>OY540850.1:2105559-12105559 GCA_961205895.1 Mythimna pallens
TTTTTCTAAAATAGATGTAGCCTAAATTTCTCCTTATAAAATCAGCTATCTTCCTGTACAAATCCTGTCAAAATCGGAGATTAGCCGGAATACACAGTGAAAATTAAAAAAAAAATCTTATAGGTATCGAATACTCTTTCATGTGCATTTAGTAAAAAAAAAATAATTTGATATTACAATCAGATAATTCAATTTTATTTATATGAATAGATAGGTAGATGATATGCTTATACCATTATCAAAATACTAGCTTTTGCCCGCGGCTTCGCTCGAAGGGAATGCTCCATACAAACTTTCACCCCCCATTTTAGGGGAGTGGGGGGGTTAGAAAGAGACTAAAAGTAGCCTATGTCCACTCTCTCTCTCAAGTTATCTCATCTTAAAAAATCATGTCAATTCGTCGCTCCGTTTTGCCGTGAAAGACGGACAAACAAACAGACACACACACTTTCACATTTATAATATTAGTATGGATACTTTAGATAAAATCAACAATTAATTGTGATACTTATTTGACAAATACCTAATTCCGTCAGATTTTTATTGTATTATTTTTACCTTAAGTGTTGTATAATTAACTAGCTTCTGCCAGCGGCTTCGCCCGCTTGAAAATAGGTTTTTCTATTCAAACTTTGGACCCCCGTTTCATCCCTTTAGGAGGTGAATTTATAAAATCCTCTCTTAGTGCTCGCCTACGTCATAAAAGTAAACCTTGTGCAAAATTTCACCTCTTAGTCACAGTAGTTTCGGCTGTGCGTTGATATGTCAGTCAGTCAGTTTCTCCTTTTATATATATAGATTATCTGAAGGTTTTCCTGTACCACTGTTAGTAATATTTAATATTTTTATACAATGCTGTTGTGATATCATTTAAATTTTTCTCTTCAATTTTTTTTATTATTTTAATTTGATCAAGTTGATAATAATTAATAAAGTTAGGAAAATACATAATGGAGATTTTATTATGTTTGTTTTCCTTCATCTGGTTACCGTATTCCAGGTGTAGTCATGGAATCATGGCCTTTTTTTTTAATTTTATTGATAGGCTCGCGTTTGACCACTATCTCACCTGATGGTAAGCGATGATGTGGCCGAAGATGGAGCACGCTTGCCTAGAAGTAACCTATTCACTCTTTTGTTTAACTACTCGTTAGTATCTATAGAATAGATTACCAACATAGTAATGAAAAAAGGGCTGTGTGTTTTCCTTCAGGTAGCGTTACAAAATTCCACTCATTTTGGTGTAGGTACAATAAGCCAATGGTGTACAGTAAGCCAATAAGCAATGGCCCTTTTTTTTAGTCTTTACTTTGGAGCTGTCAATAATGACTATGTCGCTCCATCATAGCCAAATTTTGGATTTTATAAAGGATATGGTAAAAAATGGCCTATGAACCAACATGCATGAAATATTTACTATAATTACTAGTTCTTTTAATAATATACATTACTTATATTTTAATAGAACGGACATTTTTTAATTTCGAAAACATTTTAAAAAGTATTCATTTTCGTCCTTAGCTTCCGTCATAATCCTCGGTGATAGTTCTATTATTTTTTGGTTTAATTTGAGGTTTTTAATAGGCAAAGGTATTATAGCACATACAGCCAAGTCTTTGTAACAGCATTCTTAATAAGAGTTTGACACAGGACAAGCGTCAGTATTCTCAACACTTGATATACGACAATGATTTTTAGTTACAAACAGTTCGCTATGATGTCGCGGAACCATAATAAGCCTTATCAAAAAACTCGATTGAAAGCGCTGTTTGAAACGAGCAATAATATCGACACTGACAGTTGACCAATTGACAGATGACAACATTTGACATTTGTTAGTAATGTCATTCAGTAATACATGCTAAGTTATTGCTACGTATCTAATGTTTTTTTTGACGTAATTATAACCTAAAAATACGAAAGTGTTTTGATTTTTCCAGATTTTTTTTTTTTTTCAAAAGTGTCCGTTGTTTTAATTTTGGTTTAATCGAATATATAAATTATCTAAAACCCAAAGAGTAAATACACCTCCCTGTTGGATCTTAGGCGAGCTATGTATGGACGACGAGCAATGTTCTTTATATTAAAATATGATTGTAGTATATTTTGTAAATCGTATGTAGTCTTGCCTCGTCTGACGTTGGCTTAGTTAATATACTATTGCAAATATCAATTTCAATCATATGAGTGTAGTAATGGGCCTTACGAGGTTAAAATAGAATAAATTTTTAAATGGCAAAAAATAAATATTTTTAGACATTACAGCCCAGCGACCTGAAATTATGACATGATATTTAAACGTAATCTTTGGCTTAAACAGTGTCAAAAAATAATAATTTACCATGAATATATTATTTCAATAGGTATATTTTTTGCATGAAATAGTTAACCTTAGGTACAGGTTGTACCATTTAAAAGAATTTAGCCAAAAGCATTACATTTAAACACTTTTTTACTACGCCAAAGTTCTGGGCCGCAACTACTTGCGGCTATTTTTAGTAAATTGAGTTGTAATGTATATCGACCTAAATTTAGGTTGGGCCTTACGAGGCTATAATTAAAATACAATGTATAAAGACAAATAAAAATCACAACTCATGAATCATGATAAATGTTGAATAATATCAACTCATAATTATCGCCATTATCCTTGGTCGTGGGAACAACACGTAATTATTTCATATCCTTTTTATTGTATTTATAAAAGAGTTTTTTCTTCAAAAACCGAACGGGTTAAAGTACTTATATTTCTCACCTTTGTTTTCTTATGACCTTGAAAAACGGAACCCGGTAGTAAAGAAAATACAAAAAGAAACTGATGAGGACGCTATAAACTTTATATAAGGTCAAATGTTAAAAAGATGAATGTTTTCTCTTTGTATCCTGTTTCATTTTGAAAGAATGTCTTTAAATCGAGTGAATAGGTTAGGTACTTCTAGACAAGCGTGCTCCATCGTCGACCACATCATCGCTTACCATCAGCTTTTTTTAGGGTTTCGTACCTTAAAAGGAAAAACGGAACCCTTATAGGATCACTTTGTTGTTCCTCCGTCTGTCTGTCTGTTTGTCAAGACCCTTTATCTCGGGAACGCGTGGAGGTATCGAGTTGACAATAAAACCATATAGTCAAGTCTGTGGTCCCTTGATGTTGTGAAAAAGTCTGTACCTACGGAACCCTCAGTGCGCGAGTCCGATTCGCTCGTGCCCAGTTTTTTTTTATGTGGGAAAATCATCCAATGACATCTCTCGCTCTTGGGCGGTGGTAGGGTGTGTCAGATTTTTACTGACTAAAAACCCACTCCCGTTCCTTCTTAGTCTTTCATACCAGGGCCGGGTTTTCCTTTCAGATTTCCCATGGCCCCCAGTAGGCTTCGACTCTGCTGGGCCCCTACGGTTTGCTGACATCTCCTTTAGGCGCGCGTGGAACCCTACGCGCCGTCGACGACTTGGGCTTGGTCTGCACGATCATCGGACGGTCGGACGGCAAGCCAATATTTTTTTGAGGTGTTAAATTCATCAATAACTTATCCCGCTCTTTCCTGACTAAAACCTACTTGTGTTCCTTGAGTTGCCCTTTGCGCTCCAGGGCCACAGTAACCCTTTCGAAAATTTCTGCTGCCCATCATTGCCTACCATCAGGTGACATAGCGTAGCGGTCAAACATTTTTTTTTTGTATTTCTTAATCTCCAATCAGTTTCATTACTTTTAGCAAGTGTGTTGGTGTGTGTTGTTTAGGATTTTCCTCCGAGACAGTATTCAGCAGTCAAACATAAGCTTAATAAAAAGAAAAAAAATAGAGAATATTTGGTTAGAAGTTTTAAGAAAATGGCGGAAGCATCGTCGGATATTAAATCTGTAGTTAGCTTATTTATTTTTGTTGCTATTTAGTTTGGTTGGTAGTGGTTATTGGCCCTGACTGCTATGCCGGAGGTCGTGCAGTCAATTCCCACCCAGGACAAATGTTTGTGTGATAAGCACGATCATTTGTTCTGTGTCTGGGTGTAATTTATATATATTATAATATGTGTGTATTTAGAAATATATAAGTATGTTTATCAGTTGTCTAGTACTCATAACACAAGCTCTGCTTAGCTTGGGACTAGACAGCGTTGTGTGATAGTTGTGAAATATTATTATTTTTGATGTAAGTATTTTTGTGTTATAATTCTGCCTTTGCAGAGATTGGGTCATTGATCCCAGTAATTAATTATAGGTAGGTATACATACATTTTATAAGGAAAAAAAAATGTGTAAAATATTGTTTTGACAGTTTTTGTCTAATGAATAGTATTTTATCTGTGTAATTTGTCAAATTGTCATTATAATAATTTTTTTTTTAATTTAAAGCCTACAGCGAATTTTTAGCCAATTATACCGTTACTTTGATTGGTTATAAATTCTACGGAAACCACAACGATATATTGATTTAACTAGATGTAATTCAAAACTACTGTACCTAGTTCATAGAATTTATAGTCTCTATTAGTCTCTATAGTTCTCTATTCAGTTGTCGCATAGAAAAGATATCGACACACCTCATCCAATAACTCTAAGCATATAAGAAAGCATGGATATGATAAAATGTTGCTTAGGTTACTGAAATCACAAAAAAATAACATTTAAAAAAAATCAAAACTTTTATTTCACATGCCTTGGGCACTTATAAAACGTCAGAAGCTAGCACGGTTCCAAATTGGTTGTTTCCTATGGCGAAGAACCGGCAAAAAAAACTCCAAGGTTACAGTTTTGAAAAAAAAAAATTGTTCTTACAATATTGCTCATTACAGTATTAGTAGATATTATCTAAGGACAGTGTAGACCAGTCAATATTGTACTCAAAAGTACAATAAAAATAATTAATAATTTATTTAACTATATGTTATTAAAAATTACTATAGTTTAAAAAAATATAATATATATGTTTTCACACTAAAATGATATCGACACACCTCGCCCAACGGCTCTAAGCATATGAGGAAGCATGCACGCAGTATCGTGCATATAGTATGCATTATCGGACCTGCCAAGTGGCCACACAAAAACTTTCTATAGCATCACTCAATGATCTCGAAGTTTCGATCACACACCAGTGAAAGTTGATTTGGTCTACTTTTTTTTACTTCTTATGTTTTTGATGGTTTATAAAATTATATCAACGATGTGAATAAGATTTTGGTAATGTTTCTCTTGGATTGAGATAAGCGGAAGGTGATGATTTCCATTCTCTTGATATACAGGTTGTCTTTAACAACGACGCACAAATGAATACCACGTATTCAGTACATGATTCTGGTCCCCCCAGTGGTGGAATTTTTCGTCGGCTTTTTCCTAATTAAAAAAAGAACTGTACTTTTTTAAACTGTGTACTGTGTAGGATCGTTATTCTAACCAATGATACTTTAATAAAAAGAAAAAAAAATAAACTGTATAAAATTTTAAAATAACGTTAAAAAAAATTTTATATGGTTTGAATAAAAATTTAAAAAATACCGATAGTACTGGGGGTCCTAAATCATGTACTGAATCCATGGTATTCGTTTGTGCGTCGATGTCAAAGACACCCTGTATAGTTCTCTACGGTTCTGTACCTTAAGGGTAAAATAAAACGGGATCCTATTGCTAAGACTCCACTATCCGTATGTAAGTCACTAGGGTGTATCTCATGAACTGTGATAGCTAAATAGTTGACATTTTCACAGTTAGTGTATTTCTGTTACCGCTATAACAACAAATGCTAAAAACAGAATAAAATAAATATTTAAGAGGGACTCCCATACAACAAACGTGACTTTTTAGTCCGACTCGCACTTGACCGTTTTTTTTTATTTGGCAGAAAAAGGCAATTGGGCAAAGTCACATTGCCCAAATATATAGATAAATTTATACCTTCAATTGCGAAACCAACACGTTGCATAATTTTTTAGTATTTTTTGATACCTTTACTGCTGGTTTCATTTAGGTGGGATTTAATCCAATCACTTCTCCCACTCTAGGGTGGATTGAGAGGGCGTATCAGACTTTACTGACTACACAGACCCCTGGTGACTCTTTCGAACAATCCCGCAGTCCAGAACTAACTACTAGCATGGCGGAGGAACTTATTAAGATTAGCAATGTATAGAAATTAACCTGTGTGATCTTTTACTAAGCATAAGCATATTCAGCCTTTTAATGTTCCCACTGTTGGGACTCAGACTTCCTCTATGTGAGAGGTAAAGGGCCGTAATCCACCACGCAGGCCCAGTGCGGGTTGGTGAATGTCACATGTCTTCGAATTTTTGGTTCTAGGACATGCCGGTTGCCTCCATGTTTTCCTTTGCCGTTTTGAGAGCAGTGGTGATGAAATAAATTACACAAAGTAATGCGCCTGGCAGGATTTGAACCCGCGATCTACAACTCGTTAGTCGGGGCCGCTACCACTCGATCTTTTACTATTTTCCTACTTTTTTGATTTATGCATAGAACGTCAGCCACGCCATTTTTGGAGTATTACAAATGTTCAGCTGAAGGTTCTCGTTAATATTACACGGTCGCTGGATGACATAATTATATGATTGATATAATATCGGATAGATTGGAATAGAAATTATGTAAAATTGGAGGCCAATGAATAAATAAAAGCAGCGTAAGATAGTTTACCAAGTAATAACGCTGTATAATTTTCTAAAATTGCTGTATTGTGCTTATTATTATATTACGTACAATTTAGAATAATAATACAGAATAAAAAATACAGAGTATTAGGGCGAAGTCAAACTAGTATTTTTTTTTATTGTTGATTGGTTCGCGCTTGACCACTATCTTACCTGATGGAAAGCGACGATGCGGTTGACGATGGGGCGCGCTTACCTAGATTAATTACCTATTCGCTCTCGACTTAAAGATTCCCGGGTTGTAGCCATTAGGAAACATAGATTCCGGCAAGGAATTCCACTCCTTAGCTGTATGCACAATGAATGTGTTCCCAAAACGTTTCGTGCGTATAGTTGGGATGTCCACCATGTACCGGTGGCGCATTGCCGATACTACTAGGCCTCAAACTATTTCAAAATTTAAATTAAAAGATAGGAATGCTTTAAAATCTAGTTATTAGGATTATTATTCTAGTTATACTCCACTAGTTTTTAATTAGTACAAATACTTATAGGTCTTGTTATTATTTAAGTAAAGTCTCAATAAATAATAATCATAAACAGCAGAGATAAGAGCGTTTGTTTATATCCCAAAATGTCACTCAATTTGTGGAAACATTGTACATTATAAATGAAAAACAATGGAAAAACACTGCGCGTAGTATTTTCCAGGAGCAATTGTTATGAATAATTCAATTATGAATTTACCAATTATGTCATTTTTTTGTGGACAATTTTGGGATTTCGTTTTTTTTTTAACTTTTGACTACACAAATGTGATAAGTAACGGGTACAGGAGCAATTGTTATGAATGATTGATTCAATTATGAATTTACCAATTATTTCATTTTTTTGTGGTCAATTTTGGGATTTCGTTTTTTTTAAATGTGATAAGTAACGGGTACGGATAGAGCCCAATTTCTTTTTGTAGTAATAAAAAAAAAATAGGGGTGTGTACCAATTTTTACAACTAGTTTTTGACGGGTCACCGAAATGACTAAAGTGTTTTTTTAGACCTCACGAAATACTACTGTCTTTTATTAGCTGTTTTAATGGATTAAGTGACACTATAGCTTCTGCTAGCGGCTTCGCCTGTGTGAAATTAGCACATTGTCCCTAGGGAAAACACTCCTCGGATCCAGAGTTTTCGTGTACAATAAAGAATTAAAGAAGAAGAACTATTAGAATACTTGTCAGGCCGGGAGTATCCTGTTTTAGAACATCATCCAAATTAGTTGAAACCTGAAGAGGCTACAGACAGACAAGTTACTTTCGCACTTATAATATTAGTATTTTTTTCACGGATGGTCGATGGGGCCGAAAAGTTCTAGAGTGGCGACCGCGCATCGGAAGACGCAGCATTGTAAGGCCTCCCACAAGGTGGACCGACGACCTGGTGAGGGTCGCGGGAGTACGGTGGATGCGAGAAGCACAGGATCGGTCGTTGTGGCGACGCTTGGGGGAGGCCTATGTCCAACAGTGGACGTCTTTCGGCTGAAATGATGATGATGATGATGATTTTTTTGAGATGGATGGAGCGCTAGAAAGTGTCAGGGTTTTACTGACTAAAACCTTCCTTTGTTCCCCAGTTGCTTTTCATGCTTCTAATCCCGTCACTAACATTGGCCACCGTCTTCCCTCCTCACAAACTATAACCCTGTAACTTTATAGACGTAATGACAAAACCATCAGCCGCGATACGAACACGTAAGCAGACCGAAGCTTCTATAACTGAGCATCCATTACATAACGATTTGAAGTTTATTGTTTCTCGAAGTTTCCACTCCTTATGCGCCAGTCACGTAAGCAATACCTTCGGTCGTTTATCCAATTATGTTTACTTATGCACTTGCAATCTTTAAACTCTTTGTCATATTACCAGCACGCATTTGTTTACTCTAAGAGATCTCAGTTTGACCCCAATAGGGGGATCTAAGAAATGATTTATTATAAAGGACTATGGGGAAATGTGAAGATCTTTATGGTGGACATCCCACCCATACGCACAAAACGTTTTGGGAACACATGTATTGTGCGTACAGCTTTTTTTTTTTTCGGTGGGAATATCATCTTATGACATCCCCCGCCATTGGGCGGGGCGGGAGATAGTGTCAGACTTTTACTGACTAAAACCCACTCCTGTTCCTTCGTTGCCTTCGTCCCAGGGCCCCGGGTTTCGTTTTCACACTACCCATGGCTTCAGTAGGCTTCGACCCTGCTGGCCCCTACGATTTGCTGACATCTCCCTGAGGCGCGCGCGACTTGGGCTCGGTCCGGACGGTTACCAGACATTGTGCGTACAGCTGAGGATTGGAATGTCCTACTGGTGTTTGTGTTTCCTAATAGCTACAACTTGGGGGTCTTTAAGTCAAGAGTGAATAGGTTAGATGGAGGAGTGGTTTCAATGTCTCTAAATTATAGGTTGGTAATTTGGTATGTACAGTAATGGTGCATAGGAAGGCTATAAGGCATTCTCTACCAGTTAACCTTTAGGTTTATAAAACTACACTGTGAAAGGTGTGCAACAATGTACAAATAATACCTAAGATAGATTTAAGTATCATTAAGATTAGGTACTTAACTGACTATTATTGAATTGGTGGAATTTTTGACTATATTATGTGTTGACTATTATTGAATTGGTGGAATTTTTGACTATATTATGTGTTGACTATTATTGAATTGGTGGAATTTTTGACTATATTATGTATTGACTATAATTGAATTGACAGAATTTTTAATATTTTCAAATTAAATGATTTTTAATTACTTTTGTACGCCGGTTACGGCAAAACATGTTGAACTATATTGACTGTATCACCATCTTAACATACACATGTTTATACAAATAAATGATCTTATCTTATCTTATCTTATTAAAATCATAAATATCGTTAGGAGCTACCTCACTCAGGAGGCCTGACCACTTGTACTATTTCTTATTCTGTGCCACCAGTAGCTTGAACCCTGTTTCCGATGTCATGGAGCTTGACTTAAGATCCTATGTCCCCTAGCTGGGGCAGACGGCGACGACAATAGTCACTAGTCACCCATCGCGACCGGCCTTGAGCTCTACGCTTCACCTCGCTCCATGTCAGTCCGATGACCGTCGCTTTTGCCAACACGGTGCGTCGCCAGGTTTACCGAAGACGGCCGCGCTTCCTTTTCCCTTGAGGATTCCAGTCCAATGCCTGGACAAATAAAACATATAAAATTAACACTTATCAAAAGGTGCTATGTACAAATTGATCTTGCACACACAATCATTTTGTAAGATTATCATAGTTAAACATTGTCATATCACAGCTCAAACATTCACTACAACAGAATATTTTTAGAAGCATATAAATAACGTAAGACACATAATAACCAAAAGAAAACGCCGCACGATTGCAATAAAGATGTTAATTTATTCCGCTCCGTGTGGTTCTAACATCTCTATAAATATTGTATTTTTGCCAAAACTTTTACGTAATTGACACTACGCTTTTCTTTACTTTTAGAGTTCCGTACCTATAGAGTAAAACGGGGCCCTATTACTAAGACTCCGCTGTACGTCCGCGTGTCTGTCTGTCTGTCCGTCTGTCACCAGGCTTTATCTAATGGAGTTCCTGTACAACAAACGTGTTTTTTTTTTTTTGCTGTTATTTTTTCGATATACAGACGGTACGGAGCTCGTCCTGCACGAATCTGACTCGTATTTGACCAGTTTTTAGTTTATTAAATGAAAATTTGATTTATGTTCTTTGTATTATTAAAAAAAGCAGGAGCTAATTGACTTTTTGATTTATATGTCTATTTAAAAAAAACAGAAATCTCGTCCATTAATTACCATTGTCGAGGAGTCTCGTTTTTTAAATATCATTTGTGATCGTTTATTTATTTATCGTTTTTTGATTTAATAAAGATCAGTTTTTATTTAAAAATGACGTTAAAACTAATAAAAATAATAATCCTCTCGACCGAATTTCCGATCACGGTGACCAATCTCAACAGAGATTAGCCAAGTGCGCAGGAGATATAGTGCACAAGCGTGTGCCTTTGCTCTCATAGTCCGAAGGAATCTTTTTTTTGGTGGAAAAATCATCTAATGGCTCTTAGGCGGAGCGGGAGATAATGTCAGACTTTTACTGACTTTTTTAGTCAGTAAAAGTCTGACACTATCTCACCAATATATACAATACCACTCCTTTTCCTTCTTTGCCATCGTTCCAGGGCCCGGGGTTCTCTTTCGCATCACCCATGGCCCCAGTAGGCTTCGACCCTGCTGGCTGGGTCCCTACGGTTTTGCTGACATCTCCTTGAGGCGCGTTGAACACTACGCGCCGTCGGCAACTTGGGCTCGGTCCGGACGGTTACCGGACGGTCGGACGGCGAGCTACCCATTGCCAAGCCAGCACCTACGGTGGCTGGAAATCGGGATCGGGATCCCGGTGGCTGGGGCGTGAGGGCCGTTCTCTCGCGCGTGCGGCCTCCTCCTTTGCTAGCATTACTGCTTCGCAGAAATAAGCGACCGCCTGCCACTCCTCGCTTTGGACCATGGCCTGTACCAAGGCCCGGCGCGAGAGATCGTCGGTCGCTGATCACTCTCACAGTCCGATGGAACGGTAATCTGGCACGACCGGGGAGATATTAGGCGCAGGACCAAAGTCTTTACGTGTTTTCCGAGGCACTGGGGTATCACACCACCAACTTTCAAACTCTGGGCAGCTACAGAGTAATTCCTAATGAAAAAAAACCCAATAGTACTTTTGGCCCGACCCAGGAATCGAACCCAGGGACCCCACGTTCAGCAGTCACGCTTTGTAAGCGTGAATGCTGAACGTGGACGTGGGTACGAGACCAACGTGGTAGAAGTCACGTCAGCATTCGTTTTTCCCATTATTTCATGAATAAATTTAAAGTTTCTTGGGGCAAGCTCAATCTCGGCCATCAGTGATGGAAAACTAAGATTAAATACAACAACGCCCTTGTAGATTCAAAAAACAGTCGAAGGCTGCCGAAGTTCCGCATGTTTTTTTAAATATTTTATTAGGAATTCTTGAGTTGACGGAAATATTAAATTCATTAAACTTGATATTATTAGCTCTGACTGCAGGTTTGCCCTTGTAATAGAATAGAATATATTTTATTGTACACGAAAATAGTAATATTACCTAAGGTTACATCCAGCGTCAGGCAACTACCACTGACTACCATGTAGTTGTCTGGCATTTTTGCTGAACTGGACTTATTTGGCGCAGCCGTGAGACACACATTGTTTTTTTTGTCTTCTTAGTTGTCTTAAATTTTGTTTTTACAATGTGTGTATCCATGTGTGCAAAATAAAATATTTTTCTTTCTTTCTTTCTTTCTTCTTTCTATGTGAAAATAAGTTATGTCAGCATCTCTATTCCTTTGAGAGTGTCGAAATATACGTTTTTTAGCGACATAAATGGCTGTATCTTTTTTTTTCGTCAACTCACAAGTTTGATATTTTCACAGCTTCATGGGACCGCAAACCTGAGTATATGGTGCACGCGTTCCCGAGATAAAGGGTCTTGACAGACAGACAGACAATAAAGTGATCCTATAAGGGTTCCGTTTTTCCTTTTGAGGTAAAAATTCAAGAGACGACCTCATTTTTGGGTTCCGTACCCAAAAAATGAGGTCGTTACTTGAATTTTTCCATATCGTTTATATACTACTTTCCCAACCAACAAACGGACACTCGGGAAGCTAAGTAGTAATTAATGTATTCACTTAATAGGCTTCCATCCTCCAAAATAAAGTTAATTCCTTTTTAGTAAAAGTAGCCATTATCAAAACATAATTATTATATTGACTGCTAAAGATTACAATGTTCGTGGGTGCAAAGTTATGTATGCCGTAACTAATTAGGGATCTTTACATTTCTGGGGCTTCTTTTCAAACCTCTTGTCAGGTTCATTATTTATTTATTTTTGTGTGAAGATTTAGACACTTTACCTTTTTAAGTACATAATTCTTAAGTATATATTGTGTTATTGAAAGATTTTAATCAGAGAGTACTTTTTGCGATTTGGGTTTCAATTTTTTTTATTATTTTTAGGCTTACGTTTTCATCCTCCTATGGTGTAACTTTTGGAAAATCCTCTCTTAGTGCTTGCCTACGTCATAAACCTTGTTCAAAATTTCACGCTCCTAGTCCAGTAGTTTCGGTTTTGCGTTGATATGTCAGTCAGTCAGTTTCTCCTTAGATGATTTACCAACAATATATGTACCTTTACCTGCTGTACCTTTATAATGAACCCTCGAGATCATTGACACTGGCTAAATCAATGATATTCTATAAATGCACAAAACGTACGAAGCCAAAAGAAAAAATAACTGACGAGGCTGTTCGACCTCGTAAAACATTTAGATCTGATAATACAGCAGGGATTTTATGGATATGAAATTTCGAATCTTGAGTATACCGGATTCAGATGCGATTACGAATATGAAATTCGGATAGTTTCGGTTACGAATTTTTTTTTGTGGGAAAATCATCTAATGACAAATCGCTCTCTTGGGCGGAGCGGGTGATAGTGTCAGACTTTTACTGACTAAAAACCCACTCCTGTTCCTTCGTTGCCTTCGTCCCAGGGTCCCGGGTTTCGTTTTCACACTACGATTTGCTGACATATCCCTGAAGCGCGCGTGGGACAATACGCGCCGTCGACGACTTAGGCTCGGTCCGTACGGTTACCGGACGGTCGGTTACGGTATATTAGAATCTAAAAATTATTATGAAAATTAAAATATAAATATCTAGATTTAACTTTTATTTCCAGTCTAGATTATCACTTGTTTGGCCGGGCTAAACAAATGTAAACCTGTCGTTACCTATCATTTAGTCTCCGCCTTTAACCGGTTACGGATATTTTTTTATAGTTACGGTTAAGGTACAGTACATATTGTCAACTACTGTTATTATAGTCTAATCAACTTTGTGTAGGTAAATCGCAGCCACCATTCAGAACAGGTGTTTCGAAACTTCTAGTCGAGCTGTCGAGCTAATATGTCCGTTACGAAATTCTAGCCTTGAAGGCGACTGCAAGGTTGCCGGTCTACTCATTTATTTAATTTATTCGATTTGCATATCGCTTATGATTTATTGCATATTATATTTGATTTCCGCAGGTTTGTAAAATTTATAGTTCTTCGTGTTTTCCTGTAACCTTTTATGAGAATCTGTCAAGTTTGTAATATGACGTTTTTTTGACACCGACTCCCTATTATATGAAGTTTTGATTTGAGCTCGAGACGATAGGTAAAGAGAAGTTGTGTTGTGTGAGGAATTATCGATACAAAAAAGCGGGATTTATAATAGCGTGATGTTAGACAGGGAATAGAAAATTACGGAGTTAAGAACGTTACGGAGGATGTCCAAGGCGTTGTACAATAGAAACTTACACACTAAAAAAATACATTTAATAAAAACAATAATAAAATAACAAATCCATACACATTGAAAAAAATAAAAAAAAAACTAACATAATCAACCCGCCTATACCACAAGACCGCCTATTGTACACTTATTTAAATAAATGTTTGTCCTGTATTATGTTAAGGTGTGCAATAAAGTTGTATAATAATAATAATAATCTAGAAATAAATAAATACATTACCACTAAAATAATATATCCCACAAAACAAATGAAACAATGTTTACTTATTTTTCTCCATCTTCTCACCAAACCATAGACATTCACGACATACATCTATCCATCTCCCAGCAAACAAGTGACACTCTGTATGTAGGTGTGTTTATTTAAACTATGGTTTTAATATTTTTTTCATGTTTCTTTTCTTATGCACATGTCATATTTTCTCTTTACCACCCTAGGATGACTGGTTGAGAAATCCTAAGGTCCGCTGTATCTTTATGTAGCATGAAGATTAAACAAATAAATCAACATAATAAGACTAGCTTGTGCCAGCGGCTTCGCCCGCGTGAAAATAGGTTTCTCCATACAAACTTTGGATCCCCGTTTCATCCCTTTAGGAAATGAATTTTGGAAAATCCTCTCTTAGTGCTCGCATACTTCATAAAAGGAAACTTTTTGCAAAATTTCACGTTCCTAGTCCCAGTAGTTTTGGCTGTGCGTTGATATGTCAGTCAGTCAGTTTCTCCTTTTATATATATAGACTAGCTTCTGCCAGCTGCTTCGCTCGCTTGAAAGTAGGTTTCTCCATACAAACTTTGGACCCCTGTTTCACCCCTTTAAAAGTTGAATTTCCAAAAATTCCTTCTTAGTGCTCGCCTACGTCATAAAAGGAAGCCTTGTGCAAAATTTCACGTTCAGTAGTTTCGGCTGTGCGTTGATATGTCAGTCAGTCAGTTTCTCCTTTTATATATATAGATGACATGACACCCTGACATCAAATAACTAACAAGGAAGAAGTGTAGGAAGATGATGCTGATTTGTGTTCGAAGACGATTTGCCAACATAAAATAATCATTCATCTATGAAAAATTCTTGGCATGTCTCTACATATTTATAAATAATCATTGTGTAGATATTTTATGATGAATCATTTTAATTATTTGCTTGACATGTGTGTGCTTAGTACCTACCAACTGTTAAAAAAGCTTGTGATGTGTCGTGTCGTGTCAAGTTCATTGTTGAGCCATCCATGTTAATACGATGATTATTACCTTATTTACATTTCTCTCGTGTATGTCAACAATAATTATCTCTGACATTTATTTATGAGTTTCTAAAAATAACCACGATTTCTTAATATGTAACTTGAGCAACGGCAAAAGGTTTAGTGAACTCTGTTATCCATCATTATAATCACGGTTATCGATGAAAACAATGGTTTTAATATTTCTTTTTATAGATATCATGGTCATAGTGATAATTGTTTGGGAGTGATTGACTAGTTAATTGAGTTTCAATGTATATTTCTGTTGCTCATGCAATATGCTTGCATGCATATTCACACTTATAAAGGCGAAAGTATGTGTATGTTTTTTTACTTCTTCATGCTCGGACGGCCGAACGGATTTGGGGTGACATGGGTAGACAATGTCCTGGAATAGCACATAAGATATTTGTTCCCTTGTGAATTGTCCCAAGGGAACATACTCCTATTCTAGAACATATTCCTATAGCTCATCATCATCATTTCAGCCGAAAGACGTCCACTGTTGGACATAGGCCGCCCCAAATGTCGCCACAATGACCGGTCCTGTGCGTCTCGCATCCATCGGATTCCCGTGACCCTCACCAGGTCATCGGTCCACCTTGTGGGAGGCCTTCCAACGCTGCGTCTTCCAGTACGTGGTCGCCATTCCAGAACCTCTCATCCCCATCGACCATCTGTTCTGCGAGCAATGTGCCCTGCCCACTGTCACTTAAGTTTGACGATTCTTCGGGCTATGTCTGTAACCTTGTTTCTCTTGCGGATATCTTCATTTCTTACGCGATCACGCTAGCTTCCTATAGCTAGTTATTGCTAATTAAAAAAAAAAACACAAACGAGCAATATCAGTTCTTTATTTTTGCGATTATTCAAATGACAGATAATTCTCTTGTAAAGTTTTTACTCCAAGTTACAGTGTATGTTTTGAATTTCCAGATCTTATGAGTCCCAAATCAATATTGATAGGAATAACATTATATAGACACAAAATATTAACATTTTAAACAAAGTTAAAGAATCGTTGAACCTGCTTTTGTGCAACGAAATAACACTACATTTATAACGGATTGTAGTCGTGACTGACACTGAGGTAGTTTTTGCCTGAGTCAACAATATGAAGGCATTTAATATTTTTGACGAAGTATCAACAAACTGCGTAAATGTAATTTATAACATTGTTATGCTTTGTCCATGACGCATCTCTGCACTTTTAACTAGAGTACTGAGTAACTGCTAGAGTGAATATTCTTCATTAAACCCCAAGCGAACGCCGGCGTTCGCTGGCTCATTCAAAGTCAAAGTCAAAAGTTTTTATTTCACATAGGCCTACATGGGCACTTATAAAACGTCAGAAGCTAGTGCACGGTTCCAAATTGGTCGTTTCTTATGTAAGAACAGTGTAGACCAGTCAATATTGTACCCAAATGCACAATAAAAATAATCATGTTAAAAAAAAAAGTGAGCCGTAATAGGAAGTAACCTAAGAATTGGCGGAGTCTACAGATATTGTCTTTCTATTGTCTCTAATTACGGTACTCAAAAGGTTAATAAACTAGTGTGATTCAGCATCAACGATTGCACTACTGCTTACCATCAGGTGAAATAGCAGTCAACCACTGGTTTATATTATTTAAAAAAAAAAAAGAATATAGGTGTGTTTAACATTGAGTTGCTCATTTCAATTATTATTATGGGCCTATTCCGCTGTGCAAAATAGTACAGTGTTATTTTTTATTTAGCCTATAGAGACTTCCACAAAACGAAATAGGTGTGGGTGTCATTCCAATTGCACCAAAATCGTTTAAAATATTTAGGCAGACTCCTTTTTATTAAGAAATGCGAAAAATTATTTGAAAGCAAAATTGTATCAACTTTTACGAACTGCGTGTTACAGCCAAAAAACCTCGTTCAAAATGCTTTTAACGGTAAAATTATTAAAAAAAAAAACTGTGTGCCAGTACCATGGCACCATTTTTTTTGTTCTTGTCTATAGACTTTCACTTGGTCGGCAGTCGACTGCCGTAAATGATAAATTATGGCGACTTATTGTTACTAGTGTTGGTTCAGTTTGAGTGTTCGGCCACACTGAAAGAGTGGGTGCGGGGCGGGCGTGGCGCGGCAATCTCAAACATAAGAACTTCATTATGGACTCTCCATAGTGGGCACACAGGCGCGGGAAGCGGCGCGGGTTGCTCAATACGGGACGTGCGCGGGCAACTCACGCCATAGCTCGTTCATACAAGTGGCCACAATGAGTGCGCGGGCAGCGAGCGGTAACCCTGTCCATGTATCCGCGCCGCTCCCTGCATCGCGCTGCCAGTCTGGCCAAGCAACACGCGCGCGTTTCCGCACCGCGCTGCCAGTCTGGCCAAGCACTCAGGGTTTTTTTTATCGGAAATTGTTTTCGTTTTTATTAGGTCTCGACAAGGATTGAGTGGTGGGACTAACACCTAGGTAGTGTTTGGAAATTGATAAAAATCGAAGTAAGGTCTATGAATTGAAAACATAACCTACGACGTATTTAGATGACGCCCTGCTAAAAGAAGCTTTAATTATAACTTTTCAAAGCACGCAGGTAGATCTTGATACAACACTTAGTACGGAGTCCATATAAAAGTGACCGTCGTCCTTTATTTAATCTGTATTAGTAGTTAAGTCTGCCAATCAAGTAGTAAACATCTTGTTCAACCAATTTTATTATATCGATTAATATTTATCAATTCAGCACACATTTCAAGTACACTTAAAGTTACGAATTAAAATGTTTAAAAAAAACCTGCCAGGTGTGAGTCGGACTCGCGCAGGGTGGGTTCCATACCGTCCGTAGCAAAAAACGGCAAAAAAAATCTGCCGGAGTCTGTGTTCCCTGATAGCTACAACCTAGGGGTCTTTAAGTCAAGAGTGAATAGGTTACTTCTAGGCAAGCGTGCTCCATCTTCGGCCACATCATCGCTTACCATCAGGTGAGATAGTGGTCAAACGCGAGCCTATCAATTAATAAAAAAAAAAAAAACACGTTTGGTGTATGGACTCCCATATAACAAACGTGATTTTTTGCCGCCTTAAATATTTATTTTCAGAACCCTAAAATATTATGTAGACATGTACGAGTAGCTATTTTTATTCTAAGTTCTATCTTAACACTTTTGTCATGTTTCTTTTCTATGCACATGCCATGTTCTCGTTTTACCCTTAGAGTACGGAACCCTAAAATTCAGTGCCATTGACGTGCACATTAGCATAAGTAGGTAGGTACGTAGGTACCTACTGTGATCATTAACTCATTAATATTAATGACATCAGACATGGCAATCTCTCGTTAGAGATAGACATGTCACTATTACTAATTTAATGTTAATTTACTGACATTTGATTTAGTTTGCCGAAAACAGCCCTTTTTTGGATTAATTAGGGAAACTTCACAGATATGTTGCGAGGTATAATATAAATAAATATAATAATAATATTGCACAACTATGATACAATGCCCAAGTTAAACTCTAGTCCCAAGCTAAACAGCTAAAAAAAAATAAAAAATAAAAATATAATTCCTTACAACAGTTAATAAATGTTACTGTATTGTAAAAAAACTTATATTTGTTAGTGTTGTGTGTTAGCATCTTCATTGCTCTTGTTTTCAATGTAAGGAACGCCTGTGGTGGTAAAAACCCCCCTCTCGTAGTCTGGCTGTTCTGGTCCAGAGTTTACCAGCCACTTTGATTATGTCATCTTTCCACCTTTTAAACGGTCTTCCTCTTTTCCTTTTAACATTTCTAGGCGTCCAGTTTGTTGTTTAGAGGCCCATTTTTGTAGTTCTAGAGAGAGGTTTTATATCGGGTACATAGTATCAGGTATTAAAGCTGCCACAGCTGGGGCATGGAATACCAGTCTGTTAGAGAACATGGGCCTGTGTTATATTTTGTTTTTAGGTATTTAACCATGTTTATGAAGTTTTTCTTATTACCTAATTTAAACTCTTAAGGCTATATTTCATCGTGACACCATGGCGGCAGGACCAGTCGCCGCTACCAATAAAATGTATACAGCAGCATAGAGAGTTACTCACCTGGTGTCCGTTTGGTTGCGCAATTATATTAGTTATACAATTTAGCGGCGCGACCAACTCGGCCGCGTCCACTTAAGGTTCTTTTTGATACTGTCTCAGTGTGGTGTAGCGATTCTGGTGTCTGTATGGTGTCTAGTTTGGTAGCTTATGGACATCATGACGACGCAACTGGTCGCGCCGCCATGGGTTCCCGGTGAAATATAGCCTTTAGGAAAAGTGCGGGATTGTTCGAAAGAGTTACCATGGCTCTGAAACATAAAGGGCGACTGTAGAAACACAGGTGAATAATTTCAGCCTTATAATTTTCTCACTGCTTGGACTTAGGCCTCCTCTCTAGGAGAGGAAATGGGCCGTATACACGGGCCCAGTGCGGGTTGTGAGCAGAAAGAAGATAACTAGCCAATGATTTCTGTCGTTTTTGATTTATAATTATGGCAATATGAATTTTCTACATCCGGAGGCCATATGACATTATGAGCAACAACGGAAAACCTACAATTTGTGACGGCTTTTGCAAATGATTTCCGGTTGACAAGAACAAATTGCTTTGGACTGCGTTATAGTTTAATACTACATACTAGTAGCATGACAAAGGCCTATTTACCAATATCTAATGACATCGAAAGAAATAGGGTATAAAGCCGGAACAGCCACGGTTCGATTGATCAGTGCACGTTAGCGTTTACCGTGTTTGGCTTTCGGATTGGTTGTGTGTATTATCGAGCATTTTGGGACCACAAAAAAATATATACTATACAGCTTTTTTTGGTAACTGTACTTTAAAGCATAAAAAAATTATAAGTGAAAGTTGGGCGTTGGGACCGCGCTGTCCTGTTCCAAAGTTCCCCACGTCCCGTTTGGTGAAGAGGTTGAAGCGGGCCAATCCCGCTCCGTAATAAAACAAACTGTTAGTAAGCACTCTGGTTATCTACGCTTCCCGAGGTTGGCGCGTGGGTGGTTGGACCATATTTACTCCGTACCTCAAAAAATACCTATAGGTAGTCAATGCCTGTCTGTAGCATTTTTCGAAAGAACCACCACGGTCCTAGAACGCAAAGGGCAACCGAAGGAACAACGGTGGGTTTTAGTCAATAAAGGTCTGACACTCTCTCTCGCCAGAGCGCGAAAAGTTATTTGATGATTTCAGACTATCGAGAAAAAAACAAACTGTCCAGGTTGTCATTTAGCAGTTTTTGATCATGCATTGTTACGGGTCACCACGCCAGAAACCTGTCAGTTTTTCAAAGATATTTTCTGCTAGAGACCAGTTTTTCCAAGAGGTTTTCTTTTACACTAACTTTCTAATACAGAATTTTATACAACGGTAAAGTAATACATTAATATTAACCTTCCGGAGCGCTGGTTTCAAGGTCATAGATACGCATTTTCAGTAGGTTAAAAACTATTTAAAAACATTAATACCATATTATAATTATGTATGACGCATATTTTTATGTATGTGTAATGCAGATTTATTTAACCGGTTGTTATAATGGCCTCACGAGTTTCGCCTACTTGTTTAAGAATTTTTTTAATAGGCATTATAAAATCAAGTTTTTTACTACGAATATCTACGGCTCATCAACCTTAATTTTATTTTTCTAGAAAAAGTCATCGGATACACGAAGTTTGTTATTAAAAATCTGGTTTTTAAGTCGATTTTGTTTTGGTAACTCCTTGTTAAGACTTTTTTTTTTTTTCCTGTACAACTATCACACAACGCCGTCTAGTCCCAAGCTAAGCAGAGCTTGTGTTATGAGTACTAGACAACTGATAAACATACTTATATATTTCTAAATACATACATATTATAGATAAATTACACCCAGACACAGAACAAATGATCGTGCTCATCACACAAACATTTGTCCTGGGTGGGAATCGAACCCACAACCTCCGGCATAGCAGTGAGGGCCACTAACCACTAGACCAACAGACCAGTCAAATTTATTTAAACTTCATGTACAGTAGTGGTACATAGGCGAACTTAAAGCGACAAGGCATTCTCTACCAGTCAACCTTTGGTTTAAAAAAGACAACACTGTGGTAGGTTACTTGTGGTGTGGTTGTGGTTTTTCATTATAAAACCAAATTTTTGACTATATGCGGCTCAGCAATCTTTATTCTTTTTTTCTAGAAAAATCAACAAATAGCAACAACGCACATAGTAATTAAAAAAAACTGGTTTTTAAGTCGATTTTTTTATCCTTCCTTGTTAACTCATCTGGTATTAAAACATCCATGTAATTAATCTTCTCATAAAATTTGCGATTATCATCAAAATTATAGAGTCAATAAATAAATGTGAATAACTCGAAATGAGTTCTTTTATTTACAAGCAAGGTGTATATTTTTTTTCAAATACCTAATATTTAAATTAACGTTCGAAAAAAATTAATGTTTAAATTATCAACAAATTTTGTTGTTGTCACCAATCTCGCCAAGCAATTAAGTATATATATACTCTATATCTCTACTCTAGAGATTGTATAATATTGTGAGATTATAATAAACCTGTTTTTTAGGATTCAGTACCTCAAAAGGAAAAAACTGAACCCTTATATAGGACTTGTTGTCCGTCGGTCTGTCTGTCAAGACCCTTTATCTCGGGAACGCGTGGAGGTATCGAGTTGAAATTAAAACTATATACTCGGGTCTGCGGTCCCTTGAAGATGTGGATCAAATCAAACATCTGAGTTAACGGAAAAAAAAGATACGGCCGTTTATGTCGCAAAAAACGTGTATTTCGACACTCTCAAGAGAATCAAAATTCATAGGGTACTTCCCGATGACCTAGAATCCTGAAATTCGGCATGAAGCAAGCTTGTGTTATACAAGTATCTCAAAAAAAAAACTGGTTTAATTCCCAGCTGTTTATTTTATGGGTCGTTTCCTCTCGGTCAAAAATTATGGACACCATCCTTAATTCCAGTCATGTAACCCCTAAATCTTCTGATCAGAATTGAGTGTGACGTCTGTAAAACAAATGTCAAATGGCGGCAATTCCGATACCTATTGATATTACGTGCGTCGACTCGAAGAATACGGTTAATTAATTATACATTGTTACTAACAGCCACAATAGAGCTATCGGACTATGCTTCGGAAGTTGCTAAGAAATTAAAATTTAAGTAAGGTATTGAATTGGCAATACTGCCCTAAGCTCCGCTCGTATACCTACTTTTTTTTTAAGATGGGAAATCATCCAATGACTTGTCGCGCTCTAGGGCCGAGCGCAAGGGCGTGCCAAACTTTTAATGACTAAAATCCCACCTATATTCCTTATATGCCCAACGCATTCCAGGATCACGAATTTTACTTTCTGAAGTCAACCTGAATTTTGAACCCTGATTTCTGTTTAACGGAACGCAACTTCACATAACTTGTTCCAGGAAATACGTATTTAAAAGTTTTTCAGAAAAATGGTCGTCATTCAGAATCTCGATTAAATGTGCAAGGCGTCTATGGATGTTATTATTAATATATGAGCACATTATGGAGGGCCAAAGTTCACGTAAAATAGCAGATTTTCAGAGGTCTTTACTATATTAGTTTTACACAAATGTATGTTTTGCTTTCAATAGAAGCCTAGATAATATCCACAAGATAGCTGTGTATCCAAAATATCTAGAGAAAGATGTGTCATAACATCATAATCACGTAAGAGCGGTTGTATGGAAATGTACCTCGAGTTGGCCGCACAGAAAGTGATGTGTAATGTGAAAATCATTGGACTATATCTTTAGAGATTGATAACAAAATCATCAGAAAAGAATCTGGTCCTTCTTCGGCTTTTGCGTCAGTCCGGTCTTGTCTGACGTATGCCTCACGTGATCGACGCATGCCCAAGTTATGTAACAGTAATAATTATGTAAAAACAGGCATAATATATATGCGAATTTATTAAATTATGTAGGCAGATAATCTGTTTCCTAGCTAACGTGTCACAGATTTCTGATAGATCAAAGATTCGAAAGGTCATGGCTTTACATTTAGTTCCGGTTTTGGTAGCATCATGGTTTTAACAATGAACGTTGATTTAGGTCTTCTGTCCACGATCGCTTAGCTTCATAGACGCGTATTCGTCATTATACGCTTGGTGTACGCCTGCGTGAAGCTTACATACAAAACTATGGCCTACTGTCCACGATCGCGTAGCTTCATAGACGCGTATTCGTCATTATACGCTTGGTGTACGCCTGCGTGAAGCTTACATACAAAACTATGGCCTACTGTCCACGATCGCGTAGCTTCATAGACGCGTATTCGTCATTACACGCTTGATGTACGCCTGCTCACAGCTTACATACAAAACTTTGTCGACGAAGCGGCAATAACACGATAGCACGTCGTTCGTCGGCGTCGTCGTCGTGTGTCGTCGACAGAAGTCATTACGTCCATGAAGCTACGCGTTCGTTGATAATAAGCATAATTCACGCGTTGTTAGAGAGTGGTAACGGCCGACTTACGAGTTGTAGGTCGCGGGTTCAAACCCAGCCAGGCGCATTACTTTGTGTAATTTATTTCATCACCATTGCTCTCGAAACGGTGAAGGAAAACATCGTGAGGAAACCGGCATGTCCTAGAACCAAAAATTCGAAGACATGTGACATCCACCAACCCGCACTGGGCCCGCGTGCCCATACGGCCCATTCCCTCTCCCAGAGAGAGGAGGCTGGAGTCCCAGCAGTAGGAACATTAAAAGGCTGATTATGCTATGCTATATTTTCTTTTTGTATGCGGTGTATAATAAAAAATCTCTCGCGTGAAGGTAGGCTATACAAATTTTGGACCCACGTTTCATCCCCTTAGGAGGAGAATTTTGGAAAATCCTCTCTTAGTGCTCACTTACGTCAGAAAAGGAAGCCTTGTGCAAAATTTTACGCTCCTGGTACCAATAGTTTCGGCTGTGCGTTGATAAAATATGTCAGTCAGTCAGTTTCTCCTTTTATATAAATAGATATATAGGTACAAATAAATAAATAAATGAACCTTCGTTGTTTCCACTCCTTCTGGAAACTACTGCAGCTTTTCCCACTTTCCTTTCTCGTATTAGAAAGCTCAATTATACTGGGTAACTGTTTCAACTTAACTGTATGCCAGTAATTACTTAGCAGCGAGTAGTAAGTAGTAGCGAGTACAGCGGCTCGGTCAAGGTGAGCGCTGTGGCTTCGGTTACTGTCTGATCAGAGGCGTAGCGTGGACTAATTTAGACGTGTGCGAAGGCACATCAGCGAGGCCTTTTTCTTTCATAAATTCGACAACGAGACAGTGACTTTCGCAATTCAGTGTTTGGTCACATCGTTGCTTACCATCAGGTGGAATAGTGGTCAAACGTGAGACTTTCAATTTAAAAAAAAAACCTCATTCTTAAAGAGCCTTCGTTTTTACGAGGCCCCCTTGGGTGTGAGGTCGTGGGCGAGGGCACAATTCGCCCACGTCTAGCTACGCTACTGTGTCTGATCGCTGTATAGTGAGCATAGTCGGATCTCACCTTGGAAATGGCGACAGGCTTGCTGATAGGATTTTAGAGATGTGATGTTAATGTGGTATTAACGATAATAATGAAGATATAGCAGAAAAGGTAGGAGTCGTCCAAGAGTGGGACAGATCAGATAACAAAAACAACCGGCCAAGTGCGAGTCGGACTCGTGCACAAACGGTTCCGTACCGTCAGTAACAAAAAACGGCAAAAAATCTTGTTTTTGTATGGTCAGCCCCACTTAAATATTTATTATATTCTGGTTTTAGTATTTGTTGTTTTAGCGGTAATAAAAATACATTATCTGTAAAAAAAACAACTGTCTAGCTTTCACGGTTCATGAGAAGTTGTCAAAAAATAAAAAGCCCGTTTTGACATTTGTATTTTGACTACCTAGCGGCTTGTCCGGTGTAGTGCAGCTACTATTAAAATAGCTACTACTACACCGGACTCCTAATTATAATTTTATAGTTTCTTTCAGTTTTATTCCAAGTAACATTCTAGGGTCTTTCTGAAATGTCAAAACGCACCTTTTATTTTTTAACGAGTTTAATAGGGTTCCGCCTTTATTCTTTGGGTACGGACTCCTAAAAAGAACACTAATGGTGATATTGATGTTTCGTTCGTCTGAGTTTTTTAATTAAATTATTGGGGTTGTTTGTTTTGACAATGTACTTGCTTAAAATTCACTTTTTGTTCAAAATAATTAATTACCTTTTAACACCAATTAATTGGATTTTTGTTGAATATGAGTTTTCTAAAGAAAACTCGCCTACCTATTCTTCTGAATACAATTAATTACCGTTTAACAAGGCTGACTGACACATAGAGTTAAAAAGGAACATCGTTAATATGTCGGACGCATTATTAATTATGTATTCAATATAATGGAAACACTGATATATATCGTATACATAGATAAAACTTTAGTGTTGTTGCTATGAGGGAAGTATCGAGGCCTTTTATTTGTGTGTGCGAATAATGTTTGAGATACATGTCTCATACGTCTATCGAACAGGTTTATTGAAGAAAACTTTAGCGGCATAATATACAACATTATTATAACTAACTTTACTTATATCGAGTAACTTTTAAATGTCGAAGAAAAGAATTTAAAAAAAACTGATGAAAACATTTGATTTCCTGAGAAGTTGAAAATTACATAATATATACATTTAAGCTGATTTAGTTCACGCCTTTTGAGTAAAACATTTTTGAAGGTAATTTCAACGATCCTGGGTCCCTGGGACGAAGGCAACGAAGGAACAGGAGTGGGTTTTTAGTCAGTAAAAGTCTGACACTATGTTCCCACCCAATAAAAAAAAAAACGATCCTGTGATACTTGGCAAAATTATAATGATTCTTTCAATATCTGATCATGGTTGGCGCAAGCAACAACAACAGATTGTACAGAATTGTTATTGTTTTATTTTTTAAGGTATTCGCCATGTTTGTCGTAAATAAACTCTTTTTTTTTCTTGTTTTTATTTCTTTTCTTTCTTTCTATAGGTACGAGTATAACCGATTTCGACTACGGGACAGTTTCCGTAGCCGAAATCGAATTTTCCATAGTTACACAGATATCAGTATATAATCTGTGTGACTATGGAAAACGATATTGTGCTCTAATTATAGCCTATCTGCTTATCTTTTTACAATATTTCTTCTTCCATACTTCTTATGATGGTCAAAGTCAGTCAAGTCAAAGTCAAAAGTTTTTATTTCACATAGGCCTACATGGGCACTTACAAAACGTCAGAAGGTAGTACACGGTTCAAAATTGGTCGTTTCCTATGGAGAAGAACCGGCAAGAAACTCCATGGTTACTCTTTTAAAAAAGTGGTTGTTTAAAATATTTTCATATTACACTATTAATAGACATTTACAGAAGAACAGTGTAGACCAGTCAATATTGTACCCAAAAGCACAATAAAAATAACATATTAAAAAAAAAAAGTGGGTCGTAATAGGAAGTAACCTAAGAATTCGCGGAGTCTACAGTGTACTCACATTCACATTATAAAAAAGAGGCTATATAAAAAATGGTGATTAAAACTATTTCAATAGTCGCCTTCTTTGACGACATGTCCTTCACAGCATCCATCGTTCTTTCTACTCACATTCGTACTTGAAAACTTTCCGTACGACATGACATTTTCCATTCAAATTATTTGACAAGATGTAATGCTTATATTTAAGAGGTTGTTGACATCATGTACTGCTTGGAGATCATTATTTATTGACGTTTCGTAAGTAATTTCATAACTAATTTATTGATTTATTCTCGTCTAATTGCGAAACGTTTGTTTTTAATTATTTATTTGTTTGTTTTAAGACCTTTATTGGATATAGGTTAAATAAATAAACGTTAACGAGCGCATTAATTAGTGAAATCGTGTTACAAATGACGATCGTTCTTACAATCCATCCTGAGGTGGTCTGGTAGATTTAGCTGTCAGCGATAAGACCGCCATTGTACCCATAGTTTTTTTTATATGATAGTAGTTCTTGACTGCGATCCCTCCTGATGGTAAGCAGTGATTCAATCGTTGATGGTGAGGCACTAGTTTCTCAAGCCTTGAAGACACGTAAATTACCCTTAGATTTAAGTTTATAGTTACTATTTTGGTGTACAATAAAGTTTATTCTATTCTACAACTGAGAACTTGTAGCAAATTTAGATTTTTTTTGGTAAGGTTGATAAAAATATTGAAATGATTGGTTAAACACTGTTAGAATTCAATTATTGGGTAGAATTAATAAGTTGGTACGCCATTTTATCATGTTATATTGATTACTATAATACTATCTATGTAAAAGCTATGGTCGTCCATTATAAAAAATGGGTCTTGAAATTGTTACGTCATCATCATTTCAGCCGAAAGACGTCCACTGTTGGACATAGGCCTCCCCAAAGCGTCGCTATAACGACCGGTCCTGTGCACCTCGCATCCATTGGATTCTCACGACCCTCACCAGGTCACCGGACAACCATGTGGGAGGCCTTCCAACGCTTCATCTTCCGGCGCGGGGTTGCCACGACTCTAGACCCTTTGTCCCCATCGACCATCTGTTCCGCGAGCAATGTGACCTGCACTGCCACTTTTTTTTTAGGTGGGAAATCGTCTAATGACATCTCTCGCCCTTGGGCGGAGCGAGAGGGTGTGTCAGACTTTTACTGACTAAAACCTACTCCTGTTTCTTCTTTGCCTTCGTTCCAGGGCCCTGGGGTTCTCTTTCGCACCACCCCACCCCGCCCTAGTAGGCTTGCCCGCCTGCCGCATTCCCGAAAATGCCTAAGTTGTGCTGCCATTTTCTTTCTTCTAAAAAAGGACTAATTAATATTTCTACACATTTTCCTTCACTATTACAAAAGACACCTTATGTTTAAAATTTTACTACCACGTATCCTAATCACGAAATATGATAATGGTAGAATTTATCAAAGATTGCAGCAATTAATCATAACACGTGGTTGTCATAATCACTGATTTATCATTAACCAACCGTTTTTGCCTCGATTACCGGTTGTATGGAATTAATGAATTAATGATATGACATAGTTTGTAATCTTGTCTGAATCAACTTATTTATTACGTCGATACGTCACGTTTATATAATTAATATTATGACTTGTAAATTTTGTTTTTGTAAAAAATTTGAACTTTAATAAAAACGTGTTTCTTTAAACATCCTTTTGATTAAGTATACAGGGTGAAAGGGACAGGTAGACGAAACTGAATGAAAAAATCTTGTGGAAGGTTCATTTATTTAATCTTCATGCAACATAACATACAAAGACGGGCTTAATGCCTTAGGGTCAGCATAGACCGAACTGCAAAATGCTCGCGCATGGTCGACCAAAATTTTCGCGCATGTAGTCGGCTTGGTCGATCATGACCGAGCAAAATTCGGGCGTGTATTCAATTTTGCGATGTATGATAATAATCATAAGAAATATTTTTCAATAATCTCAGAAAATGCTCTGCTCTGCTCGGTTCTTGGTGTGCGCTGACCCCTTAGGCTTTCTCTACCAGTCAACCTAGGGTGGTGAAGAGATAATATGGTAGGTGCATAAAAAGAAAATGCTATTTATAAAACAAGAGTAAAAAAGTACATATTTAGGTTTATATTAAGGTTGTTCAGTTTCGTATACTGAGCATAAAGAAGCTCATAAAGTTTGCGGAAACCTGTGCCTTACACCCTGTATAAATCAGTTTTTTTTTTGCTATCTGTAGGATATTCATAAGCCTGTTGCAGGTTTATGAAAATTACCCATGTAAATTTGGGGTCTTGAAACCAACTCAAAATAAAGTTGGTAAAAGGCTGATTTCTGGCTAAACAAAGTTAAGACAACCATCAAAGCTCTTAGCATTGCATTACGTAAATCGTAACCAACAACACATCATCTAAGATACCCTGTATCAAAACAATAATTTAAAAAAAAACGGGCAAGTGCGAGTCGGAATCGCGTACTGAGGGTTCCGTACAAACTTGCCTATGAAAACAGTTCAATTCCCGAATTGAGTTACGAAGATTTTTGTGAATCATCAAAAAAAATATTTTTTTTGTATTACATATTTTTTTACAGTTTTCAGATTTTTTCCTATACTTGTGCTATGAAACCTTGCTTCATGCCAAATTTCAGAATTCGAGGTCAACGGGAAATAATCTATGAATTATAATTTCCTTGATACAGTATCAGGAGGTATCGAAGTATACGTTTTTTACATCATAAACGGCCGTATCATTTTTTTTTTCGTATGCTTTGAAGTTTGATTTTTTCATAGTTTTAAGGGACCGCTGACCTGGGTACATGGTTTTAATTTCAACTCAGTGGAGACAACAAAGTGATACTATAAGGGTTCCATTTTTCCTTTTGAGGTACGGAACCCTAAAAATGTCCGAAATACGTCCACTGTTAGACTAAGCCCTCTCTCCAAATGTCGCCACAACGAACGGTCCTGTGCGCATCGCATCCATTGTATTCCCGCGATTCTCACCATCGCATCGGTCCACCTTGTGGTTAAAAAATGATATCCTACTGAATTCTTGAAACAGTAAGTAACGCACGTGATCACGTCTTCGGCTTCCTCATCACTAAACCAATTACGTTACTTAGCCCAAGTCAAAAGTCTATGAATAATAGCATTCTATTCATGTACACACGAAACTGTGTCGCTACACATTTCCTATAAAAGCTGACCTCTCATTGTACCGTAAGCCTATACAATGTGAGGTCTGGTTTTATCAGCTGTTTACCATCTAGAAGGAAGTCTTAAAGATACTCGTCCTTCCTCACAATGTGGTACTGGTAAATTCCTAAGCTATTTTTGTTTAGTTTTCCTTTTCTTTCTATGTATGAATGGATTCTGTGCTGGTGATTTTGTTACTTGGCTTGGTTTATCCTCATTTAAATGGATAAATGCATCGACTGTTATTATTATTTTTTATTATTTTATTGTTAGGAAGGACAACGACATATTCACAAGATATGTCGCACGCTGCGACTGTAGAGCTGCGGTACTTGATCTTCTACTTGAATAAATGGGATGTTATAATGTTTTACTTACACTTTTCTTCAGGTTTCTATATCAGCTCTGCGCTACAATGGTTATGTCCGAACTGAAAAAAACTAGACATTTCTTTGTTTTACTCAATTTTTAAACCTATTCTAGAACTGCTAAATCCTTAAAGGTATATTTTGCAAGTCAGTTCGTAAGCTATAACAAACCTAACTCATGCGATCTCCTTTCGATATTATAATATTTGACATTTAAGTAAGATTCTGTGTAAATATGTCACGGCGTACACAACTTGTACAATTTGACAATACGTATAAATAAACAATTTAATTAGGTACGAAATTTGATTCTACAAAAACAATAATTCATTTAAAATATATAGTTTGAATTATTTAAATTATCAAATTAAATTGATTTGACAACGTTAGTAAGGAAATACTTTTTCTGTATATTCTTATATTTATAATTAGCTTTTGCCAGCGGCTTCGCCCGCGTGAATTTAGGTTTCTCCATGCAAACTTTGGACCCCGTTTCATCCCCTTAGGGAGTGAATTTTGGAAAATCCTCTCTTAGTGCTCGCCTAGTCCCAGTAGTTTCAGCTGTGCGTTGATATGTCAGTCAGTCAATTTCTCCTTTTATATATATAGATGACGCCCGTTGGTATCGTAATCGCAAACGCGACTGCTGAGCGTGGGGTCCTGCGTTCGATTCTGAAGTCAGACAATAATTATATAACTTGTTCCCTAAGGATTTTCTCAGGAGTTGCTAGGTGTCTCAGAAAGCATGTAGTGCCGGTGCCGTTGATCCTCTACTTGATCTCTCCTCGGTCGTGTCGAGTTGCCGTTCCATCGGACTAAGAGTGTAAAGGACCAGAGACAATCTATGTTTGCGTACATACCCTGTTGAGATCGGCTTGTATGCCTGGCTAAATAAGATTGTCATAATACAATCTTATGAACAAATGATCATGCTCATCACACAAACATTTGTCCTGAGTGGGAATCGAACCCACGACCTCCGGCATAGCAGTCAGGGTCACTTACTACTAGACCAACAGGCTTGTCAAGTAGTTTGCTGGTTTCTATTTAAAAAAGTATTTAATGAATAAAATCATAAAACGAAGAAATCACCTAAAAATATCCTACGTGTGATAGGATGATAGGTATTTAAAATAACTAAGAATAAATTATGAGTTTATATGTTAATAATAGGTAATTTCTATGTGTTAAATGCGTATAGATTTGCATATTTTGTTTATTTACTTTGCAATGTTTATTTTTAATCCATTATAATAACGGCTTACTTGCACCGGTGTTGCAAAAAATATTGGTTAAATTTGCAATTATTTAGTTATTTGTTTATCAATATAACTAGCTAAAAAAGGGTATTTTTACATACTATTCTGAAAGAAAATCGTATTCTTGCATAATTTAATGATTAATTTAGTAAAATAATTAGAATTCAAATTAACTAATTAAATCCGAGTTATTTTTAGAATAGAACTACTAATTAGCTATCTATATATTGTATCTCATTATAAAATAGGTATATTTGTGCTTAACGCATGTTTTTAACACTGTAATTAGTTACTACTGAATATAGTGAGTATTCAGGTCAGCAACTTGCAGACTAGTACAAAATACAGTTATATTTATATTTCAATAAAATTCTGTATAAAGATTTCTAAGAACAGTTAAGAACCAACACGCAATTAAACAATACTTTGATCTAACAAAGGCATCTGACACTGTGTAACACAAGTTAACTTGTGTCCTCTCGCTTATTGCATTGTTTTTCCTATTTAAATCCTTATTAGTGGCAGAGGTCGCTGCCAAGTATTGTCTGCAGTGTATCTGAGTCACGTCAGGGTCAAGGTTATAGTACCGAGTGGTAACACGTGAGGAGTACCGCAAGAAGTGAGCTTAGGACTTCTATTATTTATAAACAATGATGTATGTTTAATCATTGGTTCGGTAAATGTTTCCGTGTCTCTGAAATGCTTTACGGAAGGTGTTTGGGCGAGCGGAGAATATGTATAAATATGTATGTGAGTTTGTATAATTATCACAGGCTATAATTATCACTATCTGAAAATTTAATGTTGATGAGGTTTTTCCGTAGAAGATTTTTATCGAGTTTGTGAATCTGAATACTGTCGTGGTTCTATCCATTTTTTTTTTGTTGGGAAAATCATCTAAGTAATGACAAATCACGCTTTTTGGTGGAGCAGGAGATAGTTTCAGACTTTTACTGACTAAAAACCCACTCCTAGTTGGGTTTTAGTTTTAAATTTTTGTTACTTTAGCTTGTTTGTTTTATCAAATCAATCAAAAAATTATAAAGATAGACGCATCAAAGTTCAAGAGTGGGTGCTTATATTTTTACATACTTATGACGTCATGCGAAATTTCAAGGAGCTGTTGTCTTAATTTTTTATATACTGTCACGAGATCCATCCGTGTCACGGCTGTCACTTGTAGATCTTTGACAGTCGTTATGAATAGTCAGAAGCCAGGGAATCTGTCACCAGTCTTGCCAAAGGGCATCATGTTAGGTACCTAATTACTGGGTTGTAGATGTTAGGTAGGCAGTAACTCCATGTAAGGTGCTGATATCCAACTGCATTCAGTTATACTAAAAGTTGACCCAAACGTCTTTCGCAAAAGGCTAGACAGGTTTTAACTAACACACCAAACATATTTTTTTTATTAGAAGTCGTAGTCTTTCGTCTGTTTTTTTTTCTTTTGGTTTTGCACTGTTTGTGATTTTAGCCAGCCTCACAATTAGAAAGTATTTCGTTTTTGATAAGATATACAGTCACTTTGTTTTCGATTACAATGTGGATGTAATACATTCTAATGTTTTTGCAGTATATAGCAGAAAATATATCGAGTTAGCCTTCTCAGTTCGCAACAAGCTTCGCTGAGGCAGTCAAAACTACGATAACATTTTCAGCTATATTTTGCCGAAATCGTGCCTGTTTCGGGGAATTCCAGCTGTGTAGACACTTGAGATACAAAGCTACATAAGTACGTTACCGTATCCACTATGAATCAATTTGCCAACTTCACTCGAACAAATCCCGAATACTCGTCTTTCGTTTTGTTATCTATCTTCGTCGATGTGGCAGCCTCTTACCGGAAAACAATTATATTACGAATTTAGGGAAAATGGTGAGCACTCGTGTTTTCATTAAGTGTGGCAAGAAAACAGCGTTCATGGTAACTAGATTAATTGTTTTTGTCGTCGAGGCACTTTATTATTAACTGAAATACTCTTGTATCTTTCAACTCTTCTAAGTTTAGAAAAACCTTTGTATTACGGTCGTCTTTAAAACATAGGGGTTTTATTATTATCTGCAATTAATTGTCTATATAGGTAGGAACGGCCCACCCGTGGGACATTTTAGAACGAAGAAAAACCAAACACAATAAGGGAAGTAAAAAAATACCATTGTATTTTTTACGTTGAGGTAGAAAATTCTACGACATTATAGACATTCTAACTTCTGACAGCGGCTTCGCCCGCGTAAATGTATCATTCTAAATACAAATTATGGACCCCTGTTTCACCTTCTTATGGAGTGAATTTTGAAACATCCCTTCTTAGCGCATGCTTACGTCATAATAACTATATTTGCGCGCCAATTTCTACGCATTCCATTCGGTGAATTTTACTGTGTGTTCAGTCAGTCAGTAACGGTTACCTTTTATATCTATATTATATTTTATTTTATTATTGATAGGCTCGCGTTTGACCTCTGCCTCACCTGATGTAAAGCGAGAATGGGGCACGCTTGCTTAGAAGTAACATTCACTCGATCCCCTGGTTGAAGGTATCAGGAAACATAGACTCCGGTAGGGAATTCCACTTCTTTGCTGTATGCACAATATATATAAATATGTATATGTCGTGGCCAGATCATAGGAATTGATCACTTCATAATATGGCCAAGTAAAACTAGCCATATCGTTTTATACGTTAAAGTTTGATGATATGTAAATCCTCGTTAGGCCTACTTTCTTTAGACCTTTTATCATAGAAATCCTACATCAAAGATATGGCCAAACAAGGATTGTCATATCATCAAATGTTAACGTTTCAACGATCTGGCCAGTTTTAGTTAGCCATACCTATCATGAAGTGATCAATTCTAAGATCTGGCCACGACATACATATTCCTACCAATAAATGCAGTATCTTTCTGACACGTATAAATTCATCTTTATCCATCAAACTATCCATTTGACAGCGGCCTATCACCTAAACACTACGCAATTGATTACCGAGATGAACATTACTCAACCGATCATCAACGACCTGTTATGTCATTTGGTTGTAGTGTTGTGGCATTGCAAGTGAGGTAATGGTTAGTAGGTGCCATTTTGTAGCCAGCTAGGCCCAACAGTATATGACTACAAGTTTTATAGCTTTTCTAAAAAGGATACTCGTGGTTCTAAATCGCAAAGAGCAATTGAAGGACAGAGATGTGTTTTTTTTTTAATTTATATAAACCAGTGCTTGACTGCGATCCCACCTGATGGTAAGCAGTGATGCAATCATTGATGATGAGGCGCATTAGTTTATTAATAGCATATTCACTCTAGCCTTGAAGACACCTAAATTATAGTTGGACGGGAAGACCGCATCAGGCAAATTAGTAAAAATTAATCAGTAAAAGTCTGACACGCCCTCTCGTTCCACCCTTAAGAGAGAGAAAACGGGAAGAGAAAAGGTTGGAGAAAATATCCGAGCAGTAAAGGTCTGGTCTCGCAAAAAAAGGTATTCTAGGTTATTTATTTATTCGAAGTTACTAAGAGTAAGATTCCGCTCGCTTCTCATCGTTTGTTTGTTTTTTTATTATTTATTTTTCAGTTTGTTGACTCTAAGTTGTTGCACACAACTCATTCATCACAGTGACATTTTAGAGTCGTTACCTTCGTTAAGGTCATAGTTATCAAGATTTTTACTCACCTTGTTTCTTTTTATGTAAGATTTCGCTTAACATTCAGAAAAATATGATCTAATGTGGCCATGTTCTTACCAGAACTGACACGTTCCAGAATATTCTATATGTCATCATGAGAATCGCATTGTTCTTGATGTTTTTAAGTTTAATTTTTATTTTAAAAATATTATTAAAATCTACACCAATATTATAAAGAGGTAGTTTGTTTTTTTGTTTGTAGGTGGTAATCTCTGAAAGTACTGGACTGATTGTAAAAAAATTTGGACCTGAAAGAAAGTTGTTTTATTTCTGAGTGACATATGCTATATTTTATCTAAGCGGGTGAACCTGCGGGCAAAAGCTATTACAAAATATATACATACAGGCTTCGTACGTTTTATGCATTTAGCCATTGTCAATGATCTCGAGGGTTTATTATAAAGGTACAGTAGGTAAAGATACATATTTTGTTTGTAAATCTTGTAAGGAGAAACTGACTGACTGACATATCAACGCACAGTCGAAACTACTTGGATTAGGAGCGTGAAATTTTGTATAAGGTTTCCTTTTAAGACGAAGGCGAGCACTAAGAGAGGATTTTCCAAAATTCACTTGGTAAAGGAATGAAATAGGGGTCCAAAGTTTGTATGGAGAAACTTATTTTCATTCGGGCCAAGCCGTTAGCAGAAGCTAGTTTGTTTTTAACGGTAATGCGCATGCAGTATACATTATTATAAAACAGTTTAACCTACATAACCCAAGCAAACGCCGACGTTCGCGCGTGACATCATCGCGCCATTCGGTCGATCCCCAAGCGAACGCCGGCGTTCGCCCTCTCCCACTTCATTGTAGGCCCTATTTTCAATACTTAGAGACTACTTTTGTATGAACAATTTTGATTACTTTCGTTCTTGGATAAATTTCCTATAAATTGAACGCATTATATTTTATAGTCTATGCGCTGCTATATTTTCTTTTTCGGTTTTTTTGTAAAAAGTAATATTTCCGCCGCCATTTTGTTTATGGCGCCCTTGCAGTCACTAACTTTTGACAGTTCGCTTCCCGCTTCGACAGGGTCTACCGCCTAAGAACATTAAGCATTATGCATTCTGGGTCTGGATACCACATATCTGTTTTGTATCATGTTACTAAAAGAGTTATGAGTTTACATGTGGATGGATGGAGAGGGAGAGGGAGACCAAAGAAAAGATGGATGGATTGTGTGAGAAGTGATATGAAAGAAAAGGGAGTTAGTGATAGCGTGACTAGTGACAAGACAGAATGGAAGAAAAAAACCGTCGTGTTGCGCCGACCCCAAATAAAACGGGACATGGGCAGGAAGATGATGATGATGATGACTCTAGGTCTGGATACAACATATTTGTTTTGGCGTACAAAGATACTTTAATAAAAAAATGTATAGTGCTAGAAGTGGCAGTGGCAATATATTTAAATTTATTTTTATTCTCACAACGGTGGACTAGAATAAACTTTATTTTTACACCATAAAAGTAACACAATGGTTTTTATTATGATAATTGCTGAAATATCTTGTTTCTTTAGATATCTTTGTTATTCGAGATCTTTCGGCCTACAGTCTATAATTATCTTACATTATTGTTACTATTGTTTCTTTACTTCTCACGTCTGTTTACTAATGTAACCCAATCTTGGTCTCGCCATCTTCACCTAAATCTTATTTGGAAATACGTTCAGATGTTTGCCGATCTTGACGACAATTTTAGTCTTGTCTATTTCGCGAATGAACTAGTTCGCTAAACCGCACCCATGGATGAACTACGCGAACTAGATCCCAGGGTCCGTCATTCTTTCTTTCGTTAGTTCGTACTATATGACAGACTTAAACCGCAACCTTTTGTTTTTTCGAGGGGAAACCTTCAAAAGGCTTTGGGGATAAGTCCGGGGAGTGTGGGATTTTTACCTCACTAAAACCACCCCGATGATCACCACATACACGTAGAAGAGGTAACGGGGCCCCGTTACCTCTCAAAAGACCATTCCAGAACCCCCTCTGTGCAACGCCTATTACGGCACATTCCTGAAAAGACTAAAAAATATCTACCTACAAAGATTAGTAAAAGTACTATTACTTAAACTAGAACTACATTAGACCGACGCACACGTGTAACACGCCTGATTTGTACGTAGAACGACGTCGCGTGGCGTGGATCTAGTGTAGTTCAACAAGTCTAGTTTCCATATAAAATGTATGGAGACCGACGCGCCCAGATCGGCGTGTGTGTCACACGTGTGCGCAGTGTAGTTCTAGCATAATTCTGTGGTAAAAGTTATTTTATTCAATACCTACCTAATTCTATATTTTAAACATCGAAATATAATTTGCGTACTCATTAAATTACTACGAGTACAATAAAAATACTTATGTAAAGTAAAAAAATAACAGTGAAATTATTTAACAAACGGCCGAAAGTCGTCAACTGCTAGACACAGGCATCTCCCAAACAACAACCGACAACACCAGCGGTCCATGACCGTTCCTGTGCTTCTCGCATAATTACATCACAAGATGCTGTACGCACCCAAGATAACACAGATAAAATCATGTTACAATAGTGCAATAAGTGCAAAAGTAAGTGAATAGCATAATCAGCCTTTAAATGTTCTCACTGCTGGGACTCAGGCCTCCTTTCTAGGAGAGGGAATGGGCCGTAATCCACCACGCGGGCCCAGAGCGGTTTGGTGAATGTAACATGTCTTCGAATTTTTGGTTCTAAGACATGCCTGGTTTTCTCACGATGTTTTCTTACACCATTTTGAAAGCAGTGGTGATGAAATAAATTACACAAAGTAATGCGCCTAGCTGGGTTTGAACCCGCGACCTACAATTCGTAAGTCGGGGCCGTTAACACTCGGCCACCACTGCTCTAGCAGTAGAGTAAGTGAATGGCCATTTTATGAATGCACACAAAGCGAAATGCTCACGGCGCATCTATGCAATTGAAACTAAACTAGCACTATTCAGCATTTACAATGATACAATAACGCATCCTGGATGTTGCAAGCTGTTGCAAGCGAGATAATGATATATTAAACCATATATATTATAGAAACTACAATGAAACTATAATAGTTTCTATAATAAATTAGGTTTAATTTATCTGAAATATAAAAACACCGTTGTGATAATTTATCATTATTTTAAAGGCAATTTGTGTAGTTTTGAAATCACCTATTTGTAATAATAAAATCTAACTAATCGGCTTACTTAAATAATTATCTGTTTGAAACAATTTCTACACGTGTAGAAATTGCATGAATTACATAATTAATTGTTTACACCACCTGCTCGATATTGCCCTTTTATATGTCATACAACCATCACTTAAAGCAAGTCATTATGTCCCTAGGGAGATAATGCAGTATGGGCGATCCCTAGGGAGTAATGAGATTTGAATTTGGAACGTCAATAACCATTATTTATTATAAAAAAACACATGAAGCAAATTAAAATGTACGTGCTTCAAACAAGTTTATTCAAAAAACAAACTGGCAACTAACAAAAAAAAAAAGATTAAAATGTTGTTTATACTGACGAGACTCTAAAAAAATAATAAAAGAGTGGGAGCGTTAAAGTTAATTAAAACTATAGAATCTCAGAGTTTGTTGTGTTGTTTGTGTCAAATCTTAAAACATATCTAGTGATAGTTAAGACTAATTTGTAAATAATACTTAGATTTCTCAAATATATAATTTGTTCTAGTAAATTGTTTTTTAATTATCTTGTAAATGGTGTAAAAAGTAGAGTATCCAACTCGGGGATAAAGCTGTCTTTAGCTTGGGCGGCTTGAATTCCTCACTTCACTCAGGTTTCAATATTAAATCCCTTGCCATGCTCGGGAGTTAATTATATACATAGATCCTTCACTAATATTTGGGATTATAACTTAGCAACCTTCGTTTCATTCGGAATTCAACATGCTGTCTTTATCTTGGGCAGCTTGAATTCCTCACTTCACTCGGGTTTCTATATTAACTCCCTTGCAATGCTCGGGAGTTAATTGTATAGATCCTTCATTAACGTTCGGGATTAAAACTTAGCAACCTTCGTTTCGTTCGGAATTCAACATGCCGCACTCTGCTTTATACCCTAGTGACATAATCTACTAATAGCCATAGTTATACATAAAAATAAAAACACCTATGTATTTTTTTTGTCTTGAGAAATCTGCATACATAAAAGGCAACTCCTGTCTCACTCACTCAATCAATGTCCAGTCTAAACCCTTAGACCTAGAATTTAGAAATGCACATGCATTTTAAGATGTATATAAAGAAAAAAGCTGGGCAAGTGTGAGTTGGACTCGCACTTGCCCAGCGAGGGTTCCGTACAAACTACAACTCTCTTTTTTATAACATTAGTGTAGATAGTTTCGTGCTTGACCACTATCTCACCTGATGATAAGCAATGATATGGTCGACAATGGAGCACGCTTGTCTAGAAGTAACCTATTCACTCTTTAACTTAAAGACCTCAGGTTGTAGCTATCAGAAAACACAGACTCTGGCAGAGAATTCCACTCCTTAGCTGTACCTACAATAGATGTGTACCCAAAATGTTTTGTAGACCTGCCTCCTTACCAAGTTACAACCGTATCGTTTCGATTCTCTTTTCGTCGATCGCCTCGAGTAGGCCACGCCTTCGATTCCTTTATTCTGTCGTCATCTCAACGATCAGTCACGTGGTGACGGTGCGGGTGTACACCCGCCCCAGCTTTGCACTGGTAAAACCCTGAAATTCTCGGCTTTCTCATTGTAATATGCATGTATTATACACCTAAACATTCTTCATGAACCTCTCTGTCTATTAATGAAAACTGCATGAAAAAAAATTTGTTTAGTAGTTTTTGAGTTTATACAGACAGACGCGGTGGGCGACTTGGTTTTACTATGTAAGGTATACTTACAAACAACAAGACCATTCTCACGGAAAGTTTCGCTCTTCGGATCAAATGTCAGTAATTATTTGATGTTAATTAGTGGGTGTTAAATTGATGCTATTTTTAAACTAAGTATTTTTGTATGATTGCGGTTTTTAAAGGACACTGTTCATTAAAATAAATGTGTATGTGTAATTGCATTGTATGTAGATTAATGTCAGATTTTAATTACATTTATCTTATTAAAACTAATAAGAATATGACTAAGATTTGTCATATAAACTAAAATTTAAAATTACTCTAAAAGTCATACAAAAATAAAACTTTGAAGTCGTAAACATGCCAATTAAAATAATAAAATAGCTATTTATACAAACTCCAACTTAAGATTAGTGTTAATAGACAAACATACAATGAGATCCGTAGGTTAATTAAAGCAACGATAAAATTAACTTCCCATGTATCAATTAGACGTAAATGCTTATGAACTAATGAAGTAATATAGAGGGTCTAAAGTTTTAAATCTACAAACTCTCATAAACAGCATCTTATCTATACACCATTAATTTTTAATTAGTACAAATACTTAAAGGGCTTATTAGAAAAGGTCTTGTTATTATTAAGTAAAGTCTCACTAAATAATATTCATAAACAGCAAAGTTATTAGCATTTGTTTGTATCCCAAAATGTCACGCAATTTATGGAAATATTGTACAGGCTATTGATTATGAATGAATAAATAACGATCAAAATGGAAAAACACTGCGCGTAGTATTTTCTGGTAGCAATTGTCATGAATGATTAATTCCATTGTGAATTTACCAATTATGAAAAATATTCGTGGACTATTTTGGGATTACGTTTTTTTTACTTTTACAAAAATATGACCAGTAACGGGTACGGATAGAGCCCCATTTTCTTTATTCATTTACTAATTAAAAAATAAAAACGCGCTAATCTCAGGAACTACTGGTTCGAAATGAAAAATTCTTTTAGTGTTGGATAGCCCATTTGTCGATAAATATGGTATATAGGCCAAGATGCCTGATAATAAATGATTTATTATTATTACAACATGACGTTATAACCCGCGGGAGTGAAGCAAGAAAAAAAACTAATAATATATAGACCAAGCTAAAATTAATTACATTCCAGATGTAAACATTATTAACAGAACTGTCAAAAACTTTTAGGAAATGAGAATGTTGTGTCTGTTTGTGAAAGTTTCTTAAAATAAGCGGACTTGCCTCTATATTGTAGTCTAAAAAACTTTCCAGTTACTAAAATGCCATATTCTCTTTGTTACAGGACAATGGACGAAGAAAAATCACTGTAATGACCTGAATCAAAACCAACAATCAAAAACATCTGTGATTTAAATTTTAAGTCAAAGATCTCCTAAAGATAAGCATAAATGATCACAGTTATATAGAAGAAAAGAGGTTTTGTGAAAATGCCTGCGATTTTGACAAAGATAAGGGAGCAGGCTTCGAGGGTACAGCCTTCGATTGCGTTGGGGGTTGGTGTGGGGGTTGCTTTAGCGGCCTGTGCGGTATATGGAACGAGGGATAAGAAACAGACGCCTCCGTGTAACAATAATAATAATTATAAGGTTGGTATACTTACGTTTTCTTCACTCTAGAAGTAAGTGAAACAGGGTGTAATGTCCCGCAAATCTCTGCGGCGAAGGAAGGACCCTCCGACCAGATGGATGTTAAGTATGATCCGGATAACTGCCCGATAGATGATTTGGCACACATGTTCCAATCGCACGGAGAACTCTAATTGCGCGATGCAGGATTTCTTAGTTTAGTTCCTATGTAACGCCATAGATGTCGCTACAGTATTCTTGCGTTGATAGACCTTTTTTTTACTAGGGAAATCAGATACATATTATAATGGTACGGTTGGCGCATTGGTTGAGCGATTAGCTGCTGCGCTGCGTGTCGCGGGTTCAATTCCCGCACGGAACAAATATTTGCATGGCCTACGGATAGGAGCTTCGGATCTGGGTGTCTATCTGTATGTGAGTTACATGTTTGGAATGCACCCACGATACAGAAGTTATTGCTAATGTGGGGCAACATTTTTTTTGCGCTGTTTCGAAATTATGTCATAAATCTAATTATTTAGGACAGTTAAGTAACATTTACTTTTTCTGGCCACATCTGGTGAACAAATGGGCATGATCCTTTGGAATTATCAGATCAGTCACGCAAACCTAATAATAACGTAGAAAACACAAAGATACCACCTAACATTACCGCATTTGTTTTTCTAGGTCGCTAAAAATGGCAAGCTTCACAACGTTGATAATGGCACAGCAAACGGCGACACGTGCGGCGGCCGCTGCGGCGCCGAGCAGTGCGCACTCTGCAGAGGAGATGCCGACACTGACAATAAACAAAATATTGTAAGTTATTTTCATTCCCCCGTAAATACCGGGTAAATACCCAAAGTACCCAATTGCAGAATATTTACTCGGGTATCTTGTTACCCGGTTTATAAATATCTAAATTGGGTATTTACCGGGTAAAAACCCAATGGGTTTTTAAAACTGCCTATCTCTACTTCCGAAAGCAGCCTGATGGATATTGAGAGTAGAATTTGCAAAGACTGAAAGGTTAGAATGCCGGCTGATATGAAAGAAAGCGAGATGTTATTAAAAATCTAAATACATATATAAAAAATAACATGACGATCTATTTTGAATTATAACACACAATGACAATTTATTTTGTGACGTAGGTATGTGCTGTACTCATGTCTGAGCAAATAAATTATTATCTTATCTTATTGATTGCTTGTTCGGTAGCTAAAACGCAAAAATATACAAATGGGTCAATCCTATTCCAACTTGGAATAGGGAGAGTAAATTTACCTGAAGTTTGTGGAACTATAGAGTTGATAAAACCTCCTCTAATATCCTGGAATCATAAAAATTACCATTATTAAATCCTGGCATTAAACTTATTGAAAACAATTGAACAATTAAAAATATTATAATCGGTGGCACGAGGGCGGAACCGCAGGCGAGAGCTAGTCCTTGATAAAATCTACTTCCAAGTATCCCAATCAGGTTGGAGGCAGATCACCTTAGGGCCGATTCATACCGAAATGTCTGGAAATGACGCGCCGAGCACTCTTAGAGTGAAATAATTTTAAACCATATCTACATCCTTAAAAAACCAGTATCGCATGAAAGTTTCAGCCATTCTGGTGTGAATCGGTCCTAAAAAAGATTTAAAGCATTTTATTTCAAATTTACCATTTACAGGCACTTTTGAAATGTCAAGAAGTGAGTCAGTCAGAAAAAATAATGCTAATTGCACATTCTAAAGCGTAGATCACTATGGAGAAGAATGTGCAAGAAACTCCAATAAAGATACATAATTTTCTAACCCCACGCCCCTTCCACAGGAGGATGCAGACGAAACCCAATCAGTAGAGGAACACATCCCAGGACTCAACTTGGAGTTCCTCCGTCAGCTGATTTCCCTAGCCAAGATCATGGTGCCAGGAGTGAGGAGTCATGAGGTCGCTTTGTTGACAGCGCATACGTTGTGTCTGTTCACAAGGACCTTCATGTCTATATATGTGGCGTCTTTGGAAGGATCCATTGGTAAGTAGGATTTGTTGATGTACTGGAACCTGTTAGCGTTAAGCTGAGTACCCAATGAACGGACATCCTTTCGTGCCAGTCACCGCGACAGGAGACGTCCGGGGCATCAGGAATGGGTAATGCGATGTGTAGTTCTCCGTCTGGCCGTCTTGTAAATAGCTCGAGCTCGACTCGTCGACGGCTAATAGTGATCCACGCGCGCTTCAAAGAGTTGTACGTGGGCCATGGTGGCCATAACCTTAGGTGGGCTTATTCCAACCAGCCCACCTCTCTCCAAAAACAGATTAGGCCTCTCAGGTTTTTTAGGGCATCATTGAGTGAATTTGGGGATCCTGAGGTTTGTGTGCGTATTTCAGTGACACCTGTGCAGTCTAGGAGCACATGTGCAATTGTTAGAGAAACCGAGTTGCTAGAATATAAAGGGCAACTGAAGGTGGGTTTTTTAGTCAGTAAAATTCTAATACACTTTCTGGCTATACAGTTATTGGATGATTTCCTAACTTAAAACAAAGGTGCTCCTGTTCAGAATGTAAACCACACGTTGGATTGCCCCAAGTGCCAATACACCTGCACTGGTGACTCAAAAAAGTATCAAATATTTTTTTTATAAACTTGTGTTACTTCTGAATTAAACCTCTGTTAATATTTTAGATTATAGTTTTGTATTTAGAGATTTTTTTTTTTTTTTAAGTGCAAAATAACTTTAAATAATTGCAATCAACAGCGACGCCATTAATTAGAGCAAAACCTTTGAAAAAATATTATATAAATTAACAATAAATGTCACTAACTTTTTATATCTTCTCGTTCCAGTGAAACACATAGTCCAAAAAGACATGAAACGATTCGCAGCGCTCCTGCTCCAATGGTTCGGTATCGCGGTACCAGCCACCTTCATCAACTCCATGATCAGATACCTGGAGAGCCGTCTGGCGCTCGCCTTTAGGACGAGGCTGGTCAACCATGCGTATGAGATGTACTTCAAGAACCAGACTTACTATAGGGTTGCCAATTTAGATGCTAGGATTGAAAACGCTGATCATAGGTAAGCATATCTATTATTATTTACTTTTTACCTTTTATTCCTCATTGTTCAGACAATAGACTTGCATGTTCTAGACATAGCTCCCCCTAGCTTTTTTTTTCTGTCCCTCAAATAGGTAAATGACATATTTTATTATTATTATTCTTTGTATCCAAAAGTTTATTCAAAATCTCAAATAGTCCCTAGTGGAAGGGGATACTGTCAAGGTTCAACAGAATAAGGTTGCAGTTATTGAAATGTGCATGTCTTTGCCATTAGGTTAAGTGTGCTTAAAAGAGATAGCGAGTTATTCCCACCACGCTTCCACTCTTCATCAAACCAATATTTGAAATGCCAATTGCTGCTTTATTTAATAATCAATTTTGGTGCTGTTTTCGGAAAAAGATTTCTTTAAAAGAAAAAAAAAAAACAACAGACATCAAAGTAAAAAAAAAAACACTGAAAAGTGCAAAATAACTAATTTTGGAAGTCGGTGTTTCTGTAATAGTTTTGTCTCTTCGTTATTTAACACCGATTTCCGAAATTAGTTATTTTGCACTTTTCAGTGTTTTTTTTTTTACTTTGAAGTCGGTTGAATTTTTTTTTGTAAAAATGATTAAAATTAAAGCAGGAGAAGTGCGAGAAAGTGAACAGCCTACACAATCTTTGGTCTATCGTAAGACTATATCAGGCAATGTGTTTGGATTGGAAATTGGTGGAATCATCACAGCATTGATTTGTTTTATTTATTCCTCATAAAAAAAATAATTTGTGTGTATATTTTTGTTTACCATTAAGTTGCACCTTGACTTGCAGAAAATAAGTCATTGGCATTAAGTCCGCCTTTGCACATAGTTTCTTACAAGTGCACGAAGTTTTAATAAATAAACATTGCGTGTTTCTACTTCCAGATTAACAGAAGATGTATCAGTGTTCACACAATCCGTGGCACATCTGTACAGCTCCCTAACGAAGCCCTGCTTCGACCTGCTGCTCATCGTGCTCACGCTTGCCACCTACTCTAACAAGATGAAGGGCAATATTTTCATTGGTGAGTCATCATGTTTTCATCTATACCGCGTCCTCGACATCCTATTAATCAGTTAGTGGGAAAGTAATGGCAGCTATACCGCCACACAAATCTTACTTCGCGCAAGTAAAGTTTTCCGAGCGATTCGAACATGTTCAACAGTCTGGGCAGTTGCTCAGACCAGACACAACATCCGTTTGATCAGAGGATACTCGCCTATCAATGCAGCTTGTGGAACACACTCTGTTACGTTCCGCATGCAACTATATAACGAAACTGGCCGCCAATGCGCTACGAGTTCAGTAAAACAACGCTTTCAGGATGCTGAGGCGGCTGCCACGTTGTTGCAGTGCTTCGGAGATGTTTGCTCAAACTAGAGTCGACAACTTCTTAGCTATCATACGCAAAAAGAGTGCGTCTCTTTTTGCCAGATTGCGTGGCAGTAGCAACAGTCTCCAGAAAGTGATAGCGAGCCGTAGTGAGGCATCTTGTCAAAACAACATTGTCTTTAGTAGTGTATCGTTACTAGCTTTTGCCCGTGGCTTTGTCCGCATACATAAAATATAGCCTTTGTCACTCCGGAATAAAGCAGCTTTCTATCTATGAAAAACTTTAGCAATCGGACCAGTACTTCCAGAGATTACCTCCTACCAACAAAAAAACAAAAACAAAAAAACTTTACCTCTTTATAATGTTAGTGTAGACAACATTAGTTATAAGCTTAAGTTGTTACTAACATCCTAATTGTTTATGTGGAGTGTTGTCGGAAATAATAATAAAAATTATTATTATTATATGATCTTAGTATACCATGGTGTAGAGTCTACACCGTAGGCGACCGATGACCGACGGTGGGATGACCTCATTTCTGTAGGAATTAAACTCGTCCCACCATCTTCTAAGTATCGTAAGGGAACCCTTAGAACAATCAAGGACGACTTCTAGCTTTCCAGCCGAAGCACATTGAAGCTAGAAAATATGGTTTTATTTTCCAATTTACTGCCCCGAAAGGAGGGTAATATCTTACGTTTTATTTATTAAAGTTAATTTACAAAAATAATCTCTTGTTTCCAGGTCCCAGCATAGCTACAGTAGTGATCTGCATGACTGGCCAGCTACTGCGACTGCTCAGTCCCAGGTTCGGTGCTCTGGCCGGGGAGGAGGCGCGTATGAAGGCCAACTTGAGGCACGTGCACGCGCGGCTCATTGCACATGCTGAGGAGGTTGCCTTCTATGGAGGTCATAAGGTAACTATTCATCTGTTGGTTACATTCGTAAAAGAAAAATATAATAATAATAACATTCCACAACTTTCACACAACGCCATCTAGTCCCAAACTAAGCAGAGCTTGTATTATGAGTACTAGACAACTGATAAACATACTTTTATATTTCTGAATACATACTTAAATAGATAAATTAAACCCAAATATTTATCTGAATTAAATGCTTATTATTATTATTTTTTATTATTTCTACGTCAAACTTCAAATGGCCTTTTGTCACTTTCCAGGTGGAACTAGGTCAGCTCCAAGCCGCCTACAAAGAGCTAGTGGCTCAGATGACGTCCGTGTTCAACAAGAAGCTGTGGTACGTGATGCTGGAGCAGTTCTGCATGAAGTACGTGTGGTCCGGCACGGGCATGGTCATGCTGGCGCTGCCTATCCTCACGGCCAAACACATTAGCGGACAGAAAGGTTAGTAATCAAGTTATCACCATCTACCAAACCTTTTATCAACTATGTTTGCGTCATCAGATGACCTTTTTAGGGTTCCGTACCACAAATAGAAAAAAACGGACAACTTATAGGATCACTTTGTCGTCTCTTTATCTCAAAAACACTTAGTGGTATCGAGTTGAAATTAAAACCATACACTCAGATCTGCGGCCCCTTGAAGCTGTGAAAAAATTAAACTTCTGAGTTAACGATAAAAAAAGATACGATAACGAATACAGTAAATTTTTTTGTTACGTCACAAAATAAAAATGGCGATTCGGAAAACTCTTCGAAAATCCATTCGGGAATTTAACTATTTACATAGGTAAGTTTGTACGGAACCCTCTGTGTGCGATTCTCACTCGCACTTGCCCAGTTTTTTTTACCCTAAATTAATAATTACTCCCGTATCGTCAGTGCGTTCAAAAACATACAGACTCGCAAACGCGAAACAATTATCTGTATTTGTCCCGTTCGAGAACCGAACCCTCAACATGCAGCGCAGTTGTCAATTCGCTTTACCGCTCCACCAACCATGTCGTCACTATTATTTGATCTCCACAACCCTGGGCTGATATTGATCTCCATAAGATCAATATCATTTTTGGTCAAATTCTAGTAGCCACGCACTTTAGTGTTCAGAAAGGTAAATTGATGACTTGATGTTTGTTTTTCATAATGAAACAGAAAACGTCAAAATTCTAGCTGATCCGGCTCGAAGGACCGAAATGTAGGCCAGGTCATCTCTGTTGTATCAGTCAGAAAGGTCATTTATCATTATATAGTTAGCTATGGGCCGGGCACATTGCTCGCAGAACAGATGGCCGTTGGGGCTGAAAGGTTCTGAAGTGGCGACCGCGTACCGGAAGACGCAGAGTTGGAAGGCCTCCTACAAGGTGGACCGATGACCTGGTAAAGGTTACGGGAATCCGATGGATGCGAGACGCACAGGACCGTTTATTGTGGCGACACTTGGGGGACGCCTGATGATGATGATGATGATGAGTTAGCTAGCCTTTTCCTGACTATGCTAATTAAGATTAGTCACGATGATCGAATGTTTTTTAGATATTGGTCCTCATTTCCATGTGTACTTATTATCTATTTATTTTGTTTCAGGCAGCAGTATAAGTGACCGAGCAGAATACATGACAACGTCGAGGAATCTTCTCAACTCCGCCGCCGACGCCATCGAGCGGCTCATGTCCAGTTATAAGGTAAACATTATTCCCGCGGCTTCGCCTGCATACATAAAATATAGCCTATGTCATTCAGAAATAAAGCGGCTTTCTATCGGTGAAAAAATTTTCGAAATCGGGCCAGTATTTTCAGAGATTACCTCCTACAAACAAAAAAACAAACTTTACCTCTTTGTAATATTAGTGTAGATGTCGTGGCCATATCTTAGAATTGATCACTTCATGATATAGTCAACTAAAACTGGCCATATCGTTTAAACGTTAACATTTGATGATATGTCAATCCTCGTTTGACCATAACATTGATGTAGGGTTTCTATGATAATAAAAGGTCTAAAGAAAGTAGGCCAAACGTAGATTGATGTATCATCAAACTGTAACGTTTAAAATGATCTGGCCAGTTTTACTTAACTATATCATGAAGTGATCAATTTCTAAGATCTGGCCACGACATATACAGGGTGTCTTTGACATCGACGTACAAACGCATACCACGGATCCAGTACATGATTCTGGGGCGCCCAGTGGTGGAATTTTTCGTCGGTGTTTTCCTAACTTAAAAAAAAAATAATCTTTACGTTTTTTAATTTAAACTGTATAAAATCGTTATTCAGTAACTCAGAAATGACTGAACGCATTTTCATAGCATAATAAAGTATAATCAGCCTTTTTAATGTTCCCACTGCTGGGACTCAGGCCTTCTCTTTAGGAGATGGAATGGTCCGTAATCTACCACACGGGCCCAGTGCGGGTTGGTGGATGTCACATGTCTTCGAATCTTTGGTTCTAGTACATGCCGGTTTCCTCACAATGTTTTCCTTCACCGTTTAGAGAGCGGTGGTGATGAAATAAATTACACAAAGTAATGCGCCTGGATGGGCGCATTGTCATAGACAGCTATGAAAATGCGTTCAGTAGTTTATCGCGACCAGACAGCCAGACGCTGCTGTGGAGTCCTTTATTTAGGTGTCAGCATTTTTTGAAACATTTTTGTTTCTTTTTAATTTTATTTTTGCGTACCTGCTGACCGTCACCATAAAGCGCCACTTCCATAAGCGTGTTAATAGCTGCAAGTTGACTTTTTACTGGTCGAATTGCTGTGAAAATATCACCGTGAGACAGTCGTTCGTGGATGTAGCAACTAAGCGACTATTGCAGTGATATAGCAAATTCATTTACTAAGTTTTCAATTTTTCCTCTTTCTAGGAAATAGTAACGCTAGCAGGCTACGCGACGCGCGTGTCGGACATGCTGGTGGTGTTCGGCGAGGTGGCGCGCGGCAAGTGCGTGCGCAGCGTGCACGTCACGTCCACGGGCGCACCCTTCCAGGTCACCTTCAAGGACAACCGGCCCGTACCTGAAGGTAACTACTAATCTACGGTGCGGACTGAGCGTTTTGCCTCGTAAACGACGAGGCAAAACGCTCACACACATACAGCGTACATCGAAGGATTGGAACAATTTGCTAGCAGCGGTCTTCCCGTCTGGTTATAATTTAGGTGTATTCAAGGCTAGAGTGAATAGGCTCTTAATAAACTAGTGCGATTGACCTTCAACGATTGTATCACTGCTTACCATCAGGTGGGATCGAAGTCAACATTTACTTAACAATTTCGTCTAGATGTGTTTTTTAAGGACAATTTATTACTTCTCGTGTTATTTTCATATAATTAGACTGTAATATCTAGTTCAACAGCAATCGCTTCCCCATTCTTCTCAAGGGCTTTCACAAGTTAGTGGTATACACTAATAGGTCAGTGAAAGTGGCATACTTCCATATATTAGGCATCACAGACAGTCCCCTGTGCAGAGTACGCTTGGATGGGGAGGAGACAATTGCACATGTACTCTTTGCCACTATACACACGATCCTTAGAATTCCCAAATTCTCTCACAGACGCCCTGAAAAACCTGAGAGGCTTAATCAGTTTGTGTAGAGAGGTGGGCTGGTTGATATAAGCTTACCAAAGGTTTTGGCTGCCATGACTCACGCACAATGGTTCGCATAGGACTAAGTGCGAAAACCATACTTAAACTGGGTTGAAACACCAGTAGATACACAACATCAGTAGACCTATTGCGATGAAACCCGTACTGTCAGTAATTTAATTCAGGTCTTTAAAGTGTTTTTCTTTATTTTCAGGCAAGATAATCTACACCAACGACCAATCGATCCGCCTGCGCGGCGTGCCCATCGTGACGCCCGCCTGCGACGTGGTGTCGGGCGGCGTCACGCTGGACATCTCGCCCGGCACGCACCTGCTCATCGTGGGGCCCAACGGATGCGGCAAGTCTAGGTATGTAGTAGTGTCGGCAGTCGCGAGTGGCGATACGAGTGTGCTGCCACAGCGTGATGTGGTCGTGCCTCGCCGCCGTAGTGTCGGCAGTCACGAGTGGCGATACGAGTGTGCTGCCACAGCGTGATGTGGTCGTGCCTCGCCGCCGTAGTGTCGGCAGTCACGAGTGGCGATACGAGTGTGCTGCCACAGCGTGATGTGGTCGTGCCTCGCCGCCGTAGTGTCGGCAGTCGCGAGTGGCGATACGAGTGTGCTGCCACAGCGTGATGTGGTCGTGCCTCGCCGCCGTAGTGTCGGCAGTCGCGAGTGGCGATACGAGTGTGCTGCCACAGCGTGATGTGGTCGTGCCTCGCCGCCGTAGTGTCGGCAGTCACGAGTGGCGATACGAGTGTGCTGCCACAGCGTGATGTGGTCGTGCCTCGCCGCCGTAGTGTCGGCAGTCACGAGTGGCGATACGAGTGTGCTGCCACAGCGTGATGTGGTCGTGCCTCGCCGCCGTAGTGTCGGCAGTCACGAGTGGCGATACGAGTGTGCTGCCACAGCGTGATGTGGTCGTGCCTCGCCGCCGTAGTGTCGGCAGTCACGAGTGGCGATACGAGTGTGCTGCCACAGCGTGATGTGGTCGTGCCTCGCCGCCGTAGTGTCGGCAGTCACGAGTGGCGATACGAGTGTGCTGCCACAGCGTGATGTGGTCGTGCCTCGCCGCCGTAGTGTCGGCAGTCACGAGTGGCGATACGAGTGTGCTGCCACAGCGTGATGTGGTCGTGCCTCGCCGCCGTAGTGTCGGCAGTCACGAGTGGCGATACGAGTGTGCTGCCACAGCGTGATGTGGTCGTGCCTCGCCGCCGTAGTGTCGGCAGTCACGAGTGGCGATACGAGTGTGCTGCCACAGCGTGATGTGGTCGTGCCTCGCCGCCGTAGTGTCGGCAGTCACGAGTGGCGATACGAGTGTGCTGCCACAGCGTGATGTGGTCGTGCCTCGCCGCCGTAGTGTCGGCAGTCACGAGTGGCGATACGAGTGTGCTGCCACAGCGTGATGTGGTCGTGCCTCGCCGCCGTAGTGTCGGCAGTCACGAGTGGCGATACGAGTGTGCTGCCACAGCGTGATGTGGTCGTGCCTCGCCGCCGTAGTGTCGGCTGTCACGAGTGGCGATACGAGTGTGCTGCCACAGCGTGATGTGGTCGTGCCTCGCCGCCGTAGTGTCGGCAGTCACGAGTGGCGATACGAGTGTGCTGCCACAGCGTGATGTGGTCGTGCCTCGCCGCCGTAGTGTCGGCAGTCACGAGTGGCGATACGAGTGTGCTGCCACAGCGTGATGTGGTCGTGCCTCGCCGCCGTAGTGTCGGCAGTCACGAGTGGCGATACGAGTGTGCTGCCACAGCGTGATGTGGTCGTGCCTCGCCGCCGTAGTGTCGGCAGTCGCGAGTGGCGATACGAGTGTGCTGCCACAGCGTGATGTGGTCGTGCCTCGCCGCCGTAGTGTCGGCAGTCACGAGTGGCGATACGAGTGTGCTGCCACAGCGTGATGTGGTCGTGCCTCGCCGCCGTAGTGTCGGCAGTCACGAGTGGCGATACGAGTGTGCTGCCACAGCGTGATGTGGTCGTGCCTCGCCGCCGTAGTGTCGGCAGTCACGAGTGGCGATACGAGTGTGCTGCCACAGCGTGATGTGGTCGTGCCTCGCCGCCGTAGTGTCGGCAGTCACGAGTGGCGATACGAGTGTGCTGCCACAGCGTGATGTGGTCGTGCCTCGCCGCCGTAGTGTCGGCAGTCACGAGTGGCGATACGAGTGTGCTGCCACAGCGTGATGTGGTCGTGCCTCGCCGCCGTAGTGTCGGCTGTCACGAGTGGCGATACGAGTGTGCTGCCACAGCGTGATGTGGTCGTGCCTCGCCGCCGTTGTGTCGGCAGTCACGAGTGGCGATACGAGTGTGCTGCCACAGCGTGATGTGGTCGTGCCTCGCCGCCGTAGTGTCGGCAGTCACGAGTGGCGATACGAGTGTGCTGCCACAGCGTGATGTGGTCGTGCCTCGCCGCCGTAGTGTCGGCAGTCGCGAGTGGCGATACGAGTGTGCTGCCACAGCGTGATGTGGTCGTGCCTCGCCGCCGTAGTGTCGGCAGTCACGAGTGGCGATACGAGTGTGCTGCCACAGCGTGATGTGGTCGTGCCTCGCCGCCGTAGTGTCGGCAGTCACGAGTGGCGATACGAGTGTGCTGCCACAGCGTGATGTGGTCGTGCCTCGCCGCCGGCGTACGACGCGTGGCGCCGTAGTGTCGGCAGTCACGAGTGGCGATACGAGTGTGCTGCCACAGCGTGATGTGGCCGTGCCTCGCCGCCGTAGTGTCGGCAGTCACGAGTGGCGATACGAGTGTGCTGCCACAGCGTGATGTGGTCGTGCCTCGCCGCCGTAGTGTCGGCAGTCACGAGTGGCGATACGAGTGTGCTGCCACAGCGTGATGTGGTCGTGCCTCGCCGCCGGCGTACGACGCGTGGCGCCGTAGTGTCGGCAGTCACGAGTGGCGATACGAGTGTGCTGCCACAGCGTGATGTGGTCGTGCCTCGCCGCCGTAGTGTCGGCAGTCACGAGTGGCGATACAAGTGTGCTGCCACAGCGTGATGTGGTCGTGCCTCGCCGCCGTAGTGTCGGCAGTCACGAGTGGCGATACGAGTGTGCTGCCACAGCGTGATGTGGTCGTGCCTCGCCGCCGTAGTGTCGGCAGTCACGAGTGGCGATACGAGTGTGCTGCCACAGCGTGATGTGGTCGTGCCTCGCCGCCGTAGTGTCGGCAGTCACGAGTGGCGATACGAGTGTGCTGCCACAGCGTGATGTGGTCGTGCCTCGCCGCCGTAGTGTCGGCAGTCACGAGTGGCGATACGAGTGTGCTGCCACAGCGTGATGTGGTCGTGCCTCGCCGCCGTAGTGTCGGCAGTCACGAGTGGCGATACGAGTGTGCTGCCACAGCGTGATGTGGTCGTGCCTCGCCGCCGTAGTGTCGGCAGTCACGAGTGGCGATACGAGTGTACTGCCACAGCGTGATGTGGTCGTGCCTCGCCGCCGTAGTGTCGGCAGTCACGAGTGGCGATACGAGTGTGCTGCCACAGCGTGATGTGGTCGTGCCTCGCCACCGTAGTGTCGGCAGTCACGAGTGGCGATACGAGTGTGCTGTCACAGCGTGATGTGGTCGTGCCTCGCCGCCGTAGTGTCGGCAGTCACGAGTGGCGATACGAGTGTGCTGTCACAGCGTGATGTGGTCGTGCCTCGCCGCCGTAGTGTCGGCAGTCACGAGTGGCGATACGAGTGTGCTGCCACAGTGTGGTGTGGTCGTGCCCCGCCGCCGGCGCGGATTTAGTTGAGCATTGCCGGTGTTCACAAATATCATCTAATCCACATTATATAATTACTACATCTGTAAACTAATGTACTGGCTCACTAGTACCATTATCAAGTTATTGACTGTATGTATAAGCTTTTATCTTTATCTTCCACAGTTTATTCCGCATAATCTCCGGCTTATGGCCAGTATTCGGCGGCGAGCTACACGTGCCGCGTCCGTGCGCGTGCGCGCACTGCGCGGACGAGACCAACCTGGCGGACACCGGCTTCTGCACATCCAGGCCCATCATGTTCTATATACCGCAGAGGTAAGTGTTTACCGTAGGCGTGAGCTTGCGGATGACGTCCAATGGATAGCTTGGCGTCTGGCCGTCCGGTAACCGTCCGGACCGAGCCCAAGTCGTCGTCACGCGCGCCTCAAGATGTCAGCAAGACCCAGCGGTGCCGCAGCCTACTAGGCCATGGGTTCGCTTCTAAATGAAAAAAAAACTAGGGTTCCTGGAACGCAAGGCAAAGAAGGAACACAGGAGTGGGTTTTAGTAAGTAAAAGTCTGAGACGCGAGCTCGCTTCGCCCAAGAGCGTGAGAAGTCATTGGATAATTTTTCTAGTAGTTAAACTATAAAAAAACTTGGAAAAACTCGAGTTTAATAGAAATTACATTACATTTTGGTGTAATTGATATGAGTTGAGTGGTGCCTAGTAATGTTTATTCAGCACAAAAATACGAATCCGACGATATGACACACATTCATTGAAAGGTGGACCCAGGATTTGAATCCTCTTTTAACAACCGTACTTTTCTTTTACAGGCCATACATGTCCCAAGGCTCCCTAATAGACCAAGTGACCTACCCGTCCCGGGCCAAAGAAGGCGACACAGCGGCCGAGAGCCGCGCCGCGCACATCCTGCGGCTGGTGCGGCTGGACGCGTGCGCCGCGCGACACGGCGGCCTGTGGGCCGTGCGGGACTGGCGCGCCACGCTGTCCGGCGGGGAGAAGCAGAGGATGGCCATGGCCAGGATGTTCTACCATAGGTAATAAATAACTCAATTGGGTTGGTTGGCAACATTAAGTAAATAAAAGAAGACGCAACGTAGGTGCGATTGGAACAAATACAACAGCCCTAAATCAACTATCGGATAGTTTGCCTGAATCAGACATCTCTCTCGTCTGGTCGGAGGATCCTTCCTTTTCACTGAAGGTTTGTGGGAGTTTACACCCGGTTCCACATACCTTTAAAATCGAATAGCTCATTAGTTTAATTACCAATCCGTACGAACATTTCCACTGCGTTGCTAACTCGTCGGCTGCGTTCCTAACTTTTCAGCTGCGTTTCCAATTCGTTGGCAACGTTTCCAACTCGTCGACTGCGTTTCCAACATGTCGGCTGAGTTCCCAACTCGTAGACTGCGTTGATTGTACACTTGTAGGCTGCGTTGCTTCTCTAAGTAGGTTGCGTTGCTTACTGGTAGGCAGAGTTATCCTATGGGCTTACACTCATGTACCCCTACCCAAGTCGCTGACTCATCAACTCCAAATTAACATTATAATTATCTTTCCAGGCCTGTCTACGCTTTACTGGACGAATGTACCAGCGCCGTGTCCATGGAGACGGAAGTGGTTATGTACGAGGCGGCTGTGAAGGAGGGCATCACGCTGCTGTCCATCACGCATCGACCCAGCGTGTGGTGAGTATATTACTATATGCTTAACCTTTTCCTGACTGTTATAAGATTGGCAATTTCTGATTTAATCATTTGAAGTTGGGTATTTCTTTAACTCTAGCCTGAATACCTCTCAAAATTTGACATATGCTTCACACAGAATACTCAATTCAGAAACCGGCTCTAAGGTTGCATTAGATGGACTGCCTCGCAGCAACCGCGTGCAGTCGATATATTCAATTGCATGCAGTTGTACGTCGTACTTTGTTCAGTCATCATATATCAACTTTCCGCGGTCGGCTGCAGTCGTATGAAATCAATATGAAAAGCAATCAGTCGTGACTTCAATATGACGCGGCCGGCTACAGTCGTGTAGTGTGCATTAGTTGCAGTTTGTAGCGACATCTATGGCGTCACATAAGAACTAATCCTTCATCGCGCAATCAAAGTTTTCCGCGCGATTAGAATATATACGACATGCCGAAATCATCTAACGGGCATTTGCCCACCAGACATAACACCTGTCTGGTCGGAGGATCCTCCTTTTCTTCGGAGGTTTGTGGGTATTTACTCTCTGTTACGCCTATCTCCAAACTGGGATCACGTCGGGGTCACCAGTTCGGAGGAACAGAGAGTAAAGTCCCACAGTTAGTCAAGGAGCATAACGCGCCTCGTTCGCGTCGAACGTACATTGACATTATGTGATCGATGTCATCTTTATTTTGAGGCTCCTAAAGATCAAATCTTACACTGAGCTCCTGGGCTAGATGCGTGGCGTCAACTACGCAAAGTCAGATTCGACTGCAGATGAATACTGTCGCACTCTGCGACGGTATGATTATGGTCCGGGATCTTTTTTTCAATGAAATACTTGGGACGTTAAATAAATTTTTAAAAGATATATCTTCATTATAAATAAATTTGAAATATGCAAGGGCCGGACCCTCTAAATATGATCAATGCTAGGTCATTTTCTGGCCATTTATTAAAGCTGCAATACGGCGAAATTGTAACAAAAAATCATCGAAAGTGGAATTCGATCCTATGCCAGAGAAAAGGGATTATTTGTGACATTGCACTTTTGTGCGTGTGTTTTAATAAAATTCCCTAATAATCTGAGGAGCCTTCGAGGCATTTACGGTGTGAATCAAACGCCAAGCTCGGAACGATTAACTTTATTTACAATATACAATGGAGGTCATGAAACCGCTGAAAATCTTAACACCGCCATTCAGCGGACGGTCAGAAATGTACAACACCATCTATCGAGTTGATGTGAACTAAAATAACATTTAGCGTTATTCCAACGTTGGGCGCCTCCACCACTTAAGGAGTGTCTCGCTTTAGTGTGGGCTCTGGATTATTTCAAGCATTTTCTTCAAGATTCAATAAAAGCACATCGCGCTAGAATACCTATACCGATTGCGCGCGGTTACTACGATGCAGTCGGTCTGATGGCCTTTTAAAGTTTAAGGCCAGTTGAAACCGACATTTTACATGTAGTGACGGCCATTCTGGCCTTCACAATCCAGTGACTACGTAATATGATACTTTAATTATGGTGAAACTAATTGTCGGGCTTTCGGGCTTTCGTCTGACTTCCTGTGACGGCCGTCAAAGATCTACTAATAACGTTTGCCAGAGATAAAGGCTTTATTAATTGCTTTTTTCAACCTAGGGGCTTTTAAGTCAAGTCTGAATAAGTGTTACATCTAGACAAGCGCGCTCCATCGTCGATCGAATAATTGCTTATCAACAGGTGTGATAGTGGTCAAGAGCGAGCCAATCAATAATAATAATTACAAAATATTTATCCGACTGTAAAAGTAGATTTCTCAAAAAATATTGGAATGGATTTCAAACATTAAGAAAATTTGACTCAGCATTCTATTTTACTCTCTTCTACATATAAATTACACACTCGAGCGTCTAGTTGTACACGCGGATGTACAACTTGAAAAAACACCCCAAGGGTTGTTCGTACTCACGGGTGTACGAAATTGATTGACTGACATTGGTCGCTCTATATCTGAAGTGATAAGTGATATTTATTCTGCAAATAGGTTTAAAAACACTTTTACAATTATTATTTTTCGTTATTTTATACTTGATGAGGCCGGAAGCATCGATCATACAGCCCCTAGACGCCTCTAACGCACCAAAACAATTCTGTCAACTAGTTGAAGTACGTGGGTGCGGGGTACTGCGTTCTGATTGGCCCGATCAAGGTCATTACGGCACACTGGGGATGAGAAGATAGGTTTAAATAAATCACAAAAGTATTTTTTTTAAATTATTCAATTTTTTTTTGCGGTCCTATATCTTTATATTATTTTAACATAAAATATACATACTTTATGTAATTAATAAATTTGTAGTGGCAATGTAAAATTTCAAAAATAAAATAAAATCTAAAATCCCTCTCCTAGAGAGGAGGCCTGAGTCCCAACAGTGGGAACATTAAAAGGCCGACTATGCTATGCTATGCTATGCTAAAATAATTGTAATTAACTTACCGATGAAATGTTATACTATAATAATATAATATATCGAATACTCGAAGTCTGGCTGTTGTTATCACATCAATGTAATGTATTGAACAAGGGGCCATTATTATATTTATTTTCTATTTTTTTATTAACTATCGCGGACGTGTTTACGGCTCACAGAAGTGGTCCAGACTATTTGAAAATTCTTCTATGGCGACCTGCATCAGATCTATAAGTCACATGTGTTGATAGACATGCGTCGTCTGTTGTTAGACGTCTAGGGGTTGTATGGTCATTGATCCGAAGTTTATTAACTATCAACGTGTCGTGAGTTAATCAACAACTAGTTAGTTAATAACTAACTCAAATTACCATCCAACCTATTTCGAAAAACTGTCAAAGACCAACTAAAAATAAAATATTATTATTGATATATTGTCTCTTCACCACCTAAGTTACCTAGTAGAGAATGCCTAAGGCATTAAGTCCGCCTTTGTACTTTATGTTGCATGAAGATTAAACAAATAAATAAAACTACTTTCGGCCCACAGGAAATACCACACCCACGTGCTGGAGTTCGACGGCTGCGGCAACTGGTCGTACCGGCCGCTAGACAAGGACGTCGCCATCACCAGCGCGCTCACCACGCTGGCCACGGCCGCCACTCCCGCCGCCGCCCCCACCACCACAGACACAGCACCCGCTGAACACTGACGAGAGAATACGTCATGAGGTAGTGGAAAAAGCAACCGATCTATCCTTCTAACACACTTTTTTATGTATGTCTGTTACCATCACGTTCAAACGGCTGAACAGATTTGGTTGACATTTGGCACACGGTTAGACCGTGCACGAGAATAGGACACAGTTAAATTTTCTTCTGGACTTCGGTCACTGATAATAACTAAGAATTCAAGTTGGAGACACTGGAATAGTAAGTAGAACACACACTGAAATATCATGTCATAAGAATTTACAATCGCATATACTAAAAATAATGTTGTGTACTCCATTCGAAATAAGATGAGACATTTAAACAAACCTGTTTACTTTCCGTTCAACCGATTTTAACTTCTATTCCGTAGGTATAAAGGCGGCATTAAAAGCTGCGGCCGCCATTTTTTAAATTTTTTTTTATTCCACAACTATCACACAAAGCCATCTAGTCCCAAGCTAAGCAGAGCTTGTGTTATGAGTACTAGACAACTGATAAACATACTTATATATTTCTAAATATATACATATTATAGACAAGCTACTGCTCGCGGCTTCGCCCGCGTGAAAGTAGGTTTCTCCTTACAAACTATAGACCCTCGTTTCATCCCTTTAAAAGTTGAATTTCCAAAAACTGCTTCTTAGTGCTCACCTACGTCATAAAAAGAAACCTTGTACAAATTTTCATGATCCTAGTCCCAGTAGTTTTGGCTGTGCGTTGATATGTCAGTCAGTCAGTTTCTCCTTTTATATATATAGATAAATTACACCCAGACACAGAACAAATGATTGTGCTCATCACACAAACATTTGTCCTGGGTGGGAATCGAACCCACGACCTCCGGCATAGCAGTCAGGGCCACTGACCACTAGAAAAACAGGCCAGTCAAACCATTTATCATGGAACCAACGCAATAAAAGTCTAAAATGTTTCCTAAAATGATGATAAATAGTTTTCCTAAAATGTCTAATCTGACTTCGAATGGAGTATAGGCACTCTGCTTCTTCAGGCTACCGAGCGTCATTCATTTCATATCGAATTTAACTGTATACAAAGTGATAGAACAAAAAACTACAATATCAAATGCAATCAATTTAGCAAATAAGTACTTCTGACCAAACATAAGACCACAAAATATTCTAAAGAGTAGAGCTACCACAAGTTTTAGCCATAGATTAATTTTACAATACTGCAGCCTTATTGTGAGTTTTTAAACGTACCCGATCGCTTTAACCTCAACATCAACTAATAAATTGACTTTTTTCTTTCGGTGGGAAAATCATTCAATGGCATCCCCCGCTCTTGGGCGGAGCGAGAGGGTGTGTCAGACTTTTACAGACTAAAAACCCACTCCTGTTTCTTCCACCACGCGGGTCCAGTTCCACACACGTCTGTCTTCTGCCATTTGAGCCAGTCGCTCTGGTAAGTATCAAGTATATCTCTCTCTTTCATCCCATCTTCTCCATCATCGTCAAGACGAAGGTTGAGAAGAATATGAAACCAAAAACTACGTCACAATAAATCTCTTACATGCCATATTGGATTTTACATAAAGCTAGTTTTGAATTTTTCTTGTTTCCATACTATTTGACATACTTAAGCGAAAATTTCGTTAACGCGATTGGATAATTAGTAAAAAACTCACAGTAAGGCTCTGTTCTTTTGAAAATGTTCGTGAAAAAGGAATTAGAAGGCACTTATATGTACCTAGTATATTTGTACATTTTTGCAGCTAAGGTTAAATTATTTTTGGGCCCATTACTACCTACAGTTCTTTTTGAATGAAAAGTTAACTTTAATTATAAAAGGAGATCATAGTAAATACATTTATTATTACTGTTTTAATACAAAGTAATAGTTTATACTGGTGATAAGCCTATAAGGCTGTTTTTTTTTTATAAGTTCATTGTTATCATCATTTCAGCCGAAAGACGTCCACTGTTGGACATAGGCCTCCCCCAAGTGTCATTATAACGACCACTCTTGTACCTCTCGCATCCATCGAATTCCCGCGACCCTCACCACGGGGGTTACCATGACGTTTAAAGTAAGATTGTTTTATTCCTATTCCATTGTGGGCAAGAGATGGCGCTAGACAACCTGTATAGCTCTGTCTCTTACCCACACTGAAATAAGAATGAAACAATCTTACTTTGAACGTCATGGTACAGGGGCAGGTCGTCGGTCCAACTGGTGGAAGGCCTTCCAACGCCGGGTCTTCCGGAAAATATCTTAAGGCATTTGAAATGGCTAAAGGTGAAATTTATTATCTTAATGGGCATCTAAAGCTCGTGATGTAAGGTTTCCGATAGAAACTTAAGATTTTAATATTGGCAGGCTGTATTCAGGTTTTTGAAGCCGGATTTAAGTATATTTTAATGATTTTTTGTTTGTAGACATAGAGAGAAAATGGTTTTATTCAGCAGAGAATAAAAATTATTATGAGATTGAAAATTATGAGATTATAAAACAACATTCCATATTACTCGTATTTAATCCTTTTATAGAAATAAAATAAAATCTGGCGTTTTTATTTGAACTCAGGAGTTAATTATAAATTGTTATACAATACAATTGACCCATTTAATTTAAATATTTGAAAGAAAAGAAAGAAAAAACGATTAAGGTGAAGTGGGCGCGTCGGTCTCCATACATTTTATACGGCAACTAGACTTGTAGAGCTATATTAGATCCACGCCACGCGACGCGTCTTTACGTACAAATCAGGCGTGGTCTACGTGTGCGTCGGTTTATTGTAAATCCCGCATTATTCGTGCCTCACATGATCATATAAACTAAAAACAAACAATGAAAAAAAAAGAATATTGTGAGGCCAAAAAGGCGTTTAACAATAAATAACGTACGTAGTACGCTTGTACTTTGTTAGGGCACGCTGTGAGGTCACGAACACTCGCGGACTTTAAATAGACCATTACATTATTAGAATATTAATTATGTATAAATAATCAACAACTTACAGATGTTGCGCATATACCCAAGCATGCATCAGAAAAAAATATAATCTTAATTAGCAAGTGCTAATTATGTAAAATGACGAATCAATAGTATTTCCTTGCTGATTAAATCGCATTTTCTCTATGTACATCTACTTTATAAATACCAGTTACTGTAAATTAGTTTTAATAGTTAATTAATATAATAATTTCTTATGTTTTTTTTTTATATTTTTATTATTATTATTATTATTGTGAGATTATCAATCATGGCTGTTAATGTTTTTATTTTGGAAAATTTTGTATTATAAGTATAACATATCGAAATTATAAGGATATTATTTTTCTGTGTATTTATTTTGGTATTTGTTGATGTGTGTATATTGTAAATATGATAGTATTACGTACAGTTACAGAGGTTATTAAGGGAGATAGATGAGAAATAAAGTGGGTTTTATATGATTTGTTACTTTTATTTATTATCCAATGGAAATGCATCTTAAATAAACTTTATAGCCCCGTTTACACGTGGGCCCAGCCTCGGCCAATCGCCATCCACAACCATTGTGTAAATGGGGACCTCGTATACACAATGGTGATTGGCCGAGGCTGGGCCAGCGTGTAAACGCACCATGAGAATTGCCGCTCATGTGGATGACACGAAAATAGGTTTTTTAAACTAGGACAAGTTAATCCTGGCTTCGTATATATAATATTTCACAAAATTTGTTCCAGGAAATACGTGTTTTTTTTTAAACCCTTAAATGTTTTTCAGAAAAATTGTCGATTGGCTTCTTTGACATTATGGAAGGCCAAAGTTCACGTAAAATAGCAGATTTTCAGAGATATTTATTAGATTAGTTTTACACAAATTTATGTTTTGATTTCTATAGAAGGCTAGTTAATATCCACAAGATAGCTGTGTATCCAAAATATCTAGAGAAAGATGTGTAATAACATCATAATCACGTAAGAGCGGTTGTATGGAATTGTACCACGAAAAGGACGCACTTAATGTGATTGATTTGACGACCTAAACTGCGTATTTTTGCCACAAGTTCCTCTTACTTTAGCTAGTAATCATTGTTAATTATAACTACTAATTATAAACAAGTACAGCTGATATGAGTTTGTAGACAAGATGATTCAGTAGCTGGTTATAGTAATTACACGATATTTAAGAACATATCACGTTCAGAAAAAAATAGAATCATTAACAGACTAAACATCTCCAAACTATATGAAACACACGCATCAGCTAAATAACTGCTAGTGTGTTTTACCAAATAATAATAATAATAATTATGATTATTATTTTTATTTATTTACTAGCCAGTGGCTTCGGTTGCGTGAAAAATGGTTGCCTTCTTATTAAAAAAAAATTGATTCTACAATATTTTCATGTTACAGTATTAATAGATATATGAGAGGACAATGTAGACTAGTGAATTTTGTACCCAAAAGTACATTGAAACATAGTAAACTATTAATCTGCTCTCTCTCTATTAAAAAAAATAAATATTATTCGACTGCCAATTGCGATTGTGCTTGGTGCTCGCAAAACAAGGTTCGCGAGCACGTTGCTTGTTTGATTATTATTATGTATTGTCATGTTTCGCACGCTGAGAGCGGCTCAGTACCTATACGGTCGGCACAATTTGTTATTGAGCTTTCAATATGGAATTTCCATTGAGAAATTCGGAAAATTCCAGTTCCATTGGTTAGCCTTCGTGTACGAAATCCTAAATAAACCGGTCAAATGGGATTTGGACTCGCACACCGCGAGTTCCGCACGGATTTACCTATAATAATAATAATAAAATTATTTATTGTCTCATTAAATTTTACAAATTTAGATGAAGCCCTGAATCCCACACTAGGATTCCCTGTGTTGTGGGGTCCAGTCTCTTTCAATCCGTATTCGAAAGGTACAATAACAAAGACAATAGTTAACTAAACTATAAGATATGATAACAAAATTTTAGTGGTTTGTGTAGAGTGTGGTGTAGTGAATGTAGTGTGGGAAGTGTTATGTAATGAGTGTAGTGTTGTATGTAGATAGTTTGACTCCCGAATCAAGTCTCGAAGATTTTCCGACTCGCAGAAAAGTAAATATACAATATTTTTCTCTTCTTATTTCTTACTTTGATTTTTATTGTCTGCTAATGAAATATATTATTTTTATTAAATTCACAGTTTTCAGACTTGTTGCTTTACTTGTGCCTTGACCTTGCTTGTAGCCAAATTTCAGGTTTCTGGGTCAACGGGAAGTACCCCATAGGTTTTAATTTTATGGCGAGAGTGACTTAGAAGTTAGATTTTTTGAAGGAACCCTAAAAAGTAGAAATGTCAACTTGCACTACCAATAATTATTGCATTAATTCATTGAAAATATTTGACAAGGACAAAATTTTGCAATGCAACACACTTTCCTACTACCCCTGCCCATTTGCTTTGCGATTTTTTATCAGTAAAACAAAATAACCTAGTCTAAACAAATAAAGTAAAGGAAAAGTTATTTACAACCCAAATATTGACACTTTCCATGATCAACAGCGAAGCGTGGTAATCACGAAATACAAGAATGTCTAGGATTTCTGGTTTTTTTCCTGGCATGATATCGTATGGGCTTTTTACATTTTTAGTACTTTAGGCGTATGCGGACCAGAGTGTAAAATCGAAGAATTATTATGGTGAACTTAACAAGAAATTTTTAAAATGTAATTTATTTACGAACTGTGAACGAACAAAGTTTAATCAGAATCCAGTTCTTAAATTTTGCTAATCTCTGAATTCTTAAATTTTTCCCAATTTCTTGCGGTTTGACAGTATGACGTGACGTCACAACATGGCAATCGATCCTATTCTTATTTGGAACGCATTGTAAAGGGAAGATCGTCCGAACAGATGAGTGTTGTGTCTGGTCTGAGGCAACTGCCCGATAGTTGATTTCGGTTGTTGTAAATGTTTTAATAACGCGGAGAACTCTAATACCGTGATGCAGTATTTTGATTTTTTATTTCCTGTAGCGAGCTAATTAATGCAGTAACGTGCTATTTTCAAAAAGAAAATTTGATACTTGTCCCCAGTATAAACTTGTTATTATTGCTTATTTTGGAAGCAGTTATCCAGAAAAAAAATTAAATGAATGTTGGAAAAATTTACACTAAAAATAAAAAAATAAAAAATTATCGGATATCCTACTTCTGTTTATAGTTTAGTGGATCGGATTTTCCTAATTTCCGGCAAACGCTGAAGAAGCAAAAAAAATATACTCATATAATTTAATAAATAAGTGGTGTGAAAACTACTTATTATATCTAGTCTAGACTGTTCCACCACTAGGCCAAGGCCTCCCTCCATTCCTTCCATTGTTCCCGGTTCCGAGCCACTTCTTGGCAATTCCTGAAGGTGTGTCTAGACCTAGTGAATGCGCGGCTCGTGAGCCGCTTGCAAATTGCACGCGTGCTGCTCGCGTGTGGTTACAGCCTAAGTTTCGAGCGCCGCGTCGCTCTAGTGCAGCTCCAGCAAGACTTGAGTGAGGCGCGTGTGCAGCGCGCGCGCAGCTCGTGCGCACGTAACTTCTTTCTCAATTGAACTATGTGTTCCGCGAGCGGTACGCGTGCACCTTCTGCGCCGCTCGAGTACGGCGTGTAGCTTTTCTTACGAACATGAAATGGACGCGCGCAGTTCGCAAGCGGCTCGCGAGCGGCGCATTCGCCAGGTCTAGATACACCTTAGGAAGACATCTTAGTCGCCTTGCCTTCATATATTTATAGAACCTTTATCAAAATTAGCCAACTAGATTTGAAACAACCTAAAGAACAAGCAGGCTTTTGGCCGAGGACTTTCCACCACCGATTATTTGCACCATCAGACAAGTTATTGAAAAATAACACGAATATAACGCCGCACTGTATCTTGCATTTGTGGACTACTCTAAGGCCTTTGATAGCATCAGTCACACTTCGCGATATTTGATTCACTGACGATAAAGGAAATAGAAGTGACCAATATTCAACTACTGAAAACATACATTCCAAGTACCGCTACTTGGAGTGGAAAAAATGGCAAAGAAGGAACAGGAGTGGGTTTTTAGTTAGTAAAAGTCTGACACTATCTCTCGCTCCGCCCAAGAGTGGGGGATCTCATTAGATGACTTTCCCACCCGAAAGAAATAGTACCGCTACTATAAAACTTGAAAAATCCTAAATTCGAAATTCTTTAGGGAGTCAAACAGGGTAACCCGCTATGTCCACGAAGAAATTTACTAAATACATAACTTATAAAATCGTGCGGTTTATGACACCAGGCTCACTCCTTTTAGGTTTTCAACGTACATAACTGGACATTTAAGGGCCTTTAACCAAAACCAGAATGAGAGCATTCCATTTAGAGGAAAATAATGTGACAAAACATGGAAAGCAGCTTTTCTGCAGTATCTACAACGATGGATAGAATCAACTAATTGTTTACCTTTGCAGCTATTTTTCCGTTTCCTCTTTGTGTTTACTTTATATAGGTATGTGTGCGCGTGTGTGTGTACATTAATCGTTCAGTAAAATAAATACAATTTGAACGATGAGCCATAGCCTACTCTGTTTACCAGTGGTGAACGAGCTATTACCCCCAATGACCCTTCCTATATCTATATATTTATTGTGGTCATTGCTAATATTGGTCGTTGACTAAATAGGTAATTTAAGGTACTAGCTGAAGCGTCTTTTTGATGCGCCTTGCAGGTCGATATTTGTTTAAACTTCGTGTACAGTAGTGATACATAGGCGGACTTAATGCATCAAGGCATTTTCTACCAGTCAACCTTTGGGTTAAAAGAGACAATGAAAGAGAGCGATTGTAATCTTTGTTTTCTCTTTATCTTTATTTCTCGTGTCAGATAATTGATTTGTTTCTCTTACTCAGCTTTCATGAGATTCTCATCATGCGGTATGGTGACATCGACTATCATTGCGCGGTGTGGTAATCGGTTTATCACCACTATATCCGGCTTATTGGTAACTATATTTTTGTCAGTGATGATAGATCGATATATCCCAGTACGACGTGATATGGTCATTTTCGAGAACTGGGGCGGGCTACTTGCAATATGGTAACTCAGAATTCACTAGGTTATAATGTTTATTTTATTGTTAATATATGCAGGTACTTACAGGAAAAATTAGTTTCAACCGTTTTACTAAAGGTGTTCACATGAAATTGTCAGATGTAAAATGTAATAGGTTACCTAAGTTAAAACATCAGCCCCTCTAGCCAAGTTACAACCGTTTTGGGTACGCCATAATTATGGCGATAAGTTCCCGCTTTGAGGAGTGGCTGGAAAGACCTCATGGCGTCCTTTCCTACCGCATGACGCAGGTCCTCACCGGACATGGTAAGTTCGGGAGGTTCCTGCACCGGATTCGTGCAGAAGAGACGCCCGGATGCCACATTGTGCCCCGCTTGGGCAGAGCACCGCCGTGTCCTCGTGGGGGCGATCGGTGGCAGCGATCTCTCGCGCCGGGCCTTGGTACAGGCCATAGTCCTGAGCGAGGAGAAGTGGCAGGCAGTTGCCTCCTTCTGCGAAGCAGTAATGCTAGTAAAGGTGGCGGCCGATCGCGTGAGGCAACGTTCCTCACGCCCCAACCGCCGCCGGGATTCCGATCCCGATTTCCGGCCACCATAGGCGCGGGCTTGCGGACGGTTAGCAATGGGTGGCTCGCCGTCCGATCGTCCGGTAACCTTCCGGACCGAGCCCAAGTCGTCGACGGCGCGTAGTGTTCCACGCGCGCCACAAGGAGATGTCAGCAACCGTAGGGGCCTAGCAGGGTCGAAGCATACTGGGGCCATGGGTGATGCGAAAGAGATCCCCGGGGCCCTGGAAAAATGGCAAAGAAGGAACAGGAGTGGGTTTTAGTCACTAAAAGGCTGAAACTATCTCCCGCTTCGCCCAAGAGCGGGGATGTCATTAGATGATTTTCAAACCCGAAAAAAAAGAGTTACAACCGTTTCGTTTCGATTCTCTTTTAGTTGATCGCCTCGAGTCGGCCACTGACTGAGTCCAAAGCTGCTTTCTTGTTCTTTGACATCATAAAAATAACCTCTATGTAAAACTTCAGCGTTCTATGTGCAAGGGCTGGACTTTGATGAGACAGTGAGTGAGTTTGGAATTTCTCTTTTATATTTACAGAAAAAGCGCAGACTATGAGGTCAACAATCTAACCACTATTCTGAGATAAGCTTGAAAGAATGACCCATTTATTTTATCATCTTTCTTACTTCAGTAATGCGTTAATGAGATTTACTCTCAACATAATGTGAGTAACCTTTTCAGTAAAAATTACTTCGATGTTGTTTGTTGTTCTTAGAAAACAACGTTTTATCTAAAAGTTCACTGTAGTGACGAATAGAGGTGAGGTAAGCAATGAACTTAGAAACACATTTCTGTTGTTTTTACCTTGAGAAAGAAATGTTATCTACCTATTATTTTTTATTCTAAAATATAGGTTGAATAGCGGAATAAATAATGAAACGGTCAATAACTGTTTAACACAATTTTGTGGAATCTTGTCAAACCTGTGTATTAAAATATTTAATTAATAGCCGTTTTTTATTTATCAAAATTCATTGCAATTGCTATAGTAATTTCTTCACTCGTGTAACTCGTAACTTCATCATCTTCCTGCCCTTGTCCCGTGTTACTTCGGGTCAGCACAGTACGTTTTTTTCTTCCATTCTCTCCACTAACTCCTTTTTCTTTCATATCACTCCCTAAACCATCCATCCATCTTTTTTTTGGCCTCCCTCTCTCTCACCATTCATCCACAAGTATACTGATAACTCTTTTAGTAACATAAGTTTTATCCCTCCTCTTCATAACTGACCTTACCAAGATAAACGATTCTCCTTCAAGTTTTTAGCCACTCATTTTTCATTTCATCCATTCTCGTCATCGCCCTTACACGTGTACTGTAACTTGTACAAGAAAAAAACGTAACGTTAACGCTTACCCAGTTATCAAATGGAATCATGCCATAGTGTTACTTCGTATCTTGCTGTGCTTGTACCGTGGAGTGCGGCTACGTTGCGTCTAGGCTGCGGCTACGGTAGGCCTACGCTGCTCCGCTGTGCCAACGGCGAGCCTACGTGCTACGTGCGACTACGGTAGGCCCACGCTGCTCCGCTGTGCCAACGGCGAGCCTACGTGCTACGCTGCGACTACGGTAGGCCCACGCTGCTCCGCTGTGCCAACGGCGAGCCTACGTGCTACGCTGCGACTACGGTAGGCCTACGCTGCTCCGCTGTGCCAACGGCGAGCCTACGTGCTACGCTGCGACTACGGTAGGCCTACGCTGCTCCGCTGTGCCAACGGCGAGCCTACGTGCTACGCTGCGACTACGGTAGGCCTACGCTGCTCCGCTGTACCAACGGCGAGCCTACGTGCTACGCTGCGACTACGGTAGGCCTACGCTGCTCGGCTGTGCCAACGGCGAGCCTACGTGCTACGCTGCGACTACGGTAGGCCTACGCTGCTTCGCTGTGCTAACGGCGAGCCTACGTGCAACGCTGCGGCTATTATTAATCCTGCATTGTCTCTGCGGCGACCTTACGTGTTACACTGCTTCTACTATATTTATATATTGCATTGTCATCTGATTTACACATGCATGCATAATTTCAGCTCAATCGGTAATCAGGAAGTGGAACAAATTTAATTTGCAAGATTTGATTACAGACAAACAAACATTGGGACAGGTGAAACTAATAAAAGCTTTTAAAAAGTATTTCAGAGACAGCTCAACAGAAACGTTATAAACTTTGAATTACATATCAGGCGGTGCGGAGATAAAAGTAGCAGTGAAAAATAAGCATTATTAGGTAAAAACCGTTTTGCATAAAAAAACACAAAACTGGTATAAAAAATGAGAGCAAATTCGGGTTATGGACCTGTCGCTTGCGAGAGATTATGAATTAATACTCGAGATCATTGTCCTCTGCATCGGTGGTTATAAATAATTCATAAACTCCTAGATTGTGTTGCTGAGCTTGTAGTCACGTGTAAAATATGTAAACAATTTGCTTATTTCTTAGTAAACGTCAGCTGTGGCTTTCGTCATGCGTAAATAAATAATTATAAATAATTACTTTCGATAACACAAAATAACAGTTATGGCGGTAATTTTTTTTTTTTAATGACTATAACCAGTGCTTGACTGCGATCCCACCTGATGGTAAGCAGTGATGCAATCGTTAATGGGGAAGTTCACTCGTTTATTAAGAGCCTATTAACTCTAGCCACCTAAATTATAATGAGACAGGAAGACCGCAGCACGATCCAGCCCCCCTAGCCAAGTTACAACTGTTTCGTTTCTATTCTCTTTTCGTCGATAGCCTCGAGTCGGCCACGCCTCCGATTCCTTTGTAATGACGTCATCTCAACGCACAGTCACGTGGTCAGAATAAAGGAATAGGAGGCGTGACTGACTCGAGGCGGTCAACGAAAAGAGAACCAAAACGAAACAGTTGTAACTTGGCTAGGGGGGCAGTTCTTCGATGTACGCGGTGATAAACGACGAGGCTATTGACGTGTCGAATTGTCGTCCCATCGGACTATGAGAATAAATAGGGACAGAGAGCGCACCTGTGTCCGCGCACGCACTTGAGCATTATAATATTTTCTATGCACACTGTCAAAATATAAGGGCCTCATCAGAAGGCTTAAAGTCACCTAAAGGGAATGGAAAAGGCTATGCTAGTTTTTGCGTGATCCCATCAAGAATTGGGTAGGAAGACCTCCTACAAGGTGGACTGATGACCTGGGGTTCAAATCTGATATTTTTATAAATTCGTCATTCCAACACGATCTCATTGTCATTTTGCTAAAAGTTTGTAATCTACTAATTCATAATGATCGATCATTGATCGGTCAATGCAGGTGTCGTAATAGAGTTGTGGTAGAATGACAATATCGATCTTATTAAAAGCAATGACTGCACAATGACGTTCTAATGGTAGGTCACTGATCAAAGGAACTGTCAAAATTTTAGCAGATTACCGCATACGACAGACATTCATTTGTCAATATGTACGAGATTATCATTCTATGCCACATCTTTCAATGGATTGTCAGTGGTTGACCATTGGAAAGTCATAATGGCGCCATTATATTAGTAGATTACCAAACTTGTCAAAATCAACTATTATGAAATCAATGATAGACCATTCTGACACTATTGTAATAGCAGACTTGAGGCCCTGGTGAGAGTCGCTGGAATACGATGGATGCGAGACGCACAGCACCGTTTATTGTAGCGACACTTGGGGGTAGCCTATGTCTAACAATGGACGTCCTTGGGCTGAAACGATGATGATATTGGCCACTCTGAACTTGGTGTTCTGAATTTTTGCAGATACTCGAAATACTACGCAATACGCGTTCGCCGTATAACTCTTAACTCTTCAATCCCCATAGGTGACGGAAGAGCTGACAAGATGGTGTATTTGGTCGTGGATATGTGACCTTGGCGGAATAAGAGCGACAGTGTTTGTCGGGTATATCCGACGTAGGCAGTTAAAGGGTCCTAATTCATCATCATCATCATCATCATCATCATCATCATTTCAGCCGAAAGACGTCCACTGTTGGACATTGGCCTCTCCCAAATGTCGCCACAACGAACGATCCTGTGCGTCTCGCATCCATCGGATTCCCGCAACCTTCACCAGGTCATCGGTCCACCTTGTAGGGGGCCTTCCTACCTTAATTACTTGTAGTAAAGTTACCGATCACTCACTGAACGCGTGTCGAACTGACCGCTGACACCAAGATAAGCAAGGTTGTTCACATTTTTTACGAGAGACCCCATTTTTTTTTTTTTTACTAAGATTAACAAGATATTTCGTATATAATTGGATACTGGCGCCTCGGTTTCAATACAAATACTAATAATAATAAGCCCATCGCCTTATCTCTACGTTGACGTCGTGGTGGGGCTTGCGCGCTCCAATAAACCCTAGGTCTGTACCGGTAAAGTTTGCTTTACCGTAACATACCTAGGGTCAGGGGCCAGACTAAGAGAGATACAATCCACAGGACAGTTTTGTGGCGAACTGATGGGCATTAGCGACCCCACGAACCCGATCTCCCGGGAGAACTCTTGTTCCTCATCTTCGGCTTGCCTTTGTTGGCCGGCCGTAGTGAAAACTGACGAGGAACGGAGCTCCCACCTCTCTCTTGCCTTTATTGGCTGGCTTGAGTGGAGATTCGCAAGAGCAAATGTGCTCAGGAGAAGGATGTATAATCCAGTAAGATGCTGGTAGGGATCTTGACCGTACTCCCGGGATTGTCCTGATAGCCGTGGTATACCTCTCCGCTTCTCAAGCATCTCAGGATATGTTGCCTTCTTGTTGCTACGTCACTTCGTGCTAGCGACCGATTTTGGGGGCCCATTTATTGAGTGTGCAAGTCATCCCCTGTCTTTTTATCGATGGAAATTAATAACATTGTTCAGACAGGGGCCATAGACTTAGCATAGTTCCTGGAAACCAGTCTACTTAAGACTACAAAAACCATAGACTTATATCTTAGTTTTTTTTTTATCCATATGTCGCAATAGTTTCTCATTAACCGGGGGTTGTCCTTGGATGCACTAGCATAGCATACAGGGATAATCGCCTGGTACCACTTTCCATTAAAAGCGTATAAGTGGCCTCTGCGAGTTGGTTTCGACTCCTCGTACGCCTTCCAAAGGTCCAGGACCCCAGGGTTCTGAGATGTATTAACTCATAATAATAATATTCCTCAACAATCACACGACGCCGTCTAGTCCCAAGCTAAGCAGAGCTTGTGTTAGGAGCATATACTGGCATGACTGTTTTTTTTTTTTCTTAAATGATGTAACCTAATGCTTGATGAAATTTCACCTGATGGTTAGCAGTGATGCAATCGTCTGTGTGAAGTGCGCACTAGTTTATTAAGAGCCTATTAGAAGCCCTCTAATCTTGAAAACCGGAATATGGGACTTTACAACCAGTTAAATATAGATCCTCCAAATATTGATGAAAAGTATTCTAATAGTAAATTTTTTAGGGTTCTGTACCTCAAAAGGAAAAAACGGAACCCTTATAGGACCACTTTGTTGTCCGTCCGTCTGTCTGTCTGTCAAGACCCTTTATCTCGAGAAGTCGTGAAGGTATCGAGTTGAAATTAAAGCCAAATTCCCTTGAAGCTGTGCAAAATTCAAACTTTTAACTAAAAAAAAGATACGGCCGTTTATGTCGCAAGAAAGGTTATTTCGACACTCAAGTCACGGGAATCAAAACAAAAGTATAGGAAAAAATCTGAAAACTGTAAATTTGTAGTTACGTCACAAAAAAAAAAATACTTTTTCCTTCGATTCGGAAAAATCTTCGAGACTCCATTCGGGAATTGAACATAGGTAAGTTAGTACGAAACCCTCAGAGCGCGAGTCTGACTCGCACTTGCCCAGTTTTTTTAAATAATGTATGCTAGTGCTTGATGGCGTTCTCACCAGATGGTAAGAAGTGGTGCAATCGTTGATGGTGAACTGCACTAGTATATTAAGAGCCTATTAACTGTAGCTTTGAAGACACCTAAATTATAATCGGAATAGAAAACCGCAGCAGGAAAATTGTTCCAATGCTTCGATGTATGCGAAAACGACGCTTAGTCCAGACCGTAGTCGGTGCCAACAATGTAAGGGCTGTCGCTCGCCGTACGTCGGGTTGTCCGATGGTAGAAAGAAAATGGTGGAATCAAGTAATTTAATTCTCGCGCTCTCTCTCTAAAATTCATCTTGTCAAAAATGCATCAAATGATTTATTCGACATTTTATGTGTAAGATGGGGGTACGGTGTGGATACCGTTTGATCTTTAACCTGGCAGCTCATGGGCCACCGACCACCATCACAAAACGCCCACCGGAGATGGTGAATTCTGGAGGCTCCTGCGTCAGATTCAGACGGAAGAAACACCTGATTGTCACCATTCTGTGAACTACCCGGAGGACACGGTGGAGCATACGGTAAAGGTGTTCCCCGCTTAGGCGGAACACCACCATGTCCTCGTGGAGGCGATCGGTGGCGGCGACCTCTCGCGCCGGTACGCGTGAGGGAACCGATATCCTCACGCCCCCGCCACCGCGACCCCAATCCCGCTACCAGCAACGGCAGGCGTGGACTTGCGGGCGATGAGCAACGGGTAGCTCGCCGTATGGCCGTCCGGACCGAGCCTAAGTCGTCGATAGCGCGTAGTGTTACAAGAGTCTATACTAATATTATAAAGATGAGTTTGTTTGTAGATATGCGCTAACCTCAGGAATGGAAAAATTCTTACAGTTTACAGATTTTTTCCTATATTTGTACAACCTTGCTTCATGCCAAATTTCAGGATTCTAGGTCAACGGGAAGTACCCTATGAATTTTGATTCCCTTGAGAGTGTCGAAATTCTCGTTTTTTGCGACATAGCGGCCGTATCTTTATTTTCGTTAAACCAGAAGTTTGAATTTTTCACAGCTTCAAGGGACCGCAGACCTGAGTTACATATGGTTTTAATTTCAACTCTATACCTCCACGCGTTTTCGAGATAACGGGTCTTGACAGACATACAGATGGACCGACAACAAAGTGATCCTATAAGGGTTCTGTTTTTTCCTTTTTAGGGAACGGAACCTTAAAAATACATTCAGACGAACATAGAGCCTCCTTCTTTTTTAAGTCGGTTAAAAAGGTACTATTGTTTTTCGAACAAATTGTATGCAATCTGGTATTAAACATCAGAAGACCTACTAACCAGGTAGTCCATAATCGTTTACTCCTAGGCTATCAAAGCGAGCCAGTATGAACTGGCGACTGCGGTTGTGTTGTGACACAGCTCAGCAATGCTGGTAAGTATCGCTAGCACACGCCAAGCTTATCGCCCGATACTTGGCCCGCGGTTATCTGCCCCTAATTAAATCAACATATCAGTGGCTGCTTACAAATTGTATGTTGCGGATGTTCATAACTAAAAAGTAGGTAAATATATGATTCAGAAAAATTTTTGCTTTTAAATCTTGATCGGTGTTCAAAATTAAGGCTTTCGACTATAATACGATGTTTTGGGGCAGTTTCAGTGTATAAACCGGACTTAGGTAGCTTAGGAAAGGTGCTTGTGCGTTAAAAGTAATAAAACTATGTACTGTAACTATGACTAAGTAATAATTTTGACTGGCCTGTTGGTCTGGTCCTGACTTCTATGCCGGAGGTCGTGTGTTCGATTCCCACCCAGGACAAATGTTTGTGTGATGAGCACAATCATTTGTTTTGTGTCTGGGTATAATTTATCTACATATGTATGTATTTAGAAATATATAAGTATGTTTATCAGTTGTGTAGTACCCATAACACAAGCTCTGCTTAGCTTGGGACTAGACGGCGTTGTGTGATAGTTGTGGAATATTATATTGTACTATGAGTATGTCAACACAAGGTGTTTACTTTTTTTTACATAGGAAATCATCAAATGACACCTCTTGCTCTAGGTGGCACGAGAGCGAGGATTGACAGACTTTTACTGACTCAAACCCATTTATTGTTCAGTTTATGGCCGCGGTAACTCTTTCGAATAACCCTATGATTGTTTCTAATTACCTTGAGAACCTTAAAATAATTATACTTACTTCGTAAATAGAGCTTAAACGGCGTTGTCTTTAGATTGCGTAGACTTAAGAAGTTTGATTTATTCATTGCTCTAAGGGGCAGTAGAAATGAGTATTTGTTATTAATTTCAGCTTAATATTTCCACGCGTTCTGAAGAAAAAGGTTTCAGTCGGACAACAAAGTGAGGGATTGGAGTGGTGGGATCCGTTATGCCGACTGAGGTAAAGGTCAAAGCAGTACCATTCGTTTGTTGTCAGTTGACATTCGTACTATGATTACCCTGTATCATGAATGCCATCATCACCTTCCTTCATTCTGTTAATTTTGATTTTCTTGAAGGGGAATTTCTATCCGTATGTACTTTTCTAAGTTTGTCTAGGACGTAACTGACACCCCCTGCCTCGGAAAATACGGTCCCGCTTGTCATTCATAGATGTTTGACAGTCGGTAGTCAGATGCCAGAAAGTCTGACCATCGGCCAATCCAAAGAGTTCCTGTTGCCCAGTAACTTAACACTTCGCGTGACCCAAGGGCTGGCTTTTACCTCGGTCAGAGATTAAGCATTGCCATACAACGTGTCAATGCCGCTATCCTTTTGGGCTCACTTCCAGCGATGCGGAGGAGTTTTATGACGCCATATTTTAGCTAGTAGTTTTGCCTTTAGTGTATACCCAATAACTGAGTTGTGGAGGTCTAAATCAGTCGCTTCATGTAAAACAGCTATTCAGCCGCATCCAGTTTGACTAGAAGTTAACCCCAAGCTAGTTGGGAAAAAGGGATGATGATTGAAAGGGAATTTCCGTTAATGTAAGTTTCCATTGAGAGAATTTTTCAATATAGGCCGGGAGTTCTAGTGTACTGGGCGGTCCTCAGTTTATCTAAAATTACAAGTCATTTCTGCTTTAAAATAAATAAATATGGCAATGAAGAACTATTATTGGATCATAATGGCCTCCTCTATCACTTAGGTTAGGTATGTGTTTACAGTGACCAAATTTCCGCGATTGCATGCGCACGCGCACGTATCGTGATTCGCACGATGCCCCGTGAGGTCGCGACGCGTACCCGATGAGTATTTTAACGCGAACTTTTACGATAGGTAGTTTAAGAATTCTACGTTATGTATAAATAATTCGATCATACACCGGAATAACTGTCAAAAAATCATGGTCTTGCATGCGGCGCGGTGAGCAGTGGGCAGCTCCCCCTCCGAACAATATATTTAGTTGTTGCTCTTTGTAATTTTATTGTTTTTTTTTTGTACATATTGTTAGTGTAATCTATGGACACCTCATTAAAATGTTAGTCGTGTGAGTGAGATAGAGTGATGGAGCTAAACAACTTAAATAGCGCCATCTGTTTAACAGTTCAGTTTAGATTGTCAAATGGCGATCCATTTGACGATGTTAAGAGCTCGTCGTAGACCCTCTGAGATAGATTGAAGGTTTTTATGTGTGTGAGTGTGTTACTGCTTCATACTCAAACGGCAGAAAGGGGTTCCGATGAAATCTAGTACATAGGTGGGTCATGTCCTGGAATAGCACATATGATACTTTATATCCCGGGAGTATGTTTCGGAACCCTTATAGGATCACTTTGTTGTCCGTCTGTCAGTTTGTCGAGAACCTTTATCATGGGAACGCGTGGAGGTATCGAGTTGAAATTAAAACCATATCTCTCAGGTCCGCAGTCCCTTGAAGCTGTGAAAAAACCAAACTCCTGAGTTACCGAAGAAAAAAGATACGACCGTTTATGTCGCAAAAGACATATATTTTGACACTCTCAAGGGAATCCAAATTCATAGGGTTACTTCTCGTTGACCTAGAATCCTGAAATTTAGCATGAAGTAAGGTCTTATAGCACGAGTATAGGAAAAAATCTGAAATTTGTAAATTTGGAATTACGTCATAAAAAAAAATGTTTTCCGATTCGGAAAAATCTTCGTAACTCAATTCGGGAATTGAACTGTTTTCATAGGTAAAATTGTATGGAACCATCAGTGCGCGAGTCCGACTCGCACTTGCCCAGTTTTTTATTATTATTGATAGGCTTGCGTTTGATCACTATCTCACCTGATGATGTGGCCGACGATGGAGCACGCTTGTCTAGAAGTAACCTATTCACTCTCTTAGGTACTATTGTTAACGTGTATTTCAGACTTCACAACAGTACAATAGTACCGAGTACTACTCATGACAAACCAGATCGTGTGGAGGTCAAAGGGGAGTGTTTTTTAGGTAACAATTGATATCCGCCTCTCGTGAGATAGGAAGTTGACCCCAACATGTTGAAAATTAGGAAAATATTTAGCTAATGATGAGCACGACTTCTGAAGTTTTTTTTTTTTATTTATAAACTAGTGTTCTTAGTGTTTCCTTGCGTGATCGCATCAGCAATGAAGATATCCACAGGAGAACCAAGGTCGCCGACATAGCCCGGAGAATCAACAAACTAAAGTGACAGTGAGCAGGGCACATTGCTCGTAGAACGGATGGTCTACGGGGCCGAAAGGTTCTAGAGTGGCGACTGCGCACCGGAAAACCCAGCGTTGGAAGGCCTCTCACTAGGTAGACCGACGACCTGGTGAGAGTCGCGGGAATGCGGTGGATGCGAGACGCACAGGATCGGTCGTCGTGGCGCCGCTTGGGGGAGGCCTATGTCCAACAGTGGACGTCTTTCGGCTGAAATGAATGAATGATGAATGAAACCAGTGCTTAACTGCGATCCCACCTGATAGTAAGTAGTGATGCAATCGTTGATGTTGCCTATTCCCTCTAGCCTTGAGGACACCCAAATTATAATCGATCGGGAAGACCGCAGCAGGCAAATTGTTCCAGTCCCTCGATGTACGCGGTATAAACGATGAGGCGAAACGCGAAGATGTTTATGAAACTAATTATAAAGCAAATTTTCCTGTTAAAGTTTCAGATCCGGCAATCCCAAATGAATCGTTAAAAAATTTGAAGTAACGATAGTTATCGTGTAGGCACCACGTGCGTGCCACGCGTATTCTTAGTTTTTTGTTTATTTAGAAATATAATTATTTAACCAGAGGTTATCTGAAGCACGTAGTGGTCCAAAAGAGGGCCCGATTGTAATGAATGTTCGTCTTTTTAATGAGGTATTTCTGCTAATATTAAGATAGTTGAAGGTCTCGGAAAATATCTAGAATCTAGAAATCCTTTTATTTAGAGGTTTTAGCTTTAACCGGAAGTCTTTAAGTCAAGAGTGAATAGGTTGCTTCTAGGTAAGCGCGCTCCATCGTCGACTGCATCGTCGCTTTCCATCAGGTGAGATAGCGGTCCAGCGCGAACCTATCAAGAATAAAAAAAAAATTTCTATAACTTGCTATTTAGATACTACAGACAAGGGCGTCGAAAAGATTTTCAATACACTTACCCAAATCCTTCCTCTTGTCCTTACCGCTTTTAGGCACGAAATTTACTGTTTTTCACACTAGTGCGGAAAAGTGCGCGAGCTCGAGAATTGTGTGCGGGGGACAATTTATTACATTTATCGTATCAGACTAGCGATCCACACGAGTCACGCGTCAACCCCTTTTTGTTTATATATCTTCGTAAGTGTATTGAAAAACGTCGTTTGATACACGTGGAAATTTGTCACTGCTGCACTCGGCTCCATAACACTCTCGCTTACGGTTCGGGCAAATTTCGCCTCGGTCTCTATGACAAACATTCATAAAATGTAGGTACCATTTCAAGGCGATGCATCTTCAGCACCTCTGCTTGAATACGATATGTTGTCTTTTACCCGTATGTCATATTTCGTACTGCCATTACTAGAATTTTCCTTTAGATAACTTAAGTGGAAACCATAACAAGTGGTGGAAGCAAGTATGGTATTATTAGAAAATGTGATGATTGTCGTGTGTGTGAAGTGTGTGAGTGATTACAAATCTTCCATACATATGAATTTAAGATAGCATAAATTATGTTGTTATATAAGTCTGGGTTTTATGTCAAGAACAAAGAGATTGCATAATACTTTGTTGTTATTTCCTTCTCGCTCGCACTAATAGGTACAGCCACGTGAAAGAATAATAATAATAATTCTTTATTTCAGATAACTAAGATCCAAAGTGTTAGTCAATAATGACTTAAGACTATTATTGGTAAAGTGACACAATATAGGTGATTTTTATTTATTGATCACTGTCCTAATCATTTTCTTAAAAACTGGAGAGGTAATATCCTCCCCTATTATTTTGAGGATGCTGTTGCTAGTTCCTCGTACTCTGCTTAATAGAGATGCCGTGATTTTGCGAATCACCTCATGAAAACCATCGGTTCGATTCTGCACAAACATCTCTGAAGCACTACAAAAGCGAGGCCTTCGCAACAGCATCCTAAAAATATTATTATACTGGACGCGTAGCGCGTCCATCGCTCTTTTGGCATACGCGACCCACAGGCTTCCCGTGTAGAAACTTTGGCAGTATGCTTTAAGAAGGGTGATTTTGACATCTACACTACATCGGGAGAACCTGCGTACCAGCATATTACCTCGGACCGATAGCGCCCTGCGCTCCCTTTCAATGTCTACATTGTCCTTAAGGTCGGCGGTGAGGAAGTGCCCGAGGTACTTTAAAGAATCTACCTTATTTAGTTTCGAGCCACTGAACATAATGTCAGGTATAATTTCAGGGCATTCAGGGAATAGAGGCGCTCTCTTTTTTTAACTTTTTTTTTGACGGTCATGATACAATTCTGAAATTTTGTACATTTTTGCACATTCTTTACATACTATACTAGACACGTGTTTCGAGATTCGCATATGCGAAAACTAATCTGACGTGTGAATCGAAGACACGGTACTGTATCTCAGAAATACCTATTTTGTGAAAACAGATTTTAAAAAATTTAGCATGTTAAAAACGTGCATGTTTGGGAAATGAGTAAGTTGTTATTTGAAGTAGATAAGTAGACTTGTGTAAACATAAACAGTTCAGATATTTCTGTATTGCAATTTCTTTATCACTTCTGATGTTTAAAGTAAAATTTGGGTAAGTACTACTGAGCACTACGGTCGAAATAAAAATGTGTTACCGTGTATCAAAAATTTGAAACTTAGCGGGTAAATACCGATAGGAATTTACACCAGTTAAATCATCGAAAATGGTTACTGGCCTTTACTTATTTTTGTACACTAAAATAAATCAATATGTTTCCTGATAGCTACAACCTAGAGGTCTTTAAGTTAAGAATGAATAGGTTACTCCTAGGCGAGCGAGCTCCATCGTCAGCCCGTTTCGCTTACCATCAGGTGAGATAGTGTTCAAACGCCAGCCTATCCATAATAAAAAAAAAACTTTTTTAAAAAACCGCATCACTTATACTAAGAACCCAGAGCTGTCTGACATAACTTATTTTCACATGGATGAAACCTTAGGTTCTCAGTAGCGGTCTCCTGTGTTTTAAATAAAGTATAATGAAAAAAAAAACATGAGAATTAATGCACAGCACGTTACATGACCGTGCCGAAGGCGTTGTCAGTCGAGCCACCATGACCCTTCACACGACCCGACGCCGTACTACGATAGTACAGTAATTTCTGTACAAGTAAGTTGTGCTGATATCGTGATTCCGGCTTAATATAGGCCACTCCCTGGTTTTTTAAGCTGACTTGATGTGACTGACAAAACTTTCAGAATGATTAACCCCAGAAGTCGAGCAAATCAACATCCTCTTACCAAATTTCTTTGTGGTTGAGAAGTCCTAATCCCGCAGCCGCATCCCTCAGCAGTTCATTGGTCCACCTTGTTTACCAACACTGCGTCTTCAGGCGATCGCTACTCCAGAAGCTTTCGGCGCTATCGAACATCTGGCTACTTCTGCTACTTAAGTTTGGTGATTCTTCGGCATATGTCGATAGCCTTGGTCCTTCCTGGTTCTCCTCATCCCTGATTCCATCCGATGAGGCCCATTATGATCGACCACGTTTCAGAGCCATATGTCATCACTGACCATATGCATGATCATAGATTTTCGTCTTGAGACACTACGGTATGTCGGATGAGAAAAAAATTGGTCCAATGCATTATCGTCAGTCGTCGGTTGGTGGCTGTAATCGAGACAAAGCCGGTATATTCAGTATCTGACCTTTGCCTTGACCCGACCTGATCTGAAACAAAATAAATAAGGATTGATAGAATAAAGTTTCCTGATACCTACAACTTATAGGGGTCTTTAAGTCAAGTGTGAATAGGCTACTTCTAGGCAAGCGTGCTCCATCGTCGACCACATCATCGCTTACCATCAGGTGAGATGGTGGTCAAACGCGAGCCTAACATTAAATAAAAAAAAAAAACGGGGTTGGAGACGTGGAAATCGGTTGACATGTGTAGGCATGTGATCTAGTCATCGGTGGAATGAGGAACATGTCATTATGAAAGTTTGGAATGTTAAGAGGGTGGATATAAGATCAGAGAAAGGTCGCAGAAACTATGGATGGATAGTGTGAAAGATGATATGGCTTGACAGAAGATGACATGAAGAAGACTGTTGTAGGTATATCATGCAGAAAAGAGAAGTTTATTTTTAATTCAATAGACTAACACAGATTGTTTAATATGTAAGTATATGAACCATGTATGAAATCTAAATTGGAAAGTTACACAAAGGTTTCTATGAGACCGAATTTTTAATTTTGACTACCAACCTTTACATTTTGAAGGACAGACAGCCCCTGTTAGTTAGGTAGGGGAGTTTGAGAAAGAGGTCAATAGTCAGATCCGACGTGGCTGGGCAGCACATTCGGGAAACTGCACCGTTTTTCTCGTCTGTCAACACACCACAGTGTCTCAAGACGAAAGTCAATCAGAATCATTGCGTGTTATGAGCTATGACGCCAGCCATATTATTATACTCGTACATTATTTTTAGTATATGCGAAACTTGAATATAGTTTGTTCAAAATGAGTAACTGAATCGATTCCAATATTTTTTACACCATGTTACATTATTTTCCATAAATATTTAAAAAAGGCCACAAGTTGTAGCTACCGTGACCTGAGTTGTACTTAGTGTCGTTGGTGTCCCGACACTAAGTACAACACAGGTCACGGCAGCTCATAGCAGGCATTAGACGCCAGCGCACAGCTGGATATGGGAGCAAAACTACCCCTCAGTCGCCCAGATGGCCCGATAACCATGTATTATTGCGGACAACCAGGTAACATAACAAGCTTATAACTTTGTGATTTTTCATGATACAGTTGTGAAACTTTGTACCTAGATTCTTTACATAAAAATACTAGACACGTGTTTCGGGTTTCGCATATACTGAAACCAATGTTCACCAACCCAAACCCAAAGGACTGTAGCGACACCTATGGCGTCACATAAGAACTAATCCTGCATCGCGCAATCAAAGTTCTCCGCGCGATTGGAACATATAGAGCAGCCTGAAATCATCTATTGGGCAGTAGTAGCCCACCAGACATAACACCCGTCTGGTCGGAGGATCCTCCCTTTTCAACGGAGGTTTGCGGGACTTTACTCTTTGTTCCGCATACCTCCAAAGGACAATCGGAGCCATATATAGTTCCATTCCTTTAACAACCCCACCTTAGGCGTGGGCATGCGGATGGTGGGCAATGAGTCGCTCGCCGTCCGACCGTCTGGTAAACGTCCGGACCGAGCCCAAGTCGTTGACGGTACGGAGTGTTCCAAGCGCCTCGAGGAGATGTCAGCAAACTGTACGGGCCCAGCAGGGTCGAAGCCTACTGTGGCCATGGGTGGTGCCAAAGAGAACCCCAGGGCCCTGGAACGAAAGCAAAGAAGGAACAGGAGTGGGTTTTAGTCAGTAAAAGTCTGACACGCCCTCGTAGGCGGAAGATGTTATTAGATGATTTCCCACCTAAAAAAAAATCTGTCTCCCACGGTTTCACCCGTATAGCGTAATGTTATAAAGATAGCCTATATAATTTTTCAATTCGAACTAGTATTTTCTAAGATTAGTACTCTGACCAAGGGCGGGAGATGTCATTAGATGATTAACCAGATTAAAAAAAAACAAAACCGCAGACACCACCTATCCTGCACATGCTTAGGTATGGCATTCGTGGGCTGCAGCTGATGTAGCAGCGTTAGGCGGTAATGCAATTTTAGGGCTGTGGGAACGTTACATAGTTAAGAAAAGAAAGAAAAGAAAGAAAAGAAAGAAAAGAAAGAAAAGAAAGAAAAGAAAGAAAAGAAAGAAAAGAAAGAAAAGAAAGAAAAGAAAGAACAGAAAACAAAAGAAAGAATGATTGAATTTTTTTAATATTGTGACATTCAAGTTATAATTTTATGTGCTGTAATAATTATTAAATTTTATTGACATTTAGTAATAATAATTAATTAATCTAAATTATCCAATATCTAATTATGATATAAATTTGTATGCTATTATTAGCTAACATAGCGTTAAAAATTGTTATTTAAGACCTTAATGTTACCTACCTATGTTTACAAATTAATAAATGAATGAATGAAAGAAAGAAAAGAAAGGAAATAATTTAAATAAAGGAAAGAAAAGAAAGAAAGAAAAGAAAGGAAAGAAAATAATCTATCTTAAGAGTAGCTTAGCTTATAATGTATAAATTGTAAGCTAGCTATTCTAGGACACTATGCACGTCCGCCAATATTTCAACAGTTATCCTTCGGGAAGTTATAAAAACAGAGCCTATATTTAGAACTACAAACACTGTTTTCCCATTTATCACCGCTACACTTCTGAAATGTTGACTACATCCGTTATGGCCACTATCAGAAATCAGAAACGTTTAGACCAATTACAGGCACTTTTGAATTGTCAAAATGTCGGTCAGTCAAAAAAAAATACAAGTGAAGCTAAATTGCACGTTCCAAAGCGTAGATCTCTATGGAGAAGGACGTGCAAGAAACTCCATGGACACTCTTTTAAATCATATCATGAGTTACATAAATCTTGGTTACATATTTCTTGTCGCTTCTAATATGTGAGCACAATGTAGATAAGTAATAATAATTTTAAAAAAAAAAAGTAAAAATTGAATTAAGTCACTGGCAGCTAAGAGATGACCAGTCTTAACTGACGGCACCCGTTCACGAGCATGACGCGTGCATCAGCCCCACTCAGCTCAACCATTTTGATCTCTCAATGTAGAGTAATTTCCAGGTGGCCTCATGTAATTTTTATCGTTAAAAAACCAGTATAACGTAATACATGGGTCAAATATCGTGGCCTGGTAAATAAGCGTGCCGAAAACTAGTAACAAATGGATCGCGCAGTGTGTGATAGCATTGCATCATGCTGTCAATGGTTTATATTGTGATAGGCTGTATGGCGGAATCGTTAGCTAATATTGCATGATTGTATGTTAGGTTTTGATAACTGTTATCTGTTATGATTTCATGAATCACTAGCTTCAGCCAGCGGCTTTGCCTGCGTCAAGGTAAGTTTTTCCATGCAAAATTAGGATCCCTGTCTCCTCCTTTAGGGAATGAAATTTGAAAAATCCTCTCTTAGTGCTCACCTACGTTATAAAAGGAAACTTTGTGCAAAATTGCACGCTCAGGCTCTGTAATTTCGGCTTTGCGTTGATATATCAGACAGACAGTTTCTCCTTTTATACACAACATTATTTTTAGTATATATGCGAAACTTGAATATAGTTTGTTAAGAATAAGTAAACAGAATCGATTCCAATAATTTTTGTACCATGTTTTTTAACAAAAATATTTAAATATGGTCACAAGTTGGACGCCACCGAAACTAAGTACAACACGCCTGCCTGTCATAGGTCATAGCGGGCATTAGACGCCAGCGCACAGCTGGATGCGGGAGCAAAACAACCCCTCAGTCGCCCAGAAGGCCCGGTGACTATGTATTATTGCGGACAACCAGGTAATATGACAAGCTTATAACTTTGTGATTTTCACGCTCCTAGTCCCAGAAATTTTGGCTGTGCGTTGATATGTCAGTCAGTTTCTCCTTGTAAATAAATAGATAAGTATTACACCTAGATACTGTGTTACAGCTTGCTTTTGATTATTCTCATTGGTTAGATGCAGACTTTGGTCATTTAAATAATTTAACGTGAAATTCTATACCCTCATTTAAAACCGGTTTATTTTTATTAACTGTTTTTTCAAAACGTATTATTTTCCTAAAAAATACTTTCTTATTCACCTCAGCATGTGTTTATTATCCGCACTGGGCTCGCATGGCGAATTACGGCCGATTCCCTCTCCTAGAGAGGAGGCCTAAGTCCCAAAAGTGGGAACATTATAAGGCCGACTATGCTATGCTATGCTATGTGTTTATTTATTTTAGCGTTGTGATGCTTTTTCAAATCATCAAATGAGTTCTCCTGCTTCGGACGGAGTGATAACTGCTTAAAACCCACCCGTGTTCTTTCAGTTACCCTTTGCGGTCCAGCGTAACAGTTTCGAACAATCCTGCATAACTTGGAGATCTTGAAGTGTAGATTAGAATATAGCCAGACAACTGGACAAGCATAGCTAGGAACCTACTTAAGTCGGTAGAGAGATGATCTATTTTTAGTTAAAAAAGTGAGAAAGTTGTAACTCGGTTTTTTGTTATTACGTATAGACAAGGCGAAAAGTAAGTTAACCGCCTTGTATTTGGAGCTCCGACTTGTGTCTTAGTGCTGGTGATCACATGAGTCCACCGTGGTCAGAACCAAAAAAATATTTGTAAAGAAATCCACGTGGTTCACTGTCGGACACGCTCGTGTTTTTCTCGCTCTGCTATCATGAGACTAATCAGACCATCTACAAACGTTGCCTAAGTATGGCATGTCGTGTCGGTCACCATTGTCCGACATAGTGACAAACGTGCATATTTATTTATAACGATATTTTTTTTTATCTATATATCTAAAAGGCGAAACTGACTGACTGATATAACAACGCACAGCCAAAACTACTGGGACTAGAAGCGTGAAATTTTGCACAAGACTTCCTTTTATGACATAGGCGAGCACTGAGAATGGATTTTGTGAAATTCAGCCCCTAAGGGGATGAAATGGGGGTCTAAAGTTTGTATGAAGAAACCTTTCAAGCGGGCGTAGCTGCTGGCAGAAGCTAGTATACCATATAATGTTTCCACTGCTGAGACTCAGGCTTCCTTTCTAGGAGAGGGAATATATATTTTTTATTCAGTCACAATTTCGTGATAAAGTTTTTTTTTTGTGTATACAAAAACGTGTTAATGATTCTCAACTAAAACTGCTAATAATCCCGTAAATCTTTCGCTACCGATTCAGTTAGACTGTTAAACTTAGATTGAATAAGTAACTAAGGGCTGTCACTAGTGTCACTTGTCATTTTTACAAGTGACACTAGTGACAGCGGCTAAACGCGATTATGCGAGCCAAACGTTAAAACGCGATTAGTTTTATTGGTGAATTCCGTCCTAAGTTACTTATTCCATCTACGTTTATCTCATACCATTTGTTTAGCAACAGTGATGACTTCATGTGTAAAGAGAATGTATCATCTCTCGTAACCTTTACTGATTAGTGGCAGGTTCAACTAATTATCTCATTATCGTTATACAATAGCGTTAGAGAGAATAGTTGAATTATCTTGATTCCGGGAGGACACCTCTATCTCAAAGGTTACACACTCTGAAACGCCTATTAATATGATTTATTGTAACTAATGGAGATTGTTGTGCAACTCAGAGGCGTAGCTACCGCTGTATCAATGATACGGGGCCCCCGGGCCGCAGGGGCCCCGATGTGTGAAAAAATGCGTAAGTATGGTATCCACAACCTTAAATTCTCCTATTGATGGGAGATTTGTAGTGATCGAATAGCGTAATTAGAGACACAATAGAAAGACAATGAGAGAGCGAACGCTGGCGTTCGCTTGGGATTTATTGAATTTGTATTTGTATTATCGGGCTGGTGTCCGCAACTCACATATGACTATATGATAGGAACGGTGGAGGTGTTCCCCGCTTGGGCAGAGCAACGCTTCGCAACGCAGAGCAACGCTGCGAAGCAGTAATGCTTGCAAAGGAGGCGGCCGATCGCGTGAGGCAGCGGTCCTCAGGCCCCAACCGCCGCTGGGATTCCGATCCCGATTTCCGGCCACCGTAGGCGCGGGCTTGCGGACGACGAGCAATGGATGGCTCGCCGTCCGACCCTCCGGTAATCGTCCGGACCGAGCCCAAGTCGTCAACGGCGCGTGCTGTTCCACGCGCGCCTCAAGGAGATGTCAGCAACTGTAGGGGCCCAGCAGGGTCGAAGCCTACTGGGGCCAAGGGTCTGATTCTGAAAGGAAGACTCGGTCCTGGTACGAAAGGCAACGAAGGAACAGGAGTGGGTTTTTTTTAGTCAGTAAAAGTCTGACACTATCTCCCGCCCCGCCCAAGAGCGGGGGATGTCATAAGATTTTCCCACCAAAAAAAAAAAAATCATAGGAGGTTCCAATTATATAGCTCGCTCCGCTTGTTCTAGCGTAAGAGAACGCTAGAACAAGCGGAGCGAGCTATATAATTGGAACCTCCTATGATTTTTTTTTATATTAGATCACAATAAAACTATCTTAGTCCAGTTTGCTCCAATAAACGAGCTCATTTTCATTGAAATCTTGTGTTGTCTCAGTCAAAGTAATCCCATTTTCAAAACTTATATGATAACAAAACTACATCTTTCATCTATCGCGAGCCGCACGTTTTACAGTCAGTATGAAAGTGACCTATGCAGTTAGTCTATCTATCTCCTATGTAGCCTATCGCGGCTCCATCCAGCTGTCTCAGGGCTCTACTTCCATGCTGGTAGGGCTTATAAAAAAAAAGACAAAATCAAAACTATCAAAAATGTTCGATACAGGGCCCTTGAGCAGTGGTGGCTGAGTGGTAACGGCCCCGACTTACGAGTTGTCGGGTCGCGAGTTCAAACTCTGCCAGGCGCATTCACCACTGCTCCCAAAACGGTGAAGGAAAACATCGTGAGGAAACCGGCATGTCCTAGAACCAAAAATTCGAAGACATGTGACATTCACCAACCCGCAGTGAGCCCGCGTGGTGAATCACGGCCCATTTCCTCTCCTAGAGAAGAGGCCTGAGTCCCAGCAGTGGGAACATTAAAAGGCTGATTATGCTTATGCTTATACAGGGCCCATGTGGGTCTAGCTACGCCACTTGTGAAACTCTTAGCGTTGGATTTTCATTCGGACTATATCAGACATACAGGTGAGGAAACTAGCATGTTCTATATAACTTTATGCAGTAGCACATATGTAAGTACCGTGAGTACTATGTATTTTAAACAACCATTTACTGGATATGTCTATGAGTCTATCACTTAGGTAATGACATGTCCTGGCAGTTGGGAGTGTCCTGCTCACTCTGATGTCTTGCTGATAGTGCTGGATCATTCAGTTCCTTGTAAAATGTTGCTAGAACACGATTCATGTTCGTAAACGAGCGCCGTCGATTAGGATTAGTGTTGCCAGGTGCTCCGATTTGGTCGAGAAGTCCCGATTTACAGGGGTCCGGTGACACGATTAACCCTTAATCGGGACGCCAAAAATCTCAATTTGTCCCTAACCTCCTTAGTCTGTTAGATCGCTAATTTTGCCTGGTAAAACGTCTTTATATAAGTACGCTTTTTGCTTTCACAATTTACCGCTTTTGCCTATTAAATTTTGTGCTCGTAGGTCTCGTATTTCTGAATGAATTTTGAAAAAAGATTTATTTTCAAAATTCATGACCTACGAGCGCAAAATTTAATAGAAGTTTAAGAGGTGGAGTATTTTGAGCGAGAGAATTTTGAGCTTCGCTTTTACCGATAAAACGGCTCATTGTTAAACCCGGTTAATTTTAAGCTCCAATTGTTTTTTTTTATAGTGTGCAATAAAAAGTATATCTATCCAGCTTTCTACATACCCGACAGGCCTGTTTTTTAACCGACTTCAAAAAGAAGGAGGTTCTATGTTCTGCTGAATGTATTTTTTTTATATGTATGTTCACTGATTTCTTAGTCAATTATGGACCGATATTGAAAATTATTTTTTGATTGTAAGGTTATGCTTCCGAGTTGGAAATATTGTTATGATTTGATTAATGAACTTCGAAGATATGGAACGGAACTCCTCATAGGATCACAGCAGAACTGTTGTAACAAGCAAAATTGCTTTGGTGATACGCAAAGAGATTTAAAGAGAGACAATATATTTAATGTCTTTGGTATACGTGTAGTCGATGACTGACTGAAAGAAGAGGGGGAGGGGGAATATCAAACTGATCTGATGATGAAGCCGAAGGTAGGCACCGGAACTCTGTAATAAATCAATGTAACCTCACCGTGTTTAGGATTATTATAATTGTTATGAGATGCACTTTGGCTCTAAGGTACCATCGAGCTAATCTGATGATGGGAAGGGACGAAGACTCCATCATTGTTCCTGATCTTCGATGTACGCGGTATAAACGATCTTCCTGGACTTCCACCTTTGGGCACGCCATAATTAAGGCGGTAAGTCCCCTCTTTGAGGAGTGGCTGGAAAGACAACACGGCATGATCACCTTCCGCATGTCGCAAGTTCTCACAGGACAATAAACACCCGGGGGTGTTACCACTGTGTGGACCACCCGGAGGACATGGTGGAGCATACGGTAGAGATGTGCCCCGCTTGGGCAGATCACCGCCGTGTCTTCGTGGGGGCGATCGGCGGCAACGATATTTCGCGCCGGGCCTTGGTACAGGCCATGCTCCAAAGCGAGGAGGAGTGGCAGGCGGTCGCTTCCTTCTGCGAAGCAGTAATGCTAGCGAAGGAGGCGGCCGCACGCGCGAGTTAAAGGCCCTCACGCCCCAGCCGCCGGGATCCTCATCCCGATTTACAGCCACCGTAGGCGCGGGCTTGCGCCGTCGATCCGGTAACCGTCCGGACCGAGCCCAAGTCGTTGACGGCCCGTAGTGTTCCACGCGCGCCTCAAGGAGTTGTCAGCAAAACCGTAGGGGCCCAGCAGAGTCCGAGTCAGAGCCTATTGGGCCATGGGTTCGCTTCTGAAAGGAAAACCCGGCTCTGGAATGCAAGACAACGAAGGAACAAGGAGTGGGTTTTAGTCAATAAAAGTTGAGATGTCAGTGGATGATATCCCACCTAACAAAAAACGACTTCCACCTTATTCCAGAACAAATAAAAATCGCAAATCACGTTTCTTTTTTACATAATGTAGCATGCCCGGCCCGCATGCTATGACACACGAATTGAACACAACTCGTGATTGACTTACATTTAAAATACCTACGAAATAAATGAAGAGATATCCGTTATCTTCTTCTGAGTGAATTAAACTGGTATATTTTAATTATTATGATTGTGAATGTGATTGTAATGTGTGTTAAGTGCCCGAGGATAATGCCCTCAACGGATTTGTAAAAACCGGTTTTTGATTTCGTGAGACTTGATTTTAGTATTTGTTTATTTATGTCAATATAGTGACACATCACTTAGTACTTAATTTAATATTTTGTTGTTCAAACTGTGCTAGGTGAAAATTAATGTTTTTTTTTTCTTTCGTTAGTTATATTATAATAAACTATCCACAATTACAAAAACACACAAAATAATAAACACACACACAACACAAAATGTACAACAACAAAAACACACACACAAAAACACAAAAAACAACACACAAAAACAAAATACAAAACATACAAAAACATAAAACACAAAATATTAAATTGCATATGCATAAATAAGCACTATGTGATGTGCCTGTTAGAGTTTTGCGAAACAGGGCGTAAAGCTAGGTGAGTATATTTATTACCCGACTGCAAGAAGGGTTATGTTTTTCGCGACTTGTATGTGTTACCTCATATCTTCCAAACCGCTGAACAGATTTACATAATTAAGAATGATATCGTTAGATTCGTCATAATAACCCAAGTAAAAAAACCAACATAACGAGCGTGAGACGCTACACTTTAGAGTAAAATATATATATATATTTGGCTATTGCAATATGGGTATCAAATTAAAGAGGTCATCATGAGGTTGCCAAAATGGTATACCGTGACCATATTAAAAAAAATACATTAAGAAATATGTTATTCATATATATCTACTATCTGTTACTCGCGATTTTGTTAACTCCCGTTCTTCGTCTCTTCGTTTAACAAACAAATATTTACTTACTTACTTAATTTCCCTTTTTTGAAGCAATCGTTTAAAATTGTGTTATCCATTTCAGAGATATATTATATATCACCCGTTCCCGCGGGAAAATGAAAAGTAGCTTAAGTCACTCCTTATAACATTAACTATCCGTCAGTTGGGTACGTCATAATCATGGTGGAAAGTCTCCTCTTTGAGGAGTGACTGGAGAGGCGTCATGGCGTCCTCACCTTCCATATGACACAGGTCCTCGCCGGAGATGGTAAGTTCGGGAGGTTCCTGCACCGGATTCAGGCGGAAGAAAACGCTCGGAGGTGTCGCCATTGTGTGGACCCGCCTGGAGGACACACAAAAACAAATGAACACATACATTTACAAACATTAAAGGAGACTAAGTAAGTAAAATTCCACAATAATATTCCACAACTATCACACAACGTCGTCTAGCCCCAAGCTAAGCAGAGCTTGTGTTATGAGTACTGGACGACTGATGAACATACTTATATATTTCTAAATACATACATCCTATAGATAAATTACACCCAGACACAAAACAAATGATCGCTCTCATCACACAAACATTTGTCTACCAAAAGAGCTACCTCTTTTCAGCCAATTTAATTGCATTAATTTAAACACATAAAAGAAAACAAAATAATAAATTCTAATACGGAACTTATTGACTGCAACAGTCGGGACCCATTAAAGTTATTTTTTACGCAATCGGGCTTTTTTTTTCTTTTTTTTTTAGGTTACTTTATAGAACAATAGCTTTTTTAGTTAACAAAATTAAGTAGCTATAGAACCTTTCAGACAAAAAATATCCTAATCACTATCCATCTCCTTTTTTCTAGGGAAAATTCGAGCATGAGCAAATCTATGAATTAATTTTGAAGAAAAGAGAATGACGGGCTCACAAAAGTATAGAAAAATAATATTTTAATTAAATGGTACATTGAGATCTTACATTAAAAATAGATTCACTCTCGATTTCTATGCCAGCAATGGTATATATTGCTGGCATAGAAATATTTAAAAAAGCTAATTCGATCAATAATAAATTATTCAATACATGTCTTTAGTTTATGGATTTTTAATTTTAATTGGATCATCATCATCATCTTCCTGCCCTCGTCCCGTGTTATTTGGGGTCGGCGCAACACGTTTTTTTCTTCCATTCTGCCCTGTCACTCGTCACGCTATCACTAACTTCCTTTTCTTTCATATTAGTCTTCACTCAATCCATCCATATTTTCTTTGGTCTCCCTCTCCCTCTCCCTCTCCATTGGGGTATTTTTTATTGGATACTATAATATTATTAGGATTATTTAAAAGGAATCCTAAAAATGGTTCATTGATAGATTAACACATTGACCGCAGAATTCAATGACTTAGTCTCCAAAGTCATTGAAGTCTGCGGTCAATGTGTTAATCTGTACCTGACCATTTCTATCAAATTAATTATTGGGTAGAACTGTTTGGTCAAGATATTTTCACGACTGGTTTTACTGTAAATTACATATTTGTTGAAATCTATTGAAGTTTGATATTTCCATTAGAGTCCGAATTATGGTGTCATTGACGCTAGTTTCTTTACATTTTTTTTTAGATTACCAACTAATGCTTGGTTGCGATGGTAAGCAGTGATGAAATCGTTGATGGCGAGGCGCACTAGTTTATTAAGAGCCTATTCACTCTAGCCTTGAAGACACCTAAATGTAGTGAAAGAAAGAAAGAAAATTGCGTTTATTTGGCATTACAAAAAGAAGAAACAAAACACCTTGAAATTAAACAAATAGTACATTGAGTAATGCCAAAAGGGCCTCAGCTCAGCATAATGCCAAATGGTAACACAAGGTCACCACCTGACGCTGATTTTCAGCTGCAACCCTTGGGTGCCATATACTTGAAAATAGGAAATATTCATTAAAATCTAAAAAGGTTCTGTGCAGAAACCAACTAAAAGAAAATGTTGCAATACTTATTTATAAAACAGTCCAAAAATATTTATGTGCCCATTTAAAACAAATAATAAAACTGAGATATCATTTAACAATATTAGAAACAGTTAAGGGTGTAAAAAATTTATAACATAGGTAAAACTTAAAAAGAAAATAAAATAACAAAAAGGTATAAAATTGATAAAAATTAAAACATGTGTATATATTGATAACAAGGCTAATATCAAAATGTGTAAAATAAATAACAATGCTAAAATCGAAACAGGTAAATAGTTGATAAAATAATAAAATATTGTATTTCAAATGGCTGATATGTCGGCTCGAACATCTTGGAATGCAATTTGATGATTCAATAAAAATAACTTTAATTTTGATTTAAATGCCGAGCAACTTTTACTGAATTTTATCGGAGGCGGAATATGGTTCCAACATTTGGAAGATGTGTAGCGAAAACTGCCTCTAAAAGCCGCTGATTTATGCTGGGGAGTAGAAAGCTGTTGAGAGCATTTTCTACCCTCACCAATTCCGTGTCTACGAGTCCAGGACAGCTTATCGTATAAGTAAGAAGGGGAATGAGACTTGATAACCCCAAAAAGCAAGGTCGCCAAATGCAGTTTACGTCTAGCTTTCATTTTTAAAATGTTGTGCTCGTTTAAAAATGGTGTTATATGTCCTCTAAAAGGAACGTTAAAACAGAAGCGTGCACAGGCATTTTGAAGTCTTTGGATCATTCTTTCGGTTTTAGACAGAAGTCGTTGACCATACACTGTATCCGCATAATTTAATTTTGACAAAACCAAAGACTCTACAAGCAAGACTCGCAATTCCTCACTAAGATAGGGTCGGGCTTTATATAAAATCTTAAGTCTGTAATAGCAATTACGGATACACTCTATCACGTGTTTGTGAAAACGAAGTTCCGTGTCGATTGTAAGACCCAGATTAGGTGCTTCGTAGACCCGTTCGATGGGTTGACCCATAATTGTTAGATTACCTGCACAGGGTTTTATTTGACTAATCTGATTAACGGTACCAAAAAGCATATACTTGGTCTTTGTAGGATTCAATGCAAGCGTGTTGGCATTGGACCACTGTACTATACTTTCAAGATCTTCATTTAGATCTATTAGTGCTTGCTCATAGTCTTCCGGTTTAAATGATATATAAATTTGTGTATCATCGGCATAAATATGGTATTTACATTTATGAATAATTTTAACTAAAATGACTTATTTGTGTATTATAACTTCACGCTTTTATTATAGAAAAGGGTTTAACTAGACAAACCTAGAGTTTTTAATCGACTTCCAAAAAGGAGGAGGTTCACAAGTCATCTGATTTTTTTATTGCAAAATCATCTCATAACTTCTCCTGCTCTAGGGTGAAGCAAAAGGGCATGTCAGACTTTTACTGACTAAAAGCCATGTGTCCCTTGCGTACCAGGACCACAGTATCTAACAGTTTAAAAAATCTCGTGGCCCTAGCGGATATGGGACCTGCTGGGCCCGGACTCGGTCTTACCGGACGGCCGGCCATTTGCTCATCATCCGCAAGCCCGCGCCTACGGTGCCCCGGGGACCGCCCTGCGACTCTATTATTTCGAATATATTTGTGCATTGTGCATTTGTGCACATATTCGACTATATTAGTGATATGAGACCTTCATTCATGCCATATTTCAGGATTCTATGTCAATGGGAAGTACTTATACCCTATGAATTTTGATTGCCTTAAGAGTGTCGAAATATCGCCTAGCAAATGCTGAGGTGGTCACTCTTTCGGTGCGGGCACGCTCGGCGCACTTTGTACTTTGTTCTTTTTGTTTATAACCATTGTGCTGTGTCTGTCCCGAATAGAAACATAAAAAAAATATACGTTTTTTGCGACATAAACGGCCGTACCTTTTTTTTCGTTAACTCAGAAGTTTGATTTTTTTCACAGCTTCAAGGACCGCAAACTTGAGTATTGTTTTAATTACAGCTCGATACGTCCACGCGTTCCGGAGATAAGACAGACGGACGGACAAAAAAGTAATCCTATAAGGGTTCCGTTTTTTTCCTTCTTGAGGTACGGAACCCTAAAAAAAGTAGAGGTCGCCCCTTGACCTGGTGGTCCAATATTGAGAGAGATCTCAAGACCCATTGCTCATAACCCCTTTAGGAAAGTACGGGGATCCAATCTCAAGTAGTATAGGAACTGAGAAGGGAAAAGAAAAAGAAATAAAAGAAAGAAGAAGAAATTGCCTTAATGACACGAACCATCTCAAGTGTGCATGCAGTGGTCCAGGGGCGCCGGCTTTTAGAAAACCTCATGGGTGCTCATGCTCATTTGATGACTCGAAAAAGTGGTGAAGTGTGAGAATAGAAATGCACACTGATCGACCGACAAATAAATAAATGTCCTACTTACATACTGCGGAATAACGAAGGTACCACAAACATCCAGACCCAACACAAATATCTGTTTCATCAACAAACATATGTGTTGGTACGGGAATCGAACCCGCGACCCTGCGTCGTAACCGGCGCTATAAACCACTGCGCTAAACGGGTCGTTGGGTAATGAAAAAACTCCCATCCTTAAAAGGCGATTTCTGATCTGTTTCTTGATGTCTATTCTCAGGGGTGCTCGGCACCAACTGTTTATTTCTCATGGGTGCTCGAGCCCCCGAGCACCCACGGAGTCGGCGCTCCTGCTGTGGTCTCCTGTAACTGAAGGAGCACACGTTAAAGGACCCCATGCCTAATGATTTCTATTGTAGGTATCTGTGTGACCGTATGTATAAAGTCAAAATTACCTTAGAAAGAAAGAAAGAAAGATATTTTATTTGGCACACATGGATACACACACTGTAAAAACAGCTTAGCGACAGGCATCGTCTCAAGTGCTTACGTAGTGTGTGTTTTTAACGTGGGAATTCATCCAATGACTTCTCTCGCTCTTGGTAGAGCGTAAGGGCGTGTCAGACTTTTACTGACTAAAACCACACCTGTGCCCTTCAGTTGCCCTTTGCGTTCTAAGGCCACAGGTTTTCTTTTCAAAAAATGCCCGTGATCTTAGCGGGCATCGGCTCCGCTGGGCCCCTACGGTTTGCTGACATCTCTTTGAGGAGCGCGTGAAGCACTATGCACTGTCGACGACTTGGGCTCGGTCCGGCGATTACCCAGACAGCCAGATGACGACGATGTCGTTCGTAAGCCTACATATATCGTGACTGGTGGTCAGGGTCGAGGTTTCGGTGGCTGGGGCGGGAGGAGGTTCGGGTAAAACTGTACTATACCGGACAACGAAATATTGGGTTTTTTGGGGTGAGGGGGGGAGGGGGAGGTGTCCGCACCCCCCCAAACCCCCTCCCGAATCTAGGAAACACATACTTTTGGAGATATTGAAGATTCAAATTTTGAGGTTAGGAATCACAAAATCGTACATTTTACGCATTTTTGGGGCAGATTTGGGGGTTTTAGGGAGAAGAATCACCCTAAACCCCTTGGACTATATCTCCACAGTAGCAATTGTATACTTTCATGTATTTAAAAATGAAAAAAATAAATTTTGTTGTCGGGGAGCGCTCTACCATTGTCTACAAATATTTGTGCACTGAAATATAGTTTTCTGGGTGGTTTAAAAAAAAAACAACCCTAACCTAACCTCCCACTGTAGCAATTGTATAATTTCATGTATTTAGATGAAAAAAAAAACATTTTTGTTGTGTCGGAGAGCGCTCTACCATTGTATAAAAATATTTGTGCATTGAAAAGTAGTTTTCTGGGTGGTTTAAAAAAAAAATAACCCTAACCTAACCTCCCACTGTAGCAATTGTATACTTTCAAGTAACTAGATGAAAAAAAAAAACGTTTTCTGGGTGGTTTAAAAAAAAATAACCCTAACCTAACCTCCCTCTGTAGCCATTGTATACTTTCATGTATTTAGATTGGAAAAAAAAAGAAAATTTGCGTTTTGTTAAATATTCATTGTGGCTGTATGAACTAATACCTTTGTCATAATATTACAAACAAAGTAAAAAGTGAACGAAATCTGTCAAAATGGCGTCAATTAATACGAAAAATTATCGATTTTCATTATTTTTTTTCTCAAAAACTATATGTTTCCTAACATTGAGACTTTGCGTAATTACTTTTTAGACATAAACCTTTCCAATATAAAATTATGAGCGTAAAACTCATTGTCCGGTATAGTACAGTTTAGCCGAGGTTCGTTCCCTCACGCATGCTGCCGTCTCCTTCGCTAGCATTAATGCTTCGCAGAAGGAGACGACCGCCTGCCATTATTCCTCCTCGCTCCGGACCAAGGCTTGAACCGGATCTCGGCGCAAGAGGTCACTACCGCCAATGGCCTCCACGAGGACACGGCAGTGCTCCGCCCATGCGGGGCACACCTCATCCGTATGCTCCACTGTGACTTCCGGGCGGTCCACACAATGGTGAAACCCGAGCGGAACTTTCCGAAACACGACCGGTGAGGACCTGCGTCATGTGGAAGGTGAGGACACCGTGACGCCTCTCCAGCCACTCCTCAAAGAGGGGACTTACCGCCATTATTATGGCGTGCCAATTCTGTAGTGTGGAAGGTCAAAATTACCTTAATAGCACTTATTAGTGACGCGGCACCATCTTAAATGCTACCGTAGTGTCTAAGATCAAAATTAATACGCCTAACAAATATAAATAAACGAAATACGATAACTAAAGTTCTACCAGTTTATTGTTCTGATTACTTATAAAGTTTGTTTTATTTTTAACCAAATGCATGAACTTCGAGGCATCAAGTTCAATTGAATTAGACTCATGTTTATCTTAAGTTGAATGAACTCAAAAATTATGTGTTTAGTGCGTTATTTGCTTGGAAAACATACATTAGACCAAACTAGGCAGGTACTAATTAACTAATGCATATTTCTCCCATATTAAAATGACTTAAATAAATGCTATAGTACCCTACTTATTGATTTAAGTTAGGTTAGGTTAGGAGTTATTTTTTATCCGGTTTGGAAAATCATGTAATGACATCCCCCGCTCTGGGGCGTAGCGGGGAATCGTGTCAGACTTTTACTGACTAAAAACCCATTCCTGTTCCTTATTTGCCATTTTTCCAGGGCACCGGGGATCTCTTTTGCATCACCCATGGCCCCAGTAAGCTTCGAACCTGCTGGGCCCCTACGGTTGGTGACCTCTCCTTGAGGCGTGCGTGGAACAGTACGCGCCGACGACGACTTGGGCCCGGTCTCGGTTACCGGACGATCGGACGACGAGCCACCCATTGCTTGCCGTCCGGAAGCCCAGGTTAGAAGGAGTGAAACGACCTTTGCATAAGTACCTATGAATTAAACTAAAGCCATCATTGATCTGCTGTGATGGAAACCGTCTTGAGCAAATTTGCTTTTAAATTATTGAAATCTAGCTATAGAAAAGTGATTTAGTAGGTACATTTCAGCTGTAATTGGTCACCCACAATCTGTAACTTGGTCACCCACAGTCTGTAACTGGTCACCCACAGTCTGTAACTGGTCACCCACAGTCTGTAACTGGTCACCCACAAACTGCAACAATCCGTTCAGGAGTTTTTGAGGTTAACGAGTTCATACAAACAGACAGATGCGGAGGGGGCTTTGTTTTTATAAGTCTTAATTAGAAGGAAATTGATAGCACGAGAATTTGAGAAATTTAAATACATAGTAGTGACAGTGGTGGCCGAATGGTAACGGCCCCGACTTAGGAGTTGTAGGTCGCGGGTTTAAAACCAGCCAGGCGCATTACTTTGTGTAATTTATTTCATCACCCCTCCTCTCAAAACGGTGAAGGAAAACATCGTGAGGAGACCGGCATGTTCTAGAATCAAAAATTCGAGGACATGTGACATTAACCAACCCGCATTGGGCTCGCATGGTGGATTAATGCCCATTCCCTCTCCTAGAGAGAGGAGGCCTGAGTCCCAGCAGTGGGACCATTAAAAATCTGATTGGCATTTGGCAAATACATAGTAGTAAACATATTAATATTAAAAAATCTTGCCAAGATATCGCAACGTTGGCCCATATATTTGAATCAGAAGCATTTATTTGTAAGTATTATCTATGTCAAACAGATCACGTAAAATACCTTTCGATTTCATCAGCCTAGTCTTATTCAAAGTATGTCAGAGCCGATCAATAGTCTAACCAGCTGTGACAGCAATATATAATATCGCATAGAGTTATATAGTATAATATGTAACTAAAATAATGCACACCATTAGGTATACATCCTTAGCCTATTCCAACTAGCTTGGGTTCGGCTTCCAGTCTGACCGGATAACTGCTTTACATGGAGCAACTGCCTATCAGACAGCCACCATTCAGTTACTGAGCAACACGATACTTCTCGGATAGACTGATGGTCAATCTTTCTGGCGTCTGACTATCTGTAACGACTGCCAAAGATCTACGAATGACAACCGGGACTAGCGTTGCCAGGCGTCCGGATAAAGCCGGACAGGGTAAGGCTTTTTAATTGCGTGTCCGGCCAAATTAGGCAAAGCCCTACCCTTTTTTTTGGATTTGTCGTTCTTCTACCTTATCTTGTATTGCTAGCGTAAGCGGAGCGGACTTTTGTATGTATGTATTTTATTGTTGTTTCATTAGAATTAAAAAATATATATACCTATTATGGTCAATAATAAAAAAGTCAAGTTTGAATTTTAAAAAATGGTCGCACATTTTATTCAAATGTCCGGCTAAATTGGCTGGTCTGTCCGGCTTTTCGGTTTGAAGACCTGGCAACCCTAACCGGGACCAACGGCTTTACGACCTTTCCGAGCCACGGGGTGTCAATAATGTGCTAGTTAAACTTAGAACTTAGAACTTCTTCACTTTTTTTCTCTTTACTTAAACGCACATGGGTAGTTTTTTTTATGAAGTTAAGTAGTATTTTTTATTGTAGGCAAATATAATGGGAATTGACGCACTACACTGGTAGCGCATCGGTATTGATCAATCAAGAATAATCTAACTGTAACACAAATTACTTTCAGGATGTATGTTAACTATGTTAAATGTATATTATTATATTGTATATTGGACGCTTTAGCATCTCCAGCTATTATATTGCATCCTATGAAACTGAAATGGAAGTGAGCTGGTCATATTGGTCGTATAAACTTGAATAAGGTTTCAAGAATATTTACTTGGCCCACATACTTGGGGAATTATCCATTGATGATTTCCCATCTCTAAAAAAAGTGTGTTCCTCCTGGCTATTGCTTCCATTTCTCCACTTTTTACGTTGCCAAGTCTCAAGGAAGCCACATCATGATGAGGGCATCATTTCCTCCAATCTGTTTATAACATCATTTCATTAATCACATCATTAGTCATTCATTTTATCTACACGGTTAGTTCCATGGGGGTATTATTAGACTTCAACCCCGGACGCCATAACTCCGGAACTCGGCGATAAATATGACTAGCAATAGAGTCGATAGAATTGCCGGAACTGCCCGTCTCTAAGCATCTCTACCAGACATATAGAGTAGATAGAATCTCCGGTAGATTCCGGTTCAGGTCGCGTACTATATTGTGAGATACTGCTTGACCCCCTTTCTCGGATGAGGAGTGTAATATAAGAGGAAGCGAGGCGATGGACCATCGTTTATAAGGAGCGACTATCTTTGGGAGACAGTCGGGTAGAAATGGGTAATATTTTCATTTTAATTTTTTTTCACAACTATCACACAACGCCGGCTAGTCCCAAGCTAAGCAGAGCTTGTGTTATGGGTACTAGACAACTGATAAACATACTTATATATTTCTAAATACATACATAATATAGATAAATTACACCCAGACAGAACAAATTAATCATCATGCTTATCACACAAACTTCCTTGGTGGGAATCGAACCCACGACCTCCGACATAGCAGTCAGGGCCACTAACCACTAGACCAACAGGCCAGTCAATTAGCTGTATTATATGCTTACTTCAAAATGGGGTCGTTATGGCCCAGTTGTTGAGGCCCTAACTCCCGAGCAGTGCTATAAAACATAGTGACTCTCTGAAGCCTACTCCTCGGTAACGGCTAGGTCAATAGGTTTGAAAAAATACATATGTTTATTATAAATTCATGTACAATATTATCAACATATAATTTTTCGTAAGACATGATATTTTTCGCTTGTTTTCCCTACCCCTTCCAAACGGCTTTGATCTTTAAAAATATGTTTACACAAAAAAAATGCTAGTTAAGTGTTCTTCAGAATGTACATAGCTTAAGTAAATCAATCAATATTTCGCTAAGAAAATGGATTTTACGGGTTTCTATCCGGCCAGATGTTCAAGGGACTATATGCCTAATTCTATATTATTATTTTTTGTCATTATATATGTGAGAGCTTGTAATTAGCAATTTAGTTATTTACCATTGTGTTAATAGTCTGTAAGCTTTCCTAAAATGTGACAAATAAATAAATAAAAGCACCCGCCTCTCATGCATGGGGTTCGAAACCGGGCAAGTACCAATATTAATTTTACAAAAAACAACATATGTACTTTTCTAAGTTTATCTAGAACATTACTGCTTCGGATAGCACGTAAAGCCGTTGGTCTCGGTTGTCACTCGTATATCTTTGACAGTCGTTATAGTTAGTCAGACTCTGACCATCACATCAGTTTATCCAAAGAGTTCGAGTTGCTCAGTAATTGGGTTGTAGAGGGCTGATAGGCAGTAGCTCCATGTAACACACAGGTATTCAGCCGCATCCGATTAGACTTGAAACCACTCCAAGCTAATTGGGAAAAGGTTAGGGAGGAGATGATGAAAGAATACTTCACGCAAGGAATTACTCCCATATCGTCGGTGTTTTCTCAAAAATCACATATACACTAGCCACCTGTAGGTACTCTGTAAGCCATTGTAATATTTGTTCCGTGCGAGAATCGAAACCGCGACACAGCGCAGAAGCCGTAACGTGCTCTCAAAAGTTTCCCTTAAAGTATCTCTGTCTGTCTGTTACGCTTTCTCAGTCTAATTACAGAACCGATTTTAATGAAATTTCGTACAGAGTAAGCTTGAACTCCAAGGAAGGATATAGATACTTTTTATCTGGCTTCGACATCATATCCGCAATAATATTCACGAGAACGAAGTGGCAGGAAAAAGCTAGTTTATAACATTTAATGTGGTGTGCAGCAATTTCAGATGAAGAACGATAATTAAATCGAGAAAAAGATACTCTGGATAAAAACTGCTAAGACTGATGCAGTCGAAGATATTCTAAATTGACCTTTAAAAAGCCAGAGCGGATTTCAAAAGCTAAAAAGATTCTTGTACTCGTTTTTTCATATTTTCTGCAAAATGCTTTGAGGTTGAACTCTCACCTTAACTTCAGATAGGATTTACTCTTAAATGTGGGTAACATTAGGTCATTACACTTCAAAATATTATTAAGAGGAAAACGCTACCGCCCATAACATATATCTCTGAAATGCATCTTCAACGAGCCGAGACTTTGTCCCCAGGTCATTATTAGAGGGAGACGGCGACTTAAACAACAAAACATCGATACTACAGCTTCACACAATCGTAAACTATAGGAAAACACAATACATGTAAGTGAAAGCATTGATTTACGACGCTAAGTATATCACGCAGGTCCATTGTCCACGGCGCGACCTCCGGGGTGGCGATGCCACGAACAATGCTCCGATAAACGTGAAAAAACGACAGCGAAACACCCCCAGCGCGCGAGCCTGCGCACACGCACATATATTAATCCGTGTATTTTTTCTCGCGGGTCAGTTGCGCGCCGCCCGTGACCGTCACCGCACGTATGCGTCTCGATCTCCTCTACTATTTCAATTGTCTGCGACGTAGGAATTTACCGCGATGGGTAAATTAATTAGTGTGATCGTGTTTGTTCTAGTCAGTAATTTTTTAAGTTTAGAGGGAGAGTTGTTGGGTAGTTGTGCGAATTGCGCTAACGGAGACCTGAGTGTGACTGAGTTGACTCAGGCGCGGATAGAGTTCGTGAAGCAGCAGATCCTGAAGAAGTTGCGGCTGAGCAAGAAGCCGGCGGTGGCGCTGCCGGTGAACAGCCTGCCGATGCCGGTGGCGCAGGGACAGACCCTGAGCGAAGGGACCAACAAGCCGCCGGAGTTCGACGACTATTACGGCAGAACTGAACAGAAGATTATTTTCCCAGTTGAAGGTATGCATTGACTTCCTTAATCTATCTTTAACTTACTACCTTTAGTTACTGCCCATAACTATTTCTAATAATAAGTAGACCATTAAGTGGTCTATATATAGTGTTAAGGATTCTGCCCACCATCATACCATGACTGTGCTCTATAGCTCATACCCTTGCATAACGGTTCGGACCGTATCATCTGCGTGTCTTATCCGTTTCTGTTCTCTCGAATGTACCAAGTAATTTAATTCTCGATTTTATTGAGAAAACTATTTCCTATACTTATACGATGCTAAAATACTATATGTATTTTCGTAACAGGCTTAAGATAGGCCGGATATCCCGCGAAATTCAAATTTTCGAAAGGTTTTAGCAATTTGTAAAAACAAATTTTATGTGCGGCAATGACATAATATGTAGGTATGTACCAGTATTAATATTTTTTTAACCTGATACGTGCCTGGCATGTTCATGGTATGGTGCGTATAGTGTAGTCAGAGATGGCAATTTTACACCTGTAGGCGAGGCGGCGATTTCTATCATTGTACATTTTCCCTGACTGGTTTTAGTATTTAAGAAAATGTGAGATATTGTAATAAAACTTCAACGGCCACAACTCAAACTGTGTATTAGATAAGTAATTAATTGTTTGCTTCGTAACTTGGTTAACATCAAAAAGCTCTATTTCTGCGCTAACCGAAAAATAATTTCGCTCTAGGAGACAATTTCCCCATAAATGATGAATGCAAGTATTTAAGTCTCTAGGGGATTTTTGAGTGAGAATTAATCATATAATTTCTTTCGCTCTAGGTGGAGCGAGGGTGAATGTCAGATTTTAACTAACTAAAACCCAGTTAAGTTAGCCTCGCGTTCTGGGTAGCCACGGGACACGATAGTAACTCTTTGGAACAAAATAAAATACTTAATTTTGTGGTACAGAAACTTTATTATTTCTCATGTTCAAACGTTTACTATCTGGGTCAAGCATATGAAATCCAGTGTAATCCCGTAGACGCAAAATAAACGAAGGACAGGAACAATATGCCTGCTGCGGTTTTCCCGTCCGATTATAATTTAGGTATATTCAGGGCTAGAGTGAATAGGGTCTTAATAAACCACTGCGCTTCACCGTCAACGATTGCATCACTGCTTACCATCAGGTGTGATCACAGTCAAGCACTTGTTTATATCAATTAAAAAAAAAACAATCGAGAATATTACCACTGTTAAATTAAACAGTTCAACAAAGATTGTCTCTAGAAAATCTAATCCCGCAAGCGTGCAGGACCCGCATTTTTGATCCCGAAAAAAGGTTTAGACGACCCACTGTTCTGGTTTCCTTTGTAGTAGACTCAGCACATCCCCATTAACAAAGGATTTAATAACTTTCCATAGAACTCGTGACATTTCTGTAGAATTTGTACATATGTAAACAATTTTCTTTTAAATTTCTTATCTTACCTACACCTAAATGGGAGATGTTAGCAAATCGTAGGGGCCCAGCAGGGTCGAAGCCTACTGGGGCCAGGGGTAGTGTGAATGTGAAACAAAGAAGGAACAGGAGTGGGTTTTAGTCAGTAAAAGTCTGACACTATCTCCCGCTCCGCCCAAGAGCGAGATTTGTCATAACATGATTATCCCACCTAAAAAAAAAACCTACAGCTAAATAAATTTAGAATTTCTAGTTTTGTGTTGTGCCTAAATCGTAAGTGGAAAGAAATTTAATCAATATCAGTTAAAGTACTCTATATACATCTTTCTAAATCTGAAAGATGAAACGTTAAATATTTTATTGTTCCTGATTATTTATACCTCTGCGAAATTCAAATTGTCTTCAGTTTTTTTGCATTTCTGCAGGTCAGAATAGCATTGTGACCAGCATTTGCTTACTTAAGAAAATCCCGCAAATCCTGCGGGATTGCTGACTTCAATCCGGCAAGCTTGCAGGATGCGGGATCGCGATTTTGATGCAGAATTGTATTTCCTAATTATTGTGTCTCTCGTTTCTCTGTTTAATTAAGGTTTTGTAATCTTTCCAACTAATTAAGTCACTATAATAAACTAGCTCCTGCCAGCGGCTCCGCCCGTGTGAAAGTCGGTTTCTCTATACAAACTACCAACCCCCCTTAGGGGTGGAGTTTCGTAAAATCCGTTATTAATGGATGTCTACACCCTGTATGGAACCTACCAGCCAAATTTTAGGTTTGTAGGTGTTATAGTTTCTGAGATTTTATGATCAGGTAATCAGTGAGTGGTATTTCACTTTTATCTATATATATAAAAGGAGAAACTGACTGACTGACATATCAACGCACAGCCAAAACTACTGGGACTAGGAGCGTGAAATTTTGCACAAGCTTTCCTTTCATAACGTAGGCGAGCACTAAGAGAGGATTTTCCAAAATTCACCTCCTAGGTGGAGGAAACGGGGGTTTAAAGTTTGTATGGAGAAACCTATTTTCACGCGTGTGAAGCCGCGGGCAGAAGCTAGTATATATATATATAGATTCCGGTTATAGAAAGGATGATGTAACAATTGCACACATTTAGTTAGCAGGTTGACTACAATGACAGGAATCGAACTTTGTACCGCGCGGTGCACGGCATGGAAACATGTTAGTGTGTTAAGGTCGTATGCTGTAGTTTTTGCTAACTCCGTGAAAAGTAAATTGTGGACTTTGGCTGTTTTGACTATATTATAAAAAGTAAAGTTACTCAAGAAGGTGTGATTTAGATGATCGGATAAGATTATTTGCTCACAAAATTATCTCAAATAGGTACAAACTCACCTATGAAAATATGTAGTTCAATTCCCGTATCTCTCGAAGATTTTTCCGAATTACAAAAAAGTAACTACTTTTTTTGTGACGTAACAACCAAATTACTGGTTTCAGATTTATTCCTATACCTATGCTATAAGACCTTGATTTATGCCAAATTTCAGACTTGAGTATATAGTTTTATTTTCAAGTGAATACCTCCACACGTTCCCGAGATAAAGGGTCTGGATAGACAGACAGACGGACAACAAAGGGTTCTGTTTTTTCCTTTTGAGGTACGGAACCCTAAAAAGAAAGAAAACATTTATTTAAGACCCGCACTGGACAAAATAAATGTGTTAACTAATCACATAAACAAATATATGAAACAATATTTAAGAAAAACAACAAAAAACCTATCGCTGATTTTCTGTTAGGGACTTATAATTTTTATGACATTTCTATTTTTTTTTGATATTCTGTCTCGATTTTTTTGAAATTACTATTAAATGTTTTGACAGTATATTAGAATTTTAAATATTTTTTACTACGCATGCTGAGATTTACTATAAGTTTGTATGCCTATATTTGGCAAAACATAGCGGACTGTACATTTATACCACTATCTGTAATAGTTATGTTTTACAAACAAAATAAATGATTATTATAATTATGATTATTATTATTATATGAGCTACTATACCTCAGAACCCTGGGGTCCTGGACCTTTGGAAGGCGTACGAGGAGTCGAAACCAACTCGCAGAGGCCCCTTATACGCTTTTAATAGAACGTGGTACCAACCGGCGATTATCCCCGTATGCTATGCTAGTGCATCCATGGACAAGCCCCAGTTAATGGGAAACTATTGCGACATATGGAAAACTAAGATATAGGGCTATGGTTTTTGTAGTCTTAAGTGGACTGGTAACATGGAACTATGTTAAGACTGTGGCCCTTGCCTGAACAATGTTATTAATTTCATCGATTAAAATGCAGGGGGTGACTTGCACACTCAATAAATGGGCCCCCCAAAACGTTCGCTAGCACGAAGTGACGTAGCAACAAGAAGGCAACATATCACATAGTGATTATTATGATTATGATGCTATCGACACTCACGGAACACGAACAACACGAGCAATAATCACTACTTCTGCTTGACGAAAGTGGGTTGGTGATTTTTTTTATATTTCCCTACTTAAAAATAACTCCAGTATCGTGGTAATATTTACAAATATGTCGACTCTCATACTCAAGACTGTTCAGTGCGAGAACCGAACCTGCGACACGCAGCGCAGCAGCCAATCGAATTTCAATTAGAATTAAGTTCAAGGCATAATACTTAAAAATACTTACATAAATAAACATACTTTATGGACCATAGTCTGAAATAAAGTATTTTTTTATAAATATATTTATGCCTAGGTAGTTTAAGCAGGTCCACGTGCGCAAGCGCATGTCTACGACGATTTCGTCTGACCCCCTGTTTGGGAGCTTGACCTTTATATAGATAATTTTGTAAAAATACAAAATAAATAAGAGTCTTTGGTTTTTGATATTTTCCGATACAAGATGCGATAGGATATTATATAATATATTATATAAACTAAATACTGCCAGCGGCTTCAACGCGTTCCAGAGATAAAGGGTCTAGACAGATAGACAAATAGACGGACGGACAACAGAGGGTTCCGTTTGTTCCTTATGAGGTACGGAACCCTAAAAACACTTAACTAAATTAAAAACACCAAAATAAAAACCTTAAGAACTAACTAAAAGTAATATAAAGTATGGCGTCGAAAAACACCTCCGCTTCGCTGTCGATTGGTAATGTGGCCAAAAGATAGGCGGCCTTACCACCATGTATGAAAATGCTAATCCGCTGTCCAAGGTAAAAGCTAGCTCTTGGGTCACGTGGCTGTCGCCTTCTTCTGCGAAACAGTAAAGAGGTGACCGCACACGTGAGGGAACCGACATCCTCATGCTCCAGCCACCGACCCTGATCCCGATGTCCAGCCACCGTAGACCGAGCCTGAGTCGTCGACGGCACGTAGTGTTCCATGCGCGCCTCAAAGAGATACCAGCAAAAACTTAGCCTGGGGCCATGGGTTTACTTCCGAAAGGGAAACCCAGGGTCCTGAAACGCAAGAAAAAGAAGGAACACAGGTGTGGTTTTAGTCAGTTGACACGCCCTCCCTCTCCGGCCATGAGAAAGAGAAGTCTTTAGATGTTTCCCACCTGCCCTGAATTCAAAAATGAGGTTAGAGTTAACTCTAATGACGTCATCAGGGTATCTAACTATACGCTCGCATTTTTGAACGCAGACGTAGAGTTCAACTGTCAATTATGGCCGCTTACACCAACCTACCCTGCTCGGAGTTAGAGTTAGTTGGGTTAACTCTAGTGTAGTTACTCGAGTTATAAAAGAACGACCCTGGGGCAACTCGAAGCATTTTTGAATGGTTGGAGTAGCGACTCTACTCTGATTATTTTTGAACGCAGGGCTTAAAAAAAATCCGTGGGTCACGCGAAGTGTCAAAAAGGCGTTTGGGTATTTTAAATATTAGTATATAAGTAATAGGCTTTGTTTTAATATACATGTGTATTATTTGAACGTGTAGGTTTTGCTGAATTCATAGGGGGCTTTTCATGGAAGATAATCGCAGTGGGAACCAACTGCGACGTTCTTCTACGTCAGTCTTTTAGGAGGTATTTAAGGCCCCACGGTCACTGGTTACCGTTACGAGGACGCTAGGTCCTCTCGGGGTTGTCGGGTTAGTTACCGCCGCCAATACTCGGCGTTAACTGTTTTGCGGTATGGGTAGGCCTCCTCCGTACCAACCCTCTTCCTTTCTCGGGCTTGTGACCGACTTCGGTGGAGTTAAAAACAAACGCATTGATGCCTTTGAGTTGTGGTGCTGGAGAAGGATGCTCCGTATACCTTGGACAGCATTTCGGACTAACGTATCCATATTGCGAGAGCTCAAAATCTGCTCGCGGTTGTCGTCAGAGTATCTACACAAGATTCTACAATACTTCGGTCACATTGCAAGGAAAGATGGTGGCAACCTCGAAAGGCTCATCGTGACCGGTAAAGTGGACAAGAAAAGGCCTCGTAGACGCAGCCCAATACGTTGGTCTGACCAGATCCGCACCGCTCTTGACTCTACGCTATACAATGCCCTTCACACCACCAGAGACAGAAACAGATGAAGGAATATCGTTCGAATGAAAGTGATGAAGCAGGCGACCCTCAACATTGAGGAGTATGACGCAAGGAGGAGGTAGGTTTTGCTACAGCATTTCTCCTCCGCCAGTGATATAATTCGTATGAATCATCCACATAATTATAGATTTTCACGCACGAGTTATAAATAGAACAATTGTATTGGTATGCTAATTATAATAATTAAGTAGTTAATCTGAAATGACGTCTGTTACTGATTTTGTATCAGCTGCCACGTCAGTAACAGCTGTTACGTTTGAACAACGTCATCTATACAATATTTCACGCCTTCATTCACGATAAACTAATTAGTTAATGGATTCAAATTTTACGTGTCTGTGACGACACGATTGGTAGTGGTTGAGCGATTGGCTTCAGCGCAGCGTGTCGTGGGTTGGATCCGCACGGAACAAAAATTTGTATGGAGTTTACATGTTTGTGAACGCTCTCATGACACAGGAGTTAGTTCTAGTGTGAGGCAACGTTTTTAGTGTTCCGTACCTCAATAGTAAAAAACGGAACCCTTATAATCCTATAAGGGTTCCGTTTCAAAGTGATCCCACTTTGCTGTCCGTCTGCCTGTCTGTCTGTCTGTCAACCAGGTCTGCGGTCCCTTGAAGCTGTGAAAAAATCAAACTTCTAAGTTAAAAACATACATTTCGTCACTCTCAAGGGAATTTAAATTCATATCGAATCGTACTTCCTGTTGACCCTGAATCTAGAAATTTGGCTTAAAGCTAGGTCTTATAGCACAGATATAGGAATAAAACTGACAACAGTAAATTTGTTACGCCACAAAAAAAAAAACATGCGATTCAGAAAAATCTTCGAAACTCCATTCGGGAATTGATCTATTTACATAGGTAAGTTTGTACGGAACCCTAAGTGCGCGAGTCCGACTCGCACTTACCCAGTTTTTTTAAAAAGAAAAATATATTTTCCTCATTGGAAATTGACATATTAGTTCTGATCTCATGTGTCCTAGCGTGATAGCCTAGCCTTCCTCAACAATTGGGCTATTCAACACTAAAATTATTTTTTTGGAGATTAGTGCGTTAGACGAACACACAAAGTTCAGTTTTATAATATTAGTATGGATTTCTCATGCGAAGATTACTTAAAGAAAAAGATTAAACCTAGTTTATTTTATTATTTCCAGGTTGTATAAAAAATAAAAGTTGCTTAGTATGAGTAAATAGTGACCGACTGAAACACGATTTGCTGCCGATACCGTAACCGAATGTTCGGCTCCTGCCAACCTAGCCAAGTTACAATAGTTTCGTTCGCGCCGAACGCCTCGAGTAGGCCACGCCTCCGATTCCTTTGTTATAACGTCACCGCAACGCTCAGTCAAGTATTCAGAACAAAGGAATCGGAGGCGTGGCCTACTCGAGGCGTTCGGCGCAAACGATACGAATGTGACTTGGCAGTTTCTTTCGGCTGTAACCCAAACCGGAACTGACATAGTAACAGAAAAACTAATAAATAAAACATTTATGAGTGGACAATTCCCACGCTATAGTGAGAAAGAAGTCTGCCTAGCTGCTAAGCAGATCTAGGACCAGCTCCAATGGCATTCTTCGAACCTTATCCGATAAGCATGATGCGCCAGTGATCAAGCACTGGTTGCAATTGCTAGTGCGGCAATAGGTTAAGTTTTTGACTTACTCTTTAGTTGATAAATTTTTTACTAACCATTGGACCCAATCATGTAGTCTTAAAAATAAAACAATATTATTATTATTATTTCGTTATTCTTAACTAGTCTAGGCAGTGGTAGCCTAGTGGAAACAGTCCCGACTTACGAGTTTAAACCCAGCTAGACGCATTATATGTGTAATTTATTTCATCACCGTTGCTCTCAAAACGGTGAAGGAAAACATTGTGAGGAAACCGATATGTCCTAGAACCATAAATTCGAAAACTTGACATTCACCAACCCGCACAGGGCCCGCATGGTGGATTACGGCCCATTCCCTCGCTTGAGTCCCAGCTGTGGGAACATATACATAGTTATAACTTTCATAATATACTATACTATTACATAAAAATGGTAACATACAGAGACGAACGTGTCAGTCAGTTTCCACCACCGTCAGCTCAGCCGCTAGTTTCGGTCGAGCCGAATATTCGGTGCCTCGCGGCCGAAACTGTCTGAAACCACTCTCATCATCATCACTTCAGCCGTATAACGTCCACTGTTGGACATAGGCCTTTCACAACTGTCGCCATCGCCGCAACGAACGGTCCCATGCGTCTCACATCCATCAGATTTCCGCGACCCTCACCAGGTCATCGGTCCACTTTGTGGCAAGCCTCCAACGGTGCGTTTTCCGGTACGCGGTCGCCACTCCAGAACCTTTCGATCCCAACGGCCATTAATGTTCTGCGAAACCAAACCTTCGGTCATTCTCTTATTGCAAGTCATGTTGATTTTTATCATCATGAATTAACTATAGGTGGTATGTTATGCCTACACGGGAAACAAAACATGTGTGTTTATTATCTTCAGAGATAAAGTTTGATCCTGACCCATATATCGGTTATATGATATATATTTACTACTTTGTAGTATAAGAGGTAGATTATTGGTATTTTTGTGACTGTCATTGAGTAAGTATTGAGACGCAATTAAATGTAAAATGTATTTACCTACATATTTTTTTTACTTATTGGGGGTAGGAAATGTAGAGTTGGGTAGGCGCCTTTTTGGCCTCACACAGGTTTTTATTTAATTTCATAAGTATATTTTAGTTTCAGCAAATTCTCGTGTGAGGCTCTTCAATTCTTAGAGGTAAACTTATTTCTAAGATGTTTCTGTTAGAATAATAGGATGAAGGTTCGTAAATATAAAGGATTTGTAAATAAATAAGAAAAAATATGTTACTGTCATAAGTGTTTATAAGCAAGTAACTAGGCAATACAAATATTTTAAAATATAGAACATTTTGAAATGACTTACCTAGTAAAGTAAAATAAACTAGAAATAGGTCTGCACAACAGAGATTAGAGCTATCTACAACAGTTTCACTAATTTTAATTTTACCTTACTTTGTATATAAGAGCTTTCTTCCACCACCCACCACCACCACCTTCCTGTCCTTGTCCTGGCGCAACACATTTTTTTTATTATTCATTCTGTCCTGTCACCCATTTCGCTATCACTAGCTCTCGTTTCTTTCATATCACTCCTCACACAATCCGTCCATCTTTTCTTTGGCCTCCCTCTCCCTCTCCCTCTCCATTAGAATAGTATCATATTAGTCATAGCTATTAAATCGTCAGTGTACTGTGACCTGCAGTAATTAGTGCTGTAGCTCTTAATACTTTCGCGATAAGATAAGTGTGCTGAGAGAAAATAGAGGCGTAGCGTGGACTAATTTAGACGTGGGCGAAGGCACATCAGCGATGCCTTTTTTTTCATAAATACGTAAACGAGACAGCGACTGTTGCAACCCAGTGTTGGATCACATCGTCACTTACCGTCAGGTAAAATAGTAGTCAAACGCGAGCAGTATCAGTTATAAAAAACTTCTGGTTCTTAAAGAGCCCTCGCTTGTGCGAGGCCCCTTAGGGTGTGAGGCCGTGGGCGAGGGCCCACTTCACCCACGCCTAGCTACGGCACTGGACCAGTACCTTGCATCTAATAGTTTCACATGAATAGCATCGTTATGATGCACCTAGTTTATTTCTGACCATAAGGTTATGTTTCTCATTATAGCATATATTGAGAAGCTTTACGACAATTATTTGTTCAACTCAAGTTGGTTGATTTTGGTTTCCTGTAATCCTAATAATTGACATTTAAATTTATTTGGTTTCAATACAATTTTATATGATTTAGGAATTGAATATTATTTGCATGCCCATGCGACGGTGGGACATGCAAGACCTCATTATATAAGTTTATGTCCCAATTACCTATGTTTATAGCATAGTCGGCTTTTTAATGTTCCCACTGTTGGGACTCAGGCCTCCTCTCTAGGAGAGGGAATGGGCCGTAATCCACCACGCGGGCCCAGTGCGGGTTGGTGGATGTCACATGTCTTTGAATTTTTGATTCTAGGACATGCCGGTTTCCTCACGATGTTTTCCTTCACCGTTTTGAGAGCAGTGGTGATGAAATAAATTACACAAAGTAATGCACCTGGCTGGGTTTGAACCCGCGTCCTACAACTCGTAAGTCGGGGCCGTTACAACTCGGCCACCACTGCTCTACCTATGTTTGCAAAAAAATAAATGATTTATGATTTATGAAAGCTACTCAACTGGCGTGTGACGACAAAATTATTGAAACATTATGATCATTTGCGAGAACCACTATTAAAGGAAAATTAGTTAGCTTCTCCTTTTGTAAAATATTTTATTTTATATTTTACAACGATATTTTGCGGAGGAGTTTTTCGAGGCCGTACTTAAGATTAGGTACTTTTTTAAGTGTATATTTTAGTGGTTTTTTTTTTAATATGTAAAATGCTAGTTTATTATATCTAAATAAATTTCGGTTATAGGTATAACATATTAATAATATATTATGTGGTTCATATTCCTTTAAATATTTAAAGCCCAGTATTTTTCCATTAATTAAAACAAAATATGACACGGAACTGATTTTAAATTAATTATATCTTAGTGGAGCGGGAGAGGTAATAAAAACTGTTAGTTTGACCCCTCGACTAATTAAACTAATTTAATTTGAGAGATATCACGCGGCGTGTTAACGGAGAGACATGATAATATCGACAATAGAGAGGCCATTCATCAGAATTGTGATTAGAACAATTCTGTATTGTGGGCATAAAAATGATTATTCTCAAGCTCAAATAAACAAATTACAGATACTTTGAATTGTCAAGGATACGGTCAGTTAGCGAGCAATGGTGACCCCGTGGTGGCATGGTTGGCGCAGTGGAGCGATTGGCTGCTGCTGTGCATTTTCAATACACTTACTCGAAAACTCGCTCTTATCCCACCGCTTTTAGGCACGCAATAGACTGTTTTACGCACTAGTGCGGAAAAATGCGCGTGCTCTCCCCCGCCACAATGTTATTACATGTATCGTATCAGGCTAGGCGCGCGTAGACCCCCACGAGTCGCCGGTCAAATCTCATTTATTCATTTCTTCGTGAGTGTATTGAAAAAAGTCGTTTAATACGCGTGCAAATTTGTCACTGCAGCCCTCGGCTCCATAACACCCATTCGATGATTTCCCAGCTTAAAAGTGGGTGGTGTGGGGTAATGTTTTAAAAAATGGTGGACGTCCCACCCATACGTACAAAGCGTTTTGTGAGTACATTTATTGTGCGTACAGCTAAGGAGTGGAATTCCCTGCTGGACTCCGTGTTTCCTGACAACTAAAACCTTCTTTGTTATTACCGGTCTTTAAGTCAAGAGTGAATAGGTTACTTCTAGGCACGCGGGCTCCATCGTCGACCGCATCAATCATCAGATCCATAAAGCATCCATAATAAAAAATGGATTGAATATTATAAAACGAATGTTTATAAAACATAATATACCAATTTACGGAAAAATTGACTTTATCATTGAGAAGTGTTTTGTAGCACTCGTAGACCCGCGTAGGCCGAAATTTGTAGCAGCCGTAGCGAGAAATAAATACCTATGATTTATTTATCTGATCTAAGAAGAAATATTTTATAAGTACTTACAAGTATTTTTCTTTTTTAACATAATGTCTGGCAGTTTTGATTATTTAATGCGGATTACCCAAATGTCCTTTCTATGGTATTGTTCGTCAACTTGTTTAGCTCCTTAGTAGTCCTAAGTTTGAGCTTTACGAATACTGACAAATGCTTGCACTGACTGGACAGGTCCACTCAAATCTTTGTGGTTTATTCTTCAAAAGACCAGCTGACACGCTAATTTGCATGGTTCTCATATGATTTGACCATTACATGTTTACTGTATGGACTTTAAAAGAGACTTTGACCCCTGAGTTTGTTTCAATGTTTCTTCGCAGCTAGGAAACACAGGCCGCATTTAGTTTAAACTGACAAAAAAAAGGGACTTAAAAACCTAAACCTATTTGGAAAATAAAACTAATTTATCATTTAATGACTTCTCCCACTCTAAGGCGGCGCAGGAGGGCGTGGCAGACTTTTACTGACTAAAAACACACCTATGTTCCTTCTTTTTGTCCTCCCATCTTATTTCGTGAGCCAATATACTTGAAACTTTGCACAAATAGTAACCTAAGTAAATCATAAACATTGAAATTCTTTGTTTTCACAATTACCCCTCTAATAGTACAATTTACGGAGGTTTAAACATATTAAGGAGGATTCTTAGTCTTTGGGTTACTAAACTTGAAACTTGGCACAAATTCTGATCAAGATGAATAATAAACCTGTCATAATTTTTTTTTTTAAAACTACCTCTAAAATACAGTTTAAGGGGTTTAGTATAATAATAATAAAAAATGAATAAATAATTAAATAATAATATTTATTACCTTATTTTAATATTTGAAAATGTAACAAATATATATAAGACATATGTATGAATGAAATAAAGAGAATAATGATATTTCACAACTTTCACACAACGCCATCTAGCCCCAAACTAAGCAGAGCTTGTGCTAAGAGTACTAGACAACTGATAAACATACCTATATAATTCTAAATACATACATATAGATAAATTACACCCAGACACAGAACAAATGATCGTGCTCATCACACAAACATTTGTCTTGGGTGGGAATCGAACCCACAACTCAGTCAGGGCAGTCAGGGCCACTGACCACTAGACCAACAGGCCTGTCAAATTATAATTATGTTTATAGTTTTTATGAAAAAATTCTCGCGAAGTCGCTGGTAAAGCGCTAGATTTATTTATCCTCTTGACTTAAAGACGCCCAGGTAACACAGGCTTCATATTTATATAACACATTTGAAATGCGTAGGTAGCTATATTTTTTTTTAAATGGCAATTTAAGCACTACAAACTACTAGTACCCACAATAGTCTTAAAACACTCCGTTTATCTATTAAACACCTATTCTTCAAGAAGTAGCTGATCACGCGCGGGGCGGGTGTGCCGCAGATAAACATGACCTTTTGGCGTAACCGCTCACTTATAAACTGTAGATAGACATTAGTTACAAGAACAACGGTAATATATTCAGAAAAATGCTAAATGAACGGAGCATTATGTTGAAGGCAGAAAGTAGCGGTTATTTTAGCGATGACAAGCCAAGTTAGAGCGCCATCTTGTGACCAAAATTAGAACTAGCGCAGCCATCTTGTTTTTCTATACGTTCCTTATTTGTCAAACTATCATGGGACAGTTTGAAAAATGTTTACTTATTTCTTCTACCTGGGTAAGGATGAGAAGCACCTATAGTACACACATTCCTCTAGTTCTGTTTAAGTCCCATATGATAGAGGAGGGAGTCCTCTTTGTGTTACAATCTGTATTGTCGATATTATGTACCTCCTATCTTAGTTTTGTTTGAAATTAACATTCTTCATGTCTAGGAGATTTTTTTTTCGGTGGGAATATCATCCAATGACATCCCCCGCTCTCGGGCGGAGCTAGTGGGTGTGTCGAGACTTTTACTGACTAAAACCCCACTACTGGTTCTACGTTGCCTTACATACCAGGGCCCAGTCTTCCTTTCAGAAGCAGACCCTTGGCCCCAGTAGGCTTCGACCCTGCTGGGCCCCTACGGTTTGCTGAAATCTCCTTGAGGCGTGCGTGGAACAGTACGCGCCGTTAACAACTTGGGCTCGGTCCGGACGGTTACCGGACGGTCGGACGGCGAGCTACTTATTGCTCGCCGTTCGCAAACCCGCGCTTGCGGTCTGTCTAGGAGATGGATCTTGTCACAGTTTCTGTTTCTAGCTATATTTCACATAAAACAGATGATGATGATGGGCCGAAAGGTTCAGGAGTGTCGACCGCGTACCGGAAGACCGTATATTCGAAGGCCTCCTACTAGATGAACCGATAACCTGGTGAGGGGTTGCGGGAATCCGATGGATACGAGACGCACAGGAGCAGTTGTTGTGGCGACACTTAGGTGAGGTCTATGTTCAAGTGGATGTCTTTCGGTTGAAATTATGATGCCACATACCAGCGAGCCTCCCTATTCTATTCTATTCTTTATTAATGGCAAGTGGAGCCGATGTCGACTATTCTGCCAATGTCCAAAGTAAAATGGAAAAGCAAGCGTATTTATTATTATTTCAGAAAATGGAAAGGGACAGTAATGGTAGATCAAAATTCTTCGTTTGGTACAGTTGATCTTGATGGGTTAATATTGGACAGAAAAAAAAAAAACAAAAATAAATATAGTACCTACAGAATAATTGTTAAAACATGCCTTAGGGAGGCATGTTTTAACAATTATTCTGTAGGTACTATATATATAACTACTCGAAATTATTGCCCTGCTAAGTTTATTTTCCAAGGTCACCGACTTTGCACGAAGAATCGCCAAACTTAAATGGCAATGGGCAGGGCACATTGCTCGCAGAACGAATGGCCGTTGGGGCCGAAAGATTCTGGAATGTCGACCACGTACCGGAAGACATTCATTATGGCGACACTCGGGGGAGGCCTTAACCAGCAGTGGACGTCTTTCGGCTGAAATGATGATGATGAAGTTTATTTTTCGACAACTACCAAAAGTGTCAAATTATTAATAAATACTTATGGGGTCAATTATTTATAATAAGGTACAAAATTAACAACTGCGCATTTTTGTACTGTTTGTTTATTTGTATAATTGGATCGTTTTCGAGCCAATTATGCTAATTAAAGAGACAAGTACTTATTTATCATAATAATTAATGTCATTATTACATGCCTGATTGCTGGAACTGGGTTTTTTATGATGATTATTGAGTTATTCTGCAATTGAAGTTAAGTCAAGATTAAAAATAAATGTAAACGCTTCTTTCTTTTCTTGCCCTTATTTAAAATATTGGATATTTTGGGGTTAGTTAATAAAATAAAACAACGTTTCTGTAAAGTTAAGGCCTTTTTCTTCTATTAGGTCTTTACATATGAAATTGCCGTTTTTTAAAACGGGTTGCTTTCAAGTGATATATATTTGGATTGACTTGGAATTATAAGTTCAAATAAACTTTATATTAAAGGTATGTTTTTTCCGAATTAGGTATGTATTGGATTCTTTGTGAATTTTATTTTCTGTAATATCACAGTTCTTATAACCATAAAAGAATTAAATTTCATACTTTAACCCCTATTATTTGCATTTTACAATGACCTAATTTAGGTACCTACATTAGAAATCGGTTAATTTATAGTCCATTTTAATACAAGTGGAGAAAGTTTGTCATTAATTGCCGCCGAAGCGAAATTCATGTTATGGGGCCAAGAGCTGCAGTGACAAATTTTCACGTGTATCAAACAACGTTTTCCAATACGATCAAATAAATAAACGGTGTTTGACGCACGACTCGTAGCGGTCGCTTAGTACCCAGCCTGATACGATACAATCAATTGTAATGAGGACAAGCTCGCGCACTTTTCCGCACTAGTGCAGAAAAACACTCACCATCAACTATTGCATTACAGTAGTAATGCAATAGTTGATGGTGAGTGTACCGTACTTATGGTAAGTATACCATAAGGTGGGATCGCAGTCAAGCACTAGTTTATATCAAGAGCGGAAAACAGTCAATTGCATCCTTAAAGCGGTAGGGATAAGAGCGAGTTTTCAAGTAAAAAGTGTTTTAATACACTTTGTAACGATAATAATAACTGCAGAAGTGTAACACTGTGTCACAGTTATTAACGCCCGCCACAGAAACGAACATGGTACAAGGGTTACTGACTAAGATAGGGATACTAATAGACATATTATTTATTTAGAAACTAGATACCAATTAATGTTGTTTGCCTCGCAAAGAAAAAAGCTTAACGATAAACAATTCCTTAGAAGTAAATACAATAATTGTCTTAATTAATTATTGCTACTTCTCAGATCGGGAACAATATTTACTAAAAAAAAATTATCATTGTACGAAAATTCTGTTTTGTCAACACGGAAGTTTAAAGATCATCTGTTTACTGGGTTTCTGTTACTCGTGATATACCTACGTAGACAATTACAGTTACAATATGTCTAATTTGGGCATTCAAAATTGTTTATAAGGTCGTATCTAAAATAAAAGGAAAAATTAACCACAAATTCAAAGCATAACTACCTAGCATTTTTAGCAATATGCTCCAATCTGAACTAAGGAATGGAATTTCCTGCTTGAGTCTGTGTTTACTGATAGTTGCAATCTAGAGGTTTATAATTCAAAGGTGAATCGGTTACTTCTAGACAAGCGAGCTTCAACATTGACCAATAGTTTTCCATCAGCGAAATTGAGGTCAAATGCCAGCCGATAAATTTTTAAAAACGATTAATCTTTCCAGTACCTATAATCTAAGAACAAATTAATTATAGCTGTGATACATAGGATATCTCCATAATTAGAAGCAAGGCTTGTTTAAAAGAGAAATTCGTATCCAATGCATAATAGGTTAAATGATTACACGTTTCGTAATATTATGACTTGACATGAATCATGGTTGCTGTAAGCAAAACGTGCACGTTGTATCCACCTGATATTATAATAATAGCGGCTGCACAGGTTGTGCAACTAGAGATTATGGTTAACTTAACTATAGGGCTCCGGTTCTAGTTAAATTAAACCTGAACTAGTAACCAGAGCTAAGTAATTACTATATTATAGACATAGGTTCTGCAATTTTGAAAATGATAGGTGGTATATGCCAGCGTTATTTTTAGAATGTGATGAAAAAATATAGTTTTTAAGTTCCAGTCTTGGTTGGTTCAGAAAATTTTAGTTTGTACATCTACCTTCAAATAAAATGTTTTTTTTTTCATGGGAAAATTTTACGTTAAATACAAAATAAATTCCATAATCTTAACATACCAAATGTTATATATTTATTTACACCAATGACACACAAACCGGGACTTGTCTTTAACCTCTTAGTTATACATATCCATGACACTTCTCCGTATATATATACAACATTAATTTTAGTATATGCGAAAACTGAATACAGTTTGTTCAGAATCAGTAACTGAATCGATTCCAATAATTTTTACACCAACCAAAACTAGCATAAAATAATAATAATAATATAATATTCCACAATTATCACACAACGCCGTCTAGTCCCAAGCTAAGCAGAGCTTGTGTTATGAGTACTAGACAACTGATAAACATGCTTATATATTTCTAAATACATACATATATAGATAAATTACACCCAGACACAGAACAAATGATCATGCTCATCACACAAACATATGTAAATAAATATATAACATTTGGTATGTTAAGATTATGGAATTTACATTTATATGAGTGAAATCGCAAGAGTTTTATTAAATTTTGTTAGTTTTATTTAAATATTAGTTAAGTCTGATTTTATAGTGTATTTACATATAGGTTACGTTAAGTTTTTTTTTTTTTTTTTTTTTTTATGTACTTCTTTTATTTTTATAGTTAGTAGTCTAAATTGTAATAGAAGTTAGTAGTTTTTAGATTTTTAAGAGTTAGTGTAAGAGTAGTACTTTTTCAATAATTATTATTATTATTATTTTTTGGTAACCATTATTGTATTAGGTTCAGCCTGTAAAGATAGTGTGTGTATATTTAATAAATAAATAAATAAATAAATAAAATGTTCTGGGTGGTTGTGTTGTTGGCATAGCAGTCAGGGCCACTAACGACTAAACCAACAAGCTATATATAATTTTGTGATTTTTCATGATACAGTTATTAAATTGTGTACATGGATTCTTTGCATAAAAATACTAGACACGTGTTTCAGGTTTCGCATAACTAATGTTGTATATAATTAATTGTAGACACTTTAGTAGATTCATCCTTATCTACACATTATCGAATGCGGAGAATATCAATAGTTATATCGTAATTATCTCACTGTGTGTGGACTTTGATTACTTGATGAAAGTTATGATAGTTAATTTCTGAATCATCACTGTTGTCATCTTAAATATGAAGAGGATATAAATGCCATTTATTGTCTCTCTGAAAAAAGACTACTTAAGGAAATACTCTTACTATGCTCAAGGTAACGGCCCTCACGCCCCAGCCTCCGGGATCCCAATCCTCATTTCCGGCCACCGTAGGCGCGGGCTTGCGGACGGCGAGCAACGGGTAGCTCGCCGTCCGACCGTCAAGTAACTGTCTGAAATGAGCCCATATCGTCGACGGCGCGTAGTGTTCCACGCGCGCCTCAAGGAGATGTCAGCAAACCGTAGGGGCCCAGCAAGGTCGAAGCCTTCTGTAGCCAAGGGTTCGCTTCTGAAAGGAAAACCCGGCCCTGGAATGAGGCCTCGCTCAAGGGCGGGATATGTCATTGAGCGATTTTCTACCTAAAAAATATAAATTATTGCTTGACTTATACACTTGGCGACCGCAATTTTCAGCTTTGGCCTGTTAAAGGATATATATCATCATCTTCTTAACCTTATCCCTGATGTTCTTTCCTGTTTACCATCACATTATAATTCACTCCGTTTTCTTTCATATTATTGCTCATAAATTCCGTCTAATTAACGTGTTGACTGTTTAGAAATATCTATTTATATCAACAATGACCAACAATTAATCGGGTTCTTCAAAGAAATGCATGCTTATATTGGGACTTGCAACTATGTACATATCTGTAAGTTCTTTATTATCTGTATAATAAATGACAATATTCAATCTTACAATCTAAATGTTTACGTATTAAACCAACTTTGATACTCTTACAAATCTTTTGATTATTAGTTGCGGTAGTTCTCAGTCACTTATCAATATAAACAAATTCCGGGCAAAGCATATGATTGAATCACTCACCAAAATATCACCAATTATCGTAATTATACAATAAGTTGGATTTAAAACGAATAAACAATATTTTTAAATGACTATTAAAAGAGTGTCGTGAGTAAAACGATTAAATACCTACACATGTTTATCCGTTATCTGTTGGAGTGCCCCAAGGGTCGCTCCTTGGTCCAATTAACTTAGGTCATACAGACCGTGTATTTTATGTACATATCGTGTGTTGGCAGATAATTAACTTTAGTTTGTACGACAGGTAATTATAAGTATAGAATAATTTTTTTATTGTTTTTTTTTTTATATTTGTTGACCCCAAGGGTACTACTATACACGGATGTAAACCGAAGATAACAATAGTCTGTTTGTTTATAAATAGATAAAACTATTTAATTTCAAGTATGGAAGGTAAACATTAATAGTATATAATAGAATAATTTATTGTTGAAGATAGGTTTCTAATTTAAAATACCAAGTAAATCCGAAATTATCACAGTTAAAGTGACCCGTTTAATATAACGGAAACTTCATAGGGAAAACTCAATATACCTAATTGTATTGAATGTAAAACTTTAATCTTTAAATTGATTACCTAATATTAATTGAAAACCTAATTGGTTGTTAATGTTTTTAATTGAACATTGAGATGTGGGTGTAATTACCCTCTAATCTTTACGCAACGTGTAATTGAAACTGTTAAATAATATCGGATGCAGAAATTCGTTAATTGATTTTCAACGGATTCAACTTTCTAATAATTATGAATAAAATCTCTATATTGTAGTGACGCAAATCTTGTTAACAAATATAGCAGAATTTCTTTGTAATAATATTGTCATTCAGTCCACCAGTATACGAATGCTTCATTTACGTTCTAAATACTATTTCTAAAATACATTTATAAGTATATCTTTTATCTCACTTTCTTCCAAACCAGTATTTTACATGGAGTGACGAAGGTTTGATTTGGGCTCCACAACCCCAAAATCAACCCAATATCTTCTAAATAAAGTGTCAAGAACATACAATGATTGGTTCGTGTATACTTCCTTAGAGAATAAGAAAAATAATAGTAGATTATGTGACTAGGGGATAAAGCAGTGTCTTTAAGTCGCGGGCGGGGGTGTTGAATTCCGAACGAAACGAAGGTTGCTAATTTTAATCCCGAACGTCAGTGAAATGAGGAATTTAAACCGCCCAAGACAAAGACAGCTTTATCCCCGTGTTGGATAATCTACTTTTTACACCATCTGTGAGATAATTAAAAGACAATTTAGCAAAACAAATCATATATTAGAGAAATATAAGTATTATTTACAAGACAATTTTAACTATCACTCAACATGTTTAGAGATTTGAAACAAACAAAATTCACTATTAGATTCTATAGTTTTAATTTTCTATAAAGCTGGGAACTCTTTCATTACTTTATATTTGTTAGTGGCCAGTTAAATTTTAAATAAACTTGTTTGATGCAGGTACATTTTAATTCACTTAATGTTGACGGTTTTTGGCGTTCCAAATTCAAATCTCATAATTCCCTAGGGATTGCCCATACTGTATTATCTCCCTAGGGACATAATGACTTGCTTTAAGTGATGATTGTATGACATATAAAGGGGCATTATCGAGCAGGTGGTGTAAAAAAACACTTAACTAATTAAAATTACATAATATATACACAATAACTCCTACCTAAAATATGGCGTCAAAAAATTCCTCCGCATCGCTGTCGACTTGAAGTGTGCCCAAAAGACTGGCAGCATTGCCACGGGCTAAGATGGGATAGCACAAGAGTGTCGACACAGGTAGCGTCCCACACTAAAGGCCTAGCCATCTTCAATTTTTATTCGTGTATACTAGAGTTGTTACGGATGTAAAAATGTTGACATCCACGGATGCGGATTACAGGATTGTTTTTTTTTTTTCAAATATTTTTAAGATTTTCTATTTTTGTTCGAGTCTGCTCTCCCGGGTCCTCGGCACTGAATGTGTTAAAAGACTCGTCAAATAAATAAAATAGTGAAAATGTTTACCACACTAATTTTATATAGGTAAACGTTTGTACCTAAGTGAGATGTTGTGTGTATGTTTGTTACTTCTTCACTCTCGAACGGATTTGGATATAATTTGGCATACGGGTAGATCATATCCTGGAATAGCACCTAAGGTACTTCTTATCTTCGGAGTAAGCTCCTTATAAGCTGGATAACTTTCTACTTTCACACGGGCGAAGCCGCTAGCAGCTAGTATTTATTTATTTATTTAGGATCTCCAACAAAGGATACACAGTAAATACATTATAAATTACAAATAATACGAGGGGTCCTATAGCGTGTGCTCCTTCAGTTACAGGAGACCACAGAATGCACATAGAACTAGGTGAAAAAATACATATGAAAAATTTGAGTCAAAATACGATTTGAATTAAAATTTTAAATTAAACAATAGAGTGACATAAAAAGGCAATAAATGAAAGATAAACAAAATGTTAACTTATAAATAACAATTAAAAATTAGAATTAAAATGATACATTATAATATAAATTCTAAATTTATATGATTAATTAATAAGTACAGGACTAGTCAGAAAAAAAAAGAACACATACATACATCATACATAGTATGATAATAATTATGTATATTTCATCTTCATGTAACCCTGCCTCTGTTGTACATTCCTAATGAATGATGAAAATGTTTTTTCGATCAACCTAACCAAGTCGTTTCTTCTTTCCAGGTGAATGCCTCACGTCAGGCAGGTATCCGTTCAAGTGCCTGCAGTTCGAGCTGCCGCCTGATGTGGAGCCAGAAGAGGTCAATGTGGTCGAGTTATGGTTCTATAAGGTACGTACCCACAACCTTTAAAGGTATCTACTTCTTATTACTTATTTTACAAGCGCTGCGTTGTTTTACTTTTTTGTTTAAGTATCGCAGCATATGCTGGGATAGGAGACTTTTGGGCCTCGCACAGGTCTTTTATTTTTAATCTTTTAATACTGTTTATCTTTTCTTTTATTTTTATTTTAAGTTAAGTATTGATAGATTAATTTATTTATTTATTTATTTTTAAAGAAAGCTTACAGGCAAATAACAATTATATTTTTTAAGTAGTTACTTTTTATTTGTTGTTTTGTCCTGTGCGAGTCACTAATAAATGATTTACTCTTCTTATTATTTTCTTTATTTATTTTTTATACATATTTTATACATTTTTAAATATTTTTCAAAACACATATAAAAAAAAAAAACATTTAAAAATATAAAAAATAGCAGTCCGCCGGTGTCGGGACAGGGTCCAAGCTACCGGTGGTTAGGGCTCCAGAGACAGGAACCTCCTCACAATGCGAGCCGTATCGAGGAGTACTGCCTTCTGTATCAGGCCCTTGATCCAACCGCGCAACGACAGTTTCGACAGGTGGTCGTCTAGACTTTTGGAAATCAGGCCATTGGCGGTAACAACAATCGGCACAATGATAGCCGAGTCCACATTCCACATGTTGACAACCTCGTGTGCTAAGTCGAGATATTTGATTTGTTTCTCTTTCTCAGCTTTCACGAGATTCTCGTCATGCGGGATGGTGACATCGACTATCATTGCGCGGCGCGCTAATCGGTCTATCACCACTATATCCGGCTTATTGGCTACAATAGTCCGGTCAGTAATGATAGACCGATCCCAGTACAACGTGACATGGTCATTTTCGAGAACTGGGTCGGGCACATAGCTGTAATACGGTACCTCTGAATACACTAGGTTGTATTTCAAAGCAAGTTGCTGGTGGATAATCCTGGCTACTTGGTTATGCCTGTGCAAGTATTCTCCGTTAGCCAGACGAGAACAACCAGAGATAATATGCCTGATAGACTCACCCGGACGATGGCATGCCCGACACACGTCAACCGTCCCGTCCTTCATTATATATCTCCGGTAGTTATTCGTCAAGATGACTTTTTATTATTATTATTATTCATAGGGCCTGGTACTAACATCAACCAGGTTAAAAATGGTCTAGAATTTGTACATCTAACAGTACTTATCTAGCTAGCTGAGTTCATCAAGCAATAACCGGAAGACATAACCGGTCGATTGTGATTTGAGATTGAGCTTCACAAATTTTACTATGAAGCTGAGATCTGGCAAGAGTCCTTATATAGATAATACTAACTTCTGCTAGCGGCTTCTTTATACAAACTTTGAACCCCCGTTTCATCCCCTTAAGGAGTGAGTTTTGGAAAATCCTCTCTTAGTGCTCGTCTACGTCATAGAAGGATACCTTGTGCAGAATTTCACACTCCTAGTTTCAGTAATTTCGGCTGTCAGTTTCTCTTACCTGTTGTACCTAAGCTTTTTCTGGCAGCTACTGATTTTGTTCTTTTTCGATTACTCTTCTCATAGATATTTAAAAAAAAAATGTAACCTTGTTGTATGTGACCTATAAGATTTTTATTTTTAACCAATTCACTTATTTTTTTCCAGGAAAGCGACCCACTAGACGAGTACAACCAAACGTTCGTGATATCAGAAGCAGCGCACTGGGACAGCCAGCAACAGTTCAAGAAGACGAAGCCTATCGCCATCAGGGAGACAGACATAGGCGAGGGCTGGGTGCGCGTCGAGCTCGCCTGGGCCGTCAGGGTGTGGCTGGAGGGAAGAGAGAGGCTGCATACGCTGCACGTCGCGTGTAGGACGTGTCAGGTGAGGATTTAATCTTTTTTTTTATAGTATTAACCAGTTAGTAGGTTGTGGAAGTCAGATAGATTTTTTTTCTTTCTTAAAATTGATGTCTATGTATTTAGATATCATAAAATATATAGACATACGCCTTGGCGCTCCTTACTGTTCTCCTCATCGCTGGCACTGTGGCGAAGTTGTCAACAGCCTCGGTCACCACGGCCTGTCATACAGTCGAAGCGCGGGACGCATAGCGCGGCACGCGAACATTAACGACATTATCCGACGAGCCCTTGTCACCGTCGGTGTTCCGGCTGTTTTAGAACCTCATGGCCTGGCACGCGACGATGGTAAGACACCGGACGGTATGTTTTTATTTCCGTGGAAGATGGGTAAACCTTTAGTGTGGGACGCTACCTGTGTCGACACTCTTGCGCCATCCCATCTTCCTAGCTTATTGTGCTGTGCTGGTGCTGCCGCTGCGGCTGCGGAGAACCTCAAGCGGCGGAAATATAACAACCTCATCGGCAGTTAAATTTTTGAGCCGTTTGGGGTTGAAACTCTTGGGCCGTGGGGTCCGAGTGCTCATAAGCTTTTTAAAGAACTGTCCAAACGCTTAGTTGACACTTCGCGTGACCCAAGGGCTGGCTTTTACCTCGGCCAGAGATTAAGCATTGCCATACAACGTGGCAATGCCGCCAGCCTTTTGGGCACACTTCCAGTCGACAGCGATGCGGAGGAGTTTTATGACGCCATATTTTAGTTAGGAGTAGCCTTTAGTGTATATAAATTAGTTAAGTGTTTTTGTATATAATTTTGTATATATATAAATATTATCGTGGAATAAATAAATGAATTGCTTCTAAAAAAAAAAAAAATATGTATAGGCAAAGATTTCTAAGTAGATGTATCTGAGAAAGTTATCAAGCATTCCATAAAAGTAATACTTTTAACCAAGATACTAAGAAAATTACTGTTTAGTTGTACTCGTATCAGAAAATTAGTTCCTAATCAAAAACTTGTGATTTTTTGCTGCTTCAAAATATTGTTTTAGTAGGTACGTGAAACCTAACTAAGTATTTCAAAATGTAGTTACCGATTCGGCTATGGTACAACCCAAATTGACCTTTAATATGACAAAACCCTTGCAGATATAGGTTCTAAATACAATCAAAACTAACCGAAAATCTCCTTTTACAGCTACGCCGCGCGCCTCTTTCCTTCCACGAGAAGCACCGTCCATTCCTAGTACTCTACACGAAGTACGCCGGTAAGCGCCGCCGGGGCAGAGCCCTAGAATGTGGGACCACCACCAGCGAGTGCTGCAGAGAACCCCTGTACGTCGACTTCAAAGAACTGGGCTGGGATGACTGGATCATCAGGCCTCAGGGTTATCATGCCTATTTCTGCAAGGGCTCTTGCTCACCCATTTCAGCGTTGACGAATACGGATAGCTACCATCATAACTTTATAAGAGTGAGTTTCTTTTTGTTTTATAGTAGTGTTTTTGTTTGTTTGTACAAAGATTATTGCAATAAAATTTGTTTCACAATTATAAAATCTGCGTTATTACTTTGATAATTTCAAATATCTTCCATCTAATTTTGTCCTTTCTCAATGAGTTTGCAAAAGCACGCCTAATTCGACTTCTTAGTACCTACTCCACCAATTATAATCTTCGAAACATACTCGTATTTTCTTTAGTTGTCTTTTTCTCTGTTGATTGCTTTCTAACAATGTTTTCTTTTTTACAGAAATACTTCTACACGGTATCAGAAAGAAAGGCAGAGTTTAAGCCTTGCTGTGCACCGACTACGTTTAGCTCTCTACAGCTACTCTACATGGACTCCACGAATACGGTGACGCAGAAGACTCTACCAAACATGGTGGTAGAGTCCTGTGGGTGTATGTGAGAGTAGAGACATTAGCTAGACATGCTAATTTGTGAAAAGACTAAATATAGTGGTGTGAAATCAGTTGGAAAAAGAGTGTCTAGAATTAGATGTGGTTGTTTTAAAGTCGGCTTTCGACACCAATAAGCACTCTTTTCTTCGGGCATCAAAATACTATAGTGAATAGTGGCGCATCCAAAGTAAAAAGGAACCTTAGCCACATATAAATACTGCATAAATTTTAACTAAAGTAGTTCAACTTGAATTGCTGCTGTTTTTTTTTCGAAACGAATCTGGGGGTCCGCTAGGATCTACACTTTGCCCACTTCTTCTCGGTTGTGCTGTTTTACAAAAACATGAACTATTTAGATAAAGTAATTATTTTATATGCGACAGTAATTATTTGTGTGTGAGAGTGTGTATAAAATGAGCATTTTTGTGTAGTTAATCTATTCTTTATAAGCAAAATGTGATATCTTATAAATGTTATTGATTGAAGAAGGTAGTGTCAAAAGAAACAAAAAAGATACATTGAGGTAGATAACTCAATATAGTGCCAGTGAAATTTTATTCAAATGAACAGGTGCCCTTTTACACAAAAGCTTATTATAATATGTTTTATTATCTACCTCTTTAGTTAACTTAGATTTCAGTATAAACTTCAGTTTCTTCTTTCATTTATTTTTGTTTTTTAATCTTTTTACCTTCCTTCTTTTAAAATTTTAGTAATAAACTTTGTGATTGTAAGATTAATTTAATGATAACCAGTGCATTTATTTTATTTATGATATTATTGTAACATGACATACCATGTTGTTTTGTGTATTTGAATTTTAATATACTTCTTTAAATTCTGCAATGACTTGCGAACCGGCTCTTTTTAACCGACTTCACAAAAGTTGGTTATACGGGTTTATGGTTTTTTCTTTTTGACATAATTTTAAGACTTGTACTTACTACTTAAAAAACATATTATTTTAGTAAATTCAAGTAATTTCGTCAGTCTGCAACAAATTGTGTATCTTCCTTTTAAAGAAAAAGTATATTAAAGTTCGTATTATTAATAAATGAGATATTTACGTTATTTGTAATGTAAATGTTAAGTATGATAAATTATCAAACCTTTAAGTTAAGGATATATTTCTGTAAAGATTTGTTCCTATAGTTTAAGTTAGCAAATTTAATATTAGACCAAAAATACAAATAATCACAAAAAAAAAAATCTTAACGTGTTTAAAAATGTTAAGTTGTACTAGATTTTTTTATTAGGGCAACTACAAAAATACTTAATTTTTTTTATTACCAATGTAAAAGATTTGTACTTTTGGTCTAAAATTACACGAAAATAAAATATCATCTAACTTATGAAGTGTTTTTAAATACTTTGATCATTTTTATTTGAGCTAAAGGCACTGTTTTCTATCATCATGTTTTTATAAATATGTACTTAAATATTGTCGTGTCCCAGTTATTCATTGATTTCGTCACAACGGTGTCTAAGTATTATAGTTTAAGGTCAAAATTAGAGACAAAATATATTGAGACAAATATAAAAAATAAGTTCATTTTTAAATCTGTCGTTTCATTGTTTCTCATAGTCACTGAACGAGACATCTATGATCCCGCACTATAACCTGAGGTGGATTAGCCCACTCCCTCACGAAGATGAGTTCTGTTTCAGCAGCTGTGTGTGTTATTATGTCAATGTGTTACTCACAGAATACCCGTGTAGCACTAAATACATTTCTTTATAATGAGCCTCTTTATACTGAAGAAATATTTTTGAACTTCATTTCTGAAAAAAAAAAGTTGATGTCTAGGTATGAGGGGTATAAAACCTTTCGCTCTCAACTGACAGACTCCTCTGCTCAGGCATAAAACATAAGTGTTTTTTTTAATTTTGTGGTGTTAGTGTTGTGATTATGATGTAATAATCACAACACTAACACCGCAAAATAAAACATTTAGGTACACAAAATATCAAAATAAAACAAAATGCTCAGTTAACGACACGGAACACGTTTAATAGTTACAATAGCAACAGATCACAATAGAAATGCTTCTTCAGCTATAGCCAGTCGAACGGGCACATCCTATAGTCTATATTCCAACAAACGGGCACGGTCTATAAAATATAGCCCAACGAACGGGCCCGAACTATAATTATAGCCCATCGAATGGGCATGCAAATTATAGCCTGTCAAATGGGCCCGATCTATAAATTATAGCCCTTCAAATAGGTATGTTCTATAGATTATAGCCCGTCTAATGGGCCCAATCTTAGGCCGATAGACTATCGAACGGACATGGTCTATAGCGAAAAGCCCTTCGAACAGACTCTGTCTATAAATTATTTCTTAAATCTAACATTCATGCAAGCCATCACTTCACTTTTTTTTTAAATACTTTTATATAACACACTCTGTTCGGATGGAGTACTTTGATTGTAAAATAGTCTGGACATGGATTTTTAATTTTTAAAGTATAGATGAAATAGTAAATTTCTCAATCAAACTCAGATAGGAGATCGGAGAGAGATCAATAGGGTGGACATTCAAGGTAGATGAATCGTGAAATTATGATTTAAAAAATCCTTTATTATTAATTTAACTAAATATTCTTGTGCTAAGAGAAGTTTTAGACTAGACGTGATATTCATTTGAGTTAGACAACTTTTTTATGGTAACCAAATTACTCCATCCGAGCAGAAATAAGACATAAATTAAATAAAGAGGGTGACCAGACAACACTCTCGATTTCTTGTATATAATTAAAATAATTATAAAAATCACAGAATTTGAGGATACAAGCATGTCCAAAAGTTATGGAGTTTACAACTAGTTCACAACTGCTAGCGATTGTTTTCGAATGACGAGTAAACTAAGAATAATGCTGTATTTTAAGTAAGAAAATACTTAGGGAAGATAATTAATAAAGTAGTAGATTTCCCTTAGAATTTTTTATCGATTCTATTAGGTTCCACTTTCTTAAAGTTTATTGGACCTTCTAACACACATCAGAGTGGGACCCTCTGCCATAGTCAGTGTTTCCATAGCTACAACCTTAAGTCAAGACTGAATAGGTTACTTTTAGGCAAGCATGCTCAATCGTCGACCACATCATCGCTTACCATCAGGTGAGATAGTAGTCAAGCCTATTAATAATAATAATAAAAAATAGATAGAAGAGATATTTTAGTATCTATAAAAATGTAAGTATCGACCAGATCATTAACATTGTAAAATATATAATGATAAATCTATTAAAGAAACAAATTGAATTATCGTCAGAGACGTTTCAAAACAATCAGTAGCAGTTGCAAGTTCTACACAATGTCTCTATTTGCATAATTATTATTTTTCTTTTCTTTATAAATTCCTTAGGACGGAAATACAAGATATGTTCGTTACAACCATTTATTATTTGTTTTATTACAAAAATATGAGAAACATTTATGATTGGGGCACTAGAAATAGGCATTCACTGTATACACGCATGATTTACTAAACAATTAAAAAAAAAAATAACTTTGTAAAATATCGATATCTACAAATGTTTTATCGATTACAATTTTGCATCGGTAATACGGCATAGAATAGATTTCGGTTAATGATTATTATTCGCTAAAAATAAGTTGAAAAACAAGGTTTGCCATAATTTTCATAATACATGATAAAAAATGTTTTAATGTTTGTGAATGCCTATATTTTTTTACTGTATCATTTGGCCAATTGGTTTTATGGCACATTTTGCTATTTCAATTTATAAATGGCACTTATACTGGGTTTATGTTTGATGATTACAACGACTATCTATATTTTTCATAACTAATAAAGCCTCTAGTTTTGAACCTAAGAAATATCCCATTAGGGATGCAATGATTGTTCCTCAGCCAGAAATAGGACTTTCTCTGCAAATAGATGTGCCAAGAGGTATCGCTTCACCCAGTAACTGGGTTGTAGAAGTTAGATAGGCTATCGCGTACTGTTAAATATTGTTGCTACATCTGATTAAGAATGGAAACCAACCACACGGTTTAAATTAAGGCTTAGTAAATTATTGGAATTGATTTTTAGTCTCTATGATAAAACAAAATCACACACATTTAGAAAGAGAGTTCCCTAACTAAAAAAAAAGAGTAACCATGGAGTTTCTTGCCCGTTCTTCTCCATAGTAAACAACCAATTCGGAACCGTGCACTAGCTTCTGACGTTTTATAAGTGCCCATGTAGGCCTATGTGAAATAAAAACATTTGAAATTTTATTTTTTGTAAGAATTCCATTTTGTAGAAAATGAGCAAGACATATTTCAAAATATTGTGCGTGTATATAAGTAAATTTAGATATCTTTAAGTATCACTCCCGTGTTTTTTCTTCCTCATAATTCGGGGTCCGTAAGGTAGTTGAGCTTATTAAAGTCAGTTTATAAGAAAACAAGAATTTACAGAAACTTAGAAAAGGTGCAAAGCCTTCAGGTATAATGATACTTAGCGTTTAAGTCACCTTTTAACATTCAGCAATGCTGTAACCACTAATCACCTTTTAAGCATGGTGACCATCAAGGGCGGATTTAAGAGGCGGGCGCGGGGGCACGCCCTCCCCGGACGGGATTTTTGTATACTGTGGAGATTTCATCACAGTATATACTTAGAAGCAAATCAAATTATCCGAGTTTTTAAACTATATGGATAAAAACTTGTAGAAATAAACTTGGAAGTATTTACTAATAGTACCTGAGCAGTGCACAAGAGTACCTGTCCAGGCATTGCCACAGAAAGTGATATAGGATTAAACATGGTGACGGTAGATGTCTGAGAAGAATCAGCCACTTGAGGAAGAGATGTTACAGCTGAAATGTACTTGAAGTTTATTTCTAACAGTTATTGTTGATTTATTTGCCCGTCCATCCCTTGTGCCCCTCCCAGAAACAAATCCTGGATCCGCCCTTGGTGACAATAGCTTATGTCAATATTGTAGCCTTTTGCAAGAAAACCCATTCCAAACTGGACATACCTATACAGAAATAATACTATCTTAGATTATTCCCATCAAACACAAACCCAGTTTACAAAATGTTCAGCTGGACACAAATGTATAAGAATCCTTGCGGATCATAAATACATAATATTATTACATTACAATAATTAATTAATAATTATAACTTACAAACTAAGAAACAACACTTTTGGAATGAACGGACGATCACAAGCCTTGGGTAGATTTGATTTGGTCTAATGTACAGGTGTTGATACGAATTTAAACAAAATAAAGCTGTTCAGAGAGTGACCAGCACCCCTAGCCAAGTTGATAATCGGCAATCGTTAACGCTAGTCAAAAACTAATCAAATCTATGGGAATGACATCATCTCAACGTTAAGTCACGTGGTCAGAACAAACGAACAGAAAATTCGTAGCCAAGTTCACATCGATCAAAATGAATTGTTATCATTTCTATAATGTTTAACGCTACATCCTTTGTTATTGTAGAACGACATTGTAGAACGAGCGTCCGACTCAGGCGCGTCAACATGGCTACCAACTTATCGTTTTCTACAATTGCTAACACCGAGGCGTTATCGATTGGAGAACGGAATTCGACACGAAACGGTTGTAACTTGGCTAGGAGGGCAGACGTTAATATAATTTCAAACAATTGGCAACACAAAGTGTGTATGCGATATTTAAAGGTACTTTAATATAATTAAATATCTATGACTGTAGTGTTATTTAAGGATTTCATTAACATTTTGAGTTACTAAAGATTCGGATACAATATATTCAGACACAGTATCCGAATTGACACATTTCGATTTTACTATTTTTTCACTGACGAGTCGGACACACTGTTTAGTACAGACAGATACAAAGTTTTAAAATATTATATATGGGGAAAAAAGCGTTATCAAAACTATTTAAGGTGGCAACTTCAGGTAATATATTTTTTTAAAAATTGAAACAATAATTTTAATGAATTAGACATCTTCAATAAATTTGGTAGTGTCCGAAATATCAGTGAAAAAATATTAAAAATAAAATATGTAGATTCGGACACTGTACGAATCGTCACTAACTCAACATTTTTACGTTGTCCAACATTTAGGAAGTCAGGATTTCGTAAAAAGTAGATGTTTTTGAAAATATCAGAGAAAAATAATTTAAAAATTCGCAACGGCCTGTACATGAAAAAATATCGAAATTCTAAGGCACTAAGTTCAAGCAATGTACTTAGAGTATTATTGCTCGTTTGAAAAGCTCGCCACCAAGCAATATGCGAGCACGCGAGCAATTCTACCCATTAACGCAACTTTGATTTGAAAAATGACGTTAATTGGCAGTATTTTCGTTTTCGAATAAATTACACGCTATAATAAATATTGCTCATTTAATAATAAATTGCTCGGACGCTCGCATTGCCCGGACACGCAAGAAAAATATCAAATCACTCCTAATCGCATACTATTAATCTCTTTTCTGAAGCACCATATACATTAAAAATATCTATCAAAAATACACCTACTTACAACAAAAAAGTTACGTAATTGTGACAGTTTTATTTATATTTTACGTAATAATGTAAAATAATCGTTTCGATATGTCTTCGCTTGACAAGTCTTAAATTATGCATACTTAGTGAGAAATTATCTCTATTTTATTTATTCTTTTATATTGGCTAATATCTCCAGTGATGGTAAGAACTTGAATTGGGAAAATTCCCATTAGAATTTTCTAATCTTTGGACGAGCAATTTTTTTGATCACATTTGTTTAAACTTTCAGTCCATCACCGATGTTTTCAAGCCATAGAATATTTTTAGTTTTTGAACATCACGATAGTATTTCCCAGTTTCTAGCCTATTTGTTGAATCTTAAGTCAAAGTTAATGCAAATTAATTTGATCAATTGCTGTCAATTTTGTTCACCAATCAAAGCAGCTAACATATGATTCGACGAGGATTCGGTTAATTTTTGTGTTGATCGAATTTTCAAAAACTAGGTGTAAGGAACTTCATACGTAAACTAACCTAAAATCACACCTTATAATATTCCATGACTATGAAACTCATCCCAACAGCATTAGCTACTAAAAACTAAAATACTTACCAAAAAAGTTCTTTAAGAACTTTTGAATAGGAATTTTCCCATTTCAAGTTCTCACCTCTTATTAAAATTTCCCATGAATAGACCATGGGGTCGGTTTTTGTAACCGTTTAGCCTTATAATTGGCTTATAAAATTAGTATTAACTGTCTTTATAGTCATGAAAACTTTAAGACAAAGTTCTAGTCAAAATTTAATTCAACTTATGTGTTTTGCAACTTGTTTAAAGATCTTTAATTTGAATACAATATATGACATCACTAACTAAATCAAGAACATTTGTTTTTCATTAACCACACTAGATTGTTTTTTCGTTCTTTTTATATTCGTGAAGAACTGGACAACATTGAAAATACTCCTCAGTAACATTTATGAACAAGAAACTTATCCTAACTGCCTTAGGAAAGGCTGAAATGGCTAAATTTAAATGAATTTTAGTAGTAAGTGTACCGGATCTAAAATTTTTATCACCGGAATATACTTCTGAACAACAATTCTTCCTATAAAGTTCTCGAACGACACTCAACTTCATATTAACAAAAAAAATACAGTTCAACCCTTTAACCGCTTGACGAGTGTTTTCGTGTCCTATTCGCCAGGGTCGTGTGTTCGCGACTGGGTACTCCATCTCGTTTAGCTCTTCAATCCCCATAGGTGACAGAAGAGCTGACGAGATGGAGTATTTGGTCGTGGATGTGCGGCCCTGGCGGTATAAACGCGAGTGTTTGTCGGTTAAAAAAGGTTAATTTACCGGCTACTAAACAATCAAGTAAGTTTGAGAATTCAGTTGACAATATTTTTGTTCATATCACGTCACTTCATTTCGTACAAATTTTTTTTAAACCTCTTTCACAACGTCTATCTTCAATAGTTGTTCAATGATCTCCAACAGCAGTAGTAGTAAGCTTCGCAGTCTCGCTGTCAGTGGGCGGAGCTGGCTGCGAGCTGGTGACCTTGATGAGGGAGGGCAGCGCCGCGCTGGGGGGCTCCGGACGCGTCGCCAGCGTCAGCGCGCCCGAGTTCACGTCTTCTATGGCTTTGCGGAGCTGTGGGAGATTGTTAAAATGAGAATTGGATAAACCTTGGTGACTTTTATTTTGTCGTGTGTAAGCATTATGGACTTGCTAGAGCTACGGCAATTGTTCGAAAGAATTATCGTGGCCTTGGAAGGAAAAGAGTAACTAAAGGAACAAAACCGGGCAAGTGCGAGTCGGACTAGCACACCGAGGGTTCCGTAAAGACTTACCTATGAAAACCGTTCAATTCCCGAATTGAGTTACGAAGATTTTTTATTTATTCCCTCTCCTAGAGAGGAGGCCTGAGTCCCAACAGTGGGAACATTAAAAGGCTGATTATGCTTATGCTACAAGATGACCGTATCACTTATTTCTTCTGCATCGCCTTACCTCTTTGAGTGACACGACGCCTATGAGCCTCCCTATGGCCGTGACGTACGCTCTGCTCACGCCCAGCGTCGAAAACAGTGAGTGGACCTGTACAAAACATACATACATGTTATTTTTAAGCCAGAAATTAGAATACCGTGTGAGAAAACTAAAAACTGCCATCTTTTTTTTCGGATTGGAACGTCTTTACACGACACAGAACTATACTATGACGTGTTAACGCCATTATGATTACAATATGGGAGAAACTCCTTAGCTCCATACAGGACTTCGTCCCGTATAGCTATAAAGCTAAGGAGTTAAATTCCCTGCAATAGTCTGTGTTTCTTTATAACTAAACATCTACAACCTTGGGGTCTTTAAGTCAAGATTGTATAGGTTTCTACTAGGCAAGCGACGATGGCCATCAACCATACCATCGCTTACCATCAGATCAGACGAATCTATATCTATAAAGGAGAAACTGACTGACTGACATATCAATGCACAGCCGATACTAATGGGACTAGGAGCGTAAAATTTTGTACAATGTTTCCTTTTATGACGTCGGCGAGCACTAAGAGAGGATTTTTCAAAATTCACCCCCTAAAGGTATGAAACGGGGGTCCAAAGTTTGTATGGAGAAACCTACTTTCACGCGAGCGAAGGCGCTGGCAGAAGCTATTGTTAAATAAAGAAATAGGAATCTTGACGGCATTTCTAAATTAAAAAAAAAAAAAAAACGTTACCACACACTAGAAAAAGAAAGAAAGAAAGAAAATATTTATTTGAGACTCGCACAGGACAAACAACAATAAAACAAAAAAGTAATTACTTAATCACACACTCCTGTATCGTGGGTGAAGTTTCACATAAACGAGACACCCAGACCCAGAACAATTATCTGTAGGCCACAAAAATATTTGTTTCGAGCGGGAATCGAACCCTTGACACTCAGCGCAGCAGCCACTCGCTTAACCACTGCGTCAATCATGCCGTTTATTGACAGCGTCTAATGTCTACTTTGAGAGAACTAGTAAAAGGCTGATGGACAATGTTGTGTTGTATACCTTGAGTAACGAGGTCCTCTCAACAAGCTGGAACGGCGCCGGATCAATGTGGCAGATGTACAGGTTCTCATCTTCATATTCTGGGTCATCGGGATGCTGCAAGAGGGACATAGAAACGTTTATTACAGTAGGATTACCTTCGTGTATCTATTATGAATTGATCACTTCATAAAATGGTCAACTAAAACTGGTCAGATCGGATCGTTTAAACGCTAATGTTTAAAATTTTACGCGATATGTCCACCATCAATGATATGGCTAAACGAGGATTTCGTTTAGACATATCATTGATGTAGGATAATAAAAGGTCTAAAGAAAGTAGGCCAAACGAGGATTGAAATATCATCAAACTTTAAAGTTTAAAACGATCTAGCCAGTTTTACTTGGCCATATCATGAAGTGATCAATTTCTAAGATCTGGCCACGACATATATAAGAAGTTAGGTGACTGTGAACTATCATGGATACGGTTTTAGTTTTTCATTTCTTTTTAATTTATTGTGGTCAAAGATAAAGAAGGGTTCATTGTTAAGCTCGCCTTTGTACATGAATTGTCAAATCATTGTGTACTATGTCATATTTTTGTATACAATAAAGAAGTAAGGGGATGCAACTCGACATATATTTTCACTGTTTTTCATACAACCGCTCTTAGGCTATTCTGACGTTATTACACATTTTTCGATAGATATTTTGGAAACACAGTATCTTGTGGATATTATCTAGGCTTCTATTGAAATCAATTTAGAAGTTTGTGTACAAATAATCCTCTAAAAATCTGCTATTTTGCATGAACTTTGACACTTCATAATTTACTCAAAAATTTAAAAAGTCAATAAAATATAACAATAGAAGCCTTGTATATTTAATCAAGATTCTGAATGACGACAATTTTTTTTAAAAACTTTTAAGGGTTTAAAAAAAAAAACACGTATTTCCTGGAATCGTCACTACTTACCATCAGGTGGGATCGCAGTTAAGCACTTGTTTACATCAATTTAAAAAAAAAACAAGCTTTGTAAATATTCGAGTAAATCACGGAATTAACGAATGCTAACAAAGTTTTCAGGCGTTATCTGTCTTTTTTCGCGTTGCCTTTTCGTCAAACATCGCGTTGGATTGCGTCAGATGAAGTAACAAGCTTTTAAACCACGCTCGATGTTGACGATAGGCGAGTGGAAAAAACAGATAATGGTTACAAAATGTTTTCACAAATGATAGTAATCACAACAACAATGTGCACATCTCACCATGTCCCGCTTCCTGGCGATCTGCAGCATGCGGTCGAAGTCGATCTCCTTGGCCATCTCCATCTGCTCCCACGCCTTCTGGTCCTCCGGGGACATGTCGCACACGCGCTCGCGAGGCTATAGGGAGACACTTGTTTTATTTATTGTAATAATATCCAGCAGGCTTAGTCAAGTTACGACCGTTTCATTTCGAAACTCTTTCTACAGTCGGTAATGCTTCCGATTCCTTTGTTCTGACCACGCGACTTAGCGTTGAGATAATGTCATTCTCATACATTTGAAACTTTCTACTAGCGTTAACGATTATAGATTATCAACTTGGCTAAGCCCTCTGGAGTGTTTACATTTCTGTAGATATTTTGGCGTTGGTTGGTAATCCGAACGAGTGGTAATGGCCCCGACTGAGAGCAGTGGTGAGCGAGTGGGTGATGGCTCCGACTTACGAGTTGTAGGTCGCAGATTCAAACCCAGCCACGTGCATTACTTTGTGTAATTTATTTCATCACCACTGCTCTCCAAACGGTGAAAGAAAACATCGTGAGGAAACTGGCATCTCCTAGAACCAAAAATTCAAAGACATGTGACATCCAGCAACCCACACTGGGCCCGCGTGGTGGATTACGGCCCATTCCCTCTCCTAGAGAGGAAGCCTGAACCCCAGCATGCTTATGCTGGTAATTCACCACAGTTTTCAAATCAAAGTTGAGCAAGATATACTGACCAGTTGCACTTTCTTGTTGATGGAAGGACTTCTGGGTAGTGAGGTGGGACTCAGCTGGTCTGGCAGGCCTCCTTCCACGTCTTGAAGGAGAGATGACCGCTTGAATATAGCTTCAAAGGCTGCTCGGATCCTGTGGGTGAAGTACAACAACTGTAGGTAGCAGGTCAAGGGCCTTACCATGATGTGATAATGTCAGGCATGCGAGCGAAAAAGAAGGATAGAGCTATAGACCCTATATAGCTCCATTCCTTTAATAGTTCAGCCCTCCGTAGCCAAGTTACGACCGTTTCGTTTTGTTTCTCTTTCGTCGATCGCCTCGAGTCGGCCACGCCTCCTATTCCTTAGTTCTGACCATTAAACTGAGCATTGAAATGACGTCAGAACAAAGGAATACGAGGCGTGGCCGGATCGAGGCAATCGACGAAAGAGAAACGAAACGGTTGTAACTTGGCTAGGGGGGCAGATTAGGTCTTCCCGTAGTAGGGCCTCAGGATACTGAAAATTGTGTTATATATGATAGAGATTAAACAAATCCAGTTCGATTGAATTACTTTTATAATCATTTATGAAAAGCGATGAAAATTGTAACAATTTGGCGATAATTCTCCTTCATTTATTTGATCGTGTGTTTGGACATTGATTTTTCCTAAGTGTCGCCGCAACGCTCGGTCCTATACGTCTTGCGGTTTAGTACTAGGTCATCTCGATTTGCTTTGAAGGTCTACCAACACTACGTCTTCCGGTACGTGGTCGCCTCTCCAAAACCATTAGTCTCCATCGACCATCTGTTTAGCGAGCAATGTGCCCTACCGACTGCCACTTAAGTTAGGCGATTATTCAGGCTATGCCGGCCACCTTGATTCTCCTGGGGATATTCATTCATGGAATCACGTTAGGAAACTATTGCCCTTTGGGTGACTTTAAGCTTTCTGATGAGGCCCACTGGGATTGGCCACATATGTCATCACTGGCAACACGCACAGATCATAGACTTTCGTCTTGAGACACTATGGTAGGACGGGCATTAGGAATAAAAGTTATATTGAAAGTTGGAGAAGGAATACAGTTGGATTTAATCAGTAAAGGTCTGACAATCCCTCTCGCTCCAACCAGAGCGGTAGGAGTTATTTGATGATATTCCCTTCAAAACAAAAGTAACATGATTTCTTTTGGCAAAAATAATATATATTCCATTTTTTTTTATATATTCCTCAACTTTCACACAACGCCATCTAGTCCTCCAAACTAGGCAGAGCTTATGCTATGAGTACTAGAGACAACTGATAAACATACTTATATATTTCTAAATACATACATATTATAGATAAATTACACACAGACACACAAGCATTTGTCCTGGGTGGGAATTGAGCCCACGACCTCCAACATAGCAGTCAGGGCCACTGACCACTAGACCAACAGGACAGTCAAATAAAAGCAAGAGTCTCACCTAGTCTCAGCTCCAGTGACAGTGGTATAGACGGACGGCTGCGGCGTGGTGGGGGTCTGAGGAGCTGTTCCGCCTGATGAGAGGCCGCGCGTGAGGGTGAAGGAGTTCGTCTTCTTCAAGATCGACTTTGGACGGAAGAGTTGGCCCGGTGCTGTAGGAAACAATAGCGTTTAGATGAATTTCATAGATTTAATTTTGTAGTACATATGATATATTACACTAAGAAAAAAACGTGATGCACCGACCCCAAATAAAACGGGACAAGGACAGGAAAATGATGATGATATATTACACTGCAAAACTGTTTTACGTCCGTTGCGTCACAACGACAGGATCAGTTGAAAACCAGCGTCAAGCACTAGTTGTCTGACATTCATTCTGAACTGGATCTATTTTGGTGCAGCCGTGAGGTGTTTTGGGACTATATTTTTGCTTCTTTTTTATTTTTGTTTCTTGTTTGGTGTATCAAATAAATTCTTTTTTCTTTCTTTTAGTACAATGAAGACGTCACTAAAGCAGCACATGGTCCAAACGGGCCTGTCAGTGTTTTTGTAGAATAGGCCCAATGATCTGAGGAAATCTCTTACAATGCATCGTAGTTAAGGTGAAAGAACCCGTGAAATTTAATTTTTTTTAAAGTAACGTTTTATGCATTTTGACACATACAAAAACATTAACGATTTTTTTTACTGCTCTATTAGCGAAGTAACACTTTTGAAGGCAGGATTTTAACGGAGGTTTTACAAGATTGAGTCTTACAACTACTTAAAGGGTTACATATCTGCGGAACGTACGACGCCGAACGTTCGGTTGGTACGCTCGTAGTGTTCATCAAGTTCCCTGTGACATATCAGCCGAAATTACGTCGCGTTCATGAGCAAGCGACACTTCGCGACCAAAAGTTCGGTTCGGTCCTATATATAATACTGTAATAAAATCCATTTTGCTGGGCAATTCAACACGTCATAACCGCACAGCACAAAGACACCGAATGACTATTAGCTCGCCGGAAGCCGCCGGCGGCGCCTCGTTTCGTCGTGTCCGGCGCGTGTGGTGTATCACGCCAACCGAATATTAGGAACGAAAAATCAGTCGCTGAAAACACAAAATAGATAGGTACAGAAGTCAATCTACATACAAAGCGCGCTCGTGCAACGCACACATAGACACCGCTCACGGACACGATATCTCGGCTCAATTCAGCTCAATGCGAGCTCGAGTGCTATCCATTTGAGACAAGCTTCTGTGAACTTTTTAGTGGAAAACTGGATCAACAAAAAAAAACCTGTTTAAATTCAACATTAAACAGTGAATTAACGTTTTTTAGGCTACCAGTTGTTTCAGAGAGGTAAGTAGATATTTGCTTGTATTTTTTTGACGATTTGTTTTAACGTAACACAGAAAAGGCCCCGCGCCGAGAAAGAGAAGATGATTTTGTGGTCATGTCATATTTTAATAATTCAGATTAGGTAGGCATTTATCACCTTGCCCACTCGGACTGTTCGACCCCAGCGTGCCCGCCGAGCGTAAGTATGAAAAGTGAAGTACATACATGAGATTGACTTCTGTACCTAGCTAGCTTGTGTTGAAGTGTCGGCGCCGTACGTTCCGCAGATTTGTCGCAGGAAATTTAAAGCAGTTACATGTAAATAGTCCAGAGTATACTAACCAGGTATAAGTCCTCCCTGATCTTTTGTGGTGAGCGAAGATCCTCTAGTCATGCCGGTGCCCGGGACTTGTAGCATATCTGGTGCTGGCGTAACCTGGAGACGATACACATACTTTGTTAAATCGCTGAAAAAGTAGCAGATGAAATGGCAATTGTGACGGATGTCTAGACTTTTCGAAAGTGCCTTTTTTGGTATAATTAAGATTCATTTAGAAACGGTGGATTTTAGTTAATAAAAGTCTGACACTCCATATCGTCTCAAAAGTCCCGTGAAGTTACTTGAAGAATTTCCAACATAAAATTATCGTGCTAGTATCAAGTAAGATGCTGCGTACGAAATCGTCTTGCAATCTCAGCTTGATCGGAGCTTATTGGTTACACATGTTATCAATTGTCTACGCCGTTACCTCAATTTCAAAGAAAAATATTTATAATCTGCAGTTACCTCAAACCTCGAGGGCCTGCGCACTTTCTTCCTAGCCTCCTCGTCCCTCCTGCGCAGCTCGGCCTCGCGATGCCACAGCGCCGCGATCTGCAGACGTCGCTCGCGCCCCACCTGCTTCTCGATGACCTTCACCAGCTCCCAGCGGTGGATGGAACCCAGCAGCACCATGGACGACGGACTGTCCACTAGGGGGAAGCTCTTGATTGTCTGTGGGATGAAACACATGTTTTAATAACGCTGAACATCAGGTCAGCAGGTCAGCTATGCCGCAGAGGGCTGCGGGATTATTCGAAAGAGATACTGCGGTAACGTAACATGAAGTATAATAATAATATAATATTCCACAACTATCACACAACGCCGTCTAGACTCAAGCTAAGCAGAGCTTGTGTTATGAGTACAAGACAACTGATAAACATACTTATATATTTCTAAATACATACATATTATAAATAAATTACACCCAGACACAGAACAAATGATCGTGCTCATCACACAAACATTTGTCCTGGGTGGGAATCGAACACACGACCTCCGGCATAGCAGACAGGGCCACTGACCACTACTCCAATAGGCCAGTCATGGAAAATGTAGCATGAAAAGGAGCATTTCATAAGTTTGGAGTGTGTGCACGCAAGAACCGAACCTACTCGCATCAGTTTGCGCGCGACATAGTCTTTATAACGAGCGTAGAGAATGGATCGTGACGACCAATTACTGGCTACGATGATTCTCGGTGCATCATTATTAATAGTGAATCAAGTGATCTAAAAACTGGGCAAGTGCGAGTCGGCCTCGCGCTCTGAAGGTTCCGTACAAAATTACCTATTCATCCGAATCGAAAAAAAGTTTTTTTTGTGTTGTAACAACTACTGTTTTCAGATTTATTCCTATACCTATGCTAAAAGACTTTGCTTTATGTTAAATTTCCGGATTCTGAGACAACGCAAAGTATCCTATGAATTTTGATTCTCTTGATAGTGTTAAAATATACGTTTTTTTTGCGACATAAATAGCCGTATCTTTTTTTTTCGTTAACTTAGTAATTTGATTATTTTTTACAACTGCAAGGGAAGGCAGACCTGAGTATATGGTTTTAATTTCAACTCGATACCTCCACGTGCTCCCGAGATAAAGGGTTTTGACAGATGGACAACAAAGTGATCCTATAAGGGTTCCGATTTTTCCTTTTGAGGTACGGGACACCGAAGATTTCGACGTTGGACAAAAACGCTGTGTTTTCTTCCTCCATTGTTCGCAAGCATTCCGCTATGCCGCCACACACACGCCCCGCACACACTTACACTCAACCACAGTATAGATATATGGAACAGTACGGAAACTACCTACAAATGTTCGAAACGGCTCACTCACACAAACATACGCATCGACGAGACTCCTAAACGGCATTCGCTACTGACAGGACGGCGAGAAACGCCAGTCTCATCGATGCGTATGTTTGTGTAAGTGTGCCGTTTCGAAAATTGTAGGTAGTTTTCGTACTGTTCCATATATCTATACTGTGGCTCAACCGAGCAGGTGTTGTAACGCTCAGTTCGCACGCGCAAGGCGTCCACTCTGTGTGAATTCTGTTATATTGCGACAATGTGGACGGCAAATTCTTTCGTTACATTACAGCAGTCTGTACTCGCCTTAAAATACTGACACGCCCTTTGAAACGGCTATCGTTTACCAGGCGAACAGACGTTTTAAAACATTAATAACATGTTAGTATTGTTACCTTATTCTCCTTGAGCAGATCCTTTAGTTGTTGGAATGTCATCCTGTTCCAAATGTACTTGACGTCGCGAACCATGAAATCTTCTACACAAATGTCGTACATACCTGCAAAAAAACATATTTAATATTATTAATTTAAATTAAATCGTGCGTTTGGAAATGGTACGTCGTGTGGAAGACCGGGAAGGTGGACCGACGTCCTGGTGAGAATCGAGGGAGTGCGGTGGATGCGAGACGCAGAGGATCGGTCGTTGTGGCGACGCTTGGGGGAGGCCTATTTCCAACAGTGGACATCTTTCGGCTGAAATAATGATGATGAATGATGAAATTAAATCCTGCGTTTATCATTTCATGAACTGACCGGACACATCATGAAATTTTTGTTTTTGAAGATGAAAAATAGCCTACGACCTATTATCAGACCTACCAAAAAATACATAAAAATCGGCCAAGTCGTTTCGGAGATGTTAGATAAAAAACACTGATGACATAAGATTTTTATATATTAGAAAATATATTTTTCTGTACCATACGAACACAAAACATATAATAAGTATATGTTTGCTATTTCTGTCAGTAAAATAATGTCAGTACTATAAATTGTTGTTTCTTGAACAAAATATTTACTGTTTTTCAATTGACGCTCGTCGACTTTTGAGTAAATAAATAGCACCTATTTATTTTAAAATTCTTCGCATAAAGTTATTAAATCAATGGGAGGAATACTTAAAGAAGTAAATATAAAGATATTATTATATAACACTAAGGTAAGTTTTACTTTTTTATTTTCTTTTAATCAATATTATCATTTTGCTTATTCAACGTTGCTAGTAATGGCTTTCTTTCTCATTGGCGATTTGATCGCCATACTCAGGTATATATAACAAAGCAAAATGTGTCCAACACGCCCATGTCAAAAAACTACAAAATAATCACGTTTGTTGTATGGGAGCCCCACTTATTTTTCTTTTTTTTTCTGTTTTTAGTATTTGTTGTTATAGCAGCAACAAAAATACATTATCTGTGAAAATTTCAACTGTTTAGCTATCACGGTTCATGAGATACAGCCTGGTGACAGACAGACGTACAGAGGAGTCTTAGCAATAGAGGAGTCTTAGTAGAGAGTGTTTACCCTTTGTCTACGGAACCTTAAAAACTGATGAGGATTTAAGTATAACCGGCTGACAGCATCACGTACATTGTACCGTAATACAAAGATATTTAACGTAGCACAAACATACACAATGTGCGTACTAGTATGACAGGAGATGTCAGCAACTGTAGGGGTCCATCAGGGTCGAAACCTACTGGGGCCAAGGGTTCTGATTCTGAAAGGAAGACTCGGCACTGGTACGAAAGGCAACGAATGAACAGGAGTGGGTTTTTAGCCAGTAAAAGTCTGACACCATCTCCCGCTCCGCCCAAGAGCGTGATTGGTGAATTGAAATCTGATATAAAATCATTCTGTCATAGTTTAAGAAACACTAACCAAATTAAATTACAAAGACATAGAACTGACTACGGCAAAAAGGTTATTATATATGAAGGAGCACAATTAAATAGTAATCCTAATACGTATGTGTTCCTAAGGTTGTCTGTAAAAAATCGCTTTTAGCGATAAGACCGCCCATTGTGACACTATATTAATATTAAGTTCTTAATGTAATTTGCATTTTTGGTGTACAATAAAGAATATATCTATCTATCTATCTATCTATCTATCAAATAATATTAAGGAAAATTAAAAATATACATTTATGATAAAATTTACTAAAAATTGCTCAATCGCTGTTATATTATATTTATTGTTTTTAGTTAAGCTCATTATTAAGTGAACTATGTATTGTTCTTAATCTATATATATAAAACGAGAAACTGACTGACTGACATATCAACGCACAGCCGAAACTACGGGGACTAGGATTGTGAAATTTTGCACAAGGTTTCCTTGTATGACGTAGGCGAGCGCTAACACAGGATTTCCCAAAATTCACCCCGTAAGGGGTTGAAACGGGGGTCCAAAGTTTGTATGGAGAAACCTTCTTATCCGCGGGCGAAGCCGCTGGCAGAAGCTAGTCTATATATATAAAGGAGAAACTGACTGACTGACATATCAACGCACAGTCAAAACTACTGGAGTAAAATTCCCTGCACTAGTCTGTGTTTCTTTATAACTACACATCTACAACCTTGGGGTCTTTAAGTCAAGATTGAATAGGTTTCTACTAGGCAAGCGACGATGGCCATCAACCATACCATCGCTTACCATCAGATGAGACGAATCTATATATATAAAAGGAGAAACTGACTGACTGACATATCAATGCACTGCCGATACTAATGGGACTAGGAGCGTAAAATTTTGTACAATGTTTCCTTTTATGACGTCGGCGAGCACTAAGAGAGGATTTTCCAAAATTCACCTCCAAAGGGGATGAAACAGGGGTCTAAAGTTTGTATGGAGAAACCTACTTTTACCCCAGCGAAGCCGCTGACAAAAGCTAATGAGTAATAAATTCGTTAAACATAATTTGTATTTCAACTTTTACACATACCTTTTTTTAACCGACTTCAAAAGGGAGGAGGTTCTATGTTCGGCTGAATGTATTTTTATTCAGTAACCCCATGATTTTGAATAGTTTTAACCTCCGTTATATTTGTTTTCATGTTCACCATAACTACAAAAATGAATCGACGAGGATGGGATTCGAACCCACGCGTGCAGAGCACATTGGATTAGCAATCAATCAATCAATCAAACTTTAATTGTGAACATAGGTATTACAATAAAGGTCTTATATAAACATTTTAGTAGTGCTCTATGTCCTACCAATGAAATTGGTGTACAAATATAATAGTCTTTTAATGAGTAATAAGTCTGAATCCATACAATGCAATGTCAAATCATAGTAGTTAATGTCAAAAAAATTTAATATTAAGAACAAATAAATCATAATTAATTTCAAATACATGTCAATAGTAATATAGTAAATAATGTCAAATAAATGTTATATTAAAAACAAATAAATTAATAAATTATAATCAATTTCAAATACATGTCAATGGTAATAGTAAATAGTAAAGGGCTAGTAATGTCACAGTTTATCATTTAAAAATTCTTCAATAGAGTAATAAGTCTTATCTATTAGAAACAAAAACAATTTACTTTTGAATTTGCGGACATTATCTTCAGTTCTTATACATTTTGGTAATTTATTATAGACCCTTGGAGCCATTACAAAAATACTGTTTCTGTATAATGCAGTACAAGATCCCACAGTTTGTAACTGATCACAACGGCGCTGACTAGTTACTCGAGCAAACTTATGTAGGTTTCTTTTGACGAACATAGATGTTTCGTAGATGTATAATGACGGCATTGTTAATATCTTCGTATTTTTTAAAAATGGTTTGCAGCTGTCTGTTGTCTGCAAATTAAATATGTCAAAGTCAAGTCAAAGTCAAAAATTTTTTATTTCACATAGGCCTACATGGGCACTTATAAAACGTCAGAAGCTAGTGCGCGGTTCCAAATTGGTCGTTTCCTATGGAGAAGAACCGGCAAGAAACTCCATGGTTACTCTTTTAAAAAAATGATTGTTTACAATATTTTCATATTACAGTATTAATAGACATTATGTAAGAACAGTGTAGACCAGTCGATATTGTACCCAAAAGCACAATAAAAATAATAATATTAAAAAAAAAAAAAGTGAGTCGTAATAGGAAGTAACCTAAGAATTCGCGAAGTCCACGGTGTTCTCACATTCACATTAAAAAAAAGAAGCTATGTAAAAAAAAAAACAAGAACAATAAGTAATTACAATTATCAATAAATGACATGTCAACAAAAAGAAAATTACTAACGAATTTATGGTGGTTGGCGTCTACTAATATAAAAAATATTGCAAAAGCAATGTGTAGGAAGAAAAGAAAAAATGTATATATTACAACAAATGTGGAGCAGTTAATAGATAGATGTACACAATATTATGAGTTACCAGGGGGCCACATGTGCAGAAGCAGTCATTGCCAAACAAGCGTGTCTTCGACATAGTCTTTAACCTTGTAATACGCTTTTTTAGTTAGGACACGCTTAATATGGGTTTTGAACTTGCCCTCGCTAAGTTCAGTCACCGCCTTTGGTAGCTTGTTATAAAAGCGTATGCTGTTTACTAAAAATGACTTGCTGGTCTTAGCTAATCTCCATTTGGGTAATACAATTTCGTGTTTACTGCGCGTATTTATGTTATGAAAATCGCTTCTAATTTTGAAAAGTCCTAGGTTTTTACGAACGTACAAAATACTTTCCAAGATATAAAGAGAAGGCAGAGTAAGTATATCGATTTCTTTGAATTTATTTCTGAGGGACTCGCGAGGACCCATTTTATAAATAGCCCGGATAGCCCTCTTTTGCAATATGAAAATTGAGTCCACATCAGCTGCAGATCCCCACAGTAAAATGCCATAAGACATAATACTGTGGAAATAAGCATAGTAAACTAACCTAGCGGTGGCTACATCTGTCAATTGCCTTATTTTTCTATGCACCTTTTTTGGCATTTAAATACTGTATGTTTACCCGTGGCATTTCCCCAAAATATGATTCCATATCTCAAAGTTGAGGCTACTAAACCATAATACGCTGTTAAGACTGTTGCTCGATTGGCCGTTTTACTTAACATGTGCAAGGCATAGGAAAGTTGGTTAAGCTTACTGCATACATGGTCAATATGTGAATTCCATTTTAAAGTGTTTTCAATGTTTAGTCCAAGAAACTTAGTCACATTTGTTTCATTAATAATTTTGTCATTGTAATTAATATTCAAGTCCGGATTGCAGTTTTGTCTTTGTCGAAATTTCATTAGTACTGTTTTGTCAAGATTTATAACTAAATTATTGTTTTGCAACCAATGTACAACTGATTGTAAGGTAGAATTAATCTCAGCCTCTAATGTGCTTGCCTCGTCACTATTAAAAAGTATTGTGCTGTCATCTGCAAACATTGTCATAGGATATGATGCTTTCGGAAAGTCATTAATATAAACAACAAGCAGTCCAACGCCTTAACCTCTCGGCCACCTCGTCTTGCGAACTTTACTATGAAATAAAACTGATTATTGCAAGTTGCTTTGTGGCTCTAGTAAAAAGGTTTTGTCCATGGAGCATTGTTATTTTTTTTTTTGTATCAATTTATTGAAAAATCAACGTTTTTCAAAGCTCTTAGTTCTAATTACAGTAATTTTTAATACAATAAGAATCGTCAATAAGACATCTTTGCTAAACTACTTAGCTTTTTGCAAACTGTGATTTAGGACTTGCCAAAATTTATTTTACTAACGGAACATCTAGTAATTATAGCATTTTTGTTGTGCATTGGTGTCAAAAATTATTAGAATCGATTCAGTTATTGATTCTGAACTAAATGTATTATTTAGGTTACGCATATACTAAAAAATACTGTTGTATATATTATACTGTATAGCTTCATCCCTCCGTTTCGCTCGCACGTTTGACATTTTAACACATCATGGTAAGGCCCCAGCATCTTATTTTGAACTCTATTCTAATCACTATAAAGTTAATTATCATTAAACAAATATATGGTGTACTCACGGCTCGCTGAAGACAGCAGGTCAGGCAGGTAGGGCAGCTTCTTGATGAGGATGATGCTGTCGAAGCAGGACGGCTGTAACAAGGACGCCGTCGCGTTGGCTGCCAGCACGGCGGCCATTATCGGCAGCAGATGTGTCACCTGGAAAAATTACACTACACCTGAGTCGATTGAAGTGACTTACTTATTACCACCTACTTACTTTATGGAAAATAAACTATCCACCATGCGACCATTGATGTTAGTGAAAGGTTAGTAAGACAAGATCAGAACTGTGATGTACCTGTCCAGTCATTTCGCTGACAATGACGATGGTAGAAACGGTATGTGTGACAGCTCCTGTGAAAGCCGCTGCACCTACCACTGCGTAGCCTCCTGCAAATTTACATCACATGCTAGTTTAAAAGCATCAGTAACTGCTGCGGATAGTTGGGAAGAGTTACCGCAGCCTTCGCTAAGGGCAACTGAAGGAACAATGTGTGTTATAGTCAGTAAAGCTAGAGTGGAAGATGTTAGTTGATGATTTACCACCAACAAAACAAGACGTAATATTTTGATTGATTGATTGACATGTCGAGTCAAGGGCTGATATGCGCCATGATACAGATTACATTTTGTGCTACAAAGAGTATAAGCATAGCAGAATCAGCCTTTTTAATGTTCCCATTGCTGGGACTCAGGCCTCCTCTCTAGGAGAGGGAATGGGCCGTAATCTACCACGCGGGCCCAGTGCGGGTTGGTGGATGTCACATGTCTTCGAATTTTTAGTTCTAGTACATGCCGGTTTTCTCACGATGTTTTCCTTCACCGTTTTGAGAGCAGTGATGATGAAATAAATTACACAAAGTAATACTGGCTTGGTTTGAACCCGCGGCCTACAACTCATAAGTCGGAGCAGTTACCACTCGGTCACTACTGCTCTCACCTGCTACAGAGAAACCTGATGAAACCCAATGGAAAAACCTAACATATCCTTTGTCGAACCAGAAACAAAAGAATATACTAACCAGGTAATATCTTCTGTATGTGTCCACCATATGCGACACCGAGCGGACAGAAATAGTGCATTACTTCTCCCGTGAACCTGCCCAGGGAGGCTCCCATCTTGAAGGCCGGGACGAAGATACCAGCGGGTACAGGTAAAGTGCAGGATACCAGACTTAAAAAGAACTGTGGAGTAGGAACAAAATAATGGTTTAGTAAGATGTTGTTTACAAAAAAAAAACAAATGATATGACGCCTGTATTCTTTGAAAAAATATAGAGATGTCACAGGTTTTGTATTCATTGATCTTTCGGCAGCCTGTGACACAGTCAACATCAAATTTTTCCTGCTGAATATCAAAGAGATGACAAAAGGTACCGGTGTTTTAAAGACCCTAAGCGCTATTCTGAATAACAATCGCTTTCAAGTTTATCTTAGTAACAGCCAAAGCAGGTAGCGCTGTTTGAAAAACGGCATCCCCAAGGTACTGTGTTAGGCCCGGCACTGTTTAGTGTTTACACAAACGAATAGCTTAGATCGACACAAACGCAACGATTTTTATATACAACATTAGTTTTAGTATATGCGAAACCCGTAACACGTGTCTAGTCTTTTTATGTAAAGAATCTGTGTACAAAATTTCATAACTTTACGATGCAAAATCGAGAAGTTATAAGCTTGTTAAGTTACCTTGTTGGCCGCACAAATACATAATCACCGGGCCATCCGGGCGACTGAAGGGTTGTTCTAATCCCGCATCCAGCTGTGCGCTAGTGTCTAATGCTATGACCTGCCGTGACCTGTGTTGTACTTAGTGTCGTTAGTGTCCAACTTGTGACCTTTTTCAAATATTTTTGGAAAATAAATATAACATGATGTAAAAATTATTGGAATCGATTCAGGTAGTGATTCTGAACCAATTATATTGAGGTTTCGCATATATTAAAAATAATTTTGTAAAGACACCCATTCTTCAGTCGAATAAAACTTTATTTTCAACACACTTGCTCAGAAAGTGACTCTTATTGCACTGCACTTAGGTATATAATGGCACTCGTTACCAAACTGTGACATTTTGATTACCATTACGCACAAGTGCTATAATGTAGTTAAAACCTTTTTGTTCAACCTCTTTGTTCGCAAAACTTGAATTCGACTAAAATTCCCATTAATTTGTTGCGTTCAATAGTATATAAATTAGTGTCTTGCTTACTTATTTCATCCAATGTACAAGTTAAAATGGACAAATTTAACTTGTACAACCGATTTATTTAAATAAAAACATTTAGTAAATAAATCGTACATAAAAATAAAATTTGCTTTTTTTGGTGGTCTATGGCCGCCATTATAAGATGCGTGCGGTTTTTGGCGTGTTTTTTTTTATTCCAGTGAAGTTCAGTGGCTGTATTAATTAAATTAAATTAAATACTACAAAATTATTAGAAAATGATACATCTGTATTCTATTGTTACTACGAAAGACATTATCGTATAAACTTTTCACGCAAGGAAACATAAACGTAAGACTAGGCAGTATGTTAAAAATACCTTAGCCTTCCTGTAGGAGTCAATAAAAAAAAAATGATGCGCGCGCTTTAAACGACAACAGATTTTTACCACCATGTCACAGAAAATTTTTACTAGTTTTACTGTTGTATTCTTCAGAAGTGTATTGAAAAACGTCGTATGACACACGTGAGTAATTAATGATTACCGTTCTTGGCTCTCTTAAGACCCTCGCCACGGCTCGGGTCTAAATACCGCCTCGACGGTAATCACTAACATTACACACTTATATCATAATGTACTAATAAACTACGAGTACTTAAATGTCTTCTAGTCGAAATTTTAACAAAATATTATAGAAACTAATTATTTAATGTTTAAATCGAATAAATTACCATCAAACTATAGTCAACACGTAGGATCTTTAGAAAAAATTATAGCAAGTAAAAGAAAAAAATTATGTGATATAAAATTTTTGCTCAGTTTTAGTTTAAAGGAAGGTTAACATATTTAAAAAAACAATAAGGAAGGTATATAAAAAAGTGTAAATTTGTTAGGCAGTGTTATCATTTTATATAATATAATATTCTACAACTATCACACAACGCCGTCTAGTCTCAAGGTAAGCAGAGCTTGTGTTATGAGTACTAGACAACTGATAAACATACATAAATATATCTAATTTAAATACATAAAACAAATGATCGTGCTCATTACACAAACATTTGTCCTGGGTGGGAATAGGACCCACGACCTCTGGCATAGCAGTCAGGGCCTCTAACCACTACACCAACAGACCAGTCAAAAACTTTAAAACACTTGTACAAATAAAACCTCAGCCATAATAGATACTTAATAATTTACGCAGACTATAAATTGATTGTTTTATCTATGAGACGAGGTGGCCGAGAGGTTAAGGCGTTGGACTGCTAATCCAATGTGCTCTGCACGCGTGGGTTCGAATCCCATCCTCGTCGATATTTGTTTTTGGTTTAATTTGTGATGTCATAAGAAATAATTATGTTAGGAAAAATGTATATATATATGACTATTGAACAAAATGTATCGCGTGCCAACAGTTTTTTGATCAATGTTTACAAATTTAGTGATCACCAAACTACGAGTATAATAATAATCGTTTATTTTCTCTACAAAAATAAATTAAAGGGTTACAGTGGAGCACAAACATGGAATTAACTTTCTGAGAGACTGGTGCCTGTGATAAGTCTCTATGGAACCTGTATTACAAGTCACCAGTAGGTATGCTAGGTTAGTGATCGTAAAGCCCATCCTAGCGTACCTCAAAAGGGGCGGGGGGAGGGGCTGGAGAACATGAATAAAAAAATTGGGTCACACAAACGCCCTGTAACATAACTAGTGTTAAAATCTTGTAGTTTTTTTTTTAAATTATATTTTGACCAATAAAAAGAAACTGATATTATCTCACACTTTTTAAATACCAATATTAGATTTAAAGGATCTTAACTTCATGTCCTGGAACGCAAAGAACAATTGAAGAAACACGGGTGAATTTTATTCAGTAAAAGTCTTACACCTTACCCTCTCGCACCACCCAGAGTGGAAAAAGTTATATGATGATTGCACATCTCAAAAAAAAAAACTTACGATAGAGAAGAAGTAAATAATGAGGCATCCGAAGTGGTCTACTTCTAAAGTCTGCCAGTGCGACACCACTGACGCCTGCTCAGCGGTCAGATCGTCGGTCCACGTGAAGTTTGAGAATAGCGAGAGAACCTGGAAAGAGGGTTACAATTTTGTTAAGAAGATAACAGTCAAGTGTTTTCTTTCAGGGCCAACGATCATAGAAAGATTCCTGGTTAAACCCTAAGGCCGCTCGCTCACAGCGACTTTTTGTAGCGATGCTGTCGCGCGCTTCGTAAGCGCGCGATAGCATCGCTACTAACGTGCTCCAGCATCGCGACTGTATAGATGTGAACGCACTACAGCATCGCTACAAAAAATCGCCGTGGGCAAGGGGCCTAAGGGTGTTTTTCATATCATGCGAATTTCATCACGCATGCGGCATTGCCACGCATGCAGAAAATTTCAAAATGCAAAATACGCGTCGCGCGTGCGTATTCCACGCATTATAATAAATACTTGTATGAAAACTTCACGCAACATGAGACAAGCTTGCCTACTTGCCCTTAGGCCCCTCGCCCACGGCTACTTTTTGTAGCGATGCTGTAGTGCGTTCACATCGATACAGTCGCGATGCTAAAACGCGTTATATATAGCGCGTATACTCCATCTCGTTTAACTTTTCAATCCCATAGGTGACAGGAGATCAGACGAGATGGTTTATTTAGTCGTGGATGTGGGACCCTGGCGGAATAGACACGAAAGTGTCTGTCGGATATAACCGCCTAGTTAAAAGGTTAAGAAAATAAAATAATAGCATACGTATTCCCTATTGTTTTCAGTAACGAAAAACAACTGAGAGAGAGAGAGAAGAGTTTTCGAAAAGCGTAAATGGAAAAAAGAGCTCATCATCATCATTTCAGCCGATGCTGGTCATAGGCCTCCCCAAATGTCGCCACAATGAACGGTCCTGTGCGTCTCGCATCCATCGTATTCCCGCAACCTTCACCAGGTCATCGGTCCACCTTGTAGGGGGCCTTCCAACACTGCGTCTTCCGGTACGCGGTCGCCACTCTAGAACCTTTCGGCCCCAACGGCCATCTGTTCTACGAGCAATGTGCCCTGCCCATTTTCACTTAAGTTTGGCGATTCTTCATGCTATGTCGGCAACCTTGGTTCTCCTGCGGATAACTTCATTTCTGATTCGATCACGCAAGAAAAAAGAGCTAATAAAGAACATTGATTTACCTGTTCCTGGTTACCAAGATCTGCAGCCATGTACTTGCCGATGCCGGGCGGGAACAGGATCGACATCACTGCTAAAGTTATGAAGCCGGGGTATATGAAGCGACTGGAAAATTAAAATATTTGAGTTATAGCAACACCTTCTCAAATTCTACTAAAACTAACTAGACTAAAATAAATATGTCTTCTATTGTCATAACATAAATCATGTCGCGGGTTCAAACCCAGCCAGGCGCATTACTTTGTGTAATATATTTCATCACCACTGCTCTCAAAACGGTGAAGGAATACATCTTGAGGAAACCGGCATGTCCTAGAACCAAAAAATCTAAGACCATCCACAAAACCGCACTGGGCCCGCATGGTGGATTACGGCCTGTTCCCTCTCCTAGAGAGGAGGCCTGAGTTCCATTTTGAAACAGTGGGAACATTTTAAGGCTGATCATGTATAATGTAACAAAAATCAAGACGTGCTTAAGATCAAGAACCACTTACTTTTTTTGTAAAAAGTTGCTAAGAGTCTTGGTATTTCTTATGAACAGCACATATTGTCGATGTAGGAACACCCATAACGCTGCCAGGAGACCGGATACTATGCTGGGAATTAAAAATAAAACTAAATTAATACACAATTGCCTTGCCTCGACCAATCGTCAGGCTTAGCCCACGTATAAACGCACCCATAAAACTTAAGTGGCAGTGGGCACACATTGCTCGCAGACCAAAATGGTCGATTGGGAAAAAGGTACTGGAATGGCGACCGCGTTGGTAGACTTCCCACATGGTGGACCGATGACCTGGTGAGGGTCGCGGGAATGCGATGGATGCGAGACATATAGGACCGATCGATGTGGCGACATTTGGTGAAAGCCTATGTCCCACAGTGGACGTCTTTCGGCTGAAATGATGAAGCAGCCGTTCCATGTAAAGTGCTGGTATTCAGCGTCATCCAGTTAGACTGGAAGCGGTCCCCAACATAATATGTTCATCATCATCTGACCAACCTTCTCCTAAATAATATTTAGATGAAGGTTGGTCAGATGATGATGACTACTAAAACCAGCGTCAGGCAACTACTGGACCTATTTGGCGCAGCCGTGAGACACACATTGTGTCAGTGTTGTTTTATAATTTTAAAACAGCGGCCAACTCGAGGTGCATTTTCATACAATCGCTCTTACGTGATTATGATGTTATTACACATCTTTCTCCAGATATTTTGGATACACAGATATCTTGTGGACATTATCTAGGCTTCTATGTAAATCAAAATATAAATTTGTGTACAACTAATCCAGTAAAGACCTCTGAAAATTTGCTATTTTACGTGAACTGCCCACCATAATTCACTCATATATTAAAAATATTAAAAAATACATTCATAGAAGCCATACACATTTAATCGAGATTTTGAATGACGCAAATTTTTCTCAAAAACTTTACGGATTTTAAAAACACGTATTTCCTGGAACAAATTTTGTGGAAATAATTGAGTAAATCACGGAATTACCGAATGCTAACAGTTTTCAGGCGTTATCTCTCTTTTTTCGCGTTGCCTCTTCATCAAACATCGCGTAGGATTGCGTTAGATGAAGCAACTAGCTTTTAAACCATGCTCGACGTTGATGATAGGCGAGTGGAGAAGGGCCCTCTTAATAAATGTTGTTTACGAGTTTAGGAGTGTTGGCCCAGTGGTAACTGCCCCGATTTTCAAATTGTAGATCGCGGGTTCAAACTTCCTGCCAGGCGTATTACTTTGAGTAATTTATTTCATCACCACTGCTCTCAAAACGGTGAAGGAAAACATCGTGAGGAAACCGGCATGTCCTAGAACCAAAAATTTGAAGACATGTGACATCCACCAATCCGCACTGGGCCCGCGTGGTGGATTACGGCTCATTCCTACTCCTAAAGAGGAGGCTTGAGAGTCCCAGCAGTGGGAACATTACAAGGCCGATTATTTTATGTTAAATGTTGTTTCTACAGGATGTGTAGGTATCTATGTGCGTCAAATGAAATAGTTTTCTTTATTTACTTACCCTAATAGAACGAAGACTGCAAACTCCTGAGGGTCGAAGGGGAAGTCTTGTGGCAAGTTGGTGGGAAACAGAGGCTTCACTGTGGGCATGGCGCCCGACCACACTGACAGCAGCCGGAACATCTGCAATGAAAGTATATTATTTTAGAATGTGGGTTGAAAAGCGGTGACAGAAACTTGTTGTCTGGCATTTATGCTGAACTGGACCTTTTTTGGCGCAGACACTCTCTTTCTTTTTATTTACCAATTTAATTTGTTTCTCTTCGTTTATACTGTGAAACTTGTTTTTTTGTGTGCCTTATAATGTAGTTATATTATTTTAAAGCTGTTCCGTATAGAATTAAGGTATGAATGTGAAAGAAGAATGGAAACTTCTGCCAGAGGTTTCGATTTCTCCATACAAACCTTGGACCCCCGTTTCACCCTGCCAAATACATGTATTTTATTTCTTTAGATACTAATATAAATTTTATTTTTGTGGCCTTCATGATTTTTTTTGACGTAGGATTTCATTCAATGGCTTCTCTCGCTCTAGGGTGGAGTAGGAGGGCGAGTCAGAGTTTTACTGACTAAAACCACATCTGTGTCCTTTATGTTCTAGGACCACAGATCATCGCGATCGGATACCTCACCAGGGAAGCGGGTATCCCGATTACCACTGGTCACAGGCTCATTTAAAGTTCTAAATACCAGAAGCATCAGTTACAAGAAGGCTAAAATGATTGTGGTGCCTGTTTTAAAGGAACAATTGACTGCAAGTCAGTAGCAATACAACTAGTACAAACTGGCCTCGTATTCTACTGAAATTCCGTCCTACACTAGGCCAGCTGATTTTCAAAGTTTTTGAAAGCATCATGCCATTTTAGATACGGAAAAAATAGTCAAAAAGCGAAGAAACAAACAAGTACTGTAATGGTGTGTCCAGACCTGGCGAATACGCCGCTGGCGGCGCGTGTATATTTTGCCTACGGCTCGTTCGTACTCGGCCCCTGCGCCGCGTGCGCTTCGTACGAACATGAAATGCATGCGCGCAGTTCGCAAGCGGCTCGCGAGCGGCGCATTCACCAGATCTGGACGCACCATAAGCTCAGGTCCTAGAGCAACTAATATGGATTGTGTTTACTAAACAGGGTGAAAACGCTCGCTTTCCTCCATTGAAAAGGGAGGATCCTCTGACCAGACGCGTGTTGTGTCTAGGCCGTGCAACAGCATGCTTTTTTTTAATTGATATAAACTAGTGCTTGACTGCGATTCCACCTGATGGTAAGAAGCGATGCAATCGGTGGTGGTGAGGCGCACTAGTTTAACAAGACCCTATTCTCTCCTTGAAGACACCTAAATAATAATCAGACTAGAAGACCGCAGCAGGCAAATTGTATAGACGATGAGGCGAAACGCTTAGTCCGGACCGTAGAGGTTTCAATAATGTAAGAATGGATATTTACCGTACGACTACAGCGCCGTTGTCGGCACGTTGTAAACGTTCAAATCGCACAGAAAACTTTGACTGTGGGATTTTCATGACGTCATGCCTTTATTTTAGTCGTATAAATGCAATTACATCTACCAGCTAATTAAGAGCTGGTAATGATGCCAGTATTCAGTCTTAAACGGAAAGGTCATGGCGATACACCACATGTTCCACACATACAACTCAGTGCGCAGAATTTCTTCACCAATTAATCTTAATGAGCGCGCGCATTTTGATATTTAAGGAGATGCAACTCGACATACATTTTCACTCTTTTTCATACAACCGCTCTTACGCGATTATGACGTTATTACACATTTTTCATAAGATATTTTGGAAACACAGTATCTTGTGAATATTATCTAGGCTTCTAATGAAATCAATTTATAAATTTGTGTAAAACTAATCCAGTAAAGATCTCTGAAAATCTGCTATTTTGCATGAAGTTTGACACTTCATAATTAAATCAAAAAATTAAAAAGTCACAAAAGCATAACAAGAGAAGCCTTGCAAATTTAATCAAGATTCTAAATGACGACCGTTTTTTTCAAAAACTTTTGAGGGTTTTAAAAAAACACGTATTTCCTGGAACAAATTTTGTGAGTAATTCTCGGAGTTTTCAGGTGTTATATCTCTTTTTTTGGACTCCCTCTTCATCAAACATCGCGTCTGATTGCGTTAGATGAAGTAACAAGCAAACCATGCTCGATGTTGACGATAGGCGAGTGGAAAAGGGCCCTCTTAATAAACTAGATAATTCTTGTTTAAACAAATGAACATGTTGAATACTTCAGGATACACATACTATTTATATAGACTGTAGACTTTAATGAATATGAGCATAATGTTCGCTACTGACAGTGTCAATCATAATTTTATAGCGATTAGTTACCTCCCATTTGTATAGTCATTTGTTTTAGTTAAACTATCAAATCACACACACAGCTTGAAAAAAAAAATCAACCGTCTTCGATGTAAGAAAAAAGAAAACACTAAATAGTGCAACTGCAAACTTTTATTTCGAAAATCGGCGTTTCTATAATAGTTAATTTCTATAATAATTCATCTAAACCTTCCTCTTGTATCGTGGAACCCGTGTGAAAATCCGTTAATTAGTTTTTGAGTTTACCGCGAACTAGCCACCCAGGAAAAAAGCAGCTTTCTTCCCGTGAAAACAATTTAGCAATCGGACCAGTATTTACAGAGATTACTTCACACACATACAAACAAAAAAAAACTTTCCTCTTCTTTGTAATATTAGTGTAGATAGACAGATACGATGGGGACTTTGTTTTATAATATGTGACGATGCAAGGACTAAAATAAACGGCTTGAGATCTGGAAATTTTAGGATTTAACTGACTAATTCCATGCAAGGCAAGAAATGAATCATTCTCATTAGAAGAGCCTCCTGAACGCGCCGGTGACGACTCGGGCTCAGTCCGGACGGTTATTGAATGGCCGGACGTCGAGCTACCCATTGCTTGTCGTCCGCAAGCTCACGCTTACGGTGGCTGGAAATCGGGGTCGGGATTCCGGCGGCTGGGGCGTGAGGCAGACCGTTCCCTCACGCTGCGGCCGAAATTTTAAGAGGTTTTAACACTGGGCGGTCTGATCGCTAGAATCCTGGTTAGGCCTGTGTGCAGCTGTGGTCGTATTTAAGCTGAAAAGTAATAATTATAATATGACCAGCTGACCTGGCGAACTTCCTACCGCCTAATAGTAAGGATACCGCCATCTACTGGCATTACCAGAACAGCATATCGGTCCAACCGTTCTCGAGTTTTAGCGAGACTAACGAACAGCTATTCATTTTTAAGCTATTCAATGTTATGTATTTATAATTTTTTCAATGTTTGTTTTATCAATGTTTGTATTTATTATTTTTGTTTCGATACCTACTGTAGGGGAGGAAATGAAGAAACCAAAACAGAAAGATAATTTCGAAAATGTCACGGACGAGGAGGGTGTACGTATGCGCTGACTTGTTGCATCGATCACACACTGCCCGATCGCCCCGCGAACCCGCGGTCCCGCGTCACGCCCACCGCGCTCCTCTAACGTCTATGAGTTTATTATTATTTATTAACCATATTTTACAAAAAATACATAGGTAAGTTAAATATCAAATAAACAAGGAATTTAAAGTAAAATGTTGGTTCGCACAGTTAACACCTACATAGTTTTATTTAACCTCCGTGAGTGTGACCGTGGCATCACCGAGGGCGCTAACAGAATACCAGCGCTGCGTTATTTATCGTTTTAAATATCGCAGCATATGCTGAGTTAGGCGCCTTTTTGGCCTTGCACAGATTTTAAAGTTATTTTTTTTTCACACTTAAACAATTCTACTGTATGTGTGAGGTACGGGTACCCGGGGCCCTGGGATGAAGGCGATATTTGATTCAATGACGATAAAGGAAATAGAAGTGACCCATATTCAACTACTGAAAACATATTTACAATCCAAGTACCGCTACTTGGAGTGGAAAAAATGGCAAAGAAGGACAGGAGTGGGATTTTAGTCAGTAAAAGTCTGACACTATCTCCCGTTCCGCCCAAGAGCGAGATTTGTCATAAGATGATTTTCCCAACCAATAAAAAAAAAACGTATGAGGTACGAATAAACGTTTTTTCATTGTTTCCTTCTTTCTTTCTGCTTACATTTTTGTATTCAAAGATGAAGAAGATGTACTTACAATAGCACTGCAGCAGGCCGCGAAGAAACCTCGCCAGTAGTTACGAACAGCGAAGTACGTCGTCGTTACTTCAATGGAGAACAGCACACCTGCAATCAAATGATTAGATGCTTATGACACGTATATATTAAATGGAACTGGAAGAATATTCAAGTAACGTTTTCATAAAGACAAGGTTTTGGACCATTTTTGAACCTCTGGAAATCCACATACATAAAAGAGAACACCATGAAAACGAAACCATGAAACGTTTCGCTTCGTCGTTTCTAGCGCGTATATCGAAGGACTGGAACAATTTGCCTGCTGCGGTCTTCCCGTCCAACTATAATTTAGGACCCTTCAAGGCTAGAGTGAATAGGCTCTTTATAAACTAGTGCGCCTCACCATCAATGATTGCATCACTGCTTACCATCAGGTGTGATCGCAGTCTTGCACTGATTTATACCATTTTTTTTTCAATTTGATTGGATTTTGTTTGGTTGGTTGGTGGTGATTGGTGGTTTTTTGGATGGTTGTTTTTTTTTTTAAATTCATATATGTATGTTTATTTTGTATATATATATTATATATATACATTCTTTTGAAGTCTTACTTTCTTAATATTCTTCTGTATTTTTATGCAGCTGCCACATTTTCTCTTCACCAACCTAGGTTGACTGGTAGAGAATGCCTAAGGCATTTAGTCCGCCTTTGTACTTTTGTGTTGCATGAATTTTAATAAATAAATAAAAATATCATATGAGAACTTACGGTTTCAAACGTGTATATCTACGCGATTACGTCACGGCAATATTTGAAAGTCATACAGGGTGTCTTTGACATCGACGTACAAACGAATACCATGGATCCAGTACATGATTCTGGGGCCCCCAGTGGTGGAATATTACTTCGGTTTATTCCGAATTTGCTTTAAAAAAATCTTTACTTTTTTTAAATTTAAACTGTATAAAATCGTTATTCTAACGTTTTTAGTAAAAAAAATATAATGAATTACTTTTAACATTAAAAATGTCATAGGGAATGATTAGAATAACGATTTTATCTACCCTGATGACTTTGTAATTAATTTTTCTTTCTGTTTACTAAAAATATCATCAGGGTTGGCTAGAATAACGATTTTACACAGTTTAAATTTGAAAAAGTAAAGATTTTTTTATTAAAAATTAGGAAAATGACGACGAAAAATTCCACCACTAGGGGCTCCCGAATCATGTACTGGATACGTGGTATTAGTTTGCGCGTCGATGTCAAAGACACCGTGTATAAAATAAATAAAGCGTGTTTTTTAAAAGGGTCTAAGAAAAAACAAAAATCTGTAATAGTTAATATGATTTTTTTTTTTTACAAAAATAAAATCGCTGTTACGGGTGTCCGCGAATTCGACATAGACCCGAGCGGTGTTCATACAAAATACTCTGTGACTACAACCGGCTCTTAAACCTTGTTTTAGCCTCAAAAACTAACAAACTTTGGCTGCAAATTAGGGTATGGCCGTTCTAAACTCCAAATGGAAAAGTCTTGACTATATTTCTGAGGACTAGACTGTTAAAAAAAAATATAAGCGAATAAGGCGCCATTCAAGTATTACGTAAGCACTAAAGGGGGCTTTCTTTTTTTTTTAAGGTGGGAAAATCATCTAATGACAAATCTCGTTCTTGGGTGGAGCGAGGGATAGTGTCAGACTTTTACTGACTAAAAACCCACCTGTTCCCTCTTTGCAAGCACTACAGGGGGGGTGGAGGGGTCTTTGCATTGCTTATTTTTTATGACACGGGGTATGGGGTCTAAATGGTGATTACATCAGCAGTATATTGTTCCAAAGTCATAAGAAAGTGAACAGACACATCATTGAGCAGCAAAAAATGTCATTGAAAATTTAGAGTCATGGATTCGTATATCGAGCACTTTTAATTTTATTTATTTAGGATCTCCAACAAAGGATGTATACAATATCTGTATCTTATAATTAGTGGTTCCGGTATCTAATAACAGTAGTTGTTAGTGGTTATTAGTAGTTCTGGTTCTGGTTTTAATTAATTTGTCAAAATTTCAAGTGAACTACTGCTCATAAATTAATAACGAAACCAACACATTGACGAATGCTTATACCAACCTTTACGCAATCATGGGGGGAGGGGTGAGAACTTAGCTTACTTTGGCTAAAAAGGGGCAGGGGGGAGTTAATATTTGCAAAAAAAACTGCTTACGTAATACTTGAACGGTCCCTAATTTTATAATAAACGAAACTTCGCAGTGCAATTGACCAATGAAGCGGTTGACCAATATAAAGAATACTTTGAATCAAAACAACGTTCAATGTATTGGCTCAATTTATTGGTTATTGGATTTTCATTGATTTATGACTTTACAATTGATCTTCCTGTGGAAACTGCCGAATTCCGGTCCTATGTTCAATCCTTAAGTTTAACCATATCTTTGTTTTCATATACTTTTGCTTCAATACCGCTTACCTGTCTGGCCAGAGAATCCTCCCTCCTCTGGCCAAACAGGTAAGCGTTTCGCCTCGTCATTTATACCACGTACATCGAAATATTGGAATCATTTGCTTGCTGCGGTCTTCCCGTTTCGATTATAATTTGAGTGTCTTCAAGGCTAGAGTGAATAGGCTCTTAATAAACTAGTGCAATTCACCATCAACGATTTTATCACTGCTTACCGTCAGGTGGGATCGCAGTCAAGCACTGGTTTATGATTTTTAAAAAAGGTTATTTTGTCAGGTCCGGGCAGCTGCCCGATAGCTGATTTCAGGCTAAAGAGGTATAGAGAGACTTAACTCAGAAATAGAATATTTGAATTTGAAAACAAATAACCTCTTTTTAGAGTTGCATCTCTTTTTGATCAATCATGCGGTATGGTCTAATCGCGCGGAGAAAATTTTTAGTTTCTATGTAGCTTCATAGATGTCACTACCAGTTATTTGATGACTTCCTACATCAAAAATAAAAACATGTAGAACTTGACTGAAAGTACAGTTCTTCGTTGTTACGCCTCCCACAAGGTGAACCGATGACCTGGTGAGAGTCGCGGGAATGCGATGGATGCGAGACGCACAGGACCGTTCGTTGTAGCGACACTTGGGGGAAGCCTATATACAGCAGTTGACGTCTATCGGCTGAAATTTTTTAAATGACATATATCAGTGCTTGACTGGGATCCCACCTGATGGTAAGCAGTGATGCAATCGTTGATGGTGAGGCGCACTAGTTTATTAAATGATGATAATGTCAGTTCTTACCTCCGACTGGGGCTGCGAAGCACGAAGCCACACCCACTGCGCAGGCTGCAGCCAACATTTCACTAGTTCTGGATTCATTAGAGTAGATTCCTTGGAAAGTCGTCACCAGTTTTGAGAGGAGAGTGGCTACCATTGATGCTATGTGGACTGATGGGCCCTGGGAAAGAAATATTTATAAGTTTCATCATTGTGGAACATTCATGGTGGAGCAAAATGAAAGTGATAAGGGACTGTATATGAATACATATATAGTTATATATACTTTCGATGTTGAGATGGATTCATGATAGCACAAGTTTAACCTTAGTGGATTTTAGTTGCTATTTAACTTAGACAATCCTAAAAAAAAAAAAGAATATCTATAACATATAATAATACAGTAAAATTGTGGACCGATGGTATTAATTGGCGCAAAAACTACTGAACCAATCCCGTTCAAATGTTGCATACATAACCCTTATAAGCCAGGTCAACTGATAAGCTATAAATGATCACGCTATTTGCTATGAAGGGTGAGCAATAAAGCAAAATGTTAGTATTGAACGTCACTTGCCGTGAGTTCGATCCCCAGCTACAGTTTAAAATTTTTGTTATAAAATTAATTTTAAAATTTTTTCAAAAAAAAAACGACGTTTCTATTCGTGTTGTTTTTTAAAACTACTGTACAATAAAATGAGAAGTCAGTTGAAAATGTAAATAAGAAAGGGATGTTAAAGAACGCGTAAGCGCAGCCTTGCAACAGCCGGAGCATACGGTAGAGGTGTGCCTCGCTTAGGCGGAACATCGCTGTGTCCTCGTAGGGGCGATCACTCGCCCCGGACCCCAGGAGCGAGAAAGAGCGTCAGACTTACAGATTAAACCGATTTGTCATGATTAAGGGTTGACCAGACGGTTGCAAGCTAGCGTTCCAACCAAGGTCACCTTGGTTTATGTGTTTGGTTTGTGTTGCGGCTACATGGATGCAAACCACGCGCCAACAAGTTCGGTGGTTGGGAAAAAGCGCCTACCAATCAAGAGCGTTAAAGATCCTGGATGACAACTGCTGTCTACACGGATTAAAACTAGCAAGGTAAAGTAAACACGCAACCTACGAGTATTTTATTATTATTTCGAAGATGGGTAAATTTCTCGTTAGTTCAATAAGAGATTTGCTAATGAAGTTTGACCCTGGGGCATTGCCCCGCCTAGCTTTTCGGTAGTTACGCTAGTGAAAAGGATAAAAATCTTATTCCAGGAGTATATGTTCCCTTTGGATAATTCTTATTCCAGGAGTATATGTTCCCTTGAGGTAGTTTTCTACTTTCACAAAGGCAAAGCCACTGGTAGAATCTAGTGTGAAAATATAACTTTACAACTAACTCTGTTGTTAATATGTTACCATTGAGGCAAAAAAACGTTTTTATTTTTCTTAATGTAAACGTGTTAACGTACAGATAAATTCTAATTATATGAAAGAATGCGGCAGTAAATATACATATTAGATTGACTAAACCGGTGTGTATGTGCGAATCGTCACAGACGACGAACATCTTGACCTAGGACACCATTCCAATGTTGTGACGATTTTGCTGTCTTTGGATAACTGTCATTACGATCGGTTCCTACTGAATCATGAACTCATTACTGATGTTCTTACACTGGGAATATTCTGCAAAATTCTTTTCGAAGGGAAAAATTCGCAAAACGAGGAAAATTCCAAACATAACAATTTGATTTTTTAATACTTAGTGTAAAATAGTATTAGTAATTGTGATGATTAGGAAATACATTTACTCGTAATATCAAATTATGACCAAAACGCGTCCTAAAGGTACAGTATCATTTTGATTTTTTAATATAACATCATTATATTTGCATCGAAACTGCATCTTATTCTGACGATTCAACACTTGGGAATCGGTCATTGGCTGATGAATCGCTGATCCGATAAGAAACGTGACTGCTTTAGCCCTCAAATAGGAGTGAAGTCTAAAGGACATTATAACTTTTAAAACCAATATTATACTAACCTCTTTACCCAGTGGTAGACCGGACCCCAGCGTGGCAGTGAGACCGACGATTTTGGAGATCATCGCCCGGTACGTCAGGTACTCTTTTAAATGTACTCCTCGGAGTATCGTCTTCATTTCTGGTATACCTGAACCTGTTGGGCAACCAAAGTAAGGTAAGTAACACGAATACACTATGTAATAGGTAGGACTGGGTTTTAGGATGTGAAGTTTAAAGTTTATTTCAACAAATAAAAGTACAGAATTAGGGTAACGAATAGTGTCTAAGTAATGATGATAATTATTATCTTAGGAAATCCTAGTAACTTCTATGGTTTACATTATGGCAACAATGTGGTCCAGCCACTCCATAGCATCTATTTCGGTGAGAATTTATATAATACCATAAAACGGTTAAGAGTATTTACTGAAATTATCAACCCAAATGAAGACAGCGTTTTGCTTCTTAGTTTTACAGAGTTGTCAAGAATATTAACTTAAACATGCATCTTGGTTTTACTCTGAGCAGCAACTATATGCACGAAACCAGCGGCAAGAAGATTATACATTTACCGTAGATTCGCGTGCATTGGCAGGACTGCAGTAAATATCAAGAATAGGATGGGTCCCAATATATGAACTTGTTGTATTCCTGAGGATTTCGTTTATAGGTGCGATTTCACTGTAAAATTTCACCTTAAAACATTTCCCGTGTAGGTACGATCGTAAAATAGGAAAGAAGGAGCCCTTCTGCCTTTCTCCTTCTTTCCGATTTTACGCTTAGTTTTTTTAAGTTTGAAGACAAGCCCTTCATGCCACATTCTGTCAAATGCTTGGCTAGTATCTACGAAGACTGAAAGTAGACATGTCATTATGTACTACAATTAGAAATTCCACAACAAATCTTATATCTTACCTATACTCTGAGCAGCGACTATGTGAACGAATCCAGCGGCGAAGAGTATGAGGCAGACTGGTAGCGACACCCACGCTACGTACTGACTGAACGTCGACGTCGCTAGGTCATTGTACATCCACATGCGGGCTGGAAAATAGGGGGAAAGTTAGTATTGCTGAGGGATTGTTAAAGGCCGGTTTTTTAAACAATAATTTTTTTCTTATGTTGTGACAGAATGTCAACAATTCTGGTATATTTTTCTAACGCTAGGTGACTTAACGCATCCTGACCTGCAAGTGTTACAATCTTGAATTTAATTTACAAAGCAATTACTTGCTACTTACAACTTTCATCCTTTCATGGTGAGCGTGAAAAGTTAAAATATAGTTAAGGTCGATCAAAAATAACAAAGTTAGATAAGAATTTGATATGCGTTACAATTCCAGGTGTAAAAAATCAAAGGTGTAATATTATTAAATTTGATACATAATAGAAATATTTCCTACATTAGTCTACTAAAGAAACCAATTAAATATCTTTTCTGGTATCGAATTTGCAAATATTTCTTACCATTCTGACAAACAGCTATCCCCCTGTCCATGGCGAAGTTAACGATCGCCATGATGATGCCCAGAAGAGCCAGGAACACCCAGTCCTCGCCCAGCCGAGCGAACGTGTGCCTCCAAACATATCCTGCGACAAACTTTTTGCACGTGAATATTTGTCATCGACAACAACAAATATAACATAATATATTGAGTTAGGACACGAGGTTGTCGATGTGTAATTGGCTGCCGCTGTGCCGATTGGTCTTTCTGCTTCGACGATCATCGATGAGAGTTCGACGATCATCTTTCGAAGCTATCGATGCGCGGTTGGATCAAGAGCGTGATGTAGAAGCTAGCACTTCTCGATACAGCTTGAATTCTGCTCCAGAAATCGGTGTATTTCATTCTCTTTTTATGAATTTATTTTTATTTAGAAATATTTAACGATGTACGCAGGTACGCAATAATAGTGGATTGTATTAAGACGACGTCTTCAACTATTGCGGTATTAAACGAAGAGAAGAATTAACGAAATTTCTATAATGCTGGCTAACCTAAATTTACTGCAGCAGTTATGTCTAACTGCTGCTCAAAGGTCTCAATTTGCTTTTTTAGTTTTATTTTTTCAAAACTTTATCTTTAGGGTACTTTTAATTCATAATGTAAGCCCCACCGTAACCTAATCTTACAATAACAATTTAACTTAATAATTACCACAATGAATTTAACGATTTCACAAAAGTCGAGCTATCGACACATTGCTTTATCATGCATACGCAGCACCACGTCTTGGATCAGCCAGGATTTCGAAAGACCGGCATTGATACCCACTTATTGATTTTATTGATTTTTCGCAATCTTGTCAGTAGCTCGCTTGACCACTTGGTCGACGGTACTCTTGCCTAGAAGTAACTTATTCACTCTTGGCTATAAGACCCCTAGGTTGTAGTTTGCTATTAAGAACACTGCCTCCAGCAGGTAATTCCACTTCTTAGCTGTACAAACAATGTAAGTGTTCCCAAAACGTTTTGTGCGTATGGGTGGGATGTTCAACATGTACCGGTGGTACATCGTCATATGTCTGATGATCATAGACAGATTCCACCAAAACATGCTGGACATCATCGATAATTTATTCAATTAATAATAATAGTCTTAGACAAGTAGACACTCACCTAATACTTTAAAGAACTTCCCTCGTGGTCTGTGTTTACCGCTAGCTTCTAACTCCTTCTGTCGGAGCTTGTCGTCTTTTCTTCTCTTCTTCCGAAGTCGTCTGAGTCTTCTTGCTTCTTCTCTAGCCGCTTCGCTTAGGTCGCGTTGATAGCGACCATACATCTGAAAAGAGGAAGGACATTTATTATTTGGTTCACAATACTGCATTTTCTTTTTCTCTTCTTTAGCTTACCGGCCATATTTATTTTATTTCTTTATTGAATACCTTAAGAGCATTACTCCAGAGCGGCGCGCTTCGATTTTAGGTAAATTTACTCACACTGCTTTACAGTTAGCGTGCACACAGCTGTCTGTATTGGAGTGCATTATAACCGTGTGTCGTACACCGCATTGATAATTTTGATACTTTGCCAACGTCGGCCGGTATTGGAGCGCAGACGCAATTCGCGTCTATTATATAGTAATTCTAAATAATTCATTGTAAATTAAATAAATAAGTTATTAAAAAAATCATTATGCCATAATCTTAGAACGTAAATGTGTTCAATTACTAGGCCTGAAAATAGACAATAATGCCCCATATTTTATCCTAAACTAACATATCTCGAAAAATGGCTAAAAATGACAGTTTTGAGTTTAATTTTCTTGAATGAAAACTTACAGCAATCGTGTTTTTTTTTTTTTTAGCCATGCATTAGTCAATGTTGTATTTTTTTTAAAGTAAAATTGTTGTAAGTTTATCATACACAGTTTTACTACTATCTCGTATCTGCGTAGATCATCGACCGCTAGATTTAAAAACGGCTTAGATAAGAACTGTTCTAATGGGAAAACTATACGACTATTTGAAAATGTTTTTAAACCACACACTAGATTATAAAATTCCCAATAATATGTCATCAATATCTTATCTAGAAATCAAACACATTATTGTTATATTGTCCATCGGAAATCATTGATTTTGACTTCTGCGTATTTTTAACGGATGAATGCTCTTAACTTATCACAAGACAAACATTTCTAAAAATAAGTGTACAATAGGCGGTCTTATTGCACAGGGTAATTTCTTCCAGACATCCACCGACTATATATTTTTTTTAATATAGGTACGTTATGACACACTAGTAATTACTCCTGTGTCATGACTGCGTCTACATATAAGTAAACACACATACACAAGACACCATGATCTGGAACAACTATCTGTAGACTGTATAAAATATATCGCAAAACGCAGCGCGACAGCCGATCGCTCAACCACTGCGCCATCCGTGAAAACTACTACTACAACCACCTACCCTACACATTTTGATACTTGTACTGATCTAACTTTTTCATAACTTAAAAAAATCTACAGATTTTTTTTAAGTTATGAAAAAACCTGTACTTAAAAAAAATCTATACTTTTTAAAATTGTAACTGTGTAAAATCATTATTCTAACCAACCCCAATGATATTTTTAGTAAAAAAAATATTAAGAATTTATTAATTAAAAAGTCATTGGGGTAGATAAAATCGTTATTCTAATCAATCCCGATGACATTTTTAATTTTAAAAGTAATTTATTTCATTTCATATTTTTCACAAAAAAATTTAGAATAACTATTTTATACATCTTAAATTAATAATATAATATTCCACAACTATCACACAACGCCGTCTAGTCCCAAGCTAAACAGAGCTTGTGTTATGAGTACTAGACAACTGATAAACATACTTAAATATTTCTAAATACATACATATTATAGATAAATTACACCCATACACAGTAAAAATAAATGATCTTGCTCATCACAAAATCATCTTTCCTGGATGGGAATCGAACAACCTTCGGCATAGCAGTCAGGGTCACTAACCACTAGACCAACAGGCCAGTTTAAAGTCTAAGTCCTTTGCATTTATAACACTGAAATCACCTACCACCACTCTGCTGCCCCTTTCAACCATCACTTGCGAACCCATCTTGTTTACCAAGCAATCCAATAAGACATTGACAATTACATATTGAAACCAACTGTTGCGGACAAAGAAAGTAAAAATACTGAAAGCCTAATTAGCGTAATTCAGCCTTGAATCCAGGCTTTGTTTGAAGAAGCTATCGTAAAGCACATACATCAGATTATCTCTGTTTAACGAAGATAATAAATCGGAAAATACCAATATTTGAGTTTTATATAGTAAGGTAGTCTTAGTAAATATGTGGTGGATTAATCTGACTAAAACCTTAAGCTGGAGTAATTTCAGGTTTCAGGTCAAAGAATCTTGCAAAATATTTAAATTTCAGTTTTCGGAATTCCGGAGTTCGAGGTTCCATAAAAAACTTTTATACAAAATGGGATATTTATTGGTTGACAACATCTAAGGTATTATCTTTATTCATTTTATATACATTTAAATCTAATAATAACATAATTAAAACTAACTTACAAAATAAAAGCCCTAAAGCACTAAAAACAGCAATCTAAAATACGGCGTCAAAAAACTCCTCCACATCGCTGTCGACTGGTAATGTACCCAAAAGACTAGCGGCATTGCCACGCTGAATGGCAATGCTTATCCTTTGTCCGAAGTAAAAGCCACCCCTTGGGCCACACGAAGTGTCAACAAGGCGTTTTGAAAGTTCTTTAAATAATTTCTGAGCAGTCTGACCCCACGATCCGAGAATTTCAAACCCAAACGGCTCGAAAATATAACTACCAACAAGGTTATTATATTTCCGCCGCTTGAGGTTCTCTGCAGCCGCTGCGGCGGCACCGGCACAGCACGACGATCATTATTATTATTATAAATAGCTAGTCAAATCTTGAATCATAATAAGAAATTGAGAACTTATTTGATTATAATTTTGGCTCAATGCTGCTCCAACTCCACTACCACTAGGGCGCAGAAATTTATTATTTTGGAAATTACTTTATAATTTGGAAAAACTTAAAAAGGAATAAGAAGGCGAGATGATGATTATCATAAATATTTTTTCAATTGGGACAAAAACAAAGAACGCCTCACTACGAAAGACGCCTCCTAAAAAGACGCCTCGCTTAAAAATGCCTCGCTACAAAAGACGCCTCGCTACAAAAGACGCCTTGCTAAAAAAACGCCTCGCTACAAAAGACGCCTTGCTAAAAAAACGCCTCGCTCCAAAAAACACCTCGTTACTAAAAACTCCTCGCTATAAAAAATGCGAACTGTCATTTACGCTGTTCTTCCTGAAAAGTCTCAATACTGAGCACAACTCATGTGATTTCAATGAAAACTATGACTTACGCGGAAATCAGTGTCCACTCATAACTTTAATCAGGAGATAAGCCAAAAGAAATCAAAACAACTACAGTTCTTATCGCTAAAATCGGATAGTCAGCAGTTGACCTTATATTACTTTGTTATCTAGTTATAAATCACATTTTTTCCATGTACTATCTACTAATAATATTGGCTGTTTTACAAGGTAATATGACAAGAACACATGTAATCGATAAGTTTTGGACAAAACACGATAAATATTGGCCGCGAAGATGTCTCAAGGTGCTAAGTAGATAAAGCAGTGCTGGCCCAGTAGAAATAGCCCCGACTTACGAGCCACGGCTTCAAACCCAGTCAGGTGAATTACTTTGTGTTATTACATCACCACTGCTCTCAAAACGGTGAAGGAAAACATCGTGAAGAAACCGGCATGTAGGTACTAGAACAAAAATTCGAAGACATACAATGTGTCACCTACCAATCCTCACTGTGCCCGCGTGCTGGCCCATTGTCTATCCTAGAGAGGAGACTGTGTGTGCCAACAGTGGGAAAATTATAGAGCTGATTATGCTTGTATTGTGTTATTGATCTGTATGGTCACCCAGACAGAAGACATTATTGGATCGTAGCTCAATTAAAAATCAGGGCAATTAAAAAATTGTTCAATTTTTTGTAGCAAATTATCAAATAACTTTTCCCACGTGAATACAGAAAACTAGCTTCTGCCAGCGGCTTCGCCCGCGTGAAAATAGGTTCCCCTTACTAACTTTGGACCCCCGTTTCATCCCCTTAGGGAGTGAATTTCAGAAAATCCGTTCTTAGCGAATGTCTACATCCTATAAGGAAACTACCTGCCAAATTTAAAGTTTGTAGGTGTTATAGTTTCTGAGATTTCGTGATTAATCAGTGAGTGGTATTTCGCTTTGATATACATATATATAGACTAGCTTCTGCCCGCGGCTTCACTAGCGTAAACGTAGGTTTTTCCGTCCACAAACTTTGGACCCCCGCTTCATCCACTTAGGGAGTGAATATTGGAAAATCCTTTCTTAGTGCTCGCCTACGTCATAAAAGGAAAACTTGTGCAAAATTTCACGTGACTAGTCCCAGTAGTTTTGGCTGTGCGTTGATATGTCAGTCAGTCAGTTTCCCCTTTTATATATATAGATTACCCCAAGTGAACATAATTCCGAGATAAAAAGTATCCTATGTCGTAAACATTGCCAATTAGCCATGGACTACCCGTGCGCCTTTCATCCAAATCCGTTTGAGCGTGATGGAGTAATAAGCGTACACAAATACATACACACTATATCATCATCTGTCCGCCCTTGTCCCATATTACTTGGGGTCGGCGCAACACGTTATTTTCTTCGATTCTGTCCCCGTGTCACCCGTCACGCTATCATTAACTCCCTTTTCTCAAACTTTTTCAATTGGGCGCAAGAAATTTCAAAACGCCACCTCCTATGACCCTTATATACCTATATACCTATATAAGGGTCATAGGAACATAAACGTGATCAAAGCTAGAAGGGTAGGTACCTACTCCTCTTGCTTTGATCACGTTTACGCAATCATTCACGCACGCCAAACTCTCGTCATTGAGTGGCAAACAAGCATGCAACGCACCTGATAATAGAAGGTCTCCACGACCAGAGCATCAGATATACTCGAGCCAGCATAGTGTCTCTTCACGCCAGACCGCGGCATCGGGAATCGACGGAAATAACAAGAGATTGGACTTTTACGAACGCGCACATTCGCACAGAGCCTTGCCGCTACTAAATTAAGATATTATTGGTTACATTGTGATCAATTCAGAAGCACGAACAATTATAATTAAGATGTACGCGAAGTGAGCAGGAATATCTATATCGGCATGATTTATATACATGGGTGTATATGGGTTCTACTCCATGCTCACTTTTTATTTAAGTCTTTATAGGTTCGCGCTTGACCGCTATCTCACCTGGCCCCCTAGCCAAGCTACAATCGTTTCGTTCGCGCCGAACGCCTCGAGTAGGCCACGCCTCCGATTCCTTTGTTCTGACCACGTGACTGAGCGTTGAGATGACGTCAGAACAAAGGAATCGGAGGCGTGGCCTACTCGAGGCGTTCGGCGCGACCTATACGGTTGTAACTTGGCTAGGGAGGCTGATGAAAACCGACGATGCGGTCGACGATGGACCGCGCTTACCTAGAAGTAACCTATTTACTCTTGACTTAAATATTCCCGGGTTGTCGCCATCAGGAAACACAGATTCCGGCAAGGAATTCCACTCCTTAGCTGTACGCAAAATGAATGTGTTCTCTAAACGTTTTGTGCGTATAGGTGGGATGTCCACATGATAAAAATACCTCTTTCTTTCTGGCTTCACCTTCATAAAGCCAGATGGAAAGAAGTATGAAAATAGAAAGTTATCCCCCAGAACCCCGGAACCCCGAAAACCCGAAAAAAAAGCGGTTCTTATCGAATCGGCGATTATTAGCTTCGGCAAATGGCAACTGAACGTCATGAGCTGAGACGTCAGAATGAGATGCAGCTTTGATGCGGCCAACAAAATGCAACTGTTAAAAGTATCATGACTGCTATGGCCGTATTTCTCAGGGTCTGAAGCAGCTTGCAATATGAAACGTGAAGGTACCCATGTAGCGCCTGCCAGGGCTATGGGTTCCGTACCTTAAAAGGAAAAACGGAACCCTTATAGGATCACTTTGTTGTCCGTCTGTCTATCTGTTTGTCACGACCCTTTATCTCGGGAACGTGTGGAGGTATCAAGTAAAAATTAAAACCAACCAAAACCGAAACTGCGACCCCTTGCAGCTGTGAAAAAATCAGACTTCTGAGTTAACGAAAAAAAAGATACTGCCGTTTATGTCGCAAAAAAATTATATTTCGACCATTGAATATTAAATTTCGACACTCAAGGGAATCAATTTCATAGGGTACATCCAATTTACTTAGAATATTGAAATTTATCATGAAGCAAGGTCTCATAGCACAAGTATAGGAAAAAATCTGTAAACTGTAAATTAGTAGTTACGGCACAAAAAAAATCTTTTTTTGCGATTCGGAAATATCTAATAACTCAATTCGGGAATTGAACTGTTTTCATAGGTAAGTTTGTTCGGAACCCTCAGTGCGCGAGTCCGACTCGCATTTGTTATATATCGTATTTCGTCTATGTTTCGAATTGTGTTTCGTCATTTGAGGGAACTAGCTTCTACCAGCGGTTTCGCCCGCGTGAAAATACGTTTATCCATACAAACTTTGGGCCCCCGTTTCATCCCCTTTGGGGGTACATTTTAGAAAATCCTCTCATATTGCTCGCCTACGTCATAAAAGGAAACATTGTAGAAAATTTCACACTCTTAGTCCCAGTTAATTCGGTAATAAGAAATAAAAGGGAGTTAGTGATAGCGTGACGAATGACAGGACAGAATGGAAGAAAAAAACGTGTTGCGCCGAACCCAAATAAAACAGGACAAGGGCAGGAAGATGATAATGATGAGTCCCAGTTAATTCGGTTGCGCGTTGATATGTCAGTCAGTTTCTCCTGGGTTTTTTTTATTTATTTATTAAAACTTTTTGCACTAGTAATAAACACTGTACAAAGGCGGACTTAATGCCTTAAGCATTTTCTACCAATCGACCTTAGGGTGGTGCAGAGACATAACATGCAGCTTAATGGTAAAGAAATACAATATTAAATATATACTTAGATACATACATACACATTAACAATGTAATTATGAAAAAAGAAATCCAACAAATCAACGCTGTGATGATTACACCAACTTCCTGGGAATGTGTTAACGTGCCATCACCTTAAAAGTGAACTGACTGGACGCCATCCTGATGTTCAACGGGAGCGCATTCCAAAGAGGGAGATCGCTTGGACATAGAAGAAGGACTGGATAAACCCAGAACGGTGTGTGGGACATCATAGAAGACGATTATTTTTAGTTAAGTGTTCGATACTGAACTGCAAACACGGGCTACATTTTTTTTTTAAGCATTCATTTTAACTGCTATAGCCTTACCCTTGGTGTACACGAGTGTTAATTGGCGTTACGTCTATATGTCTAAAATATTTTCAATACTAAATAATCCATGGCCCGATTTCAGAGTGCCAATGACCAATGCCACGGTACGCTAAATAAACCACTTAACGTCTTGACGTGGCCGATCGTTAAACACTCGTTTTGGATGAACCATGTGATGTACCAGACTGAAAGATTTTTGCCTTCTTATTATTGGACTAGTGGTTAGTGGCCCTGACTGCTATGCCGGAGGTCGTGGGTTCGATTTCCACCCAGGACAAATGTTTGTGTGATGAGCACAATCATTTGTTCTGTGTTTGCGTGTAATTTATCTATATATGTTTATCAGTTGTCTAGTACTCATAAGACAAGCTCTGCTTAGATTGGGACTAGACAGCGTTGTGTGACAGTTGTGTGAAAAAAAAAAGGATTTGGAGGTAGGTTTATCAGCTGAATGATTAGAAGAACTAATGGAATTCCCTGCTGGAGTCTGTGTTTCCTGATAGCTACAACCTAGAGGTAAGTCATGAACGAGTAGGTTACTTCTAGGCAAGAGTGCTCCATCGTCGGCCACATCGTCGCTTACCACCAGGACAGATAATGGTCAAACGCGAGCCTATCAATAATAAAAAAAACTAACCACAATCCTACTTCTCATTAATATTATAAATGGTAATATAGACTAACATGTTCGTATATTTGCAAATGACATCACAACGGATGATGCACAGGATTTTTTTAAAGAATGCCCGCGACCTTGAACGCAAAGCATGCATGTGAAGGATCACTGGTGGGTTGAAGTCGGCAAAAGTCTGACACTCTCTCTCGCTCCACCCAGAGCGGGAGAAGTTATTTGATGATATCCCACCCTCGAAAAGAAAAGTCCTAAGACAAAATCTTTAATAAGATATTCTGTTACTTATGGCAAAAGTAAAATATTCTCGGTTTATTTTCGTTTCCATTTGGGACTAAGGGATTAAATAAAAAACTAGGCAAGTGCGAGTCGGACTCGCGCCCTCAGGGTTCCGTACAAACTTACCTATGTAAATAGTTCAATTCCGGTATGGGGTCTCGGAATTTCTCGGGTTTTTCCGAACCGCAAAAAAAAATGTGGCGTATTCAGTTTTATTCCTATACTTGTGCTATAAGACCTTGCTTTATGCCAAATTTCAGGATTCTGGGTCTACGGGAAGGACCCTATGAATTGTGATTTCCTCGAGTGTGTCGAAATGTAAGTTTTTTGTCATATAAACCGAAGTATCTTTTTTTCTCGTAAACTTATAAGTTTGATTTTTTTACAGCTTTAAGAGTCCGCAGACTTGAGTATATGGTTTTAATTTCAACTGGATACCTCCACGATTCCCGAGATAAAGGGTCTTGACAGACAGACGGACGGAAAACAAAGGGATCCTATAAGGGTTCCGATTTTTTCCTTTTGAAGTATGGGACCCTAAAAACAATATTAATGTTATGGCTTTTTTGACCTAATGGCAAAAAGGCAAAAATCTGAATATTATTGGACAGCTTTTCAAGTCGAATTCAAAACAAGTTAAGTATACTATTGCAGGTTTGTTGCGAACCCAGTTCTTCAAGGGTCGGGTCGCCGTATGCCGGAGGCTGCTGGCTGAACCTGTTTCACCAAATGGAGGACGATGACGCCCACATGCCATGCATGTTTACTGTTTTCGCAATCACACATTTTTGATGCGCCATCGTTATTTTGGTGGTGGTTACAACCTTTACTTTCATCTTCAAAAGTTGATAAATTACTTATTATTCGCATTTATTTAGAAAGAAAGAAAGAAAAAGAGTTTATTCACGTCCAACATGGCGCATACCTTAAAAATAAAAACAAATAATAACAACAACTTATATTATAAGTGGTAGGGTATGCGTCACATCCGCGCAAAACGGCCAGCGCTCAGCAAATTTACTAGGTTTCCTGACTAAATCAGCAAAATTATTTACGAGTGTTATTAGAATAGGTTTTTTCTAACCAATGACATATTTGCAAAAGATTTAAGACATTATTATTATATATTGTAAAGTTGTTTGGATCTGTGCAAATCTGTCAATTACAGGTTTGAAAGTGGCGCCAGTGACTGAAAAGTTGAAAGAGAATCGTTTGACTTGGTATGGTCACGTGAAGTGGAGGGATAAAACGCATTTTATTAAAAGAGTTATGAGTATACTTGTGGAAGGATGGAGAGGGAGAGGGAGGACAAAGAAAAGATGGATGGATTATGAGAAGTGATATGAAAAAACGGGAGTCAGTGATAGCGTGACGGGTAACAGAACAGAATGGAAGAAAAAAACGTTTTGCGCCGACCCCAAATAAAACTGGATAAGGGCAGAAAGATGATGATATTAACAGCTCGTACAATTTGAAATTAGACTATACAGAGGTAAAGTTTGTTTGAGGAGTTAATCTCTAAAAATACTGGTCCGATTACGAAAATTTTTAACCGAAAGAAAGCTGCTTTGAGCCTGAGTGACATAGGCTATATTTTATGCACGCGGGCGAAACCGCGGGCAAAAGCTAGTATAAATTAAATCCGTATTGATTACATAATTATACAAAAATCGATTTGTAAGGTAATATAGTGTAGCGATAGAATTATCAACATCACACACACAGAATGCAATAAAAAAATCCAATCAATCCAAGCGAAATCTGGTCCAAAGAGGCCACAACCGAATGGATCCTAATAATATCCGTGGCATAGTACTACAAATTAAACCCGTAGCTAATTAGTACCCTGGATGCGCGGGCTGGACTATTTATAGACTCATATAGACGAGTCTATATGCATATGTACGTTTTTATGCTCTGGTTGGGAATTCCTGGGAATGGGAGGCTTTTGGCCAGCTGTGGGACACGGTGGGCAAATTAGATCGATATTTATTCTTTCCAACCTGCCGCACTTTTAATTAGAGTCAGTTTTAATTAAGACTGACTCAGCTGAGTCGGTCTTTCCATTAATAAAGAGGTGTGTTGTTGCGTTATCAATTGTTTTTTTCCCGGAAGACGGGGTGATTCAAGTTGTTATTTCTTACTAACGTAATTTTGGAGTTTCCAGAAATCGTTTCGGGAAAAAATGCCTATAAAATCTGGAGAATTGAACTTATTGAAAAATAACATTGCAAAAATCTATTTATTATCATCATCATCATTTCAGCCGAAAGCGTCCTCGGTACGTGGTCGCCATTCCAGAACCTTTCGTCCCCATCGACCATCTGTTCTGCGAGCAATGTGTCCTGCCCACTGCCATTTAAGTTTGGCGATTCTTCGGGCTATGTCTGTAACCTTGGTTCTCCTGCTTTTTATTATGTTCCTATTTAAATTGCAATAAAGTTGTAGACATATTGTTTGCATTAAAACCACTGCAACATTCTGTGATTGTCTTGTGGGATCCTCCATAGACAAACTCACCTATGCTTTCTAAATAGTTCAATTCCCGAATGGAGTCGAAGATTTTTCCAAATCGCAAAAAAAGTTTTTTTTTGGTGACGCAACAAAATATTTACTATTTTCAGATTTATTCCTATACCTGTGCTTGCTTTATGTCAAATTTCAGGATTCTGGGTTAAGGGGAAGTATCCTATGAATTTTGATTCCCTTGAGAGTGTCAAAATATACGTTTTTTGCGACATAAACGGACGTATCTTTTTTTGTCGATAACTTAGAAGTTTGATTTTTTTATAGCTTCAAGGAACCGTAGATTTGAGTACATGGTTTTAACTTCTACTCGATACCTTCACGCGTTCTTGAGATAAAGTGTCTTGACAGACAGACAGGCAGACAGACGGACAACAAAGTGATCCTCTAAGGGTTCCGCTTTTTCCTTTTGAGGTACGAAACCCTAAAAAATACTAAAAGGTACTAAGCAAAGTATACTATACTGATAAGTAGGTAAAAACGTACCAGGCAAACGTATACACATGGACTTTATCCATGAACACACAGACGCATCTGGGTCTACCAACATCGTTATCAGTAACAAATATGTGAAAATCAGTTCTCTCGATAATCTTAATCTGTGTAAACTTTACCTTAGCTCGAAGGCAAGGTTAATTCACGTGATTGTCTACGTAAGCCTTATCTGAAGCCGCTCATCCTTCCGTACACACACTGTTTGATATTCCACTGTAAACAGTGGCTGCTACCTTTTTATTGCACGGTAGTCTAATATGATCATGTATTTGTGTCAGGGTTTAGGAAAATTGGTATTCCTTTGTAGTGGTTTTCTTGGCAGTATAATATATGTAGGAATAGTATATTTTGATACAAGTGTAGAAAGTTTGGCGAGTGTTATGCCGATTGCTGCAGTGACAAATTTGCACGTGTATCAAACGACTTTTTCAATACACTTACAAAATGAATAAACGGGGGTGGCCCAGCGATTCGTTAGGATCAACACGCGCCCAGCCCGATACGATAAATGTAATAAAATTGTGGCGGGGGAGAGCACGCCCACTTTTCTGCACTAGTGCGGAAAACAGTCTATTGCGTGCCTAATAGCGGTGGGATAAGAAAGGGTTTTCGAGTAAGTGTATTGAAAAATGTTTGTTACGGTGAAAGGTACCGGCTCTCTAACTTAAGTTACATGTTAGAGATATAAATAGTCAGAATTACGAGAATAGACAAAACATTTATATGCAAAAGTTCTTATATTTTTATTTCTTTGAGTTGAGTGGGGCGATGTACGTGAACGGGCGCCGTCAGTTGAAACTGGTCATCTCTTAGCTGCCAGTGGTTTATTTCATTTTCTATTGTTTAATTTAGTACTTTTTTTCATTATTTATCTACATTACGCTCACATAATAGAAGCGACAAAAAATATTTACCTAACCAAGATTATAAAATAACTCATACAAGAGTCTCCATGGAGTTTCTTGCACGTTCTTCTCCATAAAGATCTACGTATTGGAACGTGCAATTTAGCTTCACTTTTTTTAACTGACTGACATTTTGCAATTCAAAAGTGCCTGTGAATGGTCTATTTGAAATAAACGTATCTGATTTCTGAATTATATATTGTTGAGCAGTGGTGGCCGAGTGGAAACGGCCCCGACTTACGAGTGGTAGGTTCCGGGTTCAAACCCAGCCAGGCGCATTACTTTGTGTAATTTATTTCATCACCACTGCTCTCAAAACGGTGAAGGAAAACATCGTGAGGAAACCGGAATGTCCTAGAACCAAAAGTTCGAAGACATGTGTCGTGACATCCACCAACCAGCACTGGGCCCGCGTGGTGGATTACGGCTCATTCCCTCTCCTAGAGAGGAGGCTTGAGACCCAACAGTGGGAACATTATAAGGCCGACTATGCAAAGCTATGCTATGATTTCTGAATTTACGACAATAATAATTCTAGACCATAGCCGCGCCAATGACTCAATTCAAAAAACATTAAATATAAACAAAAACTCTCGTTTAAAATTCATGAATAAGCTTCGTATTGCATAACAAATAAGTTGCTAAACTAGTTGCAACAAGGTTATAAGAAAACTGCAACAGCGGTGCGCACGCGCATGTGACGTCACGAACAGTGTCAGTGACCCCAGCGAAAAGCTCGAGAACACCGACAACCCTGACCAGAAAATAACACTGGTTTATGAATATGACAATTCTGATTATGTTACAAGATTTAAAACAAGGTCTTTATTAAATGATAAGAAAGTATAGGTAAGCATACTAGCTTCTGCCAGCGGCTTCGCCCGCGAAAAAGTAGGTTTCTCCATACAAATTTTTAACCCCCTTTTACCCTTAGGGGGTGAATTTTGGAAAATCCTCTCTTAGTGCTCGCTTACGTCATAAAAGGAAACCTTGTGCTTTTCACGCTCCTACTCCCATTAGTTTCGGCTGTGGGTTGATCTTGTTATTGTCAGTCAGTCAGTTTTTCCTTTCATCTACATCTACACTAATATTATAAAGAGGTAAAGTTTGTTATTTTGTTTGTAGGAGGTAATCTCTGAAAGTACTGGTCCGATTGCGAAACTTTTTTCGCCTATCGAAAGCTCCTTTATTCCTGAGTGACATAGGCTATATTTTATGTACGCAGGCGAAGCTGCGGGCAAAAGCTATTTATCGTTATTGTTATTTGTTTTATTTTTTAGGTATGCGCCATGATTTAAAAAATATATAAACTCTTTTTCTTTTTTTCTTTAATTTATATAAATTTGGGCGCTATCCCCGAACATCTTTTTTTTTGGAAGGAAATCATCAAATTAGTCCCGATCTGGGTGGAGCAATTTCCGTTTAAGGCTTTTAATGAATCTCACGCAAAACTGCGACTCGATGCGATACGACACCACATCGTAGAAACCGGCGATGCGAATTGCTGCGATGCGATTTCGTGCGGCAAAGCATCGGTTCAGGTGAGCATACATTGTATAATGCGAATCAATCAGCAAGTTCTTGCGATGCGAGCAACTGGCCAGTCGCCATATTCGCGTTTCCATCTCGGTACACTCAACATGTATGATGTCTATGTGATGTATGATATATAGTATAGTATGCCAGGCTGGGCTAGTACGTTTGGGAAGCTGCGCGGTATCTTCTCGTCCAACATACCACAGTGTCTCAAGACGAAAGTCTATGACCAGTGCGTGTTGCCAGTGATGACATATGGCACTGAAACATGGTCGCTTACAATCAGAAGGCTTACATCACCCAAAGGGCAATGGAAAGGGCTATGCTCGGAGTTTCCTTGCGTGACCGCATAAGGAATGAAGATATCCGCAGGAGAACCAAGGTGTCCGACATAGCCCGAAGAATCGCCAAACTAAAGTGGTAGTGGGCAGGGCACATTGCTCGTAGAACGGATGGTCGATGGGGCTGAAAGGTTCTAGAGTGGCGATCGCGCACCGGAAAGCGCAGCGTTGGAAGGCCTCCCACAAGGTGGACCGATGACCTGGTGAGAGTCGCGGGAATGCGGTGGATCGGTCGACGTTGTGGAGACGCTTGGGGGAGGCCTATGTCCAACAGTGGACGTCTTTCGGCTGAAATGATGATGATAATGATGATGCCAAGCTGGTGTCCGTACTCCACGTGTAAAGCGCGCATTTTGCGCACAGAGGCTCTACCACGAGATGTTAACGCAATCCATTTGACCACTTAAATTGAATATATATATAGGTATGGAGTTGTATAGAACGTATAGCTCTATCTCTTTTTCTCACTCGCAAGCTTGACATTTTAACACGTCATGGTAGGACAAATGTGTCATACGATCTGTATGAGACGTAAAACTTTATCGTTTTTCTTTTCCTAATATAACGATTATATTTGCATGTCTTATAACTGGTTTAAACAAATCTTCTATATATATATATAAAATGAATAGCTGTTCGGTAGTCTCGCTAAAACTAAAAAACGGCTGGACCGATTTGGCTAATTTTGGTCTTGAAATATTCGAGAGAGACCAGTTAAGGTTTTATACCTTACCTGGTCTATGTTCGGTTCGGTGAGAAAAAATCACGAAAAAAAAATCCAAATACAACGCCATCTTTAATTAAAATGTCATTATTAAATGAATTATCCGCGTTCTAAATATTGCGTTATCCTTACTATTGGCGGTACGAAGTTCGCCGGGTCAGCTAGTATATAATAATTTAAAGTATTATTATCTGACAAATATTGTTTTTCTTCAAATCGGTAACCGGTTTAGCTCGTCCTTCTACAAAGGCCTCTTCGAAAGCTTTCCATTCTGCTTTTACTATTCTTGCCCATTCTGGACTGGCTACTTTTTAGGCATGCGGTGTGTGCCATCAGCAAAGAGAAGCGGTCGCGACCAGCTGCAGCTTAAACTCTTGCAGTGCCGTGACTTTGTATAATGTCACGTAGGACAGCGCGGCGCCGCGACGCATTGAGTTTGTGTGAACCGCATCGTATCGCTTCGCAACCGCAATCACGTTGAATCGATGACATAAGACGCCGCATTAACATACCTATGGCCTAAAACTCAGTATATCATCATCATCCGAAAGACGTCCACTGATGGACTTAGTCCTTCCCCAAGTGTCCCCATAACGACCGGACCTGTGTGTCTCGCATCCATCGGATTCCCGGGACCCTCACTAGGTCATTAGTCTACCTTGTGGAAGGCCTATACTCAGTATATATTCGTAACCAAACTAGAAAACCAAACCGAAAGGAATCTACGCCAACATCTGAATCCTAAATAAGTATGGTTGAATTAGTATAAAATCCGCATCAGCATACATCTAAGGAAGTGATTAAGATCATAATCTAAGTAATTAAATCTCACACATCTTCGCACAATAACAGAATCATACGTAACCGGTCTCACGACTGAATTGACACAGATAAATCGTGTAGTCACCGAGTTACTGTAGGCTAAATAAAGTCTACTCCACACGAGATTAGAAACAAGCGAGTATAACATAACCAATATAAAAACGGGTTTTATGATGTTGATGGGGCTGCCCCGTTTCTGCAGTGCATCAGGTATGTTCGCAGAGGCAAGCGTCGATGGTTTTCACGCCATCATCAGACAGAAATCTGCCTCTTTGCTCTGCAGAGTACGGGCTAGCACCAACTCCGTCCTGAAAACCATAGCGGGGAGGTACGATTCTCCTCTGTTAGGTCATGTTGTTCACAGATGCATCATGAACAACCACCTTGTTTTAAAATAAATAGATAGATAGAAGTTTACTAACATAGGTTTAAATTTTTCTTAATTGTTTACTAACCGATGTCACTTATCCGAATTAAAGTTTTTTTTTTTTATTTAGTTATTTATAACAGGCCAGTAGAAACGAACTAATGTGGGTTTTATCGGTAGAGACCGTGGTCCGCGGAACTCAAAGAGCAACTTTTTTTTTTACCCGACTGCAAAAAGGGTTATGTTTTTCGCGCGTATTTTATATGTATGTATGTATGTAATATTCTTTATTACTTCATATCTTCCAAACCGCTGAACGGATTTACATAATTAAGATATCGTTAGATTCATCGTGATAAACCAATATAACGACTGTGAAATGCCATAATTTAAGGTAAATTTTTTTTTACCTTTAATTATGACGTAGCGTCCAGAAACCAATTTAATTTAAACAAAGCTGCAACAGTCGGGACCCATTAAAATAATCTAGACTAAAATCATTATTATTATATAATATGGGTCCCGACTGTTGCAATTTGTTTTAATTAAATTGGTTTCTACGCTACTGGACTGAACTTGTTTTTTTTTTTTTTCAGCTTTTATTTAAAGTAATTTTTTTCGCAGTCGGGTTTTTTTTAAATTATGGTTAGGCTCGCGTTTCACCACTATCTCACCTGACGGTAAGCGATGAGTCGCTATAGGATGGTACGGGTGACAGTTGTCGGATTCATACAATGTAGCTAACTTAACCTATCCTTTACTTTTATCTTAAAGATGCATATTTTCTTCCTGCTGTCATCCTACCCATGAAATGTAAAAAAGACCTCAGTCTCTTTTAAAGTCCATACATTAAATATGTAATGGTCTTTTGAGGAAAGAACCACATAAATTTGAGTGGACCTGTCCAGTCAGTGCAAGCATTTGTCAGTATTCGTGTAGCTCAAGTAAGGACTAGTAAGGAGCTCACGATTCGATGAACAAAGAAAGGTCATTTGGGTACGCCGCATAGCTAACAATTGCACATAATGCATTTATTAGCTGTCGTCCATGATGCCCGATACATTACTAAGAGTACAGCATCAACCTTGCTAAGGACTACGGCATCTATTCTTGTATCATTTACAAGAGAAGAATGATGAGGACCGTCTTCGAAACGACTGTCCTCGTCGAAACCACGACTTCTCCTCGATAGCTAACAATCTGTATAATGGCCGCAATTACATACATATGTAAGATATGTAAATAGGAATAAGAATGTTTTTATGTGTATATTATGAAAATGTATCACATAACGAGATGTTCAGGCACGTTCTGTTAAGTATTGTAATTTTTGCAAAAATACAGATTTTATTTATTTATTTATTTATTTAAACTTCATGTACAGTAGTGGTACATAGGCGGACTTAATGCAACAAGGCATTCTCTACCAGTCAACCTTTGGGTTAAAAAGAAAATAATGTGGTAGGTTTGCACAATAAATAAATAACAGATATTTTAAAAAGAACAAATAAAATAAAAAATAAGTTATTTATAAAAATAAAATACATATATATGCTAAAATTATAAACTAATAAATACTATGAAAAATATCAAATCATTATGAAAACTCAATAATAATTCTGACGAAGACCAAACTAAACACTTAGTCATAAAAATAATGTTTTCATCATCAGTTCAGATATTTAAATAAGTAGGCTCATTTTAACTTTGCAGAGTAACCAGTTTGGTTTAAGGCCCAAATTGCACGCAGACAGTACAATAAATGATGAATAATATTTATTTTGCAAATAAGTTTTAAAAATCACTTTTACACGTCAATATTTTCGTCAATTTAAACTACATAAAGCCAGTTCAGTTTTCTAGCTGACTACCCTGAGAAGAAACACCGAAACAAACTCAGGGGTCAAAGACTCTTTTAAAGTCCATACAGCAAAATGTAATAGTCAAATCATATGAGAACCTTGTAGATTCGAGTCTGAGATGGTCTTTTTCACACAGTAAGCAGTATAGTAGCAGTATTATTAGGATAGCACGTGGTACGTAGGAGAGGCCCATGAACTCATTGAGTCTGCGACCCAGGTACATGCCTCCGGAGGGCTTATCATATGGGGGTGCCGGGGTGGGTCACAAACTCGCCCGAGTTGCGCGAAAGGCTACGGTTGCAGAGAACCCTGGGTATGATATGGGCCCCTGGGCCAGATTCTCTGGCGTTCGACCTGTCATGGAAAAGATTACGTCCGGAGGTAATGTCGGCCCAAATTACCCGCAGAGACAGTGCAATAAGCTTAAAACATGCTCTCAGATATTAAATAGATTAGAATACCGCATCACATCACGCATCGGCTTTCGCCTGTTTTCTCGGCTTGTTTTTAGGGCTTTTGACCTGGTTTCGTATTAAATCATCATCTTCCTACTCCTGTCCCATTCTACTAGAGGGCTCAGGCAGAGTAATACTATTTTATCTTACATTCTGTCTTGTCAACCGTTACTAACTCTTTTTTCTTTCATTTCACTCCTCACACAATTCATCGATCTCTTTTTGGCCTCTTTCCCTCTCCTAACCTTCAGATTTTTACTGCTGCGCAAAAAGCGAAATTGTAAGGTCACAAAGCAGCAAACTACCTAACAACATGTAGGTATCTCCGTATAATTTTATCCTCCTAATAATAACTACAGAATAATCTAGTTGTGAAAATCAGCTAATAGCACAAGGAAATATATGGTTTCCGTGACTTGCCATCAGATAATGAAGCATTAACTTACCATCTTAGGTAATTAAAAAATTAAACACATTTGACATCTAAGTTGAAGAGTTTTAATAGCCAGAAATTACGAGAGGAAGTCCTGTGGCTGGACCTTATAGAGACGAAAAAAATACTTCTCATCCTAAAGAAAGCATACTGCGAAGTATGTAACCATTTGACCTCTACTTTTATTTACCAACACCTGAGGTAAAAACCTACGTTCATTGTATTAACATTAATGCTTGCTACATCGACCGACGCTAGATTGATTGTTAAATCTAAATTAACACAAGCGAAGCCACGGGCAAAACCTATCAGCTTATAACACTGCGTAGTTACTTTTATTTCTAAGATATATATTGATTACTGCGGTTTTGCAAAGATTTATTGTTGGCGTTGTATCTAGTAAAATCTAAATAATGTTAACCACAAAGTGATGGTGAATATATCCTTGGATTTCTAATTTTGTTCTATTGCTTTTTAATAGACCTAATTATTGACCGGCTTTGGTTTTCAATTACAGAAAGTATTATAAGTATTTGTGCAAAAAAAAAAATATCAGGAACACTTTTCAGTTTCATGTCTGTCACCCGTATATGTACATATATACAGCTGGCGCAGTGGTTGAGCCATTGATAAGGGTCGCCGCACATGGGTCACATACCACAGCCACAAACACCGATACGAGAAGCTAGAAGCGGCCACAAAAGCAGCTGAAGGGCGCTACAGCCACTTGTGGCTGGTAGCTGCTTTTTTAACCCATACACGTAGTATCATAATGGGCTCTGACGAAAAACAAAAGGTTAAAATGCGCGAGTGTGGTGTGACAGCGTTTTCTATCGGCGTTTAGTGGCCAGTGCGGACCACAAGAAGCAAGCAGCGGTAATTTGTAGCGTGTGGCGGCCATCGGCGTCAACCGTGTGCGGCAAATCCATATAAAATGTATGAAAACTATAGAAAATATGGCAACGGTTGTGGTCGATGACCCGTGTGCGACAATGCTTACTGAGCTGCGTGAAGCGGGTTTGATACCGCACAGAACAAAAAATTGCATAGCCATACAGATAGTTGTTCCGATTTGGGTGTCTTGTTTATGCGAGTTTACGTGTCTGTGTGTGTTTTGTCAGAAAAAAAATCTTCTTAGTTGCTAGTTCCCACCGTTAGGCAGGAGTAGCTTAATTTAACTGACACAATTACATTACCAACGATTGTTGACATAACCGGACGCAATGATACCACGATTAACCACCTAAGCAGCTAGGAATCAAGTTACTAAACATACATTGTACTTGGACAAGTATGCTAGCTTTTGCTGTGTGGTTCTTTCATCAGAAGACCATCCCAAACACTAATCTGCATGGTTCATTATATGATTTGACCATTACATGTTTGCTGTATGGACTTTAAAAAGATACTTTTACCTCTGAGTTTGTTTCGGTGTTTCTTCTCAGGGTACTTGGTTGGGAAAAACCGGCATCATCTAGCCAAAATTAAAAAAAAAATGATTGTAATAGTACATTTTGATACAAGTGAACTTTTCACGTGATCAAACGACGTTTTTAAATACACTTACGAAGAAATCAATAAACGGAAGTTGACGCGCAACTCGTGGGGGTTAGCGCCCTGCCTGATACGATAAATACAGTCAATTGTGGCGGAGGCAAAGTCACGCAGTTTTCCGCACTAGTGCAGAAAACAGAAAATTGCCTAAAAGCGGTAGAAATAAGAGCGGGTTTTCAAGTGAGTGTATCTAATCAAGGATCAAATCAAACACAAGGTTCTTGTAAACTGCTAAAGATTAAAAATGAATAGAAAATTCAACTCATGGAACGTCAAAGCCAAGATCTTCAAGGTTCATTTGAAGACCAGCGTTAAACAACTACTACGAAGGTGTCTGGCATTTTTGCTGAACTGAACCTATTTCACATAGCCGTGACACATACTATGTGCTAGCGTCCTTTTTTAATCTTAAGTTTCCTATGTGTATCGCCAATTTTTTTTCTTTCTTTCTAACTTCTAGGAAATCATTCTGAAGCCGCAACAGGTCTCACTGCAGTCTTAGGAAGCCTTTAGGCAGCAGAGGACTGTACCTACCTAAGCTTGGTTTCCACCGGACAAACCACATCCTGGGCATCAAGTTGCAAAGCGTTAAACACAACACCTGGACTAATTCGCGGCCATTACGCAATTGTGCTGCAAGTGGGAGGAAGGAAATACCGTCTGATGAAGTAAATTTCACAATTAGGACAAGTGGCCCGCGTGAAGTAGGGACAGCAGGGAATGGCTACTCATTTGTTGGTGTTTAGTTTCAAGGGATAAAGATATAGCCTAACTGGATGTTCCTCCATAATTGGATATCCTTCATTGTCTGGAACCATTATGACGGCTTGCTTTTTTTATTATGGATAAGCTCGCATGTGACCGCTATCTCATCTGATGGTAAGCGATGATGTGGCCGACGATGGAGCACGCTTGCCTAGAAGTAACTTATTCACTCTTGATTTAAAGTCCCCTAGGCTGTGTATCAGCAAGCACAGACTCCGGAAGGGAATTCCACTCCTTAGCTGTACGCATAATAAATGTACTCCCAAAATTCTTTGTAGGTACGTATGGGTGGGATGTCCACATTGTACCGGTGGTGATGATGGTTTCTGCTTGCCCGGGCTGCGAGATAGTTCGAAAGAGTTACCGCGACCACAAAACGCAAAGGGCAACTGAAGGAAAACAGGTGGATTTTAGTCAGTAAAAAATAATTCCTTCGCTCTCGCTCCAACCAGGGCGCGAAGGATTTTTTTGGTGATTTCTCACCTCAAACCAAGGTCCAGAAGCCATACCACGAGCTTGTAATGCGATCCATTTGACGACCTGAACGGAACTGTTAAAAAGGGATGGAGCTATAAAGGGTGTTTAGCTCTATCCCTTTTTCGACGAATGATTTTTAACGTCATGGTATAAGATTCAAATTTCTATAGAGGTTTTGTAATTGGATAGGTTCTGCTTCATTGCCTGCTTGATTTATATGGATCTGGATAACGAATTCAGTTCTTTATCAAGCATCCTTATGAAGTATCTTTATCATTATCTTAATACCTATACCAGCGCTGCGTTATTTATCGTATTAAATATCTCAGCATACACTGAGTTTATAGTTTTTAGTTTAGCATACCTTTTTGAATTCGTACAGACTATAATTTTCTTTTTCATTATATATTTTGTGTTTATTACGATTTTGTGAGGCACGAATAAACGATTTTTCTTTCTGTCTGTCTTGATCTCAACCCATGTACTGCCAAATACTTAACAAATGAACCAATTTGAAAGGTCTTGAGTTTTCCTTACTAAAATGGTAACATCACGCAGTCAATGAACAGACATGATGTTTTTTTTCGGGTTTTCTGCTGCAAAAATTAAGACTATATCCTTACCTCTGTATCAAAATGTATATATTCCTTCATTACTTTTCAAATCATTCACAAGTTGTGAAACTCGAACCACAATCAAGACATCAAACCACTATACTACATAACGAAAAATGGTCACAACGCTCTTTTAAATAACACTTAAAACCATCATTAAAAGAAATTACGGTTTATCGAAGATCTATAGCATAACTATTGGTAACGGCTTCAATTCAACTGGCCTAGTTGATTACTGCTGAGCAGAGCCGTAGCTAGGGCAATGCCAGCGGTGCACAAGCACAGGGCGCAGGCCCTAAAGGGGCGCAAAAAATATCAAACCAGGGCCAAGTTTTGATGATCCAACTAATATCAATTATCGTGCTCCTAATACGGTTGTAGACGCACCCTACTAGGAGGACCTACCGCACACTCTTAACGTGATCCATTTGACGACTGAACTGAACTGTTAAAGCTATACACCCTATATAGCTCCATCCCTCTTTGTCGCTAGCACGAATGACATTTTAACACGTCATGGTTAGGTCCTGATTCCGTGAGGGCACAGAGTTCCAGCACCCACAAGAGGTAAATAGTGGATGGTGTGTTTGAAGCATCACATCGCGCGTAGTTTTTGATATCTAGTAATTTTTCTATATATTATTCGAACCGGTTAAAATTCATCATCAAATTCCTGCCCCTGTCCTGTTTTATTTGGGATCGGCGCAACACGTTTTTTTCTTCCATTCTATCCTGTCACCCGTCACGCTATCACTAACTTCCTTTCTTTCATATCACTTCTCACACAATTCATCCATCTTTTTTTTGGCCTCTCTCTCTCTCTCTCTACATCCATTCACATGCAAGACTCTTTTAGTAACATGCGTTTCATCCCTCCTCTTCACATGCCATAACAAAAAACTTTGAAACTTCCTCTGATATATCCATACCTCACTTTATTCATTCACGTCACTCCACACTTCCGTCTCAACATTCTCATCTCCACTACATGCAATCTTTTTTCATCTGGGCCGGTTAAAATAAAAAGAAATTAAAGGGCAGTTACAGAAGTTCGCACCATAGCATAGCATAGTCGGCCTTTTTAATGTTCCCACTGTTGGGACTCAGGCCTCCTCTCTAGGAGAGGGAATGGGCCGTAATCCACCACGCGGGCCCAGTGCGGGTTGGCGGATGTCACATGTCTTTGAATTTTTGGTTCTAGGACATGCCGGTTTCCTCACGATGTTTTCCTTCACCGTTTTGAGAGCAGTGGTGATGAAATAAATTACACAAAGTAATGCGCCTGGCTGGGTTTGAACCCGCGACCTACAACTCGTAAGTCGGGGCCGTTACCACTCGGCCACCACAGTTCGCACCGTTCCTATAAAAAGGTTAGTTACAGCACTGCTGCCGAGTACCAGGTGTTGCATTGGCATTAACCTTTAGAGATCGCGTGCAGGAGATCATCGTCATTACGGTTTACCGTCTTAGCTATCCTGTTTAGACAATCTTAACTAGATAAATAGGTTCCTTATTCCTTGAGGACGTCCGTATGGTGTTCCTATAACAGTTTTTAAGATAGATGTCTGTTTGAATAAGGAAGACTTATGGGCTACTAACTTCTGTTTACCTTCCTACTCGTAGTTTCTGTAGTACCTAACTTAGTCTAACTTCTAACGTTTGTCAACGTGAATGGTTATTTGATTTACTTTATCTTTATATGTATGTATAATACTTATATATACCTAAACGGCTTAATCGATTTGGATGATATTTTGTGTTGAGTGGCGAACGAGAGTGCGAGAGTGGCATATATGTATATAGTAAATATAATAAATAATTCAATAGGGAATGTAGAAACGGACTCATTTTATAACATAAAAATCTATTAAAAGCTAATATTTTGACGTGTGTCACAATTGAAATCAATAGTCTCTTTCTGTTCAATGCTGTTTTTTACTCAGAAAAACCACATAAAGAAAAACTGAGGTTTTCTTTTTCCGGGTAAACAATGATTAATTATCGAATAAAACGTTTTTAGTGATAATTGAGTCCAGTAAAGTGTCTTATTGTCTAAGAAAAATGTCAATTAAGAGTTAATTTATCATTTAAAGATAGTTTACCTGTTTGAAGCGGTTTGGTTGCCTTGTATTATTGTCTAGTTTTTTTTTACCTGTGATGAGTAAGGCTTTAGTCTGGAAAATCGTCCAATAACTTCTCCCGCTATATACTGACTAAAACCACACCTGTGTCCTTCAGTTACCCTTTGAGTTCTCGGACCACGGGTTTCCTTTTCAGAAATTCCTCGTGACCCTAGCGGGCCTCGGTCCTGCTGGGCCCCTACAGTTTTGCTGACATCTCTTTGAGACACGTGTGAAACACTACGCACCGTACCGTCGACTTGGGCTCGGTCTGAACGGTTATTGGACAGCCGGACGACGAGCAACCCATTGCTCGAAGTCCGCAAGCCCGCGCCTACGGTGGTGGAGGATCGCCCTGCGACTCCCGAGGATCGGGGAGGGGAAGTGGGTGGGCATTAAAAGTGATCATCACCATGGATACTACTCTACTGGTGTGATTCTGCTTATCTTAGAGGCTTCAGGAACGCAAGATTTTAGCGACACCTAACCCTTACTAATCATTTACTAATAAACTACTTTTTCTAAATATTAGGCACTATATTATAATCTTTGTTTTTAGTTTCATGGTTTCACCGGTCCCGGTGTTTATTTGTTGAAAAATCATCGTTTGTTGTATTTATTCTGTTGTTGTTTTATCAGCAACATAAATACATTATCTCTGAAAATTGCAATTGTCTAGCAATCACGGTTCACGAGAGGGTCCCGTTTTTACCCTTGGTACGGAGGCCTATAATGGGCTATTAGAAAAAAAATACATGTCGCTTTCAAGATCACTGAACAAAATAAACTTCACTATAACAAAAAGAGTATTTACGTTATCAATAAATATAACGTAATGTGCATTATATTGTCCTGCGTGGGATTGAAGGTAAGCAGATAACATCAGTTCTTAACAATTCAAGACCATTTGAAGTAGAATTCAGGTTAAGTTCCAAAAATGTCATAAAGAAGTTGTTGATTGAGATGTTTATGGATTTTTTTCTTGAGGATAGAGACAAAACATTCATTTGGTTTGAGCGTGGTTACCATATAAAATAAAATCTTTTTTTACTTTTAAAATTTTTTAGGGTTCCGTAATTCCGTACCTCAAAAGGATAAAACGGAACTCTTATAGTATTACTTTGTTGTCCATCTGTCTGTCTGTCTGTCAGTCAAGACCTTTTATCTCGGGAACGCGTGAAGCTAGAGTTGAAATTAAAACCACATATTTTTTACTTTTAAATTTTTTAGGGTTCCGTAAATCCGTACCTCAAAAGGTTAAAACGGAACTCTTATAGTGTCACTTTGTTGTCCATCTGTCTGTCTGTCAAGACCCTTTATCTCGGGAACGCGTGGAGCTAGAGTTGAAATTAAAACCACATACTCAGGTCTACGGTCCCTTGAAGCTGTGAAAAAATCAAACTTCTAAGTTAACGGATAAAAAAGATACCGCCGTTTACGTCGCAAAAAACGTATACCTATTTCGATACTCTCAAAGGAATCAAAATTCATAGGGTACTTCCCATTGACCCAGAATCCTGAAATTTGGCATAAAGGAAGATCTTTTATCACAGGTATAGGAATAAATCTAAAACAGTAAATTTGGTGTTACCTATGTCACAAAAAAACTTTTTGCAATTCGGAAAAATCTTCGAGACTCCATTCGGGAATTGTAGTTTGTACGAAAACTTTAATGCGCGAATCCGACTCGCAGTAACCCTGTTTTTTGATTATTCTTAAATATCGATTTTGATTAAGGTCCTGGAATGAAAAAAACATAACCTCATGGCCGTTCATTGTCTCTTAAGATACAGGAATACCCTAGTTTAAGAATCAGGGAAACGGAAATTGTAAACAGATGTACCATGTATTACCACCAATATATTCTCCCTTAAAATGTGGTTACTTAAACTTCTATATCTTGCTTGTTAGTAGTTTATGTTTTGTTTTTTTTTTTTTTCAAATCGTCTTTACTCTTTTTGATCAATAAACAATTATTATTCCATTTATTAAATTTATGTACATATTAATTACATTTTTAAATATTTTTAAAAAAATAAAATAAAAAAACATTTAAAAATATAAAAAATTGTAGCCCACCGGCATCGGGAGCAGGGTCCAAGCTACCGGAGGCCAGGGCTCCTGAGAGAGGAATCTCCTAACGATGCGCGCCGTGTCCAGGAGTACTGCATTCTGGATCAGGCCCTTGATCCAGCTGCCTAACGAGAGCCTCCTTAGATGTTGTTCGAGGCTCTTGGCTATTAAGCCATTGGCCGTTACGACTATCAGTTACAATTATTATTATTATTAATGCAAATGGTAACTGATGGACCAAGGTGAGTTTTAGTTATGAAAATTCTGACGCTGACATCGTCATCAACAGTCTTTTCTCAACTAGCTTGGGGTTAGTTTTCAGTCTAACCGGATGCGGTTGAATAAACTGTGTTTAAAATTACATAATGACTTTTCGCCTAAAAAAACTATGTTATGATTTCTTTGTATAAAGGACCAACGCTCTTTGCTAGGACAACACACATGATTACTCATATAAGCCTAAAGCTAGAACTACAATGTGTACACGTGTGTCACATACGCCGATCTGGGCGCGTCGATCTCCATACATTTTATATGGAAACCAGACTTGTAGAGCTACACTTGATCCACGCCACGCGACGTTGTTCTACGTACAAATTAGGCGTGATACACGTGTGTCTAAATGACCAACGCTCCTTGCTAAGACAACACACATGGCTACTTATAGAGTAGCCTATATTACTATACTAAAAATAATTTTGTATAAGCCTAAGTTAGACTTCCCTCAAGTTTTACATAAGTAAGCCATTAAAAACTCATCGGCAATCATTTGTCAGTTATTTAGATCAAGTCCGTTCCAAGGAACACGCACGATTGTAGGAAATTATGTGTATTTGTATGTAAATGTAATGTCATGCGATTGTGTTTATTGATTGTTTACATTTGTTTGTTATCGTGCTTTATGTTTTGGGTAATTAGCTTAAATTGTTATTTATTTATCATATCCGTTTTAAATTATTTGCCGATTTTTTTAGGTGGGAAATTATCTGACTTCTCGCGCTGTAGGGCGGAGCAGGAGGGCGTGTCGTACTTTGCTGACTAAAACCACACCTATGTTCCTTCTTTGCTTTTGCGTTCCAGGATAACAATTTTCCTTTTAAGGTTCCGTACCTCAAAAGGAAAAAACGGAACCCTTATAGGATCACTTTGTTGTCCCTCCGTCTGTCTGTCTTTCTGTCTGTCTGTCAAGACTTTTTATCTCGGGAACGCGTGGAGGTATCGAGTTGAAATTAAAACCATATAATAAGGTCTGCGCACACTTAAAGCTGTAAACAAAACTTGTAAGTTAACGAGAAAAAAGATACTTTGGTTTATGTAGCAAAAAACGTACATTTCGACACTCTCGAGGAAATCACAATTTATAGGGTACTTCCCGTTGACCCAGAATCCTGAAATTTTGCATAAAGCAAGGTTTTATAGTAGAGGTATAGGAATAAATCTGAAAACTGTAAATTTGTTGTTCAATCTCAACAAAATATTTTTTTTCGATTCGGAAAAATCTTCGAGACTCCATTCGGGAATTGAACTGTTTACACAGGTAAGTTTGTAAGAAACCCTCAGGGCGCGAGTCCGACTCGCACTTGCCCAGTTTTTGGGAAGTAAACCCACGGCCCAAGTACTCAATAAGCTTCGACTCTGCCGGGTCCCTAAAGTTTTGTTGACATCTCTTTGAGGAAGGCGTGGAACACTACACGCCGTCGACAACTCGAGATTATAGACTCTTTCGATACTCTGTACGAGCGCGGTGCTCCTGATCAGACGATGGCCCACTTATTAGAGTCTCCAAAATGTTCCAACATCTGCACTTTGGAGGACCTAAAAAACGCCACTGAGACCGTCATAAACATGACTATTAGACTTAGCTATGTAGGTTTATATTGAGCACTGGATCCTACCCTCGAATATGTTTTCTCTCTATAATTCAAAGGTTTGCTGGGAGAGAACTTTACAACTCTACTCTTCTTACTTTGAACTCTTTTCTTAATATTCTTTGGTATTTTTATGCACCTACCACATTTTCTCTTCACCACCCTAGGTTGACTGGTAGAGAATGCCTAAGGCATTAAGTCCACGTTTGTACTTTTGCGTTGCATGAAGTTTTAATAAATAAATAAAACTCATTGTTGAGTTCAGCTCGCCTTTGTACATGTACTGTCTGTATCTCCATATATTCTGTTATTGTGTACATTAAAGAATTAAAGAACGCGGCAACATACTGGGCCCAAAAACTTTGAGGGAAGAGAAAACGATTGATTCGAGAAGAAGAATTTTGATGAAGGTTGGCACACGGGAGCTGGAATAGTACATAGGATACATTTTATTCTAGGAGTATTTTTTATGATATTTAGAAATGATTAAAAATATCCTTAATATCCTTAATTTTCCCTTGGGATAATTTTCGGGTCAAATCACTGGCAGAAAGCAGTTAACTACAAACAAAGCGAAGTCTTGCACTTCGAATAGAATAAAACTTTTCGACACACTTGCTCAGAAAGTGACTCTTATTGCACTGCACTTAGGTAGGTATATAATGGCACTCGTTACCAAACTGTGACATTTTAATTACCATTACGCACTAATGCTATAATGTAATTAAAACCTTTTTGTTCAACCTCTTTGCTCGCAAAACAAATTTTGAATTCGAATAAAATTCCCAATAAGTTATTGCGTTCAATAGTATATAAATTAGTGTCTTACTTATTTCATCCAATTTACAAGTTAAAATGGACAAATTTAACTTGTACAAACGATTTATTTAATAAAAAACAATTTATATTAAAAATATGATCAAAATACCTTAGCCTTCCTCTAGGGGTAATTAAAAAAGAATGATGCGCGCGCCTATGAAAACAGATTTTTACCGCCATGTCACAGAAAATTTTACTAGTTATACTGTTGTTTTCTTCACAAGTGTATTGAAAAACGTCGTATGACACACGTGAGTAATTAATGATTACCGTTCTTGGCTCTCTTCAGACCCTCGCCTCGACTCGGGTCTAAATACCGCCTCGACGGTAATCACTAACATTACACACTTATATCATAATGTATTGTTATTGTACACCAAAATAGTAACAAAACTTTTAAACTAACTTAATCTATGGGTACAATGGCGGTCTTATCGCTAACAGCGATATCTACCAGACAACCCTACGATGGACTGTAAGAACTTAACATAAAAAGAGGGTAGTCTGCGGTGTAATGCAAATTAAATTTTACATTATAAATATATATTAGACTATACATAGATATACAATATCTCCACACTGCACTTTGATTCGTAACAATCGCTTTCCCTGAAGATAAGGAGTCATATGATGTTATTTATGTGTTATTGTTATTAATAATATCATAATAATTATAAATGTCGTCCGCGTCATGTTTTATATACTACGGATTATACTACAAGGGAATAAACTTTTGATAAGTACGGGGAATTGCCTTGGTAAATATTTTATTGTTTATGTTTAAAGATAAAAGTTCAGCATCTTTGTACACAAGGTAACATCAACCCGCACTGGGCCCGCGTGGTGGATTACGGCCCATTCCAGAGGGAATGGGCCATAATCCATCTTCCGAATTCATCAATCAACAATAATAAATCTAGGAGAATCATCCGAATTATAAATCTAGAAGAGCCTAGAGAGGAGGCCTGAGTCTCAGCACTGGGAACATTACAAGGCCGACTATGCTATGCTATGCTAAGGTAACATCGCGGTTGATTCCCTGAATGAGTGGGCAGTGATGTTATGTTAACGACAATCGATGAAAAAACGATAACAGTGAGGGAACGGACAACCTCAAGGCCAGCGCCCCAGGTGTTGCAAGGTGATTACCGGTCACCGTAGGCCTGGGCTTGCGGACGACGAGTAATGGGTAGCTCGTCGTCCACCGGTCAGGTAAGGATTTGGTCTGAGTCGACGGCACGTATTGTTCCACGTGCGAGGTGCCAGCAAAACTGAAAGGGGCCCAGTAGGACAGTTGCCTACCTGAGGACGCCGTGGAACCTCTCCAGTCACTCCTCAAAAATGGGATTTACCGCCGCGATTGTGACATGCTCAGTGCTGGGTTGCGGCAGTCACTGTCGCCATACCGCCATGAGATCCCGCCGGAACTCTGCCGCCATGACACGATTTGTCGCAGCAGCCGAGTTTCGTCTCGGTGTTGCAATACCATGCGCAGGTCGTGCCTGTGTGCAAGGACTGCTATTTCCAAATCCCATGGCGGTAGACCAGCAAGGAATGCCTGCTATGGCTATGGGAACGTTTGAAAGAGTGACCTTAGAACGCAAAAGACAACTGAAGGACGCAGTTGGGTTTTAGTCAGTAAAAGTCAGACAGCCCCCTCTCGTTCCACCCTAGAAGAAGTAGGTGGTACTTCTTCTTGAACGAGAGGGGTAGTGCAGTTCGTCAACTATGTTAAGGCAGACAGGTCCAAAGACTTCCTGCGGCATCGTTGTCGTTTTTTCGAGGTGTGCCTATCTCTGTTGCAGTTTTTATAAGTCTCAGCATCCCCATTTAATTAGGGATGAGATATACAGAGAACTTACCCACCTATATCAACGCAACTAGAATAATGCGAGCATAATTATTCTTCTAAAAGTACAAACTTGACTTGATGAGATCAGGGTTGCCATATTAAATTATGTTCCAAATAATAACTTATTACGCTTTTATTGACCAATGACAAAAAGAGCATTTAAAGTATTATACACGAAATGCATGTTGTAAAATATTTATTGTCTTCATAAAATATTGATCAGTAAAATTTTTTTTATAGATCATAATAAACATTCGAGTTTTGTCGCTTACATCAAGGTTTAATTTTACTTTTTAGGGCATATTAAAAGTTATATAGCCTGGTAGTTTTGTTATTTAACACTAGCTTCTGCCCGCGGCTTCACTCGCGTGAATGTAGGTTTCTCCATACAAACTTTGGACCCCCGCTTCATCTCTTTAGAAAGTGAATTTTGGAAAATCCTCTTTTAGTGCTCACCTACGTCATAAAAGGAAACCTTGTGCAAAATTACACGCTCCTAATCCTAGTAGTTTCGGTAGTAAGTTGATATGTCAGTCAGTCAGTTTCTCCTTTTATTTAGATAGATATAGATATTATTTTCTTTTTGATATCTATAAGTATTACAAATAAAAGAAAATATTCAATATTCGAATTATAATTTTGTAAAATCAAAATCGTGAAAGTAGAAAATATATAGCACAAGTTACTCAGTGAAGATGTAGCTTTCTAATGGTGAAGAATTTTTTGAAATCGGTCAAGTAGTTTTTGAGTTAAATCGTAACATACAAAAAAATACAAGCTTTCCTCTTTATAGTATTAGTTTATCTTTATAGTATTATCTAACCTCCACGGATATTATAAATCTTTGAAATTCTCTACTATTAAACGATCTGGCCAATTTTAGGTGGCCGTCATATCATGAAGTGATCAATTCTAAGATCTGGCCACGACATATATATATATATCACATCTAAACCTTTCTCATGAAACACTATCGTTAGTGAAAACTGCATGAAAATCCAATTAATAGTTTTTTGAGTCGCGTTCATGCTAATTTGTGAGAATATTATAAGCTAATATTTACCTCCCAATTTGGGTTAACTCCCTCCTCCTCCTTGAGTCGTATTCCTCATTACTGAGGGTCGTGAAGTTCCCGCTGGATTAGCTTCTTGCTAATGGTATTTCGCCATCTGTGACGGTTCTTAGCGTCATGAAGTGCGACGTGCAATTGGGTGTCCAGTGTGAAGCGGATCTGATCTGCCCATCTTTTTAGGTTAATTAAAGACCAGTATTTGTAAAAGGAGTTCCAGCCAGTGTTGTCTTTTTTTTTTCTAATATCATCATACTTTTAAAATCGATAAAAGTAACATGGCAGCGCCAGCCCTAAGATTCGCACTACACACTCAAATTGGCGAGCGACACGAAATAACAATCAGCACATGATCTCGCGCTAATCATCGACAATGAATAATTAGTGTTCTCACTTAAAACGAACATATTAGCATACATAGATCATAGATTCATAGGTCATGCTGCCTGGCCATATTCTTACGTCATGGTAATGACTATTTGCGGTAAATCCCCTCTTTGAGAAATGTCTAGAGAGACACCATGGCGTCCCTACCGGTCATGGCCAGTTCGGGAGGTTCCTGTTTCGTATTCAAAATACATTTGCGTTTCTCGCGGTCCTGTCAGTAGCGAATGCAGTCTCGTCGATGCGTATGTTTGTGTGAGTGAGCCGTTTCGAACATTAGTAGGTAGTTTCCGTACTGTTCCATATCTCTATGTTGTGCTGAGGGTCTTTACATCATGAGTGAATAGATTTAGACAAAGAAAAGATAAAGAAAACTATGGAGTTTCTTGCCAGTTCTTCTCCATAAGAAACGACCAATTATTGGAACCGTGCACTAGCTTCTAACGTTTTAAAAGTGACCAGGTAGGACTATGTGAAATAATAAAGATTTTGAATTGAATTTGATAACTTTTAGGCAAGCGTGTTAAAGGTCAGATCGTAGTCAAACGCGTGAAGATCAATAATAATAATAAATAAAAAAACAGTGACCAAGATGACGTTCAACAACGCCAGTTACATTGCGAAACTGTACAAGGACGATATTATATTTTATTAGTAGGATCATGTTAATGATATAGAATAGGAGATTTGATAGATTTTTAAGGTGTTATGACGTCATCATCGTGCTCATACCATTAGACACCTAAAGCACTGTTACAATGCGTTCCAAATAAGAATAGGACCGATTGCCATGTTGTGACGTCACGTCATACTGTCAAATCGCAAGAAATTGTGCAAAATTGAAGAACTGGATTCTGATTAAACTATTTTCGTTCACAGTTCGTAAATAAGTTAAATTTAAAAAAAAATCTTGTTTTCTCACCATAATAATTCTTCGATTTGACAGTATGACGTGACGTCACTATCTAGCAATCGATCCTATTCTTATTTGGAACGCATTGTACGTACACTTCTCGAGCGAAGCCGGTAAAAACGGAATCCTTATAGGATCACTTTGTTGTCAGTCTATCAAGACCGATTTACTCCAGGAACGTGTGGAGGTATCAGTATCCTTGTATCAGTGAAAAAATCAAGATATGCAAAAAAATGTGATATCATTTTTTTATGTGGTTGACGATGGAGCACACTTGGCAAGAAGTAACCTATCGACTCTTGATTTAAAGACCTTAGGTTTTTGCTATTCGGAAACAGAGACTCCGTCAGGGAATTCCGCTTGAGGGTTGAAAGTGTTACCAAAATGGGTGGGATGACTAGTGTCGCCGTAGGTACGTTTAGTATGCCGAAGATGGAACGGGCTTGATGGAATCCAATTGTGTAATATCGTGTATTTTTCGAAATCTAAAACGAACCTATTGCTTTTGATACTGAGTTAATGAACGCTTATATTAGAAGAATATTGTTGCTATCCGATGGTCGATGAGGACGAAAGGTTCTGGAATGGCGACCACGTACTGGAATGTACTGGTTTGTTAAAAAAATAAACTACTAATTTGAAATGCTAATCTTTATCTAATTAGGTACGCTTAAAATATTCTACAAAACAATTTGCACCCACAGATCATTCATTTGTAACATCCAAATATTTTGAATTTTGCATTCAAATTCAAATTATAACTAAAATCACGAGTTGTCTGCTCAACTAACAAATAGAGTAAAGTTTTCTCAATTATGCTAATTAAAAACTAATGTTAATAACAATCTAATGTCTATGAACTAAATGAGGAAAAACTATTTAACTGAAAAACCTCCAGACATGTTGAAAGTCATATGATTTTATCTATTATTGTAACAACATTCCTCATTTCAGCCGAAAGAAGTCCAATGTTGGACATAGGCCTCCCTCAAATGTCGCCATAATGACCGGTGTTGTGCGTCTCGCATCCGTCGCATTCCCGCGACCCTCACAAGGTCATCGGTCCACCTTGTGGGGGCGGGTCTTGCGAATTTCCAAAGTTTCAACATTGGTCTTGCCATTACTTTTTACACAATCAATAAATCCGGTTTCCTAAATCATAAACAACAAAGATTTAGTTGCAATTATCAATAAAAGCCAGTTTTTACAGTAATCTTATCAAAAAACCAGTTTAGGGACCAAACACATCCTTATTATGTTGTGTGCAAAAAAAAGGGTAACCATAATATTTATGTTTACTTTAGAAGTTACAAGTTTTGTTTATTTGAACCCTATTGAACTTTGTGTCAAGGTGAACCTGAGAGAGCAAAGTTTTCGCATAAAGGGACAGGGTTGAGTTAGAAAACAAATACTTTTGTACTATTCATTCAAAAATAACAACAAAAAATAACTTTATCGAAAACACGTAAAAAGAAATTAAAAAAAATCTAGAATTTTGGATTTCACCAGAACGTTAAAAAACATCGTTAACATAAATATGTAGTAAGACAGTTAAATTTTACAAAAATTTGTTCTTCATTTGCAGGATTAAGTATCCGTCCAAATATCAAGAAAATCCAGTTTTTTTTTATAACAGCTTATCCGATTTTTGGAAAAAATAATTACTTTTATTTTACGTGGTTAAGAGGGTCCTTCCCCACTCGCCTATCGTCAACGTGAGCATGGTTGGAGAGACAACACCTGAACGCTCTGTTGGTATTCGGCAATTTATTTATTTAAACATTTATAGTAGTGGTAGTACATAGGCGGACTTAATGCAACAAGGCATTCTCTACCAGTCAACTTTTGGGTTAAAAAAGACAACACTGTGGTAGGTCCAAATCAGTGATTTACTCAAATACTTCACAAAACTAGTTCCAGGAAATGCGTTTTTTAAAAACCTTAAAAGATATGGAAAAAAACTTCCTCATGAGAATCTTGAATAAATTTGGAAGGTTACTATAGATATATATATTTTACACCTATGTTCAGTTTATGAGTACATTATGAAGGGCCAAACTTCACACAAGATAGCGGATTTTCAGAGGTCTTTACTAAATTAGTTTTACACAAATTTGTGTGTGTACACAAATACTTTGATTTCAATAGAAACCTAGCCTAGATAATATTCATAAGATATCTATGTTTCCATAATATCTAGAGACAGATGTGTAATAACGTCATAATCACGTAAGAGCGGTTGTATGAAAATTTTAATTGGTTTGGTCACTCTTAAGAACGATCATTTAATTGTGTATCATATGATCAAAAGTTATTTAATTACAATGGCTTAACTTGTTTTTAAAAGTTGTCCGATCATCACCACATGACTTTTATAATTATTATTATTCTTAACACTGCTGGAAACTTGCGGTTTGGTAACACTCCTAATAAGCAATAGAATTAATATCGATAATAAAATATTCAAACAAAACTTCTTGTTTTATCGTCTTTCAAAATTAGTTCGTGTGATTTTTATAACAGATCTGTTTGTTGGTCATGTGCTGCTTAATTGTTGACATAATTTTTCACATGTTTAGGGTTTCGTACATCAGTAGGCAAAAACGGTACCCTTGTAGGGAAACTTTGTTGTCTATCTGTCCATTTATCAAAATCCTTTTTTTCAAAAACACATTGAGTAATATATGTCGTGGTCAGATCTTAGAATTGATCACTTCATGATAATTATGGCCAACTAAAACTGGCCAGATTGTTGAAACCAACATTTTACGATATGTCAATCATCGTTTGGCCATAAAATTGATGAAGGATTTCTATGATAATAAAAGGTCTAAAGAAAGTAGGCTTAACGAGGATTTACATATCACAAGTAATGGACAAAATAATGTAAGTTTGTACGGAACCCTCAGCGCGCGAGTCTGACTCGCACTTGATTGTATTTTTTTTTTGTTTACCACGGTTCGAAAGTACTTAGGATTTGAGATTTCTGCTCTTTTCGTTATTCTGTCTTAAGCTGAAATTCCTTTGACGAAACTGTCCTCATGGCTGAAACAAGATCATGACTATATTTCAGATCCAGAACGAAAAACTGAGAACTGTGATATTATAGACGCTTTGAAGACTATGAAAACGAGAGCCAGCAAGAAGATAAGGACTTCCCAACACGCCCTTATCAGGTCAAGAATGAGAAATGTAGAAAAAGACTAGAGGGGTTACCATGACGTTCAAAGTAAGACTGTTTCATTCTTATTTCAGTGTGGGTAAGAGACAGAGCTATACAGGTTGTCTAGCGCCATCTCTTACCCACACTGGAAATAAGAATGAAACAATATTACTTGAAATGTCATGGTACAGGTCTAGGTAACTATCAGCCACATTCCTTACTCGTAAATAGTATGCACCAGCTGATAGACTCAAGTATAAATGTACATCGTAGGCGAATCCGCAGGCGTATACTACTCAAGACACAATTGTGAACGCCACTTTGACATAAATTTCACAGAAATTGTGTTATTATTGCCTAAGGAGAATTAAGGAGGAACATCTGATTATTTAATAATACTGCCAGGACACGTGTTTTGTTTTTTAGGTGGCAAGTCATCAAATGACTTCTCTCGCTCTAGGCTGGAGCGAGAAGGCATGTCATACGTTTATTGACTACACCAACGTTCCTTCAGTTGCCTTTTGCGTTCTAGGATCACGAGTATCCCGCCAGGTGACATGTATGTCCCGCTTTATAATATTTTTCACTTTGTTTTTTTTTTTGTGCACGGATTAATGAAAGATTATTAAAACAGTCAAAAGTATACCTACTTAACTACTGACTTCCCCCGCTCTAGGCTGGAGCGAAAAGGCGTGTCAGAGTTTTACTGACTAAAAACACACCTATGCTCCTTCAGTTGCCATTGCGTTCACTTGGATGCGTAACCGCGTTATGACATTTTTCAGTAAGACAGCGACGCAACGTTTTTATCATACCCTTTGTGCACGGATAAATGAACAATTATTAATAAGTCAAAAGTAAAAAACCTACTTAAGGGGGTAGCGCTAGGGTAGCCCGCGAAACACATGTTGGTTAAATATGATAATTATGACTGAGACCGTAACCGCTTAAGTCGTGTAACTCTTCAATTCCTATATGTAACCGAAGAGCTGACGAGTTGGAGTATTTAGTCGTGAACATACGACCCTGGCGAAAGGGTTACGGAAATTTTTATCGACGTAAGCGGTTAAAGGGTTAAAAATGTGAATAATTATGATTCATTTGCTTCGAAACTTCTCCAGTGATATGATTAGTTTCACGTGATTAGATTATTCCGTTTGATAGCTTTACAAATTAAAAACATATCATCATCTTGAATGCATTAAGATGCATAGTAAGTATTGATCTATAATTGGATTAATTTGGTCATTTTATGTGCATATCGGCTTCTTTCAAGATGAATGGATGGGATCTACTGAATAGCAAGAGCAGATAGTCCGTATATGATAAATTAGCTACCTGCGCTGGCTTTGCAAGTGTGCATTTTTTTTTTTTTTTGGTAAAATATTTTTTTTACACAAACATTGTCCTGACAATTACGAACACAAACAAAAGAGTTAGCCAAATAGCGTACATACATTATATATTAATATAGATAGTATTAGTATGATTTCTTATCCAAAAAAGGGGGGGGTAGCTAATGTAAAGTGCCTACTACACGTATTTCGTATTTGCCAGAATAAACATACTAGATTACTTTCTACATCCACCTAGTAAGTGGTACAGCTGGACAAGAAGTCAGACAGCCCCAAGTCTTTGAAGATTATCATCAAGTTTGACAGAAATCCAATGCACAAAGTATCTTAAGACAAGTTTGGATGATGGAATCATGATGGGTCAGACTTTAATCAAGCAACATAGGCTCATAAGGCGAGATTTTTTTTTACAGTTTTTTATGTCAATGACAATTTGTATATTGATTAAAATGATTTGCGGCCGTAACACGTACTTATTTAGCATATAAGCATAATCAGCCTTTTAATGTTCCCACTGCTGGGACTCAGGCCTCCTCTCTCTAGGAGGGAAAAGGCCGTAATCCACCACGCGGGCCCAGTGCGGTTTGGTGAATGTCACATGTCTTCGAATTTTTGGTTCTAGCACATGCCGGTTTCCTCACGATGTTTTCTTTCACCGTTTTGAGAGCAGTGGTGATAAATTAATTACACAAAGTAATGCGCCTGGCTGGGTTTGAACCCGCGAACTACAACTCGTAAGTCGGGACCGTTACCAATCGGCCACCACTGCTCTCGGTATTATTTATTCTTCTCGTATATTTATTTATGGAATTATAATTATTAAAATCACCAATACCACCCTATCAGTTCGTCTAACCCTATTTATTAGCTATATCATGAAAAAATGGCCTGTTGGTCTAATGGTTAGAAGCCCTGACTGCTATGCCGGAGGTCGAGGGTTCGATTCCCACCCAGGAAAAATGTTTGTGTGATGAGCATGATCATTTGTTCTGTCTGGGTATAATTTATCTATAATATGTATGTATTTAGAAATATATATAATATGTTTATCAGTTGTCTAGGACTCATAGTATAAGCTCTGCTTAGCTTGGGACTAGACGGCGTTGTGTGATAGTTGTGGAGAAAAAAAAATAGGTTAAGATGAACTGAGAAGGTTCTATTAATAATTTTAATGATTATAATTCTATAAATAAATAGATATTACGGCTGCCAATATTTTAATCAACATACGACAAAGCAAAAAACATGCAAAAAAACAAAAACTTAGAAAACATTTCGCGGGTAAACTTGTAGCATCCCTCTTAAGACCAAAGATAAAAGAATTTTCATACAACGACAACAATATATACTACTTACCAAAGTGCTCAAGTAGCTGTGTCCTATCTCATCCTCGGACGTCTCCCCTGATACCAGGGTCTGCCGTTTCCACTTCATCGCACCACTTTGGTATCACCACATTTATAAAAATTACTTTGGGTCGGAGCTTTGCACGCTAAGTCGATAGAGCTGGCGAAAATTGTTTTGTGAGTGAAAATTTAAAGGAACCTGCCCATGGCGATTCTGCCCACCCAGCATGGTAAAAAGGAATTAATTGGTTTGTTTCTACCTACGTGTTTAAATGTTGGTATTTATGAATGGGTTTAATTTGTTTTCGTTATTATGCGAGGGGACTTTGAGTGGTCAAGTTGTGTGTTTGAGTTTATTGTGTTCTTCAAGTTATTGTTTCAAAACTAAATTGGATTTGGATCCCAAAATATATGTACCGTAAGTTGAGTGGTTTTTTTTTTTTACGTTGACAAGTAGAAATTAGGTTCTTTTTTAATGATAAAATTAAATTCAAATTATTAAGCTATAACTTTTTTTTTCTGAAAAGTTATATAAATTTGAGTAGGGATGTTTTGATGAAAATAATAAGGATAATAGAAAAGATAAATGCAATATAATTTGCGAAATATTACATGATATGATACATGCAAGTTTTAGAAAATTACCATGATTATCTTATGATTGTGTGCATTTTTTCCTTAGACGAGGTAGTTACAGTGAATTTTACTATCGTGATGAGCCGATTAAGCTAAAATTACAGTAATGAGACGGACGATTTGAGATGATGTATGAGTTTATACCTAATCAATCTTCAATTTTAAAAAATAAGATAAAAATAAAATCATGCGACTATCACTCAAAAATAATTTCCAGCAGCTCAGAAATTTTCACATCACTAAATAGAAAACTGCATTTAAAAAATGCACCGTAATTTAAGACACACAGGATTCCAAATCCGTAACTTTACAATTAAAATTTTCGCAAAAATTGATTTCGATCGAATTTACACCTTATTTTTTTGAATACAGAATTCAATATGCATTAAATTTTGTATTTTCGAAAAAAATGGCGGTTTTTTAGATTGTCCTTTACTTAGCGGCCGTCCGTCGCGTCCAGGTGATCAGAACTAATGAGATGCGATGTTCCCGCGCACATCTGAAGCTGAAAACTAAGGCAGCGGCGTGACCTGCGCACGAGTCGGGGCGGCGCCGAGATTTATGACGATATCTTTATGAGGATTTAATTCTGTTTGTGTTTATTATTGATTGAATTAATACTTCTTTCAATTATATTGGTATCAATATAATTGGACTGTTTTTTTATTGGGTTCTGGGCTCTTTGGACCGAGACCGCGGTCCCAAATAACACCACAAAAAAAAATTTTTTTTAGTAGTATTTTGGGACTACAAATAAAATAAATACAGGTTTTGGTAACTGTACTTTAATGATTTTTTTCCTTGTGGTCCCAAAATACTACCAAAAAAAAAATTATAGATGGGAGTTGGTACCGCGGTCCCGGTCCAAAGAGCCCCAGGCCACGACCACGACCCTTTTTATTTATTTTTTTTATATTTCTCCTCCAGTTATAATTTGCTGCGGACAATTTTTTATCGCAATGTAGTCATCAAAATCGTCATGTTAATAAAGTCAAATTTTTTGTTTGTAATGCAGTTAAGTCAGTATCAATTGAACAGGCTTTTTATGATATCAAAGGTTTTTAAAAAATAAATCGTTAACCCACAAAACAATATTTTCATCCCATTTGAATTACCCTAACACAGAATCGTAAACAATTTGTTTCCTTTTTTTACTTATATGGGTAGAATGTATTGAAATAAAAATAGAAATACTCTTTTCAAACCTCGAATGTGTCTCTGATCTTATATCAGAGACACATTCGAGTTTAGCATGTAATATACTACAGCTATACGAGCTCGTACTATTTATTTCTGCATCACACTAAAGTTGACTGGTAGAAAATGCCTAAGGCATTAAGTCCGCCGGGGCTACGCTCAACCGGCTCCTGCCTTATTTGAGGAGTCCAGGTGCAGGCTGCAGGCTCTACGCGGAGGTTATTTGGTTCATAGCATTTAGAGGCAACAGTCCTAGCACCTACACACGAGTGGCGCATGGAGGTGAAACACTGCTGCCAAGTTGCAGTTTATCTACCATACCACTGTACTTTTGTGCGTAAAGTGTTTAATAAATAAATAAATAATATTATAAAATAAATAAATAATATTATAAACAAAACTATGGACAAATTTAGTCAGAAAATAAACTTATTATTATTATAAAGGCAAAAGTTTGTATGTTTGTTACTCCTTCACGCTCTAACAGCTGATCTGATTTGGATAATATTTGACACACGGTTTGATCATGTCCTGGAATAACACTTAGGATACTTTTTATCTCAGGAGTTGTTCTTTTGGGACAATTTTCTAATTTTACGCGTGCTACGCCGATGGAGTCAATAAACAACTCAATATAGTTATTAAACATTCTACGAATTAAACAAAAACAATAAAACTGCAATAAAAACGAGGACTATGTTGATTGCTTTTTTTTTTCCTTTTCAGTAATTTTAACGTATGTCTGGCAATTTGAGTATTTTCTGCGGCCTACCCAAATGTCCTTTCTTTGGTATTGTTCGTCAAGTCGTTGAGCTCCTTAGTAGTCCTGAGTTGAGCTTTACGAATACTGACATATGCTTGCACTGACTGGACAGGTCCACTCAAATTTGTATGGTTCTTTCTTCAAAAGACCATTTCAGACAAATCTGCATGGTTATCATGTGATTTGACCATTACATATTTACTGTATGGACTTTAAAAGAGACTTTGACCCTTGAGTTTGTTTCGGTGTTTCTTCTCAGGGTTGTCAGCTAGGAAACAGCGGCCTCATCTAGTTTAAAAAAGATGAAAAAAAAAATGACGTGTAAAAGTGTTTTTTTAAACCTATTTAAGTACAAAATAAATATCATTTACCAAAACTTTTGGAGAAAGAATGACCGAAAGAAACGAAAGAAAGAATATTTATTTGTATCTTACTAACACACCTTATTAAAACCAAATAATAAATAGTAAGGGTAAAGTACAATAATTATAAAAAAAGCGTAGGAGGTTCCTTTCTCTGAAGCCTTGACCGCCGCGTCCGTAGCTTGGTGGGATACTTCATATTTTTCAAGGAATATTTAAAACTAATTTTAATAAGTTACAACGACCAATAAATAAAAAAAAATCAATTGATCAAAAACCTATGTTAGGCCAAAAAGGTCTCAGCATTTGATACGATATTTAAACCAATAAATTACTGACAGAAGATTTTATTTACTTGTTAGTTACGTACTCGTACATAAGTAATTACTCACTGTTTATAAGACTGTTATCAATGAACAATATTTTTTAAGCTTGACGCATAAGAATTAATGTTTCTTGGAAAATAAATCTGCAGAAGGATTTCATTCTCCTGAGAAACAATAAGTCGGTATTTGCCTTTAGCCTTAATAATTTAATTTAGCCTTAATTCTCCATACATACCATCTTCAACTACCATTTGCATGTCCTTTCTAGACATTTTATCTACCACACAATCATGGCGGATTCTATAATCAATCTGTTAAATTTTTCAATTTTTATTAGCCTATTTTGTGTCCAACGGCAAGACAAAGGCCTCCAAAGGGACAAATATCTAGACAGATATCTAGGGCGACCTCTGGTAAAGTTTGCTCCACGAATATGATCAGATCGTCACACCACCTTTAGCGAGTTCGACCTCCCTCAAGCGTCCAGTGCGTGACAATCCAATCAATTCCATGCTCACACAAACTTAAATTCCTGCATCCACACACACACTCCCACAAACAACTCCCCCACTCACTCACACACAAACACCTACACACCTACATTCACACTCATTCACCCTAACATACTCATACTTAATTTAGAAACTAATGTTCATTATAACTTTATTTCCCCTCTAAAGATAAATCGACACAGTCGACTCATAAACATACCTCTTAGTATGTTATTGCGAAACACTGTCCCTTAAGACAAAGGATAACCTAGTTTAAGGGACAGAGTTAAAATTTTTGTTCTCAGATTTCTGCAGCAAATGTTTTATGTATTTTTTTTTCCTATACCATAAAGGTAAAAACTGTAAACAAAAGATATCTGTAAGTTTTGGGAAATAAAAATAAGCTCCTTCAAAAACTGGAAAAATCGCTACCCGCGTATCTCAGACCACACCCTTACTAACTATCATTGCCTCACAAATTACCACAGTTTGCCGTAACAGTTAGAGCGTCCTCCGCTATCGATAACAATGCCGTTTATCGATAGCCCAACTCTAACAGCTCGATAATTAGCGCGTAATGGCGAGAGTAATGAATTCACGTGATTTTCGCGGATATATAATTGTAGGTGAGTTGCTATGGTGAGCCAGTTTTTCGTTTATGGAAATGCTAAGTGATACTAAATAATTTTAATCGGGGTCTGCTAACACTAATAGAATAGTATTTATTCGATACAGGCAATGCAATAATAGGCAACAACACAAAAAAAAGTACAGATTTACAATACAGTTGAGCCGAGCGTGCCCGAACCAAAAGGGTCGCCAACTCAGCAATTGCTGGGCGTCAGACACCCAGCGCTGATTTTCAGCTGGCTAATAATGACGATATTAACCTAAAATACATGGAGGGTGCATGGACATGCTGCGGGAACGTTTGAAAGAGTGACCGTTGCCGTAGAGCGCAAAGGACAACTTTTCAGATATCCTTTGCGCTCTGCGACACAGGTGGGTTTTAAGGTAGAACTACATTGCGCACACGTGGGCCACGTACGTCGATCTGGGCGCGTCGGTCTCCATACATTTTACATGGCAACTAGACTTGCAGAGCTACATTAGATCCACGCCACGCAACGCGCCGCTACGTACAAATCAGGCGTGGTCCACGTGTGCGTCCACTATTGTCGATCCTTTTTTTTTAATTGTTATAAACTAGTGCTGATCTCAAACGTGGAGCTGGAAATGCCACGAAAACCCGATCGACCAGCAGACAAAACGTCGTAAGTGGAGATAGATTGGCCACACGCTTAGGAGGGATTCCGATCACATACCTAAACAGGCGTATATGGTGTGATTTTTATTAAGGTGGGAAATAAACCACACCATACCTAAACTATATATATATGTATATGCCATGGGCAGTCCGAAAGGGAACCCCGGGGTCCTGGAACGCAAATGCAACTGAAAAAACATAGGTGTGATTTCGCCCTAGAGCAGGAGAAGTCATTAGATGATTTTCCACCTAAAAACACACTATACCTTAAGCATATAATTATATATACAGCAATACCTACATATGTACAGCGTCATCGTTAGGGTATTAAACTCATTAGTATTCAGGTTGTAATCATCAGTTTTTTCTTCGTAAATTGAAGATCCGGATAAACATGATTGCTTTGGGCATTATTGTCTTTTACGAATGTTTTCAAGCCCTACAGTTTTTTTTTTTTGTCAATAACCGTCCTAAACCTTTTGTATCTTAAAATAATGGTGACGATATAATTTATCAAATTAAAATAATAATCCAGAAGACAAGGGTTGTTACTCTTCGCGTGACCAGAGGGCTAAGCTTTTTTTCGGTCAACGAATCAACATTGCTATCCAGCGTGGCAAAGCTTCCAGCGTTCTGGGCACTTTTCCAGTTGACATCGATGTGGACGAATTTTTTGATGCTCCTTTTTTCCCCTTTTGCACATATTTTAAGTTTGTATATATATTATAATCTAATAATTTATAATATTTAATAGTTTAGTTTAGTATATATATCGTAATAAATTCATGATTGAGTAGGAACTTAAAAAATCATAAAAGGCAAATCAGAAGTTTGTTTGTTAAACACAAATATTAATAACTTTTCAAAATGAAACAATAAGAGTAAGCATAAAAGGAAAAACATAATTAATTTGTTTTTTTTTTTTTATACAGAAATAGAAATAGTGGTAGATTTTTTACTGTGGATTCATCTCGTGTGTCACAATAATATTCAGTCTTTCGCACTTTCAACTTTTTATTTTCGTTTTGATTCATATTTTTTCCTTTTAAACAATATTTTAATACATTTATTATGAGTATCGTGACTTGTATTCTAGTTTTAAAAAAGAACTGAATTAATGTGAAAAAAAATAAGAGCAATGGATTTGTAAACTCAAAACTAGTAGTACTGAGTAGTACTCAAAAATAGCTCACCTATTTTTTAAAATCAGTTCACATCAGTGTAACGTTTTTGGCATTGAAAGCCTGAACCTCTTTTTTTTAATTGACTGACAATATCTTAGCACAATAGGTTCGAAACCACTTATTTAATCGCTAAAGGCATCTATTAAAATAATTTGATTTTATAATAACACGTTTTTTTTTTTCGGTGGGAAAATCATCTTATGACATCCCCCGCCCTTGGGTGGGGCGGGAGATAGTGTCAGACTTTTACTGACTAAAAACCCACTCCTGTTCCTTCGTTGCCTTCGTCCCAGGACCCCGGGTTTCGTTTTCACACTACCCATGGCCCCAGATAATAACACGTTTAAGGGACTTAACCTAAACTAATAAATAGAGAAACAAAACATACCGCAAAAGACAATTAAAGCAATAAAAATTATATAGGAAACCCATTGATTGGTATCAGTAGCTAAGTAGGTAGGTACTAACTATGTTAACCATCGATCTTGTATCGATTTCCTCCATTATTTCAAATTAGTCCATACAAGGAAATGAATCTTAGTTGCCCGATGTTGCAGAAGAATCAATTCAATGCTCAAGTTATCGTAATACACTATTTATATTCTTTAGTTTTCTATTATGACATGAGTGAGCAACAACTAGGTGGCCGTCTGGCTTCTACAGAACAGAAGGAACAGGAATGGGTTTTTAGTTAGTAAAAGTCTGACACACCCTCTCGCTCATGTCTTTCGTGTGTGGAGTTGAGATGTGTTTCGTGGCGCGTACAGCTGAGTGGAATTCACTACCGCAGTCTGTGTTACCTGATGTAGACAACCGAGGGATCTTTAAGTCAAGAGTGAATAGGTTAGTTCTAGGCAAGAGCGTTTTATCGTCGACCAAATCGTCGCTTTTCATCAGGCGAGATAGTGGTCAAGCGCGAGCCTAGCATAGTTTAATCAGCCTTTTTACTCAGGCCTCCTCTCTAGGAGAGGGAATGGGCCGTAATCCACCACGAGGGCCCAGTGCGGGTTGGTGGATGTCACACGTCTTCGAATTTTTGGTTCTGGGACATGCCGGTTTCCTCACGATGTTTTCCTTCATCGTTTTGAGAGCAGTGGTGATGAAATAAATTACACAAAGTAATGCGCCTAGCTGGATTTGAACCCGCGATCTACAACTCGTAAGTCGGGGTCGTTACCACTCGGCCACCACTGCTCTACAAGCGCGAGCCTATCATCAATAAAAATATATCTGACTAGCTTTTGCCCGCTTACAATATATATGTCACTCAGAAATAAAGCAGCTTTCTATCGGTGATAAAATTTTTGTAATCGGATCAGTAATTTCAGAGATTAACTCCTACCAATAAAACACAAACTTTACCTCTTTATAATATTATTTATAGTGTAGATTTTGGACTGTTGTATAAGTTCTAATCGCGCGGGGAAATAATACCGCTATGCAAGATTTTAAATTATAGTTCGTATATATATATTTTTTTTTCCGGTGGGAAAATCATCTTATGACATCCCCATCCGCAAGCCCGCGCCTACGGTGGCCGGAAATCGGGATCGGAATCCCGGCGGCGGTTGGGGCGTGAGGACCGTTGCCTCACGCGATCGGCCGCCTCCTTCGCTAGTATTACTGCTTCGCAGAAGGAGGCGACCGCCTGCCACTCCTCCTAGCTCCGGACCATGGTCTGTACCAAAGCCTGGCGCGAGAAATCGCTGTTGCCGATCGCCCCCACGGGGACACGGCGTTGCTCTGCCCAAGCGGGGCATAGTTCCTATATTTTTTTTATCAGTTAAGATCAAAATTTGGCACACAGGTAGACATGTCCTGGAATAGGGTATACGATACTTTTTTTTCCTCCTAGCCCTTACTGTCCCCTACTGGGCAAAATCCCAAGTCCTTCCAGACATTCTTTCCCCGCGCCGTCATGTTTCGCCCATTTCTACTTTTACGCGGGCAAAAGTTAGTTGCTAATAATTTTTCATCTAAACCAAGTGACAATATAATCTACGGAAGCAATTGAATCGTCCATGGTATGATCCAACTGAGGGAAACTGTCATTACGGTGCACGCGAGCCATGGTTTAGTAACCTCTACGATTTTACGTGAACCTTGAACAAGTGACCTAGATTCCAGGAATCATTGTGAGTTCAAACTGAAGGGAGGATGTCCGACTCGTGCGGTAAGAATTTCAATAGGACACGATTCACGTTTATGACTAGCACTACGAGCGACTTCGTTCGCGAGAATGTTGTCATAAATAAAACCGGCCAAGTGTGAGACGGACTCGCGCACGAAGGGTTTCGTACCGTGCGTAGCAAAGAAACGGCTTAAAAATCACGTTTGTTGTATGGGAGCCCCACTTAAATATTCATTTTATTCTTTTAGTGTTTGTTGTTAAAGCGGCAACCGAAAAACATCATCTGTGATAATTTCAACTGTCTAGCTATCACGGTTCAAGAGATAGAGCCTGGTGACAGACAGACGGACAGTGACGTTGTCTAGTACTCATAACACAAGCTCTGCTTAGCTTGGGACTTGACGGCGCGGCGTTGTGTGATAGTTGTGGAATATTATTATATGAGGAATATATCTTCTGGTGTGGTCGCCACTCTTCTCGTCTCAATCTTTCGGCCCCATCGACCTTCTGTTCTGCGAGCAATGTGCCCTGCCCACTGCCACTTAAGCTTGGCGATTCTTGGGGCTAGGTCGGCAAGCAACCTACGGTATCTGCCTATTTTGTAAAAAGGCAGGAAGTTATCGTTTTGTTCGTGATAATGACTCAATCAAGGATTGAACAGAGATGACAATGGTGCACGCAAGCTTGATGAAGAAACTTTTTTTTAAATCGAACGACTCCATACCTTGTTTGTCCTCTCGACTTAGAATTAGGCCTTATTAATGGTGTGTCAACAGCATTCTGAAGGTCATTAATGATATGCCGTGTTGCGCCACTTGCGGCACACTGGGTGCATGTATATCTGTAAATTTACCTGCCCCCCTAGCCAAGTTACAACCGTTTCGTTTCGATTCTCTTTTCGTTGATCGCCTCGAGTCGGCCACGCCTCCTATTCCTTTGTTCTGACCACGTGACTGATCGTTGAGATGACGTCAGAACAAAGGAATCGGAGGCGTGGCTGACTCGAAGAGAGCGACGAAAAGAGAATCGAAACGAAACGGTTGTAATTTGCTAGGGGGGCTGGTGTGTCAAGTGAGTGCAAAAGATATTTAAACTAAGAATTTGGATTTTATCTTTTATTAACATAGTTTTTAAAGTTTTTTTTTTTTTTTTAACAGCAAGACAAAATCAAAATGTCTTTATTTCACATAGACCTAAATCGGCACTTAGAAGCTAGTGCACGGTTCACATTGGTCGAAGAACCGGTAAAAAACTACATGGTTACTCTACTCTTTAAAAAAATATGATATATGTTTATTAATCTATGTAAGTTGTGCGGTTTCTTTCATTTATAACTTGTTTAAGTGAATAATATATATTATTACTGATAATTCTAATTATTATTTTTCTCCTTGACATCTTATGCAATGCTAATTATCTTATGTGTTTTAAAATCAAATGTTTTGTGTTAATGTTCTGATTGTCTCTAAGGGTTGCAGCAGTTGAATACGTTTATAATTTATCCTATAAATTCCCAGAGCATGTAATGTTGACGATCCTAATAGTAAAAAAAATAATTTAAAAAAAATAATGGTTCTTGTGTAGTCTTTACCTCTATATTGAACATATGAACACTCCTTCCCTCTCCTTCCTAGGATCCTTTCAATTTTTTTTTAATTATGTATTAAATGCAGAAGAAGGCCCACAAATTTTTTCCCTAATTCATTGGAGTCTGCCCATCCCATTTCGTCACGCTATCTTTTACGTGAGTCATTGAGAGCATTTCTGCCGTGTCGCAAAGAGTTGCTCACAATGAGTTAAGGAAGTATAGCCGACCGTGAGTGATACCGCTGTACGCGTATTCATTGTGTGACACGATACGGTAGAACAGAATGACGTGTCGTGAGTTAAATTCATATACGAAAAATAGTATACCAAGGACTAAGTAGGTAACGTATAAAAAAAAAACAATAAATTACCTTTTTTATGCCCTTTTAAACAAGTTTGTATAGGGATATTATCATGTGTAAATGCCATAGTCTACCTAAATTTGTAATGATAATTATTTATTGCGCAAATAGGTTTTAAACACATTTTCATGCGTCAACCTTTTCGTCAATTTAAACTAGATAAGGCCAATGTTTCCTAGTTGACTATCTTGAGATGAAACACCGTACACACAGAGAACAAGTAATGGTGAAATCATATGAGAACCATGCAGATACCATGGTACATACCAGATACAATGTAACAAACACACTGAGGTACCCTAGGCTAATCTTTTTGCCAAATAAATGATGGCCTACTTTTTTAGATCGCAAGTTATAAATAGACAAATCAGTTACCAGTAACATGTATGAATTGCCTAGAGAATGGCAGTTCGCTAGTGAGTGGCATCGTAAATTATAACTGTGTACGTGAAAATTTATCGTGAATCCCTAAAGATTTAATAGGATTGTTACTATGACTTATCATGGTAGTTTATCCAGAAGTAATTTTCCCAGCATATTATCATTGCCAAGGCCTGCGCTAAAGGATTTATTCCTGCGATGACGAATGATCTAGATCTCAGTAATAGGCTGAACTTTGGCCCCCAAAAATACAAAAGAGCCTGGGCTTTCGGTAAAAGACGTTTTTATTCGTTTATCCATTTAAAAAAAAGATTCGCTTAGTTTCTTCAAAGTTTTTAATACATATATTGTCCACTAAATAAACACTCTCATACATAAAATACATAAATATTAACTAAAATATACTAAAATTTAACTATGTACATAAATCTAATACAAAAACACAAAGTACACTTAGGCGTCGAAATACTCTTCCACATAGCTGTAATCCGGAAACGTGCCCAGAAGACTGGCAGCATACATTGTAATTTCCAATTAATCTATATATACAAAAGAAGAAACTGACTGACTGACATATCAACGCACAGCCGAAACTAAAGGGACTACGAGCGTGAATTTTTGCACAAGGTTTCCTTTTATGACGTAAGCGAGCACTAAGAAAGGATTTTACGAAATTCAGCCTCTAAGGGGATGAAACGGGGGTCTAAAGTTAGTATGGAGAAACCTATTTTCGCGCGGGCGAAGCCGCTTGGCAGAAGCTAGTCAGTTATATATTTAACGGTAGAGCTCCACTATAATTATATTACTCGTATTTAACTTTCCAAATACTTATAACTTAATAAACTGATCTGTTGAGATTTGCGTGACTTGTTAACTTACGTTAACACACAAATCTCGTGCCGTACTATTCAATGGAAACGCGCGCCGTCTTCCCCTTACGCGCGTACAAATTGCCCATTATGATTCTTCCTTAGCAAGACGTGAGTGAGACACGCTGCGTTTGCGCAAATCTCGACCTGTTACGATGACCGCTGGTAACTGTCAGAAGTCAGAATATCAGAACTAATACACGATAATGTTTGAACTGAAGTTGAGGTCAAATACAAAAAACTAAACTATATAGGTAATATGACTGAGAGAAAATTGTTTGTTTATACATAGCATAGTCGGCCTTATAATGTTCCCACTGTTGGGACTCAGGCCTCCTCTCTAGGAGAGGGAATGGGCTCAGTGCAGATTGGTGGATGTCATACGTCTTCGAATTTTTGGTTCTTGGACATTTTCCTTTTTAGTTTCCTCACGATGTTTTCCTTCACGGTGATGAAATAAATTGCACAAAGTAATGCGCCTAGCTGGGTTTGAACCCGTGACTTACAATTCGTAAGTCGGGGCCGTTACCACTCGGCCACCACTGCTCTCAGTGCTGTGTTTGTATATGACATCGGAGATTTACAAACTATACGAATGTAGCGACATCTATGGCGTCACATAAGAACTAATCCTGCATTGCGCAATTAAAGTTCTCCGCGCGATTTGAACATATAGACCAGTCCGAAACCATCTATCGGGCAGTTGTCCACCAGACATAACACCTGTCTGTTCGGAGGGGAAAGGGGAAAGGGGGGATCCCTTTACAACGGAGATTTACTCTTTATACCTCCAAAGTAACATTGTAATAAATCTTGCGAGAGTGTAAATTCTCGATATAATAATATGTATTATTTATAGATAATTATAATTTATTCACACTCATCATCATCTTCCTGACCTTATCCCAAAATGTCTTAGGATCATTGCAACACTTTTTTTTTCTTCCATTCTGTCCTGTCACCCATTACGCTATCACTAACTCCCTTTTCTTTATTATCATTCCTCATACAATCCATCTTTTCTTAGGCTTCATAATTTAATCACACTAATATAGCAAAGGCAAAAATTTGTGAACTAGTGTGTATGCGTGTTACTTCTGCACGGCTTAACGATTTCCGATGAAACTTGACACACGGGTAGGCCATGTCTAGGCTGAATACTTTTTATGTCGAGATTATGTTCCCTTGGGATAATTTTCTACTGTCCGCAGGCGAAGTCGTTGGCAGCATCTTTTTTTTTTTAATTGATATAAACTAGTGCTTGGCTGCGATCACACTTGATGGTAAGCAGTCATGCAATTAAGTACTTATACAATAATAAAACTTCTAAAAATTTTCACGAAGGTATTTTAGTCAACGTTAATAACTCTTTTATCTTCGCAGGGTTTTTGCTAAATGCAAAAATCTGTTCTTGCCACAGTTGAGCGCGGAACAAAACGGCTGAGTAAGCTACATGTAACTAATAAATATACAAACTGAAAATAATAATATTTGCAAACATGTTGAAAAAGAATTCATTGGGCATCAACAAATTCATCCACATCGGTGTCAATGGGAAAAGTGCCCAGAATACTGGCAGCATTGCCGCATTGGTAAGCAATGCTGATTTGTTGCAACAGTTATACTATATCTTCTGTGGCCTTAGAATACAGTGGAACACTTGAGGAAGACCGGTACGAATTCTGATCCGTTCCTCAAAGTCCTTGTTTTAGGCTAGACTATAGTGAATTAATTAGGCACTAATGTAGGCGACGTGTTATAAGTGGCGTGATTTGATTTATTGATTGGTTTTTCAAGTTATTTTTAGATTTCGTCGCTAACTTTCCTTGAAGTAACCTATGTCAGGGTTGTTTAAAACTCTGGTTGTAGACGAAGGAGATAGTATTTTAATAAATGCTCCAAAGTTACCCGCGAAATTCAATTTTTTGAAAGTTTATTCCAATTTTCAGCTCAATATCGCGTAGTAAGATTGTTTGAATTATATTCGCGGTAGCGACATGAATATATATTTGCACAACTATACTAACTTAGAGACAAAGTAAAAACTCAAGTTTTTATTAAAATGGAACATTTCAGCTCTTCTCTAAGTCAGTAACTAATATTAATGGTTTTAATGAGTATAATTATGTAAATACACATGCCATTACCGCAAATATATATTTTTACCTTACTATTCGATGCCGAACTGTAAATTGCGAAAAATGTACGTAAATTTTAATTTCAGACTACCCTGGAACATCCACCTTAATTAGAAAATGTTCCATTAATAATTCCTCTTCTTACTAATATTCCCCAACTATGACACAACGCCATCTAGCCCCAAACCAAGCAGAGCTTGTGCTATGAGTACTATATCCGATAAATATACGATAACCGATAAATATACATAAATATTTTTAAATATATACATATTACACACAAACATTTGTCTAGGTTGGGAACCGAACCCACGACCTACGGCATAGCAGTAAGGTCCACTAACCACTAGACCAACAGGCCAGTCAAAAGTCTTAGTATCCAAGACTTTTTTATTTTTGTTATTGATAGGCTCGCGTTTGACCACTATCTCACCTGATGGTAAGGCGATGATGTGGCCGACGATGGAGCACGCTTGCCTAGAAGTAACCTATTCACTCTTGACTTAAAGACCCCTAGGTTGTAGCTATCACTATTTGAATACGTCTTCTAATAAAGTATAATTATAGTCCAATAGTAATATTTATGAATGCTAATAGATTTGACGCACTTGCAGTACGCGCAGTGTTTTAAACCAACTAATAATTTTGTTGTTCGACTCTTTTACATTTTGTTATTATTATTTCCTTTATTTATATTGGTACATACATGTACATATTTAATACATTTTAAATATTTCTTTACAAAAACATATTATAGAAAATAATTTAAAAATATAAATAAAAATAGTACCCCATCGGTATCGGGAACGGGGTCCAAGCTGCCGTAGGTCAGAACTCCTGGGAGAGGAATCTCCTAACAATGCGCGCCGTGTCCAGGAGTTTACTGGATCAACCGCCCAACGGGAGTCTCCTCAGATGTTGCTCGAGGCTCTTTGATATTAAACCATCGGCCGTCATGACTATCAGCACAATGACTGCTGTATCCACTTCCCACATGTCGACAACCTCGCGAGCTAAGTCAATTATTATTATTATCCATGTTAAGCTCGTGCTTGACTACTATCTCACCTGATGATGGAGTACGATTACCTAGAAGTAACCTATTTACTCTAGACTTAAAGACTCTCAGGTTGTAGTTACCTGGAAACACAGACTCCGGCAGAGGACATATTTCTTAACTGCACGCACAATGAATGTGTTCCCAAAACGTTTTGAGCGTCTGGGTTGGAAGACAACCATGTACTGGTGGCGCATCACCGTACGTCTTCTAGTGGTCCAATGATGGAACGGAATTAGGGGGACCGCGGTCCACCTATAAACATAATCTTTTTGTTTTTGTAGTATTTTGGGACCACAAGGAATAAGGCATTAAAGTACAGTTACCAAAAAAATTGCTTTTTTTGCTACAGATTTGTAGGGTACAATAATTTTATGACAAAAGAATGAGACATCTGTAGCCGAACTAGACAAAAGCTTGTATTTCGGCTATCAGCTCCAATCCCCTCAAATAATAAAAGTTAATATTATGAGCCATTAGACATCGAGCAGAATTACAAAGTTAATAATTTTTTTTTTTTTGTGGTCCCAAAAAAACTACAAAAAAAAAATATAGGTAGAAGTTGGGATCGCGGTCCCGGTCCAAAGACCACGACCCAAATTAGGTACTTAAGTTATTATGTTGTTTTGCTTTGTTAATTATTTTGTTTACTTAAAAATTTCTTAACTAATTATGGAACATTTCAAAGGTCTCAGTCATTCAATCTGGTAGACCCAGCAAGCTGTTTATTATATCTAATCAAGAAGGGTTTTCGGGCCCTTGACTCTCTAAATATCAACGTGACCTCGACTGCCCAGACGTTCAATTTATCCAATCAAATACTGTGGGCATTTATTGAATTCTCCCTTTCAATAAATACGATATAATTAGACGTTTCGACTGCGGGATTGTTCAAAAGAGTAACCTGCCTTGGCTCTAGAACGCAAATGGCAACTGAAGAAACACAGGTGAGTTTTAGTCCGTAAAAGTCTGATACTGCCTCTCGCTCTACCCAGATTTGAAAGAGTTATTTGATGATTTAACACCTCGAAAAAAAAACTAGGCAAGTGCGAGTCGGACTCGCGAGGGTTTCCGTACAAACTTACCTACAATTAAAAAAAAAAAATGTGACGTAACAACAAATCTTTTGTTTTGAGATTAATTCCCATATTTGTGTTATAAGACCTTGCTTTATGCAAAATTTCAGGATTCTGGGTCAGCGGTAAATACTCTAGAATTTTGGTGCCCTTGTATATGTTTTTTTGCGACATAAACGGCCGTATCTTTTTTTTCTTTAACTTGAAAGTTTGATTTTTTCACAGCTTCAAGGGACCTTCTAAGTATATAGGTTTAATTTCACTCTCTACTCACTCACTTTCAACTCGATACGTCCACGCATTCCCGAGATAAAGAGTCTTGACAGACAGACAGACGGACGGACGAACAACAAAGTGATCTTATAAGAGCTCCGTTTTTTTCCTTTTGAGGTACGGAACCCTAAAAACGGCTTCTTCTTCACAAATCGATGTTTTTTATTTTCCTTGGCCCAGTAGGTGGCCACGTTTATAGCGGCATTAGTGGCGTTTATAAGGTCCTCCAAAGTGCAGATAGCAATACATTCTGAGCACTCTAGTAAGTGGGCCATCACATCGTCTGATCAGGAGCACCACACTCGAACTGTGTGTCGGAGGGGTCTATAATCTTCAAGATACGAGACCACTGATAAAGTCTTCAAGGGCCTATTACACTACTCGATATTCAGACAGTCTTAGTCGATGTCGCGTAGCGTAATAAGGGTTAGACCGGTCTTACTCGGAACAAAAAATAAGACAGTCTGAATATCGTGTGCTGAATATCGAGTCGTGTAATGGGCCCCTAAGTCCTAACTGACTTAGTCTTTAAACTCAAATACCATGTATTCTCATCGCGACAAATCCAATGCCACAGAGTACATATTACAGGAAAGATGTGAGGCTGAATATTAACGTATGATAATATAGTCTATACTGTTTAGGAAGTCTGGACCCAGGTACGTACCTAAGTAGGTACATGTGTCAATAATCGAATGGTTGTAGCTTTCCTTCCTAGCATTCAAGTTGTACGATTAAATTATTTAATGATGCATAAGACCTTGTAGTGAATAATAATAATAATATTCACACAACTATCACACAACGCCGTCTAGTCCCAAGCTAAGCAGAGCTTGTGTTATGAGTACTAGACAACTGATATTATAGATAAATTACACCCAGACACAGAACAAAAGATCGTGCTCATCACACAACATTTGTCCTGGGTGGGAATCGAACCCACGACCTCCGGCACAGCAGTCAGGGCCACTAACCACTAGACAACAGGTCAGTCAAAATGATGTCGTAGTGTACTGATGGCCTAGTGATTAAGGCACACGCCTCTCATGAGAGAGGGAACGTACATCCTCACGCCCCAACCGCTGCGATAGAAGAAGCCCCGGGCGTCGGGAATCGAAGAAAAATCTCCGGCCTTGCGGACGACGAGAAATGGGTAGCTCGCCGTCTGCTTGTCCTATAAGGGCCGAGTTCGAGTCGTTGACGGCGCGTAGTGTTCCACGTGCGCCTCAAGGAGATGTCGGCAAACCGTAGGGGCCCAGAAGGGCCGATGCCTGCTAGGGTCATGGGGAAACGTATGACAGGGATACTCGTGGTCCTAGAACGCAAAAGGCAACTCAAGGTGTGATTTTAGTCAGTAAAAGTTTGACACGCCCTCTCGATCTACCCTAGTGCGCAAGAAGTTATTAGATGATTTGCCACCTTAAAAAAAACACGCCTCTCATGCATGGGGTTGGAAACCGGGCAAGTACCTATGTGAGTTTTTCAATTCACATCTACTTTTCTAAGGTTCTTCTTTTCGATTCGATGGTAAACTCGTCAAACCGTTTGGGCCCAATAGGTGGCTACATTAATAGCAGCATCGGTAGCACTGTTCAAAACATGAGCCACATACTAGAATGCCCCAAGTGCCCATACACCTGCACTCTGGATGATTTGATGAGTGCTACCGATGCTGCTACTTTTCTAAGGTGCATATGGTTATTGTGCTCATGGTTCTAGGACAATACTGACACCCCGTGCCTTCGCACATGAAACCGTTGGTCCCGTTTGAAAGCTTCCATTATTTTTGTATTACAATGCAAGAAATAATTGCAGTACTTAAGGGCCAGCAGGGTCGAAGCCTACTGGGACCCTGGGTGATGCGAAAGAGATCCCTGGGGCCCTGGAACTATGGCAAAGAAGGAACAGGAGTGGGTTTTTAGCCAGTAAGTCTAACACGCCCTCTTGCTCCGCTCAAGATCGAGGGATGTCATTAGACGATTTGCACACCCAAAAAAAAAAAAATTGTGCAGCAAACAATTTCTTAATAACGTGAAAAACCCCTTTGAAATTTTGTTCCTATTCACTCCTGCGTTCCTAATTTCCTATTTACCCTTTTTGATTGTAGATATGTTTTTGAAAACAGCTCATCTATCAAATTCAACCTTCAACAACTAGATAAGCCTCCTATTGATCACTATCTCTATTATCAATACACGATCGTAATTTTGATTCCGATCATTATAGATAAGTGACATCAATCAGTTGGCTTGGAAACCTGTGCGTAATCTATGACTATCAGACACTGGTGGTCTTCCTCTTCAAATAATCCCTTTTGAAAGGTGGCTTACTGGCCTCTTCAGAAAAACGGAATTAAGTTATAATAGCATAATCAGCCTTTTAATGTTCCCACTGCTGGGACTCAGGCCTCCTCTCTCTAGGAGAGGGAATGGGCCGTAATCCACCACGCGGGCTCAGTGCGGATTGGTAAATGTCACACGTCTTAGAATTTTTAGTTCTAGGACAAGCCGGTTTACTTACGATATTTTCCTTCACCGTTTTGAGAGCAGTGGTGATGAAATATATTACACAAAGTAATGCGCCTAGTTAGGTTGGAACCCGCGACTTACAACTCGTAAGTCGGGACTGTTACCACTCGGCCACCACAGCTCAACTATAATAGCACCAAGTATTTTTTACCAATCCTGTCCATCATCTTCCTATTCTTGTCCCGTGTTATTTGGGGTCGGTGCGACCCTATAACCCGTCACGCTATCATCCATCCATTTTTCCTTTAGATTCCCTCTCCTTCTCCATCCATCCACATATATACTCATAACTTCTGTATACCACTCCTGTCCAATCTAATCCACTTCTGTTTAATCTAAGTAACCGCTGCTTATTATCTCTGCTGGTTTATTTACCTCTTTAAATCTCCTATCCACCTACTACTATAATATATGATAAATAAATAATATAAAATAATTCCTTCAACATTAGAGAGGATGCCTGAGTCCCAGCAGTGGGAACATTTTAAGGCTGATTATTATCAAACAAGTAGAGCATCTCCTGTAATATTACTACGGATATTTTTTTATTCCGAGAGTACGATCCCTCATCTTTTTAAATATCGTAGCATATGCTGAGTTAGGCGCCTTTTGGCCTTGCACAGATTTTAAAGTTATTTTTTCATACTATTCTACTGTATTTTATTTCTACTGTATGTGTGAGGTACGAAGAAACGATTTTTTCTTCTTCTTTCTTTCTTCTTTAGAATAATTTTCGACTTTGACGCGGGCAAAACAGCAGGCAGCACCTAGTTATGAATATAAAATTCTGTTGTTCGTTACAAAACAAAGTCCCCCATCGCGTCTCTCAGTCAATATGAACGCGATAAACTCAAAAACTATGGAACTGATTGTCATGCAGGTTTCACCAATAGACAGAGTGATTCATGAGGAAGATTTAGGTGAATGATACATGCATATTATAGTAGAGAAAAACCGAGAATTTCAAAGAACACCCATGCCAAGATGGAGCGGGTCACTAGAAAAATATAATGACGGCTAAATAGATTCTTACAAAACTTGGCACATGGCACGATGACCTGGAACAGGTCACGCATATTTTTCATCAAAAATCAGAAACGTTTATTTCAAATAGACCAATTACAGGCATTTTTGAATTGTCAAACTATCGGTCAATCAAAAAATTTAGCTTAAATTGCACGTTCCAAAGCGTAGATCTCTATGGAGAAGGATGTGTAAGAAACTCCATGGACTCTCTTTTAAACAATATTATTAGTTACATAAACTTGACTGGACTTTTGGTCTAGTGGTTAGCGGCCCTGACTGCTATGCCGGAGGTCGTGGGTTCGATTCCCACCCAGAACAAATGTTTGTGTGATGAGCACAATCATTTGTTCTATGTCTGGGTGTAATTTATCTATAACTAGCGGTCCCGGCAGACGTTGTTCTGCCCAAAAGCGGGATTTAGTAAAAAAAAAAAATTACCCTACTCTACCATACTCTACCCTACTCTTTTCTTTGCTATAAACCACACGGAGCCCGAGACCTTTCCAACGAATGCAAAACCGTGGAAATCGGTTCGTGCGTTATGGAGTTATAGCGTCAGGAAGGAAAACCCGACTTATTTTTATATAGTCTATAATATGTATGTATTTAGAAATGTTTAGTATGTTTATCAGTTGTCTAGTATTCATAACACAAGCTCTGCTTAGCTTGGGACAGCTGTGTGATAGTAGTAAGAAAGTACCCTTGGTACAGAACAAGATTTTTACGCGGACGATGCCGCATGCAGAAACTACTTCATCATAATAGCACTTGCAAATGCCATACACTTGAAACGAGTACGTGTATCAATGAAACTGTAGATCACACAGATTGTAATAGCGGAAGCGATATGCAAATTGTACGCTCGTTCGTCTCGAGACGGTACGATCGCGGGCCATATCCAGTTGATTCATTTAACTGGTTCAATGATTGGAGGACATGGAAATTTTTAAGTGCCTTTCATTTAGATTTAATTTGGTATCATTTTTTTACTTGATATAAACTAGTGCTCGACAGCGATCCCAAATATAGGTAAGCAGTAATGCAATCATTGATGGTGGAGCATAGCATAGCATAGTCGGCCTTTAACGTTCCCACTGTTGGGACTCAGGCCTCCTCTCTAGGAGAGCGAATGGGCCGTAATCCACCACGCGGGCCCAGCGCGGGTTGGTGGATATCACATATCTCCGAATTTTTGGTTCTAGGACATGCCGGTTTCCTCACGATGTTTTCCTTCACCGTTTTGACTGGCCTGTTGGTCTAGTGGTTAATGGCCCTGACTGCTATGCTGGAGGTCGTGGGTTCGATTCCTACCCAGGACAAATATTTGTGTGATGAGCACGATCATTTGTTGTGTCTGGGTGTAATTTATCTATAATATGTATGTATTTAGAAATATATAAGTATGTTTATCAGTTGTCTAGTACTCATAACACAAGATCTGCTTAGCTGGAGACTAGACGGCGTTGTGTGATGGTTGTGGAATATTATTATTATATTATTAAGTTTTGAGAGCAGTGGTGATGAAATAAATTACACAAAGTAATGCGTCTGGCTAGGTTTGAACCCACGACCTACAACTCATAAGTCGGGGCCGTTACCACTCGGCCACCACTGCTCTATGTTGGAGCGTGTTAGTTTATTAAGAGCCTATTCGCTCTAGCCTTGAAGACACCCAAATTATAATCGGAGGGGACAACCGCTGCAGGCAAATTGTTCCAGTCCTTCGATGTACGTGGTATTTAAAACGAAGAGGCAAAACGATTAGTCCAGATCTGGTTTATTCTTTTAAAGATGAGGGGGGGGGGGGGGCTTTAATGAAGGTTTTAATGACGGATAATGTGTCTGGCTAAGTAGTCACCATTTATATTTTTATGCCTCGCCTTATAAGAGAGATGATGTGGTCACACTAATATTATAAAGGCAAAAGTTTGTATGTAGGTATGTGTGTCTGCTACTCCTTCACGCTCAAATGGCTGAACGAATTCGGATGAAATTCGGCACATGGGTAGAACATGACCTGGAATATGGTCTTTTGGGATAATTTTATACATTGTCACTGGCATAAACTAATCTACAACAAAACGCGCGATCGTAGAAGATGCCTGATTAACAGAGGTAGGGAATTAGGTAGAGTTAAACATGTACTTACACCGATTTCATACAGCGAAAGAATAAGTGGATATGCCTCAAATACTGAGATTATTTTTTTAAAGAGCACTTTTTTTATGGCTATCAGAAATAAGTATAGCAGAAAAAAACGAGTGTGCTTATGACCAAACGACTGAAGTGAAACTTCTTAACTTCCGTTCGCCTTGCCCGATCACACTTTTCGTAACGCTTACGTCACGCGTTCGCCAGCTTACTCCCCAAGTCAAGCGTGCGTAAAGAAGTTTCACTTCAAAAATTTCTTCCTGAATTAATGACGACGAGGAAGTGTATAAATTTGTTAACCTCACCTCAGTTGACGTAGAGAGATCTTTTTCAATGAAAAATACTAATAAAAATTATATTTTCATTATCTTTGTTTTATTTGTCTTATCTATCTCTGAGATTCTTATTATTATTTATTTGTAATATTGTTGGCCACATGAGATTTTTCATTAGAAAACCCGGGAAGATCCATATTAATATCAACATTTAGATGCAAGTACATGAATAACTCTACCTAATTCCGTCCCCTGCTGATTAACCCTTCCTTTGTAGACTGGCAAGGCAAAGTTGGTAGAGAATACATCGCTAGCAGAGAAATCCATATGTCCGCTACTTATTAGGAGTGGGATCGATCGTACTGTTTATGAGCTATATCACTTGCGGAATTGGGTCAAGCGTAGACTATAAGTGGCTCAATTTCTCACGTGATGGATCTATCAATATAACAAATAGGTACCCCAGCCCGAGTCGTTGACGGCGCAGTGTTCCACGTGCGCCTCAAAGACATGTCTCAGATGGCCCGGCTACACGCTCCGTCTTGCCTGCGCAGTCCAGGCCTGTGCAGTCATGACTATACAAAAAGACGGAACACTGTGTAGTGGCTATTCGTGCAGGTAACTTCGTGCAAACTGAACTAATAGCTACAACCTAAGGGTCTTTAAGTCAAGAGTGAATAGGTTACTTCTAGGCAAGCGTGCTCCATCGTCGGCCACATCACGTGAGATAGTGGTCAAACGCGAGCCTATTAATAATAAAAAATAAAAACTGTGCAATCCTAGTTGTGTTTTGAGAGCTCGTCACACCACGTCACGATGTGGCCAACAGAAGAGGATTTTTTATCAGGAGCATTATGTTACTCCTTAATCACTCATTTTTTGATTTGCGACGTATACTTGGTCGAAAAAAAATTCTCGGACTGATGCGCGGCTTGAATGACCGGCCAAACGTTCAAGTAAAGCTGGGGAAGCCAAGTTTGCGCAGTTCAAATCTTCGGTAAGTCAACGAATGCATTAGCCGCGCTTCCGGGATTGCGCGAGCTACCGTCTTGCCGTCCACACGCACGCGCTTACCTTTGCTAACCGGTTTGTGCAGGCATGCTCGCAGGCAAGACAGAGCGTGTCGCCGGGCCAAGAGGACCACGGGTTTCTTTTTCGGAAGTAAACCCATAGCCCACGCAACGCTTTTGCTGCCATGCAAAAGCGTAAGGGCCGAAGTCTACTGTGGCTCTTTGAGGCGCACAGTCAGCGACTTGGGCTCGGTTCGGATGTTTACCGGACGGCGAGCTACCCATTGCTTGTTGTCCGCAAGCCCACGTCTACGGTGGTTACTAACCCACCTGTGTTTTTTCAGCTGACTCTTTCGAAAAATCCCGCAGTGTACCTCATGTTTCTTGATCTGAAGTAAACTTAATTACGCAATTAAAACGTGATGATTCACCGTTGTCGATGATTAGTATATCCTTTACAACTAATTCATACTAAACTTAGCCTTATTAGTTAATACAGTACACCATTAACAGAATTCTTTGAATATTTTTTTGGTTGGTACAGCGAACAAAAAAAGTTTTGTATCTCATGAAGTTATGACAGTAAATTAATAATAAACATTTTTTAGGGTTCTATACTCAAAGGGTAAAAACGGGACCCTATTGCTAAGATTACGCTGTACGTCTATTTGTCAGCAGGCTGTATCTCATGAACCGTGATAGTTGAATTTTTTTTTAATAGATGATGTATTTCTGTTGCCGCTATAACAACAAATATGTAATAAAAATAAAATAAAATAAATATTTAAGTTATTTTTATAGCGTTTTTTTGCTACGGATGCTGCGGAACTCTTCGTTGGCGAGTCTGACTCGCACTTGATCGGTTTTTTTTCTTTATAAAATTTGCCTAACACTAGGATTCACTGCTGTTTCGTGGGTAGGTACGTTCACAAACATTAAACTATCTATAGGCCTTAAAAATATTTCTTGTTGACACAGTGAGGCAATATTAAAAAAAACAACAACAAACTATCAATCAGCACTGAGTTTGCTTGGTGGATTACGGATTTGTGTAATTATTACTACCATAATATTTTATCCCATTGACATTTTTTTTTTAATTGATTTAAACTAGTACTTGACTACGATCCCACCTGATGGCAAGTAGTGATGCAATCGTTGATGGTGAGGCGCTCAAGTTTATAAGAGCCTATTCAGTCTAGCCTTGAAGACACCCAAATTACAATCCGACGGGAAGACCGCAGCAGGCAAACTGTTCTAGTCCTTCGTTGAACGTGGTATACCGCAGAAGTTTCAACAACGTAAGGGTGGATATTCGCCGTACGTCGGGATGTCCGATGGTAGAAAGGAGATGGCTGAATCAAGTCATGCAATTCCCGCGCACACTCTCCAAAATGCACATTTAGGACATTTTATTCAATGAAATTGAGTTCCTAACTTATCTTAAATACTCTTTATAATCAAAATATGTTTATTTTAATGTTGTGATTGTCTCTAAGTGTTGCAGCACTTGAATAGTGTTCTACAATGTACCGATAAATTCCAAGTGCCTGTAATGTTGGCCATCCTAATAAACAAATAAATAAAATACTCATTTACTTAAAGAACACGAATTTTTCCCAGCAGTGAGAGACTAGAAATTGATATGACTGGCCTGTTGGTCTAGTGGTTAGTGGTTCTGACTGCTATGCTGGAGGTCGTGGGTTCGATTCGAAATGTATGTGTGATGAGCACGATCATTTGTTCTGTGTCTGGGTGTAATTTATTTATAATATGTATGTATTTAGAAATATATAAGTATATTTATCAGTTGTCTAGTACTCATAACAAAAGCTCTGCTTAGCTTGGGGCTAGACGGCGTTGTGTGATAGTTGTGGAATATTATTATATTATTATTAAATAATTATATGCTTTTACGTTTCAAGAGAAATACCTATTTCATGTTTTGAGTCAACAGCTAATCTCCAGGGTCGTGGCAGAAATAACTTCCACAAACACATTTTTGGAACCACAAATAAAATAAATACAGTTTTTTGGTGTGTAACTGTTCTTTAATATACTTTTTCCTTGTGGTCCCAAAATACCACACAAAAAAAAGTTATAGGTGAAGTTGGGACCGCGGTCCCAGTCCAAAGAACCCAACGCCATTACCCAATCTCCGCTGGTGCAAAACATTTTTTGATGACTGTATAATTTATTAATATGAAACAATAGACGTACCTTTAATTGACGCAAGCAGAATAACTAAGTGAACACGTTTTATTATTATTGAGGGCAATGCGTTTGAATGGTTTGTTTGTTTGTATTATTTTCGCAATAAAACTGGAATGCTTTTTACGGTGGTCAGCAGATTTTTAAAGAGCTAGTTTGGCAGGTAAGTTCCTTGTAGACATTCACACTAAGGGGGTAAAACGGGGGTTGGCATTTTGTATATAGAAACCTACTTTTACGCAGGTGAAACCGCTGGCAGAAGCTAGTTTAAAATAAATTGTATGCATACCTCCAAAGTTTCATTACTTTTTATTTTACCATGACCAGCAACTTCACAGACAGCACTCAATAAACTGTAAAATCATATTTTTCCCGGGATGACACTATCACGACTAAAAGTCACTAAACCTAGCAAACGTTGACATTTCTATATTTGCAAGGGTTTTTTTAGGGGGGAGTGGGAGGGGCACAACGCGGATCAAAGCACCAAAAAAATATAATGAAAAGCGCAATTAAAAAGTCACTAAACCTAGCAAACGTTGACATTTCTATATTTGCAAGGGTTTTTAGGGGGGGGGACAACGCGGATCAAAACACCATAGATATAATGAAGTTCTACAAACCTACAGCACAAATTCAAATTTCACAAATTAACACCAAAATCACAATTAAACAACAAACGGCGCACGCGCAAGCTCACAGCTAAATAATCTCACAACAATAGGGAAGTAATTAGAACGCATCTCTGATAAGTGGCTCCCTGGAGAAAGACGTGTGGTCAAACAATATCGTTTAGACTCGTTAGGAATAATAATGATCGTGAGAAAATATTGTAAATACGGCACTATTTTATCAGTAGTATCATTACTTCTTTAGGTACACGAGGTACTTACATACGTCGGGAGCAGCAAGGCAATTCCTGGCCACCGTAGAAGCGGGTTTGTGGACGACGAGCAATAGTTAACTCGCCGTCCGGTCGTCGAGTAAGAACGAAGTCCGAGTCGACGGTGCATTATATTCCGCGGGCGCTTCAAAGAGGGATTTCTATAGGGCCGATGCCTGCCAGGGTTGAGGAAATGTTGGAAAGAGTTACCCTGGCCCTGGATCGCCAAGGACAACTGAAGGAACACAGGTGGGTTTTAGTCAGTAGAAGTCTGATACGCCCTCTCGATTCAGTCAGAGTGGGAGAAGTTAGAACAAAGATCATCAAACAGTGGGTACCTGAAGATGAGCATCATCACAGAAGCAGGCCTAAAAAACCGCTTGCGTAACACGACTCGTTCCTGACAGTTTGGGCGGAAAAGTCCAAATCCAAAGAGAGCTGAAAGGTATAGAGGAGACTTCTTCCCAGCACTGGGATAAGGTAGGCTAAGTAAAAAAAAAATGTAGTGTGATGAATATGATACCTACATGTTCAGGTCATCCAGCTCAAGATAAAAATAGTAGAATAAACACTGCACTACCTTGGATGACGACCTATAACATTATTATTAAAATGATTGACAGGTGAACGACACTTTAATCACACTTTGTTTTGACTACAATTTCAAGATATTCAAGGTATTCGCACAGAAGTCGTACCTAGTTAATTTATTTCCTTATCAGAAAACTTGCAGCTTCTTTATCATCTTCAGATTGTGACCAACAGAATCACTTTTACACCACTATGTTTAAATTAGTCAAAAAAAAAAAATGGCGCCCCAGTTTTAACAGTTACTGATCATATTTGTGTAGTCAAAAGTAAAAAAACGGAATCGTCAGTAACTCACAAAAACATTGTTTTCAAACGATACCTCTACCTCAATCCATTGTCGAAAGCAAAGCAAATCAACCAAGAAATTGTGACTATCTTCTAAACAATGACACATCCATCCTTTTTAAGTCTCCGAAGCAACTTGGAGATAAATATTGAATAATTACGTTTGCACTAAGTGGAGCAACTATATTTAAATAACTATGTACTGGAGAACAATATTGTTATGCATGTTCAGCTAACATTATATTCATGAATATGCACTTATTTTGTGTTACGCAGGTTAAAAGTATGCACACTTTGACAGGAGATTGCGGACATGATTGCAGATATTTATGTCAAAAACTAAGCTATAGGACTTGTACAGTACAAGTTCGACAGTTGTACAGACGTTTTTGCTTATGGCAAGTTGTATTACTACTTATTCTGTGCCATAGGCGAAATTGACAGTTATTAATTGAATAAAACTTTATGCACTAATAAAGTAATTATTTATTTGTTCCAAAAACTTACAGATACAAACATTTATGGCTTAAAAAATAGGACACAAAATTAATAAGATACAAAGTAACGTTAAGATTAAAGTAAATACGGCTGGTAGCGTAGCACTAGACGTGTCCAGCGAACAAGGTCTGAACAAAATTGGTTAGCCCTGCCTCTTACACTAGAGTTATCCTGTATCTTAAGAGGCAGTGGTCAGTTATTAAATTTCTTTATACAACCAAGAACAAAACTTGTCGAGTGTGTCAGTCTAAAATAGATTTGAGGGGAATTAGTGAAGGGCTAATGTATAAGAAAGGACAGTGTAACCCGTACATGTTAGTGAGTGTATGTGAGTGAAGGAGTGTGTATAACTGCACACCCATCGGCGCGTATATCCATTTAGAAATGTTGCAATATCTACACAAATTTTCCTCGTTAGCGAAACTTTGCTTTAGTAATTTTGCAATACTTATGCAACTTTGTAGGTATAATTAGGAGCCCTAAAACTGTCAATGTTGCGGTTTTCCTTAAGCTAGCTAAAAACCCCTTGTATGGAAATGCATAGCAGATTTACGTAAGTGATAGCAACATGATAAATCGTGTGGTTATACAACTAAACGATTTCCTTGTGTTCCAATCTACAGGCTTAGGACTAATGAATTTTCTGTTAAAGTCAAAGTCAAAAGTTTTTATTTCACATAGGCCTACATGGGCACTTATAAAACGTCAGAAGCTAGTGCACGGTTCCAAATTGGTCGTTTCCTATGGAGAAGAACCGGCAAGAATCTCCATGGTTACTCTTTTAAAAAAGTGATTGTTTACATTTTCATATTACAGTATTAATAGACATTATGTAAGAACAGTGTAGACCAGTCGATATTGTACCCAAAAGTACAATAAAAATAATCATTTAAAAAAAAAAGTGAGTCGTAATAGGAAGTAACCTAAGAATTTGCGAAGTCCACAGTGTTCTCAAATTCAAATTTAAAAAAAAAGAGGCTATTTAGTTAGCGTTCCCCCCGTGACATTACTTGTCACGCCACTTTTCACTTCACTTCTCCGCAGGCAATGTGAATGACAACTAGTATCTCTAGTACGATCAAACTACCTAGGTCCTACAATCACCCTATATATTTAGTTAATTAAATTATATATATAAAATATTTACTTATATTGTATCGTATCTGTGATTTCATTGTATATATATTTTTTATATTAACCTTTTTTTTTTCTCTCTCTTTTATTGCACCATTCACAATTCTTCTCTGCATCAACCAAAGGTTTACTGGTAGAAAATGCCTCAGGCATTAAGTCTGCCTCTGTACCTTTATGTACATGGAGTATGAAATAAATAAATAATAAACTAGTATCTCAGGAACTAATACATCAAGAGTGTATAGGTTATTTCTAGGCAAGCGTGCTCCATCGTCGGCCATATCATCGCTTACCATTAGGTGAGATAGTCAAACGCGAGCCTATCAATAATAAAAAAAAAACTTCAAAAAAAAAATACTTTCGGTGTTGGATAACCAATTTATTGAAGAAGGCTATTGGATATAATTTTTACGAAACTCCACATCTAAGGGGTTGAAACGGGGGTTGTAAGTTTGTTTGGAGGTTTTATCACGCTACGACCAATAGTTGTGGAATAAAGTTTTTTTTATATATTATTAGCTAAACCCTTCGCTTCTTTTTTTAATTCATCCGCCCCAGGCAGTAGACTATTATTTGAAGATAACCCAACCCATAAAAAGGTCGTGTGGTTGCGGACGACGAGTAATGGGTAGCTCGCCGTTCGGCCGTCCGGTAACCGTCCGGACCGAGCCCGAGTCTTCGAAGACGCTTAATGTTCCACGCGCGCCTCAAAGAGATGTCAGCAAAACCGTAGGGCCCAGCAGGGCCTACTGGGGCTATGAGTTGACTTCCAAAAGGGAAACCCGGAATCCTGGAACGTAAGGTTAAGACGGAACATAGGAGTGTAGGTGTGTGTGTAGTCAGTAAAAGTCTGACACGCCCTCTCGCTCCACGCTAGAGCGCGACAAGTCCTTGGATGATTACTCACCTTAAAAAAAGCAAACTGCAAAGAAGGTATCTACAAAAGATACCTAGGTACATAAGCCGATGACGCGCTAGGTAATTCATATGAAACCTACGTCATTCCATGCCTGTGTTATCGAAAACCTGGGCTATCAATGTTGTAAAATATAAATAAAGATTGCGACATGAAGAAGACAATAGTCGCGAGTGTAGTTTTGAACTTGAATCCATTTTATTGCCAGCCTTGAGAGAGCACCTAGTAATAAAAGTGTCATACTAATTTATTTATTTATATTATTATCGTATTGTACATCAATATAATAAACTAGCTTCTGTCAGCGGCTTCGCCCGCGTGAAAGTAGGTTTCTTTGTGCAAACTTTGAACCCCCGTTTCATACCCTTAGTCGGGTCGCCTCCTTCTGCGAAGCAGTAATGCTAGCAAAGGAGGCGGCCGATCGCGTAAGGCAACTGCAACGGTCCTCACGCCCCAACCGCCGCCGGGATTCCGATCCCGATTTCCGGCCACCGTAGGCGCGGGCTTGCGGACGGCGAGCAATGGGTGGCTCGCCGTTCGATCGTCCGGTAACCGTCCGGATCGAGCTCAAGTTGTTGACGGCGTGTAGAGTTATACGCGCGCCTCAAGGAGATGTCAGCGAAACCGTAGGGGCCCAGCAGGGTCGAAGCCTACTGGGGCCAAGGGTAGTGTAAAAGCGAAGCCCGGGGCCCCGGGATGAAGGCAAAGAGGGAACAGGAGTGGGTTTTTAGTCAGTAAAAGTCTGACACTATCTCTCGCTCCACCCAAGAGCGAGATTTGTTATTAGATGATTTTCCCACCTTAAAAAAAAAACCGTTAGTGGAGTGAATTTTGAAAAATCAGTTTTTAGCTGATGTCGACACCCTATAGGCATTCATTACACGGTCATGCAAGCGTCAATCAAAACCATCAATCATGAATGATGGTTGAATGACGGAATTTTATCGCCATACGTTTTTCGTCATGCAAAGGTCAGTCATCGCATTACACGGTAAGGGGTCCATTACACAATAGGTTTTGCTGTCAGTTTTGCCAAAATCAAATATCTTGACTGACGAAAAACCTGCCGTGTAATGCGATGACTGACGTTTGCATGACGAAAAATGTATGGCGATAAAATTCCGTCAGTCAAGCTTCATTCATGATTGATGGTTTTTATTGACGCTTGCATGACCGTGTAATGGACCCCTATGTTATTCGTCAGTCAAGATATTTGACTGTGGTAAAACTGACAGCAAAACTCGTGTAATGGACGCCATAAGGAACCTACCTGCCAAATTTTAAGTTTGTACCTACATGATATAGTTTCTGAGATTTCGTGATTAGTGAGTGGTATTACGCTTTTATATATATAATATAGATATAGATAATCGCACGGAGAACTCTCTTATCTCTCTATGCAGGATAGTACCTTATGTGGCGACATATTATATGTGGCAACACCGGTTTCGGCAAAAGGGTATTTACCTGGTAAAAGATAGGTAGATCCATTCCAAAGATAGGTGCTCTGCAGCTCGTGTTCTTTTCAAAATTATCCTCATTTCACATTCACTTACAGGAAAGATGGCTTTTATGATCGACCAGCCTTGGACAAGATTGGCCCGTTGAGAGGGAAGAACTAGATTCTGACTAAACTTTTTTCGTTCATGATTTGTAAATAAATTTAACTCAAAAAAAATAAAAAACTGGGCAAGTGCGAGTCGGATTCGCGCACTGAGGATACGTACAATGTAAACTTACCTGTGTAAATAGTTCAATTCCCGAATGGAATCTCGAAGACTTTTCCGAATCACAAAAACTATATTTTTTATTTGTTACGTAACAACAAACTTACTGTTTTTAGATTTATTCCTATATCTGTGCTATAAGAACTTGCTTTATGCCAAATTTGAGGATTCTGGGTCAACGGGAAGTACCCTATGAATTGTGATTTCCTTGAGAGTGTCGAAATATATATTTTTTTGCGACATAAACGACCATATCTTTTTTTTTTTTCGTAAACTTAGAAGTTTGATTACAGCTTCAAGGGACCGCAGATTTGAACATATGGTTTTAACTTCAACTCGATATCCCCACGCGTTTCCAAGAAAAAGGGTCTTGACAGACAGACAGACAACAAAGTGATCCTATAAGGGTTCCGTTTTTTCCTTTTGAGGTACGGAAACCTAAAAATATCTTCTTTTCTCATCCTACCTAACTGATTCCATTTGACAGTTACTTGAATCGCATATAGTACACACACACACACACTTTCGCCTTTATAATATTGTTTTTTTTTTTTTTCAGTTACCCTTTCAAACGTTTCCGCAGACCTATAAGGCATTGGCCCTACTGGGGTCCCTTCGGTTTAGGGTTTTGCTCATGATATATCTTTGAGGCACGCGTCGAATATAACGCGCCGACCTAATAACGACTTTTTTTATTTTTTATGGTGGAAAATCATCTAATGACTTCTCCAGCTCTAGGGCGGAACGATTTGTTGACATCTCATTGAGGAGCGCGTGTAACACTACGCGCCGTTGACGACTCGGGATCGGTCCGGACGACGATCTACGTATTGCTCGTCGTCCGTAAGTCCACACCTACGATAGCTGGCTGGTGGGGGCCCGACCCCGACCCCGAGTCGGGTCTTGGCGGCTGGGGCGTGAGGATGTTTGTTCCCTCACGCCTGCAACCGTCACCTACAATAACCTCTACCGATTTATTTTGATCCACCACTTATAAATAAAGAGAAGTATATTCTCACATCTCACTCTGAGCAGTGGTGGCCGAGTGGTAACAGCCCCGACTTACGAGTTTGTAGGTCGCGGGTTCAAACCCAGCCAGGCGCATTACTTTGTGTAATTTATTTCATCACCACTGCTCTCAAAACGGTGAAGGAAAACATCGTGAGGAAACCGGCATGTCCTAGAACCAAAAATTCGAAGACATGTGACATCCACTAACCCGCATTGGACCCGCGTGGTGGATTACGGTCCATTCCCTCTCCCAGAGAGGAGGCCTGAGTCCTAACAATGGGAACATTATAAGGCCGACTATTCTATGCTATGCTATATTCTCACAGGATACTGGTAAATCAGAGTCGTTCCGTTTCAATCCAGATACAGCGTCTGCGACATGACGTCACCGACTGCAATACACACTTGAGAGAAGTGCACTTGTTTAATCGTGTTTTCGACTAGTTTATCCCCGCCGATTTGCTCCTCTGACTTTACCTACAGAAACGAGCAGTTCTTCAGGATAAGCAGAAGCTTATGCCGCTCAGCTCTAAGATGTTTTTTATTTAAATAAAATATTCTGCTTATTAAAAAAGATTGCATGTAGCGGAGATGAGAATGTTGAGATGGATGTGTGGTGTGACGAGAATGGATGAAGTGAGAAATGAGTATATTAGTGGAAGTTTGAAAGCGGCGCCTTGTCTTGGTATGGTCATGTGAAGAGGAGGGATGAAACGCATGTTACTAAAAGAGTTCTGAGTATACATGGAGGCCAAAGAAAAGATGGATGGATTGTGTGAGGAGTGATATGAAAGAAAAGGGAGTTAGTGATAGTGTGGCGGGTGACAGGACAGAATGGAAGAAAAATGTTGGAATATAACAAAAACAAATTCATCCTACTTCAACACTATTGTCTTTCTTTTTCTAACCAATAAATATTGTATTTCGACAGGCCTGTTGCTCTAGTGGTTAGTGGCCCTGACTGCTATGCCGCAGGTTGTGGTTTCGATTCCCACCCAGGACAAATGTTTGTGTGATGAGCACGATCATTGGTTCTGTGTCTGGGTGTAATTTATCTATAATATGTATGTATTTAGAAATATATAAGCATGTTTATCAGTTGTCTAGTACTCATAACACAAACTCTGCTTAGCTTGGGACCAGACGGCTGTGTGTGATAACTGATAGTGGTGGAATGTTATTATTATTTAATTGGTCTGAGCCCCTCGTCAGCACTTGACTGAAATCCCTAGTATGGTTACAGTCACTGTATTCCTTTAGCCTTGCTTCTAGAAGCACACGTCTCACGTAATAGTATTATTCAAATCTTTAAAAACCGTGTTTGCGTGTGTCCACCTATTAACCCCAACAAAAAAAACGTGTTGCGCCGACCCCAATTAATACGGGATAAGGGCAGGAAGATGAAAATTTTGCTTGTTATAAGTATGTAACATTTAGGTTTTCCAAACTTGGTGAAGTTTAACAGTTACTTAACTGATTTGGACCTGTACCATGACGTTTAAAGTAAGATTGTTTCATTCTTATTTCCAGTGTGGGTAAGAGATGGCGCTAGACAACCTGTATAGCTCTGTCTCTTACCCACACTGAAATAAGAATGAAACAATAATACTTTGAACGTCATGGTATCCCCCTTGATGCGCGGTTGGTGCAGTGATTGAGCAATCAATTGCGAGTTCGAATCCTACACGGAACAAATAATTGTATGACCTAAAGATAGTTGATCAGGGTCTGGGTGTCTTATGTATATATGTTAGTGTGTACACCTGTCCTTCAGTTGTCCTTTGCGTTTTAGGACCCCGGCAACTCATTTTTTTTTTATATAACAATAATAATAATTTAATTGCAAACATGGGTATTCGTACATAGATGTCAAATGGTAAAAAGTTCGCCATATTTTGCCAACACAGGGGCATGCAAATTATCATAATTCAAACATTTTTTCATTTTTTAACCCCTTTTTTCTAAACCAGACGCGTTTTGCTGTAATTTCAGCCGCGTGACGTCTTACAGCCGCATCAGATAGATACATACGCTTAACTAGAGTGCGCACATTGACTTGAAAGTGAGATGTTTAGACTTTATTTTGAGAATAACATTGAAATAGCCTCCTGCTGGGGCCAAAAGGATTGGTGTTATTTTTGAAGTTTTATCTATATACAACGTGTAACAAAAAGGGTATATACATACCAAGTGCACGGCTTCTTGATAAGATAACAAACGATACGGGAAGGGTTTTTGAACATTATATTTACATGGTAGGAAATTATGAATTATTTCAATACACATGATACCAGAAACCGAACATTTCAAACTGAAATCAATACATCACTAGCAAAAAGTCAGCTGATCGGTGTCAGTGAACTGTTCATGAATAAAAACAAACCTCTTACTCCTGGTACTTCTTCAAACAGTGGATAAAGGGTTCCGGATGTTTATTTTTCTTAACAAAATTTTTCAAAGGAAAATAGTTTTGAGAAGAAAACTGTTTTTTTTTTTAGTTGAGGAGACTAAGTAGATAAGGGTATTCGTGTGGTTATGGAATAATTAGGTATCTATCTGGTATCTACGTGAAACAATAAGAAATACCTACTTTTTTATTGTTTTACGTAAATAGGATAGCAAACAAATGAGTGAACGTAACAATTGTCGACAAAGTAATCTACCATAGAATTGAGTAGGTACCTACAACACAGTAATAATACTTTTAATTTAGTAACTACATTCCTACAAATGTTCTTACGTACCTAATTCTTTTTATGTCGGTTACCATACATAGTAGGCACTTAGTTTGCGAGAAATTAATTACTTGATTAACGTGCGAAAGACGCCACGAAAAAGGATTTCATATCATAATATTTGAACCCAAAATATCAATTCTAAGCAACTTATGTCTCTCCTAGTACAAATAAACTCCCAGTGGGTTCCGTTCTTGAATTTAATTTAATTAGAGGACTTTAATAAGTTGGTACTTTTTTGCAGAGTTGAGATGATTTAAATCATGGATTTTAATAAGTAATTTAAATCTCAATTAAAATCAAATGATCTAAAAAAAATCGTTGATTTAAATCGACTTTTTTGTTATAACAATTTAGTTTAACTTAAAACGCATACATTGATAGTGATACACTCTTTAAAATAATGTTTGTGAACAAGCCATGCCAAAAACTAGTGCGCGCGCCGGGCAGCTCATTAAATTTTTCAAAATATTAGACACGCAAGCGCCGCTTTTAGAGGAGACTCTAAGTAGGTAAGGGTATTCGTATGGATATGGAATAATTAGGTACTCGTACCTACCTATCTGGTATCTACGTGAAACAATAAGAAATACCTACTTAATTATTGTTTTACGTAGATAGGATAGCAACAAACAAATGAGTGAACGTAACAATTATCGACAAAGTAATCTACCATAGAATCGAGTAGGTACCTACAACACAGTAAATAATACCAAATTTAGTAACTACATTCCTACAAATTTTCTTACGTACCTAATTCTTTTTATGTCGGTTGTCATACATAGGTAGGTACTTTTTTTCAGTGGGAAAGTCATCTTATGACATCCCCCGGTTTTGGGCGGGCCGGGAGATAGTGTTGTTGATAGTCTTTAACTGACTAAAAACCCACTCCTGTTCCTTCGTTGTCTTTCGTACCAGGGCTGAGTCTTCCTTTCAGAATCAGACCCTTGGCCCCAGTAGGCTTCTACCCTGCTGGGCCCCTACAGTTGCTGACATCTCCTTGAGGCGTCGTCGTCGACGACTTGGGCTCGGTCCGGACGATTATCGGACGGTCGGAAGGCGAGCCACCCATTGCTCGCCGTCCGCAAGCCCGTGCCTACGGTGGACGGAAATCGGGATCGGAATGCCAGCGGTGGTTGGGGCGTGAGGACCGTTGCTTCACGCGATCGGCCGCCGCTAGCATTACTGCTTAGCAGAAGGAGGCGACCGCCTGCCACTCCTCCTCGCTCCACGGCCTGTACCAAAGCCCGGCGTGAGAGATCGCCGCCGCCGATCACCCCCACGAGGACACGGCGTTGCCCTGCCCAAGCGGGGCACACCTCTACCATGTGCTCCACCGTGTCCTCCGGGCGGTCCAAACCGTGGCGGCACCCGGGCGTCGCTTCCGCACGAATCCGGTGCAGGAACTTCCCGAACTTACCGTGTCCGGTGAGGACCTGCGTCATGCGGAAGGTAAGGACGCCGTGTTGCCTTTCCAGCCACTCCTCAAAGAGGGGACTTACCACCATAGGTAGGTACTTAGTTTGCGAGAAATTGATTACTTGATGGACGTGCGAAAGACGCCACGAAAAAGGATTTCATATCATAATATTTGAACCCAAAATATAATTTCTAAGCAACTTATGCGTCTCCTAGTACAAATAAACTCCCAGTGGGTTCCGTTCTTGAATTTAATTTAATTAGAAGACTTTAATAAGTTTTTACTTTTTTGCAGAGTTGAAATTATTTGAATCAATTGATTTTAATAAGTAATTTAAATCTCGATTAAAATCAAATTAATTAAAAAAAATCGCTGATTTAAATCAAAACTTTTTTTTCTTATAACGTATAAAATTAATACAATTTAGTTCAACTTAAACGCATACATTGATAGTGATACACTCTTTAAAGATAATGTTTGTGAATAACAAGCCATGCCACCTAGAGCGAGTGCACGCGCCGGGCAGCTCATTCAATTTTTCAAAATATTAGACACGAAAGCGTGCGACCCACGCCGCTTTTAGAGGAGACTCTAAGTAGGTAAGGGTATTCGTATGAATATGGAATAATTAGGTATCTATCTGGTATCTACGTGACAATAAGAAATACCTACTTTTTTATTGTTTTACGTAGATAGGATAGCAACAAACAAATGATTGAACGTAACAATTGTCGACAAAGTAATCTCCATAGAATCGAGTAGGTACCTACAACACAGTATGAACTAATACCTTTGTCATAGATACTACCAATAAGTACAAAGTAAATGAAACCTGTCAAAATACTGTCAAATGTTACGAAATAATATCATTTTTTTTTCTAATCAACGCTTGCGCACTTCGTCACACGTCTGCGTAATTACTTCTTAGACATAAATAAACCTTTTCTACAAAAATATTATAAGCTTATAACTCAGCAGCCGGTATGGTACAGTTTAGCCAGTTTAGTCTTAATTTATCTTTTCAAAATAAATGAAAAACATGCAAAAGTACTAGGAGTCCATAAGAAACGAGAATTGTTATTGCTGAATTTAACAGCGGCTTGCGCAATCAGAGATCCCTAATTTCCTTTCAGTATGATATTGAATACGATAAAATATTGTGTCCCTGTCGCACGCGCCACCTGCGTGTATTATGTGAGAGAGATGGCAATGTTTCCATCGTTCGTTCGGCTACTCCCTTTGGCGGCATGCGGCATCTTTGAGCGCGCCGAAAGGCTAGCCTAAAGTGAAATTAGGTAAATAAATAAAGTAAAATTTTGCATTAGTGGACGACCAATAATCGTACATTGCAGTCGCATATCCGGTTCGGTGCTTGTGATTTATTGTGGTTGTGACAATCGTATGATGGTGTTAAGTAATAGTGAATATTATGAGATGATGTTGTGTGTCGGAAGAGAGGACGGTAATGTGCGAGCTGCTCGCGAACTTTATCATCGCCGATTTATCGAGGGTAGGCCAGAAGCTGAGCGTCGACAGCTTCCTTCGGTGGCGTGTTTCCATCGGATGGTACTTCGTCTGCACCAAACCGGTTCCTTCGCGCACGCTCCTGGTTAAGGGTTCGCCCGAACACTACCGATCCAGAATTTGAGGAAGCCGTACTGGAGCATTTTGAAAATAACCCGCGTACTAGCACTCGGCGAGCTGCATTAGCGCTGGATGCCTCAAACCATATGCAAGTATGGCGAGTGTTGCACAATGACTGTTAGCACCCATACCATTTCCGTCGCACCACACTACGCACGTGATGTTCGGGAGCATTTGGTTATGCGCTTTCGTCAGTGGGATCGGGCGCGGTAGCAGACACGTGGCTTGGCCCCTGCGATCCCCAGACCTAACTCCATTAGATTTCTTTTTGTGGGGATACATTAAAAACATTGTGTACGCAATGCCGTGTGATACAGTGGAGCAAATGAGAGAGCGAATCGAAGCCGCTTTCAGGACAGTAGGTAACACCAGACATGCTACGCAATGTTCAGGTGGCCATGCACAGGCGAGCGGCCTTGTGTATACAGTACCACGGTCATCACATCGAACCACATCTTTAAAAATGTAAGTTGAATTATTATTTTTCATTTTAATATTTACTTTGCTCGGACTATGGAAAAATATTTCCATTATTGAATGTTATTATTTATTTATCATTTTTTATTTTAGTTAATTTTTAGTCCGCCTTTGTACATTGTTTCTTACTAATGCATAAAGTTTTAATAAATAAATAAAATAAATAAATAAAATAAATAAATATTTTTTGAGGCAAAATTTTCGGTAGACAGGTACTAGGCGAACAAAACGTCTCATGCAAGCGCGCGCCGCGGGCAATCTCTATCCCTAGCTATTGTGTAAACGGGGAAACCCCGTTTAAACAATGGCGATTGGCCGAGGCTGGGCCCACGTGTAAACGCACCATCAAAATTAGGTAGACAGGTACTAGGCGATCAGATTTACAGAAGAAATGTTTCGTAATATTAGCAAGTGACGTGGAATGTTATTGACCCTCGTAGTGTCGTGACACGTTTGTTATGATTTGAATTCAAGAATCATACGATACCAAGAATTTGGTATCAATTCTTTGAGTTATTTATTTTGGGCTGAAACTTTGTGTAGAGATTCTATACCACCTGTAATCTTCAGCGCTTCTTGATGTATATACCCTTTTTGTTACACGTTGTATAATAGCCTGCAGGATTGTCATAAAAGAGTTTAAATAAAGTTAAAAGAGTATAAAAAAACTGGGCGAGTCGGATTCGCGCACAGAGGGTTCCGTACAAAATTACTACTACTATGAGAATAGTTCAATTCCCGATATGAATTACAATTTTTTTCCGAGCGCAAAAGTTTTTTTTTTTTGTGACTTAACTACAAATTTACAGTTTCAGATTTTTCCTATACTTATGCTATGAGATCTTGCTTCATCCCAAATTTCAGGATTCTAGGACAACGCGAAGTACCCTATGAATTTTGATTCCCTTGACACTGTGGAAATACGTTTTTTGCAACATAAACGTCCGTAACTTCAAACCGTATCCGTATTTTCAAACCATCCAGAGACCCATTGAAATTACACGTAAAATGTCATCCAAATCGGTCAAGCCGTTTAGGAGTTAGGTGACAAGCACACGTACAGAAGAATTAAACAGATATCTATCTAAAAATAGGTAACACCGCCAAAAAAATCCATGATAAATAAAAAATGCAAATGTTTGCAAATTAATCTTTTATTTCAAAAAAAGAATATATAATTTATTATTGTCTGCAATTTTATTGATTCTAGAAAATGTAATTTATTTATTGTCTAACATGTACAAGGTCAATCATTTGACATTAAAGCTAGAACTACATTACACCGACGCACACGTGTACCTAACACGCTTGATTTGTACGTAGAACGACGTCGCGTGACGTGGATCTAGTGTAGCTCTGCAAGTCTAGTTTCCATATAAAATGTATAGAGACCGACGCGCCCAGACCGGCGTGTGTGGCACACGTATAACACGCCTGATTTGTACGTAGAACGACGTTGCGTGGCGTGGATCTAGTGTAGCTCTACAAGTCTAGTTTCCATATAAAATGTATGGAGACCGACGCGCCCAGATCGGCGTATGTGGCACACGTGTGCGCAGTATAGTTTTTTCTACCTTAACTCACACGTTCTTATTCAGCGTCGTAACTTGAAGTCGTATAATGATCGTATATATAAAACTACTTGAACTCAACGTAACCCTGCCCTTTTTAATATTCTATGCAGATTTGCATTCGACCACAATCTTACCAGATCTTATTTGAAAATGCGGTTGGCGGTTTTTCCCCTGCTTATATTTTTATTATTATTTATAGTTTTGCGTCTGACTTTACCTGATGGTAAGCGATGATGTGGTCGACGATGGAGCACCCTTGCCTAAAAGTAAACTATTAACTCTTGATTTAAGGACTCTACACGTTGTAGCTATCAGGAAACAGAGACTTCGGCAGGGAATCCCACTCCTTAGCTGTAAGCACAATTAATGTATACCCAAAACGCTTTGTACGCATGCGTCTAGTGGCCCGATGATAGAATGGACTTGGTAGAATTAAATTGAGCAATACCAAAGCACACTTCCCGGAATGTAAACGATAGAAAACCGACTATCCTATTCCCTCAAATATGAGATATAAAAGAAGAGGTAAGAAATGATATGAAACCAAAAGGGAGTTAGTGATAGCGTGACGGGTGAGAGGACCGAATGGAAAAAAACAACCATGTTGCGCCCATCCCAAATAAAACAGGACCAGCCCTCCTAGCCAAGTTACGATCGTTTCGTTTGCGTCGAACGCCTCGAGTAGGCCACGCCTCCGATTCTTTTGTTCTGACGTCATGTCAACGCTCAGTCACGTGGTCAGAACAAAGGAATCGGAGGCGTGGCCTACTCGAGGCGTTTGACACAAACGAAACGATCATAACTTGGCTAGGCTGGTCCCGTTTTATTTGGGGCAAGGGCAGCAAGATGATACGAGATATAACCGGTCGACGAAGATTTAATTTAAAAAAAAAATAACCAAAAGAGAACAAAAATTTGGCAGTCGCAAAAATAACTAAAAAAAAATACATAATTGTCATACCTAGTTTCACAGGAAAAGGCAAAAAAAAAATCAAACAAATTATAAAATTGACAAATCTGTCGCATGTCGGTCAATAAGGATGTAAATAAGACATATCATATTATATTCTAAAACATATAATTAATACTGTCCCAATAGACATATTAAATTTTAATACATCAATTATGCCACTTCATTTGAATACTTCAAGAAATACATTTCAAACCACCGGCTTATATTCTAGTGTATTCTAAGAACGACAATTCTTAAAAAAACTATACATATTTATGGTTCCGAAGAAATACAGTTATTTTACGACGTCTTTAATTTTGATCTGCGATACAATCAGCCTTACAGCGTTCCCACTGCTGAGTCTCAGGCTTCCTCTCTAGGAGAGGGAATGGCCAGAAAAGATGGGTAGATTGTGTGAAAAGTGATACGATAGAAAAGGGAGTGGTAGCGTGACGAGTGACAGGACAGAATGGAAGAAAAAAACATCTTGCGCCGACCCCAAATAAAACGCGACAAGGGCAGGAAGAAGATTGTAATTTTATTAGTGGTGTACAATAAATAATATATCTATCTATCTATCGCACCGAAATGCATCGTACAAGTATTACCATACGTCAAAGAAGGTCACAGCTGATAAGAATGAGTATGCAAACATATGCACAAGTTGTTTACTTTATGTCTATATAGCGTTACATCATGTGTTCACACAAATCTCTTCGGACAATACTTGGATTAATGGAGATAGATACTGAGAAGATTTGTAATTTAACTAGTCAAAAAGCCAAAGAATAAGGGCGGAATTCACCAATAAAACTAATCGCGTTTTAACGTTTGGCTCGCATAATCGCGTTTAGCCGCTGTCACTAGTGTCACTTAAAAAATACAACAAAAGAAAAATACAGACAAGTGACACTAGTGACAGCGGCTAAACGCGATTATGCGAGCCAAACGTTAAAACGCGATTAGTTTTATTGGTGAATTCCTCCCTAAGTAACTAAAGTTAGTTTAATTACAGGCAAAACGCGATTCAATTCCGTTTCCTGTTCTCGCAGCCGACTTTTGACTAAGTTTTCTCAACGTTTCTTCTGCCACCTCGGTAAATACTTCTAAAACAAAATTAAAAGGATTCTACCTATTTATGACCTTAACAAGTATACGTAAGTAGTGTTTCATTTTGCAGTTTTCATTTTCCAGCAATTAAACTAGCTTGAAACTGAAAAAGTCCTAGATGTCCCGGTGTAGTCCAGGTTATATATAGAGTAAATTTATTGTTCTCCAATTACACATACAACTAAATTCCACATGTTCACTCACTGCACGACAACACACACACACTCCATACACTCTCTAATATTCCCACATAATACTAACCATACTATACGTATAGATTGATTTGATTTGAAATTTCTTTATTTTCACATAAATAAAACAGTTAAATGACAATTAGATCTTACTCGTGTTATAAAGAATGCATATTTTCTGCAGACTATGACGCCTATATAAAACATTCAACACTATATAGAATTTATAACATAAATATTGTTAATAATCGCGACAACTGTGTGTTAGAGCATTAGCTAAATATAGGGTACTGGTAATTAGTGACCGATACTTAAACACGTGATTGTACTCATGATCACAAACAACTTTCCCAAAGAAACTTATTTTTTAGACTCATTAGTTTTATGACAATAACAAAACAGCTGTTTTGTTATTGGCATAAAACTATTTTTTTTTAAATGATATAAACTAGTGCTTGACTGCGATCCCACCTGATGGTAAGTAGTATTGCAATCGTAGATGGTGAGGCGCACTAATTTATTGAGAGCCTATTCACTCTAGCCTTGAAGAGACCCAAATTATAATCGGACGGGAAAACCGCAGCAGGCAAATTATTCCAGTCCCTCGATGTACGCGGTATAAACGACGGGGCGAAACGCTTGGTAATGAGTATATAAAAAAGTTTATTTGGGAAAGTTGTTTGTAATCATGAGGACAATCACGTGTATAAGTATCGGTCACTAATTACCAGTCAACCTATATAAAAATGTTTATAAAACCTAAGGGTGGAGTCCTGATGTCCTTAAATACAGGCCCCAAGCCTAGTTTAGGCACGAGTCTCCCACAATATGCTGTATCATCGACTTTAACCCTAGAAACTGTAATTATTATGTATTGTTGCGAGAAAATAAATCTTATTATTATTAATACTAATCAGCCTTATAATTTTCTCACTGCTGGGAATCAGGCCTCTTCTCTAGAAGAGGAAATGGGCCGTAATCCACCACGCAGGCCTAGTGCGAGTTGGTGGATGTCACATGTCTTTAAATTTTTAGTTCTTGGAAACTAACAAGTTTCAATTTCCTCAGGATGTTTTCTTTCACCGTTTTATGAGCAGTGGTGATGAAATAAATTACACAAAGAAATGCGCCTGACTGGTCACCATGACTGCTCTCTCTATAAATAAATATTTAGTTAATGTTTAAGTCTCCTATGTACACATATCAGTAATAAGATAAACTAATATTTGAACTGACGTTTTTTCTTGGCATACAAAACGTATTGAATCAATATTGACTTAAAATAATTGGCTTGTGATTACCATCGATGTTTGCGCAGCTGTAAAACCTAAACATTCACTTTCTTCGAGTATAATGAACTCGTACTTACGTTTTTTTTTTGGTGGGAGAACATCTTATGGCATCCCCCGTTCTCGGGCGGTTTACAGATAGTGTCAGACTTTTACTGACTTAAAACCCACTCCTGTTCCTTCGTTGCCTTTCGTACCACGGCCGAGTTTTCCTTTTAGAATCAGACCCTTGGCCCCAGTAGGCTTCGACCCCGCTTGACACCTACAGTTGCTGACATCTCCTTGAGGCGCGCGTGGAACAGCACGAGCCGTCGACGACTTGGGCTCGGTCTGGACGGTTACCGGACGGTCGGACGGCGAGCCGGAGCGCGAACTTGTACTTACTTGTTATTTATGTTTTTTTTTTAGGGAAAACTTCAACGTCTCGCGCTCTTGGTAGAGCAATAAGGAGTGTCAGACTTATACTGAGCAAAACCCATCCGTATTCGTTCAGTTGCCATCGACTCGATAATTCTTTTGAACAATCTACGGACTGGTCACGACTTCGGTCTTAGCGACGAGCTGCGCGGCGAGCGGGGCGGCATCGGTAAGCGGTGCGGGGCGCAATGAGCGGCATCTCGTGGAGTGCTTCAAACATTTTCATACTTTTGATCTTACCGCTCGCCGCACCGCGCTTAGCTGCCGCTCACAGCGGTCGTGAATGGGTATATTTTGTCACTTATTGTCTTCATTAATCAGCTAGCTGCTGCCAGCGGCTTCGCCCACGTAACAGTAGAAAATTATCCCAAGGGAACATACCACCAGGATAAAAAAAATCCCATATGTTATTCCAGGACATGATCTTATCCGTCACCATCATCATCATTTCTACCCCAAGATGTACATTGTTGGACATAGGCCTCTCCCAAGTGTCGCCATAACGACCGGTCCGTAAGTACCAAATCTCATCAAAATCCCTTTAGCCGTTCGAGTGTGAAGAAGTAACAAACAGACACACACACATACAAACTGTCGCCTTTATAATATTAGTGTGATTTAGAACCGGCTCGTTTCAGCATTTTTAGGGTTCCGTACCTCAAAAAGAAAAAACGGAACCCTTATAGGACCACTTTGTTGTCCATCTGTCTGTCTCTCTGTCAAGACCCTTTATCTCTGGAACGCGTGGAGGTATCGAGTTGAAATTAAAACCATATACTAAGGTCTGCGGTTCCTTGAAGCTTTGAAAAAATTAAACTTCTGAGGTAACAACAAAAAAAGATACGGCCGTTTATCTCGCAAAAAACGAGTAATTCGACACTCTCAAGGGAATCAAAATTCATAGGGTACTTCCCGTTGACCTAGAATCCTGAAATTTGGCATGAACACACTTCACAGCACAAAAATAGGAAAAAAATCTAAACACTGTAAATTTGTAGCTACATCACAGAATAACAACGTCAACAAAAAAAAAAAACTTTTTGCGATATGGAAAATGGACTGTCTTCATAGGTAAGTTTGTACGGAACGTGCGAATCCGACTCGCACTTGCCCAGTTTTTATCATTAAGATGAGTAGGTACGATCAGGTCAACGACGTACACAGATTTACATAATACACTGCGTAATTATCGTAATCAAGGTCATTTGAGTTCATTAACCTTATGTATAAACAAATTAAAACATTTCGTTACTAAATTAGAGTTAATTTTTAGGGTTCCGTAGCCAAATGGCAAAAAAACGAAACCCTTATAGATTCGTCATGTGTCTGTCTATCCGTCCGTATGTCACAGCCACTTTTTTCCGAAACTATAAGAGCTATACTGTTGAAACTTGGTAAGTAGATGTATTCTGTGAACCGCATTAAGATTTTCACAAAAAATAGAAAAAAAACAATAATTTTTTTCCCCATACTTAGAACTGAAACTCATTTTTTTTTTCCATCAAACCCTTACGTGTGGGGTATCTATGGATAGGTCTTCAAAAATGATATTGAGGTTTCTAATATCATTTTTTATATACTGAATAGTTTGCACGAGAGACACTTCCAAAGTGGTAAAATGTGTCCCCCCCCATAACTTCTAAAATAAGAGAATGATAAAACTAAACAAACACACCTTATAAACTTCCACAGAAAATTGGTTTGAACGAGATCTAGTAAGCAAATTTTTTTTAATACGTCATAAATCGTAAACCGCAATTTACCTTTAAGTTTGTACGGAACCCTCAGTGCGCGAGTCCGACTCGCACTTGCCCAGTTTTTCAAATCACTATTTCAAATCAGATGCAAATAGATATTGTCATTAATATGTTTATTAAATCGTTCTCGCAACCGTAGTAGCATCGGCCCTATTAGGCTCTATCAGTTTTGCTGACTTTTTTTTGGTCGGAAATCATCTAATTACATCTCCCGCCCTTGGGCGGAGCAGGAGGGTGTATCAGACTTTTACTGACTAAAACCCACTCCTAGGGCCGGGTACTCCTTTCAGAAGCGAACCCATGGCCCCAGTAGGCTTCGATCCTGTTGGGCCCCTACTGTTAGTCGACATTTCCTTGCGCGCGTGAAACACTACGCGCCATCGACGACTTGGGCATGGTCCGGACGGTTACCGGGCGGTCGGACGGCGAGTTACCCATTGCTCCCCATCCGCAAGCCCGCGCCTACGGTGGCCGGAAGGTTTGCCGACTTGAATACTCGTCCGAAGCAAGCCCGTATCTGCGGTGGCTGGTTATCACCCTGCGACTCCCGACGTCCGGAGCGTCTCTTGTGGCAACACCTGGGCCGTGAAGATGTCGGTTCCCTCACGGTTGCGGCTATCTCTCCTTTGCTCTTATTGCTGCTTTGCAGGAGGCGAGCGACGGCTTGCCATTCCCTCTTACTCCGGGCTATAGAGACAACAAGAGCTGGACGCGAACGGTCCCCGCCGCCGATATGATGTAGGTACGCTGATAGGAATCGATTATGAGTGTTAGAAATATACTCCGATAATATCATCAGATTGCAATTTATTTTTTGATTTCATCATTTCAGCCGAAAAACGTCCACTATTGGACAGCCATGTCGCGATAACGACCGGTCCTCTGCGTCTCGCATCCATCAGATTCCCGCGACCTTCACTAGGTCATCAGTCCACCTTGCAACGCTGTGTCTTCCGCTACGTGGTCTTCACGTATTTTTCGACTTATGATGAAACTAAACCAGTCACTAAGGAGACTAGCTTAGCTAATAAACAGATCACGTCATGAAAGAGAAAGTCTTTGGTGGTCAAAGAACAAAATACTGCTTGTATTAGCGCTTGCATTAAGAGCACTTCAGCTACATAATCTTATGCAATTATATCAACAAAACACTCTAGAATCCGAACACTCGAGAACACGTTCACTATGAATGCTGATTATGAAAACAGCATTGTTTTAACAGCTGTTTCGCCTCCTTCTGCGAAGGAGATGGCAGCAACCATGTTGGAACGGACATCCTCAGGCCTTAGCCGCCACAACAGCAGACGTCCCGGGCGTTGGGAGTCGCAGGGCGATTCTCGGTCACCATAGACGCGGGCGTGCGGAAGACAAGTAATAGGTAGCTCGCTGTCCGTGCAGTCAGGTAAGGACCGAAGCGTCGACGGCAAGTAGCCCTCCACGCGGGTCGCCGCACACGAGCCACCAGCCACAACCACAAAACGCCGCCACCGGCATATTTCCTGTAGTTTTCATACATTTTATATGGACTCGCCGCAAACGGTTGACGCCGGTGGCCGCCACGCGCTACAAATCGCTGCTGCTCGCTTCTTGTGGCCCGCACTGGCCACTAAGTGCCGATACAAAACTCCGCCGCATGCCATTCGCGCATTTAAACCTTCTTAGACAGAGTCCATTATGATACTGCGCGTATGGGTTAAAAAAGTAGCAGCCACCGGCCTCAAGTGGCGGTCGCGCGCTTCAGCTTCCTACGTGGCCGCTTCTAGCTTCTCGAGGCGGCGTTTGTGGCTGTGGCATGTGGCCCATGTGCGACGACACTTAAAGATATGTTAGCAAAACCGTAGGGTCCAAGTAGATCTGATGCCAGCTGAAGACGGGAATTTTTGAAATAGATACCGTGGTTCTGGAAAGCAAAACGCAACTGAATCAGACACATTCATGACATGGTGCCATAAATAGGTAGTTCCGGACTTAGGTTCACAGACTTTCGAGTTATCACACGTATTTGCTTTAGCAGATAACATTAAAGGGCAAAGGATCGCAATACTGAAATCTCAGTGAAAGATTACGTGTTTGAGCACGCGCATTTTCCGTGTTTCTGAGAAAGGGCTGACATCATTTTAGAATATTTTTTATTATTATTGAAACGCTCGCATTTGACCACTATCTCACCTGATGGTAATCGGTGATGTGGCCGATGATAGAACACGCTGGCCTAGAAGTAACCTATTTACTCTTGACTTAAAAACCCATAGGTTGTAGCTATCAGGAAACACAGACTCCGACAGGGAATTCCACTGCTTAGCTGTACGCACTTTGAACTGAACTGCGGTGAACACAAAACTAAAGTATTAAGTTGACCTCATCATCATTTCAACTAAAATATTTCCTCTGTTGAGACCTTACCTTTCCCAAGTGTAGCTGCATCAACCGGTCCTGTGTTCCGTAGAGAGACGAAATTTGTATAGTGATTGAGCGTTTTTGTTCGATTCCAGCACGTAACAAATATTTGTATGGCCTACAGATAGTTGTTCCGGGTCTGAGTGGCTGATTTATGTGAGTTATCATGTTTGTGAACCAACTTACGATACAGCCCTGCGTTTAAAAATGAGGTTAGAGTTAACTCTAATAACGTCATCAGGGTAGATACTCTACGCTCGTATTTTTGAACGCGAACGCACAGTTCATCTGTCAACGTCAAGCAACTGTCATTCCTATCGCTTACACCAACCTACCCTGCTCGGAGTTAGAGTTAACTCTAGGGTAGCTACTCGAGTTATAAAAGAACGACTCTGAGTTGCAACTCAAAGCATTTTTTAACGGTTAGAGTAACGACCCTACCCTGCTCTGGTTATTTTTAAATGCAGGGCACGAGTAATTTCTAGTGGGGCAAGGTTTTTTTTTAAAGGAAAAAAACAAGAAGACCTTCCTCCCTTAAGAGGGTCCTTTTCCATTAGCCTATCGTCAACATAGAGCATCGCTTGTTACTTCATCTAACGCAATCCAACGCGATGTTTGACAAAAAGGCAACGCGAAAAAAGAGAGATAACGCCTGAAAACTCTGTTAGCATTCGGTAATTCCGTGATTTACTCGAATATTTTACAAAACTTGTTCTAGGAAATACGTGTTTTTCTTAAACCCTTAAAAAGTTTTGAAAAAAAATTGTCGTCATTCAGAATCTTGATTAAATTTGCAAGGCTTTTTTGACATTTTTAATTGAGTTAATTATGAAGTGTCAAAGTGCATGCAAAATGGCAAATTTTCAGAGGTCTTTACTGGATTAGTTTTACACAAATTTATAAATTGATTTCAATAGAAGCCTAGATAATATTCACAGGATACTGTGTTTCCAAAATATCAAATGAAAAATGTGTAATAACGTCATAATCGTGTAAGAGCGGTTGTGTGAAAAACAGTGAAAATGTATGTCGAGTTGAATGCCCTTGAGTGTTTACATGTTGTTTCACCATTGTGTGTACCTGTGTGTGCCAAATAAAATATTTTTCTTTCTTTCTTTCCTTCTTTAGTGTTTATAGATTGGTTACTTTTCATTTTATTGTTGTTTATCCTGTGCGAGTCACAATTTTCTTTCTTTCTTTCTTCGATCCTCACAAGGTCATATTTAGCTGGCCTTGCATCCCATTGAAACAATGTATTACACTAGGAAAGACCGAAGACATACCACATTTGTAAGTTTTTATTTTTTTAATAATGGTAACACTTAACTTCGGGTTGGCCTAAAGAACTTCTAGCATATTAAGTGCCACTTGTAAACAGAAAAAAGTGCAAAGAAAAATAATTATACACAAGTGAGCGAATTTACATCGAGTTTGACCCAGTTTCCTTATAAATTCGCTTTACTTCCTGTCCCCGATTTGCTGTAAGCAATCATTACACACTACTAGATTAACTGAGTCATTAAATACCAACATCAGAAGGAAAGATTAAATGCATTGATTATTCTTGGAACTGACCGGATTTAACGTGAAATACACTATCAAACATTTTCTGGGTTAAAGAGACGGGAGTTCAATTTGTAGAGGAACTTAAAATATGTCAGTTGAATATTTAAGCTAAGGATGAAGCAAATGTATAATGTATAAAAAAATAGTAAAAAAATAAAACCCGACTACGACAAAAAAAGCGACGCTTAAATAAACAAGGTAACTGGAAAAACAAGAACAGAACAAAAAGAAAAGCCGCAGTCACACGTTATGAATACCAACCAAAATACTTTAACCTTTCGAATACCGTAATTAAAGACACAATAGAAAGAAAATGAGAGAGCGAACGACGGCGTTCGCTTGGGGTTTAATTAATGAAGTGATTAGTATTATTTGAGTCGCGGAAATAGATGCAACTATGTAGGTCTTCCGACATTTACGATCACTATTCGTCGAATAGATTCCATTTCACTGTCATCTGCTATTTATTAGTCTACGATAAGTTTGAGTGAACAATATGGCCGGTGTCTATGATATGGAAATGCAGTCCCTTCCCTTCTGTCTACAGTTAAAAACTAAAGTACTGTTTGTCCAAACTTCCGTCAGACAATTAGTAATTTTTTTGTCTGTCTGTGGTCTCTGCAAACTCCCCATTTAAATCAATTTGCATATTGTTTGAACCATATCAATGCTTATTTCGCGGACCATATTAACGCCGGCGTTCGCTTCGGGTTTAATGAATGAAGTGATTAGTATTATTTGAGTGGCGGAAAAGCGGTGGATGTGAGACGCACAGGACCGTTCATTGTGGCGACACTTGGGGGAGGCCTATCTCCAACAGTAGACGTCCGTTGGCAGAAATTATGATGATGATTTAGTAACTCTGTCTGTTACGCTTTAACGGTTTAACTACTGTACCGTTTATGATGAAATTTGTTGAAGAGTAAGCTTTTACCTCAGGAAAGGATATAGCTACTTTATATCTGGCTTCGTCTTCGCGTCCGATATAACCGACATTTATGCCGACAAAATCGTAGGCAAAAGCTAGTTCTGAATAAAACCACATTATTACACACACACTCACCACACACACACACACACACACACACACACACATACACACCACACATACACACACACACACCACACACATCTACCACAGTGTTGTCTATTCCAACCCAATGGTTGACTGGTAGAGAATGCCTTGTGGCATTCAGTCCGCCTATGTACCACCCACATAAAGTATAAATAAATAAATAAAACTGCAATTATTTAATTTGCACGTATTAATAAACTAGTATTAACCAAAGGCTTCATCCGCGTTAAAGTAAGTTTCTCAATACAAACTTTGAACCCCTGATGCATCGTCAAGGGGTGAATTTTGGAAAATCCTCACTTAGTGCTCGCTTACGTCATATAAGGAAGCCTTGTGCAAAATTTCACACTCCTAGTCGCAGTTGTTTTGGCTGTGCGTTGATATGTCAGTCAGTCAGTTTCTCCTTTTATATGAAACTAGCTTCTGCCAGCGGCTTCGCCCGCGTGAAAATAGGTTTCTTTATAGAAACATTGGACCCCCGTTTCAACCCCTTAGGGTGTGAATTTTGAAAATTCCTCTCTTAGTGCTCGCCTACGTTATAAAAGAAAGCTTTGTGCAAAATTTCACGCTCCTAGTCTTAGTAGTTTAGGCTGTGCGTTGATATGTCAGTCAGTCAGTTTCTCCTTTTATATGTAAATACACATACATATAGCTAACACATACGTACTCTAGAATAACATACCCAAGCGTCCTGGGAAAACCAAGTGAAAAAAAAAATCAATGTTACAATTAAAATACCTACAAAATTGTATTTAAGTAATACACATACGAGCTACGTCGATCCAAAAAACTTGTATGAAAACCAATTTGTGATACGGACAAACTAGCGATTACAGTTCAGATAAATACTCTGTACTACACAAAAATGTTCCGGCTCGAACGAGGTGTGTTTTTTATTAAGTTCAAGGAAACTGGTGTGATATAAGAAATGTGTCTTAATTTAACTCAACCTTTTGAAAATTTAACTTTAATTTTTTTCGTTGCTATGATGAAATATGTAATGGTTTTGTTTTGTCGGTAAGATACAGTTTCGTTTAGTTTATTAACATGAGACTTTTTGTAGCGATGCTGTCGCGTGTTCATGAAACGCGTGTTAGTTACATTTGCAAGCGCTATAGAAAAGGTCCTATCCAACGCGCTATTAACGCGCTACAGCATCGCGTCTGTATCGAAGCGAACGCGCGACAGCATCGCTACAAAAAGTCGCCGTGAGCGAGGGCCCATACACTTGGTATTGTCTTTACGTTAACTTGAACGCCAGGGTAGCCCGCGAATGATTTTTTCATGAAATAGCTATTTAATAGGGTAAGACGAACTAAGAAGGTTGTATTCCATGGGTTGTCCGAAAGGGAACCCCGGGGCCCCGGAACGAAGGCAAAGAAGGAACATAGGCGTGAGTTTTACTCAGTAAAAGTCTGACACACCCGCCCTTGGGCGGAGCGGGCGATGTCGTTAGATGATTACCCACAAAAAAAAAGTACCAAATTGCAGATAACTTTTTCACTTTGCTCGTCCAATCGAAAATGATTTCTAAAACCAAAGTATATGAATTCATTCCTTATCTCCACGCTTCATAACACCAAAGCGACTGGAACAGTAAGTTAATCAAGGCATGAAACTCATTGGAATGTTTCATAATCGTTTAGCTTATCTGCAAATAAAGCCGGGTGCAGACTGCTGCAACGTAACATGCAATGTAACAGAATTTCCACAGTGTGGACGCCTTGCGCGCGCGAGGCATGCACACTAGAAATCTGAAACGTTTATTTCAAATAGATCATTAACAGGTACTTTTGAATTGTCAAAATGTCGATCAGACAAAAAAAAAGTGAAGCTAAGTTGCACGGCGTAGATCTCTATGGAGAAGAACGTGCAAGAAACTCCATGGACAGTCAGACAATAAAAATAATCATAAGCAAAAAGTGAGTCGTAATAGGAAGTAACCTAAGAATTCGCGGAGTCTATAGTGTTCTCACATTCACATTATAAAAAAGAGGCAATATAAAAAAAGGAATAAAAATAAATAATTACAATTATCAATAAATGAGACGTTAACAAAATAAATTACTAACGAATTTATGGTAGTTGGGGTCTAATAATATAAAAAATATTGCAAAAGCAATGTGTTAGAGAAAAAAAAAAAAAGTATACATTACAAAAAGAAAAAAGTATGTAAGTAGGTAAATGTTCTGTTCATGCGCGCGCTGCGACCATACTTTGAAATGCTCCTTTCAGGTTACCTTTCATGTTACGTTACAGTAGTCTGTACCCGGCTTAAGCGAACGGTATTATGCATGCTCATAGCCGGAAAACTTGGGAGTATTATATTATCCTGCCGGTACTGTTATAGGAGAAGCGTGCCTTGAATCCCACAAAGATCTGGTTTCGGGATTTTATTGCAGTTTGTTGAGTTGTTTACTTTATAAAATGTAGAGAAAGTTAAACGATATTGTGTATCTTGCTGATCTGTGGTATGGTAGAATCAATGCAACTGCGTAAAAATACAAATAAACTATGCTAGCTAATTGCTGGAACAACATTAGAGCGTGAATAAGTTAGATTTAAACCTAGTCTTTAACCTTGATTCTCCCAGACCATAAATACGTGCAACTAAGCAAAAAGCTGGCCAAGTGCGAATCGAACTCGTGCACTAAGGTTTCCATACCGACTGTAGCAAAAAACGGCAAAAAAAATCACGTTAATTGTATGGGAGCCTCCTTAAATATTTATTTAATTATGTTTTTTAGTATTAATTGTTTTTAAAGCGGCAACAGAAATACATCATCAGTGAAAATTTCAACTGTCTAACTATCACGGTTCATGATGTACAGCTTGGTGTCAGACAGACAGACAGACGGACGGACGGACAGCGTAGTCTTAGTAATAGGGTCCCATTTTATCCTTTGGGTACGGAACCGTAAAAAAATCACGTTTGTTGTATAGGAGCCCCACTTAATATTTATTTTATTGTTTTTGAAAAAAAAAAAACATTTGTTTAGCTATCACAGTTCGTGATATACAGCCTAGTGACAGACAGACAGACGGACAGCGGAGTCCGCAATAGGATCCCATTTTTGCCCTTTGGATACGAAACCCTAAAAAGTAAAATATTTTAAACTTATATTTTTTCTACACACGGAAACGCATACGTGAAGAAGTACATGGGCAATTTTGCTACAATTTTATCATTAAAATAATGATAAAATCATAGCAAAATTGTCTGCCGTCGACAATGGACCACTTATCTTGTTATTGTGACTGCAAAAAATATAACCATCCCGCTTTAGTCTTGCATGGGGAGCTGACATCCTGACTAAAACCATTTTATTTATTTATTTATTTATTATTTATTAAAACTTCATGCAACACAAAAGTACAAAGGCGGACTTAATGCCTTAGGCATTCTCTACCAGTTAACCTAGGGTGGTGAAGAGAAAATGTGGCAGGTGCATAAAAATACAGAAGAATATTAAGATAATCATCATCATCATCATCATTGATCATTTTCATTAGGCATAAGCATTATCAGCTTTGTAATGGAGCCGCTACACAGGACATGCGTCATTTACTATGCTGTCTATCCTGCACAACCACCTGCAGTTTTCAGTATCTATACGAGGCCAATAATAGAGCCGTAGAGGTTGCCAAATACTGGTCAGATAAAGTTTAGTTAGAGTACATCGACACGAAAAGAAGAAAAAGAATGTTCCCACTGCTGGGGACTCGGGCCTCCTCTCTAGTAGATGGAATGGGCTGTAAACGTTATCTATCTTGCGGACCCAGTGCGGATTGGTAGATGATTTTTTTTTTCTCTTTGATTTTTTGATTCTAGAACATGCCGGTTTCCTCACGATGTTTTCCTTCAGTAATGCGCCTAGCTGGCTTTGGAATCTCGTGGGTTCAAACCGCAAGAAGAAATATGTAACCAAAATATTTGTAACATAATTATAACATCATTTAAAAAAGTGTCCTTGGAGTTTCTTGCTCATTCTTCTTCATAGAGATCTACGATTTGGAATGTGCTATTCATTTTTCTGACTAACTGACTTCTTGACAATTCAAAAGTAAATGGTTTATTTGAAATAAATACTTTGATTGATTTCTCACACCAGAATTATGATAATTCTAAGACGTCATAAGGGGAGATCAGGAAGAAAGATGAGATGAGAAGCAAAGTAACTTAATTACACAATTTAAAAAAAATAATTATTAATATTCTAACAGAGAAGTCGAATTTAGCGAAATTAGCATAGTTATTGCAAATTATGACGGTGTCATAAGATAGCGGTAAATCAGTAGTATGACATAATTTAATTATTATTATAGCTAACTTAGCGTACCTATTTTATATTTTCCTTTATCATAATTTATATTCGATGTGTTCATGTCCCATTCTGACAAGAGGACACTTTTCGACACTCTCATAAATATGTGACGACGTTAGTACATACGTGTTCCCATTCTCTAAAGTGATTTACAGGTCTCCTGAATAAATTGAAGATCTATCAGCATCTTTCCCATTTAATCATTTTACCTAAAAAGTGATTTACAGTTCGTCTGAATAAATTGAAGATCGATCAGCAGCTTTCCCATTTAATCATTTTAACTAAAGTGTTTCACAAAAAAACATTGTTAAGTTATAGTGGGTGGCTGAGGATAGACGACGCCGCCGAGGCCGACCTGGGAAGAAGTGACGAGATGACCTAAACACCTACCGGTTCGTAGTGGCTTGAGAAAAGAAAACTTGCAGGCTTAGTCAAGTTACGACCGTTTCGTTTCGAATCTCTTTCTACAGTCGGTAACGCCTCCGATTCCTTCGTTCTGACCATGTGACTTAGCGTTAAAATTACATCATTCCCATACATTTGAAGTTTTCTACTAGCGTTAACGATTGTAGTTTATCAACTTGGCTAAACTCTCTGGAAGAAGTCGGGGGAAGCCTTTCTCCAGCGTTGGGAAAGTATAGGCCAAATAGAGACTTTAATAGGGTATTACACTCATTTTTGAGAAGTGTCTCAATTAGATTCTATAGTGCTAATAAACCACTAAAAAAACACAAAATTTTTATTCAGTCGCTAAGTACCCTAAAAATTGCATTTAAAATTTATATTTTCAAATTTAGCGCGTAAATTGGCAAAAATGCAGAATGCAGTGGACGTCATATTTACTCTGTGGCCGTGACGTCAGTTGGATGTGTAAACAAATGCGTTATTCACTCAATATGGCCGATCAGTTGACAGCTGTCACTTTAGTTTACACAGCCGAATGACGTAATAACATGGTGGCTACTATTTCATGGTGTAGACAGATAAAAAAGACTTATTTTAATTAAATTTATTTTGTTATGAACTAAAACTTACGGACTGCTTTTTGCCTAAGCTATCTTAATTATATATTTTTAGATTTTTTCTCATAGAGTGTAAAATACCTTATTACTCAAATCCAACAATATAAACAGCTGAATAATCGTGATTGTGCTTTTAACAATATACTCGTCGATAACCGATAGCAATCTTAGTTTCAATATCAAGGCAACTCAACGATACTACCATATAATTTATTGTCAATGAAGCCTATCTCGTACTGAATTGACTAGAATTCCTTAATATTTATTCACTGCTATACTGATATGATCCTATCTGATAAGGAGCGTTATCGTCCTGAGAAATTAAGATAGCGAACCGGATTAGATAAGGAATTAACTATGTTTTAGTTGCGGTTTTGCCCGTTAAATTAATGTTATGATTGTGGTCTTTTTTTGTATTGTGTGATTTGGTTTTTATTTTATGCAAGTTATTTTAATATGCCTGACCGATAATATATACATAGTTAATTATAATCTATTTTCTTTGATCATGATCTTTTTGTAATCTTTTTTTATTATTGTTAGGTTCGTGCTTGACCAGTACATCACCTGATGGTAAGCGATGAAGTGGTAGACAATGGAGCACGCTTGCCTAGAAATAATCTATTCACTTTTGTCTTGAATATCCTTTGGTTTTATAGCTAGAAACACAGACTCCGGTCAGGGACTTCCACTTAGCTTAACGCCCAATGAATGTGTTCCTAAAACGTAACATGATGGCGAGCAACGGGTAGCTCGCCGTCCGGCCGTCCGATAACTTACAACAAACATACAGACCGACATATTTTGTAGTAAAAGCTAATACAGTCACGATAATGTCCAGATAAACACGACCGCTATCAATGTCAGCATGGTATACTGACATTTCCTCATATTTGGGCTTTTACGTACCTCTATACATAGTTATATAATTGCGTAATAATTAAAAATAAAGGCGTAATTAAACAATACCTATTTTAATTTTAAGGTAAGTAATTATTAAATAACTTCTCCCGCTCTGGGCGGAGCGAGAGGGAGTGTCAGAATTTTACTGACCAAAACAACCCCATCTGTAAAATCCATCTGTGTTCCTTCAGTTGCCCTTTGCGTTCCAGGGCCACAGTAACTCTTTTAAACAATTCCGCAGCCCGCTCAATTTTGTCTATGCTTCAGTCACTAGCCATTGGCTCAGTATCATTTCAACCTCAAATTACTCATTTCTAGGATAGGCCTAACCATTCCATCATCATTTCAACCGAAAAACGTCCACTACTCGACATAGCTCTCCTCCAAGTGTCGCCACAAAGAACGGTCCTGTGCTTCTTTCTCACATTCATCGCATTCCCGCGACTCTCACCAGGTTATCGGTCCACTAACTATCTCATCATCATTTACAGCCGAAAGAAGTACACAGCTGGACATGGCCCTCTTCCCAACTGTCGCCACAACGAACGATCCTGTGCGTCTCGCATGCATTGCACTCCCGCTACTCTCACCTCATCAGGTCATCGGTCCACCTTGTGTGAGGCCTTCCAACGCTGAGTCTTTCGGTGCGCGGTCGCGGTATTTTCTCGTCCAACATACCACAATGTCTCAAGACGAAAGTCTATGACCAGTGCGTGCTGCCAGTGAAACGTGATCTCTTACAATGGGCCTCATCAGAAGGCTTAAAGTCACCCTAACCAATTGTTCTGCAATAATTATCGACTCCACATTCCCTCGTTTAGATGCACCTAGTATTAATCAAACGCGATTCCCGACAGCTCTGATTTATTTCTTGTTTCTTTTAGTTTGTAGCTTCAAACTTGTGTTTGTATTGTGCCAAATCAATGTGTTTATTTTTTCTTTGTTTTAACCTTGGCCGCCATTCGGTCAAAGCTTTACTCCATTAGCCATCTTTGCGTCTAGCCAGATTTCAAGCCCGACTCATACGGAGGTTTTTATTTTGTGGCGGGAAATCATCTAACAATTTCTCCCGTTCTAGGGTGGAGCGAGACTTTTACTGACTAAAACCACACAAGTTTCCGTCAATTGCCCTTTGCGTTCTAGGACAATTTTGAAGAAAGGAAACACTTTCTAGAAATTGTACGTGGCCCTAGAGGACATGAGCCCTGCTGGCCCGACACACCAGTCTGGTCGGAGGATCCTGCTTTTTCAACGAAGGTTTGCATGCGGGTCTTTACAACCCTTTTCCGCGTACCTCTAAAAGATGCTGATGAATCGAGATGAATAGCACGCGAATGGAGAGGCCTATGTCCAGAAATGGAATGCAATAGGCTACAGATAAGATTATGCTTGAACCAGGTCCATTTGTAGAGTTCTCTTTGTCCAGCAGTGTACTGTGGTAGGCTGTATGTAGGCTGTAGGTAGGCTATAGATAGGAGCACGATGATGACTGCCTGAAGCAGGACCACTTGCTGAGTTCCGTTTACATGGAAACAGCGTATTTTGTATTGCATTTGCAGCTTGTTGTAAATCTTTGAGTCTATAATTCATAGAACCAGTGGAAATTAGTTTATTGCTGTTGATATCATTCTTATCTTAAGCATTATTAATTTTTAATGGCTTCGAGTCGGTTTTGCTTTTCAGAAAGATTTAAAATTTTTGCATTTGGTGCCTTAGTCAAATTATTATTCAAAGGTTTAAAATGTCAAAATAAAAAGGTAATATCAGTACCGATCCGATTATAAATATTCTGTTATAAAACTTTTATCCTTTTCTTACGGATAAATGTAGTTTCTGTGAAAAAGGCAACGGAAGTGAAGCTGTGATTAAAAGCTAGTACTTGCGTACCAATAAATACCATATTAGTACATACCTGCAACAAAAAAGAATCAATGAAATCATCCTCACAAGTATGCTTGTATTATTAAAATCTATGTTTATATAAAAGCGAAATACCACTCACTGATTAATCACAAAATCTCAGAAACTATAACACCTAAATACAAACTTAAAATTTGGCAGGTACGTTTCTTATAGGGTGTAGACAACCGCTAAGAACAGATTTTACGAAACTCCACCCCTGAGGGGGTGAAATGGGGGTTGGAAGTTTGTATGGAGAAATCGACTATTACGCGAGCGAAACCGCAGGCAGAAGCTAGTATTCTTATAAACTTAAATAACGATCCCAGAATCATCATCATCATCATTTCAGCCGAAAGACGTCCACTGTTGGACATAGGCCTCCCCCAAGCGTCGCCACAACGACCGATCCTGTGCTTCTCGCATCCACCGCACTCCCGCGACCCTCACCAGGTCGTCGGTCCACCTTGTGGGAGGCCTTCCAACGCTGCGAATAGAACCAGCCAGAATAGTTCCAATCAATCAGAATAGCCCAGAATAGTTTTCAGAAGTTCATTAATCTATACTGACAGACCTATCAGCCCAACCATGATGTCTTAAAATCATGAATCCGGGGTAAGAAAGATATAGCGCTATACGGCCTATATAGGTCCATCTCTCTTTCACACAGGAATTATGAGGTTTTTAAGATGTCATGTTAGGGCTAACACCACTCAAACCTCTGAACGGATGCGCTGAAAGCTACGCAGATAGTTATTATGACGTATGCGCTATAAAAGGATTTTCTAAAACTCACCCCTTGATAAGAGTGAAGGAGGCGTACATCCTCAAGACGGAGACGTGCGTCGGAAATCGCAGAAAAATCTCCGGCCACCGTAGGTGCTGGCTTGCGGACGAGGAGCAACGAGTAGCTCGACGTCCACTCGTCCTATAAGGACCTAGCCCAAGTTATCGATGGCGCGTAATGTTCCACGCGCGCCTCAGGGAGATCAGCAAAATTCTAGGGACCCAGCAAGGGCCTAGGGCCGATGGGAAGACGTATGAAAGGGATACTAGTGGTCCTAGACGACACAAGGCAACTGAAGGAACATAGGTGTGGCTTTAGACCTTTCTGCTCCACCCTAGAGCAGGAGAATTCATTAGATGATTTCCCTCTTCCAGAAAAAAACCCCTAATAATATCATGGAGAAAAATATGGTATTAAAGAAAAAAGTATAGTTAATTCCCAAGTGTTGTACAATGGAAATAACTTTAATAACAGTTTTACGAGTTGTTTCATAGACTACCATTCTTCTACAAAGTAAGAAATCTTCAAGTATTATTACTTGTTAACTAGGTAATCAATTATTTTATTGTACCATTCAGAGAGTCTTACCACTTCATCCAATTATATCCAAGCAATGTTATACAAAATAAGATACAAAAAGGATAGAAGTGCCTAGGGTCAAATTCTGTCATGCATCTGGCGTTTATATAATTTGGCATTTGTACAATCTGGCATTCATAAAATCTGGCATTTTAAACTCGTCTGACATTTGTAGAATCTGACATTTGTCGACTAAACCATCCTATTGTAGGTACCTACTATTTCAGGTCACGGATATATCACTCTTCATGAGCCGTTCATATCATGATGGCAAAAGGAATGAAGATCCACGACATATAAAAGAAGAAACTGACTGACTGACATATCAACGCACAGGCGAAACTACTGGGCCTAGGAGCGTGAAATTTTGCAAGCACTAAGAAAGGATTTTTCTAAGCTAACTTAGCCCCTAAGGAGATGAAACGGGTGTCTAAAGTTTGTATGGAGAAACTTATTGCCACGCGGGCGAAGCCACTGGCAGATGCTAGTTATACATATAATAGAACTAGCTGACCTGACAAACGTTGTTTTATCATATAAATTAGAACGGGCCACCCTTATCAACTAGGGGTATAAAAATAACCTACGACCTATTCTCAGACCTACCAAATATACATAAAAAAATCGTTAAAATCGGTCAAGCCGTTTCGTAGGATTTCGATAACAAACACTGACACGAGATTTTTATATATTATAATAATAATATTCCACAACTATCACACAACGCCGTCTAGTCCCAAGCTTGTGTTATGGGTACTAGACAACTGATAAACATACTTATATATTTCTAAATACATACATATATAGATAAATTACACCCACACACACAGAACAAATGATCGTTGCATCACACATCACATAAACATTTGTCCTGGGTGGGAATCGAATCCACGACCTCCGGCATAGCAATCAGGGCCACTAACCACTAGACCAACAGGCCAGTCAGTTCAGTATTAAGAGGGCCTTTCCCCACTCGCTTATCGTCAACGTCGAGCATGGTTGAATATAGCAGATTTTCTGAGGTCTTTACTGGATCAATTTTTCACAAATTTATGTTTTGATTTCTATAGAAGCCTAGATTCTATCTACGAGATATAGAATGTGTGTATCCAAAATATCTGCAGAAAGATGTGTAATAACATAAGAGTATAATCACGTAAGAGCGGTTGTATGAAAATGTACAGTCAGGGATCAAAAATGCAGTTGCACTCTACCAATGCTAAGGTGTCTAGAATGAGATGATGGTGATGAGATGTTGTAGAAGTTAGTCCAAAACTAGTTTATTCAATACTTTAGATCCCATGCTACCAATTCATTCAGTCATGAACCATTGACCCTCTTCTACAAAGAAATTATAGACAGTTTAGCATTGGTAAGGTGGAACTGCACTTGTGACTCCTGACTGTACCTCGGGTTGCGTCGGATTGTCGATTGGTCTGACGAGTGTTTTCGTGTCCTATCCGCCAGGGTGTCCTATGATGATAAGGGGTACTACATCTCGTTTAGCTCTTCAATCCCCATACGCTACAGAAGAGCTGACGAGATGGAGTATTTTGTCGTGGATGTGCGACCTTGGCGGAAAAACGCGAGTGTGTTCAAAAGGTTAATAACTGTGGGCATTATTTACTTTGTTTTCAGGGGATTTTTACAAAAGTGATAAAAGGAAAGAATAATCATGGAATGTTTATATCCCTAAGTGTTGTAAATACAGATTATCGACATAAAGACACGTTCTGATACCCTTCCGTCAGGCTGATAAAGATTTATTTTATCTTTCATACGTTGACAACTCGCCAAAAGATTTGTCGCTACTGTTCATGTCAATTGAAACACATTATGTATTGTTAGTTGGTTTCTTGGTCTGGACTAATCTTTAGTTTTTGATATTCGTGTAGCTAATAAAATAAAAAAAACTGTTTACGAAAAAAATACAACCAACTTCAATGTAAAAAAAACACTGCAAAGTGCAAAAGAACTTTAATTTCGCAAGTCGGTATTTCTGTAATAGTTTTGTCTCTTCGTTATTTAACACCGACTTTCGAAATTTTTTAATTAGGCAAATACTTGATTACATTGAAGTAGGTTGTATTCTTTTTGTAAAAAGTTTTTTATTTTACACTTTTTAGTTATGGTACCACCACTAAAAAGTACCCCTCAAACTTAAATATAGCCAGAGTGCATCTCATGACAATTCTAATAATCCCAAACACGGTTAGATTACATTAATTTATTACAGAGTTCTGGTGCCTAACTTCAGGCTTCATCATCAGATCAGTTCGATATATTCCATCTCTTCTTTCAGTCAGTCATCGACTACACGTATAAAAACAAAGCAATTTTACTTGTTACGACGGTTCTACCGTGATCCTATGAGGATTTATGTTCTATATCTTCGAAGATCATGATCAGATCATAACAATATTTCTATGGGACCAATTCGGATGCATAAACTTTCAATAAAAAAAAAAATAACAAAATCGGTCTACATTTGACCGAACTCATACATTAAAAAAAAAATACATTCAGCCGAACATAGAACCTCCTCCTTTTTCACCTTTTTGAAGTCGGTTAAAAACGACATTCATACATCCACTCATTTTAATAACATTGGTATAGGCCATGGTCAGGTGCGAGGGAGAATGGGCAGCGGTCGCCTCCTTCTGCGAAGCAGTAATGCTCACGAAGGAGGCGGCGGTGGAAGGGAGGGAACGGACTCACTCCTTACTCCCCAGCCACCGGACCCCGAACCCAATTTCCAGCCACCGTACGCGTGGTTTTGCGGACGACGAGCAATGGGTAGCTCGCCGTCCGGCCGTCCGGTAATAGTCCGAATCAAGCCCGAATCCTCGACGGCACGTAGTTTTCCACGCGCGCCACTAAGAGAAGTCAGCAAACCGTCCATCGGGCCAGCAAGGCCGAAGCCTACCGGGGCCATCGGTAGACTTCCGAAAGGGAAAGCCGTGATCCTGGAGCGCAAAGGCAAAGAAGAAACATAGGTGTAGTTTTAGTCAGTAAAAGTCTAACACGTCCTGTCGCTCCGCCTTGAGCGCGAAAAATCTTATGATTAATATGCTATACAGTATATTGTGTATGTAAAGATAAGTTTTGCATAAGTATGTGAATGCATTGGTTAGGTAACGTTGATAAACTGATAAGATATTTATTACTTAATAGAGTGATATAGTAATATCTCTGCATTTAATATGATCGTAGGTAGCGTATGTTTTCATCAAGCTTGTTTTTAACAAAGATGCGTAATAAATTAAATGAGAGATTATTAATGGGGTTTTGTCAAAAAAATTATTCATAGCATAGTCGGCCTTATATATAGCATAGTGATGACATATGGCTCCGAAACGTGGTCGCTTACAATGGGCCTCATCAGAAGAATTAAAGTCACCCAAAGGGCAATGGAAAGGGCTATGCTCGGAGTTTCCTTGCGTGATCGAATCAGGAATGAGGATATCCGCAAGAGAACCAAGGTTACCGACATAGCACGAAGAATCGCCAAACTAAAGTGGCAATGGGCAGGGCACATTGCTCGCAGAACGGATAAAAACGGATGGCCGTTGGGGCCGAAAGGTTCTGGAATGGCGGCCACGTACCGGAAGACGTAGTGTTGGAAGGCCTCCTACAAGGTGGACCGATGACTTGGTAACGGTTGCGGGAGCCCGATGGATGCGAGATGCACAGGACCGTTCATTGTGGCGACACTTGGGGGAGGCCTATGTCCAGCAGTGGACAGGTGGTGTCTTTCGGCTGAAATGATGATGATGAGTCGGCCTTATAATGTTCCCACTGTTGGGACTCAGGCTTCCTCTCTAGGAGAGGGAATGGGTCGTAATCCACAACGCGGGCCCAGTGCGGATTAGTGGGTGTCACATATCTTCAAATTTTTGGTTCTAGGACATGCCGGTTTCCTCACGATGTTTTCCTTCACCGTTTTGAAAGCGGTGGTGGTGAAATGAATTACAAAGTAATGCGCCTGCCTGGGTTTTGAACCCGCGACCTACAACTCGTAAGTCGAGGCCGTTACCACTCGGTAACCACTGCTCTCCAAATTTTATTCGGTCAATAATTTTTTACATGTTAAAAATTTCGCCCTACACTAGGAATTACTCTAGTAACGTAAACTTGCGTGCATAAGATTCCCAGACCTGGAATAACAAGCTATTGGCCATATAAATATTTATTTCGTGCGGAAATCGAACCCGCGACACGTAGCGCAGCTGCCAATTGCTTAATCACTGAACCTACCAAACCGTCTCCACAAAGCACACCTGAGGATGAACGACGCCGCCGAGGACGCCATGGGAAGAGGTGGCGAGATAACTTTAACGCCTACCACAAGGTAGGTTTGTTGAAAAAATATCGATACAACGATGTATTGATATTTGTTACTTCGATATATCGATATTCTTACTAGTTAATTCAAACGATAATTTTTATTCATCATCTTCCTATCCTTGTTTCATTTCAATTGGGATTGGCGCATCACGTTTTTTTCTTACATTCAGTCTTATAAACCGTAACGCTATCACTGACTCCCTTTTTAGGGTTCCGAACCTCAAAAAAATAAACCCTTACAGGATCACTTTGGTGTCCGTCCGTCTGTCTGTCGGTCTTTTTGTCCGTCAAGACCCTTTATCTCGGGAAAGCGTGGAGGTATCGTATTGAAATTAAAACCATATACTCAAATCTGCGGTCCCTTGAAGCTGTGAAAAAATCAAACTTCTAAGTTAACGAAAAAAAAGGTACGGCCGTTTATGTCGTAAAAAACATGTATTTCGACACTTTTAAGGGAATCAAAATTCATAGGGTACTTCCCGTTAACCTAGAATCCTGAAATTTGGCATGTAGCAAGGTTTCATAGCACAAGTATAGGAAAAAATCTGAAAACTGTAAATTTGTAGTTACGTCACAACAAAAAAAACTTGTTTTGGGATTCGGAAATATCTCCGTAACTCAATTCGGGAATCGAACTGTTTTCATAGGTAAGTTTCACCATCAATGATTGCATCACTACTTACCATCAGGTGGGATCGCAGTCAAGCACTGGTTTCAGCATCAATAATTTAAAAAAAAAGTTTGTTCGGAACCCTCAGTGCGCGAGTCCGAGTCGCACTTGCCCAGTTTTTTTCATATCACTCCTTTTTATGGCGTCACTCTCGATCATTTTAATGATAATTTTTATTACTTATGTAAAAATACTAAAGCAGATTCGCATATAAATTCCCTTGGATCAAGTTTTAAGATCTAACATTAAGCACGAAGGTCAAATTAGTAATCTCTTCCGCGTATATAGATTCAAATATTCATCAAGCATGAAGATTGGAGCACACGGTGGTGATGTGCCCCGCTTGGGCAGAGCAACGCCGTGTCCTCGTGGGGGCGATCGGCGGCGGCGATCTCTCGCGCCGGGCCTTGGTACAGGCCATGGTCCGGAGCGAGGAGGAGTGGCAGGCGGTCGCCTCCTTCTGCGAAGCAGTAATGCCAGCATAGGAGGCGGCCGATCGCGTGAGGTAACGGTCCTCACGTCCTAGTCGCCGTCGGGATTCCGATCCCGATTTCCGGCCACCGTAGGCGCAGGCTTGCGGACGGCGACCAATGGGTGGCTCGCCGTCTGACCGTCCGGTAACTGTCCGGACCGAGCCCAGGTCGTCGACGGCGCGTATTGTTCCACGTGCGCCTCAGGGTGATGTCAGCAAATCGTAGGGGCCCAGCAGGGTCGAAGCCTACTGGGGCCATGGGTAGTGTGAAAACGAAACCCGGGGCCCTGGGAAAAAGGCAACGAAGGAACAGGAGTGGGTTTTTAGTCAGTAGAAGTCTGACACTATCTCCCGCTCCGCCCAAGAGCGAGATTTGTCATTAGATGATTTTCCCACCATAAAAAAAAGCATGAAGATTGAAAGTCAACCCTTAAACAAAGTGCACTGGATCTTACCCTCCACTGTGATCTCTCTCAGTCACACAATGGTTTGCTGGAAGAAAACTCAACTTTGAGTTAAGCTCGCCTATGTACATGAACTTTGTTATCCACATATTTTGTGGTGTACAATAAAGAATAAAGGAAAGGTAATAGCAAGACGATTATCGTTGTCTTCCTATAACTTTGTTGACTAAGTATGTATATTGATGAGAGCAGACGAGAGATGGACCGATCACTTTCGTCATCATCGTCATCAGTCCCGAAAGACGTCCACTCTTGGACATATGGCCGCGTTATGGCGACGCTTGGGGTTTGCCATAACGTCAGTGCGTCTCGCATCTATCGGACTCCCGGGACCCTCACCAGGTCACCGATCCACCTCGTGGGAGACCTTCGAACGCTGCGTCTTCCGGCTACCTTCTTCAATCCAAGCCAATTCAATTCAAGGAATGAAGCTACGGCTTAAATGGCCACAAACTCTTTAATTATTATAATAAAACTAGTTGACTCGGCAAACGTTTTGTTCTGCCATAAAAATTATATTATCGAAGAAAAAACACGCCAAGTGTGAGTCGGCCTCGCGCATGAAGAGTTGCGTACCGTCCGTAGCAAAAAATGGCAAAAAAAGTCACGTTTGTTGTATGGGAGCCTCACCTTAATATTAATTTTATTCTGTTTTTTTTTTAGTATTTGTTGTTATAACGGCAACAAAAATACACCATCTGTGATAATTTCAACTGTCTATCACGGTTCATGAGATACAGCCTAGTGACAGACGAACAGACAGACGATTGATTGGAGTGTTAGTAATAGGGTCCCGTTTTTACCCTTTGTGTACGGAGCCCTAAAAATATATGGGTTGGGGTAGGAGGGTACAAAATAGCCGAGGACCTATTCTCAGATCTACCAAATATGCATAAAAAAAATCATATAAATCGGTCAAACCGTTTCGGAGGAGTTCTATATAATAACAAACACTGAGACTCGTTTTTTTATATATTATATAATCATATTAGATTAAATAGTAACTGGCTGGAAGTTCCGAAAGGCTATAATAACCCCGGCAGGTGCTTAAATACCGAAGTGGAACAATACTGTCTTTCCGAGGTGGGAAAGTATTACTGACTATAACCCACTCCTATGTTCCTTCTTTGCCTTGCGTTCCAGGACCCCGGGGTTCCCTTTCGGTCAACCCATGAAAACTGCCTAACAACAGAATTCTTTGGGAGGCAACATCAATGCTACGAGCAACTGAAACACCGCCACCCAATGATCTACAATAGCCATGTTTAATTTGAGACCAAAATAGAATAAGAAAACAAATCACTTGGCACGAATGGAAAGAATAACAAAATAAAGAGCACACTTTATTCATCACAGCAAACAATAAAGAAAAATCAGTGAAACCCACATTAGTTGGAGAACGATAACAATTTGCGAGTGTACCGAATGGTAATAGGTAACGGTTTGTTGATTATAATCGAGGTTGCCGTATAGGCACGCTTGCATACCAAACGGACTCCATGTAAACAGGTCACACACAGAAACATATTACCAGGCAATGTATTAAAAGATTAGTGGTGGCCGAGTGGTAACGGCCCCGACTTACGAGATGTAGGTTCCGGATTCAAACCCAGCCAGGCGCATTACTTTGTGTAATTTATTTCATCACCACTGCTCTCAAAACGGTGAAGGAAAACATCGTGAGGAAACCGGCATGTCCTAGAATTATAAATTCGAAGACATGTGTCACAGCGATAATGTCTACAATAACATCCAGTTCTGATGGAGAAGATTGAGACGCAAGTGTCACTATCAACTAGATTAAGACCTGAAGAGGAGAAGTTTCTGATTGCAGAACCAGATGAAAATATGGCTTTAAAGAAACCGATTTGTCTGAACATTTGTAACTGAACGATTCTAAAGCTAAGCTTTATATAGACGAAGCACCTTTTATGATGGGGTGGGTTATACAACATTAGTTTTAGTATATGCAAAACTCGAAATACGTGTCTAGTATTTTTATGTAAAGAATCTATGTACAAAATTGCATAACTGTATCGTGAAAAATCACAGAGTTACAAGCTTGTTATGTTACCTGGTTGTCCGCACAAATACATGATCACCGGGCCATCCGGAGCTGTGCGCTGGCGCCTAATGCCCGCTATGACCTGCCGTGACCTGTGTTGTACTTAGGGTCGGTCGTGTCCAACTTGTGACCTTTTTTAAATATTTTTGGGGAAAAATATAACATGGTATAAAGATTATTGGAATCGATTCACTTACAGATTCTGAACAAACTATATTCAGGTTTCGCATATATTAAAAATAATGTTATAACCGCATTAATATTATAAAGGTGAAAGTTAGTGAGTGAGTATGTATCTATGTTTGTTACTTCTTCACGCTCAAACGGCTGAACAGATTTAAATAAAATTGGGCACAAAGATAGACCATGTCCTGGAACAGGACACAGGATCCAATCATCAACTTTCAAGCGAGCGAAGCCACATGCAGGAGCTAGTAAAATATGTTTATTTCAGACTCAATTAGTCCACAAGTTGTTAGTGAACAAATTGGAACACATTTTTATTCGGCAGTAACCTAACACCGTCTGAACGACGACTTAAAAAGACAAATAGTAATTAAACACACTTCAATTAATCCAGTTTAATTCAAGGGAAGAAACGTGATAATCATTATACGATTATGTGTTTGTACAGGCTAGATAAACGTTGGTACAGATACGGAATACCTTCGTTCAGTTGTTTTGATCTCAATTCCAAGTCGAAGTGGAGCAGATGGCAAATAAAAATCTAATTCTATCAAATGAGACCCATTCGTTGTTGTTTTGTGAACCTGATTTGTTTTCGTCTCGACTGACAAGCGTTGGTTTCTATTTTGGTTAAATGGTTTCAATTTCAACAGACGAAGTAGGTACTTAGGAGACAAGACTTAAGAGAGGTTGGAAATCATAAAATAACCACATGTGCTGGGTGGAGCGAGACTTTAACTGGCTAAAACCTACATATGTTGACCGGCTAAAACCCTTCAGGTCACTCTTTGCGTTCCAGAGCCACGGTAACTCTTTCTTGCAATCCCGCAGCCCTAGCAGGATCGGCACTATTGAGCCCCTTCAGTTTTGCTGACATCTCTTAGGTTGTTTTTAATATCGTGCGGATTTCATCACGCATGCGGGATTGCTCCGCACGCGTAGCCCCCGCAAATATCCTTTTCTTACAAGTATTTATTGTAATGCGTGGAATACGCTCGCGGGATACGGGGCGTGACAACGGGCAGTAGCCCCGCATGCGGAGCAATTCCGCATGCGTGATGAAATCCGCCCGATATTAAAAACACCCTTAGAGGCGCGCGTGGAACACAACGTGCCGTCGAATCTGGTGTGATCCTTACGGGATGGTACTTGATGGTACCTTTCGAACAATCCGTCATCGATGACGCTGTTCCACGTAATGCTAACGGCCTGTTCACGATTTTGGTCTTAGCGGTGAGCGGCGCGGCGAGCGGGGCAGCATCGGTACGCGGGCGCGCGGCGATATGAGCGGGGTCTCGTGGCGCGCTTGAAACATTTTCATACTTTTGATCTTACCGCTCGCCACCCCGCGCTTAGCTACCGCTCACAGCACCAAGGTCATGAACGAAGTAAATGATGATACGGTCGACGAAGATGGTAAAGGTAACCTTATCACTCATGCCTTGAAGTTTTGTAATGTATATGATTACAGTAGCCTTTATGATGTGCTAATTAAAACTATAGTAGGCACTAGACTGATGAGTGAGAAATTATTCAGACTATTATTGGAAAAACTAAACACCAAGATTTGAATGTGAAAATGTTTGCATGCCGAGTGATAAATTGCGGCTGAGCTATAATGAACCAAAAGAACTTATATTGTGTATTACCCATATTTGTAAAATAAAATTCTATTCTGAATTGAGCCATACGATAACCGACAAATGCTTTAACTGTCTGAACGCGTCCATTCAAATCTGTATACTTAGTGCATTGCTGAAAAGACTAGATTTGCCGATTGCAGATTGTTTGCGGGAATTTTTGAAAGAGTTTACCGTGGCTTTAGAACTCAAAGGGCAACTGTAGGGCACAGTTGGGATTTAGTCTTTAAAAGACTGACACGCCCTCTCGTCCCACCCTGAAGTGGGAGAAGTCATTCGAATTTTTCAAATAAAACCTGTTGCCCATCACTAGGAATTACACCTGTGTCATGGGTGTGTTCAACTGTAGGAGCCTAGCCAACTGTAGGGGCCTAGCAGGGTCGAAGCCTACTGGGGCCAAGGGTCTGATTTTGAAAGGAAGACTCGGCCCTGGTACAAAAGGCAACGAAGGAACAGGAGTGGGTTTTTAGTCAGTAAAAGTCTGACAATATCTCCCGCCCCGCCCAAGAGCGGGGGATGTTATAAGATATTTTCCCACCGAAAAAAAAATCGTGGTTGTGTTCACAAACAAGTAAACTGACATACACAAGACAGACCTGTAACATCTATCTACAGGTCATACAAATATTTGTTTCATACAGGAATCGAACCCGCGACATACCCCATAACAGTAAATTACTTAACCACTGCGTCAACCGTGAAAAATCGGGCAAGTGTGAGTCAGACTCGCTCACTGAGGGGTCCGTACAAACCCGAATTGAGTTACGAAGATTTTTCCGAATAGCAAAAAAAAATATTATTTTGTGACGTAACTACAAATTTACAGTTTACAGATTTTTTCCTATACTTGTGCTATGACACCTTGCTTCATGCCAAATTTCAGGATTCTAGATCAACAGGAAATACCTTATGGATTTTGATTCTCTTGAAAGTGTCGAAATATACTTTTTTTGCGACATAAACAGTCCGCAGACCTGAGTATATGCTTTTAATTTCAACTCGATTTCTCTACGGTTTTGACAGACGGACAACAAAGTAACCCTTGTAAGGGTTCCGTTTTTTCTTTTTAAGTTACGGATCCTAAAAATTAACTATAAAATATACTTTGACCTCTGAGTTTGTTTCGATGATTCTTCTGACTAGAAAACACTTTGCAAAGAATTTACATAATAAATAAAATTTTCGAGTCAATGTAACCCACAGCCTAAAACAAATATTTGTGTTAAACAAAAAGTATACAAAAGAATTATAAAGTTTACTCATTCGTAAATGATAAGTTATCATCACACTGTGGACGAATGCTATCATAACGTCAGAAAGAGGATGTCTCAAGGTATGGTTTCAAGTTCAATTCCTATCATTAACGGTACAAATAAGTTATTTAATTGGATAAAAAGAAACTGCCGTTAAAAGAATGAGCACAGAATATAATGACTAAGGTGGTTAGCTGCTTTCTTGATTCGACGAGCATTGCTATGCCTGCATTTACATAATTGACTGGCCTGTTGGTCTAGTGGTTAGTGGCCCTGACTGCTATGCCGGAGGTTGTGGGTTCGATTCCAACCCAGGACAAATGTTTGTGTGATGAGCACGGTCATTTGTTCTGTGTCTGGGTGTAATTTATCTATTATATGTATGTATTTATAGATATATAAGTGTGTCTATCAGTTGCCTAGTACTCATAACACAAGCTCTGCTTAGCTTGAGACTAGACGGCATTGTGTGTTAGTTGTGGAATATTATATATCCATACTAATATTATAAATGTGTAAGTGTGTGTGTCTGTTTGTTTGTTTGTTTGTTCGTCTTTCACGGCAAAACGGAGCGACGAATTGACGTGATCTTTTAAGTGGAGATAGTTGAAGGGATGCAGAGTGACATGGGCTACTTTTTGTCTCTTTCTAACCCCTCACTCCACACACACACACTGTAGAAGTTGTATGGAGCATTCCGCAATTTTTAGTTTTACTTCGTGGGTTTTTTTTTTTTTATTTAAGGTCAGTGAAGCCGCGGACAAAAGCTAGTATTATCTAGATTTCATACTTTCAAAAAAAAAAAAAAAATTGAAGTGGAATCAATTTTTAGGGTTCCGTACACAAAGTGTAAAAACGGGACCTTGTTACTAATACTCCACAGTCCGTCTATCACCAGGCTGTCATGAACCATGATAGCTAGACAGTTGAAATTTTCCCATGATGATGTATTTGTATTTCCGCTATCAAATATTCAGCCGAAAGATGTCCACTGTTGGACATAGGCCTCCCCCAAGCGTCTCCACAACGACCAATCCTGTGCGTCTCGCATCCACCGCATTCCCGCGACTCTCACCAGGTCGTCGCAGGTTTCCGCTATAATAAAAAATATTAAAAACTGGGCAAGTGCGAGTCGGACTCGTGCACAGAGGGTTCCGTACAGACTTACCTATGTAAATACTTCAATTCCCGAATGGAGTCTCAAAGATTTTTCCGCATCGCAAAAAGTTTAATTTTTTTGTGACTTCTGTTATAAGACCTTGCTTTATGCCAAATTTCAGGATTCTAGGTCAACGGGAAGTATCCTACGAATTTTGATACCCTTGCGTGACACGTTTTTTGAGATATAAACGGCCCTATCTTTTTTTTTCGTTAACTTAGAAGTTTGATTTTTTTACAGCTTCGAGGGACCGCAGACGTGAGTATATGTTTTTAATTTTAACTTGATACGTCCATGCGTTCCCGTGATAAAGGGTCTTGACAGACAGACAGATAGATAGATAGACGGACGGACAAAGTGATCCTATAAGGGTTACGTTTTTTCCTTTTGAGGTACGGTACCCTCAAAACTAAAAAAAGGTTAGGTATAATAATAGTTTCGTTTCTAATGTGTTTTCAAAGATTTCTACCACCCGTGCAAAGCAGGGACCAGTCACTAGAAATAAGAGAGCTAAGTGCGAGTCGGGCTCGCATGCAAAAGGTTCCGTAACACAATATTATAAATCAAGCAAAAAAAAAAAAAAAGAAGTAATTAAGTATCTTGTATGGAGACCACCTTTAGTTTTTAACTTCATTTTAATTTTATTTTTTGTTTATGTTGCGGCAATAGAAATACACATTCTGTGAAATTTTCAAACTCCCTACCTCTTACGGTTTGTGAGATATAGCACGTTGTCAGACGGACAGTCGGACAGACAGACAGACATCGAAGGATTAGTAATAGGCTCCCGTTTGGCTTCGGCTTAAGGGCCTGTGCACACCACGTTTTTAAACGCGCCTTGACGCGCGTTTTAGAAACGTGCGTCGACGCGGACGGCGCGTTTTTATCCTATTAAAGGTCTACACTTCTACAGGCTGCGTCTGACTCGTGATATGAAAGAAAAGGGAGTTAGTGATATCGAGACGAGTGACAGGACAGAATGGAAGAAAAAAACGTGTTGCGCCGACCCCCAATAAAAGGGGACAAGGGCAGGAAGATGATGATGATGATGAGGCTGCGTCTGACTCGCGTGCGTATCGCGTCTATCGCTACAAACGCGCGTCAACGGCGCGTTTAAAAAACGTCATGTGCACAGGCCCTTAGGCTTCGGGTAGTACAAGAAGTGCGTATATGCAGTGAATCGGCCAATAAAACTAAATGCGTAAGCCATTAAGGTTGTAACAGGTGGCCGGTTGGCCTGCGACCATTTCAATGGGTCGTTTCCCGTTGTTGAATCATAAGATTTGAATGAGTGATAAATAGAGCATATCAGCTGTGTCATGAAAAGATCTAATTGTTGGCTGTTGGAGTATGAGATGAAAGATTCGTTCCTTTGGAATGGGGACGCGTACTAGAAGACGCAGCGTTGGAAGGCCTCCCGCAAGGAGACCGATAACCTGGTGAGTGTCGCGGGAAGCCAATGGATGCGAAATGCATAGGACCGTTCGTTGTGGCGACACTTAGGGGAGGGCTATGTCCAGCAGTGGACGTCTTTCGGTTGAAATGATGATGATGAAGAATGTGAATTGGATTGAACTTGAGATCCACGTCAAGATTTGTTTTAGAGTGGGAAATCATAAAATACCTTCTCCAGCTCTGGGTGGAGCGCAAGGGGTGTCAGACTTTTACTAACTAAAACGCACTCGTATTTCTTTAGTTGCTTTTTGTTTTTCTATTATAATTATTCAGTCATGAAAGCTTTTTAAGAGTACCCTTCTCGACTCCCCTATTCTAGGAAATATGCGATTTTTTTTAAACCCTAAAAAGTTTTTGAGAAAAATTCTATAAATGTACTTTTTTATATTTTTAACATATGAGTGCATTGTGGAGGGCCAAAGTTCATGCAAAACGGCAGGGTTTCAAAGGTCTTTACTGAATTAGTTTTACACAAATTTATATTTTGATTTCTATAGAAGCCTAGATAATATGCACAAGATATCTGTGTATCCAAAATATCTGGAGTAAGATGTGTAAAATAATATCATAATCACGTAAGAGCGGTTGTATGAAACTATATCTCGGGTTGGCCGCTCCTAAACACCAAGAGCTGCGGGGTTACCATGACGTTCAAAGTAAGATTGTTTCATTCTTATTTCAGTGTGGGTAAGAGACAGAGCTATACAGGTTGTCTAGCGCCATCTCTTACCCACACTGGAAATAAGAATGAAACAATCTTACTTTAAGCGTCATGATACAGGTCTTGGTCTAGATAACTGCTATATTAATTTCAAATCAGCGTAAAAATGTAATGAAGCAATTTTATAACATTACTTTACCGTTAAGTAATAGAGAACCAATTAGAAGAAATAGGTTACTAGAGTGCTTGTAAGCGATAAGCTAACCTGCGCTTGCGCAACCTTAAACAAATAACACTTTAACATACTTAATAAAATTGATATAATTATTTATTTCGAGTTATTGTTATAGTGTGATCATAATAGTACCTGGCGTGGCCAAAACGATATTGTTTTTTTTTTCCTTTAATTTATTATTATTGTGAGTGCAGGTATTTGGCGCGGCCGTGGCCTAACAATGTAGACTTGTTTGGCAGATTGGCCATGGACACTAAAAACTAGACTACATATCTGAAAATTATGAAACTAAACGTATATCGTCTAGTAAGCGAAGTATTTTTTTAAAATCGTACATTCTAGATCTATAATGATATTATAATTGTATCGGTTTTTTCTGGCTTTATGAGGTTTAACAAGTTAGTACTGACGATTCGGACACATTGTAAGAATTGACACATTTTTATTTAAATATTTTTTTCATTGAAGCATTCAAGGCCTGCTCCATCGTCGACATCATCACCACTTACCATCAGGTGAGAAAGTGATCAAAAGCGAGCCTGTTAATAATAATAATAAAAAAAATAGATCAGGATCACTCTAAAATTTGTTACTCTTTACGCTCGAACGGTTGAAAAGATTTGAAAGACATTCTGCTGTAAGTATGTTCCCGTGGGTTAATTTTCTACTTTCCCGCAGGCAAAGCCGCTGGCAGAAGCTAGTTTGAAATGAATTATCTTAAAACGTGCATACAGATTGAAAGGAAGTCCAACGCGAAGAAGTTTTTGCTGAAAGTACGTTGAACTGTTGACCCATCGTTCAGTGTTCTAGATTATTTAGACGCTGTCAATTGTATCTCAATGAGACAAAGCCATGGTTAATTAAATCGAACTTTTATGAATCAAGGTTACCAACATAGCCCTAAGAATCGCCAAACGTAAGTGGCAGTGGGCAGGGCTCATTGCTCGCAGAACAGATGGTCGATGGAGACGAAAGGTTCTGGAATGGCGACCACGTACAGGAAGACGCAGCGTTAGTAGGCATCCCACAAGGTGGACCGATGACCTGGTAAGGGTCGCAGAAATCTGATGAATGTACAGGACCGGTCGTTACGGCGACGCGATGCTTGGGGGAGGTCTATGTCCAACAGTGAACGTCTTTCAGCTGATGATGATAAAGACTAAATAATATAATTACCCTAGACTGGGGCCTCTACCTTTGGCCCAGGCGCTGGAGTATTTAAGAGAACGACAAAATGCGCAAGCACTTCAGCACCCTGGTCAAAGGTAACTACCAAAGCGTACCTTGTGGTTTAAGTCAGTAAGAGTCTGATAGATGCTTGCGCCCGCCCCGGGACAGAGAACTTCAGGTTTTTTTATGGGCCATAATATAAATGGTATCAATATTCTGTTATGTCTCGATTTTAATATGTTTACGTTGACGTAAAGTTCTTAACACTTAAAAGGCTGGAGCACAGGCTTAGGGTAGCCAGCCTTTCGGTACTCAATACGATGCATTTTAGAGTGTACGCGGGAATTACATGACTTGATTCCACCATCGCCATTTTATCATCGGATAACCCGACGTACGGCGAGGTCATCCCTTACATTGTTAACACCTCTACGGTCCGAACAAAGCGTTGGCCTCGTCGGTTATACCTCGCACATCGAAGGACTAGAACAATATGCCTGCTGCGGTCTTCTCGCCCGATTATAATTAAGGTGAGTTAAAGGCTACAGTGAATAGGCTTAATAAACTAGTGCGCTTCACCACCTATGATTGCATCACTGCTTACCATCAGGTGGGATCGCAGTCAAGCATTAGTTTGTCCCTTAAACACATAATTATGAGGTACATACATAATAATGACACTCATTATTTCACCTCTAACAATAAAATACCTATTTACACTTAGAAATATTTTATTACTCATAAAACTTATTTATAAACCCATTAGGTTCACAGAATTATTGTTATTTCTTGTGTTTTCACATAAAAACGTGTCAATTTTGTTTTTATGATTTAGTAGCTGTATTAGAAGTCCCAAAGCTGGGCAAAAGAGCTTAGAAGTAATTCGTAGTGTGGAGCAACGATTACAAAAAAAAATCCCGCCAATCCCTCAACTGAGCTGTTGAGTTGTGTTGAGCTGTAACATTAGCGTCATGTCCGTGAACGGGCGCTGTCAGTTGAGACTGGTCATCTCTTAGCTGCCAGTTGCTATTTTAATATTTAGTTTTTATTTTTAATTTATTTACATTGTTGTCACATGATAGCGACAAGAAAAATGCAACAGAGATATTTGTAATTACAAAACATGAGTGGAAAGAGTGTCCATGGAGTGTCTTGCACATTCTTCTCTTAAAAAAGGAAAAGGCTTAGTAAATTGACTGGATTGGTTTGAGGGGAATTATGAATGGAAGCCCACACTGCTAGCTGCTTCGCCCGCGATTTACCCAAGAGAAAAATATTCTTCCATAAAGAAATAACAAACACACACAAACTATCTATCGCCTATAAAATATTGGTTTGATTAACAATAAGTACTTACCACCTATTATAAAATAGGTACTTCAACAATAATGTCAATGTTACAACTAAACTAAAGCCTAGATAATTCTGAAAATATAATAAGATTTTCTTGTTACCTATTCAAATATTTAAACATCATATACCTAGTATTAAAAGGCTTTATTACCTTTTTAACCGACTTCAAAAAGGAGGAGGCTATGTTCGTCTGAATGTATGTTCTTTTTTTATGTTTGTTCACCGATTTCTCGGTCAATTGTAGATCGATATTGAAATATTTTTTTTTTTTAGTTTGAATGGTTATGCTTCAAAGTTGTTCCCAGAGAAATATTGTTATGATCTGATCATGAACTTCGAAGGGACAAAACTCCTTATAGGATCACAGCAGAACTGACGTAAAAAGTAATATTGCTTCATTTACACGTGTAGTCGATGACTGACTAAAAGAAGAGGTCCATATATCGAACTGATCTGATGATGAAGCCTGACTGTGTTTGGGATTATTAGAATTGAAATGAGATGTACTCTGGCTATAAGGTATTTAAGTATGGCTGAGGGGTACCTTTTAGTGGTGGTACCATAACTTAAAAGTGTAAAATAAAAAAACTTTTTACAAAAAAAAATACAACCAACTTCAATGTAAAAAAGACACTGAAAAGTGCAAAATAACTTTAATTTCGGAAGCCGGTGTTAAATAACGGAGAGGCAAAACTATTATCCGACACACGACACAGAACACCGACTTCCGAAATTAAAGTCATTTTACACTTTTCAGTCTTTTTTACATTGAAGTCAGTTGTATTTTTTTTTTGTAAAAAGTACCTAATTTTATTCTGTCTTGAAAGGGTAAGGGTAAGTTTATATAATAACTAGCATAGCTACTGCCAGCAGCTTTGCCCGCGTGACAATAGGTTTTTCTATACGAACTTTGGACCCCCGTTTCATCCCTTTATTTTCATGAATTTAGGAACATCCTCTCTTAGTGCTCGCCTATGTCATAAAAGGAAGCCTTGTGCAGAATTTCATGTTCGTAATCCCAGTAGTTTCGGCTGTGCGTTGATATGTCAGTCAGTCAGTTTCTTCTTTTATATATATAGATATGAACAAAACCTAACACATAGGTTAACTGGCTATGTTTACGGAGCCCCATTTGCGAAATGAACAACTGTCTAACAGTTAGGACTGAGCACAGAGAGTACAGAGATGCCGTAATATTAGCTATCTTAATTGTTGACAAATAATATAGGCATCGACACATTGCTATTGGTATCTATATAAATATTTAAAATTTATAAAAAAAAACACCTATTCTGAATAATCTCTTTCCTTACCTCCCTTCATTTCTTTTACCGGATGCCTTTTTCTGTAAAGATGGGATCCAACTAAGAGATGAACGGGGCATATACTGTAAAGTATTCAGAATAATGGAAGTAGATTGTCACAGAATGGTACCCGAAATATGGCAAAAGTAATAGACGAAGTCTATTTAAAGTCTCCATAAAATATTACATAGAAAATGGACTTTTAACAAAGTCCTTATTTAAAATACCACATTCTTAATTCACCCATGATGATGACATTTCATAGATGATGTCCGAGACCCATGTAATACAATATGGAGTACAAAACAAGCTAAAAATAACCATGTGTGGGTTCCAGCTAAGTATAAGTCATCCTATTTAGCATTTCATGAATAGGTAACTGACAGGGATATAATTATAACAAATTCTCTTAGCAGAAATTGTTCTCCATACGTCAACCAAATCATCGCTTACCATCAGGTGAGATGATGGTTAAACGCGAGCCTATCAATAATATAAATAAAACTGGCTTGGTGCAAGTCGGATTCGCGCACGAAGGGTTCCGTACCATTATCTAAGATACAACATTTTTTACACAATTTATTAATTTGTTGTTATAGCTTTTTTTGTTGTTTAGCTATCATGGTTCATGAGACACAGCCTGGTGACAGACAAATGGACAGTGGAGTCTTACCCTTAGGGTACGGAATCCTAACAAGTCCACTGTTTGATGATCATCATCCAGCCTGTATCCTTTTATGTTGTGATGTAAGACAAGCTACACATAGCTTTAAATCTCTATTTACTGACATCTCAAAGTTCAGCATATAGTCTTTCACAGAATCCATCTATAATTTCCGTAGTCATCCACTATCCATATTTGTTAAGTCCACTAACAGATACATAGCAATCAATTATAGAATTCGTCAGAGGGTGAAAATTATTCTGAATATGTAATAATATTTACATGTAAAAACCATTTTTAAAGAACTGAGCAAACTTAAAATTAGCTCAGAAGCACTAATTGACAGCGTTGGAGTTCTTTACTTTACGTATTAACTTTGCTTACATGAATTCAAGTTAACTTTCATGAAATAGAATAGTTACATTATTTCTACAACTTATTTATATCCGGGCAGGACAAGGCCACTTTTTTACTTGAACATTTTTATGAAAAAATTTGTCCGTAGTATATGAGGACTTCTTGAAAATTCATGTTTGTAATTTTAATACTCTCAACTATTGTTTATTAGCCATTTTATGGATAAGATACTGACTTTTTGCCCTTACGCAATTTGGATAGGTTATCCAAATTGAAATATAATTTCTTTCAGGATGAGACAGCAGTAATGCTGCACATCAGAGCACAAAATACAAAATTTTGTATTATAATAATTAATTCGTAATATTTGAGATAAATATCAAGATTCAAGTAAAAATTCTCACCCTAATAATTTCAACATTATAAAAAACTGTTAATATACAAGCCAACACAAATGAATGTAATGTGAAGAAGGTGCATGTGATGACAATTGTTTTTTTTAAGGTCAGGTTGCACAAGAACCCACCTGCATAATGACTGTGGTATTTAATTATACAATGCAATGCAGGCAAAATTAATGAATGAAAACAATAATTTAATGTTCTAAAAGTATTTTATTATTATCAATTTCAGTTTTATGTATGAATTTGAATGTTTAACCAGGAAAAATTAACTTTTTTCCTACTTATTTTATCAAGAGAATCTGTCACTGTGTAATGGGTGTAAAAATATTTTTTGCAGTTAATGATGATGTTTTTTATCTAATGGCCCTCATTAACATAATTATATTACACTGGCTGTCCAATTCATTATAAAAAATATTCTAGATAAGTTTTATAAAAAATATTTTTAACTTTAAAAAACATGACTGTTTCCATTCTAATTATTGATAAATAAAACCTAAACATACATAACACTAAAATTTTTAATTTTCAGCCTGTAATACAGTTGCAAATTACATTACCCACCAGTTGCACTGTGTGGTACAAGTATCAAAATAAACTGGTGCAATTTATAAACAAACTTCTTTCCAGTACAATCCATGAAATAAACCTCGTTTAAAATACTGCAATGCGTTCTACACACGCATAGACAGCCTAGAACAGACTCATAAACTAGGAAAACAGCTTAGTAATAAGTATTTTCTAGAAAATAGAAAGTTGCACATATGCACTTACCAACGTATTCTGATATCCAAGCCCTGACTCCTCATCGGAAGTCTCCTCCTTGCTGTGTGTCACCTTCATAATCACCAAATAGAGTTCTAAACGTTAACACAGAAAACTGAAATAGGTATCAAAACAATGCGAACACAGCCGATCGCCGCGTTTCGCAACTTTTTTTTCTAAATATACAACAGTGGCAAAGAATCACAGTGTCCGGCGGTGCTCGCCCATCTCCCCGCTACACGTACAACCAACGTACAAGTGTAATAAGATAATATGTAATTGAATAAACGCAATTTCAGGCAAATTGCTCGCGTACCGGCCGATATGTTTAACACACGTTCAAACTGAACGTCATCGACTGACCGACTGACAAGCTGACAAAAACTTGACAAGTGACAGTGCACATTCAAAAGATTGGAATGGCGACCATGAACTTGAACTGATTCGTTATCTATTTATTCATTTAAGACCGTATCAAAGTTTCACTATCAACTCTAATTTATATTTAGTAGTCAATAAAACTAATTAAAAGTCTTGTTTATTTAAATTCAGGCACACAGGCGGAGCGCGAGAGACATGCAAACGTCATGATATTCCGAACGCAACTAATCTCTTGATTTATCAACGTTCCGTTCCGTATGTGATTTGATGTTTATTTAGCTTCTGTAGCACTCAAGATAAATGTTTTATCAGATTAATTTGCTAAAAACATGTGACTCTATTACTTCTGTATATCTGATAGACTTATCAAAAACACATGTGATAAGTAAGCACCTACTTGAATTTGCATCACCTATGAGCACCTGCAAGAATGGCGGCAGGCATATAAAATGGCGGGATTTATTATTTTATGCGAAATCCAACGGAACACTTAATAAATGTCAGGCGGTCATAACTATTATATGGGTGTAGAAAGGAAACAAACGCTGCAGCGCTACGGTCATTGTAAAACGTTTAAAAACAAAAGATATTCATCCCATTGTTTTTGAGTCTTGTGTTTGGTTGACAATTAGCCACACAATAAATATTGTAATATACTTGAAGTCCCTGCCGTTACAGTAGACAGTATTTATGAAAACTTACACGGCTAACATGAATATAAATTTTGTAGGTCTTTAATTTGCCCATTATGACGCGTGACGCTTGACTTTAGGTCAACCACAACAATATAAACCTAATTACTTTTCTATTTATCGTTTACAGCTCATTATGTCTGTTGCTCAGTCGCAAAAGATTAAGAGGGGAGATAAAAGCATTATAAAGGTCTCTATGGTTCAAGAAAGATACTGATCTCTCTGAGCACCTTATCTACTCGTGTTGCTTTTTTTGATATGGGAAATCATTAAATATCTTCTCCCGCCAGCGTGTCGACGTACTAAAAGCCACCTGAGTTCCTTCAGTTACCCATTGCGTTCCAGGACCACGGTAAGTCTTTTTCAATACACTTACTCGAAAACCCGCTTTTAGGCACGCAATAGACCGTTTTTCGCACTAGTGCAGATAAGTGCGCGTGCTCTATAGTATCAGGCTGGGCGCGTGTCATTCCCCACGAGTCGCCGGTCAACCCCAGTTTATTCATTTTGTAAGTGTATTGGAAAAAGTCGTTTGATACACACGTGCTTTGTCACTGCAGCCCTCGGCCCCATAACACACTCGTCTATGGCTCGTGCGGATTCCGCCTTGGTCGCAATGACAAACTTTCTGCACTTTTATCTTTACTATTGAACATTCCCACAGCCCGCTTGCAACCACCTTGAAATAAAAAAAAAAAGGTAGGAAGGTACTTCGTGAGTCGCCGAGAAGGGACAAGATGGTCATGTTGATTCCTTGAGGTTCGAAGAAAAATTGCTTGACATTTCATTGTTTAATATTTTAATAAGCAGAGCATGCCTATCAAAACGTCCTAGTCAACATTCAGACATTTTTTCTTGTTTTATATCGATGACTCGTCTTTCGTCCGCACAGTAATTAAGTAAAGACTTAGAGATCACGGTCAATAGATTCATATTAACTATTCCATGGCGGGTTCAGGCAATGGTGCACGATTTCCACCATAGGTGAAAACCTTGAAGATGCGGTATAAAGCCGCAAAGTGTTTTACCCTAGTCATCATTTCATTATACAATGTCTCCAACTTAGTACAATACACCTATTTTTAGGGTTCCGTACCTCAACAGGAAAAAACGGAACCTTTATAAGATCACTTTGTTGTCCGTCCGTCTGTCTGTCAAGACCCTTTCTCTCGGGAACGCACGGACGTATCGAATTGAAATTAAAACCATGTACTTAGATCTGCGATCCCTTGATGCTGCGAAAAAAAACAAACTTCTAAATTAACGAAAAAAAAAGATATGTCCGTTTATATCGCAAAAAACGTATATTTCGACACTTAAGGGACCCAAAACTACTTCCCGTTGACCCAGAATAATGAAATTTTGCACAAAGCAAGGTCTTATAACACAAGTTTAAGAATAAATCTAAAAACAGAAAATTTGTTGCGTCATATTTTTTTTTATCAATTATGAAAAAACTTCGAGACTCAATCAGGAATTGAACTCTTTACATAGGTAAGTTTGTACGGAACCCTCAGGGCACGAGTCCGACTCGCACTTGCTCAGTTTTTTTTTTATCAACCAGCAATTTTCGACGTAATAAATAATGCCCTTGATCTTGAATTGTTCACCGAACTCCATATTCAGTAAAAAAAAAACAAACAAAAACTCTGTTCGTAAAGTGTTTAAATAAATAGCATTTTAAAATTGTCTCTACAAAAAAGTTAATTTAAATGTTGAGGAAATTCGAAATTGGAACTTTCGAATGACGAAAGAATGAACTAAATTCAGAATTGGCAACAACTAAACTAAACTAGCAAAGAAAATAATTAAAAGTATATTTTTAAGTCTTACCTAGTTAGTGAATGGTCCGAAAAAGAAGCTAAAGTAAACGCTTCAGTAGGTTAGTTAAGTACAGGTATACTTACCTATATATATATTTACAAGCGAAATACCACTCACTGATTAATCACGAAATCTCAGAAACTATACCACCTACAAACCTACAATTTGGCAGGTAGGTAGGTTTCTTATAGGGTGTAGATGTCCGCTAAGAACGGATTTTACGAAACTCCAGCCCTAAGGGGGTAAAATAGAGGTTGGAAGTTTGTATGGAGAAACCTAGTTTTACGCGGGTGAAACCGCTGGTAAAAGCTAGTTTATTAATATACCTATCGATTGGCAGCTCAAGTCAGAATGAAAGGCTATTGTTGGCGTTCTACTTAATGAGGCTTTGGGGCAATTTTTCAGATACTTTCCGAGAACTGGATGATGGTCTGTGAGGACTGAGAGACCGCACTTTAAGGGCTGCAGTTTTTAGTAGGTATACGTACTTTTTTACAAATTCCCAGACCTATTGTACAATTTTTTAAGTCTACTAAATCCTGCTGTTGTTGAATGTTGAGCAGTGGAGGCCGAGTGGTAACGGCCCCGACTTACGAGTTGTAGGTTGCGGGTTCAAACCCAGCCAGGCGCATTACTTTGTATAATTTATTTCTTCACCACTGCTCTCAAAACGGTGAAGGAAAACATCGTGAGGAAACCGGCTTGTCCTAGAACCAAAAATTCGAAGACATGTGACATGCACCAATCCGCACTGGGCCCGCGTAGTGGATTACGGCCCATTCCCTCTCCTAGAGAGGAGGCCTAAGTCCCAGCAGTGGGAACATTATAAGGCCGACTATGCTATGCTACTAAATCCTATGATTTTTGTTTGGCGTATGTGTGGTACCTCAGTTCATACGCACTTTTTTTTTCAGATTTTTGTTAGTAAAGGGACATTCTGCATAAAAACTGAAATCCTCGCAATTACGTAGTTGGTCTTACATGTATGTCTGTTGTTGTTATGAGGAGGAGATCCTCCTCAGTTGTTCCTGCTAATGTTTAGTTGTTTGCTAGCTTCCAAGTCTCGATATCTGGTCGACTAAACGATCTCCCTACATTTATAGCGCTACTCATACCATTTTTTCGCATCTAAAAAAAACCCAGAACCAGGTCAAGGGTCTACCCTTCATCGAGAAGTAAATACCTATAAAACAGCACATGTGCTCCTAGACCGCACAAGTGTCACTGTAATACGCACACGAACCTTAGGATGAAATGGAACTCACTTAGTGATGCCCTAAAAAACCTGAGAGGCCTAATCTGTTTTTGGAGAGTGGTGGGCTGGTTGGTATAAGCTCACCTAAGGTTATGGCTGCTATGGCCCACGTACAATGGTCCGCATAGGACAAATTGCGGAAAGCATACTTAGACAGTTATGTCTAAGTATGCTGTATGTTAATTATAATGTTGCTGTATGTTATATGTTAATATAACAGTGTTGAAAACAAAAACACTCTTGATTCGAAACCTAGGTACGTTTTACACTTACACATCATCGATTCCAGGCTAGATTCCTATTCCCTTTACATAGTCTTTGCTGGAGCCAGTCTCCACCCTTCATTCAATCAATTTGCCTATCGCTGGACAGGATCATAACAGCTCATAATCTAGGAATAGGCGAATAAGTTACTTTTAGGCATGCGTGCTCTATCCTCGGCTCGACCACATCATCGCTCACCATTAGGTTAGTTAATGTGTAGCGACATCTATGATACTCGTACAACATAGCTGAAATTTGAAATCTTGCATCGTGGTATAAAGCTAGACCTACATTAGACCGATGCACATGTGTAACACGCCTGATTTGTAGAACGTAGAGCGACGTCGCGTGACGTATATCAAGTGTAGCTCTACAAGTTTAATTTCCATATAAAATGTATGGAGACTGACGCGCCCAGATCGGCGTGTGTAACACACGTGTGCGCAGTGTAGTTCTAGTTTTAGAGTTCTCAGCGCGATTAGGACATACAACAGTCCGAAATCAACTTGAGCAGTTGCCCGAATCAGACATAGCACACGTCAGGACGGAGGACAGAGGTTTGCGGGATTTTACACCCTGTCTTACATACCTCTAAAAGTGATCATGCGTTTGCCTATCAATAATAATTACTAGACAAAAGCCATACCTACCATTAATCCACGGGCCTGAATCCACTATAATGATTTAATGTATTTGGCAACACTCTCGCTGCTACTTGAGGCCACCAGCGAATGAGACAATGAAATTACTTTCTTCCGCAAGTTGCATTAGTTAAGTAGGCTAAGGGTCTGTTAAAGCTAAGATGGTCTGGTAACCTATTTGTGCAATCTTGTGTATTAGGTATTAGTAGCGTAACTAGAGGGGGCCCTGTGTCAAACGTTTTTGTTGAGGGCTCAGACCAATAAAAAATTATTGGTCTGAGGTTCAGGGTTTTTTTCGAGACAGGGACAAAATAGGCCACGAGGGAGTGCCTAGACTAATTGTTCAGTGTTTCTTCCCAGGGTAGTCAACTAGGAAACACCTGCTTCATCGAGTTTAAATTAACGTGTAAAAATGCTTTTTTTTAAATAATATACATTAGTGCTTGACTGCGACCAAACCTGATAAGTAGCTGTAAGCAGTGATGCAATCGTTGATAGTGAGCCGCACTAGTTTATTAGGAGCCTATTCACGTTGACGGGAAGCCCGCACCAGGCAAATTGTTCCAGTCCTTCGATGGTACGCGGTATAAACGACGAGGCGAAATGCTTAGTCCGGACCGTAGAGGCATTAACGATTTAGGGGTGGACATGTTATCGTAACCTATTTGCAAAATTAATATCATCTATGGTTATGGTTGACCAGTCTTGATTGAAAATGAGCTCGCTTATTGGAGTATTGTGGACCTTAGACCAGAATACTCCTATCCTAATTGGTCATGTTTTAGGTATCCTTAATAATCTTTTTATTTCAAAATTAAATTCCATATTAAATTATACAATTTTTTTAACATCATAACAAGTTATAAAACTATGTTAGTAAACAAATACAAATACTCAGATGTTAGTAACACAAAAACATAACAACCTGTTTAGGTAATTCTCCAAACTCCATCTGTTTAGGTAATTAACTAAATGTAAAAAATCTTGACGTCTTTTATCTAAAACTTGTCTACAAATTTTATCTCAAAATGTTTACATTTTTTTTATTTACCTATACCGATGTTTGGTAATTAACTAAATTTAAATAATCTTTGTATGTCTTTTATACGATTTTTTTTTTTAATAAAAAGACCTATCAAGGTCGTTTACGTTTAGTTAACTACCTAAACAAATGAAGTAGGTATGTGTTAGTAGACGGTAGTTACAGGAGCAGTAGCTGGTTTAAAGACCATATATTAGGACAATCCAGTCAGTCAGTAGTTCAGTTTATTGGCAATGACACTCAGGTGACCGTTGGTACGCACCCTGCGCAACAAGGATACTGCTCGCTTGCGCCTGACCGCAGCGAAGCCGTCAGTCTGGGCATCCGCGAACATCCAAGATGCACTACAGAAGCGCGGAAGCCCTAACAGCACCCTGAAGGCATTGTCGTACTGGACCTTATGTAGAGAATGCTAGAACGAGTGGTGAACTTGGAACATCCTATCGTCACTATTTATTTTGACGATAAGGTTGGCGCAGTGCTTCAGTGATTGGCTGCTACATTGCGTCTGACGGGTTTGTTTCCCGCACGGAACACATATTTGTATGGCTTATAGATAGGTGTTCTGGCTCTGGGTGTATTGTATATGTGAGTTTAAACGTATAATAAAACTATGGGTTTCTTATCAATAACAGGATTAAAGTTTGTGGATAACATTATGTCACGAATTTTTTCACATGTCGGGGCCCCTGTAGACTGGGGCCCCCGTAACGTTGCTAAGGCGGTAACTACGCCCCTGTTAGGTACAACACCACTTAGGTACAGTAAAAGCACCATACACTATTAGGACTGAGAAATTCGTTATAGTAAAGCTAGTTTGGTCAACCAGTGTATGTACAGTCTGGGATCAAAAGTGCAGTTGCACTCTACCAATGCTAAAGTGTCTAAAATTTCTTTGTTGTGGAAATTCAATAGTCCACAACTAGTTTATTCAATACTTTAGATTCTATGCTACCGATTAAATCAGTCAATATTCAATACTTTATTGCATTCCATATTATGTACAGTCAGCACCAAAAGTCGATGAACAGAATCAACATAACAAAACACCTGTTTGGTGTTAAACAGGTTAAACAGGTGTTTTGTTATGTTGATTCTTTTCATCGACTTCCGGTGCTGACTGTACATAGATGGTATAAAATATTGTCAAGATCAATATGGACCCTGTCGGGCATAGCAAAGGAGAGAGGATTAAGGCTAAGTAACAGTTCATGGAATTAATTATTATTATAGGTAGATCTAATAGATGTAGGTATATGTATATTATTGTGTGGTAAATTATGTTAGATATTTTCATTAATTTTTATCATTTACTGGCCTGTTGGTCTAGTGGTTAGTGGCCCTGACTGCTATGCTGGAGGTCGTGGTTTCGATTCCCACCCTGGACAAATATTTGTGTGATGAGCACAATCATTTGTTCTTTGTCTGGGTGTAATTTATCTATAATATGTATGTATTTAGAAATATATAAGTATGTTTATCAGTTGTCTAGTACTCATAACACAAGCTCTGCTTAGCTTGAGACTAGACGGCGTTGTGTGATGGATGTGGAATATTATTATTATATTTATTATACTTATTATTATATTATTATTATTGTTATTAACCATTGATCCTCTTCTACAAAGAAATTTTAGACATTTTAGCATTGGTAAGGTGGAACTGCACTTTTTACCCCGAACTGTACCTACTAAACTCAAAAATTCAAGCGAGCGAGCTAGATAGAAGGATGGAACTATGCACCCTATATAGCTTCATCCCTTTAACAGTTCAGTTTAGGTCGTCAAATAAATCGCGTTTGGAGCTCGTTGTAGGGCCCAAGCCCCCCTTGCCAAGTTACGACCGTTTCGTTTCGATACTCTTGTGTCGAACGCCTCGAATAGGCCACGCCTCCGGTTCCTTTGTTCTGACGTCATCTCAACGCTCAGTTACGTGGGCTACTCGAGGCGTTTGACGCAAAAGAATCGAAACAAAACGGTCGTAACTTAGCTAGGGGGAAGATCTACCTCCCCCCCTCCCCTAAATCGTCTTACGTAATAAATGAATGGCCCCATACGAAGACATGATTTTACCCCACCCACCCGCACTGATTTCGTGAAGTTTAAGTATCACTCAAAATCCCCAGCGCTTCACTAACTTCTCAACTGCGCCAAATTACAACAATCTAAACGAGTTTTATACCTTTTACTGCTCGTTTTGTAGATTTTGTGACATCATTGGTAAATTTTTCGCAGCATTAGACATGTTAAATAACTAAATTTAACTTAGGTAGATGGATTTCCTGTTCTGTTTTTTTACCTTTTGTTTTTCTGCAGTTAAACATCTACATAATGATGATTTGTATCTTATTAATTGTGTTACTCACTTCAATCGTTGTTTTTGTTTAATTTCTTTGGGTTAACGGACTCTAGCTATGAACCTACTGTACAGCCTACAGTTAAAATGAGAGACGCATCATGGCTTTGTAATATAACCTCTTTGTACGATTTGGAAATAGAACCCAGTGCGTCCGCTAATAAATCGCATAACAGCCACTGTCTTGGCTCGACTAAGGCATACCTCCAAGGACGCGTAGCTTCATAGGCGCGTATTCGCAATTGTATACGTTTTGTGTACGTCTGCCTACGGTTTGTAAATAAAAAAAAACTATGAAACTGTGTCGACGACGCGGCACGCACGACGCTGCCATACACCAAGCGTATAATGACGAATTCGCGTCTATGAAGTTACGCGTCCGTGGACAATAGGCCTAAAGCCACAAGTTGTCAGGTTCATAACTAATTGTTACTAATTAGCAAAGCACGCGTTATTTGTCGATAACTAAACCAATATTTACTCATTTTATTTACAGCTCACGACGCCAATATTTTTCAGCCCTGAGGCCCTACCACGAGCTCTTAACGAGAACCATTTGACGACCTAAATTGAACTGTTAAAGGGATGGAACTATACAGGGTGTATAGCTCTGTCCCTTTTTCGCACTCGCACGACTAACATTTTAGGTAACATGTCGTGGTAAGTCCCCTGGGCTGTACCTGATCTTGGAACGTAGGTCATGGGAAGCAAGAGTCAAAACAAACATGGTTAGAGGTATGCGGAGCAAGGTGTTAAGTCCCACAAACCTCCATTGAAAAGGGAGGATCCTCCGACCGAACAAGAGTTGTGACTGCTTCTGGCAACTGCCCAATAGATTTTTCGAACCGTTTTCTAAGTTCCAATCGCGCGTAGAAGTTTGATACCGCGATGTCGAATTTATGACATTAGGTCTTTATTTCGTAGATACACAATAGCTGTGAAATTTCCGTTTAATAAAACGGTTAACTTTGAATTGTGATAACTTACAATGTGTGCTAGCAATCCTGCAGTCGACGTGTAAATACTAAGCCTCGAATTGTATGAAGAAGTTGGTCAAAATTGCAACCCTGCGTTCAAAAATAACCAGAATACAGTCGCTACTCCAACCGTTAAAAAATGCTTCGAGTTGCAACCCAGGGTCATTCTTTTATAACTCGAGAGTTAACCCAACTAACTCGAACTCCGAGCAGTGTAGGTTGGTGTAAGCGGCCATAAATATCTAGCCTGATGACGTCATTAGAGTTAACTCTAACCTCATTTTTGAACGCAGGGCAGGGGCAAAAAGTGCAGTAAACTGCAGGGCCCGCAGGATTAAACGTTGGTAAATAAATGAAACATGGCAAACTTGTCTGTGCTCTTATTAATACACAAAAGTAGAGCACTCCCTGAATAGGAGTCGACAGTTAACTTCGCCCACGCCTGGCTACGACCCTGTTTCTCCCCCTAAAAAAAAGATACCTTCAAATTCGTCTCCGGGGAATCACTCTTCGAGATTCTTAAAGAGAAACAACAACAACATAAAACGAATAATATTTATTTATTCACATAAAACTTTTATGATACACAATGAAGATAACTTTAATATCTCTATAGTTTGTACAATAAAATCGATTATTCAACTTTTTATAAAATCTTAACATTCTCAGACGATAAAAATTAAATAAAACAACATCTAAACCTACCTATAAGTACCAACCTAATATTTTTAAGACTTGACTAGGTCATTTAAAAGAAACTTATGACTATGACTAGATTATAACCTTGAAGGCTTGAATAGATTAACATGAGCCACACGTTAGAGTACTCCAAGTGCACCTCCATCTGCAGTTGGAGGACTTATTAGCGACCAACCTGTGATATTTTATGTGTGTGATATTTATTCCCATACCACCGTTCTTACGTGATTATGACGTTACAGATAGCGGCACGAATCTTGAGCGCTCGGTGAAAGAGTGGGGATCTCATCAATGTACAAGGATTGCACTCCCCACCCCCGCGTCTCTCTTCATACCACTAAAGCGACCCGACAATGAATTGTCAGTTCACTTCTGCGCAAGTAGAAGTCAACGCTCAAGATCCGTGCCGGTATCTGTATTACACATCTTTCAAACACATTTTCTAGAACAAGTTTTGTGAAATATTCGAGTGAGCAACGGAAGTTACCGAATGCCAACTGTGTGTTTATTTATTTATTAAAACTTCATGCAACACAAAATACAAAGGTGAACTGAATGCCTTAGGCATTCTCTACCAGTCAACCTAGGGCTAGTGTTCAGGCCCTGTCTATCTTTTTTCGCGTTACTTTCACCCCCGTTTTCAAATATTGCGTTGGATGAAACAATAAGCTTTTCAATCTTGCTCACGTTGACGATAGACGAACCGGGAAGCTCTTAGGGCTATATTTCACCGGGACACCATGGCGGCGCGACCAGTCGCCGCTAACAACAAAATGTATACAGCTCTTTAGAGAGTTACTCACCTGGGGTCCGTGTGGTTGCGCAAACAATTTGGCGGCGCGACCAACTCGGACGCGTGCACTTAAGGTCCATTTTGATACTGTCTCAGTGTGGTGTAGCGACTCTGGTGTCTGTATGGTGTCTAGTTTGTAGCTTACGGACACCATGGCGGCGCAACTGGTCGCACCGCAATGGTGTCCCGGTGAAATATAGCTCTTAATGAATGCTTCCGATGCAACAGTTAACGTAATCACCTACTGGGCCCAGACAATATAAAGAGTTTACCATTTTGACACGAAAATATGTCAAAGTCAAATGTATTTATTTGTTATACATAGGTATAAAGTTATGGTACATGATGCTAATTACAAAATATCGATTCACTGCGTGCTGCCTTGCTGGGCTTACAAATAATGTTTACCAAATGGATTTAAAACGTTGAGTTTATTCAACGTGCGTAGAGATACGAACCTTCCTTACTAATAAAATCTTTAGATAGGAAAATATAAGTCAGGGCCAAAGTCGGCCCCAGCCCCAGCCCGAACCGGAAAGTCAGCTGTTGACGCTGGTGCGGCAGGAGCTGGCTGCCCTTCGGCAGCAACAGCAGCAGCAGCAGGAGCAATTCCAGCAACGGATGCAGCAGCAGCTATCTGTGCTGGAAGGCATCGTGCTGCGTCCCCCACTCGCGGCCTCCAGCCAGCGGAAGGCGGCGTCATATGCTGCCACCGCAGCTGCGGCTGCTGCGCCCAAGGTAGGCCCGTCGGGGCAAACCGGGTGCGGGGCCGCGGCATCGGACGCTGCGAGGCCGGCCCTGACGGCCAAACAGCAGCAGCGGCAGGGAGGGCTTGCTCCACCCTTGAAGGGTAAGGTGGCACCTACCGCTAAAGCCACGAGGGCTCCTGCCGTGACGGCGACTAGGCCGCACCTGTCATACCCCGCCCTTGCAGAACCCTCGGCCGAAGCCGACTGGACGGTTGTTGGCGCCAAGAGGAGTGCAGGCAAGGCAACTAGGTCGGCCAAAAAGCGCGCGAGGCGACAGGAGCGCAAGAAGCGGGCCATGGCGGCTAGACTTCGCGCCCCGAACTCCGCAGCTGTAGTTATTACACTACAGCCAGATGCGGAAAAGAAGGGCGTGACGTACAACACCGTCATGGAAAAGGCAAAGCAGGCGGTGGTGGGCCACCTCAGCGAATTCGGAGCTTCTGGGGGCTTCCGAATGAGGCGCACCGCAACCGGGGCCCGAATATTAGAGGTCCCTGGTGTGGACAGTGGCCCTACCGCAGACGCCCTGGCCGCAAGGATCAGGGCGTCCCTGGACGTCGAGGAGGTCCGAGTGTCCAGGCCCACCAAGTGCATGGACATGCGCATCATGGGCCTGGACGACTCCGTCAGGGTGGACGAGGTGGTGGCCGCCATCGTCAGGGCGGGAGGGTGCAACGCCGATCAGCTGCGGGCGGGCACCATCCGCGCTGACAGCACGGGCATGCGAGCCGTAACGGTTAGCTGCCCCGTGTCGGCGGCCAAGGCCATCACTGGTGAAGGCCGAAGGCTCTTGGTGGGCTGGGTCTCCGCGCAGGTAAAACTGCTGGAGCCCAGACCTCTGCGGTGCTACCGCTGCCACGTGGGGCACCACGTGGGTGCCTATTGTGCCGCGGAGGTGGACCGCAGTGACCGCTGCTTCCAGTGCGGTCAGCCCGGTCACAAGGCTGCAGAATGCCGTGCTACACCGCACTGCTACGCATGTGCGGCGGCAGGCAAGCCGGCTGATCACCGGGCTGGGAGCAGGTCCTGCGACCCCCCTGCCAAGGCCAAGGGCAAGGTCCCAAGGCAAGCCCACCCCGACGTCCTCTCCGCCGCAGCCTCCTCTCTGGCTACCGCTGCTGTCGCCGCCGCAACCACCGCGGCAGGGCCCTCACGTGGGGCTCGGGAGGAGACTGTAATGGACTGTTAATACGGCTCCATTACGTCTCCTTCAGGCGAATATCAACCACTGCGCCCCCGCTCAGGATCTGTTGCTCCAAAGCATGGCGCAGTGGTCGATCAATATCGCCGTGGTCTCCGAGCCGTACTATGTCCTGCCCAGAGGAGACTGGGTTCAGGATCTGAACGGCTCGGTGACTCTAATTTCGTCGGCCGCCGCTGGTACCCCGACCCTCGAGGCTGTCACGAGGGGATGGGGTTGCGTGGCAGCACGGTTCGGGGACATTGCAGTGGTAGGCGTATACCTGTCCCCGAACAGATCTCTCGGCGATCTCCACATCTCCCTAATGGAGCTGAAAGCCGTCGTCGCTGGGTTTGGTTCCCTCCCCGTGGTCGTGTGCGGGGACTTCAATGCCAAGAACTTGGCTTGGGGTTCTCGGTTCACGAACCAGCGGGGTCGGATGGTGGAGGACTGGGCTCTGGAAACAGGCCTGGTCGTCCTAAACCGGGGTTCTGTCCCCACGTGTGTGCGGATGCGGGGTGACTCTGTGGTGGATATCTCGTTCGCCAGCCCCGCTCTGTCGCCGCGTGTCGTCGACTGGCGCGTCATGGAGGGGGTGGAGACGTACTCAGACCACCAGTACATTCGGTTTGACGTCTCCGCCCAAACCTCGACCGCGCCGGTCCGACAGAACCCTTGTGGTCCGCGATGGGCGCTGAGGCAGATGGACCGGGAGCTCCTCCTGGAAGCCGCGATGGTACAGGCCTGGGTGCAAGCACCGGACAGGCCTGTCGATATCGACGTCGAGGCAGAGTGGTTCCGGGAGGCCATGTCGCAAATCTGCGACGCGGCAATGCTCCGAGTCCGTCCAGGACGTGCTCAGCGCCAGGTATACTGGTGGTCGCCGGAGATTGCGGCACTGCGAAACGCGTGCAATGCCGCGCGACGCCAGTATGCCAGATACCGCAGGCGCCGCATCCGTCCACCGGATGCGGAGGCCAGAGAGGCGGAGCTGTACGAGGGATACAGAGAAGCAAAGCGCACCCTCCGAGCGGAGATAAGACGGGCCAAGCTCGAGGCCCGCAACGTGTGGCTGGGGACTCTGAATGGGGACCCATGGGGACGCCCCTACAAGGTGGTGCGGGACAAACTCCGCCCCTGGGCTCCCCCGCTGACGCAGAGTCTCCGGCCACAGCTTGTGGAGGGTGTGGTGAGCACTCTGTTTCCTGAGCGAGGGGAACACTCTCCCCCACCCATGGCTCCGCCACCAGCGGTGTCTGACGCGGACCACGATGGCGACGACGACGACAATGCTCCAGAGGTGACCGAGGTAGAGATGAGAGTGGCGATACGAAGGCTGAGTGCTAAAAATACCGCCCCAGGACCCGACGGCTTGCCTGGGAAGGCCTGGGTCCTGGCCATGGAGGCTCTCGGGCTTCGACTAAGAGGGCTCTTTAGCGCATGCATGGAGAGGGGCCAGTTCCCACTTCGCTGGAAGACGGGGAAACTGGTCCTCATCGCGAAGCCGGGGCGCCCTGCGGACTCTCCGTCCGCGTACCGGCCCATTGTGCTGCTTGACGAGGTGGGCAAGCTCTTTGAAAGAGTAATTGCAGACCGCCTCGTCGCGCACCTAACACGGGTGGGGCCGGATCTGGCGGACGGCCAGTTCGGCTTTCGCAGGAGGCGGTCCACGGTGGACGCCATCATGCGCGTGCGAGCTCTCACGACGGGGGATGCAGTGGCCCAGGGCAGGTGTGTCGTGGCGGTGTCTCTGGACATCGCCAACGCCTTCAACTCTCTGCCTTGGAGCAGCATTAGGAGGGCACTCCGGTATCACCGGACGCCCGACTACCTCTGTCGTGTGGTCGAGGCGTACCTATCAGACAGGTACATTATCTACCCTGGTCACCAAGGAGAGTGGGAACGTCGAGAGATGTCGTGCGGTGTTCCGCAGGGATCGGTACTAGGGCCGCCCTTGTGGAACATCGGATACGACTACGTGCTGCGCGGTGACCTCCCTGACGGGATCAGCGTGGTCTGCTACGCAGATGACACGCTGGTCCTGGCGCGGGGAGAGTCGTACCAGGCGGCGGTCGAACTAGCGACACGCGGGGTTGCGACAGTCGTGGGCAGGATCCAGGAGTTGGGACTCGAGGTGGCATTGCACAAGTCCGAGGCCATGTGCTTTCACGGACCTCGGAACGCGCCACCACCGGGTTCCCAACTAACGGTAGGAGGAGTCCACATCGGCGTCGGGTCGACGATGAAGTACCTGGGACTCGTTCTCGACAGCCGATGGGATTTCGAGGAGCACTTCCGACGTCTGGCTCCCAAACTAAACCGGGCTGGGGCTGCCCTCGGGCGGCTCCTGCCCAACCTGGGGGGTCCAGACGCCTCCTGCCGAAGGCTCTACGCGGGAATCGTTCGGTCCATGGCCCTTTATGGCGCACCGGTATGGGCGCCGGCGCTGCGGAAGCAGCCGGCGGCCCGGCTGAACGCATGCCAGAGGGTCATGGCCATACGGATGGTGCGAGGATACCGGACGATTTCCCGCGAAGCGGCGAGCCTCCTTGCTTGCCAGCCACCATGGGATCTGGTGGCAACAGACCTTGCTCACATGCACGATCTGCGCATGGAGATGCAACGCCGGGGCGAAACTCCGCTGCCGCGACAAATCGCAGCATGGAGGACAGAGCTCCGGCGGGTTCTCATGGCTAAATGGCGGCAGCGACTGTCGCGACCCAGTGCTGGGCACGCCACAATTATGGCGGTAAGTCCCCTCTTTGAGGCGTGGTTGGAAAGACCTCACGGCGTCCTCACCTACCGTATGACGCAGGTTCTCACCGAACACGGTAAGTTCGGGAAGTTCCTGCACCGGATTCGTGCGGAAGCGACGCCCGGGTGTCGCCACTGTGTGGACCGCCCGGAGGACACGGTGGAGCATACGGTGGAGGTGTGCCCCGCTTGGGCAGAGCAACGCCGTGTCCTCGTGGGGGCGATCGGCGGCGGCGATCTCTCGCGTCGGGCCTTGGTACAGGCCATGGTCCGTAGCGAGGAGGAGTGGCAGGCGGTCGCTTCCTTCTGCGAAGCAGTAATGCTAGCAAAGGAGGCGGCTGATCGCGTGAGGCAACGGTCCTCACGCCCAAATCGCCGCCGGGATTCCGATCCCGATTTCCGGCCAACGTAGGCGCGGGCTTGCGGACGGCGAGCAATGGGTAGCCCGCCGTCCGACCGTCCGGTAACCGTCCGGACCGAGCCCAAGTCGTCGACGGCGCGTATTGTTCCACGCGCGCCTCAGGGAGATGTCAGCAAATCGTAGGGGCCCAGCAGGGTCGAAGCCTACTGGGGCCATGGGTAGTGTGAAAACGAAACCCGGGGTCCTGGGACGAAGGCAACGAAGGAACAGGAGTGGGTTTTTAGTCAGTAAAAGTCTGACACTATCTCCCGCCCCACCCAAGGGCGGGAGATGTCATAAGATGATTTTCCCACCGAAAAAAAAAAAAAAAAAAAAAGATAGGAAAATATAACTTACGAGCTTTTGCCCGCGACTTCGCGGGCCGCATACCTACATAAAATATAGCCTATGTAACTCAGGAATAAAGCAGCTTTTTATCGGTGAAAAAGGACCAGTCCTTTCAAAGATTACCTCCTACAAACAAAAAAAAAAACATAAAAACAAACTTTACCTCTTTATAATATTAGTGTAGATCAAATTCACAAACCAACAAAATAAAATAAAACAACAATACGTCGCCAAAAACAATTCTTACACTAGATTTCTGATTTATGCATTTGAAGTTGAGTATTTAGGGTATTTAAGCATTTGAAGTTAAGTATTTAAGCATTTGAAGTTGATATTACACTACGCTTTTTGTAGTTGAAATTTTCTTGGAGCAATCATTCGTTCTACAGCATTGCTCTGCGAAAAACGCAAGGGTAGCTAAGTACATTTTTTGGTAAAGTTTCAGTTTGCAGTGGCGGCCTTAGGGAGTGGTGGTAATATTCTCATGACAATTTTATAAATTTTCCATTTCTCACCTACCATAAGAAATACACAGTTTTGATTCACAAGGCCCTCAGGTCATGATGCTTGCCAGGGCTTTAAGTGATGTCTCTCTAGATTTGACCATTACAGATTGTTTACGGGAATATTCGAAAGATTTTAACATAGCCCTAGAACTAAGGGCAACAGAAAGGACACAGGTAGGTTTTACTCAGCAAAATTCTGACACTGCCCTCTCACTCTTATTATTTATTCACAGTTATTTGATGGTTGATTCCTAGCTCAAAAGAAAATGCCTTCATAGGTCGTACCACGAGCTCTTAAAGCAATCCATTTGACGACCCAAACTGAACTGTTAAAGGGATGGAGCTATATAGGGTGTATAGCTCCATTCCTCTTTCTCGCTCGCACGCCTAAGGGCCTGCGCACACTTGAGACGAGACTATCTTAGACAGAATTGTCTACGACGTCGCAGATTTGTTCCCCACTTCTCACTTTTAAAACGTCATGGTATTGCCCCCCCAGGGTGGGTTACCATGACGTTCAAAGTAAGATTGTTTCATTCTTATTTCAGTGTAGGTAAAAGACAGAGCTATACACTTTGACTGGCCTGTTGGTCTAGTGGTTAGTGACCCTGACTGCTATGCCGGAGGTCGTGGGTTCGATTCCCACCCAGTACAAATGTTTATGTGATAAGCACGATCATTTGTTCTGTGTCTGGGTGTAAATTATCTATATATGTATGTATTTAGAAATATATAAGTATGTTTATCAGTTGTCTAGTACCCATAACACAAGCTCTGCTTAGCTTGGGACTAGACGGCGTTGTGTGATAGTTGTGGAATATTATTATTATTACTATACAGGTTGTCTAGCGCCATCTCTTGAATAAGAACCCACAATGGAATAAGAATAAAACAATCTTACTTTAAACGTTATGATAACCCAGCAGGTCTTACTACCCTATGATCATTTTGAGAATGATAAGACACTCAAATATGGAATGAGTATCACCCTCTTTTGTACCTTTGTCCTTTAGCTACAGATAATAAAGGGCCATTCAATAATTACGGAAGACATGTTGATTTATTTTAAAATTTTATTTTGTTGTTTTGTGTTGTGTTATATTCTATAACTAAAGTTTAACAGCAATATTTATAAACTGTACTAACACTGTTTTTTTCAGTTCACCATTTGGTAAACAATATTTGTGTGTCCAGCAAGGCAACACATAGTGAGTTGATATTTTGTAATTAGCACCATGTACTGTACCTACTTATCCTATTATACCTATGTGCAACAAATAAACATATTTGACTTTGACAATTTAGAGGGGGACGAAAGAAAAAGAAAGAAGAAAAGAAAAACAGTTTATGGAAGGAGGTCGACCATGCCTTAGATTCTTACGTAATAAATACTAAATAGGGGGGAGGGGTCGGCCTATACTTAATTTTTCTTATTTAGGGAAGGGAGGGGGTCAAAAACTAGTAAAAATCGTCTCACATAATAAATTGAATGGCCCCTAAATTCTTGGCAGAATATCTAACTATCCTAGATAATAAACTATGTGACTATGACATATATTTAGAATATACTGATAAATAAACTATTTAGGTAGCGAGTAGTTAATATTATTGTGTGATATTTACTTTAAAAGGCAAGTAATTCAAAGGAGTCTTTGAAAAAAAAGTCTTCAAACACATTTTATGAAAATATTTTTAAGAGGAACAAAGAGTGATCCTCTACTTTAAAGGGGTGATTAAACGGTTGCAAACCAACGTCCCATCCAAGGTGACCTTGCTAGTTTCAATCCGTGGAGACAGCAGTTGTAATCCATGCCCTTGGTTGGGGGGCGCGTTGTCCCAACCAACGAACGTGTTGTCGCGTGGTTTACATCCATGTAGCCGCAAAACAAACCTAACACATAAACCAAGGTCACCTTGGTTGGAACGCTAGTTTGCAACTGTCTGGTCATCCCTTTAGATGGTTTCGTACAGAATAGATACGTGTTCACAATGATAAATGTTTTAAATGTAGTTTATTAACACTAATGAAGTCTTCAGATTCTTTCTAAGAAATTAACAATAATATGAATGAACCACAGAGCACAGGGACGCCTCCTCGACCATTGCTAGGGACAGCCACAGAGGCCAGAGCTCGCGATCCATTTCTCGGCCTAAACTGAACTGCTAAAGAAATGGAGCTATAATATAGCTCCATGCCTCTTTCTCGCCCGCACGTCTAAGGGCCTGCGCACACTTGAGACAAGACTATCTTAGACAGAATTGTCTATGACGTCGCAGATTTGTCTACGACTGACGTCTGCGACAAGACTGTTTTGTCTACGTCACGGCGCGTACTATCAAGACAAAATAGTCTAGTAGTGTTGCCAACTTAGTGGATTTTCCACTAAAACTGGTGGTCTTAACCCCCCATTTAATTGCGAAATATTGGTTTTAGTGGCTAGTGGATTTTTCTCATTTTTCTAGTGCTTTAGTAAAATTCAATTTCTTACTAAAAATGCGATCACTCGGGTGTATAGGAATTTCCAAAATTCACCTTCTCAATAAAACTACAGACAATTTGAATTTCGCGGGCTATCCTGGCGCTATCACCCTATAACCACCCGCGTCAGATTGGAATAACGAGTATTTTCGCGTCCTATTCGCCAGGGTCGTATGTTTGCGACTGGGTACTCCATCTCGTTTAGCTCTTCGATTCCCATAGGTGACAAAAGAGCTGACAAGATGGAGTATTTGGTCGTAGATGTGCGACTCTGGCGAAATAAACGCGAAAGTGTTTTTTTTTTTTAATTGATATAAACTAGAGATTGATTGTGATGATTGGGCGCACTAGTTTATTAAGAGCCTAATATTCACTCTAGCATTGACACCTAAATTATAATCGGACGGGTAGACCGCAGTAGGCATATTGTTCCAGTCTTTCGATGTACGCGGTATAAACGACGAGGCGAAATGCTTAGTCCGGACCGTAGACGTTTCAACAACGTTTATCGGATATATCTCACATAGGTGGTTAAAGGATTAATGGCCACGGATATTATCAGTAATGGTGACTCTAGTCAATGCTGATGGCGTCCTGTGTTCAGTGGAATGAGCAAAGACCAAACCGAAGAGTAACAACTAAGTCCATCAGATGTACTGCGCGAAGTGTATCCAGTAGATGGCGTTGAGCACTGAGAAGAGCAGCGGGAAGAACACGCGAGAGAAGCGGTCGATGCTGATGGCGCGCATCTTGGCTTTAGCTGCTTGTTGGGCGTCCTGGAACGTGGGAAATGACCAAAGATCAGAATAGTATCCTATTTACCTACTTAGGGCCTGCGCACACTTGAGACAAGACTGTCTAGTTCGTTTCGATTCTATTTGCGTCAAACGCCTCGAGTAAACCACGCCTCCGATTCCTTTGTTCTGACGTCATCTCAGCGCTCAGTCAAGAGAATCGAAACGAAACGGTCGTAACTTGGCTAGGGGGGCTGTTCTCAAACCGCTAGTTAAATAATGATTGGCAGTTAACTATAAAAGTTTGCCTTACCTTAACTTTAGCTCCGTCTCCCAGAACGATGTTGACGAGGCAATACTCCATTAGCGCCATGAACACGAATCTAGAACAGTACACATATTGGTGATTAGACTTCAGAGAGCCGACCAGTCTAGTATAATAAAAATGATACAACATGTTTATAAATGCACACCCTAATACACCCCAATTAGTAAATTTTATTACAATCATAATTTAAGCAATGAAATCTATACATATAATAAATCTGTAGAAGTTTTTAGTCTAACGCCAGCGATCGCGCGTGACGTCATCGCGCATTCGGTCGAAAGTCAAGCGACCGCCGGCGTTCGCTCTCTCCTACTTCATTGTAGGCCCTATTTTCAACACTTAGAGACTACTTTTGTATGAACAAGTTTGATTACTTACGTTCTTGGATAAATTTCCTATAAATTGAACGCATTATATTTTATAGTCTATGCTCTGCTATATTTTTTTTTTCGTTAAAAAGTAATATTTCCGCCACCATTTTGTTTATGGCGCCCCTGCAGTTTGACAGTTCTTTATATTTCAACGGGTTAGACTTGGTTTCATTGCAATCGGTTGATTATATCGAAAAATAAACTGCGTTCATTGACTATTAGGCGGTACGAAGTTAAATACATTTAGATAGTGTTTTTTTTTTTAAGAAATACTTTTCACACTCAAAAAGTTTTAAGAAACTAAAAAACTAAATCCTATGGATAAAATATTTTTATTAAAAAAGAAGAAAAGATTTATTTCAAAGAACTCTCCATAAGCCTCTATACAAAGTTTCATGCGTCTGAACCAATTTTCAAAACATTTTTTCCAGTCCGCCGAAAGAGGTGTCTGCACCTCTTTCACGGCTTTCTCGAACGCTACAGCCGTCGTAGGACGACCACTCCTTTGTTCATCCCCCAAAGTAAGGCGACCGCGCTTGAATTCGCTATACCAGCGATAGATGATTGCTTTTGAAGGTCTTCCATCCATAAAAGCAATTTGAAGTCGATCCAATTACTCGTCAGGTTTTAGGTCACATTTAAAATCGTAAAACATCATCGCACGAAAATGTTCTCAATGCAGATCCATTTTCAAATGAGACACGATAATTTGATTTGGCTTTAGAAAAAAACTGGAGGGAAATTCAAAATTCGAACAATGGTATTTTTACTTTTAAATAACTAAAGTTATCAAAATAATTACAAGTGGCCAGTGTCTTATTCAGAAATAGATTTTTTCACAAAACTTTCTGAATGGTCTGGTAAGTTAATATTATAGGAATCGACGCATCTCATAGATAGTGCATCGGTGTTGCCACACACGCACACCTAAACACTCTAGTGACGCAATAGGAGGCGAAATCGACTCAGTAGCCGACTCCATACTACTTTCAGGATGTGTGTCTATAATGTTGCATGAATGTGAGACGGATAGCCTTTAAACGTGAATCGCTCCTCTCTGATACCCAGAAAGGGAATAGACACTCGTTAGAAATCAAATCACTTAATTTTAACTTCAACGGTCCGGACTAAGTGTTTCGCTTCGTCATGTACCGCGGACATCGAAAGACTGGAACAATTTGCCTGCTGCGGTCTTCCCGTCCAACTATAATTCTTCAAATTTATAATGTCTTCAAGGCTAGAGTGAATAGGCTCTTAATAAACTAGTGCGCCTCACTATCGATGATTACATCACTGCTTACCATCAGGTGGGATCGCAGTCAAGCACTGGTTTATACAAATTTAAAAAAAGAATTAGCACTTCTTACAGAGTGTCTATTCCTTTCGCCACTTACAAATCGCGTTTTGAGGTTATAAATCCAAGACATTGCTGATGTGGCTCCAAAGTCTTCAAGTTTGTAAAAATAGTACTTACACCGTACACACCGACATGAAGGCGTCAACCGCCTTCAGATAGGATACCGGCGGCAGCTGCGCCTGCGACTTTGCGTGCTGCGTCGATAGCGTGAGGAGAGATGTCACGCCGAGGGTGACTCGCGCTGGTGCAGCGTCAGGTTTGATCCAGAATGATACCCACTGGAAAGAGAAGAAGACTGAAGTTTATACTTCACTAGGTTCGGTTTTACTAGAGTTTGAGGTCGTGTACTGGCCTTGTTGTTTGGTTGGCAGCAACGGATTGATATGAGAATTCATTAGGAGCTATTGAAACAGTTTTTCAGACATCTTCGTTAAGGGTTTTGGTATTTCGCCCGGCGTCGCATCACTATGCGCAGATCGTGCATGCGTGCAAGGACTGTTGCCTCCAGATCCCATGGCGGCACTCCAGTATCTTGGATGCGTTCGCGATCATGTAAACTCACATATACAAGACACCCAGTTTTTTTTTTTCGGTGGAAAAGTCATCTAATGACATCCCCCGCTCTTGAGCGGAGCGAGAGATAGTTTCAGACTTTTACTGACTAAAAACCCACTCCTGTTCCTTCGTTGCCTTTCGTACCAGGGCCGAGTCTCGGTAGGCTTCGACCCTGCTGGGCTTGTATGGTTTGCTGACATCTCCTTGAGGTGCGCGTGGAACAGTACGCGCCGTCGACGACTTGGGCCCGGTCCGGACGGTCGGACGGCAAGCAACCCATTGCTCGCCATCCGGAAGCTCGCGCCTACGAAGACACCCAGATCAGGAAAAACTTCAATTAGGTCTTACAAATATTTCTTCCGTGCGGAAATTGAACCCACGATATGCAGCCTGCACTAACCGTGCCCTCATTTAGATGTAATATTTCGTTGCTATTAACTAGCTAGAAGCCTAGACTCCGAAATGCTATTGAGATTATTGATGGAAGCATCCAATAAATGGCGACAAATCACGTAAACAACTTGTGACCCACGGATGCCCCTCAAGTTGAAGGGTAAAATCTACAAGTCCGTAATAAGGCCTATCATACTGTATGGATCAGAATGTTGGGCTGTGAAAAAGACGGATGAAAAAAGATTGTACGTAGCGGCGATGAGAATGAGTATGTTAGGGGAAGTCTGAAAGTGGCGCCAGTGACTGAAAAGTTGAAAGGGAATCGTTTGTCTTGGTATGGACGTGTATAGAGGAGGGATGAAACGCATGTTACTAATAGAGTTATGAGTTTACTTGTGGGATGGAGAGAGAGAGGGAGACCAAAGGAAAGATGGATGGATTGTGTGAGAAGTGATATGAAAGAAAACGGAGTTAGTGATAGCGTGACGAGTGACAAAACAGAATGGAAGAAAAAAAACGTGTTGTGCCGACCCCAAATAAAACAGGACAAGGGCAGGAAGATCATGAAAGCATCCAATAAGATTGCTAACCTAAAACTCCGTGCACAGCTTTGTTTCAGCTTTTTAGGAAGAGGATCTTTTTCTATTAATCTTTCAAAACCCCTACCTATAAAATAAGAGATTTTTCATTTTATTATTGATAGGCTTGCGTTTAACCACTCTCTCATCTAAGGAAGCGATGATGTGGTCGAAGTTGGAGAGCACGCTTGCCTAGAAGTAACCTATTCACTCTTGACTTTAATAGCCCTAGGTTGTAGCTATCAGGAAACATAGAATACGGCAGTGAAGTCAATTCTTTAGCTGTACCTGCGCACAATGAATATGTTCTGAAAACGTCTTGTAGAAAACATCATTGCTAGTTAGCAATGAGTCTCTGGTCCGAATTTTTTTTTTTTGTTTACGCGGGGAAATTCGAAAGGCGCCCGGACTTTGGGGATAAGTCCGAGGAGTGTGGGATTTTTACCTCACTAAAACCACCCTGGTGATCACCATCAGCACATGTAGAAGAGGCGCCGTTACCTCTTAAAAGACCATTTTGGAACCGCCAACGGGACCCTACTAATAAGCCTCCACTGTCCGTCCATCCGTCTGACAGCGCAGCGGGCTGTATCTCATGAACCGTAAAGGTAGAACTACACTGCGCACACGTGGCCACACACGCCAATCTGGGCGCGTCGGTCTCTATACATTTTATATGGAAGCTGCACAGGACATGCGTCATTTGCTATGCGGTCCATCCTGCACAACCACCTGCAGTTTTCAGGGTCTATTGCTTTCGAATAACAAAGCCAGGTTGCCAAATACTGGTCAGATAAAATTTAGTTAGAAGAAGAAGAAGAATAAGGAAACTAGACTTGTAGAGCTACACTAGATCCACGCCACGCGATGTCGTTCTACGTACAATTCAGGCGTGTTACACGTGGGCGTCGGTCTAATGTAATTCTAGCATAAGAGATAGAGAGTTGAAATTTTCGCAGAATATATATTTCTATTGCCAATACTACAACAAATAAAAGAATTAAAATAAAGTTAGAAATTACTGGGGTTTCCCATACAAGAAACTTTACTTTCTTGTCGTTTTTTCGTGTTTTTCTTCGTGTGGAGTCCGAGTCACAGGCTAGTTTTTTATTAGACTAAAGACTAATTATTAACAAACAGTTGGTAGTTTTAACTTACCGACATGATAACAATCAGGCAAGTCGGTATATAAGTGTTGAACAGGTGGTACCCCAGCCGACGCTTCAGCTTGAAGATCACCTCTAGGCAAGTGAAGTTACCTGGAAAAATCAGCTTCATGTCAGTCTTCTGTTTTTTAAAAGACAAAGTTCTAACTCACTCTCTGGCGTATCAACACTCAGTCCAAACCCTAGGTCTTAATTACTTTATTTTGGGAGGTTTGCAGAGCTTTCTTACATAATATCTATTAATACTGTAATATGGAAATATTGTAAACAATCACTTTTTTAAAAGAGTAACCATGGAGTTTCTTGCCGGTTCTTCTCCATAGGAAACGACCAATTTGGAACCATGCACTAGCTTCTGACGTTTTATAAGTGCCCATGTAGGCCTATGTGTAATAAAAAACTTTTGACTTTGGCTTTACATAGTTAAAATGCTCTGTTCGCGCGCGTATTGTACAAAAATGTAATAATTAAAAATAAAAATAAAAATTAAGATTGAAATAATAATAACATAATTAAAATTAAAAAATTTAAATTAAAATTAAAATAATAATAACATACTTAATTAAAATTAAAGTAATTAATATTGTTATAATAATAATATAATTAACATTAACCATTTAAATCAACTAAATCATGCTGTATGTGTAATTGTGTAGTGTTGTGTATGTGTGCGTGTTTATGTATGAGTATATGTACGCCCACAAATATAATTGTCCTTTTTGTAAAAATGATTATAAAGTGAGAAATTTATATTTAAATTAATTACAAATTATTTTCTCTACAGTATCGTAATCAAGAGAAAGGAGCCAGTTTTTTACTTTTAATTTACAATCGCGTAGCGACAACGGGTAAAGATTGAGGATCCTATTCATTTTATCGTAGATATGTACGGAAAGGAATGCGTTTTGTCTTCTTGCAAAAGCCGTACGACATTTGACCGATTCCAAAATATTTGGGATTGTACGTTTGTTTCGAAGCTTATTACGATCATACGGGGTGCGTACGTGCTGTTTTGTTACTAAATGAAAAACAAAAAGTTGTCTTACAGTAAACACTAGTAAACACAAGTTGGCATATCTCATACAAAGACTTTGTGGGGAATCTGTGTGGCTTGTATAGCATAGCACACTATCTCGCGCACCACCCAAGAGAGAGATTTGTCATAAGATGATTTTCCCACCTAAAAAAAAGTACCATACGAGTACCACATACAAAAACTGTGTATAAACAAATGATTACGTAAAGTGACTATCACTAATGGCGATCAGAGTAACTAACGCATACGGTGTACCTCCACAATGATTGACGATGTTCTGACGATCGATTGATGGTGGAATAAACGTCTAACTTGATTGATAACCCTGGCTGATACCAATAGCCAGCTTTCTGTAGAATGTCGTTTTTTTTTGAGGTGGGAAATCACCCAATGTCTTCTCCCGGTCTGGGTGGAGCGTGAGGGCGTGTCAGACTTTTACTGACTAAAGCCACACCTGTATCCTTCTGTCGCGCTTTGCGTTCTAGGACTACCGGTTTTCTTTTCAGAAAATCCTCGCCGTCTTAGCGGGCGTCGGCCTCGCTGAGCCCCTATATACGGTTTGCTGACATCTCTGAGGAGCGCGTGAATCACTACGCGCCGTCGACGACTTGGGTTCGATCAAGACAGTTACCGGACGGCGAACTACTCCTCCTACTACTCCTGTGTGCCAAATAAACGTGTTTTCTTTCTTTCTTTCTTTTCCTTTCTTTCTTTTACTAACTGATCGTCTTCCGCTCCAGAGCCACGGAAACTTTTTCGTATAACAACTTAGTTAGTCATACTAAATACCAGGGGCGCCGACTGCCTTAGAAATAAACAGTGAGTGCCGAGAATAGACATCATGAAACACCTTTTAGGTTACGTATAAATTATAATATTTCTTGATAATAAAAACTAGTTTCATTCTTATATAATGGTTTCATTTTACATTTTTATCAAACATAATTAGTAATTAAGTACGCAGTATGTAAGTAGGACTTTTATTTATTTGTCGGTCGATCAGTGTGCATTTCTCTTCTCACACTTCGCCACTTTTTCGATTAATCAAATGAGCATGAGCACCCATGAGGTTTTCTAAAAGCCGGCGCCCCTGCGCAGCTAAATACTACCTATTATTTTTACATTGCATCCGAAAACCAGACGACATCTTCGTAGCAATTGACGAGAATAGTACCTACACCTTAATTAGTCGTAATTATCAAGGGATCAAAAGATAACAATAAAGAGGTTCTAATCCATCATACAGCATTAACAGTAAAATGATGGTCATTGATGTAATCCATAATTCGACCTAGTTTTCTCTTAATCTTTGCTCAAGTTGTTCAAATTGGTGTATAAGCTTGGCTTTTAGGAGATTTGGTGGTAATTGATCTTAATTCTGTGACCCAGTATTGTATGTTTGTCCTTTGTTATCAAATATGGTTTTATTAGACTGCGAGAACATTTGAAAGAGCTATCCAAAAGAGTGACCCTGCGATGCAAATTAGTGCAACTGAAGAAAATTTGAATTTTACGGTTTATCCTGGTGCTTTAAACTTAAAATCACATTAATAAATGTAATAATATTCCACAACTATCACACCACGCCATCTAGTCCCAAACTAAGCAGAGCTTGTGCTATAAGTACTAGACAACTGATAAATATACTTATATATTTCTAAATACATACATATTACAGATTAATCACACCCAGACACAGAACAAATGATCGTGCTTATCACACAAACATATTTTGTCTTGGTTAAGAATCCAACACATGACCTCCGGCATAGCAGTCAGGGCCATTAACCACTAGACCAACAGGTCAGTCGTTACCATATAACAAAATAAAACAATTTAACTGCGCTGATCATAAAGCAAAAAGCTATTTTTCATTACTCATAATCGGAAAGTAGGTCGGAAGTTGCCTGAAGAGCGTGTTGAAATTAATACTTTTCAACCCTAGGGAGAATCGATTTCAACTGACAGCTGTCAAATTTAAACTAAAAAACCAGTTCTATTTTCACATTTCCATTGAACCATGTCCCTATTATATACTACCACTCAATTACAGCGCGATGTACAATTAAAGTATCATCAAGACGTCTTTTTTTAAATGACTTTATTATAATTTTCTTACACCTACCTATTTCTTTAAAATAACATTTTTGCAATGATGAAAATGAAAAATAATGGCTGAATAACCGGCCGGCTACAGAAAAAAAAAAACAAAATAAGTAGGCGGGAAAGCGGCAATCCGATCTTCATTTATTTTTTCGAGATATAGAGTTTTGTTTATACTTTACTAGGTAAATCTCTGCTATAGGAGATTTTTCTATTAACACGATAAGTTCATCAGATTCAGATATGGATTTAACGCCTGCCCCCCTAGCCAAGTTACAATAGTTTCGTTTGCGTCAAACGCCTCGATTAGGCCACGCCTCCAATTCTTTTGTTCTGACTTCATTTCAACGCTCAATCACTTGGTCAGAACAAGGGAATCGGAGGCGTGGCCTAATCGAGGCGTTTGACGCAAACGAAACTATTGTAACTTGGCTAGGGGGGCTGATTCATAAGAGAAAAGGCTAAAGCAGTATTGGAAAACCTTTTACCGCCTAAATCAAAAGAAAAATACCTAAAATCATACGACTGCTCAGGTTTTTATTTTTACTCTCCTTGTATTCGTAATGAAAGGCAAAATGTTTACCTCGAGTTAAAGCCATATTTAGTCCCTCGAACTATTAGCGACCTCGCTACGCTCAGGCGCCAAACTCCTTCTCGGGACTAAATTAGTTACTTTCACTCCTAGGTAACAATGTACTATTACAAGCTTTTATTTAGTTTCACCTGTCCCGATGTTTATCTATAATCAAATTTTGCAAATTTTTGATCCACTTCCCGGTTACCGATTGAGCTGAAATTTTGCATGCATGATAAATCAGATGACAAAGCAAAATTGTTATGACATGAAGCTGATCTGATGATGGAACCGGAAGGTGGCCGTAAGAACTTGGTAGTTAAACGACACAACCCCAAACGAGTCCAAACTAAAGGACTGGCCTAGTGGTTAGTGGCCTGACTGCTATGTCGGAGGTCGTGCGTTCGATTACCACCCAGGACAAATGTTTGTGTGATAAGCACGATAATTTGTTCTGTGTCTGGGTGTAATTTATCTACAATATGTATGTATTTAGAAATATATAAGTATGTTTATCAGTTGTCTAGTACTCATAACACAAGCTCTGCTTAGCTTGGGACTAGACGGCGCTGTGTGATAGTTTTGGAATAAAAAATAAAAAAAACTGGATGGGGTGGAGTACTTTGGTGCTAGATGGTAACCGGGTCTGATGATGGAGCTGAAACGATGTCCATACCATAGAAACTCGGTAATAAGCGTAATAAGATAATCCTATCGTATTTGAACTTTTTGAAATGGTCTTGATGAGCATTAATTATATCGACGGTTGAAAGGCTTATTGATCTTAACGAGATTTTTTCCAATATTGAGCTATATACATATTCGGAATCAGCAAATTTTTCTCCGTCGTTTAAGTTAGGTTACAATTTTTGTCGAAAAAATATCGCTTAGGTCAATTAGCCTTTCATCCGTCGTTATGTATAGGGACAGACCGCGCTATAAAAGCTTGCTATGAAAAAAATATTTTCATTGAAAACTTGTTTTTCTGAAGAGACTTTTTTGAAATTGACAATAAATAATAATTTGTCAATCACTTTCGATGTTTTTGCGTTATGTAATCAATAATCAGTTTAAGATCACAGTAACAGATGCTGAATGTACTAAGAAATAATAATATTAGTTTTTAGGGTTTCGTACCTCAAAGGAAAAAACGGAACCCTTATATGATTACTTTGTTGTCCGTCCGTCTGTCTGTCTGTCTGTCTGTCAATACCCTTTGAATTTGTGAAAAATTAAACTTCTAAGTTAACGAAAAAAAAAAGATACGACCGTTTATGTCGCAAAAATCGTAAATTTGACACTCCCAAGGAAATTGAAATTCATAGGGTACATCCTGTTGACCTAGAACCCTGAAATTTGGCATGAAGCAAGGTCTCATAGTACAAGTATAGGAATAAATCTGAAAATTGAAAATTTGTAGTTACGTCACAAAAAAAAAACTTTTTCCTATTCGAAAAAAATCTTCGAGACTCGATTCGGGAAATGAACTATTTACATAATTTAGTTTGTACGGAACCCTCAGTGTGCGAGTCCGACTTGCACTAGCCCAGTTTTTTTTTTTTTAACTTTACCACAAGCTCTTAACGCGATCCATTTGACGACCTAAACTGAACTGTTAAAGGGATGGAGCTGTTTAGGGTGTATAGCTCCCTTCCTCTTTCTCCCTCGCTCGCCTGACTTTTTAACGTCATGGTAACGCCTCTGCTAGTCTACCGTGACTGTAGGATAGTAGAAGTACACTTATTTACCCGTGGAGTAGACCTGAGTACAGTCAGCAGTGGTGTTCTGCACGAGCTCCAGTTGAGGCAGCTCAATGTTCTCGTCCACCACGAGCGGCACGTCGGGGTCCCACTGAAAGATGAGGTCGTCTGTCGTGTGCGATACTGTGGATAAACAGAAGAGTTATAATTTATATTAATATTACATACTCGCATTACTTTGTGTTATTTATTTCATCATCACTGCTCTCAAACAGGTAAAGGAAAAAATCGTGATGAAACCGGCATGTCCTAGAACCAAAAATTCGAAGACATGTGACATCCACCAACGTGCACTGGACTGGGGGTCAACCCGCGTGGTGGTTACGGACCATTTCCTCTCTTAGAGAGACGCCCTGAGTGCCCCAGCTGTGGGAAAATTATGAGGCTGAGTATGTTATGGTTTCATTTATTTTCAAGCAACAAAAACTCATTTTAGTTACATATTATTAACATACAGACAATACAAATCATACATTACATAAAAATAAAATTACAATAGATTATAATTATAATAGTAGCCAGTCAGACACTAAAATAATTGCATTAAATATTAAAATAAATTGCATAAATGTAAAATTCAACTAAATGTGATTATTATATTAAAATAATTTAGCTTTTAATCAGTCAGAATGAATAAAGTCAACAATAACAATTTCCTAATAGCAATTGGAACAGTAACATGTCTGCCACAGCCATGTCGGATATATGGACAATCTATCAGCGATCATTGCCAGGATGGCATTGGCAAAAAAAGTAAAAAACTTGTAAAAAGATTTTTTACTTTTTTAGGCCCATTTCTGTACAATAAATTAAATAGAATATTAAGTATCTAGAAATTAAATAAGTATAACTGTAAAAAGATGATTTTCCAAAATTTCCTAAGTATATCTTATGTAGATACAGAAGAGTTCACCCTAGTTCAGGCATATAAGCAACTGTGTTCTTTTTAATATTTAATATACTTTATTGTAAATGCCCTATGTTATAAATAAACGTTTTTATTATTATTGGGAACGGCCCACACCCGGCGCACCAGGGATGTGCCCCGCTTACGCATAGTAGTATGAAAACAGTCGGTTCCCCTCCACGAACATCCCTGAAGCGCTACAGAACCGGGGCAGCCCCACTACCGCCCGGAACGCGTTATTATATTGGAAACGGAGGATACTGTATATATATATATATACTTTCTTTCCGTATAGTCAACCCACAGGCTGCACGAGTACAGAGATGTTCAGTACGCTCTGAAGAGCGCGACCTTCACCCCCTTAGAACATATTGGCTCGTACTGATAGTGTCCTCCGCTTCCTATCAATGTCAACCTGATCCTTAAGGTCCTCAGTGATTAGATGTCCATGTCCTAAATACAGTAAGTATTTAGATAAACTATTTTAGATTAAACTATTACGATTATTTTGTATTTAAAAGAAAATGTAGAAAACTCGCAAAAAATTGACGCTGCCATCTGCCTATCTGAATAGGCAGTCATCATCATCGTCATTTCAGCCGAAAGACGTTCACTGTTGGACATAGGCCTCCTCCAAGCGTCGCCACAACGACCGATCCTGTGCGTCTCGCATCCACCGATCACCGCGCATTCCCGCGACTCTCACCAGGTCGTCGGTCCACCTTGAACCTTTAGGGCCCATCGACCTTCCGTTCTACAAGCAATTCGATCAGTTTTAGTCAGTAAAAGTCTGACACGCTCCGCTCCACCCTAGAGCGAAAGAAGTCATTAGATGAGGTAGTTTGAAAAAGGCTAAGCAGAATGAAAAATAAACCAAAACACTGGAATATGTCAGGAAAGGCTCTCAATCCCAGGGTATACGCTCTAATGACGCTTTTACAAAACTTTGGGCTCACAACTAGGGTTGCCAACTGTACTCTAAAATAGAGTATTGTACTCTATATTTTGTAGGCGTACTCTATAATCTATAACACTAATAGAGGACGCTAAAATACTCTTTTTACATTTTGTGACTCACTATACTTACTAGTGCCAGTCACGCATATATGATGCATACCTATTAACGTAACCAAAAAAGTCGACTTTACTGGGAGTCTTTTCGGTCATGAATGTGAAGTGGAGGGAAGAGAAGTACAGGGCTTCATTTAAACTGATTAAAAATTGAGAGCAGTGGTGGCCTAGTGGTAACGGCCCCGACTTACGAGTTGTAAGTCAAAAGTCGGAAAAGAAAGTCGGGTTGAAACCCAGCCAGGCGCATTACTTTGTGTAATTTATTTCATCACCACTGCTCTCAAAACGGTGAAGGAAAACATCGTGAGGGGACCGGTATGTCCTAGAACCAAAAAATTCAAAGACATGTGACATTCACCAACCCGCATTGGGCCCGCTCGGTGGATTACGACCCATTCCCTCTCCTAGAGAAGAGGCCTGAGTCCCAGCAGTGGGAACATTAAAAGGCTGATTATGCTATGCTTATGCTAAAAATGAACTTCTGATCTATGTAAATAAAGAATGTTTGAAGCCGTACAATTCTTTTAAAACAATAATAAATTGTTATATGCTACATAAAGTTCCAAAAAATACCTTTTTTTAAATTATGACACTCTTTTTTATAAGTACGTACTCTTCATTTATCTCCTTTGAAATGAGATACCGTTAGTAGTCATTGTTCCGTATGCTTCGTGTCCGGACGTAAAGAATAACACCATCCCATCTCTTCCCGTGGGTGTCGTAAAAGGAGACTAAGGGACATACTAGAGGATGGGCAGCAGCATCCTCTGTGCAACAACCAAACTGCGATCGCCAACCCGTCTACCAAGCGTGACGATTATGGCAACCCCCCCGCCCCCTCCTATGGGGGAGGCCTATGTCCAGCAGTGGACGTCTTTCGGCTGAAATGATGATGATGATGATGAAATGAGATATACTCGATTTCTTCTAATAAAAGTTGGCAACCCTACTCACATCATTCATTTTGACGCGTAGCTTTGAAACACGGGTTTGAAACGTACGAATGAATGCAGTCGTTAAAGATTTTTCAGATCCCTAAACATGTCTTCCCTATTTTTGTCAAAGACTAAAGGCAAAAAACCTCAGTTTTTTTCGTCTGCAGCATCGGAGCATCCTTCGACACAACGTCAAAGGTTTTTCTCGTTAATTATCGCCGTTCACGTCTCTTTACTTCATTAAAGTCACAGAAATACAAAAATGCTTTCACGGAGATGAAAATATGAAACTGGAATTAGGAACTGTAGTTTTTTTAGATTTTGGTAGTGTTGAAATGCAAATTTGATGTAGGTAGCTAGGTACATTATGGTGGTTTGCTCTGATTCATCTACGAGTTTTGTTTCCAGGTTTTTGGTGCCTGATCAAGTCAAATGTTTAAGAAGGTGGGTCCTTTTCCACTCGCCTATCGTCAACATCGAGCATGGTTTAAAAGCTTGTTGTTTCATCTAACGCAATCAAACGCGATGTTTGATGAAGAGGCAATGCAAAATAAAAATCATTTTACAAAAAAAATTACAACCGACTTCAATGTAAGAAAAAACACTGAAAAGTGCAAAATAACTTTATTACAGAGTTTCGGTGCCTAACTCCAGGCTTCATCATCAGATCATTTCGATATATTTATTTATTTAAACTTCATGTACAGTGATGGTACATAGGCGGAATTAATGCCACAAGGCATTCTCTACCAGTCAACCAGTGGGTTAAAAAAGACAACACTGTGGTAGGTATATATTCCCCATCTTCTTTCAGTCAGTCATCGACTACACGTATAAACGAAGTTCATGATCAGATCATAACAATATTCCTATGCGACCAATTAGGAAGCATAACCAAAAATACAATTTTCAAATTTATTAAAAAATAAAATAAAATCGGTCTACAATCGGTGAACATACATAAAAAAAATACATTCAGCCGAACATAGAACCTTCTCCTTTTTGAAGTTGGTTAAAAAGAGAGATGACGCCTGAAAACTCTGTTGGCATTCAGTAATTTCGTGGTTCCATTTTTGCCGGATACCTTGCGATAACCTAAAAAAACTGCAGCACCTATAAAAATTCTTAAAATCAACAACACATAAAATCATCTCCTTCAAAACGCACTCACACAGACTCCTTGAGTGCATAGCTGACAAGCATCATTCCGCCCATCAGCTCCAAATATAACCTCCTCGGTCCTGATCACACGATAGGACCGGCTGGCTCCATCACAAGCCCTCTTTAGCCCTCTTGCCCTACATTTTACAAGGCACTCGATCCGATAATTTTTCTGTATCATACGACAAACTTTACTCAGGTTTCAAGAGTAGCTCTTATTGTTCGAGTTTGGGTCCGAGTGATTTTTATTTTTGTGTGCTTTGAGGAGTTGGTCGATACCTATTTATAAGGGTATTTGTGACCGAATTGGGCAAGGGACACGCTTTTTTGGTTGGTTTTTAGCGGTAAGATATCGCTTGATGATAGATAACTGATAAGTTGTTTTTTAACCACGGAAAAACAAAATCGGTTCAAAGTAGATATAGGGTACAGAACAACATGTTCTGTAACCTATACCATGTTTCGCGGGTAAGTAATATATGATATAGTTACAAAATCTCTAATATTTACAAGATATAACAACTGAATCTATAAATTTATTTAAAATAACGTTCAGTTATTATAATATACGATTGATCTAATTTTCAAATAACTAATTTTTATAAGCGTAACATACATTGATTATAAAATCTTTAGATATACCACTTATAATACATAAAACTTATTTAGTCTAATATGAAAGAACAAAAGCTTTTTATCAATCTGATGACTCACTAACGTTAGAAGAGATCTGACGCTCGGCGGCCGATACCACGACCCGCTCGCTTCGTTCGCTGGCCTTCGTGCTTTAATGGTCACTGTTCTAACCTAACCTAACTCACATGATCGCTTCGTTCGCTCGCCATCGCGCTCTAATGCCACTATTCTAACCTGACCGTGTGTTAAATGATACAGCTGCGACAAAAATATATTTTAAACGATAGACCTAATGATTTTCGATGAAATAAACTTTATATCCAATAACGTTACACGAAATAAGTTTTAGAGTATATAAATTTTATATGTAAACAAATTATATCTATAGTTGGTATATCTCACGTCTATTATATCTTGTGAATGTTATTGAAATGAAAATACACCAAATAATTTTGTATAATATGTGACGCACCCCTGTTTACCTACTTTACTATGCAGTAGAAGGTAAATAAATCCTCATCATAACAGACGCGTAAAGATGGAAACTGAAGACAAAATGTCAAACATGGATTATAATTAGACGCGAGAGAGGCTGTGTCGGCGCCTGGGAGGACCCACTCTGTCACAATAATGACAGTACCTTTGGGTTTATTGCCCAAAGAGTGAGCACTCTGTCATGTCAAGACAGTACAGTGCTACAACGAACAGTCGGCGCTTGAATTTATTAATTGTCAGTGTCGCGCAGTATTGTCTGTGGTTTTTAGAAATCAAGATGGCGGCGTTAATTTGGAGTTTTGTCACACGTATCCATAACGCGCCAAGGATTTGATTTCTAACAGATTAGATACCTCGTTTGCGAGTTTGTTTTACGTGTAACGCGATGGACACGTTTATGACGTTCGGTATTCTGACTGGCTCGCTCCAAGCTCAATCTCAATCAGAGAGCCAACCGCGAAAAACAACCGGCTCTCAGCGCACAAAAGGTGTTTTACAAAGTTTCAACTTGTATGAGAAAAGGTGTGGCTTCAAAAACCCCTAAAAGATTCCACTATAACATAGAAAAGACGACATGACAGTCGTGGCGCTGAAGATAATATATTATACAGGGCGTTTGGTGCATCGTGTGCCAAATTGAAATGGTCGACGGGAGGGGTCGTCTGCTATCGTTTCAGACCCCTAAAAACTTCTCATGTCCTGTGGATTTTTTTCCATCGACTTTTTATCGTTTTATGAAAATAAGACCCAAATTTTTCATTCAAATACAAATTTAAAAAAATATATAAGTCGTAGACTCTGAATTTTAATTTTATTTACTACGCACTAACTTCTGACGATTTCTATGTGCCCATGTACGCCTATGAGAAATAAAAACCATTTTGAGTTTTTTGATTTCATGGAACTACAATGCCTCCTTCTGCGAAGTAGTAATGTTAGCGAAGGATACGGCCGCACGCGTGAGGGAACGGACGTCGTCACGCCCTAGCCTCCGAGAAACCGGTCCCGATATTCTGCCACCGTAGGCGTAGTTATCAAGCCCGCGCCTACGGTGGGACTAAATCCATCCTGTGGTCCTTCCGTTGCCCTTTCCTTACTAGGGTCGTGGTAACTCTTCCGAACCATCCCGTAACCCTAGCAGGCTTCTTCCCGAATCGTTAGTTTTCTTTTTCCTCAGAGTTTTTGGACCCAGTTGGTTGCCACGTTTGTAGCAGCGTCAGTGGTGTTTTTAGGTCCTCCAGAGTGCACATGTAGGAATATTTTCGGCACTCTAATAGCATAAGCATAGCATAATCAGCCTTTTTAATGGTCCCATTGCTCGGAATCAGGCCTCCTCTCTAGGAGAGGGAATGGGCCGTAATCCACCACGCGGGACCAGTGCGGGTTGGTGAATGTCACATGTCTTTGAATTTTTGGTTCTAAGACATGTCGGTTTCTTCACGATGTTTTCCTTCACCGTTTTGAGAGCAGTGGTGATGAAATAAATTCCACAAAGTATTGCGCCTGGCTGGGTTTGAACCCGCGATCCGAAAATCCGGGCCGTTACCACTCGGCCACCACTGTTCTTTAAATTTTATTCGATCAATAATTTTTTACATGTTAAAAAAAAACGCCCCACACTAGGAAATTACTCCTAGTGTGGGTTAACGGTGGGTGCGTTCAGGTGCGTTTACAAATACGTAAACTTGCGTGCACAAGACTTCTAGATCCGGAACAACAATCTGTTGGTCATACAAATATTTAGCCCGTGCCATGCTCTAATAACCAGGCAATAAAAGCTGATCAAGACTATCACGACGGACGTAAAGATGAAAGCATAGGACAAAATGTCAAACATAGATTATAATTAGAAGCAAGAGAGGCTGTGTCGGCGCTTCACAAGAGCCACTTGCTCACAATGACAGCATAACGAGCTCGCTCGAGGGCTCTCGAAGATATTTTTATGGTTAGACGGAGTTTAAGTCTATAGATTTTGAACTTGGCGAGGAGAATTGAATTGGGGGCGCTTCTGGTTTGTGGTTTTCGTTTTGTAGTGACGGGCTTTATGGTGAATATGGCGGGTTTTATGGTTTATAAATGCGGTTTTAGAATAAAAATAGTTTTAAACAGTAATAGTTTAACCTTATTTTTGAAACCAGTTAAAAATGAATTGATGTACCATGTATTCTTCTTGTATCGGAATTTACGCGCGATAAGAAAATTGATTCAAACTCGGCTAACCCAAGACAGAGAGGTAAGGAAGGAGAAGGGGGAGACCTTTGCTCAACCGTGGGCTACAAATCTACAATAAAGGCTCAATTAAAAAAAAAAAACTGGGCGAGTGCGAGTCGGGCTCGCGCACTGAGGTTTCCATACAAACTTACCTATGAAAACAGTTCAATTCCCGGAATGAGTTACAAAGATTTTTCTGAATCGAATTTTTTTGGTGACATAACTAAAAATTTACAGTTTTCAGATTGTTTCCTATACTTGTGAAATTTGGCAAATTTCAGGATACTAGGTCAACGGGAAGTACCCTATGAACTTTGATTCCCTTGAGAGTGTCGAAATACACGTTTTTTGCAACATAAACGGCCGTATCTTTTTTTTTCGTTAACTCAGAAGTTTTTCACAGCTTCAAGGGCCCGCAGACCTGAGTATTATGGTTTTAATTTTGACTTGATACCTCCATACGTTCTCGAGATAAAGGGTCTTGACAGACAGACCGACAGACGGACAATAAAGTGATCCTATAAGGGTTACGTTTTTTCCTTTTGAGCTACGAAACCCTAAAAATGGAGATCCATAGATGCCAAATGGCGGAAACATACTAATAAGTTCCTCCTAAGATTAGCCACACATCACTATTAAGCAGACTGCGTGGCAGCAGTAACAGCATCTTAAAAATGATAGCTTGTATGTTTTCCAGCCTTCTGGTGTAGAACCTTACACATAGGACTAAGGCCGGTTTTAGTGCTCGACCGACCGTCGGTGCGTACCATCGTTCCTGAAGATACGCTTAAACGAACGTCAGTTTGTAACGTTTAGTGCTCTCCTGACCAACCAAACTGGCCGGACTGATACAGTCACAAACACGTACATGAAATGGACGCGTTTACAAATTGTCGGTCCACCGATCGGTGTAGCACTGAACGCGTTAATATGTTTCCATAGCGCGTCGGTTGAACGACGGCACGCATGTGGACGCGCTTGAGCGACGGTCCTCGTACGCTGTGCGTAGCAATATACGCGTGCAGTACGGTCAGTCGAGTACTGTCATGACTTGTGAATTTTCATACAAATGACACGCGCGATCGACGTACGCACCGTGACAGTCGGCCAAGCACTGAAACCGACCTAAGTCGCTTTTAGTTACGAATGGAATTAACAATTTTCTTGTAACAAATGGACCAATATGTTACCTGAATAAATAAGTAATAGGAATATACGAGTATTTGCTCTTTTTAAGGCCAGAGCACAGATAATCTATAGGTCAATTACACCAAAAGATCGCTAGATGTCCTGCGCGTCCGATATAATTCCGATTTAATTTTTTACCGATAGAAAGCTGCTTTATTCCTGAATGACAGGCTATATTTTGTGTTCGCGGGCGAAGTCGCGGGCAAACGCTAGTAAAAAATATGTACAGTTAAATACTTACAGCTCTCCATCTGCAGCTTACATTCTTGGGTATCATGTGGATAGATCAGGAAGTTCATCGCACAGGATAATCTTAGCGTCAGCTTCACCATGTACAGTATTGTCTTCTCCTTGGACAACCACACGTAGTGGTTAGGAATGGTCATCGTCTGAAACGTTACAGACTTGGCGTTTTTGAAGAAGGAGTCTGGTCTCCACATGTGCTTCAGCCAGTCCACTTCGAGGAGCCTGGAAGATTAATAGCATATTAATCAAGTCTTCCAATTAGGTAGTTGGTCATATTTTTTACAAATTGCAATATTTAAATTTTTTGTAAACTTTATTATTGTGAGTGTGGGGACTATGTGGATTACTCTTTTTTTCTCTTTAATTATAACATAATTTCTGGCGGATTTAAAATGTCTTTCTTTGGTATTGATCGTCAAGTCGTTGAGCTCCTTAGTAATTCTGATTTGAGCTACACGAATACTGACAAATGCTTGAACTGACTGGACAGGTCCTCTCAGAACTGTGTGGTTCTTTTTTCAAAAGACCATCTCAGACTCCAACCTGCATGATTCTCATATGATTTGACCATTACATGTTTGCTGTATGGACTATAAGAGACTTTGACCCCTGAATTTGTTTCGGTGTTTCTTCTCAGGGTAGTCAACAAAAAAATTTACGTGTAAAAGTGTTTTTAAAAAACCTATTTGCAAAATAATTATCATTTATCATTATCGTTTATCATTTACATCAACTTTTTGAAATAAGTCCAATTTAAGTAGAAAGAAGTCTGATAAAAATAAGATCTGAATATTGATCATCGAGAAAAAAAAAAAAGAAAAGAAGGAAAAAAACGTTTATTCGTATCTCACACATACAGTAAAATTAAAAAACAGTAGAATATATTGGAATTAAAATATAGTAGAATTAAGTAATTATATAAAAAAAAATAACTGTATGATCTGTGCGAGGTCAAAAAGGCGCCTAATTCATCAAACACGTTCACTTCTGCACAAAGGACTCTCTCCATCGAAATAGACTGATCCTGTAATGTTTCTCACATCCAGTGGATTTCCGTGGCCTTGTAAAATTTGATTTTAGCTGTTGTCGATGGTTTTATAGAGGTATATGGAAAAGCCCCCCTAGCCAAGTTACAACCGTTTCGTATCGATTCGCTTTTCGTTGATCGCCTCGAGTCGGACACGCCTCCTATTCGTTTGTTCTGACCATGTGAATGAGCGTTGAGAAGACGTCGGAATAAAGGAATCGGAGGCGTGGCCTACCCGAAGCGATCGACGAAAAGGGAATCGACACGAAACGGTTGTAACTTGGCTAGGGCTTGGCAGGATAAAACCGCAACCTCCTTTGTAACGAGAGAATTATCCCACCAGCAGGCCTAGCCAAGTTACGGCCGTTTCGTTTCGGATCTCTTTCTACAGTCGGTAATCGCCTCCGATTCCTTTTTTCTGACCACCTGATTTAATGTTGAGATTATGTAATTTCCATACATTTGAAGTTTTCTACTAGCGTTAACGATTGTAGATTATCAACTTAGCTGACGTCATCTCAATGCTCAGTCAGGTGGCCAGAACGAAGGAACCGGAGGCGTGGCCTACTCGAGGCGTTCGACGCAAACGAATCGATCGTAATTTGGCTAGGGGGCAGGTATTGTGTCTGGTCCAGGTAAATGACGATAGTAGGATTTTTATGATGTCTGGTCTTCAGTTCCTATGAGGTGCCTCTACAGATAACCCCTACAAAAGCCTTCAAAGCCTACAATCAGTGTACCTAAAGCCTTCGAAGAAACTTTATATGTAGTTTTTTTTAAATTACCTGTATTCCGTGGTCATATTTTCTGGCAACCTTAAGCGGTGGTCTTTCCACGTTTGAGCAAAAAATATGTCAGCAGCATACGTCTAAAACAAAACAAAATAAAGCTAGTTTTTATAAATCTCAAGACCTCGTCGTATAAAGTGGGACTATTAATGAGGGAATATCAGATGCACCTATTACCATGCACATGGGTTGCAGGAGCGAGGACGTTTGGAAGAGTGACCGTGGCCCTAGGACGCAAAAGGCAACTGAAAGACAGGTTTTTTTTTTCGGGTGGGTAAATCATCTAATGACAACTCCCGCTCTTGGGCGGAGCGGGAGATAGTGTCAGACTTTTACTGACTAAAAACCCACTCCTGTTCCTTCTTTGCCATTTTTTCAGGGCCTCGGGGTCACTTTCGCATCACCCATGGCCCCTGTAGGCCTCGACCCTGCTGGGCCCCTACGGTTGCTGACATCTACTTGAGGCGCGCGTGAACTGAAGGACAGGTGGGTTATACTCAGTTTTTTGTATTTATGTGGGAAATCATTCAATTCAATTGTAATAATGTATTTAAATATAATAATGACATTTATTTGAATTTTAATTTTATATAATTTATTTTAATATTTAATACAATTCTTTTAATATCTGACTGACTGACGGTGTAAATCTGACATTTATTGATCTAATCTAACATTGTATTAACTATTGAATTGAATTTGACTTTGTATTATTATTATTAATTATAAATTTTTCAAAACGAATTGTAATGTAACTATGGGTATATCAAGCCTGAAATAAATGAATTAATTAAAATTAATTAATTACTTCTTCCTGCATAGCTTGGGACTAGACGGCGTTGCGTGATAGGTAGTTGTGGAATATCATTATTATTATATTATCTCTATATTGTCTCCTCTAAGATTGGCCCCTATGATCCAAATTCAGACTATAGAACTAGGTTAGATTACGAAGTATTATAGTTTAGAATAGTGCACAAGCTCAAAGTTCGTCATCATCATTAAAATAACCGTGTCTCTGCGTAATGAAGGTGCATGAGTGTTTATCTACTCATGTGATGAGGGTGCATAATTTAAATAGAGAAAGTAACAGACCGGTACGTTCAAAATGAGTGTACAGGATGTTTCACGTTACAATGCGATTCAAATAAGAACAGGAACGTCACTGACCTCTATCAGTCAGTCAGTCAAGAGCTACTTGAAAAGTACGGTTTGCAAAGAAAATTTATTTGCGATATAAAAATAACTATTTATTTTTCTCATTTTATCCGAGTCCTAGTTGAATGAAAGTGAAGAAAAAACGTTATTATTTATTCGAAGAGCAGTGGTGGCCGAGTGGTAATGGCCCCGACTTTTTTTTTTTTTTTTTTTTGTGGGAAAATCATCTTATGACATCCCCCGCCCTTGGGTGGGGCGGGAGATAGTGTCAGACTTTTACTGACTAAAAACCCACTCCTGTTCCTTCGTTGCCTTCGTCCCAGGACCCCGGGTTTCGTTTTCACACTACCCATGGCCCCAGTAGGCTTCGACCCTGCTGGGCCCCTACGATTAGCTGACATCTCCCTGAGGCGCGCGTGGAACAATACGCGCCGTCGACGACTTGGACTCGGTCCGGACGGTTACCAGACGGTCGAACGGCGGGCTACCCATTGCTCGCCGTCCGCAAGCCCGCGCCTACGGTGGCCGGAAATCGGGATCGGAATCCCGGCGGCGATTTGGGCGTGAGGACCGTTGCCTCACGCGATCGGCCGCCTCCTTTGCTAGCATTACTGCTTCGCAGAAGGAAGCGACCGCCTGCCACTCCTCCTCGCTACGGACCATGGCCTGTACCAAGGCCCGACGCGAGAGATCGCCGCCGCCGATCGCCCCCACGAGGACACGGCGTTGCTCTGCCCAAGCGGGGCACACCTCCACCGTATGCTCCACCGTGTCCTCCGGGCGGTCCACACAGTGGCGACACCCGGGCGTCGCTTCCGCACGAATCCGGTGCAGGAACTTCCCGAACTTACCGTGTTCGGTGAGAACCTGCGTCATACGGTATGGCCCCGACTTACGAGTTACGAGTTCAAACCCAGTCAGGCGCATTACTTTGTGTATTTTATTGCATCACCACTGCTCTAAAAACGGTGAAGGAAAACAACGTGAGGAAACCGGCATGTCCTAGAACCAAAAATTTGAAGACATGTGACATCCACCGCACTAGGCTCGCGTGCTGGATTACGGCCCATTGCCTCTCCTAGAGAGGAGGCCTGAGCCCCAACAGTGAGAACATTATAAGGCCGACTATGCTATGCTATGCTTTTTAATCGAAATATAGCTAAATGAATTATTTAAGTCATAATTAGTACAAAAAAAAACTGTTTTCTTTTTTTTTTTCACTTCCATTCGCCACTAATTACATTTCGGAAGTCGGTATTTCTGTTTTCGCTTCTTCGTCATTTAACACCGACTTTTGAAATGTAGAGTCAGTTGTATTTTTTGTACTTAAAAAGTATTATTTATTTTCGAAAGCTTGCACGAGACCTAGTACCAAGTCAACACGAGTCAAAGTACATTCTTGTCGGTTAATTTTCGACTTACACGCTTAAGAAGTTAGTAAGCAAGAACATAATAAATCAGGTAGGTATACAGGATAATGATGATGATGATGATACAGGATAATTACCATAGAAGTCTCATCAATAGAGTCAAGCCCCATGACAGTGACGTGGAAGTTGACAATAGTAGGCTGCTCGTTGATCTTCGGAGGCCGCATCTTGTCGTACAAGCGAGGGTCTTCGGGCAGCAGGTCTTGGAAAGTCAGCAGTGTTGATCTGGAGACAATAGAACCTGGAATTAGGGACCGGGGTCGAATCAGTCTTGAGAACACATCAAATAAAGATACAGTTGGATACAATCGTGTAAGAAAGACAGACGGACGGACGATTACGGATGAAAGGGGTTCAGTTTTGACCCTTTTGGCACGGAACTCTAAAAAGATGGTCAGTATTGTGATACCGAGACTTGCCTGAGCTGAGCTACGACGGTATCCTCCTGAAACGAATTTTGTTAACAATCTGAATCTTTATTCCGTGCGAGATTCGAACACGGAAGACGTAGCGCAGCAGCCACCTACCAACCACTGCTTCCGCCATTATATCTTCCCTATTTAGTCCACTTCTTTTGTCCAAAAAGATTCCCTTTTCTACCCATATGTTTCTAACAAACCAATATCAAGTCGTTAAAACTTGAAATGAATATGTAAACACTGTTAAAATTTTCCAACTTGTGGTATTGTTAACATTTTCTCTAACAACGTTTCTATAGATTATTCTCATCCTTTCCTCCCTTAGCCTTCCTTCCTTTTCCGGGTATTGTCCTAATATCGTACATAAGTAATAAACCCCGCAAGCCATGTGGTGAATGACAGAAATAAACGGAGTGCAGACATTATGACGATTGTCCGATGAAAATCATTGTTTGCTGAAATTACACGAATGTTTTCAGATACAAAAGGTATTTTTAGCTTTATTTATTTTTAGGAACGACGGTTTAGTAGCAGGGGCTTGGTAAGGGTGTATTTAGACGTTTTTGTTATGGTTTTATAATACCAGTTAATTTTGTTATACCCGAGTTTTCCTCTACAAGAATGGACAAAAAGAAAACAACCAAATGACATGCTTTTTACAAATATTGATCAATCGTTGCTTGTTTTTAAAAGACTCGTTAGGGAACATTACCTGTCGCTGTGAGTATCGATAGTCATCAGTAGAATTATGTATGTATATAAATGTATATATTATATATAGCATATGTATATATCTGTGTATCCATTTTAATATACTATGTTGGTTTTGTAACACCAATGATAGCCCCATTTCTTGTCCAGGCAGTTACTGTCCATTCCAGGTTGAAGAGATCGCGGAATGCGATAAGGCCGCCCATTTTATGTACGTATATGTTTTAGTTTTTAGTTTCCTTTTATGTTGTTGTGAATAAATAAATAAATATTGAGTTAATGAACCTGTGTCCTTTAAGCGATTTTTTTACGTTTATCTTTCATTGCGTTAAAATAAACTTCAATCTATTACACAATATATATCAGGAATAATGCACACTTACACCCCCCAATTATAAAATTAAGTAACAATTAATTTGCACTTAATTAGGTTGTGTTTTTTTAAGAAATTAGTTATCCTAATAGAAGGAAAATAATATGGGAATTGACGCACTACATTAGTAGCTCATCGGTATTGATATCTACGCACGCACACACGACCACGCTAGCACAGACGCTAGTGACTTGATTTGAAAAAAGATTTTTTTAACCTACAATAATTCTTAATTAAGTATTTTAGGATAAAAAATTACCTATTTAGAAAGTAGCTGGAAATAGATTCAGTTGCCGATTCTGAACATACTAATTACTTTCAGTATGTACGCATATTATGTCACATGTATGTCATCAAATTAATGTAAGGTGGCCTCTAAGAGAGCCCAAATACTAAGTACAAAAAGATGAGCACATTTTGGGAACACATTTATTTTGCGTACAGCTAAGGAGTTGAATTCCTTGCCGGAGTCTGTGTTTCCTGATAGCTACAATCTAGGGGTCTTTAAATCAGGAGTGGATAGGTTACTTCTAGTCAAGCGTGCTACATTGTCAGCCTCCTCATCGCTAAACATCAGGTGAGATAGTTGTCAAACGCGACCCTAAATCCATAATAAAAAAGAAGACCAAGTCACATCCACGACTAAAAATTCCAGTTCTAGTTCAATAAAGATGGGTCAAGGCCTCAAGGCCGTGTCTTACATACATTTTTATTTTCTGCTTTTCAGAAATGGGTCGACAAACATGGAGAGCTCACCGATAGGAAGTGCTTACCTGCTCAAAGGGATTAGCGATGCGTTGACAACCTTGACAACGTTCACATTTCTAGTGTGCTTGTAATTTGCCACTGAGACTGTTAAGGAAACTGGGTCGCAGTTGAAGAAAGGGATATATAGCTAGATTTTTTTTTTTTTTTAATATGGACATAACTAAGATGTCTACAAAAAATAAAAGAAACCTTTTCAGTTAAAGTACGAGTATCATTAAATTCGTCTCAAAAACCCAGGTGTCTTTAAGTGTTTATAAAATAAAATCAAAATGGCGGATTTTTGGCGCCAAATTGTAAGTTTGTTATTAACCACAAACCTATAGATTAGGATATGAAAATGAGGGAAATTAAAAGGATATTACAATAGTTATTTGTGCAACAAGAGAGCAAAGTTGTTTTTTGCTGCGAGTGCAAATTTTGAGTCCCGAGCAAGCGAAGGATTCTTTGATTGAATCAAGAGCGTTAGCGAGTGATTCTAAAGTAGAATCCTGAGCGAGGGGAGGGATTCAAAGGCGCGAGATGCAAAGACTTTTGATCTCGTGTTACACACATAATTTTTCAAAATAAAATAATTAACAGTAATAGATTTAATAATGATTTCAATTAAAATAAATATTATCTCTGTCGCTAGTTTTGCTCATATTTTACAATTATTTTAACATTCTTAATCTTATTTGCCACTATTTTATTTCCACTGTTTTTTTAAAGCACGTTCTAAAACAGTCAATGTTGAAACTAGAAATAATTATTTAAAGGTTAAATGCCAGTTTTATCTGCTGCTATAAGTACTCAGGTACCTACTCTTATTTATGTTCAAATACAATAATAAATTTAAAATTAAATCATTTATTTATTAAAAAAAAAACAATTTTATATTTTACAAATATTTTCTATTTATTACGCATTTTCGAACGTGTTTTTCTTTCTTGTTGAAATTTAAAAATCGGAATGAACTTCGAAATGGCATGTTTCTCACTCGCTTTTTTATAAGGGCGAGAAAGAGACAAAGTACAGTGCAGTTCGAATGTTTCGAATTGTATGGCTAAAAAAAATAATAATTAAAAAGTTACTTTGCCTCACGCAGTGAGCAAAATCGAGTTTTGCTCACTGTTTTGAAGCAGCAAAACCTACTTGTTTGAGCTGCAGTGGTGTAAAAATATAATATATATTAATTGTGTGTAGAGCAGTGGTGGCCGAGTGGTAACGGCCCCGACTTACGAGTTGTAGGTCGCGGGCTCAAACCCAGCCAGGCGCATTACTTTGTGTAATTTATTTCATCATCACTGCTCTCAAAACGGTGAAGGAAAACATCGTGAGGAAACCGGCATGTCCTAGAACCAAAAATTCAAAGACATGTGACATCCACCAACCGGCACTGGGCCCGCGTGGTGGATTACGGCCCATTCCCTCTCCTAGAAAGGAGGCCTGAGTCCCAACAGTGGGAACATTAAAAGGCCGACTATGCTATGCTATGCTATTAATTGTGTAAGTTTCAATTAAATTAACAAAAATATTTTTTCGGGTTTTAGTCACAACTTTGTGTTACCTACCTCTGCTTGTTACACTACGATGGCGTTCTGCTGCAGTTTTACAGAGTGAGGCGACTAGATTCTTAATTTTTACAGATTTTAGTAATGTAAGGTTTGTATGACTATCGAATTGCAGAGCCCAAACCATACCCTATTTCTCAATTATGAATTCAGTTCATTGTTTGTACATAGTCAAAAGAAATAATTATGCAACCTTGTGTTAGCTGGGCTTGCTAGGCACAGCTACGGTTTGCTGACCTCTCTTTAAGGAGTGCGTGGAACACTACGCGCTGTCGATGACTTGGACTTGGTCCAGACGATTACCGGACGGCCAGCTACCTATTGCTCTTCGTCCGCAAGCCCGCGCCTACCGTGGCACGCAGTCGAAATCGGAATCGGTGTTGCGGTGGCTATGGTGTGCTCCGATCAAGCGGGGCACACCTCCACCGTGTCCTGCGGGCGGTCCACATAGTGGTGATACCCGGGCGTTTTTTCCGCCTGAATCCGGTGTTAGAAGCTCCCGAACTGACTACTTTTAGTGAGGACCTGCGTCATGCGGAAGGTGAGAACGCCGTAATGCCTCTCCAGCCACGCTTCAAAGAGGGGACTTACTGCCGTGATTAATACTGACAGAGGACAGAGGTGAGGAGAGTAGAGTTTGCTTTAATTTAATTAATTATTAATAAGAATCGCTACAAAGTCGGTGTCTGAGGGTGAATAATGCCACCGAAGCCGACCTGGAATAAGGTGGCCAGACGACCAGCTGGACGCCTACCGCAAGGGCTGGTTCGAGTTGTCTCGATTAAGGATAGCTAGAAGAATTTGGCCTTTGCCCAGCTGTGGGAAGAGGTGATAGGAATAGGTGGTACTTGACCATTTATCTCACCTGATGGTAAGCGATGATGAGGTCGTCACTGGAGCATGATTGCCTTGAATAAACCTTTAACGCGTACAAAATAGATAACGAGATATTCTCACTAATCTCACTGAATCTCACACTCTCCCTCAAACCAATATTTGAAATGCTAATTGTTTAAATGAGTAGTCATATTTTATATACTGCTTCTGCCCATTTCGTAAGACCATATGTATAATATCAGTAATATAAGCGACTAAATGGACAGGCAGAGACAATGGAAAGGCTATGCTCGGAGTTTCCTTGCGTGTTCGCACCAGGTATGAAAATATCCGCAGGAGAACCAAGGTTGCCGACATAGCACGAAGAATCGCCAAACTTAAGTGACAGTGGGCAGGATACATTGCTCGTAAAACAGATGGATGATGGGGACGAAAGGTTCTGGAGCGCAAGCGACCACGCACCGGAAGACCTGGAAGGCCTTCCACAAGGTGGACCGATGAACTAGTGAGAGTCGCGGGAACGCGTTGGATGCGAGACTACAGAACCGTTCATTGTTCACTTGGGGGAGGCCTATGTCCAAAAGTTGACGTCTTTCGGATGAAATGATGATGATGAAGCGACTACGCTTGGATCAAAATATTACTACATACTTATACTATAAAGTTATAACATCGAAGGCATTGTTGGCGATCGCTTGACTAGTCGAGCGATTCGATGCCGCGCTGCGTTCGATTCCCGTACAGAACAAATATTTGTATGGTCTACAGAAAAAGGTTCCGGGTCTAAGTGTCTTGTGTATTACAGGAATTATTCCTTGTATGGTACAACGTGTTTTTTTTATAAACTGGTCTATTCCGAGTCGGACTCGCGCACCGAAGGTTCCATACAAACTTACCAATGTAAATAGTACGATTCCTGAATCGAGTCTCGAAGATTTTTCCGAATCGCAAAAAAGTACAACTTTACAGTTTTCAGATTTTTCCTTTACTTATGCCATGATTTTGCTTCTTTCCAAACAGGATTCTAGGTTAACGGGAAGTACCCCATAAGATTTCCTTACGAGAGTTAAATTATATGCGCCTAATCGTGGTATAATGGCTATATCTTTAAATTGTGGTGAGTGAAAAATCAAACTTCTAAGTTAACTCAATCTAAAAATAAGGCCATTTATGTGCCGCATAATTATTTTGACGCTCACAAGAAAAACAAAAACCTATATATATATAGTTCGTAGTGCGTATAAGGTACATTTTTAGTGCCTTATAAACTCGTGAAAAAATAAAAGGGCCATTTTGACATTTGAGAAATACCTTATCTGAATGTAACTTGAAACGAAACTCTGAAAGAAATAATAAAATATTAATTAACTAGCCTGTGCCAGCGGCTTTGCTCACGTAAAATTAGATTTCTCTATATAAACTTTGGACCCCCGTTTCAACCCCTAAGGGGGCGAATTTTTGAAAATCTTCTCTTAGTGCTCGCCTACGTCATAAAAGGAAACCTCGTGCCAAATTTTACGCTCCGACTCTTAGTACTTTCCGCTGTGCGTTGATATGTCAGTCAGTCAGTTTCTCCTTTTATATATATAGACAGATTATATAAAGTGTTTTAAAAAAATAAGTAGGTACATGCATTATTTGTCGCGTTAGATAATATGATGGAATATATTGCGAGTATTATTTTTGCATATTTAAGTATTCGTTTTGACAGATGGCAAAACGGGACTTTTATTTTTTGACAACTTTAGATATGCTCAGGGCTCTAAGTAATCTATAGGGTCGTCTAGTTTACACATACGCATTTTTTAAGGCATTGGTCAAGATAAGAAACTTATGAATTGGTGTTATTATTAGGTACCTACATGCAATTGTTTTTTAAACAAAAACGACATCACGCTGTTGATCTAGGCGGAGATGTTCTTGACGTAGGTATATTTGATTTTTACTTAATAATTAGCCTACACTCCTTTTTACACTCTGGTCGAAAACTAGCTCACACTCGGACGAAAACAAATTTTTTTGGACGAAAACTAGCGAAATCATTATTTTTTCAAAAAATATCTTTTATAAAAAAAGCCGTGATGTGATATAATTATTGTGATGTGGTGTTAACCAAAAGAAGACTATATAAGCAATAGAAACAAATACGATACATTTATGTAAAGGTACTTCAAGATATTTATTTCACTTCACAAAGCTGGCAACTCCGATAATTGGACGCAAAACCAGCGCAATCACCCTACTTCTACTACATCCACATTTTGCCAGAAAAACTACTTATAATTACTTACTGATTGTAGGTACACACCTATCCGATGATATTTATAATACCTAAGTAGCTTCACCAGGAGCCTTAAAAAAAACCATGACATGTTAAAATGAAAAGCGAGCGATGGAGAAAGAAGGCTGGATCGAACTATAATACCGTTTAACAGTTCAGTTTAGGTCGTCAAATGGATCGCATTAAGAGCTCGTGGTAGCGTCTCAGTTCACTTTATAGAAAATTGCTAGCGTTCATCGAAATTACTACGCCCTAGCTTGATTAAAGCTTTGGGCAAGTTAAATGTCGTAAGCCCATTAAAATATAAGTATTAAAAGTTACTTACTGAGCATAGCAGAGGTCTGTAGCTCCAAGCCATAGACGAAGAAGCACAGTTGTGAGCCAAAGCAGTCTTTCAGCCGCCATTTTATATCCGATATTTTTAAAATACCGTTTTATTTAACGAAGCATTATTTTTTAAATATTTTAACAATGAAGTATAGTATTTAATGAGAATTCATTAAATAATTATTAATCTACATATTTTTTTATTAGAGATGCCTAATATTAAAGTGTAATAAAACTTTGATTTAATTTTAAAAAGTTATGAAGATACGAATACATAACTTATAGCCTCTACTTTTAAATTCTTGATATTACCGTATTTATTTTCATATTATTGAGCATACTTTTAAAACATAATCAACCTCTATCTTATCTAAAACCAAAAACAAAAAGTTTTATTTTATTATTCACGACAGTAAAAAGCGCGCGAGTTTTGACAGGTGTCGCGAAACCGCGGGAAACGTAATGACGGAGCCGCGGAAAAAATACCGCGATGACCATCGGATGCGTTTTAAACTTTGTGACATGCGCATTGATATCTACATATTTGATGGATTTTAAGCAGCGTGCATTAATGATTGTCTATGGTTAAGTTGATGCTAAAATAAGCCTATCGAGTAACGTATCTTTAGGTAATGGCTCGAATATCTTTCGGTACGTACCACCTACCTGCAATTTCTTTTAATTACAAATATACTAAGTAACTCAATTAAAATAGAAAAGTCTTGTACATGTCATACTATGGGGTAGGTTCTGTTAGCATAGGTATAGGTACCTATTGATATATTCATTAATTCATAAAATAACGCGTGTGGTACTTACCCACAGGTACCACATAACATTATTTTATAATGCTAAACTTTTTTTGGGGTGACCAATCATAACTTCTCCCGTTCTAGGCAAGAGAGAGTGTCAGACTTAGTGCTTAGTGGCTAAAACCTACCTTAGATAGAATGCAAAGGGCAGCGGTCATTCTTTCGAACAATCCCGCAGCTCTGGTAGGCATCGAGTTCGGACCACGTAGGTCCCGTCAAAAGACTGGCCTGTCGGTTCATTGGTTAGTTGCCCTAACTGCCATGCTGGAGGTGGCTGGAGGTCGTGGATTCGATTCCCACCCAAGACGAATGCTGTTGTTGTTTGTGTGATGACCACAATCATTATTTCGTTCTATGTCTGGGTGTAATTTATATCTATATATATAAAAGAAAGTCGTGTTAGTTACACCAGTTATAACTCAAGAACGGCTGTACCGATTTGGCTGAAAATTGGTGGGGAGGTAGCTTAGAACCAGGAGACGGACATAGGGTACTTTTTTTTTACTTTTTTTTTTTTAGGGTAGAGTAGGGTAGAGTAGGGTAGAGTAGGGTAGAGTAGGGTAGAGTAGGGTAATTTTTTTTTTTTACTAAATCCCGCTTTTGGGCAGAACAACGTCTGCCGGGACCGCTAGTATAATATATAGATAACTCAAGTTCTGCTTAGTTTGGGACTACATGGCGCTCTGTAATAATTGTGGAAAAGAATTGTAACGTAAACCTAATTTATGACTAAGTAGGTATAATATTATTAATTATTTCTTCACGGAATAGTTCACTGGTGGTTATAACATGAAACCGCAATTGAATTGTCAAATCATAAGGGGCGCCGGCTTTTAGAAAACCTCATGGGTGCTCATGCTCATTTGATGACTCGAAAAAGTGGCGAAGTGTGAGAAGAGAAATGCATACTGATCGACCGACAAATAAATAAAAGTCCTACTTACATACTGCGGAATAACGAAGGTACCACGAACACCCAGATCTAACACAAATATCTGTTTCATCAACAAACATTTGTGTTGGTGCGGAAATCGAATGCTAAATGTGTCGTCGGGTAATGAAAAAACGCCCATTCCTAAAAGGCGATTACTGATCTGTTTCTTGATGTCTATTCTCAGGGGTGCTCGGCATCCACTGTTCATTTCTCATGGGTGTTCGAGCCCCCGAGCACCCATGGAGTCGGCGCTCCTGCAAATTATTGTATTAAAGTAGTACTAAGTGTACTTTAGAATAAAGATCCAATTAAAAAAAAACTTATGGCATTAGAAAGGTCTGACTTCGAGGGAATGTCCGGAAAAAGATGCGATATAGTAGAGATCCTTTTTCATCAGGACCTGATGTCAGGACCTCTCAGTATATAAATGTATAATCTATGAGGACCTCTTTAGAGGTTTAAGAAGTAAAGGCACGTTATATCTACCTAAATAAAATACTTTCTATTCTTTTTTTTAAGTGGCGTAGCTACTACGGGGCTATGCGGGGCGATGCCCTGGAGCCCCCAGGCTCGGGGGGCCCTAAAATCTGATTAGCAAACCGCTTATTGAACGAACGAAAAATTCTCCCACCTTCGAAATCTAAATAAAATAGGCTGCAACACTACAAAAAAATACAAAGAAAGTCCCGACAAGTTTCCACTTCTATACGTTTGTGCGGAATGCCATGAATGAATATTATATATATAAACGAGCAACTGGCTGATTGACATATCAACGCACAGCCGAATTATTGATAAAACCAAAACAGTTTAGGGGCCCCAGTTTGTTTTGCCCCAGGGCCCTTGGTCACTTACCTACGCCACTGTATACAAGATCCTTAGGAATTACTCTAGTATTGTGGCCTTGTGGGTGCGCTCACAAACATGTAAACTCACAGACACAAGACACCCAGACTAGGAACGTTTACCTGTTGGCTATACATTTTTTTTTCCTTGCGGGGATCGAACCCCCGACCCGTAGCGCAGCAGCCAATCGATCAACCACCTGCGCCAACCGCATCATTGAATAAAATGAAATAATACTGAGATACTGATATAAGTACCTACACGGCGGCGGCGGTCGCCTCCTTCTGCGAAGCAGTAATGCTAGCAAAAGACGAGGCCGCACGTGTACGCGCTAGGGAGCGGCCCTCACGCCGAGTCACGACCCAGCCACCGGCATCCCGATCCCGATTTCTAGGAGAGCAATGGGTAGCTCACCGTCCGAACGTCCGGTAACTGTCCGGACCGAGCCCAAGTCGTTAACAGCGCGTATTGTTCCACGCGCGCCTCAAGGAGATGTCAAAAAATCGTAGGGACCCAGTAGGGTCGAAGCCTACTGGGGCCAAGAGTCTGCTTCTGAAAGGAAGACTTGGCCCTTGTATGAAAGGCAATGGAGGAACAGGAGTGAGTTTTTAGTCAGTAAAAGTCTGATACACCCTCTCGCCCCGTCCAAGAGCGGAGGTATCATTGGATGATTTACTCACCTACAAAAAAAAAACCTACACACATCTTCCTAGTTTCAGCCATTCTCAATGTCCAAAATCCTGAATCCTGAAAATCAATAATTTTAAACCCTTATTTGCCACATTGAAAATAAAATCGATAACACCTACTTACCTACTTATTACGTAATACGGTGCTGACGACTCGCTCCTCGCTGGCATTCGGGGGAGGGTAGGAGGGCGGTCGACACCTCTTGAGCACGATGCGGTCAAACGCTACTCCTATTGTATTTGCTTGCTACTTTGTAGGAGCTGCTGATACCACCGACTTATTTATTTCTCGTTACGAATGTGTTGTGTAGTTGTCGATTTGGCTTGCTGTGCCTTTCATTAGCTCGACAAATGGATGTGCGATTAACGCTTGTGCGACAATTAACTGCCCCCCTAGCCAAGTTACAACCGTTTCGTGTCGAATCTCGTTCTCCAATCGGTAACGCCTCGGTGTCAGCAAATCAGCAATTGTAGAAAACGATAAGTTGGTAGCCATGTTGACGCGCCTGAGTCGGCCGCTCGTTCTACAGTGTAGCGTTTGTATAACAAAGGATGTAGCGTTGAACATTGTAGAAACGAGCACAATTCATTCCATCATTTTGAACGATCTGGACTTGGCTAAGAATTTTCTCTACTTTTGTTCTGACCATGTCATTCCCATACGTTTGATTAGTTTTCAACTAGCGTTAACGATTGCAGATTATCAATTTGGCTAGGAGTGCTGTACTGCGACTCACAATAGTTCGAATGCACTCTTGTGCGACACACTGAAGCTCGACATCATTCTGGTGTGACAAACGATTGTGCGACTGTATTTTGACACTACGGTAGTTCTCTTTCATGTGCTGTTGAAAAGGGTTTAAAAAATCTTTCTTCTGTAGAGGACTATAATGCAGAGACAGAAATGCAGTTTCCTTGAGATAAAGCCGAATGTCCTAGATTATTAATTTTGTTTTCCTTGTTTCACCTTTATATTTGATTTTTGGGATCCGTAGGATTTGCCTGAGCTGAGCTACCTACGTATGAGTATGTAACGTTCAATGCGTTCCATATAAGAATAGGATCGATGCCATGTTGTGACGTCACGTCATACTGTCAAATCGCAAGAATTGAAGAACTCGGAGATGAGCAAAATTGAAAAACTGGATACTGATTAAATTATTTTCGTTCACATTAAATAAACTAAATTTAAAAAAAAAAAACTTATTTAGCTCACCATAATAATTCTTCGATTTGACAATATGTCGTGACGTCACATCATGGCATTCGATCCTACTCGTGTTTGGAACGCATTGTACATCGTAATTACAGTTACAATATCTCCCTTCCGAATGCCAAGGCAAGGACTCGTTGACTGGATTTCCGTGGGTGCTGCTGCAGAAAATGATGTAGAAACAAGACGATGACGAGATTTACGTACAACTAATTTATCTATTCTCCTTAGAAGTACAGTTATGCCTGGAAACACGCATAAGGTCGTTTTTTATTAATATGGTGCGGATTTCATCAAAATTTCTAAATGACAAAAAACGAGTCCCGCGTGCGTATTCCACGCCTTACAATAAAAATACTTGTATGAAATGGATATTTGTGGTGGTTACGCGTGCGGGGCAATTCCGCATGCGTGATCAAAACCGCACGATATTAAAAACACCCTAAAACAACATTAAAGTTGTAGTTTCTCGTCTCTAGTTATAGTACGAGTAATAAGTTTGTAGGTATCCACTTACTCTATAAAAATAAATCTGAAGTCTCGCTACGTGCTCAAGCAGTAATCTCCTTGGTCCACGTGCAGCATCGGTGTTCCGCGTCACAGAGACGTTCCCGCAACCTCTTGACCGCCTCTCGAAAGTTCAATACAGCATGGCACCCATTGAAAATGGCGGCGATGATGGTTAATGCAAATATTTTATTAGATACGGGGCGGAATCATTTCCATGGTTTTCAAAATCATGATCATGATAAAAAATTTCGATTAGGGGTAGGTACTGCTGGCAAAAATGGTTTCGAAACCAAAATCCAACATGGCCATGCGTTTCAGTAACAATTATTCGACATCGCTGAAGCTGGAACTACATTGGGCCCACGTTTTCCACGTACGCTGATCTGGGCGCGTCGGTGTCCATACATTTTATATTGCAACTAGACTTTTAGAGCTACATTAGACGGTCTAATGTAGCTCTACAAGACGTCTAGTTGGTTGACAAGTGTAGTTGTTTAGACCCTCGCCATGCGACGCCAAGACGCGCCGCTACGTACAACATAGGGTCAGCGCAGACCGAACTGCAAAATGCTCGCGCGTGGTCGACCAAAATTTTGCGCGTTTGTAGAATGCATACTCGAACACGCAATCGGCTTGCTCGAGTATTGTCGAGCGTATTCAATTTTGCGATGTATGATAATAATCATAAGATTTTTTTTTCAATAATCTCAGAAAATGCTCTGCTCTGCTCTTGGTGTGCGCTGACCCTCAGGCGTCGTCCACATGTGCCTCGGTCGAATATACTATAGTTCATGCTTTATAGTTTCAGAGAGAAAATGTGATTAAAGTCCAACTTTTTTTTTATTATTATTATTATTGATAGGCTCGCGTTTGACCACTATCTCACCTGATGGTAAGCGATAATGTGGCCGACGATGGAGCACGCTTGCCTAGAAGTAACCTATTCACTCTTGACTTAAAGTGCTGAGACTTCCCAAAACGCTTTATACGTATGGGTGGGATGTCCACCATGTACCGATGGCGTAACGCCGTACGTCTAGTGGTCCGATAATGGAACGGACTAGGTTTTTTTTTTTTTCGGTGGGAAATCATCTTATGACATCCCCCGCCCTTGGGTGGGGCGGGAGATATTGTCAGACTTTTATTGACTAAAAACCCACTCCTGTTCCTTCGTTCCAGGGCCCCGGGTTTCGTTTTCACACTACCCATGGCCCCAGTAGGCTTCGACCCTGCTGGGACCCTACGATTTGCTGACATCTCCCTGAGGCGCGCGTGGAATAATACGCGCCGTCGACGACTTGGGCTCGGTCCGGACGGTTACCGGACGGTCGGACGGCGGGCTACCCATTGCTCACCATGCGCAAGCCCGCGCCTACGGTGGCCGGAAATCGGGATCGGAATCCCGGCGGCGGTTGGGGCGTGAGGACCGTTGCCTCACGCGAACGGCCGCCTCCTTTGCTAGCAGTACTGCTTCGCAGAAGGAAGCGACCGCTTGCCATTCCTCCTCGCTCCGGACCATGGCCTGTACCAAGGCCCGACGCGAGAGATCGCCGCCGCCGATCGCCCCCACGAGGACACGGCGTTGCTCTGCCCAAGCGGGGCACACCTCTACCGTATGCTCCACCGTGTCCTCCGGGCGGTCCACACAGTGGCGACACCCGGGCGTCGCTTCCGCACGAATCCGGTGCAGGAACTTCCCGAACTTACCGTGTACGGTGAGAACCTGCGTCATGCGGAAGGTGAGGACGCCGTAAGGTCTTTCCAACGACGCCTCATAGAGGGGACTTACCACCATAATTGTGGCGTGCCCAAACGGACTAGGTGGAATTAAATAGTGCAATTCCAACGCTCACGTTTTCTAATTTGGCGCATATCATCCCCTCTAAACAAGTAAATCTGAAGCCTCGGTACGTGTTCAAGCAGTTATCTTCTCGGTCCACGTGCAGCATCGGTGTTCGGTCACAGAGAGGTTCCCGCAACCTCTTGACCGCCACTCTGTAGTTCAACACAGCATGTCGCGGAATTGGCTACAACATGCCGATCAATAAACCTCGTTGGCTCTATTTAAATAGCATCTACATTCTTGGGTAGCATTAAAATAGAATCTTCATAAATTCTTAAAAGTATGTTTGACGCATCCTAGACTGTTGATAATGTCGTGATTCTTATACAAAATCCAAGGAACTAGTATACCATACGGATTGTATATAAATTCTCTTGATTTGAATCTTCTAATCTTTGCTTTAAAAACTTTTGGAGAATTTACATAGTTGTACTTATGAGACAACAAAAGAAAATTCCATGTATTTATTTTTTATTTTTTATTATTCTTATGGAACTGCTATACAATTGACATAACTATGTACCAATATTTAATTGTGGTCTACATTTTATCTTATTTAGGCATAAATTAAAAGTGATAGGTTCTAGTGTTTGTAGCACATAAAAAATCATTGAGGTAATTGCATTGCTCTATTGAAGCATACCACAAAATATTCCTAAGCAACGTTCGGAGTCCCTTCTAAATAACCCTAGGGAAATGTGCTCGTATATTTTCCTTAGCGTCAATTTAAAAGGAACTCGCTGGAGTATCAATCAGTGACTGAAAAATTAAAAGGGAATCGTTTGCCTTGGTATGGTCATGTGAAGAGGAGGGATGAAGCGCATGTTACTAAAAGAGTTATGAGTTTACATGTGGATGGATGGAGAGGGAGAGGGTGACCAAAGAAAAGATGGATGGATTGTGTGAAGAGTGTTATGAAATAAAAGGAAGTTAGTGATAGCATGACGAGTGACAGGGCAGAATGGAAGAAAAAAACATGTTGCGCCGACCCCAAATAACACGGGACAAGGGCAGGAAGATGATGATGATCCATGGAGTATCAATATAGTCCACGGGCATAATGTACCTCTGTCTCAGTAGGTTTCCCCTTCGAGTTCTTACTACAACGCTACCGGTAAAAAAAATATTTTAAGAAAGCGTGTTGCATCGTTGATCACCGCTTCCACGACGATAAAATAATAGTTTTTAAAATTCAAACTAACATTTCTGAACGGAACAATCGCCATCATCGGCAAAATAACCCGGCTAAAAAATAAATGATACGCCGAAATGACTATATTCCAAACAGACGTCCTTAACCCACAGTTTCAAAGCTCAATTTAGATTGACATGAGTGTACCTACGGCTAATTTGATTTTTCAATGTTCTCGTCATGTCATCTTAATAAATGACATTCGATTCAAGGTGTTATGAAAAATTGAAAAAGTTTAGCAAAGAAATTAAAGTAATTTTCTGTCGAATAAACATTAAATTATTTATTAAAAATAAGTTAAGATAGCAGTGTAAACATTAAATTGAAAAATGGACGAAACGACAACTTCTGACCACAGGAACGTGGAAGTAAAAACCGAGTCGGAAAACAAATTCTGTTTTGGTTGTTTGTGTGTAAATGAAGAGAATAATGTACAAAAATATACATTTGAATGCGGTTCCCTCAAGAAAATATTGCAGGTACAAATATAAATATCTATTTAATGATTAAATACGTTTTTAAACACCTAAAACTTATTCGTAAAGTAGTGTAGTAAACAATTTTGTCACAATGTTTACCTGGTAATCTAACAGGTAAATAGCTGTATGAAGACTCCACTTTAAACATATAACAGCTTTTTAGATATGAACACACAACCCACTAAATCCGCCCCTAAGACGACCCATTGACTAATTTTGTATTTGAATTTTTCTTTTTTTTTTTAATTAAATATTTTTTTTTTGCTGTAGTAAACAAATATGAAAGAATTTTAAAAATATCTTCATCAACAGCAAAGTTATAAAGCTTCAAAACTGCTTATATTAAATAGATGTTGAACATGGAATAGTCCAACACGCTCATATTATATTGTCACCTGTATGTACATATTTTACAGGAGAATAAAAAACTCCATTTGTTTATTTTTTAAAATGAAATTAGTTTATTGAGAAAAACATTTAAAACCCCTTTTTCTTATTTTTTAAATGGGCCGCTTTATTAAACCATGGATACTATTTGGAATGGAATATTATTATTATTATACAGGTGACAATATGTCCACCATAGAAAATTATGTCTTAACAAGTGACAGGAATATTTGCTTAAAATTGTTATATAATCTTGTATGCTTTTCTACCAATTTTAACATTGTTTTCACAGTTAGTATTCTATTTTTGTATATTTATTGATAAAGTGGTTAGATAACAAATGTTTTTTTCATACATAATTATTTCCAATTATTGTTATCACAGTCATTTGTTTCTTTTCCTCTCAGATGGATTGCATACTCTTGTGCTATCTGTGCAAGAGGATGGCTCAACACACTGAACAGTTCATACAAAATGTGCAAAGTAACCAAATACTATTGGATAACTTTCAGAATGTGAGTAGCTTTTAATTTTAATACTCATCCAATAATATCTTTCTAAATTTATTTTCCGATAATCCCAATTGAAGAAATCAAGCACAGCAGTTTACTATACTTGACACAGTTTCTTGCTTGGAAAGCAGGGCTGAAATTGTTGCCCCCTGCCCTGCATTCAAATTTGAGTTTGAAGTTAACTCTAATGCCTTTATCAGAGTAAATATCCTACACTCGCATTTTTTAATGCAAACATACGAGTTCAACTGTCAATGTCAAGCAAGTGTCATTTATTACTTACACCACTTACACTGCTTAATTAACCTACCCTGCTCGGAATTCGAGTTGGGTTAACTCTAGGGTAGCTACTCGAATTATAAAAGAATGACCCTGGGCCCTTAATATTAAGTTCCTAATGTAATTTGCATTTTTGGTGTACAATAAAGAATATATCTATCTATCTATCTATCTGGGTTGCAACTTGAAGCATTTTTGAACAGTTGGAGTAGCATCTCTACCCTACACTGATTATTTTTTTATGCAGGTCTGGCAACCTGCTAAATATTGCATTGTAATAAATCTTCTGAATGTAGAATATTATATGATATAATATTTCACAACTTTCACACAACATTATCTAGTCCCAAACTATACAGAGCTTGTGCTATGAGTACTAGACAACTGATAACCATACTGATATAATATTTCTAAATACAATATAGATAAATAACACACATCATCATGCTCATCACACAAATATTTGTTTTGGGTGGGAATTAAACTTATTGAACCCATAACCTCTGGCATAACAGTCATGGTTACCAACCAACAGACTGTAGCAGAACTTCTTTTAGTCCATAATTATCTTATCTTATCTTGATGTGGGGCTGGCCTTAAAAACCAGAGCACTTCGACCCTTCTGGATCTTTTGTGCTAGTCCCCCTGCCTTCTACTCCAACCCCAGCCTTCCGTGCACCTTCGTCATGAGTCCCAGTATGGCCTTGACGGGGCTGAACCTATAGTCCTCTGGCCTAGGAAATGGTTGGCCCAGATACTCTAGTCTTTTGGAGCCTAGTGCTGCACAGTCGCACAGTAAGTGTAGCATATTCTCCTCTGCCTCTCCACAGATCCTGCAAGTCGGGTCGCTTGCTAGTCCCATGTTGTAGAGCTGTTTGTTGGTGGCATAATGCCCCGTGAAGGCTCCTGTGATTATTCGGAGCTGTGTTCTGCTGTACCTCCATAATTTTTGGGTCCAGGCCTTATCTATGTCATTAAGAAATAGCTTTGCATGCTTCTGGCCTGTTGTGTTGCGCCAGTGTGTGCTGTGTATTTCTAACGCAGCCCTTTTCAATGCTTGGTTGATGACCCTTGGTGAGAGTCCTATGAAAGGTTCCGGTCCTTGTAGGAGTGTCTCGGATCCTTTTCTTGCTAGAGTGTCGGCTCTTTCATTGCCTTCTACTCCTGTGTGACCTGGCACCCAGATCAATCTGACCTTGTTGCGCCTTCCTAGCCGATTAAGTATTTTAATACAGTTTAGTACGAGCCCAGAGTCCACTCTATTGCACGTGAGTGCCTTAAGTGTTGCTTGGCTGTCGCTTAAAATGTAGACAGTGTCCCCTTCGGTGCCTCTGTCTAGTATTTCCTGCGCACATGCGATTATAGCATAGGTTTCTGCTTGGAATACCGTCGCCAGTTTGCCCAAACTCAGGCTGAGATTGCAGTTGTCGCTATGTACCCCCGCTCCTGTACCGGTGTTCATTTTAGAACCATCCGTGTACCATACCTGGTTCTTCCCTTTGTGGGGTTTCATCCCACCTTTCCATTCCTCCCTACTCGGAATGTATATCTTAAACTCCTTTTTGAGATTTTGAATGGTACGTATTTTGTCACATCCCATGTCCATCATCCAGTCAAGTTCCCTGTTTGGTCTTGTGTTTGTATGGTTTGTTTTGCATCCGGAGTTCGTCCAGTGCCCCATACTTCTAAGCCTATGAATGGCCCTCCTCGCCTCTAGTTCCACTTCAATGTGTAAAGGGGTGAGATTGAGCATCGTTTCCATCGCCGCAGTTGGCGTGGTTCTAAATGCTCCTGTAATGGCCATGCAGGCAGTCCGCTGTACTTTGCTTAGGGCCTGTCTGCAAGTTGCCAGCTTGGTTCTGGTCCACCATACGATGCTCCCGTATGTGATCAGCGGTTTCACCATCATGGTGTATATCCATTTGATATCCTGGGGTCTAAGGCCCCATGTCTTCCCATAAGCAGAGCGACACATGCCAAATACTCTTAGAGCCTTGTTTGTTGTCGCTTCGGCATGGCTTTTCCACGTGAGTTTGCTGTCTAGAATTACTCCTAGATATTTTACTTCTGTGGACAACTCTATACGGTGTCGTAGAGCTTTATGGCACCCATTGTTGTTAGGTCCCTCCTTCTGGTAAACGGGATGATCACCGTTTTGCTTGGGTCGATGGATAGGTGGTTGAGTTTACACCACCTTTCAACCATGTTTAATCTCTCCTGTATGATCCCCGACACAGTGTTGGGAAATTTTCCATTTACAAGTATCACGAGATCATCTGCATATCCAATCGTGTACGTTGGTCCTTTGTTCAATTCTATTAGCAGCTCGTCTATCACCAAACACCAGAGCGTTGGCGAGAGTACGCCTCCTTGCGGGCATCCTCTTGTGACATGCGCCCTTTTGGTCTCACCTAGCAGTGTTGATTCTATAACTCTGCCCTTCAGCATATTGTCCATCCAGTCACAAATGGTAGGGTCTATGCCATGTTTCTCTGCAGCTGTTCGTATCGTTCTAAAAGTAGTGCGATCGAACGCGCCTTCTACGTCGAGAAAGGCTGCTAGGCATATCTCTTTGCATTCTAGCGCCTTTTCGGCACGGCTTACGACCTGGTGTAGCGCAGTTTCTGTTGACTTACCAGGCTGATATGCGTTTTGCATCCTGTGAAGCGGTTGTTTTTTCAGCGCTCCCTCCCTGACATGCTTATCTACAAGCTTTTCCAGAGTTTTTAGGAAGAATGATGTCAGGCTTATAGGTCTGTATGACTTAGCGTCCTCATAGTCCGCTCTTCCTGGCTTGAGAAGAAAGATTACTTTCGCCTGTCTCCACGCCTTTGGTATGTAGCTAAAGGCGATGCATGCTCTGTATAGTCTACCCAGATGCGGTTCTAGTATGTTCCCCGCTCTTTGTAATAGGGCTGGGTACACTCCGTCTGGTCCCGGGGCCTTGTATGGCTTGAAGCTTTCCAGGGCCCACTTTATGCCATTCTGCCCTACTACCTTTTTCGCGGCGTCCCAGTCGGCTTTCGTTGTTTTTGACTTAATGTCGTCTAAGCTTAACGAGTCCGCCATGTCGGTAGCTGCGAATGAGCCGGGAAAGTGCGTTCTGAACATTATCTCAATCACCTCCAGACTCTGTCGGTTTGCCATTCCCATCCTTGATGGATGTCAGTGGATTCACCTTTGCAGTGGCCATAGCCTTCGACAGCCTCATGCTATCTGGAATGCTGCCAATGCTGTCGCAGTGGTCCCTCCATGCCTTCCTTTTGGCCCTGCGTACAGCCTTATTATATTCAGTTAGCTTTATAGCATACATCTCAAAATTTTTGAGAGCCTTAGCACGATTGAAGGCGGCCCTAGTTTCCCTCCGTAGCCTAGCTAGGTCAGAGTTCCACCATGGTTCCTTTCTTGTTTGTACTACCTTTTCGGGGCAATTATTTGTCCAAGCGCTCAGAACGGCTTCGGATATTCGCCCCGCCTCAAATTCTACGTCAATTGCTGAATTCAGCTTTCCCTTGGGGTCCCCAAGTTCCACTTTCAAGTCTTTCGTGTAGGAGTTCCAATTGGTGTATCTTGGGTTCCTCCTTGTTACCAGTTCCTTTTTCCATCGGGTACTGTACTTGAAGCAAATATACCTATGGTCTGAGAGTGAGATCTCGTTTGGTACGTGCCATTCGCTTATGCGGTTACTAGCCCTATTAGTAGCTACTGTTAGGTCAATCACCTCCGCTCGTCTAGCATTGACGAACGTGGGCCTGTTGCCATTATTTATAATTTGTAAAGGTGAGCTTACCAGGAAGTCCAGCAGTCTTTCACCTCTCCTGTTATTGCTGGTGCTCCCCCAAGTGACGTGGTGTGCGTTGGCGTCGCAGCCTATGATCAGGTCTAGGCCCTCCCGGCTGCAGTGTGCCACGAGTTCCCTCAGGTTCGTTGAGATGGGGTCCTCGGCTTCATACGGCATGTATGCGGAGGCTAGTATCAGCGCTCCGCCTCCCTCCTCCTCTCTTAGAGGGACCTTGATGGTTGTCAGGTCCCTGTAACAGAAATTGTGCAGGGGAATCGCATCTAGGCCATTTCTGACATAGATGCAAGCCCTTGCATTTAGGTCATGACGTTGGTAGTGTACAATACCCCCAGTCCTGCCCAGGCCTCTAATCTCCCCTTTGTAAATGTAAGGTTCTTGTATTAGAGCTATGTCATATTTTAACATGTTTAGCTCGCGCGCCAGAAGGGCAGTCGCAGCCTTATTGTGTTGTAGATTGATTTGTACAAACCTTATAGCAGCCATCTTATTTTTTCTGTTACTGCCTGTCCACCCCCGCCTCCCCGTCCTCGTCTGAGTCCGGGCAGTTGGGGTCCAGTTTGAGGACTGCCAGTCCCGCTAGGTCCCCCGCGCACGTCGATGGTGACGACGCGCGGTCCAGTTCCATCGCTAGATGGTAGTCCTCGTAATGTTCTGCGACGTCGCTGGCCCGCTCTTCAGCGAGGAAGGCATCTTCCTCCGAGCTTAGGACCACTTCCTCGACGCAGGCCTCCTTCACCTCCCCACTAGGGGCGTCCGGTGCAACCGAGGTCGCTGGGGGTTCCTTGGCCTGATCTTTGACCTGGTCCTCCCTCCTTCTATCCGCGTCCTCCAGCAGTTTGAACTGGCTAGGCCCCAGTCCTGAGTGGAGTGTGTAGCCAGCCTCCCTGATGGCGTCCGCGGATACCTTGTCCATAAGGACAATCCGGCGTGTCGTGGTTGGCTCCACGTCAACCTTCAGCACTTTCCACCCATCTGTGTGCAGTGCTGGGTTGAAGCGCTGGAGCAGCCTCAAAGTATTGGCGAGGTCGGCGCCCTTGAAGGTCTTCGACTTCCACGCCATCTTGATCGGCTTCGGAAGGTCCTTTGCCTCCAGCACCCGCAGCTTGGTGCCACTGACCTCCCGGCCGTCGACGGCGCGGAGCCACTTAACCGCGTCGGGTCCCTCGCAGCTGACGTGCAGCGCCCCTCCGACCATGTTCCCGACATTCACGCGGGGCAGTGGATCCGGGGTCTCCATCAGCAGCTTCCACAGAAACTCCTGAATCGGACCCAGGGTTCCCGCCTCCAGCGCTTGGTCCGGGTGGGACGCGTGCACGATCGCCATCTTCGTCCCCATGAGAGCGTCCTTATAGGATCCCTGGGTTTTGACCTTTTTAGTGTCATTACCCGGTTCCTTGGCCTCATCACTCACCTCACGTGTCCTTTTGACAGGTGCCGTTTCAACCTGCGCTTAGCGCTGCCGCTCAAGCGCCGATGGTGCGGCCCCGGTGCCTGCGTCGCGGCGTCCCCCGCTCCCGTCCCTCCACTGGTCGTTCCCTGTACAGGTTCCGTCCGTGGCGGAGGTGTCGGTATGCTGGTGCCCCCACGACCCGGCAGCGGTGCCCCTGCCCCAGAGTGCCCTTGGGCGCCACTCCCTCCTTGCGGAACCCCCATACCGGTTTTCCCCCGTCCCTTGCAGCCCTTACGGGTCACAGTGGTCCAGGAGTCGAAGCCCGATACGGGTACATCCTGCTTGGAGGCAGCGGCCCCCCTACCTGCTATCGCCTTAAGCCTAGTCCCTGTAGTCAGGTCCACGGCCATTTGTGACACGCCCTTTGCGGTCTTGTCACCTTTTTTGTTGTTTTGTGTTCCATTAAGATCCATACCTTGCATTTGTATTGTTTCATCAGCCCGACTCCTCACCCACCATCGAGCCCTCAACATCGGGGATGCTTTAAAGCACCAAGGTTACCGAGCTGATATAGTACCCGTGAGTGAGTTGTCCGCGAGCTTCCAGCAGTCCACATCTGCCCCCCACAATAGGTGTCAGTGCGTACCTGCCTTCCGCTGCGAACCCCATCACTCCCGAGTACTCACCTGACGGCCGTCTGACCGGACGTCGCAGCCGATTGACCATGATTGGCTAGACCATGGCCGCCCGTTTGAGGAGAAATCCAGACCAAAGTGGCGTGTTGCCTTCAAGGGGTAAATACAACCCGACCCCTCTCAGGCTCAACCACCAGGACTCCTTCATCCCCCCGTACGGGTCACCGCGCACGGCACAAACACGCGGGAGGTCATTAGCTATCCACCATCTACCCTGTTGATGATGGACACGCAGAGACATGACCTCTCCATCCCTGCATTAAAGCGCCCGATGGTTTCTGTTACGTCTATTTCTTAAGGAACTAGACCAATAACGGGGCGGCAACCACGAGAAGGATAACCACCAGACTGACCTTAAGGATCTATGCGACTGTTGCGCTCTCCCTTAAAGCCCACGCCCCCTCACATCCTCTGAAGGAGTCCGTGAGGTAGGCCAACCTCTATGCTACCATGTGAGTCATGTCGTTCAGTAACCGCGAAAGCACACAGATTGGCCAGCCCCCAAAAACTCCATAATTAAAACTCCTTAGTGTAGCATTACTAAAAAACATCGTACTGTAAGTCATGTCACTTCCCTTGTAAATTTTCACCTCCAAATATATTACGGATTTGTATTTTAATTACGTATTAATTTACCTCCCATATCTCCTGCAAAACCCGCTTCACTGGTGACCCCGATGTGTTTGGGTGGCGTAGCAGAATTTCTTTTAGTCCATAATTAGAACTCCTTAGACAGGCCAGTCAAATGGGCAAACTACAGCCTTGTGCATTCAGAAAAGACACAAGTACACTTATTTTTAATTATGTTTGTCCTTATTTTTTTTTATGTTTTGTACAATAAAGAATATAATAAATAAATAAATAATAAGTATTATCTTAGTAGTGGACTACAGACTCTGTTATCTGTATGTTGTTTAAGGCTGATTATACTTATGTTAGAGATCTACCCATGCAAGCTTATTCAATAACCTTACATGTTCACATTGTTTTTCTTTACTGTAATTTTACTAAATAATCCCATACTTTGATTAATCGGGTTAAAACACCTTTCAGGTCATAGATGAGACATTAAAATCAGTGCGCACACAGACGCAACCACTAGTCAACTTATCACAAGTGCCATTTGATGTGATAGAGTTATCAGAGAGAGATAGCAATAGTACTGAGGAGAGCTTCTCTGTCATATGCTCTCGGAGTACAAGGGAGGATGTCCAGGTCAAGACGGAGATGAAAGAAGAGGAATATTCGGATAATCGTGAAGCAGAAGGCACTAATGGTGATGATGGTGAGTATTTGTCAAGCTGTTTGTGAACATCTGGCTGATCCAGTGTTTTGCTTGGATCATTGGATAAATAAGTAGAAATAACTTAGCAGTGTTGTCGAAAATCGACTTGCTTTTGAGCTTTGATCCACTAAAATTATTGTATTGTAAATAATGATTTGTTTGTATAAAATTGTCATTAGACACCACGCGATGTAAGACACATCGACGTAAACACGTGTAACCTGAATTCAGTTTGTGATTTTGGAACCCCTGGAATTTTTGTCACCATTTTTCTAGTTTTTTTACTTCGATCTTAAACTTTCATTAATAAATGCATTAATTACATTAAAAAGAGCAATGTTAATAAAACTCGATTGCTACCTGCTGTTTATCCACGTTCCTAGTTCACTAACGAGGTCGCCTAAGACCGACACTTCTGCCAGCTTCTATAACTGCCCCCTTAAATTCGCTTCTAACAATTAAAAGGAAAATGATTACTTAGAATAAAAAAAAGTGTAATAAGCACGCAATTGGCAGGGCGCGTCTATGACCTATGTACACGATAAATAACAGTTATTGTATGTAAACTACTACTTAACTACCAAGCATACAGGATCCAAATCTTGGCTCCAGTTTGTACACTGCTACGCTCTTCCAGTGCCTGAGCACCGCTATCACTGTTTTAGTTCGGCACGGACTTGCGCCCGCGCCAGGCAGCACGCATAGCATGGTATAATCAACCTTTTAATGTTCCTACTACTGGGACTGAGGGAATGGGCCGGTAATCCGGCACGCGGGGCCAGTGCGGTTTGGTGGATGTCAAATATCTTCGAAATTTTAGTCCTAGGACATAACGGTTTCCTTCACCGTTTGGAGAACAGTAGTGATGAAATAAATTACACTAAGTAATGCGCCTTCCTTGGTTTGAACCCACAACCTACTTGAAAGTCGAAACAATTACCACTGTGCTACCACTAGTCTTAAGGACGCGTTTGCAACAAATTCAAAAAAAATATTTACCCAGCATAACTCAAAAGATTGTTGACCGAGTACATTTCTTTTTTTTATTTCTACATTGCAGAGTTACCTGAGTCAAATGTAAAAGATGAAGACGACGAGTTACCCCTGAAAACCCCGCTGAAAGAAGAATTAAAACAGGTAGACTTAGACAGCACAAACCTCGTAAAACACAGTGCAACACTAAAGAAGAAAAAACACAAGAAGAAAAGTAAAATCAAAGAAGACTTGCAACAGATAGAGAGAGGTAGGTTGTTTTAATATGGTTTGAAAAGCAGCATTATAAATTGATATATAATGCTTGACTGCGATCTTACCTGACGGTAAGCAGTGATGCAATTGTTGATGGTGAGGCGCACTAGTTTATTAAGAGGCTAAAAATTTTCAAAAATTCAAAATTCAAATATTTTTATTCCACATAGGCCTATATGTGCACTTAAAAAACGTCAGAGGCTAGTGCATGGTTCCAAATTGGTCGTTTCCTATGGAGAAGAACCGGCAAGAAACTCCATGGTTACTCTTTTAAAAAAAGTGGTTGATGTTAAAATTTTTCCATATTACAGTATTAATAGATAGAAACAGAAGATAGTAAGAACAGTGTAGACCAATCAATATTGTACCCAAAAGCACAATAAAAACAATCATAATAAATAAAATTAGTCGTAATAGGAAGTAATCAAAGAATTCGTGGAGTCTACAGTGTTCTCACATTCACATTACAAAAAAGAGGCTACATAAAAAAAAAAAACAAGGAAAATATATATAATAACAACTTCTGATTCTGGGTTAACGGGAAGTACGTAAGTTTTCCCGTCCGATTATAATTTGGGTCTCTTCAAGGCCTATTCAATCCACCATCCACATCCACCATCTACGATTCAAGCACTAGTTTATATCAATTAAAAAAAAAAGTACCCTATGAATTTTGATTTCCTCACAAGTGTCGAAATAGGTATACGTTTTTTATGACATAAACGGCCGTATCTTTTTTTCGTTAATTTAGAAGTTTGGATTTTTTCACAGCTTCAAGGGACTGCAGGTCTAAGAATATGGTTTTAATTATAGCTCGAAACTTCCACTAGTTCCTGAAATAAAGGATTTTGATAGACAGACAGACAGACAGACGGACGGTCAACAAAGTGATCCTATAAGGGTTCCGTTTTTTCCTTTTGAGGTACGGAACCCTAAAAATGGATTTATTTTTAAAAGTTATAAATCAAATCATGTTAGTTAAGAACTTGATTTTATTCCTCCTTAAGTGTAAAGTCATAATTTCAACCAGAAGACGTCCACTATTGGACAGGCATCCCCCAAATGCTACCACAACGACCGGTCCGGTGCGTCTTGCATCCATCGGATTCCCGCAACTCCCACCAGATCGTCGGTCCACCTCGTAGAAGGCCGCGCCAACGCTGCGTCTTCCGGTAGGAGGAATGCAAAGTGCAATATATAATCATTTGTTTCAGACACACCTAAAATAAAGACTATATACATAACTCGGGAACAATGTATGGAAGAGCGTGCGCGAATGGAACAGGATCCGAAATACGTAAACTTCGCATACAAGTGTGGAAACTGCATCAAAGGCTTCACCTTCAAAGGAAGCTATGATAAGCACATGGAGAAACATTCTCAGGTACCCATTTACGTATACTAGCTTTTTTCCCGTCTTTCTTTTTCAGGGTTTTATCCCGCAGGGTACCAACAGAAATCCTATTAATAAGCTTCTGCTGGGACCATGGGTTAGCTTCCGTAAGGGAAACCCGGGATCCTGGAATGCAAGGCAAAGAAGGATCATAGAAGTAGGTTTTAGTCAGTAAAAGTCTGACACGACCTCTCGCACCGCCCTAGAGCGGGAGAAATCATTTGATGATTTCCCACCAAAAAATAACCAATTCCTTTTACTAGCTTTTTCCTGTATTTATTTTTTCCGTATCCGAAGGGTAACAACGGAAATCCCATTACTAAACCTCCGCTGTCCGTCCGTCCTTTCGTCTGTCTGTCCGTCCGTTCGTCTGTCAGCGAGCTGTATCTCATAAACCGTAAGAGATAGAGAGTTGTTCACAGAATGTGTATTTCTATTGGCGCTAAAACAACAAAATAATAAAATTAAGGTAAGTTACCGTACAAGAAACATTATTTTGTCAGCGTTTTTGATGGATTTTAATACGTATGGGACCCTTCGAGTGCGAGGTCGACTCACATTAAGCCATTATTTTTCTTTCTCATTCTCTTTCTCGTTAGTGATAGCATGACGAATGACAGGGCAGAATGGAAGAAAAAAACATGTTGCGCCGACCCCAAATAACACGGGACAAGGGCAGGAAGATGATGATTACGACACCCTACACCTACTTTAAGTAGTATTAATAATATTCTTTATTTCATTATTGCAGTGCATGGGAGACTATGAATGTGATATATGCAAGCAGAGAACGGATACTGAAGATAAATTAGTTAGCCATATGAGATATCATTTAATGTGAGTAGCTGTTTTTATAGCTCTATACAAGGTGATACCGAAATAACTGTCAACATGAGAATGACTGATTGTGTACAATTGCTGTCTGTACCATGCACTGGTACACCACGCGTCGTCTCTGTGCTCGGGAGTTTTTGGTCTTAGGACCTTCCCTTTCTTCTCCAGAACTAAAAATTCGAAGACATTTGACATCAACCAATCTGCATTGGGCCGAGAGGTTCACCACTCGGCCCAATGCGGATTGGTGTATTTTAATACAGCCCACTCGCCATCACAAGGAGGCCTGTATTCCAGCAGTAGGATAGTTATAGGTTGATTATGTTTAACTCCTGCCTATTTCCTCATGATGTTGTGCCTCCGATGTAATGTTGTTTTTCTTCACAGTCGCTACAAATGTCCTGAATGTGGTTTAACAAGAAACTGTCGCGTGACGATTCGAGATCATTACAACGCGTACCACAGCCAAGGATTCCAAACTTGTCCGTATTGCAGCAAGATTTTTAAGTGAGTTTGTACTTTATTGCTATCTTGATAAGGTCTACTTATGATTGACTCAGTGACACATTTTCCAATGACTTTGTATCATATTATGCTGATATTATATCAGTAATAATAAGATAAAAAGTCGTAATTATCAGTGATGAGTCTCGACTAGGACCATCATTATATGTTCAGGTTGTCACATTGCAGCGTAAGTTTTAAGTGAGTTTATGCCTTATTGTTAAGATAATAAGGTCTACAATAGCTTGGATCGAATGACACTTCGTCCAAAGATTGGGTATTAGAATTGGTCATGGTATGGATTGTTTTGTTTTTCTGTCTGTAGACGACAGACATCACTGCGCAAGCACATACGCTACGGACACATGCGGAAGGGCCGCGTGCAGTGCGCGTACTGCCTGAGGACTTACGCCGACAAAGACGCATTGCGCTCGCATATGGTTCTGTAAGTAGCCAGCTTTTCGGTATTTTACAGGATGCATTTTGGAGAATGTGCGCGGGAATTGTATAATTTTATTCCGCCATCACCGTTCTACCTTCGGACAACCTGACGTACGGCGAGTACCTTACATGGTTTACACCTCTACGGCCCAGACAAAGCGTTTCGCTTCGTCGCGCGTCGTTTATATTTTACATCAAACTGGAACAATTTGCCTGCTGCGGTCTTCACGTCGGATTGTAATTAAGGTGTCTTCAAGGCTAGAGTGAATAGGCTCTTAATAAACTAGTGCGCCTCACCATCATTGATTGCATCACTGCTTACCATCAGGTGAGAACGCCGTCAAGCACTAGCATACATTATTAAAAAAAAGTACTATTAGAATACTTTCATCAATTTTTTTTCAGCAACAAGCCGTTTATTATTATTATTATTTTTATTAGACGCTTCAAAGCTCCACAAAAAGTAAATAAAGTTTACTTATATTTACGTGTCTGATTTTTAAATATAACTATTATAAAGTTATATTTCATTAGACAGACAAATTGTAGTGACCAAACATCTAGTCAGAGCACGAAATCGTCTCACTCGCTCTGAAACGCATGCGTGTTCTCGCGCTCATACTCTCGGCTGAATAATTTTGTGTTTAGGGGATGTTTGGTCACTACAATTAGTTACTTCAATAACATATTTAAAAATCAGACATGTAAAAATAAGTAAAGTTCTTTTATTTTATTTTTTGAGCTTTAAAGTGACTGACAGAAATATTGGTCAATGGAAAGTGAAAATATTCTACAAAACATCTATAAAAATTAGCCATAAAAATTTAAGTTAAGTTACTCTTATTTTTAGTTCCCTTTCTCACCTGGTATCTGCCCAGGGGCTCCAAGGAGGAGCTCCACAAGCACACAGGTATTCAAAGCACATGAGACGCTACTGAGAACCTAAGGTTTCATCCGTGTGAAAATAAGTTATGTCAGACAGCTCTATAGGTAAAGACCTATTATATCGACTGCGCGCGGTTGTTGAGATGCAGTCCATCTGATAGCAGCCTAACATTTTTGTTCTGTTCACAGTAAACATTCCAAAGAAGTATCAGCGCGCCCCATCAGCAAGAAACACGTCTGCCAGGAGTGTGGCATGGCGTGCAAGTCACCTTCTCAGCTGAAGGCCCACAGCAGTAAACATTCCAACATACGGGACTACTATTGTGTGGAGTGTGACAAGTAAGTTTTCTCAACTGAGGAACCAGAGCAGCCCCCCTAGCCAAGTTACAATGGTGTCGTCCGCGCCGAACGCCTCGAGTAGGCCACGCCTCCGATTCTTTTTTTCTGGTTCCACGTGACTGAGCGTTGAGATGACGTCAGAACTAAGGAATCGGAGGCGTGGCCTACTCGAGGCATTCGGCGCGAACGATACGATTGTAACTTGGCTAGGGGGGCAGAAAGCAGTCAGTCACGCAAGACTACTGCTGTGTGGCGTGTGATAAGTAAGAACAGCGTTTTTTTATTCTACTTTATATAGCATGAAAACCTTCTTTAGAATCGTCCTTAGTGAAGAGCTTGTCCCTGGAAATAATCCATTAAGAGTCAGCCCGCATCGTGATGCGTCGACTTTTTAAGATGACAATACAATATAATAGAATAGAAAAAACTTTATTGTACACCAAAAAAGTAACACGACTTATATATACAGATCGGCCGTTATATCTTGGCGACCCTGAATTTCGCGCAGAAGGCTGCGCACGAACGTTTTTTAGGAACAAACTGGTGGCGTGAGGCGACGTGCGCGGGGCGGAGGTCTAGGCATAGAGATTGACTCTATGTAAACACAATCGACCCTTTATTCAATCAAATATCGTAGTCGATTTTATCGATTTGGAATTTATAAATTTTTGTTTCTATGAGATATTGAACGGAATAGATTTACAAACATAGTGAATGTTGTCGTTAGTAAATGAGATTTCGACTTTACTGAAAAAAAAAAACGAATAAAATTTTATTTTCTTGGTTGAAAGACATGATTTAGTTAAATATCGGTTATTTATAAACGACTTCTACAATAACGACTGTTTGAGAATATTTTAAACCTCCTTATAAAATTTAATCAAATATATTTTTATAATTGGATTTCAATCGATTTGAAAAATAATCAATTAAACAACACCCTCAGATACGCATATTGGACATCCCTTTTTGTTTACTCCGTAAAACTTCGTGCATATTCGGTAATGCTCGGGACGTGGTATTGTGTCTCAGTCACACGTTAGCATTGGTGTCGTGTTCGTGTCGCTATCTCTATCTTGAGTACAAAAGTTTTCGTTGATCGTTGTTACTTGTTATTATTTTCTTGTTAAGTTTTTTGTTTAGTGTTAAGTTTTTTGTTTTTGTTTATTCGATCATATTATTGATGAAATGACGGAACAATTCGTCATTAATACAGGATCAGACTCAGAAAATGAATCTGAAAGTGAGAGCGACGACAATAATGATGACGATGACGAACCTATACCGAGTAAAATGGCTTTATGGGGCAAATGACTTTATGTTAGGGATTTCCCCCCTCAGCGAAAGTGATTAAATAATAAAAAGTTTATCAAACTGTAAATAATATTGTGTGTGATTGTGACAAAAATTTGCTACTGTCGAAAGGTACTCACCTTTTATAATGTACCTAATGAATTTTTAATTCATTAGGTACATTATTTTTTTAGCTTTCTGTCTCATAGCGTTTTGATATTTATTTTATTTGTACTTGGTCTCTGTATCAGGAAATTTAAATAAAATTAAATAAAAAATTAAAATAAATCGGTTCGGTAATCGGTAATCGGTTTCGGTTTAAAAAAAATGAATTCCAATAACACTTTTTTTACGAGTGTACATGCGCGAAAGTTCGCAGAGCCTATGTTCAGAACCGTCAAGTTACAACGGCCGATCTGTAAACTTAAATCTATGGGTACAATGGCGGTCTTATCGCTAACAGCGATATCTCCCAGACAACTTTAGGATGGATCGTAATAACTTAACATAATACAGGGGGTAGTCTACGGTGTACTGCTAACAAATTGATCTATCTCTATAATATATAAAACACAATACATAACTATAAATATATACATACATATTAAAATATGTTACACAATTTCATTAAAAAATGGACGAAAAAAAAAAGAAGAAAAGGGGAAAAAGAAAGAATAAGGTATGGTTGGTGATAGAAATTAGATTACGTAGAACCAGAATGGTATTATAGAGAAAGGAAATGATTTTTAACTAGATTTTTGAAACTGACTAGTGACTGGGCTTGCCTAATTGCTAATGGCAACGCGTTCCACAGACGCACCGCAATATAGAGCTTTATTTAATACCAGAAAAGGTTCACATTTCAGTGAGGTAATTTTATTACACCCCGCTGCAGTTCAAAAGCATCTCAACAACGCAACGCAGCGATGCTGAAATTCAAATTTTCGTACGTCTTTTGTTATCTGCAGTTCAGAATCTGATAGTACGGTAATAAGACTTAGAAAGAAACTTGACGTTTTATCTTGTCTCTAAGTTAGAGAGTTATGACGATGGTTTTTATTTTTTAAGTGTAAAGGAGCAACAAACATACTGTTTTACGAACATGAGTAAATGCCAGTTTACTAGCAGCGAACTTTATTCACCACAAACAATAACTAATTTGTCCAATCTACAAAACCCAAATCACAATGAACACTAGACTTCCGTTTTAATATCGCTTAGTTCGTTTGGTAAGATCACTTCACACACTTAGGTATCGCACTCGTTTCGCAGACGAAAACAAACTGACTCACTTTCGGTCGGGAGCTCGTATTTATATGCGAAGCCAGGAAAATTCTAGATGAGAGACGTTTCAAGGCCATTCTAGAACAATACAGTCGCGTCGCGGGGCCTTAAATAATTTTTATTACAAACATGTACCTTCCTCCTTTCACGCGAATTTCTACTCTATTGTTAAACGCGGAGGGTAGAAATTCTCTTATCAACCACCTGCTAACCCTATTTAATAATAATAGTGGTACTTTATGGTGGACTTTTCTAGAACTTGCCAGACCTGGGTACGTACTTCCATTCTAGAAGTTTCGCACAGCAATGCGTTTCAATAATTTGATGTTACTCTTGGTTTCATCGAAAATATGGCGTGTACAAGTTTCACGGCGTAACAAAATATACAAAATTTGGCCTTAATTAGTGTGACAGATATATTGTAATTATATTATATCTTTGTATTTATATATAAATATTCGTATTTGAATAAATAATAATAATACTAATCGAGTTTTCTCCATATTGATCCAGATTTCATAACATCACCCAAAGGTTGAGTAGAAGGGTTGACTTTACTTGTTTATTTTCAGGAGCTTCAAAACCGCAGCCACATTGAATAGCCATTTAAAGACTGCATCAATCCATGTCAGTTGTATAAAGTTACCGTAAGTACTGCGTCGTACAAGACAAGGTTTATGTTTAGGTTCTTGACCAATGCCCTGGGGCCCAAATCTGATATTTTTATAAATTCGTCATTCCAACACGATTCCATTGTCATTTTGCTAAAAGTTCATAATCTGCTAATTCATAATGATTGATCATTGATCGTTCAATGGTCTCGTAATAGAGTTGGGGTAGAATGAAAATATCGAGCTTATTAAAACCAATAACTGCACAATGACGTTCAGATGGTAGGTCACTGATCAAAAGAACTCAAAATTTTAGCAGATGAATACGTCAGACATTCAGACATTTGTCAATATGTACGAGATTACCATTCTATGCCACTTCTTTCAATGGAGTGTCAGTTGTTGAACTTGTTGGAAAGTCATAATGACGCCATTACATTAGTAGATTACCAAACTTGTCAAAATCAACGATTATGAAATCAATGCCAGACCATTCTGTCACTATTGTAATAGCAGACTTGAGGCCCTGGTGAGGGTCGCGAAAATCTGATGGATGCGAGACGTACAGGACCGCTCGTTGTGGCGACACTTGGGGGAGGTCTATGTCCAACTATGTGTTTTATAAGTGCCCATGTAGGCCTATGTGAAACAAAACACTTATGACTTTGACTGTGGACGTCTTTCGGCTGAAATGATGATGGTGATGACGAAGTATTACTTGCTAAAGCTTGGTTTTCCCTGACGAAGAAAATCAGTTTTCTAAAACTTTATTTGATTTGAAAACCTCACTCGGTTTCTCGATAGAAAGTATCCAAATAAAGCGATTGTCTGTTGAAAATGAGCAGTAGCTGATTTTGATAATTTTATTGCTTTCCACGCTAAGGTAAAAAAGTAAGTAACTATACCCATCAGGTACGGTTGTTTCTAAATTTTACACAAAAAATACGTTAGTGGATATCTTTAATTAGATAAGTAAGTAATTATGTCAATATTGTAGTCAACTTTTATTATAAATTGTTTGCACTGATACGAATATCAAAAATATTTAAAAAAAAAAAAAAAAATTATAGGAATGGATAGGTGGACGTCTTTCGGCTGATATGATCATCATCATGATGGTCATATCAGCCGAAAAACGTCCACTGCTGGACATAGGCCTCCCCAAGTGTCGCCACAATGAACGGTCCTGTGCGTCTCGCATCCATCGGACTCCCGTAACCGTTACCAAGTCATCGTGGCCAAGTCAGGTGGAGATGGTTACATATTTTTCCAAAAATCCCCACTGGGCTGAATTGATTCAAATAGTGGGGATTTGTGGAAAAAAAATCTGAAAAAATAATTAGTTAGTCCCCGTTGGTCGAAATTTGTGGGTGGGGATTTCTGGAATAAATCGGCTGGACGAGAGAGGTGGCTGCCGCCGAACACCTCTACGAAAACTTTTTTACTACGGAATTTATTCATTAAATAACCGGACAGCTCATCATCAGCCGAAAAACGCCCACTATTAAACATAGGCCTCCCGCAAGTGTCGGCACAACGAACGGTCCTGTGCGTCACATAAATACTTAAACCTGTTTTTTTTTTCAGATTATCGTGTCTTCACTGCGACAAACGTTTCGCGATACGTCGAGATTTAGAGACGCACATTAACAGAATACATCTCAATATCAAACCGTTCACTTGTGATAGATGTGATAAGGTAAATATTAAAACTTGAGATTTGAGAGCATTAAAATTTGAGAGACGTGGTGGCCGAGTGGTAACGGCCCCGACTTACGAGTTGTAGGTTCCGAGTCAAAGCCAGCTCTTCTTTTTAAAGAGGAGGCATTTATCCCACCATTGGGAACATCATAGAGCTGTTCTTAAGGTGGGTCATCATCAAATTAGAACCCACCTGTGTTCCTTCAGAACTCTTGCGAACAATTTCTCAGTCCAGGAACCCTGTTATCATTATGCTTCATCATCCTGCCCTATTCCTAATTTATGTAGAGTTGGTGTAGTGCCTCTCTTCTTCCATACATCTTTATTTCCTCTTCGAATGAGGTTTTTGACGGGATTTATTCGACTGAAGTTCAGTAGAGTAATGGTGGCCGAGTGGTAACGGCCCCGACTTACGAGTTGTAGGTTCCGGGTCAAACCCAGCCAGACTTTGTGTAATTTATTTCATCACCACTGCTCTCAAAACGGTGAAGGAAAACATCGTGAGGAAACCGGCATGTCCTAGAACCAAAAATTCGAAGACTTGTGATATCCGCCAACCCGCACTGGGCCCGTGTGATGGATTACGGCCCATTCCGAGATTAAGAGGAGGCCTGAGTCCTAACAGTGGGAAAATTATAAGGCCGACTATGCTATGCTAAAAATGACAACTACACTGAGCTCTGCTTTCCCCGACTTCGAACGTGAAAATTTCGGATTTTCGCATTAAGAGCGTCCAACCAGAGATACATTTTCATTATTTCTCATACAACCGCTCCAGCTTTAGGTGATTATGACGTCATTACACATTTTTCTCTAATTATCTCTAAACACAGGTATCATATATATCTTATCTATGTTTCTATTGAGATGAAATCGTGAATTTGCGTAAAACTAATTCAGTTTAGACCTCTGAAAATCTGCTATTTTCCGTGAACTTTGGTATTTCATAATGTATTCTTAAATAAAAAAAAGTTAAAAAAAATATCAATAGAAACCTCCTTGCATATTTCAATCAAGATTCTGAATGACGAAATTTTTTCCAAAAACTATTACAATTTTTTTAAAATTATTATTGATAGGCTCGCGTTTGACCACTACCTCACCTGTGGTTAGTGATGATGTGGCCGACGATGGAGCACGCTTGCCTAGCAGTAACCTATTCTCTTTTGACTTAAAGACCCCTAGATACCTATCAGGAAACACAGACTCCGGCAGGGAATTCCACTCCTTAGCTGTACGCATTATGAATGTGTTCCGCTTTGTACGTATGGGATCGTTTGTGCGTTTGTAAGTTTAAAAAAGACACGTCTTTTCTGGAACAAGTTTTGTGAAATATTCGAGTAAATGACGGAATTACCGAATGGTGTTGTCTATCTTTTTTCGCGTTGCCTTTTCATCAAACATTGCGTTGGATTGCGTTGGATGAACCAACAAGCTTTCATACCATTCTTAGGTGACGATAGACCGGTTGGGAACCCTCTGAACATCCCAAACTTCACTCCTTTAATAGTGGTATAAATGTGTCTAGAAGTACCGCTTTCTGAATCAAACTCATGATCCAGTCGCCTAACGTGTACCTCGTACTCCTTAAGGTGTTGGTCGAGGCTCGTGGCTATTAAGCCATTGGCTGACACCGACTATCGGTACAATAATCGCAGAGTCCACATCCCACATGTCGACAACATCGCGAGTCAAGTCAAGATACTAGATGATGCCAGTATCGTTATTTTGTTTCAGAATTACGTTAGCAGTTCATCTCTGAAGAAACACCAGCGGCTGGTCCACGACGGGTATAAGAGACCCATGCAGTTCCCATGTACTATGTGCGACAAGGTTTTTGATGTAAGTATAACAATATCTCACTAAGTTGAAGGAACATAGGCGGTGATCCGATGCGGGTTACGCGTAAACAACGCGACGCGGCGGCTTTCTAAGTGCTTGCGAAATCGCTATTCAGCCGCCATTCAGTACTCTGCATTTATCTTAGACGCGTAGTGATCTATGGCGTCACATAAGAACTAAACTACGAATTCCTGCATCGCGCAGTTACAGTTCTCCGCGCGATTTGAACATGTACAACAATGCGGCAGTTGTCTAGATCAGACATAATACCCATTTGGTCAGAGCACCCTCCCTTTTCAACGAATGTTGAGTTACCACTTAGCCCTCTTTCTCTCTTCCGGAGCGAGGAGGAATGGCAGGCAGTCGCCTCCTTCTGCGAAGTAATGCTAGCGAAGAAGGAGGCTGCACGCGTGAGGGAACGAAGGTCCTCACGCCCTAGCCGCCGTAATTCCGACCCCGACTACCAGCCACGGTAGACGCGGGCTTGCGGACGTTGAGCACTGGGTAGCTCGCCGTCCGGCTGTTCGGTAACTAACCGGACCGAGCCCAGTCGTCGATAGCGCGTAGTGATCCTCGCGCTCCTCAAAGAGATATCAGCAAGCCGTAGGGGCCCAACAGGGCCGATGCTCGCTAGCCAGGACCGCGGAGAATTTCTGAAAGGGAAACCCGTAGTCCTAGAACGCAAAGGGTAATTGAAGGATACAGGTGTGGTTTTAGTCAGTAAAACTCTGACACGCCCTCTCGCTCCACCCAGAGCGCGAGAAGTCATTTGGATGATTTCCCACCTTAAAAAAAAAGCTTCTTTCTCTCTCCTAACTTTGCTGTGCTCCATAGGGTCCATATTGAACTATGACAATATTCAACACCATTTATGTACTCAAGGAATGCAATAAAGTATTGACTATTGAAAATACTTATAATTTGACTGGTCTGTTGGTCTAGTGGTTAGTGGCCCTGACTGCTATGCCGGAGGTCGTGGGTTCAATTCCCACCCAGGACAAATGTTTGTGTGATGAGCACGATCATTTGTTCTGTGTCTGGGTGTAATTTATCTATATATGTATGTATTTAGAAATATATAAGTATGTTTATCAGTTGTCTAGTACTCATAACACAAGTTCTGCTTAGCTTGGGACTAGACGGCGTTGTGTGATAGTTGTGGAATATTATATTAATATTATATTAATTCCATACTTATCAACATAATAAAGTACTTTTATTGGATTAAGTTGCTTTCGTTTATATTTTCGGAGCTTTACATAATTAATTTTGTATTTTTTTATGTTTAATATACTGTCCTACGATTTAAAATCCAAGACCAAAAAGTGGTAACTCAATAAAAGTGAGGTTTGAGAAAAAAATAAATTTGTTAAGAACGATTCTATAAAAACTTCTGTCTGGGGCTTCACCTGCTTGGTATGTTGATAAAAACTGGGCAAGTGCGAGTCGGACACGTGCACTGAGGGTTCCGTACAATATCCGAATGGAGTCCCGAAGATTTTTCCAAACCGAAAAAAAAATGTGACGTAAAAACAAATTTACATACTTATATATTACTAAACTACCTTCCGCCAGCGTCCATACAAACTTTGAAAGCCCGTTTCATCTCTTTAGGGAGTAAATTTTCAGAAATCCTCTCTTAGTGCTCGCCTACGTCATAAAAGGAAATTTTGTGCAAAATTTCACGCTCCTAGTCCCAGTAGTTTCGGCTGTGCGTTGATATGTCAGTCAGTCAGTTTCTCCTTTTATATATATAGATAAATACATATATTAATTTATTATACCCAGACAGAATAAATGATCGTGCTCATCACACAAACATTTGTCCTGGGTGGGAATCGAACCCACGACTTGCGGCATAGCAGTCAGGGCCACTAACCACTAGACCAAGAAGCCAGTCAAATCTCGATGCTTTTCAAGTCGTGAAAACCGTGCAAAGTAGGGGCAAGTTGCTAGCATATTGTATTACGTTATTCTAAAGGGAAATTATGCTTATCACAACTTTATATCTTTCCTTTGTTACAGCGCAATCAAATCCTGAAAGACCACATCCGCACGCACACCGGAGAGCGTCCGTACCAGTGCAGCAAGTGTCCAGCCTCATTCAGCCAGTCCAACATACTCCGTACCCACGACAGACTCATACACCTGAAACTGACCAGGGATGGACGACCTAATGGCAAAAAACACCCTGCACTGGTCTGAACAAGACGGTTTTAGGTCAAATAGATTTTATACTTGAGGCCCTATCACGAGCCATTTGACGACCTATACTGAACTGTTAAAGTGATGGAGCTATATAGAGTTCACGCTGGCACGCTTGACATTTTAACACGTCATGGTGAGGCCCCAGGTCGACTTTGTGATGTCAAATAGACCTTTTTAAACCAACCGGAGACAGCTGGTCTGTCTACATATGTCGGTTGATCAAAGACGAAGGATTCTAAGTCAAATAGAGAGCGAGGGGGTATTATTATTACGTAATTGCGCGTTTTTTAGTAAAAACACAAATTAAAAAAAAACTGAAGTCTGATATAAATAATTTTAAATGTTTGCATGCGGAATGGTAAAATGTGGCTGAGCTGTAACGTAGATTACGTTAAGCAAGAACTATTATGTATTACCCATATTTGAAAAAAAAAATCTATTTTCTTCTTAATTCTGGTTTTTCCCAGGAAAAACGAAAATATACGGACCAAAATTTTCAGCCAAATAAATTTTGTACACCCGTGTGTGCAATTTTTAAGGTAATTCAAGTTGTACAACCTTACTATCTACAATCAGCGCTCAAGGGGTTTAAGCAATAAAAGATTATATTTTACTTATTGTTAATGGTTTTATAGGAATTTATTATAATAAATAGTTTGTTTAAACTTGCTGTGTTTTATTTACATTTTTAAGATTTTAACATAGATAAACGTGGTAAAAAATGTGTCAGTCATTCAGGTAATAATGTCAATGGAACGAAGTATTCTCGAAATCTAAAGAACAGATCGCACATGGAACAGTATACTTCGTTCCAAAACACAAATCGCAGATGTAAGTCCACCGTGTCCTCGGCGGTAGCGATCTCTCGCGCCGGAGCTTGGTACAGGCCATGGTCAAGAACGAGGAGTGGCAGGTGGTCGCCTCCTTCTACGAAGCAGTAACTAAACTAAAACTAAAATGGAACTGGGCAGGACACAGCTGCCGCATATCGCAACGAAATTGGGCGAAGGCAACCATTGACTGGATCCCGAACAGCAGAGTCTGGCGACGCGGTAGGCCCAGAAGTAGATGGCGTGACGATTTGGACTTATTGTAAGGATTGGCCAGCAGTGGCTAAGGACAGAAAAGAATGAAATAACGGAAGGTAGGCCTTGGCTCAGTAGGGGGACACGTAAGCGATTCAGAGCGAACGACGACAAATAATCATTCATACTCTATTGCGGTGGGCTACGCGACCAACCGCACGTGGGTGCGATGCGGCGACGAGCGAAGCGAAGAAGACGCGTTTAAAAAAATTGGGGCTGAAGCGGTAATTTTACGCGTACGTAGGACAACCGCTGCGTCGCATTGAATTCACTTTGGGCGGTTCATTGAGTCAAAAGTCAAGGTAGCTGCTAGGAAACTCGGCGTTTTTGCAAAGGTACGGCAGGTACCTTACACCGGGACAGCTTTAAATGATATACAAAAGACATGTCCGATCGTGTGTCGAGTACCACAGCCACATATTTTCGGGGGAACCGATTCCCGCACCATCCGGATGGCCATGACCCTTTGGCATGCGTTCAGCTTGACCGCTTTCACAGCGACGGCGCTCCATAAAGGGCCAAGGACCGAACGATACCGTGCACGATACGATGCAGGCGTCTGGACCTCGTACGTTGGGCAGGAACCGCTTGAGGGCAACCCCAGTCCGATCTAGTTTGGGAGCCAGACGTCGGAAGCGCTCCTCAAAATTCCACCGGCTGTTGAGTACGAGTCCCAGGTACTTCATCGACCACAGCCACATATGCGTTAGCATATGCTTTGGACTCAGTGAAAAGGTGTGTGAAGAGGCAAATTTGTAATTGGTTAAGACCAATTTACAAAGTCTGGAGTATAGGCGTAGGGTAACCAGTCTTAAGGTATTTTAAGGATGCATTTTGGAGAGTGCACGGGAACTATATGACTTGATTTCGCCATCGGACAAGATCGTGTCCAGCCTTATATTGTTAACACCTCTACGGTTCGGACTAAGCGTTTTGGCTCGTCGTTTATACTGCCGAAGGACTTTTTTTAGGTAGATTTTAGTGTCTTCAAGGCTTGAGTGAATAGGCTCTCATTAAACGGACAGCGATGATGGGTGAACGATCCACGCCGCAATGTACAGCGATTCTCTTTCAACTTTACAGTCACTGGCGCTAACTTATCTTTCACATATCCCTAACAAATAATAAACGACTCAGTGGTATCAGCAGCTACTACAATGTGGCAGGTAAATAAATACAATAGGAGTTAAGAGCTGTTGACGCTCCTACTCTCCCCCGAATGCCAGCGAATTTCTTCAACCGCAATTTGTCAACACCGCATTACATAATAAGTACGTAGTAGGTGTTTGCCAGGGCTCGTTTGAGTCCCCGTGGCCTTGGAACGTAAAGGGCAACTAAACGAACACGTGTGAGTTTTGGTCAGTAAAAGTCTGACAATTTCTCTAGCTCCAACCAGAGCGAGAGGTTTTTTGATAATTTTTCTCTCCCAAAAAAAGTTGGTGTTATAGATTTTATTTTTAACCTTGCGAATACCGTAATTAGAGACACAATAGAAAGACAATGAGAGAGCGAACGCCGGCGTTCGCTTGGTGTACTAACTTTTTACTAACCTATGTAAAAAAAAGTTCAATTCCCGAATGGAGTCTCGGAGATATTTCCGGATTGCAAAAAAAGTTTTTTTTTGTGACGTAACAACAAATTTACTGTTTTCAGATTTATTAGATTTTTTTGGCTTTCTTACTTGCTTTTTGCCAAATTTTAGGATTCTGGATCAACGGAAAGTACCTTGGAGTTTAATGAATTAATGTGGCCCATAACTTACCTCTAGGTAGCAATATGTCAGTTTTCGGAAGTCGAACTTCCGCTCCTTAGTTCCTCGTGCATTTAAGGCAACGGGTGAAGGTCCGAGACATTTACGTTTTTTGATACCCTTAGGTCGAGCAGCAAAAAGGTTTATTTTACTGTTAAACATTGCGCCCAGTTCTCCCGAAAGGTTACGTCAGGTACACGGATATTGCGTTAGTTATCTTCAAGTCAAAATATTTTCTTAATAAACGTCAGAAGCTAGTGTTATTCTACACTAAATAAATAGTGATATACCACATGACACTGGCAGAATAGTCGACACCGGCTCAGTTGCCAAGAAGAAAAAAAAAAAAAAAAAGTAGTAATATTACAAATGAGTCTGAAAATGTTAATTTCTGACATTTACGTAGAATGCGATGAGCAGTGAACAATTTTCGCTAAACATGGTTCTTCAAAATGGCGCTCCTCAAAAATTGGTGTGGAGTAAATGCATTACAGTAACATCAACTTCTGGAATTCTTTCTCCTTTTATTTATTTGCTCATCATTAATGTAGTTTTAAATAATAGGAAAAAGAAACAGAACACTTAATTTAGTATAATTACTTAGAAATGTCGTTTTCTTGTCGGCTGTAGACGACGGTGGCGTGTTGGGCACGTTTTCGTTTGTCGTCTATACCCGACCGCAGCGTTCAAAAGGTTAATTTTTTTCATCATTCTAACCGAAAGAGGTCCACTGTTGAACATAAGCCTCCCTGATTCGGTTATAGCCCGTCATAAATCGTATCTGAATTTAAATCATGCAGACAAGTTTGAGGGTTCATGTAAAAAAAAAATACTTTGGAAAAGAATCAAGAACTAAAAATACTGACCAGGATAATTAAAGACAGTTTAGTTTTTAAATAAAACACGGCAAGTATTTACAAACTATTTATTACCATGTTTCACAACCGGACCTTTTGGGTCCAATAAAAATTCCTATAAGACCATAGACAATGAGGAGCTAGTACCTTTTTTGACGTAAAAAAAACTTGTGCGATTGTTTTGAAATAGACAAAAATCTAACAGTTTTTCAAAACTTACGTAATTATTACGGATTTAAGAATTACGGCCCGGATGAGCCCGAAAGTCGGCCGTCTCCGATAAATGCACATCAGTTTTATCAACTATGACAAAAATCATGAGTAAATATTGAAAAATATCATTCCTTATTGCCTTGAACTCTATTTCACCAAGAGTCTTTCGTCAATGGCCAGGCAAAGAATTGGAAATGTCACAATAATTGTATATTTGTATTTTTCTACTAGTATCACATCTATATGTGTAATATAATTTCATTCTCTACTACTGGTTTCCATAAAAATGTCGTTAAAACTATATTACTTCAAACTTTGATCTCAATAAAAAATCATTAATATTCTAAACTTTAAATGGCTTTGTCTCATATGGACATTCCCTATTCTTTGTATCCTTCATTTGACCATAGACTAACGTCTATTTGACATCACAAAGTCGGTCTGGTCAATATAAAGGGCCGCCGCACACGGGCCACCGGCCACAACCGCAAAACGCCGCCACCGGCATATTTCATACACACGCTGAATTCCCCGCATACGGTTGACACCAGTGGCCGCCACACGCGGTTGACACCAGTGGCCGCCACACACGGTTGACGCCGGTTGCCGCTGCACACGGTTGACACCGGTGGCCGCCACACACGGTTGACACCGGTGGCCGCCACACACGGTTGACACCGGTGGCCGCCACACGCTACAAATCGTCCCGCACTGGCCACTAAACGCCTATACAAAACGCCGCCACACGCCACTCGCCGATTGAAACCTTTATCAGAGTCCATTGTGACACTGCGCGTATGGGTTAAAAAAAAGTAGCAGCCACCACCCACAAGTGGCTGTCGCGCGTTTCAGCTTCCTGGCCGCTTCTAGCTTCTCGTGGCGGCATTTTTGGCGGTGGCGTGTGCTCCTTGTGCGGCGACCCTAAGTCTATTTTACCTAAGGCTTGTTCAGACTAGCACAGGATGTAAGTAGTTTGCCAGTGTAAGCTCTATTTGATCTTAGGTCGTCCATCCCTGGTCAGTTTGAGGTGTATGAGTCTGTCGTGGGTGCGCAGTATGTTGGACTGGCTGAATGAGGCTGGACACTTGCTGCACTGGTACGGACGCTCTCCGGTGTGAGTGCGGATGTGGCCTTTCAGGATTTGGTTGCGCTGTAACAAAGGAAAGATATTATATAAAAGTATTGATAAACATTATTTCCCTTCTGAACAGCAGCAAAATATAGTGAGGCACAATTTAAATGAAAAGAAAGTTTTGTATTTAAATTCTTTCTGCTTATCAAAATGGATAAATGCTCACCAAATGTGTCGACGAGCAAACGAAGCGTTCTCGGAATTTTAGGTTACACGGACAGGATAGAAGGGTTAAGTTACTTTAAACTAACTTTAAACTTTAACAGAAATAGGACGCCTCCTCCTACTCCTAACAGGAGTGTAATGTTTTCAGGGTTCATGTACGTATTTTACCTTTCGTCCCAGGACCCCGGGGTTCCCTTTCGGACAATCTTATTTATTTATTTACTAGCTCTCTATTAATAAATAAATAACATACACACGAAAAGCGGATTTCTCTTAAGCTATGCTTTTTTTTTAGTTGGGAAAACATCAAATAACTGCGCCCGCTTTGGACATAGCGAAAGGGAATGTCAGACTTGCACCTAAAACCCGCCTGTGTTCTTTCATCTTTGCGAGATTTTGTTATACTTACATCAAAAACCTTGTCGCACATAGGACATGGGTACTGCAGGGGTCTCTTATACCCGTCGTGGGCCCGTCGCTGGTGCTCCTTTAGTGACCAGTTGTTCACGTAATTCTGAAACAAATAACTATACAATGATTTTGCTTAGAAAGAAAGAAAGAAAGAAAAATATTTTATTTGGCACGCATGAATACACACACTGTAAAAACATTATTTTTGGAAACTAACGGCGACTATAAACGTGACCGGATAGTCAGCTTTCCAAGAATATCTAGATACTATTTACGTCATTAAAAGAGTGAAGTATGGAGTGTTGAAGTTTGTACGATAATCTGAAATCCACATGTTCGAAGTCAAGGAAAAAGCTAATAGTGTCGTGTCAATATTTACCTTATCACATCTATCACAAGTGAACGGTTTGATATTGAGATGTATTCTGTTGGTGTGTCTCTCTAAATCTCGACGTATCGCGAAACGCTTATCACAGTGAAGACACGGTAATCTGGAACGAAAGAGAAATACTTATCATTTTTGGGTGTCCGCCGGCAAAGTGCGTGTCGGGCTACGCGCAATGTAAGGTTTAGTAGTGGCTCGTCACAATATGCGGACTTAGAATAGCCGTTTGTTTGTTACTATGAAAATTTCTAACGGCCAATACCATTTTATTACGGCGTACCGGCAGTGTTGGAAGGCCCCCTACAAGGTGGACCGATGACCTGGTGAAGGTTGCGAGAATCCGATGGATGCGAGACGCACAGGACCGTTCATTGTGGCGACATTTGGGGGAGGCCTATGTTCAGCAGTGGACGTCTATTGGCTGAAATGATGACCGTTTAAAAACGGGTCAGTTGTAAAGGGGGATCGTTGATTCGATAGTTGATTACGGACTGTTGTATACGTTGTAATCGCGCGGACAACAACATAAATGTCGCTACAATTTAGATTTATATATATATATGCATCATTATCATTTATCAGCCTTTTAATGTTCCCACTTCTGGGACTCAGGCCTCCTCTCTCTAGGAGAGGGAATGGGCCGTAATCTAACACGTGGGGCCAGTGCGGATTGGTGAATGTCACGTCTTCGAATTTTTGGTTCTACGACATGTCGGTTTCCTCACGATGTTCCTCAAAACGGTGAAGGCTTTTCCTTCACCGTTCTGAGGAAACCGGCATGTCCTCTATATATATATATATACATATACTTGCATAATATTATAAAGAGGTAAAGTTTGTTTTTTTTGTTTGTAGGAGGTAATAATCTCTGAAAGTACTGCCCCTAAAGCCAAGTTACAACCGTTTCGTTTTTATTCTCTTTTCGTTGATGGGCTTGAGTTGGCCACGCCTCCTATTCCTTTGTTCTGACCACGTGACTGAGCGTTGAGATGACGTCAGAACAAAGGAATCGGGGCTGGTCCGAATGCAACATTTTCTTTTCAGATTGAAAGCTGCTGAGTGACATAGGCTATATTTTAAGTAAGCGGCCGCGGGCAAAAACTATTCACAAAATGAATACAACAAATTGTCAAAAGCGCGTCAGCTGCTTTGGTTGTTTGAATTAATTTTCAATTTTTATCTCACTTACTTTTGATTAGTGACGTGTCAATATAACTGTCTGTCGAGGAACAGGGAGTAGGATTTTTATTATAGATAAGGCATTAAGTCCGCCTTTGTACCTTTATGTTGCATGAAGTTTTAATAAATAAATAAATAAATAAATAAATAGGGTATTACACTCATTTTTGAAAAATGTCTCAATTAGATTCTATAGTGCTAATAAACCACTAAAAAAATACAAAAATTCAGTCGCTAGGTAAGTACCCTAAAAATGCATTTAAAATTAACATTTTCAAATTTCGCGCGTATTTGACGAAAATGTAGAAAGCAGTGGACGCCATATTTACTCTGCGGTCGTGACGTCAGTTGGCTGTGTAAAAAAATGCGCTCAGTATGGCCGAACAGTTGATAGTTGACAGCTGTCACTTTATTTTACATAGCCGAATGACGTAATAACCCGATGGCTACTATTTCAAGGTGATAAAGAACAGATATAGAGTAAAATACCCTATTATTTTGAAATTGTTTTTTTTTTCGTCAGGGATAATAAAGCCTTAGAAGGTAATACTTACGGTAATTGTAAATAACTGACGTGGATTGCTGCAGTGTTCAAATGGTTTTTCAATGTGGCACTAGTTTTGAAGCTCCTGCAAACAAACGAGAATATCCATGGCTTATAATGAATACCTTTTAACTGCGAAATATGTAACTTTTCAGGAGGCAGAAAAAAAAATCAGTCCATATCATGTAATTTAAATATGATTCTACGTGTTTGACCGACTTCAAAAAGAAGGAGGTTATATGTTCGGCTGAATGTGTCTTTTTTAATGTATGTTAACCGATTTCTCGGTTAATAGTGGACCGATTCTTAAATTTTTTTTTTTGAGTGATAGTTTATGCTTCCCAGTTGGTCCCATAGAAATTTGTTATAATCTGATGAAGATCTTCGAAGATATGGAACGGAACTCCTCATAGGATCATAGCAAAACTGTCGTAACAAGTAAAATGGCTTCATTTGTTTGGCGTGTCGTCGATGACTGACTGAAAGAAGGGGGGAGGGGATATATCGAACTGATCTGATGATGAAGCTGGAAGGTAGACACTGGAACTCTGTAGTAAATCAATGTAACCTAAACGTGTTTGGGATTTTTACAATTGTCATGAGATGCACTCTAGCTATAAGGTACCTTCGAGCTAATCTGATGATGATTAGCTCTTCATCAAGGAGAATGTTAGACCCTTTTCATATAATATGGTAGACTAAAAAAAAACCTGTAAGGATTTACTTACTTGTCACACTCCACGCAGTAGTAGTCCCGTATGTTGGAATGTTTGCTGCTGTGGTTCCTCAGCTGAGAAGGCGACTTAAACGCCATGCCGCACTCCTGGCAGACGTGTTGCTTGTTGGTGGGGAGCGCTGATACTTCTTTGGAATGTTTACTGTGAACAAGATAGTTCCATGTAAAATATATTGACTTCATATAAAATAAACCCACTGTATATGACGTTGGAGGTAGCTAGTAAAAAAAAACCCACTGTATATCGAGGGCACGGACCGGTTTGGTTAGAAGGAGATAACGGGGGCAAGAGTAAGCGAGCGAACAAAGCTCTCGTTATCGGATATAGGAGCACGCGTAGAGGGGCTGCTATATTCGACCACGTGGAGACCTGTAGACCGGCGACCTGGTGAGGGTCATGGGAATCCGATGAATGCAAGACGCACAGGACTGGTCGTTGTGGCGAGACACAGGGGAGGCCTTTTGGTGCGATTGTCCCAATTCACCTTATTTGCGATTGGTCCAATATAAAGTATGTATTTCCAAGTTTAAACTAAATTATTAATTTTATATACATAGCATAGCATAGTCCGCCTTATAATTTTCCCACTGTTGGGACTCAGGCCTCCTCTTTAGGAGAGGGAATGGGCCCTAATCCACCACGCAGGCCCAGTGCGGATTGGTGGATGTCACGTCTTCGAATTTTTGGTTCTAGGACATTCTTTTTTTTTTTTTTCGTTGGGAAAATCATCTTATGACATCCCCCGCCCTTGGGTGGGGCGGGAGATAGTGTCAGACTTTTACTGACTAAAAACCCACTCCTGTTCCTTCGTTGCCTTCGTCCCAGGACCCCGGGTTTCGTTTTCACACTACCCATGGCCCCGGTAGGCTTCGACCCTGCTGGGCCCCTACGATTTGCTGACATCTCCCTGAGGCGCGCGTGGAACAATCGGAATCCCGGCGGCGATTTGGGCGTGAGGACCGTTGCCTCACGCGATCAGCCGCCTCCTTTGCTAGCATTACTGCTTCGCAGAAGGAAGCGACCGCCTGCCACTCCTCCTCGCTACGGACCATGGCCTGTACCAAGGCCCGACGCGAGAGATCGCCGCCGCCGATCGCCCCCACGAGGACACGGCGTTGCTCTGCCCAAGCGGGGCACACCTCCACCGTATGCTCCACCGTGTCCTCCGGGCGGTCCACACAGTGGCGACACCCGGCGCTTCCGCACGAATCCGGTGCAGGAACTTCCCGAACTTGCCTTGTTCGGTGAGAACCTGCGTCATACGGTAGGTGAGGACGCCGTGAGGTCTTTCCAACCACGCCTCAAAGAGGGGACTTACCGCCATAATTGTGGCGTGCCCAGCACTGGGTCGCGACAGTCGCTGCCGCCATTTAGCCATGAGAACCCGCCGGAACTTGGCTAGGGGCAGTATAGGTGAGATAGGATGGATATAGGACAGTATATATATACCTAAGCACAATCAACCTTTTACTGTTCCCACTGCTGGGACTCTGGCCTCCTCTCTGGGAGAGGGAATGGGCCGTAGTCCACCACGTGGGCCCAGTGCGGGTTCAAAAGTCAATGTCGCATTTTTGGTTCTAGGACATGCCGGTTTCCTCACGATGTTTTCCTTCACCGTTTTGAGAACAGTGATGATGAAATAAATTACACAAAGTAATACGCCTGGCTGGGTTTGAACCCGCAACCGTAAGTCTGGGCCGTTACCCGTCGGCCACCACTGCTCAACACACTCATCACACTGCAATTTTATATATATGTCGTGGCCAGATCATAGAAATTAATCACTTCATGGCCAACTGAAACTGGCCAGATCATATAAACGTTATCATTTGATGATATGTGTAAAAAATTTATAAAAAGTAGGCCAAACGATGATTGAAATATCGTCAAATTTTAACGTTTAAAATTATTTGGCCAGTTTTAGTTGGCCATATCATGAAGTGATCAATTTCTATGAACTGGCCACGACATATACATAATATAATGTAACTATATTGTTTTACTCTTACAAATCACTCGCTAAACAAATCATGTTTTGTGTTACAACCTTCAACCAAAATAAGTAGTAGTTTTGTACTTTCGTCAAAGATCAACCATCCGGCATTTTTTTAGTTGTCGCCACTGTTGATTCTGGCCTTCAAGAGTTGGAAGTACTTATTTTATTTTATACTTACATGGTCATATGCGTGCGCAGTACGCTTTTGTCAGCGTACGTCCTCTGGCAGTACGCGCACTGCACGCGCCCCTTCCGCATGTGTACATAGTGTATGTGTTTGCGCAGTGATGTCTGACGTCTACAAACATAATTTAGTTTGAAAAAACCAAAGAATTCATGAACAATTGGGTACTTGACAAATTTCTTTATTATACGTATCAAAATATAAATTCATCCAAAATAGAAAGAAAGAAAAACTGTAGAAACAACAGAATCGAAAATCGTAAACCAAATTTTACAAATCCGTTCAAAATTAAGTAAGTTAGAAACCTTTTGAGTAAGTTAGAAACCTTTGAAGTCAGTTAGAAACCTTTTAAGTAAGTTAGAAACCTTTTAAGTAAGTTAGAAACCTTTTAAGTAAGTTAGAAACCTATTAAGTAAGTTAGAAACCTTTTAAGTAAGTTAGAAACCTTTTAAGTAAGTTAGAAACCTTTTAAGTAAGTTAGAAACCTTTTAAGTAAGTCAGAAACCTTTTAAGTAAGTCAGAAACCTTTTAAGTAAGTTAGAAACCTTTTAAGTAAGTTAGAAACCTTTTAAGTAAGTTAGAAACCTATTAAGTAAGTTAGAAACCTTTTAAGTAAGTTAGAAACCTTTTAAGTAAGTTAGAAACCTTTTAAGTAAGTTAGAAACCTTTTAAGTAAGTTAGAAACCTTTTAAGTAAGTTAGAAACCTTTTAAGTAAGTTAGAAACCTATTAAGTAAGTTAGAAACCTTTTAAGTAAGTTAGAAACCTTTGAAGTCAGTTAGAAACCTTTTAAGTAAGTTAGAAACCTTTTAAGTAAGTTAGAAACCTTTTAAGTAAGTTAGAAACCTTTTAAGTAAGTCAGAAACCTATTAAGTAAGTTAGAAACCTTTTAAGTAAGTTAGAAACCTAATTAAGTAAGTTAGAAACCTTTTCAGTAAGTTAGAAACCTTTTAAGTAAGTTAGAAACCTTTTAAGTAAGTTAGAAACCTATTAAGTAAGTTAGAAACCTATTAAGTAAGTTAGAAACCTTTGAAGTCAGTTAGAAACCTTTTAAGTAAGTTAGAAACCTTTTAAGTAAGTTAGAAACCTTTTAAGTAAGTTAGAAACCTAATTAAGTAAGTTCGAAACCTTTTCAGTAAGTTAGAAACCTTTTAAGTAAGTTAGAAACCTTTTAAGTAAGTTAGAAACCTATTAAGTAAGTTAGAAACCTATTAAGTAAGTTAGAAACCTTTGAAGTCAGTTAGAAACCTTTTAAGTAAGTTAGAAACCTTTTAAGTAAGTTAGAAACCTTTTAAGTAAGTTAGAAACCTTTTAAGTAAGTTAGAAACCTTTTAAGTAAGTTAGAAACCTTTTAAGTAAGTCAGAAACCTATTAAGTAAGTTAGAAACCTTTTAAGTAAGTTAGAAACCTTTGAAGTCAGTTAGAAACCTTTTAAGTAAGTTAGAAACCTTTTAAGTAAGTTAGAAACCTTTTAAGTAAGTTAGAAACCTTTTAAGTAAGTCAGAAACCTATTAAGTAAGTTAGAAACCTTTTAAGTAAGTTAGAAACCTAATTAAGTAAGTTAGAAACCTTTTAAGTAAATTAGAAACCTTTTAAGTAAGTTAGAAACCTTTTAAGTAAGTTAGAAACCTTTTAAGTAAGTTAGAAACCTTTGAAATAAGTTAGAAACCTTTTAAGGCTGGTGGAAGGGGAAACTGTCAAGTAGCAGAAAAAGGGCGCATATCAAATTTAAAAAAATCAAATCTGCCTTGAATATAGGTATTGTACAATAAAGATGTTATGATAATATAGTGAGCCAGATACATTCTGCCTGAGTTTTGGTATGCAAAATTTAACAAATGTCTTAGTAGATATTAAAGAAAATATTCAAATTAATAATAAAGAAAATTATTACAATACTAATAAGCGATTAAAAAAACAGTCAAGATATTAGGTTACGCGAGTAGAAAAGAGATAGCGAGATGTTTCTACCACGCGCTTACTCTTCCTCATACAAATACATATTTGAAATGCTGTTTTATTTTATAACCAAACTAGCTTCTGCCAGCGGCTTCGCCCGCGTGGAAATAGGCTTCTCCATACAAACTTTGAACCCACGTTCCATCCCCTTAGGGGGGGAATTTTTGAAAATCCTCTCTTAGTGCTCGCCTACATCGTAAAAGGAAACCTAGGGCAAAATTTCATGTTTCTAGTCCCAGTAGTTTCGGCTGTGCGTTGATATGTCAGTCAGTCAGTTTCTCCTTTTATGTATATAGATTTGATGAGGTTTTCAGAAAAAGATTAATTTTTTGTGTTGTTTTTTTTTGTACGAAATAAACAAAATCTATTACCAATTTTAATATCAAGTTTACTGGACGAAGTGTCATTCGATCTAAGCTATCGTAGATCTTATACATACAACTAACAATAAGGCATAAATTCATTAAAAGTTAAGCTGTAAAGCGACCACCTTAACTAATGATGTTAACTGAGATGCCAGTCAAGACTTTAGGGAAACTTGTATCTCAGTAATAAAGATATCAAGTCATTCGAAAATCTTGCAGTAGTCATTGTGTCAATCATAAGTAGACCTTATCTAGGTAGTAATAAAGTACAAACTTACTTAAAAGTCTTACTGCAATACAGACAAGTCTGGAAACCTTGACTGTGGTATGCGTTGTAATGATCTCGAATCGTCATGCGACAGTTTCTTGTTAACCCACATTCAGGACATTTGTAGCGACTGCGAAGAAAAACAAAATATTACAATGGAGTCAACATCATGAGGCAAGAACAAGCACGAGCTAAACAAAATAAACCTATAATTTATTATCCCACTGCCGAGATAGGCCTCCTCTTTGTGAGAGGGAGTGGGCTGTAAATCACCACGCGGGGCAATGCAGATTGGTTGATGTCACGTCTTCAAATTTTTAGTTTGGGAAAAGTAAGGGAAAGTCCTAAGACCAAAAACTCCCGAGTATAGAGACGACGTTATGCACTGCTACAGATAGCACTTCCAACACTTTCCAAGCATACCAAGTATGTCACCGACGCCTCATAGGAACTCTTGGACTTGAACCGTCATAAATATTAATTTCGCAAGCTGGTTATAAATAAAACTTTTACGCCTCAATATTTTCATCTATTTGAATTTACATAAGACCGGATATCCTAGCTGACTACCCTGAAAAGAAACGCCGAAACAAACTCAGACAGTGACAATTACAACTCATGTCCTCCAACTTCCCAATTCCCTGTCGGAGTCTTTGTTTCCTGATTGCTACAACCTAGGGGTTAACCTTTAAGTCAAGAGTAAATAGGTTACTTATAAGCCAGCGTGCTCCATCGTAGGCTATGTCATCGCTTGCCATCAGGTGTGATTGTGGTCAACGCGTGCTTATTTATATATCAATAAAAAAAAAACTTGGAATAAAAATTAAGCGTACATACATCAACTTATATTCTAGCACGTTCATGAAAGCTATTTGTCAATATACTGAAAAGTTAGAAGAAAAGTTCGCTGCTGCGCTTGATTGGTTTTTTATCGTTTAACAAAACTATTAAAACCTAAAGCGCTAGATAGCTTATAGAGGATACTTTTTTTCGCCACCAAAACGTCTTAAGCACTATAAATTCTATGGTACTTACGCGTTTCGTTCAACATAGTATAATGACATGTCATATAGATTTTTATAGTGCAGAAGTGACACAACTTTTTGCCTATAATATTTCATAACAATGATACTATAATAATAGAAATTTATTGGGTATAGAAAAACGCACGTCGTCATTATTTCTGAACTTCGATAAAAAATCGTTGATATTATTTATACAAAAAAAAGGAAAACATTAATTCAAATATTCAAAAATATCGAACTTGTTATAAAACAACGTGCGAAGTCTGTGTTCAGTAAACCAGTTATAGGTAAAAAGCTACAACTGGTTTTCGTAGGGGGGAACATCTGCATGTGTTAGTCTATAATTGTAAAATGGGAAGGCCTTTAAATAAAATATTATATTTTCTATTATATTATTACGATATTAGAAGCTATTAAATCGCTTGGACAAGCAGTAATTTTACTTAGATGGCAACTGAATTATTATTTATGTCCAATTTTGATCCGAATTTATTAGCGCTGCTCATAAGCATGAACGTCAAACTGCACTAATGTCAGATGCGGACTGCAGTTCACCTGAGGCGAACTGAGTGTACGGCACACGTAATCTAGTGCGTAGTACATTATATATCGATGCGTACATATAATATATGAGGAATGGCTTGTTTGCATTAGTTAATCTCTATTTGGGTATTATACATTTTAAGTTACTGCTTAAAGTCACCCAAAGGGTAATGGAGAAGGCTATGCTTAGATTTTCTTTGCGTGATCGAATCAGAAATTAAGAACATCCATAGAATATCCAAGGTTACCGATGTAGCCCGAAATATCGTCAAACTTAGATGGCCTATATTGTTCGCAGAACAGATGGTCGATATGGCCGAAAGGTTCATAAGTGGTGACCGTATACCGGAAGAACTAGCGTCACAAGGTCGCGAGACGTACAGGATCGGTCGTTATGGCGACACTTGGGGGAGGCTTTTCTCTAACAGTGGACGTATTTCGGTTGAAATGATGATGATGTACACCAAAATAGTAAAACAACTTATAATCAAACTTAAATCTATGGGTACAATGGCGGTCTTATCGCTAACAGCGATATTTACCAGACAACCTTTGGATGGGCTGTAAGAACTTAAAATAATAAAACCATATTAAACTCACATTAAATGATATCTCATATGGCTAACTAATTTATCTTCAGTGTCCGTTCTCTGCTTGCATATATCGCATTCATAGTCTCCCATGCACTGCAATGATAAAAATAAAGAATATTATCAATCTATACTATATTACAAAGACGTAAAATTTTTTAGTTAAATTGTATGTTGGGGATAACCATTGAAAACCACAAATATATAGCTGCACTATCCCTGAGTACTAAAGACTATAATTAGAAATCAGAAACGTTTATTTCAAATAGACCAATAACAGGCACTTTTGAATTGTCAAAATGTCGTTCAGTCAAAAAAAGGGAAGCTAAATTGCACGATCTAAAGCGTAGATATCTATGGAAAAGAAAATATAAATTATGCACCCTCGGGATACCACTAGCAGAATTAACAAAATAAACCACTAAAAAATTCATCTCGTTAACTCTGTATAATTATTGGGTCACCAAGATACAGGCTTTGTCTAGTTTGGGACCCATTGCCAAACTGTTAACGTCATTATTAGTGTAATTTCTAAAGATTCTTAAGTAATTGCATAAAAACTGTCCAGCAGGCCAGATCATCTTGCTAACTCTGTATAATTATTGGGTCACCAAGATACAGGCTTTGGCTAGTTTGGGACCCACTGCTAACCTGTTAACGTCATTCTTAGTGTAATTTCTAAAGATTCTTAAGTAATTGTATAAAACTGTGTATGTTTCAATGAATAAATAAATAAATAATACATTTTATTTAGTGCAAATACTTAGTCAGCATGAACATTAAGAAGTATCACAACAGCTTCCAGTCAACCTGGAAGTAGTTGCTTTTAGGCAGATCAACTGCTAAATCTTACTTCCATAATAGAAACACTCATTTTTGAAAAGTGTCTCAATTAGATTATACAGTGCTAGTAAACCACTAAAAAAAAAACCACAACATTTTGATTCAGTCGCTAAGTACCCTAAAAATGCATTTAAAATTTACATTTTCAAATTTCGCGCGTATTTGACGAAAATGTAGAAAGCAGTGGACGCCATATTTACTCTGCAGTCGTGACGTCATGTTAGCTGTGTAAAAAATGCGCTTCGTAAGGCCGATCAGTTGACAGTTGTCACTTTATTTTACACAGCCGAATGACGTAATAACATGGTGGCTACTATTTCAAGGTGATAAAGAACAGATAATAAAAACGGGAAAACTGAATTGAATTTTTAAAATTTATTTTGATATTTTTTGAACTAAAACCAATACTTACCGACTGCATTTTACCTAAGCTGTCTTAATAATATATTTTTAGATATAGAATAATAATATTTCTAGAATATAGATAGACACATGATAACGACAAGAAACATGTAAAAGATATTTATAATTACAAAACATGATTGAAAAGAGTGTCCATGGAGTTTCTTGCACATTCTTCTCCATAGAGATCTACGCTTTGGAATGTGCAATTAGCATCCTTTTTTTTTTCTGACTAACTGACTTCTTGACATTTCAAAAGTGCCTGTAAATGGTTTATTTTAAATAAATGCTTTTGAATCTTTGAACCATGTTTTCTTAATGAATAGTTCATTTGTATAAGGATATACAAATGAACTATTCACTTCACTCAAATAAATCCCGCCAAAAACTCCCTGTTTGGAGTTATTTCATTTTCAACTAGCTTCTGCCAGCGGCTTCACCCGCGTAAAACTAGGTTTCTCCATACACATTTTGGACCCCCGTGTCATCCCTTTAGGGCTGAATTTTGGAAAATCCTCTCTTAGTGCACGCCTAATTCGTAAGAGGAAGCCTTGTGTAAAATTTCAAGTTTCTAGTCCCAGTAGTTTTGGCTGTGCGTTGATATGTCAGTCAGTCAGTTCATCCTTTTATTTTATTTTATTTTATTTTTTTATTTTATTTATTTGGGACAAAAAACAGTTATACAATACAGAATCAATATACAGTAGTTTTATCATAAAAGTACAAAAAAAAGTATAACCCCACACCATTGTCCACGAATTAACTCGTGAAATAGGATAACGGACGCGCGTTAAATAAGAGTAATATAATATATATGTATAAATACTCTTACAATTATTATAAGAGAAGCAAATACATGTGAGTCTATTTTAAGGGCGATGAGCCAGCAAATGACAAGCCATTTTTCTAAATTTAGATTGAGAAAGCCACTAGTTGGCGGAGAGGCGCCCGCACCCCAGCATTCGTCCTACAACGTGCAGTATAGAATAATTGAGGTGCGCGCACCTCCCGCCGGACAATAGTTCTAGGTACTACATAACATAGATCGTTGGAGAGTTCAATACACTTGTTGTTGCATATACCATATAGCATCATAACCATGATTAATGATCGTCTAGAATCCAAGCTCAATATTTTGTAATGTTTTAACAAATCTGTATAGGATATTTTTGTACGGAAACACTTGTAGTGGGTAGCACGAAGAAACCTCTTCTGTACCATTTCTATGGAATTCTTATATTTCAAATAAAAGGGACACCATATGGGCACCGCATATTCCAACTGGGCACGAATTAGAGTTTTGTATAGAAAGAGAAAAGTAGAAGGTCTTTTAAATTCCCTGCATTACCGCATAACAAAACCATACATCTGTAAAGCTTTGTTAATTCTGTTGTCGACATGGGTATCCAAATGTAATTTGCAGTCTAGTAACACGCCAAGATCACGTGTGCACTCAGTTTTATTTAATTTTATATCGTACAGAGTATACTGGTAATTAATAGTTTTTTTTTGTTTTTATTAAAGGATATAAAATAACATTTAGGAAGACCAAGATGAAGTTTATTATCAAGACAATACTGCGAAAGCCTGCATAAGTCCTCTTGCAATAGCAAGCAATCTTGAAAGGTTGTACAGGCCTTATAGATTTTAATATCATCGGCGTACATCAGGAATTTAGAATTGACTATGCAGGATTTTATGTCGTTTATAAATAATATAAAAAGTAATGGGCCTAAGACAGATCCCTGAGGCACACCTGACTTGACAACTAAATAATCAGACTCGAACCCATTGACGACCACTTTCTGAGTCCTACAAAAAATGTATGATGCAAACCATCTGAGTAAATTGCCTCTTATGCCATTGTAGGCAATTTTATCGAGTAGCAATTTGTGGTCCACCTTGTCAAAAGCCTTCTGAAAATCAGTGTATACGGCATCAACTTGCGTGCGCATATCTATGTTTTCAAACAGAAATTGGGTAAAGATCATTAAATTTGTGGTAGTTGACCTGGATTTGACGAAACCATGCTGTTCAGGTATAATAAGATGACTCATCTGTGGAAATAAATGGCTGTGCACTAAACTCTCAAAAAGCTTAGACAAAGTGGACAAGATAGATATGGGTCGATAGTTTTCGACGTTACTTTTGTCTCCACTTTTGTAAATGGGAGTTATGAATGCCCCCTCTTCCAAACACATGGGAAAACCCCTTCCCTGAGACATCTATTAAATAAAATGTGTAGTGGAAAACATGTTTTGTGCCGTATTCTTAAAGAAAGAAGGATGCAGACCATCCGGTCCAGCTCCTTTAGTTATATCTAATGTAAGAGCTTTTAGTATGACATTCTTTTCGAGATAAATATCCGGAATACATGCAGAATGGTCATGCGTATCAGGGGGTATCCATGTATCAGGGTCAAATGTAGAGGGCTCGTACACAGAGTTAAAGAAAGCAGAAAACAGTGAACATATCTTACTGGGGCAGTTGGATGACTCATTTTTGTATTGCATGTTTGCTGGAAATCCTGAATCTTTCTTACGGTTAGAAATATACGACCAGAAGTGCTTGACATTAAGAGGAATGCTATCTTCTACCGATTTTATATATTTACTATGACACTGCTCACAGACTAGTTTGAATTGCTTACGATGACTGGAGAACTTTTCATAATCAGATAAGTTGCGTAGTTTTTTTCACTTTATCCACGCGCGTTCTTTATTTTTGAATATTTTAATTAGCGCAGTACTAAAACAAACAGGAAAACCAGTAGTTTTTTGACGTGAAAGTGGAACATATAGACGGATAATGCCATATAAATGATCATAAAAAGTATCTACGGTTTATTCACTCGAAAGATTAAGAAACAACTCATCCCAGTTCGTCTTTTTTAATTCTACGTTATATATATAGATGACGCTTTTGCTCGGGTGAAACCTTGTGAAACCCAATGAACGGTCATTGGGTAAAATCTGAAAAATAATTAAGTGTTCATTTTATAATAAGTAAGCACGTAAAGCCGTTGGTACCGGTTGTCATTCGTAGATCTTTGACAGTCGTTACAGGCAGTCAGACACCAGAAAGTCTGACCATCAGTCTATACAAGGACTATCGTGTTGCTCAGTAACTGGGATGTGGAAGTCTGGCAGACAGTCGCTCCATGTAAGACATGGCTCTTCAGCCGTATCCGGTTAGACTGGACTGGAAGCCGTCCCCAAGCTAGTTGGGGAATGGTTAAGGAGATGAGTAAGTAAATGGGTACCTGATTATGTTTCTCCATATGCTTATCGTAGCTGCCTTTGAAGGAGAATCCTTTGATGCAGTTTTCACATTTGTACGCAGAATTCGCGTATTTATAATCCTGCTCCGTTCGCGCACGCTCTTCCATACATTGTTCCCGAGTTATGTATATAGTTTTTATTTTAGGTATGTCTGAAACAAATGATTATACGGCACTTTAAAAGAAGGAATTGAATACATTTTTCCAAGTGATTACCAGGCCACTAAGAGAGTTTTGCGAAAAGTTTTTGTTTATGGTTATTGGCCACTTGTAATTATTTTGAAAACTTTGGTTATTTAAAAGTAAAAATACCAATTTTCGAATTTTGAATTTCCTTCCACATTTTTTCGAGAGCCAAATCAAATTATCGTGTCTCATTTAAAAATATATCTGCATCGAGAACATTTTCGTGTGATGATTTTCTACGATTTTAAATGTGGTCTAAAACCTGATGACTCATTTGATCGACTTCAAATTGCTTTTATGGATGAAGGACTTCAAAAGCAACCATCTACTGCTGGTGTAGCGAGTTCAAGCGCGGTCGTCTTACTTTGGGGGAGACAAAGGAGTGGCCGTCCTACGACGGCTGTCACGGAAGAAAGCGTGTTGGCAGTAAAAAAAAAATATTTCAAAAAAACAGGCAAATTACATACGAAGAGATTCATACACTACATATTGGTTCGGGAAGCGTTCACAAGATTCTACATGAGCACCTTCGGGAGAGGAGAATAGTTTGCCGCTGGGTGCCGCACAACCTCACCGAAGCTCAAAAGCAAGCCCGTGTGGAATGGTGCTGTGATATGATTAAAAAATTTGAAGCATGCTCGTCTCGGCGCGTTTACGACATTGTGACAGATGACGAATCCTGGATTTATCAATACGATCCAGAAACAAAGCGTTAGTCGACAGTTTGGCTGTTTCAAAACGAACCAACACCTACGAAAGTGAAGCGAGCAGCGAAAATTTTGATCGCTAGTTTCTTCAATTTGACGGGGTATCTGATTTCAATTCCATTACGAGACAAAAGCAGCATCAACGCTTCGGCGTTGATGACTGTTCATTGGGTTTCACAAGGTTTCATCCGAGCAAAAGATAAACGCTTCGGCGTTGATGCTGCTAGTATACCACAAAATGCCTGCCAGAAGTTTTGTCTGCAATGAGCAACTAGCGACCGAACACCGGGCTCCGCGGGGTACTGCTTCACCATGACACCACACTGGTCAGAGTCTTGGGGCACTCTCTTTATAGTCCTGATCTGGCACCGTTTGACTTCTTTTTATTCCCTTAAATAGAAACCTGCTGAAAGGGATACAGTTTTCATCGCCGGAAGACGCGCTAGCAGCATTCGAGAAGGCCGTGGAAGCAAAAAATTGAAAAGGCCGAAAATTGGTTTAGACGCGTGAAACTTTGCTTAGAGGCTGGTGGAGAGTTCTTTGAAAAGATTTAATAAAAATATTTTATCCATAGAAGTTAGTTTTTTAGTTTTTCAAAACTTTCTGAGTATCCCACGTAAATCAATTAAAAAAAACCCTACCTCTCTTTATCTGCAAGTCTTCCTGTTTGATTTTACTTTTTTTCTTGTGTTTGTTCTTCTTTAGTGTTGCACTGAGACTCATAAGGTCTATGCTGTCTAAGTCTTGTAGTTCTAATTCTTCCTTCAGCAAAGTTTTTAGAGGAAACGCGTCGTCTTCATCTTTGACGTATGGCTCGGGGAAGTCTGCAAAATAAAAACCACAGGATTTAGTTGTCATTAGTGACCCTTCGAAACACGATTTGCAGCCGAAACCGATTATTCGGCACCACTTTTAGTTTCAATCCTAATTAAAACAAAAACTGACGCGATACCGCGTCAGTTTGAAAAGAAAAGCTGACCAAAAATAAGATTTCGATACAGTTATCATAAAAGAAAAAACTGACTGACATATCAACGCACAGCCGAAACTACTGGGATTAGGAGCGGAAATTTTGCACAAGGTTTCCTTTTATGACTTAGGCAAGCACTAAGAGAGGATTTTCCAAAATTCACCTCCTAAAGGAATGAAACGGGGGTTCAAAGTTTGTATGGAGACACCTACTTTTACTTGGGCGAAGCCGCTGACAGAAGCTAGTTAATGTATATTTAAAATAGCGTGGGTCCCAAAATACTTCCTTGTGGTATACCAAAGCTAATAAACTCTTCGTCACTAATCACGGAGTCAATCTTAACACATTGGCTATGGCCGCTCAGGTAATCTTTGTAAATATTTAGGGCCACACCACATACTCCCATATGCACCATTTTGCCTAAGTGTCTTGAAATGGAAACTGTATCAAAGGCCTTTTTTAAGTCTAAAAATACACCATAGCACTTAAGACGACTGTCCAATCTGTCGACATTTGTGAAATCTGAGACTGTGTTCCGCATACCTATTAAACACCTAATGTCAGAAACAAAATAATACCATATATACCAATGTCTGTGTGTCGATGTGTGTTATATCGTGTATAAATCTCATTGTGTTATTTTTATAACAAGTCATCATGCACAATAATATTGGCGGATCAAAGTTTCGATGCAAGTTGGTATCTATTCAGTAATCCATATTTAATAGAGTGAACTAACCAAATGTTCCCAATTAATAGCTTGACAAATACGCACCATCACCACCATTAATGAACTCTCCTTCAAGATGATCCGAATACTCCTCTTCCTTCATCTCCATCTTGACCTGGACAACCTTCGTCATACTCCGAGAGTATATGACAGAGAAGCTTTCCTCAGTACTATTGCTATCTCTCTCTGATAACTCTATCACATCAAATGGCACTCGTGTTAGGTTGACTAGTGGTTGCGTCTGTGTGCGCACTGATTTTAATGTCTCATCCATGATCTGAAAAGGTGATTTCAGCAGATTAATAAAGCATTGATGAACATTTCTTGACTTTGTCTTTACTACAGTTATTTTTTTTTTCTTCCTACTTGTATCTGCAATCAGCATTAGCTATTAGCAGATACGCAGTTTGAGTGAGCTCTCTAGTGAAGACATTTTCTCTTAATTGGCTATATTTATTTATAGAGCTATAATTTTTTTCGCTTTAGCTTCTTAGTTGCCAATTGGCTACTAATCTGACAACCAGAAGCTACCTTCTGGTTGTCAAATTACTAGCCAATTGGTTAGGATGATTTTTCGATCTCCCCAGGTATGTCATTGCAGTTTTGAGGATTTGTTCCTTCACAGTGAAATAAAGGAAGAAAAACATTTAATTTGCCGGAAAAGGCAAAAGAAAAAACCATGGATAAACCATGGGACATTGCACAGGTTTTTCAGGAATGTTTTGTACTCGCTGAAGTATTAACTATATTAGAGTGGGTGCTGCCCCAGAGTTGTACACCATACATCCATAGTTCATAAATTTTTTTTTTGTAGCTTTTCACCGCTGACAACCCCTTTGGTAGATATTGCTGTCAGCCATTGTACCCAAAGATTTAAGTTTATGTTAAATTGTTACTATTGTACTGGTGCACAATAAAGTCTATTCTAATCTATATTTAAAACATAATATTTAACAACACATTTCTCACTTTATCCGTTCTCATCACACCAAACATCCATCTCAACATTCCCATCTCAGCTACATGCAATCTTTTTTCATGTCTTTTTCACAGCCCAGCATTCTGATTCATACAGTATTACAGGTCTTATCACGGATTTGTAGATTTTACCCTTCAACTTCAACAACTTCAATTAAAAGCTACTCACATTTTGGAAGTTTTCCAATAGTATTTGGTTACTCTGCACATGCTCTATAAACTGTTCAGTGTGCTGAGCCATCCTCTTGCACAGATAACACAGGGATATGAAATCCATCTGTGAGAAAAAGAAACAAATGACTGTGATTGCCATAAAGAGAATAATTGATGACGTTCTCACTATTTTGGTAAGAATCAGAAAGGATACATCAATGCTGGTAATGTATAAATACCAAGAAAGCTGTAATATGTAAAAAAGTGTAGTGTAAGGTATCATACAGTTATTAGTTTATCAATCAAAATTGTATACTACTTTGTGTTTAAAACCATATTTAATTACCAAATATACATTTAAACACGTTACCTGGAATATACTCTTGAGGGGACCGCATTCAAATGCATAGTTTTGTACATTTTTCTCTTCATTTACACATAAACAACCAAAACAGAACTTCTTTTCCGAATCGACTTTTACCTCCACATTCTTGCGGTTCTGAATTGTTCTTTCATCCATTTCGTACTTTATTATAGCTACACTGCTATCTTTACTTATTTCTTATCAATCAAGTGTGTATATTCTAAAGGGGCTAAAATAAAAATTACTATCTATTCATTTTGTTAACTTTTTCCATCACAACCTCTATATTATTTTACTCTTTGATCACAACACAACTAGAATCATCGAATGTCAAACATCATAAAGTATAACGGGAAAATTAAAAAGTCAAACTAGCCGTAATCGTTGACACTCATGTCAATCTAAATTGAGCTTTGGTTCAGTGGCTTAAAGACTATCTGTTTGGAAAAAAATCTTAACGACATATCATTTTATTTTTATCCGGTTTATTTTGCCGGTGATAGCGATTGTTTCGTTCCGGAATTTAATTCGAATTTTAAAAGCTATGGCGTTGTGTCGCTGTCGAGTCGCTTCGTCGAGTTTGTCAATGTTCGAGGTTTTCAATAAAGCAACACGTTTGCCTAGAATTACACCTTTCTAGCGGTAGGTAGAAATTAAAGGGAAATCGGTAGACGTATCTGCCCTTGGACTGGTCGTGTGCTCCCATGATTCTAGTGATGCTCTAGAGAGCCCCTTGACCCAAAGAAATGCGCCAAGTAAAGAGCTCACAAATGCGACTTGTTTACTCCAAATCTGCAATTTGAAAGCCGACTAGTCATCTTGGTCAATCAGGCCAAGTCTTTAGTCTGCCCATAGAAATATTGTAGAATAAATTGCGAAATACGACGGTTTTATTACAAATATGATGATACGAAACCTTAGGCTGGACACGAACAGAATAAATAAAATAGATACCCAATTAATTCCGAAGTTTTATTAGGATCAAAAAGCGCAATTTTGCATGTATTCTATTCTTCCATATTACATACTTATTATAAAACAAAGTCCCTCTCCACGTCAGTCTGTCTGTTCGCGATAAATTCATAAACTACTAAACGAATTTTCATGCAGACAGAGTGATTCACAAGGAAGGTTTGGCGTTTGAAGCTGGAACCCGTCGTTAGTAATAATGCATTTTAAAGTTATACATACTTAGATTATTTTTGACAAAAGTTGATTTCTAGATATTGTCTTTAGATTCTGAAAATTCTTAGGAGCGTGCTTATTTAGCTTTATAGGCAACCTTTTATCCTGAAAAAAAATGCGTGGTAGGTACCGGGATAGGTCATGAGAAAACTCTAGTTATCTTAGACAGAGTCTAAAGGGATCATCCTGGTAACTCTTTCATACGTTCCCGTAGCCTTATGGAGCATGGGCCCTACTGGACCTCTAAGGTTTTGCTGAAATTTTTTTGAGACGCGCGTTTTACACTGTCCGTGGTCGATTAGGGCTCAGTCCTTACCGGACGACTGGACGGTGAGCTACCCATTGCTCGTTGTCCGTAAGCCCGCGCCTACGGTGGCCGGGAATCGCCTTGCGACTCCCGAGGACCCGGGCGTCTTGTGTCGTGGCAGTTGGGACGTGAGGTTCTCCGTTCCATCATGGTTGCGGCCATCTCCTGCGCTCGCATTATTGCTTCGCAGAAGGAGGTGGCCAATTCCGATTCCCTCTAGCTTCGGAGCGTAGCCAGAAACAGGCCCGGATGCGAGAGGTAGCCGCTACCAATCGTTCCCGCAAGGATACGGCGGTGCTTCGCTTAAGCGGGTACCTCTTAACATACCTCCACCGTGTGCTTCATTAGCAGTACAGTCCAGCCAATCTGCACAATGGTGACACCCAGGCATTTCGTCCCGCCGAATCCGACACAGAAACCGTGCCCGGTTAAGACCTGCGTCAGGCAGAAAATGAGGATACCGTGGTCAGTGCCAATGGTCAGTGCGGGCCCCCCCCAATGCGCGGGGTCCGTAGCACTTGCTACTCTTGCTATGTGGCTAATCCACCACTGACCGTGGTGCCTGTACTCCCAAAAAAGGGGCCTTACCGCATACCACAAATCCCCAATCTTTAACTATCTAGAGTGATTGATTAATGATTTTATTTATAAAGCATCATCACAATCTGAGGTCTTCTGGAGGCAATCTACAGGAAGTATCATAGCATCTCTGATGACATCGCAGTGCATATTGGTGGTCGCCAGGGCTGCCTACTTTCGCCGTTTCTCTTTCTTATTGTTCTTGACGGAATAATGCTTCACATCTCCGATAACAGGTGCCGCGGGATAGATTGGGTATTAGCCAACGCTTGGAGGACCTAGATTACGCCGATGATAAGTGTCTCCTGAGTCATACCCACGCCGTCATGCAAGCTAAGTTAGATGATTTAAGTCGGGAGGCGGCAAGAACTGGCTTTAAAATAAACGTCCGGAAGACACAAGAGATGAGAACTGGTGTGAGGAATCCCTCAGCGTTGATGTTAAACTAAGAGGTAGTGGAACGCGCACACAAATTTACCTACCTAAGAAGTTTCGTGTCAGAAACAGGAAGTAATGAAGAGATCACCTTTAGCACAGCTGAGATATTTTTTTTTTAAATTATTATTGATACTTGATAGGCTCGCGTTTGACCACTATCTCACCTGATGGTAAGTGATGATGTGGCCGACAATGGAGCACGCTTGCCTAGAAGTAACCTAGACCCCTGTTGTAGCTAGACTCCGGCAGGAAATTCCACTCCTTAGCTGTACGCATAATTAATGTGTTCCCAAAATGTTTTGTACGTATGGCAGTCTCGGAAACTAACCCGAAGCAAAAAACGACGAATGAAGTCGAATGTCAAATCCGTACTGCTCTACGAGTGCGAAACGTGGAAGTTCACAAAAGACATCTCACACCAAATCCAAGTTTTCGTAGACTGCTATCTCCGCCCGTCGCATACTCGGAATTTTGCTGACACGAGACAATATCCAACATAGAGCTGTTGGAAAAATGCCACGACAGCCCGATCGACCGCCAGATCAAGCGTGGTAAGTGAAGATGGACTGGCCACACTTCGAAGGGATTACGATCACATACCCAAGCAACCGTTGGACTGGCTGGAAAAAGAAAGCGTGGCCGTCCCCGTCTAACCTGGCGTCGCACTGTGTTGGCACAAGCGGCGAGCAACGGAATGGTGTGGAGCGAGTTAAAGCGTGAAGTTCAAGACCGTTCGCGATGGGTACATAGGACATTCATCATCAACGTCATAATTTCAGCCGAAAGACGTCCACTGCTGGACATAGGCCTCCCCCAAGTGTCTCCACAACGACCGATTCCGTGCGTCTCGTATCCACCGCATTCCCGCGACTCACCCCAGGTCGTCGTTCCACCTTATAGGAGGCCTTCCAAAGCTACGTTTTCCGGTGCGCGGCCATCACTCTAGAACTTTTCGGACCCATCAACCTTCTGTTCTACGAGCAATGAGCCTTCTGATGACACACACATAGGACATTAAGTCAAGTTAAATCGAGTCACATTCTGACTGACTTGGAAGCCAATGGCTTCGGCCGCGTGTGAAAGTCAGAAATTGGTACCCTCTGCAGACTCCCACCTAAATATTTGTAGCGCACTTAGGTGTGACTTAGGGAAGGATAGCTCGAGATTCTGACGTTTTATATTATGGGCCCATGTAGGTTTACCATATGTAAAGTTAAATGTTTTGAATTGAATTGAAGACCCTTAATATAACACTCGAACTTAAAGAAGAGCAAAAATGTGCCATTTGAATAGAAACTTGGCGTTTTACCTTTTACCTTCTTTGTCTCTAAGGGCGGAATTCACCAGTAAAACTAATCGCGTTTTAACGTTTGGCTAGCATAACCGCGTTAAGCCGCTGTCACTAGTGTCACTTGTCTGTATTTTTCTTTTGTGTGTTTTTACAAGTGACACTAATGACAGCGGCTAAACGCCATTATGCGAGCCAAACGTTAAAACGCGATTAGTTTTTATTGGTGAATTCCGCCCTAAGTTAGAGAGTTGTGATAATAATATTACTATCTATGTACCTACTTATAGTTGTGTAAATACATACATGTCGTTACCGCAAATATAATTTTTGTTACCGTACTTATTTTTATTTAAGTCATCAAAGCATCCAATGACTTCTTCTAGGACGGAGAGCGGTCGTGTCAGACTTTTACTGACTAAAACCCACTCCTATGTTCTTTCTATGCCTTGCGTTCCAGGGTCCCGGATTTTCCTTTCAGAATCTAATCCATGGCTCAAGTATCAAGCCATGGCGTGTGTGTTTCATGCGTGGAACACTACGCGTCGTCGACGACTCGAGCTCGGTCCGGACGGTTACCGTACGGCGAGCTACCCATTGCTCGTCGTCCGCAAACCCACGCCTACGGTGGCCAGAAATCGGGGTCGGGATCCCGGCGACGATCCCGGTGAGGAAGTCCGTTCCCTCACACATGCGGCCATCATGAGGTGTTAAATATTTAATTGTAAAATCACACCAAAAAGTGCCCGACCTATGGGTATCTAAAAACCGAAAAAGTCTCAGGCCAGCTTCGCCCTTCGCCCTAAATCCACGAGGAACTAGGGAGCGGAAGTCCGACTTCCAACGCGAGTAACTGCTTCCTACAGCGCGACAGGAGACATGTTGCTACCTAGATGTGTATTATGATACGCTGGTATAGAGGAGATTAGTTGTGGAGGATTGATCTCAGGATATTTCGGAAGATTTTTGGGTGGGAAAAGTTTTTTCAATACACTTACTTGAAAACCCACTGTTATCCCACCGCTTTTAGGCACTCAATAGACTTTTTTCCGCACTAATGCCCAAAAGTGTACGTGCTCTCCCCCGCCACATGTTATTACACTTATTGTATCGGGCTAGGCGCGCGTCGACCCCCTCGTTTATTCATTTCTTCGTAAGTGTATTGAAAAAAGTCGTTTGATACACGTGCAAATTTGTCACTGCAGTCCTCGGCACCATAACACACTCGCCTACGGCTCGTGCGAATTCCGCCTCGCTCGCAATGACTAATTTTCTGCACTTTTATGAAAATGTACTATTGTGGGAGACGAAGGTGGAAAGATGAGCTTGACGACTACCGGAGGGACTACCTTGCAATGGCTGAGGACAAACGTGTATGGAAAAGAGGAAGGCTTTTTTGCAGGAAGGTCCAGCAGGGTTGAAGCCTACTGGGGCCAAGAGTCTGCTTCTGAAAGGAAGACTCGGCCCTAGTATGAAAGGCAACGAAGGAACAGGAGTAGTTTTTAGTCAGTAAAAGTCTGACACACCCTCGCGCTCCGCCCGAGAGCGTGAGAAGTAATTGGATGATTTCCTGTACCAAATTTCATCTAGGTCCATTGGGCCTTTAGAGCGTGAAGGAGTAACTCATACATACACACATAATACACACATACACGTATATGTATACATATCTTCTGCTTTTAATTAGTGTGATTTCTTATTTGGATTACCTATTCAGACAAGAATTCCAGCATACATCCTTAATAAAGTAGGCTGTGCTAAGTAATGTGCACTTACAGCTATTTAACATCTACGAATCTAGGTGTTGGTTAGTAACGAATAAAAATGCTAAGTGAAACCTAGATATTTTTGTTTATTCTAAAAATTAAACTCCTGTTAATATGGTAGTTAGAAAATGTACATTACTGTTGAGTTGTCAGGGACGTGCTTTTTTTTTTCGGTGGGAAAATCATCTTATTACATACCCCGCTATATACCCACTCCTGTTCCTTCGTTGCCTTCGTCCCAGGGCCCCGGGTTTCGTTTTCACACTACCCATGGCCCTGCTGGGCCCCTACGATTTGCTGACATCTCCCTGAGGTGCGCGTGGAACAATACGTGCCGTCGACGACTTGGGCTCGGTCCGGACGTTTACCGGACGGTCGGACGGCGGGCTACCCATTGCTCGCCGTCCGCAAGCCCGCGTCTACGGTGGCCGGAAATCGGGATCGGAATCCCGGCGGCGGTTGGAGCGTGAGGACCGTTGCCTCACGCGATCGGCCGCCTCCTTCGCTAGTATTACTGCTTTGCGAAGGAGACGACCGCCTGCCACTCCACCTCGCTACCATGTCATGCTAAAATATCAGCCTTGTGAGCGAAAAAGAGGAATGGAGCTATACCGCCTATAGCACCATCCCTTTAACAGCTCAGTTTAGGTTGTCAAATGGATCGCGTTTAGTGTTCGTGGTTTTTTTTTTGGTGGGAAATCATCTAAATGACTTCTCGCGCTCTGGGTGGAGCGCGAGGGCGTGTCAGACTTTTACTGACTAAAACCACACCTGTATCCTTCAATTATCCTTTGCGTTCTAGGACTACGGGTTTCCCTTTCAGAAATTCTCCGCGGTCCTAGCTAGCGGGCATCGGCCCTGCTGGGCCCCTACGGTTTGCTGACCTCTCTTTGAGGAGCGCGAGGATCACTACGCGCGGTTGACGACTGGGCTCGGTCCGGTTAATTACCGGACGGCCGGATGGCGAGAAGTATTCATGGTAGAGTCACTTGTTGGTAAAATCTGCTGCGGTATTGTTCACAAGTTCTGTGCTTAATGCTCGTCTGACTCTAATATGGAGTGTGACTTGTTTGCTGGGAGATGGATAGATGTGTGTCGTGAATGTCTAAGGTTTTGTGAGAAGATGGATAAAAAATAAGTAAACATTGTTTCATTTGTTTTGTGGGATATATTGTTTTAGTGGTAGTGTCTTATCGCACCTTTAAACCAATACCGTAACTAAACGAAATTTTTCAAAAAATCTGTTTTTAACGCCATCTGTTTGCTGAGTGCTAACTTTACAGATTGTATTAAAAACAGTCTTTTTGAAAAATTTCATTTAGTGACGATATTGGTTTAAAGGTGCGATATATGTATTTTCTTTTTATTTTAAATTATGTTAGTTTTTTTTTTCTTCATGTGTATGGATTTGTTATTAGGTTATTATTGTTTTATTTATTGTATATTTTTAATTTGTAAGTTGCTACTGTAAATCGCCTTGGACATCCTCCGTAACGTTGTATAAGTACTTTTAAATAAATAAATAAATAGGTTGGTTTTAGTAAGTAACAGTCTGACACTCCTTCTCGCTTCACCCAAAGCGCGAGGAGTCATTTGATATCGCGTCGGGCCCAGGTTCAGGCCGTGGTCCAGAGCGAGAAGGAATGGAATGCGATTACGTACTTCTGCGAAGCAGTAATGCTAGCGAAGGAGGAGGCCGCAAGAGTGAGGGAACGCACAGCCCCACGCTGCGACAGAAGACACGCTGCCACTAATAACTATTCCCATCTAAAATATATTTTCCTAATAACCCAGGACATATCCTCCATACATTCCCTCCTGTGTTCCTGTACCGGATGTCGTCACATCCGTCGCTCCCCCCCGGATGTCGCGGTGCTCCCGTGGGAGTTGTGGCGACGGCAGCGCCATCTATACAGGCTCATGTCAACTAGTCACCTGCGATGAACTTGGCGAGGCGGGAAGGGTTTGGCTGTTCGTGGCTTAAAAATGTAATACATTTGTATGAGTACAATATCCTCTTATATCTTGCATTGATACCTCATTGATTATTTACTCATCATCATCATCATCATCTTCCTGCCCTTGTCCCGTTTTATTTGGGCTAAGCGCAACACGTTTTTTTCTTCCATTCTGTCCTGTCATTCGTCACGCTATCACTAACTTCCTTTTCTCTCATTGATCTTTTACTATAGTTAGTATAATATTATGTTCATAAAAGAAAATGCTCTAAATGTCAGCTGAACACCACACTGTAGGTTCGTAAGAAGTATATAAAAGTTCAAATAACCTTGTTTTAGGGTTCCATAACTCAAAAGGAAAAAACAGATTCCCTATAGGACCACTTTATTGCCCGTCTGTCTGCGGTCCCTTGAAGCTGTGAAAAAAATCATACTTCTAAGTTAATGAAAAAAAATACGGTTGTTATGCTGCAAAAAACGTATATTTCGACACTCTGAAGTACTTCCCGTTGTCCTAAAATCCTGAAATTTGGCATGAAGTAAGGTGTCATAGCATAAGTATAGAAAAAAATCTGTAAACTGTAAAGTTGTAGTAACGTCGCATAGAAAAACTTTTTTGGGATTCGTAAAAATCTTTGACATTCGATTCGGAAATTAAACTGTTTTCATAGGTAAGTTTGTCCGACTTTTTTGTGTTTGGTAGCTATTTGGAGATCGGCGCATGAAAGAAGAAAATTTATTCCAAGGAAAATCCTGGGAACTTACTCCTGAGAGACTATACACTCCTCTCGTTATTTACTGTTTTTTAGAAAGTCGTATTAACCACATTCTTTTTTTTTTTGTTATTGGCCAGTTTGAATTTTGAATAAACTTGTTTGACGCACGTGTACCATGTGCGTGTGTAAAAACACTTTACTTATTTTCTTTAATTTTTCTTTAATATTCACTTATTGTTGACGGTTTTTGACGTTTTAAAATCAAATCTCATTATTCCCTAGGGATCGCCCGTACTGTGTTATCTCCCCATGGACAGAATGACTTGCTTTATGTGATGATTGTATGACATATAAAAGGGCATTATCGAGCAGATGGTGTAAAAATATAATAATTTATGCATCATCATAATCTTCATCATCATTTCAATAGACAGACGTCCACTGACGGGCATAGGATTCCCCCAAGTATCGCTTCGCACGACGAACGGTACTGTGCGTCTCGCATCCATCGGATTCCCGCGACTCTCATCTGGTCATCGGTTTACCTTATGGGAGACCTTCCAACGCTATGTCTTGTCTACTTTTCGAGCCCATTGACCATCTGTTCTGCGAGCAATGTGTCCTGTCCACTGCCACTTATGTTGGTAACTCTGGTTCTCCTGCGGATATCTTTATTCGTGATTCAATCACTCAAGGAAACTCCGAGCATAGCCTTAATCATTGCCCTTTGGGTAACTTTGAGCCTTCTGATGAGGACCACTGTGAGCGACCTTTACCACGTTTTAGAGTAATATGTACATCACTGGCAACACGAACTGTTTAGGGGCTCCCTTTGAAATATACACGATTTTCAACTTGTATAAAGTAACTTAAAAGGGCATCATAAAATTCTAAAAAAATATATACAATATTTTGTTTTATGGTCTTCAATTTTGTACAATTTTTCCTTAATTGTTCATACGGCCGACGTATTTTGGCGAGCCTGAACTTTGCGCAGAAGGCTGCGCACGATCATTTTTTTAGGAACAAAATAGTGGCATGAGGCGACGTGCGCGGGGCGGAGGTCTAGGCTAGAGATAGACTTTATGTAAATACAATCGACCCTTTATTCAATCAAATATCGCAATCGATTTTTATCGATTTGGAATTTATTTATTTTTGTTTCTATGAGATATTGAACGAAATAGATATACAAATATAGTGAATGTTGTCGTTAGTAAACGAGAGTTCGACTTTAATGAAAAAAAAAAAACTAATATAACTTTATTTTCTTGGTTGAAAGACATAATTTTGTTAAATATTAGTTATTTATAAACAACTACTAGAATAACGATTGTTTGAGAATATTTTAAGCCTCTTTAGAAAATTGAATATAAATATATTTTTATAACTAAATTGAAATCGATTAAAAAAAAAAAATGATTAAACAACACCATCAGACACGCGTACTGGACATCTCTCTTCGGTAACTTCGTAAAGCTTCGTACTTATTCGGCAATGTTCGGAACGCAGTAATATGTCTCACTCACACGTTAGCATTGGTGTTATTTTCGTATCCCTGTCTCTGTCTTGAGCACAGGCGGTGACAAAAGTTTTCGTTGATTGTTATTAATAAATTGTTAAGTTTTTTGTGTAGTGTTAGGTTTGTTTCTTTAATTCATAAGTTATTTTTGTAGCTTTCTGTCTCCAAAGTGTTTTAATATTTATTTTATTTGTACTCCCTGTATTAGTAAATTTTTATTCGTAATTTGGTTTAAAAAAAATAATGTCAATAACAGTTTTTTTTATGCGCTAAAGTTCGCAGAGCCTATGTTCAGGGCCGTCAAGTTACGTCGACCATATTGTACAAACAATAAAAAAATACTATTTGCGTTTGCGACAACCAGGTAACATAACAAGCTTATAACTTTGTGATTTTTCATGTTACAGTTATGAAGTTTTGTACATAGATTCTTTACATAAAAATAGACACGTGTTTCGGGTTTCGCATATACTGAAACTAATGTTGTATATGTCAAGTTTGTACAATTACCTACTGTTACGCTCTTAAATCACTTGGCTAGTAGTTCTTCAGCTATTTAGTTGGATACTGACGTTTAACGAACGGCCTAGGCATCCAATTAGCTGGCTAATTTATCTTGTTGGATGCGACATCATCATCATCATCATTTCAGCTGAAAGACGTCCACTGCTGGACATAGACCTCCCCAAGTGTCGCCACAATGAACGGTCCTGTGCGTCTCGCATCCATCGGACTCTCGCAACCGTTACCAAGTCATCGGTCCACCTTGTAGGAGGCCTTCCAACAGTACGTCTTCCGGTACGTGGCTACCATTCTAGAACCTTTCGGCCCCAACGGCCATCTGTTCTGCGAGCAATGTGCCCTGCCCATTGCCACTTTAGTTTGGCGATTCTTCGTGCTATGTCGGTAACCTTGGTTCTCCTGCGGATATCCTCATTCCTGATTCGATCACGCAAGGAAACTCCGAGCCTAGCCCTTTCCATTGCCCTTTGGGTGACTTTAAGTCTTCTGATGAGGCCCATTGTAAGCGACCACGTTTCGGAGTCATATGTCATCACTGGCAACACGCACTGGTCATATACATGCGGATGCGACATTACACCACTATTTATTAAATAATACAAAAAAAAAAAATGGGGCTCTATCCGTACACGTTACTGATCATATTTTTGTAGTCAAAAGTAAAAAAAAAAACCGAAATCCCCATATTGTCCACGAAAATTGGTCATAATTGGTAAATTCATAATAGATTCAATCATAACACTGCGCGTAGTATTTTGTAGTAGCAAACTACAAAATACTACGTGCAGTCTTTTCCATTTTGATCGTCATTTATTCATTCATAATCAATAGCCTGTACAATATTTCCATAAATTGAGTGACATTTTGGGATATAAACCAATGCTAATAATTTTGCTGTTTATGAATATTATTTATTGAGACTTTACTTAAAGATTCAAGATTCAAAGATTCAAAAGCATTTATTTCAAAAAAACCATTTACAGGCACTTTTGAAATGTCAAGAAGTCCAAAAACCAAAGCGTAGATCTCTATGGAGAAGAATGTGCAATAAACTCCATGGACACTCTTTTCAATCATGTTTTGTAATTACAAATATCTCTGTTACATGTTTCTTGTCGTTATCATGTGAGAACAATGTAAATACAGTAAAAATTATAACTAAATATAGATATTAAAATAGCAACTGACAGCTTAGAGATGACCAGTCTCAACTGACAGCGCCCGTTCACGAACATGACGCTAATATTAGCACCACTCAGCAAAACCATTTTGAAGGGAACCGAATGATCCAACACATGCGCTACCATCAGTGAGACATTTAAATAATAACAAAACCTTTTCTAATAAGCCCATTAAGTATTTGTATTACTTAATTAAAAATTTGTACTATCGCTTCCCCTTAACCCATGGGCGGGATGCAGCGGAAACTAGGTCATGAGATCGATACAGGTCGAACTTGAATCTTTGGGGCCGAGCAGGGAGCTATCACGACATGGGCGCGATAGGAACTGTAAAGATTCAGTAATTATTATATTGGTAAACTTAGGCTGTTGATTGACCGTCGTAAAGACGGCTGCAACAATTGGGTACCCCTCTAACATTATCACCTCAGAAAAGCCAATTGATGACACTGCCTGTGCCGTACATTACATTAATACATGTTAAAAGATAAAATTTTGTGTGTATGTGTACCTACTTCAACTTACTTCTTTGTGATGAAAATTGATCATACCCGATTTCCGGCTACCGTATGCGCGGGCTTGCGGACGGCGAGCAATGGGTGCTCGCTGTCCGACCATCCGGACCGAGCCAAAGTCGTCGACGGCGCGTACTGTTCCACGCGTGCCTCAAGGAGATGTCAGCAACTGTAGGGGCCCAGCAGGGTTGAAGCCTAATGGGGCCAAGGGTCTGATTCTGAAAGGAAGACTCGGCCCTGGTACGAAAGGCAAAGAAAGTACAGGAGTGGGGTTTTAGTCAGTAAAAGTCTGACACTATCTCCCGCTCCGCCTAAGGCGGTGGATGTCATAAGATGATTTTCCTACCGAAAAAAAACCCAGGTAAAGGATATAAGATGTGTTTGATGTGTGTGTGTGGTTGTGTAAAATGTTTACACCAGTTGCTTGATAATGCTATTTTATATGTTACACAAATAAAACTCTCATCTAAAGCCAGTCATTCTGTACCTTGGCATCTTACGTAGTATGCCGTTCCCTAGGGAATAAAGTGTCATGAATTTCGATGGTCAAAACCATTTGAAAAAAAAAAATAAGTGAGTTAAAGTGTACGTGAATCAAACTGGCCTCTTAATTAAATAATGAAAGAGCGGGGGCGCAATAGAAAATTAAAAATATAGTTCTGTTTAGTTGAGAATTTGACTTGTTTCGAATCTCAAAACATGTGATTTTTCAAATATACTTATTTGGTTTCAATATACATATTCCTATTATTTATCCTACAGAAGGTGTAAAAAGTAGATTATACAACACAAGGGCAATCTTTTTTTGGGCGGCTTCAATTCCTCACTTCACTCAGTTTTCTATATTAATTCCCTCGCAGTGCTCGGGAGTTAATTATGTCCCTCACGGCATTGGCGTTCGGGATTAAATCTTAATTTCCATCGTTTTGTTCCGAATTCATCGTGCCATCCGCGACTTAAAGACACTGCTTTATTTCCTAGTCACATTTAATTTACTATTTATCCCGTAAGTGGTTCTCTTGGTACAATTTTCTACATTCACACGGGCAAAACCGTAGGCAGAAGCTAGTTGATTTATATGCTGCTAAATCGCACCCAGCGCTCCGCTTCAACATTCGCTAAGGTGTATAGACAAAGCGGGGAACTCCCTACCAGCGTCTGCCGTATCCTTCTATAAAAATAAAACGTCGATTTAAAAATAAAATTTAATAGGCAATTTCTGCAAACGATCTCGTTCCATTATAGACCTCTGATATCGCTGTCCGCCAACAGAAAGATAGTAAATGGGTAAGTAATTATTTATTGAACAAAAAGCTTTTTTTATGATGGTAAATAATCCAATGACTTCTCCCGCTCTGGTGTGAGGGAACGGACATCCAAACGCGCGCGGCCGTCTCCTTCGCTAGCATTACTGCTTCGCAGAACGAGGCAACTGCCTGACACAATTGCCTCCACGCTTCGGACCATGGCCTAAACCAGAGTCGCTGCCACCTCCACTAGAACATATCAGTGCTCTGCCCAAGCGGGGCACGCCTCCACCGTATCTAGCCTAAGTAACACCAAGGATGAAACGCCAATAATGGGACTGCAGGCTATTTCAGAGATATCATTCAATGACTTCTCCTACTCTGCCTGGAGCGAGAGGGCGTGTCAGACTTTTACTGACTAAGATCACAGCCCACCGACAAACCCGGCAATAATTTACCACGGAACACTTAATGGCGGGCTGTTGTGGTCTCTGATGAGTGCTTGAATGATGATTTTCTATCGATTACATTTCGGGGAGTATGCGTTGGAATTCCACAATTTAATTCTACCAAGTCCGTTCCGTCATCCGACCACTAGACGTACGGAGTTGCGCCATCGGTACCTACATGGTGGACATCCCACCCATACGTACAAAGCGTTTTGGAAACACATTCATAATGCGTAGTGCGTTCAGCTAAGGAGTGGAATTCCCTGCCGGTGTCTGTGTTTCCTGATAGCTACAACCTAGAGGTCTATAAGTCAAGAGTACATAGGTTACTTCTAGGCAAGCGTGCTCCATCGTCGGCCACATCATTGCTTACCATCAGGTGAGATAGTAGTCAAACGCGAGCCTATCAATATTAAAAAAAAATGATAGAAGGCCACGATGAATCTTTAGAAAAATCCCACAGCACTGTGATTTCACTCAGTAGTCAGGAGGTTGAGGGACCTGCAATCGTAAACAATGACACAGTTCTTGAACAATTTATATTTTCTGATCCAAGGGCCCATGTTTCGGTATTGCCAATTCATTGGGCAACATTGCGAAAAGGAACGAAGGAATTTTCTTCGCGATTTTTAATATTGAATCCTTTCCTTTTGAAGATTGGCCATTGTAATATTGTTAATGTTCAAATTTAAAGATAGATAAGTGTTCTACTAACTCATAAAACAGCTGTTTGACTTTTGGTCACAATTTTCTTATTTGTTGTCAGGCGTCAGGAGAAAATGGTTAGGCGTGACCTAACCATTTTCTCACCTGATGGAAAGCGACGATGTGGTCGACGATGGAGCGCGCTTGCCTAGAAGTTTTTTTTAATGATATAAACTAGCGCTTGACTGCGATCCCACCTGATGGTAAGCACTGTTGACTTAAGTATAGTCCATTGATTATCTGGCCGGAGTTAAATGGACACAAACGAGTATGTGTGTGTATTGGGTCATTCGGTTCACTTCAAAATGGTTGAGTTGATCGGTGCTAATATTCACGTCATGTCCGTGAATGGGTGCTGTCAGTTGAGACTGGTCATCTCTTAGCTGCCAGTAGCTATTTTAATAACTATATTTAGTTTTTATTTAAATTTTATTTTCGTTGCTCTCACATGATAGTAACAACAAGAAACACGTAACCGAGATTTTTGTAATATATAACAAGATTGAAAAGTGTGTCCATGAAGTTTCTTGCATATTCTTCTCTATAGAGATCTACGCTTTGGAATGTGCAGTTAGCATAATTTTTTTTCTGACTAACTAACTTCTTGGCATTTCAAAAGTGCCTGTAAATGGTTTATTTGAAATAAAATGCTTTGAATCTTCGAATCTTTTATTCCGGCCAGCTGCGCCCAAGTAGAACCCCGCTGACCTTTAAAACCATTTTCTTTGCGAAATACTGATTGATTTAACTATGCTATGTTATACATTCTGAAGAACACTCAACCAGCAATTTTTTTGTGTAAACATATTTTGAAACATAAAAGCCGTTTGAAAGGAGTAGAGAAAACAAGTGAAAAAATATCATGTTGTTAAAAATATGTTTTTGGAAAAAGTATTAGTTATACGAAAAAATCATATATTGATAATGTTATACATGAGTTTATCATAAACTTATGTATTAATATGTATGTATATATATTATATTAAATATATATGTATGTGTATTTTAAATATAAGTATACTTTCTTTATTGTACTCTTGTTTTTCGTATAAAATTTTCTTTTTATGCACCTACCATATTGTCTCTTCACCACCCTAGGTTGACTGGTAGAGAATGCATCAGGCATTAAGTCCGCCTTTGTACTTTATGTTGCATGAATATTAATAAATAAAAAAAATAAAATAAAAAATAAAACATAGGTTTTTTCAAACCTATTGACCTAGCCGTTACCGAGGAGTAGGCTTCAGAAAGTCACTATTTTGTAGCACTGCTCGGGCGCTAATGCCTTAAAGATCCTCAGGTTGTAACTATCAGGAAACATAGACTCCGGTAGTGAATTCTACTCCTTAGCTGTACCGGCACACTCACACAAACATACGCATCGACGAGACTCCTAAGCGTTTCTCGCGGTCCTGTCAGTAGCGAATGCCGCTTAGGAGTCTCGTCGATGCGTATGTTTGTGTGAGTGAGCCGTTTCGAACATTTGTAGGTAGTTTCCGTACTGTTCCATTTATCTTTACTGTGGCTGTACGCACAATGAATGTGTTCCTAAAACGTTTTGTGCGTATGTCGGGTGAGATGTTACTTAGTTTTAAGAAGTTTTTTTTTGTTCTATCCTAATTCTTTATCTGAAATGAAAGTAGCCTAAGTAACTACTTATAGCATCAGCTATCTACCAGTGAGTCCCGTCATAATCAGGCCAGCCGTTACAGAGATTATCTGGAACAAACAGACAGACAGACCTACAGATAGCAAATTTAAAAAAAAACTTGCTTTATTGTTATAGTTACTCAACATACTTTCATTTATTATATAAGCATAAATATAATCAGCCATAAAGCAAGGTCTCACAGTACAAGTCAAGGAAAAAGTCTGAAAACCGTAAAGTAATTATATCACAAAATACGAGTAATTAAGTTTCTGACACTTGACCAGTTTACTTTTAAATTTAAATTTTTTAAGTTAATTTCATAAAAAAAAAAATTGGTTGCCTGTAAAGTCGGTATACGGGCGAAAGTTTTACGTGACAACTTAGGCGGGCTAACCATGCCCGAGTGGAAGGGACGCGTGCCTCTCACTCGCTCTCATTGTGAGCGCATAACGTGAGCGGAGCGTAACGCAGTTTCTTGAAGTGTCACCCGGCAAACCAATTTATAAGACGTTGTCACGTCAAAAAATTTTTCTAGCTGTCAGCAGTTTTTAAGTTGCCGCGTCTCATTTTTGCCGCTCTGTTCATTTGCCCGGCTCGTCCCTATCCCTTGATCTGATCTTGACTATGTCGTCTGCTCATCTCGCTGCTGGACGACCACTCCTTCTACCAAAAACGTTGTTTTTATTAGCTTTCATGGTTATAAATACTTACTGTAATATTACAGAAAACACAAAGAAAGCAATAAATACCTAATTTCGAATAAAATAATAACGTACCTTTAATATAAAGTTTATATGAACTTATACTTACAAGTCAGTCCAAAGATATGACACTTCAAAGCAACCCTTTAAAAAAAAACGGAAATTTCACAGGTAAAGACCTATTATGTAAACAAACTACATAGATATTTTTCCACAAACTAATCCTGGCCCGCTGTCCCGTCCGGACATTCCGGACACATATTGAGACCAGGGTTGCCATCCGTACGATACCTATATATATATAAAAGGAGAAACTGACTGACTGACATATCAACTCACAGTCGAAAAAAACAGGGCCTAGGAGCGTGAAATTTTGTATGTGGTTTCCTTTTATGACGTAAGCGAGTACTAAGAGACGATTTTCCAAAATTCACCCGCTAGGGAGATGAAACGGGGGTCCAAAGTTTGTATGGAGAAGCAGACTTCACGCGGGCGAAGCCGCTGGCAGAAACTAGTTATATAATATGTCAATTGTACTGTAATATGTAATTATTATGCAATGTATAAAAATCTCGTACCACAGTATTTGTTATCGAACTGTTGCGAAACGGCTTGGAGGATTTTTAAGGTTTTTTTAAAGTAATATTTGTGAGGATTTCAAACCCAGTCAGGCGCATTACTTTGTGTAATTTATTTCATCACCACTACTCTCAAAACGGTGAAGGAAAACATCGTGAGGAAACCGGCATGTACTAGAACCAAAAATTCGAAGACATGTGACATCCACCAACCCGCACTGGGCCCGCGAGGTGGATTATGGCCCATACCCTCTCCTAGAGACGAGGCCAGAGTCCCAACAGTGGGAACATTATAAGGCCGACTATGCTATGCTATGCAGAAGAATAGGTCGTACGATATTATTTACTCTCCCACTCCCACCTCCCATTTCTTTCTTTCTTTGATAATATATATGGTTGAACAACGTTTACCGGGTCATCCAGTAGTTTTTTTTTATCGATACAAACTAGTGCTTGACTGCGATCTCACTTGATAGATTAATAATATAGTATGCAAAATGCTATATTTTCATCGATATTCGAAATTTTATAAATATTTTCTATGAAATCCTGTACAAGTTTAAAAAAATATACAGTTTTCAACTATGTTCGATAGTGAAAAGTATAAAATCTCTTAATTAATACGTAACTACTGTACTATTTTTCCAAAAATTTTCAAAAGAGGTAAGAGGCCACCTGCTATTAACCTGGTGGTCTAATATCCAGAGACCTAGCTCAAGAAAGCCTGATTGCCAAAATCGACAACCCAGGACAGATTATTCTGGCGGGTACATACAAAGATCTCCTTCTTTGCGATCTCACCTAATGGTAAGCAGTGATGCATCAATGATGGTGAATCGCAGTAGTTTATTAAGAACCTATTCACTCTATCCTTGAAGACACCTGCCCCCCTAGCCAAGTTACAACCGTTTCGTGTCGAATTCCGTTTTCCAATCGGTAACGCCTCGGTGTCAGCAATTGTAGAAAACGATAACTTGGTAGTCATGTTGACGCGCCTGAGTCGGTCGGTCGTTCTACAATGTCATTTTACAATAAAAAAGGATGTAGCGTTGAACATTGTAGAAACGATAACAATTCATTCTATCATTTTAAACGATGTGAACTTGGCTATGAATTTTCTATTAATTTGTTCTAACCACGTGACTTAACGTTGAGATGATGTCATTCCCATACATTTAAATAGTTTTCGACTAGCGTTAACGATTGCAGATTATCAACATGGTTAAAGGTGCTGAAATATCATCAGACGTGAAGATAATAGCAGGCAAATTGTTCCAGTACTACTATGTTTTTCTATAGTGAATTAAAATAGTACATTTTGATACAAGTGCAGAAAGTTTGTACGACCGAGGCGGAATTCACAAGAGCCGTAGGCAAGTGTGTTATGGAGCCGAGGGCTACAGTGACAAATTTGCACGTGTCTCAAACGACTGTTTTCAATACACGTACGAATAAATGAATAAACGGGGGTTGACCGGCGAATTGCGGGGGTCGACGCGCGCCCAGTCTGATACGATAAATGTAATAACATTATGGTGGGGGAGAGCACGCGCTATTTCTGCACTAGTGCGGATTGCGTGCCTAAAAGCGGTGGCATAAGAGCGGGTTTTCGAGTAAGTGTATTGAAAAAAATATTGTACAATATATCTTCCAAAAAAGGTGGCAACCCTTATCCACATCCACACCCGCCTCAATCAAAAGTAACAGCAGCAGATAAGGGCATGACACACCCTACCGTTTTCACTATTTTTATGAAGGTATAGTGGTGTAATATCTGTCTTCTCTCGCCTTTTGCTTACTATGTTGGGATCGACAAACAGTGTAACTGAATTCACCTGAATAATTATATTTTTTAAGGAACGACTGCCTATCCGTCGTAATGATACACTGGCAAGATAAGTGTTTTTTTTTTCGATGGAAAAATCATCGATCGACAAACAGTGTAACTGAATTCACCTGAATAATTGTATTTTTTAAGGAACGACTGCCTATCCGTCGTAATGATACACTGGCAAGATAAGTGTTTTTTTTTTCGATGGAAAAATCATCTAATGACAAATCCCGCTCTCGGGCGCAGCTGGAGATAGTTGCAGACTTTTACTGACTAAAAATCCAATCCTGTTCCTTCGTTGCCTTTTATCCTAGAAATTCGAAGACATGTGACATTCATCAACCCGTATTTGGCCCGCGTAGTATTTTACGGCCCATTCCCTCTCTTGAAAAGGAGGCCTTACATTTAGTGTCTCGATCAGGCGCAAATCGGGACACGTGTGTGGTGCGTCTATACAAAATAAATGAAAAAGTGTGTTGAGAGCTACCTTATTGAGGTACATTTTCATACAACCGCTCTTACGTGATTATGATGTTATTTATAATACATCTTTCTCTAGATATTTTGGATACGCAGCTATCTTGTAGATATTAACTAGTCTTCTATAGAAATCAAAACATAAATTTGTGTAAAACTAATCTAGTAAAGAACTCTGAAAATCTGCTATTTTACGTAAATTTTGGCCCTCCATAATGTACTCATATATTAAAAACATAAAAAAGTACACCAATAGAAGCCTTGCACATTTAATCGAGATTCTGAATGTTAAAACTCTTTCTGAAAAACTTATAAGGGTTTAATAAAATAAACAAGTATTTCCTGGAACAAGTTTTGTGAAATATTCGAGTAAATCACGGAATTACCGAATGGCAACAGATTTTTCAGGCGTTATCTCTCTTTTTTTGGCATTCCTTCTTCATTAAACATCGCGTTGGATTGCGTTATATGAAGCAACAAGCTTTTCACTTCCAGTTGACAGCGATGCGGAGGAATTTCATGACGCCATATTTTAGCTAGTAGTGTCTTTAGTGTATTTATAGTTTTAATTAGTTAAGTGTTTTTTTATCAATTAATCTTAATCAAAATGAATAAAGATGAAATATGTTTTGCTAAAATAAAGAAATAGCTTTTAAACCATGCTCGATGTTGACGATAGGCGAATGAGAAAGGACCCTCTTAACTACTGTCAAAGATCTACTTTTTATGTCAGGCGAAACTAACGATGTTTTCCAAAAGTTTTCACAAACTAATTCCGGCAAGCTGTCTCATCCTATCATTTCGGACACATACCGAAACCCGCCTCAATCAAAAGTAACGACAGCTGATAAGGAAATGGCAAACCCTACTTAGAACACTATTTTTATGACTCTATGTGGAAAAGGGACAGTTTTTCGGTGACAGTGGGTAAATAATAAGACTTAAAGTGAATGCTCACAGAACAGATGTTCGATAGAGCCGAAAGGTTCTGGAGTGGCGACCGCATACCGGAAGATGCATTGTTGGGCGCGAGAATCAGATGAATACGAGTCGCACAGGACCGTTCGTTGTGGCGACACTAAGGGGAGGCCTATGTCCAACAGTGGACGTCTCTCACCTGAAATGTGATGATGATGAGAAAGGCGAATTCTCCAGAGTAAACCGCGAAATAAAAATTTAGTTAAGTTTTTTTTTGCTTTTGGGACTGTAACACAATTTTTTTAATTTTTTTTTTTACAGAATTACAGATATAATAAAAAAAAAAACAATACAACCCTTTCCGGGATTATGTGAATTTGCACATTAGATACTCATTTATTATATCTACACCGTCAAAAATAGTTTTTGTGATTCCGTCTAATATTAAGATCTTCATGTACCATGAACTCAGAAATAAACGATTCTATACTATTCAGGTCTGACCCTATTTTTTTATTAATAATAGGCTCGCGTTTGACTACCATCTCACCTTTTTTTGACTACCACCACGCTTGACCTCTAAGTTGTAGCTATCAGGAAACACAGACTCCGGCAAGGAATTCTACTCTCCTTGGCTGTACGCACAATAAATGTGTTCTCAAAATGGTTTGTGCGTATGGGTGGGGTGTCTACCATGTACCGGTGGCGCAACGTAACGGCGCCGTACGTCTGCCGCCGCCGATTGTGCTGACGCTGATGATGGAGCGGACTTGGCGGAATAGATTGTGTAATTCCAGTGCACACTCCTCGAAATGTAAACCCTATTGAATGGTAATTACATCAAAAATTCATTCAATAGGGTTAACTCCGTAAATATATACACGACGGGTTACTATTATGCCAGATAGGATGTTATGTCTGGTGGGCCTTGATGCGTGCCAGGCCAGTGGTAGATTGGTTCCAGTGGGTCGGAACCAAATGCCGCATAGTTCTCGGTCGGGTGTTGCTATCCCAGTGAGTCAGGATGATGCCCCAGTGAGTCGGGGTGATGATGTCCCAGTGAGTCAGGATGATGCTGCAGGCTCCAGTGCGTTGGAGTAGTGCTACTGGCTCCAGTGAGTCGGAGCGGTGCTGTGCGACGTAAGTAGTATATTATTGGGTTCTCTGGATCAACGGAAATCAATAAGTCCAGTTATATAGAACTAATACCATTCACCCACAATCTATTCAAATAGATGAAAACAGGGGTTATTGAAAAAGAGTAACATCGAATTAAAAATCTTCAGATTTTGAAAAGTAGATATACCTTCGCAGAGAAGCGCAGGTAAACTTTTCAAAATCTGAAGATTTTTAATTCGATGTTACTCTTTTTTCAATAACCCCTATTTTCATCTATTTGAATAGATTGTGGGTGAATGGTATTAGTTCTAAATAACTGGACTTATTGATTTCCGTTGATCCAGAGAACCCAATAATATACAGTTGAAAACTTAACGCACTATACTTCTTGTTACTAATTTAATGTCAGGCGGAGCATTTGATGACCTTACAGCCGATTTTTCAGGACCAGGATGTAGGTACTTTGCCAACTCGAACAAAAGTAAGGATCTCATTGTGACCATTCTTGAGTGTGAGATATCGTGTATTTTCGAAGGAGGATTTTTCTGAGTTTTGCTGTGTCTCGTTTGTATTGTCCTGAAGTTTTGATGAACTGGTGTTCATTATTTTCTGGTTAGTCAGGTCTTGAGTAAATATAATCTCGCCACTAGCATTCTTGAAAATAAATTTAGAATTGCCTTCCAAACCAAATTTCGATGAATGAAGCATTCTGTCAATTTTAATTTAATTTATTTAATACATTCTCTCTCTCTCTTGTTGAAGCAAGCATTGATTAAAATTGAACCATCACACTACAATGCTGAGAGTTTAATGCTGAGATGGAGATATGTGTATTTAATTATATATTCTTTTCCTTTCACAGCGTTCAAGTAAAAACACTCAGGATAATGTATAGCATGCTGCATCCAAGGATCATCATAAATCTCCCAATCTTTGATAACACCTCCACATGAGAAACATGCTGCAATATCATTTATACCATTTCCATAATAAAAGAATCCCGCGTCAGCCATTTCCCTCACTAATCTTTTCTTTTGATTAAACGTCCTCCAGTAATAATTAAATGAAAATTCACGCATTTTGAACATGTTATACATGTCATATCGAGGTTTGTATTCATTTTGAGACATGTTCTATTAACTTTCTAGTTCAATTATAAACGTTCAATGGTATCGTCCAGCGTTTGTCAATAACTTATAAAGACCGGACAGAGGTGGGCGGAGGGGAATAGAAAACTTTAAGATGCGTTTTACCTAACTATAGAAATAAAACAAGAAACTATTTATTTTAGAATTTTATTATCAAAGCACCACTTATTTAAACACAATACATTTTTTAAAGCACATACAGAGTCATGATAAATACAGTTATATAAATCTTGAGAATACTTATATAGATCGTATAAACTTATCAAACTAGAACATCCTTTATCTTCTAAATTGAATATATTAGAATTACTGTTTTCTAAAATATGCTTTAACCACAACACTTTTTCTGAACCTTTAACGTAGATACATTTATCTCTTAAAATATCTATAACTAAATTCTGATAATTAGGGTAGGGTACAAATCCTTCACGCCAATGTATCTTTCTGTTACGTTCAATCCAACAAACATGTTTTTTTTCATGTTTCGTTAATTTTGAAAATGGAAATGGTGGCTTAATTAAAAACACTTGTAATGTTTTATTATACAATATAGCGATTTCTTTTATTATAAATTCATTTGTTTCTGTTTTAAAGCCTTGAATATCCACAATAGCTATCATGACAATCTGCGCACAATGTTGCTGAGAGGTTTGTATTCTATGAGTCGATCGTTTATAATCAAACAATATGCAGTCGTCTTATCTGGTAATGCTGTGGAACATTCAATTTCCAACCTCACGTCCACTGGACCTGTTTTCAGGCTATCGTTTTGTCTTGAGCAGTCTAAGATAAAAAGAGGGGCTTTTTCTTTGAACTCCTTTAGGTCAAGCAACGGGTCTACTGGACAGTTGTAATACGACTGACGAAATTTCACAAACATTTCATATAATATACTATATTTGTTCTCAGAAAACTTTAAACCTAAAGGTTCATATGGATAATATTGTGAATTCAAAAAGAGTGTAACGTTTGTTACTTCACAATGATCGAATAGTGAACTGTCTTTAGTTTTATTATTTTTTCGATTTGTTTGTAAACAAAAAATTACATATCTGGGTTTTTCCAATTGTGAAGCAGTTTTAACTGACCAAGAATGCTTTGTGGTTTTAGGTAGTAACGGATATTCATATAAATCCCAATTTCTAAACGCCATCTGAATAGGTTTATCTCTTTCTAAATGTTTTAAAAGTGACAGTCTTTCTCGGTCTGATACTTTTATGTGTGGCACCCTCCACTGAACTCTTTGCACGTCTATTTGAAAATTAACAATATCATCAGAAAGGATAACGCTATTTAAGTTAGTATTGCTTCTGTTCAATATAAGTTCATGTTTACAATTTATCACTATTTTATTGTAATCCTCTGCAAAACCTAAAACCTTATTTAATGGGATAACAGCACTAAAATGCCCATCACTTTGAAATCCCTCTAAATTCCAACCCCATAGAGCAGCAACTTTATTTTCTGCTTCATTTAATGAGATGTATGATTTTATTGTTGATGTTATTCCAGAATTTTTTATGCGGTCTATTTCAATACCATTCATTTCGTATCTGATGTCTTGAAACAAATACATAACAGGGTTATTAGTGAATGAAAAAGTTTTCTTGATTGGATTCCCATCTTTACCGAAGAGCTTCGCTTGTCCTTCGATGTAAATTGAACTGGCTGATGGTAGCACGTATATGTCTTGCTGGTGGATGGGAATTCTGATTTCATCGTTTTCTCTAAAGCTGCTATTGTAGGGATTGTATGAATGGACTTCATAACTTTCGATCGAAGTGTCGAAGTGCGGTAATTCAGTAATCTGTAGTATATTCATACTTTGAACCCTAGGGCTTTAAGAAAATCTTTATTTGCTTTAGTCAGTTCTTAACGTATTTCTTGCGTCTTTGCACTTTAGCAATCGCAGAAGGACTAAGACATTTTTCATTCGCTTGGGTGTTTTTATAATATACTATCATTTTGTTTTTCTTAAATGAAGACGTAACTGAACTTGTTCCTCTCCAAAGTTAATACAGTGACCAAATTGATCTACAATCTTAACAGATACCGATGAAATTATATTTTTGTTTACTGGAAAGTAAATAACATGTAGTGGTATTTCCATGCACTGATGACCTGGAGTAGTATCAGACACAAACTCATGAATAAAATGAGTTGGTAACCCGTTGCAGTACGAACCGTTAACAAGATCACATTCGATTCTGATTACAGACAGACCTCTGTTAATAATGGGAATATTTGGTCTTGATTTTAATACTGAAAAGTATACCAAACCGCACTCATATTGATCTGACAAATGCAATGGTGGTTGAAAGTATGAAACCAATTCCGATTTATTCCCAGAGATGGTAACCGTAGTAGACATGCTTCTATACTGACCTCTTTCGAAAGATCATGTTTATTTTATTCCTTCACTACACCAAAAATTCTTCAAAAAGTTTAAACAAAGATGTCCACAATTAAAAGGGTGATCACGCTGAATATTATCATAATTATAGTGAATTTTGGAGCCCAAGTATTTTATAAATTCCTTTGGAGGCTTAAGATTTCCGTAACTATCAAAATACTCAATATAATCGTTGTATTTTGCATAGGCTACCCAATGAGAACCAGGATTTTTAGAGCTATCTAAATTTATTACTCCACATTCTTTTTTAAAAGGGTGTTTAGGTAGCTTATCTCTCATAAAGACACCTCTGAAATAGGGAATATTATTTCCATGCTTCAAAATGTCTAAATTACTCAAGGCTCGTTTGGGTAGCCGATATCTTAGTTTTTTTCTTTCGATACAAAAATGCCGAGTCCATCTTTATGTGGTTTAAGGTGTAGTCCTTTTCCGATGCAGAGAGCTTCCATCTTTTCATTGTGTCTCTTCGATTCAGTCAATAACTTTTTCGCAATCTTGAATTCATTTATGGTTTTAGCAATACCAGCTGCACCGCCTGCTAAAGCTCCCACTGCAGATAATCCCGCAAAAATCGGAATCAAAGGCAATACTCCACCAGTTTTTGGTATAGGAATAACACGAGGAAGTTTAATGGATGAATCATCAGCTAATTCTCTGGCAGCGGCCATAGCTAATTCTATTGCCACTTTCTTGCATTTCGGTTTTAATTTTTTGATATGTCTCTTGGTTTTTCTAATAACATTTTTAAATTTATTTTTTAATCCTTTTCCAATTTTAGGAGGACACTTTTTGCTATCTTTTTGTAGGCCAAAACCAGTTTTAATTTTTGTTGACATAGCGCTGCTTACTAAGCGTGCTGCCAGTTTTTCCCCTACACTCGCATCAGAGGCAAGTGCTCGGTCTTTAGCCATATTTAACAAAACTAAATCTGCCTTGTGGCGATCCTTTAAGTTTGAAGATTTATGATAGGCAATGTCGTGCTGTTTGCAATATTCGTCTAATTTATTAACACCTTTATCTCCACGTGTAAGCCTTTTCATCAATTTAGTGCCAGGCCCGCAATAATTGTATCCTGGTAAATGTAATTCAAATGGTAAATGATTTATAATCCAATTGAGAAGACTACTCTCTTCAATACACATCATAAGACTGAAACATTTGGACTGAACACTCAATAAATATTCGATTTATCAATCCAACTATTTTCAGAAGCAGGCAAACCTAACCATTTTACAAAAACTCTGTCTCCTTTACTTTTAAGAACTTTCTCAACTAGATATAAATTAGCATTTTTTGTCTTTTGAAGTTCTTGTACATAAAATGCACCTAAAATGGGTTGGCCTCTGATTGCGTCTTCAATTAAGTAGGTGATAGGCGATGTATCTTGTATTTTTCGAATTTTAAATATTTCTGTCGACCAGTTGGGAGTATATCCTTTTTCAAATGTCCCCTTATATTTACTAATGCGTACATAATCACCCTCTTTAAACTTGCTTTTTATGCTAACGGTTTTCATCAACATACAATATCTTTGTAATATGCGTTTTTTATTAACATTATCCACGTTTGCTGGGATTTCATCAATTGTGCGATGATAGGTGTGATTGTATTCATAAATAACATTATTAAGAGTATTATCTATCCAATTATAGTTACCTTTTAAACTAAATTCCTTGTATAGTTTCGATTTCAATGTTCTAATAAATCGCTCAACTATTGATGCCTTTTTTGTTGAAAAGGTTGAATAATGATTTATATAATAAGATTTCATAAGATTTTGAAAAATGTTATTATAAAATTCTGTTCCATTATCCGTTTGCAAATTTTTGGGAACACGCCCATTAGCCAACAAAATCTTGAAAGAATTGCATACAATATCTTTGGTCTTGCTTTTCAAAGGAAAGGTCCAGGCGTATTTCGAAAATGTGTCAATAACAGCAAGAATAAATTTGTAATTTTTATTCTCTTTGGAAATTGATTGCATGTCGATTAAGTCTGCTTGCCAAAGGTCATCTATATCTTTCATAATAACATGTCTTCGTGGAAAGTTTAGTCTTGCATTTTTATGAATTTCGTTTACTACGTCGGCTTTACTCATATTTTAATTCAGTATATCAACATTTGTCTTGAACCTACCAATGATTCTGAATGAAAATCATACTATCTCCACTATTTATTCTTCAATTATATCAGCTTCTTTTAATTCTTCAATTATCGATAAAATTTCATTATCATGATTTGTATTGCCAGCATCTCTTGAAGCGACTAATAGTTTTAATCTCTCAACCAACTCGTTAGGATCGTCCCAATATACCAAGTCAGTATTGTTTTTGTACTTCTTTAACTTTGGCAAGTTTCCTCCAAGTTTAGTGTGAATGTTATCATTTAATGTTTCAGAAAAAAAAGGTCTGATTATTTCACGATATTTTATTCCTTTATCACCTTTTATTTGACCTTTAGGATTGAAGTCTCTTTTGTGAGCATTGGTGTAATGCAATATATCCTTGTAGAAAAGTTTATCTTTAGGTGATACTAATTTTAAATCAGGTTTTTTGTTAAGTAAAAGTTCTTTCAGACCAGGAGTTAAATTGTAAGATTTATCACCGATTTTAATCAAAATAACGCTATCGTTATTCAAACTATCAATTTTAGAAAATGATACTTTTGAATTACCCATAAATAAAGTTTTGTTTTCACTTCTTATTCCAAACGGTATATTTACACCATCATACATATCATAATCTTCTAATGAAATATCTAAATCATCTTCCATTTTAGGAGACTTTTTAACCAATTGTGCAGAATTATGTTTTGGTTCGTAACAGTCCTCAAACTTTGTAGTCGAGCTAGTATTAATATCATCCATTTCAATATCTCCAGAACATGTGGTTGGGGTTGTATTTTGTAACAACAATATTTTTTTCATATTTGTATTGGAATCAGCTAGGGTTTTAAGAGGGTCTGTGACCGGTTTAAGCATTTGATCAAGCGACAATTTCATACAGTGATCCTGGTTCTTCATTTGTTTTATTTTATTCTTTATGGAGTCTACTGACTTCATTAATTCTATTTTAATATTTTTCTCCATGTTATATTTTAACAACTGCGTTCAGCTAAGAATCAAATTATACTGAATTTGATTTTGTATGTTAATTACTTATATGTATAAACAGTCAGTCAAACTTTAAAAAAATATCAAAGTTCTGTCTGTACCTTCCATTATTTAATGGCGATTCTTTATTAATAAGTAGAAAATTATAAGGTTTACTCCAAACAGTTTGACAAATATTTTTGAACATTTTCCATTGTAAATCAGAACTAACATGCTCTTCATAAATATGTTTTAAATTCACATCATCTTGTTTGAATATAATAAGAAAATTAACATTGTCACGTAACAATTGCTTCGGAATTTTAGAATAGGTTTGAGATAAATAGAAACAATCGATTTGTTTATGCCTGCCCATGCAAAAATAATTGCGGATATTAACTTGATTTTCACACGCAACATCATCAAAAATAAATACAGAATTTATTAAAGCTTCACTCGGAGATATTACATCTTTATCATCACTGAACTCATAGAAATTAATCTGTGGCACTCTTTTTAATACTTCGTTTAAAAAACGGTATTTTGGTTGGAAATAAGTCTTAGAGTAAAGATAAAGATTTCTGAATTTGAGTCCATTTTCATGCAGCAGTAAACTAATCATAACATTCGTTTTGCCACAGCTTGATGGACCGCATATTATACAGCGAATGGTATTTGGCAATAAAGCGCTATGTCTGATGTGGTGAACAGAATCACTTAATCTTATATTATTAACATTGAGGGATATAGGTTGCTTGATCAACTTCATCTCATCGATTAATTAAAAAACTATTTAACGTGTATATATATATATATATATACTTCGTCGAATTAGGTCGAATCCTGTATTGAGTACAAGAAAGATGCTATTCTCATCTTTCATAATATTTAATCTAAGGTACAGCTGATTGTACTTATTATAATCACTTCTCTTCGATACTGTCTATTCCATAAGTAAATCGTTTCGTGTCGCATCATAAGTAAATTTTAATGCTTTCATAATTTGATCTAATAATAAATATATAATGCATACTCTTTTTACACCATTATAATATCAATATTCAGTAAAAAAAACATAAATAAAACACCAAATATAATCTCGATATATTTATTTTGAATAAGTAAATTAAAATATCTTATCGATGGTACATCTAATCATTAAATGTATCATTTATTATCTAATTAACAGTCTAGTTACAATTATTATACAAGTATTGTAATTTATCATATAGGTGCTCGTACATTCAAAATATTGTATCACAATGTCCCCAAGGTAACGTATGAGAATTATCGGGAAGAATTTGTCTTTTATCATCGTTTCTGTTCAAGACTAGTTTGTAGACTTCCTGAGTATATATAGTATGCTTTATGGATTTTAGCATATTCATTTTGAACCGCAAATTCTTATTTGTTATGAGAGTCTGATAATAGTCAGATAAGTTTAGTTGTTTAGTGACAGTCTTAGATATACCTTTTGCTTTTTTTATTTGCACCTTTACGCTTTTTATACAGTACAATTTAGCTCTGAGTCCTACAAATTCGGCAATCACATCGCCACCTAACTCGTCCTTGAATAACCCGGGCACTTTATCATTTGTTATTGGCATATTAAACGGATTATTCAAATGAAAATTACTAGTATCAAACAAAGATATATTCTCCTTCATATCTCTATAAAAATCGTCAGTGTATATCAAATAAAGTAAGCTGTCTGTGTCAGTATAACATAGTTCTACGTTTTCATTATACTTCTTTTTAATAAAGTCATAGTGAAACTGATAGAGATGAGTTTTAGCATATTCTAGCACGCTGAACCCTATGTATATAGGTCTGTCCAGCTTGATTTTTTCGGGATTTAGCTGGATTGCTACTAAGTTTTCAGAAAATATAGTAGCACTATGAAAATTTGGTTTTGCAATTAGTTTTTTGGCCTCCAAAACTTTTTTAGTTTTATTTTTAGTATCGCTCCATTTAGAGACTAGTTTAACATTGACATGTTTCCTTTTATTCTCTATCGTTTTCCCGAAAATAGCATTGTTAAGTAATTTAAAAAAATCTTTTTCAAAAACTGATGAAGACTTTTGACGTAACTGAGTATTCAAATCAATATATTTTTTGAGGTAGCTACCTTGTCGAAAACACAGAATCTTATGGATTTTTTTAAGACGTAACCCATGTTTTAGGCATTCTTTCAAGTGAACATAATGTATGACATAATGATATTTGTCATAAAGGTTTGCAATAAGTTTTGGGTTTTTACCACCAGGAGGAATGAATTTCTCGCTTGCGAATGGTAAATCACTATGAGTATTATGTAAATAATCCCTGTATTCCAAATCAACTGCCAGAATATAACCGTAATCACCATTTTCATCAGTATTTATGATATCGAAATTACAAATTTCTGTGTCTGTTAAAAACCTAAACTCGGAAATTGGCATTGGTTTTGTCATAGCATGAGAGTAGAGTGCGTTACAGTCAAGATATATAAGAAACGATGTTTCTTTTTGATCATCGTAATTGGGGAGATATTGATTGTTTGCTTTAGCATGTCTCAGGGAACATTGAGCTAAACCTCCACGAATACCTTTTTCCAATAACTGATAGATCTCTCTTGATTACAAAAATATGGTTTGTTCGTATTCAATAATAGTTTGAAATAAATGTCGGTGGGATATCCTTAAATTCCTTCCTACTTGAAGTTATAAATTTTGCTAAATATCCCCAAGCTTCAGTATTATCGTCTGTTTTATTTTTTAAACTGATTACTGCCTGACGCCATCTATTCATTGCAGAAACATTTTCAATATCCGAAACTTTATAGACTTTTAAGTCAATGTAGTGCGATCCCTCTTTAGAAGGATGACCTTGTCGAGAAATACCGTTAGCTAATCTCGTGATAGAAGATACTAAAGTTGATACTTTTTTAGAAGAGGAAGAAGAGGCACAGGCCGCTTCCTGTGCTTCATCTTCACTGTCCGTACCGAAAAGTTCCCTAGCCGTAGGTCTTGTAACTGGACGAATCTTCGGCTTTTTCAATGATGATCGTATATGTTCAGTGCTCACTGCTGGCTCAGCTCGACGTGTTGACGAATGTTTTTCGCTTTCTCTCCAGCTCTTCCCCCTCGTTATCCAAGATTGGCATACTGCTAGATGGACGAGACTCTTCTCTACTCCGTTTCGTTTTCTTTTGAGGACAAATTTCTTCAACCTCTTCTTCAGAGGATGTGGGAAAAAGTTCGTCAGCTTTTGACCTGAAAATAAAAATAAATAAATAATTACATATATACGTTTTACTTATCTACCTCTCTCTGCTAACAGCTCTGTTGTATTAGAAAATAAAAATTTATAAATTCAATACTTTTTACAAAACTTGCAGATGTTGATAATATTAGAAGTACTATAATAAAACAACGTTTTCGTGACAATTACAAAGGTTAAGGTTAAAAGGTATTTTTTATATTAATAATAATTATAATATTCCACAACTATCACACAACGCCGTCTAGTCTCAAGCTAAGCAGAGCTTGTGTTATGAGTACTAGACAACTGATAAACATACATATATATTTCTAAATACATACATATTATAGATAAATTACACCCAGACACAGAACAAATGATCGTGCTCATCACACAAACATTTGTCCTGGGTGGGAATCGAACCCACGACCTCCGGCATTGCAGTCAGGTCCACTAACCACTAGACCAACAGGCCAGTCTGATAATAATCTATAATGATACTTACATTTTGTTTAATTTGATTGAAGATTTTGTAAGATGACGATGATGAAGATTTTGAAGACTTATTGACTTGACTTGTACAGTGGAGTTGTAGATCTGAAAACAAAAATAGAATAAACTGATTTATTTAAATTATCGAAATCATATTTAATTATTTTAAGTTTTCGTATCAGATAAGGTAAGTTACACCTTCGAATACACTGTCGCTATTAACATCAGGTTACCTGGTGCCTAGCTGACTTGTTAATTCAGGAATGTTTTCAGAATACCTATGCAAATATTTGTATTGAGCTCATGTTGAATCATTCAGAAAAATAATACACCCGAAATCTAAAAGTGATTTTAACGCTTGTATTCATAAATAGGTACGGGTTGAATTAAGAACCTTCCGCCTTTTTGTGAAGTCGGTTTATGTTGTTTTTACAAATTGGATAAACAGATTTAATTAATCGAATAATTACTTATTCATCACATAATATTTGTTAGAACATAAATAACAAATTTTGAAACTGATGAAAAAGATAAACTATTCTGAAAAGTTATTACATTTGAAAAGCTTGATACTCACTTTGTATTGTTAAGAAGACTAGTTGTCCGAAACCTGCATATGGGACACGCACTACACACACTTATAAACACTTTTATCACTTGTAGCACCTCAGAAAGAAAATTTTGTAGTGGCTCATTGTTTCACGGTCATTTAAATAAATATGAAAAACATCAATGTGTGCATGCAGATTTTACACTAGTGTTATGCAGAAAACAGTTTGTCAGCAAATTAAATACACTAGCTGTATCCAACGGCTTCACTTCTTTTAATTTACTCCTCAGGTAACCAATCAGTCTTAATAAAGGTACTATAAGTGTGAATTAGTCTAAAATAAACAGACAAACTTCTTCATTTTTATTATATGTTTATAAGGGTACAATATAGTAACATAACATATTCCGTAACCAAAATACGACGTTACTGCTGCGTATTATGAGATAAAATAGTAGGCGTCAACATTGACGCCTAGGATATTATTATATTTCTCACTGTAAACATAGACTGATCATCTGTCTCCAGGCGCCAGTCTTATTGTACTCATTTCCATTTAAGGAAACGTGGCATGTGTTCAAATTAATTAACGATTTTAAACCTTAATAGCATACTAAAATCACATATAAAGAATCATTTACTTAAATTTCCAACATCATTATTTCTCTGATTTTTATCAACACCGGAGCAGCTTTGAACATCTAACATGTCGGTAAGTTATTGAAAAACATTTTTATTTTTATTTAAAAAAAATATTTATTTTTTTCGTTGATCGAATAATGGATTAAGTATATAAACAATGTTTTCAAGATGAATACTTAACGGGTTCGACGTCAACAGTTTTGGCATAGTTCAATTTTTTTTAAAATAGAATAAACAATGTAAATACATAAATTAAATATAAAATATGCGTTGACTTGAGAACTTTCCTTCTTCATTGAAGTCGGTTGATTAACTCGATGTTTGTTTCAGGAATCTGGTGAGGATCTATTCAACTTCTTGCCGAACAATCAAGACAAATCAAAAAAGAGAGCATATCAAGACAAAGAGACTTATATCTGTATAAAAAAACCATCAAGGGGAACGAAAATGATACGAATTGAGTTATATGATGTGGAAAATCTACCTGCAGAATTGTTAAATTGCAAGTGTCATTCCGAATTATGTGTGCAATATATTGTCAAAAACATGTTTATGGACGATGTTTATAAATCATATAGAGACATAGTGTTATTAATAAAAGACAAAATTAATGATTAGCAATTGTTGTTTTTTTTTTCCCTCTTTTTAGAGATAAGAAGTAATTAAGTTTTCAACTGTATATTATTGGGTTCTCTGGATCAACGAAAATCAATAAGTCCAGTTAGTTAGAACTAATACCATTCACCCACAATCTATTCAAATAGATGAAAATAGGGGTTATTGAAAAAAGAGTAACATCGAATTAAAAATCTTCAGATTTTGAAAAGTTTACCTGCGCTTCTCTGCGAAGGTATATCTACTTTTCAAAATCTGAAGATTTTTAATTCGATGTTACTCTTTTTTCAATAAACCCTGTTTTCATCTATTTGAATAGATTGTGGGTGAATGGTATTAGTTCTATATAACTGGACTTATTGATTTCCGTTGATCCAGAGAACCCAATAATATACTACTGACGTAGGGCTTGACTGCAAGCGTCGACCAGGAGAGGTTCTTCGTAGCTCTTCATGTGACTGGCCGAAGGTGCAGTGTGCTTCGCCAAGGTCGCTGATGAGGCTGGTGACCTGAGGGTGATGACCAGGTATGACCAGTTAGCCATGCTGGTGGTCAGGATACCCTTTATAGCCGTGGGTGCTGGCTGTATGGCTCGCTGCTCGAAAGCATGAGGAAGTGATGATGAAGTCACGAAGGCTGCGCTGAGGTTCTTTGTCGAGGGTCACCAGTTTGGAGTAAGCGGAACAGAGAGTAAAGAGAGTAGAGAGTAAAGTCCCGCAAACCTCCTTTGAAAATTTCTTTTCTTTCTGATTTCTTATGTGACGCTATAGATGTCGCTACAGATTTTTATCCAAATAGATAGATTTTTACCAAAATTATTAGATTTTGAGTTATGAAGGGATCAAGAGTGTTTTTAATATCTTGCGGTTTTCATCACGCATGTGGAATTAATCCGCATGCGGGGCTGCTGTTCGATATCACGGCCCGCATCTCGCGTGCGTATTATTTATTTATAGTTTATTTCAGGTATTAATTAACACATATTAACATTATTGAATTACATAATATTGTTATAGCATAATAAATAAATTAAATACTTACATTTATATTCATGCGTATTCTTAATGAGTTGAAGTTTTCTGAGTGTTATATGTATGCTGATGATTTAAAGTTTTGCAGATCGATTGAATCAGACCTTGATGTTGAGTTGTTGCAGAGAGATATTGACATGTTGGTGAAATGGTGTGATAATAATGATATGAAATTAAACATTAATAAGTGCTACCATTTAAAATTCACCAGGAAAACTAAATTAACGCAATCGAATTATTACATCAGTGGCAACTTGGTTCAGGAAGTGGGACAGATAAGGGACCTGGGAGTTATATTCGACAGACAGTTGACATTTGTACCCCACATTGAAAATGTTGTTAAAAAAGCCTCAAGAATGCTTGGGTTTGTCTTGAGAAATATTACTTGTTTTCGGCGCAAAAAAACTAAAACTCTGCTGTATAATTGTTTAGTCCGCAGCTCGTTAGAGTATTGCAGAACTGTGTGGAGACCACACTATGCCACTCACACGCTAAGATTAGAAAGGGTTCAAAAAAGATTTCTATGGCACTTAGCATACTCTTCTGGGATAGCTAAAAAGAAGCAATCGTACAGAGATAGACTCTCGCATTTTAATATGATATCACTACAGAAGAGGAGAGATTTACTGGATTTATTGTTTATATTTAAAATCTTGAGGTGTAAAATTGATTGTCCCCAATTGTTGCATAGCATAGCATAGTCGGCCTTATAATGTTCCCACTGTTGGGACTCAGGCCTCCTCTCTAGGAGAGGGATTGGGCCATAATCCAACACGCGGGCCCAGTGCGGGTTGTTGGATGTCACATGTCTTCGAATTTTTGGTTCTAGGACATGCCGGTTTCCTCACGATGTTTTCCTTCACCGTTTTGAGAGCAGTGGTGATGAAATAAATTACACAAATTGTTTAGCTGCATCCAATTTCGTGTGCCTACGAAAAGCCCACGAACTCCTATAACCCCCTTGCATCCTCCTCTTCGTAGAACCGTTCTTGGTGCTAATTCTCCCATCCCACGTCTATGCAAATTATTAAACAACTACAGTGATCTTATTGATGTACACTCTGACTCACTTAGTAGGTTTAGAAGTATTGTATATAAAACAATTATGAAACAATGCGATGGTCAGGCTGGCTTGTTAACTTAGTTTTTAGTTAAAATAATTTAGTTTTTTAGTTATAAGCGGTAATTATTGTGTTTGAATTGGTGAGTAAGTTACTTTTAAGTAGGCAACTAACAGTAAAGTTACGCATGTTGTGCTTACCTGTAAGGAATTGCTGCACTAATCTATAAGTTTATTCCGTGTATTTCATATCTTTGTATGTGTGTAGTCAATTGTTGGTGAGCCAAATAAATAAAATAAAATAAATAAAATAATAAAATATTCCACGCATTACAAAAAATCTATATATATAAAAGGAGAAACTGACTGTCTGACATATCAACGCACAGCCAAAACTACTGAGACTAGGAGCTTGAAATTTGGCACAAAGCTTCCTTTTATGACGTAGGCGAGCACTAAGAAAGGATTTTTCAAAATTTAGCCCCTAAGGATGTAATGGAGAAACCCATGTCACGCGGGCGGAGCCGCTGGCAGAAGCTAGTACTTGTATAAAAAGGATATTTGCGGGGGCTATGCGTGCGGAGCAATCCCATCCGCACAATATTAAAAATACCCTAAAAGTGGTTCTAAATGGTTTGTATGTACACTGGTGCTAGTCCCCCCGCTTTTGGTCGAAGCGTGAGGGCGTGTCAGACTTTTGCTGACTAAAACCCACTTCTATGTTCGTTCTTTGCCTTGCGTTCCAGGGCTTCGGGTTTTCCTTTCAGAAGCGAACAAATGGCCCCAGTAGGCTTCGACCCGGCTGGGCCCCTACGGTTTTGCTGACATCTCCTTGAGGCGCGCGGGGAACATTACGCGCCGACGCCGACTCTGGCTCGGTCCAGACAGCGAGCTACCTGTTGCTCAGCGCTATTAAGCCATTGGCTGACACGACTATAGGTACAATGCTCGCCGAGTCCACATCGCACATGACGACAACCTCACGAGCCAAGTCAGTATACTGAATTTGTTCATATTTCTTGGCTTTCACGAGGTTCTTATCATGCGGAACGGATATGTCAACAATCATTGCACGCCTCTCGCTTCGGTCCACCACCACTATATTAGGCTTATTGGCCATAATATGCCGATCCCAAAGTGATATGACCATTATCAAGAACTTGGTCGGGCTCATACCTGTAGTACAACACTTCCGATTCCACAAGAGAGTATTTTAGAGCATGTTGCTGTTGGATAATCCTGGCTACAAGGTTGTGCCTATGCAAGTACTATCTGTTAGCTAGACGAGAACAACCAGAGATAATGTGACGAATTGATTTTCCCGGACGGTGACATACCCGACAGATGTCACTCGTGCTGTCTTTCACAATAAATCTCCGGTAGTTATTCGTCATGATAACTTCGTCCATAATTGCTCAGACAAAACCTTCGGTTTCACCGAAACGCAGCCAGGCTGCGGACGCCAATTGGTCTACATCGGACCCGTGTAGGGCCCGGAAAAAGCGTCCGTGAAGTTCCTAATGTTCTGCCATAATTCCCTTGTCCACTGCCATATGCATCTCGATGCATATCCACGTCGGCAGCTAGGAAATATTCCCTGAGGCTGCATACATCGCGGTTGTGTAGGGTCTAAGCATTTAAATTTTTTATTATAATCATTTTTTTTTATGTTTGTTACCTCAGAACTTCGTCGTTTATGGACCGATTTGCAAAATGTTTTTTTTTTCCTAAAAGGATATGCTTCCAGATTTCCAGATTGGTCCCATTTTTTTTCAAAATACAGTACTGATGATGAGATCCATGAGGAATTGAGAGAACTCCTCAAATATTCTAGGCAACTGTAAAATGATTTTGGTATTTTCATCGAGAACTTAAGCATTTACAGTAACATTAGATGAAGTGGAACTCCTGTCATGAGATGCACTTTGGCTATAAGGTACTATCGATCTGATCTGATGATGGAGCCGAAAGGTAGGCACAGAAACTCCGTAATTATCAATGTATCCTAGCTGTGTTTGGGCTTATTAGAATTGTCATGAGATGTACTTTGGCTATAAGGTATTATCGAATCGACCTGATGATGGGGCCGGGAGGTGGATGGGAACTTCATAATAAAATAATGTATCATGGCAGTGTAACGTTTGGGTTAGTTCAAATTGACATGATAAATAGGTACTCTGGCTGTAAGTATATCACAACTAAAAAGTGGGAAATAAAAAAAAATAACCGACTTATTGATGATCGTTTTAGTGTTCTGGTTTTGTAGTAAAGTCAGTTATTAAAAAAAATATATAATTTAATTATTTATTATTTATAACAGATACATTTATATTAAACTTTGTAAGTAGATAGTTTTTTTTTTTTGTATAGATATATTCTGGTAAAAGTCTGTGGTTTTAGTTTTCAAGCCTCTTACATTTTGATAATATAATAAGGGTTTTTTTAGGTGGGAAAATTATCTTATGACAAATCTCACTCTTGGGCGGAGCGACAGATAGTGTCAGACTTTTACTGACTAAAAACCCACTCCTGTACCAAGGCCGGCGCGAGAGATCGCTGCCGCCGATCGCCCCCATGAGGACACGGCGTTGCTCTGCCCAGCGGGGCACACCTCCACTTTGTGCTCCACCGTGTCCTCCGGGCGTTCCACACAGCGGCGACACCCGGGCGTGTCTTCCGCACGAATTCGATGCAGGAACTTTCCGAACTTACCATGTTCGGTGAGTAGAGATAATAGGGGTAAGTATGAAATTGCCGTTTTATTGTAATAGGTACTTCGAACTGACGTAGAACCTTCATGGTTTGAGATTTTTGACTGAATTTTTTTTCACATGATACCAATGAAGTTCTTCTTTTAAAAAATGCAACATTTGATTATCGACTTTCAGTTGTTTTTTTTTTCTTTTTTATTCAGCTTAGACAAGAAAGATGGATACTTCGAAAATTCGAGTGATTTTTGAATAAGAGTTTTGACGCGGACCTAACGCGGCAGAAACAGCTCGCAATATTATCAATGTTGCGTTTGGAGAGGGGACTGCTAACGAATGCACCGTGCGATTTTGGTTTAAACGCTTTCGTGATGGAAACTTTAATTTAAAGAACGAACCACGTGGAAGACCGCCAACACAGATGAATAACAACGAATTGAAAGAGATGGTGGAAGCTGATCCGAGCCAAACTACCTAGGAATTAGCGGCATGGCTTAACGTTACCTTACCAACAATATTGACTCATTTGCGTCAAATCAATAAAATAAAAGAGCATGAAAAATGGGTGCCTCATGATTTGACTAATCTGTAGAAAGAAACGCGTGTTGTAACTTGTGTTGCTTTGTTGAATCGATACAGAAATGAAGGAATACCTATTGGATCGAATTGTAACATATGATTAAACGTGGATTTTTTAAGAAAACCGTAAGCGAAAAATGCAATGGCTGACCCCAGGTCGAACGCCGCAACAGTGTCCTAAAGCAAAGCTTACCAATAAAAAGGGAATGGTAACTGTTTGGTAATCTCAGCATGGTTTTATTCACTATAGCTTTCTCCGATCTGGTCAAGCAATAACGGCAGATGTCTACTGTGCCAAACTCCGAACACTGACAGCAAAACTAGCAGTGAAACAGCCCCGAATCATGAATCGATCTTCACCATTATTGCTCCATGATAACACGAGACCTCATACAGCACGAGAAATCTTTTTAACGGAACTGCAATTAGAAACCATTTGTTACCCTCCGTATTCGCCAGACTTTGCTCCAACAGATTACCATTTTTTTTCGTGTTTACGTGAAACAAAGTTTTCTTCTCAAGAGGCAGTACAAAATGCTTTCACACAGTTTGTCGAATCTAGATCAGAGTTCTCGCAAAGGCATAAATGACCTTCCTATTAGATGGCAATTGCTGCCATCTAGTATAGATAATAATGGTAATTATTTTGATTAAATAAATATGTTAAATTAAAAAAGAAACAAATTTCAATTTTTTAGTATACATCGGAAATTTCATACTTTAACCCCTAATACATTAATCGGACGATTTAATGTGACTATTATAATAAAAATAACTTATATCATTAATTAAAGCTAAGCTAAAGATTTTAACTTATCTAGGTTATTAATAATCTTATTATTAAGTTTGGTACTAAATACATACACCGTTAAATAATTTTAATATAATAAATAAAACGGAAATATGTTACGCATGTTACTAAAAGAGTTATGAGTTTACATGTGGGTGGATGGAGCGGGAGAGGGAGACCAAAGAAAAGATGGATGGATTGTGTGAAGAGTGATATGAAAGAAAAGGAAGTTAGTGATAGTATGACGAGTGACAGGGCAGAATGGAAGAAGAAAACGTGTTGCGCCGAACCCAAATAACACGGGACAAGGGCAGGAAGATGATGATGATGATGAAATAAAACGGAAATAATTATTATAAATGCATATAATTAGTACAGTTCATACAATTTTACTTGGTCCATGTTTGGTATCCATTGCTAAAACAAAAACCTTCAAACAAGGTATATTCTCCTCCATATGTATCTGAAAAAATACAATCGTGTAAAATTATTTTCTGTAATTTTTCCTATACTTGAATTCATAAAGGGTGATTCTTAGAAGTCGAGAGGGTGTCTCATTCATCTGGCATATTTTTAGGGTTCCGTACCTCAAAAGGATAAAATGGAACCCTTATAGGATCACTTTGTTGTACGTCCGTCTGTCTGTCAAGACCCTTTATCTCGGAAATGCGTCGAGGTATCGAGTTGAAATTAAAACCATATACTCAGGTCTGCGGCTCCTTGAAGCTGTGAAATAATCAAACTTCTGAGTTATCGAAAAAAAAAGATACGGTCGTTTATGTAGCAAAAAACGTATATTTCGACACTCTCAAGGGAATCAAAAGAGACGTTTTCTCGGTTTCAAAGAATCACCGATTAATGGACTTTTTACAATTATTAAAGGATTTGGGGCACCCTGACTCATATAGGTTAGGTTAGAAAGGGATGGTGGGGTCTAGTGAGCAAGCGAACACAGATCCCCTCATTTCCTTCGTGGTTAATTTTTTTAAACCACCCAGAAGAGCATATTTTAGTTCGCAATTAGTATTTTACATCATCTTCCTGCCCTTGTCCCGTTTTATTTGTGGTCACTTCCCTCCCTTCCTACCTTTAACTCAATTTTCTTTTATATCACTTCTGACACAACCCATCCAACTTTTCTTTGGCCTCCCTCTGCCGCTCTCTCTCCAACCAACCACATGTATACTCATAATTCTTTTAGTCCTCCTCTTTACATGTCCATACTAAGCCAAACGATTCCCTTTCAATTTTTCAGTCACTGGCGCCAATTTCCTCTAATAATTATACTCATTTCTCACTTTATCCATTCTCGTCACACCACACATCCATCTCAACATTCTCATCTTCGCAACATGCAATCTTTTTTTACCGGTCTTTTTCACAGCCAAACATTCTGATCCATACAGTATGACAGCCCTTGTAGATTTTACCCTTCAACTTGAGGGGCATCTGTGGGTCACATGTTGTTCCCGTGACCTGTCGCCATTTCATCCATCCTGAGTTAATCACCTCACCATCCCCTTGAATAAGCGACCCGAGGTACCGAAATTCGGAACTGATTGGTATGGGCGTTCCTGAGAGAGCTATGAGCACAGGACTGTAGAAACCGCCGAAATCCATATATGCACAAAGCATTTTGGGAACACATCATTATGCGTACAGCTAAGGAGTGGAATTCCCTGCTGGAGTCTGTGTTTCCTGATAGTTACAACCTTGGGGTTTTTAAGTCAAGAGTGAATAGGTTACTTCTAGGCAAGCGTGCTCTATCGTCAGGCACATCAGGGAGGGCAGGGCAGCCCCCCCCCTGGGTTTTGTTGACGCAAAATCACCTATAATACCTGAAGGTGTAAATAACCCTAGAAATTTTACAGGCAATGCCTTCTTGTTCCACTGCTACAATCGAAAGTTCATTCAGCACACCAAACACGTGGCTATGTATGTTCAGTAAGAAAATTTGTAAACGCTATGGGCGATTCTTTCATGGAAGACGTCATAAACCATTTTGCTGAAAACCCTCGAAAGTAACTTTTAAAATAGCTATTGTGCAATTAAAGAATTTATATAAAAACACTATTTTAATTTATGTTTTTTTTTTTATTTGATTAAGTGCTTATAAAAAATCTGATTTGCTCCCGTCCTGGCCCAAAACCTGGCAACGCCTATGCCATCAGGTAAGATAGTGGTAAAACGCGAGCCTATCAATAATAAAAAGACCCTCTTTTTGAGTTAGGCCTCTCTAGGATTAAGCATAATGTATTGCAATGTTGCTCAAATTTTCTTATGTAGGTGGAGCATACTAAAGGTTTCTGGACATAGCTACTTACAATAAGAGAATGAAAAAACAATTATAGAATTAGAAAATGGAACTCTCTGTGAGCATGTTACTTTTTAATTTGCGAGACTGTCATTTGTTTTTTCATTGTGGCGTCCTTTCGAAGATTGTGTGTCGCTATCAAAATGAATTTAACTCATAAACATTTTCGTTCAATGATTTTTTATGATGATCGTCGTGGCTTAAGTCAACAAGAGAGCCAGAGACTTCAATTGGCATTTGGTGATGAAGCACCATGTTGCAGCTCTGTGTATTCGTGATTTAAAGATTTAGGCGTGGACGTGATCATCTCTATGTCGAGGTACGTGAAGGTCGGCCGGCGACTACGGTTACAAACTCGAATATTGACAACGTAAGACAACTTATTGAAACTGACAAAAAATTACTTGCCAGCTAATTCGTGCTTTGTTAGGCATTGGAATAAGCCAAGTGCAAAACATCTTACGTGTGCATCTGAAGGTTCGGAAGCTTTGCACTTGATGGCTACCACATGACTAAACGGAGGACAAGAAACGACTGCGTGTCCAGTGATGCCGTGAAATGATAAAAAAGTTTAATGGAGGACAGTCATTGGCTGCCTATAATATCGTGACAGGTGACGAAACCTGGTTGTACTGCTTTGAACCCGAAAGAAAAAGTCATTCGGCAGAGTTGTTCTTTACTTTTGAAGATTTGCCGACGAAAGTTAAGAAAAGTCGAAGAGTTGGTAAAAGCTTCTTTTTTCGGCAAATCAGGACATTACACTACAGTACCGTTTGAATATCAAAGGACAGTGACTATGTAAGTCAACAGTTGCTTGCTCAGAGTTTTAGAAAAAGTTTGCGAAAAGCGTCCTCCTCCACCACGATGACGCATCCTCACGTTCCGCTAAGGTAACAGAAACCTAATTGAAAGCTTCAAATGATGAACTGATGACGCATCCACCTTACAGCCCGGACCTCGCACCCTACGACTTCTATTTATTTCCAAAAATTAAAGACAAACTTAGAGGCACACGTTTTACGAGCCCTGATTCGGCTGTGAATGCGTTCCATAACGCCATTGAAGAGGTCCCTATACTGAAGACTGGTCTAGCTTCTGTGTCCAGTGGTTTCAGCGAATGAAAAAAGGCATTCATTGCGAGGGAATATACTTTGAAAAACAATAAATGTATAGTATGTAAGTCTTATAATATCTAGTCTTATTTATCAGAGTTTATTTATTTATTTATTATTTGGCTTTTCAACAATAAGCACGCACAATACCAACTTACGTCTAAGCAAAAAAAAAAAAGCACAGCATGCACTACATTGTACGCAGTTAATAACCTAGCTAATTAAAATGACATAAAAAGACAGTTAAAATGGACATAATCCAAATTAAATTAAAATGATTTAAATTAAATTAAATTAAATTAAATTTGATCACAATAAGTTCGATTTTAATATTATATAAGATTAGGTAAACATTAGGTTTTTGACTAGGACTTAGTTCAGAAACTTTCAGTATGCCCTAAGAATGACTATGTTATTTTAAATTTAACAATTAACTCGAATATTATTACGAATTCAACTAATATAGAGGTTCATCTACCACCGGACAACCCAACGTAAGGCGAGTATCCGCCCTTACGTTGTTGAAACCTCTGCGGTCTGGACGTTTCGCGTTTCGCCTCGTCGTTTATACCGCCATCGAAGGACTGGAACGATTTGACTACTGCATTCTTCCCGTCCGATTACAATTTAGGTGTTTTCAAGGCTAGAGTGAATAGGCTCTTAATAAACTAGTGCGCCTCACTATCAACGATTGCATCACTGCTTACCATCAGGTGGGATCCCACCTGATGGTAAGCAGTGATGCAATCGTTGTCGCAGTCAAGTACTAGTTTATATCGATAAAAAAAATTCAACTTACTATCCATTCTTCCGTAGTAGTCGTGGCAATCGTCCCTCCAGAAACCACATATAGTTGTCTTATACTTTGTGTACGAGCACAGAATATCAGCTCTGTAAAGATAAAGAAATAATAATCATCCTTTCGACCGAATTTCGATCTTAATGGCCAATCTTAACTGATATTAACCAAGTACGCAGGAGATACAAGTTCGTGCGCAAACACAGATGCACACTCTATTTATTCACACTCGCACTCTATTTATCAATAAATAAAAATAGAATAAAATAAAATTTTGTATTTTAAGTTATTTTAAATAATTATAATATATTTTTTATCTCTTGCCTCAGCTGACATAGGCTTAGCTAAGACACTGTTGCGAATACCCTATTTCAAACATATTAAGAGTGCTAAATAGATTTTTCCTGAGGCGTTCGCCCCGCTTGCATTCCACCAGAATAGGATGTATGTCCGATTTATCCGCATTTTTGGCAATTAGGTGAAGATGTGATAACCATAAGGAACGTAAACTTCCTCGATGGGATCTGATCAGGGCCTCAAGTCTGCTATAACAATAGTGTCACAATGGTCTATCATTGATTTCATAATTGTTGATTTTGACAATAGTATGGTAATCTATTAATATAATGGCGTCATTATGACTTTCCAATGGTCAACCACTGACACTCCATTAAAAGAAATGGCACAGAATGGTAATCTCGTATATTTATGACAAATAAATGTGTGACGTATGCGGTAATCTGCTAAAGTTTTGACAGTTCCTTTGATCAGTGACCTCCCTTTAGAACGACACTGTGCAGTCAGTGCTTTTAATTCGTTACAAGACAGCTCGTACCATAATTCTATTACGAGACCACTGATCGATCAATGATCGGCCATTATGAATTAACAGACTACGAACTTTTAGCAAAATGACAATGGAATCGTGTTGGAATGACGAATTTATATCAACAGCAGACTAGGGCCCCTGATCGAAGTTTCAACCGGCAGTAACAATATCTTTTCCTATTTTAATTGTTAATGGTCCAGGTTAGATGGCGTTGCACCAGATAGATACCTTTCTCTCTTGATTTCTCATCATGAAATTCTTTACACAATTTATGATAAAGTTTTCTAATCAGATAAAAGTTTGCGGGACTGTACACTGTGTTCCGCATACCTCCAAAATTCTATGTATATTAAATTGAAAGCCAGAGGGGTGTTACTGTGTCCCTTGGCACCCCCGGTGTTCATGTGCGCATTAAAAGAGCTAATAACAATAAATAATATAAATAAAATAAACCAACTTGACAAGTTCCCAGCAATTGAGCAGCTTGGATAAGCACTCTGAGGCGTTCCACAAACCACGGTTAAAAGTATCGAACTTGATTGGTACGAAATGTCTGGTAGTATTAGCAAAAAACTGACCATCAGTTACGTGGTACTCTGAAACTGAAATATTGTTTTTTAGTTAAACCTTACAATATACCACAGTGTGACCAGTAGAGCTTCCCAAAGAGTGGGTCTTCAAACGAGCATGGACAAAACCAAACTCATGATAAACAGCCATGCAGCACCCACTCCTTTCAAGATCAGAGATTCTACACTTGAAATTGTGGAGGATTACATTTACCTCGGACAGACAGTACAGTTGGGTAGATTTAATTTCGAGAAAGAGGTCAACCGTCGACTTGTCTGGGCAGCGTTCGGGAAGCTGCGCGGTATCTTCTCGCCTAACACACCACAGTGTCTCAAGACGAAAGTCTATGACCAGTGCGTATTGCCAGTGATAACATAATGGCTCCAAAACGTGGTTACTTACAATTAGCCTACATATAAATAGCATTGCTTGGTTTTTAACAATACTAAACTTTGAGAGGACTAAGATTTGGAAATATCCAACGATATAACACACATAGCTATTTTTTTTTGGGTTGGAAAATCATCCAATAACATCCCGCGCTCTTGGCTAACTAAACTTTTACTGACTAAAAATCCACTCCTTTTCCTTCTTATCCATTGTTCCAGGGCCTCGGGGATCTCTTTTACATCACCCATGGCCCCAGTAGGCTTCGACCCTGCTGGGCCCCTACGGTTGCTGACATCGAAGCGCGCGTGGAACACTATGCGCCGTCGACGACTTGGGCTCGGTCCGGACGTCGAGCTTCGGAACCTCCCGAACTTACCATGTCCGGTGAGGGCCTGCGTCATGCGGAAGGTAAGGACGCCGTGTTGCCTTTCCAGCCACTCCTTACCGCAATAATTATGGCGTGCCGAAATACACATAGCTATTGAAACATCTATAATAAACACTAAGTAAAAGATGATATTTTTGCCTTAAATCATAATGAATTTAAGAAAAGATTTGTAGAAATGTTACAGTGTCATTTTGATACTTAAATAATTTAATAGAATTTAGTCTTAAACACGTTTACTTTATGTAATTTTCTTTTAAAGATATATATGTGGAAACGTAGTGAATTGTACTTTAGCCTATTTTTAAATTTAATTAGATGGATATCTTATTGGAAAAATTACGTCACCCAATTGTGCAACATGCAATAAATTGAAGATATTCTCCATTTGCTGATGGATTGTGTAAGAAGCTAAGAAACAAAGACGAGAGAGAATCGTTAATTAAAGAGTTTAAACTGAATTTCCTAGATGTTGGATTAGTACAAACTATTTTGGCAAGTCCTAAATCGTTGTTGGCAAAAAGACTTAGTAGTCTATCCAAGTTAACTGATTGATGATTCTCTCTCACTCAAAGTATTTATTTAGTTTGTGTAACTAGAGGTTACGATGGGGTTGGCGTATCCATGTGGATAAAAACACCGAATTCAATAAATTTAAATAAAAATAATAATAATTAGATGTAAGAAATAATAGTTTTCTTTTATTTGTTTTCCCTAACAAAATAAAATAAAGGCCAAGGATTTGCAGTCTCCTCTGTTGAGGGAGTTAGAAATTTATAATAAGTGTGATACGTACTGTTTATCAATATAAGTATAGCAGATCCAAAACCCAATAATAATATTTTCATAATGCCACTCTTTATTGACAACGTCTACTACAAACACGAGTGCGGTATAAAATGCGGGCTGTGAGGTTGTTCAAAATTGATTAATGATTTGATGACCTTTTGCACACGCTAGTTAACTAGATACAATGCATAATTATCTATCTGGGATTCCGAGCATAGAGCATAACGCAAAGGGGTCTTTGTGAAAAATCTATGAGTTTTTTTAGGGTTCTGTACCCAAAAGGTACGGATGGCCGTTGGGGCCGAAAGGCTCTGGAATGGCGACCACGTACCGGAAGACGTAGCGTTGAAAGGCCTCCTACAAGGTGGACCGATGACTTGGTAACGGTTGCGGGAGTCCGATAGTTGCGAGACGCATAGGCCCGTTCATTGTGGCGACACTTGGAGGAGGCCTATGTCCAGCAGTGCACGTCTTTAAGCTGAAATGATGATGATGACCCAAAAGGTGTTCACGCAACCCTATTACTAAGCCTCCGCTGTCCACTAGCCCGTCCGTCTGTCAGTAGGCTGTATCTCATAAACCGAAAGAGGTAGAGAGTTGAAATTTTCACAGCACACAATATGTATTTCTATTGCCGTTATGACAAAAAAATAAAGTTAAAAACTAAACGCGTTTTTTTTTCTTTGTTTATATGTACACACAAACACTTAAAATCAAAAAGAACAAACACAGATGAAAGAGTACAAAGGTCCTGTTTATTTCTAACAAAATTTCTTCCAGCAGACCTGCGACAGGAGAGTTGGATGAGAGATGTAGACGCAGTGTGACTCTCTCTATTTGTTTTATAGAGAGTTTAATCACAAACTGATTATGCCACCCTCATGCCGTCCGATCGTCCGGTAACCATCCGGACCGAGCCCAAGTCGTCGACGGCGCGTACTGTTCCACGCGCGCCTCAGGGAGATGTCAGCTAATCGTAGGGGCCCAGCAGGGTCGAAGCCTACTGGGGTCAGTAAAAGTCTGACACTATCTCTCGCTCCGCCCAAGACCGGGATTTGTCATAAGATGATTTTCCCACCTAACAAAAAAAAAAATTGGTACAAACAGTTATTCTATAAACATTATCACAATGATGTGTACGAGTAGTATCACACAGTATTATATCCTATTTTAGCTAGTTTATACACAGCTTCTGCACTCTTTGACAAAGGAAACGCAAGAATACATCTATCTACATCTAGTGACTTGGGTTAAAAATAAAATAAAAACTGAAAGTAAATTTTCCTTCGAGCGTAAAATTGAAGTCTACTATAACGTGAAGTCCTCTCAACGTTATATAATATAATAATAATATATATAATATTCCACAACTAACACACAACGCCGCCTAGTCCCAAGCTAAGCAGAACTTGTGTTATGGGTACTAGACAAATGATAAACATACTTATATATTTTTAAATACATACATATTATAGATAAATTACACCCAGACACAGAACAAATGATCGTGCTCATCACACAACCATTTGTCCTGGGTGGGAATCGAACCCACGACCTCCGGCATAGCAGTCAGGGCCACTAACCACTAGACCAATAGGTCTGTCGCCCGGCCCTAGTTCAGTCTACGTCATAATTGTTATATTTTAAGTTCTCTTAATTACAATGATTTCATATTTATCACAGTATTTATTAGTTTACTAGCTTCTGCCAGCGGCTTTGCCCGCATGAAAATAGGTTTTTCTATACAAACTTTGGACCCCCGTTTCATCCCTTTAGGAAGTGAATTTTGGAAAATCCTCTCTTAGTGCTCGCCTACGTCATAAAAGGATACCTTGTGCAGAATTTCACGCTCCTAGTCCCAGTAGTTTCGGCTGTGCGTTGATATGTCAGTCAGTCAGTTTCTCCTTTTATATATATAGATTATATGAGCATATATACGTATTTTATTATTATAAGCCACTTAATTTAACGATACTATATTCTATTTCAACTATCTGTTATTTATTTATTGTGCAAACCTACCACAGTGTTGCCTTTTTAACCCAAAGGTTGACTGGTAGAGAATGCCTTGTGGCATTAAGTCCGCCTATGTACCACCACTGTACATGAAGTTTAAATAAATAAATAAATTGAAATCCTTTCGGCCTCGTTCCAGACACACTCCATCAGTATATGGTAAGCATAGATATAAGAAAGGGGTATGTTGTTGTGTGTTTTCCACTATACTACAGTCAGGGTAATTTGGAGAAGTAACTCTACCCATAAGATGTGCGAAACTGTTCATAGGTACGTGTCCCGATTGAAGCCGAAGAGCCATAACAATTTCTGATCGACTCATGTTGGCCTGGTCTAAACGGGGTTTCCATACAGGAGAGGTTATTTTGTGGGCGTTTTTTTTTTTTGCTCGATTTTAATACTGGAGTAAGGAACCCTCCGTGTGCAAGTCCGACTCACACATGGCCAGTTTTTAGGGTGCCGTTCCTCAAAAGGAATAACGGAACCCTTATAGGATCACTTTGTTGTCCGTCTGTCTCTCTGAGCGTTAGTGGAGAATTAGAGGGACATTGGTTGATACGGAATACATATAACCACTTCTTCAGCGTTTTAAGCAAATTACATTTTTAAAACTAGCTGAAGCCCGCGACTTCGTCCACGTCAGACTCGTAAAACAGCACAATGCCATTTGGTAATAATTTCAAGAACATTGCGAAGTATCAGTAGTCAGTAGTGTTTTTTTTTTCATCAAAATCATATTATAGAAAAGCATCTTATGACATCCCCGCTCTTGGGCGGAGCGAGAGATAGGGTCAGACTTTTACTGACTAAAACCGCACTCCTGTTTCTTCGTTGCCTTTCGTACCAGGGCCGAGTCTTCTTTCAGAAGTAGACCCCTGGCCCCAGAGGCTTCGACCCTGGTGGGCCCCCTACGGCTTGCTGATGTCGACGACTTGGGCTCGTTCCGGACTGTTACCGGACGATCAGACGGCGCGCTACCCATTGCTCGCCGTCCGCAAGCCCGCGCCTACGGTGGCTGGAAATCGGGATCAGGATCCCCGCGCCCTCGCGCGTGCACGTGCGGCCTCCTCCTTTGCTAACATTACTGTTTCGCTGAAGAAGGCTGCCGCCTGCCACTCCTCCTCGCTTCGGACCATGGCCTGTACCAAGGCCCGGCGCGAGAGATCGTTGCCGCCAATCTCCCCCACGAGGACACGGTGGTGATCTGCCCGAGCGGGGCACACCTCTACCGTATACTCCACCGTGTCCAGGAGTCAGTAGTGTGTGTTAGTAGTAGTAGTAGAAATATTGTTGAAGTATCTGTTATTTGTTTATTGTGCAAACCTACCACAGTGTTGTCTCTTTTAACACAAAGGTTGACTGGTAGAGAATGCCTTGTTGCATTAAGTCAACCTATGTCAACTACTGTACATGAAGTTTTAATAAATAAATAATAAATAAATTGCACGGTATCTTAACTGTTTTTCTAAAATAAGAGACGAAGTTACTCCCTAAAAGATAAGCTATCTACCAGCGAAACTCCCGTCAAAATCTCTGTAAACATTTCGGAGTTTTGTCAGGTCAAACGGAAAGAATACAAATGAATATAATATTTTCAAATGCATTTAGTAAAAATATGTTACTTTGTTATTACAAACCGACACTTCAATTTGATATAGGTACATTTATCTATGATTTAGGCACACATTTTATCTTTACATATGATAATACTAGTTCCTGTTTTTTTTTTTTTAATGAATTTCCGTATAAAATTAATAAAGCTAATAATAAAGCTTTTTTTGTATTTATTTTTTCAAAAGTCACTTGTATTTGTTTTATGTAAAATGTTTTATTTTTATTTTCATTCATCTTTATAGATCTTCGTAAGCATAAATATTTAAGTTCTATCTATAAATCTACATTATTTATATAGAAATCAGAAACGTTTATTTAAAATATACCAATTACAGGCACTTGTGAATAGTCAAAATGTCGGTGAGTAAAAAAAAGTGAAGCTAAATTGCACGTTCCAAAGCGTAGATCTCTATGGAGAGGAACGTGCAAGAAACTCCATGGACACTCTTTTAATATTCTAGAAATAAATTTTAAAGAAATTCCTAAATATTTAAGATTGAACACCCAACTCAATCATGCCATTCTTGGAAATTCCTCAATCTTTGCAGTAAAAGGTCTTAGAAACCGTTTAATTCCGAGTAAATAATTAAAGCAATGGATGATACCATTCAAAGGGTACACAACAAAGACATCTAGCAAATTGCAGTCATTGGAAACATTTACGGAATTCAACCAACAAAACACCAAAGGAAATTCAACTTTATCATAATGATACTAAGTCCAAATTGGTTCATCTCTTCGTTCCTGAAAATGAAAGTGTCGTTAAACTTTTAATATTAACTTCAGACATGTGAATTTCAACCTTGTTCTGAACAAGGTAGAGTTCTAAATAAATTGTTTAGGGAAGAATATAAGGTGTTTAGATACTGTATGAAGGTAATCCACATTACTATAGGTTTACGATATGTTCCCATAAGGTGACGATGAAGATATTTTCTCTGGAAGTCGTCATAAGGATATCATGAGATAAGAGATTCCACATTGGGTCGTTGATATGTGCTGTTTAAGTTATAATATTATATATAAAGTATCAACTCAGTTCCTACTTCCTACTAGCGTTAAGATTTGAAAGACCTACCGTGGCCCTAAAACGCAAACGGCAACTGAAGGACTTTCAAAGGAATACTCACACTTCCTTCACTTTTTTTAGGGTTCCGTACCTCGAAAGGAAAAAACGGAACCCTTATATGATCACTTACACTTGAAAGTGAGCACAAACGGTAACCTTAGTAAATCATAAAGGTTTTCATAAACTTGAAACTTAACTTGGTACAGATTCTTAGCAAAATGATTAATAATAACGGTTATTAACGGCTTTTTAAAATTCTCAAATTACGGATTAAGCGGTGAAAAAGCCCTCCCCCAAGTATCGCCACTCCGCCTACTGGGTTATGGGTTGACTTCCGAAAGGAAAACCCGTGGTTTTGAAACGCAAGGGCAAATAACGAACATAGGTGTAGTTTTAGTCAGTAAAAGTCTGACACTCTCTCTCGCCCCGCCCTAGAGCGTGAGAAGTCATTGGATGATTTCCCACTTAAAAAACTAGTGTCGCCACTCCACCCAGTCTCTCGCTCCACCCAGAGGAGAAGTGATTAGCTGATTAAACAACCAAAAAAAGCTGTGGATGATGATAATGATGAAAATTACTACACGTTTACGTTTAGATACTCATCTGTACATCTATAGAGCTATACATTTATACATATATATAAAAATGAATAGCTGTTCGTTTGTCTCGCTAAAACTCAAAAACGGCTGGATCGATTTGGCTAATTTTGGTCTTGAAATATTCGAGTTTTTTTTTTAGGTGGGAAAATCATCTTATGACATCCCCCGCTCTTGGGCGAAGCGCGAGATAGTGTCAGAATTTTATTGACTATAAACCCACTCCTGTTCCTTCGTTGCCTTTCGTACCAGGGCCAAGTCTTCCTTTCAGAATCAGACCTTTGGCCCCAGTAGGTTTCGACCCTGCTGGCATCTACAGTTGCTGACATCTCGTTGAGGCGCGCGTGGAACAGTACGCGCCGTCGACGATTTGGGCTCGGTCCGGATGGTTACCAGACGGTCGGATGGCGAGCTACCCATTGCTCGCCGTCCGCAAGCCCGCGCCTGCGTTGGCCGGAAATTGGGATCGGAATCCCAGCGGCGGTTGGGGCGTGAGGACCGCACGCGATCGGCCAAATGTTACAGAGATTAAGTTATATGTCTTTTTAATACTAATATGAGATACAATTCAGAACCATCAAAGTAGATCAACTTTTATAATAAAGACAATAATAGATAGATAGATTTATTTAATTGCGTAGAATGTAGGTAATTAATACAATTTGGTGTTACAATATTTTGGAATCCTTGTACATTATGGCCTCATGGCATGCAAAATTTATTAACTTATAACTAGGTACTACAATAGAATTATTTCATTACTATAAGTTACATTTACATTAAATAGAATTATCATTTGACAGGCCTGTTGGTCTAGTGGTTAGTGGCCCTGACTGCTATGCCGGAGGTCGTGGGTTCGATTCCCACCCAGGACAATGTTTGTGTGATGAGCATGATCATTTGTTTTGTGTCTGGGTGTAATTTATCTATATATGTATGTATTTAGAAATATATAAGTATGTTTATCAGTTGTCTAGTACCCATAATACAAGTTCTGCTTAGCTTGGGACTAGGCAGTGTTGTGTGACAGTCGTGGAATATTATTATTTAAGTAATCCGATACAGGGTAATAACATTTTTTTACTAGTAATTCTTTAAGGTACTTTTTAAATCTTAATAATGGTTGCTCTTTAATAATTTTTGGCACATGGTTATAAACAATAGGAGCCATACACATAAGTGATTCAAATAAGAATAGGATTGACTTAGCGCCATGTTGTGACGTCATAGTCAAACGAATCTGTTAGGATAACACTCTTTCTCAATAATGCAGTTTTATATCCGCCTATGCATAACTTGTCTTCATATTACGTTCTTAAACTTCTAGTCCTGCCCCCCTAGCCAAGTTACCATCGTATCGTTCGCACTGAACGCTTCGAGTAGGCCACGCCTCCGATTCCTTTGTTCTGACGTCATCTCAACGCTCAGTCACGTGGTCCGAACTAAGGAATTAGAGGCGTGGCCTACTTGAAGCGTTTGGCGTGAACGATACGATTGTAACTTGGCTAGGGGGGCTGTTTCTAGTATTTTTTAAAGTTGGAAATAAGTGATTGTTTGTTTTAACAAAAATGGCTATTTCTTATATATACAGGCAAGGAAATGTTAATAGGCACATGCATATCATTACAAATTAAGTAAAATTACTTTCAATAAATGTCAGAAATCAACATGTATTATGCCTATTGACACTGACCTGCAATTTATTTTTTGTTTTATCGTGTTTAGTTATCGAGAGAGACTATTACGAAGTTAGATAGTGTCCACATTATCTAAGTGCTGATTAATTTTGTTATTTATCTAAATACCTATTGGCTGTTGTGCACCATAACGTTCGCATTCAGTCGGAAATGATGCTTTATATCTGTCTAAATTGACTAACATCAATATTAAGCCATGGTAGATATCCCACCCATACGTCACTGCGGGGTGCCAGCTGAAAATCAGCGTTGGGTGTCTGACGCCCAGCAATTGCTGAGTTGGCGACCCTTTCGGTTCGGGCACGCTCAGCGCAACTATATTGTAAATCTGAACTTTTTTTTTTGTGTTGTTGTTGCCTATTGCACTGTATTGCTTGCATCGAATAAATACTATTCTATTCTATTCTATTCTATTCTATACGCACAAAGCGTTTTAAGAACACATTTATTATGCGTACAGCCAAGGAGTGGAATTCCTTCACGGAGTCTGTGTTTCCTGATAGCTACAACTTAAGGGTCTTTAAGTCAAGAGTGAATAGGGTACTTCTAGGCAAGTGTGTTCCATCGTCAACCACATCATCGCTTATCATCAGGTGAGATGGTGCTCAAACGCGAGCCTATCATTAATAAAAAAAAGTCTTATAACTCCAAGCTAGTTTGAAGTGTTTGATGAAGCATTTTGATGATTCGATGTGGTAACGTCGATTTTCAGGACATATCTTGGGATATAGGAGTTAGTCTGAACTTCTTCTGGGTAGCTCGCCCTCCGGCCGTCCGCTATCTATCCGAACCGCTTGTCGTTGCACTGTCAGCAAACCATAGTAGCCCAGCAGGGGTCATGAGTAGTCAGAAAGGGAACCCCGGGGTCCTGGATGGCAAGGCAAAGAAAGAACATAGTTAAAATAAAGTTTTATTCTATTCTATTCTATTCTATTCTATTCTATTCTATTCTATTCTATTCTATTCTATTCTATTCTATTCTATTCTATTCTATTCTATTCTATTCTATTCTATACTATTCTATTCTATTCTATTCTATTCTACTCTACTCTACTCTACTCTACTCTACTCTACTCTACTCTATTCTGTTTTTAAATAACGCTTCAAAACAATTTTGATATAATCGACAACTTTTTGTTGAGGTGGGAAATCATCAAATTACTTCTCGCGCTCTGAGTGATTGGGCGTGTCAGACTTTTACTGATTAAAACCTACCTGTGTCCCTTCAGTTGCTCAACCCTGGAAAGTAGCTGCGGTAACACTTCCGAAGCATAAAGCATAATTATAATCAACCCCTTAGAAGGCACACGAGAAATAATTTACTGACTGTTATGAGGTCACCTGTTATATGTTTTGGTGTTACAATATGTTTTTTTTTTATTATGGATATCCTATCGTTTGACCACTATATCACTAGATGGTAAGCGATGCTGTGGCCGACGATGAAGCACGCTTGCCTAGAAGTAACCTGGTTTGTAGCTGTAAGGAAATATTGTACTGGTATTTAAAATACATAAGACTTTTTGAATACTCTGAAGCCTTGTTCCATAATGATCAAAATATTTAGTTACCAAATAAAAATCTACTTTGTCATTAAAACAAAACCTACCGATAGTAGGGGGTGCCAGGACGACACCTGTGGTACGCATGCGCGATCCAGGAAGCTGTGTGCCATCGCTCCTTTATCCATAAGGGTGGAATCCACACACCTGTGCCATCGTCTCCATAGAAACTCTCTCCGCGACGACACGAAGTTAAAAACTGTAAGTTTTTCACTTAAACTTAATAAAATTTTAACATTTATTTATACAGGAAAAAAATTGGTTTCCTTAGCTATTTTTCTGTGTAGTTATTTTGTTGGAAAAATCTATTGTTTATTTCGTAGTGTGTGGTTTTTTCGTGTTGCATTGATTTGTTTCTCTCATGGCTTGATGAACTTTGAGCTATGTTCGTATGTTGTTATGAAAGGAATATTTATGAATTGAGATATTACGTGTTCCATTTGTATTCGTGGTGATGTTTTAGTCTTTATGAGAAGTTTAGAAAGGTAAGTTTTTAATGGTTTGTGTTATTTTCTTTGGATGAATAAGTAAGGGTTGTTTTGTTTTAGATTTGATTGAATTAACGTGCAGATAGATTTGATATTTGTTTATTACCTTGTTGTAATGCGTCCTTGACCCTCGATTCTAACTAAGGGATCCTGTGAGTGAAAAAATATTTTAGAGCTTTTCTTTTATGTTTGTATTTTACGTTCTTGTTTTGGTTAAGGTAGTGAGGAAAGTCTGCGGTGCATTCACCTGCTAATAGAGTCGCGGCATTTGCGCATCATTATTTTGTTGAAGCGTTATATCTTAAACTATGATATCTCCTAAGATATTCATCGAATTGAAATAATTTAAAGGGTAATTGTGTTCAAAATTAAATACTTAGAATGAATATTTTATTTATTTGGATAAGGATTAATATTATGTTTATTAAAAAGCCTTCGCAAATATTGCTTTATTTCAGAACAAATTTGATTACCATAAAAAAGGTTATTATGAGCTAACCTTAAAAGATAGCCATATGTTATTGCAGTCTTTTTTTTAGAACTTTTAAAGAGGAACAAATTTATACTACATAATTTTTGTGTAATTTTAACCGTTTACGCGCACGCAACAGAAGCTCTGAAAAGGAATATTTTTCGCACGTTTTCGCAACATTTTTCCTCGATACTCCGCCCCTATTGGTCATAGCGAGATATTATATAGCCTATAACCTACCTCGATAAATGGGCTAGCTAACATTGAAAGAATTTTTCAAATCGGACCAGTCATTTCTGAGATTATCGTGTTCAACCAAACAAACTCTTCAGATTTATAATATTAAGTATATATTAGCTTTATTGGAGAAGCTGGTCGATGGAAGGTAAAATGGTAATAACAGGTTTAGACTATGAACCATTGTAGACCCTGTTAGGAACAGCAATATACTTGTAGGCATTAAAATGAATCATACATACAATACAGTGTCATGGTCCGGCGAGCAATGGGTGACTCGCCGTCCGACCGTCCGGTAACCATCCAGACCGAGCCCAAGTCGTCGACGGCGCGTACTGTTCCACGCGCGCCTCAAGGAGATGTTAGCAAATCGTAGGGGCCCAGCAGGGTCGAAGCCTACTGGGGCCACGGGTAGTGTGAAAGTGAAACCCGGGGCCCTGGGACGAAGGCAAAGAAGGAACAGGAGTAGGTTTTTAGTCAGTAAAAGTCTGACACTATCTTCCGCTCCGCCCAAGAGCACGATTTGTCATAAGATGATTTTCCCATCTAAAAAAAAACCATACAATACAGTACCTAAACATTCAAATTATACATGCATATATTTAAATTATTCATTAAAATTTAACATAAAATTGAAACCAAACAATCACAATTAAACCAATCAGAATAACTTAGACAAAACAAATTCTTAACTTAATGAGTACATGGCACTGTTAGGGCGCAGCAATATAACTTAAATAACATAGAACTTAATGAATATATCACGAATAAAGTAATATCACATGACAATAGTTACTTCTTAGATGAGAGGAAAAATTAGGAACTATAAGTAACTATGTTTTATTTATGGGTAATGGGTAGTTACTGTTATACAAAGACATTAAGTAGCTATTATTGTTACTTACTCGAATAATATACGTGGATGTGTGGTGTGACGAGAATGGATAAAGTGAGAAATGAGTATATTAGGGGAAGTTTGAAAGTGGCGCCAGTGACTGAAAAATTGAAAGGGAATCGTTTGTCTTGGTATGGTCATGTGAAGAGGAGGGATGAAGCGCATGTTACTAAAAGAGTTATGAGTTTACATGTGGATGGATGGAGAGGGAGAGGGAGACCAAAGAAAAGATGGATGGATTGTGTGAACAGTGATATGAAAGAAAAGGAAGTTAGTGATAGCATGACCGTTGACAGGATAGAATGGAAAAGAAAAAAACGTGTTACGCCCCCCAAATAAGATGGGACAAGAGCAGGAAGATGATGATGATGACTCTTATAATATACTAGCTTATGCCAACGGCTTCACCCGCGTGAAAATCTATATATATATAAAAGCGAAATACCACGCACTGACAAACTTAAAATTTGGCAGGTAGGTTCCTTATAGGGTGTACACATCCGTCTTTTATTCCGAATTTTATGAAACTCCACCCTTAAGGGGGTAAAACGGGGGTTGGAAATTTGTATGAAAGTCCTACGTTTTTGAAAAAAAAGACTTGAAATTTAAAATGTATGCTCAATAGATGATGTGGAGGTGTACTAATAATGTATCTTCAGAAATCAACCCCCTGTTGGGGTTAAAATAAGGGATGGTTGTTTTTATGAAAGTTCAATGTTATTGAAGTTAAATGACTTCATTGATTCTAAAAATTCGTCTGGATATTGATTGTTTTTATCTTTCTTTTATTTTTCCCTTTCATTAGGTATTTAGCTTTTTCAAATATTATCAAAAATTTACTAACACCACACGAAGTCGCGGGCGGCCGCTAGTATACATATAAAGTCGTGTTAGTCACACTATTTATAAATCAAGAACGGCTAGACCCATTTTGATGACTTTTGCTTTAATAAATTCGTCTCTGCCCCGAATAAACTAATAAAATATCAGAAATATTCACGTTAAAATAAAAATATCCAAACGACAGCAACTGTCAAATTCATTGGTCTCAATCTTTCAATCATTCGGTCAATAAGTTAAGCTAAAGGCGATAACTACGCTACATTCATTGACTGTTATTCGGCACGAAGTTCGCCGGGTCATCTAGTCTAATACAAATGCCTGTCACTCAGTTCGCTTGAGTTAGAGGACTCATCCGATTATGAATATTCTTTTACCGTTTACTCATAGCCCTTTTTCATCCCAGAAAATCCATGCTTCCTGTATGTAGGTCATCGTCACTGCCGGAAAATGCTAGTCAAAAAATCACATCACTCTGAGGCATCGTTCACACCGAACGTATTGTTCGCTGCCGACTATGAGTATGTTCACTGTTAGCCCCAGTGTGGACGTGGACTCAGTCTGCAGTATGCGGTCTCACCAAGCCGACAGTACGCTATAGAGTATAATTCGTTATTTGTGTGAACAAAAGAGTAGACTTGATACGCGTACTACAATAATCGGCCACCGAGAGTCAGCGACAACGCACTAAGTATTAGCATGTAGTTGGTTCGGTGTGAACGATAAGTTAATATAATATGGAAAAGCAATTATAAACTGCGTAACGCCCGCTCACAGTTTTTTTTAATAATATGTAATATTCCACAACTATCACACAACGCCGTCTAGTCCCAAGCTAAGCAGAGCTTGTGTAATGGGTACTAGACAACTGATAAACATACATAAATATTTCTAAATACATACATATTATAGATAAATTACACCCAGACACAGAACAAATGATTGTGCTCATCACACAAACATTTGTCTTGGGTGGGAATCGAACCAACGACCTCCGGCATAGCAGTCAGGGCCACTAACCACTAGAACAACAGGTCAGTCGATTGTCAGTCGACAGTTAGCAGCCGACAAAACGTTTGGTCTGTAAAATGCCTAATATTATAAAGGCGAAAGTTTGTGAGTATGTATGTTACTTCTTCACGCTCGTACGGCTGAACAGATTTGGATGAAATTTAGCATGAGGATAGACCGTGTCCTGGAATACCACATAGGATATTTTTTTGTCCTGGGAGTATATAGTTCATAGAATAGCATAATCGAGAGGATCCGATGAGGATATCCGCAGGAGAACCAAGGTTACCGACATAGCTCGAAGAATCGCCAAACTAAAGTGGCAATGGGCAGGGCACGTTGCTCGCAGAACGGATAGCCGAATGGCGACCACGTACCGGAAGACGTAGCGTTAGGCCTCCTACAAGGTGGACCGATGACTTGGTAACGGTTGCGGGAGTCCGATGGATGCGAGACGCACAGGACCGTTCACTGTGGGGACACTTGGGGGAGGCCTATGTCCAGCAGTGGACGTCTTTCGGCTGATATGATGATGATAGCATAATCAGCCTTTCAATGTTTTCCCACTATTGGGACTCAGGCCTCCTCTCTAGGAGAGGGAATTGGCTGTAATCCAACAAGCGGGCCTAGTCGGGTTGGTGAATGTCACACGTCTTCGAATTTTTGGTTCTAGGACATGCCGGTTTCCTCACGATGTTTTCCTTCACCGTTTTGAGAGCAGTGGTGATGAAATAATTTACACAAAGTAATGCGCCTGGCTGGGTTTGAAACCTACAACTCGTAAGTCGGAGCCGTTAATACCACTCGACCACCACTGCACTGCCAAGCTCGGGAGTATGTTCCCTTGAAATAATTGTCTACTTGTATAGCTTTACAGTCAATTATATAGCTTTACAGTATCGCCCTTAGGTTGTTACTGTCAAGAACATTCACTAAAATTACTTGAGACTTGTACCTTTTATAGCTCACCTGTGATCATAAAATGTTGATAGAATAAAGATCTAAGTACGTACTCATTTAGAAAGAAAGAAAAGGAAGAACCACATTTATTTGTGACTCGCACAGGACAGCGACAATAAAAAAAATGTTAGTTAAACAACCGTGGTTGCTCTCAAACAACATTTGGACCCCCGTTTCATTCCCTTATGTGGTGAATTTTGGAAAATTCTTTTTTATTCTTTGTATGTCGTGGCCAGATCTTAGAATTGATCACTTCATGATATGGCGAACTAAAACTGGCTAGATCGTTTTAACGTTAACATTTGATGATATGCCAATCCTCGTTTAGCCATAGAATATAGTTGATATAGGATCTCAATGTTATTAAAATGTCTAACGAAAGTAGGCCAAACGAAAATTGAAACATCATCAAACTTTAACGTTTAAAACGATTTGGCCAGTTTTCTTTGGCCATTTCATGAAGTGATCAATTTCTAAGATCTGGCCACGACATATATATCGTAAAAGGAAACTCTGTGGAAAATTTCAGCGTTCTAGGTCCAAGGGTTTATTAGGCTATGCGTTGATTAGTCAGTAAGTAAGAGTCAGAAATTTTTAAAACGGTGAAGGAAAACATCGTGAGGAAACTGCTGCTGATTTTACTATTATCTGTAATACTAATAATAGTAAAATCAGCCTTATAATGTTCCCACGGCTGGGACTCAGGTCTTCTCTTTAACACGCGGGCCCAGTACGGGTTGGTGGATGTCACATTTTTAGGAATGTTTGTTTCTAGGACATGCCGGTTTCCTCACGATGTTTTCCTTCACCGTTTTTAAAATAGTGGTGTTGAATAAAATAAAGTAAAGCGTCAGCCTGGGTTTGAACCCAAAACGTATAAACTAGCTGAACTACGAGTTTATACGTTTTGGGTTTTACCACTGAGCTATCACTGTCCCTTAGCTTTGCTTGAGGAAAATAATACAGATAAACTAGAGTCAACTTTATAGAGGTTGTCAACGCGAAGGACATTTCTTTTTTGTTTTGTACAGGGATTGGATGATCTCATAGTTGATGGAGGAGAATGAAGGTAAAAAACGCATTGTGTCGACTTCAAGTACTATTTGGTATTTGTGAAAGAAAATACTCTTTAATTTTTCTCACGACGACATTACAATTATAATTATTATTCTTTATCCATGGTAAGATTTCTTGAAGTATTGAGTACTTCAAGAAATGTCTTTTTTTTTTTTGGTGGTTAAATCATTTTATGACATCCCCCGCTCTTGGGCGGAACGGGAGATAGTGTCAGACTTTTACTGACAAAAACTCACTCCTGTTCCTTCGTTGTCTTTCGTACCAGGTCCCCGAGTCTTCCTTTCAAAATCAGACCGTTGGCCCCAGTAGGCTTCGACCCTGCTGGGTCCCTACGGTTTGCTGACATCTCCTTGAGGTGCGCGTGGAACATTATGCGCCGTCGACGACTTCGGCTCGGTCCGGACGGTGACCGGACGGTCGGACGGCGAGCTACCCATTGCTCATCGTCCGCAAGCCCGCGCCTACGGTGGCTGGAAATTGGGATTGGAATCCCGGCGGCGGTTGGGGCGTGAGGACCGTTGCCTCACGCGATCGGCCGCCTCCTTTGCTAGCATTACTACTTCGTAGAAGGAGGCGACCGCCTGCCACTCCTCCTCGCTCCGGATCATGGCTTGTACCAAGGACTGGCACGAGAGATCGCCGCGGCAAGAAATCTCCGTTCGTACTTTTGTATTGGACCTTTCTGATGCAATCAAATCCGAACTACTTCTGAGGAGATTCTTATTGCATATTCTCAAGTATACTCATTGCCCTAGGCTGTAGCTAGAATTACTTTGTGTATACTGGATCGAACACCGAACCTGTCGCACGGCAGCCCGACCCACAACTACTACATCAATGATCCCCAACCTCATCCACATTCTGTACCACTTTACACGACCCAAAAACCGTCTAATAAAGGAAGAAATAAATAGGCCATACGGCTTCCAAAGTGTGAACTAGCATGGAACCGTTTGGGCCACCCCAACGCTACCAATCTGTGGGCTCCGCTCATCGATCCCCCTTTCCGGTGGGGACGTATCGGTGCTCATAAATTCTTTCTAAACTTGACAGCTTTATGAATAGCATGTATACCCATGATGTGGTGTCTGCCATGTTAGTTTCGGACCTCACAATCGGCTCAGCATGTGTTGAGGAACCACGTCGAGCCGCTTTTCTAGATTTTCGGGTCTTATTTTAGAATTTGTGATGTGTGTGTGCTGTGCTGTGTTGTGATGCTTTTGTGTTTATGTAAGTATTACTTATTTGTGTGTTCTTATGATTTTCTATTTGGTGAATTTGTGTAGAGCCTTTTCGATATATGATTTTTTGGCTGGAGTGGACCTACATTTACTTGGATTAGGATTAAAGCTGAAGTGTGCTTCAATTTCATAATTGGACGACCTCCCTCTATTGGTGACGATTTTTAGTCTGTTGTAGTGCGTCAGAGATCTTTTAGTCTAGTTGTTAGTCTAGATTGTGAAGTTAGTAGTGTTATAGTTACCGCTTCACTTGATCAGACCAAAGTATATGGTTAGTTGTCCTAGGTTTCCTTCTTTCCATCGTCTCTGTAATCATAAGTTATGGATTTCGTAGACCATAACTACAATATGCTACTTATAATACTATACATACACTTAACACAAAATCTTGTAACAAAAAACAAATGGTAGACTAGTGGAAGTAAGTTTCTCCATTCAAACTTCGAAATACAAGTCTAAATCCTCTCTTAGAGCTCCGTTGTAAAAGGAATCCTGGTGCGAAATTTCACTTTTTCTATTTCGGCTGTGCGTTGATATGTCCGTCAATCAGTTTCTACTTTTATATAATACTAGCTTCTGCCAGCGGCTTCGCCCGCGTAAAAGTAGGTTTCTCCATACAAACTTTGAACCCACGTTTCGTTCCTTTAGAGGGTGAATTTTCCTCTCTTATTGCTCGCCTACGTCATAAAAGGAAACTTTGTGCAAAATTTCACGCTCCTAGTTCCAGTAGTTTCGGCTGTGCGTTGATATATCAGTCAGTCAGTTTCTCCTCTTATATATTTAGATGTTATAGTAAACATGTCTGCTGCATGGCAGATGAGCTGTGGGCTGAAAGAGCCACTTATTGGGTCCTATTAAACGCAAGGCGACATTTCGGCAGAGTAAGACGAAGGTGGAGAGAGAACCTTTTGTCCAACAGTGGGGTCAACATCATTTCAGACGATAGACGTTTCTGTTGGACATAGGCTTCCCCCAAGCGTCGCCACAACGACCGATCCTGTGCGTCTCGCATCCACCGCATTCCCGCGACTCTCACCAGGTCCACCTTGTGGGGCCTTCCAACGCTACATTTTCCGGTGCGCGGTTGCCACTCTAGAACCTTTCGGCCCCATCGACCATCCGTTCTACGAGTAATGTGCCCTGCCCACTGTCTACCACGTCTAATATCTATATTTGTAAAAGGAGAAACTGACTGACTGATATATCAATGCACAGTCGACACTACTGGGACTAGGAACGTGAAATTTTGCACAAGGTTTCCTTTTATGACAATTTTTTGTGAAAAGTGGAAATTTCGTTTGTATGCAAAATCTCATTCTGTGTGCCAATATACTTATAAGTTTGCCCTTATAGTAACCAAAGTAAATGATAAAGGTTGTCATTAATAATAATAATACTTAATAATAGCCTACAGGGATAATCGCCGGTTGGTACCACGTTCCATTAAAAGCGTATAAGGTGCCTCTGCGAGTTGGTTTCGACTCCTCGTACGCCTTCCAAAGGTCCAGGACCCCAGGGTTCTGAGATATAATAACTAATAACGAAAAAAAAAAAAAATATTCAGGGTTAAAAGGTAAAATAGTTACATAAAATCTTAGAAATAATTATAAAGGTATGGCTAAGTTAAATGCCTGTACTAGGATAAACCCGTATCACAGACGGTAGAAGCTCTTACACTATGGTTTTGTAGGTCAATATAATTCATAACAATATTTAACATTCAGTCTCTAAGGGAAAAATATAATTTAAAAATATAATGTTATATACCTAGTTTACTTAAATACTAAAAGTCACAATTATGGTATTTCGTATTTTAAAACTGTTTCTTGCACTTTATTCTCTAGTTACACACACATCATCATCATCATCATTATTTGATTTCAGAATATATTTTTTTTCGGTGGGAAAGTCATCCAATGACGTTCCCGGCTCTTGTGCGGAGTGAAAGATAGTGTCAGACTCAGAGATGATTTTACTGACTCTCAACTGACACGCTCATTTATGTCAAACAAGTTCAATAAATACCTAAAAATCATAAATAACTCCATGGTACTCACATTTACAAACTTTGAAAAAAAAAATGCATCTACATTATACAATACATTTCCAAATTTCGAAAACATTAAAAAAAAAACCAAGTTAATCAATTTGTACACTCTAGTGGTAGTGGAGCTGGACCAGCATCAATGCTGGTCCAACTGGCACAAAATCATTAGAAAAAAAAAATACAAAATCAAAAGCAAAATGCTTGGCTCAAGCCAAGCATTTTAATCAAGAATATAACCCTCTAATTTATAATTTACCTGCTTGCATAGTGTGCGTTTAATACAAGATTTAAATTTCGTTTCATTGATTTAATATTTTATTATAACATTTCAAACAGTACCCCATGAAAGAAGAGGCCACTTTAGCCAGTCTGAAACCTGGTTGAACTAATTGGTCCCTATTTCTTGTAACATAATTATGTCTATCGTCTCTTTTGATAAAAAGATGAAGATTTTTTCTAACGTACATGATGTTTTCATAGATATATTGACAAGGCACCGTCATGATATTAATATCCTTAAACAGTTCCCTTAGAGAATCGCACCGGCAAAGATTGTAAATAGCTCTGATAGCTCTTTTCAGTAGAATAAAAATTGAGTTCATGTCTGCAGCTCGTCCCCATAGTAATATACCGTATGACATGATAAGAAATAAGTAAAATAGACTAGTCTAGCGGTATCAACATCCGGAAATTGGCGGATTTTTCTAACAGCACATGCAGCTGAGCTCCACGGGTAGTGTGAAAGCGTAGCCCGGGGCCCCGGGATGAAGGCAAAGAAGGAACAGGAGTGGGTTTTTAGTCAGTAAAAGTCTGACACTATTTCACGCTCCGCCCAAGAGCGCGATTTGTCATTAGATGATTTTCCCACCTAAAAAAAAACTTGCAGCTGAGCTAAGCCGTCCTGCCAGAGATGTTAAATGAGGATCCCATTGTAGCCTTGAGTCAAGCGTAATCCCCAGGAAAACCTTTTTTTCGACAAATTCTAGTTTCTTATTGTTCAGTACTATGTCAGAATTATTATTTTTGACATTCGGTAAGGAAAATCTTATGCATTTCGTTTTTATCCCATTTAGAACTAGATTATTAGCAGTGAACCAATTTTGGACCTGTAGGGCGTTATTTTCGTCGTCAAGATTATTAGTCCTTCTATTAATCTTGACAATCAAAGAAGTGTCGTCGGTAAACAACACCATATTAAGTTTGTTTTGCAACTTAATATGGTGTTAATTATTATTAAAATAAAAAGTGTTAGTTATTATTAAAACAGCCGCCAATAATCGAGTTATTAAACTCGTTAAAAATAAACCCTGGAATGTAACTTGGAACAAAACTGAAAGAAACAATAAAATATTCCTTTCGAGACTGTCCTGTTGGTCTAGTGGTTAGTGGCTCTGACTGCTATGCCGGAGGTCGTGGTTTGATTCCCACCCAGGACAAATGTTTGTGTGATGAACACAATGATTTGTTTTGTGTCTGGGTGTAATTTATCTATAATACGAGTATGTATGTATTTAGAAGTATTTATGTATGTTTATCAGTCGTCTAGTACTCATAACACAAGCTCTAGTTAGCTTGGGACTAGACGGCTTTGTGTGATAGTTGTGTGATTAGCCCTTTAGCGGCTCGCGTCGGATTGGTCCGACGAATATTTTCGTGTCCTATTCGCTGGCGTCGAGTGTTTACGACAGGGTACTTCTTCTCGTTTAGCTCTTCAATCCCTATAGGTGATAGAAGAGCTAACGAAATGGAGTATTTGGTCGTGGATGTGCGACCCTGGCGAAATAAATGACGTAGTTTTAGTATGTTATTATTAATTCGGAGTCCGGTGAATTAGTAGCTGTTTTAGCTATTTTAGTAGTAGCTACACTACATCGGACAAGCCGTCAGGTAGTCAAAACACAAATGTCAAACGAGGCCTTTTATTTTTTGACGACTTTATTAAGCGTACTCCAAATGTAAATTGTTCCAGAGTTAAAATCTGGGTCATATTGGAAGGATCGATTATTTAAATAGCGACAGATACGTGTCATTTCGTTTATAAGCAAGTGGCGATTTTAAGAAATTTCTTTCGTAAACCGATGGTTTTGTTTTTTTTTTTAGATTTTTTTCTATTGACTAATTGTAATTTCAACTGCTAGAAAATACTTACGGCTTTGATTTAGCCGAATATTTTGGTTTCTATAATTTTGTTTTTCCTAGAAAAATCCAGAAAAAGTTTTTTTTTTACTTTTTTTTTTAGATTTACGTAAAAACGCGCAATGACGTAATAATAATACCCTGCGGCGCCCAAGGGGTTAAGTCTGACTTTGTACAGTGTTTCTTACAAGTGCATGAAGTTTTAATTAGTTAATAATTGCAGAAAAGTGGTCAGTGTTATATGCTTTTTTCTTAACATACAAGAATCGTGTACTTTCTGAAATAAAAAGCATAATAATCAATAGTACTCAGAGATAATACTTTTTGCTTTTTTTTTTGTTTTTTACCCACCTGCCGTGTTATTTCTCCACTACCCTCTGTTGACTGGTAGAGAAAGCGTTAATCATTTATCTATTCTGATCTTTATCTTTTAGATTTGTATTTTTTAATTTTTGTATATAATGAATAAACTCAAAAATAAATAATCTTTCATTTGTAGAATCTTTCTTTATCATTGAGTGAGACAGGCTATATTTATTAATTTTCTTTTATCACGCGGGCGTAGCCGTTGGCATCCGCTAGTCATATAATATACCTATCTATCAAGGGATTAAGCCCTTGTACGTTTGTGATGCATGAGTTAAAAAATTAATAGTGCAGCTTGCTGTCCGTAAAATAATTTCCTTGATCGATTTAAAGAAATGAGGTATATCGTACAAACAACAGACCGGCCATCTCTTAGCTGCCAGTAGCTTAGATCAATTAAAAATAATCTAGACTAAAATCATTCCATCTAATAATGGGTCCCGACTGTTGCAGTCAATATGTTAATATGTTCCGTATTAGGATTTATTATTTGTTTTATTTTATGTTTTAGAATTAATGCAATTAAATTGGTTTCTACGCAACTGGACTGAACTTGTTTTTTCCTTTTCAGTTTTTATTTAAAGTTATTATTTTCGCAGTCGGGTTTTTTTTAACCTTTTTTTATTTCATTATTAATCTATAAATTATTCACATAATAGAGGCGACAAGAAATATGTAAGTAATATGTATATAATACGTAACTATGAGTTATGATTATATGATTTAAAAGAGTGTCCATGGAGATTCTTGCACGTCCTTCTCCATAGAGATCTACATATTTATTTACCTTATATTTTTCATTTATGAGGCCAAAATTCACGTAAAATAGCAGACTTTCAGAGGTCTGTACTGGATTATTTTTACAAAAATTTATGATTAAATTTCAATAGAAACCCAGATAATATCCACTACATATCTGTGTTTCCAAAATGAAATGAGAAATAATGTGTAATAACGTCATAATCACGTAAGAGCAGTTGTGTGGAAATGTATCTTGGGTTGACCGTTCTTAATGTACACCTAAGTATAGACTATATACACACTTTTGTATAGATACCTCTGCACTCTAAAAAGGTAAAATAAAACTCAGTTAGCAGCCCCTCCGTTACAGTATTTTACACCCAGCAAAACAAAATGAAACCACATTATTTTCACATTGAAATTGCAAATGTATTTCCTTCCATGAGAATTTCCCCATCTGTTCCAAAAACTCAAAAGTGTTTTTGTATACAGGATACTATGGCCCTGCGACAAGCTCTTAACGTGATCCATTTGTCGACCTAAACTAGCCTAGCCAAGTTACAACCGTTTCGTTTCGATTCTCTTTTCGTCGATCGCCTCGAGTAGGCCACGCGTCCTATTCCTTTATTCTGACGTCATCTCAGCGCTCAGTTACGTGGTCAGAACAAAGGAATAGGAGGCGTGGCCAATTCCAGGCGATCGACGATAAGAGAATCGAAACGAAACGGTTGTAACTTGGCTAGGGGGGTAGAACTGTTAAAGGGATGGAGCTATATGGGAGTGTAGCTCCTATTCCCCTTTCTCGCTCGCACGCCTTTTATTTTAACTTGTCATGGTGTTGTACTTTGAATGTGGAGTACTTTGAAAAACCATATCCATTATATACTGATGTTGATTAATTCACTTCGTAAAGGGAAGGCGTGTTTAATTGACAACTGATTGTTCTAGTTTGCGTATGGCTGTGAGGTACAGTTAGTTGATTTCAGTACATATGTGAATATAGTTCACAAGCGTGCTATTTATTTAAATAAAATCCAACTTAACTTCCACCACGCGAGCCCAGTGCGGTTTGGTGGATGTCACATGTCTTCGAATTTTTGGTTCTAGTACACGCCGTTTTCCTCACGATGTTTTCCTTCACCGTTTTGAGAGCGGTGGTGATCAAATAAATTACACATAGTATCCCTTTAGGGGGTGAATTATAGAAAATTCTTTCTCTAAATTATCTATTAAGGAAGCCTTTTGCAAAATGTCGTGCTTCCAGGTCCAGTATTTTCGGCTGGACGTTGATATGTCAGTCAGTGAGTTTCTCCTTTTATAGATATAATGTATCTATAGATATTATTTTAAGAATAATGAAGATGAAGAGAAAATCCATTCCTGCAAAAAAATACTGTCGCTTACGACATTTTTTTCTAGAAAGACTACATATCTGCATCCAAATAGATCATGCCAATTGATATATAAATCAGAGTGACTCGAATTACGACCTAAGTTAATTTCGCGTGTTTTAGTCAGTAAATTTTAATGTGTGACTTCTTCTTCCCGCTCCACCCAGAGTGGGAGAAGTCTTGATGATTTTCCACGTAAAAAAATCCAGATAAATATTTTCATGAATATTTTTTGATTATGGTAGAAATCCAATATCTCAAAACGAACTGACTGAGGAAATTAAATGCTCAGCTGAACAGTTTCTCCGTGAATTGTAAAATAGAGAAGCAAAAATTAAGGAATAATTAATAAATATTTAACTTTACGGAAAAACTTTCTCCTGTTTTAGTAATAAGTGAGCAAATTGACATAATTAAGTATCTAAGTGGGCCTTGGATTTATGCAAGTGAAAACCCATTCCTGCAACAAACACCAATTGACGCTTACGACATTTTTCCTAGAACTCGACATATCTGCATCCAAATAGATCATGCCAATTGATATACAAACCAGAGTGACTCGAATCACGACCTAAGTGAATTTCTAGATGCAAATGCAACAAAGGCATTTGCATATCTAGGTACACAAAAGAGACCATTTGACGGTCAAGAGTAAATGGATGAGTAATAGTTTAGTTAATAGATGATCGTTACAAATGGCTGATATGCTTGTTATCCTATCAGTCTAGTAGGGCAGGTCACTGGGGTACCAGCAGACAGAGGTTGATACGCATATAGGGGACTTATTGATGCTTATTGATGTGTTAGCGTTGATCAGTGTTGATCGAATTGTAGTGGTACTTGGTGATACCATTGTGGGTTGGTGTGGATATTCAAAAGTGAGTAATTAATTGTCAATTTTGTTTAAATTTAAGGATGGGTGGAGAGGGAGAGGGAGGCCAAAGAAAAGATGCATGGATTGTGTGAACAGTGATATGAAAGAAAAGGAAGTTAGTGATAGTATGACGGTTGACAGGATAGAATGGAAGAAAAAAACGTGTTGCGCCGACCCCAAATAAGACGGGACAAGGGCAGGAAGATGATGGTGTTGTTTAAGTTTAGGGGTTTGGTATTCTTAAATTATTTAGGTAAAAGGTTTACCACTCAAATATTCATATAATAATAATAATAATAATTTATTTATTCCACAGACAACAAAAGATCCATAGTGTTGGTAATATATGTATATATGTATTAGGTAAATCACTTTTCTTTGGTTTCAAAAAACTTCTCCGAATCATTGTCTGAAATATGCCCAAAAAACTGGTGGCATTGCCGCGCAGTATAGCAATGCTTTAGTTATGTCCAAAGTAATAAAAAACCTTTCCCCTTGAAATAAAAAAAAGCCGAAAGTAAATTTTCCTTCAAGTGTAAAATTCGGAACGACTACTTGAAACCTCTCAACCTTTTAGTTCGGTCTTCGTCATAATTGTTATTTTTTAAGTTATCCTAATTATAAAGTAGTTATTTGTTTATATTATTAGGATTTTTATGTATTTTAATATTGTAAGTAACTTAATTTAATGATACTACATTCTGCTTGATATATCTGTTATTTATTTATTGTGCACACCTACCACGTGCAGTGCTCTTTAAACTCAAAGGTTGACTGGTAGAGAATGGCTTGTTGCATTAAGTCCGCCTATGTACTGCTACTGTACATGAAGTTTAAATAAATAAATAAATAAATAAACCGACTCCAGTCACAAAAAAAAAGCTAAAACGATCAAAATAACTTTAATTTCGGAAGTCGGTGTAAAATAACAAACAAACCGTATCAGAAACATTGACTTTCGAAATTAAAGTTATTTTGGTTGTTTTAGTGTTTTTCCAAATGAACTCAAGTTATCGATGAAAATACCAAAATTACTTTATCGAAGGGTGCAAAGTAAATAAAGTCATCTGCAATTTTGCGATTTTCTGATAATTAGTTTTAATAAGTGAATAATAAGCAGTAATTAAGTAATTATTTTTTTTTCAAAAATATTATTGAACAACTATCATTTCTGAGGTTTTAAAACTTGAAAGACTTTACTTTGCACCCGTCGATATGGGGTTGCCTATTATACTTGAAAAGTTCCCTCACTGGAACAATATTACTACTTTATATAATTATTATTTTTTATAATGTTCTCACGTAAGTGAAAATTGTGTCCTAATGGGAATAAATATATTTTTAAACCGAAATAAACTGGATTTTGAAAAAAAAAATGGGACCAATCTGGAAATATACTTTCAGGGCAAAATAAAATTCTAATCGGTCCATAAACGACGGAGTTCTGAAGTAACAAACATAATAAAAAAATACCACCGAATTGAGAAACTCCTTCTTTTTTATAAAGTCCGTTAAAAATAATCATTGGGTCACACAAAGTGCCAACAAGATGTTTAGATATATTTTTGCGATTTGTGAGCACTCTGTACCCACGAATCAAGAACCACGAAAAGTTTTGTGTAAAAAGTTTAATTACCTAGTTAGAGAAGAGTTTTTAGGTAAGTTGTACGATGTGGGTTGAAACCCAGGTCAGCGCTTTACTTTATGTAATTTATTTCATGACCACTGCTCTCAAAACGGTAAAGGAAAATATTGTAAGGAAACCGGCATATCCTTGAACAAAAAGTATAAAGATATGAGACACCAACCTCCACTGGGCCCACGTGGTGGATTACGGCCCATTCCCTCTCCTAGGGAGGAGGCACTCAGGCCCCTTCCCAGTAGTGAGAACATGATAAGGCTGATTATTGTATTATCTACACTCATGATGAACTAAAGAGGTAAAGATTGTTTTTTTGTTTGTAGGAGGTAATCTCTGAAAGTACTGGTTCGATTGCCAAAATTGTTTCATTAATAGAAAGCTGCTTTATTCCTGAGTGACATAGACTATATTTTATTTTATGTACGTGGGTGAAGCCGCGGGTAAAAGCTAGTATGCTATATTAAGTGTTTTTAGGTTTCAGTACCTAATTAGGCAAAAACGGAACCCGTATAGGATCATTTTGTTGTCTATCTGTCAGGACCCTTTTTCTTAATAACCCGTAGAGTATGAAACTGAAATTAATATCAAATATTCAGATTTGCTACCCCAAGAAGTAAGAAAAAAATTAATCTTCTAAGTCAACGCAATCTAAAGATATGGCAGTTATAATAATAATAAACATTTTATTTTATTTTCAGGCATCAGAGGCCCATAGAAAAAATACATAAAATAATCTTAAACAATAATAAACTAATACATATTATAAAAACAAAACGATGCTCAAGGCTTTGGAGTTTTGGCTCGACAAGTGCATCATCGCCGATGATCCTCTTGGCTCGCCTCTCAATCGACTCCAGGGCATCAAGCTGGTATTTGGCAGACTCATCCCAAAGATGAGAGCAGTATTCCATACAAGAATATTTTTTTTAGTTCCACATTCGGTTCATATACCTATTGGTACCGAAAGTGGAATAACTTAGGTGCTGAAACCATATGTGCCAAAAGAGGAATACTTCGTCCATACTACAGACATGTTACAGTAAACAGATAAGAATCCACATCCAATTTTCTTTGTCAAATAAAATAAACACATACATATAGTACAAATATCTGTTCATATTTCACGTTGATACCTCGTAAACACATGCGTGGCTTTAGAGGGTGTCTGGTAAAGGTGACAGGTATGTGGGAGTATGTTACGGAGGAATATAAATGAAAATCTTTGCTTGTTTGTGAAGATAATAACCTTTTGTAGGTTATAAACGTGGTTAGTTTGGATTTGGATTACCCAAAGGGTAAAAAAAATAGGCTCCTATTACTAAGACTCCACTGTCCGTATGTCTGTCACCAGGACCTCTAGCCGCCGTAATTCCGACCCCGACTACCAGCCACGGTAGACGCGGGCTTGCGGACGTCGAGCACTGGGTAGCTCGCCATCCGGCTGTTCGGTAATTAACCGGACCGAGCCCAGTCGTCAATAGCGCGTTGAGATCCTCGCGCTCCTCAAAGAGATGTCAGCAAACCGTAGGGGCCTAGCAGGGCCGATGCCCGCTAACTAGGACCGCGGAGAATTTCTGAAAGGGAAACCCGTAGTCCTAGGACGCAAAGGGTAATTGAAGGATACAGGTGTGGTTTTAGTCAGTAAAAGTTTGACACGCCCTCGCGCTCCACCCAGAGCGCGAGAAGTCATTTGGATGATTTCCCACATTAAAAAAAAAGGGCCTCAAGTCTGCTATTACAATAGTGCACAACATTACCAAACTGCGTCATTATGACTTTCCAATGGTCAACCACGAACACTTCATTGAAAAAAGTGGCATAGAATGACAATCTCGTATATATTGACAAATGAATGTCTGATTTATGCGGTAATCTGCTAAAATTCTGACAGTTCCTTTGATCAGTGACTTACCGTTAGAACGTCATTGTGCAGTCATTGCTTTTAATAAGCGTGGTTACCATGAAGTTCAAAGTAAGATTGTTTCATTCTTATTTCAGTGTGGGTAAGAGACAGAGCTATACAGGTTGTCTAGCGCCATCTCTTACCCACACTGGAAATAAGAATGAAACAATCTTACTTTAAGCGACATGGTACAGATCAAGTTCATTATTGTCATTCTACCCCAACTCTATTACGAGACCATTGACCAATCAATGATCGATAATTATGAATTATCAGATTACGAACTTGTAGCAAAATGACAATGGGATCGTGTTGGAATGACGAATTTATAAAAATAGCGGACGTAGGCCCCTGGTTGTATCTCCTAAACCATGATAGCCAGACAATTGAAAATTTTACATATGATGTATTTCTGCTATATCAATAAATACTAAAAACAGAATAAAATGAATTGTGTAAAAAAAGTTGAAAAGCAGATAGTGGTACGGAATACAACCTAGGGGTCTTTAAGTCAAGAGTGAATAGGTTACTTCTAGGCAAGCGTGCTCCATCGTCGACCACATCATAGCTTACCATCAGGTGAGATAGTGGTCAAACGCGAGCCTATCAATAATAATAAATAAATAAATACTTCATGCGCGAATTCTACTCGCAAATTAAGTTATAATGATAATGCAAGCATTGAAATTTTACTTAAGTACCCTTAAGAAATTTTATAGTAGGCGAACATTATGGGAATTGACACACTACACTGGTAGTGCATCGGTGTTTTTTTGAGCGGGGCGGGAGGGCGTGTCAGACTTTTACTGACTAAAAACCCACTACTGTTTCTTCTTTGCCATGCTTCCAGGGCCCTAGGGAGGGTTACAAACTTATCAATGAAAACAGTTCAATTCCCAGAAAAAAGTTTTTTAGGTGACGTAACTATAAATTTACAGTTTTCAGATTTTTTCCTATACTTGTTATATGAGACTTTGCTTTATGCCAAATTTTAGGATTTTAGGTCACCGGGAAGTACCCTATGAAATTTGATTCCCTTGAGAGTGTCGAAATACACGTTTTTTGCGACATAAACGGCCGTATCTTTTTTTTCGTGAACTTGGAAGTTTGATTTTTTCACAGCTTCAAAGGACCGCAGACATGATTATATGTTTTTAATTTCAACTCGATATCTCCACGCGTTCCCAAGATGAAGGGTCTTGAAAAACAAAGTGATCCTATAAGATTTTTTTCATTTTGTAGTAGGAAGTGTAGGAACCCTAAAAACAACAAAAAAAAATACAAAAAAAACTGGTTTCATCTTTAATATTGGAGTATAAATAAATTGAGGCAACCCCAGTAAGTTGCAATAGTAGGTACTTGTGTTGGGGAAAACATGGTGCTAATAATCTTTATTATTCTTGTTACAGGTACAAAATTAACGGCATTCCTAATCTAGTCTACGTACTTCATCGAAAATGTTAATACAGTTTCCCTAAAACATAGAAATAGTGTGGGAAAGAGACAACGGTACATAGAAAGGGCAACACATTCGATTAGAAAGAGATAGAATACAATAAACAGAAATGGAAACGAAAAACGACGTACGTACAGATGACATCGAACTCAGCGCACAAGGATCAAGCAACAAAACTGGGTAAGTAGATTCGTTAACGACATCTGTGTCGGCACATTGGAACTGAAAAATCTAAATCTTGCATCGCGATGTCAGTCTTGCATCTTGCATCGCGATGTCAGTCTTGCATCCATATAGTAATATTATACAGATGGCTTGCATCCTGCATCGCGATGTCAGTCTTCTCCCCGTACGCGTACGGAGATGTCACGTGTCAAGTGAGCCCACGGGCTCAGTCTGTCTTTACCTTAATTCGTGTGTATTTTCGTTAGTTAAGGAAATATCCTTGCAATTGGATCCATAATGGATTCCACAATGTAAGGGCCTAATCGAGACCTTGCGTGTCAAGAGCATTTGTTGGCACTTCCTTCCGAAAAATTGTGTTATTGACGCGTCCTTATGTGGTCTTTCTTACTACTTTATTATCCTCGTAAGACCCAACGATCTAATTTAATGACAAAAATATATAGACATTCCTGCCGAAAATACTTTTTAAAATCATAAAATTACAGTCGAGCGACCTAAAATTATGACATGGTATTTAAACGTAATTTTTGGTTTAAACAATCTAAAAAAAATATTTACCATGAACATAATAAGTCATCAATCAATATATCAATATATTTTTTACATTAATTGGTTAACTTTATGTATAGGAAATACCGCTTAAAAGAATTTAGCCAAAAGCATTAAAGAAGAAACAAACAAAAATGTCCTGGGTCGCAAATACTTGCGACTACTTTTAGTACATTGGGGCGTAATGTATATAGACCTATATTTAGGTTGGGCCTTACGAGGTTACGACCCTAATAGCTTCTACCAGCGGCTTCGCCTCTCCTAAAAGTAGTAAATAGCCTGTGTCCAATGTTAAAATGTACCTATATATATAATAAAAGGATAAATTGCCTGTTAGAAATATCAATGCACAGCCGAAAATACTGGGACTAGGAGCGTGAAATTTTGCTCAAGGTTTCCTTTTATGATGTAGGCGAGCACTAAGAGAATGAAAGCAAGAAGAGAATTTTTACCCCATATACGGGCATGAAACGGAGGTTCAAAGTTTTTATTGAGAACGTACTTTCACTCGGGCAAAGCCGCTGGTAAATGCTAGTATTAGTATAGAAATGTAGATATGGGTGGATAATTATTATTTTATTTAACGTAGTAAAGTGTAATTAACTAAAATCTAAATTACATCTAAATTGTTGTTCGTTGACCTTTATAGCTATGAAAGATACAGAAAGACATCTATATCACCGCATAAGAAATAAAATTTAAAATCTTAAATCGCGGTATTACAGTTCTTCGCGCAATTACAACATAAATACAGCAACCTGAAATCAACTTTCGGGTAGTTGTCCGGACCAGATATAACATCCTCTGGTCGGAGGACCCTCCTTTTTCCACGGAGGTTTGCAGGACTTTATACTCTGTTCCGCATACCCTTAAAAGTTTAATCGAATGAGGGTGTTCAGGAAAATTCATACCTCCAATCGGCGCCACTTATCCGTCAGCCCCCCTAGCCAAGTTACAAGCGTTTCGTGTCAAATTTCGTTCTCCAATCGGTAACACCTCGGTGTCAGCAATTGTAGAAAACGATAAGTTGGTAGCCACGTTGGCGCGCCTGAGTCGGCCGCTCGATCTACAATAGCAAAGGATGTAACGTTGAACATTGTTGAAACGATAACAATTCATTCTATCATTTTGAACGATCGATGTGAACTTGGCTACGAATTTTCTATTCGTTTGTTCTGACCACGTGACTTAACGTTGAGATGATGTCATTCCCATACATTTGATTAGTTTTCGTCTAGCGCTAACGATTGCAGATTATCAACTTAGCTAGGGGTACAAGTCTTTTCCTTTGAAAACATATACATGACGTTGACATCTAACGTTTGCGTTGACGTTAATGTCTAACTAATGTCATTAGCATAAGCGTTTTGACAGGTACCTAGACCTCATACCTCAGTGCTGCCACCTGGTGAACTTCATTTTAGAACACCCTCATTCAGTGCACTAACTCTGTTTATTTTTTTTCACAGCGAAGTGGTGAAAAAAAAATACGATCTTCCCGAAAGAGGTTCTTGGGGCAGCAAGCTAGACTTCATCCTCTCCGTTATAGGCTTAGCCATCGGTCTTGGCAATGTCTGGCGGTTTCCTTACCTCTGCTACAAAAATGGTGGTGGTGCCTTCCTTATCCCCTACTTCCTTACCCTATTTCTGGCTGGTATTCCTATGTTCTTCATGGAGCTGGCTATGGGACAAATGCTTACCATCGGCGGTTTGGGCGTGTTTAAAATTGCACCGATTTTCAAAGGTACGTGAATCATTTAATCTATTTATATAAAAGAAGAAACTGCATGTAGATGGATGGAGAGGGAGAGGGAGGCCAAAGAAAAGATGGATGGATTGTGTGAGAAGTGAAATGAAAGAAAAGTGAGTTGGTGATAGCGTGACGAGTGACAGAACAGAATGGAAGAAAAAAACGTGTTGTGCCGACCCCAAATAAAACGGGACAAGGGCAGGAAGATGATGATATAAAAGAAGAAACTGAGTAACTGATATATCAAAGCAGAGCCAAAACTACAGGGACTAGGAACGTGAAATTTTGCACATGGTTTCCTTTTATGACATAAGCGAGCACTAAAGGAGGATTTTACAAAATTCTTCCTCTAAGGGGATGAAACGGGGTTCCAAAGTTTGTATAAAAAACCGCGGATGAAGTCGCGGGCAAGAGCTACTTGGGAATATGCATGCAATTGCTTTAATTAGCTAAATTAAATACTTTTAGCTCTGGTAAACATATATAGAAAAAAATATAAAATATCTTCAACGAAGTTATAAGGCTTCAAAGCTGTCCGACATGGTCTATGACGTAAAAAGCCATGAAACCCGTACGGCTGCCATAGAAAACAACGTTTTGGCGAGAGAGTTTTTTTATTTCGTTTGTTTTCCTACCAATTTTGAGTTAAAAACTCATTTCTTTTCTATATTTGTTGATAAACTGGTTAGTTAACACATATTAAGGTAGAACTACACTGCGCACACGTGTGCCACACACGCCGCCGATGTGAGCACGTCAACTTTACGATTACGAACAAACTTTAATGTGACGTAGTTATTACACAAAACTACACCTTCCACGCATAAGGTTGTAAGACAAAAAGTGCATGTTTCAGGAGAAGCGGTTTTTGTGCTTTTTAATTATGTAACAAATTTGTGAAAAAAACTTTTAACCACTTTATTTGCTTCATGTAATCAATAATTAGATTTCTCTTTAAATAAAGATTAAAAAAATAAAAATCCTTTTAAATCTTTTAATTTTTCCTTATAAAAATAATATGTATTTATATATATGTAGGTTTATTTTGTATATATAAATTCGATCCCTTGTTTTCCTATTAATCTTTTCTTTTTTATGCACCTTGTTTTCTCTTCACTACCCTTGGTTGACTGGTAGAGAATGCCTAAGTCATTAAGTCCGCCTTTGTACCCTTTGTGTTGCATGAAGTTTTAATAAATAAAGAAATAAAAAAAAAACAGTTTAAGATCACAGTATCAGACGCTGGATAAAATAAGAAACAATAGTATTTATTTTATATTTTTATCATTTTTATAATATAAGTATAATACAAAAAATATGTTACGACTTTATGCGTTGGAGGTATCGAAAATCAACAATTATAAAGTAGTTGTATAATAATAGAAGGTCAGCCAAATATCTCGGTTTGGTTACGACAAAAGCGTTCATGGCACGATCGGGATAATTATAGCCGTTAATTAAAAGATCTTTCATTGTGTAAGGCTCCAGCCCCCCTAGCCAAGTTACAACCGTTTCGATTCGATTCTCTTTTCGTCGATCGCCTCGAGTAGGCCACGCCTCCGATTCATTTATTCTGACGTCATCTCAACGCCCATTCACATGGTCAGAACAAAGGAATAGGAGGCGTGGCCGACTCGAGGCGATTGACTAAAAGAGAATCGAAACGAAACGGTTTTAACTTGGCTAGGGGGGCAGATTATTTTGTATCAGACTCTCTTATAATAATCAATTTGTAGATTTAGGAATGGTGTTCCTATAATTATTTCGTAACTTTCTTAATCGAAGTTTGCATTTTACAGTATTATAACGACAATTAATTTGATAACTTTGTCTTTTGATTAAGTAACTTAGAACAATTTGGCTTGAATTTTGGGAACTTGAGTTAAGATGTTCAATTTAAATATCATTTCGTTTTCATTTAGGAGAGTTACGCAGTTTCATTGCTAGCATAGTCAACGAATTCATATCTTTTGATATGCAATATTTTATTGTCAAAACAAAGCCGTGTGATATCGTTACAAAGAGTCATATTTCGTTGAAACCCTTCAATTTAGTGCTCTGTTCCTATTATAACTAAGGTCTGTTATTGAATATGCATAATTTTTTTTTTATTTGCTACATTAAATACTTTTTAGCTCTGGTAAACAAACATGAAAAAAAATATCTTCATCAACAACAAAGTTTTATATCTTCAATGCTGCTATATGAAAGAGAAGTCTAACATGGACTTTGACGTCAAAGACAATGACACACGTGCCATAGAAATCGGCGTCTTGTCGAATGAGAAAGATGTACATATTTGTTTTAAATTGTTACATCTCGCTTGCTTTCCTACCAATTTTAATATTGTTTTCACATTTAATATTCTATTTTTGTGTATCTATTAATAAACTGCCCCCCTAGCCAAGTTAAAATCGTTTCGTTCGCGCCGAACGCCTCAAGTAGGCCACGCCTACGATTCCTTTGTTCTGACCACGTGATTGAGCGTTGAGTTGACGTGAGAACAAAGGAATCGGAGGCGTGGCCTACTCGAGGCGTTCGGCGCGAACGATACGATTGTACCTTGGCTAGGGGGGCTGATTAGTTAACAAATATTTATTTCATGCATATTCACTATTATCACGATTTCTAACATTATCATCCCTATGATCCAGGCATTGGTTATGCGGCTGCTGTGATGTCCTGCTGGATGAACGTGTACTACATTGTCATCCTCGCGTGGGCCATCTTCTACTTCTTCATGTCTATGAGATCAGGTAAATACGTCACCACCATATGACATATTGTCTCTTATAATTAAGACATTGGTAAACTTACATCAATATATCCACTAAAACTTAATTTGCGGATAAGTATAACAGACCTCACGGCGTCCTTACTTACCGCATGACGCAGGTCCTCACCGGGCATGTTAAGTTCGGGAGGTTCCTGTACCGGATCCGTGCAGAAGAGACGCCCGGGTGCCACCATTGTGTGGACCGCCCGGAGGACACGGTGGAGCACACGGTAGAGGTGTGCCCCGCTTGGGCAGAGCACCGCCGTGTCCTCGTGAGGGCGATCGGCGGCAGCGATCTCTCGCGCCGGGCCTTGGTACAGGCCATGGTCCGGAGCGAGGAGGATTGGCAGGCGGTCGTCTCCTTCTGCGAAGCAGTAATGCTAGCAAAGGAGGCGGCCGATCGCGTGAGGCAACGGCAACGGTCCTCACGCCCCAACCGCCGCCGGGATTCCGATCCCGATTTCCGGCCACCGTAGGCGCGGGCTTGCGGACGGCGAGCAGTGGGTGGCTCGCCGTCCGATCGTCCGGTAACCGTCCGGACCGAGCCCAAGTCGTCGACGGCGCGTAGTGTTCCACGCGCGCCTCAAGGAGATGTCAGCAACCGTAGGGGCCCAACAGGGTCGAAGCCTACTGGGGCCATGGGTTATGCGAAAGTGACCCCCGGGGCCCTGGAAAAATAAAAATGGCAAAGAAGGAACAGGATTGGGTTTTTAGTCAGTAAAAGTCTGACACTATCTCCCGCTCCGCCCAAGGGCGGGGGTTGTCATTAGATGATTTTCCTACCCGAAAAAAAAAACAACTAGCAAAATAGTCATAAGAATACTCCGCAATAAGAGCTTAGACCTTATAAAAGATTTATATCTGTCTTGGAAAAGATTGTGTAACTTATAAAGGCATCTTATAAGACGTATTGTGCTAAAAGACACTTGTAAGTATATTTCTTCTTACAAAAGCATTATCGAGATTAATGTAAGATGAAAAAGCTCTTAATGAAACCATGTTACAACTACTATAAGGGCAAATTATCTTTCAAGGTGCGCCTAATTCCATACTTACACACGTTTAGAAGTGTGTTATAAGAGACATTTTGCTAGTTGGGAAAGATGCAAGCAATGATATTATATTTACCTATTTGTGTTTTTCTTTTTTGGTTGTTTGCTATTTCGCATTTGATGTTGATTATGCAACACTCACAATGAGTTTTATGATTTATTCTAATTTGCCAAATTTCTGCTGCATCATTGAGTAGTAGGCTCGATGCCCCATTTTTTACTATTACCATTTCAATAACGTTCTCTTTTGTCAAACAGACGTGCCATGGCGGAACTGCGACAACTACTGGAACACGGCCACCTGCGTGAACCCCTACGACCGCAAGAATCTGACCTGCTGGTCTAATATGGATATGACCACCTTCTGTACGCTCAACGGGAAGAACATCAGCAAGGCTATCCTGTCGGATCCTGTAAAGGAGTTCTGGGAGTAAGTTGAGGAAACCGTCTGAGCCATAAAGTTAGATGAAAGGCAGTTTTTAAAAACACACACTTTTAATAATAAAGCTGAAAAAAAAAAATGAAAAATGTTAACTCGTAAAATTAATTTAATAAAGAATGGACAAACCACTACGAACAAGCTATGAAGCTCGTATGTGTAGTTTTAATTTTTCGTCTGAGATGCGAGGATCAAATAAAACTAACTACCGGATCCAACCGGAAAAGGGTTTCTAGAAATAGAAGATAATTGAAGAGGTTGAAAGGAGGCCTGTGCCAAGAGGCACATTGAATTAAGAGAGATCCTGTAAAACTATATACTGTAAAACTATATTCTAAAAGTTCAGGATAAAAGGCTTATTGATTTATTGAAAAGAGAGGTTAAAGATAGATGAAAATGATATTTTTTTAAATAATCTCAAAAGTTTCACTCTATATAACATTAGTTTCAGTATATGCAAAACCCGAAACACGTGTCTAGTATTTTTGTGTAAAGAATCTATGTACAAAATTTCATTAGCGTATCATGAAAAATCACAAAGTTATAAGCTTGTTATGCTCCCTGGTTGTCTGCACAAATGCATGGTCACAGGACCATCCGGGTGACTGAGGGAGGGCTCACGCACCCAGCTGTGCGCTGGCGTCTAACGCTCGGTATGACTTGCCATGATCTGTGTTGTACTTAGTATACGTTTTTTGCGACATAAACGGCCGTATCTTTTTTTTCTTTAACTTGGAAGTTTGTTTTTTTTACAGCTTCAAGGGACCGCAGACCTGAGTATATGGTTTTAATTTCAACTCGATATCTCCACGCGTTCCCGAGAAAAATGGTCTTGACGGACAGACAGACACAGACAGACGGACGGACGGCAAAGAGATCCTATAAGGGTTCCGTTATTTTCCTTTTGAGGTACGGAACCCTAAAAAAGAAAAAAAACATGTTGCATCATGCAGGTTTGATCTGGCTTATAAATGTATTATCTATGCGAAATCTAATTGTAACGTCCGTAACTTAGTTATCAATCAATCAATTTATTTTCAGGAACAATTATCATTGTGTTTGAAATGAAATCATAAATAATAAAATATTAATTAAAATTATAAAACTAACACATACTACATAATTCAATAAAACATATATAACAAACATAATAAAAAAAATCAATAACAATACAAAACCGTTACTAAATTTAATATTACTCAGTTAATGATTTGTAAACTGATTTAAAGTTACAAAATATTTCGTTAATTTACTTATATGACTGTCTAACTTTACTATGAAGACGTCGATCGAAGCGGCATTCATTGTACACAAAGCAAAATATGTACCTTTAGCTTATTCAAAAGATGTGAAGTTCAACTTTAATGATGCACTGATCGGCTAATATAGCTCTATGAAACTAAAAACAGATATCAAATCTAAAGTGTTGTATAGAGAAAACGTATTAACTAAAAACAGATATCTATATGACAATAGATTAAGACAGTAATACCACCCACCAATAATATTAGTACTCGTAGTAAGTAGAATTTATAAATAAAACAAATAAAAACTCACACTAACACAAAAAAATATAGTTATTTATAAAATAATAAAATTATATTAAAAAAAAAATATAGTTAGTTATTTGGAGGTAGGGGGCACAGAGAAAAGTCCCGCATACCTCCGTTGAAAAGGGAGGATCCTCCGACCAGACGGGTGTTATGTCTGGTGGGCAGCTGCCCAATAGATGATTTCGGGCTGTTCTATATGTTCTAAACGCGCGGAGAACTGTAATTGCGCGATGGAGGATAAGTTCTTATGTGACGCCATAGATGTCGCTACAGTTAATATAATAGTTGTACTATTAAATTTCTCAAAAAGAGACTTAAATTCACCCACAGGGAAAGGGCTATGCTCGGAGTTTCCAGAGCATGATTGCATCAGGAATAAAAATATTTGCAGGAGAATAAGATTGCAAGGTTGTTTGAAGAGCATCACGGGAATCCGATGGATGCAAAACGCACAGGACCTTTGGTTGTGGCGACAATTGTTTGTGCCCTATGTCCAATAGTAGACGTCTTTCGGCTATTACGTCAACTTCCCCTGAAACTCTGTATATTATGTAAACTTCTTGATTCCTAAAAACGATTTCTCTTTCTCCAGACGCCGCGCCCTCCAAATCTCGAGCGGTATCGAACATATCGGCAACATCCGCTGGGAGCTGGCGGGCACCCTGCTCCTCGTGTGGGTGTTATGCTACTTCTGTATCTGGAAGGGGGTCCGATGGACCGGCAAGGTCGTCTACTTCACTGCGCTGTTCCCCTACTTTTTGCTGACTGTGCTGTTGATTAGAGGTAAGGTTTAGAATGCTTAATTAGATATCTGGATTCACCTTTTTTTAAAGAGGATGTGGCTCTCGTATACAGCTTTGGAATAATACAGGTTGGTAGAGTCAGCAACAACACACATAACAGAATAAAGTTATAAATAAGACTCAAAGGCTGGCTTTTACCTTGGACACAGAAAAGCATTGCCATACAGCGTGGCAATGCCGCTAGTCTTTTAGGTACACTACCAGTCGACAGCGATTTTGAGAAGTTTTTCGACGCCATACTTTAGATTGACTTTAGTTAGGTCAAAAGCTTAATTTTTTATAAAAACTTTTTTCAGTATGTATACGATATTATAAATATATTTATAATGATAGTTGGAAATGATTTGATTACCATGTTTATGATAAAAAATAGAACCACTCACTTGGTATAATATTATTTGATGTTATTTTATAATTAATACTAAAAGAAAACTATGGTAATGACGGTATTTGAAAAATTGATAAATAAAAAATTTAGTAATAGACCTTAGTTCACTCAGAAACATGGTACACAGACTGCAATCCAATAAATTTTAAGCTCTCAGAGAATGAGAGACCCCATTACAAATGTCCTTTTTCTACTGTCAGTCGACAGAATTTGAGCATTACTTAGCCTTCAAAATATTTGCATAAACATGAATAATAAACAATTAACAATCAAATCAAGACCTTTAATTTCGTTTAATACCTTATCGTTTATAGCAGTTTTATGTTCGTGACATTTGAAAATAGATTTTGCCATAAAATTATAACCTACAGCAATATAAATTTAATATCATTGTTCTAGGAATCACTCTGCCCGGTGCTATGCAAGGAATCAAGTTCTATGTGATGCCGAACATGTCCAAACTGATGGAATCTGAAGTCTGGATCGATGCTGTCACTCAGATCTTCTTCTCTTATGGCTTAGGTCTTGGCACGCTTGTCGCTCTGGGAAGTTATAACAAGTTTACGAACAATGTGTATAAGTAAGTTTGTTTATTAAATATTTGTAGTGTTATAAAATTTAAAATCCTTCATCGCACAATTAGAGTTCTCCGTGCGATTTGAACAAATAGAACAGCTGGACATCATCTATAAGGCAGTTGCGAATCGGATCAGACATAATACTAGTCTGGTTGGAAGATCCTCCGTTTTCAACGGAGGTATGTGATACTTTACACCCTGTTCTTCAACCCTCGAAATATTTTAAGCACAGATATGTAGACAAGAAGAAGCATGCATTTTTGCCAGTTAAGTTTTGTGGATGACATATGATCTCATGACTAAATGGGTGACCTGCTATTACAAACAAACTCCTCTGTGACTCGGAAAGCACTTTAAGCCGTTGATTTTATCTGAAGCGGCCGACATTTGAAGATATTTGGCAGTCGTTACAGAGTCCGAAGTCAGAAATTCAAACCCTAGTCTTGTCAAGAGGTATCTGTTAGTGAGGATGGTTGTTGAAGCCAGATAGGCAGTCAATCCATGTAAGATACTGCTACTCACATACATCTGAAAGTCGACCGTTGACCGTTTGGAAATAGCAAGGCTGATTGAAGTTTAGTGAATGACATTTTTGCAATACTTTAGAATAATGGTAATTTTGGAGAAAATAGTAAACATTATAACGATCATTGCGTGTTTAATATTAGTATTATATTCAAGCTATAAATGGTATTTATTATAAATACCTAGTGGTCAGCCAGACTTAACGCAACCAGTCAAAGGACATAATACAACAAATCTGTCAGTCTGTTTGGGTTAAAAAAAAACTACATGGTGATAAATGTGCAATACTTAATAAAAATATGAAATATAAATCAAAATAAGTATCATTATTAAGGGGCCCTCCTATTAATAATGAATTTGTTTAGTCCATATACTTATATGTCCCCTTGAAGATATGTATTTGAAAAAAACAAATTCTTAACATCTAAGTTAGCAACCAACCAGTAATATGGCATCTGTTGTTTACCCGAAATTGCCATATATATTAGAACAGTACCTATGAATTTGTTTAAGTATATGTCGTGGCCAGATCTTAGAATTGATCACTTTATGACATGGCCAACTAAAATTGGCCAGATCATTGAAACCTTAACATTTGATGATATGTCCATCCTCGTTTGGCCATAACATTGATTTACGATTTCTATGATAATAAAAAGTCTAAAGAAAGTAGGCCTAACGAGGATTTACAAATCATCAAACTTTAACGTTTAAAACGATCTGGCCAGTTTTACTTGGCCATTTCATGAAGTGATCAATTTCTATGATCTGGCCACGACATATATATGTGCTGTGGGTGAAACTGAATCAATACATAAACACCTAAAATTTTCGAAAAAAAAAATATGCCTTTGTTCGATCGTTTTTGGCATCTTATTCATCAAAATGTTCTCTTTCAGGGATGCCTTGATCGTGTGTACTGTGAACTCCAGTACATCGATGTTTGCTGGGTTTGTGATCTTCTCTGTGGTTGGGTTTATGGCTCACGAGCAACAGCGGCCAGTTGCGGAAGTGGCAGCATCAGGTAACTATATGTTAATATGAAGATAATTTATTTTTCTACCCGTCTGTAAATAAAAATTATTTTTAGTTTTTTATATACCTATTAAGTTATCAATATTCATTAGTTTTGAAGTTTCTAAGCAAATAAACCAATACCAAGATACTTTTGTAATATTATTGAATTGCCTTTCATATATTTTTAACAACAAAAAAAAAAAAATGCAAGGCAGCTCAATTAAAAGTAGACAATGTTATTATATTGTTAGTATCGTAAGCAACCAATAAATCAATACTAACAATTGTCTTAAAGTGAATTTAGATGTTACATCTCAAATTATCAGTAATAATAAGTAATAAAACAATAACCAGCTATTATCGTGATACTTACTTGCAAACATATAAAATTTGTCAATTTTATTAATCAGATCGATATTAACAAATAGCTTAATTGTTTTGCTTTTACTTTGTTTTTTTTTTAACAAGTTTTTGTACTATTGCCCTACGCATACTTAATAAAGTTCCTAACTTTATAAAAAATATGACAAAAATAGAATTTAAAAGGGTGCTAAATTAATTTTTTATTATGAAAACTTATTACTTACACGATTGACAATTTTCTTAATAACGGTTCACTAATTGATTGACATACTTCTACTCTGTTTGACATTATTATTTTGATCTTGGTTGACTTATTTTTTATTTCCGTTTGACATTATATAATATTATCTTATTTTTTATTACCGTGACCTTTATTAAGCTGAAATTTTTAACATAAATATATAATCATATTTTTAAATTGCAACGGTATTAAAAAAAAAAATTTGCATGCCAATGTGATGGCAAAATATGGAGGACTCTTTTATAAAAAAACACCTATGTACTAGCTATACCCATGTTTTCAGAATAAATGATTAAGATTATGATTTGATTTATATATACGACTAAATAACAGCTCAAAATCCTTAACTTTCTTTCCAGGTCCTGGATTAGCATTTTTAGCCTATCCATCAGCAGTCCTCCAGCTACCAGGAGCCCCCCTCTGGTCATGTCTCTTCTTCTTCATGCTGCTGCTTATCGGTTTGGACAGTCAGTTCTGCACCATGGAAGGCTTCATCACGGCTGTCATCGATGAGTGGCCCAAGCTACTTAGGAGAAGGAAGGAGATCTTCATCGCTATTACTTGTTTCATTTCGTATTTGGTTGGACTGTCGTGTATTTCTGAGGTAAATCAACTTTCGATCTAGTACCTAACTTAGTCATTGCCTAACCTAAGTACAAGGTGTCTCAAAAGAAAGTTCACATTTAAATCTTTTTTTAAAAGAAAAGTCTTAGCTTTATTGAAAAAATGTTTATTTTATATTGAAGTACACTGTTTGGGAATTTATTTTTTAAAAATAACATCGTCCAAATGTAAACCGTTGCGCTCTCGGCATTCATTTAGTCGGGCACTAAAATTGCCTATGACAGCTCGGCAGGTAGTCTCCGTGATGGCTGCCATTTCATGACGGATATTTTCTTTTAATTGTGCCAGGGAAGTCGGTTTATTAGCGTAAACTTTTGATTTGACATAACCCCACAGGAAAAAATCCATAGGCGTTAAATCGGGACTCCGTGGAGGCCAATTTATGTCACCTCGCCTGGAGATTAATTTGTTCGGAAAAATTTCTCGAACTCGAGGCAGAGATCTGTTGGACGTGTGTGAAGTTGCTCCATCCTGCTGGAACCATGTTCTTTGGTTGTAACCAGGAAAGTTTTGCAGTTGGGGTACGAAAAACTCGTCTAACATCTCCACATAACGCTCTGAATTCACTGTGAGTGTGCGTCCCCTTCCATCTTCAAAAAAGTAAGGGCCGATAATTCCTCGCGCCGACATCGCTGCCCATACGGTGACTTTGGGTGAATGTAGCGGTTTCTGATGTTTTTGTTTTGGGTTGGTTGCACTCCAGTAACGACAATTTTGCTTGTTTACATGCCCATTCAGGTGAAAATGGGCTTCATCGGAAAACAAGATGTTGGTGAACGTTGGAAAGCGCTCAATCATCTGATTTACAAAGGCAAGCCTCTGACCAGCATCTTGAGGCTTCAGTTCTTGCACTAACTGAATTTTGTACGGGTGCAGCTTTAAATCTTTGTGTAAAATGCGGCATAATGAAGATCTGTGCACATTTAAAGCAACAGCACGCTTCCGAATCGAGAGGTTTGGATCATCTCGAATAGACTGAGTAACACTGTCCACGTTTTCGGCTGTTCTTGATGTTCTTGGTCGCCCAGATTTTGGTTTCTCCAGAGTTGACCCAGTCTCTTCAAACTTCTCAACCCATTTTGCAATGAGACGAGTGCTAGGCGCATCATTTAAGTGACGAATATGTCGAATACTGCAGAATTTTCTACGCGCTACAGTCGCCGAATTACCGTTCGCGTAATAAGATAAGCAAATGTGAACTTACTTTTGAGACACCTTGTACAAGATATCAGGGGCCCAAGTCAGCTATTTTTATAAATTCGTGATTCCAACACGATCCCATTGTCATTTTGCTAAAAGTTCGTAATCTATTAATTTATAATGATCGATCATTGATCGGTAAATGGTCTTGTACTAGAGTTGTGGTAGAACGAAAATATCGAGCTTATTACAAGCAATTACTGCACAATAACGTTCTAATGGTAGGTCACTGATCAAAGAAACTGTCGAATTTCTAGCAGATTACCGCACACGTCAGATATTCACATGTCAATACCAATATGTATGAAATTACCATTCTATGCCATTTCTTTCAATGGAGTATCAGTGGTTGACCATTGGAAAGTCATAATGACGCCATTATATTAGTAGATTACCAAACTTGTCAAAATCAACAATTATGAAATCAATGATAGACCATTCTGTCACTATTGTAATAGCAGACTTGAGGCCCAGGTTAAGGGCGCTTTCAATTTAGACGTTTCATGTCGGCTGCCATACGTTTACGTTCGACAACAAGCGCCTAAATTAAATACGCATCTGGCTTCCATGCGTTTGTATGTCAGTGATGCGCTATTCAACACCGCACTGTTCAACACCAAATTGAACACATGACGTTGCCGTCCTGTTGTTCCTGTTGTCGACTGTTGGCGGTACCGGCGCCGCACGGTTGCCGCACCGTGCGCTTTGTATGTAAAATACGATTGTCCGTACGCGGTACGACTAACGCACCCCATCAGCTCCGCATTCTTCTTTTATTTATTTATTAATAAATTTTGAGAATAGGTGGTTGAATATTATACCATTATAAAATTAGCAGTTCAGCCCCCTTAGCCAAGTTACGATCGTTTCGTTTGCGTCGAACACCTCGAGTAGATTCCTTTGTTCTGACCACGTGACTGAGCGTTCAGATGACGTGATAACAAAGCATTTGGAGGCGTGGCCTACTTGAGGCGTTCGACGTGAACGAAACGATCGTAACTTGGCTAGGGGGGCAGGTACAAATAGAGAGAAAAAACCGCATAATACCGGCTTGTGAATGTTAGTGCGGCGTGGTTTACATCCATGTAGCCGCAACATAAACCAAACACATAAACCAAGGTCACCTTGGTTGGTACGCTAGTTTGCAACCGTCTGGTCACCCCTTTAATCTGGCAGGCAGAATGTCTACGTGCGTAACACAGCATATATCATATTAATGACCACATTGTTTAAACTTTATGGCCCATTAGTAACCTTAAAGAGGTTGCTAGCATATTAGTTAGATTCCACTCTGATTTTTTTAGGGTTCCGTAGCCAAATGGCAAAAAACGGAACCCTTACAGAATTCCTCATGTCTGTCTGTCCGTCCGTGTGTCACAGCCACTTTTTTCCGAAACCATAAGAACTATACTGTTGTAACTTGGTAACTAGATGTATTCTGTGAACCGCATTAAGATTTTCACACAAAAATATAAAAAAAAACGATAAATTTTGGGGGTTTCCCATACTTAGAACTGAAACCCAAACTTGTAAAAATACAACAAAAGAAAAACACAGACAAGTGACACTAGTTACAGCGGCTAAACGCGATTATGCGAGTCAAACGTTAAAACGCGATTAGTTTTATTGATGAATTCCGCCCTTAGTCGTTTTTTTTTCAATATTTTCTGTATTGATTGTTGAGTCCATGCAAAATATGTTATTCTAGACTTGCATCATTAGTTTTTTCGTATAACTTTGGCTGGATAATGTAGCACATAACAACAAATAATTATGTCACTCTAAAACAAAATTTTTACACGTAGGTGTCTAATTTATTTATTAGCATAGAAATTGATTTCATGGTCAACATCAAGGTTTTGTAGTATCTACGAATCCGAAGCAAATCACTTAATATGGCATTGAAAGGGAGTATTAGCTCGCATTCAAATTCAACAAACGTCTTTGGTAGAATCTTGAATGAATACAAAGTGATCTTTTGTGGAGTACGGAAAAATGTGAGGAAAATTATCTGATGGTCATTAAAAAACGATTTGGAATTTTATCAGCTATATCTTATAATTGTAAAAGCTATTTAAAATACCACTGGAGATTTCTGTTCAGAAGATACAGAAATTTTGACTGCAATATTTATTTATTTATTTAAAACTTTACGCACTAATAAACATTGTATAAAGGCGGACTTAATGCCTTAGGCATTTTCGACCTTAGGGTGGTGCAGAGACATAATATGGCAGGTGCAGCTTAATAGAAGACTGACAGAAAGGAAATAAGAACAATAATAAATATATACTTAGATACATACATACAAATAAAGACTGATATTGAGAAAAAAAAACGAATACAACAAATCAAGAGTGTGATGAATCTACCAACTTCTTGCAAAAGTGTGTATTTATATTACAAACCATGATTGAAAGTATACTAGAAAAACAATGTCAATATATGTTACTATGTAAGCCTTTATTAGCGTATTCACAATTCCCAAAATTGGTTTGAGGATGGTGCTGCTGCAATATCTCAGTATTTGACTAGTCTTGATGTGGGGCTGGCCTTAAATCCAGAGCACTTTGACCCTTCTGGATCTTTTGTGCTAATTTGACTAGTCACTCATCTATATTACAACAGCCTGTAAAATTATTAATGGTTACACTGATGCGTCCGACTTACATGCAGAGTTGTGTCAATTATTTGTTCCGAATAATTACAATCGCTCTAAAAAGCATATATAGTACATTTTGATACAAGTGCAGAAAGTTTGTCATCGCGACTGAGGCGGAATTCACACGAGCCGTAGGCGAGTATGTTATGGAGCCGAAGGCTACAGTGACAAATTTGCACGTGTTGTCTCAAACGACTTTTTTCAATACACTTACGAAGAAATGAATAAACGGAGTTGACCGGCGATTTGCGGAGGTCGACGCGCGCCCAGTCTGATACGATAAATGTAATAACATTGTGGTGGGGGAGAGTACGCACTATTTCTGCACTAGTGCGGAAAGCAGTCTATTGCATGCCTAAAAGCGGTGGGATAAGAGCGGGTATTCGTGTATTGAAAAATTATTTAATGTCCTATTTTGTCGCACTGTAGCTCGGATCCACCTTCTCTATACCGCGTATGCTAACGATGCTCAAGGCGCTCGTGGAGACTAACTCTGGATTGTGCTGATGAATGGAAGACGATATTACTAGAAAGTTTGAGATTTTGTGAGAAGACAGAGTGAAAGGATTAACGTATTTTAGTTATAGCTATTTTGCTGTACTAAATAAAAAATAAAATAAAAATAAAATCTATATCATAGGCTCTTACTGAATTGACGGTAGATTTAGCTTGGTAATACTTCCAAAGTTTCCTATCCAAAATAAATAATATTATCTCCCCAGGGAGGCATGTACGTCTTCCAAATTCTCGACTCGTACGCTGTCTCCGGCTTCTGTCTGCTGTTCCTGATCTTCTTCGAATGCGTCTCTATATCCTGGGCCTTTGGCGTCAACCGATTCTATGATGGCATCAAGGAGATGATCGGTTACTACCCTACTATCTGGTGGAAGTTCTGCTGGGTTGGGTTCACGCCTGCTATTTGCATCGTGAGTATTGTTTGTTATAATTTAGTTATTTTAATTAACTTATCCGTTTTCTTTTACCAATTGAACGGACGATTTTTTTATGGCACTTTTAAAATTTTGGCTTAAATAATACAAGTGGAGAAAGTTTATTTAAGCCACCGAGGTGGGATTCGCCAGAGCCGTAGGCGAGGGTGTTAATACACTTACGAAGATATAAATATTATATCACTTAGCGCTCAGCCTGATACGATATATGTAATAAATTGTGGCGGGGGCAAGCTCAGGTACTTTTTCACATTAGTGCGAAAAACAGCAAATTGCATGCCTAAAAGCGGTAGGGATAAGAGCGAGTTTTCGAGTAAGTGAAAATGTATTATTATGTTCAAATATCTTTGTGATTTCTTTAATTAGGTGAACAAGAGTCTTTGTTGTTCTAACTGTGTATTTTATACTAAAGTATATAACGAAATATAATTTTCACATTCAATCATATCCTCAGAGCGTCTTCATCTTCAACTTGGTCCAATGGAAGCCGATCAAGTACATGACCTATGAGTACCCCTGGTGGTCGCATGCCTTCGGCTGGTTCACTGCCTTGTCCTCGATGATGTGCATTCCTGGATACATGGTCTACCTGTGGCGCGTCACTCCTGGTACTTGGCGAGAGGTGAGCTTAATATATTTTATTATTTATGAACACAGATAAACAATAGGAGATCATTTGTTTTTTACTTTGAGTACAAAGGTAATGTTTACTTCTAAAGACAGCTCTGTTTTTTATAATGTGTATCAGATATTTTTAGGGTTTCGTACCTCAAAAGGAAAAACGGAACCCTTATAGGATCGCTTTGTTGTCCGTCTGTCTGTCTGTCAAGACCCTTTATCTCGGGAAAGCGTGGAGGTATCGAGTTAAAATTAAAACCATATACTCAGGTCTGCAGACGGCCATTTATGTCGCAAAAAACGTATATTTCGACACTCAAGGGAATCACAATTAATAGGGTATTTCTCGTTGAGCTAGAATCCTAAAATTTGCCATGAAGCAAGGTCTCATAGCACAAATATAAGGAAAAATCTGAAAACTATAAATTTGTTGTTAAATCACAAAAAAAAAATTTTTTTGCGATTCGGAAAAATCTTCGAGACTAGATTCGGGAATTGTACTATTTACAGTCCGATTCGCATTTGCTCAGATTTTTTAATTTACCTTGCCCTACAATTTCTAGTGTGTGACTCTTGTATCGTGGGTGCGTTCACAAACATGTAAACTCACAAATACAAGACACCCTGACCCGGAAAAACTATCAGTAGGCTATACAAATAATTGTTCCGTGCGGGAATGGAACCCGCGACACGCTGCGTAGGACCCAATCTTTTAACCATTGCCTGAAAGTTATGAGTGGTTTGAAAGATCACCCTATTTACATTAATACGCTTTATTGTAATTATTTTAGTGGCGACAGGTCACGGGAACAACTTGCGACCCACGGATGCCCCTCAATTTGAAGGGTAAAATCTACAAGTCCGTGATAAGGCCTGTCATACTGTGTGGATCAGAATGTTGGGCTGTGAAAAAGACGGATGAAATAAGATTGCACGTAGCGGAAATGAGAATGTTAAGATGGATGTGTGGCGTGACAAGAATGAATAAAGTGAGAAATTAGTATATTAGGGGAAGTTTGAAATGTTGAAAGGGAAACGTTTATCTTGGTATGGTCATGTGAAGAGGAGGGATGAAGCGCATGTTGCTAAAAGAGTTATGAATTTACATGTGGATGGATGGAGAGGGAGAGGGAGGGAGGCCAAAGAAAAGATGGATGGATTGTGTGGGAAGTGATATGAAAGAAAAGGGAGTTAGTGATAGCGTGACGAGTGGCAGGACAGAATAGAAGAAAAAAACGTGTTGTGCCGACCCCAAATAAAACGGGATAAGGGCAGGAAGACGATGATTGTGATTATTTTAGTGATTGTTTTAGACATACATACTTTCTTATTGCTAGTTTATAAATTCAAAAGCATTAATTTATTCATTAATTTACAATTGGGTTTGGCAGACGCTATAGAACGCCATCTGTTACGATTTATTTACTACTCGTAAGACCTTTATTTATATTTTTTGGTACCTCTTCCATCAATGTAAATTTTCCATCAATTTCAAATATTAACTGTTGATGGTCTTGAATCTCACACCACTATTTTTTACTGTTTCAGAAATTCCACAAGATCGTTCGCATTCCAGAGGACGTACCAACCCTTAGGACCAAGATGCAGGCTGAGGAGCTGGCCAAGCACAACAAACCTTAACTCCACTCACTCCCACTTAACACCAGGATCTCAGACCAAAGGGATTCGGAAAGTAACACCTTATAGTCTTGTGTGGTTAGAGCCATATTTGATTGACAATACATACACAGTAACGATAATGAAAGAAAGAATAAATATAACTCAGAGATGATAAACCTATCTGATATATTTATATATAGTATGGAAAACAAATAAGAACTTATTTATAATATGAATAAACATAAAATTTATGTATTTTAATGAATCTAACCTTACAGGATGACTATCGTGGGAAGTATAAGAAATAAATTCTAAAACATCACGCACAATTTTAATATAATATCATAATTATGTGCCAAATATAACTGTGCCATATACTATCAAAATATAATTATACTAAAATGATATTTACATGTAATAATTATTCATTCAAAAATTATATACCGTGTAGTCGTATTTAAAAAAATATTTAAGCGCATTATGTTTTAGATTTTTAGAATAATTTGATGACTTTCCGTTTGCCGTGTGTCGACACGTTCATGTACGTTTAATTGTACGATAATTATTGATAATTATAATTATAATTACTAAGCATACTTAGGTTAAAGTAACAGTATTAATAAAGGTTAACTATCTATTGGTCTTCCATGTAGCTGACGCTTAGATTTTACTATTATTATTTGATATTTAATATATTAAATGTTTATTTGTTATTGCCGACCTAAATCTAGTGAATACACATTGATTCCTAAAATAATAAATTTAAATTAAAAAAAAAAAACTGCTTGCTTTTGTGCCTAAATATTTAATATTTTGTTTTGAGAATTTTAATACAAACAATACAACGAAATAACCTCATTTTGATAAACGCTAGGTTTTGGTCGTAATTACTAAGATTAATTTATCACTTATTATTATTGTACGTAAGTAGAAAAATACATCTTTTGTAATAATTATATTTGTTATCCTTAAAGGATTTAAGTGTTAGTTCGATGTTAGATATTTTTTAGATATTTAAGAGTTTACGTAAAAAGCGCTTTGGGACGCGTCATTTTTGAATCTAAATGGTGTTTGTCGAAAATGTATGATTCAGATTATTAATCATTCTTAAATGCATTTAATATAATTTATATTTAAAGGCCTATCTATTAGTTAAGTATAAATGTTATGTTGTGTAAATGGAGTTTATGGATGTTTTTGATATTCATATCATTAGATTAATATTATCAATGTATGTGGTATCGATTTGGTTAATCAGCTTTAAAAATTAATTAAATTAAAATTCATTTTTAATTTAGCTATGTAATGAAATCGTCATATTGATTTTTATTTCTTTCGGAGTCACTGCGACCTAAAATATTGGATGTTCAAACCTCTGTGTTCTAAATGAGACCAAAGAATCTAAAGATATATTCTATTCTAGCCAAACATTTATAATATACTGTAGATTTTATATATTTACATATAAAATATTATCTTTATATACGTTTTAAATTATTTATGCGTACAAGATGCTTAAATTGGTATAATATCTATAATACACTACGAATTATGAATCATTTTTATTGATTGCTACAAAAAGGAGATCACATGAATTATTCATGCCCAATGAAATCATTGGGTATGAATAATTAAATTTTTTAATGTATCTTCTACAAAATTATTTTTAAAACCGATACATTATTTGATGTGTTCAAAATGATAAATGTCTATTTATACTGTCAATTTTTAATATATTGATATACTTAGTAGCAAAAACTGTATCCCATTTATAAAATTTATCTTTACAATTATAAAAATAAGACAATATATTTAAAAAATAAAAATTTAATCCTATAATTTTACTAAAACTGTTTACCTTCGTAGAGTTTGAAGAGAAATTTAATGGTATATTAGTGAATTTAATATATTATAAATATAAGATACTCGTAGCCCGATTTTGTATAAATGAGTGATATGAAATAAATTATCATATTAGTAGATTTCCTATATATTATTGTATTTGTGTTAGGTATTGGACACTAACAAAAAAAAAAAACAGTGAATGTGGAAATATAATGATTCTGACTTATCTCAAAAAATCAATACTTTATGAATTTGTGTATTAAAACCCTATTTCTGGGTAATTAAAATTTCAAGTGTCTAATATCTTTCAAATTTATGCGTTATCTAAGATAAATGTGCTTCCATATATTTTAAAATTATGAATAGAAAACATATTGTTATTATTTTTAAATAAATTGATGTACTGTGTAGTTTTTAAAGTTTAAAAACAATATTTAATCATGACTACTCAAATGAAAGATAACATACGAAAATTATTTAAAAAGATTTCCATTTATCAACGAATTGTATAGAAACATTATTTATGTATTTATGCAAAAATTGAAGGTTAATATAAACCGCCCATTTACTAAATAATTATTAAATATGAATAAATAAATATAATAATAAATATATAGTACTTAGGGCAAATAATAATCATACAGAGTAATCTATGAGCCGACATGTCATTTTAATCATCATTACTATTATCAATTATTTACATTTTTTTTTTATCATTTATTTACTCAGCAATAATATCATGTCATTTATATATTTTACTTATGATTGTTATAATTTATAGAAATAATTATTCTTTATGTATACAATTATATAATTATGAAGCCATATTATGTTTTCTGAAGTAATTTTTTTATTTTTGAAACGGTATGTAATGTAGTTTAAATCGTTGAAATATTTATTTCATTAAATAGTAGATAAAAACATGTTTTATTTATTTTGACCTTATTTGTTTACACGAATAATTCACATTTAAAAATACTTAACTGACTGTAATTCCATTAAAATAAAGAAAAAATATGAAAACCCTACGCTTATTACAACTAACTAAAATCATAGCCACCTTGCTCAATGATAATACTTTCCGCGTATCTGCTTCCTTACGTCTAGGCGCTCCCTGTTGTTCTCCTCATCGCTGCCACTGTGGCGAAGTCGTCAACAGCCTCGGCCACCACGGTCGGTCATGCAGCCGAAGTGCGGGTCGCATAGCGCGTCACGCGATTACCAATGACATCATCATTTTTTTATTTAGTAAATTAATAAATAAATCATCAGACGCGCTCTTGTCACCGTCGGCGTTCTAGTCGTATTGGAATCCCATGGCCTGGCACGCGACGATGGCAAGTGACCGGATGGCGTGTCGTGTGTTGTTTGAAAATGTATCTCGGTTTGGATGCTCTTAAGTATAGTACTATAGTTAGAGACATGTATCTAGTAATAATATGGCCACGCCTTGGGCCTGCACCTTTACCCTTAAGCCATTTTTGCTATTGTTGTCAAAGGTGTTCTACCATAAAGATGTGTTAAATGAATACATGTCTTTTTCCCATAGAGGTAGGCAAATACAGAGTTCGGTAAACTCTTTGTTTATTAGTTGCAAGATCATCCAATGACTTCTCCCCGCTCTGGGGCGGGGCGGGAGGGCGTGTCAGACTTTTAATGACTCAAACCCACTCGTATGTTCCTTCTTTGCCTTGCTTTCCAAGACCCCGGGGCTCCCTTTCGGATTACCCATGATGACAGAAAGCCTGCTGAGATCATAACAAGACGTGAATCCAACAGGGAATCTCACATCCTTTTTGTATTGAGGAGTAAAATCATTAAATGAAAGCCTTACTTAAAATTTATATAAGAAGGCTTAAACCAATTTATTAAATGACTAGCTTCAGCCAGCGGCTTTACCCTACGCCTACGTCATAAAAGGAAGCTTTGTGCAAAATTTCACGCTCCTAGTCCCAGTAGTTTCGGTTGTGCGTTGATATGTCAGTCAGTCAGTTTCTTCTTTTATTTATTTAACTAGCTTCGCCAGCGTGAAAGTTGGTTTCTCCATACAAACTTTGCACCCCTTTTCATCCCCTTAGAGGGTACATTTTTGAAAAATCCACTCTAGTGGTCACCTACGTCATAAAAGTAAAGCTTGTGCAAAATTTCACGATCCTATTCTTAGTAGTTTCGGCTGTGCGTTGATATGGCAGTTTCTCTTTTTATTTATTTAATAATGATGTCAAAATAATGTCACCATGTTAAAACCTTACTATTTGAATAGTTCATCAGTTACTTTTTGACACAGTCTTGTAAATTGACCGGCTCCTTATAAGCGATGTGATGTAACTGCGTGGGTTCTCGCCTTGGGGTCTAGGCTACTAAATTTATTTATTGCATGAGTGATAAAATTGTAGAGATATGTGGGTGTGGTATTGTTAGTATACCAATTATATGATTATAATAGGTGTAAAACAAATGTATCTGACAGAATGATAATGGAGAGACTTCATATTCATTTGCACTTTTGTTATGGGCGACTGGCACTGTTTATTATATCTGCTATTCTTTGAATTATAAAATATAAAACCTTTGAATCTGTTATATTGGAAAAATGATATTCATTCCGAATTATTTATTTAGTAATTTATGAAACAATATACTATAGTGACATCAAAAGATTTAAAGTCGCCCAAAGGGCAATGGAAAGGGCTCTGCTCGGAATATCCTTGCGTGATCACATCAGAAATGAAGATAACCGCAGGAGAACTAAGGTTACCGACATAGCCCGAAGAAATGCTAAACTTAAGTGGCAATGGGAAGGGCATATTGCTCGCAGAACAGATTATCGATAGGGTCGAAACGTGTGCTTTCTACAAGATTGACTGATGACCTGGTGAGGGTCGCGGGAATTCGATGGAGAAGAGACTCATTGGACCGTTCGTTGTAGCGACACTTGGGAGAGTCTTATGTCCAACAGTGGACGTCTTTCGGCTGATACGATGATGATGATGACTATACTATAGTCAGCCTTATAATGTTTCCACTACTTGGACTCATCATTACGAGAGGAAATGGGTTGAAGTCATAATTATATCTTCAAAGTTTTAATTCTAGGACATGCCTGCTATGTTTTCTCATGATATTTTCCTTCATCACCTTTTCCGGCATTATCCTGGTTACTTCATCTTTTGTTTTTGAGGTGAAAAATCATCCATTGACTTATCGCACTCTAGGGTGGAGCTGGGCGTATCAGACTTTTAGTGGCAAAAACCATATCTGTGTTTTTCAGTTGCTTTTTTCATTTCAGGTTTCCTTTTCAGAAATTCCCCGCGAAGTTACTTTATCTTAGTAGATACTTGAGTTCACCTATCTTCGATAAAAATCTAAGTGTATGGAGTGGAAACATGAGCTGCATACATAGATGAAGTCTTAGTAAAAATAATAATTCTTTCTCTGAACGTGTCTGACTGTTCGTGACATACAATTAAATTAAACTTTCACTATGGCCTTTCAAATAGCATATGCTAAAACTAAATACAGTACTGGTTAAGAAGTCCATACAAAAGTGCCAATTCTCCTTTCGCAAGGAAGATGTCGAAGGCCGATCCATAAAAAAGAACCAGTCAATTGCGAGTCTCGCAAACCCCGGGTTCCGTATAAGTTGACTATTGTAAATAGATCGATTCCCGAATCGAGTCTCGGAGACTTTATAATGTGGCATAACTACAAAGCAGTTTTCTGATCTTCCTGTATTTAAGCTAGACCCTATATGATTTGATTTCATTCAAGTGTCAAAATATGCGCTTAAACGGAGTATAAATAGCCTTATCTTTAGATTCCGTATTTTGATTTTTTCACTGTTCCAAGGTGTAGTAGCAGACCTGAGTATTTTACAATAAATTTCAGTTTGACACCTCCATGCGTTCCTGAGAAAAAGGGTTTTGACAGACGGGCAGACTGACAGACGGACAACAAAGCAATCCTATAAGGTTTCAGCTTTTTCCGACTGAAGTACGGAACCCTAAAAAGAAATAAAGTTGAGACTAATCAAAGACCTTGAGCAATCTCCAAAAATAATATCGTTGATGTGAAATCGAAAGTGTAGAAGAATTTGTTCAATAAACACGTGAGAAGCGAGGCAGACGATCATTATGTATGTAGAAGGAGTAGCTTGTTACCTCATGGTGCCGGTGACATTGGAGGTCTTTAGGCTAAAGACGAATTTGGCTGTTAAAACTAATTTTAACAAATTTTTAGTTCGATTATATTTGTAAGTATTTTTTAACAATAATTTAAAAAAAAATTTTTTTAACAATAAGTAAAAAAATATATACTTTTAACAAAAACTTCAAAGTAATTTTTAAAAAAGTAATATCAAAGTAATATTTTTAAAAATAATATCAATTTGAGGAATATTTTTTAACAATATTTTTTTTTCAATCTATTCATGTTTTTTTTATGGTGGGAAATCACCCAATGACTTCTACCGCCCTCGGGGGGAGCGTAAGGTGTTAGACTTTTATTGACTAAAACCATACCTGCCCTCCTAGCCAAGTTACAGCCGTTTTATTTCGATTATCTTTTCGTCGATCGCCTCGAGTAGGCCACGCCTCCGATTCCTTTATTCTGACGTCATCTCAACGCTCAGTCACGTGGTCAGAACAAAGGAACAGGAGGCGTGGCCTACTTGCCGACAAATAAATAAATGTCTTTTTTAACTTACCAACTGAGTACTTAATTACTAATTATGTTTGTTAAAAGTATGAAATGAAACCATTATCTATATATATATAAAAATGAATCCCTATTTCCCTTGGTCACGCCATCACGCGTGAAAGGCTGGACCGATTTCACAATTTTTTTTTTATATTGTGTTGGGTAGAGCAGAATAAAGTAGTCAGCGACGGGAGCGAATTATTTTATTATTTAGTATCAAGAAATATTATAATTTATACGATTTTAAATGCGATTACTGATCTGTTTCTCGATGTCTATTCTCAGGGGTGCTCGGCACCCACTTTTATTTCTCAAGGGTACTCGAGCCCCCGAGCACCCACGGAGTCGGCGCCCCTGATTGAGAATGCTGATTTACAGGTATTTAATTAACAATTGCTAGAATGTTGGTCATTACTATAAGCAATGTCATGATCTCACTCCTGACATTGATAAGTAGGTAAATAGAATCAGTTTAATATCCAAGGAATGTATTTAATATGTAAAACAAGTTAATGAACGTAATTTGCAAAGACAAGAACATAATTTACTGACAATAAGTTTATTGAATTTAGTAAGGGCTTAAATACAAAACTGCGATGCGACGTCGAATCGACGATCGAAGAGCAGTGGTGGCCGAGTGGTAACGTCCCCAACTTACGAGTTGTAGGTTGCGGGTTCGAACCCAGCCAGGCACATGTTACTTTGTGTAATTTATTGCATAACCACTGCTCATAAAACGGTGAAGGAAAACATCGTGAGGAAACCGGCATGTCCTAAAATCAAAAATTCGAAGACATGTGACATCCAGCAACCCGCACTGGGCCCGCGTGGTAGATTACGGCCCATTCCCTCTCCTATAGAGGAGGCCTGAGTCCCAACAGTGGGAACATTATAAGGCCGACTATCCTATGCGATGTCGCAAGGTCGCACGACGTGTCGCAAGAATTTTTTTTTCAGTTGGGAAATCATCTAACGACATTTCTCGCCCTTTTTGTGTCAGACTTTTACTGACTAAAACCCAGTCCTGTTCCTTCTTTGCCTTCGTTTCAGGGTTCCGGGGTTTTCTTTCGCATCACTCATGGCCCCAGTAGGCTTCGACCCTGCTGGGCCCCTACGACTCTACGACGCATCGCAAGAACATCGCACATTGTATAGTCGCCTAAACTGATGATGCTATTTCGCGCGTAATCGCATCGCAGCAATTCACATCAAAGATTTCTGCGATGTGGCGTCGCATTGCATTGCAGTTTTGTGTAGGAGCCTAAATTTAAAAGAACAAGGTTCATTTGCAATGAGTTCACATTAGTAACCTTAGTTTCATTTTGTGTTAGATGAGTTTTTAAAATTGATTGTTTTCTAAAACATAATAATATGTTTAACCTTTTTAAGGATTCCGTACCCAAAGGGTAATAATGGGACCCTAATACTAAGACATTGTCCGTCTGTCTCACACCAGCCCCCCTAGCCAAGTTACAACCGTTTCGTGTCAAATTCCGTTTTCCAATTGGTAACGCCTCGGTGTCAGCAATTGTAGAAAATGATAAGTTGATAGCCATGTCATGTCCGTGTCACGCCTGAGTCGGCCGCTCGTTCTACAATGTCGTTCTACAATAACAAAGGATTTAGCGTTGAACATTGTAGAAACGATAACAATTCGTTCTATCATTTTGAACGATGTGAACTTGGCTACGAATTTTCTATTCGTTTGTTCTAACCACGTGACTTAACGTTGAAATGATGTCATTCCCATACACTTGATTAGTTTTCGACCAGCGTTAACGATTGCAGATTATCAACTTGGCTAGGGGTGCGTACTTCGTACCAAAACACAAATTGCAAATTTATCGATAGGTAAAAAAAACCTATTTTAAAAACAGCTGCCCCCTAGCCAAATTATAACCGTTTCGTTTCGATTCCCTTTTCGTTGATCGCCTCGAGTAGGCCACGCCTCCGATTCTTTTATTCTGACGTCATCTCAACGCTCAGTCACGTGGTCAGAACAAAGGAATAGGAGGCGTGATCGACTCAAGGCGATCAACGAAGAGAATCGAAACGAAACGGTTGTAACTTGGCTAAGGGGGCTGAAATCGATTCGATATCCGATTCTAAACGTACTATAGTACTTTTAAGATGTGCGTTTATTATCTTACATGTTGTATATACAAAACCGCCTAATACGAATTCATCCTTAACCGATATCCATTCAGCTCATGTCACATGCGGCCTTCAAGTAAGTTAATAAAACTTTATGTGACGTTTAATATTCACGGATTATACGACGCGACGGCTAGTATCATTGTCTGGGCTTTTGTTTTTTTAATGTAGGTATTCTCTGCTTTATATGTGGTTATTTGAGAATTTTGTATCGGTGTTAACTATCTTCTGCTTTGTAGAGTTTATATTTTTAGTGTTCCGTGACCTAAGTCGACAGAAATGGAACCCTATATCGTACCCTTATTGCAAAAATCAATTATCTGCAATTTTTTTATCCAAATTAAGTTAAATATATAGTTGCCGATTCGTCTGATCAAGATGAATCTACAGGTAAAACTGGATTTTACAAAGATAGCTTCGGAAAAAAGTAAATATCCTACAGATTTGATCGAATATAATAATAATAATAATATGTAATGTAATAATACAAAAATGTTGGTCCATTTAGTTGGTTTTCGCATTAAGAGACGATATAGTCTTTCTGTTGTCCGTCTGTCTATCTGTATGTCCGACAGTCAAGCCCTTTTTTCTCAGGAACGCGTGGAGGTGTGAAGCTGAAATTAATATCTAATAATCAAGTCTGCTATCCTAAGCAGCAGTGAAAAAACGAAACTTCTAAGTCAACGCAATTTATAATATAGGCGCATATATTGATACTCGTTAGGAAGTCAAAACCTTTAGGGTACTTTCCATTGACCTAGAGTCCTGAAATTTGCCATAAAGTAGGATTTCATAGCACAAGTAAAAGTATAGTCGCATCCATCGCATTCCCGCAATCTTACCTGGTCCCTACGCTACGTCTTCCGGTACGTGGTCGCCGTTCCAGAACCTTTCGGTCCCAACGGCCATCCGTTATGCGAGCAATGTGCCCTACCCATTGCCACTTAAGTTTGGCGATTCTTCGTGCTATGTCGGTAACCTTGGTTCTCCTGCGGATATCCTCATTCCTGATTCGATCACGCAAGGAAACTCCCTGCATAGCCCTTTCTATTGCCCTTTGGGTGACTTTGAGTCTTCTGGTGAGGCCCATTGTAAGCGACCACGTTTCGGAGCCATATGTCATCACTGGCAACACGAACTAGTCATAGGCTTTCGTCTTGAAACACTTGGTAAAATTAAAAAAATCTTATTTTGTGCTGAATTTAATGAAAATCAATTTAACGGTCAAGGTCTAGAAAAAATCAAAGTTATAGAAATCAAAAACTTTACTTCAAAAAAGTACCTGTTAATGGTCTTAACAGGTACTTTTACTGTCAAAATATTGGTCAGTTTATTTATTTATTAAAATTTTATGCAACACAAAGGTACAAAGGCGGACTTAATGCCTTAGCCATTCTCTACCAGTCAACCAAGGGTAGCGAAGAGAAAAAAATGGTAGATGCATAAAAAAAAGAAAATATTAATAAGAAAACAAGGGAACAAAATATGTATATTAAGTATAAAATAAACAAAAAAAAAAGTTTAGCAAAGTTGCACGTATCGTTATGGATTGTATCTTATGTTGTCTCTTTCAACTTTCGACATCGAGTGGTAATCGAACCCGCTACCGATACCGTCGTCGGTCACTCAAATGATCTAAACAAACTGCATTGTGTGGGTTTGTGTCGAACTTCTGGGAAGCACTTCTAAAGTAGGTACTTATAAACAAACAGAATATGGACAAGTGTGATCGGTTAGATACAGTCGGGTTCTTGATGTGATATTATAAGTTTATATTCTCAGTTAGGCATGGCTTTTTCACTGGATTGATTACTTTGTTTAGGCAACAGCGTGGTCCATTACACGGACTTACAAAATATTTATTTATTTATTAAAACTTTATGCACTAGTATTTTCTATCAGTCGACCTTAGGGTGGTGCAGAAACAAAACATGATAGTTGCAGCTTAATGGTAAAGAAATAGAAAAGAAATCAATAATAAATATATACTTAGATATATGTATGTATGCATACAAATTAACAATGTAATTATGAAAAAGTGTTCACGTAAATATAAAGTTGAAATTGGTGCAACTTTATTTTATACAATTATCGAGAAAATATTGAAAATGCTATACAAAACACAAACTATAATGATCCGTCAGCTCAAGTTTAAGAGCCGGTTGTAGGCACACAGAGTATTTTGTAGGCACTGGCCCGAATCTCGTGTCGACTTCGCGACCCCGTAATAGCAATTTTATTTGTATAAAAAAAAAAACATGCTAACTATTCAAGATTTTTGTCAGACTCTTTTAAAAAAAAAACAACTTTTATTATTTTGTGTAACTTTCAAATATTTGCGTGACGTAATCCTGTAGATTGTATGTTTGAAATAAGTTAGGGTCAGATTCGTGATGTTTTTTTTATCGAGCCTACTATTTTATGTCATGTTTTGATTTTTACCCAGGCAGCGGTTGGTCATTTGGTCAATTTTAATAAAATAAACTCATTTTTATTAGTGCATTTCCAGAGGTTAAAAAAAGTTCTAAATTAGTATAACCTGGCCTTAAGGCTGTCATGCAGTCGTGACCGTGGCGTGATGGATACATTTTGCTTTATCATGTAATACATGACTATCGTAATGCTGGTCAAAAGATTCATACAATGAAAAAAACATACAAAAAATAAATAAGTACTACATTATAATTTTTTAACCAATCACCTTCCTTTTCTGTGCAGTCGAGTAAGAATACTACCGTTTTAAAGCCCACCGACAATGTTTTATTAATTTCAAGGGCCATCCACGAAAAAAAGGTGAACAACCAGACAATCTCATCATGGCAACGTCTTAAGTTACATTTTTGAACCTGCTAGCTCTCCATATGGCAAGCCGAAGCGGTTTCGCAAGATTCCTTAGCAATACCCAAAAAAAAACGACCCTTTTTAATTTTTATTATCTGTGCTTGACCCATTGACATGCTTCTTATGTTATTAATGGGCGATAAATTTCTGTGATGCGTATATGAATAGTGTTCCAAAGGCCTTACCATGACGAGTTAAAATATCAAGCGTGTGTGTGAGAAAGAAAGATGGACCTATCCAACTCCATCCCTTTAACAGTTTAGCTTAGGTCGTCAAATGGATTGCGTGAAGAGCGCCCTTTTCGAGGTACATTTTTATACAACCGCTCTTACGTGATTATGATGTTATTACACATCTTTCCCTAGAAATTTTCAATATACAGCTATCTTGTGGATATTATCTAGGCTTCTATAGAAATCAAAACATAAATTTGTGTAAAACTAATCCAGTAAAACCATCTGAAAATCTGCAATTTTACGTGAACTTTGGCCTTCCATAATCTAGTCATATATTAAAAATATAAAAAAGGACATAAATAGAAGCCTTGCACATTCAATCGAGATTCTAAATTACGATAATTTTTCTGAAATACTTTTAAGAGTTTAAAAAAAAAACTCGTATTTCCTGGAACTAATTTTGTGAAATATTCGAGTAAATCGCGGAATTACCGAATGCCCGGGTTTTCATGCGTTATCTCTCTTTTTTGCATTGCCTCTTCATCAAACATCGCGTTGGATTGCGTTAGATGAAGCAACAAGCTTTTAAACAATGCTCGATGTTGATGATAGGCGAGTGGAAAAGGAGCCTCTTAATAGCTCGTGTTAGGATTTCTGATAATTTAAAATGAAGATATTCTTTTGTTTTTGGTTTAAGTCATGTCTATGCATTGAGTGATCGTCATTGGTCAATATGGTAATTAGCTGTTCTGTGTGGGCCGCGAGAATGATGGAGAGAGTTACCATGGCCCCAGAACGCAGAAAAACAACTGAAGGATCACAAGTGGGTTTTAATCAGTAAAAATCTCTTGCTCCATAAAAAGTAGAAGAAGTTATTTGTTGATTTTACACCTCAAAAAAGTGCAGCCCCTCTAGCCAAGTTACAACCATTTCGTTTCGATTCTCACGCTTCCGATTCCTTTATTCTGACGTCATCTCAACGCTCAGTCACAAAGGAATAGGAGGCGAGGCTGACTCGAGGCGATCAACGAAAAGAGAATTGAAACGAAACGGTTGTAACTTGGCTAGGGGGGCTGGAATGGCGACCACGTACGGGAAGACGTAGCGTTGGAAGGCCTCCTACAAGGTGGACCGATGACTTGGTAACGGTTACGGGAGTCCGATGGATGCGAGACGCAGAGGACCGTTCATTGTGGCGACAGTTGGGGGAGGCCTATGTCCAGTAGTGGATGTCTTTCGGCTGAAATAATGATGATGATGATGATCATTATGTCTAATCGGATGGAGAACTCTGATACTGATGCCAAGCCAGCATAACTGAAACTTCATAGTAGGGCAACGTTCAGGAACCTGTTTGGGGACATGCAATTACGAACTATTAGAATGGTCTATCATTGATTTCATAATTGTTGATTTTTACAAGTTTGGTAATCTACTAATATAATGGCGTCATTACGACTTTCCAATGGCTATATAATATAATATAATTTTATATCTATGTATAGTATTATATATATTTTGAAATTTAATTAAATTTATTTTGCAGTACACCGCAGTCTATCCCCTTTTTTATGACAAGTTCTTACAGTCCATCCTAAGGTTGTCTGGTAGAAATCGCTGTTAGCGATAAGACCGCCATTGTACCCATAGATTGAGTTAGTTTGTAAGTTTTTGTTACTATTTTGGTGTACAATAAAGTTTTATTCTATTCTATTCTAACCACTGACACATTGAAAGAAATGGCATAGAATGGTAATCTCGTACATAATGAGTAATGAATGTTTAATGTATGTGGGAATCTGCTTAAATTTTGACAGAATTACGAGACAGCTCGATATTGTCATTCTACCACAAGACCATGGACTTGGCAATGAAATAACGAATGGCTGGCAGTCACGGATCTCACTCTATTACGGTACCTTAAACTCTTAACGACATGATAAGCGTCCGGTCATCTCTAACCAAACATTTGCTCAAACAATTAGTTATCTTTAACTGCGACAGTGAAAACTGTTAAACTTATCGTAATCTAACACTATCACTGTTAGGTAAACCGAGGGATATGCGTTTGACGCAATTTCGGTGTTAAAAGTGGTTGCATAATATTTGTACGCCTCTTATGTCGGCGTGAGATACACGTGAATAGCTCATAATTTGGTTAATGTTAAGTCAGTCAGTTACTGTGTACGTTTGGTGTTTTTTAGATTTAAGGACTTATCTAGATTTCATAGATTTTTTATAGAGTTTTTTTTTATTTAACAACTTACGACTTATTTTACGAAGCTACTTTGTAAAGTGTTATATTTTTGTAAATTTTTATTTTATTATTGTGAATGTGGGGACTATGTGAATTAATTTTCCTTTTTTGTAATTTTAACATGATGCTAACACTATCAGCTTGTGTCCATAAGCTACTTTTTTGTTGTGTGCATAAGCTACTTTTTATCTGGCTTCGACTTGCTAGCTGGACTGCTGCGTCGTCCGCAAGCCAAGTATCCTAGTATGTGTTCTTCCGGAACATACCTAATCTACCCGTGAGCCAAATATTATCCTAACTCGTTAAGTGCGTCCGCTATTACGTGATTATGATGTTATTACACATCTTTCTCTAGATATTTTGGATAGATATATGGACAGCTAGCCTAGATAATAGCCACAAGATATTATCTAGGCTTCTATAGAAATAAAAACATAAATTTGTGTAAAACTAATCTAGTAAAGACCTCTAAAAATCTGCTGTTTTACGTGAACTTTGGCCCTCCATAATTTACTCATATATTAAAAATATATAAAAGTACATCAATAGAAACCTTACACATTTAATTGAAATTCTGAATGGCGACAATTTTTCTGAAAAAATTTTAAGGGTTAGAAAAACAAGTATTTCCTGGAACAAGTTTTGTAAAATATCCGAGTAAATCACGGAATTAGTAGTTGAGCTGTAAGACGTCTACTGTTGGACAAAGGCCTCCCCCAAGTGTCTCAATAACGACCGGTCCTGTGCATCTCGTATCCATCGAATTTCCGTGATTTCCGTGCGATTATAAAACCTAAAATGAAAGGTAGAGCCTTGGGCACAATTTACGAAAAATATTTAATGGGTCTTAAATGTGGATCGAATTAATGAGGAGTAAGAGCGCTTCTCTTTTTATATCGCCCGAGGGAAGATGAAATCTTGCCCTTGCAGTCAGAAATCAGAAACGTTTATTTCAAATAGACCAATTACAGGCACTTTTGAATTGTCAAAATGTCGTTCAGTCAAAAAAAATACAAGTGAAGCTAAATTGCACGTTCTAAAGCGTAGATGTCTATGGAGAAGAACGTGCAAGAAACTCCATGGACACTCTTTTAAATCATATTATGAGTTACATAAATCTTGGTTACATATTTCTTGTCGCTTCTAATATGTGAGTACAATGTAGATAAGTAATAATAATTAAAATTAAAATAACAACTAATTAAAAAACAATTGAAATTGAATTAAGTCACTGGCAGCTAAGAGATGACCAGTCTCGACTGACGGCACCCGTTCACGAGCTTGACGCGTGCATTAGCCACACTCAGCTCAGCCAGTACCAGTAGCAGTAGTTCTATTCGTATAGTTATTGAGTTAAAATTTGGTGTGTTTGAATAGTTAGTTTCTTTTTAATTTTTTTAGGGTTCCGGTACCCTTTGAATAAAGACCCTATTACTCAAACTCCACTATCTATCTGTTATAATGATAGTTTTGAGGACACAGGAATGGAAATAATACAGAAACGAGTGCCTCTACAAAAATATATGTATATGGTCTCCAAAAGTCAACATCCCCATAACTTCGAGTCCCGTTCCAGTCACGGTACCCCGTAACCTCCTAGGCCACAGCTAGTTTTCATAAACTTGTTCTAACTGAAATAGGACATTGGAACATGTCCTGAGACATTCCGCTTAGTCAGCCGACACGGTCACGGTGGGAGGGAGGACAAAGATTAGTTGATAGATGGGACATGGACGAGGTTTGTGCCTATACGGAGATTAGTTTTCGTTGGCGAGTTATTTAGATAGATAGCTAGATTATAGGTACTCTTTGTTGTACGTCTTTAAAAATTACAATAGTTTAAAAATTACAATAAATGTAAGTATTTAACAGAGTAAGGGGGTTTAGTGATTTTTTTACTTACCAGGGTTTTTTATGGTGGGAAAATCATCTCATGACAAATCTCGCTCTTGGGCGGAGCGGGAGATAGTGTCAGACTTTTACTGACTAAAACCCACTCCCGTTCCTTCTTTGCCTTCATCCCGGGGCCTGGTTTTCGCATTCAACTACACGTGGTACTTATCAGAGTGGAGGGTTGTTTTTCAAGGGTTTTATTTTAAATTGTTATTAAATTTCTCATATTTTCTTCAAATATCTCGGCAACGTTATCAGTAACAAATCACATATTAGGACATTTCTAACTGGTTTAAGTGTTCATCCAGTTTATTCATATACTGTAAAAATCATAATTATATCCCAAAACGTTCAAACCCCTGTAAACTTGATCAGTCTAGTACATTCGGTGCTAATTGGCTGCATCACACAGATAGCCACGAGTATTCATAAAGGTCCCATGGTATTTTTTGAATTATCCAAAAAACGTTAATTTATTAGTCTCGTTATTAATGAACAATATTAAGACAAAATAATCTTGACACATTTTCTAAGAACTAAAGTACCAACATGTTAAAACAGTAAAACTGCTAAAATTTAATTTAGCACGGCCAATTGCTTTGCCATTAATCTCCAGTAGTTAGTATACTTAGAAACACTTCATAAACTAACAGTCTGAATAACAAGGAAAATAAACATATTATGAGCCCACCATTAACCTATATTTCGCATCTGTTCGTAAAACTAATCTATGTCAAGACAGAGACGGCTGGTGCAGTGCAAACGCGACCGAACACCGAAATAGACTGCGCTGAGTACGCACGCCTCACACTCCTGCGCAGAGCGCCGTTCAAAATAAGGATCCATTTTGATCCATGGATCTTTCTCAATAAAATCTTTCAAAGATTTTTTTTTTAGTGACTGTGCCGATTGTCATGGCGCCGTGATTTTGCGAACAAAAGTGAATTTTTGGAACATAGTATTGACGATATTTTTGTGAAAATGCGCTTGTGTTTTGCGGTGTGTTTGTTCGTCTTTGTGACCTTGTATCCAGATGCTTCTGGTGAGTTTGTTAATTTTTTCTTAATTTTTTGAGTTAACTTAAGTTGAGATTCTGGAATGTGGTCCATGTGAGAAAAATATCATATGGAGATTTTGTTTCGTCTTAATTTTTATTTCAAGAATGAACTAAAGAATTCATTTAGTGTTTAAAACGTTATTTTTTATCGTTTTCAACCTAAGACATTGAAGAATTTGTAACTATGTGGTTTATCGATTAAAAAACGCCTTTTATTTCATGCAGCATCATACATTACAACAATATTTTAACTTGGAAGAATATTTACAAAAATAATTAGATTTATCGATTAGTTCACTAAAATCAATTATAAAATTATTTTCTTAATTCATAACAGCCTTAAATGATCCAGAGTTCATGGTTTTTAATTAATTCTTAAAAGTCTAGTTTATGTATTTATTTATTGAATAACTTCTGACTATAATTATACATTGATTGCTCTCATGCACTAGTATCGGGCATACATACTCAAATAAACCCGTAAAGTGCGAGTCAGACTCGCGCATTGAGGGTTCCGTACAAACTTACCTACATACGTATGTGAATAGTTCAATTCCCAAATGGAGTCTCGAAGATTTTTCGAATCGCAAAAATGTTTTTTTTGTGACCTAACAACTAATTTCCCGTTTTCAGATTTAGTCCTATATCTATACTATATGAACTTGCTTAAAGCCAAATTTCAGGATTCTGAGTCGACGGGAAATACCCTATGAATTTTGATTCCTTTGATAGTGTCGAAATGCACGTTTTTGGCGACATAAACAGCCGTATCTTTTTTTTTCGTTACCATAGAAGTTTGATTTTTTTCATAGCTTCAAGGGACCGCAGATCTTAGTGTATGGTTTTAATTACAACTGAATACCTTCACGCGTTTTCAAGATTCTTGACAGAGAGACAGATAGAAGGACGGACAACAAAGTGATCCTATAAGGGTTCCGTTTTTTCCTTTTGAGGCACAGAACCCTAAAAAAATTTGAGATCCCAATTTTCAGTACTGTTTGACTAATATTCTACTAAAATTACTATACTAGATGTAAAAAGCTGTGTTTACATAAATTCGAAATAAAGTTCAAATAAATATCAAGTTTTAAAGCTCCAGTATCATGAACCAGGAGTTAATGCGATCCATTTGACGACCTAAACTGAACTGTTAAAGGGATGGAGCTATATAGGATAGCTTACCTCCCTTTTTATTGGCAGGCAGTCGCCTCCTTCTGCGAAGCAGTAATGCTAGCAAAGGAGGCGGACGATCGCGTAAGGCAACGGTCCTCACGCCGGGATTCCGATTCCGATTTCCGGCCACCGTAGGTACGGGCTTGCGGACGGCGAGCAATGGATGGCTCGCCGTCCGACTATCCGGTAACCGTCCGGACCGAGCCCAAGTCGTCGACGGCGCGTATTGTTTCACGCGCGCCTCAAGGAGATGTCAGCAAATCGTAGGGGCCCAGCAAGGTCGAAGCCTACTGGGGCCATGGGTAGTGTGAAAACGAAACCCAGGGCCCTGGGACGAAGGCAACGAAGGAACAGGAGTGGGTTTTTAGTCAGTAAAAGTCTGACACTATCTCTCGCTCCGCCCAAGAGCGGGATTTGTCATTAGATGATATTCCCACCAAAAAAAACCTCCCTTTTTCTGACTCTTACGCCTGATATTTTAACACGACATGGTGAATCCCCAGTTTCATTGCTGCATCCATCTGAATCGCAATCAGGCAAATTATTACAACCTGCCTAATTGAGAACATTGTCTTAGATTTCGGCTTTTGGTTACATATTCGCAACAGGATCTGTGTGATTACGTTACGTAATATCATTAATAAAAATTAATAGAAATGGAGGCTTCTGAAGTCACATCCGGGGCGCAAGTCTGTTATTTTTTTTATAAATTCGTCATTCCAACACGATCCCATTGTCATTTTGCTAAAAGTTCGTAATCTGTTAATTTAAAATTATCCATGTTTGATCGGTCAATGTTCTCGTAATAGAGTTGTGGTAGAATTACAATATCGAGCTTATTAAAAGCAATGACTGCACAATGACGTTCTAATGGTAAGTCACTGCTGATCAAACGAACTGTCAAAATTCATTTGTTTGTCATTCATTTGTCAATATGTACAAGAGATTATCATTCTATGCCACTTCTTTCAATGGAGTGTCAGTGATTGACCATTGGAAAGTCATAATAACGCCATTATATTAGTAGATTACCAAACTTGTCAAACACCACAATTATAAAATCAATGATAGACCATTCTGACACTATTGTAATAGCAAAGTAGATGCCCTGAAGTGAAGTACGAGGACGCAGCATTGAAATGCCAGCGGCTCCGAAAGCAGAAAATTGTCCAAAGAGAACATAATCCCGGAATAAAAAGTATCTTATGTGCTAATCCAGGATATGGTCTATCCGTGCACCAAGTTTCATTGAAATCCGTACAGCGGTTCGAGCGTGAAGAAGTAACAAACATTTACACAAAGTTTCGCCTTTATAATTTGGGTGTTTATAAGATTGAGTTTATTTTGAAGAAAATGCTATTGATCGAAATATTACTAACACTTTACGTCCTTTCGTCCCAGCAGCCCTTGCTGCTCTCAAAACGGTAAGGGAAAACATCGTGAGGAAACCGGCAAGTCCTAGAACTAAAAATTTAAAGACATGTGACATTCACCAATCCGCACTGGGCCTGCGTGATGGATTACGGCCCATTCCCTCTCCTAGAGAGATGAGGCCTGAGTCTCAGCAGTGGGAACATTAAAAGGCTGATTATGCTATGACTTGCGCCAGGCGTCTAGGTCATCTCGCCACCTCTTCCCAGGCCCTCGACGTGACGCTATCGTCCATCCTCAGGCATTCACTTTGTGAAGACTCTTGCCTAGCAGTCAATGTGCATGCAGCTGACGTGACCTGCCCCATCCAATTTTAAGAAACAGTTTAGATATAAACTATTTCTTCTCACAATTTTTCCTTAAACATAAGTTAGTGATGTTTAAGTTGGTTGGTTGGTATCCCTTGGCCCCGATTTTCCAACAATGTTGTGTAAAAAAAAATCCTATTAAGTTTATATGGGAAGTAAGAAAAAAGGATGCAAGTTTAAAATTGGATGGGGCAGGTCACGTCAGCTGCATGCGCATTGACTGCTAGGCAAGAGTCTTCACAAAGTGGATGCCTGACCTGATTAACTACATATTATTTAGTTAGTGGCCAGTTTGATTTTTGAATAATTATTATTTATAAAGTTTGATGCACGTACATAATTTTAATTCACTTATATTTTAATTATTATTAAAGATGTTCCAAATTCAAATCAATATATTCCCTAGGGAATGCCTATACCGTTGTTGAAACTTCAACGGTCCGGACTAAGGGTTTCACTTCGTTGTTTATACCGCGTACATCGAAAGACTGGAACTATTTGCCTGCTGCGGTCTTCCCGTCCAACTATAATTTAGGTGTCTTCAAGGCTAGAGTGAATAGGCTCTTAATAAACTAGTGCGTCTCACCATGAATGATTTCATGTCTGCTTACTATCAGGTGGGTTCGCAGTCAAGCACTAGTTTATATCAATTTAAAAAAAAAAAACTAAACCAGCTTCTGACAGCGTTTTGCCCCGTATGATGGTGAGTTTCACCATGCAAACTTTGGATCCCTGTTGCATCCCTGAGGGGTTGAATTTTGGAAAATCCTCTCTTAACACTCGCTTACGTCATAAAAGAAAACCTCCCTCCTCCTGCGGTCTTCCCGTCCGATTATAAAACTAGTGTGCCTCACCATCAACGATTGCATCACTGCTTACCATCAGGTGGGATCGCAGTCAAGCACTGGTTCATACCATTTAAGAAAAATAAATCTTGTGCAAAATTTCGTGCTCCAAGGTTCAGGTCAGTAGTTTCGGTTCTACTGATATATCAGTCACAGAATTACTTACTTTAGGTGAGGGTTATATAAAATGTAAAGATGTATGAATATATACCATTATCGAGCAGGTGGTGTAAAATTAATATTATACAGTTAACCCGCATTGAGCGAGCGAACATCTTAAGTTCTTGACCATTGCTTTTCTTCGTTCACTAAACAAAATATCCTTCCGCAATGAACTAAGTAGAATAATTGCAGGCTGTTATTATTCTTGAATGCATGATTAATAGGCTGTAAACATGACTGCTAAGCAATCTAAGCTGATATCAGGAAGAACTACCTTCGTTGTAAGTAACCCACACACTTCCTTGGTGTGACCACCCATGCAGCTATAATGCCGAGAACCGTTTGCTGATTTACATTTTACTCTGTTTTTAGGGTTCTGTATTTCAGTCGTTTACCTGACTGAAGTACATCTCCTGCAAATCCCTTTTAGGATCACTTTGTTATCCATCTGTTCATCTGTCTGTCTGTCAAACCCCTTTTTCTTAGTCAAGCTTCTTTACCTTGCCAATTTGACGCAAATGGACCAATATTGTTTTAATGCTAACATCGAAAGCTGCTGCTAATTCAGCTGTAGATTGAGAATCATCAGCTTCCACAATCGCCTTTAATTCCTTATTGTCACTTAAGTTTTCGGTTGACCACGCGGTTCTTAGGTCGAATTTTCCAGAACCGTAGCGGGCAAACCAATAACGGGTGGTGCGATAGTAGTGTTCGCTCCGTATACGTCGTTGATGTTGATACTCCATAATCACTCGAATTTTTTAGCGTATCCATGATGACGAAAAACATACAAATGTGATGAAAACAGAACGCTAACCATTAAACAAATGACTAATTTTCAAAAAAGAATTCCATATTTTAAAAATAAAATTTATTTGAACTTAGAATTTAGCGAAAAAAGAAAAATATGAACTTGAAATAGCCAGTTCGGTAGAACGGCAAAAACTATAAGCGACTAAAGTAGGGCACCTCTGTGGGGTAAGGACTTTGGCTAAGGGCGTTGCAGGAGGGAAGATGAGCATAATTCTATTCTACAATTTACAGGCAGAAACCCCGTTTAAAGCTTCAGACAGAATGGGGCACCAACCGGATCTTATATGCACCATGTGAGTTCACTGAAGGACGAACTCCGGTTGGTGTAATAAACCCATTATAGAAGATGATAATTACAATAGATTTTGAACAATGGGTCTGCAGGGCTATAGTAGACTGGTGACATAGAACTATGGCACGATATACAATGGCAGGAGGTGATGAGCACACTCATAAAACATTTTTATTTTACTCCGTATAGTTATTATCTTCACAAATTATCTATATGTCTAAAAGGAGGAATCGACGGACTGACATATCAACACACAGCGGAAACTACTACGATTAGAAATGTGAAATTTTGCATAAAGCTTCCTTTTATAACGTAAGCGAGCACTATGACAGGCTTTTCCAAAATTCACCCCCTAAGAGGATAAAATGGGGGTCCAAAGTTTGTATGGAGAAACCTACTTATACGCGGGCGAAGCCGCTGGCAAAAGCTAGTTTACCTATATTAATCTGTATGAATCGCTTCTGTATCATGGGCATCCGTGGGTGCGACCTAGAAACAACTAGGTGTAGGCCGTAAAAAAACTTGTTTCGTGCAAGAAATGAACCTGCAACACGCAGCGCACAACCAAATCGCTGAACCACTGCACTAACCGTGCTGTCTTACGAACATAGGATGGTTTCATCACAAAGAGCCTATTACACTACGCGATATTCAGCACACGATATTCAGACTGTCTTATTTTTTGTTCCGAGTACGACCGATCTCACCCTTATAACACTACGCGATATAGACTAAGACTGTCTGAATATCGAGTAGTGTAATAGGCCCTTATGCATGGTTCTTTAGGCGGTGTAAATAATATCTTATTTTACACGCTCGTCTTTGTAAGATGTATAAATCACAAAATAATGACATAGTGAATTGCGAAATATCGTGCGTAACATTGGCATTTCTGCGTAAGGGCTCTATCACAATATTTTCAAATGTTCGAAGTTCGAACGGCCGATGCATCGCATGATGCAACATTTAGCAATAATAATTACGTTTGCAGATTGATAAATTAACTAGCTTATTTCCGCGACTTCGTCTGCGTGGAAAAATATTTTGTACTAGCTTTTGCTCGCGGCTCTGAGGAATAAAGCAGCTATCTATCGGTGAAAAAATACTTTCAGAGATTATCTCTTTATAATATTACCAATCCGCACTGGGTCCGCGTGGTGGATTACGGCCCTTTCCCTCTCCTAGTGAGAGGAGGCCTGAGTCCCAGCAGTGGGAACATTAAAAGGCTGGCTTATGTAATATTAGTATAGATTCAAGAATTTTATGTTTAACGCTTCTTTTTCGAATGTCGATGGTGAGGTGTAGTAGTATATATAATAATAATAATAATAAAGCACACGAGGTTGTCGATATGTGGAATGTGGACTCGGCTATCATTGTGCCGATTGTTGTGACCGCCAATGGCCTTATAGCCAAAAGCTTCGACGACCATCTGTCGAAGCTGTCGTTGCGCGGTTGGATCAAGGGCCTGATACAAAAGGAGTACTCCTCGATACGGCTCGCATTGTGAGGAGGTTCCTGTCCCTGGAGCCCTAACCATCGGTAGCTTGGACCTTGTTCCCGACACCGGCGGACAACAATTTTTTATATTTTTATATGTTTTTTAAAGAAATATTACGAAAAATAAATAAATGGAATAATAATAATTTATTACACCAAAAAATACACATTACACAATTTGTCTGTGCTCATAATTATAATATTCTTACAATACATAAAAATTGTGCCTAAATTAACATGTGCTGCCGAACTAGGCTTAGAGCCTGTATTTCGGCATGCAGCGCGTCCAGCCCTGGTACTGTGTCTACTAGTATCAGCTCATGAGCAAATGGTATCAATTATTGTATCATATCAAGTTTATATTAAGTATTTTATACAAAAGTAAAAGAAAAAAGCACTAAAAAATTAAAAAATTGTTTTAATAATAGCTGTAACTGTCCTCTGGATGTATACGGTGAAGAGGGTGACTGTATGTGTCAGAGGGAGTGTAAGGTTTAAATTAAATACATTCAAGCATTAGATTCTTATATATCTATAGTATAAGGTCTATGACCCTATCCATATGAATGTATATTCTATTAATATATTAACACATTTGTACTCTTTTAGTCAGTAATTAAAGGCTTGAGAACATGTGTTTTAATAACTACATCACAACATGGCGACCCTAGCCATTGCAAAAAATAGAAAATTTTCTTAATTAGATCCCTACATTCTTTTTTACGTGGAAAATCTGACTCGACTGGAGCGCAAGGGAGTATCGAGGGCCACTGTAATTTATTCGAACAATCCTAAAGACCTGCCAGGCATCGTCAATTTTGCTGACGATATCTTCTCTCCTTCGCAATCAAATCCATTCAAAGAGTGTATGTAAAAAATCGCTTTTAGCGATAACTGTAGCCATTGTGACACCTTATTAATTTTAAATTCCTATTGTAATTTTATTTATGGTGTACAATAAAGAGTATATCAATCATTCAATCAATCTTCGAGGCGCGCGTGGACGGCGAGCTACTCATAACTTGCCGTCTATACTCCATCTGTTTAGGTAATTAACTCTTGTCAGGATCTCTATTGCAATGCTACAATAACTTGGTTGTTAGTGTCAACGTCAGCAGAGGGCCTTGCAAAGGATCTATATTCCATTTCTTTAGGTAGTTAACTAAACGTAAACAATCTTGACATTTCTTTTATTTAAAAGTTGTCTAAAAATTTTATCTGAAAATGTTTACAATATTTGTTATTTACCTCTAACGATGTTTGGTAATTAACTAAATTTAAATAATCTTTGTATGTCTTCTGTACGATTTTTTTTTAATAAAAAGACAATATAAGTATCAAGATTGTTTACGTTTAGTTAACTGCCTAAGCAAATGGTTTATAGATCCTTTGCAATGCCCTCTGCTGACGTTGACACTAACAATAAGTTATTGTGGCATTGCAATGGTGATCCTAACAAGTGTTAAACACATGACAGCAAATACATATAAATAATTGATCATGTTCGTTCTACAATTGCATTCCTAACATCATGAGTTCATAACTGCTTTTAAATTGATCAGTTGATGGTTGCTCTCAAGTACAGTCCACATAAAAAGTACTTAAGCGATGAGTGATGATTGTACAGTTTCAATTTCTAATTTATTAAGGGCATCCAACTCGATATACAACCGCTCATACGCGATTATGACGTTATTACACATTTTTTATGAGATATTTTGGAAACACAGTGTCTTGTGGATATTATCTAGGCTTCTATTGAAATCAATTTATAAATTTGTGTAAAACTAATCCAGTAAAGACCTTTGAAAATCAGCTATTTTGTATGAACTTTGACACTTCATAATTTACTTAAAAATTAAAAAGTCTAAAAAGTGTAACAATAGAAGCCTTGCAAATTTAGTTAAGATTCTGAATGACGACAATTTTTTTCAAAAACTATTAAGGATTTAAAAAAAAACCCGTATTTCCTGGAACAAGTATTGTAAAATATTTGAGTAAATCACTGAATTACCGGATGCCAACAGAGTTTTCAGGCGTTATATCTCTTTTTTCACGTTGTCTCTTCGTAAAACACGTTGGATTGCATTAGATGAAGCAACAAGCTTTTAAACCATGCTCGATGTTGACGACAGGCGAGTTAAAAATACATACTAAATATGATTAAGGTTTAATGATTAGATTTAGATGGACCGATGACCTGGTGAGGGTCGCGGGAATCGGATGGATGCGAAACGCACATTATCAGTCGTTGTGGCGACAATTGGAGGAGGCTTATGTCCAATAGTGCACGTCTGTCGGCTGAAATAATGGTGAAGATGAAGATTAGAATTGATTTAAGGTTGTTTCTGCTTTAGCCATCACTGTACCAAACCGATCTTGACCTGTACCATAACGTTTAAAGTAGGATTGTTTCATTCTTATTTCTAGTGTGGGTAAGAGATGGCGCTAGACAACCTGTATAGCTCTGTCTCTTACCCACACTTAAATAAGATTGAAACAATCTTTCTTTGAACGTCATGGTAACCCCACTTGTCTAGCTCAATTGAGCTAAAATTTTTAAATAAAACATTATTTAAGTGTACTATTAATTTTTTCTGCCGACTACCCTTTCAATATGAAATAAATAAAACATAAACTAATGGGCTTCAGAAATCCATTAAAACAAAGTGGTTCAAGTAGGAGATGATAGAAACATCGTAAGATGGGATGCTGTAGTAATTAAGTTGGATTCAAAACGAGATGGTAATCTGTTATGCGCATACGTTTTAATTGAGATTTATAATAGCTTAGCATTATTATATTGCTTTTTAGCCGACTTCAAAAAGGAGAAGGTTTTTTATGTAGGTATGTTAACCGACTTCTCGGTCGATTGGGTACTGATTTTTTACTATTGAATTGGTCGGTGTTAAATAACGAAGAGACAAAAAAAAAAACTAAACTATATTATTGTTTTTTTTACATTGAAATCGGTTCAAATTTTTTTTTTTGAGATTAAGTTATGATTTGTGAGATAAAACGCTTTGAAAATAAAAATAGAAAGATTTAGGATACTTTATAAATGTCAGAAACAGGATCTTTCCTTTTCGACATCGCACCGTACAAAATAATGTCTGTCGAAACTCTAAACACTGAACATATGATCATGTTTTCGGTGTTCAGAGTTCCGAACGCAAAGGGTAACCAACTGAAGCCTATTTTATATTTATAAATTTGAGTTTAACGTTATGTACGGGATATCCAAATTCATTATAAATTATATATATTTTTCAATTGGTATAAACCAGTGCTTGACTGCGATCCTACCTGATAGTAAGCAGTGATGCAATCATTGATGTTGAGGCGCACTAGTTTATTAAGAGCCTATTCACTCTAGCCTTGTTTTTTATAGTTGGACGGGAAGACCGCAGCAGGCAAATTGTTCCAGTCCCTCGATGTACACGGTATAAAGGACAAAGCGAAACGCTTCAACAACGCAAGGGTAAAATACCCGCCGTACGTTGGGTTGTCCGATGGTAGAAAGGAGATGGCGAAATCAAGTCATATAATTCCCGCGCACACTCTCCAAAATGCAACCTGTAAAATACCGAAAGGCTGGCTACTCTGCGCCTGTGCTCGAGGCTTCGTAGATTGGACTTAACTAAATCTGGATTCTTAATTAGCCTCTTCGCACGTCTTTCCACTGAGTCCAAAGCTGCTAGCTGCGGGACCAAGGCCAAGGCCAAGGGCGGGAGATGTCATTGGATGATTTCCCAGCAAAAAGTAATAATAATGGGCAGCCTGGAATGGACAGCAATTGCCTGGACAAGAAATGGGGCTGTCATTAGTGTGACAGTGTTAGTATTATACATATATATTAGGTATAATGGATACACAGATATATACTTACATTTTCAAAGGTCGCAAACTTGATAGAATATAATATAATATTCCACAACTATCACATAAACGCCGCCTAGTCCCAAGCTAAGCAGAGCTTGTGTTATGAGTACTAGACAACTGATAAACATACTTATATATTTCTAAATACATGCATATATAGATAAATTACATACAGACACAGAACATATGATCGTGCTCATCACACATACATTTGTCCTAGGTGGGAATCGAACCCACGACCTCCGGCATAGCAGTCAGGGCCACTAACCACTAAACCAACAGGCTAGTCAAACACAGATAAATACTTACATTTTGATCAGGACATCCCACGCGGACTAATTAGCAGGATCTATTTATATCGTTGATTAAAGCACTAGTCATAAACTAAGCATATGCTAATTGCTTATGCAAAGAGGGTCCTAGGAGCCTAGGAGATAAGCGTAAGTCGAGTCTTTGCACAGTCAGGAAATGTATCTGTAAATAGTCTTAATAGGAGAGGCAATTTTCATACTATGAACTAGTGTCCTGCCCCTGCTTCACATAGGTTTTACGACTTTTCTTTAAAGTAACTTAACATAGAGTTTTTGATGAAGAGGCAAGGCAAAAAAGAGAGATAACGCCTGAAAACTTTGTTGGCATTCGGTAACTCCGTGATTTACTCCAACATTTTACAAAACTGTTTCCAGGAAATACATGTTTTTTTTTTTAAACCCTTGAAAGTTTTTCATAAAAAATGTCGTCATTCAGAATTTCAATGAAATTTGCAAGGCTTTTACTGATGTGCTTTTTTATATTTTTAATATATGAGTCCATTATGGAAGGCGAAAGTTCACGTAAAATAACAGATTTTCGGAGGTATTTCCTAATTAGTTTTACACAAATTTGTGTATTGATTTCCATAGAAGTCTAGATAATATCCACAACATAGCTGTGAATGCAAAATATCTAGAGAAAGATGTGTAACATCATAAAAACGGTTGTATGGCAATGTACTTCGAAAAGGACGCTCTTAATATCAACATTTCGATGGAAGTACATCAATAATTCTACTTAGTTCCTACCCCTGCTAATGAATTTGTTCTGTTAATGTTCCCGCCAAAAACAAATACAAAATTACCTGTCGCATCACTTGTCACGTGACTTCTCCGAAGGTAATGTCTTTGCACATTTTGTGCTTAGCGTTTGGCGGGAATGCTAATAGAAATATCACTTGTTTAAGCCTGCAGAAACCATATACGAGCTTTGAACGCAATCCATTGACGACCTGAACTGAACTGTTAAAGGTATGGAGCTACATAGGGTGTATAACTCCATCCCTTTTTCTCACTCGAAAACTTTTTTTTTCGTTGGGAAAATCATCTTATGACATCCCTCGCACTTGGGCGGAGCGGGAGATAGTGTCAAAGTTTTACTGACTAAAAACCCACTCCTGTTCCTTCGTTGCCTTTCGTACCTTTCTTCCTTTCAGAATCAGACCCTTGGCCCCAGTAGGCTTCGACCCTGCTGGGCCCCTACAGTTGCTGACATCTAATTGAGGCGCGCGTGGAACAGTACGCGCCGTCGACGACTTGGGCTCGGTATGGACGGTTACCGCCCGGTCGGACGGCGAGCTACCCATTGCTCGCCATCCGCAAGCCCACGCTTACTTTTGCCGGAAATCGGGGTCGGAATCCCGGTGGCCGTTGGGGTGTGAGGACCGTTGCCTCACGCGATCGGCCGCCTCCTTTGCTAGCCTTACTGCTTCGCAGAAGGAGGCGACCGCCTGCCACTCCTCCTCGCTCCGGACCATGGTCACTCGCACACCTGTCAATTTTACACATCATGGTCACGCCATTCGCAATCTATCTTACGAAGAGCGCCTTAAAGAACTTGACTTTATCACATTGAAACAACGTGGGGTAGGCTTATTGGTACTTATAAAATACTCACAGAATACTACGATGTGCCCAGCCTTCAAGACCTTTACACACTGAATGCCAACAAACATTTACGAGGATATTCCTTCAAGTTATGGGGAAATGCATCCAAAAAGCCTTTGAAGCAATTTCTACTTAACCGTGTTGTAACGGCATGGAACGTGAACGGGTGCCGTCAATAAAGTTGAGACTGGTCATCTCTTAGCTGCCATTGGCTTAATTTCATTTCTATTTTTAATTCTTTTTTTTTTTTTTAATTATTATTACTTATCTACATTGTGCATATTAGAAGCGACAAGAAATATGTAACCAAGATTTATGTAACTCATAATATGACTTAAAAGAGTGTCAGTGGAGTTTCTTGCACATCCTTCTCCATAGATATCTACGCTTTGGAACGTGCTAATTAGCTCCACTTGTTTTTTTTTGACTGACCGACATTTTGAAAATTCAAAAGTGCCTGTAATTGGGCCATTTGAAATAAACGTTTCTGATTTCTGAACAGGCTCCCGGAAAGTATTGTGAAAGCTCACACATTGAACTGCTTTAAAAATCGGTTGGGCAGACTAAACATCTTCAAACTATATGAAACACACGCATCAGCTAATAGCTGCTAGTGTGTTTTACCATAGCATAGCATAGTCGGCCTTATAATGTTCCCACTATTGGGACTCAGGCTTCCTCTCTAGGAGAAGGAATGGGCTATATCCATCACGCGGGCCCAGTGCGGGTTGGTGGATGTCACATGTCTTCGAATTTATGGTTCTAGGACATGTCGGTTTTATCACGACGTTTTCCTTCACCGTTTTGAGAGCAGTGGTGATGGCATAAATTACACAAAGTAATGCGCCTGGCTGGATTTGAACCTGCGACCTACAACTCGTAAGTCGGGGCCGTTACCACTCGGTCACCACTGCTCTTCTGTGTCTTTCCAAATTATAATAATGTGACGTTGTGGTTGGGCTTGCGCGCTCCAATAAACCCTAGTACCGGTAGAGTTTGCTTTACCGTAACATACCTAGGGTCAGGGGCCAGACTAAGAGAGATACAATCCGCAGGACAGTTTTGTGGCGAACTGATGGGCATTAGCGACTCCACGGACCCGATCTCCCGGGAGAAATCTTGTTCCTTATCTTCGGCTTGCCTTTATTGGCCGGCCGTAGTGCAAGCACCTCAAGATATGTTGCCTTCTTGTTGCTACGTCACTTCATGCTAGCGACTGTTTTTGGGGGCCCATTTATTGAGTATGCAAGTCATCCCCTATCTTTTTATCAATGGAAATTAATAACATTGTTCAGGTCGGGGCCATAGACTTAACATAGTTCCTGGTAACCAGTCCACTTAAGACAACAAAAACCATAGCCCTATATCTTAGTTTTCTATATATCGCAATAGTTTCTCATTAACTCGGGGCTGTCCTTGGATGCACTAGCATAGCATACAGGAATAATCGCTGGTTGGTACCACGTCCCATTAAAAGCGTATAAGGGCCCTCTGCGAGTTGGTTTCGACTCCTCGTACGCCTTCCAAAGGTCCAGGACCCCAAGGTTCTGAGATATAATAACTCATAACGAAATAATAATAATAATAGTAAGGATTCAGGTATTTTATATGTGTCTTGTGTTATACAGTTTTCTGCTTACGCCTTAAGCAATAAAGCTTGAACATACTCTCTTTTAACAGATCGTAACACTTTGTAAGCGTCATTAAAATCAGGTCGCTGAAGTTTCTCCTCCAACGAGATGGTATCACTTGAATACTGCACCAGAATTGAAAATGCACTTTATTCTTTTCTGTACAAAGTTTAATATCAATTGGCAATTGCTTGAGTCAAGATTATGGGTTATATATAATTTAAGTTACGGTTTCAGTGTTCCGTATACAAGTTTATAATAAAAATGGGTTCTTATTACTCGTTTATTTTATGAGGTATTTTAAATTTTATTGGCGTGACAAAGACAAGCTACCGGATAAGGTGGGTCTCTGCGAGAGGAGACGAGCACGAGCGAAGCATGAGCTGAGCTCAAACTCGTGTAGTGTAGACCAACTCTAAAGGAGACGAGCACGAACGACACTACACGAATTTGAGCTCGGCTCGTGCTTGGCTCCACTAGCTTAGACCCACTTATACATTATTAGTTTTAGTATTATGCGAAAATTTCATAACTGTAGCATGAAAAATCACAAAGTTATAAGCTTGTTACGTTACCTAGTTGTCCACACAAATACATAGTCACCGGGCCATCCGGGCGACTTAGGGGTTATTTCGCCACCGTACACATCAGTGCGCTAGCACCTAATACCCGCTTTTACCTGCCGTTACCAGTGTTGTACTTAGTATCCAACTTGTGACCTTTTTTTAAATATTTTTGAAAAAAATAAATAATATGGTGCAAATATTAAATTGATTCATTTACTGATTCTGAACAAGGATAATATACAATAAGAACAATATTCATGTTTCGCTTATACTTAATACAAATAATGTTGTATAAATAATGTTTCGAATTAGATAGCATATACCATAGTCAGCTTTATAACGTTCCCAGTTCTGGGACTCAGGGCTCGTCTCTGTGAGAAGGAATGGACCGTTATCCATCATGCGGCCCCAGAGTAAGTTGTTGGATGTCACACGTCTCGAATTTCCAGTTCTATGACGTTGGTTTCCTCACAATGTTTTTGTTCATCGCTTTTTAAAGCAGTGGTAATGAAATAAATTACACTAAGTAAAGGATTGGTTGGGTTTGAACACACTACCTAATAAATAATAATAATGGCTCCGCGTGGTGGACAGATGACCTATTCCACAATGGCTGACGAGCGTTGAATATATAGCTACTAATAAAGACACGTGGAAATCTCTACAGGAGGCCTTTAGACCTTGCTGAAGAGTGGTTCTTGCTATTTACTTAGCACAAATGCAGTACAAGTAGTAATATGTAATAAGGTTAAGATAATATTTTTTTTTTTAAGAATAAGCATACATATTTTTTTTGTAGTTTTCTAGTAAGAGATATATTTTTCAATAACCCGCGCTTATCCCACCGCTTTTAGGCACGCAATAGACTGTTTTCCGCAGTAGTGCAGAAAAGTGCTCTTCCCCACCATAATGTTATTGCATTTATCGTATCAGGCTGGGCGTGTGTCGACCCCCACCAGTCGCCGGTCAATCCTTGTTTATTAATTTCGTAAGTGTATTGAAAAATATCGTTTGATACACGTGCAGATTTGCCACTGCAGCCCTCGGCTCCATAACACACTCGCCAACGGCTTGTGCTAATTCCGCCTCGATCGCAATGACAAACTTTCTGCATTTGTAGCAAAATGTTCTATTATTTATTTATTTATTGTTTTCACCAGTAAAATCGTAACTAAAATCTCAATTTCTTCATTCATCAATCAATGGTCGTTTGTCCTATTTCCTGATTCTCATTAAGCAATTAAATCGTTATTAGGTCGCGGTAATAGCACAAATAACCCCAGGTTATTGACTTGAGGCTAAAAGCCTGGAATTGATGACTTCCTTTAGTACCTAAGTAGCGTGAGGTATTTCAGTACTTAGTCCCATTTTCTTCGGTTCATTGTTTAAGACTCGGGACAGGAAAGCTCATCATGTTTGCTCCATTTACTAAGAGACAAAGACACCTTAAGTAAGATCGGTACCCACGACATCCCACCAATAGGTGAGTCGGTGGCGACCTCTCGCGCCAGGCTCTGGTTCAGGCAATGGTTTGAAACGAGAGACAATGGGATGAGGTAGCCTCTTTCTGCGAAGCAGCGAAGAAGGTGACCGCAGTCATGAAGGAACGTACATCCTCACGCCCCTGCCGTCACAACCGCAGTCGCTCCGAGCGTCGCCATGTTGGGCGATCCCCGGCTGCCGTAGACGCGGGCTTGCGTTCGATGAGCAGTGGGTAGCTAGCCGTCCGCCCATCCAGTCAGGACTTAGCCAGAGTCGTCAAAGGATTGTAATCTTCCACGCGCGCCTTAAAAAGATGTCAGCAAAACTAATGCCCGCTAGAGCCATGGGTAATTTCGGAAAAGGAAACCCATGTACCGAAACGCAAAAGGTGTGATTTTAGTCAGTAAAAGGCTGACTAAAATACAGCTTAAAAATTCTCGGTTTTTATCTATTTCTTTATGCATGTATTATGCATTTAACCTTTTTCAAAAATCATTCTGTTCAATGGTGAAAATTGTATGACAGACGCTGTGGGGTACTTTGTTCTATAATATTTGGTCTTTATCTATGAAATTGCCGTTTTTTTAAAACCGGGTTGCTTGGAAGTGTTATATGTTTGGAATACCTTGGAATTATAAGTTCAAATAAACTTTATATTAAAATTACGTTATTCTTTTTTCGAAATTAGGTATATATTGGTTTCTTTGTGGTTTGTATTTTCTATAATATAGCTGTATTTATAACCATTTTTGTATGAAATCTAAGAAAACTCACATTATTTTGTAATATGAGCTCTACCGTGGAAACAACGTGTCTCAAGCGGTATGCAATATTGACGATGTATATGGACTTAAAACCGTTAATGGATGGGATGTCTATTTTTGTTTCAATCACTTTCACGTGGGAAATATAATCTCACGAATAACTTTTCTTCTCAGGGCAGCTACAAGACAAAATTTCCAAAACGAAAGCTATAAAACCAAGAAAACTTTTTTCTAAAAAAAAAAGAAAAAAGTCGTAGTTACACGTTATTAATATTGCTTGCCCTTTGAAATGCATAGTTTCTATGTTGGAACTCTTAACATGAAAAAACGTTTTTTTTATTAGCTTTCATGGTTATAATTACTGCGATATTACTGAAAATATAAAACACAATCCAATTAATACCTAATTTCGAAAATAGAATAACGTACCTACCTCTAATATAAAGTTTATTTCGACTTACAATTCCAAGTCAGTCCAAAGATATAACACTTCGAAGCAACCCGTTTTAAAAAACGGCAATTTCATACTTTAACCCCTATATGGAATAGTGTGGCTGGGTGATTCCCACGGAAAATAATAAGGAAACCACTTGAACAACATAAGTAGGTCTGTAGGTACTTAAGTACTTGATTTTGTTCACACACTGACCCAAATAAATACAGCAACACTACCTAATATTTATATTTACATCTTCTCGCACTTGACCGTATTTTTCCTCATACTTCATTATATATCTGTGTTAAATCTGACGACCCACTTTTGAGGCTTATTTCGTACGTTTGATTCATCGACCGTTATTTGTTTATTTTGACCAGAATTATTAATTTCTTGTACACCATGTGGTCGCCATAAGTGTGTAAATAAATGCAGAGTAATAATTAATAATATTAGTTAACTCAGGGGCGCCGACTTTTAGAAAACCTCATGGGTGTTCATGCTCATTTGATGGACTCGAAAAAATGGCGAAGTGTGAGAAGAGAAATGCACACTGATCGACCGACAAATACATAAATGTCCTACTTACATGCTGCGTACTTAATTACTAATTATGTTTGATAAAAATATAAAATGAAACCATTTTATAAAAATGAAACTAGTTTTTATTATCAAGAAATATTATAATTTATACGTAACCTAAAAGGTAATTACTGATCTGTTTCTTGATGTCTATTCTCAGGGGGGCTCGAGCACCCACGGCGTCTGCGCCCCTGAGTTTACTGATGAAAATATAGGGTGTCTTCTAGACTTTAAGTGGCACTGTAATACTTATCCTAATTTTATAAAAATATTTTAGTAAGCACTTGATTTTGAGCTTATACGACCTGTATTATGACTTTTTTGCTCAACTGGGCCTTGTTGGCGCAACCGTGAGACTCATAATAGTTTTATTTTTTTAGGGTTCCGTAACTCAAAAGGAAAAAACGGAACCCTTATAGTATCACTTTGTTGTCCGTCTGTCTGTCTGTCAAGACCTTTTTTCTCGGGAAGGCGTGGAGGTATCGAGTTGAAATTAAAATAAAACCATTTAATTAGACTGTGAAAAAACTACTAACATATTTTTTGAATTAACATCTAAGATAACGAAAAAAAAAATGGCCGTTTATGTCGCAAAAAACGTAGGTACATTAGTACATTTCGACACTCTCAAGGGAATCAAAATTCATAGGATTCTTCCCGATGACCCAGAATCTTGAAATTTGGCATAAAGCAAGGTCTTATAGCACAGGTATAGGAATCAATCTGAAAAAAGTAAATTCATTATAAAAAAATAATTGCGATTCGGAAAAATCTTTGAGACTCTAGAAAGTTATCATAAGAAATCATACATCTCATATGTTATTCCAAGACATGTCTTGGAATAACATATGAGGCTCATGCTCATTTGATGGCATACGCATACGCCATACATCTACGCCATTTGGCATACGGTTAGACGGGTAGACCATGGTCTACCCGTCTAACCGTATGCCAAATTTCAATTAAATCTTTTCAGCAGTTTGAACGTAAAAGTAGTAACAAACATACACACATTATTTATGTACTACATACAAACTTTCACCATAAGTGATTAGTGTGATAACAGACAATTTGACATACCTACATGTGAAAACTAACATAAAATTGTTAGATTTTTGTGATAGATGCTATTTAATATACTTAGAAGAAAATGTACGGAAATATATTTACATTGTCGAATTTTCACATTGTCGCCTACTTGACAGTGGCCTTGAATGTCGTCAGAAGTTTTCCAGACCTTTTCCAGGTCCGTGGTAACTCTTTAGAACAATTCGCAACCCTGGCAGACATCGATCGTAACCGTAACTGGCTCCGTCAATTTTGCTGACCTCTCTTTGAGGCGCTTGTGGAACTCAACGCACTATCGACCCGGGCTTGGCCTTTACCTTGATCACAAAATAGATAGGTGCAGAAGTCAATCTACATACAAAGCGCGCTCGAGCAACGCACACACAGACACCACTCACGGACACGATATCTCAGCCCGGTTGGAACCAGTGCGAGCGCGAGTGCCATTCATTTGAGACACACGTCTGTGAACTTTTTTGTGCAATTATGGAAAAAAAAATTGAAATACTATAATTATAACAGAAACTTATTTCAAATAAACTATGTTTAATTTTCTCTTTGAATTGGCAAGAAGTTCAGGCAAGTAAGAAGCTGATTGCACATTCTAAAGCGTATCTCTCTGTGGAGAAGAATGTGCAAGAAACTCTATTGATGGCGCCCATTTACGAACATGACCCCGGAAGAGAGAGTTGGGGCGTGAGATTGGGGTAAAGAGAATATAATATGTAGAACGATAATAGTACCCACTAACTACCACACAAATCGCCCAAACTTAATGAGATTCAGTGAATTCAGAGGAATTCTAGTGAATATTTGCACACAATTAGCATTTGATATCGTTATGTCACAACTTCCCTTAAATATTTAAATATATACTGACTATCTAATGCAACCAAACCTATCTGTGACGATAAATACATAATGCTTTATGGTTTGTTTATTTTTGGAACTGTTCCACAGTGACTTTGCACTGTGGCAAAGTTTGGCGCAGTTGTTGAGCAATTGGCTGCTGCACTGCTTGTTGCGGGTTCGATTCCCGTATAGAACTTACTTCTTAATGCTCGATCGGCTGAACGGATTTGGATGAAATTTGGCATAGGGATAGCCTGGAATAGCACATAGGATACTTTTTATCCCAGGAGTATGTTCCCTTGGAGCAATTTTCTACTTTCATGTGTGTGAAGTCACTGTCTTAGTGTTTGATATTGAACCCAATGAGTGTTTTTATGATAATTCGCTCCACCAGTTGGCGCCACTTAGCCGAGAGTTCTTCTAGACCTTTTGAAATAGTATACATAACGTTGATATCAATTTAACTACATAATGTCATTAAAGTTTACTGTTCACGCACGCCTAGCTTCATAGATGCGTATTATACGCTTGGTGTACGCATGCGTGAAGCTTGCATACTAAATGATGGCCTACTGTCCACGGACACCTAGCTTCATAGATGCGTATTCGTCATTATACGCTTGGTGTACGCCTGCGTGAAGCTTGCATACTAAATTATGGCCTACTGTCCACGGACGCTTAGCTTCATAGATGCGTATTCGTCATTATACGCTTGGTGTACGCCTGTGTGAAGCTTGCTTACAAAACTATGGCCTACTATCCACGGACACCTAGCTTCATAGATGCGTATTCGTCATTATACGCTTGGTTTACGCCTGCGTGAAGCTTACATACAAAACTATGGCTTACTGTCCACGGACGCTTAGCTTTATAGATGCGTATTCGTCATTATACGCTTGGTGTACGCCTGTGTGAAGCTTGCAAATAAAACTATGGCCTACTGTCCACGGACACCTAGCTTCATAGATGCGTATTCGTCATTATACGCTTGGTGTACGCCTGCGTGAAGCTTGCAAACAAAACTATGGCCTACTATCCACCGACACCTAGCTTCATAGATGCGTATTCGTCATTATACGCTTGGTGTACGCCTGCGTGAAGCTTTCATATAAAACAATGTCCTACTGTTCACGGACGCGTAGCTTTATTGACGCGACACGCGACGTAATAGTTTTGTATGTAAGCTTCACGCAGGCGTACAGCAAGCTTATAATGACAAATACGCGTCTATGAAGCTATGCGTCCGTGGACTGTAGCCTAAGATAAGCGTTTTGACCTGACGACTCAATGCTGCTGCCTGGCGAGCGTCATTTAGAAAACTCTTAATCCTCAAACAATTTAATAATAACAAGAAATGTACATTATGAACTCTATATGAACTCCATTTCAGCATAGTTAGCGTTAAAAAATAAGGCTAAATGCACAAAGAAAGTGAAGATAATTTATGAGACTGCAACAAGACTTATCTCAAGCGTTATAAATCTGTTGAGATTGTGTGGAAGCTTTATCATAATTCTGAGCTATTAAGTAATCATGTACTATCATAAGAATAACATACTTATCAGGCGCCTCGTTCATCTTCATTGCTTTTATTATTATTATTGATAGGATCACGCTTCACCACTATCTCACCAAAGCGATGATGTGGTTAACGATGGATCACGCTTGCCTAGAGTAAACTGTAGCGACATCTATGGCTTCACATAAGAACTAATCCTGCATCGCGCAATTAGAACATGTAGAACAGACCGAAATCATCTATCGGGCAGTTGCCCATCAGACATACCACCCGTCTGGTCGGAAGATCCTCCCTTTTCAACGGAAGTTTGCGGAACTTAACTCTCTGTTCCGCCTACCTCCAAAAACCTATTCACTCTTGATTTAAAGACTCCCAGGTTATTGCCAGCAGGATACATAGACAGGGAATTTCACTCCTTAGCTGTACGCACAATAAATGTGCTCCAAAAACGTAATATGCGTATGGGTGGGGTGAGATGTCCACCATGTACCGGGAGCGTATCGCCATACGTCTGGTTTTCCGATAAAGGAACGGGCTTGGTGATATTAAATTATGCAATTCTGAGTCGGATTCTTGCAACCCTCACCAGTTCGTCGGTCCACCTTGTGGGAGGCTTACCGATGCTGCGTCTTCCAGTAAGTGGTCACCACACCATTACCTTTCGGCCCTATCAACCATTTATTCTGCGAGCAATGTGCCAACCACTGCCATCTAAGTAAGGTGATTCTTCGGGCTATGTTGATGTTGAGCTATCAATTATGTTAATAAATGATAACTCTACTTAATTTCAAAATATTTTTTCGCGGCATGGGTTACTTCGATCCCGTAGCCCTACGGGATTGGATTCCCTAATACAAACCGTTCCGTAACAGATAGACAGCATAAGCATAACCATAATCAGCCTTTTAATATTCCCACTGCTGGGACTCATGCCTCCTCTCTAGGAGAGGGAATGGGCCGTAATCCACCACGCAGGCCCAGTGCGGGTTGGTGGATGTCACATGTCTTCGAATTTTTGGTTCTAGGACATGCCGGTTTCCTCATGATGTTTTCCTTCCCCGTTTTGAGAGCAGTGGTGATGAAATAAATTACACAAAGTAGGTAAACAGATATACAGATGATGTAATAATTAGAACCATTTTTGATCTGGAAGTGTAATATTCTGATTCGAAATTTGAATGTAATCATCAGAAATCGAAGCAAACGAAGTCACAGGTGCAATGCTAGCGAGATATAGAATCGATCTAGTCCTAAAATACTTTTCTCGTGATGAAAACTCATTAAAATAGCAATCACGAATATATTTACGATCATCCTTCATAGCATTGATTTATGAAGAACGCGACGCATCAAATATGGCGAACAGATGACAATACATTAATTTTATAAGGTTTCATGTGTATTATTTATGATTTACTGTCTTTATGGGCGTAAGTATCGTTAGTGTTACGAGGTCGGGTAATATATGGTATTTTTATTGTTTGTGGTTTAAGTTTTTCTCAATACTTAACGATGATTTATTTGTAATAATAATAGTTTATTCATTTGACAAATAAATCTTAACACCTAGTTATTGGAGCCTTCTCGAGTTATAATACGAACTTCGCTTTCGCTGTTAGGGCCTGTTCACGACTTCGGTTTTAGCGGCGAGCGGCGCGGCGAGCGGGGCGACATCGGTACGCGGGCGCGGGGCGCTATGAGCGACGTCTCGTAGCGTGCTTCAAACATTTTCATACTTTTGATCTTACCGCTCGCCGCCCCGCGCTTAGCTACCGCTCATAGCGGCAAGATCGTGAACAAGCCGTTAGCGCGTTAACAAATCGATCTATCGCCGTCGGAAGAAACTTCTCCGTCTGTAGGTGCGCTAACATCGATATCATCGTGACTTAGAATGTGGGACATAGATTTTACAGTGATACACACACAGATGATCTGTCATGTCAATTGCCACAGGGGTGCCAACCCTATAAAATAATATTTATAGTGATACAAGCTTACATTTTTTCCACTTTATTTCATCACACACTCACATGCACCTAAAACCTCATTACACTTTACAGAAATTTAACTTTTTAACTGTTTTAGTTTTTCTTCCAATAAATGTAAGTAAATAACTTGGAGAAACTGAAAAATTGTTAACTTTCGTTAGATTTTCACCACCTATAAAAATTATATAATATTTTGTTTGCTGCTTACCCTCTAGAGAGAAGTCCCTGGTGTCTTAAAATCAAATTCAAAGCATTTATTTTAAATAAACCATTTACAGGCACTTTTGAAATGTCAAGAAGTCAGTCAGTCAGAAAAAATGATGCTAATTGCACATTCCAAAGCGTAGATCTCTATGAAGAAGAATGTCTTTTCAATCATGTTTTGCAACTAAAAACATCTCTGTTACATTTTTCTAGCCGCTATCATGTGAGAACAATGTCAATAAAGTAAAAATAAAAACTAAATATAGATATTAAAATAGCAACTGGCAGCTGAGTTAACTAGTCTCAACTGACAGCGCCCGTTCACGGACCTGCCACCCTAGCCAAGTTACAATCGTATCGTTCGCGCTGAACGCTTCGAGTAGGCCACGCCTCCGATTCCTTTGTTCTGACGTCATCTCAACGCTCAGTCACGTGGTCCGAACAAAGGAATTGGAGGCGTGGCCTACTTGAAGCGTTTGGCGTGAACGATACGATTGTAACTTGGCTAGGGGGGCTGACGCGAATATTAGCACCACTCAGCTCAACCATTTTGAAGGGAACCGAATGATCCAACACAAATACAAGCCATGACTTAGTTTAGGTACCAGTCTCCCACAAATTAACATTGTTATATAACATCGATATTCTACGTTTTAGTTGCCTACTGTTATCGTTATTTGTGGAAGATAAACAAATCAATATTATTATTTAAAAATAAAAAACGGGGTGCTGTAAAATATTATTTAATGCTCGAAAAATAATAATGCTCTTTCAGCCAGATAAGTCAGATTGCTGTTAATTTTTTTAATAGGTTTTAGGCCCAAGCCTCTATATTTATTGTACCTCTCTTTTTCTACTGAAGCTTGATATTATGTTCGTGTAATCATATTTTTTTCTTCTCAATTCTTTTCAGGTTACCTCAGCGATAACATGGCGGAGACCATCCAGCTATGTTGCAACGAAGCCGCGGGGTTTGCCAGGAACCACACCTTAAGCGACTGTCAGAGTGACCAATCTGTGCCTCCCGAAGTTTCTCTTGCCTTCAGCACCATGTGCCTCCTAGCTAAGGCACAGTGCTGCAAAGAATATTTTATGTAAGTGGTTTTGGATCTTAGAACGAAAGAAAGAAAAAAAAACATTTATTTGTTGACAGTCACCAACTTCCAGAACATAAATAAAATAAAAAAGTGTGACAGTAGAAAAAAACCATGTACTCGGACTCGCGTACAACGAGTTCTATATCATTACCTTTCTATACAACTTTTTTTTGTATTTTTGTTATAGCGGCAAAAAAAAAACATCATCTGTGAAAATCATAACTGTCTAGCTGTCTAGCTATCAAGAGAGCATTGTTGGCCGAGTGGTAATGGCCCCGACTTACCAGTGGTAGGTCGCGAGTTGAAACCCAGCCAGGCGCATTACTTTGTGTAATTCATTTCATTACCACTACTCTCAAACGGCGAAGGAAAACATCGTGAGGCAACCGGCATGTCCTAGAACCAAAAATTCGAAGACATGTGACATTCACCAACCCACACTGGGTCCGCGTGGTGGAATACAGCCCATTCCCTCTCCAGCAGTGGGAACATTAAAAGGCTGTTTATGCTATGCTAGCTATCTCGGTTTATGAGATACAGTCTGGAGAGAGACAGACAGTCAGTGAAGGATAGGATATTAATAGGATCAAGTTTTTTTTCTTTAGGTACGGAAACTTAAACGGTAATAACGATTTTCAAAAGTACGTTTTTTGGAATTGACCACATGACATTTCGGTAAAGCATATTTTAGGGTGTCGTGAATAGGAATAATAATAATAATATGATATTCCACAACTATCAAACAACGCCGTCTAGTCTCAAGCTAAGCAGAGCTTGTGTTATGAGTACTAGACAACTGATAAACATACTTAAATATTTCTAAATACATACATATTATAGATAAATTACATCCAGACACAGAACAAATGATCGTGCTCATCACACAAACATTTGTCCTGAGTGGGAATCGAACCCACGACCTCCGGCAAAGCAGTCAGGGCCACTGACCACTAGACCAACAGGCCAGTCAAGAATTGTATCTGGACGAAGGTTTTATGGGATGCAATGTACTTCAAACGGTCAAAAACATACACTATACTTGTATTTACGGTACTACTACTTAAGGAACATAGACTTTTACTGAGTAAAACTCATCTAATACCATCCACCTCCCGCTTCACTTTAGAGCGAGAAAATCATTAGATGATTTCCCACCTAAAAGAACCGTACTTTTAAGGGACAATAATCTATATCTATATATATAAAAGGAGAAACTGACAGACTGACATATCAACGCACAGCAGAAACTACTGGGACCAGGACCGTGAAATTTTGCACAAGGTTTCCTTTTATGACGTAGGCGAGCACTAAGAGAGGCTTTTTCAAAATTCGCCGCCTAAAAGAATGAAACGGGGCTCTAAGTTTGTATGGAGAAACCTACCTCTACGCGGGCGAAGCCGCTGGCAGAAGCTAACTTGCTTCTGCACAGTTACTGATGATTACCTATTTTACATAATATAATATTCCACAACTATCACACAACGCCGTCTAGTCCCAAGCTAAGCAGAGCTTGTGTTATGGGTACTAGACAACTGATAAACATACTTATATAACATACAACACACCTACCACCCATACATATATCGTATCGTTAGTATTCTTATTCGTATATGTTTACCAATTATACATAACTATGTATAATAGGTAAACATCAGTAACTGTAACGAAAATCTTAATAAATACTTACTTAAATGTAATTAGCGCTTAATCAAACAAACTGCTTGGTTTTTTAAACACATAATTAGTTTTAATGTCATGCTTACAAATCTGATAAACTATACTAAGAAATTATTAAGCGCTGTGCAATTTATAAATATGTTGTTTTTGAATTCCCGAAATCATTTTTGAGATCTTAATATTTTTGGTAAATATAAATAGAAGTGCTTTTTAGGGTTACTTACCACAAAAGGAAAAAACGGAAGCCTTACTTATAGGTTTTTTATTTTTCCTTTTGAGATACGGAACCCTAAAAAAACACTTAACGGAAGCCTTATAGGACGGGTTCTGTGAAAGTGTAACCCGGGGCCCTGGGACGAAAGCAAAGAAGGAAAAGGAGAGGGTTTTTAGTTAGTAAAAGTCTGACACTATCTTGCGCTCCGCCTAAGAGCGAGATTTGTAATTAGATGATTTTCCAAACTAAAAAAAAAAGCCTTATAGGATCACTTTGTTGTCCGTCTGTCTGTCAAGACCCTTTATCCCGGGAATGTTTGAAGGTATCGAGTTGAAATTAAAACCATATAGGTACTCAAGTTTGTGGTCCCTTGAAGCTGTGAAAAAATCAAACTTCTAAGTTAACGAATAAAAAAGATATTGTCGTTATGTCTCAAAAAACGTATCTTTCGATACTCAATGGACCGCAGACCTGAGTATATGGTTTTAATTTCAGCTCAATACCTCCACGCATTCCCGAGATAAAGGGTCTTGACAGACAGACAGACAGACAGAAGGACAACAAATTTTTTTTTTTAAGTGGAAAAATCATCTAATGACGAATCTCGCTCTTGGGCGGAACGAGAAATAGTGTCAGACTTTTACTGAGTAAAAACCCACTCCTGTTCCTTCTTTGCCTTCGTCCCAGGGCCATGGGTTTCATATTCACACTACCCGTGGCCCCAGTAGGCTTCGACCCTTCTGGGCCCCTGCGATATCCTAGGGTTCCGTTTTTTTCCTTCTGAGGTACAGAACCCTAAAAAAGAATATAAACATTTATTTGGTTTTATTGTAACAATATAAATATCCTTAAAAATAACTAAACATTAATAAAAGAACTTAACGAACTATATAATATATAGGTACGTATAATATTAATGAGTTTTACTTGGAAATACCTAGATCTAAAACTGACCATCTATTTTCATAAAATTAAAGTCCAGAAAAAAAACAGGCATATTAATTTAAATAACATAAAACTTGAATTACGTGAATACGAATACGTGGAAATTCATATAGGTATCTAGCCATATCTATGCTGTTCTTAATTCCTGAAAATTTGTAAGGAAATCATCAATATATAAATATAGCTAAAGCTCTATTTCCATGTTATGTATTTCGCATATAAATAGAAATACTAAGAATGATTAATGTTTAGCTCAAATACAACAATGTTTTATTATATTGTTTGCTTGCCGCTTACAAAGTTCAGATATTCTTATCACAATGAAGTTGGTACAAGGTTTTAAGGCGTATAGTCCCTTGAACATCTGAGCGGAGTTAAATGCCCGCATAGAGCTTCTCTGACCTAAAAGGTCTAACCTGACCTAAAAGGTCAGAGAGGCTCTGTGCGAATTACATAGTATAAGCATAATCAGCCTTTTAATGTTCCCACTGCTGGGACTCAGGCCTCCTCTCTCTAGGAGAGGGAATGGGCCGTAATCCACCACGCGGGCCCAGTGTGGATTGGTGAATGTCACATGTCTTCGAATTTTTGGTTCTAGGATATGCCGGGTTCCTCACGATGTTTTCCTTTACCGTTTTGAGAACAGTGGTGCTGAAATAAATTACACAAAGTAAGACCTTCTACACCATTTTATTTGCAAGTTATTATTGATCGATTTAAATTATGCTATGTACATTTTGAAGAACAATTAAACTGTTTTTTTTTTTGTGTAAACATATTTCTAAATATCAAAGTCGTTTGAAAGGAGTAGAGAAAACAAGTGACAAAATATTATGTTGTTCAAAAATTTTCTTTGGCAAAAGTATTGGTCATAAATTATATGTTGATAATGTTATACTACAGGGTGTTTGGTGCATCGTGTGCCAAATTGAAATAGTGGCATCTGCTATCCTTGCAGACCCCTAAACTCTTCTCATGCCCTGTGGATTTTTCTTCATCGCCTTTTTATTGTTTTATGAAAATAAGGCCCAAATTTTTCATTCAAATACAAATTTAAAAAAATATATAAGGCGTAGACTGTGAATTTTAATTTTATTTAGATGTGTATTGTATTAGAGTACTTTTAAATTAGTGACATTAGCTATCTCGTTCTGTTTTAATTTACTTGCAAAGTTTTGGACTTAAAGATGTTACAGCTATTTACTTAGCGATAAAAAAAAACGAAAAGCGACCAGATTCTTAACTTCCTCAGAAAATCTCTAGTTTATCCTCTTGCTAGTGATGTGCCACATGCCATAAAAATCTTTTTATAACTTTGTGAATTCGCTAGAATTGTGAATCGAGTCACATAAGACAATATTCAAAATTATGATTAAAAAAATATTTTTGCTTAAATGATACCTGAAAAACCTATTAACTACTAACTACTAACTATTGTCTCGTATCTCTCTTTTCGTGAGTTTTACTAGAAATACAAAAAGGAAATTGCATTTTTAACATTTATTTCATAATTTTTACATTTTTTATTTAAATTCTTGGCCTCTGTTGTAATCACAACAGAGGCCAAGAACTTGAGCAGGATCTCCAAGGAGGACCAACATCTGTTTCGTATTTCAACAGTTGTTGTAAGAAGTCGTATGTATGGCACTAAATGGGATCAAGGGCCTTAAGTATAAATGTCAGGTTTGTGAGCCTTGAATTGTTTTGACCTATATTTTAAGGAAAATAGTTGTTTTACAATATGTTTTACATACCTACCTAGTTATCGAATGTGTGTTAATGATGTTAGAGGTAAAATAATTGTGCTAATTAAAGGTAATTTGTTTATATAATAAACAGAGAAGAATCACTGGATCAATTACAGTGTCAGTTTGGAGCACTTTCGTCGTTGAAATAAATAGTAAGGTGTGTTTTGGTATTTCCCAGTAGATTGGCCCTAATTTGTAATCTTCGGGGGTGATCGGCAATCTACGGAAACAGTGGCGTATTTTGGCCAAAAAATCAGCTGTTCAGCCCTGCATTCAAAAATAACCAGAGTAGCTTCGAGTTGCAACCCAGATTCGTTCTTTTATAACTCGAGTAGCTACCCTAGAGTTAACCCAAATAACTTTAACTTCAAGCAGGGTAGGTTGGTCTAAGCGGTAGGAATGACAGTTGCTTGGCATTGACAGTTGAACTCTACGTTCGCGTTCAAAAATGCGAGCTTAGAGTATCTACCCGATGACGTCATTAGAGTTAAATCTAATCTCATTTTTCAACCGAGTTCAAAAAGAAGGAGCTATGTTCAGCTGTATTTTTTTATGTAGTATGTTCACCGATTTTTCGGTCAATTGTGGATCGATTTTGAAAATTATTATTTTGATTGAAAGGTTATATTTTTAATTGGTCCCATAGAAATATTGTTATGATCTGATGATGAACTTCGAAGATATGGAACGAAACTCCTCATAGGATCACAGCAAATCTATCGTAACAAGTATTTTAAGTTTGGCTGAGGGGTACCGCAACTAAAAAGTGTAAAATAAAATAAGAAGAATAAAACACTGGCGGTAAGTAATGTAGTGATGCAATCGTTGATGGTGAATCGCTTTTTGAATTTTGATTCCCTTGAGAGTGTCGAAATCCACGTTTTTTGCAACATAAACGGCCGTATCTTTTTTTCTCATTAACTTAGAAGTTTAATTGTGAAAAAATCAGCTTCAAAGGACTGCAGTCCTAAGTATATAGTTTTAATTTCAACGCGTTTCCGAGATAAAGGGTCTTGACAGACAGACAGATAGACAGACGGATGGACAATAAAGTGATCCTATAAGGGTTCCGTTTTTTTTTCTTTTGAGGTACCGAATCCTAAAAAAAGAATAATTCGTCATTTTTTAAAACATGATGTTCAATTGTTTCAGAAAGCAAAGCGATTGTGAAACTGGCATAGACATTGCAACGAGCACCTACAGTTGTGAGTCTACCCAATCTATAAGTAAGGTTAGTATCTATATTTACCTACTTAAAGTTGGAACTTTTTTGCATTTTGCAGTGGCTTACCATGTCATGTTAAAATGTTAGGTTTGCGAGCAAAACAGGGATGGAGATAAATGAATATAAATGCGTGTTGCCTCTACATTTCTATTTATTGGGGCGTAGTTCATGTGATATCGAAAGGAGATCGCATGAGTTGTTTTTTTAATAGCTAACGGACTGGCTTGTAAAATATACTTTTAAGGATTTAACGTTTCTAGAATAGGATTGCATTTCTAGAATAGGTTTCAAAATTTCTAGAAAAAAGAAGTGTGTTGTGTTTTTGGTTGTATTGACGTGACTTTTATATTGAAATGATGTATATATTGAGCTTCAAGAAAAATACATAAATTATTTTATATATTTTTCTTGAAGTATTAAAAAGATCCCGAACCGAGGCCTACCAGAGCTGAGTTGCGACAATACCTAGTTCCATCTTTTTAACATTTCAGTTTACTTCGTAAAATGGATCGCGTCAAGAGCTCGTGGTAGGGCCTTTGGTCAGTGATAGGTTCTATTAAATTCATTAAAATATGATTCGTTGCCGTAACAAATCTGGCTTTACTGAATTATAATCAAAGGTCGGAATTAGGTTTTTTTTTTAGGTGGCAAAATCATCTAATGTCAAATCTCGCTCTTGGGTAGAGCGAGAGATAGTGTCAGACTTTTACTGACTAAAAACCCACTCCTGTTCCTTCGTTGCCTTCATCTCAGGGCCCCGGGTTTCACACTACCCATGGTCCCAGTAGGCTTCGACCCTGCTGGGCCCCTACGATTTGCTGACATCTCCCTGAAGCGCGCGTGGAACAATACGCGCCGTCAACGACTTGGGCTCGGTCCGGACGGTTACCGGAGGGTCGGACGGCGGGCTACCCATTGCTCGCCTTCCGCAAGCCCGCGCCTACGGTGGCCGGAAATCGGGATCGGAATCCCGGCGGCGGTTGGGGCGTGAGGACCGTTGCATCACGTGATCGGCCGCCTCCTTTGCTAGCATTACTGCTTCGCAGAAGACCTCCTGCCACTCCTCCTCGCTCCGGACCATGGCTTGTACCTAGGCCCGGCGCGAGAGATCGCCGCCGCCGATCGCCCTCACGAGGACACGGCGTTGCTCTGCCCAAGCGAGGCACATCTCCACCGTGTGCTCTACCGTGTCCTCCGGGCGGTCCACACAGTGGCGACACCCGGGCGTCGCTTCCGCACGAATCCTGTGCAAGAACTTCCCGAACTTATCGTGTTCGGTGAGAACCTGCGTCATGCGGAAAGTGGGGACGCCGTGAGGTCTTTCCAACCACGCCTCAAAGAGCCTGACACACAGGTCCAACCTAGTTCAGGCTAATAATTGTTTTTATGTATCATAATATAAATGTGCCACTTTTATTAAATAAACGATATTCTATTCTATTCTATTCTAAAGAGAGGAATTACCGCCATAATTGTGGCGTGCCCAGCATTGGGTTGCGACAGTCGCTGTCGCCATTTCTCCATGAGAACCCGCCGGAGCGCTGTCGCCGGAGCGGAGTTTCGCCCCGGCGTTGCATCTCCATGCGCAGATCGTGCATGAGTGCAAGGACTTTTGCTTCCCGATCCCATGGTGGCTGGCCAGCAAGGAGGCTCGCCGCTTCGCGGAAAATCGTCCGGTATCCTCGCACCATCCGTATGGCCATGACCCTCTGGCATGCGTGCCGCCGGCTGCCTCCGCAGCGCCGGCGCCCATACCGGTGCGCCATAAAGGGCCATGGACCGAACGATTCCCGCGTAGAGCCTCCGGCAGGAGGCGTCTGGACCCCTCAGGTTGGGCAGGAGCCGCCCGAGGGCAGCCCCAGTCCGATTTATTTTGGGAGCTAGACGTCGGAAATGCTCCTCGAAATCCCATCGGCTGTCGAGAACGAGCTCCACGAGGTACTTCATCGTCGACCCGACGCCGATGTGGACTCCTCCTACCGTTAGTTGGGAACCCCGTGGTGGCGCGTTCCGAGGGCCGTGATAGCACATGGCCTCGGACTTATGCAATGCCACCTCGAGTCCCAACTCCTGGATCCTGCCCACGACTGTCGCAACCCTGCGTGTCGCTAGTTCAACCGCCGCCTGGTACGACTCTCCCCGCGCCAGGACCAGTGTGTCGTCTACGTAGCAGACTACGCTGACCCCATCAGGGAGGTCACCGCGCAGCACGTAGTCGTATCCGATGTTCCACAAGGGCGGCCCTAGTACCGATCCCTGCGGAAGACCGCACGACATCTCTCGACGTTCCCACTCTCCCTAGTGACCAGGATAGATGATGTACCGGTCCGACAGGTACGCCTCGACCACACGACAGAGGTCGTCGGGCGTCCGGTGATACCGGAGTGGGGCTCCTAATGCTACTCCAAGGCAGGGAGTTGAAGGCGTTGGCGATGTCCGGAGACACCGCCACGACACACCTGCCCTGGGCCACCGCATCCCCCGTCGTGAGAGCTCGCACGCGCATGATGGCGTCCACCGTGGAGCGCCTCCTGCGAAAACCGAACTGGCCGTCCGCCAGATCCAGCCCCACCCGTGTTAGGTGCGCGACGAGGCAATCTGCAATTACTAGGCGGTCTGTAATTACTAGGTCGGAATTAGGTAGAGTTAGGGTGCTTTCCCATCAGAGATGTGCTATGCTACGTTGCTATGGATGTGTTTAATTTCCACCAATGATATTTATATATTTGTAGTTTTTCAATGTTATAATTGTAGTTTAGCGACATCTATGTCGTCACATAAGAACTAATCCTGCATCGCGCAAAGGTTCTCCGCGCGATTGGAACATATAGAACAGCCCGAAATCATCCATCGGGCAGTTGCCCACCAGACGTAACATCCGTCTGGTCGGAGGATCCTCCCTTTTCAGCGGAGGTTTGCGGGACTTTACACCCTGTTCCGCTTACTTCTAAAATAGTAATAAAAAAACCATCCCTTCATCTTCGTCTTGGTGTGCCGCAAAACTGCTCAGCATTTAATGATGATGATATCAGATGATGGATTTACAGAAGTATATTCTGGTTCGCTGTCGCCACTCCAGAACCTTTTATCCCCATCGACCATCTGTTCTGCGTGCAATGTGCCCTGCCTACTGCCACTTAAGTTTGGCGATTCTTCGAGCTATGTCGGTAACCTTGGTTCTCCTGCGGATATCCTCATTCCTGATTTGATTTTAATCTCCTTATATGTTTAATCATATGACCACATTTGGGGCCATATGTCATCACTGGTAACACGCACTGGTCATAGACTTTCGTCTTGAGACACTGTGGTATATTGGACGAGAAGATACCGCGCAGCTTCCCGAACGCTGCCCAGCCGAGTCGAGTACCAAGAGTGTCTCCGATCTTGATATGAGTGAGCGCTACATAGCTGTTTACCATGATTGATTGATCTCAAATAGAATCAATTATCAAATAGGTATTTTAAATATAATTGGTTTAACAAACTACGTAGGAAACGTAAATATTAACTGTAATTACTTTTATACTAAACCTAGCTATGTACATATTATAATACAAAGATACAAAATACACTCAGGCGTCGAAGTACTCCTTCTCATCGCTGTCATCCGGAAATGAGCCCAGAAGGCTGGCAGCATTGCCACGTTGAAAGCAAAGCTAATCAATTCTTTGGGCGAAGAACGAGCCAGCCGTCACGCAGTGTCGATCAATTATAAATCATAATCATAATCAAATAGGGCAGTATATTTCAATATTAAAAAGAACGCAGTTGTTTACAAGATTCCCAATCTCTATAGCACATCTCTACCTAGACCACAGTCCTAACTCAAAACCAACAAAAATCCAGTTAACTAGGTAACTAGTAGTGTTGCCCAAATGCAAGAACAAGACGAGACTTAGCCAGTCTTGGTCTTGGTCTTGCGCCAATACACCTGGTCTTGGTCTTGGTCTTGGTCTTGCGCTCCCAGTCTTGGTCTTGGTCTTGGTCTTGCAGCAAGAGTCTTGCAAGTCTTGCAATTACCTATTAGTCTATTACTATTTATTAAAGTTTACTTTAAATCTTAGAAAAACGTATTAGAATTGGAACATTGTGAGCTTGAATTAACATAGCCATAGTAAAGATCAAGCAGATTACTAAATAACTGAAGATTTGATAAGAAATTCGAAAAATCAACTGACCTATATGTCGTTTTCCATGGAAGTAACTGTTTCTTAATAAACATTTATGATTTATAAGCTTACATTTGCTAAAACATGTAAAAAAACAAATTAATTACAATAACTTGACTGTATTTTAAAGAACAATACTTATCTGTCTAGAAAGAGATTGAACCCTCAACTTATAAGAAATTTAATAAAAGAGTTTTACGATTTATCATTTATTTGAATAAAAAATAAAATACAACACAAATCAACAGCTTTATCATTAGGTTATGATACTTTATATATTTTTTTTTGACCAAGAATTAATACAAAGTAACCATCTGGCTGACTCATCACTTAACCTATTTCTATGTTTTCTAATTACTAATGATGCTTTAGAAAATAACCTCTCAGCAGGTACTGAAGTTGCAGGTATTGAGAGAAAATCACGGGCCATTTTCGATAAAATCGGATACTCTGTCTCATGCGTCCTCCACCAATCTAAAATGTCTTCCGAGCTGGCAGTTCTTGGTTTTCTCAGGTACTCCTCCAACTCGTCTATCACTAAGCCTTGAAGACAAGATCCAGATGACGTCGAGGGACATTCATAGAGTTTATCAAAGTCTATTACGTCTTCATCTTCGTTACATACTTTATTTTCTTTTTCTGGTAATTCCAGAGATTTGTTCAGTGAGTGTAGACTTTTATATTCTTCATAAAGTTCATTGAACTTGCGCAGACTTTCTGTTTTAAGTTGCTTCCCCCACATTGTCAGGTCAAAAGTCTGAGCCTTATGCCTTGGGTCTAAAATTAAAGAAGTACAATAAATCCAGTTGCTCTTCTTGTAATGTTTAAGCATTTTGTCTCGAGCTGCTTGGAAAGCTAGAATGAGCCTTTCATCCACTTCAGATCGATTAGGTTTCTCATCTAACTGTTTTACCATGGATTCAATTTTATCTAGCAAGAGATTGAATGATACAATGACTAGCGGTAATGTAACATATTTGTCTCCACCAAGTTTTGTACTTAAAAGTTTAAAGTTTATTAGAAATTTATGTAATTTTTCGAGTACCTGCCATTCATTAGCTGTGATTTGAAAATCATTTAATTCGGTGACAGAATTGCACAATATGTCAATGCCCACTCTCACTTTTAAACCAAATCCAATCATATCATGTGTGGAATTCCATCTCGTTGGACAGTCAAGAATGGCATTTAGATTTGATGGCACGCCAGCTGCTTCACAAGCAGACTGAAACTTCTTCTTCACTATCTCACTTCTTTTTATTTTACTGGAAATACTGCGTAACTTTGTTACAGATGTACGCGAGTCAGCAATATTTGGTGCAGATTCTTCATCTTCCTCATCCTCAGTTTCGTCTGCATAGTCTTCGTACTGCTGATCTTGCGCGTTAGTGTCAGACTCACAGTGTAATGCTAAGGTCTTTAATAAATCTTGTACACCAAGGTTTAAAATGTGAGCAAAGCACCGGAAATGTTGATTGTCTGAATCAAAGTGTGGCGGCAGCTGTTTGCCCAGTTCATACATAAATTTGGTATTTGCAGTTGCGTTGTCGACCGTGATACCTTGTATTTTATCAATTATGCCATATTCCAATAAACATTCATGGAAAATCGTTGCAATATCTTCCCCAGTATGTCGACCGCGTGATGGTATAAAATCAAGAACTACAGATTGATACTTCCATTCGTTGTCTATATAATGAATAGTAACCCCGTAGTAACTCCTACCAGCAATTGACGTCCACCCATCAATGGTAAAAGACATTTTAGATGATAATTGTTGAAGTCGTTCCTTGAGATTCAATTGGAGCTCTTCAAATCGCTCTTTGACTTTCCTTCTAAGTGTAGACCTTTTAGGAAACACCATATTAGGGCAAATACGTCGAAAATATACTTGTGTAGCTTCGTCATCGAAAAATGAGAAGGGAAGATATTTTTTCACCACCCAATCAACTGTAGCTGTCGTGATGTTGTCACTGCTGTTTTCCGACTGAAACAAAACAATAAATCTTGTGTTATTATTTAAAATATACTAGGTTTGAGCGTATAAGAGGAGGAGGTTTGTTGTTGTTAAATCGAGAAAATCGTTAAATTGATATTTGTTATATTAAGGTTGCACTGTACTGTAATTTACCAAAATAAAGTACTTAGTTGTTACTGGCCGATTAAATGAAAATATGGGTGTTTATAAAAAATATTTAAGACGATAATTACATACTTAATATGTCGCACCCCTAGATGAAAACTGTGAAAACACCACTAACTCAAAAATACTTACGTAAGTTAATGGCGTTTTTGAAAGTATCGCATGAATAGCTACGCGGAGTTAAAATTCTTTTAACTGTTAAAAAAATATTCTTACCTGTCCACTTCTTCCAGCGGTTACTAAAAAGCTTGTGATATCTCCACTTAATTTTGGTTTAACAGGAAGAAATATTTCTGATTCCTTTTTGTGGAAAGATATTAGATGTTTCCTTAAGCCTGAAGTGTTTCTGTTTTTCATTTTTATTTCAATCTTTTTATGTTGGCACAATTTACAGAAGGCAGTTTGGGATGCATGAATTATTTCGAAAAACTCCTCAAATTTGCTTTTGGGTCTTTTAGATCTGTGACTCAAACTCTCGTTACTCGGACTAGAATAATTTGAATCTTCGTCACTCATATTAAATTGTACACGTGATACGTTTTTAGAAAACAACGAGAATTAGTAAAAACAATTATTAAGTTAGACTCGAAGCACAGCTCAATTGGAAATGACTGGAATTAAAATAATTCTTTTATTTATAGTACGTTTCCTTGCTTTTTACCGCGCCGCCTCGCCACGTGCCGGCTCTATGAAAAGGATGCCGCCGCAAATCAAACAATGCCGCGTGCGGCGTACAAACACACACTAAATATTACCTACTTGTACAGACGCGACGCGTGAATAAAATAGAATTAGTGCCAATCACTATTCTTTACATATAAGTGAATGTTTTGGCGTACATCTATACTAATATTATAAAGCTGAAGAGTTCGTTTGTATGTTTGATGACAGAAGTTTTAAAATAAATAAATAAGTCCTGAACGTCACTATACCTCCAAAGTTACTATTCCTCGTGGACGAAGTCGCGGGCACAGCTAGTAAATACTTACTCTCATCATCTCTCTCAGAGATATTCGGGCTGGTAAGTAATACAAAACTCTTATCGCAGGCTTTTTATTTTATTAGTAGGTAAGTACCTACGCTTTTTATATTATTTTATTAGTTTTGTAGAATTTTTTTACACGTTTCAAGTATATTTAAAAGTGGCTACAATATTTATTAAACGGGTGATATTTGAACACTTTTTTGCTATTTTTTCTTGTAAAAACTTAAGAAATATAATGACTAAATGTACAATAATAGTACCTAAGTAATTAGTTTAAAACCATATAAGTAATCAATATTATAATATATACTTACTAGAATGAATTAATATGACATCTACTACCTATCCTTACCATTTTATCCTAATCATAATACTACTTGCGTGATCAGTATAATGTATTCATTTTCATTCTAAGCACTCTGAAACTTATTTATTCTTTGGAACACATGTAGGTACTCTACTAGGAAATTATTTTGCATGAGTATACCTACGCCCTATGGCGGCAATCAAATAGTGTCAAATGTTATGATTTCGGCGTGGCGGCAACGATTGTTTTAGATTTCAAAAGAAGCTGCCGGCGCGTGTATCATAACCATGTACTTCCGAAAAGCGGCAAATTTCTTTGAGAAGTAAGTACAAAACCTTTGATGCCGCATTATCAAAGTGCCGATGGTTAAAACATAACTATGCATGCACTCAGTTTGATTTTAATAGATATTTTTTTATTCGCTATGTTTATGGTATTAGTCGTAATGCGCATAGGTCCAGTTTTTCATATTCTTTGATACAGTTTTTTGCGTCTCATAGAATTCCTAAGCGTACCTACCTATACACCGAACTGTTACACCTAACTACTCAGTGAAATAGCGCTAAGTCCTAGCTGCAAGACGCAAGAGTCTTGCAGGCTATGTCTTGTTCTTGCTCAAGTCTTGCACGGTCAGTCTTGGTCTTGGTCTTGCTAAAAATACGCGGTCTTGTTCTTGGTCTTGGTCTTGCAAAAACGCAAGAACAAGACCAAGACTGCAAGACCAAGACTGAATTTGGGCAACACTAGTAACTAGGTATACTCTTATCAGAACACTAACTGATAACGTGCAGATGTTATCCGTGTTTGTTCGGTTTACGTGACTGAGTTATGATAACCCTTCCTTGTTAGTATAACTGCGGTATCTTATGCTTATTTCCTGTGAAGGTATGCAGAAATTTCAGAGATTTTGAAATGGAAATGGACAGGTCATATGTTAAGAGATAAAAATGAAAAATGGACGAGATTAATTACAGAATTGGTATCCAAGAGATGGAAAAAGAAATAAAGGACGTCAGACGACACGATGGGAAGACGAAAAAAAAAGTTACTGGTCCAGAATGCACAAGAATAGCAATAGACCGAGTAGAATGGAAAGCTTTAGAGGAGACCTTTGTCGAAGGCCAAGTTAAACCGGATGCCGGTATAAAGTATAATTAAAAAAAACTGGGCAAGTGCGAGTCGGACTCGCGCACTAGGGTTCCGTACAAACTTAAAAGGTAAATTGCGGTTTACGATTTATGCCGTATTAAAAAAAAAAAAACTACTTACTAGATCTCGTTCAAACCAATTTTCCGTGGAATTTTATAGGTAATGTACATCATATATTTTTTTTAGTTTTATCATTCTCTTATTTTAGAAGTTACGGACACACACACACACACACACACATTTTACCACTTTGGAAGTGTCGTTCGCGCAAACCATTCAGTATATTAAAAAATAATATTAGAAACCTCCATATCATTTTTGAAGACCTATCTATAGATACCCCACACGTATGGGTTTGATGAAAAAAAAAATTTGAGTTTCAGTTCTAAGTATGGGGAACCCCCAAAATTTATTGTTTTTTTTCTATTTTTTTGTGTTGAATACATCGACTTACCAAGTTTCAACAGTATAGCTCTTGAAAAAAGTGGCTGTGACATACGGACGGACAGACAGACACATGACGAATCTATAAGGGTTCCGTTTTTTGCCATTTGTTTACGGAATCCTAAAAAAGGAAAATAAAATGTTTTAATTATAAAACTATTATTATTTTAAGCCTTTATTATTATATATACAGATACAATAATCCAATAGCAACCATTGGATAGTTTGCCACCAGAAAACACTCTCCTGATCAGAGGATTCATCTTATTAAGAGATTCTTCATTAATTAATTATGTTCCTCCCAGATATGCTGCAACGACTGCTCTCACGGAACATCAGCTGGTACGTCCAAGGGTCCAGACGCCTGCGTGAAGAGGAAGCATGGCGTGAATGCAGAGGAGCTGCTAGCTGATGACGCGTTTGTGACCTGCTGTAAGGTAAGGAGGGAGCCGGGCCTTGGTACAAGCCATGGTCTGGAGCGAGGAGGAGTGGCAGGCGGTCGCCTCCTTCTGCGAAGCAGTAATGCTAGCAAAGGAGGTGACCGCACGCGCGAGGCAATGGCCCTCGTGGCCCCAATGGCCCCTCAGCCGCCGGGATTCCGATCCTGATTTTCGGTCACCGATTGCGGACGGCGAGCAATGGGTAGCTCGCCGTCCGACCGTCCGGTGACCGTCCGGGGCGAACCCAAGCCGTCGACGGCGTGTAGTGCTCCACACGCGCCTCAAAGTGATGTCAACAACCGTAGGGGCCCAGCAGGGTCGAAGCCAACTGGCGCCATGGGTAATGCGAAAGAGATCCCCGAGGCCCTGGAACAATGGCAAAGAAGGAACAGGAGTGGTTTTTTAGTCAGTGAAAGTCTGAAACAGAATTGGACCCGGTAGGTGGTGCTGCAATCGGGTTCTTAATTATTTTTTTTTCAGACCACATTTTAACTTTTGGGCAGGACAAGGTCTGACAGGATCGCTAGTATTAGCATAGATAAACGGGTAAGTAATAGTAAACCCACATGGACAGACCACTAGAATAAGATATCAGTAAGACTTACCTACAAATATTTGTACAACAAATATTTGATCTGATACGAAAACAGAATCGCGGCCTTGTAACTAGTCCAGACGACCCCGTCGGCCTTGGATTTTATCTTCGTTACCTTATAGAAGGCTCTTTATTAAACTTGGTGTCAAAAAATACACTAGTAAGATATAAGAATCTAATCAGATAGGCTTTGAGGTCCAACGTCCTTTTTTTTTGGTGGGAAGGAATCATCTCTAGCTCTGAGGAGGGACTAATACCACAGAATAAGTAATACTTAGTACAAGTCTAATACTCACCTGGCCTGTTGGTTTAGTGGTTAATGGCTCTGACTGCTATGCCGGAGGATGTGAGTTCGTTTCCCACCCAAGATAAATGTATGTGAGATCAGCAAGGTCATTTGTTAATAAATAAATCTGATGTAGACCCTTTTTGAGGTCAGAATTCATCAAATAACTCTTCCTGCCCTGAGTGTAGCGAGGGAGTGTCCGACTTTTACTAATTAAAACCAATCTATGTTTCTTCAGTTGCTTTTTGCGGTCCGTACCTCTTTCAACCAATGTCCCAGCCCTCGTGAGGCACACTAGTCTGTTTATTTGCTACATCTGTATAATGACGAAGTTTTTTAATTTTAGAAAGCAGCAAAAGACTGGAAGGGCGACGTGACTTCAAGAAATTCAAACACTATAACGCTATCTAGTAAGTACCTACACTCCTTTTAACACAACACATTGTCTAAGTACATTTGTCTATATATACAAATTATATATTCGTGAACTGATAAGCAATGTTTGGACAGTAAATAAAAAAACATTATCTCTCAACAAACAATGACACAAGGAATTTTAGGCAGGGATTCTTCTAATGTTTTCTTAGAACTACCTACGTACTATTTTTTCCCCTAGCCACTGCTGGGTTAAGACCTCCCTCAAGTCCTTCTAGTCATTTTTCTCTGGCTTTGTCTCGAACTAGTTCTCGCAGTGCGCGTCTAGTAATCAGAAATCAGAAGCGTTTATTTCAAATAGACCAATTACAGGCCGACTCTTGCCCAGCGATCACTGTGCATGTGGCTGTCGTGACCCGTCCGGTCCGAATTTAAATTTCCTCTGATTCGCTTTACGGTAACTGTACGATTGACAAGGAGACTCAATAGCTTCACTTTTCACAACAATAGTACATTTTGATACAAGTGGAGAAAGTTTTTCATTGTGGCCGAAGCGAAATTCGCTCAAGCCGTAGGCGAGGGTTTTATAGAGCCGAGTGCTGCAGTGACAAATTTCCAATTTTAATACACTTAAAACAAATATAAATAAACGGGGGTTGACGCGCGACTCGTGGTTGACACGCTTCGGTCCCAGTCTGACACGATAAAACAATAAATTGTGGCGGGGTGAGCTTGAATACTTTTCCGCACTAGTGCGGAAAATAGAGCAGCGGTGAGAGCAGTGGTGGCCGAGTGGTAACGGCCCCGACTTACGAGTTGTAGGTCGCGGGTTCAAACCCAGCCAGGCGCATTACTTTGTGTAATTTATTTCATCACCACTGCTCTCAAAACGGTGAAGGAAAACATCGTGAGGAAACCGGCATGTCCTAGAACCAAAAATTCAAAGACATGTGACATCCACCAACCCGCACTGGGCCCGCATGGTGGATTACGGCCCATTCCCTCTCCTAGAGAGGAGGCCTGAGTCCCAACAGTGGGAACATTAAAAAGGCCGACTATGCTATGCTATGCTATGCGGAAAATAGTAAATTGCGTGCCTAAGAGCGGCAGGGTACTCGAAAACTCACTCTTAAAGTGGGTTTTCAAGTAAGTGTATTGAAAATTATATTGCTACTTAAACGAAGTACTACTTATGCTATGGATGGGAGACGAACCGGACCATTCGCTGTGGCGACATTTCGGGGAGGCCTATGTCCAACAGTGGACGTTCTTCTGCTGAAATGATAATGATTATGATGACTAACGTTTCCGCACACCGCGTGATGCCTTACTACTAGGTATGCAAAATATTTACCAACATTACTGTTTCCAGCAATGCCATCCTTATGTGAAGACTACGCCCCGAATGAGTTGTGTGCTCATCACTGTATACCCGTGCCAGGGTCTTACAGGTGCGAATGTAACACTGGCTTCATGCTGATGGCTGATGGCAGGAATTGTAAGGAGGTACGTAGTTTTCTGTGATGGATTTATCGAATGCTAATCATTTTAATTTTTGCTAGTTACGTAAGTGGGTACCGGAAGATGGACGACGCCGAGGTCGACCTGGAAAGAGGTGCCGAGACGACCTAGATGCCGACCGTAAGGACTGGTTCGAGGTGGCTCAGGAAAGGAATACCTGGAAGAAGTTGGGGGAGGCCTTTGCCCAGCAGTGGGACAGTACAGGCCAATAAATAAAAATAAAAAAAACGTAAATCACGGCTAAAGGTAGAAAGAATAAAGAGAAATCTCCTGTTCCCTTATCGAATATAGTAAACCTTCTGCTTGCTATGCATGCTTAAGATGGTGAATCCCTTTCTCTTTCCCATGATTTGTAAGGAATATTCTTTGCCAGCTGTGGAAATATTATAATCAGCCTTATAATATTTCCACAGCTGGGGTCTAAGAGAGAGAGCTCGAGAAGTTTATGAAAAGGAATGGGCCGTGAGCCCATACGTTAAAAAGAAAGAATAACATGTGACCGTTTTAACGGCAGAATGTATTTGGACAAACTTACGGGAAGACAGTAATGGATCAAATCAAAAGAATCCTGATGAAAAAGAATAATATATGACCATCAACACACACTTGTGTTGTTTTGGTTTGTTGAGCTATAATGTAATGTAAATGTAATTCTGAATATACACTGGCATCCAGAAGAAGATCAATAGGCCTTGAGACATTGTATTCCGGGTCTGCTAACTGAAGATGTTGCAAGTGTGACCAGGACTGTTTGCGAAATGATGAGTTAGGTAGACTGTTTATAACCTTTGACACAACTAACGCCTGAGTTTGCAAGTTGTAATCTCCGTTAATAGACTTATAATCTAATGTTTCGATGCCTTTGCTCTGCTTAGAGACCGGACCTACCCCTGAAATGGAGGCATGATATTGCCGCCGTCGTAAACCTAGCATTTCAGTATCGCAACACACACTTGTGTTGATGGTCAAATGTTATTCTTTTTCATCAGGATTCTTATGATTGAATCCATTCCATATGTAGTTTAAGTTTATGTAATTATGAGGCCAGTATTGTTCATCGTAGCAGTCTTAAGTGAGCTTGCCTTCTTCCCTCTTACAAAGTGATAACATCAGTTACTCTCTTCTTATTTCCAGGTGGAAAAGAACAGGTGTAAGCCCCAAAACCCTTGCCAGCACAAGTGCAACGACAACGGCGTCGAAGTCAAGTGTTCCTGTAGAAGAGGATACGAGCTGATGCCTGATGGAACTTCTTGTCAGGGTAAGCAATTGTTTATCTTTTATTTTTCCAGACTCTTTGTGTTTCTTTATTCATGTTATCTGCCTCTAGTATGGGACGCTACTTGTGTCGATACTCATGCGCCTTCCCATCTTCCTAACTCGTGTTTTGCTGGTGCTGCCGTTGCGGCTGCGGAGAACCTCAAGTGGAAAATATAAATTTAACCTTGTTGGAAGTTATATTTTCGAACCGTTTAGGGTTGAAACTCTCGGTTCGTGGGGTCCGAGTGCTCAAAAGTTGTATAAAGATCAGTCAAAACGTCTAGTCGACACTTGGCGTGACCCAAGGGCTGGGTTTTACCTCGGACAGAGGATAAGCATTGCCATACAGCGTGGCAATGCCGCCAGTCTTTTGGGCACATTACCAGTCGACAGCGATGTGGAAGAGTTTTTTGATGCCATATTTTAGTTTTAGTTAGTTGTAATTAATGTAGGGTTTTTATTATTATTTATTTTATTTTATTGTAATTAGTTAAGTTAGTATTTTTAAATGTAAATAAATAGAACGTAAATAAAAACACTATGATATTAATATAAATGCGAAAGTAACTCTTTCTGTCTCTCTATCTGATAACTCTTCACGTTTTAACGGCAGAATGGATTTGGATGGACTCACGGGTAGATTATGTCCAGAGATATGAGATAGGACACTTTCTGTTGCGAGAGTTTATTCAATTGGGATGGTTTCCAACTTTCACGAAGGCGAAACTACTGACAGAAGCTAATGTAATGAAATAAAAGCAGATTAGGAGACCCGTAAATCGATTATATAGTAGAGTAATGATGATATTGTAGTTAGCATGAATATTCTTATTATTATTTGTGGCATTTTGACAGTAAAGTTCAACTAAACTGCCACTACAAGAACTGCTGATATTTATGTAATGTTAATTATGATGGTCAAATCAAATCAATAATCAATCAAAAATATTTTTATTTCACTTAGGGCTACATTGGCACTTATTAAACGTTGGAAGCTAATGCACGGTTCCAAATTGGTCGTTTCCTATGGAAAAGAACCGGCAAGAAATTCCATGGTCTTCAGAAACATTTAGACCGACCTTAATACATTGCTTTTTATCCAACTGTGCGTATGAGCTTCTTCCTTCTCGTTTCCAGATATAGACGAATGCCAGCTTGAGATTCCTGTATGCCTGGCGGGCACTCAGTGCCATAATCTGGAGGGCTCATACCGGTGTATCTCTATGAAGAAGACCAACGTGGAGAAAGGGCAGTGTCCGCCAGGGTTCGCCAGGAACCTCAACAATCATGTTTGTGATGGTACGCACCTGTCTATCGATTCTTGTTCCTATAATTTTGTTTCTTTAATATCTAGGTACTGTGTCACTGCCGGCTAAAGGTCTTCCTATTGTCTATCCACTTTTTCAATAGATAGGTTAAAGCAGAATGGTATGCTAGCATTTGTTTGCCACAGATCGTTTCTGAACTCCGTAAAGAGAACTACAACCGCCGCATCATCCTCCATCACGACAATGCGACTTCTCACACTGCGCACAGAACAAAAGAGTTTTTAGAGCAAGAAAACATAGAATTATTAGACCATCCGCCATACAGCCCCGACCTAAGCCCTAATGATTTCTATACTTTCCCTGAAATAAAGAATAAATTGAGTGGTCAGAGATTTTCATCACCTGAAGAAGCTGTGGAAGCCTACAAAACGGCCATTTTGGAGACCCCAACTTCCGAATGGAATGGTTGCTTCAATGATTGGTTCCATCGTATGGGAAAATGTGTCAAATTTCGCGGAGAATTCTTCGAAAAGCAATAAATACATTTTTAAATTGTAATGTTGTGTCACTTCCTTGATTCCCGAAATTGTCAGTGCCGCCCTCGTATTTAATATTCTATTTGTATGTTTTATTTTCCAGATATAAACGAGTGCACTCTGCCAAACCCTCCGTGTCCTCCCTCCGTATGCGAAAACACGATAGGAGGGTACAGCTGTGGTGGGGTCACAGGGAACCCCATCAACCTAAGCACGTCTCCTCGAACGCATGTGGAGGACAGATGTCCTCCTGGATTCAAGATTGGATTACATGAGGAGTGCGAAGGTATTGTGTTCATGCTTATGAAGGCGTGTAACTGGAACGCGACGCCATATGCAGGAAATATACGATTGCCTAAAGAGTTTAGGCAGAGGTGATTGGGCAACCCAATTTTGTCTGTTTCAAGTCCTTACTTGAACCGGGTCTATGTTATCTGAATTTATATTATAAAGCTGGAGAGTTTTTTTTTTTAATAATATAAAATTGCACACTTATGAAGATATAAATAAATTTTGCACCCAGCTTGACACGATAAATACAATTGATTGTGCTGGGGGCGAGCACGTCCACTTTTCCACACTATTGCGTAAAAAAGTAAATTGTGTGCTAAAAAACGGTAGGGATAAGAGCGGGTTTTCGAGTGAGTGTATTGAAATATTATTTTAATGTTGGCGAGCCCATTTATCAAGGAATACTATAACCTACAACATCACGCTACGATCCACAAGAACAGAGCAAAAACCAAAGACAGCGAGTTATTAGGAATTTTGGGTAGCTACTGATAAATTCGTGTTGGTAAAACTCAATAGCTTAGGTACTCGGTTTGGGAATTAAACTCAAGATCTTGTCCTTCTCAACAGTTGTGCTTGCAATTCTAGGTCTTTGCTCAGGGACTAAGTCACTAGCTTTCCGTTAGAAATTTCTCATTAACAGCTCTGAAATATGTTGACTATTCATCTCTGCCAACTTCTTTGGGGAATTTAAACGTCAAAGATTTTCCTATATGTCTGCTAAAGTTTTCCGCCAAAAGTTGGACATGGTAGTCACATGAAGGTACAAGAAAAAGAAACAGATCTAAGCTCTCATCTACCACAAGTAGTTAACAACCACAGTCACTGTTGTCGATATAGGCTATACGTAATATTTCTTTTAGTCAAAAAAAAAACTTTTTTTGCAAAAAAAAAAAAACACTAAAACGATCAAAATAAGTTACATTTTAGACGTCGCGTCGGTGTTTCTGGTATTGTTTGTTTGTTATTTAACACCAACTTCCGAAATTAAATTTATCTGAGGAGTTCTCTCGATATCTCTTGAATCCCATCATCAAAACTGGTTTTTGATAGAAATGAGACCAATCTGAAAGTATATCGATCCATAAACGACGGAGTTCTGACGTAACAAACATAAAAAAAAACAATCGAATTGAGAACAAAACATTTTTTATCTTACAGACGTGGACGAATGCGCGATCCACAAACACGACTGCAATCTTCTCTCACAGTTCTGCATCAACACGCATAGCTCCTTCTACTGCCAGGATAAGGAGTCCAAGTACTGCCCGCCAGGGTTCAAGATAGACTCCAACACTGGGAAGTGCGAAGGTAAGAGTAATCACAAATAGTAATCACTTAGTCATAGGTATTAACAGTAACAAGTATTAACAATAAATGGTAAATAATATTTTTATGCAAACAGGTTTTTTTAAAACACTTTTACACGTCAATTTTTTCGTCAATGTAAACAAGATGAAACCGGTGTTTCATAACTGACTACTCTGAGAAGAAACGCCAAAACAAACTCAGGAGTCAAAGTCTTTTTTAAAGTCCATACAGTAAACTTGAAATGGTCATATCATATGAGAACCATGCAGATTGGTGTCTGAGATAATCTTTTGAGAAAAGAGCCACACAGATTCGAGTGGACCTGTCCAGCCAATTCAATTATTATTTGTCAGTATTCGTTGTATCTCAACTCGACGACTAAGGAGCTTAACGATTTGGGGCAATCCCAAGCCATTTTGTCTTCAGAATACTCTTTTTACAGTTTAAAAAACTGTAAGCAATAGGTATTAACTGAGAGTAATATGTATTAACTGAGAGTACCAGCACCCCTAGCCAAGTTGATAATCGTTAACGCTAGTCGAAAACTAATCAAATGTATGGGAATAACATCGTCTCAACGTTAAGTCACGTGGTCAGAACAAACGAATAGAAATTTCATAGCCAAGATCACATCGTTCAAAATTATAGAATGAATTTTTATCGTTTCTACAATGTTCAATGCTACATCCTTTGTTATTGTAGAACGACATTGTAGAACGAGCGGCCGACTCAGGCGAGTCAACATGGCTACCAACTTATCATTTTCTACAATTGCTGACACCGAGGCGTTACCTTTGGAGAACGGAATTCGACACGAAACGGTTGTAACTTGGCTAGGGGGGCAGGTATTATGAAAGTTACACGTATGAACTGGAAAATATTGCCACCAGTCGCGGCCTACCTTTTTGTTGATATTTTTGAATTTTAATTAATTATTTTTGTTATTATTACAGATATAAATGAATGTGAAGAAGGAGGAAGAATTTGTCGCCAAGATCAAGATTGCGTGAATCAGTTAGGCCAGTACGACTGCAAACCCAGAATTGATCACAGGTAAACAAGTTTAGCTTGATGTCTGGCAAGGTACAGAAGTCTTACCATGACGTGTTAAGATTGACTGGCCTGTTGGTCTAGTGGTTAGTGACCCGGACTGCTAAGTCGGAGGTCGTGGGTTCGATTCCCACCCAGGACAAATGCTTGTGTGTCTGGGAACGAGAAAGAAGGATGGAGCTATACACCCTATTTAGCTCCGTCCCTTTAAAAGTTCAGTTTAGGTCGTCAATTGGGTCGCGTTGGGTCTCCACGGTCGAGCCTCTGGCCGCCTCAAGAAATTGTCAGTATAATTGTCAGGGTAGACTATAGTGCTAACAGTAAACCTCTTCCCCTTTATTTTCTTTCTTTTCTTTTTTAATAGTACATTCTATTTTTCCTTGACGATAAATAGTTATTTTTTTTTATACGCCTAGGGCAAAACTATTATCCCCATTGTTTTGAAAAAGGGCTTTAAGAGCGTCCTTTTCGAGGTATATTTCCATACAAACGCTCTTACGTGATTATGATGTTATTACACATCTTTCTCTAGATATTTTGGATACACAGCTATCTTTTGGATATTATCTAGGCTTCTACAGTTATCAAAACATAAATTTGTGTAAAACTATAGACCTCAAAAAATCTGCTATTTTACGTGAACTTTGGCCCTCCTATTTACTCATATATTAAAAATATAAAAAAGTACATCAATAGAAGCCTTGCTCATTTAATAGAGATTCTGGATGAAAACGATTGTTCTGAAAAAAAAAATCACAAATAAGTATTCGTGTAAATCATTCGAGTTTTCAGGCGTTATCTCTCTTTTTCGCATTGCCTCTTCATCAAATATCGCGTTGGATTGCGTTAAATATTACAACAAGCTTTTAAACCATGCTCGATGTTGGTGATAGGTGAGTGGAAAAGGACCTTAACGCTTTTCATTATTTTTCACACTTTTAATAACAGGCTTGAATCTCATAAATCATCCATCCATCCATCATCCATCCATTCGAAATTCGAAAAATGATTAAACATAAAGACAAACGTTTGTTACTGTCCGTTCAACCGATTATGACTTCTATTGCGTTGGTGGAATGACAAATGGTAGCTGCAGTAAATAGTTGGTATTGTAACCACTTTTTTGCTTTTAATGCCATCCTTATGCCTACGGAATAAGAGTTAAAATCGGATGAACGGACAGTAAATAAGAATTGTTTCAAATGTCTAGTCTTACTTCGAATGGCGCGTATAAATAATTTTATATTTCAGTAAAGATCAGTGCCCGGATGGTATGCGGAAAAGGGCAGGAAGCCTCTATTGTGAAGGTAAGTTAATTTCAAATTAAGTGTGAATATCTTTACAGAAAAGTGATGGCGGTATAAATAAGTTGTTACCATCTCTTTCTTGCACTGGAAGGTTGAAATTACTACCTTACAAGTCCCTCAGGCAGGGCCTAGATAAGTGATAGTGGTGTTCGAATCAACGGGTTTACGATAGCTTAGTTAGTTCTTTACATATTAATATTATAACACAAAGTCCCCTACTTTGTCTGTCTGTTTGTTTGTAATAAACTCAAAAACAAAAAAGATTGCGAGTAACACTCGTGCAAAACTAGGGCTTTATCTCTGAGTGAAAAATAAGTAATAACTAGCCCTTTGAGCTCCCAATACTTTATAACCTGATTTTTTTTCCAGCCTTTTAGTCCCAGCCCAATATTTTTACACATAATGTAATCACTTCTAGATTTTATGAATTCCATCTAGGTTAAAGCACGCATACGTGCGCCAGCCGTTAACGCACCCCACTTGCAAAATTAAGAAATTAAGACATGCATTTAAAATTTCATACCAGGCCACTGAGAAAGTTTTGCGAAAAAAAGTTTTTAGATTCAAGATTCAAAGATTCAAAAGCATTTATTCCATTTACAGGCACTTTTGAAATGTCAAGAAGTCAGTCAGTTAAAAAAAAAAAGATGCTAAATTTTGTACATTCCAAAGCGTAGATCTCTATGAAGAAGAATGTGCAAGAAACTCCATGGACACTCTTTTAAATCTATCAATTACAAATATCTCTGTTACATGTTTCTTGTCGCTATCATGTGAGAACAATGTAAATAAAGTAAAAATAAAAACTAAATATAGATATTAAAATAGCAACTGGCAGCTAAGAGATAACCAGTCTCAACTGACAGCGCCCATTCACGAACATGACGCCAAATCAAATTATCGTGTCTCGTTTAAAAATGGATCTGCATCGACATCGAAAACATTTTTGTGCGACGATTTTCTACGATTTTAAATGTAGTCGACAGATTGGCTGTTTCAAAATGAACCAACGCCTACGAAAGTGAAGCGATCAAGAAGCGCAGGGAATATTTTGATCACTGTGAAATTTTGATGTGTGTGTTGTGAGTGATTTCAATTCCATTACGAAACCAAAGCAGCATCAACGCCGAATGGTATACCACAAAATGTCTGCCAGAAGTTTTGTCTGCAATAAGCAACAAGCGACCCAACACAGGGCCCCACGGGGTACTGCTTCACCATGAAACACGCCCGCGCTCTTAGCGCTCAAAACAGGGGACTTCCTGGACACCACACCGATCAAAGTCTTGGGGCACCCTCCTTACAGTCCTGATCTGGCACCGTGTGACTTCATTTTATTCCTTAAAATAAAAAATCAGCTGATAGGGATACAGTTTTCATCGCCGGAAGAAGTGCTAGCAGCGTTCCAGAAGGCCGAGGAAGAGGTGTCTGCGGCGGACTGGAAAAAATGTTTCTAATGTTGGTTCAGACGCATGAAACTTTGTATAGAGGCTGGTGGAGAGTTCTTTGAAAAGATTTAATAAAAATATTTTATCCATAGAAGTTAGTTTTTTAGTTTCTCAAAACTTTCCGAGTGTCCCACGTACAAACTACACAACTATAAACTATATAACGCAAGTTAAACTTGCGTTGTATAGTTTAAAAAGGCTCAAATAAGCACCAAATTATTTTAAATTCGAGTCTTAGTTTTGCAAATGGGGCACTTTACCGTCTGGAGCATATTATATACCTGGTTTACCATTGTTCATGGTTCAGATAATTTTGAAATTATATGTTGTTTCCAGATATCGACGAATGCGTGGAAGGCACTCATCTTTGCGATCAGTATCAGCATTGTCTGAACACAAATGGTAGTTATGAGTGTCATTGCAAGCTGGGGTACGAGCTGGACACCATCACTGGTGCTTGTGTTGGTAAGTAAAACCTACGAAAATAATAATATAGCAACATCTAAAAAGCCACATAAAAATAGCCACGTAACTTAGTTACTAGGTAAACACATCGTCGCCGGGACAAAAAGCTACGTACTTACATAATAACTATACGTGTAGGTAAATAATAACATCATAAAAGATGCGTAGTGAGAAGTGAGTTAGTTCTGGATACCAGGTAGGTTACCATGAGCAGCACTCGCGCAAAATCCAATAGTTTTCAACGGAGGTTTGCTGGACTTTACACCCTGTTTCGTATACCTCCAAAGAAACACCACACCTCAGTTTCCTGTTCGAGCAGGAAGAGGTCAATATCCAAGGCGGGTGATGTTAAGTACGGAGGTATACAGGTGAAAGATACCAAAAGAGAAGGCTGTATAGAAAGCGAAAGATATCGTGCCATGGTGCCATACGAGAATTGCTGGTCGCGAAGTCGTCCCCCATATCATGATGTACTTACTGTACATGCAGCATTATTAATTTTTTTTTTTCATAAAAAGACCTATCATAAAGTCTGCCTCCTTTTCCATGAAGGTCTTGTGGAAAAGATTAAATAAATAAAGATTATTATTTCTGATTTGCCTTGTTGCTTTTTGATTTTACTGACACCGGCTTTAGTCCGTACAAGTCTAACATTCTCTTTTGTTCCTACCAGAGCGAGACAAGTAATTTAATTATTTCCCACTCCCAAAAAAAACCAGTTATAGTACAATTATTCATAACTAAATACTTAAAATATAGCCTATGTCACTTAAGAATATAGCAGCTTTCTATCGGTGAAAAATTTTTACAATCGGACTAGTACTTTCAGAGATTACCTGCTTTTTTGCATACTTTACCTCTTTATAATACTAGTGTAGATGTAAATATATATTTATATCCTCACAAGCATACAGGGAACAGAAAGACTAAAGAAATACCAGTTTTATACGTTCCAGATGGTTTGTTAATAAAAAGTCAAGCTCTAATACTAATTTCTTTCCTTTCAGACATAAATGAGTGCGCGACTCGTCAACACGACTGCATCCCTGAAGCCCAACGTTGCGACAACACGGTCGGTTCCTATCTCTGCATCAGGATAACTTCGTGTGGTACTGGTTATGTGCTGCATCACTCTACTGGGAAATGCGAAGGTATAGAAGTTCTACTGCCCCCCTAGTCAAGTTACAACCATTTCGTTTCGATTCTCTTTTCGTTGATCGCCTCGAGTCGGCCATGCCTCCTATTCCTTTGTTCTGACCACATGACTGAGAGTTGAGATGACGTCAGAACAAAAGGAACGGAGGCGTGGGCTACTCGAGGCGATCGACGAAAAGAGAAACGAAACGGTTGTAACTTGGCTAGGGGGGCTGGTTTCACGTAATCATTATTTTATGAATTTTGATGCAGTTTGTTTGTTATTATTGTTTGGTTCACACTTGTCTACTATCTCATCAGATGGTAAGTGATGATGTGATCAACGATGAAACACGCTCACCTAGAAGTAACCTATTAATAATAATAATAATATTCCACAACTATCACACAACGCCGTCTAGTCCCAAGCTAAGCTGAGCTTGTGTTATGGGTACTAGACAACTGATAAACATACTTATATATTCCTAAATACATACGTATATAGATAAATTACACCCAGACACAGAACAAATGATCATACTCATCACACAAACATTTGTCCTGGGTGGGAATCGAACCCACGACCTCCGGCATAGCAGTCAGGGTCACTAACCACTAGACCAACAGGCCAGTCATTATTCACTCTTGACTTAAAGACCCCCAGGTTGTATCGCAGGGAATTCTACTTCTTGGATGGTCAAACGCGAGCCTATGTATGATAAAAAAAGTTGGTAAATAAAACAAAATTGAAACCTAGTATTGATATTGAATCACTGCTATACTTCGTGCGGAATTAACGTCCGAGTTTCATCACTGTGTAGACTGCCCTCACACCTCAGCCGCCGGGATCCCGATCCCGATTTTCAGCCGCCATACGCCGTACGCCGCGCCTACGGCCGGACGGCGAGCAACGGGTAGCTCGCAGTCCGACCGTCCAGTAACCGTCCGACCAAGGCAAAAAAGAAACAGGAGTGAGTTTTTAGTCAGTAAAAGTCTGTCACGCCCTCTCGCTCCGCCCAAGAACAGGGGGTGTCAATGGATGATTTTCCCACCAAAAAAAAATCACTGCTATACTTCCACTAAGTGCTTGAATGCGATGCTGATGATAGTCATCAGGTGGGATCGCAGTCAAGCACTTGTTTATATTATTTAAGTGTGTGGAAGGAGAGGGAATGTCAGACTTTTACTGACTAAAACCCACCTATGTTCTTTCATTTGCTCTTTTCGTTCCAGTGCCACAATAACTCTTCGAACCACAAATGAGAGTTTTAACGATTGTAGCGACATCTATGGCGCTACATAAGAACTAAAAAATTTTTTGTCGCTGATTGATAGCGCTGTGGTTCGACGGACAGTGCCATCTATTAATTAGTTTCGTGAACTAATTATATCGTCACCGGAAACGCTAGCGGCACCCTACAGCTTGGACACGATCGTCGGTAGATGGGATGTAGCGAGGACTGGAGGGAAAACCGAGTGGTGTGACGTTCTACCTCGGACAGTCTTGGCATACGCTCAGTATCAACGCACGTGTTTGTATATTGAAATAAAGTTATTTTAATTTTAAATTATCTTGGGTACTTCGAGTACCCACATCTACCTAAAATCATGTCGGATCTTTATGAAGACCAATGTATCGCATCTCGGCCACCCATGATGCGACATATTCAAATCCTAGATCACGGTACAGAGTTCTAAGCGCGATAAGAAACAATACAAGAACCCGAAATCAATTATCGGGTAGTTGCCCCGATCAGACACAAAACCTGTCTGGTCGGAAGAGCCTCCCTTTTTAACGAATGAATGTGGACTTAACACTCTGTTCCGCATACCTCTTAACGATAAAGCTTCAAAATGTAACATTGGTGTGAAAAAGTGATTTTTTTAAAACGCTGCAGGCATAGGGGTAACCAGCCTTCCAGTATTCTACATGATGCATTTTAGAGAGCGTGCGTGGGAATTACATGACTTGATATTCTGCTATTCGATGGTAATTAGACGACCTGTCGTACAGCGAGTGGCAAACTTTACATTTCACCTTGACACTTCTACGGTCCAGACTAAGCGTTTCGCCTCGTCGTTTGTACCACGCACATCAAAATACTAGAACAATTTACCTGCTGCGGTCATCCCGTTCGATTGTAATGTAGGTGTCTTCAAGGCTAAAGTGAATATACTTTTAATAAACTAGTGCCCTTAACCATCAACGATTGCTTACCATCAGGTGGGATCACATTCAAGCACTGGTCTAAATTAATTTAAAAAAAAACTGGGCAAGTGCGAGTCGGGCTCGCGTACTGAGGGTTCCGTACAAACTTACCTATGAAAACAGTTAAATTCCCGAATTGAGTTTCAAAGATTTTTTACAGTTTTCAGATTTTTCCCTAGACCTTTGCTTCATGCCAAATTTTAGGATTCTAGGCCAACGGGAAGTACCCTATAGATTTTGATTCCCTTGAGAGTGTCGAAATACACGTTTTTTGCGACATAAACAGCCGTATCTTTTTTTTTGTTAACTCAGTCTGATTTTTTCACAGCTTCAAGGGATCGCAGACTTGAGTATATGGTTTTAATTTCAACTCGATACCTCCACGCGTTATCGAGATAAAGGGTCTTGACAGACAGATAGACAGACGGACGGACAACAAAGTGATCCTATAAGGGTTCCAATTTTTCCTTTTGAGGTATGGAACCCTAAAAAGACACTTAAATAAAGACTTTGAAATCGCAATGACGATTTTTTTTTATTTTTAATCTTGATTGTTTCCTTCCCCAGATATTGACGAGTGTGGTCTCGGCTTAGATAACTGCGGTAAGGATTACATCTGCAACAATCTCCGCGGTTCCTTCCGTTGTGTGCGCAAACGCACTACCACTACATCCACTACACCGTTACCAGAATATGAGTACGAGTATTATGATTCTGAGTGAGTATAATATCTTAATTTTAACTAATATTACGGGAGCAGTAATGGCTCAGGAATAACAGCCTTGACCTACGCCTTAGGTCATGGGTTCAAACTTAGGTAGGCTCTTTATGTAATTCAGTTCATCACCACCACTCACCGTTACTCTCGGGATAGAAACATCCAAACATCTTGAAGGAACCAGTATATCTTTGAACAAAAAAAATCAAAGTGATGTGACGTCCACCAAAACACCGCTCCCACTTAGCCCTCTCCTTGAAAGGAGGCCTAAGTGGGATAGTTATTTTACTGATGAAAGATGCGCTATGGCTGGGGGGTCCTTGGCTTTTTATCCAGGAAAAAACTGGGCAAGTGCGAGTCGGACTCGTGCACTGAGAGTTTCGTTCAAACTACAATTCTCGAATGGAGTCTCGAACATTTTTCCAAATTGCAAAAAAGTATTTTTTTTTGTGACAGTAACAAAAAAAAAATTGTTTTCAGATTTATTCCTATACCTATCTGTGCTATAAGACCTTGCTTTATGTCAAATTCCAGGATTCTGGGTCAACGGAAAGAACCCTCTGAATTTTGATTCCTTTGAGAGTATCGAAAGAGACGTTTTTAGCGACATAAACGCCCGTATCTTTTTATTTGTTAAACCTAATAATATTACGGAACCCTAAAAGCGACCAAGTTAAATACTTGTTAAGAATGTCATCATTGTCATTATTTTTAAATTTTGATAAAACTTTGCACAAGATATCAACCAAAAACCACAAACTAAGAACCTCTCAATTTTCAGAGAAGAAACAGAAGCCAACCGCACAGCACCCGCAGAAACGCAACCAAAAGAACCTTCAACCACCACAACTTCAACAGCAAAACCTACTCTACCACCGACTACATCTGAAAAACCTAAAGAAGAACCAAGAATAGAAGACAATAATGTAGAACCACCCCCTACATACGACAATATACCAAATGTGTACAATTATGAAGCAAACGAACCAAAATATGAACCACCAACAACGACTGCGGAACCTGAAGAACAAACTCACCTTATACCAACTGAACACCAAGAATATATAACAGTAACCGAACCTGTAAACACACCGAAGCAGCCAGAAGTAACCTTTAACCAACCTACTCCACCAGCTTATATACCTGAGAGAGAGTTACCGAGACAACCAGTAGAACAACCAGAACAACACATTCCAAAGCAAGAAGAACAAACAAACGAATCGATTCCACCGGAAGATGAGATACCAGAAACTACATATAGGCCTACCGAGCAACCTAAACCTGTCCCTCCGTACTCAGTAAACGTGAATGTAAGGAATGAAGAAAGACCAGTTCCTGGGGAAAGGAAAGGGGATAGCTCAGTAGTTACAAATACAGAACCACCTCCAAAGAATCAATGGCCGAAGGTAGAGAAGCCGAAGGAATGCCCATTTGGATTTGAGCCCGAGGAGTATGGAGATTGCTTTGGTAAAATTTGGTTTGGTTTTTCTGTAGTTTATGAATCGTATACTGTGTTTAATTTGTTTTTCTAACTACACATAATTTAACGCTTTCTATAATTATGAGGGATTAAATCGTGACCATAAATTGTTATCAATATTTTAAAATGATGAATGATTCTACTTCTTCTGTCAGAATCTTCAAGAATTTGGATTCAATGCTTTTTTGAGAAGCGGAAACGTGGATATGCTTTGCATTTTCTCATTAGGTTTTTCGAAGATTTATTCGAGGGTATGTAGATTATTCTGATGTGGTTCGTCGTTGGTATTTTGCTGATCCAATGTCTGTATATAACTGAAGTGTAATTTACTCAGAATAACATTGGTTTTCAAGTATTCTGGATTTACATACTGGATTCTGGAGTTTTAGACAAAATTATTTTCTCCGTCACTCATAGTTTGACAATTATATATCGTTTAAATCCTCAAATGTCTTTTTGCATACTTTAGACCAGATCTAAGTTAATCTAACATAACAGACATATACCTAAATGCTGCTAAGAAATGAGGTGTTTGTTAACTTCTTAGCAGCATTTATTTAGGTATATGTGTGTTTTCTTACACTAGGAAGTGATGATGGGCGGGAGTTTAAGGAGACTTTCTTTTATTAATTTTGACGATCAAAAATGCTGATTCTAAAGTTATCCCTATCTGTTAAGTTGTTGATTAAATTTTCTTCTTGTACCTCAGATATAGACGAATGTGCTACCAACCGCCACAGCTGCTCCGGGCTCACCGAGGTCTGCAGGAATACTATAGGAGGCTACACCTGTAACTGCGCGCTTGGCTTCCGCAGAGACCTGGTCACCAAGAGCTGTGTGCTTATCACCACGTCTTCTTCTACGACGACAACGACAACGCCAGTGCCGACGCTGCCTACTTCTACTAGTAAGTCTTTAGGGACATGGTCTCGAGGATTTTAAATATTAAATTATCATCACCTTATTTTCCAAAACGGCGACCACTACAGCAGTCCTGAAACTGCCTACTTCTACGAGCGAGTCTTTATAGACCTTGGCATCAAGACTTGTGTGCTCATTACCAGCTTATCCTCCACCACGGTAACCATAACAGCAGTCCCGCAACTATCTACTTCTGCTAGTACGTCTTTAGGCCCTAATTGGCACCAAGACTTGTGTGCTCATCACCAGCTCATCCTCTGCCATGGCGACCACTATGCTTGTTCTGGATCTACCAACACCTACTGGTAAGTTTTTAGGGACCTGGTCAATAAGACCTGTGTGCTGATCCCACTTCATATCTGCAAACTAAATAGTAATGTTTCTTTTGCAGAAAAGGCTTTCTTCTGGGGCTATCCGGAGTACACCGGAGTGACAGCAAGACCATTCCGACATCGAAACCTATGTGATGCTGGGTTCCATCATAATGCTAAAACTGGACAGTGCGAAGGTAACTTTGTCTGATGCTTAGTGAATTTTTTTTTTTTTTTTTTAATTCGCTATAAACCAGTGCTTGACTGCGATCCCACCTGATGGTAAGCAGTGATGCAATCATTGATGGCGAGGCGCACTAGTTTATTAAGAGCCTATTCACTCTAGCCTTGAAGGCACCTAAATTATAGTTGGACGGGAAGACAGCAGCAGGCAAATTGTTCCAGTCCCTCGATGTACGCGGTATAAACGACGAAGCAAATCGCTTAGTTCGGACCGTTGGTGTTTCAACAACGTAAGGGTGGATACTCGCCGTACGTCGGGTTGTCCGATGGTAGAAAGGAGATGGCGGAATCAGGTCATGCAATTCCCGCGCACACTCTCCAAATTAATTTTGGACTGTTAAAGGCTCTTGCGAGGCCACTACTAATGTTGTCAATGTAGTTAAATTCTAATCGAATTCATTGTGTGGTATAATTGACAACCTAGCCCAGCAAGTGTAAAAATAATTAGGCAATGCAGCAGTTATAGGACCGTAAGGTTCTGGAGTGGTGACTACGTACTGGAGGATACCCGCAAATAATTCAAGTTTACCTATCGCATGATTTATGTATTTTTTTCTCTATGCATGCAACCATATTTGTCCGCCTCTAGGCATAACAGAGCGACCTATGAACCTTATTTAAGATCTGTATTAACTACCTATGTTAAACAAATAATAAATGATTATTGATTATTGACGCAGCTTTAGAAGGCCTCTCACAAGGTGGACCGTCGACGTGTTAAGGATCGCGGGAATCCGATGGATGCGAGACGCACAAAACCGGTCATTGTGGTGACACTTGGGGGAAGCCTATGTTCAGCAGTGGACAAATTTCAATTGAAATGATGATGACGATTTTCTACTTCATCAGATGTAATTTCCAATATTGCTAATCAATTCAACCTCATCTTTACCCACAGATATAAACGAATGTACAAACGGGCAGGCCAACTGCGCAGCGGTGGAGATCTGCATCAACACTCCCGGTGGATACCGCTGTGAGTGTCCACCCAACTGGAGGCTCGACGAGGTCAGACATCGCTGTGTGCCCATCAAGAACAACGGACAGTTCCCCACGGGATATGGGAATGAACCTAGTAAGTATGTCAAGTTTAGATTCGCTGGAATATTGGTTAAAATTCAGATCTTAGATCTCAAATTCCTGCTAGGGCTGCGGAAATGTTCGGAAAAGTTTACCGTGGCTTCAGAACAAAAAGGGTAACTGAAGGACATAGGTGGGTTTTAGTCTGTAAAAGTCTGACACGCCCACTCGCTCTACCCTAACAAGGGAGAAGTCCATTTTGTTCTGATACTGACGAATTAATCTTTATTTTATTCGGTTGTTTTGTTTGACTCCTGATCAATATTACTAAATGCATTGAAATATATTAGCCTTCTGAACAAGCCCTTGCTAAGAAAGCTTAGAATCACAGGAGGACAAAAGGAGACGGTTACGTTCGGAGTTTTCCCTCTTGAACAGTACAGAAAATATAAGGTTGAGGCAGAACCAAAGTAACTAATATGACACCAATCACTGTAAATTTTTTATTGTTCATAGACAAATGGAAAAATTGGGCCAGGAAGTCTGGAGTAGTCTAAAGGGGGTGACCAAACGGTTGCAAACTAGCGTTTTAACCAAGGTAACCTTAGTTTATGTGTTTGGTTTGTGTTGCGGCTACATGGATGTAAACCACGCGCCAACACGTTCGGTGGTTGGGAAAACGCGCCTCTCAACCAAGGGCGTTGAAGGTCATGGATTACAACTGCTGTCTACACAGATTGAAACTCGCAAGGTCACCTTGATTGGTACATTGGTTTGCAACCATCTGGTCATCCCTTAACGTAGGTTGCGAATCACAAGACACACGCCAGATCGTTGAGGTAATACTTAAAGTCTGCTTATGACCAGCAATCAACGTTTTCTATTGTAGAATCAATGCTTACCAAAGGCATGACAATAAATAAATGATTTTGTTTCAGTCTACCCACCCCTACCACCAAAGGACGTGATCCACACGACAGGCACCAAATACGTAGACCCTGAGATCACGCAGGTTCTTGACCGAGGCTCGGTCTTCAGGTGTCCTGCAGGCTACAGGCTTGGAGATGACAACACTTGTGCTGGTAAGTAATGCGACTGCTATAATTAAATAATAAACATGCATAACACAAAACTAAATGACTATGAGAGATTGCGAGTAGTGGTGGCCGAGTGGTAATGGTCCCGATTTACGAGTCGTAGGTCGCGGGTTCAAACCCAGTCAGGCGCATTAATATGTGTAATTTATTTCATCACCACTGCTCTCAAAAAAGTGAAGGAAAACATTGTGAGAAAGCCGGCATGTCCTAGAACCAAAAATTCGAAGACATGTGACATCCACCAACCCGCACTGGGCCCACTAGAGAGGAGGCCTGAGTCCCAGCAGTGGGAATTAAAAGGCTGATTACACTAAATGACTATATCCACTTCCAGACGTTAACGAATGCCTAACCGGAGAAGCGAAGTGCGGACCCCAGCAGATCTGTGCAAACCTACCAGGAGGGTACTCCTGCAACTGTCCCAGCGGACACCGCCTGGTGAAGGACCATGAATGCGAGGACGTTGATGAGTGTGCTCTAGGAGGCAGTATGGTGAGTTACGATAGAATTATTTTAAATTAGGTAACTAATATGAATCTGTCGGGAGAGAAGTCCTAGGACTGTCCCAGCGGTTACCACCTGGTCGTGAACCACGAGGGTGAAGGTGTGAATAAGTATACTCTGTGTTACCACCACACTACCGTATGGTTGCTAGCAAAGGAGGAGGCCGCACGTGCACGCGCGAGGCAATGACCCTCGCGCCCCAGCCGCCAGGATTCCGATCCCGATTTCCGGCCACCGTATGCGCGGGCTTGCAGACGGCGAACAATTGGTAACTCGCTGTCCGATCGTCCGGTAACCGTCCGGACCGAGCCCAAGTCGTCGATGGGGCGTAGTGTTCCACGCGTGCCTTTAGGAGATGTCAGCAACCGTAGGGGCCCTGCAGGGTCGAAGCCTACTGTGGCCATGGGTGATGCGAAAGAGATCCCGGGGGCCTGGAAAAATGGCAAAGAAGGAACAGGAGTGGGTTTTTAGTCAATAAAAGTCTGACACTATCTCCCGCACCGCCCAAGAGCGGGGGATGTCATTAGATGATATTCCCACCCGAAGAAAAAAAACTGTCGTGTGGTGAGTTACCTTAGAGTTTCTTCACATTAACTGACATGAATCTGCCGCGAGAGAACTCCTGCAACTGTTTCAGTGGACAGCACCTGGTCAAGGTCAATGGGCGTGAAGATGTGAACAAGTTTCCCCTGGTTGGTAGTATGGTGTGCTACAAACATTAAGGTTGCATTTGAATGCTTCTAGGCGGTTATGACCTATCAATCAGCTGACCCACTGATTGAGGGGGCTGTCTGATCTACAAACAAAAAAAAGTTGTAACAAAATAATCAGTAGTGACATCCTATGGCGTCACATAAGAATGAATCCTGCATCGCGCAATCCAAGCTCTCCGCGCGATTAGAATATAAAGAACCGCCCGAAATCATCTATCGGGCAGTTGCCCACCAGACATAACACCCGTCTGGTCGGAGGATCCTTCCTTTTCAACGGAGGTTTGCGGGACTTTACACTCTGTTCCGCTTCCTACAAAAATCAAAGCTATTAATTACATTTCATGTGCCTTGCCATGTGTTTATCAAGTACAGTGTATTGAATTTATGTCGCCCTATCAATATTCGTAACCCTATACTTTTAAACTCTGGCCAAACTGAAACGAAACTCATGTAGGATACTGGATAAAATTTAGAAATAAAATTGTGATTGCCGATTGGATCAAATAATTTGTACGAAGTTTTAAAATTATTTGTTCTATTTTCAGCCCGTCTGTTCCCAAAACGCGGATTGTGTGAATACCATCGGATCTTACCAATGTAAATGTCACATTGGATTCAGATCTGCACCTGTAAATGATAAGGTAAGATAATAAGCTGAGTTTTTTACATTTTGCTGTTGCTATTTCTTAAAACCGGGCAAGTGCGTGTTGGACTCGCACACAGGGTTCCGTACAAACTTACCTATGAAAACAGTTCAATTCCTGAAACGAGTTACAAAGATTTTTTCGAATAGCAAAAAACGTTTTTTTGGTGACGTAACTACAAATTTACCGTTTTCGGTTTTTTTCCTATACTTGTGCTATGTCATATAGTGTGCCAAATTTCAGGATTCTAGATCAATGGGTAGAGAGTACCCTATGAATTTTGATTGACAGTGTCGAAATACACGTTTTTTGTGACATAAACGGCCGTATCTTTTTTCTCATTAACTTAGAAGTTTGATTTTTTCACAGCTACAAGGGACCGAAAAAGTATTTTTTTATATTTAATTTCAACTTGATACCTTCACGCGTTTCCGAGACAAAGGGTCTTGGCAGACAGACAGACAAACAGACTGACGGACAACAAAGTGATCCTATAAAGGTTCCTTTTTTCCTTTCGAGGTACGGAACCCTAAAAATAGTCAATGGGTTAACCAAACCAAAAAGTTCTCGGGCACTTTCCGTGTCCAATGTAATGACACCTTCAGGATGATGGGACTTCCTCGTTTCTACAATGCCTCTGAAATGTTCGCGCAGGCTCGTACTGACGGCTTTTATGCCACCATTCGGAAAAAACTTGGGTCACTTATGAGGAGGGTGCGGGGAAGCCACAACAGCATCCTGAAAACCATAGCTGAGGTTGTGCGTGCTCCTGTGTTGAGAAAATTCGTACGTCTGATGATCAATTAGGGAGGCATCAGCCACCAGAGACTAAAGAGCAGTAACAGCCCTTTTGTGATTTTTCGTTTTATTAGTGATTCTGAAAGCGGGTTTCTTAAGCTTTCTATTGAATTAACTTACTTATTTCTAAGACTATTAGAATGGTTTTTATTTAACAGTTTTCACTTACTGCAAACGAAAAAAATTAACAATTTGGCGTGATTTCCCAACTAAAATACAGTATAAATTATACTGCAGATTAAATTTTAAGGTTTCATAACTAAAATGCAGTAAGCAATATAATTTTACAGTTCTTTAGATAGTTTTATATTTCTGGAAAAAAATTAAAAAAAAAAATTAATACGCAGTAAAATTTACCGCCATACAAGCTATTTTTACTGCAAATTAAGAAAATACAATTTATTGTCACGAACTCCCAACTAAAATGCAGTAAAATCAAAGCTTGTCGCATTTTAATTGTGAATACTTAACATTCTTTTATCATTATAAACTGACTAACACGCAGTAAAATACAGCATTACTGCAGATTAGTTTGGATAGCATAATGACACAGATATGATTATTCCTAGCTAAAGTGCAGTTAATGTTTTAAATACTGCATTTTAATTGGGATCAAGTTTAACAAATTATAGTAAATTAAATACATTAAAAAAAAAAAATTAGATACATTATGTTATATATGTTAATATTAAGAGAAAACTGTCAAAGGAGGTTGTGCATTCTGCGCAGGGTCCTTTATTAATTAGATGTTTTTTTTTATTTTTGATATGTAAATTTTACATAAGTGAGTTGAATTATTGTGATTAAATAATAAGAAATAAACGGTCTTTAAAATGTGAACTAGCTATTTTTCTTACTGCACTAGTAAATTGAACACTTTTTTCTTAAAAAACTAACTAAAATGCAGTATTTTTTTGACCTTACTGCATGTTAGTTGGGTTTCTTGACAAAATAACTGATCCAAACGCAGTAATAGGGCTTTTTGCTGCATTTTACTAAGTTTAAAATGGTATTTTTTACAAAAAAGGCTATGCAGTAATAGGCACCAAAAAGAATAAATGGCCATAATAAATTCAGTTATTAAGATATATTTTTTTTTATTGCTTTAACGTGTGAACCTATGCCTTTACAACCTTTCTGCATTCAAATTTTTTTGCTTATACATTCTGTTGATTTTTTAAAATCAATTCTTAACTTTAAATGCGTTTTACTCGAAATCGTGATTTTGCTGTTACTGCACTTTAGTGTATGGTGGGCAGAATCTTTCTGTTGGTTATCTAGACGGGGCGGACCATCTCAACTCTGGATTCATTTATGAGACTCAGGATCTGTTGTTACTGTTTCCTGGCCCTGAGGAGATATAATTTGGAAATAGTCTTTGTGCGAGTTTATTTTTAATACTAACAATAGATTTTAAGTCTTATGTATAGGTACTAACAGTTGGACAATGATGTCCGAAAATAAAAAATAATTTGAATTTGAAAATGCGCTTGATACTTGTCTTTTTAGTTAGCATATACTAGCAACCTACCCAAATTTCATACGGGTGTTAAAACCCTCAAAATTCACATTATTTTAAGGTATTATGTCCGCTGCTATACTTTTGTGTGCATCATCATCATCTTCCTGCCCTTGTCCCGTGTTATTTGGGGTCGGCGCAACACGTTTTCTTCTTCCATTCTGCCCTGTGACTCGTCATACTATCACTAACTTCCTTTTCTTTCATATTACTCTTCACACAATCCATCCATCTTTTCTGTACACTCATTACATGTAAACTCATAACTCTTTTAGTAACATGCGTTTCATCCCTCCTCTTCACATGACCATAGACCACCTTGTGTGCATAAAGAATTAAATAAATAAATGTAGCTGTTGTGCACACCCACGTCCACGTTATATAGTTTGTACGGAACCCTGAGTGTGCGAATCAGACTCACACTTGCCCGGATTTTTTTTATTGGGCTTGCGCTAGACCACTATCTCTCTCGATGGTAAGCGATGATATGGTCGACGGTAAATCACGCTTGCCTAGAAGTAACCTATTCACTGTTGACTTAAAGACTTCTAGGTTGTCATCAGTAACAGAGATTCCAGCAGGGATTTCTACTCCTTAACTTTACACATAATAAACGTATTCCCAAAATATTTTGTGTGTATGGATGGGATGTCCACCACGTACTGGTAGTTAATTTCCGTATGTCAAAGTCTGATGATGAAACAGGCTTGGCTGTATCATGTTGATGTAATACTCTTCACTAACTTTTATTTTGCTTAGGTGTGCGTCGATGTGGATGAATGTATGGAGTCGCGCCCCGGCTCGCTCTGCCAACACAGATGCAACAATGTCTGGGGAGCCTACCGCTGTGCCTGCCATAGAGGATACAGACTCAATTCAGATAATAGGTAAGTAATTTAAAGTAAGTGTTACTGCAAAAGATGGAGGGAGTAGAGGGAGGCCTTTGGTAAGAGTGACGAGATAGTTGGCGTATTGTTTGAGCTGCTGCGCCGCATATCGCGGGTTCAATCCCCGCAAGAGACAAATATTTTGTATGACTAAAATCATCAATCTGTCATGTAAAATGCAATAATACATCACGTCTCGCACGACCCTAAAACCAGGTCATCGGTCCTCCTTATGGGAGGCTTACTAACGCTGCGTCTTCAGTTGCATGGTTGCCATTACAGAACCTTTCAGCCCCATCGACCATCTGTTCTGCGAGCAATGTGCCTTGCTCACTGCTACTTAAGGTTGGCGATCCTTCGGGATATGTCGGCGACCTTAGTTCTATCTGGATACCTTCATTTCTGATGCGATCACACAAGGAAGCTCTGAGTATACATTTCCTATTTCCCTTCGGGTGACTTTAAGCCTTCTGATGAGGCCCTAGAATTCAAAATCCTACATCGTAGTATTAGAATTCTCTGCGCGAGAACATAATTATGTATTAACAGAAATCAACATTCGTATAAATAGCTATCTAATTAAACCCTTATCTGTATCATTTCACAGCACATGCTCAGATGTCGACGAGTGCACCGAATTCAAATCCAAGATCCCTTGCGTGGGCCGCTGCCTCAACGAGCCTGGGAGCTACCGGTGTGCCTGTCCTTCAGGCTACAGGCTCTCTGAGGATAAGAGGAGCTGTATTGGTGAGTTACATTATTATTAGTCTTAGCCCTATAGGATTTTTTGTAGATACCGCCGTCTCAATAAACCGGAGAGCTTCAGGTTCCTCGACTACTGACTCTCTAAAGAAAAGGGGAGTTGTCTAAGTGAGTTTAATTTTTATTAGTCTAGACTCTAAAAGATCCTTTGCAGGTACTGCTGCCTCAACAGATCGAGGACTACAAGTGCGCCTGTTCCTCTAGCTCAAGAATCACTGAATAAAAAAGGAATGGTATTATAATTGGTAAGAGTTTCATTATTATTGGTCTAGGCTCTCAACGAGGCGAGAAGCGATAGGTGCCTGCTGTTCTGGCTACAGGCTCTCTGAATATAAGAGGTCTTAATGGAGGATCTTGGTGAGTTTCATTATTGCTCATCTAGGTCCTATAGGGTCGAGGAACTACATTTGAGCCTGTTCTTCTGTCTACAGGCTCTCTGAATATAACAGGTTGTAATGGAGGATCTTGGTGAGTTTCATTATTGCTCATCTAGGTCCTATAGGGTCGAGGAACTACTTTTGAGCCTGTTCTTCTGTCTACAGGCTCTCTGAATATAACAGGTTGTAATGGAGGATCTTGGTGAGTTTCATTATTGCTCATCTAGGTCCTATAGAGTCAAGGAACTACATTTGAGGCTGTTCTTCTGTCTACAGGCTAGGATAAAAGAAGTACAGAGAAAGATTTAAATTGACGTTTAGCAGTTGAGGTCTTTTGAAAAAGCATGACTGAGGAGGACTCCCATCAAAGTTTTTCCTGTCATCTAACAGTGTTTTACGGCTGGTGTCATGGCTGCTACTACAAAGATTACTGCAGTTAACGGAGCAGCAGCAGTACCTTGTGTCGCCACACATGGTAACTACTGCTGATTCTATATTCTTTAAAATTGCAACCACTTGCTAGAGAACTTTCCGACACTTCAGCTTGTTTGCCATTAATGATATAAAAAAAAAGTCTAAGGCTTGGTTGTCAAGCAGCCTCATCACAATAGCAGGTCTAAAATTGTATAACATATTAGCCTTTTAATGCGGAGATGAGAATGTTGAGATGGATGTGTGGTGTGACGAGAATGGATAAAGTGAGATATCAGTATATTAGAGGAAGTTTGAAAGTGGTGCAAGTGACTGAAAAGTTGAAACGCAATCGTTTGTTTTGGTATGGTCATGTGAAGAGGAGGGATGAAACGCATGTTACTTTAAAAACAGTTCTGATTATACTCAGAACGAGGATGGAGAGGGAGAGGGAGGCCAAAGAACAGACGGATGGATTGAGTGAGGAGTGATATGAAAGAAAAGGGAGTTAGTGATAGTGTGATGGTGACAGGACAGAATGGAAGAAAAAACGTGTTGCGTCGATCCCAAGTAATATGGGACAAGGACAGGAATTAGAAGGAGCCTTTTAATGTTCCCACTGCTGGAACTCAGACCTCCTCTCGAGGAGAGTGAATGGGCTGTAATCCTCAACGCAGGCCCAGTGTAGGTTGTTGGATGTCACATGTTTTTGAATTTTCCTTCACCGTCATGAGAGCAGTGGTAATGAAATAAATTACACAAAGTAAAGCGCCTGCCAGTTTTTGAAGATTAGGAACAATAAGTAAAAAACATTTCATTCATTCATTTTCAGCCGATAGACGTCCACTGCTGGACATAGGCCTCCCCCAAATGTCGCCACAACGAACGGTCTTGTGCGTCTCGCATCCATCGGATTCCCGTAACCTTCACCAGGTCATCGGTCCACCTTGTAGGGGGCCTTCTAACACTGCGTCTTCCGGTACGCGGACGCCACTCCAGATCCTTTCGACCCCAGCGGCCATCCGTTCTGCGAGCAATGTGCCCTGCTCATTGCCACTTAAGTTTGGCGATTCTTTAAGTATAAGATCCGTTAATTAAAAAACGCACACATAAAATTATAGAACAGCTTATAACTAATACCTGTTTTACAGATATTGACGAGTGTGAAACAGGCGAAGCTCCGTGCTCCAAGAGTGCAGGAGCTTCTATGACATCTAGTGATGTATGCGTCAACACGCGAGGAAGCTATCGCTGCCAGCGCATAACCTGCCCTGTTGGCTACCAGCTGGAGAACAAGCAGTAAGTGTCCCCATCATGATGATTTTTTAATGTCTTGTTCTTTCTTTGTGAAGTTCGCCTGTGTCAGTTTGCATAAATAAATATTTTTTTAAATCAACGGAACGGATTTCCTCACGCCCCGGTACCCCGATCCCGATTTCCAACCATCGTAAGCGTTGGCTTGCGGACGATGAGCAATGTGTAGCTCGCCGTCCGGCAGTCCGTTAACCGTCTAGTTGAGCCCGAGTCGTCGACGGCACGTAGTATTCCATGCGTGCCTCAAGGCGATGTCGACAAAACCATAGGGGTCCAGCAGAGCTAAGCCTACTGCGCCAGCTTTAAATACTTCTATTCATTGACAACTATTATTATTATAGCAATTGATGTGCCCTCTCCTCTTACAGCCGCTGTAACAAAGTGGAGCGAGTCTGCCAGCCGGGAGACTGGCACTGCGCGCATCAGCCGACCACCATCTCTTACAACTTCATCACCTTCGTATCCAACTTGTACATACCAGAAACTAAGGTCAGTGCTTATACATCTTGAGGGAGACCAATGGGACCCTCTGACTAACTTAGAACCATTTGTCTTAGAGCTGCGGGATTGTAGCGACCTATGTCGGAACTAAATTACAAAATTTTGCACTGCTGTCTCAGATTTCTTCGCGCGATCTGAACATATAGAACAGTCCGTTAGCAACTATTGGGCAGTTGCCCGGACCAGACAACACCAATCTGTTCGGAGGAGCTTCCATTTTCCAAGGAGTTTTGCGAGGCTTTACATTCTTTTCTGCATACCTCTAAAGAGTTACCACAGTTAGAAGGAACACGGGTGGGTTTTATTCAGAGTATGACACTCTCTTTTGCTCCACCCAGAGCGGGAGAAGTTTCTTGATGATTTCCCACCCTCAAAAAAAAAAACAGCTCTGGTTCAGGCCATAGTGGACGCTCAGGTCGTCGCCGCCTCACGCCTCCACTTGGACACGGTGGTGCTCCGCCCGCGCGGGGACCTCCACCGTATGCTCCACCATGTTCTCCGGGCGTTCCGAAAAATTTTAAGGTTTCTTTCCGCTGGATCCGGAACATCCGTTTCGTGAGTAACTACATCAGGCGAAAAGTAAGGACGTGTGGCGTCTCTGCAACCATTCCTCAAACTGTAAACTTACCGCCGCGATTGTTGTGAGCCCAGATACTGCCATGAGATCCTGCCAAAGCTCTGTCCACCGTGAGAAACCTACTTCTAAAGCTGGGTAAAGACGTTCTCTTGTTCTTTCAAACCTCTCTGTCTTCGGCAATCTCTACAAATTTGCCCCTAACGAATTAATTTGGTATAATCATTTTCAGTTAAAACTGTTCACGATGCGAGGACCCGTTTGGCCGTACGTTAAGATGAGGTTTGAGCTCAAACTGGTGAATGTGAACGCGCCACCCAGTGTCAAGAAAAAAGCTGACATCAATGACTTCTTGTAAGTATTCTAAATCATCTTTATTATAGATTATGGCTCGAACTTGACCGTTATCTCACCTGATAGTAAATGATATTGTAGCCGACGATGGTGCATGCTTCCCTAGAAGTAACCTGTTCACTCTTGACTTAAAGACCTCCAGGTTGTAGCTATCAGGACAGACAGACTCCGGTAGGGAATTCCACTCCTCAGCTGTATGCTCTATGAATGTGTTCCTAAAACGTTTTGTGCATATGGGTGGGATATCCATGTGTGTGTCTATGTACCGGAGGCTCGTTACCGCACGATTTCACAAGAAGTGTTGATTCATTAGCATCACTAACAGCAGGATTCCATCAACGGTTATGTCTTCCTTTTTATCACCTCCTGTTATGACTTCCATATTTTATTTTATTCTTTTATTATCTATATATTATCTTATCTGTCTCTGTGTTCCGTGAGTGTGTCCGTGGCATCAACAGGCCCTATCAGAATACCAGCGCTGCGTTATTTTTATATCGCAGCATATGCTGAGATAGGAGCCTTTTTGGCCTCGCACAGGTCTTTTATTTTTATATTTTAATATTGTTTTCTTTTATTTTAAGTTGAGTATTTATAGATTAAGTAGTTACTTTTTTAAAATTTTATTGTTGTTTGTCCTGTGCGAGTCTCAAATAAATGTTTTCTTTCTTTCTTTTGGTATTTTTATAAAGCAAACCAACTTCTGCCAGCGACTTAAGTTGAAAAGTGTCGCATTGGAACATATTCCTAAGATAAAAGTAATCTTAGTGTTTTTCTAAGAGATTGTTTAGCCGAGTGCCAAATTTCATCAAAATCCGTTCAGTCGTTTGAGCGTAAAGGAATAACAAACATAGACGCACCTACATACAAACTTTCGCCCTTATAATATTTGTGTGATGTGAAATTAAGTTTTCCTCGAAATAGTATCTTTCAATATTTTAGTCTATGTTTTGCTATTATATTATTTAGTTTGATGGCTCAATGAGGTTTAAAAAATGTAGGCACCTTCATAATAACGATTTCCCTTTTTTTTGCAGATTATCACAAAACAACAACGAAGGCCTAACCTCATTGGTGCGACCGCTCGAAGGACCACAGAGCATAGAACTTGAAATGTCTATGGAACTGTACACTCACGAGCAGTTTGGGGGAACAGCCATCGCGAAGCTTTTCATTTACGTCTCTGAATACGAGTTTTAAGGAAAGCTGTACTAGCGAGCAAATAAAATGGCGCAGTATTATGACGTTAGTTGATTTTTTTGAACTGTTGTTGGTTTTTTATTGATAAAATGAATATTGGTTTAGATACTTTGACGATTACCATTTTCTGTATTTGTGCACAGATTTAACACGTTGAGGTCTTCTGCTATTGGTACGGGGCGTTTAAGACCTCGTTTGAAAACTATCATTTTGATGGTAAGGGGCTTATTAGACCTCGTAACGGAAACGTATAGGAAACTAAAAGCTTTTTTGGCTAAGTGCAGTACGAAGTCAAAGTGACCCCGTATTAAAGTAGATGCACCACTTGCATCTATTTTAATTGGGCTTCTTAGGTATGTACATCGCTATTCTAACTAAACCAAATTGAAGTTACGACAGAGTAAACTGTTTTTCTAAGCCGTACCTTAAGGAAGTCACATACGAGGTGTGTTAGACGTCGTTCTGCACTGAACGTGTTAACATCTACATAATTTGAGCAATAAATTATAGATAACTAAAATAAAATACAAAAAACTGCATTTTGGTTACAGAATCTAGCACTAATAAAAAAGTAAAAAAAAAATCAATGACAACATTTGCTCGCCTCTTTTATTTTACCTACAATATATTTTACACTGCATTCTGTGAATTCAGTATTGTTTTGTTTTAAATAAATAATGAGGATGTATTTTTATTTTGATAGCCATACTTTTACCCAACGTCATAATATTTACAAGTTTATGATTATTATTCGGAGTAAAACATGAATTTGAGTGAAATAAGGTGCTTATTAAATATAGAACTTCCATAAGATATTTTTAGAACTTCGGACTTTATTTCAGATTAACTGTAGTTATTTTATGATTTATTTTTCATTTATCTATAATATCTATGTACGTTTATCAGATGTCTAGTACTCATATCACAAGCTCTGCTTGGTTTGGGACTAGATGGTGTTGTGTGAAAGTTGGGAAAAATTGTTATTATTATTAATTGTTTTTTTTTTTCAAAATTGAGAAGTGTTACTTGCGAGTAATATTGTCAACATTATGTATGTGTTTAATAATAATTTTATGGTTGAAATCAGTTTATTTTTTATTATTTTTAACTTCGTACAGTTTGTAGATATGACTTAAATTATTGTCACTTAATTTTAATTAATATAAAATTTGTCCCGTAGAATAAAACTGACCTAACTCTTAACTCCAGTAAATTCAGATTTTGCTATGAAATGACCATAAGAAACCTTGAAGAGCAAATTTTTTTACATGAGCAAGAAAGAAACACGGTAGAGATACATTTAAAACTCTTATCAACACTTGCTTATTTACACTTTAATACACTTTAATCGAGTGAATAAAATCTTGTATAATCGCCATTTCAGACTTTCTTGTAAATTTTTCACAAATTACAATTTTTGAGAAAGATCACTTTCCAAAGGTGCAAATTTTTGTGGCCTGAATTGTACGAATGTTTTTTTTTTTATTATTTCGTGTGTAATCAGAAGAAGATGAGACACGAACTTATTTAATTTTCCAGTTAACTTGAAATAAATCTTATTGTACTAAAAATAAAACAATAGGTATAATACGTAGTATTTATTATTGTATAGACTTATAATAAAATAAGATTAAGTACATTTTATTTCGTGTTTTATTTCTTATTCTGATAGATTTTAGAGACATATTTTTCTAATTCTATGCAATCAAAATAAGTTTAATACTGACTTTTTGCCGTATTTTTATGTATGTTATATGACCGACCGTTTAAATAATACATTATTTTGCGAATACTGACATAGCATTCCTCCCATCCTCGTCGTCAATTGCGATGTTTTAGGACACGCACTATACTTTATATTTATTACGATGTCCGGAGCTGGAGGTTGACACGTCCGACCCGCTCGGTAGCTAGCTCACAACTGGGGGCCGACTACCCCCGCCACCTAGCGGCCAGTCTAGTGTTTGTTTACTGTACATCACAGTAGGTACCTACATTTTAATATTTCGAAAGAGAGAAATCTATAGATTTGTTAGCATAAAGGTGGTTTCATTTATTCAGTATTAAGTTAACATGTGGATGGATAGTGAGGGAGGTCATAATAATAATTTATTTTTAAACAGACAACAAAGATAGGTTAGTAACAATATTCTTATCCTATCATCATCATTTCAGCCTAAAGACGTCCACTGCTGGACACAAGTGTCGCCACAATGAACGGTCCTGTGCGTATCGCATCCATCGGACTCCCGCAACCGTTACCAAGTCATCGGTCCACCTTGTAGGAGGCCTTCCAACGCTACGTCTTCCGGTACGTGGTCGCCATTCTAGAACCTTGCGGCCCCAACAGCCATTCGTTCTGCGAGCAATGTGCCCTGCCCATTGCCACTTAAGTTTGGCGATTCTTCGTGCTATGTCGGCGACCTTGGTTCTCCTGCGGATATCCTCATTCCTGATTCGAACACGCAAGGAAACTCCGAGCACCGAGCTGTTATCCTATGTTAGTACTTAATTATAAATCGCGACAATGTACGGTCCACCAATGCCGTTGCAAGCGGGCTATTTTGCCTTCCAGCCACAACACGCAGTATGCTGTTGGGGCTGTCATGGAGTCTGTTCACCAGTAAGGTCGCTTTTTTATGTGCGTGTGAACTGAGGAACCACACTGGCATATTGTGTTATTAAGTAGATAAAGCATTTACTGTCCGTTCAATCGATTTTGACTTCTATTCCGTAGACATAAGGATGGCATTAAAATGTTAAAAAATTGTTACAATACCAATTGGTTACTGCAGTTGTCATTCGTCATGCCACGAATGCTAAAGAAGTCAAAATTAGTTGAACGTCGTCGTACACAGCGGGTTCCGATAAAATACCGTTTCTTGTATGGGAACACTTCTCTAAATTTTAATTTTATTACTTATTGATAGAGCAGCAATAGAAATAGGTATCCATTCTGTGCAAATTCCAGCTTTCTATCTCTTACGGTTTATGGATACAGGGCCTCAAGTCTACTATTACAATAGTATCAGAATGGTCTATCATTGATTTCATAATATTGTTGATTTTGACAAGTTTAGTAATTTACTATTATAATGGCGTCATTATGACTTTCCAATGGTCAACCACTAACACTCCATTGAAAGAAGTGGCATAGAATGGTAACCTCGTACATATTGACAAATGAATGTATGACGTATGCGGAAATGTGCTAAAATTTTGACAGTTCTTTTGATCCTTGACCTACCATTAGAACGTCATTGTGCAGTAATTGCTTTTAATAAGCTCGATTTTGTCATTCTACCACACTCTATTACGAGACCATTGACTGATCAATGATCGATCATTATGAATTAGCAGATTACGAACTTTTAGCAAAACGACAATCGGACCGTGTTATAATGACGAATTTATACAAATAACAGACTTGAGCCCCAGATCGCTGACAGATGGACGGACAGACAGCAGTTCATAGTAATTGGGCCCCGTTGGCATCCGTTAGGTATGGAACCTAAAAATGTTTGTTTATATGAATAATCTGCTTTCAAAAGGAGAAATACCTATCTGTTTACTAGTTTAGATTTTGAAATTTAGCCCTTCCTATCCTTATTTTGATTGCACAAAAACTACGACATTTTTCAGTAGACTACACAAAGTTTATTTAAAAATATGGATGTCAATGGAGAGGTATTTTGTGGATTGCAGGTACTGAAAGAGGTTTCATGAGGAAATATTATTTACTATATAAATAAACAATAATATGACTTATAACTCAGGGGTGGTCAACCTTTTTTGGTGGTCGTGCTATCTAACATATAATAAAGTGGTCATGACGTGCTCCCAAATAATCTTGACTTGTTGATTTAATAGAATAGTTGCTTATTAACATTTGAAACCCAAAATTTTGACTGCAATTGTAACAGTAGTTCTGTTAATTCAAATAAAACTTAAAATGAATGTGTTAACTCTGCTGTTAAAAATGATTTCAATGATAAGAACCAATCTTACATTGTATTCGTTTTTTTTCACAATATAATTCTTTATTTGTATGTATGTATCTAAGCATATATTTATTATTGTTCTTATTTCCTTTCTGTTTGTCTTTTATTAAGTTGCACCTACCATGTTATGTCTCTTCACCACCCTAAGGTCGACTGGTACATAATGCCTAAGGCATTAAGTCCGCCTTTGTACAATGTTTCATTAATGCATCATCATCATAATCATCATCATCATCATCATTTCATCCGAAAGACGTCCACTGCTTGACATAGGCCTCCCCCAAGTGTCGCCGCAATGAACGGTCCTGTGCGTCTCGCATCCATCGGACTCCCGCAACCGTTACCAATTCATCGGTCCACCTTGTAGGAGGCTTTCCAACGTTACGTCTTCCAGAACCTTTCGGCCCCAACGGCCATCCGTTCTGCGAACAATGTGCCCTGCCCATTGCCACTTAAGTTTGGCGATTCTTCGTGCTATGTCGGTTTATTGTGTGGTTGGTGTGTTCGTTAGTTCATAAAGTTTTAAATAAATAAATCCATTATTAGATCAGGTATCACCATTGGCACGCGTCCTGTAGGTTCGCCATCCCTGATTTATAATATACGATGTGACTCTGAATTTGAATATTTTTCTGTATTCTTCGCATTGCTGTAGCAATGTGTTAGGGCGCTGGGCAACGTTGCAGCGTCACGTAGATTGTGTGTGGCGCGTTATCTTGGGGGACAAAAGGTCCCGCAACTTACCTCCCAACATTTTACGATGGATTTCCGTGACGCGGGGTACTGATAGCGGCACGAATCTTGAGCGCTCGGCGAAAGAGCGGGGATCGCTTTGCGTATCGTACAATAACGGCGAGCCAATCACTGTACAAGGATTTCACTCCCCGCCCCCGCATCTCTCTTCATACCACTAAAGAGACCCAATATTTCACTTCTACGTGCTTCGGCGCAAGTAGAACTGTAGAAGTCAGCGCTCAAGATCCGTGCCGGTATCTAATGTCGTTTTATAATTTGACAGTGATGCGCGTGTTGGGGGACATTTTGTCCTGTATCTGAGGCTGTATAGTAACACATTGTTTCGGGCAACATGACAAAATATGGAACTTGCTCCATTATTACCTATTGCGCAAATATAGCAACAGAATGTTGGTTGAAATAAATGTTTCGGGCAACGCGACGTTTTTGTTGCCACAATGTTACTCAACTTTTTGATAATACAGTAAAATATTCATATTTGAAAGGATTTATAGAGTCAATTATTTAGCATAATTTTAATATAATTTTAAAAAAAAAACAACAGTAGGTACTTTTATGTATTAGGTTAATTTGTAAAGTTTAAAGCTAGAACTACACTAGACCGACGCACACGTGTAACACGCCTGATTTGTACGTAGAACGACGTCGCGTGGCGTCGCGTGTCGTCTCGTGGCGTGGATCAAGTGTAGCTCTACAAGTCTAGTTTCCATATAAAATGTACGAATAACGACGCGCCCAGATCGGCGTGTGTGGCACACGTGTGCGCAGTGTAGTTCTAGCGTAACACGTTGCTTCAGAATATGGGACATTAAAAATTCTATGCTACTAAGCATGATAAAAAGCCACCTACCTATTAAATTTTCACTAGAACGTTACTAATTATTTTGTCGCTTGACATCGATAAATTTATTCTCCCTCCAAAATACGGTTTCATGGCGAGTTTCAGTATTTATGAAATTACGAAATGAGAAAAAATTATATCTAAAAACCGTGACTTGTAAAGGCAAATGAAAACGATTGGCATGATTTAATTTTTTCTTTTCCCCAGAAATGAAAACTAGGTTTTTTGGAATCAATAGCAAAAAGAACCAGGTCTGTAAACCGTAACCGAACGAAGATACGTATAAAAGCATTGCAAGTTATTATCATTAACCATCATAGCACTTTATAAGAATCATTTGAATTTCCAAAACCATCATAGCTTTCGTCACATTCGGTCATATCCTTCTGTCAAAGTGCTTTGTGAACGGCATCACGGTCGCGTCCAATCACGTATTAGCGTCTGTGTGCAAATTGCCACAGATTACAAAAACAAGTTGCTCGGGCGCGTCGTGGTGTTGCCGCTTTATATTAATATATTTGTCACGTTATTTATTATTATTTTTTTTATTCTTATTTATTTTTCTTTTAATTTATAATTTATAATTCATATGTATTTTTATATCCTTTTTTTATCCAAATCTTGTTGTTCACTGCACCGTTCGGGCGTCTTTATGTCGACACCGCCACCGGCCAACGCTGAAAACCAGCGCTGTGAGTTCATCGCATAATGCGTGAGGCCACAGCTTTATGCTGAGCGTTCGGCCGTTTTGCACGGATGTGACGCATATCTTCCCTATTAATTGATAATGTTTGTTTGCTAGTTTTAAGATTGCGTCATTTCGCGCGAATAAACAGTTTTTCTTTCTTTCTTCTTTCTTTCTTTCTAAGTTTTTTTTTTTTTTCGGTTGGATATTCATCTTATGACATCTCCCGCCCTTGGATGGGGCGGGAGATAGTGTCAGACTTTTACTGACTAAAAACCCACTCCTGTTTCTTAGTTGCCTTCGTCCCAGGACCCCGGGTTTCGTTTTCACACTACCCATGGCCCCAGTAGGCTTCGACCCTGCTGGGCCCCTACGATTTGCTGACATCTCCCTAATGCGCGTGGAACAATACGCGCCGTCGACGACTTGGGCTCGGTCCGGACGGTTACCGGACGGTCGGACGGCGGGCTACCCATTGCTCGCCGTCCGCAAGCCCGCGCCTACGGTGGCTGGAAATCGGGATCGGAATCCCGGCGGCGATTTGGGCGTGAGGACCGTTGCCTCACGCGATCGGCCGCCTCCTTTGCTAGCATTACTGCTTCGCAGAAGGAAGCGACCGCCTGCCACTCCTCCTCGCTACAGACCATGGCCTGTACCAAGGCCCGACGCGAGAGATCGCCGCCGCCGATCGCCCCCACGAGGACACGGCGTTGCTCTGCCCAAGCGGGGCACACCTCCACCGTATGCTCCATCGTGTCCTCCGGGCGGTCCACACAGTGGCGACACCCGGGCGTCGCTTCCGCACGAATCCGGTGCAGGAACTTCCCGAACTTACCGTGTTCGGTGAGAACCTGCGTCATACGGTAGGTGAGGACGCCGTGAGGTCTTTCCAACCACGCCTCAAAGAGGGGACTTACCGCCATAATTGTGGCGTGCCCAGCACTGGGTCGCGACAGTCGCTGCCGCCATTTAGCCATGAGAACCCGCCGGAGCTCTGTCCGCCATGCTGCAAATTTGTCGCGGCAGCGGAGTTTCGCCCCGGCGTTGCATCTCCATGCGCAGATCGTGCATGTGAGCAAGGTCTGTTGCCTCCAGATCCCATGGTGGCTGGCAAGCAAGGAGGCTCGCCGCTTCGCGGGAAATCGTCCGAAGCATTGCTAGTATATTTTTGTCAGGCGTTACCTATTTTCGTTATATTATAATGAAATGGAAATTTAATACGTAATATTTTGAGGTTTCCATTGATAAAATAGATTAAATTGGTTACTACTGTTATTTTTTTTTCACACTTGCAGTTTTTCATCACTAAAACTAGTAAAAAATTTAAGTGATAAACGAATCGAAAAGATACGCATTAGTGTTGCGATATTGATTGACACTGTGTAATACGTACCCACTATAAAAACTAAAACTATATTTAACAACAAGAAACTTAAAATATCAGACATACACTATTTTTATTTAGAAAAATAACGCCTGGTAGCAAACTATAGCAATATACTAAACAATCTCTAACTTCGTTTGGTTACGGTTGGTACACATAACTCTTTTTGCTATTGATATATCAGTCATTTAAAATATGGCCTAAGTTTCACTTTTTTGAGAAAAATTACATGTCAGGAATTTATAGGAAAAATTTCATTTCCCTTTCTAAACATAACAGTGGATTTCGGAGAAAAAACTTATCAATATGGGTATAATTTAAATAAGTATTAAGATACAGTTAAATTGACAATAGGACGGCTATGGGCGTTTGTACCACAATTTTGGAAAACTGGTTTTCAATTTGTCAGCAAACAAATCTTTAAAAACACTTAGAGATCCCGCAAACTGCAGACTTTCGATCTGCAGTTTGCGGGGCATGAAGCTAAACTTTTTTGTCGGCCGAATCTGAATCGTTTTGTGTGCGCACCTCCATACAGCTTCATACTGATTAAAAAACTATCGGCCGATCGAAAGTCTGCAGTTTGCGGCGTCTCTAAGGCTGCCATCAGATGGACTGCATCTAAGATCTACATCTACATCTTGACTGGCAACCGAGAATAACGGCTTAGTTTGACACTCCTCTTTTTTGGGTCTTAAAAGAAAATCAAAAACTAATAAAATAAGTAAGTACCTACTTTATGTTGATAAGACAACATGCCACAAACAAACGCCCTTACTTTTAAAATTGACTAGATTTTTGCTACCTCTAACGGCCCGTTCACTACCTTGCCGCTATGAGCGGTAGCTAAGCGCGGGGCAGCGAGCGGTAAGAACAAAAGTAGGAAAATGTTTGAAGCACGCTACTAGATGCCGCTTATAGCACTGCGCGACCGCCTACCGATCCCACCCCGTTCGCCGCGCCGGATGCTGCTAAGACCGAAGTTGCGAACAGGCCGTTAGTCTACTACAGTGATGTCCTACGCACTACCTCTAGGTGCTCGACGAAAGGTTTAAAAACAATACCACAATTCTTTCTGAGATCCATACCAATTACCTTCAGTATTTCACATCCCTACTTATCACAGAGCAAATTACTTAGCATATGTGGTTAGATTGTGACCCGTGATTTAACAGACCATGGAGTTTTTTCCTCCAATGTTAAACCAGATATTTTCCAGTTAAAATTGCGGGATTGTTCAAAAGAGATACCGTAGCCCTTGCAAAAGGCAACTAAAGAGACACAAGGGTTTCAGTAAGTAAAAGACACTCTGACACTCCCTCCCGCTCCACCGAGTTTTGGAGGGAGTTTGGATCTCCCATTACATTTATCAAACCACGGTTCACCACCATACCACGCAGCACCAAGCTAATCACAACCTCCCCCCTACTCATACGGGTCCACAATATCCAGGACAGTGAGACACCCGTCCTGCGATGCGATGGCTACTGCCTTGCCACCGTGAGCGCTGGCTACACCGGTCACTTCTGCTGGGGCGCGGTACTCGGCTATTGCGCGGCCGTCTACCCTGCAATGGGAGAGTGGGCAGGTTTATGAAAAACTGATTCTACTTCAAAGCAAAATGGGCGGTGTTATTTGCTCATGGATTTGAATTACTGCAGAAAAGATATAGGCAATAAAATAATTAGATTTTCAATCAAAGGAAGTCATAATTCATGTGAGTCAAAACCTGGAAAAAACAATATCGCAAAGCATTATTTGGACACTTTTTTTTTTTTTTTTTTTTTTTTTTAAGGTGGGAAATCATCCAAATGACTTCTCGCGATCTGGGTGGAGCGCGAGGGCGTGTCAGACTTTTACTGACTAAAACCACACCTGTATCCTTCAATTACCCTTTGCATACTAGGACTACGGGTTGCCCTTTCGGAAATGAATCGGGTTTCCCAAATGTCTATTATTACTACTACTTTGTATTATCATTTCTGGATAAAATAAACCCAATTTATTGCGGGTAAGAATAGCTATTAAAAACCATAGTGACGAGCCTATCAATAATAATAAAAAAAGACAATCTCAATCGTCAACAAAACGCTTTGTTGAAAAGCGACGTAACAACCAAGAACATCTGTTGTAAAAAAGAAGATCAAACACTAACCTGAAAACCCTCAAAGTTTTCCTTCCACTATGGTAATAGAAGACATACTGGTCCGTAGAACTAAACATGGTGATGATGGAGAAGACGCCCTCAGCAGTTCTGTAGATCAACTGCTGGACCGAGGTGCCTCTCTTCAGCTCAATGAGGTCCAGACCTCCTCGGGTGGGGGCACATAAGCCTATTTTACCATCGCGAGTGCAAGCGCCGTTCCAACGGGGGACAAACCTAAAATATGGTAATTGGTGATATACAAAATATTATCATATCTATATTTCTTAGAGGGTTTAATAAATAGTTAGTACAAATTCATTTCTCTGCGCAGAAACCAAGCAAAAAACTGGTTTCAGTGCTGCGGCTGCAGAGATATTTCATGGGAATCAAATTTGAGACTCCATTCTTAATAGTAGCATAAGCAACTAACCTCTATTTTTCGGCAATTATACAACATCATATTGTTAATCTGGAATAAGCCATTGCTGGATATGGCATTCCACTTTCTTCTGCTGTACTTCCCAGTTCTGTGCTTAAGATAAATTCATAATCGTCACATAAGCGGAAACCGACCGCATACTGGAAGGAAGCGTTGAAAGGCCTCGTAAAGTGGACCGATGGCCTGGTGAGGGTCGCGGGAATCCGATGGATGCGAGACGCACAGGAACATTCTTTGTGGTAACATTTGGGGGAGGCCTATGTCCAGCAGTGGACTACTTTTGACAGAAACCAAGGGTACAATGGAAATACTTACCGCATATGCCTCTTAGTTTTAATGTCCAGTATGCCTGCCTTGTCATTGCCGACCACTGCTACCCACAGCGGTTTGTGTGGTAGCGCTACTATTGATTGCATGTCTTTGATACCGCTGTTCTTTATTGGAATCCTGGAACAGAAGTTAGTAATTACTAATCTAACAAGATGCAGCATGCCCTTGAAGACCTATAACAATATATAAACATAGAATGATTCGTCAATTCATATACCTATGTATGTAACAGCCTTAATTTCAAGTATACGTGCTGTCGGTGACATTCGGTGTTCCACAAGGTTCACATTTAAGCTCAACTCTCTTCATTGCCTTTTTTATAACTCGATATCATTAATTTATTATTTTTAATTAATATTTATAAATCTTTATTTTTCAATTTCACGTAATTAAATGGAATGATTTTGTTTTTTTTTAATAATTATTATTTTTGTGTACCTAATAGATTATATGGTTAACATGGTCTCCTATAGCTAAAGAAACGCTCGTTGGGAGCCTGTGATGTTCAATGCATTGTGCATCTTTTGTTGATCCAAAATAAGTAAATAAATAAATATTCCTAAAGCAGAAAAATTTACTGGATGCAGCAGATGGAAGATTGAGTGAAAACTAAAAGAGATCGATCTTCAGCTATGATAGATCAGAAAGACAACACTAACACCAAGGAACATGATAACAAATAGAATAATATTTTTTTTTTTTTCAAAACATGATAACAAATAGAATAATATTTATTTTGTGTTGTTATTTTACTTTTGGGTACAATATTGGCTGTTCTGCATTGTCTTCACATACCTATTAATATTTGAATATGGAAATAAAATAAAAAAAATATGTAATATTGCCAAACCAATTTTTGAGCCATGGAGTTTCTTGACAATTCGTGCACTAAGTTTTGACGTTTTATAAGTGCCCATGTAGGCCTATGTGAAATAAAAACATTTTGAATTTAAATAAATAGATAATCAATTGCCTGTGCAGCCGAGCTCCAGTCCTCGCATGGAACACATGCAAACAGTCCCTGGAAGACTTGTCGACGCCGGGAGCAACGATATGATGCTCATCAGCTGAAACCACGGCAGCCTTGTACCCTGTACCTCGGAGTTCGTACTCGGCAACGTATATTCTTTCGCCCTCTGAAATTAGGGTTATTTTAATAGTGGCACTTGGGTAAGTTTTGAAGAGGCTGTATAAGTATTGAATTATTTACGTAAAAAAAAAAAATATTTCCTCATTCAGCCGATAGACGTCCACTGCTGGACATAGGCCTCCCCCAAGCGTCGCCACAATAAACGGTCCTGTGCGTCTCGCATCCATCGGACTCCCGTAACCTTCACCAGATCATCGGTCCACCTTGAAGGGGGCCGTCCAATACTGCGTCTTCCGGTACGTGGTCATAGGTTTAAAAAAAATATTTATAATTAATATATTAGCGACCTGCCTCAGCTTCAAATTTTCAGCTTTTATTTCTTTTAATATGCATGTATTACATATTTAAATCTTGCTCAGGAACTATTCTATCTACTGATGAAAATCGCATAAAAATCCGTTCAGAAGTTTCGAGTTTATCGTGAACATACAGACAGACGCAGTGGGGGTTTTGTTTTAGAATATGTAAGGATTAAATTAGGTAGGTACAGCTATAATATTCAGTTTGTCTACAGTAAAGCATTGCAACAAACTTACTAAACAGGCCTGTTTTACAGTGTCATAATAGGAAATATTAAAAATCGTCCTGCTCTTGTTTAACGTACTTGGGAATAGCGCAAAACGGTTTTTTCTTTCATTGTCTTTGTCAACCCTCTCTCTATAATTCTTCTCATCTTCTTTCCTTTTTTGCCAAAGTAAAAATATTTCTAAAACAAAAACCTACCAGGAATCGTCCTCGCGACTATATTAGCCACTCCAACATTGTCTACGTTTTCAGAAGCTGCTTGCATCGAGATCGTGATGAATTTGGTGCCATCTTCTAAAAGGAGCACTTGTTTGATGCCTTTCTGTTCTTCTTTGAATATGGCCTGGAAAAGTGGAACTTTAGCTTGTACGTTATCTACCGGTGACAATATAGTTCAATAGAATTGTTCTTGGGGTATCATTGATATAACTTCTTTAGATTTTATTTTAGTATTTATTCTTCTTCAAGTTGCGCTGTTTTGAAGTATCTTAGAAATTTTAAAATGGCGTGGACCTCGTAAGATGTAGCATAATTTTTATGAGACTAAGGATAAATTGGTCTTGTTTTCTTGTGTCAAAGTTTAAAACAATAACAATAACGTAAACTGAGACATGAGAAGCGTAATATTTTTTCTTAACTAGAAAATTATAACCTCATTTTTGTGATAAAATTAAAACATGAGTTCTATTAGAGCGATTTCGTATGTATACGCCTAATAATAAGACATGTACAGTAATTCTAAGACATGTGACATCCACCAACACGCACTGGGCCCGCGTGGTGGATTACGGCCCTTTCCCTCTCCTAGAGAGGAGGCCTGAGGCCCAACAGTGGAAACATTATAAGGCTGACTATACAGTATATACAGCCTAATAATAGTGGAAAAACTATTATTAAGCTAACTAGACACGATTTATAACACAAAGCAAAATAAGAAGCCGTAGATGAAAATATTATTCACTTGTTTCTCCGGAGTATCCCAAATCACGACATTCCCCGACTCAGCAGTCACAACATTGTCGCCAGTCGGGGTGATGACGGCGTGGGTGACGATGGCCCCCAGTGGTGCTTCAGCGAGCTGGGCGAGCAGCTTGCCTGTGCCGGTGTCCCACAGACCCCAGCAGCTGCGGGTCGCTGTTACTGCTAGGCATTTGTCTCGAGCTAGACTGAAAGTTTAGAACATTGAATTGCTATACAAGCCATGATTCATAACAAACAGAACTTTGAAGAAACAGAACATTAAAGTAACAGTTGCTATGGCTAACGTTGGTGGAAGGTTGCTCTTGAATTGCAAATGGATTGCAATTGAATTGCCATACAAGTCACGATTTATTATAAACAGAAATTTTATGAAACCGAACATTATGAAGTTGAACTAGATGCAGATTATAAAGTCGCAGATTACCTATCCTTGTGGCTAAACCTGGTGGAAGATTACTCAAGGTACTTATAAAAAAAGTTACAAAAATATGCAAATGCAAAACCATATGTAGTTGATGCTTCAAACGCTATAAAATATATAAAACAATAATAAAATACCTGATAGAATCAATAGGCAGCTCCTGTCGATCAATCTTATGGACTTGCTCAAAAATATTGTCGATGTTCCATATCTTCACTGTCCTGTCAATAGAGGAGGTGATGACGTTGTTCCAAGACCCTACGGTCAAGGGTTCCAACTGGACGATCCTCCCGAAGTGGGCATCTAAGATCTTGATCAGTTTCGTGGTCTCCAAGCTCCAGACGTAGAGGTTTTTTCTGGTAATGTTTGAGAGAAGGACATAAATATCACAAATTAAATACTTACAGGCCGTTTGTAGATAAATTAGGTTCTGATATGTTGTTATTACCTATAAGCGTTTCCGATTGTATGCCACATGGTTTGGTCCTGACTTGATCCACTTACCTTCAGTCAAAGATTTATCTAGCATGATGGCTCTCTGCTTTTTACAATTCAAGGTCTTTATTTACGAACCACATTCAATAGCTATTGTTCTAACAGCTTACTATGTAGCTGTATTTTTTAATCTATTGTTTTATTGAGCAAAAATCTGCTATATCATAAGTACTTAGCCATTGACCTCATCATTTCAGTCAAAATGCAATATCCACTATTGGACATAGATCTCCCTCAAAGCATCGCCTGAATGACCGGTCCTCGTTTCAGTCGCATTCTCGCGACCCTCATCAGGTCATCGATACACCTTGTGGGAAACCTTATAACACAAATGAATATACACCAAACCAAGGTCATGGTAAACACCCATGTAGCACCTTTCCTATTAAGATCGGAGACTACACTTGAAGTTGTAGGTCATTTACCTGAGACAGATGGTCCAGTTAGTTTGCTGATGACTTTTTGACACCAAAAAGTCATCGGGAAACTAACTGGACCGTCTGCTAAATTCACGAGGTGATAAGTTTAGAACTGATGCTTTGAACATACCTGACTCCAGCAACAGCATAAGTGTTGTTATTACTGATCATGAAGGAGTTGGAGAGCGTCATCTTAGTGGAGATGTTGCGGATCGTGTGAGGAAGCTTCAGGACAATGCCGTGGAGACGATGGTCTATCTCTGGTTCTTCTGGTTTCTCTTCCTACAAACATTAGCAGTTTGTCATATATTAAAACAATTTTTTTATCTTATTTCCCTTGTCCCATATTACTTGAGATTGGTGTAAAATTTATATTCTTTCATTCACTCTAGTCCACTAACACTTTTTCAATTGTTTAGACCATTTTAAGGTACATAAACTATATTTTTATAATAGTGCTTTTAAAAGGTTCCCGAGGCAACTATGCAGCAGAAGAACTCGCTAGGGGAAGTACTCACTGTGTCACTCCCCTTCGGATCAACTAATCAAGGAGAGGCACCAGAGATCTACACCACAAACTATACGTAGACCATACTGTATGCAGGTAGGCCAAGGAGGCACCACTTTCCATTGATGATCGCTTCACGAAACAGAAGCTACGACTGACTAAACCTCAGTTGCGCAAAGCCACGGCCCTTACACGGCCAAGAGATAGCCCATTCTGCAGAGCCTGCATGGAGGAAAAGGACACAGCAGCACATGTGCATCTAACCTGCCTATTGGTCGCTGGCTACAGGGCAAAGGACTTCGAGAAACCAGGTATCCTCCACGAAATGGTCAGTAACAACAAAGCGAGACTGACTTTCCTTGAGTAGCTGGGTTAAGTTGAATGACCCATTTGGCCCACCCGTACGCAAAATACGCTAATGCGCTTTAGACGAGGATTTGCTGACACCTGCCCGACTTACAAGAAGGGACTTACTTCTTCAGGATCAGGTTTGTTGTAAAGAATTTTGTTTTTGTCGTCTTCTTTAATAACCGGTTCAGGCTTGACTCTAGGTATTGTGTGATCGAAGTCCCACACCACGAAACTGTAAGTTGTTGTAGCTGAAAACAAACAATTTATGTAATCTCTACTTTGAGTTAAGGTCATCGATGGACATAAACTCAGTAATGTATTTTATAATGTGGTTTGGTGTACAATAAAGAATTAAGACTTGATAATTCTGCCCCCCTAGCCAAGTTACGACCGTTTCTTTTTGATTCTCTTGCATCGAAGACCTCGAGTAGGCCTCGTCTCCGATTCCTTTGTTCTGAACGTGACGTCAGAACAAGAGAATCAAAACAAAACGGTAGTAACTTGGCTAAAGGGGCTGTTACCTTACTTATCCTAACGCTATGTATTTTTTTAGGATTTTTGCTCCGCTCCTAGATATTCTACTCCCACGCCATCTCGAACCAATACTCTTCGTTCACGTCGAAACTATCTCACGATCTGGGCTGGCTTCGTAAAAAAATTAGATAATTAAATAGTTACCAAACAACATGCGATCTTTCTTGCCACGTTTAAGTTGCAGCATCGCTTCAGCCGTATCAGTCTCTTTGTGGAAGATTTCTTCCACTTTGTTCCAGCATTTCTCTTCCACGTCCAGCTCGAAGATTGATATCTGAAGTAATTGAATAGGTTGTTTGAAGAAGAACAAATTAAAGAAATTTTATAATTGTATTCCACTAGATTGTCATTTCATCATCATCATTTTTTAACTTGGCTAGGCCTGCTGATAGTAAATAAGATGAGGCGTGAGCATGTGAGTCCGATGATCACCTCATTATCTTACATACAAAAAAATTTTAGAAACAAATTCATTGTGCGTACAGCTTAGGAGTGGGAATCCTCTCTGAAGTCTGTGTTTCCTGATATATACAACCTAGGGGGCCTTTAAGTCAAGGGTAAATAAACTAGGTTACTTCAAGGCATCTTCCATCATTACTTTATCCATCGTCACCAGATGAGATACTGATCAAACGGTAATCAATAGTGGTGTAATTGATGGTGAGACGCATTTGCCGCGAGCTGGGGATTTACCTACTCATATTATCAGTAATGGATAACACTTGTTTAAGTAATTGCCCCAAAATAGTTCTGAAAATCCACATGAACGAGGTTGCGGAAAACAGCAAGTGTTTAGATATACCAGTCTTACCTGATATCCCCTCTCAGGATCACTACAGTAGATCCTAGTCCAATGTTTGTTCATGGCCAGAGCTCCACGGCACCGCAGCGGCTTCATCCACTCACCATTCTTGCTGAACTGCACCAGAAGTCGGTCATCATCCAGGTCGCCACTCCACATGACTAGGAGGAAGTTCTCTAAGTCACGGAACTCCATTGCTGCAAGTCGTAATGATTTGTGTTATAGGATGGCAAATAGACCGAAATTGATAGTACCTATGGAAATTAGATTTCAACATTTGAAAGTTTGAATGTGGCGTTAGTAACTGAAAAGTTGAAAAGGAATCGTTTGTCTTGGTATGGTCATGTGAAGAGGAGGGATGAAACGCATGTTACTAAAAGAGTTATGAGTATACATGTGGATGGATGGAGAGGGAGAGGGAGGCCAAACAAAACATGAATGGATTGTGCGAGGAGTGATATAAAAGAAAAGAAAGTCAGTGTTAGCGTGACAAGTGACAGGTGACAGGACGGAATGGAAGAAAGAAACGTGTTGCGCCGACCCTAAGTAATATGACAAGGGCAGGAAGATGATGGTGATGATGAAGTGGAAAATCATCAAATTATTCCTCCCGTTCTACGTGGAGCGAGAGGCAGTGTCAGACTTTCTCTGACTAAACCTGTGTTTCTTTAGGAAATTGGTCTTTTTGTTCCAGGGCACCGGTAACTCTTCCGAACACTCCCGCAACCCAGGCTAAGTAGTTGCGAAATATAATCTGTCGTAGTTGTATGAATTAGCCATTTCATGATGTTGTTCAGCATTTCACATAATAGCTGGGCTACTTCATGAAATGGCCACTTTAACCCTAACCTAAGCTCAGTCATATCATGTAATAGCCAATTCTACGATATGGCGGCAGATCTATAAATAATACTTACAAAGTATCTCCCAGCTAACGTCATCAAATGGTGCCGTATCAGGAGCTGGTAAGGTCTGTTCATGCTCCCCTCTCATGCTGTATTGCACCCATGTGTGAGGGCCATAGATGAACATGTGATGGTTCAGGACGTACACACCACGGACTGTCTGACCTGATCATGAAGTAAAGTCCTTATGACAATGTGTAATTATGGGGTCACATGAATTTTTGCGGGTCAAGACCTGACTGGGGAAGTGTGATGAAAAGCGCAAGCACGAAGAACACCGCGCGGTTTTCGCCAATCAGATAATCCCTGCTCCCGACCTAGGGCAGATGACATCTATGTGGAACCACACGTCAAAAAAAGGGTAGGCAAGTTAGGAAGCGGTGAAGTGATATGCAATTTTTTGCGGTTGTAGCATTAAATATTGAGGAGAGCTAAGCTGAGAACAGTGGTTCTAACCCAGCCAGGCGCATTACATTTTGTAATTTATTTCATCATCACTGCTCTTAAAATGGTGAAGGAAAAGATCTTAAGGAACCTATGTGACATTTAGCAATTTGCACTTTGCCCCCGTGGAGGATTACGGCTTATAGCCTCTCAGAGGCTTGAGTTCCAGCAGTGGGAACATTGGCTGATTATGCTGCGCTATATATAAATATTAACTTACCTTCTTCAAGAGGGTTATCAATAGTGATGTATTCGCTGGTCAGCATATTCAGGAGCATTGACTGAAAACCATTATGTATATATCAAAAACAGTCAACTAACCAGAAATCTACATTAATGAAAATTGCAGAAAAACTTACAACAGAATTGTTTGTAGACGCAGCAGCCCATTTATTATCTGGTGAGAGCTCCAAGTTCTGCATGATGCCCTCGAGTTGAGGACAGAGGTCTCTGGCCAAGTCTGAAGTGGAGAGGTCCCAGGATATGACTCTACTGGAGATGGAGACGACGTAGCGCTTGTCCGAGCTCAGTCGGAAGGCGAAGACTGCAAACTGATGTCCTTCTAAGGAGTACTGAAAATGGAAGAATAACTGAGAATCATTTGAAAGTCTTGGGAACACAGTAGATGTAATAAAAATCAATATGATTACAATTTTTTTTGTAACAATATTGATTTTTGCCTTTATGCCTCACGCAAGAACTTCATACATCCCCCTCCTGGACATAGGCCAAGTGTCGCCACAATAACCGGTCTTACGCTTCTCGAATCCATCGGATTCCCGTGACCCTCAAAGCTACATCTTTCGGTACGTGGTCGTCACTCCAGAACCCATTGGCCCCATCGACCATCTGTTCTGCGAGCAATTTCTGCCACTGCCACTTAACTTTGGCGATTCTTCGGGTTGTGTTGGTAACCTTTGGTCTCTTGTGGATTCCTTCATTACTGATTGGATCACGTAAGGAAACTCCGAGCACAGCCGTATCCATTGCCTTTTGGGTGACTTTAAACCCTCTGATGGGAACACATCGCCGGATCATAGACTATCGTCTTAAAAAACTGTGGTCTCTCGAACAAGAAAATACCGCGCAGCTTTCCAAATGCTGTCCAGTCGAGGCGGGGTCGACGAATGACCTCTTTCTCGAAGTTAGACCTACCTAACTAAACCTTCTGTTCCAGCCCCCTAGCCAAGTTACAACTGTTTCGTTTCGTTTTCTCTTTTTGTCGATCGCCTCGAGTAGGCCACGCCTCCAATTTCTTTATTCTGACGTCATCTCAACGCTCAGTCACGTGGTCAGAACAAAGGAATAGAAGGCGTGGAAGACTCGAGGCGAACAACGAAAAGAGAATCGAAACTGCACTAGCTTCTGACGTTTTATAAGTGCCCATGTAGGCCTATGTGAAATAAAAACTTTTGACTTTGACTTTGAAACGAAACGGTTATAACTTGGCTAGGGGGGCAGGTAGACGTACTTAAGTGCAATATGTTTTCAAAATACTGTTTGATGTATAATATTTTTATCGCCATTTGATACACACTCAGGCTAGGACACCCGACTATTTCCATAGAGTAACTAATATGAAAAGTTGAATGAGAACAGGCGCAGATTGATGGCATGCGATTAAAGAGGCTTAAGTCAATAGTTGTTTGACTTTGGTGGGTGATGATTGTTTAACGTGATAGTTTTTTATTGATATAAACCAGCCCTTTCCTTTGAGCAGGAGAACCAAGGACGCCGACATAGCCTGAAGAATCGCCAAACTAAAGTGGCAGGCAGGGCACATTGCTCGTAGAACGGATGGTCGATGGGGACGAAAGGTTCTAGAGTGGCGACGGCGCACCGAAAAACGCAGCGTTGGCGCGGCCTCCCACAAGGTGGACCGACGACCTGGTGAGAATCGCGGGAATGCGGTGGATGCGAGACGCACAGGATCGGTCGTTGTGGCGATGCTTGGGGGAGGCCTATGTCCAACAGTGGACGTTGAACTGAAAGGTTGAAATGTTAATGATTATTATGATATAAACCAGCGCTTGACTGCGATCGCACCTGACGGTAAGCAGTGATGCAATCATAGTAGAAATATTAGAAACATTATTTAAAAAATTAGTGATAGAAAAATACTTATCAAAAGTGTTTTCTACATCGCGGTGTTAAAATTCTCTAGAAACGCTATATTATAAATATAAGTATAACCCTTAAGTAATAAGATAAATTCTCTTTCTGGAAATATATACCGTTGGAACAGATTTGCCGTTTTTTATTCCTTTAAGGCTCCCTGGTTAAATTCGAAGCCCTGTGCGTACCCTGGCTGGTCATAACCAGGTCAAACATGGTCCTTCGAGCCGTATGATGATGATAATAGCATCTGTGCATAATAATTATTGCTCTATTATAGACTCATCTACCTTTAGCGGGCCACCAGGCGTATGCAAACAATGATGCGAAGGCAGCAGCGCGCAGTGGCTCTTCCCGTTGTTGACGCACTGCTTCAGCAGCGAGGATATAGCGGGGTTGTGAGGTGCTTCGGGCAGAAGCCTGCCAACTAGCTGTGGGGCCAGCATGTCGGAGTATGTGCCGAGGATCGCGCCTCCCAGGCGAAGGGCATCAGCTACTAGCATGAGCTCTCTGAAATTAGGAGATTACACGATATATATGGGTGCTGTTAAGTTATCTTAAATGGATTAGAAGTCTCAAGCCAGAGTGCCAAGCCTTAGTCATGGTTTGGTTTTCTTGAAAAACCTAATAACATTTCGCCTCAACAAAATTTTAATGAGGTTTTTTAGCGTCGTAACTAGGGCGGTGCTAGCGGTGCTCAGACACAGGGTGCAGTTCCTGAGAGGGTGCAAAATTTTCATAACTAGTCTTTTTTTGTTTGTATTGTCAATTTTTTTAAGGACATACTTATAGAAGCTCGCACCTTGTGTATAAACGTCTATTTACGGCATTGGACTTTTATATCAATATTTCAAAAGCAACTTGGAGTCTTTACATATAATTATGTTTACCCCAAAAAAAGGTTCAATAAAAATCATAGAACGTACGTGTTACGCCTCTCACATATACTCGTTCATATTTTAGCATTAATAGGTTACAAAAATGTGAATTTTATTAATATTTACCTTACAGCGTCCTTATTTACATGAAGTTTAGCGTCTTCAAAGTCAGCTAGCACAGCTTGTAGGGGACAGCAGTTCAACTTGGCATGAAGCCACTCGTAGTTAAACAGTACTTCTGCGTACAAGTCTGTGAACCGCTTCGAGCGGACCAGGTGGAATGGTAGCTCACCAAACTGGAAAGAACAGCGAAATATGTTATTAGATTACGTACAGTTACTATATTTTATGAGTACTCGCAGCAGATTAGTAGCAGCTTTGGACTCAGTGGAAAGGCGTGCGAAGAGGCTAATTGGGGATCCAGATTTGGTTAAGTCTAATCTACAAAGCCTTGAGCACAAGCGCTGGGTAATAGCCAGCCTTTCGGTATTTCACAGGATGCATTTTGAAGAGTGTGCGCGGGAATTGCTTGACTTTTCTACCATCAGACAACCCAACGTACAGTGAGTATCCACCCTTACGTTGTTTAAACTTCAACGGCACGGACCAAGCGTTTCGCTTCGTCGGTCATACCGTGGGCATCGAAGGACTGGAACAATTTACCTGCTGCGGTCTTTCCGTCCAAGTATAATTTGCGGGCCGAGTTCAAATTCGTATAGTGTTGCTCGAACTAGGTTTCTCTAGAGTCGGTCCACACTACACGAGCTTGGCTCGTGCTCCGCCCCTCTAGCTTAGCCCCACCTTTAGGATCCACGAGGAACTGACGGTAGTCCGATGGATCTTCGAAAGAGGATTCCTAAGAGTTGCCGTAAGAATTAACCTTATAATGAAATTCTACAATCGCTCTCATTTTATTCTATCATTCCTTACTATACGAATTGCAAGCTGTGCCTGTCTGAATCACGATAATGTCAGAGCCACTAGACGCCTCATGCTTGAACTAGCGCACCAAAGCAATTCTGTCAACTAGCCGAAATACGGGGAGCGGGGTACTACGTTCTGATTGGTTCTGATTGGTACGGGGGAGTAGGGTACTGTGTTCTGATTAGTAGAGACATCAGATCTATAATCATATGTGTTGACAGATATGCGTCACCTGTTATTAGATATCTAGTGGCTGTACGGTCGTTGGGTCAGAAGGATGATGAGCATTCCTTGTTGCTATTTCTTTACCTTCCTCAAATTGTATCTCCTATTAGCCCCATCAGCGGACATGAAGACCAGCGGCTGTAGAGGCACCTTCCTATCTGCCACTCCCTCTCGATCAGCCAGGTTGAAGCGGTGACGCTGGATCTCTGTGTATTTGAAGGGCTTTGGTGTTCCACCGCCCCAGATACCTGGAATTAGCAAATATCGAGGTCCTTAAGTTAATTCATACTATTGTAACTGTGACTAAGTAAGAAGTATTTCTTGGGGTGTGATTGTATGGCTAGATTAAAATTGGGATCGTCATCGCGACATTCATTGTAGAACCCACATTTATTGCTAATTTTTTGAACGACTTTACACAATGTTCCGCATACCTGTATATAACTAACTGTGTATTTAACTAATAATGCGGATAAAGCAAGTCCTGAATGAAGCGAAGGTTGCTAAGTTTTAATCTTCGGGATTAAAACTTAGCAACCTTCGCTTCATTCAGAATTAACGCAGAGAGGAATTTATATAATTAACTCCCGAGTACTGCGAGGGAGTTAATATAGAAACCTGAGTGAAGAGAGGAATTCTAGCTGCCTAAGACAAAGACAGACAGCTCAGTAGAGCTTCCGAAAGAGTGGGACTTAAAATGAACATGGACAAAACCAAAGTCATAGTAAACAGTCATGTAGCACCCACTCCTATCAAGATCGGGGACTCTACACTCTAAGTTGTAGACGACTACGTTTACCTGGGACAGACGGTCCAGTTGGGAAGGTGTAACTTCGAGAAAGAGATCAATCGTCGAATCCGACTCGGCTGGGCTGCGTTCATTGCGAACTTGGCGAAGCTGCGCGGTATCTTCTCGTCCAATATACCACAGTGTCTCAAGACGAAAGTCTATGACCAGTGTGTGTTGACATATGGCGAAACGTGGTCACTTACAATGGGCCTCATCAGAAGACTTAAAATCACCCAAAGGGCAATGGATAGGGCTATGCTCGGAGTTTCCTTGCGTGATCGAATCAGGAATGAGGATATCCGCAGGAGAACCAAGGTTACCGACATAGCACGAATAATCGCCAAATTAAAGTTGGCAGGGCACATTGCACAATGGGCAGGGCACATTGCTCGCAGAACGGATGGGCGTTGGGGCCGAAAGGTTCTGGAATGGCCACCACGTACCGAAAGACGTAGCGTTGGAAGGCATCCTACAAGGTGGACCGATGATTTGGTAACAGTTGCGGGAGTCCAATGGATGCGAGACGCACAGGACCGTTCATTGTGGATGTGGATGTGGATGTGGATGATGATGATGATGAAAACAAAGCACACACACACACAGCTTTATCCCCGTGTTGGTTACTCTATAAAAAGACAAAAATTAAAAGACAATATACGAAAATCAGACCTAAATTGATTCTTCAAATTCTTTTTCTGTCTTAATTTTGTTTTAAAGCAACTAACCACATTTTATTATTTTATTTTTGATTAGTGCCCAGTTTTATTTTTGAATTAACTCGTTCGTAAATCAAAATTTTAATAAGTTTTTCTTTTCAGATTTGGACGTTCCAAATTCAAATCACATTATTCCCTAGATACAGAATGACTTACTTAAGAAGGTTGTATGACATATAAAAGGGCAATAAAAAGCACGTGGTGTAAAAAATACATAATTGCCACATTTTTACCACACGTATTGGTAGTACTAAAAGAGTAAATAATATGAAAAAAATTCAATATTACATTGGCACTCGTCACCAGAACTTCTAGATTAGTTACCTACCCAGATAATAATCAGCGATCATGGAGTGGAAGTACATGGCCATGTTCATGTTCTTGAAGTACCTCTCTCGCGCCGTGTCCCGGAACTGCCTGTGGTACCAGTTCATCACGGAGACGCCGTCAGCCTCGCGCTCTGATAGGTAGTTTGGGAGATCGTTGCGGATCCTGGAAGGTCCCCAAATGTGATATAAATTAGTTGATATACCTACTGGTGATTACTTCCACAAGGTGGACTGAGGTTAGGGTTTCGGGAATCCTATGGCTGCGAAACACGTAAGTCCGTTCATTATGGCGACACTTGAGGGAGGCCTATGTCAATCAGTGGAAGGTAAGGTCAAGTTTATGTATGTCCTTTCGGAGATGTATCATTCAGGTAATTTACGGTTTATCTCACTTTTAGGGTTAGGGTTCCGTACCTCAAAAGGAAAAAACGGAACCCTTAGGTTCATTTTGTAGTCCGTCCGTCTGTCTGTCTGTCTGCCTGTCAAGACCCTTTATCTCGGGAACGCGTGAAGGTATCGAATTGATATTGAACCCATATAGTCAAGTCTGTGGTTCCTCTTTAGCTGTGAAAAAATTAAACTTCTAAGTTAACAGGAAAAAAGATATGCCGACATAAATCGCATAAAACGTGCATTTCGACACTCTCAAGGGAATCATAGAGTACTTCCTGTTGCCTAGAATTCTGAAATTTGGCATGAAGCAAGGTCTCAGGAAAAAATCTGAAAACTATAATTTTGTAGTTACGTCACAAAAATAAATCTTTTTGCGATTTGGATTTTTTTTTGAGACTTGATTCGTGAATTGAACTGTTTTCATAGGTAAGTTTGTACGGAACCCTTAGTGCGCGAGTCCGACTCGCACTTGCCCAGTTTTTTCTAGCCTAGGAATGGCATTTTTTAACGCTATTGTCATGCGGGTACATTCATTGTTCACATTACCTTAGCCCTGACTTTGTACCTAATCATCCCAGTAAAAGGCGTTACATTGAAGCTCCTTCTAATGTATTCAGGGAAGGATGATATAATGAACTAACAAATTAAAGAAAGAAGAAAAAATACCCTTTCTGTCTCAGTCAATCCTTAATTTAGTATCATTACCTAGTCCACAGCAGCGGCGGTATTCGTCTTACAGGTGGTAAATGGTATTGGTACACATCATCCAGCACTTTGTCATCCAAGGAGATCAGATCTTCAAGCTCTGTCTCTGATAGACCACTGCGAGCAGCTGTGATGTAGGCTAGGGCGTGGAAGACTAGTAGGCGGCCATGCTGGGAAGAAATAAAAAGATTATTGAAGAAGTAGACACAAACTGACTGCCAGCTTGCAAAAAAAAACAAACCATAACCGGTAGACTCGGGTCTTGCTACTTTGTATTTCGTCATTAGTAGTTAGTAGGAGTGTTAAAGGCTGTGTGTATGTGAATCAGGAAATAGGGTATAATTTTTTTGAGGAAATAAATCATCAATATTAGTCCAACTGTGCTTGGAGCGAGATGGTCGGAGTGACATACGTTTATTAACTCTCCTCCCTAGCCAAGTTACAACCATTTCGTTTCGATTCTCTTTTCGTTGATCGCCTTGAGTCAGCCACGCCTCCTATTCCTTTGTTCTGACCACGTGACTGAGCGTTGAGATGACGTCAGAACAAAGGAATCGGAGGCGTGGCCGATTCGAGGCGATCGACAAAAACAGAATCGAAACGAAACGGTTGTAACTTGGCTAGGGGGGCCGTTCCTTCAGTTTGTGGTATGGTCTTCATAACTCTTTCGAACATTCCTGCAGTCCTAGTAGACATCGGAAGTAGTGGACCCCATCCAGAGATACCACCCCTACCAGTCTCTCAATAACAGAGATCGATAGTCTTAGGGTGTTTCTAATATCATGCGGATTTCATCACGCATGCGGGATTGCTCCGCATGCAGGAAATTTCATAATGCAAAAAAACGCGTCCAGCGTGCGTATTCCACGCATTACAATAGATACTTGTATGAAATGGACATTTGTGGGGGTTACGCGTGCGTGGTAAACCCGCATGCGTGATTAAAACCGCAAGATATTAAAAACACTCCTTGTTTTGAATTGTTTGATGGTTATAAATGTTATTTAATTATTTCTTGTACCTGCTTCTCAATTCTCTCAAACAGCATCATGATGGAATCCATGACAGTTGATGCTAAGTGCGTATCCTGAGGTTTAGTGTAACTTCTCCATCTGCATACCTGGAGAAAAAGACGGCGAATACAAAAACTGATAGACAATACTTATTGATCTTTTAAAATCCATAAAGAAAAAATGACTTAGAAGGCTGGTGTTAAAGTGTCCATTATTTGCGTCCACTATGTTCGCAGAAGCTAGAATAGATGACCTTTAAGCGATTCGAAGGAAAAAGACTGCTTCTCTTCTAGTAAGACTTTGCGGCAGTTTCAACAGTATTCTAAAGGTGCTATCTGAACAACTAGATTGCCCAATGCTGAGGCATTTTGTAAGTCTTGGTGAGGCAAAGGGAACTTAGTCGTTCATATTATGTCGTCTGTGTATGTAGTTTGTTGTATAGGTGAAGTGACTAACTCGTAGATTAAGTTTTTTAATAACAAATGGGCCTGTATTGTCAAAAAGCATGTTAAAAAAAACGTTTAAAAATATAAAAAAGTGTAGCCCACCGGCATCGGAAACAGGGTCCAAGCTACCGGTGGCGGTGGTCAGGGCTCCTGAAAGAGGAATCTCCGAACAATACGCGCCGTGTACAGGAGTACTGTTTTCTGAATCAAGCCTTTGATCCAACCGCCTAACGCGAACCTCCTAAGGTGTTGGCTGAGGCTCTCATTATTATTATTAGTAAGTATTAAAGGAAGAGACATACCTCAGCAAATACCAGTTTCACAAATATTGGTAGGGAACAAGAAGCGATAGCGTTAGATACTAAACGCCATTGATAGTTCGATAAATCACGAGCTGCTGAAGCCATCCACAACCTGCAAAAACCCAAATGAAAAGCGTGAGCATCGGTATTCTTGCAGCTTCCTACTGCGTATTTTTTAAAAGAAAAAAATCTAGATTCTGTTCTGCAGAAGGAAAGTGCCGTCAAGACCGGCCAGAAAGAAGTTGCAAGATGATCAAGACGCGTACCATGAGGACTGGTTCGAGACGGTGCGGGAGAAGTATGTCTATAAGGACTCGGGGAAGGTCTTTGCCCAGTATCATCATCTTCCTGACCTTGTCCCATAATTTTTGAGGTCGGGCTAACACGTTTTTTTCTTCCATTCTGTTCTATCACCCGACACGCTATCACTAGGTTCCCTTTCTTTCATGTTACTGCTTTATCGTCGTGTGCTGTTATGAATTTGAGTTTCTCTTAGTAGACATGGTTAAACTTAGTTTTAGTTCCTACTCCTACTTACTTTAAAACTTGCATCGCCAGATCATCCCCTAGAGCTTTGACTTCCAAGAAGTTTTCTTCAGAGTCAATCATGCGTCGCAGCACGTCGTACTCTTTAGATACTTCAGGATTTGCTTCTTCACAAGCACAAGTTACGATTATCTGAAAAGCAAAACATATGACGACAGTCGGGATTATAAGCATAAGCATAATCAGCCTTTTAATGTTCCCACTGCTGGGACTCAGGCCTCCTCTCTTTGAGAGAGGGAATGGGCCGTAATCCACTACGCGGGCGCAGTGCGGATTGGTGAATGTTACATCATGTCTTCGAATTATTGATTCTAGGCTTTGATGCCGGTTTCCCCATGATGATTTCCTTCACCGTTTTGCGAGCAGTGGTGATAAAACAAATTACACAAAGTAATACGCCTGGCTGGGTTATAATTTTTCTTTATTAATTTTTTGATTATCATCATCAAAAATAGGTTTAACTTATTGTCTGTCTATGTGGAAAACATGAGTTTTAAAAAAAAATTATATTCCCATATCTACCCCCCTAAAATTATTTTGGATAATTCAGTTCCCTTCACAATGGTTACTGAAACTTGTCATCTGTTGCTGCCAGTGGCTTATTGAAATCTTTGTATTTTGAACTGTTTTATTTTTTTATTAACTTTATTGTTCTCACATAACAGAAGCAACTAAGATTTTTGAAATCCAGAACATAATTTAAAAAAGCCCTAAACTTTTGCCATACATAGCTGGAATATTTTATTTTTATTTTTTTCCAAAAGTAAAGCCTAGGCCATATCTTAAAGCACTATATGAGAAATCAATAGCAAAAAGAATTAAGTCTACTAACCGTAACCAAACGAAGTTTGAGAATATTTCGTAGGTTACTGTTGTTTTTTTATCAGGCCTTATTTTTCATAAATAAAAATACTGTATAAAATACTGATATTTTAAGTTTCCCATTATTAAATATACTAAATGGCAACTCTACTGAGTTATTCAAGTGAAAAAATATAACAGTGATAACAAACTTAATCTATTTTATCAATGGAAACCTCAAAATATTACTATATTTCCATTTCATTAAAATAGGTAACGCCTAACAAAAATATACTAGCATACTTCTATAGGTATCTTCGTTTAGTTACGGTTTAAAGACCTGGTTCTTTTTGCTACTGATTCCTCGTATTGCCCTCTAACATATAACCTAGGTTTCACTTCTGGCGGAAAAGGTAAATCATGCCAATAGTTTACATTGGCTTTTAATGTACGAACTATGTGTTGTTCGGCAACGCAACTTCATAAGTAACAACCGTCTAGTTTTAGTCTAGTCACAAAAGAATTACCTTACAATGTTCCGGCAACCTAGTTGGCAACCAAGACACCTTATTATTCTCCGTGCCTATACCAGTGAGCTGATCTACTGAATCCAAGAACAGCAGCAGAGGCTGCTGCTGGTTGGCCATCGTCAGAAGATGCTTAAAGTGTGCTGTGAGCGGCACCAGGTCATCTGGGATGCCCTCAAAGGGGAGGGCGAAGTTGTATGATATCTGCAATTTCCAAATAAAGTGTTTCTTAGTAAGTGATTTAATTGAGAAATGAGTATAAATAGGTGGTGAAGATAGTAATAAGTAAAGGTACCTGCTGACAAATCGATATGAGAGTAGGAGTCAGAGCACTGGAATCAGGAGTAGTTCCGAGGAACCTGATGATGTTGGTAGGCCGCACTTCAGCGAACCAGGTATCCAGAGACATGGCTGCACTTTTAGCTAAAAGACTAGTTTTACCGCAGCCACCTGAAAGACAGAAACGTGCATATTTGAATGAATTTCGTAAAAAACAAAAACAGTATTTCTGAAGCGGAATTCTCTGCCCACGTGACCACGTGACTGAGCGTTGAGATGACGTCAGAACAAAGGAATCGGAGGCGTGGCCTACTCGAGGCGACCGGCGCGAACGATACGATTGTAACTTGGCTAGGGGGGCTGATTTATACACGAATGTTTTTCGATTTAGCTTATATTTTTCCACTGCTAGACAAAGGCCTCTTTCAACTTCTTCCAGGTATTCTTTTCTCGACCCATTTCAAACCACCAGCCTTTGCAGTAGGCGAATAGATCATCTCGCCATTTTTTAACCTCTAAACAGACTCCGCACCCAAGTTGGGCGCAGCAAAGACAATCTCCACAGATGGGGGTTCTCGGACGGTTCCGATCTTCAGTGTTTGTGCGGCGTCTCTCCGCAGACCATTTCCCACTTTTGATCCTGCATCACGTGCCCTGTTACCAGTTCACGAAGTAGTTCACTAATGACAGCATCAGCAAACGGCATTTCCGTGAAATTCCGGAAATGCCGTCTGCTCGCAGGTCTTGCTGCAGGCAAGGAATTTACACCAGTTTTGCCATCGATACGCTAAGAAGAAGAATCCCAGGGTGGCTTTGGCAGCGTCGTCCATTCTCAGGCACCCGCTTTGTGGAGACTCTTGCCCAGCTGTCGATCTGCATACAGTTGACGTCAATTGCCCAATCCTATTTTAGCGTGGCAGGGTTTTTTTCCATCGTCTATTATCCCCATTTTTAAGCGCAGCGTGGTGTTTCTTATTCTATCCTCTTTTGACTCGCAGAATTCTGCGCACAGACCTGTCAAATCCAAACTATAATAATATTTACCTTCTCCATACAACACCAGTGGTTTATCAGACGAGTTCTTCATGTAGTTCTCAATGAAGTCCAGGTCTGGTTCTCTCCCGTGGAAGACTTTAACAGAATTGTTGCAAGCGTGAAGATGCTGTAGTATCTCGGTCACTATCACACCCTGAGCACTGCTGTCTTCTTTACGCATTGCTCTGGAATAAACAATAAATTCATCAATTTACCGGTACTGCATCGTCGCGGCATCGTCGAATGCGACTCGGCTGGGCAGCGTTCGGGAAGCTGCGCGGTGTCTTCTTGTCCAATATACCACAGTGTCTCAAGACGAAAGTCTATGATGTGCGTGATGACATATGGCTCTGAAACGTGGTCGTTTACAATAGGCCTCATCAGAAGGCTTAAAGTCACTCAAAGAGCAATGGAAAGGGCTATGCTCGGAGTTTTCTTGCGTGAACGCGTCAGAAATGAAGATATCCACAGGAGAGCAAAGGTTACAAACATATCCCGAAGAATCGCCTAACTTAAGTCCATTGCCACGTAAGTTAGGTGATTCTTCGGGATATTGCTCGGCAGGGCACATTGCTCGCGAAACAGATGGTTGATGGAGACAAAAGGTTCTGGGATGGCGCCCACGTACCGGAAGACGCAGCATTGGAAGGCGTCCCACAAGGTGGACCGATAACCTGGTGAGGGTCGCGGGAATCCGATGGATAGAGACGCACAGGACCGGCCATTATGGTGAATTTGGGGGAGGCCTATCCAACAGTGGACGTCTTTTGGCTGAAATGATGATGATGATGATGACCGGCACCGGCCGGCGCGGTGGCGGTTTTAATTAAACCATTTACAGGCACTTTCAAATTGTCAAGGCTGGTCAGTCACAAAAAAGATCAAGCTATTTTCACGTTCCAAAGTCCAGATCTCTATGGAGAAGAAAGTGCAAGAAACTCCAAGGACACTCTTTTAAATTAATAAACTATTTAAAATAAACCGTGGCAGCTAAAAGATAACCAGTCCCAACCGACGGTGCCCGTTCACGAACATGACCTATGCGGTAGCACGTTTCAGCTCAACCATTTTGAAGGTAACCAAATGCCAGATCAAGCATGACACTTCCAACTGTCATGACGCGTTAAGTCAAAAGTCCAGTAAGTGATTTTTTAAGATATATAATATAGTAGTTTCTGTCAGCGGCTTCACCCGCATGAAAGTAGGTTTCTCCATACAAACTTTGGACCCCCGCTTCATCCCCTTAGGGGGTGAATTTTGTAAATCCTTTCTTGGTGCTCGCCTACGTCATAAAAGGAAGCCTCGTGCAAAATTTCACCCTCGTATTCCCAGTAGTTTCGGCTGTGCGTTGATATGTCAGTCAATCTGTTTCTCCTTTTGTATATATAGATTTTATTTATATATTATATACATAGATATGTACTGCAAATGCATAAAGTTAAAGTTAAAGAAATTTATTTATTATTTATTTCTTTATTTAAACTTCATGTACAGTAGTGGTACATAGGCGGACTTAATGCAACAAGGCATTCTCTACCAGTCAACCTTTGGGTTTGAAAGATAATAATGTGGTAGGTTTGCACAATAAATAAATAACAAATATTTCAAACAGAACAATTAAATTAAAAAATAAGTTATTTATAATAATAAAATACATGATATATATGTATTTTATTATTAAAATTATAAACTAATAAATACTATGAAAAATATCAAATCATTAAAAAAACTCAATAATAATTCTGACGAAGACCAAACTAAAGTTGAGAGGACTTCAAGTAGTAGTTCCGAATTTTACGCTTGAAGGAAAATTTACTTTCAGCTTTTTTGATGTCAAGGGGAAGCACATTCCAGAGTTTCATGAATTGGACATAAAGCCAGTACGGTGAGAGGGAATATGAAGGAGCATGTTTTTGGATGCACGAAGGTTAAGATTATGAGAACTGCCCAACACTTTAAAACATTGTTTTAAGTAATCAGGAGCACAAGGATCGTTCATTATGCTGAAGAGCATGCAGAGGGATCTGAGGGATCTCCTGTGTCGGATAGGCAGCCATTTAAGCTGAGAACGGAAGGAAGAAATGTGATCATATTTACGAAGGCCAAATATGAAGCGAATACAGTTGTTGAGAAGTCGATCCAATTTGTTTAGAAGTTTCTGGGATAGATCAGAGTAACAAACATCAGCATAGTCAATTATAGGTAACACAAGCGACTGGACCAAAGTAGTTTTAGTGCTTGACGGGAGGAAATTTTTGAATCTATAGAGACCGCAGCGTGAAGGTGACTCTCTGGCTAACCTGAGCAATCTGCTTATTCCAGCTAAACCTATCGTCAATATATAAACCTAGGTCTTTAACGTAAGGCGAGAGAGGGATGACTGTATTGCCAAAAATAAGTGGCAGTAGTCGGCTATAGTCCAAACTCCGTAAAAAGTAAGAACTGCCAATAAGGATAGCCTGGCATTTACTGACATTGACAGTAACCCCAAATCTGCTCGACCAGTCAGCAATAGCCAGGAGGTCAGCATTTAGAAGAGAGATGCAGTCATCAAGGTTGTCAATGTCAGTTTGGGCGTAGAGCTGTAGGTCATCAGCATACAGATGGAAAGAGCACTTGAGAATAGCTGTGATAGAGTTAATAAATAAGGAAAATAAGAGTGGAGAGAGTATACCGCCTTGTGGAACCCCGGTTTGCAGGTCGCACCAGTCAGAAAATTTCTGATCAGCACGTACCGCTTGCTGACGTCCACGAAGATATGATGAAAACCAATCCCGTGCCGACGAAGAAACCCAAATTTGAGGATCTAAGGATGTCGTGATCTAAAAGCGTTGGAGAAATCTATTAAAACTAACACCGTTAACCTCGAGTTTTCCAGGCCATTCCTGACATCTTCTGTGACTTATTGAAATTTATTAAGTTAATACAATGCTTTATCTTATTATCTTTATGGGGTCCAAATGCTAATGATAACCGCAATGGTCCTGGAACCCAGAGGACAAATAAAGGAGGTAGGTTTTAGTCAGTAAAACTTTGACACGCCCTTCCGGTATACCCTTTTTAGGGTTCCGTACCGCAAAAGGAAAAAAACGGAGCCCTTGTTATATCACTTTTGTTGTTCGTCCGTCTGTCTGTATGTCAAGACCGTTTATCTCAGGAACGCGTGGACGTATTAAGTTGAAATTAAAACCATAAACTTAAATCTACAGTCCCTTGAAGCTGTGAAAAAATCAAACTTCTAAGTTAATGGAAAAAAAAGATATGGTCGTTTATGTTGCAAAAAACATATATTTCGACACTCAAGAGAACCAAAATTCTAGAGTACTTCTCGTTGACCCAGAGTCCTGAAATTTTGCATAAAGCAAGGTCTTATAACACAAGTATAGGAATAAATCTGAAAACAGAAAATTTGTTTTACGTCACAATTTTTTTTTTGCGATTTGGAAAAAACTTCGTGACTCTAATCAGGAATTGAAGTCTTTATATAGGTAAGTTTGTACGGAACCCTCAGGGCGAGAGTCCGACTCGCACTTGCCAAGTTTTTTTTTTTCTGAATAAGCTCGCGTTTGACCACAATCTCACCTGATAGTAAGCGATGATGTGGCCGATGATGAAGCACGCTTGCCTAGAAGTAACCTATACGCTCTTGACTCAAAGATCCTCAGGTTGTAGCTAAAAGGAAACACGGATTCCAGAAGGGAATTCCACTCCTTAGCTGTACGCATAATGAATGTACCCTATGTGAGAGAACCCTAGAGTGATAGAAGTAATGATGACCCATCACAAAAAAAGCACCTGACTTTGGAGGCAAGACTCACCAGGCAATAAGACTTTACTGGTGAAAATTGCACCAAAAACTAAACAAAAGTAGCATAGCATAGTCGGCCTTATAATGTTCCTACTGTTGGGACTCAGGCTTCCTTTCTAGGAGAGGGAATGGGCTGTAATCCACCATGTGGGCCCAGTGCAGGTCGGTGGATGTCACATGTCTTCGAATTTTTGGTTCTAGGTCTAGTCAATGACCTCCCAAATATCACTCGCCACACAGTGATTTTATTTGCTGATGACACTACCCTTGTTGTGAAAGGTGAAAGAGTAGACACCTACGAGCATGAAATAAATGAAGCTGTCAAAAATATAATACACTGGTTGAACACCAATAACCTGCAAATTAATATGGAGAAAACGAAAATGATCCAATTCCAAACATATAGGAGAAACCCGTCAACGCTAAATATTAAATATAATGACACTACTATCGAACAAGTAGTAAGTACTGCATTTCTGGGCATACAACTAGATCAAAACTGCGATTGGAAAAAGCATGTCGACTATGTTTGTGACAAACTGGACAGATTTATCTATGCACTAAGAAGATTAAGAGCAACAGTTTCAACTGAAGCGGCTCTTTGCGCATATCACGGTTATGTTTCGTCCGTACTCTCATACGGTCTCTTATTGTGGGGTAACTCGGTGGATATCACTAAAGCATTTATTGTACAAAAAAAAATGTGTGCGTGCAATCTGTGGAGCTGGTTATATGGATAGCTGTAAACCACTGTTTAAAAAATACAATATATTACCATGCATGTATGTCAAAGAATTATGTCTATTTGTACGACAACATCCAGAATATTTTATTAAACATAGAGATGTAACTAAAAGGAATGTTGCCTCTAGAGATAAACATAGGCTCTGCTTGCCACAATCCAAGCTTGGTTTATTTAAAAGAAATTCGTTTATAATGGCTATTAAGGTTTACAATAAATTACCAAATGCCTTAAAAGAACTACCTTTACCTATGTTCAAAAAAAAGTTGATTCAATGGCTGACGCAAAAATGTTTTTACAGTGTCAATGAATATATGTCATTTAAAGAACGCAAAGTAGGAAAGTAATGGCAATTTTAGTTCTATTTATTTAAATGCTTTCATTTTATTTTTAAGTTGACAATTACTATTATCATATTTTTGACATTTTATAATATTCATGGACATTAAAATTATTATATAGAATTTGACATTTGATAGTGATAGTAGATATTGGTGACTTTGATTTTTATTACTTTGACATTTTATCAATGTGCATGGACCATTTAATTACTTTATAGTGATAGCAGGTATTGGTAACCTCTGATGTCACATTATTATGACATTTTAAATTAATGATTATATTTGCACTGTATTAATATTTGCACACCACAAGTTATGGTAGAATGTAAATGGGCCTAACTAAAATTAAGATCATACTACTTTGTACACCTACATTCTAGCAAATAAATAAATTATTATAAATTATTATTATAAATTATTATAGGACATGCCGGTTTCCTCTCGATGTTTTCTTTCACCGTTTTGAGAGCAGTGGTGTTGAAATAAGTTACACAAAGTAATGCGCCTGGCTGGGGTTGAACCCGCGACCTACAACTCGTAAGTCGGAGCCGTTACCACTCGACCACCAAGGCTCTGCCAAGCTCGGGAGTATGTTCCCTTGAAATAATTTTCTACTTGTATAGCTTTACAGTCAATTATATAGCTTTACAGTATCGCCCTTAGGTTGTTACTGTCAAGAAAATTCACCAAATTTACTTGAGGCTTGTACCTTTTATAGCTCACCTGTGATCATAAAATCCTCCTCTCTCTAGGAGAGGGAATGGGCCGTAATCCACCACGCGGGCCCAGTGCGGGTTGGTGGATGTCACATGTCTTCAAATTTTTGGTTCTGGGACATGCCGGTTTCCTCACGATGTTTTCCTTCACCGTTTTGAGAGCAGTGGTGATGAAATAAATTGCACAAAGCATTGCGCCTGGCTGGGGTTGAACCCGCGACTCGTAAGTCGGGACCATTACCACTCGGCCATCACTGCTCTCAAAACAAAAGCAGGGGTAGAATTAAATTGCAAATTAATTCTACTTTACGCCACTACTGGTGAGCTAAAATAACATAGTTAGTTACTAAACGTATGCAATGCAAATGACTAGATTAGTTTTCAACTCTCTTTGATTCATTTACATGTTAATTACTTCCTATCCTGAATTCTATGCAAAAATTATAGGGTGGTTGTTGTACATAAGTTTTGGTTTAACCAACTTAAAAAAAATAGGGCAAGTGCGAGGCGGACTCTTGCATTGAGGGTTCCGTACACACTTACCTATGAAAACAGTTTGATTCCCGAATTGAGTTAGCAAGATTTTTCCGAATCGCAAAAAGTTTTTTTTTGTGACGTAACTAGAAATTTACAGTTTACAGATTTTTTGCTGTACTTGTGCTATGAGACCTCGCTTCATGCCAAATTTCAGGATTCTAGGTCAACGGGAAGTACCCTATGAATTTTGATTCCTTTGACAGTGTCGAAATACGCCTTTTTTTGCGCATTAAACAGCCGTATCTTTTTTTTTCGTTAACACAGAATTTTTATTTTTTTACAACTTCAAAGAACCGCTAATCTGAGTTTATGATTATAATTTCAACTCGATTAAGGGGTCTTGACCGACAGTCAGATGGACAACAAAGTGATCCTATAAGAATGCATTTTAAATATATTATGTCGCCGTGGGATGGGCCAAAGCACTTAGTGGGCACATGTCCTTGTAGGGTTTCGACATAGTGGGTAGCCACGAGCAATAACCAAAAAGTAAAATAACTGAATTGCATTCTAATATAAGGTTAATTGTTTAATATTGGCACTATTTTACTGACCTGTCCACCAGCTTGACAATGTTCTTATAGAAGTGAGCTATGAAATGGCTGAGGTATTCGCCGTGCGTCTCTGTGTCCAGACCCTCTCGACCAATCCATTCCACTGTATACCTGAAAGTGGATTACAAATATTATTAGTTTTTATATATGTATAAATTCACCTCTGGTAGGTAGATGGTATGCCTCACACATGATGGACCGATGACCTGGTGAGGGTACGGGAATCTGACGGAGGCCTGGTCGTTGTGGTGACGCTTGGGGGAGGCCTATGTCCAACAATGGACGTTTTACGGCTAAAATGACGATGATAATATGGAAATGCTTCAATGAGACTAGCTATTTCATTAGCAACGTAAAAAGAGCAGTGATCGTAAAGGCTCCAAGTTACGGGATGCACGTCTTGGGTTCAAACCGAGCTAGGTGCTTTAACTAATTTATTTCATCATCACTGCTCTCAAAACGGTGAAGGAAAACATCGGAGGAAACCGGCATGTCCTAAAATCAAAAATTCGACATTGACTTTTGAACCCGCACTGGGCCCACGTGGTGGACTACGGCCCATTCCCTCTCCCAGAGAGGAGGCCAGAGTCCCAACAGTGGGAACAGTAAAAGGTTGATTGTGCTTAGGTATATATATACTGTCCTATATCCATCCTATCTCACCTATACTGCCCCTAGCCAAGTTACAATCGTATCGTTTGCGTTGAATGCCTCGATTAGGCTACGCCTCCGATTCCTTTGTTCTGACGTCATCTCAACGCTCAGTCACGTGGTCAGAACAAAAGAATTGGAGGCGTGGCCTACTCGAGGCGTTCGGCACGAACGATACGATTGTAACTTGGCTAGGGGGGCTGTTCGTTTCGTTTCGCAGTCCCATCCCATCTATATTGCGAATTCAAGCTAAGATTTCTGAACGTCTACTTACTTCTGTATATTCGTAGTTTCAATCTTATCCGGTAGCCTGACATCTCTCAGGTCAGCCAGCAACTTCGAGGCCTCAGCGTCCAAACTCCTGTTGATGATGTCCACAAAGTTGCTGGCTTTCTTCAGGTTCTGCAGGTTGATATTATTGATGTACCTCACGTACGCCAAGCAGTGGTTCTTGGTGTTCTTCACATTTAGAACACCGTTTATTACTTCGCGTTCGGTTACTGGAATTTGAAGAAGTTGCTTTAGATGGATGGGTTTTAGTGTGTGTTGATATAAATTCATCGTTGTTTAATTGAGTGAGGGACTGAGGTTATGATTTATTTCATATATAAATGGTATGAGGTATTTGTAGTTAAGAGCAGTGGTGGCCGAGTGGTAACGGCCCCGACTTACAAGTTGTAGGTCGCGGGTTCAAACCATTACTTTGGCGAATTACTTTGTTTAATTTATTTCATCACCACTGCTCTCAAAACGGTGAAGGAAAACTTTGTGAGGAAACCGACATGTCCTAGAACCAAAAAATTCGAAGACATGTGACATCCACCAACCCGCACTGGGCCCGCGTGGTGGATAACGGCCCATCCCCTCTCCTAGAGAAGAGGCCTGAGTCCCAGCAGTGGGAACATTAAAAGGCTGATTATGCTATATGCTTATGCTTCATAGTGGTAATGTTTTCAATCGTTCTTAATTATTTATTGAATTGAAATGGTGTTAGACGTACTCATGTTATAGATGTCTAATAGCGCCATCAAATTAGCCGCAAAAAGCCGTGCGACTTTAGCGCTGCTGCAGCTTTGTTGCCGCTCTGCTTTGTTGTTTAGCTCAAAAAGTTGTTGTTGCTCAGCCCCATCAAGGCCATACTGGGACTCATGACGAAGGTGCACGGCGGGCTGGGGGTTGAGTAGAAGGGAGGGGGATTAGCACAAAAGATCCAGAAGGGTCGAAGTGCTCTGGTTTAAGGCCAGCCCCACTATAAGATAAGATAAGATATGGAATAGCAAAACAACGCGGCGGCAGCGTGGCTGCTGCGTTCCCGTCGCTCTGCACTTTGCGGCTAATTTGAAGGTGCCCTTAATATGACCATCCACCAATGCCATCCACGTATTTGTAGTATCCGCGTAATATATCCCCGTATTATTATCTACACTTATATTATTTATAATTTTATTATAATATTATAAAGAGGTAAAGTTTGTTTTTTGTTGGTTTGTAGGATGTAATCTCTGAAAGTACCTACAGGTCCGATTGTTAAAATGTTTTCACCGATAGAAAGCTGCTTTATTCCTGACATAAGCTATATTTTATGTATGCAGGTGAAGCCGCGGGCTAAAGCTAGTAATTTTGTAATTGTTTTTTTTTGGAAAATAAGTAATATTTTTACTTCGTTTTTATTATTTTGATTGATTTCGTATGTACATGGTATGGTACGGTGTAGTCAGGAGACTCCTTAAGATTGCAAGAATTTTATTTCATTTATTCTAGAAACTTACCAGACATAAAATAATTATGCATACAGTCCTTATCAATCTTGCCAGCATTGTACAGCTGTAATGAAGCCTTCCGAAACAGTTTCTGCATTTTACCCAGTGTGTCCCACCACACTGCTTGATCCTCAGCTTGGAGTTTTGGTACTCTCTGAAATTTTATAAAAAACTATTGAATTTTATATGCTCTATGGAATTTTAACAGAGAGCAATAGTGGCCGAGTGGTAACGGCCCCGACTTACGAATTGCAGGTCGCGGGTTCAAACCCAGCCAGGCGCATTACTTTGTGTAATTTATTTCATCAACACTGCTGTCAAAACGGTGAAGGAAAACATCGTGAGGAAACCGGCATGTCCTAGAACCAAAAATTCGAAGACATGCGACATTCACCAACCCGCACTGGGCCCGCGTCTTGGATTACGGCTCATTCCCTCTCCTAGGCCTGAGTCCCAGCAGTGGGATCATTAAAAAGCTGATTATGCTATGCTATGGGATTTTAATGTTGATTTAAAGGAAAGCAAGTTCTAAAGTAAATAATATGTTTTTGCATTTGCACATTATTTAGAAGTTACCCGTTAAAAATGGAGGATCTTCGGACGACACGGATGTTGTTCGGGCAATATTCCGATAATTGATTTGGCTGTTCTAAACGTGTGGAGAACTCTGATACTGCTATAGAAGATTTTTAATTTTTAGTTCTTATCGTAGCGAGATAGATGTCGCCACAGGCATTCACTTAAGCAGCCATTTACTTTCGGTCCATATTTTGTAAATTTTTATTACAAGGCACATGAACTGCAAATGCCGCCGCGAAAACGCTTAATTACGCCGTTATTGTTACATACATTAGACCACCACAATGAAATCGATTCTTTTTTGTTTTTAATGTTAAATGTATGGTAATGTGGCAGTACTCAATGCATAAAATAAATATCTATCGGCCTTGCAACGCTGCATCTTTCGGTACGCGGTCGTCACTCCAGCCCCCAAGCCATGTTACAACCGTTTTGTTTTGTTTCTCTTTTCGTCGATCGCTTTGAGTAGGCCTCGCCTCCGATTCCTTTGTTCTGACGTCATCTCAACGCTCAGTCACGTGGTCAGGACAAAGGAATAAGAAGCGTGGCCGACTCGAAGCGATCAACGCAAAGAGAATTGAGTTGTAACTTGACTAGGGGGGCAGAACCATTCAGCCCCATCGACTAGTGATAGTTATAGGCTCACGATTGACCACTATCTCACCTGATGGTAAGCGATGATGTGGTCGACGATGGAGCACGCTTGCCTAGAATTAACCTATTGACCCTCAGGTTGCAGCTAACAAGAATCACTCACTTCGGCAGGGAATTCCACTCCTCAGCCTTACGTGTTAATGAGGTATCACGAGCTTTTCACGCGATCCATTTGACGACCAAAACTGAACGGTTAAAGGAGCATATAGGGTGCTATACATATAGTGTGTATAGTTCCATGACTCTATCTCGCTCGTTCTCAAAAAAAATGTTTTTCAATACACTTATTCGAAAACCCGCTCTTATCCCACCGCTTATAGGCATGCAAAAGACTGTATTCCGCACTAGTGCAGAAAAGTGCGCATGCTATCCCCGCCACAATTTTATTACATGATCCGTAACAGGCTGGGCGCGTGTCGACCCCCACGTGTCGCCGGACAACCCCCGTTTTATCCGATATACAAGTAACCTGTACCTAAGCTCACCTTGTTATTAAAATTGATCAATATAGAAGAAATGGGCTGCAGCACGGAGACAGGGGGTACAGCATTGGAGTCCTTCTTGTACCAGGTGTCCATCAGGATGACGTCCACCCCACCAGCCACCAGCTCTTCCTTCAACATCTGTAGTTCTGATGACAAGACGTATGTGGGGATTGGTCTGAAATGTTTTTGGAATAATTTGAACAGTGTGTTATCTTGAATTTGTTTTTGTACAATATCTTAATCTATATATATAAAAGCGAAATACCACTCACTGATTAAGCATGAAATCTCAAAAACTATAACACCTACAAACTTAAAATTTGGCAGTTAGGTTCCTTATAGGATGTAGACTTCCGCTAAGAATGGAACGGAACAAAAAAAAACTAAAATTGCAGCATGCAATAATAAATAACTGTTGGGTAATTTTTAATTACAAGTTTCTAATCATCTTACAGCCTGGCTACGCATATGGTCCAGGCGTAGGTTAGCCAGCCTTTCGGTATTTTACAGTATGCATTTTGGAGAATTTTGGGAATTGCATGAATTGATCCCGCCATCTCCTTTTTACCATCGGGCAACCCGACGTAATGCGAGTGTCCACCTTTTTGTTGAACTTCTACGGTCTGCGTACATCGAAGGACTGGAACAATTTGCCTGCTGCGGTCTTCCTTCCCGTCCGATTATAATTTGGTGTCTTCAAGGCTAGGCTCTTAATAAACCAGTGCGCCTCACCATCAACGATTGCATCACTGCTTACCATCAGGTTGGATCGCAGTCAAGCACTAGTTTAAATGAATTATGTTATGAGCAATTTTACCCAAGATTGGTAGATGGTTGCTTTCAGTACGTACCTGTATCCATATTTCTGTCCAAGGAACACCACGAAGTTAGGGCCCATGGACAAACGCTGGCAGTTCTTGATCTCCCTCATACAGAGTTCTGTAGTCATGTGATCATCTGTAGCCTCATCTCGGACGCCCCAGCGCATGTCAACCACCTGAGGAAAAGTCGTATAACGTTGTCAGAACACATTCATTGTGGGTACAGCTAAGGAGTGGAATTCTCTGCCGGTTACTCCAGGACCTGGTCTACTCGTGTGCTAAATTTCATCTAAATCCGTTCAGCCGTCTCATCGTGAAAGAGTAACAAACTTATTCACATCATCATCATGTCAGCTGAAAGACGTCCACTGTTGGGCATAGGCTACCCCCAAGCGTATTTTTGTTATTATTTTTATTTTCAAGAATGTTTTCCTTCATTTGTTTTTCTCACTTTGTTTACATGTGGATGGATAGAGAGGGAGACCAAAGAAAAGATGGATGGATTGTGTGAAGAGTGATATGAAAGAAAAGGAAGTTAGTGATAGTATGACGAGTGACAGGGCAGAATGGAAGAAGAAAACGTCCCCAAATAACACGGGACATGGGCAGGAAGATGATGATGATGATGTTTTTCTCACTTTGTGTTTGTACATTTTTAAGGAAGGGTCACTTCGTCTTCGATAATTAAGTGACACTAATGGGAGAAGACACTGACTTCTGTAATACAGGTTTCTACCTAAATGTTAGTGACTTATTAATAGTCTACCCTCAGAAATAAAAAAAAAAATATTACTCATAAAAATATCAATGTAAAGTTGAGCAATATTACTTAAAAGTATTATTTAAGAATTATTTTACTTATTTATAGACCTAAAGATTTTATAAATTGTTATCGACAATAACGTACACATATAATTTGTGAAACCAAAGTAATCGAGTGGCTATCAGCTCAAGACTATGCACGGACTGAAGCTCTTCTCGTTCCCTTAATATGAATCTTTTGCAATGACTCCCTCAGGTGTAGCACTTTATCACATACATACATTCTACACTACACACTCTCTCTCTCTATTTACACTTTTTATACATGTTTACACTCTTCACACACCTTTTAATTACATTTGTGCATAATTCCCTGAATTAAGTTTAAGTATTATTTAGTTTTGTAACCTAACAACCATTAGTGAACTACCCACTAGTATAATTTTAATGTGTCAAGAATGTCGAAAAAAATAAATAAAACTAGATCCCACGACACAGGGTATCCTAGTGTGGGGTCTAGGGCTACTTTATTGCACTAATAGTTGTTTAGTCTTAAGAATATTGTGATGTTTTTAATTGTTGTGCTTAACGTGTAATATGCAGTGTGTCTTAATAAATGTATTATTATTAAGTTCATAAAAAATAAGTACATAAAATAAAAAAATACTTTTTTTTTTCGGTGATAAATCATCCAATGCCATCCCGCGCTCTTAGGCGGAGCGGATGGGTATGTCAGACTTTTACTGACTAAAAAACGACTCCTGTTCCTTCGTTGCCTTTCAGTCTTTCTTTCAGAAGCAGACCCTTGGCCCCAGTAGGCTTCGACCCTGCTGGGCCCATACGGTTTACTGACATCTTCTTGAGTTCGGTCCTTACCTGTCGGCCTGATGGTGTGTTACCACACTACACCGCGCCTACGTCGATTACAAAATTACTGATTTTTTAAATTCATTTTCTAAAATTAAAACTTCAAAGTTTTCAAACCTGCAAACATCAATGCCTACGCCCAAAGCTCTTCCTACCAATGTATCGACATACCATTCTCCTCCATTACTCTATAATCTATGGTCTCTAAGTTCAACAATCCCGAAATAGCTCTTACAAACACAGGGCATAGGAATTGTAAACATTTACAAAAAGCGAGCTAGGCACCCTCTCTCTCCTCGGGCTATTTTGGGTGACGGAAGGCAGCCCACGTGTGGAGCTATAACTGGCTATAAGTGTGATTTACTATGCTTTGGCTGTTTCTAGGTTGGACACGTTTATTATGATTGGTGGGCATTGTGATATTGATAAGTGGTTATAAGATTCGGTTGCTACGAGCAAGTGATATTTTTTCAGCCATACTTATAAGAGCCCGCAGATTTAGCCGCATACATAAAATATAGCCTATGTCACTCAGGAATAAATCAGCTTTCTATCGGTGAAACATGAGCAGTGGTGGCCCAGTGGTAACGGCCCCGACTTACGAGTTGTAGGTTGCGGGTTCAAACCTAGCCAGGCACATTACTTTGTGTAAATTATTTCATCACCACTGGTCTCAAAACGGTGAAGGAAAACATCGTGAGGAAACCGGCATGTCCTAGAACCAAAAAATTCGATTCATTCTTGTTTTCTTGTGTCAAAGTTTAAAACAATAACAATAACGTAAACTGAGACATGACAAGCGTAATATTTTTTCTTAACTAGAAAATTATAACCTCATTTTTGTGATAAAATTAAAACATGAGTTCTATTAGAGCGATTTCGTATGTACAAGCCTAGTAATAAGACATGTACAATAATTCTAAGACATGTGACATCCACCAACCCGCACTGGGCCCACATGGTGGATTATGGCCTATTCCCTCTCCTAGTGAGGAGGTCTGAGTCCCAGCAGTGGGAACATTAAAAGGCTGATTATGCTATGCTAAACAAAACACCTGAGATTCGAACCTGCGACACGCAACGCAGCAGTCAATCGCTCAACCACTACGCCAACCGTGCCTTTAAAATATTAATTATTTTTTTATTTACGTATACTTTATTGTACACCAAGATAATAAATTATACATTTGAGCCTTATATTTAAAAACATACAATTGGTGGTCTTATCGCATTCCGCGATCTCTTCCAGGCAACCTGTTAAAGAAAAAGATTGTCTGGACATAAAATGGGGTTGCACTTGGTGCATTATGCGCAAGCGATGCACCTCCATCACGCCCAGGGTACGCGTCAGTCCCAACATCTTCCTGAAGACAATAGCAGACAGGTGGGACAGTCCTATACTGAAGTATTGGGTACGACTGCATGCCCCTGTGGCGTATAATACGTAAAAAATTGTTTCCGGTAGTTATAAGTACTAACACTAGTTTTTAAGTTCTTTGTATACTAACCAACTATGGACTTTGTCCGAAATATAAGAAAAAAAGAAACAAAGTTCATACTTAACACTAAAATATTTATTTATTTATTCATTAATTGTAATAAAAATCGTTGTTTTAACAGAAAACCGAGCAACGTTAGCTTTAAATGGTTACCCATCCGTCAGCGTAGAGCACTAAGACCCTTGACCCTGATTTCTTTTCTGGTCATAATAAAAATCTCCGTTCTACCAATAGTCACCTTCTACGATGTCCCTCACATCGCTCTGGGTTTATTCTGTCCTCCTTTGTCCAGGCGTTCTCTCTTTGGAATGCGCTCCCGCTGAACGTCAGGATGGCGTCCAGTCGGTTCACTTTTAAGGTAAGGAATACATTCGCAGGAAGTTGGTGTAATCATCACAGCGTTGATTTGTTGGATTCATTTTTCATAATTACATTGTTAATTTGTATGTATAAATATATATTATTATTTATTATTGTATTTCTTTACCATTTTTTTAAATTTTTTATTAATGATAGGCTCGCCTTTGACCACTATCTCACCTGCTGGTAACTGATGATGTGGTCGACGATGGAGCACGCTTGCCCAGAAGTAGCCTAAGCTGCCCTCCATTTAGCTGCACCTACCATGTTTTGTTTCTGCACCACCCTAAGGTCGACTGGTAGAAAATGCCTAAGGCATTAAGTCCGCCTTTGTACAGTGTTCGTTACTAGTGCATAAAGTTTTAATAAATAAATAAATAAGCATTTGGGGTCGAAACGTTTGGGTATTGGGGTCGCAAGTCCGTGTCTCCTTTTCAAGGAAATTTCACGTCGCCTGATCGACACTTTACGTGACCAGATGGCTGGCTCGTTCTTCGCCCAAAGAATTAGCTTTGCCATTCAACGTGGCAATGCTGCCAGCCTTCTGGGCAGATTTCCGGATGACAGCGATGTGGAAGAGTACTTCGACGCCTGAGTGTATTTTGTGTATTTTTATTATATGTACATAGTTAGGTTTAGTATAAAGCTAGAACTACACTGCGCACACGTGTGCCACATACGCCGATCTGGGCGCGTCGTTCTCCATATATTTTATACGGAAACTAGACTTGTAGAGCTACACTTGATCCACGTCACGCCACGCCACGCGACGTCAACGTTGACGTCGACGTAGTTCTAGCTTTATAGTATTTATAGTTAATATTTAAGTTCCCACCAATAATTTACCTATACCTAAACCATCATCATCATCTTCTTGCCCTTGTCCCGTGTTATTTGGGGTCGGCGCAACACGTTTTCTTCTTCCATTCTGCCCTGTCACTCGTCATACTATCACTAACTTCCTTTTCTTTCATATCCCTCTTCACACAATCCATCCATCTTTTCTTTGGTCTTCCTCTCCCTCTCCATCCATCCACATTTAAACTCATAACTCTTTTAGTAACATGCGTTTCATCTCTCCTCTTCACACGAACATACCAAGACAAACGATTCCCTTTCAACTTTTGAGTCACTGGCGCCACTTTCAAACTTTCCACTCATTTCTCACTTTATCCATTCTCGTCACACCACACATCCATCTTAACATTCTCATCTCCGCTACGTGCAATCTTTTTTCATCCGTCTTTTTCACAGCCCAACATTCTGATCCATACAGTATGACAGGCCTTATCACGGACTTGTAGATTTACTTATACCTACACGATAAAAGAATAATATAGTAAAGTCAAAATCCTAATCAAACTATCGTTTCTACGCTTTCAAAAGATAAAAAAAAGTATCAAAGCTGCGAATAGAAGTTGGAAACTTTATAATACAAAATAATGGCAAGAACACTAGCTATCGGCCTTGAAGTAACAGTAGCGGCTTCAACTTCAGCAGATCGATACAGTGTTATTTGTGTCAGACGCTGTGCTTAACGCAAAACTACAGGTTTGAAGGTGAGATTTTTACATTTTTAAGTCGACGTTTTAAGGTCTACTTCTGATTCAATCCTCAAAAAAGGTCACTCCAGATGATAAGATTATAAAATATTTATTTTGCAAATATGGGTAAAAAAACTCGATGACATAAAAATATGATCAGCATCGGCCGTATTTAACCAGAAGGCACTGGCGTAGCTATCGAAAGGCAAGGCGAGGCCGTGCCCCGGGGCCCCCAAGCTCGGGGGCCCCCAAAATCTGATTAGCAAACCTCAACCCCTCTGGCCAAGTTACAACCGTTTCGTTTCGATTCTCTTTTCGTTGATTGCCTTGAGTCGGACTCAATGCTCAGTCTGACTACGTGACTGAGCGTTGAGATGACATCAAAACAAAGGAATCGGAGGCATGGCCGACTCAAGGCGATCGACGAAAAGAGAATCGAAAACGAAACGGTTGTAACATAGCTAGGGGGGCTTATCGAACTATCGAAAAAAAATCCCACCTTTGATATCTAAATAAAAAAATAGGTTGCAACATTATTTTAATCATGGCAACTCCTTATAGTCAGTTAAAGTTAATCACTCCCTCTCGCTCCACTAAGAGTGAAAGAGGTTACTTGATGATTTCCCATGTAAAATAAGCTTAGTTTTTTTTTTTTGGCCACAGGCCAAATAAAAAAAACTAAGGCCCCTTATTTTGGCCTTATTTTGGCCGTTGGTCCCCAAGCTACGCCACTGCCAGAAGGCATGTAAAAGTACAATATAGTGCTATCCTTTTTTTAAAAAAAGGCAGCCCCACACTACCCCTAGGCCCTACCTCCTGTATCGTGTATGCGTTGACATACATGTAAAACTCACACAAGACTCCAAACTATCTGTAGATCATACAAAGTCAAAGTCAAAGTCAAAGATTTATTTGCAGATAAATAATTATAAAAGTTCTTACAATGGTTATATATATAATTATATAATAGTTGCTTAACATATTTAATCATAACATAAAGACATGAAAATTTTTTTACTAGTAAAATTAATTAGATATTATTCCAATTGTAGTACAAATAAACCAATTATTATTAATTAAGTTTGAACTGAAGGAATTCTTTTATAGTATAAAAAGTATTCTCAATTAACCACATGCGTAAGGCCCTTTTGAAGCGGACCATTAGAAGTTTCTTAAATCGGTCAACACAACTTTGCCTATATAGGTCCGTTCTCATTTTAGGAAATCTAGTTCTGAACGAACATTTATCTACCAGTTTTTCAAACATCTCAGGATGAGATTTGGTAAATTTACATATTTCCCCAATATAGATACCAGTTAATGGCAGTATTCTTAGTTTCTTGAACAGTAGTTTACAGGATGTGAGTGGGTCTACCTTACAAGTCGCACGTATACACCTCTTTTGTGCGATGAAGGCTCTTTCGAGATACACCGAGTTTCCCCATACTAGTATACCATAACGCAACTAGTATACAAATATTTTTTTTGTACGGGAATCGAAGTTGAGACTTGCAGCACAGCAGCTAATTGATAAAAGAAACTGTGCAAAACGAATTCTGCGCGCACGGAACCCTAAAAACACAAAGTCCTTTAATTTTAATTTGCCCTTTTTTTCTGAATTAATGCCATGTTTTCAAGAACGTAAACTCTACTTTTTTTTAATAGCTTGTCTTCAACGTAGTCTTTAATCTTGCATACTTGATAAGGACATGCTTGATGTGGGTTCTGAACTTTCTTGATTCTGTAACCGACTTTGTCAACTTGTTTTGTAAGCGTGTTATTTATGAGGGGTGACTTGTGTGTTTTAGCTAATTTCCATTTGGCTATTAAAATTTCATGATTATATCGTTAAAAAAACGTGTAAAATATTTAAAATCGTTTACCAGTTTTAAAATTACTGCAGTATCTGGATTATGATTGATAGTCCATTGCAAATAAATAAAATGAAATAAATAAAAAGAGCGATTTAAGGGTGAGCGTTTTCTAACTGGCCATCAGGTACATAATGTTATTGTTTTGGATTTGAATTTCTACAGGTTTGTTCTTATAGTGTGTGAACTATGTGTACCAGCTTAGCAATCTTAGTTTTATTTTAGGAGTTTAGATGCTAGATTTTTATCAGTTAATATCAATTAAATTACCCATACAAAGGTTAACCCATTCAAATATTATAAAGAGAAAACAGTAAAAAAAACTCCTTTCGTTCTGTCCATCCTAAGGTTGTCTCTAAGAGATTACCCTGTGGGATAAGACCACCTATTGCACACTTACTTCCTGCAAATGTTTATATTTATGTAGATTAAGCATTGCCATACAACGTGGCAATGCCGCCAGTCTTTTGGGCACACTTCCTGTCGACAGGAATGCGGAGGAATTTTTAGACGCCATATTTTTTTAAATCTTCTAAGTGTTTTTATTTTTCTTGTACAATCAATTAATAAAATTTTTATCTTGTTGGCGATAAGTACAATAAAGTATGTAATAAATAAATACGAACGAAGTCGCTGGGAAAATACTAGTTTGATATATTTTACTTCTTGATCGAAATATTGTTGAAAGCAGTACCATGTCAAAAATATTATCCACGCTAGTCGTTCACACTTCAGCCAGGAAAACCCTGAAAATGCATTAAATATACATGGAAACTATGAATTATGTATGAAGCAGACGACGGTGACCGACTCGATTATTTCCCAAATCGATACTCCACTCGATTTATTGGTTCCCGATTTTGTAATCGATTAAAACCAATTATGAATATTTTAACGGTAGCACGCAAAGCCGATTTATGGAGTGACATTTTATTAATGAAATTATACAGTTTAATTACATTTCAAATTATGGAATTAAAGGTTTTTTACATCATCCGATTAATTCTCTCGCCTAGGGTGAGGCGAAAGGGAGTGTCAGACTTTTACTGACTAAAACCACACCTGTGTTCTTCAGTTGCCCTTTGCGTTCTAGGATCACAGTATCGCTTTCAAAAATTCCCCGCGGTCATAGCGGACATCGGTCCTACTGGCTCGCTACGGTTTTGCCGACCAGTTTATGAGACGTAAGTGGAAATCTACGCGTTGTGGACGACTCGGTCGTTACTGCACGGCTGGACGGCGAGCAACTTATTGTTCGCTGTCCACAAGCCCACGCCTGCTGTGGCCCGGGATCACCCTGCGACTCCTGATGACAGAATTAAAGGCTGTGGTTGTTTAATTGATGGATTGTCTAAGTGTTTTTTATTAGATACCAATCGTGGACTACGATTACTTTAATTAAAAATACCATTACATAGTATCTTATTACTAGCTTCCCGCATTAATGTGGAAAATTATCCCAAGGGAACATACTCCCGAGACAAAAAGTGCCCTATTTCCTATTTCTAGATATAGTCTACCCGTGTGCTAAATTTCAACCAAATCCGTTCAGGCGTTTGAACGTGAAGGAGTACCAAACATACAAACTCAGAAACTTTTGCTTTTATAATATTAGTGTGACTAGTGACCCGCCCCAGCTTCCCAACAGTGTACTTATTACGTGAGCTTAACAAATCTATACGTGCGATTAACACTCGTGCGACAAAACTTTACTGCGACTCACCATAATTCGAATGCACCCTTGTCTGACTCACAGAACCTCGACTACACGCTAGTAGTTACAGTAGTAGAGTAGACAAACGAACACAGAAACAGATTTAGGTACTCTGTTTCTGTGTTCGTTTGTGTGCGAGTTCATTCTACGTAAAAGCGAACGACACGTTTATGACGTTCAATGTTTCGATTGGTCCGCTCCAAGCTCTTAACCAATCCAAACGCAGTAAACGTTTCGATCGCATAAACGTACAACCACACGCACTCAGTGAACGTAACACAGTAGTTCGACACTACGATGGTGCGACACTGAGGTAGTGCGACAAACAATTGTGTGACTAATATTAGGGGTTAAAGTATGAAATGGCCGTTTTTTAAAACGGGTTGCTTTGAAGTGTTTTATCTTTGAATTGACTCTTGACTCTGCGATATTACAGAAAATACAAAACACAAAGAATCCAATAAATACCTAATTTCGGAAAAAAAATAACGTACCTTTAATATGAAGTTTATTTGAACTTATAATTCCAAGTCAATCCAAAGATATTAATATTTCAAAGCAATCCGTTTTAAAAAACGGCAATTTCATACTTTAACCCCAATTACTACTTGTGTAAGTACTGTAATTCTACAGTACGTTAGTGCAGTATTACAGCAGTTTGACACTACCTTATCTGCCTATATAGCTCGACGGAGCTCCGCTCTGCGCGGCTCCTAATTTTGAGTGGTTATAAAAACAAACGAGTCGGACTCGCGCACTGAGGGTTCCGTACAAATAACAATTCCCGGATTATCGGGAGCCTTGAAGATTTTTCCGAATTGGAAAAAAGTTTTTTTTTATGACGTAGGTTACAACAAATTTACTGCTTTCAGATTTATTCCTATAACTGTGCTATAATACCTGGCTTTATGCCAAATTTCAGGATTCTGGGTTGACCCTGATTAGGAAGTACCCTATGAATTTTGATCCTTGAGAGTGTTGAAATACACGTTTTTTCTAATTTGTACTTTGTAAAGATAATATTATATATACAGAAAAGTACTTATTAGATAGAGTGGCACAAGTTATACGGATCGAAACCTCTGCGTTTATAGTGTGCGATAGCAACTCAATGCCATCGGTGCCTCGGCTGCGGAACCCTGGGGGAAATCAGTTTTACGAAGTATATTATTATTGTCATAGCACAAGTGAATTCTCTTGTTTATCTTATTTACTATATTATTTATTTAGACTTGTCTTGGAGGCCGGGTAAAAGGATTTATTGAGTACAGGAGACTTAGAGTGTGTCTTTGGCTCATTTTTAGAATATACTAGCTTCTGCCCGCGGCTTCACTCGCGTGAATGCAGGTTTCTCCATACAAACTTTGGGCCCCCGCTTCATCCCCTTAGGGAGTGAATTTTGGAAAATCCATTCTTAGTGCTCACCTACGTCATAAAAGGAAACCTTGTGCAAAATTTCACTCTCCTAATCCCAGTAGTTTCGGCTGTGCGTTGATATGTCAGTCAGTCAGTTTCCCCTTTTATATATATAGATAAAAGAATAAATTCTTAACTTAAGTAAAGTAATAAAGACAAGAGTTTTTATATACTTATAATGTATACTATGTAGGTATGTGTGTGTGTGTATGTTTATTTAATGCTAGTCTATATAATATACTAGCTTCTGCCAGCGGCTTCGCTCGCGTGAAAGTTGATTTCTCCATACAAACTTTGGACCCCCGTTTCATCCCCTTAGGGGGTGAATTTAGGAAAATCTGGATGTCTACACCCTATAAGGAACCTACCTGTCAAATTTTATGTTTGTAGGGGTTATAGTTTCTGAGATTTCGTGATTAATCAGTGAATGGTATTTCGTGTTTATATAATAATAATTATATAGATAGAATATAAAAGGAGAAACTGACTAACGTATCAACGCACAGCCTAAACTACTGAGAGTAGGAGCACAAAATTTTGCACAAAACTTCTTTTTAAGACATCTCAGGCGAGCACGTAGAGAGGGTTTTTCAAAATTCTCCCCCTAAATGGATAAAACGGGGTTCCAAAGTTTGTATGGAGTACCCTACTTTCACGCGGGCGAAACCGCTTGCAGAACATACTAGCTGCAGCCAGCGGCCTCACCCATGTGTGAGTAGAAAATTGTCCCAAGGGCACATAATATTATATACTCCCTGGATAAAAGAAAATTATCCCAAGGGAACATCTTATACTACCTGGATAAAAAGAAAATTGTCCCAAGGGAACATATTATACTCCCTGGATAAAAAGAAAATTGTCCCAAGAGAAAATATTGTACTCACTGGATAAAAGAAAATTATCCCAAGGGAACATATTATACTACCTGGATAAAAAGAAAATTGTCCCAAGGGCACATAATACTATACTCCCTGGATAAAAGAAAATTATCCCAAGGGAATATATTGTACACCCTGGATAAAAAGAAAATTGACCCATGGGAACATATTATACTACCTGGATAAAAAGAAAATTGTCCCAAGGGATCATAATTATTATACTCCCTGGATAAAAAGAAAATCGTCCCAAGGGAACATATTATACTCCCTGGATAAAAAGAAAATTGTCCCAAGGGAACATATTATACTCCCTGGATAAAAAGAAAATTGTCCCAATGGAACATATTATCCTCCCTGGATGAAAAGTATTATTATTCAAGAGGGCTCAGCCAAGTTGATAATCTACAATCGTTAACGCTAGTAAAAAACTGGAATGACATCATCTCAACGTGCGTCACTGCAGGGTGCCAACTGAAAACCAGCGCTGGGTCTCTAACGCCTAGCAAATACTGAGGTGATCACCCTTTCGGTGCGGGCACGCTCGGCGCACTTTTTACTTTGTGTTTATAACCGTTGTGCTGTGTCTGTCCCGAATAAAAGTATTTCTTTCTCTTTCTTTTTTTAATTAAGTCACGTGGTTAGAACAAAGGAATCAGAGGCGTTACCGACTGTAGAAAGAGATTTGAAACGAAACGATCGGCCTGCTGGACATTGGACATATATGATCTACCCGTGTACTAAATTTCAACCATATTAATTCAGCCGTCTAAGCATGAAGGACAAACATACACAATACAAAATTTCACCTTATAATATTTGTGAGCTAACATTTACGAGGCCGACGAAAGTAATTTTTAAAATACCTTTCTTATGATCCCCATTTTACCAACGGAATAAAACCATATGAAAAATAAGGAAAAGGCCCTCTGCCCTTTCAATTTGTACAAGAAGGCTTGACCTTACCCCGGTACCTTGCGATCCACCCCAATGCTTCTATTTACATAAAAAAACGGACTCAACCAATATCAATAGTAATATCATCTGAAATATTATGTTGTATTAAGGTTGCAATTTTGGGTAAAATTTTGCGGAGTTTCTTTCCTTTTTGAGGCATTACTTGTTTTGTAATCATTCTAATGTTTTTATTCCAATGTAAACTGTGTTGGTTGGAAATCACCCAAGGACTTCTCACGCTCTAGGGAGCTAGGATGCGTCGTAATGTTATTTTATCTGTACGTTTTTTTTTCTTTTTTTAGGGTTCCTTACCTCAAAAGGAAAAAAACGGAACCCTTATAGGATCACTTTGTTGTCTGTCTGTCTGTCTATCTATCAAGACCATTTATCTCGGGAACGCATGGAGGTATCGAGTTCAAATTGAAACCATATACTCAGATTGGCGGTCTCTTGAAGTTCGAAAAATATCAAACTTCTAAGTTAACGAAAAAAAAAGATACGGCTCTATGTCGCAAAACGCGTATTTCGACACTATCAAGGAAATCAAAATTCATGGAGTTGACCCAGAATCCTAAAATTTGGCATAGAGCAAGGTCTTAGAGCACAGATATAGGAATAAATCTGATAACAAACAAAATTATGATACGTCACAAAAAAAAAAATTGATTCTGAATAAATCTTTGAAACTCCATTCGGGAATCGAACTATTTACATAGATAAGTTTGTACGGAGCCCTCAGTACGAGAGCCCAACTCGCTCTTACCCAGTTTCTTTTTTCGTTTCAGTTGGTAAGCAGTGATGCAATCGTTGATGGTGAAGCACATTAGTTTATTAAGAGCCTTTTTACTCTAGCCTTGATGACACCTAAATTATAATTGGACGGGAAGACTGTAGCAGGCAAATTGATCTTTCAATATACGCGGTATAAACGGCGAGGCAAAACGCTTAGTTCAGACCCTGGAGGTGTCAACATGGTGGACACTCGCCGTACGTCGTCGTCGTTGGGTTGTCCGATGGTAGAAAGGTGAAGGGGGATCAAGTCATATAATTCCCGCGCACACTCTCCAAAATGCATCCTGTGGTATTCTACATAAATCTCTTTGCACACTACACCATTCTGACGTCTTTGTGTTGACACCGTCACCGGCGCACGCTGAAAGCCAGAGCTGTGGTCTCGTCGCGGTGTGATCGGCTTTATGCTGAGCGTTTGGCCATTTTGCGCGAATTTGACACATATTTTCCCTATAAAATGATTATAATTGTACGCTAGTGTTAAGATTGCGCAAATTTCGAGTAAATAAATAGTTTTTCTTCCTTTCTTTCTTCTTTTTGTCTAGAGTGGAGCGAGAGAGTGTGTCAGACTTTTACCGATTAAGACTCATCTTCATCATTCATTCTTCAGTTGCCTTTTACTTTCTAAGACCAAGGATTCCCTTTTACAAATTCCCCGTGGCTCAAGCGGGCAATGATAAAATGTGACTGTCGGTGGCTTCTGCATTTGTAATGCAATAAAATCTACATTATTAATTGTATTATACACTAACATAACGTAGTATACACACAGTCCGGATTCGTGCGGAAGAAACCGGATTCGTGCGAAAGAAACGCCCGGATGTCACCATTGTGTGGACCACCCGGAGGACACGGTGGAGCACACGGTGGAGGTGTGTCCTGCTTGGGCAGAGCAACGCCTTGTCCTCGTGGGGGCGATCGGCGGCGGTGATCTCTCGCGCCGGGCCTTGGTACAGGCCATGGTCCGGAGCGAGGAGGAGTGGCAGGCGGTCGTCTCCTTCTGCGAAGCAGTAATGCTAGCAAAGGAGGCGGCCGATCGCGTGAGGCAACGGTCCTCACGCCCCAATCGTCGCTGGGATTCCGATCCCGATTTCCGGCCATCGTAGGCGCAGGCTTGCGGACGGCGAGCAATGGGTGGCTCGCCATCTGACCGTCCGGTAACCGTCCGGACCGAGCCCAAGTCGTCGACGGCGCGTGCTGTTCCACGCGCGCCTCAAGGAGATGTCAGCAACTGTAGGGGCCTATCAGGGTCAAAGCTAACTGGGGCCAAGGGTCAAGGGTCTGATTCTGAAAGGAAGACTCGGCCCTGGTACGAAAGGCAACGAATGAACAGGAGTGGGTTTTTAGTCAGTAAAAGTCTGACACTATCTCCCGCCCCGCCCAAGGGCGGGGGATGTCATAAGATGATTTTTCCACAGGACAAAAAAAAAAGTACACACAGTGATTTGATAATCCGTGTTTAAAGGAAACCTCAAAGGTCATCATCACTTTCCTGCCTTTGTCCCGGGTTTTTCTTCTATTCTGTTCTGTCACCCAGTCACCCACTAACACTCTTTTATTTCATATCACTTCTCACACAATCCATCCATCTTTTCTTTGGACTCCCTCTTCCTCACCATCCGTCCGTACTGATAACTCTTTTAATATCATGCGTTTCATCCCTCCTCTTCATATGACTATACCGTACCATATATAAACTTTTTTACTCTTGTTTTTTATATAAAATTTTCTTTTTATGCACTTACCATATTGTCTCTTCACCACCCTAGGTTGACTGGTAGAGAATGCCTAAAGCATTAAGTCCGCCTTTTTTACTTTATGTTGCATGAAGATTATACAAATGAATAAATACAAGACAAACGATTTTTTAATCTTCCTCTAATACTGGCTCGCTCGACGCTTTCTGTACTTTTGTTCTTTTTAGGGTTCCGTATCCAAAGAATTGAAACGGGATATTTTTATGTAACCATAATAAAACCTTACCTGAAACTCCAAGCCGTGCTTCTCTCGGCAGTAGTCCTTGATGCGAGGGTAACATTTGGCCATCAGTGTATTTCTTTCCATTGTGGTATCTGGAAGTCAGAAAAACCTAGTAAGGGGTCGTCTACACGTCACACATTTTCGTCACACTGCAAGTACTTTTCATGGCACCTAATATCTTCACTTTTAATTTCTATATAATATATAAAAGTAATCCCGGGAATCTAGTAAATAGGTTACTTCTAGGTAAGCTCCATCGTCGACCGCATCGTCGCTTTCCATCAGGTAAGATAGCGGTCAAGCGCGAACCTATCAAGAATAAAAAAAAAAACTGTATTATCGCTAAATTGTTAACAATGTTCAAATCTTTTTTTGTTTTTTTTTTTTTAGTATTATTTTTAGCATTACATATAATTAAGCATCGGCATTTTGATTGATTCGTCACACAGAGTATCCTAGTATCGACTCTAGACTATCACAAAGTTTTTACATGTGTGCATTATTATCTATTTTATCTATGAGAAACTTTTGTACCTATATACTTTGTATAGAGTGAAAAATAAACGATTATTATTATTATGATTTTGGGGAGGGGAGGGGGTCAAAAAAGTGTGATATTGTGTGGCAAGGGGTTTGTTTAGGTGGGAAATCATCTCATGTCTTCTCGGCGGCTCTCATGGTGGAGCGTGAGGGCGTGCCAGACTTTTACTGTACTCACTGGTATGTTCCTTCTTTGCCTAGTATTCCAGGACCCCGGGGTTCCCTTTCAGACAACCCAGCATGGTATGACAAGGGGTGGGAGTAATCACAAGATTCGTGAAGCCACATATTAGATTGATTTATTAATTTTTATTTAAGTAATAATTTATGTTTAGATCTACTTTTTTTTTGACCTTTTATTGTCATAGAAATCCTACATCTATTATATGGCCAAACGAGGTCTGGCCAGTTTTAGTTGGCCATAATCATAAAGTGATCAATTCTATGATCTGGCCACGACATTTACATCTCTATTTTCTCCACTTCAGGTATGCTGGAAGAGATTTCTTTAGAAATAAGCGTCACATTTGTACTATTATTCTGTTTCCTTCTTCTTTTCTTTTATTATTATAAAATTCGCAAGAGAATCGAAACGAAATGGTCATAACTTGGCTAGGGGGGCAGAACAAAGGAATCGGAGGCCTACCCGAGGCGTTCGACGTAAAAGAATCGAAACAAAACGGTCGTAACTTGGCTAGGGGGCTGACGTCATCTCAACGCTCAGTCCTGTGGTCAGAACATAGGATTCGGAGGCGTGGCCTGCTCGAGGCGTTCGACGCAAGAGAATCGAAAAGAAACGGTCGTAATTTGGTTAGGCCCGGGGCAGCTGTGCTCAGTCGGGTTAAAAGTTAATTAATTACTTTTTAATTAAAAATGTCATTGGGGTTCATTAGAATAACTAATTTATAAACTTTAAAATAAAACGTGTAGGTATATTAAGGTTTTTTTTTTACCACGGAGGCGTCCACAATTTCAAATTCAAATTCAAATTCAAAGCATTTATTTCAAATAAACCATTTACAGGCACTTTTGAAATGTCAAGAAGTCAGTCTGTCAGAAAAAAAAATGATGCTAATTGCACATTCCAAAGCGTAGATCTCTATGGAGAAGAATGTGCAAGAAACTCCATGGACACTCTTTTCAATCGTGTTTTGCAATTGCAAATATCTCTGTTACATGTTTTTTGTCGCTATCATGTGAGAACAATGTCAATAAAGTAAAAATAAAAACTAAATATAGATATTAAAATAGCAACTGGCAGCTAAGAGATGACCAGTCTCAACTGACAGCGCCCGTTCACGGACCCGACGCGAATATTAGCACCACTCAGCTCAACCATTATAAAGGGAACCGAATGATCCAACACACGCGCCACCATCAGTGAGACACTTGAGTGAGCATGACAAACTCTCAACTGCCATGCTCATTTATGTCAAACAAGTCCAATAATAACCTAAAAACCATAAAATAGCTCCTAATTATGTACTGGATCCAAGGTACAATAAGTGCGTCCATGTTCGAGACACGATTATATGCAGCGTGGGCGAGCAAGGGGTAGCTTGCCGTTCGGCCGTTCGGTTACCGTCCAGACCGAGCCCAAGTACCAAGTACAACGTCGCTTATTGTTCCACGCGTACCTCAAAGAGTTGTCAGTAAAACCCAGCAGAGCCGGAGCCAACTTAGGCCATGGATCGACTTCTGAAAGGGTTACCCGTGGTCCTGGGATGCAAAAGGCAACTAAAGGAATATATATGTGGTTTTAGTAAAAGTCTGACACGTCCTCCTTTTCCGCCCTAGATCGGGAAAAATCAATAGATGATTTCCCACCTAAAAAAAATACCATTATGTAATACCTTATACACCCCTAATTTTTAATTAGTACAAATACTTCAAAGGCTTATTATAAAAGGTCTTTTTGTTGTTTAAGTAAAATCTCAATAAATAATATTCATAAACAGCAACGTTAATAGAGTTTGTTTATATCCCAAAATGTCACTCAATTTATGAAAATATTGTACAGGCTATTGATTATGAATGAATAAATGACTATCAAAATGGAAAAAGACTGTGCGTAGTACATATTTTCTAGTAGCAATTGCTATGAATTATTGATTCAATTATGAATTTACCAATAAATTATGACAAATTTTTGTTGACAATTTTGGGACTTAGTTTTTTTTTTTATATGTGTGCGGATAGAGCCCCATACTAATTAATTAACGTATAATAGTTGAACAGCCTGTTGGTCCGAGACGTAGCGTTGGAAGGCCTCCTACAAGGTGGACCGATGACTTGGTAACGGTTGCGGGAGTCCGATGGATGCGAGATGCACAGGACCGTTCATTGTGGCGACACTTGGGGGAGGCCTATGTCCAGCAGTGGACGTCTTTCGGCTGAAATGATGATGATGATGATGAGCCTGTTGGTCTCGTAGTTAGTGGCCCTAAGTGCTATGCCGGAGGTCGTGGGTTTGATTCACACCCAGGACAAATGTTTGTGTGATGAGCACGATATTTGTTCTGTGTCTGGGTGTAATTTATCTATAATATGTATGTATTTAGAAATACATAAGTATATTTATCAGTTGTCTAGTACTCATAACACAAGCTCTGCTTAGCTTGTGACTAGACGGCGTTGTGTGATAGTTGTGTGAATATTATTATTAATGGCAGTAATATGAGTAAAGAAGCTTGCATTAAAATATTACTACCAACTTACAGATACTATAGGTACGGTTGGCGCAGTGATTGAGCGATTGGATGCTGCGCTGCGTTCGATTCCCGCACGGAACAACTGCAGTTTTAGTCAGTAAAAGTCTGACACGCTCTAGAGCAGGGAAAGGTATTACATGACTTTTCAGGTAAAAAAAAAAATCTAGAGGTCTCTTGACTCAATAGTCTTGAATTAGATACCAAATCGAAGTGGCTAATCCTGGAGCTAGTTCCAAAGAAAGAGATGAGGCGATGAGGCCGTTGTGTCAACATTATAGCTGATGATATTATAAGTATCTTCCCAGAATCAAATCCACGAAATTATCAAAGCGTTTAACGTCCGATAATTTCGGGGAAAATCTTAATCCATTTGGATAAAATTCCGGATGTAAAATAATGACGACACGTTAGTTTCAATTCGCCGAATAGAGCGGAGAAGTTATAATCTCTGTTCTCGATGATTCGAATTATTTCAGATCTATATATAATAATTTATAAAATGAGAAACTGACTGACTGACATATCAACGCACAGCCGAAACTACTGGGCCTAGGAATTTGAAATTTTGCACAAAGCTTCCTTTTATGTCACTGGTGAGCACTAAGAAAGGATTTTCCAAAATTCAGCCCCCGACGGGATGAAACGGGGGTCTAAAGTTTGTATGGAGAAACCTACATTCAAGCGAGTGAAGCCGCGGGACAGAAGCTAGTATTCCAATATGGGAGATTTTTCCACCTGATTCGTGAGGAAGAATCGCCCGGGTGTCACCACTGTGTGGATCGTCCGGAGGACACGGTGGAGAATACGGTGGTGTGCCCCGTTTGCCTAGCGGAGCACTGCCGTGTCCTCGTGGGGTGATCGTCGGCGGCGACACGGTGCCAGGCCCTGGTACAGGCCATGGTCCGGAGTGGGGAGGAATGGGAGGCAGTCGCCTCCTTCTGCGAAGCATTCATGCTAGTGAAGGAGGCGGCCGTAGGGAACGGACTTCCTCATGCCCTAGCCTCTAGGATCCCGACCTCGATTTCCAGTCACCGTAAGCGTGGCTTTGTAGACGACGAACAAGGGATAGCTCGCCGTCCGGTTCACCGGTAACCGTTCGTACGGAACCAGAGACGTCGACGTCGCGTAGTGATCCACGAGCGCCATGGGTTGTTTTCTGAAATGGAAACCTGGGATCCTGGAACGCTAGGCAAAGAAGGGACATAGTTATGGTTAAAGTCACTAAAACTCTGACACGCCGTCCCGCTCCACCCAAGAGTGCGTGTCGTGTGGGTAATCGTCTATTCTTTGGAATAAAAAAGGAACCTAGTAGGCGTAGTAATTAAAACCATTGGTAATAACAACGCCTCGTTCCGCAGTAGTGTGTTTGCTATGCAGTCAGTTGACGCAGTCCGGTACGGAATTAGGTCGTTTCCTCGCAAACGATGAAGTAGTACTGTGGTGGAATTTATATCTATATTTAATTGTTCTGGGAACTGCAAAAGATGGGTTTGTGGAATATTTATCTGGAAGTGATAAAAGGAGAAGGAATTAGAATAACACTTAATAAAAGTACAATATTATCATTTTGTGTTGATTAAGATTTGTGAAATCTTAGTTATAAGTTTGTACTATATTCGTTGTCTCGTCAAACGTATCACGGTGTCTCAAGATGAAATTCTATGACCAGTGTGTATGGTCGCTCACAATGGGGATTATCAGAAGGCTGTAAGTCACCCAAAGGGCAATCGAAAGGGATATGTTCGAAGCTTCCTGGTGTGAACGCATCAGGAATTAAAATATCCGCAGAAGAACCAAAGTTACTGACATATCTCGAAGAATCGTCCTACTTAAGTGGCAGTGGCCAGGGCACAATGCTCGCAGAACAGGTGCTTGATACGGCCGAAAGGTTCTAGATTGATTGATATTAACATGATGGCGGTGCCTTGTCAATATATTTATGAAAACATCATGTACGTTAGAAAAAATCTTCATCTTTTTAGCAAAAGAGGCGATAGAAATAATTATGTTACAAGAAATAGGGACCAATTAGTTCAACCAGGTTTTAGACTGGCTAAAGTGGCATCTTCTTTCATGGGGTACTGTTTAAAATGTTATAATAAAATACCTCCACAAATATTAGAACTCAATGAAACGAAATTTAAATCTTGTATTAAACGCACACTATGCAGGCAAGCATATTATAAGTTGGAGGATTATATTCAAGATAAAAATGCTTGGCTCAATGCTGGTCCAGCTCCTCTACCACAGGTATACACATTGATTAGTTTGGAAATTATTATTATTTTATAATGTAGAAGCATTTATTTTCAAAGTTTGTAAATGTGAGTACCATGGAGCTATTTTATGGTTTTTTTATGTTACTATTGGACTTGTTTGACATAAATGAGCACGGCAGTTGAGAGTTTGTCATGCTCACTTAAATGTCTCACTGATGGTGGCGCATGTGTTGGATCATTCGGTTCCCTTCAAAATGGTTGAGCTGAGTGGTGCTAATATTAGCGTCATGTTCGTGAACGGGCGCTGTCAGTTGAGACTGGTCATCTCTTAGCTGCCAGTTGCTATTTTAATATCTATATTTAGTTTTTATTTTTACTGTATTTACATTGTTCTCACATGATAATGACAAGAAACATGTAACAGTGATATTTGTAATTACAAAACATGATTGAAAAGAGTGTCCATGGAGTTTCTTGCACATTCTTCTCCATAGAGATGTACGCTTTGGAATGTGCAATTAGCATCATTTTTTTTCTGACTAACTGACTTCTTGACATTTCAAAAGTGCCTGTAAATGGTTTATTTGAAATAAATGCTTTCAAATTTGAATTTGAAATTTGAATTGGCGACCGCGAAGTGGTAGACGCGGCTTCCCACAATGTGGACCGATGATCTGGTGAGGGTCGTTGTGAATACTATGGATGGATCGTCTTTCATTTGACATGATGATGATGATATGTACCTATCCTTATGATTTTGTTTTGATTACGATTTTTGTGATATTAGTTAAAAGTTTGTACTATATTAGTTGTACCTATTACATTCATATTATAAAGGTGAATGTTTATGTGTGAGTATATATATTTCTTTTGTATTTTTTTTGTATATATAATTAATCTCTAGGACTACCAATCGTACTGCAAAAAAAACTTTTTGTATAGGATAGCTAAGAATATGGTTATTACGCTACGACCGCAAGCGAATCAATAACCAAAAATGTGGGTGAAACCGCGGGAGACAGCAAGCACTTTACAAATGTTTTAATAATGCAGATAAACTGCTGAAAAGGCTCTGATATGGTATGAAAAAGTACTAAACATCAATATCATACTTTGAGAAAAGGACAATTAATTGCCATAATTATATCTTTAATTTTGAATTGCTGTCCGAAATAAAATTGAAATTAATTCTGCTACTTAAATAAGGATCAATATCTTGTATCAACTTTATGTAAATAAATATACTTACTCTTAGCCAAGGTGAGACTGTACTTCACGCCGGAACAGCCGCTCAAACTTTATCAAGCGCAAGTTCGATCGTGTATGGAATACTGCTCTCATCTTTGGGATGGGTCTGCCAAATACCAGCTTGATGCTCTGGAGTCGATTGAGAAGCGAGCCAAGGGGATCATCGGTGATGATGCACTTGTCGAATCAAAACTCCAAAGCCATGAGCATCGACGCCGAGTTGCTGGCCTGTCGGTTCTCTATCGATTACACTTCGAGGAGTGTGCGTTGGAATTGCACAATTTAATTCTACCTAGTCCGTTCCATCATCGTACCACTAGACGTACGGCGTTGCGCCATTGGTACATGGTGGACATCCCACCCATACGTACAAAGCGTTTTGGGAACACATTCATAATGCGTACAGCTAAGGAGTGGAATTCCCTGCTGGAGTCTGTGTTCCCTGATAGCTACAACCTAGGGGTCTTTAAGTCAAGAGTGAATAGGTTACTTCTAGGCAAGCGTGCTCCATCGTCGGCCACATCATCGCTTACCATCAGGTGAGATAGTGGTCAAACGTGAGCCTATCATTAAAATTTATATATATATAAATTTACATAACCGTAACAATCGAATTAAGGTGCATTTTGCAGGTCACAGCACTTCGAACTGAGAGAGTTAATATTGATGATTCTAATGACTATAATTCATTGACATAATTTGTTACGGTCGTTAATCATATTTTAATGAAAGATCTGACCTGAAAATGACCTGCTGCAAAACACGTAAATAAATTTGAATTTCGCAGGCCACCTTGGCACTTCCTCCTTAAAATATTTTTTTATTTTAAACCAAACAAAATTGTAATAAATCAATTTATGCAGTACGACTCTCTCGTTCACCTTTCAAGTATTCGCGGCAGTCTAGTGTTGGTGACAAGCTGGCTGGAGTAACGCCGTACACTTTGCATTGTGCCTACCTGCGCTATACCCACTATTGTACACCTACTTTGTACGAAGAGGTCTATTTGTGCCGCTATTCATGAGGGAAATTGAGGGTTATATATAGTCGTTGTAACTGTAATTCTTCCTGTAATGTCAAATCTTTCTTTAGTGATGTTGAATCTAAGTTTTCTTCTACTATTTCTTCCATATTTGCCAAAAATTGCTAGCACCGGACACGGTCGCCGGATATTGGTACCGGAACCGGTAAAAGTTTAATGATGTCGGATCTGCCAAATTACCGGATCCATTTTTTCGAATTGCAATCCCTAATTGAGTGTCACTGACAAATTTAATTATAATTGACAGGCTTGCGCTTGACTACTATCTCACCTGATGGTAAGCGATGATGTCGTCCACGATGGAACACACTTGCCTAGAAGTAACCTATTCGCTCTTGACTTAAGAGGGTCCTTTTTCACTCGCTTATCGTTAACATCAAGCATGGTTTAAAAGCTTGTTACTTTATCTAACGCAATCCAACGCGATGTATGACGAAAAGGCAACGCGAAAAAAGAGAGATATCTAATAAAAACTCTGTTAGCATTCGGTAATTCCGTGATTTACTCGAATATTTTAAAAAACTTGTTCCAGGAAATACGTGTTATTTTTAAACACTTGAAAGTTTTTGAAAAGAAATTGTCGTCATTTAGAATCTTGATAAAATTTGCAAGGCTTTTATTGTTATACTTTTTTAACTGTTTAATTTTTGAGTACATTATGATGAGTCAAAGGTCATGCAAAACAGCAGAATTCAAAGGTCTTTACTGGATTAGTTTTACAAAAATTTATAAATTAATTTCTATAGAAGCCTAGATAATATCCACAAGATACTGTGTTTCCAAAATATCTAATGAAAAATGTATATAAGGGGTTGTATGAAAACCAGTGAAAATGTATGTCGAGTTGCACTCCCATAAAGAGCTCTGGCAGGGAATTGTCACTCCTGTACGCACAATAAATGTACTCCCAAAACGTTTAGTGTGTTAACTTTTTTAACGTTAAATTGAACTATGGGTATCGGCAGGACAATTTTCAGGGGATGGTTCTTTGAAACTTCTTCTTGAATTTTATAGGTGTTCTTTTATCGATGTATGTAGAATTGATTGGATACCAAAGAAAAACTAATGCAAGTGAGAGCGAAGCGAGCTCGACTTCGCCACGGATACGCAAGGATTTTAATAAAATAAAATATCAGTAAAACTTTCTTATTTTTTTTTTCTTCTCCTGGTGCCCATGTATCGGAGTTTGAATATTACTAAATAATAAATGGATTAACTATACTAAAGTTACCATTCAGCCTAGTCCATTGGATTCAATTTTGCGGAACAAGCCGACTGCTTCTGTACGGTCAGCAGCCGGATCCGGCTCGAAGGACCAAAATCTAAGGCCAAAGGCCTTTACATTCATACAAAAAAAATATATCTAATGAGAATAACTGTACTGATCTCTTACATAAATTATGCTTTAATGTTCCCCAGAGATCGGTTAGATTTAATCCGCCTATCTCCATTCCTTCTTCCTCTTCTAATTACAGGCGAAACTCCTGCATATTCTCTTTTGACCTGTTTACTATTAAAACCTATTCGGCACGCACTCAGCTGAATGCGGACTTTTTCAAAAAAGCATAGTGCTAATTTTACTTAAGTGATGTTTAATTATGTTCTTTTTCACTAGTATCGTGCTTATTAGTATTTTCTATTACTTTACCTGTTTCTACCCGTGAGAACCTGTAATTGGCTGAATGTCTCTTATACATTTGTTATTCTTTTTTTATAGCTGTTGGTTCTCTTATGATTAAATAAATTGTAAAATAAATGTTACTTAAAAAGTCTAATAACTGTTCTATAAAATCCTAATAAAATGTTAAATGTTACGAGAGTTCGGTGCCAAACGTGTTACTGACGCACTTGTGTACGTGATGATACAGCAAACCTACTTTTACACGATTTGAAATAATTACTAAGTAGACTTGAATCCAATATTTGACTGTGTGTCAATTGACTGACCTGTTGGTCTAGTGGTTAGTGGCCCTGACTGCTATGCCGGAGGTCGTGGGTTCGATTCCCACCCAGGACAAATGTTTGTGTGATGAGCACGATCATTTGTTCTGTGTCTGGGTGTAATTTATCTATATATGTATGTATTTAGAAATATATAAGTATGTTTATCAGTTGTCTAGTATTCATAACACATGCTCTGCTTAGCTTGGGATTAGACGGCGTTGTGTGATAGTTGTGGAATATTATTTATTTATTTTATTAAATATACGGATGCTGACCGTACAGCCTCAATACTGTACAATATTTATTGTGCAACTGCGCTAGAGGTGTACAATGGTGGGTCCCATTGTACACCTCTATATACGAGAAGGTCTCTTTGTAAAGCTAAGCAGCTTATGTGGATACTAGTTGCTGCCAGTAGCTTCATTCGAGTGATAGTAGCAATTTGTCCTCCAGGCCTCCTCTATAAGAGAGGGTATGGGCCGTAATCCACCACTTGGGCCCAGTGCGGGTTGGTGGATGTCACATGTCTTCGAATTTTTGGTTCTAGGACATGCCTCACGATGTTTTCCTTCACCGTTTTGAGAGCAGTGGTGATGAAATAAATTACATAAAGTAATGCGCCTGGCTGGGTTTAAACCCGCGACCTACAACTCGTAAGTCGGGGCCTCTACCACTCGGCCTCCACTGCTCTAAGTCTGCACTACTACCTCAACTGCACTAAGGCCGACTATATGCTACGCCAGCACATGGTCTACTTTTATTCAGATTCTTTATTGTACTCAGAACTTATAAAAATAATACAGCTGATGTAGACAGGAGAGCTTAACCGACAATTTTGTACTAAGCTTACCGACTGTATGCTAAGTTTAATCGAAATCTGTTCAGCCGTTCGAGCGTGAAGAGTTCAGAAACATAAACACTAATAAACTTTCGTATTTATAATATTAGTGTGATACTTGGGGACGCTCGAAAAACTCTGATTCAGCGTTACAGGATAGTTTCTTTATGTTACTATATATTTATAGATTCACGTATTTCTTCCTGCACTATAAGCGTGGGCTTGCGGACGATCAGCAACGGGTAACTCGCCGTCCGGCCGTCCGTTAACCGTCCGGACAGAGCTCGAGTTGTCTACGACGCGTAGTGTTCCACGCGCGCCTCAAAGATATGTTTGCAAAACCGTAGGGGCCCAGCAGGGCCGAAGCCTACTGGGGGCACAGACAAATAATTAACATAGGTGTGGTTTTAATCAGTAAAAGTCTGACACACTCTCCCGCTCCGGCCTAAAGCAAGAGAAGTCGTTAGATATTTCCCAACTTAAAAAAAAAAACGTTTTTTTTTCTTGAATGCTTTAACTCGGAACGCCGCTGTCAAAGAAAATGGCTTACACACACAGAATGAATGTGCAAGTTAATCGACACACACATTTGAAAATAATCCGCCTTCGTTAATATAGAATCTATGTTTAGAAATCTAATATTAATGTTTGTTTCACCCAGAAACTAATCCACTAAGAACCAGCTGAACCAGGAGTTTCCAAACAGGAGTTAAAAGTTAAAGTCCCAACGTTTGTTGCAAACTGAGTGTTTATTTTTAGAGATAGCTTCAATCCGTTTTTACCAAACGTGGGATCATTCTGATCACTTTAGTATACTTAAATTCATTAAACCCCAAGCGAACGCTCTCTTATTGTTTTTCTATTGTGTCTCTAATAACAGTTTTCGATAGGTTCTCATTTTTGACAAAATCGGACTTTATTTATACTAGAGCTACTGATTTCAGCTCTTGGGGACCACCAGTGATAGTCGGACAACAGGTTGAGAACCACTGAGTCAAAACACACACTTCCAATTTTCAAAACACTGCAACATAATCCTCAGTGCAGTATTAATTCCTTCTAAATAAACCGGCAAAAGTAGGTCAGGCTGAAATTAAATTTTCCAAAACCGATCACCAACTGCTATCTGATAACGTAGCGTTAATGAAAAGTTGTTCATTTGCGCCCCCTTCTCCCCTTTACCCCACCTCCTCTTTGCCACATTTAGAAGGAGCGTGTTTAAAATTGCATTTGATCACGAATCGAAGTGAGGGTATCAAGTTGGCTGATAAAAGATAGCGTGGATTTTGTGTGTGATTGTGATTTTAGGGACTGGATTTTCAGATTTTCTCTATGGATATATCTTAAGAGTGTACTATGTAATGTGTAGTGTGTAGGAGCAGTGGTGGTGCAGTGGTAACGGCCTCGATTTACTAGTTGTAGGACGCGGGTTCAAACCTAGTCAGGTTTTTTTTTTTAGGTGGGAAAATAAATCATCTTATGACAAATCTCGCTCCTGGGCGGGAAATAGTTTCAGACTTTTACTGACTAAAAACCCACTCCTGTTCCTTCTTTTTTCCTTCGTCCCAGGGCCCCGGGTTTCACTTTCACACTACCCGTGGCCCCAGTAGGCTTCGACTCTACGATTTGCTGATATCTCCCTGAGGCGCACGTGGAATAATACGCGCCGTCGACGACTTGGGCTCGGTCCAGACGGTTAACGGACGATCGCACGGCGAGCCACCCATTGCTCGCCGTCCGCAAGCTCACGCCTACGGCGGCCGGAAATCGGGATCGGATTCCCGGTGGCGGTTGGAGCGTGAGGTCCGTTGCCTCACGCGGTCGGCCGCCTCCTTTGCTAGCATTACTGTTTCGCAGAAGGAGGCGGCGCCTGCCACTGCTCCTCGCTCCGGACCATGACCAAACCTAGCCAGGTACATTTTTGGAGGTATGCGGAACAGAGAGTAAAATCCCTTAAATCTCCGCTGAAAAGGGAGGATCCTCCGACCAGACGGGTGTTATGTCTGGTGGGCAGCTGCCTGATAGATGATTTCGGGCTGTTCTATAGGTTCCAATCGCGCGGAGAACTTTAATTGCGAGATGCAGGATTAGTTCTTATGTGACGCCATAGATGTCACTACACATTACTTTTGTGTAATTTATTTTAGCATCACTGCTGTCGAAACGGTGACGGAAAACATCGTGAGGAAACCGGCATGTCTAGAACCAGAAATTAGAACACATGTGACATCCACCAACCCGTTACGGGTCCAGTACGCTGGACCCGCGTTGTCGATTACCGCCCATCCCATCTCGTATACTGACGGATACTAGTATACCACGCGCGCCTCAAAGAGATGTCAGCAAAATCGTAGGGGCCCAGCAGGGCCGAAGCCTACTGGGGCGACTTCTGAAAAGGGTACTCGTGGTTCTGGGACGTAAAAGGCAATTAAAGGACCATAGGCATGGTTTTAGTCAGTAAAAGTATGACACGCCCTCTCGCTTCACATTAGAGCGCGAGATGTGATTAGATGATTACCCAACTTAAAAGAAGGGTGTGTCAGACTTTTATTGATTCAAACCCACCTATGTTTCATCAGTTTCCTTCAATCCCTATTACTTGTTTATCGAATGACATAAATAGATTGTCTTCATACAGAAATATAAACCACTCTAAACAAAGAAATCAGTTCATCCACTGCGCCATTCACGTCACCACACCCCTACGGCGGGGGGTTGCTTCAAATTGCACTTACTCACGTAGGCGAAGGCAAAGCTATAAAGAATCTCGTCTATATATAACTTTGCAAACAATCTAAGTGTATTTTTCAATATATTGCTTTATTTGTACTTGCGCCATTCAGTGTCGTGATATCTACGATGCAGTGTTAAGTTACTCAGTTACCGGGTTCATAGCATAATAATCAGCCTTTTAATGTCCCCACTGCTGGGACGCAGGCCTCTCTAGGAGAGGGAATGGGCCATAATCCATCACGCGGGCCCAGTGCAGATAGGTGGATCGGGTTCATATTAATATTTATTAGCTTTCATAAAGTTAATAACTATCTATCTTTCGCCTGGGCCGCGGGAATTTTTGAAAGAGTTCAAACCCAGCCAGGTGCATTTCCTATTTTGTAATAATAATTTGCGTGATCGAATCAGGAATGAGGATATCCGCAAGAGAACCAAGGTTACCGACATAGCACAAAGAATCGCCAAACTAAAGTGGCAATAGGCAGGGCACATTGCTTGCAGAACGGATGACCGTTGGGGCCGAAAGGTTCTGGAATGGCGACCACGTACCGGAAGACGTAGCGTTGGAAGGCCTCCTACAAGGTGGACCGATGACTTGGTAACGGTTGCGGGAACCCGATGGATGCGAGACGCACAGGACCGTTCATTGTGGCGATACTTGGGGAAGGCCTATATCCAGTGGTGGACGTCTTTCGGCTGAAATGATGATGATGATGATGATGAATAATTTATTTCATCACCACTGCTCTCAAAACGGTGAAAGAAAACATTGTGAGAAAACCGGCATGTACTAGAATCAAAAACTAGAAGTCATGTGACATCCACCAACCCGCACTGGGCCCGCGTGGTGGATTACGGCCCATTCCTTCTTCTAGAGAAAACGCCTGAGTCTCAGCAGCATAACGGGCGCCCGTATGGGTCCCTGCAATGGAGCACTTTTGTATGGAACCGCGCGGACGCTCGTGTCGGATATCACAAATCTTCGAATTTTTATTTCTAGAACATGCTGGTTTCCTCACGATGTTTTGTTTCACCACTTTGTGAGCAGTGGTGATGAAATAAATTACACAAAGTAATGCGCCTGACTGAGTTTTAACCCGCGACCTACTATCGGCAATCACAGCTCTCATCTCATCATTTTATGCCCAATAAATAAAGAAAAAATTAAAATATACTCTAACCTGCAAAATAACTAAAGAAAATTTGCTTTTCACGGGCTACCCTGGACCATCCTCCCTAAGAGGCATCCTTAATCGTTGGTTGCTCTAAATATTCCTGAAATGTAGCGTAGTTGCTGGAAATGTGCTTGAAATAGTTTAGACGACGGAGCAATAACTCCTAGTTCTGGAAACTTGTAAACGAGGAACAGATATTTATAAAGCAAAGTCGGGTTCGGTTAGGTTGCTAGATTTTTGTTGAACCGTTCGGGCAACATGGCTGGCTTAAGTTCAAGTCAGCCATGTAAACTATTCCGGGATACGAGAATGGAAATGTATTTCTGGTAGCATATTTAATATTTTTATTTATTTATTTATTAAAACTTTATGCACTAGTTAGAAAAACTGTACAAAGGCGGACTTAATGCCTTAGGCATTTTCTACCCGACGACAACGTAATGGTAAACTACATTAGAAATACAATAATAAATATATACTTAGATACATACATACAATTTAACAATGTTATTATGAAAAATGAATCCAAAAAATCAACGCTGTGGTGATTATACCAACTTCCTGCGAATGTATTCACGTGCCATCACCTTAAAAGTGAATCGACTGGACGCCATCCTGATGTTCAGCGGGAGCGTAATCCAAAGAGAGATCGCCTGGACAAAGAAGGAGGACTGGATAAACCCAGAGCGATGTGTGGGACATCGTAGTAGGCGATTATTATTATTTTAATATTTTTATTATGACCAGAGCAAAGAAATTGAAGTTCAGAAGTCAAATAGGAAGAAGAAGGTTTCTCCAGAAAAGAAAACAGCGTTGTCAAGGCTCTTAGCGCTCTACGCTGACGGATGGGTGGGTAACCATTTTAAAAATGATCGTTGCTCAGATACATGATCGTACTTACGAAGGTTGAACACAAATCGAATGCACTTATTCAGAAGGCGGTCAAGTTTATTGAGGAGATCTGTATTCAGATCATAGTAGCACACATTAATATTAAATGGTAATAACTTTATTTTAGGTAGTATAGATCCATATAAATCATAACCCCATAAAGTATATTTTTTAACACTTTATTTGCCATAACTGACCACACCTACACAAGATATGACCCACTGATTTTGAAAGGGACAGTCAAAACGTACAGCTACTGCGTTTAGAATGTGGTCACTGCTACTCCTTATACGGGCTAGCAAGGAAACCATCAATGCGCACTTCATCAAATATTCCAGAAGCACTGCACCACCACGGCAGACCCAACAACATCCTGAACACATTATTGTACTGAGTGCGCAAAGCTCTGTAGGACCGCTGCGTACGTCTTACCCCCAGACCGCTTGATTTTATTCAATGTTTTAAAGTATATAAGTTGACGTGTACAACTGTCCAAAGAATGCCTCGATCTCGCCCAAAATATCTGATTTAGCGGATATGACACTTCGATCGTCGATCTTCAGTTTCGTGAGCTGGCTCTGCCAAACTGCCAGATCTCTTGCAAACACCTTGGAGCCGTTATTCCGTTCAATTGCGCCTTTAATCCTTTTGGTATTAAACCGGCGGATTTTGCACTTCAAGGACTTGGAGATCTGTCTATTGAGTTGCTAGTATATGCACGCAACGTCTGAAGACTACAAAATCATCTCACGCCTCTCTTTCATGATCTTGAGAGTTGGAGCAGAGAGGTTGTTCTTATTTGTACGAGAAGTCTTAAAGAATTTAAAGCAGACCGTAAATTAAACTATACATCGTGTCTCAAGCACGAACAATGGATATAGTACATGATTCTGGACCCCCCAGTGGTGGAATTTTTGGTCAATGCTTTCCTAATTTGAAAAAAAAACTTTTCTTTTTAATATTAAAAAATCTTACCTTTTTTAATTTTATTTTAAATTGTATAAAATCGTTATTTATCTATTCAATCCCAATGAACCTCCACTGTAATAGTATGCTCCACCGTGTCCTCCGAAAAAAACAGGAATACTGAATGCAATGATAGAATCAAGTTAGCCCAGTACATATATGTCTAACTCGCCAAGGAGAATATACTAAGTTTCTAGCAAAAACCTTTAACTACGGTAAATAACACACAATACACATTATGCGTACTTTCAAACCTTGAGTCAGATCTGTCGTCTCCTACATTTTTCAGTAGGCTTTTTTTATGTGGGAAATCATCCAATGACTTCTCCTGCACTAGGGCGGAGTGAGAGGGCGCGTCAGACTTTTACTGACTAAACTCCACCTATATCTTTAGTTGCCCTTCGCGTTCTAGGGCCATAATTTCCTTTTCAGAATTTTTTCGTGGCCCCTGCGAGAAGAGGATAATATGAGAGAATATTACCTGTGAACGTAGAACTGGTGAAGATCCTGACAATCTTGGAGCTGACGGGTGGCAGCAGTTTCAGGGAGCCGCCGAAGATCAGGTCCACAGTGCGGTCATCCATGGTTCACGTGTAGATGGTATCTGAATAAAAGAAAAAGAAGATAATTTACAACAAAATTTACAAATAAAATTTGTCCCTTAATACGTTCAGTGCGGAACGAGGTCTAATAGGCCTCGTAAGTGTTTTTTTTTCGTTGCGACTAAGAAAAACAAAGTCTTCTCCGCCGTGCGGAGGTTTTAACTTCAATTTGGTTCAGTTTAGAAAAGAAATGAATATATACATAAGCGCATAAACATACATAGTGCGGCAATAGGTTAAGTTTTTAACTAACCCTTTAGTTGATAAGTTTTTTTCTAACCATTGGACCCATGTAGTCTTAAAAATAAAAATTATTATTATTATTATCATATGATGCCATATTAAAATAGAGGATCACTTTAACCTCGTACCACACCTTGCCGAAAAAAAAATAGTTTCTTAAACATTACGGGGTCTAATAAACCCCTTACCGTCATAATAATATAGTTTTCAAATGAGGTCTTAAACGTCCCCTTGCGCAGGAATGGAACTAATACAAAAATGGGTGGCACTGTCAAAGTGCTAAGAGTTCTTTTTTTTTTGTTATAGCTTCGCAACAGCATATTTACTTAACCAAAACAGTGATATATTTAGAAAGTATAAAGAAATTCAACATTAATCGTGCATAACACCTCTGAAAATTTTGACAGGTCGACACTATAACCTCATACCTATTAATATTGTAATATGGAAATATTTTTTTATTCATTTCTTTTAAGAGTAACCATGGAGTTTCTTGCCGGTTCTTCTCCATAAGAAACGACCAATTGGAACCGTGCACTAGCTTCTGACGTTTTATAAGTGCTCGTGTAGGCCAGTGTGAAATAAAATATTTTAAATTGAGTTCCATTGGATGGAATGTTTTTTTTTTTACTAGCCTGTACTGTCCCACTGCTGGGCAAAGGCCTCCCCCAATTTCTTCCAGGTATTCTTTTCTTGAGCCACCTCGAACCAGTCCTTGCGGTAGGCATCTAGGTCGTCTCGCCACCTCTTCCCAGGTCGACCTCGGCGGCGTCGTCCATCTTCAGGTTCACTTCGTCTATGAGGAGACTCTTGCCCACCGGTCAGAGTGCATGCGGCTGATGTGACCCGCCCAATCCCATTTTAGCCTGGCAGCCTTTTTTCCGGATGCCGCATAGTTCTCGATGAGTCGGAACTGTCTGCGGCGATGCCCCAGTGAGTCGGGGTGTTGCTGTCCCAGTGAGTCGGGATGATGCTGCAGGCTCCAGTGAGTCGGAGTAGTGCTGCTAGCTCCAGTGAGTCGGAGCGGTGCTGTGCGATGTAGTGGCTTGACTGCTTGCGTCGACCAGGAGAGGTTCTTCATAGCTCTTCATGTGACTGGCGGAACGTGCGGTGTGTTTAGCCAAGGTCGCTGATGAGGCTGAGGGTGATGACCAGGTATGACCAGGTAGGCATGCTGGTGGTCAGGATACCCTTTAAAGCCGTGGGTGCTGGCTGTATGGCTCGCTGCTCGAAAGCTTGAGGAAGTGATGATGACGTCACGAAGTAGTGGCTGCACGAAGGCTGCGCTGACGTTCTTTGTCGAGGGTCACCAGTTTGGAGGTTGACGGAACAGAGAGTAAAGTCCCGCAAACCTCCGTTGAAAAGGGAGGATCCTCCGACCAGACGGGTGTTATGTCTGGTGGGCTACTACTGCCCGATAGATGATTTCGGGCTGTTCTATATGTTCTAAATGCGCGGAGAACTTTGTTTGCGCGATGCAGGATTAGTTCTTATGTGACGCCATAGATGTCACTACACTACGTCCATAATTCCCGTCCTTGGATGGAATGTGAAAGAGGTATTTTACAGGGGGTAGAAAAAAACTACACACTATAGGATTTTATTACACAGTTTATTTAGACCTATGTCTTTTTTAGTTTGCAATTTGGTTACGTGTTCAGAGTGCCTATTGCGAATTTTCTTTTATGTTAACGAGATCGACACGTTTATGAGGTTGACGCTCTGATTGGCCTGCTCCAAGCTCTTAACCAATCAGAAAGCCAAATGCGGTAACCGTATCAATCACGTTAACAAAAAAAAAAAAAATACTCAGCTCACAGATGAATAAATTTACTGTCGGTTGAGAGAGCAGTGGTGGCCGAGTGGTAATGGCCCTGACTTACGAGCTTGTAGGTCGCGGGTTCAAACCCAGCCAGGCGCATTACTTTGTGTAATTTATTTCATCACCACTGCTCTCAAAACGGTGAAGGAAAACATCGTGAGGAAACCAACATGTCCTAGGACCAAAAATTCGAAGATATGTGACATCCACCACCCGCACTGGGTCCGCGTGGTGGATTATGGCCCATTCTCTCTCCTAGAGGCCGACTATGCTATGCTACTGTCGGAAAAACGTCATATACTTCTAGAGAGCTTCACGTAAAGATACTTGCTTTTCACAAGGTCATTGATGGTGGTACTGGTTACTTTCTTTTGTATTATTTCTGTAACTTTCATCCGGCTTATTCCCTCTCCTAGAGTGGAGAAGTCCTAGCAGTGGGAACATTATAAGGCTGATTATGCTACGGCTATTATCTATAATAATAATAAACTAAAGAGGTAATGTTTGTTTTTTTTTTGTTTTTAGGAGGTAATCTCTGAAAGTACTGGTCCGATTGCCAAAATTGTTTCACCAATTTATTATTGAATTGATTTTTAAGTACTTAAAAAACCTTTTTACACCACCTGCTCGATAATGGCCTTTTATATGTCATACAACCATCACTTAAAGCAAGTCATTCTGTTCCTAGGGAGATAATGCAGTATGGGCGATCCCTAGGGAATAATGAGATTTGAATTTGGAATGTCAGAAACGTGAATACAAGTACGTGCATTAAAAAACTTTATTCAAAATTCAAACTGGCCACTAACAAAAACAATTAAACGTGGTTACGGAGCGTCAGAGAAAATTGAAACTATAGAATCATAGAGTATTGAATTTTGTTTGTTTCGAATCTCAAAAACTTGTTGAGTAATAGTTAAAATTAACATGTAAATAATACTTATATTTCTCTAGTGTATGATTTGTTTGACTGAATGGTCTTTTAATTACCTCACAGATAGCGTAAAAAGTAGAGGATTCAACACGGGGATAAAGCTGTTTTGTCTTGGGCGGCTTGAATTCCTCACTTCACTCAGGTTTCTTTATTAACTCCCTCGCAATGCTCGGGAGTTAATTATACGGATCCCTCACTGACGTTTGGGATTAAAATTACCAACCTTCGTATCGTTCGGAATTCAATATGCCGCCCGCTACTTAAAGACACTGCTTTATCCCCTAGTCGCATAATCTACTATTATATTTTAAAAATTGCAAACACTCTCTTACATTTAAAAAAAAAAACTTCGAATACTTCTCCACATCGCTGTCATCCGGAAATGTGCCCAGAAGACTGGCAGCATTGCCACGTTGATTGGCAATAATAATTCTTTGGGCGAAGAATGAGCCAGCCCTCTGGTCACGCAAAGTGTCGAACAGTCGGCGTGAAATTTTCTTAAAAAGGAGACGCGCACTCGGACCCCATAAACCAAGCGTTTCGACCACAAACAGCTCAAAACTGTAATCAGGTTCTAATACGGTAGGTATGCCGGCGGTGACAAGAGCTCGACAAATAATATCGTTGATGCTAGCGTGCCGTGGTATGCAGCCTGCGTTCCTGCAGCAGAACAGGCCATGGTGTCCGAGGCTGTCGACAGCTCCGCCGCAGTGGCATCGATGTGGAGCAACATAAGGTGCGCCTAAGCGTAAACAGGTTGCTAGCCAAAACGATGCGTCATCCATCATAGTGCCTATGGTGGATGACGGGAGTGCCTGAAGCCATAAGCCCGACTCCTATTCACCCACAGCCAGCAGACGCGCACACTCAGCAGCACATGAAGATGTGTTGATTAGTTTGTTACGTATAATACTGCAGAACGGCACAAAATAATAGATATTACCAAAATAAATTACCGAGCTTTTTAATCTAATGCGACGTCTCCTTAGTATCACCATGATATATTTAATTTTCCATGAGATACTATTATTAAAGTCCTTTGTGTTTCGTGCTCTGAAGAAATAACAGAGACTCCCGCCCTTATTCTAACTAAGCAGTACTTAATTCAATAAAGAAAAAATGTTATTATCGTTTCCCAATAATTTGTGATTGCTTCCAAAATAAATAATTACTAACCTACTTAAATACTGAATACTTTATACAACATTTGTTTTACTAGTAGTATAAGCGAAACCTGAAACATGTGTCTAGTATTTTTATGTAAAAACTAGCTTCTGCCAGCGGCTTCGCTCGCGTGAAATAAGGTTTTCATCATACAAACTTTGGACCCCCGTTTCATGCCCTTAGGGTGTGAATTTCGAAAAATCCTCTCTTAGTGCTCGCCTACGTCATACAAGGATGCTTTGTGCTAAATTTCACGTTCCTAGTCTTAGTAGTTTGGGCTGTGCGTTGATATGTCAGTTTGTCAGTTTCTCCTTTTATATATATAGATAATCTAAACTGTATCATGAAAAATCACAAAGTTATTATAAGCTTGTTATGCTAACTGGTTGTCCGCACAAATACATGGTAACCAGGCCATACGAGCCACTGAGTGGTTGATTTGCTCCTGCACTGCACTGTGCGCTGGCACCTAATGCCTGCTATGACCTGCCGTGACCTGTGTTGTACTTAGTGTCGATGGTGTACAACTTAAAAAATAAAATACGATTTAGTTACTGATTCTGAACAAACTATATTGAGGTTTCGCATATACTAAAAATAATGTTCTATAATATGAATATTCCGTACATAATAAAGTCACTTTCCGTGTCTATCTGGGGAGCACATTGTTTTTAGCGCCAATTGTACAGACGTCTGTACAACTTGAGCGACCTTGAAAAATGCTTAATTGTCGTTTTGTACATGCGAGTGTACGAAATTTATTCGGCCGAAAATTTTGGTCTCTATATCTTCGATTTTCCTAGAAAAATCCAGATAAAGTTTTTTTTTTATTTCTTTTTTATTAATTTTTGGTGATTTTACGTAAAAACGCGCAATTACGTAGTATTAATACCAATATACGCGCGAGGGGTTAAGGTAAATGCTTCAGGGTAGCCCGCATACCGCACGCGTGCATGTGCGTGTGAGTGATTTTGATCTGGTTTCCACCATTACTAAGAGGGCCACGAGTAGAGTGAAAGCGAAGCCCGGGGCCCCGGGATGAAGGCAAAGAGCCAGGAGTGGGTTTTTAGTCAGTAAAAGTCTGACACTATCTCTCGCCCCACCCAAGAGCGAGGTTTGTCATTAGATGATTTTCCCACCTAAAAAAAGCCATTACTAAGAGATTTTTTTTCATTAGGTTTTTGTGTGTCCCGTTAGAGCTGCGGGAACATTTGAAAGAGTTACCGTGGCAACTGAAGGACACAGGTAGGTTTTAGCCAGTAAAAGTTTGACACTCCCTTTTGTTCCATCCTAAAGCGAGAGTAAACATTTGATGAATGTCCACCTCAAAAAAAATGTGTAAAAGACTAATCTACTTAAATCTAAACTAATATTACAAAGAGGTAAAGTTTGTTTTTTTTTGTTCATCATTTTAGCCGAAAGACGTGTTGCACCGACCCTAAATAACTCGGGATAAGGGCTGGAAGATGATGATTTCAGCCGAAAGACGTCCACTGTTGAACATAGGACATATTCCAATGCTCTATACGTGGTCGCCATTCCAGAACCTTTTGTCCCGATCGACCATCTGTTCTGCGAGCAATGTGCCCTGCCCACTGCCACTTAAGTTTCGTGATTCTTCGGGTTATGTCTATAACCTAGGTTCTCCTGCGGATATCTTAATTTCTGATGTGATCACGCAAGAGAACTCTGAGCATAGCCCAGGAGTTAATCTCTGAAAGTACTGGTCCGATTGCTAAAATTTTTTTACCAATAGAAAGCTGCTCTATTCCTGAGGGATATAGGCTATATTTTATGTACGCGGGTGAAACCGCGGGCAAAAGCTAGTGTTAACTAAACAAATCATCATCATCATTTCAGCCGAAAAACGTCCACAGTTGGATACAAGTCTCCCCCAAGTGTCATCCCAACGATCGGTCCTGTGCGTCACGCATCCATCCGATTCCTCCACCTCGTGGGAGGCCTTCAAGCGCTACGTGTTCCAGTACGCGGTTGTCACTCCTTAACCTTTCGGCTGCATCGACCATCTGTTAAGTTTGACGATTCTTTTGGCTATGTTGGTAACCTTGGTTCTCCTGCGGATATCAACTAAACAAATATATTGTTCTTATTATATCTCGTAATAAAATGCTTTTTATTCACTATATTAACGCAAGAGATCTTTAGTCACACAAACAGGTTATCTTTAATAAAACATTCCATGTTTACAGCCACGATTTTACCCTCAAAAGGGGAGATTTGCATAGTTCTAATGGAATACGAATGGGGTCATCCCCATGAATATGGGGTTTTGAGACACACGAACAAGATACGGCAAACGAAAACATAAACATATGTTGTAAGGTATAGTGAAATTAGAAGTTCATAAAGATATGAACGTATATATATTCGATACCTAAAACAAAAATGAAATTTTTCAATACTTTTGTTTGCTGGGTCAATTTTGTGAGGACTTTTACTGGTAGATAGCCATTGTTTAAAGAAGTAATTTAGGCTACTTTCGGGCCCTTAGTTTAGACCGTGATCCGGAGGAATGGAAGGCGGTAGTCTCCTTCTACGAAGCTGTAATGCTAGTGAAGGTGGCGGCCGCACGCGTTAGGGAACGAACATCCTCACGTACCAGCGGGTTGACTTCTGAAAGGAAAACCCGTGGTCCTACAACACAAAGGGCAACTGAAGGAACATAGATGTGGGTGTAGCCAGTAAAAAGGCGAAAACTTTTAGTTTAGAGAAAGAATTTGGGTTCCTCGCAAAAAAAAAACAATTTATTGAAATTGTGACCATGCCATTTGGTGCTGTTGTATGAGAAAAAGTTGCGGGTATCAAGTAGTCAAATTAATTAAAAATACAGTGCTATTTCCACCCACGTGGGCAGTTTAATTTTGTTAACGATAACTTATCAGCCTGATAGCGGTGACCATTGATGTGCAAGCCATTATAGACCCGCCGATAACCTTAGCATGGTCAGGCGCAGTTATGGAATTTTTGTAAAAAACCATTCGTTTTTTTTGAAAAGGGGAGGAATAGTGTAGGGGTGCTGACGCAGCATTTTATATCCCATTAGAGTGCGCAACGCCCGCTGGCGATTAGTTCGCCCGCAACATCGACCACCTATAGACGCGCTTACAATCTGACTAAAACCTCTACCGGGGGGTAGTAACCAAGTTACAACCGTTTCGCTTCGATTCCCTTTTCGTCGATCGCCTCGAGTAGGCTACGCCTGCGATTCCTTTATTCTGATGTCATATCAACGCTCAATCACGTGGTCAGAACAAAGGAATAGGGGGCGTGGTCGACTCGAGGCAATCAACGAAAAGAGAATCGAAACGAAACGGTTATAACTTCGCTAGGGGGGGCAGATGTAATACTTTTCGTGACTTAATAAATATCCAAAGTTAATTCGATTTCTCTTCGGACATACTTACCTAAGAACTTTATAAACACGGCCACAAAAGATTGATTGTAAAGAAAGTTAAATCCGTTATGAGCGCTTGTTATGAAGGTCTCTGTTTCCTAGCTTTAGGCCTTTTTAAACTTATGTAGCGACATCTTTAATGTCACATAGGAACTAAACTTCAAAAACCTGCATCGCGGTATTTCTCCGTGCGATTAGAACACAACTATGTTGGCGATTGCTGTGCTGACAAGGCTAAGGGTGATCGACGGACGGCGACGGCGTTGGAATGCTGGGTGACGTCACGGGATCGGCATGGCAGTTCAAGTGCTCGGGCTGCGGTATCCCGAGCCCCGACAAAAAAACATCCGTTAACCACTTAACTTAAGCATGGGAACTGTAGCAAGACCCAGTGCTTCCATCAAGTATTAAGATGTTATTCGTTCAGTTTTAAACTAACCTTTGTGTAAGACTGTCATTGTGATTTGTATTAATATAGTCTTGTTCATGACACAAGTCGTTTCACTTTACAGTTTTAGATAATAATTACAAAATATCCAAAAATCAACAATCGGACAGTTGCCCGAATCAGACACTGCACACGTCTGGTTGGAGTATACTCCCTTTTCAAAGGAGGTGTGTGGGAATTTACCCCTTTTCCATATACTTCAAAACTTACGAGAAAAATAGCTCATACGGATTCCATGAAAGGACTTATGTCCCAAAGTGTACCCCTGTTGGTTTTTGAACACATCCTAATTTGCTTTCTGAACGCATGCGTACTATACTTGATGTCTTTGCTAGGGGATTCCCTGTCGTAGACAAAGTGGACGAGGTTGTACGAGTTGATACGGATAAGCCCGAACGTTTGTAAGTCAAGCACTATGATCTAGTTTTAACAAATTAATATAGAAAAACTGTAAAAATCATCAATTTTTTTTAAGAGTATGTTGTCGTGGAGTTGTGATAGCTTTTTTTTTTATTGATAGGCTCGCGTTTGACCACTATCTCACCTGATGGTAAGCGATGATGTGGCCGACGATGGAGCACGCTTGCCTAGAAGTAACCTATTCACTCTTGACTTAAAGACCCCTTGGTTGTAGCTATCAGGGAACACAGACTCCGGCAGGGAATTCCACTCCTTAGCTGTACGCATTATGAATGTGTTCCCAAAACGCTTTGTACGTATGGGCGGGATGTCCACCATGTACCGATGGCGCAACGCCGTACGTCTAGTGGTCCGATGATGGAACGGACTTGGTGGAATTAAATTGTGCAATTCCAACGCACACTACCCGAAGTGTAATCCATAGAAAACCGACAGGCTAACAACTCGGCGTCGATGCTCAAGGCTTTGGAGTTTTGATTCGACAAGTGCATCATCACCGATGATCCTCTTGGCTCGCCTCTCAATCGACTCCAGAGCATCAAGCTAAAACCATATGACCTAAAAGCTAAAACCAGATACCAGTAAAATGCGCTTGGGTCGATTGACACACGAGCTAAGAGGATTATTCGTAATGATTCACTCGTCAAGACCCCAAGTGTGTTGCGAACTTATCGGTACTAACCGGTTGATTTTGGGGAGAGTGCATTGGAAACGGATAATTTAATTCTGCCCGCACCCGTTCCCTCATCGACAGACGTACTGCGATGTGCCACCGGTATATGGTAGACATCCTATAAAACCGCATAAAAGTTTTTGGAAACAAATTCATTCAGATATCCTGAGTGAATTAAGAACAGAACTCAGGGCAGCTAATGTTTGAAAAAAACAACAACAATATAGTTAAAATAGTGACATGTAAATTACTTTTAAAATTAACATTAAACATAAGATAAACACGATCAATTTAATTTTTAGGGTTTCGTTCGTCTGTCTGTCTGTCAAAACCTTTTATCTCGAGAACACGTGGAGGTATTGAGTTGAAATTTAAGCCATATACTCAAATCTGTAATCCCTTGAAACTATGAAAAAATCAAACTTCTGAGTTAACGAACAAAAAAGATACGGCCGTTTATGTTGCAACAAACGTACATTTCGGCACTCTCAAGGGAATCAAAATTCATAGGGTACTTACCGTTGACCTAGAATCCTGAAATTTGGCATGAAGCAAGGTCATCTATAGCACAAATATAGGCAAATTAGTAGTTACATCACAAAAAAAAAAACTTTTTGGCGATCGGAAAAAACTTCGTAACTTAATTCGGGAATTGAACTATTTTCATAGGTAGGTAAGTTTGAACGGAACCCTCAGTGAGCGAGTCCGACTCGCACTTGTTCAGTTTTTTTTAAATTATCAGTGTCACCAGTAAAGGTATTTTTCTTATTGTTTTTCAAGAAATCTTACTATGATGCAAATTAAAATCTAGACGTGATTGATTTGTTTTGCCATCAAATTTGAACTAAGGAGCTTTGGCAATTTAAAAATAAAAATTTATAGAATACTGTTATTTTTTAATTCTATTAACTCGTATCTGGTAAAAATGCGAGTTTTATTTAGCAAGTTTGTCTTCACAAATTCCTATAATAATTACGTTAGGCTTAATTTCATGGTAAATTAAATTAAACACTTCTTGTCTTCTCTATATTATTATGTTTTAATATTTAGTGCTGCAGTACAGTATATCATATCATCAATGTATGACATACGAAACCATCCTGCATGCGCTGGTGTCCGCTTGTATTTCTGTCTCCCTCGTAAACTCGATCAAGCGTGAAGATGTTCCCGGCATAGTGGTTAATAAAACAAAGTGTAGTTTTATGTCCAGTTTCCTGAACTAAGTGTCATGAGTGAACTGGACTTTGGTTTTGTTCTTTGTGTCTTTATTTGTAAACCGGCAAAAGTACTCCGTCGTCAGCCACATCATCGCTTACCATCAGGTGAGATATTGGTCAAACGCGAGCCTATGCATATTAAAAAAAAAACAAACTGTTGCAGTTGTTAAGTGTGAGTCAGACTCGCTCGCGAAGGGCTCCGTACCATTATCTACCTGTTGCCGTTCAGAAAACTGCATTTTACATTGACAGTTGCATAAAATAGGTATGTACTATTATTTATTTTATAATATTATGTCGTATGTATGTGATAGAACGTAGACCACATTCATACGCTCCGGCAGGTTATGAAGACCGAGGAGTATAACCTGCCTCTATGCTTAGCGTTTGTGGACTACGAGAAAGCTTTTGATTCGATCGAGACTTGGGCTGTACTGCAATCTCTCCAACGGTGCCAGATTGACTATCGGTACATCGAAGTGCTGAAGTGTTTGTACGAGAACGCCACAATGTCAGTCCGACTTCAGGACCGGACCTCGAAACCTATCCTTTTGCAGCGGGGTGTGAGGCAGGGAGACGTCATTTCTCCGAAACTGTTTGTGGCTGCAATGGAGGATGTCTTCAAGGTTCTGGACTGGAGTGGACTAGGGATTAATGTTAATGGCGAGTACATCACTCACCTTCGGTTTGCCGACGATATAGTAGTCATGGCTGTGACTACGGAGGAGCTCAGTACAATGCTCGATGACCTTAGTAGAGCTTCCAAAAGAGTGGGTCTTAAAATGAACATGGACAAAACCAAAGTCATGGTAAATAACCATGTAGCACCCACTCCGATCAAGGTCGGAGACTCTGCACTCGAAGTTGTACGTCTCCCAATATTTATCTTTATTGGAAACCCAGTGGAAAGTGGGTTTCCAATAAAGATATTTCTGTTTTCGAAACTGATTTCCAAACACTGGTTTCCAAAGTGGCCGAAGGGGACAAGTCACAGTGCTATGCAATTTCTCGAGCAGCTCATAATTTTCGGACCCTAAAAATATCATTTAAAACCAATAACCAGATATAGACGAACGTCCCTCGTAAACTGCTGGTCGACAGAAAGCCATAATTATTTTACGAGTTTCGAATTAGTATTTCGCGGTGTTCATTTCCTGTAATGCTTCTCATGTGGCGCGTTTGATATTTATTCATTGGGTTTCTGGTCATGTGTTTTGCGTTTAAGATTTACTAGACTATAGCCATGTTTTCTGGTAATAGTTTATGGCCATGTAGCTACTGTATGTCTTGGTTAGCTCTTGTTATGCTGTTTGGTGATCAAAAGATCTATGTCTTTCTGCTGCGATGTCTTTTTGTACCGAAACATAGTCGATAATGAGAGAACTAGTCTCTAAAATGCTGTGGCGCAATCTACTTAAAATAAATAAATAAATTGCGTAGACATAAGTAAAAGCTATTTAAGATATAATATAAATTATAAAGAGGAAGCTTAGCTTAGTCGGCCTTATAATGGTCCCACTGTTGGGACTCAGGCCTTCTCTCTAGGAGAGGGAATGGGCCGTAATTCACCACGCGGGCCCAGTGCGGGTTGGTGGATGTCACATGCCGGTTTCCTCACGATGTTTTCTTCACCGTTTTGAGAGCAGTGGTGATAAAATAAATTACACAAAAATAAGCGCCTGGCTGTGTTTGAACCCGCCACCTAAAACTCGTAAGTTGGGGCCATTACCACTCGGCCACCACTGCTCTTATAAAAAGGAAATTTTTGAGGCAAATTATAAAGATGATTTTTGAGTGGTTTTATTTAAGTTTGTAATGAATAAACTCTAAGGACCGATTTTAAAATTTCTTTACCAATCGAATGCTACATTATCACTGACATAGTAACATTCGATTGGCATTATAGTGACATAGTCTACTTTTTCTACTTTTTACGCAAGCGAAGTCACTGTGAGGAGCTATACTCCATTTGTTTAGGTAATTAACTAAATGTAAACAATCTTAACATGTCTTTTATCAAAAAAATTGTCTAAAATTTTTATCTAAAAATGTTTACAATTAGGTATTTTCTTAAACCAATATTAGTTAATTATATATATACATTGATGTTGTGGAGACTGGAGCCTGTACTAGGATTAACTGTGTTGCAGTCACTTTCTAAGCAGCCCCCTAGCCAAGTTACAACCGTTTCAATCCGTTCTCCAATCGGTATCGCTTGGGTGTCAGCAATTGGAGAAAACAAACAAAAGATGTAGAGTTGAACATTGTAGAAACGATAACAATTCATTCTATAATTTTGAACGATGTGAACTTGGCTACGAATTTTTTATTCGTTTGTTCTGACCACGTGACTTTACGTTGAGATGATGTCATTCCCATACATTTGATTAGTTTTCGTCTCGCGTTAACGATTGCAAATTATCAACTTGGCTAGGGGTGCAGGTGGTTTGAAATGAACAGGTCATTCTGATGCAATTTATTTGTCAAGTGCATGATGTGGTTGTCATTTCCCTTCGTCCCTAGGTTCCTGGGGCCCAAGTCTGCTATTTTTATAAATTCGTCATTCCAACCCATTGAAGCTGCTAATTCATAATGGTCGATCATTGATCTGTCAATGGTCTTGTGGTAGAATGACAATATCGAGCAGGGTCTCAAGTCTGCTATTACAATAGTGTCAGAATGGTCTATCATTGATTTCATAATTGTTGATTTTGACAAGTTTTGGTAATCTACTAATAAAATGGCGTCATTATGACTTTCCAATGGTCAACCACTGACACTGCATTGAAAGAAATGGCATAGAATGGTATTCTCGTACATAATGACAAATGAATGTTTAATGTATGTGGAAATCTGCTAAAATTTTGACAGTTCCTTTAATTAGTGACCTACCATTAGAACGTCATTGTACAGTCATTGCTTTTAATTTACGTTAATAACGTAAATTAAAAGCATTAATTATCCATCGAAAAAAGGATGACTTGCACACTCAATAAATGAGCCCCCAAAAAACGGCCGCTAGCACGAAGTGACGTAGCAACAAGAGGGCAACATATCCTGCGGTGCTTGACGAGTGGAGAGGTATACCACGGCTATCAGGAAAATTCCGGCAGTACGGTCTAGATCCCTACCAGCACCTTACTAGATTATACATCCTTCTCCCGAGCACGTTTGCTCTTGCGAATCTCCGCTCAAGCCAGCCAATAAAGGCAAGAGAGAGGTGGGAGCTCAGTTCCTCGTCAGTGTTCACTACGGCCGGCCAATAAAGGCAAGCCGGAGATGAAGAACAAGAATTCTCCCGGGAGATCGGGTCCGTGGGGTCGCTAATGCCCAACAGTTAGCCACAAAACTGCACTGCGGATTGTATCTCTCTTAGTCTGGCCCCTCACCCTAGGCATATTACGGCAAAGCAAACTTTACCGATACAGACCTAGAGTATATTGGCGCACGCAAGCCCCACCACGACGTCAACGTAGAGATACGGCGATGGGGATACCTATTATTATTATTATATTATTATATCGATCCACCTTGTAGTAGGCCTTCCAACGCTACGTCTTCCGGTACGTGGTCGCCATTCCAGAACTTTTCGCCCCCAACGGCCATCCGTTCTGCGTGCAATGTGCCCTGCCTATTGCCACTTAAGTTTGGCGATTCTTCGTGCTATGTTGGTAACCTTAGTTCTCCTGCGGATATCCTCATTTCTGATTTGATTCCGCAAGGAAACTCCGAGCATAGCCCTTTCCATTGCCCTTTGGGTAACTTTAAGTCTTCTGATGAGGCCCATTGTAAGCGACCTCGTTTCGGAGCCATAATAATAGGTAACCTTTTTCACATCCAACTCACGCTTCACACAATTTTTATCTTAAACCATATAATCCCGATGCCACAAATGAGTCATGTGCTTGTAATCAAAGTTTCATTATAATGCCTTATCACTGTGTCATTATGTGTCTCTGGGAAGCCATCAAAAACTACTCATTCTTATCGTTTATAGGCACAGAGATTTACTGTTTCGCTAATTTTGTACAGTTACTAAGCAAATTTTGAAAGAATATTTAATACAAACTCACAAATCACACTAATATTATAAAGACAAAACAAAAACCATAGTGTAAGCGCTTCTACCGCCTGTGATACAGGTTTATCCTAGTAGAAAGAAGAAGAAGAAGAAGAAACAAAGAAAAACTGTTTATTCGCGCGAAATGACGCAATCTTAAAACTAGAAAACAAACATTATCAAATAATAGGGAAGATATGCGTCACATCCGCGCATAACGGCAGTTTAGTACAGGCATTTAACATAGCCATACCTTTGTAATTATTCCTAAGATTTTACGTAACTATTTTACCAAATTTTAACTCTGAATAAATATATTATTATTATTATTATTATTTTGTTTATTTATTCTTATTTATACATATAAATTATATTTTTAAATATTTCAATAATAAATTAAAAAAAAATTAAATTATTTATTTATTATTATTATTATGAAAGACAACCCAACGTAAGACTGGATAGAGGCGGCCTGCGCCTGGTGACGGAGAACATCACCGGACACTGCACACTGAATAAGCACCTCCACACAATAGGCATCACAGACAGTCCCCTGTGCAGAGCACGCTTGGAGGGGGAGGAGACAATTGCGCATGTGCTCCTAGACTGCACAGGTGTCACTGAAATACGCACACGAACCTTAGGATCCCCGAACTCCCTTATTGATGCCCTGAAAAATCTGAGAGGCCTAATCTGTTTTTGGAGAGAGGTGGGCTGGTTGGAATAAGCCCACCTAAGGGTATGGCCACCATGGTCCACGTACAATGGTCCGCATAGGACTAAGTACGGAAACCATACTCAGACATAGACGACCCGACGAGTGTCCACCCTTACATTGTTGATACCTCTACGGTCCGGACCAAGCGTTTCGTCTCGTCGTTTATACCACGTACATCAAAAGACTGAAACAATTTGCCTGCTGCGGTCTTCCCGACCGATTATAATTTAAGAGTCTTCAAGGCTAGAGTGAATAGGCTCCTAATACATTACTTCACCATCATCGATTGCATTACTGCTTACCATCAGGTGGAATCTGTTAGAATAATAGGATGAAGGCTCGTAAATATAAAGGATTTGTAAATAAATAAGAGAAATATGTTACTGTCTTATGTGTTTATAAGCAAGTAACTAGGCAATACAAATATTTTAAAATATAGAACATTTTAAAATGACTTACCTAGTAAAATAAAATAAACTAGAAATAGGTCTGCACAACAGAGATTAGAACTATCTATAACAGAATCGCATCAAGAACTAGTTTATATTATTAAAAAAAAACTCAGTTGCCCTTTGTTGCGTTCTAAGACTACGGGTTACCTTTTCAGAAATTCTCCCTGAGCTTAGCAGGGTTGCTCCCTATACCTGCGGACTGCTATTGTTACAGATTTTTTGATTACATAACTTTTTGTTAGATTGTTAATATTTTTTATTTTGAATGTTGTTTTTTAAGGTTCCGTACCTCAAATGGAAAAAACGGAACCTTTATAGGATCACTTTGTTGTCTGTCTGTCTGTCAAGATCTCTCGGGAACGCGTGGAGGTATCGAGTTGAAATTAAAACCATATACTCAGGTCTGCAGTCCCTTAAATCTGTAAAAAAGTCAAACTTCTAAGTTAACGGTAAAAAAGATGCGGTCGTCTATATCGCAAAAAATGTGTATTTGAACTTTCAAAGGAATCAGAATTCATAGGCTACTTCCCGTTGACCCAGAATCCTGAAATTTGACCTAAAGCAAGGTCTTATAGCACTGGTATAGTAATAAATTTGAAAACAGTAAATTTTTTGTTACGCCATAAAAAAAAAAATTGCGATTCGGAAAAACCTTCGAGAACACATATTTGCATTTTTTTTTTATTTGTGCGGAACCCACTGTGTGCGAGTCCGACTCACACATGCCCAGATTTTAGTTTTTACGAAGAGTTGTTACTTCGGTATGATTTCCCATTGAATTGGTTTGTAATTTTCGGTTCATTGTAATTATTTCCATTTTTTATCCATTATAGTCCTGTTTCTTATTGAGCTTTAGTCATTTCATTTGAAAACCACCTTAAACATACACAGTCCACTTCCATCGAATACAATTATGTTTTTTTTTTAATTAAAAAAAAATACAAAGATGAATAAACGAAATAATAATACAATAAACCGTGTGGAACAATAGACAAGAAAAGGTCAGACTTATTCTTTTAAAAGGTTTCATAATTTCCTCGTTTCAAGCTCACGTGCAAACTTTGGCCGTGGCTTTGACTTTCAAAGTCGCCACATGTCATGTTCCCGGCACGAAACGAGAAAGTTCAATGGCAAAACTGGGCGAAGGAAATTTCTTTTGTTTTTTTTTTTAAACAAAACACTGTTTCTTAAGGCCAATTAAAATTAAACTGTAAGATTTCGTTTTATTCTAAATTCAAATGGAGTTTTTATTTTTTGAGGTGGAAAGTCATCTAAAGACGTCTCCAGCTGTGTGGTGGAACGGGCGTGTCAGACTTTTACTGATCAAAACTTTACCTGTGTCTTTCAGTTTTCCTAGCTAGGAGCATGGGTTTCCTTTTCAGAAATTTCCTGTGGCCCTAGTGGTCATCAGCCCTGCTAAGCCTCTACGATTTTGCAGACATCTCTTTGAGGCGCGCGTGGAACACTACGCACCGTCGGCGTCGACGACTTGGTTTTGATCTGCCAAGTTACAACCGTTTCGTTTCGATTCGCTTTTCGTTGATCGCCTCGACTTGGACACGCCTCCTATTCCTTTGTACTGACCATGTGACAGCGTTGAGATGACGTCAGAACAAAGGAATCGGAAGCGTAGCCGACTCGAGGCGATCGATGAAAAGAGAATCGAAACGAAACAGTTGTAACTTGGCTAAGGGGGCAGAGCGGTTACCGGACGGCCGGATGACGAGCTAACTATATTACTCGTCATCAGTCATCCCACGCCTACTGGGCTCGGTAATTGGGATCAAAATTCAAATGAAGTTGAGGATGTTAGAATTACTCTATACTTGTGACCACTGTTGTAAGTTATGCATAGAAACCTTTCTCGTCTGTACCTACTCTTTGAACTTGTAGTGAAACCACATTAAAATCCGTTGCGTATTTTAGAAGGAATAAGCAGATTAAACAGACAGACGTGGAGAGCGGATTTGTTCTATATTATAACAATAATAATATAATTGTTATTTATTGTTGTTTATTTTTCGTTTTGTTTCGTTATTATTTGCCTGCTGCGGTCTTCCCGTCCAACTATAATTTAGGTGTCTTCCAGGCTAGAGTGAATAGGCTCTTAATAAACTAGTGCTAATTTGGGATTGATCTGCTCCAGTACGCACTACAACTGTCTTATTTTTTTTCTTTCTTCTCTTTTGTTTTATTTTCAATTGTGCTTTTTATTGTTTTTTTTGCTACAATCTGACATTGTAGATTATCTTTATTTTGCAATTTGACATTATTTTTTTTATTTTATTTTTTTATTAAATTTCGACTTATGTAAATATTTACTTATTTACTAAGTATTACATTTTGTAAACTATATATTTCGTTTTATTATTGTGAACGTGAGGACTATGTTGATGGCTTTTTTTCTTTTTCAGTAATTTTAACGTATGTCTGGCAATTTGAGTATTCTCTGCGGCCTACGCAAATGTCCTTTCCTTGGTATTGTTCGTCAAGTCGTTGAGCTCCTTAGTGGTCCTGAGTTGAGCTATGCGAATGACAAATTCTTGCACTGACTGGACAGGTCCACTCTAATCTGTATGGTTCTTTCTTCAAAAGACCATCTCAGACAAATCTGCATGGTTCTCATGTGATTTGACCATTACATATTTACTGTATGGACTTTAAAAGAGACTTTGACCCCTGAGTTTGTTTCGGTGTTTCTTCTCAGGCTAGTCAGCTAGGAAACACCGGCCTCATCTAGTTTAAAATAACAAAAAAAAATTACGTGTAAAAGTGTTTTATAAACCTATTTGCATAATAAATATCATTTATCATTTAGTGCGCCTCACCATCGACAATTGCATCTCTGCTTACCATCAGATGGGATCGCAGTCAAACACTGGTTTAAATCAATTAAAAAACAAATATTATGTAGAAATATTGTATATTAAAAAATCGGTTCAATAGTTAGGATATTGTTGGTAGTTTAAAAATTCTGTAATTTTTTTTTTTGTTTTTAAATTAAGTTTGTTTTGTGTGTATTTAAACAAAGATGGGTTTAATGGCTTAGGCATTCTCTGCCAGTAAACCAAGGGTGTTGAAGAGATTATAAGCCAAGTGCATCTCTAAATAATTTGGAAGTAAATAATATTTCATCCTTACATAATTATAAAATGAAATCCTCCGTCTGTCTGTATATTTGAGATTAACTCAAAAATCCTTAAACGAATATTCATGCGGTTTTGACTAATAAACAGATTGAATAATGAGCAAGTTTAAGTAAAGAAAAGCCGATTCGCCAATTTCAATTATTTTTAACACCTATACGAATATTGATTGGTCCGTTAGAATAACCATAATTTAAAAAAAAAACTAGGTATGTGTTACATACCTTGTTTTTTTCTAAGTTCTATTTGTTACTATCTAAAGAAGACGTAATTTTATATCAATGATTTGATTTTTTATCTATCGAGACTGATGATTATATGGTTTTAGAATATTGGTTTTTAATATTAGATATAACACTGGACACTTTAATAATATTTATTATATCTTTGAATGTTTTTTTTAATTGAAACATATTATAAAGTCAATTGTATATATTTAGAATATTAATTATAACGATCCTTTTCAATTATGTTATAAGAACTGAATTTCCATCTGTGACAAACAATAAATGTAATGTATATTGTATTTATAGTATTTAAGTATCTATATATTTGTATAAAATATATTGTATTATAAACAATATGTACCTAATCCGTTATTGCCTACTACAAGTTGTGTCTCTGCATCACCCAAAGGTTGACTGTTAGAAAATGCCTTAAGGCATTAAGTCCGCTTCTGTACTTTTTGTGAATAAAGAATTAATAAATAAATAAATAATAAATAAATAAATGTTTTTGAAATTATATTTAGGCATTCATTTATTTATCTAGTTTGATGACACAAAAAATATTAGATACGTAATTAGGTACGTTTTTTAAAACATTGTTAAACTAATTACTTTAATCAAAATAATATACGATTAATGTATTTCAAAACAATTTTTACGAAATGTTCTAGCACTCATTCTAGCATAGCATATAGCATAGTTGGCTTTATAATGTTCCCACTGTTGGGACTCAGGCCTCCTGTCTAGGAGACGGAATGGGCCGTAATCCACCACGCGGGCCCAGTGCGGGTTGGTGGATGTCACATGTCTTCGAATTTTTGGTTCTAGAACATGCCGGTCACATACATGTACTAATTCTAGCATACGTCACAAATTCTATATTCACACTATGCCTAGAATGCCTTACCTGGTTTTGTGCAAACTGTAATCAATACATCGGAAGGTCACGAACAAACCGCTTGTATCCTAAACTTTCACTTTCAAAACGATTCTTAAGTCAATGGCTAACTCGATTCAAACCAAACCGATTCGTATTTCAGCCGATTCTTTTTTCTAAATTTTGAAATTCGATTCTATTTTCAAAACACGTGGCTTCCTATGGAGAAGTTTTGTTCCACTGATACTTATTTCACGGTTATGAAGACTTGTTATCTGGTTTCTAGGCAACGGTTGCATGTGAACCGGTGAAAAGAATAATATCTGACGTCATCCAATATGGTCGAAGTGCGAATTTATAGGTTTTGATTTTCTGATTAGATATCTTTATGGCCTAGAATAGATTAGGGCATAAATATAGCTTAAATCTAGATACTTTACAGAATGGTTCACTTATTTTTTTTACTTGGCTGGAGTTATTGTGGACTTGTGAATACAAAATTTAGAAGCAATAAATCTGCTTAGCCTCTTCCAGACTGTCCCTTTATGAGGACTGGCTGCAGGGGTGTCATGGCGTTTTCACCTTCCGCATGACGCCTGTCTTTACCGGACATGTTAAGTTCGGGAGGTTCCTGCATCGGATTTAGGTGGAAGAAATGCCCGAGTGTCACCAATATGAGGACCGCCTGGAGAACACGGTGGAGGATTTTGAAATGTAGCTGCAAAGGGAAACTGAAGTTTTTAGTAAGTAAAAGTCTGACACGCTCTCGCGCTCTACCCTAGTGTGGGAGAAGTTATTGGATAATTTCCCACCTGAAATTAAAACATGATCATCATTTCAGACAAAAAACCTCCACTGCTGATCATAAGCCTCCCCCAACTGTCGCCATAACTACTGGTCCTGTGCGTCTCACATCCATCAGATTCCCGCGACCATCAAGTCGTCGATTCACCTTGTGGGAGGCCAATAAAGGAAACAAGAGAAGGAGATTGGGGGGAGAGGGAATTTGTACATACAATATTTTTTTTATTGATATAAACCAGTGCTTGACTGCGATCTCACCTGATGGTAAGCAGTAATGCAATCAGTGATGGTGAGGCGCACTAATTTATTAAGAACCTATTTACTCTAGCTTTGAAGACAACTAATAGTAGTTGGACGGGAAGACCGCAGCAGGCAAATTGTTCCAGTTCTTCGATGTACGCGGTATAAACGACGAAACGAAACGCTTAGTCCGGACCGTTGAAGTTTCAACAACGTAAGGGTGGATACTCGTCGTACGTCGAGTTGTCCGATGGTAAAATGGAGATGGCGGAATCAAGTCATGCAATTCCCGCGCACACTCTCCAAAATGCAACCTGTAAAATACCGATAGGCTGGCTACCCTGCGCCTGTGCTCGAGGCGCAGTAGATTGGAATTAACCAAATCTGGATCCCCAATTAGCCTCTTCGCACGCCTTTCCACTGAGTAAATAATAAATAAATGAAACAATATTTCCTGATGTTCCTTAACAAGTTACAATTTTTAATTGGCTTCTCCACTTTTGTAGCTCCATACCTCTGATTAAATCTTAGAAAAATTCCACTATCAACATGATGACACGTACTTTCTTCCCGATGACGTCACGACCAGTATCAACCTACCTAGCTAACAATGATAAACAACACAAAAGGCAATCCATTAGTAACAGTGTATGCATGCCGCACCTTACCGCGACTGCTGGGTGGAGCTGGGAGTCGGTCTTAGTGATAGGCGGAAGCGGATAAAGGGAATGAGAGGAGTGGTGCTTTAGCGGGTAGCGAAAATATTTCTACATTGTTATTTCAGACGGTAAAAGTCCACTGTTGAACATAGGCCTCCCCAATTGTCACCATCCAGTTGTGTAAGGCCTTCCAACGCTGTGTCTTCTGGTACTCGATCACTTACCAGAGCGACCGCGTATACGAGAATGTGCTCAGCCCACTGCCACTTAAGTTTGGTGAATTTTCAGGCTATGTAATTACTTTTTTTTCTCCTGCAAAATCCAAGCTCATCCCTCTCCTCCCTCCTCCTCCTCCCTTTGGGTTACTCTAAACCTTCTGGTGAGGCCTGTTGTGACTGACCATAGAATAAAAGTCATCACTGACAACACGCACTGGTCATAGGCTTTCTACACTCATCAGAATGATGTCATTTTAGTTTAAACTAGTTTATTCTCTTCGATTTTAAAATTGATTGTGTTTCAAATATGTACTGAACTGGAAAGGAAGTTGGAATATGTAAAAGAAGTTAGAAATTGTTGGAAGTACTTCTAGTATTTCTCGAATCGAATTAATTTTCGAACATCTTTTCAAGTCAAAGTCAAGTTTTATCTCTTAAAATTCTTTGGTCCCAGTTGGTGGCTACGTTTACTGCAGCATCGGTGGCACTTATGTCCTCCAAAGTGCATATGGGCACTTGGCGCACTCCAACGTGAGGTTTATATTCTGAAAAGGGAAGTTATACTCAAATTGGGTATTCGACGAGTCTAAAAAACCATTCGTTCGCTGATGGACTCTACACTATTGTTGATTGTCTTATATTTTTTTCAGACAGGTGGTACTCTCCCCTCTTACGAAGGTGTGTAAGTGTCCAGACACACTTACTCAATTAAACTAATGAACTGTTCGTACAATGGTTCATTAGATGTTTATTATTAACTACTTACACTTTATTACTAACATTAGGTTAAATTGTACTACTTCTAACACCTATGGATGTTTATCAGAAATAAATATTTGAATTGAAAAATTTTATTCTGCTTTTATTCTGTAAAAAAAAACCGACGTAAAAATGTATTTAAAAATATAAAGGGATGCATAATCGTCACTTATTCAAGATTTTTTCTGTAAATCTCATAAAATGGAATAATCAAATGACTGCTTCTGCTTTGGGTGGAGTAATAGTCAGTGTCAGTCTTACTGACTAAAATTCACCTCTGTTTCTTCAGTTTTACGTTCCAGGACCATTGTAACTCTATTGAACAATCAGTAGCCCACAAAACGTCCCCTAAGCGTTGAAAAAATTTTAACTAAGTACTTTAGTAACAAAATTAAAACCATAATTTTTCTACAGCAGACTGATGGCCTCTTCGCCCTTATAACTAGGCTAACAATAAGAGAGCCCTAGCTAAGCTAATCAATTACGTTACAGTGTGTGGCACACCCAGTCTAGTGGGTGCAGCTGACGTGGTGCCAAGGGGGAGAGTCGGCGACTTTAATGTGTTTATTTTTTTACAGTGTAACGAAATGGTAACTTGTGTGTGTGTTGAAAAGAATGAGACTTAATTTTTTTTAAATATAAAAATGTTTTGGTTTTTGTTTTATATTTTTCTCGGCCGCTTGACTAATCTGCGCTACGGAAAAGAAAAGCCCATAAATTTAGGTGTCTTTTAATTATTATTATTACGGATAGGCTCGCGTTTGACCACTATCTCACTTTATGGAAAGAAATGATGTGGCTGAAGATGGAAAACGCTTGCCTAGAAGTAACCTTAGGGGTCTTAAATACAAGAGTAAATTCACTTTTGACTTTAATACCCCTAAGTTGTAGCTATAAGAAAACACAGACTCTGGCAGTTAATTCCACTCCTTAGCTGTACGCACAATAAATGTGTTCCCAACATGTTTTGTACGGGTGGGATGTCTACCATGTACCGGTAAGGAGATGTCAGCAACTGTAGGGGCCTAGCAGGGTCGAAGCCTACTGGGGCCAAGGGTCTGATTCTGAAAGGATGACTCGGCCCTGGTACGAAAGGCAACGAAGGAACAGGAGTGGGTTTTTAGTCAGTAAAAGTCTGACACTATCTCCCGCCCCGCCCAAGGGCGGGGGATGTCATAAGATGATTTTCCCATCGAAAAAAAAAAAAAAAAACCATGTACCGGTGGTGCAACGCCATACGTTTAGTGGTCCGATGATGGAACGGAATTGGCAGAATTAGATTCTGCAATTCCTTCCCAATGGTCAAATTAAAACAATTATCATCTTATTGATGATATTGGTGTGATATTACATTATGAGATAAAATCAAAGTCCCTCAACACGCGTCAGCTTACACCTTGCGCCACGCCCGAACGGAAGCGCTTCTATTTTAGCCGCGTTATGTACCTGCTTTTCCACGATTAGACTATAGCGCTGCGAGTTCCGGCGAGGTTAGCTTTCAAGCGATATCGACGGTATTGTGTCGATTGATACCTGATGTGTTGACGAGTTTAGCGAATATTCGAAGAGGCGGGAGAAAAGTGTTTGGATAGGCAATTCTTTGCGCACTGATTTAAAAATAGAATACACGTTTTGTCAGTCAAAAAACAGAGAGGAAGATACGTTCTTTTACGTGAATTGATAAACTACATACCTAAATAATAAAAGCATAATCAGCTTTATAATGTTCCCACTGCTGGGACTCAGGTCTTCTCTCTAGGAGGAGTTTGATGAGGGTTTTTTTCCCGTCCATCCGTCTGTGTGTCTGTCTGTCAAGACCCTTTATCTCAGAAACGCGTAGAGGTATCGAGTTGAAATTAAAACCATATACTCAGATCTGTGGTCCTTTGAAGCTGTGAAAAAAATCAAACTTTTAGGTTAACGAATAAAAAAGATACGGCCATTTATGTCGCAAAAAAACGTATATTTCGATACTTTCAAAGGAATCAAAATTTATAGGGTAATTCCCGTTGACCCCAAAACCTGAAATTTGGCATAAAGCAAGGTCTTATAGCATAGGTAGAGGAATAAATCTGAAAGCAGTAAACTTGTTGTTACCTACGTCACAAAAAAAAAATAGCAATTCGGAAAAAATCTTCGAGACTCTATTTGGGAGTTAATAAAATAATAATAATAATATATCTTTATTTCCCAAAAGTTACAGATAATTATACGAGTATCTTATGTTAACAGTTTATGCTTACATGGTAGAGGAAAAGAAAAATTAATACATAACACATTTAGATGTTGCCGAAATCTGTACACAATAATTTGAACTCTGTCCCTTAAACTAGGTTATCCTGTGTCTTAAGGGACAGTGTTTTGCAATAACATTCTAAGAGGTATGTTTATGAGTGGACGGTGTCGATTTGTCTTCAGATGGGAAAAAAAAAAAAAGTTATAATTAACATTAGTTTCTAAAAATTAAGTATGAGTATGTAAGGGTGAGTGTGAAAGAGTGTGAATGTATGTGTGTAGGAGTTTGTGTGTGAGTGAGTGGGGGAGTTGTTTGTGCAAGCGTGTGTGGATGCAGGGATTTAAGAGTAAGTGTGAGCATAGAGATGAATGAGTAAATATGTGCTTATTAGGTGATGTAAGTAAGTAAAGTCTCCGTTTCGGTATAGTCCTGTTCAAGTAGCCATTCTGTTACTTTTAATTTTAAGTTGTGTTTGTTGAGGTCTAAGATATTTTTTTTTTATGGATCTTTTTGTAAATGTAAGCGCTGATGACGTAATACTGGTGCTTAGCGAAGGTGGTCTTGTGTTGGGTGCCTGTGGGAAGGTTAGTGCGCTTTCTAGGGTTAGATGGGGGAAGGCTGCGATGGATCCTTAGGACAGATTGAAGCACTAAGAGTTGACGAACTGTAAGAACTTTGCAGTCTGCATACAATTGCGTCGTTGGGTATCTATGGGCTTCCTTGTTATTACTTTTAGTACGGCCCTTTGTGCTCTCTCTGCCCCCAGGACGTAACCTTTCGAAGCTGCACCCCACACAGGGATGCTATATCCTATGGCCGATTGACATAGTGCGTAATATACCATTTTTAAAATATCGGCATTTGCGGAGTTTCGGAGGGATTTAAATATATATATTAGCCGCAGAGTTCTATTCGTGACAGCGTCTAGTTGCTTTTTCCATGTAAGCCCGTCATCCATATGGACACCCAGATATTTGACGTTGTCACTATTTTCCCTACTATCTTACCTGTATAAATAGTTGAACTATTTATACAGGTAAGTTTGTACGGAACCCTCAGTGTGCGAGACCGACTCGCAATTGCCCAGTTTTTTTATACTTTTATTCAGGCTAGACACAGCAAACACAAACTTAAAAAAAAGTACAGAATTCTTTGTTATTAGTATCATTTGCTAAATAAAAATTGAGATTTGATAATATTTCAAAATTATATTATTTATATAATACAATTTACAATTACAACAACTGCTACAAACAACCTGCTGCTGCTTTTTACAATTTTTTTTTTTTTATTTTTTTTTTTTTTTTTTTTTTTTTTTTTATGTTATTATTTTTTTTTTTATATTTTGATTTTTTTTTTTTTTTTATTTCTAGTACTTAAGCTGATGATGATGTGATAAATAACAAAAAGTTCATGGTAAACTGTTTATTTTCGCTTGACCCGGTAAGTGGCATCCATTAAGTCTTCTAAAGTGCAGGTGTATGAGCCTTTCGAGCACACCAACGCTCATGTTCTGAAAAGGGACACCGCACTGACGGAGGAGGACAAGTTTCTGCATTTCTCTTATTGCCCTTATACCTAAATTTTTTTGTAAGGCCTCATTGTGGCTCACTGTCGACCATAAGTCTCCCTTTCTCCTTCCAAACCTTTCTGTTTTGGGCGATCTCTAGCCTAGTTTGCCTCGCGAATATGATCACATCGTCACATTACCTTCAACGTAGTCGGCTTCGACGACGTCCCCCAACTCAGGCGTCCAATAAGTTTCAATTTTCACCCATCAGTCCAGACATACGAAAATACAGAATATAATATTATAAAAATCTCGTATCACATTGTTATCGAACCACACTGAAATGGCTTAATTGATTTTTTGTGATTTTTTTCGTGTATGTCTGGTAGGCTGGAGAATAGGCCGTAGTCAATTTTTTACCCTCCTACTATTCTCCCTCCTACATTTTTCATCGACGATTTATATGGCAAAACCACATTTGCCGAGTCAGCTAGTATTTATACAATACTAGCTTCTGCCAGCGGCTTCGCCCGCGCGAAAGTTCATTTCACCATACAAACTTTCAACCCCCGTTATACCCCCTTAGGGGTAAAGTTTCGTAAAATACGTTCTTAGCGGATTTTTACACACTATAAGGAACTTACCTGCCAAATTTTAAGTTTGTAGGTATTATAGTTTAGGAGATTTTGTGATTAATCGGTGAGTGGTATTTCGCTTTTATACATATATGATTTCAGTGTAAAAATGTACCTGAATAGAATCCATGACACTTCTTGCGTAGTAGTCAATCGTTCTTCCACTGCGCTAATGCCACCACGTAGGTCATCATTCTCTCTTCAGCTATATTGTAAAAGGTGACTAAGGCATTATATCCGAGGGGTAGCCAACCCCATGTCATTACTAATGCGTTTGTGAGGTGCGGTGATTACGATGTTTTATTTATATTGGTAACTGGCTTCAACCAGTAGCTTCGCCCTCGTGGAAGTAGAAAATATATGCCTATGTCACTCAGTGATTAAGGAGCATCCTACTGCTAAGAGAATTTTCAAAATTGGTTCAGTAATCAGTTGGTCTCATTTTTTTTTAGGTGGGAAAATCATCTTATGACAAATCGCGCTCTTGGGCGGAGCGCGGGATAGTGTCAGACTTTTACTGACTAAAAACTCACTCCTGTTCCTTCGTTGCCTTCGTCCCAGGGCCCCGGGATTTGTTTTCACACTACCCATGGCCCCAGTAGGCGACGACCCTGCTGGGCCCCTACAGTTGCTGACATCTCGCGCGTGGAACAGTACGTGCCGTCGACGACTTGAGCTCGGTCCGGACGGACGGCTAGCAATGGGTGGCTCGCCGTTGGCCGGAAATCGGGATCGGAATCCCGGCGGCGGTTGGGGTGTGAGCACCGTTGCCTCACGCGATCGGACGCCTCCTTTGTTAGCATTACTGCTTCGCAGAAGGAGGCAACCGCCTGCCACTCCTCCTCGCTCCGGACCATAGCCTGTACCAAGGCCCGGCAACCGGTCAGTCTTTGAATTTTTTCATTACAAATAAAAATATGCTTAAGTTAAAATTGCATGGAAAAAGAGGTATGCTTAATCGTCACCAGACGGCACTTATTCAGTTAAAATTGACGTCTAAGTGCTTTAAAAACCTCGCACAAAGGCTACAAACTGCTCGTCTTTGTATTGAAATAGTATAAGTTTACGTAATATCTGAAAAAGATTATATTTTTCACTCCGGTGTTTTAACCGCTACAGCGTTGGACTGTTGTAAATACATTTGGTACTGATACATAAACTGATATTCTAGTTGTTAACTAACTATTGTTTTTTTTGGGGTGAGACATCATAATAACAAACCTCTATTTGGGGATGGTGCGAGGAGTGACAATTTTTTACTGTTTCGTACCAAATATTTGGTATCAATTTCACCCATATTCGGCAAAAAAGCTGGTTTCGGCAAAAGTTCCGGTAAAAAATCGGCCGAACATTCGGAAATATATATAATATAGTTTTTATATATAATAAGTTTACGGTTATAATGTGAACGTGTAACTTTTGTGTAATCATCCATTTATTAATTTATTTTTTATTTTATGAAAATTATAACTATACAATTTGGTATAACCACATCGAAATAAGAATACCAATATCGAAATATTATTTTAAAGTTTTGTCAGTTTGTAGATTACGTCAGTTCCGGTTTAGTTTATCGCCGAAACGATTACGGTTTGGGTTTTGGCTGCAAATCGTGTTTTCGTCGGATTAATTGTATAATTAGTGTGAGCACATGGGTTTATCCCCATGCACGTGTTTGCTCTTTGCATTCCGTCGCTGACTTTTTCGAACAATCCCGCAGCCCTAGCAGCCATGGGCACGCCATAATTATGGCGATAAGTCCCCTCTTTGAGGAGTGGCTGGAAAGGCAACACGGCGTCCATACCTTCCGCATGACGCAGCTCCTCACCGGACATGGTAAGTTCGGGAGGTTCCTGCACCGGATTCGTGCGGAAGAAACGCCCGGGTGCCACCATTGTGCGGACCACCCGCAGGACACGGTGGAGCACACGGTGGAGGTGTGCCCCGCTTGGGCAGAGCAACGCCGTGTCCTCGTGGGGGCGATTGGCGGCTGCGATCTCTCGCGCCGGGCCATGGTACAGGCCATGGTCCGGAGTGAGGAGGAGTGGCAGGCGGTCGCCTCCTTCTGCGAAGCAGTAATGCTAGCAAAGGAGGCGGCCGATCGCGTGAGGCAACGGTCCTCACGCCCCAATCCGATTCCGATCCCGATTTCCGGCCATCGTAGGCGCAGGCTTGCGGACGGCGAGCAATGGGTGGCTCGCCGTCCGACCGTCCGGTAACCGTCCAGACCGAGCCCAAGTCGTCGACGGCGCGTGCTGTTCCACGCGCGCCTCAAGGAGATGTCAGCAACTGTAGGGGCCTAGCAGGGTCGAAGCCTACTGGGGCCAAGGGTCTGATTCTGAAAGGAAGACTCGGCCCTGGTACGAAAGGCAACGAAGGAACAGGAGTGGGTTTTTAGTCAGTAAAAGTCTGACACTATCTCCCGCCCCGCCCAAGGGCGGGGGATGTCATAAGACGATTTTCCCACCGAAAAAAAAAAAAGAAAAAAAAAAAAAAAAAAAAAAAGCCCTAGCAGCCAATACCAGTATTTCACATGAATCAACTGCTTCACTGACTTCCAAAGCTCACTGATAGGTATTGGTAATTAAGGTACCCTTTGCTATGGCTAACAGTGCCCGAAGAATCGCCAAACTTAACCCTAGCTAACGTTCCTGAACTACCTGGATAAGCTAACCATTCGTATTTTTGGCGATGACTTTTTAAGTGGCAGTGCAGAACACATTGCTCGCAAAACAAATAGCCATTGATGTTGAGAGGTTCTGGAGTGCCAACCACGTACCGGAAGACGCAGCGTTGGAAGGCCTTCTACAAAATAGACCGATGACCTGATGAGGGCCGTAGGAATCCGATGGATGAGAGACGCACAAGACCAGTCGTTGGGGTGACAATTGAGGAGTATGTCCAACAATTTACATTCCCTTTTTGTTGACTGACCGACCTTTTGACAATTCAAAAGAGCCTACAAATGGTCTATTTAATTCTGAGTGGACGTCTTTTGGTTGAAATATTTTTAGACTAACTTGTTTGACTGACCTGTTAATGGTTAATGGCCCTGACTGCTATGCCAGAGGTAGTGGGTTCGATTCCCACTCAGGACAAATATTTGTGTGATGAGCACGATTATTTGTTCTGTGTCTCGTAGTAATTATAATATGTAAATCTATAATATGTATGTATTTAGAAATATATATTATAAGTATGTTTATCAGTTGTCAAGTACTCATAACACAAGCTCTGCTTAGCTTGAGACTAGACGGTGTTGTGTGATAGTTGTGGTATATTATTATTAAATATTGACTGTCATTTAGTGACTGAAAAATTGAAAGGGAATCGTTTGTCTTGGTATGGTCATGTGAAGAGGAGGGATGAAACGCATGTTACTAAAAGAGTTATGAGTTTACATGTGGTCTCCCTCTCCCTCTCCATCCAGGAGAGGGAGAGGGAGACCAAAGAAAAGATGGATGGATTGTGTGAAGAGTGATATGAAAGAAAAGGAAGTTAGTGATAGCATGACGAATGACAGGGCAGAATGGAAGAAAAAAAAACATGTTGCGCCGACCCCAAATAACACGGGACAAGGGCAGGAAGATGATGATTGACTGTCATTTATCGTATTTCTATCAAAAATCTGGCAAAGAACAGCATCATAAAATTTTATGGCCACTATAAGGAAGACCCAAGAAAAATCCCTTAGCCGGACCCTTCCTATAAAAAGGGGGCCATCTTCTACCCAGGGCCTATTCATTACAATGTAAACCAAATTAACAAATTAAGTATTAAAGCGGCCCGTAAACGTGATTTACGTTATTACGGTGTTGTACGAGGGCTATATATCGCGGCCTTTGGTGAGCGCCTGGCTTTGAGACTTTAGGCTGAGATTTTATTGAAATTTTCCATTTTGTTTAAGACAAGGGTAATAACGGACCGTAGTCCTGGAAGGTAACTGAAGGTACAAGGGTGGGTTTTAGTTAGTAGTTAGGCACTCTCTCTTGCTCAACCCAGAGCGATAACATCTATGATTGATAATTTTACACAAAAAAAAAGAAATAGGGAATAACAGAGGGTCCTATGTTCAAAAGTGGAATGGCTGAATGTAATTGATATAAAAGCTAAATATCTTTAATACAGCTTTATCCTAGGGGTCTTTAAGTCAAGAGTGAATTGGTTAATACTAGGCAAGCGTGCTCCATAGTGATATGATAGGTGAGATAGTGGTCAAACGCGAGCGTATTAAGAATAATAATCAGAAAAAAAAACATATTCTAAGTGATTTATTTCAGTCGACTCAGCTATAAAAGAGTTAACCTTTTGAACAATGTTAACCCTGTCAGGCATCATCGCTTTTCATCAGGTGATAAAGCGGTCAACCACGAATCTATCAAGAATAAAAAAATAAAAAAAAATCTTGCTGACATATCTTTGAAACACGCGTGGAATACGACGCACCATTGACCTGGACCTGGTACTTATCGAACGGCTAGCTACCTATTGCTCACAGTCTACAAGCCCGCGCCGAACGTGGCTCGAAATCGCCCAAGGTGTCTCCTGCGGTCGTGGCGTGAGGATTGTCTCACTATCGCGTTTTCCGCCACCTCCTTCGCAGGTAATGATTACTGCTTCCCATGCCCTCTCGCTCCATACTTTAATCTGGTCCAGGGCTGGACACGAGAGGTGGCTGCCACTAATCGTCTTTACGAGGACTCGGTGGTACCCTTGAATACATTTTACAGACAGTTTGGCGACCCGAAATAACGGTAATCCAGACTAAAGAACCTCTTCATGATGCAGGCCGAGTAGCAAATCTATGTCTATTATAGTATTGTCAAAAATTAGCATGTAAAATGTCTGCTATCTAAAAATGAATTAAAGATATTAGTTTGTGTTTAATTCATTCACATCCTGAATCCTGATACTAAATATGGATTTGTTGTACAGTCACGGACATAATTGCTGAGATTTAGATTTTGAACGAATGGAAGGCTGTATGCTTAAGTGTCGTGATGGCCCAGGGGTTAAAGCACCTGCTTCTTATGTATGAAGTTGCAGGTTCTAAGCCGGGTAAGTACCAATGTCAATTTTTTAATTCAAGAAAAGAAATGAGGAAGTAAGAACAGGTTAGGGTGGAGATGATGACGATATGATGTGCGCTTATCTCATTTTGAGTCTAGACAGTACAGGCTGATTATAAGTATCTAGGTAAGTAAGTTAGACTGTTTTTTAGTGAGAAGTCTCGTTTCGTTAAATTATGCATTGATTGCATCGGAGTCTTACGTCATTTAAGCTGCCTCCTTCTGCGAAGCAGTAATGCTTGCAAAGGAGGCGGCCGATCGCGTGAGGCAGCAGTCTTCACGCCCCAACCGCCGCCGGGATTCCGATCCCGATTTCCGGCCACCGTAAGCGCGGGCTTGCGGACGGCGAGCTATGGGTGGCTTGCCGTCCGACCGTCCGGTAACCGTCCGGACCAAGCCCAAGTTGTCAACGGCGCGTGCTGTTCCACGCGCGCCTCAAGGAGATGTCAGCAACTGTAGGGGTCCAGCAGGGTCGAAGCCTACTGGGGCCAAGGGTCTGATTCTGAAAGGAAGACTCGGCCCTGGTACGAAAGGCAACGAAGGAACAGGAGTGGGTTTTTAGTCAGTAAAAGTCTGGCACTATCTCCCGCCCCGCCCAAGAGCGGGGGATGTCATAAGATGATTTTCCCACCGGAAAAAAAAAAAACTATCAAAAAGAACAGACGTACAAGTTTTTTGAAACAAGCATAATCAACTTTATAATATTCTTCATGCTGGTGAGGAAGCTTGAGTCTCCTCTCTAGTAGAGGGAATGGGTCGTAATCCACCACGAGGGCCTATAGTGCGGTTTGTTGGATATCACATGTCTTTGAATGTTTGATTCTAGGATATGCCGGTTTCCTGATGATGTTTTCCTTCGCCGTTTTGAGAGCAGTAGTGTTGTGCGTCAGTCGGGGCTATCGCCACTGACTTCAAACTTCAAAATATGTTGTAGGTTATTTCTTTATCAGCTTTTCTGCGTATAGATACTGGCACGGATCTTGAGCGCTGACTTCTACAGTTCTACTTGCGCAGAAGCACGCAGAAGTGAAATATCGGGTCTCTTTAGTGGTATGAAGAGAGATGCGGGGGCGGGGAGTGAAATCCTTGTACAGTGATTGGCTCGCCGATATTGTACGATGCGCAAAAAGATCCCCGCTCCTTCGCCGAGCGCTCAAGATTCGTGCCGTTATCTATAATAAAAATGTTTCTAAATACGAGTATATCTAAAATATTAAAACTACTTACATTTCATCAACCTTCTCTTTGCATAATATTCAGTACTAAATTATTAAGATACACACACACAATTTCTCACTGTACACTCCCGAGACTCAAAAATATCAGCTGTCAAATTACCAGGATCTATACACTGCCTGTCAAATTAAAGGAGTGCACCGTCTAATTGATGCGGTGCCGATGGCGGGAGTCTTGCATTTTAGTCTTTTAGTTTACTTAAGTAAAGTTTAGTTTTAGCGTCGAGTTTTGCTTTGTTCGATGTTTCTTGGTAAAGTTTGTGTTGTGTGAGGAAGTGAGGATAGTGTGCTAGTGATTGCTGGCTGGAAAAGCCGTCATCGTAAGTTCTGTTCTGATCATCGACTATCATGTATGTATGTTGCCTACTACTACACTAATGAATATTTGATCAGTCTGTGGGTGGCGTCTCTGAGTGCGGCTATTTTGCGACTACATTTGTTATCTTGGGTATGCCTGTTAAAACAATTGTATGTGTTATTAAATAAATAAATAATAAATAAATAAATATTAAAAAAAAACTTTTTGAAGAAGGTATTTTTTTTTTCGGTGTGAAAATCATCCAATCCGTGATATAGTGGCAGACTTTTACTGACTAAAAATACACTCCTGTTCCTTCTTTGCCTTCGTTCCAGGGCCCAAGGGTTCTTTTTCGCATCACCCATGGCTCCAGTAGGCTTCGACCCTGCTGGGCCCCTACGGTTTTGTTGACATCTCCTTGAGGCGCGCGTGGAACACTACGCGCCGTTGACAACTTGGGCTCGGTCCGGACTGTTACCGGACGGTTCGGACGGCAAGCTACCCATTTCTCGCCGTCCGCAAGCCAGCGCTTACGTTGGCTGGAAATCGGGATCGGGATCCGGGCGGCTGGGGCGTGAAGGCCGTTCAATTTAGTACCTTAAATTATGCATTTATTATAGATCAATATTTGACTTTGATAATTTGACTGACCGACATTCTGACAATTCAAAAGCGCCTGTAATTGGTCTATTTGAAATAAACGTTTCTGAACGTTTCTGATTTCCGTTACCACTCGGCCACCACTGCTCTCGATAGTAGTAAAATATAAAAATCAATAATAGCTTAATACAAATGCACTCAACTGTACCGACTCAAGGTAACACGCATTCACTGACTGTCACAGCGACAACCGTGCGAGGCATGATAATGTCGTTATGTCACTTTGTACTGCAAAGCGATCGTTTATCAGTGTGCTAATAATTGGCGTAGATACCTTAGATACAGGTGACGATAGGCTGGAGATTTATGCAATGGTAACTTGGCCAGTTAGTTGCAGTCCTAATAATATTATAATGGTCACTAAGGGCAGAATTCAACAATAAAACTAATCGCGTTTTAACGTTTGGCTCGCATAATCGCGTTTAGCCGCTGAACTGGTGACGAACAAACGTTAAAATGCGATTAGTTTTATTGGTGAATTCCGCCCTTAAAAACTAAAGATTTATCAACAAAGATCAAAGTTTTAAAAAAAATTACATAGGCCAACGTGGATACTTATGAAACAGAGAGGAACCGGCAAAATAATTGATTTTACAATATTTCCAGATTTACAATATTATAGGTATGAAAAAACAGATCAGAAAAAAAAACGTCTTTATGAGCAATAACTTTCTTTAATCACATTCTTCTCTTTAATTCGACATTCTTTAATCAATATTGCAATAATAAATAATTTGTGCAATAGTGCAAAGAAGAAAAATACTTAGATTAGTTATTGTATGTTGTTAATATGTATTAGTTTATTATTTTTAAAATTATTCTATGTATTCTGTCTATAGGCCTTAGTTGCCTGAAAATAAAGAATTATTATTATTATTTAATCAGAAAAACAATGTCATGAATGAAAATATGAATGTATGTATATGTTGCAGTCAAAACTCTTAACCATTACTACTTAATACTACTACTACACTGTACTTTTGGCTTCTGGCTGAGTGGTTTTGACTGCAAATTATTGGTTATTATTAAAGACTGCCACGACCAGTCAAAACCACTTTTGACGGAATCACTTATTCAAAAGTATTATTGACTAAAGCATACGGTCAAAAGTACTTTTGACTGATTTTGCTAGTCAATAGTACTTTTGACTGGTTAAAAGTTTTGACTGCAACATATATATACAATCTTAATGACTTATAAAAAAACTTAATCTAATGTAATGAAAGCTCCACTACAATTTTGAGTTGATATGTACCTGAAAATACAGTTTTCACAATAACACCATGTTTTTCACTGTCAAGAATTAGGTACATTGATACCCACTTGAGGGACATTCGGTAATGAAAACTTGAGACATTTAGTTATGTTCGTATTAAGTGAGAAAAGTCATTAATATAAACTAGAAAAAGGAAAGGGACTAAAATTGAACCCTGAGGCACGCCAATTTTAACTACACCCCAAGGACGTCGCCTTATTAACGTTTACTCTTTGTTGACTGTGAGATAGATAAAAAAAAACAATATTAGCAGCTTGTCCACGAATTCTGTAGTGGTGTAATTTATGTATCAGAGTATTATGGCCAACGATTTCAAACACTTTTGAAAGGTCACATAATACGTCCAATTGCATCTTCGAACTTCTCCTAAGAATCTAAAATGTGACTGGATGAGTTTCAAATGCCTACATATTCCTAAATCAAACTGACGACCAGGGGAAAAACCTCCAGGCCGATGAGGGTTTGGGCTAGGCAAGGCAGGTGAGTGAAGTTACTCACTAGCCACCTAGGGACGATGACGCCGCGCGCTGTCGAGGTCGACCGCAGCGAAGGTAGTGTGACGATTTTATAATGTTTGAGGTGGAAAAACATCAAATAACTTCTCTGGCTCTAGGCTAGAGTGAGAGGGAGTATCAGATTTTATTGAATAAAGCCCACCTATGTTCTTCAAGTTATCCTTTGCGTTCCAGGGCCCGTGGTAACTCTTTCAAAAAATTCCGCAACCATGGTAGTGTTATTGTGCTCATAGATTTAAGTTTGTAAAAGCTGTTATATCAAAATTATTATATTCTATTGTCTTGCTTTTATTGTCATAATGTCTATTATTCCAGCTTCCAGGGCCTCAAGTTTGCTATTACTTAGGTGGCATAGAATGGTAGTCTCGTAAATATTGACAAATAAATGTTTGACGTATGCAGTAATCTGCTTAAATTTTGAAAGTTCCTTTGATAAGTGAGCTACCATCAGAACGTTATTGTGCAGTCATTGCTTGTAATAAGCTCAATATTGTCATTCTACCTCAACCCTATTACGAGAACATTGACCGATCAATGATCAATGATTATGAATTAGCAGATTACGTACTTTTAGCAAAATGACAATGGGATCGTGTTGGAATGATATATTTATAAAAGAGCAGACTTGGGCCCCTGAGTGCTTGTCGGCTACCAATCATCATTGCTAAGCTAAATACTCTAAACGGTGTCATAAACACGTTCAGATAGCTAATTACCTTTTTGTACCAGTAGCTTCTGCTGGCAGCTTCGCCTGCGTGTCACGTCCATACAAAGTTTGAAAAAATAAACCAAGTAACAACGACCCAACTTCTCCTAATTAATAATTCAAAGATATTTTCTAACATTCCAACAGCTCGATAAAAGAAAGAATCGTGAGAATTTGTACAGGCCCAACGATAAATTATGGACGTCTGTCCTTGTGAACAGCAGCAGCTGTCATTTGATTTGATGGCCGCCGCACATACTATAGCGGGTTACCCACTACATGAAACATGCACGTTGATAGCCGATGGACGATTCAAAAAGCCATTTATGTGACTTTTAGGTGGGTGCTCTGATTCGGGTTGATTTTTTCACTTTGTGGCCTTTGAAATTGGCAGTTTGTTTAATGGCCATTCAGGGTATTTGGCAGAGGAACCATTGGACACCGACGTAAACTGAGTTTATTTTATTATGAATCGTTTTTTACTGATATTTAATCGAGTTCGAGGGAAGAACTAAAGGCTAAAGTTATAACAGCCACACCGGTCTCGAACGGTAAGACATCTGTCAAAACGAATACATAAATGCGCAAAAAGAATACTGCAATATATATTCCATCATATTATTTAACGCGGCAAAAAAAAAATGTATTTATTTAAAGCCCTTTGTGTAATTAATTATTATTTTATTGTTTCTTTCAGTTTCGTTCCAAGTTACATTCTAGGGTATTTCTCAAATGTCAAAACGGGCCTTTTAACGAGTATAGTCGATTAATACTACAATAACATTCTCACCTCCATTGTATCGAAATCGTGCCAGTTTCAATGATTTCACATATTGTACAGCCTGCTTAGCCACTTGAGATATAAAACTAAACCAATTTTACAATACCATGCCCACTGGGAATCATTACGAATATTTATTTTTTAATTGATAAACTACTGTTTTACTGCGATTCCACCTGATGGTAAGCAGTGATGCAATCGTTGATGGTAAGGCGCACTAGTTTATTAGAAGCCTATTCACTCTAGCCTTGAAGACACCCAAATTATAATCGGACGGGAAGACCGCAACAGGCAAATTGTTCCAGTCCTTCGATGTACGATAATATATGAATAATTGAACTAGCCACTGAACTTCCCTCAAATTCCTATTCGAGCTGCAATTCTAGAATTGGTGACAAATGTTATCGTCGATAGAATATCACTGGCAATGACTTGGTTATCAGAAGTTGGTTTTCAAACAGCAGATACACAGCTACCACGAGCTATTAAAGTTTTGTGAAACCTTCCATATTGAACTGCTTTAAAAATCGGTTGGGCAGACTAAACATCTCCAAACTATATGAAACACACGCATCAGCTAATAGCTGCTAGTGTGTCTTACCAAATAACATAAATAGATTCAAAGATTCAAAAATTAAAAAGCATTTTATTTCAAATAAACCATTTACAGGCACTTTTGAAATGCCAAGAAGTCAGTCAGTCAGATAAAAAATGATGCTAATTGCACAATTGCACATAATAGTAATAATAACGCAATTCTTTTTTCGAACTAAACTGAACTCAGAAAGGGATGGAGCTATATTACTCCGGTCAATTTAGACATCCAAGGTTATAATAATTTATTAATTGAACCATTAGGTATATCTCAAAAACGGTGGCTCTTAGGAAAAAAAGTATTAAACATTTTTGTAGATAATTATCTGATCTACATTTTTTGTCTGAGCTAATTTTATAATAAAACTTACCGTTTTGCTGGGAATCGCGAAAACATCGTTTTACTGACATTTGACACCGAATATTTTTTTTGCATGTGTCGGATGTGTTTTTTGATTTCATTTATGATGGTGTTTTGAACAATCCTATTTTCAGCTGGGTGCGACTTATTGTAACCTTACCCCTATTTTTTGGGTTCCGTACTTCAAAAGGACGGAACCCTTATAGGATCACTTTGTTGTTCATCCATCTGTCTGTCGAGACCCTTTATCTCGGGAACGCATGGCCGTATCGAGTTGAAATTAAAGCCATATACTTAGGTCTGTGGTCCATTGAAGCTGTTCTTTTTTTTTAGGTGGGAAAATTACCTAATGACAAATTTCGTTCTTGGGCGGAGCGAGAGATAGTGTCAGACTTTTACTGACTAAAAACCCACTCCTGTTCCTTTGTTGCCTTCGTCCCAGGGCCCGACTTTCACACTACCTGTGGCCCCAGTAGGCTTTGACCCTGCCGGACCCCTACGATTTGCTGACATTTCCTTGAGGCGCGCGTGGAACAATACGCGCCGTCGATGACTTGGGGTTGCTCCGGACGGTCAGATGGCGGGCTACCCATTGCTCGCCGTCCGCAAGCCCGCGCATACGGTGGCCGGAAATCGGGATCGGAATCCCGGCGGCGGTTGGAGCGTGAGGACCGTTGATGTTGCCTCACGCGATCGACCGTCTCCACTCCTCCTCGCTCCGGACCATGGCCTGTACCAAGGCCTGGCCCGAGAGATCGCCGCCGTCGATTGCCCCCACAAGGACACGGCGTTGCCATTGAAAATGTGAAAAAATCAAACACCTAAATATAACAATGAATCTGAAAACAGAAAATTTGTGGTTACGTCACAAAAAAATATATTTGCGATTTGGAAAAAACTTCGAGACTCCAATCAGGAATTGAACTCTTTACATAGGTAAGTTTGTACGGAACCCTCACTTGCTCAGTTTTTGGTCTAATTTGACTGGATTATATACTCTATACAGCTACACAGCTTTAGTCCTCTTTTTCACTCACACGATTGACATATTAACACGCCAAGGACCCCAGGAAGCAAGAAAATTTTCTCTCCGTCTGTCTTTTTAAGGCTCACAGCGCAGTGTAGGCAAATAAATTAAGCACTTGGGTAAGTAAAGTGGATCGTTTGCTCCATTTCGTGTGGCTATACGGATGTGCCGCGTTCACTCGATCAAGGTAACTTGCTCGGGCGTGACTTGCCAGTCAATAGCTCCACTGTCTCACGACTATTTAACCTGTCGAAGCGGGAAGCGAACTGTCAAAAAGTAAGTGACTGCAGGGGCGCCATAAACAAAATGGCGGCGGAAATATTTCTTTTTACAAAATAACCGAAAAAATAAAATATAGCAGAGCATAGACTATAAAATGTAATGCGTTCAATTTATAGGAAATTTATCCAAGAACGTAAGTAATCAAACTTGTTCATACAAAAGTAGTCTCGAAGTGTTGAAAATAGGGCGAACGCCGGCTTTCGCTTGGGGATCGACCGAATGTCGCGATGACGTCACGCGCGAACGCCGTTAATCATGTCCGGTACTAATGATTCGAGTCAATTCAAAAATATTTGTTTTACATAGGCCTACATAGGTACTTATAAAACGTCAGAAGCTAGTGCACAGTTCCATTTCATTGCTACCTATGGAGAAAAGCCGGCAAGTAACTTAAATTCTTTTGAAAACACGAGTTTTTCACAATGTTACATTATTCACAGGTATATGGTATATAGTGTAGATCAGTCAAACACAAGCCAAGTAAGTACATAACATTTTTTTTTTTTTTAATTGATGTAAACCAGTGCCATCAGCTTACCATCATCATGCAGCTTACCATCAGTTACCGCAGTTGACTGCGATCTCAACTGATGGTAAGCAGTGATGCAATCATTGATGGTGAGGAGCACTAGTTTATAATTATAAAGCCTATTCCTAAGCCTAGACACCTAAATTATAGTTGGACGGGAAGACCGCAGCAGGTAAATTGTTCTAGTCCTTCGATGTACGCAGTATAAACGATGAAGCGAAACGCTTAGTTCGGACCGTTGAAGTTTCAACAACGTAAGGGTCGAAATTTTTTAAAGAATTCTGCCTCACACTTGGAATTATCTACCTACTCCTGTATTTGTGGTTACGTTCACAAACATTTATTTATTTACTTTATTTATTGGGGAAAACAAACAATGACACATAGGGAATTACATAAAAAAAGCTTAGAAACAGTTTTATACATATATTAGTACAGAAGTAAAATACCGTAAAAAAAAAAGTTATATTAACCTAAAAACTAATCACATGAGTTTTATAAAAATAATTTAACCAATTTAGCAATATTACAATCAGAGGAACAAAGTCATCACTAAATCAAGTAAATCAACAGGAGAGTAAGGAAATACAGAGATACCATATTACACCGAATAGCTGACGGGTAGTGCTTCCGCACGCAAATGTATTCATACAAAAATAAAAAAAAACTTTTTACAAAAAAAAAATACAACCGACTTTAAAGTACAAAAAACACTGAAAAGTGCAAAATAACTTAATTTCGGAAGTTGGTGTTTCTATAATAGTTTTGTCTCTTCGTTATTTAACACTGACTTCCGAAATTAAAGTCGGTCCACAATTGACTGAGAAACCGGTGAACATACATAAAAAAAAAACATACATTCAACCGAACATATAACCTCCTCCTTTTTGTAGTCGGTTAAAGAGGGCGCGTCCCGTCGCCTGCTGTACTATAGGTACACCCTAATACATGTGATATCAACAACGTTCTCCACATATAAAAACGTGAGACACTTGGTTTGACAAGCGCTGTAATTTTTTTTTAATGGATTAAAAAAGTAAAAAAAAAAAAAAAAATTAAATTACCGTGTGTCTCACAAACAATAGAGCTGACTTATTATTAATTATATTGATTTTTTAACAAGTTGAGTAAGTTTACAACCGAGATAGTATTTATTTTAATTGAAATCATTATTAAATCTATTACTGTTAATTATTTTATTTCCCAAGTAATATGTGTTCTCGCTGCTGAAGTGAAAAATTATATGTGTAACACGAGAGCAAAACTTTTTGCAACTCGTGCCTTTGAATCCCTCCCCTCGCTCAGGATTCTACTTTAGAATCACTCGCTAACGCTCGTGATTCAATCAAAGAATCCTTCGCTTGCTCGGGACTCAAAATTAGTACTCGCAGCAAAAAACAACTTTGCTCTCTTGTTGCACAAATAACTATTCTTAGTGCATGCCTATGCCATAATAACTAAATGGTGCCAAATTTGTGGCTATACATGTAATTTTAATATGATTTATTATTTTAATATTTTAACAGATATATAGAACTAATGCTAAAGGAGTTCCAGAGTAGGTAATTTTAAGGTCTTCATAAATTAGGTGGCAGAAGATAAATACTGCCACTAAGATAGGTTCAAAAAAGGTAAAAATAGACCTATTGAAGAACTTGACGAAGGTCGTTGCACTGCAGAAAAAAAAATACAAAAAAAAATCGCAATCAAAAGTTATGGTAATTAAAGGTAGTTTGAAAGTAGCGCCAGTGACTTGAGATGTGAACAGAAGTCAGAATGTGTTTTTATATTTCCGCTACAAAAATCTGTTTGCGGATGAATGGAAGACGATTTTATTGGTATGTCAGAAGTACTGTGAGAGGAATTGATGAAAGTACATGTCGTTTATAACTTAAAACTTTTTGTTTAGTTACTGTAATTGGTTGTTTAACCGTTGTAATTAATTGATTAATTAAATAACATTAAAATTACTCCATCATGATGTGTTCAGCCGGCTGATGTGTACTTACTTATCATAATTCGTTTCCTTTGGTTTTACCTTTTTATTTGAAATTGAAATTGAAAATACAGTTAACAATTAAAGAGGTTCATTAAATCTGCGAATTCAACCCGCACTTGGTCAGTGTTTTTAACTTTAATTAAACACTTGATTAACGAAAACGACCAGCGTCACTTCAAAGTTAAACACACTTTTAAAATTACAGGGCATTTTAAAAAACCGTGTCGTGCAACAATGGAACTGCTCACTCTCAAACGGTCGATCAGATGACTTTAAAGTCGGGTTCATTGTACTGTCGTTTGTTAAACAGCTGTTTTTCTGTTAGCCCTTACTTTTAGTTGATTACGTTAAGAAATCATTATTAACAAGTTTCTGTCAGTGGGTTCGCTTGTGTGAAAGTAGGAATGTATATCAAGGGTACATATACTCCCGGAATAATAGTATTCTACGTTCTATTGCGGAATAACAAATATACATACCTAGGCATACCTTGTGGGAGGCCTTTATATCTATAATTATTATTAGTGTAATATATTGACTGATTTTTTGATAAAGTACAAATTTTAATGGTCGATGGGGCAATGCATGGTATTAAAAAAGTTATGAGTAACCTATACATGTGGAAGGATGGAGAGGGAGAGGGAGAGGGAGAGGGAGGCTAAAGAAAAGATGGCTAAAGAAGGATGGATTGTGTGAGAAGGGATATGAAAGAAAAAGGAGTTAGTTATAGCGTGACGGGCGACAGGACAGAATGAAAGAAAAACACGTGTTGCGCCGACCCCAAATAAAACAGTATAAGGGCAGGAAGATAGTGAAATGATCGATGGTGCCGAAAGGTTCTGAAGTGGCTACCATGTACTAAAATACACAGCGTTGGAAGGCCTCCCACAAGTTGGATAAATGTCCTGGTGAGGCTCCGTTCATTGTGGTGATACTTGGGGGAGGCTTATGTCTAGGAGTAGACGTCTTTAGGCTGAAATGATAATGATAAATATTTATCAGGAAGTCACATAGTCATAACATAGTCGGCCTTATAATATTCCCACTGCTGGGACTCAAGCCTCTTCTCTAGGAGAGGTAATGGGCTATAATCTACCACGCGGGCCAAGTGCGGGTTGTTGGATGTCACATGTATTAGAATTTTTGGTTCTAGGACATGCTGGTTTCCTCAAGATGTTTTCCTTCACCGTTTTGAGAGCAGTGGTGATGAAATAAATTACACAAAGTAATGCGCCTGACTGGGTTTGAACTCGCGACCTTCGACTCGTAAGTCGGAGCCGTTACCACTCGGTCACCACTGCTCTTTCGGCCACCACTAATCATACACAGGAAGTCATAATGACATATAATATTGTGTTGTGAGATTCACATCTTTTCTTCAGTTACAACTACATAATTATCTACGAGTATTATTTACTTACTACAGAGCTTACTGAATATGTGAACTTTTCAGCAATTAGCCAATTGCCTGATTATGCACAATATTGCTAGTACTGGGACATATCTAGGTATTCTCCTTTTGGAGAGAAGATCTGTAATCCACCACCAAGTTTTAGGTAAATGTCACAATAAATTCGAATATTTGCAGGAATACCTGCATGATGGTACCCGTCAATGCTTTCATCAGGAAACGAAATATGGATAGCACAAACCTGTTCCACGGGAATGGCGGCAACCTTTCGTGCCGAGCCCTGGTACAGGCCATGGTCTGAAGCGAGGAGTAATGGCAGGTGATCGCCTCCCTCTGCCAAGCGGTATTGCTAGCAAAAGAGGTGGTTGCACGCGTGTGGAAATGGACTTCCTCACGCATCAGCCACCGAAATCCCGACCCCAATTTCCAGCCACCGTAAGCGTGTGCTTCCGGACGACGAGCAATGGGTAGCTCGCCGTTCGGTGCCCATCCAGACTGAGCCCGAACCGGCGACGGCACGTTTTGTTCCACGCGTGCCTCAAAGGGATTTTTTTTTTTTTTTTTTTAAATGTGGGCCGATGCCCGCTAACTAGGACCGCGGAGAATTTCTGAAAGGGAAACCCGTAGTCCTAGGACGCAAAGGGTAATTGAAGGATACAGGTGTGGTTTTAGTCAGTAAAAGTGCCTCAAAGGGATGACATCAAACCATAAGAGGCCCAGTAGGGCCGTAGCCTACTGGGGCAATGGGTTGACTCCCAAATGGGAAACCTGGGGTCCTGGAACGTTAGGCAAAGAAGGAACGTAGATGTGGTTTAGTCAGTAAAAGTCTGACACCTCTCCCGCTCCGCCCTAGAGCGCAAGTCATTGATTTCCCACCTCAAAAAAAATCCGTGGGAATGAACACTGCATTGATACTGCAATGAGGTAGGTACAACTTGATTCATAGGCTGTACAAAAATAACCGAATTTACAATGTAAATTAACCTGATCAGACTGTATTGATTATATTATTGAAACATCACGACTATGTAAATACTACGCCTACTACATAAATTAAAAAAAAAACAGAATTATAGGTCGTGTTCAAAAATAATTACTTGTGCTGTATAATACACGGATTATTTAATCTTTAAACACTAAAAAGTGCAAAATAGGTACTTAGCATTTGAGCACGGCATAATTATGGTGGTAAGTCCTCTCTTTGAGGAGTGGTTGGAAAGACAACACGGCACCCTTACCTTCCGCATGACGCAGGTTCTTACCGGACATGGTCAGTTCGGGAGGTTCCTACACCGGATTCGTGCGGAAGAAACGCCTAATGCGGAAGAATCACCTAGGGATGTGCGAGCTATATAAGTAAATAAGCCCAGCGTTATGTGAAAATAATACCTCACACCTAAATCATAGAACACAACAAATTAATTACATTAAATAAAAATCTGAACTTTAAACTTCGCTAGCCTACGCGGTTACGCTAAGTTGTGATTTCGTGTTCAATGTGAAATTAAAATTCATTCATAAGATATACCTATGACATGCATTATGCAATGTTTTCGCTATGAGCGAAATCTCTCCGCATCACTCTAACACTTAACAAAAAAAAAAGATGAACACTAGTGTGTAGCTGTATTTTTCTGTCGCAAAAGCTTTCGTATTTGGTTTAATGTCCCATATCACTTTTCCGTATCTATAATATAAAAATGAATCGCAAAATGTGTTGGTAAGCGCATAACTCAACAACGCCTGGACCAATTTGGCCAATTCTTTTTTTTAAATGTTCGTTGAAGTTCAAGGATGGTTTTTACGGCGAAAAATTAGAATAGAGTAGGGTAGAGTAGGATAGAGTAGTCAGTTGACGGGAGCGAAGCTGCGGGCAAAAGCTAGTAAAAATATAAAAATGTGAGTATGTGTGAGTAAAATTTGATACTGTGTGCAAGTACTCATCGAACATTTTTCTATTAAAATAGGCCAGTTTTCCAAAAGGGAATGAATAAATTTTACTACGAGGCGAACTTTTACTACGCAAATTACGAGGCGCCCTCTATGACGCGTAAAACTGTTGTGCAAACTACAAATTAGTTCAAATTTGCTTTGAGCGGTTATAGTTTACGTCATTTATGATACAGGTATGATGTTTACATAATTTCTATCTGAGTTATTACATCTCTGAACCCTGGGTTCCTGGACTTTTGTAAGGCGTACGAGGAGTCGAAACCAACTCGCAGAGGCCCCTTATACGCTTTTAATGGAACGTGGTACCAACCGGTGATTAACCCTGTATGCTATGCTAGTGCATCCAAGGACAACCACCGGTTAATGAGAAACTATTGCGACATATGGAACTAAGATATAGGACTACGGTTTGTGTAGTCTTAAGTGGACTGGTTACCTGGAACTATTACATAATTTATATCTTGTTATTAACAACACAACACACACAAATGCAACAACTGGAACAACAAACAAATGAAAATGTAGCAATTAAAATCAGCATTACAGCAAGAAATTTTGCACTGATGATACGTGACGGCGAATTATAGCGAAAGTTTTTTTTTATTCGGAATATTAGGTAAGTGAGTAGTACTGTTGATAAGTCAAGGTTCCTTGGCTTGCCCTCTATAAAGGTATCTGGCACGCAACTGGTGTCACCATTGTGTGAACCGCCTGGAGGATACGGTGGAGCATACGGTAGAAGTGTACCCCGCCTGGGCAGAGCACCGCTGTGTCCTCGTTAAAGGTATCTGGCACGCCACTGGTGTCACCATTGTGTGGATCGCCCGGAGGATATGGTGGAGCGTACGGTAGAAGTATGTCCCGCCTGGGCAGAGCACCGCTGTGTCCTCGTTAAAAGTATCTGGCACGCCACTGGTGTCACCATTGTGTGGATCGCCCGGAGGATATGGTGGAGCATACGGTAGAAGTATGTCCCGCCTGGGCAGAGCACCGCTGTGTCCTCGTGGGGACGATCGGTGGCAGCGATCTCTCGTGCTGGGCCTTGGTACGGGCCATGAACCGGAGCGAGGAGGATAATAACGACTAAATGGTAGGCTGTTCTAATAGGTTTTAACTCGCTGAGCTCGTTTCATCATTTTCTACATATGACGACAACAAAAACTGAACCTATATTTAAGTACTTTCAGATTGACAAAATAAACGAGCTCATTATCATTTTTGAGACCTCTCAAGGCCCTATTTCTATACTAGTAGAAGCTATTTTGTACAAACTTCAAAAATATTTGATATGGGACCCCATTAATAATAGCTACGCTACTGGCTGATCGTATGGAAAGAATGAATGAAAGACGATTAAGAAAAGGAATTTAAGAGACGGATGTTAGTAGATGCGCAGAGAAGGTAAGTCCATGAAGAACATACATTATTGATGATGTCCTTTAAATAGGTCAAGCATTTACTGTTTAGTAAGTATTCGTGACTAGAGCACGTGTAAAGGAAGATGAAAGTATGAAATAAACTTGTTTTTTGCCAAAAGTTCGCTTCTGTTTTCGGTTGCCAATCCTAAAGAAGCCAAGTGAAAAAAGTAGTTGTATATGCAGTGGTGGATTAGCCATGTACAAAGAGTAGCAAACGCTACAGGCCTCGCTCATTTCGGAGACCCTTCGCTTTTGAGGTTGCCTGCACTTGAACGCAAAAAAAAACAGCTGATTTCTTTACTTCAGACTTTCCTCAAGTAAAACCCTCATTATCATACTTTTTATGTACCTAACCCAATCTTAAAATCCACGGGGTTATTGGTGTCTATTGTAATTTACACATACACATAAAATATGTAGTTTGATTAGTACCCTAAAATCGAGAGATCGAGATCGAATTTGCAATAGGAGCCGCGCTGGCTTAATCCGCCACTATGTATATGAATATATGCTGCTTGTAAGATCGCAAGTACGATCGTGGTTCCTATGGAGTACTGGTCTCATCTTTGGGATGGATCTGCAAAATATCAGCTTGATGCACTAGAGTCGATTGAGAAGCGAGCCAAGAAGATCATCGGCGATGATGCACTCGTCGAGTAAAAACTCGCAAAGTCTTGAGCATCGACGCCTGATTTTCTATCTAGTTATAGTTATATTTCGGAGAATGTTCATCAGAACTGCACAATTTAATTTTGCCCAGCCCGGTCCGTCATCGGAACACCAGACATACGTCGTTACGCCACCGGCATATCTTCTATCTAGACTCAAAAACTGTATTGGAAACACATTCATTGTGAAAAAAGCTAAGGATTGGAATTCCCTGCCAGAGTCTGTGTTTCCTGGTAGCTACAACCTAGGTGTCTTTGAGTCAAGACTGATTAGATTACTTTTAGTCAAGCGTACTCCATCATCAACCACATCATCAATTCCCATCAGGTGAGATAGAGATCAAACTCGATAATACATACAATTAGCGGCCTTTTTGTTGCAAGCATTTGTCAGTGTTCGTGTAGCTCAACTTAGGACTACTAAAGAGCTCAACGACGAAATGATGAGTTATGGAAGACTTAACATTTATGTTGATTTATGTATGAATGAATAAGTGATATATTTATTTGCAAGAATATGGGTAGCTAACAAGTTCTTAAGATCTAAAGGGTTTCACTATATTAGGCATTTTAGACGTACAAATTTTTAAATTTTATGTCTTGGTTATAGCATGCAGTATTAACTAGCAATTTCATAAAACATCAGTTATAATTTCAAAATTTAATTAAAAAATTTAAATAACAATTCAACCAATTAAATTAAAATTAAATACAATTCTATAATTGAAAACAAATAACTTATAATACGTAGAAATTATTTCATGTCAAAAAAAGGTCAAAAAAAGGTAAGTGTATAATGTCTATAAATATCATAATAATTATAGTAGTTTTACATTTTATATTCAAAATATTCATTGATGGAACAAAAACATCTCCCACATAACCAGTTTTAGTTTAGTTTTCTATTAAATTCCAGATCTGTAGCACCTCTAATTTTTTCGCCTTAGTGGTTATATTATATATTTTATAGGTATATCGGACGACAGACAGGGCACATTGCTCGCAGAACCGATGATCGATGGTGACGAAAGGATCTACAGTGGAGACCACGTACCGGAAGACGCAGCATTGGAAGGCCTCCCACAAGGTGGACCAAACCTGCGGGGTTACCATGACGTTCAAAGTAAGATTGTTTCATTCTTATTGCAGTGTGGGTAAGAGACAGAGCTATACAGGTTGTCTAGCGCCATCTCTTACCTACACTGGAAATAAGAATGAAACAATCCTACTTTAACGTCATGGTACAGGGCATCGTGAGGGTCGCGGGAATCCGGTTAAAGTAACACTTGAGGAGGCCTGTTTCTCACAGTGGACATCTTTCGGCTGAAAATATAATGATGATGATCATAGGATGACAGACGTAATGTATTAATTAATTTTATCTAGTCTAGACTGTTCCACAGCTCAACAAAACCTTCTCTCCGTTCCTTCCATTGTTCCCGGCTCTGAAATACGTCTTGCCAATTCGTAACAAAGACATACAGCCGTTCCGCTATCTCCTGTATGATCTGCCGCGACCCAAAACTCAAATTTTGTATTTTATCAGCCCACAGTTTGATCGACACGCGGTAGAAATGTTCAGCCCAGTCTCACTTAAGCTGGGCACCCTTCTGAGCTACGTCAACGATCTGTTTTTTGAAGCACATAATATATGTATGTATGAAATTAGTAGTACTTCCGTATTCGAGTCTACACGGGTAGTGTGTGCTTAGGTACCTACTAAAATATACATATTATTTATTTATTTATTTATTTAAACTTCATGTACAGTAGTGGTACATAGGCGGACTTAATGCAACAAGGCATTCTCTACCAGTCAACCTTTGGGTTAAAAAGAAAATAATGTGGTAGGTTTGCACAATAAATAAATAACAGATATTTTAAAAAGAACAAATAAAATAAAAAATAAGTTATTTATAATAATAAAATACATATATATGCTAAACTTATAAACTAATAAATACTATGAAAAATATCAATTCAATAAGAAAACTCAATAATAATTCTGACGAAGACCAAACTAAAGTTGAGAGGACTTCAAGTAGTAGTTCCGAATCTTACGCTTGAAGGAAAATTTACTTTCAGATTTTGAAGCACATCTCTCTGGTTTTATGACAACAAACTTAGCAAATGGACTTCTATATATAAGTAGTAGTTCAGTACTTTTTTTGTTTTTTTTTTCGTTGAGAAAATCTACCAGTGACATCACCCGATCTTGGGCGGAGCAAGAGGGTGTGTCAGACTTTTAATGACTAAAAACCCACTGCTGTTCCTTTGTTGCCTTTCATACCAGGGCCGAGTCTTCCTTTCAGAAGCAGACCCTTGGCCCCAGTAGGGTTTGCTACCCTGCTGGGCCCTTACGGTTTGCTGACATTTCCTTGAGGCGCGCGTGGAACAGTACGCGCCGTGGACGACTTGGGCTTAGTCCGGACGGTTACCGGACGGTCGGACGGCGAGCTAGAACGGGACCCAGTAGGCTCGATGTCTGCTAGGGCTGCAGAAATGTACGAAAGAGTTACCGTAACCCTGAAATGCGAAAGGCAAATGTAGGTGGTACGAAACCCTTAGTGCGCGATTCTGACTCGTACGTGCCCAAAACTTAAATAAAAAATAAAACGTGCTTTCGCTCGATTTATGTCCCGATGTATGACAAGCGGTACGGCAAGCGTCATGAAGCCTGCGTGCTGCGACACAAGCACGACGTTGTCGTCAACAGAGTTTCATAGTTTTACATAGTATGTAAGCTGTGAGCTGACGTACACCAAGCGTATAATGACGAATACATATGAAGCTACGCGATTATGGATAGAGAGTAGTGGTGGCCGAGTGGTAACGGCCAAGACTTACAAGTTCTGGTTCTGGGTTCTAACCCAGTCACGCGCATTACTTTGTGTTTAAAATATTTCATCACCACTACTCTCAAAACGGTGAAGGAAAACATCGTGAGGAAACCGGCATGTCCTTGAAACAAAAAATCAAAGACATGTGACATTCACCAACCTGCACTGGGCCCGCGTAGTGGATTATGGCCACATTCCCTCCTAGAGAGGAACATTATAAGGCCGACTATGCTATGATTTTGGACAGCAGGCTTAACATAAGTTCAAGTTTATCTATATGTATGTACCTACGTCACGCTTGTGTCGTGATCCACCAAATATGGTTACAAGATCAAATTGCGTAGGATCTGACAGTCTGTGGTATCTATAAATATGGCAAGTAACATTTGATATGAATGTCAATGCACACGGTACTTTTAGGTCGTTGGTGGTCATAGGCTTTATAGCCATATTAGGCACGCCACTATGGTTGGTAGGCCGGTTTCTTTTGTTTGGACAAAGTTTTTTTTTTTTTTGAATGGCCTCTCGCAGGTCAACCTACGAGAAAAACTGTGGTCAAAAACCCGAACCGGCCCCTTTTCAATCAATAATAAACTGATAGAATCAAGAGGATTTTGGGGCAATAATTTGACTAATAAACTGTTTTTAAGGTTCCATGCCTCAAAAGGAAAAAATGGAATCTTTTTATAGGATCACTTTGTTGTCCGTCTGTCTGTCTGTCTGTGTGTATGTATGTCTGTCAAGATCCTTTATCTCGGGAACGCGTGGAGGTATCGAATTGAAATTAAAACATTAATTTAAGTCTGCGGTCTCTTAAAGCTGTGAAAAAAATCAAATTTCTAAGTTAGGAAAAAAAGATACGGCCGTTTATGTTTCAAAAATAGTAGATTATGTGACTAGGGGATAAAGAAGTGTCTTTAAGTCGCGGGTGGCATGTTGAATTCCGAACGAAACGAAGGTTTCTAATTTTAATCACAGACAGTGAGGGATTTATATAATTAACTCCCGAGCATTGCGAGGGAGTTAGTAAAGAAACTTGAGTGAAGTGAGGTATTCAAGCCACCCAAGATAAAGACAGCTTTATCCCCGTGTTGGATACTCTACTTTTTAAACCATCTGTGAGATAATTAAAAGACAATTTAGTAAAACAAATCGATATATAAGTATTATGTACAAGTTAATCTTAACTATCACTCAACATGTTTTGAGATTTAAAATAAACAAAATTCACTCTAAGATTCCATAGTTTCAATTTTCTTTATCGCTCCCCCTTTTTCATTACTTCTTTTTCGAACCTCGTCAGTAACCACGACCACGTTTTATTCTGTTTTTTTTTTTTAGTGGCCAGTTTTAAATTTGAATAAACTTGTTTGATGCACGTACATTTTAGTTCATTAAATGTTGACGGTTTTTGACGTTCCAAATTCAAATCTCAGTATTCCCTAGGGATCGCACATACTGCATTATCTCCCTAGGGACAGAATGACTTGCTTTAAGTGATAGTTGTATAACATATAAACAGGCATTATCGAGCAGGTGGTGTAAAAACGTATATTTTGACACTCTGGAGGAAATCAAAATTTATAACGTTGAGCCAGAATCCTGAATTTTTACATAAAACAAGGTCTTACAGCACAGATAAAGGAATAAATCTGAAAACTGTAAATTTTTTGTTACGTCAAAAAAAAAACCTTTTTTTGCGATTCAGAAGAATATTCGTAACTTAATTCGGGAATTGAACTGTTTTCATAAGTAAGTTTGTACGGAACCCTCAGTGCGCGAGTCCGACTCGCACTTGCCCAGTTTTTTTATGGAGAGATTCGCGTCTCTCTCACCTTATGGTTAGCGATGATGTGGCTAACGATGGAGCACACGTGCACTTGCGTTTTGTCCCGAATAAAAGCATTTCTATTCTATTCTATTCTATTCTATTCTATTCTATTCTATTCTATTCTATTCTATTCTATTCTGTTTTATTCTGTTCTGTTCTATTCTATTCTATTCTATTCTATTCTATTCTATTCTATTCTATTCTATTCTATTCTATTCTATTCTATTCTATTCTATTCTATTCTATTCTATTTAAGAAGGAAAACAGGTAATTCCTGCTCCAGCTAGCGGTGTCGTAGTTTTATTTTTTTAGGGTTCCGAACCTCAAAAGGAAAAAACGGAACCCTTACCGGATCACTTTGTTGTCCGTCTGTCTGTCTGTCTGTGTGTGCCCAGTTTTTTGTTACTTACCAGATGACAGCTATGCACCACCAGTACAAGGAGGACCTCCCACCCATAATATGCACCAAACAATTTGGGAATACATGCATAAGAAGTGGAATTTCCTCCCGAAGTCTGTGTTTCTTGATAGCTTTAACCTTGGAATCTTTAAGTCAAGAGTGAATAGGTTATTTCTAGGCGTGCAGCATCGTCGACCACATCATCGCTTACCATCAGGTGAGATAATGGCTATACACGAGCCTATCAATAATGAAAAATTGAGCAAGTGCCTGTCACGCACAAGAAGGGTTCCGTACAACAATATTAAAATCGAGTACACATAGTTTCTTGTTTAATTTTGAACTTTATTTTAATTTTATTTTTTTTCGTTTAGCGCCAATAGTAACACATATTCTGGGAAAATTTTAACTCTCTACTCTTACGGTTTATGAAATACAGCCTACTGACAGACGGAAGGACAGACAGACAAACAGACGGACGGACAATGCAGGCTTAGTAATAGGGCGGGACCCTATTACTAAGCCTACACTGTCCGTCCATCGTTCGTCGAATTAATAAAGAACTTGCAATCATTGCTTAGACTGGCCTGCTGGTCTAGTGCTTAGTGGCTTTGATTGCTTTGCTGGAAATCGTGGGTTCGATTCCCACCCAAGACAAATGTTCGTCTGATGAGCGCAACCGTTTGTGCTGTGTCTGGGTGTATTTTATCTATAATATGTATGTATTTAGAATTATATATGTATATTTATCAGTTGTCTAGCACTCATATCACAAGCTCTGCTTAGTTTGGGACTAGATGGCGTTGTGTGAAAGTTGTGGAATATTAAAAGATAATACTTAGATCAACGAGCCAATCAAGTTTCGAGTTGCAGTTGCTCTCAGTAGTCTGTAATAGGCTCTTATTCAGCCTTTTTGTGATCACCAGGTGACAGTTTACGTTATCTAGCATTTAATGCAAATGTCAGTCAAAGAGGATAATAGTTAAGACACGATTTTCATGTGTCTCAGTTTAAATGGTGGCGAGCCGTAGATAATGCCTGTTTGGGTGGCATTTTTGGAAAGCATCGAATTAAATTGTTAAATTCACTTTCTGTTACTAAAAGAGTTATGAGTATACATGTGGATGGTCTCAGCAGGGCCGAAGCCTACTGGGTCCATTCGCTTCCGAAATGGAAAACCCGGGGTCTTGGAACACAAGGCAAAGATGGAACATATGAGTGGGTGCCCAAGAGCGGGATTTGTCATTAGAAAACAAGTCTTTTGTTGCGGAAAGGATTGATATTTTTTAAATATAGCATAAGCAGTCTAATAATGTGTTCATTACAAGGTCTCAGGCCTTCTTTCTAGGGCCGTGAACTGTCATCCACAACACAGGTCCAGTCCGGATTGGTGGATGTCACATGTCTCCGAATTTTCGGTTATCAGACATGCCGGTTTCCTCACGATGTTTTCTTTCATTGTTTTGAGAGCAGTGGTGATAAAATAAATTAAAAAAAGTAATTTGACTGCCTGGGCTTTGAAACCACGACCTGTACCCGTAAGTCCGAGTCGTTATCACTAAACCAGCATTACTCTACACCACCGCTGCTCTTAAAATATAGTTTTAGGTAATATTCTGGGCTCAGGTAATGGTTTTTTAACCATTAAATGGTCCATTAACTCCTATGAGTGTAGCAGTAAATCTATGCTCATCTTTAATACATCGTAAATTTTTATACATGCATGCAATATCTGCATTTTTGATATACGCTTGTATATATAAGCATAATATGTGCATTTATAAATGATTTTTTATTTATTTATTTATTATTAGGAACACCAACGACATATTCACAAGATATTTTACATTTATGTAAGATAAAATAGATTCTATGCAATTAAGTCACTTACTATACACAGTTTGTACCACGTTTGTACAATTAATTATGATCTAATGTTTATTTATATGTATTATCAAGATATAAATAAACATTGGATCAAAATTACATTAGGTAAGAAAATTTGATTCTACAAATAAAATATAATTGATTTAAAATTCCAAATTGATCTAGTTTGAATTATTTAAATTGTTAGATTACATTAAATTGGTTTTAACAATAAATTAAAATTAAAACAAGACTTAAAATAATGACGAGTTTGTAGTTAACTAATGTTGATTTCAGATTATCTGATTTCCAGTTACAATTACGTATGTCATCGGTTTGGTGGGAGTGTGAAAACTTCATAAATGCGAATGAAGTAACTGTAGCGACATATATGGCGTCACATAGTCATAGTAGTTTGTTGGTAAGAGATTATTACAAACCATATACAGAATGTTACATTATACTTAGTCAACAAATGATTACATTACAATCTCAAATAATTAAAAATGTCATGTCATTAAAAACAAATAAATCGAAGTCAAATCACAAATTAAAATTAAAATAAATGACACAATAATTTTCAGTCCAAATTAATATTCGCGTCAAAGTTAAATTAAATTAAATCATAAATTCGTCAAAAGAATAAAAAGTTTGCTCGATAAGCCATATTTTTAAACGTGCTTGGAAGCTCCCTAGTCGGGAAACTTGCATTGCGCAATTACAGTTCTCCGCGCGATTTGAGCATACAATACACACACAAAAAATAAACAAAAACAACCCGAAAAACATCTATAGGGCCATTGTTGCCCAAACCGACATAACACCCATCTGGTCGGAAGATCCTCCCTTTCCAACAGAGATTTGCGGGACTTTACGAAGAAGAAAAAACGCCCTGTTATGTCTGTCATTTTGACACAAGTGCAGAAAGTTTGTCATTGCGTTCGAGGCGGAATTCGCACGAGCTGTAGGCGAGTGTGTTATGGAGCCGAGGGCTGTTGTGATAAATTTGCACGTGTATCAAACGACTTTTTTCAATACACTTACGAAGAAATGAATAAACTGGGGTTGACCGGCGACTCGTGGGGGTCGACACGCGCCCTGCCTGATTCGATAAATTTAATAAAATTGTGGCGGGGAGAGCACGCGCACTATTCCGCACTAGTGCGGAAAACAGTCTATTGCGTGCCTAAAAGCAATGGGATAAGAGCGGGTTTTCGAGTAAGTGTATTGAAAAATTATGTTCGTCATCATCATCTTCATTTCCCTGGAACCCTGGCAGGCATCGGTTCTAACGCAGCCCGTCACTTATGCTGAAATTTCTTTGAGGTGTGTTTGGAACACGACGCGCTTTTGCATTGATCTGGACTTGGTCTTTATCTTACAGTTTTAAGGGTTTCCGAATCGAGTTATGAAGATTTTTCCGAATCGCAAAAAAAGTTTTTTATTGTGACGTAACTATAAATTTACAGTTTTCAGATTTTTCCTATACTTGTGCTATGAGACCTGGCTTCATGCCAAATTTTAGGATTCTAGGTCAACGGGAAGTACCCTATGAATTTTAATTCCCTTGAGAGTGTCGAAATACACGTTTTCTGCGACATAAATGGCTGTATTTTTTTTTACGATAACCCAGAAGTTTGATTTTTTCACAGTTTCAAGGGACCGCAGACCTGAGTATATGGTTTTAATTAACTCGATACCTCCACGCATTCCCGAGATAAAGTGTATTGACAGACAGACAGACAACAAAGTGATCCTATAAGGGTTCCATTTTTCCCTTTGAGGTACAGAATCCTAAAAAGCGGTAACAGATAGCAGCGAGATTTTGTTTTTAGACATATGACTGTTATAAATTTTGTACATATCATTTTTAACGACGTGAATTGTCATAAATTTTTCCTTACTACGTAGGTATAGTTTTATGCTAAACTGAGTTCTAACTATGATAGAACAAAAGGCTGCTAGATTGTAAAAGAGGAACTATTAGCTCTAGCTCCATTGTTTCTTTCGTTAAGCGTGAACGTTGTAGTTCAAGTGGAAAATGTGAGGTTTTGCATAACATCTTTTTTTTTATTCTTGATAGATTGACCACTATCTCACCAGATGGAAAGCGACGATGCTGTCGACGATGGAGCGCGCTTACCTAGAAGTAACCTATTCACTCTTGACTAGGTTCCCGGGTTGTAGACATCAGGAAGACCCAGCAAGAGCGTCCGTCTAGATTTAGTTTGCTTAGCTATTTATAGTTCCCTGCAGTCTTCAGTATCTAGTATATAGGTTTTCAGTTCTTGGTAGCCAAGTAGAGCAAGGTGAGACCCTCGTTCACAAGGACCGCATCTCGATGCTTCATTTTGCGGTTGTACAGGGTTTTAACATTTAAGAAGCCACGACCATCACAATTCCACGGAATATTAAATGAGGAAATTTATTAGATGCTTTATTTTTATAGGTACATAATAAACTAAGGTTAAGGTTTTTACTAAGCTTGTATGAGTCCAAATGTTGGACAACAAAAAAGACGCATGAACTAAACCAACGATATGAAGACACTAAGATGAGCGGAGGTGTGACTAGTCTTGAAAGAATGTGAAATGAATACATTCGATTCGAGGAAACTTCAAAGTCACACCAATGTCCAAAAACGGCAGGGAAATGTCATTGTTGGTATGTAAACGGCCAAAGACGTAGGTAAGACCCCATAGTTCAGATCGCTCTGTGCTTACCAGAACAAAAAGAGGTGGAAGCTCCCGCCATCGAACTGGTGGTAAAATACAGAGAGAGACTTCAAGCAAGCCCGATTGCCAAAATTGACTACCCAAGATAGAGCTACTTGGCGTAAGAAAGTGAAGTGACCCCGAATAATGGGATCAGGAAAGAAAGAAGAAGATACCTAGCTAAGGTATTATATTATCAGCCTGGTCTATCTTAGCGCAGGGCAAAAGCATATTAAAAGTTAAAGTATAATATACTAAAAAAAATTGCAAAACTCAAGTGGCGGTGGGCAGGGCACATGGCTCGTAGAACAGAAGGTCGATGAGGCCGAAAGGTTCTGGAGTGGCGGCCAGGTATCGGAAGACGCAGCACTGGAAGGCCTCCCAATGCTGCGTCTGGACAAGGTGGACCGATGACCTGGTAAGAGTCGCAGCAATGACACTGGACCGTTCGTTGTGGTGACACTTGGGCAGGCCTATACAACGGTAATGTTTTTCTGTTTGTCGATTTGGACCATGGTTTTTTTTTGAGTATAATTATTTAGTTCATTAATTTATGTATATTATATATATTATATTTACCTATATTGTGTTGTATTGTGACTCATTTGTATATCTTTTTTATATTATTATTTTTTCTCTCTTTCTTTTGTTGCATCTACCACTATTCTTCTCTGCATCACCTAAAGGTTGACTGGTAGAAAATGCCTAAGGCATTAAATCCGCCTCTGTACCTTTATGTGCATGAAGTATAAAATAAATAAATAAATAAATCTCAAGCAATGGACGTCTTTCGGCTGAAATGGTGATGATGATGATGATACCCGAAAAATATCTATCATTGACTTTAGGGATGTGTTTTCCGGAAAAATTTTGACGTTTTTAATTACATAACCCAGTTAGAAATTTCCCAAAAACTCCAACGAATCCTCCGTCCGACAGCAAACGTACAACGTATCTACATACATAGGTAGGTCGCTAACAATACTATGACATCACCAGGCTGCCAGCGAGCGTGATTTGAATGGACGGACAGACAGACTGATTATGTAACTAGTTTGCGCAACATGCTTTACGAGGATTACAATATTTGTTAACGGCTGATATGGAAATCTACCGATGACCAGTTCATAGAAGTGTTTTTAAGTGTAGATTGTCAATCGGCAAACGCAGGGTAAAGCTATAGGCCTACTGTCCAAGGACACGTAGCTTCATAGACGCATGACGCACACATGATAGCGACAAGAAACACGTAACAGAGATATTTGTAATTGCAAAACACGATTGAAAAGAGTGTCCATGGAGTTTCTTGCACATTCTTCTCCATAGAGATCTACGCTTTGGAATATGTGTATATAAAGTGCCTGTAAATGGTTTATTTGAAATAAATGCTATTGAATCTTTGAATCTTTTGCATATTTGTCATTATCAGAGGTCGGAATTAGGTATTCATGTACTTATAGTTTACGCAGCAGGCGTTTTTTTTTTTTTTTTTTTTTCCGGTGGGAAAATCATCTTATGACATCCCCCGCTCTTGGGCGGGGCGGGAGATAGTGTCAGACTTTTACTGACTAAAAACCCACTCCTGTTCCTTCGTTGCCTTTCGTACCAGGGCCGAGTCTTCCTTTCAGAATCAGACCCTTGGCCCCAGTAGGCTTCGACCCTGCTGGGCCCCTACAGTTGCTGACATCTCCTTGAGGCGCGCGTGGAACAGCACGCGCCGTTGACAACTTGGGCTTGGTCCGGACGGTTACCGGACGGTCGGACGGCAAGCCACTCATTGCTCGCCGTCCGCAAGCCCGCGCCTACGGTGGCCGGAAATCGGGATCGGAATCCCGGCGGCGGTTGGGGCGTGAGGACCGCTGTCTCACGCGATCGGCCGCCTCCTTTGCTAGCATCACTGCTTCGCAGAAGGAGGCGACCGCCTGCCACTCCTCCTCGCTCCGGACCATGGCCTGTACCAAGGCCCGGCGCGAGAGATCGCCGCCGCCAATTGCCCCCACGAGGACACGGCGTTGCTCTGCCCAAGCGGGGCACACCTCCACCGTATGCTCCACCGTGTCCTCCGGGCGGTCCACACAGTGGCGACACCCGGGCGTCGCTTCCGCACGAATCCGGTGCAGGAACTTCCCGAACTTACCGTGTCCGGTGAGGACCTGTGTCATGCGGAAGGTAATGACGCCGTGTTGCCTTTCCAGCCACTCCTCAAAGAGGGGACTTACCGCCAACGCAGCAGGCGTACAGCGCACTGCGTGTGCAGTACAAAAATGCTTTTAGGATACTGTTGGGGCTTCCACGGTTTTGTAGTGCTTTGACTATGCTGAGGCGGGGACGGGTGATTTTTTCGCAATCATAAGGATGCGGAGCGCCTCACTATTAAGTCACCTACGAAGCAGCTCAAACAGTCTCCTGAGGGTATTGTCCGAGCGATGGGACCTGTCCCTGTTTCAGAGGTGGATGCAGCTTCATATTTGCACTTCTCCTCGTATTGTTTGACCGTATTGTTTTTAATAATAATAATAAACACTTTATTTCAGGCCATGGTGTCCAATTTGTTAGTAACAATGTTCTTATAGACTAGAGTTAGTAATGCTTAAAACTACCCACAACAAAACATGTAAAAAAAAAAAACAAGTAATCACTATTGTGCCATTCCATGACAAATGGCGGAACAATGATTCATGTAGCCACAGTCCAGCCGACTAGCGATCATGCTAAGGATGCTGTTGGCGCTGCCCCGCACTCTACGCACCAGCGATGCGCATCTTTTACACATCGTAGTGTAAAAGCAATCGACGCGATGTTCAGCAAACATCCCTGATGCACTACAGAATCGCCCCAGCCCCATTAGCATCCTGAACGCATTATTTTAATTTTTGACTGTGTGTATTAATTATTGTTATTTTTTTATTATTATTTTTGATAGGCTCGCGTTTGACCACTATCTTACCTGATGGTAAGCGATGATGTGACCGAAGTTGGAGCACGCTTGTCTAATTTGGTATTTTAATGTGTATTATTTCATTTATATTTAATTGTATCTTAATAGATAAAAAAAAACATTCTAAAAAAAAAACAAATAAAAAACATTCATTTAATTTTTTTCATTTTTTTTTAATTTTTAAAAAAATAATTGCGTATGTAATCCTGATAATCTATTTTTCTAAAGTTTTATTTGGCTTTATTTTAATTTTGCGTACATATGGACACTGTCTGAAATAAATGAATAATAATAATAATAGTGATTTTATACAACGAAAGAATACAGTGGATATGCCTCAAATCCCGAGATTAATTTTAAAAAGCAGTTTTTTTTTATGACGCTATCATAATTAGAGCAGAAAAAATAATCTTTCTGCATTAATGACGAGGAGGAGGAAGTGTATAAATTTGTTAACCTCACCTCAGTTGACGTAGAGAGATCTTTTACAATGAAAAATACTAATAAAAATTGAAAGTCTATCTTTGTTTTATTTGTCTGTGAGGTTTTTATTATTATTTATTTGTAATATTGTTGGCAACACAAGATTTTTCATTAGAAATCCTGGGAAGATCTATATTAACATCAACATTTCGATGTAAGTACATGAATAACTCTACCTAATTCCGATTCCTGGTCATTATATGCTTGGTGTACGCCTGCGTGAAGCTTACATACAAAACTATGAAACTGTGTCGACGAAACAGCAACAGAGTGGTCTATGAAGCTACGCGTCAGTGGACAGTAAGCCTAAATGTAGAACTACATTGCGCACACGTATACCACGTACGCCGATCTGGGCGCGTCGATCTCCATACATTTTCTATGGCAACTAGACCTGTAGAGCTACATTAGATCCACGCCACGCGACGTCGTTCTGCGTACAAATCAGGCGTGGGCAACGTGTGCGTCGCGTCGGTCTAATGCTGTTCTAGCTTCACACTAAAGCACGTGGTATTCCATGCGCGCCTTAAAGAGATGTCAACAAAATTGTAGAGGCCAGTTAGGGCCGACGCCTGCCACAGCTGTGGTTTGTTCAAAGGAGTTACTGCAGTCATCGCAATAAAGAGCAACTAAAGGAACACTCAACACTCACATTAGAGAGCAGTAGCGGCCGAGAGGTAAAGGCCTCGACTTACGAGTTGTAGGTCGCGGGTTTAAACCCAGTCAGGTCAGGTTACTTTGTTTTATTAAGTAATTTATTTTATTACCACTGCTCTCAAAATGGTGAAGTGAAACATCGTGAGGAAACCGGCATGTCCTAGAACCAAAAATTCGAAGACATAATAATATAACAATAATAATAATAATTTTATTGACACACACACAAGTTAGTAAGAAAATAAAGAAATGAACAATAGAATAAGACAGACAGTACACAAAAGAAGTGGCCGTGGGCCCCAAACTAGGCGTAGCCTGTATCTTGGTGGCCCAGGTGATTAAGAGGTTAGGCAGTTAGTGTTTATGCGACAGCACAATTTTGCAATGAAGACAATAACAAAGAGGAATAAACATTACAAAATTAAATTAAATAAATCAAGAACTAAGAAAAAAAATACAGTAATAACATACAAGTGAAATTAAATTATATTCGGAACATAACATTTCAGATCATTACATTTCGTTAAAATGAAATCTAACTACATTAGGGTGCGAGCCAGTCCCAGCGGCATCTTGGGCATGATTGCTGGCAGACTGGACTGCTGTATTTTAAATCGTTGCTCCAGTATCTCTGCTGGGGTGCTGAAGCAATGATTGTTTTATTGTGAGTGTGTATGTAATTTTTTTTTTTGATAATTATATGTCACTAACATAGTTTTTGTTTTGTTTTTTACTAACACAATTTGAGTTTTGTTGCTCGTAATAAAGAATTTATTATTATTATTATTTATTATTAAAAATTCAATTACATTGAAATCAACTGCATATTTTTTTTTAATAAACTATTGAGAATAGAAAAAAAATCTACTATCTTTTAAATTAATGTCATAATCAAATAATATAAACAAACAAACATTAAAAATTAAAATATATATAATTAAATTAAATGAATTCCTATTAAAAAATACATGTGACATTCACCAATCCGCATTGGGCCCGCGTGGTGGACTACGGCCCATTCCATCTCCTAGAGAGAGGAGGCCCGAGTCCCAGCAGTGGGAACATTATTTAAAAGGCTGATTATGCTGTGGGTTTTACTCAATAAAAGTCTGACACTCCCTCCTGTTCTACCCAGAGCGGGAAAAGTTATTTGATCAGACACCAGTCACCACCCAAAAAAAAAAAAACAAGGAGAACAACAAGACTAACCATGGCAGTGGGCAAGGCACATTGTTCGTAGAACAGACAGTCGATGGGGTCGAAAGGTTCTGGAGTGGCGACCGCGTATCAAAAGACGCAGTGTTGGAAGGCCTTCCATGAGGTAGACAAAGTGACCTGATGGATGCGAGACGCTCAACCGATTTTTGTGGCGATATTTTGTACTCCTATGTTCAACTGCAGTGGACGTCTTCCCGCTGAAATGATGAGCAAAAATTTAAAAATCAAAGTGATGAATTACCATAGAAAACTGTATCCCTACAACATATGACTGAAAAAAAAATGAACTTCAGTACTGAAAACTGTTAAAAGCAATTGAAAAGGAAATGTAAAGAGAAATTAAATTTAGTTAAACCGTCATTTTTTAAAGTGTCTGTATTGGTTTTCCGAGAAAATTCAATTCAGTTTCCATTTTATTTTGCAATAAGATAGACAGGAATCGATTAATTAAATGCAGTGGTATTGGTTGAAATTGATTGCATGAATACTTTTCAAAGACTTTATTATGTCCTTCTGAAGTTTACCTCTGCCGATAACCAACCATCTTGGACTTTTTAATGCGACATTGATATCCGCCTTCAATTTTGGCTTGTACATCATGTAAAATAAGTAACACACATCCTGATCGCAATATTTTTAGAATCGGCTACTGAATCGTAAGCTATTTTTGAAAGAGGTAATTTTTTCATCTGTCATAAATCTAAATATATATAAAAGCGAAATACCATTCACTGATTAATCACAAAATCTCAGAAACTATAAAAACTACAAACTTAAAATTTGGCAGGTTGGTTCCTTATAGGGTGAAGACGTCCGCTAAGAACGGATTTGCCAAAATTCATTCCCTAAGGAGATGAAACGGGGGTCCAAAGTTGCAGAAGCTAGTTAGCTATATTGATAAATTTATATGTGTGCTTAGATACCAATACCGATGCACTACTAATGTAATGCGCCGATTTCCATATTACTTGTCTAAATATCAGGATAAATTATTTAAAAAAAAAAAAACACTATCTCATCATCATTTCAGCCGAAAGACGTCCACTGTTTGACATAGGCCTCCCCCAAGAGTCGCCACCTGTGCGTCTCGCATCCATCAGATTCCCACGACCCTCACCAGGTCATCGGTTCACCTTTTGGGAGGCCTTCCAACGCTGCGTCTTCCGATACGTGGTCGCCATTCCAGAACCTTTCGTCCCCATCGATCATATGCATCATTCTGCGAGCAATGTGCCCTGCCCACTGCCACTTCAGTTTGGCAATTCTTCGGGCTATGTCGGCGACCTTCGTTCTCCTGCGGATATCTGCATTCCTGATACGATCACGCAAGGAAACTCTGAGCATAGCCCTTTCCATTGCCCTTTGGATGAATTTAAGCCTTCTGATGAGGCCCATTGTAAGCGACCATGTTCCAGTGCCATATGTCACTGTCATATATGTATCTAAGTCCATTTAAGTAAAACTACAGTGCTTGAGTTATGATTAACTTAATTTTTGCAAGCTCTATCAATAGCAAGCAAATTAAGTTTCCTGATAGCTACAACCTTGAGTCTTATAGTCAGAAGTGAATTAGTTACTTCTAGGCGAACGTGCTTCAAAGTTTACCACGTCATTGCTTACCATCAGCTCCCCTAGCCAAGATACAATCGTATCGTTCGCGCTGGACGCTTCGAGTAGGCCACGCCTCCGATTCCTTTGTTCTGACGTCATCTCAACGCTCAGTCACGTGGTCCGAACAAAGGAATTGGAGGCGTGGCCTACTCGAAGCGTTTGGCGTGAACGATACGATTGTAACTTGGCTAGGGGGGCAGGTGAGATAATGGTCAAACGCGCACCTGCTAATAATTTAAAAAACTGGGCAAGTGCGAGTCGGACTCGCGCACTGAGGGTTCCGTACAAACTTACCTACGATTATGTAAACAGCTCAATTCCAGAATGAATTATTATCGATGATTTTTCCGAATCGTATTTTTTTTTGTGACGTAACAACAAATTTCCTGTTTTCAGATTTATAGCTATATCTGTGCTATATGATCTTGCTTAATGCCAAATTTCAAAATTGTGGGTCAACGGGAAGTACCCTATGAATTTTGATTCCTTTAAGAGTGTCCAAATATACGTTTTTTTGCAACGTAAACGACCGTATCTTTTATTTTTCGTTGACTTAGAAGTTTGTTTTTATTACAGTTTCAAGGGACCGCTTACTTGAGTATATTGTTTTAATTTCAACTCGATACCTTCACGCAATCCCGAGATAAAAGGTCTTGACAGACAGACAGACGGGCGGACAAAAAAGTGGTCTTATAAGGTTTCCGTTTTTCCTTTTGAGGAACAGAACCCTAAAAAAGTTCAGGCTATTGATGGTGTTGAAAAAGATTTGCCAGCATGTAAAGTTAAAGGTAGGGCTAAGTTCTTAAGGTATTTTAAATAACCTAAATTATTATATTACAAAATCACTTCATGTTTTCAAGTTGCGTCCTTAAAACTGTTATATTAAAACAAAGCTTTATTACGGAATTTAATACTTTTATTACTAAACTCTAAAAACATATTAAGGTTCTTCAGTTTAATAATTTATTGCAAATATATTCAGAGGATAATTTGCAATTTCATAAATCCAGGGTTTTAATCGCCATGTATATGATCCTGGTATTTTAGAGTAGGTATTAACAAGTCTATGTTACTTACTTCTACAAACTATAGATAAATATACTCTACCTATTCTAACCTCTGATAATATCATCATCTTCCTGCCCTTGTCTAGTTATAATTGGGGTCGGCGCAACACGTTTATTTCTTCCATTTTGCCCTGTCACTCGTTATGCTATCACAAACTTCCTTTTCTTTCACATCACTCTTCACACAATTCATCCATCTTTTCTTTGGTCTCCCTCTCCTTCTCCATCCACATGTAAACTCATAACTCTTTTAGTAACATGCGGTTCATCCCTCCTCTTGACATGACCTTACCAAGACAAACGATTCCCTTTCAACTTTTCAGTCTCTGGCGCCACATTAATAAAAGATGTATTATTATAAGACCGTTTTGTTAACATAGCATATCACGGGGCACTATGCCACCAACAAACAGCTCCACAATATGGGGCTAGCAAGCAACTCGACTTGCAGGATCTGTGAAGCTGCAGAAGAGACTATGTTACACTTGCTTTGCGACTGTGCAGCACTAGTCTGCAAAAGACTAGAGTATCTGGGCCAACTATTCCCAAGACCAGAGGACTATATAATAGGCTCAGCCCCATCAAAGCCATACTGGGACTCATGAAGGAGGTGCATGGAGGGCTAGGGGTTGAGTAGACAGGAGGGGCATAGCACAAAAGATCCAGAAGGGTCGAAGTGCTCTGGCCCAGGGACAGCCCCACAATAAGATAAGATAACATAGCATAAGCATTATCAGACTTATAATGTTCCCACTGCTAGGACTCAAGCTTCCTGACTAGAAGAGGGAATGAGCCGTCACAAAGGACTGTCACTTGCCTTCGAATTTTTGTTTCGGACATGGACAGGACATACCGGTTTCCTCACGATGTTTTCTTTCGCTGTTTTAACAGCAGTGCTTATGAAATTAATTAGAAAGAAAGAAAAATATTTTAATTGGCGCACATGCATAGACACACAATGTAGAAAAACATGTTGAAACTTAGAAAACAGAAAAACTAACATCATGTGTCTCACGCTAGCGCCAAAAAGGTCTGGATCAGCGAAAATGCCGGACAACTACGAGGTAGTTGTCTGGCGCTGGTTTTCAATCAAATGTTAACATAGTCGGCCTTATAATGTTCCCACTGCTAAGACTCAAGCTTCCTCTCTAGAAGAGGGAATGGGCCGTAATCCACCACGCGGTCCCAGTTCGGGTTGGTGGATGTCACATGTCTTCGAATTTTTGGTTTCAGGACATGCCAGTTTCCTCACGATGTTTTCTTTCACCATTTTAAGAGCAGTGGTTATGAAATTAGTTACACAATGTTATAAATCGGGGCAGATATCACTGGACCACCATAGCTGTATTCGTAACATAATAAGTAAATTCAAGGAATAGAAAATCAAACTTCAACAGCGAGGGTGTAGTTTTCTTTCGCGCCAACTCATATGAAACCCATACAATAGTCCGTCAAGATGAAAAGCTATTAAAGTAGAACTACCCTCGAATCCCCTAACTGGCTATTATTAAAAAGCTAGGCATTTCATGGGGCCATTTCAACCCCTTTACGAGTAAGAAGGGTTAAAAAATACCCTCCAAAAGTACTATAAAAAGACAAAGACTATAAAGCAGAGAGATCTTATTATTTCATATATTGCCTGTTACGTTATGATTGGGGGTCTTACGTATACTCACGCCGTTGATTTTTATGTCACCAGGTAGAAGGGTTGAGCTAATAAGGTAGTTTGGGGAATTCTAGTCAAATTGGCGAAGGGGACAATGTGGAATGGGGTACTTTGGGAATGTGCTGGTAGGGAAATTGACGGTATTAACATAAACTTCCTGAGACCATCTTCAGTAGCTGTTTGAGAGACAATCATCACGCTGACAATTTTATTAAGATCAAAAAAAAAAAAATGTAAAAGAACTTATTATTTTTTTAAAGAGAAAATCATTTTACTGTTGACTAGAAGTGTGCCCCAAAAAACTGTCGGCAATCAGATAATCAATAGTTAAGCATTATCATGTATGATAATGCTTAACTCTTGACTTAGGTAAAAGCCAGCACTTGGCTACCGCGAAATGGCTCCAACGTCTTTGGAGATCCTGTTGAGATGACTGCGAGTTGCGCGTTGTTCTGGAGTGTCGACAGTGTACTGGAAGACGCAGAGTGTTGGAAAGCCTCCCACAAGGTAGCCCGATAGCTACAACCTAGGGGCCGTAGGGGCCCAGCAGGGCCGATGACCGCTAGCTAGGACCTCGGAGAATTACTGAAAGGGAAACCCATAGTCCTAGAACACAAAGGGTAATTGAAGGACACAGGTGTGGTTTTAGTCAGTAAAAGTCTGACACGCCCTCCCGCACCACCCAGAGCGCGAGAAGTCATTTTGAGGATTTTCCACCTTAAAAAAAAAGTTGTCTTTAAGTCAAGAGTGAATAGGTTACTTCTAGGCAAGCAAGCTCCATCGTCGGCCACATCATCGCTTACCATCAGGTGAGGTAGCGGCCAAACACGAGCCTGTAAAAAAAAGGTCGGCCGTTGACCGATGACCGCTTTCGGCTGATCATTTCAGCCGATAACGGTGACGATAATGATACAAACTCCAGAGCCCAAGAGTTATAACCCCAAATACATATGTAAATTTTTACATATGTAAATATGGCTCCGAATCATGGTCGCTTACAATAAGCCTCATTAGAAGACTTAAACCCAAAGGGCAATGAAAAGGGCTATGCTCAGAGTTTCCTTGCGTGATAAAACTCAGGAATGAGGATATCCACAGGAGAACCAAGATTACCGACATAACATGAAGAATCGCCAAACTTAAGTGGCAATGGGCAGGGCACATTGTTCGTTAACGGATGGCCGTTGGGGCTGAAAGGTTCTGGAATGGAGACCACATACCGGAAGACGTAGCGTTGGAAGGCCTCCTACAAGGTGGATCGATGACCTGGTAAGGGTTACGGAAATCCGATGGATGCGAGGCACACAGGACCGTTCATTGTGGGGATACTTGGGGGAGGCCAATGTCCAACAGTGGACGTCTTTCGGCTGAAATGATGATGATAATTATGATATATGTACATAGGTGATGATACTCGTATTAGTGAGTCTTCCAGTTATAATAATAATAATAATATTCCACAACTAACACACAACGCCGTCTAGTCCCAAGCTAAGCAGAGCTTGTGTTATGGGTACTAGACAACTGATAAACATACTTATATATTTCTAAATACATACTTAAATAGATAAATTACACCCAGACACAGAACAAATGATCGTGCTCATCACACAAACATTTGTCCTGGGTGGGAATCGAACCCACGACTTCCGGCATAGCAGTCAGGGCCACTAACCACTAGACCAACAGGCCAGTCTGACAACAGCTGAATGCACAGTTGCCACTGAAGGCCCCAGAGTAGTTCAATGTACTGTAAAATGGTTGACCTCACCTAATGGCCTGGTCGAATATCTCACTAAGGACTCGTCTTCTAATAAGACAGGAAAAAATAATAAAAAAACCTGGTAGAATCTCGTTTGTACAAAAGGATTAGTTAACGAGGAGTTGACTGACCTGTTGGTCTAGTGGTTAGTAGCTCTGACTGCTATGCCGGAGGTCGTCGGTTCGATTCCCACCCAGGACAAATGTTTGTGTGATGAGCACAATCATTTGTTCTGTGTCTGGGTGTAATTTATCTATAATATGTATGTATTTAGAAATATATAAGTATGTTTATCAGTTGTCTAGTACTCATAACACAAGCTCTGCTTAGCTTGGGACTAGATGGCGTTGTGTGATAGTTGTGGAATAAAAAGATAAAAAGAAAAGTCTATCTTTTATTTGCCGAGACATCATTTCTTGGACTGAATAAATCGGGTTGTCTCGTCAAATTTCTTGCTAGCCGCTGCAAAGTAATCTAATATATAAAGGTCTACCTATGAAATAGCCGTTTTTTTTAAAACGGGTTGCTTTGAATTGTAATATCTTTGGATTGACTTGGAATTATAAGTTCAAATAAACTTTATATTAAAGGTAAGTTATTCTTTTTTCGAAATTAGGTATGTATTGGTTTCTTGGTGTTTTGTATTTTCTGTAATATCGCAGTAGCTCTTAATATGAAAAAAACGTTTTTTTTTTATTAGCTTTCATGGTTATAAGTACTGCCAAACCCACCACCCATACCCTTACTCCACCCAAACCCATAAATACCCATACCATACACATACCCATACCATACCCATACCGTACCCCGCGTATTATGTCCCGCGGCTGGGCAAAGGTCCCCCCCTCCCTTTTCCACACACGTCTGTCTTCTACCATTGCGGGCCAGTCCCTCCTGTATCGTGGGGGAGACCGGCGGCAACAATCTCTCGCGCCGGGCCTTGGTACAGGCCATGGTCTGAAGCGAGGAGGTGTGGCAGGCGGTCGCCTCCTTCTGCGAAGCAATAATGCTAGCAAAGAAGGAAACCGCACGTGCACGCGTGACTTCTGGCCACTGTAGACGCGGGCTTGCGGACGGCAAGCAATAGGTAGCTCGCTATCCGATCATCTGGTAACCGTCCGGACTGAGCCCAAGTCGTCAATGGCGCGTACTGTTCCCCGCGCGCCTTAAGGACATGTCAGCAAACCGTAGGGGCCCAGCAGGGTCGAAGCCTACTGGGGCCAAGGGTTTGTTTCTGAAAGGAAAACTCGACCCTGGGTTGAAAGCAAAGAAGGAACAGGAGTGGGTTTTTAGTCAGTAAAAGTCTGACACGCCCTCGCGCTCCGCCCAAGAGTGGGGGATGTCATTGGATGATTTTCCCACCTATAAAAAGAGTCCCTTCGATAAGAATCAAGCTCACCTCTCAATCTTCGTCTTGGTCTGGCCGTAGTATCACTTTGCGATTGTCGGCGGTATAATAAATCTCATACCTTTATTCAAATAAAAAAAAAAATTAAAAAACGATTGTCATTTTTTAAACCAACTTAACAAAACGTCACATCTTCTAACCCATTTAATCTATGCCGTTTTAACTGCCATCGTAAAGCAACGCACAGAATAATAATCTTTATAACTATCCATTTACGAACAACAGACGCGCTGTTTCCTATGGCAGTTATGAAATTATTGGACATTACGCTCTTGGCGGTGATTATTATGGCTATGTAGGCAAAATACTTAGCTTGATATTTTTGTATGAGTCTGTGTGTGTGTGTGGTCCCGGGCATAGGTCACGCTATCTTTGTTTATAAGCTGATTTGGTAATAATTATAATGAATGGTGCTGTTTCTTTTTACTGATAAATAATTAATTTAGGGAAGGTTTGTGTTTTACGAGTAGATTTATAGAATGTTGTGATTTTGAAACCAGAGTCCTGAGGCGGAATTAATACCATAGGCATTTTCTTCCTGAGCTCCCAACTATCACGGTGGAATGGCTCCTTTTTGACGAGTAGCAAAAAAGGCGCCACGGTGTCCTTACTTTCCGCCTGACGTATGACGCCTGACCATACCCTCACAGGACTCGGGTTTTTTGGGAGGCTCCTCTGTTGGATGCGATGGGAAGTCACCATTGTGCAGATCGCTCGCAGGAAACGGGTAGAACATATTATAGAGGTCTGCCCCGCTTGGGTGCCGTGTCCTTGTAGAGGTAATAGTGAGTAGTAATAGTGATAGAGGCGCCGATCTCTTGCGTCTGACCCTAGTTCAGGTCATGGTAAAGAGCGAAATGGCATGGGAAGGGGCATCTCCTTTTACGAAGTAGTAATGCGAGTAAGGAGGACTGCGAAAACCGTGAGATACCTTGCTGTAGACTCGCTCTAATATACACACAATATTACATACAAGTAGTTTTTTTTTTATTTTTTTTTTATTTCGTTTAGAAGGAGTTAGGTGACAAACACACGTACAGAAGAATTATATAAACTAACTAACTTTCTGTGGTAAATAACTCTATAATTATCAATCTACTAGCTGACCTGGCGAAATTCGTACCACCTAATAGTAAGGACACGCCATCTACTGGCATTACCAGAACAGTATAATTCATGTTATAATGACATTTTGATTAGAAATGGCGTTATATTCGGTTTTTTTTTTTTCGTTAATTTTTCAATTTTTTTTTTCACCGTTTAAAACTTCCTATCACGAATATTTCAAGACCAAAATTAACCAAATCGGTTCAGCAGTTCTCGAGTTTTAGCGAGATACATAGATTAATAGATAAATTAATTGTAAACATTGGTAGTTTCCGGCAGTCATACTTTGATCTTCGTGGCGGACACATTAATATTGTATTATTATACTAACTAGCTGACCCAGCGAACTTCGTACCGCCTCATAGTTAGGATAACGCCATCTACTGGCATTATGAGAACAGCATAATTCATTTTATAATGACATTTTAATTAGAGATGGCGTTGTATTCGGTTTCTTTTTTTTTTTCGTTTTTTTTTCCATTTTCTCACCGTTTAAACCTTCCCTGGACTATCACGAATATTTCAAGACCAAAATTAGCCAAATCGGTCCAGCCGTTCTCGAGTTTTAGCGAGACTAACGAACAGCTATTTATTTTTATATATATAGATTATAATTAAAATTTCACCAAAGTTCAAAAACAAATTTTTGAGAACCTGCCCCGTAACAGATCATTGTGCCGTTGCTTCAGGAAAGCCTATGTCCAGCAGAGCACATCTTTCGGCTGAAATGATGTTGATGATAAAATGGGAAAACAATAGCAAACAGTTATTGAAAATTGAAGTATTTTACATCCACTGACATATCTAGGATATTAGAACGCGGACCAGAAACGTCTGCGTATAGAAGGCAGAACAATAGTCTGTTGTTGCGTTTACATAATAAATTCTATACAGCGTTCTATTAGAAACAAGAAATGGGAGCAGATGAATTTATTACACGGGTTCTTGGGAAAAATATTATATAGGGTTTTGAAGTGCGTTGGAATGTTGGGCGGACTGTTATGAGAGTTAACAAAATTAAAAAAAAAATTCAAAGCATTTATTTCAAATAAACATTATACTGTACTATATATATATTTATAATATATATATAGTATGTATTAGTATGTATAATATAATTATATTTTAGACTTAGTATGTAGGTTTATATTGTGCACTGGATCCTACCCTCGAATATGTTCTCTCTCTATATTTCAAAGGTTTGCTGGGAGAAAACTCATTGCTGAGTTAAGCTCGCCTTTGTACATGAACTGTCTGTATGCCAATTTATTATGTTTTGTTTTTGTGTACAATAAAGAATTAAGAATTAAGAATAAACCATTTACTGGCACTTTTGAAATGTCAAGAAGTCAGTCAGTCAGAAAAAATAATGCTAATTGCACATTCCAAAGCGTAGATCTCTATGGAGAAGAATGTGCAAGAAACTCCATGGACACTCTTTTCAATCGTGTTTTGCTATTACAAATATCTCTGTTACATGTTTCTTGTCGCTATCATATGAGAACAATGTCAATAAAGTAAAAATAAAAACTAAATATAGATATTAAAATAGCAACTGGCAGCTAAGAGATGACCAGTCTCAACTGACAGCGCCCGTTCACGGACCTGACGCGAATATTAGCACCACTCAGCTCAACCATTTTGAAGGGAACCGAATGATCCAACACACGCGTCACCATCAGTGAGACATTTGAGTGAGCATGACAAACTCTCAACTGCCATGCTCATTTATGTCAAACAAGTAACCTTTTTGAAAAGCCGTCAAATGTAAATCCGAGGCCTTTTTGTGATGAATCCCGCTCCACACAAGATAGTGTCAGACTTTTAGTGACTAAAAACCCACTCCTGTTCCTTCGTTGCGTTCGTCCCAGGGCCCCGGGTTTCGTTTCGAGGCCTGAGGGCTCCGTACAAACTTACGTAAGTAAAAAGTTCGATTCCCGAAATAAAAACCGAGTTGCAGAAAAGTAATCAAGTATATTTGCCATACAATGTGGCAATGCCGCCAGTCTTTTGGGCTTACTTAAATTTTTTAACGCCATATTTTAGTTAGGAATTGGAGTCAGAGTGAGTTACGCCTTAGGGGGCTCGATTAGTCGATGACCTTGAGCATTCGTCTACCCCTCTTCCCCTAATTACACTTGAGCGATAAATCTACGTAAATATGGGAGCATTTTGGTGAGAAAAATGACGTACGTCCACCCTTCCAAGGGTTAGGCGACCTATGATTTGCCATGTTGACGTGGTGATTAACAAAAAATGTTAACAAGTATTGAAAAAATGCTAATATCTCAAAAAAAGTGTACTATTGTACAGTCTGACCATTAGTTTATCTCAGTGATTCTCAAACTTTTTCTCTAATGGAAGGCAGAATATTTAACGGAGACCTTAATAAAAAAATAAAATTAACTAATTATTTTTTTATTATCTAGTATTTATTCCTATAAATCGTAAAATCTAATGTGAGGTATGACACAGCTTTTTTTTTTACAATCAAATAACAATAGAAACAATGAAGAAAGTCTAAAGACACCAGGTCTTTATATTTTCTTCCTCATTGAAACCAGTATTCACATGGAGCCCACAAAAAGGCTTTGCAGAGCCCTAGGGTTCCACGGAGCACATTTCGATTTCTTTGAGAGTGTCGAAATATACGTTTTATGCGACATAAACGACCGTATCTTTTTTTTCGTTAACTTATAAGTTTGATTTTTTCACAGCTTCAAGGGACCGTAGAGTTAAGTATATGGTTTTAATTTCAACTTGATACCTCCACGCGTTCCCGAGATAAAAGTCTTGACAGACAGACAGACAGACGGACGGACCACAAAGTGATCCTACAAGGGTTCCGTTTTTTCCTATTGAGGTACTGAACCCTAACAACAGGCTTAATAATAAGTACAATTATATTATAGTCGAGTCACTAAAGCGAATGACGCATGATTCGTCCAGGCCCACCCACATACACACTTGGTCTAGTTCTACAGGTCAATCAATATCAGGCTACCCAGTAATTCCTCTTATTTAACAGGAGCCATAACTACACAGCTTGTAGTTTATATAATAAATTAAACTCTTAACAAGCACTCTCGGGGTTTAATCAAGGAACTAACGGAGAGGGCTTAGTTGGTCTTTATGAGACACAAAGTAAAGTATTGCCGAGGTGTCTGATATAGCGACTAGAGATATTATGCTATTGATATTATAACTACAAAGAATATTAATATAAATATATATGTATATTATATATGTAGATATATACAAAAAGACGGATGAAAAAAGATTGCACGTAGCAGAGATGAGAATGTTAAGATGGATGTGTGGTGTGACGAGAATGGATAAAGTGAGAAATGAGTATATTAACACAAACGAATACCATGGATCCAGTACATGATTCTGGACCCCCTAGCGCTGGAATTTTTCATCGGTTTCTTCCTAAATTAAAAAAAGAAAACTTTAGGTTTTATAATTTAAACTGTATAAACTACTGTGTACTGTGTGTGTGTGTGTATGTACTGTGTGTACTGTGTGTGTAGTTAGTGATAGCATGACGAGTGACAGCGCAGAAAGGAAGAAAAAAACATGTTGCGCCGACCCCAAATAACACGGGACAAGGGCAGGAAAATGATGATGATGATGAATTTAAACTGTATAAAATCTTTACTCTAACATTTTTTGTGAAAAAAATGAATGAATATCTATTTTGTCTACCCCGAAGACTTTTTAATCCCATTTATTTATTTATGACTTGAATCTACATCTACAATTAATTGATAAAAAACTTAGGAATTTTATGACGCCATATTTTAGCTAGTAGTTTTTGTCTTTAGTGTATATATAGTTTTAATTAGTTAAGTGTCTTTTTAATTAATTTAAAAAAAAAAAATTTTTTTTTTTTTTACTAAAATTATTATTGGGGTTGGTTAGAATGACGATTATTAAAAAGCTGACAAAAAATTCCATCACTGGGGGTCCAGAATCATGTACTAGATCCGTGGTATTCGTTTGTGCGTCGATGTCAAAGACACCGTGACTATATAGATTACCTTCTATTACCAGTTTCAAAGGCGTCACTATGTGAGGTGAGAGAATTTATTAGATTTGTTTGGGGAAGCAGTGGTGGCCCAATTGTATTTAAAAATAGCAAGCAGGTCATGGGTTCAAACCCAGGCAGGTGTATTACTTTGTGTTTGGGTTATATCATCACCATTGCTCTCAAAATTGCTAAGAAAATATCATGAGGAAACTGGCACATCAAGTATGTAAGCCAAAATTTTGTGCTAACCTGTACTGGGCCCGCATAATGGTTTACAGTCTATGTTGCTTTTCATAGAGAGAAGGCCTGAGTCTCAGTGGTGGGAACATCATAAAGCTAATTGTATGTGTACTATATTTGTGTAATCTGTACAAATATTAATAATATATACTATAACTAGCTGTCCCGGCGAACTTTTTGCCGCCTAATAGTAAGGATAACGCTATCTACTGGCATTACCAGAACAGCAGAATTCATTTTATAATGTCATTTTAATTAAAGATGGCGTTGTATTCGGATTTTATTTCGTGATTTTTTTTCCATTTTTTCTCACCGTTTAAACCTTCCCTGGACTACCTTGAATATTTCAAGACCAAAATTAGCGAATTTGGTCCAGCCGTTTTTAGTTTTAGCGAGACTAACGAACAGCTATTCATTTTTATATAATTATATCTAGATAGAAGATAGATATATTCCACACAACTATCACACAACGCCATCTAGTGCCAAGCTAAGCAGAGCTTGGGTTATGAGCACTAGATATATAGATAAATTACACCCAGACACAGAGCAGACCAATGATCATGCTCATCACACAAACATTTGTCCTGGGTAGGAAATGAACCCACGACCTCCGGCATAGCAGTCAGGGCCACTAACCACTAGACCAAAGGCCAGTCATATAGATAATTGATAGACAATTATTTTGAAAATTGATTATTAGTATGACTTTATTACATGTTTTTTTTGGCAATTTAAGGCGTATTGTCCCTTGAACATCTGTCCCTTGAAATGCATAGAAATTCGTACTACCACCTGCGCCCGCATTGAGCCCCGCTAACCTTTAAAAACATTTTCTCTGCGAAATATTGATTTATATTATGGTATGTACATTCTGAAAAACACTTAACCAGCAATTTTTTTTTGTGTAAACATATTTCTAAAGATCAAAACCGTTTGAAAGGAGTAGGAAAAATAAGCGAGAAAATATAATTTTGTAAAAAATTTTTTCCGAAAAAGTATCAGTCTTATAAAAAAATAATATGTTGATAATGTTGTACATGAATCTATAATAAACATATATTTTTTTCAAACCTATTGACTTAGCCGTTATCGAGGAGTAGGCTTCAGAAAGTCACGGTTTTATGGCACTGCACGGGAGCTAGGGTCTTAAATTAGATGAGGCCGGTACCAGAACATCAAACTGCCAATTACACTGATTAAAAATAATGACAAAACTTTTACATAAACAAGCATTACACTTAAAATAACAGAAATATGCAATGTCACGAATGCACTCGTCAAGTCAAAACTCCAATGTCTTAAATTTTCAATCGCTTGCATTTCAGGGAGTGTGTATCAGTATTGCGCAGTTCAATTCCGCCAAGCCATATGCACAAAACGTTTTGAGAATATATTCATTGTGCTTACCTACAGCTATGGAATGGCATTTTGCTGGAGTCTGAGTTTCCTGATAGCTACAACTTAGGGGTTTTTTAAGTCAAGAGTGAATATGTTATTTCTAGCAAGCGTGCTGCATCGTCGACCACAACATCGCTTACCAACAGATGAGATAGGGTTTAAATGCGAGCCTATCAACGATGACAAAAAGAAACCACACAGATTCACAAAATGTTAATTAACTGATTAGATATCAACTATCTAAAGCACATGGCACATAAAATAACTGAATTACGCAATAATATAAACAAGCCTTTCACTTAGTGTTCTCGCAAGTCATCAGATATTAAGACAGTATCTCTTTCCATACATCAGCCAACAGATCTAGTCCAGGACTAGAACGTTGAGTAGCCTACTTGATTGACTTATTGACAAAAGAGCGTTGAGTGTGATTATCATTCGCGAAATGGGTGATATACGTCGCATAACCGTACGACAACTTGGCACCATAATATTTTATGCCGTGTTACCCAGCAATACTGTAAGTATGTGGCATTAAGGGTACTGGAACAATAACAATGTATTAAAAGTGATAAAATAAAGTACGAGAGTGTGCGAGGGAATTGTATGACCTGATTTCCGACATCTCCTTTCTACCATCGAACAACCCGACGTACGGCGAGAGTCTACCCTTACATTGTTGATACCTCTACGGTCCCGATTAAGCGTTTCGCCTCGTCGTTTATACCGCATACCTCGTAGGACTGGAACTATTTGCATGCTGCGGTCTGCCTGTCCAATTATTATTAGGGTGTCTTCAAGGCTAGAGTGATTAAGCTCTTAATAAACTTGTGCGTCTCACCATCAACGATTATTATCAAGAGGGATCGCAGTCAAGTAATAGTAATACTGCCCCACTCATCATCATCATCATTTCAGCCGAAAGGCGTCCACTGTTGTACATAGGCCTCCCCCAAATGTCGCCACAATGACCGGACCTGTGCGTCTCGCATCCATCGGATTCCCGCGACCCTCGCAGATCATCGGTCCACCTTGTGGGAAGCGTAACAACGCCATATCCATCCATATCGCATCATAATGTTCGCAGCGTTCAGCAAGAAATATGTAAAGACAACCTCATAAAAAACTATCTGATTTATTCAGTCCAAGAAATGATGTCTCGGCAAATGAAGGATAGACTCCTCGTTAACTAATCCCGAGATACTACCAGCAATTTATTATTTTTCCCTGTCTTATTAAAATACGAGTCTTAAAAGGGGACCAGACGGTTGCAAACCAAAGTCCCAACCAAGGTGACCTTGCTAGTTTCAATACGTGTAGACAGCAGTTGTAATCCATGACCTTCAACGCCCTTGGTTGGGTGGCGAATTTTCCCAACCACCGAGTGTGTTGGCGCGTGGTTTGCATCCATGTAGCCGCAACACATACCAAACACATAAATTAAGGTCATCTTGGTTGGAACGTTAGTTTGCAACCCACCCACCCCTTAAGGAAGATATTCAACAGCGAAATTAGGCGAGCTCAACCATTTTACCATTAAGTTGATTTACTCTGGGGTCTTCAGTGGCATCATCATCATTTCGGCTTGTTGGACATAAGCTTCCTCCAAGTGTCGCCACAACAAACGGTTCTGTACGTCTCGCATCCAGGGCATTCCCGCGATACGTACCAGGTCATCGGTCCACCTTGTGGGCGGCCTTTCAACGCTGCGTCTTCTAATGCGCGGTCGCCACTTCAGAAGCTCTACAATCGGATTCGCAGAGCGATACAGTAGGCGCAGGACGATGAACAATGGCAGCTCGTCATCTGGTCGCCTGGTAAGGACCAAGTCCAGATCGTTGATGGCGCAGCATCCCTTGCGCACCTAAAAGAGATGTCTGCAAAACCGTAGGGGGTCAATATCCCACCACTGAAACCCGTCCACGTTGAAAACCAGCGCTGTGGACTCGTCGCATTTTGCGTGTGGACACGGCATTATGCTGAGCAAACGCCCGATTTGTTCGGACGTGACGCATGTATTTTATTTTTATTAAATTTTTTGTCATGGAAAATGTTTGCAATATGTTAGTTTTAAGTTTGCGCCTTTTCCAGCAAATAAAAAGTTTTCCTTTTTTTTTCTTTCTAATAGCGCCGATGCCTGCTAAGACCAAAGGAATTTTTGAAACGTCTGAAGGACTTTAGAAAGTTTTAGTCCGTAAAAGTCTGACATGGTCTAAGTCTCGAGAGAAGTCATTGGATAATATTCGATCACAAAAAAAAAATGCATGCCTATTACTCACTCTTGACTCAATGACCTCTAGGTTAAAGCTATCAGAAAAGATTTCTTTCGAAATAATGACACTTTTATCTCCAGCAGCCGACGAGGAGTCTCCGTACTCTATGAGTAGTTACGTTTGAAGCGTTCATCTCGGCTTAAATTATGCATTAAAGTTTTAATCAGTTTGTTATGGAAAAATTTTCAGAAAAGATTACAGTTTTTTGGGAAGAAAATAGAGCATGTTATCCACAGGGTTGTTAAATTTTTAGCTCGCCGTCCGACCGTCCGGTATCCACACGCGCCTCAAGAAGATGTCAGCAACCATAGGGTCAGCAGGGTCGAAGCCTTCTAGGGCCATGGGTAATGCGAAAGAGATCTCCGGGACCCTGGAACAATGACAAAGATGGAACAGGAGTGGTTTTTTAGTTAGTAAAAGTCTGACACGCCTCCTGCTCCGACCAAGTGCGAGGAATGTCATTAGATAATTTTCCCACCTAAAAAAAGTGTTGTTAAATTTTACTAGTCTTGTTTTTGTGAAATCATCAAACAACTTCTCCCACCTTAGGTGGACCTTGAGAGATATACGGAACAGAGATCTTACCAAGATGTGTTTTTATTTTTTTTGGGTGGGAAATCATCTACTGATATCTGCCGCCTTTGGGCGGGGAGAGAGGTCGTGTCAGACTTTTACTGGATAAAACCCACTCCAGTTCCTCCTTTGCTTTCATTCTTGGGCCCTGGGGTTCTTTTTCGCATCACCTATGGCTCCGGTAGGCTTCGACCCTGCTGGGCCCCTACGGTTGCTGATATCTCCTTGAGGCGCGCATGGAACACTACGCGCCGTCGACGACTTGGGCTCGGTCTAAACGGTTACCGGACAGTCGGACGGCGAGTTACCCATTGCTTGCTGTTCGCAAGCCCGCCCCTACGGCGGCCGGAAATCGGCATCGGGATGCCGGTGGCTGGGGCGAGAGCCGTTGCCTCTCGCGTGCGGCCGCCTCCTTTGCTAGCATTACTGCTTCGCAGACGGAGGCGACCGCCTGCCACACCTCCTCGCTCCGGACCATGGCCTGAACCAAGACGTGTTAAGGCCCTAACTCCCGAGTTGTGCTATAAAACAGTGACTTTCTGAAGCTTACTCCTCAGTAACGGCTAGGTCAATAGGTTTGAAAAAAATATCAGTCCCCCTAGTCAAGTTACAACCGTTTCGTTTCGATTCTCTTTTCATCGATCGCCTCGAGTCAACCACGCCTCCGATTCTTTTGTTCTGAAGTCATCTCAACGCTCAGTCATGTGGTCAGAACAAAGGAATAGGAGGCGTGGCCGACTCGAGGCGATCAACGAAAAGAAAATCGAAACGAAACGGTTGTAACTTGGCTAGGGGGGCAGATCTTCACAGGACTATGCGCTTTAAAAGTCAGGCATACGAGTGAGAAAAAAGGATAGACTATATAGCTCTCCCGTATATAACTCCATTCCTTTAACAGTAAATTCAGTTTAGGTCGTAAAATTGGTCACTTCAGAGCTCGTGGTTGGGCCTCAGGATTTAAAGTATACCTCCGTTAAAAAAGAGAATCCTCCGACCAGACGGGTGTTGTGTCTGATCCAGGCAATTGCCCAATATTTGATTTAGGACTGTCGTATATGTTACTAGCTTCTACCAGCGGCTTTGCCCGCCTGAAAATTGATTTCTCCATGCAAACTTTGGACCCCCATTTCATCCCCTTAGAGGGTGAATTTTGAAAAATTCTCTCTTAGTGCTCCCCTACGTCATAAAAGGAACCCTTGTGCAAAATTTCACGCTCCTAGTCCCAGTAGTTTCGGCTGTGCGTTGATATGTCAGTCAGTCAGTTTCTCCTTTTATATATATAGATAATCGCGCGGAGAATTTATTAGTTTACCGCGATGAAGCATTTTGTAGTTTAGTTCTTATGTAGCGAGATGATGCCACCTAGCAGCTTTGGACTCGGTGGGACCATCAGGTGGGATTGACTGCGATCCCACCTGATGGTAATTAGTGATGAACCTAATGAGTGATGAACCTCTACGGTCCGGACCAAGAGTTTCGCCTCGTCGTTTATTATACCGCGTACATCGAGGGACTGGAACAACTTACCTGCTGCGGTCTTCCCGTCCGCTTATACTTTTAGGTGGCTTCAAGGCTAGAGTGAATATGCTCTTAATAAACTACTGCGCCTCACCATCAATGATTGCATCACTAATTACCATCAGGTGGGATCGCAGTCAAGCACTAGTTTATAACAATACAAAAGAAAAGTTATCGCTACAGATCCAAAGGCAGTGTTAGAGTTTTACCGACTGAAACCCATCTCTTAACCTTTAGTTGCCCATTGCTTTTCAGGGCTGTGGTGACTCTTACAAACGATCCTGCAGCCTATCTTCGTACTCAAAACTTTTTTCACGATATTTTGTTCTTACCCCAAATCACATTATACCCCAATAGCTGCCTACGGGGGCCATGGGTGATTCGAAAGAGATCCCCGGGGCCTTGAAAAAATGGCAACAAAGGAACAGGAGTGGGTTTTTAGTCATTAAAAGTCTGACACTATCTCGCGCTCCGCCCAAGAGCCGGAGATGTCATGAGATGATTTTCCCACCCGAAAAAAAAAAAACCCAATAGTTGCCATCCCCAATGATCTAACTTCCTCAATTATTTAGAGCTATATTTATTTATTTATGTACACATAAGCACTTAAAAATGAAAAGAACAAAAGCAGATAGAAGAACACAAAGGTACTGCTTAATTTAAATGAAATTTCTTCCAGCAGACCTGCGACAAGAGAGTTGGATGAGAGATGTAGACACAGTGTATACAAACAAGTTAGAATATTAAAAATATACTATATTATCTAAATTAAATCATGTAATGCAAAATTATATTTATCAGTAACAGTATATAAAACACTTAAATAGATACAATACATAAACTAAATTATAAAAATATATATCTATTAAATATAACTTTACGAGGTGGTAGAGAACTATATAATTGAAATGCAGTTTTAATTTCACACCCTTTTTTCTTGTAGAAAATCATTAAATAATATCTCCAGCTCTGGGTGGTGCGAGAGGGAGTGCCCACCCATGTTCCTTCAGTTACCCTTTACGTTCCAGGGCAGCGGTTTTACTTTTTCGATTAATCCAGAAGTTTTTTATTTATGTTATTAAGCTTGTTATTTTTAGTCTACCTATCTAACCTGGATATTTCTGAAAAAATTTTGACTGAAAATTCTTGCACTACAAAATTACAAAAAAAAAAAAAAAAACGATTACAATAAACGGAGAGAAAGAAGATATACTTGTTCATTTTAGATAACATGGAAACGAAATCAAAATCGTGTGAAACGAAATAATTATACATTCGTAGCTTTCAAACCTTTTCGTCCGCGTTACGGCAACCATATCGTTTTTATTTTTATTGAAATAAACTGGTGCTTGACTGCGATACTACCTGATAGTAAGTAGTGATGCAATCTGAACGTAAATGATAAATAGGTACATTTTTGAAACTTCGTGAGTGAAAACGACACTTTTCAAAAAAGGTCACCAATAAAACAGGGTCACCAAAAGGAAGCCACTCACGAAGTTTCAAGTAAATAACAAAAACTGTAAAAAGACCGTATTAAAGAATAAAAAGAATATATCATTTAAAAAATGGGTGTTGTCCTACATGTCGTCGAATAAAACATTTATACAATTCTTTTAATGTTTGTTTGATTGACGTTATAATAAAATTGAAATTAATTTATTGGTAAACCAATGACGATACAATGCAATTTAATGATCATCCAATCAAGTAACAAAGATAATCCAATGCAATTTAATTTAAGTTTAATTTTAACATTTCAATTTTATGTAATTTTATGGTATATATTGTTCGTATGTGATTGTGTTACTGAAATAACTCTTTGATACTCGAAATAAATATATAATAACTATTAAGTAAATAAAATGCAATACGTCATAAACACAATATCACCAACAAAATCAGATATTCTTCTATTGTCTTCTCTTCTCTTCTATCGCTGAAAAGTCGGCACTAACACACCTGAAAGTTTGCTCACCTTGATTAAAACACAGGTTCGAGCAACAATTCAGGCCCATCAGTGTACCGTACTTTCTTAAAATGTTCTGTGATATTTTTCTCTCTTGCGTGATATTCTCTTCTGTGATGTTATTCTTCTTTCTTCTGTTTCTTATTTCCGAACGACTTAATGTGATACACCGAGAGTGTTAAAACTTGATGTATAATTTATTTAAAGTACTTACAGATAATAAGACTCGCCAGAGTTAAGTGGCAGTGGGCAGGGCACATTGCTTGCAGAACAGATGGTCGATGGAGACGAAAGGGTCTGAAGTGGTGACCGCGCATCGAAAGACGCAGCGTTGGAAGCCCCAGTCGATTTGGTGAGGGTCGCGGGAATTCGACAGATGCGAAACGCCCAGGACCGTTCGGACCTGTAGCAGTTTATGCCCTGCAGTGCACCTCTTTCGACTGGAATGGTGACGATGATGATGAAAAAGATGTTTCCGTTTTGTATATCAAAGTGAGTCAATTAACCAGGATCTTCGAATCAAAATGGCGCCTTTAAAATGCCAAAGGACGTGCCTAACGAATAAGGCCAAATAAAATGGACAACAAAGTTGCAACATCAAAATTTTTAATTATAGCTTTGGTAAGACTAATAAATAGTTCTTATTATTAATTATATATATCTGTCTAGTAGCCAATCATTCAATAAAAAATGATTGACTTGATAAGATATTGTAATGATCCAGTTTTATATGGGTGAGTCATTTTGAAGGTAGACTAGTCTAGAAACTAAGGTTGTCTTGTATATCATATATTTCTTGTAATTGATAGTCAAATAGTTATCATGGTATCCTTCTTTAAAACAAAGTCCGCTACCACGTTTGTCTGTCTATTTACTATTAACTCAAAAACTACTGAATAGATGTTGCAGTTTTCACCAATAGGCAAAGTGATTCTGACTGACCTGGATTTTGACTAGCCTGATGGTCTGGTATAGTTAGTTATCTCTCTATGCCGTAGGATGTAGGTTCGATTCCCACCCAAGACAAATGTTTGTGTGATGAGCACGATTATTTGTTCTGTGTCTGGGTGTAATTTATCTTTAATATGTATGTATTTAAGAATATATAAGTATGTTTATTAGTTGTCTAGTACTGCACACTAGTTTAGTATTAGATGGCGTTGTGTGATAGTTGGAAAAAATGTTTTAAAACAAAAGCCAAGGCTTTATGTCCGTAGATTTTTACACTTTTTGTCCTGGTTGCCAGATTTTAGATATGACAACCCTCCTTCCGGCCACCGTAGGCGCGGGCTTGCGCGGGATGTCCCATGCGTAGCCCGCCATCCGACTGTCCGGTAACCGTCCGGACTGAGCCCAAGTCATCGACGGCGCGTATTGTTCCACGCGCGCCCCAGGGAGATGTCAGCAAATCGTAGGGGCCCAGAGCATGGTCGAAGCCTACTGGGGCCATGGGTAATGTGAAAACGAAACCCTGGGTCGAAGGCAACGAAGGAACAGGCGTGGGTTTTTAGTCAGTAAAAGTCTGACACTATCTCCCGCTCCACCCAAGGGCGGGTTTGTCATTAGTTGACTTTTCCAACTAAAAAAAGACCCCTTCGTTACCAATCTAAACTCTTGTCTAAATAATTGAGTTCCCAATATATCCAAATAGCAAACGAAAACGAATAAAAAACAATACCTCCTCTCAGAACAGTTACAAAACAAATACAAATAAAATAAATCAAACACGACACTATCAACAAAAAATCTACATCATTATTACACTGACAGCAAAAAAGGCGCGAAAAAGTCTTTTGACATCTGTCAATTACCACGCGCGTTCGGAAACACGGCACGAACGAACCCAAGTTTATTGCGAACAAATAATCGGTGACATGTAGATTGGCTTAGTTAGTTTGGCCGTAGTATTTGTACATATTTCAAAATAATGGTTGGCCGGTTGTTAAAATGCTGACTCTAGTTGCGTGGAGCGCCCGCAGCGACGGGTAAATTGAAGTTAGTACGTATATTCGGTTCTGATACGGTGGCCTTGTTAAACGGACATGCGACACGTGCGCAAAGAGACTTCAATTCAATATTATTGTATTATTGAGCTCTTATACACCTGTACGGCACCGTTGACGCAGTAGTTGTGTGATTCGCTGCTTCACTGAGTGTCGCGGGTTCAATTTCCGCACGGAAAAAATATTTATAAAATATGGTCTACAGATAGTTTTTCCAGGATCCGGTTTATGTTCATTAAAATGATGGTAACACGAGTTTATGTTCGGAATTATAATCATTAAAATCATTAATACAACCCTCTCAGTTAGTCTAAACCTGTTTTTATTTTTACACAACGCCACGCAACGCAACGCTAAGCAGAGCTTGTGTTATGAGTACTAAATTACTGATAAACATACTTATATATTTCTAAATACATACATATTATAGATAAATTTCACCCAGACACAGAACAAATTATTGTGCTCATCACACGAACATTTGTCCAGGGTGGGAATTGAACCCGTCGTGGGCTCGTCGTGGAACGCTATCCAGTCCCAAACTAAGCAGAGCTTGTGCTATGAGTACTAGAGAAGTGATAAACATACTTATATATTTCTAAATACATACATAATATAGATAGATTACACCCACACACATAACAAATGATTGTGCTCATCTCACAAACATTTGTCTTGGCTGGGAGTCGATTCCACAACCTCCGGCTTAGCAGTCAGGGTCACTAACCACTAGACCAACAGGCCTGTCGCTCCATATAGCTCCATTCCTATAACAGTTCAGTTTGGGTCGTGAAATCGATCGCGTTAACAGCTCGTGGTATATTAGTCAGTATATTTTCTGACATGCGTGATGGAAACTTAACGTCATGGCGAACGCGTGTATGAAAAAATCGATTACCCGTCCCTTCTCATGGCCCCGGCTGCCCCAAAAATGTGATTGGATAGCCCTATAGTCTCATAGCGCACCTAATTATATACGTCTATATTGTAATGTAATACATTTACTAATGGGTATTGGTAACCGATCCATCTTTATGTTTAAAAAGCTAATGTAATTTATTACTTTTCTGATAATATTATTTTGCGGGGAAAGGTAGATTTAAGTTGATCTTTTTAGGGCTCCGTACCGCAAAAGGTAAAAAAGGAACCCTTATAGGATCACTTTGTTGTCCGTCCGTCTGTATGTCTGTCTGTTTCTCAAAATCTGACTTCTTGGCTTCACTTTTTTTTTGACTGACCGATATTTTGACAATTCAAAAGTGCCTGTAATTGGTCTATTTGAAATAAACGTTTCTGATTTCTGACACGGTGTCCGCCGCGGCCCCTTGTGCTGAAAATGGTTTTTAGTGTGGCGTTCAACGTGTTAAGAGCGAATTGAATTGGTCCATCTGGTGAGATAGTGGTCAAAAGCGAGCCGAGATACCGCTTTTTGGCTCCCAAGGGCAGTACAGAAGATACAATTCTGATTATAAATGGCGGCACGAGCTTTCATTAATTCTGTTTAATTTTAACCCTCAATTTCCAGTCAATTTTATCATAAACTAGATCTAAAATACAACAGTAAATTCACCAGTACGAATAACCAGAGTTGCCCAAACCAGTAATGAGATCGAGATCAACGCGCAAATGTTGCCAACGTCAATATCTATATCTGCCAAATTTCAATCGTAAACTAAGGCGTTTATTTCAAATCTTATTTTATCCTCCTTTGTAAATTGTCTATGAGTAAACACTAGTGTCTATTTAAGAGGCTTCTTTTCCACTTGCCTATGGTCGACATCGACCATGGTTTAAAAGCTTGTTGCTTAATCTAACGCAATTTAACGCGATGTTTGATGAAGATGCAATGCAAAAAAGGAGTGAAAATGTATGTCGAGTAGCATCCCCTTAAGGGTGCTGCTCAAATATTGCCCGCGACATTAAAATTTTCGTCAGAAGCGAGTTAAATGTTGATTAAACATGCGCCTCAAAGAGATGTCAGCAAACCGTAGGGGCCCAGCAGGTCCGAAGCCTGCTAAGGCCAAGGCAAAAAGTATGACAGGGATACTCGTGGTCCTAGAACGCAAAAGGCAACTAAAGGAATAATATAATATAATAATATAATATTCCACAAATATCACACAACACAGTCCCATACTAAGCAGAGCTTGTGTTATGGGTACTAGACAACTGATAAACATACTTATATATTTCTAAATACATACATATATAGATAAATTACGCCCAGACACAGAACAAATGATCGTGCTCATCACACAAACATTTGTCCTGGGTGGGAATCGAACCCACGACCTCCGGCATAGCAGTCAGGGCCACTAACCACTAGACCAACAGGCCAGTCAATAGTAGAATATAGGTGGTTTTAGTCAGTAAAAGTCTGACACGCCCTCGCCACGATCATAGCGTGGGAGAAGTCATTAAATGATTTCCCACGTTTAAAAAATCCTGATCCCATCTTTAAATTTGACGTCACTTAGGTCTTTTCCTATTTCTAGGGTACCATATTATTTCCATCACGTTGAAAATATCCAAAAAGACTCAATTAATGATTATTCATCTATAATAGCATAGCATAAGCATAATCAGCCTTTTAATGTTTCCACTGCTGGGACTCAGGGCTCCTCTTTAGGAGAGGGAATGGGCCGTAATCCACCACGCGGGCCCAGTGCGGGTTGGTGAATTCGGATTTTTTGGACATGCCAGGTCCTCACGATGTTTTCCTTCATCGTTTTGAGAGCAGTGGTGATGAAATAAATTATACAAAGTAATGCACCTGACTGGGTTTGAACCCGCGACCAACAATTCGCATATTTCTTAATAAATCTTACATACCAATCAACAAAATCTGTAACGCAAATTATATTCAACTTCTAAGCTAACAAAACCGTAATAAAACTGAAATATACCACAATTATTACTTCTAAAATTCTTAAAACTTATGTATCTAACTTCGCTTCTCATTCAAACTTCCTCTCTACTCAATTTCAACTTGTTCTCATTGTAGCAAAGAGCCATATTTCCACCATGTTTTAGTTGAAATATTCCTGTTATACGCAACAGGTTGGGAGGTTGGAAATTCGGCCATTTTTCCCTGATAAATGATGTGTCAGTGCAACGAACAAGGCTTCGTGTTTTTTAGTGTTCATTTTCGCTGTTAAATTGTGTTGTTTATGTTCTGTTTTATGTTTTTTCTTTAGTTCTTTGAATGTCTGTGTAATGTAATGTTACATTTTGTTTACTTACTAGCTTTTGCCCTGGTTTTACTCGCGTACATAAAATATAGCCTATGTCACTCAGGAATAAAGCAGCTTTCTATCGGTGAAAAAATTTTAGCAATCGGACTAGTACTTTCAGAGATTACCTCCTACAAACAAAAAGCAAACTACCTCTTTATAATATTAGTGTGGATTAATTTCTTTATGCACAAAAAAGTACAGAGGTAAAATTTACCTTAGGCATTTCCTACCAGTCAACCTTAGGGTGATGCTGATAATAGTGAGAAAAAAGGTAAATACAAGAAAAGATATACTGATAAACCATAGATACAATAAAATTGTATAATGTTATACTCAAATGAATAATCTAAACACACAAATATAGACGTACTCAAACAATTAGTCTTAATCGACAATAGGGGTTTTGCAGGCATTCTTTTTTTTGTTTTTTTAAATTGATATAAACCAGAGCTTGACTGCGATCCCACCTGATGGTAAGCAGTGATGCAATCATTGATGGTGAGGCGCACTAGTTTATTAAGAGCCTATTCATTATTAGCTAAATAAACAAATAGATGTAGATTGCGACTTTGTTTTACACTATCCTTGCATATATTATAAAAGTAAGTCCTTCACCGTGTCTGTCTGTCTGTTCTGTCACTAAAAGTTTTTGAAAAAAATTGTCGTCATTCAGAATCTTTTTTTTGCAAGGATTATTATACTTTTTTGACTTTTTTAATTTTTTTAGTAAATTATGAAGTGTCAAAGTTCATGCAAAATAGCAGATATTCGGAGGTCTTTACTGGATTACTTTAACACAAATTTGTAAATTGATTTTAATAGAAGCCTAGATAATATCTTGTGAGGGTCGCGGGAGTGCGGTGGATGCGAGAGGCACAGGATCGGTCATTGTGGCGACGCTTGGGGGAGGCCTATGTCCAACAGTGGACGTGTTTCGGCTGAAATGATGATGATGATGATGAGATAATATCTACAAGAAACTGCGTTTCCAAAATATCTAATGAAAAATGTGTAATAACGCGATAATCGCGTAAGAGGGGTTGTATGAAAAACAGTGAAAATGTATGTCGAGTTGCATCCCCTTAAGTGTATAAAACATGCATATCAAGGTAGAGAAATTTGAAAAATTCTAAAAATTTGTAAAATCTGTGCGAAACTGAGGCGAATCGATGTATAAAGATATTAGTGAACTAGGCAAACGTTGTCCCGACAAATAAATTATTAAAACAATGGGGGTGGAGTAGGAGGGTAAAAAATAACCCACGACCTATTCTCAGATCTACTAAGTACACACAAAAAAAATCATAAAAATCGGTTGTGCCGTTTCGGAGAAATTCGATATCAAACGATGTGACACAAGATTTTAATATATCAGATGCGTGAAAGTTCGTTTTCCCATACAAACTTGGGACCTCCTTTTATCCCCTTAGGGATTGAATTCTGGTAAATCCTCTCATATTCTCCCTAAAATGCCTACGTCATAAAAGGAAACCTTGTACTAGTTTTCCTAATCGCAGTAGTTTCAGCTGTGCGTTGATATGTCAGTCAGACAGTGTCTTCTTTTATTTAGGAACCGACCTAAAAACTTCCGGCCACCGTAGGCGCGGGCTTGCGGACGGCGAGCAATGGGTGGCTCGCCGTCCGATCGTCCGGTAACCGTCCGGACCGAGCCCAAGTCGTCGACGGCGCGTAGTGTTCCACGCGCGCCTCAAGGAGATGTCAGCAACCGTAGGGGCCCAACAGGGTCGAAGCCTACTGGGGCCATGGGTGATGCGAAAGTGACCCCCGAGGCCCTGGAAAAAAAAAATGGCAAAGAAGGAACAGGAGTGGGTTTTTAGTCAGTAAAAGTTTGACACTATCTCTTGCTCCGCCCAAGAGCGAGGGTTGTCATTAGATGATTTTCCCACCCGAAAAAAAAAAAGTAGTTTCAGCTGTGCGTTGATATGTCAGTCAGACAGTGTCTTCTTTTATTTAGGAAACCGACCTAAAAACTACCATAAAATATATTCAAATATAACAAAACCAAAAACCACACATATTCAAAATACCATCCCATAAAACATCAACGTGTAAAATAAACACGCGAATTCTGGTAACTTTCCTATACGTGTTTCCATATACACCCATTATTATAGGAATATGTACATGTAGTCTATGGTACATTTAGGTTAATACCACCACACCCGCAGCTCGCGTGACCAGAGACAAAGTGGCACTACACTTAATTGAATTAGCCAATATTCCCTGTTCATTTAATGCTATCCATCCGACTGATGGTTATCGCAAAGTGTGTAGCCGGTTCCTATCTTTAATTTGTTGATAGTTCTATTAATTGATGGATTGATATTGATATATTATCAGGGCGTATGGATTTTTTTATGGCGGGGGAGTAGAGCATTGTTTTTTTTTTTTTGATTTTTGTTACGGTTATGTGGTTTTAATGTTGTACTCTTGTGAGTAAAGCACGGTCGACGCAGTGGTAAGCTTAAAAAAGAAAAAAATAAAAAGTGAGAAATATAATAGGTATACACCCCTATTTTATAAATAGTACAAAAAAAACCGTTACTGATCATATTTTGTGTGGCCAGAAGTAAAAAAAAAAACGAAATTCCAAAATTGTCCACGAAAATTTAGCATAGTAAATTCATAATAGAATCAATCATTCATAACAATTGCTACTAGAAAATACTACGCGCAGTGTTTTTCCATTTTCATCGTCATTTATTCATTCATAATCAATAGCTCGTACAATATTTCCATAAACTGAGTGACATTTTGGAATATAAAAACTAACTTTGCTGTTTATGAATATTTTTATAACAAGCGCTTAAAGTATTTGTACTAATTAAAAATTTGTTGTTTTTTTTTAAAGTTTATTTAAAAAAATCTTGTGTCACAATCGGTTTTTATGTTTTTTTTTTTGTATACATGGTAGGTCGTAATTATATCCTGTCAGCAGTCACGATATCACTGACTCCTTTTTCTTTCATGTCATTCCTCACACAATCTCTCCATCCTTTCTTTGGCCTCTCTCTCTCTTCATTCACCCAAATTTATACTCTTAACCCTTTTAGTGATACGTGTTTCATATCCCTCCTCTTCACATGACATCAGATACTAAATTAATTCTCAGACTACAATTTATAAGCTGTTATAAGGTTTGAATTTTGCAAAACTAATAGAAATAACTTGAACAAAATGAACCACGTAATAATTAACTACTATTGCTATTACACTGTCTGGCAATAAAAAGTGGCCCACTTTTCTAAATTAATTGCTTTGGTCTGGATATCTACAATTTGAGCACTTATTACGAACATCAATATTTCTTCGTTTACTTAATTGGTAAGTTCCTTAGTACTTTAATTAGTTTTTCTATGACTTGCTTTGGTAAAAGGCGCTTTTACTTCTTTTATTTTAATGACCATTTTTGTTCAAAGAAATGTTTATTCAATTGTAAGAAAAAATTAGGTAGCAAGTAAACATAGATACCTACAGCAAGGGCAGGTTTAAGGTGGCTCGAGAAAAAAATACCTGGAAGGATTTGGCTGTGGCCTTTGCATTTTTTTATATGAATCAATGGTACTTTCAATAAATATTTTTTTATTTGCCCAGCTGTGAGAAAGTATAAAAATACCCAAATACTGCCCGATTTTCAAAAATTCGAATTTCATAATACGGCTTACAATTTTATTATTAAGTCTATTATAAAAAATAAACATGAAATTTATTTTACCGGAATTCGTAAATGCGAATTATTTGTATCCGATTTTCAGAAGTTCGAAGAATCAAATGCTGGATGGCCTCTCGATCAGCATGGCGACAGTCGGATTTTCATTACTTCGAATAAACTGCTAAAATTAAAATTCTGATTCAATTAGTATAATACATTCATTATCTAGTTACGCGTATATATTCAAACTCAGTAAGCATACAATTAACATTTTATGTAATTTAGGATTATCTAATTTGCTATTTTTTACATATTTGTGTATATATTTTTTTGTATTTTCTTTCCCTTATATACAACTGCGTCAGATCCCCTGTACTATTGGTGGTTGGGAATTATAAAATATGATGAATGATAAATCGGAGTTTTTATATAAAGAATTTTAAACCATTCGGAATTAGGAAAATCGATATTTTTTAAAACGTATTTGTGAGATATTACCGGAAAGAATAAGTTAGCTAAAAAAAAATTTGATCGGATTTTGTTCTAAATTTTTGATATGCCACCGAAGATCCACCGGTTGAGTGTGAAGTAGTAACAAACATACAAACATATATATATATTGTATTATGTACATAATTATGTATGTGTCCTAAATACTTTTTAGTAATATGAACATAGTTTATGACCACTATCTCACTTGATGTTAGGTTATAGTATACCTAGGCAACGCCAACGATGGTGCATGACGGCCTCAAGGCAAATAGGTAACTTATACAATCGTGACTTGAAAAGATCCTGGTTAAACTATCAGGAAGCAAGACTCTTGCAAGGAGGTTTTCTCCTAAGCTCACAACAACAACAACAGCAACAGTGTGCTGATGATGATACCCGACAGGCTCGACTGTCTTTATATAAGGCGCTGCAGTGACTTGCATGTTACCTGCAGTTATCGGTAACTGTGTGTGAAATATTTAAAAGTTGTTTGTTTGTTGGTTACGTTTTCTGTTAAGTGTAATTATGAGTCGTAGTTACTTGAACAAATAAAATGATATATATATATATAAGCTGTACGCATAATAAATGAGTTTTGAGAAAAACTTTTTGAGATTCGATGGAATTCAAATTCAAAAATTCAAAATTCAAATGTTTTTATTTCACATAGGCCTACACGAGCACTAATAAAACGTCAGAAGCTAGTGCACGGTTTCAAGTTGATCGTTTCCTATGGAGAAAAACCGGCAAAAAACTCCATGGTCAATCTTTTTAAAAAAAAATGTTGATCTTACAATATATCCAAATTACAGTATTAGTAGATATTATGTAAGGACAGTGTAGACCAGTCAATATTGTACCCAAAAGTACAATAAAAATAATCAGAATAAAATGTCAGTCGTAATAGGCAGTAATCTTGTGTTATTTCGTCTCATAGCATAAGCTTTATTATTCCTGTTGCTAGGATTTAGGCCTCCTGTATGAGAGGGAGTTCCATCGCACACCCTCTCAAATACATATATCGAATTAAAAAACAATATATTCCCTGAATAAGCTGTTTTACTTATTTGTAAGTCAATTTTAGTTGTTACACGTTTACTTAATTTCTGTTTTATTTCATATTTGCATCAAGTGTATCCTCATTTTGAGTCGAGGTACTCTCTGTCCAAAATGCCATGTCCAGAAGAAATCGCGGAATGCGATAAGATACATTTTTTAGTTTAAGGCCTCTATTATAATAATAATATTACATAACTATCACACTACGCCGTCTAGTCTCAAGCTAAGCAGAGCTTGTGTTATGTGTACTAAACAACTGATTAACATACTTGTATATTTCTAAATACATACATATATAGATAAATTACACCCAGACACAGAGCAAATGATCGTGCTCATCACACAAACATTTGTCCTGGGTGGGAATCGAACCCACGACCTCCGGCATAGCAGTCAGGGCCACTAAGCACTAGACAGGCCATTATGTAGATTATTAATTTGGTGAATAATAAAGTAGGTCTATATACCTACTAGAGAGAATGATTTATTGTTTGTTTGAACGCGCTAATCTTAGAAACTACTGATTCGAATTAAAAAAATATTTTAGTATTAGATAATCCGTTAATGGGGGATGTTCATCACGTTACAACCCACAGGAGCAGAGCAGTAACTAAAGACGCGACTGAAACCGCGCGGGACGGCTAGTAAATAAATAGGAATGTCCTATTTCCACAATAATTCATCAAACTCAGCAGGGAAGAGCAAAACAGCAGCAGTTAATATATCTTTATAGTTCCATTTAGCGTTTCCATTACACGTGTTACGGTCAATGGTAAAAATTAGGTTAATAGTCAATTTACGAGATGTCTGAACTAGACAGTGAGTCATGTGGCCGTTCGTGGATTGCTATAATTTGTGCTGGTTACAGACATTTGTGGGAATAGATGTGAGTTGAATTTTGGTAATTTTTGGTTGGCTGCTTATATTAAAATGGTGTGAATTCATCATTCTCCTCCCTATACCTAAACATTTGTATTAATCAAAATAAAAACGTATAAGTTATAGGAATAGTTATTTTTTAATTTATTTTTTATTGGTTTTAGTTTGTTTGTAATTTTATGTCTAACTAGCGGCTGCCAGTGACTTTGTCCGCGTGATGTTAGAAAATTCATCATCATCATCATTTCAGCCGAAAGACGTCCACTGTTGGACATAGGCCTCCCCCAAATGTCACTACAATGTCCGGTCCTGTGCGTCTCGCATCCATCGGATTCCGAGACCCTCACCAGGTCATTGGTCCACCTGTAGGAGGCCTTCCAACACTGCGTATTCTGGTACGCGGTCGCTACTCCAGAATCTTTCGGCTCCAACGGCCATCTGTTCTACTTTCTGATGTACTTTTTTTGTTTACATGATTAATGAGCACCTACAAGTGTGTTGCAGTGCTCTGACAGGGATTCTACTCTACAATGATTCAGTGAATAGGCTCTTAATGCATAAGTGCGATTCACCATCAACGATTGCATCACTGCTTACCATCATGGGATCGCAGTCATGCACTAGTTCAGGTATATCAATAAAAAAATATTACTTAAAGATTCAAAGCATTTTATTCCAAATAAACCATTTGTGCCTGTAAATGGTTTATTTGAAATAAAGTACTCTTGAAGTCATGTCAAGAAGTCAGTCAGAAAACAAATATGCTAACTGCACATTCCAAAGCGTAGATCTCTATGGAGAAGAATGTGCAAGAAACTCCATGGACACTTTTTTCAATCATGTTTTGTAATTAAAAATATCTCTGTTACATATTTCTTATCGCTATCATGTGAGAACAATGTAAATAAAGTAAAAATAAAAACTAAATATGGATATTAAAATAGCAACTGGCAGCTAAGAGATTGAAGTAATGCGACTGGCTGGGTTTGAATTCGCGACCTACAATTCATAAGTCGGGTCCGTTATCACAGGGCCACTACTGCTCCGAATTTTTGATATTGAATACCTAGTTACTGCAAAATAGGTACCATATTATTAGCAGATCTGGGGCATTGGTAGGTCAAAGGTGTCTGCCAATCGTGATAAAATAACTTATTGAAAGTATCTTAGGATTCCAAAAAGGCAGACCGCTTTGAAATAAGAAACGAAATAGTCCAGAAAAATATCCTATCTTGTTGTCTACCGACCTATATAGTATTTTATAAAAAAAAGAAAACATTTTCGAAGCTAGATATCGCACAGAACCCGAGTCTTGTCGATATTTCGTTCCCTACCATTATATTTTAGTATTTCCACCGAACCGAACAAGTATCGTTGGCAAAAAAATCTATAAAACACGGTTATTATAATAACCTAATCAATATTCTGGAAGCTAGCCAATTTTGGCTTTCTTCGGTTATAAAATCTGATATTCTGATTCCTCGAAAGTTTAAAAAAAAATAGGTTAAAACAACCGATTACTGGCTTCTTGCCAAAATTTCAACCTTACTTTTGCAAAATTGTTTCAAGTAAGCAGAATTATTTAAAGTAAGTAGCAATTATTATGCATTGCAGTGGGGCTACGATTTATGATAAAATTCCAGGGGTAGGTTTTTGGCACACTTTAAATAGATTAGTGCATTTTATATCTGACCGACTGCTTTTGTTAAGCGCACAGAAACTACTGCAGAATTATGTAATTACCTACCTTGAAGTTGTAGCGACACCTATGGCGTCATATAATAACTAATCCTGCATCGCACAATTAAAGTTCTCCGTGCATATAGAACAGCCCGAAATCATCTATTGGGCAGTTGCTCTCTAGATATAACACCCGTCTGGTCGGAGGATCCTCTCTTTTCAACGGAGGTTTGCGAGACTATACTCTCTGTTCCGCCTACCTTCAAACTGGTGACCCCGACGTGATCATATCGGTGTCACCAGTTTGGAGGTATATTGTTAGTTTTTATGTGACGCCATATATGTCACTACAAAGTATTTAACAGTATGTACTCATTACAGTTTTGTTATACATGGTATTTCAATACTGTGTCGATGCTTAGCTTTTCTTTTTGAAGTTCTCATGAGCAAAAGTTCTTTTCATAATCATCATTTTAAAAGGCATCCATTGCTGGGCATAGCCCAAGTATCGTTACAACGACCGGTCCTATGCGTCTCGCATCCAACGATTTCCCGCAACCCTCACCAGGTCGTTGGCCTACCTTGTGGTAGGCTGCGTCTTTTTTCGTTTTAGGTTATTTTAAAATGTCATATTGATGAAAAACTGTTTGACAAGTCTTTGTATATCAATAACAGAATCCTACCACCACTTGACACCGTCAAAAACTAAAAATCTTACCTATCATACCAATATTATAAAGGCGAAAGTTTGTATGTATGAATAACTCGAATGTATAGGCTTTGAGTTCGTTAATATTTGGTGACATAGGTCTATGAGCAGTTTATATTTTACCTTGTCTTCCATCGCATTAACCTACTTCGTCCAAAAAAAAAACGTTTTCTTTCACTGTAGCCACAGCGCAGCATTTTTTATTTTTTAAGCGGATCCGCTTCAAAGTCCAACAGACCAGTCATCATCAGTCAGGATGATGAACCACGCCCTTGAAAAACTTGACCTATCTCACATAAATAACAGTCGCCATGTGTAATGTCGGAATTGTGCGTAAACCAGAGCACACGCATTCAATCTTCTGAGTCTGTCGTAAACGTGCATCTGTTGACATGTGTCGGCAAGCTTTGTAATGCAGATTATGCATTATGTGAACAGTCGGGGACAAAAGTGTAATATGTTGATTATATTCATTATGGAATCTTATTTATATTTGTTTCGAATATTAGTGTCAAAAGCTTTGATTAATTGTCTTGTTTACTCTTTCACATTAACACGTTCAGTGCAGAACGAGGTCTAATACGCCTCGTACGTGTCTTCTTTGTGGCGTGGCTAAGTAATACATAGTCTTCTCTGCGGTGTGGTGGCCGTAATTTCAATTTGGTTTAGTTTAGAAACGAGATGAATTATACCTAAGATGCCCTGGTGTATCTACCTTAATACGGGGTCACAATGACGAAGTACCGCAATTAATATCTTTAGTTTCTAAAACGCTACGGGGTCTAATAAGCCCCTTACTGTCATAATGATAGTTTTCACACGAGGTCTTATACGCCCCGAACCACAGGAATGGAAATAATATAAAGATGAATGCATTTATTAACATGATATAGAAAAAAAAAAACAATAAGATGAAAGAAAAAGATAACGTTATAAAAATGATAATATACCTAACTACTTTTGTTGCTGACTGTACACTCAGCAACAATAGAACAAATAGCTAAACATAGAATTTTGTTGTATTGCAGTATCTTGGATTTTCTTGTTCGAGTAATTATTTTAAGATGTCTTTTTTTGAGGTGGAAAATCATTTAATAACTTATCTCGCTTTGGGTGGAGCGAGTGCGCGTATCAGCCTGTTACTGACTAAAACCCACCTGAGTTTCTTCAGTTATTTTTTTTACGTTCCAGAGCCACGGTAACTCTTAAAGGTGGCTATCTATTGAAAAAAACAGCTAATAAAACCTGTCAATGTATATTACGTTTCATTATGCATATTATGTATTAGCTAAGGAGTGGAATTCCCTGCCGGAGTCTGTGTTTCCTGATAGTTACAACCTAAGAATCTTTAAGTCAAGAGTGAATAGGTTACTTCTAGGCAAGCGTGCTCCATCGTCAGCCACATCATCGCTTACCATCAGGTGAGATAGTGGTCAAACGCTCGCGTTTGACCACTATCTATCAATAATAATAAAAAAAACGTTTAAAATATTGCATCTACAGAGTTTTCTGGACTTCAAAACAGTTTTAAAGACGTAGTAAATCGGTCGCCATGTTACAAAAGAGCGCGAACGGCGCGTGCGCAAGCAATCATTCAACGGATACGCACCACATGTTCAGTTTATTTGATGAACTTTGTACTCTACGCTCGTCTGCGGTTGACTATTCGAATACGAATACGATACGAATTTTTGAAATTATTTATTTAAATTAATTTGTGAAGCAATTTTTCTACGTTAAAATTACTTGAGCTTGAGCAGTGGTGGCCGAGTGGAAACGACTCCGACTTACGAGTTGTAGGTTGCAGGTTCAAACCCAGCCAGGCGCATTACTTTGTGTAATTCATTTTATTACCACTGCTCTCAAAACGGTGAAGGAAAACATCGTAAGGAAACCGGCATGTCCTAGAACCAAAAATTCAAAGACATGTGACATCCACCAACCCGCACTGGGCCCGCGTTATGGATTACGGCCCATTCCCTCTCCTAGAGAGGAAGCATGACTCCCAACAGTGGGAACAATAGAAATGGACAAAATTATTTATTCAATCATTTCTCCATAGAGTATAAATGAACTTACTACGTTTAATGACTCCACTGTTTGATGGTGTGCATTCAAAACAAAAATAAAATAATTATAAACTAGCTCTTGCGAGCGTCTTCGCCCGCGTGAAAGTTTTGAGTTAAATTAATTACCTATAAATAAACATTCAAAAATAACCTACAAACATACAAAATTAAAAGATTTTCCTCATTATTATATTAGTATAGAAGTATCATATTTTAACACTGGTTTAACAAATCTTACGGTGCGAATAAAAAAGTGATGGAGTTTTAAATTTCAATATTGTTTCCATAAAGGGACAGATTCATTTACAGAAGCTAAGAAATTCGACATGGCAAAAAAAGCAGAAAAATACCCTATAACACTAATCTGAGATTCATTCAAAGGTCGTATCACCCTAGCCATGTTACGATCGTTTCGTTTGCGTGGAACGTCTCGAGAAGGCCACCCCTCCGATTACTTTGTTCTGACCACGTGACCGAGCGTCGAGATGACGTCAGAACAAAGGAAACGGAGGCGTGGCTTATTTTTTATTTTTATTTTTTTATTATTGATAGGCTCGCGTTTGACCACTATCTCACCTGATGGTAAGCGAGGCGTTCGACGTAAACGAAACGAACGCAACTTGGCTAGGGGGGCTGGACCATCAATTTGACCTATAGATATCTAATTTGTTAGAATTTTACAAAAAAATATCCTGACAAAACATTCTCCCAGGAAAACAGCGTTTCATGTTTGTGTGATGAGCATGATTATTTGTTCTGTATCTGGGTGTAATTTATCTATATTATGTATGTATTTAGAAATATATAAGTATGTTTATCAGTTGTCTAGTACTCATAACACAAGCTCTGCTTAGCTTGGGACTAGACGGCGTTGTGTGATAGTTGTGGAATATTATTATTATGTGCTATTCCAGAATATGGTCTATCCATGTAAAATATTTCACCCAAAGCCTTTAAAGCTTGAAGGAGTAACAAAAATCATAAATTTTTGCCTTCACAATGTTAGTGAGTAGTGGTGGCCGAGTAGTAACGGCCCCGTTTTACGGAGTTGTAGGTCGCAGGGTCAAACCCAGCCAGGCGCATTACTTTGTGTAATTTATTTCATCACCACTGCTCTCAAAACGGTGAAAGAAAACCTCGTGAGGAAACCGGCATGTCCTAGAACCAAAAATTTGAAGACATGTGACATCCACCAACCCGCACTGGGTCCGCGTGGTGGATTACGGCCCATTTCCTCTCCTAGAGAGGAGGCGTGAGTCCCAAAAGAGGGAACGTTATAAGGCCGACTATGCAATGTTAGTGTGATAACTAGGTTTCCTTGCGTGATCACATCAGAAATGAAGATATCCGCAGAAGAACCAAAGTTACAGACATAGCCCAAAGAATCATCAAACTTATGTGGCAGTGGACAGGGCACATTGCTCGTAGAACAGATAGTTGATGGGGACGAAAATTTCTGGAATAGCGACCACGTACCGGAAGACGCAGCTTTGGAAGGCCTCCTACAAGATGGACCGATGACCTGGTGAGGGTCGCGGGAATCCAATGGATGCGAGACGCACAGGACCAGTCATTGTGGCGACACTTGGGGGAGGCCTATGTCCAACAGTGGACGTCTTTCGGCTGAAATGATGATGATGATGATAACTAGGTTATTTTTTATTGTTATGAACCAGTGCGATCCCACCCGATGGTAAGCAGTGACGCAATCATTGATGGTGAGGCGCACTAGTTTATTAAGAGCCTATTCACTCTAGCCTTGAAGACTCCTAAATTATAGTTGGACGGGAAGACCGCAGCAGGCAAATTGGTAACAATAATAGGTAACACCTATTGCTAATAGTTTATAGCCACTTTAATCCTAAACGCCAAAACCAATACCATAATATACCACAAGCTCCTTAAAGAATCACCCAGTAACAGATCTCAATATGTAACTCACAACTACTAAGCAGTCAGATCGATCTCACATTAAAGTGTATTTTTGGAACGAAAGATTAATATTTTTTGGCATAAACTCAAAGTTTCCATCGTCGAGTGATGCTGCGCAGACGGCTATCGTGTTATTATTTAGATTTTTCTTGATATTTTATTAGTATTACAAACTGTGAGAGTATTTAAGGCTCTGGTTTATATTATGGAACTATAAATCGACCATATTTCCTGTTACATACGTGAAACTCTACTAGTAATAAGTGGAAACGTTGTTGATTGTACGTTTACCTACTAAATTGTTAACTTAGACGTAAGAAAAAATGTACAATTATTTGTTTTCCCTAATAAAATAAAATAAAACACTAGCTTCTATCAGTAGCTTCACTCATGTAAAACGTAGAAAATATGTATATGCCTACGTCAATTAGTGATCAAGTTTTATAGCATACTGCTGGTAAAAGTTTTTTTTACACCAGATCAAATTTAGGGGCCTTTAAGTCAAGAGTGAATAGGTTATTTCTTGGCAAGTGTGCTTCATATCCGTCTACTACATACGCTACCATTAGGTAGTCGCTCACCATTAGGTGAGATAGTGGTCAAGGGAGAATCTATGAATAATTAAAAAAAATATAAATTATAATCAAATATTCAGGATATATATGTATATCGTCGAATCCGACTCAGCTGGGTAGCGTTCGGGAAGCTGCGCGGTATCTTCTTGTCCAACATACCACAGTGTCTCAAGACGAAAGTCTATGACCAGTGCGTGCTGCCAGTGATGACATATGGCTCCGAAACGTGGTCGCTTACAATGGGCCTTAATGGGATATAAAGCCTAACAACAACAATCTAGGATAGAATATCCTGGTGACGATTTGTGAAGAGACCAGACCCCAAATAATGGGAACAGGAGAGGACAAAGAAGGAGGAAAAGATATAAAGGAGGAGAATATAGAGCACTATTTATTCCAAAATAGGAAACTACTACCAAATTTTGTCACATTAATAGATTTTATAGATAAACCACTAATATACAAAACACAACATGCAGTCACAGAACTATTCGATTATAATTTAGACAAATATTTAAGTCATGATGATATAGCAAAAACAATAAACAGTTTTTTCACAATAAATAATTTGGCTTATAAGGAAAATTATGTTATGACTTACCAAATCTTCAACCAAAGTATCTGATCCCAAATTTTATCGATATATCTGGAAGAAAAGAAAAGATTTCATTAATATCATAGAAACATCAAAATAGTATTAACGTAGGGGTATCCTAATATACAATAGATAACAGAGCTGTTGAAGTCAGATAGGGAGTCGCTTTGTTTGGTTTAGTGCCTGACTGCAATTCCACCTGATGGTAAGCTGTGATGCAATCGTCAATGGTGAAGCACATTAGTCTTTTACATTATAAATGTAACTGTGGCATCCTTTTGCCAGTCCGCTACCATATTACTGTCTAATATTATGCCTATTTTCATAAATTTGATTGATACGCTACGGAAAATTCTGGAGCATTATATTATGAATCAGCTGATCAAGGACAGTAGAGCAAGCCTCTTTGCTCATGTCATGACACATGATATCATGAAGATTATATATGTATATGCTATGTACATTATGATGTCATTATCAAATACCTATCTTACTATGTCTATATATCTGTATCTGTATGTATAGATAGATGTATTTATGATAAAAGGAAGTGTCATTAGAGTATTTTAAATTTTGAGAAATTCAAATTTAAGGGTAGTATTGTTAATGCTTTTTCAATACACTTACTCGAAAACCCGCTCTTATCCCACCGCTTTTAGGCACACAATAGACTGCTTTCCGCACTAGTGCAGAAATAGCGCGTGCTCTCCCCCACAACAATGTTATTACATTTTTCGGATCAAACTGGGCGCGCGTCGACCCCCGCAAATCACCGGTCAACCCCCGTTTATTCATTTCTTCGTAAGTGTATTGAAAAAAGTCGTTTGAGACACGTGCAAATTTGTCACTGTAGCTCTCGGCTCCATAACACACTCGCCTACGGCTCGTGTGAATTCCGCCATGGTTGCATTATCAAACTTTCTGCACTTGTATCAAAATGTACTATTTTCAGTAATTAACTTTGTGTGATTGGTCATTAAGCTCGGAGTTTTCTTGTAGGATTGCATCAGGAATAAAGCTATCCATAGGAGAACCAAGGCTGCCGACGTAGCCCGTCAAATTACCAAATTACAGTGGCAGTGAGCAAGGAACATTGCTCATAGAACAGATGGTTGAATGAACCGAAAGTTTCTAGAGTGACGACCGCGCACCGGAAGACGTAGCGTTAGAAAGCCACCCACAAGATAGAATGATGACTTGGTGAGGGTCGCGGGGATCTGATGGAAGCGAGACGCAAAAGACCATCGTTCTGGCGACAATTTAGAGAGACCTATGTCCAGCAATGAACAGACGATGATGATGATGATGAATTCTATTTAGTTAGTTGATCGCTATTCCCCGCAATTTAGCTACGTTTGCAGTGTTAAATACTGAATTCCGACTAAATCTAATATTTAATCTTTCTCTGATTCTGAATTACGTCTAATATTTTTTTACCCTTTTTAATATTCAAAATTCAAGGCACCTCTACGTCTTTTCTATTAATACCTACAATACCTATGCCTTAATATGTATCATTTTCTCATTATCAACCATCTTATCTATATTGAAAAAAGTGAATATATTAAAATTACGAACATAGATTAGCTATTAGAGTTCGCTTAAATTTGAGTCAGGAACTCCATTCATGAATTGACCCGCATACTGTCAAATGGGTTAAATGGTTAACACGCAGTAAACGAGTAACATTTCGCAATATTTCGTAACACAGTGGAGTAATGGTTAAGAAGGCTTTAAATATTATTATAAGGTGTTCATTGACATTGAAGTTTGCCGACTCATGCTTGTGAAAGAAAAGTTTTTATGAGATACATTTTAACGCCTCATTTTCCTTCTAACAAGAATTTCGTATCAAATGACTCTGCAGTATCACCTCTACAATTAAATTAACATTTGTAAGATCGATTGTCTAAATCGCAAGTATGTAATTTCCGGTAACATGACAAGCAGTTTCCTTTTACAAATTCTCATTATCAACCTTTGGAAAAATTCACCTGGAATGCAAGCAGTACTAAATCTTCCAGACAACCTTGCCAGCTAAAAAAATCTTTTTTAATTGACACGCCATGTTGGCAGACAGCAGTTGTTCCAAATCCTTTGATATCGACTCTGATCAAACACAGACGGCTTCTAAAATAGATGTGTTTATAGTAACTAGAATAGCTTAATGTTTCTGGCTAGTAATCTTTTACACGAGAGTCTGTGAACGGCTGTGAAGTTTTGAATTTGTTAGCTGTTGGCTGATGCGTCAGTCATGGATAATGTCAGCATATGTCACTTTCAAGAAAAGGGTGAGATACATAGATTTGAATCTATAAACAGTACTAAAATTCCAAGAGACGACGGTAACATATTCGTCGGGATATGGTATACAAAAAGTACGATGCCATTTAAACACAAGCGACCATTTAGAGCCCCAAAATACAAGGCCATTGACCTCTTGATCCAAACTGTCGACCACCCTCATTCCGTTCATCTAGTACAGATCTAATGAACTTAATAACCAAATATTAAAATGGCGGAAATACTCTAAATTCTTTCAAGTGACTCACTTTTGAACAATAATTAAGTTAACAATGTTAGTAATTGTGTTAACAAGACATAGCAAATTGACACTTGGCTGTCAGAAAATTGATATAATTATATGAACAATGTAATTTTGTTACTTGTATTAGGGTTACATTGTTAAAGCATTAAGGTTTTGGTCGGATCGAAAGATGTGCAAGTCATAGTGATTGAATGGTTTCCAATAGAGGTTTCACTAACAAACAAAATGATGAAACAGGAATAAAAGAGAAAAACAACATTCTAAGAGTACAATAATATTATGTGGATATAGAAGATAAATTGTGCCTATACTAACTTTGAAGTTTATAAAAGTGGATGATGATGCTACTAAAATAGTAGCTAATGAAATAATACAGAAAGTTCATCCATAAGGTGTTGATGAGTAGTTAAAATGTTGTCAGCCCAAATTCTAAGTACTTCGTACTGTTATAGTGAATCCACTGTTAGTAGGATCATCCAGCTTAATGGTAATAAGATTAGCTACGGTTCTTATAAACTAAAAGACTGATGAAAAGCCATATAAGTCGTGAATATAGTCCTAAAAAGATTTTGAAAGAAAAATAACATACATAAATATTATTATCTATCTTTTGATTAACTGTCTATAACAAAAAATCTAGAGAGATAGAAATTATATGCCGTAGTACAACACAAGGTTGGATATTAATTCTTTATGGAATACAAAACGCTTTTGTTTTCATTAGCCCACAATAAAACAATACATATATTCCTGTTAATAAAGATCTTTTTAAATCCCGGAAGGCCCGTGACCTCATTTCGAAAAAAAGCGTCTAAAACAATACAAGAGTGGAAGAGAACAATAAAATGGGGTTTGAACGAAAAGCAATCTAGGAGAGACGTTCAATATATACGAAAGATGGCGAATATATTGCATAAGCGAGCGAGTTTGAATACAAAATATATTTTAAGGTTTAGATTTTGAAATTGATTTTAAAGAAGCTTTTATTTTAAAGATAAAATATATGTTAGACTTGAAGATAAAACACACATTGAAGCCAAAGATGAACTAACAAATGATAGCAATCCAAATGACAATAACTTAGAAGTGTAACATCGACCAGACGATCTCGATAGTCGTGTCCGCAAATTAATCGTGATTGCTCTCTCGGGACGACTAAGGAGATTGGATCTCCGTTAGGGGCAGTTGTGGCTAGTTCAATACTAACACTCCTTGACACCTCTGGGATTGTCCAGGGATGTGTTGCAATCAACTTGAATGTTAGAACTGACCACAGTCTCAGACAAAAAAACTCCTTCTTTTCGAATCGAAAGTTTAGTCTTGTTTAGTTTTGGGGATTGTGATGGTCACGTTTAAAATCGTTTCAGTAGCGTTCATTAAGTCCTCGAATTTATCGATCGATAACACACTAACACTAAAGTGAGTATATATGAGTATGTGTATGTTATGTTCGTTATTCCTTCATGTTCAAACAACTGAACTGATTTGGAACAAACTATGGATAGACCATGTCCTGGAATATTTTTTTATTCCAGGAGTATGTTCCCTCGAGATAATCTCCTACTTTCATGTAGGCGAAGCCGCAGGTCAAAGCTAGTTAAGTTGATAACTATCTCGTAATATGCACTTTAAGATACAATGTAGATTTTACAAGGACTTTGATCAACAATTTGAAAAGTTCAACGCAACTTAACATTCTGTACAGCATAAATATTTCAATTCTACTTTTACCAAAACTAAAGTAGAATTTTCAACGCTAGGTACACGAAAATATTCATAGTTACTACTCTCCTGCAATCATAACCATTATTTTTGGCTCAGCTCAGAAATAAAAAGAAAAGCGCCGAAAAGCAAAGGGAGTAAAATTCTAGATCATTTCGAGAGCGCAGTTGTTTATCTTGCAAAGGATATGGTGCAATAAAGTGAACTTTGGAGGTGAAATCTGAGCAGAGAGTAAGCTTTTCTATTTTATGCAAGCGTATCGTGTTTGCAAAGGAAATGATTTAGATGTTTTGAGAATTCGCATTTTATTGCAGTTGAAACTGGAACTGAAGTGAAGGAGTAGTAGTACCGATGATAATATCATTATTGTAGCGATAAGAAACATGCAACCATGATATTTAATTTTCAATACACTTACTCCAAAACCCGCTCTTTTCCCACCGCTTTTAGGCACGCAATAGACTGCTTTCCGCACTAGTGCAGAAATAGCGCGTGCTCTCCCCCACCACAATGTTATTACATTTATCGTATCAGACTGGGCGCGCGTCGACCCCCGCAAGTCGCCGGTCAACCCCCGTTTATTCATTTCTTCGTAAGTGTGTTAAAAAAGTCGTTTGAGACACGTGCAAATTTGTCACTGTAGCCCTCGGCTCCATAACACACTCGCCTGCGGCTCGTGTGAATTCCGCCTCGGTCGCAATGACAAACTTTCTGCACTTGTATCAAAATGTACTATTGTATCATACTTAAAATAATTGAAAAAAATGTCTGACTTCTTGACAATTCAAAAGTGTCTATAAATGGCTTATCTATCTATATATATATAAAAGGAGAAACTGACTGACTGACGAAACTACTGGGACTTTCGGACTGGAAATTTTGCACAAGATTTCCTTTTTTGACGTGTAGGCGAGCACTAAGAAGGGGATGCAATGGGGCTCCAAAGTTAGTATGGAGAAACCTACTTTCACGCGAGCGAAGCCACTGGCACATGCTAGTTTGAAATAAATGCTTGATTCTTGAAAAATTATGTTTAATTTTTATGTCTTTTGATTTGTAATAAACAACGTAGATAGGAATCTAATTTTTATTTTTTTTACGATGACGCAGTGAATTTGGATTTTGGAATTTACCGAAAATGGGGAAATCCTAGTAAAATACATAAATAATATTGGATTCAACAAAAATCTAGAATTCAATACGAAACCACAGAATTCTCAAAAACATTTGGCAAAGTCACAAGTCGAGAAATAAGCCATTTCCCACATCCTTTACCAATTTTAGATTTAACATACCACAGCCCCTAGAGACGGTAGATAATATACCAGTAAAAGGCTATAGGATTCCATTTGGATTCCTCTCTAAACCGCGATGGATTCCCGAGGGGGCTGACGTCATTCAGCTTCGAAAATAGGTACACAGCGATTTTGATAGTCTCTTTCGGTTTTTGCACTCATCTTGTCGGAGTTTTTGAAAACACTTTTCTAGTTTGTGTCTCTTTTGAATGGGTTTTTGATGTAGTGCCTTTATTTTGCACTTTATTGTACTGCATATTGCACGTCGCCTTAGAATGTGAAGCTTAGAAATGTGATTTTGGTAAATTTACTATAAGAAAAAAAAAGTAATTTAACATATAAAATTTCATAGTAACCTGTATTAATGACGGTTTATTAGGATCTTGTAAAAATTCACTAAAAAGCTCTCTAGTAGTTTTGAAATATATAAATTTATTGCATTTATACTTAAATTATAAAAAATAAATTAATAAGCTGAGTTATATTATTTATTATGGTTTTAGAATATGGCCTCTAATTTATCTTCCCTGTGAAAAGTTGCCTCTTTCGTATTTATGAATCAGACGTTTTACAATATAGGTAAGGTATTTACTATTGTAATGTCCGATAGGACTGACATGTACATTTGTCTAAAAGTCCCTAATACAAAATAAAGAGAAAAAAAAAGGAGACGATACGCAATATAGATATATTATTAGGATTGTCGTCTTCTTTTAGGTGGGAAATCATCCATCTCCCGCCCTTGGGCGGTGCGAGAGGGCGTGTCAGACTTTTACTGACTTAAACCCACTCCTATGTACCTTAGTTGCCTTGCACTTCAGGGCCCCGGGTTTTCCTTTCAGAAGTGAACCAATGGCCCCAATTATGATTTACGTCTGTATTTTGTACTGAAAAATTATATTATTATATAGTTTATGTTCTGATTAGATATTTTTAGTATATATGTCTTATAGGACTGGGTTTACAGTGTAGTGACTTTATTTTATACTTCATTGTATGCAATTGGCATATTGTTGTATAATAGGCCTATAAGCTTTTCTCTAATACTTGAATATATTTCAATAAATTATAATTTCGTCTTGCTACAGCCATTTCTTGCTCAACATTTCTGATTGTCATTACGTACATAGCAGGAATAATTTTAAATGTTTAGTATTGCGAAAACCAATTAAAGTTTTAACATACATTTTCCTTATAGAGAAGTAAGTAATTTTCAAAGCAATTAACACCTTTTGTTCAAAAATTAGAAGTGTGTGTGAAATTAGATGTGATGTACACGAAATGATTTTTATAGTACATCGATAAATTATTATCTTATAAAGATATACTCACCATTAACGATTGCATCACTGCTTACCATCAGGTGAGATCGTAATCAAGCACTAGTTTATATCAAATTAAAAAAAAACTAGGCAAGTGCGATTTGGACTCACGCACTGAGGGTTCTTTACAAACTACATAACATATGAGTATGTGAATAGTTCAATTCTCGAATGGAGTCTTGAAGAATTTTTCGAATCTAAAAAAAAGTTTTTTTTTTGTGACGTAACAACAAATATTCTGTTTTCTGATTTATTATATATTTATACTATATGACCTTGCTTTATGGCAAATTTCAGGATTCTGGGTTAACGGGAAGTACCCCATGAATTTTGATTCCTTAGAGAGGGTCGAAATGCACTTTTTTTTGTGACATAAACGGCCGTATCTTTTTTTTTTCATTAACTTGGAAGTTTGATTTTTTCACAGCTTCAAGGGACCGCAGATTTTAGTGTATAGTAATAATTTCAACTCGATACCTCCACGCGTTTCCGAGATAAAGGGTCTTGACAGACAGACAAACAGACGGATGGACAACAAAGTGATCCTACAAGAGTTCCATTTTTTCCATTTGAGGTACGGAACCCTAGAAAAAAATACTACAATCATACAGAGTCAGCAATTTTCCGGGGACAGATATAATTTATGATAGCCACTAAAATAGTCATAGTTTTCCCCCAACTTAACCACAATACAAACCATATCATACAGCTAAAATAATCACCAACGTAAATAATATCACGAGCATATCACACACAGGAAATATTACCGAAACTAGAAGGTGGAAGGTACCGAAAACCTTTTCGCTCAATTAAATAGCTGAAATCAATTTAAAAGGCCCGTAATTCCAACTCAGCCATCCGTATTTAACAGCCACTTACAGCAGCTACTTTTTTTCATGTGAGGGATCCGACATCCGGAATTTTTCAAGGCGAAAAAATCGTTAATAGACGTATTTTGAAATACCTACGTGAATTTTCGGACTCTTTTGTTTGGAGTCGAAAATGAAATCTCCCTAGACAGTTGCGTAATGAAAATGGGACCAAACTACGACTATATTTCAGAGTTTATCTACAAATATTAATATTATTTGGTAATGTATTATATGTATATATATTTTATTTTATTTTTTATGTTGTTGTACACTGACAGCCCCAAATCTTTTCCTTTCGTTACAGTATATCCAAAGGTCTACTGGTAGAAATTGCCCTGCGCAATAAGACCGCCTATTGTACACTTATTTTTTATAAATGTCTGTCCTGTAATAAGTTAAGGTGTGCAATAGAGAAACAAATAAATAAACATTGTTTTATCCCTAAATTATGTGCACCGAGGTAATTTAGTTAAACAAGCAGATAACAAAACACTAGCAATAAGAATACTTACAAAATATTATAAAGATACAAGATCTTTTGATGCATAATAAGGAAGGTATATTGCACGGATTGCAAGCAAGCAGTAAGTGAAGAATGTAGAAAATTTTAGTCATAAAAACAGGGCTAGAATAGTGAATAATGCTCAAGTAGGTAATTAAATTATCAGCACGTTACTGAACTCAATTAAAAATAGGTGTCGAGAGGTCATTGCTCCTATTACTTTCATTATATGAAGCTATGGTACAGAAGAAGCTTGTTAAAAACTCTTATAAATTTGAACCTTTACATATTTAGCTTTTTTTTTCGGTAGGAATATCATCCTATGAAATCCCCCGCTCTTGGGCGCGGTGCGCGAGGGTGTGTCAGACTTTTACTGACTTAAAACAAACTCCTGTTCCTTCGTTGCCTTTCATACCAGGGCCGAGTCTTCCTTTCAGAATCAGACCTTTGGCCCCAGTAGGCTTCGACCCTGCTGGGCTTCTACGGTTGCTGACATGTTCTTGAGGCGTGCGTGGAACATTACCTACGCGCCGTCGACGACTTGGGCTCGGTCTAGACGGTTACCAGACGGGCGAGCTACCCATTGCTCGCCGTCCTTTACACATTTAACTGATTTTATGTATTTGTCTCTTCTTTCTTCTTTTATTATTTTAACAAATCTTATCGCTCGTCAGATTCAACCGCAATGGCAACAATTTAAGCCTCATCAAATCTTTAACCAGATCTGTGCTAAACATATTAAAAAAAAAATGCAAATAAATACCTTTTCTAGTATCAGCGGGTTCTTTAAGATTTCGTCACGAACGCAACGTCACACGATGATAGGGCAAATTTTTTGTTCCTTTCGTCACTCTTAAAGTGTACACGTTTACACTTGCTGGTTCAAGTTTAGTGTGATTGGAGGACATTTTGGCATAATTATAGTACAGTCGATTTATTCATATTCTCATTGTTATTATTTTCGTTAGCTTCTATTCATAAAATGTAGGGATTATCATAATGAGAGTGATTTGACAGCTTTATGGGTTTTGTCTAATCTAATCTACCAAGTTATATATTTGCAATATATAACATGATTGAAAAGAGTGTCCATGGAGTTTCTTGCACATTCTTCTCCTTAAAGATCTACGCTTTGGAATGTGCAATTAGCATCATTTTTTTTTCTGACTGAATTCTTGACATTTCAAAAGTGCCCATAAATGGTTTATTTGAAATAAAATGCTATGAATCTTTGAATCCGTACTAGCCTATGTGGTAGATTTTAGCCCTTTCTCTCTCACATAGAGGAGCGAGAGTCCCAGCAGTTCAGATATTATAGTTTTCATTATGCTTGTTATATAAATCTAATGTAACTAGCCTACTCTGTGTCACTGCCGGGCTAAAACCTGCCTCTCCTTTTTCGACATAACGCTGTTTTTTACTAGTAAAGGCCATTCTTTACTTTAACAATCGAGCTCGTGCCGTCATCGTCATCTTGGTCTAGCGCGATATCGTCTGGCATTTAATGAGACTCATTCGATGATTCTTTTTTTTCTTTTTTGTCACATAGAACCTAAATGTTTGTTAAATTTCACTTTTATTTTCTTATCCATCCTTATTCTTTTACTTTATCGCTTTTCCCGAACTTTTATTTTTACTTTTCCTCCTAAGTATGACGTTTTTTTCCAAGGTTTCCTAATCAAAACTTAGTTAAACTTAGAAGCCGTCTTGATTGCCAAAAAAAAGACTGAAGCATTTTTAATGTTAAATTTTATACGAGTTCATAATTTATGTTAGAGGAAAATCTAATATTTACTTTGGGTTACTGAAAATTTAGGAGAAATTGTGGAGAATTTTCATTGCAAATTATACCTGGAAAGTCCTTGAGACTAGAATAACCAAAATTAGCCTGTAGGTACCATAATAGTTTCTACACGTTTATTTTTTTTCGGTTGGGATAATCAACTAATGACAGACTTTTACGGACTAAAAACCCACTCCTGTTCCTTCATTGCCATTTTTCCAGGGCCCCGGGGATCTCTTTCGCATCACCCTTGGCCCCAGTAGGCTTCGACCCTGCTGGGCCCATATGGTTGCTGACATCTCCTTGAGGCGCGCCTGGAAGCCTTGAGGGCTTGCCGTCGACGACTTGGGCTCGGTCCGGATTGTTACCGGACAGAGCCCAAGCCGGTTCCTACAGCTAGGATACAGGCGTTATCTCTTTGATAGAAAGTGGACCGTATTCCACCACGGGGACCCAGTACGGGTTAGTATAGGATGTCATTTGAATTGTAATAGTAATGACATTTTATATAATCTAATGATAATGGTTTATTATTTGTAATTGTAATGACATAATATATAGTCTAATTATTAAATTGATAATTTTACATTTAACAATAGTGATTTATAAATTGATCAAAAACATTTTTAAGTGTAATAACAATAATATAAATAATTTTAAATGTTTGCATGCCGAATGGTAAATTGTGGCTGAGCTGTAATGTAATCTTAAGAACTATGTGTTATCCATGTTTGCAAAATAAAATTCTATTCTATTCTATTCATATGTATTAGATTTTTTTTTAGATTATTCTTCACAGATTTAATTGAGAATCGAACGTGAGCTATGAAGTGATGACGCCTGAGATGATGGCAAATAAGGATGAGTAGAAGAAAAGGATAAACTGAGAAATAAAACTGCGAAAAGACTAGGAAGATTACGATTGACGATGTCTTAAAGATTTTTAACAAATATTAACAACCAAGTGCTAACAAGATACAGTGTCTTACATAATCCTTTAGTGAGCAAGATCTTATCAATGAAATAATGATAACACTTTCTAACAAAAGAATCGCTCTGAAGCACGTGTTTGATGTAAAAATTAATGAAGTACCTCCCATTGTTATTATAATTATAAAAAACTTAAAAAAACCGACTTCACTAAAAAAGAAAAACATAAAAGGATATTTTAGTGAAGTCGGTTATTTTTTTTTTGTAATAAGTTTTTTATTTCACACTTTTTAGTTGCGATACAATAATAACCAGAGTGCATATTTCTCATGAAAATTTCAATTAACCAAAACACTGCTAGGTTATATTGTTTTATTATATAAAGTTCCTGTGACTATCTTCCACATTTCGGCTCCATCATCAGATCAGTTCAATAGTACTTTATAGACAAAGTGCATCTCATGACAGTTCTAATAAGCCCAAACACGGCTAGGATACATTGATTAATTACAGAGTTCCGGTGCCTATCTTCCGGCACCATCCTCATCATCACGTCACTTCGATGATACCATTTTCGACATAACTATCCAGAACCATTTTTTTATTTGTATTTTTTTTTTATAGTCGCTTAACTATTTTCATTGTGATATCTATGTGAGTATGAAGTTTTGTTGACCATTTCTGGTCTTCTTCATCAGTTATTTCCTCAAATGTTACTTTTTGACTGTAAATACTTATGTTCTCGATGAAAATACCAAAATTACTATATGGTTGCCTATAATATTTGAGGAGTTGCCTCGATTCCTCATGGGTTCCATCATCAGAACTGGATTTTGAAAAAAAGGGACTAATCTGGAAGCATATCCTATAAAAGGAAAAAAAATTACAAAACTGTCCATAACGACGGAGTTCTGAGGTAACACACATTAAAAAAAAATACAACCGAATTGGTAACCTCCTCCTCTTTTTGGAGTCGGTTAAAAAGGAAGGAAAACACACGAGGAAACTGATATTGTATCTAGGATCTTGTCGTTTAGTGGGGTATTTTTGTGTTAATTATTAAGGAACAACTCTTTAGGAGGAGGAAAATTGTTCGAAGGACAAGTCAGAAGGTTAATAAACAAGCTTTTGCTCGGGGCTTCGCCCGCGTACATAAATTATAGCCTATGTCTCTCAGGAATAAAGCAGCTTTCTATCGGTGAAAAAATTGTAGCAATCGGACCAGCCATTCAGAGATTACCTACATCCTACAAATAAAAAAAAAAACAAAAATAACTTTTCCTCTTTAGTATAGATAATATAATATATGTGTTGTATGTTTCATAGATTTTTCCTTGATATCAAAACGAAATTATAACTAAAGTGAAACAGTGAACTTTTAATTCCAAGATTCTTATAACAGGAAGGAAAATAATGAAACATTATCAAAATTTTATAGTAAGTTAACGATATAAAAAAAAAACATGTTTTATCGTGTTTGTCGTCACTTTAAACCACATAAGACTTTTATTTTTAGGTCAGAACATCGTTTGGGTATTGCCCAGTTTAAATTCGACCAAGCAACGGGACATATATCCTCAAAACTACGTCAGAAGAATATATCAAGTTAAAAACTTATAGAAAACATAATAAAGATCTGGCACTTGATGATAAGTAGTCACCAGCGTCAGCACATGAACATAGCATTGGTTGAGACATCGAAACCTTCCATTTCTTCCCTGTTTTCCTGGGATCGGTAGAAGGTTGAAGATATGAATGACTAAGTTCCACTACCTGCACTCTGCAGTCTTAAAATTAGCGAAGTATTAAGCGAACAAATTATGCTTTCAACATGAACAAGTCTGATAACTACACCCATACTATCCAATAAGAATACAGTAACACTGTTTGCCCAATGGTAGAAATTTTTCCGAAAGAGCTGCACTAACAAATTAACATGATTACCATAAAAAAATCACACAGTTCATTCGATCAACTACTAGAGTTAGAATTTATATGATTTCATTTGAAAACCTGATTACAGCTGTATTTATAGAGTATACACGTTTCGATGTCCATGAAAAATACTCTATGATGCTCAAATGCAAAAGCAAAAGGACAACGTTTGGTATATTCACTTTTGAAGCCAATGTGGGAATTTAACTTATAGTTTACTGCAACCATATGGCTTTCCTTCATATTATATATTATTATTTTTATTTATCTCTGGACCCTGAGGTCCTGGACCTTTGGAAGGCGTACGAGGGGCCGAAACCAACTCGCAGAAGCCCTTTAGATAATTTTAATAAAACGTGATATCAACCGACGACTATCCCTGTACGCGCTATGCTAGTGCACCCAAGGACAATCCCCTGTTGGTGAAAAACTATTGCGACATATGGAAAACAAAGACAATAGGGCTATGGTTTTTGGTGTCTTAAGTGGACTGGTAACCTGGACTATGTTAAAACTATGACTCCTGCCTGAACAATGTTATTAATATCCATCGATAAAAAGGCAGGGGGTGACTTGCACACTCAAAAATGGGCCCCTAAAAATGTTCGCTAGCACGAAGTGACGTAGCAACAAGAGTGCAACATATCCTGATATGCTTGAGGAGTGGAGAGGTATACCACGGTCATCAGTACAATCCCGGAAGTACGGTCAAGATCCCTACCAGCACCTTACTGGATTAATAGTATATATTATTATTATTATTATATTATAATTATTATTTTGTCTAAAGTAACCATAATACACACCTTGAGATCCTTAGTTTATGCCTGGAGTCGAGTAAAGTGACTAAAGTGCACTCATAAAGAAATTTGTTTTCCGATTCTTACCTTCGCTTGCAATAAATTAATCCATGCCTAACTCAATCTAGTCTGATCTTTTTATAATGTCCAAATTTATATATATTAAAGTCAGAAGAATAGAAAATTCAATTACACACTTATAAAATAGCTTTTTAAATGTAGTCCATGTTCAGTACTATGCAGTAGCAATTAAAAGCAAAGATTCTCAAGTCTTTCGTTTTGATTTGTCTCTGCTGCGGTTTTCCCGTCCGATTATAATTTGGGTCTCTTCAAGGCTAGAGTGAATAGGCTCTCAATAAATTAGTGCGCCTCACCATCAACGATTGCATCACTGCTTACCATCAGGACGGATCGCAGTCAAGCACTAGTTCAAATAAAAAAAAATAGTCAGGTATTAAGCATATACCGACTTTGCTTAGTAACGATAACTGATAAGCCAGAAATCTGAATTCTTAATATAAGTCTTTTTATCCCAGAATATACCAGATTTTCAGTGCCATAAATCATCCAGAAATTGGAATTCTGTCTGATAAATTGCGCTTAAGCGTTTATTCCTAAAGTTGTCTTTAAGTTTGACAACTGTTTTGAATACGCCGATTCTTCTCCGAGTTAAAACTTTCCAATCGCTTACTTCAGGACTACTCGAATAAACTTTAGAGTTTAAGTTAGTTGGAATAATATTTTATGAAGAGAACTGGTCTTTAGATTTATTCGACAAAGTTTTTTACGTAAATAAAAACTTTTATTCTTGATTTTTAAGACGGTTGTTTTTTTTTTTTTTTGTAATTTGAGAACGGTGTGTAAATTAGAACGGAAATTCATTGTTCATAGTTCGCACCTAATATTCTAATTGTTTCCTTAAATTTCACTCAGATGTTTACAAAAAAAAAACTCGTTAATTTGTGTTCTAGGCTGGCGTCCAATTATCGGGTGTGGGCGAGTCCGACTCGGAACTGAGTCACTCATTTAACATAACACGATCGAAACAAATTAACACAATATATTAAGTTAACGAAGTTTACGAGGACGACCGCGCGCGGCGCCGTCGCGTGGGGTACTGAGCGAGTTCGCCCCTCGTTCCTCACTATATACCATGGACAAGGGGTTGCGCGCGCATAGACAATAAAAACTAAATGCTAGGTCGCCCCATAAAGTGTCCTCATTAGAGAAAGGGCGCGCCGGCTATGTACACACAGTTTTATTGCAGGTGGACACCGCACCTCGTTTGGCGATCATCTGTTTATTTTAAGGTCATTTCTTGTCTTTATCGGTTTTGGAACTTATTTGGGCTGGCTAAGGGCAGTTCGGGCAGGGTAATAATGTGACAGATTGAGCGATTATAGTGCGCAATACAGCTATATGGTTGGCGCGCCCTGTTAAACAAATGTCGAAGAAAATAGGTAGATGGTGGAATTGTTTATTGTGGAACTAGGGAGCGGCCGGGCGGGGTTACAATCGCGATACGGCCTGATTTATCAAGGTAGGTAGAAATGGGTAGAAAAAAAAAATTAGACCTCACAAATTGGAGTCGCCCCTTTTTATTTTTATACGGCGTTTTTATCGTGGCCACGTCAATCTGTACCCCTTTTTAAATATTGGATGGGTAGAGACAACTTTTCCACCTTTTACGTGAATAGATTGGGGGTTCTGTTTGCACGGTTTTATTTAGCAATATGTTGTGTAACGATTTTATTAATTGCTTCGTTTTTACTGTTTGATAAAAAAATGTCAGCAACCATAGGGGCCTAGCAGGGTCGAAGCCTAGTGGGGCCATGGGTGATGCAAAGAGAACCCCGGGGCCCTGGAATAAAGAAGGAACAGGAGTGGGTTTTAGTCAGTAAAAATCTGGCACGCACCCCAGTCCCGCCCAAGGGGAGATGTGATTGGATGATAACCCAAATAAAAAAAAAAACTATGTATATTGGAATCCGATTTCAGTCGAACCGAATGCAGCAGTAGGTATACCAGTATCTTACATGGAGGGACTGCCTATCAGACCTCTAAAACCCAGTAATTTAGTAACACGAGACTCTCTTGGCAGATTTCCTGGGTTGGTAATGATTATGTGAGAGCAGTGGTGGTCCAGTGGTTCCGACTTACGAGTGGTCGCTGGTTCAAACCCAGCCAGGCGCATTACTTTGTGTAATTTATTTCGTTACTACTGCACTCAAAACGGTGAAGGAAAACATCATGAGGAAACCGGCATGTCCTAGAACACATAAATTCGAAGACATGTGACATTCACCAACACGCACTGGGCCCGCGTGGTAGATTACGGCCCATTCCCTCTCCTAGAGAGGACGCCTGAGTTCCAACAGTGGGAACATTATAAGGCCGACTATGCTAAGCTATATGCATACCTATAATTTTTTTTTCTTAGCTATGACTATCCTGCTATTAGGCAAAGCCAGGAGGGCCAAGTCAAATCCTTCCTGATATTCTCGCCCATCCATCTCGCTACCTCTTTCTGGGCCTCGACGGCGCTTTCCATCTACAGGAACCCATCGCGTGGCGATTCTTGCCCAGCGATTACGTAATGCGGCGAACGTGACCCGCATATAAAAAAAAAATATATTTCCATTTACCAAACCATGTTTCCTTTCAGAAAAATTAAGGAAAAAGTCTCCGAAACACGTGATTTTTAAAATAAAAAGTAGAAATAAGAAAACAACCCGACATCGCATCGAAAATAAAGGATTTGTTTGGAACTGAAACTTCGACATTTCATCGAGGGGTTTCCTGAAACCTTTTTCGACCCTGCTTCATGAAAACGTGAACCGAGTATAAAAGGGTTGAGTTGACCAAAACTCAAGCGTAGCGCTGCCTTGTCCCAAGTTGAAAACAATACTTTTAACTGAAATTAATGCAAAATGTATAAACAAGTTTGCTATGGTTCTGGTTGATTAATTGTGATTTTGTTTTATGGCTACACAGAAATTATAAAATTCTGTGATTTTTAAAACAATCTATATGGTAGTTTTTTTGGTAGTGCAAACTAGGCCTCATTAGAAGGCTTAAGGAGGAAGCCGCACGTGCACACGAGAGGCAATGCGGGGGCCATTGCCTTTCGTGTGCACGTACGGCCGCCCCAGCCGCCGGGATTCCGATCCCGATTTCCGGGCATTGCAGGCGCGGGCTTGCGGATGGTGAGCAATGGGTAGCTCACCGACCGACCATCTGGTAACCGTCCAGACCGTTCCACATGCGCTTGAAGGAGATGTCAGCTAACTGTAGGGGCCCAGCAGGGTCGGAGCCAACTGTGGCCGAAGGGTCTGCTTCTGAAAGGAAGACGGCCCTGGTACGAAAGGCAACGGAGGAACTGCAGTGGGTTTTTAGTCAGTAAAAGTCTGACACTATCTCGCGCTCCGCCGAAGACCGGGGGATGTCATTTGATGATTTTCGCACCGAAAAAAAAGCCTTGTTACACAGATTTCCAATTATTTTTTTATAGGAGAGAAAGAAAAAAGCAAAAATTGACTTAATTACGTAAAAACCCGAGCTTTGCTGAAATTTTGACAGTTTTTGTCCGCCAAGAGAATAACTTAAAAACCACTTTACTGGCTAAGCTAGCTAGATTAATTACTTAAATGGAATTTTTATTGGAATCAAATTAAATTCCTGGCAAGCTTGGGGCCGTCCTGGCTTTTTGTTGATTTTAGTACCTTTTAGTATAATTGAGTAATTCTGTGGTTGTTGGTAAAAAAATATTTTATGCTTTTTAGGGTTCCGTAGCCAAATGGCAAAAAACGGAACCCTTATGGATTCGTCACGTCTGTCTGTCCGTCCATATGTCACAGCATTTTTTTCCGAAACTATACTGTTAAAACTTGGTAATTAGATGTATTCTGTGAACCGCATTAAGATTTTCACACAAAAATAGAAAAAAAAACAATAAATTTTGGGGGTTCTCCCCATACTTAGAACTGAAACTCAAAATTTATTTTTCATGAAACCAATATGAGTGGGGTATGTATGGATAGCTCTTCAAAAATGTTATTAAGGTTTCTAATATAATTTTTTTTCTAAACTGAATAGTTTGCGCGAGAGACACTTCCAAAATGGTAAAATGTGTATGTCCCTGTAACTTTTAAAATAAGAGAATGATAAAACTAAAAAAAAATTATGATGTACATTACCATGCAAACTTCCATCGAAAATTAGTTTGAACGAGATCTAGTCAGTAGTTTTTTTTTTTTAATAAGTCATAAATCGTAAACCGCAATTTACCTTTCAAGTTTGTTTGGAACCCTCAGTGCACGAGTCCAACTCGCACTTGCCCAGTTTTTCGCGTATAGTCTAGGGATCGAACAGGGTCGTCTATGTTGAGTTAAGGCTGTGTTTATTTAATATTTAATAAGTATATCTTCTCTCGATTATAATGTTTATCATTTAAGCTATCTTCGAAAGAATTATCATAACCCTAGCTTGCCGTCCGGCCGCCCAGTAATCGCCCGGATCGAGCCCGAGTCATCGACGGCGTGTAGTGTACCACGAGCGCCTCAAGGAGATGTCAGGAAACCGTAGGGGCCCAGCATGGCTAAAGCCTACTGTGGAAATGGGTCCACTTCTGAAAGGGTTACTCGTGGTTCTAAGACGCATAGTGCTGCTGAAGGAAGATAGGTGAGGTTTTAGTCAGTAAAAGTCTGACACGCCCTCACACTCCGTCCTGGAGCATGAGAAGTCATTAGATGATTTCCCTGGAACGCAAAAGGCACATATCATCATCATCATCATCTTCCTGCCCTTGTACCGTGTTATTTGGTGTCGGCGCAAAACATTTTTTTCAACCATTCTGCTCTGTCACTCGTCATACTATCACTAACTTCCTTCTCTTTCATATCACTCTTCACACAATTCATCCATCTTTTCTCTCCATCGATCCACATGTATGCTCATAACTCTTTTAGTAACATGCGTTTCATCTCTCCTCTTTATATGACCATACCAAGTCCTCTCGCTCCATCCAGAGCGGAAAAAGCTATTTACTGATTTCCCAACTCATAAAAAGGCCCTCAGTAACACAGATGCTTTCGTCAATAACCGACTCTATTACAAACGACCCATTCAAATATTAAATTACAAGGTACTAACAATAGAAATTATACAGTAACCCCATAACTCAACAGTAATAGGTTTCAACTGTGATTAAAAATAGTATCATTATTGTTTCAACGGCTGAAAGTGAACAATAATTCCATTCTCAGCCGAGACTCAAACCCTGGACCGTGCGCTACTAGTAAAACAATCAGCTCTTGTTAAAATAACTTTAGTTGTTGTGTGGTTTAAGTTATAAGAGACTAGTGTCAGGGTCAGGTAAGCTGATGTATATACATAGATCTTTGTTTGTTTGGGGTAAACCCCAACAAAATGCTGAGTAAAAGTATGACCCTGCCAAGACTGCAGTATGCTAGTAGGGATGGTGATACTTCCTAAATAAGATCGAATTTTGAATCGATTCAAATCTAAGTCAAAGAATCTATAGTATAAGCATAATCAGCCTTTTAATGTTTCCACTGCTGGGACTCAGGCCTCTCTAGGAGAGAGATTGGGCCGTAATCCACCACGCGGGCTCAGTGCGGGTTGGTGAATGTCACATGTCTTCGAATTTTTAGTTCTAGGACAAGCCGGTTTCCTCACGATGTTTTCCTTCACCGTTTTGAGAGCAGTGGTGATGAAATAAATTACACAAAGTATTGCTCCTGGCTGGGTTTGAACCCGTGACCTACAACTGGTAAGTCAGGGCCGTTACCACTCGGCCACCACTGCTCTTCTAAAGAATCTATTCAGTAATAAATCGAGTTCTAAAAGATCGATTCGTTGCAGATACTGAATCGTAAAAAACACGGAATAGATGATCCTACAATGTACATGTGTTTCATAGCTGGTGAGTAATAATAAATAATTGCATTTCGCAGGAAAAACTCGAATATTGATTTCAAGTTTCTGAGATCGATTTACAGAATCGATCCATTCATCATCATCATCATTTCAGCCGAAAGACGTCCACTACTGGTCCACTGCCTCCCCCAAGTGTCGCCACAATGAACGGTCCTGTGCGTCTCGCATCCATTGGACTCCCGCAACCGTTACCAAGTCATCGGTCCACCTTGTAGGAGGCCTTCCAACGCTACGTCTTCCGGTACGTGGTTGCCATTGTATCGATCCATTGTTTAGGACTAATTTGTGGGAGGCCTATGTCCAACAATGGACGTTTTTTGGTTGAAATTATGAATTTTTAATTTATTTTATCACCACTGCTCTCAAAAGGCTGGAGAAAAACATAATGACATAACCAGCATGTTGTGGAAACAAAAATTTGAAGACATGTGATATCTACCAATCTGCATTAGGCCCGTGTGTTGGAATACGGCCCATTCCTTTTCCTAGAGAGAAGGTTTAAGTTTCATTATTATTAAATACAACTTATAGGTACTTTCGCTTCTGTAAAACTTCGAAAAATACAGGCCTCATGAAAAAAATAACAAAATAAATGTACAATCTTCGTTCGTGTAATTATAAATTTGATATTCAACATCGTCACGTTTTTGAGCTTAAAATTTTCAGAGAACGCGACATGTATTCAATTATGTGTAAACCCTAGTATTGACTTTATGTCATTTTCAATTTGTTGCTTAATTTTCTACGTTATTAAATTGGGTTTTATTACGTTTTCTCTGAGATGAAAGCGTGTCTGTAGGCCCTGAAAGGGTGGGGAGAAATGGGCAAAAGTGTCATCATCATTTCAACCGAAAGACGTCTACTGTAGGACATAGGCCTCCTCCAAGTGTCACCATAACGAGCGATCCTGTGCGTCTTGCATCCATCGAATTCCCGCGTCTCTCACCAGGTCATCGGTCCACCTTGTAAGAGACACTTCCCGCCACTTGACTTCCCGCCACTCTAGAACTTTTCGTCCATATCGACACGAGGAATATACCCTGCCCACTGCCTGAGACGCACAGGATCGGTCGTTGTGGCGACGCTTGGTGGAGGCCTATGTCCAACAGTGGACGTCTTTCGGCTGAAATGATGATGATGATGATAAGTCCGCAATAATATAAACGTGGAAATTCGTATGAATATGTATGTGTATACTCCGTACTGCTTCCAGTAAAAACAGCTGAACGGGTTTGTACACTTGGTTCACGGATATACTATATCCTAGAATAGCAGGGAACAAACCTACTTTCATACGGACGAAACTCCTGGCAAAACAAGTGGAAGAAGTTTTACTGAATAAGTAAAACTTTTGTTAGAGGAATAGATAGAGCGAATCCTGGTGACTGATCATGGTGTCCAAATTCCAATAGGTTACAAAAGCAAAGGAGGAGGCCGCACGTGCACGCGCGAGGGAGCGGCGTTCACGCCACAGCCGCCGGGATCCCGATCCCGATTTCCTGCCACCATAGGCGTGGGGTTGCGGACGGCGAGCAATGGGTAGCTCGCCGATCGACCGTCTGGTAACCGTCCATGCGCGCTTCAAGGAGATGTCAGCAAACCGTAGGGGTCCAGCAGGGTCGAAGCCTACTGAGGCTAAGGGTCTGCTTCTGAAAGGAAGACTTGGCCCTGGTATGAAAGGCAACGAAGGAAAAAGAGTGGGTTTTAGTCAGTAAAAGTCTGACACGCCCTCCTGCTCCGCTCAGAGCGGGGGATGTCACTGGATGATTTTCCATCCGAAAAAAAACCTGGTTACAAAAAAAAATTCAACTAAATCACCGGAAGCTCCAAATCGCTACCGCCTATATCTTAAACTCAATAACCCGTCAATATTAGTCGCTGACTCACAACTCGCAAGCAACAACACTACTTATAACCTTCCATTGTAGCCCGTCAAAATGTAAGTACAGTCACCGGCCTAAATATGTGGCAATTATGCTGCTACAGGCAATTTTGTTATTCTTCTTCTTCGACTCCAGAGTTCTTACCATGACGTGTTAAATGCTCGACTGGCCTGTTGGTCTAGTGGTTAGTGGCCCGGACTGCTATACCGGAGGTCGTGGGATCGATGGAACTATTTACCTTAAAGTTCCATCCCGTAAACAGTTCAGAGGCCAAGGTAGGGCTTCTGAAAATGGCTCGTATAGTTAGGAGGCTCCTTTCTCTGGAGCTTTGACTACCGGAAGCTAGGAATCACCGGTGAGCTACTATTTTTTTATATTTTTAAACGTTTTTTTTTATCAATTTTTTAAAGCGTGATTTAGGTAGGTATTTAAAAATATTTATACGTATGTAGAAAAAGTGAATAAGCAAATAAAATTCACTGCAAAATGTCGGTCAGTAAAACAGTGAGACTAAATTGCACATTCCAAACCGTAGATTTCTGTGGAGAAGAATGTGCAAGAAACTCCTTGGACATTCTTTTAAATCATATTATAAGTTAAAAATATGCTGGTTACATAATTTCTTTTCACATCTATTGTGTGACTATCAATGATCTAAATAATTATGACATCTAAAGCGAACGGATTAACTTACCGAGATATGGGAGCTACCTACAATTATAAGTTATTGACGTTACGAATATACATACATATTTATTTTTAAATGTAACTATGATGAAATGTATTTTTTCTTCAAGTTATTAAATTACACTGCAAAAAAAAAAACACTTTTTTATTTTTTTTGTAAGTATCTGATATTTATGTTGATGACTGTACACAACGTAAGTCATGGCTGAAAATAGGCTAATAGTTATGAATTGGAAACTCATACATATACACTTTCGATACTGTGCTAGAGTAATAAGGAAATATGCGGATAAATATAGTTTCAGGAGAGTTTCATGTAGGTTATGATAGGCATTAGGTGCATCGTAGATTTGCATTATGTGGGCAGCTAAGGAGTGAAATTTCCTACTGGGGTCTGTGTTTCCTGATAGCTAATACCTAAGTGTCTTTAAATATCGGCGGCAGTGATCTCTCGCGCAGGGCCTTGGTACAAGCCATGGTCCGGAAAGAGGAGAAGTGGCAGGCGGTCGCCCCCTTCAGCGAAGCAGTTATGCTAGCAAAGGAGGCGGCCGATCGCGGTAGGCAACGGCTCTCACGCCCCAACCACCGCCGGGATTCCGATCCTGATTTCCGGCCACCGTAGGCGCGGGCTTGCGGACGGTGAGCAATGGGTAGCTTGCCGTCCGACCGTCGACGGCGCGTACTGTTCCACGCGCGCCTCAAGGAGATGTCAGCAACTGTAGGGGCCCAGCAGGGTCGAAATCTATTGGGGCCAAGGGTTTGGAAGGAAGACTCGGCCCTGGTACGAAAGGCAACGAAGGAACAGGAGTAGGTTTTTAGTCAGTAAATGTCTGACTATCTCCCGGTCCGCCCAAAAGTATCTTCAAATTCGAAATGAATTGGATACTTCTAGGCAAGTGTGCTCCATCGTCGACCACATCATCGCTTAAGATCGGGTGAGATGGTGGTCAAACGCGAGTCTATAAATAATAAAAATTAAAGTTTTGATAGGAATTACAGCGTGCATTCGAATTATTTGTACCGCTAAGGAGTGGAAATCTTTGCTAAAGTCTGTGTTTTCAGTTAGCTAGTACCTAGGGGTCTTGAAGTCAGAAATAAAGAGGTAACTTCTAGGTTCGGCACAACATGTTGTAGTGACCTCTATGACGTCACATAAGAACTAATCCTGCATCGCGCAATCAAAGCGATTTGAATATATTTATATGACAGCCCGAAATCATCTATCGGGCAGTGGCCCACCAGACATAACACCCGTCTGGCCGGAGGATCCTCTCCTTTTAATGGAAGTTTGCGGGACTTTACTCTCTTTTCCGCATACCTCCAAACTGGTGACCCTCGACAATGAACGACAGCGCAGCCTTAGTGCAGCTACTAGTTCGTGACATCATCATCACTTCCTCAAGCATAATTTCGGGCTGTCGTATTCAAATCGCGCGGAGAACTTTGATTGCGCGATGCAGGATTAGTTCTTAAGTGACGCCATAGATTTCGCTACAATGTTTTTTCTTCTATTCTGTCCTACCACTTCTATCACCCGTCATGCTATCACTAACTCCCTTTTCTCTCTTATCACTCCTCACACAATCTATCAATCTTTTCTTTGGCCTCTCTCTCCCTCTCCATCATCTATCCACACTTTTGATCTGACTTTAAATGTAAATACATTTAATGAAACACGAATACAAAAATGGTCCAAAGTATATTTATATTATCACTATTAATTTCATTAATGGATGCATTTTATCCTTAATAAGTTAATGTGACTTATATTTCATATGTGTTCGCGTTGAGTCTGCGGCTAGAGCAATTATTATGATGATGCTACTTTATCGGGTTGGCAACCCAATCACCGCTAAGGGTAATAGCATAATATTTCGAGTACTTTACTACTGGTTTTAAAAGTAAATAAAGCAATATTTTTGACTAGCTTTTGCCGCGGCTTCGCCAACGTACATAAAATATAATAAATGATATTTATTTTGCAAAAAGGTTTTTTAAAAACACTTTTACACGTCAATTTTTTTGTCAATTTAAACTAGATGAAGCCGGTGTCTCCTAGCTGACTACCCTGAGAAGAAAAAACGAAACAAACTCTGAGGTCAAAGTCTCTTTTAAAGTCCATACAGCAAACATGTAATTGTCAAATCATATGAGAACCATGCAGGTTGGAGTCTGAGATGGTCTTTTGAAGAAAGAACCACACTGTTCTGAGCGGAACTGTCCAGTCAGTGCATGCATTTGTCAGTATTCGTATAGCCTATGTCACTCAGGAATAAAGCAGCTTTCTATCGGTGAAAAAAAAAACACAATATCTCTTTATAATATTAGAAAACTATTTATTCCAAACTAGTTGTCACCTGCGGCTTCGCCCGCGTGATAGTGGAAAATAACTTATACCAAGGAAATATCATCATCATCATTTCAGCCGAAAGAAGTCCACTGTTGGACATAAGCCTCCCCCAAGCGTCTCCACAACGACCGATCCTGTGCGTCTCGCATCCACCGTACTCCCGCGACTCTCACCAGGTCGCCGGAAATATATTACCGGGATAAAAAGTGGGGCCCCCAGGCCCCAGCTGGGCTGCGGAATAGTTCGAAATACCGTGGTCCTAAAACGCAAAGGGGAACTGAACACAGGTGGGTTTTAATCAGTAAAACTTTGATATTGCTCTCGCTGTGCCCAGAGCTGGCATGGTTACTTGATGATATCCCATTAGGTACCATTTCCTACACTGATAAGACGATCTTGTATTAATTTAGCTCACTCTTCTGAACCGAACCCTTCATTAGTGAGCCATGATCTGCCTCACAGTTAGCTAGTCTACATCCACGACGTCCCTTCACTTTCTGTACATCTTGATAACGAGTCATTAAGCTCCAAATATTTCGTAAGCTGTACCGGCTTTTAGTTTTAGACTTAATTAAAATAATTTAGTTGTCGGGAGATTTTATGGTTTTGCTATTTGGAAAATGTAATAGCAGTCGTGCCAATGGGTATCGTGTTACTCAATGTCTGGGTTGTGGAGATCAGATTGGGAGCCATTCTATGTAACACAGCTATATTTGGAAGTATGGGTAGCTCGCCGTCTGCCCGCCCGGTAACCGTCCGGACCGAGCCCAAGTCTTTGACGGCGTGTAGTGTTCTACGCGCTCCTCAAAGAGATGTCAGCAAAACCGTAGGGGCCCAGCAGGGTCGAAGCCTACTAGGGCCATGGGTTTACTTCCGAAAGGGAAACCCGTGGTCCTGGAACCCAAAAGCAAAGATGGAACTTGGCTCTGGTTTCAGTCAGTAAAAGTCTATCACGCCCTTTCGCTCTGCTTTAGACTGTCCAGTCGCAGGGGTTATTGGTTAGGGTTCTATTTAAGTGTGGCATGGCTTTTTTGGCCTGCAGCCCGATGCCAGGGACTAGCACCTTTCCGCTTGTGTGTTAGTATGTTCTCGTAGCCAATCTGGGATGTACTTTTCCGCCCTTTAATATGTTCCCTTTGGCTCATTTTTCACTTTCACGCATGATAAACCACTGTTAAAGACTGCATAAGCTAACGATATCGCAAAATATTTGAAAACTTCCAGTGACGCCGCGAGGAGATACAATCTTCAATTTAATACATAATACAAATCTATTATGAACGGTTTTATAATGTGGGTCTATGTAAATTTTATATAAGAACTAATCTCCATATGATACGTCGGAATGGTTATCATAAGCCCGTGGTGTGTGGCCACTAAATAAGCGAGATTTAGTGATATTATTCTTACCTTTAAGCCAGAAGGGCCGAAAGGGAAACTTAGGGTCCTGGAACCCAAAGTAAGAAAGGAACGTAGGAGTGGTTTTAGTCAGTAAAAGTCTGACATGCCCTTTCGCTCTAGAGCACGAGAAGTCATTGAATAATTTTCCACATAAAAAAACCTTCGGGCCAGATAATACTGGTGAAATCTTTGACGTCTTTCAATTTGACCTTGCACCAATTCATCATCATCATCATTTCAGCCGAATGATGTCCACTGTTGGACATAGGCCTCCCCCAAGCGTCTCCACAACGACCGATCCTGTGTGTCTCGTCACCCACCGCATTTCCGCGAACCAATTAGGGAAAACCAAATTGTAATAGCAATATTGATGACTTTTTTTATTCTTTACACGTATGCGGAACAGAGTCTAAAGTCCTACATACCTCCGTTGAAAAGGGAGGATCCTCCGACCAAACAGGTGTTTTAGTCTGATCCGGACAACTGCCCGAAACACCTGTCTGGTGTTTTTGTCTGGTATAGTTGATTTTGAAGCTTATTGTAAGACTACTACCCTTTCATGCCAGTTCTCACACTTTTGCCTCTCGCGCTTTCATTTCGCATACCATATCTTTCTGTCATGCATCTCCTTACTTTCCTATGGTTGAGACTCCCATTTTACACTTAGGTACAGGTATTGGCACGGATCTTGAGCGCTCGGCGAAAGAGTGGGGATCGCTTTGCGTACGCGTTTTATTTATTTATTAAATGAACACCTATTTTATTTTATTTTTTCTTTCACGTACTAGGTACTGGGTAAAAGAAAAAATTAAATAGATATACATTAAAAAAATAAAACGCGTACGCAAAGCGATCTCCACTCTTTCGTCAGGATCCGTGCCGATACCTGTACAGTTATTTTACTATTTTAGTCCAAAATATTCATACTATGTCCGTCTGTTTTGTGGCCCTAGAAGGGTCTACACGGGGCTTAATCTGTAATATAACGTTGCAATAAGCCTTTGATAATATTGTTACACGTTAAATAAGTGTAGGAAAACTTTTGATGTATTTCATTTTGTAAAAATATCTGTGAGTGAGTATCGAAATCGTATCGAGACAATTGAATAAATATGCCATGTCTTTTTTCATTGGCATTGTTTTTTTTTTTCTCTTTTTTAAACATAAATAACATAACAGCCTCCGCCTCGTAATGTTCCCACTGCTGGGACTCGGGCTTCCTCTCTAGGAGAGGGAATGCGGGCCCAGGGCATATTGATAGATGTCACATGTCTTCGAAATTTTGGTTTTAAGATATGCCGCTTCCCTCACGATGTTTTCCTTCACCCTTTTGAGTGCAGCGCACTGTTTTTTAAGTACGTAAATTTATTTCTTGATACTTGAAATGATTAAGAGGAACTCATTCAGAAATCGTAAGCACTGATATTAGGAAATTGGGTTACAATATTGTTCCAATGAGTTCCAGTGATCCCGAACGCAAAAGGCAACAGAAGACTCTTCGGTGGGCTTTAGTCAATAAAAGTGTGACACTCCCTCTCGCTCTGCGCAGAATGGGAAGAGCCATTTGATAAGAATAAGAAATTTTGTTTGTCCAAATATGTGTATGGTACTCGTAAATGTCGAAGTCGTTTCGCAAAACACGACGTATTACAAGTTGGCGCGCCGGATTGGAAAACGTCGCTATTCGCGCCAACTTCAAGTCGTTCGTGATACGAGTTCCAACCTACCATCTAGAGACCTTTTTGAGAGAGGACTTTTGGTCGAAAGGTGTCGTGTATCGACGTTTCCGAGGACGGTTACGTGACACCAGCGGAACACGACGCCGATGTTACGTGTGTAATTATAGTTTATTGTTTGTGGTATTTTTAATATGTATTAGTTAATCATGTATTTTATAAGATTGAACAGTGGTGGCCGAGTGGTAACGGCCCCGACTTACGAGTTGTAGGTCACGGGTGCAAACCCAGCCAGGCGCATTTCTTTGTGTAATTTTTTCATCACCACTGCTCTCAAAACGGTGAAGGAAAACATTGTGAGGAAACCGGCATGTCTTAGAACCAACAACAAGAGGCCCATAACCTGACCTTAAGAGCGGCCAACCCGAGGTACACTTTCATACAACCGCTTTTAAGTGATTATGATATTATTACACATCTTTCTCCAGATATTTTGGATACACAGATATCTTGTAGATATTATCTAGGCTTCTATTGAAATCAAAATATATTTTTTTGTAAAACTAATCCAGTAAAGACCTCTGAAAATCTGCTATTTTACATGAATTGTTTTTTGCTATTTTTTATTATTATTATAAATATAAAAAATACATCTATAGAAGCCTTGCATATTTAATCGAGATTGAATAACGACAATTTTCTTAAAACCCGTTTTGTGAAATATTCGAGTGCATCACGGAATTACCGAATGCCAACAGAGTTTTCACGTTGGATTACGTTAGATGAAGCAACAAGCTTTTAAACCATGCTCGACGTTGACGATAGGTGAGTGGGGAAGGGCCGTCTTAAATCGATATCTCTACAAATGAATTCTTTTTAAAACCAGCCCATAGTACTACCGAGTTTAACGACCTTTTTACAGATAAAAACTTGACATATGTTTAGCATTCATATTCAAATGTTGCATGCGTGAAGAAAGAAGCCTTTCATAAGCATACTTGAATAAAAGGTCGAAATTGAATGAAAATAAAAATGAAACGTATAAGGATAAAAAGGGATGTTGGAAAAGGAAGATACATGTATGTACTTAACCAATGTTACTGACATAGCCCAAAGAATCGCCAATCGCCGTGACGTACCTACAGTATACTCACACATACAAAAACATATGGGTTCTTCAACACCCAAAAAGACATGCCAATAGTGGCTACACAATGACGGGTCCATATTTATGGACCACAGTTAGAGGCCGAAGCCCTGAAGCCGCTTGCCACCCCTCCTCGAAACGAAGCTAGAGCTGCGGGGATTTTTTGAAAAAGTAAGGACTCGTGGTCCTAGAACGCAAAGGGCAACTGAAGGACACAGGTGTGGTAAAAGTCTGACGCGCCCTCCCACTCCACCTTAGAGCGAATGATTATTGAATGATTTCCAAGCTTAAACCCTAATTTACCTTAATTGTATATCTATGTATAGTCTAATAAATATTTTTAATGTTAAATTTAATTTAATTTGCAGTACACCGCAGACTACCCCCTTTTTATGTTAAGTTCTTACAGTCCATCCTAAGGTTGTCTGGTAGATATCGCTGTTAGCGATAAGACCGCTATTGTACCCATAGATTAAGTTAGTTTAAAAGTTTTTGTTACTATTTTGATGTACAATGAAGTTTTATTCTATTCTATTCCATTCCTAAAAAAATTAAATGTTATTTCGTATAAAGAAAAACTTTACTTAAATAATTTCGCAATATATTGAACCCATTCCACTCTTCGTTCACTCCGCGTCTTATTTATCTTACAAAAAGAAAAACCAAGGTAGAAAATTATGCTTACACATTTTTACAGCGCATAAAATGATTACGCAGCAAGAAAAATTGTAAAGGTAAATTCTCGGGTAGTTATTAATTCTAGGATAAGCCTCTATCGAGTTAAAATGACCGTTTTTAGGTTCAACGCATTTATTTCTTATTAATTTCTCGTTACATGGGTCCATAGATTTGAAAAAAGGAAATCTGGGGTCCTGGAATGCAAGGCAAAGAAGGAATATAGGAGTCGTTTTAGTCATTAAAAGTTTGAACCGCCCTCTCGCTCCGCCTAAGAACGAAAGAAGTCATTAGATGATTTCCCAAATTAAAAAATAAAGGATCCATAGGTCGGTCGTTGTTGCGACACTTGGGGGAGGCCAGTAGTGGACGTCTTTCGATTGAAATGATGATGATGATGATGACAGGTCCATTAGATATGATTGCAAACCTGATTTCAAACTCAAATTATTTATATACCTAGTAGTTTTATAATAGACGAACTTTTTTTACACCGTTTTTATCTTCCATTCTGTCCTGTCACCCGTCACGCTATCACTAACTCCTTTTTATTTCTTTTCACTCCTCGCATAATCCATCCATCTTTTCTTTGGCCTCCCTCTGGCCTACATCTATCCACATGTTTACTCATAACTCGTTTAGCAACATGCCTTTCAACCCTCCTCGAGTCCTCGAGTGGGCTTCAGTCAGTAAAAGTCTGACACGCCCTCTCGCTCCACCCAAGGACAGTACGCCGGGCCTTGGTACAGGCCATGGTCCGAGGCGAGGAGGAGTGGCAGGCGGTCGCCTCCTTCTGCGAAGCAGTAATGCTTGCAAAGGAGGCGGCCGATCGCGAGAGGCAGCGGTCCTCACGCCCCAACCGCCGCCGGGATTCCGATCCCGATTTCCGGCCACCGTAGGCGCGGGCTTGCGGACGGCGAGCAATGGGTGGCTTGCCGCCCGACCGTCCGGTAACCGTCCGGACCAAGCCCAAGTCGTCAACGGCGCGTGCTGTTCCACGCGCGCCTCAAGGAGATGTCAGCAACTGTAGGGGCCCAGCAGGGTCGAAAGGGTCGAAGCCTACTGGGGCCAAGGGTCTGATTCTGAAAGGAAGACTCGGCCCTGGTACGAAAGGCAACGAAGGAACAGGAGTGGGTTTTTAGTCAGTAAAAGTCTGACACTATCTCCCGCCCCGCCCAAGAGCGGGGGATGTCATAAGATGATTTTCCCACCGAAAAAAAAAAAAAACCCAAGGACAGTAAATGATTTCCCAACGAAATAAAAAAAGTTCGTCTATTATAAAACTACTAGGTATATAAATAATTTGAGTTTGAAATCAGGTTTGCAATCATATCTAATGGACCCGTCATCATTATCATCATCATTTCAATCGAAAGACGTCCACTACTGGCCTCCCCCAAGTGTCGCAACAACGACCGACCTATGGATCCTTTATTTTTTAATTTGGGAAATCATCTAATGACTTCTTTCGTTCTTAGGCGGAGCGAGTGGGCGGTTCAAACTTTTAATGACTAAAACAACTCCTATATTCCTTCTTTGCCTTGCGTTCCAGGACCCCAGATGATTTTATAATGTTCTAGAATAATTTATAATGTTCCCACGGCTGGGACTTAGGCCTCCTCTCTAGGAAAGGGAATGGGCCATAATCCAACACGCGGGCCCAGAGCGGATTGGTAGATGTCACACGTCTTTGAATTTTGATTTCTGGGACATGCCGGTTTATTCACGATGTTTTCCTTCACCGTTTTCTGAGCAGTGGTGATGAAAGAAATTACACAAAGTAATGCGCCTGGCTGGGTTTGGACCCACGCCTACAAACAACTCGTAAGTCGAGGCCGTTACCACTGGGCCACCATCAAAAGCGCCAAGTTTACGCCTCTTATGTGTAAACTCAGCATTTTGTCCACTGTACTAGCCTTAAAGTGGTACCTAACCATTTGAACAATGAAACATAACTTTATTCCACCATCTCATTTCTACCATCGGACAAGCCGACGAACGGCGAATATCTACCTTTACGTTGTTGAAACCTCTACGGTCCGGACCAAGCGTTTCGCCTCGTCGTTTATACCGCGTACATCGAGGGACTGGAAAAATTTGCCTGCTGCGGCTTTCCCGTCCGATTATAATTTGGGTCTCTTCAAGTCTAGAGTGAATAGGCTCTCAATAAATTAGTGCGCCTCACCTTCTACGATTGCTTTACTACTTACCATCAGGTGGGATCGCAGTCAAGCACCAGTTATCATATCTTATAGTTTAGTTAACTATTGTCTTTGTTATTGTACCTTTCGAATACGGATTGAAAGAGACTGGAACCCACAACACAGGGAATCCTAGTGTGGGATTCAGGGCTTCATCTAAATTTGTAAAATTTAATGAGACAATAAATAATTTTTATTTATTTTTTTATTTTATAGTTTTTATCAATAATAAAAAAAAAACAGTGACCGATCAGGACCATGCATTCCCAAAGGACGGTCGACTGTCTTAGAAAGTAAGAACAGGCAAAAATACGAGGAGTAAGGTAAAATAGTAAACTATATATGAACTTGTATTTTCACCGTGATCTCTAGGGGTTTGAAAAACAGGTACTAAGGCAATACTCATACGTAAAATGATACATATCAGATTCATGAATTCATGATATTATAAACTTAGTTTCTGCCAACGACTAAGGGCGGATTTCACCAATAAAACTAATCGCGTTTTAACGTTTGGCTCGCATAATCGTGTTTAGCCACTGTCACTTGTAAAAATACAATAAACGAAAAATACAAACAAGTGATATAGTGACAGCAGCTAAACCCGATTATGCGAGCCAAACGTTAAAACGCGATTAGTTTTATTGGTGAAATCCGCCCGAAGCCAACGTGAATGGCAAAAAACATCTCAAGGAAGCATACTCCTATGACAGAAAAAGTATCCCATGTCCTATTTCAGGATATAGTCTACTCGTGTGCCAAATTTCATCAAAATCTGTTAAGCCGCTTAAGCATGAAGGAGTAACAAACATACACACTTTTTCGCATAAACTTTCGCTTTTATAATATGTACTAGTTACTGCCAAAAGCTTTGCCCGCATGATATTACAAAAATCAGGATTTTTTTTTATACTTGTGCTATGAGACCTTACGTCATGCCTTTCAGGATTCTAGGTCAACGGGAAGTACCCTATGAATTTTGATTCCCTTGCGAGTGTCGAAATACACATTTTTTACGACATAAACGGCCGTATCTTTTTTTTCGTAAACTCAAAAGTTTGATTTTTTCACAGCTTCAAGGGACTGCAGACGTAAGCATATGGTTTTAATTTCAACTTGATACCACAACGCGTTCCCGAGATAAAGGAAGATAGACGGACGGACAACAAAGTGATCCTATAAGCGTTCCGTTTTTTCCTTATGAGGTACAGAACCCTAAAAATATCCTACACAAACATATTTCCGTGATAAAAAGATCCCATGTTCTATTTCAGCGTATGGTCTAACCGTGTGTCGAAATTTATCTAAATCGTTTGAGCATAGAAATAACAAACATACAAACTTATAATATTAGTGTGAGTCAATGATGATGGCCCTATGAGAAAATAAACTATACTCGACTGTTTCTTGTTTTCATTTCAAGACAAAAGAATGTGCTAACAAGACGAGTCAGTAATTCTATTCTATAGCGACCTCGGTTATTAACCTTTTAAATTATCTATTAGTTTGTAGTCCATTGTATCGTATGATGGCTACAAGAGGAGGGAAATATGAAAAAGGTGATGTATGGACTGTGTGGTGAATGATATTGCGGGAAAGAAGCGACTGCTTTTTTTAAGGGAATTCTAACGCTCTAGGGTGGACTACTAAAACCCACTCCTATGTTTCTTCTTTGCCTTCTATTACAGGACCCTGGTGTTCCCATTCGGACTACCCATGGCCCCAGTAAGCTTCGGCCCAGCTGGGCAACTCCGGTTTTGCTGACATCTGATTGAGGCGCGCGTGACACTACACGTTGTCGACGACTCGGGCTCCGTCTGGATGTTAACCGGACGGCTGGACGACGATCTAACCATTGCTCGTTGTCCACAAGTATGGAGGATGATATGGCGGGAAAGGGGTCACTACTTTTGTTGCTGGAAATTCAACAAATGATATTTTTTTTTTATACTTCTCGAGCCCAAGTCGTCGACGGCGCGTACTGTTCCACGCGTGTCTCAAGGAGATGTCAGCAACCGTAGGGGCCCAGCGGGGTTGAAGCCTACTGGGGCCAAGGGTCTAATTCTGAAAGGAAGACTCGGCTGCGGTAAGAAAGGCAACGAAGGAACAGGAGTGGATTTTTAGCCTGACACTATCTCGCGCTCCGCCCAAGAGCGGGGGATGTCATACGATGATTTTACCACATAAAAAAAAACACTTATACTTCTAATGATGCTGCGCTCTGTTGTAGATTCAACAGTACGGTCTGGACTAAAACAAAGTAATTTCCTAGCAAAAAGTTGCAATATTTTTTACTCATATTTATGAATTGTTAAAACACATGGCTCCAGCCAGTTTGCACGTAATTAAAACAATTTTAAAGAGGAATATATCCAAAAATAAATGTAACATTTCTGTTACGAACGAATGTTACAATGTGAAGTGTTTCGCACCAAATGTTTCATTGTTTCAGTTTTGTAACAAAAATGTTTATGTTACAATTAAAGCTGGCGTTTGAAGTGCTTTAAAATATGTAGTGAGACGGAAGAATTGTGTTATAGTTTGTTTGTAGGGTGGTGAAGCATAAAATCAATGATTTTTCTTTTGAACGGAGTCATTAGACTTGTGAAGAGAGGCTTAATGTCCATCAAATGGGTTTTATGTTTTATATTCATGGATAAGCTCACGTTTGACCACTATCTCACCTGATGGTAAGCGATGATGTGGCAGATGATGCTTACGCAAGCAAGGCAAGGTTACTTCTAGACAGAAGTAACCTATTCACTCTTGACCTAAAGACCCCTAGGTTTTAGCTATCAGGAAACACAGACCCCGGCAGTGAATTCCATTCCATTTTTTATTTGTCAAGAGCATTTTTGACAACTTTTCTCAAACCAAATAAAGTTGCTTTTCGCGTCTATCTGTTTACTGACTAATTCCTCCTAAATCATACGACGGATTTTGTTATGGTTTTAATTAATAGAAAGCAATAGTAATCTAATATAATAGTGTTATAAACTTTTTTCATTATTTAGAATATGAGATGAGAAAGGTTTATTATAATTTGTATCTGTGTTTGATCACTAGTCTACACTCATATCATAAAAAGGTAAAGTTTGTGTGTTTCTTTGTAAGAAGTAATCTCTGGAATTTTTAAACTGATTTTGAATTTTCACTAGTAGAAAGCTAAATTATTAGAATTGAATGGAATAAAAAAGAGTAAACTTTATTTTACACTAAAATAGTATAAATTTAGCATTTTTATTATTATTTTTGAATGACAAGCTATATTTTATTTTAATATTTTTTTTTAACAAAAAGAAAGTTTGATGACTAGCGAAAAGCTAGTATTTATTGACACATTAAAGACTTATATACTAGTTCAATAGATTATTTGATTTAAGAGTTGGTGCAAATGAAGAAAAAAGCCTGTTGATTTCGTAACTTACAGTCGTGCGTATGTCTTTTATAGAACATACATTATAAAAAAAAACATAATAACATAAAAATAGTTGAAATAAATTAAAAATGACGATGATGATGACGAAATTAAAAATAAAATTGCAACACATAAAGATAGCTTAACATGTAGGTACCAGGTACCCAGTACCTACTAATTAATACTAATATTTAAAAGTATAAATAGGTACAGAATGAAGAAGGGATGATGATAAATTATATAAACTTAGGTAGACGACATTTTAAAAGTGACCTTTTAAAAATATACTTTCCTCAATAATTATAAAGCACCTCAGCCCAAATTTTAAGCTCATTAGTAAAACACAAGCGTGAAATAACAAATTCATCCGCCCTTCCCCCAATTCTCTCAAAATAGTCTGGAAGGCTTCAAAATGACTCCAAATTTGGCACCGAATTATAAGCCTTGAGGCACTCCGGGTTATAATTATATGCCGTTACTGTGATGCAATGATGTACACAACAAAGGACATTTGCATATGTATCTCCACGCATCTGGGCCGAGCTGCACGTGTCCTTTCAATAACCCATTATACACCCCATGAATCAAAACCCACTGCAAACTCAACCTTAACTCGAAAGGCTTACGATTTATTTAACATTTTTCCGAACGCAAATCGATTTGCATGGAAACAAAATTAGATTTGCTGTTCGTATTATTGGAGCTTTTCGAATTTGGACTCTATGTTGGTAGAATTAAGGTTCTGTTAACGTTTTTGGAGTACAAAAAGGCTGATGAAGAGTTGAAGAATGGGCTGTTTGTCGTGAATGGAGTCTTTAAAGGTACAAAATGAGCTTTATATAGCTATATGTGTACTACAAACAATGTATGAGACCGATGTATGAGTCGTATGAGACCGAAGAATGAGTTGTATGAGTGTGTTTGTTTTGTGTGAGTGTGAATCACGTAGTGACGAACGTATAATGTAGTATTACGTTTACATACCGTAATAAAGAAGGCAGAGATGTAACGGACTGGCATTTTATCAAGCTTATGTACTTAAGAGAGTGCAATCAATTTTTAAATTTGTGTAAAGACCTCTGACACTTCATAATTTACTCAAAAATTTAAAAAGTCTTGACAGACAGACAGACAACAAAGTGATCGTATAACGGTTCTGTTTTTTTTTCCTTTTTAGGTAGGGATCCCTAAACAGGAGTTTAACAGGACAGAATGGAAGAAAGAAGTATCGCACCGACGCCAAGTAACTCGGAACAAGGGCAGGAAGATAAAAATTTATCTTTATTCATCTATTACCTCATCATATTACACATTATCCATATTGCGAGAAATAAAAATCTCCTCGCGGTGGTCGTCCGAGCGTCTTCACAATATTCTGCAATACTTCAGTCATCTTTTAAGACGGGGGTAACCTCGAAAGGGTCAGCGGTTCTGATCGAACAAACCTCGTGGGTGCAGCCCACAACGTTGGTTCGACCAGAGCCGCACAGCTCTTGACTCTACAGTAAGTACACAATGCCTTTCACATAGCCAAAGACAGAACAAGACAGAGGAATAACGTACAGAAGAAAGTGATGGAGAAGTGTGGTCACGACCCTGAATATTGAGGAGTACGACGCAAGAAGGAGAGCGTCATAACATCAAACTATTTTTTTTTTAAAGATAAAATGAGTTGTTGGCTCTTAAAGGTGTCAGTATCTACTAAAAACCCATTTGGCACCAGTTAAACGATCTCAAACACCTGATCACATCATTAAAAAATATATATCAGTTCATGATGACTCAGCATTTTATATGTTAGAAAATCATTACTGCTTTAAATAAAGCACTACTTACAAATAATATGATATTAAAGATCAGTCGAGATCTAAGTATCATCGCTTACCATCAGGTGAGCTAGTGGTCAAACGCGAGCCTATCAATAATAATTTAAAAAAAAACTATCATAATTTCTAGAAGCAAATTATAACTGATACTTAAAATCAGCAAAAAACCGGTCAGAGTCGAATGCGCGTGCCAAAGAAGGCTCCCCTAACTTCTTCCAGCCCCCCTAGCCAAGTTACAACCGTTTTGTTTCGATTCTCTTTTCGTTGATCGCCTCGAGTCGGCCACGCCTTTGTTCTGACCATGTGACTTAGCTTTGATATTATCATTTTTCCCAGTAGTGGGAAAGTGCAGGCTAAATAAAAAAAGGATCCTCTAACTGGCTCAAAGACAAAAAATCAAAGACCAAATAAAATGTAGGTTGATTTTTGATATTCTCTTTTAGAAAAATGATACCAGATTTTAAATAGGTACCTATACATTTCAGAAATGCCTGTTTAAGAATGTCACAAACACATTTTTATTTACTTAAATCGCGTACGGAATAATAAAACAATTTTACTAACTTAGGGTGAACGCGGGGAAATTGGAACCACAGCAAAATATAATTATTTATTCCATTCAAATAAAAATTTTGCTCGCGTTCCGCTGATCCAAATAATACAGATTTCGTTAAGATAAAAACAAATGGAATTTCTCATTTCCACCTGCGCGAGGTAAAACGTGTTCGTTGGAGGAAATTAACGGAATAAATGAAATATGTAATGTAGGAATTTTATTAAGTAATAATATAATAATATTCCACCACTTTCACACCCCGCCATCTAGTTCCGGACTAAGCAAAGCTGTACTATGAGTACTAGACAACTGATAAACATACTTATATATTTCTAAAAACATACATGTTATAGATAAATTACATCCAGACACAGAACAAATGATCGTGCTCATCACAAACATTTGTTCTAGGTGGGAATCGAACCCACGACCTCTGGCATATCAGTCAGGGCCTAGACCAACAGACCAGTCAAATGGGCACTTATACATTGAGTTTAAAATTTACAGTGTAGTTTAAGACCTATAATGTTGTCTATGCTATTAAAAACAATGCAGTAAAATTTTCTAATTACGAGTAAGTGCAGTAAATAAATAATGCAATTAGTACAAGAGCTAACGTCCACAGACAAATTTTAATGAATTATGACAGAAAATTATAAGGAACAAATTGTAGAAACCATTACATTTAACTAGGTGGTCCCAACATTACTCATTCTCAAGCTAGAAACCGAATAATTGTTAATAGTTTCCAGACAAAACAATAATTGTCATAACTCGCATCATGAATCATGGATAATTAATGCCCACTACAATCTACAGAGGCTGCCATTTAATAACAATCTATGTTAGCCATCTTAAATTCCACAAGATGACGACAAGAACTTACAAAATCACGTTCAAAACTAATGAACAGTGAAGGGAAATAACAATATAAAACAAAAAAACACATTCATTACGTGTCAAGCAACACGTGTCGGTCTATATCATAACAAAAGTTTTAAGTCACTGGCCAGACAGAAATTATTCTAACACCAGACCGAAGTTTAAAAAAAAGACATGTCAACATTGTCCTCAGCAAACAAAGAAAAAATAAATCAACAGATGTCCAACATAACAAGACCCGCCCCTCCCGTCTTCATGCAACTACATGCATTAAAAATGAGGCTACACAAAGAAGTTTTAGAGACCAACCAAAATTGGTCCCTGCGTGGCCTACATCTAAGCACCAAAATTATTTTACGGTCCAAATAGTCATTTCAAATTTAAATTTAGGCCTTATGGCTGTACTATTAAGAATTTAAAGTAGTAGTTTGAAAGGAAAATTTAATTTTGCGTAGAACAGTAGGCCTTTTCTTGACAAGGAAGCCACTGCTGATGTCATAATGATATTTAATTGGGGACGGTCTAATTCCTGCAGGATATTTGGTTGATAGAGCTTTTCCTGCGGATTTGTACGAAGAATTTATATATTTTAGGGTTGAAAACAACTTTGTGTTACTGCTTCCTTTCGAAGTTAAGTAAATATTTCAATACTTATTCGTATATTTTTTGGCAACATCTATTCTGTATTTAAAAACAGTAATTTCTTGGTTTGTCACTTTTTTATATAAAATTCGATATACATTCAATTTTATGGCTTCGAGAGCAATCTTTTATGTAAAAACTATGACTTACTTTTTTTAAGTCTACAACAAACTCTAATAGGCCCAATTCTTTTCAAACCAAATTCACACACGCCAATCTAGACCCAGACGATAATCAAGCATCCAACAAAAAGGACATTCAACTCGAAAAGATCGTAACTTCTCAGTTTAGTGCTCCACAAAATTTTACATAGACACATAATGTATGAAGAAGATAAGGAGAGCAAACATGGAACGTGACGTGACGTTGTAAATACCTGCTAGATTTATCAGCAGGATTATCAGGATTAAAGAGGATGAATCGTTGCGACATCACACAGGGATACTAGGCCTTGGAAGAGGAAGAAACTGATATATAGAGATATATAAAGAGGAAAATGTTAGAAGAGTGAAATAGACAAAGAATACTCAATGTATTGATCACGCTGGTTAGGACAATAGATTCGTTCTGCTTAGTTATGGCGCTATACTACAGTATGCATTTGAATTTAGAAGCATCCTTGAGTTTTTCGTTATTTTTGGTATTTATTTTCAAATGTATAATTTTAAAAATATTCCAACAAATATATACGTGTAAGATATGAGTTTTTAAATTCTTACTGTAGAAAAACTGTTTATTAAAAAATATATTATGGTCTAGACATAATTATAAAAAAAAAATACTTAAGTCTGCAGTGACCAAAGGTGGGGTAATATGTCGCATATTGGAAGAATCTCAGAAATATCCAGCACTGGATTGGAAAAGGTTTTGGTAATAACGCAATGATATCGTAAGTGGGGCCATAAATTTTGATTGTAAACGTTCGTGACAGCAAATTGCATAATATACCAACTATCAACTAAATCAAAGCTGTAAAGGTTGTCTTTTAAGTATTGATACACTAAGGTTGAAACACTTGGGATATTTCACGAGTGTAATAAATTAGAAAGTATAGCAGAACTTGGTCTGTGAGAGACAATGACCCAAAGGTTATACCTGATGCTGATCGAGAAATCGTGAAGCCAGATCCGGGATATTGACGGCTTATGAATTATGATAAAGCTCCTGGTGGCAGCATATTTGAAATAATTCAGGCAATCATGGAGCAGTTTCGTGACTGACTAAGTGATTAATAACTGATAGTCTACACTCGAGTTCCCAATCTTATTTATACTGCGCCTCCCTTGTATAAGAAAATATGTGTGAGTGTATGTGTGTGTATTAAAAAATCTGTACTAGTCTAATATTGTTGGAATACATCGTCTTTATCGAATCGTGTTCTCTTCTCTTTTTTTTCGATATATGTTTTATTCGATAAAAATTTAAAGTGTCTGTGACCTATTGCAATACACTGAATGAAATTTGCATTTTTTTTTTGTTTTAATTTATTTGAATGAAACGGATTGTAAAGGGAGGGATTGTTGTTCGTATATAAATTAAGTCTTTTTTGAGAGAAGATCTATGAGTTCAATGGATACATTAAAATAAATTTTAGTTTATCTCTGGCTTTAATTAGTAAAAAATCCCTTTATAAAATTAGAGTCTGAAGTAAGTAAATCACAAAATAAGTTTGATGAATATAATTTAATCTGTAGACACGACCAATAGTACAATAACGATCCTATTAGTAACTTATTTAATATTAAAGATACTTACAGTATTTCAGCATTTTCTTCTTTATTGGAACCATCTGTAAAAATTAAAATGTATCATTAATTTTACGATTTCTGCAAGGTATTACCAAAAAATATTATAAGAAATATTTTGCCAAATATGTTTTTTATCTAAACTTAAAAAAACAAAATATATGTATTTTCTTTAAAGTATTTATAAGTATACCAGCGGTCTCTGCAGACGTTATCCTGCCTGAATACTGGCTTTTCATTACAAAAAAATTGAGGACGCGACCACTGCTCCATCTGCCGGGTTCAATTGTATTTTTAACTTATCCAGGAACCCACTCTAATAAACACACAAAGTTTCATCCACATAGCTCAAGCAATTTAAGAGGAGTTAAGTGACAAAAAATTGTGTGCATTAAAAGATATTTACTCGTACTTTTTAATGATTGTCATTTTTTATTTTGTTTCATATTATCTGGACACTATCGCCAAATTAATATTTTGTCTTCCTTTTCTTTCTTTATATATGAAACCGAAATATCACATGATAAAACCCAAACGTTTTGTATTATTGCAATAAATCACTATCGCTTTTGGTATATTTTAGCAAGAACTGCCAAATGTCAAAGCCCAAATATCCTTTCCTTGGTATTATTCGTCAAATCGTTGAGCTCCTTAGTAGTCCTAAGTTTGAGCTATACGAATACTGACAAATGCTTGCACTGACTTGTCAGGTTCACTCAAATCTGTGTGGTTCTTTCCTCAAAAGACCATCTCAGACACTAATCTGCATGATTCTCATATTTATGATTTGACAATTTTTTTCATTTGCTGTATGGACTTCAAAAGAGAATTGACGCTTGAGTTTGTTTCGGTGTTTCTTCTCAGGGTAATCAGCTAGGAAATACTGTCCTCATCTGGTTTAAACTGACGAAGATATTGAGATGTAAAAGTGTTTTTAAAAAACCTATTTGCAAAATAAATATCGTTTATCATTTATTTATGATTTAGCTCAAGATATCTCTTTATGCTTATTTACACAATTTAATTCCGCCAAGTTCATTCCATCATCGAACCACTAGACGTACGGCGTTGCGCCACCGGTACATGGTAGACATTCCACCCATACGCACAAGACGTTTTAAGAACACATTTATTATGCGTACAGCCAAGGAGTGGAATTCCTAGCTGGAGTCTGTGTTTCCAGATAGCTACAACTTAGGGGTCTTTAAGTCAAGAGTGAATAAGCTATTTCTAGACAAGCGTGCGTGTGCTGAAAAGCTTAGAAGATTACCCACAATAGTTCTGTTTTGTTTTCTATTAATATTTTTTAATTTGATGTAAACTAGTGCTTGACTGGAATCCCACCTGATGGTAAGCAGTAATGCAATCGTTGATGGTGAGGCGCACTAGTTTATTAAGAGCCTATTCACTCTAGCCTTGAAGAAGAAAGTTAAAAATTATAACGTTCCTAGCTGGATAGTTTTCAACTTTTCTAAAAGTACTCATGTCTTATATTCTAACTTAGGTCATAACTTTATTATTTTTCTAAGATTTTGGTGGAATTATACGAGATAATAAGTATTGTACTTTCCGGGTATAGAACCCTTTCAACAAAAGGCATCGTTTTACCATTAATCGCTACGTCAATCGGATCGTCTAATTAAACCATTAGCGATTTTCAACCAGCCTCCATTACAACGGTTTGAACAATATCATGTTTCAGAGAATCGACAATTAATCCAAAATTGATAAATGATCCAAATGTAAACAAAAATGACTATATTTTTGTTTTAGATTATGTACTAAAACTTGCACAAGTAAAAATAATATATAAAATATATAAAGACTACAAAGGTATATGAAAAAATATTTTTCTACATACATCTATACTATCTGTATTTATATATTATAACGAGGATTGAAATACCATCAAATGTTAACGTTTAAACGATCTGCCCCCCTAGCCAAGTTACAATCGCTTCGTTAGCGCCGGACGCCTCGAGTGCCTCGAGTAGGCCACGCCTCCGATTCCTTTGTTCTGACCACGTGACTGAGCGTTGAGATTACGTCAGAACAAAGGAATCGGAGGCGTGGCCTACTCGAGGCGTTCGGCGCGAACGATACGATTGTAACTTGGCTAGGGGGGCTGGTCAGTTTTTGTTGGCCATATCATGAAGTGATCAATTTTTAAATAATAATTCTTTTAGTAACATGTGAAACGCATATTACTAAAATATTTATAACTATATGTCATGTGGATAGATGTAGAGGCAGAAAGAGGCCAAAGAAGAGATGGATGGATTATGTGAGAAAATGGTATGAAAGAAAAGGGAGTTAGTGATAGCGTGTCGGGTGACAGAACAGAATGGGAGAAAAAAATGTGTAACGCCGACCTCAAAAAAAAAACGGGGCAAGATAGACGACGATGATGATGATAATGATTTGTTATCTGTGTTTTTATTTGTAATGAATGATCTCAAAAACTACTGAACCGATTTTAAAAATTCTTTTTATTATTTGATAAATTGTTCCAGTCCCTCGCTGCACGCGGTATAAACGACGAAGTGAAACGCTTAGTCCGGACCGTTGAAGTTTAAAAAATGTAAGGGTTGATACCCGCCGTACGTCGGCTTATCCAATGGTAGAAAGGAGATGGCAGAATCAAGTAGAATGCTACTTAATTGACTGATATAAGTTATATATTTTCTCTACTTTCTCGCAGGTACAGCCGTTAGCGGAGGCTAGTAAGTACATAATAAACAGTACCTACACTATCCTACTTATCTTCAAGCTAAGTACTTGAAACTATTCCAAGAAATATACACATAATTTTTTTTCCCACTCTCCTCTTTCAAACTCGAACCCGAATCCACTTAGCCCCATTCACTCCATCTCCAAATTTTAGCTAACTGAAAAATCGCGCCGTTTACTCTACGTGGCACGTAGTTATCTGAAATCTGGATCAATCCAGTTTAATCTGGTTCATGCCGGTACTAACCAGACCAACGAAGCCAGACGCACTAAAAAGGCGCGCCTATTGGCCCAGTATCGTTCAGTTTTATTTATTTAGCCTATTTCAAAGCTAATGCGTCAGCATTATTTTTAGTCTAGTAAATTAACTTTTTTGATCAATCAAGATGAAATCTAGTGTTGTGGCAAAGCATAAAAAAAACTGCTAGTATCTTATATAAAAATGAATAGCTGTTCGTTAGTCTCACTAAAACTCGAGAACGGTTGGACCGATTTGGCTAATATTCGTGATAGTCCAGGAAAGGTTTAAACAACGAAAATAAAATGAATACTACGCCATCTTTAATCAAAATGTCATTATAAAATGAATTGTGCTGTTCTGGTAATGCCAGTAGATGGTGTTATCCTTACTATTAGGCGGTACGAAGCTCGCCGGATCAGCTAGTCTGTCAATAAATTACAACTCAAGCAAACTTTATTTTGAAAATGTCAAACGCCGTTTTTAGTTTGAACTCTCATTTCATCATCATCATCATCATTTCAGCCGAAAGACGTCCACTGTTGCACACAGGCCTATCCCAAATGTCGCCATAATGAACGGTCCTGTGCGTCTCGCATCCAACGGATTCCCGCGACCCTCACCAGGTCATCGGTCCACCTTGTGGGAGGCTTTCCTACGCTGCGTCTTCTAGTACGTGGTCACCATTCCAGAACCTTTCAACTGTCATGAAAAAATATTGACGTTACTATCTCAATCATCTTTTTAAATTTATTTTAGACTAGATACAGCCAATGGCTTCGCCCACGTCTAAGTAGAAAATTCTCCCAAGGGAACATAAACCCGGGATAAAAATTATTATATTTACTATTCCAGGACATGGACTATCTATGTACCAAGTTTCATCAAAGTCCGTTGAGCAGTTCGAACGTAAAGATGTAACAAACACTCATACTATCTGCTTTATAATATTTGTGTGATGTGTAATTGAAACTGTTTTTTTTTTTTTTAATATAATGAACCTTGCCCACACTCCTGTATCGTTAAGTAAACTGGCATACACAAGACACCCAGGCCCGAATCTGTAAGCCGTTTAAATATTTGTCCCGTGCGGGTTTCGATCCAGTGACACGCAGTGCAGCAAACAATTAATCAACAACAGCGCCAACTATGCCCGTCTTAACGAAAAAAAAGATATGGCCGTTTATGTCGCAAAAAAGTGTATTTCGACACTCTTAAGGGAATCAAAATTCATAGCGTACTTCCCGTTGACCTAGAATTCTGAAATTTGGTATGAAGTAAGGTCTCATAGCACAAGTATAGGATATAAATCTGAAAACTGTAAATTTGTAGTTACGTAACAAAAAAAATTTTTTTGGCGATTCGCAAAAATCTTCGTAACTCAATTCGGGAATAGAACTGTTTTCATAGGTAAGTTTGTACGGAACTCTCAGCGCGCGAGTCCGACTCGTACTTGCCCAGTTTTTTTAGTAGGTAGAACTATTGCAATAATACGCTATCTATTCGTACAACATATAACACAGAGCTGATTTGCCTACTGCCAGTGTGGGTGGTCTGTACCCCGATCTCGCAACCTGGTCACCAACTGCCCATCCGTGGGAAAATCATGCAACACACATCGACATTGTGCAACGAGCAACATCATGAATGAAGACTTCATTATACAGAATGACGCGTATATATATGTATATCTGTCTGTATGTATATCTGTTTGTGTGTTGTGTCCGCGTGACAGACAATCGCTTTGTATATAATTACAATAATTACGTGTGGTACTGCAGCTTATTGTAATGGTTGCCGTGAAATAATGAACGAGCAGTTTATTAACATCTCAGAGAATGACAGAGAGCCATGGGGAATTTCTTTAAGGGATACTGTGGTTCTGGAACGCAAAGGGCAACTGAAAAACAGGTGGGTTTTAGTCAGTAAGCCTGACACGCCCTCTCGCACCAAGAAGTCATCTGATGGTTTCCCACACGCCGATTTTTATTCACTAAAGCGTTTCTAGGCTTCTTTTTTTTGGTGGGAAATCATCTAATGACTGACACGCAGCCGTTGTCTGCATCTGGATCCAGGAGTGATTCCGAGGCTGGCTGCACGTGCTGCCAGTCGCTAATCTACGATTCAATCTAATATGAGCGCTATCGGCTCCGAGTAGCGATTATTTCGGATGTCTTGCGGCCGCAGCCCTACTGATCTGTGCTCAGTTGCGGCTGCAGGTCGCGGCAGCACTCGCAGCCCAAGTCCGGCAGCACGTACGGCCGCGTTCGGAATGGTATTCACAAAAATCCATATTACTACATAGAAAACCAGTCGTGCAGCTGCAGCTGGCTTTGGGCAGCCGCCGCATGTGCTGACTGTATCCGCAGCCTGCAGCCGAGGTTCGAATGGCACCTTTAGTGCTCGCATATATCATTAAAGGAAGCCTTGTGCAAAATTTCCCGTCCCTAGGTGCAGTAGTTTCGGCTGTGCGTTGATATGTCAGTCAGTCAGTTTCTCTTTTTATACATTACAGGAAAGCTGACCCAGTAAACTTCGTACCGCCTAATAGTGAGGATAACGCCATCTACTGGCATTACCAGAACAGCATAATTCATTTTATAATGACATTTTAATTAGAGATGGCGTTGTATTCGGACTATTTTTTCGTAATTTTTTCCATTATTTTCTCACCGTTCAAACCTTTGGATTATTACGAATATTTCAAGACCAAAATTAGCCAACTCAGTCCAGCCGATCTTGAGTTTTAGCGAGACTAACAAACAGCTATTCATTTAACTATATATAGATTTAGTTAGTCAACCAAAAATTAAAAGGACGGAAATGGAACCGTTCGCGGTATTTCGGTGAAACTTTCAGAAACTATTTTTACTTGACAAGCGTATTCTCGTCCACATATATAAATAGCATTTCACCGAATTTAGTTCTGTGATTCATTTCAATTTTATTCAGGGAATTAAGGAAAAGTTAAACATTTCAGTTTGATATTTCCTGTTGAGAAAAGATGATAGCAAAACTGAATATAAACAAAAAAAAAAACTTTAATTCGGATTTGTAACATCCTTAAGGGTTAGTAATCAATTATGAAAAACTTATACCTATGTTAGTAAACTTACTATATGTTTTAAAATAAGGTTGTTGTTATGTAAAACTAGCTTCTGCCCGCGGCTTGGCTCGCGTGATTGTAGGTTTCTTCATACAAACTTTGGACCCCCGCTTTATCCCCTTATAAGGGAGAAAATTTTAGAAAATCCTCTCTTAGTGCTCGCCTACGTCATAAAAGAAAAATTGCAAAATTTCACGCACCTAGTCCTAGTAGTTTCGGCTGTGCGTTGATATGTCAGTCAGTCAGTTTCTCCTTTTATTTAAATAGATAAATATAAAAACCCGAATATCCAGTATTGCATTTTGGCCTTACACTAGTGTAATTATCAACGTATAAGCGGGCAGAACCGCTCGCTGAAGCAGAAGCTGTTATAAAAATAAAATTACCAATGAACCATTCAACCACTAACTCTCCTACCCACACAATATTCACCTTGCTATCTAAATGAAAACGTGTTTGTTTTTGTTCTCATATCATGAGTACACACTGTTATCTATGCCCAGAGCCCCGACACCTAATTATGTTTCTATCTAACTGGTTTCAAGCTGAAATTAAATCGTTTGCTCTTTAGCGATCAATTTGCGACATTTTTTTTTTATAAAAGGATGGGTGTTTTATTTTTTTATCGACATAAACTAATGCATGACTGCGATCCCACCTGATGGGAAGTAGTGATGCAATCGTTGATGATGAGGCGCACTAGTTTATAGTGGGAAGACCGCAGCTAGCAAATTTTTCCATCCTTTCGATGTATGTGTTATAAACGATGAGGCGAAATGCTTAGTCCAGATCGTAGAGTATCAACAATGTAAGGGTGAACCGTGGCGATGGCGGTAGCCAGCCTTTTTATGCTACGCCTAAGCTCCAGGCTTTGTAAATTGCTCTTAACCAAATCTGGACCTGGACCGCTTCGCTTAAGCAGAGCATCAATTTCAATTTTTTATTAGTTTTTTTTTAAATTTTTATTACTTATCTACATTGTGCTCACATAATAAAAGTGACAAGAAATATGTAACCAAGATTTATGTAACTCATAATATGATTTAAAACAGTGTCCATGGAGTTTCTTGCACGTTCTTCTCCATAGAGATCTACGCTTTGGAACGTGCAATTTAGATTCACTTTTTTTTGACTGACCGACATTTTGACAATTCAAAAGTGCTACAGGCACTTTTGAAGTCACCTACCATTAGAACGTCATTGTGCAGTCATTGCTTTTAATAAGATTGATATTGTCATTCTACCACAACTTTATTACGAGACCATTGACCGATCAATGATCCATCATTATGAATTAGTAGATTACGAACTTTTAGCAAAATGACAATGGAATCGTGTTGGAATGACGAATTTAAAAAATAACAGACTTAGGGGACTAAGTCTGCAATTTTTTTAAGCGATGATGTGGCCGACGTTAAGAAAAAGTCTGACACTACCTCTCACTTCACCAAGAGCGGGAGAAGTTATTTGAGAATTTTCCAACCATAGACAAGGGTATATTGATCATTTTTAAGTGACTTGGATGATAAAACACAAGCGAGATGGCGGTATAAAATAATTCTTACAATAAAAATAGGTTAATAATGTACCTAATTAACGCCAGGAAGTGAACCTGCCTATTATATTTAATATAGCTGATAACCCCAGGCATATCGAGTCTTTGCTTTTAATCTTTCTGTTGGCAAGGAAACAAATAATTTAATTAATAAGGTATGCCTAGCTTTATGTTGAGTTCTGAGAATTTCTTGGTTTGAAGTATGGGGTTTGCAGGAAATGAAAAAAAAAAACTGTAATTTTGGTATAAAGGCTTTCTATCTTCTAGGTTAAATGATGGTATATAAGTCGACTACATTTTCTAGGAATAAAACTTCCGTAAGGTTAACTAGGGGTTTTAAATGGATCATCATATTCCTGCCCTTGTCCCGTTTTATTTGGGGTCGGCGCAACACGTTTTGTTCTTCCATTCTGTCCTGTCACTCGTCACGCTATCACTAACTCAAAGGGAGTTTTTCTTTCACATTATCACTTCTCACACAATCCATCCATCGATATCCATCTTTTCTTTGGTGTCCCTCTCCCTCTCCATCCATCTACATCTTTTAGTAACATGCGTTTCATCCCTCCTCTTCACATGAACATACCAAGACAAACGATTCCATTTCAACTTTTCAGTCACTGGTGCCACTTTCAAACTTCCCCTAATATACTCATTTCTCAATTTATCCATTCTCGTCACACCACACATCCATCTTAACATTCTCATCTCCGCTACGTGCAATCTTTTTTCATCCGTCTTTTTCACAGCCTAACATTCTGATCCATACAGTATGACAGGTCTTATCACGGACTTGTCGATTTTACCCTTCAACTTGAGGGGCATCCGTGGGTCACCGTCATCAGTGGTTTTTAACTGGATATTTACAAAAATGTACCGAAAATTCTTTTTTAACTGGTTATAAAGAATTTAATGCATGAGGTCTACCTTATACACATACTTATGAGTATTTTTTTTAACAAATCAAACCATATCTTTTCATAAACAAATCAATATTAGCCATTACTCTCCATTTGTCTATTTTACTAGTCTGTTATGCCCCACTGCTAAGTGCAGACCTTCCACTTCCTTTTCAACAAACGTCTGTCTGCCTCCTGCCATTGCAGGCTAATCTTTTAAGTAGGAAACCAGTTGGAAAAAAAAAAATGCAAACTATTTTTGCCAGCGGGAACTACATGACTTGATTCCGCCATCTCATTTCTCCCATCAGACAACCCGACGTACGGCTAATATCCACCCTTACGTTATTGAAACCTCTACGGTCCGGATTAAGCGTTTCACCTTGTCGTTTATAGCGCGTACATTGAAGGACTGGAACAATTTACCTGCTGCAGTCTTCCCTTCCAATTATAATTTAGGTGTCATCAATGTTAGAGTGAAAAGGCTCTTAAATTTTTTTTTCTTTAAATGGTGTATAACAAATGTCGCTGACTGCCTCTGTTTCTTCGCTTATTCTCTCATACTAAAGACACCCAGACTCGGAACAATATTTGTTCAGTACGGGAATCAAACCCACAACTGCAGTCACATATGGGCTGGTGCTGCTAAATGCCATCTAGCAGCTTTGGACTCAGTGGAAAAGCGTGCGAAGAGGCTAATTGGGGATCCAGATTTGGTAAGTCCAATCTACAAAGCCTCGAGCACAGGCGTAGGGTAGCCAGCCTATTGGTATTTTACAGGTTGCATTTTGGAGAGTGTGCGCGGGAATTGCATGACTTGATTCCGCCATCTCCTTTCTACCATCGGACAACCCGACGTACGGCGAGTATCCACCCTTACGTTGTTGAAACTCCAACAGTCCGGACTAAGCGATTCGCTTCGTCGTTTATGTCGCGTACATAGAGGGAATGGAACAATTTGCCTGCTGCGGTCTTCCCGTCCAACTATAATTTAGGTGCCTTCAAGGCTAGAGTGAATAGGCTCTTAATAAACTAGTGCGCCTCACCATCAATGATTGCATCACTGCTTACCATCAGGTGGGATCGCAGTCAAGCACTGGTTTATATCAGAAAAAAAAAAAAAACAACACGCAGTGCACCAGTCTTTCACTCAACCACTGCGCCAAAAATGCCATCAAAATTGCAGGTAGCTTTTTGACTTCGTACCCAACAAACTCTTCATAGTTCAGTTGCCAGTCTATTTTCCATCTCTGTCACTCCTATATGACGGTCTCTTTCTGAAGCTCGACATGTCATAACACGGGAACTGTAAGTTGCCGTCGGGCTTGCAATAAATCAATACAATATAGCTTTACACTCAGCGTGTATGTATGTATGTATGCGTCAATTGCTCGCCTCTTACAACCGATGGTATAAAATTACAGCTTTCATTGTCACCAACCGTTGAAAGCGTGATGGATAGTGTTTTTATTGCTTTTTATTTTGTTTACAGGCACGTTGATATAATATATCATAATGTAATAATATAATATTCCACAACTTTTACAAAACGCCATCTAGTCCCAAACTAAGCAGAACTTGTGCTATGTTTATATATATGTATATTTCTAACTAAATACAAATTATAGACCAATTACACCCAGACACAGAATAAATGATTGAGCTCATCATACAAATATTTGTTCTGGGTGGGAATCGAACCCACGACCTCCGGCATAGCAGTCAGGGCCACTAACCAACTAGACCAAACTAGACCAACAGGCCAGTCTTGAATGATTTCCCATTTCAAAATAAAACTGACATGGGAAAACGGCAGGAAGATAATAAAGATGATGGGGTACCGTTTATACTTAGTACTCTTATTATAGCCTAGTTTTTTTTCTAGACAGAAGTAAAGAGACGATAAATCTCTTGGTTTGTTCTCCCGCCCTAGGGCAGAGCAGGAGTACGTGTCAGACTTTTACTGACTAAAAACCACGCCTACTATGTTCCCTCAGTTGCCTTGCGTTCTAGGATCACGGGTTTTAATTATCTTATCTCACTTGGGGTCGGCACAACACGATATTTTTTTCACCGATGTGAACTAGCGCTTGATTGCGATCCCACCCGATGATAAGCAGTGATGCAATCGTTGATGGTGAGGTGCATTAGTGTATCAAGAGCCAATTCGCTCTAACTTTGAAAATAGTTAAATCATAATCGGACGGAAAGACCGCAGCAGGCAAATTGTACCAGTCCTTTGATGTACGTGGTATAATAAACGACGAGGCAACACGTCTTTTTCTTCCATTCTATTCTATCAGCCGTCACGCTACCACTGACACCCTTCTTTCATATCACAGCACTGTGGGGGATGGCGACGCAATGAAAGGCTTATTGTTCTTAATGAACTATTATAATATTGTTTTTAAGCACTTTCATTAAACATTTTCTATATAAAATATATTCCGACATTAGTCTGACGTCTTCTATTCTATTGATTGACCCTTACACATACCACAAACCACACACCACACACATGCCACTCATGCCGTTATCTACTTACTTTTTTGATTTTTTTAGTCTTAATTTTTGCATCAATTGGTTGTAATTATGAGGTTAAGTAAATCTCTGCTAGTGATTATGTGGTTGGGCGCTGATACCTATATATTGTATATACAAGACTAGCGGTCCCGGCAGACGTTGTTCTGCCCAAAAGCGGGATTTAGTAAAAAAAAAAAAATACCCTACTCTACCCTACTCTACCCTACTCTACCCTACTCTACCCTACTCTACCCTACTCTACCCTACTCTACCCTACTCTACCCTACTCTACCCTACTCTACCCTTTAAAAAAAAAAAAAGTAAAAAAAAAAAGTACCCTATGTCCGTCTCCTGGTTCTAAGCTACCTCCCCACCAATTTTCAGCCAAATCGGTTCAGCCGTTCTTGAGTTATAAGTGGTGTAACTAACACGACTTTCTTTTATATATATAGATATTAAGTTATCTTAGCTTAGGTATCAGCTGTAACACAATTGATTAACCTTTCGACCTAATTTACTATAATTTGGAAAATTTGTTAACATGAAGGTGCAAATAAATAAATAAAAAATAAAAAAAAAATTGATTGACCCTCAATCTAACTAAACTTTTTATAAAAAAGTATTGCCTGCCAGTTGTGCAAGTTAATAATAAGTGTGTCCTACTTAGTCTTCACAGTACCTACTTCTCCAAATTAAACCAACATGACAATACAATCATTTATTCCATCCAAACTCACTAACAAATTACCAGCAATTGCCAACCCAACCCACACGAATCAAAAGCCGCACAACGTCCACTGTTTTGTTAATCAGGACTGTCTCCAACTCTCCACACGACGCCACCCTACACTTACGTCAACACATGAAGTGTCTGGTTTAGGGGCCTGTGATTATCAGCTGAGTGATAAGGCCCCCCTGTCCCCCCCCCCCTTGTCGCTTCCACCCCCCTTATCGAGCGAGCCCGCATAAGTGCATGATTAGAACGATGTGTCATTAGTCGTAGTTGTTTTCTGCTTGTTAAGTCAGTTTTTGGGGGGCTGTGTTTATTAATGTGATGTTTATTTGTGTAATTATCATATTTTAGAGAATGTGAAATCACGGAACAGGCAGGATGGCCTAGTATTGAACCGGCAGAGCCGATATTAGTAGGGTTCCGTACCTCAAAAGGAAAAAACGGAACCCTTATAAGATCACCTTGTTTTCCGTCTGTCTGTCTGTCAAGACCCTTTATCTCGGGAACGCATGGGGGTATCAAGTAGAAATTAAAACAATATACGCAAGTCTGCGGTCCCTTGATAATGTGAAAAAATCAAACTTCTAAGTTAAAAAAAATACTATACGGCCTTTTATGTCGCAAAAAAACCTATATTTCGACACTCTCAAGAGACTCAAAATTCATAGGGTACTTCCCGTTAACCTAGAATCCTGAAATTTGGCATGATGCAAGGTCTCATAGCACAAGATAGAAAAAAAATCTGAAAAATGTAAATTTATAGTTACGTCACAAAAAAAAAATGGTTTTAGCGATTCGGAAAAATCTTTGTAACTCAATTCGGGAATTGAACTGTTTTCATTATGTAAGTTGGTACGGAACCTTCAGTGCGCAAGTCATTACAAGCGGATTGCAATATAAGCGACCAAATATTAATTTGAATTTCTTACATAAAAGACCAAGTTTTAAATTGGGAATGTTTACGACACAATTTTCAACGTAGACCGACCAACATATACAGTGATGGCTTTGATGTTTTTGGAAGGAAAATATTGAGATCTCGCTATTCCTGCGGTTTTGCTCATGTAGCGTTTCTCATCGAAACGGCTTCTGGGTTAAAAAGGACCCATAGTCCGCGAACCATGTCACACCTTCCATCTTACGTAACATGCTCTGCTACCTGTTCAAGTAGGGATCTAATGACAACATCAACGGACGGTTGTTGCTTTGCAAAATACTAGGCCAGGCAAAGAATAGAATTTGAAGAAAAAAAACTAGGCAAGTGCGAGTCGGACTCGCGCATTGAGGGTTCCGTACAAAGTTTAAATGTAAATTGCGGTTTACCATTTATGACGTATTAAAAAAAAACTACTTACTAGATCTCGTTCAAACCAATTTTCTGTGGATGTTTGCATGGTAATTTACAACATATTTTTTTTTTAGTTTTATTATTTTGTTATTTTAGAAGTTACAGGGGGGACATTTTACCACTTTGGAAGTGTCTCTCGGGCAAATTATTCAGTGTAGAAAAAAATATGTTAGAAACCTCAATATTATTTTAAAGACCTATCTATAGATACCCCACACGTATGGGTTTGATAAAAAAAAAAAATGAGTTTCAGTTCTAAGTATGAGGAATCCCCAAAATTTATGGTTTTTTTTCTATTCTTGTGTGAAAAACTTAATGCAGTTCATAGAATACATCTACTTACAAAGTATCAACAGTATAGTTCTTATAGTTTCGGAAAAAAGTGGCTGTGACATACGGACGGACAGACAGACAGACATAACGAATCTATAAGGGTTCCGTTTTTTGCCATTTGGCTACGGAAACCTAAAAAAGAACATTTTTTTGCTATCGGCACGCTAAGAAGAAGGTGGAGCCTTTGAGAATACTACCAAAGTACCTTTACCATACACCACGCTTCACCACTTCGGTAGAACCTCTCCCCCTTAGACGCAAACAGCAGTGGTCAAACTAGACAGCTCGTAAACCAATTACGAAGCTAGGTTGGCCGCTGCACAAATCATCTGGCCAAAATAGGCTCGCGTTTGACCACTATCTAACCAGATGGTAAGCTATGATGTGATCGACGAAGGAGCACACTTGCCTAGAAGTAACCTCACTTGTACTTGGACCTCAGGTTGTAGCTATCAGGCAACACAGAACCCGGCAGGGAATTTCACTCCTTAGCTGTGCGTATAATAAATGTGTTCCCAAAACGGTGGGATGTCCACCGGTGTACCACATGTACCGGTGGTACAACGCCATACGTCTAATAGTCCGATGATGGACCGGACTTGGCTGATTTAAATTGTATAATTTCATCATCATCATCATCATCATTCAGCCGATAGACGTCCACTGCTGGACATAGGCCTCCCTCAACTGTCGCCACAATGAATGGTCCCGTGCGTCTCGCATCCATCGGATTCCCGCAACCTTCACCAGGTCATCGGTCCACCTTGTAGGGGCCTTCCAGCACTGTGTCTTCTGGTACGCGGCTGCCACTCCAAACGTTTTGGCCCCAACGGCCATCTGTTCTGCGATCAATGCGTCCTGCCCATTGCCTCTTAAGTTTAGCGATTCTTCGTGCTATGTCGGCAACCTTGGTTATCCTGCGGATATCTTCATTTCTAATTCGATCACGTAAAGAAACTCCGAGCATAGCCCTTTCCATTGCCTTTTGGGTGACAAAATTAATTATATAATGTAATTCTGCCAATTAATATATTGTTATTTATATAAAAAAACGGTACAATCTGCTTTAAAAAAAAATATTTTGACCTATTTTGACCACCATTCTAGAATATGCACAGTGTCTAAGGGCCTTTCCCTTTTTAAGTCGAAGTAGAAAGCTGTTAGATCGCATAAGAATTGATCGTAAAAATCGTGGTGTCAGCTTTTGAATACAAATCGTAAATGTCAAACTTGAAAGTGGGTTGGAATTGATTTGACTATTGTAATAGAAAGATTTTATTTCAATAGAAGATATCAAGTCGGATTTATTCCTGGAGGAGCTCATGATAATAGTGACACGGGTTTTTTTTGAAGGTAGGAAATAATCTCATGATTTCTCCAGCTCTAGGGTGGAGCACGAGGGCGTTTCGGACCTTTACTGACTAAAACCACAGCTTTGTTCTTTCAGTTGTCCTTTGCGTCCCAGGTAGCCCTTTCAGAAGTTGACCAATGGGCCTGGTAGGCTTCGGCCGGGCCTCTACGGTTTTGCTGGCATCTCTTTAAGGCGCGCGTGGAACACTAAGCGCCGTCAACGACTGGGGCTCAGTCCGGACTGTTACCAGACGGCCGGGCGGCGAGCTACCCGTTGCTAGTCGTCCACAAGTCCATGCCAACGGCGATTGGTAATCGAGGTCGGGATCTCGGCAACAGGGGCGTGAGGAACTCCATGCCTTCACGCGTGCTGTTACTATTACTGATTCGCAAATCGCAAATGGAGGCAACCGCTTGCCATTTCTGTAGATGGGTGACCAACCTAACATAAATATAATATAATATAATATTCCACAACTATCACACAACGCCGTCTAGTCTCAAGCTAAGCAGAGCTTGTGTTATGAGTACTAGACAACTGATAAACATACATATATATTTCTAAAAACATACATATTATAGATAAATTACACCCAGACACAGAACAAATGATCGAGCTCATTACACAAACATTTGTCCTGGGTGGGAATCAAACCCACGACCTCCGGCATAGCAGTCAGGGATACTAACCACTTGACCAACAGGCCAGTCAAACATATCGAGCTTAATAATCCCGCAGTCCAACTAATGCTGGTAAATTTATATTTTGACAGTTCCAGTCTAAACCAAGCCTAATTTGTTTTATATAACAATAAATATAAAGAGGAAAAAATGTAGAAATTTAATTTGTAATGAATAAACTCAAAAATTATTGGACCAATTTCATAAATTAATTCACCAGTAGAATGCAACATCATCACTGACTGACATAAGTATATATTTTCCACTTTCATGTGGACAAACTTACTGACAGAAGATTTTTTTTTTTTATAATAATGACATGTTGAATGAATTTGAATTTTAAATAAATTATTTATCCATTTTTTTCAAAATGTTCTCCCACCATAACTCATAATAGATGTCGCTTTTCGCCAACCATTTCTAAATATACAAATTCTTTTATAATTTGCCTAACTAGCGAAGCAAATGTGGTAACTATTCGGCAATATTGAAAAGGCTTTATATTTGACTAATCGTCTAACAGTAACCCATAATTATACATTACTATTACACGAAATCTCTTCGTTCCATAGCTAATTGGTTTCTCAATTACAATCGTTACCAATTAATTAATCGACAATTGCTTTACAATAAATTATAGATGTCTGTCTTGCTCAATTACTGCTTTAGGTACATGTCATGACTTCATTACAAAAGTTTTATTAATTAACTTTCATATTCCAAGTCCATTAAATATATTTTTATATTTTTTCACTAATTCATTAATAATTTCTTCGTCAGCAACATATTCATCGTCTTCTTCATCAGGGGCCTTACCAGGATGTTTTAAAATGTTAAGAGTGCGAGCTAGAAAGAGTCAGTTGTCAAGTCGTATTAAGATCTTGTGGTAGGGTCTCAGTATGATTTCCAAGGGCAAGTTTTATCTACTATTATCAATTTAGTTAATTGTACATATCATCAAACCCACAACTTTCAGTCTATTCTTGATTAATATATTCAAATATGATAAACAATTGTTGTATACATAGAAGATTTTAACTCACTTTTTCTAAAAAAAAAACTTGCTTCTCTAGTGATTTGACCTTTGCAACCCAATTGGAAACGTTAGTAATCTTGAGGCTAGACCGGTTCAGACTTCGGACTCAGAGCTAAGTGAGTCAAATGTCTCAGACATTCATTTGATAACCGAAACTAATCCAATGGCTAAAGATTAGACGACTTGAAATTTTAACAAGAAAAGTTTTAGAAATAAACTTTTTCTTCCAAATCCAAACAAAACTCGTAATTAAAATAACGTAGTTCGAAAAATAAGCATCGAAACTCAAATTGGTGCTTGAGGCGCTTTAAACTTGGTGCAACACAAATTTAGAAACGCCTAACTTTTTAAATGTCAATTAAGTCGATAACAACGTACGTCTAATTACTCTTTACACAAAACTTGCTGACGCTGAAGTTCAAATATTTTTAAACAAGCACCAAAATCGAAACCAATTATATCTTCAAATATGGTCACAGATAAGAAAAGGCTCATCAAAATAAAATGGCTCGTCGTGTCGATAGTTCGTTCGTATCAATATGTATGGCTCGTAGCTGTACGGAACCCACCGATCGCAGCAGATGTGCAAGATAAACAGGACACGCGCGCGCTGACTCACGCCTGCGCCCGCGCGAGTACAGGCGGTTGCACAAGCGTTTGTTCGTAAATGTGTGTATGTGGTAATATATGTTAATATCTAGTAGTTATTTGTGTTTTTTTTTTTTAGATAATAGATAAATATCTAGATTAATAAACTTCTTAGGTGCATAACCTCGGCCCGTTAAAATATTGTCATAGCAAACTACAAAAAAAAAAAAAGAAATATATAAAAAATAATTGCTCAATCCAAATTTTTGCTAAGATCATAATGTTGACCTTAAAAAAATATTTTACCCAACCAGTCACAGACTTATTCGGAAACAGTTAATTTAAAAACAATAGTTCTTACTTTATTTAAAAGACCAACCCGTATTTTATAATGACCTACACTAATATTCGCGATGTTCCCGACCAGATGCGATTGGCTCCATTTATTTTACAAAAGGTGGCGCCGCAAAGCCACATGGCTTGGCAAGGTGCAAAAATTTCAACCCTCTTCCAAATTTAACCCATCCCATTACTGAAAACGAAACATGCAATGTGGTAGATGTAGGATAACAATCTAAATAAAAATAAAATGAGCAAAACGAAAATGGATTGACTAAGGTCACACAGGTCATATGGTAACAGCTGACTTGCCTGTCGTAGTTGCCTTCTGATGTTTAGTAATAAATAGTGATTTTGGAGTTTAATAAATGGTTGAGGCTTAAGAAATGCCGGAATCATGACTGAACGAAGTTTACAAGAGATTAGTTGAAAATATCAACACATCAAAGAGTGAAAGGCTGTGAAGAATACAATAACAAAAAGACAAAATAGATTTAAAAAATAAATTAAAAAAGCCTTTTAGTTCTTGCATTACCAGTTTTTAAAAAGTAGATTAAAAACAGAAAACAGATATAATTAATGTTATTTACAATATTTTTGAATAAATCAAAACTGAATCCTATTCATGTGCAAAAACACCTCTTCAGGCGAAGGTAAAGGCCTTTTTTAAAGAATTCCATTTAAAAATAAATAGTGACAATTAAAATGAAAAATAAGATTAATCATGACTTGACAAGAACATTTAAATATTCTATTATATCAAAGACTACAAATCAAGGTATCAAGAATATAATGAGTCTAGTGTTATTTGTCTATAAGTGCTAAATACCCTGCACTGCGACAATTCCAGCATAAAATTATCATAGTAAAGCAAACTGCCGCAACTTTATTCGAAGCTACACCTAAACTTCCCCAATCTGAAATTTAATCCGCACCATAAATCAATAAGAAAATGGCTGACAATCCATTATAAATTGTCACTGTTCTATTAAACTAACTCAAACAGAAAACGAAAAGTAATATTGAAACTTTTTCGAGTAAACCTTGAACAGAATTGCCTTTGTCTCACAATATAGACTGCGGCTTATAAATCTTCGTTAAGTCATGGCGTTTTATGGTTAACCTACTTTGCCCCACCTTTGTGGACACCTAAAATGGCGACTAATGCTAATTACTGACCCACTTGTTCGGTTCAAATTAAGAATACAGTTTTGGTCGTTTTTTGTTTTTCCTGTTTTGTGTTGCGGACGTTTTCTTTGTTGTCAGGAGTGGTGGTAATAGTTCCAGCATTAGTATCCTTTGTTTTTGTAATACCTCGTTTATGTGAAGTTAACTAATGATGATCGACATCTCCTGTAGAGTTAATATAGGTTTATGTTAAACTAAATAATTTTATAACCAGCAACATCGACCAAGTAATTGTTGAAATAAAGCTCTTGTAACTACGGTATAAAATGTATTTTCTTCCAAGTTTATTATAAATTCGTGTAGTCGTTAAGGCATCATTGATTAACTGAGACCCAACCAATTATAACACTAAACCAGAAAGATTATTATCTTCAATGTGAATGTTAGTATTATTATTTGACTGGCCTATTGGTCTAGTGGTTAGTGGCCCTGACTGCTATGCCGTAGGTCGTGGGTTTGATTCCCACCCGAGACAATTTTTTGTGTGATGAGCACGATCATTTGTTCTGTGTCTGGGTGTAATTTATCTATAATAAGTATGTATTTAGAAATATATAAGAATGCTTATCAGTTGTCCAGTACTCATAACACAAACTCTGCTTAGCTTGAGACTAGACGGCGCTGCGTGATAGTTGTGGAATATTGTGGAATATTATCCTCAGTTCTCAAGACTAGGATACAGAAGTGTTTTGAAGAATATAATTACTCACTTAAAACCATGTTGTCTTAGCTGGGATCGCCATTACATATATCTTAAGGATAGTTAGTGGCCATCGAGGGATGTTAATTCCTTTAATCTTCTTTTACGGCCCTCATGGGATAGCTCTTTTAGATTAATAGCTTATTCTCCACTATATATAGCATCTCAACATTACAGACTATGCAGTAGTTATCGTCTGGATCAATTATTAGATCATTGTTTAAAAATAGGTTCTATCTAACTCCATTATCTCATCGATAGTCTTTCAGCTAATAGGTTCTAAGTCAGTAGATTAACATTCAGTATTAATTAAGTATATTTATCTAACACCATTAGTCTTACCACCAGTTCTTGATCTGCTATAGTTTTCATAGTCTGTATCTATTATAGTCATACATAGTTCGTTGATATCAATAGACCCAAGAGTTTAATGTACTATCCCCAACTAAGGAAAGGTACGTTGTATCCTAAATGTATTCATGCACGTAGTTTAAGTTATGTGCCGGCCAACTAATGTACTGTCCCTACTTTGATATGGACAATATAGGCTTGGGTTTCAAAGTGTTTCATAGTTAATTCTGTAATACTAACAGAATTATTTAGGCAAAATTTTGTGGCACTTTATTTGAAGCTCATGAAAATATTCAAACTAGTCTTTATATGATGTCACCAATCAAAAAACATATTTTCCAACCCTATCAAAGCCTTCAAATTCATCTTGGCACTTTGAGCAGAAAAAGTAGGGTCCTCTACTTAAATGGAATACCAATAGATGGAGCCACCTGTTACTCAGAACATTAACTATATCGACATGGACAGATCGTGTGCCATTCACCACACGGGCTCGCGATTGATTAACTACCTCCTCTTCCTTTGCTAGGGTTTGATATGGTAATATTCGTAAATTTAGTGCTAAAATCTTTAAAAATAGATTTGGTTATAATATAGTCAGGCCAAACCAACTTATAATAAAGATATTTGACATTGATAGGGAAATGGAGTACAAAGCATTTGAAGAGAATCTTAAGAATTTGGCCTTGACCGAAAATCCAGAGAATAATGAAGGTCAAACATAAAAGATTAATACAGAAGTTAGACTTTTGTAAATAGTTTTAAGATGCAAAGAAGATCAAGAGGCAAAAGACGCAACTAGAAATAGGAAGATTATATTTGAAGACGTACCTAATGAAACTTTAGTCCAATCATTTCATGAATGAAAATGAGCGAAGTTTACAAAAAGATTAAGATAATAGCTAGTCAAACAAGTTATCTAAATGCAAAGAGTGCTTCAAGGTTTAATGAGAACTGAGAAATATGCGAAGTAAACGCATAGAGAAAAATGTTCGATATACTTATTTAAACTGTATTTATAACTGTGTTTTCAACCTTTAGTCTTCCAAATAATACTGTTTTATCAATTATTTGTTTGGTAGTAGCAATATCTGAATTTTGTATTTCTATAACATTTATAATTGAATTAAGTTCACCTTTTAGTTACTATACATAACATTTTGTTAATTCTAAGTCCTGGTTTCTCTCAGCTTTTTCAAGCAGTACAAAGAAGCTTCCGAAATATTGTTCCGTTATTTAATTTTGGGCTCAGCTTTCCTCTTCGCTGAGTAAAAATGTTAAACTTTTACGATTTAACACAAATGAATTTTCCAGCTTTATTTTAAATTAAGTTCTGGGTTATATTTACTTGCATGATGAATGGGGCTCCTTATTATATTTTTATATTAATTTTCCTTTACTGTTTTATTTGTATTTTAAAGTAGTCCTCAGTAACAAAGTTCTGAATATTTTGCAAGATAATTAGGTCTTTAAAATATTTCTGGCTTTGTCAAAATCGAAATTGCAAAATGTTTTAGAAATATTATTAATAACCATTACCCGTTCTCCGAAATCTTCTATTGGAAGTGGTTATAAGAATCTCTGATTAGAACGTTTGAATTTTCTATCAGTGAGTACTTCCGCTTCAGTTTCGATTTAAGGATCTTTGCGAGGATCAACAGCCTTTCACTATAATTACGATTGAACGAACGTCCATGTCTGCTCGATAGTACCTCTCGCCCACTTGGAGGCCTCCACGGCGCCTGTTGGTCGCATCCCAGCAATAATTAAACTATGTAGGTCGCATGAACACCCACAATGACCAACGTTGTACAAACCACCAGCCTATCTTGACCCACCCCACCTCCCACTAACAATCAAACGTCAGACAAGTACCGCACACGGCAAGGCTCAGCGCTAACTGGACGTGCTGTGACCTCGCCGACCGCTCTTCTGTTGTTCTTTATTCAATTCAAAATGCGTTCCAGACGTGTACGTTGATGATAAATGACGGTTGAAACTTGAAATTCGATTTCAATTTGGAAGTTTGAAATTAAATTTTCGGAATTTGGGGTATTTTCGAATTTGCGTGTGAAAAGTTTTGGTCGTTAAATATGTGGGGAATGGAGTAAAGTTGATGTTGGAGGTCGGTGAAGTATTTTATAAATTTTTAGTTGAATTAATTAAATTAGTAATTTGATTGTTTTTATTGTGAAAACCCTATCTGTTATAATAAGTAAGAATAATTAGCATCACTCATATAATTTGGTAATTCCTTCCAATGATAACATAATTTCACAAAATATTGAAAAGCTCAAAAGTGATTTTCACTTCTTAAAAAGGATATTGCCTTAACCAGACAACGAAACAAACGAAGTCGAAAGAGCAGTAAGGAAATATATCAAGACGTAAACCATAGTTTCCTAAGAAGATTAAAAATAAATCCGTCTGCTTATCTTATACGATGTTGCTTTGCACTACAAGAGGCCCGAATAATGGATTTTCTTTCCACTAAAGAAACGTAACAATGGCGTTGAAATCGTAGTATCTGTCAAAAGAAATCGCTACAAAATAAAAGTGTACGGAGACATTCTTCGTGTTATGACAAATGTCCCCGCGGCAGAAGTAATATGCCGCAATTTTTAGAATGCGACCACCCCATTCATAGTCATTCATTAGAATGTTTTTATTCCGCGAAAAAGAAAAAAAGGATGCGAGGATAAATTTTCTTTTTAAAAATTACGGCGTGGAAAATTGCCATTGTCAATTTTAGAAATGCCTTTTTTTCTTATTTATGGAAAATCTCAACATATATTCTAATTACAAAGTTTTCACGAAATATGGCCGCTTCGAAAAAAAATTATATTCAGTAATATTTTTATATTACCCGTGTTGAAAAAAATGTCTATTATAAAATTCCAGAGAGACAATAAAATTGAAATGTAAATGGGTGAATTCATTCGTACAAATCAACTGTCTGAGTACCTATAGATTCCCACAGCGTAAATAAAATCACCATTAAATTCACGCAACCGCAAGCACAAAGCGCTATAAAATTTCTTTCGAACCGTAACTTACAAAAAATCGTAGATGTTTTAATAAAAGTGCAGCGCATAAATATTAACGTAGCGCCATAGTGACAGCTATTGCTCCAAATACAACGATATCATTTACATTTAGCGAAAAAAAAAAACGCAAACGCAATATCGCCGTAATTCGATGCTCGCATAAAAAATCCTAAACGAAATTTCCCGCTTGTCAGCCGCAAAAAGCTTCAGAGCTTTAAATCGATCACTGTACTACAAGAGAAAAAACTTACGTTCCAATCCGGGTTCCTTCCGCAAAAATGCAAGCCAAAAAAAAAAAACAAAAAAGTCGTACACATAACTAAAAAGGCACTAAACGGTATACGTCCAAACGCGTTTTCGAGATAAAAAAAAATGGGTGCGGGTCTATACGGGCGCGCCGAGGGCGGCTTGCAGTATACTGATCTAATTTCCAAACGTACGACTGTGAAAGTGACGTAATGCCGGCGCCATGTTGCCCCGCGTCCCTAGCCGCGCCCCCCTCCCCCGCGACCGCGCCTTGCTTCCGCCACTGGAAAAATGCACTACCTATTTAATCAATTTTCAGGAGTGCTATGGAATGTTACGAAGCTTTATGGGTTTATTGCGTAGTATCACGTTACTGGCTGTGTTAAGTTTTCCGCGAATCGATTAGAATTGTCTTATCTGTCCTTCCTGCGTTAGAAATGGCTTTTGCTACGCGAGTTTGTATAGAACTGGCACGTCATAAATAAGGGCTTCGCGTGCAGGTTGCGTTGAGGTTCTCTTTTTGAAACTGTTTCTTGTGATTTGATTTTAGAATTGTTTTGTGTTTTATTTTCAATTTGGTTCTTTTTATCTTTTCGTTTATTTTTATGATGTGACTTCTAGGCTGCGCAATTGTTTGAAAGATTCACCTTCGCCCCGAAACGCGAAAGGACAACAAATTTAGACAATAAAAGTCTGACATTTCTTCTCATTCCACCCAGAGCTGGAATTATGGCGTTATTTTAAAATTTTCTATCTCAATAAAAACAAAAAAAGAACAAGTAATGAGTTCTGAGTGACCACCATCTCTACCTATGGAATGTAAGACGTGACCAAACACAGTCTGAAATGTGAATCTGTAATACCAATGTATATCTCTTTTATCTCATCGACCGGAACTACAGTCTCGATCTTGAAGATGCATAAATAAACTTGATACGTCCGTATCTTGGTGTATGGTCTGGTTTATTTTATGTGTACTACATTTTGATTCTTGGTCCTTTTATACGAACTCATTTTGTTTCTCTATTAAATATAATATTTGCGATATATTTTTTTATTGTTTTTTACGTGAGACTAATTCGTATTAAATTGTAATGCTTTACTTTCTAACTTAATTTTATATTTTAATTGTTGTAATTTGTAATTGAATTGTTTCAATTTAATATTGATCTAAGCTATTTGAATATTTATTTGAATTGTTGTAATTTCTAGTCTGATCGTTTTATTTTCCTTAATTTAATTTGTAAATAATACGTAATTTTGTACAACTACTATCTCTCATTTCGATGTATTTGCCTACAATTGATTTGTTTATAGTGCGGAACCAAATATTTTGGGGGGTTATCATGACGTTCAAAGTAAGATTGTTTCATTCTTATTTCAGTGTGGGTAAGAGACAGAGCTATACAGGTTGTCTAGCACCATCTCTTACCCACACTGGAAATAAGAATGAAACAATCTTACTTTAAACGTCATGGTACAGGTCCTGATCATTGAATGTAAATTTTTTTCTGTGAACAAGATTTTGGTGTGCTTTTTTAAAAAAAAAAACTGTTTTTTTTTGGATAAGTGGACTTGTCGGCAGGTTTTAAATTATCGCAATTTGCCCTTTCTTCGTGTTTACGGTTACTGAAAGTCACTTCCTGTCTTAAAAGTTTGTTCGTAGATTTTGTAGATTATGTTGTAGACATGATGACAATCATTTTATTATATTGAGCATAGCATAATTAATAGCATAATCAGCCTTACAATGTTCCCATTGCTGGGGGTCAGGCCTCCTCTCTAGGAGAGAGATTGGACCTTAATCCACCTCGCAGGCCCAGTGCGATTTGGTGGATGTCACATGTCTTCGAATTTTTGGTTCTAGGAGATGCCGGTTTCCTCACGATGTTTTCCTTCACCGTTTTGAGAGCAGTGGTGATGAAATAAATTACACAAAGTAATGCGCTTGGCTAGGTTTGAACCCGCGACCGACAACTCGTAAGTCGAGGCCATTACCAATCGGCCAACACTGCTCTTAATATATATTGAGACTGGAGTAAAATAAATAAATTTAATTTAGGAATTGCTTGTCACGGAAATTTCTTAATATTAATTTTATAAATAATAGAAACATATAGTGTTTCTACAGTCCAAAACGCAGATCATTGACGTGGCTCAGAAGAATGTCCAACTTAAAATACAACGGAGTCGGACATCGCCGACGAAATGAAGATATCCGCAGGAGAACCAAGGTTACAGACATAGTTCGAAGAATCGCCAAACTTAAGTGGCAGTGGGCAGGGCACATCGCTCGCAGAACAGATGGTCGATGGGGACGAAAGGATCTTGTATGGCGGCAACGTACTGGAAGACGCAGCGTTGGAAGGCCTCCCACAAGGTGGGCCGATGACCTGGTGAGGGTCGCGGGATTCCGATGGATGCGAGACGCACAGGACCGGTCATTGTGGCGATATTTGGGGGAGGCCTATGTCCAACAGTGGACGTCTTTCGGCTGAAAGGATGATGATGATAATGAATCACAACAGATCATAGAATCATATCAGCCAAGTACGCAGGAGCTATTACAGAGCACAAGTGTGTGCACAAACACACATGCACTCTTTGTTTCTTTAATCCTGTAGTCCGACAAGACGGCAATCCGGTACAATCGCAGAGAGAGATAAGGCGCATGACCAATGGCTTTACATGCTTTTCGAGGCATGGTAACGGCATCGACTTCCAAACTTCGGTCTACAACAGAGTAATTCTTAATGAAAAAACCAAATGGGACTTTTTGACTGACCTTGGAATTAAACCCTGTTAGGGCTCCACAATTAACAGTCGTACTTACAACCACAAAATCATTGAGTTTCTTAATAGCTGTATATGTTTTTGAACTTCTTTGAGAACATTATAAGTAGTGGTCCTTTGAGCCGGATACACTGAAAACCATATTATTTCATTTAGTGCCTTCCAGGAAATTATAAATTAGAATCTAATACTATTCACAAAAGCTTTTCGAGATAAATCGGATTTTCCTTATGATGATACGAATAATAAAAATATGATTATGAAGCTCAGATATGACCTACTGGATTTATCATAATGCTAATAAATTTCCCTTTTAGAAGTGGATATACAGATACTTTAACCTAACTCTTAACTAATTAAATTTGGTTGGTAAAAAATACAAGTTGGTAAATATTCCTTTTTTTCACAATCATCGTAGACAGTAAATAAAATGCTGTCTTATTGGTTTAGTGATCATAAGCATCACTTCTGAGCTTGAGGGTCTTAGGTGGTTGGGCTGCCGAGCCCTGGTACAGGCCATGGTCCGAAGCGAAGAGGAGTGGCAGGCGGTGTGGCTCCTTTGCTAGCATTACTGCTTCGCAGAAGGAGGCGTCCTTCTGCGAAGCAGTAATACTAGCAAAGGTAGAGGCCGCACGTGCACGCGCGAGGGAGCGGTGCTCACGACCCAGCCGCCGGGATCCCGATTCCGATTTCGGCCGCCATAGGCACGGGCTTGCAGATGGCGAGCAATGGGTAGCCCGCCGTCCGACCGTCCGGTAACCGTCCGGATCGAGCCCATGTCGTCGACAGCGCGTACTTTTCCACGCAGGGTCAAAGCCTACTGGGGCCAAGGGTCTGCTTCTGAAAGGAAGACTCGGCCCTGGTATGAAAGGCAACGAAGGAATAGTAGTGGGTTTTTATTCAGTAAAAGTTTGACACACCCTTTGCGCTCCGCCCAAGAGCGGATGATGTCTGTATGATTTTCCAACCGTAAAAAAAAGGTGGTTGGGTCAGATATAGCGTTATTGAGACAGTACATCTATAACCCAGGATTCTATGTAGGATTTGGTATTGCGCCTTGTTGGATTGATTGCATAAGGCTCGCTTACATTTCTTTTTGTGAATTGGAAATCATCTTAAAACTTCTCCCGCTTTACGTAGAGCGAGAGAGTGTCAGACTTTTACTGACTAAAATCTCATCAACGAAAAGAGAATCGAAACGAAACGGTTGTAAATTGGCTAGGGAGGCTGCTCTTTTTTCAAAGTAAATCAGTATCGAAAAAATGACAGTTAAGCTACTTTGAGTGGTCCAACTGTAATTTTTTCAACAATTTAGTTTATTAAAAAAAACGGTTCTTTTTTTCAATTTAAATCAATATTTAAATAATGAGTTAGACGGCTCTAGTTTTCATGGCCTCTATTTCAATACAGCGAAATGCTCAATCATGACATTTACGTGCGCAAAAACTGCCATAGCCTAAAAATACCAAGTAGAGGAAGTGACAATTAGGGCTTCCATTACGCAATTACGTAATTACGGACAGATTTTAGAAGTCCCACAAATACGTAATTGAAGAGTTGAAGTCCGTAATAACGGAACTATAGGATAATATTAATTAATTAGATACTCATTTATTTAGTTCTATAGTTTCTGCCTACCGCATGGGAAAAAGGCACGGGTTTATAATATGTGTTTACAATTTACCCTAATACTAAATCATTTACACACTGATTTACATTATGGCAACTCTAAACGTTATGAACTTATGTATGACAACACCAAAACCCTTTTAGCGGGTATCCCCCGAATTCCCGGCTAACTTCCTATTTGAGGCCACAAGACTTTATTTCTTAATCATACAGAATAGCTCTAGATTAAGCTCTAAGCTTAATTTATTGAATTTAGTCGTAGATATTTTAGATTTGGGGTTTAATTTTGAAATGATTAAGTATTTTATTCTGTAGTTTACTATTAATTCTTTGATTACATATTTTTTTTCATTTGAAGTTGTTTGATTTTTACTTCTAAAATTCTTCTCTCTTCTAATATACACAGAAATTATCGTGCTTTAAAAAAATCAGATAAAAGGTAAACAGTTACGTAATTAAATCATCAAAATGCGTAACTAGTTACGTAATTAGCAAATCCGTAATTTTGGAAGCACTAGTGCCAATCCAGCGAGTATCTCAAATTCTCAAGTACGAGATCTAGGAGTACTATTTACACCAGATCTAACGTTCCGGGATTTTTTTTTTTAAGGTGGGAGAAAATGACAAATTACGCTCTTGGATGGAGCGAGAGATAGTGTCAGACTTTTACTGACTAAAAACCCACTCCTGTTCCCTCTTTGCCTTTATCCCGGGGCCCCGGGCTTTGCATTCACACTACCCGTGGCCCCTGTAGGCTTCGACCCAGCTGGGCCCCTACGGTTTCGCTGACATCTCCTTGAGGCGCTGTTCTACGCGCGCCGTCGACAACTTTAGCTCGTTCCGGACGGGCGTGAGGACAGTTGCCTCACGCGATCGGCCGCCTCCTTTGCTAGCATTGCTGCTTCGCAGAAGGAGGCGACCGCCTGCCACTCCTCCTCACTCCGGACCATGGCCTGTACCAATGCCCGGCGCGAGAGATCACTGCCGCCGATCGCCCCCACGAGGACACGGCGTTGCTCTGCCCAAGCGGGGCACACCTCCACCGTGTCCTCCGGGCGTTCCACACAGTGGCGACACCCGGGCGTGTCTTCCGCACGAATTCGATGCAGGAACCTCCCGAACTTACCATGTCCGGTGAGGACCTGCGTCATGCGGTAGGTAAGGACGCCATGTGGTCTTTCCAGCCACTCCTCAAAGAGGGGACTTACCGCCATAATTGTGGCGTGCCCAGACGTTCCGGGATTATATATTTTTTTTTTTTTTTGTTCTTTTCTGCACCATGGCAATCTGTCCTAGAACAATAAGCCACTGGGTTGACCGACTTTAGTCCGTTTATGTTTATTTGTATTAAATGAGAGCGGTTTCAGGGTAGCTCTCATCTCCCTATGCGAATCTGGCGCTGAGACTAGGGATGTCACATCTCCTCAACCTCGTGTGCTGTTGTCCTCCTGTTCCACTCAGTGCCAGTGCCAGCTCATTTGTGTGTTGTGCGAGTCTTTTCTGATATCTCAGGCTATGTTGGCTGATTTCTTGCTTTACCGTTCGTATTTTCAGGTCAAGGTACATATATTTGTTGCTTATACTTTGGGGTATATATATGGTATATTGAATTATATAATTAAGAGGGCCCTTTTTCACTCGCCTATCGTCAAGCTCGAGCATGGTTAAAAAGCTTGTTACTTCACCTAACGCAATCCAACGCGATGTTTGACGAAAAGGCAACGCGAAAAAGAGAAATAACGCCTGAGAAATCTGTTAGCATTTGGTAATTCCGTGATTTACTTGAATATTGTACAAAACTTGTTCCGGCTTCTATTGTTATAATTTTTGGATTTCTTAAATTTTTTAGTAAATATGAAGTGTCAAAGTTCATGCAAAACAGCAGATTTTCAGAGGGCTTTACTGGATTAGTTTTACACAAATTTATAAATTGACTTCAATTGAAGCCTAGATAATGTCCACAAGATACTGTGTTTCCAAAATATCTAATGAAAAATGTGTAATAATGTCATAACCGCGTAAGAGCGGTTGTATAAAAAACAAGTGAAAAAGTATGTCGAGTTGGAAGCCCTTAAGGTTTACATACAGAAACTTCGGTTTTGTGCTGAGACAGTCCCAGGAATTCACTAATATTACAACGCTCAGGGTACTGTATGACGCCTTGGTAAGGAATCATTTGGAACACAGTGCGGTGATTTGGACTCCCCATGAAGCGAAATACAATGTCACACTGGAGCGAGTACAAAATAAATTCACAACTCTTGAATTTCAAACTCTATGGGGTTTACCCATTTTACCCACTGATGTATCCTACACTGTTCGAACTGGGTATGGTGGGGTACAACGAGTTCAGAGTGCGCCGGGAATTTACTAGTGTTCCAACAGAACTTTGTTTCTGCTTCCGCTTCTGCAGAAGTTCCGCAAGCTTTTTCACTTCCGTTTCCGCTTCTGCTTCCGCAAAATTTATAACAGAACTCTAAACGGAAGAATACAGCGAGGAGCGCGGAGGTGGCGGCCGCGTGGACGCCTGGACACATAGGACGAGGTGCGGGAGGAGGGCGGGGGCCATACACAAACGTGTCGCAACAAGTTTCTTTATTTATATTTTTTTGGTCCATTCTGCGCATCACCGCGCCTCATGACGTGATTACGACGTAAACCTTCTGTTGTTTATAAAAATAAAATTGTGCTTTTTCTTCATAGTATTAACACTTCCGCATCCGCTTCCGCTTCCGCATCAGCTTCCGCTTCCGCATCCGCAAAAATTTACTTTTGGCGCTTCCGTTGCATCACTAGAGTTTCCATACGCGGCGTATGCAGTAAAGCTCCTGCGTGGAGTAGCACACAACCCGCGTATACTAAGGCACCCATAAGAGGAGCTATTATGAAAAAAATATATATAAATATACTTGAAAAAATTACAACTTCGTAACTTGCTGAAATAATCTCAAAGTACTGTACAGATGCGTCAGCTTTCGTCGAGGTCAGATGAAGCTACGATGTAGAATATTAACGATCGCCAACAACAGGTTGCTACCAATATCTATGGTTATGTAAGACATTTCAATCAGTAGTTCTCTCAACAAATTGATTGTAACGTAAATCATTCTTTTGTTTGGGTCATATAGGGAATATAAAAGGAGAAACTGATTGACTGACATATCAACGCAGAGCCAAAACTACTGGGAATAAGAGCGTGAAATTTTAAACGTGTCCTTTTATGACGTACGCCAGCACTACGAGAGGATGGTCTAAAATTCTCTAAGGTGGTTTTTAGGGTTCCGTACCTCAAAAAGAAAAAATGGAACCCTTATAGGATCACTTTGTTGTCTGTCTGTCCGTCCGTCCGTCCGTCTGTCCGTCTGACAACAAAAAAAAGATACGGTCGTTTATTTCGCAAAAAACATGTATTTTGATACTTTCAAGGAAATCAAATTCATAGGGTACTTCCCGTTGACCTACAATCCTGAAATCGGGCATGAAGCAAGGACTCTTAGCATAAATATAGGAAAAATTTAAAACCTGTGAAATTTGTAGTCACGTCACAAAAAACCTTTTTTTGCGATTCGGGGCCTGTTTTCATAGGTAAGTTTTTGTACGTAACCCTCAGTGTATGAATCCAACTCGCACTTGCTCGGTTTTTTCATATTTCTTTACTAGAGCTAAAATGCAAAACCAGACGTCCCATCACCTCCAAGATATTCACTTTATCCAGAGTTATAAAAGTTATTTAATGATGTCCCAAACCAAAAAAAAAGTATTACAATGTTCAAGTACAAAATTGACAAAGAATAAACACACACATACCTTATCTCCTTTCGTTGCTATATGTGAATGTATGTATGCATTAATAAAACTTAAGGCACATTATGATATGGGTTATATCGCGAGCTTTTATGCACTACCAGAGCCATTACAACTGATAAGACAAGAGAAGCTGAAACGATTACATTAAATGTCAAAAATTACATTAGTCTCGTTCTGTACTTGTGAATATCAAGTTTACTATGAAAATTTTATTTTATCGACTATACTAGTTCCATTTGTGTCTTTGTTCTTGTTATGTCTACAATGGAGAATGGTAACATCATCTCTGCATCGACATTTTGTGGGATGCTCTTCTTGGCTGACAACGACATCATCAGGACTACTGCAGGAGATAGTAGTTCTGCAGTGAATGTTAAATTTCGGGATCCATTAATTATTCCCTGCTATCAGGTCCCGCATTATATTCTGTTCTTCATGACTCTGGCTACATTCATATACGGAGTGATATCGTGGTGTCTCATCAGGAAGTTTCGCAATTTCAACAACTACGTGTATCTCAGTGCAACTCTAGTGAATATTGTGCGTTTGATCATTATGACCATTGTTTTAAAAGACTGCGGTAAAAAATGCTTGACCGTTCGTGCTGTGTACTTCTATATATTTATTGTTGCATCGACAGTCTATAACTATTGGTTGGTAGTGATGTGTTATGTGTTTTACGTTAAGATTGTCAAAGTTTTCCATAAGGACATCAAGAAAATATATCTTAAAAGCAATGTTTTTGCCTGGGGTGTGCCTCTCCTGTTAGTTGTAATTTGTAGACTGATTTTACTAATTATCGAACAACTATTTATAGAAAGAGAAAAACAAACATTACGTATTATTTACATCTATGTATGCCTTTTAATTACAAGCAACTTGATTCCTATGATTTTTAACTTGTATGTTTTTATTAAACTTTTGCGCACTCTATGTTTTTTCAAACATAACAATCCAGTTATGGTAACGAAAAAAGAGAAATGGCGTCGATTTATTACAGCGACGTCCATTTTTCTTTTAAGTAATGTTTTTGTATTGACTTATGTCATATGGGATGCTTTAGAATTGTCTGTTTTGATAAGAGCTGTAACAATTAACTTTCAAATATTGGTTTTAACATTATTTATTCCTTTAGTAAAGAGCAATAGAGCATTATGGTATAAATATTATAAAAAGCGATTAATAAGGATTATGCCTTGATCATTGTTTTGTTTGTTGTTATTGGTAGCAAAAAGAGGATGGTACGAGTAGAAGTGTATTTTAATGGTACTAATTAAAAAAAAAATTGTTGTTTGTGATAAACATAGCCTGCAAGACACTCCGTGGCACTATTGACGCGCCTGATCTGCTTACTGTGCTAGCGCGTTTCTTAGTCCCGGACAATTACTGCCGCGGCAAAAAGCACAGAATATTTACTGTGCCTCAGTGTCGCCCGTGCGCAGTCTCCAATACCTCGCAATTTGGCTGCACTAAATGATCTCTTGGATTCGTATCCAACAAACGATCTGTTTGCGGATGAATGGAAGATGATTTTACTGGTATGTCAGAAGTACTGTGAGAGGAATTGATGTAAGTACATGTTGTTTATAACTTAAAATGTTTTGTTTAGTTACTTTAATTGGTTGTTTAACCGCTTTAATTCGGATTAATTAATTAAATAAATAAAAATTGTTAATTAATAGCAATTAGCTACAAATATACAAATGAGCTATATGTGCTGAATGTCAATATTCTCTTCACAGTAAAAAAACAAAACATAGCTCTGAAAGAAATAAATTATTTATGATCTGGAAAGAAAGGTGTTGGAGTGGTGACCGCGTAACAGAAAATGTAGTGGTAAAAATCCTCACACAAAGTGGACCTGGAGGAAGACCTGGTCAAGGAAAAATGGTTCCTACGGATGCAAGACGTATTGGACCAGAAGTGGATGAAATGATGATTACGACTTAAAATCTTAAAAAAAAATACTTACTGAGTGGAGTGGAAATTCTAGTTGCAACAAAATATTCTAAAACAGCTCTTTTATCTGTACAAAATAAAACGCGACTGTAACTTTATCAAGATCTGCAGAATCACGCGCTTGAAATTTTGCCGCGTTTTTTCGCTTTTTATGCCTGTATTGTTAACTAATTATTGTAATTTGAATGAGAAGTCCATTTCATTTTATTATAAGAATATTTTTGTGTTTTACAGTGTATTGATTAAAAATAGCTAAAGGTTTTTAATAACAACACATGTAATTGTATTAAATTAAAATAATGCATACCTCAAAGTTGTACTACACACTTGTTCATGTATTGGTTTTTTTTTTCGGTGGGAAAATCATCCGGGAGGATGTGTCAGACTTTTAATGACTAAAAACCCACTCCTGTACCTTCATTGCCTTTCATACCAAGGCCAAGTTTTCCTTTCAGAAGCAAACCCTTGGCATCAGTAGGCTTCGACCCTGCTGGGCCCCTACGGTTTGCAGATATCTAATTGAGCGCGCGTCGAACAGTACGCGCCGTCGACGACTTGGGCTCGGTCCGGACGGTTACCGGACGATTGGACGGCGGGCTACCTAATGCACCTACGGTGGCCGGAAATTGGGATAGGGATCCCGGCGGCTGGGCTTGAGGGCCGGCCTCCTCCTTCGCTAGCGTTACTGCTTTGCAGAAGGAGGCGACCGCCTGCCACTCCTCTTTGCGTCGGTCCATGGCCTGTATTAAGGCCGGCGCGAGAGATCGCTGCCGCCGATCGCCCCCACGAGGACGAGGTGGTGCTGCTCTGCCCAGGCGAAGCACACCTCTATTAACGTATGCTCCACCATGTCCTCCGGGCGGTCCACACAATGGTGAATCCGATGCAGGCAATTCGGGAGGTTCCCAAACTTACAATGTCTGGTGCGGAAGGTGAGGACGCCGTACGGTCTTCCCAGTTACTCCTCAAAGAGGGGACTTAACGCCATAATCCTGTATTGGTATGCCAACATTTCTTTATCCGCATCAGTTATTTTCTTATCGTGAATACACTATAGTACCAAATCAACGAACGTAAACACATTACTTAATACTTGTACATATCGAAAGACAGTTTTTTTTTAAATATGTATATTTATTGCTATATCGCCATTATCACAAGCTTTTACTAATCACAGATGCCATTACAACTGATAAAGCAAGGTAATCAGAATCGATAAGTTTAATAAATGCCGAAAATCTGGTTAAATCACATTAGTTTGATTTTGTTGCTGTTATGGAACGTTTCATTTGAAAGTTATAAGTTACATCTCTTCACCTGCACATACTGTCTTCTGCTCAAGTGTATAATTATGGAGCATGACTATAGCATCTGTGAATCGGTGCAACGTTTGATGGTCATCATGCCTGATAACAATAGCACCATACCTTGCCCTACAGTGAATTTCAGAAACCAGAAACCTATAAGTAATTCCTGTTATAAAGTCTCGCACTATATTCTGTTCTCCTTGACCTTGCTTACATTCATATACGGAGTGATATCGTGGTGCCTCATCAGGAAGTTTCGCAATTTCAACAACTATGTGTATATCAGTGCAACTCTAGTGAATATAATGCGTTTATTCATTTTGTCGATAATTTTAAAAGATTGTAACAATGGTTTATTGAATGTTCAAGACGTAAATTATGTTTATGCGTGTATTTTCGTTTTTCAGTCAGCAGTGTACAATTATTGGATAGTAGTGTTGTGTTATGTGTTTTATATTAAAATTATTAAAGTTTTTCATGCGGATGTGAAGAGAAAGTATCTTAAAAGCACTCTCTTTGCCTGGGGCTTACCTATTGTTTTAGTATCAATTTGTAAATTGATTTTACTCATTATTGAACTATCAGTTGATGATGATAATGTGATATTGGTACGTGCAATTTATATATATTCATGCATTTTGATCACATGTAATGTAATTCCAATGATTTTTAACTTCACTATTTTTATCAAGCTATTGTTTGCTCTATTTTCTTCCAAAGACACGAATGAAATTACTGCTGTTAATAAAATAGAAAAAAGGAAAGATATATGTCGTCGTTTGGTTACAGCAACGTCTATATATTTTATAGGTAACGTTTTTGTATTGACTTTAATTGTATGGGATGGTTTTCAACTTAGTATTTTTATACGATATGCCTCAATTTACTTTCAAATATTATCTATAACATTATTTATTCCATTAATAAAGAGTAACAGAGCATTATGGTACCAATTTTACAAGAAGCGATTTGTTAGGAATATGTCTTAATACTTTCTGTGTTATTATCGATGATCTAGTTAACATCAAAACATTAATATTATAATGGAGGTTTAAAATTATAATAATATATATTTTTAAATAAAAACTTTTGTTTGGTGATATCTATTTATTATCACTGATGCTTATCAGTTCTTCCATAAGCCTGATATAGTGGTGGTGGACCGTATCAAGAGGCGTGCAATGATTGTTGATAGAACCGTCCCGCATGGCGAGGACCTCGTAAAAGCCGAGAAAAATAAGCAAATCAAGTATCTTGATTTGGCTCACGAGGTTGTCGATATGTGGGATGTAGAATTATTGGAGAACATTGTACAAATGACGTAAAAAAAAAAATAAGTTAATTTCCACGTGTTTCATTGTTTTTAAAATATTTCGAGAAGACTAAGTTGTTTTTATTTTCTTCCTTACTTGGCCAAAAAATGGTCTCACTAAAACCCTGATGAATAAAATATGTCGGTTAATTTTAGAATACCGTTTGAAAATGCCGAGCCGCCTCAAGTAAGCTGCTTGAGATATGCTGGATTGTTCGACAGAATTACCACGGCCGGGGCCTGGAACGCAAAGGGCAACAGAAAAGAACGGGTGTTTTAGTCAGTAAAAGTCTGACACTCCATGGGGAGTGTCAGACTGTATATATGATGATTTTTCACCTCAAAAAAAAGTAATTTTAAGGCCTTAATATACATACATGCCAGTAATAACTTGCATGCCATTAATGATAAATGATGTTTATTTTGCAAATGGGTTATAAATATTACTTTTACGCGTCAATTATTTTTTCGTTAATTTAAACCTAGCATTACTTCTTCGCAGAAGGAGGCGACCGCTTGCCATTCTTCCTCGCTCCAAACCATGGCCCGTATCAGGGCCCGGCGCGAAAGGTCTTTGCCACCGATCGCCCTCACGAGGATACGGCGGTGCTCTGCCCAAGCGGAGCACACCTCCACCGTATGCTTCACTTTGTCCTGCACGCAATCAGCACAATGGTGACACACGAGAGTTTTTTCCACCTGAATCAGGTGCAGGAACCTCCTAAACTTACCATGTCTGGTGAGGACCTGCGTCAAGCGGAAGGTCGGAAGGATGCTGCGACGCCTCTCCAGCCACTCCTCAAAGAGAGCAAAGAGCAATTGAAGGAACGAATTGGGTTTTAATCAGTAGAAGCCTAACAGTTCCTCTCGCTCGAGGATTTACCACCTAGTGCCGTAACTATGGCGGTGCCAGCAGTGCCCAAGCATAAGGTGCAGACCCTGATAAGGCGCAGAAATTATCAAACTAAGGCCAAGTTTTGTATCATACATTTCATTAGAAGTAAGTTACTGTTTACTATTCCCCATTGCCTCTAACTCCATACCATGGCCTAAAACAAGTCCAGATGCTCAGGTCACCACTGTCGATCACTTCCATGAGGACACGGTGGGGCTCCGCAACCTTCACCGCTCCGGGTGATCCGTACAATGGTTACACCTTAGCGCTGCTTCCCGCCAGATCCGAAACAGATACCTACCAAAACACTCATGATCGGTGAGGACCTGCGTCAGTCGAATTAAACGTACCAATCTAGGACTTTTTTAGGGGCGCAGTTTCAGAAACTGGCACCGTGCACCTGGAGTCCTAATCTAATCCTACCATCATATTATTTTACAAGGAGGTAGTAAACATAAAACGTACTAACCATTAGTTAGCAGTCTGAAACATTAACCTAATTTCTAACTCCCAAAAACAGCGAGGGCAATAATCGCCAAGTATTAAAGCATTAATAATGAAGGGAAACATTTGATCTATTATTTAGTTAATTGAATATATTAGGCGGGACGGGACAACGGTTGGAACATTTGAATAAACGATAAGAACCATTGCGAATGCCACGTCACCATACCTTGATGGGAGATTAGAGTTTTGCTTAACGAGAGGTTTGAACTAAGATGGGTTACAGGAAAACTTTTTTAGGGTTACGTACCAAAAGGGTAAAAGGACCCTATTGCTAAGACTCTATTGTCTGTCTGTCACTGCCACACAACACTGTAGATAGTTGAAAATTTTACAGATGATGTAGGTATTTGTGTTGCCACTTTAACAATAAATACTAAAAACAATTTTTTTTTCCACATCTATCACACAACGCCGTCTAGTCCCAAGCTTAGCAGAGCTTGTGTTATGGGTACTAGACAACTGATAAACATACTTATATTTTTCCAAATACATACATATATAAATAAATGACATCCAGACACAGAACAAATGATCGTTGCTCATCACACAAACATTTGTCCTGGGTGGGAATCGGACCCACGACCTCCGGCATAGCAGTCAGGGCCACTAACCACTAGACCAACAGGCCAGTCAAAAATAAATTAAATGTTTAAGTGGCTCCCATACAACAAACGTGAAACTAAAAAAAATAGTTCCCTTCGAAAACCCTTTGTGCGCGAGTTCGACTCGCACTTGGCCGGTTTTTTGTTCTGATGAGATACATGGAACTTACGTGTTTGTTTATTTGTTTATTCTCACATCGAAACGCCTTGCAGCAGTTACACTAATGGAGGTCAATTAGTTCAGAATCTGCTACTTTCTAACATCATGTGCGCGGTGGAGTGGTAGTCATCAAAGGAGCGGCGCGGTGTGGTGGTGGGTCACGTACGCTCGCTTACGCAGCATCAGGCCAGCGTTCCTCCAGGATTCTTTCTACATGTACCAAATCCCATATTGAAGACATTTTTTAAATTTTAAAGCTCTTTCGATGAGTTTTTCAGAGGAAATTGATTTAAATTGAAAAATACGGAAAATTTTGATATGTCATTTTGACGGTATATCTGTTATCTAATTAAGGCCTTTAATTAACCCTTAATAATCTTTTATATTTTTATGCACCTGCCATATTTTTCTCTTTACCGCACTAGGTTGACTGGTAGAAGATGCCTAAGGCATAAAGTCCGCCTTTGTATTTTTTTGTTGTTGTTAAGTTTTTATAAATAAACTAGCGGTCCCGGCAGACGTTGTTCTGCCCAAAAGCGGGATTTAGTAAAAAAAAAAAATTACCCTACTCTACCCTACTCTACCCTACTCTACCCTACTCTACCCTACTCTACCCTACTCTACCCTACTCTACCCTACTCTACCCTACTCTACCCTACTCTACCCTACTCTTTTCTTTGCTATAAACCACACGGAGCGCGAGACCTTTCCAACGAATGCAAAACCGTGGAAATCGGTTCGTGCGTTATGGAGTTATAGCGTCAGGAAGGAAAACCCGACTTATTTTTATATAGTAGATAATAAGGCCCTTTCTTCCACTTAGTACCATAAAACAGTGATTTTCTGAAGCATATTATTCCTCGTTAACCACTGGATTAATAGATCTGAATATAATATACAAATATTGAGATTCATGTATGACATTAACAACATATTTAATTATGGTTTTATAGTATGACGAAATATTTTTGCAAAAAAAAAGAACAGTATCATATTTTTTAGCTTGCTTTCCCTATTCCTTCCTTGGCTTTTATCTTTAGAAATATTAAATTAGTGTTCTCTATAATGTAAGATGTGTAAATAAATCAATATTTTGCAAAACAAATGGTTTTAAAACTCTGCGGGGCTCTGTGCTTGCGCAGGCGGCAGCACGATTATGTGTGTGCTTAACTCAACCCAAATAGTTACTCTAGGCTGTTGGCGGCACTATACGCCTTAAACGTTATCATCATTTCAGCCAAAAGACTTCCGCTGTTGGACATAAACCTCCCCCAAGTGTCGCCATGATGACCGATCCTGTGCGACTCACATCCTTCGGATTTCCGCAACCCTCACCAGTTCATCGGGCCACCTTATAGGAGACCTACAAACGCTACGTCTTCCAGTTCGCGCTCGCCGCTCCAAAACCTTTCGGCCTCATCGACCATCTATTCTGCGAGCAATATGCCCTGCTCATTGCCATTTATATTTGGCGATTCTTCGGCCTACGTCAATTCGCCTTGGGAATGAAAATAAAACATACTTATTAAAATTAAAATATAATTACATTTTTTGGTATTTATATTCACTGACTCCGTCTCTTAAAGATCTTCACTTGATTTTAATTTATGATAAACTAGCTTATGCCCGCGGCTTTGCCGCGTACTTAAAATATAACCTAAGAATAAAGCAGCTTTCTATCGGTTAAACTTCAAACTTTAACTCTTTATAATATTAGTGTAGATGTAAAAGGAGAACTCATCTTTAATATGTAAGCGTTTCTGAGCGAATTTTTTATTAATCTTGTTTTTTTCGTGTTTTACGAGGCCAAAAGTCAGACTCCCTATCTCCTGTCCTGCTTTTATAACCATTTTTGACATATTTCATGTTCGACGTACTAGAAATGCTATGCTAGTGCTAGCATATTCGAAACTATGGTGTGTTGACTTCCAGTCCAACCAGATCCTGCTGAATACCAGTTTTTTAAATGGGTTGACTGTCTGTTTGACCTTCACAGCTCAGTTACTGGGTAATACGATACCTCTTGATGAGACCAGTCTTATGTTAAAAGTTTCGGAATACTTGTGAATAAATGACAGTTGAGACCAACGATATAATGGACTTTCCAAAACACGGAGAAAATTTCGGTATGTAAATGGTTTGAAACGGACTGACCTTGGCAAACGGTACTTAACCATGAAGATAGGCTAAATTATTTACCTGCTAGTTCTTCGGCTGACACCCATATATGCTTAAGAATATTCTTCTGCTTCTTTTCGTGTCGATGTGCTCAAACTATTTTTTTCTGATCAGTATTTGACAACCTGTACAGCTCTGGCTTCGGATGAATCCTGAAAATAGCAAGTGGTTGTGCAGGACGGACAGCATAGCAGGTGACGCATCTCCTGTGCAGTGGCTCCACACTGTGTGAGAAATGGGTTGAGAAAACCTAATTTGGCCAGATGGTTTTTACAGCGGCCAACCTGCGACCTTGCGGGGACCTTGGGTCTGCAGGTCCTGGAGTGCATAGAAGAAGCCTCCCCAGCGACGTTAAAAATATCGTACATCGATTCTAAACGCTCGGTGCACCCTGGACAGCTAGCAATCGGTAACGCAGAGTCTAGCTGAATAATCCTGCCACTACGATGTCTTAAACTCAAACCCTCCAGAACCACGTATCAAATCTCTCTTAGGAGTATTCAAAAGTAGAAATGAAATCAAAAACATATATTTCTCAGTTTCGGAAGTATCTTTTGCACCAACTCGTAGATCAATGACATGACATTGTATTACTCACCTATTTAATTTAGTGTGATTTATTGTAGTTCAATGTATTTTAATGATATGTAATGTATTTTAATGAAATAGAACGTAATTTAATGGATTCTAATGTAATTTAATTTAATCTGACTTAATTTATCTAATTGATTGATTTATAATAATTCCTTATATAGTCCATATTTTATTGTTCTTTTTTTGTTTTGTTCTTGTTATTATTTATTAAATGAATAACGTTAAATAATTAAGTCAAAATATAATTATTATTAATTAACTAAATTCTGTAAGTGTTATGCACATCTTTAAGTGAAGAATTCGCTGTGATATTTCTTTATTGATGAATGCTTTTGCGAATAGTTCAATAAATAAATATCAAATTAACAATATACAGATAATTTCGAATTATCAAAATGTGTGCCAGTCAAAGAAATGAAGCCAAGTAGTGTATTCCAAAGCATAGATCTCTATGGAGAAGAACGTGCAAGAAACATCATGGACACTCTTTTAAATCATGTTTTATGAGTCATAAAAATCATGGTAGATAATTACTTGTCGGAAAATTATCAAGAAAAAGAAATTGAAATAAACCACTGGCAGCTAAGAGATGACCAGACTCAACTTTACCTAAATATCAGGAATTTTCTATTACACATTTAGTTAAAGTTGTCATGTCAATGTAATATCCATTGTAATCGGGATATTACCAGTTCACTTAACCCCAGCGCGAACTAAGCTGACATACGTGGGCCGTTTCCTCATTATCCTGACTGCAATCATCTGTTCCAGTTCCTTCCTCATCATCCGGAGTTTGTGCCGTATTTCAAGGAAATCCTTCGCTCATTTTATCGGATATTATAATGACATGCAGTAGAAATATGTCTTTAATTAGACTTCTATTGAAAACAATATGAGCCTAAATATATTTGTCAAAAATGAATTGTAGATCTCTTTGATTTCAGCCGCCGGGATTCAGCTCCCGATTTCCAGTCACCGTAGGCACGTGCTTGCAGACGGCAAGTAATGGGTGATCCTCCGGTAACCGTCCGGACTAAGCCCAAGTCGTCAATGGCGCGTAGGTTAGGTTGGGAAGTTATGGTTAACCCGCCTTGTTGTCAAAGTATATAAAAAAAACACAGAAATCAAAGTGATCTTTTTTTTCGGTTGTAATATCATCTTATGACATCCCCGGCTCTTGGGCGGAGCGGGAGATAGTACCAGATTTTACTGACTAAAAACCCTCTCCTGTTCCTTCTTTGCCTTTGTTCTAGGGCCCCGGGGTTCACTTACGCACAACCCGTGGCCCCAGTAGGCTTCAACCCTGCTGGGCCCCTACAATTTGCTGACCTCTCCTTGAGGCGCGCGTGGAACACTACACGACGGCTCGAGTTCGGCCTGGACGGTTACCGGGCGGCCGGACGGTGAGCTACCCTTTGCTCGCCGTAGGCCTCCCACAAGTTAGAACGACGACTTGGTAAGGGTCGTGGAAATCTGATGAATGCGAGACGCAAAAGACCGCTTTCAACTAAAATGATGATGTCTTTTTTTATATACTTATAAATACAAATAGTAGGTTATGTGACTAGGGAATAAAGCAGTGTCTTAACGTCGCAGGCGGCTTGTTGAATTTCGAACGAAACGAAGGTTGTTAGGTTTTAATCCCGAATGCAGTGAGGGATTTATACCGTCCTTAGCCGCCTGAATGAATGATGATGACCATCAAAAGGCCGACCGTAATTTGACCTTGGTAATATATTCAAGCAGCTAGTAGTTCTAAATACTACATATATTATTGATGCAGTATTTCCACATTGTAAATAAACCTAGATTCAATTCCGCAAATTGCTTACATAAAATATTTCTGGGAAACATTTAAAAAAACTTATTCGGCTAACCTTTGTGTCGACGGACTCATAAACTTGAATCTTGGATTGCTACCAAATTCTACGAGTATTAGACGAATGAAACAACGTAAGAGGAATCTGTAGGTAAGTGTTTCAACTGGACATAAATATATAATATTTGAGAAACTACATTTATACAACATGTATTTAACATAATAAACGCAGAATTTGAAAGTAGTATGTTCAAAATAGGCTACTGTATCAATCTATAGTTCTGTGTCTGGGTGTAATTTATCTATATTTGTATGTATTTAGAAATATATAAGTATGTTTATCAGTTGTCTAGTACACATAAAACAAGCTCTGCTTAGCTTAGGACTAAACGGCGTTGTGTGATAGTTGTGGAATATTATTATATATATTATTATGTAGGCACGCCACAATTATGGCGGTAAGTCCCCTCTTTGAGACGTGGCTGGAAAGACCTCACGGCATCCCCACCTTCCACATGACGCAGGTCCTCACCGGACATGGTAAGTTTGGGAGGTTCTTGCACCGGATTCATGCGGAAGAAACGACCGGGTGTTGCCACTGTGTGGACCGCCCTGAGGACACGGTGGAGCACAAGGTGGAGGTGTGTCCCGCTTAGGCAGAGCAACGCCGTGTCCTCGTGGGAGCGATCGGCGGCGACGATCTCTCGCGTCGGGCCTTGGTACAGGCCATGATCCGGAGCGAGGAGGAGTGGCAGGCGGTCGCCTCCTTCTGCGAAGCAGTAATGATAGAAAAGGAGACGGCCGATCGCGTGAGGGTCAATGGTCTTCATGCCCCAACCGCCGCCGGGATTCCTCGAAGACTCGGCCCTGGTACGAAAGGCAACAAAGGAACAGGAGTGGGTTTTTAGTTAGTAAAAGTCTGACACTATCTCTCCCGATAATTTTCCCAAAACAAAAAACTGTATCAATCTAAAATAAATCATTTTTTATTTTTATGTAAGAATTAACTTGTACAAGGAATAGGAATTACGGTCTTCTTAGTACCCTAAATATATTTCCGGATACCATGAAAATAATCATGGTTTAAAAAGAAAAAATAATTGAAATAGTGATGTTTATCATATATCATACAAAAAGTCATTGATAGGATTACTTTTGAAATCGGTGCAAGTTTTAAGAGGAAGCGTGGTATATTTTATGAGTTGTGAAATGAAATATCTATTCTTATTGCGTAGATATGTAGATACAGTCCGAGTTTTTAACGTATTCAATCGTATTACAATTATTAATAACTCAAAAAAGATAACCATAATATATTGCAACTTACGTTAAAGATAAACATACGCTTCAGAAACGCACATTTATAAAACGGCAAAAATTTTACACATCTAACTACTTTAATATACTTCGATCGTATAATAGTTAAAGTACAATTCTCGCTTTTTTTATTTTTAATTCATTTATTGTTAAGAAATTAAAATTTAACAACCCTCTCAAATTTAAGTACTACTACAACCAAATTTATTTTTCAAAAGAACACAGTTCTTTTAAAACTATTAGTTTTGTTCCTTAATAAAAATTCACGATAGTGTTAGTCTGAAACATTGTTTGACAACAAATTAAGTACACCATGTAACTAAATTTTCAGTTAGTACTGAAAAGTATAACTAATGTAAAATATTTTCATTAGGTGTGATGATCAAGGCTGGGATAAGGTGTCTATAAAAAAAAATGCTTATCAAAATCACACTCAGCGCACTTGTCTTTGTCCCGCTCATCGTTCAATACTTGCACCACACAACCCGAACCCGTAAAAATCAGTCATGATTTATTGGAATATAATTTTAATGCCACATGACGGTTGTAAGTCATGTTTGACGTTTACGTTATGACGTAAAATCGAAAATGATATACTGGTCTTAATCTTTAAGACTCTGAGTAGAAATTGGGATCATTGCACTGGTTACTGGTTCAATGATGATTTTAATACTGTCATCATTATCATCATTTCTGCAGAAAGACGTCCACTGTTGGACATAGGCCTTCCCCAAGTGTCAACATAATGACCGGTCCTGTGCGTCTCGCATCCATTGGATTCCCGCGGATATCACCAGGTCATCGGTCCACCTTGTGGGAGGCCTTCCAACGCTGCGCCTTTGGTCTTCAGTCGCCATTCCAGAACCTTTTGTCCCCATCGACCATCTGTTCTGCGAGCAATGTGTGTGTGTTGTGCATGTGTATGTGTGTTTTAATATTGTATTGGAGTAAAATACGAACACCTAACCACTATTTACTTATTAGGGTTCTGTATCCAAAGAGTGCCAACGGAGCCCTATTACTATAGGCTTCCGCTGGCCGGCCGTCTGTCATCGGGTTGTATCTCATAAACCTTATGAGGTAGAGAGTTGAAATTTTTACAGGATGTGTATTTCTATTGCCGTTACAACAACAAATTATAAAATTAAAATATAGTTAAAAATGATTGGGGTTTTTGTCGGAGTTTTTCTTCCTTGATTTTAATATTGTAGTACGGAATCGTTCGTGTGCGAATCCAACTCGCCCTTAAACAGATTTAAAAGAACTAAGGGTGACATTAAAATAATAAACTGCAACGTCCACTTTTGTGACACTGTGAAGAACTAATTCTCCAATCGTTCTCGGAAACTTGGTGATGGTTGTTTTAGTGGCAAGAACATTGTAGTACTGGGACAATCAATAAAAGGCGTTTCTTCATTAGATTGTAGAATTTATTCCTAGAACACTACTTTATTTTATTGATTACTAGCTGACCCGACAGACGTTTACTGTCCACATAATTAGTGAAATTGATCCAGCCGTTCATGCGTGATGATATAGGGAAATTGGGATTCATTTTTAAATTGAAATAGATATAAAATTAAAACCCACTTTGCTGATTTGACAACTGTCCTAAATTCACCTAAATTAAAAAGAAAAAAACAGTCTTTTTTCTTAAATACCCCAAAACCTATTCTAAATTTAAATGTATAATTCTTTAAAATAATATTTTTCTAACCAGCCAGCAAGTTAATACTTTCAAACATAAATGACTATCCAGTCTTATGAAGACTGGATAGTCTTATTTATTAGAATCCAGAAACTTTCAGTATGCCCTAAGTATTTAATTTATTTTGAATATAATTTGTTAGTTATTTTACCCATATGCACAAAATGTATTGGGAACACATTCATTGTGAGTACAGCTAAGGAGTGGAATTCCCTGCAGGAGTCTACAGCCTAGGGGTCTTTAAGCCAAGAGTGAGTAGGTTACTTCTAGGCATGCGTGCTATGCCGTCGACCACATCATCACTTACCATCGTGAGATAGTCGTAAAAAGTGTGAGTCTATCAATGATATAAGAAATTCAGCAGTGCATTGCAAGCAGGTTGGATTACTTGTATGTGAATAATTACTGTAAGTTTTCTGCCTCAGTGCTCAAGAAATATTGTAGCTGGGATTCGCATTCTAAGTTTGTACACCAACGTAGTCGCAAGAAATAATTGTTACTAACATTTTGAGTTGGTCACAGTACGTTATAAAGTTTTAAGACGGCCCTTTTTCACTCGCCTATCGTCAACATCAAGCATGGTTTAAAAGCTTATTACTTCATCTAAAGAAGTCCAATTCGATGTTTGATGAAAAAAGAGAGATAACTCTGTTAGCATTCGGTAATTCCGTGATTTACTCCAATATTTTACAAAACTTTTTCCAGGAAATACGTGTTATTTTTTAAACCCTTAAAAGTTCATGAAATAAATTGTCGTCATTCAGAATCTTGATTAAATTTGTAAGGCTTCTATTATTTTATCTGATTTTTTTTTATTTTTGAGTAAATTATGAAGTGTCAAATTTCATGCAAAATAGCAGATTTTCAGAGGTCTTCAGTGGATTAGTTTTACACAAATTTATAAATTGATTTCAATAGAAGCCTAGATAATATCTACAAGATACTGTGCTTCCAAACTATCTAATGAAAAATGTGTAATAACGTCATAATCGCGTAAGAGCGGTTGTATGGATAACAGTGAAAATGTATGCCTTTAATTCGTTGCTTGTGTTAGACTGATGTGTTAAGATTATTGAATGGAACAGGTATCTGACTATTTTTCTGGCTACAGAGAATTGTCGATAGGGCGAGAACAATAATATTGAACTGAGATTCCATATTTGAAAAAGCTAAGTCATGAATCATAACATAACACTGTCAAAATCGAAAGCAATCTCAACTGAAATCTAGTTTGGAATCAATTTCAAATTCAGAACGAGCTACGTTCTAAAATACAGCCAGACACCCTACCACGAGCTCTGAACGCGATCCATTTGGCGACTTAAACTAAACTGTAAAAAATGGGTTTCTCCATCCAAACTTCCAACCCCCGTTTTACCGCCATAGGGGTGGAGTTTCGTAAAATCCGTTTTTAGTGGATGTCTACACCCTATAAGGAACCTACCTGCCAAATTTTAAGTTTGTAGGTGTTATAGTTTCGGAGATTTCATGATTAATCCGTGAGTGGTATTTCGCTTTTATATGTACAGATGTAAATATATCCTTCATTTCTCGCTCGCACGCTTGACATTTTAACACGTCATGGTAAGACCCCAGCTATGGATGACGCAACACAATAGTTGTGCAAGAGATGGATGATATATTTTAATAAAGAGAGTCATAATAATAATATAATATTCCACAACTATCACACAACGCCGTCTAGTCCCAAGCTAAGCAGAGCTTGTGTTATGAGTACTAGACAACTGATAGACATTCTTATATATTTCTAAATACATACATAGAATTATAGAAAAATTACACCCAGACACAGAACAAATGATCGTGCTCATCACACGAACATTTGTCCTGGGTGGGAATCGAACGCACGACCTCCGGCATTGCAGTCATGGTCACTAACCACTAGACCAACAGGTCAGTCAAAATCGTCCAGAGAAAGTCCAATTTTATTGAGTAAATTGGCCCGTAAGAGGCGCGCTAGGAGCCTAGGATCAAAGGCGTTGACTTGCGAACGGCAAACAATGGTCCGGTAACCATGCCGACCGAGTTCGAGTCATCCACGGCGCGTACTGTTCCACGCCCGCATCAAGGAGATGTCAGCAACCGTAGGGGCCCAGTAGGGTCGAAGCCTACTGGGGCCACGAGTAGTGTGAAAGTGAAACCCGGTGCAATAAATTTGTTGTTACGTCAGAGACTCCATTTGGGAATTGGACTATTTACATAAGTAAGTTTGTACGGAGCCCTCAATGCGCGAGTCCGACTCACACTTGCTCAGTTTTTTTGTTTAAATTAAACTATATTTTACTAGAAGCTGCTGTCGTGTTGCATTCCGGAAATTTCACGTAAGTGGTGAAATCCGGTGAATAGTTTTTGAGTTTATCTCGAAAAGTTTGTGGGTATGTTTGTTACTCCTGAACGCTGAAACCGCTGAAGAGATTTGGATCAAATTTGGCTCAAGGGTAAACTATGTCTAGCACATCTATTCATCTACTATTATATATACTATATACTAAGGATAAGTATTTTTTAATAATAATTGATGATTTGTTATTTAAATTAAATCTTAAAAAATAATTGATAAATAACGTACTAAAACAAGAAAAATTAAAACATTTATATATTATATAAAAGAAAGTCGTATCGTCTATATATATAAAAGAAGAAAGAGGGATGGAGAGGGAGAGGGAGACCAAAGAAAAGATGGATGGATTGTGTGAAGAGTGATATGAAAGAAAAGGAAGTTAGTGATAGCATAGTGGCAGAAAGATGATGATATATATAAAAGAAAGTCGTGTTAGTTACACTATTTATAACTCAAGAACGGCTGAACCGATTTAGCTGAAAATTGGTGGGGAGGTAGCTTAGAAACAGGAGACGGACATAGGATATACTATTTATCCCGTTCCCGTAGAACGTGGCATAAAACGTGGTATAATAAAATGCAACTTGAACTTCATTGTGTCAGTGTTTTTTTTTTTCTCTTTTATCTCAAGTTGTCTTAAATTTGGTTTTTACAGTGTGTGTATCCATACGTGCCAAATAATTTTTTTTTCTTTCTTTCTTTCAACTGACATGGAATAACAAAACGCAACTGACAGCTAAACGTAATGTTGTCTATAGTTAAGTATGGTTGAAAATTTGTAAATTTGAAATTTTGAAGTTGACCAGTTGATGTGTTTAATGGTATATTAAATTATTAAACTGTAGAGTAGGGTAGAATATAGTATTCAATTGACGGGAGCGAAGCCGCGGGCAAAAGCTATCCATACTAATATTATAAATGTGAAAGTGTGTGTGTCTGTTTGTTTGTCCGTCTTTCACGGCAAAACGGAGCAACGAATTGACGTGATTTTTTAAGTGGAGATAGTTGAAGGGATGGAGAGTGACATAGGCTATTTTTGGCTCTTTCTAACCTCCCACTCCCCTAAAATGGGGAGTGGAAGTTTGTTGGAGAAACCTACTTTTACGCAGGTGAAACCGCTGGCAGAAGCTAGTTATATTATACACTAAAGACCTCATAGTTCAAATATGGTGTCATAAAACTCCTCCGCATCACTGTCGACTGGAAGTGAGCCCAAAAGACTGGCGGTATTGCCACGTTGTATTGCAATGCTTAATCTCTGACCGAGGTAAAAGCCAGCCCTTGGGTCACGTAAAGTGTCAACTAAGCGTTTGCATAATTCTTTAAAAAGCGTATGAGCACTCGGACCCCACGTCTCAAGAGTTTTGTATTTCTCATTAGTCTATAAATAAAACTCTTCTTATTTGTCCTCTCCTGTTCCCATTATCCATTAGGGTCAGATCTCGTCACCAATCGACGCCAGGATATTCTATCCTGTGTTGTCGGCTCTGAAAAATGGTGTGTGGAAACCGGGCTATCCTAGAACCTAAAATTCGAAAACATGTTACATCCACCAACACGAACTGGGCCTGCGTGGTGGAATACGGCCCATTCTTAGAGAGGAAGCCCGAATCCCAGCAGTGGGAACAATAAATAATAATATTAAATAAGTATGTTTATTTTTACTATACAGATATTGGCTTTTGTAACTATGTTTTTTGTGCACTTTCCATGTTTTCTCTCCACCACCCTAAGTTGACTGGTAGAGAATCCCTAAGACATTAAGTCTGTTTTTGTATGTTTCTGTTGTGTGAAGTTTCAATAAATAACTATAAGCATGACCATCATGACCAATAATTTTGCCTTGGTTGGTGATTTGAGTGTTTACTTCAAAGACCATGTTGGCTTTAAAATTTAACTACCATCTGATTTAACAGAACCTGTTATCTACTACCTATTACTATTAATTTCGTCATTACAGCCTATTTCACTCACATTTCTAGATCCTTAAACGGCAAATGAACTTGAATAGCATCGTATTTAACAGTAAAACATAGATAGTGAGCTTTTAAGTGATCCATTCCCCAGAGTTGGCATTAACAGTTGCGTGGGAAGACGTCGTAATGGACACACAATCCTATATCGTAGCATAATGTATTTGCAATTATAAATGGTATTTGCTTTTAAGAACATGCATTTAAACCAGACATGATAGATTCTGTTAGTGTTTTCTTTGAATAAAACATTTTTGGTCCTCCCTTACTAAGAAATGTTGTACCAAAAGACCAATATTTCTTCCGAAACTTTCTGCGTTCTTCATCAATAAATTTATCGGACCTAAGGGTGTTCTGTGGCGGTAAAACACCTAGATTTATTATCTTATACTGTTCTGAAGTCTACTCGGCTTAGTTTCGACTGTTGCTGATTCGAATACGGTAACTTTTTTTTTTATTAATGATAGGCTCGCGTTTGACCACCGTCTCACCTGATGGTAAGCGATGATGTGGTCGACGATGGAGCACGCTTGCCTAGAAGTAGCCTATTCACTCTTGACTTAAAGACCCCTAAGTTGTAGCTATCAGGAAACACAGACTCAGAGCAAGGAACTCCACTCCTTAGCTGTACGCATTATAAATGTGTTCTCAAAAAGTTTTGTGCGTATGGGTGGGGTGTCTACCATGTACCGGTGGCGCAACGCCGTACGTCTAGTGGTCCGATAATGGAAAGGACTTGGCGGAATTAGATTGTGCAATTCCAGTGCACACTCCCCGAAATGTAAACGATAGAAAACCGACAGGCTAGCAACTCGGTGGCGATGCCCAAGACTTTAACGATTCGACTCAACAAGTGCCTCATTGCCGATGATCCTCGTGGCTCGCCTCTCAATTGACTCTAACTTCTGACTTCTGTTAAACTGCAATTTACCATCACATTTTTTTCTGACCGATATTTTGACAATGCAAAAGCTTTGATTTGTCAAAATAAAATTGATTCCTGTAAACGATTTATTTAAAATTAGCTTCTGCCAGTGTCTTCGCCCGCGTGAATGAAGGTTTTCATCATACAAAATTTGACCCGTTTCAAACCCTTAGGATGTGAATTAAAAAAAAAAATTCTCTTAATGTTAACCTACGTCATAAAAGGAAGTTTTGTGCAAAATTTCACACTCCTAGTGTTAATAGTTTAGGTTGTGCGTTGATATGTCAGTCAGTCAGTTTCTCCTTTCATATGTATAGACTAGCTTCTGCCAGCGGCTTCGCCCGCGAGAAAGTAGATTTCTCCATACAAACTTTGGACACCCGTTTCATCCCCTTAGGGGGTGAATTTTTGGAAATCCTTCCTTAGTGCTTGCCTACGTCATAAAAGGAAACCTTGTGCAAAATTTCACGCTCCTAGTCCCAGTACTTTCGGCTGTGCGTTGATATGTCAGTCAGTCAGTTTCTCCTTTTATATATATAGATAAGTGTTTTTGATTTGCTTATGTTCTGCTTTAAATTCAATCAAAAACAACAAGTTATATGTTCTTTTAAAACCTTTTCGATATTTGCCTTAAATTATTGTACCTAGTTTTATTTGACCTCACTTCCAAAGCACTTAGAATCTTTTTAACTAAACTAAAGATGTTTTTCCTGTACAACAAGCGCAGAATCATAATACCAAGAGTCCACTCCCTACGTTCAGATAACTTCCCACTTACCCAGAAACTTCCATCGATACTTCAAAAACTCATAAAAACAAAAAAAAAGAACATCGAAAAAAATCACCAAAGCGAGAATGCACGTATTACGTTTGACATAAGAAAGCGCGGGAAAGCGGCCATTTTGAATCGAGACCCATTGTTAGACATCTTCGTGTTCAATCGAGCGGGTAAAAAGTTTTACTACGTTATTACTGTTACAAGTGTTTTTTACGAATTGTTTGAAGTTTTATCTTAGCATTGCGATTTAGGACGAAGATTTTCTACTTTTAGGGTGCGATGATAAGAAAAACATGCGAGGATTATGTGGAAAATGTTATGTGTTTCGAAGCATTATTTAATCAGATCTGGATTTATCTCTTGCTACTTTTGTTTGTAGAAAACTTTATTGACAGTCAGGTATATTTGGCATTTCAGTAATGGGAAAACCAATCGTTTAGACATCGTTTTTTTTTGCCTACAGACAACCAATGCTGAACAGTGGCCATATTTTTCAAAAGACAACTCGACTTTCTTTTCTGGTATATAGCCTTTTTGATCAGTCTACTGTAGACCCTTTTTTTGAGGTGGGAAATCATCCAATGACTTCTCCCGCTCTTGGATGGATCGAGAGGGCTTAATAGGCTTTTTCTGACTAAAACCACACCTGTGTCCTTTTGTTGCCCTTTGCGTTCTAGGATTACTGGTTTCCTTTTCAGAAATTCCCTATGGCCCACTAGATCTAATCGCTGCAAGGCCAATCTGCCTTGCAGGGCCCCTACGGATTTGTTGACATTGTTTTGAAGCTCACGTGGAACACTAGATACGCGCCATCGACTACTCGGGCTCGGACCTTAACGGACGGGCAGACGGCGAGCTACCCATTGCTCGTCGTCCGCTAGTCCGAACCTACGCTGGTTCTGTGCGAGTTTTTTAACGTACCCGATCGTTTTGACGTAAACGTTCACTTAAGTTAAATCGTAAAGTTAAGAAATAAGTTTCCCATAATTTTCACCAGACAGTGCTGTTATTACACTAATATTATAATGTCAAAAGTTTGTGTATTTGTTACATTCTTATTCACTTTTCTCAGTTAGACCACGAAAAAGAACCTCCTCCTTGCATCGTATTCTTCAATCCTAAGGGTCATGAGCTCCCTGCTTCATCACTTTAACATATGCTATTCCTCCATCTGTTTCTGTCTTTGGTGGTATACGGTAGAGTCAAGAGCGGTGTGGATCTGGTCGGCCCAACGTATTGGGCTGCGCCCACGAGGCCTCATCCCATCTACTTTTCCAGTCACGACGAGCTTTTCGAGGTAGCCACCGTCTTTCCTTGTAATGTGACCGAAGTATTGCAGAACCTTGCAAAGACACTCGGACGACAATCGCAAGGAGAAATAGTACATAGAATATTTTTTATCCCTTGGGATATTTTTCGTAGAACGGATGGTCGATCGGGAGTAGAAGCCGAAAGGTTCTAGAGTGGCGACCGCGCACCGAAAAACGCAGCATTGGAAGGCCTCCTACAAGGTGGATCAACGACCTGGTGAGAATTGCGGGAATACGGAGGATGCGAGACGCACAGGATCCCTCGGAGGCCTATGTCCAACAGTGGACGTCTTTCAGCTGAAATGATGATGATGAATGATGGGATATTTTTCTACTATCACACGAATCAAGCCGCTGGCAAAAGCTAGTAGTTTTAATGCAAATTGAGGATTTACGTTTACGCAATCGAGTAAAAGAAGCCCCAAATACCATATAACATGATTTCTTCGCGAATGATCATTATGAAAATTTATTGAACACCATAAACTTTAATACCACGAAAGGCCATTGTACCAGTAAAACAATGAAATGGGGAAAATTCAGAAACTTTGTACGGCTTCAAAAAGTTGTAAATTAATTACTTGTAAGTAAAACAGATTTGGTAACTATATTGGTTGGTGTTCACGAATGAAATCGTAGAAAAGACGATTGCGTCATTTTCGGTTGGGTAAGGCCTACTGTTATACACGGACGCGTAGCTTCTTCGTCTTCTTCTTCGACTGGCCTGTTGGTCTAGTGGTTAGTGGCCCTGACTGCTATGCCGGAGGTCGTGGGTTCGATTCCCACCCAGGTGAAATGTTTGTGTGATGAGCACGATCATTTGTTCTGTGTCTGGGTGTAATTTATCTATAATATGTATGTATTTAGAAATATATATGTTTGTTTATCAGTTGTCTAGTACTCATAACACAAGCTCTGCTTAGCTTGAGACTAGACGGCGTTGTGTGATAGTTGTGGAATATTATATTATATTATTATTAGACGCGTATTCGCTTGGTGTACGCCTGCGTGAAGCTTATATACAAAACTTTGAAACTCTATCGGCGAAGCGGCATCGTCATACCGTCGTGTCGCGTATATAAAGCGACGCATCCGCGGACAGTTGGCCATAGTTTTGTATCCACTCAGCTGTTCCTTGCCAAAATTGGAACATTTACAAAATTCCTTAACTGTACAATGCCAAAATTGGAACACTTGGTGACAGCGTCGTATGATGTTATTACGAAGCAAAAAAGAAGCATAAAAGAAAGTGTAAAAAGGCTGCGCTAAAATAGATCCAGTTCAGCATAAATGCCAGACAACTAGTGCCTAACGCTGGTTTTCAACTGAACCTGAGGTTGTGACGCAACTATGCGCAACAAGCAAATTATATTTAGCTGGAAAGACGTCACGACGTTCTCACTTTCCGTATGACGCAGGTCCTCACCGGACATAGTAAGTTCGGGAAGTTCCTGCACTTAATTCGTGCCGATTTCCAACCAACGTAGGCGTGGGTTTGCGGACGACGAACAATGGGTAGCTGACCGTTCGGCCCGAGTCGTCAACGGCGCGTAGTGTTCCCACGCGCGCCTCAAAGAGTTGTCAGCAAAACCATAGGGGCCCAGCAGGGTTGAACGCTACTGGGGCAATGGGTTTGCTTCCGAAAGGAAAACCCAGGGTCCTGGAACGCTAGGCAAAGAAGGAAAATAGGTGTTTTTGGTCTTAGTCAGTAAAAGTCAGATACCTGCTCCGCCCTCGAGCGGGAGAAGTCATTGGATTGGAATTTTACACCTTAAAAAAAACGAGCAAACTACATTTCATAATCATTCAAATTTGTGCAGTTTTAAATGCTTTATAATAACCCATTTCTATTCAGCAGAAACCAAATAGAGCAAGGAAAATAGAGTAAAGAAGGTTAAATATTAAATGAAATAAACTAGCGCATTCCAGCATTCATTCACATTTCTAGAGACCTAACTAAATAAAAATGTCGGAGTTTTTGCTAAATGCTTCACGTGACTTGATTTCCCAAAAGAATTTTCGCATATAATGTTAAAATAGTTGGTCTCCTCGCTTATAAATTATTTAAGCACATTTTTGTTTTGGTAACTAGCTGGTAAAGGAATATATATATATATATCTATACATCTACAAAAGATTTGTATGTTTATATTTTTGTTTTTCTACAACCACACTAATCTTACAGAGGGGAAAAGTTTGTTTTTGTTTTTTTGCTTACAAGAGGTAATCTCTGAAATTACTGGTCTGATTGCTAAAATTTTTTCATCAATAGAAAGCTGCTTTATTTCTGAGTGACATAAGCTATATTTTATGTAGTTACACGAATGAAGTCTTGGGCAAAAGCTAGTAATGAATAAACTAGGTGTCTTCAAGGCTAGAGCGAATAGGCTCTTAAAAAACTAATGTCCACCAGTTCACTATCATCATGGAGACGTCAGCAACCGTAAGGGCCAACAGGGTCGAAGCCTACTGGGGCCATGGGTGATGCGAAAGAGATCCCCGGGGTCCTGGAAAACAAATGGCAAAGAAGGAACAGGAGTGGGTTTTTAGTCAGTAAAAGTCTGACAATATCTCGCGCTCCGCCCAAGAGCGTGGGATGTCATGAGATGATTTTCCCTCCCGAAAAAAATAAAAAAAAACCAGTTCACTATCAACGATTGCATTTATTTGCAAGATTTGGCTTTAAGAAACATACTTACAAACATTGCAAGTTATCTATATATATAAAAGGAGAAACTGACTGACTCGCACTCACACTCGCACAGCCGAAACTACTGGGACTAGGAACATGAAATTCTGCACGTGGCTTCCTTTTATGATGTAGGCGAGCACTAAGAGAGGATTTTCAAAAATTCAGCTCCTAGGGAGATGAAGTCCAAAGTTTGTACAGAAAAACTTTTCTCACGCGGGCAAAGCCGTTAGCAGAGCTGGGATCGCTGTCAAGCACTGGTTTAATCAAATAAAAAAATATTTATTGAAACACATAAAATAAAATTACTTATAAGACTTTTTTTTTTTTTTCGGGTGGGAAAATCATCGAATGACAACCCCCGCTCTTGGGCGGAGCGCGAGATAGTGTCAGACTTTTACTGACTAAAAACCCACTCCTGTTCCTTCTTTGCCATTTTTTTTTTTTTTTCCATGGCCCCGGGGGTCACTTTCGCATCACCCATGGCCCCAGTAGGCTTCGACCCTGTTGGGCCCCTACGGTTGCACTTATAAAACTTACGGTTAAAATTAATTTAAATTGTATCGATGCTAAATATAGGGCATTGTGGATCAGATTTATAACAGCTGCACATGGGTCAATCGACAAGATTCAGATACGTCCATATGAGAGACTACCCGCTTCATATTGAGACCGGCACCGACTGTTATTTGAAAATCTTTATCAGACGTCAGATGGAGATGGCGGGTCGACCTGGATGTGAGCGGGCAACGCGAGGTATTTTTCCATACAACCGCTCTTACGTGATTATGATGTTATTACACATTTTTCTCCAGATATTTTTAATACACAGCTATCTTGTGGATATTATCTAGGCTTCTATGGAAATCAAAACATAAATTTGTGTAAAACTAATCTAGTAAAGACTTCTGAGAATCTATTATTTTATGTAAACTTTGGTCCTCCATAATGTAATCATTATTAAAAATCGAGATTCTGAGTGACGACAATTTTTCTGAAAACTTTTAATGGTTTAAAAAAAAAATGTATTTACTGGAACAAGTTTTGTGAAATATTCGAGTAAATCACGTAATTACCGAATGCCAACAGAGTTTTCAGGCGTTTTTCGCATTGCCTCTTCATCAGACATCGCATTGGATTGCGTTAGATAAAGCATCTAGGTTTTTAACCATGCTCGACATTGACGACAGGCGCGTGGAGAAGGAACCTCATATTCCCCCCCCCCCCCCTCATATTACCCCTCGGGCGTTCCGGGGGTATTATTATTACGTCATTGCGCGTTTTTACGTAAATCACCAAAAAATAATAATAATAATAAAAAAACTATTTCTGGATTTTTCTGGAAAAAACACAAATATAGAAACCAAAATTTTCGGCAAAAAAAAATCGTACAAACGTGTGTACAAAACGACAATTAAGAGTTTTTCAAGGTCATTCAAGTTGTACAGACGTATGTACAATCGGCGCTCAAGGGGAGAAGAAATGAAAAACCGTGATCGTTGGAACGGCTAGAAGGAGAACCCAGCAGTGGAACAATACAAACTCATCATCTCCCTTTTCCCAACTAGCTTGGGGTCAGTTTCCAGCTTAACCGGGTTTTACATGTTTTACATAGAGCGACTGTCTATCAGACCACCACTACAGCACCAGTCACTAGGCAACATAATACTCTTTGAATAGACTTTTAGAGGTATCTGGAACAGAGAGTAAAGTCCCGCAAACCTCCATTGAAAGGGGAGGATCCTCCGGCCAGACGGGATGTTATGTCTGGTGGGCTACTGCCCGATAGATGATTTCGGGCTGTTCTATATGTTCCAATCGCGCTGAGAACTTTGATTGCGCTATGCACGATTAGTTCTTATGTGACGCCATAGATGTCGCTACAGACGACTGTCAAAAATCTATGAACAGCAACCAGGACAAACGGTTTACCGCGCTTTCCAAGTCTCGGAGAAATCTTGATGATTATAATGATAAGATGACACAGCCTGAACAGTACCCGCAAAATCACCAACCTTAAGTGGCAGTAGGACGTCGGTCACAAAACAGATGGTTCTAGAGTGGCCATCATGTACCAGAAGACGCAACATTGAAAGGCCCCAGCAAGGTCTTTTTTTCGACTTGTAACAACTGTCAAAAATCTGTGAATGATAACCGGATCTGATGACTTTACCTGCTTTCCAAGGCACAAAATGGACCAACAGTCAATATAAAAACTAATGGACTAATAAAATCGGACGCATTTATCAATGTATATTAATAACACTCTTCAGGCAGGGACCGTAATCCTTACATAGTTTTTGGAAACTAGTCTTTTTAAGCCTCCCAAGACCTTATAATATGTACATTCAGTTACCTAAATGTACAGTAAAGGGGTTGACGGTAGCCTATCAACAACCCTAGCTGTCCCTAACAACCTAGCCCTAACATATAGTTACGTATATATATAGTGCGGGAAGCCTGTTACCATGAGACCTAAGGCAACAGACGGAAGGTGGGAAGGATGAAGGGTGTATCGGATGGGATTTTCTCACTGCCGATCCGCAGCCTCACGGACCGACCAATAACTATGGCTGGGTAAGGCCAAAGCTATCGGCAACCATTTATAGGCGCAGTAACAGTGAGAGGAGTCGATGGTCTCGTCGTAGTGAATGCAAAATGTTGCAATATTTTTCCATGAAACTGTGTCTTTTTGTGTTGTCCTTGGATGCACTAGCATAGCGCGTATAGGACTAATCATCGGTTGATAACACGTTCCATGAAGTGTCTAAAGGGCCTCTGTGAGTTGACTTCGGCCCCTCGTACGTCTTCCAATGGTACAGAAAACCTAGAGCCTTTTTTATGGTCGGAAATCATCCAATGACTTCTCTCGCTCTGGGCGAAATGGGAGGGCGTGTCAAATTTTACTGACTAAAACCTGTCAAAAACCATGGGTTTCCTTTTCAGAAAATCTCCGCGGAAAAAGGATTTTTAATATCTCTTTGAGGAGGGCGTTGAACGCTACGCGCTATCGACGACTTGGGCTCGGTCCAGTCGATTACCGGATAGCTGGACGGCGAGCTAACCATTCCTTGTCGTCCGCCAAGTCTACCGTGGCTGGTAGTAGGTGTCGGGGTCTCGGCGGCTAGAGCGTGAGGATATTCGTTTCCCCACGCGGGCGGCCATCTCCTTTGAAGCAACCGCCTAGGACTCCAAGAGCCTGAGGTGCTCCTAGATGTAATAAAAATAACTTAATCTATAAATATAACGTTTTGGGAACACATTCATTGTGCGTACAGCTAAGCAGAGGAATTCCTTGCTAGAATCTGTGTTTCCTGATGGCCACAACCCGGGAATCTTTAAGTCAAGAGTAAATAGGTTACTTCTAGGTAAGCGCGCTCCATCGTCGACCGCGTCGTCGCTTCCCATCAGGTGAGTTAGCGGTCAACCGCAAACCTATCAAGAATAAAAAATAAATAAAAATGTATATATAAGTATATAAGGTTCTCGTAACAAAATGTCCCGAACAATAAATAAATCTACCTGAATGCTCGCTTTGTTCGTAGGGATAGCTGAAAGGATGGCTGTTATAGAACTCAATCAGCGTAAAGGGGGCGACAACTTGTAACTGCTGCAAATAACAATGAACGAGATGTAGTCATTGGAAGGGAGAGTTTTTCCACTGTTACCCTACACTGCGGGACAGAATAAAGTGGACAATGAAGTGAAAATATTGCGGATTTATTTTTTTATTAAAACTTCATGCAATACAACGTACAAAGCTATACTGTTATAAATAATAATGAACGAGATGTAGTCATTGAAAGGGAGAGTTTTTCCACTGTTACCCTTCACTGCGGGACAGAATAAAGTGGAGGTTGAGATGAAAATATTATGGATTAACTTTTTATTAACACTTCATTATTTTAGCTAGCCCGTATTGTCTCACAGCTGGGCAAAGGCCTACCTCCATTCTTTCCAACGATCACAGTTCCTCGCTTTTTCATTCCAATTCTCAAGGAAGCCATCCGGGTCGACACGGCATCTCCTTCGTGGTTTGCCGCGGCTCCGCGTCGCTGTGTCCGGGCATCAACCCTGCATTTTACACGCCCGCTTACCCCAGCGTTGGCCCTAAAAGAGTTATGACTATACATATGAATGGAAGGAGAAGGAGAGAGGGGTCAAAGAAAAGATGGATGGATTATGTGAAGAATGATATGAAAGAAAATAGAGTTAGTGGTAGAGTGACGGATGACCGGACAGGATCGAAGAAGAAAACGTGATGCGCCGACCCCAAATATAATAATACTAGCTTCTGCCAGCAGCTTTGCCCGCATGAAAGTAGGTTTCTCCATACAAACTTTGGACTCCATTTTATCTCCTTAGGGGGTGGATTACGGGAAATCCTTTCTAGTGCTCGCCTACGTCATAAAAGAAATCCTTGTGAAATATTTCACGCTCCTAGTCCCAGTAGTTTCGTCTGTGCGTTGATATGTCAGTCAGTTAGTTTCTCCTTTTATATATGTAATATAAATATAACATATGCACATTTTTTCACTATAACAGCATTTTTTTTTCAAAACGACACTTAAATTGTAAGCACATAATTTTCACATTAAGAACATCTTTTTATAGTACTTTGAAAGCGTTGTTAAAAAGAACTTGCAAAGCAAAGTGGCGCAATAGGTTAGTATTACGTTGGGAAGATTATTTCTCCCACATTTCTGCTATGTAGGTTAATCCGTAATACTGCTGGCTGGATTTGAGCATCATTTTCATCATCACGAAAAACAGTTTTTGTTGCATTTTAGATACAATTTCAGTAAAAAGTTTAAAATAACCTAAAATGAACTGTTGTTTGTCTTTCAATTTGTATCTAAGATGCAACAAAATTTACTGACGGCACGCTTAGTATAGCGGGTGAGCGATTGAATACTGCCCTGGGTGTCGCGGGTTAGATTCTCACACAGAATAAATTTGTATAGCCTACAGATAAGTTATCCTGGGTTTGCTGGGTTTGGGTTTACAAGAAATATGTGAGTTTACCTATATTGTAAAAGTGGTATTGGGGGTCCCATACCACCGCCGTGTCCTTGTGGGGGCGATCTCTTGCGCCGGGCCTTAATTGGTACAGGCCAAGGTCCAGAGCGAGGAGCGGAGCCCCACACGCCTCAGCCACCGGGATTCTGATCCCGATATCCAGCCACCGTAGGTGCGGGCTTGCGGATGGAGAGGCCCAGCAGGGTTAAAGCCTACTGGATACTAATGAACCCCGGGGCCCTCGAACGCAAGGCAAAGAAGGAACAAACGAGTGGGTTTTAGTCAGTAAAAGTCTGACACGCCCTCCCGCTCTGCTCAAGGACTCAGGTCAAGGTCTGCTGTCTGCTCTTTTGTACGGCGGTTTTGTGTGATCAAAAAATCATGGAGTTTGACACCCAAGCTAAGATTAAATTTGTATTATGAGTATCAGGGCTCTCTAAGTTGACTAAGATAATACAACGGAGTTCGGAGTTCCATCATATGTTTCTTTATAGATATTGCAACTTAATGAAACGTAATGTGTGGTCATGTCCAAATTAATCCTTTTAGTACTCCGTTAATTTAAGCCCGCCGGAGGCTGGACGGTGTTCGATGAAAATTGTTGGACAAAGTTTCGGCAGTTGCTACAGCCAGCTTCCGATGCAGATACGACGAAGTTGGAGGAAATTTATTCAGGATGTTTATAAACTTACCTATCTGATTTTAGATACCGCACAGAATATAAATAGACCGGAGGATGTTGCTGACCGTAATATTTTATTCAATTAATGTAGTTCTTTGGAGCTGTCTTAAAGAATAATAAAGTCCGTCTTTTTTTATTGGGTGGGAAAATCATCTTATGACAAATCCCACTCTTGGGCAGAGCGAGAGATAGTGTCAGACTTTTACTGACTAAAAACCCACTCCTGTTCCGTCTTTGCCTTCGTCCCAGGGCCCGTCTCCAAACTTAGTAGCCTGAGTTTTATTTATTATTATTTTTAGTTTATTCGTCGTTACCTCTTTGTACCCATTGCCGTGGAGACAATGGGTGCTTGGGGCACTGAGGCCAAGAAGCTCATTAATGAGATAGGGCATAAGCTCCGTGTTAAAATGGGTGACTCCCGCTCCGGCTCGTTCTTGGTGCAAAGGTTAGCCATTGCTATCCAGCGTGGCAATGCAGCAAGCGTTTTGGGCACCTTTGCGCCGGGAACAGTTAGGGGCGGGTTATTTGACTAGCTTGACATGTTTTACTGTAATTATTATTATTGTAGTATATTTTGACGATATGAAATTATAAACCTGTACTAATATTATATAGTTTATTCGTTTATTGGTTTATCTTTATTTTGTAAGTAATTTAATACTAAAACCATAAAAATAAAAACACTTCACTAATTAAAACTATTTAAACACTACAAGCAATAACTATAAATAAACGCCATATTTTAGCTCCTAGCCAAAATATGGCGTCAAAATTTATTTATAGATACTATTTTTATTTTTTTTTAAATCGCAAATAATTCCTTATCCTTTCCTTCCACATTATAAAGGCCCCTAACCGTGTCTGTTTGTATATTTGTGATAAACTCAAAAACTACTGAACAGATTATAATACTGTCTTCACCAATATACAGAGTGATTTATGAGGAAGGTTTAAATGTATAATGCATATTTAAAGTCAACATTAGTCGAGAATTTTTAAAGATTTCTAACACCCTTGCAAGACTAGAGTGGATGGCTAGTATTAAATGCTCAAAAACTTACACTAGATGCCATTAATATGAAAATAAAAAACCGGGCAAGTGCGAGTCGGACTTGAGTCGGAATTGAGTTACGAAGATTTTTCCGAAACGAAAAAAAACTTTTTTTTGTGACGTACCTAAAAATTTACAGTTTTCAGTTTTTTTTTCCTATATTTATGCTATAAGATCTTGCTTCATGCCAAATTTCAGAATTCTAGGTCAACGGGAAGTATTCTATGAATTTTGATTCCCTTGAGAGTCTCGAAATACACGTTTTTTGCGACATAAACGGCCGTATCCTTTTTTTCCGTTAACTCAGAAGTTTGATTTTTTCACAGACTTGTTGGTGTTACTTTCAACTCGCTACCTTCACACGTTCTTGAGATAAAGGGTCTTGACAGACAGACGGACAAAAAAGTGATCCTATATGGGTCCCGTTCTTTCCTTTTGAGGTACGGAACCCTAAAAACTAAATAAAAAATTTGACGATCATCCTCTTTTCTTTCAAAGTGAAACTTAAAAGACGAAGAAAGTCTATGACCAGTGCGTGTTGCCAGTGATGACATATGGCTCCGAAACGTGGTCGCTTACAATGGGCCTCACCAGAAGGCTTAAAGTCAATCAAAGGGCAATGAAAAGGGCTATGCTCGGAGTTTCCTTGCTTGATCGCGTCAGAAATGAAGATATCCGCAGGAGAACCAAGGTTACAGACATAGCCCGAAGAATCGCCAAATTTAAGTGGCAGTGGGCAGCGCACATTGCTCGCAGAACAGATGGTCGATGGGGATGAAAGGTTCTGGACCGATGACCTGGTGAGGGTCGCGGGAATCCGATGGATGCGAGACGCACAGGACCGGTCATTGTGGCGACATTTGAGGGAGGATTTGATGAGTGCTACCGATGCTGCTATTAATGTAGCCACCTATTGGGCCCAAACAGTTTGACGAGTTTACCATCGAATCGAAAAGAAGAAGAAGGGAGATCTATGACCAACAGTGGACGTCTTTCGGCTGAAATAATGATGATGAATGATGAAACTTAAAACAATGTGATACCTTTTCCCTGCACGCCAGTGTTCGGCGCACAATAGCTATAGTGTTGTACAAGTTATTGGACCTAGTCAAAGTCGGGCCTTTGTGAACTTATCTGGGGCGTTAGTCGATCTGCCAATTGAATTTTGACCTTCCGAGATTCATGTTAACTTTCTTTTTATATTCGAGTGTAAAAGGGGTTTGATTGAGACTTATTTGATTAGGCTGGGTACTTATGACTTGACTGGCCTGTTGGTGTAGTGGTTAGTGACCCTGACTGCTATGCCGGAGCTCGTGGGTTCGATTCCCACCCAGGACAAATGTTTGTGTGATGAGCACGATCATTTCTTCTGTATCTGGGTGAAATTTATCTATACTGTAAATGTATTTAGAAATATATAAGTATGTTTATCAGTTGTCTGGTACTTATAACCCAAGCTCTGCTTAGCTTGAAACTAGACGGCGTTGTGTGATAGTTGTGGAATATTATTATATGAAGACTTTATCTGAATTATTTTGGTTTGTAAAGGTCCATTGAAGCACACATTGCTTTCTAATAGCTTCTGGAGTGGCGACCATGTACAGTAAGGGGTCAATAGTGCAGTTGCACTCTACTAATGCTAAAGTGACTAACATTTCTTTATAGAAGAGTGTCAAAGGTTTATGAATTATTTAATTTTTAGCGTAGCATCTAAAGTATTGAATAAACGACTTATGGATCATTGAACGTCTACTATACAGAAATTTTAGGCACTTTAGCATTGGTAAATTGCAACTGCTCTTTTGACCCCTGAATGTACCTACCCGAAGCCCTCCCACATGGTGGACCGATGACCTGGTGAAAGTTGCAGGAATTCGCAGAATGCGAGACGTATACGCCTGGTCGCTGTGGCTACGCTTGGGGTAGGCCATGTCCGGCAGTGGACGTTTTTCGGCTGAAATAATGACTGTGATGATGATGACTATCCAAAATCATTTTTAGTATAATATATGCGAAAACTGAATATAGTTGGTTCAGAATCAGTAACTGAATCGATCCCAATATTTTTTGTTCCAAAAATATTTAACAAAAAGGTCACAACGACACTAAGTACAACAAAGGTCACGACAGGTCATAACGGGCATTAGGTGCCAGCGCACAGCTGGGTGCGGGAGCAAAGCAACACCTCAGTCGGCCCGGTGACCATGTATTAATTATGTATAACCAGGTAACATAGCAAGCTTATAATTTTGTTGATTTTTCATGATACAATGATGAAATTTTGTAAATAGATTCTTTACATAAAAATACTAGACACGAGTTTTGGGTTTCGCATATACTAAAAATAATGTTGTATAATGCCAAAACTACGGTAATAGGCAAATGTATTGTAAAATATCTTCAGCCATTAGTTTCGCTCCCGTGTATGAAGAAAATTATCTCAAGGGAACATAGTACTGGGACAAAAAGTATGTTATACCCTATTCCAGGACATGGTCTACACGCAAGCCAAAGATCGAAAGTTCAGCTATTTCTGAGCCTAAAGTAGTTAACAAACGTATACACGTACAAACATACACATACACACTTTCTTTCTAAATAATTGTAATTGCAGTATTAAACTATTTAACAAGTTAGTGCTATGTAGATGCAGTGATGCGTGAGTGAGCAGTGGTGGCCGAGTGGTAACGGCCCCGACTTACGAGTTGTAGGTCGCGGGTTCAAACCCAGCCAGGAGCATTACTTTGTGTAATTTAATTCATCACCACTGCCCTCGAAACGGTGATGGAAAACAACGTGAGGAAACCGGCATGTCCTAGAACTAAAAATTCAAAGTCATGTGACATTTACCAATCCGTACTGGGCCCGCGTGGTGGATTACGGCTCATTCCCTCTCCTAGAAAGAGAAGGCCTGAGTCCCAGCAGTGGGAACATTAAAAAGGCTGATTATGCTATGCTATGCTATGTAGATGCAGTGGCTTTTCAATAGTTTATCAGTGTGGATACTAAAGAAAGAAAGAACATTTCTTACTTATTTTCATCATCATCATCATTTCAGCCGCAAGACGTCCACTGTTGCACATAGGCCTCCCCCAAGCGTCAACCACAACGACCGGTCCTGTGCATCTCGCATCCATCGGAGCCTGACCAGGTCATCGGTTCACCTTGTGGGAGGCCTTACAACGCTGCGTATTCTTTTAAGGGGTAGCCGGATCTCATTCGGTGGTTTTTAGGACCCCATGCCTCGCCATTGCCTTAACCACTACCAGAGTCAAGGGTAGACGGGCTGCCGGGCACTAGAGGCCATATTTTTGTTGTGGTGTTCATATTTTAGGGGGTTTGCCATAACCGCCACGCTTGGTAAGCGGGTTGGCGATCACAGTGTGGTTGTTGAAATCCACAGAAAATGCTGCTGCCCATTCTTTGGTATGTCCCTTAGTCGCGTCTTACGACACCCACGGGAACAGATGGGATGGTGCCATTCTTTACATCCAAACACCATACGGAATCTTACTTATTTTATTTTTAGTATATAAAATCTTATTTATAACTCAAGGCGAGCTTCTCTCAAGATATGAGGCAATTGACGTAAAAAATACTTCACAATGTCCCTCATTTCTACAATGTACTTTTTTTCACTGGGAAAATCAATCAATGACATCCCGCGCTCTTGGGCAGAGCGAGAGAGTGTCAGACTTTTACTGACTAAAAACCAGTGCCGAGTCTTCCTTTCAGAAGCAGACCCTTGGTCCCAGTAGGCTTCGACCCTGGTGGACCCCTACGGTTTGCTGACATCTCCTTGAGGCGCGCGTGGAACAGTACCCGCTGTCGACGACTTGGGCTCGGTCCGGACGGTTACCGGATGGTCGGGAAAATCGGGATCAGAATCCCGGCAGCGGCTGGGGCGTGAGGACCGTTGTCTCACGTGTGCGGCCTCCTTCTTTGCTAGCCTTACTGCTTCGTAGAAGAAGGCGATCGCCTGCCAGTCCTCCTCACTTCGGACCGTGATCTGTATCAAGGCCCGACGCGAGAGATCGCTGCCGCTGATCACCCCCATGAGGACACGGTGGTGCTCTACCCAAGCGGGGCACACCTCTACCGTGTGCTCCACCGTGTCCTTCGAGCGGTCTACACAGTGGTGGCACCCGGGCGTCGCTTCTGCACGAATCCGGTGCAGGAACTTCCTGAAATGACCGTGTTCGGTGAGAACCTGCGTCATGCGGAAGATGAGGATGCCGTGAGGTTTTTCCACCCACATCTCAAAGAGGGAGTTTACCTCCATAATTATGGCGTGATCACTACAATGTACTTGGAAATATTGCAACACTATACAACTTACTCACTATTCCACTACACATCTTTGGTTATATTGTTCCAGAGGAACCACTCATTCCATTTTCCATCACCATTAAAAAAGTCACAGCGTAGAAATATCCGGTTCCACGCACAGAAGTTACAACCAGTGCATAAAGGAAGCTACAACTTTGTCGTATAGCATAGGACACTGCCGGTACCCTAGTAACCTGATTACCTCATTCCAAAGCTTTCTGCATCGATTTATGTTCATAAAGAATTTTTATAATGATGTAAAAGATGTTGCAAAAGGTCTCTGAAGTAGGGATGTGTTTGTAGAATTCATCATCATCATTTTAGCCGAAAGTGTCGCCACAATGTACGGTCGTGTACGTCTCGCATCCATTGGACTCCCGCAACCGTTACCAAGTCATCGGTCCACCTTGTAGGAGGCCTTCCAACACTACGTCTTCCGGTACGTGGTCGCCATTCCAGAACCTTTCGCCCCCAACGGCCATCCGTTCTGCGAGCAATGTGCCCTGCCCATTGTCACTTAAGTTTGTAGTATTAGATTTTTTTTTTCGTTACCCATTACGTAACCCTAACCTTTCAATTCTTTTCAATGTAAAAACTCAAACCATAACCATGAAATTTCTATTACGTCACAACTAAAACAAAAGAAATCTGTTACAACCTCAATTTATTCACGTAACCATTTACCTCACTCCCTCAGAAATTGCTAAAACAATCAGAATTCTAATTCCCTATTCGAGTTACAACACAAATTACATAATACTTTTTAAATATTAAACCCTATTTCCCTGCGATAGAGTATATATTAATTATCTATTTGTAAGATACAGTTGCGATAGACGTCCGCTTACTATGACGGGTCGTCTGCAAGTGACAGATGATGGGCGCCATATTGGATTGTCTGTGGCAGGCTACACGTAATGCAGTAGCCTATTGTCGCGGTTCTGCTTGTAAACTCGATGTTTTAGCTGTATGACTGTATATACTAGCTGTAGTATATACAGTCAAACAGCTAAAACATCGAGTTTACAAGCAGAACCGAAAGAAAGAGAGAAAATTATCCCAAGTGAACATAGGTACTCCCGGGGTAAAAAGTATCCTATGTGCTAATCCAAGACCTGGTCTACCAGTGTACCAAATTTCATCGATATTCATGCCGTAGTTTTTGTGTGAAAGGGTAACAAACATCCATACATACAAACTTTCAAGTTTATAATATTAGTAGGATTTTATTGTGATGAAAAGTAAATACACCCCCATTTTTATATAGTACAAAAAAATGGGTTCTATACGTACCCGTTACTGATCAAATTTTTGTAGTCAAAAGTAAAAAAAAAGAAATCCCAAAATTGTCCACGAAAATTTGTCATAGTTGGTAAATTCATAATTGAATCAATAATTCCTATCAATTGCTACTAGAAAATACTACGCGCAGTGTTTTTTCATTTTGATCGTCATTTAATCATTCATAATCAATAGCCTGTACAATATTTCCATATATTGAGTGACATTTTGGGATATAAACAAACGTTAATAACTTTGCTTTTTATGAATATTATTTATTGAGACTTTACTTAAATAATAACAAGACGTTTTCTAAAAAGCTCTTTAAGTATTTGTACTAATTAAAAACTATGTGGTGTATTGTGTGGTTTTTGTTTCTCGTTGATAATTCAGGTAATGTCGGAACAAAAAAAAATTATACATAAGGCTGCTCTTTAGTAAAATAAGACCAGAAAACTAATAAAATTCATAAGAACACTACACTTCTGCCGGTTTTAAAAATTAATGGCACGGTGGAAAGTGGTTGAGCTGACTGCTGCGCTGCGTGTCTCAAATCAATTTGGACTGTTTTCTGTCTTTACCTAGCAGGGTCGAAGCCAACTGGAGCCACGGGTAGTGTGAAAGCGAAGGCCCTGGAACGAAGGCAAAGAAGGAACAGGAGTGGTTTTTTAGTCAGCGAAAGTCTGACATCGCCTCTCGCTCCGCCCAAGAGTGTGAGATGTCATTGGATGAATTTCCTACCTAAAAAAAGGGGTTGAATCGTCATGTTTATAATTTCGTAATTTTAGAGAGGTATTACCACCATCATGTTACCTACTTCCAAAAACTTTAGTAAATATATTCTACCTATTCTAATATATGGTAATGATAAACAGATGTTCTCTGAGAGTTTCTGGCGGGATTTGTTCGAGTGAAGTTTAGTACTTAGCTGTTCTAATTATTTGCACATTAATTCCTAGTGGATATTCATCATCATCATCATTTCAACCGAAAGACGTCCACTGTTGGACTTAGGCCAAGCGTCGCCACAGCGACCGATCCTGTGCGTCTCGCATTCATCGCACTCCCGCGACGCTCACCAGGTCGTCGGTCCACCTTGTAACGGACTTTCCAACACTGCGTCTTCCGGTACGCGGTTGCAACTCCAGAACCTTTCGGCCCCATCGACTATCCGTTCTACGAGCAATGTAGAATGGGCCCTGATACGAAAGGCAACGAAGAAACAGGAGTGGGTTTTTATTCAGTAAAAATCTGACACTATCTCACACACACGACATATCTCTCGACATATCTCTAAGATGATTTTCCCACCGAAAAAATAAACAAAAACGCTTCGTTTTCCGGTGCGCGGTTGCAACTCCAGAACCTTTTGGCCCCATCGACTATCCGTTCTACGAGCAATGTGCCCTGCCCACTGCCACTTTAGTTTGGCGATGCATTGGGCTATGTCGGCGACCTTGGTTCTCCTGCGGATATCTTCATTCTTTATACGATCACGCAAGGAAACTCCGAGCATAGCCCTATCTATTGCCCTTTGGGTGAACGTAAGCCTTCTGATGAGGCCCATTGTAAGCGTCCATGTTTCAGTGCCAAATGTCATCACTGGCAACATGCACTGGTCATAAACTTTCATCTTCTAAATATAGTGGATATTGTGATGAAAAATTGGTGCAGTTTTGTATCCCAACTGTCTACACAACTGGACAATATATGGAATAATTGAAACATGCGCGATATTGGTAGAATGGAACTGAGTTTTTTTTTTTTGCAGTGATGATTACCTCATCGAAGCTTGCCAAAAAGGCTGACTCTTTGCATTTACTGCTAAATACCTCGAAAAACATGAGAATATGTTACAATGGTCCGTATTCTAATGGTAAACTAATGGTAGTGCCAGCCTTCTGGTCACAGCAGATGACAGCGATGTGGAGGAGTACTTCGACGCCTGAGAGTATTTTTGATTGTATGTTGTTGTATTATATGTACATAGTTTAGGTTTAGTAAAAAAGTATTTTAGACTAGCCTGTTGGTCTAGTGGTTACTGGCCCGAACAGTTATATATCACCCAGAACAAAGGTTTGTGTGATGAGCACGATCATTTGTTCTGTGTCTGGGTGTAATTTATCTATAATATGTTTGTATTTAGAAATATATAAGTATGTTTATCAGTTGTCTAGTACTCATAACACAAGCTCTGCTTAGATGGCGTTGTGTGATAGTTGTGGAATGTTATTATATTATTTACACTTAATATTTAAGTCCTCACATAGGTAGTAACCACAGTGTCTCAAGACGAAAGTCTATGACCAGTGCGTGTTGCCAGTGATGACATATGGTTCCGAAACATGGTCGCTCACAATGGGCCTCATCAGAAGGCTCAAAGTCACCCAAAGGGCAATGGAAAGGGCTATGCTCGGAGTTTCCTTGCGTGATCGAATCAGAAATGAAGATATCCGCAAGAGAACCAAGGTTGCCGACATAGCACGAAGAATCGCCAAACTTAAGTGGCAATGGGCAGGGCACATTGCTCGCTGAACAGATGGCCGTTGGGGCCGAAAGGTTCTGGAGTTGCAACCGCGCACCGGAAAACGAAGCGTTGGAAGGCCTCCCACAAGGTGGACCGTACCGGAAGACGCAGTTTTGGAACGTCCGTTACAAGGTGGACCGATGACCTGGTGAAGGTTGCGGGAATCCGACAGATGCGAGACGCACAGGACCGTTCGTTGTGGCGGCATTCGGGGGAGGTCTATGTCCAGCAGTGGACGTCTATCGGCTGAAATGATGATGATGATGATTAAATTAACTGTAACTGTATTAAATTAGAATAAAGATTTGATTCTTACAAGGTTTCGATTACACGGTCATAAAATGCCAACAAAAAAAAAGTTGTTCTCTGACAGTTTCGGAAGTAAAGTGACGAAACAAAACAAACAGTTATAAGCCTAATACCATAGGTAAATATTAAAGTTTTGATTACCTCAACGACATTCATCTAATCAATAACGAAGGCTGACACCATCGATCCACTGCCATGGAAACTCCATTACCAGATCGTTATCCGATAGTTTCCCTTATCCGTGACCTGTAACTATCCGACAGCTTGACGTGTTAAGTGATTATAATGGCCAGATGGGCATATAGTTTATTTAATGTAATGAACAATATTGTAGTCGTGTAAGCGATCAGCCCCCCTAGCCAAGTTACGATCGTTTCGTTCCGTAGGCCACGCCTCCGATTCATTTGTTCTGACGTCATCTCAACGCTCAGTCACGTAGTCAGAATCGGAGGAGTGGCCTACTCGAGGCGTTCGTTGCGAACGAAACGATCGTAACTTGGCTAGGGGGGCTGACGATCTTAGCACGGATAGATCGAAAGAACTTCCATCATAGCTGTTTTTTTTTTTTTTAGGTGGAATATCATCCAAAGACATCTCTCGCCCTTGGGCGGAGTGAAAGGACGTGCCGGAGTCTGTCTTTACAGATAGCTACAACTTGGTATTTAAGTCAAGAGTGATTAAGTTACTTCTAGGCAAGCGTGCTCCATCGACGACCACATCATCGCTTACCATCAGGTGAGATGGTGGTCAAACGCAAGCCTATTAATAATAAAAAAAAACGTACCTATATAAAAAGTTGAATTCCTGAATGGAGTCTCGGAAGATTTCTCCGAACCGCAAAAAAAAAAATTGTGACGCAACAACAAATTTACAGTTTTCAGATTTATCCCTATACTTGTGCTATATGACCTTGCTTTATGTCAAATTTCAGGATTCTGGGTCAACGGAAAGTATACCTATATTTTTATTTATTATCCTTATAAATTTTGATTTCCTCGAGAGTGTCGAAATATACGTTTTTAGAGACATTAACAGCCGTTTCTTTTTTTTTCGTTAACTTAGAAATTTGATTTTTTCACAGCTTCAAGAGACCGCAATCGTAAGTACCTATATGGTTTTAATTTCAACGCGATACCTCCACGCGTTCCCGAGATAAAGGGTCTTGACAAACAGACAGATGGACGGACAATAAAGTGATCCTATAAGGGCTCCATTTTTTCCTTTTGAGGAACGGAACCTTAAAAAAGAACTTAAAATAACACAGTGGTTAGTCTGCTTGGGACTGTGTTCTCTTGGAATAACTTCCTAATATCACGCGAGCAAACCAGAGCCAGTATTCCATAAGCCCGTTCCACACTCGTACTTTATCATCACCACAAATTCAAAAGCCAGAAATGATTACAATTCCTTTCCTACCCCGGATACTCGCCAACAAATAACCTCATTTAAAAAAGAAGTGTTGTTACCCCCACCCCTTGCCCCCTTTTCTCCCCAAGGGTGGTCATTTATCACAATCGAGTCGACGTTTCGAAGCCCTTCATAACCTAATCTATCCAATCAGGGGGACATTGTAATTGACGTTATGATTTAAGTCTGTCTATACTTATAGATTGGGAACTCCTTTATTTTATTTTGTCCCCTATTGGGGACAAAAAACATGCTAGAGGGAAATACAAAAAACAAAATCCTTAAGAGGGTCCTTTTTCACTTGCCTATCGTCAACATCGAGCATGGTAACAAGCTTTTATGTTACTTCATCTAACGCAATCCAACGCGATGTTTAACGAATAGGCAACGCGAAAAAAGAGAGATAACACCTGAAAACTCTGTTGGCATTCGGCAATTCCGTGATTTATTCTGTGTTTATTTTAATAATTAAAAGTGTTTGAAAAACATTGTTTTCATTTGGAATCTTGATTAAATTTGCAAGGCAAAAGCCTTAAAAAAAGTCAAAAAAGTATTACTATTTCTATTGTTATACTTTTTTGACTTTTTAAATTTTTGAGTAAATTATGAAGTGCCGAAGTTCATACAAAATAGCAGATTTTCAGAGGTCTTTACTGGATTAGTTTTACATAAATTTATAAATTGATTTTAACAGAAGCTTAGATAATATCCACAAGATACGGATTTTCCAAAATATCTAATGAAAAATGTGTAATGACGTCATAATCGCATAAAAGCGCCGCTTTTATGAAAAACAGTGAAAATGTATGTTGAGTTGCATCTCCTTAAAACTAGATGCACAAACATATAACCACTCCAATGTCAACATTTTAAAATATGAATAACAGAAGTTAAGCATTGTGGTAAGAGTTTATAGCATACCGTGCCTTTTGTATAATTAATTTCTATAATCATATTTAATCTATATAAATATTTATATATAAAAGCGAAATACCACTAACTGATTAATCACGAAATCTCAGAAACTATAACACCTACAAACTTAAAATTTGGCAGGTAGGTTCCTTATAGGGTGTAGACATACGATAAGAACGAAACGGGTTTAACGAAACTCTACTCCTAAGGGGGTAAAATGGCGGTCCAAAATTTGTATGGAGAAACCAAATTTCTCGCGAGCGAAGCCGCTGGCAGAAGCTAGTTATATATATATAGTGGATATTTAATACAACTAAAACGGGGGTTGGAAGTTTGTATGGAAAACTTACTTTTACGCGGGTGAAACTAATACCTATGCCAGTTCGGGAGGTTCCTGCATCGGATTCTGGCGGAAGCAACGCCCGGGTGTCATCATTGTGCGGACCACCCAGAGGACACGGTGGAGCATACGGTGGAGGTGTGCCCCGCTTGGGCGGAGCACCGCCGTGTCCTCGTGGAGGCAATTGGTGGCAGCGACCTTTCGCGTCGGGCCCTGGTTCAGGCTATGGTCCGGAGCGAGGAGGAATGGCAGGCAGTCGCCTCCTTCTGCGAAGCAGTAATGCTAGCGAAGGAGGAGGCTGCACGCGTGAGGGAACGAAGGCCCTCACGCCCTAGCCGCCGTAATTCCGACCCCGACTACCAGCCACGAAAGACGCGGGTTTGCGACGTTGAGCACTGGGTAGCTCGCCGTCCGGCTGTTCGGTAACTAACCGGACCGAGCCCAGTCGTCGACAGCGCGTAGTGATCCTCGCGCTCCTCAAAGAGATGTCAGTAAACCGTAGGGGCCCAACAGGGCCGATGCTCGCTAGCTAGGACCGTCGATCTGAAAGGGAAACCCGTAGTCCTAGAACGCAAAGGGTAATTGAAGGATACAGGTGTGGTTTTAGTCAGTAAAAGTCTGACACGCCCTCCCGTTCCACCCAGAGCGCGAGAAGTCATTTGGATGACTTCCCACCTTAAAAAAAAAAAAAATACCTATATAATTTAAATCAATATTTTTAGTTTGTTTGTCTCAATGTTAACGGCAGATTTTTTTTTTAAGATTGGTAATTGTATTTTAGATAATTTTTAAGATCATAACAACCATGTATCAACAATACGAGTACATATTATTATAATTTACATTTAAATAGTTAACTTTGATTGCACTACCGCCCCGCTTGGGCAGAGTACCGCCGTGTCCTTGTGGGGGAGATCGGCGGCAACAATCTCTCGCGCTGGGCCTTGGTCCAAAGCGAGGAGGAGTGGCAGTCGCCTCCTCCTGCGAAGCAGTAATGTTAGCAAAGAAGGCCGCACGTGCACGCGCGTAGATGCGGACCTCACGCCCTGGTAAAAACAAGCCCTTGGGTCACGCAAAGTATCAACTAGGCGTTAGGATAAATCTTTAAATAGTGTATAAGTACTCGGATCCCACAATTCAAGAGTTTCAACCCCAAATGGCCTGAAAATGTAACTGCCGACGAAGTTGTTATATTTTCGCCGCTTGAGGTTCACCGTAGCCGCAGCACCAGCACAACACGACGAGCTAGGAAGATAGGATGACGCTAGAGTATCGACACAGGTAGTGTTCCATACTAAAACCCTACTGATCCTGAACTATATTCTATTGGAATTAAAGTACATATAAAATTAAACATTTCAATATTTTTAAATATATCTATTTTTATATAAATGCAATGCAGAGACAAAATTACAAATATATGTACCTATATAATTTCTACAAAGATATCTACTGATTATGCGATCAATGTGGCTAATCACAAAGATCTAAATCAAGATCTTGAAGAAATAAACAAAGAAATAATATACCAAAAATTATAATGACATTAGTAACCTACATTAAAAATTAATTATCATGTGCGACTTAAATATCTTTGTAAAACAAAAAAATCCACTACAACACAGGTATAATTACGACATATTATTATTCCTAATGAATCGATTTATATAATACTCGTACCATAATGCTCTATTACTCTTTAGTAAAGGAATAAATAACGTAATAACTAATATTTGAAAGTAAATTAAAGAAAATCTTATAAAAATACTCATTTGATAACCATCCCATACTACTAAAGTCAATATAAATACATTGCCTATAAAATATATAGAACACACTTTAAAAAAACAACACCATTTACCGTTCTTAATAATCGAAATAATTGTATTCATGTCTTTGGAAGAAAATAAGGAAATCAAAAGTTTAATGAAAATAAGCAAGTTCAAAATCAAAGGAACTAAGTTACAAGTGATCAAAATGCATGAATAGATGTAAATTACACGTATCCATCGTATATTATCTCGTTCAACTAAGAATTCAATAAGAAGAAAAAACCATTTACAAATTAGAACTAAAAGAATAGGCAAACCCCAGGCAAAGAGATTGCTTTTAAGAAACTTTTTCTTGATATCTCCATTGAAAACTTTTACAATTTGATCATAAAACACATAACACATCAACACTATCCAATAATTGTACACAGCTGACTGAAAAATAAAAACATAGGCATACATAAAATAAACATTTTCAACAACCAATAAACCTTTGTCGCAATCTTTCAAAATAATCGACACAATGATTAAACGCATTATATTGACAAGAGTTGTACTGAGATACACGTAGTTGTTGAAATTGCGAAACTTCTTGATGAGGCACCACGATGTCACTCCATATATGTACGTAGTCAAAGTCATGATGAACAGAATATAGTGTGTAACCATATAACAGCTTGTTGGTTCCCAGTTCTTGGCATTTCCTTTAGGGCAGTCTTTAATGTTGTCTTTATCACCCATGAAAAGATGAGTCGCCATCGTACAGTTGTTGTTGTCATTATCCATTATCGTTCACTCGAGAAAAAAATTTAGGCCTCAGACGCAGATTTGATTAATAAAGTAAATTTAATAAAATTTTCGGATCGAACATTCCAATAACAGGATCAGTATCACACTAATGTAATTTGTCGAGATTTTTGGCACTCATTGAACAAATTGATTCTGTTGCTCTTGTCTTATCAGTCGTAATTGAATTTGTGGTCAATAAAGCCGATATCGTATTCATTACTTGAAAAAAGAAACATTATGTCTGTCCGTGTCTGTTAATGTATTGTCCTTTCATTCATTTTGCATTATATTCTTAATTTTTAATTCTTGATTGCTCAATCGCTTACTTTCGCAGAGGTTGAAACTGCTTTGACACAGGCGCTTGGTAAGTACTATGACAGTAATGCTCGAACCCGTCCAAAACTCAATCTTGCGTGTTTCATCTCCGCAATAGCTCTTTGAATAGAAAACTCAACATCACGTGGTGGGGTACTGACGTAGAGCACTGTAAAAACCCGAAGTATCTGGGTGTGGTGTTGGATAGAGCGTTGACTATTAACGTCCACTGCCTCAACACGAAGCAGAAGGTTGGGTTCCGGAACAACCTGTTGCGTCGCCTTATATCTACCAACTGGGGAGCAGCACCCAATGTTCTTCGCACAACAGGCATGTCTTTATGCCTCTCTGCTGGTGAATTCGCGTGCCCCGTGTGGCACCGATCAGTACACGCAAAACAAGTAGACACCGCCCTGAACGAGACGAGTCGAATTATATCGGGATGCCTTAAACCGACTCCGCTTAATAAGCTTTATCCGTTGGCTGGTATTGCTCCACCCGCTGTACGTAGGGATGTCGCATGCGAAAACTCAAGAATCCGATTCCCGACATCCCCTCTTCGAACACAAAACAAGTAGGTTTAAGAGTCGGAAGAGCTTCCTGCGTAGCACACAGGCCATCGATGACCCGCCTCCCTAAGAAAGAATAAAGATTTGGGAAGAGCATCACCTACCAACATCTGACTTCTTGAAACCTCAAGAACATCTCCCACCTGGGCGCGATTTGCAGTGGCCTATATGGTAAGCACTAAATCGGTTGCGAACCTAGGTAGGCCGCTGCAAGCACAACTTGGCAAAGTGGGGTTTTATGGACCCGTCGGATATTCAATGTGAGTGCGGTGCTCCTGTTTAAAACATGAGCCACATACTATAGTGCCCCAGGTGCCCATACACCTGCACTCTGGAGGATTTGATGAGTGCTACCGATGCTGCTATTAATGTAGCCACCTATTGGGTCCAAACAGTTTGACGAGTTTACCATCAAATCGAAAAGAAGAAGAAGAATTCTTTATTGTACACATAATGTTACATAGTAATTGAACAACTCATGCACAAAGACGAGATTCCTTCTAGTAAAGGCAGTGGTAGTCAATCAAAGTTGGTGATAAAACCAATATTCCGACTTCTACTTCTAAAAGAATCCATACCTCTGGTAAAATATCACAAACGATAGTAAGCAAAAACTGGATGAGATCAAAAATCTGAAATCAGAAATGTTTTTTTTACAGGCACTTTTGAATTGTCAAAATGTCGGTCAGTCAAAAAGTGAAGCTAAATTACAAATTCCAAAGCGCAGACCTCTGTGGAAAAGAACGTGCAAGAAACTCCATGGACACTCCATGCTGACGTGGCCACCTTGACATACACACTGCTATATAAGTATCAGCAAATACTTCGTACTCTACCGGTTATAAACGCCGGCTTGAAAGTGTTCATTTTGAAACTACTGAAATGTACCGAGTTCTTCTAGAGAAGAAATACATTTATAATCTTTTGCCGGCAGTTTCACCCGCGTAAATAAAATATAGCTTCACTCAGGAATAAAGCAGCTTTCTATCTGAGAAAATAAATTAGCAATCGGACCAGTACTTTCAGAGATTATCTCCTACTAACGAAATATCATAAAAACTAACGTTACCTTTTTATAATATTATATATATTATATAGTGTAGAAGTGTAGATTTTGGTGTCATGGAGCAAATATGTTAAGTAGCGATATTTTCGCCCTGCTGTGTTGTTCTATAACAACTTTATAAACGTTTAGACATAAAGATGTAAGATATTTTGCCTGTTTCCTTTTATGAGTCATGTGATGGTGTGATTACGGAATCGGAAATAAAAATCCAAATTACAGTTAACAATAATGTATTTGTTACACAGTTCTATATAGATAGTTATAAACAAGTTGCTATAAACCATAGTGATCAGCTTGCGGAGGTTGGACTAACGAATATAAATCTAGTTCATATCTTGTGACGGTTGACAACCAAGAGAGCGGGAGGCGTTAAAGGTAGAGCCCCGAATGGTCTCTTTATGTAGCGACTTAACGAGATGGACTAAAACATTAACAATCAATACTAAATCTAAGGTGCGTTACACATGCAATATGCAATGCGTGACACCAAACTACATCACCACGGAGAAGGATAAAACACACGGCGACATGACAGCGATTTGACAAGTGACATTGATGAACGAAACGTCATCGATAAACCGCACGCCCAGCGTGAGACATGAAACGTGAAATCCGTCGCGACTTGCGACGAATCATTGCGGTCACGCGGTGACCTGTCGTGAGTTGCAACGAAACGCTGGTGGAAGATTAATCGCCTCGTAGGGTTATTCACAATGAGAAAAGAATAACACTGCTACCCACCCACTTTCTGCTTTTCTCTTTCAACTTTGGCACTAAACGTGCCAAAAATCAATTTATAACATATTTCTTGTCAATCGATTCTTATAATATTCATACCATAAGGTCCTGTTATTTTTTAACAAAGGAATAAATAATGTTATCTATTATAATAAAAGGAGAAACTGACTGACTGACATATCAACGCACAGCCGAAACTACTGGGACTAGGAGCGTGAAATTTTGCACAAGGCTTCCTTTTATGACGTAGGCGAGTACTAAGAAAGGATTTTTCAAAATTCACTCCCTTAAGGGATGAAGCGGGGTTCCAAAGTTTGTAAGGAGAAACCTACATTTACGCGAGCGAGCGAGTAACTAATATTTGAAAATTAAATGTTATAGCCCTTATTAAAACCGATAGTTGTAATATATCCCATATAAAATATGTCAATACAAATACATTGCTCATAAAAATATAGACTTCGCTGTAAGAAAACGACGTCTTCTTTCTTTTCTAGTAATCATAATTGGATTATTGAAGATTATTGAAGATGAATAGAGAATGCGAAAGTTTGATAAAAATAGTCAAGTTAAAAATCATAGGAACAAAGTTGCATGTAACTAAAATGCACACATAGATATAGATGTTACGCATTATTTGTGCATTACCTTCTTTAACTGATAGATCAATAATTAATAAAATCAGTCCACTGATGAGCACTAACACGAAAGGCACCCCCCAGGCAAAGAGAGTGCCTTTAAGATACTTTCTCTTGATATTTCCGTGGAAAACTTTAACAATTTTAACATATAAGATATAGCACATTACCACCAACCAATAGTTTTAGAATTGGATGATCGATAAAGGTTTGTCACAATCTCTCAAAATAAGCGATACTATAACTAAACGTAATATATTCACTAGAGACCTAGAGTTGCACTGAGATACACGTAGTTGTTGAAATTGTGGAACTTCCTGATGAGGCACCACGATATCACTCCGTAAATGAACATCATCAAGATCATGGTAAACAGAATATAATGTGAGGTCTGATATCAGGGAATAATTATTAATGATCGGTTTCTGTCATTATCTATAAGACTAGATATGTTCATCTCGTTGTCAGCCATTAGGAACACAAAATTTTGTACCGACGCACAGAAATTGTTATAAATAGTCATTTTTTTATGAAAATGTAACTAATTTAGCCATCAATATAATAACATTTTCAGATTGACCGTATCTTTTACATGAACGGAATCAAACTATGTTGTATATGTAATTCGACCAATATTTCGGCACTAATGGAACTAATCGATTCCGTTTCCCTTGCCTTATCAATATGGGTAGTAATGACACTGGTAGTCAATAAAAGCCTATCATTAAGTCTGATAACATATTATTCATTGTATTACTTAATTTTAAAAAAATCTTGTTGTTTTTATATTTTACTAAATACATTTGTTTGAAAATTAGTAATATTTTAAATATTGTGTTGACTGGAAATGGGGTCAGACAAGGAGACGTCATTGTTCCAAAACCATTCACATTGGCAATGGTGAATTTCTTCAAGGCTCTGAACTATATTATGGCTAGACATTAAACGCCAATGACGAGTAGGTACATCACTCGCCTTTGATTTGCCGATGATTTAGTAGACATGGTTGAGACTATGGACAAAAATGAATATAGATAAAGCCAAGTTCATGGTAAATGCCCATTTTTATAGTCATAGTACTTTATTGGTAAGGGATTCTTCAGAATGTTACATTATACTTAGTCAACAAATGATTACATTACAAAGTCAAATAATAAAAAATGTCAAAGAAATAAAAGAAAAACACAAAAAAAAAACAAATAAATAGAAGTCACAATAAAAATCACAATAATATTCAGTTCAAATTAATATTTGCGTCAAAGTTAAATTAAATCACAAATTTGTCAAAAGAATAAAAAGCTTGCTTGATAAGTTATTTTTTCAAATGAGCCAACATGAGCATATATTTATGTGAGGGCCACGAGAATTCAGTGGGAATGCAAAACGCATAGGAACTGTCATTGTGCGACCCTGGTGGAAGGCCAACGTCCAGCAGCCGACGTCTTTGAACTGAAATGAAGGTAAAGATGATGTACACTGGAGAACACTGCTGTTCATTACAATAATCATGATATACTTCTTGTCAATTGACTCTTATAATATTCATACCATAATAACCGGTTACTCTTAACTAAAGGAATGAATAACGTTATTGCTAATATTTGTATATCGGTTGTTATGATACGTATTGAGATAGAAAAATTATAACCATCCCAAATAACAAAATGTAACACAAACACGTTGCTTAAAACGAATATAGACGTCGCTAAAAACGAACGACGCCATATTTCTTTCCGCCTTTCTTTTTTCGAAATTGCATTGTTTTCTTTGGAACAAAATAGACAATGCAAAAGTTTAACAAAAATAATCAAATTAATAACAGAAGGTATAATGTGGCATGAGGCTAAAATGCAAACATAGAGATACATTCTGCGTATGTAATCCATATTGTCACTATCTACTGTTAAGTCAATAATAAACCAAATGATCCAACAAGTAAACACAATTAACGAAGGCAGACCCCAGGCATACAGTGTACCTTTGAGGTACTTTCTTTTTATACTTCCACTGAACACTTTTACAATTTTAATATAAATCATATAACACATCACCACCAGCCAAAAGTTGTAAACCATTGTCATAAACATAAAAACGTAAAAATAAACTATCATATTGGTCCCCAAAACTTTGCCACAATCTTTTAAAGAAATCGAAACAATTACAAGTCGAATTATATTCACTAGAGTTGCACTGAGATACACGTAGTTGTTGAAATTGCGAAACTTCCTGATGAGGCACCACGATGTCACTCCGTATATGAACGTAAGCAAGGTCAAGGAGAACAGAATATAGTGTATAATTGTGAAACAGGGAATAATAATTGGCTCCTGGATTATGAATCTTACTATAGGGCAGGGTTCGTTAGTGTTATTGTCTGTCAAACGTTGTGCCGACACACTATTACTGTTGTCATTTCTCATGACTACAGATTTAAATGTAACTTACACCACATTTGTTGCATAGCACATGGTGGTTACAACAGAAGCGAAAATAGACTAATGTGGTTAGAATAGATTTTTGGCAGTTTGGGCCTGATAATAGTCTGTGTTTTCCTTGTCTTATCAGTTTTAATGGCACTGGTAGACACTAAAAGCCTATGATAAAGTCGATATCGCATAAATTATGCCATGACTTGAATTATGTTATTATTTCATTAAAATGTTTTTGTCCATCGCTGTGTGTGAGTATATGGTTTTCTTTCATCAATCATCATTTCAGCCATTAAAGCGGTACACCTGGACACGGTCCGTATTGTGAGGAAGATCCTCTCTTTGGAACCTTGACAACCGCGTCGGTAGCTTGGACCCTGTTCTCGGTACAGATGAGCTGTATTTTTTTTAATATTTGAAATATTCATATTTTGATATATTAATAAATGAAAATATAAATAATGTAAAATTACTATGTTTTTGTATATTAATTGATCGATTTTAGTTATAATTGACGCATCAGCATAAATCATTATTACATACTTGACTGGCCTGTTGGTCTAGTGTTTAGTGACCTTGACTGCTATGCCGGAGGTCGTGGGTTCGATTCCCACCCAGAACAAATGTTTGTGTTCTGTGTCTGGGTGTAATTTATCTATATATGTATGTATTTAGAAATATATAAGTATGTTTATCAGTTGTTTAGTACCCATAACACAAGCTCTACTTAGCTTGGCCCCAGTAGGCTTCGACCCTGCTGGGACCCTACGGTTTTGCTGACATCTCCTTGAGGCGCGCGTGGAACACTACGCGCTGTCGTCGAGTCCATACGTCAAGTCCTAAATTTCCACAAAACAAACAAAAAATTAACAAAAACTAGACATTTTTTCGCCTCATATTTTGTATTCCATCTATTACAAATGTCTAGTCTGTCGAGGACTATAATGGTAGCCTAAAAATAATTAGAAGTGGTTTGATAGCATGTCATGGGCTGGCCTGGGAGTGGTCGTAGCTCCATAATGCGTTAAGGCGCGTTCACAGTCAGTGGGAAGCACTTTGCTTTGCACTTTGTAACTGGTGAAATTGACAGGTTTACTATGAATTCGTAAAAGGATTTGTTATTGGTGTTAAAAGAAGGGTCGATTGTGTTGACTCATTTCCATTTTTAGGGTTCCGTACCTCAAATGGAAAAACGGAACCCTTATAGGATCACTTTGTTGTCCGTCCGTCTGTCTGTCTGTTTGTCTGTCAAGATCCTTTATCTTGCGAACGCGTGGATGTATCGAGTTGAAATTAAAACCATATTCTCAAATTTGCGGGCCCTTGAAGCTGCGAAAAAATCAAACAACTGAGTTAACGAAAGAAAAGAAAGGGCCGTTTATGTCGCAAAAAACGTATATTTCGACACTTTCAAGAAAATCAAAATTCATAGGGTACTTCTCGTTGACCCATAATCGTTGTGCAACCTCTAAATATTAACCGATTATGCTGATTTTTGGTATATGAACACTGTGCATGAGTGGTATCGAGAATTCGAGAAAAGTCAAAAATCAAATCAAAATTGATTTCAATAAAAGTGTAGCTGCTGGGTGTTGGTTGAAAGTAAAAAAAAAGAGAGGAAAACCAATTTGGTAAGTAGACCTCTAGAACGAAATTGTTTGATGGTTCGTTCGTTCGTTCGTTCGTTTTAATTTATTATTTAAAAATTACAACCTTCCAGGCAAAAGCAAAACATACAGTTGTATACATAGGTATTTATTTAAGATTTAGTTATTAGACAGGCGAACCAAAACAACGTCGTCAGCTGTTGTATGAAAAACAGTGAAAATGTATGTCGAGTCGCATCCCCTTAACTAGCCCGAAACATACTAGATAAGTACATACTTCTAGCTAAAATATTATTGTTTAACCAAGTTAATGATTGACTAAGTAATTCTAATATCTTAAGGATATTAATAGCACTGCCCACATTTGATTGATACAGGACAACCACCGACCATGCTCACGATGGTCACGATTTTGTGATGCAATCAAGCATAGACCTGTTACAGTACACACCTACTTAATATTAACTCGTATATAATTTACTAGCTGACCCGGCAAACGTTGTTTTGCCATATAAATAATTTCCTAAAATTTTGTCTAAAAAATAAAAAAAAATTTTAGGGGTGGACTACCCCTAACATTTAGGGGGATGAAAAATAGATGTTGGCCGATTCTCATAGATACCGAATAAGCACAAAAAATTTCATCAAAATCGGTCAAGCCGTTTCGGAGGAGTATGGCAACGAAAACTGTGACACGAGAATTTTATATATAATTTATGTAATATTGGAATTTGAAATCATATCAAAAATTCGAAATTCAAAATTCAAAATTCATTTTCATTCATCAATTTGATTAATTATGCTTGGGCGGCTGTTGTAAGTGCAAAAAACTTGAGACGGCGCAAATATCATCATCATCATCATTTCAGCCGAAAGACGTCCACTGCTGGACATAGGCCTCCCCCAAGTGTCGTCACAATGAACGGTCCTGTGCGTTGAATACATCCATCGGACTCCCACAACCGTTACCAAGTCATCGGTCCACCTTGTAGGAGGCCTTCCAACGCTACGTCTTCCGGTACGTAGTCGCCATTCCAGAACCTTTCGGCCCCAACGGCCATCCGTCCTGCGAGAAATGTGCCGCCCAAACCCGGAAAAGTTCATTGGTTGATTTTTCAAAAAAAAGGGCGGAAACAGAAACAGATGTCAAAAGTAAATCTTTACGGATGCGGAAGCGGAAACGGAAGCGGAAGTGTTTATTTATTATTTATTTATTTATTTATTAAATACTCTATGCACAAACGTACAGCGGCGGACTTAATGCCTTAGGCATTTTCTACCAGTCAACCTTAGGGTGATGCAGAGATAAATAGTGGTAGGTGCAATAAAAGAGAGAGAAAAGGCGAAAAGGTACAAGAAAAGATATACTAATAAACCATAAATATTATACAATTATACAATACATATACAAATTAATAAACTATCTACATATATATCTACACTAATAAAGTCAAACAATTAGTTCAAATCGACAATTTGAAAACATTAACGCTGTGATGACACTACTGCCAACTTCTTACGAATTAGCTCGCGAACTTTAGTTCTGAATGTTAATCGATTTGTTGCCATCCTAATCTCCCGGGGGAGTGCATTCCACAAAGAAATAGCTTGAACAAAGAAAGAACAATGAAGAAAGTCAGTACGATGAGTGGGACATTGAAGTAGGCGGTTATGAGATGAGCGCAGATTTCTATTGTGGTTGGCGCAAATGTATTGAAAGTGAGGAGCTAAATAACTAGGAGAATTAGGAGAATCAAGAAATGAAAACAAGGTAGTGAGCGCCCTTTGCTCTCTGCGCTGACGTATGGGTAACCACTTTAGAAGCGACCGATGCGCTGAAACATGATCATATTTACGTAGATTGTAAACGAATCGAATGCAGTAATTTAGAAGACGGTCAAGCTTGTTGAGGAGATCCGCATACAGTGTTAATAGTGTTTACGTCGTAATCACGTCCCGAGGCGCGGTGATGCGCAGAATGAACAAAAAAATATACTAATAAAGAAACTCGTTGCGACACGTTTGTGTAACCCCCTCCCCGCGCGCCTCTTCCGATGTGTCTAGTCGTCCACGCGCCCCCCACCCCTCTCTCCTCGCTGTATTCTTCCGTTTAGAGTTCTATTATAAATTTTGCGGAAGCAGAAGCGGAAACGGAAGTGAAAAAGCTGGCGGAACTTCTGCAGAAGCGGAAGCGCAAGCAGAGTTTGGTTGCAACACTAAAATTAAGTATAGGTAACGACCAATATTTTGACGATGTATAGACCAAAAACTTTTGCCTTAAACAACCTGTAAAACCATTATAATATTTTCCTTTTGTGATCTCACAAAGAAAACTTTTTACACTACCAACGAAAAACGATAATCGTTGTAGACACAGTCTTACATAGGAAATGAGGGAGCGGCGGGAAGCGGGTGGGGCGACCGACCCATATACTGCGGATCAACCAGTTGAACTCAACTGACCCGGTTAACTTAACACAGATAGTTATTAGCTATACAAACTGTAAAGAAAAATTATTATGTTATATGATTGAAAAAGGTATTTTGAATCAATAATCTGCCTTTTGGGCCCTACCAGAATACCAGCGCTAAGTTATTTATTGTTTTAAATATTGTAATGGTCGTATCGTATCATATGCCTTTTTGGCTTTTTTAATTATTACTATTTATTATTAAGATTTGGCACGTAAAGCCGTTGGTCCCAGTTGACATTCGTAGATCTTTTACAGTCCTTAACGGCCCGTTCACGTGCTCGCTGCTGCGAGCGGTAGCTAAGCGCGGGGCGGCGAGCGGTAAGATTAAAAAGTATGAAAATCTTTGAAGCACGCCATGAGACGTCGCTTATAGCACCGCGCGACCGCTTACCAGTGCCGTCCCGCTTGTCGCGCTGCTCGCCGCTAAAACCGAAGTCGTGATCAGGCCGTAAAGTTAGTCAGACGCCAGAAAGTCTGAGCATCAGTCTATCCAGTATAGTGTTGCCCAGTAACTTATTTGAGGTCCATTAAGCAGTTGTTTCTTGTAAAACACTAGTATTCAGCCGCATCCGAGATTGACTGGAAGTCAAACCCAGACTGGTTGGGAAAAGGAAAAGGAGATGATAATTTAGTTTTAATAAATTACACTGTGTGAGGTAAAAATAATTTCTTTCTTTCATAAGCTTATAATCGGCGCTTTTTAATCGACTTTTTGGCGTCAAAAGTTACAGAAAAGAGTTTTAAATCCAGTGGCTGTTTTGATTATTCACAAAAAGCTTGGATGGCAAAAAGATTGCATGTAGTGGAGATAAGAATGTTGAGATGGATGTGTAATGTGACGAGAATGGATAAAGTGTGAAATGAGTATATTAGAGAAAGTTTGAAAGTGGCGCCAGTGACTGAAAAGTTGAAGGGGAATCGTTTGTCTTGGTATGGTCATGTAAAGAGGGGGGATGAAACGCATGTTACTAAAAGAGTTATGAGTAGACATGTGGATGGGTGGAGAGGGAGAGGGAGGCCAAAGAAAAGATAGATGGATTGTATGAAGAGTGATATGAAAGAAAAGAAAGTTAGTGATAGAATGACAGGTGACAGGATAGAATGGAAGAAAAAAACTTGTTGCGCCGACCCTAAATAACACGGGACAAGAGCAGGAAGATGATGATGACGAGCTTCCTAGTGGATATTGCGATGTAAAACCATAACAAATCTCGGTGAATTAGGTATATTGACTACCTTACCAAAGCTAGCTTATTGAGATGGCTAACTTGATACATATGCAGCTAAATACCAGCCCGTAATCCTGGCTCATATTGGCCCTAATGGACTCAAGTTCATTCCTCCATCTTGGTGAAGTAACTAGGATAAGGCAAAACGAACTGTTATGATGAATCTGTCCGCCGTAACCAATGACAACAGGAATATGAAGACGAAATTCTATTTTAGTCTGAATTATCTGACACCAACATTGCATTGATGTAATGGAATTCGCTTCGCTGCACAATGCCGTTTAGCATCTCATCTACGGTGATGCAACAGAGCCAGCATATAAAGTTTTGGCTCTAATGCGAATAAAATGAAAAATCAAAAAGTTATTTTACATAAAAAATACAACAGACTTCAAAAAGGAAAGGAAAACAAAAACAAAATACAATACCAGAAACACCGGCTTCCAAACTTGAAAGTTATTTTAATTATTTAAATATTAATTAATTATGAGCCCGTTGTTTCGCACTGCAGGGCAAAGGCCTCCCTTCCGTTATTCCATTCCTTTCTGTCCTTAGCCACTTCTGGCCAATCCATTAGGTAGGAGTCCAAATCGTCACGCCATCTCCTTCTGGGCTTACCGCGTCGCCCGCTCCTGCTGTTCGGAATCCAGTTAGTGTCAAGTCGGTCGCCTCCTTCTGCGAAGCAGTAATGCTAGCAAAGGAGGCGACCGATCGCCTGAGGCAACGGCAACGGTCCTCACGCCCCAACCGCCGCCGGGATTCCGATCCCGATTTCCGGCCACCGTAGGCGCGGGCTTGCGGACGGCGAGCAATGGGTGGCTCGCCGTCCGATCGTCCGGTAACCGTCCGGACCGAGCCCAAGTCGTCGACGGCGCGTAGTGTTCCACGCGCGCCTCAAGGAGATGTCAGCAACCGTAGGGGCCCAACAGGGTCGAAGCCTACTGGGGCCATGGGTGCTGCGAAAGAGATCCCCGGGGCCCTGGAAAACAAATGGCAAAGAAGGAACAGGAGTGGGTTTTTAGTCAGTAAAAGTCTGACACTATCTCGCGCTCCACCCAAGAGCGGGGGATATCATGAGATGACTTTCCCACCCGAAAAAAAAAAAAAAAGTTAGTGTCAAGTCAAAGTTACTTTTTTTAAGTCTTTTGTATCTTTATTATGTAGATATTTTTATTTATCTGGGAAATCTAAACTCCAACTTAAATAAAGATAACATAACCTATTTTCAAAACAGATGGCGAATTTTACGCAGATCTTAAAACAACAATAGGTATTTAGCATAAAATCGTGCTCAAATATAATACCTAGACTAATGTTATGACCATTACAAATACTGCATGATAACCTGCGTGGGCTCAATGTAGGCGTGACGAGGAGTTCTACGGTCCTACATTCGATGCCCGAGTTAATAAAGTTGAGCATCCAGTGCTTCGTGGGATATGCGAAGAGATGGGCCAGATTAGCGGCGCGATTAATTTGTTTGTGAGGTGACGCATTCGTGAGTAGCGTGGCTGTGGATCAAAATTGTCGCACTAGACGATCTCATCGGAACTTTCACACGAACTGAAGCTGTAGTAACTGGACAATCTGATCCCGTCAACTCCCGTTCAATATAAAACTTATACATGCACAGTATTATCAGGAGGTTCATCTGTCAGGAGCTCTGATCACCATGCACCAGCTTGAACCCTATTCCCGATACCGGTGAGCTACAATTTTTATATTTTTAACCGACTTCAAAAAGAAGGAGGTTATAATTATATTCGACTGTATGTATTTTTTTACAGTATGTTCACCGATTACTCAGTCAATTGTGAACCGATTTTGAAATTTTTTTTCCCAAACTTCTTGGAGAAACATTACAAAAAGGTCTTACTTTAAAGTGGCTTGGTAGCATTACCCCCAGCACCGTCACTACATGGGGAACATATAGAACATCCGAGGCCAGTGCATGATTCCAATTGTTTTTTTCCTATGGAGAAGAACTTGATCTAAATGTGGTATAGAGCAGGCTGCCTCTATAAAAAGCTGACTACATACACGTTTAACACTCTTTCACCTTCTTCTTCACCCTGATACTCACTTTGGCTCCATTTATTTATTATTTATTTATTTAATTCTTTTTATACAAAGGCGGACTTAACTTTTCTACCAGTCAACGTTTGAGTGATGCAGCGACCAATTGTGGTAGGTACAATTTATTTATTTATTAAAACTTCATGCAACACAAAAGTACAAAGGCGGACTTAATGCCTTAGGCATTCTCTACCAGTCAACCTAGGGTGGTGAAGAGAAAATGTGGCAGGTGCATAAAAATACAGAGGAATATTAAGAAAATAAAACTTCAAAAGTATGTATACATATATACAAAATAAACATACATATATAATTTAATATCATATATACATATATATTTATATAAAGTAAAAGAAAGGGGTTATTGAGACGACTTTACTAATTGTGCAGAAAGTAATTTCGCAACATCCGCTTAAATACAACACAACAACAACAATACAACAACACAATATTAAGCATTAACTTTTTTTTAACAAACTATATTTTATACAAATATAAATACAATATACATAATATAACTATACATACGTACTCAAACTAGTGAAAAAAAGAGAAACACCAATCTAGTTAAACAATTGGTGCAGAGAAATATTAAGAAAACAAATTAGCGCTATGACGATACTACTGCCAACTTCTTACGAATGTACTCGCGAGCCTTCACATTCACCTTCGCCCAGAGCGGGCGAAGATAACTGATGAATTTTCACAAAAAAAAACAACAGAAACACGTGCGTATCTTAGCCGTGATTAGCTGTAAAGCATTACTTTAATACGTCGGTCCCCTATCGTAGTTCTGTTGAATCATTCATAGTTAATTTGTTAAGGCCAATTAAAATGGTTAAAATGTTGGACGAGGTCAGAGTTTAATTTAAGTTAGTTTAACTAGTGAGAAGGTGGAGTAAAGTGGCGTTGATTAAAGTGCAGTTCGTGAATATATGTAATTACTAGGTGCTGTTAGCGGCTTCACCCGCGTCATAGTAGAATGTTATCCCAAGGGAACATATTTCCTAGATAAAAAATATTCTATGTGCTTTGCAACAACATGGTCTACCCGTGTTCAAGTATCCCAGATGCCCTACTGGAAACGGCCCTGACTTACAAGTCGCGGATTTAAACCCATTCGGGTGCCTGTCGGTTTTCTATCGATTACACTTCGGGGAGTGTGCGTTAGAATTGCACAATTTAATTCCACCAAGTCTGTTCCATCATCGGACCACTAGACGTACGGAAAAGTGCCATCGGTACATGGTAGACATCCCACCCATACGTACAAAGCGTTTTGGGAACACATTCATTATTATGAGTCTGTGTTTCCTGATAGCTACAACCTAGGGGTTTTTAAGTCAAGAGTGAATAGGTTACCTCTAGGCAAGCGTGCTCCGTCGTCGGGCACATTATCGCTTACCATCAGGTGAGATAGTGGTCAAACGCGAGCCTGTCAATAATAAAAAAGGTGCATTACTTTGTGTAATTTATTTCATCACCACTGCTCTCAAAACGGCTCGTGAAGAAACCGGCATATAGCATAGCATAGTCGGCCCTATAATGTTCCCACTTTTGGGACTCGGGCCGCCTCTCTAGGAGAGGGAATGGGCCGTAATCCACCACGCAGGCCCAGTGTGGGTTGATAAATGTCATCATATCACATGTCTCCGAATTTTTGATTATAGTACATGCCGGTTTCCTCGCGATGGTTTCCTTCACTGTTTTGAGAGCAGTGGTGATGAGATAAATTATACAAAGTAATACGCCTGGCTGGGTTTGAACCCGCGACCTACAACTCGTTAGTCGGGGCCGTTACCACTCGGTCACCAATGCTCTTCGGAGACTTGTAACATCCACTAGCCCGCATTGTGCCCGCGTGTGGGTTTGCGTCTCATTCCCTCTTAGAGAGGAAGCTTGAGTCCCAGCAATGGGAACACTAAATGGATGATTTTGCTATGCTATGCTATGCCATGTTCGAGCATGAAGAAGAAATAAACATACATACGTACACTCACAAGCTTTCGCCTTTAAAATATATGAGATAATCGGGCAAATATAGGCTTTATGTTAAAGAGTTTAGAGTTATGAGTATATTATATCGTGGCCAAATATAAGAATTGATCACTTCATGATATGGCCAACTAAACCTGGCCAAATTGTTTAAACATTAACATTTGATGATATGTCAGTCCTCGTTTGGCCATATTATTGATGTAGGTAGGTTTTGAATGATAGTAAAATGTCTAACGAAATAAACAACGTTTAAAACGATTTGGCCAGTTTTACTTGACCATATCATGGCGTGATTAATTCATATACATAGGGTTGAATGAAGAGAGAGGAGGAGACCAAAGCAAAGATAGATGGATTGTGTAAGCAGTGATATGAAAGAAAATAGATATAATGATAGTATTACCGGTTATCAGAAAACCACTTAACCGAAACAAAATTAATTAATCTATCATCACTATCTACAATAAGCCTTTATCAGAAGCGCTTAAAGAGCCAACTTTGGAACTTCCAAAAATTCTTTGCAAAATTATTATCGTCCTATCCTTTGGCACTCTTTACTCGTAAACAAGTGTGTCTCCAACGTCGTCTGAAGATGATTAATGTGTTACTCTCCCTCTTCCCTCCCCTCCAGACTGTGTTTACCTTGTGAGGGGAAGCTTGTATTAATTGGAGCATATTATTATAAGGGTGGGTCCGGAATTGTCGTGTAATGTGTGTTGCATATGAGCGGGACTTGGGTTGGTGCAATTGGTTTAGTTTCAGTACTTATCGATTATGACTTACCTAATTCATTAGTTAGGGCTATATTTCACCGGGACACCATGGCGGCTCGATCATTTGCGCCGCCATGGTGTCCCGGTGAAATATAGCCCTTTTGTAAGATAGATTTTCATCTTACGTACTCTTTGGTGGAGGCGTCACTGGCGGCCGGACTGGCGTCCGAGCATGTCGCGCCACCAAACTGGTTGCGTAACTAAACGGACACCAGGTGAGTAACTCTCTATAGAGCTGAATACATTTTGTTGGTAGCGGCGACTAGTCGCGCCATCATTGTTAGCCCAGTGAAATATAGCCCTTAGTTTATACTAAGAAGGGTCATTAACTGTGTCGCGATGGCCTTGTGAAAGCCCTCTTTTTCTCTGATACAGGAGGTTGCGATTTCGAAACTGGGATAATGTGAATTTTTTGATTTATATATATATATTATAATATTCCACAACTATCACACCTCGGTTGTCATCTAACGTCATAATACGTCAGTGCACAAAAATCTCAAATTATAATATAAAATAGTATAAAATCGAACAAAAAACCGATTTTACTATCGGCATGCGTTTATCTTGGCCGGAATCGCGTCGCGAGTGCAGTTACGCAGTTTTTAATGGATAGGGATCAAAACCAATATGAGAATTATGATGCAAACTTAAACATTGATACATTAGATGACCAAACACAATTGAATAACGTTATAGAAATGAATACAATAATATCAGCGGGAAAACGCCCAAGATCTGAGAATAATCTAGAGTGTTGGCAAACTGTAAGTAAAAACAACTCAAAGAAGAAGGCAAAATTTAGCAAGGAAATGTCTGTGGAATCACCAATACAAGTCACTGTAACTTCCAAAGAAAAGATGCCCAAACAATTTGCGTTTGCAAAATTACTAAAACAAAATAAGATGATGGACATTGACAAAATTAAATATATTAATCCATATAAGTTGCTGGTAACGTTTAGTAACAAAAATAGTGCAGAAAATTTTCTTTGTTGTCCGGCATTTAGTGACCTTGGTTGGCGAATACAAAAAACTTGGGAGGTTGGTCTATCGTACGGAATTATTAGAGATATCGAATTGGGCTTATCTGAAAAAGAACTTGTAGATTATATGAATTGTGAGAAGGAAATTGTATCAGCTAAACGACTCAATAAAAAAGATGGAGATGAATGGGTTCAAAGTGAAACTTTCAGAATAACTTTCAAAGGTTCTTCCTTACCTTCACATGTATGTCTATTTGAGTTAAAAATAAGAGTAGAACCGTATACGTTTCCTGTAACGCAATGTTCCAAATGCTGGAGATTTGGGCATATTGCTAAAATGTGTCCAACAAGTAAAACAGTATGCCCAAAGTGTTCTAAGTACCATAATACTTGTGATACAGCTGCATTCAAATGCCCTAATTGCTCAGGCAATCACGTGGCAATGTCGAAACAGTGTCCTCTGTATAAAAAAGAAAAACGTATCAGAGAATTGATGTCAGAGCACAATTCCACTTACCAAAAAGCCTTATCAAAGTATTGGGAGTCTCCCTCATTTGATACACCAAGAGTTCTACGTGATCCAAGTCCAATCCTGGAATGTAGAAGTATTCAGGCATCCGAAAGAAGCAAACAAGACTCAGTATCTTCTTTACAAGAAGTTTACATGGAAACAATCGATACTAATATTCCTTCAGGTTCAGACAAGATAAAAAACAAAAAGAAAAGTACCAAGAAGAAGAAAGTACCTTATAAAATAGCAAATAATGTAATTGCGGAACTGGAAACTTCAGATTCAGAAAAAGCTGCTGAATGCTCTGCTGGCCAGTCGCTACAGTCAGAAAATAAGGATCAGACACATTGGAAATCATGGTCATTTAGTGAAGTTATTCAAAAAATTAAGGACTTCATTAAAGGAAAGAAGGAAAGTGTAGTTGTTAAGCTCAAAGCCATTATTAAGATTTGTATAGACTGGTTTACCTCACTTTTTACTAACCTTTTGCCAGACTTACCTGTGATAGTTAAAATGTTTCTGAGTGATAATGGTTGATCACTCAAAAACTAATATTGATTTAAACGTGATACAATGGAATGCTCGCAGTCTTAAACCTAAATCAAAATTATTTAATCTGAATATAATGCAGTGGAATGCACAGAGCTTGAAACCCAAACTTGAGGAATTTAAATGTTTACTCTTACAGGAAAAAATACACGTAGGATTAATTAGTGAAACCTGGCTAGGGGATGATGATTGCGTCAATATTAATCAATACAATATATTTAGAAGAGATAGAGAGGATTCGTACGGGGGGATAGCTGTTGTAGCTCATAACTCACTAAGTGTACAGGAGGTGACGGTAAATCAAATTAATCCAGGCATCGAATTACTCAGTATCAAACTAAATAATTGTAACTATATCAAACATATCATTTTAATTTATTGTCCTAGTTCCGTTCATACGACGCAAGCTGACTGGGATAGGATCTTTTCTTTATTCCCAAATAATTGTTTAATAACAGGAGATTTTAACGCCCATCATACAAACTGGTCTTATAAAAATGATAATAGGGGTTTACAAATTTTTGAGTCCGCGTTAGAGTTTGGTTTTACATCTCTGAATACTGGACAGCCCACTAGGGTTAAACTAGTGAATAACATATTGCAATCTTCTTCTCCAGATATTACATTTGCATCTGCGGATATCGCTATTAATTGTGACTGGATTGTTATGAACGAAAACTTAGGTAGTGATCATTTATTTATTAAAGTTAAAGTAAATTACTGTGAGGATGTCTACTTCCGTGAAAAGCGTAATTATAAATTAGCCAACTGGACTGGTTACAGAGCGTGTCTCTTTGATTGCTTTTCTCTGAATAATACGAGTGATGATGTTCAAGTTATGTACGATTATTTCTCCTGTCAAATAAATAAATCAGCAGATGAAAATATTCCTCTTATTAAATATTGTGATAAGCCAAATAATAAATTTAAACCGAAAGGGTATTGGAGTCCAGATTTGTCTAAATTAGTTGCGGAGCGCCGTTTGGCACTTAAGAAATTTAGAGGAAATCCAACACCAACGAACCTCGCAATACTTGAGGAAAAAACTTTGAAGGCTAAACAAGCTATTCAAAATGCGAGATCTAATGATTATAAGAAATTTTGTGAAAGCATTGATTACAAAGTTTCAGCTTCAGATATGTGGCATCGATTACGGTGGGTCAAAGGTTACAAGAAATCCAATATCCAATGTCCTCAGGAGCTAAAGAGAGAAATGTTATGTGATCTTACACCAGATTATGTCGCTTTCTCTAAGCCGGTATTTAATTCTACAAATATGTTGCTCGAGTCAGAATTTACGTTGCAGGAACTAAATAACTGTTTAAAGAAAAAAGATACTGCTCCAGGAGATGATCAAATTACGTACTCTATGATTTTACATCTGCCACCTATTGGCAAATTATACTTACTCAAAATCTATAATAGTATATTAAACTCAGGTAATTTCCCATTGCAGTGGCGTCAGATTAGAGTTGTCCCCATACCGAAGTCGGGTACTGGCTTAAATACCAAACCAAGACCTATTTCGTTGATGTCGTGTACATGCAAAATTTTTCATGCTATGATAACCAAAAGACTCGAATGGTATATAGAGAAGCATCAAATTTTATCACCAAACACAGTTGGTTTCAGGAGAGGAAAATCCTGCCTTGATTGTCTTACGCGTTTGGTGACTCAAATACAGATAGGCTTTTCAAAGAATGTCCCAACTGTGGCTTGTTTTATTGATATCAAAAGTGCATATAATGATATACTAATAGATAAGCTATTGCAGGTGCTTGATAGTTTGGGTGTTGGTAGGAATATTTGTCAATATTTGTGGAACTTCCTTAGCGAACGTCATCTAAAAGTGGTCGATGATTCCATAACTGATATGGTCAGATATGCACGAAAAGGCTTAGCTCAAGGTGACCCCATGTCACCGCTGCTTTTTAATATAGCCACGTATAAAGTTTGTAAGGATATATCTGAAGTGTATTCATGCCAATACGCTGATGACTTTGTTTTTTACTTTACTTGTCAGGATATATTAGAGGGTCAATTCAAAATACAAAATGCTTTGGATATTTTTACTGTTTTATTGGACGAATTAGGGTTAGAAATATCTACAAGTAAATCCAAATATTGTGTTTTTAGTAGGGGTTTTAGGCAACAACAAATACAACTCTCCATAAATAATAGTGTACTTGACAACGTATGTTACTATAAATATTTGGGTGTTTGGCTAGATAAGTCATTACGTTGGGGTAAACACATCAACGAAATAGTCGAAAAGGTTCAGAGACTTCTCAATTTACTTAAAATTCTTACAAGTCCTTCTTGGGGTATTCATCAGATTCATCTTCGGAGGCTCTACGTGGCTCTAATTAGAAGTAGGTTAGACTACGGGTGCTTTCTATATGACAATAGCGCTAAGACAAATATCTATAAGTTAGAAAAGGTTCAAAATCAGGCTTTAAGAGTAGTAGGGAGTTTTATAAGAAGCACACCAATACATGTTATGGAGTGCGAGCTCTGTGTTCCCCCACTGCATGTTAGGAGAAGATGGTTAGCATTCAAATATTGTTTAAAATCGTATTCTGTGTCCGATAATGTGGTAATAAAACTGTTGTTAGAGCTTGGTGCCATTAGTCATGTCAGATATTGGGTAACTAAAAAGCTTCCATTACTTGTTAGTGTATTTAAGGAGATCAAGGAGGAAAATGTAAGGGCATCTTTGATCCCAGGAATGTTTTCTTTAGATGTTTGGGTTACTAGGATTAACGTCCAAGACATAATAAAGGTTAATTTAGACTCAATTAAAAACCCTAAGAAGACATATGATTTAAATTCAATTAAAGCAGAAACTCTGAGAGAAGTAGCAGATAAATATCACGATTATTACAAAATTTATACTGATGGGTCTAAGAATGCTAATGGCAATGGAGCTGCTTACTACGATCCTTTAAATTTAGATAATACAAATACATATTATAAAATAAATAATTATGTGTCAGTTATGTCTTTGGAGCTTTTTGCAATTTTAGAGGCACTTTCTTATATAATAACTATTAATAATAACAGAAAAACATTGATTTGTGTAGATAGCAAGAGTGCACTACAACATATAGCTCGATGCGCTTCTGGGCACAGAGGTGCATCGATAGCTTATGAAATTCTATATAAAATACATGATTTATCCAAAAGAGGGATAGATCTAAAATTGCAATGGGTTCCTTCACATATAGGTATAAAGGGTAATGAGGAGGCTGACCGCTTAGCAAAGTTGGGTATAGATGAAGGTAGAGAAACATATATTGGAACCGATTATGTAGAATTATTGCCTAGATATAAAAACAAATGTCACGAAATTTGGAAAGAATATTTCAATGAACGATCGAAAGAAAAGGGAATATGGTACAGATCTATAGTTTTGGAGCCTCCACTTATACCATGGTTTTGTAACACCAGGTTCAACAGAAAGCTATTAGTAACAGCTCACAGACTGAGATCTGGACACATGCCGCTCAATAAGTTTGCATTTTTAATGAAAAAAACTAATTCACCAAATTGTGAGGAGTGTGGCACAGTAGAAGATATTACACATCTGTTGACGGAATGTGTCAGATTTCAATCTGCAAGACAGGAATTGTATAAAGAACTAGGTACAAACATATACGATGTTGGAATGTTTCATCACATCTTGTCGACACCTAACTCAGAGGCTGCTTATAGCTTAATTAAGTTTGCTTTGTTACGTTTTACAATATAGGTAAGGTATTTACTATTATAATGTCCGATGGGACTGACATGTACATTTGTATAAAAGTCCCTAATACCAAATAAAGAGAAAAAAAAAAAAAAAAAAAAACTATCACACAACGTCGTCTAGTCCCAAGCTAAGCAGAGCTTGTGTTATGGGTACTAGACGACTGATAAACATACTTATATTTTTCTAAATACATACATATTATAGATAAATTACACCCAGACACAGAACAAATGATCGTGCTCATCTCATATTCACTTATCTAAGTTTATATGGGATGTTAATGATACCCCGTGCCTCAGAAAGCAAATAAAGCCGTTGTTCTCGGTTGTCTTTCGTAGATCTATGACAGTCGTTACAGGTGGTAAGACGATAGGAAATCTGACCATCAGTCTATCCAAGGATTTCCGTGTTACCCAGTACTGGATTATGGAGGTCTTATAGACAGTCACTCCATGCAAAATACGGGTATTCAGCCGCTTCCGGTAAGACTGGAAACCGACCCCAAGCTAGTTGGGAGAAGGCCAGAGAGCTGATGATGATTAAGAAGGGTAATTAGCAGTTATAATTATACCGTTTTAGCCCGAACTGTCCCATATTAATCAAGTTATGAGTAAGTCTTGCTCATTTTTAGGGTTCTGTACCTCAAAAAGAAAAAACGGAACCCTTATAGGATAGAAAGAAAGAAAGAAAAATATTTTATTTGGCGCACATACATAGATACACACAATGTAGAAAAACATGTTGAAACTTAGAAAACAGAAAAACTATGTGTCTCACGCTAGCGCCAAAAAGGTCACTTTGGTATCCGTCTGTCTGTCTGTCTGACAAGATCTTTTATCTCGGGAACACGTGGAGTTATCGAGTTGAAATTAAAATTATATACTTAAATCTGCAGTGCCTTGAGGGTGTAAAAAAATCAAACTTCTAATAGAAATTAATGAAAAAAAAGATATGGCTGGTTATGTCACAAAAAACGTATTATTTTCGACACTTTCAATTGAATCAAAATTCAAAGGGTACTTTCCGTTGAGCCAGAATCCTGAAATTTGGCATAAAGCAAGGTTTCATAGCACAAGTATAGGGAAAAATCAGAAAAAAAAGTATATGTAAATTTGTAGTTACGTCACATCACATCGATTCGGAAAAATCTTCGTAACTCAATTCGGGAATTAAACTGTTCTCATAGGTAAGTTTGTACGGAATCCTCAGTGCGCGAGTCCGACTCGCATTTACCCAGTTTTTTCATCAGTCCATCTATCGCTATATCCTGAATATCAACTTCACGGCACAGTGGTTGAGCGTTTGGCTACTGGGTTGCGTGTTGCAGGTGTGATTCCCGCATGGAAAGATAGGACCGCCTAGAGTAGCATACGGGAAGATGTAGCGTTGGAAGGTATCCCACAAGGTGGACCAATGACCAGAAGAGTGACGCTGGAATCTGACAAAATGAGAAGCACAAGACCGATCGTTGTGATGACACTTTTCTTTGAGATGGGAAATCATCCAATGACTTCTCTCGTTTCTCATTCCAAGACCAAATCCCTAGCCCTAGCAAGCATCAATCGCTTTGGCTTTACTTAGTCTCTACGGTTTAGTTGACATTTCTTTGAGGTTTGTTGTTAGCAAGCTCACGCCTATGGTGACCGGGAACGCCATGCGACGTACACCAAAACAGCGGTCTTATGTTTTTAAGAAAAAAAAAGACGTTATTTAGGGCCTACTGCCAATCCTATTACACCTGTAGCCTGTGGGTCACCTATACACAGCGGGTCGTCAGCGCCCTGCGGGTCCAGTACAACATAGGTTGTTGATGGGTAGGCCTCGCTATTGCAGCACGTCAGCGGTGTTTGCCGACGCACAAGTGGATGGCTTCCATGCCATAATCCGTAAGCAGGCGGCATCGCAGATGCCCAGGGTGAGGGACAGTTCCAACAGCTACCTGAGGGTAATTACTTGTAAATTGGATAGTCCTATATGGAGGCAGTGGACACAAATCCATCTTAAAAATTAATTTATTCCAATATGTATTGTAGTTAGCTTGTACTAACATTGATCCTTAAGTTCAGTTTTTTTTATGTATTTTACTAACACGACATGGACACTAGTCTGAAAATAAAGATCATCATCATCATCATCATTTCCGCCAATAGACGTCCACTGCTGGACATAGGCCTCCCCCAAATGTTGCCACAACGAACGGTCCTGTGCGTCTCGCATCCATCGGATTCCCGCAACTTTCACCAGGTCATCGGTCCACCTTGTAGGAGGCCTTCCAACACTGCGTCTGCCGGTACGCGGTCGCCACTCCAGAACCTTTCAGCCCCAATGGACCTCTGTTCTGCGAGCAATATGCCCTGTCCATTGCCACTAAAGTTTGGCGATTCATCGTGCTATGTCGGCAACTTTGGTTCTTCTGCGGATATCTTCATTTTTGATTCAATCACGCAAGGAAACACTTCTATCATAGCCCTTTTTATTGCCCTTTGGGTGACTTTGAGCCTTTTGATGAGGCCTATTGTGAGCGACCACGTTTCGGAACCATATGTCATCACTGGCAACACGCACTGGTTATAGACTTTCGTCTTGAGACACTGTGATATATTGGATGAGAAGATACCCGCAGCTTCCCGAACGCTGCCCAGTCGAGTCGGATTCGACAGTTGACCTCTTTCTCGAAATTAGATCTACCCAACTGGACTGTCGGTCCAAGGTAGATGTAATCGTCCACAGCTTCGAGTATAGTCGAGTCTCCAATCTTGATAGGAGTGGGTGCTACATGGTTGTTTATCATGACTTTAGTTTTGCCCATAAGGATTTGAAAACAAAGATATTGAATAGAATATATCCAACAGTGAACGTCTTTCAGCGGAAATTATGGTGGTGATAAAAAACGTGCATGTACTGCATGTTGTATAATAGCATACAATGTTAATGGATTTTATCGCTCAATTTGACCATACCGATATGGTCTAATAGTATAATTGAATAATACAAACGATGGCATCCGTAACGAAGCAGTTATGCGTGGAATATCTACCGAATTTTACATCAAAATGTGTTACTGTTATGTGATTTAGAATGGTTGTCGATGAAGTAACCTGGCTGTTCGAAATCTCGGGACAAGGTGGAAAATTTTAAGCTTTTACTAATTTAACTGACCTGCAAAATGAAAAAAAACTCAAAAAAACATTCTGGGCCCCGGGTTTCACTTTCACACTACCCGTGGCCCCAATAGGCTTCGACCCTGTTGGGCCCCTACGATTTGCTGACATCTCCCATGAGGCGCGCGTGAAACAATACACGCCATCGACTACTTGGAATCGGTCCGGACGGTTACCGGACGACGATTGCATCACTACTTACCATCAGGTGACATTGCAGCACTAGTTTACAACAATTAAAAAAAAAAACTATGTCGTTATTGAAAAGTCACTTTTTTATTATGGATAGGCTAGCGTTTGACCATTATCTCACCTGGTGGTAAGCGATGATGTGGCCGCTAATGGAGCATGCTTACCTATATCAGAAAACACATACTTCGTTAGGGAAATCCTCTCCTTAGCTGTATGTACAATGAATGTATTCCCAAAACGCTTTGTACGTATGGGTGGGATGACCACCATGTACCGGTGGCGCATCACCGTATGTCTAGTGGTCTGATGATAGAATAAACTTGATGGCAGACTCACTTCATCATTTTGGAGCTGTTCGATAAAGTCTCAATGGCCGTCATGATTCCGTTGTGAAAATAGGATGGTACTAGTCATCTTATATCCTCCTGCTCTCTCTCTTTTGAAAACATTAAATTTGATATATCACAGTGCCTATTATACTGCCCTACTAAGCGCAAAAGCGGTATCTCAAAAAAATAGTAAAGTTGATTTTTATGCCATCGGATAGCTTTAAAAACTACGCATCTAATAAGCCAAGCCTTTTAGCGTTATCTTGTTTAAAACACATAAAAATACCCATAAGAAAGATTTACCTATCTCAGTTTTTCCTTAAATCACTAAGGATATTAGAATTATCTCAAAACTCGCTTTATTTTAGATACCGCTTTTGCACTTAGTTGGGCAATATAGAGGTATGCGGAACAGGGGTGTAAAGTGATGCAAACCTCCATTGCAAAAGGAAGATTTTCCGACTAGACGGGCGTAGTGTCTGGCCCGGGCAACCGTCGGTAGTTGTTTTAGGACTGTCCTTTATATTCTAATCGCGCGGAGAATTCTGATACCGCATAATATTTAAGTTATGGGTCGAATACTACGGCCCCTTTTTGTGGTGGTGCGAGATGGAGTGTCAGATTATTACTAACAAAAGCCTACCAGTGTTCTTTCAGTTGCTCTTTTGCGTTTGAGGGCCACTGTAACTCTTGCAAACAATGGACCAACCCTAGCAGGTCAATACTTGTAGAACATCGGCACTAGAGGGCCCCATTAATTTAGCTAACAGCTCTTTGAGGTACGTGGAACACAACGCGACCTGGGCCGGGATATTTCTGATGGCGAGCTACACGTTGCTCGTAGTCCACGAACCCGCGAATCATATGACCCCAAAGCTACGGAAGTAAAAATATATAATCATCATCATCTTCCTGCCCTAGTCCCGTCTTATTTGAGGTCGGCGCAACACGTTTTTTTCTTCCATTCTATCCTGTCATCCGTCATGCTATCACTAACTTTCTTTTCTTTCTTAACATTCTTCACACAATTCATCCATCTTTTTTTAAGTAAAAAATATAATCAAAATCAACCTCAAGCGGCGAAAATATAATAACCTTGTTGGAAGTTATATTTTCGAACCGTTTGGGGTTGAAACTCTCGGTTCGTGGGGTCCGAGTGCTCACAAGTTGTATAAAGATCTGTCAAAACGTCTAGTTGACACTTCGCGTGACCCAAGGGCTGGCTTTTACCTCGGACAGAGGATAAGCATTGCCATACAGCGTGGCAATGCCGCCAGTCTTTTGGGCACATTACCAGTCGACAGCGATGTGGAAGAGTTTTTTGACGCCATATTTTAGTTTTAGTTAGTTGTAATTAGATTAGGTTTTTATTATTATTTATTTTATTTTATTGTAATTATAGTTAGTATTTTTAAATGTAAATAAAGCTTATCAAATTCAATAAATCCTTTCCTCAAAACACCTATCAATACACTTTCCAGTATCTCAACGCTGCTGTATAAATATCGATGTCGATAAACGCACTTCGCGACAGCTATATATTTTATGATAGCTATAACAATTTTATTGTTTTATCATTGTCGTTGCTACTGCTTCCACCGCACGTCTGTCAATGGGTACTTCAAGTTATTGTATTAATTTTGTGGCAATTTTATGAATATATTGGTTAAAATGTCTGCCCTGTGCTTGAAGTTTTTTGGCCACAGTTGGACATGCAAGTCTCGTAAGGGCACATAACATAGCAGCCTATCTGAGCTCGTAACCACCATGAAGGGCTAAGGAATGCGGTCATAGTGGCCAAAATCTGCTATGCTCCACTCGCAGTTAGATGAGACATTTAAACAAAGCTTTTTAAGGTTCCGTAGCCAAATGGCAAAAAACGGAACCCTTATGGATTCGTCATGTCTGTCTGTCTGTCCGTCCGTATGTCACAGCCACTTTTTGCCGAAACTATAAGAACTATACTGTTGAAACTCGGTAAGTAGATGTATTCTGTGAAACGCATTAAGATTTTTATACAAAAATAGAAAAAAAAACCTATAACCTTGGGGGTTACCCATACTTACAACAGAAACTCAAAAACTTTTTTTTTTCATTAAAACCATAGGTGTGGGGTATCTATGGATAGGTTTTCAAAAATGATATTAAAGTTTCTAATAATATTATAAATATTATTATATTATACCTTTCAAGTTTGTACAGAACCCTCAGTGCGCGAGTCTGACTCGCACTTGTCCAGTTATTTTTTTACTGTCCGTTCAATCGATTTTGACTTCTATTTCGTAGACATAAGGATGAAATTAAAAGCAAAAAATGGTCACAATACCAACTATTTATTAAAGCCGCCATTCGTCATGCCACCAATGCAATAATAATAATAATATAATAATAATATTCCACAACTATCACACAACGCCGTCTAGTCCCAAGCTAAGCAGAGCTTGTCTTATGGGTACTAGACAACTGATAAACATACTTATATATTTCTAAATACATACATATATAGATAAATTTCACCCAGACACAGAACAAATAATTGTGCAAATCACACAAACATTTGTCCTGGGTGGGAATTGAACCCACGACCTCTGGCATAACAGTCAGGGCCGCTAACCACTAGACCAACAGGCCAATCAATATAAGTCAAAATCGTTTAAAAAAAAACCTTTATTTGACACAATTAGCTTTTTTTTATATAAACCAGTGCTTGACTGCGATCCCACCTGATGGTAAGCAGTGATGCAATCATTGATGGTGAGGCGCACTAATTTAATAAGAGCCTATTCACTCTAGCCTTGAAGGCACCTTGTTCCAGTCCCTCTATGTACGCGGTATAAACGACGAAGCGAATCGCTTAATCCAGGCCGTTGGAGTTTCAACAACGTAAGGGTGGATACTCGCCGTACGTCGGGTTGTCCGATGGTAGAAAGGAGATGGCAGAATCAAGTCATGCAATTCCCGCGCACACTGTCCAAAATGCAACCTGTAAAATTAATTACTTTACGTTACGTTTGAACGGACAATAAAAAGGTTTGTTTAAATGTCTAATGTTATTGTGAATGGAGTACAGATGGTATCACCGCATTTTCAGGGCTTGCTCGTTTCTTCATAGATCTTAGAAACCGCTTTGCATTAAAACTTAAATGTGTAAGGGTCGCCGCACATGGCCCACCGGCAACCACCACAAAACACCGCCGCCGGCATATTGGATCATCGGATTGCGATTGCATTGGGTTGGATAAAACAACACGCTTCTAAACCATGCTCACGTTGATAATAGATGGATCAGGAAAGGCCTTCTTAACAGTTTTGAAGAGGCGCCCATGTCCATCACTGTTGGACCAGCCAAGGACATCATTCAGCTGTTATTTTTTTTTTTTTTGTCTGCCGGTTCTGTCTCACATCTGGACAAACGCGTCCATCTACTCCTTCCATCTTTCGCGCACCCGCGCTTCCTCTTGCCAGTTCTGGCGGAATCTGTCTAGTTCGTCGCGCCATCTCCTTCGTGGTCTGCCGCGACCCATTGCCCTGTTTCAGGGCACCAACTTTGTGCTACAAGTAAACAATTTAGGAGACAGCGGATCGCCCAGTTTGACTCCTTTTTCTATTTAAAATTTTTGACCTTCTAATTTGATTGCGGCTGTGCTATTTTTATAAATTACCTGTAATTGGTCAATGTAAGTGGGATCTATTTGTTGCCTGCTCAAAGCGTTAATAATGGCTGCGTGTGTAATGCTTTCGAATGAAATTAGAAACGTTTATTTCAAATAGACCTTAGAGTTTATTCAAAATGTCGGTCAGTCAAAAAGAAGTGAAGCTAAATTTCACGTTCCAAAGCGTAGATCTCTATGGAGAAGAACGTGCAAGAAACACTAAGGACACTTTTTTATCATATTATGAGTTACATAGATCTTGGAAGGGCTATGCTCGGAGTTTCCTTGCGCGATCGCATAAAGAATGAAAATATCCGCAGGAGAATCAAGGTCGCCGACATAGCCTGAAGAATCACCAAACTAAAGTGGCAGTGGGCAGGGCACATTGCTCGTAGAACGGAAGGTCGATGGGGCCGAAAAGTTCTAGAGTGGCGACCGCGCACCGAAAAACGCGGCGTCGGAAGGCCTCCCACAAGGTGGACCGACGACATGGTGAGAGTCGCGGGAATGCGGTTGATGCGAGACGCATAGGATCGGTCGTTGTGGAGACGTTTGGGGGAGGCCTATGTCCAACAGTGGACGTCCTTCGGCTGAAATGATGATGATGATGATGACATCTTTAGAATAGTCAAAATCGAGTGGTCAAACACCAGGTGGAGCGGAATCATGTGTTCTTGGTATTTCTCTATTAATTAGTTGACTGCGTGAAGATGATCCGTCATGGAGAGCAGTAATAACGTCGTCAGCTGTAATAACGATGAGAATATACCAAAGACTCATTGGCTTAATATAATTACGCCCATATAATACTATCACATGACAATGCGTATTTACCTTTTATTATGAATTGTACAATATGACAAAAAATCTAATAAGCATAGCTGATTGAATTTAGCCTTGATAATGAATTATTATTAAAGGAATTCTGTGTGGAAATGATATATTTCAGGATAACGTATAGATTAGACTTATTGATTCTAATTTTGACCAAAATTATTTTTGGTTTTCATATTCATGTATTTCAGAAGGTTTAAAGTCACTCAAAGGACAACGGAAAGGGCTATACTCGGAATTTCCTTGCGTGATCACATCAGAAATGATGATATAAAAGTGAAAAAACGCCAAACTTAAGTGGCGGTGGGCAGGGCTCGCAGAACAGATGGTCGTTGGGGACAAAAGTTTCTAGAATGGTGACAACATACTGGAAGACGCAGTGTTGGAAGGCCTCCGACAAGGTGGACCAATGACCTGGTGAGGGTCGCGGGAATCCGATGGATGCGAGACACACAGGGCCGGTCATTATGGCGACACTTGGGGGAGGCCTATGTCCAACAGTGGACGTCTTTCGGCTGAAATGATGATGATGAAGATGATTCATGGATTGTTCTTTGTTACACCCATTTTATTTTTAGTGTTTGTTATATTTGTTATATTACTAATTTTGTTTAAGAAAACATGAACACATAATTGTCAAAGCTTTGTAAGACTCCTGCGAATCTCGAAAAGATAGACAAACTAATCAACTAAATAATAGGTGTTCAGGGACTGGTTGCCTTATGTATGTGAGTTTTAATGTTGTGAACCCACCCTCGATACAGACCGGGCCTTGGTACAGGCCATGGTCTGGAGTGAGGAGGAGTGGCAGGCGGTCGCCTCCTTCACCCTCACGCCCCAGCTGCCGGGATTCCAATCCCAATTTCCAGTCACCGTAGGCGTTGGCTTGCGGACGACGAGCAATGGGTATCTTGCCGTCCGACCGTCAGGTTACCGTACCGTGCGGACCGAGCCCAAGTCGTCGACGGCGCGTAGTGTTCCACGCGCGCCTCAAGGAGATGTCAGCCGTAAAATTATTATTTTTTAAATTGTGTAATCATCCAATGAACGAATGTCATTGGATGATTACACAATTAAAAAAAAAAAAACCTTGTTACAGAATGTATGCTTAGTTTTGTTAATTTATGTAAAAAAAAAATTAACAACTGAATTCAACAGGCATTAAGAACAGCATACTTTTTCTTGTCTCGACTTCTGAAAACTTACAAAACTATGTTATTATCACACTAATATTATAAACCACCACGCACCGGAAGACGTATTGTTAGAAGGCCTCCTACAAGGTGAACCGATGACTTAGTAACGGTTGCGGGGATCGGATGGATGCGAGACGCACACGACAGTTCATTGTGGCGACACTTGGGGGAGGCCTATATCCAACTGTGGACGTCTTTCGGCTGAAATGATGATGATGATGAATATTATAAAGATTGTGAGTATGTGTATATATATATATATATATATTATGTTTAATACTTTTTATGCCGGAACGGCCGAACGGATTTTGTTGAAATCGATACACGGGTAGGCAATATCCTGGAATCGTACTGAGGATACGTTTTGTCCCGGTAGTATGTCCTCTTGGGATAATCTTCTACTAAACAGGCAAAGCCTCTGATAGCAGTTAATAGCTAAATAAAAATATATAGCTTAAGTCACTAACTCAACAACGCCCGGACAAAACCTTAGGATCTTTTTTTTTAGATGGGAAAATCATCCAATGACATGCCCCGCTCTTGCGCGGTTTGCTTCGTCCCAGGGCCCCGAGTTTCATTTTCACACCACCCGGGGCCCCAGTAGGCTTCGATCCTGCTCGGCCCCTACGGTTTGCTGACATCTCCCTGAGGCGCGTGTGGTACAATACGCGTCGTTGACGGTAACCGACAATCAGAGCGTGAGCTAACTATAACTCGCCGCCCGCAAGCCCGTGCCTACAGTGGCCGAAAATCGGCGTGAGGCATGAGGGCCGCTCCCTCGCGTGAGCACGTGCGGCCGAAGAGAAAGACGTTTTTTTTCACAGGTGTAGTTTATCAGACGTATACAAGAAATAAGAACGGGTCTTTCAAAATTTAAACAGCAAGGAAGTGAAAGAATACTTTATGCCAGCAAAGTTGTAGACTGCTAGTCTATCAAATAAAATTCACTAAATTCATAAAACGAAACCCAAAAAAAGCAACAAATCCGTCAAATTCTTGGCCTAAAAACAACAAAAAAAATACAAATATTCTTGCTAGCAGACATATTTAGATCAAACCAAGTGGTTGAGTGGAACTGGGACTCGATTCCATCAATCATATCCGTCGTTGACACGCAGAACAAAAAAACGGAACTCCTGACGTGATCGTCATTAACGATAATTAAACGAAAAGAATTCCACAATAACTTTACTAGAAGAATATACAGAAGCAACGGATTCTCAACCTTATTGGGTTTAAGATAAGAATAGAAATGATTTTGGTAACCGTAATGTTAAATATGGTGGAAAGGGAACACATGATAGGGTTGGCAGTCGTTGGTGTAAACGGAAATGGTTTTGGTTTTTTTTTTCTATTTTATCATCATCATATCAACCGAAAGACGTCCACTGTTGGACATAGGCTAGCCCCAAATTAGAGGTGTACACGGGGTCTTAATCATCAAAAACATCTATCGGGATTCAAGACAACCTCACCTACTTGTGGTGCACCCTGCTGAAAAACGAATGAGGCTATGGCAACTTGCCATCACGCACTGGACCAGCAGGCAGGATATGGTCCAAACAGAAAGACAAGAGACAGGCCAGAAGTGCCCGGCGACTCCAGTGGTTGTGCTGTCGTGGATGGGCGTAGGCTCAACCTTGCGGTTAGGGGAGCTAAGAATCTCCGGCGCGACCGATTCTATTTTTTAGTAGTTTGATTTGTAGCTGAAAGATAAAAGGGAAAAGAATACGTACTTATTACCATTTCAGCTAAGTCCACTGTGAGACAAAAGGCCTTTCACAAATATCGCCATACTAGCTGCAGCCATCGGCTTTGCCCGCGTGAAAATAAAAAAATAATCCCAAGATAACATACTACGGAATAGAAAGTAGTTTTTGTTCATCCCAAGACATGATTTACCCGTGTGCCAAATTTCATCTACATTGGTTCAGTGGTTTGAGAGCGAAAAAGTGTCAAACATACACATAATATACAGGGTGTTTTTAACATCGACGCACAAACGAATACCATGGATCCAGTACATGATTCTGGACCCCCAGGTGTTTTTTTTTTTTTTAGGTTGGAAAATCATCTTATGACAAATCTCGCTCTTGGGCGGAGCGAGAGATAGTGTCAGACTTTTACTGACTAAAAACCCACTCCTGTTCCTTCTTTGCCTTCGTCCCAGGGCCCCGGGTTTCGCTTTCACACTACCCATGGCCCCAGTAGGCTTCGACCCTGCTGGGCCCCTACAATTTGCTGACATCTCCCTGAGGCGCGCGTGGAACAATACGCGCCGTCGACGACTTAGGCTCGGTCCGGATTGTTACCGGACGATCGGACGGCGAGCCACCCATTGCTCGCCGTCCGCAAGCCCGCGCCTACGGTGGCCGGAAATCGGGATCGGAATCCCGGCGACGGTTGAAGCGTCCTCACGCGATCGGCCGCCTCCTTTGCTAGCATTACTGCTTCGCAGAAGGAGGCGACCGCCTGCCACTCCTCCTCGCTCCGAACCATGGCCTGTACCAAGGCCCGGCGCGAGAGATCGCCGCCGCTGATCGCCCCCACGAGGACACGGCGTTGCTCTGCCCAAGCGTGTCCACCGGGCGTTCCACACAGTGGCGACACCCGGGCGTGTCTTCCGCACGAATCCGGTGCAGGAACTTTCCGAACTTACCATGTTCGGTGAGAACCTGCGTCATGCGGAAGGTGAGGACGCCGTGAGGTCTTTCTAACCACGCCTCAAAGAGGGGACTTACCGCCATAATTGTGGCGTGCCCAACCCCCAGGTGGTGGAATTTTTCGTCGGTTTCTTCAAAATTTTTTTTTCTTTTCGTTTTTTTAATCGCAGATTAACAAGTTAATCGGCAGACTTACGCACATTAGCGGTAACATTATACACGTATATTCTTTTACCTTTGCATTACTAGTGTGATTTTGTTAAAAGAATTTACAGCGACAAAATATGCCCAACCAACTGCCAAAAAGCTCCAACAGAAAATTTCTTAAAAAAATAAAATGTCAGTATTTTGCAGCGGCCATAATGCTTTTATCTACTTACCACGCGCTCACATGAAAGTAACCCGAATAAATTCTAATAGGCTTTTGTCGTTTCCAAGGAGCATAACATAACTATTTTTGGTAATGATAGCGGGGTCGACTGTCTCCCTTTAAGTTAAAATAGCTGAGATAGGGACGATCGAATGCTTTTTGGCTATGGCGAAAAAAAAAAGGAAACGTTCTGACTAAAAAAATTGTACTTGATAAGTATTGTACTATATAAAAAAAAAATATATAAAAAAATTGAAATAACAAAAGTTTTTATGTTTTCAGATTTATTCCTATATATGTCCTATATGACCTTGCTTTATACAATGTTTCAGGATTCTGGGTCAACGAGAACTACCCTATGAATTTTGATATCCTTGGGAGTTTCCTTGAGAGTGTCGAAATATACGTTTTTTGCAACCTAAACGACCGTATCTTTTTTTTATTTAATTTAGAAGTTTGAGTTTTTCACAGCATTAAGGGACCGCAGACTTGACTATATTGTTTTAATTACAACTACCTTCATGCGTTTCCGAAATAAATGGTCTTGATAGACAGACAAACAGACGGACGGACAACAAAGTGATCCTATAAGGGTTCCGTTTTTTACTTTTGAGGTACGAAATCCTACAAAAAATAAAAAACAATTTTAAAAGAGTTTCAGTTCAGTGGCTGTTTTAATTATTCTCAAATTGATTCCTAGTGGATATTGTGATGTAAAATTGGTGTAGTTTTGTATCTCTAGCATCTCAGATCAGAAACAGGCGCTGATCTGTGTAATATGGTGCTGAAAATTTTATTGTTGTGTTGACTACCTCAGCGAACCTGACCGAGAAGGCTGACTTGATATATTTGCTGCCAAATACTGCAAAACTATAAGAGTGTGTTTCACCCGTTCACCCGTATTCTAATGTAACTCAAGAAAAATATAACTGATCACGAGGTGGTATGGTATAAGGCCTGTCCAAATGAGAAGAAAAATGAAAAAAAAATCTATTTTAAACCACGGTCTTTTGACTTAGCAACTTTAGCACTTACTTAGTAAATTTCTCAACAGAGAATTTTAATTAATACAATTTAGATCATTTTTCTACAGTCTATTGAAAAAGAAACATTCTAAATTTAAAACCATTTTTTTTTTTGCACAAGCCACCAAATCATTCAGCCAGCACCCCAACATGGCATCCTTACCCGTAGCATCCGAACGCGATCACTCGCCGCCCCTGATTGGCTGCCGCGTTCCCGCCAAAAACGCCATGATGAATGACAGCTGTCAACTTAACCTCAACAATTTGTTAGGTGACATGTTTTGAAAACAAATTATTGTCGCTAACATTCGTTTAGAAGCGAGGAATGAGAATTCGTTTATTTATATCGTTGAGTTTTAAGTGCGAAGGATGCTTGCAGTCATCGCTCCTTATAATCATAATTTTAATTTGTCGATTGATATGCTAAGAAATACTTAGTAATTATGACGAATCTTGGAGTTTTAAGTGGATTTTTTTTTCGAGTGAAGATCTGTGGCTGTTTTAATTATTACTGAATATTGGGGTGTAAAATTAGATTAGTTTTGTATCCCAAGTGCCTACACAACTGGACAATATGTGGATTCATTCCAACAGCGCGGTTTTGATAAAATGAAGCTGAGATATTACAACTATAACAGTTGGAATATTGACTACCTCAGCGAAGTTTGCCGAAAAGGCTAACTCGATACATTTACTGCCAAATACAGTAAAAATAATATTATTTCAATGTTTTACATCGGCATTCTAATAAAAAAAAACTGGGCAAGTGAGAGTCAAACTTGCGCACTGAGGGTTTCATACAAATTTATGAAACAAATTCAATTCCCGAAATGAGTCTTAGGAGTCAGTGTTCTATTCCTACCTGGACACTATAATCCCGGGTGTCACCATTGTGTGGACCGCCCGGAGGACACGGTGGAGCACACGGTGGAGGTGTGCCCCGCTTGGGCAGAGCAACGCCCTGTCCGCGTGGGGGCGATCGGCGGCGGCGATCTCTCACGCCGAGCCTGGGTACAGGCCATGGTCCGGAGCGAGGAGGAGTGGCAGGCGGTCGCCTCCTTCTGCGAAGCAGTAATGCTAGCAAAGGAGGCGGCCGATCGCGTGAGACAACGGTCATCACGCCCCAATCGCCGCCGGGATTCCGATCCCGATTTCCGGCCATCGTAGGCGCAGGCTTGCGGACGGCGTGCATTGGGTGGCTCGCCGTCCGACCGTCCGGTAACCTTCCGGACCGAGCCCAAGTCGTCGACGGCGCGTGCTGTTCCACGCGCGCCTCAAGAAGATGTCAGCAACTGTAGGGGCCTAGCAGGGTCGAAGCCTACTGGGGCCAAGGGTCTGATTCTGAAAGGAAGAATCAGCCCTGGTACGAAAGGCAACGAGGGAACAGGAGTGGGCTTTTAGTCAGTAAAAGTCACACTATCTCCCGCCCCGCTATCAACCCGCTATCAACTCAATACCTCTTCGCGTTCCCGAGATAAAGGGCCTTGACAGACAGACAGATAGACCGACAGACAGACAGACGGACAACAAAGTGATCCTATAAGGGTTCCGAGGTACGGAACCCTAAAAAAAGGCCAAGTCACAAAAGCTTTATTTGTAAACCAAAATATGAATAACGATTCTATTTCCACCCCAGCCACTCCCTTGGTGTTATTTTTAGCGTTTCACTATGACATACCGGCGATTACACCACAGGGTACCCATGGGCTTCTTGACATGCGTGTTCTATTAAATTAGACGCCGCTAAGCGATCGTGGCACGAACCAATCAGATTGGTCAGCTAGGGTGACCATGTATTTTTAGGAAAGAGTTAGGTAAACACGAAACAAAAAAAGAAGCAAGGAAAGACTCCGATGCAAAAAAAAAACCATAAAAAGTAAAAAATAAGTTATTATATTACCTATAATTATTTTAATGATAAACGTCACTGAGTCGAGGGAAAAGAGTTCTCTCGGCAACGTCAACTTTCAAACAAAAAACCGCATCAGAATCTGTACATTCGTCCTAAACGAATGTACAGATTCTGATGCGGTTTTTTGCTACGATGTAGACAAATATACCTACAGATACGTCAAACTTATAACACCTCTTTTTTCCGTCGAGGGTTAATAATACAATAGTGTGCTTTACAACTGCATCAAAATAGGTTTAATTCAGCATGAATGCCAGACAACTAGTGCCTGACGCAGGTTTCTAAGTTTCAACACTCTCGAGGAAATCAAAATTCATAGGGTCCCGTTGACCCAGAATCCTGAAATTTGGCATAAAGCAAGGTCTTATAGCACAATTATAGGAATAAATCTGAAAACTGTAAATTTTTTGTTACGTCACAATTTTATTTTTTTGCGATTCAAAAAAGATCTTTCTAGACTCCGTTCCGTAATTGAACTATTTACATAGGTAAGTTTGTACGGAAACCTCAGGGTGCGGGACCGACTCGCACTTGCCCAGTTTTTTGAGACGCAGGATAAGTCTGATTTAGACAAATACGTATAATTTCTATACTATAAAAAGCGCCAAATAAACGTGGTACATTGACCGTTTTCTAATATCTCTGTGCAGATACCCGAAAAACAAGCAACTAATTGTTTTTTATTGCCAGAAAATGTAAAGGATCACGATAGTGTCGGTTCAAGACAACTTTATGTCTTTATTTCCGTTTTTATAATTACGAATGTCAACAAATGTAGGAGGGTCAATGACAGTTATTCCAAGTTTATCTGGCGCCTACCTTAGTACCTACTTACTAATTTGGCAAATGTGGTCCTAAGCTCTAGATATTAGGGCTGCGGAATGGTTCAAAAGACATAGCACGGCCCTGGAACGCATAGGGCAACTGAAGCAACACCAATGGATTTTAGTGTGACACTCGCTTTCACTCCATCCAGAGCGGGTGAAGTTATTCAGTAATTTTCCATCGAAAAAAGAAGGTTCTAAACAATGCAACTTGTCAAAAGTACAAACTTTTATAAATACGATGAAGAAATTGGCATATCCTATAACCTAAATTTCGAAGATAAGTGACATCGACCGCATTGAGCATGCGTGGTAAGATTATGGCCCATTTTCTCTCCTATCCTCTCCAGACCTGAGTTGTAGCAGTGGAAACATTACAATGTTTCCACTGCTACAACTCAGGTCTGGAGAGGATGGATAATGGAGTGCTGATAATGTTAAGCCATTTCAGCAGTGCATGACAATACGTCACTTATCACTGATAAAATACCACTTTCTTTAAGCCTACTTATTTTCACATACATTGACGGGTAGAACTGTAAATTAATTAGATGAAGCAATGTATGCCGGCCACTTCAAAAGGCTTTTAGTTACTCTGTACTTATAGCACTATTACGAACAGACAAAGATAAGGTAAATATGACAAACTCGATTATCATCACCAAAATTTCCTTTATCAAGTTAGTTTGTTTCTGTATCTAGTAAAGCAAAGTCCATTCAAAAGTCACATTTGTAACTATCGCTTACAGTTTTGAGTTCAAGTAAACAATATTTAAAATAATTTAAAATGTCCTCGTGTTAACAAGACTTTTAATGTTCGTCATGGCTACAATCACGAACAGTGAACCCATCTCTAAAAAGTGGGATACTAATTACGATGAAGACTTTATGATATATATCTATTACTATCTGGTTGGACACTATCTTCAAGTTACCTCGACCCTGGTTACGTTCATATACGGAGTGATATCGTGGTGCCTCATCAGGAAGTTTCGCAATTTCAACAACTACGTGTATCTCAATGTACTTCTAGTGAATCTAACGCGTTTAATCATTGTATCGCTTCCATTAGTCGATGATTACAATATATATATTCCAGTGTTCCTCCGATACTGGAGTGTACATTTTTTCATATATATATTTCTATCGGCAGTGTTCAACTATTGGTTGGTGGTGATGTGTTATATGTTTTATGTTGATATTGTAAAAGCACTAAATAGAGACATCAAAAGAAGATATCTTAAAAGTTTTTTGTTCGCCTGGGGTGTGCCTACAGTAGCGTTGCTCATTTCTGGAATGATTTTACTCATTAAAGCTGTGGAAGAAGATTTACTTAAAAAATATGTTAATATCTGCATGTTTATAACATGCAACGTTTTACCTGTGATCACTAACTTGCTCCTCTTTATAAGACTTGTGTTTTCTTTATTCCCTTGTAGAGATACCAAAGAATGTACTATTCCAAAAAATTATAGAAGAAAACAAAATTGTAGTCGTTTATGTACGGCTGCTTCCATGTTTGTTGTAAGCAACATCTTTCTATTAATGTTGTTAATCTGGGACATTTTTGACTTATCACCCTTAGTAAGTATTTTTACACTTAACTTTCAAATCATAACACTTGCACTGTTTGTTCCATTATTGAAGAGTAACCGTGCATTATGGTACGAGTATTACAAGAATCGATTGAAGAGGTTCAAGTCGACGACATTAACGTCTACCGGATAGTCGGTAAGAATTTTAATAACGAAACAAAAGTGCATCTGAATGGCGGGTTTAAAAAGAGCTTTGTTTCAATGTTCTTTTTTAACGATGATAAGATTGTCTAATACTGTGATGTAATAAACTCAACCATTTTAAAATACCCACCCAGATGATCGGTTTCAAATTACAACCAATTTTACCTACAGGTGTCGTCGATTTCATAGGTGTAGTTGAATAGCTCGGAAGGCTGAATCGATTATTGTGGCTTATCAAAGATATCTAGCCAATCGGTCGTTTTTATAATAATTGTGACATATATGATGTGATCAATCGTCGTCAATCATTTGGATATAAAATCATTCTCATACTTTAACATAAGTTAATCGTCGTTTCAATTAAAAGGAACAAGAACTGTCATAGAAACATCATAATAATATAATAAGTCTTTACCTATGAAATTGCCGTTTTTGAAAGCTGTTTGCTTTAGTAGTAGACCTATTTATCTGAAATGAACTGAAAATCGGTTGGCAAATTTTAAATTATAAACTTTGGTTGGGAATCACTCAGAATTTTCACATTCCCATCCCTGGTACTTTTTTAATAAACACAAAGTACAATGACTATTTGGTATCAAGCATTAGTTACTCACTATTTACTTAATTCTGGTCGGTGTCTGTTGATAAAGGAAGATAAACATACTAGTGCACAAAATTTACTGCGATCACATTACTTTGACTCTGGCACTGTCAAAGCAATGTTCGATCTGAAAATTTTAATATTTCCACAAATATTTCAAGTCGCATCCCTCAAAATTTTAATTGACAAGCATCATACAATATCACTTTTATACAGTATCAACTATAAAGGTGTTGCAACTGTTAAAGAAAACCTACATACAGTGTAAAGTACACAGTTGACTGAAGAGAAGTATTGTGTTCAAATAAATAAAAAACAGTGAAAATACCGAGAAATAACTCAATGTGACGTTCTGCCTTTAGATGCTTAAACATGGCTGACCGTAACGCCAGTGTAGAAAACAGTACAGTGAGTGACAATGGTACCCAATGCTCTAAAGAAGTTTTCCTTTTCATCGGACACTGTTTCCAGTGCTCTATGACCCTAGCTACGTTCATATACGAAGTGATATCATGGTGCCTCATCAAAAAATTCCGCAATTTCAATAAGTACGTGTATCTCAGTGTCACTCTTGTGAATATACTACGTTTAGCTGTTCTAACGCCCACTTTAGTAAATCGTGACTTAATTTTTACTTTGTTTGAACATATCCAGAATCTTTATGTCTTTTTCTTTATGTTCTTCTCAATGGTGTATAACTATTGGTTGGTAGTTATGTGTTATATGTTTTATGTTGATATTGTTAAAGTATTTGAAAATGACATCAAAGGTAGATATCTTAAAAGTTCTCTGTTTGCGTGGGGTTTACCTATGGTTGTGTTGATAATCTGTAGATTGATTTACTTGTTTGTTGAAGTAGCTCAAAAACGCAATCAAGAATTAATTGTAGTGGTTTTTGTCTATGTTTGCGTTATATTCGCTTGCTATGTTTCACCTGCGATTATCAACTTGATTATTTATATAAAACTAGTTTTTTCTTTATTTCCTTGTAAAAATAAAAATGCATGTGCAATTCCTGAAAAAGAGAGGAAAAAACAAAATTTAAGTCGTCTAAGTACAGCAACGGCCATGTTTGTGTTGAGCAACGTCTTTTTACTAATGATGCTCATATGGGATTTACGGAATTGTTCGGATATTGTTAAAGCTGTTTCGTTTTGCATGCAAATAGTTGTCTTTGCATTGTTTGTTCCTTTAATAAAAAGTAATCGGTCAATTTGGCACGAGTATTATAAGAATCGATTAAATAGGACCGTGTCATGTTGTTGATAATATTTGCTTACAAAAACAACAAATAATACTATATAGTCGATCGTCATCGACAAAGCTCATTCGTTTGACTGTAAGACCCATATGATCGACGTCTACTGCAATGTGTCGGTCTCGTGAGTGTAACAACATAAGATAGTCAATAGACTCAATTTGTATATTACAAGCTATACAGACTAGTGGTGTAACAAATGTTCGCATTCGCATTCGCAAGAAACTTGTTCGCAAGAAAGTTTTTGACAAACAAAAAGGTATTAAAGTATTGATTGATGGATATAGAATGACAATACAACTGATATGATTTTATAATTTTAAATTTAATTTAATATTTTTCTATCAAACAACTTGCATTTCACATTGTCAGTGTTAATTAATTTGGAGTCATAATAATGGTTTTATATTACTTTAATTTTACAAATACTGTGTTTTGTTATAATTTTGCCTACCTATCGTCACTTTGCTCAAAGTGATTATTTTAAATTAATTAGTAAACCATTCTAGTAAACAAAATTTATTTTAAACAATTTTTCACATGTGGCAATAGTAATTTTTGCTTTAGACAAGAAAGTTATGAAATGTAATTTAACATCAGAATTTTACAAAATGCGACCACATTTTGTTTTTTTGTCCTTTTTTCCTGCACACATTTTTATTATACTTTTGTTTGAAGCTGTTCTGTCAAACACATGGCTGTCTTTTAAATCGAGTTTAGTTGGTAAAATCAAGAAAAACAATAGTATGTATTTTTTTATAAATAATTTACAAATCTTTGTCGGTTGACACTTTTTAGTTTGATAGCAAACAAGTGCAATTCCACGGTTCTTCAAGCAAGAAAATGAACCCAGAACCCACATCACTAATACAGACCATATATTAAACCCTAAAAGCGCGTTTATCACACTAAAATTATAAAGATGAAAGTGTGAATTATGTGTGTTTGTTTATTTGTTACTACTTTTTCACGCTCAAACAGCTAAACGGCATAGAACGATCATATCCTGAAATAGTACATATTTTCATCTCGAGAGTATATTCCCTTTATATATATTTTTTACTTTCATGTGGGCAAAGCCGCTAGCTAATAATACATAATATAAACGCGCCCTGCAAGCATTTTAATTTCAGTTTTCGATATTCTTAATTAGAGACATATTATTGCCACAATGTTCTACTTTTTTTTAAAGTTTCTGTTGTTTGATTTATAGGTCAGTTCATAATGAGACTTACTAATAACGCAAATTATGGCCTGTACTGATAACGATAATCATATATATTCGAGTGCCAAACATTTTCTGTAATCACGTTTAGTTTGATTTCATCGCTGTCTATGTTTATATCACGTTAATATAACGTCCGATCTGAAAATTTTAATATTTTGACCAGTATTTGGACAAACAAGCAGTCCCTATATTTTCCTTGTTACGTATTCAATTACAGTATACAAAAGTCAACAGTGATACAAAATCAACTAGCACTAGAATATTGCAACGGTGTATCAGGCTGTCTCACATTATATTGTAAGAATAATATAAAATATAGTTTAAATTAAGAACAGAATCAGAAATGTTGAATTATACTTTTTGATACTTGCCATGACTGATGACACCAACGTCGAAAATACTACAGTGAGTGAAAGTGATATCCATAACCCAACGGAATTGGTCTATATAATCAGTCATTATTTTCAATGCACTGTGACCCTACTGACGTTCATATACGGAGTAATATCGTGGTACCTCATCAAGAAGTTTCGTAACTTCAACAACTATGTGTATCTCAGTGTTACCCTAGTGAATATATTACGTCTAAGCGTTACTACACTCGTGTTAATAAAAGATGGCATGTATATTGTTGTGCTCATTCAATTCATGAATTACTTTTTCTTCATATTTATGTTTTTCTCAAGTGTGTACAGCTATTGGTTGGTAGTGATGTGTTATATGTTTTACATTGATATCGTAAAAGTATTCGACAAAGAAATTAAAAGAAAGTATCTTAAAAGTTCACTTTTTGCTTGGGGTGTGCCTCTAATAATAGTGATATTTTCTCGAATTATTTTCATTTTTATTGACCGAGCTGAAGAACGGGATCAAGATACAATCCTACCAAATTTTATACAGGCATGCATTTTGATCACGTGCAGTGTTCTTCCTGCGATTATCAACTTGATCCTCTATATTAAACTGGTGTGTTCTTTATTTCCTTGTAAAGATAATAACGCGGGTGTTATACCTAAAAAAGAAAGAAGAAAACAAAATTTGAGTCGTCTATGTACAGCAACAGCTATGTTTCTGTTGAGCAACGTCTTTGTGTTAATGATAACTATTTGGGGTTTCGTTAATGTTTCAGATATATTACGAGCTGTTTCATTTTGCTTGCACGTAGTAGTACTATCGTTGTTTGTTCCTTCTGTAAAAAGTAATCGGGCATTATGGCACCAGTATTATAAGAATCGGTTAAATAGAACTATATCGTGATTTTCATTGAATTAGTGGTCTATAATGCTATTGATAACGAAATTGTGACTTTTAATTCTTCTATAACTTTTTAGGTGTTTTTGTGTGTCGTCGATCTTGTGGATGTTACGGTTTAAATTATCGATTTTTGCATATTTCCTATACAAACTACACATTCCTTAACAACCATTTACTTAAAACGCGCCTATGAAGTCCCAAGTAGTTGTGCACGCTATGTTTCATCATTTGGTTTCGTAACGTGAATCATTTGTTTTCATCAGAACTTTTAGCTTACACATCTTTACAATGTTTCTGATAAGCACAACCTACTCGTTCATTTTCACATACATCGACGGATCATTTTTTTATTAACATTCTTATATTAATAAAATAGGGCAATGAGTATATGATATCAAGCATTATTGACTCTTGTCGACTACTAGCGTAATTATGCCCTGTTCTGATAAAACAAGATAGCTGTATTCAAGTGCCTGAAATTTTCTTTGAGCACGTTAGTTTCGTTCTACCGCTGTTAAAACAATGTCGGATCTGGAAGTATTTAACAAGTATTTGGCGCCATATTCCCTAAAATTATGCTAAAATGTTGACAATATGAAAAATAAAAATGGCAGCTGATAATCAGCCCTATAGTCTTTGAAGCTCGTCATGGCTGATTATGTCGACAGCGTAGAAAATACTACAGTGAGTGAAAATGGCGACCGCAGCCCAAAACAGATCCTCTTTATTATTGGACACTACTTTCAGTGCACTATGACTCTGACTACTTTCATATACGGAGTGATATCGTGGTGTTTCATCAGGAAGTTTCGTAATTTCAATAACTACGTGTATCTCAGTGCAACTCTTGTGAATGTTTTACGTTTAGCCCTTGTTACGGTTACTATGTTGCAAGGCAGCGAGTACATGCTAGTGCTTGTTCAATACACAAATTACTTATTTTTCATCTTTACGTTCTTTTCTACTGTATATAACTATTGGCTAGTGGTTATGTGTTATATATTTTACGTTGACATAGTTAAAGTTTTTCACAAAGAAATTAAGAGGAAGTATTTAAAAAGCTCATTATTTGCCTGGGGTGTGCCTTTTGTAATAACGGTCATTAGTAGATTAACTTTGATGTTTATAGAACTAACTGAAGACTGTAATAAAGTCACAGAACTGATGGCATTGCTGCATGCAGGCATTTCAATTATGTGCAACGTTATTCCTGCTATTATCAACTTGATCTTATATTTCAAACTTGTGAGTTCATTGTTTCCTTGTAGAGATAAGAAGATCTATACTATTTCTAAAAAAGAAAGAATTAAACAAAACTTGAGTCGTTTATGTACCGCGACGGCTATGTTCGTAATAAGTAACATTTTTGTGTTGACGATGCTTATTTGGGATTTATGGAATGCTTCAGATGTAGTGCGAGCGGTTTCCTTTTTCTTACAAGTAGTTTTTCTTTCGTTGTTTGTTCCTTTAGTAAAAAGCAATCGGGCGTTGTGGCGTGAGTTTTATAAGATTCAATCAATACGGACCACATTATAATGAGTTTTATTGTTTAATTAGCAAACTGTTTCTTAGCGCGACTGGGCGTTGACGGTGAAAGCGAATATGTTTGTCAAAAGATTTAGAACTCGCTCGAAGCAGGTTAAAATTGCAATGTTGATGGCATATTGCTAAAAATTCTATTGCAGCAGCTTATAGACTACATATTCGGGAAAAACCCTCAACATCTTGCACGCCCAATACGCCTTCGGGATGTTACTGGGGCTCATCTGGTATATTCATGCGTGCGTCAACTGCGTACAAATTCACAGCTGTATTGCGCAAAATTGTAGCCTCCTTATTAAGTAGGGTTCGTGCTAGCAGTAATGGCATTCTGGCGGTTTTTGCTGATAAATGTAATAAAGAATCAAATTAACATGCTGATGGAATATGGTTAAGATATTGATTATATGAATAATTGCAATCTGCAATTTTTATTTTGCTAACACCTAGATGATAAGTTTTTTTCTAACCATTTGTACAATGTTGTCTAAATTAGTAAAATTATTATTATTATTATTATTTGAACATCAGCACGAAATCACAATTTAAATAGAAACAGTGATGGTTCACCATTAATCCTGGAGGTTTTTGTAACATTATCAACGACATACGCCCATCCAGCCATGTTGTCGTTGATCTACTGTTGTACGATATTCTTCTTAAAAATCTGTCAGCTTTCAATGATCGATCAATAACACTAAATTAAGCGATCGACGTAAAAGTTATAACAATTCTAGAGGGACGATTAAGTGGTGAGATGGTGGCAAATAAAAATATATTAAATAAACGATTTTGATTGAGTTTAAAAAACTAACAACAAATTATTCTTGTGAATTTATATAATAAAGGGCTTTAAAAAATCTATAACACTGTAAAAAAAAATACATAATTGAATTTTAACAATGGTGAAGTATTCACCATTGTTATTGTTGTTCACCAAAATTTTTGGTACATGTTTAAAATAATATGACACAACAATATTTCCAATAACAACGACAACAAACACGTGGACAGATAAAACTTAATTTTTGTAGGAACAATTTTAATAAAGCAATGAATGTCACACTCTGTTATCACTGGCTATTATCGACCACTACCTCAATTATGAACTCTATTGATAAGGCAGGTTAACGGAATCGATTATCCGTGTGACTAAATCTGGCTTAACTATATTTGTTTGTTATCCATGTTTCATCTGTAACTTTTATTATTTCACCGACTGTGTTGGGAGTCACACCTGCGTTTATCACGTACCTGATTTTATATAAAAAAATTGAATTACCTCAGTGTTGGCATCACAAATTATGGATGTCATTGAATCCCGAGAGTCCAACACTACCGATTGTGAACCTTACGTGGAAAGTTTTTCCTTTTATTTGATCGGCCACACCATTCTGTATATCTTGTGTCTGCCAACGTTTATATACGGAGTGATATCGTGGTGCCTCATCAGAAAGTTTCGCAATTTCAACAACTACGTGTATCTCAACGCAATCCTTATTAATATACTTCGTTTAATTATTGTGACACTAACAATTATGCATTGCAACCGAAACATTAACACAAAAATCATATACATATATCAGTTTATCGTTATGTTCCTATCAATAGTGTACAACAATTGGTTGGTGGTAATGTTTTATATATTTTACATTGATCTTGTGAAAGTTTTCTATAAAGATTTTACAAGGAAGTATCTTAAAAGTTTTATTTTCGCGTGGGGCGTGCCTTTGACAGTTCTGTTAATATTTTTTTTACTTTTAATCTTTGTAAGTATATCCGAAGAGAATAAAAATGGAGGTGTAATAATTATCTTAATTGGCTTTTGTATTTTAGCCGTTTGCGTATTTTTGCCTGTGTTTACGAATTTGATCATTTTAGTTAAATTGTTGTGTTCTCTATTTCCTTGTAAAGCTTCAAATTCGTGTACGATTACTAAAAAAGAAAAAGTAAAACAAAACCTGAGTCGTTTATGTACAGCGACGGCTATGGTTGTTTTCAGCAATGGTATTGCAATAACATTTGTTATATGGGATATTTTTGAACTAGCAGAATTAGTACGAGCTATTTCATTCTGCTTGCAAATAATTGTTATTTCTATATTCGTTCCTTTAGTAAAGAGTAACCGAACTGTCTGTTATGAGTATTATGAAAATCGATTAAAAAAACCATATCGTGATTCTTATTTTTGTATTATTTGTCGATAGTAAATCGCTTTTGAAATTCTTATAAAAAAATAGTCTAAAATTGATGGGTATTTTTTTCGACGACGTCTTGCTAAAGGTTGATAGCGTGGATGTAATAAGCTCAGAGGATCTTTTTATATTACTGTTATTTTGTTTCTAACCATGTTGGTGTACCTACCTAATGATTTATTTATGTTTTTATTTGTAAACTTTCTGCCTATCCTTGTACCTTTAGTATTATTTTAAAATTTTCACACATTGTTTATTTGGAGATATATTATGCGGTTTCACATGATTCGTTAAAAAAATCATTTTATTTAATGTTTTTAGTGCCGAATATGGAATATATTTTTTAATTACTTTTAATTGATTCTGTTAAGAGAGTTATCTATTACAAAATAATTGTAAATAAATTAAGAATTGTGGTCGTATAAAAAATCTGTTAATAAGATATGCCTTAGAAATGTTATATTTTTTTAACAGTATGATTGTAACTAGATTAACAGTGTTATCTTTATTATTTTTGCCCTCTGGTGATGTTTTCTCTTGTATGTATCTACAATAGTTTCGGGTCACCCGTTAATAATGTGTAACTAAGCTTTAATTAAATTATAGTTTAATGTTCCTCATGTTATAATTGTATGCATCTTTTGTACAAATATACAGTGTCAATTTCTATTTGTAGTTTCACTTTTCACCATTGGTTTAAGTATCGAGTGAACATTTTTTTTTGTCACTACTGTGTCAGCGTTCATCTTTTCCACCACTTTTTTAGTATTCAAACCATTCATCCATCGTTTCATAGCTTTCAATTTTGAGGTTTTTGCGCAGCTGTGGGTTAGTATAAGCTAATTCTGAAAAATATGTAACAGTAATAATTTAATTTATAATCAACTGGTGTCTGCAAGGCTAGAGTGAATAGGCTCTTAATAAATTAGTGCGCCTCACTTAAAAGTAAATTGTTTTTGTTTCTAATAGATAAGACTTATTACTCTATTGAAGAATTTTTAAATGATAAACTATGACATTACCAGCCCTTTACTATTTCCGTTGACATGTATTTGAAATTGATTATAATTTTTTTGTTTTTAATATTACAATTATTTGACATTATGTACTATACTACTCTGTAAAAAAGTACCGGAAAAAGGTCAATAATACACAAAATGTGTGTTATTCATCCAAATTTATTTTATCATCTTCAAAGAATACACCTTCGGAAACGATACACTTACGCCAACGAATAATCCAATCATCAAAACATTTTTTAAATGCTGTTTCCGGAATTGAGTTCAGTTCTCACCGTGAATTCTCCTCATCATCATCCCAACGCTCAGTCACCTGGTCAGAAACAAAGGAATCGGAGGCGTGGCCTACTCGAGGCGTTCGACGCAAACGAAACAATCGTAACTTGGCTAGGGGGGCTGCTTTGGAGAAGGAGGCGTCTGCCTGCCATTCCTCTTTGCTCCGGACCATGGCCTGCACCAGAGCCCAGCTAATATTTTTACATTATGAAGGACCAGAGTTCAGGCAAAATACCAGAATTTCAGAGGTCTATACCTACTGGATTTATTTTACACTATGTTTTGATTTCAATAGAAGCCTTGAAGTCCACAAAATATCTATATCATAACCACGTAAAAGCGGTTTTATGAAAATGTATCTCAGGTTTTTCGTTCTTGATTATAAATTCCTACACACATTAGTAAATGTTATAACCTTACTGTTATGATAAGGCTAAGTACATTTTAAAAATGTCATTTACATTTAATTTAATAAAAGGGAAGTCTGTCTAATTGGGTAATTTCGTGCTTAAACCAAACAAATGGCTCCGACAATTTCTTTTTATTTCATTTTCTCACCTGATAGTAAGCTATGGAGCACGCTAGCCTCTAGGCTGGCACGCTTACCTAGAAGTAACTCCACCTTGTTTACCCCCAAAATAAATAATAAAGTTTTTTAATATTCAAATATTTTGACTTTTTATTATTTTATTTCTACCCATATTCTAACTAAAACTAACATGTACTCATAAATTGTGAATTAAAAAAGGTAATTATGCTTACCTTTATATACAGCCTTTCGCCGTGATCCACTACGCTGACCCAGTGTGGGTTGATGGATATCGTATTACATATAGAATATCGACAAGTAGGTTCAAATAAAATCATACATAGGACTGTCCCAAGCCATCCTATAGCTTTGCCACCCTACACTGCCGGCAGTAATCAAGAAACCTGACAATTTTGACGAATATTAATTCGTCAAAGTTGTTTTCGAGTTGAGATTGCGTGCCTAATGAACGGACAGACGGACAGACCAGTCTACTCGCTATTGTCTTCCAATCGACTGTAGATTAAATTCTGTCTCAAACAAAACTCAACCTTGTACACCAATTATAGGGTTGAGATTACAATGCCGTGGTGTTTTCATGGAAATCATTAATTACTGTTGGCAACAATCAGGCAGTATTGTTTATTGTTTTATTTTAGTAATTAAATTATGTTTTTGTCTAGCGATTGCTTCTGTTTGTGTGCCTTTGCGTGTCTATTATGAAATTTTATTTTGCATTTTGGAAAATTAATTTGATTTCCATCAAGCGTGACTTGGAAAGATTTAGCAAAATAATGTCGGCCGTCACACTCTGCATAAGTTTTATGCGATTTACGACCCTTTCGAAAGACAGTGACAGAAGACGAAAGATGCGCTTTGTGGAAGCAGAAAGACCCAACCTGTTAACCGACTGCGGACCCAGGTTGGCCGCTGCAAATACAATCTAGACAAACGAGGCTTCCTCGACCCATCCCTAACATAATGCCAGTGTGAAGTCGCTGTATAGGAAATGCGTTATCTATTATACTGCCCGTTCTGCGCAACCACTTTTTTTATTTGGTGGTAAAATCATCTTATGACAAATCCTGCTCTTGGGCGGGGCGAGAGATAGTGTCAGACTTTTACTGACTAAAAATTAACTCCTGTTCTTTCTTTGCCTTCGTTCAGGGCCCCGGGTTTCACTTTTACACTACTGGTGGTCCCAGTAGGCTTCGACCCTGCTGGGCCCCTACGATTTGCTGACATTTCCTTGAGGCGCGCGTGGAACAGTACGCGCCGTCGACGACTTGGGCCCGGTCCGGACGGTTACCGGACGGTCGGACGGCGTGCCACCCATTGCTCGCCGTCCGCAAGCCCGCGTCTACGGTGGCCGGAAATCGGGATTGGAATCCCAGTGATGCGCAACCACTTGCACTTTTCAGGAATTATACGAGGAATATACAACAGAGCTATACATGTTGCCAGATACCGGTCAGAAATTCATTCAATTTCATTTTCAAATATTCTTATTTATTCATCAAACATTAACAAAATGGTATTCACCCTAAGATACATTAACACTTACGAATCACTAGCATAATAAAGTGTTTACATGTTGACGCCTTTCAAAATTTTTAAAAGGTTTTTTTTTTGTTACACTAATGACAACATAAAATAACTTCAAATAATGTATGGAACAAAGACATTTACACAAATTATTTAGTGCACTTAAAATTTTGCTGGTTATTTGTGGGTGCGACAAATAATAATAATATTTATTTATTTAAGACAAGTCTTGGTCCACATTATGTTAGTACCTACTTATTTTTATGTTAGTTCAAAACCGGTCAGAGATAATTTAGCTTGAGTCCATCGACACAAAAGGAAGAAAGAAGAAGAAGCAAAAGAATAGTATTCTGATTATTTTTTAAGAATAAGAATAATGTTTATTGTTCATTGTTACAGTAAATAAAGAATACCTTAAAACTATTATATAATGATTAATATTGTCTGTAACTAATTATTAATTATACATATATTTAGAGGGTGGTCCCCAAACTAGGTAGAACCTGTATCTTGGGGACCTTTTGTTAAAAGCTTGACTAGAATTTTAGGGTTCTGAAGTTCTGACTACACATAACGAAGCCTACCCAACTACTGCTTGTCATATAACCAGCAGATAGGTAGTTGCTCCATATACTGGTATTGAGATGCATCCTGCTTGACTGAAAGCTGACCCCAGCACAGTAGGGAAAGGTTGTAGCTCGCCGTCCGATCGTCTGGTAACCGACCGAGCCCAAGTCGTCGACGGAGCGTATTGTTCCACGCGCGCCTCAAGGAGATATCAGCAACCGTCGGGGCCTAGCAGGGTCGAAGCCTACTGGGGCCGTGGGTGATGCGAAAGAGCGGTCGCAAAAGAGAAGGCCGCACATACACGCATGAGAGAGCGGCGTTCACGCCCTAGCCCGGCGTTCACGGAATCCCGATCCTGATTTCTGGCCACCATAGGCGCGGCTTGCGGACGGCGAGCAATGGGTAGTTCACCGTCTTACCGTCCCATAACCGTCCGGACCGAGCTCAAGTCGTCGACGGCATGTACTTTTCCACGCGCGCCTCAAGGAGATGTCAGTAAACCGTAGGGGCCCAGCAGGGTGGAAGCCTACTGGGACCAAGGGTCTGCATCTAAAAGGAAGACTCGACCCTGGTATGAACGGCAACGAAGGAACAGGAGTAAGTTTTTAGTCAGTAAAAGTCTGACACACCCTCTCGCTCCACTCAAGAGCGTAGGAGGTCATTAGATAATTATCCCACCGAAAAAAAAAACTAGCCGTCCGGTGCAACATGTTGGTCCGTAGATTTTCAGGGTGTACAGACCAAGTGAAAATCACTCCATTCAAGGCTTACTACCAGAATCTGTAAATGGGTAATCTATGGGTCAATTACACCAAAAGATCACTAGATGTCCTGCGCGTCCAACATAATAATGCCTTCAAGATGTTGTAGGAACTGCCTCGCTACTGCAGTGCGTGGGAGATGTTGGCACCAGCTCGTACTGACGGATTTCACGCGATTGTTCGCAAGAAAAGTGCTTCGCTGCTCAGGAGAGTGAGAAATAGTCGCAACAGCATCCTGAAAACTGTAGCGGAGAGATATAGCTCTTCGATTGTAAACTTTCTTGTGCAAAAGGTAATTGGTAGTAACTCTAGATAATAAGTTATTTATTAAGTTACTACAAACACTGTATGGATCTCTGTGTGTCCGAAATAAAATTAATTCAATTCAATTCTGGGAAGAGCGAGAAGGCAATTCACACTTTTACTGACTTAAACCGACCTATGTTCCTTCAGTTGCCCTTTGCGTTTACCTCACCAAGCACGAGTTAACCTCGCAGATCAATCGCCAGCCATTGAGTAATAACAATTAGGTATATCTTTGTCTAGTTAGTCTATGTTACTCTTAATAGGTCTATGGGTTTTAGATTGTCTCTGATTAGTTTATCATCTGTTTTGTGTAGTTTTCGTTGATGTAGATAGTAATGAATTGAGTTATTTATGTGTAAGATAGTAGCTTCTGTATTCGGTCTGTTTTTTTTACAACCAGAATGTTACGCTCCATAGGTCTCTGGCAAACCCTAAGGCGAAATTTTTGCTTGAGCCAACCCAATTGGGTGAGTGTCCAGGTTTGAGCACCGTAGGTTAGGAAGGGCAGGATACACAACATGTCGACGTGTTTACGCTTCAGAGAGATCGTCAGATCACCCTTCATTAGCGTCGAACACGATGGGTTTTTTTTTTATTAATGGTAATTTTGAATGGCAGCCAATAAAGTTGAATAATTATTCAAAGATTAAAAGCATTTGTTATTAAGATTACCTATTTGAGCATAGGATCACCGCACATGGGCCACTGGCCACAATCACAAAACGCCCACCGCCACCGGCATATTTCCTTGCATGCCTTCCTTGCTTGGTTTCATGCATTTTATACGAATATGCCGCACACGGGTGACACCGGTGGCCGCCACACGCTACATACAAATCGCTGTTGCTCGCTTCTTGTGGCCCGAACCAGCCACTAAATGCCGATACAGAACGCCGTCACATGCCACTCGTGCATTTAAACCTTCTTCGTTAGTCAGTCCATTATGATACTGCGATACGCGCAGTATCATAAAAAATTCCAGCCACCGGCCACAAGGCCCATGTGCGGCGACACTTAGACGTAGCATGCAGCACTTCATCAACTCTCAACTTAGGTCTAGACACATATGTAGCTTAGTAAACGCATATTCTGAAATCTGAAATGTTAAAGTAGAAAGTAGTAGTAACTATTTTTAAACTAGATAATTTTAGACTTTAATACAATTCTAAAAAACCGGGCAAGTGCGAGTCGAACTCATGCACTGAGGGTTCCGTACAAACTTACCTATGAAAACAGTTCGATTCCCGAATTGGGTTACGAAGATTTTTCCGGATCGCATTAAAAAACAATCTAGCATTATGACGGGACCCACTAGAGTCGATGCCTGCAAGCTCAAGCAGGAATCGTTTGAAACAGTTACCGTGGCCTTGAAACGCAAAGGGCAATTGAAGGAGAACAGGTAGGTTTTCCCCCAACATCGAAGAAGCTATTTTATGATTTCCCACCTCGAGTAGAGCAGTGATGGCTGAGTGGTAACGGCCCCGACTTAGGAGTTGTAGGTCATGGGTTCAAACCCAGCCAGGCGCATTACTTTGTGTAATTTATTTTATCACCACTGCTCTCAAAACGGTGAAGGAAAACATCGTGAGGAAACCGGCATGTCCTAGAACCAAAAAATTCGAAGACATGTGACATTTACCAATCCGCACTGGGCCCGCGTGGTGGATTACGGCCCATTCCCTCTCCTACAGAGGAGGTCTGAGTCCCAGCAGTGGGAACATTAAAAGGCTGATTATGCTTATGCTAAGCCACATCAAGAAAGAAAGCAGTAGATACTTCTCCTTCAATTATTTGTGTAATAAAAACAAAATTGCATAAACTGTAAATATATCATCAGAATTCAGTCTGTGAATTTACACAAAGACCAAAGTGCACTTTTTTTAGTAACGAATCAACATTCAATAATTTCCATACAAACAATACACTTAGAGGTACCAAAATACATCGATATAATTTGAATTAATTATTAAGCTTGTTCATTTACAATTTGAATTCTCAACTAGTTTTTCCCACGGTCTTGCGCCCGTTGGAAAAACAATTTTTTACAAACAACTCTATCGTAGGGATGGTATAAAAGATTGCTGTGGAATTATACCTTTGTATTTATTTATTTATCTTTGTAGAGTAGAGTTGTAGGTCGCGGGTTCAAACCCAGCCAGGCGCATTACTTTGTGTAATTTATTTCATCACTACTGCTCTCAAAACGGTGAAGGAAAACATCGTGAGGAAACCGGCATGTCCTAGAACCAAAAAATTCGAAGACATGTGACATTCACCAATCCGCACTGGGCCACGCTTGGTGGATTACGACCTATTCCCTCTCCTAGAGAGGAGGTCTGAGTCCCAGCAGTGGGAACATTAAAAAGGCTGATTATGCTATTATGCTGTTATGTGAGTTTGTACCCCAGATTACCAGATTATTGGATGAAATTTAAACAATAATCATTTATTTGTCAGGAAATTATTTCCATATTAAAACACCACAATCAATTACAATTTACACAAATATACACATACATATGCAATTATATAGATTATATTAAAATTCAATTAATTTCCTTTCAATGTCAAAATAAAAAAATAACAATGTCAATAACAGCAATGTCACAAATTAAAATAAAATAAAACAGAAATAATAAAAAGCGTCATCTTTAAACATGTAGTTGAACATGCCTCTCCAGTACTGCAGACTCCGGCCTTTCCGATATCATCTTTAATATTCAACAAAACTTAATTATTTTTAGGCTTACATTACAAGGAACAATATTTACTTTTTATTTTCTTTTATCTATTCACTTTGTGTAGAAAAGCGGCGCTATAGAAAATCTTGATTTCAGAGTATCAGTGGTAGTTATTTAATTTTAATATTAGGCTCTAAAAAAAGGCTTAAGTACGCTTCCTTGGGTCAGCTTACCATTTTGTGCCGGTTGCTGTAGAGACTCTGGGCAGTTGGAGTACGGAGGCAAAGTGTTTTGTGGGGGATTTGGGCCGTAGGCTCGGGAAGGCAACGGGTGACTCCCGGTCCGGGTCGTTCTTGGTGCAAAGGATGGCCATCGCTATTCAGCGAGGTAATGCGGCCAGTATTATGGGCACATTTGCACCGGGAACGATCAGAGACGGGTTATTTAATGACATTTGACATTTTATTTATTGTAAAATTATTATTATATTATTATTTCCTATAAATAAATCCTATGCTATTAAAAATTAAAAATAAAAAAAATTAAATAGGAACATAATTCCCTTTAAAAGTGTTAGTAAAACTTAAAACCTATGTGTACCTTACAGTTACCATTTTTTTTTTTACTTTATTTTATATTAAAAAGGACAACACCCGAACTGTGTACCTTATTACAGTGCCCCATAGTAGGACACTCAACCCTATCTATTATGGTGTTTAGAAGGCCTTTGGGACTGTCCCGCACACGACGCATCAGGAAGGCCACTCTCTTGAGCACTATTGCCCTAAAGCAATCGGTGTTAGCCTCCACAAACATCCCCGATGCACTAAAATAACGCGGCAGCCCAAACAGCATCCTAAACACATTATTGTAGAGGAGGAGATATTTATTGGCATATATATTTGGCATATATAGGGGGGTGACTGGTAATTAGTGTACGATACTTAAACACGTGATTGTGCTCATGATAACCAACAACTTTTACTATGTGAACAAACCTGAAATCGCGAAAAAAAAACAGCTTTTCAGTACATTTATGTTTGCCTAATGTTCTGAACAGCTGATTTTTTTTGCGATTTCGGCTTTCCTCCCATAATAAAAATTGTTTGTTATCATGAGTACAATCACGTATTTAAGTATCGTACACTAATTTCCAGTCACCCTATATATTGAACAGTACCTATGTTTTTTTTATGTATGTGTGGTTTTTTATGCGCTGTGAGTGAACCCAAATAAATAAATAAGCAAATTAAAATTGTATAGACTAACATTAATTATGTATGCAGCTAGGTAATGCATTTATTTAACACCTAAACTAATGTTTCTTTAGTAATAGGTGACACATTCGGTCTGATTGCCGCTTAAAACGCTCGTGGTCTCCAATTGTGTAGTTTCATTGGTAAGTTGAACAGAATATGTAATTTTACTATAAACCAAAAATTTAACACCACTTCAAACTAAAAAAAAAGCATAAAAATATCGTTAGTGTTATTTTTATTTTTTGTTTTCTTCATAGTAACTCTTAATCCTGGCAGGAATGTCGACTTTCATAGAATTATCGATAATAATCTTATATCATAGACCAGGCCATGGTTTTCTTTCTTCCTTGTCTGTATCACTCTTGACAGAGTGGTCGTGGTCATCACTTCAGGTGTTGGTGACAAGCTTTATAACACGCCGCCACTCTTCTCTGATGGCTGCCTTGCTCGTGCATTCGTGCAGTGAATGGCTATGGTTTTATTGTGTTCTAAACTTCATTCTGTTCAGGAGTCAGATGCATACTTATATGTTAATGTTGTTCTTGTTTTTGCTACCCCAAATGATAAACCTAACCTGTTTGATATGCTTCTTTGGAATTAGACATCGTCTCATCATCATTATCATCATCACCGACAGCTCAACTGTGTTGTCTAGGTTCAACCCACGATGGAAACAAACTCATCGCCCATCATCTAATTATACTGATTCTGAACCAATCTATTTTTAGCAATGACACAAACAGAAGCAATGGATCCAGCCCAAGCGTTCATGAACGAGGTGATGGCTCGTAACCAGTCCATGGACGCGGCGATAGCTCGGGGAGACTCAGTTATTCAGCAATTCTATAGTGATACCACGGTGTTCGTGACGGGTGGTACTGGTTTCCTCGGCAAGCAGCTTATTGAAAAGCTCCTTAGGTGAGAATGTATTGAGAGACGTGCGAAGAATTTTGGTTTCCATCCTTATGTTATGTCTTAATGCCAAGAAATTTCTCATTTTCGCTTTTCTACACCTGTTTCTTATGGGTTTCAAAGGAATATCTCTGGAAAGACTGGCAAAACAGGTCTTTGAAGCTCATATCATGCACAAAAAGAAGCCATTAGTGACATAGTATACATAGATGATTTTATTTTAATTTCCTTTCAGAGCGACAGCGGTATCAAAAGTGTTCGTATTAATGAGACCCAAGAAAGAAGAAGAGGTAAACAATCGGTTGAGTGAATTGCTACAGGAACCCGTGAGTTAATTTCAAAGCTGTTATTGAATTTCTGCTAATAATTTGTGAGGTTCCAGGTTTAAGGGAGATAGATCGTCCACTATATAGGTACAAACATTAAAAAAAAAAACTAAAGGCGAAAGTTTGTGTATCTGTGAGTATGTGTATATTTTTTACTCTTTACGCCCTAACGGTTAAAACGGATTAGGATAAAATAGGAAGACTATGTCCTGGAGTAGGACATAAGATTTTTTACTTTCACGAAGACAATGACTCAGGCAGAAGCTAGTCCAGTATTAATAAACATAGTGAAGATAACAAGGAGATTTTGATTTAACAACATTTTCGTTTATAAATTCAGGTTTACGACAAAATTCGGGAGCAGCAACCAGATTTCGCAGACAGGGTGGTACCAGTAGAAGGAGACGTAGCACAACTTAGACTTGGGATAAGTAAAAGCGACTGGGACATGCTCGCTGACCAGGTGTGTTTCAAAGAATGTATGGAATAAAAAACTGTACAGAAAAGGTAGATCAAACAATATTGAATCATGGCTACTTGTAAAATCTCCAGAAGCGACAAGTTCTTTTCGATATAAAATAATAATACCTACTAATCATTTACATATTAGGCGCCTACATGAGCAAACACAAGCAACAAGTAAGCTAATAGGCCCAAGCAAGTACAAGTAATAATAAATTATGTACAAGCGGCAAAATTATGTTATCTTTTCTTGTATATTTTATCAGAGGAGGAACTCAGCCATCATAAAGTTAATCTGCATAGCTGCAATGGGAAAACTGTCCAAAACCTACCGACCAAGATTAGAGTTCAGCCTTTTGGTCACACAAAAAGTCAATTTACTGCCAGCTGATGTCCAAACAATTCAAATATATAATTCCGAATAAGGTTGTTATATTTACGCGCTTTGAGATCTACCTAGGCCAAAATCTTCTTATGTCTTGAACGTTGACTCGACTAATTCACTTTATTCTTGTTACTATGATTACAGTCCAACACCGTTACAGCTATAACTACAACTATTTTGTTTATATCAGGTCAATATAATATTTCATATGGCTGCGACGACAAGGTTCGACAGTCCGCTACGAGTGACAACTATTACAAATGTACGAGGTACCAGAGAAGCTCTTCAGCTAGGCAAGGCTTGTAAAAATCTGAAGTGAGTTACCTTTATACTTATGAAACAGCAGGCCTTGCCTAAATTGTTAAGGTCAGATAGACATTCGCTCTGTCAAAGAATGAGCCAGCAATCGCCAATTAGGTACTATTACGGTTATTATTATTGTTACAAATAAAAAATGGTTTACTTTCCATAGGTCTTTCGTTCATGTATCAACGGCATTCTCACACGCTTGTACCAACCGAGTCAACTCTGAAGTACTAGAAGACGTCTACCTCACTCCTATACCTCCAGAGACAATGATTCAACTGGCTGAGTCAGTTGAAGAATCAAGATTGGATGATATTGCACCTGGGTGAGAAATATTGAAAATAGATAGTACTCATAATTTGAATTTCGGACACAGAAGTAAATATTAGACGCATTAGTATATGCACATTTATAGATGCAGTATCTTTTTTCTCAATAGTAGGGCAATCCAATACGATCAAAGAGAGAGCAAGGGAGAGAGAGAGCGGGAGCCTGCAGTGGTAAACAGTTTAACATGATTTCCGAGGCTCAGAGGAATCACTACGCCGTCTTCTAAACCCAAGGCTACACTGAATTTCCAACCTTAGCGCACCAACCATAACGACGATCCACGCTTAGCAATCGCGCTTGCAATCATGAGACCACCGAGAATATAACTAAAAAAGTACCGGTAGTAGTAGAAATAAATATAAATGATGATGGTTCATAATTTTCGATTTTTTTTGCAGTCTGATCAAAAACTGGCTGAACAACTATTTGTTTTCCAAGGTCATCACTGAAGAGATGGTCAGTAGCATGAGCGATGACCTCCCCATTTGCATAGTAAGACCTTCTGTCGGTAAGTACTTTTACGATTTGCAAAATTCTAATTAATAATAATATCAGTCCACAACTATCACACAACGCCGTCTAATCCCAAGCTAAGCAGAGCTTGTGTTATGAGTACTAGACAACGGATAAATATACTTATATAGATAGCTGCGGAATTAGGCTTCCCTTCTGTCGTTTCTAATAATTTAAAGAATCTATATCAGTATTAATAGGCATACTAGATAATACTGATTCGTCACTTAACCTAATCTCTGTTAACAATAATGTGTTAGTTTATAATATACATTATTATAAACTAACAAAGTAGCCAGTAAATGTCGACTTTTTTTGGGAAGAAACATATGTTCCTGTATCAAAGCAAAATATGTAACAAAATTGTTAGTATCAAAATACAATAAACGGTCACTATGACGGCATGACAAGATATGCATCAAATTGTTTAGACGAAAAATTTAATCATTATCATGATCATGTAAACTGTTCGTATAAAGCAATGCACATAGTATTAACTAATTTCAATTTAAACAAGAAAATTTTTTTTAGTGTAGCGTGCAGAGCTAAATTTTTTCTATAATTTATATAGACTCTACTGAAACTTAGCATCGATTTGTGCCCAAGAGCACTGTAGCAACTTCAGGTCCCAACTCTTCACCCTTTATTAGCACACTCGTTTTCATATGTCTTACATGAAGTAAACCTTTATTTAGTTTTTTTACTACTAGGAATTACTCGATAGGAACCCAAAATGTAGAAATTGGTGGTATGATATCATCGTGTCTCGAAAAGCAGATATCGTGGCCAGATCATAGACATTGATCACTTAATGATATGGCCAACTAAAACTGGCCACATCGTATAAACGTTAACATTTGATGATATGTCAATCTTCGTTTGGCCAAATCATGTAGGATTTCGATGATAATAAAAGGTTTAAAGAAAGTAAGCCAAACAAAAATTAAAATATCATCAAACTTTAAAGTTTAAAACGATCTGGCCAGTTTTACTTGGCCATTTTGTGAAGTGATCAATTTCTATGATCTGGCGACGACACATATAAAACCTTTGGTCCTTCATCTGATCTCTCCGGAATATAAGAGTAAGGAACAACCCCTACGTACATGGCTAACCTCCTTTAAGATTTGCCAGCGTGATCCCAATTCGGTCGGAAGGAATATTATTAGTATTATTTCTTTGTTACAGTGATACATTCTATCCGAGAACCACATCCAGGATGGATTGATGAGTCCAGTGTATATGGGGCTTCTGGAGTAAGTATATCATAATTTATAACACAACCAGACTGTTTAATAGAAAAGAACCATTGATTGTGCTATTATTATAGACCAAGATCCCAGAGCTGTCTGACATAATTTATTTTCACATGGATGAAACCTTAGGTTCTTAGTAGCGTCTCATGTGCTTTGAAGACCTGTGTGTTTGTGGAGCTCCTCCTTGGAGCCCCTGGGCAGGTACCAGGTGAGAAAGGGAACTAAAAATAAGAGTAACTTAAATTTTTAAGGCTGATTTTTACAGATGTTTTGTAAAATATTAATCTAAAGTAGTATTGTAAGTGTCAGACACTTTTCATAAACCAAAACTTCGGACAGACATAAGCTCAAAAAAAAAATACTTTACTTTTTTTTACATGTCTGATTTTTTAATATGTTATTGAGATAACTATTACCAAGTTATATTTCAGTAGTCAGACTAATTGTAGTGACCAAACATACCCTAAACACAAAAATTATTCAGCCAAGAGTATGAGCGCAAGAGCACGCATACGTTTCAGAGCGAGTAAGACGATTTCATGCATTGACTGGATGTTTGGTCACTCCAATTTGTCTGACAGCTCCTAAAAACCTAAAGTTTCATCCATGTGAAAATAAGTTATGTCAGACAGCTCTGGGATCTTAGTATATTAGTTAATCTTCATTTGATAAGTTAACAGGAGTGACCTAATCAGCCCTATTAACTTAAAGAAAAGAATTACATTGTAATAATTTAAAAACCATTTTCAGCTAGCCCTAAGTACCGGCTTGGGTCTGATACATGCGTTGCTAGTTGATGACAAAGCTCGCTTAGATTTTGTACCCGTTGATTATGTCAATAATGCTAACATAGCTGCAGGATGGGTAACAGCTAAGAGAAGAGCTGCTGGTGAGAGGAATCTGAAGATATATACCGTGAACACATCTCCAAGAAATCCCATCGACATGGGTTAGTTGTTTCAGCATTTTCACAGCTTTAATTTTGTTTCGCCTGTGGTAGGTTTGTTACCAACCAGTCTCAGCAAAGGGTGTTAACTCAGTAATAGTAGAATTGATTGCAGTAATAGGATTTTAGACGTTAGATTGAGGGAGTCGCTCCATATAAAATTTATAAGTACTGGTAATGAAAGCAGATATGTTTAGACTGCAAGCCGTTCCCAATATGTATGCTAAGCTACTAGGAAAACGCTACGTAATAATGAAGATGATCAAATTTGTTTTTTTCTTATTTTCATTTTATTCTAGTGACAATCCAAATCAAGACTGTGTCATAAAGTGAGACATATACCGTCGATATAAAAACATCCCTAGCAAGTAACAGTTTTTTGTTTCCAATGAATATAATTTTAAATATATCCACAGGAAAAATGTTACCCATGTTGAGGAATGACACCATACCTAATTATCCACCGCCGATGGCAGTAGCCTACAGTCTATATTTGAGAACAAACAGCCCTGTTCTATACTGGATATACAACTGGTTGCTGCATATGATACCTGCATATATCATAGATGGTGCCTGCTTACTTCTTGGAAAAACAAGACGGTAAGGGTAATATCGTTTACTGTAGAACTGGTATTGAATTTGAACTAAGGTATTACTATCATTATAGCAGTTCTGCTATGAAAATTCAGGTAGATATTCACGTTTACTTTTCATAAACGTTAACCCCTGGTAACTTATATTATTGTGTAAATATGTATATTATTTTCTCCACATTTGTTGTAATATATACTTTTTTTTTCTAACACATTGCTTTTGCAATATTTTCTATATTATTCGATCCCAACTATTATTACTTTATTTTGTTAACGTCTCATTTATTGATAGTTTTAAGTATTTATTTTTCTTGTTTTTTTTTTTTATATAACCTTTTTTTATAATGTGAATGTGAGAACACTGTAGACTCCGCGAATTCTTAAATTACTTCCTATTACGACTCATTTTTTATTATGGTTATTTTTATTGTACTTTAGATTACAATATTGACTGATCTACACTATCTTTACATAATATCTGCTAATTCTGTAATATGGAAATATTGTAAGAATAACATTTTTTTTTTTAAAGAGTAACCATGGAGTTTCTTGCCGGTTCTTCTCCATAGGAAACGACCAATTTGGAACCGTTTTATATTAAAATAAAAACTTTTGAATTTTAATATTATATGTGTTGTTATACAGAAGTTAACTTTAAAGTTTACAACTAAAAATCTATTCATTTCCTGATATCCCTGCCACGAATTTTTAAACAGGCCTAAGAGCCAGAAGAGATTTCTTAGCTTGATACTAGTTATCTAAGACCAACCACCAAAAGTGAGAACCAAGCTGTAGGAAGAACTTCCCTTCTTTTTCACCTTTGTCTTTTTATGGTCTGGTTTTCGCATTAGTCATTGGCGGACCATTGTGCGTGTTCTTCATAATTTTTTTATTATTATTTTATGTAGGTACATTATTGACTGGCCTACAGTGCCCACATAATTATTATAATATAATACTCATATAAATATTGTAAAATGGAAATATTGTAAAACCAATTTTTTTTTAAAGAGTATCCTTGGAGTTTCTTGCTGGTTCTTCTCCATAGAAAACAATCAATTAGAACCTTGCACAAGCTTCTGATGTTATAAGTGCCCATGTAGGCTTATGTGAAATGAAAATATTTTTTATTGTCTTTTTTTTTAATTTTGCTCCTCTCGCTGTTAAACCTTGAGATCATCCGCAACCTGAATGTGAAATACGGAGCGTATATATGGAAAGCACTCGTGCACTTGTTCGGTTATTAAGAAGAGTGCTACACACACATTTACATTAGACTACATACACATTTTACACTAATAGCTCAGGCAAATAGACACGAATTATTAAGTAAAAATAGGAGACCTCCTTATATTTTGGTAGCAGAGCAGGCTGACGCTTAAATTGTTGATGAAACATCACATCATACTCTTAGAAATTCTTTATTAACTATTCTTTTACATTTTCAGATTCGTGAAACTATACACCAAAGCAAATAAGTTAATAAATCTAATATCATTTGTAATGCGCTACAATGTTGACTTCATCGACAAGAACACTGAAGCCCTCTACGACAGTTTATCTGAAGTTGATCGAGAAATATTTGGTTTCGATGTCAATAAAATTGATTGGCGCGAGTACATGGTACTGTGGGCCTTAGCCTTACGGAAATATGTTCTAAAAGATGGATTAACAGGAACAGAGTATGCTAAAAAGAAACTATTCTTTTTAAAGATTGCCACTTACGCTGCTTTTATGTTTTACTTCTATTTACTGTTTAAAGTTATTTCTTTATTATTTTTGTTATTTTAAATCTATTTTTTGTCAATTTTATACTTTATTCTTGAGAATGGAAGGTTGCGTTTATACTTTATTTTATCCTTGCTAATATTAGGATAGTTGCACAGCATAATTATGTATTATGCCAGCTTCTTTGTGGCTTTAACCTATACCTTCAAAGCAAAAGTAATCAGGCGTCTTCTAAGTACACTTGTTTGAGCATTTATTAAAATTTAAGCAACGTAATGACATAGTTAACTTGTCAACGAAACATTGCATTGAACTGTCCTGTGTTGAGCTGGATAAGCATGTTATAGTGTGCGTGTACAGAGTATGCAGACCCCCGAACCCCCAGAACTTTAGTCTTTTTGAATCTCATCTCTCTTCTATTTAGATAAACAAATCTGTAATTATTTGTGGAGATTTTAATATTAATATTTTGAAAAATAATTCAAATAGCAGTAGATTTTTAAGCCTTTTTAAATTATTTAATTAGATTGATGTTTTTACAGAACCAACAAGAGTAACTCCAACCTCTGCAACTTGTATTGATAATGTTTTCTAAAACTGTGACTATTTAGATAAAGCTATAGTAAATTATCTTATATTTGATCATAGTAGACAAACGGTAGCTTTTAAGTCTCAGGAAGCCTTGGAAAAAAACTCAAATTCAATTTAGACCAATTACTATTGGCAAATTAACAAAATTTAATAGTAACTTAGAAAATAAGGTAATGTTCTGGGCCATGATATTGATGATGCTAATAAATTTTATGATAATTTCTTTTCAGTGGCACTCAATGAATTTAATACAGCTTTTGAAAAGAAGTCAAAAAATATTTTCCCTATGTTTGAATTTAGCGACTGGGCGACTTAAGGTATTAGGGTAAGTAGGGAAAGACTATATGAGCTGTACGGCCTTAAGCCATTCTTCAACACCTTTAATAAATATGTAAATAGATACTTATTCTAAATTTTTCAAAAAGATTTGCAAAGTAGCAAAGGCCCAGTACAGTAGCAACAAAATCAAATCAGCAGACAATAAAATAAGGACTGTGTGGAAAGTTATTAATAGTGAAACTGGTAGAAATAAAGTTCGCAATACCGATTTATTATTGGAGATTTCACATGGTCCCAAAAGCTCTACCACAGAAGTAGCCCAAGAGTTTGTGAATTATTTCTCCGATATTCCTCTAAGGACAAAGGAAGCTCTAAATTCCTCCCCTGAAGCTTCTATTGCTTTATTGAAAGCAAACTTGCCAGGCTGTCCGGTTGAATTCCTATTCAGTTGAATTTCAATCAAAATTTACTATTTCCTGGTTTTTTTCTTTTGGGTGGGAAATTCATCTAATGACGAGAGATAGTGTCCGACTTTTAGTGACTAAAAACCCACTCCTGTTCCTTCGTTACCTTCGTCCCAGGGCCCCGGGTTTCGTTTTCACACTACCCATGGCCCCAGTAGGCTTCGACCCTGCTGGGCTCCTACGATTTACTGACATCTCCCTGAGGCGTGCGTGGAACAATACGCACCGTCGACGACTTGGGCTCGGCCGGACGGTTACTGGACGGTCGGACGGCGAGCCACCCATTGCTCGCCGTCCGCAAGCCCGCGCCTACGGTGGCCGGAAATCGGAATCGGAATCCCGGCGGCGGTTAGGGCGTGAGGACCGTTGCCTCACGCGATCGCCCGCCTCCTTTGCTAGCATTACTTCTTCGCAGATGGAGGCGGTCGCCTGCCACTCCTCCTCGCTCCGGACCATGGCCTGTACCAAGCCTCGTCGCGAGAGATCGCCGCCGCCGATCGCCCCCACGAGAACACGACGTTGCTCTGCCCAAGCGGGGCACACCTCCACCGTGTGCTCCACCATATCCTCCGGGTGGTCCACACAGTGGCGACACCCGGTCGCTTCCGCACGAATCCGGTGCAGGAACTTCCCGAACTTACCGTATTCGGTGAGAACCTGCGTCATGACGAAGGTGAGGACGCCGTGAGGTCTTTCCAACAACGCCTCAAAGAGGGTACTTACCGCCATAATTGTGGCTGCCCAGCTATTTCCTGGTAGGAATATCAACTTTCACGGAATCTACTACAGCTACCAACAGAACATAATCTTATATCCGAACTCAATCCAACTAAAGTAGAAAGAAAAACATTTTATTTGGCGGAACAAGGCGCAAATTTAGAACTAACAAATTATAAGTATATTATGTGAAAAATATGCGCCACATCCGCGTAAAGCGTGCATTGTTTGTATGGAAAGAATTGTTATTCGATTTTTAAAGTTAGGTGCTACTAACTCAATATTCAGCAATTCAAACTAGTGAACTTTGATCTTCATCAAAATTCACATGTTAAATTTTGTTGACATTGTACTAGTTTAGACTACTTTTTACGATTTACTTTATTAGATCATAAAATACCAAGTTTACTAGCATTTTCACAACAGAATTGAGTCTTATTTCGTCCTACCTGGAGGCTAACATTTTTTTTTGCAAGTTGTACAGCTCAATCGTAGGATATTAGCACCGGTTATTAACAGCACTTTGATATCTCAGGAAGGAAGGCATTCGGCAAAACATTTCCCCCCGCAGTTGATGGATGGGCTACAACTAAAATATGGGGGTCACACTGCGGGCGGCTAATGGGGATCAGTTAACTCTGGTTAAATGAGACGTTTATATTTGTGAAGGAGTTATCTGTCAAATAATTTTTTGTTGATTTTTACGACTAAATATATTGGCAGTGTGATTTTGTTTATCAGCTCTACTTTTACGAAGGTGTAAACAAAGGATATTTTAAAAGCGATAAATTTTCATACAACCGCTCTTAAGTGATTTTGAAATTATTACAAATTTTTCTCTACATGTTTTGGAAACACAGTTATATTGAGAATATTATCTAGATTTATATAGAAAAGAAAACATAAATTTGTATAAAACGAATCCAGTAGAGACATTTGAAAATCTACTATTAAGCGGGAACTTTGACCTTGCATAATGTACTCATAAATGAAGAAAATTGTGTTTATATAAACCTTGCACATTCGAGATTCTGAATGACGAAATTTTTTTCAAAAAATTATTATTGTTTTAAAAAAATACGTATTTCCTGGAACAAGAAAACACGTATTTGCCGCCGACGCACTAAGAAGACCATTGTTGATCGTTGAAAGGACTTCAAAAATGCTTATTAAGATAAAAAAAAGGCAAAACACACGAAATCTGAACAAATCAACAGTAACCAACTGCCGAATCAAATTATCAAGCAAAAGTCACTCATAAATTACAAAATCGAAAAAAATACTAACACGTTATTTTTTTACATGATCCATCAAAGAACGGAACAAATCCGGAAAATATACTTTCCGCCAAAAGCAGTTTTGTTGATCCAAATCTCAGTTTAGCGGGTAACAGTGAAACCCGCCCCCGAGGTGTTTGGCATCACGCAAGTTTCGCCAGCTAAAACTTTCTACGCTATAGCGAATACTTAATATTAGATGTAGAATGATATAAAAGTAGTATATTACTACATTTATAAAGTCAGAAGGATAATTCGATGCGAAATTGGCACTTTTTAAATTATAATAATTATAATCCTTGATTGATTGGTATAGATTGCCTAAAGCATTAAAGAGCTTCTGTTAGCCGATGATCTTGAGCATTTGTGTATCCCTCTTCCCCTACATTATCACACTTGAACGATAAATCTATGTAAATACGGGAGCGTTAAGCGGGAAAAATGACGTACGTCCACCCGTCTAAAGACTAGGTGACCCATGATTTGACATTTTGACGTCGTGATTTACAAAATTGGTTACCGGGAATTGAAAAAAATGCTAATATCTAAAAATGTACTGTTACTCATTACTTGAACTCTAACCAAATGCACTCGAATACCATTATTTTACATGGAGCATGTTTAGGTATCTAACCTCCAGTTCAACCCAGTAGTAATTCGGTTACAAGATACCACTGTAAAACTCATCATCATCATAATTTCTCCCCAAGTTTCGATGTCACCACAACAAGCGGTCCTGTGAGTCTCGCATCCATCGGATTCCCGCGACGCTCGACAGCCCCCCTAGCCAAGTTACAACCGTTTCGTGTCGAATTCCGTTCTCCAATCGGTAACGCCTCGGTGTCAGCAATTGTAGAAAATGATAAGTTGGTAATAGCCATGTTGACGCGCCTGAGTCGGCCGCTCGTTCTACAATAACAAAGGATGCAGCGTTGAACATTGTAGAAAGATAACAATTCATTCTATCATTTTGAACGATGTGAACTTGGCTACGAATTTTCTATTCTTTTGTTCTGACCACGTGACTTAACGTTGAGATGATTTTATTTTTTATTTTTTTTCTCATACATTTGATTAGTTTTCGACTAGCGTTAACGATTGCAGATTATCAACTTCGGTAGGGGTGTAGGTCATTAGTCCATCTTGTGGAAGGCCTTTCAACGCTGCTTCTTCCGGTACGTTGCTCTGGAATGTGGTGTCAGATTTCCTGGCTTCTGACATTCAACGACTGTCAAAGATCTACAAATAAGAGCCGCGTCCGAAGGCTTATCATCCTTTATGAGGCATGGAGGAGTCACGATGTGTTAGGATAGTCACCCATCCTAACATACCGAGATTTGAGAACCTTGTAGATCAACACCTAGAATAATACCAGCCGTGTATTATTAGTATTCGAGCTAGAAACTTTTCGATAAATAATAAACCTATTACAACGATTGTTATTACCGCCATCGGCCTGATGACTGAATGACCGACCATCGCTGTCGAAGCTGTCAGTTCGCGGTTGAATAAAAGGCCAGATATAGAAGGCTACGAGAACTCCTCGATATGGCTTGCATTTTGAGGAGTTTTTTTTTTCTGGAGCCCTTACCAACCGGTGCCCACTGCTGCTGTCCACTTTGGGTGGAACGGAAAGGAGTGCCAGATTTTAAAGATTTTCATTTTTTTAGAGATCCATACCTTAAGAGGAAAAAACAGAACCCTTAAAGGATCACTTTGTTGTCCGTCTGTCTGTCAAGACCCTTTATAGAAAGTGTGGATGTATCAAGTTGAAATTGTGAAAAAATCAAACTTCTGAGATAACGAAAAAAAAGATACAACCGTTTATGTAACAAAAAACGTGTATTTCGACACTCTCAAGGGAATCTAAATTCATAGGGTACTTTTCGTTGACCTAGAATCCTGAAATTTGGCATGAAGCAAGGTCTCATAGCACAAGTACAAGAAAAAATCCGAAAACTGTAAATTTGTAGTTACGTCACAAAAAAAAACTACAACTATTTTTGTGATTTGGAAAAATCTTCGTAACTCAATTCGGGAATTTAACTGTTTTCATAGGTAAGGTTATACGGAGTCCGACTCGTACTTGCTCGGTTTTTTTTAATATATATTATTGATAGGCTCGCCTTTAAAATCCACTTGTGTTCCTTGAGTTGATCTTTGTGAGGGCCACGGTAACTTTCGAAAAATCCGTAGCCTTGGACCTGTACCATGACATTTAAAGTATGATTGTTTCATTCTTATTTCCAGTGTAGATAAGAGATGGCGCTAGACAACCTGTATAGCTCTGTCTGATAATCACACTGAAATAAGAATGAAACAATCTTACTTTGAACGTCATGGTAACCCCGCTGGTAGCGTCTGACTCCATGCTGGACTGGACTTTCTGCCTTTTACCTGTATAGTACCTAACCTGGCCCTCCAATTCCTGCAGCGGAGCGGGAAATGACTTTGTTTGTATAAGGGAGTAACGCTGACGTCATAATTTGTTACGTTGAATTGAGTTGTATGTATTTTGTGCCCATTTGGAATAGAGAAGGCAAGTTTTCTTAAAGCCAGGGCGTATAAGACTTAGTTTATTTTACACAATTTATTTTATTCTGTTTTTTGTATTTGTTATTATAGTGGTAACAGAAATACACCATCTGTGAAAATTTCATGAGATACAGCCTGGTGACAGACAGACGGACAATGGAGTCTTAGTAATAGGGTTCCGATTGTAAGGAACCCTAAAAATTTAACCACTACAGTTGCGTATTTTGATACTTTTGACGCCATCAGTAATTTTATCAGAATTTTGTTCTAGGTTTTACTCCCTGGATAAAAAATTGTCATTTTTCGATGCTTAGAGGTCGTGAAGATTTTATTGATAAAATAGTTTTCGGAATCTGATCAGCAGCAATTCCTTATACAAACTTATTAATACTGCACTTCAAGCAGTGCGGCTGTGGAAGGCTTTTTTATTGATATAAACCAGTGCTTGACTGCGATCCCATCTGATGGTAAGCAGAGATGCAATCATTGATGGTGAGGCGCACTAGTTTATTAAGAGCCTATTCACTCTAGCCTAGAAGACAGCCAATTATAGTTGGACGGGAAGACCGCAGCAGGCAAACTGTTCCAGTCCTTTGATGTACGCGGTATAAACGACGAAGCGAACCGCTTAGACCGGACCGTTGAAGTTTCAACAACGTAAGGGTGTACACTCGCCGTACGCCGCACGTAGCTTGACCTCAAGAACGCCCCTACATAATTCGAATATCCGTCCAACGTCATTTCGCCCGCATATCACCATATTGGCTACATAAAAAGAATTTTTAAAACCTCTTAAACACCACAGACGAACCCAAACATACTCAAAACTCGAAAAAAAAGCAAAAAAAGTATAAAAAATCCGCGATTGCGCCCATTCAGACCTAAGTGTGCACTGACAAGTTGACAAGAAACAGAGATGGGTATATGGTGGGTGCTAAAGACAGAAAGGGACGGTGAGATCGTTAGGGTCATCATACGGGAGACAGGGTGTTTGCACTTGACCCCGCAGTGAAGTAACGTACGAAACGGCTTTCGGAATTCTGGAGTTTCAATGTGCTATTTTTGATAAGAGAGATTTTCCTTTGACCGCTACGTCAAGAAAGTAAAAGTGTGCTATTTCAGGGACAAGCTAATTTTTTTTTGTTTTATAATAATATTCTACAACTTTCAAACAACGCCGTCTAGTTCCAAACTAAGCAGAGCTCGTGCTATGAGTACTAGACAACTGATAAACATACAAATATTTCTTAAATACATAATTATATTGTAGACAAATTAGACCCACACACAGAACAAAACGATCGTGCTCATCACACAAACATTTGTCTAGGATGGGAATCGAACCCACGACCTCCGGCATAGCAGTCATTTCATATTGTTCGTTTCTGTGATCTTATGCTAATATGGACAAAATAATAAAAATAATTGTTTATTCATCAAGAAGGGTACAGATGATATGAAAAAACAAAACATAAACTACACACAACAAGCAAGATATAGAAGCTTAAGTAACCACATTTTAAGGGAGAATATATTGGTGGGAATACATGGTACATCTGTTTACAAATTACATTTCCCTGACTCTTAACCTATTGAGTAGCGTAATTAGAGACACAATAGAAAGACAATGGCCCAGCGAACGCCGGCTTTCGCTCGGGGTTTAATGAATACTAGCTAGGGTACAAGTTCTTTTATCTCACGAGCGCGGGTGTTACCTGTATCTTAAGAGACAGTGATCGATCTATCCAAAATAAATTAAATTGAGATGAGTGACAGAGTCTAGCTACATAATTAACGATACGAATAAGAAAAGCAATATGTTTCATATAATTATTATGATTTTTTAGCATTTTGCTCGCGCTTGCTTTGCCAGAATATTTTTATAAAAACTTCAATACCTCTTAAACACTATTTTGAAAGTAGTTTTAAAAAACTAATAAAGACAGTCTTTATTATTCACTGGCTTTTGCTCGCGGCTTTGCCCGCTTACATAAAATATAGCCATGTCACTCAGGAATAAAGCAACTTTTTATACTGATAGAAATCAGTATAAAAATTTCAGCAATCGGATAAATTCAGCAATACTTTCAGATATTATCTCCTACAAATAAAAACAAAAAACAAACTTTCCCTCTTTATTATAATATATATATATATACTAGCTTCTTCCAGCGGCTTCGCCCGCGTGAAAGTAGGATTCTCCATACAAACTTTGGACCCCCGTTTCATCCCTTTAGGGGGCGAATTTTGGAAAATCCTCTCTTAGTGCTCGCTTAAGTCATAAAAGGAAGCCTTGTGCCCAATTCCACGCTACTAGTCCCAGTAGTTTTGGCTGTGCGTTGATATGTCAGTCAGTCAGTTTTTCGTTTTTATATATAGATTAGTGTAAGAAGTGTAGATTTCGGTTAGATGTGTGTTTGTGCCAAGTTAGATGGCAGCAAATTGTAGGGGCCCAGCAGAGCTGATGCCTGCTAGGCCATGGGATTGTATCTGAAAAGGATATATTGATGGTCCTGGAACACAGTAAAAGTCTGATACGCCCTCTCATACCGCCCTAGAGCGTGAGATTTAACACCTCAAAAAAAAAACCCAGGGCCTTTTCATCTATATTTATAAAAGGACAAACTGACTAACTGATATATCAACGCATAGCCGAAACTACTAGGACTAGAAGCGTGAAATTTAGCACAAGGTTTCCTTTTATGACGTAGGCGAGCACAAAGAGAGGATTTTCCAGAATTCACCCACTATGGGGGTGAAACGGGAGTCCATAGTTTATAATTATGGAAAAACCTTTTACGCGGGCGAAACCGCTGGCAGAAGCTAGTCTGATATAAAAATCCTCTATATCAGATCTGTGTTTATCATGCATTCACCTAGAAAAACACGGAACAAAGTTAGTTATAAAATTAAAAAGTAGTTCAGTAATGCGTCCGCTCGCTCGAGCTAATTAGTGCTCATTTAAATTGGACGCTTGCAATTCAGTTAGTGTTTGTTAATAGTAGTTGATCTGAGTAATTCGTTTAGTTAATTGCATAATATACGTTATTCCTGCATTTTGTTAAAATAATGTTTTTAAAGAGTGGTGGAAAATAAAAATATTTTGAAATTTTTATTTGACGCTACATGGGCACTTATAAAACGACAGAAGCTAGTGCACGGTTTCGGTTAGTCGTTTCCTATGTCCTATGAAGAAGAACGGGAAAGGATTTTTTTTTTTTAGTATTAGTATTTCGGGCTGGTATTCGCAACTCCAGGACTAAGCGCGTATTTTGCGTAAGAGTGGGATAAATGCGTCATTCGATCCACCCCAGCTCCTCCAAGAAGGCCAGCAGCGCTATATCTAAATATTTTTTTTTTAAATTGATTTAAACTAGTGCTTGACTGCGATCCCACCTGTAAGCAGTAATGCAATCGTTGATGGTGAGGCGCACTAATTTATTGAGAGCCTATTCAATCTACCCTTGAAGACACCTAAATTATAATCGGACGGGAAAACCATAGCAGGCAGATTATTCCAATCCCTCGATGTACGCGGTATAAACGACGAGGCGAAACGGTTGGTCCGGACCGTAGAGGTTTCAACAACGTAAGGGTGGATACTCGCCGTTCGCCGGTTTGTCCGACGGTAGAAATGAGATGGCGGAATCAAGTCATGCAATTCTTGCGCACACTCTCCAAAATGCATCCTGTAAAAACACCGAAATCGGCACACGCCCCCTGTGCCACGTGCCCCGTGTCCTGTTTCACGGGTTTCTCTGAAACGCATGATACACGATCATGAATCACGAACACGATCACGCGTTTCAGAGGGATAGGGTCTTGACTGACAGACAGACGGACAATAACGTGATCCTATAAGGGTTCCGTTTTTGCTGACTTAAGTACGCCGTACGGTATCCACAAAATACATAGTAGCACACACCGGGTATCCGTTAGTATTATAAGCATTCGTATACAAGCATAATCAACCTTATAATATTCCTACAGCTGGATCCAGATTTGGTTAAGTCCAATCTACAAAGCCTCGAGCACAGGGGCAGGGTAGCCAGCCTATCGGTATTTTACAGGTTGCATTTTGGAGAGTGTGCGCGGGAATTGCAATGACTTGATTCCGCCATCTCCTTTCTACCATTGGACAACCCGACGTACGGCGAGTATCCAGCCTTACGTTGTTGAAACTTCAACGGTCCGTTCTAAGCGGTTCGCTTCGTCGTTTATACCGCGTACATCAAAGGACTGGAACAGTTTGCCTGCTGCGGTCTTCCCGTCCAACTATAATTGGCTGTCTTCAAGGCTAGAGTGAATAGGCTCTTACGAGGCTAGTTCGCCTCATCATCAATGATTGCATCACTGCTTACCATCAGGTGAGATCGCAGTCAAGCACTGGTTTATATCGAACAAAAAAAAAAAACTCCGGCCTACTCTCTAGGAGAGGGAACGAGCCGTTATCCACCATACGCACCCAGTGCGGGTTGGTAGATATCACATCTCTTCGAATAATTTTATTCTAGTACATGCCGGTTTCCTCACGGTGTTTTCCTTCACCGCTTCGAGAGCAGTGATAATGAAATAAATTACACAAAGTAAAGCATCTACCTGGATTTGAACTCACGACCTACAACTTGTAAGTCCGTTACCACAGGGCCACCACTGCTCCTCGCACTAGTCTATTTAAAAACATAAAAGGAGAAAAACCAAAAACATGAAAGTACACGTAGGCGAGTACTAAGGGCCAACGCTGTCTTAAGCGGGAACCCGCGTGGACACCCGCACTTGCACCCGCCTTCGTATGACGTCACGTTTGTATCGTGTGCGGCTGTCTCCGTTGCGGAACCCGGATTATTACCTGTGCAGTGTCGCTAGTTTAACTTTAACGGTGTGCATGTAGTCGTGTCGATGGATAACTTTAATGTGTTATTACGTAGCAAAACGGGCCCTGGGTGCGACTGCCCGCGATAAGTGCCTGGATGGAGCACTTTTGTATGGGACCACGCGGGGGCCCGCAGCGTTCGGCCTCAGAGAGGATTTTCCAATATGCACCCCTTAAGGGGATGAAACGGGGGTCCAAGGTTAGTATGGAGAAACCTACTTTCACGCAGGCGAAGCCGCCGGCAGAAGCTAGTATTACGTAAATTTGCAACAAAATAATCAATATACCGTTTATTCGCTCTCATATAAATGCTTTTAGTCATATAGTATATCGTCAGATTTTACAGCAGTGTAAACTTTAACGAGTCGTTTCTGTGACCTAGTTTTCACATTCAATTCCTACAGCTTACGTAGACTTTACTGAGCTTATACTCTATATATGTTTGGGTCATATATGTAGGTTCGAGAGGACTTGGTCCATATATAATCGCCAACACCCAGTGAATGTGTAAAAAGCTTTTGGTTTGCAATTCTTTGTAAAAAAAAAAAAACGGTGCCCTGGACTAGGAATTAGTCCTGTATAGGTGTGTCCAGACCTGCACCCCCTAGCCAAGTTACAACCGTTTCGTTTCGATTCTTTTTTCGTTGATCGCCTCGGGTCGGCCACGCCCTCTATTCTTTGTTCTGACCACGTGACTGAGCGTTAAGATGACGTCAGAATAAAGGAAACGGAGGCGTGGCCTACACGAGGCGTTCGACGAAAAGAAAATTGAAACGAAACAGTTGTATGTAACTTGGCTAGGGAGGCTAGCGAATGCGCCGCTCGCGAGCTTGCGAACTGCACGCATGTTGCTCGCGTGCGGTTACAGCCTAAAGAACCTAATACACTACTCGATATTCAGACAGTCTCTGTCTATGTATATCTATGTACCTCGTCGTTCTGTTTCATTCCTTTACACGACATTGGCGTAAGTTGCTCTTATTCTTGTGTGACGGTACGTAGACTAAGACTGTCTGAATATCGAGTAGTTTAATAGGCGCTTAAATCTGGTGCGCGGCTCTAGTGCAGCTGCGGCAAGGCTCGAATGAGGCGCTCGTGCAATGCGTTTGAACTATATATGTGTACCGCGGGCGACACACGCGTACCTCCTGCGCCACTCGAGTGCGGCGTGTAGCTGGCGTGCGGGAGGAGCACGGGCGGCGCAAGGGCGTCATACGAACATGAAATGCACGCACACAGATGACATCTTATCGTTGGTGCATTTGAAAATATGTTAACTCCCAGACTTAAAACAACTACTATCTGCATGAGCCATGCAAATATGTGCGGGAATCGAACCCGAGACGTGCAGCGGAGCAGCCAATTGCTCAGCCACTGTACTGGCCATGCTGTCAAAATTATAACTTTTCAGGTTTATATTAATCTTGTATATTTTTTGCCGTAGCATCTGTCATATTTATAAATGCGAGAATCATTCTGTTTATTTGTTTCCTCATCTTCTCATCTTAACGGCTTTGGCACATCATCCATAAATCATCCAATGAGCGCCCTAGAATGAGAGAACCGCTCTGGGGTAGACCGGAAGGATGTATCAGACTTTTACAGAAACTAAAACCACACTTATGTTCCTTCTCTGCCTAGCGTTCCAGGATCCCGTGGGTTTCCAGAAGGAGGTGACCACCTGCCATTCCTCCTCGCTGCGGACTATCGACAGCACCAGGGCCCGCGAGAGATCACCGCCACCGATCGCTCTTATGAGGACACAGTGATGTCCGCCCAAACGGGGCAAACCTCCACCGTGTACTCCAAACAGTACGGAATGGTCATACATGGTCTACATGTCTCGGACATAGAACATAATATGACATTTTTAAGTTCCAAGCGGGTAACAACGACCGTTAACCGAAGTCACAATATCGCATCGGCCATACTGTACCCAGCTTTGCTTTAAGCCTAAATTCCGTGCCTGGCCCAGTATCCGGTCACGTTAGCTAGGACCGCGGAGAATTTCCGAAAGGGCAACCCGTAGTCCTAGTACGCAAAGGGTAATTGAAGGATACAGGTGTGGTTTTAGTCAGTAAAAGTCTGACACGCCCTCGCGCTCCACCCAGAGCGCGAGAAGTCATTTGGACGATTTCCCAGCTTAAAAAAAAAAAAAAAAAAAGTATCCGGTCACGTTAACACCATCTACCTGATGAAAGGTCGGTAGTGGGAACCAAGTGCCCATGTAGGCTTATGTGAAATAAAAACTTTTGACTTTGACTTTGACTTTGATCACTTTTCCGATTTTTTTTTGTTCGAATTACATTTTACCGAATATATTGACTTTTTTGCTATATGTATTATTTGACATATTTTTAGATCATAAAGCATCATAATTATGTCTTGGGTATTATTTTACCGAGCTATATTTCGCCGACTTACAAAATAACTTTTTGCTATTGGCCGAAGCCTCTTTTGAACTAAAAAAACTGGACAAGTGCGAGTCGGCCTCGCGCACTGAGGGTACCGTACAAACTTACCTATGAAAACAGTTCAATTCCTGAATTGAGTTACGAAGATTTTTTCGAATCGCAACAAAAGTTTTTTTTTGTGATGTTACTACAAATTAACAGTTTTCAGATTTTTTCCTATACTTGTGCTATGAGACCTTGCTTCATGCCAAATTTCAAGATTCTAGGTCAACGAGAAGTAACCTATGAATTTTGATTCCCTTAAGAGTGTCGAAATACACGTTTTTTGCGACATAAATGGCCGTATTTTTTTTCCGTTAACTCAGACGTTTGAGTTTTTCACAGCTTCAAAGGACCGCAAACTTGAGCATATATGGTTTTAATTTCAACTCGATACGTCCACGCGTTCCTGAGATAAAGGGTCTTGACAGACAGACAGACAGACGGACAACAAAGTGATCCTATAAGAGTTCCGTTTTTTCCTTTTGAGGTACGGAACCCTAAAAAGTAGGCAAACTTAAAGGAGATTGGGCACTTATAGATTCACTTTTTGACGCGTATGGCCATTTGAGTTATTGTATAATTCATAACTATTATTTTTATTGATTTTTTACTTAAATTCATTGAAATCATTTGTGCGGTTTCTATTTTCATTTTAATTAGTATTTAATACAATAAATACGTCATTAGCTCCATTATAGTGAAGCGACTCCTTTCTCAGTTATAATTGATCGATTAAATATTAACGTAAAAAAAATATTAAGAGCTGTAATTGTTATTTTTCTTTAATTATGTTTATATTTCTTTCGTTAAAAACAATTTCTGGGCAATAATAAAACTATTAAGATGTAATCGACAATGTTATAACGCCATAGTCAATTTCTGTGTCACAACACTACTCGATGAAATGTCAAACAAAATATCGTTTACCGTGTTAACTACCGGCAAGCCGAGAATATTGTTTTTAGCTTTTCTCCGCCAACAAATGTAAATTCGTGTCGAGTTGAGTTTTAGGATTCTTCCTTGTTCATTTACTCCATCGAGCGATTTGACCCATTTTGTGTGTCGCTGTGAAGTGAAACGTAGAACGTTTTTACGTCCATGGTGATTTAATCTAGACTTAAAACAATATGAGGCGTTGTGTAATTGATCTTTTTTATTAGCACACTGATTCCATGGCCCGAATGCAGGGTTTCAAAACGAATTGTTTTGATATGTAACTTAACCTCAATACTCAACTTATTTTTTTTTTTTCAAAAACCCGTAAATATATCATTTGGAATTTAACCTTGTTTTAAAGCATGACACTATCTCTTTTTTGTGTCTAAGTTTCACTACTATACTGTGTCAAAAGTTGCGCAACCAAGTGCCATAGTAACTTGCCCAATGTCCTTTACGCATAAATATCTGCCATATCCCTATCAACCAAATACTCGAACATATTTTATTCAATACTAAAACAAATTAAGAAGTCTGATTTAGAACCAAACCAAAAGTCTTATCACGACCTCTTTCACTTGACGAACTAAATTGAACTATTAAGGCGACACTAAAAGCCAGTGACCTTGAGCGAACAAAAGGAATGACGCTAGCTCCATTCCAGCGCATCAAGATTATTCGAATAATAATACGTCCTTCATTTATTAAACACAATATGAATAAAAACCGTATATCAAAAGATTGGTATTTAAATTATCTTTTAGTTTGTGAAAGTTTCTTAAAAATACACCCAATGGTTTTTGCCTGAGCTTTTTGTCTGTTTTAGGCATAAATTTGAAAATAAATCACGCCAAGTTCCATGAAAAAAAAATATGTAAATATTCGTATATGAAATTATTAGGCAAATAGTTTAGTCTAACATAGGTCCTATATTGTTTTTCAAAACATACACATACAGACTAGCTGTTTAGACGTGATGTTGGATTTAAAATCATCAAAAATAATATATCTGCCTCTTAAAGTAGGGGGTATAGCTCCATTCCCTCTTTCTCGCTCTCACGCCTGATATTTTGACAAATCAGCCCCCTAGCCAAGTTACGATTGTTTCGTTTGCGTCGATCGCTTCGAGTCCACCACCACCACCAACCACGTGACTGAGCGTTGATATGACGTCAGAACAAAGGAATCGGAGGCGTGGCCTACTCGAAGCGATCGACGCAAACGAAACGATCGTAACTTGGCTAGGGGGGCAGGTGAGGACCCAGTAACTCGGTTTAATAAAGCAACGTTTCTAACGTGTTTGCAAGCTTGCAAAGCAGTTGATACTCGACTGACTGTCCTGCTTAGCCTCGAGTGGTATAGCGAGCGCGATGATACTTTACGACCTCGTTACGAAACACGTACAGTTGCTGGCAAAAGTGTGACTTATTTTTTATTTATTTTTTAACATTTAACTTCTTTTCTCCATTTAATTTCCCTTTTATATTGTTGGTAAAGTATTGCCGTGGCTAGATACTGAGCCAGAAAAGGAATCTAAATAAAATAAAAAATAAATAAAATATCATCTTGTCGATGACAAAAATGACTAAAAAATGTAAAATAAAAACTTTTCACAAAAAAATCGGTTCAAACTAGAAACACCGACTTCCGAAATCAAAGAAGTCGGTTGTATTTTTTTTTTTTGTAATAGGTTTTGATTTACGTTTAAACAAAGTTATTTCAGTCTATCAAATATTTATAAACTTATCCTCACCACCATCACAAATGCGGGATTTTTTCAAAGGGTAACTGAAGGGATACGAAGACTCCCTCACTCCACCCAGAGCGCGAGAAGTATTTTTTTTAATGCTGCGATCCCACCAGGGCCTCAAGTCTGCTATTACAATAGTGTCAGAATGGTCATTGATTTTAAAATGGTTGATTTTGACAAATTTGGTAATCTACTAATATAATGGCGTCATTATGATTTTACAAAGGTCTACCACCGACACTCAATTGAAAAAAATGGCACAGAATGGTAATCTCGAACATAAAGACAAATAAATGTCTGACGTATGCAGTAATCTGCTAAAATTTTGACAGTTCTTTTGATCAATGACCTACCATTAGAACTTCACTGTGCAGTCATTACTTTTAATTCATTACAAGACAGCTTGTACCATAATTTTATTACGAGACCACTGATCAATCAATGATCGGCCATTATGAATTAGCAGATTACGAACTTTTAGCAAAATGACAATGAAATCGTGTTGAAATGACGAATTTATAAAAATAGCAGACTAGACCCCCTGATTACCATCAGGGGGTCCTTACCAGTAGTGATGCAATCGTTGATGCTTTCCCGTGTAAAAAAAGGGGAAAGTGGATCTGCGAAAAAATTATACTGACAAGTTTAAAGGGCTTATCTTTATTAAATTACTTCGAAATACTTCTCAGAATAATATAATCAATGGTTTATTTTAGCCTCCATAGTTTCAACTGACATAAATTAAGCCACTTGAGCCCACACAGCACAAGCCGTTCAATTCTCGACAAATTGCGATAATGTAGTAAGTTATTGATAATTCCTATTACGTATGGTAATATAAACTAGTCGTTTACATTTTGATAAACTAGACACCTGGTGGCCGAGTGGTAACGGCCCTGACTTACGAGTTGTAGGTTGCGGGTTCAAACCCAGCCAGGCGCATTACTTTGTGTAATTTATTTAATCACCACTGCTCTCAAAACGGTGAAGGAAAACATCGTGAGGAAACCGGCATGCCCTAGAACCAAAAATTCTAAGACATGTGACATCCACCAACCCGCACTGGGCCCGCGTGGTGGATTACGGCCCATTCCCTCTCCTAGAGAGGAGGCCTGAGTCCCAACAGTGGGAACATTATAAGGCTGACTATACAGACACCTTGAGACTGCCCAACTTGTGATACCCCTACAACCTCATATGTGATTATGACGGTATTACTGTGACGACTAGGTAGGTCGCACTTATTATTAACTTGCTAACTGGCCTTTCAGGTTTATGTTATGAAAAGTTTAGTTATGATTGATGTCAATCAATTGAATAGGAACTCGTCAAACATAATGTCGGGCCGTATTTTATATGGTAAAACACATATGAAAGTGCTTAAACCAATATTATGAATGAACCATGTTCAAATGATATAATAAGCTTTTCATTGCGTCTCCAGCACCTACATTACACATCTTTCTCTAGATATTTTGGATATATTGATATCTTGTGGATATTATCAAGGTTCCTATTAACTATCACACAACGTCGTCTAGTCCCAAGCTAAGCAGAGCTTGTGTTATGAGTACTAGGCAACTGATAAACATACTTATATATTTCTAAATACATACATATTATAGATAAATTACACCCAGACACAGAACAAATGATCGTGCTCATCACGCAATAATTTGTCCTGGGTGGGAATTGAACCCACGATCTCCGACATAGAATCAGGGCCACAGGGTAAATGTAAAACTAATCCAGTTAAGTACCTCTGAAAATTTGCTATTTTTGTGAACATAATGTGCCCTTCATAATGTACTCATAAATTTAAAAAATAAAGAAAATATAACTATACAAACTTTTCCCATTTAATCAAAATTCTAAATGACAAAATGGTTTTCCAAAAAAATGTATGATTAAAAAAAACACGTATTTTCCTTGAACAACTTTTGTGTACTATTCGACTGAGTGAAGTGACCGACTGCCCCCCTAGCCAAGTTACAACCGTTTCATTTGGATTCTCTGACGTCATCTCAACGCTCAGTCACGTGGTAAGAACAAAGGAATAGGAGGCGTGGCCGACTCGAGGCGATCGACGAAAAGAGAATCGAAACGAAACGGTTGTAACTTGGCAAACTGTTCAAACAGACAGACCCCTCAAAAATTAATTTCACATCGACTGCATAACGAAACAAACTGCAAGAGACCATTCATGTTTAATATAAACACTTCACATTCGACATCACAGTAACACAGGTCTCCAACAACACGAAGACATTTGCAGTGCAACCTGGTCGCAAGTTTCATGAAAAATATTTAGTTCACAAATAAAAGCTTGTTCTTGGCAACAAACCTTTGAATTTGTAACCGACTGTCGAGCTATCGACCACCACAAGACAGCTAGCGTCCTTACCGACATATACATGCAACAAAACAAGCTATTTCCAACCATATCACCTCTACATAAAACTCAATTTGAACTCTTCTACCACTAGAAGAATCACCTTTCATTTGAATTGCAACTCTATTTTTATCTAGTTAGAGTTCCAAATCGAATGCTCACTAAGCACACTCACACATAGAAAATCTCGTTCGATAGCATAACTTGTTGCACGTCATAGCACGCACACATAGACATGTTAACGCACACAGAAATATTTACACTGGCAATAATGGATAGGACTTGTCGGTAAAAAGGTATTGAATTACGAGAAAATGATAGAAAATATATATTTCGTGTGGTCCTGGCCTCATGATGCCTATTGAATAAATTCTAGATGTTACCTCCTAGAATTTTGTGATCGAATAAGCAACATAGTTATTTCTAGAGCTATTATGTTGAATTTTGGAAGGGTCAGTTGTCTGTCCGTACTGTCAGATAAGAATGAATCGCATTTCAAAAGGTTGAGGGTTTTTTTTTCAGGTGGGTTAAAATCTAATGACATCCCCTACTCTTGGGCGGAACGGGAGATAGTGTCAGATTTTTACTGACTAAAAACCCCACTCCTGTTCATCTCTTTAGCATCAACTATGGCCACAGTAGGCTTCGCTGCCCAGTAGGCTACCCTGCTGGGCCCCTACGGTTGCTGACATCTCCTTGAGGCGCGCGTGGAACACAACGCGCCATCGATGACTTGGGCTCGGTCCGGACAGTTACCGGACGATCGGACGACGAGCTACCCATTGCTCACCGTAAAGGTTGAGGGTTGAGATCAAATCCTATTGAGTTTTTTATTAATTAATATGAACCAGTGCTTGGCTGCGATCCTACCTGATGGGAAGCAGTGATGCAATCGTTGATGGCGAGGTGCACTATTCACTCTAGCCTTGAAGACATCTAAATTATAATCGGACGGGAAGACCATAGCAGGTAAATTGTTACAGTCCTTCGAGTGGAGTTGATTAAATATTTTTCATATTCACTGAGCGAGTTCGCAAAATTGCATTACGCTTTTTATGTTATAATGTAAATATAAATAAGTGATTGAATTAAATAATTGTATTTTGTAAATAATTAATTGCCTTACATTGTATTAATTGAATTTTATGTATATTAATTTTAAATTTTATAATATTATTAGGTATATTTTTTTATATATTGTGAATTGGATCTAATTGGCATCAAATAATTATTGTAATTTATATTTTTGACTGCACTATCGCATTGGGTTGGTCTGTAATGATAGTTCTAGGTATGTCTAATAAATAAATAGTTTTATTTTTTTGTAAAAATGGTAGATCATCTAAGATCATGTCTACATCGCCACCTAGGGTTCCGTCATTGAGATACCACTTTAGCTGTCAAATAGTTGTGTGGATAGCTAAACTAAAGATAACTAGCCCGAAGGGATCACCTTGTTGACAGCCGACAGCAACAGATTCCAAAAGGTTATCCCGATATAAGAATTTAGACGGTTGTCTGTAACATTGCCAAAAACGTATATTTGCGTGTAATTTTGTAGGAAATACTTTAGGTTCCTAAGGTGCTAAGAAATGGATTTCCCTGCCGGAGTCTGTGTTTCCTGATAGCTACAACTTCCCCTAAGTTATAGCTATCAGGAAACACAGACTTTATGTCAAGAGTGAAGAGGTTACTTCTAAGCAAGCGTGCTCCATCGCCGACCACATCGTCGCTTTCCATCAGGTGAGATCAGTGGCGTAACCATATCATCTGAGGCCCGTGGTCAAGCGAGCCAATGAATAGTAAAAAAAACTCTAACGAAAAAGTAAGAATTTCGAATTTCATACCCTTTTGGTCCGATTCAGATAAGTACCAAAAACTTGCATGAATCGACAAGAAATCGTTTCTAAGCTTTCTTCAAATAAATTCTCGCATCTTCACCAAAATAGCAGTTGGTTTGAATAGATTTTCAGTAAATCAAATCAAATCTATATAAATTTATAAATGAATCCCTATTTCAATTGGTCACGCCATCACGCGTGAACGGCTGGACCGATTTCACTATTTTTTTTTTGTTGTGTTTGTTATTGTCAGGAGAAGGATCATAAGAAAGAAACAAATTTAAAAAAAATATAGTAGGGTAGGGTAGGGTGGAGTAGGGTAGAGTTGGGTAGAGTAGTCAGCTGACGGGAGCAAAGCCGCGGGCAAAAGCTAGTAAAAAAAATATTTATTTGAAATAAACTATTTACAGGCACTTTTGAATTGTCAAAAATCCAGTCAATCAGAAAAAAATATGATAATTGCACATTACACAGCTGTATTTGGAGAAGAAAGTGCAAGAAACTCCATGGACACTCTTTTTTTAGTACTTTAGGCCTTTTATTTTTATTTTGTAAGTTAGTTTTAATTACATATTCCTTGTGTACTTTTACTATGTGAGAAGAATTTTAAAAATAAAGGCAAAAAAAAAGAAATTTAAAATATAGAGATTAAAATAAGGCACTGACAGTTAAGAGATGATCAGTCTCAACTGACAGCTTCCGTTCACGAACATGACTCGTATATTTAGCACCACTGAAGGAAATGTAGTCATCCTAATCACCTTGGCCTTAAAATACTCCAGATTTGACCTTTAACACCTACGATAAGATATTATAGAGCCGATATTATTAGAATCAGTAAACAATTTTGCCCACTGCTTCTTAGAAATTCCACAGACAATAAATAGTTTATGCAATCAATTAGATTTTCTTAAGGAATCGATTACATAATTTATTTATTTATTTATTTTATAATTTATGTACACACAAATACAAAGAAGAAGATAGATAGCTTAATATAAATTTTGTACAAAGGTACTGCTTATTTCAAAAAGAAATTTCTTCCAGCAGACCTGCGAAAGGAGAGATTAGAAGAGATGTAGACTGTAGTGTGTAGAAAATAAGCAAAGAAGAGTTTGTGAAATCTTAAATTAAACTAATAAATACTTATATAACTATAAATACCCTACACTAAAAATAAATACATAATATATATATATATATATAAATATAAATATATACATATACATATCATACAAGAGAGGAAAGATAGTGCTCTTTTACTTGAGTCTTAAAGAGTGAGATAGTTTTAAGATCACGAATGCTAGGCGGAAGAGAGTTCCACAACCTTACTGCATGGACAGAGAAAGAGTAGGAATAGTAGCTGGTTTTATGAGGAGGGGATTTAAGAAGGGATCTTAGATGCGATCTGCACGGTGCATCGCTAGGGCGCGCGTAAGAAAAACGGTCGCGCAGGTAGGAGGGATAAGATGGGTTGTGTAGGATGTTGAAGAGGAGACATAAAATCCGAGTGTTCCTGCGAAGACGGATAGGGAGCCACTTGAGTTCCTTGCGAAGATGAGAGACATGATCAAACTTTCGTAGACCAAAAACAAACCGAATGCATAAGTTTTGCAGTCGCTCAAGCTTGTTTAACAGCTCCTCAGTAGCATCCAGGTAGCAAGCATCGGCATAATCTATAATCGGCTGAATAAGTGTTTGGGCCAAAGAGATTTTCGTTTTCAAAGGCAAGAGACCTTGGAGGCATTTGAGTGAATGAAAGGCGAAATTTACCTTCCGACTGACTTCATTGACCTGCGAACGCCACGAAAGATTGGAATCAATAATGACACCCAGATCTTTTGCAGTTTCGGCGTAGTCAATACATACACCATCGAGAACTAAAGGCGGCAGAGAAGAAACTACAGTCGTATTGCGAACGAATCTACTGCCTATGATCATGGCCTGTGATTTAGTTGGATTGATCTGCAGACCAAAAGACTTAGCCCAAGCGCTGATACAGGCTAGGTCATGATTCATAGCAGCAATAGCAGAATCCGCGTCAGCTACAGTAAAATGTCGGTAAAGCTGCAAGTCATCTGCGTAAAGATGAAAACTAGAAGAGATTACTCTGGTAACAAAATTAATGAAGATAGAAAAAAGAAGAGGAGAGAGAACGCTACCCTGAGGAACACCCTCAGTGAGACTACACCAGTCAGAGAACAACTCTTCAAGGCGGACACACTGAGAGCGACCCCGAAGATATGAATTGAACCAGTTTAAGGTGGAAGAAGAGAAATTAATAGATTTAAGGATGCCGAGTAAGATGTCGAAATCCACTGAGTTAAAGGCGCTACTAAAGTCAAGCAGGACAAGGACTGTAAGGGACTTGTTCTCCATAGCCCAGCGGATATCGTCAGTTACTTTCAAAAGCGCACTTACAGTACTGTGACCCGCGCGAAAACCTGATTGGAAAGGAGAAATTATCGAGTTTGACGCTAAGAAAAGAGATAGCTGTCTATGAACTAAGTGCTCAAAAACTTTAGAAAGAAATGGGAGAATAGAAATAGGTCTAAAATGAGTTAATAAAGTGGGATTGTTAATTTTAGGTAAAGGAATAATATAAGCCTGTTTCCAGACTGACGGGAAGGAGCATGAGGTAAAGGAGTGGTTGAAGATATGAGTGAGAACAGAAAGTAATGAGGGAAGGATAAGAGTAATCATTCTAGAGCATAACATATCATAGCCAACCGCAGAAGAAGTAATCGCGAGAACAGATTTCTTAACGTCATTCTCAGTAACATCGATAAAATGAAAGTGGGGATATTGTGGCATCGGCAAACTAGAAAGATTATCCAGTGTCGTAGCTTTGACACAAGGATCAAGAGAAAAGGGAAGGAGAGAGAAATGCTTGTTAAGGTCATTGAGGTTCACATCCTTACACTGGTTTGTAGGTGATTTGCCTATGCCAACAGACTTAAGAAATTTCCATACGTCGGAAGAACTACGGTTATGGAGTTGTTCGTGGAAATAGCGTCTCTTGGCAGCTTGACACAGACGCCTGCAGCAGTTACGCAGCGAAATAAAACAAGAAAGATTCAGCTCAGAAGGTCTACGCTTATACCTGCTCTTAGCTTTGTCCCTGCGAGCCATTAGCTCTTTAATATGAAGAGTTACCCAAGGTGCAGGATTATATTTTACCTTGACACGTCGTAAAGGTGCATGCTGGTCATACAAGCCGAGAACGGTTGAGTTAAAAAAATCCACTTTTTCATCGATGTCGTCGATTACAACTAGAGGGGACCAGTCGATAGCGCTAGCATCGCACTGCAATGCCTCCAGGTCAATGCCCTTGAAGTTACGAAGATATAAGAGCTGGGGTTTACGCTTGGGAACACGGATGCGATATGACAGATAAATCAGATCATGGTAAGAAAATGAAGCTGAAAGTTGACCGTGGTTAGACACATTGTTGGGAGAGGAGACAATAATGAGATCTAATAAAGAGGGTGTACAATTCGGAGAAAAGTGAGTAGCAGACAGGGGTAAGACTTGAAGATTGAAAGAAGAAAGTAGTGAAAGAAGTCTATGGGAGCGATAGTTATTTTTAATTAGGCAAGTGTTAAAATCGCCCATTAAAATAACGTGCTCATACATAGGGCAAAGATTACTTAAAGTACAATCAAGGGAATCAAAGTAATCAATGTGAAGGTTAGGGCTGTAGAGCACAGCAAGCAAGACTTTTGTGTGATGGACAGAAATTTCGACAAACAAGTATTCAGCCGACTCAGAATAAAGAGAAGGGGATGAGCTAACCACCTTGTGGGGTAGGTCAGCGCGTAGGTACATAGCTACACCACCTCCACCCTTGCCGGTCCTATCGTTACGGATCAAAACGAAGCCGGGTAGTGAATATTGAGTAGAGAGAAGAGAAGGCTTCAGAAATGATTCCGATATCAATAGGGCATCAAGGTGAGTACTGCTAAAGGATGCCAGAAGATCAGAATAGTGACCAGGAACACTCTGGGCGTTTATGTGAGCTATATGCAAGTTTTTGGGATCATTAGAGAAAAGAGAAGAGATTTTATCATGTAAAGTGATTGGAAGAGAAGAGTCACTCTCCGCACGCCCGAGCGAACGGCCCTCACGCCCCAGCCGCCGGGTTGCCGATCCCGATTTCCAGCCACCGTAGGCACCGGCTTATGGACGGCCAGCAATGGGTAACTCGGTAACCGTCCGGACAGAGCCCAAGTCGTTGACAGCGCGTTGTGTTCCACGCGCGCCTCAAGAAGATGTCAACAACCGTAGGGGCCCAGCAGTGTCGAACCCTACTGGGGCCAAGGGTCTGCTTCTGAAAGGAAGACTCGGCCCTGGTATGAAGGCCAACGAAGGAACAGGAATGAGCTTTTAGTCAGTATAAGTCTGACACACCCTCTCGCTCCGCCCAAGAGTGGGGGACGTCATTAGATGATTTTCCCACTGAAAAAAATAAATTAAAAAGTACCTACATGGTATCGACATTTTCATACTACCTTCTCACATTACGTACTTATTTATTCTAACGGTGCAAATGACTTCATATAAGCACACTTTCTCCCAAACGTGAAATTATCAACCCTCCTATTAACCACCATAATAGCCAGACCTACCTTTACCCTAAATTCTTTTCTAAGAAGAGGCCAAGTAATACTAGATACTGTAACCGATATAAAAAGACCCCTACCTCTTAGTTTTCTTTCCTCAAGGGTCAAATAAAGTACTTAAGATGGTGTGAAGCCCAGGGGTCAACTGTAAATGGTAATGGGTCGGTCGCAATGACTTTCAAGGTCAAGAAACTAATTTCGGTAGGAAATGGAAAATGAGTTTCGATTCCCGATATTGAGTCTCCGAACGGGTGGAGCATGGGTTTTCTTGGCTCGTTATTTTCATTTAAATTATGAGTAGTTACTGTACTGGGCTTGCAGCTTAGGGGAGCAATTTCCAATTAACACTTGTTTTTTAGGTGAGAAATGTCTTCACTAAGAACTACTCCCGCTTTAGGGTGGGACGAGAGGCAATATTTTTTTTTTATGTGGGAAAATTATCTAATGACATCTCACCTGGGCGGAGCGCGAGATAGTGTCAGACTTTTACTGACTAAAAACCCACTCCTGTTCCTTCTTTGCCTTCGTCCCAGAGCCCTGGGTTTCACTTTCACACTACCCGTGGCCACGGTAGGCTTCGACCCTACTGGGCTCCTACGATTTTCTGACATCTTCCTGAGGCGCGAGTGGAACAATACGCGAGTAAGAAACTTTTACTGTCTAAAACCATCAGTTTTGCTCTTTGCGAGCATTTTTCTAAGCCCCTTCAGTATTGTTGATATCTCTTTGTGGCACGCGTGGAACACAACGCGCCGTCGACCCGGCTCAATCCTTATCGGACGGCTGGACGGTGCGTTACCCATTGCACGCCGTCCGCAAGACTGCACCTGTAGTGGCCAGAAACCACTCTGCGACTCTCAACGCCCGGGGCGTCGTCGGCAAAACTATATAGTCACTATTTAGGATGTAATTCAATCATCCTAAAACCGTCGTCGACGGCGCGTAGTGTTCCACGCGCGCCTCAAGGAGATGTCAGCAAATCTGTATGGGCCCAGCAGGGTCGAAGCCTGCTGGGACCATGGATTGGCTTCCAAAAAGGAAACCTGGGGACCTGGAACGCAAAAGTCAGTAAATTAACAGTAAAAAAAGTCAGTCCTTCAAACGTTCCCGCAGCTTTAGAAGGCATTGGCCCTATTAGGCCCTCGGACGGCTAGACGGCGAGCTACCCATTACCCGCCGCATTTTCAGCAGAACTAATCATAATCTAAAGTACAATTCAATCATCATATCACCAAAAACCACATAAGGGTCGAAACTGCGTTAAACAGACGCCCGCGACGGCCAACCGTCGCGTGACAAGCGCGTGTGTCGTGTGCGAAGGTTCCTGTCGTGGAAACCGAATTATTACCTGCGCAGTGTCGCTAGTTCAACTTTAATGGTGTGCTTGTAGTCGTGTCGATGGAGAATTTTAATATTTATTTCGTAGCAAAAAGGGGGCGCGCGGCGCGGTTCGCCGCGTCCTCCGTCGGGTCCTCGCAACGGAGCACTTTTGTATGGCACCTTGCGGGCGTCCGCGTAACGCAGTTTCGGCCCTAAGTCTTCATAAATTCCACTGATTCGTCTGGAAGCGTCATAAATTCCGCTTCACTGACGTAACGATGATGAAAAGGCGCATTAATTTGGCAAAGCATTCGGCGTTACCGGTAATTACTATTGGTATTAGGCATCAAATATTCATCATTAGGCATGCCTGACATTTGGTTTGTGATTACTCTGGTTTCAGGAAACTACCGAATTTTGTGAATGTAGCATTACTGTTTTAGAATTCCATGTCTTTTTTAATTGTTATAATGCAATCATTGATGGTGAGGCGCACTGAGGTCCTGCGCGTCTCGCATCCATCGGAAACCTGCGACCACCAGGTCTCACCACCACCACCGCCACCAGCACCAGGTCACCGGTCTACCTTGTGAGAAGCCTTCTAACGCTGCGTCTTCTGGTGCGCGGTCGCCACTCCAGAACCTTTCAGCCCCATCGACCATCTGTTTTGCGAGTAATGTGTTCTGGCCACTGCTACTTAAGTTTGACGATTCTTTACTTCCCCAGGTTCCTATGGGTGTTAGAAATCTTTGAAATTCTCGGCTTATCTCTAGTCCAATAGTTCGCCAATACCTATCAGCTCCACCAGAAGTGTAGCCAGTGAGCAATTATTTAGTGGAGCTGCCCCCCTAGCCAAGTTAAAACCGTTTTGTTTCGATTCACTTTTCGTTGATCGCCTTTGTTCTGACCACGTGACTGAGCGGTGAGATGACGTCAGAACAGAGGAATCGGAGGCTTAGCCGAGTCGAGGCGACCAACGAAAAGAGAATCGAAACGAAACGGTTGTAACTTGGCTGGGGGGGCTGGTTTAATATATGAAGAACACCGAAACAAACCCAAAGGTGTAAAAGCGGCCAAATTACTTTTTATTAAATATAATTGGCCTCTGTTTAACTTCGAGTACTGTAGTAAGTAAAGTACAAAATACAAATTTAATGAAACAAATTTTAAAAAATAAAATTTTGTGTTTTCTTCATAATATTAACACTTCCGCTTCTGGTTCCACTTCCGCTAAGATTTACTTTTGACATCTGTTTCCGTTTCTCTTTCCGATAAGACACTTCTATTGATGAAAACTGCATTGAAATCCGTTCTGGGGTTTTCGGGTTTATCGTGTTCATACAGACGGACAGCCGCGGTGGGGTTTTGTTTTACGAGTATAATATGTAAGGAGGATCATATCATCATAATAATTTCAGCTGAAAGACGTCCACTAGCTGTTAGCATAAAAATCATAGCTCTCCTCCAACTGTCGCCATAACTACCGATTCTGTACGTTTCTCATCCATCAGATTGTGGGAGGCCTTCCAAACGCTGCGTCTTTCGGTGCGCGTTCGCCACTCTAGAACCTGTCAACTCCGTACTTTAGTAGTAGTTATATGTAATGATTTATTATTATTTATGATTTTGGTTTGTTTTTTCAGTGTTTTGAAGTATATTTGTAATCCTTGCTGGCCGATCAACGTCTCACCGTCGACGACGGCTGGAGCTGAAAATCAGCGCTGAGATTCTGTCTTACACGAGCTCCAGCATTTTGAGCGCTGGCCGTTTAACGCAGATGTGACGCATAACCTACCACTTATAATACAAGTCGTTGTTGTTATTTGTTTTTATTTTTAAGGTATACGCGCCATGTTTGACGTAAATAAACTCTTTTTCTTTCTTTCTCCAGCGACTATCTGGAATATAGATGAAAAAAAATAATACAAGAAATAGTTTGACCTTTTCAAATTGACCCCGGACGTAAAAATAGTTTGCGCCAAAACTGTGCACATAACACCACAGCATGTGCATGTTTTATATTATCCACGAGTACCGCTGGCTAGGCGGTCGGGCGGCTGCTATGATTTTTGTGCTATTTTTATAAATATTCCAGTCGTTTTCCATAGCGTAAAGTGGCCAGCCTTAATACTGTAGCGAACTGGTTTAAGTGGAAGCAGCGTTTTTATTACGAAAATGTTTTAGAAAGTAACTTAATATGTTTTTTATTTCGGTGGGAAAATCATCTAATGACATCCTCCGCTCTTGGGCGAAATGGGAGATAGTGTCAGACTTTTACTGACTAAAAACCCACTCCTGTTCCTTCTTTGCCATCGTTCCAGGGCCCCGGAGTTCTCTTTCACATCACCCATGGCCCCAGTAGGCTTCGACCCTGCTGGGCCCCTACGGTTTTACTGACATCTCCTTGAGGCGCGCGTGGAACACTACGCGTCCTCGACAACTTGGGCTCGGTCCAGACAGTTACCGGACGGTTGGACGGCGAGCTACTCATTGCTCGCCGTCCGCAAGCCATAAGTAATTTAATATGTAAGTATTTGATTTGGAACGAGAAAACGTCTCTGGGGTAGGAGGTTGTGTTGCGATTATGATTACTTTTTAGGGTTCTGTGCCAACGACACCGTACTACAAAGCCTTCGCTGTCCGTTCGTCCGTCCATCTGTCTCTCTGTCCGTCTGTCTGTCAGCAGGCTGTATCTTATTAAGCGTAAGAGGTCATCGCTTACCATCAGGTGAGATAGTGGTCAAACGCGAGCCAATCAATAATAAAAAAAAAGGTAAAGAGTTGATATATTCACAGAGTGTGTATTTCAATCACTGCCACAACAACAAATAATAAAGTTATTGCTTTAAATATGTGCTCCACCGTTGCCCACATCATCACTATTACCATCAGGTGAGATAGTGATCAAGCGTGAACCTATCAATTTTGTTGTCCGTCTGTCCGTCTGTCTGTCTGGATATTTTACACCTATGGGAAAACAGTAAATTTGTTGTTGCGTCACAAAAAAAAAATTGTGATTCGGAAAAATCTTCGAAAATTAAACTATTTACATAGGTAAGTTTGTACTGAACCCTCAGTGCGCGAGTCCGACTCGCACTTGAAAAGTTTTTTTTTAATACAGGTTCTCTTTGAGTAGCTACGCCACCGATCCAGAGCTGCATTGCCTGCGTTTCGATTACTTGAAGACGTATCCCTGGAGAAATTCTAGCTCGCCTTGGAACCTGCGGTGAGACTAATCGGGAAAATTTCAATGGCCTACACTGTTCAGGCTGTAGGTAATACGAATCCTTTTGTGAGTAGAGCTATTTTTTGTAAGATAAGATTTTCTTTATTTCTGTAAACGTTGCATACATACATATTTAGGGGTCTTTAAGTCAAGAGTGAATAGGCTACTTCTAGGCAAGCGTGCTCCATCGTCGACCACATCATCGCTTACCATCAGGTGAGATTGTGGTCAAACGCGAGCCTATCATTAATAAAAAAAAGCTTGCAAAATATTACATCGTTTGAGTCAGGTCATGTTTAACCGTAAGAATTGGCGTACACATTTACACAAAAAATTACCAAGAATTGCACTTACAAAATTGATAATTTAGAGACCGTATAAATTAGAAGTTTATTTTTAAATTATATCTAATGACAAAATTTAAAATTAATCAAAAATTAATGTCAAACAAATACAAGAATAATGTCAAAGTCATCATCATCATCATCATCATTTTAGCCAAAAGACGTCCACTGTGGCGCGCGTGGAACATAGTTGTTTAACACTTGAGGGAGGCCTATATCCAATAATGGACGTCTATCGGCCGAAATGATGACTTGGAATCGGCAAGATACACATAGAACTGAAACTATCTGAACGTCTCAACACATTCTTTGCGAAGATTAATGGGCAAAAACCATGTATTATATGGCCACCTTATAAATCGAGTTATTACAAATTCCTTGTTACATGGAAGTTTTATGTACCTGTAAATATCCATTAAGAGAAAACTTTGCTCAAGCAACTTTTTCTTAAAAGAAAAAACAGGAGAAGTGCGAGTCGGACTCGCGCACTGAGGGTTCCGTACAAACTTACCTATGAAAACAGTTCAATTTCCGAATTGAATTGTTTTCATAGTTTTTTTTTTTGTGACGTAACTGCAAATTTTCAGTTTTCAGATTTATTCCTATATCTGTACTATAAAACCTTGCATTTGCCAAATTTCACGATTCTGGGTCAACAGAAACTGTGCTATGAATTTTAATTTGCTTGAGAGTGTCGAAATACACGTTTTTTGCGACATAAACGAACGTTTATTTTTTTTTCGTTAACTTAGATGTCTGATTTTTTCACAGCTTCAAGGGACCGTAGACTTGACTATATGGTTTTAATTTCAACTGGATACCTCCACGCGTTCCCGAGATAAAGGGTATTGACAGACAGACAGACAGACGGACAACAAAGTGATCCCATAAGGGTTCCGTTTTTTCCTTTTGAGGTACCCTAAAAATTAGTACTGGTACCTACTACTATACTTAAACTTTTTTATATCTTTTTATGCCACGAAAAAGTCATTCCGGCCCTGGAATACAAAGGACAACTGAAGGAATACGGGCGGGTATTTGCCAATAAAAGTCTGACACTCCCTCTCGCTCCACCCAGAGCGCGAGAAGTTATTTGATGAAATCACACGCACAAAAAAAAGAAAACTGAATTTGAGCTCAGCAACACCGACTGGAAACCGCCCTGACTTACGAGTTGCAAGTCGCGGGTTTAACCCAGCCAGCCGCATTACTTTTTGTAATTTATTTCATCATCACTGCTCTCAAAACGGTGAAGAAAAACATCGTGAGGAAACCAGCATGTCTTAGAATTAAAAATTCGAAGACATGTGACATCCACCAATCCGCACTTGGCCAGTGTGTAGGATTAGATTACGGCCCATTCCTTCTCCTATAGTGGAGGCCTGATTCCTAGTAGCAGGGACATAATAAGGCTCATTATGTTTTGCTATGCTATGCTATGCTGTGCTATGCTATGTTATGTTATGTTATGTTATGTTATGTTATGTTATGTTATGTTATGTTATGTTATGTTATGTTATGTTATGTTATGTTATGTTATGTTATGTTATGTTATGTTATGTTATGTTATGTTATGTTATGTTATGTTATGTTATGTTATGTTATGTTATGTTATGTTATGTTATGTTATGTTATGTTATGTTATGTTATGTTATGTTATGTTATGTTATGTTATGTTATGTTATGTTATGTTATGTTATGTTATGTTATGTTATGCTACGCTACGCTATGCTATGCTATGCTATGCGCATGTTGTAGTTGAAAACTTTCTTCCTATAAATCACTAGCTTAGCCCGCGTACATGTCGAAAATTTGCTATTCCAGAACGTGGTCTATTATTGTGCCAAATTTCATCGAAATCCGTTCAGCAGTTTGAGCGTGAAGAATTAACAAACACAAACACAACTTGATGTAGACTTATTACACCGAATGGTTCCACAAAGCGATCCTCCCAGATCTCCCTTCATCATTTTCACTCCAAATCATCATAAAAACCAATACTAAACTATGGAGATAATAATTTCCATCTAAATCTGTCTCCCCTTAACACATACCTAGAAATAGCAGCGTTTGATCGCCAGCAGGCGTTGCGCACGCGTCGATCGATCGATTGATTTATACACAGATCGCTTCACACCAATACGACGTAACCACCACTTTCTAATCACTCCAAAGTCTACCTTATTTCATTTGACTAAGTTTGAAAATACGATAGTGGGGTGGTTCTTCCAGAATCAGGTATAGATTTACGGGTCATTTTTATGAGAGTAGGTAGAATTTCGAAATCAGAACATGGCCACGTGCCATAGACGAAAAACCAGACGCTTTGCGTAATGTGGTTTATTTAAATTTTGGGGGACTTGTGCCTACTGGGGTTTCCAAGTCTCTTTGTGTTTAAATCTAAAAATAAAAGTTACTTGCGTAACTAAAAATGTACCAGTGTTACAAAGAAAAGTCGTATTGGACCTATATAAATAACTTCTTATTCAAGAGTTTGTGAACAAAGAACATAGCTGAAGACTCCACGAAAAAGAATGGATGTATTTTTTTATGTAAAACAAAAGTCTTCTTGCAGTCAGGTATAAAAAAAGAAAGAAAATTTCGTGCATTGTGTTGTGTATTATTGTTTTGTAGACCTGATTATTTTCATTTATTGATTTTTTGATGTATTGTATTCGGTAATTAGAATTGGGTAAAACTATCATAATTAACTGACAACATAACATGACTGTGTTGCCATTATCATGCCGCTTAATCCAGGATATCCAGTGGTATGAGAAAGATTACTAACGTTCAAGTAGAATAAAGCGGCGTCAAAAGGAATTTTTAGGTTCAAGCATTGGCTAAAAAAGCATTTATTCGCACATAATTGCAAGAGTTTTATTTAAGAGGGTCCTTTTTCACTCGCCTATCGTCAACATCGAGCATGGTTTAAAAGCTTGTTACTTCATCTAACGCAATCCAACGCAAAGTTAGATGAAAAGGCAATACGAAAAAAGAGAGGTAACTCCTGAAAACTCTGTTAGTATTCGGTAATTCCGTGATTTACTCGAATATTTTACAAAACTTGTTCCAGGAAATACTTGTTTTTTTTTTAAACCCTTAGTTTTTGAAAAAAATTGTCGTTATTGTTATACTGTTTTGACTTTTTGAGTAAATTATGAAGTGTCAAAGTTAATGCAAAATAGCAGATCAGAGGTCTTAACTGTATTAGTTTTATACAAATTTATAAATTGATTTCAATAGAAGCCTAGATAATATGCACAAGATACTGTGTTTCCAAAATATCGAATGAAAAATGTGTAACGTTATGATCGCGTAAGAGCGGTTGTATGAAAAACAGTGAAAATGTATATCGAGTTGGATGCCCTTAACTCAAGACTACACGACACCGTAGCATTGCATTGCAGGCAGGCAGGCAGGAGAGCAGTGGTGGTCGAGTGGTAACGGGTTGTTATGTTACTGTGTGGTAACTTACGAGTTGCAGGTCGCGGGTTCAAATCCAGCCAGGCTCATTACTTTGTGTAATTTATTTCATCGCCACCGCTCTCAAAACGGTGAAGGAAAACATCGCAAGGAAATCGGCCGGGAAAAACCGGGAAAAATTTTTGGTTCTAGGACATAACCAAAAATTCGAAGACATTTGTGACATCCACCAACCCGCACTGGGCCTGCGTTTTGGATTACGGCCCACACCCTCTCCTAGAGAGGAGGCCTGAGTCCCAACAGTGGGAACATTATAAGGCCGACTATGTTGTGCTAGCAGACATGGGCATACACATCCTGGGCGTCTCCTGTCACGGCGGCTGGAGCGTGAGAATAACCAATGTGGCCATCTACTTCGTTAGCATTACTGATTCACAGAAGGAGTCTTCCGCCTGCCACCTCCCTCGCTCCGGACCATGGCCTGAACTAAGACCCGGTGCGGAAGGTCAGAGTCGCCGATCGCCTCCAAGACGGTGCTCCGCCCAAGCGGGGCACACCTCCACCATATGCATCACCGTTTCTTCCTTGCGGTCTGCACTATGGTAACACCTGGCTGTTTCTTCCGCCTGAGTTAATTGCTGCAACGGTACTCATGAATCACGCTGTCTTTTTATAAAATTTGCTTAAAAATTTGTTCGGTAGTTTTTGATTTAATCGTATTCATGCAGACAGACTTACGCGGTGTAGACTTTATTTTATAATAATATTAATTATAAAGATGTAAGATATGAGGGCTATTCTCGGAGTTTCCATGCGTGATTGCAAAAGGAATGAAGATATCCGCAGGTCTGCGGGTGAAGGTCGCCAACATTGCCCGAAGAATCGCCAAAATAAAGTGGCAGTCGGCAAGGCACATTGCTCGTAGAACGGATGGTCGATGGGGCCGAAAGGTTCTAGAGTGGCGACCGCGCCCGGAAAACGCAGTGTTAGAAAGCCTCCTGCAAGGTGGACCGACGACCTGGTGCGAGTCGCGGGAGTGCGGTGGATGCGAGACGCATAGAATCGGTCGTTGTGGAGACGCTTGGGGGAGGCCTATGTCCAACAGTGGACATCTTTCGGCTGAAATGATGATGATGATGATGAGATATGAATCACCCGATATGTACTAACGTGCCAAAAATTAATGTATTAATAGTAATCACCTAGCACATTTCTTTTCAAACTTCAACATTATTCTTACTTAAAAAGAAAAAATGTAAAATTTATACTCGTCTCCAACAAAACGCCGATTTTTAACAAGCTTCGCTTAGGGCTGGGGGAATCTAGCCCTTGACTTGAGAACTTACTCCCCTACACAAAAGATAATCAACCTTCAAACCCACAAAATAAGGTACAGTTTCTACTACCACAGTATCCACGACAAACGCTAGCCATAAAGAAAACGACGGAAATAAAGAAAAACGCACATTATTTTTTGTAGCAATAAAGTTTAAATTTCAGTAGAGTATGCAAATTTTCTTATTTTTTAAATAAGGCCTGTATTATTGGAGTAGGAGAGCATAGTATAAGAGGAGCTCATTGTTTTGTGAGTACCAGACACTGTCTCAACGAACATTATACCTTATGTTTTTAGTTATAGAGTCTATTTTCTATTTTGTTACCTAGTATTGATTACTGATACCATAATATAGCTCGGATCTCACGACTTGATTCAAGTTTACTGGGTCATTCCACTCGCTAGGCAAGTACAGTGTACAAGTACTGGGTTCAACAATGATTGCTTAGGCCTTTATAACCTTAAAGTCGCAGTAAATATAACTTTGCTCTTTTTTTACTTTATAATAGAAATTCGTGAGGATATTTTCAAATGTAGTGTATGGATAAAGGTGAAACGATGGCCTGGTGAAGGTTGCGGGAATCCGATGGATGCGATACGCACAGGACCGTTCATTGTGGCGACATTTGGGGAAGGCCTATGTCCAGCAGTGGACGTCTATCGGCTAAATAATGATGATGATGACGATGATGATTGTAATACAATACTGCGCCCCATCTCCTCTCCTAGTGAGCAGACCTGCGTCGCAGCAGTGGAAATAAAGACTGTTTATGGTTATGATAATACGAAGATGGAGAGATGAACTTGACTCTTACCCAGTGGCGGATTAGGCAAGTAGCAAGAGTAGCAAGTGCTACTGGCCCCGCGCATCTGGGGGCCCCGCGCGTTCCGCACTTTTGAGATCACTACGGTTTTTTAGAATTTCTCTCACCTTTAAATCTTCGATTACACGGAGTATGCAAAAAACCATCAACATCTTGATTTTTTCAAAAGTTCTTTTTTAGTTCTTTGTTACGGTAGGAAAATGAGGAAAATATCGTCGTTGCATAGAATTTTTTTTTATCTATCTTCATAAAAAAAGGTCTACACACAGGGGCCCCTTGGACGAATTTGCTACAGACCCCGAGCTGACTTAATCCGGTACTACTCTTACTTGAGGAACTGGCCTGCAATGGCAGAAGACAAAAGTGTGGAAAAAGTAGAGAGAGGCCTACGCCCACCAGTGGGACATTTTATATAATAGCACAAATTTTATTTATTTATTTAACAATTCATGTGGACTGAATTCCGTACCAACGAGTCTATACTTCGGGAACTCGGAATAAAGCGTTTATCGTATTCTCACCTTTTTTGGTCACGTATGCCGCAGAGGGGAAGTGGCTATTGACCGACTTGTAGTTCAGGGAAAGGTTGAGGGTACGAGGCCACGAGGAAAATCGCCTATGAGGTGGACTGACCAGATTAAAGCAGCAGTAAGTGGCTCATCATCACTGCACGAATGCACAAGGAAGGCGGCCGTCAGAGAGGAGTGGCGGCGCGTTGTGAAGCTTGCCACCAACACCTGAAGTCCACGACCATGACCACGACCACTCTGTCAAGAGTGATATCGACAAGGAAGAAGTACACGCGTACCTATAATACTCGTAAAATGACAAGAAGATGGAGTTTGTGTTCCCTGATAGCTACAACCTAGGGGTCTTTAAGTCAAGAGTGAATAGGTTACTTCTAGGCAAGCGTGCTCCATCGTCGGCCACATCATCGATTACCATCAGGTGAGATAGTGGTCAAACGCGAGCAAATCAATAATAAAAAATAAAAAAAAGAAGAAGGAAATAGAAAAAAAAAGGAGCAAAAGTGATGCTTATTTCTATAGAAATTTCTTCCAGCATACCTGCGAAAAGAAGAGTTGCAACTGTTCTTTTTTAAATAATATCCCCGTAGATTTTTTCCTGTACGAAAGCTGGCTTTTCGTAAGAAAAAAAACTGGGCAAGTGCGAGTCGGACTCGCGCCCTGAGGCTTTCGTACAAACTCACCGTATATAAATAGTTCAATTCCCGAAAGGAGAAATTTTTTTCGAATCTAAAAAAAATTTTGTTTTTTGGGACGTAACTACAAATTTACTGTTTTCTGATTTATTCCTATACCTGTGCTATATGTGTGTGTAACCTTGCCTTATACCAAATTTCAGGATTCTGGGTCAACGGGAAGTACCATATGAATTTTGATTCTCTTGAGAGTGTCAAAATATACGTTTCTTGCAACATAAACGGCTGTATCTTTTTTTTGTTAACTTAGAAGTTTGATTTTTTCACAACTTCAAGGGACCGCAAACTTGAGTATACAGTTTTAATTTCAACTCGTTACCTCTATGCGTTCCCGAGATAAAGGGTCTTGACAGACCGACAGACGGACAACAATGTGATCCTGTAAGGGTTCCGTTTTTTCCTTTTGAGGAATTAAAGAAAAAAGAAATTGAATGCTGTTTGACTAATATTCTACTAAAATAATAACAAAATACTGGCAACCTAAACCTCGGTCTAAACGCATTACAATTGCGCAGGATTTTCATTTTCAACGAAAGTGATAATATTTTTTTAAATATTTGTAGGAACTTCGTAATATTTACCAATAGAAAACTCCATCAGCACATGTCTAGTTTCCAATGAAAATCTAGTCACAGAACTCATCTTAACCATCAGAAAACCACCAAAACTTAGCACTTCTGGACGGGTTCACTCAAATCTGTGACATTTCTTTTCTCAAAAGACCATCTCAGATACCAATCTGCATGGTTTTTATAAGATTTGACCATTACATGTTTCCTGTATGTACTTTAAAAAAGACTTTGACCCCTAAGTTTGTTTCGGTGTTTCTACTCAGGGTCAGCTAGGAAACACGGTCCTCATCTAGTTTAAAATGTCAAAAAAACGGACGTGTAAAAGTGTTTTTTATAAACCTATTTACAAAATAAACATCATCTATCATTTACTTCACACCAACAACCTAAATTGACCAGAACATCACATAACCCGAATTTCCCCCTAAAAATACACTTTCACTAAAAAGTTCCATTACAGTAAAAAAAAAAACAGAGTCTATTGTTTTAATTTTCGACACTAAAATGGCCGGATACCCATGGAAGGCTTAAATTAATAGAGCGAGTACAATGGCCAGGATAGGGTCAACGGCCGGGTCATGGGGTCACATGGGTGGGCCACGAGGCTACCATTGTTTTATGGGACTTTTTATTTCCATGCTTCTTTTATGGTGGTTTATGAATGGTCAGTTAGAGTGGAATGCTAAATATTTTATGAAAATGTAATCTGAACATTTTAACCGCATTACTAAATATGTATTTATTTTTGCAATGTTTTAGAAGTATGGAAATTAAATAAAAGATACAATTTTTTTTTGACCGCGATCCTACCTGGTGGTAAGCTGTGATGGAATCGTTGATGGTGAGGCGCACTATACTCCATCTGTTTAGGTAATTAACTAAATGTAAACAATCTTGACATGTCTTTTATCTAAAAGTTGTCTAAAAATTTTATTTATAATGTTTACAATTTGTTATTTACATATACCGATTGTTGGTAATTAACTAAATTTAAATAATCTTTCTTTTTTTTTATTTTTTTTTTTATTTTTATTCTTTTCTTTTATCTTTCTTTTTTTTTAATCTTTTTTATTTTTCTTTCTTTCTTTCTTTTACACGATTTTTTTTTAAATAAAAAGACATGCTTATCAAGATTGTTTACGTTTAGTTAGCTACCTAAACAAATGGAGTATAGTTTATTAAGAGCCTATTCACTCTAGCCTTTAAAGCAGCTAAATTATAATCGGACGGGAAGACCGCAACAGAAAAGTTGTTCCAGTCCTTCGATGTAAGCGATATAAACGACAAGTTTAGGTGTTTTATTGTATTGTCTCTACTTATTTTATTGTCTATATACTTATACATATATTCAGTGTGTATGTATTTTGTGCAACCCAATCAGTGTTCTGGCAATCTCTGTCTGTTATAATAATATAATAATAATAACGATGGAAATTAATAACATTGTTTAGGCAGGGGCCATAGTCTTAACATAGTTCCTGGTAACCAGTCCACTTAAGACTCCAAAAATCATAGCTTTATAACTTAGTTTTCAATATGTCGCAATAGTTTTCCACCAACTGAGGGTTGTCCTTGGATGCACTAGCATAGCGCGTGCAGGGATAATCACCGGTTGTTACCACGGTCCATTAAAAGTGTCTAAATAAGCCAAAAGTTTAAAGGTCCGGGACCTCAGGTTCCTGAGATAAATAAATGTATAAAAATAATATAAATATCGTATCAGTCGTTGCAATGACACGGGGCCTCTGGGCTAAAGAGGCCCCGGCGTGTGCAAAAACTCACTGACAATAATGATGATGAAGATAGGATATTCTAGAATAAGGCGGGAGCTCCGCTTTGCTTCCGCCTTACCCTTCTAACCTAACCTGTCCGTGTCGGGGTGCCCTAAAATTACGTCACCGCCTTCCCTACTCTCGTCTTTTACACACATTACCGGCTGTGAATTCGGTATTTGCGAGAATACCTAGGCAAAGTATAAAATAAATAATATTTCATACACAACCTACACATTTTAGGTATTCTATACATTGCCTAGTATAAAATACTGGCTATACATATTGCTGGTAACATACGTATGTTTAACATCACGGTATCTACGACCCACGAAAGCGGAGTACGCAGGTGAATCCGCGTGGGACAGCAAGTAAAAATATGCCGTTATCAGTACTTGACGATGTAACCAATTGAACAATGTGATGACTTAGCATGCACCACGCCTGCTGTCTACAAATGTAATCGTACGGGTGTTCTACAAACTGTCTTATCGTAAACATAACACATATAGACGAACATGGTGGTCTTACACTATATATTTAATAGTTCTGATTGATTCTGATGAATGTTGAAGATAAGTTTGATAGACTTCCACGCGTTTTGGCTATAAATAGAGTCCGAAATTCGTATTAACATATAAAAGGAGAAACTGACTGACTGACATATCAACGCACAGACAAAACTACTGGGACTAGGAGTATAAAATTTTGCACAAGGCTATTTGCCTATATTATGCTTTATTACGTAGGCGAGCATTAAGGGCCGGCGCTGCGTTACGAGAGGAAGAGAGGGAGAGTCAACCGACTCTAATTCTCGACTGACTCCCGAGTGACTAAAAAACTAATGTAATTATTTGAAGATTTACCAGTCTAAAAAAAGACCACTATTTTCTGAAGAGTTGTGCGAAAGAGTATCAATAATGGACCTACATTTGTTAGTTATATTTAGTTCTATGAGCTACTTATAACTCATAGGACTAAACGGATAGACGTGAATCCAAACCTCGGGCAGTCAGGCTGCTACTGAGAAGGATACGGGATTGTTTGAAATAATTGCCGCCACTTGGTGATATTTATTTATTTATTTATTTATTTATTTAAACTTCATGTACAGTAGTGGTACATAGGCGGACTTAATGCAACAAGGCATTCTCTACCAGTCAACCTTTGGGTTAAAAAGAAAATAATGTGGTAATTTAGTAAAAGACTGACACTCTCCCTCGCTCCACCCTTTCGGAAGGACTTATTTGACGTTTACCCAACCTCAAAAAAAAAACGTAAATAGAAAACTGAACAACCGGTTATCGAACTCACTAAGTATATCATGCTCAGCAGCAGTGCTTGTAACCACTAGACCAACGATGCAAACATATTTAAAAAATTCCAAAAAATTAGGGAGAACTTGTTCAAATGAACTTTAGTGTATTTTTACCACGGCTTGCCCTATTCGCAATCAGTTCATGTCAATACAAAAGGAGAACGCCCGAACGCAGCCACTTCGATCCAAATAGAACAAGTCTTTCCACTTAAACACAAGAACTGAGCCACGAACCGAAGCTAGCTATAAAATAGATAGAACTAAAATAGCGATAAATCGAAATGAGCCACAACTCGCATCCTTCTATTGATTATAACAACTCACTCAATTTGATAAACGTCTGATAACTGAATTGAATCTATACCAATTCCAAAATAAGAGCATCGCAAAGCTTACTCTAGCGGATTGCACAACTGCGTAAACTATTTTTAGATTCAGATTTTCAATATTTCAAGATGTCGGTCGATTCCGTCCATGATTTTATATTTAAAATCGTATCAGTTGCCAAAACCTTTTGTTAATTTCGGCGTGGTTTACGAGCGATACTAAAAATCCGCCATGTTGGCATCGCTTTATCGCGAGATGGCGGCTGATGTCAAAAAGGGCGCGAAAACGAACAAAATGGCGGACCGCGATCGTTATTTTTTAATAGTCTGTTTGTTGGCTATTAATTTTGTGGAGATTCTCGATGAAATGGCTTTGGTTTTGGCACTTGGAAAAGTAATTAGTAGATTTGGTTTGTGTGGATGATGTACTAAAGAACTATTACACTATTGTAATCTCTTCTAATCTCTCCTTTCACAAGTCTGCTGGAAGAAGGTCTTTTTGAAATAAGCAGTACCTTTGAACTAATTTTTATAATAAGATATCTTCTTCTATATATGTGTGTACATAAATTATAAAATAAATAAAGGTTTAGTTTTAATAATAAGTGTTTTAATTTTAATTGAGAAAATATCGCGAGGTCTGGGACCTTACCCTACCCTTTCTACTATAGAAACAACTGCGAGTGTCCCCCTTACTTTGTTGACACTTCTACGATCCAAACTAACCGTTTCGCCTTTTATACCACGTACATCGAAGGAATGGAACAATTTAGCGTTCTTCCCGTTTGATTGTAATTTAGGTGTCTTCAAGGCTAGAGTGACTGTTCACTCTAGCCTTGAAGATATTCCCCACTCTCCCCTCTCACTTTTTAACTCCATACAGTAAACACATAATGGTCAAGTCTTATGAGAACCATGCAGATAAGTGTCTGAGATGGTCTTTTGAGGAAAGAATCATAAGATTTGAGTAGACTTGTCCAGTCAGTGCAAGCATTTGTCAGTATTCATGTAGCTCAACTTAGGACTAGTAAGCTCACGATTCGAGAAACAAAACCAATGAAAGGACATTTAGGTAGGCCGCATAAATTACTGGAACTGCAAGAGGAAATAAAATAAAAAAGTAATAATACTTTATGAAGTAAATACTCATCTCTAAAAATGGTGATTGAACCTTTTTAAGTTAACAAAGGTTAAAAAATTATCTTCAAGCTATCGCTAAACATCTTTACATATGAATTAGCGTACCCATACAATTTAACGAAGTAATTTCAGTCGCAAACAAAAGACGGAAGGTGTTTAGCGAGATCTTAAAGAATTTACATGCAAATTTCAAATTCTTGGAAACTCGGCAAATTAAGTACTTCCCTTAACTTTTCGCACCTCTGCGCGTCACCCTTAATATGCTTCGCTACGCATCATTTAAGAAACAATGCATATAAAATGTAAAACCTCTTCAACACGTTAGGTACGTCCCAAAGATATGAATAAAATTATTGTAACTGAACTTGAAATAGTTCAGTTACACCGAATTGCAAAAGTTTCGCTTTGGTGTTTGCCAGTGTTCAAAGAACAGACCGAATACGGAATAACACGACACTCAAAAGCTGGCTTAATAGACATGGGCAAAAAAGCTGCTAAGCTCAAATGGGACTGGTTGGGTCACGTCTGATGCATGCATGGCCTAAAGATCCACTGGTTGTAGCTATCAGGCAACACAGACTCCGCTAGAGAATGTTCCATACCGGAGTGAAATAAGGAGTGAAGTCATTCCTTGGCTTAGCATTTCTTAGCATGGGTTCGCTTCCGAAAGGGAAACTCGAGGTCCTGGAACGCAAGGCTAAGAAGGGAAACTTTTACTGACTAAACCCACACCTATGTTAGGTGTGGGTTTAGTCAGTAAAAGTCTGACAAAAGCGAAAGAAGTCTGGTCGATTTCCCACATAAAAAAGCACTCGAAATATGTATATAATATATATATAATACTGGCCTGTTGGTCTAGTTGTAAGTGGCCCTGACTGCTATGCCGGAGGTCGTGGGTTCGATTCCCACCCAGGACAAATGTTTGTGTGATGAGCACGAATATTTGTTCTGTGTCTAGGTGTAATTTATCTATATATGTATGTATTTAGAAATATATAAGTATGTTTATCAGTTGTCTAGTACCCATAACACAAGCTCTGCTTAGCTTGGGACTAGACAGCGTTTTGTGACAGTTATGGAATATTATATTATTATTGTGGAATATTAAATATAAACATTTACTAAACATGAAAAATTTTCTCTAAAAGTTTAAACACTCAAAGGCTGGTCACTCAGCAAGATTGTTCTAATGACTAAAATTTTGCAAGAACAGTGATTTAGTTAAGTCTGTGTGAACTCAAATTTAATACTTTGAGGAACACGTAACTAGTAAGTAACTCCTTAACCTCTCCAACTGAGCTCTAAATAGCTTAGAACTTGTGTTTTACATCAATAGTGCAAATGGTAGGGATCGAAGTCACGATTCCTCGTTTGCTGGTAAAGTTGTCCGCCTCAAACGGGCCTACATCGCTTTCTTACTTGAACACAACATTAGCATTACCTTCAATTTGATTCATCTTTACTTTGACCTGACATTTATCAGGATCATTAATTTCATATTCAAAATGCCAATACATCACCACCCTTTAGATAGACACAATAAATTTCGCTCCCTTCACCGAAGTCAAAATCAAAATGTCAATGTAAATGCCGAATGGTCCCTATGGGAACATTAAAAAGAAATCCGTTATTGTTATTGCTAACTAAATAGCTTCAAAATGTCAGAAATAAGGCCGAGAATCAGAAATGCCAGTGAAAATGCTAGGTTGCGACATTTTGGCATGATCCGATCGTGGCACGGTCCGGTAGACACCCTAACTTGGTGCCGATTCCTTGCGTTTTAGAAATGTATTGGTAGAAGAAAGTTGGACCGGGCACGTCGTCGAGAATAGTAATAAATGATAGCTATAAATCAGAGCCTTGTTCATCATTACCATATTTCTGCCTTTATCCTGTGTTACTTGGGGTCGGCGCCACACATCTTTCACATTCTGTCGTATCAACCGCCGCGCTATCACTGACTTCCTTTTCTTTTATATCTCTTCTCCGACAATCTAACCATCTTTTTTCTTTGGCTCTCTCCATCCATCCACATGTATACTCATAACTATTTTAGGAACATTCATTTCATCTCTCTTCTTGACCATTTCAGGACCATACCAAGACAATCCCTTTTAACTTTTCAGTTTCTGGCCCCACTTTTAAACTTTCTGGTCATACAACACAACCAGAGACACAAATCAGAGCCTTGTTAATAGATAAAAACAAGAGCAGAGAGAGCTCAAAAGTACAAGTTTGTATGCATTTGAGGCAATGCAGTATAACGTGTAACGTGAGTACGAGTACCATCAAATGAGTTAACAAAGTTGAAGAAGAAGATGATTTACCAATGAGTAAAATTATGTGACTAATAAATTTTACACAAAATAGAACCAACTAGCCTTTGGCTGTGGCTTCGTCCGTGTACATAAAATATAGCCTATGTCACTCAGGAATAAAGCAGCTTTCTATCGGTGAAAAAATTTTAGCAATCGGACTAGTACTTACAGAGATTACTTCATAAACAAACTTTACCTCTTTATAATATTAGTGTAGAATATGAACTATTTTAATGGAGACCTAAATTTTCGTGTCCTTGCAAATACCGAATCAATGTTCCATTGAAATAAACAACATCAAAAAGTAATTAACGATACTGTTTGCAAAATTAATGTTGTTGCATTAGAATGGATTACTTCTGGTACCATTTTGGGAATGCGATTCAATATAGGAGCTATTTATAATTCTGTAGAAGCACGAAGAGGTCTATAAAAGGGAGCGGAAAACGATGTTGATTGCAGACACGATCATTCACTGGTACAAAGTCTGTTGAAATACTTGAATGTTTGGGCTCATTCATCTTTGTAAATCATATCTAAATCTTAAGCATTATTAAAATATCGGCGGCGGCGATCTCTCGCGCCGGGCCTTGGTACAGGCTATGGTCCGAAGCAAGGAGGAGTGGCAGGCGGTCGCCTCCTTCTGCGAAGCAGTAATGCTAGCAAAGGAGGCGGCCGATCGCATGAGACAACGGTCCTCACGCCCCAGCCGCCGCCGGGATTCCGATCCCGATTTCCGGCCACCGTAGGCGCGGGATTGCCGACCGTCCGGTAACCCTCCGGACCGAGCTCAAGTCGTCGTTGGCGCGTACTGTTCCACACATGCCTCAGGGAGATGTCAGCAAATCGTAGGGCCCCGCAGGGTCGAAGCCTATTGGGGCCACGGGTAGTGTGAAAGTGAAACCCGGGGCCCTGGGACGAAGGCAAAGAAGGAACAGGAGTGGGTTTTTAGTCAGTAAAGGTCTGACACTATCTCTCGCTCCGCCCAAGAGCGCGATTTGTCATAAGATGACTTTCCCACCTAAAATAAAAAGCATTATTAAAATGTAAAGAAGTGGCATTGTTTATTTGTTTGTAACACTAATTTTATTTTTAACAATTCAATTTATTATAAAGGCGAAAGTATAATAATAATAATATTCCACAACTATCACACAACGCCATCTAGTCCCAAACTAAGCAGAGCTGGTGCTATGAGTACTAGACAACTGATAAACATACTAATATATTTCTAAATACATACATACTATAGATAAATTATACCCAGAGACAAAACTAATGATCGTGCTCATCACACAAACATTTGTCCTGGGTGGGAATCGAACCCACGACCTCCGGCATGGCAGTCAGGGCCACTAACCACTAGACTAACAGGTCTATCAAATCAGTTTGTATTTTACATGTATGTGTATGTCTCTAAATATCTCTAATTGTAATTTAAAAAGCCACTGGCTCGTGAAATACAGGCCTAACCTAATCTGGCTCAGGACGTGTGTTTCAGTGTGGGTAAGAGACAGAGCTTTAAAGGTTGTCTAGCGCCATCTCTTACCCACAATGGAAATAAGAATGAAACAATCTTACTTTAAACGTCATGGTAACCCGCAGGAGTTAGGGTTTCACTTATTTGTTAACAAGTAAATAGATTTGTATCAATAACGAATTATTGTTAGTATCATTATTTATTCACACTCATAATTATGGCTAAACAGGTTTAGATAAAAGGGGTATGCCCATAATCCATACAAACTTTGGCCCACAGTAGACACGTATCGAGATGACTTCAATCGTTAGTGTATAATTATTAGGATTTTTGGTATTAATAAGTCTGGTAGATCCTGTTTTAGAATTAGGTATAGAATACTTTTTAACCTGGTAAGCTACATAATGGATTATATGTTTGTCTTTCACGTAGGCAAAGCCAGTGCCGGAAGCTAGTAGATAATAATCTCTGGAATTACTATACTAATCTGAACCCAAATACACTATTACCGAGTGTCTTGAGACAGGTCATCTCGGATAAAATCGTGGTTCTCGTGGAATTAGCCACAAAGCGAAGCCACGGATAGTCGCTAGTGTGGGGCATTTTCCTTTTATAAATGGGCGTTTTCCTTTTTTCCAACATTGTTAGTCCTTCTTAAAAAATATTGCTAGTAACCCTATATTTATTAGGGTGTAACGTGTTTCTTAAATTTTAGATTTTTTGACTCGGCTCGAATTCTTGATACCACTCATGCACAGTGTTCGTTTATCAAAAATCACCAAAATCTGTTAATATTTAGAGGTTGCACAACGCCAATAAGTACGACATCAGTGAAGAAAATACTGTATTTTTCCCAGCCATTATTGTCCCACAGCTTCGAAGACCTTCCCGAGTTCTTCCAGACAATATTCTAATTTTTTTAGGGAACAACCCAGAATGTTTAAAAGGAAAAAATGGAACCCTTATAGGATCACTTTGTTGTCCGTCTGTCTGGTCTGTCTGTCTGTCTGTTAAGACCCTTTATCTTGCTAACGTATAGAGGTATCGAGTTGAAACCATACACTCAAGTCTGCGGAGTCTTGAAGTTGTAAAAAAATCATCCTTGTAAGTTACCGAGACAAAAAGATACTTCGGTTTATGTGGCAAAAAACGTTACGTACGTTTCGAAACTCTCGAGGAAATCAATATTCCTAGGGTGCTTTCCGTTGACCCAGAATCCTGAAATTTGGCATAAACCAAGGTCTTTTAACACAAGTATAGGAATATAATAAATCTGAAAACTGTAAATTTGTTATGTCACGATTGTTTTTTTTTTTGCTATTCGGAAAATTCTTCTGAGACTCATGAGTTGTTGAGAGAACCCCCTACGGTTCTGCTAACATCTAATTAAGGCGCGCGTGGAACACTACGCGCCATCGACGTCTTGGGCTCGGTCCGGACGGTTACCGGACGGTCGGATGGCGAGCTACATGTAGGATGTATAACTCCATCTCTCTTTCTCACTCGGACACCTGACATTTAACACGTCATGGTAAAAACTCTGATCGAAGTTTCTAATTTTACGCCACCTATTACGCTATATATTTTTAATTTTACGCCCAGTGGCCAAAGCCATTATTTGACCAGATCAATAAAGTCTGTAACATCAACGTCTTCGTGCCAATAACCATTTTCCTCTTTAATATTCTTGGACCTTGTACAACGGCCTTGAACTCGGCCTTGGCCATTTGCATTTCAAATGCTTACATTAATAAACATACATACAATAGGTACATATAATGAAACCCAGCTTTTGTGTACCGGAACTGCTTTAGAATTACAGTGTGTTGCCACATTTTGAACATGGGCAGTGGTGGTAATTTAATGGCCCCGACTTATGAGTTTTTTATTTTTATTTTAGGCTCGCGTGTCACCACTATCTCACCTGACTGGAGCGCTTGGGAAGAGCAACGCCGTGACCTCGTGGGGCCTTGGTACAGGCCATGGTCCGGAGCGAGGAGGAGTGGCAGGCGGTCGCCTCCTTCTGCGAAGCAGTAATGCTAGCAAAGGAGGCGGCCGATCGCGTGAGGCAACGGCAACGGTCCTCACGCCCCAATCGCCGCCGGGATTCCGATCCCGATTTCCGGCCATCGTAGGCACAGGCTTGCGGACGGCGAGCAATGGGTGGCTCGCCATCCGACCGTCCGGTAACCGTCCGGACCGAGCCCAAGTCGTCGACGGCGCGTATTGTTCCACGCGCGCCTCAGGGAGATGTCAGCAAATCGTAGGGGCCCAGCAGGGTCGAAGCCTACTGGGGCGAAGGCAACAAAGGAACAGGAGTGGGTTTTTAGTCAGTAGAAGTCTGATACTATCTCTCGCTCCGCCCAAGAGCAGGATTTGTCATTAGATGATTTTCCCACCTAAAAAAAAATGGTCTTTAATTATGAAATTGCCGTTTTTTATAACGGGTTGCTTTGAAGTGTTACATATTTGGATTGACTTGGAATTACAAGTTCAAATAAACTTTATATTATAGGTACGTTATTCTTTTTCCGAAATTAGGTACGAGTATTTATTGGTTTCTTTATGTTTTGTATTTTATGTAATATCGCAGTTTTTATAACCATGAAAGCTAATAAAATTTATTTTTTATTTATGATAGAATAAAGTTTTCCGGGTCAGCTGTTAATTTTATAATTTTTTTAACCCGGTTGAACGCTACGATCCCGCGAGAATTTTCAACATTCGCGCAAATGAGACCATTTCAAATGCTAGTAATCTACAAATTGACATCGTTTTCCACCGCCAACCAGCAACTCACGTGCACGTTCCACTTTCCCTCCCGTATATTACCACGCACACAACTATTGTTTTTCACCGTTATTTATTGCAAAGTTTAGCATAGTACCTCTGTTTATTAGGGACCGGCCAGAAAGGGGACGAGCGTTTTGTTTTTAACAAAATACTCGTGAATCATTTGCAAGAAGTTCTGTACCCATGATAAGCATAAGCATAGCATAGCATAGCATAATCAGCCTTTTAATGGGGAGAGGGGATAGGCCGTAATCCAACACGCGGTCCCAGTGCGGGTTGGTGAATGTCACATTTTTTTATTTTTTATTTTTTTAAGGTGGGAAATCATCCAAATGACTTCTCGCGCTCTGGGTGGAGCGAGAGGGCGTGTCAGACTTTTACTGACTAAAACCACACCTGTGTCCTTCAATTACCCTTTGCGTTCTAGGACTACGGGTTTCCCTTTCAGAAATTCTCCGCGGTCCTAGCTAGCGAGCATCGGCCCTGTTGGGCCCCTACGGTTTGCTGACATCTCTTTGAGGAGCGCGAGGATTACTACGCGCTGTCGACGACTGGGCTCGGTCCGGTTAGTTACCGAACAGCCGGACGGCGAGCTACCCAGTGCTCAACGTCCGCAAGCCCGCGTCTACCGTGGCTGGTAGTCGGGGTCGGAATTACGGCGGCTAGGGCGTGAGGACCTTCGTTCCCTCACGCGTGCAGCCTCCTCCTTCGCTAGCATTACTGCTTCGCAGAAGGAGGCGACTGCCTGCCATTCCTCCTCGCTCCGGACCATAGCCTGAACCAGGGCCCGACGCGAAAGGTCGCTGCCACCAATTGCCTCCACGAGGACACGGCGGTGCTCCGCCCAAGCGGGGCACACCTCCACCGTATGCTCCACCGTGTCCTCTGGGTGGTCCGCACAATGATGACACCTGGGCGTTGCTTCCGCCAGAATCCGATGCAGGAACTTCCCGAACTGGCCATGCCCGGTGAGGACCTGCGTCATGCGGAAGGTGAGGACGCCGTGTTGTCGCTCCAGCCACTCCTCAAAGAGGGGACTTACCGCCATAATTGTGGTGAATGTCACATGTCTTCGCTTTTTTGGTTCTAGGACATGCCGGTTTCCTCACGATGTTTTCCTTCACCGTTTTGAGAGCAGTGGTGTTGAAATAAACTACACAAAATAATGCGCCTGGCTAGGTTTGAACTAGCGACCTACAACTCGTAAGTCAGGGCCGTTATGGATGTTATTGATAGGTTTACGCTTGACCACTATCTCACCTGATAGTTAGCGATGATATGGTCGACGATGGAGAACGCTTGCCTAGAAGTAACCTATTCACTCTTGACTAAAAGACTCTCAGGCAGAGGGCCCGGCTATCAGGCAAAGCCCGGCTTGATCAAGCTATCTATCTAGAATTTATTTACATAATATCTTATTTTATCTACACTTATTATATAAAGAGGTAATTGATTGGTTTTATATTGTTTTGTTTGTGGAGGTAATCTCTGAAAGTACTGGTCCGATTGCTAAAATTTTTTTACCGATAGAAAGCTGCTTTATTCCTGAGTGACATATGCTATATTTTATGTACAAGAGTGAAGCCGCGGGTAAAAGCTAGTTATAAATAAAATAGAATCAGGAAAATATATTACTATTTTTTCTGATTCTGTTTACTGCAATGGATCATATATTTTTGCGCATTATAAAACTCGCGATTAGCTCTTGTAGTCCTCATAAAAGTGAAAAAAACTGGGCAAGTGCGAGTCGGACTCGCTCACTGAGGGTTCCGTACTAACTGAAAATTTCAATTTACGATTTATGACGTATTAAAAAAAAAAACTACTTACTGGATCTCGTTAAAACCAATTTTCGGTGGAAGTTTGCAGGGTAATGTACATCATATATATTTTTTTAGTTTTATCATTCTCTTATTTTAAAAGTTACAGGGACACACATTTTACCACTTTGAAAGTGTCACTTTGAAAAAAAATATATTAGAAACCTCAATATCATTTTTGAAGACCTATCCATAGATACTGCACACGTATGGGCTAGCCATTTGGCTACAGAACCCTAAAAAACATGAATCTCCTGCAGGTGTCCAATGCACCTCCTAAGTTCGTTCAACCTCACCTACATTTTAAATCGAACGTATCCATTATGACTGTTTTGCAAAACTACATGTATAAGAACAAAGAAAAGTATATTTTGTTTTATTCATACATTTTTGATATGCACATAAAAGTCGGAAATTATGTAAATATGGAGTAATGTATGGAAATTTGGTCTGCAACCATTTGTTCGGTGTTGAATTCCTAATCTATAGCTTTAAGGTACGTTATATTGTTTTTTAATACCTCCAAATTATAGAGAGATAAGCAAAAAGTCGTCTATCATCATAGGGTGGAGCGAGACAACGTGTCAGACTTTTCTTACTAAACTAAATCACACCACTGTGTCCTTGCCCGGAGGACACAGTGAAGCATATGGTGGAGGTGTGCCCCACCTGGGCAGAGCACCGCCGTGTCCTCGTGGGGGCGATCGTCGGTGGCGATCTTTTGTGCCGGACATTGGTACAGGCTATGGTCCGGAGCGAGGAGTGGGAGGCGGTCGCCTCCTTCTGCGAAGCAGTAATGCGACCAAAGGAGAAGGCCGCACGTACACCCGCATGGCAATGGCCCTTGCGCCCCAGCCTTACACTCCCGATTTTCGGTCACCGTAGGCAACGGACGGTCGGACGGCGAGCTATTCCGGGACTGCTGCAATCGCGTGTCTGTTTATTCGCCTGTACACTCTGAAGGGTACCGCAGATTTGTAAAGATCTCACCACTCATCATTAGCAAGTCTTCGCCTATGGTAGCCGGAAATCGCCCTGTGACTTGCTCTGAAACCCCCTTAAATACTGCACCAATTCTTACCTAATCATTATTTTTATTTAGCCAACAAGATTAAATTTTTATGCCTTTTAAACGTACCTGTTTTGATCTGTTAATACGTTTCAAAATTAACCCAAACCTACTTCAGACCAAAAGTAGCTCATACTTTAACATAAATCGTTTCAAAAAACGGTCTTAGAATTTTAGAAGAGAATGAACTGTATTGCATTACCACCAGAGGTCGGAATTAGATAGAATTATTCATGTACTTGCATCGAAATACTGGTATTGAATTGGATCTTCCGGGATTAGTAATGAAAAATCCCGTGTGGCCAACAATATTAGGTACAAATAAATAATGATAAAAACCTCAGAGATAGATAAGACAAATAAAACAAAGATACAATTTTAGTACTATTTTTCATTAAAAAAGATCTAAATCAACTGAGATAAGGTAAACAAATTTATACACTTTCTGCTCCTCGTCATAAATGCAGAAAAAATTTTTTTCTGCTTTATTTCTGTTAGTGTCATAAAAAATTCTGTTCTTTAAAACTTATCTCAGGATTTGAGGCACATCCACTTTATTCTTTCGCTGTATGAAATCGGAGTAAGTACATTCTCATCATCATCATCATATCAGCCGAAAGACGACCACTGTTGGACATAGGCCTCCCCCAAGTGTCACCACAATGAATGGTCCTGTGCGTCTCCCATCCATCGGATTCCCGCAACCCTTACAAGGTCATCGGTCCACCTTGTAGGAGGCCTTCTAACACTACGTCTTCCGGAACGTGGTCGCCATTCCAGAACCTTTCGCCCCAACGGCCATCCGCAAACGCCAACGGTCATCACCAAAGTCATGGTAAACAGCCATGTATCACATACTCCTATCAAGGTCGGGGACTCTACCGAAGTTGTGGACAACTACGTTTACCTGGGCCAAACAGTCCAGTTGGGTAAGTCTAACTTCGAGAAAGAGATCAATCGTCGAATTCGACTCGACTGGGTAGCGTTCGGGAAGCTTCGCGGTATCTTCTCGTCTCAAGACGAAAGTCCAGACCAGTGCCTGTTGCCAGTGAAGACATATGGCTCCGAAACGTGGTAGCTTACAATTGGCCTCATCAGAACAATTAAAGTCATCCAAAGGGCAATGGAAAGGGCTATGCTCGGAGTTTCCTGCGTGATCGAATCAGGAATGAGGATATCCGTAGGAGAACCAAGATTACCGACATGGCACGAAGAATCGCCAAACTTAAGTAGCAATGGGCAGGGCACATTGCTTGTAGTACATTTTTAACTCTACCTAATTCTGAACTCTGCTTATAACCGGACACAAAGATATACAATTGTACATCATCTCTATTAAAACGCATGCCGATTCGAATATAAACAGTGAGTCAGTCTGACTAACTATTTAATATTAAAAGTATTTGCTAGTCTGTCAGTATATTATCATCGTTGGCTGTCAGCATCTCACACAGTTTGTACTGGAAGTTAATTCTTGGAATGTTTGCTCGTAAACTAAGATGGGAGGGCCTAGTAACCAGTGGCGTTACTAACCTTTTATGCGCCTGGTGCTAGTTTCTGAAACTGCGCCCCTAAAAAAATCCATGTTGGGTAAGTTCAATCCGCCTGACGCTGGTCCTCACTGGACATGAGTGTTTCGGATCTGGTGGCAAGAAATGTATGGGTGTCACCATTAGGTGGAAGTTGGTCCCGCTTCGGTGGAGCCCCACTGTGTCCTTAAAGAGGCGATCGACGGTGGCAACTTGAGCGTCCGGCCCTGGTTCAGGCCATGGTACGGAACGAGAGGCAATGGGAAACAGTAACCTCTTTTTGATGAAATTAATGATACAAAACTTGGCCTTGGTTTGATCATATTTGCGCCCCGTCAGGATCTGCGCCCTGTGCCTGGGCACCTCTGGTACCTCTCTAGTTACGGCACCTACTAGTAACTAGGATTAGTCATGGCTGAAAATTCGGAGTTCATTGCTAAAAATAATTGTTTTATAGAGGCCAATGGCCCAATATACTGAAGGGTTATGCCGTCTATAGGCACGTTACGAGTGTCTTAGGAATTTATAGAAACGTACACCGATGTAGAGAAAGGTCTTTTTCAATACACTTACTCCAAAACCCGCTCTTATCTTAGCCACTCAATTTACTGTTTTTCGAACTAGTGCGGAAAAGTGCGCGATCTTGACCCCTCCACAATTTATTACATTTATCGTATCAGGCCGGGCGACCCCCACGAGTCGCACGTCAGCCCCCGTTTATTTATATCTTCGTAAGTGTATCAAAAACCATCTTTTGAAACACGTGGGAATTTGTCACCAGTCGATTCCATAACACCCTCGCCTACGGCTCGTGCGAATTTCGCCTCGGTCGTAATGAGAAACTTTCTCCACTTGTATCAAAATGTACAATTTTTTACTGTTCGCGTTTGACTACTATTTCACCTGATGGAAAGCGACGATGTGGTCGACCTTTGTTTCTTTAATTCTTTCTTTTTTACTATCTTTATTTTTTCTTTATTGTAGAACATGGTTTACCAATGTGCCAAGCTTCATCAAAATTCGGTTAGCCGTTTGAGCGTGAAGACCAACATACATACTCACTGACAAAAATTCGCATTTATAATGTTAGAGGGAAGCAACTCGATATAAATTTTCACTATTTTTCATACAACCGCTCTTACGCGTTATTACACATTGTTCAGTAAATATTTTGGAAACACAGTATCTTGTGGATATTATCTAGGCTTCTATTGAAATCAATTTATAAATTTGTATAAAACTTATCCAGTAAAGACCTCTGAAAATCTGTTATTTTGCATGAACTTTGACACTTCATAATTTACTCAAAAATTAAAAAACTTAAGAAAGTATAACAATATATATAGCCTAGAAATATATAGAATAGAGATAGCCTTGCAAATTTAATCAATATTCTAATTGGCGACAATTTTTCAAAAACTTTTAAGGGTTTAAAAAAAACACGTATTTCCTGGAACAAGTTTTGTAAATTATTCGAGTAAATCACGGAATTACCGAATGCTAACAGAGTTTTCAGGCGTTATCTCTCTTTTTTCGCGTTACCTTCTCTTCAAACATCGCTTTGTAATGCGTTAGATGAAGTAACAAGCTTTTAAACCATGCTCGATGTTGACGATAGGCGAACGAAAAAGGACCCTCTTAATGATTGTTTATAAGAAAATCTCACAAGAAAAACATAACATTTACAAAGTGAAACAACCAATTAATTGGCGTAACTAGCTTATTTTACTTTCAATCGAAAGTAATCACTATAGTGAACAAAATAATTTATGTTAATTTTAAACTACATTTGTATGTAAAGTATACAAGCTTAATTAAATAAATTATACAAATCACACTAGGTTGTGAGTATGTGTGTATGTTTATTTCTTCTTCTCTCGTGAACAGCTGAACGGATTTAGACGTTTAGCACAGAAGTATATATATTTTTTTAAATTTGATATAAACTAGTGCTTGACTGCGATCCCACCTGATGGTAAGCAGTGATGCAATCGTTGATGGTGAGGCGCACTAGTTTATTAAGAGCCTATTCACTCTAGCCTTGAAGACACCCAAATTATAATCGGATGGGAATACCGCAGCAGGAAAATTGTTCCAGTCCTTCGATGTACGCAGTATAAACGATGAGGCCCGTAGAGGTTTCGACAACATATGGATGGCCGCCGTTCGTCGAGTTGTCCTATGGTAGAAATGAGATGGCGGAATCAAATCATGCAATTCCCGCGCACACTCTCCAAAATGCAACCTGTAAAAAACCGATAGGCTGGCTACCCTACGCCTGTGCTCAAAGCTTTGAAGATTGGGCTTGACTGAATCTGGATCACCAAACAGCCTCTTCGCACGCCTTTCCACCGAGTCCAAAGCTGCTAGGTGGCATTTTGCAGCACCAGCCAAGATATGGCTGCAGTACTCCACACACGATATATGTCCTGGTGGAAATTATTCTCTCTATCTGTTACCTCTTCACCCTAACTGCTAAACCGTTTCGAAGTCTATTGGGACTGTGGGACCATCCGAAAAGGAAATCCGCGGTCCTGGAACGCTAGGCAAAGAAGGAACATATGTATGGTGTAAGTCAGTAAAAGTCTGATACGCCCTCTCGCTCCACCTTAGAACAGGAGAAATCATTAAATGATTTACCACCTCAAAAAAAAGCTATATCCCAAATGAAAGTCCCGTCAAATTTTGTTTAACCATTTTGAAGGCTTATCCCATATTTTGAAACCCCGTTCCCGCAGGAATATGAAAAGTAGCCAAAATCTCATCAAAATCAGTCTAGCCGTCTCGGAGATTAGCCGGAACAAACCTATAGACTGGCAAAAAATTTCAAAGTTCACATTCTTTTATAGGTATCGAATACACTTTCATATGCATTTTATAAAAAAATGTTATTTTTGATATTACAAACAGACAGTTCAATTTTATCGGTTGATTATTTTAGGACACAAAAAAATACTGGGCAAGTGCAAGTCGGACTCGCGCACTAAGGGTTCCGTACAAACTTGAAAGGTAAATTGCGGTTTACGATTTATGATGTTTAAAAAAAACTACTTACTAGATCTCGTTCAAACAAATTTTTGGCGGAAGTTTGCATGGTAATGTACATCATATATTTTTTTTTAGTATTATCATTCTCTTATTTTAGAAGTTAGAGGGGGACACACATATTACCACTTCGGAAGTGTCTCTCGCGTAAACTATTCAGTTTAGAAAAAAATTAGAAACCTCAATATCATTTTTGAAGACACCCCACAAGTATGAGATAAATGAAAAAAAAAATTTTGAGTTTCAGTTCTAAGTATTGGGGAACCCCCAATATTTTTTGTTTTTTTTTATTTTTTATTTTGGTATGAAAATCTTAATGGGGTTCACAGAATACATCTCAAGTTTCAACAGTATAGTTCTTATAGTTTAGAAAAAAAGTGCCTGTGACATACAGACGGACAGACAGACAGACATGGCGAATCCATATGGGTTCCGTTTTTGCCATTTGGCTATGAAACCCTAATTATCAATTTTAATAAGGGCCGAAATCAATTCAACAGTCTATTCTAAACATACTACTTTCCGGATGAGCACATAAATGTTCTAACTTCTCACCCACAGGTACGTCTCGCACTTGACCGTTAGATATTTTTACCTCGAGTACGGCCATGTGTTGTACACACCGCTACATCAAAGAACAAAAGAATTAGCTTCATGAAGAAAGTTAAAATAAGTCTAAAGATACAGCGGGTTGCTATTTTGGAACGGTTTGATTTAACATATATTTTTTTAGTACTTGACTGCGATCCCACCTGATAGAAAGCAGTGATGCACTCGAAAATGTTGAATCGCAATAGTTTATTAAGAACCTATTCACTCTAGCCTTGAAGACACATAAGTTATAATCGGTTTCTTTACTTTTCTTTCTTTCTTTATTTCTTTTCTGTCTTTTCTTTATTTTCTTTCTTTTCTTTATTTTCTTTCTTTTCTTTCTTTTCTTTCTTTTCTTTCTTTTCTTTCTTTTCTTTCTTTTCTTTCTTTTCTTTCTTTTCTTTCATTTCTTTCTTTTCTTTCTTTTCTTTCTTTTCTTTCTTTTCTTTCTTTTCTTTCTTTTCTTTCTTTTCTTTCTTTGTTTTCTTTTCTTTCTTTTCTTTCTTTTCTTTCTTTTCTTTCTTTTCTTTCTTTTCTGTCTTTTCTTTCTTCTTTCTTTTCTTTTTTTCTTTCTTTTCTTTCTTTTCTTTCTTTTCTTTCTTTTCTTTCTTTTCTTTCTTTTCTTTCTTTTCTTTCTTTTCTTTCTTTTCTTTCTTTTCTTTCTTTTCTTTCTTAAATATATACTGCAATGTAGGATTTCGAATTTCACTTTGAGATTGCACGTAGATTCAAGAAGATTCAAGATTGCCGTAGCGGAGAAGAGAATGTTAAGATGGATGTGTGGTGTGACGAGAATGTATAAAGTGAGAAATGAGTATATTAGGGGAAGTTTGAAAGTGGCGCAGAAATTATCATTTAGTTTTTGTCTGGGTTTTATTTATCTACAATATAGTATGTATATAGTATGTATTTAGAAATTTATTAGTTAAGTTTATCAGTTGTCTAGTTTTCCTTCCACGAACTCTGCTTAGTGTGAGACTGGAAGGCGTTGAGTGAAAGTTGTAAAAAAATATATTTACGTCAATCACTTTTATCACTACTTCAAGGGTAATAAAACTACTAACTAGAAAGACAACGATCAACCTATTGAAAAACAGAATCTTTAAAAATTCTGTAAATTTTACAATTTTATCTACGCTCATAATAATGTACTAAAACCTGTTCCCCTTGAAACTAACTCACAATGTAAAATCTGAAACTAGTCATTGTATTCGCTAATGAGCACCGCGACAGCTCCCAAACAATATGGCTGGCATTGAGCCAAAAATCTACGACAGACTATAAAGCAATAAAGTCATGTAGAAATTTGCAGCTCGATTCTCTATGGCCTCACTTCGAACTTCACACAAGTGAGCGCATAGAAGGGGATGTTAAGAAGCTCCGTAACCGTAAACGAAACCGGTAAAAAAAATTACGATAGCTTCGGATAAAGGCGAACCTATCCGAATTTTTTATAAATAACAGGTTACGATTTTTTTTTGTTTTTGCCGGCTAAATAAATGATAATTTATATTAAAGAAATAAAATTCGCAATTCGCCTAAAGGGTTAGTCTAGGATATAATACACCCATATTTCAACAGTTATGTTTCATGTTTCTTGCCAACCTATTAACACACAACTTTAGTAATGAATATGTCAATATACTTATTTACTTAATACATTTGCACATAAATGTACAGAGGCGGACTTAATGCCTTAGCCATTTTCAACCACTCAACCTTTGTCTTAAAGAGACTTGGGTTGTAGCTAACAGCACCCCTAGCCAAGATGATAATTTGCAATCGTTAACGCTAGTCGAAAACTAATCAAATGTATGGGAATGACATCATCTCAACGTTGAGTCACGTGGTCGGAACAACTTCACATCGTTCAATATGATAGAATGAAAATATAACACTTTATCGTTTCTACAATGTTCAGCGCCCTCCTTTGGCATTGTAGAAAGACATTGTAGAACGAGCGGCCGACTCAGGCGTGTCAACATGGCTACTTATCTTCTCTACTTAACTTATCGTTTTCTACAATTGCTGGCGCCGAGGCGATACCGAATGGCGAACAGAATTCGACACGAAACGGTTGTAACTTGGCTAAGGGGGCAGGAAATACAGACTGCGACAAGGAATTCCACTTCTCACTTCTTTTATTTTATTCCATCACTATTCTTTTTTTTTGTCTTTATAATATAGGACAAAAAAATGCATATGCTATGATTGTACTACTAAACATTGTTTTGACAACATAACTAAACATGGTTTTAAGCGACTGTTCCTCATTCATTCACCTTTCAAGAGCTCTTACAAAATAGGTAAGTTTCATTCAAACTCCTGCCTCGTTTTATTTGCTCCCTTTTCCCTAAAAACAAATGTGAACCGCTTTAGATTTATTTAAGGGCCCACTGTAACGATTTGCTTCAGTCATTTATATTGGTTTCGGGTTCTCTCTTAAATCGATAATGTCATCAATCAGTCGAGCCTTTCATAGGATTGTATTGTGTTACCTTTCTTTTTCAGCCTTAATTTTCACCGATTTCTTTGTCGGTTTAATAGTTAGTTTACGTATGGATCTAAATTCAGAGATCAAAATAAGTAGATTTAGAATACGTACAATAGAAAATGAAATAGGACTTTTCAGGTTCCTTGAACTACATGATATATACGTACAATTTATATTATATTTAAGTAGAAATGTACATAAAACTTAAATATTAACTAAACTACAGTATTCATTACTAAACCTAACTATATACATATAATTAAAAAACACAAAATACATCCGTAAATGTGCCCAAAGACTGGCAGCACTGCCACGTTGAATGGCAATGCAAATTTTTTGGGCGAAGAACGAGCCTGCCCTCTGGTCACGCAAAGTGTCGATCAGTTGATGTGAAATTATCCTAAAAAGGAGACGCGCTCTCGGATCCAATAACCCAAGCGTTTCGACTCCAAAAGGCTCAAAACCGTAAACACCAAAGAGGTAACAGTATTTGTATCGTTTAAGGGTCTCAGCAGCCGCAGTGGTAGTGCCAAGCATACTAGTAAAGTGTTTGTGTTGAAGATTCACGGAAGTTCGTAACATACAGTTAATAATATCTCCTCTTAAATCAGTATAATAATAAACATTACAATTAAATCCCGAGCAAATATCTTTATTACTTACTTCAAATATGAAATTTTAAAATCATAATCGTTTAAACCAAATATATTAGGTACTCATTTCTTAAATTCTCAAAAGAAGCGTCCGTACTGTCTGAAGGACTTACACTAACTGGTCAATGTGAACACGGTTTTCTATTTTACTATGATCTAATAGGTTAAGGGGCGTGGCTAAGCTGAATGCCGACGATGAGTCACTATTTTGTTAACGAATATACACTATAGTTAAAAAAAAAATACAGAAACAAAGAAACTGGTAATCTATATATATAAAAGAAAGTCGTGTTAGTTACACTGTTTATAACTCAAGAACGACTGAACCGATTTGGCTGAAAATTGGTGGGGAGGTAGCTTAGAACCAGGAGACGGACATAGGGTACTTTTTTTTTACTTTTTTTTTTTTTTTTAGGGTAGAGTAGGGTAGAGTAGGGTAGAGTAGGGTAGAGTAGGGTAGAGTAGGGTAGAGTAGGGTAGAGTAGGGTAGAGTAGGGTAGAGTAGGGTAGAGTAGGGTAGAGTAGGGTAGAGTAGGGTAGAGTAGGGTAGAGTAGGGTAATTTTTTTTTTTACTAAATCCCGCTTTTGGGCAGAACAACGTCTGCCGGGACCGCTAGTAATCTATAAATATATACACAATCAATTGCTGCTCATTAAAACTCGAGAACCACTGGGCTGGTTTTAATCATCCAGTTTTAGGGTTCTATACCCAAAGGGTAAAACGGGACTCTAAAAAGAGAGACTAAAGACTCCGCTGTCCGTCCGTCTGTCTGTCCGGCTGAAATTTTAAAATTTTCACAGATGATGTAAGTAGATGTAAATACAGAATAAAATTAGCAAACGTGTTTTTTTGCCGTTTTTTGCTACGGACAGTACGGAACAATTCGTACGCGAGTCCGACTCGCACTTGGCCATAAAAGGAAGGTTTAAAAGCAAAAAAAAAAAAGTAGGTGGGGTAGGTAGATAGGTAAGTAGGTAGCTAAGGTTTGGTAGCCAGTTAACAGGAGTGAAGCCGTGGGCAAAAGCTAGTAAGTACATATATCTATAAAAATAAACAACAGTGTCAAGAAATTTAAATATTTAATACCTAGTAACTATGCATGACGACCTATACATATGAATCAACACGATTTTCTAACGGTAAACCGAATGCGTTATATTTTATATTGCCACCACAATGTCACATGTTTCAAGCACATTTATGAAATGCTGAGAATTATTAATGTGAACATGTAAACGCGTTGTAAAGTTTGAGATCTTCGCAGCTCATAAATAATGATGGCTGATTTATGAACGAGGTGATAAACCATCAATGTGTACTGAATATTATGTAGGTTAGGGGAAATGAAACTAAAGATATATATTTTTTTTATAATAACCAGTCCTCGACTCCGATCTCATCTGATGGTAAGCTGTGATTCAATCGTTGATGATCAGGGTGGAGCAAGAAGGTATATTAGATTTTTACGGACTAAAATCCATGTTCCTTCACGTCATAACCACGTAAGAACGGTTTTATGGAACGTATCACGGGTTCAGCGCTCATAAACTACTGCATTCAATAAAGGAAATTAAAGATAAAATCAATAGTACGAGAATGATAAAATCAATAGTACGAGAATGATAAAATCAATAGTACAAGAATGATAAAATCAATAATACGAGTCTTGTGAAAGAGTACTGTGTCTTGAGAGCGAGTTGATTGAAACGTTTACCGCATTTGGCTCAGAAATCAGAAACGTTTATTTCAAATAGACCAATCACAGGCACTTTTGAATAGTCAAAATGTCGGTCAGTCAAAAAAAAAGTGAAGCTAAATTGCACGTTCCAAAGCGTAGATCTCTATGGAGAAGAACGTGCAAGAAACTCCATGAACACTCTTTTAAATCATATTTTGTGTTACATAAATCTTGGTTACATATTTCATGTCGCTTCTAATATGTGAGCACAATGTAGAAAAGTAATAATAATTTTAATAGAAATTGAATTGAGTCACTGGCATATAAGGAATGACCAGTCTCAACTGACGGCACCCGTTCACGAGCATGACGCCTGCTCTGATTGGTTAAGAGCTTGGAGCGGGGCGCAGAACGTCATAAACGTGTACTAAGCACTCTGACTAGTTGCTGTCGTCCATAGCCCGTTTTCGTATTTGTAAGGACAGTGTCATCAACAGCTCCCCTAGCCAAGTTACGACCGTTTAATTTCGATTCTCTTGCGTCGAACGCCTCGAGTATGCGACGCGTACGATTCATTTTTTTTTAAATTGATATAAACCAGTGCTTGACTGCGATCCCACCTGATGGTAAACAGTGATGCAATCATTGATGTGCATTAATTATTAATCCTTCATTCTGACCACGTGACTGAGCGTTGAGATGACGTCAGAACAAAGAAATCGGAGAACTGGCCTACTAGAGGCATTCGACGCAAGAAAATCGAAACGAAACGGTCGTACCTTGGCTAGGAGGACTGGTAACCTCCTTTTCTAAGATATGTTAATGTAAGAGTGGGTACCCAATTGATGCAGCGGTCTATACAACATGTTCAATTTCGGACAGAATTTTTAAAAAATACGTGAATAAGAAGTCTATTCAATTCAACATTATTCGGTTTTGGGTAAAAGATATTGCTACATGAGCGCTTGCAAGTTGTAAGGGCCAATTGAAGGGTCCAGGTAAGGATTGGGTCCGAAAGGGTCAGCTTACGGGACGGGCGACGATGGACTAACGATCAGTCACTACACGACACGAATTCGATATTATTAACTGACTTGAAAGTAAGGAGATTCTCAATTATGTTTTATTTTGTTACTTGAACTCTATCTAATTTAGGTGAATTATATAAGAGAAAAGATTTTATTTTTGTGTTTACTTCTACTAATATTATATAGAGGAAAAATTTGTATATTTGTAAGTTTATTTTTTACATAGGTATTTACATTCAAAAATACAAACTATAATTACAATAAAATAAGTCAAAGTCAAAAGCATTTATTTCAAATAGACCATTTACAGGCACTTTTGAATAGTCAAATGTAGCTCAGTCCAAAAAAAAAAGTGAAGCAAAATTGCACGTTCCAAAGCGTAGATCCCTATGGAGAAGAACGTGCAAGAAACTCCATGGACACTCTTTTAAATTATATTGTGAGTTACATATAATCTTTGTTACATATTTCTTGTTGCTTCTATTGTGAGCATAATATAGATAAGTAATAAAAAATAAAACCAATTCAAAGATAGAAATTAAATTAACCAATTGGCAGCTAAGAGATGACCAGTCTCAACTGACAGCACCCGTTCACGAGCATGACGCCTGCATCAGCCCCACTCAGCTCAACCATTTTGAAGGGAACCGAATGACCCAACGACACGTGCCACCATCAGCGAGACATTTGAGTGAGCATAACAAACTCTCAACTGCCATGCTTGTAATGTCAAAAAATAAATAAATAAAAATGTAACCTAATAAAAATGCTCTATGGTACTCCACATTCACAAATAGTTAGCTAGTTCCCAAATACAAAAGGTAAAAAATTATCACAAGCTTCATTAGACGAATAAAATAAGAACATTACAAAAACAAGAAAACAAAAAGGGCAATAGCATTTCTTCCAATATTTATAAAACCAAAAAAAAATCTAATTAGTAGGCAAAAGTAGCTGTGGCTGTGGAGCAGGACCGGCATTTAGCCAAGCATTTTTATCAAGGATATAATCTTTCAGTTTATAATATGCTTGTCTACATAGCGTGCGTTTAACGCATGTTTTAAATTTGGACTCATTTAGTTGTAGAATCACAAGTGTTATTTTATTATAAAATGTTACACAGTACCCCATAAAAGAACAATGTACTTTAGCCAATCTGAATCGAGGTTGATCTAATTCGTCCCTATTTCTAGTATTAAAATTGTGCCTGTCACTTATCTTTGTAAAAAGATGAATATTTTTCCAAACATACATAATATTTTCATAAATGTATTGACAAGGTACCGTCATGATGTTTATATCCTTAAATAGTTCCCTTAGAGAATCGCGCCTGCGAAGATTGTATATGGCTCTGATAGCTCTTTCCTGCAGAATAAAAATAGACTCTATGTCTGCAGTCCGTCCCCATAGCGAAATACCATAAGACATGATACTGCGAAAGTAACTAAAATAGACCAGCCTCGCGGTATCTACATCAGTAAATTGACGGATTTTTCTGACCGCATATGCTGCTGAACTAACCGGCCAGAGATGTTAAATGAGGACCCCATTGTAGCCTCGAGTCGAGCGTGATTCCTAGGAAAACTGTGTTTTCGACGAATTAAAGTTTCTCTTCGTTCAATACTATTTCCAAATCATTACTTTTAACATTCGGTTACGCAAATTTTATGCACTTAGTTTTTTTCCCATTTAATACTAAATTATTAACAGTGAAATAGTTTTGGACCTGCTGTAGAGTGTTGTTCACGTCATCAAGATTTGTGGAACGTCTATTGATCTTAAATATTAAGGACGTATCGTCAGCAAACAAAACTATATGTGGTTCTTTTTTCAATGATGTGGTAGATCATTAATATACACCAAAAAGAAGAAAAGGACCTAATATTGAGCCTTGTGGTACACCCATTTTGACTTTATACCTTGAGAATTGACACCATTTATTTGAACTTGCTGCTGCCTGTCATTTAGACCAAGTATGGTGCTTCAGTCTCTATTATAGATGTGCATACTTTAACAGACATTCCCCATAGGTCTTCAGTTATTTTAATTTTGATTTGCCGGAATACCTTTAAGACTGTCATAGGGTTTATATGATTAAATTGAAATTCAACTGAACAGCCTGGCAAGTGTTCTTTCAATAAAACAATTGAGGCCTCGGGCGAGGAATTCAAAGTTTCCGTAGTCTTGAGAGGTATTCTCTATTGGTGAAAAAATTCACAAACTCTTGGGCTACTTCAGTATAAGAGCTTATGGTACCATGTGAAGTCTCCAATAAAAAATCCGTGTGGCGTACTTTACTCTTACCAGTTTCACTATTAATAACCTTCCAAACTGTCTTTATTTTATTGTCGGCTGATTTGATCTTGTTTTTAATGTACAGGGCCTTCGCTACCTTGCATATATTTCTAAAAAGTTTAGAATATTTATTTACATACTTGTTAAAAGTTTCAGTGTTGAAGAATGGCTTAAGGCCATAAAGTTCATAAAGTCTTTTCCTACTTATCCTTATACCTTTAGTCGCCCAGTCACTAAAAACAAACTTAGGGAAAATATTTTTCGACTTCTTTTCAAAACTTGTATTAAATTCATTAAGTACTACTGAAAAGAAATTATCATAAAATTTATTAGCATCATCAATATTATGGCCCAGAATATTTAACTTATTTTGTAAGTTACTATTGAATTTTGTTAGTTTGCCAAGTGTGATTGGCCTAAATTGAATTTGAGTTTTTTCTAAAGCTGCTTTAAAGTTAAAAGTTACCGTTTGTCCACTATGATCAGACGAAAGATAATTAACTATAGCTTTATCTAAACAATCAAAAATGCAGAAAACATTATCAAGACAAGTTGCAGAGGTTGGAGTTACTCTAGTTGGTTCAGTAAAAACATTGGACAAATTAAATGATTTAATAAAAAATATAATAATAAAAACCATACACTAATTACAACTAGCTAAAATTAAACTAAAATATGGCGTCAAAAAATTCTTCCTAATAATGTGCCCAAAAGACTGGTGGCATTGCCACGATGTATAGCAATGCTTATCCTCTGTCCGAGGTCAAAGCCAGCCCTTGGGTCACGTGAAGTGTCAACTAGACGTTTTGACAGATCTTTATACAACTTGTTCTTAAGTAGTTTTTTTTTAAATGAATAAACTAAAAAACTACTGGACTAATTTAAAAAATTCTATTGAGTTGATCATGTACGTCGAAATTTTGATATTAATATGGATCTTCCCAGGATTACTAATGAAAAATCCCGTGTGGCCAACAATATTACAAATAAATAATAATAAAAACCTCAGAGATAGATAAGACAAATAAAACAAAGATAATAAGGGTCTTTAAGTCAGGAGTGAATAGGTTACTTCTAGGGAAGCGTGCTCCATCGTAGGCCACATCATCGCTGACCATCAGGTGAGATAGTGGTCAAACGCGAGCCTATTAATTATAAATAAAAAAATGCAATTTTTATTAGTATTTCTCATTGAAAAAAATCTCTCTACGTCAACTGAGGTAAGGTTAACTTATACACTTCCTCGTCCTCGTCATTAATGCAGGAAGATTTTTTTTCTGCTATACTTCTGACCTGCTATATTTTTTTATGACACTATATAAAAAAAAAACTGGTTTAAAATTAAACTCGGGATTTGAGGCATATTCACTTTATTCTTTCGTTGTATGAAACCGGTGTAAGTACATGTTTAACTCTACTTAATTCCGACCTCTGTTTATCACTGAGTGACATGGGGACGCGGGCAAAGCCGGTAGCAGAAGTTAGTGATGAACAAACTCAAAATTACTGGACCCGTTTTAATAAATTTTTCACTAATAGAATGCTATTTGATCACTGAGGCTATATATTTTCTATTTTCACGCAGGTGAAGCCGCTGGTAAAAGCTAGTATCTAATATTATGCCCGGTTCACATGATTCCAGTCTAGTAATCCAACGAGTGAATCCAGTCCAGTGCTGGAGTGGATCATATAGTCCACATTATTCCAGTCATTCAAAAGCTGTTAGATCTGTAGCACTATAGTGACAATGCTTAACAACAATATAATTATGTTCACTATTCGACGCTTTTTTTTTTATTATTTTTTTTTTCGGTGGGAAATTCATCTTATGACATCCCCCACTCTTGGGCGGAGCGGGAGGGTGTGTCAGACTTTTACTGACTAAAAACCCACTCCTGTTCCTTCGTTGCCTTTCGTACCAGGGCCGAGTCTTCCTTTCAGAATCAGACCCTTGGCCCCAGTAGGCTTCGACCCTGCTGGGCCCCTACAGTTGCTGACATCTCCTTGAGGCGCGCGTGGAACAGCACGCGCCGTTGACGACTTGGGCTTGGTCCGGACGGTTACCGGACGGTCGGACGGCAAGCCACCCATTGCTCGCCGTCCGCAAGCCCGCGCCTACGGTGGAAATCGGAATATACGTTACGAATATACGCACTGGATTAGCCGTTCACACTATTCCAGTAGTGCTGGAATGAAAAATAGACCATTATTCCAGTTGACTGGACTGGATTGATCAGGTTCATCATGCAATTTCACATTATTCCAGTGGCATTCCAGTTTTGAACTGGAATGCTGGACTGGAAATGTGCTAGAAAAATGTGAACCGGCCATTATGAAGAGATTTTTTTTTTCATCTCATCATCAGTATTATTTCAGCCAAAAGACGTCCACTGTTGGACATAGGCCTCCCTCAAGCGTCGCCACAATGACCGGTACGTCCTGTACGTCTCGCATCCATCTGATTCCCACGACCCTCACCTCTCATTTTTAGGGTTCCGTACCTCAAAAGGAAAAAACGGAACCCTTATAGGAACACTTGGTTGTCCGTCCTTTTGTCTGTCTGTCTGTCGGTTTGTCTGTCAAGACCCTTTATCTCGGGGACGCGTAAAGGTATCGAGTTAGTCGTTAATTCTTTCATGGGTAGAACGATACTTACGCCCGTTCTCAATAATCTACCGAAGTTCATAGATAGATAGCTATCTCCGATAAACTGTAGGATTCTATCTATCCATAGTCTGCGTTTCACAATCAAAGATAGGTGCTATCTATCTTCAACCAACGACAGATAGCTTTTTCCCTCTCATCTATCCCAGCCTGTCCAAACGTTTCGTTCTATTCTAACCACTAAAAACTGTCACGGTCAAAATGAAATATTATTTATTTATTTATCAATAATAAACGTACTCAACTTGTTAACAGCATAAATGTAATTTAAAAAAATAAAAAATTGAAACATTTTATTTATTTTTCGCTTTGTTTATCGTCTTTTTAGTAAAACTGAAATCTAAAACGAAACGTTTTGACAATGACAGACTATCGGCGCCGACGCGCATGTCACCTACATATTCGCGCTCTTTTCGTTTTCGGTATCGAGTGTATAGTTCCTCCGTTTACGTTGTATATTGTACAGGTTTACGTTTTTAAAAGTGTAAAGTATCCTAAAAGTGAAATAAAATGAACACTGTAAGTATAATGTATTGTTGATATTTAAGTATCTATATAGCATAACGCGTTCCGGCCTTCACAGATTTTTTTTTTTCAGTCAGTAAAAGCAGCACCCATGACAAAAGATGAGACGATGCTACTTGTACAACTTGTAGCGGCAAATACTGTTATAAATAACAAAGCCACGAATGCCACCAACAACAAATTGAAAGATCAGGCTTGGCAAACGTTAGCAAATAGCTTCAATTCGTCTATTTCAAGTTTCCCACGAACTCCAGCACAACTTCGTTTAAAATGGGACAACCTAAAGAAGTCTGCTCGCAAACGCTGTGCAAATATGAGGAGTAGTCTTAATAAGGTAAGTTAAGATTATCAGTGAATGATTCGTAACTATAGCACCAACATTTTTACTTAATTTTGTTCTTTTTTGCAGACCGGAGGAGGCAAAGACTATTTTCCACCTGATGAAGTCTTGGATAAAGTGGCTTCATTGTTAGGCAGCACATGTCAAGGTTTTTCGGTGGAGTTTGGTGGAGATGCCTCTTTCCAAAATCAATCTTTATTGGTTATGGGTGAATCATTGAATGTTGAGGTTGAGGGATCTAGTGTTAGTTTAATAAATAGGAATGAAGAAACAGGTGATGAACATGGTGATGGTATTTGTGGTGGTACTGATGAGGGGGAGGTATTGAATGAAATCCAAATCCTTGGGACACCTCCCTCAAAACAGAAAAACTTTTTTTTTAGTAGAGCTAGCGGAAGTGGTACATTAGGTGGGTGGCTGTAATTTTTCATTATTAATGTTTTATGGGTACTGCTTTTTCTTAGATTAAAACTAAAGTTATTATTGGTTTGCAGTTACTTATAATTTTGGTTTATAGTAGAATATGAAATTCTTGTAAACATAATATGTGTAACTGTTACAGAAATTTAACTAACAAGTTTACTAAAACTTAGTTTTCCTATTTATGCAATTAGTTTAATAACCTTTTACTTAATGTATTTTAGTATTGGTGCATATTACCATGAAATAGTAGGAATATTTAGTAACTCTGTTTATTTTACAGCAAAGCGGAAACATAAAACACAAGAAGAGCTCTCTAGATCCCGTATAAATAGGGAAAATGCTTTAGCAGAGTACCTGATCGCTAAAAAGCAAAGGCTGGTCAGAGAAGATGAAGAAAAGGAGTTGGTGATAGCTAAACTTAAGTTAGAATTAGAAAATGCTAGGTTAGAAAATGAACGATTAAAAAAATTAATTAATTAAGTTTGCATGTTAATTTAAGTGAAATATAAGATAGGAAATAGTGATATAAAATAGAATTAAACTTAGTGTTTGTTTGCATGTTAAATTAGGTGTAATAATGAAGAATGGTATTTTGCGAATAATGTTTTTTTTGAGTTGGTAAATCATCCAATGGTTGTAGTGATATAAAATAGAAATTGAACTTAGGGTTTATTTGCATTAGGTGTATTTAGTGTAGTGATATAAAATAAAAAGGCATAAAAAAAATTAATTGTGTTTTATTTATGTTTGAAAGTAATTATTTATTAGTAATAGCCGTTCTGATGTGAATTGTGCAGGAGAATTTTCATAAAAAATTATATCATGTTCCTGAGACATGTCTGGAACTGATACTTCTGGTTCTATTTCTTCCAAATTCATATTTCTGGCAATATTATGCAACACTGCCGTTGCTATGATAACTGCTTGCATATTCATTAGTTTTAGCCTACTTTTTAATGACAGTATAGGGAATCTTCTCTTCCAAACTCCAATGCATCTGTAATAAAATATTACGTATAATTAATAATGTTATATAATTTTACACTACTTGTACCAAACATATAAACAATTAACCTTTCTACAGTATTTCTTGTTTTTATATGTGCTTCATTATATCGTTGCTCTGACGGAGTACTTGGGTTCAGTAACGGTGTCAAGAGATAGGGCTTACAAGGGTATCCGCTGTCACCAAGCAACCAGCGATTTCCAAGTACACCTTGTTCACAATCATCTATTAAGATTATTTAAATGCATTAGATTTTTATACATACAGCGTTACATTGACAGAATAATAATCAATTAAATAACAAACTTTTTAAATCAGAATGGTTAAATATAGTTGCATCATGAGTGGATCCTGGCCATCGAGCAACAACATTTTGAAACACCAATGAGGCATTACACACAACTTGCACGTTGATAGAAAAGAAACCTTTTCTATTTCTGAATTCCTCTCCTATGTTGGAATCTGTAAAAAAAATAGTTAATTAAGTGTAGGTGTACTAATATCCTATAGCTGAAGAGTTTGTTTGTGTACTGTATTACCATTTGTTACCATGTTTGAAACCACAGAGGACAGTTCATATAATATATTTTTGTACCATGTCTAAATAGAAATAAAAAAATATCTAGTGAGTTACTTACTTGGTGATTGTATTAATATATGAGTGCCATCTATGGCACCATGTACTCTAGGGAATCCAGCAATATAATAAAACTCCTGTTGAGAGTAATTCTGAAGTTTAACAAAATCTGGGTACAATCTTGCTAGGGCTCTAGACACATCAGAAACAATACGACTAGCCGATGCTATAGACACTCCAATGAAATCTGCAACAGACACCAGCATAGTACCCAATGCATAAAATCGTAGAGCCAGAAGTATCTGATGAAGAGGGGATATCCCATGATTCCTGTAAAAATGCGTGATATTAGGCAAAGAAATATAAAAATCCATCTAAATTATTTAATTAACCTTACCTACCTTTTAGATGTAACACAGTATGGTTGTATTAGATGAATTAACTGAGTCACAGCCACTTTATTTGGTCTAAATCTATAAGCAAATTCGTAGTCATTTAGTTTAGATAAATAATTCACACGTGGTTATATATTTCTTCTGTAACGGTATGTTATCGGTATCACTGTCACTCTCTTCATCATAATCTATTATCCTTTGAAATAATTCCAAATCACTGTCATCACTGCTTAAATATTCCATTTTGACAAGAAAACAAACACTCGTACAACACAACAAATATTAATTTTCAATCGCTTATCCCCGTTGTACCGGCCGATAATGACGGATACGCAGATGACGTTACTAGAGTTAGCTCCGCCTATCGGAGAGTAACTTCAAACTTATATTGAAATGCAGGTAAGGACGAATTGTATGAGCGGTCCTATCTCTAGTGGTCTATCCGACCTCCCGACGATAGATTGACAGCTTTGGTAGGAAATGCTATCCGTCGGTAGGTTATAGGAAAGCAAGTAAGGACAAAAGGATAGATTTCTTTATCTTTAGTAGCTGCAACTGTAGATAGATAGCTTATTGAAAACGGGCGTTAATCACAGAGTAACATAGGCTAAATATTTTCTACTTAAACGCGAGCAAAGCCGCTGACAGAAGTTAGTCGTGTATTAATCGATTTGGAAAATTGCTTTATTTTATTCGAAAGGTTATATTGTACCATATTATAGAACTGGCTCACTAAATTCAGCTGCGGAACACCCACAAAAAAATAAAATAAAAATCTTTTGATAAAAAAACTAAAACCAACAACATAAAAAATGCAAAATAACTTTATTTTCAGAAATTATGTTAAATAACAAAATTAGAAACACCGACTTGTGAAATTAAAGTCGGTTATAGTATTTTATAAAAAAAAAAAACATCTTAACGTTTAATTAACATGTTACACAAATCCTGTGTGAATTACCCATTATCGGGTCGTGAGGCTCTATGGACCGGGACCGCAATCCCAACTTCCACATTATAAAAAAAAATAAGTTGTGTTTTGGGACAAACAGATGTCTGAATATTACATCTGTTTGAATAAAAACTCTTCTAAAACATTCTTTGTTCTGTAGACTATAAAGCGATCACATGTGTGGGGTAGGTAGACACTAACAGATGACAAATTAAAATAAAGTTAAGTACTGTAAATCTGAAAGAAAAATCATTTCATGGAATACAAATCCACCTGAGCCTCTCTGCAAAGTAGTCCAGGAAAACCTAATCCTAACATCTGCTACTACTGCAGAGCGTGCGCGCCTCCTGGATGTGGGAAATTGGGTGTCAGGTCTTTGGCTTCACGCACTGCCGTCGTCGAATATTCGCGCCTTGTTCGACGATACTACTTTACGCCTAGCTGTTGCCCTACGCCTAGGCGCTCCTTGCTGTTCTCGTCATTACTGCCACTAAGCAAAGTTGTCAACAGCCTTGTTCACCACGGCCTGTCATGCAGTCGAAGCGCGGGTCGTATAGCGCGGCACGCGAATATAAACGACATCATCCGACGAACCCTTGTCACCGTCGGCTTTCCGGCTGTTTTAGAACCTCATGGCCTGGCATGTGAAGATGGTAAGAGACCGGACGGTATGTCTTTATTTCCGTGGAAGATGGGTAGGCTGACTAGATAACTAAGATGCAAGAGCGAGCGAAGCGAGCTCAAGACATGGGGGCACCCCGACTCGGACAGGTAAATTTTTTTTAAACCATCCTGGAGTAGGACAAGTACTTACCCAATTTTTGAGTGTTTTGAGGTTTGGTTACAAAAGATCGTTTTTCTCGGAAACGGTGAGTTACCTTTTCATGGGAGTGGTGCCAGGGGGGAGGGGTCAAGACTCCTCTCCCCTTCCCCCAACTACCAACCCCTTTTCCTTCTAAAGTTATACCATAATCCGAATACAATGAATGTATCCGGGTAGTAAGATCCCGTGGAATAAATTTTGGCTTTGCCTTGACAAAACCTAGTTGGTAATTATGCTTTATTTTCAAAACACATTGATAAGATTCAATTCCGACGTAGAAATAATTTATACAAAAGAAAACCTACTTCATGTAGAAACTATCTGTTACAAGGTAGGTTAAAAATTGAACATGAAACAATATCTAAACCATCCTGTATATTATACCGGGCCCCCAATAAAGTAGAGCTGCGCGGACGCACCGAAATCGTTCGTCGAACTCGGCGCATCTGTTTCATTGCACACGAACCCCGGCCCGACCCTGCCCGACAGACTGTCTCGAGTGCGTTCCTTGCTTCATAATTTGATGCAACCTTGGTAAATCTAACTTTGAATCATTTATTTATTCATATAATGACATACCAACAACTCATACACTGGTTCAATATGATAAAAAAAAAATGCGCAAGTGAATAAAAAATATTGTTGTGAATTTATCACTTACAGGCGTGCACAGCACTTCTACAGTAAATTATAAAAAATGTGTGATCACTACGATCACATAAAAATAGTAAAATTAAATAACATTAATTTAACCTAACTTAAATTAATTAATTTGAGAATGCATTGAAATAAACTAAATACAAAAGGATAAAGAATGTATTAAGATCAAAATAATGTATTTTAAATAGAAATTACAAGAATATTAACTAAAATTTAAAAAGAAATGACAAATAAATCAAAAGTAATTAAATAAATGAATCAATGTTTCAAAGTTTGTGTTTCATAATAGCTACAACCAGTAGGTATTTGAGTTCTCTAGGCAAGCGTAGTCCATTGTCGATCACATCAATGCTTACCATCAGGTAAGGTTATAAAATGCGAGCCTATCAATAATAAAAATAAACCGATAGTATGTACTTTAAAAAAAGGTAAATAAACTAAAACCCGACTACGGTTTTAGTTTTTAACTTTCCTTTTTATTTAAAAGATTTTGGTGTTAAATCACTGTGTTTCTATAACATTTATTTTGGTACATGTACAAGTGAAGCCCTTTCAAATGATACGAAACACGACGTTTTTTTTTTTTAACACAATACTTTTTGTCTACTAGAGGGCGCCACATTGAATTTTGATGATATTTTTTGATAAGTACCAGCGAAGCCCTTTCAAATGATATCAAACACGGTATATTTATCTTAATATTTATTTAAAACATGACTGTTTGTCCGCTAGAGGGCGTCACTTTAAATTTGAGCAATATATTGGAAATGTACAAGTGAAGTCCTTTCAAATGATACATTACTTTTTGTCCGCTAGAGGACGCCATATCAATTTTTGTTACACGTCACGTAGCTTATGTTCAGCGGACAATTAAGACGGATCGAACGATACCTCGTACGTCGAGTTCCGATAAGTAGATTAGGAGCTATGAGGGACATACTCACATACATACATACATACTTACATACATAGCCTGTCAAAATCATAACCCTCCTTTGGCTTTGCCGTAGTCGGGTAAAAATTGTCTTTATCTTGTTAGCTATCGTAAATTGGAGACCAATGGTAACGGGCCCGATTTACGAGTTGTAAGTCGCGGGTTCAATCCCAGTCAAGAGTATTACTTTGTGTAATTTTTTTCATCACCACTGCTCTGAAAAATGTTAAAGGAAAATATCGTGAGGAAACCAGAAAAAAAACCCTGAGGTTGTTTCGGTGTTTCTTCTAAGGGTAGTCAGCTAGGAAACACCAGCCTCATCTAGTTTAAACTGACGAAAAAATTTACGTGTTACGTGTTTTTTAACCGACTTCAAAAAAGGAAGAGGTTATCAATTCGGTTGTAAGTTTTTTTTAATTATTATTTATTTTTTATGTGTGTTACCTCAGAACTCCGTCTTTTATGGACTGATTTGCAAATAATTTTTTTTCTGTTAGAGGATATGCTTTTCGATTGGTCCCATTTTTTTCCCGAATCCAGTTCAGGATCCATGAGGAATCGAGGGAACTCCTCAAATATTATATATATTTTCATCGAGAATTTAAGTACTTACAGTCAAAAAGTTGCATTTGATGAAGTGGAACTGATGAAGAAGACCAGAAATGGCCAACGGAACTTCATATTCACATAAACATCACAATGAAGATAGTTAAGCGACTATGACAATACAAATAAATAAATGGTTCAGAATAGTTATGTTGAAAATGGTATCATCAAAGTGACCTGATGATGATGATGGAGCCGGAAGATAGGCACCGGAACTCTGTAATTAATCAATGTATCCTAGCTGTGTTTGGGCTTATTAGAATTGTCATGAAATGCAGTTTGGCTATAAGATACTATCGAACTGATCTGATGATGGGGCCGGAAAATGGAAGGTAGACACAGGAACTTCAATATAAAACAATGTATCCTAGCAGTGTTTTGGTTTAATTGGAATTGTCATAAGAACTAGGCACTCTGGTTATATATAAGTGTATCGCAACTGAAAATTGTGAAATAAAAAACAAAAAAAAAGAAGTAACCGACTTCACTAAAAAAAAAACACTAAAAGGATCAAAATAACTTTAATTTTGGAAGTCAGTGTTAAATAAGAAACAAACAATACCGAGAAACACCGACTTCCGAAATTCAATTTTGTTTTATTTATTTATTTAAACTTCATGTACAGCAATGTACTTAATGCAATAAAGCATTTTATTCCTTTTAATGTTTTTTTTTAAGTGATGTCGGCAATTTTTTTTTTTAACCTATCATCAAAATAAATATCGCTTATCATTTACCAGCATGTCCTAGAAACAAAAATTCGAAGATTTGACATCCACCAATCCTCAGTGAGCCCCCGTGATGGATTACAGCCCATTCTTTCTCCTAGAGAGGAAGCCTGAGTCCCAGTAATGGGAACATTATACGGCTGATTACGCTATCGTATTTTTTTTTAAGTGTGCCCCACATTAGTACTACCGCCTGTATTGTGGGCGTGTTCACAAACATCGCTTAACCACTACGCCAACCGTGCCATAATCATCATTCATCATTTCAGCCGAAAGACATCCACTGTTGGACTAAGGCCTAACCCAAGTGTGGCCACTGTGAACGGTCCTGTGCGTCTCGCATCCATAGGATTCCCGCAACCCTTACCAGGTCATCGGTCCACTTTGTAGGAGGCCTTCCAACACTACGTCTTCCGGTACGTGGTCGCCATTCCAGAATCAATCAACGGCCATCCGTTCTGCGAGCAATGTGACCTGCCCATTGCCACTTAAGTTTGGCGATTCTTCGTGCTATGTCGGTAACCTTGGTTCTCCTGCGGATATCCTCATTCCTATTTCGATCACGCAAGGAAACTCCGAGATTAGCCTTTTCCATTGCCATTTTCATGCCATAAAATTAGTAGAAACTTTCATGTTTAACTAAACTAATAGTGGTCATAAAAAACTAGTGACAAACGACGCTCGTGACAATAATTGTCACAATCAGAATGTTTACTCGCTTAGCTAACGTATTGGCAATCCTAGATTATAGTTATTAGTGTAAATCAATATTATCAGTTAAGTTTGTCACATAATTTTCCGAACACCGTGTTTCGTGAGGCCATTTTGGTTAGCAGGCAAATGTCACGCTGTATGTTTTATAAGGTATAGTGGTATTTTTAATCGACTTCAAAAAGAAGGAGGTTCTATGTTCGGCTGTATGTATTTTTTTTTAATGTATGTTCACCGATTTCTCGGTCAATTGTGGACCTACATATACCTACTTCCGAATTGGTCCCATAGAATATTAAAAATATTGATATGATCTGATTATCTCGGATTACATTTCATGAATTCACCCCGCTTTTCCATGAGATTTAGACAAAACTACTTATCTACAAAATTAATTCCATGACAATGTAGGTCATATAGTTATATTCCAAATCTTCAATGCGATTTCTTAAAGAACTTTCATATCAGGAAACATAGTTAGTTGTACGCACAATGAATGAATTCCGAAAACGTTTTTCCTTCTCTCACTTCCTAACAACAAATTAACACAATTTAATTCCTGCCCCACCCTGTATACGGGCCCCAATAAAGCGCCCGCGCCGAAACCGTTCATCGAACCCAGGACATCTGTTTCCTCGCGGCCGGTGCACGCGCACGGGCACGCACTGACTCGCTCATTCATCGCTCGGTTTTGTTGCTTAAAAAAATATCCAACACTATCGCTTTCACACTGTTTTTAAGAAGAGGGAGTGGACAGGGTCGTTCTTGTTTAAGTTTTTTTAATGGCGAATGTAATTTTAGTTATTTGACTATAATAACTACAATCATCATCTTCCTGCCCTTGTCCCGTTTTATTTAGGGTCGTCGCAACACGTTTTCTTCCATTCTGTCCTGTCACTCGTCATGCTATCACTAACTTCCTTTTCTTCATCCATCTTTTCTTTGGTCTCCCTCTTCATCCATCCACATATAAACTCATAACTCTTTTAGTAACATGCGCTTCATCCCTCCTCTTCACATGACCATACCAAGCCAAACGATTCCCTTTCAATTTTTCAGTCACTTACGCCACTTTCAAACTTCCCCTAATATACTAAATTCTCACTATATCCATTCTCGTCACACCACACATCAATCTTAACATTCTCATCTCCGCTACGTGCAATCTTTTTTCATCCGTCTTTTTTACAGCCCAGCATTCTGATCCATCCATCATATAACCCGCTGCTGATCGTTCCCGATGCAAAGCTGCGATCGCCAATCTTTTCACCGAGACCGACCTAGACCAGAAGTCTCCCGTTATCTCCCCGAGCCTACAGCGCAAGCCCAATTCCCCCACAAGCACTTCACACTCAATCGTCGGCCATATTATCGCATACCATCAGGTGAGATAGAGGTCAAACGCAAGCCTAACAAAAAAAAAAAAACTTAACGAAAAATCCCAATAATACTTCGCCTGACCTGAGATTTGAACTCGGAACATCTGTTTGCTGCACAAGAGCCACCAACTCGCTCATTCATCGTTTGGTTTTGTTTCTTTTTAAATCCGAGAGTTTTGCTTTCAAGCTGACTTCGTGAGGGTGTGGGCAGGGTAGGTATTATTGGTATAATGGCGTTTTGATTTATGAATGTAAATGTATTTTAAAGGTCTTTGCTAAAGACTTATTTTTATCTTCGCACCTTTCGCTTTTACACTTTTTAACCAACTTCCAAAAAAGGAGGAGATTCTCAATAGTCTGGTTGTCATTTTTAGGGTTTCGTACCTCAAAAGGAAAAAATGAAATCCTTATAGGATTACTTTGTTGTCCGTCTATCTGTCACTGGCAGATGTAGATTGATATACCCATAATTCAGCGGCCCCGACTTACGAGTTGCGGGTTCAAACCCAATCAAATGCCATTACTTTGTGTAATTTATTTCATCACCACTGCCCTTAACGGTGAAGGAAAACATTGCGAGGTAATCGGCGGGTCCTGGAATCAAAATTCAAAAGACATGTGACATCAACCAATCCGCATTGGACTCGCGTGGTGAATTCTTCTCTCACTTATTTCATGAATGGCAGAAGTTAAGGTAGAAAAAATATGTGACAATGTATATATATATCTACGGCATTAAGGCTGCCTTTATACAATGTCATACTAGCAAAGAAGGAACAGGAGTAAGTTTTTAGTCAGTGCTTAATCTATACATATAAAAAAATACCACTCACTGATTAATCACGAAATCTCAGAAACTATAACACCTACAAACTTAAAATTAGGCAGGTAGGTTTGTTATAGGGTGTAGATGTCCGCTAAGAACAAATTTTACGAAACTCCACCCCTAAGGGGATGAAACGGGGGTTCAAAGTTTGTATGGAGAAATCTACTTTCACGCGTGCGAACCCGCTGGCAGAAGCTAGTAATTATATAACCATCTTATTACTCTTGACTGTACGCTTATTACATATCGCAAACCGTACAAACCGTTGTTCCAAACTCAACATTTCATCTATATTTCTCTCAACAACTTATCTTTCTTCCAACAACTCCAATTTGTACTGTAAACTCATGTTTTAACGTTATAAACAATTTTATATCTTTCAAGTTTAATTACCTACCTTTATTTATACTAATTGGAACACCATACAAAACCTATGAGAAATCAGATTCACACCACGATGTTATCAATAACAACTTGATGTATGAACTTCCTTTTGTTATTATCTAGTCTATTTATAAGTAAATGAGAATGAAATAATGAATGAAAATAACGGAAGACATCAAGCACCAACTGTTTTATAGTTGCATCCCACACACAGACATGTCAAAATAGATAATGCAGGTACCAAGCCGGTGGTATCCAACCTTTTTTTGACATAGGAACATTTTGGATTGGAAAAAACGGAACCCTTATAGGACCACTTTGTTGTCCGTCTGTCTGTCTGTCAAGACCCTTTATTTCGGGAACGCGTAGAGGTATTGCGTTGAAATTAAAACCATATACTCAAGCAAGTCTGCGGTCCCAAAAATATGTCACAAAAAATACACACTTCGATACTCTTAAGGGAATCAAAATTCATAGGGTACTTGCCATTTACCTAGAATCCTGAAATTTAGCATGAAGCAAGGTCTCATAGCACAAGTATAGGAATAATTCTGAAAACTGTAAATTTGTAGTTCCGTCACAAAAAAAAAGATTTTTGCGATTCAAAAATCTTCGTAACTCAATTCGAGAATTGAACTGTTTTTATAGGTAAGTTTGTACGGAACCCTCAGTGCACGAGTCAGACTCGCACTTGTTTTTTTTAATAACCTTTATAGTGTCCCACTGCTAGGAAAATGGCTTTCCCTTCTGCTTTCAAATTCTTTGCCTTGGGCGAACTCTGGCCAAGTTTGCAATGCGATGATGATCAGATCTTCACACAAAGGGAATTCCACTCCTTAGCTGTACGCACAATGAATGCGTTCTTAAAACGCGGCGTGCGTAGAAAGTTTTTGTCAATATTTTAGCTCTTGTGAACCACCGGAGTCTGTGTTCCCTGATAGCTACAACCTAGGGGTCTTTAAGTCAAGAGTGAACAGGTTACTTCTAGGCAAGCGTGCTCCATCGTCGGCCACATCATCGCTTACCATCAGGTGAGATAGTGGTCAAACGCGAGCCTATCAATACTAAAAAATAAAAAAAACAAGTGGTCCGCAGACCACAAGTTGAGAACCGCTGTACGAAACTAATGCTTATTAATGATTGTAAGAGGCTTTAGTAAACAGATAATTGAATTGCCCAAGACAAGTATAAGACAGTAAATACGACTTTAATATCTTTTTGTTTTTCTTGGGCTTAGTGAGAACTATGTAGGTACCTATAGACGTTTTTTTTTTTTTGCAACACTCACGTGTTGATAGGAAAATAAAGAAATAAACTATTAGGAAGAAGACAAACTAAACACGTTAGAAGTGGCTGTATCACTTAATATTTTATCAGATTAAGCAGTTTGAAAGTTATATGTGAGAGCACAATTTTGCAGAATTAGAAATAGGCACAGAAAGAAAATTTAATTAGAAACAAAATCAAATAACATTACCACGAATAATTTACATTTTAAAAATACTCAACTAACTATAATTACAGTAAAATAAAAATAAAATAAAAAACCCTACACTAATTACAATTAAAATCAAAGTATATATATGGCGTCAAAAAAACTCGTGTAAATAAATTGGCATCAAAATAAAAAAAAGAAGCCTATTAAAAACTTAAATTTAATTAAAAAATAATTAAATTAAAGATGTATTGTTGATACATCATCAGCTTCTAGCTTCTCGTAGCGGTGTTTGTAGCTGTCACGTGTGGCCCGTGTGCGGTGACCCTAAATAAAGATCGAACTTACAACATTTCAAATACAAAACAGAACAATAAAATAATCTACAAAAGAGTAATCGAAAGAAGGCACGGGGAAGAAGGTTCCCTGCGCGACTAGCATTTATAAACTTGTTTGTAGTACCTCCGATAAAGTTCCGATTAAAATTGTTCGGAACCGAATCGGGATCAAAAATGCAAAATCAATCGGAAGTCCCGAAATTATGGACATGGCCAAAAATTGTATGAGCCTGTACCCCAGGGTGTACACATATAAAATCTATATCAATTCATAGTAAAGATCTTCTATAACAAAAATAAATAGTTCCATATTGCTCAGCAGTTGTGGACTGTTGCTATAGTACATTTTTACACAAGTGGAGAAAGTTTATCATTGCGACCGGGGCGGAATTCACACGAGTCATAGGCGAGGGTGTTATGAAGCCGAGTACTGCACTGACAAATTTCCACGTGTATCAAACGACGTGTTTAATACACTTACGAACATATAAATAAACGGGATCTGACGCGCGAATCGTGGGGGTCAGTTAGCGCCCAGCCTGATACGATACATGTAATAAATTGTGACGAGGGCGAGTGCGTACACTTTTCCGCTTTAGTGCGAAAAACAGTAAACTGTGTGCCTAAAAGCGGTACAGACAAATGCGGGTTTTCGAGTAAGTGTATTGAAAAAATATAAACTCTATTCAGTTGAATATCGTCCCAATATTGCCCGGTCTTCAAAAGTTATAACATTTTATCTCCGAACAAACATTTGTGAGCCATCGGCATCAGCAACATCATTCGCAGATCTATAAAGCGTCAGACCACCATAAAGTACGAACGATTAATATTTAAAACAGCTGACGGAATGCAAATGGCGACGAGTTAGGGACCGGCGCCATCTTTGTGACGTCAGAGCGGTTACTGTGTTTGATATCCAGGGTTCTTTCATTATAATTATGATTTATGATTTAAGTTATTCTTATTAAGCTAGGTTTTTTTTTTGTTTGGGAATCAAATAACTTTTCACGCTGTGAGTAGAGTAAAGGGAATCTCGGTTACAGGTTGCGGATGCAGGCTGTGAATACAGGTAACACATGCATGACACGCAGCCTTTGCCTGCATCCGCAGCCGGAAGTGATGAGCGCTATCAGCTCCGAGTAGCGATTATTTCGAGCTTGTCTAAACAGGTTGGAGTGAAGTAACTACGTGCGCATTGACTTGCGGCCACAGCACTACTGCACCCCTAGCCAAGTTACAACCGTTTCGTTTGGATTCTCTTTTCGTTGATCGCCTCGAGTTGGCCACGCCTCCTATTCTTTTGTTCTGATCACGTGACTGAGCATTGAGATAACGTCAAAACTAGGGTGGCAGTTAGGGAGGCAGGTCTGCGATCGGCCGCGGCTGCAGGTCGCGGCAGCACTCGCAGCCGAAGCACGTGCTGCCGCTGCCGCGGTCGGAATTTTTTTACGTAAATCCACACTACCACATAGAAAACCTTAAGAGAGAGTGTATCATGTTCCTTCAGTTGCCTTTTGCGTTCCAGGGTCACAGTAACTCCTTCGAACAGTCGTTTTAGTCAGTAAAAGTCTGATACTCCTTCTCGCTCCACTCAGAGCGGCAGAAGTTATTTGACAATTACCCACCCAGAAGATAGGTATAGAACATTATTTTTAGTAATATAATATAAGCAAAACCCGAAACACGTGTCTAGTATTTTTGTCAAATCAAATTAAATCATCTTTATTATGGATCATAGGTAATTGTACATAATACGGTGTTAATTAACTATTCTACGAACGGCTATGTCCTACCCTCAGGGCGTACTATATAGTGTGGGTAAGTACCTATAGTGAGTTTGTGTAAAGAATCTATGTACAAAATGTCATAACTTTATCATGGAAAATAAGAAAGTTATAAGCTTGTTATGCTACCTGGTTGTCCGTTGTCCAGGTTTACCGGGCTATCCGAGCGACTGAGAAGTTGTTTTGCTCCCGCACCCAGCTGTGCGCTGGCACCTAATGCCCGCTATAACCTGCTGTGACCTGTGTTGTACTTAGTGTCGGTGGTGTCCAACTTGTGACCTTTTTAAATATTTTTGGGAAAAATCTAACTTAGTGAAAAAATTATTGAAATCGATTCAGTGAATGATTTTGAACAAACTCTATTCAGGTTTTGTATATACTAAAAATAATGTTGTATAAGGGTCAAAAAACAAGTGGAGGTGACGAGAGGGTAAAAGAAGACGGGATGACACCTCCTTCGATCGTGTTTTATACCGACAAATTAAGCCTTGCTTGAAAAACCCAACTATTATCATCTCCCTAACCTTTTTAGATCTAGCTTGGGGTCAGCTTCCAGCCTTTCCGGATGCTACTGAATACCGACGTTTTAAACGGAGCGACTGCTTATCAGACCTTCACAATCCAGTTACTAGGCAACATGATACTCCTTGGACAGACTGGTGGCCAGACTACCTGTAACGACTGTCAAAGTACTACGAACCACAACCTGGACCAACGGCTTTCACGTGCTTTCCGAGGCACGGGTTGTCAGAAATGTCTTAGACAAACTTAGAAAATTGCTTATGTATTGAAAAGTTCACATTGGTATTACTTGCTTGAAAGATAAACATAGCATAGTATAATCAGCCTTTATAATTTTCCCAATGCTGCAATACTCAAGACTCCTCTCTAGGAGAGGGAATGGACCGTAATCCACCACGCAGGCCCAGTGTGGGTTTGTGGACGTCACATATATTCGAATTTTTGTTTCCTCACGATGTTTTCCTTCACTGTTTTAAGAACAGTGGTGATGAAATAAATTACACAAATTAATGCGCATGGCTGAGTTTGAACCCGCGACCTACAACTCGTAAGTCGGGGTCGTTACCACTCGGCCACCGCTGCCCGAAAGATAAACGATAGAAAGAAAACATAGGACATCCTTACTTGGTCGTAAAAGGAACAGTATTGTTAGAAGAGGAAGCTATTAGCCGCCCGGACACAGTTGCATAAGCTATCGTTGTGCTAGACTGAAAATGTTGATTGCCTACAGCCGAAGTCAAGATCACTACATACGAATTATAAGATATGTAAACTGCTGGTCGTATTTTGGTGTTATTTTTTTTAGCATCAGATAAAAACTTTTTTTAATAGTCTGGGTCTAACCTTATGACATATAGGATTGTTCGAAAGTGCTGCCGCGGCACAAGAACGCTAAGGACAACTGAAAGAAAGCAGATGGATTTTAGTCTGTAAAAACAAATTAGATATTTGATGGTTTTCTACCCTCAAAAAGCTAGGATAAGGTCAGCGTTTTATGGTAGATATGGAGAGCTATAAATATCTCATCTCCGCTACGTGCAATCTTTTTCATCCGTCTTTTTCACAGCCCAACATTCTGATCCATACAGTATGACAGGTCTTATCACGGCCTTGTAGATTTTACCTTTCAACTTGAGGGGCATCCGAGACCATACCAAGACAAACGATTCCCCTAAAAGTTTTTAATTATCTCTTAATTCTTTATTGTACACAAATAATATATAATATAGTACACAGTGATTTGACAATTCATGTCCAAAGGCGATCTTAGCTCAACAATGAGTTTTCTCTCAGCAAACCTTAAAATAACTTCTTTACCTAAAGGTAACTTTAATTTAACACACAGACAGCTCATCCATTTCCACGATTAGATATGATATGAATAATTCAGGCTCCATTCCACCTAGTTTCACAGTTAGAGGCGTTTGCAGGCGGACAAAAGTTACGATTCCGAGGAAAATGGATACAATAATTTTTTCAGGGATTTATTCCAGTTGGTAAGCAAATTATTCGTCCAATTTGGAATTAAGATTTTCAGGAATTAGGTTCCCTGGATAAGGTATAGTTTGGGATTCAGGATCAGCTGTTATTAGGTTACAAAACAGGGTAAATATAAGCTGTGGGCTTATACGAGTGAGTTGAAATAGAGTCGAATAGAATAAACTTTATTGTACTACAAAATAGTAATATAATTTGACAATAATTAAAACAACACAATGTCGGAGCAATTTGGTGAGGTGACCAGCGTCAGCGAACTAACACGTAGGTCTGGCATTTAGCTCAGTTAGACCTTGGCGCAGCCGTGGGACACACAATGCTAGTTTTCTTTTTTAAAATCTTAAGTTTCTACATGTCAAATATTCAACTTCCAATTCAGAAATAGAAGAAATTTATCTGAAATCATTGCTTCTAAACTCATCATTATCTTCATGCTCTTGTCCCATATTACTTGAGGTCGGTGCAACACGTTTTTTTCTACCATTCTGTCCTGTCACCTGTCTCGCTTGCACTTACTACCTTTTCTTTCACTCCTCTCCCTCTCCATCCATCTACATGTCACGTATAAATCACTAATATAATATTAACAAAAATATTCCAAAACGTCATCTAGTCCCAAATTAAGCAGAGCTTGTGCTATGAGTACTAGACCTCTGATAAACATACTTATATATTTTTAAATACTCGCACATTATGGATAAATTACACCCAGAAACAGAACATAATTGATCGTGCTCATCACACAAACATTTGTCCTAGGTGGAAATCGAACTCACGACCTCTGGCATAGCAGTCAGGGCCACTAACCACTAGACCAATAGAGCTGGCAAAACTAAGCTAACCCTTTCATCACCTCCCACTTAACCAAGCTCCCATTCAGCTAGAACCTCAGCATTAATCCTTTGAAATGATAAATCCTCATATCTGAAATGAGCGTGAACCCTACCTACCTCGTTATTGCATAACAGTGGGCAGACTGACTAATCGGCCTTCTCCAACAGGTGGTCAGCAAATGCATTGTTGTAATGTATGGATAGCAAATTAATTGAGACTTGTATTCTGTGTTAAATTTTTTAGTTTTTATTTTTTTGTTAATTGGCAGTTGATTAATGTTCTAATTTTATGTTTGTTTATTTAATTATGTACACACAAACACTTAAAAATGAAAAAAACAAAAGCAGACACAAGAGCATAAAGGTACAAAAAGAAAAAAGGAAAAAAAAAAAAAAAAATTGGTTGCCTGTAAAGTCGGTATACGGGCGAAAGTTTTACGTGACAACGACTTTGAGTGGTAAAATAATTTGCTGTTTGAATTGTTGCGATGGACGAAACTACCTTCACATTATCACTACACAATCGTTTTACAATTAACTGGCAACGTGTAAACTTGTATGCAGGCGCCTAAGCGAAATAGAAGCGCAAAACATGAACCGGTGTGTATGCCTATCTCTCTCACTCTCTCTCTCTCGCTCTGTCTCTCTCGCTCTTAAGCGGGCTAACTGTGCTCGAGTGGAAGGGACGCGTGCCTTTCACTTTTTATGTCTGTCTCTCTCGCTCTTAGGCGGGCTAACCATGCCCGAGTGGAAGGGACGCGTGCCTCTCACTCGCTCTCATTGTGAGTGCATAACGTGAGCGGAGCGTAACGCAGTTTCTTGAAGTGTCACCCGGCAAACCAATTTATAAGACGTTGTCACGTCAAAAAGAAGAAAACAAAAAAGGAAAAAAGAAGAAAAAGTAAAAAGAAAAGAAGGAAAAGGAAAAAGGAAGAGGTAAGGAGGTATAGGTAATGTTATGATGTTCCTAAATTAAATTTGAATAGGACTGTTCATTGTTAAACATAAGCCATTTTTCACTTCAATAAGTATGGTTGCTTTTATATTATAAGTAAATGGCAAAATGTATTGCCCAAATAAAGGTCTAACAAATTTTAATTTGATAAGTATCGACACGAAAAGAAGATATCGACGGTGAAGTGCCAATACCTTCCAACTAACATTTTTCGAGAAAATTACTTTTTAGCGCTTTTAATTCAAATGTGTGTTTCCGCATGTTTTTTGAAATCTCTGAAGCGAATATTTAGTTGCAACTGCACCAAAATAAATTGTGAAAACACTTCCTAACTAAACCAACATGTATTTTTTTAGTATTACCTCCTAACGTTTTTAAGACAAACATTTTTGACTTCGACAGTTAGAAGTTCTATAATAAGTCCGTCGATATATATATATATATATTATGTCTTTCTTAGGAAGGTCTATATTCAGCAGTTAATGTCTTTTGGCTTAAATAATTATGAAGTACAAAAAATAATAATAATAATCATCATCATCATCATTTTAGCCAAAAGACGTCCACTGTTGGACATGGGCCTCCCCCAAGTGTCGCCATAATGAACGGCCATGTGCGTTTCGCTTCCCGTCAAGTCAAGAAGTCAAGGGTTATGATAATAAATTACTTTATTTCAGGCTTCAAATACCCATACATAAATAATATTAAATTAAATTACTTACATTACGTTAAATTACATTTCATTTGTAATTTTAACATTAAAAATAAAAATGCCATATTTTGTCTAAAGCTCTAAGATTCATAAATAAATCCCATAGAAATCAGTAGTGTGTTCTTAAATCTATGGTGAATAAAAAGTCTTTTATAAAAATAAATAACCAATTTTAATTTTAAAAAAAAAACACAAAAAAGAGAAAATAAAAAAAAATGTGAAAAATATTAATTTCAGAAGTCAGTGTGTAGGAAACCTTCAGAAATTCTTTTGAAGATTTCCTCCATATTTGAAGTCGGTTATAAGGCAATAAGTTCTGGAAATATAAAAAAATAACAATAAAATCATTCCCAAACAGAAACAACGTTGTTTTTCGTTTTGTGCAACAATTGTACAAAAAACTTAAGTTAGCAACTAAGCGGTAAATTGGCATGTGTACTGTAAATGTTGTGTTTACCCGTATTTGGCATGTATTTTAAAACTGTACCTATGATTTCTTTTCATGTGTGTGTATACATTTAAATGTGCTGTGGGTGAACCTAACTAAATATAATAATAACTAGTAATATATGTACTATTGGTTTTTTTTTCTTCTTTTTGTAATGCCAAATAAACGCAATTTTCTTTCTTTTTTTCTTTAATAAATAATAATTTCTTTATTCTTCCAAAAAGTACACAAAACACAATGACTAGATAAAATTACATTACACTGGTTAGTTCCAAAAGTGAGTCAACGACTCCCAAACTGAGCACTGCCCTTATCTTGGGTAGTCGGCGGTCCACCGTTTAATTAGTGCAGTCTGTTTTAGAAGGCATCCTATTCAGTTGGTGCATAATATGTAGGTATTTCCATATTAGGTATGTCTTCTATGTTAGTGCATTTTTTTTTTAATAATGAGGCGGAAAAAATAAAGAAGAAAATAACTAAAAATAATAATTAAGATAAATATAAAATAAACAGCAGAGTTGTAACATCACTTAACGACTTCAATGAGTTTTTCCGACTCATCGTAGTTTAAATAAAATAAATAAACAACAGTTTACTCACGCCTTATTTGCTGACCGTCCACTAATCTGTTCGTTGCATATTCATATAGAATGGCCTAGCTGTAGGTATATATTATGTACGTGCTATGTATAAGCCATTGTGTTGATCATCTTATGACATCCCCCGCTCTTGGGCGGTGCGAGAGGTATCGTATCTAACTTTTACTGACTAAAAACCGACTCCCATTCCTTCTTTGCCATTGTTCCAGGGCCCCGGGGATCTCTTTCGCATCACCCATGGCCTCAGCAGGCTTCGGCCCTGCTGGGCCCCTACGGTTGGTCACATCTCCTTGAGGCGCGGGGGTTATACTTATTACAGATACTTTTATACCTAAATTTCAAGAATTTTAATGTTTTTGCATTGTCTGTAGCGACATCTATGGCGTCACATAAGAACTATTCCTGCATCGCGCAATTAAAGTTCTCCACGCGATTTGAACATATAGAACAGCCCGAAATCATCTGCCGGGCAGTTGCCCACCAGACATAACACCGGTCTGGTCAGAGGATCCTCCCTTTTCAACGGGGGTTTGCGGGACTTTAATCTCTGTTCCGTCTACATGTCTTTATAGTTCTTGTGCATTAAGAGGACCCTTCCCGATCCGTCTGTCGTCAGCCTGAGCATGGTTTAGAAGCTTGGTTGGTTCATCCAACGCAGTGTTTGTTATAGAGGTAAATAGAAAAAAACAAATAACACCTGAACGCTTGGTTGGCATCCGGTAATTCCGTCATTTACTCAAATATTTCACAAAACTTGTTCCAGGAATTATGTGGTTTTTTACTAACCTTAAAAGTTTTTCAAAAAGAAATCATTCATTCAGAATCTGAATTAAATGTAGAAGGTTTCTTTAGGTTCACTTCCACTTCCACTCACTCACCAGTATTCACTACCACTTACTTCACACTATAACTCACTATCACTCACTCACTCCCACTACACATTACTACTACCAGCCTACTCTCTACTATTCACTTTATTAATTTTTTAATTTATAAATGGCCAGAGTTCACGCAAAATGGTAGATTTTCAGAGGTCTTTACTGGATTAGTTTTATACAAAATGATTTGATTTTAATAGAAACCTAAATAATATCCGCAAGATATCTCTGTGTTTCTAAAATATCTGGAGAAAGATGTTAAATAACTTCATAATCACGTAAGAGCGGTTTTATGAAAAATAACGAATATCCATCTAAGGTTTTTCAACCCTAGATACATTTTTCATTCGATAATATTTCATTAGTAGATTATGTGAGCACATAAAGCAGTGTCTTTAAGTCGCGGGCGGCACGTTAAATTCCGAACGAAATGAAGATTACTAAGTTTAATCCCGAACGCAAATAAGGGATTAATATAATTAACTCCCGAGCATTGCGAGGGAGTTCATATAGAACCTGAGTGAATTGAGGAATTCAAACCGCCCAAGACAAAGACAGATTTATCACCGTATTGGATACTCTACTTTTTACACCATCTGTGAGATAATATAATTAAAAAACCACTTACTAAAACAAATTATATAACTATTAGAGAAATATAAGTAATTTACAACAAACAAAATCGATGATTTGAAACAAACAAAATTCACTACTCTCTGATTTTATAGATTTATTTTTCTATAATTACTGCCCCGCTTCATTACTTTTTCTTAGAAACATTTTATTTATTTTTTTCTAGTGGCCAGTTCGATTTTTGAAGACTTATTTGATGCAATAAATTTGTGTTTTTTTTTCCTTCAAAATAATTATTTTTGACGTTCCATATTCAAATCTCATTATTCCCTAGGGATAGCCCATACTACATTACCTCCCTAGGGACAGAATGACTTGCTTTAAGTTATGGTTGTATCACTTAAAAAAGGGCATTATCGAGCAGGTGGTGGTGGTGGTGTAAAAAGTCATTTTATGACTTCTCACGAAAAACTACAGATGAGTGGTAATTTTCAGACAATCGTTGAACAACGTTGATATCAACGTTGGTGTCATCGTTGATATCAGCGAGAAGTCATAAATTGACTTTTTACACCACCTGCTGAATGAATTATATAATTCATCAGTAAGAATTATTTATTTCATTCATTATTGTTATTCTAATCATCGGAGCACCCTTAAGTATCATTGGAATTCCCTCATGACCTTAGATAGATAATTCGAATGCATTATCTACAATTATCCTATCAATATGTCTATATTTACTTGTAATTGTTTACCGCTTTGCTGTTTTTGTATAGGCTGCGTCTATATTGTCGGTTGAAACTCTCAGCATTAATTTCCTGTTTTGGAACAGAGGAAACGTCGCGTCGACTTGAAATGTTTTTTTTTTGCCAATATGTTTTAAAAAACACCTTGACATGTCGACTTAAACTAGATCAGCTCTCCTACCCAAGTTACAACCGTTTCGTTTCGATTCTCTTTTCGTTGATCGCCTCGAGTCGGCCACGCCTCTTATTCCTTTGTTCTGACAACATATCTGAGCGTTGAGATTACGTCAGAATAAAGGAATCGAAGGCGTGGCCTACTCGAACCAGAAGACATAATGTTAGAAAATTTGCAAAAATCTGCTGTGCGAGAAAAACATACTGCTCACTGTTCGTTGAAGTGTCATTTGCGGGAGGCTTACGAGACCGTAAGGTATACTAGATCCTTGGGCTTACGTCATATAATAATAATAATATAATAATAATAATTTATTCAATAAGTAGTTTGTACAAGGCATACAGAGTAGTCTTAAACATTAGAGACAAACAGTACACTCAGTATACAGTGGGTTCTAGGACTCCCTTTCCTAAACTAGGCAGAAATTCTGTCTGTATCTTAGAAAAGAGTTTCCAATTTTAGAGGGTCGTATTAGGGTTACAAAAAATATAGACACATTTGCTAACAAGATATCATCATTATCATCATCTTCCTACCCTTGTCCAGTGTTATTTGTGGTCGGCGCAAAACGTTTTTTTCTTCCATTCGGCCCGGCCATCGTCATAATCAAGACAAGACATACAAGCACAAAACAAGATGAACGCGTCTCATATGTTAATTTGAGACGCGTTCATCTTGTTTTGTGCCACGGGGTAACGATCCATCAGCGTTTCACACGCAGCGTTTATATCGTTCTGTGTACTACCAGCATAACCGAACAATGGACTATATCCAATCCCTAGAGTTCTGATTAAAACAGCCTTGCAGCGTCGCTAATCTGTGCACTACAACACATACATGTGCACAGATATACTTGTAATTTATAAGTATATACTCGGACATACTATGACAATTAGCTCTTTGTAATAATGCCGACGCTTTGTCGTTTGTTTTGTTTGTATCCTACTGCAGTCATTTGTGGGGCATATTGAAATAGTTTATAGCTTATTTTGCTGTGTATTGTAGCTCTGTAAGCCAATTCAATATAATAATAATCTTTGCACACCACCTGCTCGATAATACCCTAATGTCATACTACCCTCCCTTAAAGAAAGTCATTCTGTCCTTGAATTTGGAACGTCAAAACCATTTGAAAATACTAGGCAAGTGCAAGTCGGACTCACGCCCTGAGGATTCCGTACAAACTTACATCATCGTCCTGCCCTTGTCCCCTCTTATTTGAGGTCGGCGCAACACGTTTTTTTCTTCCATTCTATCCTGTCAACCGTCATGCTATCACTAGCTTCCTTTTCTTTCATATCACTGTTCACACAATCCATCCATCTTTTCTTTGGCCTCCCTCTCCCTCTCCACCCATCCACATGTATACTCATAACTCTTTTAGTAACATGTGTTTCCGTACAAACTTACAATCGCAAAAAAAAATTGTTTTGTGACGCAACAACAAATTTTCTGTTTTCAGATTTATACCTATACTTGTGTTATAAGACCTTGCTTTATGAAAAATTTCAGGATTCTGGGACAACGGGAAGTACTCTAGAATTTTGGTTCTATACGTTTTTTTGCGACATAAACGGCCATATCTTTTTTCTGTTAAATTAGAAATTTGATTTTTTCAAAGCTTCAAGGGACCGCAGAAGTAAGTATATGGTTTTAATTTCAACTCGAGATGTCCATGCGTTCCCGTGATAAAGTATCTTGACAGACAGACAGACAGACGAACGGACAACAAAGTGATCCTATAAGGGTTCCGTTTTTCCTTTTGAGGTACAGAACCCTAAAAACAACTTATTAATTGAATCAAAATGTACCCTACCTACGTGCAGCAAATAAGTTTACTCAAAAATCCAATAGGACACTAAACAGTATTGTGGTTACTGTTGTCTCTAAAAAATATATAAAAAATTAAAACTGTAGTCTGTCAATAAAAGGTTGAGGGATACTCACCGTACGTCGGGTTTTCCGATGGCAGTAAGGTGATGGCGGAATCAAGGCACTAGTTGTCTGACATTCATACTGAACTGGACCTATTTTGGTGCAGCCGTGAGGCACGCAACTACATTTTTTGCTTCCTGTTTTTATTTTTGTTTCGTGTTTACCTATATTGTGTTTGTGCCTTGTGCCGTACCAAATAAATTCTTTTTCTTTCTTCTTTTATGTAATTCCCGCGCACATTCTCCAAAATACTTCCTGTAAATTATCGAAAGGCTTGCTCCAAGCAGGTTTGACTTAACCAAATTCGTCGTCGTCAGATTGGACTTAACCAAATCTGGATCACTAATCAGCCTCTTCGCACGCCTTTCCACTGAGTCCAAAGCTGCTAGATGACATTTTGCAGCACCAACCCATATGTGACTGCAGTACTCCACACACGATTGAACCTGTGCTTTGAATATAACATTAGAAGCTGTCCCGGTGTGAAGTATCGCCGGACCTTTGCAAAACAACAACTACTAGGTACAACCTAGGGGTCTTTAAGTCAAGATTGAATAGGTTACTTCTAGGCAAGCGTGCTCCATCGTCGGCCACATCATCGCTTAACATCAGGTGAGATAGTGGACAAATGCGAGCCTATCAATAATAAAAAAAGGAACGCCGAGTTTCCTTGGCTTACACACGGAATCAACTCAAAAGAGCTGAAGGCGGTCGGTGCACTCTTCTTGTTTAGTAATCAATAAATTCTTGTACAGATTCTATTTTATCGCCCCACAGACTCAAGTCATTGACTACACATATGGTAGCTAGACGTTGAACAGGGAAGTACCTACATACGTGGAACGTGCTGGTCGGTGTAGGTACCTACTCACACGAATCACAATCACTAGCTTTGTTTATGTTATCATACGGGCAGACGGCGGCAGGGGTTGACAACCTTCTATAGGTTCGATATTTTATTTTAGTTTTTGGGAAAAACAAACAATAACACATAGGGAATTACATATTAGTTATGTCAAAAGATTTAAAGATTTGATTAATCTTGTGTGATTTGCGAACGAATTAGGTCATTATAACGCTCCCACGGACGAACTACGCGAACAAAAACTCAGATCGGTGAGTGTTTAGTTTGTAGTTCATTCAAGTCGCGTGTGCGTGTGTTTAGTTCGTGGTATCAATACCACCATGACCGCCGCACACTTACTCGCTGTGGCGGCGATGACCTGTCGCACCCAACCCTGGTTTAGGTCATAGCGAGAGGGAATGGGAAGCAGTCGCCTCCTTCTGCGAAGCAGAATATGCTAGCGAAAGAGATGGCCACAACCATAAAGAAACGGACATCCTCACGTCCCAACCCACCGGGTGATAAGATGCTCCGGACATCGAGAGTCGCTGGGTCATCCCTGACCACCGTAGGCGCGGGCTTTCCGAGCAATTTAGCCGTCCGACCGTCCGGTATGGACCGAGCCCGCGTCGTCGAAAACTCAAAGAGATGTCAGCAAAACGGTACCTAGTACAAAGGGCAGCTGAAGGATACAGCTGTGGTTTTAGTCAGCAAAAGATTGCCTTTCCACTCAACCCTAAAGCGAGGGAATAGGCATTGAGGGCATTGGAAGATTTACCACTTAAACAAAATGAAATCGCTGTCGACCAAAGACTGGCAACGTTGCGACGCTATATGGCAATGTTTATTCCTCAGTCCAGTTTAAGAGCTAATTGGGTCACCGAAATATCAAACATTTTGGCAAACTGAAGAGTGTTATTCAATGGCTGCCAAAATTAATTTCATTTTGATTCATCATCATCATTATTTCAGCCGAAAGACGTCAACTCCCCCAAACATACATACATAGGCCTCCCCCAAATGTCAACCTAAGGACCGGTACTGTGCGTTTCGTATCCATCGGATTCCCGCGACCCTTCACCAGGGTCATCGGTCCACCTTGTGGGAGGCCTACCAACGCTGCGTCTTCCGGTATGTGGTCGCCATTCCAGAACCTTTCTTCTTCTGCGACTAATGTGCCCTGCCCACTGCCACTTAAGGTTAGCGATTCTTCGGGCTATGTCTGTAACCTTGGTTCTCCTGCGGATATCTTCATTTCTGACGCGATCACGTAAGGAAACTCTGAGCATAACCCTTTCCATTGGCCTTTGAGTGACTTTAAGCCTTCTGATGAGGCCCATTGTAAGCGACCACGTTTCGGAGCCATATGTCATTACTGGCAACACGCACTGGTCATAGACTTTCGTCTTGAGACACTGTGGTATATTGGACGATAAGACACCGCGCAGCTTCCCGATGACGACGATTGACCTCTTTCTCGAAGTTAGACCTACCCAACCGGACCATCACGTCATTTTGATTAGAGCCTAATGTTTTTTTTTATCCCTCTCAGGCATAAATATTATTTGACTAAAACCATCATCACTTGCTTGATCCCTGCCCCAATGTTTACACATCACAGATGCGGCGCACGTGTGCGTATCGCGTGCGCGGGTGCATCGTGACGTCACTGCGTCAATAGACACCGGCGAGCGTGCGGCTGTTGGGGCAGTACAAAGAGTTAGTAGTAGTTCAAAGAGTTTTTATTGTATCAAGGCTTTTAATGATGACTTGCAAGTACATATTTGTAATTACACAATTTACTTTTAATATCCAGCCCCCCTAGCCAAGTTACAATCGTATCGTTCGGCGCGAACGCCTTGAGTAGGCCACTCCTCCAATTCCTTTGTTCTGACGTCATATCTACGCTCAATCACGTGGTCCGAACAAAGGATTCGGAGGCGTGGCCTACTCAAGGCGTTCACGCCGAACAAAACGATTGTAACTTGGCTAGGGGGCAGGGTCTTACCGTCACGGGTTTAAATGTCAGGCGTGACCTAGAAAGAAGGATTTTTTCGTCATCCATTTTTTTTTTTTATCATCCAACGACTTCCCCGCTCTTGCGCGGAGTGGGATGGCGTGTCAGACTTTTACTAACTAAAACCCACTTTGTTCCTTCTTTGTCTTCGTTCCAGGGCTCCAGGGTTCTCTCCAGGGCCCCAGGGTTCTCAGGCTTCGACCCTGCTGGACCTCTACGATTTACTGACATCTCTTTGAGGTGCGCGTGGAACACTACGGACACTACTAGGTCCGGACGGTAGGCTTGCCGTCCGCAAGCCTACACCTACGGTTTGGTAGGGCCTCTAATATTATACCTGTCTATAACTTATCTAATGACTAACTATTGCTGGCCCAAGCTCTCAAAGGGATACTTGAAGTAACAAAAGTTTGACAATCAAACATGATCAGAATTAATTTTGTGCATTATATTTTTTTTCGTAACTAGTGTCTAAGTAATAACAGCCGCATGGGTCGATTTTCAAGGTTAAGCAATGCTTGTTGAGGTCAATATTAAGATGGGTGACCATCTTATAATACCGTAATTCGTAGAGGTTTCAACAACGTAAGGGTGGATACTCGCCGTTCATCCGGTTGTCCAGTTACTAGGTTGTGGAAGTCTGATAGGCAGTAAAATACTGGAAACCAGCTGCATCTGGTTACACTGGAAGCCAACTCCAGCCTAGTTGTGACTCAAGTAGTTAAATAGTTTTTTTAGGGTTCCGTAACCAAAGGGTAAAAACGGGACCCTATTGCTAAGACTCCATTGTCCGTCTGTCAGTCAATGTCACCAGGCTGTATCTCATAAACCGTGATAGTTAGACAGTTGAAAATTTCACAGATGATGTATTTCTGTTGCCGCTATAACGACAACTACTTACTAAAAACCAGAATAAAATATTTTTTTAAGTGGGGCTCCCGTACAACTAACGTGATTTTTTGGCGTTTTTTACTCGATATTAATAACGGTAACAGATCTATAGACGCTTGAAATATTCACAGAATACTTTGAAACAAAACACAATAAATACAAAAACATGACATTTGCCGTTTTTTCATCATCATCATCATCATCATCATCATTTCAGCCAAAAGACGTCCACTGTTGGGATAAAGGCCTCCCCCAAGCGTCTCCACAACGACCGATCCTGTGCGTCTCGCATCCACCGCATTCCCGCGACTCTCACCAGGTCGTCGGTCTACCTTGTAGGAGGCCTTCCAACGCTGCGTTTTCGGTGCGCGGTCGCCACTCTAGAGCCTTTGCCGTTTTTTACTCGATATTAATTTTGTAGTACGGAACCATTCACGTGCGAGTCCGACTTGCACTTGGCCAGTTTTTTTCAATACTTACAAAACAAGAAATTCTGGATCACTTTTAAAACAATAATATTAAAATTGAATTACTGTTCTTATTCTACTATAGACAAGAGTTTAACACATCTTGTGCTAATATAATTAGTTGAGTACACCATTCTGTTTGCTTATTGAACCGAATTCCTGTTACATCATGCTCTAATGATTCATTACAGTAATCACTAGCATAATAGCATAGCATAATCCGCCTTTTAATGTTCCCACTGCTGGGACTCAGGCCTCCTCTCTAGGAAAGGGCATGGGGCTTAATCCACCACGCGTGCCCGGTGCGGGTTGGTGAATGTCACATGTCTTCGAATTTTTCGGTTCTAAGACATGCCGATTTTCTCACGATGTTTTCCTTTACCGTTTTTAAAGCAGTGGTGATGACATAAACTACACAAAGTAATGCGCCTGGCTGGGTTTGAACCCGCGACCTACAACTCGTAAGTCCGAGCCGTTACCACTCGGCCATCACTGCTCTCACTGGTATCACTAGTATCAATCGTAATAAATATTGATAATCCAGGCTTAACATTCCTTTCCTAGTAAAAAAAAACCAGTCGAATGCGAATCGGACTAGCGCACCAAAGGTTCTATACAATCTAATCAATGTTTTTTTTGGGGTGGAAATCGTCCAATGACTTTTCTCGCTCTGGGCGGAGCTGAAGAACGTGTCAGACTTTTACTGACTAAAACCACACCTGTGTCTTTCAGTTGCCCTTGCTTTCTAGGACTACAGGTTTCCCCTTCAGAAATTCCCCGCAGTCCTAGCTAGCGGACATCGACCTTGCTGGGCCCCTACGGTTTGCTGACATCTCTTTGAGGAGCGCGTGGATCACTACGCACTGTTGACGACTGGGCTCGGTTCGGTTACTTACCGGACGGCCGAAATGCGAGCTACCCATTGCTCGACGTCCGCAAGCCCACGTCTACCGTGGCCGGTAATAGGGGTCGGAATCTAGGCAGCTAGGAGGACGTTAGTTCCCTCACGCGCCATTCGTCCTCGATCTGGACCTTAGCCCGAACCAGGGCCCGGCGTGAGAGGTCGATTACCTCCACGAGAACACGGCGGTGCTCTGCCCTAGCGGGGCACACCTCCATCTTATGCTTCACCGTGTCCTCCGGGCGGTCCACGCAATGGCGACACCCGGCCGTTTCTTCCGCCTGAATCCGATGCAGGAACCTTCCAACTGGCCATGTCCGGTGAGGACCTGCGTCAAGCGTGTTGAGGTGAGGACGCCATGTTGCCGCTCCAGCCACTCCCCAAAGAGGGGACTTACCGCCGTGATTATGGCTTCTAAAAGGACGAGGTTATGTTATTTAACATGAGTCACAATGTGCGACTATAATATGTATGTATTTAGAAATATTATTAATCATTTGTTATTATTGTTACATATTAATCATTTGTCTAGTATTTTTGTTATATTATTATTGTTATATATTAATCATTTGTCTAGTACTCATACCACAAGTTTTGCTTAGTTTGGGACTAGATGGCGTTGTGTGAAAGTTGTGAAATAATATATAATATCATACGAATATTATTTACCATTCGTTCTTGTTACTAACAATAATTCAAATATTTGTGTACCTCCTAGGATCACAATTCTATGATAAGACCTTTAATTTACCATATTCAGCTAACAAAATCTTCGTTATCATCATTCTAGTCAAAAGACGTCCACTGTTGGACATAGGCCTCCCCCAAGTATCGCCACAATGAACGGTCCTGTGCGTCTCGCATTCATCGGAATAAAATATTCTATTTCGCCTAAAGAAATACTAACACTATTCAATTTCTGCAGTTAAGCAACATTGCTATGGTCTATTTTGTAGGGGCCGGTATAAAAATGGCCGACTTACCGTTCGTGACCTTGATCTCAACTGATGGAAAGCGACAGATGAGATCTACAATGGAACCTGATAGTTTCACACTGACTGTGCGTGCGTAGCAAACCTGTCCAGTAGTTTTTAATTTCTTAATTACAAAAAAAATACAAATCTTTCCCTAAATATTATTATTATAAACAACTGCCTCATTCGTCTCGTGGTCGCAAGCGCGACTGCTGAACTGATCCTTGGTTCGATTCCGGGTCAAGCAAAAAGTTTTGATAATTGTAATTATTTATTTTTCTTTTTATACAGCCTCTTTTTTTATAACGTAAATGTGAGAACACTGTAGACTCCGCGAATTCTTAGGTTACTTCCTATTACGACTTACTTTTTATTACGATTTTTTTACTGAACTTTTTAGTACAACTGACCAATCTACACTGTCCTTACATAGTATCTTATACTGTAATATGGAAATATTGTAAGAACATTTTTTTTTAAAGAGTAACCATGGAGTTTCTTGCTCGTTTTATCTCCATAGGAAACGACCAATTTTGAACCGTGCACTAGCTTCTGACGTTTTATAAGTGCCTATGCAGGTCTATGTGAAATAAAAAACTTTTGAATTGAATTGAATTGAATTGAATCGAATTGAATTGAACTTTGGATTACGAATTACTCTGCAGCAGCCAACCCTGCGTTCAAAAACGAGATTAGAGTTAACTCTAATGAGGTCATCGGGTAGATACTCTAAGCTCGCATTTTTGAACGCGAACGTAGAGTTCAACAATCAATGCCAAGCAACTGTCATTCCTACCGCTTACACCAACCTACCCTGCTCGGAGTTCGAGTTAGTTGGGTTAACTCTAGGGTAGCTACTCGAGTTATAAGAGAACGACTCTGGGTTGCAACTCGAACTACTCAGGTTATTTTTAAAGGCAGGGCTGGATTTTGGAAGTTGGTGGTCAGACACCCCCGTGACTCGGAAAGCACATAAAGCCGGTGGTCCTGCGCCTGATCTCTGTCCGGTCGTGTCGGACTACCGTCCACTCGGACTATAAGAGTAAACGGTCAGAGAGTGCACCTGTTCTTACGCACGCACTTGTGCACTATAATATCTCCAGCGAACTTAGCTATTCTCTGTTGAAAGTGGCCACCGTTATCGAAATACGGTCGAGAGGATTATAGACAAAACAAATAAATAAGGATTGATGTGTAATCCTACTTAAATTATGGTTATCATAATAGCCCACAATTACAGTAGTGATAGAAACATCAATGAATGATAAATGACAATCATAAATAAATACCAATCACTTAACGCTACGATATGACAAGCAACTTCAATTGTACGTGCAACGTCGTGTCCTCGTGGGGGCAATCGGCGGCGGCGATCTCTTGCGCCGGGCCTTGGTACAGGCCATGATCCGGAGCGAGGAGGAGTGGCAGGCGGTCGCCTCCTTCTGCGAAGCAGTAATGCTAGCAAAGGAGGCGGCCGATCGCGTGAGGTAAAGGTCCTCACGCCCCAATCGCCGCCGGGATTCCGATCCCGATTTCCGGCTACCGTAGGCGTGGGCTTGCGGACGGCGAGCAATTGGTGGCTCACCGTGCGACCGTACGTACGACGCGTAATTGCTTTATTATTGGTCCTTACCACACGGCCAGACGGCAAACTACTCATTGATCGCCGTTAGAAAGACCACGCTTAGGTTGGTCGCGGAAATCGCTCTGTGACTCTCAACGGCCGGGGCGTCTCCTGCGGTGGCAGCTGCATGTCAGGAGTTGACTGCTTCCTATTCCCTTTCGCTTCGCACCATGAACTGAACCAGGGCCAACGCTAAACTAACCCCTTCTTTTACTGTTCTTCGTTTACCTTAAGTCGGTTTTTTGTGATTCAAAGGTTCAAAGATTCAATAGCATTTATTTTAAATAAACCATTTACAGGCACTTTTGAAATGTCAAGAAATAAGTCAGTCAGAAAAAAAAATTATGTTAATTGCACATTCCAAAGCGTTGGCACTCTTTTCAATCATGTTTTGTAATTATAAATATCTCTGTTACATGTTTCTTGTCGCTATCATGTGAGAAAATGTAAATAAAGTAAAAATAAAAACTAAATATAGATATTAAAATAGCAACAGGCAGCTAAGAGATGACCAGCCTCAGCTGATAGCGCCCGTTCACGAACATGACGTTCAACCATTTTGAAGGGAACCGAATGATCCAACACATTCGCCACTAAAAGTAAAACATTTGAGTGAGTCGATGTTATTATTGGAGTCAAACAAGTCCAATAGTAACATAAAAAACCATAAAATAGCTCCATGGTACTCACATTTACAAACTTTGAAAATAAAATGCTTTTACATTATACAAAACTTATAATATTTTACAATGCCAAAAAAAAACGTTAAAAAATAATAATAATCATTTCCAGTGATCCCGGAAAATAGAAAACGATTCTCACACGTAAAGCCAGGGGCAATACTAGTATCCTATCCTATCAGCTATATAATAGAGGCGCACCTCGAGTCGCTACAAACGTAATTATATCGCTAAGCGCTTTGTATATCTACTTACTGCGCAATATGAGTGCTAGGGGTGTGTCGTCCATTGTCGACTCTCCGATTTAGTTTATCGAGTAATCGACTAATTTTGAAATTGTTTGTCATCGATTTGGCACTTACCTTTATAGTGATACTAACGTAACTACTGTATTTAGTTGTAGTTTTGTAATGTCATTAAAATATTGAGTCGAGCAGTGGTGGCCGAGTAGTAACGGCCCCGACTTAAGAGTTGTAGGTCACGGGTTCAAACCCAGCCAGGCGCATTACTTTGTGTACTTTATTTTATCACCATTGCTCTCAAAACGATGAAGAAAAACATCGTGAGGAAACCGGCATATCCTAGAACCAAAAATTCGAAGACATGTGAATTCACCAACCCGTACTGGGCTCGCGTGGTGGATTACAGCCCATTCCCTCTCCTAGATAGGAGGCTTGAATCCCAACAGTGGGATCATTATAAGGCTGACTATACTAAATGTAAGCATCAATTGAGGGCGAGGGCGGTCTTTGCTATGCTTATTTTAAAGACATGCGGGACGGGGGGTTTTAATTCTTTTGTAATTTTGCTAACGAATGCAGAATCCTTGTTTCATAAATATTTCCCATCTCTTATCAGTAAGGCCGTCATTTAGAAAATCAACGAAACAATCTTGTACTTAAGACATACACGAGAAATCAGATAAAGTTAATGAATCTACAAAATATAAATTTAAAAAACTTTCCTGTCTGAGGTCTACCGAAAGAAAATTATATTGAAAATAAATAAATGCCTAATTCTAATATACAATATTATTTTTAGTATATGCGAAACCTGAATATAGCTAACTATATTTTTTCAAAAAATATTTAATAAAGGTAACAAGTTGGACTTCACCGACACTAAGTACAACACAGGTCACGGCGTGTCATAGCGGGCATTAGGCGCAAACGCACAGCTGTGTGCGGGAGCAAAACAACCCCTCAGTCACGGATGGCCCAGTGACCATGTACAGTGAACCTTTAGAAGTGCTTGGATACCTTAACGCCTATTTTCCCTTGCACGTTAAAGTTCAAGTTTTACGAAATTAAACTAGATGGCGTTGGTTTCTTCACAGCTAAGTAGCGACCAAAGGCAATCTCACAAAGTATAAACTTGACTTTTAGTTCAACAAATAACAGACACTTGCGTCATCATTGTCGTCAACAACTGATTGTAGTTCATAATTTCATCATTCAAACTAGAGTCATGTTGACCTAGTGGTTTAGCATGTGCAGATAGATGCGTAAATCAATGAGCCGTGAGTTCAAATCTCACGTAGTACTCACACTTTTTGTAAGTTATGAATGACAAACTAAAGAAATCGGTAGGAATATTATATCAAAGTTAACAAGTGGATATTTATTTGTAATATAATATTCAAGTGGGTAGTTACTCAGCAAGACAAAAAAAGTGCTGGTAAACAGGCTCATCAAACAAAAAAGCACTATTAAAAAAATAATATGTTTATTTCTTACAATTTCTTATTCAAATTTAACAATCACCGTTTATTAATCACCGAATAAGATTATAATATTATATATAATTTCTTATTGAGGCCATAGCTTAAGTATTCGTTTCCAATATTGGAAAGAGGATTGAAGCTTATGTAACCTTAACAAAAACAAACAAAAGACCAGATAATTTTATCACAAAGATCAAAAAGATTAAATGTAGGCTAAAAACTATAAAATTGCACAACAACATATCAAGTGTTCATAACTTTTTTAATGTATTAATTACGGATATTAAGTTAAACACACATAACAAGGTCTCCAGTTAATACAGAGAATAAGTACTGAGTGAATAATATTAAATCAGTATTATAATTATTTATTATCTTGTAGCCACAAACAAAACCGTCCGTGTTCACTGGACTTAAAAGTTTTTTCATGAGTAAACATGATATTACTCTAATCAAAGTTTATGTGATCCAAAGCAAACTGCAATCCTGCCCTTTTATGGTTTTCTGTAAGCAAGCCTCCGACGGACAGTGCCAACGCTTGTGTCAAATAAACTAGCATAGTGGTTCGTCGACAGATGTCCGTTTTCTTCGTATACTCCCTTATCATGGTTTGACACTGCAATATGTTTATTAGTTTTAGTCTGCCAGCTTTTTGATGATGTTTTAAAGAACCCTCTTCTTCAAATCGTCATATCCATAGAACAACTTTTTTTCTCTGCAACAATAAAACATAAATATATAATACCCAATAATGTTTATTATATAGGAGTTTTTTGTTAAATAAAAGAGTTAAAAAAACTACTTACATTTACACTGGTCTCTCTGGCGTCTTATGTGATTACGTGATTATGCTTAGCAATTATTGGAGCTCTTTTTACCAAATCTTTATAACAATGCATATTTACTCATTTTGGTAAAATAAGTAGACAATACACCTGGTTAAAAAAAAAAAAAAAATAACGAAAGGCGCTGGGACGAGATAATCGAAATTAACTTGGCAAACAACCAATTGAGCTTAGTCATAATTTTTTGGTCTAAGTATCATTTATACTCCATACTACCTACTAGTTATTATTTATAAATCCTTATTCAACCTACCCTCACAAGTTTGAAAACTAACACATAGATAATCAAATATTTATAAATTGATATTCAATTTTAATATCTTCATCTCTTTAAAATAAATTATAAATTATTTCAATATTTAAAGAAACAAAAAGAAAGTACTACAAAAATAAGCATTAATTAAGCACAGCGACGCCATCTATTAACAGAATAATGTAATGTTATCAACAGCAACATTTCAATCTGGTTTTACGCTAGATGGCGTCATTTCTCGCCTCACACGATTTTATTTCTGTACCTCCTATGCACTTTCGCTTCTTTAGTGTATTTGTGCGTACAACCAGGTAACATAACAAGCTTAAAACTTTGTGATTTTTCATGACAAAGTTATGAAATTATGTACATTGTTTTTTTTACATAAAAATACCAGACAGGTGTTTCGGGTTTCGCATATACTAAAACTAATCTATATATAAAAGCGAAATACCACTCACTGATTAATCACGAAATATCAGAAACTATAACACCTATAAACTTAAAATTAGACAGATAGGTTCCTTATAGGGTGTAGACATTCGCTAAGAACGGATTTTACCAGACTCCACCTCTAAGAGGATAAAAAGGGGAATGGAAGTTTGTATGGACTGACAATCCTACTTTTACGCGGGCGAAGCCGCTGGCAGAAGCTAGCGTTGTATAAAAATCTCATGTCACAGTGTTTATTATCAAATTCCTCCGAAACGGCTTGACCGATTTTTATAAAACTATTTGTGTACATTTATTAGGTCGTAGAATAGTTGATGATTTTTACCCTCGTACCACCCCCTTTTTTCTTAGGACGATAACGACGAGAGGATAAGCATTGCCATACTGCGTGGCAATGCCGCCAGTCTTTTGGGCACATTACCAGTCGACAGCGATGTGGAAGAGTTTCTTGACGTCATATTTTAGTTTTAGTTAGTTGTAATTAGTGTAGGGTTTTCATTATTATTTATTTTATTTTATTGTAATTATAGTTAGTATTTTTAAATGTAAATAAATAAGTTTTCAATTCAATAAATATAAAAAGGCAAAACAACTTTTGCCACGTCAGCTAGCAATCAATAAAAATCTACTACCTACCAACAAATTTTCACAACCAAACCTATTTCCAAAATACAATCGACTAAACCCAACTTCGCCCATCCCTACACCGCGCATAAGATGAGTTTTTGAATCACCCCATTACATACGATGGGTCGCATTCCTCGGGGGGGTGGAAATCAATTACAGGGGGGTGTGCGACGAGTGGAGGGGTGTTGGCAAGACGCATGTAGGCTACGACTTGCGTACTAACATAGATTTTCTTCAATATTTTTCAAGAATACGCTGTTATCATGGTTTGGGGTGATTTTGAAAAAATAGAGCAGTAGTACTGTTATTTAACTTGCGTGGAGCTTGTAGAAGAATAAAGTCGAAGTCTTTCTAGGGTTCTGTGTGACTTAATGCTTGCCAAGATCGTTTATCTCGGAAACGCGTGGAGGTATTGAGTTGAAATTAAAATCAGGTTTGCGGTCTCTTGAAGCTGTGAAAAATCAAAGAACAATGCCCACCTTCCATACATTTAAAAACCTGATGATGAAAGTATATGTATAGTTATAAGATATAGTAGAAATACTTCCCGTAAGTTTAGAAAGTAATGTCTAATAGTCATTTCGGCAATTTAAACGCCACGAAGTTCAAAAAATATGAATGTTTCTTTTTAAAGAAGAAAAGATACGGCCGTTTATGTCGCAAAAAGCGTATTTCGACTCTCTCAAAGGAATCAAAATTCATACGATATTTACCGTTGACATAGAAGCCTGAAATTTGGCATGTAGCAAGGTCTCACAAATATAGGAAAAAGTTTGAAAACTGTTTTGTAGTTACGTCGGAAAAATCTTCGTAACTCAATTCGGGAATTGTACTGTTTTCATAGGCAAGTTTGCACGAAACCCTCGGTGCGCGAATCCGACTCGCTCTTACCCGGTTTTTAACTGACTTCAAAAAAGAGGAGGTTATATGTTCGGTTGAATATATGTTTTTTTTTATGTACGTGTTCACCGATTTTTCGGTCAATTGTGGACCGATTTAAAAAAAAAAATTTTTGATTGAAAGGTTATGCTTCCGAGTTGGTCTCATAGAATATTGTTATGATCTGATCATGAACTTCGAAGATATGGAACAGAACTCGTCATAGGATCATAGCAGAACCGTCGTAACAAGTAAAATTGTTTTGTTTATACGTGTAGTCGATGACTGACTGAAAGTAGAGGAGGAATATATCGAACGATGATGAAGCCTGAAGTTTAGCACTGGAACTCTGTAATAAATTAATGTAATCTAACCGTGTTTGGGATTATTAGAATTGTCATGAGATGCACTCTGGCTATAAGGTATTTAAGTTTGGCTGAGGGGTACTTTTTAGTGGTGGTACACACGGTGACTTTGATAGCGTAGCAGGGCACACTAACATGATAAATGTGTGCGTAAACGCTAGCGCGTGAAACACAACAGGTATTATCGTTGTGTGATACAAAGTAACTCGTTTCTACACTCACACTCTTGAAAAAAAAAATAGTAGCCGTCTAAGTTACACGACTATGAAAATACAGCAAAAATTGGCTACTGTTATTAATGGCGCTGTGGCGCAATGCGTATGATACTTAACTGACGAGTAAGAGGTCCCAAGTTCGATTCCAATTATCTGTTATTTTCTTTTTGTTTTACTCATGTTTTTTTTGAATAGTAATGTTATGGTTATTCTCGTAATAATTAAAATATTCGAAATATATTTTTGTAATTTTATACATATAAACTATGTATATTTACGAAATTAATTAACGAAATTTTTGTATATAACTTGTAATATAAATAATTTTATAATATATATATATATCATTTACATAATATAACAATACGTTATTATTAATAGTTGACAATCCTTTCATTGTCAACTTTTTTTTTTTATTTTCGCAAACATTCACTAATGAAATTATTATAGTTATTTAAATTAGCATCAAACACTTACACTTAATCTTTGGAAAGTAATTTTGATGATATGGGTAGGTAATCAGCAATAATGTTCACAATAATCAAGTAGCTGTGGGTATCAATACAAACAGAAGTAAAACCGAGCGTGCCATCCCACAATAATTCACCTATTCAAATAATATGTCTCCAGCTCAACTCGCAAACAAAATAAAACTCGTTTACTACTCGATATACACACACACATATTTGTATATGTGTTTGCTACGAATTAGATAAAAAAATTCGCTTCGTTCATTAGATGGAAAATTAGCACTGATTATCAAGTGCTTGCTTGCCGTTAAAGGTGTATCGAGTTCGATCCTAGCCATTGACAAAACATTATTTTCTATTTTATTGTAGTATAATGATAACGAAGTTTATTAAAGCTAAAACTTAGAATATTTGCTTTAAAAACTAAGTGTATGAATATTATCATCTACCCACTTTATTAGTTATTTACTAAGAAATGAGTCGGATAATAAGTTAACCTGGCATAACGCTTTTGCCTATCACGATCGTGTGTTCTACAACTTACTCCGAGACAAAAAATAATTAATCGTTGTGGAAAGTGATACTTTTTACAAGTAATAATTAACATGTCTCATTTGTCTACACTTTTGAGGGCTGAGATAGTAGTATTATTTAAACAAAATGTATCCATAAGTGAAATTTCGAGGAGACTAATGCTACCGGTAAGTAACAAATCCAAACTTAACATAATGCGAAATAATTTAACATTGTTGATATTTGTTAGGTTTTAACGTAATTTTGTGATTGTTTACAGAGGAAAACTGTGCAGTTTTGGGTGCATAGATATACAGCTGAAGGGACAATCGATGCCAAACGTCCGGGTCCAAAAGCAATTGCATATACGGATGCCAACCCACTGCATCGAAATATTGTTGCTACGTATAGCGCTGACGGCTTTGCTACAACAAGAAACACTGCGATTATGCACGACGTGTCTATGACAATTGTTCGACGCCACTTACGAGCAGCAAAAATTAAATGTCGCAAGCCTGCGAAAAAAATTTTACTGACGGCGTTGCATAAGGAAGAAAGGATGCGGTTTGCAAGAAAATTTATAGATTTTGATTGGTGCAATAACATAGTTATATTTAGTGATGAAAAGTGTTTTAAGTCAGATAAGGATGGGCGTAAAATATTATGGAGAAAAGATGGAGAACGTTACCATCAGAAAAATATTCTCCCATGCAGGTCTAGTGGTCGCATTACGTTAGGTTATTAGGGCTGGATGTCATCGATGGGTCCCGGTGAGTTAGTGGAGGTAGGGGGTCGCAATACCAGTCAAGGTTACTTGGACATCTTGCAAAATGTTATGTTGCCTACCGTGCGCGTGGCATACCCGGACGAGCATATTTACTTCGTGCACGATAACTGCTCGGTGCACCGCGCACGAATGGTGCAAGACTGGTTAAGTGTCCAAGAAAACTTGACTGTTATTGAATGGCCCTCTAAAAGTCCCGATTTGAACCCCATAGAAAATCTATGGGATCACATGGTGCTCAACTGGGATTCATCTGATGTGAGATCTAAACGTAATTTAGATAATTTAGTGTCATCCATGTGGGAATCGTTTCGCGGCACTGACCTGTGTGAAAATTTGGTGGCTAGCATGAGAATGAGGTTACAAGAAGTAATCGACAATGAAGGTGCACCAATTAGATATTAATTTTGATTTAAATTGAATCCAATTATAAATATTTTTAAAAAGCTGTATTACTGTATGCTGTTTTTGTTGTTGTTGTTTTTATCATGTTATTGTTATTGAAATCAAGAGTTACGATACCTATCATAGTTCATTTTTTAAAACATGTTGATTGATATGTTATAAGTAAAAAAAAAAGACTAAGAAGTAAGCTGTAGGTAATTATACTGTTGTTGTTATTATGTGACATGATGTTATTGTTATTGAGATCAAGAGTTGCGATATCTATCATAATTCATTCTTGATAACATGTTGATTTATGTCACTAATAAAAAACTTAAAAAAGTGACGTCCATCCTTGTCTGACTTAGAATATTTTCACTTTATATATTGTATTAAAGATAATCATGAACAGATTCGTTAATTGTGACCATTCCGTTTAATGTATGTAATTAATAAGTTGTAATAAACATAGTTGGATCGTTATCGCAGTTTTCTTTGTCACAATATTTTCAAAATATTTTAATTATTATGAGAGTAACTATAACATTACTATTAAAAAAAAAACAGGGGTAAATCAAAAAGAAAATAAAAACAAGCAAACTTTTTGTTACATCAGACGATTGGAATCGAACTTGGGACCTCTTACTCGTCAGTTAAGTATCATACGCATTGCGCCACAGCGCCATTAATAACAGTAGCCAATTTTTGCTGTATTTTTATAGTCGTGTAACTTAGACGGCTACTATTTTTTTTTTCAAGAGTGTGAGTGTAGAAACGAGTTACTTTGTATCACACAACGATAGTACCTGTTGTGTTTCACGCGCTAGCGTTTACGCACACATTTATCATGTTAGTGTGCCCTGCTACGCTATCAAAGTCACCGTGTGTACCATAACTAAAAAGTGAAAAATAGAAAACTTTTTACAAAAAAAAAATACAACCGACTTCAAAGTAAAAAAAAAAACACTGAAAAGTAAAAAATAACTTTAATTTCGAAAGTCGGTGTTACTCGTAAATAACGAAGAGACAAAACTATTATAGAAACACTGACTTCCGAAATTAAAGTTATTTTGCACTTTTCAGTGTTTGGTTTTTACTATGAAATCGGTTGTATTTCTTTTGTTTTTGTAAAAAGTTTTTTTTTTATTATTGAGAAGCTCGGCCTTGATCACTATGTCAACTAATGGAAAGCGATGATGTGGTCGACGATGGAACACACTTACCTAGAAGTAACCTATTCACGCGTGACATAAAGACTTCTAGGTTGTAGCTATCAGAAAACACAGATCCCGACAAGGAATTCCACTCCTTAGCTGTACGTATGCACAATGAATGGGTGTGATGTCCACCATGTAGGTACCGGTGGCGCATCGCCGTACGCCTGTCCATAAATAACTAATCTATCTGTCTATTACGATATAACCGATGAAACTGTCTGTGTGGCCAGCTGAATGGATCGATGGCCAGACAACACGCCGCTCGCTAGCGGGGACTGGCAGGACAATACATGTCGATAGTTCTGATATGCTGAGATAAATGTGAATACTGTATCAAGTGTAAAATGAAACTTAGATGTTGTAATATTTAAATGTAACAGGGAATATGCATGCATTTTTAGGGTCCCGTACATAAAAAAAAAACGTCCGTCCCTCTGTCTGTCAAGACCCTTTATCTTAGGAACGCGTGGAGGTATCGAGTTGAAATGAATGTCTGTTTAATACAGTCTTGACTCAAGTGTGCGTAGGCCCTTAATCTGTTGAACAAATATAAAAAAAAAATATCTTCATCGACAACGAATAAAAAAGCTTTAATTATTATTGCTATTGTGATAGATAAGTCCAACATGATCTTTGACGTTAAAGGTCATGACATCCGTACGGCTGCACTAGAAAACGGCGTCTTAGCGAGAGAGACCAATATACTTATTTGTTTAAAATAGTTCACAGATCAAATGAAAATTGTTGTATAATAATAATAATAAAATATTCCACAACTATCACACAACGCCGTATAGTCCCAAACTAAGCAGAGCTTGTGTTATGACTACTAGACAATTGATAAATATACTTATATATTTCTAAAAACATACATATTATAGATAAATTACACCCAGACGCAGAACAAATAATCGTGCTCATCACACAAACATTTGTCCTGAGCGGGAATCGAACCCACGACCTCCGGCATAGCAGTCAGGGTCACTAACCACTAGACCAACAGGCCAGTCATGTTAAAATTTATATTTATTGAATAAAAGTTTATTTTATTCAATAAATATAAATTTTACATGTTAGTTAACAAAAATTTTTTTCATGCATATTCCTTATTGTAATCGTTTAGTGTACTTAATTTAATTTGATTTAGCGTACTTGTAATTTAATTTGACTTAATGAAATCGTATCTATAGTTTAATTTATTTTGATTTAATGTAAATTATTTTTAATTTAGTACCTATCCTATATGCTATGACATAATCTACCCATATGCCAAATTTCATTTAAATCCATTCGAACACGAAGAAGTAACAAACATACACACAGACACACAAACATACACACAGACACACATACATACACACTTACACATTTATATTATTAGTATGATAATGTCCCATATAAATGTCTCAAGCTTAGTATAATGTCACTACATAAAGGGTAAAACGCCCTGTAAACCGTCAAATTTGTTTGTCAAACTTCACGTTTTCATCAAACAATAGTTCAAATAATCAAACAGAGTTAACCCTCTTTGTCCGTAATATACTATTCACTGTATTATTTTCTACCCTGTTGGGCTGTTTATTGTGCGTAGCGTCCTCCGTAACGCCAAGACGATCGAGAATCTGGGACATTGTTTGTCAGACCCTAAAAGATTAATAATTAGTGAAATAATATTTATTGTTTATTAATTTTAGTATGTATTTATATAATTATGGTTTATAATAATAAAGAATCAGCCTTCTATTTGTCCCACTCAGGCTTCCTCTCTAGGAAAGGGGGCCATGCAGGCCCAGTGCGTATTGGTGGCATGTCACATGTCTTCGAATTTATAGTTCAAGAACATGCTGGTTTCCTCACGATGTTTTCCTTCACCGTTTTGGGAGCAGTGGTGATGAAAAAAATTAAATTACACGAATTATATGCGCCTGGTTGGATTTGAACCCGCGACCTACTCATAAGTCTCCGTTACCACTCGGCCACCACTGCTCTATATTATGGTTTATTAGTACTTATATCTATTCTCCGTCCGGTATCCGTCTTGTCATCACCCAAAGGTTGACTGGTAGGAAATGCCTAAGGCAATTAAGCCCACCTCTGTACTTTTGTGTGCATAAAACATTTAATAAATAAATAAAAGAGGCCAGACGGGATGACCATAATGCCCTGGAAGTTAGGTAGGCCTTTAGTGTGGGATGCAACATGTGTCACCACCCTTGCGCCATCCCATCTTCTGAGTACGGCAGGCTATGCTGGGGCGGCTGCTGCAAGTGCAGAAAACCTCAAACGGCGTAAATATAATAACCTCATCGGAAGTTATATGTTTGAGCCGTTTGGGGTTGAAACACTAGGGCCATGGGGTCCGAGCGCTCATCGAGTTGTTCGGGATATCAGCAAACAACTGGTCGAGTCTTCGCGTGACCAGAGGGCTGGGCTTTTCTTCGGACAAAGAATCAGCATTGCTATCCAACGTGGCACTGCTGCCAGCGTTCTGGGCACTTTTCCCGTTGATAACGATGTGTATGATTTTTTTGATGCCCAATCATTTCTTGTTCTACCCGTTTGTAAATATTATTATTTTTAGTTTGTTTAAATTCCTATTTAGTTATTAATATTTATTAGTTTTGATATTCGTTAGCGTAATTGAATAATTAAATGAATACAAATAAAAAATAATTGAAAATTTTTCATTTAAAAACTCCATAACATCATCAACTGTTTGAAAAACTTGTCAAACAAAGCTGATCGTTTAACGGGTGCTTTAGGAGACCGAAGTATAGTTAATTATTCAGAAGTCTCTGATCGATTGTGTGTAGTCTTGATTTACAAGGACAAAGGTAGACATTACTGCAAGTTTTATGAGGAAATTTCGAACAGAAGGTTGGTCTCTCGTAGCTCAGTGGTTTCATGACTGGTCTTGCTTACAAGATGATGGTAGTTCGATTCTCATACGGTTTCTTTGGGCTACAGGATTGTTGGATAGAGTATGGCGGCCATGGAATGCAAAGAGCAACTGAGGGAGCACTAGTGGGTCTTAGTTAGTAAAAGTCTGACGCTCCCGCTCTCACCCCACCTAGAGAAGCAGAGAAGAGCCCAGCGGGAGAAGTTTATTTATGATTTCTAAACACCCCCCCTTCTTTATGAAAAGCTGGTGCATTTAAAGTCTTTGAGAATCAATCAATCTGCCTTGCCATTTCCTGACTAAGGATGTTATGGCCAGCTTCCAGTCCAGTCAGAGTTAACAGCATCATCCATCATACATTCATTAATTTCAGCCGAAAGTCGTTCAATGTTGGACATAGGCCTCTCTCCCAAGTGTCGCCACAATGAACGAGCGGATTGGAATTGTGTGGAGGCCTTCCAATGCTGCATCTTCCGGTACGCGGTCGCCACTCCAGAATCTTTTGGTCCCAACGGTCATCTGTTCTGCGTGCAATGTGTCCTGCCCATTGTCAATTAAATTTTGACTGGCCTGTTGGTCTAGTAGTTAGTGGCCCTGGCTATGCCAGAGGTCGTGGGTTCGATTCCCACCCAGGACAAATGTTTGTGTGATGAGCATGATTATTTGTTCTGTGTCTGGGTGTAATTTATCTATAATATGTATGTATTTAGAAATATATAAGTATGTTTATCAGTTGTCTAGTTACTCATAACACAAGCTCTGCTTAGCTTGGGACTAGACGGCGTTGTGTGATAGTTGTGGAATATTATTATTATTATTATTATAATTAGGCGATTCTTCGGGTTACATCCGTAACCTTGATTCTCCTGCCGATATCTTTATTTCTGATCCGATCACAGACTGACGAAACACTAGTGGTATGTCGGGCGAGAAGATACTAAGCAGCTTCTCGAACGCTGCCCAAATGGACCGTTTGACGGGTTATCAAAAACTAGAAAATTTGACAGCAGTTTTATCAAGGAGCTTTGTGTTACTCAGTTAAACGTAAAATACTGACTCTCACTTCTCCTCCTCCGTTTATACTCCAGTCTCTAGTCAAGGAAACTTAAATTTTTTGAGGTTTATTTTTTAGGTGGGAAATTCATCTAATGACAAATCCCGCTCTTGGGTGGAGCGCGAGATAATGTCAGACTTTTACTGACTAAAAACCCAATCCTGTACCTTCTTTGCCTTTCATACCAGGGCCGAGTCTTCCTTTCAGAATCTGACTCTTGGCCCCAGTAGGCTTCAACCCTGCTGGGCCCCTACAGTTGCTGACATCTCCTTAAGGCGCGCGTGGAACAGTACGCGCCGTCGACGACTTGGGCTCGGTCCAGTCGGTTACCGTACGGTCGGCAAGCTCGCGACATTTTTTGAGGGGGGAAATCATCTAATAACTTTTCCCACACTTAGGTGGACCGGGATGGCGTATCGGACTTTTATTATTCTAGGACCACGGGCATCCTTTTCAAATTCTGGCATCGGCCCTGCTGAGCCCTGTACAATAGACAAACCAACAAAAGCTTAGAAGATTATGAGAATGAAATCCTTGAAAATGAAAGGAAAACATAAAAGAATTCTGAATTTAATAACATCACGAAGTATAAGAATGCCTTGATACCGGGCAGATATGCAAGCGGCGCCGGGTGTCACAATAAACGATATGAATGGTAGGTACGTGACACTTGTAATGAGACGCCGTAAATCTGCCAGCTCCCGCCAGACGGGGCGTGATGATATCAGAAGCGGATGAAATATAAATATTTTGGAGTATAATGAGTTATTATCAAATAGTTCGTCTTGTTTGAAGAGATGGTAGTACACCGCAGACTGATTGTGCAACCGTTCTCCTACGACCGATTCGTCATTAGACTGTTCGTCGACAGGGCGATTCATTTATTTCCGTTTCCCCAGCAGGATCTTTCGCTTACGGACTTTTTGCCGACACGATCTTTCGTTTAAGTCACTTTCGACGACAGGCCTTTTTACACGACTGCCCAAAAAAGGAGTGTAATGTTTTCAGGGTTCATTTATGTATGTATGTGTGTGAGAGACTACCCCCTTTTTAATTTTAATTTCTTTCATTCCATCCAAAAGTTGTATAGTAGAATATCGCTGTCAGCTATAAGACAGCCATTCTACTTATAGATTCACAACGTATTTTACTAGAAAATTGCAAACGAAAATTGTAAAATATCGCGAGAAATTGTAACTATTTCTATTTTCTAAATGAGACATTTTGAAAACTAATGATTTTGGACATGATTTATCATATACAAAACGATTTTTTCATAATACATTTATAGAGAAATTATAATCTAGTAAAGATTTATTACAATTGTACGGAGCTTGCAATTTTCCGGTTACTTATTGTTATTATACATGTGGATGGATGGAAAGGGAGAGGAAGACCAAAAAAAAAGATGGCAGGAGTGTGAGTGATATGAAAGAAAAAGGAGTCACTGATAGCGTGACGGATGTCAGGACAGAATGGAAGAAAACAAACGTGTTGCACCGACCCCCAGTAACACGGGACAAGGGCAGGAAGATAATTATATAATGTTACTAATTTAATGTACAATAAAGTTGATTCTATTCTACCTTTGGTCTTTGGTACTATATTCTGCGTGGTTGCATTAAGCAAATTTTTGACCCACATTCCATTCTCGCGGACAATACGTACAATAAATCTGGGTGCCGATAAGATACAGTGACGACTTTTATGGGGCCACATAACAATTAAAAACTACGAAATCCTGCATCGTGCAATAAAGGTACGTTTAGACTACGACACTATACACAGTAGTCCGTCTGTCTGTCTGTCTGTTTGTCTGTCAACCCTTTACCGCGGGAACGCGTGGACGTATCGAGTTGAAATTAAAACCATATACAAAGGATTGCGGTCCTTTGAAGCTGCGAATAAATCAAAATTCAAAGTTAACGGAAAAAAAGATATGGCCGTTTATGTCACAAAAACACGTATATTTTGACACTCAAGGGAATCAAAATTCTAGAGTACTTCTCGTTGACCCAGAATCCTGAAAATCATCTAATGACATCCCCCGCTCTTGGGCGGAGCAATAGGGCGTGTCAGACTTTTTCTGACTAAAAACCCACTTCTGTTCCTTTTTTTCCATTATTCCAAGGCCCCGGGGATCTCTTTCGCTGTACCCACGGCCCCAGTAGGCTTCGACCCTGCTGGTCCCCTACGGTTGCTGACATCTTGAGGCGCGCGTGGAACACTACGCGCCGTCGACGACTTGGGATCGGTCCGGACGGTTACCGGACGGTCGGACGCCCGCGCCTACGGTGGCCGAAAATCGGGATCGGAATCCCGGCAGCTGGGGCGCGAGGGCCATTACTTCACGCGTGCAGCCGCCTCCTTTGCTAGCATTACTGCTTCGCAGAAGGAGGCGACCGCCTGCCAGTCCTCCTCGATCCGGACCATGGCCTGTACCAAGGCCCGGCGCGAGAGATCTCTGCCATCGATCGCCCCCACGAGGACATGGCGGTGCTCACCTCTACCGTATGCTCCACCGTGTCCTCCGGGCGGTGACACCCAGGCGTTTCTTCCGCACGAATCCGGTGCAGGAACCTCCCGAACTTACCATGTCTTGTGAGGACCTGCCTCATGCGAAAGGTAAGGACGCCGTGTTGCCTTTCCAGCCACTCCTCAAAGAGGGGACTTACCGCCACAATTGTGGCGTGCCCAGAGTATGTTCCCTTGGGACAATTTTCTACGTTCACGCGGGAAAAGACACAGGCAGCAGCTAGTGTTACTATAATAATTGAAATTAAAATGTTTGATTGAAATAATTGGATTGTATTAATTACTTTAATGTATTTCATTGTTAATGTTATTGATTGAATTGACAATTCGTTTATTGTATTGTTAATTTTATTAATTAAATTGAATTGTTTGAACTGAATTTGATTTGTAATTGTATTGTTTCATTCTACACTATCGCATTGTGTTTCCGACATAAAACGTGTAGGTATGTGTTAATAATAAATAAATCTATACTAATTACACTAAATTACAAAGGCAAAAGTTAGTTATGTGTGTATGTTTGTCGCTGACGCAGATCGCCCCCACGAAGATACGGCGCGCGGGGGTGCTCCGCCCAAGCTGAGCAAACTTCCACCGTATGCTAAACCGTGTTCTCCGGGTGGTCCACACAATGGTGACAACGGGGCGTTTCTTCCGGCCGAATCAGGAGCAGGAACTTCCCGAACATACGATGTCCGATGAGGACCTGCGTCATGCGGAAGGTGAGGACGGCGTGACGTCCTTCCATTCACACCTCAAAACAGAATTGTTCGAAATAGTTTTTGCGGTCCCGCAGTCTCTTCAACGTAAGTCTAGTCAGAACGGATTTTATTTTCAAATATACATTATTATGTTTTTTAATTACCAAAAAAATTTTACTGCAATTAAAAATATTGTTTGTCTGCCGTGGCTCTATATCGCTACGTCAAGGCATCAATGCTGTAATAATTTCATTTTCTTTTCTCGTTCTTTCTTTCTGCATTTTAAGGGCCCGCTGCCCTACTACATTTTTTTTGTTACGGGAAGGGGGGAAACCTTCAAAAGAAAAACGCACCTGGACTTTTGTGGAAAAGTCCATTGTTTTTTTAGGTGGGAAAATCATCTAATGACAAATCTCGCTCTTGGGTGGAGCGCGAAATAGTGTCAGTTAACTGACTAAAAACCCACTCCTGTTCCTTCGTTGCCTTCGTCCCAGGGCCCCGGGTTTCGTTTTCACACTACCCATGGCCCCAGTAGGCTTCGACCCTGCTGGGCCCCTACAATTTGCTGACATCTCCCTGAGGCGCGCGTGGAACAATACGCGCCGTCGACGACTTGGGCTCGGTCCGGACGATTACCAGACGGTCGGACGGCGGGCTACCCATTGCTCGCCGTCCACAAGCCCACGCCTACGCTGGCCGGAAATCGGGATTGGAATCCCAGCGGCGGTTGGGGCGTAAGGACCGTTGCCTCACGCGATCGGCCGTCTCCTTTGCTAGCATTATTGCTCCGCAGAAGAAGGCGACCGCCTGCCGATCACCCGCACGAGGACACGGCGTTGCTCTGCCAAAGCGGGGCACACCTCCACCGTGTGCTCCACCGCTAAGTTTAATTCAGGAAAAGTCTGATACTCCGTCTCACCCCACCCAGAGCGGGAAAAATAGATCTGTCTACTTCCTAACTGGTTCGTTACCTCTCATATACAACCAAGTATACAGAACCTAACATTAATATTACAGTTGTATAACAGTGCGCCTCATCGTGACGTCACCGGCGACAGGGTGACGTCACTCGCCGTGCTAACTGCGTTTATACCAACATAATCAAATGTAGGGAGGAGGCCGGTTGCATCGTGCTAACTGTAGTTTAAGATAGTGCAGGTTTACTTAAACTACTATAATGCGTTCCAAATAAGAATAGGATCGATTGCCATGTTGTGACGTCACGTAATACTGTCAAATCGACGAATTATTATGGTGAGCAAAACAATTTTTTTTAAATTCACTTTATTTACGAAGTGTGAACGAAAAAAGTTTAATCAGAATCCAGTTCTTAAATTTTGCTCATCACTGAGTTTTTAAATTTTGCCCAATTTCTTGCGATTTGATAGTATGACGTGACGTCAAAACATGGCAATCAATCCTATTCTTATTTGAAACGCATTGTACTTGGTGTACGTCTGCTCACAGCTAACATACTATGCGTTCCTTAAGAATAATTGAGGAAATTTGAAAGTGGCGCCAGTGACTGAAAAGTTGAAAGGAAATCGTTTGTCTTGGTATGGTCATGTGAAGAGGAGGGATGAAAAGCATGTTACTAAAAGAGTTCTGAGTATACATGTGGCGAGGGAGCGAGAGGTCAAAGAAAAGATGAATGGATTGTGTGAAGAGTGATATGAAAGAAAAAGAAGTTAGTGATAGCATGACGAGTGACAAGAATGGAGGAAAAAATCGTGTTGCGCCGACCCCAAATAAAACGGAACACGGGTAGAAAGATGATGATGACTGACGTTGCCTCAGAAAGCACGTAAAGCTGTTAGTACCAGTGTCATTCGTAGATCTTTGACAGTCGTTACAATTGGTTAATAAAAGAGAGAGCTGTGGTGGCCCAGTCGCAACTGTCCTGACTTACGAGTTGGAGGTCGCGGGTTCAAAACCAGCCAGGTGCATTAATTTGTATAATTTATTTCATCACCGCTGCTTTCAAAACGGTGAAGAAAAATGTCGTGAGGAAACCGGGAATGTCTTAGAACCCAAAATTCAAAAACATGTGACATCCGCCAATCCAAGCTGGGCCCACGTGGTGGATTATCAGCCCATTCCCTCTCCTGGAAAGTTGACCTGAATCCCAGCACTGAGAACATTATGAGGCTGATTTTACTCTTATGCTATATATACTAGATGTATATTTTATTCTCTGTTATGTACCCTAAAGTGACTTGCATAATATATTCAGCATTAGCCCAGATACTAGTAAACGATAGCAGTTGATAATAATACGTAACTATACTAACGACTACTATAGACTGGTTACAAATAATTCTATTTTTAAGTGACGAGCTGACTTTTAGTAAACATGGATATTAATATCCGAATTTTTAGCAAAATGTTATCTTTAAATAACAAGCCGATAATAATTCCTTTAAAGGTCATGGTGGGCGTAGGTGCTTTGATCTTTATTGGTTTTTAAGTAAAATATAAATAATTTACCTGTAGTTTATACAACATTATTTTTAGTATATGCGAAACCTTAAACCCTAAAATCTAGTTTGTTCAGAATCAGTAACTGAATCGATTCCAATAATTTTTGCATCATGTTATATTTATTCCCAAAAATATTTAAAAAAGGCCACAAGTTGGACACCACTGCCACTAAGTACAACACAGGTCACGGTAGGTCATAGCAGGCATTAGGTGCCAGCGCACAACTAAGTGCAGGAGCGAAACAACCCCTCAGTGACCCTGATGTCCCGGTGACCATGTATTTGTGCGGACAACCAGGTAACAGGTTTATAACTTTGTGATTTTTCATGATACAGTTATAAAAGTTTGTACATTAGATTCTCTACACAAAAATACTAGACACGTGTTTAGGGTTTCGCATATACTAAAACCAATGTTGGGGCAAAAAAATAAGGGCTGCTGCATTGTCAGATAGAGTTAGTACCTGGAACCTGGAACGTAAAGGGCAAATTGGAAGAACACGGGTGGATTTTAGTCAGTAAAAGTCTGACCTTCCCTTCCGCTTTACTCGAAGCGGGTGAAGATATTTGATGTTTTCACATCCAAAAAAAACTAGGCAAGTGCGAGTCGGACTCCCGCACTGAATGTTTCGTACAAACTTTACCTTAGATGTAATTCCCGAATGGAGTCTCGAAGATTTTTCCGAATCGCAAAAAGTCTTTTTTGTGACGTAACAACAAGATGACTGTTTTCAGATATGTACCTTGCTTTATGAAAAGTTTCAAGATTCTGGGTCAACGGGAAGTACCCTATGAATTTTGTTTCCCTTGAGAGGGCCGAAATATATGTTTTTTGCTACATAAACGGCCATAACTTCTTTTTCGTTAACTTAGAAGTTTGATTTTTTTCATAGCTTCTTTTTTTCTTCTTTTTTCAAACTGGACTATATGGTTTTAATTTCAACTCTACACCTCCACTCGTTCCCAAGATAAAGGGTCTTGGCAGACAGACGAACAACAAAGTGATCCTATAAGGGTTCCGTTTTTTTGCTTTTAAGGTACGGAACCCTAAAAAGTTTGTCAATATTACTAACAGCACTGTTGGCGCAGTGGTTGAACGATCGGCTGCTGCTCTGCGTGTCACGGGTTCGATTCCCAAAATCCAAGTTCGTGTAAACTATAATATAAAAGACATGTTATTTCTTTTTCAAAATAAATAACTAGTGTATTTTTCTCAATTAAAGAGCTCTATATCATTTCATTCACTTTCTTCCATTTTCTCTTTTATCCGTGATTAGACAACTGTTTGAAACTGAATCATCACCATCATCATCATTTCAACCAAAAGACGTCCACTGCTGGACGTAGACCTTCTCCAATTGTCATAACTAACGATCATGTGCATCTCGCATCCATCGCATTTCCGCGACCCAAAATAAAAAGCACAACCAAAAAAATTTAAACAGTAATAATAGCTGTTCGTTAGTTTCGTTTAAACTCAAAAACGGCTGGACTGATTTGGCTAATTTGGTCTTGAAATATTCGAGATAGTCCAGGGAATGTTTACGGTGAGAAAAATTCATGAAGAAAAAACTGAACACAACGCCATCTCTAATTAAAATATCATTATAAAATGAATTATACTTTTCTAGTAATGTCAGTAGATGGCGTTATCCTTACTATTAGCTTGTACAGATAGCAGCACGAATCTTGAGCGCTTGGCGAAAGAGCGGGGATCGCTTTGCGCATCGTACAACATCGGCGAGCCAATCACTGTACAAGGATTGCATTCCCCACCCCCGCATCTCTTTTCATACCACTAAAGAGACCCGGACTTCTGCGTGTTTCTGCGCAAATGTCAGCGCTCAAGATCCGTGCCGGTATCTTATACTATTACTTATTCTGTGTTATTAGGCGGTACGAAGTTCGCCGGGTCAGCTAATAACAATATTATTATCTAAATCCTGTAACCGTTAGTTTAAAATGCAACAGTGCAACCGGCCTCTAGGAAACTAACAGCTGTGTGTGTAACCCCTCACCGTAGATACAAGTTATTTACGTATGTATGTGTGTCGATTGAAGGAGTGTGCATCTGTGTGTTAATATGTGAACCTATCTATGTGTGACAAGTAATGCCGCGGGAAACACCTAAATTGAAGCGGGATTAGTTTTAACTAGATTTTGCCCCAGGGTTTGGCTCTAATTCTTAGTTGATAGGTAGGTACGTCTTCTACCTTGGAGGAGTAGGTAGTGTAAAGAGTTTTGTGTGTATATCTATATATGAGTATGTATAAAAATTAATAGCTGTTCGTTAGTCTCGCTAAAACTCAAAAACGGCTTGTCCGATTTGAGTGTAGGTATTCTATTTTTTTTGTTTTTTATTTTTTCTAGTTTAAAAAAAAATGTTTGAAAGGTGTGAAGTAATTTCAAGGGGGCGAAGTCGCGGGCAGCAACTAGTCTTATAGATATATGTAAGTAAAATTGAAGTTTAGTTTGTCTGTTTTTGTTTTTGTAATAATATATATATATTTTTTTATTAAATGCAGTAAGAAATTTAATTTTTCAAAGGTTTAACTATGTTTCTGTCTATTTGTTCTGGTTAATCTCCAAAACGGCTAAACCAATTTTGACGGGACTTTCACTGGTGATTGCTGATGTTATAAGGAGTAACTAAGGCTACTTTTATTTCTGAAAATGAATAAGGGTTCCGTATACTTTTTGAATGTGTGACGAAATGATAATGTGCTTGACCGATGACCTTTTCGGTGTGACTCGCCCCTTAAAGGAACGACCTCTACTACCTAGTAACCAGCTAGGTAACAATCAATCTCCCCAAATCCACGATATCTCCAAGAAAACTCCCTCGAAAAAGGTTAATTATAAAAATTTAATTAAAAGCTTCCACGTTTCTTATCTGACTGCGTATCCGCCATTTATTTGAGCGTAATGTTTTGAAAGGGGCGTGAACCGTGAAACGTTACACTTTCCTGAAGAAAATGTGTAACTTAAGTGTTTTTGTTACGTTCAAGAGATTTTCTGAACGTTTTATAATACTTATGTAGCTTGCTTACTTGCAAGAGGTTGGGAGAAACTTTCCTGATTTTTAAAATAGTAGCCGTATTTCTTGCCGGTTCTTTTCCATAGAAAACGACCATTTTGAAATTTGTACACACAAAACGTCGGGAACTCTCGACGTTTTTAAAGTTCTGTACCTCAAAAGGAAAAAACGGAACCCTTGTAGGATCACTTTGTTGTCCGTCTGTCTGTCTGTCAAGACCCTTTATCTCAGGAACAGGTACCGAGTTGAAATTAAAACCATATACTCAAGACTGCGGTCCTTGATGCTGGGAAAAAAACAAACCTGTGTTTATGTTGCACAAAACGTATATTTCGACACTTTCAAGGGAATCAAAATTTATAGGGTACTTCCCGTCGTCCTAGAATCCTGAAAGTTGGCATGAAGCAAGGTCCTCACAGTATAAGTATAGGAAAAAATCTGAAAATTGTAAATTATTACCGCAAACGTCAGATATTTATTTGTCAGTATGTACGAGATTACCACTTCTCTCAATGGAGCGTCAGTGGTTGACCATTGGAAAGTCATAATTAGAAAGAAAGAAAAACTGTTTATTCGCGCGAAATGACGCAATCTTAAAACTAGCAAACAAACATTATCAATTAATAGGGAAGATATGCGTCACATCCGCGCAAAACGGCCGAACGCTCAGCATAAAGCGGTGGCCTCACGCATTATGCGATGAACTCACAGCGCTGGTTTTCAGCGTGGGCCGGTGGCGGTGTCGACATAAAGACGCCCTAACGGTGCAGTGAACAACAAGATTTGGATAGAAAAAGGATATAAAAAACATATGAATTATAAATTAAAAGAAAATAAAATTAAACTAAATAAATAAGAATAAAAAAATAATAATAAATAACGTGACAAATATAATATAAAGTGGCAACACCACGATGCGCCCGAGCAACTTGTTTTTATAATCTGTGGCAATTTGCACACAGACGCTAATACGTGATTGGACGCGACCGCGATGCTGTTCACAATGTACTTTGACAAAAGGATATGACCGAATGTGACGAAAGCTATGATGGTTTTGGAAATTCAAATAATTCTTGTAAAGTACTATGATGGTTCATGTTTGTGACAATGTTTAAAGTATTTGTGACGGGATTTGAAATTATTAATTACGCCATTATATTAGTAGATTACCAAACTTGTCAAAATCAACAATTATGAAATCAATGACAGACCATTCTGACACTATTTTAATAGCAGACTTGAGGCCCAAGTCTGCGGTCCTATGAAGCTGTAAAAAAAATCAAACTTGTAAGTTAACGAAATAAAAAGATACGCTCGTTTATGTTGCCAAAAACGTATATTTCGACACTCTCAAGGGAACCAAAATTCATAGGGTACTTCCCGTTGTCCTAGAATCCTGAAATTTGGCATGAAGCAAGGTCTCATAGCATAAATATAGGAAACAATCTGAAAACTGTAAATTTGTTGTTACATCACAAAAATATATTTTTTGCTATTCGGAAAAATCTTCGTAACTCAATTCGAGAATCATAGTTTGTATGGAACCATTAGTGCGCAAGTCAGTCTAGCACTTGACCAGTTTTTTTGTAAATCTGTTTATTTTTAGGTGGGCTATCATCCAAGGCCTTCTCTTGCTTTAGGGTGGAGTATGAGGGCGTACCAGAACTCAATTCAGGAATCGAACTGTTTTTATAGGTAAGTTTGTACGGAACTCTCAGTACGCGAGCCCGACTCGCACTTACCTGGTTTTTTTTGAGTGTGGGAAATCATCAAAAACCTCCCGCCCATGATCCATCATGGGCGCAAGAGGGAGTGTCAAACTTTACAAACTAACACTCACGAGTGTTCTTTCAGTTACCAATTATGTTCTTTGGAACCAAAACAAAAGACAACAAAAGAATCACTGCAGCAGCTGCGGCGACTCATGAACAATCCTGCAGCCTTTTCTGTCATGGAAACAAGCGCGCCCCGTCAATTAAGCTAATGTCGAAGACGTATTGAAAATTCTCTCTGTAATATAATGTGGCTACCTCACGTTCAGCCGAATTGTAGTGGCGACACGTTCTACAAAGCAGCGTTTAACGTTTAGTTGTATTTTTGGTGTAGGTTGAATATAAATTATGAAAAATCGATCCCAAAAAAGCTTGGGTAGGGTCAGAACAGTTTGGTGAGAAGAACTGTTCTAAATCTGTCCTCTATAAATTTACCAAGGTTCAAAGAGATTTTTTAAATACTTTCCTTACACAAAAAAGGCACGTCGTTATAAACAACGTCATTAGCCATCAAGAAAGCAATTAAGATATCCATCTAACGACTTACAGCTACATAGTTCGACCTTCCCATCCACACGTCTCAAACTACGTATTATATAGCTAGAGTACAAAGGGACGGGGTAGTGGGTCAAGTACCACTCGTGCGGGTCGACCAATTAAACGAACCTGAGGTTTCTTTGTCACTGTGTCTTAGGTGAAAATTTTTGCTGAAGCTGAATATTTTTGGAAGATTCTGATGGATGGATAAGGTGTGAACCTGTTTTTTTTTTACAAAGTATGATAGCTAAATAAGTAGTAGTGTCCCTCGTAAAAATCCAACAAAAGATACAGACAAGTGACACTAGTGACAGCGGCTAAACGCGATTATGCGAGCCAAACGTTAAAACGCGATTGGTTTTATTGGTAAATTCCGCTCTAAATATGAGGACTTCTACCCCGAAAAAAGGGGGTGACGTCCATCCCGTTCCTGTTTGCCTTCTCAGTGCGGGCTATTATATGCGGGTAACTACGAGTATTTTGAACGATCCCGCAGCATACAAAAGCCTAGCTAACAATTAATTCAAAATATTTTATTTCACAAAGGCCTACATTTTTTTTTAAGGTGTGAATCATCTAATGACATCTCCCGCCCTTTTCGAGCCAGACTTTTACTGACTAAAAACCACTCCTGTTCCTTCTCTGAGCCCCTACGGTTACGGCGTGCGTGGAACACTACTACACGCTGTCGACGACTTGAGCTCGGTCGGACGGTTACCGGACAGTCGGACGGCGAACTACCCAAAGCTCGCCGTCCGCAAGCCCACGCCTTCGATGGCCAAAAATTGGGATCGACCGGGATCCCAGCGTCTGAGGCGTGAAGACCGTTGCCTCTTGCGTGCGGCCGCCTCCTTTTCTAGCATTACTGCTTCGCATGAGGCGACCGCCTGCCAATCCTCCTTGCTCCAGACCATGGCCTGTACCAAAGCCCGGCGCGAGAGATCGCTATCGCCAAGCGCCCCCACGAGGACACGGTGGTGCTCTGCCCAGGTCGGGCACACCTCTATCGTATGATCCACAGTTTCCTCCGGACGGTCCACACAAAGGTGACACCCGGGCGTTTCTTGCGCACGAATCCGATGCAGGAATCTCCCGAACTGGCCATGTCCGGTGAGGACCTGCATCATGCGTGTTGTCTTTCCAGCCACTCCTCAAAGAGAGGACTTACCGCCATAATTATGGCGTGCCCTGCACTGGCTTGCGACAGTCGCCACCATGAGATTCCAACGAACAAAGGCATACATGGTTGCCCACGTCCATTAAAAAAAACGGGCAAGTGTCAGTCGGACTCCACACTGAGGGTTCACGGAATCGAATCTCAAAGATTTTTACGAATCGCAACAAAGTTACTATAAATGACATGTCCTTTGATCAGGGACCTACCATTAGAACGTCATTGCTTTTAATAAGCTCGATATTGTCATTCTACCACAACTCTAGTACGAAACCATTGACCGATCAATGATCGATCATTATGAAATAGCAGATTACGAACTTTTATCAAAATGACAATGGGATCGTATTGGAATGAGGAATTTATAAAAATAGCAGACTTGGGCCCCTGAGTATATGGTTTTAATTTCAACCCGATAACTCCACGCGTTTCCGAAATAAAGGGTCTTGACAGACAGACTGACGGACAACAAAGTGATCCAAAAAGGTTTCCCTTTTTTCTTTTTGAGGTACCGAACCCTAAAAAGAGTGCATTCTAGTTCTCGATACCAGTTAGGTATAATCAGCATCATTTCAGCTGCAAGACAGCCAGAGCTGGACACAAGCTGACTTTCTTGCTTTGCTGGTAGATATCGCTGTCAGCGAAGACCGCCATTGTACCCATAGATTTAAGTTTGTGTAAAAGTTTTGTGAAGCTACAAGGTTACTTCTAGGCAAGCGTGCTCCATCTTCGGTCACATCATCGCTTACCATCTGGTGAGATAGTGGTCAAACGCGAGCCTATCAATAATAATAATAAAAAAAAAATTAAAAAAATGTAACAGATTTATGTAACTCATAATACGATTTAAAAGAGTGTCCATGGAGTTTCTTACACGTTTTTCTCCATAGAGATCTACGCTTTGGAACGTGCAATTTAGCTTCGCTTTTTTTTTTCACTGACTTACATTTTGACAATTCAAAAGTGCCTGTAATTGGTCTATTTAAAATAAACGTTTCTGATTTCTGTTACTATTTTGGTAAACAATAAAGTTGATTCTATTCCATCTGATTTCTGCAGACTTCACCAGGTCATCGGTCCACCTTGGGGACCTTGGGGAGGCCTTCCAGCGTTACATTATCTGGTAAGCGAATGCCAGAACTTAGCTGCTCTATTGACAATCCATTCTGCGAGCGATTTGCCCCGTTCTTTGCCATTCACATTTGGCGTTTCCTCAGGCTATGTCGATAACCTTGACTGAGGTGATCGTGTTTAGTATATCTACCAAGTAAGATAAATAGTAGATGAGTGCTGTGGCTTATTAATCAATTCAATGCAATTAAGATTAAGATAATTACACAACTTAATTGGTTTATTTATAGGAGCATGCTAGGGCTGTGCCAGTACCACACTTTAAAAATAAAATAAATCTTTGCCCCACACTAGGAATTACTAGTGTTGCAACAGAACTCTGCTTCCGCTTCCGCTTCTGCTGAAGTTCCGTAAGCTTTTTCACTTCTGCTTCCGCAAAATTTATAACAGAACTCTAAACGGAAGAATACAGCGAGTAGCACAGGGGTGGGGGGTGCGTGGACAACGGTACTGCACACATCGGGAGAGGCGCAGGGGGGGGGGGGGCGGTGGTGGTACACAAAAGTGTCGCAACGAGTTTCTTTATGATTATATTTTTTTGGTTCATTCTGCGCATCACCGCGCCTCGTGACGTGTTTACGTCGTAAACCTATGTTTAAAAAAAATTAAATTGCTTTTTCTTCATAGTATTAACACTTCCGTTTCCACTTCCGTTAAGACACTTCTGTTGCATCACTAGGAATTACGGCTGTGTCTTGGGTGCGTTCATAAATATATAAACCGATATACACAAGACATCAAGACCGTGGGATAACTATCTGTAGGCCATACAAATATTTGTTACGTGCGGGAATCGAATTGCGCCAGCCGTGCCATTTTATGACGTGCTACGTAGGAGTGTTCAGTCGGGGCAGAGATGCGCCGTGACCTCGTCGTGGCTGCGTGAGGTTCTGGAACTAATTTCTAACTAATTGTATGTTTTAGGGTTCCGTACCTGAAAAGGAAAATTCGGGACCCTTATAAGATCGCTTTGTTGTCCGTCCGTCTGTCTGTCTGTCAAGACCCTTTATCTGGGGAACGCGTGGAGGTATCGAGTTGTTTTATTAATTAAAACCATATACTCAAGTCTGCAGTCCCTTGAAGCTGTGAAGTGAAGTGATTCCGACTCGCACTTGCCCTGTTTTTTACTTTTATTACAGGGTTTCCTTTTGTAAATTCATAATCTTGGCATGCAGTAAAGTATATTTATTTAAATAACTTCTCCCGTCCGGTCAATCGATACATTCTGAGAGAAAGTGGACGTTGTAAAAGAAGTGGCGAAAGTGGAGCAGGAGGATAGCCACAATTTTAACGTCACGCGCCAAGTGCGTCTACCACGTATAGGTAATACGTGGTAGACGCACTTGGCGCCAAAGGGCACACAATCATCTCCGGCTGCTGAAAATCTATTATTAGAACAGACAATAAACCATCAAGGGGTGACGGGGACCACCATGTCCTCGTGGAGGCATGGTAGAATCGCATGGCGATCTCCAGCAATCGTAGGTGAGGGTTTGTGGACAACGAACAATGGGTAGCTCGTCGTTCGACCGTCTGGTAAAAACCGAACCCGAGTTGTTGTCAAAAAGATGTCATTAAAACCGTAGGGGCTCATAGTTGGGCTGGGCCACAGGGTCCTGGAACGCAAGGAGCAACTAAAGGACACAGAGGGGTTTTCGTCAACCTCATACAGTGCTGACAGTATCGGCACACGGCGTAAGTTTGTTACTAGAGTCACCATCATCATCATTATCATCCTGCCCTTGTCCGCGTTTTATTTGGAGTCGGCGCAACACGTTATTTTCTTCCATTCTGTCCTGTCACTCGTCACGCTATCACTAACTCCCCCTTCTGTCATATCACTTCTCAAACAAACCATCCATCTTTTCTTTGGCCTCCCTCTCCATCCATCCACATGTAAACTCATAACTCACACATCACATGACCATAGGTATCAAGACAAACGATTTCTTTTCAACTTTTCAGTCACTGGCGCCAATTTCAAACTTCCTCTAAACTCATTTCTTTTTTACAGCCCAACATTCTGATCCATACAGTATGACAGGCCTTATTACGGACTTGTAGATTTTACCCTTCAACTTGATGTCACTAATATGTTACCAATAAAATAAATTGCGCATGCATACATGTCCATTCATCGGGTGCTATGAAAACTTCAACTATAACTGACTGACGACCCTGGTTACTAATTCTTTTTGTTGACAATACCAACCTAATGCAAAAGTACTTTACCACCCGGACAAGAGGGTAACTGAAAACTCCGTGTGGTTTTAGTCTGATAGACCCTTCCACCTGCCCTAGGGCGGCTAACATCCATGAGAATATCCACGCAGTATAAAAAAAACTGGCCAGGTGCGAATCGAACTCGCACACGAATGGTTCCATACTAAAATCGAGCAAAACAAAAAAAAAGCGCCAACAAAATGACATTTCTTTTATGGGAACCCCCTTTAATTTTTAGCTTTATTTTAATTTTATTATTGGTTATTGTAGCGGCAATAGAATTACACGTTCTGTGACAATTGTAACTCTATAGGACATACAGTCCGCAGACAGAAGGACGGACGGACCGTGGAGGTTTAGTAAAAGGGTCCCGTTGCCACACTTTAGATACAGAACCCTAAAAAAACTTCGGCGTCGGGTCGACGATGAAGTACCTGGGACTCGTTCTCGACAGCCGATGGGATTTCGAGGAGCATTTCCGACGTCTGGCTCCCAAACTAAATTGGACTGGGGCTGCCCTCGGGCGGCTCCTGCCCAACCTCCCTGGGGGGTCCAGACGCCTCCTGCCGGAGGCTCTACGCGGAAATTGTTTGGTCCATGGCCCTTTATGGTGCACCAGTATAGGCGCCAGCGCTGCGGAAGCAGCCGGCCGCCCGGCTGAACGCGTGCCAGAGGGTCATGGCCATACGGATGGTGCGAGGATACCGGACGATATCCCGCGAAGCGGCGAGCCTCCTTGCTTGCCTATTTAAAATCTATTATTAAAACAGACAATAAACCATCAAGGGGTAACGGAGACCACCGTGTCCTCGTAGAGGCATGGTGGAATTGCAGATCGATCTCCAGAATTCGTAGGCGCGGGCTTGGCGGACGGCGAGTAATGGGTAGCCCGCCGTCCGACCGTACGGTAACCGTCCGGACCGAGCCCAAGTCGTCGACGGCGCGTTTTGTTCCACGCGCGCCTCAGGAAGATGTCAGCAAATCGTAGGGGCCCAGCAGGGTCGAAGCCTACTGGGGCCATGGGTAGTGTGAAAACGAAACCCGAGGCCTTTTTTTTTAGTCAGTAAAAGTCTGACACTATCTCCCGCCCCGCCCAAGGGCGGGGGATGTCATAAGATGATTTTCTCACCGAAAAAGAAAACCCTAAAAAAAAACAGTAGATAATACCTTACATATACAGTAAGCCAAATGCTGACATTACACCGTGTTTTTATTAAATAAATAAAATAATCATAATTTGGCATAACTAGGAGTTACTTTCTTCCGTCAAAAGCCAGTTTTTTATAGACTCCCCTATCTCTGGGCTCTAGCTTCATCCCTGATAACACAATCACCAACTGATATCATAAAGTTTTATAATACCTAACTATTTACTAAACGTAAACAGTGTATTAGAATTACCACGTATGTTTTATTACCCACAACTAAAATCACATCAGTTGTACTGCAGCATTGAACTGGTTACACCAAGTTTAAGTTGTGTTTGAATAATTTCATATAAATTAATGTATTCATTTATGATTTACTTAATAAGTTTAAATGAACACGGAAATGCTGTACATACAAATATATTTTTGTTAATAAGTAGTAATGGTTAATAGACATGAAATAACCTCATATGGATGTAATGTTTAATATTTTTGTGATATTTTTTTACGATTTTTAAAATCTGGTCTCAATTGAAAGTAAATTAGTTATGTGTAAAGATGGCTAATATATTCCTCAGACAGGTAAGGCCATTACATGTTTTTGCTCTATGGTTTTTTATATTGTTGGTAAACTCGTGCTTGACCACTATCTCACCTGATGGAAAGCGACGATGGAGCACGCTTATCTAGAAGATACTTATTTCTATCTTGACTTAAAGATCCCCAGTTTGTAGCCATCAGGAAACACAGACTCCGGCAGAGAATTCCACTCCTTAGCTGTACGCATAATGAATGTGTTAAATGGGTACGTTAAAATTGACACAGCGTCCTACGTAGGCTCCGTCCTACGTCATAAGTCATAAGTCATTTATTCATTTGTTAAACATAGGTATAATAACAACGGTGTAGCAAGGTAATAAACAGAGCGCTATGTTTTGCCAGACGGCGTACAAATGTTTGTGAGAAATAAATAATTAATAGCAAAATAAACTCAATTTCAAGGCACCAAATGTTAATTCAAAATACTAATGTCTAATATAAATTACAATATACAATACAAAATGTCAATATACAATAAAAAATGTCAAAATACAATTAAAAATGTCAAAAATATAATTCAAAATGTCAAAATACAATTAAAAATGTCAAAAATATAATTCAAAATGTCAAAATAAAAATTCAAAATGTCAATACATAATACCAAATGTCAATATACAATTTAAAAATGTCAATATACAATTCAAATTGTCAAATTAAAATTTAAGATATCAAAATACAATTCAAAATTTCAATTTACAGTACTAATATTAATTTACAACACTAATGTCAATTTACAAAAACTAATGTCCGTAAACAATGCTAATGTCAATAAGCAATACTAATGTCAGTTTCAAATACAAATTTACTATTAATAGGAATAAACATATGCGTGTATGCATATAAACATATTTAATAAACATGCGTGCGATGTCGCCGCTTTAGCCGCCATTTATATAAAACTAGTCATCCAAACAACAAACCAACTGAAGCGACCGCATCGCTTCGCTCCTCGCCGCACCGCACTCACGTGTGTTTGGTCACGTAGGCCAACACAATAGAGTCAAAGTCAAATCTTTATTACTGAACACAATACAATAAATTAATACATTTCTGGATGTCATGTGAATGCGCTTTTCATTGTCTTCTACTGAGCCTGCTGCTCCCTACTGGGCCACCACTATTCCCCACTAGATCACTGCTCCCCATTATCAATTGTTTGTTCCATACATGCCGCCTCGCTTCGTGATCGCGTTGAATCACCTACTTTGGACACCATTACTATAGACAGACAATATTTTCTATTCGGCCTATTAACCAAATCCTAAGGTCATAAAAAATATGGTCTATTTCACGTTTTTACAGGCATGGATCGTGTCGGGAGTGCTCCTCACGATGATGGAGGTAGGGATGTTCCTAGGGTTCACCACGTGTCTCCTGCCAGCTCTCAAGGATCCAGACTCCCCCATCAAAGCTACCTTAGAACAGTCTTCTTGGATAGGTGAGCTCACCTCATAATTTCCTTTCACTTAAAGCTAGTTCTCATACTAAACTAATAAAGGGTTTCTTTTTGCAGCTGCATCCTTCAGTCTAGCGTGGATTCCTGGCTTTCTGTCATCCTCCTACTACATGGACCGGTTCGGAAGAAGAATAGCCTTCATTCTGGACATCATTCCTGGAGCGTTAGGCCTGGTTCTTATGTATTTTTCCACAAACGTGACTTGTCTAATAGCAGCCAGAAGCCTACAAGGTATAACTGCAGGGTCTACCTCAATATTAGGAGCCATAGTGATAGGAGAATACTCGAGTCCAGTCCATCGTGGTATGTTCCTTAATCTGAAGACCGCAGCGCTTTACGGAGGCAGTACTTTAGTCCATCTTCTAGGCCATTATTACAACTGGAGGACAGTTGCTGTGCTAACTCTTTTGCCATACCTCCTAGCTTTTGGCATGGTCTGTACATGGCCTGAAAGCCCTTCTTGGTTGGCTTCTGAAAAAAGATTTGATACAAGCAGAGAAGTCTTCTACAAACTCCGAGGAAAGACAGAGCAATCTACAAGGGAGCTGAAAGAAATGATCAAGGCTCAGCAGGAACGAAAGAAAATTGATGAAGTATCTGTTCTCAAGAAAACGAAGAATTTCTTTAGAAAATTTGGCAAAAGAGACTTCGTTTTACCAGTCTTAAACTATCTGTTCGCAGCTATTCTTTTAGAGACTACTGGCAGACATATTTTTCCCGCATATGCTGTACAGATAATATCAGAGATTTCTGGGAATGTTAGCTCGTTCTACACTTTAGGTTTAGATTTATTAGTGACTGTAAGTGCAACGTTCTCGTCGTATCTAATCAGAATCATGAAAAGAAGAACATTACTGTTTACTACAGGATTCGCTGCAGTGTTGGTCCTTTTGGCCGCATGCTGCCAACTTTTCTTAACATCCAGGGATATCATTCCTAGTACTCCATGGATTCCAATGACATTATTTAGCGTATATTTCGCGATAGTTAATTTTGCGTGTGCTCCGATACCCTTGGCTTTAGTTGGAGAGATATTCCCTTTAGAACACAGGGCAGCAGGGACTACTATAGCAGGAATATTGATAGCTGTAACAAGCATAGTTACCTTGAAAACTACTCCAGTTATGTTAGCAACAGTCAAAGTGTACGGAACTTTCACCATATTAGGTGTAACTATGGTTATATCGTTAGTGTTTTTGTACTTCATGTTACCAGAAACTAAAGATAGAACTTTGCAAGAGATTGAATATTTCTTTAATCATGGGAAATTTATAGATGAAAGTAAAAATAAAAATAATGGGCAAGAGCTTACTCAAATGATTATTAAATAAATAAATTACAAATATTATAATTTGGTATAAAGTTACTATTTTCTTTTTCAACATTTAAAACAGCGCCATCTATCAATATCTTTCGCAATTTCTTTGAATTAGGAATAACGCCATCTAGGATACTAAAGGCAAATCTCAATAAAGAGACGCGAATAAATTATAAAACTTATTTATTTGTCAAATTCATACTAATAACTAATACACAATGACATCACGACCCATTCATGTTGGGTACCTAAAGAATAAGTAGTGTACAACACAACGAATACCAACTATTAAAATATTTTATATTAATAATAACTAATAAAATCGCCTAGGAACAAAATAATCGCCTACTGAAATGTCATTTGATTTTATTTACAAAAAAAAAGTATCACAAGCAGTTTGTGTGTTGGAATAAATGTTAATTGATACGATTTTAGTTAATTTAGTCGTCTTCTTATTCATTTTAAGTTTTGTCAGATCTTAGGAGATTTTCTTTTTCTATTGTTTTTAATCAGAACTACTTAAATATATTCACAATAAATGGAAATATAAATAAGAAGGTTCGAATAAAAAACAAAACTAATTTATTACATTGTTGTATTAAAATAGTTTGAACAATGAAACAGATTGTTTTAACACTAGTTAATTCAATAAGTGTTGAAACACCTTGTTTCAAAACTATTTAATTTAACAAATATTATGAACAATTGAATATCTCTGCAACAACAAAACTGCCAAGTTAACAAAAGATTATAGAAACAATATTTTAAGCAATCATTTATTGAGAGATTACACAATTAAATAAATCTACAAAATAAACTAACAAATCACAAATACAAATTTAAAGTTAAATTATTTTAAAATGAAGTAAAAAATATCTTCGACAATTTTTTTACATAAAATGACGTACTTAGAATAAAATGATATTTTGTAAGTCTAAAATGTATATCGTTTCGACTTAATGTATGGTGGTGACCAGCACCAATGAAGCTCATTTTCTACAAAATTAATGTGAGTTAATAAAATATAAAACAACATCAACACTGTATTAATGTTTGGTTTTATATAAATACTAGTTACAAAAAAAAATTAAAACGTAATAATAAACTATAAAAAATAAAACTGACGATTTTATAAGTAATAATAAAATAATCAATTCTAAAATTGAAAAACAAATCTTACATTCAAAAAAAACATCACATTGTCTCTACTTTCAGAAAAAAGTATTTGCCATTCTGAAATCGCATTCCCGCCAAAATATAAATGCATATTAACATGTACACGAACGACTAAACTGTACATTCGAGGGAAATAAAAATTGTCTACTTACAAACTAAGGTTAGGCTAATAATAACTAGATTTAATAATACTCATTTAATACCTATAGTTACAAAATAAAATATTGACTATTGACTTTGTTCAAGGTTAAAAAATTAGATAAATATCCTGAGTCTCCTCTATGGTAAGTTAAACGAGGAAATTGTCTATGTCCTCACTTGTCACATTACGATAGTTCATTAAAGGTACACTAGATGGCGTTAGTTGTACTGAAAATAGTTACTAAAAATGGTCTTTGGTACCAAAAATACCAGTTTTGAGAAAAGCCTGTTTGACAGACTATGGGGACTGATTAGGAGGATACGACTTGAAGTCATAAAATCTAAATTATGTTAGAATTTTCCAAAGGAGACCAAAATATTTAATAAAAATAAAATACAGCAGAAATGCGATTTCAGAACGTTGCTTTAAGACAAAAAGTACACTTATATTGCTTAACGGGAGAAAAATTGAGCTTCTATGTCAGGATATACGATACTATTTTTTTTTTAAATAACTCGCAGTATAACATTCAGTTTCCTAAACTAAAATTATCAATAATATTGATAATTTGTTACGATAATTTTAAAATATTCGTTTAAGAAACTGAGAATTAGTAACTATGGCGATAAAACAATATCGATGCAACTTACTTTTATAGTGTAGGGTACATTATTTTGCAGAAAAAACGTCATGACAAAATTGCATACTTTATCGACATTTTCACCTCACTATATTTTAAAAACTAAGACTAACCTAACACAAGCGATGATATTTTAAACTATATTCTATACAAGAAGTCCAGGTAGGATTGTGCGGGCGTACAGCGTGGCAACTGCGTGGTATTTGCGTTTTAATTTCTTACTTGCCTGTGTTTATTGTAGTAAAATAATTTGTACTAAACAACAAATACCATTAAAAACCAATCTTTTTCTGAAAACCGCATTGAGATAGCTTATAAAATTAAGCAACAATTATCATTTCAAATATTTAAAAGAGGAAGAATGGGCGCGTGGGTGCAACATCTCGCTACCTCTTTTTTATGCACGTAATCTAAAATAGTGACGTCACATTGTTGTTCTTGCATCTTTTTTGTTACTTGACAGTTCTTTTTCTACCTGATTTGAAAAGTTACAGCTAGCGGCACGAATCTTGAGCGCTCGGTGAAGGAGCGGGGATCGCTGAACAAGGATTGCACTCCCCGCCCCCGCATCTCTCTTCATACCACTAAAGAGACCCGATATTTCACTTTTGCGTGCTTCTGTGCGCAAGTAGTACTGTAGAAGTCAGCGCTCAAGATCCGTGCCGATATGTATATTTGAATGGATTTGAAATACCTACTTCTTTCTATTTGTGATTTTGGTTAAAGTTATTTTTTGATGGAAATGTTAAAAAAATAAATAATCAAGTACAAAATTGTGACGCTAGAATATAAGCAATTTTATCAGTAATGGTTTTTTACTCTTTCGGGTAGCCGAAACGCAACGCAATAGCCAAGCTTTTAAACCGCTACCCAACCAAAAATTCACAGCACTGTAGAACTGGTATCATACAAACGCCTTTTACTTAGTTTTTTGTCGAATTATTTTATTCAACAGTATTTTTCAATCCGACACTTTTTTACATCAAAAGTAGATAGTCCATCGAGGCTCAAAGTTTTTCACTTTGGCGAACTACGAAAATACTTGGTATTTGTCGTAGTATCTTCAAATTCTTTTTCAATAAGTGAATTGAGCATAAAACTTACTCAATCAAAAGTCAACAATCATAGGGAATTTAAGCAAGTTCATGAAAAGTTACCATAAACCCATATAAATAGGTTTCTAAGCGAAACCAATACCACTGTATTCTGTATTCTTTGAGTCCGAATACAGCCAGCTGTTAGTCCATGTATGTCTTTCTCAATAGATGGCGGTGTTACAAACAGTGGTTAAAAATTGTTACAAAAATGCGAAAAACTAGAGTTGTAACTAGTTTTTCGCATAATTTTAATGTATATATTTTTACTACTCTTTGTTTGAATATTCGAACACCAGGTTCGTTGACATGCAAAGATAACATTACTTCAAAACAGGCTAGAGTTGCTGTTCTGTTCGTAGTTATTATCATTACAAGATTTTTTAGTTTTTACTTCACAATTAACTTGTTATTTTACGATACATTATTTAGGTAATCGCTACCTTACATATTAATGATAATATTCACATTGAGCTTAATAAAATTTACATAACGTGCAGACAAAATATCTTGAATATAAGTTTATTGTAAATTGGCAAGTTTTTTCTCTGACATAAAAATATGTCCTGCTGACACGCTGGATAAAATCAACGAATTTCACTTGATACAGCAATCTAGATATAGGTACCTGCTGGTATTCTAGGGAAAATGTTTTTGAAGGATAGTTGTAGTAGAACGCAAAGGGCAACTAAAGGAGCGCAGGTGCGTTTTAGCCAGTAAAAGTCTGATGCTCCCTCTCGCCCCACTCAGAGCGGGAGGAATTATTTAATTTTCTATCCTCGATCAAAAAGAACAACCATTTGAAACGGAAAAAAAATGTTTAGGATTTTGGTGGCATTTGTAAACTAGGCATTTGGGCATTTTAATTGTAGGTCCTGAGAACGATTTTAATTCTATAATAATTATTGATAGACTGTTCTTTTTATGTTATTTATTTATTTAATTCTTTATGCACACAAAAGTACAGAGGCGTACTTAATAACTTAGGCATTTTCTACCAGTCAATTTTTGGGTAGATGTATAACAGAGCCTAAATTTGTTTCTGCCTCAGAAACTAATTTAGGCTCTATTATACATCTATTTAATCACCCTTATTAGATTTTTGAGATATTTTTAATATATTTCTAAATAGTGACAGAGTACTAGTAGATGCCAGTCAATTGTAATAATTATTGTCGACATAGTTTCTAATAATTTCCTAATAAGTAACAAATGACATACAAATATTGATTAACCAGCGTGTCATTTCAATAAAAAGAAAAATTAAAAAACATTCAAATAAATAGTACCTGAATTAAATTGCAGAATTTAACTGACCAGCGTGTCATTTTATGACAATTACTGCACTATTCTTTTACAGCCAATTACACATCAATATTCCAGTTAACCAGTGACTTCGTTCGAAGTCTTGTAACCACTCACTCACTTTCGATCGGGTAGTAGGAAGAGGTGGGGGTTCATCGTTGTCGTGGGTTTGATGCCCCGTTGAGGCTTCTGAGCTCAGTATAAGGCCTTCGGGAGAGCAGCTTGTAGTCCTCACCACCACTAATTCGAATGTATTCCCTGCGTTTTCTGTACACCATAAGCCTGTAAAAAGAAAATTGGATTTTGAGTAAAGGAAGAAATTAACTCAGAACTGCAAGGCATGGACTGTGGTGATTTTCCGAATGAGTTATCTAGCTAATTAATTAGAATGTAAAGGGTAACTGAAGGAACACAGATGGGAATTAGACAGTAAGTCTGATACTCCCTCTCGCACCATACAGAGCGGAGAAACCTTTCTTCGTCAATGGAACGATGGAGGGAGATTTGAAATAAAAATTTTGTTTTTTCTGTGGTCCTTGGAGTCAAGATAAAAGTTTGAGTGTACATAAATAAATAATTAAACAAAAATAGTGTGAATTTTAATTCATAGGCATCTGGAGGCGCAGTTTTTTTTTAATGTTTTTTTTTTCAGTTCTGTAATAAAAACTGGTCAAATCAAAAACCCATACTTGCGCCTCCCGAAATATGAATTAATTTTTTTTTCGGGATACAACATTTCTCAACATATTTATCACCTATTTTTAGTACTGACTGACGCAATATAAAAATAAATCATGAGACCCGCAAATCAAACAATCGTGCTGAAAAACATTGCTTTTCTTTATTACTACCATAGTATATCTTATACTAGCGTCTGCCCGCGGCGTCGCTCGCGTGAAAGTAGGTTTCTCCATGCAAACTTTGGACCCCCTTAGGGAGTGAATTTTGGAAAATCCTCTCTTAGTGCTCGCCTATGTCATAAATGGAAACCTTGTGCAAAATTTCACACTCCTAGTATTAGTAGTTTTGGCTGTGCGTTGATATGTCAGTCAGTCAGTTTCTCCTTTTATATATATAGATTATAGAAGAGTACCTATATGTACTCTTAGGTACATAGGTGCATTAACATCAGATAATGTACAAACACAGGTAATATCTTAATCTACAGTCTTATCTTAGGTAAATATTACGCACCACTAGTGCGTTATACAAGTCATTATGTTAAGTCTGGGAAATAAATTGTTACAGAACTGCGAAATTGTTCGAAAGAAACTTGGCAGCTCTGCCCCCCCGCCAAGTTACAACTGTTTCGTTTCAATTCTCTTTTCGTTGATCGCCTCGATTCAGCTACGACTCCTATTCCTTTGTTCTGATCACGTGACTGAGCGTTGAGATGGCTGGATGGAGGAGCGGGGGCTGAGGGCTTAGCCAAGTCAATAATCTACAATCGTTAACGCTAGTAGAAAACTTCAAATGTATGGAAATGACATGATTTCAACGTTAAGTCACGTGGTCAGAACAAAAGAATCGGAGGCGTTAAATACTGTAGAAAGAGATTCGAAACGAAATGGTCGAAACTTGGCTAGGCCTGCAGGTACGGAAACGGCAACTGAAGGAACACATGTGGGTTCTAGTTAGTTAAGGTCAGACACTGCCTCTCGCTCCACCCCGAGCTGGAGTAGTTATTTAGTTATTAAAACTTCATGCAACACAAAAGCACAAAGGTGGCCTTAATACCTTAGGCATTCTCCACCAGTTAACCAAGGGTGGTGAAGAGAAAACGTGGCCGAAGCATAAAAAAAAGACACCACTACTTCAAAAAACTTGAAAAGTAAATCTATACTTTTATACTTAATATCATAAAGCTATAAAAGGTTTGTTTGTTTGATTGAAGGCGCTTATCACAGGAAATAATTGAAAAACTGTTTTAGTATTGGATATCGAGAAAGGCTATTGCTTTATAACATCACGCTACATCTAATAGGAGCGGAGCAGTAACCAAAGACGGGTGAGACAGCGGGGGACAGCTAGTAAAGTGTAAAGTAGGTATAAAGTCTGAACTCAATCAGCTAAAAATAAAGTAGCAATCAAAACTAACAAGTAATAAAACTTCACAGATCGTGTCGCTTACGTTCGTGAGCACATTAGATCAAGTCATACACAACTTGTTTACGACGCATGTTACTATGTAAACACATTACTATCATCAGTTTATATTGCAGCTCTTTAAGAGCGTCCATTTCAAGGTAAATTTTCATACAACCGCTCTTACAGATATCGGATTCGGCACAGATCTTGAGCGCTGACTTCTACAGTTCTACTTGCGCAGAAGCACGCAGAATTGAAATATCGGGTCTCTTTAGTGGTATGAAAAGAGATGCGGGGGCGGGGAGTGCAATCTTTGTAGTGATTGGCTCGCCAATATTGTACGATGCGCAAAGTGATCCCCGCTTTTTCGCCGAGCGCTCAAGATTCGTCTTATGATGTTATTACACATCTTTCTCCACATATTTTGGATACACAGCTATCTTGTGGATATTATCTAGGCTTCTATAGAAATCAAAACCTAAATTTGTGTAAAACCAATATAATAAAGACCTCTGAAAATCTGCTATTTTATGTGAACTTAGGCCTTCTATAATGTACTCATATATCAAAAATATAAAAAAGTAAATCAATAGAAGCCTTGCAAATCTAATTGAGATTCTGAATGACGACAAATTTTCTGAAAAACTTTTAAGGGTTAAAAAAAACACGTATTTCCTGGAACAAGTTTTGTGAAATATTCGAGTAAATCAAGAAATTACCGGATACCAGCAGAGTTTTTAGGCGTTATCTCTCTTTTTTAACCGACTTCTTTGCATTGACTCTTCATCAAACATCGCATTGGATTGCATTAAATGAAGCAACAACTTTGATGTTTTTTTTTTTTTTTCGAGTGGGAAAATCATCTCATGACATCCCCCGCTCTTGGGCGGAGCGCGAGATAGTGTCAGACTTTTACTGACTAAAAACCCACTCCTGTTCCTTCTTTGCCATTCGTTTTCCAGTGCCCCGGGGATCTCTTTCGCATCACCCATGGCCCTAGTAGGCTTCGACCCTGTTGGGCCCCTACGGTTGCTGACATCTCCTTGAGGCGCGCGTGGAACACTACGCGCCGTCGACGACTTGGGCTCGGTCTGGACGGTTACCGGACGATCGGACGGCGAGCCACCCATTGCTCGCCGTCCGCAAGCCCGCGCAACAAGCTTGATTTTGACGATAGGCGAGTGGTAAAGGACGAGGGTCCTTACACTAACACGTAAACGCCACGCCACGTGTGTCTTAACACGTCAGGTGCTAAGTAGGAAGTTTTATGATAGATACAGACAGCTGCATCAATTGGGTACCTACCCTTCTAACATTAAAATACCTTAGAAAAAGAAATAGCCTGGAGGCGTAGGGCAGCCAACCTTTCGGTAGTTTACAGAATGACTTATTTAATTCCGCTATTATCTTTCTATCATAGGACGTCGGACGAACGGCGAGTGTCCACCCTTACGTTGTTAACACCTTACGGTCCGGACTAAGCGTTTCGCCTCTTCGTTTATACCGCGTACATTGAAGTATTGAAACAATTTACCTGCATCGGTCTTCCCGTTCGATTTTAATTTAGTTGTATTCAAGGCTAGAGTGAATAGGCTCTTAATAAACTAGTGCGATTCACCATCAACGATTGCATCACTGCTTACCATCAGGTGGGATCGCAGTCAAGCACTAACAAAAACAGTTGATGACGCTGTCCTTACTTGCTGAGAATCTTGGCATTGCAATTTCAACTTCACCTTCAACTCTTCATTATGGCATCATTGCAATTTCATTTTTTTTTTTCAGTTATTTTAAGAGAACAAAGAAACGTCAAAGTAACTGTCCAACTGACAGGTTATAAGACAAGAGTGATATAAAACATTTTGTCACTCAATAAAGAGTTTTTGTTCAGCTGCGGACAAGCAGACGTCATTTGACAGTTATTTTTCTTCATATTTCTTCTTTTATGTTACCGGCAATGTTTAAAATTCAGTAATCGTTTTGTACAGAATGATTTGTCGTGGCCAGATTTTAGAAATTGATCACTTCATGATATAGCCAAGTAAAACTGGCCAGATCGTTTTGAACGTTAAAATTTGATGATATGTCAATCCTAGTTTGGCCTACTTTCTTTAGACCTTTTATTATTATAGAAATCCTACATCAATGATATGGTCAAACGAGGATTTACATATCATCAAATGTTAACGTTTAAACAATCTGGTAAAGATTTAGTTGGCCATATCATGAAGTGATCAATTCTAAGATCTGGCCACGATATAAACAGTGCTTAGGCATTGTATAGAATGCAAAAAGGGATTTATAAAATTATGGACAGTTAAACATTTTTTGTTTTAATATAAATAAGAAGTGTATAATGAACGGGTGACCACTCGAGCCCGCTGGATCTTGAACGAATTTGTAGGGATTTTAGGCCATCCTGACACGTACAGGTTACGTTCGGAGTGGGGTTTTTTTTTTTTGTAGGCAGGAAAATCATCCGATGACTTGCCCCGCTCTTGGGCGGAGCGAAAGGGCGTGTCAGACTATTACTAACTAAAAACCCACTCCTGTTCCTTCTTTGCCTACGTCCCAGAGCCAGAGAGTTTTCAGCAACAAACCCTTGGCCCCGTAGGCTTCGACCATGCTGGGCCCATACGGTTTTCTGACATCGGTGTGGGGGGATAATATTTCATGCATTTCCTGAACGTTTTAGGTATTCTATAAAACGCCAGATTGTACAGATTGCTGGTAAAATTAAAAAGTAAACTATCTAAAGTTCCAATGGCAGCTATGACTAGATACAATTGCTATCATATGTCTGACTCCTAAGTCACAAGATTTCCTAGTTTCGGAGTCAGTTTTCTTAATCTGTGTGACCTTTAATTCACTGCAAGTAATTTTATGCACATCTACCTACCTAATATTTGACATGTTAAAGATTTCTGGCCTGGCATTATGCTAAACTGGACCTATTTGGCGCAGCCGAGAGACACACAATGTTGATGTATTTTTAAGTTTTAGTATTTAATTTTCTATCTTATACTTATAATCTCATTGTGTGTACCTGTGTGCCAAATAATCGTGTTTTCTTTCTTTCTATTTCTGTACCATAAACTAAAAAAGATCGGGGAATACTAGCGACAAACCATGTAAGCGAGAACGAGACAAAAAATCAGAAACGTTTATTTCAAATAGACCAATTACAGGAACTTTTGAATTGTCAATATATCCGTCAGTCCAAAAAAAACAAGTGAAGCTAAATTGCACGTTCTAAAGTGTAGATCTCTATGGAGAAGAACGTGCAAGAAACTCCATGGACACTCTTTTAAATCATATTATGAGTTACATAAATGTTGCTTACATATTTCTCGTCGCTTCTAATATGAAGCAAGTTCTGGCGGCAAGTTACATTATGAATGTGCTGTAAGTTTATACAGCTAGCTATACAAGCCTAATCAAAATTGCTCTCCACTTTATCTAAATTGGTGCATTAGGTATTGCATTGTATAGTGATTAAGGCTAGTCACTATCTATGTTTATCGAATCATTACCTACAGCTGTGTCTACATCTCTCATCTAAACATGCGACCGTTCCTAAAGGACAAATTCAGGAAAAATGAAAATTTTATTAGTCTACTAATATTATTTTCATTTTTCCTTTATTTGTCCTACATGAAGGTATAAAGGTTGGTTTCCCTCTTCATCTATGTATATTAAAATGAATCCCTATTTCCCTTGGTCACGCCATCACGCGTGAACGGCTGGACGACCGATTTCACTATTTTTTTTTTGTTGTTTGTTTTTGTCAAGAGAAGGATCTGATGAAATAAAAAAATTAAAAAAAGTAGAGTAGAGTTGGGTAGAGCAGATTAGAGAAGTCAATTGACGGGAGTGAAGCCGCGGGCAAAAGCTAGTTTGAAATAATGTGCTCTGTAGGGGCCCAATAGGGCCGATGCCCGCTAAACTTGTTAAAAAATAAAAAGCCCATTTTGATATTTGAGAAATACCCTAGATTGTAACTTGGAACGAAACTGAAAGAAACAATAAAATAATAATTAATTACAGTGTTTTAAAAAAATACAAAATATTTTTTTGGAGCTTTAAATAATATGATGGAATATAATTGCGAGTATTTTTTTGCGTATTTAAGTATTCGTTTTGACAGATGTCAAAACGGGCCTTTTATTTATTGACAACTTTAGGGCCATGGGATTGTTTCTAAAAAGGATATAGTCATGGTCCTGAAATGCAAAACGCAACTGGAGGAACAAAGGTGTGGTTTAGTCAGTACTAGTATGACATACTCTCTTGCTCCACCCTACATCCTAGAGCGGGAGAAGTCATAAGATGATTTCCCATCTATAGGTGTTTATATGTACTATGTAATAAACACATTCAAGGCAGAGTAGATCAACCACAGCCAATACATGCAAAAAACAAGTATAGGCAAATACAAATATATTTATATAACCTTGAAAAAATTGTTGAATAAAATCCTCTCAGAAACAATTAATTTAAAGACCACCAAAATGTTTCGAAACCTAACTTTGAAAGTAAAAATAATAAAATTAAAATAGCCGATGATGTTAAACATGTTGATTTATTAACACGTCTTATTAATCTTTAAGAATTAATTATTTTATTGACTTGATGCAAAAGACTCTTAAGAGGGCCTTTCTCCACTCGCCTATCGTTAACGTCGAGCATGGTTAAAAGCTTGTTGCTTCATCTAACACAACCCAACGTGATGTTTGATGAAGAGGCAACGTGAAAAAAGAGAGATAACGCCCGAAATCTCTGTTAGCATTTGGTAATTCCGTGATTTACTCGAATATTTCACAAAACTTGTTCCAGGAAATAAGTGTTTTTAAAAAATAGTTTTTTTAAAGCCATAAGTTTTTGAGAAAAAAATGTCGTAATTCAGAATCTCGATTAAATGTGCAAGGCTTCGAAGGATGTACTTTTTTATATTTTGTTGTTTGTTTTATGAGTACATTATGGAGGGCCAAAGTTCACGTAAAATAGCAGATTTTCAGAGGTCTATAATTATTTATTAAAACTTCATGCAACACAAAAGTACAAAGATGGATTTAATGCCTTAGGCATTCTCTACCAGTCAACCTAGGGTGGTGAAGAGAAAATATGGCAGGTGCATAAAAATACAAAAGACAGAACTTATGTGGCAGTGGGCAGGCCACATTGCTCGCAGAACAGATGACCGTTGGGACCGAAAGGTTCTGGAGTGGCAATCGCGTACCAGAAGACGTAGCATTGGAAGGCCTCCCATAAGGTGGACCGATAAACTGGTGACGGTCGTGGGAATGCGATGGATGCGAGACGCACAGGACCATTAATTGTGGCGACACTTGGGGCAGGCCTGTGTCCAATAGTGGATGTCTTTCGGCTGAAGTAATGATGATGATGATGAATAGAAGACTCTAAACCATAATAAATATTTAAGTCCGTTCTGGTGACCAGTACTTGCAGCTTTTTTGGGGTTGAAAAACACCAGATACCGTCCCGCTCTGGGTGGAGCGAAAATGAAAGCAGGTCTTTTACTGACTAAACCCACCCGTGTTCCTTCAGTTGCCCTTTGCGTTCCAGGGCCACGGTAACTCTTTGGAACTATCTTGTACCTCTGACAGACGTTTGAGGCGTTTCTAAGCAATCTACAAAGGTCTGACACGAGTTGACATAATTAAAAAAAAAAACATCTTTTTTACAATAAAATTCATCAGACTTCCATTCTAGGTACCTCACATCTAAAACTAAATCGTGAGCAAGTTCACTGGTTATGTAGGAATGACAAATACATAAGGTGACAGTGCTTTGAGACTGGCAAATGAAATGTAAATAACAGAAGACCAAGAAGTTATAACTGAACCCAACATAAAAATAATCAACAAAATTGGTCGACTTATGGCGAAGATATAGCTGAACAAGATACAAAAAAAAAAAAAAAAAATTAGCCACATTGAGAAACTCCTTATTTTCCTTATCCGTTTATTTTTAGGTGGGATATCATCCAATGTCCTCTCTCACTCTAGGGTGGTGCGAGAGGGCGTGCCAGATTTATTGACTAAACCCCACTCCGGTTCCTGCTTTGCCTTCGTTCCAGGGCGCCGGGGTTCTCTTTCGCACAACCCATGGTCCAAGTAGGCTTCGGCCTTGCTGGGCCCCTACCGTTTGCTGATATCTCTTTGAGGAGCGCGTGAAACACTACGCGCTGTCACAGTATAGATATATGGAACAGTACGGAAACTACCTACAAATATTCGAAACGGCACACACACACAAACATACGTATCGACGAGACTCCTAAGCGTTTCTCGCGGTCCTGTCAGTAGCAAATGCTGCTTAGGAATCTCGTCGATGCGTATGTTTGTGTGATTGAGCTGTTTCGAACATTTGTAGGTAGTTTCCGTACTGTTCCATATCTATACTGTGGCGCTGTCGACATCTCGGGCTCGGTCTGGTCGATTATCTGACGGCCGGACGGCTAGCTACACATTGCTTGTCGTCTGCCTATAACGGGTAGCTTTAACCTCAAAATCTTTACTAGAAGTATCCCACGACGTCCACAAAATCGCTTACCATCAGTAAATAGCTTAAGAATAGAAGCTTAAGGATATAAAGAAATACTACGGCACTGCAGTAATCACAGGAATCCTTGACAGTGAACTAAGGAAAAAGGTTAACAATAAACCTCATGCAGGAACTAACTAAAGGACCACAATAGATTCAAATGACCTTGGCATTACAATCTATGCAACTCAGGCGCACTGCAATGGACACGATTTATTTTAAAAGCGATCGAAACGAATTAAAGTAAGGGTTATGCGAAACCAAAAGATAAAGGTTTAGTGATTTTCTTTTTTTTAGTTCAGATGCAGTTCAATCGAGAGTAATGGTGACCCGGTGGTAATGGCCCTGACTTACGAGTTGTAGGTCTCGGGTTTAAACCCAGTCAGGTGGATTATTTCGTGTAATTTATTTCATCAACACTGCTCTCAAAATAGTGAAGGAAAACATAATGAGGAAACTGGCATGACCTAGAATCTAAAATTTAAAAAATTGGGCAAGTGCGAGTCGGACTCGTGCACAGAGGGGTTTCGTACAAACTTACCTATGTAAAATATAGTTCGATTCCTGAATGGAGTTACGAAGAATTTTCCGAAAAGCACAAAAATAAAGTTTTTTTGTGACGTAACAACAAATTTACTATTTTCAGATTTATTCCTACATCTGTGCTTGCCTTGCTTTGTCAATATTTCAGGATTCTGGGTCAATGGGACCAGTACCACAGTACCCTATGAATTAAGATTCCCTTGAGAGTGTCGGAATACCCTTTTTTTTTGCAACAAAAACGGCCGTATCATTTTTTTTCCTCGACTTAGAAGTTTGATTTCTTTACAGCTTCAAGGGACCGCAGATTTAAGTGAATGGTTTTAATTTCAACTCAATACCTCCACGCGTTCCGAGGTAAAGGGTCTTGACAGACAGACAGACAGACAGACTGACGGACAACAAAGTGATCCTACAAAGGTTCCGCTTTTTTATTTTGTGGTACGGAACTCTAAAAACGTGACATACAATAGCAAAAACAAACTAAATTATAACCTAACTTTTTTGGCTTAAAAAACAATAATTGAACTGTGTGAAAAAAAGAGGTTGTAAAGGACAGATAAGCAGTCATAATCAGCCTTATAATGTTCCCACTGTTGAGACTCAGGCCTCCTCTCTAGGCGAGGTAATGAGCCGTAATCCGCCACGCTGACCCAGTGCGGATTGGTGGATGTCATATTGTTTCCGAATTTTTGGTCCTAGGACATGCCAGTTTTCTCACGATGTTTTATATTACCGTTTTAAGAGCAGTGGTGATGAAATAAATTAAACAAAGTAATGCGCCAGTCTGGGTTTGACCTTGCGACCTACCAATCGTAAGTCGGGGCCGTTACCACTGAGCAACTTTGAACTTTTTAAAAACATATTTGTAAAATAAATAATATAATTTAATATTTATGTTTGATCCAATCAACCGTCAAAAAACAACACGCTGTAGAAACAGCTAGTGAATTAATTGCATAAAAATTGCGCGCACGCAACAAGATCTTGCGAGTGCATTCACGAACTCAGTAGTCGCGCAACCAGCGGACAGTCAACACGTCTTTGTTTAATTTACTTACATTTTTTCCGCGGACTGAAGTTTCATTCGTACGTCGTAGCGACGTTAATAGTGAATGGAGTAGGAAAAAGATGTACAGGAAATATTGTACAATGATAGGGAGGACGTGAGGAGGAATTCCTTGAAAATGGAATCTTAATTAACAAAAATAGAAATATAGCAGAGATTTTTGGGACATTAATAATTGATGAGAAGTGGTAGAAATTGACTATTTAGGTAAGTTATTAATTTTCTCTTTATTATTTGTTTTCCTTAAAGTTAGTGATTTAACGACGGACTTTCCCCAGAATGATGTTAAAGAAAGTGCAATTTAACTGACGCAATCAAAGCTATGGGTTGCACACTTAGATGATAATATGTAGTATGATCGAAGATGTTGATTCTTTTATAACCAAAGTGATCTAAACATAAAATTCGGCAGTTTTAAGTTTTTACCAAAAATACCTTAGTCTGTTTTGCTGAAATACATTTAAACTTGCTTTCTTATTTCGATTTTTTCTATCTTACCCCATTAGGAAAATCCGTAAGTTATTTAATTTATCAAAATCAATATTTTTTTTATTTCACATATGCCTACAAGGGCACTTATAAAACGTCAGAAGCTAGTGCACGGTTCCAAATTAGTCGTTTCCTATGGAGAAGAACCGGCAAGAAACTCCATAGTTACTCTTTTTAAAAATGTGGTTGTTTAGCTTATTAAAAATTAAAATTTAACTGTAGGGGCCCAGAAGGGTCGAAGCCAGTAGGCCCCAGTAGGGGGCAAGGGTCTGATTCTGAAAGGAAGACTCGGCCCTGGTACGAAACGCAACGAATGAACAGGAGTGGGTTTTTAGTCAGTAAAATTCTGACACTATCTCCCGCCCGCCCAAGAGCAGGGGATGTCATAAGATGATTTTCCCACCGAAAAAAAACTTATTAAAATTTGTAAACGACAATAATAATACAAATATCGGTGTCAATCGATGGCAATAGCCACAACAAGCTTCATCTTATTTTAGGTTCTCGTTAGTCGGCTGGATCAAGTCCTGATGCTGGACACGTCTCGTATAGTTAGGAGGTTCCCTTCTCAGGAGCCCTGGCCGATACTGTTTTTGTTTAAAAATATATGTGTAGGACAATAAATATACGCTTTAATGCAACACGTTATACGTCACATATAAGTTATAAAATACATTAAACAATTAAATATAATCATGCGCAGGTTATTATAGTCCTCATGTAAACTATAGGTATGCAAACAATGTTTTATAATTATCACAAGTGCAGAAAACAAAGTATTATAATTATCACAAATGCAGTAATAAAAACTATTTGTACATCTGCTATATACAATCTCGTCTGGTATTTCTAAGTAAACACTATTAACCCTTTAAACGCCAAGTGCCAAGCCTTTTTGCTATTAGCTATTAAATACCTACAAAATTATAGTGTACTAGCTGACCCGGCGAACTTCGTACCGCCTTATAGTCAATGAATGTTGTGATCGGTACCTTTTAACTGACAAAATTCATTTTAAAATGACATTTTAATTAGAGATGACGTTGTATTAGGATTTTTTTCCAATTTCTCTCACCGTTTAAACCTTCCCTGGACTATCACGAATATTTCAAACTCAAAATTAGCCAAATCGGTCCAGCAGTTCTCGAGTTTTAGTGAGACTAACGAACAGCTATTCATTTTTATATATATAGAGATGAATACTACAAAGATCAAGCTTAATTTTGGTTTCTATTTAAGAGCCAGCTACAGTCACAAAGTATTATAAAGGTACTGGCATGGACGGATCTATGTCGACTTCGCGGCCACACAGCGATTTTATTTTTGTAAAAACACAGGGCAAGTGCGAGTCGGACTCGCGCACTGAGGGTTCCGTACAAACTTACCTATGAAACAGTACAATTCCCGAATTGAGTTAAGAAGATTTTTCCGAATCACAAAAAAAAAAACTACGCAACTACGAATATTCAGTTTACAGATTTTTTCCTATTCTTGTGCTATGAGACCTTGCTTCATGCCAAATTTCAGGGTTCTAGGTCAATGGGAAGTAAGTACCCTATTAATTTTGATTACCTTGAGAGTGTCGAAACATAAAAAAAAAAACTTAAGCTTAGTATTACTAAAACAACTTAAAAAACTATGTTAGTAACAACTGTAGTGTAACTTAGGCACACATAACTACAGAAACAAATACAAAATAAAAAAAACGAGTGTGCTTATGACCACACGACTGAAGTGACACTTCTTTCGCCTATAAGAGAAAGAGAGAAAGAAAATGTGCGCGCGCACTGCTCTCTCTTGCTCCTACACTGTGATACAGACAATAAGCCTGCAGTGTGCTTAGATATACGGAACGTATTTGGCTATGAGAGGAAGAGAGAAAGAAAATGTGCGCGCGCACTGCTGTCTCTTGCTTATATCCCCCACTTAACTTCCGTTCGCCTTGCCCGATCACACTTTTCGTAACGCTTACGTCACGCGTTCGCCAGCTTACTCCCCAAGTCAAGCGTGCGTAAAGAAGTTTCACTTCAAAAACAGCATTCAAATTTGAGGAGGATTTATCGAGCGGCATGTCTGACATGTAGCTTGATAAACCTATCCGTAGTAGGCCCGTCTAACTTTTCTGAATATACGTTTTTTTGCGACATAAACGGCCATATTTTTATTTCATTAACTCAGATTTTTTTATTTGAACTCGTTGATTTCACAGCTTCAAGGGGCCGCAGACCTGAGTATATGGTTTAAATTGCAACTCGATACCTCCACGCGTTCTCGAGTTATGGGTCTTGACAGACAGACAGACGGACGGTCATCAAAGTGATCCTATAAGGGTTTCGTTTTCTCCTTTTAAGGTACGGAACCCTAAAAAAACATAATAACTATTCAAGATTTTTGTTTTCACCAGACCCTTTTAAAAAACCAAACTTTATTATTCTAGGTAACTTTCAAATAATTCCGTGACGTAATATCGTAGATATACGTTTGAAATCGTAAGTTAGGGTCAGATTCGTATTGTTTTTTAACCGTGTCAATTAATTTGTATCATGTTTTGATTTTTATCCAGCGGTTGGTCATATGGTCAATTTTAATAAAATAATTTGTCATGGTGTCCTTTACATTTGTGAAGTTCCAAAGGTTTAAAAAGTGCAACCTCGCCTTAATTGACATACAGAGGAGACCATTTTTTTTAAATAATATTTTTACATATTTTCTATAATTCTATTTATCATTTTCATTTCATTTTTCTAGCGCCTGATTACGTTTGTCGCTTGTAAGCGTCGTTTGTGTTTAAAGGGTTAAAGATAATATAATTTGCATGCTTATTTATACACACAGTAGGTACAGCACAGTACAGGTAGGTTACCTACATTAGGGAAAGAAACCCAATGATCTGTCATATTACAATTTAAGCTCTGAAACATTTTTAGTTATATTTTACTTAGTAGGCCTTTAAACAACAGCCGATAGTTATTTCACGGAAAAATCCATGATTTGTCATGTCACAATTTAAATACCAACTAAAATTGTGATTTCATCATTATATTCGTGACCACTGTCCAGTGCAAATGAATCACACCTTTTAATATTACCTAGTAACCCGTCCCAGATTCTTACAGGTGAAATATAGATATATGTTTTATCCTTGTGTGATGTTAGAATTCATCGCTTCATGATGTGGTAGACCATTGCATGAATTGCTTGCATTTTATGATATTGGAAATATATGTAGCTAAAACACCTAGTTCCTTAGCTGTACGTACAGCTAAAGAGTGGAATTCACTGTCGGAGTCTGTGTTTTCTGAGAGCTACAACTCAGGGTTATTTAAGTCAAGAATGTATGGTTACCTACTTCTAGGCAAGCGTGCTCCATCGTCAACCACATCATCGTTTACCATCAGGTGAGATAGTGGTCAAACGCGAGCCTATCAATATTAATAAAAAAAACCTGGGCAAGTGCGAGTCGGACTCGCGCACTGAGGGTTCCGTACTAACTTACCTATGTAAATAGTTCAATTCCCGAATTGAGTTACGAAGTTATTTCGAATCGCAAAAAAAGTTCTTTTTTTTGTGACGTAACTACAAATTTACAGTTCAGATTTTTTCCTATACTTATACTTGTGTTATGGAGACCTTGATTCATGCCAAATTTCAGGATTCTAGGTCGACGGAAAGTACCTTATAAATTTTGATTCCCTTGAGAGTGTCAAAATATACGTTTATTTTGCGACAGAAACGGCCGTTTCTTTTGTTTTCGTTAACTCAGAAGTTTGATTTATTTCACAGCTTCAAGGGACCGCAGACCTGAGTATATTGTTTTGATTTCAGCTCGATACCTCCACGCGTTACCGAGATAAAGGGTCATGACAAAGAGACAGACAAATAGAAGGACAACAAAGTGATCCTATAAGGGTTCCGTTTTTTCTTTTTGAGGTACGGGAACCCTAAAAAATCTTCGAAGTTGTGGGCAAAAGTGTAACTGAAACTGTAATAAAGTAATTCGTTGTTTTATTTCAGAAATTACTGGTGATCGAGTCTGAAAGAAACACAGCCCACATTTTCGTAATCAAGATGTTCGTATTGTTTACAAGTGATAACAAATGTACACTAGGAGATTTTAACGTCCCTGGGACGACTTTGAAAGGTATTGGTAAGACATTACTATTTAATAGTAAGTATTTATGTTCATAATAAACATACCAAGGGTTTTGTGTTTTATTTTGTCACGAATTTTCAACTGTTAAGTTAGGATTAGAGGTGGGGAAGACGCGGGATTTTTCGAAAGAGTTAGGGTGTTATTAATATCGTGAGGTTTTGATCACGCATGCGGGATTGGAATCCTCCCTTTTCAAAGGAGGTTTGCCGGACTTTACTCTCTATCCCGCATACTTCCAAACAAGTAAGTACATTTAGGTGCAGGTACGGGAAAATTTTCATGAAATAATTTTTCAGTCTGTTGACCAGTGATCGCGGAAAAATCTAGCCATAAATAAAGCTCTAGGCCGTGACACACACACATTGTACCTAATAAAAACATCACAGTCATCCTAATTCAAACAATAGCCAATAGCATATATACAAACACAAACATGGCACCCATGTATGCCGTGAGATACAAACTGACATTCATAAACAACACAATGCCTTATAACAACTTCACGCTTCAAGGATTTTGGAGATACTCCAACTAATGGTAAAACCAACTTTGAAATTCGCAGTTTCATGAAATAAATTAAACCAACTTTAATATTCGCAGTTTTATGAAATAATTTAAACCGACTTTGACGTTTGCAGTTTTATGAAATAAATTAAACCAACTTTAACGTTCGCAGTTTTATGAAATAATTTAAACCGACTTTGATGTTCGCAGTTTTATGAAATAATTTATAGAAATTAGGAGACTACAAGGAAGACGCCTTTGGTTCTGGCCCTAAGTCTTGGCTCCTATAGGATCTGGTGTTTACGAAGTTAAACTCAGGGCACAATATTTCAATACTTTATAGATTCGGAGAGCAGTGCTGGCCGAGTGGTAACGGCCCCGAATTACGAATATTACCATTAAGAATAGAAGCACAAGGGCAGATAAAGTAATTCTATTATTAAGGGCGTTATCACAAGGGTGATATCACAGTATTCATTTAAATCTCTTCCATAAGCGTCAAAAAAAACAAGCCATGCCTCTATGGGCCAAGATGCTTGATTAATAAATGAATTATTATCAAAGCAAGGGTTCCTTTTACGAGCTCTAATAATATAAATTTATAGCATGACGATTGAGATAAATGAAAAGATTTTCCAGGCCCACAGAAAAAGTCTTACCCTTACCATTTCCACGGGTAGTGTGAAAGTGAAACCCGGGGACCTGGGACGAAGGCAAAGAAGGAACAGGAGTAGATTTTTAGTCAGTAAAAGTCTGACACTATCTCCCACTCCTCAAGAGCGGGATTTGTCATTAGATGATTTTCCCACCTAAAATGAAACCTTTCCCATTTGATCTTTTAATTAGTAAAATTAATACACACTATCATAAACAAAAACATAAAAGCCAGCTCAGGAAAAACGAACGCATCACACTATGACGTGTAGGTACATAATTATGACAGATACAAGGACATCCCATGACAGGTGGGAACGGAAGCTTACTTTGTCGGCACTTCCTGTTATTAGTGACACAATGGAGGAGGCTGTACCAGATTTACAGAGTGATAATTACGATGATTGCGGAAATCCTACGCTCTTTATTATCATCTTCATCATTTCAGCCGAAAGACATCAATTAATGGACATAGGCCTCCCTCAAGTGTCGGCTCAACGACCGGTCCTGTGCGTCTTGCATCTATTGGATTCTTGACACCCTCCCCAGGTCATCGGTCAACTTTGTGGGAGGCCTTCCAACGCTGCGTCTTCGGGTACGCGGTTGCCACTTCACGTACTTTTGATTCTACGCTATTATTATTATTCATCTTATGATTCATTTATCTTAGGACCCTGAGGTCCTGGACCTTTGAAAGGCTTACGAGGTGCCGAAACGAGGGCTATCGTTTTTGGAGTCTTAAGTGGACTGGTTACCAGGAACTATGTTAAGACTATGGCCCCTGAAGACAATGTTATTAATTTCCATCGATAAAAAGGAAGGGGGGTGACTTGCACATTCAATAAATGGGCCCCCAAAAACGGCCGCTAGCATGAAGTGACATAGCAACAAGAGGGCAACATATACATATACATATATCCTGAAGTGCTTGAGGAGTGGAGAGGTATACCACGGCTATCAGGACAATACCGGAAGTACGGTCAAGATTAGGGATCTTGACCGTACTTCTGGTATTGTCCAGCACCTTACTGGATTATACATCCTTCTCCCGAGCACGATTGCTCTTGCGAATCTCCACTCAAGCTGGCCAATAAAGGCAAGAGATTATTATTATTAAAGTATTTGTTGGTAATATTTGGTAAGTTTAAAGGTGGGTCTACGCTAAAGGACACGATCGGAGCACGAGCCGGGTTCAACTTCGTATAATGTGGACCGACTTTATAGGAGCCGAGCACGAACGACACTACACGAATTTGAGCTCGGCTCGTGTTCTGCTCGTGTTCGGCTCCTCTAACGTAGACAGGCAAGAAAAGTAATCAAAGTGCAGTATTTGATCACGTCTGAGGGGTCAAATTCTTCATTATGAAAGCACTTTTAAGATTACATACAACATCAGCCAGTCATCTGCCTTTTAAAGTTCCCAATTAAAGAAACAGCACAACACAAGGTACGAGAACTGGAGCAGTGATGGCCGAGTGGTAAAGGCCCCGACTTACGAGTTGTAGATCGCGGGTTCAAAATTTCAAATCTAGCCAGGCGCATTACTTTGTGTAATTTATTTCATCACCACTGCTCTCAAAACGGTGAAGTCAAACATCGTATAATCGGGGATCAAATGATATCGCACTTGAGGACGGAGTTGAGCACCGTTTATTTCTACGATAGACAGTTTTGTTTCAAGTGTGCGCAGGCCCTGAAGCCCGAGCTTTTACCACTGGGCCACTACTACTCTGCTTATAACCTTGATAGTAGGTAACTACCAACATTCCACACACAGAAATTACATAGGAGCTATATAGAAAAACTGGATTTATCGATATCAACTCTCACTGCTAAGTATCGAAGGTAAAATATTAGGTTAATAGACTGCCTTCAGTAATTTTATTCTAACTCACAACTTCAGAACAGTTATGGAATAAAATTGGAATTCTTAAAACTTCAAGAGAAATATCCAGTAGTTCAGTGCCCCTAGCCAAGTTACAACCGTTTCGTTTCGATTCTCTTTTCGTCGATCGTCTCGAGTAGGCCTCGACGTGGTTCTCAAAACGTTTTATGCGTATGGATGGGATGTCTACTATGTACCGGTGGCGCAACGCCGTATTTTCATAACCTTAGAGCCGTTCCTAAGACTACGCACTTTTCAGAAGAGGCCTTAGTGCGAGTTATATTTACATTTAGCCGATCGAAACGTTTACTGCATTTGGCTTTCTGATTGGTTAAGAGACGGCGGCGGGCCAATCGGAACAGCGAACGACAAAAACGTTTTTAACGTAAAACAAATGCGCAGTATGCACTCTGAGCTACCACAAGACAATCGAGACATTTTGAGGTGAAGGTACAAACAGCTTAATAAAACTAGAGTAACAAAGGGAAACATTAATTAAAATTACAATTATCTCAAGGCGAGTGAACGGTCACGATAACTATGACACTTATAACTGTTAATTATCCGTTCATACCAAACGTTTTTATTAAGTATAGCAATCGAGGACAAAAATAGACACGGGTCAGTTGAAACAAGGATGATAAAAAGTATACCAATTTTTATCTAAATAAACAATTATGAAGAGACAGAATAGTTTGTGAAGAAGAGAGATGAACCACATGTTATTAAAAAAAAAACGAGTGTGCTTATGACCACACGACTGAAGTGAAACTTCTTTCGCCTATAAGAGAAAGAGAGAAAGAAAATGTGCGCGCGCACTGCTCTCTCTTGCTCCTACACTGTGATACAGACAATAAGCCTGCAGTGTGCTTAGATATACGGAACGTATTTGGCTATGAGAGGAAGAGAGAAAGAAAATGTGCGCGCGCACTGCTGTCTCTTGCTTATATCCCCCACTTAACTTCCGTTCGCCTTGCCCGATCACACTTTTCGTAACGCTTACGTCACGCGTTCGCCAGCTTACTCCCCAAGTCAAGCGTGCGTAAAGAAGTTTCACTTCAAAAAGTTGTCTATATGATATATAAAAGGAGAAACTGACTGACTGACATATTAACACACAGCCGAAACTACCGAGACTAGGAACATGAAATTTTGCTCAAGGATTCCTTTTATGACGTAGGCGAGTACTAAGAGAGGATTTTCCTAAATTCACCCCTTAAGGGGTTGAAAAGCGATATGACAGAAAAGGAAGTTCGTGATAGCGTGACGAGATAGAGGATAGAATAGAAGAAAAAAACGTGTTACGCCGACCTTGAGCAACATGAGACAAAGTTAAGAAGATAATGATGAATCAATAATCAATAACAAGACACAAGAATAATTTGTTTGTAGGTAAAAAGCAAAGACCTTACAGCCACTAGACGCCTCATGCTTGAATTACTACTAGTACGTAGTATTACGCACTAGCAGAATACTACGTTCTGATTGGTACGGTACGGCGGAGCGGGGTACTGCGTCCAGATTGGCCGAGACATCAGATCTATAATCATATGTGTTAACAGAAATACGTCACATGTTATTAGACGTCTAGTGGTTGTAAGGTCATTGGCAAAAAGTAATATCTGGCACAATACTATTCGTTTCACGAAAATTAGACAAAGAGTAAATAAAAAATTAGCTAATAAAACACACTTTTTTAATGAGATAGGACCCGACCCACATCCCAATGGGCTTTATCAATCAGAAGGTTCAAAGTCATCCAAATGACAATGGAGAAGGCTATATTCGGCCTACAGACAGGCGAGTGAACAACTTAGTTTTATATTACGTAGAGATGCTATATTACACGATGACTACACATATTGAGGACAGATTCTAGTGGCTAGATAAATAATGACACGAGGATTATGTTGCCAGTCACTATGAGACAATTAAAGGAAATGACCATCATTACGTCACAGAAAACATCACACGACACTTGCGCCCGGATGTAGTTAATTGTATGAAGAACTGACTACTATCTACAAAGGCAAATGCTAGTCAGTTCTTCTGCAGCTCAAACTAATAAACCACATAAAATGCTTATTCTTCTACGAAACAGCGGACTTCCTGGATGTCTCCCTTAGGAATCAGAACGAGAAAGCGAGGAACCGTGATGAGGAACCGTTGGAAAGAATGAAGGGAAAAGTCTGCCCAGCCGTGAGTCAATACGGGCTAGCTATGATAATAATAAAATAAAAACCGGGCAAGTGTAAGTCGGACTCGCGCTCTGAGGTTTCCATACAAACTTACCTAAGAAAACAGTTCAATTCCCGAATTGAGTTACGAAATTTTTTCCGAATCGCAAAAAAGTTTTTTTTTTTGATGTAACTACAAATTTAGTTTTCAATTTTTTTCCTATACTTGTGCTATAATACCTTGCTACATGCAAAATTTTAGGATTCTAGGTCAACGGGAAGTACCCTATAAATTTTGATTCCCTTGAAAATGTCGAAATACACGTTTTTTGGGACATAAAAGGCCAACGGAATCAGATGTGATTCCGAATATGTATTTAAAAGAAAAACAAAAAAAAAATTAGTTGTGCCCTTTTTATTTACGAGTATTCTGTAGGTCATGCAAATATTTGTTCCGTGCGGGGATGGATCTTGCGTGACACGCAATGCAGTCAATCGCTCAACCATTGCTCCAATAGTGCCGTCAAATTATTGATCAAAACTAAACATAAATTCTGCAATCAACATGGAGCAATGTACCATAGAACTATTTAAAAAAATATAGCTTTACATCTGTAGTCGTTGCCGAGGATCCGAGAGCTCCTGTGCTAAGGCATCTCATCTCATCTGTTATATTAATTATTCTTAAGTTTGTTACTAATCCTAGTGTTTAAGTTTTAGCATGTAAGATGTATATGTACTGCCAAAAAAATGGTTCCTATGTTGTCCGAAATAAAACAGAAACAACAGATCAGAATGTTGGTCTATGAAAAAGACTGATGAAAAAAGATTGCATGTAGCCAAGATGACAATGTTTGAGAGATGGATGTGTGGTGTGACGAGAATAGATAAAGTGAGATATGAGAGGAAGTTTGAAAGGGGCGCCAGTGACTGAAAAGTTGAAGAGGAATCGTTTGTCTTGGTATGATCATGTAAAGAGGAGGGATGAAACGCATATTACTAAAAGAGTAATGAGCATACATGTGGATGGATGGAGAGGGAGAGGATGGCCAAAAAAAAGATGGATGGATTGTGTGAAAGAAAAGGAAAATAGTGATAGCATGATGAGTTTAAAAGAGTAACCATGGAGTTTCTTGCCGGTTCTTCTCCATAGGAAACGACCAATTTGGAACCGTGCACTAGCTTCTGATGTTTTATAAGTGCCCATGTAGGCCTATGTGAAATAAAAATTTTTGACTTTAGAAACTTTGACTTTGACTTTGAGTGACAAGGCAGAATGGAAGAAAAAAACGTGACGCGCCGACCCCAAATAACACGAGACAAGGGCAGGAAGATGATGTTGTTATTTATCTCACAGATAGTGTAGAGGTAAATGATACAGGCCCTTATGAAGCTACAAATCAAGCGTTGAACACGTCACGGCGACGATCCTAGAAATACGTGCACGAATAATAACACACGTCCTGCAGTAAATCTTGTCTGTCCGTCCGTCCTTTAGTACGAGCAAGGTCTTGGCCATTGCTATAAATGACAAGTGAGTAACTATGTACTTAAATTTTATGATGGTATAGATGCAACTATGTTTGATGCTACTGTGGACAGGGGCGCCGGCTTTTAGAAAACCAGGGGTGCTCATGCTCATTTGATGACTCGAAAAAGTGGCGATGTGTGAGAAGAGAAATGCACAGTGATCGACCGACAAATAAATAAATGTACTAGATACATACTGCGGAACAACGAGGGTACCACAAACACCCAGACCCAACCCAAATATCTGATTCATCAACCAACATTTGTGCTGGTGCGGGAATCAAACACTTGCGTCTCAACCGGCGCTATAAACCACTGCGCTAAACGGGTTGACGGATAATAAAAAAACGCCCATACCTAAAAGGCGATACTGATCTGTTTCTTGATGTCAATTCTCAGGGGTGCTCGGCACTCACTGTTTATTTCTCATGGGTGCTAGAGCCCCCGAGCACCCACGGAGTCGGCCCCCTGACTGTGGGTTTGATTTCCACCCAAGATAAATGTTTGTGTGATGAGCCTGATCATTTGTTTCGTGTTATAATATGTTTATGTATTTAGAAATATACAAGTATGATTATCGGTTGTCTAGTGCTCATAGCACCAGCCTGCTTATTTTGGGACTAGACGGCGTTGTGTGATAGTTGTGGAATATATTATTATGTTTATTATACATTAACTGTGTTTCTTTTATTATTGGAAAACTGGCAGTAGAAAATTATCCCAAGGACCCATACTACCTAGATAAAAAGACTACATTGCCTAACAAGGAAGTTTAAGGTAAACTTTCAAAATGGCTTTTAACCTTGTAAAGTTCTTATAAAACTGTCGAGGACTTACATACACGGACATATTACAGGTATCATAGTACTTAGTGATAATGGTTTAAAGCAATTCGTGGCATAGCTTCATGACACGACATTTGAGTAAGGACTAAACGACTATGAAACCTTAAATAAGGAAAGAAAAGGAATGAATCAGTCCAAAGTAGGCATACCTAAGCGTTAGGAGATCGTAAGAAATTATTACTAAACTTCAAATAACAAAATAGAAATCTACATACATCATTACCTAAGCAGAATACGAAAGCAAAAATCAATATAGCTTCAGATTTTCTTAAAACGACCCTTCCCCACTCGTCTATCGTCGACATAAGCATGGTTTAAAAGCTAGTTGCTTCATCTAACCCAATCCAACGCAATGGAATTGGTATTATTCGTCAAGTCGTTGAGTTCTGACAAACGCTTGCACTGACTGGACAGGTCCACTCAAATCTGTATGGTTCTTTCTTCAAAAGACCATCTCAGACAAATCTGCATGGTTCTCATGTGATTTGACCATTACATATTTACTGTATGGACTTGACCCCTGAGTTTGTTTTGGTGTTTCTTCTCAGGGTTGTCAGCTAGGAAACACCAGCTTCGACATCTAGTTTAAAATGACGAAAAAAAAATTACATGTAAGTGTTTTTTTAAACCTATTTGTAAAATAAATATCATTTATCATTTAATGTTTGATGAATTGGCAAAACGAAAAAAGCGAGTTAGAGCCTGAAAACTCTGTTGGCATTCGGTAATTCCGTAATTTACTCAAATATATAATTATATAATAATAATAAAAGCCTTAAAAGTTTTTGGGAAAAAAATTCGTCATTCAGAATATTGATTAAATGTGCAAGGTTTCTCTAATAATATTTTCTTTATTTTTTAAATTTATGACAAAACAGCAGATTTTCAGATGTCTTTTCTGGATTAGTCTTACACTTATGATTTGGTTTCTATAGAAACCCAGATAATATCCACAAGATATCTGTATATATATATATATATTTGACACGCGTGACCCAAGGGCTTGGTTTTACCTCGGTCAGAGATTAAGCATTGCCATACAACGTGGCAATGCCGCCAGCCTTTTGAGTACACTTCCAGTCGACAGCGATGCGGAGGAGTTTTATGGCGCTATAGTTCAAGCTAGTAGTTTTTGCCTTTAGTGTATACTTATATAGTTTTAATTAGTTAAGTGTTTTGTTGAATTATACAAATAGATATCTGCTTTTTCAAAATATCTAGAGAAAGATGTGTCACGATGAATCACGTAAGAGCGGTTGTATGAAAATGTACTGTGGGAAGGGCGCTCTAACTCACGAATGGCGGTTGACCTAGGATGTATGTGAACACATTCAAGCCTACCGGTATTCGTGAACCAAAGTCACATTATTAAACTAGTCACGAGAAACGAGGATGTACCGACAGTCCGACATTGTCTTCGAGTTGCACAATACGTCCTTTATTAACGCCTAACTGGGTAAACACCTCGGCAGTACTGGAAATCCTGTTAACTAACCTGGTACTAACTGGATACTATAACAAAACGAGATGGAAAGAAAGAAAATTTGTGTCGGTGGAAATGTCTGGAAAGATTGTTGTACCATATTTGATTACTTTTATCATATTTGATTCTGCCAATGAATTCATGAGGGTGAAAGTAGAAAACTATCCTAAGGGAACATAGGCCCGGAATCAAAGATACTAATACCTAAGGTTTGCTGTAAGAAAACGCAATTGTGGGTAAAGCTAGCTTGTCTACATCATCTTTCCTATTTTTAAGGTTCCTTACCTCAAAAGGAAAAAAAACGGATCCCATATAGGATCACTTTGTTGTCCGTCTGTCTGTCTGTCTGTCAAGACCCTTTATCTCGGGAACGTGTGAAGGTATCGAGTTGAAATTAAAACCATATACTCAGGTCTGCGGTCCCGTAAAGCCGTGAAAAAATTACAACTTCTGAGTTAACAAAAAAAAAAGATGCGGCCGTTTATGTCGCAAAAAACGTGTATTTCGACACTCTCAAGGGTATCAAAATATATAGGGTACTTCCCGTTGAACTAGAATCCTGAAATTTGACATGAAGCAAGGTCTCATAGCACAAGTATAGGAAAAAATCTGAAGACTGTAGATACGTCACAAAATAAAATTCCGAATCACGAAATTCTCGTAACTCAATTCGGGAATTGAACTGTTTTCATAGGTAAGTTTGCACGGAACTTTCAGTGCGCGAGTCCGACTCACACTTGCCCGGTTTTTTTCATTAATTGTAAAATTTGTGTACATTAAAGAATATAAGAAAATATAAAAAGACACTCTATACATGGTCACGATCTGCCCGTGTTGCAAAGGAGATGTCTCGTGGGGGCGATCGGCGGCGGCGATCTCTCGCGCCGGGCCTTGGTACAGGCCATGATCCGGAGCGAGGAGGAATGGCAGGCGGTCGCCTCCTTCTGCGAAGCAGTAATGCTTGCAAAGGAGGCGGCCGATCGCGTGAGGCAGCGGTCCTCACGCCCCAACCGCCGCCGTGATTCCGATCCCGATTTCCGGCCACCGTAGGCGCGGGCTTGCGGACGGCGAGTAATGGGTGGCTCGCCAACCATCCCCCGCCCCGCCCAATGGCGGGGGATGTCATAAGATTTCCCACCGACGAAAAAAAAAAGGAGATGTATTTATTGGTGGTAGGCATGAGCACGCTTGCCTAAAATTATCTCAATCAAGTAGTTTTTAAAGAGAGGCACTATGAATATGGACAATATTATAATACTTTATTCTTTAAATATAAAATGTATCTGTTTGTATAGAAACTTGCGTAATATTTAATCTACAACTTTATTATCAATGCCAGTATGCTAATATCAATATTTTATAAACTTAGGTATAGGAGAGAACAAATATTTACAAACACATTACATTATACTGCTAATTATAACAAGATATTTTATCTATTCATTAAGTTTTATACCTAACAAAATACTGGCGAATTACAGTAATATTATATAATATCACATTTTTAAGGAATATTTTAAACTCGGAAAATATAAAAAAAAAATATTCACATAACCTTATAGCTAATTTGTAATATTAATATCAATAAAAATATTTGTGATCTTGTGATAACTATAAACACTTTTAAATTGCACACATCTCAGTTAATAATTTAAATTCACTGCTTAAACATAAAATAATCATAAAAATAACTTAAGACATTATTACAACAAAATGACATTTCGAGACGGAACTGTTAATGAAGCAACATTTTTAAAAGCGCGAACAAAGCGTTACTTTGTTCGAGGCGACTTTTTTAAAAGTCACACTGCGAGGCAGCCTTTTTAAAAGTCAAACTTTGTTCGAGGCTGTCTTTCTTAAAGTCACAGATTACTCGAGGCAGCATTTTCAGTTATCTATTACTCACAAGCTCTGCTTAACTTGAGATTAGACGGCGTTGTGTGATAGTTGTGGAAATATATAAATCATAAATTTATTAAATTCACACTTTTCTCGAGACAACCTTTTTAAAAGATATACTTTGCTCAAAGCAGAAAATAAATTGATAGGGGTGTGGCGTGATCATTGGCTAACGATTTTTTTTTTTTTATATTTTAAATAATGCCTTCCCAAAATTGCCATTGTCTGTGATGCAATAATGTCTTGTGTCTTCAACAAAAAAAAAACCATTGTACTTCACTAAAATGCACAGATCTGCGTCTGTACTACTATAGTTGTTTAATTTTACGAATACACGCAAACTATTTAAATTTAAACCTTACGCCTATACTAATAAAAGTCACAGGATGCACGTTCGTGGTTTTCACCAACTATAATGATGTAATTAAGGAAAATAATGGAAAGATCTTACTTTTAGCAGGTCTCATGTTGCACTGGGTAACTGTGGCATAAATATATAACTGTAAAATTGTATATCTGAAACAAAAGAAAAAAAACGGTAAATAAAAAAAACAACAATTTAAAGATTTGGGGTGTCCTACCAAATTGAGAAGGACTGCTTAAAATACCTATGATACACCGGTCAAGTGCGAGTTTGACATGTATACCTATATCGCTAACGCCGACAAAATAACGTTTCTTGTATGGGAACCCCTTGAATTTTATTATTTTTAGTGTTCCATATTAAAAGCACAGTATAGATAATATATGGAACCGTACGGAAACTACCTACAAATATTCGAAACGGCTCACTCACACAAACATACGCATCGACGAGACTCCTAAGCGGCATTCGCTACTGACAGTACCGCGAGAAACGCTTAGGAGTCTCGTCGATGCCTATGTTTGTGTGAGTGTGCCGTTTCGAATATTTGTAGATAGTTTCGAATATTTGTAGATAGTTTCCGTACAACATTTTCACCCTTCCATATGCTAATGAGTTACTTTACTACTGTAGTAACGGTTTGCTTCGATAGAATCTGTCAAATTTGTTACTCATGGTACCGATTTTCTATAGGAAACTACTAAAAACTCTAGTCGCTAGCGAGTTCTTATTCGATAGGTATTGTACTTGATGACTCATACTACCAATTTTGGTTCTGCAAGTGACCGCTAGAGGCGCTGTAAAATTTACTATACAAAATATTTACGGCGTCGATATCGAGTAGCGACGAATACTATTGCTTTAAACTCATGGTAAAGGTACTGTTCCATATATCTATACTGTGCTCAAAGGGTAAAAACGGGACCCTATTGCTAAGATTCCCCTGTCCGTCTGTCGGTCACCCGGCTGTATCTCATAAACCGTGTTAGCTAGACCGTTGAATTTTTTACAGATGATGTATTTCTGTTGCCACTATAACAAAAATTACTAAAAATAGAATACAATAAATATTTAAGCAGGGCTCCCATACAGTAAAAGTGGCTTTTTGGCCTTTTTTACTACGGACGGTACGGAACCCTTCGAACGCGAGTCCGACTCTCACTTGGCCGGTTTTAGGGTTCCGTAGCCATTGGCAAAAAATGGAACCCTTATGGATTTGTCATGTTTGTCTGTCCGTCCGTATGTCACACCCACTTTTTTCCGAAACTATAAGAACTATACTGTTGAAACTTGGTAAGTACTGATGTATTCTGTGAACCGCATTAAGATTTTCACACAATAATAGAAAAAAAAAAACAATAAATTCCCCATACTTAGAACTGAAACTCAATTTTTTTTTTCATCGAATCCATACGTGTGAGGTATCTATGGATATGTCTTCAAAAATGATATTGCGGTTTTTAATACTTATAATTTTTTTCTAAACTGAATAGTTTGCGCGAGAGACACTTCCAAAGTGGTAAAATTTGTGAGTGGAAATACACACTATATATATGTCAACTGTCTACTTATATAGTTCATGAGATTTAGCCCGCTGTCAGACAGACGGACGGAATGATTTTCAGTACTCCAACACAGCCTTAATACCTCAAAAACAGGGGATTTTATTGACCTAGGTTTTTTGAAAAGTGTCTAAATTATGTGCCATAGATATACATAATGTCTAGATCTTACCTAGCAGCCTATATTTTTGAAAGGATTGTCTTAAAAATTTGCTGTTTAGTACATCTTTCCTTGAATAACAAAAAATATAAATAGCGAACAACACAGAATTGAAATTTGAATAAATCCTGTATTTAATAATTGTTTTTTTTTTTTTTTAAATTTACCCCACAGTAGCAATTACGTCTGTATCGCGGGTGCGTTTGCAAACATGTAAACTCATGCACATAAGACACCCACACACGCAGCGCAGCAGCCAATCACTCACCCAATACGCCAACCGTGCCATCGTTGATTGATACGAAGGACAAAACTTAACGTATAAAAAAATACAAAGTTTTGACTGACCTGTTGGTCTAGTGGTTAGTGGCCCTGACTGCTATGCCGGAGGTTGTGGGTTCGATTCCCACCCAGGACAAATGTTTGTGTGATGAGCATGATCAATTGTTTTGTGTCTGGGTGTAATTTATCTATGTTATGTATGTATTTAGAAATATATAAGTATGTTTATCAGTTATCTAGTATTCATAGCACAAGCTCTGCTTAATTTGGAACTAGAAGGCGTTGTGTGATAGTTGTGGAATATTATTATTATGAAAAAAGTTCCGACACTCACCTCACCCTAGTGTCCCGGCAGCCAAAGATGCTAACACCACTAGGATGGCCGTGGCCACCCCGCTCGCTCCCACCTGCGCTCCATACACAGCCCCGGACTCGGCAGCGGGCGCGGTGCCGAACGCGTCCGCTGAAGTCATTGAACCTGTCAAATGGCCAACCGGTGAGCGGAGCGCACCGGTGGGCTCATCTAGCTTGTGCGAGGGTTTTGTATCTTTGATTTTATATATATATATATATATATTTATTATTATATAATTACAGTTATATTTATTATTTGTATCTTTAATTTTTAACTATAATTTAATTGTGTAAATCGTTTTTGTACTGTTTTAAAGTTAAAGTTATCCATTATTATGAAAGATACTGGTGCCTGTGATACAATGTTTTTTATTAGTACAGGTACCAACGAAACTCCTTTTCTGTATTTACCACTTATTATTTGGCAAAACTGTTTTATCAATTGAATGTTCTATATATATATATATATGTATTTTTCGCAAATAAACTATTATTATTATTCATTTAAATTTATTTGCGTCCCAAAATGTAAGTGATGTGGTAAACCTAATTTTTATTTTATTGTAATCGTACTATTAGGTGTATTGCTTGCCTTGACATTAGACGACAATTGTTTAACTTAAATTTTAAATCTCATGTAAGTGAACGATTTTTATGTTCTTGTGAGAAATAAAGATTCTTTTAACCTAAGTTAACAATGTTAACAAAAGTTATGAATCATTGTAGACCCTGGCAAGGCCATTATGGTTCTGTTTAACTTTCTGGAGATATTTGCTAGTTCTCTTCTGTCTTATATTTTGTTTAAGAACAGGTAAATAAGTCATCAAATAAATTGACTTGCTTAAAATATTTAAAATAAAAATAATCATAATGAAAGTAAGTTAGATACACTTGAATATAACTAGAAGATGTAAATTCTACTAAGTAAATAATCATTTATATTTTAAAAAAAGGTTAACAATACCAATACCAAAAACTAATAATAATACCACCAAATTAAAATACCACCACTCATTATTATTATTATTCATAACTACGGTGCTTATAAAGCAGTGTTTAAATTAAAACAATAATAATTTAAATTATCTAGTACCAGTGTTAAAATAAAAAAATACACCAATAAATACCAAATTAATAAAAACCAGAAGTAACAAAACCCGTGCGTCAAGGCTAGACTTGCCACCGCATGCAGTAAAAAAAAAACATAATTAAAAAATATAATTAAGAATAAGGTAGTATAATGAATTCATTATCATTTATTTATTTTACTATAAATATTTCTTAAATATTCAAATAATTCTTAAAAAAAAAACATTTAAAAGTATAAAAACTGTAACCCAATAGGGAAAAGGCTCCAAAGAAAAGAACGTAACAATACGAGCCGTGTTCAGAAGTGCCTTTTACTGAATCCAGCCGCCTAAAGAGCCTATTACACGACGCGATATTCAGCACACGATATTCAGTCTTATTTTTTGTTCCGAGTAAGACCGGTCTAACCCTTATTACACTACGCGACATCGACTGAGACTGTCTGAATATCGAATTGTGTAATAGGCCCTAAACGAGAGCCTCCTAAGATATTGGTTGAGACTGTTGGCTATAGTCGTGCCGATAGTCGTGTCAGCCAATGGCTTATGACACGACTATCGGTACAATAATCGCAGCGTCCACATCCCACATTTCGACAACTTCGCGAGCCAAGTCAAGATACTTGATTTGCTTATCTTAATGAATAATGAATTCACTATAATGAGTGCACCAAATCATAATATTTAATATACAAATAATCGTTAAAACATAGAAAATTACAATAACTACTTGCACCACACCAATATATGAAATAAATCATAGAATCAAATATTAAGTAAAATTATTAAGTGGAAAAATAAGTAAAGAAAATAAACTGTAAAACCAATATTGAAGAACATTTAAAAATCAAAATAATAACTCCTGCCTAAAATATGGCGTCAAAAAATTCCTCCTCATCGCTGACGACTGGAAGTGTCCCCAAAAGACTGGCGGCATTGTCACGTTGTATATATATTTTAGGTAGGATTTATCGTGTATACATTATGTAATTTTAATTAGTTAGGTGTTTTTTTTTTGTTCAAAATAAATAGATATGATAGGACAAAAAAAAAATCAGATAAAATATCAATATTAATGGCAAAATCAGCAAAAGAAAATTAAAACGTCTGTTTTCAACATTTTTGTGTCATCTAATAACTATGAGATATTCTTTTCAGTGTCTAAGTTTAAAAAAAATCGATTAACTACTTTGAAATTGAATGAACAAAACTGATTTGTTTTTTTCTTCGTCAGAATGGTGCGTTGCTAAGAAACGCCTCAAAAGCCTGTCAGGGTAACAAGATTGTGTGAAACAGTAACCACGGCCCTGTAGCGGCAACTGAAGAAGGAACACAGGTGGTTTATAATCAGTAAAAGCTTGACATTCCCTCTCGCTCCACCCTGAATGGGAGTGTTTTGATGATTTCACAACCTAAAACCAGGAACGTCTTTTTTTAAGGTGGGAAACCATCCAATGGTTTTTCTCGCTCTAAGGTGGAAAGAGACTGAACGACTGAAGACATGTCTGGCTTTTACTGACTAAAACCCACCGGTGTCCTTCAGTTTTCGTTTGCATTCTTGGGCCATGGTCACTCATTCAGACATTCCCGCAAAAGAAACCGTCTACTCGCTCGCTTTTATATTATACTGGGTTATATATATATTTTTTTTACTTTATTTAAATCTAGCTACCTTCTCAAAATCTGACACAAAAATGTTCACAACTCAATACCGAAGAAATAAAACACAGAAGACACACAGCTAAATACACAAACAAAACACAAAAATTGAATGAACGACGTACCGATGCCACCCACTTCCACGATGAATGAGTGAATGGTGAAAAGAAAATAAAATGTTTTATTATAGCGGCAACACTGGATGACAAGCGGCTCGAAATAAAGTAACATATTTCTAAAAGGACTTAGTATCCAGGCCAAAATCATTACAAAAAAAAAAAACAGAGTAACATTTTGGAGGTTTTTGGTCGGATTTTTTCGAGTGAAGTTTAGAGGCTGTTTTAATTATTCGCAAATTGATTCCTAGTGGATGTTGTGTTGTAAATAGGGTATTTTACTCTCTATAAGAAAAAATCTAAACATATATTATTAAGGTACTCGTAGCTTAGGCAAAAAATAGTCGGTAGTAGTAAAGTTTTAGTTCATAAAATAACAAAATAATTTTAAAATTAAATTTAAAAGTTTCAGTCTTTTTTATCTGTTCTATATCACCATGAAATAGTAGCCACCATGTTATTACGTCATTTGGCTGTGTAAACTAAAGTGACAGCTGTCAAATGTCAACTGATCGGCCATACTGAGTGAATATCAGTGTTTTGTTTACACAGCCAACTGACGTCACGAACTCAAGACCACAGAGTAAATATGTCGTCCATGACTGCGTTTTACATTTTCGTCAAATTACGCGCGAAATTAGAAAATGTAAATTTTAAATGCATTTTTAGGGTACTTAGCGACTGAATAAAATTTTTGTGATTTTTTAGTGGTTTATTAGCACTATTGTATCTAATTGAGACATTTTTTAAAGATAAGTGTAATACCCTATTGAAACAGGCATGATTTCGGTAAAAATGGAGCTGAAAATTACTGTACTATTGACTACAACTACGAAGCTTGCCGAGAAGGCTGACTCGATACATTTACAGCCAAATATTGCAAAAGAAAAAATTTTTAGCATTTAGATTTTAAAGGGAAAGCAAAGCAACTAAAAAAAAGATATATTTTCTTTTTAAGAGCAGCTACTGAACATCACTCGAAAAAATTCCGCCAAAAACTCAAAGTTAAATTACGACTTTTGGACAGACAGTTTAGTTGAAAAATTTCACTTTTCCGAGCCATAGGTTAATGCAATGTTTTCATTTTTTTTAGTGTGAAGCACTTCTTATATATCTCATTCTTACAACACACACATACACAAGTAGTAAAACTATTAATATTATATTATAGAAATATTGTAAAACATAATATTTTTTTTAAATGAGTAATCATGGAATTTCCAGCCGGTTTTCTACCATGGGAAATAATCAATTGGAACCGTGCACTAGCTCCTGACGTTTTATAAGTGCCTTGGATTTTGAAAAAAAAAAAAAAACTCAAAAGTCCTATGAAGTTACTAGCTTCTGCCAGCGGCTTCGCCCGCGCGAAAGGTTTCACCATACAAACTTTGAAACCGCGCCTCGCCTCGCCTCGCCTCGCCAAAGGGGTGAATTTTGGAAAATCGTCTCTTAGTGCTCGCCTACGCCATAAAAAGAAGCCTTGTGCAAAATTTCACTCTCCTAATCCCAGTAGTTGCGGCTGTGCGTTGATATGTCAGTCAGTCAGTCAGTTTCTCCTTTTATATATATAGATATAGATAACCACTATCGCTTGACCACTATCTCACCTGATGGAAATCATTGATGTGGTCGACGATGGAGCACGCTTGACTATAAGTAACCTATTCACTCATGACTTAAAGATTGAATAGGTTTTATTGAGTGAATACTTATGTATTTTAGTCACAACTTGGGATGTCCTGCCCCGCAAAAAGTTTTTTTTAACATCACTTTCAAAATCATCACTGCCATTCAAACACATTGGAAACCAATCACGTAAACCTTTTCAAGTAATTTTTGTTTAAACCATAATAAACCTTCCACTATTGACATAAAGCACACAATAGCTTACCTCCCCATTTGTTGAGCATGGCCATGATAACTCCGTTGGTCCATCCGAAGCCAGTCTGTACAACATATTCGCCGCCACCGCCGAAACCGCCAAAGATTGTCGCATCGTACTGGAAAATAGTTGTTATTGTTAAGAGGGCAAGGAAGCGGCTAGTCTCCTCTTTGAAGGGTGGCTGGAGTGGCGGTGTCTTCCTTTTCCGCATGACGCAGGTCCTCACCGGACATAGTAAGTTCGGGAGGTTCCTGCAACTAATTAGTGCGGAAGAAACGCTCGAGTGCCACCAGTGTGTGGAGCATACGGGTGTGCCTTGACTTGACTTGACTTGAGCGGTGCTCTACCGCCGTATCCTCGTGGATACTCGTGAGGTACTCGCTCTCGCGCCGGGCACGCATACAGGCCATGGTCCGGAGCGAGGAGGAGTGGCAGGCGGTCGCCTCCGCGTGAGGGAACGGACATCCTCAGCCGCAGGTTTCCCGACCCCAATTTCCAGCCATCAAAGCTGTGGACTTGCGGACGACGAACAATGGGTAGCTAGACGTCATCATCATCATCATCATTTCAGCCGATAGACGTCCACTGCTGGACATATGCCTCCCCAAATGTCACCACAATGAACGGTTCTGTCTCGCATCCATCGGATTGCCGCAACCTTCCTTCCAACACTGCGTCTTCCGGTACGCGGTCGCCACTCCAGAACCTTTCGGCCCCAACGGCCATCTGTTCTGCGAGCAATGTGCCCTACCCATTGCCACTTAAGTTTGGCGATTTTTCGTGCTATGTCGGCAACCTTGGTTCTCTTGCAGATATTTTCATTTCTGATTCGATCACGCAAGGAAGTTCGACTACGCTAGACGTCACCATTAACATAATGTTATAGCCAAATACACAAAAAAAATAATCAATCACCTTTTCAAGCATAGCAGTTTTCTGCTTCCAAACTTCAAAATTGGAGCGCACCCACTTAGTGGCGATCTCGTTGGCCAAGCGCACGGCTTCAGGTTGGCCGGTGTTGGCCAGCCCCATCACCACGATGTACTGCAGCGGCGGCCAAGCGTTGGGGTAGTCCCACTGCTCGCCCGAGTGCTCGAACGTCGTGGGGATACCACCGTCGAAGATGTCCACCTGGGGAGAATGGAAAAAAAAATGTGAGCTGAATAATTTATTTAATTTAAACTGGACTTGGCCAGAGACTGGCCTGTTGGTCTAATGGTTAGTTGCCCTGACTGCTATGCCGGAAATTGTGTGTTCGATTCCCACCCAAGACAAATTTTTGTGTCAATTTTTGATCATTTGTCAGTCTGGTTAGTTATCTATTTAAAGTCTGGTAATTTATCTATAATATGCATGTATTTAAAAATATATGATTATGATATCAGTTGTCTAGTACTCATATTACAAGCTCTGCTTAGCTTGGGATTAGATGGCATTGTGTGATAGTTGTGGAATAAAAGCGAAATACCACTCATTGATTAATAACGAAATCTCAAAAACTATAACACCTACAAACTAAAAATTTGGCAGGTAGGTTTCTTATAAGGTGTAGACATCCGCTAAGAACGGATTTCCCGAAATTCATCCCCTAAGTGTATGAAACAGGGGTCCAAAGATTGTATGGAGAAACCGATTTTCACGCGGGCGAAGCCACAGGCAGAATCTAGTTATTATTATATATCTCTGTCGATCGCTGTAATCAGTGAGGTTTGGAAGGAGATAGGGGAGGTCTATGTCCAGCAGTTTGACACAAAATAGGCTATACAAAAAAAGAGCGGCCGAAGCCAATAACACCATTTAAACACAGACAGAAGTACAAAAAAGATAGAATAATTTACACTAATATTATAAAGAGGTAATATTTTTTTTGTTTGTAGAAGGTAATCTCTGAAAATACTGGTCCGATTGTAAAATTTTTTTCACTTCTTAGTTACATAGGCTCAAGGCTAAATTTTATGTATGCGGGCTAGGGAATCTAATCCCGCATCAAAACCGCGATCACGCACGCTTGCGGGATTGCAGTCAAAAACCCGTGAAGTGCGAGTCGGACTTGCATACCGAGGGTTTCTTATAAATTTACCTACCTATGCCTAAATAGTTCCATTACCGAACAGATTGGGCACGCCATAATTATGGCAGTAAGTCCCCTCTTTGAGGCGTGGTTGGAAAGACCTCACGGCGTCCTCACCTTCCGTATGACGCAGGTTCTCACCGAACCGTGAAGTTCGAAAAGTTCCTGCACCGGATTCGTGCGGAAGCGACGCCCGGGTGTCGCCACTGTGTGGACCGCCCGGAGGACACGGTGGAGCACACAGTGGAAACAGACCTTCATATTTTGGCAAAGTAAATTCAGGTTTTTTTTTTCGAGTGGGAAAATCATCTCATGACATCCCCCGCTCTTGGGCGGAGCGCGAGATAGTGTCAGACTTTTACTGACTAAAAACCCACTCCTGTTCCTTCTTTGCCATTTGTTTTCCAGGGCCCCGGGGATCTCTTTCGCATCACCCATGGCCCCAGTAGGCTTCGACCCTGTTGGGCCCCTACGGTTGCTGACATCTCCTTGAGGCGCAAAGTAAATTCAGGTGCTTTGGGGATTCCCTGGTTATAGAGTACGTAAACTGACATTGATTATGTTCCGTTTTAATTGCAATACAGGACTCACACAACACAAAATGTATTTGTATTCAAAGTCAAAGTCAAAATTTTTTTATTTCGCATAGGCCTATTTGGGCACTTATAAAACGTCAGAAGCTAGTGCACGGTTCCAAATTGGTCGTTTCCTATGGAGAAGAACCGGCAAGAAACTCCATAATTACTCTTTTAAAAAAATTATTGTTTACAATATTTTCATATTACAGTATTAAGTATTTTGTATTTGTAATTATTTTCCATACAAATACTATAAAAAAATGCCAAGAGTTCCATGTAAAGTAGTTTCATCACTTTTAATGAGGATGAGCTGGGTGTAATAAATAATCAAAACGGCGGCAGGACGTCGGAACCCAATTTTCTTATAAAAAAACTTCAATCCTGCAGACTTATGGGATCCCGCATGAGTAATCCCGCATAAAATGCGCGGGATCCTGCCAGCAACTTCGCTCGCGTGAAAGTAAGTTTCTCCATACAAACATTAGACCTCCCATCTCCATAAGGGGTGAATTTTACAAAATCCTCTCTTAACGCTCGCCCAGGTCACACAAGAACACCTTGTGCAAAATTTCACACTCGCAGTCCCAGTAGTTTCGGCTGTGTTTTGATATGTCAGTCAGTCAGTTTCTCCTTTTATATATTTAGATATTAAAAAAAAAACAGGCAAGTCACAAGTAGCGCAGGACTTTTAGGGGTACCTGTTTAATAAATATAATACACAGTCATACACTCATCTTACAAAATTTCATACATTACAAAGAATCGTCTTTCATTCTTCCCCAAATATATCAAAATATGTTTTCTTGTCTAGGAGAGTGTCGGAGTTATGGGTGATTTGGAGTGGGCAACTATATGACACGTGGGAACTGCCAGGAAACGATATTTCCTGCCACGGCGGTAGTTGTTTGGCACATACAAGTTACAGATAAGGCGCCTTCTAACACTCCGTCTTTCGGTACGCAGTCGCCACTCCAGATCCTTTCGCCCCAACGACCATCTGTTCTGCAACCAATGTGTCCTGCCTATTGCCACTTACAGACTATAAACTATACTACATGAACAGTCTATCAGATTTTTTTTTAATTTATATAAACAAGTGCTTGACTGCGATCACACCTGATAGTAAGCAGTGATGCAATCTTTGATGGTGAGGCGCACTAGTTTATTAAAAGCCTATTCACTATAACACCTAAATTATAATCGGACGTGAAGAACGCAGGCCAATTCAGGGCAATAATTTGATTAAGTTCATTAAAGTGGAATATTCGATATTTGAAAATACATTTTCCTTCATTTAATAATGCGCCCCAACACTAAAAAAGGAATATTGAGTTTAGCGCCATCTAGTGAGAACATAGCAACGCTCGTACAAAATGATTCGCAATTAAAAAAAATATGTTCCATTTATTTATAATAATTTTAATTAAAAAAAAAAAACAAAATAACATAAAATATATAAAACAAAATGCAAACAAACAAAAAGTTCACTTTGACCCCGACGTGATTTGAACACGCAACCTTCTGATCTGGAGTCAGACGCGCTACCGTTGCGCCACGGAGTCGGATACTCAAAACCGCGAAATTACTGTACTGTACGAGCGATATGACGCAATATCTAATATCTTGACTAATTATCTTTAGCATGCGTTTTACACGAAACAACTATTAATTGCAAATATGAAGATAATTTGTTTGATGAATCCGTTACATAGGTATAAAATATAAGTGTATTATATAACGTACAAATGTAGGAAAAACTCATGCCTCCTCGTATTTTTATCACTTGTCTGATGGCTGAATTTTCAATACTCTGATATTTATTTATTATTAAGTTAGCATTATTTTTAATTTTATTTCCTTTTTACCTAATATATGCATTATTGTGTTATGTATTTTTCAAAAATTTTGCATTGTTAAGACATTATTAATATTGTAATTTAAATTTAATTTAAGCAAATTAGATATCAATGCATTTTTATATTGCAGTTTATCTATTTCTTTTGTTTTTTTCTTTCATTTTATTGTTTCTTGGTTTATGTCTAACCATTTTAACTTTATTTTTTTACATTTTAATTTTGATATTATTTCAATCAGTCTCATGTGTTTTACCATTAGTTGTACTATATTATGACACAAAACTTTGTATTTCTCTGAGAGAAATACAAATTTATTGTGTTTTCTCTCCAAGTGTATCAGCACTTGACTAGTGTTATAAGTATAATACTTCAGTGTCTGCAATATTGACAACCATAATATATATATATATTTTTTATATATTTTTAAGTTTTTTGCTATAGAAATGTCTAAAAATATAATTTATATGTAAATATTAATGAATAAACTAAATAATTCATCATCATCTTCCTGCCTTTTTCCCGGTTTATTCGGGGTCGGCGCAACACGTTCTTTTCTTCCATTCTGTCCTGTCACTCGTCACGCTATCATTAACTCCCCTTTCTTTTATATCACTTCTCACACAATCCATCTATCTTTTCTTTGGCCTCCCTCCCTCTCCATCCATCCACATGTCTTTTAGCAACATGTGTTTCATCCCTCCTCTTCACATGACCATACCAAGACAAACGATTCCCTTTCAACTTTTCGCGCCATTTTCAAACTTCCTCTAATATACTCATTTCTCACTTTATCAATTATCGTCTCTCGTCTCCAGAAATCCACATCGAAATAAATAAAGTAAAAAAAACTATCAATAGTTTTAAATTTCTCACCTTAACTTTATCCAAATAATTGACGACTCTATTGACAAAGTAGTCCTTCCTGGCCTGGTCGTAGCACTGCGCCCACAGCGGCGACACGTTGGACGGGTAGAAGTAGTCGCGCCGCCGCCCCGACTCCAGGCTGTAGTCCAGCCACGCGCCCACGTCCTCGTGCCACAGGACCTGAGGGGAAGTAAGGCATGAGTAGTAACGACATTTGGGGAAGCTTATGTCCATCAATAAACGTCTTTCGGCAGAAATGACAAATCCCGCTCTTGGGCGGAACGCGAGTTAGTGTCAGACTTTTACTGAGGCTGTGTAGGCTTCGACCCTGCTGAGCCCCTACGATTTGCTGACAGCTCCCTGAGGCGCGCGTGGAACAATACGCGCCGTCGACGACTTGGGCTCGGTCCGGACGATTACCGGACTACCGGACGGTCGGACGGCGAGCCACCCATTGCTCGCTGTCCGCAAGTTCGTGCCTACGGTAGCCGGAAATCGGGATTGGAATCCCGGCTCCGGTTGGGGCGTGAGGACCGTTGCCTCACGCGACCGGCCGCCTCCTTTGCTAGCATGCAATATATGCGGGTCAGTCTTGTTTTTTTACCGCATTTTTCTTTTGTTTCAGATAATATACTTTACATAAACTTATACATGTTCGCCACGATCATGCCACAGTTACACTGTGCAACACGCGCGGGGAGGCATACGTCCAACAGCGGACGTCTTTTGGGTAAAATGATGATGATTATGATGATGATGATGATGATAAATGTAATAAACCCATATTAACCTGTTCAATAGCTTCCATGAACCTTGCATGGACATTCCTGTAGTACTCCGCCTTGTCGACGTTGCCGAGGCGCGTGTGGAAATCCCTGAGCAGCTGCGCGTTCCAGCACATGATGGCGTTCAGGTCCACCGGGATGATGGAGCGCGTTTTCAGGTTTGTGAGATTGCCTGGAGAAGAGATTGGGTTATAATAGTGTTTTAAATAGGTTTTTTATGTTAATGATGTGGTCCTTTTACTCGTCGGTATCAGAAGTGTTTTTCGACTGCATGTAAGTATGTATTTTCTTTGGTACGCCCTAAAGTCTAAACAGTTTGTTGCATTTTAGCTTTAGGTGTCTTTAGATTAGTTTTAGTTGTGAGAGGGACTTTAACAATTATAACAATGTAAAATGGCGGGTTTTTGGCATCAATTTTTTTGTGTCATTTTTTAATCAAAATAGTAGTTTTAAAATTATCACTAAGCAGTAAGTAATAAATAAGACTAAAAGTTCGAAACAAGTCACTTAATAGGTCATATACTTAGGTTTCAATTATTCTCATAACATAATTAAAAGAATAAAATGAATACATTAATTATGTTAATCAATCATAATTACACAATTTAATCAGTCATTTTTATGCCTGTTTTTTTTTTTAAATTATTATTTTGTAAGTAGGTTTAATATCAATAATAACTTCTAATTTCAAATAAGATATTATAAATATGTTATGTGAAGCTGTTTTGTTTTTGTGCATGTGGTGTTAATTAATTGTTGCACTAATAGTCATTAAATATGAAATGTATATGTGTAATGTGTGTGTATGTTGTGTGTGTATGTGTGTGTGTGTGTGTAATTGTTCGTTAACCTAAATAAATAAATATACAAATATTTGCGCCAACCATGCCGCCAATATGGAAAACCGTTATTTTAATGTTGCTAATATCTACATTATTAGTGCTATGTCTGCTTATATTACTGATATACTACGTATGGTAGCGGGTACATATTTATTAACTAGTTCATCAAAAACGGGACCAATTAAATGTCACATGCAGGGGCGCCGGCTTTTAGAAAACCTCGTGGGTGCTCATGCTCATTTGATGACTCGAAGAAGTGGCGAACTGTGAGAAGAGAAATGCACACTGATCGACCGACAAATAAGTTAACGTCCTACTTACATACTGCGTACTAAATTACTAATTATACTTGATAAAAAATGTAAAATGATCCCATTATTATCAAGAAATATTATAATTAAGGTGATTACTGATTTGTTTCGTGATGACTATTCTCAGGGGTGCTCGGCACCCACAGTTAATATCTCATGGGTGCTCGAGCCCCCGAGCACCCACGCAGTCGGCGCCCCTGGTCACATGATAGTCTTCTAATATCTAGTGAAATAACACGGGCTCACACAAGGTACTTTCAGCTTTACATACCACCGACTTGTTTATATCCATCAATTGAGAGATCGGTTGTCGATTGCAGATATTCTGAATAAAATAGGGATAAATATATTGTAGCATTTTTTTTTTCAGAAGCGCTGCACCACATTCCGATGAACCTGTTTTATATATCAGCTATGTTTTCAACGGACATGTAGCGACATCTATGGCGTCACATAAGAACTAATCCTGCATCGCGCAATCTAAGTTGTCCGCGCGATTGGAACATATAGAACAGCCAGAAATCATCTATCGGGCAGTTGCCCACCAGACATAACACCCGTCTGGTCGGAGGATCCTGCCTTTTCAAAAGGAGGTTTGCGGGACTTTACTCTCTGTTCCGCATTCCTCCAAAGACAAATAGTTTTTTTTTATGTTTTTTATTGATAGGCTCGCGTTCGACCACTATCCTACCTGATGGTAAGCGATGATGTGGCCGACGATGGAGCACGCTTGGCCAGAAGTAACCTTGACTTAAAAACCCCTAGGTTGTAGCTATCAGGGAACACAGACTTGGCAGGGAATTCCGCTCCTTAACTGTACGCATTATGAATGTGTTCCCAAAACGCTTTGTACGTTTGGGTGGGATGACCACCATGTACCGATGGCGCAACGCCGTACGTCTAATAGACCGATGACGGAACGTATTGTTGAATGTTTCTCTCTTTGAACATACCCATATTTTGAACTACACTGCAATCACTGTAAGATGGCGCGGGTGACAGCTGTCAGATTCAGTCAATACAGCTATCTATCCTTTTCTCTCATCTTAAAGATGCATATTTTCGTCCTGCTGTCATCCTACCCACGCTATGTAAAAAAAACTTTAGTTGTTAGGTTGAGTCAGGCCACAACCACAAAACGCCGCCACCGGTAGATTTCATACATTTAATATGGATTCGCCGCACACGGTTGACACCGGTGCCACACGCTACAAATCGCCGCAGCTCGCTTCTTGTGGCCCGCACCGGCCACTAAACGCCGATACAAATCGCCGTCACACACCACTCGCGCATTTAAATGTTCTTCATCAGAGTCCATTATGATACTGCGCGAATGAGTTAAAAAAGTAGCAGCCACCGGCTACGTGGCTGTCCCGCGTTTCAGCTGCCTTTGTGGCCGCTTCTAGCTTCCCGTGGCGGCGTTTGTGGCTGTGGCATGTGGCCCATATGCGGGGAAACATATACTGGGTTGTGTCTGATAGGCAGTCGCTTCATGTAAAACACGGTTATTCAGCCGCGTCCCGTTAGACTGGAAGCCGACCCCATGTTAGTTTTTTTTTTTGTAGGAGGGAAAAACATCCAATGACAACCCCGCGCACTTGGGCGGGGCGAGAGGGCGTGTCAGACTTTTATTGACTAAAAACCTACTCCTGTTCCTTCGTTGCTTTTCGTACCAGGGCCGAGTCTTCCTTTCAGAAACTGACTCTTGGCCCCAGTAGGCTTCGACCTTGCTTCTTTTTTCCCAAGCTAGTTGGGCAAAGGCTAGAGAGATGATGACGATTAAAATAACTATAGGAGCCACATCTTTCAGGCCATGTCTTACCTTTGTTTGTGCCATTGAGAATGAACCACCTGGAAGAGAAGTCCCACCCGGACTCAGCGGCCGCTTTCAACTCGGCGTACAATTCTTCTTTCTTATCATTTGTGTCGAAATGTCTGGAAATATCATATTAGGGATGTTAGACCACATGACTTTAAGAGGGAAACACCAAAAAGGCACTAACAGTTTTCAAAATTTCTAAAAATACACCACACTGAAATACACAAAAAAATAATGAAGAACCTAAACAGATGTGCCAACAGTTTTACCGCGAGATATTTGCAAACCTATCCTTAATTTCGAGAAAAATAAAAAATAAATGTTTTAAATTTAGTAAATCCTGCAAATAGAGAAGTTCGATTTAGCTGTTTTTGAGAATTATTAACAATATTTTTTTAAATTTTTGGTTCTAGAATATTTCTAGGTTTCCTCATGATGTTTTCCTTCACCGTTTTAAGAGCAGTGGTGATGAAATAAATTGCACAAAGTAAGGACTATAAGTATGAATTGGATGTTGCCCTCCACAGCTTATTTTGATGGTTTCTCACCTGACGTCTTAATCTGTCTTCTGCTGGTCTTCTAAGATATAGACCTTTTGTTTACTGACACTACCTAATTCTAAGACGTGGTATTGTTAAGAAATCACTAGCATAGTACAGCTCTTGACAAAAAACTGGGTAAGTGCGTGTCGGACTCGCGCACTGAAGGTTCCTTTTAAACTTACCTATGAAAACAGTTCAATTCCCGAATTGAGTTCCGAAGATTTCTCGACAAATGATGGAACTACAAATTTACAGTTTTCAGTTTGTTTCTTAGACTTGTGCTTATGAGACCTTGCTTCATGGCATATTTCAGGATTGTACGTCAACGGGAAGTACCTTATGAATTTTGATTCCCTTGAGAGTGTCGAAATACACGTTTTTTTCGACATAAACGGCCGTATCTTTTTTTTCCGTTAACTCAGATGTTTGATTTTTTCACAGCTTCAAGGGACCGCAGACCTGAGTATATAGTTTTAATTTCAACTCGATACCTCCACGCGTTCCCGAGATAAAGGATCTTGACAGACAGACAGACGGAGGGACAACAAAGTGATCCTTAAGGGTTCCGTTTTTTCCTTTTGATGTACGGAATCCTAAAAATGAAGTAAGAAAGTCTTACCTGGCTACATCTACATCTTCTTTATAACTCTCTGGCCTGGGTCCTTGTGATTGATCGTAGTACCTTGCTAGCGTGTATCTGAAATACATAATAATTAGAAGTTAGTAGTATATGACTGGCCTGTTGGTCTAGTGGCTAGTGGCCCTAACTATAGCAGTTATCGAACTGTCTGTTCCGCAAAGGAATCGAACCCGCCACACGCAGCGCAGCAGCCAATCACTCACCCAATGCGCCAACCGTGCCATCGTTGATTGATACGAAGACCAAAACTTAACGTATAAAAAAATACAAAGTTTTGACTGGCCTGTTGGTCTAGTGGTTAGTGACCCTGACTGCTCAGCCGGAGGTCGTGGGTTCGATTCCCACCCAGGACAAATGTTTGTGTGATGAGCATGATCATTTGTTGTGTGTCTGGGTGTAATTTATCTATACTATGTATTTATTTAGAAATATATAAGCATGTTTATCAGTTGTCTAGTACTCATAATACAAGCTCTGCTTAGCTTGGGACTAGATGGCATTGTGTGATAATTGCGGAATATTACATACATATATACTTGTTTATTTCATTGTGCCATTTTTCATTGTTCGAAATTGTTCAGTATCATTGTTTGAGAGGCTAATTGGTGATCCATATATGGTTAAGACCAATCTACAAAGGCTGAAGCAGAGACGTAGGGTAGCCAGCGTTTCGTACCCTATAGGGTGCATTTTGGAGTGTGCGCGGGAATTACATGACTTGATTCCGCCATCGCCTCTCTACCATCAGACAACCCGACGTACGGCGAGTTTCCACCCCCACATTGTTGACACCTCCACGGTCCGGACTAAGCGTTTCACCTCGTCCTTTATACCGCGTATATCAAAGGACTGGAACCATTTGCCTGCTGCGGTCTTCCCGTCCGATTATGATTGAGTAGTCTTCAAGGCTAGAGTGAATAGGCTCTTAATAAACTAGGGCACTTCACCATGGTTTTAATTTCAACTCGATACCTCCACACGTTCCCGAGATAAAGGGTCTTGACAGACAGACAGACAGACGGACAACAAAGTGATCCTATAAGGGTTCCGTTTTTTTACTTTTGAGATACGGAACCCTAAAAAAACAAAGAAACAAAGAAAATAATTGTTTCTTACATATTGTTATTGTTCTTGTATGCATTGGACGAGTGTTTTTTTTTTAATAAATGGTTGTATTTTGTTATATAACTGTGATCCTTTAAAAGTTAACATTTTTTGCTGAACTTAGTTCTCGTCTTAGTTATTAGAAAGCTACACTGCTATGTTGTGTTATTTTTATATTTATCTTTTTTATATTTCTATATTTATCTACAAATTAAATAAGTATAACTGTAAAAAGATGATTTTCCAATATTTCCTAAGTATATCTTATGCCGAGACAGAAGACCTACTTACTGTTTGTAAATAAAACTCGCCGTATCTCTAAATTTAGTTAAGTTATTATAATAGTCATATTTAGAGTTAATTTATTATTTTGTATTTAAGCACTCTCTCGCCTGAAGCACAGGTTCACCCTAGTTCAGGCATATAAGCAACTGTGTTCTTTTTAATATACTTTATTGTAAATGTAAATGCCCTATGTTATAAATAAACGATTTTTTATTATTTATTTCTTTTACTTTAGTAAACAATAGGTTAGTCTGTTATATTATATTATTCTCACCTATGTCCATTATGGTTCACTTCCGTTGTATGGTTTGTCATCCAGTAATCGAACTCCCTGTCCAAGGTGTGGATGTGCTGCCTCAGGAACTCGATGTCATCCATGTCGTCCAGGATGAGCTTCACCATGGGGATTAGGAGCGGAGGTTGTGACCTGGAACATGTTAATGAGAATATTAGCTTTTGAGGGGTAAGTAGTAAATGGTGGGTCAATACGATTGGGCACATATAACTGGTAGTCTTTGAAAGCGGTGATTATTATTTTCATAGTACTCAATGAAAACTTCGACAAGTGAATATAAGTTAACATTAGCATTTAATCAAGATACTGAATGATGACATTTTTTCTAAAAACTTTTTGTCCCGTAGAGTAGGGTAGAGTAGGGAAGAGCAGGGTAGAGTAGGGTAGAGTAGGGTAGAGTAGGGTAGAGTAGGGTAGAGTAGAATAGGTAGGTAGGGTATAGTACGACCAATTTGGAACCGTGCACTAGCTTCTGACGTTTTATAAGTGCCCATGTAGGCCTATGTGAAATAAAAACTTTTTGACTTTGACTTTGAATATAGTGGTCAGTTAACTTAATTATTAAAAAAAATACAACAGCCCTAAATCAACTATCGGGCAGTTGTCCGGACGGAGGATACTCCCTTTTCAACGGAGGTATATGGGACTTTACATCCTGTTCCGCGTACCTCTGAAATAGTATATATTTTGATAATAACCTTAAAATAAAAAAATAAAATAAAATTGAGAGACTTAAAATTTCCATTTCAGTTTGTTTTTCGAGAAGAAAAGCGGTTGTCAGTAAAAGATAAAAACGTTCCATATTTAAATTAAACAAACCTCATAGCATAATAAATTCTCCCTCCGTTGGGGATAAAACCAATCCTCTCGACGATATCCATAAAGTTGGACACCATGCCCTTGGCGGTGGACCTCATCTCTGACAGCAGCAGACCTTTGATGATCCAGTAAGAGTCCCAGTAGTAGAACTCACGGAAACGACCACCTGCGAAATAAATGTTTTTTTTACAAAGAATTTAAGGAAATAAATCATGAGGAAACGATATGTCCTAGATATATACAAAGTGTGGCGGATTAAATTCACTCCGCACTGAGAGTGAAAATTTAAGGGTGATGTGGATTTTAAAAATATATATTCTATGAAATCACTAGTTAATTTATTAAACCCCAAGCGAACGCTTTCTCATTGTCTTTCTATAATTACGGTATTCCAAATTAAGCCGTTTAAAAACGACAATTTCATAGGTAAGAAGGACCAATAATAAAGAGCTTTAAAGACCTTGAAACCCGCCTCTTTTGTTTTCGTTAATCTTTTTTTTTTTAATTCAGGAGACAATCTGTCCATACTATAAGTTTTTGAATTCAGAATATAGAATGCCACAATTTTAATTGCATTGCAATCAATAAATTATATTGGGCCTTTTTATGTAAATAGGTCACCAAAAAATCAACGTAAAACACACTGACATTAAGTCGATACTTAAGTGGACAGCTATGAAAAATTATGTCGCCCTCCCTGTGCATAAGCAGTTTACTGACCAGGTACAATCACAGGGTTATCCACATAGATGATGGAGTACAGGTCCTGGTTCTCCTTGACATCCGGCTTCATCTTCCTGCCCAGCTGCAGCCACAACCGGTTCAGATCGGCGGCCCACTGGTTCAGCATTGGGTCCTTGATGTTCTGCAGAAATGCTGCAAACGAAGTTTGGAAGGTTTTATTATTACTGAATTAGCTGGTAACCTCGACTTCGTTTGTAACAGTAAAAGTATTAAAAATTAATTGGTAAATTATGATGTGTCCTAAAAAAAATTATTATTATAATTTCTTTTGCACCATTTGAAATATGAAGTGAAATGACTTTATACAAATAATATATGTGGGATAAAATTATTGTATCTCTGTTAAAGCATGTTGCAGCAGATGAAAGAGAGGAAAGTTTGTGAAAATTAAAAAAAGAAAGATGGCGAAAACTGTTTTCACGGTGTTACATTGTATTTTTAGTCAGTGTTAAGGAAAAAGAAAATAAATAATTTTATTAACCATTCATTAGTTTTGCCCCACAATCCCACATACACCTGTGTATGTGATAAGTAGTATTTTTTGAAGTTTTGTCACTTGATTAAAAGGCAGAAAACATTTTACGTTCAGGGGCGTGAATTAAAGTGTTACAGCTGGACAAATATTGTATATTTTACGCTTCAGTCAGTAAACAAATTAAAAACCTTAAAAAACAAGTCTAAACGAGAACTATTATCTCAACAACATTTGAGAAGGAAAATAATTCGTCTCAATTTTTTTTATTATTATACTATATTGTGTCTCACTGCTGAGTAAAGGCCTCCCCTTCTTTCAAAAGTCTCTGTTCTGGGCTATCGCAGGCCCAATTTGCCTTGCAAACATGTTTAGAAGCCCTACCTCGAACTCTCAACGCGATCCATTTGACGACCTAAACTGAACGGTTAAAGGGATGAAGCTATACAACATTATTTTTAGTAGGTATGTATGCGAAACCCTAAACATGTGTAGTATTTTTATGTAAAGAATCTATGTACAAAATTTCATAATTGTATCATAAAAAATCACAAAGTTATAAGTTATATGCAACAACATTATTTTTAGTATATGCGAAACTTGAATATAGTTCGTTCAGAATCAGTAACTGATGGATTCCAATAATTTTTACACCATGTTATATTTTTTCCCAAAACTATTTAAAAAAGGTCACAAGTTGGATACAACCGACACTAAGTACAACACAGGTCACGGCAGGTCATAGGGGGCATGAGGTGCCAGCGTACAGCTGGTTGCGGGAGCAAAACAAGCCCTCAGTCATACGGATGTGCACGGTGACGATGTATTTGTGCTGACCACGAGGTACATAACAAGCTTATAACTTTGTGATTTTTCATGATGCAGTTATGAAATTTCGTATACAGATTCTTTACATAAAAATACTAAACATGTCTTTCAGGTTTCGCATATTTATACTAGAACTAATGTTGTATAACAATACCACCCTACACTGCGCAGGATGGGATTTCTAACCAAATTTCGCTTAACACCTATTATGCTGTGTCTCATTATTATTATTATTATTATACAACTTTATTGCACACCTTAACATAATACAGGACAAACATTTATATAAATAAGTGTACAATAGGCGGTCTTATTGCACAGGGCAATTTCTACCAGACAACCTTTGGATGGACTGATCGAATGGAAAATATTTCGGGCTGTCAGTATACAACAACTTATAGAATAATATAAAATAAAATAATTAAAAAATAATAATACTTAAAAAACATAATACATAAATAAATAATAAAAAAAAAATAAAAACAAATAATATACTAATAAATATCAAAAATAATTGCAATTTAAAAAGGAGAAGAAGTAAATAAAGTGATAGATATTGCCCCTTGACAAAACTAATACACTTGCTAAAATTATCTACACGTTAATACCAAGTCTGAAAAAAAGATTTAACCTTGAAACGAAAATTAGTTGCAACGACTTTCTACAATGATCGCTGAAACGCTCAATGAAATGCTAGTTAAACTTACTAGGATTATCCTTCCAGTCTGTAGGCCTCCATTCCTCAAACTCGGAGCCCTCAGGGTCGAAGTTCTGATTGACGAACTCCTGGATGTCAGCCTTGGTCGGATGGGAACCTGTCCTGAAGAAATATTCCGATTATACAATAAACGAATGTAATTCAATGGGAGGTTTTATTTTTTGGGTCTTTTGATTGTTCTGAAGAGTTACCATGGCCGAGGAACTCAGAGTAACTGAAGGAACACGGGTCGGGTTTAGTCAGTTTAAGTCTGACACTCTTCCTTTTTCTGTACTACATCAAATAAATTTTCTATCTGTCTCCCCCCAGCGTCGCCACAACGACTGGTCTTGTGCATCTCGCATACATTGGGTTCCCGTGACCTTTACCAGGTCATCGGTACACCTTGTAGGAGTCCTTCCAACGCTGCATCTTCTGGTATGTGGTCGCCACTCCAGAAACTTTCGGCCCCTACCCACTGCTTCTTAAGTTTGGCGCTGCTGAATACTGTCAGGCAAACATACGTTTGGCACTGGACCATTGATGCAGTTCTAACTTTTTTAGACATTACAGTAATGCGTTAAGAAAGTCTGGAGCACTCATCACCAGGGGTCGGAATAACTCTACCTAATTCCGACCTTTGCTCATCACATACCCTTTCTTATGTGGGAAATCATCAATCAACTTCTCCCGCTCTTGGGCCTTACCATGACGTGTTAAAATGTCAGGCGTGCAAGCGAGAAAGAGAGATGGAGATATAACTATAGAGTGCTATATAGTTCCAGTTTGTACTATTTCTGTGCTCCAGTTTAGGTTGTTCAATGGATCGCGTTAGGAGCTCGTGGTAGGGCCTCCGGTCGAGCAGGCGGGAGTGTAAGACATGTACTGACTAAAAACCCACAGTATTTCTTCAGTTGCCCTTTTTTTGCGAGGGCTACGGTAACTGCTCTAAACAATTCGCAGCCTTGGTAAGCGTCAGCCTTTGGCCCCGTCAATTTTGCTGACATCTCTTTGAGGCGCGCGTGGAACCTACGCGCCGCTAACCCACCCATCACACACCTTACAGCGCGTAGTGTTCCACGCGCACCTCAAGGAGATGTCAGCAACCGTAGGGGCCCAGCAGGGTCGAAGCCTACTGAGGCCATGGGTGATGCGAAAGAGATCCGCGGAGCCCTGGAACAGTGGCAAAGAAGGAACAGGAGTGGGTTTTTAGTCAGTATAAGTCTGACACGCCGCTCCGCCCAAGTGCGGGGAGTGCCCCTACGGTTGCTGACACCCAAAAAAAAAACTCATCACACACCTTGTAGAGTGCTGTTCCTTCAAGTTAGTCCCACTTTTCAAGGTTACAGTTAGCTCTCCAAAGTCTCATATTAAAAGATAGGTTAAGTGCAAACAAGTCTATACCTGGTCATCATCTCATGGAAGTTGTCCATGGTGATGTTGGCGGACACCTTCAGCTTCATGTCTACGAAGGTCTTGGAGTCGTTGTAGAGCCCCGCCATCTGCACCGTGTCCAGAAGCGGCCCGTGGCAGTAGATTGTACTGAAATCAGAAATAGGAGGTTATAAGAGCCATTATGGTTTTTTATCTACACTAATATTATAAAGAGGTAAAGTTTGTTTTTTATGTTTGTAGGAGGTAATCTCTGAAAGTACTGGTCCGATCGCAAAAAAAAATTCACCTATAGAAAGCTGCTTTATTCCTGAGTGTCATAAGCTATATTTTATGAATGTGATTTGACCATTTACTGTATGGACTTTAAAAAAACTTTGACCCCTGAGTTTGTTTCGGTGTTTCTTCTCAGGGTAGTTAGCCAGGAAACACCGGCCTCATCTAGATTAAAATGACGAAAAAAAATAAAATTGTGTGTTTTTTTTTAAACTTATTTGCAAACTAAATATCATTTACAGATAGAACGGACGGAGCCACTAGGGCTGATGCTTGCCAGAGTTGCGGCATTGAATTCGAAGTTACCACGGCCCTAAATGCAAAGAGCCACTAGGGGAACTCAGGTGGTTTTTAGTCAGTAAAACTCTGACACTCCCTTTCGCTTCACTTAATTGTTAGTATATGATATTGACTGGTAGAAAATGCCATGCAACAAGTCTACCTAAGGACCATTATGGGCCCTCACCCGCGGTGACTTTTTGTAGCGATGCTGGCGCGCATTCGCATCGATACAGTCGCGATGCTGTAGCGCGTTAGTAGCGCGTTGGCATCTTTTCTATAGCGCTTGCAAATGCGACTAACGTGTGTTAGGAGCGATGCCGTCGCGCGCTTACGAAACGCGCGACAGCATCGCAACAAAAAGTCGCCGGGGGCGAGGGCCCTAAGTTACTGTACATAATAAAGGGTTCGATTGTCTTAAAGTATGTAGACTTTCTTTATAACACCGAACAGACAGCTAACATGACGTACCTACCTAATTATATAGCTATATGCTACTATTTATCTGTTACACACGACTAATAATAACAACATATTTATTTTATACTAGCTTCTGCCCGCGGCTTCACTCGCGTGAATTTAGGTTTCTCCACACTTTGGACCCCCGCTTCAACCCCTTAGGGAGTGAATTTGGGAAAATCCTTCCTTAGTGCTCGCCTACGACATAAAAGGAAACCTTGTGCAAAATTTCACGCTCCTAATCCCAGTAGTTTCGGCTGTCCGTTGATATGTCAGTCAGTCAGTTTCTCCTTTTATATATATAAGATTTATCGGTAGTCATAAATAAAAAACAATATGTTACAAAGTTATAATTAAGTACATATATGTAGATGGGATTAACCAAGTGCAAAAATAATTGTTTGCGGTCTGTTTTTAATAATTACATCCAACGATTTTCCCCTTCATTGTACTCTTGAATCTATAGAACCGGAAATAACTCACGTCGTGGCAAAAATAATAGTTTATTAGTGTAAGTACTAAAAAATAAATAAATATTGAAGTCACCTTCACCTTTATATTATCTTTATTGTGGATCATAGGTTCGTACATAATACAGGTCTTACTGTTACTGACTAAAAACCCACTCCTGTTCCTTCGTTGCCTTTCATACCAGGGCCGAGTCTTCCTTTCAGTTACAGACCCTTGGCTCCCGTAGGCTTTGACCCTGCTGGGCCCCTACGGTTGCTGACATCTCCTTGAGGCACGCATGAAACACTACGCGCCGCTGACGACTTGGTCTCGGTCCGGACGGTTACCGGACGCGAGCCTGCGCCTACCTTGGCCGAAAATCGGGATCGGAATCCCAGCGGCTGGGGCGCGAGGGCCATTGCCTTGCGCGTGCACATGCGGCCTCCTCCTTTGCTAGCATTACTGCTTCGCAAAAGGAGGCGAACGCCTGTCACTCCTCCTCGCTCCGGACCATGGTCTGTACCAAGGCCCGGCGCGAGAGATCGCCGCCGCTGATCGCCCCTACGAGGACACGACGGTGCTCTGCCCAGGCGAGGATCTACGCTTTGGAATGTGCAATTAGCATAATTTTTCTGCCTGACTGACTTTTTGACACTTCAAAAGTGCCTGCAAATGGTTTATTTGAAATAAAATTTTTGAATCTTTTGGTCCTAAAAACAGATCAATAAAATCAATTCAGGCCGCACATTTCTGCTGCACAGCGAAGGGAATCTGAAGGAACAAAGGTGAGTTTTAGTCAGTAAAACTCTGATACTCCACCCAGAGCGAGAGGTGTTTTTTGATGGTTTCCCAGCAAAACAAAAATTAACCTAATTGCTGCCCTAGCACTTTCACATTATAGGAATTCAATACAATGTGTTCTTTTATAAATTGCACTAGCTTCTGACGTTTTATAAGTGCCCATGTAGGCCTATATGAAATAAAAAAATTTTGACTTTGACTTTGACTTTGAAATATGTAGAGTTATAATCAGCTGAAACTGTTCATTTTTTTTTAATTCTTAGAACAAACTGAGACTAAAGATGGTCGATGTCGATAAAACACATCGATAAATTCTGGAGCTCAAAAAAAATTGTCACTGCACTAATAAAATAAAATTAAATGAGTAATTAAACAGTAATTAACTAACAACATAAAATAAATGTACGAGGCCAAAAAGGCTCCTATGTCAGCATTTTATTGAGTGTCAGAATTTAGTAGATGAGCGAGTATTAAGTTTTTTTTGACATAGTTTTAAACCCGTTTCTCTTTTGTCATAAATTCACTTTTATTATCAAAAAAAGAATTAGAGTTTACAGGATACTAAAAACCTACATAACATAATATTTTAAATTATATAGGTACCTACCTCAGTATACATGTATATTGAGGATGTTAGAGCAATTCACTCATCGCGTACAGGTAGTACTTGCAATGACGATTTGCAAATAAATAAAACAGACAGGACTTACGTAACTGGTTGAACTGGAAGTCAACCATTACATAGTTGAGAAAATGCATAAATAAATAACATAACAGAGACATAATCTTTCAAAACAAAAACAACAACAACATAAGTACTCGTAACTATAGTCTAGATTGAAATTCAGTGTCAATGTTACCGGCAATCTGTATAATCCGGTATTCTGTACAATACCTAGGCAATGTATATATATAATATGACTGGCCTGTTGGTCTAGTAGTTAGTGGCCCTGACTGCTATGCCGGAGGTCGTGGGTTCGATTCCCACCCAGGGCAAATGTTTGTGTGATGAGCACGATCATTTGTTCTGTGTCTGGGTGTAATTTATCTATAATATGTATGTATTTAGAAATATATAAGTATGTTTATCAGTTGTCTAGTACTCATAACACAAGCTCTGCTTAGCTTGGGACTAGACGGCGCTGTGTGATAGTTGTGGAATATTATTATTATTATTAAATACCTAAAACGTGCGGGTAATGCATGAATAATTATTTATTTTATATCTTTCCCAGGTATTCTATATAATTCCGAATGCGGAGCCGCTAATGTATGTAAAAGACGAGAGCAGGGAAGGTGAATTTTAGGGCACCCCGACACGGACAGGTTAAGTTATACATTATCTAGGTAAAGTATGTAATGTATAGTATTATTTCATAATATTTCATACATTGCCTGGATGCCACAGATATTCCATACATTTCCTAGGTATTGTATAGAATACCTAAGTTATACAGATTGCCGGTAACATCAACACATTCAGAGTCGTGGCCGCAACAAGGCCGGTGCGCTTCCGTCTTGTCCCGTACGTGTTCCCTTGATCTATACCCAATAGATATCGTGATTCACAATCTAGGAGATAATCTGATTATTGATTTTACAGGGTCTTTTTTAACCCGTAAGCTAACGTAATCAGCCCTCCTAGCCAAGTTACAATCGTATCGTTCACGCCGAACACCTCGAGTAGGCCACGCCTCCGATTCCTTTGTTCTGACGTCATCTAAACGCTCAGTCACGTGGTCAGAACAAAGGAATCGGAGGCGTGGCTTACTCGAGGCATTCAACGCGAACGATACGACTGTAACTTGGCTAGGGGGGCAGGCTTATGATTGTTGATTCTACAAGATCTTTAACTTAACCAAAAAATCAACAATCATTTGTCTGGAATGGCAGTTTATGGCCATACCACGACGTAGGTACGTGTTCCCTTGATCTATGCCAAATAGATATCGTGATTCACAATCTAGAAGATAATCTTATTATTTAATTTACAGGGTCTTTTTTACCCGAAAGCAGTAAAACCAGGCTTATGATTGTTGATTCTACTAACGTAACCAAGCTTATGATTGTTGATTTATTTTATTTTATTTTAATAAGCACAGTGACAGACTACAGACTAGGACAATCAGCACAGTTAAAACAACATACAGTACATAAATCTGAAGTCCAATTATTACTGTAAGTGTACACAGCATTCAAAATTTAATATGCTTCATTAGAGACAGTAAAGTTGAAGTATTGTGGAGAAGTTAATAAAGTACACTAATGTAATTACACTACAAACAATTTCTAAATTCGTTCAAACTGTTCAAGAACAAGTCTACCTTAGAGGGCTTATTGTATTATATTGATTGGACATTCTGGACAGCGCGTTATTCTCAGAAACATTATTGTTACTAGCGGGCATTCTAAATAATTGTGGAATGCGCACAGATCGATTCTACAAGATTTCTTTAACCTGTAAACTGTCATGCATGCCAGACACATGATTCTTGATTTTGCAGGGAATTTTTAACTCGTATACTGCCTAAAAGCCTAATGGGATTTTAATATTAAGTCTTTAGTCTTTACCTATGAAGTTGTCGCTTTACAATTTGATCCATAGTAACTTAAGATCGACTTGGAATTATTAGTTTAAATATTCTTTAAATAATAATTTACATTATAAATAAAATTTATGTTTTCACTGCTGGGATTGAGGCCTCCTCTTTAAGAGAGGGAATGGGCTGTTATCCAACATGTGGGCCTAGCAAAGCAAAGCATGTTATTCCTGTTTCGAAACTAGTTTAAAAATTGATTTTTTTTTGGCTGAAAAATCACTGGTTTCGAAAAGTAATTTAAAAAGTATATACTTAAGTATAAACATATTTTTTATCTGCCTTAAATATAAAATATATTAAAAAAAATACACAAAATATATTACCAAGTGAATATTTTAACTACTCAAGCCTTTATCTTGAATGTAAATTGGTAAATTCGGAAAAAAGAATATTTAACCATTAGTTAAAGACATTTGAAAACTAGTTTTTGCACTGGCTGAATGGATTAACTTTCTCTTTGATATGTGCTAGAAAATGATATCGGTTACCAGTTAACTCGCAATGGCACTCTTTTGTGAAAAATTGTTTTTTTTTATCTTTAAAAAAAACAATAGATCGAATATTCTTCTTCTTGACAAGATAGGTTTTCTCTGGTAACATTAATTGCATTATCGTGTAAGCGTTTGTTTTAATCTTTAAACATATATATGTATACATAAAAGGAGAAACTGACTGACTGACATATCAACGCACAGCCGAAACTACTGGGACTAGGAGTGTGAAATTTTGCACAAGGTTTCCTTTTATGACGTAGGCGAGCACTAAGAAACGATTTCCTAAAATTCACCCCTTAAAGGGATGAAACGGGTGTCTAAAGTTTGTATGAAAAACATGCTTACACGCAGGCGAAGCCGCTCGCAGAAGCTATTTTCTTAAATACTTCTATGCAAATATTATCTTCTTCTTTATTTCTTTTAAAAGTACCCAATGATTCCGTATAATTATAAAGTGTTAGACTAATTATTGATATAGTATTCTGATCTCGTTCTGAGCTGTGTGTGCATAGTAAACTGATGAGCGCTTCCGGCAACGGGTCTAGCGTAGCCCTGATCTACTTGATCTGTGTCCAAGATACGGATCAGTCGTTGATAGATACATTTAGTTCGATAAATTTATGTAGACAGGTACTGTTACCGGACTGTTTAGACCGCTGCGTTGTATATTACTGTCACTTTTTAGGGTTTTGTACCTCAAAAGGAAAAAGCGGAACCCTTTTAGGTACACTTTGATCGCCGCCGCCGATCGCCCCCACGAGGACACGGCGTTGCTCTGCCCAAGCAGGGCACACCTCCACCGTGTGCTCCACCGTGTCCTCCGGGCGGTCCACACAATGGTGGCAGCCGGGCGTTTCTTCCGCATGAATCCGGTGCAGGAACCTCCCGAACTTACCATGTCCGGTGAGGACCTGCGTCATGCGGAAGGTAAGGACGCCGTGTTGCCTTTCCAGCCATTCCTCAAAGAGGGAACTTACCGCCATAATTATGGCGTGCCCATGAGGAGTAGGATAGCCTACTCGGGAAAAAAATAGAATTTAGCCCCCTTGACATCTTGACATAACATTCTATAACTAACCAACCTGCTAATGGATTTTAAGGAATATTACCAGAAAATTGACCGCCTTTTATACTGAACTGCCAGCGACTTCGCTATAGCTTTACTACTCCCCCCCCCCCCTCCCGCAGGCGCGGGCTTGCGGACGGCAAGCAATGTGTGCCTCGCCATCCGACTGTCCGGGCGGTAACCGACCGAGCCCTAGTCGTCGACGGCACGTGCTATTCCACGCGCGCCTCAGGATGTCATGACCCCACGAGTTATCCGTAGTATAACTACGGATAACTCGTGGGGGTTTTAATTTTTGTTTTTTTCCAGTGAAAAAACATTGCTAACAAACAACATAACATTTATACCTATTATCTCAGTCAGGTGTTATAAAAAAAACTGCATAATGTACCTAATCACACATATTCATTTAAAAAAAATGAACACGTGCAAGATTGATTACAATATAGTACGACCTGCGCAAATCTGGTATTTAAATGAAAAAATGTCTTAATGCAGATGAAAAAATACGGTCATGTGCGAGTCGGACTCTCGTAGGGTTCCGTACCTTCCATAGCAAAAAACGGCAAAAAAATCACTTTTGTTGCATGGGAGCCACCCTTCAATATTTATTTGAAACTGTATTTGTTGTTATAGCGGCATCATCATTTATTAAAATTTCAATTGTCTAGCTAACACGGTACATGAGATAGCTACAGCTTGGTGACAGACAGACAGACAACGGAGTGATAGTACTTAATAGGGTCCCGTTTATACCTTTTGGGTACGAAACCCTAAAAAGGCGAATAACACAATCAAAAGCATTGTTTAAGAAAACTACTGCCTCCAGTAAACTACTAGTAAAAAAAAAATATTTTTAAAAAGGTTAGAAAAAATAGAGAGCCGTGGTGGCCGAGTGGTAACGGCACCGACTTACGAGTTGTAGGTCACGGGTTCAAACCCAGCCAGGCACATAACTTTGTGTAATTAATTTCATCACCACTGCTCTCAAAACGGTGTTAAATCGGCATGTCCCAGAACCAAAAATTCGAAGATCTGTGACATCCACTAACCCGCACTGAGTCCACGTGGTGGATTACGGCCCATTGTCCCCGTCCAAAAGGCTTGAGTCCCAGCAGTGGGAACATTATAAAGCTGATTAAGCTAATGCTATGCTAGAAAAAATAAATGTATTATTATGAAAACTCACCTAGAACATGTAGGTGGCAAATGGCTCCTATCCAACGCCGCAGCCACTCCAAAGATCACACCAAATAAACACCACATTTTGTTATACATCTTCACTTTATCGACCAAAAACTATCGACAATGGCACAACACAACACTAACACTAATATCACTCGGTAAATAAATTAACAGGAACAAAATTGCACTACTTAAATATTAAATAAAGTTTTGTTTCGAGTCTGTTTTCTAGTATTTTGTTGTTATGTGTTAAGATACGTGCTCAGAATTTTGAATGACTTTCTCATGAATGGTGAGATTGTCATTTTGTTCGGTATGCTGACGAAGTAACTTCATAATTTCGAAGTAGACATGTCAAACCTGGAACAAAGAAAAACAAAATTAGATTAATTGGAAACAAACAAATAGGTTTTTAAAAAACGCTTTTCGGGCGTCAATTTTTAAGTCAATTTAAACTAGATGGGGCCGGTGTTTTCTGACTACCCTGAGAAGAAACACCGAAACAAATTCAGGGGTCAAAGTCTCTTTTAAAGTCCGTATAGCAAACATGTAATGGGCAACACAAGAACCATGCAGATTGATGTCTGAGATGGTCTTTTGAAAAAAGAACCATACAGAATTGAGTGGACCTGTCCAGTTAGAGTAAGCATTTGTCAGTATTCTTGTAGCTCAACTCGGGACTACTAAGGAGCTCAACGAAGAAAAGAAAAGAACATTTAGGCGCTCAGTACACGATCAATCAATTCCATCAATAATGAATGATGGAATTTTATTGTCATTAGTTTCTGGTCATGCAAACGTCAATCATCGCATTAGACGGTATGGTAGGTTTTTCTCGTCAATAGAAAAAAAATTACTGGAATTTTTGGATATACCGTGGTAGTGGAAAGCAAAGGGCAAATGAATGACACAGGTGGGTTTTAGTCTGTAAAAGTCTAACACGCTCTCTCGCTCTACCTTAGAGAAGAAGAAGAAATTGGATGATTTTTACAACTTAAAAATCAAAACTACGAAATCATTCTCACAGTCGAAATCGCGGGAATCCGATGGATGCAAGACGCACAGGACCGGTCATTATGGCGACACTTGGGGGAGGCCTATGTCCAACAGTGGACATCTTTCGGCTGAAATGATGATGATGATTCCCACAGCTAACTCAGAAACAATGTACAAAAACAGATAGGAATCGATGGACGCTATCTAGAATCTAAAATCAGCGGTCCGTCCGTCCCAGCCGACGGATGTCAATTGTCTGTACAATTGTGCATTGTGTTGTCAGTTGTCACAATGAGAGTGACGTCTTATGTCGGCGTCAAGCGCGAGTCGCGCGGATGGAAGGACCGAACACGTGAGCTGTGATGTTAGGACCAGCATATAGAGATGTAGGTCAATAGGCAGAAGGATTGAATTCTGTTTACTATAGTAAATTGTATACCCACGTATTGTGGACAAGAGGTTCGACAGGTGACTATAAAGACTGCTATAAAAAACCATGTTTTGATGAAAAAGATTAACATTTTCATTAGACAATATCAAGGAAGTTTTTTTTTCGGGTGGGATAGTCATCTATATATTATAATCTTTGCCATTGTTCAAGGGCCCTGGGGATCTCTTTCGCATCACCCATGGCCCACCCCATGGCCATGGCCATCGACCCTGCTGGGTAGGGGCCCAGCATGGTATGTACGTACGCTGGGTAGCGGTTGCTGACATCTCCTTGAGGAGACTCGGGCTCGGTCCGGATGGTTATCGGACGATCGGACGGCGAGCTACCCATTGGACGCCGTCCGCAAGTCCGCGCCTACGGTGGCCGGAAATCAGAGATGGCTTTGTATTCGGATTTTTTTTCGTGAATTTTTCCATATTTCCTCACCGTTTTAACCTTCCCTGAACTATCAAGAATATTTCAAGAGTAAAATTGGCCAAATCGGTCCAGCCATTCTTGAGTTTTAGCGAGACTAACGAACAGCTATTGATTGTTCGTTTTACATTTAGAGAAGATAGAAGATTTTAGAAGCACAGACATCTTGTAGTTATTATAAAAGTTTCTACTGAAAACAAAAAATATGTAAAACTAATCTAGCGAAGACCTCTGAAAATCTGCTATTTTACACAAATTTTACGTGAACTTTGGCCTTTCATAATGTACCTACTCATAAAATAAAAAACTAAAATAATATTTTTATGGGACTGGATGACGATAACTTTTTATGAATTAAGTTTTGTGAAATATTCCGAGTTAGCGACGGAAGTCACCGAAGTCAGCGTTCAGGCACTATCTCTCTTTTTCCGCGTTGCCTCTATACCAAACATTGCATTGGATGAAACCACTTGCTTTTCAAATATGCTCACGTTGACGATTGAAATGTCAAAACTAGTTTTAAATATGACATTAGCAGAGCTTCTTATAGGTCTTTTTGGGCTGACGACGGTCCAAAAAGACTTTAAAGCTCATCTCGTCACAGACATGGCACAGAATCGTGCTCAATGGAAAATGAAGACAAGGAAGGCAGACCCAAAAATTAATGCGAGTAAGGTCTTGCATATAAGAAGCAATAAATAAACCACCTACAGTCAAACGGGGTGAATAGGACCGCGGGGGTGAATAGGAACAAAAGTTTGAAGGGGATCTTCGCGTTAATTAACAATTTTTCCCAGCATTTAAGTCCTCCTATTTATTCATTAATTTTAATAAAAAGGGATGCTTTGATAGAAATCAATTATATAAATATATATACCAATGTGAAAAACCCTAACTAAAGTTTTGTTTCTATTCACCCCTGCATTCCTATTCACCCCGTTTGACGGTACTTCTAAAATAAAATCACTCGCTTCTACGCAAACCAAACTTCACATAACAATAGCACACTAATTCAGCACAAAATTATATAACCTTTGTATGCCCTCGTGGTCATATTGTTATATTTTAATGGCAAGTATAAACATGATGCCCTGAACAATAGCTTGGTTTAGCAAAACAATAGCAACGTGGACCATGATGAGACTCGTGTCATGTGTAACACGCATCAGTCTATAAATATAGGTAGTGAGCTTTTCATTGTGACGTTAGCATCCTATGACACTCCACGTACAGCCAAAGAGTGGAGTTCTCTGCCGGTGTCTGTTTCCTGATAGCTGCAACCTCCCTTAGGTTGCAGCTATCAGGTCTTTAACTCAAGAGTAAATAGGTAGGTTCCCTCTCCTAGAGAGGAGGCCTGAGTCCCAACAGTGGGAACATTATAAGGCTGACTATACTATATAAATAGGTAGGTTACTTCTAGGCAAGCGTGCTCCATCGTCAACAAAAAAAAAAACACTAAAAGAATTAAAATAACTTTAATTTTGGAAGTCGATGTTTCTCGGTATTGTTTGTTTCTTATTTAACACCGACTTCTGAAATTAAAGTTATTTTGATCCTTTTAGTGTTTTTTTTTTAAAGAAGTCGGTTATTTTTTATAATTTTTTTTTTTAAGTTTTTTTTGTCGTATTGGTTTTTAGATAGGAGTCTCTCTGCCCCCAGGTTGGGTCCCACGGGAATGAGCCCAACCACCTCTCCAATGAATTTGCGTACCATTCACAGGATATTATTTAAATCCCGTTTTTACTCCTGCATCCGATGCTTGTATACTATGACGTCCCTGCAATTTATTTTATTGGACAATTGTTTCGCATGCCGCCGGGACTTACTGTGGAACTACAGCGGCTCTTCGTTAGGGTCAGATAGTAACCTTGACACGTGCTCTCTCCCTATTTCTATTGAGGGCATTAATTATAAAAAAAAAAAGTGAATCAAGTCTCTAGTATCCATTTTTTTGAGGTGGAAAATCATCCAAGTACTTCTCTCGCTGTAAGGCGGAGCTAGAAGGCGTGTCGTTCTTTTATCTACTGACTAAAACCCACCCATGTTTCTTCAGCGTTTCAAGGCCGCTTTGACTCTTTCCCTTTCTAGCATAGCATAGTCAGCCTCATAATGTAATCCACTGTTGGGACTCAGGCCTCATCTCTAGTAGAGGGAATGGGCCGTAATCTACCACGCGGGCTCAGTGCGGGTTGGTGGATGTCACATGTTTTCAAATTTTTGGATCTAGGACATGCCGGTTTGCTCACGATGTTTTCCTTCACCGTTTTGAGAGCAGTGATGATGAAATAAATTACACAAAGTAATGCGCCTGACTTGATTTGAACCCGCAACCTACAACTCGTAAGTCGGGACCGTTACCACTCGCCCACAACTGCTCTTCCCTTTCTAACTTGATCTTTAATACAGCCCATTCACCGTTGCTTTAGTCTCCCCTCTTCTTAAAACCATCCATGTTCGTACTTAAAACCAATGCGTGCTTTTCTTCTGTCAACGAATCAGCATTGCTATCCATCGCGTCAATGCTACCAGCGTTCTGGACACTTTTCCCATTGGCATCGATGTGGATGATTTTTTTGATGCCCAATGACTTGTACATTTATTATTTTCAGTATGTATATAATACCGGCCAAATCAGATTTTAGGATAAACTAGTTTAGCCCAGGCCAAACTCGCAATATTAGTCCACGAGCGAGCAAAGCGAAATCAGAATTTTAAGGCAACCCGATTTTTTTATAACCACCCAGCCCGCATAGCCAAGTTACAACCGTTTCCTTTCGATTTTCTTATCGTCAATCGCCTCGAGTAGGCCACGCCTCCGATTCCTTTATTTTGACGTCATCTCAACGCTCAGTCACGTGGTCAGAACAAAGAAATAGGAGGCGTGGCCGACTCGAGGCAATAACGAAAAGAGAATCGAAACGAAACGGTTGTAACTTGGCTAGGGGGGCTGAAATAGAAACCTCGCGAAGCGGGGCTCCACGAGTGTAGGGAGAACTGGTTTGGCCGGTAAGGTAACTTAAATACCTATTGATCTGTAATATTAATTAATCATACACAACTAAAACATATTAATAGGTACTGGCGCCTAACACAATTTCTTCAACGTTGCATTCTATTGCAAGTCAAGGCTGCAATTACATGCGCGACGGCTCATATTTCAATAAATTATTCTGTATCAATCTAATGTCTCGTTATGACCCTATTAACAACAGTTCCTGGTTTTGTTCTGATATTGTTATTTGTCGATTTCTGCTTGAATACGCCTAGGTGACCATAATCTTTATACTGCAGAAAACGCCCTGAAGACGTAGGGCTATTGCTGCTCACCAGACACGGTTTTGTGGAGGACGAGCACTAGGTAGCTCACCGTTCAATAAGGTTCAAGCCCGGGTCGATGGCGTGTTGTGTTCCACGAACGCCTCATTGAGCTATCAGTATATTTGCCAAGCCCCGGTCGATGGCGTGTTTGAGCTGTCAGTATATTTGCCAAGGCCAAATCCTACGAGGGCTGCGGGATTTTTCGAAAGAGTTACCGTGGCCGTGGAATGCAATAGGCAACTGAAGGACACATGTGAGTTTTAGTCAGGATAAGTCTGACGCGCCCTCTCACCGAACCCTAGAGCGAGGGATGTCATTTGATGATATCCACGGTCAAAAAAGATGTCGATCTCTCTGTCCTTTTTCACCAACCGTGCTTGTACTGGGGTCATCGAAACATCCTTTCCTGCCTTCAGGTCCTTGTTTACAATAGCCATACAAGTTAGTGGGGATTTTGTTACCAAATCTTTTATTAACCAAAATTGCTATGATATTGTGGAAAAATACCGTTCACTTATATTTTTTTTATCGGTAATAATAAATCAATTTTACGCCTCACTAGACTTTTATTGGCCATATATTTTCTACCGCACGTTGTAATACCAAGTTGCCGTTGAAAAATAACAGTTATACATTAAAAACTTATACTAAGTTATGTAGAGATTACAAATGTATAACCTACGACATTTTCCATAACATACTAAGAGTTATATTTAACAATGCGCTATTCTAAGCTGTTAAAACAGAAAAGTAGCCTAGTTAATAGTAAACGTAAACATAGGCATGCAAGTAAGATAAAAAGATGGAGGGAAAGAGAAAATGTAATCTAATTTATTGACATTTATTTCATCAAAAATACTAACTTTAATTACAATAAAATTGAAAAAAATAATAATAAAAACTCTACACTAACAAAAATATGGCGTCAAAAGTCTTCCACATCACTGTCGACTGGTAATGTGCCCAAAAGACTGGCGGCATTGCCACGCTGTATGGCCAATGCTTATCCTCTGTCCGAGGTAAAAGCCAGCTCTTGGGTCACACGAAGTGTCAACTAGACGTTTTGACAGATCTTTATACAACTTGTGAGCACTCGGATCCCACGAACCGAGAGTTTCAACCTCAAACGATTCGAAAATATAACTTCCAACAAGGTTAATATATTTCGCCGCTTGAGGTTCTCCGCAGCCGCAGCGGCAGCGGCAGCACCAGCACAACACGACGAGCTAGGAAGATGGGAAGGCGCAAGAGTATCGACACAAGTAGCGTCCCATACTAAAGACCTACCCATCTTCCATGGGAATAACGACATGCCATCCGGTCTCTTGCCATCGTCGCGTGCCAGGCCATGAGGTTCCAATACGGCTGGTACGCCGACGGAGACAAGAGCGCGTCTGATGACGTCGTTGATATTCGCGTGTCGTGGTACGCGACCCAAACTTCGGCTGCATGACAGACCGTGGTGTCCGAGGCTGTTGACTACTTCGCCACAGTGGCGAGGAGAACAGCCGGGAGCGCCTAGACGTATGGAAGCAGCAAGGCGGAAAGTATTATCATCGAGCAAGGTGCCTATGTTCAAAGACGGTAGTGCGTGAAGCCAGTGACCCGACTCCCACTCTCCCACAGCCAGCAGGTGCGCACGCTCCGCAGGAGCAGTAGATGTTTCAATCAAGTTTTTTTGAACTGCTTTGCGGAGCGGCTGGCTCATCCTACCGTCTTTGGGAAGATGGTTCGTCGGGCGGATTATAATTCAAGCAAGCGAGTCTCCAGGTATCTATAGCCTCGACGAAGCACGGCACATTGAAATCAATCAGTGAGGGAGATAGGATATTCCTGATTAATTTCTCAGTGCCATGAACCGAGGATATAAAGGCTGGTAAACTAATACTAGTAATTTTGCGGACGCCGAGGCCACCCATACGGAAGGAAAGCTTGAGCCTAAGCTCGGTCATCCATGGCCACGTTTAAAATTAACTTAAGATTATGCCGGATAATTTGGTCCATTTTTACCAAAAGATGAGGGTGTTTCCATAAATGAGAAGCGCGAAGGATATATGTAAATTAGGGCCAAAACAGAAGAAACGAATTATGGTGTTGACAGAGTGCATGTTAATTTGTAGTAGGTAATCTTTCCGAAATATCATTAAAATTTAAAAAAAAATCCACAACAAAATTGGGAAAGGAATCGTCGAAAATAGGAGATCCAAGTCAATCGCAAAAATACAAAGCTATTTACGTCACTAGTGTGAAAGAGTACGCAAATACAAAATACTCCCGATGTATGCGGAATTGCGAAACAACGGATTGACGCGAACCACCGAACGATTTACGAACAATTGCCTCTTGTCGTATCAATTGAAAAATTGCCGTACCTGTGGCCAATCTTGGCCAAGAGACGTGGTGGAATATTCTCGTCCCTTTGACAAATGTTCAGGCCAATATTCGGTGGAAAAGTATTGGCTGGTGGTTAGTAACAGTCGGAAAAGAAAATAAAGATTATTTTCCAGAAATTAATTATAATCTTTTGACAGGTGGTCTTCAAGGTTAGAGTGAATAGGCACTTAATAAACTAGTGCGCCTTACCATCAACGATAGCATTACTGTTTACTAGGCGGAATCGCAGTCAAGAACTTTTCGTTTTTTTTTTTGGAAATATATAATAAAATGACTTGTATAATATGTATATGTCACCGGAAATTTCCAAATGAAAGATCCTAAAATATCGCGACTAATTGTAAACTATTTTTTCTAAATAAGACACGGTTATGATGGAAATATAAATTTGGATGTGATTTATCGTAAAAAAAACTATTTTCTCCTAATATAACGAGAAATTATAATCTAATAAAGATTTATTACAAACATACTGAGTCTGCAATTGTCTATGATAAAGCAAAATGTGTCCAACACGCCACAGTCACGACTACATGTCAAACTTAAACGCTAATAAATCTTATAAGAACATACTGTTTTTCTTATTTGTGTTGTTAATGGTTAACATTATTACACCCATACCAAATAGACAATAGATTTTCAACTTCAAGAATAACATTGGTCAATTAACCGACCTATAAAAAGAAACATACGTTTCAGGAACTAAATAACTGTAATCAAAGAACCTATTTATGTCACTCGGTCAGTAGGTTCAATAGAGTGTTGATCCCATTGAACTAACCAATCATTATTCATCAATACACTGTCGCCACATCTTGACATCACTTACGTCAGTTTTGGTATGCAATAATAGAAATTGCAATCACGTCTATTGGAATAGAAGTAATGCTTTCATTAAAAGACGAGGGCTAGATGACCGCTCGAGGAAGGTCTTAATCGAATGGTGGACCCAGGAATAGCGTCCCAAAAAGCACTGAGTCTGCGAAGTCGCGGGCAATACACAGATAAGGAAAGCGCTACCGAAGAAACTCCAAACTTAAGTGGCAGTGGGCAGGGCACATTGCTCGCAGCACAGATGGTCGATGGGGACGAAAGGTTCTGGAATGGCGACTACGTACCGGAAGACGCAGCGTTGGAAGGCCTCCCTGGTGAGGGTCGCGGGAATCCGATGGATGCGACACGCACAGGACCAGCCATTCTGGCGACGTTTGGGGAGGCCTATTTATTTATTTAAAACTTTATGCATATTGTACAAAGGCGGACTTAGGCGGGCCTATGTCCAACAATGGACGTCTTTTGGCTGAAATGGTAAGGAAAGCACATAGTAAGGTAAGTGTATGTCTGCAGAAGCAACGTGTGACATAAGCATAATCAGCCTTTTAATGTTCCCACAGGTGGGACTCAGATCTCCCAAAGAGACGGGAATGGGCCGGAATCTACCACTCGGGCCCTGTGTAGGTTAGCGCATGTCTCATTTTGTCGAATTTTAGGTTCTAGGACATGCCGGTTTCCTCACGATGGTTTCCTTCGCCATTTTGAGAGCAGTGGTGATGAAATAAATTACATGAAACAATGCGCCTGGCTTGGGGGAGGCCTATGTCCAACAGTGGACGTCTTTCAGCTGAAATGATGATGAATGCGCTTAGCTCGGTTTGAACTCACGGCCTACAACTCGTAAGTCGGGGCCGTTACCGCTGGCCCACCACTGCGCCACGTGTGTCATATTATGAGAGTACTCAGTGACGATGGAATTTTGCTGGTGCATCAATCAACAGCTTGTCTCTACAATTACGTTGCGCATGAGAGGCTTGTTTACTACGATCGTTTACCAACCCATTATCCATAAGTACACAGGTGCAATTACACGTCTTGACGTTCAATTGTTTCACGTGACAGCCCCACCCACGGGCAGACGTGAGAAGACCAGGTTACCACGTGCAATCACACCATCCATCTGGCTGATATCCAATAGATCACACGGTCACACCCCCAAGGAATGACGTCAGAGCTAATTTTAGAGTGTTGATTGATGGGTGGAGGACAAATTGTGATGAAAGATGAAGTAATTATTGTGGGAAAGGCATGAGATTATGTAGTAGGAGCATGCCTTAATTCTTGGCAATATTATGTAAATCTTGAAGAGAGAAAGACCGGTCCAGACGGTATAAATATCATTGTAGAGAAGTATATTAGTACTGAAATTGAAATTGTATAATATAATACGTACTGATTTGGACCGAAGGACCAGTTACCTGAAGAAGTACAGACACATAGACCCTTTTGCGTTGTTAACAGGAATGGATTTTCCCTTCCATAATTAAAACAATTTATGATCATATAAATCGTTGCTATTAACATACATAGCATAGCATAGCATAGTCGGCCTTATAATGTTCCCACTGTTGGGACTCAGGCCTCCTCTCTAGGAGAGGGAATGGGCCGTAATCCATCACGCGGGCCCAGTGCGGGTTGGTGGATGTCACATGTCTTCGAATTTTTGGTTCTAGGACATGCCGGTTTCCTCACGATGTTTTCCTTCACCGTTTTGAGAGCAGTGGTGATGAAATTAATTACACAAAGTAATGCGCCTGGTTAGATTTGAACCCGGAACCTACAACTCGTGCGTCGAGGCCATTACCACTCGGCCACCACTGGTCCTAACATACATATTTTCACAAATATTTTTATACCATGGAAAAGAAAACCCATTCCTTCAAAAACGCAATTTGGCGCTTACGGTTCTTTCTGAAAAGTTTCGATGTAGACTATAAACGAGACAAGAGCCATTAGGTCTATTTATTAGGTAAGTATATAGAACTAGCTACTATCTTCGACCGCGTGAAATTAAAAAAATCGGGCAAGGGAATAATATGCACTCTCAGGTAAAAAAGTAGGTAGGTAAAAAAGGTATCCTATGTATTTACTCATACCACTATTCTAGGACATTATCTACCCTTTTCTTAAGATTTCATTCGCATCAGTTTTGCCGTTTGAGCTCGAAGGTGATTTGTTAAAAGGCTACTGAACTTAAAATAGCAGAACCATTAGCTTCTGTATTCTCGAGTTGATCTTCATCGTCATCTTCACTGCTCGTTGAGCTAGATACCTTATTATCACTTATACTTAGTAACTAATGCCTTATCACTTGAAAAATATTGAATTTTAGTTATCTTTGAAATTTGATTCAACTGTATAGGTAATATTTGTAGCGAAGCAGGAAAATTATTAATATAATGGGGTACTCCCGGCAATCATTTTATTGAAAGGGAATTTTATTTGGCAATGCGGACATTTTTATTAATTTTGCTTTTTTATAAATTTTAAAGTCAATATAAAATGGTTTATGTAGAATTTTCCATGTAAAAAGTATGAAATTATTTTTTTGAATAATGAAAGCGAAAAAGTTAATACCGCTGTTAACCTTTTCGCTTTCATCAAAATGAATGAAAGAAGAAAAACGGGGCAAGTGCGAGTCGGACTCGCGCACTGAGGGTTCCGTAAAAACTTACTTGTGGAATGAAAACCGTTCAATTCCCGAATTGAGTTATGAAGATTTTTCGAATCGCAAAATGTTTTTTGTGACGTAACTAGAAATTTACAGTTTTCAGATTTTTTTCTATACGTGTGCTATGAGGCCTTGCTACATGCCAAATTTCAAGATTCTAAGTCAACGGGAAGTACCCTATGAATTTTGATTCCCTTGAGAGTGTCGAAATACACGTTTTTTGGAACCTAAACGGTCGTATCTTTTTTTTCGCTAACTCAGAATTTTGATTTTTTACAGCTTCAAGGGACCGCAGATCTGAGTATACGGTAAGTCTATATTTCAATTCGATACTTCAACGCCTTCCCGAGATAAAGGGTCTTGACAGACGGACAGACAGACGTCCGTCTGTTTTTTCCGGGTTCCGGGTTCCGTTTTTTCCTTTTGAGGTACGGAACCCTAAAAATATGTATGATGAGTTGAACAAGCTAATACATTTACAACAATTACAAAAATAATATTTAATAAATATGGAAACACACTAAAAATACTTGTTTATAAACATACAGTACGGCTACAGCTTAATAACGGGCACGCAAACTGTTTACGACTGAATGAATGAAAAAAATATATAAACGTACTGAAGGACAAAGATTGCATTCCTTCGATCCAATATTTATAAATATACTTTTGGCACTCTGTCCTGACTCTGCTTGAAATCTTCCACAAGCGTGACTACTCAAGATGTGCTTGGAAAATACCAAGGAGAGCGAAAACTTTTCAGGTGCAAATATAGCCGTTTGGGTCGATGACTTATTGAAGATCTACAGAACTGGAATTTAGAATTTTCTAACCAGATGGGAATGTGTTATTTTTTACGGTAAACTTTTTACTTCTGCCGGATTTTAGATAATTGTGCCGTGTTGTTCAGTGGTTTTGTTCAAGAACCGAAGCGATAAGAGAAGCCTGGGTCAACACGGAATCTCGTACCATATGTAAGTACAAGTTTTATACTATATTTACTTTTAAAATCAGGAAGAACCACAAATCTTATAATATCCCATGCTGTTACAACGTTATATTCGTTTTCAAATATCAAAGCGACAAGCAAGCGCAGTTGCAGTTGCAAGCGACGCATTTTGGGACGAAAATGGGGCATTAGCTCAAAAGTAACCCACTGGCAATATACCACAATCATCAGACCAATAATCACATATGGCTCCCTAGTCTGGTGGCCCAGGACCGACTTGAGCACAGCCCAAAAAGAATTCGAAAAATTGCAGCGGCTCGCCTGCGTAGCAATCACCAGTAGTAAGAGAACGGCACCCACTGCCGCCCGACAGGCAATGATAGGACTGCCTCCACTGCATCTCATAGTGCGGGAGTAGGCAGCCCTAGCTGTTTTCAGACTCAATTTCTTATCGGGTTCACAGAAAACAGACTCTCAAATCAAACATACACGCATTATGGAAGACGCTGTTAAACGACAGCCCCTAACGACAAAGTCTCTAAGGCACTGCACTTCAAAAAACATTACAGCATCTAATTTACAAAAGAATTGTACGACTACTCAGGCCCAAAGGAACTAAGAATCTACACTGACGGATCAAAAACGAATAGCGAAACAGGAGTCGGAGTCTTCTCCAGCGACCTTAATACTATAAAGATATCCAAACCGCTAGGAACACTCAACTCTGTCTACCAGGCAAAATGTTTCGTCATCATTCTAACGGTCCACGCCGTAGAAGCCAAGAGAGTTACGGACACTCATATCTACATAATCTCTGACAGTGCCTCAGTACTAAAATCACTGGGAAAAACCTTACAAGAATGCCACTTTGCATTAGAACGCGTTACAGTGCCAAACAATAACACTGTGACACTGCAGTGGATAAAAGGACAGCGGCTCACTAGGCAACGACACAGTTAATGAGCACACCGACGCACAAGCGAGAAGGTGGTGGTCCCTGGCACCGGACTGCAGGCAGGCTAAAGAAGCTATGCCATACTTAACCAGCAACCTTTTGCGTTTGAACAGAGGTAGCCTGCGTCTGGTGGCGGGGACCATCACCGGATAGTGCTCACCATGCTCACTGAATAAATACTTCTTCACAATGAATCTCACGGAGTCCTCTGAGGATACATGGAGTCAGAGGAAACTGTCGCGCACGTGCTCCTCGAGTGCACAGCCGTCAGCGAAATAAGAACGCGAACCTTGGCACCGAATTCTCGGGGGGATATTCTACGGGTATAAAACTTTTGTTTAAATTTCGCAGGTTACCATTCTACCTACCATTAGGTGAATGTTCCATCGTCCCTTTGCGCATGTTTTAAATTAACGTTAATATTCCGTTACGAATAGTTTTCCACTTTAGCTATCACTGCCAAGCCACAATATTTTTTTCCAACGTGTATTATTAGGAGACCTTGCCACCCACGATTTATTTGTGGACACTAATTACAAAAACATTTGGCAAAACTAATTTCTAAAAAATACTGTAGCCCTTATGTAACATTTAATTTTTCCGAAAAGAAAAAGGTAAGAAACAAAGAACAAAAATTTAAGGTGAACGCACACTTATCTGAGCCGAACGCGTCAAACGAATCGAAAGAAAAGAACTTTAGAATTCTTTGTAAGAAATCCCGCACACCTAACCGCGTCGAATCGTCCAAATCTGGAAGGACTCCAGCCAAGCCTGTAAGCAGCCAGGACTGTAGCCAAGTTACAACCGTTTCGTTTCGATTCTCTTTTCGTCGATCGCCTCGAGTAGGCCTCGCCTCCGATTCCTTTATTCTGAAGTCATCTCAACGCTCAGTCTCGTGGTCAGAACAAAGGAATAAAAGGCGTGACCGACTCGATGCGATCAACGAAAAGATAATTGAAATGCAACGGTTGTAACTTGGCTGGGTGGGCTGAATAAAGAATACGATTCTTTCGACGCGTTCGGCTCCGATAAGTTTGCGTTCACTTTAACTCAGAACCATCCTCAAGAAATAACTTCGTGTTTATTTCCTTAAGTAAGTAGGTACCTACCTACAATGAAGTTATAAAAACTTGTTAATCAAACAAACAATGATATTTATTTGCTAGTCAAGACAACGAAGGAACTAGGAGTGAGGTTTAGGCTGTAAAAGTCTGACACGCCCTCGTGCAATGATTTTCAAGTCATGTACTATGATTCTGATTGTAATGTGATGTAATTATAATTCCCGCGCACACACTTCAATAGCTACTTCTAATCATCAATTAACCCGGATGTAAGGACCAAAATTTCCAACTGAATAATTTCTGATTACGCATACTTAAAAAGCATTAAAACCAGTTCAATGAACATATGACTACTTACCACAAAAAAAAACCTTAAAAAAAAACTAGCGTTCATAGACAAAAAACTGTCATGGCGAATCAGACCCGCGCCCGAAAGATTCCGTACCATAATTAATCTACCTGTTGCCGATATTAATATCGAGCAAAAAGCGACAAAAAAAACACGTTTATGTGTGTATGGAAATCCCAATTAAATATTTATTTTATTCTCATTTGAGTATTTGCTGTGTTAGTAGCAAAAGAAATATTCGTACATCATCTGTCTAACTATCACTGTTTAATGAGACACAGCCTGGTGACAGACAGACGGACTGTAAAGTCTTAGTAATAGGGTCCCGGTTTTACGGAACCCTAAAAGAGCACGCAAACAACGCGTGTAACTAAAATGGTCCTCTAACTCTTCACAATAGTATATTCTATAACCAAACTAAAGGTCATTGACTTAATCGTCTACCGTTCATGCCGTTGTAAAATCTGAAGGATTATAAGAATTACGATCGCATGACCGGCTAATTTTGTAGTATTTTGTGAGTTGAGTTGTAAAGATAAGCGTCTATCAGCTAGGCTGGGTTTCTGATGGGTGGGTGACCCATCTGTCAAATGCTTCATATTAAGTATTCGTTATTGGACTGTTTTAGGATAAATGATGGAACATGGATTTGAGCAAAGCTTCATCATCATAATTTCAGCCGAAAGACATCCACTGCTGGACATAGGCTTCCCCCAAGTGTCGCTACAATGAACGGTCCTGTGCGTCTCGCATCCATCGGACTCCCGCAACCGTTATCAGGTCATCGGTCCACCTTGTAGGAGGCCTTCCAACGCTACGTCTTCCGGTACGTGGTCGCCATTTCAGAACCTTTCGGCCCCAACGGCCATCCGTTCTGAGAGCAATGTGCCCTGCACATAGCCACATAAGTTTGGCGATTCTTCGTGCTATGTCGGTGACCTTGATTCTCCTGCGCTCAAATCTCACTTAATGAGTCCTAAGTCATGGATCTAGGTCGCTTTTTGATTGATTGAACGTTCAATTAACGTAACCCAAAGGTTAAGCAGAGTTAGTCGTATACAGCACTCATTTCACACACACATTCCACATTCTATTATGATGTATTATATTATTTAAGTACCTACGCATCACCGCTATATATTACACTACAAAACTGTTTCGCGTCCGTTACGTCACAACCTCAGGTTCAGTTGAAAACCAGCGTCAGGCACTAGTTGTCTGGCAATCATGCTGAACTGGACCTATTTTGGCGCCGCCGTGAGGCGCATAATTCCATATCTATATTATTATTATTTTGTTTTTTTTTTTGTTTTTTTTTATTCTCTTTTGTACGGTTTCGTGTTTTCATATCAATATTGTTTGTGTGCCTTGCGTTGTGACAAAATAAATCCATTTTCTTTCTTTCTTTCTATTTTTCACCAATTACCTACGCTAAAGTATGGGGTCGAGTCTATTGCCAGTATCATAATCATTATTTCAGCCCAAAGACGTCCACTGCTGGACACAGGCCTCCCCCAAGTGTCGCCACAAAGACAGGTCCTGTGCGTCTCGCATCCATCGCATCCCCGCGACTCTCAGCAGGTCATCGGTGCACCTTGTGGAAGGCCTTCCAACGCTACGTCCTTAGGTGCGCGGTCGCTACTCCAGAACCTTTCGGCCAAATCGACCATCTGTATTACGGGCAAAAACGCCAAACTAAACATTACTCGATAATCAGACAGTTTTAGTCGATGTCGCGTAGTATAATAAGGGTTAGACCGGTCTTATTCGGAACAAAAAATAAGACGGTGTAACAGGCCCTTTAAGTGACAGTGGGCAGGGCACATTGGTCGTAGAACAAAGGCTTTGCACAAAGGTTATAGGAAATAGTACCTATACGTAAGAGTAATAAATTAACGTATTTCAGTAGGTAGGTATTCAGATATTTGCAACATGTAAATAGGCGTGATGGCGCCGTGCTAGTGACGTGTTATGAACTCCGTTCACCTCTGCAGTAATTAATACAAAATTACATAATATAGGTACGTATGTAACTATGACGTTTAAGACTTTAAGCAATGACAGATATGTTTGAGTTTCAGAAAGGAGGCAATGGTTTATATGTATATAGGTATATGAAATTTTTCGTTAATCTACACTAATATTATAAAGAGGTAGTTTGTTTTTTGTTTGTAGGAGGTAATATGTGAAAGTACTGCCCTCCTAGCCAAGTTACAACCGTTTTGTTTCGATTCTCTTTACGTTGATCGCCTCGAGTCGGCCACGCCTCCTATTCCTTTGTCCTGACCACGTGACTGAGCGTTGAGATGACGTCAGAATAAAGGAATCGGAGGCGTGGCCTACTCGAGGCGATCTACGAAAAGAGAATCGAAACGAAACGGTTGTAACCTGGCTAGGTGGGCAGATCCGATTGCTAAAATTTTTTTACCGATAGAAAGCTGCTTTATTCCTGAGTGACATAGGCTATAGTTTATGTACTCGAGTGAAGCTGTAGGTAAAAGCTAGTTATAAATCAGTATTTAGCACCTTTTTGCTATCGTATGGTTACACTTACAGCCTTGGACTTATCCTACACTAGCTTTTGATAACAGCTTCGACCGTGTGACAGAAGAAAAATCTCCCAAGAAAACATACTTGTACATGTCTCGAGATAAAAAGTATTCTATTCGCTATTCCAAAGCATAGTCTGGCTAGCCCACCGGTATCGGGAACAGGGTCCAAGCTACCGGCAGTCAGTTCTCCAGAAAAAGGAACCGAGAAATGAACTTCCTAACTATACGAGCCGTGTCCAGAAGTACCGCTTTCTGAATCAAGCCTTTGATCCAGTCGCCTAACGAGAGCCTCCTCCTAAGGTATTGGTCGAGGCTCTTGGCTCTTGGCTAAAACGACTATCGGCACAATGATCGCCGATTCCACTTCCCACATATCGACAAAATCGCGAGCTAAATCAATGTACCTAACGTTATTCTAATCCGTTCAGCCGTTTGATAGTGAAGAACTGACAAACATACATACTCACAAACTTTAGCCTTTCTTTTATTATTGTGATATATTTTGTACTTATCTTAGCAGTCATCTCCTGTCTAGCCATAACATACTTCTTACCATGTATCTATCGTTGCTGTTTCTGTTTATCACCTAGGACAAACTTATATCCTGCATAAAAAAACATGTTTTCTAGTCTTCAACTAATAAATAATAATATTCCACAACTATCACACACCGCCGTCTAGTCCCAAGCCAAGCAGAGCTTGTGTTATGAGTACTAGACAACTGATAAACCCACTTCTATATTTCTAAATACATACATATTATAGATAAATTACACCCAAACACAGAACACATGATCGTGCTCATCACACAAACATTTGTCCTGGGTGGGAATCGTAACCACGACCTCCGGCATAGCAGTCAGTGCCACTAATCACTAGACCAACTGCACCCACTGTATTTTGATTATAGACAGTTCTTGAAACTTCCTGACACTTAGGTACAACTATATGTATAATTCGCACTACTAACCTTCACAATGACAGTGTATGATAAAAACTTGCAGATTCCTGAGCTATGTAGATCACCTTGTTTTGTAATTTCCTATTTCCGGGCGTTAAAAAAATTCGCCACTTGGCTTTAGGATTTTTATTGAAGCGAAACATGTGCGAACGAGAAATGGGGATTTTTTTTAGTTTTAAAATCATGTTATGACAAATCCCGCTCTTGGGCGGAGTGCGAGATAGTGTCAGACTTTTACTTACTAAAAACCAACTCCTGTTCTTTCGTTGCCTTCGTCCCAGGACCCCGGGTTTCGTTACGCGTACCTCTACGATTTGCTGACATCTCTCTGACATCTCCGCGTGAACAATACGCGCCGTCGGCAACTTGGGCTCGGTCCGGACGGTTACCGGACGGTCGGACGGCGGGCTACCCATTGCTCACCGTCCGCAAGCCCGCGTCTACGGTGGCCGGAAATCGGAATCGGAATCCCCGCGGCGGTTGGGGCCTGAAGACCGTTGCCTCACGCGAGAGAAAGGGGGATGGAGCTTTAGAACCTATATAGCTCCATCCCTTTAACAGTTCAGTTTAGGTCATCAAAAACAGAACTCAAGGTAGGGCCTCAGTTATCTGTCAATACTCCAGCGGAGCGGCTCCAACGAGCGGGCTCGGAGTTTCCTTGCGTGATCACATCAGAAATGAAGATATCCTGCGTTATCTAAAACGATAAATAACGCAGCGCTGGTATAATAATAAGACGTGGTGTGTTACAATTTTACAATAATTTTTACTATTTCAAGTATAAAGTGAGAAATGATTATATTAGAAGAAGTTTGAAAGTGGCGTCAGTGACTGGAAAGTTGAAAAGGAATCGTTTGTCTTGGTATGGTCATGTGAAGAGGAGGGATGAAACTCATGTTACCAAAAGAATTATGAGTATACATGTAAATGGATGGAGAGGGAGATCCGGCCAAAGAAAAGATGGTTGTGTAAGAAAAGGGAGTTAGTTATAGCGTGACGATGACAGGACAGAATAGAAGAAAAAAATGTGTTGCGCCGACCCCAAATAACATGGGACAAGGGCAGGAAGATGACGATGATGACGATGATCGAATCATTCAACATCAAAAAAGCATATAATATGCTGCAAGTCGCAACCTAGCAAATCATGCCAAGTGTATGTTTTCTTTTACAACTGTCTATCTGTCTATACGTTCATATAACTTTCAAGTGACATAACATAGTCTATATATAGAAAGATATGTCCGTCCCAATGATTGGTCATGCCGACAATCAGCGTGGGTGTTATAACAAGCAAATTAGATCGAATTAGCTCAATTTGCGAGACCAGTGTGTTATGTTATGGAGTAGCTATGTTTTTATGATTGTTGCTAATGTGAGGTGAGTTAGAATTTGAAGCAGTGATTGCGGCTTTGATTATAGGTCACTGGAAAAATAGCTGGATTTAATCATCATTTTGTCAGGCCTTTTGGTCTAGTGGTCAGTGATTCTGACTGTTATTCGTTTCCCACCCAGGACAAATGTTTGTGTGATGAGCACGATCATTTCTTGTGTGTCTGGGTGTAATTTATCTATGTAATGTAGAGATATATAAGTATGTTTATCAGTTGTCTAGTATTCATACCACAAGCTCTGCTTAGTTTGGGACTAGATGGCGTTGTGTGAAAGTTGTGGAATATTATTATCATTATTCCCGTGTCAGTAGCCCAATTTATTTGGCTATTCATCAATTTATGTATTCTTGTTCAAGGAAATTATAATAAACCTACTTTATTACTTCACTAGACGCTATCAGAGACGAGCGAGCTGTTTTTACATTAACGCGACCGAAACGTTTACTGCGTTTGACTGTCTGATTGGTTAAGAGCTTGGAGTGGGCCAATCGGAGCGCCGAACGTCATTCAGAACGTGTTGATCGCGTTAATGTAAGGGCGTTATCACACTAACGGTTTGCAAGTGGCTGCGAGGCGGAGCGGGCGCGCAGCGAATGCGTCGCGAACACGCCGCGGCTGCGAAGCGAAAACGTCGCGGACGCGTGGATTTTTGCAACGTTTTTAACGCATGTTACACTCGGTAACAAAATGGATTCCGACGAGGAGACACTGCTGTTTGCTTTATTACTTCAAAGATCCGCATCTCGTTGCCGGATCTCGTTGCGCGTCCGTAACTGCTGCGCATGCGCGTCGTGTTCGTTGCGCGCCCGTGACGTATTCGTTACGCACCCACTCCGCTTTGAGGACGCTTGCAATCCGCTAGTATGATAAAGCCCTAAAACAAACTATCATAAGCACTCAGACAACCATAGAAAGAAACCGTTAAAAAATACAGGACGTAAAATTCTAGTCCAATTGTTTCAATAGAAATACCGCTAGCATCTTTAGTAGAGGTCATTTACACCTTGATTGATGAACGTATTATTCACTTCTATAAATTCTACTTGTCTCGTAACAATAAACTATTTTAAGAACTCACAAGAGCGCATGAACAGTTTCTAAAATAAATGGACACAAATATGTGTGAAGGTCGAGCTGATGATTGCAGTGATTACTCAAAGAAAATAAATGACCTGACAAGAATTGAAATTTTTGAAATTCGAACAAAGGTGGTTGGTTATACGGCTAAAAAATTAAACTAGATACTCCCAGCGGCTTCGCTCGAGTAAGGGTAGAAAATATATGCCTATGTCACTTCGTGATTAAGTAGCATTCTGAGTCTTCTCTTGAGTTTACTTATTACAAACCAAAATACAAATCTTGTCTGTTTATAATATTAGTATGTTATGGTGTCTGTATGTGTGTTTTTAGTTTAGTTATTTTGTAGCACATTCCATTCAAGTTTCAGTCCATTCAAAGGTTGTCTGGTATTACCATATCTATTATTACTATAGAATTGGCAATATTTTATAAGAGACTAGCTTCTACCAGCGGCTTTGCCCGCGTGAAAGTCAGTTACTCCATACAAACTTTGGACCCCCATTTCATCCCCTTAGGGGGTGAATTTTACAAAATCCTCTCTTAGTGCTCGCTTGCGTTATAAAAGAAAACCTTGTGCAAAATTTCAGGCTCCTAGGTGTTGTAGTTTCGGCTGTGCGTTGATATGTCAGTCAGTCAGTTTCTTCTTTTATATATATAGATGACGAAGAGATGATACGAGTTGAAAATAGTATTGCCAGGTCCAATTGGATTACAATCGGGACAAAAGTTAAATCAAATCGGGATTTAGGGTTTTCGATCGGGACAAACAAAAAAAATCTTTTCTTTGGTGAAAAATCATTCAATGATTTCTCTCGCTTTAGGATGGAACTATGTTCTTCAGTTGCCCTATACGTTCCAGAGCTACAGTCAGTCTTTCAATTTTTCCCGCGCCGCCCTAGCAGGCATCGGCTTTACTGAGCGCCTTCAGTTTTGCTGACATTTCTTTGAGGAACGCATACAACACGACGCGTCATCGACAAGGGTTAGGTTTTGTGCCCGTGTGTCATTTTGAACGCACTTAGCATATGTTTCAATGATGCGAATGAACTGATATATGTTACTTTATAATGTCTTTTAATAAATTTATTGATTTATCGGAACATTTAGCGTCACGATCAGGCGCAAATCGGGACGCGTCCTCAGACCCTTCAAAATCGGGACATACCGCGCAAATCGGAACACCTGGCAACACGAGTTGACAACTATGATGAATGAGTATTCGTTAAACAATTATTGCTTAAACATCATTAAGGGTTTAATTAATTGCGTATACATCTTTACCATGAACAGATTACATCATCGATACATATCTTTCGATACGACACAGATCATCAACTGTACCTAAGGACTCACCATCTTTCTTTTGCTTTTATCCGAATTTGACAATGACAATTGGCATTGACATACCATTGACATTAAAAAAATGACTCCTTCCATATTTTTCTTTTAGTACATATTCATCTCAGTATTCACCACCTTTTTTAGAAATTTCATCTTTCAGGTCCACCGGAACATTAATCGTTTGGTTGTTCGCAATAAGTACTATTTGACCAAATGATCCAACGTTTGCGAGAAGTTTTCCAAGCCGTTAAGACAATACAATTGTTACCAGTCACATCTAGAAATAACTTGTTCCGTCGCCGTGTGAAGATCAAGGTATTATTCGTATGTACTTAGCTATAGTTAGCGACTTCTTGAGTTCGAGTTACATCCTTTATAACCGACGGTTGTATTCTTGTGTTTAGTTGTAGTAGTAGTTACTTTTCAAACTCCTTTTCGGAATCTTTCTTTTTATCATCATTGTTTTGCCTGTATCCTAAATTAGTTTTGAGTCGACTCTCTATGTCTTGTTCTCATATATTTTTATTAGTTATCGTCTCAGGTGTCACCCTGTTTATAGCCGTAAGGTCTTTAAAACAATCCCTTCATCGTTTCTTCGCTCTTACCCTATTCCTATAGCCTTCTACATTCAGGCTAAAACTATCCTTTCAGCAAAGTTCTCCATATGCTGGTACTTGTAACTATTCTTGATATTTTAGATGGGAGATCATAAAATAACGGTCTGGGTGTATTGATAGGGAGTATCACGACTGTCTAAAACCTATCTATGTTCCTTCAATTGCCTTCTGCGTTCCAATACCACGTTAACTCTTTTGGACCACCCTGCTACAACCCTCTCGCTAGCCTATGTTTTAAATATTTATATCAACTGTCGTAGCCGTTCATTTGTTTATTCTAATATGTGATATGATTATGAGCCTTTCAACAATGCCTACCAAATACCAAATGACTAATTATGTAGATTGAAAAGTAAATATCTGCTAATCTATTAACACTATCTGAGACCAGAAGTTAAGTGGTGCTCACAAGGTCGATAGCTATAAAGCGATGACACTACTTGAGATCATGATTTACAACATTTAACCTTTTGAGTGCGAATAATTGATTTGATTTGATTGATCACACGAAAAGGAACATGTGAAAAAAAAATATACCTAGATCCGTTTATAGGAGCGTATTTTGAGAAAGTTGAATAAGTTGACTATTTAGTCTACACCAGCTCAGTCAAAGAGGCTGCAAATAATTGCACTTCAACCGCAGGTGCTAATTTGAATACGAAATTTTCTAAAATTTTAACATGGTTAGATCAAGTTTAGGTTCCGATATTTCCTGCTAGAGCTTCGTAATCGTTCGAAAGAATTCTCGTGGCTCTGAACCCACCTGCGTTCCTTCAGTTGCCCTTAGTAGGACAACTGAAGGACCACAGGTGGGTTTTAATCAGTAAATGTCTGACACTCTCTCTCTCCCACTTCAACCAGAGCGCGAAGAGTCATTTGATGTTTTCAAAGTTTTTATCTCAAAAATATTCGACGGTATACCGACGAATATTTTTGGTCATTTACGCGTGAGAAATCGTTCAAAAACAGCTAGTGGCAACTCGTTGCCGAAATCCACGTTACAACTTTTTTTTTACTATTGTTAGGTTCGGGCTTGACCACTATCTCACCTGTTGGAAAGCGACGATGTGGTCAACGACGGACCACGCTTGTCTAGAAGTAACCTATTCACTCTTGACTTAAACACCCCCAGGTTCTAGTAATTAGGAAACTAGACTCCAGCAGAGACCGTATCCAAAACGAGAAAGACATAGAATACACTGTTAAAATGCGAAAGTCAATAAGCTAAGCCTATTATTATACTTTCAACTAGCTTCTGCCAGCGGCTTCGCCCGCGTAAAAATAGGTTTCTCCATACAAACTTCCAAACCCCGTTTTACCCCCTTAGGGGCGGAGTTTCGTAAAATCCGTTCTTAAAGGATGTCTACACCTTATAGGTAACCAACCTGCCAAATTTTAAGTTTGTAGGCGTTGTAGTTTCTGAGATTTCGTGATTAATCAGTTAGTGGTATTTCGCTTTTATACATATATATAGATAGAAAATAAATACAATTTGACATTGAGAATAGCCAGTGCAAACTGGTAACTGAATTAATTATAATATGCAGAAAGAATGCTCGTAGCAAATACGTGACGTGGGTTTCACACAGTATTAAAGAATGTCGTTTTTAGCAGTTTTTTTTTTTTTTTGTATACTTTGGAATTTGGAGTATTGCAATACAAAATCTATATAGTCCATATCCTTGACTTTTACTTTGAAACGGCTCTAAAAGATTTTGTTAAACAACCATTTTTTTTGCGCAAACATCATGGAACAATTAAAAAAAAAACTTTGGTCCTTTCAGTTCCTTTCACAGTGAATATAATATTTTTGTAAGTCTCAAAGGACCAAAGCTTGACCACAGCCATTTTTTTTTGCAGTGATGCAAATAAAAATGTAATGATTTCATGAAACTAGTTTTTGTATACATCGCGTCTATGATAGAACGCTTTGGCACGCTCGGCGCATTCTGTACTTATTTTCTCTTTGACTTTGTTTTTTATATTTCTATGTTTATAACCGTTGTGGAGTTTTTGGCGGGATTTCTTCGAGTGAAGTTCAGTGGCTGTTTTAATTAATCGCAAATCGATTCCTAGTAGATTTTGTTATGTAAAGTGTCAAGTGTCTGCGCAACTGGAATAATATGTGTAATCATTGAAATAGGCGCGATCTCAGTAAAATGGAGCTGAGAATTTTATTGTAGTTTTAGCTACCTCAGCGAAATTTGCTGAGAAGACTGAATCGATACATTTGCAGCCAAATACTTCAAAAACATTAAAACGTGTTACACCTGCATTCTAAAGTAAAACAAAAAAGAAACAACTATAAGATTCGAATACGGAAGGTTCGACCATTCCATTTTCTAAGGGGTAAACAGAAAAAAATATATAACCGTTGTGCTGTCTGTCCATAAGAAACGTTTTTCTACTCTATTCTTTGATGGGCGATAAGATAGGCAGACTGAAGAAGTCTCGATGGGCATTTTTTTTAAATATCTATACAGAGTGATGTCTGCTCACACCATTCCGCAAACACGGTTAGTTACACCGAGTAATCACGTTCCGAAATGCTGACTCTTTAAACACGGTAATATGCACCTAGTGCAGTTTACGTAACACAACGGTTTATCACGTGGGTAACAGCTGATGTAAATAGGTGCAAGGCATGATATGCAGCTGATGAATGAGAACACGTCATCGGGGAAATAATTAGTATACTTTTATGTTCGATACCTATCCATTTGTTTAACTTAGACATGATTTTTTTGTCGCATATAATATGAAACTATTATACTTAAATTAAAACATTAAGTTTTGAATTTTTGGTGTGATTATTATTATTATTATTTTGGGTTATTGTGATTTTAATGTATTGAATTTATTGTTTTTTTTTATTGGATTTTTTTGGAATTATTATGTATTGTTTTTAAGCTAATTATTTTATATTGATGATATGGGTTTTTACCCAAAATAAATGAATTTTATTTTTATTTATTTTATTTTTACATTTTTAGCAAGCCATAACATGTACTGAAGCTAATCCTGAAAGTCTTGAAGAATGATCTGAAAGGGAGTGATTGAAAGAGTGACGGTAAATAAGGAAGAATGGAAGAAGAAATGATGGTACACTGAACTCAAATCCCAGGGGCCATTGTAAATAGCTCTTAGGTTTTAATCGTAATATTTCTCAAAATTCAAAACTAACGCTAACACTAGAGGAGCGCTCATTTGTTTTGGTATCCTCATTTGGTTGTTTTTTATTTTTATTATATCATCTTTCATATTATTTTTTTTGGCTTTTGGAACAAATTAAAAAAATAAACGTAAAGTGGTAAACGTGTCGAATTTTTTTTTTGGCTACAGAATGGTTAACATGTATAAGGGCAAAACGATAGTATTTAAATTATTTATAGAAAAAGACAACGTGTTGCAAAATTCTAAGCAACATGGTACAAGATTTGGATACTGGAGATACTGAGCCACTACTACTAAAGCAAAAAATAAAATTACCCCAATTATGGGTGGAGTATTTAACTTAAACAATAATAGTTACAGTATAGTTGAAAATACACAGTTTTTGGTCTTTGAACTTGAAGTGCAGAGAGATTTACTAGTTTTTGGCTCAGAAATACAAACACATTAGTGTAGTAAAATGAAAACGTTTAAAATCTTACAACTTACATAATGGCCAAAATGCAGTCTATTATGAATCTGGACGGCATGTAGCATGCCCTACATATGATGCCAAAGAAGAATGCTGACTCATATCATAAGTAATGATATGTAGATAAATCTCGTAATGTCACACACGAAATCAGTAGGTGTGTGTGGATAATGCGAGCATAAATGTAGATATATATGAAGAGTTATGATAGGACTTACTTACTGCAATAAGAGATAATGATACCGTGACGATTGTTAGGAGAGAATGGATGATGAGCAACGTTTTGCACCGGGCCCCAAGTAACATACGTGAAGAACATAAAGACAATGATGATGTAATTGAAATTAACAAGGTTATAACGGCAAAAGCAAATGTCCAAGGAAAGCATTTTGTTGAGGGTGATGGCTCGGGCTTGGTGCAACGGAAACAATGGCGTGGGTTGATAGTACGTTTCTTGCGTTTTTACAGAAAAACAATATGGGCGTTTTTAACAAAAAGGATTGATCGGAAGTGCGCATTGATTTGTGATTGATGGCAGACTGCAGGGGGTCCCACAGTGTGACCAGCATGTCAGCGTGTGCCTCCTCTCAGTTTAAATAGTGATGCTACTTACTAATTCTATAACACATAGTTTTACAAATAATCTAGACTATTTAGCGCGTCGCTAACACATTTGATGGAATCAGTCATAATTTACATTGGACATTTACTAGTTTAGAGCAGATACTCACAAGAAACATAGTTTGTCTTAGAAATGGTATGTTATGCTGCTATTGCAGCAATTGCAGCATATTGCTAAAATGTGTATGAGAACGTGTAACATACTGGAGAAAATAGGACCTCTTATAAATCACAAACAACTACGCGTGACAGAATGTCAAAGAATCATTTTCTGATCATCACATTTATTAGACAACCACTATCCAAGGAGTATCGGGTTGCCGCATTCGGTTAAACTGGAAGCACATCCCAAGCTAGTTGTAAAAAGGCTAGAGAGATGATGTTGACGATTACACAACTAAAGCGTATGGTAACGAAGGTCATATGTCCAAGTCTATAACTAATTAGCAAGCCATCAATCACTCGACCAGGCCTTCCACCCATGACAAAGATAACAGCTGATAACACTGGCTTTTCCATGGCAATATCAAAGATATGACTAGAAAAGACACGTTCGGTCGACATGCCTTAGTGCCTACCATTTTTTCGAACTCTGATAGAGTCGGCTAACAGAGTGACCTGGTGCTTCTGAATACTAGTATTTTACAAAGCATCAAAGATCTACAAACGAAAGCTGGGACGACTTTTCACGACGCAGTGGAGTCTTGGAATGAATGGTTATCCATTGAACACATGTTACATGTTGGACATTCCAGCCATACCTACTAACAAAACGATTTGGGAACACATTAATTATGCGTAGGTACAGGTAAGGAATGGAATTCCCTGCCGGAGTCTGTGTTTCTTGATAGCTATAACCTAGGTGTCAATCAAGAGTTACTTCTAGGCAAGTGTGCTCCATCGTCGACCACAAAATCGCTTATGATTAGATAGGTATCTGCTCAATCGCGAGTACTTAAAAAGAAAAAAAAAACTGGGTAAGCGCGAGTCGGACTCGCGCACTGAAGGATCCGTACAAACTTACCTATGAAAACAGTTAATTCCCGAATAGAGTTACTTTTATGCAAACGTGCTCCACTTTCGATGCCATCATCGCTTATCGTCAGGTAAGATAGAGATCAAGCGCAAGCCTAGCCAATATAAAAGAACATGTTTGTAATGGAATAAAAAGCCACAATTGATATTCACATCATGTAGTTGCCAGTTTCCTTGTGATAAGGTGGGCGTTGAACGGATTCATATAATCAGTGGGCACGTGACTTACACGTGGTGCTATTATAGTTAGGTTATAGGTACTCGTAGCTTTATTGCAAGGACGTAAAATAATTTCTTTATGATTTGACGGTTTTTTTTAAATTAACATAAACTATTATAGGCATTATAGTGCTTACCTAGAGCAATGGTGGCCGAGTGGTAATGGCCCCGACTTACGAGTTGTAGGTTTTGGGTTCAAACCCAGCCAGGCGCATTACTTTGTGTAATTTATTTCGTCACCACTGCTCTCAAAACGGTGAAGAAAAACATCGTTACGAAACCGGCATGTCCTAGAACCAAAAATTCGAAGACTTGTGACATCCACCATTCCGATCTGGACCCGCGTGGTGGATTACGGCCCATTCCCTCTCCCAGACAGGAGGCCAGAGTCCCAACAGCGGGAACATTACAAGGCCGATTATGCTAAGTTATGTATCGTGCTTAAAAAATATAAATCTAATGTAAATATGCCCTATTACGCCACGCGGGCCTAGTACAGATTGATGGATGTCACGTCATATCTTCGAATTTTCGTTTCTAGGACGTATACCGGTATCCTCACGATGTTTTTCTTCACCGTTTTGAGAGCAGTGCTGATTAAATTATAACACAAAGTAATGCGCCTGGCTGGGTTTGAAGCCGCGGCCTACAACTTGTAAGTCGGAGCAGTTACAAATGGGACACTACTAGCAGTGGTTACACAGAAATTCAATTCAACTCCATTTCGATATAAGGTTGCTAACATTACGACCTTTTCAGACTCCATTTATAGAATACAAGAAACTCAGCTGATTGATTCTACGAGAACATTGAACTGTAGTAATATGTATTGAAGAATTAAACCAGTTCTCTGAACTATTTTTGTCACAGCATTTTTCTTTCTTTACTTAAAGTAACCAAGACCTCTTAATTCCAATACTTAGCGTTGCGATTCACGACTGTCGACATTTAAGAGTGAAGGTGAACCAGAATGGAAGAAAAATTCAATAGTAGTTGACAGGAAGACTTTTGGTTTTAATTAATAGACTTAAATGATTATGCTTCATGACCCACCTCTTCTATATGCAATATTAAACCCAGAAACTAATTATCTTTCCCCCTCAGCAAAATCAAAGGGTGTTCGATTAGTTTCAGCTTATCTAGATCTTATTCAACATACCTAATCTTAAAGGAAATATATAAAATATGAAAAAAATAAAATCTATAATTATAATAATTAAATATATATATATATATTAAAGCTAATCTAACTTCATAAGAAATAGTTTGAGCTACTGCCCGTAATCCACCTAATAAAGCATAATTTGAATTAGAAGATCACCCAGCTACTATTACAGTATAAACCGAGCTTGATGATGACTGAGTAGGGTGTGATTCCTCGCGGTCTGGGTGAATACCCACCTGTGTTTCTTCAGTTGCTCTTCGCGTTCCTGAGCCGCGGTAACTCTTTCGAACGATGTCACAGCCCAAGTCTGCAAGCTGATTTGACTTGTTTCTGTCTTTGAAGCTCTCGGAAGCTTTCATATAAACAAGTGGAATTTTGAAATCTTGAACTAGACTTCATAAGCATATATCTAAGCAATATGTAAGAAGATAAAGCTGGGCAAGCCATCAGAGAACTCGAGTTTTTTGTGTTCTCTGTTGGCTCGTGTCTTTATGTAAAGGCATTATAAATATAAAATATTCTTTTTATTATAATAACGCGAGAACACTTTCTTTTACGTATAGCTCAGCCCCCCCCAGCCAAGTTACGATCGTTTCGTTCGCGTCTAACGCCTCGAGTAGGCCACGCCTCCGATTCCTTTGCTCTGAATCGTAACTTGGCTAGGGGGGAAGGGGTGGAAGCCCCTGCCAAACTTTGTTTCCTGATAGCTACAATGTAGGGGTTTTTAAGTACTGCGGGAACGTTTGAAAGACTGACCGTGGCCCTAAAACGCAAAGGGTAACTGAATGATACAGGTGAGTTTTAGTCAGAAGTCTGACACGCCCTCTCGTTCCAGCCTAGAGCGCAAGAAACATTTGATGATATCCTATCTCAAAAAAAAATGGTCTACGTCAAGAGTTACTTTTAGGGAAGCGTGCTCCATCATCGAACACAAATCATCGCTTACCATCAGGTGAGATAGTGATCAAACGCAAATAATATAATAATCACGGGTAGTCAGTTTAAGTTTGCAGGAATTTAACTAGTTTTGCCATCGATACGCTAAGAAGAATTGCAAAAGTGAAACCCAGGGCCCTGAGACGAAGGCAAGGAAGGAACAGGAGTGGGTTTTTAATCAGTAAAAGTCTGACACTATCTCCCGCTCCGCCCAAGAGCGCGATTTGTCATTAGATGATTTTCTCACATAAAAATAAATAAATAATATAATAATAGCTACAACCTACACATTACTAGACCTAACTTGTATAATATCCGACATGAAGATAATGAATTTATTACATCAGGTCACGTGGCGTATCCCAGGTATCACTCAAGTCCCACGTGGATACGAACGTACGGTTTTATGGCTCTTACAACAAAAAAAATGTAGCAAAAAAAAACTGGTCAGACAACTAATATTCGAAATATAAATCGTGAAGTCGCGCCAACGGGTCCGCACGTGTATAAGAAACTCATCTAAATTGCAAATTAGACCTAAACTTCATCAAATCTATTTCAGCTAGTATTAAGGATATTGCTGACACTTCGCGCCTCGAAGAGCACGTAAAGCTGTTGGTCTCGTTAGTCATTCGTAGATCTTTAACAGTAGTTACAGGTCATCAAACGTCAGAAAGTCTGACCGTTAGTTTATCCAAAAAGAAAGAAAGAAAACAAGTTTATTCTGCCCAAATAGACGCACAATAAAATACGGCAATCTGTCGGACCATGAAAACCGGGCATAACTGTGCTGCACCATAGACACTAGACAAAACACAGTTGTCCGATGTCTACAGTTTAGTCTGTCGTTGTCTCTTGTCTATTGGACCTGGCCAGGACCGACAGAGACTATTATAACATGTAAATATAAACAAATTTTAATACAATTTAAATCCAAGTTGTGCGTCGCATCTGGCAAAAATTGGTTGTTGCTCAGCTTATACCGTGACGCTGGGCAAATGCTGATTTTCAGCAACCGCCTTTTTTAAAAGTATTATGTTGTCCAGTAACTGGGTTGCAGAGGTCTGATAGGCAATTGCTCCTTGTAAAACACAGGTATTCAGCCGCATTTGGGTAGACTGGAAGCAGACCCCAAGCTAGTTGGGAAAAGGCTAGGGAGATGATGATTTATTGAAATCAAACAGTAACGACTGTGTGAACAGTGATATGAAAGAAAAAGAAGTTAGTGATAGCATGACGGTTGACAGGATAGAATGGAAGAAAAAAACGTGTTGCACCGACCCCAAATCAGATGGGACAAGGGCAGAAAGATGATGATGACGCTTAAGGAATTTAGACAGCGTTGAAGTTCATCCATAACTTGAGTCTACCTACTAAACTACTTTTGCGCTATGTATCATGTCATTAAATGCAAACCTGATATATTCATTATCATGGAAACTGTTATACCATGTTATTAATCATGAAAGGACGTCGTGAAGACCAATAATACTACTGCAGTAAATGATTAATGACACATCTGATTTTGACCTTGTAATAACCAAGGTCAAAATCAGATGATATAGAGGTTGATGATGAGGGAGGATGATGTAGAGGTTTCCGAGATGCAATCAAAGGCAGAAGAAATTGTACATAGTAGAATTTATAGCATAATAAATCACGTTAGAAAATACATATGAGTACAGCCATCAGGCGATCACGTTGACGAATAACAAGTCTTTTTTACTTCAAAAAAACGTACGACAGTTGTATAGAAAAAGAAAAACTATCCATCAAACAGTGACTGCCAAGAAGGTCAACATTCAACAGTATATGACCCAGTCAACCTGAAGATGTCTGTAAGACTACAGATATCTTTTGCAGGTTGTCTGAAGGCCAATTCTTGAATTTAAAAAAAAAAACGTGAAATTTCAAGTCGCAATATTTTCTTTCCTTCCTTTCGTCTGCTATAAATGTCAACATATACTCGTGAGTTTTTCAAATGGCCAGTTCCGGAAGTATGGGCTCGATTTTGTTGAAAATGAAACTGCATCAATAGCTATTTTTTTAATCTACATTTTAAGCTAGGAATCGATGCCACTGATCATAAAAAGAAAAAACTGTACGCCATCCGACAGTGTCGCTAAATAGGATAAAATTCTTGAAAGTAATGCCATATGGCAAACTTAAGGAAAGTTGGTGAACAAGACTGCAGTTTGAGAGACTCAGAAATAATTTTATTTATACATGGCATATGGAACAGAGGCGGAAAAGAATGCACACACAAGGACTAGTACTAAATGATAAAGTCATAATTGATAAAACAAAACATGCAGCAGACCGTACGTAAACAATAATAATTTATAGTGTACTAGTCTGTTATGATACGGAGAGTGCAGAAAGTCATTTTCAGTTCAATATAAGTGTAGAAATAAATAACTGTAGCACTACACAAGTCGTATACGAGTAAGTAATTTATCAAAAATGAAACCTTAATTTTGGAGGAAACAGTACTCAAGACGGCAATTCGTATGATTTAGCATTAAGAAGTCCAATAGTAGGTACTAGACCTTTGTAGAATGATGAATAGTATTTATAATATCAATTATTTAATGCATTCATTCCTTGAAAAACACAAAGGACCAGAAATATGTCAAGTAAAAGGACCAACAGTAAACAAAATGAAGTAGAGTCGCCTGACTGACAAGCTATACAATGACCTGTTAACACTCACGGCCTTAAAACATGCGCACCGCAACGATCGACTGAAACGACTCGCTGTTTCAGACATGATACGCTTGCAATGTACAAATAAGGGCTAAACACAACCATTTGTATAGCAGAAAAGGTATGTCTCAAATGAAGAAATCATGTCTTGGCCAAAATAGTCGAGACATACGTTCCTTTTACTCATAAAAAACTTGACGGAACGAATCGACTTGACCACCCAACCTTGAAAGCCAAGAAAAATTGCCAACACTAAGTTCTTACGATGCAAAAATACTACGAACAAGAATCGTAATAAAAGGCAGTACTAACAATATGTTGCAATGCAATTTTAATAAGACAATTACAAAACATAATTATTATCAACAGAGACCGTCGACAAATATTTAAATAATATTGCTACGGCGAAAATCAACAAGTGATACATCGACATTTCAGCGGAATACTGCAGCGATGTGTACGAAATTCTTGGAAAGAAATGTTGTCAATCAAACGTAAATTGCTTGGTTAAAATCTAGGCTAATTACATTTCACAAAAAGGGAAAAAAATACTGCAAATTCGTTCAGTATCACGTCAAGGGTAAAGAGCGGCGTGATGTGCCAAAACGGTTATTTCTGGACTACGGAGTACGAACCATCAAGATCACGGTTATACAACCATTACAAACGGAAAGGTAACTTACCGATGAAACTTGATCGAATAATCACAACACAACACAGTCCACTGTATTATAATCAAGACGACAACTTCGCGAGAATTAAAATTCCTGGAAATCGAGACGTCCGCACCGTATGACGGTCAGATATGAACTGAATGACTCTTTCGCATTGTATAGTCTAGCGGCCATACTTACACACATATACAGGTTGGATGAAAGTGAGGTGTGCGTATATGCCGTTTTTGTGTGTGCAAATCAACAAGATATACCTTGAATGACGCATTGGTGATTGCGTTTGCATTACCGTGTACTGTTTTTGAAGACTGGCATATTTGTAGCTATTATAAGGGGAAATAATGCACGTTATGTAATGAAGCCATAGTAACAAGAATAATGAGTGTTTGAAACAAAACTGACAGTGTCACGCAAAGAAATATTTAGTTTATTTTTCACAGGAAAACTCAGTGAAATAGAATTTTTGTATCTTTACTTAACAGTGACCTAATAGCTATCTCTAACTTGCAAGATTATCTGACCATATCAATTGAGAGCGAGCTCAGACGAGGTAGAGATCTCATTTAACCGAACGGTGTTTTCCGTAATTGACAAAGGAAGACTGTAAAGGAATCGTTTTTACGATGTGACCATGAAACCACATGTAGGATGAGTGTGTACTGTAATCACTATTGTATACACAATTACAGTTCAGAGAGTTAGTTCGAGCACGTAGTTGACTGCAATTCATTGCTATTTGTCCTATTGATATCCTAATCTGTTTTCCCCATTTTGATTGGGTCGAGTGCAATGGTATCAAAAGCCTGATTGAAATCTAGCAATTTTCTTTTAATGTTAAAGTTCTTAGTCTTATTAGTCCCATTTAAACTTTTAAATTAAATATTTTCAGCCATTTCTGAGCTAAACGCTTTGATTTTGATATTCGCTATTCTGATACTCAGGTATATGCATATATTTAGGTAGATCAAAATGTTAAAAGCTAAATCAAAGAAGATCCTGTCCGACATATTATTCCCATTTAATTTAAAACAAGTAAAGATAATGTTAAAAATTGCCGTTACGTAGACAGACAAAAGGCAATAGCAATACTAATTTGTAATATCATAACTGACAAATGATTCTTGAACTAACTGGACGGGCCCACTCAATCTGTGTCGTGGTGTCCTCAAAAGAACACCTCAGACATTAATCTGGATGTTTTGCACATGATGGCAATTGCATGGACTTAAGGTGACATTGACCTCCGTGTTTGTTTCGGTGTTTTTACGCAGAGCTATCAGCTTGGAAACCGGCTTCATCTAATTTGAACTGGCTAACTGAAAAAAGAATGACGTGTAAAAGTGTTCTTTTTAACATTTATCATTTCCAAATCCATATCATTGATACCAGAACTCAGATAAGTACAATATCTATAAACTTCAACCCGGAAACCCCGCCCATATTTTTAGTACGATTTGCAAACTGACAAATTATAAATACTCATATCATATTATCAGCCAAGGTTAGCTGGTCTGTGACACGTGTATATTCGTTTATTATGACAAATTATTTTTAATTTATTTTAAATGTCACTGATTTCCATTCAAGGACTACCTATGTCCATTAAATGCGAATATTTTGTCAAGATTGTTTGCAGTATTGCAGGGTATACGAGAAAGGGAAGACAAATATAAAATGGATGGACTGTGTGAAAAGTAATTTTTCTGGAAAGCTGAACAACTAATAGAGAAGTTCATATGGATATTAGAAAATCCCAAACCGACCCAAAATAAATTGGGATAAAGGCAAGATAATGATTATTATGGATTATGGATATAATTGACTAGCCAGAAAATTATCCTAAGGAAACCTATGTGCAATTCTAAGAGTTGATCTACCCATGTGCCGAATTTAATCCGAACCGTTAGACGTTTGAGCGTAAAGGAGTTAAAAACGTACACAGACATAGACATAGGATTTCACCTCTGTCATATAAGGTTCCATTGTAACCCCATAAACATTTTTCAAATTTGCAGTTTCTTTTTTTCAAACACAGCATTCTACAGCTGCTGAATGACGAAACAATTGGTGTGTCGCTCGTTCTGCTGTCTGATTGGTCAGCTGATGTCTTACGATCGTTCGACGCGTGTCCGTGCGCAAGACTTTAACGTAATGTTCCATTTATAGACTTCTGTAATTGTTCTTTTTCTTATGGTACACTTGTACTAGGTCTTGCTTTTTAAACTTAACAAAAAAAATGATTTAGTCACGACTTTGTTCATTATTGGGCATTTGAGCATTGGGTCCTCTAATGTCGTCCCAATTCCCACGCTCCTGTGCCACACTTAACCTGCTTGATTAGACAACAAACATTCTAGCATAGTCTTTATCCAAAACTACAGTACATATCTCTGTTGCTACTTCTTTTACAGGCACTTCTTCATAGCGTGTAGATGGCAAAGTTAAACTTGCCTTGCCCAGTATTCGGCTACAGCAATGCCGTACACTGATGCTGTCATTAGGTCCCTACGTGAACAGGTAACAGGACACATGATGCAGGATGAAAGGTGGGACATGGTCTGCTGAGAAACGCCGCACAAACATTAAAAATCGGAACCATCCGAGAACCCCCATCTGTGGATATTGTCTTTGCTGAACCCATCCTGGGGGCGGAGTCTATACAGACACTTCCACAGATGATAGATGCTGCAACAGACAGTTTCATATATATAATTAATATTAAATATTACAAGAATTCAAAACTTTCATCAACATTGAAAATGTCCTCACAATTAGTGATCCCCAGAATTGTGTGAGAGGCCGGGAGACGGAGAGACAGAACAATTCTGAAATACTAAAACCTATCGGTAGAATTCTTAGGTCATTTTGTGGAGTTCAATAAATACTGTTGGCTTCAACGCATCAATATTATTAAAACAGCAGTGTATTTAGACGCAAGGCAGTTACATACGCTCTTGAGTTTATCCCTCCAATGCTTTCAAATGTATCGGTTATTGAAACTAATTTGTTCGGTATTTCAGTACTGCGTGCCAAATTTTGCATAGTAAATCATTTTCAAGCGGGAACATTTGAGTTATGACAAAAGACGATAGCAAAATGCATTGCATTTAAAACATAAAAGGTTAGCAAAAATTATATTTATCGAGAAGAGAGACTATTTTATAGCAGACATCATATTACAATCGAAACCTAAAAACAGCTAGTTTTGAAGACTTATTTTTATTTTAGGCACGTGTTTGACCACAATATTACCAACGATGCAGAGCGTTTGCAAAGAAGTAACCTGATAATTTCAATTCAATTCAATTCAATTCTTTATTGCTATATCACATGTGTTACATAAGATCTTAAGAATAGTTAGTTAAGTGCACATGGACCCTGTCGGGCACAGCAATTACAAACAATAGGTACATAAAACAGGTAGAAGTACAATTTTAGAGAACAAAGTTATAATGAGAAAAAAAAAAAAGGAATCGGATATACAACTCGAATTAAATGAAATACAGCTGCCACTAACATAGCAAATAAAAATAGTAAACGTCATAAATTCATTAAATGTCAAAGTAAATTTTTCAACTGTCAGAACTAAATTCGTTATAAAAGTCAGAATAAATTCATTATAATTGTCAAAATTAATTCGTTACAAATGTCAAAATAAATTGATTACAAATGTCAAAATAAATTCATTGTAAATGTCAAAATAAATTCATTGTAACTGTCAAAGTAAATTCATTATAAATGTCAAAATAAATTATTATAAATGTCAAAATTATTTCGTTACACATGTCAAAATTAATTCATTACAAAGGTCAAAATAAATTCATAACAAATTTCAAAATAAATTAATATCAAATGTCAAAATAAATTAATAATAATATATATATAATATAATAAAAAAAAAAAAAAAAAAAAATCGTAACGAGTCCAAAAAAGAATTCATTGATAATGTCAAAAAGATCCACGAAAACAACAAATTTTAAAACAGAATATGGAAAAGGTGTAAATTTTTGAAGCTGTAAATAATAGGTACTATTAAGTTTTAAAGTTATCATTAAAGAATTCCTTTACTGAATAGTAGCATTTGTCGACTAGCAGTTTTTTTAGCCGTTTAATAAATATTCTGTCATTTTCCTCGCTTTTGATGTCATTCGGTATTTTGTTATATATTTTTATTGACCCGACGTGAGGACTCGAACTGTGTAGTTTTAACTTTGATGGAGGTAATACAAGCGTGTTTTCAAATTTTGAACGCGGTGCGTACCGGCGAGGCTGGTCTGTTATTTTTTTGTAGAAGTTCGGGTTTTTTCTTACAAATTTACAATTTTCTAAAATATAAATTGATGATAATGTAAGAGTTTCTAATTTACGGAAATGCGGTCTACAAGTTTTATCATCATTAATATTTACAATTATTCGAATACATTTTTTTTGAAGGATAAACAATTCATTGCTATCTACACTGTTTCCCCAGAGAATGATACCATACGAGAGCCATGCGTATGCGTATGTGTAATAAGCAGATAGTGCAGTTTTGAGATCAGTTGTTTTTTTAAGCTCACGTAAAGCATAGATAAAACTAGATAACTTATTTTTAATTTTTTGTACGTGTGCTTTCCAGGTGATGTGAATATCTAAGTCTAGACCCAGCAAGGTAAAAGTGTCGACACATTCCAATTTTATACTGTCAAACGTAAAATTGATATATAAGGGACTTTTTTGGCGGGGTCTGAATTGCATTAATTTTGTTTTTATAAAATTAATTTCCAAATTGTGGTCTTTCATCCAATTTTGTATATTAGTCATTATATTATTTAAATTGTCAGTTAGGTGTTGAGAGTCAATACAAGAAGTAATTACAGAAATGTCATCGGCAAACAGTACGCACGAATCCGTCATATTCTTAGGGAGGTCGTTGATATAGATCAAAAATAGCAAACACCCGATAACACTACCTTGTGGAATAGAATGTCCAATCCAAAGTCCCTCTGAACGTATTCTTTTCAATTCTCCGGTTAGTTGATCCAAATGTTCAATTTCTACAAATTGTTCCCGATTTTGTAGGTAAGATGCGAACCATTTGTGTGTTATACCTCTGATGCCAATACCGTATAGTTTGTCAAGCAATATTTTATACTGAACTTTGTCATATGCCTTGGTCATATCAAGCAAGATACCTATCGCGTATTTTTTATCATTTAAAAACGTTTAGTAATTCTTGGGTAAATTTATATATTGCTAAAACTGTAGAACGTTTTTTCCGAAAGCCGTTTTGACATTCATCGAAAACTTTTCACAAAAATTATAAACGCGTTTGCACATTGCCTTTTCAAATATTTTAGATGATGTAGGTAGTAGTGCAATCGGGCGGTAATTGTTTAGATCTAACTTCGAGTTTTTTTTGTGAATTGGTTTTATTATCGTTTTTTTTAGCGTCAGGGAATATTCCTTCAGAAAACGATTGTTTGACCAAAAGGTAGAATGGTGTTGTTAGTTCCTCAACACATGTTTTAATCAATATAGGAGGAAGTTCGTCTATTCCGTGACTATGTTTACTTTTAAGATTCATAATAATATTTTTTATTTCTTGCGGTGTGGGTGGATAAAGAAACATAGTGTTATCAGTAGGTCGGAGCACGGGTCGGCCGCGCGGTTCTGAGTCACCCTGTTTTGTTTGTCCTACTGATGCGAAAAATTCATTGAAAATATTAGAAACTTGATTTGGGTCGGACGTAAGTTTATTGTGGATCAGCAATGCAATATTTTCTTTAGTTTTATACTGGTTTTTATTGGTACGTTCTTTAATTATTCTCCACATTGACTTAGTTTTATTTGACGAATTTTTAATTTCCCTAATATATTGTAACTTTTTAGATTTTTTGATAACACTTTTCAATGTTTTTTCATATATTTTGTAATGCTTTGTTAATACTGGATCTTTAGAGTAAGAAGTAAGAATTCGAAATAATCGCTTATTTAGACATGATATTTTAATGCCTCTGGTCATCCAATTTTTTCTTTTCTTTTGTTTTAATTTTAATGTTTTTACGGGTATACAGTCATTTAGTATTGTGAGTAAAAGATTTTCAAATGAGTTATAGTTTTCATTCATATTTTTTTCCGCACTTATTACTTGATTCCAGTTAATTTTTTGTAGTTCCAATCTGAACTTTTCCATATTTTTGCTATTAAAAATTCTTTTTTTAGTTTTCCAATCTTTATATTTAGTATGTTTAGCGTCAATTTTTTTTAAATTTATTACTAGTCCTTTATGGTCAGAGAAACCGAAATCGTTAACATAAACGTTTATTAACTTTGAGTCGAAATTTATAAATATGAGATCAAGACAGGTTGAAGTGGTTTTTGTCACACGTGTGGGGTTTTTTATACATTGAGTGAAATTATATTCAAGCATTAAGTTGATTAGCGTATTTTTTTGCAAGCTATTTTCCAAGACATTTACATTAAAATCACCGCCAACCTGATAATTTCAGCCGAAAGACGTCCAGTGATAGACATAGGCTTCACTAAAGTGTCGCCACAAATATCGGGCCTGTACGTCTTGCATCCATCATTTTTCCGAAACCCTCACCAGGTCATCGATCCACCTTGAGGCAGGCCTTCCAACGTTGCGTCTTCCGATACGCGGTCGCCATTCCAGAATCTATCGGACCCATCGACCAACTGTTTGGCGTTTCTTTGAGTTATGTCGGCAACCTTGGTTCTCCTGCGGATATCTTAATTTCTGATTCGCTCACAAAAGGAATTTCGAACCTAGCCTCTATACCAAAAATATTAGGCAATACAATATGACTTCATTTTCAGCAACTTCAAAGTCATAAGTTTTCAGAATGCCTTACCTCAATTATTACTCAGGATTTCAATTCGCCGTATGCTGGAATAGCTTCGTTGCATTATTTAGTGGTATTGTTCTGATATCGCTTCATCACAACCTATAAGTTTCTATTGATTTTCATAAAAGAAGATAATGTTGTTTGCTTGGAAAATTGTTAAAGAACCATAAAGAACGAAAGTAATGTCTAATATGACTCCATACAGAAAAGAAAACAGAATCAATACAATAATTAAAAGATCGTGTTCATAATTGTAATGGAAGTCACTTATGCAGGCGCAAGCTATTGTTGTTACTTGGTAATAAATGGTCCAACTAATATTTCACATGAAAACTATGATTTGACAATGGGGTATGAGCAAAGCATATATAAATCATGGAACGTTAGAAAAGATACATTAAAAGAAAGATGCTACAAAACAAAAGTAACAATCACCTAAAAAGGTTTTAAAGACATAAAACAATTTCTTTTACAAAAAACTCACCACGCTTTTCTAAACTCCCGATCATCATCATCATTATTTCAACCGAAATACTGCAACCACAGCGTCCATAGCTGGACACAGGCTTCCCCCAAGAGTCACCACAATGACCAGTCTTGTGCAAACGCACAGGAACGAAAAGTTTGCCAATTCTTCGGTAATTTTGTTCTTCTGCGGATATCTTCATTTCTGATTCGAACGCAAAAGGAAACGCCAAGCATACCCGTCTCCATTGCAAGTTCGTACGAAAAAAGTTCGACAAGTGTTAAACAAAATGATCCAAAGATCTTGGATCAAAGGTCAAATTACAGACTCTTTCTCTTAGGCCTATATCGCACTAGGATGCCAGTTATGGCGCAGTCAGTCACCTTGCTTACAAGATATCCGCAGGAGAACCAAGGTTACAGACATATCCCGAAGAATCGCCAAACTTAAGTGGCAGTGGGCAGGGTACATTGCTCGCAGAACAGATGGTCGATGGGGACGAAAAGTTCTGGAATGGCGACCATGTACCGGAAGACGCAGCGATGGAAGGCCTCCCACAAGGTGGACCGATGACCTCGTGAGGGTCGCGGGAACGAGACGCACAGGACCGGTCATTATGGCGACATTTGGCGGAGGCCTATGTCCAACAGTGGACGTCTTTCAGCTGAAATGATGATGAGTCCCCTTGCTGACAAAATATAGATACGAGTACTTAGATAGATATACTCTTTATCGTGCACTATATCACTGGTATGTTAGTGAGATACCTGTCTCCGGAAGTCTTGGACTAATCACTAGATATTTTCTTCACGTGTTTCTAGAACGTAGACTAGCTTCTATTCTAGACTGGAACTGATCAAAACCTAACTAGATGACAAACAAGTACTGTATACGTCACACAATATATAGGCTGTAGGCTTTTCTAGAAAGAACTAGCAGTTTTTTTTAATCAAAACAACAAGTGTAGATACAGTTCTTACAGTAGAATCCAATGTTGAAATAAACCATACGTTAGATGCTAATAATTTGTAGAAAATTTCATAAAAAAAACTATTAATAAGATTTCTTGTTATAAAGGTTAAACAGAACGACATGATTATGTGCGTGTTTTGAATACCTATAACTAGTTATTCGATAACCTTATTACAGGTGAATAATACAGATAATTAGCTGTCGATACTGTGATAATACAAGTTTTGATATGCCAAGGCAGAACATGGTAGAGCGGGCCTGTCGAAATATAGTAAATACTGAAGTATCGTAGATCGCAACAATTTTCATACAAAGCTCCGCCATGACTCGAGACCACATTCGGTAGACATCTTTGAATTTAAAGAAGCAATTTTGAACAAACCTCATCAAGGAACCCTCGAAAATAAAATTAAAATAATATTAACTGCAGACAATCGGGTAAATTAAGTTCTGATTTATTTTTACTTTCTTATAACGTTACACACTAGGAATTTCTACTGTATCGTGGGTGTGCTTACGGACATTTAAGCTCACATACACAAAATCCCAATTCCGGAACAACTACCTGCATATGTGTAGGCCGTACAAATATTTGAAGTGCGGAAACGAACTCACGGAGCTGCAACCAATACAATTTTCACTATCGGCACTTATAATATTAATGGACTAACAATGTAGTAAACTAGACACGTGGATTGTTGCCATCTGCAAAACTAATATTTATTTTTATAATCAATATTGTCTATGACCAGTGCGTGTTGCCAGTGATGACATATGGCTCTGAAACGTGGTCATCAGAAGGTTTAAAGTCACCTAAAGGGCAATAGAAAGGGCTATGCTTGGAGTTTCCTTGCGTGATCGAATAAGAAATGAAGATATCCGCAGGAGAAGAAAGAGAATCTTTAAGTACTAAAATTATGTGAAGATGAGTTAATTTGAATTTCAGTTGACTGTCGACTCTAAATCATTTTATAATTTTTTCAAAGATTCAGTGAAGTGCAAAGTAGTAAACAGATAAAAGAGACATTATAAAAGCTAGGATTTGAAACAGAACAAGAGATGAAACAGCAACAAACTAACAGAACTTCTTTAGAATAAAATCTAACTATAAAAACACGAATAAAGAACAAGCGAATGATGATAATGATAGAAAAAGGCATAGAGACGAGCAATTTGTCCGTTTCATCATGTTATCGAATCTGATCGTCTTAATGTTGTAACAAATCAATAATCCTCTATTGCCAAAGACTTTCAAAGCTTTTTAAATTATAATAGAATACAAAAATACGTCACACTGTAATGAAACAAAAACATCCCGTATGTCTGTCTGTTTAAAAGATTGATTGAAGGAAATGAGTTCCTAAGTAGTCTGCATGCACTGACAACCTGTAGCCACTTGTTCACGTGGATAGCCTTTGAACTACACGTTTTACGACACGTGCAACGCTGTAAACTGTAGAATATTGTATTCAGGGACGATTATATTTAAACAAAAATTTATAGGAAATTTAAAGAAGGGAAAGACCAAGGGATGGAGATATGGAAGACGATATAAATGAAGAGAAAATTAAAGAAGAATGTGTCGCCATCCCCAAAATTAATTGGGATAAAGGATTCGATGATTTTTGGGAGATATTGCAGCACTTGAAGGTCTTGATATCGAAAGGAGATCGCATGAGTTAAGTTAACGAACTGGCATGTAAAATATGCTTTTCAAGATTTTGTTGTTCTAGAATAGGTTTGAAAAAGAGTGTGTTTGAGTAGAAAAAAGAAATGTCTAGTTTTTTAGGGTTTGGACATAATGATTGTAACAAGATGGGCGAATATGAATATGAAAAAATATATATAAAAAAAAACATATATTAATATATAAATATATATTGAATATGGAAAATACAAAGGTTTTATACGATATCAAGCATTTCATTGATTAAAAGTTCGGTCCTTCAAATAAACCGTCGCAGAGTGCGACAGTACCTACTACAGATTGTGAAGTTAAGTGAGATTGTTTGATAGCGATATAAAAATATCGGGTGGTAGAGAGAACCGGTGATTGTAACTACAGATCGTTTCACTATTTATAGAAGTACCCATAACACGAAAACGCATTCCTCACGAGAAAACATGCTTCAATGATAAACTACTGTCCATAAAAGTGACTTGGTCATATCGTTCTTAGCTAGGATATAATATCGAGCTATAGGGTTGTTCGAAGGAGTTACTGTGGCCTAGAACGCAAAGAGCTACAGAAGGAACACGAGGGGGTTAAGTCAGTCCACCCAGAGCTGGAGAAAGTTATTGATTATTTCCCACCTAAAAAAGCTAAGATATATTACATTTATAATAATAATAAAGATAAACAAACTAAATATCTTGACTTAGCTCGCGAGGTTGTCGACATGTGGGAAGTGGATAGAGCAATCATTGTGCCGATAGTCGTAACGGCCAATGGCTTAATAGCTAAGAGCCTCGAACAACATCTGAGGAGGCTCTCGTTAGGCAGCTGGATCAAGGGCCTGATTCAGAAAACAGTACTCCTGGACAGGGCGCGCATTGTTAGGAGATTCCTCTCTCAGGAGCCCTGACCACCGGTAGCTTGGACCCTATTTCCGATGCCGGTGGGCGACTATTTTTTATATTTTTAAAGGTTTTTTTTTTTGAAATATTTAAAAATGTGATCAATATGTATATAAATTTAATAAATGGAAAAATAATAATATAATATTCCACAACTATCACACAACGCCGTCTAGTCCCAAGCTAAGCAGAGCTTGTGTTATGGGTACTAGACAACTGATAAACATACTTATATATTTCTAAATAAATACATATATAGATAAATAACACCCAGACACAGTGATGATACACGAAGTGCCTATGCAATAAAGAGCTCCTATAGATTAGGAATACGAATAAAGGTTAACCACCTTCTCCATAAGAAACCTTCGCCTTGAACTCGTACAAAGACAAGAGATAAGATTATGCGCCTCACAACAGAGAGAGCAACTCTTAACTTAAAACAATAAATTCAAGTCACTATCGATACAGCAGGTCCCTGGCTGTGCATTCACAAGCACACACACAAACAAACGGCGGCCATGACAGATTGGCAAGCCTCCGGAACGGCGGCCGCTGATTGGCTAGCGGGATCGCGCCTCCATGACGTCACCGGCTCCAGCGCACGCATTTTATCGAAAAACTATAGCCACAGTGAGGGCGATAGCGATTTATGAATAGTGTATTGTGCGTTATCTGTCAAGTTGGTATCGGTACAGTTTCATTTGAACTTCAAGGGCAGAGGATATTATGAATATTTTTTAGTGTGATGCATCTAAAGCCGACCAGCTCCAAATAAGATGGCGTTGTTTGGAAAACGCGCATGTGCCAAAATAGTAATTTGAATAATGCCCGATTGTAAGAAAAAATTTAAGGGGGATCTATCAATGATGGATGCCAATGTTTACACCGCAAATTCAAAGTATCATCGTGACTATTCGTGACTATGTGCCAAATCATCTTCATGAGTATAGAGTAACTTCAGAATCACGTGTCTGTCTAAAACTTCACACATTTTTAGTCACAGTCAATAACACTAGTATTATAAAAACTAACAAAAAGTCGAAGACATGTGATATTCACCAATCCGCACTGGGCCCGCGTGGTAGATTACGGCCAATTCCCTGTCCTAAAGAGGAGGTCTGAGTCCCTGCAGTGGGAACATTAAAAGGCTGATTAAGCTAAGCTAATTATAAAGGCGAATGTTGGTATGTATCTATGTATGTATAATGTTTACTCTTTCACGCTCGAATGGCTTTCGATGACGACTGGTAGATCATGTTCTAGAATAACACATAGGACATCTACTTTTTATCCCAGGAGTATGTTTCCTTGGGACAGTTTTCTGTCGCTGGCAGCAACTAGTACTTTATAAATCAATTCCGAAGATTAAGAATGACTGTAAAAACCAACAGAAGGAACACAGGTGTCTTTTAGTCAATGATGGTAAGAGTCTGACACTCGATCTTCGGTTGTTGATCCCAACCTTGCGTACGAACTTTTATTATACGTACAGCTAAGGCATTGAATTCCCTGCTGGAATTTGTGTTTTCTGATGGCAACCTGGAGATCTTTAGATCAAGAGTGAATAGGTTACTTCTAGGCAAACGTGTTTCATCGTCGACAACATCGTCGCTTTCTATCAGGTATATAAAAATAAAAAATACTCATAGAAAAAAAGCCCATCCATCTTCCTGGTCAAGAATCCTAACTTCTTTTAAGTTGTAGGTCTACCTGGCTAAGTGGCTATCTATGTAAACCCATTCCAGAACCGGTTCTAACAATGTTATTCCAGGCCTATACCTCATGCAGAAAACGGGATTACATACTGTAGGGTTCAACAACATTCCCTTACGACAGGTCGTTTTAACCGGTTAGGTTCCTAGTGTTCCTACCGGTTATTACGTCATCTCCAATGCTCTGTTTATGTTCTGATTTCATCCGTTCAAGGAAACTCGAACTTGACGATTTTTTGATCATGTTCAAATTGCCCGCAGTGCCTTGAACCCATCGGGGTTGTGGGGGCTAGTTCTGCAAGTCCAAACTCACGAAGAATTTATGTTCAAGGATTCTTATTTAAACAGGTGTGTGAGGACAATACTTTCAAATAATTTAGGCTTTTAGATTCTTATAGATATGCTTTCTATTGATTAGAACATTACTGACACCTCGTGCTTCAGAAAGCACGTCAAAGTATTGGTCCCGGTTGTCATTCGTAGAACTTTGACAGTTGTTACAGGTAGTCAGACGACAGAAAGTCTGACCATCAGTCTATCCAAGAAGTATCGTGTTGCTCAGTAACTGGATTATGGAGCTCTGATAGACAGTTGCTCCATGTAAAACACGGGTATTCAGCCGCATCCATTTAGACTGTAAGTTAGGGAGATGATGATAAATATAGTTTCTGTTATTTAATAAATGATCATACCATATCAGATCACTACATTCAGATGGTTTTTTTTTTAGGTGGGAAAATCATTTAATGACAAATTACGCTCTTGGGCGGAGCGGGAGATAGTGTCAGACTTTTACTGACTAAAAACCCACTCCTGTTTCTTCTTTACCTTCGTCCCAGGGACCCGGGTTTCACTTTCACACTACCCGTGGCCTCAGTAGCCCCCTACGATTTGCTGACATCTCCCTGAGGCGCGTGTGGAACAATACGCGCCGTCGACGACTTGGGCTCGGTCCGGACGGTTACCGGACGCCGCCCATTGCTCGCCGTCCGCAAGCCCGCCCCTACGGTGGCCGGTAATCAGGATCGGAATATCAAATCCTCAGTTTGACCGTATGTCCAAAGCCATTGAGACATTTTATTAGTGTTAACTTTTCAGACTAGATTCATAATTTTATTAATTTTGTCATAATTATAAAGATAGGCTCAGAAAAAGGGAAAAATCTACGAATACAAGCAGCACTTGAGTTGTATTGATTTTCCTCATAGAAGTCACTTAGGAGCGACTAAATTGCCTCGGGTCCGTAGTACAAACAGTGAATTCATCTTTGTTAAGTTTAAACTTGCCGTGTCATGCATGATGACATGACAAAAGTTGTATGTTTGTTACAAATTGAATTACTATTATTTGTAGGCGTGTGTAACTCTTTACTGAACCGACTCACTGTTCCGAAACATTTTAGTGTCCCGAAAGATTGGAACAGCAGTACCTAATGTTTTAAGATTGGAACAGCAGTACCTAATGTTTTAAATGCATCATTTGGAACAATTGGAACACTTAAACACTCTTTACTTTAAGTGACCTGCAGTCTTTTTAAAATTTAATTAAATGAAACTGTTGGAATATGTGGCAAAACGTAACAGATCACGATTCATAACAGTCAATAATAATATCCAACTCGTTAGCGTTCGGGAAGCTGCGCGGTATCTTCTTGTGCAATATACCATAGTGTCTCAAGACGAAAGTCTATGAAGAGTGAGTGTTGCCAGTAATGACATATGGTTCTGAAACGTGGTCGCTTACAATGGGCCTCATCAGAAGACTTAAAGTCACCCAAAGGGCAATGGAAGGGGCTATGCTCGGAGTTTCCTTGCGTGATCGAATCAGGAATGAGGATAGCAGGAAAAACAAGGTTACCGACATAGCACGAAGAATCGTCAAACTTAAGTGGCAATGGGCAGGGCACATTGATCGCAGAACAGATGGCCGTTGGGGCCGAAAGGTTCTGGAATGGCGACCACGTACCGGAAGACGTAGCGTTGGAAGGCCTGCCACAAAGTGGACCGATAACCTGGTGAGGGTCGCGGGAATCCGATGACGTCTTTCGGCAGAAATGATGATGATGATGATGATTCCTAATAGCTACAACTGCACAATATGTGAAATAAAAGAAACAGGCGCGATGTTTGCAAAAAAAATCTGAATTTTTTTTTGTAGTGTTGACTACCTCAGTGATGCTTGCCCTGAAGACCGACTTGATACATTTGCTGCCAAATACTGCAAAAACATTGAACTGAAATTAACTACTAAGTACATACGGAGACGGCGGCGACGCTTAATGGACTTAGTATCCAAGCCAAATACATTTGACAAAATAATACATTATTCATGAGAAGACGAGGCAGTAAAAGGAATATTGTAGACTTAGAGGTTGAAGATGACGTCATCTAGCAACGGCTCGAAATGGCATACTCAAGGTCTATAGAACACGTGTTTTAATGGCATTATCTATGTCGCAAACAAGAGAAATATTTAAATATGGTCCTTTTATTAGTATCATAGTTAAGAAATTCAAAGAACTAAAACAATACTACTACTACAACTACCCCCCTAGCCAAGTTACAACCGTTTCGTTTCGATTCTCTTTTCGTCGATCGCCTCGATTGTTTTTATTCTGACGTCATCTCAACGCTCAGTTACGTGGTAAGAACAAAGGAATAGGAGGCGTGGCCGACACGAGGCGATCGACGAAAAGAGAATCGAAACGAAATGGTTGTAACTTGGCTAGGGGGCTGAACTGTTAAAAGGATGGAGCTATATAACACGTCATGGTAAGGCTCCTAACCCAAGCATCAGACCGGGGCTTGTTAAAGACGATGCCTGATAGGGCAGCAGATTTGTTTGAGAGAGTCACCGCGGCTCAGGAACGCAGAGAGCAAAGGAACACGAGTGGGTTTTTGTCAGTAAGGCTCAAAGTCTTTCTCGCTCCACCCGGAGCGGGAGGAGTTATTGATGGTCCAAAATAAAACTTTTTACAAAAAAAATACAACCGACTTCAATGTAAAAAAACACTAAAAAGTACAAAACAACTTTAATTTCGGAAGTCGGTGTTTTTATAATAATTTTGTCTCTTCGTTATTTAACACCGACTTCCGTACCTCAAAAGGAAAAAACGGAACCCTTATAGGATCACTTTGTTGTTCGTCCATCTGTCTATCTGTGAAGACCCTTTATCTCGGGACCATGCGTTCCCGAGGTATCGGTCCATTCAGGTATCGAGTTGAAATTAAAACCATATAATCAGGTTTGCGGTCCCTTGAAACTGTGAAAAAATCAAACTATTAAGTTAACGAAAACAAAAGATACGGCCGTTTATGTCGCAAAAAACGTGTAAGTAATTCGACATTCTCAAGCGAATCAAAATTCATAGGGTGATTCCCGTTGATCTAGAATCTTGAAATTTGGCATGAAGCAAGGTCTCATAGAACAATTATAGGAAAAAATCAGAAAACTGTAAATTTGTAGTTACGTGACAATTTTTTTTTTCTATTCGAAAAATTTTTTTTAACTCAATTCGGAAATTGAACTGTTTTCATTGGTTAATTTGTAAGGAACCCTCAGTGCGCGAGTCCGACTCGCACTTGCCCAGTTTTTTACATTGACACGTTTTAATTGTGGGATAGACTTTCGTCGATTGTGCAGTTACGAGTACTGAAGTTCTTTGGGCACATCTCCAGAAACGAGGATTCGATGGAAAGACTTGTGGTTCACGGTCGCGTTGAAGGCAAGAGAGCCAGCGTTCGATCCCCAACTCGTTGGATCGATATTATCACCAGGGCTACGCTACGCAGTCGACCGCAGTACAGCGTGCGCGTAATGCCAACAACCGCCAGAAATGGAGAGATATCGCTCAAAATGCCGCAGCCTTGGAGGCAAACGACGGCGGCTCGCCGCAGTCCTGTCCATCATCAACAGCCACGACCACTCTGACAAGAATGCCCGACTAAGAAGAAGAAGTTGCGGTACCACAACTAAAAAGTACCCCTAAGTCAAACTTAAAGTCATCGCGTATACGTACAAACAAAACAATTTTACTTGTTACGACAGTTCTGCTGTGATCCTATGAAGCGTTCAGTTCCATATCTTCGAAGTTCAACACTAGATCATAACAATATTTCTATGGGACCAACTCGAAAGTATAACCTTTCAATCAAAACAATCATTTTCAAAATCGGTCCACAGTTAACCGAGAAATCGATGAACATACATAAAAAAAAATACACACTGCCGAACATAGAACCTCCTTTTTTAGGTCGATTAAAAAAAAACAGCGGATACCAACTACAAGAAATAATATAGAAGAAGAATGCAAAATTGTAGGTATACAACTCAGTCCTAACGATTGCCAATCTATTGAATACACGCTGTAAACATATCTTGGCGAAATGGGGTTTTATAGACCCGTCGAATACTCAATGTCCTCCGCCTCCTCGAGTCGTATTCCTCATTACTGAGGGTCGTGAAGTTCCCGCTGGATTAGCTTCTTGCTAATGGTATTTCGCCGTCTGTGACGGTGCTTAGCGTCATGAAGTGCGACGTGCAATACTCAATGTGGTACCCCTAAAAAATTAGCCACACGTAAGACTACCCGAAGAGCCTCTACATCTGCACTTTGGAGGATTTAATGAGTGCCACTGATGCTGCAATTAACGTAGCCACTTACTGGACTCAAGAAAGCTATCTTTCTCATCGCAATTACAAAACTTTCACTGAACAACAAAATCGTCTAAGTAAACCAACCCGTGCAATTTCTCCCAACATAGCAGCTACAAAACCCGCTCCTGCACCACACCATGGTCTATATCCTTTAGAAAGTGAGTGACCTCGTACGCTAGACTGCCTACTAGCTGCAATAGACTATTACTGACAAATAGGACGTACTTAATTCTTTGAAAGGTTTTGTGTTAATGGTTTTTTTTTAAACAGCAGATACGGAGTGTAAGAAACACTCCGTATGTACACAGAAAATATTTTTTCTAAATGATATTTATTTTGTAAATAGGTTTAAAAAGACTTTTACACGTATTTTTTTTTCTTAATTTTAAACTAGATAAGGCCGGTGTTTCCCGAGAAGAAACACCGAAACAAACTCAGGGGTCATAGTCTCTTTTAAATTCCACACAGTAAATATGTAATGGTCTAATCACATGAGAACCATGCAGATTTGAGTGGACCTGTCCAGTCAGTGCAAGCATTTGTCAGTATTCGCAAAACTCAACTCAGGACTACTAAGGAGCTCAACGACTTGACGTACAATACCAAGGACATTTGGGTAGGCCGTAGAAAATACTCAAATTGCCAGACACGTTAAAATTACTGAAAAGGAAACAAAAAACAATCAACATAGTCCTCACTTTCACAACGTCTCTTTTTTTTAATTGGGTATTATTATCCTGTATTTAGTTTTGTACAATATTTTATAGTCATCATTTAAAAAAAGACGAAAGACGTTCACTGTTGTTCGTTTGTTGTTGTCTACTGTACGGTTTATTAATTTTTCTTTCTTTCTTTCTTTCTTTTGTTGGACCTCCCCCAAGTGTACCAAACTATTATTTATGCTATTTTGAGAAAACAAATTCTATTTAGTGTTATTAGTTGTTTACTATAAAATATAAACAGAAGAATCAAGGTTACGGACATAGCTTGAAGAAACTTGGTCAAGGCACAATGGGACCGAAAGGTTCTGGAGTAGCGATCGCGTACCGGAAGTCACATTGTTGGAAGGCCTCTCTCAAGGTGGACCGATGAACTGGTGAGAGATTTTTTTTTACATGATATAAACCAGTGCTTGACCGCGATCCCACCTGATGTTAAGCAGTGATGCAATCATTGATGGTGAGGCGCACTAGTTTATTAAGAGCCTATTCACTCTAGCCTTGAAGACACCTAAATTATAATTGGACGGGAAGACCGCAGCAGGCAAATTGTTCCAGTCCTTCGATGTACGCGGTATAAACGACGAAACGAAACGCTTCATCCGGAATGTTGAAGTTTCAACAAAGTAAGGGTAGGATACTCGCCGTACGTCGGGTTGTCCGGGGTGGCGAAAAGGAGATGGCGAAATCAAGTCATGCAATTCCCGCGCACACTCTTCAAAATGCAACCTGTAAAATACCGATAGGCTGGCTACCCTGCGTCTGTGCTCGAGGCTTTGTAGTTTGGACTTAACCAAATCTGGATCCCCAATTAGCCTCGAGTCGAGGGAATCTGATGGATGAATTAGTCCGGCTAATCAAGTGTCAATTTTTGATGACAATATCAAATCCGATTCTTCATTATTATGATTAATTTCTCTTCTTTGAAATCACCTGCGTGTACACGTGAACCGGTCAACTCTTATCTGGGTCTACACACAATGAAGTGAAATCAAGAATCTAATAATGATCAATGATAACTAAGATCTTGATGATACTAAAATTTTCAACAATCGTGTCCTTATCACAGCAGCCGCGGTTTTATTCCGCATCGTGCGCGTTGCCGATAAATTGAACGTGAAATCTTTTTAAAACAAACTCGGTTTGTTCCGATAAACCTATTAGTTAGCAATGCGAGTTGCTAGCCTGTCGGTTTTGTATCGTTTACATTTCGGGGAGTGTGCACTGGAATTGCACAATCTAATTCTGCCAAGTCCATTCCATCATCGGACCACTAGACGTACGGCGTTGCGCCACCGGTACATGGTAGACATCCCACCCATACGCACAAAACGTTTTAAGAACACATTTATTATGCTTACAGCCAAGGAGTGGAATTCCTTGCCGGAGTCTGTGTTTCCAGTTAGCTACAATTTAGGGGTCTTTAAGTCAAGAGTGAATAGGCTACTTCTAGGCAAGTGTGCTCCATCGTCGACCACATCATCGCTTGCCATCGGGTAAGATGGTGGTCAAACGCGAGCCTATCATTAATAAAAAAGAAAAAACAAATGGTTATTTTAAATGCCTAGTTTTTACAAATTATCAAGTGCAATACTCACGGGTATCAGTTTCAATACTCGTACTTATTCATCATCATCTTCCTGCCCTTTTCTCGTCTTATTTGGGGTCGGCAATACTCATACTTATTAAACAAATCAAAATTATATAGGGTGACAGGTAATTAGTGTACGATACTTAAACACGCGATTGTGCTCATGATAACAACAACTTTTACTATGGGAACAAACCTGAAATCGCGAAAACAAATCAGCTGTACAGTACATTTATGTTTGCCTACTGAACTGCTGATATTTTTTTCGCGATTTCAGCTTTGCTAATTGATTTATCTAGCCCATATTATGATGTAGCCAGCGAGCAAGGATGAAATGGTTGAACATATCATAAAATGTTGAAATTACTAAGATCTAGCTGCGACACACGCATTGCAAAATCAGTGTTTACCACAAACAAGAAATACCTAAATGACACTAAGTAGTATTTCAGAAAAGTTTGACCTTACCGACAGCAAAATAATTAGGACACAATGACATAATAAATGTTTATGCACGTGAACAGCAAGGTCTTTAGATGTTGCAAAACTATTGTATGTCAACTTGTATCTACAAGCAATAGTTATCTAGCTATTTCTCAGGTTTTTCATGAGTGCCCAAGGCTGCAGGATTATTCGAAAAAGTTACCGTAGACCTGGAAAGCAAATGGCAATTGGAGAACACGTTTGAGTTTACACACAACCTCGAGCTTGACCACTATCTTACCTGGTGGAAAGCGACAATGAGGTCGACGATGGAGTAACGCTTGCCTAGAAGTAACCTATTCACTCTTCACTTAAAGACCCCCGGTTGTCGCTATCAGGGAACACAGACAGTTAAAAGTCTGACACCCTCTAGCATCAGGCAGAACGGGAGAAATCGTTTAATGATTTCTCACTAAAAAACTAGATATTCCATGAGCGAGTATCCTTTATCAACAAATTCACATAGTATGAATTAGCATCACAAAGCCAATAATTCTAAATCCATGCCAAGCGTAAAACAAAAGTACTAATATTTGCGCTCATTTCTATGAACGTCATACTGTCGAATCATCATTAAATCTGTACAGCGTAAGTGCTTTATTGACATCGACAAGATGTACAGAGTAGAGTAAGTACCTACTAGAAATTGCTTAGTTTTTAATTATAATGAATAAAATACAGCTAGATACTTGTAGATAGCAAATTAAAACTGCCACAATTAAAATGCCAAGTGTCAATAAAATCATTGTATCAGCATAATTGGTTGTTACCATGGCAGGTGTGTGTGGTAAAATTAAACTGATAGTAGTGTAGGCTGAAATCGATTAAGTAGGCGAATATATGACCTATGCTAAGGACCAGTTTTTTTATTTGTAGTTATACTAACCAATACTTAAAAGTCATCATCATCTTCCTGCCCTTGCTATTTGGTGTCAGTGCAACAAGTTTTTTACTTCCATTCTTTCCTGTTACGTCATGCTATTACTAACCCTCTTTTATTTCATATCACTCTTCTCACAATCCATCCATCTTTTCTTTGGCCCCCTCTATTTCTCAGGTATGTACGTTACGTTCTAGATGCAATACAAATTATTAAACTTGTAATTTGTGATAAGCAACAAATTTGCCATTGTTTTCTATGCAAATCAGCGTAACAGTTTGATAACATTATGAATGTTGTCAAAACTAATCATAAAACAAACGCAGATCCCGCTTGACCTTGAGATGATCCCGTAAATATCACGCAATTATTCGTACATCAGATCAGGATCAATTTTATCTGAATCACATTCACAAACATCTATATTTGTCACAGTTATTTCCCAAAATTTACCAATTTCATACACGAATTTTATCATCTTTATTATGGTATCATGACTAATCAGGCGTCATTTTTATTCGAACGAAATTCAGAAAATCATGAATGTCATGAATTCATACGAATAGACAGTTTTTCTTTCTTTCTTCTTTCTATGAAAATGAAAATACTTTTATTGATTAATAAACATTATGTAAGTAATTAAATATACTCATAGCTTTACTGCTATCCTGAGAAGAAAATACTAGTATTCTTTTGGGTGTTTTCCGAAAATTTCTGAAAGTTAAGTGCAATAGTCCTTGCGATGGACACATTGCAACCATTGCACTTAATTTTACCGAGTAGGGATCTAATCTTATCCTTATCCAGAACCACGGCCTCCACCAAACCGTCCTCAACGAATCTAAGCGAGAAATCACTGTTTACATGGACATTGAAGTCCTTATCAACATTGCTGTTAATATCGTAAACTGCACATGTTAAAGATCGATCACTGCAGTATAGGTACACACCGGTACTTTCCGTTAATGAAGGTGTCTTGTCGTAAACAATTTGATGGATCAGATCTTCACACAGTCGAGACAGCTGTGAAAAGAGATGGATGGAATGTTATAGCCATCGGTCATTTGAAAGTTTATCTTGTTAGGTCTCTTTGTTCAAACCAGAAATTAGATTTTTACTAGTGCTCTGTTGAAGCAAAAGTTAGCGCTGTGACCGCATCGGCGCGTGGAGTACTTCATATGCCTATGTTATTGAGTAATTGTAAACTTCGCAAGGCTGTATAATAATAAAACTTCTTCGCCCAAAGAGTTAGCATTGCCATTCAACGCAATGCTGCCAGTATTCCGGGCACAATTCCGGATGAAAGCGATGTGGAGGAGCAGTTCGATGCCCGAGTGTATTTTGTGAATATGTACAAAGGTTTAGTATAAATACTTAGTCATATTTTTATTCATACAATTAATTTTATAATAAAACATTTAGAATAAAACTTGCAATGCATGGAATTCTCAACATGTTGTGTAAAAGATCATCGTCCGAACCCAACAAGATGCCATACTTTGTAATTTTATCAGTTTTGGAACGTCAAAAACCATTATTAAAAAAATGCACTTAAATGTACGTGCATCAAAAAATTTTATTCAAAAATCAAACTGGCCACTAAAAAAATAAAGAATTTGGTTGACATAGCCAAAATTTATAAAAAAAAAGTAATGAAACGGGAGCATTATAGAAAATTAAAACTATAAAATCTTAGAGTAGGTAGTGAATTTTGTTCGTTTTAAATCTCAAAACTGATAGTTAAGATTAACTTGTAAATAATACTTATATTTCTCTACTATATGTTACATATATGTGTTTTAGTAAATTGTTTTTTAATTATCTCACAGATGATATAAACAGTATCCAACACGGAGATTTTTTTTTTCGGTGGGAAAATCATCTAATGACAAAGCTTGCTCTTGGGCGGAGCGAGAGATAGTATCAGACATTTACTGACTAAAAACCCACTCCTGTTCCTTCTTCGCCTTCATCCCGGGGCCCTGGGTTTTGCTTAAAGCTGTCTTTGTCTTGAGCGGCTTGAATTCCTCACTTCACTCAAGTTTTTATATTGACTCCCTCGCAATGCTCGGGAGTTAATTATATAAATCCCTCACTTGCGTTCGGGATTAAACTTAGCAACCTTCGTTTCATTCGGAATTCAACATGCCGCCCGCGACTTAAAGACATAAAGCAGTGTCTCCCCTAGTCACATAATCTATTATTATCCCCGACGTATGTTAACTTGGGATAATTTTCTACTTTTGCACAGGCGAAGCCGCTGACAGAAACTAGTTTTAAACAAGAATCATATACAAGACACAAATAGAACTGTTACTAACACACAAATCAATTAAACAATCGATCTAAAACTTCACTTAAAAGAAGATCAATCATTTCATAAATGCCTAAATAGGTTTTGATTTTTAAAAGGTTCTGATTGAGAACCTTGAAGCAATCAAAGACAAAGGCGTCAAAAATACTAGAATAGAAACATGAAAGTAATTGACTCCGATGTGAACCCAACACACATGGGCGTGGAACAGTAATTGGTGATGTATTAGAAATACGTCAGGAAGCAACTGCGTCGCATGATAACAATCAAGGCCAATTTTAGGGGGGGCGAACCGGGCAAAATGCCCAAAGTGTCAGAAATTAGGGGCGGTTAACGGCTACAACAAAAGTCATTCTTTTAGGAACTTATTATACATTTCAATACTGTTAGCCCTTACGGTTCATCAAAAAAAGTAAAATATTCGAGCTCGCTTCGTTAGCCTTCCGCATATTATAGATACTTGTAGTACAACCATCATAAGATAAATTTGAAAAACATCTATAATTCTTGGGTTTCTTGAACTGTTTGCTTAAATTTTTAAGTTCACTTTCGCTCGAAGCCGTTTTAAAAACGGCTTTATCCGATGCGATCGGCAAAGACGGATACATCTTTTAATAACATTAAAAACCTTTGATGTTGTATTGAATAACGTTATTGCAAAGAGCGGCAAACGTTGTGTTGTCCCGCAGCGACTAAGTAACTAGATCAGGCCCACCAGTGGCCTGATACCAATTCTAAGAAACATGGTTTGCGAGCGAGTCTCGAGTTCTGGAGGTTGAATTCAGTGATTGAGTATCATCATGATAATAATTTGCTATACACATTAACAAAAGTGAAAATGAAAGAACGTGTCGTTTAGTAGAGAACTATTCAAAGACGGTTAATGACCATTTTGATGTGATCACAAAGAAATGCAATGAAGAAGATTTCACTTGATAAGAGACGGGGATCAATAAGGATAGTAACCAAACTAAAAAAAAAACGATTTGAAACGATACTAAGACTTTAAAAAAAATAAGAATAAATTGACAGCCCTAAGTTACAACGATAGCAGCTCAATTTTGAAGCAAATCATCACCGCAAACATCCAATAAAAATAGCTATATTACTAATTTGTGTAACATGATGCGTAAGATCACATTACTTATTCGGAAATTGAAATTAATAACCAACCCTGTCCAGCCTGAAACAAGATGGATGGTGATAAACAAATTGATTCAGGCTAGGACGTAAATGTCCAGCCTTGGTACAATAAAATAATTTCATTTGGGAATACCAATAGTGCCAATAAACACAAATTAGACGTTAACAAGAACTATAATAAAGACGAGTTTTACAAATGAAGCTAGTAAATTTATTAGACACATTGACGCTATATAGACCCAGAATTTGCGTCAAATGTGACGCGAAAAGCGATTGATTCAACTGTTTGGCAACATAATGGTATTAATTATTGCACACCTGTACTGTAATATGGAAATATTGTAAGAACAACCATTTTTGTAAAAGAGTAATCATGGAGTTTCTTGCCGGTTCTTCTCCAGAGGAAACGACCAATTTGGAACCGTGCACTAGCTTCTGATGTTTTATAAGTGCCCATGTAGGCCTACGCGAAATAAAAATATTTTTGATTTTGACAGGAGAAATTTACTGACTGAAAAGCACAGTAACAAAATTAACGAAAAAAAAAAGTACTGGGACTATGAACGTGAAATTTTGCACAAGGTTTCCTTTTACGATAGAGGCGAGCACAAAGAGAGGATTTTCCAAAATTAACCCCTATGGGGATAAACGGGGGTCCAAAGACGAAGTCGCTAGTCAGTTTATATGTATCAAAAATACAATTAATAACACATAATTTTTATGTAGATGAAAGTGTCACAAGACCTAGATGTGCCAATTTAGATTGCGTCAATATATTTGTTAGTATTTTTTAATCAAATAACATGATTGAACTGTAATAATTTAATTTATGCATAAGTGTAATTGAGAATACTCATGCTGAGTATTGCCGAGTACCCGTAAACTACAAATAGTATCTACCGTTTCTATACCGTTAACAAAATCTGATGTGCTTACAAATTGGAATTGAGGCGATTATCATAATTCCAATAATAGGTTCCAAATATTAAAAATAAAATCAAATATGACAAGCATTTGCATTAGCAAAATGATTAAGTTAGCAATATATTTATTACAGTAATAAAAATAAATTAACGAAAATTTTGTAATAGTTTAATTAGAAGGAGTGTTTTGCCCGTTCTTCCGGGGACAGGAAAATAGACACAACTTTCTGACTAATTCAAAAACTAGTTAAGTAGTTTTTGAATTAGTCAGAATTTGAAAAGTTCCTGTAAATTACACAATCATTTAAAAAAAGCATGAAAGTTTGTATGCATGTGTGTATGTTTGTAACTTCTTCACGCTGATACGGTTAAACGAAATTGGATAAAACTCTATATTGACATTGCTTGTACATCATAACAAGTAAAGGCTACAATTTGTCGCACACGGCTAGACCAAGTCCTTGAATGGAATATGTACTAATAGGATATTTTTTATTCCGAAAGTATGTTCCCATAGGATATTTTTTTACATTTACGTTCGAAGCCGGCAGAAGCTAGGTGACTACAAAAAATATTAGACCATATCAATTTTTCAGGATGAATGAAATGGCGACAGGTCACTGGAACAACTTAAGCCGTGATAAGGCCTGTCATACTGTATGGATCAGAATGTCGGGCTGTGAAGAGATGGGTGAAAAAAGATTGCACGTAGCGGAGATGAGAATGTTGAGATTGATGTGCGGTGTGACGAGAATGGATAAGTAAACTGAGAAATGAGTATATTAGAGGAAGTTGAAAGTGGCGCCAGTGGCTGAAAAGTTGAAGGAGAATCGTTTGTGTTGGTATGTGAAGAAGAGAGATGAAACGCATATTCCTAAATGAGTTATGAGTATACATTTGGATGGATGGAGAGGGAGAGGGAGCCCAAAGAAAAGATGGATGGATTGTGTGGGAAGTGTTATGGAAGAAAAGGGAGTTAGTGATAGTGTGATAGGCTACAGGCCAGAATGAAAGAAAAAAACGTGTTGCGTCGATCCCAAATAAAACGGGGCATGGCAGGAAAATGAGGATCCGTTTTTCTGCAAAACTTCATTTTTAGAGATTGGATCGTCAATTATAAAATCCTATTAGGTAACTTGGACAGTACAGACTACTTTATGAACCTAATATTGAGGTTGACAAAACAAAACCATATCAGAATTACAATTAGGTACTCGTCTTTAGAAATAAACGTAAGCGTCTAATAAAATTTCCGTTATATACTGATTTATATTTAGACTGCTTAGTCAGCAGATGCACTGCGTACCAGAAGTCACGTAGGCATTATTACGAACCCACTCGGACTTAATAAATATAGCTTGTCACCCACGTGGCCTAACATACAAGTGTCTGGCAAGAGGGAATCCCGAAATTATCGAAAGAACCAGACAGGAAATTATAAGCAATAAGATTAAGTATATTGCTAGGTGGGATACAAATAAACCCTAGTTTAATAATTAATTTAAATAAGGTCCTGGAAGAATACCGACCGGTCCTGATCGAGTCACCACTAGTCTGGGGCAGTGGAAGACAAACCCGCAGCCCCCGACACAAGTATACGAGGGAACACCGTGGTGGTTCTAGTCAGTAAGAGTCTGACAGACCCCTCCACCCACTCCACTGCAGAGAACATCCATGAGGGTTTCCAGCCCAAAAAAAAAAAGAGTTGAACTGCTAGTTCCCATGTCTGTCTTGTTGTTGCGTACACTAACCACATGTCGGGCGCCCCTCGGGCGCCCGGGAGTAATATTATTACGTAATTGCGCGTTTTTACGTAAATCACCAAAAAAAAAACTGGATTTTTCTAGGAAAAACAAAGATATAGAAACCAAAATTTTCGGCTAAAAAAAACGTGTGTACAAAACGAAAAATTAAGCGATTTTCAAGGTTGTTCAAGTTGTATAGACGTATGTACAATCGGCCTTCGAGGGGAGGTGGAGATGACCGTTATACATATGATTGCAATCGATAGCGAAAGGGCGCGGAAGCGTATATGTGATTAGAGACAGGTAGCTTCTTTCTTTATTAATTTTAGCGTGGGATGTCATAAAATAACTAATGAATGTAATAAACGTCTGCCGCACTGAGGCGGAGCGAAAGGACGTGTCAGAATTCTACTGACTAAAACCTGCACACCTATGTTTCTTCTTTGACCTTTGCGTTGCAGGAGCACGGGTTTCCCTTTCATTTGTCCAACAAAGGATATGGAAGGCGCGTAGTGTTATGCAACGTCGAAGACTCGGGCTCGGTCCGGACGGTTACCGGACAGTCGGACGGCGAGTTACCCATTTCTAGCTGTCTGCAAGCACACGCCTGCGGCAGTCTCCGTCGCTAGCATTACTGCTTCGCAGAAGAAGGCGACCGCCTGCCATTCGTTCTCACTCTGTACCATGGCCTGAAATAGGGCCCGGCGCAAGATGTCGCCGCCGCCGACCACGAAGACACGGCGGTGCTCCGCCCAAGCGCAGCACACCTCTAAAGTATGCTCCACCGTGTCCTCCGGGCGGTCCGCAAAATGGTGACACCGAGGCGTTATTGCCGCCTGAATCAGGTGAAGGAACCTCTCGTTACCGAGTCTGGTGAGGACCTGCGTCATACGGAAAGTGAGGACAACGTGACGTCTCCAGCGAGAGGCAGGAAGCTTCTTTTTTTTTCACTATTTTTAGAGTTATGTCAAATAACTTCTCCCGCTCTATGACTGGATCAAGAGGTAGTGTCAGACTACACAATACAACACAGACTATACAAAATGTACTATTATTGACTAAAACCCACTCACAATCCTCCACTTGGAATATTGCCGACGATACAGGCAAGGCTTTAAATTTAAAAAAAAATCCACCATCTCCTTTATACCATCGGACAATTCGACGTACGGTCAGGACTAAGCGTTTCGCTTCGTCGTTTAAACCGCGTACATCGGAAGACTGGAACAATTTTCATACTGTGGTCTTCCCGTCCAACTATAATTTAGGTGTCTTCAAGGCTAGAGTGAATAGGCTCTTAATAAACTAGTGCGCCTCACAATCAATGATTGCATTACTGCTTACCATCAGGTGGGATCGGAATTAAGCACTGGTTTATTTCAATTAATAAAAAACATTATGTAGGTAACTAATGTCAACGAGGCCTAGAATAGCGAGCTGGCTAAAAAAATCCTTTGTTACAGCAAGTTTCTTAGAGAATAATTAAACATCGAATAATTTAGTCACTCATCATCATCATCATCTTCCTGCCCTTGTCCCGTGTTATTTGGGGTCGGCGCAACACGTTTTTTTCTTCCATTCTGCCCTGTTACTCGTCATACTATCACTAACTTCCTTTTCTTTCATATCACTCTTCACACAATCCATCCATCTTTTCTTTGGTCTCCCTCTCCACAATAACAATTATAATTTAGTCACTAAGTTCTACGATAAAAGATGAATAAAACCGAAAATAGATGTGACCTTTAAAATATCCGGGTTGGGCAAAATTAGCATTGTTGGGTAAGAAGTTAAAGTTCAATCGAAAATTCATGTATTTTTATTTTTTTGCTAGACTAGACTTTGTTCGAGAAAATGTTTTCATGAAAACTTTAGAAAGAAAAGAAAGAAAAAGAGTTTATTCACGTCAAACATGGCGCATAATCTATATATATAAAAGAAAGTCGTGTTAGTTACACTGTTTATAACTCAAGAACGGCTGAACCGATTTGGCTGAAAATTGGTGGGGAGGTAGCTTAGAACCAGGAGACGGACATAGGGTACTTTTTTTTTTTTTACTTTTTTTTTTTTTAGGGTAGAGTAGGGTAGAGTAGGGTAGAGTAGGGTAGAGTAGGGTAGAGTAGGGTAGAGTAGGGTAGAGTAGGGTAGAGTAGGGTAGAGTAGGGTAGAGTAGGGTAGAGTAGGGTAGAGTAGGGTAGAGTAGGGTAGAGTACGGTAGAGTAGGGTAGAGTAGAGTAGGGTAATTTTTTTTTTTTTACTAAATCCCGCTTTTGGGCAGAACAACGTCTGCCGGGACCGCTAGTTTAAAAATAAAAACAAATAACAACAACGACTTAGAATAAGTGGTAGGATATGCGTCACATCCGCGCAAAACAGCCAGCGCTCGGCAAAATGCCGGGGCTCACACCCCCCCTAAACCGTATTTTGAAGATTTCCGTTTTGAAAACGTGAAATAATGACAGTCTTTATTATTCAGTTTCATTAGAATTTGTGCCATGTTTCAAGTAGGTAACCCAAGAAATAAAAACGCTACAATCTTTGCTTAGAAAAATGTGGGGCTCTGTTTTTCTTCAACGTTTTGAGAGCAGTGATTAAATAAAATACACAAAGTAAAGCGCCTTTTTCTTAGACTCGTAAGTCAAGGCTGTTAACTGGGCCACCACAGCTCATTAAAACCCCTTGGTTGGGTACATAATCGTTACATATTATGTGTATTTAAAACTTTAAATAACAAATAATTAAAACTTTTTCTTTAGTTACTTATTTTTATATCTGAATAAAGCTAATGTTACTTGGTAACACATCATGATCCGGTCAAGACCCTATAAAAAGCACTGTAACGAAACCATAGCGAGATGTAGAAAAGTAAGCTCATCTAACAACGCCATCTAGTGTCAAAAATTAATACTACTTTGCTATGGTTTCATGAATAAATATACAAAATTATACATTATTTGTGCTAAGTTTCAAGTATAAAAGGAATGAAATTTTGCATACTTGCATATTTACCCGTTTACACCGCTTTAAAAGTTGAAAGTTCAATAACCCCTTCATAGTGCTCGCCTACGTCATAAAAAGAAGCCAAGAATTTGTGCTCTGTCAGACTTTTACTGACTGAAACCCGTTCCAGGGCCGAGGTAATTCTTTAGAACACCTGACAAAGTTATAATGTGACTGTATTTCATCAACAGCTCCATGGTTACCATCTAACACCCAGCGATCTTGTATGAAAAATTATGACATTTTCTTTAGAGCTAGATAAATCTTCATTACTACGAGTACCAATCCACGTATTTACTTGCCATATCACGTTTACTCATGATTGCTCAGCAGTTTCAAAATCAAGATTAAAAATTAAAACTATAAGTTTTTTCTATTCTATCTAGTCCTATCTATGCGAATCATAGATAGGACTAGATAGGGCAGTTAGTTCACGTGCTTCTTGTGAAATCAAAATTATAAACAAAGATAATAACAAAATAATTTGAAAACTATCTCACTCTTTAAGACTCAAGTAAAAGAGCACTATCTTTCCTCTCTTGTGTGATAATTATATATGTATAAATATATATATTATGTATTTATTTTTTAGTATAAGACATTTATAGTTATACTAGCTGCTACCAGCGGCTTCGCCCGCATGATACTTTGAACCACCGTTTCATCACCTTAGAGGGTGAATTTTAGAAAATCCTTTCCATCCGTGTTTATTTTTTATTTTTTTTATTTATGTTGTCAGTCTCTGGTCGGTCGGTGCAATAGATAATGGACAACCACAGACTAAGCTATAAGATTAGACTGTTTTGTATTCACAACCACAGACTATATATAATGATAAAATTCTAAATATAAAATATCATAGATCAAAATGATGTCAACTGTGTTTATTGTCTAGTGTCTATGGTGCAGCACAGTTATGCCCGGTTTGCACATGGTACGACAGATGACTATTTTTTATTGCGTGTCTATTTGGGCAGAATAAATATGTTTTCTTTCTTTCTCTTTCTTTCTTAGTGCTCGGTTACGTCATAAAAGGAAACCTTGTGCAAAATTTTACGCTTCTATTCCCAGTCGTTTCGGCTGTGCGTTGATATGTCAGTCAGTCAGTTTCTCCTTTTATATATATATAGAATAAGTATTTAATAATTAAATTTATGATTTCACAAACTCTGCTTATTTCTACACACTATAGTCTACATCTCTTCTAATCTCTCCTTTCGCAGGTCTGCTGGAATAGATTTCTTTTTGAAATAAGCAGTACCTTTGTAAAAAATATATATTAAGATACTTATCTTCTTTTGTATATTTGTGTGTACATAAACGATAAAATAAATATATAATGACTTTTTTAATTACTTTTGTAGTTCATCCTCAAGTGCAAAATTTCTCTCTCACTTATAAGGTTTGCAGGAAGAAAACTTATGTGAACGTTAGCTGTCCTATTTTTATTATTTTGTATAGGCTGTCTGTACAATAAAGAATATATATATTTATATAAAAGCGAAATACCACTCACTGATTACAAACTTGAAATTTGGCAGGTAGGTTCCATAAAGGGTGTCATGCGCTAAGAAAGCGGATTTTACGAAACTCCACCCCTAAGGGGGTAAAACGGGGTTTGGAAGTTTGTATGGAGAAACCTACTTTTACGCGGTTGAAGCCGCCGGCAGACGCTAGTATGAACATATGAATATGAATGATTCTCCATATTCCTATTACAGGTTCCAATGATGGGTTATTTATTAATATTACCCACTCTTTTTTTGAGTTTGAAATCATCATATAACTCCTCGCGCTCTAGGGTGAGGCGAGAGACGACCTCTCGCCTCACCCTAGAGCGCGAGGAGTACAACTTTTACTGACTAAAATCCACCTATGATCCTTCAGTTGCCCTTTGCGTTCTAGGAACACGGGTTTCCTTTTCTGAAATTGTCAATTCTCTGGATTTGCTGACATCTGTTTGAGGTGCGCGTGGAACACTACTCGTCGTCCACGATTGGGCTTGGCACTTAGACTGGACGGCGAGCTTCCCATTGTTCGTCGTCGGCAAGCACGCGATTCGAAATGTTTGTTAACAAATTTTTTCAACCTACTCTTTTGACATAGCGCCCCTCAAAACTGGTTCACATTTTAAAAACCAACAAGTTCCATAAACTTGAATTAAAAAGTAACAGCCATGTCATAATGGCTTGGCATCACGTTTCTTTTCGTTTACTTTAAAGGTTTGTCAAAAAAATATCGATATTTCGATACTTTTCATATTTTTTGTCAATATAAAATATTTCGATTTATTCGATTAAGTACTTATCGATATCAAAATATCGAGTGAGGGGCAACATTTTTATGAAAAAAATTACAAGATTGTATATGTAGCAAATTCGATACTTTAACCTATTGAGTAGCGTATTTATCCTATTATATTAACCTAAAAATCGAATAAAAATCCCCCTAGCTCAGTCAAAAGGTTGAAGTTTAGATCCGTCCAATGGCAACCTCTAGGCAAACTGGGTAAATGTCATTGTGAAGTGACAATGTTAATTTAACTTTAGAACTGTTCGATCTACTGTTTTTTTATGCGCATTAACCAGAGCTACTACTTACCCTGAGCCACAACAAAAATCACCTAGTCCTAAAAAACATTTTTTGGACATCGAAAATGATATCGATACATTTTGAAATATCGACTTTGTTCCACACTTCCGACATCCCTATCGCACACCGGTTGCGCGGGCGCATGCATACGTGATGGAGGTCGTGTGCGCCGACCAATGAGAACCCGCCGCGAAGGGGCACGGCAATGACGCATGCCTTACGCAAGAACACACAATATTTACACCACATTGTACGAGGAAAACGCGAATATTATGCCAATGCTGGAAATTCCATGCAAATGTGCGGTGTCATGAAGTTCAATAGGTATTCTGAATATCTATAAAGACTGTTAAAGGTCTAAAAATGTCAGCCCTGACCAACGCCTTTCTAAGGCACGGAAGATCTCGGTGTTAAGATGGTTACCCATCCACAGATTGACCTCGCTAAGGGATGCTTAACTTTGGAGATCAACTGTGCGGTGTTTGTTATTATTTTAGCCCCGGATTCCACCACGATTTGGAAGGTTTTTTCTTGTAAAGGTGCCTACTAGTTATTTACATGGAGCAACTGCCTGATAAAATAGACAAAACAATACCCATGGCATGACTGGTGCGCGGTTTTTTGGCTTATGAATAAAACCTGACTGACAGACAATACAGACAACAATTAAACATAACAATAATAGTCAGGAGATTTAAAAAAAAACTAAATATTTCATACAAATAGAACCTAAAGATAGGGTTGAGTGCGCGTTGTTCTTGGTCCAAAAATTTATCTGTTGCCATTGATGTCCTAATCTTTGGGAGCGGTCGGCAATCTTCGGGAGTAGTCGTTCTTTTTCAAAGACGAAGCCAGGTCTACGTGATTTCACCGTAGACGTGGGCTTGCGGACGGCGAGCAATAGTTAGCTCGCCGTCCGGCCGTCCGGTACCCGAAGCCGAGTCTTAGACGGCGCGTGTAGTGTTCTACGCGCGCCTCAAGGAGAGCAGGGTCGATGGGTTATGCGAAAGAAAACCCCGGGTCCTGGAACGAAGGCAAAGGAACATAGGAGTGAGTTTTACTCAGTAAAAGTCTGATACACCCTCACGTTCCGCCCTTGAGCTAGAGAAGTTTTTAAATGACTTCCTACTTTAAAAAAGGCCTACGCGACTTAGACACGCTAATATCAAAGCCTAGCCTAGCCTGGCTTTAAGGAGTGGCTACAGAGGAGGCACAGCGTCCTCACTTTCCGCCTGACGCAGATCCTTACCGGACATGGTTGTTTCAGGCAGTTCCTGTGAGAAATTCTGGAAGAAACGCCGTGTAAAATTGTACGAGCTTTACCAACCAGCATGGTGTTCCGTTTATAAACCGGCCTGAGCATGCAAAATTGTGGTGAAGCTTGTTCGTTTGGTAGGCCTATTTGGTCTTTGTTTCCAGATAGCTACAACTTAGGGGTCTTTAAGTCAAGAGTGGAATAGGCTACTTCTAGGCAAGCGTGCTCCATCGTCGACCACATCATCGCTTACCATCAGGTGAGATGGTGGTCAAACGCGAGCCTATATTAATAAAAAAAAATTAAAAAAAATATGCGTCGTCACATCGACCGGTTTTGTGCGTCTCACATCCAGCGTACTCCCGCAACCTTCACCAGGTCATCGACCGATTTTGTCGGGAAGGCCTTCGAAACTGCGGTTTCCGATACGTGGTCTTGAACGTGAAAGTTTTGGAGTTTCATACTCCAGAACCGGCCTCATCGATCATCTGTTCGACGAGCAATATGCCCTGCCCAGCCACTTAGGTTTGACGATTCTTCGGGCTATGTCGGCAACCTTGGTTACATTTTTATTTTTTAATAGTTTTTACCCGCGACTTCGTCTGCGTTAGACTCGTAAAACAGCACAATGCCATTTAGTAAAAATTTCAAGAAGTTTTTTTTTCGCAGATCCTATTTTTTATTTTTCTAAAATAAAAATAGTTACTTTTTATATCACCAGCTATCTACCAGTAAAAGTCCCATAAAAATAAGTCCAGCTATTTCGGAGAGTAGTCGGAACGAACAAACAGACACTGACTTTTTTGTTACAGGTATCAAATATACTTTCATACGCGTTTAAAAAAAAAATTGCGTTTCAAACAGACACTTCAAAGTTATGGCGGCTCCACATTAGTGCCGTGAATTCACGCGCGATGTCACGCCATGAATTCACGGTACAAATTGAGGTTCTATATCATAAAATGGTGGCATTTCATGATATAGAACCTCGTCTGCTGGCCACAGCATGATATAGGCAAGACAAATCAATGAACACTCTGATATATTGGCCATATCATGAAATAATCATGCATTTAGTCGTTCATACTTCATGATGTGACCGGCCATTTCATGAAATGGTAGCATTTAAATTTTAGTAAAAATATTTAATAATTATGGTTCAAATGTTTGTTTTAATAAGTCTGCCTAAAATTTAAAATTTCTGCTTTAAATTGGATTGTTAGTTCTAATTTCAATAATTTGTCTTATTTAAAAATATTAATTTTTACTTTTTTTTATTTTTTCCTTTCTTTGATGGCTTGTGTTTATGCCCAGTACCTGAATAAAGAGTCCAGCTCTAAATATGCTTGCATACTTAGATATATCATCATTGTATGATAAAGCTCTTAGTTCTTAGGTACCACAAAATGTGTTAGCAAAATATAAAAAATCAAAGTAATCCCTGGATAAATAATACAGGTTAGCAGTCACTGATTTAATTCATTACAACCCAAGCGAACGCCGGGTTCTCTCTCTCTCATTGTCTTCTATTGTGTCTCTAATTATGGTATTCAAAAGATTAGAAAAACAAGATTAGGAAATAAGGGACTTGCATCACACAGTTTATATTGAACAATATTCATTTTGTAAACTTAATAAATTAAACCCCAAGCGAACGCCGGCTTTCGCTAGCACATTGTCTTTCTATTTTGTCCCTAATTATGGTACTCAAAAGGTTAAAATACTTTTACATGTCAATGTTTTTGTCAATTGAAAATCTCAGCAGACTATACTGAAAAATATATTCAGAGGTCTTTGCTAAACAAAGTCAGTAACCACTGCCTTTTATTCCCTACTGAAGTTTTCGCTAAGTGCCATGGAACCAAAGGGTTAGGTTTAGTATTATACAAGTAGATGCGTGTTGCCACCCAGCATTAGGGATCAATGTGTTGTATTTCATATAAAAACGAATGACCTATTAAGTCTTAAAACATACATGTTCAACTTGCTGATACTCTTAATACCTACTAGCACACAGCATAAGCTGCAGTAAAATTAAATGCCACAAATGTTACAAGAACTGCTTAGGTTTATGTAAGTGCTTAAAATGTTAGCTGAACACCATAGATTCATAAGCAGTAAGTTCAAAATGCCTTGTTTTTATTTTGCGTTTGGTGAAAGGAGATAGATGCTTAAAGGGTTAAAATGATTATTAGGGCATTCTATATTTGAATTGGGAACATTCAGGATATTGCAGACTGCAAAGTTTTGGTGTTGGGATGCAAAATTAAGATTTTATTGCTTCGCAACTGCTATAAGTTTGTATTTACAAAAAGTAGGTTCTTACTTGGGTATATTTTTGTTATAAAAGGACTCTCTAACTGAAAATCCACCACAAATAAATACATACAATATTCGGAATTTGGTATAGTGTGATAGGTATTTTTTTTTAAAAGAAAACATTGTTATTTTTACCCTTTTTTACCCAAGCGCAAACTATCTTTTTTACAAAACCGGCTGTCAAACACGTTAATTTTTTTAATAAAACTATTTCCTTGGCATAACTTAGTAAGAACTATGCGTTATGCATAAAGTTAATAGTTTATTGGGTAGTACAATAAATAATTAAAAACACTGGCTACTTACAATTTTCAGGCGACCCAGTGAACAAACAGAAAAAGCCAACCTTTTTATGTCAAAAAAAAAAAACAAATTTCAAGACTAAAACAAAACACGGTCTGATAACTTGGTTCACAAAACTTCTGTCTATTGTTTTTCACTCAAACTCTCTATATCTAATTCCAATTTAAGTAAATACTGAAAAAAGTAAATTAGTGTATAATTTACAGAATTCACAAAAATCAAACCTTCAGTGACAGTCGCAGAGTAGGTAGGTACTTTGTAATAATGAAAGTGACATTGACAAACAGCTGAGAATTTACCGGATCTAGACATTAGGGCGCTGCAGCTGTTTGTTTGTCTTTTTTTTATTGTGTGGACTGGTGACCGACCGAATCAGGTAAATATTAAAGTATTATATGTAAGTATTTCAGTCATTTACGCTATCAATTTTAACTGTGAAATCTTTTGAGGCGATTTGGATTTAGAGTTTTCCAAAGTTTTTACCTTTTAGTATCAAAACTTCTGTATCAATTTATGTAAAATTTATAGATCGTGTTTTCAAATTAAATACATCAAATTGTAATTGATGTTCCATGAAAGTTTTCTGTTTGGATTCCAAACTTTCAATGAAAACCTGCTTCCGTACGAGCGAGTTTTTTCAAACACATCCTTCCATCTGTTGGAAAAATTATAAACTAAGTAACCAAGTGGAAACAATCAGTACGTCGTGTAATCAGAAGAGGGCGCTTTTAAAAGGAAAAATTTCAAATATTTTTATTTCAATTTTTTATTATTCGTTTATTCCTAGAAATACATAGTATTTTAATTACTTTTTTTTTTAGATTTTATCATTTGCTCTTTACAAACTATTCTACTGCAATAATAATACATTATAGAGTCTTTATATATAAATACAAATAAGTACATACAATACTTATAAAATAAATATTTTTATACATAAATAAATTTGGTAATAAATACATAATACGACAATAATTTTCGAAATATATAAATATTATACAGCCAAAATGGATATAAACACATAGTTTTTAATAACAGTGTTATTTAAATTAATAAATAGTTATATTCGTGGTCCAAGTTCATGCCGGTATTTTCTATTAATATCTAGTTAGTCAATTAGGTGGTAGGTGGAAAGTGAAAGGGTCCTTACGCCTTGCAAGACGTGGGTACTCTATACTGTTCTACTTTAGGAACACCTTCAACCTGAGGGTTCTGGCCCTGTAGAATCTGGGTTCTAAAAGATCTGAACTGCTGGTCGTTCTTTGACCGGCAGATGACCTGAGCAGCTTGGACCTTGTAGCCTTCTCCATGGCAATAGGACGGACAGGCGGGTAGGGGAGTGGTGGTTATGCAGATCTCCCCATGGTTCTCACGGTACTGAACTTGCTGTTGCACCTGGCACTGCTCGCGAATCTTCAAACCGTAACCTTTGGTCCTGTATACATCCTGGGAGTCCCAGTCCTGGTCTCTCTGCATGATGGCTTTGTTCCATTCTTCATCGGACCGGAGAATCGCGGTGTATTTAGGAATTGACTGGTATGCCTTTTGCTGAGCTTCCATCTTTAGGCCTTGTGTTTTAGGGTCGCTGTCTTCGACGTCAAGTGCAAAGGAGGCACCATAGTGCTCAGGCAGGTCAACTAAACCATAGGGAGTCTGGTAATCGTTGCGTGGCTCACCTGTGTTCTGGCCGCAAATGCCTCTGGTGGTCGTACGGTAGTCTTGAGTGCTAAGCACCAGGCGCTGACCATCATACATGAGACGGAGACGTCCGTCGCGGATGCTCAACATCAGAATACCTTCGGCTTGGGTGAAGTACTGCAGAAGCGGGGCCTCATCAACATCATCCCAGTAGATGGTCAAGTCACCTTCAGAGATCTTCTTGCTGTTGGTTTTCACTTCTACGACAGCTTTGTGGGACTTCGACGGTAAAATCTCAATTTCCAGGTCCTTGCCAGTTTCGGTCCTAGAAAAAAAATAGAAACATTATTGTTTATATTACGTTGTTTAAAAAAGTAAATAACGCAATTTGGTTTCAAACAGGTATATTGCCCTTTGGAAATTCAATTAAATAAGTGGTAGATTATGCTGCTTTAGTACCATGAAAACATTACTACGAGTACGATACTCACTTGTAAGAGATGTAGATCTGCTGCTGCAGCTGGGTGGGTCTTCTCGCGAGGATAACCAGCTCGTCCCACTTGCCGCGGGCCTTATTGTACTCCTCCTGCATCACCAAATGCCAGGATCGGGACAGTTCGTAGTCGAAGGAGCGGTTGCTGAAGGTCCTCACTTTGCTGCCGTCAATTGTACAGAAAGCTGTTGGCAAAACAATAATGATTATTAATATGAATTAAAAGAAGAGCAAAAGAATCTTATGTCATATGCAATGAAATAGATACTTACGCTGGAACTGGTAACTCGTCTCGTAGTTGACAACACGCTCAAACGCGCTAAAGGGCGAGTAGACGGACATTATATAGGGAGTGACGATGGGGATCGGAACGTTGTCGATACGAACTAAACCGGATGGTGAAATCATCTCGAAACGAAGGGTGTTGTCGCTGTAGAAAGTCTCAACCTCCAACTGTAGTTTACCATCAGCAACCTTCTTCATTGGGTTCACTTCCGTGTTCCAGCTCAGTTGCTTCAGAATCTGGTACGCTTGAGCAGTCCAGTACATATACATGGGACTCATGTTTTTGTAGGTTACTGTCGCCTTGAAGCTGTCAGGGGTATGGGCCATAATCAGCATCTTCAGGGAAGTGCCCTGGTATAGGTTGCCATTAGCAATCTCCTGCTGCACCAACTTAGCCAAAGGATGATTCATCAGGTGTTCGGTGAACTTCTTAGAGCGTTCAGTGTTTCCTTGGATGTGAATGTTCCCATTCTGTCCGAACTTGATGTCGGCTTCATAAGTCATCTTCATGTCCTTTTTCAGAGCTTCTAGGAAGTTCAGTGGCGATATTTCAGGCTTCGTAACCTTAACGACAGCGTTGATCTGTTCGTTACCCTGCTTGACTGAGTTTCTTCCAGCGAACAGAAAATATTGGATTTTTCGGTCATCAGGACTGTTGGCGATAGCGGCAGTTAACACGTACTCCTGTTTCAGGGGACCCTCGAATGTGGCGCTAACGTCAACAACTTGTACTTTAGCACTGTTGATTCCGGATGCAACACGCTTGACCATCTCTTCACGACGGACTCCGCTGTTGGGCGTCACATCGTTCCTGTTGTCTGCTTGTCCCAGCTCTCCGCTTTGTTTCTGGTTGAAGAATGTATCTGTGAAGAATACGTTTAAAAAGTATTAGCCACAGAAATTATTTCAGTCTTAATCTTAATTAATATTGTATCGATTACTAGTAAAGAATCATAATTATAAGGTAACGTACCATAAGCAGCAGTAAAGGTGACAACCTTGTTCTGCGATTGTTTTCCAAGATATCTGAAGTTGTAATGGGTCAAAGCGATATCACGGGCACCCAATAAGTCACCCATGTTGTACAGGGCCTGAATCAGATTTCCGGCGTTTCTAAAGTCCTTAGAGTAGGAGTATCCTTGCAGTTGGAAAACAGTGCCAGTTTGTTGGCCGAATTTCATGTCAATGGATTGTACCTTCCTTGGGCGTTCTACTACTTTGGTGTTAGGATCCTGAGAGTAGGGCACTAAAGTATCCTTCTTCTGGTAAGTAGTGAATGGCCAAACGCTGTAATGAGCGATGGTGAAGTCCTGGTCAGGGCGCAGAGGTTCTACCTTCATTTTAGCTTCTCCAGATTTCATCTGGAAGCTCAACTTGACAGGTACGTTAATTTGGTATTTCTTGGTGACTCCAGCAATAGCAAGCTGGTTAGTAAGGGTGTCCATGAAACCAACGTTTCCATCAATGTTTCTAGCAACCGTAAGTTGGAGTTCCTTATCCATGAATGAGGACAAAGGTCTGCGGTTCTTGGGATCACGATCGATTTTACCCTTAGCTTTGCTCTGAACGTGCAAAACGACAGGTTCCTTGTATTTGTAGATGAAAGGCATACCAGAGGCGATGGGGAACATAACGGAAACCTGGTTTGAGTTGAATACTTTAGTGTAGTGCTTCTCGACACCTTGCTCTACCTCCTTCATGTACTCCATGATATCTTGTACCAGTCGGGTAAGGTCTCCTTCGTCGAAACTGAAGAATCTCTCCTGGTTCGAAATGTCGTAGAAGAAAGAACCCTCGAGTGGCCTTTGAGATTCACGCTTGATATTCAGCATTTCCGAAATTCTTTGGGCATTGTATTTGTGTTTGGCATCAGACTTCAGAGGTTCATACATCATTGTTTTAATGAAATCAACGATTTCCTGAGCATCGGAGAACGAAGCACCAATCTGAAAACGATAAAAGGTCCAATAAATATTTGATTTGCACGACTCGATATAATTCTCTACAGGTACCTACTTAAACTTATTCATATCTTTAATTATCCTAGTCAATGCCATTTGTAACTAGATTATGTGAAACCCTACTTACATGAAAAATTACTTTGTTTCACATAACAGAGCAAAGAAGATATAGGAAACTTACCATGTTTTCAAGAGCCCTTCCTCCGAGCTTGTTCCTCCACGAATGTCTCTGGTACTTAGGCATAGCACTGCTTTCGCCACCAATGTATGATGATACTTCGAAGTTTTCTAGTTCTTCGTCATTAACATAGCTGTGTTTGAAGTATTTGTTAGAGTATTGCATACCAAGATTCTCTGGTGTTACGATATCCTTGACAGATTGAGCTGTCCTTGACCTGAAATAAGTACATAAGAAACCGTCAAACATCTACATTTTTAGCTATGCTGCTATGTGACTTAGAAATAAAATAGGAATTACTCACAGGTGCCAAAAACGAGGATCCTTCAAGCTGGCTGCCGTTAGGATGCCATTCTTGAGAACAGCACGAACCTGGACACTGGGATCATCATTGGTCATCTGGGCCATAACTTGCATCATCTCAGCGGTCGGGTGAGCCATGAATATGTTTAAGATAGCAGCCACTCTCACTTCGTATGGCTCGGCAGTGTTTCTCATGATACTGTAGAGTACAGCACGCGCATATTTATCCTTCTGGTCCGCGAGATAGCGAAGCTGTACAATCATTTGAACGCGGAGGTGTGTAGACACCTGAATACGACCCTCCAGGTAAGGTGAGAATACGTGTAAGATCTCACGATGTCCTAAATTGCCAATGGCCTTAATGTACACTAGAGCCCTGCTCCATTCTTTAGCGTCAATAGCTTGTTTCAACAATTCGGAGAGACGAGGAAGTACATTGTCGAGCACAAACCTGTCGTGTTTGCGGGCAAGACGGCCATACATGTGAGTGGGATAGTAGGAGTGAGCAGTTTCGTTGTTGACTTGACCCATGCGAATGAATTCCGTTGCAGCGATTAAAGCACTGGTGTTAAGGCGTTCCTGTTGTTGGACCTCGGTGCTCATGGCGAGCTCGAAGAACTGTGCCATAATTTCCTTGGTAGGGTAACGAAGAGTACGTGCCAAAGTGGAAATCACCTGAGCTGCTTCCTCACCTTGTAACTTCTTGCTCATAATCCAAATCTTAATTTGTGTAAAGGCCGGTGGTGTGCCAGCTTGTGCGACAACATCACGGAAGATCATCCACATATTAGTTTTAACATTGTTGTTCGAATTTCTGCCGACTTCAATGCCACGGCTGATTTGGGCGAGCTGTTCACTGCTCATGGAAGCAATAATGCGGACGAGGATATTAAACTTGGATAGGAAGTCAGCTTTAGGCATATTGTTGGGATTTTGAAGCTGTTGCGCAATGTCCTGGAGCAGTTTCTGGACGTTCAACGCGTTCTGTTTCTTATCTCCACGCGGTAAGGCACTCATGTACAGAGCAGCATACGCTGGCTCATTCATCCTAGGAACGTCATCGTTGATGTATGCCGATGAAGAGTCACTGGAACTTGAAGACCTCCAATCCTTGTTGAACATTCTCTCTTGTTGATCATCAGAACGGCGCACTCTGCTTCTCAAACCGTCCAATTGCACATTTATATGCTCATGGGATTCAGAAGACTCACCTGACTTGGAAGATTGGTCGTGGAAAGCCATTTGTTTGGAGCTCATTGCGTACAGAAGAGTATGGATTTGACGGCTGCCTTCAGGTTTTTGCCATTCGGCACCACTGTCTTGTTCAACGGACAATAAGTTCATCCTTACGTAGCTGTGAACCTGCGCTTTCTGCTTGCCATACAAATGGGGGTGCACGTTAACGAAGCTAGTGGTTTCAGCCTTGTAGATGGGACCCTGCTTACCAGCAAGGATACGGGTGACGGCAGAGTGCGAGATGAACTGTTTCTCTTCATTGTTGTGTGCGGTTCCTGTCCATTCAGCACCTTCAGGTACTCCGAAGTGGTAAGCGACACGGTGGTGGCAATGGCCGTAGTTCTTGCTCTTTGTGATTTCCATGGGGTCCTCTTCTGAAGCGAACAAAGGGAGCTCTCGTCGCCATTCAGCGGCCACAGGAGAGACTGTGTACATAGTTTCGCAGTCACCAGTGACGTCAGCCTCCATCTTTTTGAAAAGACCCTGCTGGCGTTCTCTGTCGAAGTTATCCGGCTGGTTACGCACATGGTGGTAAGCAGTTAAGTCGACTTGCAGCGTGCTGATCAGACCCTTCAACAAGTTCTCATGAGAAAGCAAGAAGACGGATGGCAAATTGAGGCCGAGTACGCGGCCACCTTCAACGGAGATTTCGAAAGGTTTGTCCAAGTTCTGCACAGTTTCGTACTTGAGGTCCGAAGGTATGGCCATGTTGTTGGGCAGCTGCTGATGGAACTGGGCATGTTGGGGGTTTTCCAGCTTAGCCAGAAGGCGGCCTGGGGACTTGACACGGATGATGAACTGGGCCTTGAAGGCGTTGCCAGTGCTGGCGCCTTCCTGGAGACGGGCCAGGGTGTGGGTGTTGACTTCATAGCGGTATAGTCTTCCAGTTTGCCATGGCCATTGGATATCCAACAGCTGTTCGCTCAGTCTTCCAGAGGAGACGACGGCTACAAAGAAACAAGGTGTTAGCACATGACACTGCTTCGTTTATTAGCAAACTCTACGTAAACAACAGAGAATATTTTTAAGATCGGTTGATAGAGACGTCAATGTTTTTGAATATCACAGTGTTTATAGGGTTGTTTATATATCACAAAAACACTCTGGAAAATCCAGAGTGTATCCTAAAGATGGTCTAGGTCAAGATATAGAGTTGACAGATACTAAAAATATTTTTTTTTAACATTAGGTAATTTGTAATATTTTAAAACTCACCGATGAACGCCGCCAATACCAACAACTTCATAATTAAGTCCTGAGTTCTGCTGGTACTTGATGGTTATTGGAGAAGTGTACTTCTGATGTTTCCACAAGATTTCAGACCTTATATACTAGGTTCTTACACGTGGAGAAGGTACAGGACCGACCTCTGGACCTCTAGATGATAGTTACAATGTTGATCTATTTGTTGAAAATTGATTGACTTGATATGATTGTGCTTATCTGTTTAGATGATAGACTAAGCCTTGCATTAGGTCTCGGCTGTGAATTTAGATCTTTTGGGTAATAGGTATCTGTTCTTCTCAGCTTAATATCCGAAACTTTCCAAGCTAAGGGACTAGCGGGGTTACCATGACGTTCAAAGTAAGATTGTTTCATTCTTATTGCAGTGTGGGTTAGAGACAGAGCTATACAGGTTGTCTAGCGCCATCTCTTACCCACACTGGAAATAAGAATGAAACAATCTTACTATAAGCGTCATGGTACAAGTCTAGGGGTCTTACCATTGCGTGTTAAAACGTCAGGCGTGAAAGCGAAAAAGAGGGATGGAGCTATACATCCTATATAGCTTCCATTAACAGTTCAGTTTAGGTCGTCGAATGGATCGCGTTAAGAGCTCCTCACCACCGGTCCGGGCCGGAACACGAGCTCCTCTGTATATTAAACCAGTTTTCGCTCCACTCCCGTTGCGAGTCAGCCAGTCACTGCAGTGCCGCTGGGTTTGACCCATATTTTCACTCAACTCCCGTTGCGAGTCGGCCCGTCACTGCAGTGCCGCTGGGTTTGACCCATAGTATCGCTCCACTCCCTTTGCGAGTCGGCCCTTCACTGCAGTGCCGCTGGGTTTGACCCATATTGTCGCTCCACTCCCGTTGCAAGTCGGTCCATCACTGCAGTGCCGCTGGGTTTGACCCATATTTTCGCTCCACTCCCGTTGCGAGTCGGCCCGTCACTGCAGTGCCGCTGCGTTTGACCCATATTTTAGTTTTCGCTCCACTCCCGTTGCGAGTCAGCCCGTCATTGCAGTGCCGCTGGGTTTGACCCATATTTTCGCTCCACTCCCGTTGCGAGTCGGCCCGTCACTGCAGTGCCGCTGCGTTTGACCCATATTTTAGTTTTCGCTCCACTCCCGTTGCGAGTCAGCCCGTCATTGCAGTGCCGCTGGGTTTGACCCATATTTTAGGGCTGCGGATTTTTCGAAAGACTTACCTTGAAGTTACAAAGAGAGAACTGAAGCCTGAAGGAACACTGTGGGTTTTAGTCAGTAAAAGTCTGAAACTTCTCGCTCCGCTCAGAACGGGTGAACTAATTTCAAGATTTTTTTGGTAAAAAAAGTTGACTATTTTTTAAGGAGTTGATTGGCTTATTTACTTTTAAATGTTTTTAGGCTCAAACTTTTTCAAGTTTCACAGAATCGTCGGCGGCAGAGGTCATTTTTATACTGCATGTTTTGGGGCACCGAGGGCAGGATAGAAGGTGCAGCATACCTTATAACTCGGCACCACATCCACACCCTGATACAGTTCCGTCAACTTGCGTCATAAGACTTGTGAAGGGTGGACGTGTTGTCAAAATTAATTCTGCTCCTCAAATTCTAAAGAAATAGTCACATGTAATTCTGACCCGTATCTCAATCCGAAAAGTGTCAAAGTTCAGTGCATAATAACAATAACATATCAACAAAAAAGTTCGCGCGCGACATCGCTGTGTGCTGAGGTACCCCCCGCCACACCTCGAGTAAACGAGACGGGCTGCGCCGAAAACAATAATTCATCTCTTTCACACTACCGGGAGGTACTTACTACCGCCGACGCAGCCGCAGGTGCGCCCGGATTCCAGGAATTTTATAACGATTTGTTTACGACTAGCTAAATTCGCCTTTTATAAATAATAATGGCAAATAACTGCACATCGTGTCAAAAACCTTTAAAATCATCTAACATTAAGTGTTCTAAATGCGACCTACTATTTCATATCGCATGTGCCGGCGCTGGAAGTCAGACGAAATTATCGGGTGAAATGAAAACTAACTGGGTTTGCCCTGCATGTAAGGCAACAAAAAAACATACCCCCGTGCATACTCCAGCACCCGAGGGGCTGGTGGGTGGTACGCGTACGCATAACTTAGCAGATTGTTTCTATTCAGCATCATCACTTGACTCGTCATCAGCTGTACAGCCAACTGACTCGGAGATATTACTGAATTTAACCTCTGAAATAAAACTACTTCGAGGCGATGTTGGAGACTTGAAGTCGCATATTAATTATGTGTCCGAACACCTGACCAAATGTTATTCTCGCCTAGATGAATACGACACACGAATTAAATCGCTAGAAAAGCGGGAAGAAGAAATCATTTCTCTGAACAACACTGTTGTCAATCTTCGCGAACAGCTGAATGCACAGGCTCAAACGTCACTAAAGAACGAGTTGGAGATCTCCGGGATTAATGAGACAAAAAACGAAAATCCCCTCCACATCATCCGTGTCGTAGCCCATAAAATAGGAATTCCCATCGATGATCAAGACCTGGACTACGTGACCAGAGCGGGACCACGCCGGCAGCATTCCAAGGAGACAACCGAAACTTCACCCCGCAGAATCATTGTCCGTTTTGTACGCAGATATAAACGCGACGATTTCTTGAAAGCAGCCAAAACTAGGAGAACCATTAATTCGACCGACCTGGAGATATCTGGTGCGACGAGGAATGTATATATTAACGAGCGCCTTACACCTGGAAATCGTCAGTTATTTCGCGAGACCAAACTCTCCGCAAAAGAACACGGATATAAGTTCTGCTGGTGCAAGAATGGTGCAATTCTCATCCGTAAGCAGGAAGGGAACCCTTCCATCCATATACGGAACGCTGAAGACCTGGAACACTATCTGGGGCCAACGATCGCGACGTCAGTGTGAAACTACACGCCGGCAGCATTTACAGATTTCCAACGAAACTGTAAACCGGATTGATCTCAAACAGTACAAATTTTATATTATTTTTAATTTTCTCATTTTTCTATATTTTGTTATTTTACTTTTATATTTTATTAACATACTGTGTATTTCAAAAAACGCACACAAAAACAAAACCATTTACACTCTACCATCCACATTTACAATAACACTGCCATTCAAATACAGGATTTCAGACTATTTTGAACTTTTCTGCAGTAATAATAACAGACACACAAAAACTAAAACCCACACAAACCGACATTGCAATTTCAAAGTTTTCCTACATTTAAACATGAAACCGATAACAGTGACAAAATCAAAAATAATAACTACCCATAAAAATAAATTTATTATTATTATCAATGGCTTTACTTGAAGTAATGCAGGATATTGATGAAAACGTAAATATAACTTGTCACTCTCGCGAAAACTTGGAAGATTGTAGGAAACTAATACCGGAAAACTGTGATTGTAAAGTACTCACACTTAATGTAAGAAGCTACCAGCGCAATTTTGATGACTTTTGTATAGCTTTTAAACGGCTTGACACCGACTTCGACGCTATTGTCTTGACAGAATGTTGGCTAAGTGAAGGGTCAATAATGGAGCCGCTGCCAGGCTATTCTGTGAATCGCTCTAATTATCAATCTAATAAAAATGGAGGTGTTATAATTTACACGAAAACTAGTAGGAACGTTAAGATAATAGAAACGGGCGTGGCAGAAGCTGACAGTCTCTTACTTGTATTAGATAATGAAATAGCCATTCTGGGAATTTATCGGTCCCCATCTTTTACGAATCTTGATAATTTCATCATATCGCTAGACTCTGTTTTAACACAAATAAAGAAATATCCCACAATAGTAGTAACCGGAGACTTAAACGTCGACATAATTAACACCGCTATTTCAAATCACGCTGAATACTTGTGCCTGATGGCCTCCCATAGTCTTCTACCTGCTATCACTAAACCAACACGAGGGCACGCTTGTTTGGATCATATTTTCATAAAATCAAGTCAAGAGTCCGTTGGAATAATCGGAAAATGTTCCATAACAGATCACGAAATGGCTATGGCTGCCACTACACAAAAAAACAGTAGCACGAAGTCTCCAACTAGATCCAGATGGACCAACAAAACCGACGACGACACAATCGCTCAAGAATTACTAAACACTGACTGGTCGGACATCCTGAACTCTAACTGTGTCAACAGCGCTACAAACATGTTTGTAAGCATTCTTACTAACATATTAAGTAAACACACAGAAAAAGTTAAAATTAGCAGAAGTAGATTCACAATCAAACCCTGGATTACTCCAGGCCTAGTAAGATGCATGAAACATCGTGATAAGCTTCATCAATCTGCAACTTCTCACCCTAACGATAAAATGAAAAACTTGGTTTACGTTAGATATAGAAACTTCTGCAATAACCTTTTACATAACCTGAAAACAGAATACAACAGCCAACGTATAAATAAAAACCAAAAAAACCCCAGAAAATTGTGGAACACACTTAAATCAATATATAACCCAAATAATCAAAGAAGTGATTCAACTAAATTAATATCTAATGCAGAGGATCCTGTTAATGCACTCAACAGCTGTAACGCGTACTTTACATCGCTGGGAAAAAATCTATCGGACCGGATATTATACCGAATTTCTGAGACTCAGGCATCCCTGGCCAGCAAATATAGACCGCGTGAAAATTTTCCACATTCCTTCTTTCTTCACCCAACAGACGAAATCGAAATAACTAAATTTATCTATCACCTTAAAATCGACAGCGCTCCTGGACTTGATGGTATCACTACAAGACTAATTCTAAGAATAAAAAATACTATCCTTACACCGCTCACTCACATTTTTAATTTGAGCCTAGAGTCTGGACAATTTCCAGAGTGCTGGAAAGTTGCATCTGTTAGACCTATACACAAAAGTGGCCCTGCCGAATTACCGGAAAATTATCGTCCGATCGCCCTTTTGTCCATTTTATCCAAAATATTGGAGAAAATAGTTAATAGCCGGCTAGTAAACTTTTTTGAGAAACACAAGATTATATCAGACAGACAGTTTGGATTCCGGCGAGGAAAGTCAACTGACGACGCAGCTACATTACTTACCAACTTGGTGGCTACATACATTCAAAATAAAGAGCAGGCTATGGCGGTTTTCTTAGATCTGGCAAAGGCATTCGATACAATTTCGATTGACCTACTCTTAAAAAAGCTAGAATGCTCGGGTATTCGAGGAACTTCACTTGACTGGTTCAGGAGTTATTTATCTAACAGAAAACAACTGGTCAAACTAGGTGACTTCTCAAGTAACCTGCTTCCCATCGACTTCGGAATTCCGCAGGGTAGTACTCTCGGTCCGACACTGTTTAGTTTTTATATGAATGACATCTTAAATATACAATTAAACGATGCAGAAATACTATCATATGCCGACGATACTGCTATAGTATTTCACGCTAAAACGTGGAACCAAGTATACCGCCTTGCAGAGAATGGTCTACTCACTATTTCCGAAGCTCTTGATGCAAATCTTTTAACTCTTAACATTAAAAAAACTACTTTCGTCACTTTCTTCAAAACTATAGCGTCGAGACCCCCACAACAGTTACTACTCAAATACCATACCTGCAGCAGAAACCAGTCCCCACTACTTGCAAACTGCTCCTGCACAATCATTGAACATGCTCCTTCTATCAAATACCTTGGCATCACACTAGACGAAAACCTTTCATTTAAACCACACATACACCGCCTCTCTAGTCGAGTTAGGAAACTAATATATGTTATGAAAAGACTACGAGACTGCACACCCATTGCAATTCTCCGCACAATTTATCTCGGTTTGTGTCAGTCAATTCTTCAGTATGGTATCTCTATCTGGGGCGCAGCTGGAAAAAGTACGTTTATAGAAGTAGAAAGAGCTCAAAGAGCTGTTATTAAAGTAACCTTAAGAAAGCCATTCCGCTTCCCTACAGATCTAATTTATAGTGAGCTTGCGGTCTTAAGAGTACGACAACTATATATTTTAAGTGCTACACTAAACGTACACAAAACCCTAAAATACAGATCCGATTACAATAAAATAATCTCTAAACGCGTCCTCCATATTCCTCTTCCCGAAGCAGACAGTCTGTTGGTCAGGAGATGCCCCTTTTACTCTCATTTTCAAATTTACAATAAAATCAGCAAGAGCTTCAATATCAAAGACCTAAAGAATTTTACGTGTAAAAAAACCTTAATTAACTGGCTTGCTCTTTTATCGTACGAACAGACAGAGGAAATCTTAAAGTAACACAGAACTACTCCAGTCAAGCAATAAAGAAACACAATATGGCAATAGTATATGGCACATATAAATACACACATACACTACACACGTACACTACACACATACACTACACACATACACTACACACAAAAACCTTTATTTTAAGTTAGCTTGTCTTTATCCTATTTTTACTTTTTATTATTCATTTTGTTGTTTCATTGTTTACAACAACCTCTTCGATAAATATAAAAAAATAAACCGAATTTCTACATGTCCGCCCGATACAATGCTATTATAGATTAAAGTTATCTCAACTCAGGTCCCCAAGATACAGGTTCTACCTAGTTTGGGGACCACCATCTAAATATATGTATAATTAATAATTAGTTACAGACAATATTAATCATTATATAATAGTTTTAAGGTATTCTTTTTTACTGTAACAATGAACAATAAACATTATTCTTATTCTTATTCTTATTCTTAACTTAGCCACACTTTGTGACGTTAGAGTTAGACTTATCTTCTTGGATTCTAAGGAAGGTGGTTTAGAGACTTTCAAGAAAAGCACGGAAGGTTAGACCCTACGGGAAGACACTCACATGATGATTTTTTTTTAAATTGATATAAACCAGAGCTTGACTGCGATCCCACCTGATGGTAAGCAGTGATGTAATCATTGATGGTGAAGTGCACTAGGTTATTATTAGCCTTGAAGACACCTAAATTATAGTTGGACGGGAAGACTGCAGCAGGCAAATTGTTCTAGTCCTTCGATGTACGCGGTATAAACGACAAAGCGAAAGGCTTAGTCCGGACCGTTGAAGTTTCAACAAAGTAACGGTGGATACTCGCCGTACGTCGGTTTGTCCGATGGTAGAAAGGAGAAGGCGGAATCAAGTCATGTAATTCCCGCGCACGCTCTCCAAAATTCATCCTGTAAAATACCGTAAGGCTGGCTACCCTGCGCCCTCGAGACTTTGTAGATTGGACTTTACCTTTAGTCTAAATAGTTCATGTCCATGTTAAATTGTTAGTGTGGGTGGGGAAAAGTGTAGATAGTTAATCGATGAAATACCGGGCTACCTATACTCCATTCAAAATAACATTAGACGTTTAGACAGTCCTTTTTAGGGTTCCGTACCTCAAAAGGAAAAAACGGAACCCTTATTGGATCACTTTGTTGTGCGTCTGTCTGTCAAGACCCTTTATCTCGAGAACGCGTGGAGGTATCGAGTTGAAATTAAAACTATATAGTTAGGTCTGCGGTCCCTTAAAGCTGTGAAATAATCAAACTTCTAAGTTAACGGGAAAAAAAGATATGGCTGTTTATGTCGCAAAACACGTACATTTCGACACTGGACGGCGAGCAATGGGTGGCTCGCCGTCCGATCGTTCGGTAACTGTCCGGAACGAGCCCAAGTCGTCGACGGCGCGTACTGTTCCACGCGCGCCTCAAAGTGATGTCAGCAAATCGTAGGGGCCCAGCAGGGTCGAAGCCTACTGGGGCCATGGGTAGTGTGAAAACGAAACCCGGGGCCCTGGGACGAAGGCAACGAAAGAACAGGAGTGGGTTTTTAGTCAGTAAAAATCGGACACTATCTTCCGTTCCGCCCAAGAGCGGGATTTATCATAAGATGATTTTCACACCCAATAAAAAAAAAAAAACATTACGACACTCTCAAGGGAATCAAAATTCATAGGGCACTTCCTGTTGACCTAGAATACTAAAATTTAGCATGAAGCAAGATCTCATAGCACTAGTGTAGGAAAAAATCTTTAAACTGTAATTTTGTAGTTACGTCACAAAAAGAAATCTTTTTTTCCGATTCGGAAAAATCTTTGAGACTCCATTCGGGAATTGTAGTTTGTACGGAACCCTCAGAGCGTGAGTCCGACTTGCACTTGCTCAGTTTTTTGTATAATAGATATAAATTTAGATAAGTCTTAGACACTTCGCGTGACCCAGGACTTTTACTTAGGCCAGGGATTAAACATTGCCATACAACGTGGCAAAGCCGCTAGGCTACACTTCTCGTCGACAGCGATGTGAAAGAATTTTTTGACGCTATATTCTTATTAGATATTTATTTAGGTTTTTTGTTTAAGTATAAGTATAAAAAAAAATTTAATTCAGACCCAATAGTCCATAAATTGTTAGCGTGTTAATAACAGAAAGTGCTTAAATACTATATTAGAGTTATTAGTAACCTATAGGTAATTCCACCCAGTGTCTCTGGAAAGCTCAACACTCGAAGATGTGGACGACTACGACTACCTGGGACAGACGGTCCGGTTGGGTAGGTCTAACTTCGAGAAAGAGATCAATCAAAAAGGAAAAACTGGGTAAGTGCGAGTAGAACTCGCACGCTGAGGGTTCCGTACAAACTTACCTATGTAAATAGTTCAATTCCCAAATGGAGTTTTTCTGAATTGCAAAAAAAGTTTTTGGTTTTGTGACGTAACTTTACTATTTTCAGATTAATTCTATGTTCTATTCTATTCTAAACCTATGCTATAAGACCTTGCTTCATGCCCAATTTCAGGATTCTGGGTCAACGTTAAGTAAGCACCCTATGAATTTTAATTCCCTAGAGAGTGTCGAAATATACGTTTTTGCGACATTGCGGTTGTTACCGTATCTTTTTTTTCGTTAATTTAGAAGTTTGTTTTTTTCACAGCTTTAAGAGACCGCAACTCTGAGTATATGGTTTTAGTTTCAACTTGATACCTCCACGCGTTTCCAAGATAAAGGGTATTATCAGACAGACTGACTGACTGACAGACGGACAACAAAGTGATCCTATAAGGGTTCCGTTTTTTCTTTTTTAGGTACGGAACCCTAAAAACAATGCAAATACACAAATACAAATAATTTATTTGTTTGAGTATGTGTAAAACATTTTATTTATTTATTTATTTAATACTTCATGCACATAAAAGTACAGAGGCGGACTTAATGCCTGAGGCATTTTCTATCGGTCAACCAACATGAGGTGGTAAAATAAAACAGTCGTTCTTTGGACCATACCTTACAGGTGTACAAATTTAATATTACACACGAGAGCACGACGAGAGCAGTGGTGGCCGAGTGGTAACGGCCCCGACTTACGAGTTGTATTACTATGCCAGCCGGGCGCATTACTTTGTGTAATTTATTTCATCACCACTGCTCTCAAAACGGTGAAGGAAAACATCGTGAGAAAAACCGGCATGACCTAGAACCAAAAATTCGAAGACATGGGACATTCACCAATCCGCACTGGGTCCGTGTGGTGGATTACGGCCCATTCCCTCTCCTAGAGAGAGGAGGCCTGAGTCCCAGCAGTGGGAACATTAAAAGGCTGATTAAGCTATATCCTAATATTGCAGCCTTAAAATTTAACATTTTATGAATGAATAATGTAAATAAATGAATTTCCTTATTTCAATTGATATTAAAAATAATTTAACACTAAAACACACACAAATAATTGAATTATTTAATTACATTTTTCATTTAGATAATCTTTAATTGCATAATGGCTTTATTTATGAGAGATCAGATACATTCTTATTTTTTTTTTTAAAGGTGATTATATTATTTGGTTTTTTTTATAGATTTGTGTATCTTATTATACATTCTAAGGGTCATACAGAATGCACTCTCGATCATGCGACTTTGTGCCTAATGCTTTGATAATTTGTGCAGGCATCCAAACTTCCATCAGATCAGTGGCCCTACCAGGAGCTCTTAACGCGATCCATTTTACGACATAAACTGAACTGTTAAAGCGGTGGAGCTATATAGTTCCATCCCCCTTTTTTGATCACATGTCTTATATTTTAACACTTCATGGTAAGGCCCCAGTACATCTAGACATTACCTACCACAAAAAATAATCGAGAGCTGGGTGGCCCAGTGGTAGCAGTCCCGACTTACGAGTTGTAAGTCGTGTGTTCAATCGCAGCCAGGTGTATTACTTTGTGTAATTTATTTCATCACCACTGCTCTCAAAACGGTGAAAGAAAACATCGTGAGGAAACTAGCATGTCCTGGAATAAAAACTTCAAAGATATGTGACATCCACCAATACACACTAGGCCTGCATGTTGGATTACGGCCCATTCCCTCTCCTAGAGAGGAGGCGTGAGTCTCAGCAGTGGGAATATTTTGGTTATGCTTATGCTATGCTATAAACAAACACACAAACTACATATATATCTGTATTAAATAAATACCACAAGTAAACAGGAAAATTTATAAAGAAAGTGAATTCGTTGCAACAGTGTTGCTTATAACATCAACATCAACAGGGTAACGAACTGAAACACGGGTAGTACGGAATGAACTCATCTGGCTCATCTTAACATACATACAGATAGGTTTGTCTAGTTGTGGTCAAAAAGTATAATGACATATTTTTAGGGTACCCAATGGGTTCTAGAGTGGCGACCGCGTACCGGAAAACGCAGCGTTGGAAGGCCTCCCACAAGGTGTACCGAGGACCTGGTGAGAGTCGCGAGAGTGCGGTGGATACGAGACGCACAGGATCTGTCGTTGTGGCGACGCTTGGGGGAGGCCTATGGCCAACAGTGGACGACTTTCGGCTGAAATGATAATGATGATGACTCAAAGGGTAAAAACGTGGGACCCGATGATTAGGTACAGCATACGACCACACAGTTCGGCTGCTCTACGGAAAAACAAAGTAACTAAAATTTAAAAAAAAATCTTTGTTTTTACATTTTTGGAACTTTTAAAGCATAACTGATATGGCTACATATTCTGAGCACGCAGTTATCTCGCCTTGATCGCGCGGTCTGAGTCGCATGGTCGCAGTCGAATTCTGTGCGTCGCAAAGTTCAAACATTAGGACTTATTCATAATATGTAACTACATTTTCTTCGGAATCGTGACAGTGATCAACAAAAAGAATGGAACCTCTACTATGCTTCGTCTTAGAGAACTGCGTGACCGCACAGTTCTCTATGTTTCGACCGCGCGGCCATAGCATTTAGTCTTTGTAGGTCGTGAAGTTCAATTATTAGGACTTATCCATACTATCTACATTTTATATCCTTTACGAATCAGTGATTATCAAAAAGAATGGAACCCCTACCATGCACTGTTTAAGAGAACTGCGTGGCCGAGCGGCCATGGTTAAAGCTTTACAACTTTATTGAATTGAATCTACGAATTTGCGACCATCATTGTTAGTGTTTCCATTGTGAAAAGATGGATGGATTGTGTGAAGAGCGATATGAAAGAAAAGGAGGAGGAGTGATAGTATGACGAGTGACAGGGCAGAATGGAAGAAGAAAACGTGTTGCGCCGACCCCAAATAACACGGGACAAGGGCAGGAAGATGATTGTTAGTCGTTTACCAATTCCTTCGCTAATGCTGACGTAGTCGTTTTTCTACTACGATTTTATGGCCGAGCAGTCGAAATGGACACAGATACTCCTTAATTCATTAACCTTTCGAATATCATAATTAGAGATACAATAGAAAGACAATGAGAGAGCGAAAAAATAAAGCGCGCGTGTTAAATTGTATGTAAAGAATCGTTGCCAGTGGAATTCAAAAGTTTCAGCCCTCCCTCCACCCCAGATGGAAGGTGTGATTATCTTTTTCTTTAATGCACACACACAAACGTCACAAACATATAATATAAACACAACAGGAAATCTTGTGTACCTTACAAAACTGCAAGCGAAACTCAGAATTTAGTTTGGTTTTCTAATAGCAAACGTCACTATACTAGCAAGATTGAGAAGATACTGTTAGATAATACGAAAATTTGCCAATTTTATAGACCATCAAGAATATTAGTCTATGTTCTAATGACGACAGATATTAATGCTAATAAAAAAGGTAATTAATTTGGCTAATTTAGTACCTGATAATCAAAAAATGATCCTCCCAACCGAATCTTGATCATGATAGTCAATCTCAACGAAGATTATCCAAATAAACAGGAGATATTATGATTTATTCCCTTTATATCGAGCCGAAAACCTTGTCTGGCTTCTATTACCCCTATGTCGAGTTTAGTTTTCTGTCCCGTTTCTTTTCACATAAATGATGTTCAAGCGTTTCCTCAAACACAGCGATGTACTCTTACTGTCATAGTCTGATGAAATCAGAAATATTTATTTCAAATAGACTAATTACAGGCACTTTTGAATTGTCAAAATTTCGGTCAGTCAAAAAGTGAAGCTAAATTGCACGTTCCAAAGCTATGGAGAAGAACGTGCAAGAAACTCCATGGATACTCAAATCAATTATGAGTCACATGAATCTTGGTTACATATTTCTTGTCGCTTCTAATATGTGAGCACAGATGGGACGGCAATCCCATACAACCGGGGATTAGGTGTGTACGCGTAGTATAATTTAGGTTTTGATACTAAAACTCTGGTTGAAATCTAAATGTAAGGAAGAAATAGCAGGCAGTGCCACAGAATTACATATGGCTACATATTTTCTACGTGTCCACGCGAATGTATACTTTGAAAGCTTATCTCAAACGCATCCAGGCGACTAGACCGTGGAATTTTGTAATATTGTAGTAAACAGTGCTTAGTGCGAATTGGTTAACGCGATCAACCCGTTTATGACGTTCCCTGCTCCGATTGGTCCGTTCCAAGCTCTTAACCAATCACAGAGCCAAACGCGGTACTCTACATCACCACCACTTCTACACGTGTTAATATATTGACTATTTTATTGACTGGCGTTCGTTGCACATGTTGTGGTAAAGTCCAGTATTACTGTTAATAAGTCATTTACCCTTAACATGCGTAGGTTGTTTTTGTTGGTTTCGCTCAGTTGAGTTTCGTAATGCACGGGTATGTGCTGCAGTTGCTCTTAGATCGTGTGTGGGGGACATCGAGTTTCGATCATCCAATGTGTTAGTGACTATAGGAACACAACTAGGATTTAACTATTTCATGCTTGCTGGTTTTTTCATTTGCAAATCTTTATTTTAATTTATTTGAGGCAGGCGCAGCATCTTCTTTAACCGTAGTTATTTTTCTATTATCTGTTATTTCAGCAGTAACCTCCTAATTGTCTCTAAACTCCTCTATTGTTTTCACCCAAATTCAATACATTTTATTTCGCAAATTCAATATAATAAAACTTCAGAAGTTAGTGCACGGTTCCAATTGGTCGTTTCCTATGGAGAAGAACCGGCAAGAAACTTCATGGTTACGGTTTTTTAAAAACAAATTATAGATATATTATTAGGTATGAGAGGACAGTGGTGTAGAACCAGCCAATATTGTGCCCAAAAGCACAATAAAAAGAAAATTAAAAAGTAGATAGAAAGATAGATATACTCTTTATTGTGCACCAATAATAAAATTTCAATAGAAACTTAAAATTAGTAGGGTGTCACAATGAGCGGTCTTATCACTAAAAAGCGATTTTTTACAGTTTACATTTAGAGCAATTCTTCATGCATGCATCATTTCTTCTGTCTTTTACTACTACTCTTGTGATGTCCACATTGTCTTGTTTCATTCGCATTATAAGCTCAAACCATTTTTATATTTAAGGGATCATCAAAATCAAATAATTTTTCCCGTTCTAGGTTTTTTTTTGGGGTTGGAAAATCATCACATGCGCTTGAGCGGAGCGAGAGGACGTATCAGACTTTTACTGAGTAAAAACCCACTCCTGTTCCTTCTTTGCCATTGTTCCAGGGCCCCGGGGACCTCTTTCGCATCACCCTCTGCCCTAGTAGGCTTCTACCCTGCTTGACCCCTACGGTTGCTGACATCTCTTTGCTGCGCGTAGTGTTCACGCGTGGAACACTACGCGCCGTCGAAGACTTGGGCTCGGTCCGGATGGTTGCCGGACGGTCGGACGGCGAGCTATCCATTGCTCGCCGCCCACAAGCCGCGTCTACGGTGACCGGAAATCGGGATCGGAATCCCGGCGGCTAGAGTTCCGGTCCTAGGTGCAGCAGTAGGGCATTCAGATTTTTACTGCATGCGCGTTGCGGCATGGGCGTTCCAGAGCCGCGGTAACTCTACAGAAAAAACTAATATAATATAATATTCCACAACTATCACACAACGCCGTCTAGTCCCAAGCTAAGCAGAGCTTGTGTTATGGGTACTAGACAACTGATAAACATACTTATATATTTCTAAATACATACATATATAGATAAATTACACCCAGACACAGAACAAATGATCGTGTTCATCACACAAACATTTGTCCTGGGTGGGAATCGAACCCACGACCTCCGTCATAGCAGTCAGGGCCACTAACCACTAGACCAACAGGCCAGTCAACAGAAAAAACTGCAGCCCTTTTTCTTTTTTTTCGGCGTGCAAGTCCTCAAGGATGTCCTCTGCCTTGGGGTGGAAGGGTCTGTCAGATTCTTACTGACTAACACCAACCTGGTGTTCTCTCATACACTTGTGTCGGGGACTGTAGTTGCAAAGTGACTTCCGCTGCCCAGGACTAGTGTTGGCCCGCTGCCTGTGGGCTTCGTCCCATAAATTCAAATTCAAAGCATTTATTTCAAATAAACCATTTACAGGCACTTTTGAAATGTCAAGAAGTCAGTCAGTCAGAAAAAATGATGCTAATTGCACATTCCAGAGCGTAGATCTCTATGGAGAAGAATGTGCAAGAAACTCCATGGACACTCTTTTCAATCGAGTCGCATATTGGGGAGCGGATCCTCTATACGTCTTACAAAGGCGCGCGTTAGAGTCTTGGAAGAAAAACAGTGTCCCGGTGGGTGCGAGGTGGTGCTGGCGGTGTCTTTGGATATATCCAACGCGTTTAACACCTTGCCATGGAGTTACATTAGGGAGACGTTACGTTACCATCAGGTACCAATCCTGTTGCCCTTTCACAAGCTCATACCATGACAACTAACTTCCAAAAACTTCTCGGTCACAGAAACTTTCAGACTGTCTCTTTACATTATTAATGACTAGCTTCTGCCCGCGGCTTCGCTGACGTAAACGTAGGTTTTTCCATACAAACTTTGGACCCCCGCTTCATCCCCTTAGGGAGTGAATTTTGGAAAATCCTTTCTAAGTGCTCGCCTACGTCATAAAAGGAAACCTTGTGCAAAATTTCACACTCCTAGTCCCAGTAGTTTCGGCTGTGCGTTGATATGTCAGTCAGTCAGTTTATTCTTTTATATATATAGATTAATTTTCGTGGATAAGGAGCTCGGAGCTAAGTTATGACAGCCGCACGCTTGACGAGGTCGGTCCATGGATGGGTGATCATTCATTACAGATGACTAAGCATTTTTATTTCAGCAGTGTGTTGTCAGTTTTGTAACCCAACTTTCTGTCTTTTCTTTCTTTATTTTTTAAAACGGTACTCTACATTAGGAATAACTTTCGGTGTTGTGTGTGCGTTAACATACAAACATATTAACTTACATACACAAAACACCTAAACCCGGATTTATCTGTCTATTTGTTCCATGCGGGAGTCGAATACGCGATACACAGCACAGCAGCCAATTGCTTAACCACTGGGCCAATCGTCACTTTCTGGTCGTTACAAGACAAGCTGCTGGTGCTAGACTCCGTTTATTTTTTATTTGTTTAGAGGCAGTGTATTACCAAATAACTTCTCCCTCTCTGGGTGAAGTGAGAGGTATTGTCAGACATCTACTGACCTATTTAAAACCCACTAGGTTGCGTTTCAGGGCAGCAGTAACTCTTTCAAAGAACAGCTCAATGGTTTTTGATCCCAAAACCTACTCGGGTTACCATTATGATGCGTAAAATATATCAAGCGTGCGAGCGAAAAAAAGGATGGAGCTATACACCTTATTCATATAGCATCCCTTTAACAGCTCAGTTTAGGTCGTCGGTTTTTGACTATTCTGATCGATACCTAATCAAAATCATGATGACATTCTTTTACTTTTATGTTGCTATCTTCTACGTTCGAAGCCAAGTAAGAGCGATAACAGGCAATTAAAAACACGAGAAATATTTTCTGTATATCGTAATTATTACTTTGTAAATAAACTATCTAAATCTAATTATCTCATGCTAGGGGTCAGCAGTTATCAGAAAGGTTGGCTGAGATATCAATTTCTGGATTGTAAATAGTAATTATGTGTTCACTGACAATTAGGCAGGTACGATGAGTTTTTTTTTCCTATTGATAGGCTCACGCTTGACCACTATATCTCCTGCCGAATATAGTGTCGAATTCCGTTCTCAAATCGGTAACGCCTCGGTGTCAGCAATTGTAGAAAACGATAAGTTGGTATAGCCATGTTGACGCGCCTGAGTCGGCCGCTCGTTCTACAAGGTAGCGTTTGTATAACAAAGGATGTAGTGTTGAACATTGTAGAAACGATAACAATTCATTCTATCATTTTGAACGATGTGAACTTGGCTGCAAATTTTCTATTCGTTTGTTCTGACCACGTGACTTAACGTTGAGATGATGTCATTCCCATACATTTTACCAACGATTGCAGATCATCAACTTGCGGGGTTACCATGACGTTCAAAGTAAGATTGTTTTATTGTTATTTCTGTGTGGGTAAGAGACAGAGCTATACAGGTTGTCTAGCGCCATCTCTTACCCACACTGGAAATAAGAATGAAACAATCTTACTTTAAACGTCATGGTACAGGTCTTGACTAGGTGTGCTGATGGAAAGCGACGATGTGGTCGACAATGGAGTAGGTACGCTTGCTTAGAAGTAACTTATTCACTTTTGACCCTCCGGTTGTAGATACCAGGAAACACAGACTTCGGCGGAGAATTTCACTCATTAGCAGTACACACAATTTGTGTTAGCAAAACGTTATGTGCGTATCTCCGCGTGCGTATATCCCATCCACGTATACAACACGTAGGAGATGGCAAGCACAGCAACGGCAAGGTAAGCACATCCGATAGTGTACGATAAGTTAAATAAAAATAAGAAAGTAAATTTTAATATTGCATATTTATTTCAATTGCAGATGTGATTTTTACACTCAATAAGTTATTATAATATACAATTTTATTTATAATTTATAACAATTTACCTAATTCTATATGGCACATCACAATATGATCATAAATACAATAGTATCAGTCGTTGTCCGAATTTCTCGCCAAAACTATCTCAGGAATAGATCACTTTAAATTATTTTGTAAAAATACTCGAACTCCACACTTTACAATTCTTTGACAGACTCATTTTCAGCCTTACTCCACTCAGTATCGGAGCGGAGGATATTAGTGTACTTGGTGACAGGCTGGTACGCCTTCAGTTTGGCTTCCTTCTTCAGCTCGGCAGTCTTAGGGTCGCTAAACTCTCCGTCCAATGAGAAGGACGCTCCGTACAGCTCCGGGAGGTCGACCAGACCGTAAGGAGTCAAGTAATCGTCACGAATCTGGGATGAGCTCTGTCCACAGATACCTCTGGTGGTGCTGCGGTGTTTAGTGGTGAAGATGACTAGCCTCTGGCCGTCATAAACGATGCGAAGTTCTTCGTTGTTCACAAAGAAGACTTGAACGCCGTCGGCCAAATTGTAGTACTCCAAAATATTAGAATCCGAAACATTGTCCCAGTAAATGGTGTGGTCACCCTCGGAGACCTTCTCGGCGTTGCTTTTAACATCAACTGCTGTTGGCTTGATGAGAACTTCTACGTATTTACCAGCATCGTTTCTGGAAAGATAGAAAACAACTTAATTAGATACGTTGACTTTATAATCATCCTACTATTACTGACTAGCCTATTCTGTAGTGCGTTGGAAATGTTTGCTCAGAATCGAACTGACGGCTTCCATGCAGTGATTCGCAAGAAAGTCGCATCACTGATGCACAGAACGCGGGTCAGTGGCAATAGCATCCTGAAAACAGTGGTTGAGAGTCTTTACTCTCCTATTCTGAAGTACTATGTGGAAAGAATGGTCAGATAGTTTACTTCTTGTCATAATATCGTTCTCTGCACATCTTGCCTCAGATACACACTTCACTGTATGTTTTTATTTTTATTTCTTTGTTTATGTACTACTAACACTAATTTTAAGATATTGTACTAACAATGTGTACCATATTGTTGTATTTTCTTAAATTTAATAATAATAATATTCAAACTTCCATGCTATTTAATATTATAATTAACAATGTCTGTCTGTCACCTCTTTACATCTTAACGATTACACGGATTTCGATAAAACTTTGCATATGTAGTTTACTGTGATTGCATGCTATTTACAATCAGCTGAGTGGTACAACAAACATGTGGAAAAGCTATGGTCCTAGCCGTAGCTTGTTTTATTACTTAGCTTCCAGTTTCATCATCAGATTAGTATCAAAACGAACATAATCTACATATATTCCACGTATGCACTACATTCATAAACACTACACTACACACTAACATCTACATCTACATCACCATCACACTACATACTTTTTTCTTTTTTTACTTCATTTAATTTTTTTTTTTTCATGTAACATGTTATTGGTAGAAGACACCGGTTCCTGTATCACAGGCACTATGCCTAGCGCAGGAGTCAGGGCCTCTCTGTTTTTGTAAAACGTTAATTTGTGTCAATAAAGAATTTATTATTCATATTATTTATTATCAGTGCGATAGTACCTTATAGCCAGATTGAATCTCATGACCATTCTAATACACCCAGACACGGTTAGAATACATTCTTTTATTTCGTAGTTCCGGTGCCAACCTATTCATCATCACTTTGATGGTACCATTTTCATCAGAATCAATCATTTCGATCTGTTTCGTTATTATTTAAAATGTTTGTGACAATATTATATGGTCTTCTTCTTTCAGTTCCAGTTTATGATGAAAATATCAAATTCGATATAATATTTCAGGAATTCTTTCCATTACTTATATCGGAACAAGATGTGATAAAAACTATAGCAGTCTTGACATAATAATAAACAATTGTCAAAATTGATTCGTAAATGTCAGTTCTAAGGTAAAAAACATTAAAAAAAAATTAAAATGAATTGATTTCTTTTTTAAAAACGGTAAAAAAATACTAACTTGTAAGAGATGTAGACTTCTTCTTGTTTGTCGTTTGGTCTCCTCGCGAGGATGGCCAAGTCGGTCCACTTGAATTCGTTGGACTCATCCACCATCACAACGTGCCAGGAACTGGTGAGGCTGTAGTCATAGCTGCGGCCGCTAAATGTCCAAATTTTACTGCCGTCTACAGCGCAGTAAGCTGTTTGAAACAAAAAGCAACAAAAATTATAAAATAGGATGATACAAAAAAAAAATCAAGATAGTTAAACGTAAAATTACAAAATTATACTCACGTAGGTATTGGTCGCCGGTGAAATAGTTGTAGTATCGCTCCCAGCTAGTAATAGGCGCATAGTTAACCATGACATAGGGGTAGAGAGCAAATTTATCTGCAGTGTTTGTATGGAAAACTCCATATTTGGTGTTTACTTTGTAGTTTACTCGATTGTCGTAGTATAGTGCTTGTGCTACAATTTCTATTGGTTCGTCTTTGTTTGTCTGTGAAGGGTTCTCTTGTTTTTCCCAGGCAACAAAGTAATTAAGAAGCCCATCTATGGATTGAATTCTTGCGGGCGCGGTCAAGTTGGTAGAGGTGAGGTCTTTGACTGTAACTGTAGCCTTGAAAAAGTCAGGGGCGTGCGCTTTGATTATCATCTTGTAGCAGTCCTTCTGGTAGAAGTTGTTCTTGCTAGTTTGTTCTAAGCACTTTTTCCCCAATGGGTCGTCTTTCAACTGTTTGGTGTATTCCTCGCTACGCTCTCCGAAACCTTTGATGTTGATGTTTTCAGTGTTCTCTAACCTAAAATCAGCTTCGTATAGGACCTTGATTTGGTTCTTAAGAGCCTCTTCAAAGTTTAATGGAACAATTTTAGGTTTGGTTATCTTGAAAACGGCGTTAATTTGTCCACCTCCTTTAGTAAATACGGCTGCTTGAACCTTGTTGTCTATTACACTGTTGGCCAAAGCAGCGGTGAGCACAAACTCTTTCTTGAGCTCTCCATCGAACAAGACGCTGATATCAACTACGCAGACTTTAGCGGACTCAATACCGGCTGCAACACGTTTGACTAACTCTTTGCGGCGGCCTACACTGTTGGCTGTGACGTCATTGATAACAGCTGCTGGACCCAATTCACCGGTCTCCTTTTGATTGTATAGTGTGTCTGTAAAAAAAATATAATTTTTACAACAGATTATTATGGATCAAATTAATTTGGATTTGGTCGGTAAGACTGTAAAGGACTTTTAGATTTTGTTATGAGATTGAAATTATGAAATTATTAACCACTTAAAACAATAATTTTGTAAAAAAAAAAATAACCAAGACAACTTAGACAGCAAATAATTATGGCCTTCTCAAAACTTGAACACTTACCAAAAAATAGTGAGGTGATAATTTTTTTATTTTTGGTTTCCTTGGCTACATATTTTAAGTCAATTTCGGTGCAAGCAAAGTCTTTCTGGTGATATAATAAATTGTGAATGTTCGTCAAAATATCAGCATTAAATAAAGGTTTCTTGAAATCAGAAGAGTATGTTTGTCCCTTTAGGTACAAGCCAATACCGACAAGTTCACTTAAATAATTGTCAAAAGACACTGGAATAGAGCCTTTTATGAATTCGGTGGCTGGTTCTTCCACAATGGTCAGCAAAGAGTGCTTGTTCTGCACAGAACTGTAGGGTAACACGCTCACGTGAAGAAGGTTAGTGTCCTGTTCAGGAAGCTCTAAAGTGAATTCGATGTTTTCAACCCTTTTTCCAGACAATGTCATGGTAAACTTGACGGGGATGTTGATTTGGAATTTTTTAATAATACCAGTGGTAACGTAGTTTTCAGTAAAAGTATCCACGAAACTCACACTGCCATCCATGTTTCTCCCATAAGTGAAATTAATCTCAGTAGTCAATGATCCAACCCTGTCGATTTGGGGGATAGTTTTTCCTCCAGCGATGAAAATAATAGGCTCGGTGTATACAAACACGAAAGGCATACCCGTAGCCAGAGGGAAAGTAACTATCACTGTGTTGTCAACCAAGATCTTGGTGTACTGGCTCTCAACACCAGAGAATAAGTTTTGAAAGATTTTAGTAGATTCCAAAGTTAACCATTCCAGTTCCTTTTCACTAATAGTGAACAATCTCTGCTGGTTCAGACTGTCAATGAAAAAGGCGCCTTCAATAGGGATGCGGGGTTGGCGTTTGATGTTCAGTTCTTCGGCAATCTTCTTGGCTGAGAATTTGAATTCGGGTTCAGATTTATCAAAGGCTTCGTAGACAGTCTTCGTGGCGTATTCAAACAAGCCCTGGATGTCGGAGACGGATAGTGTGAACTGAAAATTAAAAATAAAGATCATGTAGTTCAAGCCAGAATGATGAATCATCATTTCAGCCAACAGCAGTGGACGTACCACTGCTGAACATAGGTTTCCCCCAAATGTTGCTTCAGTAATAACGTCTGATTCTGTGGATCTCGCTTTTTGACCCATATTTTAGTTTGTTTTTAGTTAGTTTCAATAAGTTAAAGGTTTTATTTTTTGTAATTATAGTTAAGTATTTTTTTATATTTATATTTTGGAATAGTGTGATAGTTCATAATTACCGAATCTTCCTCGGAAATTCCAGTGCCTCTTGATCTCCAAGCTTGCCTTAGGTACTTGGGGATGAAACTGTTTACACTGCCGATATACGATGATTCTGTGAAGCGGCCGAAATCATCGCCGCTTGTGTACTCGTCGCTAATGATATCGGCTGAGTTGCGAAATTTGGTTGTTTCTTTATTGACGAAGCTTGAAACAGACTGGGCAGTTTTAGCGCTGAAATAAACAAATTTTTAACAGTATTATTACAGTTCGCAGTTGATGTACTATCTGAAAACAATCATCTTGGAACAAAAACTATGCAATACAAATGTAAACTAGTTAAATTTCAAAGATTGGACAAAAGAATGTAGGTTTTATTTTGGAGAGTGTGCGCGGGAATTGCATGACTTGATTCCGCCATCTCTTTTCTACCATCGGATAATTAGACGGCAGCGAGTCCGGACTAAGCGTTTCGCTTCGTCGTTTATACCGCGTACATCGAAGGACTGGAACAATTTGCCTGCTGTGGTCTTCCCGTCCAACTATAATTTAGGTGTCTTCAATGATAGAGTGAATAGGCTCTTAATAAACTAGTGCGCCTCACCATCAATGATTGCATTATTGCTTGCCATCAGGTGGTCAGTCAAGCACTGGTTTATATCAATTTAAAAAAAAAGAACATTATTCAGGATGCAAACTACTTACAGTTCTGCAAAACGTGGGTCCTTCAGGGTAGCGGCGTAACCGATGCTGGTTGCCAGTACTCCCCGAACTTCGGTGCTGGGATCATCGTTCGTCATGTGTGCCATTATTTGCATCATCTCGGCAGTAGGGAAAGCCAAGAAAATGTTTAGTGCTGCGGCTACCCTAATTTCGTAAGGCTCAGCGGTGTTCTTCAAGATGCTGAAGAGTACAGCACGAACTTCTTCGTTCTTCAAGTTAGCCAGAGGTTTGAGACTAATAACCATTTGGGTGCGGAGGTACTTGGTCACTGCGATGCGACCCTCTAAGTAAGGAGCAAAGACTTTCAGGATTTCGGGACGAACTAAATTGCCGAGGAGTCTCACATAAATCTGGGCCTTGTAGCTGTCACCTTGTTCAACGGCTGTCTTTAGTTCCAGGGAAAGATTTGGAATCACTTTTTCAAAAACGAACGAATCAAGTTTGCTGGTGCGGACGAATTTGGTTGCAGCTAATAAGGCGGAAGTGTTGAGGAACCTCTGTTCAGCAACTTTAGGGTTGAAAGCTAGTTCAAAAAATTCATACGCGACTTCCTTAGTATGGAAACTAATACTACCAGCCACTGTGGCGATAACTTCAGCGGCTTCTTCTCCTTGAATTTTCTTAGACAAAATCCATGCCTTGATTTCTTCAAAAGCTGCAATGGTGCCTGCTTGTGCAACTGCATCACGATAGATTATCCACATCTTGTTCTTAAAAACATTCTTTGAAGTTTTAGCGACTTCGACACTGGTAGTCATTTGAATTAGTTGATCCGCGTCCATGAGCATGACGAAATGAGTCAGGAGGGTGAATTTGGAAAGGAAATCGCCTTTCGGCAGGTTGCTAGGGTCCTGCAATAAAGGAGTGAGCTCTTGGAGCAGTATCTGAGCATTGACAACGTTTTCTGCTTTGACTTTGAAAAACTCCTCATCGATACCCGTGAGCATAAGACCGGTGGTACGAACTGATTCAGATTTTGTTGTATTCCATTTAGTGTCACCTACTGGTTTGACTTCAGTTAGGGTGAACCCGACGTAACTGTAGACTTCAGATTTTTTTTCTCCAAACAGAAGGGGATTTACAAAGACAGAGCTCAAGACATCCGATTTGTAGATTGTTCCCTGCTTACTAGCAAGAATACGTGATTCAGAAGTATGCTTGATGAACTGTCGCTCATCATTTTCATAAGCGATACCGTTCCACACGGCTCCCTCTGGTACTCCATAGGAGAAACCGACACGTTTTTTGCATGAACCATAGTTCTTGCTTTTAGTGATTTCGATGGGGTCTTCAGCAAATGTCGGTAACTCACGACGCACTTCCGCGGAAACCGGTGAAACGGAATACAAGGTCTCACAGTCACCAGTCAGGTCAGCTTCTGTCTTCTTGAAGAGACCTTGGAAAGTTTCCTTGTCGAAGCTGTTTGGGAAGGTCCGGATGTGGCCAAAAGTAGATAGATCTACTTGGAGAGCACTTACCAAACCCTTTAGTAAATTCTCATTAGAGTTGGAAACAGTTTTGGGTACTGTGACTGTAAGAATACGGCCTCCGTCAACAGAGATCTCGAAAGCTTCATCGAGTTTCTGAACTGGTTGGTATTTCAAGTCAGAAGGAGCATTATTGATATCCATTTGACCTTTGATTTGAGCGTACAAGGGGTTTTCAAGCTTAGCTATAAGTTGTCCTGGTGCCTGGACACGAACTACGAACTGAGTCTTAAAGGCATTGCCATTGCTGTTGCTGTTTTCGAATTTGGTCCATGTATAAGATTCCACGTCATAGACGTATTCTTTTCCTACTTGCCACGGCCATTTCGAGTTTTCGACAAGCGGAGTCGACGCGACGGCGGCTGAAAAAAATATAAAAATTAATTAAAGACATAGTAAGGTCACAGTAGTGTAATAGAAATGAAACCATGTGCAAGATCAAAGGGGTGTCTTATCGAAGTTTTTTTGGTGCCGATATTTGTTTTTAGGGTTTCGTACCTCAATAGGGAAAAACGGAACCCTTATAGGATCACTTTGTTGTCCGTCAGTCGGTCTGTCTGTCGAGACCCTTTATCTCGGAAACGCGTGGAGCTATTGAGTTGAAACTAATACTATATACTAAGTCTACGGTCTCTTAAAGCTGTGAAAAAAATAAAATTTCTAAGTTAATGAAAACAAAAAGATATGGCCGTTTTTGTCTCTAAAAATGTATATTTCGACACTCTCGAGGAAATCCCGTTGACTGTGAATCCTGAAATTATGAATAAAGCAAGTTCTTACAGCACAACAAAAAAAAAATTGCGTTTCGGAAAAATCTTCAAATTCAAAGCATTTATTTCAAATAAACCATTTACAGGCACTTTTGAAATGTCAAGAAGTCAGTCAGCCAGAAAAAAAATGATGCTAATTGCACATTCCAAAGCGTAGATCTCTATGGAGAAGAATGCAAGAAACTCCATGGACACTCTTTTCAATCGTGTTTTGCAATTACAAATATCTCTGTTACATGTTTCTTGTTGCTATCATGTGAGAACAATGTCAATAAAGTAAAAATAAATACTAAATATAGATATTAAAATAGCAACTGGCAGCGCCCGTTCACGGACCTGACGCGAATATTAGCACCACTCAGCTCAACCATTTTAAAGGGAACCGAATGATCCAACACACGCGCCACTATCAGTGAGACATTTAAGTGAGCATGACAAAATCTCAACTGCCATGCTCATTTAAGTCAAACAAGTCCAATAATAACCTAAAAACCATAAAATAGCTCCATGGTACTCACATTTACAAACTTTGAAAAAAATGTTTCTACATTATACAATACTAAATACAATAATAATTAACAACAATAATATTTAACAAATTAAAAAAAAAAAAACATTAAAGAATAATAATAATAATAGTTTCAAAACTAATCAATTTGTACACCCCGGTAGTAGTGGAGCTGGACCAGCATTGAACCAAGCATTTTTATCTTGAATATAATCCTCCAACTTATAATATGCTTGCCTGCATAGTGTGCGTTCAATACAAGATTTAAATTTCGTTTCATTGAGTTCTAATATTTGTGGAGGTATTTTATTATAACATTTCAAACAGTACCCCATGAAAAAAAAAAGTATAAAAATTGAGTCAATATCTGCAGCCCATCCCCATAGTAGGATACCGTATGACATGATACTATGAAAATAACTAAAATATACTAGTCTAGCGGTATCAACATCCGTAAATTGGCGGATTTTTCTAACAGCATATGCAGCTGAGCTAAGCCGTCCCGCAAGAGATGTTAAATGAGGACCCCATTGTAGCCTTGAGTCAAGCGTAATCCCTAAGAATACCGTTTTATCGACAAATTCTAGTTTCTCATTGTTCAATATTATGTCACAATTACTACTCTTGACATTCGGTAAGGAAAATCTTATGCATTTCGTTTTTTTCCCATTTAGAACTAGATTATTAGCAGTGAACCAGTTTTGGAGCTGCAGTAGGGCGTTATTTTCGTCGTCAAGATTATTAGTCTTTCTATTTATCTTGAAAATCAAGGAAGTATCGTCGGCAAACAACACCATATTAAGTTTGTTTTGCAACAAATAGGGTAAATCATTAATGTAAACTAAAAATAAAAAAGAACCTAAAATTGAACCTTGGGGTACCCCCATTTTCACATTTAATCTAGACGAATTGACACCGTTTATCTGAACTAGTTGCTGTCTGTCATTCAAATAAGATTTTAATAAGCTTAACGCTGTTTTGCCTAATCCGTAATCAAAACAAAACTCCATTTGAGAATTGAACTGTTTACATAGGTGGTGGAACCCTCAGGGCGCGAGTCCAAGTCGCACTTGCCCAGTTTTTTTTTGTTGTAATCGACTAAGAATATAAAACCTATTTAATGTGTAGAGCACATTATCCTAACCTTGTTATTTATAAAAATATTAAAGCCACAAAAGTAGGAAATGATTTTAGAATGAATAAACTGCAAAAAAACGTAGGGTATTCAATTCGGTTGTATTTTTTTAATCATTTTTTTTTATGTTTGTTACCTCAGAACTCCGTCGTATAAGGACCGATTTGCAATTTATTTTGTCCCTTTATAGGATATGCTTCCAGAATGGATGTTGTAATTTTTAAAAATCCAGTTCTGATGATAGGTTCCATGAGGAATCGAGAGAACTCCTCAAATATTATAGTATTAGCATACAGGGTGTTTGGTGCACCGTGTGCCAAATTGAAATGGTCGACGGAAGGGGTCATCTGCTATCATTTCAGACCCCTAAAAACTTCTCATACCCTGTGGATGTTTTTCATCGCTTTTTTATTGTTTTATGAAAATAAGACCCAAATTTTTCATTCAAATACAATTTAAAAAATATATATAAGTCGTAAACTCTGAATTTTAATTTTATTTAGATGTGTATTGTATTGAGTACTTTTAAATTTAAAATTAGTGACATTAGCTATCTAGTTTTTTTTTTAAATTTACTTGCAAAGTTTTGGACTTAAATTAAAGCTGTTTATGTTACAGCTATTTACATGGCTATAAAAAAAAAAAAAACCAAAAGCGACCGGAGTCTTCCTTACATCTTTTTGCAAGTGATGTGCCACATGCCTTAAAAATCGTTTTATATCTTTGTGAATTAGCTAGAATTGTGAATCGAGTCACATAAGTCTAATATTCAAAATTATAATTTTAAAAATATTTTTGCTTAAATTAATGATACCTGAAAAACTTATTAAAAATATTATCTCACTCTTATAAGGTAAAATCTGTTTCGTATCTCCCTTTTTGTGGGTTTTATTAGAAATAAAAATAAAATGAAATTGCATTTTAGACATTTATTTCATAATATTTACAAATCCAGCCCAAATTGTTGGCCTATATTGTTAATGCAGGCCCAAAATCTTATTCGTATTTCGACAGTTGTTGTACGAAGTCGTATTTTTTCCGTAATTGTATTGTACTGTATTCCGTAATTGTAGTGTATATAAATAAAATTAAAATTCAGAGTCTACGACTTATATATTTTTTTAAATCTGTATTTGAATAAAAAATTCGGGTCCTATTTTCATAAAACAATAAAAAGTCGATGACAAAAAAATCCACAGGGCATGAGAAGTTTTTAGGGGTCTGAAATGATAGCAGATGACCTCTCCTGTCAACCTTTTCAATTTGGCACACGATGCACCAAACATCCTGTATAGTGATTTTGGTATTTTCATCGAGAAATTAAGCATTTACAGTCAAAAAGTAACATTTGATGAAGTGGAACTGATGAAGAAGACCAGAAATGGTCAACGGAATTTCATATTCACATTGATACCACAATAAAGATAATAGCGACTATGACAATACAAATAAATGAATAGTTCTGAATAGTTACGTTGAAAATGGTATCACCGAAGTGATCTGATGATGATGACGATGGAGCCGGAAGGTACGCACTGGAACTCTGTAATTAATCAATGTAACCTAGCCGTGTTTGTACTTATTAGAGTGGTCATGAAATACACTTTGGCTATAAGTTACTATCGAAATGATCTGATGATGCAGCCGGAAGGTAGACACAGGAACTCCGTAATTAATCAATGTGTCCTAGCCGTGTTTGGGCTTATTAGAATTGTCATGAGATGCACTTAACCTACAAGGTACTATCGAACTGATCTGGCGATGGAGTCGGAAGGTAGATACAGGAACTCCGTAATTAATCAATGTATCTTTGCCGAGTTTGGGCTTATTAGAGTTGTCATGAGATGCACTTTGGCAGTAAGGTACTATCGAACTGATCTGGTGATGAAGCCGGAAGGTGGAAGGTAGACATAGGAACTTTAAGTTAAATAAGAAACAAACAATACCGAGAAACACCGACTTCCCAAGGTAAAGTTATTTTGATCTTTTTAGTGTTTTTTTTTAGTGAAGTCGGTTTTTTTTTGTAAAAAGTTTTTAGTTTATGCGAAACCTGAATATAGTTTGTTCAGAATCAGTAATTGAATCGATTCTCATTATTTTTACTCCATGTTATATTTTTCCCAAAAATATTTAAAAAAGGTCACAAGTTGGAAACAACCGACACTAAGTACAACACAGGTTACGGCAGGTCATAGCGGATATTAGGCGCCAACGCACGGCTCGGTGCGGGAGCAAAACAACCCCTCAGTTGCCCGGATGGTGCGGTGACCATGTATTTGTGCGGTCAACCAGGTAACATAACAAGCAAACTTTCTTAGAGTTAAGAAATTTTGTACGTAGATTCTTTATACAAAAATACTAGACACGTGTTTCGGGTTTCGCTTATACTTACTAAAATTAGTATGTTGTAGAACTAGCCTACGAAGCTTTTAATAGTATTATTAAACACAAACAAGCGTTTCTACCGCTTTTGTGGTTACTGAGGCCTACCACGAGCTCTTAACCTGATCCATTTTACGACCTAAACTGAATTGTTAAAGCGATGGAGCTATATGTATAGAATGTATAGCAAACTATCGTAAAAACTCATATTTAATAAGAGTTTGTCGTACTTTTAATATGGTGGGTCAGGATGTCGACCTACATTGGTTTACTACCAATGTTAAAAAGTAAAGAAAACTTTAGCCGATCGCTTTTTTGTTACAAATTGAAAAATTATTTGTATATTTTTTTGTATGGTATGAGCGCTCTTGCGTTAACCCTATGCTGTTGTCGTCTTAGTTTTAGTTACTCTCATTAGTATAAGTGAAAACTTGTAAATGGCCGTTTTTTACCTATTCTAAGATTTTACTGTAAAGTAGCTGTAAGTTTTCCGGATAGTAATAAAATAGCTCCATCCCTATTTCTCACTTGCACGCCTGATAACACGTCATGGTAAGGCATGGTAATCTTCCACAGTAAATGGGCTAACCGACACTAAAATAATGCATTCAATTCGAATAAGAAGTTCTTGAGATTAGTGCGTTCAATCAAACTCAACAGTTAAAGCTGTTGAGTCCCCTGCCCCCGGCCCCTGTGACCCAGTGGCCCTGAAGCTACACCCCTGAAGAGGGTCCACAAGCATGTAAACTCACATACACAAGACACCTAGGATCAGAACAACTATCTGTAGGCCATACAAATATTTGTTTCGTGCAGGAATCGAACCCGCGACATTTAGCGCAGCAGCCAATCGCTTAACCACTGCGTCAACCGTGCCATCAAAATTTAATAAAAAGATCTAATAATTTAATTAAAAAACAGTTAAGTGACTTACCGACAAACACCGTCAATAGAAGTAATTTCATGGTCCCAGCCGATTCCAGTGGTGTTCAGTGTGGCGCAGTCGAGCACACTCTGATATCCAACCATGCTGAGCTGTAGATTATATACTACATTGCTCGTACCTCTGTACCTACTAGGTTTAACACGTTCAGTGCAGAACGAGGTCTAATATGCCTCGTAGGTATCTAAAAACAGCCAGTTTCTCTGCCATGTGGAGGCTGTAACTTCAACTTGGGAAAATGAAATGCAATTAATGCAATGGTGCATCTACTTTAATACGGGGTCACTTTGACCTCGTACCGAACTGATTTTTTTTTTAGTTTTTTTTTTTATTTCCAGAAAAGATTTTAGTTCCTTAAACGTTACGGGGTCTAATAAGCCCTTTACCGCCATAATTATAGTTTTCAAACGAGGTCTTAAACGCCCCGTACCGCAAGAATAGAAATAATACAAAAATGAGTACTGCTGTCAACGTGTGGAGGTTTGACCTGCCCCTCACCTCACAAATTCTGATAACATGAGATGGAATTAGACAAAAAATTCGAGCAGAGTCGGTGTTTGTTTTTTAATTTTTTTATCTTAGTAGTTTGGAAAGTTCCATGAAGTTCATGCTGAATATTAGCAATACTAAGTAATCATCTAGAATGTCAAAATAGATAACATTACTGTGAAGTTTTGCTAACTTCTTCTTATATTTGATTCCTTTCTTTACGTGTGGTTACATGGGACCTACACAGGTCCCATACAAACTTCAACTGCCCCCTATTATACCATAAATAGAAAAGTAAAGCCGCAGATACATTAGGGTATACAATGTCCTGATTGGATTGTAAGAGATATGAGATTGCTGTCGCATAGTCAGTTATATTAGATAGGGCCATGGAAGTATCAGGTTGACACTTTTTTTTTTAAATGATGTTCATTACTAATTAAATTACTTATAGGTAGCGTAGAAACAGTAGTTATATTTATTAAGAATTTTGTTTTGATAAACATTGTTATTACTATGCTTATCTCTTTGATTTTATTACATAATTATTCTTCTAATCTATATATATAAAAGGGGAAACTGACTGACTGACATATCAACGCACAGCCGAAACTACTGCGATTAGGAGCGTGAAATTTTGCACACGGTTTCCTAAAATTCACTCCCTAAGGGGATGAAGCGAGGGTCCAAAGTTTGTATGGAGAAACCTACATTCATGCGAGCGAAGCCGCAGGCAGAAGCTAGTGATATAATATGTTGTTTTTAATTTCGAGAAAGTGCGTACCTAAACGCAAATGGATTTAAACCAGTCTGTTATTTTATTATTAATAATTCGTAGGAACTACATTTTTTTTTAGGTGGGAAATCATTCAGTGACTTCTCCCGCGCTTGTCAAACTTTTACTGACTAAAAGTCAAGTCAAGTCAAAAGTTTTTAATTCACATAGACCTACATGGGCACTCATAAAACGTCAGAGGCTAGTGCACAAAACCCACTCCTATGTTCCTTCGTTGTCTTGCTTTCCTGGGTCACGGGTTTTCCTTTCGGAAACGAACCATGGCCCCAGTAGGCTTCGACCCTGCTGGGACCCTACAGTTTTGCTGACATCTACTTGAGGCCCGCGTGGAACACTACGCGCGTCGACAATTGGGCTCGGTCTGGACGGTTACCGGACGGTCGGACGTCAAGCTAGCCATTGCTCTCCGTCCGCAAGTCCGCGCCTACGGTGGCTGGAAATCGGGATCGGGATCTCAGCTGCTAGGACGTGAGGGCCGTTCTCTCACGCGTGTGGTTGCCTCCTTTGGTAGCATTATTGCTTCGCAGAAGGAGGCGACCGACTGCCATTTCTCCTCGTTCCGGATCATGGCCTGCACCAAGGCCCGGCGACAGAAATCGTTGCCGTCGATCGCCTCCACAAGGACACGGCGGTGCTCTGCCCAAGCGGGGCACACCTTTACCGTATGCTCCTCCATGTCCTCCGGGCGTTCCACATGATGGCGACACCCGGGCGTTTCTTCCAAACGAATCCGGTGTAGGAACCTCCCGAGCTTACCATGTCCGGTGAGAATCTGCGTCATGCGGAAGGTGAGGACGCCATTTTATTTAGATTTGTATTGTATTAGAGTACTATTAAATTTATAAGTAGTGACATTAGCTATCTGGTTTTTTTTAATTTACTTGCAAAGTTTTGGACTTAACTGTCCATGTTACAGCTATTTACATGGCTATAAAAAAAAACTAAAAGCGACCGGAATCTTCTAACTCCCTCAAAAAAGTTCTCTAGTTTATCCTCTTGCTAGTGATGTGCCACATACCATAAAAATATTTTTATAACTTTATGAAATCGTTAGAATTGTGAATCGAGTCACATAAGACTAATATTCAAAAATATGATAAAAAAAGATATTTTTGCTAAGTGATACCTAGAAAACCAATTAAAAATGTTATCTCACTGTTGTTGTTGTTAAAATCTGTCTCGTATCTCCCTTTTCGTGGGTTTTACTAAATATAAAAAATAAAATTGCATTTATTTCATATTTTTTACAAATCCTGCTTAAAATGGCCTCTGTTGCGTATGCAGCCCCTACATCTGTTTGCACAGTTGTTGTACGAAGTCGTATTTCCTCCTTAATTGTATTGAAAGCCGTTTTAATGCCTTGAGCAAAGAAAGTCCTTGAAGACACACTCTTCTTTGGCATGGACCCTCGACGCAAGGCTGACCAGGCCCTGTACCATGACGTTAAAGTAAGATTGTTTCATTCTTATTTCCAGTGTGGGTAAGAGATGGCGCTAGACAACCTGTATAGCTCTGTCTCTTACCCACACTGAAATAAGAATGAAACAATTTAGTTTGAACGTCATGGTAACCCCGCAGGTCGGTCCACTTGCCAAAGCCATTAGTCTCGTTTACCATCTTGCCCTGCCAGGAGATGGAGAGGCTGTAGTCCCGTGCGCTGAACGTCAGTAGACCTTGTTTATCCACAGCATAGTAGGCTAATGAAAACTTAAAAACCATTCTCATCATAATCATTTCAGCCGAAAACCATCCACTGTTAGACATAGGCCTCCCCCAAGTGTTGCCAGAATTACCGGTCCTGTGCGTCTTGCATCCATCGGATTCCCGCGACCCTCACCAGGTCGTCTGTCCACCTTGTGGGAGGCTTTCCAACGCTGCGTCTTCCGGTGCGAAAAAAACCATTCTGAAATGCTCTAATAGCGCGACTTAGGATTTCGTAGTTTTTATTTCCTATATGGCGCTATAGATTTCGCCACAAGCCCAAAGACCACATTTGTCTGGCCTGTGACGTCTGCTGATTTCTCTCTCGTGCACTAATCGGGCAAGTGTATCAAATAAAAGATCGATTGTTAATTAAAATTCCATAATTTATATTTATTATATATATCCTCTAGACAATAATACTAAAATACACACAATAACACACATAACTGACAGACTGCAATAATTAAAAATGTTAACTTATATATTTATTTATCTGTAGTTTATGGAAACGCTTAAATATCATGAATATGTAAATAATTTTACAATCCTTTAGTGATCTTGTTATTGAATTTACTCCACTCAGTATCGGAGCGGAGGATATTGGTGTACTTGGTGACAGGCTGGTACGCCTTCAGTTTGGCTTCCTTCTTTAGCTCTGCAGTCGTAGGGTCGCTGAACTCTCCGTCCAATGAGAAGGATGCTCCGTACAGCTCCGGGAGGTCGACCAGACCGTAAGGAGTCATGTAGTCGTCACGAATCTGGGATGAGCTCTGACCACAGATACCCCTGGTGGTGGTGCGGTGGTCAGCGGTGAAAATGGCCAGCCTTTGTCCGTCATACACGAGACGAAGAGCTTCGTTGTTGATGTTGAAGACCAGAACGCCATCAGCAAGGTTGTAGTATTGCAAGAGGGGGACATTCTCAGCGTCATTCCAGTACAAGGTAAGTGCACCTTCAGAAACCTTCTTAGTATTGCTCTTGACTTGAACTGATGTGGAATTTATTTCTAGCTCAACGTACTTGCCATCTTCGGTCCTGTAAAGTTAAAAATTACCACGTAAACGAACTTTGATATTTGTGTATTTGATTTAATTTTTTTTATTGTGTGGTTCAAAAAGTAACTTTATAATTATATCCAAAATCAAAAAAAATTATAGAAATACATTGTCAAATTCGTTCAGTACTCATCAAAGAGTAAATATATAGGGGGTATTAATCAAGTTAGAAACCTTTCAAATTTGGTAGAAGGGGAAATTGTCAAATAATAGTATGATAAATGGTTTTTTAAAAACACTTTTACACGTCAATGTTTTTATCACTTTAAACTAGATGAAGCCGGTGTTTCCTAGCTGACTACCCTGAGAATAAACACCGAAACAAACTCAGGGATCAAAGTCTCTTTTAAAGTCCATACAGCAAACATGTAATTTTCAAAGCTTATGAGATCCATGCAGATTGGAGTCTAAGACCATACAGTTCTGAGCAGACCTGTCCAGTCAGTGCAAGCATTTGTCAGTATTCGTGTAAGGAGCTCAATTACTAAGGAGCTCAACGAATGTATCACAGTATAGATATGAACAGTACGGAAACTACCTACAAATATTCGAAACGGCACACTTACACAGGCATACGCATCGACGAGACTCCTAAGCGTTTCTCGCGGTCCTGTCAGTAGCGAATGCCGCTTAGGAGTCTCGTCGATGCCTATGTTTGTGTGAGTGAGCCGTTTCGAACATTTGTAGGTAGTTTCCGTACTGTTCCATATCTATACTGTAACTGTATGGAGTATAAGGATGCACTTAATGAATGTGACGTCACCGCCATTTAGTTACGTGTACTCAAAACATTCTCCGAGATATTCCCACCACACATCCACTCTTCCTCAAACCAATATTTGGAAAGCTAATTGCTGCTTCATTTGGTAACCAATTTTGATGTTACGTTCAGTAAAAGATATCTTTTTACAAAAACTTTCATCTTAAATTGTAATTTATTCTTACATGTAGGAGATATATACGTCCGCTTGTTGTTCGTTGGGCCTCCTCACGAGGATAACCAAGTCGGTCCACTTGCCGAAGTCGTCGGACTCGTCCACCATCACAGCATGCCAGGAGCTAGAAAGGCTGTAGTCATAGCTGCGGCCGCTGAACGTCTGGACCTTGCTGCTGTCCACGGCACAGTAGGCTATAAGCAAAATAGACAAACATTGAAAATGTGACGTTGCGTACGAAAATCAACACCGTGTAAATTTTTATGAAAAATACTAACGGAGATATTGATAACCAGTGTAATAATTGAAGGTACGTTCCCAGTCTTTGATGGGTGCATAGATAGCCGTAGCATAGGGGTACCTAGTACCCCAAGATTTCCACGTTTTTTAAGCTGAATTCTCCGTATTTAGATGTAAACTTGTAGTTTTCATAATTATCGTAATAGAATGACTGAATTTCAATTTCCAGTTTGTCATCATCGATTTTATTCGTCATGTCTTGTATGTATTCCCCAGAATACATCTTCTTTAGACGTTCATACGTTTTCTGTGTTATGACCAAGAACTCCGGGCTCAGTTCTTTGTATTGGACAGAAAACTTCATGTAGTCAGGGGCATGTGCTTTTATGATCATCTTGTAGCAATCCCTTTGATAGAAGTTGAACTTGCTAGTTTCTTCCAAGCACTGTTTTGCAAGAGGGTCGTTCGATAACATTTCAGTATATTTCTCGCTGCGCTCTCCAAAACCATGAATTTGAATGTTTTTGGAAGTTCCGATTTTCAAGTCTATTTCGTAAGTTACCTTGATCTTATTCTTCAAAGCTTCTTTGAAGTTGAGGGGGGCTATCTTAGGGTTTACCACCTTTATGACTCCGTTAATCTGCTCCTTGCCATTTATGAAAAAGACTGCCTGGAATTTGTTGTCTACTAAACTGTCAGCGATAGCGGTGGTGAACGTGTATTCTTCTTTATGTTTTCCGTTGAACACGGCACTGAAGTCATACAACTGGACTTCAGCAGAATCAATGCCAGACGCGACGCGCTTTACAAACTCCTCTCGACGCGCCTCGCTGTTCGCTGAGACATCCTTGACGACTGACGCTCGACCCAAATCACCACTTTGTTTCATATTGTATAGTGTATCTATAATGAAAACATAAATTTTAATAGTAATCAGAGATATTAACTATGAAATAATTATGAGATCGTATACAAATAACTTACCGTAGAATAAGCTGAATGTTATATCCTTGTTTAACGTCTCCTCAGCAAGATATCTTAAGTTGAATTCAGTAAGAGCGACATCTTTTTGATACAATAAGGTGCTCATGTCCGTTAGGAAGCTGGAGTCGTAAATATCGCCCTCGTCTTTGAAGTCAGATGAGTAAGAGTATCCTTGTAGGAGGATAGAAACACCGCCTAAGAATCGTATTTTGTAATCACCAGACACTACTTTGGCAGGTCGCTCGATGTACTTAGTTAATGGGTTCTGAGAAATGGTCAGCAGAGAATCAGTCTTCTGTAAAGTAGTGTAGGGCCACACGCTAAAGTGAATGAAGGTGGCATCTTGTTCACGAAGCACAAAATTCAGTTTTATCTGTTTCGTCTGAATTACTGTATTAAGATCGGTAGGGAAATAAAACTGGATTTTGTTGACGACTCCGACGGCAGCGTACATATCGCCGAGAGTGTCCAGGAAACCGACACTACCGTCTAAGTTCCTGGCATAGATGATGTCGAGGTGTTTATTTAAAGATCCGTTGAAGTCCTTGCTATTCGAATCAATTTTGATTTTGACTTGGCCGTTAATTGAAAACATAAGCGGTTCACTGTATTCAAAGAAGAAGGGCACACCAGTAGCCAGAGGGAATACCACGTATGCTTGTTTCTGGTACAACATCTTAGTATATTGGACATCAACTCCTTTAAATAACTGTTCCATATTTTGAACAGTGCTTTCAATGAACGCTTTAAGATCCGCCTCGCTGAAGGTGATAAGCTTTTGCTGGTTGAAATTTTCCAGGAAGATAGAGCCTTCAATGGGTCCTCGAGGTTTACGTTTAATGTTTAGTGACTCGGCCACTTTCTTAGCGGAGTATTTCAAGTCAACCTTAGATTGATCAGATTCGTAGATCAATTGTGCCATAGACTCCAAGAGTTGTTGCACGCCTGATGCAGACAAAGATACCTGTAAAAAGTAAAAAAAATCTATAAATTATGTGATGTGCTCATTAGCGATAGCGTCGTTCATGCCGATAAATGATACTCGTACAATAGCTAAAACGTTCGAGCCACTCTCAAGTGAAGCTCCGTCATACATGGAGCTAGTGTCTGACCGAATTTTCAATCGCATAAATGTTAGGTTGCGCCTTAAGTAAAAGGTTATATTTTGTTCCTCCAAAATATATAAAGAGGTAACGCAGAGCAATGTTACAATAATATTATATTTCATTCACTGATTCATAATAATAGATAGGTTAACAACAAGCCATAATTTTTATAGAAATATTTATGAGCCATATTATAGCAGGATATGCTGGAACCAATATTGTAACATCTATTTGTACCATATTCTTACAAATATACTTTTTTATGATTCTCCTGTTGTACAGACGCAGTCAAAATTACTTTATTTAAGGTGTATTGTACCTCACTGTACGCGGGAAGTTTGTGGGTAGACTACACTCAGAGAGCATACAATACTCTTCGGGTCCAGTTTAACAACACGTTCATGGCGCTGTTGCGGCTTCCATGTTTCTGTAGCGTATCAGCAATGTTTGCTGAAGCATACACAGATGGCTTCGCAGCTATCTGGCGTAAAAAGAACGCATCATTCATCAGTCGTCTGCGTGGAAGTCGCCACAGTATCTTGAGTGCCATTGCTAAAGGATACTATTATCCTCTCATGTGGTAATTAGTGCAGCGCACAAAGTCCCTGCTTACTACCTATTGTTTATTCGTTGCTTATAAGATGTATGGATATCTCATAATTAGAATTATATAACTATAACTAGACTATTAGATCGACTATTTTTTCCCAACAAAAACATGATTATAAATGGAAATTTCGGTTTCGGTCGTAGAAACTGGTAGCAGTCGGACACTACATATGGCAACTGATTTTTATTTTTAAATTGTTAATTTATGTGTTTAAGATAATTGGTAAGTACCTGGTTTTCCTCAGTCCAACTAGTGCCTCTAGCCCTCAAAGCTGACCTATGGTATAATGGCATGAAACCATCTTCGCTGCCAACATATGACAGTTCCCTGAAGATTGCGATATCATCGTCACTTGTATACTCATCAATTAGGCTGTCGGTCGATAGGCGGTATCCAAACTTCTCTTTTGCAACAAAAGGTTTGACAGCCTCAGCTGTCTTGGCCCTAGAAATGCAGAAACAGTCGTGAATATTAATCGTCATCAACCGCATTAGTGCAGCTTTTATTTTGGAAAAAGAAAACTTACAGGTCTCTGAAACGTGGATCCTCCAGTTCAGCTGCGAAGTTAATTCCATTCGCTAAAACAGCGCGTACTTGAGTGCTGGGGTCGTCGTTGGTCATCTGTGCCATTACTAGCATCATCTCTGCTGTAGGGAAAGCCATGAAGATGTTCAGGGCAGCAAGAACTCTTATCTCGTAAGGCTCAGCAGTATTTCTCAAGATGCTGAAAAGTACGGCACGAACGGATTCGTTCTTCAGGTTGGCTAAGGTTTTGAGGTTGGCAATCATCTGGGTGCGCAGATACTTGGTCACTCTAATACGACCGTCCAAGTATGGTGCAAATACCATCAAGACGTCCGGGTGAGCCAAATTGCCAAGGACTCTTATATAAACCTGAGCCCTGCTAGAGTCTCCATTTTCAATAGCTTGTTTCAGATATTTAGAAAGTCGTGGAATGACGGTATCAACAACGAATAAGTTTTCCTCAGTAAAGCGCATGAATTTCGTAGCTGCTAACAGGGCTGAATTGTTTAAGTACTGTTGCTCCATTACTACAGGATTCAACGCAAAGTCGAAGAATTCAGTGAAGACCTCCTTCGTAGGATACCGAAGAGCAGCACCTGCACTTGAGATAACCTCAGCCGCTTCTTCTCCTTGAATCTTTTTAGTAAGGATCCAGGTTCTGATTTCTCTAAATGCGGCAACAGTGCCTGCTTGCGCGACAGCATCACGGTAGATTATCCACATTCCAGTCTTGGCGACGTTTTTCGAGGACTTAGCGATGTCGACGCTGCTTGTCAACAGGGTCAGTTGCTCCGAATTCAAAGAGCCTATGATGCGTACTAGAATGCCGAACTTTGAAAGAAAGTCCGCTTTGGGCAGTTGGTTGGGCGTCTGCAGCAATGGTGTCAACTCTTGGAGCAGTTTTTGAGCGTTTGCAATGCTCTGATTCGTAGTCTTGGGGATGAACATAGACTCGCTTATCGAAAATAAAAGTGAATCGACTTTGCGGCTCTCTGTAGGCTTGTTCCACACAGCACCGGTAGTCTCCTGGATAGACGACAGTAAGACTTTAACGTAACTGTAAACTTCAGCCTTTTGTTTACCGTACAGAAGGGGACTGACAAAGACAGAGTTTTTGACTTCTGACTTGAAGATGGTGCCCTGCTGGCCAGCAACCAAACGGGATTCAGAAAAGTGTTTAATGAACTGTTTCTCTTCATTTTCGTATGCGAGTCCATTCCAAACAGCACCTTCTGGCAGGCCAAAGTAGATTGCAGCACGTTTCTTGCATGAGCCATAGTCTTTACTCTTAACAATCTCGATGGGATCCTCTTCTGAAATGAATTTGGGAAATTCGCGATGCCATTCTGCGGAAACTGGCGAAACATTGTATAGAGTCTCACATTCACCAGTCACATCAGTTTCCACCTTCTTGAAGAGACCTTGGAACGTTTCTTTGTCGAAGCTGTTGGGGAAGCTATCAACATGACCAAATGCAGATATGTCAACTTGGAGAGCGCTGATCAAACCCTTGAACAAGTTCTCGTGAGCAACGGAAAGTGTGAGAGGGACATTGAATGACTTGACACGGCCTCCCTCGACGAATATCTCGAATGGTTGGTCGGTGATTTGAATGGGTTGGAACTTCAAGTCGGAAGGTACAACACTGTACGTAATTTTTTCAGCCTGGAGCTGCGCGTACAAGGGCTGGCTCAACTTAGCGAGGAGCTGTCCCGGAGCCACCACGCGTATGATGAACTGGGCTTTGAAGGCGTTGCCATTGCTGTTGCTCTTGTCGAATGTGGTCCAGGTGAAGGTGTCTACATCATAAAGGTACTCCTTGCCGACCTGCCAGGGCCAGCTTTTGCTCTGGGTGAGCGGGCTTGACGCTACTGCGGCTGAAATAAATGAGAAACAAGAAGTTAAGATGGGTACATAATTATCAAAATGCTGAAAGGTAAAATGCCTACAGTAATACGAAGAATGCCTTTTAAGTATTTTCGTTTGAAGAAAAAAACACAACAAGATCCTTATACCTAGTATTTTTTATTAGTTAAGTATTCACCATGAAGCTTAATACACTTTTCCATTTGCTCAAACCAGTTATTATAACATTTATTCCACTCTAAAGTGGGGGTGTTCAAAATGGCTGACTTGAAAGCTCTTCGACTGCTTCTTCACCGGACTGGAACCTTTGACTTTTCTTAATTTTAGGAAATGTAAAGGAATCGTTAGGGCTTAGGTCAGGACTGTATGGAGGATGGTCTAGAATTTCTACTTTTTCCTGCTTCAAATACTCAATCGTTTGACGACCGCTGTGTGAGCTTGCGTTGTCGTGGTGCAGGAAAATGCGTCGCTTTGAGTTAGATTTTCGAAGTTCGGCGATGACTTGTGGTAAACAAACTGTGGCATACCACTCTGCGTTCATCATTCTACGATCTTTAAGTGCAATAGTTGCAACGTGGCCGGTTTTTCCAACGAACGTGGCCACCATCTTCATTGAAGTGCTTCGAGAACGAACGACTTTAGTCGGCATTGGCTCGTCTTGAAAGACCCATATTGTAGATTGTTGTTTGGAATCAGGATCGTAGGCATAGATCCAAGATCTGTCACCACTAATGATGTCGTAGACGTGATTTGACTCTCCTCGGTTGAACCTTTGCAGAGTTTTCTTACACCATCTCACGCGTCGAAAGATGTCGTGCGGTGTTCCGCAGGGATCGGTACTAGGGCCGCCCTTGTGGAACATCGGATACGACTACGTGCTGCGCGGCGACCTCACTGGCGGGGTCAGCGTGGTCTGCTACGCAGACGACACGCTAGTCCTGGCGCAGGGAGAGTCGTACCAGGCGGCGGTCGAACTAGCGACACACGTGGTTGCGACAGTCGTAGGCAGGATCCAGGAGTTGGGACCCGAGGTGGCATTGCACAAGTCCGAGGCTATGTGCTTTCAAGGCCCTCGGAACGCGCCACCACCGGGTTCCCAACTAACGGTAGGAGGAGCCCACATCGGCGTCGGGTCAACGATGAAGTACCTGGGACTCGTTCTCGACAGCCGATGGGATTTCGAGGAGCACTTCCGACGTCTGGCTCCGAAACTAAATCGGACTGGGGCTACCCTCGGGCGGCTCCTGCCCAACCTTGAGGGTCCAGATGCCTCCTGCCGGAGGCTCTACGCGGGAATCGTTCGGTCCATGGCCCTTTATGGCGCACCGATATGGGCGCCGGCGCTGCGGAAGCAGCCGGCGGCCCGGCTGAACGCATGCCAGAGGGTCATGGCCATACGGATGGTTCGAGGATACCGGACGATTTCCCACGAAGCGGCGAGCCTCCTTGCCTGCCAGCCTCCATGGGATCTAGAAGCAACAGGCCTTGCTCTCATGCACATGGACACGGTGGAGCACACGGTGGAGGTGTGCCCCGCTTGGGAAGAGCAACGCCGTGTCCTCGTGGGGGCGATCGGTGGCGGCGATCTCTCGCGCCGGGCCTTGGTACAGGCTATGGTCCGGAGCGAGGAGGAGTGGCAGGCGGTCGCCTCCTTCTGCGAAGCAGTAATGCTAGCAAAGGAAGCGGCCGATCGCGTGAGGCAACGGCAACGGTCCTCACGCCCCAGCCGCCGCCGGGATTCCGATCCCGATTTCCGGCCACCATAGGCGCGGGCTTGCGGACTGCGGGCAATGGGTGGCCCGCTGTCCGACCGTCCGGTAACCGTCCGGACCAAGCCCAAATCGTCGACGGCGCGTTTTGTTCCACGCGCGCCTCAGGGAGATGTCAGCAAAGCGTAGAGGCCCAGCAGGGTCGAAGCCTACTGGGGCCATGGGTAGTGTGAAAACGAAACCCGGGCCCTGGGACGTAGGCAACGAAGGAACAGGAGTGGGTTTTTAGTCAGTAAAAGTCTGAAACTATCTCTCGCTCCGCCCAAGAGCGGGATTTGTCATTAGATGATTTTACTACCTAAAACAAAAAAAAAACACCATCTGACGCGGGCCGCCTTGTGGCCCCTTCTGAATGGTTGTCCCTGAGATGCCTAATAGAGCCTCTATCTCTCTTTACGTCACATGAGGAACTTCAAGAATTAGTTGTCTCACAGCAATGATGTTATCTTTAGTGAAGGCGGATTTTGGACGTCCTTCACGAGATTTGTCACTAACACTAGTATGTCCATGCTGGAATTCTAAATACCAGCATTGGACAGTCCGCAGACATGGGGCTTTATCACTGAACACAGAGGTTTGCTCTTCAAAACACTGAAGCCGTGTCAGGGCTCTTCTAAAGTTGTAGAAAATTATTGCACGAACATTTTCCTTAGAAAGATTCATTTTCGTACGTAACCTGCCAGATTCCAATCGACGCTGTGACTAAACAATAGCATTAATCCTAATACTTGCAACTGTTTTGAGATTCAAAATTTAAACACATTCGAATATAGAACAGTTCCAAATTCAAAATTTCCGGGAAATATGAAAACGACAGAACTTAAAGGCATGCCTAGTATTAATATGTTCAAAATATCGAATGCTTAAAATTCGATTTCAAGGGGCACCTGAACCCTCTGGGTAACGGCCTTTCTTTAAGGCTAAAAATTCTTTTAGTGATGAGTACGGTAGCCATGATAGAGCAGACATCAATCCTGCGCATCTTAATAGCTGATTTAAGGAGAATAAAAAACACAAAAAAAAACAACTTGTCCCTATAAGCTTTTTTTAGGTGGGAAATGATTCAAGGGCGGAGCGTGAGGGTGTGTCAGACTTATACTGACTAAAATCCACTCGGACTATGTTCCTTCTTTGCCGTACCGTCCCAGGCCCCGGAATACCCTTCCGGACGACTCATGGCCCCAGTAGGCTTCGGTCCTGCTAAGAGTTCCTACGGTTTTGCTGGCATCTCTTTACGTGCTGTTGACGACTTGAGCTTTTTCCGAAATGTTACTATATGCTATTCCACAAGTATCACACAGCGCCGTCTAGTCCCAAGCTAAGCAGAGCTTGTGTTATGAGTACTAGACAACTGATAAACATACTTATATATTTCTAAATACATACATATTATAGATAAATTACACCCAGACACAAACCAAATGATTGTGCTCATCACACAAATTGGTGGGTGGGAATTGAAGCCACGACCTCCTAGCATAGCAGTCAGAGCTACTAACCACTAGACCAACAGGCCAGTCAACTGTTACTGGGCGGTTGGACGGTGCACTAATAATTGTTCGTCGTCCATAAACCTATGCTTACGGTGGCCGGAAATCGAGATCAAGGCCGTTTCCTCACGCGTTTGAACTCCTCCTTCGCTAGCATTACATCTTCGCAGAACGAGGCGACAGTCTGCCATTCCTCCTCGCTCCCAAACATGGCCTGTACCAGAGCCTGGCCCGAGAGCGAGCCACCGCCGATAAATATGTACGTCCACGAATAGAAAGAAAAAGAGTTTATTTACGAAAAACATGGCACATAACTTAAATATATATACTCATAACATTATAACAAATCTATACAATAGAGTGAGTTATGCGACACATCTGCGCAAAATGGCCAGCGCTCAGCAAAATGCTGTGGCTTGTGTGTAGAACAGAGCCACAGCGCTGATTTTCAGCGCCAGCCGTCGTCGACGAGACGTTGAACGACTAGCAAATTTTCATCTTATGAACTAAAGACAACTTAATAAAGAAACTAAAGAAATAATATAATAATAAACCATTAAACATAGATGGATTGTGTGAAGAGTGATATGAAAGAAAAGGAAGTTAGCGATAGCATGACGAGTGACAGGGCAGAATGGAAGAAAAAAACATGTTGCGCCGACCCCAAATAACACGGAACAAGGGCAGGAAGATGATGATGATGATGAGCTAAAAACAACTTAATAAAGAAATAACATAATAATAAACCATTAAACATTATCATATATTTTAATCAACATACAACTTGTCTCTATAGATTGCAAAAAACTTAACAAAATTTAAATTTCGCGGGTTACCTTACCGCTTTCACCTTACCGTGCAATGCTTACTTTTATGTATTTTAATGGCACGGTTGGCGCAGCGGTTGAGAGATTTACTATTGCGCTGCGTGCCCCGGGTTTGGATCCCACACGAATCAAATTTTTAATGTCTTTGTCCTGGGGCTAGGTGTCCTGTGTATGTGAGTTTACGAGTTTGAAACATCGTGAGGAAACCAGTCCTAGCTCCACCAAATCGCAGTGGAGCCTCGTGGTGGATTACGACCCATTCCCTCTCCTAGAAAGGAGGCCTGAGCACTAGCAGTGGGAATACTATAAGGCCGATTATGCTTATATGCTTTTGTACAAGACTGTCTTCTTATTTTTTTTTAAACTATGACATTTTCAACTTAAGAGGGCCTTCCCCCACTTGTCTATCGTTAACGTGGGTAAGGCTTAAAAGTTTGTTGCTTCATCCAAAGCAATGTTTGATGAAGAGGCAACGCGAAAAAAGAGAGACAAAGCCTAAAAACTCTGTTGACATTCGGTAATTCCTCGAATATTTCACAAAACTGTTCCAGAAACTGTTTTTGAATAACTAAATTAGTTATTCAAAATCTCGATTAAATGTGTAAGGTTTACATAGTTATATTTTTTTTTTGAAGGGCCAAAGTTCACACAAAATGGCAGATTTTCAGAGGATTAGTTTTACATAAATTAATGTTTTTATTTCAATAGAAATTTAGATAATATCCAAAAAATATCTGTATTTCTTAAATATCGGAAAAAAGACCTGTAATAGCGTCATAATCGCGTAAGAGCGGTTGCATGGAAATGTATCTCGGGTTGGACGCCCTTAATCTATATATCCAGTAAATAAAAGGAGACACTGACTAACTGACATATCAACGCACAGCCGAATCTACTGGGACTAGGAGCGTGAAATTTCGCACAAATCTTCCATTTATGACGTAGGCGAGCACAGAAGGGATTTTTCACAATTCAGTTCTTAAGGGAATTAAACGGGATTTGTATGGAGAAATCTACTTTCACGCGAGGGAAGCCGCTGACAGAAGCTAGTCTTTAAATTATAAAAAGAGGAACTGACTGACTGGCATATCAACGCACAGCCGAAATTACTAGGTCTAGGAGCGTAAAATGTTGCTTAAGGTTACTTTTTATGACGTAGGTGAGCACTAAGAGAGGATTTTCCAAAATTCACCCCCTAAAGGGACGAAACGGGGGTCCAAAGTTTGTATGGAGAAAACGTTTATGCGAGCGAAGCCGCTTGCAGACGCTAGCAAACAGATAAACTCACAAAAACGGGATATTTGGAGGGCAAATAATAATAATTTAAAATGTAAATTTTCACTCACCGATAATCGCCGTCAGTATCAACAGCTTCATAGTTCCAAGAGGTCAGCAGTGGTCGTCTTCAGAGATCGCGGAGACGCACAGTTCTGATGCACGGACCTGAGTCACATAAGTTTTTATACAGACGGTTTTTATTGCATTTTATTAAGGTAACCTCTGACCTGATAATACAGCGATAAAACACTTTTATCCCTAAAACTGGGTACTTAAAATGTATGTTCGTCCATGCCATCATTTGTTACCATGTATTTGTTATATGTTTACTCCATCTGTTTAGGTAATAAACTAAATGAACAATCTTGACATGTCTTTTATCTAAAAGTTGTATAAAAATTATATCTAAAAATGTTTACAATTTGTCATTTACCTATACCGATGTTTGGTACTAAACTAAATTTAAATAATTTTTGTATGTCTTTTAAACGATTGTTTTTTTAAATAAAATTTTATTCATTTACTTAATTTTATTCATTAACATTATTATTATATTAAATAGCTGGTACCCACGACTTTTGCATGGAACCCTCATTCTTTTTCTAAATGAAAGTAGCCTAAATTATTCTTTATAGCATCAGCTATCTAAATCGCTCCTGTCGTTTTGGAGATTAGCCGGTACAAACAGGCACAACAAAATTTAAAAAATTGCATTCTTGTGCCAAGTTTCATTCAATTTTGCTTTTATACGGAAGTTTTATTTAAATTTGAGCGTGAACGAGTAACAAACATACGCACATTTACACATACAAACTTTCGCCTTTTTAATATTATTGTGAGAGTCCTCCTGCTCCATCCTAGAGTGGGAGAAGTCATTGTATAATTTCCTTCCTTAAAAAACGTCTCTAGCGCCACTTTCAAACTTTCTCTAATATACTAATTCCTCTCTTTATCCATACTTCACGCTGCACTTCATAACGGCTCGTTCACGACCTTGCTGCTGTGAGCGGTGGCTAAGCGCGGGGCAGCGATCGGTTAAATCAAAAGTATGAATATGTTTGAAGCACGCCAAGAGACGCCGCCTGAGATGCCGCCCCACTCGCCGCGCCGCTTGCCACTAAGACCGAAGTCGTGACCAGGCTCAAATAGGATTAGGCGCGTCACATCAGCCGCGTGCTCAGGGACCGCTGGACAAGCGTCCCCATGCAGTAGATTTCTGCAGAAGGAAAACGCTGTCGAGGCCGTCCTAGAAAGAGGTGGCGGACTGTTCTGGCTAGTTTGAGACGTCGCGGGAGAAGGAAGCCTGGAAAGACTTGGGGGAAGCCTTTACCCAGCAAAAAAAAAAACCTGTCACTTTCTAACTTATCCATCAAAAAAATTATTTTCAATACACTTACTCGAAAATCCACTCCTATCCCACCACTTTTAGGGTACGCAATAGACTGTTTTCCGCACTAGTGCAGAAAAGTGCGCGTGTTCTCCCCCGCCACAATTTTATTACATGTATCGTATCAGTTTGGTCGCGCATCGTCCTCCACGAGTCGCCGGTCAACCCTAGTTTATTCAATTCTTTGTAAGTGTATTGAAAAAGTCGTTTGATACACGTGCAAATTTATCACTGCAGCCCTCGGCTTCATAACACACTCGCCTACGGCTCGTGCGAATTGCACCTCGGTAGCAATGACAAACTTTCTCCACTTGTATCAAAATGTAATATTTTTATTTCATGTAACAATATCACTAGTGCACAAATCATAATAACAAAAATTGGATAACCCCTGTTTATTTCATCTTTACGCGTTTTGTAAACATTTATTAATTTTATCAGTTTCACCTTAATGTATACCTACTGAAGAGGCCATTCATCTCAAGTTAATTAGAAATGTGAAAATGGCACCTCTCGGTGTTTTATCGGTTACATTTCGGGGATGCGTGCAATGGAATTGCGAAAAATTCCACCGCGGTTGTTCCAACATCGCAAAAAAAATCGCCGAAGTGCGATTCGGACTCGCGCATGAGGTGTTCTTTACCGCCCGTAGCAAAAGGTGGCAAAAAAAACACGTTTGTTGTATGGGGGCCCAACATAAATATTTATTATGTTCTGTTTTTAGTATTTTTTTGTTTTAGCAGCAATAACAAGACATTATCTGTGACAATTTCAACTGTCTAGCTATCACGGTTTACAGTCTGGTGACAGACAGACGGACAGCGGAGTTTTAACAATGGGGTCCCAATTTTATCCTTTGGGTACAGAACCCTAAAAAGAACTACGACGACTGCTCAACGGCTGCCGCTGATGCGTCGACGGCTGCCGTCGGCCCGAGTCGATGTCTACAGTTACCTCTGCCGTTGGCAACATGACGATCGTGTGTATTAGCTCTAAAAGAGCCTCTTAATTACATCAGCAATATGAACTTCCCAAGAGAGGTTAGTGTACACGGACACCAAAGTTTTAAGTGCTTTTAGGAGTGAAATATGGAATGGACACTCAATCATAATCTTCTGGCGGAAGCGACTGGTGATCCAATAGTTTATCTTTGCAGACCTCTTTATTAACCTTAGTTACATTGTTTTTATCGTTACAACTACAATATTCCTTCTGTATTACTAATTGGATTGATATCCGCAGGAGAACCAAGGTTACCGACATAGATATAAGAATCGCCAAACTTAAGTGGCAGTGGGCAGAACAGAAGGTCGATGGGGACGAAAGATTCTGGAGTGGCGACCAAGTCCCAGAAGACGCAGCGTTGGAAGGCCTCCCACAAAGTGGACCGATGACCTAGTGAAGTTCACGGGAATCCGATGGATGAGCACAGGAACGGTCGTTATGGTGACGCTTGGAAGAGGCCTATCTCCAACAGTGGACGTCTTTTGGCTGAAATGAATAATAATATTATAATAATAATAATCTTTATTCTCATAAATAATATAATTATGCATTTTATGAATTCCCTAGCTCGTGCGCTAGTGTATTACAGGAGCTAGTGTCTTCCCCTTATATCTAGATTATATTTATATAATTTATGGCACTAAAAAATAAAAATGGAAACAATAAAATTAAAAAAAAAAACAAAATCAAAAATAAAATTCAAATACAAAATTAAAATCAATAAATAAAATACACATATTAATATAAAAAAAAAAAACTAAATAAAAATAGAAATCAAAATAAAAACCAAAATTAAAATATAAATTTGAAATGAAATTAAAAATCAAATTTTAAATTAATAGTAACATAACATGCATATTTTTTCATTTTAAAATTGGCTTATTTTCTTCTGAATGAGACCTCTTTATTAACTTTAGTTACATTGTTTTTATCGTTACAACTACAATACCCCTTCTGTATTAGGCACTAATTGGTGTTAAATTAACGAAATGCGTTCTAGGTACGGTTCACAAAGCTATCATTGATCATTATATGCATAGCTAATGTACTATGTAAGCATTTATTTTCTCTTTTTGGGTTCCGTACCTCGGCAAAACGGAACTCTATAGGATCACATTGTTGTTCGACTTGTGGTTGCGTAATACCTCAACGCGTTTCTGATAACTCGTGGAGGTATAAAGTAGTGTTGCCTTACTATCGATATCCTATCGATAGGTTGTCAATACTATCGTGACCTCGAAAAATAGTCAGAATATCTATAGCCCTATCGATACTATTGAAATTTTACAATACTATCGATACTATCGATAGTATCTATGCAAGAAATTGAGCAATACTATTGATAAAGTGCAATACTATCAATAGTATCGATACTATTGGGTATAGATACTATCGATAGTATCGATACTGTCACTATTATGGTGTATTATACTGCAATCACTGTCGATACTATCGATACTATCGGTACTATCGATAGTTATACTACATCGATATTAACCCAAAGTTCAATAGTATTGCACCGGAATTTTAGTCAAGATTATTAGTTCATGATTATTAATAAGTAAATTATATATCAACAATATATATAGTCGGCAATTATTACTTTATGAACTCACAACTTAAAACAGCCTTGTAATATGAAAAAAACGTACAAAATGCCGCCTTTCTTCTTAAGTGTAATAATTGTATTAATTATAAGTAAACATACAATGTTGCAAGGATTATTACTAGTTACCCATTTAAAAAAACAGTCAGTGACAAAGATAATATTAATAATTAGTAAATTCGATGGTTTACTTTACTTTTTGTGCATAAAACGCTAATAAAGGTTTGATTCCAACACGATACTATTGAATTTTGGTAAAATATCGATGTAGTAAAACTATCGATAGTACCGATAGTATCGACAGTATCGACAGTGATTGCAGTAAAATACACCATAATAGTGATAGTATCGATAGTATCTATACCCAATAGTATCGATACTATCGATAGTATTGCACTTTATCAATAGTATTGCTCAATTTCTTGGATAGATACTATCGGTAGTATCGATAGTATTGTAAAATTTCAATAGTATCGATAGGGCTATCGATATTATGACTATTTTTCGAGGTCAACTATCGATACATCAACTATCGATAGTTAGGCAAGCCTAGTATAAAGCTTAAATTAATATCAAATACCTACTCAGGACTTGTACTTCTTGAAGCAATCAAACTTCTAAGTCAACGCAACATAAAGATAATCCTTCTCTTCTTTTCGATTCGATGGTAAACTCGTCAAACTGTTTGGGCCCAATAGGTGGCTACGTCGGTAGCACCCATCAAATCCTACAAATTTATCTACGTAAATGGGCACTTGGGGCATTTTAATGTGTCGCTCATGTTTTAAACAGGAGTACCGCACTCACATTGAGACATTTCAAGACAAACCTTGATATGGCAAGAAACATTGTAAAAGATGTAATGTATAATTACATCATAAAATAATAACTTTTTTGCGATTTGGGAAAATCTTTGAGACTCAATTCGTGAATCGAACTACTAAATCAGAAACGTTTATTTCAAATAAACCAATTACAGACACTTTTGAATTTTCAAAATGTCGGTAAGTCAAAAAAAGTTAAGCTAAACTGCCCGTTCCAAAGCGTAGATCTCTATGGAGAAGTTCGTGCAAGAAACACCATGGACACTCTTTTAAATTATATTGTGAGTTACGTAAATCTTGGTTACATATTTCTTGTCGCTTTTAATATAATGAGCACAATGTAGATATATAATAATAATAATGAAAAAAAAACTAAATAACAGAAATTGAATTAAGCCACTGGCAGCCAAGAGATGTCCAGTCTCAACCAACGGCACCCGTTCACGAGCATGACGCGTGCATCAGCCCCACTCAGCTCAACCATTTTGAAGGGAACTGAATGATCCAATAACACGTGCCAACATACTTTACTTTATACTTATGTAGGTAGGTTTGTAGTCGGACTTGATACTACCAAAAAAAAAATGTTCCGAACCTCTCTAGCACCTTTTAAATCAAACACATTATTCTCACATTAAAGTTCCATCATCGGACCACTAGACGTAGGCAAGCGTGCTCCATCGTCGGCCACATCGCTTACCACTAGGTGAGATAGTGGTCGCTAAAAGTGGTCGAAACGCGAGCCTATCAATAATAATAAAAAAAAAGTAGCGACAAGAACTAACCGAGTAAAGGCTGATTTACATTTATACAGTAGGTGGCGCCAGCATCACTGGAATCAGGCGCTGCACTGGCACTGGATCGCGTCGTTTTCACGCGTCCATTTCTGCGTTGTTGCGGTGACTACACGTTTGCATTTGTTTGGTTACTGGATCGAAAAATAGGCGGTCGTTCTATTTCGATTCAGTGCTGAATACTGATGCATGGATACAGTGCTGATCCAACACATGAATCCAGTGATGCTGGCGCCAGCTACTGTATGAATTTAATTCAGTTTTTACTTTTAATATACACTACTAGTTTTTAATTAGTACAAATACTTCAAGGGCTTATTAGAAAAAGTCTTGTAATTATTTAAGAAAAGTCTCAATAAATAATATTCATAAACAGGAAAGTTATTAGTGTTTGTTTATATCCTAAAATGTCACTCAATTTATGGAAATATTGCACAGGCTATTGATTATGAATGGAAAACAATGGAAAAATACTGCGCGTAGTATTTTCTAATAGCAATTGTTATGAATAATTGATTCAATTATGAATTTACCAATTATGAGAATTTTTCGTAATCAATTTTGGGATTTAGTTTTTTTTACTACATTATTTTGACTACATAATATGATCAGTGACGGGTACAGATAGAGCCCAATTTTTTTTTTGTACTAATTAAAAAATAGTGGTGTATAACAAGCGTCGATGGTTTTCACGCCATCATCAGACAGAAATCTGCCTCTTTGCTCTGCAGAGTACGGGCTAGCTCCAACTCCATCCTGAAAACCATAGCGGGGAGGTACGATTCTCCTCTGTTAGGTGATGTTGTTCACAGATGCATCATGAACAACCACCTTGTTTTTAAAACAAATAGATAGAGTGTAAGTTTACTAACATAGGTTTAATTTTTTCTAAATTGTTTACTAACCCATATGGATGTCACTTATCCGAATTAAAGATTATTTTATTTTATTTATTTATATAACTCATTCGATTTTTATTTTTATTATTTGACAGTTCAACGTTCCTTTTATTTACATTTAAAAATACTAACTATAATTACAATAAAATAAAATAAATAATAATAAAAACCCTAATCTAATTACAACTAACTAAAACTAAAATATGCCGTCAAAAAACTCTTCCACATCGCTGTCGACTGGTAATGTGCCCAAAAGACTGGCGGCATTGCCACGCTGTATGGCAATGCTTATCCTCTGTCCGAGGTAAAGGCCAGCCCTTAGGTCACGCGAAGTGTCAACTAGACGTTTTGACAGATCTTTATACAACTTGTGAGCACTCGGACCCCACGAACCGAGAGTTTCAACCCCAAACGGTTCGAAAATATAACTTCCAACAAGGTTATTATATTTTCGCCGCTTGAGGTTCTCCGCAGCCGCAGCGGCAGCACCAGCACAACACGACGAGCTAGGAAGATGGGATGGCGCAAGAGTATCGACACAAGTAGCGTCCCATACTAAAGGCCTACCCATCTTCCATGGGAATAACGACATGCCGTCCGTTCTCTTGCCATCGTCGCGTGCCAGGCCATGGGGTTCCAATACGGCTGGAACGCCGACGGAGACAAGAGCACGTCTGATGATTTCGTTGATATTCGCGTGTCACTTCGGCTGCATGACAGACCGTGGTGTCCGAGGCTGTTGACGACTTCGCCACAGTGACAGCGATGAGGAGAACAACAGGGAGCGCCTAGACGTAAGGAAGCAGCGGGGCGGAAAGTATTATCATCGAGCAAGGTGCCTATGTTCAACGATGGTAGTGCGTGAAGCCAGAGACCCGACTCCCACTCTCCCACAGCCAGCAGGCGCGCACGCTCTGCAGGAGCAGTAGATGTTTCAATCAAGTTTTTTTGAACTTCTTTGCAGAGCGGCTCATCCCACCGTCTTTGGGAAGATGGTTCATCGGGCGGATTAGAATTCGGGCAAGCGAGTCTCCAGGTATCTATAGCCTCGACGAAGCACGGCACATTGAAATCACTCAGTGAGGGAGATAGAATATTCCTGATTAATTTCTCAGTGCCGTGAACCGAGGATATAAAGGCTGGTAAACTAATACTAGTAATTTTGCGGACGCCGAGGCCACCCATACGGATAGGAAGGGAAGCTTGAGCCCAAGCTCGGTCATCCATGGCCACGTTTAAAATTAACGTGAGAGTATGCCGGATAATTTGGTCCATTTTTTCCAAAAGATGGGGATGTTTCCATAAATGAGAAGCGCGAAGGAAATATGTTAATTTAGGGCCGAAACAGCAGAAACGAATTATGGTGATGGCCGAATGCATATTAATTTGTAGTAATCTTTCCGAAATATCATTAAAATTTTGAATTTTTTCCTCAACAAAATTGGGAAAGGAATCCTCGAAAATAGGAGATCCTAGGAGACGAAGAGAGCTTTTTTCAATAATTTTAATTTCTGGGGCTATTCTGTTAAATTTCGAAAGAGTCAGTTGTCTGTCGGTACTGTCGGATAAGAACGTTTATATAACTTGATTTTAGAAAGGGGTCCATGGAGTTTATTGCACATTCTTCTCCATAGAGATCTACGTTTTGGAATGTGCAATTCGCATAATTTTTTTGACTGACTGACTTTTTGAAAATTCAAAAGTGCCTGTTTTTTTAAATGTTTAATATATAAATGCTTTGATTCTTTGAACCATTTCAATTGATTGACAGCGTTCTAGGGAGTAGTGTATTTTCTTGCGTAGGTTGTGGTTACTTTTTAGGGTTCCGAACCTCAAAAAGAAAAAACGGAACCCTTATAGGATCACTTTGTTGTCCGTTCATCTGTCCGTCTGTCTGTCAAGACCCTTTATCTCGGGAACGCGTGGAGGTATTGAGTTGAAATTAAAACCATATACTCAGGCCTGCGGTCCCTTGAAAATGTAAAACATCAAACTTCTGAGTTTACTATAAAAAAGATACGACCATATATGTAGCAAAAAACTGTGTATTTTGACACTATCAAGGGAATCAAAATTCTAAATGAAAGGAAAAAGGTACTTCCCGTTGACGCACAATCCTGAAATTTGACATAAGCAAGGTCTTATAGCACAGGTAAATAAATCTGAAAACAGTAAATTTGTTGTTAAGTCGCAAAAAAAATGGTTGGCGTTTCGGAAAAATTTTCGAGACTCCATTCGGGAATTGACATAGGTAAGTTGGTACGGAACCCTCAGTGCGCGAGTCTGACTCGCACTTTCGTCTGGTTTTTTTTATAGGCCCTTTCAGTTACCCTTCCCTTCCAAACCTATCTTAGGCGATCTCTGGCCAAGTTTGCCCCGAGAACATGATCAGGTGGGTTACCATGACGTTCAAAGTAAGATTATTTCATTCTTATTTCAGTGTGGGTAAGAGACAGAGCTATACAGGTTGTCTAGCGCCATCTCTTACCCACAACGGAATAAGAATAAAACAATCTTACTTTGAACGTCATGGTAACCCACCTGATCGTCACACAAGCTTTGCTGCGGTCGACTTCAACTACGCGTCGATGTCCTTTCTCAGATGTCCAGTATGTTGGTAAAAAATTACAAATGAAAATACATAGTTTTCTGATCAAATCTTATATTTAATTGAGCATTAAAATTAACGACAGCAACTGTCAAAAAATATAAAAACGAGATGTTCAAACATCTTTCAATATAATCTAACTAATGAGCAAATTAAGAGATCTCAAAACGGGAAATACTTCTGTAATCCTAATATGAGATTCTTTGGAAAGCATGCATTTGTACATTTTAGGAATAACTTAAAAACTAAACGGGGCAGTGTAGCCTGTAAAGTTTTTATTAACTATGTCGATATTTTTAGGCGTCCTTTTCGAGAGAATTTTATTACACGTTCTCCACGTGTAATAATTTCCAACGTAAGTCTACACGGCTAGTATAGATACTGGAACGGATCTCGAGCGCTGACTCTTACAGTTCTACTTGCGCAGAAGCACGCAGAAGTGAAATATCGGCCGGTCTATTTAGTGGTATAAAAAGAGATGCGGGGGCGGGGAGTGCAATCCTTGTACAGTGATTGGCTCGCCGATGTGTACGATGCTCAGAGCGATTCCCGCTCTTTCGCCGAGCGCTCAAGATTCGTGCCGCTATCTGTAATAGACATGTATTCTTTGTAATGTGCAATTTTCTTCATTTTTCTGACTGGCCAACGTAACAATTCAAAAATAAATGGCTTACTTGAAATAAATGCTTTGAGTTTAAACGCATTGACTGCGAGCTTGGCGCCTATGCGAGTCACCGAACGTGTAGTAGTGGATATATAGATAGCTATGTTCTTTATTGTACACCAAAAATAAAAATTATATTAGGAAATTAAAATTAATAGGGTGTCACAATGGGCGGTATTATCGCTAAAAGCAATTTTTTACAGACAACGTTGGATTTGACAGAGAAGGAGAAAAAAGATACGCAGTTATTTTGTTGTAGTGCGGTTGGTTACAAACATTTGAAAACGTTCGGTTCACTTCGCTATTTGCTAGTTGACAAACCTGCAGCGTCAACTGGCGACTAGCAAAGTGAACCTATGCGCTAAACAAGCCGCTTGTCAATGCGTTTCTGGCCTAATGGAAGATATTTTTTGACCTAAGCCGGAAGAGAGGGAAGAAATAAAAGAGGGCCATTCCTCTTTTATAAAACACTAGCTTTTACTTAAATATAGCCTATGTCACTCAAGAATAAAACAGCTTTCTATCAGTGAAAAAAATTCAGCAATCGGACCAGTACTTTCAGAGATTACCTCCTACAAACAAAAAAACAAACTTTACCTCTTTATAATATTATTGTAAATAATGAAATTTTACAGACAGCACTGCTTTTTCTTACATTATTTGCTTAAGCTACTGTAATTTACAATATCTTACATTTAATTGAGCAAATATAGGTGCAAATGGAACAATTTCTTAATATCTACATGATTTTCACAATGTAATCAATTATTAAAATAACACCTAAGCGTTTTTAGACCTTTTCATAGATCCTAAAGCCACAGTAGCATTAGGGGATAAATTGTCTTCCAACATGATGCGCAACGCAACGTGAATGCGTTGTAAAATGTTGGGGGGCAAGTTGTGAAACACTGGGTACCGATCGTTGCAGCGTCACATAGATTGAGCGTTGCGCATCATGTTGCTGTCAAATTGTTCAACAACATGTCCCGCGTAACGTGAACGTGTTGTAAAATGTTGGGGAGCAAGTTGCGAGACATTGGGCAACGTTGCAGCGTCACATAGACAAAGCGTTGCGCGTCATGTTGCTGCCAAATTGTCCAAGAACATGTTCCGCGTAACATAAATGCATTGTAAAATGGTGTGTGGCAAGTTACGGGACACTGGGCAACGTTGCAGCGTAACGTAGATTGAGCGTTGCGCGTCGTGTTGGGGGACATTTTGTCCCCTAATGTATCTGAGGCTTTACAGTTCTCGTCATGTAAAGTTTGCTGCCGTTAAGCAGGCTATAATGACTGAGCAGTATTAAATCCCGAAGTACAGCTGCGCACTATGCCATGCGCATCGAAAAACGTAGGCACTGGACATAACATCATTCTATAGGTGATATCAGCCCCCCTAGCCAAGTTACAATCGTTTCATTCGCGCCGAACGCCTCGAGTAGGCCACGCCTCCGATTCCTTTGTTCTGACCACGTGACTGAGCGTTAAGATGACGTCAGAACAAAGGAATCGGAGGCGTGGCCTACTCGAGGCGTTCGGCGCGAACGATGATTGTAACTTGGCTAGGGGGGCAGCAGTTTAAAAGTCATAATTTAAGTAATTGGTTATGGTTATATATAAAAGGACTAATCATTTTCGCTATATGAAAATGCACACTTTGAACTGTGGCATCTCCAGATTGATACGAAATCGACATAATTTGACATCTTTAGTTATAATTTTAATATTAGAATAAATTCAAATAAATGTCTAAATATTTTTGCACTATAGGCTTTCCACTCTCAGAACTGAGTTAAACTTTGAAAATCGGTCTTCCCGTACGATTATAATAGGTATCTTCAAGGCTAGAGTGAATAGGCTCTTAATGAACTAGTGCGCTTCACCATCAACGATTGCATCACTGCTTGATGGAGCTATCATACATATACAAGTTGATAAACCAATTACATTCCTTTTGAAGGAGTGTTCGAAAAGGGTACCGTACCCTGGAACGCAAAGGGCAACTGAAGAAACACAGGTAGGTTTTAGTGAATAAAAGTTTACACTGTCTCTCGCTCCATTCAGAGCAGAAGAAGTCATAAAAAATATACTTGGAAAAAACTAGGTCGATGAGCATTAATTTCCTATAAAATTACATCTAACTTAAGAACTTATACTTGGAATCAATGTTTTACTTACACAAACTATCTGAGTCACAAGTCTGCTATTACCTACTCAATAGTGTCAGAATGGTCTATCATTGATTTCATAATTGTTGATTTTGACAAGTTTGGTAATCTATATTTATAAAAGGAGAAACTGACTGACTGACATATCAACGCACAGCTGAAACTACTAGGCCTAGGAACGTGAAATTTTGCACAGAGCTTCCTTTTATGACGTAGGTAAGCACTAAGAAGGGATTTCTGGAAATACAAATTTTAAGGGGGTGAAACGAAGGTCCAAAGTTTATATGGAGAAATCTATTTTCAAGCGGGCGAAGCCGCTGGCAGAAGCTAGTCTATATATATAAAAGGAGAAACTGACTGACTGACATATCAACGCACAGCCAAAACTATAAGGCCTAGGAGCGTGAAATTTTGCACAAGGTTTCCTTTTATTACGTAAACGAGCACTAAGAGAGGATTTTCCAAAATTCACCCCCTAAGGGTATGAAAGGGGGATCCAAAATTTTTATGGAGAAACTTACGTTCACGCGGGCGAAGCCGCTGGCAGAAGCTAGTCTACTAATATAATGGCGTCATTATGACTTTCGAATGGTTAACCACTGACACTCCATTGAAAACAAATGGCTTAAAACGGTAATCTCGTACATAATGCCAATTAATGTTTGACGTATGTGGGAATCTGCTAAAATTTTGACAGTTCCTTTGATCAGTAGCCTGCCATTAGAACGTCATTGTGCAGTCATTGCTTTTAATTTGTTACGAGACAGCTCCATATTGTAATTCTATCACAAGACCATTGACCGATCAATGATCGACCATTATGAATTAGCAGACTACGAACTTTTAGCAAAATGACAATGGGATCGTGTTGGAATAACGAATTTATAAAAATAGCAGACTTGGGCCCTGTGTACTTACATTTAGAAATTATTAAAAATATCTTAATCTAGTTTTTTTGTGTTTTTAACACAAGTCACGAAGACTAAATACAACGAATCCTATCAAAAGTATCGAAAATTGAGCCAATTCCTTCAGTCTTTTTTGAGCTTCAATTAAAAATATATAATATAATATAACAACATATGTTACTTTCACCATTTTGAAACACGACGAGTGATCTCCAAAACTTCCAATAGAAATCTAACAAGAAACTCTAAATACCTTAATAATAAAACGTGCATAAAAAGAAAGTCTTCATTTGAGCATTGTTTCTTTGAAGATCAAAATATTAAAAACACTTAAACTATTCAAAATTATTGGAAGAACAAGCCTGCCACTATGGAGGCAAAAGTAAAGAAAACCAAGAAACAATTCCGCCGGCTGTATTTCCCATAAGGCGTCCGTTACACGATAGGTTTTGCTGTCAGTTTTTCCACAGTCAATTTTTTGGTTGACGAAAAACCTACCGTCTAATGCGATGATTGACGTTTGCATGACGAAAAACTAATGGCGCTAAAATTTCGTCATTCAAACATAATTAATGATTGATGGAATTGATTGACGCCTGCATGACCGTGTAATGGACGCCTTAGTGCCAAGGAACAAACTGATCAAGACATCCAAGTGACTAAACCATTAAACGATCTATTGCAAAACAGTAGGTACAGGCTTTACTAACTCCACTCATCACCATCATTATCATCATTTCAGCCCATAGACGTCCACTGCTGGACATAGGCCTCCCCCAAATGTCGCCACAACGAACGATCCTGTGCATCCCGCATCCATCGGATTCCCCCTTCACCAGGTCATCGGAAAACTCCACTGAACGCCTACAATGACACAATGAAAGGTAGACGAGACAAGGCCGCTTGGTAGATTACCGATGCGATGCGACGGTCAGACCAGATCAAAACGGCTGGTGGCCCATTGAACAATTGCGCTCTGATGACTACCAGCAGGCAAAAATGGCGGAATGGCGTGCGGCGTACCCTAACAGCTTCAGCACTTTGGCAAGAGTGAAATAACCAAGAAGAAGACAGGCTTTACAAAAAACTTTAAAGCAACAGAAACAGCGAAAACCAAAATTGAACCTCAGTAATTACAGTTTCTGCAATCTTGGTACTGTCAACTTATCCCTAATACACCTGAGCGTAGTCAACTTGGCTGGTGAACTGGGCACCGTCTGCTCCTGGTCCGGCTTCCTCATTGGCCTAGATGCTGGTATGCAGGTCCGGGGCACGTTCGTGATGTGAGGATGCGTCTTCACGTGCTTCCGAAGAGACGAAGGATCGGTGTACCTCTTACCGCAGCCTATGGCACCACATGCGTATGGTCTCTAAAAACAAAATCTGATTAACATTTACCGCGTTACTCTCTGTTTGGTTAAAAACTTGGACTGAACGTCTTAGACGTCTCGATCGCGCTAACGTAATACAAATTAAAATTAGGCACTCAGAAAACTTATGAGACAGTTCCGTTTGTGGTAACAATTTTAATAATTTGATAATTGTTTTAAATTACAGATGCTGTAAAAAAATAGACAGCCCAAGGGAAAGACAGATGGATAGTGTTAGCAGCTGAAATTCGAACCCACGCCCACAATAGTATGACAGATGATATGGCTAACAAGGGAGAGAATCCAGATAATAATCATGACTATCTACTTATAACGATCTATGGAATCTCTATGGACCGAAAAGACGTGAGCTAGAGTGAGCTAAGGTTAGAAAAAAAGGCCATGGTAGATGTAATAATAGAATCCGGGAGAGCGTAAATTAAAAGGTAGTAAAATATTCCACCAGACTCCTCATATTAAACAAAATAAAGGAAAAGCACTGGTGTGATATCAAGTTTGTTATTCCAAATTATTGTGTCATAATTCAGGATAAGAGTTGGTTCAGTAATCTCTTGTTGCGAAGCGAAATTGATTGAGAGTAATAATTTAGACATAATCGTTACGCAATCTTTCAAATTATTTTGAATGATTTTATCTATATTTTCAAACTTTTGACCTTTTCCTGTCAGTGTTTTGTCTATTTCAAAATTGTTAAGTTGAAAACTAAAAATATCTATTACTTACGGCATTGAAATGAGTCCTCTGATGCTTGGCCCTGTCGGAAGAGTTGGAGAAAGCCTTCCTACAGTGTGGTGCAGGGCATGCGTAAGGGCGTTCACCAGTGTGGGACCTGACGTGGATCTTTAGGTTCTCTAGCCGGGAGAACGCCTTGCCACAACCAGGGTGCTAGAAGATAAGAAAATTGGAAACTAAACTATGAGAAAAGAGGCGTCTTTAAGATATGTCATACTTAAACAATTTGTTCGAGAGTGTTAAAATGTGAGCCAACATTAGATCATAACTAATGTTATGAAATCAACAGGCTACATCGAGCAAATTCAATTACGGCGACATATTTTGTGCTTAACACCTAGATTAAGACAATCGTAGATACAAACAATTGGAAAAATGTTCGTTGAATTTGATTAACACATATTAAAGCTGATACTTTGTCCTGGTTGTCATTCGTATATCTTTGTCGTTTACAGTCGTTACAGGTAGTCAGACGTCAGAAAGTCTGACCATCATTCTCTCCAAGGAGTATCGTACTGCCCAGTAACTGGGTTGTGGAGGTCTAACAGGCAGTCGCTCAATGCAAAATTTGGGTTTTCAGCCGCATCCTGTTAGACTGCAAGACGACCCAAGCTAGTTGGGAAAAGGCTAGGCTAATGATGTTATTAAAGCATACTCACATGACACCTGTTAGGCTTATGTCCAGAATGCACGCGCATGTGAATGAGAAGCTTGTAGCGAGCGTTGAAAGGACGTCGTTCTCGAGCACACTCGCGCCACAGGCAACTGAATTCATCACCTATACAATAAATATAAGATATTAAAAGTTAGAAATACAAGGAGCTGCTGTGGTTGTATATAACATATGCCCACAATAAAGACATTCTGATTCTGATTCTGATTCTAAAAAGTAAAGTGCGTAATTTTAAAATTAATAAACTTCAAAATTTTCTTGACTACTAAAGAGGTGGCCACGTCTTCACGGCGCAGTTTCGTTAAAGGAAAACGGCATGATGTCGTTTATGTAAAACGGTGCGCTGTCTTTAACGTGAAACGGTATGATGTTGCTAACGTAGAACGGCATACTGTCGTAGACTAGGTACGCCACGTTACCTGACTGCGGAACGTTGCCGCGTCGTGCAGATATACGATGCCAAACTATGTTGAGCGGATGCACGGTACAGTATCACATCAAATACATGCACGACAAGACAACATCGCAATTTTCAACGAACGGCTATACGACAGATCAGGACCTGTACCATGACGTTTAAAGTAAGATTGTTTCATTCTTATTTTCAGTGTGGGTAAGAGTAACCTGTATAGCTCTGTCTCTTACCCACACTGAAATAAGAATGAAACAATCTTACTTTGAACGTCATGGTAACCCCTTTGGTGTAGTGTAAAATGTAATAAATAATTACTTGTAATTTAATATTTAAGTTTACCTTTATACGTGTTCACATGGGCCCTCTCAATGTGTTCCACCAGCGTGGTTTGGTTCGGATATCTTTCGTAACACTGCTCCCATAAACATACTCTTTCTCCTAAAAATATAAAATAAAAATTTTAAAACACTTCGCATTACAGAACCCGATACGACCCGATTGATTCTTTCTGGATCATTCTCTTTGGGCTATTGATGATGCAATCGGGAAATTCAAACAAACTTTAATGAGAATAGTTTTAAATAATTACCTTGAGCCTTATCCTTATCAGTTTTCCTCTGATTTTGAGCTTTGTTTTCAACTACGTTAGCATGATTATCGGTCTCAAAAGTTAGCCCAAAGTCGTCTAAATTTACAAATAAGTCATCTTCATCGAAGTTTTCAGAATTCTCATCGTAATAACTTGAACTGTGTACATCACTCTCAACTGATTCCGAAACTGATATTTTCCTTTCATTTCTATCAAAACTGAACTCATTACAACTGGTCGGTGTATCAGGTAACACGTATTTCCTTTCTTCTAAGTTGTAAAGAATGTTGTTTGGATAACTATAGTGTTCCAAACTATTAACAGAACCAGCATTTTGTTGAACAGGACTCACGTTATTATATTCTGGCATTTGACCATCTTCAACATTATAATTACAGTATCGTTTTGAAAATACAGTATCTATTGACGGTAACAGATTCTTCTCCGGTGTTGTGGAGTTTAAATATTCTTCATTAAAATCTGGTGTTAATCTACAAGATTCACCATCTTCTCTGCAAAGCTCATCAATGAGTGATTCATCATCTATGTAGTCGTTATTTGGCTCATACATTTTGTTCTCCTGTCCTTTGTAAGTATCCATCTTACAGTTCTTTTCTTCAAAATCGATGCCATCTAAATCTAGGAGGACTTCCTTAATGTTTTGCTCATTGATATTACTGTCAATAACTTCATCGATAATCTCGAAATCAGCTTCATTATTTGCAGGAGCGTTCCAGTTATCTAGTACTTCAAAATCAAAACTTTCTTCTACTCCATACTTAAAATTGTCTACTTTCTTGTTTTTGTTGCTGTTTTCTAGTTCTAAATTGAATTGTGACATATAATAAGCATGTAGATCTGTTACGTTGTCATTTCTGTCATTGAACATGTCTTCATCCTCGTAACAAGGTATGATATCATATTGCGCCATCTTCATAGGTTCATGTACCTACAAAAGTTCAGTAATCTCTATGTAGAGGTGTTGACATGTGGTGTTTACTCGTAACTTTGCGCATATGGTTTTGCTATTATTATAAAAATAAACTTTCTCTGTATACGATCACGCGTGGCTCGAGCATCTGCGAATTATAAATTTAATCGTCTCTTTAGAATTATTATTTAGTCGACACACGTGTTAGTAAGCTGACTTATGGCCTATTATTATTAGAGTTAGGAAGCTCATTGGATGATGCAAAAAGGGCTTTATTTTTAAATATTGAATGGACGTATATTGCTTTGAATCACGCTGGAAATATTTTTAATTCATGTCAGAATCTTAACAATCACGATTTTACTGCCAAATGTTTCGTTAAATCTCAAAATTTTTGGATATCATTTTTATAGAAATTGTGAAGATGTTATTTGGTATTGATCGGAGTAGCACTTTAGTTCAGTTTTTTTAAAAAAAATTTGTTGTAGTGTACTTAGGGTTTCGATAAGTCAGTGTTATTAAATGGTTTGATTGACGCTCTTGAATTTATCTATTTTTTAGGTGACTACATATTGCCATTTTCGAAAAATTATATTTGAATTATATGATTTATTAGAGACATGATTATTTGGTTAAATATATTCTCATGATGTGTAAAAAATCAAATCATCACAAAATTTATTTGGATACATTGCGTAATTTTTATTTTTACCAGACCATTGCAAAGCGAAATAGGAAGAAAAACTCCTGTTGAAGCATTTATTTTGGGACATGGCCTCGAAATGCAGCCGAAACTACTGGACTGGAGGTTAGTAAATTTGTAACCTGTGTTTAAATAGTAAACGTTGTGAGTCTTGATCGGTCGTGATTGATTATTTTGTTTTCCAAATACAGCAAATCCAAAAAAAAATATCAGTATATTATGCTCCTAAAATTATATCACATTCCTACACTAATGATTTGATTTTGATAAATGAGGTATTTACATTATGAAAAATAAAACAATACTACAAAATACCACAATTAATATAGTGTAGGTTTAAAGATTTCACATATTCTTCTCTTGTTTTTACACACTATCGTTAACATTTCGTTGAATGTCTCTTTTCGCAGATTTACTAGAATAAATTTCTATAGAAATAAGCTTAACAGTTCCCTTTTACAATTTTTTTTTTTTATTAATTCTTTGCTGGAGTCTGTGTTTCCTGATAGCTACAACTTAGGGGTCTTTAAGTCAAAAGTGAATAGGCTACTTCTAGGCAAGCGTGCTCCATCGTCGACCACATCATCGCTTACTTAATTAATTAATTGACTCATATTTAATAGTTAATAGATTAACATATGAGCCTTCATTCGTAAATAAATATTTGTACGCCATAGTATGGCAGGATATGCTGGAACCAAAATTATAATGTCTATTGTACCATATTCTGACAAATAAACATTATTGATTGATTGATTGATTGATTACCATCAGGTGAGACGGTGGTCAAAGGCGAGCCTATAATAAAAAAAAAACTCATACTCGTATTTATAATGCATTATAACTGCAATAGCAGTTAATAAGTGTGCGTAAATATGTTAAAAGACTAAAAATCGATGTGGATGATTTTTTGAGTTATTTTTCAATCTGTTTGTATATATTATCAATTACAGTTTATATTTATACCTATTAAGCTATAATATTTATTAGATAAAATATTTATATATAGTTATAAAATTATGATTTTATTGATTAATAAAGGAATTTTTAGTGTTAAAATAAATAATATTATATAAAAAGTTCTTTTGCAATTGTATCTATTGAATTAAAAATTCTGAGGGTTAGTATTATGTTTATGTCTGTGCAGTTTGTATCATACGAGCCGACGGAAAGCTCTCCTGATAGAAGATGATAGTTACGGCCTTTTGCCGTCGGTCACCCATCTAAATAATCTTATGTATCTAAGGAAGGTATTGTAGAGAGTTTAAAGACGACTCACATTATTGGGGTCTATAATCTTTCCTCTTTATAATATTAATTTAGATTCGATATTAAAATAAGCCTAAGTTACTCCTTTTAACACCAGTAAGTGTCCCGTCAAAATCGGTCCAGACGCTTTGGAGATTAGTCGGAACAACAGACCGACCTCATTTTAAAATTCGCATTTAAGCTATCGAATATACTTTAATATGCATTTAGTAAAAAAAAATATATTTTTAATATTACAAAGAGACACTTCAATTTTGTTTATAAATAAAATAAATAAAAGACTTATTTCTTGCATTACAAATTATTAAAAAGTGGGAAAAACTATGTAGTTAATGTTATTTACAGTATTATTGTATAAATCAAAATTGAGTCCTATTCATGTGCAAGAACCCCTCCACAGGCGAGGGTTAATGCCTCCTCTAAAGAATTTTATAATCAATTTTTTTTTAATTATAATAAGAATATTACGATAAGGTAAATGAGTAGGCAAGAGTTGTGTCGTATGTTAATAACATTACCTATTATACAACATATTTGTTTACATTTTTTTGTTCTGTTATCATCAATTCTTATTAAATAACATTACTTACTTACAAGGTGCTAGTTATCTCATAAAATAAATATCTTATTTATGAAATCCGTTAACCATAATCATACTAAGTTTAAATACTGGCCGTCAGTATCTAAATTTAAATTTTCGATGGATAATTATTATGAATTAAGAACCTGCTAGGTAATCAATATTTTAACTAATCAGAAGGTTTTTTTTTTTAATGCTTTGTATCTATTATACATCCGATACGACAGAATAAGAAACCAATACTGATCATATTTTATAGTCAAAAGTAAAAAAAACTAAATCCCAAAATTTTCTACGAAAATTTAACATAATTGGTAATTTTTTTTTTTACTACTACTAGAAAATACTACGCTCAGTGTATATTCCATTATGATCGTCATTTATTCATTCATAAGCAAAAGCCTGTACAATATTTCCATAAATTGAATGACATTTTGGGATATAAACAAACGCTAATAACTTTACTGTTTAAGAATATTATTTATTGAGACTTTACTTAAATAATAACAAGACCTTTTCTAATAATCCCTTTAAATATTTGTACTAATTAAAAATTTGTGGTGAATAATTTATAAAATAACTATTGAACAATATTTTTTATTATCTACGTATAAATTTTATTGGTAGAATAAGATGCCAGATGATATGGCAAAAAGGTAACCTAGAACTTGATAGAATTTTCATTGAAATTCGCAATTATTCCAATATTAATAGTAACTATTAAAAAATAAATATGATGTTAAAAATACAACTCAAATATCATACTACACTACACTACACATTGTTACACATTGGAGGGTTTCCGAATTAAGAATTTGGAGTTAAAACGTGTGAAATGCTTCTTCAATGCCAAAGACAGGATTTCAACAAATACTCAATCTACAAAAACATAAATAAAACAAACACGCACAAAATACTCACTTGGAAAAGTCGCCAAATTAAAAAAAAATCACACTTCACAATTTTAGGCGCGAACTGTCAAAGTGACACATAACCTAACTTTTTGAGTGCACATAGCACACGAGTTGACAACACCAGGACATTGCCGGGAATAGTACAGGAGCTAACGGGATCGTGAAAAAACTCCTTACTGAAGCCATAAGAGGCCATGGAGATTGTAAATATGGAAGGCGTAAACACGTGTGCCGCGGGCGTAAAAAGTAGCTTGCGAATGTTACTATAGTTTTTTTTGTGTATGCCTAGCTACTGTTTTAGATTTAGTCTTGATCACAAAAATATAATTGGTAACTTAAATAATGTTTTGTTTTTATTTTCGTGTTATAGTTTTTTGTCATACAATCAAAGAAAACAATAATGAAAAATAAATAATATCATCATAGTCATATTAATCCATTTTATTATGAAACTGGAATTATATTATTATATTGATGTTATAAGACGTTGTCTTTCCCGAAAGCTGGCATTTCAGCCGATTGCAGCTCTACCTAACAGGTTAAATTGTATTATCGAACCATTCGTTCAAAAATACAATTGAACTTGTGTGGATTGGGTCTCAAATAGACACCAAATCGGTTAAGCCATTTAAGAGGAGTTAGGTGATAAACAAAACGTACATGAGAATTATATATCGTCCCTTAGCTAACAACACCGCCTAAGTCATTTTTACCAACTTTACAGGAAATAAAAAAGACTGCGGAGCAGCTCCATCTAAAGGCATTCAAATGTGAAAACCACCAATTTTCGACTTAAGCGGTGTTGTAAGCTAAGGGGCGATATGTCTGCTATGCTAAGGGATGTATGTAGTAGACATTTGCTATAGTATATTTTTTATTAGACTCATAAAAATCCTTACCAAATAAAAATATACCTACTTAATATTTTTAAATGTGCACCATCTAGTTCTTTTAGATCAAAGTAGCAACATGTGCTTTCAGAACACCAACTTCATTTTCGATCACACGCTGCTGAAACTTTTAGCTAAAAGCTCTTATGTGTAAACAAATACGGATCAAAATCCTTCAGCAAACTGTTTACGTTCATCGCACATGACTGTTCCGATGTGTTTTACTGTCTTTTGGCGCCAAGAATATTTTATTGATTCAGTTGTCAATATAATATTTTTTATTGGAAATTATTTTATGAACGGAGTTTTAGTCCTCTTTCAGGATCACAAGATATACATTTCTCACTTGTACATTTAGTTCTGTATAAAATATAAATAATAAATAATATTCCACAACTATCACACAACGCCGTCTAGTCCCAAGCTAAGCAGAGCTTGTGTTATATTACTAGACAACTAATAGACATACTTATATATTTCTAAATACATACATGTTATAAATAAATTACACCCAGACACAGAACAAATGGTCGTGCTCATCACACAAATTTGTGTCCTTTTTGGGAATCGAACCAACGACCTCCGGCATAGCAGTCAGGGCCACTAACCACTAGACCAACAGGCCATTGATAAATCCATGACACTAATATTATAATACTACTTCTGCTAGCGGTTTCACCCGCGTAAAAGTAGGTTTCTCTATACAAACTTCCAACCCCCGTTTTACTCCCTTAGGGGAGGAGTTTCAGAAAATCCGTTCTTAGCGGATGTCTAGACTCTATAAGGAACCTACCTGCCAAATTTTAAGTTTGTAGGTGTTATAGTTGCTTTGAGTTCGTGATTAATCAGTGAGTGGTATTTCGCTTTTATATATAAAGATTTGTATGTTTATTACTTTTTTACGCTCAAATGGCTGAACGCATTAGGTTCAAATTTCGCACAAGGGTACAGGGTACGTTCTACAGTTTACTGTATATGTGTAGGTATGCTCGAGCGTATACCTACCTTCCCAATTAAAAAACTAATATGATTATTGAAACTGAAAATGGAATGGTAGTTTCTAAAGCAGATATTAAAAATTTGTACTAATGTTAAAGGCGGTCGTGGGCTCGATTCCCACCCAAGACAAATGTTTGTGTGATGAGTATGATCATTTGTTCTGTCTGGGTGTAATTTATCTATAAATTATGTATGTATTTAGAAGTATATCAGTTGTCTAGTACTCAGCTCTGCTTAGCTTGGGACTAGACGGCGTTGTGTGATAGTTGTGGAATATAAAAAAATTAATGAAAAGGCTATCATTAAAGTTCATCAAGCCGAAAGTGTTAGGGGCAAAAGATAAAAATAGTATCAAGAACGTACCTATCTACGTGCTGATTTTCGTCGTTTATATCCAGAATCGAAGATGATCAGATGAATTACCACAGGCTCTACACGATTCAACTTACGACCTAAACAGAACTTTCGTTTTAAAAACTTTACTCCAGACTAGAAACTCCTGTATCGTAGGTGCATTCACAAACATGTAAAATATATTTTTATTTTATTTTATAATTGGTATGGTCATGTGAAGAGGAGGGATGAAGCGCATGTTACTTAAAGAGTTATGAGTTTACATGTGGATGGATGGAGAGGGAGAGGGAGACCAAAGAAAAGATGGATGGATTGTGTGAAGAGTGATATGAAAGAAAAGGAAGTTAGTGATAGCATGACGAATGACAGGGCAGAATGGAAGAAAAAAACATGTTGCGCCGACCCCAAATAACACGGGACAAGGACAGGATGATGATGATGATTTGTTATAAACTAGTGCTTGACTGCTATCCCACCTGATGGTAAGCACAGCACAGCACAGCACACAAACATTTGTCCTGGGTGGGAATCGGACCCACGACCTCCTGCATAGCAGTCAGGGCCACTAGCCACTAGACCATCAGGCCAGTCGAACTGCTTCACTGCGCCAGCCGTACCGTCCTGCGCCCGAGCAGTGCCATAAAACAGTGACTTTCTGAAGCCTACTCCTCGGTAAGGGCTTGGTCAATAGATTTGAAAAAAATTTATGTTTATCATAGATTCATGTACAACATTATCAAGATATGATTTTTTCGTGCGATTAATACTTGTGTCTAAAAAAAATATTTAACAAAATGATATTATTAGATTGTAGATTGAATAAAAAATAATGTCATGGCGCCTTCTGTTTTTTTTAATGATTTTGACTTGAATACTAAGTCCTTTAAGCCACGTCTTTGTATGAATAGTTCATTTGTTTCTCATTACAATATGGATGTACACATGCTAATGATTTTGCAGTATATGGCAGGCAAATGTACGAACTCGACCGTCTCGGCAAACTTCGCTGATTTAGTCAACACTACAATAAAATTTTAGCTCCAGTTCACTGAGATCATGCCTGTTTCAATGATTCCTCACATTCTCCAGTTGATCAGATACTTGAGATACAAAACTACACCAATTTTACATCACAATATCCACCAGAAATCAAATTGCGAAGAATTAAAACAGCCATTGAAATTCACTCGAAGAAATCCTGCTAAAAACTCAACTTATGCCATAATAATTGAGTTACTGTCGATTCGGACACTGTGTCCGAATCGACACATTTTATTTCAATATTTTTTCACTGACGGTTCGGACACCACCAAAATTGAAGCTATTTATAGTACAGTCAGATAAGAAAGTCTTAAAATATAAATAAAATTAGCCAAAGACTTAAATACAGCCTAAAATACTTTTGGTAACTTTTTTGTTGGTTTTCCCCGTATAATTATTATATTTTAAAACTTTTTATTTGACTGTACTAAACAGTATGTATACGAATCGTCAGTGAAAAAATATTTAAATAAAAATGTGTCAATTCGGATACTGTGTCCGAATCGTCAGTAAGTCTATTAATCATGGCAGCTACTGTTTCGCTTATAAAAAATCATATTATAAAAGTGAAAGCTTTGAAATTAATTTTGTTATTTTAACTCAATTGTATACTTTTAGATTTTTTCTTATATACAGTAAAATACCTACACAATTGTGAACACACACAAACAATTTATTGGTATTTCAAACACAACTTGGCTCATTAGAATCATTATAATATCTTTTCAAAATTGCTCATAAACCCCAAGTAGACGCCTCTTATTCATTCTAATCCTCACTCGTAAAATATTATGCCAAAAAAAATGAAACTCCTGTAAAATTAACGCAAATGGGTCGTGATGGTTTAAAAAGCTGTCGAAGAGACATAGTGACAGCTCTCGTCAAATGTTTTTTTTTTTTTTGCTTGTTTTCGAACAAGTGCATTTTGAGTAGTTTGTATGGTAGATACAATGTTTTGGAAATATTTAACTTTAGCAGATGGGTTTGTGGCAAGATTTCGATAAGCCCATGTCCAGTAGAAAGAAGAAAGACGAAGGAGAAGAAGAAAAGACTATGGGGAAGAAGTTCGGATGAAATAACGGTAATGATGTAGACCATAGACCGTAATGTTGACGATTGATAGATAGGCAATTTTGATTAGTAAGTAGATGTCTTAAAAAGCCGTCGAAGAGACCTATGAAATTGCCGTTCTACCGAACTGGCTATTTCAAGTCCATTTTTTTATTTTTTCGTTAAGAATTCTGAGTTCAAATTATTTTTAATTTTAAAATATGGAATTCTTTTTTGAAAATAAGTCATTTGTTTAATGGTTAGCGTTCTGTTTTCATCGCATTTGTAAGTTTTTCGTCATCATGGATACGTTCAAATTTCGAATGATTATGGAGTATGAGTACCGTCGTGGCAGCAAAGCGGCAGACGCGGCACGCAACATCAAAGACGTATACGGAGCGAACACTACTTACGATCGCACCACCCCTTACTGATTTTCCCGTTTCCGTTCTGGAAATTTCGACCTAAGAAATGAATCCCCTGGTCGACCGAAAATTTTAGTCGACAATGACGAATTAAAGGCGATTGTGGAAGCTGATGATGCTCAATCTACAGCTGAATTAGGAGCAGCTTTCGATGTGAGCATTAAAACTATATTAGTCCATTTGCGGCGAATTGGCAAGGTAAGAAAGCTTGAAAAATGGATGACCCACGAATTAAATTATCGCCAGCGCGAAGCACGCGTCGAGTCGAGCCTCGCACTGTTCAACAGGCACACAAACGAAAGGCATATCGACGGTGAAGTGCCAACTTCCTTCTAACTAAAAAAATTACTTTTTAGCGCTTTTAATTCAAATGTGCTTTTCCGCGTGTTTTTGTGAAATCTCTGAAGCGAATATTTAGTTGCAACTGCATCAAATTAAATTGTGGAAACATTTCCTAACTAAACCAATATGTCATTTTTTAGTATTATCTCCAAACGTTTTAAGACAAACAGTTTTTGACTTTGACAGTTAGGAGTTCTTGTCACTTCACCGTCGATATTGAATCGCATTGTTACGCTCTCAACAAGTTGGTTAGATCCTGGTTCAGCACCTAAACAATGCCCCAAACAAAAACTGATCCCTAAAAAAGGGATGGTCACTATTTGTTGGTCTAGCGCCGTTCTCAATCACAGCTTCTTAATAAAGCATTGATTGCATGGGGAATTACTTTGATTATTAAAAATAAAAAAATATAGAGAAAAAAGGGCGTTATAACTTATTTCATGAAAAACTACAATTTTATTGTTATAGACCTAATATATCAACGATTCGAGAGATTGATTGTATGATTGTTGATTTGAGGTTGTCTGGTAGATATCGCTGTTAGCGATAAGACCTCCATTGTACCCACAGATTTAAGTTTATGTATAATAATAATCATTAATAATAATATTTTTTTTTTATGTATAAGTTGTGTTACTTTTTTGGTGTACAATAAAGTTTATTCTATTCTATTCTATTCTATTCGAGTGGAGGAAATGACTACAAGAAAACTTATAATGCAGGGGTAAGTTGTCGACATAGCATAACCCGCGTCAACACCGACAAAGCACTAAACACCTACACAACCGTGTCATCAAGCCAGTCACTCACCCCAACACTTAAAAAAAAGTAAACAACTCTTCATTTCATTTGAAAAAAAGCAACGGTTTTATCATCAATTCGAAATTCGAATACTACCGTTTAAAAAAAGAAGTGTTGCGTGTACATAAGTGCGCGCGCGGCTTCGCTCGTTTTATTGTGCTGCAGTTGTTGTGCACGTGTGCGAGATGAACCATTTGTTACAATAATCACTAGCTTTTTGTATAATTATTTGTTGAAGAAAGTCTTTTACTGTGACTTTTATTTTTGTAGAGATGGAGGCCCTTTTTTATTGACTCTAATCTACGCTTATATTATAAAGAAGTAAAGCTTATAATTATGTTTGTAGGAAGTAATCTTTGGAACTACTGAACTGATTTTAAAAATTCTTTCACCAGTATCAAGCTACGTTATTCTCGAGAGTTGCGGCTTCAATTGATTGTAATCTTCTATACATATAAAAATGAATACCTGTTCGTTATTCTCGCTAAAACTCGAAAACCGCTGGACCGATTTGGCTAATTAGGGTCTTGAAATATTCGTGATAGCCCAAGGAAGGTTTAAACGGTGAGAAATTATGGAAAAATGCACGAATAAAAAATTTGAATTGAATTTGAATTTGAATGAATTTTTCGCCATCTCTAATTAAAATGTAATTTTAAAATGAACTTTGATGGTTCCGATATTGCCACTAGATGGCGTTATTCTTTGACAGTTTATCTAAAAGGTATCACAACATTAATTGACTAATAGGTGGTACGAAGTTCGCAGAGTCAGCTAGTTAATAATATTTTTTACCCTAAAAAAATTACACGCGCGGTGAAGCGGGCACGGGTCAGCTAATCTTCAATTATTTTTTTTTTAAATTATTATTAAAAGGCATGCGCTTTCATAGTATCTCACCTAATAGTAAGCGATGATGTGGTCAAAGATGGAGCACACTTGCCTAGATTTATCTCCAGGTTATAGCTACTAAAAAATAGAGTCCGGCAAGGAATTCAACTCCTTTAGAAATTGGCTTCCAATTTCAATACACAATTCATTATTGCATTGTAAACATTTGCGTGCTTGCGGACGCGAGCAATGGGTAGATCGCCGTCCGTCCGTCTGGTAACCGTCCGGACCGAGCCCAAGTCGTCGACGGCGCGTATCAACGCTTGATGACGCGCTCATCAAGGATATAGATGAAATAGATGTCAGGAAACCGTATGTTCCCAGCAGGGTCGAAGCCTACTGGGATCACGGATAGTGTGAAAGTGAAACCCAGAACGAAGGCAAAGAAGGAACAGGAATGGGTTTTTAGTCAGTAAAAGTCTGACACAACCTTGCACTCCGCTCAAGAAAGAGATGTCATATGATAATTTTCCCACCTAAGAAAAGGTGGTAAACATTTGCCTGCGCAGTGTCGCTAGTTCAAATTTAACGGTGTGCATGTAGTCATGTCGATGGAGAACTTTAATCTATTATTATGTAGCAAAACGGGCGCCGGGCGCGCCGTTAGACCTTTTTGCTCTCCGAGAATCGTAGTGACTGCATTGTAGGACATTAGACAAAAATCATTGCACAACTTCACCTACGGTTTAAATCTTTTACCGACATCATATCATCATTTCAGCCGAAAGACGTCTACAGTTGGACATAGGCCTCTCCTAAGTGTCGCTACAATGATCGGTCTTGTGCATCTCGCATCCATCGGATTCCCGCGACTCTCATCAGGGGCCCAAGTCTGCTATTTTTATAAATTCGTCATTCCAACACGATCCTATTGTCATGTTCGTTATCCGTGGTTATTTTGCTAAAAGTTCGTAATCTGCTAATTCATAATGATCGATCATTGATCGGTCACTGGTCTCTGGAGTTGTGGTAGAATGACAATATCGAGCTGTCTCGTAACAAATTAAAAGCAATGACTGCACAATGACGTTCTAATGGTAGATCACTGATCAAAGGAACTGTCAAAATTTTAGGAGATTACCGCATACGTCAGACATTCATTTGTCATTATGTACGAGATTACCATTCTATGCCTTTTCTTTTAATGGGGTGTCAGTGGTTGATCATTGGAAAGTCTAAAAAGACTAAAATAGCAGATATAGATAGGAGACTTGAGGCCCAGGTTATCGGTCCAACTTGTGGGAAGCCTTCCAACGCTGCGTTTTCCGGTGCGCGGTCGCCACTCCAGAACCTTTCGGCCCCATCGACCATCTGTCCTGCGAGCAATTTGCTTTTCCGGCAACTGCCTATAAAATCAAGTACCTAGTGACGAAAATCACATCTTCACAATAAAACTCTTCAAAACATCATCATCTTCCAGTTCTTGTCCCGTTATACTTGGGATTGGCGCAACACATTTATTTCTTCCATCCTGTCCTAACCCGTCACGTTATCACTAACCGTTTCTTTCGTATCCCTCTTAACACAATCCATGCATCCTTTCTTTGGTTTCTTTCTCCATCCATCCACATGTATACTCATATAATTTACTCAAGTACTGTTATGCTGACTTCACTGATACATTCTCTAAAGCCCCATCGTCATCATCGGTCCACTGTTGGACATAGGCCTCACCCAAGTGTCGCCACAACAAACGGTCCTGTGCGTCTTGCATCCATCCATCTCTAAAATCCCACTCCAATTGTTTTCCTCATTCATCTTTAAAAACGTTTCAAATCATAAAAAAAATCCTAAATTATCTTCTTAGTCAATAAGGAATGTGGGCTGGCAGACGGCGAGCATTGGGTAGCTCGCTGTCCGGCCGTCCAGTAACCGTCCGGAGCAAGATCGAGTCTTTCGACTTTCAACGGTGTGTGGTATTCCACGCACCGCTTCAAGGAGATGTCAGCAAAACCGTAGGGGCCCAGCAGGGTCGAAGCCTACTGGGGCCATGGGTTCGCTTCTGAAAGGAAAACCCGAGGTCAAAAAAGGAACATAGGAGTGGGTTTTAGTCAGTAAAAATGTGACTCGTACTCCTGCTCCGCCCTAAGCGGGAGAAGTCATTAAATGATTTCATACCATAAAAAAAACCTAAACCCCACTCCAGTTGTTTTCCTCATTCATCTTAATAAACTTTTCAAACCATTAAAAAAGGCCTAAATTAGATTCTTAGTCAACAAGGAATTGTTCTAAAGTCCATGACCCATATACTAATGTAATTACTAATTACACTGAAGTAATAACTGTAAAGAAGCTAATACAGCCAAATGTTGATTAATTATGTTTATATAACATCTCCATGTTCGCTCTAACTAGAGCAACTGAAGAACTACGAGAAATGCTTACACTTGTTGCAGGAGTATGAATCTCAAACTTTTTTTAAACAACCATTGTTTAATTAAACAGTGACTGAAAAGTTGAAAGGGAATCGTTTGTCTTGGTATTTTCATGTGAAGAGGAGGGATGAAACGCATGTTACTAAAAGAGTTATGAGTTTACATGTGGATGGATGGAGAGGGAGAGGGAGAACAAAGAAAAGATGGATGGATTGTGTGAAGAGTGATATGAAAGAAAAGGAAGTTAGTGATAGTATGACGAGTGACAGGGCGGAATGGAAGAAGAAAACGTGTTGCGCGGACCCCAAATAACACGGGACAAGGGCAGGAAGACGATGATGTTTAATTAAGTTTATCTCTTTGTATGTTCGGAATTGACTACTGAATCAATTACAGTTATTTTTAAATGAGATAATTCAAATATTACATTTTAGATAAACATCCTATTTTTTGACATTTATAACTAATAATTTATTAAAAATAATTCCTCATTTAGGTCTGACATAATTCAAGTATTATATAATATTATGTAATTTTTCAATTTACCTTTGTAACTTTGTGCTGCATAAAGTTTAAATAAATAAATAAATGTTTGGTTCTAGGCCACGCTGGTTTACTCAAAATGTTTTCCTTCACCAACTAAAATAAATAATTATAAATTAATTGGATTAAAACATTTTGTACAAGCAAACACAAACGATACACAGAACAAAGATATTTTAGAGCAAACAACGTATTGACACTCGATTTTATCGGACATCAGTCATTCATAGCTTACGTAGTACACTATGAATGATGCAGTACCGCTAACCGCTTGATATCAAATGGGCTGCTTGCTTATTTGTCGCGCAACATAAAAGAATAAAATAAAAAGCCCTGTTTATTTCTTAATGACAATTTAGCTTTGGTTGTTTAACTTAATATCTAATAATTAATTTTATTTCATTAAGGAACCCTCTTTGGGTAAAGGCCTCCACCAGCCTGTGCCAACATTCTCAGTCCTTTGCCAATATCAGCAATCTCTGGTACTTTATCAAATTATCTTCTACTTTATCAAATATGTTCTGAATTATTGGAATAGTTATTTTTAGAGAAAGTAGCACTAATCATATTTGAGAACCATTGATCGTCGCGGTGGTACACCAAATTAACACACTCGTGCGCATCCGGGGAGATAAACTGCGGCCCGCGACAGATCATGATCATTCAACTGACGTAATATTAAGAAGTGAGAGGTAAAGTGGTTTGAAATAAGATTAACAACACTACAATATATTAAACACATTAAAATTAAAATAAATTAAAAATACTATCTTCAGCCCCCCTAGCCAAGTTACAACAGTTTCGTTTCGATTCTCTTTTCGTTGATCGCCTCGAGTCGGCCACGCCTCCTACTCCTTTGTTCTGACCACGTGACTGAGCGTTGAGATGACGTCAGAATAAAGGAATCGGAGGCGTGGCCTACTCGAGGCGATCGACGAAAAGAGAATCGAAACGAAACTGTTTCCACATTTCCGAATGACAGCGTAGTAGTAATATCTAAAACTAGAAACGGCTTGGGCAAGAATAGTATGGAAATATGTATTTTTCTTTTAAACCCCGGAAGCTTGTCATTTTTTTTTATTCTTGATAGGTTCTCGCTTGATCGCTATCTCACCTGATGGAAAGCGACGATGCGGGTTATAAGGGTTTTTTTGAAGTAGAATATGATCTTACGACTTTTCTCGCTCTAGGGCGAAGCGCGACGGCGTGTTAGACTTTTACTGACTAAAACCACACTTATGTTCCTTCAGTTACCCTATGCATTCTAGGACTCCGCAGGTTTCCCTTTCAGAAATCGATCAATAGCTCAAGTAGGCTTTGACCTTTCTGGGTCACTACGGTTTTGCTGACATCTCTTTGAGGCCCGCGTTGACGACTCAGGCTCGGTCCGAACAGCGAGCTACTCACTGCTCGTCGTCCACAAACCCGTGCCTACGGTGGCTGGTTGTCGGGATCGGGGTCCCGGCGTCTGGGGCGTGAGGATCTGTCATGCATGCAGCTGTCTCTTTCGCTAGCTGGCTTCGCAGAAGGAGGCGACCGCCACGCATTCCCCCTCACTCCGGACCATTGCCTGTATCAAGGTCTGGCTCGAAAGGATCGCGGCCACCGCTCATCCCCATCATTATAATAATAATAATAATAATTGTGACCGCCAATGGCCTTGTAGCCAAAAGCTTCGACGACCATCTGTCGAAGCTGTCGTTGCGCGGTTGGATCAAGGGCCTGATAAAAAACAGTACTCCTCGATACGGCTCGCATTGTGAGGAGGTTCCTGTCTCTGGAGCCCTAACCACCGGTAGCTTGGACCCTGTTTCCGACACCGGCGGACAACTATTTTTTATATATTTTAATGTTTTTTTTTATATGTTTTTTAAAGAAATATTTAAAAATGTAAACGATATGGATAAAAAATAAATAAATGGAATAATAATAATACTAATCAATTTATTTCAGGCAACATGTACCCATATCATAAGTACTTTATAGACGAACATACATAATACTACTTATAATAAATCATTTTGTTAGTAAACATGATTTAAAACTATGTTAGTAACAACACACTTCGCACTATTTGTCTTTGTGCTGTCCTGTGGTATTTGTCCGCGGAAGCGACGGAACACCACACCCTGTGGCCAAAAGTCTTCGTCCATAGCAAGGTGTACAAAACAGTTCGGTACTCGCACCACCTTAAAACTGACATTCCGGTGCGACTCCAGCAACTGCACCCTCATTATGTACTTCAAATTTTGGCGCACATAATCATCATTATAAGGGTAAAGAGCTGATATGATGCGGTCCCTCGGTTGGTCCTCCTGGTAATAGGTACAAGAGTAAGCACGCGCACATGTGGCCTTACCGCCTAACAGAAATAAACACAATACATACACTTATTACTAATTGTGCCACACGCCTGTTTCGGCGCACGGACAAAAAGACAACACTATTTTTTATATATAAGTATATAAATAAACTCTCTTTGAAAACTTCGTAGATAAGTCGAGCATTTGTTTATGTAACTTTGGTTAGATAAATTATAATTAATGGTGAAAGGGTATGGTTAATACATTAGGTTTATCAAGGCTTATTGGTTGGTTTTCGTCAGATATTGTTTGTTGGCATCTCATGTCGTATTTTATCTCATCATCGCTTAGCTGTGTGGTCTGTCTTGCGGGAATGTTGTTTGATGATTTCTTACCAATAACAAGCTGCTTGCAAAGCTTTTGAGGTAGAGAATCATCATCAACCGTTCCTTGTGGAGAGGGAGATAATGTCAATTTATTTAATTATTTATTACAGCACCCCAATGAGTTCGCCGATACATTTACAAAAAAAAAAGGTCTTATTAATATACAATTAACCCAGCGAATTCTTCACTTAAAGGTGTACACAGCACTTACAGAGTTTGTTAAATTGTATTTTAAATTAATTGTTCTACATCATACAGTAATGCAATAAATACTCGTAATAAAAAGGTACGAGTTAAAAATAAATACAAGGCAATAAAAATCAATAAAATATTGAAGGAATTAATTGCAAATAGAAAAAAAAAACAATTAATTAAATTAAGTTAAAATTTATTAAGTCGCATAAAGAATGAAGATATTCGCAGGAGAACCAAGGTCGCCGACATAGCCCGAAGAATCGCCGAACTAAAGTGGCAGTTGGCAGGGCACATTGCTCGTAGAACGGATGGTCGATGGGGCCGAAAGGTTCTAGAGTGGCGACCGACGACCTGGTGAGGGTCGCGGGAGTGCGACGAATGCGAAACGCAGAGGATCGGTCGTTGTGGCGACGCTTGGGAGAGGCCTATGTCCAACAGTGGACGTCTTTCAGCTGAAATGATGATGATGATGATGAAGTCAAATTAAATTTAATAGGTGGGTAATATAATATTCAATGTTTCACTGACTAAAACCTTTCGTCGACGGCGTGTGGTGTTCAACGCGCGCCTCAAAGAGATGGGTGAAGCCTACTGGGGCAATGGCTCGAGTTCTGAAAGGGAAACCCGTAGTCCTAGAACGCAAGGCAACTGAAGAAACATAGTCGTGGTTTTAGCCAGTAAATGTCTGACATGTCCTCCCGCTCCGCCCTGCGAGCGAAAGAAGACATTGGATGATTTAACACCTCAAAAAAAAGAAAAAAAAAACATGTTTCTGTTGCCCTTTTTGCAAGGGCAATTCCTTCGAACAATTCGAAGCCCTAGTAGACGTCAGCCCTAAGTGACCCCGTCAATTTTGCTGACATCTTATGGCGCACGTGGAACACAACGCGTCGTCAAAACGAGTTTTATCCTTACTAGACGGTCAGACGGCGAACTACCCATTGCTCGCTGTCCGCAAACCCGCGCCAACGGTGGTCGTAAGTTATCCTGTGATGTGATAAAAAGTATTCTAAGTCCTAATCCAGGATACTCTCAACCAAACCAATGAAAATGGGAAATCCTGGGCCCACCAACTAGACAACTAGCTGAAGAATATAATATACAATAAACTTTATTGTACACCAAAATAGTAACAAAATTTTTACACAAACTTAAATCTATGGGTACAATGGGTATAAAGAGCAGTGGTGACCGAGTGGCAACGGCCCCGACTTACGAGTTGTAGGTCGCGGGATCAAACCCAGCCAGGCATTACTTTGTACTTTGTGTAATTTATTTCATCACCACTGCTCTCAAAACGCTAAAGGAAAACATCGTGAGGAAACCGGCATGTCCTAGAACCAAAAATTCGAAGACATATGACATCCACCAACCCGCACTGGGCCCGCGTGGTGGATTACGGTCCATTCCCTCTCTTAGAGAGGAGGCCTGAGTCCCAGCAGTGGGAACATTATAAGGCCGACTATGCTATGGGTATAATGGCGGTCTTATCGTTGACAGCGATATCTACCCGAGAATCTTAGGATAGACTGCAGAATCTTATGAGAGGCGAAATTGGCGTGTTCCTTATTTGATTTGGACGAATCCCAGAATCACAAGTCAGGACCTAAGTTTCTAACATAATGCAATTTCTTAGAATCCTATCATAAAAAATAACGCTGCACAGCATTAAAATAGTATCTTCAGACTCACGTCCAAAACATTTCCACTCTAGGAAATCTATAAACAAAACTGACGCAATCTGAAGAAAAAAAATAGTTTCTCACGTGTTTCGAGTGACAACACCAAATCATGGCCACATGCGCCATCATTACTCATCCCTTTAACAAAAAAAAAAAAACTCGAAATAACACTAAAACCCCAAAAATACTAAATTAACCCCTAACTTTCCATTTCAAATTGAAATGACATTTTTTGTAAAATGTAAAAACGCGCTCATCTTAATTTTAACCCATTCGTAGACATGTGCACAAAAAATTTTTTTTCTTAAAGTTCAGTAACCAGATAGGGATTAAAAACTACAGTTATTTTAGATTTTTTTGTCGGTTCACTAGTTTTTAGGCGCGTACAACTCCAGTTATAATTAAGAGCCACATGTCACGCTAGTGCTGGTCGACAGATGTCGATACGATACACGAGTTGAAACTTGTCGAACTTCTTGCGATGGAATGTTTTTGTTTCAGCATCACAGTTCTGCGCTTTTGATTTTGGTTTTTGTTAAAATGTGCATCTTAGAGTTAATTAAAGTTCTCACTCTAAATTTTTCTAGTTGTTATGATATCGGAATTATAATTCAGGTATTTTATCATCTGTCGCGACAGTCTACTAAATTAATCATTTTATCACCAACAGATGTCTTATCCACAAAATTTAAGAGACCCGTCTTGAAAAGGAGTAGTTAACGTATGTTTGTATCTTTATATAATAAGAAACATGTGACCGAGATTTTTGTAATTACGTAACATGATTGAAAAGAGTGCTATGGAGTTTCTTTCGCATTCTTTTCCATGGAGATCCACGCTTTAAAATTTGCAATTAGCATCATTTTTCTAACTGATTGACTTCTTGATAATTTAAAAGTGCGGAGTGCCTGTAAATGGTTTTATGAAATAAATGTAAATTGAATCTTGAATCTAAACGAACCCAATAATCATTAAATGAATATTTCTATCGATAGTTTCGTGTGCGTCACGTCCCTGCTGCACTTGTTTCGGATCATAAATCAAGCTCGCTCGCGCTTGTGACGTATCGATTATATTACACACCACATTTCAGTAATAGTTTTATTCTGTTTATCTGTTCAACCTGTTCTGTGTCGTCCTTTGATGTTGAAAAAATATAATTTTTATGTTTTACCAGGACCTGTACCATGACGTTTAAAGTAAGATTGTTTCATTCTTATTTCCAGTGTGGGTAAGAGATGGCGCTAGACAACCTGTATAGCTCTGTCTCTTACCCACACTGAAATAAGAATGAAACAATCTTACTTTGAACGTCATGGTAGTTACCTTAGATCTTATCAGCGTCTTCGTATCGGCTTTGAAACTCCGAAACTCTGTGCCGTATTCATTCGCAATAGGCTTCATCAGAAGGCTGAAAGTGAGACTATGGAGTCCCTCAGCATATTGCTCGATGATCTTAGTAGATCCTCCGAGATAATGGGTCTGAAATAAACATTGACAAGACTAAGGTAATGGTAAACACCTATGTAGCACCCACTCCAGTCATAATTGGAAACTTTACACTTTAGGCTATTGCATTTACCTAAGACAGTCGGTCCAGTTAGGTAGGTTTAACTTCGGAAAAGAGGTCTATCGTTAGATCCTATAAGGGTAGATAGATATAAGGTAAGATCCAATTTAGTGAGGCAGCATTCGAAAAGCTGCGCGGTATCTTCTCGTACGCCATCCTCAGTGTCCCAAGACGAAAGTCTAACCAGTACGTGTTGCTAATGATGATATCTGGCTCTGAAACGTGGTCGCTCACAATGGGTCTCATCAAAAGGCTTAGAGTCACCCAAAGGGCAATGGAAAGGGAGTTTCCTTGCGTGATCGAATGAGTAATGAAGATGTCCACAGGAGAACCAGCTCGAAGAATCACCAAACTTACTTGGCAGTGGGCTGGGCATATTGCTCGCAGAACAGATGTTCGATGGGGACGAAAGGTTCTGGAGTGGTGACCGCGTATCTACCGGAAGACACAGCTTGGTGGGTCTCTTACAAGATGGACCGACGACCTGGTGAGGATGGCAGGAATCCGAACGATGTGAGACGCACAAGATCGATCGTTGTGATGACACTATGTTTGGCAGTGGACGTCTTTCGACTGAAATGATGATGATGATCAGAATCTTTGCTAGCGTGAATGTCGAAGATGACTCCAAGGGTACTTACTCCTGGGATATGAAGCATTTTATTTGTTGTTAATTTCCATGCGTCCAGGAGGTCTATCCAGCAGTGAGGGTCTTTCGGCTGAATAGATGATGACCAAATTCTATTTGTGTCAGTCCCGTAAACTCACGAATCTGAAAATTTGCATTTTTTAATTTGTATTTTAAGCTTGGCTTTATATTGCGTGAGTTTCCTTTTAAATAATCGTAAGTACCAGTTTCGATCAATAATGTCAGTGCAGCTACGTAGTATATGATTGTAACACATTTTTCACAAAAACTATTCATAATTAATAAAAATCATTTTAGACTAATGATTCTTAAACCCAATCTAAATATGAAAACAATATCTGTGCATAAATTATGCACAGATCTAGTCATTAATGACAAAGTTATGCATAAAATAAACTTCAAATCGCTCTCCTATAAATTAAGCTTTTTCAATTCCGATAGTTTACCTAGGGACAATCGATCTATCACTTTGCTCTCTCGTAAAATTATTGTCTCTCTCAATTTGAACTTTTATTTCTTGGAAAGACACTCAATATAAAAGCAAATTAATTTCGAAAATTATCTCAAAGACAGAAGAAAGGAATGCTCTCGGGACGCAGTATATTTCTTAGGTCCTTTAAATAAAATTCTGTCCGTGTGCCCAGTTTCATCTAAACCCGTTCAGCCGTTAAAACATAAAAAGGTAACAGACAGACAGAGCTACTTTCACATATTTATAATATCAGTATGAATGGATTAGTATCGAGTTGCCCAGTTACTGGCTTATGGAGGTCTGAGTTGTTCCAACTACTACCAACAACAACTAGTACTAACACTACTACTAGTGTTGTACTGTTGTTGTTGTTGTTGTTGGTGTTTGTTACTGTTGTTACTAGTTGTAACAACTAATTAGATTGTGACCTCATCTAGTTAGATTGAAAGCCGACCCCAAGGTAGTTGGAAAAAGGCTGGGGAGATGAGTATGGATGGATACCTACCTATATTGTTTCTAATCTAAACTTGTGGTTGACTGCGATCCCACCTGATGGTAAACAGTGATGCAATGTTGATGGCGAGGCGCACTAGTTTATTAAGAGCCTATTCACTCTAGCCTTGAAGACACCTAAATTATAATCGGACTGGAAGACCGCAGCCGGCAAATTGTTCCAGTCCTTCGATGTACGCGGTATAAACTACGAGGCGAAACGCTTAGTTAGAACCGTAGAGGTATCATCAACATAAGGGCCGCTAGATACTCGCCGTATGTTGGGTAGTCCGATGGTAAAAATGAGAAGGCGGAATCAAGTGCAATTTCCACGCACGTTCTCCAAATGTATCCTGTAATATATAGAAAGGCTTGCGCTCAAGGCTTTGTAAATTGGAATTAACCAAATCTGGATCACCAATTAGCCTCTTCGCACGCCTTTCCACTGAGTCCAAAGCTGCTAGGTAGCATTTTGCAGCACCAGCCCATATGTGGCTGCAGTTCTCCATATACGATCAAACCAGTGCTTTGTATAACATTAAAAGTGTTCCGGTGTGAAGTACCGCCGGATCTTTGCAAGAACGCCGAGTTTCTTAGCAGCTACCTTGGCTTTGGACAAAGTTAAGGTCTGAGGAAATTTCAATTCCCAAGAGCTGAAGGCGGTCGCAGGAGCAGGAGCCAAGGTGAAGGGGCTCCTTTTGGTGGTGAACAGACACGCCACCAGATTGGCTTCACTCCACTTGGAGACTGCCTGAAGTGAAACATTAGTACGCTCTACTATAGCCTCTCTTTCGGACCAGATTAGCTCCTTACTAGCCCGAGCACCTGAAAGGTATCTCTCTCTACAACTGTGCTATCATCTGCATACCCATAGATACCGGACATCAGCAGATCGTTGATATGCAGCAGGAAGACAGTTGCAGAGAGAATAGACCTGAGGAATCCCGCATTAGTCGTCATGGGCTCTGATAAGCATCCGTCGATAACAATTCGGAGGGACCGTTCACTCAAGAAGTATTTTACCCAGTTAATCAGGCCAGCGGAAATGCCGTACGCTGAAAGCTTACTCAAAAGGCTAGCGTACCATACCCTGTCGAAGGCCTTCGAGACGTCTAAAGAAACGGCAATCGCTTCCCCATTCTTCTCGAGGGCCTCGCCCCACAAGTGGGTGGCATATACTAGTAGGACCTCAATAGACCGATTGCGGCGAAACCCGTACTGTCGGTCACTGAGTAGATCGTCGATGAGGCACGAGTTCAATACAGTATGGAAGTTACTGAAATCGGCCGATAGTTGGCAGGATCGGCACGACTGCCCTTTTTGGGCACGGGTTGCACGTTGGCAAGTTTCCAGGACTTGGGCACTATATCAGTCCTAAATGAGAGGCCATACAAGCGCGTCAACAGCTTGCTAATTAACAGAAATTAATATTGTTCATGAACTTGTATCGGTCGCCATGCTAACTTGAATGAAGAAGAAAAGAAAGAAAGAAAGAAAAGAAAACATATTTATTCTGCCCAAATAGACGCACAATAAAATATAATCATCTGTCGGGCCATGTGCAAACCGGGCATAACTGTGCTGCACCATAGACACTAGACAATAAACACAGTTGACATCATTTTGATCTATGATATTTTATATTTAGAATTTTATCATTATATACTCTGTGGTTGTGTATACAAAACAGTCTAATCTTATAGCTTAGTCTGTGGTTGTCCATTATCTATTGCACCGACCGACCAGAGACAGACATAACATAAATAAAAAAATAAACAGTACCTAATCTAAGAAAAACAAATAACAATAATGTAATCAAGTTGTGCGTCGCATCTAGGCAAAAATAGGTTGTTGCTCAGCTTATATCGTGACGCTGGGCAAATCCAGCAATCTACGATGCTGATTTTCAGCAACCACCGTTGTAGTGACACTTTGGCGCTTATTCCGTGAACTTATCTACTTCGACAGGTTAGTACATATACACAAATAGCACAAGAACAAATTGAATACTATGAAGATTCACACAATGAAAATAACAACATTACAAACACAATAAACAATACTAAAATTGCACAAATACACTACACAAAACATTTATATGCATAAAATAACAGATGCTGAACCCATAATACAAATTGCACCATAATATGGGGAGGCGCATGATGGCGGCGACTCATACAGTCTGCTCTACAGGATCACTACAATCAAGTCGGAATACCATCACCACTGTGGAAGACCATACCCATTGCCTGAAGTCCATGACCAAAGAGGTAAAGCATAAAAATAATTAACTTATGTACTTATATATAAAAACAAAATAATTCTTGCATACTCAACAATCTACATAAGATTGTTGTTTATGCAATAAATATTTTTTTAAAATGGTAATAAAGTGCTTTTTTGTTTTAAGGACTCTAATTGGCGGATCCAGGACATTCCAACAGTGCGTGGCACTGTATCTGAAGCTACCCCTGAATGCTGCAGTTCTATGATGTGGTGTACAGAGAGGATATGTGGAGAATCGTGGTTCAAATTTGCTGTGTCTCCAAATTAGTTTATCGTATAAGTATTTTGGTTTCTGTGTAGTAATAACTCCAAACAGTAAACTAGCCAAATGTAACTTTCTCCTTGCTGCCATTTTTAGAATGTTATTCTCGTTAATATAGGGAGTGACATGACTCCTATGTGGTACCTTTACACAAAACCTTACACATGCGTTCTGAATACGTTGAATTAATTTCTCTGTTCTGGCTAATAGGCATGGACCATACACCGTATCACAATAATTCAGACGTGATAAAATTAGGCTGTCTACTAGTTGTTTGCGAAGATCAACACTCAAATGGGCTCTAATTTTATAAAGTAGTTTTAACCTATAAAAGCAATTAAGCATGGCATTGCTAATGTGCTTCTCAAATCTCAGTTCAGGGTCCATAGTCAAACCCAGATTGCATGCCAATTCAACCCTATCTATTTTATTTCCCTTTATAAAAACTTGTGGATTGGCTGACAGTATCGCATTAATCATTTTTTTACTTCCCAAAACCATGAACTTGGACTTAAGCGGGTTTAAAACTAGTGAGTTAGCATCTGACCATTCCACCACTCTATCAAGATCTGAATTAATTTTGTCCACTGCTTCTTTTAGATCTGCGGTTTTAAAACAGATATACAACTGAATGTCATCAGCGTACATGTGATATTTGCAGTGCTGGAAGGAATTGACAATATCTGCACTGTAAAGAATGTACAAAAGGGGCCCCAAAATTGATCCCTGGGGCACACCACGTGACACATGCCGAGGAGAGGATGAGCTGGTTGATCCATCCTCCCTTTGAATCTCCACGAGCTGTGACCTATTCTGTAAGTAGCTTGTGAACCACTCTATCGTTTCTGTAGTAAAACCATAGTACGCTAATTTGGAAAGTAAGAGAGTGGTATTAATTGCATCGAAGGCACGTGAAAAATCAAGAAGAGCAAGTAAGGTCCCCTCCCCTTGGTCTCGTGCTTCCAAGATATTTCCTACCACATCCGAAAGAGCAGTGGCTGTCCCACGACCTTTCCTAAAACCAGACTGCAGGTCAGGTAGCATGTTGTTAGATTCTAGGTACTCCAGCATTTGGTTGTAAACTACTCTCTCCAAGACTTTAGATAAACATGGGAGAATGCTTACTGGGCGTAAGTCTTTAACAGAACATGGGTTACTGGTTTTAGGTAATGGACGCACTATAGCACATTTCCATGAGTCAGGGAAAGAGTTTGTATCGATAGACTTGTTTACTATTGTAGTGATGGCATGGAGGGTGGTTGGTAATGTAAGCATTATCATATCGAGACTCAACCCATCTATTCCCTTAGCATTTGACCCCAGACTCTTGATAATTTTAGAAATTTCAGCTTCATTGACATTTTGCAGCTTAAAATGAGTGTCCCCATACCGGTTAGAGTCAAAATATGACACTTGAGATGTTGACAATATATTCTGACCAGGCACATCAAGAAATGCCCTGTTAATTTCGTCAGGGTCATCAAATTGTCCTGGGAGCATTCCATCACTATGATCTGAGAGCACATCGGACTTGAGATTTTTCCATAGTTTTTTTGGGTTTTTCAACTGATTATTAATGTGCCCGTCAAAGTACACCTTCTTTTCCTGCATCAGTGCAGTACTAGCTTGTTTTTTTAAGTCCAAATAATATTTTTTTGTAGTGTCTTGTTTATTCATATTATAGTTCTTTTTTGCCTCGTTTCTTAACTTAATCATTAGTTTAATATTATCTGTTATCCACGGTGTAGGCCGATCTCTAACTATCTTACTTTTTATCGGTGCATGTAAATCAAATAATAGGTTCATATGGTAGTTGAAAAAATCTACCATGCTATCCACATCTTGCAGTGAGCTTATTTCCGTCCATGGCATTGATTCCAAATCTGCTGCAAAGTAGTCATCTAAAATATCCCTTAAAGGGCGATATGTAACCAGCCTAGGTTTGCTCTTTACCTTCTTTACCACAGTATCACACACAATAAACGAGTGATGGCCAAGTTCACTGATGTGATTGACCTGTACATTGCGTACTCCTATATCGGTACAGATGACATCTATCAGTGTACTACTGTCACCTACAAAGTGGGTTGGCGACAGAACCACCTGATTTAAACTAGAGTAATTCAAGAACTCCATTAACTCCTTAGTTTTACCACCTGTAGTATCCAATAAATTAACATTGAAGTCCCCCAACACTACCAAATGATCGTACGGTGCCAATGCGCTAATACTGTCAGTTATCCCATCCAAAAATCTAGAAAGTTCAAACCATGGTGGCCTATATGCTGTACCTATTAATAACTTTTTACCATTAATAGTTAGGCTTAACCACATCTGTTCAACTTCGGAACTTTTAGAATGTGGTTGTACGCGCGCCCTTACTCCCGTTTTAATATAAAAAGCTACACCCCCACCCCGGCCCCCGCGCATAGTCGCAGGACGTGGCACATGTTTCAGCCTATATCCCGGGACCTTAGGCGCGCGGCCTTCCTCCCCAGGTTTCAGCCATGTTTCATTAATTGCCATGATATCTACTGAGTGTTGTGACATGGCAATCAGGAACTCATCCTGATTAGTTACCAGTGAGCCAGCATTAAACAAACCTAACTTCAATACTTTCGACTTAGTCATCTTATGTAATGTTCAAGAATTGTATTTATGTATAATACTGTTATAGAATTATATTGAGCAAGTTGAAACAGTATGTTAATTTTATATAAATATGTCCTGTATGTATTTTTAGTGTGTCTTCGTGTTATCCGAGCAAAATACTCACTTTCATAAGCCCACCTCCCCACATCATGACAGATACAACGCACAAACTTGTTGAAACTTATACTAAAAGAGCTAACATTAAGTACTAGAATAAAATGAACAGCACTAAATAACCAATTATTTATTTGTGACTGAGAACGGTCCAATAAACTTTGTAATATCATCCTCAGACGCAATCCTGTGAGTGGGGTCTCCGGGCTTACTACGGACCAAGATGCGACCTCGCCTCGACCAAACGAAGCGCCAGCCGTGCTCCGCTGCAGCAGCCCTTGTTTGGCGAAATAATTGAAGGTTCAATCTGGTCAGCCGTTCGTTAACAAAAAAGCGAACCGGCTTCCCCGGGAGACCGAGATTCTCAGTTGTGGTACCTCTCCGCACGCGAGCACCATTTAATAGGGCGTCACGCTGGTCACGGCGAGCCAGGCGCACTATGATAGAACGAGGGCGGGGCTCTGCCGACGAAGAAGGGCTGGTCGCCTTGATGTGTCGGCCACCTGCTCGCTCTGCACACACAATATCCCGATCCTCCAGAGTGACACCCAGCTTCGCGGCAATAAGCTGGAGCAGATGCGTGGGATTTTCTCCTTGAGCCTCAGGCACGTTCGCTATGACGACGTCATTAGCCATGAGCTCCTGATCCCGATCATTAAGATCCCGCTTCAGCTGCTCCACAATGCTCCCCACTACTCCCGAATCTGCTGACTGAGCGTAACCCTCAGACTGCCGTTTTTCGAGCACCTCCAACCTGGACTCTATCCCGTCCATACGAATGTGGCACAAGTCATTTGACGCCTTCAAGTCAGCCACATCCCTCCGCAGCTCCAAGACCTCGAATCTCAAGGTGCGTAGCTCCTCCACCACCAATTTCAGCGCAGAGCTCACATCCTGTGGGAACTCTTGAAGCGACGCCGCAGCTGACGGAGGTGACGCCGAATGAACCAGAGGAATTGAACCCACAGGGGTCCCAGGTGTTGACATTGGCATCGGTGGCGGCGTTGACAGATCCGCATCCGCCGACTCCTCACTCTGCAGCTCAGCTACCAAACCCCTCACAGGTGTCTCGGCCTTATTATCCCGGCGGACATTTTTTCTGCATTCGGGACACTGCCCTATGGTGGCTGCGGGACCTTTCGAAGGGAGGCCGACACACGTACGGTGATACACACTGGTACATTTCGTGCACTTTGTGGAGTCGCTTGCCGACACAAACTTGCCGCATCCACCACACTTTGCCGGCATTGTTTACGATCAATGAACTCTGGGATCAAAACAATCGAACTGTCAACGGAGATGTTGATAATAATAATTGAAAGTGCTTGAGGGTATTTTAATATTTTTAACCTAAGATCAGCTGTTCTAATTACACCAGATATAAACACTTTAGGAGCAAATCCGGGATTTCACCACACCAATATGTCATGTACTATGATGCCACACACTCAAATAAAAACTTTTTAAACACTTTAACGTGGTATTTTTATTTTTAATCCGTAATATGTAGGACACCAATCTCACCCGAACAAACGTCAAAACGTCACCCCAATGAATGTTTTGCAGGCTAATGACCCTTGTTGGCAATTAGAACAGTTTTTTTTTTAGCAAAACTGTTAATGGCTGTTCAGCCACTGTTGAAAAAATATTAAAATTAGGTACTATTTTTTTTTATTTAATTTTTTTAATGTAAGCAATTAAGTGCCGATTTGAATATTTGATGCCTTTTTTTTTGGTTAGAAAATCATCAAAACACTTCCGCCCGAGCAATCACAGAGTCGGCGCCCCTGGTGTCACGTCACGTCATACTGTCAAATCGAAGAATTAATAGAGTGAGCAAAACAAGAGATTAAAAAAAAAAAAATTATTAACGAACTGTGAACGAAAACAGTTAAATCGGAATCCAGTTCTTCAATTTTGCTCATCTCTCAGAGATTCTACAATTTTGTCCAATTTCTTGCGATTTCACAGTATGACGTGACGTCACCACATGGCAATCGATCTTATTCTTATTTGGAACGCATTGTATTATCTATTGTGATAGATCTACTACCAATCAAAGAAACCCATTCATCTGACCAGATATCAAACATCAATTTACGATTATCGTTATAACAACAGCGGATACGTCGCTCGACGGATACGAGAGCTTCTTTATTTTTACATAATATTAATTATAGCGGGACTCTTAGGAGCGCATGCGCAACAAATGTGATTGTTACTGACTCATGAAATGGCTAGGTACAGTCAACGGCAGATAAATGTAAATCTACTCATAAGACAACTAATAACATCTGGGCCTTTTTTAAATAAGACAATGCGACATATTTGTAACAAAATTACATTTGACAATTTTTTTTTTTAATAGCCTAATTTGTGTCCCACAGCTGGGCAAAGGACTGGGCATGCCATAATTATGGCGGTAAGTCCCCTCTTTAAGGACTGACTGGAAAGGCAACACGGCGTCCTTACCTTCCGCATGACGCAGGTCCTCACGCGAAGAAACGCCCGGGTGTCACCATTGTGTGGACCGCCCGGAGGAAACTGAGAAGCATCCGGTAGAGGCACACCTTAACGCTCAGTCACGTGGTCAGAAGGGATTAGGAGGCATGGCCGACTCGAAGCGATCAACGAAAAGAGAATCGAAACGAAACGGTTGTAACTTGGCCACCCCTAGCCAAGTTACAACCTATACTCCATACATGATCGACTTGCGCTGACTGTACCATATTATGACATACCTAAAGATGCAGTTCTATAGGTATTGTGACGAAGCATGGCTTCAAACAGGAAACGATGTTAGCTACAGTGTTAGTCATTTAAGTGTGTAAAATAATGTAAAAAAAAAAATGGCATGGAAATTGTTAATGGAATTCTTAAGTGTCTGCATATATCACTGTTCTAAATGTAGTCGCTATTAATACTTCAATAAAATTATTTATTTATATCAAGTCTAAAAAAAAATAATCATAAATGAGAATTATAGACAAATTAATTATGAAATTTCACACATTTTGTTACAAGTGGAAAAAGTTTGGTAGCGCAGGGACAAATTTCCACGTGTATCAAACGACGTTTTTCTATACACTTACGAAGACATAAAGACGGGGTACGGGGGTTGACGTACGTCTAATGAGGATCGACGCGCGCCCGGCTTTATACGATAAATGTAACAAATTGTAGCGGGGGCGAGCACGCACACTTATCTGCACTAGTCCGAAAAACTTTAATAATGGTCTAATTTGGTTTGTGGTACCTCCTGAAAAGTTACGTATTTCACAGTTACGAGGTGTTCACCCAGACACGAAACACTTATCTGTAAGCCTTAGAAATATTTGTTCCGTGCGGGTATCGCTGCGATATGCAGCGCAGCAGTCAATCGCTCGCACCGCTGGCTGTGTCCTCGTGGAGGCGATCGGCTGCAGTGATCTCTCACGCCGGGCCTTGGTACAGGCCGTGGTCCGGAGCGAGGAGGAGTGGCGGACGGTCGCCTCCTTCTGCGAAGCAGTAATGCTAACAAAGGAGGAGGCCGACCGCGCGAGGCAACAGTCCTCTCACCCCAGCAGCCGGGATTCCGATCCCGATTACTGACCACCGTAGGCGCGGGTTTGCGGACTGCGAGCAATGGGCAGCTCACTGTCCGATCGTCCGGTAACCGTCCGGACCGAGCCCAAATCGTCGACGGCGCGTATTGTTCCACGCGCGCCTCAGGGAGATGTCAGCAAATCGTAGGGGCCCAGCAGGGTCGAAGCCTACTGGGGCCCCGGGTAGTATGAAAGTGAAACCCGGGGCCCTGGAACGAAGGCAAAGAAGGAACAGGAGTGGGTTTTTAGTCCGTAATAGTCTCACACGCTCGGCCCAAGAGCGGGATTTGTCAGCACCGTGAGGTCTTTCCAGCCACGCCTCAAAGAGGGGACTTACCACCAGAGTTGAGAATTATTCGATAGAGTCACCGTGGCAAAGGGCATCTGTAGGAGCACTGGGTGTTAGTCAACGACCTTACAGCTACTAGACGCCTCATGCTTGAACTAGTGCACCAATTCTTTTACCTAGCTGAGGTTCGGGAAGTGGGGTACTACGTTCTGATTGGTCGAGACATCAGATCTATAATCATATGTGTTGATGTTGACAGACATGCGTCGCCTGTTATTAGACGTCTAGTGGCTGTAAGGTCGTAAGTAAAAAAAATCACATTTTTAATACAGGATCGTCGACAGTTCCTTACCTCAAAAGGAAAAACGGTACCCTTATAGGATCACTTTGTTGTCCGTCTGTCTGTCAAGACCCTTTATCTCGGGAACGTTTGGAGGTATCGAGTTAAAATAAAACCGTATACTCGGGTCTGCGGTCCCTTGAAGCTGTGAAAAAATCAAACTAAAAAAACAGTTAACGAAAAAAAAGATACGGTCCTTTATGTGGCAAAAAAACGGATATTTCGACACTCTCAAGAGAATCAAAATTCATAGGGTACTTCCCGTTGACCTAGAATTCTGAAATTTGACATGAAACAAGGCCTTAAATCAAAAAAAATTAAAACTGAATTTGCAGATACGTCACAAAAAAAAAAAAATTGCGGTTCACAAATATCTTCCTAACTCAGGAGCTTTAGGAATTGAACTGTCTTCATAGGTGAGTTTGTACGGAACCCCCAGTGCGCGAGTTCGATTCGCAATTGCCGGGTTTTTTTTTAATTGAATAACCTGGTACTTGACTGCGATCCCACCTAATGGTAAGCAATGATGTAATCGTTGATGGTGAGGTGCACTAGTTTATGAGGACCCTATTCACTCTTACCTGAAGGCACCCAAATTATAATCGGACGGGAAGACCGCAGCAGGCAGATTGTTCCAGTCCTTCGATGTACGCGGTTTAAACGACGAGGGGAACGCTTAGTCCGGACCATACAGGTTTCAATATCGTAAGGGTGGATACTCGCCGTCCGTAAGTCATGCAATTCCCGCACATACTTTCTAAAATGTATCCTGTAGGTAATATGCCGATAGGCTGGTTAACCTACGCCTGTAATTTCTGGCAAACAGAAGAGACACAGATGTGCTGATGGAGATAGTTCTTTCTATTAGCAATTTGGAACAAAGGTAGATCATTTCCTGCAATAGCATATACTTTTCATTTCCAGAGTTTGTTCCCATGGGATAATTTTCAAATTTCGAAAAATAAAAAGGTTGCCAGCAAAAACCTCACAATAAAACACATCATAATTGTAATGATTTCGTTTAATACAACACTAAGTAAGTATAATTTACAATGATCAATAAAAGTAGTCGTGTAGGCTCGAGCGCAAGCTCCACTGAATATAAGCACTCTCTTCTGCTGACCAGCAACGTAAAACGGAACGCAAATACGAGGCGGTTCCCACTACACCGCTCGAATCACGAATACATACGAACATTCACGATCACATCGACGCAAAAATAAAACTACAATAGCAAAATAAAAAATTAAAACAATTCGTATACGATGTAGTGAGAAAAACATTAAACTATTTTTAATAACCGCGCGTCGATCACTAAACAATAAATTTAAAAAAATAAAGTCAATATTTCTCAATTCCAAAGTCTGGTTCAATATTTTCGTGCTTTAATGGTTTTACAACGAGATACGTAACTATTGTACTTAACTGTTAAGGGCGGTTCACACGTATTCGTGCAATGTGTAATATGGACGAAAAAAATATCGTGAATATATCGGGAGTTAAAAATCAGTCAGCAAATACTTATCTTCAATTTACGACAGCTATAATTAAGTAGATGTACGAAGAAATGGTATATCTACTGGCTACGTTTGTGACGAATGCGTGTGAAAGTATCTACATTGGGTCAAGTCACGGTAAAGGTATAATTTTGAATATATGAGGCGGGAATCTGAGTGCCTATTGCGATTATGAATAACGTCAAATTAATGCTATCGACACGTTTATGACGTACGGCGCTCTGATTGGCCCACTCCGAGCTCTTAACCAATCAGAGAACCAAACGCGGTATTAGTTTCGATAGCATTAACGTTAAAACAACTCGTACTAAGTTCACAGGTTATGTAGGCGGATGTGGACTGTTAACAATCATTACATACCTCTTTTATGCAGCATTGAAACGACAGATAGGCTTTTCTTAAAAGGGGTCATTGTACTCATCAATATAAATAACTTTTACTATACGATTAACACTGAAATTACCGAAAAAAAAACAGCTTCTCCATAGATTTATGACCACATGACTCGAAAAAAAATTTCAGCTGCTCCATATATTTTCTCGAGTCATGTGACCATAAATGTATGGAGTAGCGGATTCTTTTTCATTAATTCAGGTTTGGTCGCACAGTAAAAGTTGTTCATATTAATGAGTACAATGACCCCTTTTATGAAAAGCTCATCTGTCGTTTCAACACTATATATTTATACCATTTAAATTGAAAAGTGTTTTACTATAACCCAACCGTGACAGGACAACGCTATATTTTTTGCAAAGTATATGTAAAAATGTGATACACCTACATCGCTATTAATGTATACATTTTTTTTAATCCCAAAGTTATTGCGTAATCGAATATACATTTAACATACTCATTTTACAGTTCTACGTTATAAGTATACATACAATGTGTGATATGGTTATTTTCACCCTTTCCGATAATTATCGAAAAAGTAACAAAAAACCCAACATAATACGCGCTTAACATTATTTTATAGTAAATGCAAAATCGAAAAATGCACGAAAAAATGTTTTTTTTTTCTTAACAAAACCAAAAACTATTTTCAGAATACAGTGATTTTTTACTACTAAGTATTTATTTTCTTCTAATTTTTTTTTCTCTACAACATGAACGATTTAATATGCAATAGTTAAGTGAACGTTTACACTCGTCTAAATTACCATTTTTTCAAAAAAGATTTAATTTTTTACAATCCATGATAAATATTTACATTCTAAACTTATTCTAGAAACAATTTCTTGGAATCAAGAAAGTAATAGAAAAATGGTACCATTAAAAATCATGGCACGCCATTGAAAATAAAAATTACATTTCATTTTATCTTTACATCAGATCAATAATCACAAAAAAAAAATATGTAAAAAATAAAGCGGACTCTGTATTTTTGAAAATAATTGTATAATTCTGAGATCTTTCTTGTATTTCTGTAGCACAAAATGTGGACAAACTGAAACGCTTGGCGTATATTTAAGCTTATTTTAAAATACCAATAGTTACTACTTATTGTTCTTATTACTTGTATAATACAAATAATGATTAAATATTTTTATTTAAATATTGATATGGACCTTTTAAGGTTATTTATCGTTGAATTCAATGATTATTTGCGCAATCCGTTTCATCTAAAATCTTCCTAACACTTACACACTATAAATATCTCTAACAAGTATAACTACCTCAGCTACCAAACCTAAGGGAAACTAAAATTAAAAAAAAAAAAACGTAAAACCTATAATACTTCAAAACCCCGTTAAAACCGGGTCAATTTAAAAAATAAAAGGAAAAAAAATATTTGGTTAATTCTAACTTACAATTCCTCATTTCGAGATCGTCCATTTTTTATTATAAAAACTTCCAACAGTGAACACATTACACTTTCTAGAACACCATTTCTAATAACTTGAAATAGATCTACACCCGTAATTAATATAGTATTATATACTGTGATAATAAACGCCAAACACTGGAGTGTTGTGTAAACGATATACACTTGTACACTTAGTTTACTAGTACACTTTTACACTTAACTTTGGGTACAGGAGGCTACACGCGCTGCTGTACTTGCAGCCACTTTTCGTACTTCATCGCGTCAGGTGGAGGCCCCTTAACACCTGGTCGTGGGTACTTTATCGTCAGATGGAGACCTCCGTACGTCTGGTCGCAGGTACTTTATGGTCAGATTGAGGCCTTTGTACCTGTATTCGCTGGCACTTTAACGTCAGGTGGAGGCCTCTGTACTTGCTTTACTTTATTTGTCAGATCTTTGTTCGTTGAGGGACAGGTTCTCGGCCTCGTCCTTGATGTGCGACATGGAGGGCCGGTATCGGTCCTCGGCGCGAGGGTAGTCGTCGTAGGGACTGGTTTCACCCGAGCGGTTGCTGGATGACTCTTTATTTGAGTTTGAATAGTCTAGAACAAAGGCAGGGTATTTAATAATAAAATTTAAAACATTTAAACATTAACAATACTAGAAAGAACACATAAAAAAACGATAAATTGACAATTATCAAATGACTTGACGTCTTACAAATTCATAGCCCAAGTCCAAACTATTAAGAGTTTTAAAATTTGACTAAAATTACTAATTGCCTTTGAACACCTTCTAGGACACCTTCAAAGCGCGCGCGAGCAACGCACACTTATACACCGCTCACGGACACGATATCTCGGCTCAATTTAGCTCATTACGAGGTCGAGTGCTATGCGTTTGAGACACGCGTCTGTGAACTTTCTTGTAGAAAAATGGACCAACAAAAATGACCTTATTCAGTTCACTGGACGGTTGTTTAAATTCAACATTAAACAGTGAATTGATGTTAATTAGGCTACCATTTGTTTCAGAGAGGTAAGTAGATATTTGCTTGTATTTTGATGGTTTGTTTTAACGTAATACAAAACAGGCCGCGCGCCAAGAAAGAGAAGATGATTTTGTGGCCATGTAATATTTTTACAATTCAGATTAGGTAGGCATTTATCACCGCGCCCGGTCGCACTCGGACAGTTCAGCGCCACGCGCTGACCCTATCGCGATCGCCGAGCGTAGTAGGTATGAAAAGTAAAGTATATACAAGAAATTGACTTCTGTACTGTGGCGACCATGCAGGTCCCACTAATAATTACTAACTTGCAAACTGGCATGTTATACTTTTAAGGTTTATGTGATAAAAAGTTTAGGTTTGATGGATGTTCAAACCAGAGATAGGGAGACGTCATACAAAAGTCGAGACGTATTTTTATAGAAAATGTATTTGAAAGTGCTTAAAACAATATAATAATAGTTCAAAACTAATCAAAAGCCTTTAATTGCGTTTCCATCCCTACAATACCTATCTATTTTGTGCTAGGACTGTCTTGTACTGCAATGAAACCAAGAAAATCTTTAATTTTATTAGAACAAAAGTTTTTGAAGTAGGTATATGATAGTCAAGCAGTAGTCCTGAAAAAGCAGTTACTTTTTTCAGTAACACAGACTGTCATGTTTTTACCTATAGCTTGGCTATGACGGTCATTTCATATTAACCCTTTAACTTTAGCTTGTGTTGGATTAGTCCGAAGAATGTTTTCGTGTCCTATTTGCCAGGGTATTGTGTTTGCGACTGAGTACTCCATCTCGTTTAGCTCTTCAATCCCCATAGGTGACAGAAGAGCTGACGAGATGGAGTACTTGGTCGTGGATGTGCGTCCCTGGCGAAATAAACGCGAGAGTGTTTGTCCGATTTATATCCGATGTAGGTGGTTTAAATTTTAATCTAGTTTTCCTATCTCCTTAATAGCTTGTGCTGTACTCGAGGTCATCGAGCCTCTATATATGTCGTGGCCAAATCTTAGAAATTTATCACTTTATGATGTCGCCAAGTAAAACTGGCCAGCCCCCCTAGCCAAGTTACAACCGTAACGTTTCGATTCTCTTTTCGTCGATCGCCTCGAGTAGGCCACGCCTCCGCTTCCTTTATTCTGACGTCATCTCAACGCTCAGTCACGTGAGCAGAACAAAGGAGTAGGAGGCGTGGCCGACTCGAGGCGATCAATGAAACGAAACGGTTGTAACTTGGCTGGCAGGTCGTTTTAAACGTTAAAATTTGATGATATGTCAATCCGTTCTTATCGTTTAGCCTACTTTCTTTAGACCCTTTATTATCATTTAAATCCTACATCAATGATATGGCCAAACGAGGATTGACATATCATTAAATGTCAACGTTTAAACGATCTGGCCAGTTTCAGTTGGCCATTTCATAAAGTGATCAATCGTAAGATCTGGCCACGACATATATACAGCTTTAAATCTTACCTTTGTTAGAATAGTCAGACGCCTGCATCTCATTCTTGAGTGCGTAGATGTTAGGCTTGACGTCCTGAGCGTCGCTGGTGAGGTCCTCGGCCTTCACGTCGTGCGACGAGCTGCTGCTTCCGTACCCGTTTAGCATCGGAGGCCGACTGACAAAGATGATAATAGTCATTACAAAAGAAAGAAGCCCACAAGTCTTGCTAAGGTAGAATATTCTTTATTTTGTACACCTTATAATCATCTACATAATTTTTCCCTAGTCATTACTATCTCACAGCTGGGCAAAAACCGTCCCAAGTCCTTCCAGACATTTGCCGCATTCTGCGCCGCCTCAAACCAGATAACGCAGAATTCTGTGTGTAACAAGCATAGACTGAATACGGAATCAAAAACCGCTCCTAGGCGGACATACTTAACGAAGGCTGCAAGTCGTGATATTCTCTAGACGAAATCCAAATAGGTTCATAGGATTAACAATCTAATAGATAGGTCTATTGAATTGTTAATCCTATTGGATTTGGATTTCATCGCTGCGGCCAGCGCTGCGCTCAAGGCTATTTTCTTAGAGAATAGCACTCCTGGCTCAAATGGAATTGAGTGGGTTCTGTCAGCCGCAGCAGCACGTACAGTGATTATAGGGAAAGAGTCGTCGTGTAAGGTATTCCTGCATAGGGAATACGCTGGCGATACCGGCGTAGAAAGGGGTGACGAGATGAATTAGACACCTGCCATGAGTACACCATATGAATTACAAAAAGCAAAATGATAAAGGAAACAATACAGAGTAACACATTGGGCGGTCTTATCAGTAAATAGCCATCTTTTAAAGAAATCTTGGAATGAATTTAAAAGGGAGAAAGGAGATACAGTACTGCGTGCATGGATGTGACGTGACACCTATCAAATTAATCAGTGACTAAGTTATGGAGATCAGATGGACAGTTTATTTGTAGAAACTGTTTTTAAAAACGAGATACTATAGAGGAGAACGATAGATAATCTTAGTCCAATTTAAAAAGTCAGTCATGTTATCCAATGCGACATCGTTCAGTTTTCTTTTTATTACGTTAAAGCATATTTAGATGATGGTTGTCAGCACGCTTTCCTTTAAACATTTGCAATGATCGATCCTCACATTATGTTTTAGTATTTCCATGAAATATCCTATCCATAGTGCGTACGTGGTATAATTTTAGACTTTCACGTGGGTCAAGTCACTGGCAGAAGAAAGTGTAACTCTCTCACCTGTAATCATCATGTGAGGATGGGTAGTCCTCAGACTGCATCATGTGGTCCTCACCGGACATGTACGACAAGTTACAATCTTCCATCATGCCCTACAAATAACAAACAAACAGTTTTTAAAGTCATCCTGTGAAAATAATCCATATAAAATTGTATGGTGGCTACACTTTATGTACTCTAAAAATAATATTCTACATGTCTTTCACAGTAAATTAAGAAATATTATTCTACATTTAAGTGTTTTTAACTAGGTCACATACATTGTACCATACCTGCAGGTTTCTTTTCAGTGCTTCGCTGTATCCGTGGGGACTGGTCATCATCGGAGGACTTTGAGCTCCCATGAATCTGTGAGAACATTACACTAGTTATAGAAATAGCAAATCATAAAAACAATAATCGGCTTTCAAAATAAATTACTGCATTTTTTTATTTCAAAAACTTTAGTTCTAATGAATTCATAATATTTAATGGAACTGATTGTTTATAAAAATAAAATTAATAAAAAATCATACCCCGGCCATTTCAGACCTCTTCCAAATCAACTTATAACCATTTACACTATTTATAGTGAATTCTGTATTGTGTATATCTTGTGGAGTGTATAATTTTGAATTAAAGTCCAATTACTATGAAAAGTGTCTCAGTGAGTGTGTGATGTGTATGAAAGAGAAAGATAAATAGAATATAAAATAGAAAAATGGAAAAAAGGCAAGCTTATCGAAAATATGTTAGAAAAAAACTTATCTATCATGCGACAAAAATGCACAGGCAAAGCATAAGAAGCGGTACACTTACCTGAGGGATTACATGCACAAATGTTAAAGATTGGGAATAGTAAAAGATTAAAATATAATATTTAATCTTACTTGGGTATCCAACGACGATCCTTTACAATAATTCGTATTAGATGCAATACATGCAAGTTTTTGTAAAAATAAACATTGTTTATAATCATCGATATAGCTCCGGAGTTTCATCAAGTGTAAATTAAAATATTCCATGTAATTACATTAGCAAAATATGATATAAGCTAATTTATTAAACAAGTTATTTGTTTTAATGTGATGTTAAAAACTATTGCAAAACAATTGGCTATAGCTCGCACTCTAGGAGTCTATAATACTTGTGTATGCTTATGTTTCTTACGTAGATGACGTAATTGATTCATCTTATTCACTTCATATATTTTTTTTCATTTTATAACGAGGAATATAAATATGTTTTTTTACATGAAATATAAGCACACATAGTGTTCATAATCCGCTATTATAAACACGAGTCTAGTTACAGACTAACATGACATGTTGAATTAATCTAAGCTTACACGGTGAAACACTTTACAATAATGGTCAGAAAACATCAAATCTAGTGTGTCGACCGAGGATTATCTCTTTTACTCTAATATCTTGATAATTCTCGGTTTCTGTATTCTCACATACATTAACGCTATGTGGACGCGATCGTCCAACGATTCACGTTTTTATATAAAAAGACCTCATTTTATCACATTCTTCGTCTTTGAGAATCAAATTATAAGTCGACATGTAGTCAGAAGTTTGCGTAACTAAAGAAATAATCTTATGACATCTAAGTATATATTTTGTACTTAGTCAGCTTTTTGTGTTGATATCCATAGTTTTAGTGACACTTCTTTATCGCGGATACTACATTATTGTATTTAGTTCAAGATATGAATAAAATCGTTGGGTACTTTGTAATGGTGTGTAATATTATGAACATCATAGAAAGCTGCACTAAGTAGATTCGTTGGACGGTCGCTTGTGTGTCGCGGCGCCCTTACTGTGGCGGGTTGTGCGCGGGCCCGGCGGCCGGCTCATACTTCCGCGGCCTGCCCCGGCTCAGGTGGCGTCTCTTCACGAATTCCGCGTCGTCCACCATCCAGAACGAGCCGAAGTCGTCCTCGTAGCGCACGAAACATTTGTGCAGAGACAGGTTGGTCCGGATAGCGTTCTATAATTGCATCGCCGTTTAATAACTATCACAGTTATTCGAAAATCTCCAATCATCTTAACATTAACGCTTGTGCTTTCATTGTTTAGAATTTTTACTAAGAAATTTAAAAAACTGACAATGAGAGCACAATCAGATCGTCGTGGAATGGAACACCGTACCATGCAGGATATGATAGCCCCGGAAACCCTGAAGGATGGATAGGAAAGGAGGTTAATAGGCAAGCGAGAAAACGTTATTCACCGTTGTGCCGAAATCCACGTACACACACATAAAACCTAAATACAGAAATAAATACAAGACCTCACAAATTGGTGACATTATAACAAGCAAGCTGCAGGTTATAATGCCACTCACAATGATCAAGAGCCCACTACACAAATAATTACAGATTCAAATCTGAAACGAGATGAAAACGTTTATTTACACAATAAGAGTTAGATACATTGCTAGGTTAGATAGAAAATATTTAAGAGAAGATCAAAATGTACCGAAAACTGTGTAGTGTATGTCATGTGCAGTGTTTGACTTGAGCAAGGTTTTTGATGTTCTAATGTTATCTAAATAGGTATCTTTGTTTGTCAAAGTAATAAATTTATAGGAGTCTCTTTTATAATTTTACCCTTAGCTTGTTTAATTATGGTTTTAGAAAAGGCTGATACGTAATTGGTGAGTTCTGTGTAACATTTAGAATAATTTTGCATTATTCACTCTAGCCTTGAAGACGAATTATAATCGGACGGGAAGACCGCAACAGGCAAGTTGTTCCAGTCCCTCGATGTTCGCGATATAAACAACGACGCGAAACGCTTGGTCCGGATCGTAGAGGTTTCAACAACGTAAGGGTGAATACTCGCCATTATTTGAGTTTTATTGAATTCTAATTATGAAGTGTTGTGTTCACAGAAATACTTTTATATTAACCGACTCTACATTTCTAGTTAAGTTAGTAGTTACATTTTTCGAGCTGTTAGGGGTCGAAACTCTTAGTTTGTGAGGTTCGAGTACTCACACACTGTTCAAAGTACTCTCTAAAAACCCAGTTGTCACTTTACGTGACTCAAATGCTGGCTTTTATCTTGGACAGAGAATAAGCATAGCCATACAGTGTGGTAACACCGCTAGTCTCATAGGCGCATTACCAGTCGACAGTGATGAGGAGTTTTTCGATGCCATATTTTAGTTTCTGTTTAGGTTTATTTTTTTTGTTTTATGTGTATATTTGGTTTATAATAAAGTGTAATAGCGCTTTGTAGATATGTCAATTAATTTGGTTTGTTTATGTGGAGTATATATTGTAAATATTGTAGAGTATTGCTGTTTTACTCAGTTTGTTATAATAATTGTAGGTTTTGTGGTAGGGTTAAGTTTATGTTAGTGTACTAGTATTTTTGGAATGATTTTCTGTAAAGTATTATATGCATGTTCTGTACAATTTTAGAGCTAATATATTGTAGATGTGTTTAGTTGGAAAGAAATAAGTAACAATTAAAGAGAGTAGTGTTTGTGAATGTGTTTGCTTTGTGTATAAACTTTGTGTAGTTAAAGAGAAATGTCTCGTGTTAAGGAAGAAATAAATTGTGTGTTGTCAATAAAAGTCATGTAAGTGCAACTTGGTGCAGTGTAAGTTGTATAATGTTATGTTATACCAAATAATTTGAAGAAGTTCATGCTAACAGAGTGTGTTAAATGTAATGTGAGCACAATTGCACAAATTCTGCTTCAGATGTTTAAAATAAAAACGATAAGTGTGGAAGATATTGTATGTACTGTCAAGAGTAGCGTCATCATCAAAACCGTCTGTAAATTGTAAAGTGTTAAAATGAAGTGTAGTATTGTAAAGTGTAAACTGTATATTCTGATATAATGTAATGCGGAAAGGCAGTAGAATAGGTCTGCATGGCTGGAGGTGGGTAGTAACTGGAACAAACTGTCATCAGAATGTAGGTAAAGTATAAAGTTCAAAGTCAAAAGAAAAGTGTAAACTGTATAGTATCGTTTATTGTTTGTATATGCAATTAGGTAGTGTAGAGTTGTTCTGCATGGCTGAGGTGAGAATTTGTAACTTTAGATAAAGAGCAATGTCATGAATGCCAACAAGACGTTCCATAAATGTAAAGTGTAGAGTCCGAAGTCCAAAGTAAAGTATAAACTGTAAAGTGTCGTGTAGGTAATGCAAATAGTTAGTAGAACAGGTCTGCATGGCATAGATGGAAGAAACTGTTACCAGATTGTCTCATAAATGTACAGTGTAAAATTCGAAATCTAAAGTAAAGTGTAAACTGTGAAGTATAATGTAATGTTTAATACCAGTAGAAAAGGTTGTCATGGCTGAAGGTAAGTTGTAAATTTTGTTAGATGAAGGAACCTGTCACCAAAATGTCCCATTTATGGGTTGTGGGTTATGTGAGAATGTGAAGTTCGGAGTCCAAAATAATGTACAGAGTCCAAAGTAATGTATAAAGTCCAAAGTAATGTGTAAAGTCCAAAGTAATGTGTAAAGTCCAAAGTGAAGTGTAAACTGTATAGTATCGTGTAATGTAGGTAATGCAAATAGGCAGTAGAACAGGTCTGCATGGCTGGAGGAGTAGTACCCGGCGTGCATGGGCGGCGGGTGCGCGTGCGCGGCGCGCTGCGGCCGGCGCTTGTAGAACTCCACCTCGTCCACCGTCCACACCGCGCCCTTCACGTTCTCCACGCGCATGAAGCATTTGTGCAGCGACAGGTTGTGACGCACCGCGTTCTGTGCCGCCACTCAACGCGTCTTTATTTTGTTCCGGTATATGGACGATACGCTATGGTCTGCGGCGTACTACGAAGTACCAATGCCATCATACTTCCGTCGTAGAAAAGAGATATTTGTCTTGTGTTCATCTCTCTTTCACACCAGAATCATGATGGTTTTTAGGACGTCAAAGTAGGGCTTGTCAAGAATGGATGTATAGTTCGCTTGTGCGTTTTAGCATAATAATAACAGCTCTATATTTATTGATATTGTTAGTTTCAAAAACATCCACAACATATTATATAATTTTTTATTATAAATAAAAATTCCTTTAGGTTCCAACAAAGAGATGAAATAAAGAGTAATTCTCAAGCTATACCGAAAAATCTACAGACAAATCACCCGTAGCAAAGATGATGTTTATGAAAATTTAAAAATCAATATTAATTGGGTAGAAATTGGTAACGCAGAATATGCTACTGATGATGATAGTGATTGTCTTGATCACGATCCAAAATGTTTGAGTGTATCATAGCGTATCGTCGTAGCAACACATATTTGTTTTATACAAAAAAGGAACAGCTTATAGGATAGAATATACATCTATGAGCTTCTTATTATAATTTATAGGACTCCAATCTTCAACAGAAATATTCATAAATGGCTTGCAAAGATTTTAACGATTCATGATAAAAATGCTGATATTTCAGCTTCAGTTGAAAATTGCAGTCTAAAGTATGTATAAGTAAATACGAATAAACATAATAATAAACTACATTTACCTTGTGTCTTTGCATTTCAAACAGTCTTTTGTTCAAAAAGAAAATATTAGTTTTATATCTAGACTACACAATTTTTACTAAACTTTTGCTGTTTGCAAAATTTTGAATAACAATATTTAGATACTCTGATACTTTGTAATAATTTTAATTATTAGCTTTAGTTTTTGTTGCCAATCATGTTGATTCAATATATAAAACCTTAAATATCTAAGACATACCTTCCAAGTAGCAGCATTGCGCCTGAAGTAGCAAAATGTAGATTGGAACCAGTTGTATATCTCATTTAGAGTCAACTGCTTGTCTGGAGATTCTATTATGGCCTAGAAAATTAAAAAAAAACCGTTAACATTGCCAATTTTCTACCAAAAACTTGTTTAAAACTTCTAGTCTTCAATTTTTACAGTTGTAAAATCAAATAGGTATCATATTTACATCAGTTGGTTTTGATTAGATTAGGTCCCGACTTGCACCTCTAAAGAATCCACTAACATTTCATAAAATATAACTATAGCTTAAAATAAATTTTAATTTGAATATATCTTATATCATTTTGCTATGTCTACAAAACCCCCTGATCGTAATTTAAAGCGATATTTATTATTATTTTGAGGCAAACTAGATATTGTACAAGTCAAAAGCTATAGTAAGGACAAACCTGTCGAATAAGTGAAGCATAAGTGAATGGAGGCCGCACATCAGCTGATTTGTAAAACTCGCGGTTGCGTTGTATCTCTGAAAATGTTATGACATAGTATTATTATAAAACTAGGTTTAGCCCGCGGCTTCGCCTGCATACATAAAATATAGTCTGTGTCACTCAAGAATAAGGCAGCTTTATATCAGTGAAAAAATTTTCGCAATTGGACTAGCTCTTTCAGAGATTACCTCCTACAAACAAAAATCATAAAAACAAACTAACTTTTTATAATATTAGTGTAGATAAATTTAAATGAATATAGTGCTACACAAATAATAAAGAAAATGGTAAAACCAGACAGAAATCAATATAAAAACATAATCATTGGACGTTTTAGTCAGCATTTTATTACCTTGTTGCACATCTAATCCAGCTCTTTCGAGCATATACGGAAGACCTTTAGGACAGAAACAATATTTATAAAATATTTTCAAAACTACCCTACATTTATCAAAGGACTCCAGTCAAAATGCTTGGTCGAATCAACGTGGATAATATAACCAACTCAAAAGAACTAAGCCTACTTTATATTATAGGGAACAGTGGACTCCACATACGATTGTATCCAGGTGTGAGGTAATGAATTCAAACGATGGAAGGATAGTTACCTCCTGCAATGGCGACGCCTGATTTATCAGAAACACGACGCCGGACTGGTCCTGGAGATGCACCTTCAGAAGCGCCACCTGAAATTATAGAATAAATATTATATTACCAACTTCCTACTATGCGTTCGTTCCTTGGGGGTAATTAACCCTGCGAGGTTAAAACTGGTATTCTGCGGGGGTAAATTATAACAGACCAACACAATCAAACCTAGCTCACTAGTCCTAACAGTGCAAAACCCCTAACAGTGGAATAAAATGACAAGTCGTAACCTTTAAACCAACCTGCCACCCCACACAAAAATTAATGTTACTTACGTTTACAGCTGGACGCACAGACAACCCAAGATAGACTATCCTGGCGCCTAAAAACGAGGAGAGCCGACCCCGAATGAAGGGATAAGGTAAGGAAGAAGACGAAGAAGAAGATACGTTTACAGACTTTACTAAAGTTAAGCTTATAAAGATTATAATTGTAAGGAGATAAGGTAATTTAATTTTAAAAACAAAAATATTGAGTAAGATGTTCAATTAAGTCAATTTGTATTTATGTGACGTACTATATTTATTGGTAGCATGAGAAAGAAGGGGGCAGGAGTAAATCAGTTTCCAAAGCTAAATCATAAGGGTGGCAATATCGAAAAGGTTAGGAACCACATAATTGAATCTTATCATATTTCAGAGACCCTTTTTAAAAGAAATCTTCTAAAAATTTTTCGATTTCAAAAGTAGTGCTTGTAATTTTTATGGTAGTTTATTATCTATTGTGACTTATGGGATATACGTACCATGCGGATGCTTGGGCTGGTGGTGCGTGGTGTCCCTGGCAGCATGTAGGTGACGCATCATAGCGGCGAGGCGGTCTCTCTCGCGCCGCAGCTGCAGCTCTAGTTGCGCGACCACCTGCATCTGCACGCGCGCCTGCGCGGCCGACCGGTCGTCTAAAGTGTGGGCTGCTTCCAGGTGCCTGGGAAAGATAAAAGGTAGAAACAGTGGTTGCAGAAAGTCTAACAATGAAAGAGTAAAATTAATTAAAGATACGAGTATATTCATCGGTAAGCCTACAAAATATTGGATAGGATTGACGTTATGAAGAAAATGATGAAACTGCTGTTTAGCTTTAGTCACCTAAAACGGAAACTGTCAATCAAGCTGCCTAGCCTTTTCCGAACCACGTTAGGCTTCCAGTGAAACTGGATGCAGCTGAGAAGCTGTCACTGTAGCAGAATTTATCATGGGATGGGATGATAGTATAGTATAGTTTAATAATATTCAAAACAAAATATATATGAATATTTTTTTATTACTAGACTCACTTTAGAAAAGCCTGGTAGTCTTCAGCGAGCGCATCGCAGCCGGGCCACTTGCAGACGCCGCGCCCGAATAGAGGATGCTCCTCCATTTCACTGCCCCACAGCATCAAGCCTAGCGAATAAATAACAAGAAATTTATGGTTTTGCTAGATACCTTCCCTGGCAATAGAAGTATTATAGTATTTTCCCAAATAACTTCATTCTTAATTTTTTTGACTACAATACATATTTTACAGTAAATCATCAATTATAAAAAAGGTGCAATACTGTTATATTTATTAAGTGTACACTTCGTAATAACACAAAACAAACATCTTTAAAAACTGGTGTACATATAGGCAACGGTATATGCTATAAATATTTCTTTTTTGTCGTTACCGTTGCAAGTGCCTGAAGTGAAGTAGTGTATGTGTTAACTTTTGTCATATTTCTTATATTATTATCTACAACTAACTTAACTGTCATTACATTTTCTACTTCTATCAATTTCTCCAATATAATATTTAGTATAAGACTGGAGTCATTTAGGAAAATACTTAATGTCTATAATACTTCTAATGCCCATTCTGTACAATAAGACCACGTCTGACAAAGAATGATGAGGAGAACTTATATATACCAAGTAAAAGGATAAGTCTAGGCAAAGAGAGAGAGAAATTCAACCTGGTGGAGCATTCGGTGGCACGGAGATCGGTCCGTGCATCAAGTACTGACGCTGAACTGCTTGCAGCTGTTGAACCAGCTGCTGCTGTTGAGCGCCTAGTTGTTGCTGCAGAGAACCTAAAGGAAACAAGATATTTTAAAACTAGCTTAATATTATGTTCATTATTATTGCTAAGCTCGCGCTTGACCACTATTTAGATGGACAGTAAGCGATTATGCGAATATGCGAAAACGCTTGGCTAGAAGTAACCTATTCACTTCTGCCTTAATTGTAGCTGTCAGGAAACGTAGAGGCCGATAAGAAATCCCACTCCTTAGGTGTACGCACAATAAATCTATTCCCAATACGTTTTGTACTTATCGATGATATAACCATCATGGACCATGATCCATTGGTATTGGACTACAAGACTTGTATTCCAATAAATGGAACGGGTTTGGTGGAATTAAATTGTGATATTTTGAGTGATACTTCCCAAAATGGCATCAACATTATTCCAGCCGAATGTCGTCCACGACCGGTCGTGCGTCTCGCATCTATAGGATTCTCGTGGTGGGTCATAAATTGATCGGTTCATCTTGTGCGAGATACCTACCAACGCTCCATCTTTCAATACACACAGTCCACACTTCAGAACCTTTAGGCCCTATCGACTATCTCTTCTGAGAGCAATGTGCCTACTACCAGTTAAGTTTGGCGATTCTTCCCTAAAGTGTAATCAATTGAAAATCGCCCGGCTGGCAAAGATGAAAATGAATTAGCTAGACTTGATTGAGTTATTATCCATCAATTTGTTGGAACGAGAACCATGGAGGTGTTTAGGAAAAGAAGATTTTTCTGAAACTCAAATCAATTACAAGAAACACAAGAATGCGTTTCTTGTATAGGTGATGAAGATAATACCATCTACCCGATTTCGACCACAGCGACTGCATTCCTTGGCTCTTCATGGTGGTTGTGAGCTCAGACGTGCTGCTCATGTGACTTGACCAAAAAACTCCGAGCACAGAGCGGACATGTCAGAACACCATTAACGATGTGATAAATTATAGCTGTTGGTGGTCTTGCTTTGAGGTCGTCGCGTTTTTTGTCTAATTCCAACCTCCTTTTATTCATAAGCCTGTGCGTTCAGCTGCACACCACGTCTCCACTTAGACCGATCTTGAGCTAGTGTCGTCCAAACCGCGGGGTCAATTTTGCATCTCTTCATGTGTCTATTCTGAACATTCTTGAAATGTAGAACTGTCCACCACAATTTCGTTTTCCTTGTATAGGTTTCAAGGGAGAGGTTGATAGTCTTAACAATAAAGTCTAAAGAATAAGTACTGACCTGGTGAGGCGTCTGGTGGCGGCAGATGAGATTGTGACAGCAAGTTGAGATTGATCTGGTCCTGAAGCCGCGATTGCTCTAGCTGACGCTTAGCAGCCTCCGAAGACATGTGCTATTAAAAAAAAAACTTATTTATTTCCTTGACATAACTTTATGTATCGCGATATCAAAGTTCACTTCTATCGGGCAGTTGCCCAGACCATATACAACACCCATATGGTCGGAAGATCCTCCATTTTTAATGGAAGTAGGAGGTGTTTCACATACTTCTTTGTTTGTTCTATGTTGTTATTAATAAATACCGACTTTTTTCTGTTCTAACATATTAGCCACCACTTTATAAATATTTACTTGCATTGCATACTTTAATAACATTTCTGTACTCTTGTCCCATATTACTTGAGGTTAGCGCAACATGTTCTGGATGAATGGTAAAAAAATCTATAATTTCACCCTATTCTTTAACTTCCTTACCTGTTTCTGCATATGATGCTGATGGAACAGGCGCTGCTTCATGAGCGCCTGCAACTGCGTGTGCTGGTCTAGCAACTGCATGGCCAGCAGGTCGGGAGCGACCAGAGGCAGTGGGGATCGCGCCCCAGCCGCCGCACCCGCGCTTCCAGCTGGAGAGACGGGTGCAGGGCTGGAGTGCGCCGAACCTTGCGGGGATGTTGGGGCTGAGGCCTAAAAAGATTGAAGTATTGATGTAGATGTCCTTTGAAGAAGCCTAACGAACAAAAGAGTTCTGAGCTGATATACTGACAAATGTGTGCATTAACTGATTAGCAGTACTACCTTAAGGCGATCCATTTTACGCCCTAAACTGAACTGTTAAAGGAATGGAGCCATATAGGGTGTATAGCTACATCCCTGTTTCTCGCTCGTACGACTGACATTTTAACACATGGTAAGGCCTCTGGTCTTCTCGAATCTATGCGGTTCTTTTCTCAAAAGACCATCTCAAACACTACTCTGCATGATCTCTACAGCCTTAGGCTTAAGCACAGGCTTAGGGAGTTACTGGCGGAAGGCAGCAAGGAACAGGCTGAATCGAACAAAAGTTCGTAAATTATGGTGATGTGACTACATTTATATTGCTCCATCAGCACTAAAAGAAGAGATGATGATGATAGTACAATGACTTACCCGTGCGAGAGCGAGAGGCTCATGGTCGCGAGGGGGCGAGGCGCGGCGCGGGGGCGAGCTGCGCCGGCGTCGGCGCGCCGCCTCGCCGCCCCACCTGCCGGACTCCTCCCTGAGGACAAAGGGTATTTTTAATAAATTGCCAATACTCTAATCGACCAAAAAATCGCCAAACTTAAGTGGCAGTGGGTAGGGCCCATTGCACGCAGAACAGATGTTCGATGGAAACGAAAGGTTCTGGAGTGGCGCTAGCGCACCGGAAGACGCAGAGTTGGAAGGCCTCCCACAAGGTGGACCGATGACCTAGTGAGGGTCGCTGGAATCTGATAGATGCGAGACGCACAGGACTGGTCGTTGTGGCGACGCTTGGTGGAGGCTATGTCAAACAGTAGACGTCTTTCGACTGAAATGATGATGATGATGATGACTCTAATGAGCCACAATCTGATTTTGTTATATTATAGATATGCTCGCGTTTAAGCACTATCTCACCTGATGATAAACTGCGATGTGGTCTACGATAGAGCACACTTGCCTAGAACCTTTGCCTATTTATATTTTTAACCTATTTACTTTTGACTTAAAGACCCCTAGGTTGCAGCTATCAGGAAACACAGACTCCGGCATTCCACTCCTTAGCTTTACGTATAATAAATGTGTTCCCAAAACGTTTTGTACTTATGGGTGGGATGTCCACCATGTAACTTAACACTAACGAGTCATTATGGTAGGTTTTTTTTCTTTAAGATGGTAAATCATCTAATATCTTCACCTCCTCTAAGGCGGAGCGTGAGGGCGTGTCAGACTTTTACTGACTAAAACCACTTCTTTGAGTTGCCTTTGCGTTCCAGGACCTTGGTGGAACGTTGGTTAACCTTTGCAGAGATCAACCCATGCCTACCCACCCAAGCCTACTAGGTTTAGTAGGCTTCAACCCTGCTGGGCTCCTATGATTTTGCTGATATCCCTTTTAGGTGCGTGTGTCCGAACAGTACGCACCCATTGCTCGTCTTTCGCAAGCCCACGCCTATGGTGGCTCGCAGTCAGGGTCGGGGGGGGTGCGAGGATGGCCGTTCCCTAACGCGCGCGGCCCTTGTTAGCAATACTGCTTCTCCTACCACAGTGTTCCCTTTTGTAACCCAAAGGTGGAGAATGCCTTGTTGCATTAATTCCGCCTATGTACCACTACTGTATATAAAGTTTAAATAAATAAATAAATCTTCCTCGCTCCGGACCATGACCTGTACCAGGGTCCGGCGTGAGGACACAGCGGTGCTCCGCTCAAGCGAGGCACACCTCTACCGTGGTCACTATAGTATGTACGACCACCTATGGAAAGCAGCCTCACATCACGAATATGTATTATCACTACTACATGTCACCGCACCTTCTCGTTAAGGAAATTGCATTAATCACCAAAATCCAACAGTTTCTAAACACTCTATAATCTGCACGAAGAGAAAGACAGACATAACCTTTTGTATAGTTTATTTAACAAAATGATACTTCTAGCTAACTAGCTTCCTGCGACAAAATAGGTTTATCTACACAAACTTTGGACCTCCGTTTCATCCCCTGAGGGAAGAATTTTGGGAAATCCTCTCTTAGTGCTCGCCTACGTCATAAAAGGAAGCCTGTGTAAAATTTTACGCTCCTAGGCCCTGTAGTTTTGGCTGTGTTGATATGTCAGTCTGTCAGTTCCTCCGTTTCGTCGTGGCCAGGTCTTAGAATTGATCACTTCATGATATGGCCAACTAAAACTGGCCAGATCGTTCAAACGTTATCATTGATGTAGGATTTCAATGATAATAAAAAGTCTAAATAAAGTAGGCCAAGCGACGATTGATATATAATCAAACATTAACGTTTAAACCGATCTGGGGGGCAATAGGCTAACTTTTTCAATATTATTTGACAACTAGCATCAGTTGCACACTAAACTTAGTTGTCAACTGACAATTTCATAAAATTGGTATTACGTATCACACAAGTGACTAACAAACTACGGTGGAAATGTGGTGAATTATAAAAATTTTCATAATCACTCTAAAATATTATCGACTATTATACAGCTTCAAAAGCTTACACAATCGCAATTTTAAAAGTATCGATACAATAACATCTGTTAAAACATGTTACGGTGGGTATCAAAGGCACCAGTGGCTAATGACGTCACTGCAGTTGGTCACTGAAGATAGGCAATACAAAACTAGCTGTTTGACAGTTCAATGATGCACATTGTTAACAAGTGATCATCACTTGAACTGTCAACAGAGTTACGCAATAGCCCCGCTAGCCAGTTTTACTTGGCCATATCATGAAGTGATTAATTTCTAAGTTCTTGCCACGACATATTTATATAGATCCAAGATGTCCTATGGTTAGTTACTTACCGGTCCAAACACCGGTCCAGCTCGAATGAGTTGATGAGCGGCGGCTTCGCGGCGCCACCCGGGTTTGAGTTCAGTGCCGACTCCGGACCCTGGAGACAATAAAACAGAATGTATATCATATCAATAAGGACAAAAACAATGATTGAAAAAAGAATCTATAAGACCATGAGGAAAACCTAGAACCATATGTAGATTATGAAAGATGTTATGTTGGTAGGATGGTTGAGAGTATTCCAAGAACAGGCTTTTTTTTAGGTGGGTAATCATCTAATGACATCTCTTGCACTTGGGCGGAGTGGGAAGGCGTGTCAGATTTTTATTGACTAAAAACCCACTCCTGTTCCTTCTTTGCCTTGGTCCCAGAGCCCTGGATTCCACTTTGACACTACCCGTGGCCCCAGTAGGCTTCGACCCTGCTGGGCCCCTACGATTTGCTAACATCTCCTTGAGGCGCGCGTGGAACAATACGCGCCATCGACGACTTGAGCTCGGTCCGGATGGTTACCGGACGCACAGACGGCAAGCTACCCATTGCTCGCCGACCCTAACCACCAGGACATCGGTCCACCTTGTAGGAGGCCTTCCAACGCTACGTCTTCCGGTTCGTGGTCGCGATTCCAGAACCTTTCCCAACGGCTATCCGTTCTGCGAGCAATGTGTCCTGCCCATTGCCACTTAAGTTTGGCGATTCTTCGTGCTATGTCGGTAACTTTGGTTCTCCTGTAGATATCCTCATTCCTGATTCGATCACACAAGGAAACTCCGAGCATAGCCCTTTCCATTGCCCTTTGAGTGACTTTAAATCTGCTGATGAGGCCCATTGTAAGCGACCACGTTTCTGATCCATATGTCATCACTGGCAACACGCGCTGGTCATAGACTTTCGTCTTGAAATCTATTGCTGCAAAGTAAAGCTTCAACAATGGACCTCAAAGGTTTTAGGTCATAATATAAACAAAAGATGTTTATGTTTAAGGAGTTTAACGTATGCATGCAGTAGCATTGTTGACGTCATGCAATCAATATGAAGGTGCACGTGTTTCGTCAGCGATTCTGTTTAACAATAGAAGCTTTTAGCAATGGGGGTACGTCTTTGGGAATAACCTATGAGACATCGAAGAGTGTTGGGTCAAATTATAACCAGGAACTCAAATTGTTTCTTATCCTGCAGAAAAACATACACGACTAATCTGCTCGCTTACTTACAGGCGACAAGGGACGAAATAGTAGTCCCGACAGACGTTATCCAGCCCGAAAGCTTATTTTCGTCAAAAAAGAAATTGAGAACTCGATTGCAGCACCATCTACCAATTGGGTCGGGTCGCATTGTATTTTTAAATCATACAGGGACTCAAATAGTTTTTACACACAAAATTTCTTCCAAATCAGTCAAGCCGTTTAAGAGGAGCTAGGTGACAAAGAGTAGAATTATACATATATAAAGATAACATGATTTAAAAAAGTGTCTGTTGACTTTCTTGTACGTTTTTCTTCATAGAGATCTACGCTTTCGAATGTGCTATTAGCTTCACTTTTCTGACTGACTGACTTCTCGATAGTTTAAAGTGTGTGTGGATATGATTTATTTGCAATAAATGCTTTGATTTCATTAGCGATCTCTTACAACTTTTAGATATTTATTTGTATTTAATCAAACTAGCCGCTTTTCAACCTATCCAACGTCAGTGTAATTGTTTTGGAAGTACATTAATTGTGCGTCTGTACGCACAATTTATGTACTTCCAAAACGACTTGACTAGACTAGACTCCTTAGACAGCTTTTTTTTTTTCGGTGGGAAAATCATCTTATGACATCCCCCGCCCTTGGGCGGGGCGGGAGATAGTGTCAGACTTTTACTGACTAAAAACCCACTCCTGTTCCTTCGTTGCCTTCGTCCCAGGACCCCGGGTTTCGCTTTCACACTACCCATGGCCCCAGTAGGCTTCGACCCCGCTGGGCCCCTACGATTTGCTGACATCTCCCTGAGGCGCGCGTGGAACAATACGCGCCGTCGACGACTTGGACTCGGTCCGGACGGTTACCGGACGGTCGGACGGCGGGCTACCCATTGCTCGCCGTCCGCAAGCCCGCGCCTACGATGGCCGGAAATCGGGATCGGAATCCCGGCGGCGATTTGGGCGTGAGGACCGTTGCCTCACGCGATCGGCCGCCTCCTTTGCTAGCATTACTGCTTCGCAGAAGGAAACGACCGCCTGCCACTCCTCCTCGCTACGGACCATGGCCTGTACCAAGGCCCGACGCGAGAGATCGCCGCCGCCGATCGCCCCCACGAGGACACGGCGTTGCTCTGCCCAAGCGGGGCATACCTCCACCGTATGCTCCACCGTGTCCTCCGGGCGGTCCACACAGTGGCGACACCCGGGCGTCGCTTCCGCACGAATCCAGGAACTTCCCAAACTTACCGTGTTCGGTGAGAACCTACGTCATACGGTAGGTGAGTAAGCCGTGAGGTCTTTCCAACCACGCCTCAAAGAGGGGACTTACCGCCATAATTGTGGCGTGCCCAACTCCTTAGACAGCTAAGGAGTGGATTCCCTGCCGGAGTCCGTGTTTACTAATAGCCTAATAGCTACAACCTGGGGATCTTTAAATCAAGAATGAACAGGTCAGTATCGTTTTATGAGGAGACTCGACCTCAATTCATTTAGAACAGGAGAGAACAAAGAGAGAGAGAAAGACAAAAGTATACACGTCGTGTCCAGATCTTAGAAATTGATCACATGATATCGCCAAGTAAAACTGGCCAGATCGTTTTAAACGTTAAAGTTTGATGATATTTCAGACCTTTCTTTAGGCCTTTTATTATCATAGAAATCCTACATCGATGATATGGCCAAACGAGGATTGACATTTTTTTAATTCTTGATAGGTAGGTAGCGCTTGACCGCTATCTCACCTAATGGAAAGCGACGATGCGGTCGACGATGTAGCCCGCTTACCTAGAAGTAACCTATTCACTCTTGACTTAAAGACTCCCGGGTTGTAGCCATCAGGAAACACAGACTCCGGCAAGGAATTCCACTCCTTAGCTGTAAACACAATGAATGTGTTCCCAAAACGTTTCCTGCTTATGGGTGGGATGTCCACCATGTACCGGTGGCGCATATCATCAAATGTTAACATTTAAACGATCTGGCCAGTTTTAGTTGGCCACATTATGAAGTGATGAATCCTAAGATCCGACCACGACATAAACACAGTTCAGAGACAGTTGTAACTAAACGTACGTCCAGCATACTTAGCAAGATGTTATTGTTTCTACAGTACTATCGTTGAAGAACAAACATATTTACAATATGAGGTCACCACCGCCCGTGGTGAGATTTGTTTTCATAAATAACTAAGCATATTATAAACATGAAACCGCGCATATTGTAAACTAAGATACATTTTTTCATAAACATCCTCTACATAGAAAAGAAAATAAGGTCTAGGATTGGTGGCTAATTTTGCTATTGTTAATTATATCGGTAGAACAATGGGGGGTTAGGAGGAAATATCAAAATAAAATAATGAGGTACCTAAATGGTATCTTATTGAAATTGACAAGTATCTACTATGTTCTAGATTATCAGTAGAAAAGAGAGTTAAAGACTAAGGTCTAGGATTGGTGGCTAATTTTGCTATTGTTAATTATATCGGTAGAACAATGGGGGGTTAGGAGGAAATGTCAAAATAAAATAATGAGGTACCTAAATGAAATTTACAGGTGTCTACTATGTTCTAGATTATCAGTAGAAAAGAGAGTTAAAGACAACTACCTACAATTACTTTCAAAACGCCTTGTTGACACTTCGCGTGGCACAAAGGCTGGCTTTTACTTCGGATAAAGGATAAGCATTGCCATTCAACGTGGCAATGCCGCCAGTCTTTTGGGTACATTATCAGTCGACAGCGATGTGGAGGAGTTTTTCGACGCAGTACTTTAGATTGCTTTTTTTAGTACTTTAAGACTTTTATTTTTATTGTGTAAGTTAGTTGTAATTACGTTACGATTAGATTTAAGTTTCTGTTAAATAAATTTATTTTTACTACCTACATGTATAACTCAAGGAAGAAAAATGGGTCTGCAAGGACCGAAAAGGCAAACGCAAAGGCTAACTCAAAAAACACAGCTCTCTCACTTCTCCCAGAGAGGGAGGAATTATTTGATGATATCCCTCCCCAATAAAAACAACATGGGCAAGTACGAGTCGGAGTCGTGCACTGAAGGTTCCATACAAACTTACCTATATTTCAATTCCCGAATGGAGTCTCGAAGATTTTTACGAATCGCAAAATATTTTTTTGCGACACTCTTTCCCGAGATAAAGGGTCTTGACTGACAGACAAACAGACAGGGACAACAAAGTGATCCTATAAGGGTTCCGTTTTTTCCTTTTGAGGTACCTACGGAACCCTAATGATCTATCCAATTAAAAATATTTATCTCTATACAATTTCAATGTACACATTAGGTATTTAAAAACTAATACTATTACTTTCTTCATTTATCCTTTGCTTTCTAGAAACACGGTATCTCTTCTTGCAAAGGAGCATTGCTCATACACTTTACACTTATATATTGGATATCTATTAGTATGCATTATTTAGTATTATGTGTATTTTAAATTATTTAAGTCGTTGTACACTGACAACCTTAAATCTACATTTTGTTCAGTCCAGCCAAAGGTTGTCTGTAAAAGATTGCCTTAGGCGCCAATTTTACACTTGTTTTTTATAAATTTTTATCCTGTGTTACTATGAGATATATAATGAATATTAACACTAACAGACTTTTATGCCTAAACGAGAGCATGTTGGTTGACGCATATAAGCTACTTACTATACACGAACCAGGACAGCTAAGGAACATCACAATTGATGAAACAAAGCAGACAAAAAAAAGGCCTGGCATTAGGGGCTGCCAAACTCTTGCAGTCTTTAAAAGTAGAGTGAAAGAACAGTATCTTTCCATTTCGTCATAGTTGCATATTAGTATGTATGTATTAGTTTTATTATAATATTTAGTATGTATTTTTGTGATATTTATTTTACTTTATAATTATAATAGTATATCTTTTTTGCATGTTACATTATTCTATTGATAACTATTCTGTATGTACTTATTTTCCTATTACTGTTACATACGGTGTCTACATATATCTATTTTCTTACAACTTTCCTTTCGCAGGTGTGCTGGAAGAGATTTCATTAGAAATAAGGTGGTGACCTTTGTACCTATTTTTTTGTTTCCTTCTTCTAATCTTTTATTCCTGTGTGTGTACATAAATTGTTAAATATATTTATTTAAAATATTAATAAACAGCAGACAGACAATATATCGCAACATGATATCATACGCAGGTGTCTCATGAACTATACTAAACCATAACTACTTGTTTAAGGTGACATTCAGTTTGTTCTTTCACATCAGATTAACGATAAACGTGTTGATATTATTATAACATACGTGCAGTAAACAATAACATCGATTAAATGAAAGATGTAACAACAAAACATGCTGCGTAACCACATTAGATGTAATAAATCACGTACTTAGCTGTTACAACGCTTATCTACGTGATGCACATAAACAGACAAACAAAACTACTCGGAATTTTATATGTAGTTATGTAATGAAAATGTAAACTGAGAGATTTGATGAGTAAACTGGAATTTTGCACGTGGTTTGTGAAATATTTTTAGTCGAGCATAGTGAAAATGTTTCTTCGTTCAATGAATTATGTAAATTGTATGTTCAGATAGACAGAGTTACAGATATTATAAAGCTCAATTCCCAGGAACAAAAATTTAGTGTAATACTAAATATTAGGCCTAAACCTATGAAATTGCCGTTTTCCTCTATAATTTTAATTTTTATTAATCAAAGTAATTCCCCGTGTAATCGATGCATTTTTGCTAACGTAGTGGTAGTAGCTTATTGATCCCCTTTCTGAGAAATATTCTGCTGGACGGGAGGCAACATATTCTTCAAACGCATTTACAATTTACAACTGTGTCTTGGTTATTGAATTTTTTCTCCGACAAGAAGTTATCCAAATTCTGGAAAAAATATAAGTCTGTAGGGGTAAGATCTGGCGAGTACAGTGGATGACGGAGAACTTCCAATCCCAGTTCATATAACTTGGAGACCGTCTGCTGTGCAGTATGAGGTCGCGCGTTGTCATGCAGGATCAGCGGAGCCGAACGATTGACCAAAGCTGGTTGGAGATGTTCGAGCTTCTCCATTATTGTTGTCAGTTCTTCTTAGGGGTCAGTTTTCGTTTAAGGCATTGTTTAGGTGCTGAACCTAAATCTATCTAACCCGCTGAGCGCTTGCGATTGTCGAACAGAATCCATTTTTCGTCGCAAGTGTACAATGCGATTCAATATGCCTTCGTTTGTGTGCCTGTTGAGCAGTGCAAGGCTCGACTCGACGCGTGCTTTGCGCTGGCGATCATTCAATTTGTGGGGCACCCATTTATCAAGCTTTTTTACCTTGCCAATTCGACGCAAATGGACAATATTGTTTTGATGCTAACATCGAAAGCTGCTGCTAATTCAGCTGTAGATTGAGAATCATCAGCTTCCACAATCGCGTTTGATTCGTCATTGTCGATGGTCGACCACGGGGTTCATTTCTTAGGTCGACAATTCTAGAACGGAAGCGAGTAAACCAATAACGGGTGGTGCGATAGTTAGTAGTGTCGCTCCGTACCTATACGTCGTTGATGTTGCGTGCCGCTTCTGCCAGTTTGCTGCCGCGACGGTATTCATACTCGATAATCACTCGAATTTTTAACGTATCTATGATGACGAAAAACTTACAAATGAGATAAAAACGAGCGATAAGAACCATTAAAAAATTCAAAAAAGAATTGAATATTTTAAAAATAAAATTAATTTGAAATAGAATTCTTAACGAAAAAAGAAAAAATGGAATTGAAACAGCCTGTTCGGCAGAAAGGCAATTTCACACGTACCTATTGTATGAATCAGAATGTTGGGCTGTGAAAAATACGGATCAAAAAAGATTGCATGTCGATGAGGAGGACTTTTTTCTTAACAAGAGGATTTTGAAAGAGAAAGAAGTCTAATCAAGATCATTACCTATTTTTCTGCTTTCAAAACAATAATGATATCATTACTAGAGATTTTACACACTGAGAATATGTTTTGTGGTAGATATTTTCAATATTGACAATACTATCGTACTGCTCTGATACCTCCGTAATATAGTACGTATGAAAACATGTATTACCTTACTCTCTGTCGTGGTCGGGGAGAAAGAAAATAATTTCTATATGATGCCTCTCTACTCTTGACTTTTTTGTGAGGAGGGAAATCTTCACATGACTTCTTGCGTTCTAGAGTGCAGTGAGAGGGCGTGTCAGATTTTTACTGACTTTGGAGGTATGCGGAACAAAATGTAAAGTCCCACAAACCTCCGTTGAAAAGGGGGGATCCTCCGACCAGACGGGTGTTATGTCTGGTGGGCTACTGCCCGATAGATGATTTCGGGCTGTTCTGTATGTTTCAATCGCGCGGAGAACTTTAATTGCGCGATGCGGAATTAGTTCTTATGAGACGATATACGATATACGAGATAACGACCGGTACAGGACCGGTCGTTATCTGCTCCCTGGAGAGACCTTGAGAAACTTTTTTCATTATTCTAAGCAAACGAAGTCATGCATGTGTACAAGAACCTTCAAATCCCACGGTAGCGGGCCTTCAAGGTGGCTTCGTAAGGATAACTGAAGGACACAGGTGACTTTTAGTCAGTAAAAGTCTGACAAAGCCGCCTGTAGGAGCTATTTTTACACGACTGTGGAAACAAAACCCTGTGTTCTCGAAAGCTTTTTGGCTCTAAAGGGCAGTGTAGTAGAGCTATTAGAATTACTGAAAAAAAAAGCTAATAATAATTCTCCTTGTATCGCGACCAGCAGTACCCTAGTACTGCAGGTTGTGGTAAACCAAAACTAAAGTACGTAAAAGTAAAGGTAGTGGTACCTATACCACGAGCTCTTAACGTGATCCATTTGACGACCAAAACTGAAGTGTTAAAGGAATGGAGCTATATAGAGTGTATTGCCCCATCCCTTTTTCTCACTTGCACGACTGATATTTAAAAACGTCATGGTAAAGGTAGAACTACACGGCCACGTACGCCGATCTGGGCGCATCGGTCTCCATAAATTTTATATGGCAACTAGACCTGTAGAGCTACATTAGATCCACGCCACGCGACGCGACTCTACGTACAAATCAGCCCCCCCCCCCCTAGCCAGGTTACGACCGTTTCATTTCGATTCTCTTGCGTCGAACGCCTCGAGTTGGCCACGCCTCCTATTCCTTTGTTCTGACCACGTGACTTGGCGTTGAGATGACGTCAGAACAAAAGAAACTCGAAGCATTCGACGCAAGCAAATCGAAACGAAACGGTCGTAACTTGGTTAGGGGGGGCTGGCGTGGCCCACGTGTGCGTCGGTCTAATGTAGTCCCCGCTTAAGTCTCCTGTACTTTCCCCACAACCCAGCCACACATAAAGAAATGCACGTACATACATGTTTGTTTAAAATGAACGCCACATTTGACTCAGCTCCAATTGTTTACTTATCAAGTAACTTTGTTTTGTTTTTTTAGGGAAAACACTGCGCGACGCGGTTGAATGCGAGCCCGTAGGAAAACAATAACATGGCCGGTGTACGTTGATAAACGAAGTAAATTATGTACCTACACAACGTGCGCCTAGAAGAACTCCACCGGATGTTTTAGTTTTTACTTATTTTTCGCAGTAAAACATCTCTTGGTTAAGCGCGTCGACTTAGTAGGTACAGTCAGAGGTCAAAAGTGCAGCTGTACTGTAACAATAATAAAGTTACCGTGGCCCATGAAGCTCAAAGGGTAAATGAAGGAACACAGATGGGTTTTAGTCAGTAAAAGTTCATACTTCTATTGGCTAAAACCTACCTGTGTTATTTAATACCGGTGTTTAATTATTTTCCTTCAGCGTTTCAGTTACTAGCACCACAATCACTATCACTAGCACAGAAATCTTCCTCTTCTGTGTCGGTCTGGCTCAAATTTGGTTTGACAAATATTTAACCACCTGCCCCTGTACCATGATGTTCAAAGTAAGATTGTTTCATTATTATTTATTTTTTTTAATAATAATAATAATTTTTATTTTCAAAAAGTACACAATTACAGGTGACACTTAATTTAAGGTACAATTGGCGAGGTACAAGATAAATGATCAATGACCCCTGCGCTAGGTAAACCTGTGTTACAGGGGTCATCCATCCGTCCGTTCTGTAGTGACAAGGTTTAGATACGCAATGTGCACTTATATAAGAAAAAATAAAAAATTAAACTAAACTAGTACAATTTGGGAACTAGTAGAGGAAAAATGCAAAAAATAAACTGAAGGAAAGGGGAATTTTTATGTCGTGTGTATTGTACTTGTGTGTGTGTGTGTGAATGCGTAACTGGTTAGGGTTTAAGAAATTCTTCCGTAACATCATAATTGAGGGTAAGCAGAAATTCTTTAACTTTGGACTTACATTGGAACTTGTTTAAATTGTGTATGTCCAGTTTATTGTGGAGTTTGTTATAGATTAATGCGCTTAAATAGCGGTTATGCCGACGTGCGAAGGTCGTATTGGTGCAAACTCCGGCACAGACTGGCTTGGGTCTTCTTCTGATTGTAGGGCTGAAAACCTCTCTATTGGGAGGAGTATTCTTATGTGTTCGATTATTCTTATTGCAGTGTAGGTAAGAGACAGAGCTATACAGGTTGTCTAGCGCCATCTCTTACCCACAATGGAATAGGAATAAAACAATCTTACTTTAAACGTCATGGTAACCGCCCCGGACGGCTCTGTCGTTGGCTTCGAAAGAAGGAAAGGAGGTGACGCATATCCTGTGTAGGGACTCCACACTTACGTATTTGCGATAAATCAAGGCCAGATTATCTCTGCAGCGGCCAACCTGATCCCGCCATCGATTCAGAGATTTCCAGATTGGCCATCACTGCAGTTCGTGTCCCGTGGCAGATGTTCTACTGGAGAGATGAAATTTGGAGGAGTGGGATATCTTTCCCTAGTCCGAAGCGTTGTTCTCCGCGGAGGTCAAGCTTAAAAAAACAGGTGGGAGTAGGTGCTTGTATAAGGGGTGGCGAAACATAATGCTTAATAAGTTGGATAAAGATGATATTGTCGCAACAGAACACAATGGTCAATCACAACAACCAACAACAACAACATAAGTGCTCATTGTTCTGGCCCAACTAATTAGTCAATCAATGGTGTATTCATGAACATGCTTGTTTAAATGTTCTGGTCATGAATGAGAGGATTCATGAAGTTTCTAGTCAGTTTTTTTTAAGGCAAAAACGGAACCGGAACAGAAATAAATCAATATCAGACCAAATAAAAACCTTCGTCCATTTAAACAAGGGACTAAATTGACAGTGTGATTAAGGGCTTTACAATGACATGGAGAACCTATTAGTTAATGCAAAATGTATGTTACTTAGGAGGCCAAGACTGCGGTAGGCAACTATATGTACCAACATCTATGACACACCATAAAGGAAATAAAATTCAAAATCCTGTATTGCAGTACTTGAGTTCTCCGCGCGATTAGAACAGATAGAACAGCCTGAAATCTTCTATTGGAACAGTTGCCTGGACCAGACACAACACCTGTCTGGTCGGAGGATCCTGCTCTTTCAAAGGTGGTTTACGGGACTTTACATTCTGATTATTACATTTTGATATTTATTTAAATAATGGTCAAATCAGTGGATGATGCCTTCCAGGGCTGCTGATTGTTCGAAAGAGTTACTGTACTCGCAAATGACATTTGATGGGACACTGTGGGCTTAGTAAGTAAAAGTTGGACACTTCCTTTCGCTCTACTCAGAGCGGGAGAAGTCATTTGTTGATATTCCACTAACATAAAAACAGTGAACGATCAATTTTACGTAAAGCTTGCTACGGAACGCCTACAGCGCTACGCAAATTACTACGTCACTTTTATGTATGCCTAAGCGTAAGATTGCGTAGGCGTATAGGCATATGCTATGAACGCTACGTCTACGGAACGCCTACAGCGCTACGCGAAGCACTACGCCACTGTTATATCAGTATGCGTAGGCGTAGATTTGCGTAGGCGTACATTTGCGTAGGCGTACATTTGCGTAGGCGTATAGTCATATGCTATGAACGCTACGCCTACGCAAACTATATACCACAGCACTGTGCCCGCGATTTCGTTCGCGAGAAACGTTTTGATAGAACCTTGTGTTCTGGTGGTAGTTTAGAAAAATCAATAATAACAGTCTTTATTATTCATTTTGGTATGATTCTGTGCCAAGTTTCAAGTATTCACCCAAGAAATAAGAATCTTCCATACAGTCTTTAAGAGCGTCCTTTCGAGGTACATTTCCATACAACTGCTCACTGCCACTCTTCAAAGAGGAGACCGGGCGTCCTCACCTTCCGCATGATGCAGGTCCTCACCGGTAAGGTTCCTGCACTAGATTCAGGCGAAAAAAAACACCCCGGGTGTTACTCCGTGTGGACCTCCGGAGAACACGGTGGAGGTGTGCTCTGCTTAGGCAGAGCACCGCCGTGTCGTTGTAACCCTGGTTCAGGCCATGTTCCGGAGCGAGGGGGAATGGCAGGTGGTCGCCTCCTTCTGCGATGCAGTGTAATGCTAGCAAATGAGACGGCAGCACAAATGAGGGAGCGGATATTCTGACACCGCAGCCGCCGCAACCCCTGCCATGGCTACCAGCCGCGCCTTCCGGTAATCGTCTCGACCGAGTCCAAGTCGGTTTTGAGACAGAATGTATCGCAACTCTCATCTTAGCTAGGTTACACAGTAACCTGTGTTAAAGATATAAGTTCCATTTTCCACAAGGTAAGATTGCCATATTATAATATACTAGCTTCTGCCAGCGGCTTCGCCCATTTTCATTTTCATTCCTTTAATTATTGAATTATGGAAAATCCTCTCTTAGTGTTCGCTTACGTCTTAAAAGGAAACCTTGTGCAAAATATCACGCTCCTAGTCCCAGTAGTTTCGGCTGTGCGTTGATATGTCAGTCAGTCAGTTTCTCCTTTTATATATATACTCGTAGATGATTTATTTTATTTAAGTAATCCTATTAATTTATGATTACCGAAACGACATTTTGAGCTAAGTTGAGAAATTAGTTCTTAACATTTCTCAGCCTTCTCCTACTGGCCTGTATCTATGCCTTCTCATTCCAACAATACAAGATTTTCATTTCGACGTCGAAAATACACTGATATATTGTTTATTAAAGATATATAGAAATAAACGTAGAAAAAACATACGTACCTACCTACCACGAAGAAATAAACAGACCACGCCCAAAACGGTGCACATTTTATTTATAGACATCTTAGAAAAACTTGATTCAGAGTATTATTCAACAGTAAAAACAAGATACACACACCTGCTTAAAAAAAACTGCAACCAAACGGAATGTATATAAAAAACAGCAGGAAAAACCACTATATACATATCTATAACTATCTACATTTGCTTTTTAAACGTTCTTAATATGCCGTAACTCATGTCAAATTAACATTATAGCAAAAAAAAAATGCCGAAAGACTTGGTTTTAGAATTTAAAGAAAAATGCTCTACCATAAATTATATTAAATATGTTGAGAACTCACCTGCCGAACTGCATACAACATCGTAATTTCTTCTTTGTTTTCTTTGATTTTCACAAATATTTTCGATTGCTATTATACACTTTTAACACCTACTATTTTATTATTAACGAACACTTTTTTTATTTTACTAACTATCAGTCATATTATTAACCTTTTTATTAGTATATAATTCACTATATAATATTCTTTCTCTCATGTTATAATACAGAATAATACAAAAGCAAAATCATCTGTAAAAAAAGATTATAATTTTACGATTTTACCTCGCATAATGTGACGGACATTATTGCAAGGTAAATATTAAATAAATAATTAAAAAAGAAAACCGTGAGTGAAAGTTGTCATTGAATTACATTTTTTTTTCTATTTATGGGAATACCTGTATCGTCTTGAGAAAAAAAAACAGAAGCTATGGTCTGGTCTATGAATAAACATGTAAACGTTAAAGTGTTGCTAGAATAAAGATTTTTATTAATATTTTAGCTAGTTTTAGAAACATCAGTTACATTTTCTATGATTTTGTTAAATTTTTCTGTTTGTCTATTCGATAGTTCTAACATTTAATATAGGGTTTTGAAACTAGCTATTTATAGACTAGTCGCTTCGCTCTCATGAAAGTAGGTTTCTCCATACAAAACTTTGAACCCCTGTTTCATCCCCATATATAGCATAGCATAGTCGGCTTTATAATGTTCCCACTGTTGGGACTCAGGCCTCCTCTCTAGGAGAGGGAGTAGGCCATATTCCACCACGCGGGCCCAGTGCGGGTTGGTGAATGTCACATGTCTTCTTATTTTTGGTTCTAGGTCATGCCGGTTTCCTCACGATGTTTTCTATCACCGTTTTGAGAGCAGTGGTGATGAAATTATTACGCAAAGTAATGCGCCTGGCTGGGTTTGAACCCGCGACCTACAACTCATATGTAGGGGCCGTTACCACTTGGCCACCACTGCTCTCATAGGGTTTCATCCCCATAGGCAATGAATTTTTGAAAACCCTCTCTTAGTGCTCGCCTACGACATAATCTATAAAAATAGTTTCGGCTGTGCGTTGATATGTCAGTCAGTTTCCCCTTTTATATATATAGAAGATATTGAGTGTTCAGGTGTGAATGAGGTTCATATTATATTAAAAAAAAAATATTACGTACTTAGTAAACAGTAGAAGATATTATTTAATAAATTTAGTTCTACTCCTATTTGTTATTTATTTCTTAATACTGCAACACTGTATAGTCTCTTCATAATCATCGAGTTTAAATTACCTATAATTTATTAATTATTATTTTTTATTAGGAGATTTGTAGTGAATGTATTTTATAATAGCAATAGTTTTAAACTGTTACTTTCAAACTAATTCAATACAAGGAGGCGTATTTCGTCCACTAAGTCACGCAGTTTAAAAAATAAAATTAAAATACTGTTATGGAATTTTTAAATTATAAAGGCTCTTGAATGTACTTAACTTACAAGCTTGTACTTAACTTACAACTTAAAAAGAAAAAAAAAAGAAAAAAAAGAAAAGAAAAAGAAAAAAAAGGAGAATAAAGAAGTTTATTTAATAATAATGACGACAAAAATAAATAAAATATTTTGTATATAGTCCAATCTACACTATCATTATAAAGAGAATAGATTTAAATTATTGTGTGTTTGTAATGAATAAAAGAAAATGGCGTTATTACGATATTTACATTACTTTTCGAGGTGACAAACAATTATCGATAGAAAATAAAAACGTCCCCCTACAAAAACATTCCTATTTAATTTAAACGGACTAATTACCACATCAATGACAATATCTTTCATAGACCAAAATATTTCAGTACCTAAGGCCACGTTAGTTTCTTAAACCTATATAGAATTATTAAAAAAAATAACGCAAAAAAAGTTTAGGTAAACATGAATAAAAACCTCATTCAACAAAACAATCCCAACGAATTACTTTAGTATTACATTTGAATAAATAACAAAAAGCCTTCATTGTCTGAAATGTAACTTTTACCTCTGAAAAGCGGCCGCCCGCCCCACTGTACAGTGACGGCGGCGACATCAAAGAGCGAGCGGCCAATGGCAACGCTCCACTGAAAAGAGACACGCCCACCCGCTATAAAGAGACCGCGCCGCCTTTGATGTACACCGAATTTTATATAACATAGACTTATATTAAAAGTACAGGAGATAATATTTAAGGTACCTAATGTTTTGAACTGTCCTTATTTAGTTTATTTATACTGAAAATGGTCACTGGAATTGAGAAAAAAACATTATTTTTTTGTTTTTAGTAAACCATAGATTCTTCATGAAATAAATGGAATCTGACTTGATATTTTTTTTTAAATTCTTTAATGATAATTCTTTATTGATATAACACTTGTTAACAAATAAGTTAAACCCTGACTCCTGAGCTAGTTTAAGTGCCTGCATTTCAGGAGCCAGTGACTTGTTCCATTTACACAACAATATTAAATTTAGAAAAAAATATTAAAGTTATACGTTTGAGCCTTTTGGGGTTGAAACACTAGGGCCATGGGGTTCGAGCGCTCATCGAGTTGTTCGTGATACCAGCAATCAACTGCTCGACTCTTCGCGTGACCAGAGGGCTGGGCTTTTCTTCGGACAATGAATCAGCATTGATATCCAACGTGGCAATGCTGCCAGCGTTCTGGGCACTTTTCCTATTGATATCGATGTGGATGAATTTTTTGATGACCAATAATTTCCGTTTTTTACCCGTTTAAAAAAAAATACATTATTTATTTTACTTTTTAAAATTACATTTATATATTAGATAAATGATCCTAATAAGAAATTCCTCTCACAAATAAATGATAATTAGGGTTCTTCACTATCAAACATGTTATCTTCATATTGGCATACAACTTAGCATAATAAGCATAGCATAATCAGCCTTTTAATGATCCCACTGCTGGGACTCAGGCCTCCTCTCTCTAGGAGAGGGAAGGCCTCTCTTAGAGAGAGTAGGCCTGAGTCTCGGCATACAACTTAATCAATTTAAATTAAAATGTTATCTGCAGTCTAAAGCATTCATCTGTTTTGTATCCAGTTAATTTTACATACTTCTAAAATACACGAATATTAAGTTACATAATTTTTTTTTCATATGCCTTGGACATCATCATTATTTAACCCTTACATTCTGAAATGTCTTTAACATCATTGGCACATAATTGACAAAGACAAGGTTAAATTTATTTAATCATAAATTACATTATACAGAAGCAGTTTTTTGTAAGAGACACTGTCTTGGAGTACTAGTCCATTTACGAACGATCTTAAATCATTGAAACTGGAACCTGATGAGGTACTTTTAATACCAAAAATATCCACTGGCTACAGGAGGGAAGCCGTCGAAATAAGTTTTCATTTTCTTTTAGGTCGGCACAAGCTTTGCGACTGATTTATCAGAACGGTTGGTAGCATAGCCACTAATATCGTCAGGACTGAGCGAGAGGATTCTTCACCTCTTAAGCGAGAGGATTCTTCACCTCTAGGTTTAATAAAAAATCTCAAAAACGTCTACTACTAATTATGAGCCTTCTTAGTCTATTTCTCTTTATACTTTCATCCAGCTATTACCACGACAAGCCTTGTGAAGATCATCAATAAACGAAGCCAGGGCTGGGCTCCTTACGCCTTTTTTTGAGGTGGGAAATCATCTAATAAAATTTCCCTCTCTTGGTGGAGACTGACTAAAGCCCACCTTTTTTTCGGTGGGTAAATCATCCATGACATCCCGCGCTCTTGGACGGAGCGGGAGATAGTATCAGATCTTTTACTGTCTAAAAACCTACTCCTGTTCCTTCGTTGCCTTTCATACCAGGGCCGAGTCTTCCTTTCAGAATCAGACCCTTGTACCTAGTAGGCTTCGACCCTGCTGGGCCCCTACAGTTGCTGACATCTCCTTGAGGCACTAAATCCCACCTGTGTTTTAGTTACCCTTAGCGTTCTAGGACCACAGTACTCTTTCGAAGATTCCCGCAGCCCTAGACTGACACCTTCCATCATTATATTCTTATATTATAGCTCGTGTCAAAAGGGATCAAAAGATTTGATGATTTTGCACTATAAAGACTACTAAGGACGTCTGTAAGTCATAAGGAAATATAGAATTTATAATACAAGTTTAAACTTGGCTCTCGTCACAATAAAATCGTAAAACGAAATTAGATATCCATATTATTATTTGTTTAATACATATATATAGATGTAATATATCTGTGCATTTAATATATTTTACTAAAGCCGATGTCACACACACAGCTAGGAGCTTTGCTTAGCGGGTAACTTTAATTCTGAACTCTAAGAAGGAAAACGAAATTGTGGTACACAGTTCTACGCTTCAAGGATGCTCACATGAAGAGATGCCACATTGACCCCACGGCTTTTTTTTTTTTGTTTGAAAATTATCCAATGACATCCCCCGCCATCCTTCTTTGCCTTCGTTCCAGGGACCCTGTGTTCTCTTTCGCATCACCCATGGCCCCAGTAGGCTTCGACCCTGCTGGGCCCCTACGGTTGCTGACATCTCCTTGAAGGGCGCGTGGAACACTATGCGCCGTCGACAACTTGGGCTCGGTCCGGACGGTTGCCGGATGGTCGGACGGTGAGCTATCAATTTTTCGATCCCATAACTTGGGAGAAACATGCATAAAATCGGCCTGTGTGGAGACGTAGTGTGCATATTATAATTTGTCATTTAGCACTAGAGCTACAGGATTGTTTGAAAGAGTCAGAGGGTGCCTGGAACGCAAAGGGCTACTGAAGGAACACGGGTGGGATATAGTCAGTAAAAGTCTGACTCTCCCTCACTCTCCATCCAGAGTGGTAGAAGTTATTTGGTGGTCATCACTTGTGTAGGCAAGTGATGACGAAAAAATCAGTTTACGATGGTGACCATTGTCATAAGCAGACATCGACGTCATCACAGAGAATCATCTCCAAGAGATTAAAATTAGGTTTTGAAGTTTTTTTATTTTAATTTGTAAATTATCATTTTTTGCGAAAAAATTACCCAGAGTTATGGAAGTGAACATTGGAAGAAAAGGTGTGATTTCTTCGCCCAGTAGTGAAATATTAGCCGCTAGATAATTTTACGTAAGAAAAGCTTCAAAGTAGCCTTATTCTTACAAAATGAAAGGAACCAAGTTATTTTCATAGAAAAAACTTAGAAATATCCTGTAGTTATCTCAAAAAAAAACAACTCTAAAAAAAAGCGTCGGTAGCTTCAGTGTAGCGATTGCAATGCCTTGCGATGGTTCATCTCAACTTGCAGAAAGTATAGCTTACAAAGCACTCGCTAGCAGTGTAGTATCCACCTTATAGTTACGTCTAAAACTGTCACCCTTGACAGTCTTGTAATCTTAATATCAATAACGAATTCAGAATGTCTTCTGCAAAGGTTTTTTATGACGCAAATTAATAGGAACACGGAAATAGTGTTAGCCTAATAATCGTAAACATACTACAATGTTATTCGCCTACTAAATATGTAACTTTATTAAGCGAGTAGATAAATCTATTAAAAAAAATATTCGTTTCTTTATGTATAAATAATTATTAATTCTTATTATTTTGCTAAAGTTTACAAATTATAATTATAGTTTAAAAAAAAACAGAGAAAATCCCTAGTTTTATATTCAGATCAATCAGTTCAGCTGTCAATCATGCTGACAGTTTTTTGTTTTTATTGCAATGTGTCAGTTATGCTTGTAAAATGGTCAATGTCAATGTCCTTATATCAAACATAGAACAAAAACTAAAAACTACCATGACCAGAAATGCTGGATAGTTCGTAAGAGCTACCGCAGCCCTAGAATACAAAGAGCAACTGAAGAAACATGGGTGGACCTTAGTCAGTGAAAGTCTGACACTACCTCTCGAAAGAGAAAATATTTATGATTTCCAGCCACGAAAAAATACAAGAAAACAAATTAATGATAGGATTTTTTTTTTTATTAAGACTTACTATTGAAAAAAAGATAGTAACATTGATAACAAACAACATGAATAAACAAAATATAGATTTTAAATAGTAGTTGCACGTCATACGCATAAGTAATAAAAAAATCATAATTATTAAGGCGATGCTCCAAAAAATATGATAAATAATTCAGTGAAATTAGAATAAAATTACAATATTTAATTCAAGTTCTAAATTTAAAACAAACCGGCCAAGTGCGAGTCGAACTCGCGCACGGTTCCGTACCGTCTGTAGCAAAAAAAGGGCAAAAAAAAAAATCACGTTTGTTGTATGGGAGCCCTTTGAAATATTTATTTTATTTTGTTTTTATTGTTATAGCGGCAACAGAAATACATTATGTGTGAAAATTTCTACTGTTTAACTATCACGATTTATGAGATACATCCTGGTGACAGACTGCGGACAGCGGAGTCTTAGTAATAGGGTCCTGTTTTACCCTTTGGGCACGGAACCCTAAAAACATATCTCGCATTACTTTTCTTTTCGGTGGGAAAATCATCCAGTGACATCCTTCGCCCTTGGGCGGAACGGGAGATAGTGTCAGACTGTTACTGACTAAAAACCCATTCCTGTTCCTTCGTTGCCTTTCATTCCAGAGCCGTGACGTCCTTTCAGAATCATACCCTTGGCTCCAGTAGGCATGTTTCGCATTACTGAGGTTAGTAAGTTATTAATTAGGTAATTAAAAATGGTATCAACTAGTATGATGAATTACTGATCTACTTTTTTTAAGGGCCTATTTGTGCCGCGTCTTTACAGTATTTTGAGAGTTGTTTTTTTTTTTTGAGATGACTACAGGAGATTCCTAAGTTTTTTCTATGAAAACAAATTAGTTTCTTTTATTTTATAAAATAAGGCCACTTTGAAGCTTTTCTTATGCGCAAGCTGCTTAATGCAGACAAGTGATGACCATCAAATATCGTATTTTGAACAAAGGTAGCTGACGAATGTTAAATCATCATCATCATTTCAGCCGAAAGACGTCTACTGGTGGACATAGGCATTCCCCAAGTGTCTCCATAATGACCCGTCCTGTGCGTCTCGCATCTATCTCGGATTCCCGCGACTCTCACCAGGTCATCGGTCCACCTTGTAGGAGGCCTTCCAACGCTACGTCTTCCGGTACGTGGTCGCCATTCCAGAACCTTTCGTCTCCATCGACCATCTGTCCTGCGAGCCATGTGCCCTGCCCATTGCAAATATTAGTTGACTTATGAAATCGTTTGACGACAAATGCCATTTTTAATCGACTTCAAAAAGGTTCTATGTTCGGCTGAAAGTTTTTTTTTTATGTATGTTCACCGATTTCTCGGTCAATTGTTGACCGATTTTTTTTTTTTTTTTTTACTTTTTACTAATGATGACAGAAATAGAAAATTACTAACCAATAATTGACTGTTGTAGTAATTATTTAAATAGACCTTTATTTACGCTGAGGGTTTCTTCGAAAGAGTTACTGGGGCCTGGAACATACTTTCTTAATGCTTAATTTACAGCTTTGCGTAGGGTGTCTAAAGTTAAGTACTGAGGACATTTGCTGACCTCTGACCTCAAGGAGAATGATGACTTTGAGAAGAAATGGAGGGGGCTGGCAGTGCGGGTTTGCACGTCGTTCGACAGATGTCAAAATTACACTTTTTAGGTTCTATTGTACTTCATTCTATAAGTGCAGCCTGTGGGCCGACTATACCCAAAAGCCTTACAGGGCCCTCCGAGTCCAATTTAATAATGCGTTCAGGATGCTGAGGGGGCTGCGGCGATTCTGTAGTGCATCACGGATGTTTGCTGAACATCGCGTAGACTGCTTTTATACTACGATGCGTAAAAGATACGCATCCCTGGTGCGTAGAGGGTCAGCGCCAACAGCATCCTTAGCATGATCGCTAGTCGGCTGGACTGTGACTACATCAATCATTTTTCCGCCATTTGTCATGGAATGGCGAAATGTGATTGCTTGTTCTTTTTACGCGTTTTGTTGTGGGTAGTTTTAAGTGTCACTAACACTAGTCTTCAAGAACATTGTTACTAACAAATTGGTCACCATGGTCTGAAATAAAGTATTATATGAAAGAACGAAACTGATGGAACACAGATGGGTTTTAAAGTCGGATAAAGACTGACGCTTCCTCTCGTTCCATCCAGAATGGGAGAACTTATTTGATGATTTCCCACCTTCAGGAAAACTATCAATAATTTGAGCAGAAAGCATAAATTGAAAAGTAGATCAGATATCTAAGAGAAATTGTGAAACATTGAAACATATACTGCCTTTCTTTAATCTTAGGAATCACACGAACAATCATTCAATTAAATTAGATACCTATGTCTTTATATCGAGACCTATAAGTAATAAAATCAAGGTTTCTTTCGTGGTAATAATATGTTGTTAAGCTTTTAAACGGCCATCTAATTTTAATGATACTTCGTTCCATTTAAAATATCTATTATTTATTTATCGTGCGCACCTACCACAGTGTCGTATTTTTAACACAAAGTTTAGCTGATAGACCTTATTGCATTCATTCCTGCTTATGTATATCAAATTTAAAAAATAAATACTTACTTAATATTATTTTCCATTCTAAGATTGTATTGTCCACAATGCGTTGTGACGTCAAAGCGAGTACATTTTTGTAAGCATAGTTTTGCGTATGGACGGTGAAAAAAGCGGAGAAAGTTAGTACAAAAAACCAGTAACCTAAATATATATTGAAAAAAATATGATTTATGTATATCCACGTTCTTTTGTTTCCTCTCTTCCGCTCAAACAAAAAATATTAAAAAGGATAAAGATTTAAATAATTCAATGGTGTCTTAATATATTGATGCTCAGAAATAATTAAACCATAACAATAAATTTTATTTAACTAGAATTTCCCGCGTATTCTGTATTTTTTTTTTCTCGTCTTCACTGTATCATTACATTTATCATTAGAACAAAGATTTGCTTTGGCAATATTTAAACTTTTATATCTAATGAATAACAAAATGTTTGTTGAATACTAAGTTTATAGGTCAAGAAGATAAAAATCATTTTAATCATTGACAGAAATCGGAAGCGTAAAAGACGTCATACGGATGTTAAAATTAAGGTTATTGATTTGAACAACAGCATAATTTAATAAACAGCGGCCTGCTGTTCCTGCTATTAAATTATCGTCTATAATTAATAAAACAAAATTTTTTTCTTACCCTAAATAATCTCTAAATCTAGCGTTCTTTTGTTGAGCTCGAAATCAAAATTCAATCGATGAAAATACAAAACATAATTTGTATCTGAACATTTTTTTTTAATCGACCACATATTTTAAAAAAGAAACAAAAAACGGGCAAAAAGTATTCATATCCAATATAAACTTTCGCACTTTTCCGCGCGTCTCTTATCAGCTGTCAAAAGAGGCGCTGAAAAGCGGGCGCTCGTGATTGGTCGAGCCGCTGATGAGCGACGCTGTGATTGGTCGCCTGTTGGCGCACATGAGCGACACACCACGTGCTCATAAGTTCCGTCGAGGAAATTCAAACTTTTCTCGATAAGCGAAGAGTTGCGTTAGAATATTTTGATTTTTAATTTGTGTTCTTTTTGGTGTTTCAAGTAATGAAAGATTTTATGAAATGTTAAAAATGAAAAATTCGCAGTATGATAGCACTAGCGTTTTTTTTTTAGCAAAAATAAGAATATTTCATGGAAAATGATTTAAATTTATAAAATCTTGTTTTTTTTTGGTCATCAGTTTTTGATTACAAATACTTTGTATTTAATAATAAGTCAAGAAAATTATTTTGTTTATTTCATTATTTAAAAATTCAAGAAAAAGCCATCAATTCGAAAATGGTATTCCAAAATCTAGCCAATAATTATTTAAAACCGCGACCCTTCACCACAAATCACTACATAAAAACTTACGCGCTCGCCAGAACTCCGCAAAAACTCATTTCACTCACGGCAACAACAAATTGTTTAACATAAAATAAAAACAATTAACAAACAATAAAAAAAACCAACACTTTACAGCGACTAAAAATACCACTGATAAGTACCGGTGCACTGCAGTTTCAGATGCAAATTATTTACACTGCAGCAAAACGATGCATCGTACTTCAAATTTACTAAAACGAACCACTAAACACTATTAAATAAGTATTCAAACCCTACACTCCGTTGCTGTTTATATTTAAAAAATATTTGCTTGGAATGGCGCGTCTAAACAATACACAACAGCCTGCGACGCCGCAGCATCAACAATGCAAGGGCGAAATAAGCAAGAAATATTTAACTACCGAAGAGGGGTGGGGCGGGCAGTGGCCCACAGTATTGGAGCTACGCCTGTGGTAGTTATAGTTTACGTGATACACAGCTCAAATACAAATAATATAAACATTACGCCCGAGCATGCGCCGTAGAAGCAGACAGAGACGAAGCGACACTCGCCGTCAAAACTAAACGCTTACTAATAACATTTTTCAGCGATTCGAAAACGTCACAAGTAAATTTATTACTTTTAAACTAACATTCGTATCATAATAGTGGTGTTGAATCACATTTTTATAGATTAATTTGCATATTTTTGACAGAAACGCGTCGTTGTGAGACGGCGTCGCACGCATGCGCGACGCCGAGGCGCAAGAATGTTATTGACGATGCAAAATGTTTATTTTTTGACGCAACACCATGCTGGCTGTTTCTGCGTTGAACGGAACGGCTGCAGCCATTTTGAAAAATGGCTTCCCAACGATTTTGCTAAACAAGAATTTTCGTAAGTGTAAATAATTTTTTGATGAGAAATAGGTTACATTCAGGTGACGAAAGATGAGGTAATCCTAGTAAAGTATAAGATGAGAATGTAATCAGTTTTCAGCGAGGCAGTCGAGACTTTGAGCTGGATTTATTTCAATTATAATCCGATATGAAAGTTCAGCGCATGCGTGTGGCAACATTTACACCGAAGTGAGTTTTCCACAGTTCAGGAAATATTCTAATACAAACTTGTTAAATTATGGAATTAAGATTTTTTTTTCGTATTTTAAAAGAAAGTCCGCTACCACATCTGTCTATCTGTATGAAAACGATAAACTCAAAAACTACTGAACGGATTTTCATGCAGTTTTGACCAATAGACAGAGTGATTTATGAGAAAGGGTTACATGTATAATATATGCTGAGAAAAGCCAAGAATTACAAAGATCTGTAACACCCATGCTGAGCTGCGGTGGATCGCTTATATGTCTTACTCAAGCGAATAATTATTTTGGGCTCATAATACCTAGCTTCAAGTTTTTGTAAAGTTTTTCCAGCCAGTGGTCTTAACGGGTATTTTTAATAAATGAATGAATCTAAATTAAGGAATAGTATTTGTATTTAAAGTAAGTTATGCTAATGGCCCAGCTAGGTCCATTAATAAAATGACAATTTATATTAAATTTGCATAAAAATATGTCCTATTGGCTAAATATAAGCAAAATTTTAAATATTCATCAAATGTTGTTTGAATGAACTTCCTATTCCCATAATATTAAAATGTCAACACAATATATAACACGCGATATTTATTCGCATATTATGGAGCTGAGTGTTGATAAGACAAATTTCCACGTGTATCAAACGACGTTTTCCTATAAACTTACGAAGATATAAATAAACGGAATGACGCGCTACTCGTTGGGGTCGCTTAGCGTCCACCCTGGGGCCAGCTCGCGCACTTACCCGCACTAGTGCGAAAAATACTAAATTGCGTGCCTAAAAGCATTTACTTACATGTAGATTGATAAAATTGACATATATAATCGCCAAGCAAGTAAGAAGTCCTTTTTCAACCTAGACCTTGGACTAACACAAACTCTGGTATTTTATTGCAAATATATGTTTGTCGTGACTATCAAAATTAGCTCAACGAGTTGCTCAGACAAGGCCGGCCGGTTCCGCATAATTTGCATATATTATGGTTTCTATTAAACAAACAAAAGCCTCTTTTAAATGTCATATGCGAATATCGAAACCTGTTTTTTAACCGACTTCAAAAAAGGTCGAAGTTCTCAATACGGTTCTATTTTTTTTATATTTGTTACCACAGAACTTTATCTACAAGAAGTGAAACTGATGAGGACCACAGATGGCCTTTACAAACACAGATATCTGGATTAAGATAATTAAGCGACTGTGACGATATAAATAAATAAATGGTTCGGATGACGAAACCTGAAGTTAGGCACTGGAACTCCCCAAAAAACAATATATCCTAGTCGTGTTTCAGCTTATTAGAATTGTCATGAGATACACTTAGGCTAATAATGATTTTCACGGTAAAGTTTGGTTTAGTTGTGGAGGTTACCTCAACTTAAAAGTGGAAAATAATCAACTTTAAAAAAGTGCAACCGAATTAAAGATATTTTTAAAAGCTTATTTGTTTTTCGTTTTTTATTGAAGTTCTAGGCAAGCGTGCTCCATCGTCAGCCACATCATCGCTTACCATCAAGTGGGATAGTGGTCAAACGCGAGCCTATCAATAATAATAATTTAAAAAAAAGTTAAAAAAAAAAATATTTTGACTGGTTTTTTTTTCTTAATGCGCGGCGAGTTTATTCTTATTTGAATAGTAATAATATGTTTGATTGCTTTGAAGATCACAATGTTATGGTTGAAGATACTGAATATTAATTATATATTAAATGGCGATGACGTTAAAAATAATAAATTAAAAATGTCATCGATTCAACGAGTTCAAACAAATTACACGTTTGTCTGATCTGTGCGTGTGTGTGCGTTTGCGCATTACCTCTCATGAATATATTTTTTTACTGTAGACAGGCTCGCGTTTGACCACTATCTCACCTGATATAATTTTTTTTTTAGATGGGAAAATTATCTAATGACAAATCCCGCTTTTGGGCGGAGTGGGAGATAGAGTCAGACTTTTACTGACTATAAACCTACTCCTGTTTCTTCTTTGCCTTCGTCCCAGGGCCCCGGGTTTCACATTCACACTACCTGTGGCCCCAGTAGGCTTCGACTCTGCTGGGCCCCTACGATTTGCTGACATCTCCTTGAGACGCGTGTGGAACAATACGCGCCGTCGAAGTAATCTATTATTTATATACTTTTAAATAGTTATTTATTTAATATTTGCAATAACCGCTTAGATAAAATACGATTTACATACATTGATGTAGTTTCATCACAGTCGTCAACTTCCTGATTTATGTTTTATTTGCGAAGTGCTGTTATTATTATTATTTTAACAGTCATATTATTATCAATAATGCCGTATCAACGCTGACGTAGTTATTTATTACGATGCGATGACGCACTTCACTTTATTTTAAACTTGGAGGACTGTCATAACTGGTTTCAATCGTCTTTTTTTCTGAGATGAAATGATGTAAATGCGACGAAAAACGTTCACTGTTGGACATAGGCCACCCTCAAGTGTCGCCATAACGACCGATCCTGCGCGCCTCGTATCCATCGGTTTCATGATACTCTCACCAGATCATCGGTCAACTTTGTAGGAGGTCTTCCAACGCTGCGACTTCCGGTACGCGTATAACTAAAATAGCTATAAAAATATTATAACGAAAATTCGCCCACGAGATACGGTGTAAATGCGGCCAGTATACCAATGGGCCAGTGACATTTTTATTGGGCGATGATTTAATGGCTATCGATTGTGGCTCCACTATTCATTCGAAGGGAAAAAATATTATTCGAGGTCCCTTATTTATAGGGCCTTGCCACAACCTGCTAATGACTGCAGGGCAAACTTCAGGATTTAGCTAATATTAATTATTCAGAAAATTTGTTTAATTATTTAATGTACGGTAAATTTTCTTAATTAGAAAGTAACAATTTTTTGGTAACTGTTAAATCCATCAAATAAGTAGTGTATAAAAACAAACAATTTGCGTCTTGAGATGAATGAAACAGTTTCTCTGATTCATAAATTCAAAATTATCCATATCTTTGCTAGATTTTTTGGGCAATTCTTCACAAAGAATTTTGTAGCATCTAACATAAACAAACCAACTGATTACAATACCAAACAAAAAAATAAACCCGCATTTAAAAAGCGAACACAGGATCAAAGAAAATAAATTAAAAAAAAAAACAATTATGGCGAATACAATCGCCGATATTCTCGACACGCAGACAGAACTAAAAAAATGGTTTCTCAGTGTAAAAAAAAAATAATTAATTAAAAGTTTTCAGCGTTGGGTTTCAGGCGAACTGATGAGCGGGTGGGCGGTCGCCCCGCCTACTGAAAAGCGACGCCCAGTCGCGCTGTAAAGCGACCTCCTACCGCACCATGTCTAGGAGATGGATTCCACTTTGAAATGTTGATTATTTTTAAATGTAGGTTATTAAATAGGTTTTAGTTACATGAATTTAATTTTCTTTAAATTGAATGAAGAACACGACTTCATTGAGTAGCGTTACTGCTTTTAAATGAAAAAAAAAATGATTTTTTCTTGTCTAACAAGAAAAAATTAAAACATATAATTTTTTTTTAATTCTTATATATAAGCAGGCAAGTTTTATCTTTTCATTATACGAACACGACAGCCTCTTCGTACACACATCTTTGATATTTAATTTAAAGCTTAGAATCGTACATGTATATAGCAAAGCAAAAACTACGAAAAAACATAAAGGAACAAGCCAAACGATAATAAAATTATACTCATAAACTAATATACTATAAAAGGATTTGTATGTTTGTATTTTTCTTTGTGATGAATAAACTCAAAAACTATTGAAATTCTGCTTTATCACTGAGTAACATAGTCATATATTTTTTTTTATTTCACTTGGGTAAAGCTGTTGATAGAAGTTACTATTTTATTAAAATGAGTCTAGTCAGAAATTGAGGATCAATAACCTAAAAAAGGATTTCCTTTTATTCGTTTTTTTTTTTGTTTTCTATCGGTTTCCATTTTAGAGCTTCTGAAACATAATAATATAATAATCAATCAATTTCACTTTCCTATTCTTTGATTTTTCCCTAACAATTTGGAGAGTACTTACATTTCGAGCCCTACACTTCTGTCCAAATTAATACAATGCCTTTCTTGTTCCAAGCCTAAAATACTGAAAGTTGTAAAAAAAAATTAGCATTTTTTTTCAAATCTTGCTTTATTTGTAAATTTTCAGGAATGGACGTTTACGTATGATTTCTGGAAAATAAAATATGGCATGTTTTACTTGTAGTTTAAATTTAATTGTTATATATTATGGTGTGTTTTTTTTTTATTTAGCCTATACTTTGCCCCTGCTGGGCAAAGGCTACCCCCATTTTTTTTTAGGTATTTTTTTCTCGAGCCACTTCGAACCAGCCCTTTCAGAAGGCGTCTAGGTCATCTCACCACCTCAACGACGGTGAATGTTAAAAATTATTTATATTTATCAGAAAATTCTGAAATGAAAACTACAAATTTCACTTATTATTTTGTTATTACCTATTGAAAGTACATATTATTTTTATACATGATTGTATGTTGTAGCTGTTTGTTATCCTAAATAAATAAAATAAATTGTTGGCGCAAAACTTTGGCCCACTAGCTCCTCTCCTACCCTTTAATGGCGCAGAAATCGTAATATAACCGAGCTCCTCTGGTCCGCACAATAAACTCTATATACTTACGTATTATATGAGTCCAAACTAGAGCGGTATTACCACCCCCCATCCTAGTGGGGGCAGTTTTTGTACCTTTCAGCATGGCACTACTAGGTACGCTTTATAGCGCAGTTTCAGTTTTGTGGCGAGAATTGCTCACCAGTAAGTTATAATGGAATAGTAGTTCGGTATAGCTTTGTGATTTAAATGAGGGTTTTTTGATAACCCGTATGGATGCTTTTGTTTTTAGAATGAATGTTATGTGTGTTTGGAAATTTTGTTTGGTATGAATCCTTGTCTGGGTAGACACATGTTTTTTTTTCTTAAATCCTACTTACACTCTACTTCAGGTGAGGTATTCTTTTTATTTTTTTAGGTAAGAAATCATTCAATGACTTCTACCGCGGGCGGAGCGTGAGGGTATGTCAGACTTTTACTGACTAAAATCCACTCCTATGTTCCTTCTTTGCCTTCGCTCCAGGATCCCGGGGTCTCTTTCGCACAACCCATGGCCCCAGTAGGCTTCGACCCTGCTGGGCCGCTATGGTTTTGCTAACATCTCCTTGAGTCGCGCGTGGGGAGGAGAATGATCAACAGGGATCGGAATTAGGTAGAGTTATTCATGTACTTGCATCGAAATATTGATATTAACAATATTAGAAATAAATAATAACAAAAACCTCAGAAATAGATAATACAAATAAAACTAACATAATTAACGTAAAATTTTTATTAGTATTTCTCAGTGAAAAAGATCTCTCTACGTCAACTGAGGTAAGGGTAACAAATTTATACACTCCCCTCGTCATTAATGCAGCAAGAAATTTTTCCTTTTGTATAGGTAAACATTTGTATGTCTTTGTATGTTTGTTACCTCTTCGCGTTCAAACGGCTGAACGAATTTGGATAAAACGCACACGAGTACACCATACATACCCTAAACTAGGATACAGATAATTTCTATTCCGGAAGTGAAAGGAGTGTGCTAGTTCCACACAGGCGAAGACGCTGGCAGAAGACAAAAATTCTTAAAAACATTTATTAACAATAAACGTGCTGTCAAAACTAGGTCAAAAGCATGCAATATTGCCAATAATTACACTTAATCATAAACAGGCCTAACTCAAAAAAGAACTTACAGAGGGTAATTGAATCTTAAAACATTTGTTTCTATATTAAGGTTTAATTTTCAAAATGGCTCCTTAGGCTAAAAACGAAACCCTATTGCAAAGACTCAGCTGTCTGTCTGTCACCAGGCTGTATCTCAAGAACCATGATAGCTAGCCAGTTGAAATTTTCACAGAAAAACAGAATAAAATAAATATTTAAGTGGTGCTCCCATATAACTATAATTTGATTTCGTTTTCTTTTTTCCGTTTTTTTTTTTTGCTACGGGCGTTATGGAAACCTACATGTGCGAGTCCGGCTCGCACTTGGCCGGTTTTTTGAGTTAGGTCTCTTTATGATTAAGAGTGCATAAAGGTCGACTTGTTTCGCATGAAGTTTTGTATTGGAAATTTTTGTCAATGGAATAGCGCACGGCTTGATTTGAAATAAAATTATTTTGTCAACAAAAACGAAACCCCAGATAGGGTAGTAACCGACCGTCCGGTAATCGTCCGGACCAAGCCCAAGTCGTCGACGGCGCGTACTGTTCCACGCGCGCCTCAAGGAGATGTCAGCAATCCGTAGGGGCCCAGCAGGGTCGAAGCCTACTGGAGCCAAGGGTCTGATTCTGAAAGGAAGACTCGGCCCTGGTACGAAAGGCAACGAAGGAACAGGACTGGGTTTTTAATCAGTTAAAGTCTGACACTATCTCGCGCATCGCCCAAGAGCGGGGGATGTCATAAGATGATTTTCCAACCGAAAAAAAAGATAGGGTAGTAAAGGGTTGAAATAAATGCAACTAATGACAAACGACATTTTGGCTATAAACGGTTTTATTGCAATTGTTAACGGTAATGGGAGCATGGACGTCGAAATGTCGCGAGGAAGCAGTTTTTACGAGTTTTATCATCGGTGAGAATAACACGTTTATTGGACAATTAATTTTAATTGAAACTAGCTGCCACCCGTGGCTTCACCCCCGTGAAATTACTTCTCACCTTTCAATAAATTTTAAAATTGTCAACTGTTTTTCCTACTTTTTTTTTTGTTCGCCTTAATAAACCACTTATTAAGGTGAACAAAAAACAATCGGTCAAACCTTTTTTGAAGTTCAGCGATACTGACGAACAGTAATTGATTTTCATAATTATATAATGAGAGCTGTGGTGGCCGAGTGGTAATGGCTCCGACTTACGGAGTTGTAGGTCGCGGGTTCAAACCCAGCCAGGCGCATTACTTTGTGTAATTTATTTCATCACCACTGCTCTCAAAACGGTGAAGGAAAACATCGTGAGGAAACCGGCATGTCCTAGAACCAAAAATTCGAAGACATGTGACATCCACCAACCCGCACTGGGCACGCGTGGTGGATTACGGCCCATTCCCTCTCCTAGAGAGGAGGCCTGAGTCCCAACAGTGGGAACATAATAAGGCCGACTATGCTATGCTATGCTAATTGTATAAGACGATTGCCATTCAAGGTGTCAATACTGCCGGTCTTCTGGGCACATTTCCAGATGACAACGACGTGGAGTGCTTCGATACCCGAGTATATTTTGTGTTTTTCTATATCTATATAAAAGGTAAAACATATCCACGTTCAGCTGAAACTACTGTGACTAGGAGCGTGAAATTTTACACAAGGCTTCCTTTTCCGACATACCTTAGGCAAGGATTTTCCAAAATGCATATTTTGTAGTAAAAAACTGGAATGAATTGACGAACAGTTAAACACCACTCTTTTTAAAATTCTTCCAAACGTACTTTCTTGTGTCTTTTTTTTAAAACCCTGAAACGGCTTCCTGTCATTAACTTAACATATCAAGTGCATGAAAGCCTAAAAAAAGGTTCTGAATACGAATTGATCTGATAAATAAATAAGGGCTGCTCACCCCCAACCCTCGGACTTAGCGTAATGGTTCAATGACAACATGTCAAGAGGATTGTGGAGATTTAAACGTTTACTCTAGGAGAAGGCATCAAATTATCAGTCTATGCTTTAGAAATCTATGAGTTCTGCCAAAACATTAATAAATAAATGATTCACACTTTCATCATCATCGTCATCATCACCATTTCAGCCGAAAAACACACACACACACAGGCCTCCACCAAGTGTCGCCACAATGAACGGTCCTGTGCGTCGCACGTCTATCGCATTCCCGCGACTCTCACTAGGTCTTCGATCCACTTTGTGGGAGGCCGCGCCAACGCTGCGTCGTCCGATAGGGCCGTGGTCGCCACTCTAGAACCTTTCGGTCACATCGACCATCTGTTCTGCGAGCAATATGCCCTGCCCACTGCCACTTAAGTTTGGTGATTCTTTGGGTTATACACACTAATATTACAAAGTACGTATTTTTTTTTTTTACTGGCCTGTTGGTCTAGTGGTTAGTGACCCTGACTGCAATCTCAGAGGTCGTGGTTTCGACTCCCACCCAGGACAAATGTTTGTGTAATGAGCACAATCATTTGTTCTGTGTCTGGGTGTAATTTATTTATAATATGCATGTATTTAGAAATATATAAGTCTGTTTATCAGTTGTCTAATACTCATAACACAAGCTCTGCTTAGCTTGGGAGTAGACGGCGTTGTGTGATAGTTGTGGAATATTATTATTATTTATGTGTGTGTGGGTACCTGGACTTCGATGAAACTTTATAGTAATAAAGCTTATGCTTCAGAATGACATGTGAAGTATAATTTATAGTGGTGGAAAGTACTAAAACCTCGCGAGCAAAGCTGTAGCCTGTAGCAGCTAGATATTCACTTCTGCTAGCTGACTGGCTCACATTAAAAAAAAAAATATCTCAAGACAACATACTCTCGGCATAAAACTTCGCTAACACAAGACTACACTTAGGTACAGAAACACTTTTTTAATATAATTTTAGTTTTTAGAATATATAAGTTACTGATTTCGAATATTTAATTCAATACGATTCAATTTATTCAGGGACAATTTACATTGTGTTTGAAATCATACATAAAATTAACATCCATTAAAATTATAAATACAATTAATTATAGAAAATAACAAAAGTCAATTTATTTGCTTATGAACATCAAAACTAATAAATATTAATAATTTAATAGGAATTTAAACAAACAAAAAATAATAATATTTACAAACGGGTAGAAAAATAAATTATTGGGCATCAAAAAATTCATCCACATCGATATCAATAGGAAAAGTGCCCAGAACGCTGGCAGCATTGCCACTTTGGATAGCAATGCTGATTCGTTGTCCGAAGAAAAGCCCAGCCCTCTGGTCACGCGAAGAGTCGACCAGTCTGCAATTGCAGAAAACCTCAAACGGCGTAAATACGAGTATAATAATCTCATCGGAAGTCATATGTTTGAGCCGTTTGGGGTTGAAACACTAGAGCCATGGGATCCGAGCGCTCATCGGGTTGTTCTTGACATCAACAAATAACAAAATAAATAAAATTTTATAACTTAACAAATTACCTACCACATTCTAACTTTACTCAGTCTCAGATTTTTCTGATGATCTATTTATATAAAAGGAGAAACTGACTGACTGACATATCAACGCACAGCCGAAACTACTGGGACTAGGAGCGTGAAATTTTGCACAAAGCTTCCTATTATGACGTAGGCGAGCACTAAGAGAGGATTTTTCCAAATTCAGCCCCAGGAGATGAAACGGGTGTCTATTGTATGGAGAAATCTAATGTCACGCGGGCGAAGCCACTGGCAAAAGCTAGTTAATTAATATTATTTTAAATTTTGGATATGTCATCGTTTACCGACATTTATTTTTATTTTTATTGATATAAACTAGTGCTTGATTGCGATCCCCCCTGATGGTAAGTAGTAATGCATACATTACACCGGCAGGAACACACATTACATTTCTCCAATAGGAAAGCTTTGAGTTTTGATTTGGTTTATATGTCCGAAAGTTTGTATGTATGTGTTTGTGTGTGTGTATGTTTGTTACTCCTTTACGCTCAAACGGCTGAACGGATTTGGATGACAATATGTATACTGGTAGATTATGTCCTGGAATATAACATAAAGTCTGTATACCGGGAATATGTTTCTTTGTAGTATTTATCTACGTTCAAGGGAATTAAACTTATAACTAATAAAAGTAAAAAGTCTACTCACCACAAGAGGTAGTTGCACCATTGGTGTCTGAAACAAAATAAAATAATTTATTGTATATCAACGGAGATAAAACAAGAAGTAAGTATTTTTTTAACTTCCAGAATCGTAGCCCTTAAGCCTGCAGGACTAAATTCGTAGCATGTTCGTAGCAAGAACAAAATTCGTAGCATGTTCTTAGCAAGAACTAAATTCGTAGCATGTTCGTAGCAAGAACTAAATTCGTAGCATGTTCTTAGCAATAATCACAGTAATGTAACCGGAACAAATGTGTACAATTTTCTATGCATCCTCATCCTCAAGCATTCTTAGCAAACTTTTATTAACTTGCCAAGTGGTTGATCTTTTACTATTCTAAGATTCGTAGCCCGTGGCGCGTAGCAAGGTCAACGTAGTATGTTCGTAGACTTCGTAGCAACCAAAATTGAACTTTTTAATGAAATTTCGCTTTGTAAGCATTTAAGATATTCTGGTTACCGTAGATAATGTAAGGATATAGGTAATATCGGAGAATATGCATAGATAAGATAATTTTTAGCGTCACACGGGTCACGGGTCTTTGTTAATTTCTGTTTAGTTAATTCGTGATTAGTTAATAATTAACCTTATTTTGTTATTTATCCTGTGAGAGTTAAAGTTCCCTTTTTCTTTTTTTTTCCTTCTATCTTTCATTTGTTTTCTCTTTCATAGCTTCTTTCTGTTTCTCTTTATTTACTTCTTTCTTTTGTTCCTACTCTCTTTCTTTAGCTTCTTTATTTTTTTCCTCTTTTCTTTTCTCCATCTCTTTTATATTGTCTCAAATCAAGTAAAACCAACAGGATCAGCTCTTAAAACGTAAGAATAAGCTGATTTTGCTTTGTATATTTAATACCTCTTATGAGTTTGTGTAATTATTAGTCAGTTAGCAAAAGCAAGACAGCAAAAAGTTCTAGTAAAATTTATTTACAAAGTATTATAAACTAACGTTTTTTTATAGTATTAATACTTCAGTTTTCACTGATCACAATATGAAAAATTCTAGTTTGTGTTTCCTGATAGCTACAACATACGGGTCTTTAAGCCAAGAGTGAATAGGTTACTTCTAGGCAAGCGTGCTCCATCTTCGGCCACGTCATCGCTTACCATCAGTTGAGATAGTGGTCAAACGTGAGCCTATCTATAATAAATAAATAAAAATTCAGTCAGGAATATTCCATTACGAACTTAATAAGAGTACTTATCATCAAGGACGTTGAAATGTGTCACCATCCAGGAACGAATTCCACCTACATACTTATTCAATAACCTACGCATAAAAGATAAGATAATATTTCAAACTTTATCAGTAGGTACATCTACTTATTTATTAAAAAATCTAAAATAATTGATAAAATGAGTCTAGAACATGGGATTTTGTAAAAAAAAAAAAAAACTGGGCAAGTGTGAGTCGGGCTCGCGCACTGAGGGTTCCGTACAAACTTACCTATGTAAATAGTTCAATTCTCGAATGGAGTTTCGAAGATTTTTTCTGAATCGCATATAAGTATTTTTTTTTTGTGACGTAACAACAAATTTTCTGCTTTGAGATTTATTCCTATACCTGTGCTCTAAGAACTTGCTCTATTCCTAATTTCAGGATTCTTGATCAACGGGAAGTACCCTATGAATTTTGAATTCCTTGAGGGTATCGAAATACACGTTTTTTACGACATAAACGGCCGTATCTTGTTTTTCTTTAACTTAAAAGTTTGATTTTTTCAGAACTTCAAGGGACCGCAGACCTGAGTATATCGTTTTAATTTTAACTCGATACTTGAACGAGTTCCTGAGATAAAGGTTCTAGACAAATGGACGGACGGATAACAAAGTGATCCCTATTAGGTTTCCATTTTTTCCTTTTAATGTACGGAACCCTAAAAATTGTGATCTATTTATGTTACATCGACGTCACGGCTGGCGCAGTGGCTAAGCGATTGGCTACTGCGCACTTCGATTCCCGCACGTTAAAAATATTTCGGTACTGGAGGTATCGAAATATTTTTTACGCATAAAGCTGTAACACATTTTTTGAGTAAACTTGTATATACAACAAAATTTGTAATATAAATATAGAGCAGTGGTGGCCGAGTGGTAACGGCCCCGACTTACGAGTTGTAGATCGCAGGTTCAAACCCAGACAGACGCATTACTTTGTATAATTCATTTTATCACTACTGCTCTCAAAACGGTGAAGGAAAACATCGTGAGGTAAAACCGGCACTTCCTAGAACCAAAAAATTCGAAGACATGTGACATTCACCAACCCGCACTGGGCCTGCGTGCTGGATTACGGCCTATTCCCTCTCTTAGAGAGGAGGCCTGAGTCCCAGCAGTGGGAACATAAAAAAGCTGACTATGCTATGTTATGCTAAAATAAATATTATTTTTCCTAGATGTATGTAGCGTTTGGTACTGTGATCTTACACTGACTATTGATTACATCATGCAAATATATCGGCTAAAAGGATTTTTACGAAAAAGAAAGAAAGAAAGAAAAAAAACGTTTATTTCGTACCTCACACATACAGTAGAATTACAAATTACTTACATAATTAACAATTACAAAAACTTTTCTCAATTACAAAAACTCTTCTCAATTACAAAATTATTTTTAATGTGTCCTTTCGCAGGTCTGATGGAAAAATTTTTTTTGGAAATAAGCAGTACCTTTGTAGTCTTGTCTACTTTGGTATTGTCTTTTTCTGTTTTTGTGTGCACGTAATTAATAATAAAAAAAAAACTCCTGAAAAAATGCACTTTTTGCCTTACGATCTTATGCATGGGAGGTTTCGCTGTATGTAGTCTACAGATACTAGTATTATTATATTCCAGGTATATTATTATTCCAGGTCTTGTGTCTTGCGTACGTGAGTTTACAGGTTTGTGAACGCAATACGGGTAATTCACACTTCAATAATTTGCAGTACATCGCAGACTACCCCGTTTTAATGTTAAGTTCTTACAGTCCATCCGAAGTTTGTCTGGTAGATATCGCTGTTAGCGATAAGGCAGCCATTGTACCCATAGATTAAGTTAGTTTAAATGTTTTGTTACTATTTTGGTGTACAATAAAATTTGATTCCTGGTGTCGGGGATCGATACTTTAAGAAATAAAACCTTCCACTCCAATCAGTGAAGTTGCCATGTCAACGGGAAAAACTATAATTTATGTAAAAATATTAAATCCTAAAACTGTGCTTGATTTGAATGGCAAAAATTACTTAGAAAAACCAACTAAGGGTTACTTGCCTAACTTGTGGTTTCAAATCCGGGTAAGTACTTTGTGTAATTCATTTGATCACCACTGCTCTCAAAACGGTAAAGGAAAACACAAGGAAACTTCAACGAGATCTCGTACTGGGATTACGTTGCATTCCCTCTCCTAGAGAGAAGGCCTGAGTCCTAGGAGTTGGAACATTATAAGGCTCATTACGCTTATGCTTATTCGAAAGTTCGTCATTTTCATTGATATAAAATCTCATCAGCACACAACATGTTTTAAAAAAACTAAGTAGGTAGGTATACGAACGTATAGGTATTGTCCAAAAAACAGGTATAGTACAGAGTATAACTATCTATAGTATATCTAGTCATTTGAACTTACGAATCCTTGACACTACAATAAAATTGATAACATTGTACATACATACCTACATATCTAAATTTTTTTTTATGAACTGACAAAGAACTCCTTTACGCTACATTAATAAAGAAATACGTCATTCGTAGATAGGGAAATAATTCGGTTTTTCTTGAAATTACTATAAATACAGTATTTAGAAATATATAAGTATGTTTATCAGTTGTCTAGTACCCATAACACAAGCTCTGCTTAGCTTGGGACTAGAGGGCATTGTATGATAGTTGTGGAATATATATTACAAGGTGGACCGATGACCTGGTGAAGGTTGCGGGAATCCGATGGATGCGAGACGCACAGGACCGTTCAATATGGCTATATATATTTGGGGAGGCCTATGTCCAGCAGTGGAAGTCTATCGGCTGAAATGATGATGGTGATGTTTTTTTTTTAATAAATTCGCAACACACGCAGACAAACTTATTATATACAGCTGATAAGTATGTAGTTTACAGATTGTTCGTTGTTTTTGTTTGTCTGCGTTATCAGTGCTAGTGATAGGCTCTTCTGTAAATAAAGATAACCGCTACTCGTTGAGATAACGGATCCAATCCAATGGAATACTTTGTCTTGCTGGTTTTCTCGCGAAATTATTACAGAATCGAAAATTTGCATTCTTACAGCAGTTCGTCTACAACGATAATTTTTTTTAGTAATATAAACTAGTACTTGTCTGCGATCCCACCTGATTGTAAGCAGGGATGCAATCTTTGATGGTGGACTAGTTTATTAAGAGCCTATTCACTCTAGCCTTGAAGACACCTAATTTATAATCGGACGGGAAGACCGCAGCAGGCGAATTGTTCCTGGTAGAACAATTTGGTTCCTTATTCGATCACGCAAGCCTTTCCATTTATTTCCCTTTGGGTGGCTTTAAGCTTTCTGATGAGGCACATTGTGAGCGACCACGTTTCGGAGCTATATATCATCACTGACAACACAAACTGGTCATAGACTTTCGTCTTGAGACACTATGGTATGTTGGACGAGAAGACACCGCGCAGCTTCCCGAACGCTGCCCAGCTGAGTCAGATTCGAAAGTAGAACTACCCAACTGGACTGTCAAGTTAATCATATTTTGTACCGTTCCACGGTATCGTATTTTAGGATTAAGCCACTGGCGTAGCTACCGAAGGGCTAGGCAATGCAGTGCCTTAGGGCCTACATGGCTTTGAGGACCACTAACCTCAAAGCCTAATTAAATTCAAAGATTCAAAGCATTTTATTTCAAATAAACTATTTACAGGCACTTTGGCAGTCAGAAAAAATATGCTAATTCCAAAGCGTAGATCTCTATGGAGAAGAATGTATAAGAAACTCCATGGATACTCTTTTCGATCATGTTATGTATTACAAATATCTTTGTTACATGTTTCTTGTCGCTACTATTACGTGAAAACAATGTAAAAAAAAAAGTAAAAATAAAAACTAAATTTAGATAGTAATATCCCACAGCTATCACACAACGCCGTCTAAGCAAAGCCAAGCAGAGCTTGTGTTATGAGTACTAGACAACTGATAAACATATTTATATATATTTCTAAATACATACATATAATGACAGTATGACGTGACGTCACAACATGATCCTATTCTTATTTGGAACGCATTATAGAATGGCGTATCGTGTTAAAGTGGTACTCAAGGATCTTAGCCGACTTAATATCGTATCCATCCAGTACAGATCATACAGAACCATTATTTGAAGTGGGTAATCATCAAATGACTTCTCCCACTCTGAGTGGAGCAAGAGGGTATGTCACACTGTTACTGACTAAAACCCACCTCATCATCATCATCATCTCTTTGAGGAGTGGCTGGAGCGGCAACACGGCGTCCTCACCTTCCTTCCTTCTCAATAGCGCGTTGAGATCCTCGCGCTCCTCAAAGAGATGTCAGCAAACCGTAGGGGCCCAGCAGGGCCGATGCCCGCTAACTAGGACCGCGGAGAATTTCTGAAAGCGAAACCCGTAGTCCTAGGACGCAAAGGGTAATTGAAGGATACAGGTGTGGTTTTAGTCAGTAAAAGTCTGACACGCCCTCGCGCTCCGCCCAGAGCGCGAGAAGTCATTTGGATGATTTCCCAGCTTAAAAAAAAAATCATCATCATCATCATCTTCCTGCCCTTCTCCCGTGTTATTTGGGGTCGGCGCAACACGTTTTTTTCTTCCATTCTGCCGAGTTCAAGACGAATGACAGTCGTCATACTATCACTAACTTCCTTTTCTTTCATATCACTCTTCACACAATCCATCGATCTTTTCTTTGGTCTCCCTCTCCATCCATCCACATGTAAACTCATACCTCTTTTAGTAACATGCGTTTCATCCCTCCTCTTCACATGACCATACCAATACAAACGATTTCCTTTCAACTTTAACTAAAACCCACCTATGATCCTTTATTTTCTATTTGCGTTCTAGGGCCACGTTCATTCTTACCAATTTTCCCGCAGCCCTAAGCATGGCCCCTTCAATTTGCTGACATCTAAACACTATTTATTTTTAAAACATTTTGTTCCAAATAGATAAGAAATAAAATTACAATACTGACCAACATTATGTTAAAAATAATACCTAACCTTTCAATCAGTTGTTAATAAACATAATTATCTAAATAAATAATAATTTTGATAACTGTTGTATCTTTAAGTTTTACTCAAAAAAGAATATATAACACATTATTTGCAGATTGAAAGACCTCTGGCATCTGTGATCTGTTTGTTTTTAAACTTGGTACAATACTCTGATAAGTATAAATCGTCTCATTTTTTCACCAATCAGCAACCACATCTTGTACTGAGCAAACTGTGAAAAAAATATAGTCTTTTACTATTAAGTCCTAGCATATAGTAACACCTTAGTACCTTAGTTTTATTTATATAAAACTTTTCACCAACCAGGATCTAGCGACCCACGAAATGCGGCGTACAGAAGACTCATCGCTTTTGAGTTACATAGAGTGCCAGCAGAGAAGCGTTCAGTAACGTATGTCAATTTACTGAACCTGATAAGAAAAGTGCGAACGCAGAAGGACTTAGATGACATAAGTTTGCCGAGTTATGTAGAGTCAGACTTATTAAAAGTGAATTGACCTGGTAAAGGCCGTCATCACGCATGCAGACAGTACTTACGTCATAAAGCAGTGCTTTTCGACCTGTGTGCTGTGACCCCCAGGTGGGTCACAATTTCTTGCTTAGGGGGTCGCGGTCGCGAGTTAGGTAAAAGTGAAAACTGAGGGTTACTGACCCTATGCCACAAAAAGTATAACAATTCAGTAATAAAACTATGCCTATTTATGCTTTAATACTTTTTTGTGATCTTTGTTCTAATTTTGACACGCAAATTGTGTGTGATTTGAAGACATCTAAATTCAAAAAGTGGTCACAAGAGCGCAGTGCGCCCGTCCAGTCCGACCGCAATATTACGGCCCTAGGGCGGGTGCAAATATTTGTCTATTTAAAAAAGGGGTCACAGTTTAAAAAATATTGAAAAACACAGTCATAAAACTTTTTACTTTTTTTGAAAGTGGGAAATTTTATTCTCCTACTCTGAGTTGCCTTTTTCGTTACAGATCATGGTAACTAGAAAAACGTAGCAAGGTATTGTAGATCTATGGTATTCTTTATTCATTTTGATTAAGATTAATTGATAAAAAAACACTTAACTGATTAAAACTATCTATACATTAAAGACAAAAACTACTAGCTAAAATATAAAATATTTTTCAAAGAACTATCCAGTTGCTTAGTTGACACTTCGCATGACCCAAGGGCTGGCTTTTACCTCGGTCAGAGATTAAGCATTGCCATACAACGTGGCAATGCCGCCAGCCTTTTGGGCACACTTCCAGTCGACGGCGATGCGGAAGAATTTTATGACGCCATATTTTAGCTAGTAGTTTTTGTCTTTAGTCTATGGTATTGAATATACTATATAATAATATGTATAGACACTGAAAAAGAAAGAACACTTTTCACACTGGATTTCAGGAGAAAACTACCAAAATAAAAATTAAAGAAGGCTTGATTACTCTCCTTTGAAAACAAAAGCGAATCATTTAATCTCAATAAAGGTAATGTCGCATATATTTATAAAATACGATTGCTTGTATCGTGTGTATGTTACCAATCGATTTTCTTGTTTATAATAATCGATGAAAGCGTTCGATATCGCTACTCGCTCGTATTGTTTAGATTTTCACTCTTCTCGCATTATCGACGTTTACTTTCGTTAAAATTGTTTTTTATAAACATCGCGGGTGGCAGCGGTTTTTTTTTTAATTGTTATTGTTAATCGATAAAGGTGCTTTAGGCGCGGTAGTGGGTTTAAATTAAAAATAAATTGTTTTGCTTCTGGAGATGTTGAGTCGATTACTCGTTGTTGTATTCAAAACTCAACTTGCTGATGTAGAAGTGTGATAATGTCATGAATATGCTGCTAAATTAGAAAGAAGAAAGAAAAATATTTTATTTAGCACAGGTACACAGATACACACAATGTAGAAACAGCATGTAAACACCTAAGATAAAAAAAAAAACTATCATTCAAGTGTGTCTCGTGCCTGCACCAAATAGGTCCAGTTCAGCAAAAATGTCAGACAACTTCGTGTTAATATCGTCAATAGCATAAGCATAGCATAATCAGTCTTTTAATGTTCCCACTGCTGGGACTTAGGCCTCCTCACTCTAGGAGAGTGAATGAGCCATAATCGCCGTAATTCACCACGCGGGCCCAGTGCGGGTTGGTGGATGTCACATGTCTTCGAAGTCCTCGCGGTACGCGTCCAGATCAGCCCACCACCTCTTTCTAGGCCAGCCTCGATGGCGCTTTCCCTTTGCAGAAACCCACTGCGTGGCGTCGCTTGCCTAACAGTATCTGTGCATGCGGCTGACGTGACCCATCTAATCCCATTTGAACCTGACCGACTTTTTGCCCAAATCTATTATAGCCGTAATTTTAAAACTATAAAAGAAAAATATAAATAAGGTGTAACTACGCCACTGTTTCAACTTCTAACCTTCCGCCCAATACCTACAATGATATTAAATCAAAAGTTAAAAAAGTTAAATAACCGAATAAACTGGGGTACCTATTAAAACCCAACATATTAAAAAACTACGTCCAAAATTTACTTCGCTGACCATCGTAAATTCTGGGAATCCCAGACAAGCTCATTACTGGTTGAATCAATATTTAACAACTAAACATATATACCAAGTTTGTTCTAACGGATAGATGGCCAGAAGTAATTACAAGCGTAGTCAAAACGGTTAAAACTTATGAGGAAAATAAGAAGAAAAATAAATAGTCTTGTCAAAATACTTGTGTACTTTTCTGGAGGAAGCTTTTAATGTATGGTATATTTAAGAAGGTCTTTTTTCACTCGCCTGTCGTCAACATCGAGCATGGTTTAAAAGCTTCTAACTTCATCTAATGAAATCCAACACGATGTTTGAGAACAGGAGTGGGTCTTTAGTCAGTAAAAGTCTGACACTATCTCCCGCTCCGCCCAAGAGCGGGGGTTGTCATTAGATGATTTTCCCACACGAAAAAAAAAACACGATGTTTGACGAAAATGCAACGCGAAAAAAGAGAGATAACGCCGGAAAACTCTGTTAGTATTCGGTACTCGAATATTTTACAAAACTTGTTCCTGGAAATACGTGTTTTTTTTTAAGCCCTTAAAAGCTTTTGAAAAAAAATTCGTTATTTAGAATCTTGATTAAATTTGCAAGATTTCTATAGATATTAATTTTTAATTTTTAATTTTTGAGTTTCAGAGGTTTTTACTGGATTAGTTTTAAACACAAATTTATAAATTGATTACAATAGAAGCCTAGATAGATAGACCCACAAGATCTGTGTTTCCAAAATATCTAATGAAAAATGTGTAATAACATCATAACCGTGTAAGAGCGGTTGTATGAAAAACAGTGAAAATGTATGTAGAGTTACATCCCCTTAATTTATATAATAGTAGCACTTTGCTAGCGACTTTGTTCGTAAGAATGTTTTCAAAAACTTTAACACCCCATAAACTGAATTTTAATTTTGAAAAACTAATAATGACCAGCAAAGCGTTCTTTTAAAATTGAGATGAGGAGAGGGAGTGTCAGACTTTTACTGCCTAAAACCCACCTGTGCTTTTCAGAGCCGCGGTAACTCTATCGAACAATCTCCACAGATCGAGCAAATTCTTAGTTTATATAATATTTTTCATATTACTTGCTTAGCGTAATTTTATATACACCATAATTTTTTAATTAGAACAAATACTTAAAGGGCTTATTAGATAAGGTCTTGTTATTATTTAAGTAAAGTCACAATAAATAATATTCATAAATAGCAAAGTTATTAGCGTTCGTATATTATTAATTATGAATGAACAAATGGCGATCAAAATGGAAAAAACACTGCGCGTAATATTTTTTAGTAGCAACTGTTATGAATGATTGATTCAATTATGAATTTACCAATTATGATAAATTTTCGTGGACAATTTTAGTATTTCGTTTTTTTTTTTACTTTTTACTACACAGATATGATCATTAACGGGTACGGGTAGAGCCCCATTTTTTTGTATTAATTAAAAAACAATGGTGTATAAAGCGATTTTGACTGACCTGTTGGTCTAGTGGCTAGTGACCCTGACTGCTATGCCGGAGGTCGTGGGTTCGATTCCCACCCAGGACAAATGTTTGTGTGATGAGCACGATCATTTGTTCTGTGTCTGGGTGTAATTTATATATAATATATGTATGTATTTAGAAATATATAAGTATGTTTATCAGTTGTCTAGTACCCATAACACAAGCTCTGCTTAGCTTGGCGTTGTGTGATAGTTGTGGAATATTATTTATTTATTTATTATTATATTATCTTCCCGTCCGATAAATAGTCCGAATATTCTTTTGTTACTTATTTCTTTTTGATAGGCTTGACCACTATCTCACCCTAAGCAGTGATATGGTCGATGATGGAGTACGCTAGTCTAAAAGTAACCTATTCACTATTATTCAGGTTGTAGCTCAGCGTTTAGGACATTTTTTTGATTTCACGCGTGCAAAACCGCTGTCAACAGTTAGTTTAATAATAAACAAAAGAAAGAAAACAAAAACTTTTGCTTCACAGAAGAATATTAAAAAGAATAACAAGTTTTTTTTTTAATATCTTTAGGATAAACCCGCAAGCAATACCTACTTGTTTTTCAAATATAAAAAATATATATTTTAAACCCCACGGAGGGTTGGAACATCAAAATATGTTTTGGATCCAAAATATGCGTCGTCATCTGATGAGATGGGCAGATCTCGAGGAAGCGGTGAAAAGAGGATGCTATTATGAAAAACTGAATAAATCAAGATTCAAACCATGTTTCTGAAAAAATGCTTTAGCTAAGCGTTAAAACGCTATTGTCAAAGTAAATGATTGGTTTATAAATTTGCACTTTTGAAAAATAAGTTCTTGAAAAATATATCTTTAATTGGTTTCGTTAAATCTTCACATTCATTGTAAGCAACAATTTTGAACATCATAACAGCACTTATAATCGAAAAAAATAGTAAAGATACAAAGTTTGTTAGGCAGTACGGAGTCGATATTTCGAGACCTGAGGTTTTCAGTCAGTAAAAGTCTGACACTATCTCCCGTTCCGCCCAAGAGCGTGATTTGTCATAAGATGATTTGCCCACCGAATAAAAAAAAAGACCTGATTATATTTATTTCGTTTTTTGTAAATGTCACCGGCAAATAGCAAACGCCGCCGTAAGATTTTAAAATAGGTATCGTAAGAAATTGTAAACTTTTTTTTTCTAAATATGACTTCTAGTTATGTTGAAAACTAATGATTTTGGATATGATTTAACATAAACAAAACAATTTTTTATATAATATATCAAGAAGTTATAATCTAATCAAGATTTATTACAATTATACAGAGATTGCAATTTTCCGGTGACATATACATATATACTTACTTATGTACGTAGATAGTTAAAGTATAAATATCAGTTAATATATAAGTATTTTTGGTAGGTACCGTGATATCGAAAGGAGATCGAATGAGTTAAGTTTTTTATAGCTAACGAACTGGCTATATAGAATAGGTTTAAAAATTGAGTAGAACAAAGAAATGTCTATTTTTTTTAGTTCGAACATAAATTTTGTAGCGCAATGAGCTGATATCGAATCCTGAAGAATAGTATAAGTAAAACATGATAACATCCCAAGAGTTTTATTCAAATAGAAGATCCCCTACCGAATTCTACCGTCGCAGAGTTGCGACAGCGCTATATAATTATAAGTACTGTTATGTACTTTTCATAAATATAAACAGCAATTATAAACCAAAACTTTTCACTCACAGTCAAAAACTTATTTCACATGTAGAAAGCTACAGTAATGCACCCTGTGGGATGAACGAGAATTACGAAAGTGTGACTGCGGGCCAATGATAGTATAGTACAAATAGCAGCATCATTTGTGTACCTACCTCTCTCACGTTAAAATACTTTAGAAAAAGGGGGTGACCAGTTGATGACTCTGACTGTACCATGACGATGCAGTACGCTGTAAGTACTAGAAGGATAAAGGATCCTTCGGCATCCTTACATGCCAGCGCACACTGTCGGAAACTACGCATTGGCATGCATGTAGGAATTTCTTATGTCTGCGTATGGTTTCCGCACTTAGTCCTATGAAGACCATAGTACGTGGGCCATGGCGGCCATAATCTTAGGTAGGCTTATTCCAACCAGCCCACCTCTCTCCAAAAACAGATCAGGCCTCTCGTTAAAATGGAGCTAAGAATTTTATCGTAGTATTAACCACCTCAGCGAAACTTGCTGAGAAGGCTGACTCGATACATTTGCTGCCAAAGACTTCAAAATCATTAAAATGCATTACATCCACATTCTCGTAGAAAACAAAGTGACTGTAATCAACATCGAAAACTGTTGCTGTTTTAACTTGACACTGACAAATCAAGAGCAAAAAAACACTAGATAAATCAATAGATCCTATAAGGACAACACGCCATCAGAAATGTTGGTGCAAACTTTACATATTAAAATACCGAGTAGTAATAATAATGCTCTTTCAAAATTCCTGCTAATTCTAAGTTATGCCGTGAAACGGATCTCCATATTAAAAACAAATACAGTTCTAATTTAACAACTTATTTGACAAGATCCCGTTATTTTTCAAGTCACAGCCTCTAGCTAAGTGTCACGTTAAGACTAAACAAAGGTGCCAACACAACTAAAAAGAAGAATACACAGACCGATTTAGTTCCACATTTTAAAGTTAGAGTCAGGTCAAATTCCACCAAAGTGAATCTTACTTAGGTCTTTTTACATATAAGTGCCAATGTGATTGATTGTAGCATTCTATTGTACACAAATATTGGTGCTTATTCAGATTTGTGGGAACTAACTGCATATACTTTTTTGACACTGTATCGCATGTAATACCAATCCCAACGTTTTATATTTAAAAAGTTACCATAAAGCATTTTTTTTAATATCACAAAATAAACTTTTGAAAAGACTATAATACTGTATGTAAGCTATTTCAAAAGTAAAGAATAATTTCATAAATAAATAAATCATTTCGCGCCATTACAGAAAAAATATATAAAACATTGAATTAAATCTTAAACAAAACTCTACAACTGAATCAACAAAACTGTTACCTAAATGCCATTCGAATCACTCCCTTACACCATTGACAATAAGATCTACTTACCGCTTCATCTAAGTTGTCACCATAGTCTTCATCCCTTTGGAGACACATCCAGAAAACACTAATCCCAGGTCACTTCACTTCATAAAATAATTAAAGTTTATCGGACCTAATAATATGCCCTGCGGCACGCCACGACAGTACTCTCGACCAGACTGACGCAGGCCAGCTCCAATGTTTTGAATACAATCTGTAACAGAAAAAAAAACAATAATAAACTACACTTGCCCGTAGTTTTATGTTTGTATATTGTGGTGAGAGTGTATGTACTGTTTGAAGCTGTCAAAGGCTTGGGAGAAATATCTTTATTTGTAACTAGACGAGTTTTAGAAATTCTGTTATCAAAATGCCCGGATTTCTCAATGTTTAAAGATAATAGTGGATTTTACTAATGCATAGAATTAAAATCAAACCATTTATCTCAAGTATTTGACAGGAAACTGTTAATATAATATTCGCTGAAACTCATTTCTAAATAATTATGTCAATCTATTTAGAACAATGGGTGTAATGCTACACGATACTACTACGCTCTACGATTATATTCGATACAACCGTACTCCGTCAGTCTCATATTGATATTATATAATTTTTAGATAAAATAATTATTGAACACGTTAATTAATCACATAGCTTATTTTAGAATGATATAAAAAAGTTCTCTAGAAAGGTCGGGACCATTTTTTTAATAAAAATTGTTTTGATTTTTATAATTAACTAAACTGTTAAATAAAACGTAACTGGTAAAGAATAAAATATTATAAATATTGTGATTTTTAATTACTTAGTCAAACTAAAGTTAAAACTACCAACAGCGACGCAGCTGTACTCCAGGAGTTCTAACATTCACCTACAATAGTTTTACACAAACAATAAGTAGTATTTTTAAATATTGCCCGGCAATCTTTGCCTATGACTAATTTCTAGATAGGCCATAATATAACACATACAACACAAAACAATCAACCGGAAATAAAACTCTATTACCATAACGATAAAGACGATAATAACAAAGAAAGTCCTGGCTTATATGGCGTTACTTGTTTAGAAAGAACAATTGGTTGTAAAATGACACCTGAAGGCGACACTATTCTGAAACAAAATATTTTGTTTCTATGGTCAGTCTAGCTAAGCAAAACATTTTTGTTAATATCCTATTTCATAAACATCAGGGAGCCAGCAATAGAAAAATGTAGACCTACTTGGAACATTACTATTATTATTTTCACAACTTCAAAGTCAAAATATATCAGTTGACGTGTGAATGCAATCCGTAAACTAAAACTTTCTGGAGTAGCGTAAATGGTTTAAAGGTATATTTATAAATTCATTCCTTATTTGTTGTAAAAATGTAATTTTATCTACTACAAATTTACAGACTTTTTATAAAAAGAACCTAACTATAATAATATGATTACTATAAATGATGGTTAGAAAATTCTATCATCATAGTGATTTCAGCCGAAAGACGTTCACTGCTGGACATAGGTCTCCCCCAAGTGTCGCTACAACGAACGGTTCTGTGCGTCTCGCATCCATAGGATTCCCGCGACCCTCACCAGGTCATCGGTCTACCTTGTGGGAGGCCTTCCAACGCTGCGTCTTCCGGTGCATTGTCGCCACTCTGATTAAAATTCTACAGAAAGTTAAGATTTTGAATCTTCAGTAATCTCCTGTGTTATTAGGTATTTAAATGTATCATAAGGTTTCAATATATTTTTAATAAATGAGGCTGTTAGAGTCTCAAATATATATAATTGACTCATCCACCACGTTAACATTTTCAGCAAATAAAAAAAAATACCCATACAATCAATTTAAAGGAACGACTTTTTCTAAATCAAATCACTAACTTAGAACCACACAGAATACACTTATACAACAATCACTGTCTACTATCACAAAGTTATACACAACAATAAAAGATTCTCGCCAGCCAATATAAAACCGTTTGCTGTCCAAAACACTGCATTAAGATAAACAAAAACTGTTGAAAACGAACAACAGCAGTTGTATGACATACGATAGCTCAAAACACGACCTGTACCGCAACTGTATCATAACACGGCATGTTTAACTTATGAAATGGAAACACCATCAAATTATGAAAGCAAGTCATATTTCTATTCGCTATAGAGATTAAGGAAAAACTAAACCAAAACTAACTAATAAATAATAAAAACTAGATAAAGAAAATATTTGGACAATCAAATATTTTCTTTATTTGGTGGGTTGTGGTCAGTCACTTCCTGTCTGACACTCCCCGTCGCTCCACTCAGAGCGGGGCAGGGCACATTGCTAGCAGAATGGATGGCCGTTGGGGTCGAAAGGTTCTGGAATGACGACCACGTAACGGAAGACGTAGCGTTGGAAGGCCTAAAAGGCGGACCAATGACCTGGTAAGCGTTGCGGGAATCCGGTGGATGCGAGACGTATAGGACCGTTAATTGTGGCGACACTTTAGGAGGCCTATGTCCAGCAGTGGAAGTCTTTCGGCTGAAATGATGATCCACAGAGATGATGACTTATATAGGATTAAGGAAGAAGATGACATCAGACAAAAATAAACCGAGACAAAGAGAGTCTGCGGAATTATTGAAAATAGTCATCGTGGCTCTGGAACACAAAAGAAAACTTAAAGAATACGGTGGGCTTTAGTTAGTAAACTTTTACACTCCCTCTCACGCCACCGAGAATGAGAAAAAAATGAAAAAAAAACGGGAGGAAATAGTATATTTTGATACGAGTGCAGAAAGTTTGTCATTACGACCGAGGCGGAATTCGCACGAGCCGTAGGCGAATGTGTTATGGAGCCGAGGGCTGCAGTGATAAATTTGCACGTGTATCAAACGACTTTTTTCAATACACTTACAAAGAATTTAATAAACGGGAGTTGACCGGCGCCTCGTGAGGGTCGACACACGCTCAGCCTGATACGATAAATGTAATAAAATTGAGGTGGGGAAGAGCACGCGTACTTTTCTGCACTAGTGCGGAAAACAATCTATTGCATGCCTAAAAGCAGTGGAATTAAAGCGGGTTTCCGAGTAAGTGCATTGAAATGTTATTTGATGATTTTCAACCCCACAATCAAAACAATTAAAATGGGCAAGACCTTGATGATTTATGTCTTTAGATATTATTAAAAAGCCGTCTCAAACTAGATACATTCACATTCCAAAATATTAGTCTGGTTACTGTAATAAAAAACATTTTACAAAAAAAAAAAACAACCGACTTCAATGTAGCCAGAGTGCGTCAAATGACAATTCTAATAATCCCAAACATGGTTAGATTACATTAATTTATTACAGAGTTCCGGCGCCTAACTTCAGGCTTCATCATCAGACCAGTTCGATATATTCCCCCTCTTCTTTCAGTCAGTCATCGACTACACGTATAACAAAGCTATTTTAATTGTTACGACGGTTCTGCTATGATCATATGAGGAGTTCTGTTCTATATCTTCGAAGTTCATGATCAGATCATAACAATATTTCTATGGGACCAACTCGGAAGCATAATATTTCAATAAAAAAAAAAGTTTCAAAATCGGTCCACAATTGACCGAGAAATCGGTAAACATACATAAAAAAAAAATACATTCAGCCGAACATAGAACATCTTCTATTTTGAAATCAGTTAAAAACTAGATTGTGTTCACATACAAACGGATGGATATCATCATCATCATATCAGCCGAAAGACGTCCACTGTTGGACATAGGCCTCCCTAAGTGTCGCATCCATCGGTTTCCCGCGGCTCTCACCAGGTCATCGGTCCACCTTGTGGAAGGCCTTCCAACGCTGCGTCTTCCAGTACGTGGTCTCCATTCCAGAACCTTTTGTCCCCTTCGACCATCTGACGGATATCCTTAGACACCAATATGTAGATCTGACCTTGATATTTTATAAAACCAGTAAACAACTTTCCGATTGTCTCCAACCCTGCCACAAATATCTTTATGCTGAAATAAAAGCTTTCGAAAAAGGACAAAGAACCTCTTCAATAGATTCGTCATTATTTGACTTGGTCTGGGTTCTACAATTTGATACCCAGATTGGGCAAATTATAGGGCTTATTTGGCCTTGGTATTTTTTATTATTTAAATCAAAACGTGTATTACAAACTGCAATACAAGATGTTATTGGGTATGACACTGAGGTAAGATACCAACCTAATAAATGGTTTGATATTTTTAAAACTGGGAAGTCGAGTTAGTGAAGTTGAACAAATAAAAATAAACTCTTTTTAGTCAGTAATCTAGATTTAAAAATGTTGACAACATAAATACAAAACTTCGGAAAACCAATAAAAAATATTTCAAAATAGTGTCAGTGGTTGAAGGTAAAAAGATTATACATTTAGATGAAGTTTTATTTCGAATCACGTGTAATTTGATTCGACATAAAACTTCATCTAGTTCCCTACTTATTACTCATACATCGATATCAAGTAACACACAAGCTGTAAATATACCTAACATTTTATTTACATTTCAACTTTACAAACATCTTTCATTTATCATCAAGTTTTGATTCGTTTTATGTGTATTTGTGTAAACATGCGCCAATAAAACGTTATCTAAATCTATAAAACATAAATTTAAAAGAGCGCCATCTAGTTATGCATTGCAGAACTTGTTAGTCAGCTAGTTGACTCATATCGTTATAACAGCGCCATCTAGGGTAGATAACCTGTAGCGTTTTTTTCGAGGCGACGTCACGCCTGTTGCATACGATCAACCAATTGTTTACACAATACAAAAGACCCCTTGTTTGTTTTTCGCTAGACGTTTCCTGGTTTGTTTTGTGTGTGAATATGTGTTTGTGTGTGTGTTCGTATGTTTTCACAGCCGGCTCTGTGTGTTCGAGGACGGTACACAAAATGTTGTTGTTTGCACGGCCGGAGTAGGTAATAAATTCTCTGTCTGACTTACGTACAGATATTTTTATGCTTTAAATATTACGATGGATGTGCTCACTGTAAGATCAAGCGATAGATAACAGTTAGAATTAAGATTGTTAGACATTGTGAAAGGAAACATGACTATTGTAATAGCGACATGTCATAACAATGCATTATTGTTAATTATACCTATATTGTTAGGTACCTTTAACAAAGTAACTGGTGCTGTGAGTGCTCAGATATTTTACTTAGCAATTAAGGTTTTGTTAAGGATAACGGAAGTAATAGGTATATTGAGGATTTTACTTATCCATGCAGTAAATGATTGTTCTGCTTCAAATATATTTTATAAATGCTCCAAAAATACGGTCTAATATCCTAAATAAGAGAATTATGCAAATATGTCTTCAATAGCTTTGTGAAGGATTACACCAAGTAGAATGACAGTTACAATTTTTTAAATTATGATTTCTATTCTATTCACATCAAACCTTTACAGGTTGATTGGAAATGTAGCGATATTTTCATTTAAGGTTATTAACCAATATGTTATTAATGATTTGTATTATATTATTGCGACTTTCATTAATATAGCTGACTAAAAAAATCATTTCAATAAGCTCAAATGATACTTAAATGAATTGATATCCATCATAGGTACACATAAATACTTTATAGTATGATGATGCGTTGTACCTCTTTTCATTCAAACTGCTTTCAATCAATGAAATTTTATCAAAAGACATAAATTAAGTTGATATTGACTAACGTCATGCATAGTTTTAATTAGATCTAACACTTAGATCATCTAAATCTAGATCAATATCATATCGACACAATTTAAATAGAAGTGTAGAATTTGCTACTCTTTCGTTTTTCACAATAAGAATATGCTTTGCCTTCAAAATATATTAAATGTTATCTCATTTAAAAAAATGGTACTTAAATCAACGAATTACTTTTACGCACTAGGACATAGAAATCAACATCCAAAACTGCATTAAAATTAGTAGATACATTACCTTCATTTCACATTAGCATTACATTAGTATTAGTAGCAACCACGCGTGCCATTTTTTTATTAGTAAGTAGTAAAAAAGTTTTAAAAAACTTTTCAGTTGGTAAATCTGTAGATTTCCTTTTAATAAAACCATGACCAGTATTAACTGTACCTACCTACCTACAATTTTTATGAGATTACACACATCCTGTATCAAAGTATTTCTTACCAGATCACGAAATAAAAAACTCTAATATGTAACCAAGATTATGCAACACTGTACAAACAGTACGTCGAGGGAAACTGGCAACAATACTCTGGGAATATGGCCGCCTTTCTTACATTGTTCTTGTATTTATTATGTGTATGTACTAACAAACAAACCAATTAAAATGTTTATAGCTTGTTTAGTTCTTGGGTTTAGTTGTTTTTTTTGCTTTAGGACTAGCTATATAATTTATATTAGATTGTTATTATTATAGCTAGCCCATAGTGTCCAACTGCGGGGCAAAGGCGTCCCTCCATTCTTTCCAGCGACCACGGTTCCTCGCTTTCTTATTCCAATTCTTTATTATATTAGATTATTGTTTATTTATTTTTCTACACATATTAATAGGTCATATTTTTAAATATCTATGACATTCTTAATAAAAAAGATTCTAAAAATATATTTAAAAAAATTATCAGCCGGAAGCATGGTCCAAATATAGCATTAGCAGACAACCCCCTGAATAATTTTACGTTCTTACGATCCATCCTAAGGTTGTCTGGTAGATATCGCTGTCAGCGATAAGACTGCCATTGTACCCAAGAACAAATAGTAGAATAAATAAAAAAGAAATAAAAAAAGAAATAACAATAGAATTAATAGTAGTGTAGTTGTTGTTTTTATATAAATTGTGTTACTTTTTCGTGTACAATAAAGATTATTCTATTAGGTATTTTTAATTATTATACAAGAATAGAATGCAAGACATACATATGTATCCATTTATATTTTTCCTCCAATATAATAAGGAATAATGAACAAACAAATAGTAGTCTTTAAGGGCAAAGAAACATCAAAGAAATAACGGATCGATTGCGTCAAATATGTAGAAGCGTAAATGATGCCAATTTAAACAGATGGAAGGCGAAAACTTGCTGCCTGACCCCAAATAAGGGAAGGATGATGATGATGATAACTTAATTGCTGTGTATACCATACCCCGTATTGATTGATATAGGTCATAAGCGCTGCTCTATCTTCGATACTTTCAAAATAATGAGTTTGAATAAAAAGCAAGCCATTGTTACAAAGCAAAAATATCATTTTTGAGCCGATATCATGACGTCATCACCATACCAACCCCAGGCTTAAGTGTAAATTGCGAATTTCGGCAAATAATCCACCGTAAAACCCGCATGCCGAGGCCAAACTGTCGGACGGTCGTTGGTTCAACGGAAGTTCGGCCACAATACATTCTATGCATATATAATAAGATGTGGCCAAAAGTTCGTCGAACGATTACAAACTGGCATTTGACAGTTAAAACAATCAATCCAATCCTTTCTTAAAATCTAATCTTGAAGCAACAAATGTACTGAATAAATTATAAAAGGGGTCCCACAAGGTCCCTGAACCTTAAGGGACACCTTACTTTTTGTGTTAGCCTCAGAGTTTTAAGTTTTAAGGTTAAATTCGTTGGGAAAGTGATCAATTTCGCACAGAGAAAAAGGAATTATTAGAAACAGAAATTATAAGAGAGAGGAATTATAGACACTTTAGATTTGGACAAATTACAAGTCGGAATTATGAATAACGTACTTTCAAACCCTGATAGTGAAGGAGCTTGTCTTTTATCTAGATTTTTATGTTTAGAATTTAATTTAATTGGTGAGTGATGTTAATAATTGGATAAACATCTACTTCCAAGACATCTACATTTTAATATTCTGTTTTTTTTTTTTGTAATTTTATTCTTAAATAAAAAAAATAAAAAAAAATTCGGTTAAATCCGTCCAATGAAATCTGATCATCCTGAGTAGCATTATTGGAGGAGAATACAAGTTATTTAATGCGTATTGTGATTTTCCTGAACTCTGGATGTTTATAATTTATACTATAATTTAGAAATAGGGTTTTCTCCCGTTTTAAATTATTTACTCTCGCAGGAATCTAAATTTAGCAAAATATCCAACAGGCTATAAAGAAATAAAAATATTACATTCAAAAATTTATAAAACAGACTAGATTATAAATATAATAAGATCCAACTTGCCCTGCTTATTTGAGTTTTAACCTTTGATAAGTTACACAGATCTACACACTAAGCAATTACATTCATTTATTTCAAATCGATACAAAAAATAGATTAAAACAAAAATCGACCATGTACGAACAAACAAGTTGTAAAATCTATACATATATTGATTTGTATCAGGTACAAAGATAAGATATATCTTTTTGCTTATCCGTATGGTAATAGGCATAATAATATGAAACTGTGTTTTGATAGAAACGTACGTACATGGGATAAAGACGATTCAAGAAGTTATGATTATATATATAGGCATAACTTGACATAAGTGAACTTATTGCACTGGAATAGTTTTAACAGAAAAATGGCAGAGACTAGGTGTATTCACAGACGTGTTCATCCAGAAAAGTTTATTAACTACATTACTTATTACCATCATAATATATCTATTTCCATATCCATGAACAGTACTAAAGTGTGAAAAGATGTCCATTACTGAGCATAGGCCTCGAGCAAGTATCGCCACAATAACTGGGTTAATTAATGTATTCTTAAAATTACAAGTTTTGATCTATTAATCCCCATGCTTACAAATTACTACTTAACAATATCAGCACATACTTAGTTCAACTAAACCTAATTCTAAAAGATAACGATATGGTTTATAAAATATAATATTTTTATAACAGGCGTAATCTTTTATAATGATATAATAAAGGAAGTGTTTGTAGGTATCAATGTAGGTGCCGATTATCAGTAATAGCTTGTTGAATGACACATTCTTATTAAGTTGAATACGAAAAATCTAATTCGATGATTTGATGACAATGGTGAAGTGCCGATACCTTTTAACGGATGTTTTTCGAGAAAATTACTTTTAGTGTTTATAATTTAAATATGTGTTTGCACATGTTTTAGTGAAATCTCCCAAGCGGATATTTAGTTGCAACTGCATCAAATTAAATTGTGGAAAAACCCTCCTAACTTAACCAATGTGTCAATTTATGATATTACCTAATAACCAAAGGACGTTGTACGACTGACGCTGGTGTCAGTTTATTAAAACATATATTTGCAGCGTAGAATGAAGTCCAAGATGCGATAGGATTTTTTTGTGACCTCTCAAAGGCTTTTGATTGCGTTAAACACGAAACCTTGCTTTTAAAGCTAGAACATCATGGGCTAGGTAAACTTGCACTCAGCTTGGTAAAATCTTATTTAATTGACAGGCAACAGCAAGTTTAAAGAAACGGTGTCAATTCTCCGGGTTTGAAAGTCAAAATGGGTGTACCTTAAGGCTCAATATTGGGTCCTTTCCTCTTTTTAATATATATTAATGATCTACCGCATCTATTAAAAAAAGAACCACATATTGTGTTGTTTGCTGATACGTCGTTAATTTTTAAAATCAATAAACGTTCCACAAACCTTGATGATGTAAACAACGATGTCTACAGCAGGTCCAAAACTTGTTTACTCTTAATAATTTAGTATTAAATGAAAAAAAAAACTAAGTGCATAAGATATGCGTTATCGAATATTAAAAGTATTTACTCCGTCATAGTATCGAACAAAGAGAAACTCGAATTCGTCGAGGACATGGTTTTCCTGGGGATCACACTTGACTCGAGGCCACAATGGGGTCCTCATTTAACATCTCGGGCAGGTTGGCTTAGTTCAGCAGCGTATGCTGTCAGAAAAATCCGTCAATTTATGTTAAAAATATAAAATACAATAATTTTTTATGTAAATACTGCGAGACTAGTCTATTTTAGTGACTCATATCTTACGGTATTTTGCTATGGGGACGTGCTGCAGACATAGAGTCTAATTTTATTCTGCGGAAAAGAGCTATCAGATCCATATATAATCTTCGCAGACGCGATTCTCAGGAACTATTTAAGGAAACAAACATCATGACGGTCCCTTGTCAATACATTTATGAAAACATCGGGACGAAGTTAAAGAAGGAACAGGAGTGGGTTTTTAGTCAGTAAAAGTCTGACACTATCTCTCGCTCCGCCCAAGAGCGCGATTTGTCATTAGATGATTTTCCCACCTAAATAAAAAATATGTTCGGAAAAAAACTCATCTTTTTACTAAGACAAGTGATAGGCACAATTTTAATACTAGGAATAGGAACAAATTAGATCAACCTCAATTCAGATTGGCTAAAGTACATAGTTCTGTTATGGGGTTCTGTGTAAAAATGTTTACTTATTAAAGATGACTTCCACAGTTAGGAGTTATTGGTACTTTGCCATCGATATTTCGTGAGGAAAAGAATTTGTGACTGGAGATGCGTAAACAATGAGCGACAATAAATTGAGAATCTCTTTAACGGCCTATCAAGAAGAAGTGTTCCTCATTGTTACCATCGTGGGCAAAATCTGGATATGGGTGACACAGAAGTGTGAAGAACGGTACAAGAAATGAAAGGTTCAGCAATGGGCGATGCCGGACTAGAGATAATAATGAAGTGTGGCTTCTAGTGGTACTCGGTTATAAATTCAAATATGAACGAGAAACAACCAAAGAAGTTTCAACAGTTGATCAAGATACAGATATGACCCACAATGATTACCATCTTACTTCAACGGCCGTCTGAGAAAATACTTTTCAAATCATGGACTAAATAGATAACGCAAATACAACAAACAAATCTACTGACACACAAATCGATATGCATGAAATATTAGCAAAAACAAATATTATTTACCTACGCAACCACTCACTGATATAGATAAGGTTTTTATGTGAAATAAACATTTTTATTTATCACTTTATATATAGATATTGGACTGGCGTCATAGGCTAGGACATATTTTATGAATTGAAGTAAGTAAAAGATGAATGAATTGAAGAAGCTATGAATGAAACAATTAAAGAATTCGTGCTGTTTTAAATACTTGTAGAGTATGTAAGCGATAATACACACAATGTGAAATTGATATTTTAGCATTTGTGATAGATAAATTGTAATTATATGTACATCACATTTAAAGAAAAAGGAGGAATTTAAGATAATGACAAATACGATTGGACATGCAATTTATTTGAAAGTAATATCTTGCTTGACGATATACCGTTCATGAACAAAAAGATAGGCAGTCATCTTATGAAAGGTAGTGGACTTGTTTAAAAGAATCACATCAGCCTTTGAACGCGAAAAGCAACTGGAAGACCAAGGGTGAGCCAGTAGAAGTCTGACACTCCCCCTAGCACCACCCAGAGAGGGAGACGTTATATTTTGTTGATTTAATACCCAAAAAAATCCTTTTTATGAAGGTTTGAAGAACGAACTAGAAAACTTAATGGTAATAAAAACCGAACATTTTTGGTACCGAGAATTACTACCAAAAATGTGGCAAAAAAAAACTTACCTAACAGGTTTTTGAGTTGATTTTGTATTTAGAATTTTAAAGTATTTTTGATTGCTGTGAAGTACTTTTATACTTATACATAAGTTTTGACTGTGACATATAGATTGTATTCAAAAAGTGGTTTATGGTGGTGGTATGGTTAGAAAATGACCTCGGATTACCTTATTATCCTCAAACAATATTATACATCAAACTATTGCGGCAATTATATACAAATCTACTCACATTTCTGTAAATTAGCGCCAACAATATTTAAATTATTTAATACAATTTACATAAATTTAAATACCTTTACATTATAAACTAATGTTAATTTCAGAATTTAATTCAGTTTGAATTGTAAAAAACCTAAATAAGTAATACTGTAGTGTAGTGGAATGAATATCTTATCTTGTAAACAAACATGGCATCAGAGTACCCATAGACAATAAGTAGTGTTGTGATATAAATGATTGATTGGTTCAACAGGATCAATTTTATGAAATAAACGTATTGAACTTGTTTACGATGGAGACTGTAGCCATACTTTATATTATCATTTGTTCATACAATTACTTTTTCAATAGAATGGAAGTGGAATGAGGAACAGAGGTCCTACCAAGCTCTTAATGCGATTCAGTTAACGACCTAAACTGCTCCCCTAGCCAAGTTACAATCGTTTCGTTTCGATTCTCTTTTCGTTGATCGTCTCGAGTTGGCCACGCCTACTATTGCTTTGTTCTGACCACGTGACTGAGCATTGAGATGACGTCAGAACAAAGGAATAGGAGGCGTGGCCGACTTGAGGCGATCGATGAAAAGAGAATCGAAACGAAATGGTTGTAACTTGGCTTGGGGGGCTAAACTGTTAAAGGGATGGACCTATATAGGGTGTATAGCTCCATCATTCTTTCTCGCTCAAACGCCTGACATTTTAACAGTTCATGTTAAGGCCATGGTCATGAATATAAACAGTAAATTCTCTAACAGTAGAAGCGTTGTCCAATAATAACAATAATAATAAATCAGTTATTATCAGGCATCTTGGCCCATAGATACATACACATACCTTACAGACTAACACATATAGAGTAAATACAATTTATCGTTAGTAAATAAGACTTAGAACTATGTTAGTAACACTTCACATTGAACTATGTTCACTTCGTGGTGTTCTGTGGCACCTGTCCGCGGAAGCGACGGAACACCATGCCCTGCGGCCAATAGTGTTCCTTCAGCATGAGGGGCAGGAAAGTGTTTGGGACTCGCACCACGAACGCCTTGAAATTGACGTTTCAGTGCGACTCCAACAGCTGTACCCTGAGTGCGAACTTCGTCTTTTTACGCACGTACTCCACGATGTCTTCTACCCTTGTAGCGTGATGCAGGCGGGAAATGGCTCACGGTAGGAGCCATTCATACTTTCTGGATGAAGCTCCTGACCCATTTAACAATAACCATAAATATTGTTAAGACATGGAAATTTTCGGCAATTTGAAATTACAAATTCTTGTTAGCGAAACTGATAATTAAATTTCATTTCATATCAACTATCTTGGTAACACAACTCGAGAATCTAATGAATAAATCATACGTCTAGATGGCTATCTATTTTCAATGCGTGCAATAAAAATTTAACTACCAAAGTAACTAAAAAGTTTTATTGTTGAACAGGCTTTTTTTGGACTGTTTGTGATGATAATAATATATTGTTTTAATAAGACATGTATGTTGATGGTAATTGTGAGCTGGAAGCTCTGGAAAACTGCTCATAATTTTGGCAGTTTTATCATGAACCCAACTGACTTAATTATAATCTAACTAATTATAGATTGTCGGTAACAATTATAAAATTATGTTTTTTTTTGCATGTTGTAAATTGGTTTTCAGACAGAGAAGGCAGAAATAAATGTTTATTATTATTATGTATTTTATTTATCCCATAATCATTGGATTGAACAATTTGCCTACAGCGGTACTCCCGTCCGATTATAATTTAAGGCTAGAGGGTACAGGCTCTTAATAAACTAGTGCGATTCACCGTCAACGATTGCATCACTGTTTACCATCAGATGGCATCGCAGCCAAGAACTAGTTTATATCACTAAAGAAAACCCTGGGGTCCTGAACCTTTGGATGTCGTACGAGTGATCGCAGGCAACTCCCAGAGGCCCTTTGACACTTTTCATGTGCTAAGCAAGTGCCCCCAAGGACAACCCTTAGTTGATGGGAAACTATTGCGGCGTAATGTTCCCATATTCAGGACTCAGACCTCTTCTCTAGGAGAAGGAATGGGCCGTAATCCACCACGCAGGTGCAGCGCGGGTTGGTGGGTGTCACGTCTTCGAATTTTAGGTTCTAGGACATGCTAGTTTCTTCACGATATTTTGCTTCACCGTTTTGTGAGCAGCGATGAAATAAATTACACAAAGTAATGCGCCTAGCTCTTTTTCCTAAATCATTCAATGACTTCTCTCGCTCGAGAGCGGAGTGGGAGAAGTCAGGTCATGTCAGGCTTTTACTTACTAAAGCCACACCTATGTATCTTCTTTGCCCTTTATACTTCAGGACCACGGGTTTCCAATTCGGAAGTAAATCCATAGCCCCAGTAGGCTTCGGCCTTGCTGGGCCCCTACGGCTTTGCTGACATCTCTTTGAGGCGCGCGTGGAACACTACGCGCCGTCCACAACTCGGACACAGTCCAAACGGTTATCGGACGGCCGGACAGCGAGCTACTCATTGCTCGTCAACGTAAGCCTACAGTACAATGCGTTCCAAATAAGAATAGAATCGATTGCCATGTTGTGACGTCACGTCAAGTCAAATCGCAAGAAATTGGACAAAATTGAAGAACTTAGAGATGAGCAAAATTGAAGAACTGAAGTCTGAGTAAATCTTTTTCGTTTAAAGTTCGTAAATAAATTAAATTTTAAAAATTTCTTGTTTTGCTCACCATAATAATTCTTGGATTTGACAGTATGATGTGACGTCACAACATGGTAAACGATCCTATTCTTATTTGGAACGCATTGTAATGCTCCTGGCTGGGTTTGAACCCGCGACCTACTAACTCGTAAGTCGGGGCCGTTACCACCACTGCTCTGCAACTATTCAACTACATAATGTAGTTATCGCTCACGTTTTTTATTAACAATAGGCTGTATAAAATTAAAAATCTGTATTGCTCAAAAGCCTAGTGTTCAATAAATCGTGCTGTATGAAGGCACGCGCCTATTTCAGAATGTTTAGGAAGCAAAAGGAGGTCGGAAGCGTTGCTGATAGTAATTTATTTAGATTTCGAGGCCGCTACAATATTTAGGTTGTTTTTGTTTTATCAGTAGGAAGGCGCAATTTTGCGCTAAAATTCGCGTACATGTAAACTTTTTAGATTAAACACGTGGAACGCTATTTTTGTCTGGCGTGCGCGGTTTCGAATTTTAAATGGTGATGTGTAATAATTTAAATTTGTATATAGGTAGGCCTAGATAGGAACGTGTAACAAAAAAAAAAACAATGTTATGCGATCAAAATGAGGACAGCATTAAAGTTTTTGGAATTTCGAAACATTTTTTAGTTTGAATTAATTATAATTACTCTAATGCTTGATTTATTATTTATTAATTTTATTGCTTACGTAGATACACACCTTTTTTGAGGCGTGATGTCATCTACTGCCTTCTCGCGCTCAAGATTGGAGCGCGAGGGAGTCAGTACTGGTCCCATGTCCATAGCAGGCATCGACCCTGCTGGACCCCTACACACATGGTTACAGTAAAAGGGAATCTTCTATATATATAAAAGCGAAATACCACTTACTGATTAATCACAAAATCTCAGAAACTATAACATCTACAAACTTAAAATTTGGCAGGTAGGTTCCTTATAGGGTGTAGACATCCGCTAAGATCGGATTTGACGAAGCTCTACCCCTAAGGGGTTGAAACGGGGGTTGGAAGTTTGTATGGAGAAACCTACTTTTACGCGAGTTAAACCGCTGGCGTGAAGAAGCTAGTACACTAGGTATATTATAAATATGACTACAAAAGTGCTGCTTATTTCTAAAGAAAAGTCTTCAAGCAGACTTGCGAAAGGAGAGATTAAAAGAAATGTAGACAATAAACACAACACTAAAAACAAATTCATGTGTGTTCCAATTTGTGTTTGGGCGTGGGATATCACCAAATAACTCTAAGAACAGAATTTTCTATTTATTTTACGAGGCAACGCGAAAATATAACTAGAAAATCATACCCAGATTGAAAATAAGCGCCTTTTTTAATGTTCCCACTGCTGGCATTCAGGCCTCCTCTCTAAGACAGGCAAATGGTCCGTAATCCACCACGCGGGCCCAGTGCGAGTTGGTGGATGTCACATGTCTTCGAATTTTTGGTTCTAGGACATGCCGGTTTCCTCACGATGTTTTCCTCCACAGTTTTGAGAGCAGTGGTGATGAAATAAATTACACAAAGTAATGCTTTGATCCCACGACCTTACAACTCGTATGTCGGGGCTGTTACCGCTAGGCCAACACTGCTTTTTGCAAAAAACAGTAGTTTTTTTTTTTTAATAACTGGCTTTTTGTGATACAACGCCGCCTAGTCTCAAGCTAAGCAGAGCTTGTGTTATGAGTACTAAAGAACTGATAAACATACTTACAGACACAGAACAAAATTGATCGTGCTCATTACACAAACATTTGTCCTGGGTAGGAATCGAACCCACGACCTCCGGCATAGTAGTCAGACTCAGGGACACTAACCACTAGACCAACATGCCAGTCAAATAAAAGTAAGTTAAATAAAACAACGTTGTATGTTTTAAGTTTAAGGCTCAAATTGTACTATTTATTATATTGGTGTACTATAAATTATATATAAATAAATAAACGTTATAGCTAAATTCAAATAATTGAAATATCAAAAAAAAATTTACACTATAGTAATTGTTTTAAACAGCCTCAAAATAGGATCTAAAAGATTTCGCCATTGTATTATAATTAAAATGTAAAAAAAAAAATGGCGAACCACCTTAACGAGCCCCAATAAGGAACTTGAGAAGTTATTATTTATTTTTGGCTACATAATTATCAAGAAACAAACCACACCTGTGCTATATGTACATACATAAATACATTACATATACTGTATTATATGTTTGTTGTATATTTTTGCAAGGCTTGGCCCGATAGTGTTATCGGCCGTCGTCACGCCTACACGCACACACGCACACAAACATAAACAATAAACCTCTATGTGTGCGTAAAAAAAAAACAGTTTATACATTATGATCATCGTTTGTTGCCAAGTTACCTAAAAAGCTTTATTTGTTTAACCGCGACTCTAACTACAGACTACATGCAAAACCATTTGTTTTAGCGTTTCGCATAATTTTAATTCAATTATCGTGTTCGTTGGTATGTCTGCTATTGAACGTAATATGTGATAATTAGAAGTGTACAACTACACAACAGTTTTTATTTATCTATTAGCTAAATTCGTTTTCTAAATTATAGCTAGATACTAGCTTCTGCCAGCTAAGTTGGTTTCTGGACCCGCGTTTCATCTACTTAGAGGGTGAATTTCGGAAAATCCGTTCTTAGCGAATGTCTACACCCTATAAGGAACCTACCTGCCAAATTTTAAGTTTGTAAGTGTTATAGTTTCTGAGATTTCGTGATTGGTATTTCGCCTTTATATATAAGACTAGCTTCTACCAGCGGTTTCGCCCGCGTAAAAATATGTTTCTCGCCACCAACTTTGGACCCCTGTTTAATCCCCTCAGGGGGTGAATTTTGTAAAAATCCTCTCTTAGTGCTTACCTATGTCATAAGAGAAAACCTTGTGCAAAATTTCACAGTCCTAGTCCCAGTAGTTTAGGCTGTGCGTTGATATGTCAGTAAGTCAGTTTTCTCCTTTTATATATATAGATTAGCGGTCCCGAAAGACGTTGTCTTGCCCGATAACAGGGATACAAGCAGAATAACAAAAAAAAAAATGAGAAACCGATTGAAGCACCGCCTCCCTCCCAGATTCGACTGATTTTCAAAATATCCTGGGACCTACTAAAATATACCTACACACAAAATTATAATTAAATCGGTCTAGCCGTTTAGAAAGAGTTAAATGATAAACACACGTACAGAATAATTATATATGAAGAAGATATACATACAGCGAATGTTAAGATGGATGTGTGGTGTGACGAGATTGGATAAAGCGAGAAATGAGTATATTAGAGGAAGTTTGAAAGTGGCGCCAGTGACTGAAAAGTTGAAAGGGAATCGTTTGTCTCGGTATGTATACCTTACCTACTATACCTACCTTGGTATATGCATGTTACTAACAGAGTCATGAATTTACATGTGGATGGATGGAGAGGGAGAGGGAGAGGGAGACCAAAGAAAAGATGAATGGATTGTGTGAAGAGTGATATATGAAAGAAAAGGAAGTTAGTGATAGCATAAAGAGTGACAGGGTAGGATGGAAGGAAAAAAACGTGTTGCGCCGACCCCATATAACACGGGACAAGAGCAGGAAGATGATGATATACCTACATACAGCGATTAAGCAAAATATGCGGAAACATACAGAATATTACTTATCACTTTTAGCTTTCCTTATTTTACTGATGTCAAAAAAAAAGAACTGTCCAAGTAGACAATACTTTAAAATTCGAGTAAAAAAGTCGATACACAAAAAAATTATAAACAGAATCGAATGACAAAGAGCTAAGATAGTAGATAGGTATTGGTTAAACCAATCAAAACAGTAAATTAATTACAAGGAAAATTATAACACGTGTAAAATGGTAAAAACGAATAGAAGATAAGCTGCAATCGTCGTTGATCTTCAACCTGTCAATAGTCATTAAAAAAAAACGTTTTTTTTTAAAAAATACAATTAAAATATGAGAGCGATAGAATAGACAGTCAGTTTACTCGTTCAATATTTTAGCTTATTAAACATCAAACATGCGGTACGCAAGTTTGGTTGTTTAATTAGTTTCATATCATAATAGTTATCATCAAAACTATAAAGATCTTTCATAGGCTTACGAAAAATTGCAACACAATTAGTCATGTGTAACCATACCTCCAATGCATAAAGTCGTAACTTTTTTTTGTGTCAACTTGTATTATAAAAAAGTAAAATAAATATTGTTATTTCTTATTACATCCAGCGTTATTGATTAAATAATACACATACATCGGTTAAAAGGCTTTACACTAATTACTTACACAGCTTACAATTACAAAAAATTTTTAGCGACGCACCGTGCAGATCACACCTAAGATCCCTTCTTAAATCCCCTCCTCATAAATCCATTTACTACCTCTACTCTTTCCCTGTCCATGCAGTAAAGTTGAGGAGCTCTCTTCTGCCTCGGCATTCGTGATTTGAAAACTATTTCACTCTTTAAGACACAAGTAAAAGAGCGCTATCTTTCCTCTCTTATGTGATAATCATATATGTATATCATGTATTTATTTTTAGTATAAGCTATATATAGTTATTTAAGTATTTATTAGTTTAATTTAAAATTTCACAAACTCTTATTTCTACACACTATTGTCTACATATCTTCTAATCTCTCCTTTCGCAGATCTGCTGGAAGAAATTTCTTTTTGAAATAAGCAGTACGTTTGTAAATTTTTATAATGAGATATTTTCTTCTGTATATTATATTTGTGTACATAAATTATAAAATAAATTAAAATGTTTTACTGTAAAAATGCACTTTTTGCCTTATGCATGGGAGGTGTCGATATATGAAACCGCCCAAAGGCCTAGTGGTCGTAGATTTTGCTCATCATAATCTGACTCATCAAACCTGCCCTTGATCTTTGTTATTTAGGGTCGGTGCATCACCAGGTCATCGGTACACCTTGGAGGCGTACCAACGTTGCGTCTTCCAGTACGCGGTCGCCACTCCAGAACCTTTCAGCCCCATCAACCATCAATTCTGCGAGTAATGTGCCTTACCCACTGCCCCTTAAGTTTGGCGATTCTTCAGGTATGTCGGTAACTCCTTCAGATATCGGTAGACTATAATAGTCCAGTGGCGGATTAACCCAGCGCGGGACCTGTAGCAAATTCGACCCAGGGGGCCCTGTGTAGACCTATTAAATACTTCTCATTTTTATCTCAATCACCAATAACCCAGTGGATTTTAAGATTGGGTAAGGTACGTGGAAAGTACGGTAATGAGGGAAATCTAAGAGATTAACTGCCACATTTATTTGATTTTAAATTTTATGACATTTTTAATTTTTGTGTTGTGTAATTTTTATGAAATTTTTAATGCTTAAACTCAGAATTTTCAGCTTGCTTTATGGCTAATCCGCCACTGTGATAATCACTAAAACCTACATAGTTAAAAATAACATATTTTTAAGACCTGTATACTTATGTACAAATAAAAAAGGCTCTTATATAGACTAGATTTGTTTTGCGTTCAAGTGCTGGATCCTCGAACACGCGGGGCTTCTGATTGCGCGGGGCCTCTAGCATTAGCTACTCTTGCTTTATGGCTAATCCGCCACTGTGATAATCACTAAAACCTACATAGTTAAAAGCCAACATATTTTTAAGACCTGTATACTTATGTACAAATAAAAAAGGCTCTTATATAGACTAGATTTGTTTTGCGTTCAAGTGCTGGATCCTCGAACACGTGGGGCCCCCGATTGCACGGTGCCTGTAGCATTTGCTACTCTTTCTATATGGCTAATCCGCCACTGTAATAGTCACTAAAACCTACATAGTTAAAAGCAACAGATTTTTAAGACCTGTATACTTATGTACAAATAAAAAAGGCTCTCACGGCCTTAATATTTTGTAAAAACGATAAGAAGATGAGATTTATTTACTTTATAATTGTAAATAGGCATACCTAGTAGGTCAACCACTACCCACGGCATAATATTTGCATATTTTTTGCCATTTGAGAAGTTTTTAACCGACACTGGAAAAGGAGGAGGTTCTCAATTCAAGCATAATCTTGCAATCACAATTCTTTTTAAGGTGGTAAATCATCCAATGACTTATCCCGGTCTGGGTGGAGCGAGAGGGCGTATCCGACTGTTACTGATTAAAATCACACCTGTGTCCTTCAGTTACCCTTTGCGTTCTAGGACTACGGGTTTCCTCTTCAGAAAATATCTGATGTCCTAGCGGGCATAGGCGCTGCTGGGCCCCTACAGTTGCTGACATATCTTGGAGGAGCGCGTGAATCACTACGCGCTTTCGACGACAGGGGCTCAGTGCGGTCGATTATCGGACTGCCGGACGGCGAGCTACCTATTGCTTGACGTCCGCAAGTCCGCGTCTACCGTGGCTGGGGTTATGTCAAGCCGTTTAGGTGTTGACAAACACACGTAAATAAGAATTTTATCTATAAAGATAAATGAGTATCTATAATATATGTATACATATAATAAAAATATGGGATCCGTTAAATATCAAAAACAAATTTTCCAATTAAAAGATACTCTAGATCTCGTATTTCAAGGCAATAATAATGAAATAAATTATATTCCATCTGTTTAGGTAATTAACTAAATGTAAACAATCTTGACATGTCTTTTATCTAAAAGTTGTCTAAAAATTATATCTAAAAATGTTTACAATTTGTTATTTACCTATACTGATGTTTGGTAATTAACTAAATTTAAATAAACATTGTGTGTCTTATATACGATTATTTTTTTAACAAAAAGACATAAGTATCAAGATTGTTTACGTTTAGTTAACTACCTAAACAAATGGAGTATAGGTAAATGTAGTTTATTTCGGAGAAGAACGGATAAAGCTAGAACTACATTAGACCGATGCATACGTAGAACAACGTCGCGTGGCGTGGATCAAGTGTAGTTCTGCAAGTCCAGTTTCCATATAAAATGTATGAAGACCGACGCGCCTAGATCGACGTGTGTGGCACACGTGTGCGCAGTATAGTTCTAGCATTCTAGCAAACAAAAATCATTAATTTTTTATTGAAAATGATCTCTATAATTTAACCGAGATAAGGTTAACAAATTCATACACTTCCTCCTCCTCGTCATTAACGCAAGAAAAAAAAATTCTGCTACATTTCAGAGAGTAAAAAAAAAAAGTTTTTTAAAATTAATCTTGGGATTTGAGACATCTCCATTTTATTCTTTCGCTGTATGAAATCGGTGTAAGTACATGTTTAAGTCTACCTAATTCCGACCTCTGCTTATCACCTAGGGGCATAAAAAATTGCCTATGTCCTATTTTCAGACCTAACAAATAAAAGCAATTTTCATAAAAATTGGTCTAGTAGTTTTGAAGGTATTTGATAATAAACACTATGATACGAGATTTTTTATATATTAGAGTAGTGGTGCCGTCAGACGTTATCCTGCCTGAAAGCTAGCATATTCTCAAAAAAAAACCGATTGCAGCGCCACCTAAAGGGTCCAATTGTGTTTTCAAACCATCCAGGGACTAACTCAAATATATACACAAAATTTCATCCAAATCGGTCAATCCGTTTAGGAGGAATTAGGTGACAAATAGGTACAAGTACAGATGAATTATTGTTTAAAAGGTTAAATCAAGTTCACAAATACAGTTAGTACAAGTTTTGTTCTAACTTACTGCTCTAGATCTGTAAATGGAACTGGTATTTGGTTTTTTTTTTTTTGTTTCTACAACGTGTTCCAAATAAGAATAGGATCGATTGCCATGTTGTGACGGCACGACATACTGTCAAATCGTCAGAAATTGGGCAAAATTTAAAAACTCAGAGATGAGCAAAATTCAAGAACTGGATTCTGATTAAACTTTTTTCGTTCACAGTTCGTAATTTTTTTTTTTAAATCTTGTTTTGGTCACCAAAATAATTATTTTATTTGACAGTATGACGTGACGTCACAACATGGCAATCGATCCTATTCTTATTTGGAACGCATTGTAGTAATAATTTTGGTACGGTTGATTTGTTAATAACAACTTTTTACGCAATGCTAGCAATTCGACTATAAAATAAATGTGAAAAAATGGTTTTCGAAGTCAACAACAATTTTAACAAACAATTACTTAATCGACTCTTCACAGAGGTTATCAATTCGGTTGTATTTTTTTTATCATTTTTTTTTTTCATGTTTGTTAGGTACCTCGGAACTGCGTCGTTAATAGACCGATGTGCAATTTTTTTTCCCTTATAAGATATGCTTCCACATTGGTCTCATTTTTTTTCAAAATCCAGTTCTGATGATGGAATCCATAAGGAATCGAGGGAACTCCTCAAACATTATAGGTAACCATAAAGTGATGTTGGTATCTTCATCGAGAACTTCAGCACAATGAACCACCTTCATAAACATACTCAGAAATAAAAATGTGTGGTGAAATAAAGGTGTGTTTCCTTCACAGCAAGTAGGAATGAACTGGGCGGCGAAGGAGGGGTACATACGCGTCTTATTTGGTAGAATTAGTGTAGATTGGCAACGTGTCGTTTTTGAAATATGGCTGTGGTTCAATGAATCTGCCTGGCTCACAGCAAAGTCAAAGTCAAAAAATTTTTATTTCACATAGGCCTACATGGGCACTTATAAAACGTCAGAAGCTAGTGCACGGTTCCAAATTGGTCGTTTCCTATGGAGAAGAACCGGCAAGAAACTCCATGGTTACTCTTTTAAAAAAATGATTGTTTACAATATTTTCATATTACAGTATTAATGCATTAAGCAGGACAATTGACCCTATTCTAGATACTTTTTCCAACGATAGTGTTGTTTTTTTTTACTTTTTATGTTATATCTGTTTGTATATAATTATAATTTTAGCATTATAACATACCATAATCAGTCTTATAATGTTCCCATTGCTGGAACTTTTTTTTATTTTTTTAAATTTTTAGGTTTTAGTTTTTAAGTTAGTTTGATCTCCTTTTAACTTGTTTTAATTTTAGATTTTATTCTTTTATATTATTTTTATGCACATTTTTTTATATTCTCCAGTGGCAAAAGGCAATTTTATTTTTACTATATTCAACTCCGGTCCCCAAGATACAGGCGCTGCCTAGTTTGGGGACCACTGTATACTACACAATTGAAGCCCACAACTAGTTACAGACCTATTGATACATTAAGATTATTTAATTTAAGGTACCGTTTGTAACAATGATTCAATAAAAATTATTATTATTATTAACTAAGGCCTCCTCTCTAAGAAATGGAAATTCAAGGAATAGGCCATCCAACGCGGGTCCAATGCAGGATGTCACAATGTCTTCGATTATTTTTTGGTTCTAGGACATGCCGGTTTCGTCACGATGTTTTCCTTCACCGTTTTGAGAGCAGTGATGATGAAATAAATTATACAAAGTAATGCGCCTGGCTGGGTTTGTACCTGTGACCTACATCTTGTAAGTCGGGGCAGTTACTGCTCTGCTATCTACTATTCCACAACTGACAACGATAGGTTTTATACGTATTTTTTTAACTTTTTATGCGCGTTTTTACATACATATTACTGTTATCTGTTTGATAGACAACACATTTAAAAATATAAAAATAGTATCCCACCGGTATCGGGAACAGGGTCCAAGCTACCGGCGCGGCGGTCAGGGCTCCAGAGAAAGAAACCTCCTAACTATACGAGCCGTGTCCAGAAGTACCGCTTCCTAAGTCAAGCCCTTGATCCAGTCGCCTAACGAGAGCCTCCTAAGGTATTAGTCGAGGCTCTTGGCTATTAAGCCTTTGGCTGACACGACTATCGGTACAATGATCGCCGAATCCACATCCCACATGTCGACAACCTCGCGAGTCAAGTTAATATTATTATTATTAGTGCTCGCCTACATCATAAAAGGAAGCCTTGTGCAAAATTTCACGCTCCTAGTTCCAGTAGTTTCGGCTGTGCGTTGATATGTCAGTCAGTCAGTTTCTCCTTATATATATATATATATATATGTATGTATATAGATCGCTACCTTTTGCCAGCGACAGATACTAGACGAAGACGTGAAGTCGAAGTCTTAGGCACATAATAAGTAGCCTTTTCTTGGAGTTCAAGTTTACTCCATACCAAATTTCATCAAAATCAGTTCAGTGGTTTATCCGAGAAAGTGTAACAGACAGTCAGACAGAGTTACTTTCACATTTATAATATTAGTATGGATTATTTTTATAAGACGGATGCTAAACAGTTCAGAGTTTTTCTAGTAAAACCTGTAACAATTTCACCATGCTTTCTGAGAACTATTTACTCACCTTATCCAGGGTTCAAAAATACGGTCCCCAATTTAAAAATAAAAGAAAAAGTCTCCAACACAAGGGTTTGGTTCGGATCCCTTGTTTTTATAATCCCAACCCCCTTATTTACCTTTCCCAGTCTCGTCGCCACATTTCTGATGACAAGCTTTTTTTTTTAAATAAAAAAAAACTTTTGTATTGACTGTGATACACTGATTTTGTAAGTTTTAAATATTTATATGTACTAGTAGTAGTACATTGCACAAAGGCGGACCTTATACTTTAGGCATTTTCTACCAGTCGATCTTAGTGTGGTGCAGAAAATAATATGATAGGTGCAACTTAATGGTAAACAAATACAAAAAAATAATAATCTATATATTATTATGTAAAAGCGAAATACTACACACTGATTAATCACGAAATCTCAGAAACTATAACACCTACAAACTTAAAATTTGGCAGGTAGGTTCCTTATAGGGTGTAGACATCCGCTAAGAATTTTATCAATTTTTGGATTTTACGAAACTCCACCCCTAAGGGGGTAAAACGGGGGTTGGAAGTTTGTATGGAGAAACCTATTTTCACGCGGGCGAAGCCGCTGGCAGAAGCTAGTAATAAATTAGGTACTAAGTAAGTAAATAGTATAAGTTTTTGCTAACACACTAAAAAAATACGCGGAAGTGTGTATGTTTCTTAATTCTTTGCGTTCGAACGGCTGGACGCATTTCGATGAAACTTGGTACATGTGCAGACAATATTCTGGAATAGCACATAGAATATTTTTTATCCCGGAAGTGTTTTCTTTGAATACATTTTTTACCTAATTCCGACCTCTGAATACTATTTTTGCTGTTATTTTATTTTTGCCTGACTTTTTTATAGGGTAGAGTAGGGATATTTGGAACTTAAAAATGTTATTTAATAAAATTATTATAATTTATATTATTAGATGAAAAAATAAATCCAGCAAGCGAGTCTGAGTGCACAGACAAGCCAGAACAAGAGCTCTCTGGCGCAAAATACAAGGAGACCCGACTCCAGCTAAACTGGGAAGAGGATTGAACAAAGAAGAAAAGAAGAATTTATATTATTAGATACCATTATACCTTACTCACACTAATGTCATAAAGGCTAAGTTTGAATATAAGCGCGTATGTTTGTTACTCCTTCACGCTTAAATGGCTGAACGGATTTGGATAACTTTTGGCATGCGGGTAGATCATGTCTTGTAATAACACTTGGCGTACTTTTTATCCCAGAAATACACTATTTTTGGCTAATTTTTCACCTTCACGCGGGTCGATGTCAGAGGCCAGTTTATCATTTAAAGAAAATAATATAATTATGTGGTTTTTTTTAAGCTTTTTCTGTATTAAAAATTGACTCCTACTAATCTAGTAATAAAATGTCATAAAGATAAATTATAAAAATAAAAAATAACATGGCTTCTTACTAACTTAGCAAATATGATTAATCACAGTTATAATTTATGAACAGCACCTAAACTTGTTTCTGTACCTATGATGGTTTTTTATTTAATTTTGTGCAAATCAAATGAATACATAATTAATTACTTAATAATGAATTGTCTAGGTTTAATTAATTTGTTTTAAATGTCAAATCTGATGCAGGTACTTAAGTAAAAAGTGGTAGTAAAAAGTTAGTTTGTTTTTATACCTACTCGTAAATATATATATCGGATTCTAAATTAAGAAATTTTTAGCTAAATGAGATAAATAAAGTAACCCGTTTTATTTAAACCACAATTGTTTAGTAAATAAATTATATTATTTACTGCGAAAAATTTAGTTGCTTTTTTCTACATTTACTACCTACATTGTGTTAGGCATATTTTACATTCAATATTTTCCTTAAGAACAACTTATATGGTCATTAAGTATTTCATTCATTCACCATTTAATTAAATTGTAATTGTGTGCACCTACTTTATTATTGCATACCTATTTTATCGTCATAACATTGCTTGGTTTTTTAATTTATGTAGGTACCTATAATTAATCACAAAGAAATTTTTAATGTTTCTTTTTTTTAATTCGCTTTGAAACTAGGGGGTTTATCTTCACTAAAATAGTTTATTGATTTTAGAATACATGGAAAATTACTTATTAATTTATATTTTATCAAGTTGCTCAACATTTATTTGTATTTCCATATTTGACAATCAATAAGGAGGCCTCAATTTCGTCTACGAGGACAACGCACTTCAAAAATAATGTTTAATTACATTTCGCGTTTACATAAAACTTTTGGTAGTGTGATGCCAAAAATCAATAAACCTAAATAAATGTGGAGACGTTCGATACGTGAGCAAATATAATATAATGACGTCTCTTGTCTCAACATTTTTTTTTCTCTATTGCCATAAAAGGTGTACATAAATTAAAAAGTCAACTCATCAAAGTTCGTCTTCGCCTAAATACATGACAAGTAACCTCTCCCTCCCTGTCTCCCCTCTTACACAAAGTGACAATAAGTCGCGCACGCACACTCGCGCGTTGTTTGTACACTCACACATGTTCAGAACCGGCTAGGTATTTGGTTTCCCGCCACCGGCGCGAACACGCACACAAAACACGAAGAGCAAACAATACAAACACCAACACACAAGTAAATTTAAACTCACCTCAAAATAAATCCATTAGAAAACACACTTGTTCAAACAACTAGCGCTTAGCCTCGAAAACGCGTTGAAAAAACACTCGCCAGCATCCGATGTGTACTCAACACTTTTCCAAACTTTCTGTGCAGCCTGCGTCTTCGTTAACACTTCGCGTTCCCGCCAAAAGTTCATTCAAATTGACAAAACTTTAAAAAGCGCGCAGAACACATTTGAATTTTAAACTGTCAAAACAAGTCACCTACACCGATCATTATTTATTGAAGTTGTTAATCAAAACTATATCTTGTTATCTTTATAATTAGGTCTTCATGCCGACTGTCTTCATATCGCGGCACGAATTCGCAAACATTATTTTCACGGCCGAAATCGCTTCCGCAATTCAATTGCGAGTTTTATCAAACACTATGGCGAAATAAAAGAAACGACGACAAGTGGCCCCACTTATTAACAACACACGTTGCGCGGTAAAAATAAACTATGATTAACTACCATTAAGATTCGCGGAGACAACCGAGGACCAGCGAGCGTGCGAATAGGTTATGAAAAATAAATAAAATGTAAATAATAAAGAAAAAAACGCGTCGTTACAATGAGAGCCAGTTAATAAAATCGCGAATTTGTTTACCGCGGTGTTATTTCGGTCGCTAGAGACGGTTCCGATATGAATAATTATTATCGCCGGCGAGCGAACATCGACGCATAGTTGTCGTTTCATAAAACGTGCGCGTTAAAACTGAGTCGAAAGGCTCGCGGCCCGTGTCGGAGCATAGCGCCGAATAAAATAAACAACAATATACCTAAATAAGCGGGCGACGGGCGCGGCGCGGTGTGCGTGAGCGAGCCTGTGTGCGTGTGTAAACAAGGGGCAGCGCGGCTCCGATGACATCCTCGCCTGCCAGCCACCGGCATAGCTCATTCATTCATATTTTTGCGATATGTCTAAATAAATCTTTCGTTGTAAGGCTCACAGGATAGCTACAAACGGTCGTACACTTACTGGTACTGATCAACAGGTACTTCTTCTTTTGGGAACTTACACTGAAACTGCTAAAATTTTCCCACCTTTTAGTAACAGAAGTTTCCCGTGCTTATCACAAAAACACTAAAAGACATCATCATCATCGCGGAACGCAGAACAGATTATCGATGCTAACGAGAGGTTCTGGAGTGGCGACCACGTACCGGAAAACGCTGCGTTGGAAAACCTTCCACAAGATAGATCGGTGATCTGGTGAGGGTCGCGGGAATCCGATGGATGCGAGACGCACAGGACTGATCGTTATGGCGACACTTGGGGAAGTCAATGTCCAACTGTGGACGTCTTTTGGCAGAAATGGTGATAATGATGATGAAGCGCTAATGGATCTTTGAGGTCACGTACGAGAGTCAGGACTCCGTTCACTCTCATAATGACTCAGAGAGAAATACTTACATTCTTATATCCTCATCCAAAAGATCAGCCTCCTAGCCAAGTTTTTCGACCGTTTCGTTTCGATTCTCTTGCGTCGAACGCCTTGAGTAGGCCACGCCTCCGATTCCTTCGTTCTGACCAAGTGACTGAGCGCTTAGATGACGTCAGAACAAAGGAACCGGAGGCATGGCCTACTCCAGGCGTGATACCTTCCCAATTTAATGTACCTATGTATTCTCTTTGTTGTACCTATGTATTGTCTTAACTTTATTTATAATGTTTAATTGCTTCAATAAAGTTATTATTATTATAGTCTAAGCACAGTCTATTTTTATAAAAGAGTTTACTGAACTTTACTGATTGTTTACAGGGAAAAAATGAAACATAATTATGTACTTACCTATAGTTAGTACTCAAAAAGACTTGCAATTATCACTTTAAAACAACATTCAATAATCCAAACACCATACACCAAATTTACGAAAAATCAATAAAAAAAATAAAACAAAACTACTAACACTTCCACCCAGCCCCGACCTCCCCGCGAGAATAAACATATGACGTCACCGGCGGGTAAACAAACAAACAAACACATGCGCGCCGCTCATGTTTCCTTAATACAATTATTATTTCGAATGTGGAACGCGAACGAGGCGGACGCCGCTCGCAATTTATTTTTAAAGCTAGCTGACCGCTTACAATTTAAGCCTTTTTAATAGTTTTTAATTATTTGTTTTGTTTCGAACCTCCTTTGATTTGAAGGAACACTTGTTTCTTTCTTTTTCTTTCTTTCTTTCTGGTTTGCAAAGCGGTCATGTCGTGTGGTTAATACACGTATACTTATACATTTGTTTTTGTTTACCGAGCAAAAATGGAGTCATGTCGCTATGCAATCGACGTTGAATGCGTCGTATTTTAACTCTTATTACTTTGATAAATCTTTTAGTAGATTCTTGTCTCTCTGAGCCAATGATAAAATATAATTAACTTACAATACTAAGGATTATGTTTAATATTACCTGATTATTGATAGGTACCAGTAATTTCTCAATTCTGAAGGTTATTAATTCAACACAATACATGCTTATAGAGAGATAGATAATCGGGTAATAAATCAGACTTAATTAGTCGCCTATTACATGATTATTCGTTAATACTGTGGACAGTAGATGGCGCTTCTTGACGCCATGATGTAGTTATGGGACCATTCATTGTTCTTACAGCTAAAAAGAGCATTTCCATGACGAAGTCTTTGTTTCCTGATAGCACCTGAGGGTATCTATTTAAGTCTAGAGTGTCTAGGCAAGGGTGCTCCATCGTCGATCGCTTACAATCAGGATTATTTGGATATTAGCTGACACCCGATCAACCGATTGCGATGAAACAAAGCCTAAGTAATATCAAGTTACCCACAATTTTAATGTATAAAAGTTATCTATGTCGATTTCGTACATTTTACGTGAAGCGCGCACATCTAAAAACTTCTACAGATTTATTATATGTATAGATTACAAACAAACATTTCAATTATATTTGTAGGTATGTATATGTCGTGGCCAGATCTTAGAATTGATCACTTTATAATATGGCCAACTAAAACTGGCCAGATCGTGTAAACCTTAACATTTGATCAGAAATCAGAAACGTTTATTTCTAATAGACCAATTACAGACACTTTTGAATTGTCAAAAAGTGAAGCTAAATTGCACGTTCCAAAGCGCAGATCTCTATGGAGAAGGACGTGCAAGAAACTCCATGGACACTCTTTTAAATCATATTATGAGTTACATAAATCTTGGTTTCATATTTCTTGTCGCTTCTAATATGTGAGCGCAATGTAGATACCTATGTAATAATAATTAAAAACTAATTAAAAAATAGAAATTGAATTAAGCCACTGGCAGCTAAAAGATGAACAGTCTCAACTGACGGCACCCGTTCACGAGCATACTCAGCTCAACCATTTTGAAGGCAACTGAATGACCCAATAACACGTGCCACCATCAGTGAGACATTTGAGTGAACATGACAAACTCTCAACTGCCATGCTCGAAATATCAAACAAGTTGTTACCTAATAAAAATGCATCCATGGTATTTCACATTTACAAAACTTGAAAAAATAGTGCTTCTAAATTATACAATGCTATTGTTTCCAAATACAAAAGGTAATAAATTATCATAAGCTCTATTGAATAAACAAATAAATTAAAAAAAAAATACATTTCGAAAACAACGATACAACAATTCCAATATTTATAAATATATTAAAACAAAACTAATTTGAAGGTTAAAGTGGCTGTGGCTATGGAGCAGGACCGGCATTTAGCCAAGCGTTTTTATCAAGGATGTTATAATCTTCCAGTTTCATGCTTGTCTACATAATGTGCGTGTGATGACATTATTATGTCAGTCCTCGTTTGACCATATCATTGATGTAGGACTTCTATGATAATAAAGGATCTAAAGAAAGTAGGCCAAACGAAGATTTAAATATTATCAAACTTTAACGTTTAAAACGATCTGGTCAGTTTTACTTTGCCATATCATGAAGTGATCATTAACTGGCCTGTTGGTCTAGTAGTTAGTGGCCCTGACTGCTATGCCGGAGGTCGTGGGTTCGATTCTCACCCAGGATAAATGTTTGTGTGATGAGCACGATCATTTGTTCTGTAGCATAGCATAGTCGGCCTTATAATTTTCCCACTGTTGGGACTCAGGCCTCCTCTCTCGGAGGGGATTTGTTCTGTGTCTAGGTGTAATTTATCTATAATATGTATGTATTTAGAAATATTTATGTATGTTTATCAGTTGTCTAGTACTCATAACACAAGCTCTGCTTAGCTTGAGACTAGACGGCGTTGTGTGATAGTTGTGGAATATTATATTATATTATATATCAATTTCTAAGATCACCACTATCTCACCTGACGGTAAGCGATGACATAGTCTACGATGAAGCACGCTTAGCTATAAGTACCTTACATATTCAATCTTGACTTAATTAAATACTAAAAACTTTTATTTACATTTAAAAATATTTAACTAATTATAATTACAATAAAATAAAATAATAATAATAATCCTACGCTTATTACAACTAATTAAAATCAAACTAAAATATGGCGTCAAAAAACTCTTCCACATCGCTGTCGACTGGTAATGTGCCCAAAAGACTGGCGGCATTGCCACGCTGTATGGCAATGCTTATCCGAGGTAAAAACCAGCCCTCGGGTCACGCGAAGGACAGATCTTTATACAACTTGTGAGCCCTCAGACCCCACGATCTGAGAGTTTCAACCCCAAATGGTTTGAAAATATAACTACCATCAAGGTTATTATATTTCCGCCGCTTGAGGTTCTCCGCAGCCACAGCGGCAGCACCGGCACAACACGACGAGCTAGGAAAATGAGAAGGCGCAAGAGTACCGACACAAGTAGCGTCCCATACTAAAGGCCTGCTTATCTTCCATGGGAATCACGACATGCCGTCCGGTCTCTTGCCATCGTCGCTTGTCAGGCCATGGGGTTCCAATACGGTTAGAACGCCGACGGAGACAAGAGCGCGTCTGATGATATCGTTGATATTCGCGTTTCGTACTATACGACCCGCACTCCGTCTACATGTCAGACCGTGGTGTCCGAGGCTGTTGACGCCTTTGCCACAGTGGCAGCGATGAAAACAGCAGGTAGCACCTAGATGTAATGAAGCAGCGAGGCGGAAATACTTATTTAAAAACCCCTTATTTATTAGTCTTTCTAAGTTCACTTATTTATTAGTCTTGCTAATACTAGAGGTCGGAATTAGATAGAGTTATTTATGTACTTCGACTGGTTTCATACAGCGAAAGATTAAAGTGGATATGCCTCAAATTCCGAATTTTGAAGAGCAGAATTTTTTTATGACTCTCAGAATTATATAGCAGAAAAAAATTCTTCCTGCATTAATGACGAGGAGGAGGAAGTGTATAAATTTGTTAACCTCACCTCAGTTGACGAAGAAAGATCTTTTTCAATGAAAAATCATCATCATCATAGGCCTCCCCCAAGCGTCGCCACAATGAACGGTCCTGTGCGTCTCGCACTGAAAAATACTAATTAAATACTAATATAATTTAATTAATTGTATGTTGATTATCTTTGTTTTATTTGTCTCATCTATCCGGGATTTTATCAGAAATCCCGGATCCATATTAACATCAACATTTCGATGAACATCTCCAGCCTATCAATAATTTAAAATATATATATATATATATATATATATATATATATATATATATATATATATATATATATATATATATAAACCAGTGCCTGACTGCGATCCCACCTGGTAGTAGGCAGTGATTCAATCATTGATGGTGAGGCGCACTACCTTAGTAAGAGCCTATTCAATCTAGCCTTGAAGACACCTAAATTATAGTTGGACGGAAAGACCGCAGCAGACAAATTGTTCCAGTCCTTCGACCTCTTTTATTATTATTTAGCTGCATTTGGGTAAACAGGAAGCCGACCACAATGGCTTGGCAGAGAGACAGTATTCTCTACTTTAGCGTTATTAGGTGCTGTTCCACTGCAGGGTAATGGCTGTCATCACCGTCACCATCTTTCCGTGTTCCGTGCTATTAGAGGTAGGCGCAACACATTTTTTCTTCCATTCTGTCTTGTCAACCATCACGCTATCACTGACTCCCTCTTCCATATTTTCTTTGGCCCTCTCCTTTTCATTTGGTGTCAGATGTGAAAGGTCACAAAGGACATGTCACATCAACTCCAGATCGTTATCAACCACTATCAATGCCGTATTCTCGGTGTTTACTGGCTCGAGAAAATCTTCTACGTAAATCTGTGGGAATGCTGCGGTTAAACCCCAATCGACCAGCAGATCAAACGCTTCTGGTGGAACTGGATCGGCCACAAGCTCCGAAGGAACCCCAAACATATACCAAGGCAAGCCCCAGACTGGAATCCTCAAGGAAACGTAGTCGCCTTGAGCAGACCAATCCCCCTAGCCCGTTTACGACCGTTTCGTTTCGATTCACTTACATCGAACGCCTTGAGTAGGCCACGTCTCCGATTCCTTTATTCTGACGTCATCTCAACGCTCAGTCACGTGCGCCGTGGTCAGAACTAAGGAATCGGAGGGGTGGCCTACTCGAGGCGTTCGACGCAAACGAAACGGTCGTAACTTGGCTAGGGGTGCTGGCGTCGAACGGTCGCTACAGATGCGAAGAACATAGGGAAGACCTGGAGTGAAATCAATACCGTTATTGTACAAAAAATTAAAGCACAATTATTCTATCTATCTGAATCACTCAAATGACTCTAAAATGATGTAGTTTTGAGGACAGAAGCGATTTTACCTTAAGTTTTTCAAGGCTGCACGTGCGAAAATGTGTATTATTCAAATATATTGTTTTTATATCTCGCCATCTATATGTGGTGTGTAAAGTATTAGAGAGATATAGCGGTAGGCCTCGAGTTATTGAATTAATAAGGCAATTGGCTAGTATTTTCGCATATTTTTAACGTCTATCGTAGATAGGGCTGCCAGGTCTTCAAACCGAAAAGCCGGACAGACCAGCCAATTTAGCCGGACATTTGAGTAAAATGGCCGACAATTTTTATTAAAGTCAAACTCTTTTATTATTGACTATTACATATATATTTTTGAATTCTAATGAAACAACAATAAAATTGGCTGCTATAATTTCTAGTCAGCTCCGCTAACGCTAGCGATACAAGATAAAGTAGAAGACATGACAAATCTAAAAAAAAAAATTGTATAATATAATTTAAAAAGCCTAACAGAAGCCGGACAGGCCGGAGTCCGCCTAATTTGGCCGGATACGCAACTAAAAAGCCTGACCCTGTCCGGCTTTATCCGGACGCCTGGCAACGCTAATCATAGATATGTAGTTTTTTTGGAAGGTGGGAAATCGTCTAATGACATCTCCCACTCTTCGTTTCAGACTTTTACTAACTTAAACCTAAGTATGTTCTTTCAGTTGCTCTTTTTTTTGACAATTCGAATGTTTTATTAATTTATATATACATCTTAACTATAAAATATTATAACTTTATAAGTATTTGAACAATCTGAAAATAATAATATGTAAAAACGGGTAGAAAAAGAACTCATAGGGCATAAAAAAATTCGTCCACATCGATGTCGATGGGAAAAGTGCCCAGAACGCTGGCAGATTCGTTGCCCAGCCCTCTGGTCACGCGAAGAGTCGACCAGCTGTTTGCTGATATCCCGAACAACTCGATGAGCGCTTGGACCCCATGGGCCCCTTGCTCTTTGCGTTCTAGGTTTCTTTTTCAGAAATTTCCCATGGCCCCTTTTTTAAAGGTGGTAAATCATCCAATGATTTCTTTCGCTCTTGGTTGGAACGAGAGAGTATCAGAGTTTTACTGACTAAAACCCACTAATGTTCCTTCAGTTGTATTTTGCGCTCAACCACGGGATTCCTTTTCAGAAATTCCTCATGTCCGTAGAGAACATCGGCCTTGGCAGAAATTCTTTAGTTCGTAGAAAATGTGTTGGATAGGTCATGTAAAGTCTTGTTGCTGCTGGTTTCGAGAAAAGACTTGTTTATTCGGAGGAGGAATCAGTACTGATTACCTTATTTCATCTAGCACCCGTATTATTAACCGGGAAATAAAATGATAATACTCTAAAAAGACTCTCCAGTTTTTATAATCACATCACACTATATACAACGTGTTTTTTTTTATATCCCATAACTCCAGGGTATGAATGAGATCATATCAAAGAATAAACTTGCATATGAATTATTCGATAAGTTTACGATTATTAATATAAAACACCCTTACGTGAAATACGACAGCGTAAATATGTAATGTCATTATTTACGCTGTCATATTTTTTATGACTTTACTACACTACTGCAAAGTTTTTGATTTTTAAATTAATTATGATTGATGACATTCATTTTTGGATCACATATTCTAGGACTTTTAGTATTATTTTTCTTTATCTATATATATAAAAGGGGAAACTGACTGACTGACATATCAACGCACAGCCGAATCTACTGGGATTAGGAGCGTGAAATTTTGCTCAAGGTTTCTTTTTATGACGTAGGCGAGCACTAAGAAAGGATTTTCCAAAATTTACTCCCTGAGGGGATGAAGCGGGGGTCCAAAGTTTGTATAGAAAAACCTTTTATCACGCGGGCAAAGCCGCTGGCAGAAGCTAGTAAAATATAAACATTGAGTTATGGGATATCAAAAACAACACGTTGTTTAACACATCACAGATAATTAAAGCCATACTAGCTTCTGCCATGCAAACTTGGAACCCCAGTTCCATCCCGGGAAACACATTCACTGCGCGTACAGAAGGGGTAGAATTCCCTGCCGGAGTCTGTGTTTCCTGATAGCTACAACCTGGGGGTCTTAAAGCTTAGAGTGAATAGGCTACTTCTAGGCAGACGTGCTCCATCAACAACCACATCGTCACTTTCCATCATGAAGCAAAAAAACTGGGCAAGTGCAATTCGGATTCGTGCTCTGAGGGTTCTATACAAACTTACCTATGAAAACAGTTTAATTCCCGAATTGAGTTACGAAGATTTTTCCGAATAGCAAAAAGTTTTTTTTGTGACGTAACTACAAATTTACAGTTTTCAGTTTTTTTTTCCTATATTTGTGCTATGAGACCTTTCTTCATGTCAAATTTTAGCATTCTAGGTCAACGGGAACCCCCCGGGGTCCCTATGAATTTTGATTCCCTTGAAAGTGTCGGAATACGCGTTTTTTGCGACTTAAAGGCCGTATCTTTTTTTTGTTAACTCACAAGTTTGATTTTTTCACAGCTTCAAGGGACCGCACACTTGAGTAATATGGTTTAAATTTCAACTCGATACCTCCACGCGTTCCCGAGATAAAGGGTCTTGACAGACAGACCGACGAAAGGAAAACAAAGTGATCCTATAAGGGTTCCATTTTTCCTTTTTGGTACGGAACCCTAAAAAGAAAAATCCCCTCAAGGATTGAATTTCAAAATATCGTTTCTTATTCTTTGAATAGGTAGATACTTACTTATACATATATACAATGTGTTTTTTTTTATATCCCATAACTCTAGGGTATGAATGAGACCACATCAAATAATCAACTGACATGAATTATTTTTCTATTATTTTTTTTCTTTGTTTTCATTTTCCATACAAAATAATTCGACAAATTCACGATTATATAAGTTACGTGAAATATGACAGCATAAATATGTAATGTCTTTTGTTTATTTGCAAACTACGCGACGTCACAAAAGGAAAGATATGTCATACAGGTGTACATTTTTGACCTAAATTAATTATGATTGATGATATGTACAAATTGATTAGTTTTGAAACTATTATTATTATTATTCTTTAATGTTTTTTTTTGTTTTTTAATTTGTAAAATATTATTGTTGTTAATTATTATTGTATTTAGTATTGTATAATGTAGAAGCATTTTTTTCAAAGTTTGTAAATGTGAGTACCATGGAGCTATTTTATGGTTTTTAGGTTATTATTGGACTTGTTTGACATAAATGGGCATGGCAGTTGAGAGTTTGTCATGCTCACTCAAATGTCTCACTGATGGTGGCGCGTGTGTTAGATCATTCGGTTCCCTTCAAAATGGTTGAGCTGAGTGGTGCTAATATTCGCGTCAGGTCCGTGAACGGGCGCTGTCAGTTAAGAGTGGTCATCTCTTAGCTGCCAGTTGCTATTTTAATATCTATATTTAGTTTTTATTTTTACTTTATTGACATTGTTCTCACATGATAGCGACAAGAAACATGTAACAGAGATTTGTAATTGCAAAACACGATTGAAAAGAGTGTCCATGGAGTTTCTTGCACATTCTTCTCCATAGAGATCTACGCTTTGGAATGTGCAATTAGCATCATTTTTTCTGACTGACTGACTTCTTGACATTTCAAAAGTGCCTGTAAATGGTTTATTTGAAATAAATGCTTTGAATTTGAAATCTTCGAAACCATGCATTTTTGGACCACATGATCTAGTGCTTTTAGTATTATTTTTCCTTATAGAATATAAACCTTGAGTTATGGGATATCAAAAACAACACATTGTATAACTCTGTGGATAATTTCAGCGTTCTAGGTCTACTGGCTTGGACTGGGCGGTATTTTGTATGTATGTATGTGTGGGTACGTTTGTCTGTTACTCCTTCACGATCTAACGGCTGATAGGATTTGGATGAAATTCGGCACACGGGTAGATCATGTGTCGAAATACCACATAAGATACTTTTAATACCGGGAGTAAGTTCCCTTAGGATAATTTTCTGCTTTCACGTAGGTGAAGCCACTGGTAATTTTACGCCCATTTTACATCATTCGTTAAGAATAGCATAATCAGCCTTAATAATGTTCCCACTGCTGGGATTCAGGCCTAGTCTCTAGGAAAGGGAATGAGCCGTAATCCACCACGCGGGCCCAGTACGGGTTGGTAGATGTCACATGTTTTAGAATTTTTGGTTCTAGGACATGCTGGTTTGTTCACGATATTTTCCTTCATCGTTTTGAGAGCAGTGGTAATTAAATAAATTACACAAAGTACCTAATACGACAAGCTGGGTTAATAAATCTTTAATTACAGAAAAACTCATATAGCCAATATCCTATATAAGCCTAACGGAATAATCAACATAAACAAACACATAATTATATTTATTGATAACAAAGTCAAATATTAATATACGTTATTATAAATAGCATATATTTCGGTTAGCCAATCGGATAACGGTATATGTAAACATTATTGTAACAACAGGTAAATTAAATTCATAAACAATATTAATATTTAGTATACGATAAACATTTTAATTAGTCATACATACAAATCAACGTGATTATTTCTGATCATGAAAATGTTTTCAGGAAACATTTCCTTTATCAACTTATCAATAACTATTGCATTAATTTAATGCCAAAAACATTTAGACATTCAGGCCCAAGTTAAATTTTTAATCATAAAATTACAGCCCATCGACCTAAAATTATGACATAACATTTTTAATAAACGCAATTTTTGGTGTAAAGAATCTCAAAAAAAATACCATGAACATATTATTTATATAGATTTTTTTTAATGAAAAAGTTAACTTTAGTTATAGGAAATAACACTTAAGAGGGTCCTTTTTCACTCGCCTATCGTCAACATCGAGCATGGTTTAAAAGCTTGTTACTTCATCTACAGCAATCAAACGCGATGTTAGTTTGAAGAAAAGGCATCGCGAAAAAAGAGAGTTAATACCTGAAAACTCTGTTAGCATTCGGTAATTCCGTGATTTACTCGAATATTTTACAAAACTTGTTCCAGGAAATATGTCGTCATTAAGAATTTTGATTAAATTTGCAGGGCTTCTATTGTTGCACTTTTTTGACTTTTTTAATTTTTGAGTAAATATGAAGTATCAAAGTTCATGCAAAATAGCAGATTTTCAGAGATCTTTACTGAATTAGTTTTACACATATTTAAACTTTAAATTAAGTTTTTTATTTTTTACAAGTACAAAAGATATAACAAGAACAATAAAAACACTTAACTAATTAAAATTACATGCTTACCATTACATACTAACCTGTTTCAGACTGTCAAACAGATCTGCAAAGACTTATGGCAGGAATACTTTGAGGAGAGGTCGCTCACAAAGGGCATATGGTACAGAACCATACAGGCAGGGCCTTTTCGTTGCCCATGGTTCCAGGAGATGGAGACTCATAGAAAATATATTGTGACACTGTTGAGACTTCGATCCGGGCATATTTCATCAAATAAATTTGCACATCTAATGGGTAAAACGGACTCACCTAATTGCACCGACTGTAACGTGATCGAAGATGTTCACCATGTTTTACTCGAATGTATCCGGAATGAGACTCAGCGGCGACAGGCACTTGGAGGCACGCAGTACAATATGGGGATATGTAGCAGCTTTTTGGCCTTTCCGTTTTCAGAAGGGGCTAGAAAGCTGTGTTCATTATATATGTCCCATTCACGGAGCGGAGACACCACCCAACAATGACTGGGCGATGCTTCCACCCCTTAGCTTAGATTAGTTTTTAGAAAGTTAAGATGTATCTAGCCGTAGAAGTTATATTATAATTAGAATTACGGGGCGACATCGTCATGTTGACCGAGTCCCCTTAAATAAAGATTAAAAAAAAAAAAAAAACTCTGTTAGCATTCTGTAATTCCGTGATTTACTCGAATATTTTACAAAACTTGTACCAGGAAATATGTCGTCATTAAGAATTTTGATTAAATTTGCAGGGCTTCTATTGTTGCACTTTTTTGACTTTTTTAATTTTTGAGTAAATATGAAGTATCAAAGTTCATGCAAAATAGCAGATTTTCAGAGATCTTTACTGAATTAGTTTTACACTTATTTACAAATTTAAATTAAGTTTTTTATTTTTTACAAGTACAAAAGATATAACAAGAACAATAAAAACACTTAACTAATTAAAATTACATATTATATACACAATAACTCCTATCTAAAATATGGCGTCAAAAAATTCCTCCGCATCGCTGTCGACTGGAAGTGTGCCCAAAACACTGGCGGCATTGCCACGTTGTATGGCAATGCTTAATCTCTGACCGAGGTAAAAGCCAGCCCTTTGGTCACGTGAAATGTTAACTAGCCGTTTGGATAAATCTTAAATTGATTTCAATAGAAGCTTAGATAATATTCACAAAACACTATGTTTCCAAAATAGGTATAATATCTAATGAAAATGTGTAATAACGTCATAATCGCGTGAGAGCGGTTGTATGAAAAACAGTAAATATGTAAGTACGTCGAGTTGCATCCCCTTAAAAAAAATTAGCCAAAAACATTATATTTGAACACTTTTTTTACTAAAGTACATTGAGACGTATCAAGTGTATCGACCTTTTTCAGTGTAATTGATTACTGACTCTATATCAGTGAGTGTTAGTGTCACTAAGCTACTTTTCGATAATAAATAATTCACAACAAAACATTTTTTTTCTATTGACTCCTGTAACAAATTTTGAAGCGCTTCGGTTTACTAATTAGTATTGGCCTGAGGAACAAAATGCACTAGTATGTGTTCATTCTGGGCAGTACTTGGTCCAACTTCCAAACAAAGATTGGCTTCCTTTAAGGTCGGTCTCACGAGGATAGATACAGGCAAAGTATTAAAACTTGTGAGTTATAATTTTTTTATTTAACATTGCAATGTTTGGCGTAAACTTCAGAGTCAACCCAATTTTTCTTTAGAGTGTAGCGACATCTATTTCGCCACACAGGAACTAATAATTGTAAATCCTACATCGCGGTATCAGAGCTCTCCGCACGATTAGTGCTATGTTTCACCGGGACACCATGGCGGCGCAACTAGTCGCGCCGCCATGGTGTCCGTAAGCTACAAAACTAGACACCATACAGACACCAGATTCGCTCACCACACTGAGACAATATCAAAATGGACCTTAAGTGCACGCGTCCGAGTTGGTCGCACCGCCAAATTGGTTGCGCAACCAAAGGACACCAGGTACCTCTCTATAGAGCTGTATACATTTTGTTGGTAACGGCGACTGGTCGCGCCTCCATGGTGTCCCTGTAAAATATAGCCCTAAGAACAAACTAAAACTCAAACACTAAATTATTTATTTCACATAGGCCTACATGGACACACAAAACGGCAAAAGATAGCAGCAACATATACGACAGTCCGAAATCAAATATCGGGTAGTTGCCCCAACATCGTCAGTCTGAGGATCATTCCTTTTTTGATCTGGTCGGAGGATCCTTCCTTTCCAACGGAGGTTTGTGGGACTTTACACCCTGTAACTTTATACTTCTACAAAAGGGTCTAAAACCACTTCTCACTCTCTGGGCCGAAGGAGAATGTCAGATTTCTACTTATTAAACCCCACCCGTGTTTCTTCAGTTCCCCTTTGCGTTTTAGGGCCTCGGTGACTCCTATAAACAATATCTGTTTTTAAATAAGCAGCCTTGACAGGCATAGGCGCCCCCCCCCCCCTAATAATGCTGACATATCTTTGAGACGTGCGTGGAACACAACGCGCTGTTGACCTGGAGCTTGTCCCTTATCGAAAAGTGAGCTGGTAGTCAGCCACCTTGCTACAGCACCTTGACAACCTATTATCACAAATAATCTTCTACATTATCATAAGCTAACAGCAAAACACTGCTTTTTTTTCGGGTGGGAAAATCATCTAATGACATCCCCCGCTGTGTCAGTGTCAGTTTTGCTGACTCTTATTCCTTCTTTGCCATTTTTTCAGGGCACCGGGGTTCTTTTTCGCATCACCCATAAAAAATAATAATAATAATATAAATATATATATATATAATAATTGTATTTTGATGTGGAAGAGCGGAGTCTCCTAATACAGGCATTACATGCTTAAAAGGAGGCTCCAATCAACTACTAATGTAAACTATTTTTTTTGTTTTTTTTTTTTGACCCATGGCCCCCGTAGGCTTCGACCCTGCTGGGCCCCTACGGTTGCTGACATCTCCTTGAGGCGCGCTTGGAACACTACGCTCCGTCGACGACTTGAGCTCGATCCGGACGGTTACTGGACGATTGGACGGCGAGCTACCCATTGTTCGTCGTCCGTAAGCCCACACTTACGGTGGCCGGAAATCGGGATCTGAATCCTGGCGGCTGGGGCGCGAAGGCTATTGCCTCGCACGTACACGTGCGGCCTCGTCCTTTGCTAGCCAGGAATCCACTGCTAGACATAGCATCTTTGCAATGATCATCACTCCACCTAGCCTCAGACCCTCCGGCACTGGGAGTTGCAGGACGATCTCCAACCACCGAGGCGTAGCTTGAGGATGATGAGCAATGGGTATTTTGCCCTCCGCCAGTCCAGTAAGTACCGAGCCCGAGTAATTGGCGGCACGTAGTGTTCTACGCTCCCGACAACCACTTATGTTCAGCGATTCTTCGGGCTATGTCTGTATTGCAGACATAGCCCGAAGAATCCTGCCGTCTGCATTGCCGTCTGTATTGGCAGAGTTTGCAACCTTGGTTCTCCTGCGGATATCACATTATTATCAACTTAATTTTTATACTTATTTGTTTGATAGTTATTTTAGCTTTTGTGCTTAATATTTTAGGATTAGTATTGATAGGTATAAAGGCCACCTACTGCCGTGAAAGCCTTGCCCAAACTGAGCCAGGTGTCTCTATCTTTTTCCAGTCTCGGCCATATGTTTCCGGCTATTTGTATTATATCGTCACTCCGTCATTTGAATGGTCAACTCTTCTTTCTTTTCTTTGTATATTGGATACTAATTTGTAACTATTTGTGACAATCATTCATACATATCTCTCTAGATATAACCTGACCATTTACATTTAATTGTCAGCAGGACCTGTCTGATCTTTAAACTGACTTATAATGAACATATAGAATTTAATTCGTCGCTGCCATTTTTGAACCTGAAACTATCATCTTTGTAACTATTTTTCAGGACAAATTAATTTATAATTTTTTGGGGTGGCATATTATCAATGGTGGCTCTTCAGTCGCGCTTCGCTTTCTAGGGCAATGCCGGAATGGACCGGTAACATACGTCATCCAATTCCTGAAAAGTTAACTACTAGGTTTTGCCCGCGGTTTCGTCCGCATTCATAAAATATAGCTTATGTCACTCAGGAATAAAGTAGCTTTATATCGGTGAAAAAATTTTCGCAATCGGACCATCTTTCAGAGATTATATGACTGGCCTGTTGGTCTAGTGCTAGTGGCTCTGACTGCAATGCTGGTGGGTTTGACTCCTACCTAGGACAAATGTATGTGTGATGAGCACGATCATTTGTTCTGTGTCTGTGTGTAATTTATCTATAATATGTATGTATTTAGAAATATATAAGTAAGTTTATCAGTTGTCTAGTACTCATAACACAAGCTCTGCTTAGCCTGAGTCTAGAAGGCGTTGCAAAAAAAAAAAAAAGATTACCTCCTACAAAAAACAAAAAGAAAACATAAAAACAAACTATACCTACTATTTTAGTGTGGATAAATAAACCAGCCATTAATTTAAAATTAACGAAAAAACCGCAACACACCATATATTTAGCCTAAATAAATTAAACTTAAACAAACTCTATTTATTGCATGCATACGAATGGATCGGAACGTATTTCCTTGATTAATCTTAAAATTTTAATTGCACAAAATATTGTTAATTGATATAGGCTGGTGTAGTCACGTGTTTTACGACCTTCCGGGTCTGTGGGACCTGTCGACAGGAAAATTCACACCACCAGTTGGCGCCACTTAGCCAAGAGCTCTTCTACTTTTGAAAAAGTATACATGACGTACCTGAAGACGCAATGTTGGAAGGCCTCCCACAAGGTGGACCGATGACCTGGAGAGGGTCGCGGGAATCCGATGGATGCGAGACGCACAGGACCGTTCGTTCTGGCGACACTTTGGGGAGGATTATGTCCAGCAGCGGACGTCTTTCGGCTGAAATGATGATGATAATACATGATATTGACGTAAATTTTTATTAACTAATGTCATTAACATAAGCGTTTTGACAAGTGCTGTACCTGAAGACTCAGTACCTGACGACTCAGTGGTGCCACCTGGTAAACGTCATTTTAGAAAACCATTAAGTATTATAATTAATAAGTTGAGATGTTATTAATATGTTTTAGTTTATTATTTTTAAGATTTTTTTTTTTGTCTAAGGACCTTACTAGTCTGAAATAAAGAATAAAATAAATTATTATTATTATAAAACAAAGTTCAAACTCAAAAACTAAGTACTGAACGGATTTTCATGCAGTTTTCACCAATAGATAGAGTGATTAATGAAGGTTTAGATGTATAATGCAAGCACATTAGCAGAAAAGTCGATAATTTCAACACATGTGCGAAGTTGGGGTTTTTTAGGTGGGAAATTATCCAATGACTTCTCACGCCCCTGGGCGGAACGGGAGGCCGTGTCAGACTTTTACTGACTAAAACCTACTCCTATTATGTTCGTTCTTTGCCCTCGTTTAAGGCCCCGGTGTTCCCTTTCGCACAACCCATGGCCCCAGTAGGCTTCGACCCTGTTGAACCACGTCGGTTTTGCTGACCTCTCCTTGAGGCGCGCGTGGAACACTACGCGCCTTGTGCGAAGCTGGCGTGCATCGTGGGTCGCTAAAATGTTATAAAACATACAATCAAACGAGGATAATGCGAATCTGGTTTAGACAACCGAAGGAACCAAACACCTTTGTACCACTATTAACTGGGTTTCAACCAGCACCAAACTAAGTCCACCACAGATGACTTTTGACGACCAAATTAAGAGGCCGTATGGGTAAATAATAGTTAGTACAGATAAAGATCTACAAAGTAATCAATATTCGTAAGCAGGTACAGTCAGCATCTACAGTAATCGATAGAAAACTCAAAAATAAATTATTCATCTATTTTTTTTTATTTTGACGGCGAAAATCATCAATTAACTTGTTCCAATCTGGGTGGAGAAAAAAAAGGGAGTGACAGACTTTACTAGCGAAAACCCAGTCGTGTTCCTTCATTTTTGTCAGGCCTGCTGGTCTAGTGGTTAGTGACCCTGACTGCTATGCCGGAGGTCGTGGGTTAGATTTCCACGCAGGACAAATGTTTGTGTGATGAGCACGGTCATCTGTTCTGTGTCTGGGTGTAATTTATCTATAATATGTATGTATTTAGAAATATTTGACTATGTTTATCAGTCGTCTAGTACTCATAATACAAGCTCTGCTTAGCTTAGGACTAGACGGCGTTGTGTGATAGTTGTGTGAATATTATATTATATTATTTGCCCTTTGTGTTCACAGGCCGCGATGAATCTTTCACTTGTGCCCCCTTCCTCCCTTTTTTTCATGGTGTCTTCAGTCGTTGTAGAAATAGAGTTTAGACAGTCTTTATTAAACACTAAATAAGTATTGTACAAACCTTATGTACGAAACCTCAATTAACTCAAATAAATTTATGCAAAATAAATAAGAAATTGCGAAATATTTATTGACAGATGACGCCAACAGTACACATTTTTTTTTTAATTCAACGTCTTGACTAGCCTCGCAAACGGTATTGAACCCGGGAATTTACTCATTGGTAGGTATTATATTTATATAGCCAACGCAATGTTTTGTTATTATATACACATATTTAATCTGTACCAATAATATTTTATGAAGGTAAACACAGATAGACAGAAAATGACTTGTCGATTTTAATATTTTCTCGCAACACATTTCAGCTGTAGATTATAATATTATGGAATTGAATATTATAATAACTTTCAAAGTACCTAATAAAACAGTTTACTCATGAAATTATAACTATATACTCCATTTGTTTAGGTAGTTACAGATACCGGCACGGATCTTGAGCGCTGACTTTTACAGTTCTACTTGCGCAGAAGCACGTACAGAAGTGAAATATCGAGTCTCTTTAGTGGTATTAAAAGAGATGCGAGGGCGGGGAGTGCAATCCTTTTACAGTGATTGGCTCGCCGATGTGTACGATGCGCAAAGCGATCCCCGCTCTTTCGCCGAGCGCTCAAGATTCGTGCCGCTATCTGTAGCTAAACATAAACAATCTTGATATGTTTTTTTATTAAAAAAAAACGTATCAAGGACGTATGTCTTTGATACGATTTTTTTTAAAGATTATTTAAATTTAGTTAATTACCAAACATCGGTATAGGTAAATAACAAATTATAAACATTTTTAGACAACTTTTAGATAAAAAACATGTCAAGATTGTTTACATTTAGTTAATTACCTAAACAGATGGAGTATAGATACTGTACTTCAGTTATTATTTTATTTTTGATAAGCTTATGTTTAACTAAAAAAGGCTGCCAGGCTAAAACGGGATTGGGCGAGTCATATTAGCCTCATGCACTCTGACCGGTGGGCGAGAGTCTCCACAAAGTGGGTACCTGAAGATGGACGACGCCGCCGAGGTCGACCTGGGAAGAGGTGGCGAGACTACCTAGATGCCTACGGCAAGGACTAGTTCGAGGTGTTTCAAGAGAAGAATACCTGGAAGAAGTTGGGAGAGGCCTTTGCCCAGCTGTGGGACAGCATAAGATATTAAAAAAAAATGTTTGACTACTATCTGACCTGATGATAAGTTGGTAAGCGATTATGTGAACGACGATGGTGCACGCTTGACTGTAAAGAAAATCTTTAAAGACCCTTAGGTTGTAGCTATTAGGAAAAACAGACTCTAGCAGGGAATCCCACTCCTTAGCAAGACAAAGGTGTTCCCGAATCAGTTTCAGTTTTTTTTTTTATTTATTTTACATAGGCCTACAACCGAAGAATCGCCCAAAAAATTAAGTGGTAGTAGGCAGAGCACATGGCTTCCGGATCAGATGGTCGATGGAGCCGAAAGGTTCTGTAGCGGTAACCGCGTACTGGACTGGAAGATGCAGCATTGGAATTCGTCCCTCATGATGAATTAATGACCTGGTGAGGGTCGCAAGAATCCGATGGATGCAAGACGCACAGAAATAGTCGTTTTAGCGACTCTTAGGAAGGCTGGTGTCCAACAGTGGACGTGTTTCGGCTGAAATGATGATGATGATGATCCAATGACTTTACCCAAGTTGATGGTAGGTAGGCAGTGATAGCTACTGTTGATTAATAAATAACTAAGACCCCGGATAGTGATACTGAAGACAGAGTATGGAGTTATCTAACATAACGTATATTACCCATAAGAGATAGCGCACATGAGCAACTTTAGTCTCAGCAACTAATTTGTTTCCCACATCTAGTCTACGAGATTGTATGAGTGTAAGGCCTACATTACATGAACGCTTAACCTCCTATCCCCTCGTCTGCTGTGCGCTGAGCGCGAGTTGTTTTTACGTTAACATAATCAAAACGTTTACCGCGTTTGGTTCTATGATTATTTAAGAGCTAGAAGCCGGCTAATTGGAGTGCCAAACGTCAAATTCACTCAGAAAGCAAACTTTTACAAAAAATCGTCGCGTCGCTTTAGACCTCCTAGCCTCTTCATGTTTGCAGACCACCCAGCCTTCTCGTGCCAATTTACAACCGTTTATAAATCTAATTGACTTACCTCACAAGGAACATATTTTTTTATTATTTACTTCACCTATTTTTCTTTTCAAAATGTATTACTCAACCTTTTAATAACTTTACACTGGCGGCTCATCATCCAAATTTCAGCGGAGAGACAAGACGGAGACAAAAAGTTGCTTGGCAATTAAGTTGCTCGTGCGCCCACTCTTATAATTGAACAAAAAAACATAAAAAATATCGCCAATAATTATTATTAAACGTTATCGATCATAACGAAGACATGAAAATATGTAATAATATTGTGTAAACACTAAAATAACTAAGTAAAGCGATAACCAGGTAGTAACCTGCTATTTCCTTCTGCCGATTGTTACTACGGCTTCTGTTTTACACAAATTAATAATATTGTTGAAATATTTATCACTTATCAGCTTGCTAAATTAATAACCATAGTTTGATTGGACCACCTGTATTATAGATAGAGCGACCTTTCGCTCATCTGTTCTTCGATAACACTAGTCAACAGTTTTGACCCGACTGCCGTTGCGTAATAACCACAGGTTCAGTTGTAAACCAGCGTCAGGCACTAGTTGCCTGGCATTTATGCTGAACTGGACCTTTTTTGGTGCAGCCGTGATGCACACAACTATATTTTTTGCTTCTGTTTTTTTATTTATTTTTTTTGTTTCATGTTACCTAATATTATGTTTGTGCTTTGTGCTGTACCAAATAAATTCTTTTTTTTTCTTTCTTTCTTTAATTAGGGTAAAAAGTTCTAATACTTAACATATTAACCGCAACAGTCGGGACCCATTAAAAATCATGACCAAAATCATTCCAATTAATATGGGTCCTGACTGTTGCAGTCTAGATGTTCCGTATTAGAATTTTTTATTTGTTTTATGTGTTTTTTTTTAACTAATGCAATCGAATTTTATGAAAAAACAAGTTCAGTCCATTAGCATAGAATAGAAAATTTCCTGGCATTATGCTGAACTGGACCTATTTGGCGCAGCCGTGAGACACACAATGTTGATGTATTTTTAAGTTTAAGTATTATTTTTTTTTTAATGTTACTTAGTACTTAAGTTTCTGTATACTTGTTATTTCATTGTGTGTACCTGTGTGCCAAATAAACGTGTTTTCTTTCTTTCTTTTCTTTCTAAAATTCTACGCTGCTGAACTGAACTTGTTTTATTCTTTTCAGTTTTTATTTATAGTTATTTTTTACGCAATCGGGTTGTTTTTACTATTATTCCGTTTAATTATCTTTTTCACCACATTAGTTACATTTTAAAATATTTTAATTAAAACATTTTAACTAATTTACAAAAAAAAAAAACATTTTTTTGTCTGCCGGTGTCGGGAGGGTCCAAGCTACCGGTGGTTAGGGCTAGACAGAAACTTCCTCACAAGGCAAACCTTATCGTAATATTGTTCTTGACTAACTTTTGCCTGCAGTTTCGCCCGCATACATAAAATGTAGCCTATATGTCACTCAGGAATAAAGCAGCTTTCTATCGGTGAAAAAATTTAGACCCTTTATCTCGGGAACGTTTGGAGGTGTAAAGTTGAAATTTAAAAATATAATCAGCTGTGCGGTCCCTTGAAGCTGTGAAAAAATCAAACTGATAAGTTAAAGAAAACAAAAGATACGGAAGTTTATGTCGCAAAAAACGTCTATTTAGACACTCTCAAGGAAATCAAAATTCATAGGGATATATTCATAATAATATAATTTCATACTTCCCGTTGACCTAGAATCTTGAAATTTAGCATGAAGTAAGGTTTCATAGCACAAGTATAGGGAAAAATCTGAAAACTGAAAATAAGTAGTTACGTCACAAAAAAAAATTGCGATACGAAAAAATCCTCGTAACTGAACTTCGGGAATTTAATTGTTTTCATAGGTAAGTTTGTACGGAACCCTCGGTGCGCGAGTCCGACTCGCACTTGCCCGGTTTTTTTTTTTAATTTTTAGCTTAGTAATTTCAGATAAAAAAAATCATAAAATAAAAAATATTATATAGAATTTATTTAAAAATCAATTAATTATTAAGTATTAAATAAAATTGAATAGGATACCTACTTAAATTGTTAAAAAAAAGACTCGTTGACCCCTTTCGGATAAAAGCCTCCCCCAAAGAATTCCACTTCTCCCTGTCTGAAGCGGTGACAACTCAATCGTGAACATCGTCCTCTACAATCAGTAGAAAAACTAAATAAAGTCATTAAATCCCACATTCATTCAACACAATCAGTTACATCAACGAAAAAAAATTAGATTCGCAAATTGTACAATTCATGGTCATATTGTTCTGTTTACAGCATACAAATGTTAACAGGCAGGCATCGAATCTCGGACTGTCTGCGGACTGCTAATGAACTCCAATTTTACGAGGTATGTCGCTTACATAATATGACGTAATGTACTCGTCTGTGTGTTTCGTTGGGTAGATATAGTATGGTCTAGCATCCATTGGTATTGATTATTCGACTGGCCTATTGGTCTAGTGGTTAGTGGCCCTGACTGCTATGCTGGAGGTCGTGGATTCGAATCCCACACAGGACAAATGTTTATGTGAGCAGCACGATTATTTGTTGTGCCTAGGTGTAATTTATCTATATGTATATGTTTAGAAATATATATAATGTATATATGTTTATCAGCTGTCTAGTACTCATACCACAAGCTCTGCTTAGTTTGGGACTAGATGGCATTGGGTGAAGATTGTTGAATATTATTATATTATATTTCTGACTAATTTGGAAACGGCGAAAATCTTTGCATTGTTTCAGTAATGACTAGAGAACCAGAAATCTAGGTAGATTCTTAGAAACTATAACATTCTACTAGTACCGTAATTAGGGCGGTGCCAGCGGTGCCCAGGCACAGGGCGCAAACCATGGTGGGGCGCAAAAATTATCAAACCAGGGCCATGTTTTGCATTATTCTTGGTAGTTAGTAGTGAGTCTACACCCTTATCAATCTAAGTATGTAGACGCACCCTACCAGAAGTACCAACTGCGTTCGTGCCCAGAGGCTAAAGCACCCACAAGGTGGTGAATGGTGGGTGCTGTGTAACCATAACAATTGGTATATCAACCTTCCAGCTGGTTTATAGCTTAGCTTATAGCTGGGTAAGATTAAAACTTCTTTCAAGGCCGCGGTTATAGAAGATCGCACTGGGCGTATAAAAGGCAAATTGCGGCCATTTACATTCTCCCAACGATTTTACTCGTGAAAGAGGGAAATCATTCCAATATTTTCGGGATAATGGGCATCAACATCATATATGTTATTCTAGAGCTATAGGGTTTTATATGTGCTGGTCTACACGTGTGCCCAGTGACAATGAAAGACGTGAAAAGATAACATACAGACAGAGCGGGTTACTACCTACTTAATGCCGTGGACTATCTACAGTAACGACTCTAATCGAAAGTCATCTGTCATTCTAGTTCTGGGTTAATTGTCCAGATTTTTGAAAGCCCTCATTATTTTTTGTGGTGGAAAATCATCAAAGTAATTACTTTTTCCGTAGAGTTTTACTGTAGGAATACTAGTATTTTACGTGGAGTGACTGCCTCTCTGACCTCAACGCAGTCATTAGGTAGGTAACACGATATGTCTTGGCAAGACTGCTCCCCTAGCTAAGTTACAACCGTTTCGTTTCCATACTCTATTCGTTGATCGCCTCGAGTCAGCCACGCCTACTATTCCTTTATTCTGACCACGTGACTGAACGTTGAGATGAAGTCAGAATAACGGAATCGGAGGCGTGGCTTACTCGAGACAATCGGCGAAAAGAGAATCGAAACGAAACAGTTGTAACTTGGCTAGGGAGGCTGATGTCAGATTTCTTGGTTTTTGACTATCCGTAATGACTGTCAAAGACCTACAAATGACATTAGGGATCAACTAATTAACGTGCTTACTGAGACCCGGGGGAATGGTGGAAAGGTATGCTATGATAGGAAAGATATGCACTTATCCACAGACCTGTAGCGACATCTATGATGTCACTTAGGAACTAAAACTTAAAAATCCTGTATCGTAGTATTCGTTTTTTTTTATTAATTCAACCTTATTCCACTAATTTGTAATTATAATTAAGCTATATGAAATTGCTGTGCTCTCGACACAGTCCATGTGTACTTGTTAAACTATTTTTAAGATCTCATAAAACACAACATGTTATTTTGCAATAAAGAATTGAATTGAATTATAAGTATAATCAGCTTCTGTCAGGGGTTTCGCTCACGTGAAAGTAGAAAATGATGCAAAAAAACACACTTTCGGGATAAAAAGTACTTATTGTGCTATTCCAGGACATAGTCTACCTACCTATATGCAAAATTTCATCCAAATCTGTTCACTCGTTTTAGAGTGGAAGAGTAACACACACACACACACGCACCGATATACAATCGTTTACCTTTATAATATTGTTGTGTGATCGTAGTTCTATTATGTCGTAAATTATCAGATCTGCACTCACAAGTAGTGCCGAAACTAGAGCGGTGCTGGCGGCGCCCAAGCACAGGGTGCAGACCCCGATGGGGCGTAGAAATTCCAACAAGGCGACCCATGGCCAAGTTCGTATCAATTTCATCAGATAAGTTGCGGACCCAGGTAGGCCGCTGTAAAAACAATTAGGCCACATGGGGTTTCCACGACCCATCTCTAACACAGTGCCAGTGTGGAGCCGCTGCACAGGACATGCTTCATTTGCTATGCTGTCCATCCTACACAACCACCTGCAATTTCTATACCACACCTTCAGGATCTAAAGGAGGCCAATTACAGAGCCGTACCTAGAGGTTGCCAAATACTGGTAAAAAAATAAATAATTAGAGTACTTCTTCCATCATGAAAAGAAGAAGAAGATTTCATCAGAATGAGGTTACTATTTCTCATTCCCTCTCGCTCCGTACCACTCGCCTGGTTCGTCTGAACCAGATCTGGACGCTTGGGTCACCACCGTCGAACGCCCCCACGAGGACACGGTGGACGGGGGTCTACCCAAGCGGGGCAAACTGCCACCAAGTAGTCCGGGCGATCCGCACAATGGTGTCATCCGAGCGTTTCTTCCCAAGAGATCAGATATAAGTACTTTGCTAAACACTTATGTCCGATGAGGACCTGCATCAGGCGGATTAAACTTACCCAGCTCGGGCTCTTTTAGTGGCGCAGTTTGAAATTGGCACTGGATGTATAAAAGACTAGGTAATTACGGCTGTGGGAGTGGAATTCTTTAGCTGGAGTCTGTTTCAAATCAGCTACGGCCTAGGGGTATTTAAGTCAAGATTGAATAGGTTGCTTCTAGTTAACTATCCTCCATCGTCGTCCACATCATCGCTTACCATCACGTAAGATAATGGTCAAGAAATGGCCCGAGCTGGGTAACAGCTCGAACTTTTATTAGGGGCGCAGTTACAGAAATTGGCCCCGGTCGTAGAAAACGCTACTTACGGCTCTGCTCACAAGCCAAACATATTTTAATCTTCTTGACTATTCCATACCAGTATCTCGGCGGTTAACAGACAATAAACCAACTCGCCCAAAGTCTTAAGCTCTCAACAAACGCCACTACGTGTAGCTATGCACATATATCATTAGTGGATCGCGAACATAGTCTCACTCTGCTACGTCGGTGAAATAATTGTTTCTAATATGTATTATTTTTGGCACTATAGCACGTTTACGCGTGCCTGGCAGCCATTTTGTTTGATTGTATTGTTATTGTTCGCTAATGTTAATGTAGTTTAGTTTTTTTTTTGGATGCTGAAGGGCGTTGAGGAAAAAGGTGGTTTAATTAATAAATATGTGTTTGTCTATCTCTTATGTGTTTATCTGTGCACTTTGAGAGCACAGACATCTCCTTTTTTATTCTAGGGCAGATTTATTTTGCAATCAGAAAAAACTGCCACACACAAGGGCGCCGGCTTTTAGAAAACCTCATGGGTGCTCATGCACATTAGATGACTCGAAAAAGTGGCGAATTGTGAGAAAAAAAATGCATATTGATCGACATTTTGATAATGGATCAGTAACTGGCATCTGTTGCCCGCATCGTTAATAAATAATAAATTGAGACAGACAACATCACATGCATACATTGTCTTGGTCCTAAACTACGGTTTTCCCTTGTACTATGGAAACCAGGAACAACGAAGGTACCACAAACATCCAGACACGACAAAAATATGTGTTTCATCAACAAACATTTGTGTTAGTGCGGAAATCGAACCTGCAACCCTTGCGTTTCAACCGGCGCTCTAAACCACTGCGCTAAACAGGTCGTCGGGTAATGGAAAAACGCCCATCCCTAAAAGGCGATTACTGATCAGCTCCCCTAGCCAAGTTACGATCATTTGATTTTTTTATTCTGACGTCTTCCAACGCTCAGTCACGTGGTCAGAACAAAGGAATCGGAGGCGTAACTTAGCTAGGGGGCTGTTTTTTGATGTCTATTCTCAGGGGTGCTCGGCACCACCGTTTATTTCTCACGGAGTCGCCGACCCTGGCTACATATGCCTATGAAGGCATGATTTACTGATGGAAGACACCACTTTTTCTTTTAAATCTACTCCTTAGCCTTTTCTCGACTAATTTGGATACCGCTTCCATTCTAACTAAATTTGGCTGAATACCTGCGTTTTACATGGAACGATAGCCTATCAGAACTTCAACAATCCGTTTACTGGGCAAGAGGATACTCCTTGGATAGACTGCAGATGGTCAGACTTTTTTTTAAATTATTATTGATAGGCTCGCGTTTGACCACTATCTCACCCGATGGTAAGCGACGATGTAGCTGACGATGGAGCACGCTTGCCTAGAAGTAACCTATTCACTCTTGACTTAAATACCCCTAGGTTGTAGCTCTCAGGAAACACAGACTCCGGCAGGGAATTCCACTCCTTAGCTGTACGCATTATGATATGTTCCCAAAACGCTTTGTACGTATGGGTAGGATGTCCACCATTTATTGCTTCTGGCTACCTGTAACGACTATCAAAGATCTACGAATGACAACCGGGGCCAACGGCATTACGTGCTTTTCAAGGCTGGATATGTCAGTAATGTCTTAGATAAACTTAGGAAAGTGCACATATAATCTTCCTGCCCTTGTCCCGTGTTATTTGGGGTCGGCGCAACACGTTCTTTTCTTCCATTCTGCCCTGTCACTCGTCATGCTATCACTAACTTCCTTTTCTTTCATATCACTTTTCACACAATCCATCCATCTTTTCTTTGGTCTCCCTCTCCCTCTCCATCCATCCACATGTAAACTCATACCTCTTTTAGTAACATGCGTTTCATCCCTCCTCTTCATATGACCATACCAAGACAAATGATTCCCTTTCAACTTTTCAGTCACTGGCGTACGTACACATAAATTAAAAAATTCATATTGGTACTTACCCGGTTTCAAATTTAAATTCATTTATTTCAGGTCCAATTATGAACCATATAAAAATCATTCACATTTATATTAAAATGAAATTAAAAATAAATAAATACAAAAATTCCATTAAAATCATTACAAAATGTAGTTTACTTTGTAACGACTTTAATGAATGATTTTTTTTAGTTAATTACTTAGTCATTAATAATATTCATTAAATTAAAATTCCAAAATTCATTAAACTATCTAAAGGTTTCGAACCCGAATAGGCCGTGAAAAATTTGAATATTTTCAAATTGCTATGTTAAAACAATAGAAATTAATCTACTAGGGACGTGACGTGTAAATATAGTGGTAAAAATATTTCCTCTTCTTCTTCTTCTAACTTTCGTGACGTTCAGATAACTTCTCCGTCCTAATGTCAGTAGGGTTACCCAGACAGCTCTGTCATTTTCCACATTTTGATGCTGCACGTGATCCTCGACGTAGGTGATTGTGTACCTACTGGGTAGGAGGGTAAAGCACTCACTTCACAGGCCAAGCCTCACTAGGTATGACCTGTGAAGGAGCTCGTCTCCCTCACGATGTTTGCCGTCAACCCACGTTATACTTAAATTGGTTGACGTCTGCCTTCTTAAAATCATCATCGAGATAAAGACAGAGCTATACCGGCACTATTTTCGCACCGTATTTCACCCCAGCCAAGTTACGATCGTTTCGTTTGCGTCGAACGCCTCGAGTAGGCCACGCCTCCGATTCCTTTGTTCTAACGTCATCTCTACGCTCAGTCACGTGGTCAGAACAAAGGAATCGGAGGCGTGGCCTACTCGAGGAGTTCGACGCAAACGAAACGGTTATCAAGGCCCCGTGTCTACATTGATAGCGAAATTGACGTTAGCTACTAATCGGTAAATAATAAAGTAGTAACTGTAGTAACTGGATACTTTAAATATATTTAACTTGTTAATAATTCTTACACACATTACCCAGTAGGTGAGGATTAAAAATTAATTCAAATATAAATAAAGGTGGCTATTGTGCGTAATATAGTTTAAAATCGGGGGGCACGGTAGTGCCCCCGCCAAGCCGAGCGCGAAGCAAACACTGCCGTACTCTCCTTTACTGGAACCATTTCGCCGCATTTTCGGGCCCCTATTTGAGAACCTCTGGATAAGACCAGAACGCAGAAATTTTCGTCATCCAGTAAGTTATAATCACATACTTAAAATCTAAAATTTCAAGTCTGTAGGTTATTCAGTTCCGAAATTTATGACACTCACACACTCACTCATGATCATCAGAATAGAACTAGTACTTCCCATAAACTGAGATAGCTGAAATTTGGTACAGAGTTAGGGTTCAATGGCCACATAAAGGGAAAACTATAAAAACTAGGATAATCGAAGATCTGGAGTACCTGGTGACCCTGATTAGAAAACACAAGAGCCCAACCAAACTATTAGAGATCGACATACCGCCTTTACAATAAATATTCAACTTGGTGGACCGCTTCATTTGATGTCAAAAATCGAAGGTCTGAAGTATTTGATGAAGAACCCTCAGCTGGTCTCAGCTGTATTAGAGATATGGTAATACCCCCTTCTACTATTAGTACATAAAAAAATCGACTGTCATTACAAAAATCAATAAGCCCACGTTTCTACAAAAAGAAGTGAAATCCCACCGAAAACATTCTGTAAAAAACTAGCCAAGTCTCGATGGAGCTGCTTGTTTATCTCTAAAAAGTAATGAAATCTAGACAAAGCGTGACAAGTCTAAGGTTTCTTACTGCGATTTCTTTATTATTATGGTTAATGTTGTGTGACTTGGCCGTTGAAGAATATACACAAGGGTACAAAAACAGGTGCTCCATGACACCTTTGCACCAATCTGTCACCAGAACCGCTACCCATTGACGATGGAAAATTGCCACTTGCAAAACGTATTGTTCAACGGCCAAGTCACACAACATTAACTATAATAATAAAGAAATCGCAGTAAGGAACCTTAGACTTGGCATGCTTTGTCTAGATTTCATTACTTTTTAGAGATAAACAAGCAGCTCCATCGAGACTTGGCTAGTTTTTTACAGAATGTTTTTGGTGGGATACTCTTTTCTGATTCTTATCTATAGTACGCACAAAGGCAGATTTAAAAACACCTCGATCACCGAAAAACTTACCGAAAGCCTCAGATTGTATGGAGAAGCGAAGTCCATGCCGTAAAAAATACACTAAAGCTATCAGGACAAAAGAAAGGCAGAGGTTGCCCGCCTCAATGGCGGACCTAGTGGTCCAGAGTCGAAAGAGACCTCAAGTTAGCCTAATTGCCAGAGCTCACAACCCAGGATAAAATATCCTGGTGCGGAGAGGAGAGCCGACTCTGAATACTGGTAACAGGAGAAGATAGAGATGTAAAAGAATTCTTACAAACATTTATTTATTTAACAATTTATGTACACACAATAATAAATAGAAGAAAAGAAGAAGGTAACAGAAGAATAGTACAAAGGTGATGCTTATTTCTAAAGAAATCTTCCAGCATACCTGCGAAAGGAGAGTTGGAGAAAATAGAGATGTAGACACTGTGTGTAGAAGTAAAAGGAAAATTGTTTTAAATTATTTGTTGATTAAAAATTTAAACAAATTTTTTCATGAAAAATAGTGTTGTAAAGATTTGATTTAGACTTGGTACATGAATAAGTACATATTTCGAGACAAAATATTAAAAACCGGGCAAGTGCAAGTCGGACTCGTGCCCTGAGGGTTCCGTACAAACTTACCTATATAAAGAGTTCAATTCCTGAGTCTCGGAGTTTTTCCAAATCGCAAATACTTTTTTTTTTTTTAGACGTAATAATAAATTTTCTTATTTCAGATTTATTCCTATATTTCTGTTATAAGGTCCAGGATTCTGGGTCAACGGAAAGTAGGTACCCTATGAATTTTTATTCCCTTGAGAGTAACAAAATATACGTTTTTTGCGACATAAACGGCCATATCTTTTTTTTTCGTTAACTTAGAAGTTTGATTTTATCACAGCTTCAAGGGACCGCAGACCTAAGTATATGGTTTTAATTTCAACTCGATACTTCCACCCGTTCATGAGATAAAGGGTCTTGACAGACAGACAGACAGACGGACGGACAACAAAGTGATCCTATATGGGTTCCGTTTTTTCCTTTTGAGGTACGGAATCCTAAAAAACTTCAACATACAATAAGAAACGTTATTTTGTCGCCGTTTTTTTACAAGATTTTTATGTTGAAGTTTTTTAGGATTCCGTACCTCAAAAGGAAAAAACGGAACCCATATAGGATCACTTTTTTGTCCGTCCGTCTGTCTGTCTGTCTGTCAAGACCCTTTATCTCACCCGAACTAAGCGATTTGCTTCGTCGTTTATACCGCGTACATCGAGGGACTGGAACAATTTGCCTGCTGCTGTCTTCCCGTCCAACTATAATTTAGGTGCCTTCAAGGCTAGAGTGAATAGGCTCTTAATAAACTAGTGCGCCTCACCATCAATGATTGCATCACTGCTTACCATCAGGTGGGATCGCAGTCAAGCACTGGTTTATAGCGAATTAAAAAAAAAAAAAAATATGTTGTAGAGCGGAACCCTTCGTGTACGAGTCCGACTCACAAGTTGCACTTGGCTACAGTAGCCACAGCAAGCGCAAGTCGCAGTATGGAAATGGAGATGGAGATGATGGAGATGGAGATATACACTCTGTATAGCTCCATCCCTTTAACAGTTCAGTTAAGGTCGTCAAATGGATCGCATTAAGAGCTCGTGGTAGGGCACCTGCCCCCCTAGCCAAGTTACAATCGTATCGTTCGCGCTGAACGCTTCGAGTAGGCCACGCCTCTGATTCCTTTGTCTTGTTTAGACGTCATCTCAACGTTCAGTAATGTGGACCGAACAAAGGAATTGGAGGCGAGGCCTACTTGAAGCGTTTGGCGTGAACGATACGATTGCAACTTGGCTAGGGGGGCTGTTCTTTCAATTGTATGAACAAAAGATAATATAAAGTATGGCTACAGTTTTCATCGTAAACAAGTTCAATACGTTTATTTCATAAAATTGATCCTATAGGTCGTAAAATGGATCGCCTTAAGAGCTCGTGGTAGCTCTACAAGCCTCGTGAGAAAAACGAAAAAGAGAGACAAGAAATAGGAACCGTTCCTAAGATACAGCTTTTGGGCTGAGAGAATATTCGAAAGAGTTCACCATGGCTTGCCTAAGGCAACTGAGAAGAACACAGGTGGGTTTTAGTCAGTAAAAGCAGTACTTATAAGTCTAACGCACCCTTTCACTCCACCCTAAAGTGAGAGAAATCATCATCATCATCATTTCAGCCGAAAGACGTCCAATGTTGGACATAGGCCTCCCCCAAGCGTCGCCACAACGACCGATCCTGTGCTTCTCGCATCCACCCTCACCAGGTCGTCGGTCCACCTTGTGGGAGGCCTTGCACAGCTGCGTCTTCCGGTGCGCGGTCGCCACTCTAGAACCTTTCGGCCTCTTCGACCATCCGTTCTACGAGCAATGTGCGCTGCCCACTGCCAATTTAATTAGGCGATTCTTCGGGCTATGTCGGCGACCTTGGTTCTCCTGCGGATATCTTCATTCTTTATGCGATCACGCAAGGAAACTCCGAGCATAGCCCTTTCCATTGCCCTTTGGGTGACTGTAAGCTTTCTGATGAGGCCCATTGTAAGCGACCATGTTTCAGAACCATATGTCATCACTGGCAAATCATTCAATGATATTAGAGCTAAAAGAAATCAAGCTAGAGAGAATTCATTCAATGATATTAGAGCTCAAAAAAAAAATACACCTTTTTGGCCCGTAAGTGTAGTTGCTACATCGATCACATTTTCACCTAGACGTATAGCATAGCATAACATAGTCGGCCTTATAATGTTCCCACTGTTGGGACTCAGGCCTCCTCCCTAGGAGAGGGTTTGGGCCATAATCTACCACGCGGGCCCACTGCGGGTTGGATTATGGCCCATACCCACATGTCACATGTCTTCGAATTTTTGGTTCTAGGACATGCCGGTTTACTCACAATGTTTTCCTTCACCGTTTTCAGAGCAGTGGTGATGAAATAAGTTACACAAAGTAATGCGCCTGACTGGGTTTGAAACCGCAACCTACAACTCGTAAGTCGGGGCCGTTACCACTCGGCCACCACTGCTCCCTGCTGCCCTAGACGTATGCTTTTCCCGAATTCGATATTTAAGCTATACTTGTGACATATAGCAAAATCTAGGTATCTATCAGCATAAACAGATACTAAACATTGAGCTCGCCATAATCATGAAAATGAAAATGAAAATGAAAATGAAATCTTTATTTGTAAACATAGGCTTTTAAATGGTGTTACAATTAAATATAAGAGTCCCGTCTACGTTTTGCGTTTAAGCGTACAAATTAAATTGATGATTATAATCAGTTTTTATCAAAATTCAAATTACAAAAATAACATTAATGTCAGAATGATCAGAAAATAACAATATTTTAGATTATTAATTACGGTCAAAAATTTTACACATACAAACAAATTAATTGTCACATAAACATAGAGGTAATAATTGTAACAATTATTTCAATAATTTAATTCAGTGCAATGTCAAGTTTTTACTAATGTCATAAATCGGATATAGTAGTTCTAGCAAGTTTCATTAAGATAGTCATTAATAGTGTAGTAACATTTTTCAATCAAGAAATCATTTAACCATTTTTTGAACAGATCTGTATTACTAGCTTCTATGATATGTTTGGGTAATTTATTGTAGATTTTGGGTGCCATGCCTAAAAGGTTTTTGCTGAATATAGCTTTTTTGTGTCTTGTCATGCATATTGTATTTTTATAGCGTATGCTCTTCGGGCGATTATATAAATGTAGATTTGATTTGACAAAACTAGCTACTTCATATATATAAAGACACGGGAGTGTAAGTAACTTAAGCTTTTGAAAATATGGCTTACAGCTCTATGTATGTTGTATGCCACATATTGCCCTTATGCATTTCTTCTGTGCCCTAAACGCCACTTATCTGTCTGGCGAGTTTCCCCAAAACATAAGTCCGTAGCGTAATGTTGATGACACATAACCATGGTATGCCATTAAAAGGGTGGCCTGACTTGATATTTTCCTTAGGTTATAAAGGGCATAGGAGCACTGGCTAAGTCTTTTACACACGCCCTCAACATGCATTTTCCAGTTCATGCCTTTATCTATCCACATGCCCAAGAATTTTGTGTGATCAGTATCCTGAATACTTGTATTACCATATTGAACGTCTGGTTTTTTATTATTTGTTTTTTGTTCAAATGAGATGTAGTTAGTCTTATTTAGATTAATTTTTAAGTTATTTTCTGTTAGCCAGGATATTATGTCATTAAGGTTGTCATTAATTTCTTTTTCAAGTGTGTCATCATTTTTGCTTTTAAATAATATTGTGCTATCGTCTGCGAACAAGATCATAGGATTGTTAATGAGTTTAGGCATGTCGTTAATATATATGATGAAAAATAATGGAGCAAGTACACCGCCCTGTGGTACCCCGCATAAACATTCCCGATGTTTGGATTGATATGTAATTTCTGTTTTTGTACGGGGGTTGATTTTATTGATACATGTAAATTGTTGCCGATTGGTAAGGTATGATTCAACAAGTTCAAGGATGTTGCCTCTGATACCATATTTTTCCAATTTGTTTAGGAGTATTTTATGGCTAACATGGTCAAATGCCTTTGACATATCCATAAACAATGCATCTACAGGAGTTCTATTGTCCATATTAGTCAAGACATGCTCTACAAGCGCATATATTGCGGAGTTAATACTTTTATTTTTCCTGAAACCGTACTGTTCGCTGATTAAGATTTTGTTTGTTTCTAAGAAAGAATATATACTATTATGCATTACTTTTTCGAAAATTTTAGAGAAGACCGGAATAAGTGCAATAGGTCTGTAGTTACCTGGATCTTGCCTGTCACCTTTTTTAAACAAAGGTTTGATTACTGAAATTTTCAGCCTTTCTGGGAATACGCCTTTCTCAATGCAGTTGTTTATAATGTGACTGAGTATTGGTGCAATAATTTGAGACGTAGCTTTAATCACTTTAGTGGTAATATCGTCATATCCAGCACTATTAGTATTCTTCAATGATTGGATTATTTTAATAATGTCAAAGGGTATCGTAGGTGTCATGAAAATTGAATTAGGATTTGTGTCAAATGTAAGTGTATTATTATAGTTAATGTCATTCTGAGATTGATTAAAATTTATAAAATATTCATTAAATAATTCCGTTATTTGTTCTGGAGAATTTTCAACTTTATTGTTAATCTTTATGCTGCAAATTCCTTTTTTTGGGTAATTTATTTTCTGTTTATTAATGATACTCCACGTAGCTTTGCTCTTGTTTTCAGACGTATCTATAAAATGACTGTTTTGCGCTTTTTGTGTTTGCTTGACTATGTGTTTTAATCTATTAGTGTAGGTTTTTAGTTTGTTTTTATTTTCTGAGCTAGGCGACTTTCGATATTCCCATAGCATGTCCCTTTTCCGTTTGGAACATTTTTTTAGTCCCGGTGTTATCCACTTAGGTTTTTTAATTATAGCGGCTTTTTAATTATAGATGGCGGTACCTAAGTCCTATTTTCGAGAAGTAGCTGGAGATACGTCACCCTTATTCCCAATTTCCCATGGGGGCAGACAGAAACCACAAGACTGCTCCGTCTGCTACAGTGGCGCAGCTAGTTCTAATGGGGCCCCATATCAATTTTTTTTTTCTCTTTATTTTGTATTAGGGACTTTTATATAAATGTACATGCCAGTCCCATCGGACATTATAATAGTAAATATCTTACCTATATAGTAAAACGTAACAGAACAAACTTAATTAAACTTCTTCTTTTTTACGATTTGATGGTAAACTCGTCAAACTGTTTGGGCCCAATAGGTGGCTACATTAATAGCAGCATCGGTAGTACTCATCAAATCCTCCGGAGTGCAGGTGTATGGGCACTTGGGGCATTCTAGTATGTGGCTCATGTTTTGAACAGGAGCACCGCAGTCACATTGAATATCCGACGGGTCTATAAAACCCCATTTTGCCAAGTTGTGTTTGCAGCGGCCTACCTGGGTTCGCAACCGATTTAGTGCTTTCCATATAGGCCACTGCAAATCGCGCCCAGGCGGGAGATGTTCTTGGGGTTTCAAGAAGTCAGATGGTGGTAGGTGATGCCCTTCCCAAATCTTTATTCTTTCTTTGGGAGGCGGGTCATCGATAGCCTGTGTGCTACGCAGGAAGCTCTTCCGACTCTTAAGCCTACTAAAATTAAATAAAATAAATAAATTTATTAAACTATAAGCAGCCTCTGAGTTAGGTGTCGACAAAATGCGATGAAAAATTTCAACATCGTATATGATTGTACCTAGCTCTTAATACAATCCCTGACACATTCCGTCAACAAATGTGTAACATCTTCTACTGTGCTACACTCCTCACAATTTGGTGAATTAGTTTTTTTCATTAAAAATGCAAACTTATTGAGCGGCATGTGTCCAGATCTCAGTCTGTGAGCCGTTACTAATAACTTTCTGTTGAACCTGGTGTTACAAAACCATGGTATAAGTGGAGGCTCCAAAACTATAGATCTATACCATATTCCCTTTTCTTTCGATCGTTCATTGAAATATTCTTTCAAAAATTTCGTGACATTTGTTTTTATATCTAGGCAATAATTCTTCATAATCGGTTCCAATATTTATGTTCTCTCTAAAAAAATGCAAATATATCTTTTTTTTTTGCTTTTTTTTTGTTCAAAATATAGGTCCTACCAGCATAGAATTAGTGCCTTGAAAGGCTTCGAAAATGAAAATGAGCTCGTTTATTGGATCACTCTGAAGGTACTTGAATAGGTTGAGTTTTTATTGTCGCCTTACGTAGAAAAAGCTAGAACGAGCGGAGCGAGCAACAGACTATTAGAACAGCCCCTATCATATAGATTAATCATTCACTACTGGCCTCATATCAGGGAATTTAAGATTGCGGTTGAATGAACATATTACGAATTATGGCACCTGTTGGCAGAGGCGTTGCATGGACTAATTTAGACGTGGGCGAAGGCACCTCAGCAAGGGCTTTCTCTTTCATAAATTTGAAAACGAGACAGCGACTGTCGCAACCCAGTGTTCACCCAAATCGTCGCTTACCATCAGGTAAAATAGTGGTCAAACGCGAGCCTATCAATTATAAAAATATCCTCGTTCTAAAGAGGTTACGGTGAGGGCCCACATTGCCTCGTAGCTCGGTGCCCCCGTATCATTGATATGGCTGATACGGTGGTAGCTACGCCCCTACTCTGCCACTTATTTAGGAGTTAGGAGGACCCACTAGATACTACTAGCATATTTTCTTTCCACCGCGGCTTGGCGTAGAGTATTTTGTGTATTGTGTGATATAAACGTTATTTAGCTATAGCTTTAAGTAAGGATTAGATATTCATACAGGTAGATAACTAACTGTTCGATATTCTACTAGCATTTAAGTACCTAGTAGGTAAGTATGGCGGGTTAGGTGACTACCTATTACAGAACTTTAAATATAGGTTGTTAACCAGGTACCAAAACGCCTAGATCATTCTAATGTACTAATTAATATTTACCTCTTGAAGTACGTAATTGCTCAATGTGGTAAAATTAAACAATGAATAAAATGAATCATAGTTTCCTGAATCATTTTTTACTCCTCCATGACTCATTTTACGATTGATTTGCCATCTAACGGAGCATTGTGTAAACTTTAGTGGTGAAAGTAACACGAGTCATATACGATGCCTTCACGTTTACAAAATACCACACTAGATGACGCTAGTAACGATTAGATTTTAATAAAATAATTTGAACTAGGCACTATATATTTAATTAACTCTAATTAATTTTCATAAAAGAATTTAACTCATTTATTTTTAATCAAATTAACTTGTTTATACTTATTTTTAAAGTTATCAATGCAAACTAGGCTGTTTGCAACGTTGGCCTTTGCATGACATTAGGTACGAATTTCTATTGCACAAAAAATTAAAAAAAGTGCGAGGTAGCGAGAAATGGCGTCGCAAGTTGTTTTTTATTCGTAATCAATGTGTTTCTAATCAATATATATGCTTGTAAAAGCTATACTTGTTGTTAAGATAATACTGATCAGTTCCGTCGATGTTTAATTGAAGAACAGTGGTTATTTTAACGTGATTACATCTTTAGCCGTCGGACAATGGCGTCGTCGAACGAAGCGAGAGTTACCCATGTAAAAGTTAGTGAAAATCGCGATTTCATGGACGATTACTGTGGCTCCACCAGCTTAGAAGATGCCGGCGAAGGTGCTAAACGTCGTCGTACCGCATACGACTATAATAAACTGTCACAACAGGGATGCGGGACAAGTGTGTCAACTAATCCCAAACATACACCAGCCTCAGAATCCAAAGGTATTAATTCATTCTATACGTACTTACTAATCTTGTACACGTTGCTTTGGGGTATTCAATAAGGTCGCCGTAGTAGTTAATAGTATTTAGCCTTGCTATATTTTGGTGGGAAAGATGTTAACCTCTCGTATAGTGAATTACATCATTACTTCAGAGGTCGCAGGTGTTTATAAACACAACACACGCTTTCCATACGGTATTACTATCTTTTCAGCTGCCTATTGTTGTTAATTTCCTTGTTTCCACCATATTTCCACCGCCATGGTTCTGTACACTTGGAGTCACTTGCATCATATAGTGACCTTGTGTTTGCTAGATCTGTACTTTCTATTTGCTATAATAACTGTAAATTGCAGATACTCTATTGGTTACTATAAAAAAGCTAAGATTGTTGATAATGATGACAAACCTTGGCTTTAAATGTAAAAAAGTCCGTCTTTTGTCTCCATATTTGATTTGTTACCGTGAAGCAAGGCAATATCTCAGTAGTAAATACTTTTTACACTGTATATTTCAATTATTCCTCAGCCTATTAACTCAATATTATAAAATGTAAGAATGCTTCATGTGTAATTTATATTGTGGTAACAGTTTCATCTAGCCATTCAAGTTTTTACAGCTGCACTATCAATTGTACATCTCCATATTGCAAATAAAGTCAACCGTCAAGCAGAATTTTGAAACATACTATAGTTTTTTGTTCAAACAATCTGTTGTTGAAGAGTGACTATGAAGATTAACAATCCAGCTAACTTAACCATCTTATTACATTTGTAACAGATCTTATGAAATACAGAATGTAATTACTTAATTCATTAAACCACAACCTAACGCCATTCACTCTCATTGTCCTCCTATTGTGTCTTTAATTATGGTATTCGAAAGGTTTAAGTAAATAAACTACTAACTGAATCATTGGCTTACTGAAAAGAAATATTTATTGTTAACTGGAATTTTAGAGAGAGGTTTACCTCTCTTCAAAATTATCATCTGGATAGATTGATACAAAACATTTCTTTGATGCAATACAGAAAAATAAATATAATACTTACACAAAATCAAAATTTAATTTAAAACTAAATAAAATAATGGTTAAAGAAATGATCAATTGCCATGGTGGCAATTACAAATCATGTCTTCAAAAGCACCCAAACCAGCTAGCAGGACAGCTTACTATTCCTGAAAGTATTCGCCGACTGAAGAAGCGGCGTGACATCTTTGATCAGAAAAGTCACCTATAAATGTGACTACTTTCAAGGAAGAGCAGGCCCCACAGGGGGCAGCACCCTACATATAATCCAGACTACATCCCATCTGTTTATAGTCTACATGACTGATTATATGATAAGAATAATACAAAAAAAAAAAAAATGGGAATAATCACAAACATCAAGCTTATACTTGACTGAAAGATATAAAGATATTTTGATTCTGACTGAATTTATACAATCCCTGTACTTCTGTACACCAGTCATAGCCTTCACAAGATAAGACTTTTCATTCATATGCATAAATAAAAAATAAAAATCCAAGACATGCGTGTGACATTTAGAAGTTGTCAGCACACAGTTGTTCTCCCTCTGTCATACTTTTCAGTTCAGTTCAGTTTAGTTGGTATTCCAGTAACTATTGTAAACATATATATATATCCGTGTCCCAATATAGTATTGAGTGAAAGTTACTTTAGTGTTTCCTTAAATCTTCAAATTGAACACCCTTTCTGAGTAGACTACAGTGACGCACATAGCGTACACACAACATACGAACTCTGAACTCACCATCATCATCATCTTCCTGCCCTTGTCCCGTGTTATTTGGGGTTGGGGTAACTCTAAACTATCAACCCTAAATTAGAGACAAACTCTAAAAGCTTTCTAAATTGAAAACTATATAGTTTTTGAAAAATATGTCAAAATCTACTTTGATGTTAGTATCAAATAAAAAATTGTATAATCAGTTACCTGTTTCATTTGTATATCATCTCTTCATATTATTGTAGCAAAAATAAAATGGCTAAAATTGACATTGATATTCTAAATTTCAAGTGTTCAAAATACCTTGCTTTCGTTTTATTCACCACTGTTTTGTTGTCTGTGTAGACAGACAGTCTATGTTAAAATTATATGAAACTCTTTTTTTCTTTTTTAAACAACTCACATAACCCCATCTAGTCTCAAGCTAAGCAGAGCTTGTGTTATGAGTACTAGACAACATAAACATATTTATATATTAGGTAGATACACCCAAACACACAACATTTGTTGTGTCATGCTCATCACACAAACATTTTCCTGGGTGGAAATCGAACCCACAACCTCCAGCATAGCAGTCAGGGCCACTAACCACTAGACCAACAGGCCAAACAGGACAGTCAAACTACTACATAAACATAAATAAACAATGGCAATGTGTGGCAATACCAAACACAAAAATGGGAAATAAAAATACACATTTTTATAACTGTATAATATGGCTTCAAACTTCAAGTATAATTTAGGTACACTAAAGTGCAACTGATTATGTAACTTTCTAAGGTTCCATTTAGAAAATTTCATCATTATTATTTCAGCTGAAAGACGTCCACTGTTGGACATAGGTCTCAACAGTGTCAACATAACTGTCTTTTTAGTTTAGTGATTCTTTGGGCTATGTTGTTAACCTTCATTCTCCTGTGGATTTTTTCATTTCTTATTCATTCACACAAGAAAACTTGCGACCATAACCCTTTCCATTGCCCTTTCAGTGAGTGTAACTTTATGCCCTCTAGTGAGGCCTATTATGAGCAGCCAGGTTTCAGAGCCATATGTAATCACTGGCAACACGCACTCATTGTTGACTTTCATCTTGAGAGAAATACCACACAGCTTCCCAAAAGTTTCATAATCTATTGTATCTTCTAAATACTACTCTACATTAGAAATCACTCCAGTATCATAGATGTGATCACGAACATGTAAACTCGCAACCACATGACACCCAGCCCTGGAGCTACTATCTTGTGGCCATACAAATATTTGTTCTGTGCGAAAATTAGATACCCGACATCTAGTGCAGCAGCCAATCACTCAAACACTGAGACAACCATGCCATTTACTTTAATCTTGTTCCTAATCTGATGTTGTTCCATTTGGTCTTAATGATGATTTATTTATTTATTAACCTATTGAGTAGCGTAATTAGAGACACAATAGAAAGACAATGACACAATAGAAAAACAACGGCGACCGAGCGAACGCCGGTGTTCGCTCGGTCGCCGTTGTTTTTCTTTTCTTTTTTGTTTCGGGGCTTAATATAATAATAATAACAATATTATAATAATATTCCACAACCTTTACACAACGCCGTCTAGTCCCAAGCTAAGCAGAGCTTGTGTTATGGGTACCAGACAACTGATAAACATAATTATATATTTCCAAATACATACATATTATAGATAAATTACACCCAGACACAGAACAAATGATTGTGCTCATCACACAAACATTTATCCTGAGTGGGAATCGAACCCACGACCTCCGGCATAGCAATCAGGGTCACTAACCACTAGACCAACAGTTAATGAAATAAAACTTCATGCAAAACAAAGGTACAAAGGTGGACTTAATGCCTTAGGCATTCTCTACCTCTCAACCAAGGGTAGTGAAGAGAAAACATGGCAGGTGCATAAAAAAAAAGATTATTAAGGAAACAAGGGATGATCTTGGTAGGAACTTTTTAACAACTTACTTTTGTGAGTTAATTATATGTGGTTTGTTTGAATGGAATCATGATTAAATTGACAATACATTCATAAGATTTGGTTATATTTTAAATGTTATACCTATCACAATCCATTGCTGCTAATACATGAATAAACCACAAGCAATGTTTCGTTTTTTGTTTTGAAATGTCATAGTCATCATCTTCCTGCCCTTGTCCCGTTTTATTTGGAGTCGGCGCAACACGGAAACAGACTCCGGCAGGGAATTCCACTCCTTAGCTGTACGCATTATGATTATGTTCCCAAAACGCTTTGTACGTATGGGTGGGATGTCCACCATTTATTGGTTCTGGCTACCTGTAACGACTGTCAAAGATCTGCGAATGACAACCGGGGCCAACGGCATTACGTGCTTTTCAAGGCTGGATATGTCAGTAATGTCTTAGATAAACTTAGGAAAGTGCACATATAATCTTCCTGCCCTTGTCCCGTGTTATTTGGGGTCGGCGCAACACGTTTTTTTCTTCCATTCTGTCCTGTCATTCGTCATGCTATCACTAACTGCCTTATCTTTCAAATCACTTCTCACACAATCCATCCATCTTTTCATTGATCTCCCTCTTCCTCTGCACATGACCATACCAAGACAAACAATTCCCTTTCAACTTTTCAGTGATAGTAGTAGGTAGTAATAGATAATATTAATTCTGACCTCATCTAGTTCAAAATGACGAAAAAAAAAATTTACGTGTAAAAGTGATTTTTTTAAACCTATTTGCAAAATAAATATCATTTACCATCATTTATTAATATGTTCAATAATTAAATACTGGAATAATTACGTATACAGGAAAAAGTATGAGGCAACAGTTTAATAACATTTATATCTGAAGACTAAACTTTGTTAGCTTCTGCACTTAGTCTATGATGGATCATTAAGACTGGCCTGTTGGTCTAGTGGTTAGTGGCCCTGACTGCTATGCCGGAGTTCGTGGGTTCGATTCCCACCCAGGACAAATGTTTGTGTGATGAGCAAGATCATTTGTTCTGAGTCTGGGTGTAATTTATCTATATATGTATTTATTTAGAAATATATAATTATGTTTATCAGTTGTCTAGTACCCATAACACAAGCTCTGCTTAGCTTGGGACTAGACGGCGTTGTGTGATAATTGTGGAATATTATTATGATATTATTTATTATTATTGTAAGTACAGTCCACCTCTTTACAGAAGTAGATTAAGTCTCCCAGTATATTCAGGGAGTCTATAAGGGAATTTGGTAATCCTAAGGTTGGCATGATGTGACTTTTTCTCTATCTGTCCTCCTGCACAGGGGATGATCCATGACACCTGTTGTGTGGAAGTATTTATTTAACTAACGAAGTCCCAGAATGTTCTGGGTAGATGGGAAAAGCTATATTATACATTTAAGTCAATTTAATCAAACTGTAATTAACTTTTTCAATGTAGTACCTAAAATACATAAGTAATCTATCTATATATATAAAAGGAGTAACTGACTGACTGACATATCAACGCACAGCCGAAACTAACGAAACTAGGAGTGTGAAATTTTATATGAGGTTTTCTTTTATGACGTAGGCGAGCACTAAGAAAGGATTTTTCAAAATTCACTCTCTAAGTGGATGAACCGGGGGTCCAAATTTTTTATGGAGAAACCAACATTTACGCGAGCGAAGCCGCAGGCACAAGCTAGTTATATCATATTTGCATGAGATGTTCAATAACTCATGATATATAGGATAAACAAATAACTGGTGAATAAATCTGAATGTTCAATTAAATGTAAAACTCTTTTTCATACCACTCACGTATTAATATCACATTTATTTATTACATTATAACACCTTTACAGACTAGTCCAAAGGCGATGTTATAACTAACACTTAATATGTACATAGTTATGATATTATAAAATTAATTAGGATGTAATGTCCAGACCTTTCTCAATAATTATATATATATATTTTTTTTTTTTGCAGTTTTTGGCCAAATATAATATAATATTCACACAACTATCACACAACGCCGTCTAGTCCCAAGCTAAGCAGAGCTTGTGTTATGAGTACCTAGACAACTGATAAACATACTTAAATAATTCTAAATACATACATATTATAGATAAATTACACCCATACAAAGAACAAATGATTGTGCACATCACACAAACATTTGTCCTGGGTGGGAATCGAACGTCGTGGGTTCGTCGGCATAGCAGTCAGGGCCACTAACTACTAGACCAACAGGCCAGTCATATATCCTCCGATAGTACTATATTTATTAATAACTAGCTTTTGCCCGCGGCTTCGCTCCCGTCAACTGACTACTCTATCCTACTCTACTCTACTCTACCCTAATCTACCCTACTCTATTCGAATTTTTCTTGCCGTAAAAACCATCCATGAACATCAACGAACATTAAAAAAAAAGAATTGGCCAAATTGGTCCAGGCGTTGTTGAGTTATGCGCTTACCAACACATTTTGCGATTCATTTTTATATTATAGAAGATACGTATGACTCGTGACAAAGAGGCACACTTTAGGAGGATTTTCCACATAGATTATTTATACATACAATGGCTTCGCCTGCGTGATAGTAGATCCTATGAACTATTCCAAGACATGGGCGTTTTTTTTTTAAGCGTGGAAATCATCCAATGACTTCTCCCGGTCTAGGCGGAGCGACTAATACCACACTTGTGTCCTTCAATTGCAATTTGCGTTTTAGGACTACGGGTTTCCTTTTCAAAAATTACCTGCAGTCCCAGCTAGCCCGGCCCTACGGTTTGCTGTCATCTCTTTGAGGAGCGCATGGATCACTACGCGCTGTAGACGTCTGGGCTCGGTCCGGTCCGGTACCCATTGCTCGACGTCCGCAAACCCGCGTCTACCGTGGCTGGTAGTCAGAGTCAGAATCTCGGCGGCTGGGACGTGAGGACATTCGTTTCCTCACACGTGCGGCCTCCTCCTTCACTAGCATTACTGCTTCATAGGAGGCCACCGCCTGCTATTCCTCCTCGCTCCATTCCAGGATATGGGCTGCCCCTGTGCGAAGTCTCATCGAAATCTGTTAAACAGTTCGAGCGTGAACAAGTAACAAACATACACTCAAATTCACAAACTTTCGCCTTCAGAAATCAGAAACATTTATTTCAAATAGATCATTTACAGGCACTTTTGAGTTGTCAAAATGTCGGTCAGTCAAAAAAGGGAAGCTAAATTAAGTCTTTATAACATTAGTGTGATATCACAATTTAGCTAGAACTACATTAGACCGCCGCACACGTTAACATGCTTGCCCCCCTAGCCAAGTTACAACCGTTTCTTTTCGATTTTCTTTTCGTTGATCGCCTCGAGTCGGCCACGCATCCGGTTCTGACCTCGTGACTGAGCGTTGAGATGACGTCAGAATAAAGGAATCCGAGTCGTGGCTTGATCGCCTCGAGCAGGCGATCAACGAAAAGAGAATCGAAACGTAACGGATGTAACTCGAGTAGGGGGGCTGATTTGTACGTAGAAAGACGTCGCCTGGCGTGGATCGGTTGTAGCTCTACAAGTCTAGTTTCCATATAAAATGTATGGAGACCGACGCGCCCAGATCGGCGTGTGTGGCACACGTGTGCGCTGTGTAGTTCAAGCGTTATTATTTAGTTAAAATATCACACGTAGGTACCTATTTTTCTATCAGAGTTAGCCCTTTTACATGACTTTTAAGTATTTAAAATGGCATCAAAAGAAAATGTAGCATCTTATAAAAAGATCCCTTTGGTGATTACTAATCATTGAGGATAAATAAATAAATGCTTTTCCTTATACATTTTTGTGTTAAGAATACTGATGAGTTTGATACTGTTAGGAATGATTCATGCTAATATTTCGGACTAGCTTCTGCCAGCGGCTTCGCCCGCGTGATTTCGGTTTCTCCATCCAAATTTGGACCCCGAAAATCCGTTCCTGGCGGATGTCTACACCCTATAAGGAACGTACTTGCCAAATTTTAAGTTTGTAGGTGTTATAGTTTCTGAGATTTCGTGATTAATCAGCGAGTGGTATTTCGCTTTTATATATAAATAGATTTTACTTCATTAAGATTTATCAACAGACTTGAAAACCCGCTTCTACCCTACCGCTTTTTTAAGCACACAGTTTACTGTTTTTCGCACTACAGCGGAAAAGTGTGACAGCGAGCCCGCGCTACATTTTATCACATCGACGGGTCCCATTTCAAGAACAAAATCGTATATAAAAAATTGTCGTTTTAGGGTATGAAGTTTTGAAGTGAATGATGAAAAGAATAGTGCCATATAGGTTTTAGTATGTACAATACGAAATTCCTCTTAGGACACATCGACATGTCATTGTATCTTATCAGGCTAAACGCCAAGCAGCCTCCACGAGTCGCCAGGCAAGCCACTGTTTATATAAAAATGTTTGCGATCTGATCGTACGGGTTTGTGTAGCCCCAAGAACATGACTGCGGCTCTCCGGGACGACAGCGTCGCGACGTAGTTTGGTAATTCCTGGTTTTGCAGGAGGAACATCGTTGTTCCTGAAAAAGGTCGATGTATAAATATATGTTACGGTCACATCTTTTTCAAAAAACTTCAAATTAATATTGTATCTATGAAGCATGGGGCTGTGGGAATGTTCGAAAGAGTTACCCTGGCCCTGAAACACATAGAGCAACTCAAAGGAACACAGGACCAGAGACGAACAGAGGGCCTTTACCTTTAAAGAGCTTTAAACGCAATCCATTTGACGACCTAAACGCTCTCGCTCGCACGCTTGACGTGAGTGAATTTTTTCTTTTTACCGTTACTCACTATTGATCGGCTTTCTTAGTGTTTCGACGCCATTCACTTCGTTGGTAAGCATCGTCTTCTCTTTTTGTAGCCATGAAAAGTCGGTGAGGAAATAATTTTTCAATACACTTACTCAAAGAGCCGCTCTTATCCCACCACGCAATAGACTGTTTTCCACACTAATGCAGAAAAGTGCACGTGCTCTCCCACGCCACAATTTTATTACATTTATCATATCGAGCTGGGCGCGCGTCGACCCTCGTGAGTCGCCGGTCAACCCTCGTTCATTCATTTTATAGGTATATATTGAAAAAAGTCGTTTGATACACGTTCAAATTTGTCCCTGCAGCCCTCGGCTCCATAACACACTCGCCTACGGCTCGTGCGAATTCGCAACTACAAACTTTCTGCACTTGTATCAAAATATACTATATCTTTAGTTTCCAAATATAGCAAGAAGATAATAAGTAGTTAGTTACAAGTAAGTTTTGATTTTAAAAAATTTCAATTTTCTTAGTCCTTCTCCAAATGGCAAATTCATCACAAACAAAATGATAGAGCTCAGTCTCAGATGGTATGAGGTGCAGCTAAGATTTTGTGGTAAAAAACAGCCCTAAATTTACCCGAACAAAAGAGAGGTAGAGGCCGCCCTGACCAACCTGGTGGTCTAATATCAAAAGAGACCTCAAGAAAGCCCAATTGTCAAAATTGACAGCCCAAGAAAGACTGTCCTGGCGCAGAATTGTGATGAGACCCGACCCCAGATAATGAAAGGCGGGGACGGACAAAGAAGATTCTTTCTACAATTTCGTTACATAGACTTACGATTTTTCTAGCCATATGGTGTGTCAAGTACTCAGTTACAGTTCACAGACTCAGATCGGGACACTTTCCATGTAAGAAATTTGCTTTTTTGATGAAAAAGATAACCTCTCTCAACTATGTGGAGTGGTAGAAGAAATGCATCATTTGTTAATGGAATGTGTTCAATATGAGGCTGATAGGAGTAAGGTGTTCAGGGCTTTGAAGATGAACAAGAACAATATAGGTACATTCCACCAAATATTAAGTAAGCCGACTTCTAATGATGCGAGAAAGTTGTTCGACTTTATGGCCCTGATCCATTGATCTCGTGTAATAATTCTCTTAGGGTACGATGGGACTGACATACGCAGTGCGTTATCCTCCTTCTCCTTGCGTCGTACTCCTCAATGCTGAGGGTCGTGACGTCCCTGCTTCGTCACTTTCATTCGAACGATAGTCCTCCATCTGTTTCTGTCTCTGTCGGTGTGAAGGGCATTGTATAGCGTAGTCAAGAGCGGTGCGGATCTGGTCAGACCAACGTATTGGGCTGCGTCTACAAGGCCGTTGGCTGTGCGTTATATAAGTCCCTAAATTTTTGAAGAAATAATAATAAAAAAAAACAATTATCCTTACGACTTTGATTTAATGTTTAATAATTATGTCTTGTCTATCTAACTCAAAAACGCAACTCACAACTATGAGTTCTATTAATTGTTTGTACATAGATGATTAAGTTAGTAAGTAGTTAGTAATTTCTAGCAAGTAAACTGGCTTGAAAAAAATATTATACCATTACTTTGTCTATACTCAAGCTCATATGGCCTAGTTTTATCCCTTGTGATTGCTTTACTGAATACCTGTATTATTACAATCATTAGGTACCTTCCAATAAGGAAAAAAATTATATACCTTAATTAATTAGCTCTTTTTAAAATAATTTTTAAGTAAATAGGGCGAGCGACTCACAACATATTTATCCTAAAACTCATTTCTTCATTTCTTTATCCACAGGCAAGAAGCGCAAAATCAGCGAAAGCTCAAAGGATCTCTGCGTCTGGGGCGAAAACAGTCGTCCATCAAAACAGAGCAAAATATGGCCGGTGTTCGACTCCGGAGGGTATGCTGGCAACGCCGCGGTGCTCAAACTGAATGTCCTGAAGAAATCACCGCCAGGCAAAAACCCCCTACTCTTCAGCACAAACTTTGGAGACGACATCGAACTAGCAGAGATCAACAGAGACCCCTTCAAATCCGACTGGTATGGAGGCATCCACGCGTGGTGGAAACAAGCCCAGATGTCAAACAAAATGGCAGGCGATGACGTCACGAAGAGAATATTCTCCTCGGTCTCCCGCCAGTTGAGAATCATCAACACCCATTTCCAAAGGTCCATGTTTAAATACAAGTATCCAAGAGTTACTAGGCAGAATGTCCTACTGGAAAGCTCTTCATCAGGTATAAGGAGACCAGCTACCCATTTCAACTTGTCTATGAAAGCTATAAGATTCCAGTCCAATTCAAGGAGAGAGTTGCCTTGCTATGGGAATTTAGAACTGCCTCTAAAACAGATCAAGCAGGAAGTGAACTCTCAAGTTTTTCCCGCTATTAGGGGTGTAAAAAATGAGAGTGATGTGAAGGTTAAAGTGGAGAAAGAGAGAGATAAGGAAAAGGAGAAGGAACGAGAGAGGGATAGGTAAGATTTCTCTTTGATAATACGACTTTCACTATAAAGATTTATTATTATGTTATTTTATTTTTATGTCTAGCCTATATTGTCCCACTGCTGGGCAAAGACCTCCTTCCATTTCTTCCATTGTTCCCGGCTATGAGCAACTTCTTACCATTTCCTAAGGAAGACATCTAAGAGGTCTCGCCATCTTCTTCTTGGTCTCTACTTGAAATTATTTTCTTCATATGTTTGAACTAGTTTCCGTAATTGAAAATGTTTAAAATCAAGCCATAATCTCATCTCGGCTAGGCAGTGTCAAAAATGAGTGAGTTATTTTTACGGCGTTTGTTTCTCTGATTGGTTGGAGCGGGCCAATCAGAGCGGCGAACGTCATAAACCACCACCACCAGTCCACTACTAGGCATTGATTAAATACGGGAATTGCGCCTAAGTCTTAAATTTTCTCATTTGAAGTTGTCGAAGTATTCCGATGTACTTACATAAAAGCTTCGATTTCTTGAGCCACAGCTGATTGAAATTTGCATTTTATTTGCCTCTAAAACCCACTCAACAGGAGTGGGTCTTCGTTGCCTTTCAAACCAGGGCCGAGTCTTCCTTTCAGAAGCAGACCCCATTTGTTTAAAAGGTTTGCAGGAACCACTTCGAAGTCAGCTATTAAAAACTAATCGAAATCATAACCACCTTTAGGTATAATTTTGAGGTAATAATTTGACTAAGTACAATAGAGTGGAATATCTGATTTTAGCAAATACAAATTCATTAGCTTAATAATCTCCTATACTGTCAAAACAACATGTAGTTGGGTAAGTTGGGATGGTTGGGTTGGGGGCCGCGGCGAGTTTCTGAAAAGGAAACTTGCAATCCCAGAACGTAAACGCAACTGAAAGACAGGTGTGGTTTTAGTCAGTAAAAGTCTGACACGTTCTTCCGCTTTACCCTAGAGTGGGAGAAGTCATTGGATGATTTCCCACTTTAAAACAACATAAACTAAAAATATTAAGTTCAGCGAATGTGGACACACTCGAGCCCGTAACTTTTACTCTAAATGCTAGTTTTTTTGTGCTAAACCCTGTATGTCCCCCCCCAGGTCATCCCACCGCCACTCGTCGTCATCATCGTCGTCGTCGTGCCACCACTGCCGGCGCCGCGCGCGCATCAAGCGCTGCTCCATCGGCGTGCAGTGTCGCCGCGACCGCGCCGGCGCGCCGCTGCCCAACGACAGCTGGGGGCCGCTGGCCGAGACTCCGACGGTTAAAGAACTCAAGTATCATAGGTAAGCAATGGAGGACAATAGAATAGAAATACTTTTATTTGGGACAGACACAGCACAACTGTTACAAACACAAAGTAAAAAAAGAACAAATGTACAGAATGCGCCGAGCGTGCCTCTACCGACAGGGTAAGCACCTCACCATTTGCTGGGCGTTAGACACCCAGCGCTGTTTTTCAGTTGGCAGTGTTGGCTCCCCGCAGTGACGCACAAACCCCACGTTCGTGCATCACAACAAAACATTATAATTGAACTATACTCCATCTGTTTAGGTAATTAACTAAATGTAAACAATCTTGACATGTCTTTTATCTAAAACTTGTCTAAAAATTTTATCTATAAATGTTTACAATTTGTTATTTACCTATAAGTACTGATGTTTGGTAATTAAATAAATTTAAATAATCTTTGTAAGTGTTTTATACGTTTTTTTATATATATAAAATGATATCAAGATTGTTTATGTTTAGTTAACTACATAGTAAGTATTTGCACGAGATCTGTCTATTGAGCAGAGCCAGCTCACGAAACTGAAGACACGATGGCCGAGTCATATCCGCCAAATCGGAGCTTCTGGGAGAGATGGAGGCTTTTTAGGGACAGTTGTACACGTCAATCTCCGAACCCACTGCAAATCTAGCAAACGACCCAAGAGCTAGATTGACTCGACACTATACCGAAGATATACCGGACGTCAGCCTGTACGAGATTAGGATGGCTCTGAAGCAGTTGAAGAACAACAAGGCGTCGGGTGAGGACGGAATTACGGCCGAGCTACTGAAGGCGGGTGGAAAACCAGTCCTAAAGGCACTTCAGAAGTTGTTCGATTTCGTCATACTCGAGGGAAAAACGCCACAGGCATGGAGCAGAGGTGTGGTGGTACTCTTCTTTAAGAAGGGCGACAATACCCTGCTTAAAAATTACAGGCCCATCTCACTTCTGAGCCATGCCTACAAGCTGTTTTCCAGAGTCATCACGAACCGTCTCGCGCGCAAGTTCGACGACTTCCAGCCTCCCGAACAAGCCGGATTTCGAAAAGGCTTCAGCACCGTGGACCACATACATACGCTGCGGCAGGTTATACAGAAGAGTGAGGAGTATAATCAGCCTCTCTGCTTTGCGTTTGTGGACTACGAGAAAGCCCTTGATTCGATCGAGACTTGGGCTGTACTGCAGTCTCTTCAACGGTGCCAGATTGACTATCGGTACGTCGAAGTGCTGAAGTGTTTATACAAAAACTTCACCATGTCAGTCCGACTTCAGGACCAGACCTCGAAACCTATCCTCTTGCAGCGGGGTGTGAGGCAAGGAGACGTGATTTCTCCGAAACTGTTCACGGCCGCAATGGAGGATGTCTTCAAGGTTCTGGAGTGAAGAGGGCTAGGCATAAATGTCAATGGCGAGCACATCACTCACCTTCGATTTGTCGACGACATAGTAGTCATGGCTGAGACTACGGAGGAACTCAGTACAATGCTCGGTGACCTTAGTAAAGCTTCCGAAAGAGTGGGACTTAAAATGAACATGGGCAAAACCAAAGTCATGGTAAACATCTATGTAGCACCCACTCCTATCAAGATCGGAGACTCTACACTCGAAGTTGTGGACGACTACGTTTACCTGGGACAGACGGTCCAGTTGGGTAGGTCTAACTTCAAGAAAGAGGTCAATCGTGGAAACCGACTCGCCTGGGCAGCGTTCGGGAAGCTGCGCGGTGTCTTCTCGTCCAATATACCACAGTGTCTCAAGACGAGAGTCTATGACCAGTGATGAGATATGGCTCCGAAACGTGGTCGCTTACAATGGGCCTCTTCAGAAAGCTTAAAGTCACTCAAAGGGCAATGGAAAGGGCTATGCTCGGAGTTTCTTTGCGTGATCGCGTCAGAAATGAAGATATCCGCAGGAGAACCCAGGTTGCAGACATAGCCCGAAGAATCGCTTGACTTAAGTGGCAGTGGGCCGGGCACATTGCTCGCAGAACAGATGGTCGAAGGGGACGAAAGGTTCTGGAATGGCGACCACGTACCAGAAGACGCAGCGTTGGAAGGCCTTCCACAAGGTGGACCGATGACCTGGTGAGGGTTGCGAGAATCCGATGGATGCGAGACGCACAGGACCGGTTATTGTGGCGACATTTGTTTAGGTAGTTAACTCATCATCAACTCGTCATTTCAGCCGAAAGACGTCCACTGTTGGACATATTGTATTTCATATATAATGTCTCCCCCAAGCGTCGCCACAACGACCGATCCTGTGCTTCTCGCAACCACCGCACTCCCGTGACCCTCACCAGATCGTCGGTCCACCTTGTGAGAGGCCTTCCAACGCTGCGTCTTCCGGTGCGCGGTCGCCACTCTAGAACCTTTCGGCCCCATCGACCATCCGTTCTAAGAGCAATGTGTCCTGCCCACTGTCACTTTAGTTTGGCGATTTTTCGGGCTATGTCGGCGACCTTGGTTCTCCTGCGGATATCTTCATTCTTTATGCGATCACGCAAGGAAACTCCGAGCATAGCCCTTTCCATTGCCCTTTGGGTGACTGTAAGCCTTCTGATGAGGCCCATTTATGCTCATCATTTAGGTAAACCCCAAAGTAATGACATCTAAAACCCCTTGCTTAGACCCCTTTTTGTTTGTGGTTTTTCAGCTAAGGGTGTAGCGGGAGGGAGTTTCGGACTTTTACCCACCAGTGTTCCTTTGGTTGACCCTTTGCATTCCAGCGCCACGGTAACTCTTGAGCAATCCCGCAGCAGGTTGCTGGGATCCTTACGTTCAAGGAAATAAATGAATAAATTATGTTTTTTTTTTTCCAACAGACTGATGCGAGTAGAGACTCACCCCAATGGCGGTGCGAGCGTTGTTTATCTACACCAGCGTGACGTGGACATGCTGAGCGCACCACAACAGGAGGTGCTAGCTAAGGAGTTTCTGAAGGTAACCAGATCTAGCTAGATGGCCTTAGAGTCAGTTCTTTATAGCTTAGCTTAATCAGCCTTATAATGTTCCCGCTGCCGGGTCTCGGGCCTTTTCTCTAGGAGAGGGAACGGGCCCTAATTAACCGCGCAGGCCCATTTTGGGTTGGTAGATGTTACATATCATTGAATGTTTTGGTTCTAGGACATGCAAGGAAAGAAAATAAGTTTATTGCCAACCGGCATTAAACTTTTTATTTTACGATGTTTTCCTTTACCGTTTTGAGACCAGTGGTTACAAATAAATTGCACAAAGTAATGCGCCTCCCTGGGTTTGATCCCGCGACTTACAACGCGTTAGTCGGAGCCAAACCAATAGGCCACGACGGAGTGCTCTCTGTCAGTTTTTATGAGAATATAAGGAAATGTAATTTGCAATTAGGAATTCATTGAAATCTAGCTCTAAGTGGAGCGAGTGGAAGACAGACTTACTGACTAAAACCGACGTGTGTTCCTTTAGGTGCCCTTTCCGTCCTAAGGTGTGGTAATTCTTTTGAACACATCCTTAACGGGAATCAGCCCTAACGGACCCCGTCAATTTTGCTGACAGCTCTTTGAGGCTGAACTAATTGGTGTCTCTGTCGCCAGCTGGTATTCTCGGAGGACAGCGACGGCTGGGCGCACTTCGTGTGCGGCGTGGTGCGCGGCGCGGCGGCGCAGTTCCCGTGCCTGCTGCAGTACCTGTCCGACGCGCACCCCAACCTCACCGTCAAGGCGGGCGTGCTGGCCAGGGCCTCCGACATTGAAACTACTACCGTTAATCGCTATTATCAGCAGGTACTGTACCGAAGATATAAACATTAATTTACTTGTGGCTCCCAAGTCCGCATAATCAGCCTTTTAATGTTCCCACTGCTAGGAATCAGGCCGCCTTTCTAGGAGTGGGAATGGGCCGTAATCCACCACGTGGACCCAGTGCGGGTTGGTAAATGTCACAATCTAGGTCATGCCGGTTTCTTCACGATGTTTTCCCTCACAGTTTTGAGAGTAGTGGTGATGAAATACTCAACTTTCAACTTTTTATTTTATAAGTATAGCATAGCATAGCATAGTCGGCCTTATAATGTTCCCACTGTTGGGACTCAGGCCTCCTCTCTAGGAGAGGGAATGGGCCATAATCCACCATGCGGGCCCAGTGCGGTTTGGTGGATAAGTAAGTGGTTTATAAGTATATTTACAATATATCAATCGCCTTCAACGCAACTCGCAGCAAGAATGAATAAACTAAATGAGATACTGCTCATTCATAATCGCTCCTACACGCACGGCTGCATACAATGCGCTGGTATGGTGGGTGTGAGTGATTGCATCCTAACTCGTTCGAGATTTACCCACATTTGGTTACTTTTTTCTTGTTATCTATATATTTTTTTCTCTTTTGTATCATTCGTCTATTAGTTATTTGTTTCACATCTCACTATATACAAACACATACATTATCTTATGACTATTTATCACACTTAACACATTTCTCTAATTATGAACAAAAACTTATAAACTAACTAATTTATTATTTAAGTACGCATCACTGCTATATATTACACTATAAATCTTTTCTGCGTCCGTTACGTCACAAAACCAGTAGTTGAAAACCAGCGTCAGGCACTAGTTGTCTGACATTCATGCTGAACTGGACCTATTTTGGTGCAGGCGTGAGGTCTTTCTTTCTTAATTAAATTACGCAAAGTAATGCGCCTGCCTGGGTTTGAACCCGCAACCTACAACTCGTAAGTTGGAGCCGTTATCCGAAGTCCGGGATCATTGTAAGTCCGTACGTAAGTTGATGCGCCACCGGTATTATATGGTGAACATACTATCAATACGCACAAGACCGTTTTGGGAACACATTCATTGTGCGTGCACGTAAAAAGTGATGTTCTCTACTGGAATCTGTTCCTTGACAGCTACAACCTGGGGGTCTCAAGGTGTTTAGGTTACTTCAGAGCAGCTAATGCCGACCACATCATCGCTGACCTTCAGGTCACAAATTTGTCAAACTCAAGCCTATCAATGTTAAAAACAAAAACTTATTGAGCCAAATTCAGTGTTGTGATTTTTAGGGTTCCTCAAAAGGAAAAAACGGAACCCGTATAGGATCACTTTGTCTGATCGTCTGTCTGTAAAGACCCTTTCGATATCGAGTTGAAATTAAAACCATATAATTATATACTCTGGCCTGCAGTTCCTTGAAATTGTGAAAAAATCAAACTTCTGAGTTAACGAAAAAAAAGGATATGGCCGTTTATGTCGCAAAACACGTGTATTTCGAGACTCTCAAGGGAATAAAAATTCATAGGGTTCTTCCCTTGACCTGGAATCCTGAAATTTAGCATGAAGCAAGGTCTCATGGCACAAGTATAGGATAAAATCTGAATACTATAAATTTGTAGTTACGTCACAAAAAAAAAAATAAGATTCGAAAAAATCTTCGTATCTCAATTTGGGAATTGAACTGTTCTCATAGGTAATTTTGTAAGGCCCTTAGCGCGCGAGTCCGTCTTGCACTTGCCAGGATATTTTTTTAATCCAAATTGGTTAGATACAGTTTTTTTTTTTTTTTAAATTATATTTTCTATTTGTTTTATTTATTTATTTATTTAAATATACACACTACTATCTTTACAGGCTGACTCTAATGCAATAACGGTTACCAAAAAAAATAAAAATATATTTATTGAAAAAGTGCTACCTTACACTAACTCTTAAAAATCTAAAACACTACTAACTTCTATTACAATTTAGACTACTAACTATAAAAATAAAAGAAGTACATAAAATAAACTTAACGTAACCTATATGATGAAATAAATATATTTCATTTAAAAGAAAAAATATATCTAATTACGTATTCTCAAAAACAGCTTAGAGTCTATGATCACATAATATATAATAAATAATAATTATAATATTTTATTCAAGTATAAAGTAAGTAAAATTATGTTTTACCTATATATACAATATAAAATAGTAAATAGTATTTGACCCGCGGCGTCACGATGTGCAGCGCAGCAGAGCTCGTGGTTTCAGAGCCCTTAACGCGATCCATTTGACAATCTAAACTGAATTGTTAATGGGATGGGGCTATATAGAGTTTATATCTCCATCCCTTTTTCTCGCTCGCACGCTTGACATTGTATCACGTCATAGTAAGGCCTCTGGCCTCTTCACGTACTATCCGTCCACTCGAAAATCATACTTATTGTTGTGTCCACAGGTACAACAGTCTTACGCGGCCGGCACGTTCCGCTGCGGTCCTCTCCACCAGATCTCGTTGGTGGGCACGGTGCATGAGGAGGTGGGGGGATACTTCCCCGACATGCTGGACATGTTGGCCAGCTGTCCCTTCCTCAACATGGTGAGTGAGGATGACCTTCTATACATTTATGTTAGGACAATTTATCATTGTTCCATCATCAGACCACCAGATGCACGGCGATGCGCCACCAATACATGGTGGACATCCACCCATACGCACAAAATGCTTCGGAAACACTGAACGATCATTGTGCATACAGCTAAGGACTGAAATTCCCTGCCAGTCTTTCCTTTTAGCTACAACCTGGGGGTCTTTTAGTGAAAAGTGAATAGGTTACTTCTAGGGAAGCATGCTCCATCATCACATCATCGTTTACCATCAGATGAGATAGTGCTCAAGCGCGGGCCTATCAATAATAATAAAAAAAGAACTATTTTTATTCTTAAATAAATCATTAATTTTTAATAAAATTGTTTTCACATAGACAATGCCGTGGGGCCCAATGTCAGCAGTAGATATGGAGCCCCAGGAATCCAATGACGGTCCCATCCTCTGGATCCGGCCGGGAGAGCAGCTGGTGCCGACTGCAGAACTTGGGAAGAGCCCCATCAAGAAGAGGAGGTATGTTATCCACTGACATTTAAATGATTACTAGCTTTTGCCCGCGGCTTCGCTCCCGTCAACTGACTACTCTATTCTGCTCTACCCAACTCTACCATGCTCTACCCTACTACCTATTTTTTTTTTCTTTAATAAGAACTGTCTCCTGACAATAATTACAAACACAACAAAAATAAAAAAGTAGTGAAATCGGTCCAGTCATTCACGCTTGATGGTGTGACCAAGGGAAATAGGGATTCATCTCTATATATAAAAGGAGAAACTGACTGACTGACATATCAACGCTCAGCTGAAACTACTGGGACTAGGAACGTGAAATTTTGCAGAAAGTTTCCTTTTATGACGTAAGCGAGCACTAAGAGGATTTTCCAAAATTCACTCCTTAAGGGAATCAAACGGGGGTACAAAGTTTGTAAGGACAAATCTGATTTCGCGCGGGCGAAGCCGCTGGCAGAAGCTAGTTTTAATATATATAGATTATTAACAGACTTGACTGACCTATGGCTCACAGTCCTAGCACAAAAGTCCAAACTCAAGACCCGTCAACGAGCTCAGTATCCTCCTCTTAGCGTCGTATTCCTCATTACTGAGGATCGTGAAGTTCCCGCTAGATCAGCATTTTACTGATGGTTGCGTCCCCATTTGTGTCGGTCTTTGGCATCTTGTAGTGCAACTTGCATTCGGGTGTCCTTTGTGGAGCGGACTTGATCTGCTCATCTTTTTGAGCTGCTGCCAAGAGGGTTATTTGACATCAACGAAAGAAAGAAAAACAGTTTATTTACGTCAAATATGGCGCACACCTTAAAAATAAACAAATAACAATAACGACTTATAAATAATCAAAGTCAAAGTCAAAAATTTTTATTTCACATAGGCCTACATGGGCACTTATAAAACGTCAGAAGCTAGTGCACGGTTCCAAATTGGTCGTTTCCTATGGAGAAGAACCGGCAAGAAACTCCATGGTTACTCTTTTAAAAAAATGATTGTTTACAATATTTTCATATTACAGTATTAATAGACATTATGTAAGAACAGTGTAGACCAGTCGATATTGTACCCAAAAGCGCAATAAAAATAATCATATTAAAAAAAAGTGAGTCGTAATAGGAAGTAACCTAAGAATTCGCGAAGTCCACGGTGTTCTCACATTCACATTTAAAAAAAAAAAGAAGTTATATAAAAAAAAAAAAAACAAGAACAATAAGTAATTACAATTATCAATAAATGACATGTCAACAAAAAGAAAATTACTAACGAATTTATGGTGGTTAGCGTCTAATAATATAAAAAATATTGCAAAAGCAATGTGTAGGAAGAAAAGAAAATGTAATGTAATAGGTAGGTTATGCGGCACATCCACGTAAAACGGCCAGCGCTCAGCAAAAATGCTGGGGCTCGTGTAAAATAGAGCCTCAACGGTGGCAGGGGCGCCGGCTTAAATTGAGACAAGATCACATACATTGTCCTGGTCCCAAACTAAGGTTTTTCTTTGTTCTATGGAAACCAGGAACAACGAAAGTACCACAAACACCCAGACCCAACACAAATATGTTTCATCAACAAACATTTGTGTTGGTGCGTGAATTGAACCCGCAACCCTTGCGTCTCAACCGACGCTCTAAACCACTGCGCTAAACCGGTCGTCGGGTAATGTGAAAAAACGCCCATTCAAGGCGATTACTGATCTGTTCATTAAACTCATTTCATATTTTTTATCCGTCTGCAAGAAGGGTTATGTTTTTCGCGCGTATCTTGTATGTATGTACGAATGAAAACCGCTGAACGGATTTACATAATTAGTATATCGTTAGATTCGTCTTTTTAACCCAAGTGTTCTTAGATTTTTTTCAATGTCACCTACATTGAAAAAAATCAGCATAATGACTGTTGGACGCTATACATTAGATTAATTTTTTTTATTTTTTTTGGTTAATGCAATATGGGTATCAAATTCAAGAGCTCATCATGAGGATTCCAAAATAGAGATATATATCATGACCATATAAAAAAAAATACAATAGGAAATTGTCATTTATTTTTCTGCTAACATGTGGGTTAGGTTAGGTTACTCGCAACTTCGTTACTCCGCTTTTTTGGGGCAATCGTGTAAAATCTATTCCAGGGATAAATCCTCCCCTGGAAATTAAGTCCCGTTCCCACGGGAAAATGAAAAGTAGTCTAAGTTACTCCTTGTAACATCAACTATCCGTCAGTTGAGCAGGCCATAATAAGAAAAAAAGAAAAAGTGTTTATTCGCGCGAAATGACGCAATCTTAAAACTAGCAAACAAACATTATCAATTAATAGGGAAGATATGCGTCACATCCGCGCAAAACGGCCGAACGCTCAGCATAAAGCTGTGGCCTCACGCATTATGCGATGAGTTCACAACGCTGGTTTTCAGCGTGGGCCATAATCATGGCGGTAAGTCCCCTTTTTGAGTAATGACTGGAGAGGCGTCACGGCTTCAACACCTTCCGCATGACGCAGGCCCTCACCGGAGATGGTAAGTTCGGAAGGTTCCTGCAGCGGATTCAGGCGGAAGAAAATGCTCGGGGATGTCGCCATAGTGCGGATGCGTGAGGGAATGGACATCCTTACGTTCCAACCGCTGAGACCTCCGACTACCAGCTACGGTAGGCACGGACTTTAGGACGATGTGCAATGTGTAGCTCGCAGTCTGGCCGTCCGGCTATTGTCCGAACCGAGCAGATTTTCGATAACGCGTCCTGTACTATGTGTTTCTTAAAGAGATGTCAACAAAACCGTAGTGGCCCAGCAGGGCCGATGCCTACCAGGGCCTTGGGAGGACTTCTGAAAAGATAACCCGTGGTCCTAGAACGCAAAGAGTTATTGAGGGAACCTACGTGTGGTTTTACTAAGCAAAAGTCTAACACGCTCTCCCTCTCCACCCTAGAGCGAGAAAAGTGATTAGATGATTACCTACCCATATATAAAAAAAAACTTTCCATTAGTGAAAGTCCCACCAAAATCGGTTCAGCCCTTTCGAAGATGTTCTCTCCCGGGAATCTGGATGTGGGGGGGGGGGGGGGGGGGCAAACCGAATTAAGTCCCGTTTCTGCGAGAATATAAACCTTTTCGCAGATTTATCCCGTATTTTGAAATCTCATTCCTGCGAGAAAATTACAGATATTAGCTGGAACAAACCGACAGATCACTAAAAATTATAAAATTCACATTTTTGTTATAAGTTTCGAATACACTTTGATATACATTTAGTAAACAGCGTTTTTTTGATGAACAGACACTTCAATTTTATTTAAGATACAAAATAAGCGAGCCGTATGACTTAATAGGTTTGTGAATTTTAAATTGATAAATGTACCCCTAAAATAGAGTGAACAAATAGTGTTATTAGATTACCACTGCTAAAAAGTGTAAAAAAAAAACCGACTGCGTAAAAATAACTTTAGATAAAAACTAAAAAGAAAAAAAAAATATCCAGACTTAAATCATCCCATCTAATGGGTCCCGACTGTTGCAGTCAATATGTTCCTTAATAGAGTTTATTATTTGTTTTATTTAAATTGGTTTTTACGCTACTGGACTGAACTTGTTTTTTTCTTTTTAGTTTTTATCTAAAGTTATTTTTACGCAGTCGGTTTTTTTTTAATTTATTTTTTCATTCAATTTATTTTCTTTCTTTTCTTTTGTTTCTTAAAGTCTATTCTCAGGGGTGCTCGGCACCCACTGTTTATTTTTCATGGGTGCTTCATTTGCATAGTCCTCCGTTTTTTTTTAAGTGATGTTTAAATGATATAATATGCTTGTATCACATTGAGGTGACAGTTCAACTTTATAACTGTGTGTGTTTGTATCACAATGACGTATAGTGTATCTGTGTGTTTATTTCAACGTCAAACGTCATGTTGACAAATCGGCAATCTGACATTTACAGATTTCACAATCTTTCGAAAGGGTTTGGATATTGAATTATCATGATAATACATATGTTTTGCCTTTATTTCATAAAACGGCAGGAACATTCTAATTAATTCTATTGTATAGGAACAAATACATAAAATAAAAGTGCGTTTTGTTTTTACTGAACATGTTTCAGCTTTTTACAAGAACGGAGGACTGAACAATTCTTATTTAATCATGATCGAGTAGCGTAATAAATAAGCTTTCGTATAAGGTATATCACATTCATGTTCCAATTTCTTCTGAATAATAGCCCATTTTCGACCTCTGCTTTAGCCAAATCTGAAGGGAAGAAGCGTGGGCCCGCAAAAGTGGTTTCTTATGTCCGTATCCTAGGCTCGCGTGGTGGACTACGAATCTCACAGAGAGGACGCTTTATATAATAATAATAATATTCCACAACTTTCACACAACGCCATCTAGTCCTAAACTAAGCAGAGCTTGTGCTATGGGTACTAGGCAACTGATAAACATGCTTATAAATTTCTAAATACATACATACTATAAATAATTTACACCCAGACACAGAACAAATGATTAAGCTCATCACACAAACATTCGTCCTGGTGACTCCCACAGTCAAACCCACGACTTTTAGCATAGCAGTCTGAGCGACTGACCGCTAGACCAACAGGCCAGTCTCTATATCCGTGAATGTGTTCCCCAGGGCCGGTATCAACGAGCTGCGCAACCTGCAGTACCTGCCGCGCTGGAGCGAGGCGCGCGAGTTCCTGTTCGAGGACCGCACGCGCGCGCACGCCGACCACGTCGGCCACGGCCTGGACAGGATCACTACCGCCGCCGTCGGTAAGTGCACACTCACAGCGAGCTGCAACCTGCAGTACCTGCCGCGCAACCTGCAGTACCTGCCGCGCTGGAGCGAGGCGCGCGAGTTCCTGTTCGAGGACCGCACGCGCGCGCACGCCGACCACGTCGGCCACGGCCTGGACAGGATCACTACCGCCGCCGTCGGTAAGTGCACACTCACAGCGAGCTGCAACCTGCAGTACCTGCCGCGCAACCTGCAGTACCTGCCGCGCTGGAGCGAGGCGCGCGAGTTCAAAAATTTTAATCAGTCCAACACAAGAAGAAAGAAAGTGAAATTGACCTAATTGTCGTTAGTGTCTAACTGTGTGTTATACTTGTTTAACACTTTTGTGTATTAGGTCTACAAAGACTGCCGTAGTTTGAAATTACCCAGATTTCGAATCACTATTACTACTACTCATATAGCTATGAGCTACCGAGTCACACTAATGTTATAAAATTTGTATAATATGTGTGTGTGTGTTTGTTACTCCTTCTTGCTCAAATAGCTGAACGGATTTAATTTAACTTTGGTACACGGGTAGACCATATCCTAGAATAGCACATATGATGCTTTTTATCAGAAATCAGAAACGTTTATTTCAAATAGACCAATTACAGGCACTTTTGAATTGTCAAAAAATTATAGGCACTTTTGAATTGTCAAAAAATCCTGCGAGTGTGTTCTCTTAGGGTAGTTTTCTACATTCATGATTGTAAAACTGCGGGCTCAAGCTGGGCGAAAATATCTGGCCTTTAAAACCTGGAAAATATCAGGGTGCTTTGACTACGAGTGGGCTGTTGTTCCTTTGGTATAACTATGGTGAACAGATGCTAACCCATATTTTATTCCATCCATAGGTGTATTAAAAGCAATCCACTGCGGCGACGAGTCGGACCGCGGGCGCATCACTAAGGACGTGGTGGCCTTCCACGCGGCTGACTTCAACAAGCTGGTGCAGCTGCTAGGCCTGGACCTGTACGAGCCGCCCATCTCGCAGTGTGTCACTTGGTAAGTTCCATGCGGTTTACTTTAACAGGCTGAAGCAGATGAACCTGTTTTTTTTTTTGGTGTTTCTTCTCAGAATAGTCAACCAGGAAACACCAGCCTCGTCTAGTTGATCAAAAATTTTTTGTGTAAAAGTGTTTTTTTTTTAACCTATTTGCAAAATAGAAATCCGAAGAGTTACCAAACTTATGGCAGGGGCACATTGCTCGCAGAACAGATGACCGCTTTGCGGAAGACGCAGCTTTGGAAGGCCTCCCACAATGTGAACCGATGTCCTAGTGAGAGTTGCGGGAATCCGACGGCTGCGAGACGCTCAGAACCGTTCATTGTGGCGACACTTGGGGGAGGCCTATTTCAAATAGTGTACTGGACGTCTTTCGGCTGAAATGATGATGATGAATAGCAGATGCTAGTAACTACATGATTATGATATTTCCGAACGTATCGTCAGGTTGGAAGAGGCGAAGCTGAACCAGCTCCGTCGTGAGGGCGTGCGCTACTCGCGCCTGCCGCTGTGCTCCGACGACATCTACTTCCTGCCCAGGAACATCATCCACCAGTTCAGGACCGTGTCCGCGGTCACTTCAGTTGGTAAGTGCTTCTGGGCCTTATACTTTTTTAAAGAGATTGTTTTTAGGGTTCCGTACCCAAAGAATAAAACGGAACCCTATTACTAAGACTCGGCTGTCCGTCCGTCCGTCTGTCCCCAGGCTGTATCTCATGAACCGTGATAATTAGACGGTGGAAATTTTCACAGATGATATATTTCTGTTGCCGCTATAACAACAATTTATACTAAAAAATAAATAAATATTTAAGGGAGCTCCCATACAACAGACGTGATATTTTTTTTTAAATTTAGGTCTACTTATTGTCCACGGATACGTAGTGGATGCGCATATACTACTAATATTGAAAGTGGACTGTATTTTTGCAGATTAGCGTTTCTCAAATATGTGCTTGACACCTTGCAGTAGATGGATATTATTATAGCCGTTTAGGATTAGGAAGCAGAGAGAAACAGCTCGTAAAATGGGAGGGAACTGCACTAACCTTTTGAACTCCACGTGTCTTGGTCGGCTTTCTCTGGATTTCGCGACTCCTGCTTCAGTGACGAGTAGGTGTAACACTCACTGAACACTGCACAGTTCTCAAGCACAAAGCGTTAGCGGGTTTAGTGTCTCTAGCGGATAAGTTCAACTATAACTAATTTTTTCTTGCAAAATGCGCGGGACGCCGTCTTAGCGTTGCGAGCGATACCAAGCGAGTATATGTGCGTTCCCTTTTTTGAGGTTGTGCAGGAAAAGGATGCAAAATGGAAAGTGTTCCAAGCTGCCACACAAACAAAACGCGGTATTTAATTCTATGCGGCTAATTACGGAACTAATTTTTACGCGGCAATTACCAAGCGGTATAGGCGCAACCACGTAGCTTCATAGCCGCGTATTCGTCACTATACGCTTGGTGTACGCCTGCGTGAAGCTTCCGTCGTGTCGCAAGCGTATAATGACAGTAGACCGTATTAATTAGAATTAAGATTATCTTTATTTTGCAATTTGACATTATTTTTATTTATTTATTTTACAATTAAATTTTGACAAGTAAATATTTACTTGACTAAGTATTACATTTTGTAAACTATATATTTCCTTTTATTATTGTGAACGTGAGGACTATTTTGATTGCTTTTTTTTCCTTTTCAGTAATTTTAACGTATGTTTGGCAATTTGAGTATTTTCTGGGGCCTACCCAAATGTCCTTTCTTTGGTATTGTTCGTCAAGTCGTTGAGCTCCTTAGTAGTCCTGAGTTAAGCTTTGTGAATACTGACAAATGCTTGCACTGACTGGACAGGTCCACTCAAATCTGTATGGTTCTTTCTTCAAAAGACCATCTTATACAAATCTGCATGGTTCTCATGTGATTTGACCATTACATGTTTGCTGTATGGACTTTAAAAGAGAGTTTGACCCCTGAGTTTGTTTCGGATTTTCTTCTCAGGGTAGTCAGCTACGAAACACCGGCCTCATCTACTTTAAAATGACAAAAAAAAATTGTAAAAGTGTTTTATAAACCTATTTGCAGAATAAATATCATTTATCAATTTCATTTAAATGTACACAGCCGGCCCGTTAGTCCCATATTTAACGTTTAGTTAATACCGAAATCGGCGATCTCTTGATCATGATCGGGAGTCAGCTCATGCACTCATGAAGTAGTCGTCCCACGTATGGGCCTGTGCACACCACGTTTTTTAAACGCGCCGTTGACGCACGTTTTAAAAACGTGCGTCGACGGCACGCTTTGATCCTATTAAAGGTCTACAGGGCGTTTGACTCACGTCTGTATCGCTACAAACGCGCGTCAACGACGCGTTAAAAAAATCTAGTGTGCATAGACCCTTAATATGTCCTCGTATCGGAACTACACTGGACAGAAGTACTCAACCCTTGTACCGTCCACAGCCTGGCACTTGCGTCTGAAGCAGTACTACCCGACATCAGAAGCTTCATCACCAGCTGATGAGCGTCCGGCAGACCCCATACCTGTCACCATCAACCACACATCTGGTGAGCTTAAGAAATTTCATTGTTCTTTATTTATTACTAGCATTAATTATCATTAACTATCACATAACGCCATCTAGTCCCAAACTATGCAGAGTTTGTGCTATGAATACTAGACAACTGATAAACATACTTATATATTTCTTCTTTATATTTCTTAACACATAATATTATAGATAAACTAGTTTATTGACACAACGAATGATAGTGCTCACCACACAAACATTTGATAATCAACATCAAAACTAGTTCTCTAGTTTTGAAATTAGGGTTATTTTTTGAAGCAAGTGATAGTAGGCATTTAACTTCAACAATCACTGCATTAACATCATTCAAACGGATATGACTCCGTAAAATATTTATAAAACGCAAATTAATCATTGTAAATTGAAATTTACAGAGCCCAAAAAATCAGCAGTCAAACACAAAGCTGGTGTCATCGAGATGAGAGCTCTCAGCGCAAAGTTCCACCAGAAATTGAACCAGAAGACGGCACTGAAGGTCGGTCACAACAGGAAGAGCGTAGAAACACAGGTCAAACATGCAGACAAGAAGACAGACACTAAGGCTGACAAGACAGACAAACCAGAGTCGAGCAAGTCTGACAAGATTGAGACTAAATCTGACAAGATTGAGGCCAAATCCGAAAGGTCAGAATCCAAGTCCGATAAAATAGAACCAAAGCTTGAGAAATCCGAGGCTAAGGTTGACAGAACAGAATCCAAGGCCGAAAAAACAGAATTGAAGTCTGACAAAATTGAAGTGAAACAAGAAAAGACTGATGCAAAGTCACCAGAGAAAGTTGATCTCAAATCCGAAGTAAAGGACAAAATTGAAGCTAAACCTGACAAATTAGATCAAAAGTCTGACAGAACAGATATTAAATCTGACAAATTGGATCCCAAACCTGAGAAGTACGAACACAAAAATGATAAAGTAGAACAGACCTATGAGAAAACTGAGCTAAAGTACGACAATCCCGATATGCGGCACGATAGAGACAAAAATAGATCAGATCAAAAATCAGACAAAACTGAAATAAAAACTGAGAAATCTGACTCGAAATCTGACAGAGTAGATCAAAAATCCGATAAGGTAGACACAAAGTCGGACAGAACAGATAAGAACCACAGACACAAGGATTCAGACAAGCACCGTTCAGAAAGGTCAGACGTAAGGCACGAGAGGTCTGACAAGGATAGATCAGACCATCACCGTCGGCATTCATCATCATCTCGTCACAAATCGTCGCACCACAAATCGGACCGACCGAGAGAACATAAGAAGGAGCATAGAAGCTCTGATGATAAGAGGAATGACAAGCACAGGGACAAGTCTGACAGCAGTAGAGATAAGTCAGACAAAGTGACAGTTGACAGCACGAAGTTACCAGTAGATGTGGTCCAGCGACCACCCGATTAGACCTTGTAGTGAGGTAGTGAAGTGACAGTGTTTCGTGAAGGATTTTGTTCAGTAAGTAACATCATTATAAGTTTATCGTAAGATCTTGATCACTTTTAAATAATATTGGTTTTGGAGAGGATCTCATATGTAGTATGTCTGATTTGCGTGACTGATCAAGATGGAAATTTTTATTGACTAATTTATTATTGTACTGTTCTAGTATAATTGATACTTTATTGTGTGAAACCATTGCTGTGTATTTTAAAATAATTAGTGATACTATAAAATGCCTGGACGCTTTGTTATTTGCAGTCTTTTTGACTGGCTGAGTGACTGGTAGTCAATGCAGGAAATTGAATTTGGACGTGATTTTCAAGTACAAACTCTTTACTCCCGGCGTTTTATACCGTAGCTAATAAAATTTTCCTTAACCTAATGAACATAAACCATATATTTGAAGGGGCCAAAACAACACGATTATGCAAAAATGAAATCATTGACACATTGCACTTCAATATATATACAATCTTTGTCAGAATATTTGAAATAGTTCAGAGTCCTTCATGAAAGCACAGCAAACTTCTTAGCACTAGGTACACTGTATATATTAATGTTTTAAGCAGCCTCTTAGAGGCTAAGCAGAGATGGTTTATGGATGAATGCGCAGTTTTAGATTTCTTTCGTCATGTTACGAGCTTGTACGGTTTTGTTTCGGGGTTGCCACGAATTTATTAAGTGGTATTGCCAGCACTGTCAAACTGGAAATATTCTGAAATTACAACAGCTTTTTTTGTTACATACACGGCGTCGGAATACACAGACAACCATGTCAGTAGGTTAATGTATGGTAAATGGCATATAAACGCAACTATAGTTCTGCGAACGTACCGAGTAAGGTATGGTAATAGCCACACATGCGCTGGGAACGCTCCCACCATACTTTTAGCAAGAAATTACGGGAGAATAAACTGATTGTGCCGCAACAAGGAGTCCCACCATGGTAAGTACCCGCAACTTTGGAAGAACGAATTTTAAGGTGGGATGCTAGCGGAGCCGTGCACGAACTAAGCACAACCCCAGTCGCTCTACTCGCGGTGTCAAGGGTGGACGTACAACGAGCTTGCAACAATCAGTGTCCTCGAAAGTGATGCCAAGCCCTTTGTGTTCGTTAAAAAACCGACAATAGGAAGAGCAGTCTTGCACGAATCAAACGCTCTTTGCGCGCTCGTTCGAAGATTGGTAGTCCCCACTACACAACTTTGTGTTCGGCTCGTGCTCGGCCCCTCTAACGTAGACCTTTAGAATATTTTTCTCGAAAACCGCCAGCACACGCGCCCTGTGAAGCGCGCGCGATGTTACAATAAACAATAGTACGCGACGTTGCCGCTATGTTACCTATCGGCTACCTATCTACCTAAAGGACAGTGAAACGATGATGCCAGGGTTTCTATAAATCCTGGTCCCACATTCCGGGAGGTATGTGTGTACGTATGTATATATCGCCAAGTTTCAAATCTTAGTCCGTTCAGAGTAATTATGTTAAAAAAGCGAGTGTAAAAACAAACATTGAAACATTATCATTGTTTTATTTGAAAAAAAAATCGAATAACTTTGAAGGGACTGTAGCGACATCTATGGCGTCACATAAGAGCTAATCCTGCATCGCGCAATCAAAGTTCTCCGCGCGCGATGACACATAACACATATAGAACAGCCCGAAATCATCTATCGGGTAGTAGCCCACCAGACACACGTCTGGCCGGAGGGTCCTCCCTTTTCAACGGAGGTTTGCGGGACTTTACTCTCTGTTTCGCCTACCCCCAAAGGACTATGATTTGAAACGTGGCACCAAATTAACTTTTGATTAGCTCAAAAATACTTATCCAACAATATAACACACATTATTGGAAGGTGGAACCAGGAGCAGCCTCCTTTGTTTACAAAAAGTGTTTGCGTTTTCCTTTGATAATCGCGCAATTTTTTTTTTTCATAGAAATATTTTGCGTGTTATTTATTTTTGTTTTGTCTCGATTTAATACCAAAAACGCAATGCTTAGTTGAATTTAATACCCATCGGTCAATTCAAATCTGTGTATGATTAAAACTTATTTGCAGATAAATAGTTAATTGCTATGTAACAAGAACAATAAACATTTTTCATTGTTCTGATGAGATAATCCCCTAGTTTCTCGAACGAAAATTATCGTAAAATAATATGAAAGTCATACGCGCATATACTGCTGACAATTCGTGTCTCAAAGCACAGTACAGCAGATTATATGCGCTTGAGACTTGCACTAGGGTGCGAATAATTTGCGTTCGAAAAACTACATAATTCAACAGCAAAAAAAGTCTATTTATTGCTTTAAAAAAGTCCCAGAGATAAATCTAAAACTGCGTCGCGTATGTGATTTGAGAGAGTTCTAAACGAAAACGTAATTGAAAGAATAATTATTAATAAATTAAATTCTAAGTAAATATAAATTTATTCACACATATTTCTAAAATTGCACTAGAAGAGTAAATTATATATATTATTATTCTGATAGACTAAAAACTGTTTGCCGCCATATTTGATCGTAACTGGCATTGCGTGACGTGGTAACTATTACCCAGTATTAAAATGTAACCAAACCATTCGATAAATCGTCGCAAAATATGGTTGATGTAAGTTACACCCATGTATCAAAATTGAGGACCGTTACTATAGTTGGACCGTTAAGAACTAAGTTATTCGGTCATAGACAATGTCTTAATAAAACATACATAATACACGATGATACATACAGTTCATGTACAAAGGCGAGCTTAACTCAACAATGACTTTTCTCCCAGCAAACCTTTGAGTTACAGAGAGAGAACACATTCGAGGGTACGATCCAGTGCACAATATAAACCTTACATAACTAAATCTAATATATAATTACTAGCTTCTGCCAGCCAGCTTCGCCCGCGTGAATGTAGGTTTCTCCATACAAACTTTGGACCCCCGTTTCAGCCCATTAGGGGGTGAATTTTGGAAAATCCTCTTTTAGTGCTCGCCTACGTCATAAGAGGAAGCCCTGTACAAAATTTCAGGTTTCTAGTCCCAGTAGTTTTGGCTGTGCGTTGATATGTCAGTCAGTCAGTTTCTCCTTTTATATATAAAAATATATATATGTCGACTCACAGTGGAAATCCTTCCCAGTATCTGGTGGGTGATAAGTGGGTAATGAGCAATAAACAAACTATTCCCGACCACGGTACTGATTAATTATGATATAGGTTTTAGGTACTTACTTCATAACGAACAGTGAGACAGACAGTCTCTACACTAGATGTTGTTCACAAGCCTGCCGACAGACAAAAAAACACCGCGTTTTGGCGGTCGGAATTTTTATCTTTTGATCGGCTCGCGCGAACGCCAGCCCAGATTATGTCAGTGTTGTGACGTCAGCACAGTGCTATTCACGTTAGGAAAATAGTGACATATCAGTGCATCATTCAACAACATCATTTCAGCCGAAAGACGTCCACTGTTGGACATAGGCCTCCACTAAGTGTCGCCATAACGACCGGTCCTGTACGTCGTGCATCTATTGGAATCCCCTTAGGTTATCTGTCCAACTTTTAGGGAGGCCTAGGTGGACCGATGACCTGGTGAGGGTCGCGGGAATCCGATGGATGCGAGACGCACAGGACCGGTCATTGTGGCGACATTTGGGAGAGGCCTATGTCCAACAGTGGACGTCTTTCGGCTAAAATGATGATGATGATGATGATGATGAATACTCTATTATGTTTATCACACGACGATTCGGTTTTCAACGGTCCCACTATAGTGAATTCATTATGAAACAAAGCCGACTTCTGTCGACTGTAAACCGCCTGTCATACATCACACTGTCTCGACTCTAAACGGTCAATATTATCGATCGATCGAGGTTTGGGTGCACCCTTAGAAAATTTAAAATTATTTTTTTATTAAAAGAGATGATTTTTTTTTACAATATTAAGTCATGCATTGTCAATGCCGCATTGCGCATTTGCCAGTAACAATCAATTTGGACGTAGGCATATATTTGTGGTTATTTCTCAAGATTTTTGAATCATTATTTTGGGTACCTACGTAAAATTTTGTGACCACTGTATTGTTTAGTTTCAAAATTTAATTTATTTTGTGGTTGACCCATGCTCAGCAGTTTGTAGTGGATAGATGGACGGCGATAAATAATGCATTTCTATTAAACTGCCTTTTTCAGCTATTAGCTCATTTATGAACACAAACTATAGTTTCATACTTTACAAGCCTACCAGGGCATCGGCATTGTTGGAAAGAGTTACCGCGGCCCTGGGCAATTGGAGGAACACAGGTGGGCTTTAGTCAGTTTGAAGATTTTGGACAATTTCATAAATTCATGCCTTTTCCCATGTGGATAGGTAGTGACTACAAAATGCCACCTTCATCAATTTAGTTTTTCATTTAAATAACAATGGTCACAAAACGTTAAACAGTCCATAAAAAAAAATTAGTCTGATTACATAGTGTTGAGATTTTGTTACGAAATGTTTTAGCCGCTCCATAGCTTCTTAATTTAAAATACGATTGTTACAATCTAACGTAAAATAAGATGTACCTTTCAAAACGTGGTGCGAACTAAGACATACTAAAATATTTAAAAAATCTTGTAGGTGATGATTGTATGTCACGGCCAACTAGCTTAATCCGCCATTCAATTAAAAGCCTAGCGTTTTTACTAAATTACGCTATCCAACTAGCCACCCCAGTAATATTCAGCCAGTCAATCAACCAGCTAGGCAAATGATTTGATGAGAAAGAAAATAAAGAAAAGCATTTAATTTGTGGGAGATGACGCAATCTTAGTACTAACTTATATTACAAACATTCTGCTCCACATCCGCGCAAAACGGCCAAATGCTCAGCATTATGCCGCGACGAGTCCACAGGGCTGGTTTTTAGCGTGACGGTGTCGACACAAGGACGTCGGATCGTTATTGTGTGCTAATAGATTTGAGTAAAATAATGAGAAATATACGATGACGGTATTACTTGTCCAGCCCAGACATTTGAGAGAGACTGGTGAAATTAATTTTGATTTCGTGTTTAACTGACAATGTGCTGACGACCTTCGTAAGTATGATAAAGTGACAGAGCTCTGCTGCGTGGGGTTACTGTTTACTGTTTCTGTCTACTGAGTTTAAAAGTACAGAGTATATCATCAGATGTCTTCCCTTGCTCTAGGGTGAAGCGAGAGGGCGTGTCAGTCTTTTACCCACCCTGTTTCAAAAAATTCCCATGGCCTTAAATCATAATTAAAAGAACCAAATCTAACCTGTCCATGTCGGATTTAGTTTAATTTTTACTAAGTTTTTTTTTGTCACATGGTCACACTTATATGAATGACCTAAGGCTAATGCTTATGTCATGGTTAATGGTTAGGCTGTAAGCCAGTTTATCAAATGTTGTGTTTGTTGCATCGGCTGAAGATAATTCAGGTCGCTAGATGAACGGCGCCGTTCAGTTGCAGGCTAGGTTCCTAACTAAATTTCGTATTAAGCTAGTTGGCTGCGGCATATAGACAGATGCATTATTTGAATTTATTAAATACAAATATTCTTTATTTTATTAAACTTAAAAGTACAGATTTATAACTACTTACAGAATTTGAAAGACATTATAACAAGAATTCAAACAAATGGGAAAATATGCGAACTCATAATGGAATAAAATTGAACATAACCCCAGTGCTAATTTATCGACCATGTTCACTGCAATGTGTTAAAGAAAAATTAATATTTAAAATACCCGGTTTAACTTTCCCTGGGCTACACCTAAATGTATGCTTAAATGGAAACTCCTGGAGAGTTGGAAATTCAATACGAAATAATATTTAGGCATGCGTTTACGTGTTGCCTACCGATTGTGAATACGGGTAAAAATAATAAAATATTATTTTCAGGGTTCCATATCATATACTTAAGTGAAAGCAGTTGTAATTTTCACAGATGATGTATTTCTGTTGCCGTTATAACAAAATTTACTAAGAACATAATTAATTTGTCGTTTTTTTGCTACGGGCGGCAGAACCCTTCGTGCACGAGTCCGACTCGCACTTGGCCGGTTTTTTTTTCGATGTTATGGAACTGAGTCTTAGCTCGCACCACTTCCAAACGAAACAAAATACAGCAATAAGTTAGTGACTTGTCCGTTAAATGCCCCTAATGTCTGTTACTTAGATAAAGACAGTATTATTAATGTTTATAGCAAATTCTAGTGAGGAACTTAGCGCTCTTATGCTTATCCAAAGGATAGCAGTCGAAACTTGTGAATTATGACCTGATTTTAACATTTCTATTAAGGCGAAAGCTATTGCCTTGAGCGTGGCCATTTTATCGTTAGATGACGTTGAACCCAACATTTTTAGTTCATTTTATTGTTAGTGTAGTGTAGAGAGCAGGAAACCGGCATGTCCGAGAGCCAAAAATTCGAAGACATGCGACATTTACCAACCCCGCTTGGGCCCGCGTGGTGGATTATGGCCTATTCCCACTTTTAGAGAGGAGGGCCGAGTGCCAGCAGTGGGAACATTATAAGGCTGATTATGCCATGCTACGCTGGTGTGATTGGAGCATTTTTAAATTGTTTCAAAATCCATTCAATTCTGACTAACAAACCAAAATAAACTAAAAATGTTAAGTTTAACGCCATCTAGCGTGGTCATGGCCACACTCGTGCCCGTAGCTTCTACCTAAAAGCGACATCTGTTGATGTCTTTTGAAAGTGTAACAAGCTAACAATATAATAAAGCGTCTGAGATGACTCGAGCTGTTATTTTTTTCTTTTTTTGGTGATACGGATTATAAGTTAACTGTGACTTTAAGTTGTTTAAGTCGATGTTAGTCTAGTTTTAGTGGAGAACGCGTTTATGAACTTACTAAAAATAACCTTGCATTATTTTTTTTAGCCTAAAGAATCACGTGTCGCCTTTTTCACCAATACTAGACCTAAAGATACTTACCAAATGTAAATAAAACATGTCAATCAACAGATCACAGTTATCAAATAAATAATTTATAGTTTGCGCAAAACATTTTTTTTTTTTCGTATAATTTATAGCGTTGATTTTTTAATTTAAAAAATAAGAAAATTTTGTGAATTTTTAAGTTAGCCCAGCTTTTTTGCGATCGAATGTACATTTTGTATATTTTATACTGTATAGGTTAAGTGTTATGGTCTAAATTAATGTTTAGGTTTACTTATGGAAAGATAAAACTGTATTATTATAGAGAAAATGTTAATAATTTTTGGCCTATGCATAATAAGTAATTATTCGAGTGAGCAAAGATCTTGAACTATTTTTCCATAGGTAAACCTAATCATCGACAAATTGGTATGAAAACTCAAAGGGCTGCTAATCCAAAAGACATTTCAAATGTTGCTATCATATTGTAATATGACAATTGGCAACAATCTTCTAAACACCTTTGAGTGGTCAGAAATGTCTCTGACATTGTTTTTACTTCTTAATTCTTAAGAGTTTAATTGAACACATAAAGTTGTGTTAATTTCGATCATAAATGTGGAAGAGTCAATGTTCGTTAGATGCGAGTCAAAGCCGAAATCAAAATGAAAACAGACGATAAAACTAATTTCTTGCCTTATAGATTAAACTGTCAAATTATACATCAATATTGATGTCAATTGCAATAATTTTTCAAATTGCCACTAGATGGCGTTGATTTAAACATGGCGTGTATATCTAGCCGAGTTGTAATAATCTTTGGAGTTGATTTCTGGCACATTTGACACGCTGGACGAGGTCTCAAGTCTGATCTTCAGACACTAATGTGATTGATAAATATTTAACATATTTATGTTTAGGTGGTTAATTTATTGTTTCACGTTCCCTATATTTTTTTGGAAATAATAATTAGATTATAAATAGATTTGGTTGTTTTATTTCTTTACCGATCCATACTTCATAATAAATATAAGCCTTGGACGCTGCTTATGAGATCCTACAACTGACAAAGAGGGATGATAACAGATCAAACACAACAACATTAGCTACGATATAGAAACCAGGATGTACCTTATCTAAGGAAAGGCCGTCAAGTACTTACATAGCCAAAAAATTAAATAAAATCGTTGATTCATCAGGAATTACTCCTGGATCGTGAGTGCATTCACGAACATTTAAACTTCAATACACTAGATACCTATCTGTTGGCCATACAAATGTTTGTTCCGTGCGCGAATCGAAGTCGCGACCCATAGCGCAGCAGCCAATCGCTGGACCACTGGGCTAGCCGTGCCGTCAAAACAAAATAGTATAGGTTATCAACACCTTTCCTTTCAAGGCAGCGCAGATGGATGGTACCTCATCCAGGTTCAGTTCCTGCCTAGCCCACAGCTATAACTCTTGATCTGGCTAATCTTAAAATAAATATCTTCATTCCGAAACTAGATGGGGGCGACTAAACCGTAGCTAAATAAAGACCAGGCACCTCATTCTTCCTGCCGGAAAGTCTCTGCGCAGCAGCGTAGCGTTCACTAAAAGTACGATACCCCAGAAATTACACATACATCCGACCGAACTCGTGTCGACTTGGCCGCATGGGCGCTTTTTTGACGTCTACTCAATAGTCTGTGTTACCGCTGAGAAGTACGCTGAAGAGGCTAGACAAGAAAGAAACCAGACTTCGGTACGGTACCTACTTATGATGAAGGCGGCAGGCCCGGACGTGGTCGTGTTCACGCTAGATGGCGCTAAACTCAACATTTTTAGTTTATTTGGTTTTTAGTGTATGGGAGCCGTCTTATTTCTCTACTTGTGCAGACAGTGAAGATTTATTTATTATTTATTTATTTAAGATGCTCGCACCAAAACATTAACAGCCGCTTGAGTCCTTCGTCACCTGCTAGGGCTGCAAAATTGTTCAAAGATTTACCGCGGTCTTGGAACAGGGTAACTGAAAGAACACAGTTGGGTTTTAGTCAGTAAAAGTCTGACACTCCCTATCTTTCCACCTAGACAGACGAAGGGCTACACGCTCAGCCCCATCAAGGCCATACTGGGATTCGTGAAGGAGGTGCACGGAGGACTAGGCTTTGAGTAGACAGAAGAGGCATAGCACAAAAGATCCAGAAGGTTCGATGTCCTCTAGCCCAGGGCCAGCTCCACAATAAGATAAGACGGAGAACTTATGTATTTGATGATTTCCCACACATTTGTCATAAAGTCAGCCGTCAAGATTACTGTGTTCCGTTATTTTTCAAAACCAAACATAGACCAGACCAGGACCAGGAGGTTATCATAGACCAGTAATTATAAATGAAAAATCATACTTGCTGTTATCAACAACAGCAAAGTAATTTCTGAAAATTCTGTTGCGATAAAAGGACAATGCTATTTGTCCTGTCTGTACTTAAAGCTCCGTCTCTCTTTGATACTGGATCCGCGATGACTTTAACAAACTTAGTAAATTCCCTGGGTTAATTCCGATGTACAGCGTACTGTTAAAGTGAAATCACGAGTCAGTTGGCTTCTACTCCTTGAAATCCCCCTACCAGGTGGAAAAATAAAACAAAAATATAAAATTTTGTTATTTATTCATTTCCTTACTCTCGAATAATATAAAAAAAAAATCGGCAAAACTTTTTAAGTACAAACAAATAAATATAGAGAATCCAATATTCAGTCACATATTAAAAATTACCTAAAATACATTTCGAAATGTATCTCTATTAATAATATAAACATGCGATATTATAAACAATAGTAATAATTATTAAATAATACGAGATTAATAGAACATTGAGATGGCACAGAGAGATAAAATTATAACTATATTGTGGCAAGACTGAGTATAAAAGATTGCCAGTTAAAAAAAATCACAAGGCGTGATTGGCAAGTTTGTTTACTTATAAATACGAAGTTTAATATTAGAAGAGTAATATTTAAACTTGTGTTAATAAGATAAATAAAGAATTCCTCATACATAAGATATATAAATGTATATCTTATTGAGTATTCCAATAATTCTCTCTATTGTGTGACTTAGTAAACACAACATGTTCTCACATAAAATTATAAATATTAAATTAAATAATGACCAATGAATTACACATGACAATTACAACATTTGTTGCAACGATACACTATAAATTCTTCGTAAATTGATTATATTAACTATATAAAAACATGAGATTTCTGTAGAATTTTCAAAAAAACAACTATAAATTGCACATTCTAAGGCACTTTTTCTTTTAAAATGCATTCCCTATCAGTCGTTACCGAATGTAAATGAATATTTCTAGAGAATATTCGTCAATAGGCTACAACCGTAACTTACGTTCTACGATATTATAGTTGGCAAGTAGTACATAATATTTAGGAGACTTTACAACGATAAAAGGTTAATATTGCTTTGGTTGGTGTGGTAGGCTAGCCGCGCGGCGGTCACTGTGGACAAACAAAAATATATAATTATAAATCTTCAATTCGAAAAAAATTAAGAAAGTTAGTAATCTTAAACTTAAGTGTTAGTAAATAAAATTATACGACACATGTCAACTGCAGCATTGAACAATGTATGGACAGTCCACTCTGTTAGCTATCATCGAGTCAAATGACACTCACCTATTACCGACTGTTTATGTCTCTAAAGGGGTGACCAAACGGTTGCAAACCAACGTCCCAACCAAGGTGACCTTGCTAGTTCCAATCCGTGTAGACAGCAGTTGTAATCCATGGCCTCCAACGCCCTTGGTAGGGAGGCGCGTTTTCCCAACCACCGAACGTGTTGGCGCGTGGTTTACATCCTTACATCTTATATATCCCCATACATATTATAGATAAATTACACTCAGACACAGAACAAATGATCGTGCTCATCACACAAACATTTGTCCTGGGTGGGAATCAAACCCACGACCTTCGGCATAGCAGTCAGGATCATTAACCACTAGACCAACAGGTAAGTTTTGCTTTTACCTTGATTAATAAAACGTGTACCCACCACAAATCTGTTGACTTTAGGCGCGAAGGTTTTTGTTACGTTCGACTGCGTCATGTTCATGCTCTCGAATTTTTGACGCAAACTGGAAACAAGATATAAATATAGTTATTATTTGCCTATTTTGTTGTCCACTGCTGGATATAGGTCTCCTCCAAGTGTCGCCACAACGACCGGTCATGTGTCTCGCATATATCGGATGCCCGCGCCCCTCCCCAGGTTGTCGCTCCACCTTGTCTCGGCCGCACCGGTACGTGGTCGCCACTCCAAAGTTTTCGTCCCCATCGACCATCTGTTCTGCGAGAAATGTGCCAAGCCTTCTACCACTTAAGTTAGTTTATCGATTCTTAGGAGTTAATAGGTAACCTTAGAAGTTGCCTAAGGATTTATCCAGAACTGTTTCTCTGATGGTGTCACGTGTTGTTAGGTCATTCAGTTCTCTTCAAAATAGTTGAGCTGAGTGGGGCTGATGCACGCGTCATGCTCGTGAACGGGCGCCGTCAGTTGAGACTGGTTATCTCTTAGCTGCCAGTGGCTTATTTAAATTTTTTAATTACTTTTTTTTTCATTATTTATCTACATTGTGCTCACATAATAGAAGCGACAAGAAATATGTAACCAAGATCCTGATGTAATTTAAAAGTGTCCATGGAACAGTCTTCTCCATAGAGATCTACGCTTTGAAATATGCATTTTAGCTTCGGTTTTTGACTGACCAACATTTCAACAATTCAAAAGCTGTTTGAAATAAGGTTTTCTGATTTCTATGACTATACCAGGCTGGTGCTATGCTATGTTACCTCTTAGCAGTCTCCAGCTGCGACTCTCCGTCGTCATCGTTCTCCACTTGCCGCTGGATGACGACGGCGGACGGGGAGCGTTGCGGCTCGGACTCCGACCAGTTCTCGAAGCGGTCGCGGAAGCTCTTCGTGCGGGCGAGCTGCTGTGCCTGGAAACGGTAACAACAGTTTTAGTCACATCATCATATCGACGGTTGAAAGGCTAATTGATCTAAACGACATTTAAAAAAAAATGAAACCTGACTCAAACGACGGAGAGATATTGGTTGATTCCGAATATGTATATAACTCAATATTGGAAAAAATGTCGTTTAGATCAATTAGACTTTCAACCGTCGATATAGTAATTTCTGCCGGTGGTTCATCATCATCATCATTTCAGCCGATAGACGTCCACTGCTGGACAAAGGCGTCCTCCAAATGTCGCCACAATAAACGGTCTCGCATCCATCGGATTCCCGCAACCTTCATCGGTCCACCTTGTAGGGGGCCTTCCAACACTGCGTTTTGCCCATTGCCACTTACATTTGGTGATTCTTCGTGCTATGTCGGCAACCTTGGTTCTCCTGCGGATATCTTCATTTCTGATTCGATCACGCAAGGAAACTCCGAGCATAACTCTTTCCATTGCCCTTTGGGTGACTTTTTGCCGATAGTTATTCCCGCTAGAATGTTGGAATTTATCCCCAGGGATACACTGCATGGATGGTCCATTATCAAGGTTTAATCTTAAAATTGGTTTAGTTGTTTAGGCGTGACATACAATAAACCAACAGACAGACCTACTGGGACCATGGCTCCAATAGGCTAGTAGGTGAGGTAGTAACCCATAGGCAGTAAGAATTACGGACGGCTGACAAATGTCTCACTTTTATTCTTTAAAATCATAAGCAAATTGAGAAAACTTATACAGTTTCAATGCAGTTATCTGACCTGTTTGAGGGCCTCGTCCCTCTGCCGCGCCTCCAGGTACACCCTGCGGCGTTCGTCCTCACTGTCCTCGTCCTCATACTCTTCAGAGGAGTACTCATCTTCCGAGGAGTCGCCCTGGTGGTTGTTCTCGCCGGGAGGCGGTGGGGTGAACCTCTTCAGGGGTTTGGGACCTGGAGACAAAATTAAGGTTTATTTAATAATATTATTATTCCACAACTAACACACAACGCCGCCGCGCTGTCTAGTCTCAAGCTAAGCAGAGCTTGTGCTATGAGTGCTAGACAACTGATAAACATACTTATACATTTCTAAATACATACATATTATAGATAAATTACACCCAGAAACAGAACAAATCATCGTTTTCATCACATAAACATTTGTCCTGGGTGGGAATCGAACCCACGACCTCCGGCATAGCAGTCAGGGCCACTAACCACTAGACCAACAGGCCAGTCAATTTAACGGACGCTTTGTGCCATGAAGGTAAACTAAACGCTTCGTAGGCATCTTGATTATATTATTACTAGCTAGCCAGCGAAATTCTAAGGGAACATACTCCTGGGGTAAAAAGTATCCTATGAGCTATTCCATGCCATGGTCTACACATCTACCAAGTTCCATCAAAATCCGTTCAGGTATTCGAGCGTAAAAACATACAAACACACTTACAAACTTTCAGTTTTATTACATAAGTGGGACTAGCGGTTGAATCAGCGGCTTCAGGAAATGTACCTGTGTGCCAGATTTCATCTAAATTCGTTTAGCCGTTTGAGTGTGAAGGAGTAACAAACACACATACATTCACACTTTCGCCTTTATAATATTAGTGTCATTGGCATTGACAGATTGTAGTTGCCTCCGATACTGCACAGCTTTGGTATAATATATAATAATAATATTTATTTCACCAAAACTATCACTACAAATTACATAAATTTAAAGGCTAATACTTAGACTATAAGTATATAATACTAGCTCGCCCGCGTGGACGTAGGTTTCTCCATACAAACTTTGGACCCCTATTTCATCCCTTTAGGGGGTAAATTTTGGGAAATCCTCTCTTATTGCTCGCCTACGACATAAAAGGAAGCTTTGTGCAAAATTTCACGCTCCTACTCCCAATAGTTTCGGCTGTGCGTTGATATGTCAGACAGTCAGTGTCTCCTTTTATATATATAGATAAGGAACATCTGTAACCGAATTAGGATGAGTCCTGTATCTCTGTATACAGCGCCACATCTTCGAATCAACAAATGTTATGTAAACCTAGAAGGCGTTACAGTAACACTCTGGTCATTATATACTGGTTTCTGCGAATTATTCCGTAGTTCCGTCGTAACTTGCTTGTCGTCGGGCTGGTTCTGCTGATGCTCGAGCTGCCGGAACACGCTGATCATGCGCGACGCGGTGTGGCGCGACGCGGCCACGCCGGTGTCCACGTACCTTGCTGGTCGTCGGGCTGGTTCTGCTGGTGCTCGAGCTGCCGGAACACGTTGATCATGCGCGACGCGGTGTGGCGCGACGCGGCCACGCCGGTGTCCACGTACCTTGCTGGTCGTCGGGCTGGTTCTGCTGGTGCTCGAGCTGCCGGAACACGTTGATCATGCGCGACGCGGTGTGGCGCGACGCGGCCACGCCGGTGTCCACGTACCTTGCTGGTCGTCGGGCTGGTTCTGCTGGTGCTCGAGCTGCCGGAACACGTTGATCATGCGCGACGCGGTGTGGCGCGACGCGGCCACGCCGGTGTCCACGTACCTTGCTGGTCGTCGGGCTGGTTCTGCTGGTGCTCGAGCTGCCGGAACACGTTGATCATGCGCGACGCGGTGTGGCGCGACGCGGCCACGCCGGTGTCCACGTACCTTGCTGGTCGTCGGGCTGGTTCTGCTGGTGCTCGAGCTGCCGGAACACGTTGATCATGCGCGACGCGGTGTGGCGCGACGCGGCCACGCCGGTGTCCACGTACCTTGCTGGTCGTCGGGCTGGTTCTGCTGGTGCTCGAGCTGCCGGAACACGTTGATCATGCGCGACGCGGTGTGGCGCGACGCGGCCACGCCGGTGTCCACGTACCTTGCTGGTCGTCGGGCTGGTTCTGCTGGTGCTCGAGCTGCCGGAACACGTTGATCATGCGCGACGCGGTGTGGCGCGACGCGGCCACGCCGGTGTCCACGTACCTTGCTGGTCGTCGGGCTGGTTCTGCTGGTGCTCGAGCTGCCGGAACACGTTGATCATGCGCGACGCGGTGTGGCGCGACGCGGCCACGCCGGTGTCCACGTACCTTGCTGGTCGTCGGGCTGGTTCTGCTGGTGCTCGAGCTGCCGGAACACGTTGATCATGCACGACGCGGTGTGGCGCGACGCGGCCACGCCGGTGTCCACGTACCTTGCTGGTCGTCGGGCTGGTTCTGCTGGTGCTCGAGCTGCCGGAACACGTTGATCATGCGCGACGCGGTGTGGCGCGACGCGGCCACGCCGGTGTCCACGTACCTTGCTGGTCGTCGGGCTGGTTCTGCTGGTGCTCGAGCTGCCGGAACACGTTGATCATGCGCGACGCGGTGTGGCGCGACGCGGCCACGCCGGTGTCCACGTACCTTGCTGGTCGTCGGGCTGGTTCTGCTGGTGCTCGAGCTGCCGGAACACGTTGATCATGCGCGACGCGGTGTGGCGCGACGCGGCCACGCCGGTGTCCACGTACCTTGCTGGTCGTCGGGCTGGTTCTGCTGGTGCTCGAGCTGCCGGAACACGTTGATCATGCGCGACGCGGTGTGGCGCGACGCGGCCACGCCGGTGTCCACGTACCTTGCTGGTCGTCGGGCTGGTTCTGCTGGTGCTCGAGCTGCCGGAACACGTTGATCATGCGCGACGCGGTGTGGCGCGACGCGGCCACGCCGGTGTCCACGTACCTTGCTGGTCGTCGGGCTGGTTCTGCTGGTGCTCGAGCTGCCGGAACACGTTGATCATGCGCGACGCGGTGTGGCGCGACGCGGCCACGCCGGTGTCCACGTACCTTGCTGGTCGTCGGGCTGGTTCTGCTGGTGCTCGAGCTGCCGGAACACGTTGATCATGCGCGACGCGGTGTGGCGCGACGCGGCCACGCCGGTGTCCACGTACCTTGCTGGTCGTCGGGCTGGTTCTGCTGGTGCTCGAGCTGCCGGAACACGTTGATCATGCGCGACGCGGTGTGGCGCGACGCGGCCACGCCGGTGTCCACGTACCTTGCTGGTCGTCGGGCTGGTTCTGCTGGTGCTCGAGCTGCCGGAACACGTTGATCATGCGCGACGCGGTGTGGCGCGACGCGGCCACGCCGGTGTCCACGTACCTTGCTGGTCGTCGGGCTGGTTCTGCTGGTGCTCGAGCTGCCGGAACACGTTGATCATGCGCGACGCGGTGTGGCGCGACGCGGCCACGCCGGTGTCTACCGCGGGCTCGTCGCTGCGCACTACGCTGGGCTCGTGGTAGATCTCGGGGGACGGCGATTTTGCGCGCTGGAGAATAAATAGAAAATGGTTTGTAAAATTACACGAAATCACATAAAATCAAGAATATACAGTCGTTATTAGACGCGCCTTGCTAATTTTTCTTTTGAGATCTCTAAGAGTATGCGAGATAATCGGTACTTGATACATTGATTGATTTATTCAAAGAACAATTAAAATTGTATGAAAATATTATGTACATTAAAAACTAGGAACAAAACAGTAATAACTAATAATTGAGTAGCATTACAATAAAAGGTAGGTATGTAACAAAGTTGTAGTAGATCAAGATCCTTGGGATCATAGTTTTATAAGGCTGTAAGCATGTGTAGCAAAAAAAATGCAATTATATTTTGGAACGACAAGTTAGAATATCATTATCTTTTTATTTATTTTTAGGACAACCAACAAAGCATACACCATTATACATGCTAAAGATTCCGTATTCTTACATTATAAAGTGTAGCCTTAATTAAAGGCTACATTATATGCCTTTTCTTGAAGGAACCGATTTATAGTGAGTTTGTTGTGTTTCTCGACCAAAGATTCTAATTATTAAGTAGCAGATATTGTAAATATTTTGAGTAACCAATCTCTTCCTCCAGTGTTGTAAGATGCCGTCGCTATTATTATTATCTTTCTCTGTATATATAGAAATGAATCGCTTTTTCCTTTGGTTAGGTACGCCACGACTTTACCAAATTCTTTTAAACATATTTTTTATAGTTTCGTTTCCTTTCCTTAAGGATTTTGCGTAGAAAATTTTCTACGTAGGTCGTAGCAAGTCATGGTTTCCAGATTATTTTTAATTATTTTTTTTAAGTCACGTACAGACACAAAAGACACATTATGAACAACAAGGTTGCCCTTGTTACATCAAAATACTTACAAAATTCCTTAGCATTCGTGCATCCACTTGTTCATAGATTTTACAGAATGCTGTTGGGACTGAATCTTGCTATAACCTACTTTAAAAAGCGTAGGTATTTTCTTAAGTTGCAGTCAACCTATCTTAGAAAGTCCAAATAGCAGAATTTTTTAAATTGTCCTTTTTGGTATTTTTAACAATATCACATTGATAATTATTTTTATTTTATTTGATATTAATGTTTATTTTTATTTTTCATTTTTTAAAATTAAGTTTGACATAAATTTAATATTTACTTTGTTGCAGCAGTTGACAGTTGAAAAGTTAAGTGGCAGTGTTTACCTGTGTCTGCCTGGGCGGCGTCATGCGGAACTCCTTGCGCTCGCTCTTGGGTTTGTAGGTCTCGAAGAACTTGAACCGGTCGGAGATGTCCGACGTTTCGATCTTCACGTCCTCCAGCTTGTCAGCCGCGCGGACCACGTCTTTAGGGATGAATGGCTAGGGGCGAAACAAAACTTTCATTTATTTATTTATTTCTACTTAAAAAATAAAAGAGGGGGTTTTTCTATTCTGAAAACCTGACTTTTTTTGAGGTTGGAATTCATATGGTAATCTTTCTCGCTCTAGGCGGAGCGAAAGGAAGTGTTAGAGTTTTATGGAGTAAAACCCTGTGTGCTTTCAGATACCATTTGCATTCCAGGGTCATGGCGAAAGAAATGATAAGTGTGAAGCTCCGAAGTGATAGAAAACTGCCAGGTTAGATGCTCAAGACTTTGGCGCTTTGGCTCGACGACTGCAACATTGGCGATGATTCTTTTATATCGTTTCAGAATATATTTGATTCTGAAACGATATAAAAGAATCATCGCCAAGTAATTAGAGATATCATTTTATGACAGTTCCTTAATTTCTGAAAAACGCAATATTTAGAACTAGCGACCCGTCCTAGCTTAGCACGAGTGTTACAAATGTTAGAAATTATTATTTATATTAATTTTATATTTATAATAATTATTACGTATCTAAGGTCATTTTACAGGGAAGGGTGTGAGTGGCTGGCCCCTGACATGCTTGATTTTTTGTGTGATGTTACCAGAATTTTTGCGCTCATCAGAGAATTTCAGGTCCATGAAGGAACAATTTAAGGGCACTTTGCCCATGTCACTGAAGCGTAAACTGATGGACATGTGTATTCTCCCCATTTTAACCTATGGTGCAGACTTGGTCTTTGACTAACATCCAAAAGACCAAACTCAAGGTTGACCAGCGTGCTATGGAGTGCAGCATACTATGAGTTAAATTATCAGATAATGTTCGAAACACAACACGCTCCAAAACTCAAACCATTGATGTGGCTCAAAAGGCCGCCCAATTTAAATAGGACTAAGTAGGACATGTCTGCCGCATGTCTAACGAGCAGCTGTGGGCAGTTAAAACAAGGATGCCCGGACAGCGACGCGGGGCCGCGGCAGACCACGGAGGAGATGGCGGGACGACCTGGATGGATTCCTTGGTAATTAGAATGAGTAAGCGAGGAACCGTGATCGTTGGAAAGAATGCAGGGAAGCCATTGCCCAGCAGTGGGACAATACGGGCTAGCTATAATAATAATAACACAGAATTTCGAATCCGTAGCGAAATATTCAGGGGTGGGCGCTAGACTATACAGGTGTGTGCACTAGGGTGGCACGGCCCCTCCTATAATATACTAGGATTCTTTGTTTCGTCTCCTATGTAGGCATGCTCATAAATAACTCCGTATATTAGTGAGAACTGCATGAAAATATGTTCAGTAGTACGATCCCACTTGATGGTAAGCAGCGATACAATCGTTGATGGTGAAGAAGACGGCTAAATTATAATCGGATGGGAAGACCGCAGCAGGCAGTTTTTGAGTTTATATGTGAGCAAATAAACAGACGCGGGGGTGGACTGTTTTATAATAACTTATAACTTCTCTTATTTTTAAGTAGATAGAAAAGATGGGGATGTCTTGCATGTCAACGAAAGTCTGATTGTTCTTTCGAAATGGTTCGTAGCTAATAATCTCTTATTAAATACGAATAAAACTAAATGTATAAAGTTTTCATTACCGAATGTCCCTCAAGTTGGCGTCAATCTAATTCTTGACGGCAACAAAATTGATGTTATTACGGAAACTTTGTTCTTAGGTATAATCTATCGATTCTAAACTGCAGTGGGGCGCTCATATTAGAACTCTTTCAGGTAGATTAAGCTCAGCCGCGTATGTAGTAGGAAAAATAAAGCAATTGACAGATGTAGTCACAGCTAGTAATATAATAATAATAATAAAAATCGTTTATTTATAACATAAGTTAGTTTACTATGCTTATTTCCACAGTATTATGTCTTAGGCATTTTACTGTGGGGATCTGCAGCTGATGTAGACTCAATTTTCATATTGCAAAAGAGAGTAATCCGGGCTATTTATAAAATGGGTCTATGGGTCGCGAGTCGCTCAGAAATAAATTCAAAGAAATCGATATACTGACTATGCCTTCTCTTTATGTCTTAGAAAGTATTTTGTATGTTCGTAAAAAATACGCCTAGTAAACACGAAATTGTATTACCCAAATGGAGATTAGCTAAGACCAGCAAGTAATTTTTAGACAGCATACGCTTTTATAACAAGCTGCCAAAGACGGTGACTGAACTTAGCGAAGGAAAGTTCAAAACCCATATTAAGCGTGTCCTAACTAAAAAAGCATATTACAAGGTTAAAGACACGCTTTTTTGGCAGTGACTGCTTCTGCACATGTGGCCCTCTGGTAACTCATAATATTGTGTAAATGTATCTATTAACTGCTCCACATTTATTGTAATATACACTTTTTTTTTTCTTCTAACACATTGCTTTTGCAATATTTTTTATATTAGACGCCATCCACCATAAATCATGTCATTTATTGATAATTCTAATTATTTATTTTTCTTGCTTTTTTATATCTAATCTTTTTTTTTATAATGTGAATATGAGAACACTGTAGACTCTGCGAATTCTTAGGTTACTTCCTATTACGACTCACTTTTTTTTAAATATGATTATTATTATTGTGCTTTTGGGTACAATACTAACTGATCTTGCATAATGTGTATAAATACTGTAATACGAAAATATTGTAAACAACCACTTTTTTTTAAAGGAAACGACCAATTTGGAACCGTGCACTAGCTTCTGACGTTTTATAAGTGCCCATGTAGGCCTATGTGAAATAAAAACTTTTGACTTTTAACTTTTGAATAGGGTAATAAAAGCTGTACTCACGATCTCCTTCCGCTTGGGCACGTCCCCGGGCGGCGGCGAGGTGGGCGGCACGCTCTTTGCGTTGGCGTCTAGCTCTAAGAAGATCGAACGGGACTTCTTGCCGATGCCTGCAGAACACAACAATATGTTTGAACTAACATCGATCTCGCGGTTCCTGGGCGGCTTACCTCTATTAAACAGTGCCCTGTCATTGATATCGAGATTCCCATGCGTCTTACCTTCATTAAACAGTGCTCTGTCATCGATCTCGCGGTTCCTGGGCGGCTGGTTCTCGTCGTTGAACACCTCTCCGTTCTCGAAGCGTTGCTTGATGGCGCGCGCCTTCTCCGCATTCACGTCCAACTCGCGAGAGATCTTTTCTGCTGAAGTTACACCTGCAGAAGGGGTGAAGGGTTTTAATAAAAATATTCTTTTTAGCAAAATTTTTAAAATTATAGAAGGACCCATTATTAGATTTGTCTTGTGTCCGTTTGTCTGTCACAGACATTATTGTTTGGCGGGATAAACTTAGACAATAGATGATAATTTAAAATCGTAATATTGAGTGATAGGTCGATTCATTTGTGTAGATTTGAAACAATAAACTTTTTATATTAATTTTATTTCAAATTAGCAGCCCGCCACGGCTTTGCACAGGTTTAAATTATACACACAAACCTTCCTCGTTTCTTGTTTTTTCTATTAGTGAGAATTCTATCAAAATCCGTTGCGTGGTTTAAGAGGATTTAGCAAATAAACAGACAAACGCTGTAAAGCGTTTTTGATTTATACTATGCAGCGTTTCTATTGTCCCTTGGCTGCTTAGGATACAGAGGAGGAAATCTTTTTAGAGGTAAGTGATTACTTTTCTCGTTCAGGGTAGAACGAAAGTGTCAGTCTAACTAAAACCCACGCGAGTTCCTTCGGTTGCTCTTTGTGTTCCGCTCTTTCGAACAATCCTGAAGCCCAGAGCAGATAAGCCTTTGCTTTAATGTTTTTAGCAATGGGATCCGACAAGAGCAAATAAAATTAATAGTAGGATTATTAGTTTATTTATAGCACTTGCAACTGGTGCGTATGTATGGCCTGAATGTGAATTATTAACGAAGTTGTCGTAAAATTAGATAGATATTATGAATGTGTTATGAGATTGTAGCTAAGTAATAACGGCCACACGGCCCGAACTATAAGGTCCAAGCAACGTATACAGAGGCCAGGTCGTGGATGGGTGAAGATCTTAACACACCGAGGTTACTGCGAGCATCGGGAAGTACGTTAAGCAGTTGGCACTTTCTGACATTTGTAGATCTTTGACAGTCGTTACGGGTAGAAAGAAGTCAGAACATCTGTCACCAGTTATGCCAAGGAGTATTGTGTTATTAGAGTATGTGAAAAAGGGTATAAAGTCCCGCAAATATTGAAACTTGCAACTGCCCTATCGTTGATTTCGTATATGTTCTGCAGGCAAAATAATTGTCGCTACATGTTATGTAGATATTTGGTTGTGGATGTTTTTTTCGGTGGGAAAATCATCTTAGGACTTCACTCGCTCTTGGGCGGAGCGGGAGACAGTGTCAGACTTTTACTGACTAAAAACCCACTCCTGTTCCTTCGTTGCTTTTCGTACCAGGGCCGAGTATTCCTTTCAGAATCAGATCCTTGGGCCCAGTAGGCTTCGAACCTGCTGGGCCCCTACAGTTGCTTACATCTCCTTGACGCGCGCGTGTTACAGTACGCGCCGTCGATGACTTGGGCTCGGTCCGGACGGTGAGCTACCCATTGCTCACAGTCCGCAAGCCCGCGCCTATGGTGACCGGAAATCGGGATCAGATTCCGGGAAATGTACCAGATTCCGGCATGTGATTTGGTTTTTTATTTTAATTATTGTCTCTTTTCAACACTACCGCACTTGATGGTAAGCGATGATGTGGTCGACGATGGAGCTCTCTAGAAGTAACCTATTCACTCTTGGCTTAATGACCCTTAGGTTATATAGCTATCAGAAAACACAGACTCCGGTAGGGAATGCTATTCCTTAGCTGTACTTACAATGAATGTGTAATGAGATAGCTTCTCAAATGCAATTCATTAAAGGAAAACAGTATGGTTTTACGTGACTTAAATTACTACTGATAGTTTATAGTTGTTTTAAAATGATCATTAACCAAAAATCGAGACGTTACCTTCAATATCAGGAGCCATTTCAGTGTCTAAAATAAATATAAACATGTATTACATAATAATTTTTTTTTTAATTGTTTTGAACGAGTTATTTGGCTAGAATCCATTGTCATGCCAATTTTTCTCTATTACATATTGACATCTATCAACAGTCGACAATTTTAGTGAGCCATTCTGGACGAGGCTACGTTTTTATTTCGCAACAGCTGCACGACTCGATCCACAAGTTAAGCAATGCTTGCCGGTCTGTAGATGGGTATCTTAGTACATAAAATGTCAGCTACGAGATATCTCGTAGAGGATTTCTCATCAGATGCCAACTACGAGATATCTCGTTGATGATTTCTCCTCGGATGCCACCTACGAGATATCTCGTAGAGGATTTCTCATCAGATGCCAACTACGAGATATCTCGTTGATGATTTCTCCTCGGATGCCACCTACGAGATATCTCTTAGATAATTTCTCTTTAGATGCCACCTACGAGATATCTCGTAGAAAATTGCTCCTTAGATGCCACCTACGAGATATCTCGTAAAGAATTGCTCCTTACGAGAAAATTCGTAGTCTTATTAAGAGTAGATGGCATCTAATAAAAGTTCATATTGCTGGTGACTAAGTACGAGAAATCTCGTATACGATACATCTCGTACATGCACTGTTAGTTAACTTAATCAACAGAGACGCCAGTTTCAATATGGAAAGCGCGTCAAGCTGTTGGTCCCCACTGTCATTTGTAGATCTTTGACAGTCGTTTCGGATAGTCAGAAGAGAAATCTGACACCAGTCTTGCCAAGGAGTATCGTGTTTAATTACTGTGTTGTGGAGGTTAGATAAACAGTCGCCCCATGTAAGATACTGATATCCAGCCGCATCCAGATTGACTGGGAGTCGACCCAAACTTACTTCAGTAAAGGTTATGCAGATTTATTGTTTTATAAAAGTACAAAGGGATTATAAGGGGCGGCAGTGAGCTCGCAATCCGCTAGGACGATAAAGCCCTTTGTATTCTAAGGGCTTTATCATCCTAGCGGATTGCGAGCTTCCTCAAAGCGGAGCGGGTGCGCAAGGAACACGCCACGCTTGCTCAGCGAATATGTTGCGGACGCGCAACGAGATCTCCGGGGTTTCCGACATTTTCGAAGTAACAAAACCAAGGAGGAGGACATTGCTGTCCTCCTCCTCGTCGGAATCCATTTTGTTACTGAGTTTATTGTACGTCGTTAACTTAGCTAATTATTCACGCGTCCGCGAGGTCTTCGCTTTGCAGCCGCGGCATGTTCGCGACGTAGTCGCTGCGCGCGCGCCCCACCCCGCAGCCGCGCGCAAAACGCTAGTGTGATAAAGCCCTAAAAATCAATTCACACCGCGATGCAACGTGACGCGGCACACACATTTTAAAAGGGCGACTCAAAATATAACTTTATTTACTACGTGAAAAGATACACATTTCATTGTGTAATTTAAATTATCATCTGTCTTTTGAGTCAGTTTTTTTTTTAATTCTGAGCAGCGTAAGATTCAGTTTCGTATAGGTACTGTGATATCGAAAGGAGATCGCATGAGGTAGGTTAACGAACTGGCATGTAAAATATACTTCTACGGATTTTGCTGTTCTAGAATAGGTTTAAAAATTGAATAAAAAAAGAAATGTCTAGTTTTCCGTGTCAGTCCGGACGTAACCGTTGTAGTGCGATATAATAATATTGAAGACGAGTAAAGCAAGCTAATCAGTCATAAGTAAAAGAATTTCATTTCAATAAAGAATAAGGATCCCGATAACGTCGCAGAGTGCGACAGTACTTTGGAAGTTTGAAAGTTACTACAATTTATGTTCTTACCTTGTTCGCTCTGAAGTACAGACTGTTCGTACATCTCCTTAATCTTAGCTTGTTTGCCCTGTAACAATAATCATTTTGTTAAAAGAGTGTCCGTGGAGTCTTGCACGTTCTTCTCCATAAAGATCGACGCTTTGGAACATGCAGTTTCATCTTTTTGACCGACCTTGTCTTTGTGTTGGCCGGTTTAATTGTAATAAATATTTGTGTTTGAGTTAGCAAGTAGACTTTCATCACAAAAAACTATGACACATTAGAATATTTAAAAAAAATTCAGTCTTTACAAATTCTTGCGATGTATTCATATAAGAGTAGCTGCTGTCAACGACATAGCCTGCATTATAATAGAAAATTATCCCAAGGGAACACTTTGCTCCCAGAATAAAACTATCGAATGTGTTATTCCAGGACATGGTCTACCCACGTGCCAAATTTTATCTAAATCCGTTCAGCCGTTCGAGCGTGAAGAAGTAACAAACATAAACAAACTTTCGCCTTTAAGCTTAGTGTCCACCACGTCAGAATCGGAGCGTACACAGTGTACGAGTCGTCGGTATTTATAAAATGCCGATAGGGTGAGTCTACTGCATTCGGATTTTGCATCGGCAATTTCCGATCCAGTGCACGCTGTACCATACAAATCAATACAAAGCAATGAATCCGTCCGCTCCTTACGCTCCGATTCCAACGCAGTGGACGCTTAGCTTTATAAAATTAGTGTGATTGCGAAATAGGGAACTTCTAAGGTTTATATCTTGTACAACTATGGTCTACTTCATCATCTTACCATGAACAGCCTGCTGCGTATGTTCTGTATCTCCTGCTTCCTCTCGCGATGCCTCTCGGACGAGGTGTGCTGCCCTGTCTCGAACTTGCCTACGATCTCGCTCATGTTGCAAAACGAGATTGGTTGCTCGCGACTCGTTGTGTGCTTGTACGATTTCTTTAGGACTGAGTCTTCGTCTGATGAAGAAAGGGTTTAGGATAATGAGTAAGTACAGGTAGCTGAAAATGACGACATGAATGTGGAAGCAACTTAGAGTTTTAAAATAGTTTTGGTACAGTTTCAATACTTCTAAGGGTGTTCAGTTCGATGTCCATTGATCATGGTACAATGGATCAATGAAGACAGTTCTTACTTCACCAAATAAAAACAGAAGCACCACCAACCGATCGATGTTTTTATACGTTTAATAGATACGTATTCTAAAATCAAAATCTTTAGGAAAACAAGTCGACGTATAGTAGGGTTGAGCTACAGCTTAGCGCACTGACTCGCACTGTCCTATCCTTTTCTGTCACTTAGAGCCGACATTTACTAGAGAGATAAAAAGAGCAGCCAGCACTTGGCTAGGAGCCAAGTTACGACCGTTTCGTTTCGATTCTCTTGCGTCGAACGTTTCGAGTAGGCCACGCCTCCGATTCCTTTGTTCTGACCACGTGACTGAGCGTTGAGATTACATCAGAACAAAGGAATCGGAGACCTCGTTAAAGCATAATGTATGTGTGGACTCACCATCGTCATCGTCCTCAGGCTCGCTGGAGCTCTGTTCCACTGCGACACCATTCAGGTAGTCATCAGACACGCCCACATCCATGCCCTTCGCTTTGAACCTAAATAGACAATATGAAACAAAAGTTTTAGCAACTTTATACAAACAAAACATAAATGTGACTTGGGCAGCGATGATTTAATGCATTTTTAGGGTTCCGTACCTCAAAAGGAAAAAACGGAACCCTTATAGGATCACTTTGTTGTCCGTCCGTCTGTCAGTCTGTCTGTGAAGACCCTTTATCTCGGGAACGCGTGGAAGTATCGAGTTGAAATTAAAAATTAAACCATATACTTAGGCCTGCGGTCCCTTAAAGTTGTGAAAAAATCAAAATCGAAAAAACCAGAGTTAACGAAAAAAAAAAGAAACGGCCGTTTATGTCGCAAAAAACGTATATTTCTCAAAGGGTGTTTCCCGTTGTCATAGAATCCTGAAATTTGGCATGAAGCAAGGTATCATAGCACAAATACAGAAAAAAAAACTGAAAACTGTAAATTTGTAGTTACTACGTCAATAAAAAAAAAAACATTTTTGCGATTCGGAAAAATCTAACTCAATTCGGGAATTGAACTGTTTTCATAGGTAAGTTTGTACGGAACCCCCAGTTCGCGAGACCGACTCTTTTCCCTCAGGTAAATTAATGTGAAAGAATTTTATGCCTATTGTTGCCTCATCTCGTTTAACTCACAACACCTTTGCCGACGTCTGTTAGTCGATAGGTACCATTACCGGCCCACGCTGAAAACTAGCGCTGTGGACTCGTCGCATTTTGCGTGTGGACACTAAGCGTTCGCTTGCTTTGTTCGTTGCGTTGCTTTGATTTTTTTCTCATGGAAAATGTTTGCAATGTTTGAAAATAAATATGTTTGTTAGGTGGAGAAAGAAAAAAAAGAGAAAAAGACGGCAAATTTTTATAGTATTTTCCATGGAATTATGATAAAAATTTTAAGATGGTTGATTGTCTTGCATTACTAATACATAAATATGGACGAAGAAGAACACTGTTGTATCATGTTTCTCCGATTACAATAATCGCGTTTCAATAAAAGCAAGACAGTTATGGTGACAATTGCTTATTAATTTATTTATTTATCCAAATGAGAGCAGTGGTGGCCGAGTGGTAACGGCCCCGACTTACGAGTTGTAGGTCGCGGGTTCAAACCCAGCCAGGCGCATTACTTTGTGTAATTTATTTCATCACCACTGCTCTCAAAACGGTGAAGGAAAACATCGTGAGGAAACCGGCATGTCCTAGAACCAAAAATTCAAAGACATGTGACATCCACCAACCCGCACTGGGCCCGCGTGGTGGATTACGGCCCATTCCCTCTCCTAGAGAGGAGGCCTGAGTCCCAACAGTATGTATGCTATGCTATATTTAAATAAAAAGTGTATTGTACATAAAACACACACTCCCTAGTAAATCAGCTCCACTTTCGACCTTGACTAGTCTAGCACTAACTTCTGCCAGCCAGCAGGATAAAAAGGTTCCACCATACAAACTTTGGAAACCCGTTTCATCCCCTTTGGAGGTGAATTTTGAAAAATCCTCTCTTAGTGCTCGCCAACGTCATAAAAGGAAACCTCGTGCAAGATTTCACCTTTCTACTCCGAGTAGTTTCGGCTATGCGTTGATATGTCAGTCAGTCAGTTTTTCCTTTTATAATTTAAAATGTAGAGCTCAATTAAATTTTAATACACTTCTAGCTTGAATGATGTGCATACCTTTAATTAATTTGTTTACACGGAACAATTCTCCGAAAATGTAATCTTTATAAAAGGAGAAACTGACCGACTGACATGACACAGCCGAAACTACTGGGACTTTGAAACTCGTGAAATGCACAAAGTTTTCTTATATGGCGTAGGCGAGCGAGCACCAAGAGAGGAGGCAAGGGGGAAACGGGTGTTCAAAGTTTATATGGAGAAACCTACTTTTAAGCGGGCGAAGCCGCAGGCAGAAGTTAGTTTAGAATATTTTGTAAACAAGTTGTTGATGTGCCAAATAAAAAAATATATTCTCAGTGTTTTTTTTTTTGGGTCTCAATGTCATTTATAGTGGCACAAAGTAAAGGACTAAATCGGCAGCACACCCAGGTAGACATCTGCAAACACAATTTGGCGAATGGGGTTTTATAGACCCGTCGGACACCGCGGTGCTCTTGGTCAGAACTTGAGCCACAAGTTGGAGTGACCCAAGTACCTATACACTTTGGAGGACTTAATGAATGCCACCGATGCTGCAATTAACGTAGCCAGGTGGCTAGGTTACGGAGTAGGTACTGCACCCAAACAATTGAAGGACTTTACTATTATCTTGAAAAGAAGAAGCGGTACGTCCAATTTTGGATGGCACGGTTGGCGCAGTGGTTGAGCAATTGGCTGCTGCGCTACGTGTCGCGGGTAGGAACCTTACACGGAAAAAAATATTTGTATGGCCTACAGATAAATTCAAAAATATTTGTATGGCCTACAGATAATAAAAAAAATATATTTGTAAGGCCAACAGAAAATTTAAAAAAAAAATGTATGGCCTACAGATAATTAAAAAAGAAATTGTATGGCCTACAGATAAATGAAAAAAAAATTGTAAGGCCTTCAGAAAATTCATTAAAAAAAAATCCCGGGTATGGGTGTTACCTGTATGTGAGTTTACATGTTTGCGAAAGCATCACGATACAGGAGTAATCCTAGTATGGGGATCCAACGTATTTTAAAAAAGAATAAGAAAATTAAATCAATTACAATACCTGTGCATCACGCTCAAAACACTATCAAAAAACGAAGCAAAATAATATTAACCACATAAAATACACTATCACTTTAGAATCTCTTAGAAATTAATTTTAAAACATATTTTCGTTCGTCTTTCACGGGACACCGAGCACAATGTGATAGACATCAGTTTCTATATCAATACCAAACTAACTTTTACTTTGAAACAGGCGATTTTGACCTTTATAGTGTATGACACAAGGTAGACAAGAAATGTAGAATAGTTTGCCGTTATAAAAAAGCTTATGGAACATGCTGGTTACTGAAAAAACCTTTGATGTAGTGTGTCTAGCGTTTGATGGTATTGATTGATTTAGAATACATTGCGTGATATTGGTACAGGTGGTTTTACGCTTTATCTGTCTGGCATAACAACGACGTGAATTTTTAAGATATACACGTAATATTGTAGCTAGCCAAAGGACGTGCCATATAATAAAGGTTTTAAAGAACACAATTCCTTAACTATAATGACAGGCCCTAGCGCCCGAGCAGTGCCATAAAACAGTAACTTTCTGAAGCCTACTCCTCGGTAACGGCTAGGTCAATAGGTTTGAAAAAAATATGTGTTTATTATAAACTCATGCACAACAACATCAATATATTATGATTTTTTCGTAAGACTAAGTAAGGAAATATTTTACCAAAAAAAAAAAAATTTACGACTTGATATTTTTTCTCTTTTTTTTTCCCTACTCCAAACGGCTTTGATCTTTAGAAATATGTTTACACAAATAAATTGCTGGTTAAGTGTTCTTCAGAAATGGATTTAAAGGTCAGAGGGGGTTCTATCCGGGCGCAGCTATCCGGAATCAAATGCACACATACCCGGACATACAGCCCAGGCGGCAGTACGAGTATACAGTGTAGTATACCTTATACAGTTATCATCTGCTAATAAGCATAAACATAATCGGCCTTGTAATGTGCCCACTGCTGGAACCAGGCCTCCTCTCTATGAGAAGGAATGGGCCGTAATCCGCCACGGGGAGCCAGTGTAGGTTGGTGGATATCACATGTTTTCGAATGTTTCGTTCTAGGACATGCCGGTTTCCTTCCGATGTTTTCCTTTACCGTTTTGAGAGCAATGGCAATGAAATAAATTAAACAAAGTAATGCGCCTAACTGGGTTTGACCCTGCGACCTACAACTTGTAAGTCGGGACATTGACTCACTGATCGTAACTATCTCGATACTTGCTCATTTCTGTTTATAACTACCAGTGAGCCACAGTGTAACAAATGCATATTGTTAACTGCAAGTTGGACTTTTAATTTTGGCTCCGATCATTACCTTATCGCAAGACACATAGAAGGGGACGGGCAGAATACCTTCCATATGCTTTACAAACACAGATAAAAATTATTTCAGATTTTAACTGCCTACAAAGTTAATATCAAGAGAACCTAGGTTGCCGACATAGCACGAAAAATCGCCAAACTTAAGTGGCAATGGGCAGGGCACATTGCTCGCAGAACAGATGAACGTTGGGGCCGAAAGCTTCTGGAGGGGCGACCGCGTACCGGAAGACGCAGTGTTGGAAGGCCTCCTACAAAATGGACCGATGACCTGGCAAGGGTTGCGGGAATCCGATGGATGCGAGACGCACAGGACCGTTCATTGTGGCGACACTTGGGGGAGGCCTATGTCCAACAGAGGACGTCTTTCGCCTAATATGATGACCAAGTTAATATCATTGCATTTGCAATTGCATTACTGCTTACCATCAGCTGGGGTCGCAGTCAAGCACTAGATTACATCATTTTAAAAAAAAGTGCCACAACATTTAAATGTTTGATACAAAGATCCACAGTTTTACTTGGATAATTGAATTCATCTAACTATTTTGTCTAAATCGTCTTGTGTAACCTACGCTGTGCTTATGTACCTACTGAGAACGAGAAATAGGTACTGTCCCACCGTAATACAGTACGGACGGACGGGCGGGACGTACGGGGGTCAGGGTAAATCGGTTTCGGAACAACCAAAGTTTTGATTGTGTACCTACGATTTTATATAAGGAATGTGTATGCGTAGAAAATAAGCAAGCAATAAGTTATGTAAACCTAATAAAAGTTGTTGTTACTTTGTGAAAATAAATACATTGAAAACATTGAATTGAATTTGTCATAAGACCAATATTCACGAATGCAGCCGGCAATGTACATCAAACACATCGACACACCCGCTGCCTCGCTCTCCTTAGGGAGCACTTATAGGTACGGATCGTCGGTTCTCATGCAAACAGAAATAGAACATCTGAAACGACCGCTGACGTAAGTGGGAGATACGGAGACTTGGAGTAAGACATTTTGATACTTTTATATTTTTATAAAAACTTTTTTTTGGTATTATTTATTTTTATGATAATAAATATAGTAAGAAGAAATTAAATAGAACCCTATATAGATTACATGATGTATGTTCAGGGTATTTATTTATTTTTTTACATATATTTCTTTCGTACGTAAGTTGGTCACCTAAATCCTAAACGGTTTGACCGATTTGGATGAACTTTTGTGTGTATATTTAAGTAAGTTCCTGGATGGCTTCAAAATACAATTGGACCCGGTAGGTGGCGCTACAACCGGGTTCTCAATTTTCTAAGAAAAATCCAGCTTTTGGGCAGGACAACGTCTGTTGAGACCGCTAGTCTACACTAATATTATTAAGAGGTAAAGTTTGTTTTTTTTGTTTTTTTTTTTTTTGTTTGTAGAAGGTAATTTCTGGAAGTACTGGTCCGATTGCTAAAATTGTTTCACCGATCGAAAACTGCTTTATTGCTGAGTGACATAGGGTATATTTTATGTACGCGAGCGAAGCCACGGGCAAAAGCTAGTTATTTATAATGTTATTTTTAGTACACCTTATCAAAAAACACAGGACAACCATTTATAAAAGCAAGTGTATAATTGGATAATTTATTATAATTGGACTGATTTATACACGTTTACTTATGGTGTTAGTAAAATTTAGAAAGAAATAATATTAAAACCTTGCAAACATTTCCCTTCACTTTCACTTTTCTGTCCCTCATGTTGATGGAAGACTTTTGGCCTTAGGATGTGGTGTTCCGTCGCTTCCGCGGACAGGTGCCACAGAACAGCACGAAGTGAACATGGTGCAATGTGAAGTGTTACTAACAATAATTCTAATAAGTTGTATTTACTCTATATACGGTGCCTTTGACATCGACGCACAAACGAATACCACGGATCCAATATATGATTCTGGACCCCCCAGTGATGGATTTTTTTGTGTGCTTTTCCTAATTAAAAAAAAAACTGTTTTTTAATTTAATCTGTGTAAGAATGTTATTCTAACCAACTCCGATGTATTTTTAGAAAAAAAAAAGTAAAAAAAGAAAATATTAAAAATTAATGAATTAAAGAATCATCGGGGTAGGTAAAATCGATATTCTAATCAACCCCGATATTATTTTTAATTTTAAAAGTAATTCATTCATTTTTTTCACTAAAAATGTTAGAATAACGATTTTATAAAGTTTAAATTAAAAAACGTAAAGATTTTTTTATAAATTTAGGGAAAAACCGACAAAAATTCTACCACTGGGGGTCCAGAATGTACTGGATCCATGGTATTCGTTTGTGCGTCGATGTCAAAAACACCCTGTATATACAGCAAAAAAAAGCAGCTTCCTTGCTGGCTTGTATACGGAGTAGCAAATTCTGAATTCTACGCGTATTTGCCGTACGTGTGTTTAGACCGTTCCTTCCAAAATCTATTCTATTTCAAAATAGGTGTGGCTAATGTCAAATAAAACGTAACAAATAAAATTTGTACTAGTTTAAGATTTCTATGGGTTTATGCCACTCGAAATAAAGTAATTATTATAATAATAATATGCTAGTCTGTTAGGTATGTATACTAAGCCAAGATACCTAATAATAAATTATTTATTATTATTTCCTTAACCTTGACAATAATAAATGCTTCAATAAAATAAGAAATCGACGCCACTGTCACTATTCTGCTGGGTTTGTATTTTACGACTGTACAGAAAATAAAATATTATGTGACTTTTACGACTTTACGCGAAATCGCTTTTATGCGTGTGATTCAAGAAAGTATAACAATGTTTTATTTTTATTTTTAATACCAGTAAATAGCATAATAATGGTCGTATGACTAGTTGTTGTTTCCGGCTCATTCGTTGTTTTTTTATTATTATTGTTGATCAACTCGCGCTTGATATAGTGATCAAGCGGGAGTTGATCAACACACCTAGCCAAGTTGATAATCTGCAATCGTTAACGCTAGTCGAAAACTAATCAAATGTATGGGAATAACATCATCTCAACGTTAAGTCACGTGGTCAGAACAAACGAATAGAAAATTCGTAGCCAAGTTCACATCGTTCAAAATGATTGAATGAATTGTTATCGTTTCTACAAAGTTCAACGCTACATCCTTTGTTATTATAGAACGACATTGTAGAACGCGCGGTCAACTTAGGCGCGTCAACATGGCTACCAACTTATCGTTTTCTACAATTGTTGATACCGAGGCGTTACCGATTGGAGAACGGAATTCGACACGAAACGGTTGTAACTTGGCTAGGGGGGCTGATGGTAAGTGATGATGTGATCAACGGTAGAGCATGCTTGGCTAGAAGTAGCCTATTCACTCTTGATTTAAAGAACTCTTGCTTGTAACTATCAGGAATCATAAACTTCGGCAGGAAATTCAACTCCTTAGACTGCTAAGGAGTGAAATTCCTTAGCAGTCTAAGGAAAAAAATGGAATTGAAATATAGATCAACAAAAAATCAGTGAAGACCTTTTTGGAGCCATCAATAAATAACCGAGAAAGTGCAAAAATTGCAGTCTCTCACAGGAGAATGTAGTCATTTGTCCTGAATGAGATCAGCACTACAAATAATTGAAATGCACAAGAATTTCTAAGTCTCACATGACTTGTCGCACTGTTCTTATTTAGTTTACATACAACTGCCCTGTTTCTGATTTTGTAGTGTTTTTTTTTTTATTTCACCACAACGGTCGTATGACGATACACATTGGAGCACTGCGTAAAAAAAAGAATTCATTCTAGTAAGAGCAGCTTTAAAGTTTAACCCTCCTCCTCGCGTCGTATTCCTCTTTACTGAGAGTCATGAAGTTCCTATTGAACAGCCTCTTACTGATGGTGTCTCCTCATCTGTGTCGGTCTCTGGCGTCATGTAGTGCGACGTGCAATTGGGTGTCCAGCGTGGAGCTGGGTGTCCGCTCCATGCTCCATTGCACGTCGTTAGACATCAACAAAATTTTGTGGGTGTATTGGTTATATATGTTGTTAGCTTAGCATACATTTGTAAAAATATGAAACGAAAACCACTGCCGACAAACTGTTTTACAGTTTGGCAGAATTTTTGTAATGCATAATAATAGTGTAAAAAAACTCATCCCAGTTACGATGAACTGCTCAAAGTCGTGGCCTTTTTTGCATTCTTTCATAAGTGTTAGTTTTTTTGGTGGCCAAACAATTCTAGAACTAAAGTTCTATAACTTTTTGGTATTTTGGGATATTTTAACGATTCTTTCATATTTTTGTTATATTTTACTTTTTTTCATAAAATTATATTTTTTTTATGGGAACTTCTCCATTACCAAATAATTTCGTTTGAGAACACTTATCTTATTATTTACTAGCTTATTCATGCCAGCGGTTACGCCCGCATATTTTGCAATTGTCTTCATACAAACTTTGGACCCCCGGTGTATTTTGGAAAACCTTTTCATATAGGGCTAGGTCAAGCCAAACCCTTCATATTTCATTTATTTGCATACCATAACGTGATTAAGGATGTTACAATAGGCTTAAAGCTAAGGTACATTTATATGGACCCTGTAAGGGCACAGCAAAATTGGTAAAAAATAAGTAATTAAATCAAATCGAACATTAGAATCAAATTAAAATAATCAAATAATACACCAGACCAGAGATGCACAGACCGCGGACCCCCGGCAATATGCCAGTGGCTCACCAGCAAGCTAGAACTCTTTCCAGAACACAAATAAATTCGGGCAATTACAATCATTATCCAAATTACAAGAAAATTGCTGAAAATTTCAATAAAACAGCGGTTAATCTTAGCTTTGTCGAAAAGTTAGATATTATTTTAATACAATCTTTTTGTGATCGATTTTCTGAGTTTCAAAAAGTTAAACCTCTATTGGACATATTGTTTAGCAATCCTTTCACTTACATTTTCGGTATTGAATAATAACAAAAAAAAAAATCGAAACCAACTTGCAAATAAAAGTTTGGAAGCAATTTTACGTGTAGCTACAAGTAAATTTGAGCCAAATATAAAAAAAGATTGAAAGCACAACGCAATGCTACACTTTAAAATAATATATTATTTTTAAAATTAATTTTTTAGCTATTTTTTTTTAATTTTTGCTGGTGGCCCGCCATCAGTTCATCATTTGCTCAAGTGGTCCATAGTCTCAATAAGTCTGTGCTTCCCTGCCTTAGACAAGTCAAGGTTGATGAGTCAGGACTTTGCCTTTTATAATATAGAGATTATTGACTTACTTGGCAAGTTTGGACAGGATGGCCGCGGTCTTCTCCCGAGGTACTCGTGGCTCCTGCGGCAGTGGTTCTTCAGTTACGTTGGCTTTGGCTTTGCGTTCGAACACTTGGAAGCGTGACTTGACATCTAGCTGAGAGAGCTCTTCTAATCCAAGGTCTGGTTTATCTGATGCTGTTGATAAATGGGGATGGTTAATTCTGGTTGACTGAAGCCACGGTTAGTGCAAGTGGCGGTAGTCGAATCGAGTCCCGCGCGGTACAAATATTTGTATGGATATGTCTATAGATAGTTGTTCCGGGTCTGGGTGTTGTGTATGTGTGTGTTTCACGGAACGGGTGCAGGGCCGCGCACGCTATAGTGCCTGTAAACAGTCGAGCGTAGCGATGGGCGATTCCGAGATGTTATAACAATCGAAAGAATCGGAGTCTTTAAAATAAACCATATGAACTCACTATGGCATGAGTTGCTCACGCGCGTCCCACGTGTGGCCGAGCACTTAAGGATCTCTTTTTAACGTATTTAACTTTTTTCAATAAGTGGCAGTAGTTTTTGCGCTCGCTCTCGTAAGCGTCAGCGCAGACATGGAGGAATAATTATGTTGCGGTGTCGGGCACCTTCTGTCGGGTCGCGTATGCACGAGCATCGCGCCAGCTCGCGAGCCTGCGCGAGGTAACCGTTCTGAGTAATGGCTGACCATTCTACCGAAACACGCCAGTTTGTCGCGGTTCGTCAGCAATGGTGGACTGGGATTTGATTAGATAATTTGGATTAAATATCTAAAAAAAATCACGTTCTCCCTCTTTGAACTCAGTGACAACACGACACGCTGCGCGTACGCCGCGGGTACCGACTTGAAGCCTCGCATGCGAGGCTTCCCGCATATCTTCGAGGACGCGCGAGCATTTTCTGCCAAGTTCAAGCATATAATTACGCACTTTATTTCAATAATTTTAAAGTTGATTTTCGAGTGTCTTAATAAAATCCTCTCTGCTGCGCTCCTCTCTGTCTGCGCTGACACTAATAGCTAATTCTAAGCACATCGTGTCATTAACGCACGCTAAATAATTTTAGCGATGCTTTTACATTTATTTCCGGTTTTTGTTCGTAACTTCTTTTGCATGTCCGAATGCAAATAACAACTATTTCTTAAAAAAACAAATTAGTTACTCGATACTGGCGCAATATGTATACAACGCCATCTATTGGTAAAATCACCAAACTGTTACTGACCTCTAACGACATCTGGCGGCAACTCGACCGGATTACTCTCACAGATGATCATCTGGTGCTTCTTGGGGGCAGTGGCTGTGTGAAAATACAAAATTACTTTTAATCATACATTATATTATATTATTATATTAATAGAGAATTAAATCTAAAATACTACAGGCCTACTACTAAGCAGATGAGTTTTTTTTTTTTTGGCCTGTGTTCATTAAATGTTTCCCAACTGATTATTTATTTTTTGCATTTAACCAGTGTCAAGTTTAGAAAGATTTTATTTTTTACAGTTACTAAGATATTAAGTTATTTTATTAGGTATCAGCTTTAATAACCGTTCGACCTAATTTATTGTACTTGGTAAACTTGTATAATTGAAAGTGGAAATAAACAATTTTTCTTTTTCACTTTGCATAACTTTGAGATTCATTACAATACGGATATATAATCCGCATTGTAATGGAACTCAAAGTTATTAACGCATGATACACATTTTAATATTTTTGTATTATATGGCAGCTAATGTATCGAGTCAACCTTTTCGGCAAGTTCTGCTGTCGCTGAGATAGTCGCTACCACGATAACATTATCAGCTCCAACAGTTCACCCCTTTGAATGACTTTTTCATAAGCATTGCCATACAGCGTGGCAATGCCGCCAGTCTTTTGAGCACATTACATCGCTGTCCAGTCGACAGCGATGTGGAAGTTTTTTGACGCCATATTTTAGTTTGATTTTAGTTAGTTGTAATTAGTGTATGGTTTTTTTTTAATTGTAATTATAGTTAGTATTTTTAAGAGTAAACAAATAAAATTAAATCTTTTCCTTGATATATTGATTCACTAGGGTTATCTGAACTGAGAAGGTTGTATTTAAGTTTACAAATTGCAAAAAAAAAAACCTAAGCAAATTTCGCGGGATACCCTGGAACACTCCACCTTAACGATTCAATTCATTAAAGGTGGGCGTCCAAAGACAACTTAATTTTTAACTCTGTCGCACTTGCACACAAACCCGTGACTTGTTGTGAGAAACAGATTAGTTCAAAGATTCAAAGCATTTTGTTTCAAATAAACCATTTACAGCCACTTTTGAAATGTCAAGAAGTCAGTCAGTCAGAAAAAATTGAAGCAAATTACACATTCCAAAGCGTAGATCTCTATGGAGAAGAATGTGCAAGAAACTCCGTGGACACTCTTTTCAATCATGTTATATATTACAAATATCTCGGTTACATGTTTCTTGACGCTACTATCATGTGAGAACAATGTAAATTAAATAAAAGTAAAAACTAAATATAGATATTAAAATAGCAACTGGCAGCTAAGAGATGACCAGTCTCAACTGACAGCACCCGTTCACGGACATGACGCGAATATTAGCACAACTCGGCTCAACCATTTAGAAGGGAACCGAATGATCCAATACAAGATGTTCCAGAGACAAATTGCTCGTGTGGCCTATCATTTAAAGTAATTAGTTGATAAAATGTATTTTAACATAGACCTTAGCAAATATGATTGAAGATAATAAACAACTTCATATTGTTTATCATGGCAATGCCCTTTTAGTTATATTTATCGTTTGGTAAAATTTTCAAAATTACCCCCAAAATATTTATGCTTTATTTTGAACATAGATAGAACTAGAAAAATAAAAACGCTTAACTAATTAAAATTACATAATATATAAACAATAAATCCTACCTAAAATATGGCGTCAAAAAATTCTTCCGTATCGCTGTCGACTGGAAGCGTGCCCAAAAGACTGGCGGCATTGCCACGTTGTATGGCAATGCCGCCAGCCCTTTGGTTAAATACTTAAAAATGTTAATATTTACCGTCCGTGACGTCTTCCTCGTCCACTGGTTTAGGTTCAAACAGTTGCTTGAAGTGTGGCCTGCAGTACAACGTCGTGTGATCACTCTGGTAGGTCTCCACTCTAGAAAGGGAAGACAGAATCATATTATTTGTTTGCGCAAATAAAGGATACAAAACATGAATTATATTCCAAACTAGCTGACCCGGCGAACTTCGTACCACCTAACAGTCAAGGTGTGATATTTTAATTCTTGAACACTTTAAATTCATATATCTTTCGATATAGTAAACCGATTGCTATTAAACAAAGCCAAAGCCAAACAAAGCATGTAATATATTTAGTTATACACAAAGTTATCGATTTCGTACATTTTACGTGACTAAAAACTTCTACATAATTATTATTATATGTATAGATATGCACAGCACTTCATTAAATTAACTTGAATCAAAACATTTCGAAGTCAAAGTTATTTATATGTTTGAACCGCAATATTTGCGGTACAAAAATATATAATTATTAAGCACATCTACTAGACACATTTCGCAATGAATGCAAATATTGAAATATAAAATGCTAAAAATGAGCAAAACTGTACAAAATATAACACGATATAATGTTTTAATATTTGCTATATTAAACTTTCTAAACTCAAGACAAATTTAAATATCAGACTTTTACCCCCGATTCTGAAGTTGGTTAACTATTTCTCAAACTCTAGCTTGAAAACCTGTCAAAATTTGGCATTTAAGTAGGGTTTGAGAGTTAGGGTTTAGATTTAGATGATTCTCAAAATACTCAATTCAGAAACCCGTCTTTAGACTTCATTGGGTCGGCAACTACATAATACGAGATTTTTTGCACCGAGCGACTGTCCATCCAGACACTCAATTGTTAGTACCCCGCTTCGGATAAGTTACATTTATCAACTTTTTTTAACAGTTATACAAGTTTATGGCATACAATTAACCAAAATTGCAAGAGCGAGCGAAGCGAGCTCGAGAGCACACTCTGCTTCGAATAGGTTAGATTTTCTTTAAATTATTTGGAGACATAAAAGTTACTATGTTTAGTTATTCATAAAGTGCTTGATATTGTAGGTGCAAGAGCAAGCCGAGCGAGCTCAAAAGTTTTAACTATGATAACCACGCTAGTGTACTCACGTGAGCTGCTTGTTGCACTGGACGCATCTGAAGCACTCCTTGTGCCAGATCCGCTTCTCTGCCTTGATGCGCTCCATGGCGTACACCGGCCGCGAACACTTCTCGCAATGCGGGATCGAGTCTGTGTCCGTTGCCGCCTTCATTTTCTTGAATAGTTTCTCGGAACTTTTTGACTGGAATAGAAGATAATCAAGATTAAAAACATATGCAAGGGTTTTCAAAGCTCTCAAGGGATGATGCACTGGATTTATTCGCATTCAGGCAAAAACATATGGCTATGGCTTCAGTCTAATTGCTGCAGTTAGTACAATGTTCTGCAATGCGTTATGGGTCTCTTTGTACCAAAATTCTTATTCTTTGCAGCACTTTGTAAAATCGGTTACAATGCAGTATGACTCGCTCAGATCACCAGGCGAAACAAACTCATTATTTTTAATAGTATATATATATATAAAAGTCTCAGGTGAAGCAATCACTATAGTCACACGCACTAAGATATAAAGCACAGTGCTTTCATCGTCATTATCATTACGAACGAAAGCCATTCACTGCTGAATACAGACGTCCCCAATCGTATCACATTTAACGGTCCTGTGATCCAGCAATTTTTGGCCTTCTGATTCTATCTTTGATAAAGATCCAATAATTTATTTGGGTTCTAGCTCCTGCATTAATGACTTTGCAAACTCCCTTCACCCTGATACCATCATCTGCTCCTGCTAGACGTCTCTGCATTCTCAATTTAGACTTTATTAGGGACAGGGTTTTGCCATTACTTTTTGAACTTACCACAGATATGGTCCCTTCATCCTTGTGCCGCCTAGACTTGCTCTTCTTCTTGACCGTCCTCTGCTCCGAGACCTGCACCTCCTGGTAGCTCCTCTGTACCCTCGATTCTGTCTGAATAAGGGACGAGGATGACTCCATGGTCGCTGACGCCGTAGCTAGAGCCATTACTTTGTGCTCTGGAAAAAATGACAAAGAGATATTGAGTTGGACTTCTTTTTAGAGCAATTTTTGTAAATCTATTTGATCGATGCTATCAATGTATGGCAGAATGGATCAGTCGACATCGATTCCTACTAAACCACCTGTAGCGATATCTATGGCGCCACATAGGAACTAAAATTAGAGTTCTCCGCGCGATTTCAACATGTACAACAGCCCGAAATCATCTATCGGGCAGTTGCCCGAACCAGACCTAACACCTGTCTGGTCGCAGGATCATACCTTTTCAACGGAGTTATTTGGAACTTTACACCCTGTTCCGCTTAGCTCTAAATAAAAATCGGGCGACGTCGAATAAAGTCATCGATCGACGATCAAATGATTGGTGTGGCAGGTATATAGATTTTTAGGATCTACTATAAGACTGTGTAGTACAAATTCTTGTACATACGTTTGTACAACTTGAGTGACCTTGAAAAACGCTTAATTATCGTTTTGTACACACAAGTGTATGAAATTTATTCAGCCGAAAATGTTGGTCTCTATATCTTCGTTTTTCCTTTGTAATTTTACGTAAAAACGCGTAAAACAATAATACCCATATACGCGCGACGGGTCACATCTAAGGCCCAGAGAGTTATTGGTATTCTTGAAAAGACACCTTGTTTAAGTTTATGGCTTTTGGGACCCATCACTTATGAAGTCATACTAAACGAGTCATTTACTAGCAGTCATTAATCATAATCTCAGCCGAAAGACATCCAATGCTAGATAGTTATAGGCCTCCCTCAAGTGTCGCCACAGTGACCGGTCGTGTGCGTTACGGATCCACCGGATTCCTGAGAACCACTGTCATCGGTCTACTTTGTCGGAGACCTTCCCGTCAAACATAGCTAGCAAAAGCATGACCAACGATTTAGGACAAATGATAAATGATATTTATTTTGCAAATAGGTTTTTTTAAAACACTTTTACACGTCATTTTTTTTGTCAATTTAAACTAGATGAAGCCGGTGTTTCCTAGCCGACTACCCTGAGAAGAAACACCGAAACGGATCAGTCTCTTTTAAATTCGGAAATATACAGCAAACATGTAATGGTCAAATTATATGAGAACCATGCAGATTGGAGTCTGAGATGGTCTTTTGAAGAAAGAACCACAGAGTTCTGAGCGGACCTGTCCATTCACAAATAAAACCAAAAAATGGTAAGCAAAACTTTCAGTAATTAAAGCAATTCTTATTCAAATTAACACAGGTAGCAAATTGGATGGTAATTATAACATATACATAACAAAAATAAAACTCGTATGGTTGGCAAAAAAAGTTCGCCGTATATTTTAAAATTCATAAATATTCAGATTGCCGGTGAGTAATGTTAGCAGAGAAAGCAGTGCAAGTACGTATCCACTATTTATTTTAGCAAAGACATTAGCATTTTTTCACAATTATGTTCCGGAAATAGACCCTAACTAATTACATTGTTAACCTTAACTTTTGGCTAGTTTTTGCAATGAGGTCGCTACGTTTATTTTTTGCGAGATCTTTTAGCTCAGATTTCGCGCACTCTTCAATAAGTTTTGTCAACAGTAGTTGGTAATATTAACGACATTCCAAAAGACCTTGGCAAAGAGAACGTCTTTTAACTATATCTTCGTGGAAATTCAAGAGATTGCCTCGCAGTCGTAGCTCCAAATATTTTGTTTTAGTAGATATATGTATATTTAATATTTTAACAAATTACTATATTTTTGTACTTTTTTTGTTTGTTTATGCCACTGCATCAATCGAAGGCTGCGAGTCTATACGAAAGATTTACGGCTTTAGCGCAAAAATGCAAGGGGCAACTGAAGGAACGCAGTTGGGTTTTAGTCAGTAAAATTCTGACACTCCTCGTCCCACCCAAAGCGAGAGAAGTAATTCAAAGAACATCAACAAAAATACTGTCTAGAGTTGCTGTGCTCCACCAGCAAGTTTTAAAATTTATTATATGCACACTTGCTTTTTCAAATTACTTAAGACTTTGGCAGAATTATTAGTTGCTATCGACTCTGTTTGCCATTAATAAAAAATTGAATAGATTGCCTCACAATTTCCAATAAACATTTCCCCTATAGGGTGTTAAGACTCGGATATTGTGTCAAACGCTATCCGGCTGAGCAAAGGGCTATAGTCTTGTCACGTACGGAACGGAAACTCACGATATAAGAAACGGAAAATATTCGTTTCTTTTGCCAACAAACAAATCAGTTTCCTACCAGAAAAGGGGGAGACTTGGGAGGTTCAAAGCGTTGTAGAATGGCATAAGGCCAAGTCCACTGGTGAAAATTTTAAAAAAAACAACAAATTATCTGCAATTTTGCGGTTTTCTGAATACAAAACGATAATAAAGCTTCTTTGACGTATTAAATATGAAAAAAAAGACATCTTTTTGTGGAATATGTTTTTGTTTATTTAGTAAGTCACTGCAATTATAAAAAAACTGCTACTTTCAATTTGCACCCGTCGAAGTTAGGACTTAAACAAAAACAAAAAACATGCAAAATTCACACGTCACTTATCGTGCTATCATACGGAATTAAAAACATATAAATCTGGGAATGAAATTAACTCATTAACAGGTAGTAAGATTCCCGAAGCGTGACGGCAGTTTTCTAATGCCCCATCGTGAAGAGTTGAAGACACGCGAACGTCTGGCGTCCGTCAGCGAATGGATAATTTAATTACTTTTTGCCATGTTATTGTTGTTGTGGTTTTTCGAAAATTATTCTTAAATCTAATGTGTGTGAGCAGTGCTGACCCAGTCATAACGGCCCCGACTTACAAGTTGTGGATCACGGGTTCAAACCCAGCCAAGCGCACTACTTTGTGTAATTTATTTCATCACCACTGCTCTCAAAACGGTGAAGGAAAACATCGCGAGGAAACCGGTATATTAAAGAACCAAAAATTCGAAGACATGTGACATCCATCAATCCGCACTGGGCCCGCGTGGTGGATTACGGGCCATACCCTCTCCTAGAGAGGAGGCCTGAGTCCCAGCAGTGGGAACATTACAAGGCCGATTATACTATGTTATGTGTCAGACACTATAAAGTATGTTGGAAGTGATAGGCATCAAAAACCTTGATATAATGAAGATTAGTAATACTCATACGCCAATGTTTAGGTAGACCGTTATAAAATAAGGCTTGAAATCATAGAGAACAGAAAATAAGCTTTGTCCGATATTTAGAACTAATAAAAAGGCTCAAGCCAAGAATAAAGAACACTCATTTAGTACGATGACTTTACGACAATATCCTTTAATGGCGCCTTGCTTACACTTTACAATAGGTTACTGTAATCACATTCCAGATCAAAGTTATACACCACAACGATCACTTTGGTACTTACAGATTTTATCTTAATTATCTCCTTTTCAAGGATTTTTCACTCCCTGTTCGACACTGCGTAACCAGAGGGGTTAGCTCGTTCTTTGCCCGAAGAATTAACATTAGCATTCAACGTGGCAATGCTGCCAATCTTCTGGCCATATTTCCAGATGACAGCAATATAGTTTTTGTATAAATATGTAATGTATATAGGTTTAGTATAAATACTTAGTTAATATTTTAATTTTTGTGTATATTGTTAAAAATCCTATACCTTAAATAAAAACTTTATAAAAAAAAAAAAAATTATAAACACTTCCCAAAAAGCAATTAATAATAATAAAATAAAAATGTTTGTAAATGTTTTTTTTTTATATTTTGTACTCAAATATTTTAAAATATAATTTATAGGGTGTTAATAAATAAACGGAAATATAAAAACAAATTACCATAAGACACCGGAGCCATGATAATCATTTTCGTTCGATTTTCGTCACTTAACAACTCACTAAAACACAGCCACTGAGTGCCGAACAAAAGATGAATTGAAGATGAAACACAAATCACAGTTTTTTCAACAAATTCTTTTCTAACGTTCTCTCGCAGACGCTTTCGACAAACTGAGAGTGTTACACCAAAACATATGATATTTATACGAATAATTTTCGTACATACATATTGATTCATTGAAACTGTAAAATTGGAGTATTACAAATGATGTGGGTCATCCGTCTGTCATCTTCAGTGGGAAGGGGAGTGGGTGTGGATACATCAGCTAGGGATGACGGGATGTTGTGTCTGAATGTGACGAAACAAAAACAAATATGACACAACGAAAAAATTACGAAGGATGATATGAGTTCGTCTAGAAAAGGGGTGGCGGAGATTAGCCAGATACACAGGAGACGCAAACACATTTGCACTATGACCAGAGAGACCAGGCGCAAAAACAACGGCTTTACGTGCTTTCCGAGGAATGGGGATGTCACACCACCAACTTTGCAACTCCGAACTGCTACAGAGTAAGGGTGTTTTTAATATCGTGCGGGTTTTAACACGCATGCGGGATTGCCCCGCACGCGTAACCCCGGCAAATGTCCACTTCATACAAGTATTTATTTTAATGCATGGAATATGCACACGGGACGCGTTTTTTGCATTTTGAAATTTATGCAGGGCAATCCCGCATGCGTGATGAAATCCGCACGATATTAAAAACACACAAATTCGTAATGGAAAAACACAAATGGGAATCGAACCTAGGACCTCACGCACAGACCAACGAGGCAGTTAAAAGGGAGTGATTACTAAAGATGATTAATAGTAGAGGATGGAAGAAGGTATGTTGAACTGACCCGATACGGACAAGATAATGATGATGCCAATGAAACATTATCCGTCTCTAACTTCACATAAGAAAATCTTGATATTGAGAAGAAAAGTGAGTAGGTTAATGGATGCAAAGGAAGATGTTTCTGACTTTTGAATATCGCGAAGACTTAGGGGTCCAATGCCCTCCTGTGTCCCGTCAATAGTTGACAGTCCAATTGAGCTTCTCTGAAAATCTCGCTACACGTGTCCGAAGACTTTGTAAGATGGTGAATAAATTCAGTTTAAATTCAATCATAGATATCCCAGGAAACAGAATATTTCGTTATCCAAACAGGGGTCCATTGAAGGGCAGTGGGATTGTTCAAGAGTTACCATGGCCCTGAAACGCAAAGGACAACTGAAAGTAAACAGCTAGGTTATCAGTCAATATACGTCTGACACTCCCTCTCACTCCAAATAAGAGCGGGGAAGTAATTTGATGATTTCCTACCACAAAAAGAAGCCCTGCCCAAACATAAACGATAATCCATACCTACAGATGACAAACCATGACATATTATATTTTCGCGTGATATGTGTTGCCTTCATAAAATCGTAAGACAGGAAGTCGGTGACACACGCATCAGACGTTGCGTCTGAATATGACGAAGCATAAAGGAGAATAGTAAACAGTACAATTTTGGCTACACATAAGAAACAGGTGTGCTGTGAAAAGACTGATGAAAACAAAATTGCTTGGAGTGACGAAAATGGACAAAAAGGGAAATGAGTATATTAAAAGAAATTTGAAAGTGACGCCAGAGATTATAAAGTTGAAAGGGAATCGTTTGTCTTGATACGGTCATGTGAAGAGCAAGAATGAAACGCATATTACTAAAAAGTAGTGTACCTACAAGTGTATGGATGAAGGAAGAGAGACCAAAGAAAAGATGGACGGATTATGGGATGAGTGACATGAAAGAAAAAGGGAGTCAGTGATAGTGTAACGATTTTCAGGACAGATAGAAGAAACAAGTTTTTAATGAAAATCATTTTTTATGATGTATGAAGGAAATATTTTTTAGACACTAGCAATGGTAGAGTGCAACTGCACTTTTGATCCCTGACTGTACCTATATAATTAATACTCATCAAGACCATTCCAAAAAGCTCAAACACGATAATTATCAGAGTTCATATGGCCACCTTCCGGTTCCATCATCAGATCAGCGATTATGACATGGAGTCATAATAATTTTGCATTGCCATCTGATTTACATATGCATGCAAAATTTCAGCTCAATCGGTAGCCGGGAAGTGGATCAAAATTAATTTGCAAGATATGATTAAGTGCAGAAAAACATCGGGACAGGTGAAACTGAATAAAAGCTTGTAATAAACGTGTTGCTCCAACTCCAAGGAACAAAAACAGGAAGATGATGATAATAATAAGTTGGAGTGCTGAAAATCTTGCTAACGGACAAATATGTGTATATACCAACCACAGTACGATATGAACTGTTGTGATTTATTTCGTGAAGAGACAACACGAACTAGAAAGATGCTTTATTTATGTAAGTACATAACAAAGTCTTGATCTCTTGTTTCATCATCTTCCTGCCCTTGTGCCATATTAGTTGGGATCAGCGCAACACGTTTTTTCCTTCCAGTCTATCCTGACAGCAGTCACGCTATCATTGACTCCCTTTTCTTTCATATCACTCACACAATCCATCCACCTTTTCTTTGGCCTCTCTCTTCCTGTCCATCCATCCACATGTATGTATGACTTGATGATTATTAACATATAAAATAAAATTGTAGTAATCAAGCACAGTCTTACTATTAAAACTGGACAAACTTTTGAAATTATCGAACGTTGTCTTGTTAGCTTTATATATTTCCTTATGTAAACAGCGATATATATAACCTATTGACCAAGTATCTATAATAAAACGATCAGTGATCATAATAACATCATGATTATGGTAATGATAATATAATATTGATTCTATGCCCCGTATGTGTAAACTTATAAACGAACGCAGAGACCTGGTTGACGTCCACGCGGTTTCATTTATTTATTTATTTATTTATTGGCACACCAACAGCATTACATACATGATTTTAGCGAAAAATATTATTAAAACGTATTATCTGGTATGCATGCCCATTATAGATACGCACAGCTTACACCATTAAATTATTACCACAAAAATTAAACATACAAAATGGAAAAAAACATACAATTATAAAAATTGTTCTTCATTATCGTTGTTTGTCAGACGTAATTAGAATTAGTTTTTTGGAATTATGTTTATTATTATTGTATTTGTTAATGTAGTATCTAGAATTTAAGTACAAGTATCATCTAAGTTTAAATAATTTTAATTAGAAGGAGCATTTTGGATGTGGTGTTTGCCTGTAATTGGTTGTACAGTTAGATTTAAGACACGATTACTTATAAGTTCCTATCTATATAATATCTGTAACAACTGTTGGTGAACTTTAATTAAATAAATAAATAAAACTTTTGGTTTCTCATGTAGTTGTCGCCTTAGACCTTTCGTTTTTGTCCATTTGGTACGTCCCTCATCATTTACACGACCAAAGAAAATCTACTCTAATATTCTGAATATTCATTGAGATTCGGTTATTCAGCAAATACCCATTCCATTAGCAAACACTTTTACGTGTCAGCCTTGTCCAATAAGGATGTAAGAGATATTCAAACCACGCAAGTTTAGTTTTATTAAGTAGACTAGCTTTTGCCCGCGGCTTCGCTCCCATCAACTGACTACTATACCCAACTTTACCCTGCCCTACTCTACCCTACCCTACCTTCAATTTCGACAACAAAATCCCCATTAACAAAATGATCCGCCATTTATTGAATTCATTTGTTACAAAAAATGTGATAAATGAAGAACCGCTTGATAGATTTTGTGCAAACTTCACATAAACCATCTAATAAATAGTCCGAAAAAGCCTAAACATTTGGTTTGGATAGATGAGCCCGTTCTTGAGTTATAAAATTACAACGAAAAGTGGCATTGATTTTTATATAATTATATTGCTTTGGGCCATTTAGGCCTGAAAATGCTTCTTATTTCAAAACTAAGAATTCTGTTTATCCTATTTAACACATTTGTGCAAAAACAGGAGGACGAATCATCGAAACTTTATCATATAGGTAACGTTGTACGATGGGTACTGTGAGTAGTCTCATAAATGGTTGTTTATGCAGGGATTTTTGGCGCCATTCCATGTACCGTTTCGTTTTTCGCGTTAGTTTGGATTCTGCTGCGTAATTCCTGATTATGCAAAATTCTCTACGAAGATGAGAATGTTGGCTATACCTATTTTTAGAATAAATTTGTCATCTTATTTATGGTTAGAGTTGGAAATAGACTACATCACATCCGGTGACATACTTTACTGGAGAATGAGCTTTTGCTTTCGATTGAAGTCAATAATTCGCCTTCCAAGTTTGGCATAGTATGTATCATGATACAAAAAAAAACGTACAAAGCGTTTTGTGAACACATTCATTGTGTACAGCTACGGAGTGGAATTCCCTGCCGGAGACTATTTTTCCTGATAGCTACCACCTAGGAGTCTTTAAGTCAAGAGTGCATAGGTTACTTTTAGGCAAGCGTGCTCCATCGTTGGCCACATCATCGCTTACCATCAGGTGAGATAGTGGTCAAACGCGAGCCTATCAATAATAATAAAAAATATAAAAAAAACCTATATTATCGAAAGTATAGTTCCAAATACATAATCAAGGTACTTAATTACTCCCCAAAACGCTCAATCAAAAGATTTGGAGCATGCCTTAAAATGCTCACTCGTAAAATCTCCGTCAAACAACACAGACCCATATATTAATGTAAAAGAAACAAGCTCACCGAAGCATTCACAGTATATTTATTCATTCGTTTATAGGTTAAAACATTCCCGAGCGGCCGGTGAATCAGAACAGGAGTATAGCAACACTAAAAAGTCAATTTTCTAAATTTAAACCAGCCCCAATTAAAGATGGCGCTTAGAAATACGATACCTGTTTTTCTTCAATTAAATATTAGGTAACGACAGGATAAAGGGAAATTGTTGTCGTTTTTACAAGTAAAATGTATCAGGAACGGTTATTTTTAGACTTTATGAGGACACTGCTGCTTATAACAGTGATATGTCGTAAGAGACGGAAATAAATCTGGGTTTCTCATGTAATTGCTTGTCATTGTTGGTTTTTGGGACGAATTTTGCGATTGTGGAAGATTTTAAGACAACCAAGTCAAAAATGAGACATACATACAAATAAGACACGTAAAATTGCTATCGCGTCGCAATACTATCGACATTTTCAACATATTCTTCGGCAAATGCATCTTAAAACGTAGTGTGAATGTTAGGAAACTATTTGACACTATAAAGCTTTCCACAACTATGCAATTGAACTAATTTATATTCTCAGAAAGTTTGATTGAGTTCTCAAATACTTTGCGTATGAATGAATCATTTACTAGAAGAAATTAATGATGCGTTTAAAAGCGTCTATTTAGAGGAAGGAGTATTAAATTAATGGCTAAATCAGTTTTTTTTTAATAAGTATATCGTTGAATAAACTTTTGAGGTAGTCTAAAACAAAGCAAAAGAAAACAAAACATACCTTTCAGAGAAAGATATTTTATTAATGAAATTAAAAAACAACAACCATAAATCAATTTTCGTCCTAAAAAATCATTTCATGATAAAGTTATTAAAACATCCAACGAATTGTGCGGTTCAAAATGCAGAACAGTAATTTCTAAGAAGTCAGTGTTCGGTTAATTCAGAAAGATTACGGTTAAGCAAATGTCGGTCAAACGGCCATTATGTACATTGAACGATTTAACACCGTGTATAAAATGGCGACTTTTTCTTTTAGATACGTTATAACGTTACTGATTTAATCACTTCCGTGTTAATTTTGCAAAGAAAATGAGATCTGCTGAGAAAATTGGTTTCTAGAATTTATTTGTGGTTCTAAAAGATATAACACAGATTTTCTTTGATCATTCACACCTTGGTGTACGTTAGGATATCGTAGTTTACATTGCTACATTAGCAGAATTGAAAGAATCACTCAGCGTTAGTTAGCTATGCTGGTCAAGCTTTCAGAAAATAAAAAAAATAAGCATTAACTTCGCCTGTACCTATGTCAATGAAGTCTAAATAAATAATAAATCAACGACATCAATAGCAAATGCATCAAGTGACAAGACATGGAAGATTCTAGTTCGTCAAGAAAAATCAGTTTACACTTCGATCGCAAACGAGTAAGGAAAATTGTGTAGAAAAGTGTCCATCTTAGGAATGGTCGCCTTGACCAGGTTGCTACTCGTCTTACCAAGTTTATATTCAACGTTAGATTTCACAGATCGACAGAACTTAATAAAATCTGACATATTGCTTATTTGAAGGAACTTGCTACTTATCATCATAATCTTCCTGCCCTTGTCCCATGTTATTTTAGGTCGGCGCCACATGTTTTTATCTTCCATTCTGTTCTGTCAGTTATCACACTATCACTGACTTCCTTTTCTGTCATATCACTCCTCACACAATCTACTTTATTTTTTCTTTAGTCTACCTCTCTCTCCATCCATCTACATGTATACTAAGTGCTTTATGTATAAGTGTTTTAGTTACTTGCGTTTTATCCCTTTTCTTCACATGACCGTGTGTACCAAGAACTTCGTTTCGACTTTGCAGGCATTTTCAATTTAAAATTATACAAAATTATATATATTATATTTATGTAGGTGTACAGAAATCATTGTATATAGAATTTTGTGTAAAAGGGAGAGAGAAGCAGACTTTTGGTGATGAGAAAGTGCTTTAAAAGAAAAAATACTCTTTTGGTAAAATTTTAATAACATATTTACTTCTAGTCTGGGTTAGAGAGCGACTTGGAAAATACTTGTAGGTATACTCAATTCAACGAATCGCATTACTGCATCAGTACCACAAGCGCGTGTTGAAAACTTTACCTCCACCTTAAAAGTAGTTCCTGATCGAATGAATCAACATCAACACTTTCATGCAAATAAAACTACCAAGTGTAGTTGTAAGATTTAAACGGTTATTTATTCATTATTACTTACTGTGTGTTATTAAATACTAAATGCTGTCAGTTGATCGTCATGCCGATGAGTTTCAATAATCGTCTCATCGATCATCAATTGTCTTGTTTCGGCATTTACTACTTATTTTGTAACTTTCTCTACGTGTATTTATTATGTAATCACTGGTTTCTGCCAGCGGCTTCACCCGTGTAAAAGTAGAAAATTATTAGAGAATTATTACTCCCGTGAGAAAATATTCCAGGACATGGTCTACACGGGTACCAAGTTTCATCCACCCGTACAAATAAACTTTGCTACAATTAGCAAATCTTTCTCAATTCCTTATATCAGTTGATCACGACTTTGCGTTACTTCAGTATACAAATTCGTTTCTCCTAGAAAATCGACAACTTCTGTTTTGAACTCCTCTTCAACTGGATCATCGGCGACTTTCAATCGCGTATTCACATTAATATAATGTTCACAATTGCCAAGTGAAAAAGCATGTTAACATCTGAAATCGCTCGAGAGTCGTTCGCTCCTCATATATTTCAAGCATATCTCTCGTTTATACGTATATTTGGATGTTGAGTGGGTGTAATGCACTGACGCGCCTGAACCAAACACATAGGATTCACACGGAATTTTATGCGAAATTATTTGATACCTTGCATGCTTGGATTTATATTTGTCGAGCGGGATCTCGAGGCGAATTGAATTGTTGAGCGGAAGATTTGAACATAAATATGGTTCGGTGAAGAAATAAATAACGATGAAAAATATTACGCAAACCATGAAATACATAAAGGAAAGCTACAAATGCGTGGAATTTGTGTCGTTGAAGACACATAGGAAATATAAATAAATAGGTACCTAAGTAGCTATCAAATCAAATTGAAATACGACAGGAAATATTGAAGAGGTTTCTTTTAGGATTATTGCATCCGAGTAACGAAGTTTACACCTTCGAAGTTTCTAGCAATGTTATTGGAAAGTTGTAAACTTTATAGTTTCACGATCTCTGTTTAAATTAAAATAGACATCAGAAGGTCGACAAAGGTGAAGCAGAATTGCACACACTTGTATAATTACGAGAGGAATTTATTCGTTGGGCTATGATTGGTCTAGCGTAGTTTTAATTAGTCTCTAATTTTCTTGCCACTCTTAATTATACCATTAACATAAGGTGATTACTGTAAGCAGTAATTTTTACTAAGATCTGAATCTTGCAGATTGTTTGGATTTGCAAAGGCCATAGTGTCAGTCCAACGCTCCAGTACTACCGCCTGAGATGCTGAATTATACTGCTGTAAGTGCTGTACACATATATTATAGTACATAGATCGACAATATTGCAAGGCAAGCTTATACAAACGTACTGTGAACCTATGATTCGATTGGGACCCTTTTCTATCATACACTCACATATAGATGACTCGATTCTACACATATAAGATGATATAATAGGCCGCATCAGAAGACTCAGTCACCCAAAGGGCAATGCAAAGGGCTATGCTCGGACTTTCCTTGCGTGATCGAATCAGAAATAAAGATATCCGCAGGAGAACCAAGATTGCCGACATAACACGAAGAATCGCCTTAAGTGGCAATGGGCAGGGCACATTGCTCGCAAAACAGATGGCCGCTGGGGCCGAAAGGTTCTGGAGTGGCGCCCGCGTACTGGAAGACGCAGTGTTGGAAGGCCCTCTACAAGGTGGACCGATGACCTGGTGAAGGTTGCGGAATTCCGATGGATGCGAGACGCACAGGACCGTTTATTGTGGCGACATTTGGGGAGGCCTATGTCCAGTAGTGGACGTCTATCGGCTGAAATGATGATGATGATAAAGATGATATAGATCTCCTACTAGTACTCTATCTTTTATTTGGGACAGAAAATCATCAAATAACTTCTTCCGCCCTGAGTGGAGCGAGGGAATTTCAGACATTTACTAACTAAAATCCACCCGTGTACTATCAATTACCCTTTGTGTTCCAGTCCCGCGGTAACTCTTTCGAACAATTCTGAATGTTTTTAAAATATTATCGTGACTAGTACCTATTGTATGATATAACTCAATCAAAATGATGACTCATTCATCAATGAGAACTAAATAATCATTTGACCATCGGCATACATATGATATTCATCTTGTTTCGATTGAGAATTCTTCTGCTTTCTTCAAACGATCTTGGTTAAAGATAATAAAACGAGTAAGTAAATCAACATTTGAATCATGATATATGTCACCTGTTCTGTGGCATTTTAGTTATTACTTAGCTAAATCTAGGACACAGTCCTTATGTCCGATGCGCTAAGAATGGCTCTGTTTGCCTACACTCAGTTGTCATAAATTATGCCTGAAATATAACTGCAATGGTAGAAACTGAGGCAGTTGGCAGCCTTAAAGTATTTCCTTTGGCATATGTTATGACAGATTATTATTAATTGGTAGCAATGATTTATTAAATCCTTAACAAATTGATTTGAATTAACAAAATGAAGAGAACAATTATAAAACATCTATTTTGATTGTCGCTTAGATCCAATTGCTAAGTTCCGCTGTAAAGTCTGATCAAAACCTCATTATTATTATTCTGTCTGAAATTTGACCTGGCCTAATTTTCGTCTGCCGTCAAGGAACAAGTAACATTTCACAACGTGACTTCTCCTTAGCGAGTCGATGGCAAAACTGGATGTTTTTTAAATTAAATTCCTTGCCTGGTCCAGTATTCGACCACAGCAACGTTATTCAAATATTGTTATGTTTCACAACCTGACAATGCGTCAATTTTGTACGTTTCTTTCAAATTTGTCGGAACACCGTCAATTTTGGTACATAAAGAATAATACCCATATTAGTATAGACATATTCCCCAGTCCCCAGCCACATTAACCAGAATGCCGATTTATGTCACATGATAGCTTTTTATTTGCCTTTTTACAAATACCTAGATTTAACGACATATAAAGCACGGGTTCAATAGATGTTAGAAGATTTATTTGTTATAATGTTAGCTTTCTACTGATTTCTCATACATCTTATAGTATTCAGGCAACTTTACTATTAGTTATTCACTAGGCGCTTGTTTTCATTTTTGAGAAAATGTCTTCCCAACCTGAGTTGTGAACCCGTTGAATCGACTGCAATTGATGATGACTGCAGTTGTTGAGATTTGGTCGGTCGAATCGACGGGTCCCAAGAACAAAATCGTTTATGAAAAATTATCGATTTACGGTATGAAGTTTTGAAGTTCTGTTTAAATAATAAAATAGTGTTCGATTGGTTATTTCAAGTAAAAAGTAAAAGAATAGTTAACAAAAACAAAAAAGGACTGCGTTAAAGGACATATTGACTTTTACTGTCAATGACAATACGAATACGTAATAAAATACATTTCGTCTTATTTTTTCAAAAGATTTCGTTCTTGGGACCCGTCGAAATACAGATAGGTATCATCTCTTCGAACCGTAAACATGACTGTTAAAAGAAAAGACTCGGGCAAGGAAATAGTACGCGCCATATAATTATGGCCATGTTGCGGTATAAAGTAAAATAAAATATTTAAAGTACAATCTGTTTTTTGATACTTGCGTAATCTGTATATTTTAGGCTTTTTCTTTTATAATACTAAAATTGTACATTTTAGTTTTACTTATCAAAGAAAAAGCCTCTCTCTTTTATAAAAAAAAAAAAAAAAACTGCAGTCGCTTCCTCTATGGAGAAGAAAAATAATCGGTCTAAATATTACAAATCCGATCGATTTATGTATCAACACTTGTCTAATAATAATTACAATACCATTGAAATGGATGAAAATGAGAGTTTAGGCAGGATTTGTGACATGACTGTTCTGATTATTTTTTTCTAAAAAAAAGTTCATCGTAGACTTTGCTGTATAATTTTGTTGTTATTTTAATCAATAGACAGCAGCAGGAATATGCGCTTGAAAGAAAACGTTAAAAAATCTCAATTTCCAGTGAAAAGAAGTATTTGCAGAGAAAACACTGTTATTCATCATTGACAAGGAATTGTAAAACATCTAAATTTCCAAGAAATTATAATAAATTCAAATAACTATACTATGAAGATATAACTCAAAAGACTGTATCCAAGCAACAAGCATAAAAAAAAGAATATAAATGACACTTAAACTTAATATAATCAACATAAAATCCTTTTTTTTTTTGGAGTCCGTTATTATAAGATTTCAAATTAACATCATAATTCTATTCATAATTATTTAGGATCGATGGTAGTTTACTTTTTCTGAATTTTTGGGTAACAAATGGGCATGATTCTTTCGAGGGTAGTTTCGAAAAATTATTTAAAAAAGAGGACACAAACCAGAACGATGTGTTTGGAAACAGGAAGCTCATTCGGTCACAAGTATCATTTACCGCGACATTTACAAGGGAGCGGACATTTAAAAGCTTTCAAATATGTGACGTAATTAAAACTTGCAGCATTTCTAGAGGAGGAGGCATGCGAAGCATTTCCCTCTTGGCCGTTTGACCATGTGGAATATTTCTTTCAATGGGCAATTAGTTTGTGTTTGCACCTTTTTATCTTTTATTGGGAAAACGTAACAGTTTTTCTTTATTCGTTAATGGTTCTTTGTTTATAACGGATAACGCAGTCTCCATTAAATAATCCAAGGAAACGGCACTAAATGATATCACGAGATGAACATTCGACGGGTCGTTAAAGATTTTTTCGATTGTGAGAAAATAAAGACTGACAAGGAACGAGTTTCTTATAAACAGCATTCATTGTTTGCTTGGGGTTTTCGCACATTGACAGTTCATCAACAACTTTGATAGACGTTTTGTTTAAAACTGTGGCAATAGAAGAAACATGTATATCCTTGACGTATGTTGTCCATCCACGCAATTTCTATGTTAAAAAACTGATTTAGTCGTTAATTGATTGTTCTTCTTGTGTATGGTAATGTTGCTATAGCTATCGCTTGACTGATCATTTTTTGAGCACGTTCCGTGACGTCCATTCTTCAAATCCTTTTATTGTAAGAAATATTTTTTTGTTACTATAATTTATGGTTGCAAAAGTGTTGGCAGTAAATACGTCATTCTTGTTTTGAAAACACTTTTAAAAAATAACTTCAACTGCATTGGTTTATGTCTCATAAAGCTAAGCCCAATAACTATTGGACACATAGGAAACAACGACATGACATGACATGACGAGCCATTCCTCAGTCCATCTTCTAAACATTAAAACTGACGTAGAATCTCCTAACGAGGTACCTACTCTCACAGTGCAAAATAGAACTGAGGCAATTTCAACGAAAACTGAAGGCAATAATCTAAATCCTAGTGCCGGAATGGTATTCGGTAATTGATAACACAGTTCGCACCTGAGTTTGGCACTAAACCTAGAGCTAAAATAAGACGCATACCACAATATAGTTTAATTATGATTTGCAGTACGCAAATACCTTTACATTGGGAGATGATAGCTTAGGGAGTTATGATATAAGCACCAGTCACCATCTCTGCATTTCTTAATACATAGTCTTGGCAAATAACAATATTTTAAGCATGTTTTGAATGGGACCTACAATCTTGCGTTTCATCTTTACACATATAAAATCTTTCCTAATTGGCTAAGTGTCAAACTGTCATCCAATTTATGTTTCAAAAACATTGTAGCTTTAACCCTTATATTTATCAGTGTCACATTTAACCGTGTATATTGGTTTAAAGTGATTCGCTGAAAGTACTTCGATGTTACCCATCATCAGGTCGCATTTTCGCGTGCGGCAACACCGAGTGCACCTGCAACGATGCGCATGCGCACGCAAGATTCGATTGGTTAATTTTAGCCACACGAAGTGGTTATGTCACAGCAGACAATGCTTCAGCACTTCATCTAGAGTTAAAATATATCACAGCTTGGTTTAATACTTCCTTGTAGCCATGAGAAGTTTTGTGAGTAATAATTTTGAAAGGAAATCATGTTCACGTCCTTTGATCAGTTTTCTCTTACATGTGTTTTGGTATATCAGTTACATTGTGGATTACACGATGCCAAGGATTAATTATTCCAGAGTGTGCAGTTATACAAAATAATAATTGTGTTTTGTTTATTTTTTATGTTATTTCATTCAGTACCAAATGAATCGATCGTCAAGAGACCATCCGTTAAGCTGAGGTCTTAAAATTAGACATGCGTAGACCGTATCAGAAAGAGCAAAGACAAATGAATGAGTTTTATCTATAAAGCTATCGTTTGGCAGACGCCAGATGAGATCCCAGTCATAGTAAATGGGCACTAACTTCTTATTAAGGACGCCACGGTCCATCAATCCTTGTCTCGACCACCGCTACTCACGTTTTGGTCTGAAACCCTCCAGACTCACATATATCAACGTCTCTTACGTAATATCACGCCTAAGTATTTTTAGAAACACATAATTCGCTTATTTTCATCCTGCTAAAGTTAAATTTAAGCTTTTTGATATTTGATCCGGATATTTTGTGAGGAAGCTGTGAATGAATGAAAGGCGTTTTTGGGCCACAGTTGAACAGTGATATCAATGTCATTATGTTAAAAATCCGTTAAAATGATTGAAAAACAGAGAGTCACCTTTGTCCTGTGTTTATAACAAACGAAGTAATATCGTAACACCTATCCGATTTCATAGTAAGATCCATTCATTGATACAAGGTGCACATATGAAGGTGACACGTCTGATAAATAGTCACTTTCCACAATCCACTTCTAAACCACTTATGCAATTAATAAAGTAAACTTTTTCCACAAAATCAAAACACATCGACACAATAAAATGCGCTTGAACAAGACAGTGTGGTTTAAACTATAAAGAACGTGAACAAAACTCTGACTATTAGTTATTGTATTATGTACATAGGTGTTGGATGCCATCTGACACCCGTTTCATTGTACTTAGACCACACAGCGATTATAGAATGTAGGTAGCTGGTAGTTCCATTTGGACAAAGCTGCGATGATTCACAAAATAACTGTAGAAGATAGTATTCTTTTCACCACCGGCTTTAAAATTACGAAGCAAAAAATTGCGACGGTAATTTGGAATCACAAGATTGTGAAGTAAAAGTGTGATGTTTATTTTCGGATTGGAAAAGACAGTTGGAATAACAAGTCATATGGCTGGAAATCCAATATTTTGTTTGCGAACAGGCATGGTTGCGTAAGCACGATGATACTTCACTTTCGATGTTTCTTTTGCAATATTTCTGACTTCAAAAAGTTTGGCAAAAACTCTAGAGCCATGACTTTCAGCTTTTAGAGACAAATTGCAGAAATAATGCTATTTATACGATCTCGGTTCCATGTAAATTTTGGCACGATTTTAATCAATTTTCCAAATGGATCTGCACAGTTACTGAAGTCTATCCAAAGAATCTATTTCAGTGCTCCTGCACATTTCAACAAAGAATAACACTAAACATATTAAGACGATCATAAACCAAAGCTTTGTTTATCCGCTGTCAAACTGCACCAACTTATTTTTAAAATCGTAAATGTCAAGACGCGGTGCCCGCGTCCACAAGTGGGTCATGTAAGCGGATCTTAAATTCTTTAAAGATGCGTGATGTGATGGATGAGACAAGAATGAACGTAAGGATTGAATAGGAAGCCCTTCGGTCCTTACGTTCAGTGTTCGCTCGTTGATTACAGCGACTTTGAATCACAAAAGATTTCTATAGTATGAATAGAACACAGTAATATCTATAAAAGGGAAAATATTATAAGAAAGGTCTTCTTTTCTCGTAAAGACACGAACTGAGTAAGGTCATGCACGCGTCTGCAAATAATATCAACAAGATAAAGAGATAGTCCTGCCCAAAAAACACCAAAGGTACACCTGTAGCCTGCTAAGGCTGCGGGGACGTTTAAAAGAGTGACCGGGGCCCTAAAACATAAAGGGCAACTGAAGAACACTAATGGGTTTTAGTCAGTAAGTCTGACATGTCCTCTCGTGCTACTCTAGAGCGCGAGGAAATCATTGGATGATTTCTCACCTCAAAAGATTCTTCTTTATACAAGTGATGCAGGTCATAGAAGCTACTGGAGTGGAACGAAGCACCCCAATTTGTAACGAATTTATTGTCTAATGGAAGTGCAACAAAATTCTTCTGCAGTTTCGATAAATCGTTTTCTTCGTGTCACATCAAAATCTTCTAAAACCATTGACATAGAATTCATTCCGGAAAAAAGGCACGTTCGGTCGAAGTAAGGGCCAAAGTTCCGGAGTTGAAGGAGGCAGTTACAATGTCTTCACTGTCTGGAAACAGGCCATCATTTATGACTACACTAACCGCAGATTTAGTCGTTATATTTTATGCAAACAAATTCGTTTCCTCATACTACACGTTTACCGTAATTGCTTTTTACATTTAATGAGTCGATATGTTCTCTTAATATTTTTTTTATAACGGATCATTTACAACTCAATCCAGAATTTTGGCCTTAATATCTTTAGTGGCCATGACTTTCTCAAATTCACATTCAAAAAGTGTGTCACCTATATTTTTCAAAACAACGTAATTAAAATCGTTCATTAAGACACTTATCTAGTTCTGGGTTACCACTGCTTCTTAGAATCTGTCATCACTAATATGATTCGTTCCAAACTGTTCTAAGTGGATAAGAAAATTCGTATTTATGAGTTTTGGCAAAGCGAACGATTTCGAGAGGTGTGTGCGAAACCCGAAGGTGACACAAGAGAGATGCCAACTCAACTCAACATTGGCCAATGTTATAATTTCGCTGTATTTCGATGTGTGATGTTTATGTTTTCTGTCTTTATCTCTAATTCGATAATTGTGGTCTACGCTAGAGAAGTCATGCAAGAGCCGAGCTTAAATTGGTGTAGCGTCGCTCGTGCTCGTTTCCTCTTCTTCTTAGCGTATCGATGGCAAAACTAGTTAAATTCTGGCCTGGCCCAGTATTCGACCACTATAATGCCGTCTTCTGATGCTGTCATTAGGTCCCTACGTGAACAGGTAACAGGGCATGTGATGCAGGATGGGAGGTGAGACATAGTCTGCGGAGAGACGCCGCACAAACACTTAAGATCGGAACCGTCTGAGAACCCCTATCTGTAGAGATTGTCTTTTCTTCGCCCAACTTAGGTGCTGAGTCTGATTAGAGCTTTCCAGGTTGGCCATAGCAACTCGTGTTCAGGAGAGAGGCCCTCCGACGGCTCGATAAAATCATCAGGAGGTTTCAACTTTTCCCGCCAGAGGTCGCATCTATCCGAGGTGGTGTTTCCTCCTAAAGTCGGTCCACACTACACAAATTTGAGCTCAGCTCGTGCTCGGTTCCTCTAGCGTAGACCCACTTTTAAGATGATCAAGACGAAATAAATAAATAATAAACTGGAAAGCAAAAATTTAAACTGGTAAAAATAATGAAATACTTGATCAGCAGATTAACTTTTTATGTAACATCGATTGACCGACTGCCTTTTGCATAATTGCATGTTATGGGTGTTCTTAAAAAGATACGAGTATGTGCCAAACATATTCCGTTTACGAATAACCTCATCACATCTTCTGTGTTAAAAAATTTTATGTATTTGTTCTCAATGTTGTCAGACCTCATTAAGATTATCGCCAAGAAATTGCGTGAGGATAAGTGTAAACATATGTTACTTAGTCTCAACAAAATGTAAGGCATTTAACAAGTGAAAGTCGGGCAATTAACACTCAATAAAAACACCTTAAATTGCTGCAATAACATGGAAACTACAGTGTTCAAGCTGTTCGACAAGTATTGATGCTTCTAATTTATGGATTGCTATACATAAATCGCTTCATAGACAATTTGTCACGTACTGAAGTTGTTTATTTTTTTCAATAAGGTTACTTGTGACCATATTTTGACCGGCACGTGAATCCCAGGTGATTCATTTAGAAGTTGTGTTGTAATGTGAATCATATAGAACAAAGTAATATGTCGTTCATTTAATAGTGAACAAAGTAGCCGTAAGGTCTATCTACCACCTTCGGCTGACTGGTAGAGAATGCCTGAGGTATTAAGTCCACCTTTGTACCTAATAATAGTTAAGCCGTTGGTCCTGGTGGTCATTAATAGATTTTTCATTGCAGTCGTTATGCGATGCCGACCGCAAGGACTGGTTCGAGGTGGCTCAGGAAAGGAATACCTGGAAGAAGTTGGGGGAGGCCTTTGCCCAGCAGTGGAACAGTATAGGCTAATAAAAAATAAGTCCAGGTGATCAGAGGATCCAGTCAGTCTTTACACGAAATCTATTGGGGATTTCTTGTTGGCTGACTTGCTGAGTTGTGAAGGTAAGATAAGCAGCCGCTCCGTGTCAAATAGGTACTGGTATTCAGTTGCATCCGTTTAGACTGAAAGCTAGCTTAAACATAAGCTATATAATATGGGGTACAAATACAGTTTCGGAGGGTTACAATATAGCATCATAAAAAAGATAAGTTTTCAACGATGTATTTAATTGAAATCTTATTTACCGAGGAAACGGTAAAAACTGGAACTTATGCAACAGAATCAGACCCAAATTAATTTCTTCAGGAAACATAAAGATATTCTCATCGATTAAACAAATTGCAACGTTTCAATATGACAAAATATCAAAACAATGAACAGGAAACAAATTGACAAATCAACAAAAAATAACTGAATCAGTAGTTCGATATAGATGGATAAAAAACACCACGCGAATCCAATCACGCAAGCAATTTTCACTACAAAACTCGATGATTTGTGACGAGCGAATATTGGCAGAAAATTGGATGACATTTCGGCTAATGCGTATCCATTAGAACGTTTTTTTGCGAAAGAAATACTTGATACTCTTAATACGAAGCCAGACGATGAGAAAATGTTTTTAGTCATAGAAATGGCAAATCGTTTATCATCTACGCTAAATTGGCGAGTGATTTTTCAGCGCCTTTTCATGATGCAAAACCACATCGGGAACAGGAAAAGTATATATGAGACTTAATAGAAGCAAATATAATGAGCCCATTTGTAACCTTACTATGTTGTTTATAAATAACATCCGTGCCTATGCCTACCTTACAAACAAAGGCGTAATATTGTTAATACATTAGGTACATAGTAGTTGAGCCAACTCTTTAATAATAGCCATCATCATCGTCTTCCTGCCCTTGTCCCGTGTTATTTGGGGTCGGCGCATCACGTTTTTTACTTCCATTCTGTCTTGTAGCCCATCATGCTATCACTAACTTCCTTTTCGTAAAATTTAAAACTGAGGGGCAAAAATTAACATCAAATGGATTTGGATAGAAAGAAAGAAAGAAAAAACGTTTATTCGTACCTCACACATACAGTAAAATTAAAAAACAGTAGAATACATTGGGAGTAAAAAAAAAAAAAAAAATAATAAAATAAAAAATATAAAATAAAAATTATTGTCTGATCTGTGCAAGGTCAAAAAGGCGCCTAACTCAGCATATGCTGCGATGGATAATTCAACTCTCCTATGTAACAATGGATAAATATCAATGATTCCATAACTGTTTAGATGCACACAATGCTTCCTGCGGCAGTTATCACATTGTTTAAAGAGGGTAGAACAAACAGTATTGATTATAATGAATGTTTGCAGTCTAATTCAATCACAGTGACCAATCGAGCCAATTGTGAGTCTTAGGAATGAATTGACACGATCATTAACTTGCTGAATTAAGTTAGCGTGGTCTAAAAACGTTTCTCAAAACTTTCGAGGTAGAAATTCCTCGGCGACTCGTCAACGACGGAACAAAACAGCTGGAGATTAATCGTAGACTGCTTATATTTAATTTTATACTAGTGATTCATCCGGGCTTCGCACGAGTTTAAATTATACACAATATACACAAAAGCCTTTTTCGGTTACTGCTCTTTTTATTGGTGAAATCTGCTTGCAGAATCCGATCCGGGTTAGCAGATAAACAGACAGACGCGTAAATCGACTTCGTTATAGACTATGTGTGTAAAGAAGTGAAATGCCCTAGATATCGAAGTCAAAATGAGTGAATGCCCTATTCATCATCATCATTTCAACCGAAAGACTTTACTATTGGACATAGGCCTCCGCCAAATGTCACCACAGAGAACGGTCCTGTTCGTCGCAGATCCATCGGATTCCCGTAAGACTCACCAGATCATCGATCCGCCTTATGGGAGGCTTTCCAACGCAAGGCATTGTTAGACGTAAAACCTGGATGAAACTAGTACAAGAGCATCGAGTTTAATATAAGGACACAAACACTAGCCTATGCTCGTTGGTCTAAGTATGATTGTAGATAGCTAGGACCGCGTAGAATTTCTGAAAAGTAAACCCGTAGTCTAGAACGCAAAGGGCAACTGAGGGACACAGATGTGGTTGTAGTCAATAAAAATCTGACACGCCCTTCCGTTCCACCCAGAGTGGGAGAAGTCATTAGATGATTACCACCCTTAAAAAAAAGTATGATTAAAAAAATATATACATATATTTAGAATATCTAATTATAACTCATTTTTAATGGTACCGCAAAACATTCAAGTTGTATCAACAATCTATAATATTTAGCTTTAATTGAAACAAAAAAAAGTGTAAATGAGCATAGATGTAAATAGATGGAGAGCGAGAGAGAGGCCAACCAAAAAGTTGGAAGGATTGTGTGAGGATTGATATGCAAGAAAAGGGAATTAGTGATAGCGTGACATGTGGAAGAAAAAAAATGTGTTGCGTCTACCCCTAGTAATATGGCGCAGGCTTGCGGACGGCGAGCAATGGGTGGCTCGCCGTCCGACCGTCCGGTAACCGTCCAGACCGAGCCCAAGTCGTCGACGGCGCGTGCTGTTCCACGCGCGACTCAAGGAGATGTCAGCAACTGTAGGGGCCTAGCAGGGTGGAAGCCTACTGGGGCCAAGGGTCTGATTCTGAAAGGAAGACTCGGCCCTGGTACGAAAGGCAACGAAGGAACAGGAGTGGGTTTTTAGTCAGTAAAAGTCTGACACTATCTCCCGCCCCGCCCAAGGGCGGGGGATGTCATAAGATGATTTTCCCAACCGAAAAAAAAAAAAAAAAAACCCCTAGTAATATGGTACAATGGCAGGAAGATAGTGACTGTCCGCCTTTGTACTTTGTGTTGCATGAAGATTAAATAAATAAATTAATGACTGGACTGCATGGCAACACTAGTCATAGTATACTTTTTATCTCAGAAAAACGCATTGTTCAGCTGCTAGAAAAAAAGTAACGATCTATAAAGCTAACTGACATGGTACATCTCTTATTTGGTTAATGACTCTTTTAATTTCTTAATCTATCCACTAAAACTGTACACTGTTGTGTTAAATAATGATCTTCACTTTCTCAAGCCGTTGCAGTCGTTGGAGGTAATAATTGGAGTTAAGTATGAGTATTTATGCCTATGGGACATTGTTACAAATGCTTGGAAGTTGACGTCATTGTGACCTTATTGTTTTTACTTTTGATTTGCGTGCTGGCTTAAACACTTCAGTAGCATAGCATTGTCGGCTTTATAATGTTCCTACTGTTGGGACTCAGGCCTCCTCTCTAGGAGAGGGAATAGGCCGTAATCCACCACGCGGGCCCAGTGCGGATTTGTGGATGTCACATGTCTTCAAAGTTTTGGTACTAGGAACGTGCCGGTTTCCTCACGATGTTTTCCTTCACCGTTTTGAGAGCAGTGGTGATGAAATAAATTACACAAAGTAATGCGCCTGACTGGATTTGAACCCGCAACATACAACTCGTAAGTCGGGGCCATTACCACTCGGCCACCACTGCTCTACATCGAAACTGATATTGTAATGAGGCATTTATGTTATAAGTCTAGCAATCTGGCTATTCAAACGATGGGACACTAGAGGTTACTTTTCATCCTGGAAAAATACACTATTCTTGTTAGATACGCCATGAACGCGATTATGGTCGTTGGAGCGATGCTAAGGGTAAAACTAACCAGCTTAATAATTTTACAGTCTTATAAATTCGCAGTCCCTGGCAGGGTTGCGGAATTGTTCGAAAGAATTATTACCCGCAAAAGGCAATTGAAGGAACACATGTAGGTTTTAATCAGTAAAAGTCTGACAATCCCAGTCGCTCCTTCCAGAGCGTGAGGAGTTATTTCATGATCTGTCACATAAAAGAAAGTGAATTCGCAGTCTCATCAATTCAAATCTTAAACTTTTACGTATGTCTTCTTTTAAAAGTACTCATTTGTCAATACTACTCTCTAATTAGTTCTCGCCGTGTTTAATTAGTGATCTGTACTTTCTGTTACTTTCAGCTCATCAATCATAATAATTACTGTTAGGAGTTAAAACGTAAGTCTTAATGATCTTCGTATCACATTTGATGCAATCAATTTCTCATGCTCTTTTGAAAACTTCTTCAAGTATTCGAGTTCTATGTCTCATTCACCACTTCACCATCTAGAATTACTGTTTTAGGTAGACAATCATATTTGATGCAATCAATTTCTCGTGTTCTTTTGAAAACATCTTCAAACATTCGAGTTCTATTTCTTATCACATCTCTATCATCGTCTTGGGCCTTCGATGTAAAGTTCTCTTCATGATTAATAAGTTTCTTACTAGAAAAACTAATATTGATCGCATGATACTTACTTTTTAAGTTAAGTATTTATAGACTAAGTAGTTACTTTTTATTTTATCGTTGTTTGTCCTGTGCGAGTCCCAATAAATGTTTTCTTTCTTTCTTTCTTTTCTTTCATGATTTTTCTACGGTTTTGCTTCTGTAGCAACAGGATAGGTGCATTTTTCTGGAGCAAAAGTAATTTTTGCTGTAATAAGTATTGCTTTCTACTAGTAATTGATTTTTCAAAACAGGATCCATATATCTAGAGATTACGTCGTAAAATCAAACCTTTTCATCTCTTTTTAATTGTACAGTCTCTTACAGTTATTTGTGTAGGTACATCACACTGGATCATCGCACAGGATCGATTGTAATCTCTCTCTATAACTCAAAGGTTTGCTGGGAGAAAACTCATTGTTGAGTTAAGCTCACCTTTGTACATGAATTGTCAAATCACAATATAGTATGTTAAGTGCAGTGTTTCCTTGCGTGATCACATCAGAAATATCCGCAGGAGAACCAAGATTACCGACATAGCCCGAAGAATCGCCAAACTTAAATGGTGGGCAGTGGGCAGGGCACATTGCTCGCAGAACAGATGGTCGATGGGGACGAAAAGTGTGGAGTATGGAGGATGTGGTATGGAGTGGCAACCAAGTACCGGAAAACTCAGCACTGGAAGACCTCCCACAGGGTGGACCGATAACCTGGTGAAGGTCGTGGCAATCCGATAGATGCGAGACGCACAGAAGCGGTCGTTATGGCGTCACTTAGGGGAGGCTTATGCCCAACAGTGGACATCTTTCGGCTGAAATGATGATAATGTTAAGTGCATTATCACCATGAGAGCTACCAGCAAGAGACTTTGTTGATACTTTGATGGTAAGTTCTTTAACTAACTAATAACTTCTGGCCCCTTATACTGATCATTTATTGTAGTTGTCACTTGTTTTCTTGCCTATATAATTATCTACTATATAAAAATAAGTCGGGTTTTCCTTCCTGACGCTATAACTCCATAACGCACGAACCGATTTCCACGGTTTTGCATTCGTTGGAAAGGTCTCGGGCTCCGTGTGGTTTATAGCAAAGAAAAGAGTAGGGTAGAGTAGGGTAGAGTAGGGTAGAGTAGGGTAGAGTAGGGTAATTTTTTTTTTTTACTAAATCCCGCTTTTGGGCAGAACAACGTCTGCCGGGACCGCTAGTTTAGTATGTATTTATTTCAGTGTTAAGTATGTACTTTGTTTCTTTTTTTTTCTAACCAATTGTTTAGCTTATTTTGTAATGCACCAAGTGCAACCCAATTTAATGTCCAGACAATCTCTTTACATACCAGGTTGCCTGGAAGAGATCGCGGAATGCGATAAGGCCACCAATAGTATGTTTTTAAATAAAAGGCTCAAATGTATCATTTATTATCTTGGTGTACAATAAAGTATATATAAATAAATAAATTAAATTGATTTCCACTTCTCGTTTCACTTCGTGAGTCTCACCAATAGCTTTGACATCGTACAATATCAACAAAACCTTTTGTCTGTCTTCCTGTAAGACGGTTCGTTAGTTCCACAGTATTGTTACCGAATTATATATCAATTCTCATAACTTACGCTGAGTATAGGTTATTCATTTGTGTAATCAACCTAAATGTTGAAGAAACAGTAGTCAATGAGGATCTGCATGTTAACTCTGTGAGTCGTTTAACTGCCTGCGTAGTCCATAAAGAGCTAGATTACTTTTTTCTTTTTCTTGATCTGTACCCCTCTCTTTCTTCCTAACAATTAAATTTAATCGATTTTGTCTTTTAACAGCCAGCTATTTTGTATAATTATCTGTGGATAACGTCGCTATTAGTGTATATGTTACTTCTATTGACTAAGCGCTGATATTATTATATTGTATACTGCTGTTTATTATCCCTATAAAATAAAATAAAATAAAGACGCGGAAGAATTTGATGTCCAGAAGGTAATGGTAATCTGAATTTTGGACTTCATAAAAAACTGATACGGTCCTCTTATAAATTAAAGATATGCACATACTTGCGACTAAAGCTAGAACTACATCAGACCGACGCACACGTGTAACACGCCTGATTTGTACGTAGAACGATGTCGCGTGGCGTGGACCAAGTGTAGCTCTACAAGTCTAGTTTCCATTTAAAATGTACAATGCGTTCCAAATAAGAATAGGATCGATTGCCATGTTGTGACGTCACGTGATACTGTCAAATCGAAGATTTATTATGGTGAGCCAAACAATATTTTTTTTTAATTTAATTTATTTACGAACTGTGAACGAAAATAGTTTAATCAGAATCCAGTTCTTCAATTTTGCTCATCTCTGAGTTCTTCAATTTTGCCCAATTTCTTGAGATTTGACAGTATCACGTGACGTCACAACATGGCAATCGATCCTATTCTTATTTGGAACGCATTGTATGAAGACCGACGCGCCCAGATCAGAGTGTGTGGCACACGTGTGAGCAGTGTAGTTCTACATTAACACTTCTAGCTAGTACCTTCTTTCTATAGGAGGATTTTAGGCTGCAGTGTGGTAGTACATGCACGTAGGTACCTTGTATACGCATTATGGAAGACATTATTTATGCTTCACTTGAAACTTTAGTTTGTGACTGATTGGTCATGAATCTTCAAAATTTAAAAGAAAAACGTATTTAAAAAATATATCAGCCTACGTACTAACATTATAAAGAGAAAAGATATGTATATGAGTGCCATAAGCTATAAATACTACCTCCACACGGGCGAAGCCGCTGGTAAAAATTAGTATTATATATAAATAGTATTATAATGCTCTAAATTAAAAAAAAAAAAACACAAAATAAGTCAAAAAATACTTTTCCTTTCCTACAATAAGTGTCAACTGTTTTTATAAAGTTACGTATAAGTGGTAGTGGTCGACAGAATTAGGTTAGCATGGGGACCGTAAGTAGGTTAGGAATTTGTCGCTAGAACTAATGGGTTGCACGTCGAAAACGACACGATGGCGCCATTGTTAGCATCGCTATCATTGTAGAACTATTCGTAGGGGTACGCCGGGGACTGCTCTGAGGCCTGTTCGTTTGCGGAAGCAGGAAACTTGATGTAATTGAGATATTTGTAATAGATAACATTATTGAAAAAAGGGTCCATGGAATTTTTCCTGTTTAGACATGGGCCCAGCCTCTGCCAATCGCCATCCTTAGCCATTGTGTAAACGGAAGGGGTTTCCCAGTTTACACAATGGCGATTGGCCGAGGCTGGGCCCACGTGTAAACACACTTGCCGCACATGTGCAAGAAACTCCATGGAAGAATGTTCTTCTCCATAGAGATCTACGTTTTGCCTGTAAATGGTTTATTCGAAATAAAATGCTTTGAATCTTTGATTTTTTTATCTTTGATTGTAATTCAAATAAACATGGAGACCTAGGACCTTACCATGACATCAGTCCGTCAGACAGTCATCATACCAGGCGTGCGAACGAGAAAGAATGATATAATATAATATACTTAATATTCCACAACTATCACACAACGCCGTCTAGTCCCAAGCTAAGTAAAGCTTGTGTTATGGGTACTAGACAACTGATAAACATACTTATATATTTCTAAATACATACATATTTAAATAAATTACACCAAAAGGATTGAGCTATACACCCTCCACATCACTAGTTTTTAATAAGTACAAAAAAATGGAGCTCTATCTGAACCCGTTACTGATCATATTTGTGTAGTCAAAAGTAAAAAAAAAAAAAACAAATCCCAAAATTGTCCACGAAAATTTATCATAATTGGTAAATTCATAATTGAATCAATCATTCATAACAATTGCTCCAAGAAAATACTACGCGCAGTTGTTTTTCCTTTTTTTTTCATTGATAATCAATAGCCTGTACAATATTTCCATAAATTGAGTAATACCTATTTTTTAGGATATATAGAACAAAGGCATTAGCGTTTGTTTAACTTTTCCGTTTGTGAATATTATTTATTGAGACTTTACTTATATAATAACACGACCTTTTCTAATAAGCCCTTTATGTATGTGTACTAATTAATATAATGTAATATACTATACTACAATACAATACAATATAATACAATACAATATAATATAATATAATATAATATAATATAATATAATATAATATAATATAATATAATATAATATAATATAATATAATATAATATAATATAATATAATATAATATAATATAATATAATATAATATAATATAATATAATATAATATAATATAATATAATATAATATAATATAATATAATATAATATAATATAATATAATATAATATAATATAATATAATATAATATAATATAATATAATATAATATAATATAATATAATATAATATAATATAATATAATATAATATAATATAATATAATATAATATAATATAATATAATATAATATAATAATTTATTTTCTCTCACAATGGTTATGTTGCACTTAACAGTTTAGAACTACATAATTAAATTATGTTTTGTGTTTAATTAGCATTGTGAGAGCTGGTGCCTGTTGTAGGTTTCAGAGAAACCTGTGCTACAGGTTACCAGGACCCACTTTACGGTCACCTACAAGTTTATTGTCAGGTAACTTGAATTCCACTGAACAAAAAATAAAAAGAATATAATTAAACCTTAATAAAGAAATTAAAAATTAGTGGTGTATAGCTCCGTCCCTTTAACAGTTCAGTTTAGGTCGTCAAATGGATCGCGTTAAGAGCTCGTAGTAGAGTCTCTGAACCGGCCTTATGAAGTTTCAGTAGTCATACTTTGTAATGCTTCATATTTTGTAGAATCGAATAGAACCGAATAGAATCGAATAGAACAGAATTGAATATAATAGAATCGAATAGAATAAAATAGAATCGACCAGAATAGAATCGAACAGAATCGAATAGAATAGAATAAACTTTATTGTACACCAAAAAAACAAATATTCAAGTGCTTCAGAACATGCTAAAATGTTAAAAACTGTTAAAAAATGATGTAGGTACTGACCGAATTTCTGTATCTGTCTTACCAGACAAGGTTTTTAGTGGAATATAATAAAAAAGTTATACTAATATTATAAAGAAGTAAAGTTTGTCTTTTTGTTTGTAATCTCTGGGGTCCGATTGCTAAAATTTTTTCACCAATAGAAAGCTGCTTGCTGGGCGAAGCCGCGGTGAAAAGCTAGAATAATAATAATATAAGAAATAGATAGGTAAAGGCATGTGGGTCTTCCATATCCCGCACTTTTAGGGTGTCTGCAAACATCCGTGCAGTCGCGAAAATAAACGAATTTTGATGAATCGAAGTTCTTTACGTAATCGTGACTTTGGCCGTCTTCGCATTGAAGCCTAGCAAGTGTGGCTTGGGGTTAACATGTCATAAAATTCAAGGGCAAAATCTCCAGCTGAGATCAAAGAATGTGTTATGAATAATATTGCTAGGGGCCTTATCTACAATAATGGGTGACTCACCGTCCAACCGTCCGGTAACCGTCTGAACCGAGCCCAAGTCGTCGACGGCGCGTGCTGTTCCACGCGCTTCTCAAGGCGATTTCAGCAACTGTAGGGCAGGGTCGAAGCCTACTGGGGCCAAGGGTCTGATTCTGAAAGGAAGACTCGGCCCTGGTACGAAAGGCAACGAAGGAACAGGTTTAGGTTTTTAGTCAGTACAAGTGTGACACTATCTCCCGCCCCTCCCAAGAGCGGGGGATATCATAAGATGATTTTCGCACCGAAAAAAAATGGCCTTATCTACAATTGACTTGTTAAAATATCAGTCTTTCGAGTGAAAAAGAGGGATGGAGCTATAAACCCTATAGCTTCATCCCTTTAACAGTTCAGTTTAGGTCGTCAAATGGATCGCTTTAAGAGCTCATGGTAGGAACTTTTGAAAGGATTTAATCAAAAGTGAATCTTTTCAAGCAAAGGCTGATGATTACTTTATAGTCAATCGGCACTGTTGGCGCAGTAGTTGAGTGAATGGCTGCTATGCTGTGTATCTCGGATTCGATTCCCGTATGTAACAAAATTTATTTCGTACGTGAATGTTAAAGGATTTTCGTGTATGTGAGTACTTATAAATATTTGTTAATGCACCCACATCATACAAGAGCTATTTCTAGTGTGGGGCAATTTTTTTTAAGAAAATGAAAATATTCATGTACATTTAGTGTTTAGAGCCATAGGCACCAAGTGGTCTCCAGGTGTCTCATATATTTTAACAGCACAAGAAATGTTGTTTATTCTTTAGGTACTTTTTTTTCGGGTGGGAAAATCATCTAATGACATGCCTCGCTCTTGGGCGGAGCGAGAGATAGTGTCGGACTTTTACTGACTAAAAACTCACTCCTGTTCCTTCTTTGCCTTCGTCCCAGGGCCCCGGGTTTCACTTTCACACTACCCGTGGGCCCAGTAGGCTTCGACCCTGCTGGGGCCCTACGATTTTCTGACATACCCCTGAGGCGCGGAACAGTACGCGTCGCCGACGACTTGGGCTCGGTCCGGACGGTTACCGGATGGTCGGATGGCGAGCCACCCATTGCTCGCCGTCCGCAAGCCCGGAAACTTTATGTACTGGATTATTGTTTAGATCTGGGAGTGTCTAACAGAGCAAATAATGATGTAAGTAAATGCTTTTCTGGTGATTTTTACTGCAAATAGGCACTTTGATAATTCTATAAACACGAAAATAGGCACCCACTCCCACCCACAAAGACATTTTGTTAGGCCATTAAAATATTACTGGCAATGTAAACCTGAAATTGAGTGATAAAACACATATAGATGATGTAATCTAAGAATCAAGTCCAAGAATGTGACAACAAAGGTTTAATACCTCTGTGTTTCCTGATAGCTACAACTTAGGGGTCTTTAAGACAAGAGTGAATAGGTTACTTCTAGGCAAGGGTGGTCCATCGTCGGCCACATCATCGCTTACCACCACGTGAGATGGTGGTCAAAATGACAAAAAAACCTCAATGATTCACCAACTTATCAAAATCTATATTATGGTCTCTTTTACATAGAATGAGCAGTGGTGGCCGAGTGGTAACGCCCCGACGTAAGTGTTGTAGGTCGTGAGTTTAAACCGAAACAGGCGCATTATTTTGTGTAATTTATTTCATCACCACTGCTCTCAAAACGGTGAAGGAAAACATCGCGAGGAAACCGGCTTGTCCTAGAACCAAAAATGCGAAGACATGTGACATTCACCAACCCACATTGGGCCTGCATGGTGGATTACGGCCCATTCCCTCTCCTAGAGAGGTAGCCTGAGTCCCAGCAGTTGGAACATTAAAAAGGCTGATTATGCTTATGGGAATATAAGGATGACTGCAGGACGATTATTATTATTATTTGTATTTCTGTTCCTATTGGATAAACTCATAAATTACAAGAGCTATTATGAAAATTCATTCACTAGAACAATGCTATTTTATCACTGAGTGACAAAGGCATAATTTTCTGCTACTGGCTGATGCTAATCGTAAATAATAGTATTGAACTTTATTTAAAATTCCCATATTGCATGAGTCCTCTAAAAGAAAATCTTCAAAAAGGTTTAGTTACACTGAGAGACGGCCCTTCAAACTAATTCAAGAAAAGAATTATATATAATTATAAAACAAGAATCCAATTTGACATTTATAATTAGAACTCAATTATAGTTGACCAATTTCATTTTTTTTTTTTGTTTTTAAGTAACTAATTAGAAAGATATTAAGTAACCTCATGTGCCGGTTACGCCTATATCTTATCAGTTCGGTAATCCAGGGAATGCGGTTATCCTAATGGATTCCTTTATCACTTCAATAGCTGTACTGTCTATGACATGACTATTTATCTTTTACTGTGTACTTAGGGATAGCATGACAGTTCACAGTTGTTCTTTATTTGAAAAATGTATTTTATTTTTTAACTGATTCTTTGCTGCTATTGAAATTAGTTTTATTGAATGAATGCACCTCTATGGTTTTTATTTTAAAACAAGTTGTTTTCAGGTTTAACTGTATTATTTTAATAGTTTAATTCAAGCAAATTAAATATTTCTTGAGACACTATATAAAATCACATATAATACACATCCTCTGCAAGGACTAAAAAAGACTACTCTGGTGTAAATTGGGAATAAACAAAACAAAGGCCAAGCCAAAAAAAAAATTGAACATGTACTTGAAAAAAAAAGTATTTTTAAAATATTGTGTGACACATCCAGAGTATTTAGGCTAAGGTAAAACAAATATTATTTTCAGTTACCTGACCATCACCTACTAACACATTTTACTATTGACTCATATACTTTGCCAATCATTTTGTCTATTTTAAGATACACAGTACGCGCGCACATATTTCACTCAAATTCAAATATTCGCGGGAAATACCATCGCGAAAGGTTCCCGACCCCGCCCTGCGTAATAACATCGGAATGCACAGATGATACAACCCACAAAGGTCTTATTTTCACTTTTTTCTTTTTTTAAATAAAACAGTAAAGCATTTCCGGGAATAAAGTGTAAGTAGGCCTTAGTACAACATTTTAACAGTCCACACGTTGTTATTTCTAGACTAAAGTTAAAATAATATAATGTTTATGTTAAAAACTTACAGTTTCCTTACAATCACTACATAAAAATAAATATTTTTGTTGAAAAATTACACACACGTTCACTGCGTTCACAACTTCACTTCGTAATGTCAAACTTTTTCTGGATCGGTGTTGCTACTTTATGATTTGCCTTTGCCTATTCATAGCCCTAAAATGTATTTTTTCAAGTTTTATGCTTGGTATTACTATAATTCGACCAGTAAAAACATGTATTTTTAATCTTACGTAAAAATGATGATATTATATTAGGAATAATTTACTGAATGAACATAAAACACGGTCTTCGGTATTGCCACATCAACAAATACAATCCCCCGACGCTTCTTACGAAATTCTCTGCCAGCTGAGATCGCTGAGAGGTTCACGTTACCTTTTCTAATTATTATTAGCGGTGCCTAAAAATAGGTCAAATATTTAAAAATGCCTGTTGGCACGCATTGCCGTTGAGAACGGTCGTAATCGCATTCGCGAAGTGTTGTGTTGAATCAATGTTTATGTGAATTGATATAACCGACTCTTACAAAAAAAAAGTATGCTGTGGTTAACTGTTTTATAAGTGGGTAATTTATAGCTTTCAAATATTATGTCATAATAACATAAATTTTTATTCGGCGATTTCAACTTATTTTCGAATCAATTAAATTCTTTATGATTCGTTCGACAATCCGTATCGTGTTCCCATTTTATCATTTCATTGCAATAAAGCCACTGTTTTACTTTTTATTAAACATTAACCAGGATAAAGAGATAAAATCTCAATATTTTATTACGGATTATAAGAATAACTTGATATTTATAGATGTAATGTCTCACGCGTTTATTAGTTACTACCTACACACCGGCCGGCATATTTTTACGAGCCCATAGACCGTTCCGGGTGTTATTTGCGATGAAAGAACTATTAATAATTCAAATTTAGGTTAATTTTTCTTATTATCAAGCTTAAAACAAGTTTAACATTTACATCAAAACACTTAGGGTCATATACCTAAGGGGTCAAGTTAAATTGCTAGGTGACAAATTATAGATGTGATGTGTTTCGATCTCAACTCATAATAAAATAAAAAAATACCCTAGAGTCGAGTACCGAGATTGGATTGCTTGTTTTTCCAAATAAATACGGAACTATTAAAGTATGTGTTTAATACACATACCTGCTTTTACTTTTTAAAATCATAAACATATTTTTGTCCAGTAGCACCTATTCTCATATGGTATTAGTCAGGTAAAATTAAGTAATTATGTAGAACCAAAAATAAATAAACTTAAGTCTTTATACTTTCATTTCTCGGGAAATAGAACAGGAAGTCACGGGCTACAATCTATTTTATCCTCAACTGATTTACTAATAAAGTGAAGAAGTTGAACATTAAAATGATGTAGTTTCAATTATATTTGATGCATAATTTACATGACAACAACAGAAGCTAGATTAGTTTTATATAGATGCAATACTTTTTGTATTAAAACGATACGTGTGATTCAGTATTACATTTCTATAAATGACAGATTGACCTTTCTCCTAAAGGCTGTATTTCTGCTGCATGTCTATGATTGTAGTTTGCTATGCTCTATTTATTGTATTTTTACTTAACACTACGTTTCATTACAATCCAAACAACCATTTGGTTTATGAGCTGTCTAAGGTCAGCAAACACATCAAAGTTATAGCTTCCTTAATCTGTCACTTGATGCTGTGTCATTTCTCCACCATTATTTAAGGGAATAAAAGAACAAAGGAACAGTAAACATTTTTATTGTAAATATTTTTTATTGTTATCCCCTTACACACGCGATGCACTCAATGGCTTTTCAAAGCTTTTGAAAACTCGTAATGGCCTTCATTTGAAGCTTTTATCGGCTGTTTAAATGTAATTAGTTTGAAATAGGCACGTCAATTAGTGGTTTATGGAAAACCATTGCGAGTTTTCAATATGGCGAAATAATATAAGCATGTTACTACGCAGTTACATCTTCAGTCGGCTCTTCTTATAATGCACTTAGACACTACAAAACTGACATTTTCATTCTATTGAGCTCGTTACCCAACTAAATTTATAAAAAAGAAATGAAGGTACCTATTGAAAATTATGCCAAGTACCCGAACGGTTTTATGTAAACTCTATTTCATGGATTTTGAAACTTTGGTAGTAGGTAAAATTATACATAATTGTCGTAGTATACAAGATACTGGCATCAAAGAAAAATACTCATTTACCCTCTAGGTACACAATTAATTGAGAAAGTTAAAACTCACCATAAATACAAATAAAAATACAGATGTAACATTGGTTATTATATCATTTGATTATTCCTTACATTCAATATTATGAGCACTACTTTCGTTACATGATTACTGTGCCGATACAGTCCTATTTAAGTGTTTTATATAATCTCGTGTTATGATAAAATATTGGGAATAACTACAATCAACTCTTTACCAAGTCGTTCGGTGCTGGACTAAAGTATTCACAGTCAATATCTCAATATTTCATTATACTGAGACGGCTATCATTCACTAATATACCTTCAGTAACTCGACGAGCCAACTAATCTGATTTAGAACACGCAATTTGTAATTTATCCTTAGTTATATAATTTTGGAAGCTTTTAAGCTTAATTTTGAACCAACAGTGATTAAACTAATGATAGGTACAATGGTAAATAAAGTGAGAATGATACTTAAGATAAAGTAAGACAAGTATTCTATTTTCCAAGCCGTTTCGAACAAGACAATAGTAAGGCGAATCAGCATAGCGACTAACCGCTATATTAATCATTAAACTTTCATCTAAGAACTTTAAATTTTCTCCTAGTTCAAAAATTTGTAAGGTGTTTAGCGTAGAAGAATATTATTTTGTTAACAAATATAACTATTAATAGTATTTTTTTTATAAATAGTTATGTATTATTTTGACGACTAATCAAGGTAAAGTGTCGCTAGATTGTCATTAGAATCTAGAGAGCTTTAAAGTATAGAGAATTACACTATAGCGAAAAGTGGCTAACTTGTAAATTTAAATATGCATTCTTATAAAAAACAAATTACCCAAAAAGCGGGGACTTTTATTTATTACTGGCAATATTTGATTTCGAAAAATAAATAAGCTGTATCGCGCCTATTTTGTATTTTTATAAAAATGCATTGTAGATTTAATAAAGAGATCAAACTGATGTTTTAAAAAGTGGATTTGTTAATTAGAAAAATACTGTTTCTTAGGTATAGAAAGAGTTGCATTGAAAACGTTGCTCTGCTTTTAATGTTAACGTGCTTGTCACTCGTAAATAGAATGAAATGTGAATAACGTAGTAATAGATACACTTTGCAAGGAAACAATGTATTAAAATCACGTTGAAGATACTTAGTAACAATTTCTAAAAGATATAAAAAACGTAACTTTGATAAATCGAGAAAGGATTCCTTACTTTCACACACTCACAACCCACCCCGTTCTTTTAATATTTTTTTCAAATACATATAATTTTGTAAATAATTACAATACATCGCGTTAAATATAACAGAATATAACCTTTGCCAAAGCGATATGTTTCCTTATTGTAGCATTTTATGTATGTATGCGTTCGTAATAATTAAATATATTTTATATTTTTTTCGAATCGTGTTTATCAAATACTACTCTTAATATACACACGTATGTAATACATTTTGACTTGCCTCCAATAAACGAATAATGTCCCTAACTGTACATAAAGCTTTTATAAAACAAAACCCTAAATCTCGTTTATACTATGATCACACTAAGCTATGCATAAACTGGCCACTTATGAATTAATTCTAGCGCGTAATCGCCATCTTGGTGTGATTTATTTAAGTCAAAATGGCAAACATTCTATTTATCGAATGCAAACGATTGTTTTATCATCATCATCACAGAATAGTTGAGTCGTTTTGTTAATGCATCTTCCAAAGAAATAATCAAATTAGTTACTGACTAGTTTTTCTTAAACTAATTACAGTAGCTGTTCAAATAAAATTGATTTACTGATCAATCCATCAAGCTTCATTCATTTGAACTTCAATGCATTACAACAGACAACCCACGTTATTGTCATGTCCACCAAATAATAATGCAATAATTTAAATAATATAATTTTTTTTTTCAAGCAACTCTTGATGCATTAACAAAAAGTCCTCTGTTTTCTCTTCTCACATCGACATAGGCAAAGAAATGTATTTTATGATATATTTATTGTATTTAAAACCAGGACGACGCGCCACCCAGCTTCGTTGATAGTTCTCCAATGCCGCGCCCGAAGATGTTGCCAACCTGGAAAATAGTTAATTGGAAATCGGGGAAATGTATATCTGAAAGTGCAACAGATAAAGGGTAAATATAATTATTGTTTTGAATTATGCAACCCTGTTTAATAGTCGGGTTGCATTAAAAAAGGGGCATAAAAGATGTGAAGTGACGATACTCCCGCAAACCCGATCAATTCATTGATAAAATATATAAAAAGGTAGTTGACACCGAGGCACGAAGCTGCCTCTTGCACTAAGTGCAATAAAATAGGTACCTACTGGCTGAATTTGATGAGCGAGCATATGAATGAATAAGGTGAGATTTTCATCCACAGAAAAAAAAAAGAAGGTAATGTCCAGTTAAATATAATACGTAGGTACTATCTGCCAGCCTAAACCCGGTTGGCCCAGCAACCTAAAACCTAAACTAAGTCAAGGCCTGTTTCATAGATGAATGATACACTCGTTGAGTCGAAGCTTCCTTCTTGAGTATCGATGTCGAGTAGCTAGCCTGTTGGTTTTCTACTGGTTGCATTACTGGGATTCTGTGTTTCTATAAAGCTACAACTTGTTTTTTTACTATTGACAGGCTTGCGCATAACCACTATCACACCTGATGGTAAGCGACGCTATGGTCGGCGATTAGAAGCAACCTATTCAGAATCCCCTAGGCCCTAGGTCGTACATATCTATTATGAAACAGAGACTCCGGCAGGCAATTGAACTCCTACACCAATCTCAACTAACCGATATATCGAAGATACGTAACTAGTACTAGATTCCAGTGCCGTAACTAGGGTGGTGCTGGTGGTGCCCAGACACAGACCAGGTAGCAGAAATAATCAAACCAAGAACAAGTTTGTATCATTCATTTCATCTGAAGGAGGTTACTGTTTCCCACTCCCTGTCACTCCGTACCATGGTCTGAACTAGATCCAGATGCTCAGATCGCCTTCATTGGTTGCCTCTACGAGGACACGGTGAGGCTCCGCCCAAGAGGGGCAGTTTCAGAAATCGGCACCGAGAGTATAAAAAGTTAGTTACTGCACTGCTAGGTTCCAAGCAGTCTTATAGTGTTAGCGTGAGTCAATTGTAACCTTTGCATTTAACTGAAGTGTTAAAGGTCACCATAGCACTTTGACAGCTGAATACCAATCGATTCTACAGCTACTTGGCACCTTGCCAATGTACCTGAGCTTAGAGTCACTAGGTAGATTATCATGTATTAATAAATGGAACATAAATAATCAGGGAATGCTGTACTACTTCAGTGAGAATGAAATGGTGGCAGAGAGTCATATTGCCTTTTGAAAAATCGTAGGCACGGAGATATTTGTCAACTAATATACTACAAATATCTACAGAACGGCTTTCTATAGGTAATTTTCCCAAGCTTTATTTCAGTTTAATGGAACACACAGATCCAGATCAAGCCGATAGATCAACAAACTAAGGTAAGTACGTCAGAGGCTTAGTTGTTGTAAAAATACAACAAAAGAAAAATACAGACAAGTGACACTAGTGACAGCGGCTAAACACGATTAGGCGAGCCAAACGTTAAAACTCGATTAGTTTTATTGTTGAATTCCGCCCTTAATCGATAGATAGGCTTTCGGCTCTTACATCGAGGCTAAAGCTCAACAAGCTGCCAAAAAATTTGGGATCTTAGTCAAGGTGAGACAGTACTTCATGCCGGAACAGCTGCTCAAACGATCAAGCGCAAGTTCAATCGTGTATGGAATACTTCTATTCCAAAGATAAGAGAAAATACCAGCTTGATGCTCTGGAGTCGATTGAGAAGCGAGCCAAGAGGATCATCGGTGTATATGCACTTGTCGAATTAAAACTCCAAAGCCTTGAGCATCAACGCCGAGTTACTAGCCTGTCGGTTTTCTATCGATTACACTTCGGGGAGTGTGCGTTGGAATTGCATAATTTAATTCCACTAAGTCCGTTCCATCATGGGACCACTAGACGTACGGCGTTGCGCCATCGGTACATAGTGGACATCGCACCCATACGTACAAAGCGTTTTGGGAACACATTCATAATGCGTACAGCTAAGGAGTGGAATTCCCTGCCGGAGTCTGTGTTCCTTGATAGCTACAATCTAGGGGGTCTTTAAGTCAAGAGTGAATAGGTTACTTCTAGGCAAGCGTGCTCCATCGTCGGCCACATCATCACTTACCATCAGGTGAGATAGTAGTGATCAAATGCGAGCTTATCAATAATAAAAAATCGGTCGTTTTTTTACGCACATTGTTATATAACATCAACTGCCAAATGTTGATCAGTTCATTGGCTGAGATGTATCTATGTACACATAAATTCTTCATCCTATTATTTGAGTCACCGAGATATATTTGTATCATGATCGGTCGTGATTGCGGACAAGACAAGACATTTATCTCGTGAAATAAATATACCTCCTGTTCACTTTGTAGAATATATTTTGTTGGTGATAATGACTCTTGAAACTTGGCCGTGGTAAAAATTATAAATAGGTATTTTATAATCTAAAGACTTGAAAATTATTACACTCTAAAGATTTAGCTGTGAAATTGATTTAATCTTATGTTAAGGAAAAACGACTGAAGTGAAAATTTAGTCAAGGTGAGGTTAATAATAATAAAAAAAATATAACTGACCTAATATAATATTTCACAACTATCACACAACAACTAAGCAAACCTTGTCCTATGAGTACTAGAAAAACTACAACTAAATAAATTATGCCCACATAAACATTTGTTTTGGGTGGAAATCGAACCCACGACCTCTGGCATAGCAGTCAAGGCCACTAACCAATAGACCAACTCAGGTCAGTTGGTTGTAGAAAGAGAGAAACTACGCCTCACCAACTCGATTAGAATCTTAACAATTTTTATTTTATTACCTTTCCAACAACAGCAGTAACGTTACCAAGCTTGGCCTCTTCTGTCAGCGACTCCAGCTTCGACTTGCCACTCCTTGATCCTTCTTCAGATCCTCCATCATCACCCCCACTGAAATACAAAATTATTTTTGAAGTTACATAAATCAGTATTATGTTTTTTTTTTAATAAAATAAACAAGTGCTAGACTACGATCACACCTGATGGTAAGCAGTGATGCAATCGTTGATGGTGAAGCGCACTAGTTTATTAACAGCCTATTCACTATAGCCTTGAAGACACCTAAATTACGACACCTAAATCACGGCATTATGCTGAGCGTACGGCCGTTTTGCTCGGACGTGTTAATTATGTTTTTGTCTTGCAAAATATTTGCAATATGTTAGTTATAAGTTTGCGCCTTTTCCGGCAAATAAAATGTTTTTCTTTCTTTCTTTCTTCTTCTAAATTATAATCGGCCGGGAAGACCGTAGCATGCAAATTGTTTCAGTCCTTCGATGTACGTGGTATAAATGACGAGGCGAAACACTTAGTCCGGACCGGCTAAAGGAAAAGCGCCTGAGTAAACCACGAAATTCAAATTTTTTCAAGTAATTTCTGCATTTTGCAGGTCAATGTCAAGTTGTACGTTGATTAAATATGAATCATAATAATTAAATAAATACATCCCTCTTAGTTCGTTTTACGCTATACACGTGCTAACAGACAAACGTGGGCTACATTGGAGACCATCCCCCTTCAATTATATACTTAATATGCATTTATGCAAGTTATTCTATACATTTCATTTTGCAATGCGGAGCGTTTTACAGCAATTCGGAGGGTACCTTATTCTTGAATGCATCTGGCACCGATTATAGTCTGGCTTGAATATTTCGGAAACGAAAGAAAGGAATAAGTGAGACGGTCACGAAGAAGGGGTTGTCCCCAAAGGTCCATGATTTTATTGTTCTTTTTTTCCCACTGGATCCATGATTTTTTTTTAATAGTGTTTTAAATGTTCCTATATCAATTCCCAACGGGTCCAAGAGATTTATATAAAGTACAGTCGGTAAAAACATGTTACCGTTAGCTCAATATTATCTTGAACCACGGCCATTTTTAAAAGATTTACTATTACCCTGGAAAGCTAGGCAAAGAAGGAACAGAGGTGTCGTTTTAGTCAGTAAATGCTCGCTTTTTTTATTTCTTTGAAATAATAATTATTTGTCATCAAAGCTTTTATTGTTGACTGTAACAAACATTCTCATAACTAGGGACATACTGCGGCGCTGGGTCTGTAGGGAAAGAAAATATTTAATATTTTCAAATGTCGTGGACCCGTTGGGAACTGAAGTATGAATTTTCATTTTTTAAGTACAATAGACCTCTGTGAACAACCCCGGAGAAGACGTAGGTACTGTCATATTTTGTGAGTTTGTGGGTTTTAAAATATCCAATTTTCTAACTTAGTGCTCGGATTCTTACCAAAGACTGTAATATACCTATCTCACTCTTACACCTAGGCTAGACGTAGACACAGCATTCTAAAAATAGTCAAGTTACTCGATCATCCTCCCCACAAAATGCCTAAAATCCGCGACTATTTTTCTTTACTAAATGCTTAAAATGTAATTCAAACATAATATGGTAGGTACCTATTAACACTAGGTTTAAGAAACGTCTTAACACTAGGTGTGTTAATCGGTACCTACCATACGAAAAAAACAACTGGTTTTACCTTATTTTATTTTTCTTAAACGTAAGAGAAATAAAATAAGGTAAAACCAGTTGTTTTTTTCGTTTCCTAATATCTAGACCTACTTAAAGTTAATAATAATAATAAAATACATAAAATATTTCGTTATATATCGGTCCCTAATCTTAATGATTCTTAATTCGATTTTACGTTTTATTTATTTTTTGTTTTAACCATGTAGTATTTCTAAACCAAAGGTACATTCAAGTACCTTTAAGTACCTTTGGTATAAAAAGATTACATGGTAGCTAATACCGGTCAATGGTAGAAAATGCCTTGTTGCAAAAGTTCGCCTTTTTTGAAGTAGCAAATCATCTAGTGACTTCTCTCGCTCTAGGGCCGAGTCGGAGGGCGTGTCAGACTTTTACTGACTAAAACTGTATTCTTTCAGTTGCCCTTTGCATTTTAGGACCACATAACCTTTTCAGAAGTCGACCCATGACCTTAGCACGGATCAGCCCTGCTGGACCCTTACAGTTTTGCTGGCATTTCTTTGAGGCACGCGTGTAACACTACGCGCTGTCGACGATTCGGGCTCGGTCCGGACCGTGAGCTACCTATTGTTCGTCGTCTGCATTAAGTTCACTTATTTCCTATTGCTGTACCTACATAAGGTTTAAATAAATATAGCTATCGCAAATACAAGTGTTTTTATATTTTACCCAGTATCTTGTTGCGTAAGCAGCAGACTGCATGTAGCCTCCTCAGTGTGCATCCTGGCGGCCACATTCTGGTACACCTTCGAGTTTAGCTTATCATCGATCACACCTTGCAGTTCGAAGTCGCTGTACATTTTCTAGAAGACAAAGAAATGTATGTCTGTTACTAACAATAGCTATATTAATAACCTTAAAAAGGAAAAAGTTATATTATTACTTTTCAGTAATAAACGGCAAAATAAAAAAAAAGTTTTATTTTCCACGGTCGAATAGTTCCCTATTATCAGGGAATATTTCAAAAAGTCGCAACACTGACGTAGGTATATTTTTACGTAAGTGTTACCACTTTTTAATTTATTTTCTCCTGTTAGACATTTTACAGAATTATTAAATATCTAAGTGCTTAGAAAAGTTGCTGTAGTAAACAATATTTCTCGATAGCTACTTATGTAGACAATTCTAGGTACCTTTTGTCCTACCTGAAAAAAATCAAAGTTTAGTCTCGATGTAATATTTACCTTCAATATGACGGACAGGCAAAACACCTGCTACGGAAATAGCTTGAGGCTATCCGCTAGTTATATTGATCAGTCCCACCTGGATGCTGTACCAGTGTTCAAATAGGTACCTGCAGGAGCCTTTGCTTCGTGATAGTCTACTTACCTTCAGTATGATAGGCAGGCAGGCCGCCTGCCGAGGTTTTTTTCGGGCGGGCGGTGAAGTTCCAGGGCCCCGGGGATCTCTTTCGCATCACCCATGGCCCCAGAAGACTTCGACCCTGCTGGGCCCCTACGATTGCTGAGATCTCCTTGAGGCGCGCGTGGAACAAACACTACGTGCCGTCGACGGCTTAGTCTCGGTCCGGACCATCCGGACGGTCACCAGACGGTCGGACGGCGAGCCACCCATTGCTCGGCGTCCGTGCCTGCTGCGGATGTAGCGTGGGCCTCTCCGCTAGCTACATATTGATCAGGCCCACCTGGATACCGTGCCTGTGCTCGAACGGCTATAGGAACCATAGCTTCGTGATAGTCTACTTACCTTCAATATGATAGACAGGCAGGCCACCTGCTGCGGATGTAGCGCTGGTCTTTCCGCTAGCCACGTATTGATCAGCCCCACCTGGATGCCGTACCAGTGCTCGAACAGTTGCAGGATCCATAGTTCGTCTGTCACCTGGAAATCATACAATCGACTTAGAAATTCGTCTTATAGATGTTCCACATAATATCATGGCCATAAAGAAGTCACCATCATCATCATCATCATCATTTCAGCCGAAAGACGTCCACTGTTGGACATAGACCTCCCCCAAGCGTCGCCACAACGACCGATCCTGTGCGTCTCGCATCCACCGCACTCCCGCGACTCTCACCAGGTCGTTGGTCCACCTTGTGGGAGGCTTTCCAACGCTGCGTTTTCCGGTGTGCGGTCGCCACTCTAGAGCCTTTCGGCCCCATCGACCATCCGTTCTACAAGCAATGTGCTCCGCCCACTGCCACTTTAGTTTGGCGATTCTTCGGGTTATGTCGGCGACCTTGGTTCTCCTGCAGATATCTTGATCAAGAAGTGTCCATTTCTATAAGCTGGTGGAACCAACCGTTTGCATCGGTATTGCATAACTAAATTCTGCGGTGCCCGTTTTATCATTAGACCAACAGAAGTACGGCAGTGCACCATCGGTACTTGGTGGATATCTCGCCCATGCAAACTAAATGTTTTGGGAACACTTTCACACATAATAAATTCTAAATCGATAAAAATCGATTGTGATATTTGATTGAATAAAGGGTCGATTGTGTTTACATAGTAAATTTCGTCGCCTAGACTTCCGCTACGCGCACTTCGCCTCATGCCGCCATTTTGTTCCTAAAAAACGTTCGTGCGCAGCCTTCTGCGCAAAGTTCGGGCTCGCGCAGATACGTCGGCCGTATTGTGGGTGTACCTACTCTATCGTCGACCACATCAACGCTTACCATCAGGTGAGATAGTTGTCAAGCGTAAGCCTAACAATAATAATAAAAAAAACATGTAAGTAAATATTCATATAATAATTTATCTATATTATGTCATCATCATCATCATTTCAGCCGAAAGATGTCCACTGATGGACATAGGCCTCCCCCAAGTGTCGCCATAATGAACGGTCCTGTGCGTCTCGCATCCATCGGACTCACGCAACCGTTACCAAGTCATCGGTCCACCTTGTAGGAGGCCTTCCAACGCTACGTCTTCCGGTACGTGGCCGCCATTTCAGAACCTTTCGGCCCCATCGGCCATCTGTTTTGCGAGCAATGTGCCCTGCCCATTGCCACTTTAGTTTGGCTTTTCTTCTTTATATGTATGTATTTAGAAATATATAAGTATGCTTATCAGTTGTCTAGTACCCATAACATAAGCTCTGCTTAGCTTGGGACTAGACGGCGTTGTGTGATAGTTGTATTATATTATATTATATTATTATTATTATTATTAAATAATAAAACATTACCTTCGATCTAATTTGGTCCATAGAGTTTCGCATGAAGTTGACGTAGCCCTGTCCGATGTCCTTGCCAGAACCAGACACGTTGGCGATCGTCAGGATTGAGCCAATCAAGCTGAAAACCAAACACTTTCATTACAGAACTCAGAAAGAAAACAAATCATCACCTATTTAGTCTCCGTGTCTATTAGAGCTTTCAAAAACTGTTTTTTGGTTTCAACACCAGTATTCGTATGATCAATAACCGTGATCACGTGATCACGGTACACCTTAATTCAAGCCAAATTTTAGGATTCAACGGGAAGTACCCTATGAATTTTGATTCCGTTGAGAGTGTCGAAATATACGTTTTTTGCAACATAAACGGCCGTATCTTTTTTTTTTCGTTAACTTACAAGTTTGATTTTTTCACAGCTTTAAGGGACCGCAGACATGAGTTTAGGGTTTTAATTTCATATTATATCTCGACGCGTTTTGGATATAATGGTTTCTGACAGACAGACAGACAGAGAGATGGACTGACAACCAAGTGATTATATAAGGGTTTTTTCCTTTTGAGGTACGGAACCCTAAAAACTACACAATTCGTGATTATATTATATCGTCTATAAGATACATTTTTTACACAGGACAATACTTGACTACTCCTTCATTGAACGAGTTATCTTTTGGTTTTTCCTTGCCTGTACGTCAAACCCAGCCAGGCGCATTACTTTGTGTAATTTATTTCATCACCACTGCTATCAAAACGGTGAAGGAAAACATCGTGGGGAAACTGACATGTCCTAGAACCAAAAATTCGACGACATGTGACATCCACCAAACCGCACTGGGCCCGCGTGGTGGATTACGGCCCATTCGCTCTCCTAGAGAGGAGGCCTGAGCCCCAGCAGTGGGAACATTAAAAAGGCTGATTATGCTTATGCTATGCTATGTACGTCAATAAACAATTTCGAACCTATCGGCTATGTTAAAGGTTGCGGGAACATTTAAAAGAGTTACAGTGGCCCTAGAACACAAAAGGCAACTAAAGTACACGGGTAGGTATTAATCAGTAAAAGTCTGACGCTCCCTCTCGATCTATCCTAGAGCGGGAGAAGTCATTAGATGATTTTCTAACTAAAAAAAAACTCGTATTCCTAAAGTTGCTTTTCGCGTTCCAGGGCCGCTGTGAATTCTGCATGCTAAAATGTACAGGTAATAGAACAATTATCTCACCTTCCCTCATCGAACCTGGCAATCTTAGCGAGCGTCGCCTCCAACACAGCAGAAAGCCGCGTGGTCATACCGGTCGCCATTCCCTGCAGACAGGATTCTATCTGCGCGTCCATCTTAGTGTGGTACTGGTACTAGAGGAGGGAGAATGAGGAGGATGTAGCATTCACAAATTCCAACAGCCCAGAGCCGGACTGACTACTCCAGGATAGTTCTTCGAGCTGGTTGCGGATCTTTTCTTACCCGTCGTTTAGCCTTTATCTGAAATGCTCTGTCCTCTAGCAAGTTTATTTGTTTTATACAAGATAATAATAGTGAAATGGCGCACAGAATAAGTTTTATCTTTTTCGTTATGAGTAGCATGGACTTTCGTTCTCCAACAAATTATGTCATTAACAACTTATGCCATTTAAACTTGCTAGCGATCGCAGAGTAAGGTACGTGTAGGAATACAGTTCTCGAAAGAGACTTCGCTAGAGTTCTAAACAGATTACAATACATCTTCTCATTTAACATGATTGGACATCAACAAATCAAATGGCATTAAATAACCAATATTAGCCTTTGAACAGGATTGTAACCAAGCGTAGCACTGCCATTTCATCAAGTTCAGTGCCAACACAAAGCTCATATCTCTTAACGAGAACTGTACCCTAGGTACTACTTGATTTTCGCCAGAGCCTCTTCGCACATGCACCTGAGGTTAACAAACGGGGAGGTCATGAAACTTCCCCTTAACACTCATTGTAACAAATACATAAGCTGGGATAAGTACAGAAAGCGTGGTAAATATTTCGCAACTAGTCTCTTATGATACATAATAGTTTGGCAGTGGCACTGATGAATTTTTCACGCGACGTACTTACAGAAGCCTAAAAAGTAGACATCAATTTACTACGATCACAAATCCGAATGCCAAACTTGTTGATAGGTTTCTAAATAGTATTTTTCTAATATCCCTATTAGCCGCAGCCCTCCTGGCTGCGACAACTATAACTATAGTACTTTTTGACAACAGAAAACATACGAGCTCAAAGCAACATTTTAAGTGCCATTCAGGCATTGCAGGGACAGACAGATATTTGCAGCCAATTCTTCTGAATTGGGGATGTAGAATTGGAATGTTACCAATTCAACGTCCCCAAATTCTTGTAACACAGAATACGTGCAAACACATCATCATCATCATGCATATATGCTATTCTTATTGCTCCTTTAGGAGTCACAGTTATTGGTGTCTATCCACTACGTTCTCTATTTTCTTCTCATTTTAGATTGTTTAAAACCTTGGTTCCTTTCTTTGGAATTCCTTGCATGCCTACAATTTTGGTGCTGGAACGTAGTGGACGCATCATTCAAATATAACTAAGTAAGCTGGCTCAATGTGGAATGGAGAGGCAATATGGTGTCTTTGTAACAGGTGAGGTCGTGAATGGTGGTAGATTTTTGGAGACTGTTTAACAGCAGATGCTGTAGAATCAGGTGTTGTTCTGAAAGTAGAGTCGAATGCTCTGACAGAATGATCAATGAAAAAGTGATGTTGATGAATTAAAAAATATACATAAACAAAATGGGACGCAATAGACGACATTTGGAGGTTTTCTACGAATGGAGCGATTACAGTTTTTAATGAATATTGAAGAACAAATGAACTATGGCATCTGGTGGCCACAGCGTGATATAAATTTTGAAATTCCTTCCATTGTATAAATATGGACCCTCCAGGATATTTAACTTCGCCAATTCTCTTTAGGGCGAATGGTGATTCAGGATAATAGAGCCAAACCAGCAAAAGCCTGCATTTTTGAATCACATGCAATCCAATTATTTGTAAGCTCATTTGGCAACAACATGCAAGAACTTTATATAGTTTGTATAGTTACATAGGTCCTTTTGAATTTGGGGATCTGGCTTGATATAGTGTAGACGAGTTGGTCTTCGGAATGGAAAGCGTGGCTGTTCGTCCCTAGTTTTTATGTAAGCGTTGGCTAAGCTGCTCGAATCTTCGGTAAATCCTCAGTTTCAAGTTCAACAGAGGTTGCAGTTGAGTGTATGGCCTCAATCTGAAGTTTTGGCCTTTCGGAAACAGAAGCGAAGCTCCTTAGTCTAGCAATTTTTGAATTCTAGAATGCGATGAAGCATTTGCTGATGTTCTGAGTGATATTATTGTATAAGCCAAGGATATGATGAGTATGCTGATTTATGCTTTAAGCGTTTTGCTATTCTCTTCTTGAATTCCATTTGGATTCTTTGTCTGTATCTGTAAGGTGTCTTGTGGAAGCTTCGTTTAGAAAAAACTGTATTAATGAGAGCTGAGATATTATAGTCTGACCATCGTAAGCATAGATTTTTTGTAGACTTGATCACTTGCAAACTCTAGTATGTTGTCTGTTTGTCGTTTCGCCGGTTCTTTGACTAGAGGAATATTCCAATATTCGATTTTTAAAGCCTCCTCTTATTTATGTAAAGGGCCATTCATTTGTTTGATGATGAGCTCTGCCTTCTCTTTTCTATCACTGCCTTCTTATTTTGATTTATTTCTATTCTAAATCCTATTAATCATAATATTATTATGGGTTAAGATTTCGCCCTAATTTGACAAATGGAAAATTTTGTCGTCTTTCAAGACCGTTTTTGGCTCATTAGGCTGAGGAGCGTCTCTTGTATTGTCAATGAGCGTTACACCAGGCAGAGCTCACATATCATCGGAACATTAATCATTAGCTTTCATCCATTTTCCTTCATTCCATCGCCACCACCTGTGTAGAAAGAGATCTAAGTACTCACAATATCTACCCCTTCAACTGCGCATAACTTCAGTGCCTGGTTCTTAGCATCCAGGGCCACGTTGACCATCGCGCAGGTCTCCGCCGGCAGGATGTAGTCCGTCGACATGAAGGTCACGCTCTTCTTGAGCCACGACTAGAAGAAAAAGATCATAGGAACTCCAGGTGAGGAAAAATAAGGTAAGTTAATCTAATCGATCAATAAAAGTCCTAAATTGGACATATTTAGTTTAGCGATTGTAAAATAATTGTCAGTTTTTGAGTTTTGGATTAATATGACATTAAATCGAAGCTAGGAATATTGTTTGTTCAAGAACAAAGAAAAATTATCACTTACTAGAAAATTAGCCAAAGAGAAAACTATTAGGCCCCTATGACAGTGTTTCAAGTTCTGCTGAATGAAAAGAGGTCAACAAATAAACGTTTCCTAATGTATTAACAAAGTTATCTAGCCAATGTTAAACCGTGATGGTTTAAAATTACAACTGAACTTTATTCTGAATCTGTCAGTCGTAAGTAAATCACATAATCTATGTAAAATACGGGCATCAGTGCCCCAACTGTTTCCTCACCTGGAACGAAGACTCGGTCCTTTGAATGCAAGTCTCCATCATGTCACACGCCATCAGCTTAAGCCTCTGCTCCAGGTGCGACCGGAACTCCGGTTCCGGCCAGTGGAGGTCCCTGATGAAGCACTGCAGAGCGTCCAACTTCCAGAACAGTTCCTCACTTGTAGAGCATCCGTTGCTATGGAGAATGAAGGACGGAGTGTTATGGATTTTGAATATAAGAAAAAATTCATCATGCATTTTTCAAGTAGACTTTAAGATATTATGAATATGAATATTTGATCTCCTTTGGGTTATAAATCATTTGAAATGATCATGAAGTGAAAGTTTGATACACTTTTTTATTTTCCAACAACGGAATCTGGTTTTTCTGTGAATAAAATGAATGAACTCTTTATATGAAAATGAAAACGTGATGAATTTGATTAAGTCATTAAAGACATCCTCTATAACAAGATGTTTACTTTTACCAAAGATTGATTTCGCTCAGACAGCTGCATGATAATTACTTAATATTCGCAGATGATTAAATTAACTTTCAGTAGTAAAGTAATACGAGTATAAAAAAGATTTCTTACCCTTTTATTTCCCACCTTTCCTTTTCGAAACCTTTGTGGAGTGACTGCGCAATCGAGGACTCCATCAAGTCCACATATCGCACAACAAGAGGAGCAAACGTGTCCCGCAGATGCTCATGAAACCTGCCACCTTTTAGATTTTCTGGCGATGTAATAAAAGGAGCTTTACGGAAAATAGAAAAGGAAAGTGGTGGAAGTAAGTAATTAAAAAATTCCAAATTCAATATTTTGAATTAATTATATAAAACATACCTCTAACATTGATTACGGTTAGCAAGTAACACAACATTTAAAGCCGCGTGCGAAGAGTGCGAGACATGCATCGCGAATGTATGCCACGTATGCCTCAGGCTCAACGAATAGCCACTTCACAAACTCCACTCATTAAATTCGCTGCAGCGGCGGATGCACACACACAAGTGAACATCCCGTTCATACAGTCTGAGATATACGTAACAAGCCATTTGGGGCGCCTGTCTCGCAAACTCTGTACACGACTTAGAAAAAGAGAGAGAAAAGGTTTCAAGAGTCATCGTTAGACGACAAAGTTTCGAAAGATTGGATTTGGACAGGATCCGATTTGTGCGAACTCACCATCTGTCCTGAGGTAGTCGTTTAGGATCTGGAACAGGGGGAAGGAGTCCCAAGTGTCTGGGGGTTGTTCAGCCAGTACCCTGTCCATATCTACTCCGAACAATGCCCAGAAGATCTCGGCATGTTCTACCAGGAGTTCCGAGAACCACGCGAAAGCCTGTGTAAAGATTTAAGTGTGTTTCAAAATGTAGTACGCAGATATGAGATATATTTGAAAGGTTCCAACCTTTATTTTTCACAAGACTTACTTCAAGAGAAATGTTCTATTATAAATACTTAGATGATTATCAGGATGCTGTCATTGGCAATTCCAACAGACCGTATTTTCTAATGTTTGGATCAAGTGATATTGTTTGTATCACTTAATATATTTGAGATTTCAACTACGGTCTTCTATGTAGACTTGAGTTAAGTTTTATATTTATTAAAAGGCCTTGACTTAAACTTTTCAATTGAAACCACCTGATTTGCAAAATCAAAATGCATACTGAGTAATAGCATGCCTTTGAAAAAAACAAGTTTGGTTCTTTTAACATAGTATAAAGCTAACTGTATATCTACGACCAGTAAAACTTATAAATATTCAACTAAAGCTAGGGGTAGAAACAAATTATTCGCGATTGGGTATTCCACCAGATTTGTAATGTTTCTACCATACTTAATTTTGAACCATGTCTCATAATTTTCAAATAAAATTTTGAAGCAAATAATTTAAATAAATGAATCAACTACCCAATTGACGAATAGTTTGATATCAAAAATACGCTACATAAAAAGGACAACATGCAAGATTCATCACAAGATGGTGATACAACAAATCTACGTCACTTTCTAGAAGCTGGTTAGAATAGAGTAGGTACTGATACTAGTATAGTATATCATGATATGTGCAATGCCTAACGGTACTGAAGATCTAATGTGTACTGTAATGGATAACATAGGAGGTTAGGTTTAAACGAAAATGACATTAAAAGGTGCAACTGGTAGGCATTAATAACCTCTACAGTACTTGATCTTTATTACAATTATAGTAAATATTATATCGCTGTCGTCAATTTAAGAACCTTTAAAATTATTTTCAATTAAACCTTAATAATAAAAAATAATGTAAGCATAGAAAATTGTACAAATAATAATAAAATATAGCGCACTACAGAAAAGAAAACTTGTTGTAATGTGCTCAATGTGTCGTATGTCCTAATTTGTTATGTAGAAGCATTTGTTCCTGTTTCTAATGTATGTTTCGTGACTGTCGGAGTAGACTGTAGAAAAAAATTATACAAAATTCACTTTTCATTGCAGACATAAACGACTAAAAACCCGGCCAATTGGTTTTAAAAATCAAATCTAAGAAAACATTTTTGATTTGAGCCCATAATGAAAAGTTTGATCTCAGTCAATCAAATCCTCTATATCATTCGTAATTCATGCTTTCGACTATTGAAGTAACATTAAGCATTTGCCCAAGCGAGTTAAACTATCGTTTATCGAGTCTACTCCTTTTAATATTGTGATCAAACCAATCAATGTGAAGTATGACCAAGATCAAGTGAACAAACGATTGACAAGTGATTCGTTCAGCCGAGCAACAAATCAAATTCATGAGTAGTTACATTTTGTTGACCGCTAGAGTCCGGTTTTGTGTTATAAACCTGCGGAGAAATAAAATATAAGACAGAAGTGGATAATAAAAGACATAGTTTTATATACTTAGCGTACATCAATGTCGGGAAGTGAACTTATAGAACATTCACTCGACGACTAAGCGACATAAATACATAATTCAGGAAAACAAAAATATATCTTTCAGTAACTAATAAAGTACACGATGAAGCTAACGTATAGGATATCGATAACAATATTCGTAACATTTAAATAAATGCTGATAAAACATCGTGTACCGTTGATTGAAATGAAAATACAGAATTTTCTTTTCAACCTCTTGAAATAAATAATATAAATACTGCCTGACATTCCCCACACTAATAGCGACAGGAGATTAGGATGCTATCCAGTCAACATTTAAACATTAGGCAAAACATTTCAATACACACCAATTTTCACACTCATTTTTAAAGCAAATTAATTCAGACTAGCCGACTACGAGAATGTTCCATTGTCAAAGTTATAATTTGTGTCTTCAGTAATATTGCTGTCGTAATAAAACGTTTCACCAAGACAGAAAACCACGACATTCAGGATAGACATAGACAGACATATTTATGCAAACATTAACGAGCATAACTTCGATATTACTTATCCATCCATTTTTCACATAATCTTCTTCAATATCAAAGTTAAACTTGCTATCTTGGGGTTGTTAAATTATTTTGTTTAGTTATGTTACCTCTGCGTAATGTTCTTCGTTCTGTTGTAGTAGATCGACACATAACTCTGCTAAATGAATGAGATCTTCCAGCTTTTTTGCTGGAGTGACCATCGTTTCACCTCTTAGGTCTTCTGTAATAGAAAAGTCAACTTTGACCTGAAGTACACAAAGTTATTTCTCTTCATTTTTATCATTCTCAAAATGAAGGTTGTCTAAAATCGTTGATTGTAATTGCGATTGGCAAAACAAACGCAAATGTAGTTTAAGTACCTACTGCCAATCAGACTATTTAATTACACAGTCTAGTAATTAATCTGAATATAATCCGACGCTTTAAAATAAATTGATTACATTTACTGTCATTAAATCGACTTTGAAAAGTCTCTTCTTACCTTCGATATTAGCCTTCTGACTAAGCTGCGTATAGTTCAACAAGGCCGCGTTCTCCAAGCTCGTCTGTATCATAGCTCTCACTTCCTCTGGCGCGACTGGTGTTACAACATCCTTCATCAATACTCTTTCCAATAGTGATAAAGTTGCCTGAAAGGTGAGATTCATTTTGTACTTACTGATTTTAAAGCTTCTTTTCTCTTAGTCTGATCAAAGTTTTGAGAGTTTACATTGTTTATATATATTAGGAATAGTATCTTCTATGTTGGTTTAACTACTGATATAACTATTTTGTTTCAATTTGACACCAGTCTTGCCTAGGGGTATTGTATTACCCCGTTGTTTGATTGTGGAGGTTAGGTAGGCAGTCACTCTATGTAAAATACTGGTTGTTCAATTGTAACCGGATAAACTGTTTATCCGGTATTTGGGTCCCCAAACATTATAGTTCGAAAACGGCTTGGCGGGTTGATTTATCAATATCAAAGCCTATATTAACTTTGTTACCCACCTTAAGCGCTCCCTCTGGCCGTCCAAATGGGAACGCATATCTAAAGTTCGTAATCTGATGCTGCAGTAACGCCTTCAGTCGTTCCTTTATCTCTGCAAACTTCTCTTTTTCTTGCACGGTGATGCTGCCTACCCCGTCCGGCCTGCCAGTCAACGTCGCTGTACTGTGAACCACTTCCGGCGTAGGGCTTACTCTAGTTGGGCACAAGCGGGATATAGGGTAGGCTGTGAAATCAGCAGCTTAACTACTAACTAAGTTCTAGATATACATAAATAATTCTAGTTTAGATTAAGGGAGAGTATGAATTTGATTTTGGTATATCTCTGCCTTGATTGTTTCAGGATTCTAATTTTTATGTTATTATCGAGGAAGAGTGTGCTTTTGTTTTATTATACTACTTCTCTGCCTTCATTTTTTAATAAACCTAGTAATATAGTATCCCTCTCTTTTAAAAATTTTCTAGCCTTTTCTAATTGTCAATTTTTTGTTTGTTCCAATGGGCTTTGTTATTGTTGTCTTGATCTACGCTTAAAAAGGATGTAAAAAAGGAGATATCTTTTATATAAACTTCAAAGTCTTTCCTTTTTGGTAATATTATTTCAATTAGTATTTAGACTTTTTATCGTGAAATAAATGTAATATTTTAAATTCATGCATTACTGCTCTATCACCATTCAGTTTTATGACTATTTGCTTGCCTAAATTATACTTTTTATCCACCAACCAATACAAGGCTCATGCGGTGGATACGACCCAATTTCAGAGCAAGTTTGAGATGTTTTATCTCTTTTATATTTTCAACTGCTGACTCCAAAAACCCGAAATAGATATGTTAGTAAGGAGAAGCAGGCATAGTTAGTAAGCACATTTAGTACGGTTGCATAGTCAGTTAGTATAGGTAAGTACTAATAGTTAGAAGCGACATCACACTCATGTGAGGCATAGGTTAGGTAGGTCGTGGTTCGTTACTAGTTTTGGTTTAAGAAGCTGTTTTTGACATGTACTTAAGTTAGAAAATCTCAACAAAATTGTGACTGTAGCTGCAGATGTTAATGTCTTGTGTTGATAATATCTAATATCTTACTTTAGTCACCTAAGAATTAAACATCATCTGTTTTAAAAGTTTCAGATTTTGTATCAAAAAATCTTTCAATACCAAGCATAAAAATAATTTTAAATGTTTTGTCAAATACAGCTTTTTTCTATCCATTGATCACTGCTAACATTCACATTCAGTTGCGGACCTAATACATCGCCTTGTGGGACACCAAATCTAACACATTTACCATTCAATACCAACCTGATTTTTTATATTTACAAGTTTAACTACAAATGCAGATTCTTAAATACTTTAGACATAAATACTATTATGACTTTAAAGTATAGTGCTGAACATAGGCCTTTTTTTTGTCTGCTTTAATTAAGTCAGCTTAACTTTTAAATAAGTAAGTTATCGGTTTCTTGTTCAGTATTACTTAAAACTTTGTACAACACATTTATTTAGTTGTCATTTTACGTTACTGCCAATTTCATATTTTATTTTTCATCAAACTTCGGCCTTTTTGCATAACTACAATTATCATCTTCATCTACCGTCCATTTCTTTACATAGGCCTCTTACAATAATATTATATAAAAATAAAGTCTAGCTATCTACCTACCTGTTACCATGGACGTGACTGGCACAGAACGCGAAGGAGTAATGCATGAGGGTAGGGTCCACAGTCTGAGACCCACTCTCTGCCACATCTAGGAGATCTGATAGGTAGCAGAGGTGACGGAAACAGCCCCGCACCCCGTATCTTGCGCAGTATTCGTCTAAAACGAATACTTGGCCCGGAGAGAACCAACCCTGGAAAGAGAAAAAAATTAAAATAAAAATCTTCTCAACAATTTTATGAATTACTTATAACCAGGACTTTTTCCAAAAATAGACTTTATTTAAATAGATAGAACTATTTACTACAAATTTAACAACATTAGCATATTATTTTTGAAGCTACGATTAAAAGTTATTCATAATTATACTCATCATCATCTTCCTATCCTTGTCCAGTTTTATTTGAGGTCGGCGCAACACGTTTTTTTCTTCCATTCTGTCCTATCACCCGTTACGCTATCACTAACTTCCTTTTCTTTCATATCACTTCTCACACAACCCATCCATCTTTTCTTTGGCCTCCCTCTCCACCTCATTATTTTTTTCATAACTAGATTAAAGTTATGAAGGGATGGATGGAGAGAGAGAGAGGTCAGATCAAAGCGAATTAAAAAATCCTTACCAATGAACAGTACGGGTCTTGCAAGCGATACTTCAACGTTAGAGACTGCAGTACACAAAACAGTTGGTGATGGTCATACTGACACGGATCTGCCTGAATGTAGTCCTCCATACCATGTTTACGAGCTTTATCAGCATCTGGCAGAAGAAAACACAATATTATCATTTACTGAAAAACAACGAAAAATGCAAAAGTTAAGATAGTTAGAGCCACTAATGAACCTTTGGAATACCTATGAAAGATAGATCAAAATAATATAATTTTAGGGCGTTGAGATGCTAGATGCTTACTCTAAAGCAGAAATTATGTCCTGTTGAACAATAGCAGAAAATCTTTATAGATTTTCCATTGATATAGTTACGGGTACCAAAATTGCTAATTTTGCCATGACGTCAAACACGAAACAGAAGTATTGGAGATATTTTTTGATAAGATATGACATCAATATAATAATTCAATAGATACTACTGGTAGAGATAGTACTAATAAAGCCGACAGGAAGCCAAATGTGAAAGGTTTACGTCAATATTGTAACATTTGCCGTTCGACAACATGAATTAGTTTTTTCTATAGTAATTAGGTATTCAAAAACACGTTGAATTATTTTGATATCGTTGGGAGATACTTAATCATTGGTGAACTTATTAATTACGTCAATAACAATAATTAACTCACCTCCCATAATCTTATGATGAGTATCTGATGTTGTAGGAGGCGTAGGTTTATGACTCTGACCAGTCGCTCTGTATAGTGCCATAACCCATAGATGACATTCATTTTCATCAGTCACTCCCATGAGAACTGATTCTCCATCTCGGACAGCGTTCATGAAGTATTTAGCACCTTCCAATTCTGTAAACAGATTTAGGGTAGTGGTTTCGTAGAATTTTTCAGCCGTTTAGGTTATTGTTAAGGTGTTGAAAGAGGATTATAGTTCTATTTTGTTTATTTAAAAAGTTTGAAGAGAATATTTGTGATTTGTCCAGAAACAAATTATAAATTCGATTGCAATTTAAGTTTGGCTAGGGAATCGAACCCAATTATCAAGTCTACTGTTGCAATCAATAAGTAATTTAATTTTGTAATTGATTTGAGTAATTAAATACAGTCAACCAGACATCTCTGAAACTTTCAACTAAGAAAATTTACCTTACTAATATTATTTTAAGCAAAAGCAAGTTGATACCCAGAATGAGCGGTTAACTGTACAAAAGAAAATTTGAAAAATAGATAGAAGGAAAATTATAAATATAAAAGAATAATAATCACAAAAATGTTCATTACCTATTTGTTTCTTGTTTGCCTTACCTTGTCCGACGATCAGCTGAGCTGTAAAATAAAACGACATTTTAGTAAACTAAAATATATCTGTCCATAAAAACAAAAACTGTCAAAATACTTTCCAATACAAAGTGTAAAAGAACGCAGTTAAAAGATTAGGTTTAGTAAAACATATTCAATGCTAAAAACTACTAAAGGGGGTTTTTGGAATAGTTATAAAAATATAAGAATGAGTACTGTACCGCTTGCTAGCTCGATATAGTCCACTGTAAATCCGTCTAACTGCATCATCTCTGCAGGTTCTGATTTCTTGTCTTTATATGAACATAAGGCAAAGGTATACTGGCTGACTTGAACGAGCACCATATATCTACGCTTCCATTTACGCCAAACATTCTTTCCGATTACATGAAGGTAGCTAGAAAAGAGAGAATCCATGTAAGAAGCATAACATAATCACAAAATGAGCAAATAATCTAACAACATATACCAAATATATAGGATAAACTGAATTTCAATTACTTGCACTTTTGGTCCTAACAAAGGCGTTTAACTTTCTAATTAACATAATAAAGGTATTTAATTCGTGCATTGAATGACGCATATTGGCAAATTACGTTCGATTGAATAAAACTAATAAACTGACTTCGAGTTCAGCTTGTTAAATATATAAAATATATATCCTGAGGGGTTCTACAGGAAAACATACTTGGTCTAATTCTGATTTTGAAATCCAAACTTTTTTACAAATTTGTTTCCGAATTTAGTTAAATAGAACTTTAATTTCTAAAAGTTAGCAAACGATTTATTATATTATTACTTGTTTTCTAAACAATCATGTTCAGCTATCCATACACTCACCCACAATGTTTCATGTTAAGGGGTTTATCCATTCTACAGGCAATTTTAATTCTTAAGTCTTGGTCAGGCAGGTTCTTAGGTACCGTCATTCGATGCCATTCAGGCACCTGAAAATAACCAAATAAACAACACTTTTAAAATCATAAATTTTCGGCAGAATCGTTTGCATTTTAATTTACGTTGAAAAAATCAACCCATAAATCGATGTATCTATATCGTTCGATAATAAATGCATCGCTAGTGTGTTTGAGATACTTACTTTACTAGATAAAGGTGTCGGCCTAAGCACAACTTTGCCAAGCTCTTTATCTTCAAGAGCCAGAACTCCAGGATTTTCAGTATACAGCTTCACCTTCACGGCAGGCAGCGGCTGTGTCGTACTGAAGTCTCCTTGTGTATCCCACCTGGTAGGTATAAAATAAATTAGGAAGACGACTTGAAAACTTTTAATGATGAGATAAATTAAAAGAGGCGGTATAATCTTGGACCTCATTAAAATAAAAAGGTACTTTACGACTGGAAAAGCGTTAGGAGGTATAATTATTAAAGTACTAGCTGCTACCAGCGGCTTTACCTGCATGAAAGTAGAAAATTTTCTTAAGGGAACATACTCTCAGGGTAAAAAGTATCTATCTTATGTGCTATTCTAGAACATGGTGTAAACCGGGTAGCTGTACCTATGCCAAATTTTATCCAAATCATGAAGAAGTAACAAACACACAAGCTTTTGTCTTTATAATATTAACGTGATGTACAAATGAGTGGAATCTATAAGAGTGGTACGACAATACGTAAGATATATCCACAAAATATTGTGTCTGCATCACCCAAAGATTAACTGGTAGAAAATGTCTAAGGCATTAAGTCCACCTTAGAACTTTTGTGTAAAAAGAATTAAACACATCAGTATCATAATTCATATACAAAAACATTACATCGCCTCTTCGAGAAGAGTAATGTCTCAGTGTTTAATGTGTTGTGTTGTGTATTTGAAAAAACCTGCGTATCTAATGAACAATGATATTTTGTTTGGGTTAAGTCTAAGTTTTAATTTGTATGTTGTTACTTACATTGGTTTAGAAGCTTCAGCTTGGTCGGTCTGGAGTTTATCTCCGCCTTCAACTTCCATAGTGCAATAAACTATTCTATTTGGTGCTAACGACTTGAGACCTTTCACCTCCATTACAACCACCTAGAATGAGTTCAAGATGATGATAATTATGAGACAAACGTTACCATGAAACCTGCCCTTGAAACAAAAAATGATAGAGATCTCGACACAAACTCATTTAAAATAATTACTAAAAACTTATGATTGAGCATGATAAGACAGTATTTTAGTGACGAAATCAATTTAAAAATCTAAATAAAATCCATGATATTTTTACCAATTCCACTGTGTTGCAATTACACTTAATTTGATAAAATAATTAATACATATTATGATTTTTGCTAATCCCCAATGTTACCTCTATTTGGAATGTAAGAACTACATCCATTTTCGTGAGCTGTGTGTCCACATCGCCGCCGTCAGCCTCGCCCGTCAACTTGTTGGCAAGCGAGCCTTGCGATCTGAAACACAGCTGCTTACTCAACCTTGGACTCGGATCCGGTCCAGCGTTTGATCTAATCACGATCAAGCAACCGTTTCAAAATACCACCACCAAAGAATTCCACCAACAAACATTTAACCCACATATTATATATTTACACAAATTGACAAACATTTAGGTATTAGTATTGTTATTGACAAATTACATGAATTACGAGTTAAGAATGATATATTCACAGTTATTAAGGAAAGGGGAGCGATCGTTAACATTCACAAGCCCGTGGGAATGATTGGTGGCATACAAAATGAACCCATCACCGATACCAAGAATGATTAAGCATACAAAAGGGTAACATTACAAATACGTCAGAATACATTATCTAAATCTAAGTTACTGTAAAATGGCGGTTACGTCTTTATGTATTAAGCGAATATGTGCTAACCGATACAGAGACTCCAGTTTACTATTCAAGGAAAGAGGTCAGGAAAATAAAGCTAGAGACGAAGAAATAAATTCGATAGTGCATTTTCATGTTGACTCGATTTAACTTTGACGGTTTAAGTTTTTCAAACCAGAATAATAAATAAAATTGAATCAGTCTTAATGGAAATATCAGAGCAAGCGATGTGAACTGGAGGCTCGTGATTGGTGAAATGAAATGTTGTATATAAATGTATAAATTGGAAGCAAAGCCCTACCGAAGCTCGAAGCGGAGTTATAATAAATGTATTAGACGAAAAATATACAAATAAGATAAAAAATAAAAGGAGAAAATGTGGAACAAAACGTTAGTAAAGCAGTGGAATATATTGAAAAGCTTACGAGTCTAGTTTAATTTACATCTGGGGTATTTCATCTACGTTTCAAATATTACGCTGACGCTTAGGTGTTATTGTAGCTATTAAGACTAGAATTATAAAATCTGTATCTACGTTTTTATTTACTATAAGCTTATTAAAGTCTTCTGGCGGTGTTGTGGAAGCTTTAATATATCCATTGTTGTCATTGATATTAAGTTTAATAACTTTTTTAATTGGGCCACGGGTTTTGTTATCTAAATTTTTATACCAGCAGGAAGCTCTACTCTAGTATACTTTTACTTAGCTACAGTGGTCCTCAAGACAACATTAGGATTGCAAACTGTATCATTCATGTAGGGAATGTGTTGGGGTCCTGCTACACAAGACACGTGCTTAAAATTATCAATTCTGTACTCATTACTTGTACTTCCTTTAATATTACCGTCCGGTTATGTGCCAGGGACAGAAAAAACCAAATAGAAATCAACAAGAGAAACAATGAATGTCTGGATGAACGTCTAAGGATATTGATAGATAAAACGATTGATAAATCCAACTATTAGTGTTTGACACGTGAATGCAAAAGTATCAAAATAATTCAAATGTCACGTAATGATTTTGTTACGTTTGTATATATAGTTTTGCTATACTTGATTTAAGATTTATATATAAAGGCATAGTCTAGCAAAAGTATTGTTTCAAACACCAAAACTATACTATAAGGTCTGAGAACAGTGACAGTATATAAATGATAATAAACGTTGCATCCAGATGAGATTATCAGTTAAAACCAAACATTACTAACAGTGAAGAAGATGAAACATAACACATTATTAATACAGTTATTTAGTTAGTTTAGGAGATGTTAGTTCACATTTATGATTTTGAGTTCACCGTACATGTTTGAAATTTTCCTGTGACTTTGGTAGTGACTTATTTAATAAGATTTTCAAATGTGTATGGTAACCTCTATATTGTTTTAGATACATAATTCTTCGTACAAATACTAATTTAGTTAACGATTTTTGTTTAGACCGCCATTTTTATTGAGATCAATTTCATTAATATTATAATAATAATAATAATAATAATAATAATAATGGTTTATTGTTCAGGAAAAAAATACACTTTTACATCGAATACTTCCCTGGTCTCCACACTAGGATTCCCTGTGTCGTGGAGACCAGTCTCTTTCATCATGGTTCAAGAAGAAATAAAGTAGAAAATAAAAATACAATGTAACACAGATTATGTAGAACATAGGGTATGTTAGAACTAAATAAATCACCATTTATGAGAGGTGTCCATGGCATCTAGCAGAGTGTGTAAAAAGTAAGTTGTATGGTGTTGGTGCGTGTATGTGTGTGTGTGGTTGTGTGGGTGCGTTTGTGTGAGGTGTGTGGGTGCATGTGTACGCGTGTCATGTCTTCAAGAACTGATAGCATTATCATGATAGAGTGTAACAAGTAGTTTATAGTGTTAATAAATAGTTAGTAGTTTCTCTGTGTCATCGTAATTCAGATCTTTAAGGAAAGTTTTGATGTGAGATTTGCATTTCGATTTTGTCAAAGGTATTAAATTAGATTTCTGGTTCAGTTTACTGTAAAGAAATGGTCCCATATAGTGAAAACACCTTTTTCCAAAGTCAAGTCGTCGCTTTGGTTTGCGCCATTCAGGCCCCCTCCGGGAATGTGGTTTTTGATTAACTAGGACTAAAGCTACTTTATGGAACCTTAGAGCAACGGCCATTACATATAATTGTCGCACGCTCATTACATCCTTCAGAATTTCATTCAGATTTCATTACACTGAATTAGGAATTGTACGTCGAGATTTTGATAAACAGACACATAGACTAGATACACACAAAATGTATGCAAAGAAGATACTTTTTACAGATTAAGGAAAAATAAGTAAAGGTATAACAACCAAAACGAGTAATGAAAATAAATTAATTTATATTTTCTTTGCATTTCAACGACATAAATTTGATTTCCATGAATCATTATGGATTTTATGAAAATATTAAAATTATAATCCAATATTCTGCAACCATTCAAGACAGATTGACCATTGATAAACTACACCGTCTCAATTTCAGAATTCAATAAGGCAAGAATTTAGCAACCGACTTCATTTCGTGGGACAAAATTTTGTTAAGCAAACGAGTCAGATTAAACTTGTTGGGATTATTTATCATCAGTCAATCAACAGCATACATTGACCACATTCAATACAGCATTTAACTTTTAACAAACATTGATTTTGAGGCATGAAACATTCATACTAAATAATTTTGTTTTATTCACAATTGATTGCACTTGCAGTTATAGAACCATTGCAAATTTATTGCAAGTGCATTCTAGATTGAATCCATCGTATTGGCCACCTGTCAGGCAGAGAATTTTAACTATATTTTATTTTTTAATTATTTAAATTTTTCTCATCTGCGTGACCAGGTTTTTTTTTTAAATAGACTTTTGGTTTTTTCTATTTTCATGTGACAACACTGACCTGTGATTATACCGCTTGATTTTATGGAGGCCATATTTGGAGTCAGCACCGCCCTTGGACACGGGTAGCGACTCCAAGTTGGCCATCAACAGGTTGATGGAGGATTTCAGTTCTTCGATGTATAGCGACTCCATCTCTTTCAGCACGAACTTTGGCATTAACTTGCGGTTCTAAAATATTATTTGTTAGTTAATTAATAGTAAATAAGTAGTATAGTGTACTTATGCTACGTTTATTTTTTGTAATGTAGCATCTTTTATTCCTTGTTTTTATTACCTTTTCCATTTCGTTCACTTTCTGCATTCTACCGTCCAACTCTCTTCTGATAGCAGCCGCTTGTTCGTCGGCTGAATCCAACTGTAAAATATTCAAATATACTAACCTATCTTCGTTTAATAAAGTTATTTTCTGCTGAAATATCGAGAGCTATATAAATTTTTATTAAACCTCCACAATATTTAAAACCCAGAAGCCCTTTCTCTCAAAGGACCAATATGTAATTACTTGTTAAAACAAATTGGCCCATTTTAACTAACATTTGGTTTTAGCCAATTCAATTAACCATTCGAGGTCAGATGGGCTTAATTAATTTTAATGATTACAAAGGCAAACGCGAGAGCTTTGATGTGAATTAGGGAACGCTTTAGAAGAATACTAATGCCGTAGTTCAAGACGTACATAGAGTGAATATTGTAAAAGATCTGGGCTTTGAACATGTCTAAATTTTGATGAAGCCAAAGCGTTAATATTTAATGTTGAATTAAAAGTTGAACAGGCGTTTGTGTTGGGGTGAATATTATATTGTTGACACTTTTTAATGTTTATTTTATTAAATACACGGAGAACAGAAATGTGGAGAATGTTTTTTGCTCAATTTTGATTAAATATAAATTTTGTTAGTGTACCTAACCTTTATATACAAAACGATAGAATTAATATATTGATTTCAAGAAGAGTGCACGAGACTTATAATTGGATAGAATAGTTATAATCACATATACTAAGGAGAGTAACTTTGCTCTAAAATTTTACAGTGTATTATTTCAATAAGTTGCCACTTTTAAAATAATTCGAAAAAAGAAAAACAGATTACAAGATCAACAGATCGGAAACAGATTACAAGTCAAGATACTCACAAGAAGAGCGTTGAAAAGCAACTGATGTTCAAACTTCTTAACTCCAAGGATTTGCTGGAACATGTCGTAAAGCTGTTCTTTGCTGAGGATGCATTCAGCATTGAGGCTCTGTTGCTGAGCCCGCGACGGTCGCTTGGACTCGTCGTCTCCAGGTATGCCTGAAGATGTACTGGTTCTTACGACACTGGATTGTAAATGTTGTAAATGGGAAGTGTTGATGTAGGTAGATATATAAAGTGAACTTAGTTGTCACTAAATTAAGAGTTCTTTTGACTAAGGAACAGACTCAATTAATCAAAAGTGTAAAATTGTATCTGTCAAAATTTAAATTTACAGTGTGTTAATGTTCTAAACATTTCATACAGAAAATACGTTTTAAATAAAAATGTATTTTCACAATAGTATCTATTAAATACTATCGCCTTAAATAGACCCGCCTTATTCTAATTATCTCAGTGCTGCTCTTCCAACAAACGATAAAATACAGTGAGTGTTTGTAACACGGAAAGCCAGATCGTGATTTGGACACATCAAATCATGCAGTGCACTAACTAATAAACTCACCTCAAAAATCCTTAAACCTTTAAGTAATGAAATGTAAAATATACTTAAATGTGAAGTCTTAACAGAACCGCGTGTAACTGTAAAGTTTATAAGTGTAATAATTGCAGATGATAATTAATGAAAAATATAATATTGATGCAAAATATTTGGTGGCAAATATTAAATTATTTAGTGACAGAATATTTTTAAAATAAATTGTAAAAATGTTGTAAAAGACAACAATAAAGATGTGACACGTAATAAATTGAGCAACGTTTAAATAGAAATCTCTGTAAAAATATATCAAAACCGAAATAAATTTTGAAAACGTTCTTATACATTTTATAACCTTATAAAATGCTGTAGAAAACAATGAACACTAAAGTCAAGCAACGGCACAAGACGTAAGCGAAAATATGGAAAAAAGGAAGGAATCAAATGAAAATTTTTGTCGAGTGATACCTGTTATTCCTGTTCAGGATGTGTGAGAGAGACATGTCGTGAGAGAAAGGGAAAGAAACACAGACAGTGAGACAGACACAGGCACACACATTTTCAGAAACATTTAATTTAAGGACCGGTGTTTCACAAACTCGTATATTTTTGCTTAATTTACGAGTTTGGTAAGCATAACTTTGTTGCCAAAATTAACAATTTTATTATAATATAAATTTCGGTCAAGTTCATCAACTCGTTCAACATCGCAAAGTTGTACTTACAGCGATTGTTAGACATTTACATTCTACCATACCTAAACTAAAGGTTGCATTACTTATAGCGAAGATTGCTGGTTGTTTTTTAAATATTCTTAATCCTATTTCCTTTATTAGAATAAGAAGAAGATATTTTCTAAAAATAATAATACTGAATAACCAGCAAACTTTATGTAACTATAGCATTTTGGTATAATTTAGATACCGATATGAAAAGTTTAAAAATAATTTCAAAAGCTAATTGTTCATCAAGTTCACAAAATGCTACAGTCACTAAACATTGTCCTATTTAAGGAATGGCTGATTAAATACATACACGGGAGTATGATTACGTAGAGTACAAAATGTTCACCGTAATCTACTAAAAAAACGCCGTTGTTTTTAAGGCTAATATTTTCAAAGAACGTCTTTAATTACCAATCAATAAAGAATAAAAATATGTACCTAACCCTAAAAATCCACGAACGTAAAGTTTTCATTTCAAAAATATATAAATATTGTACTGATGGCATTATTATTAAAATAACTAGGTTGATATAAAAACTACCGCACACAGATTAATATTGTGTCTACGGAGCCAATGAACCCATCAAATCAATTTTGAAAACCAGAATTTAGGTTTTAACACCTTTAAATAATATTCCTGAAATAAACCCAAGAGTTTGAAGTTTAACCGAGTGGCAATAAAATCAGACTATTGTGTAAATCTACTCTCAAAGGTTGACTAAAATCAAAGCCTATTAATGAAAAACACCCACATACCGAACCGATTATGTTAAAATAAGTACAACAAACGCAAAACATCGTTCATTGTCTGACTGATGATATAAATTGATGAGAATTCCTACGAATTACTTCGCACACTGGATTATTAATGGATTTGTTATATTTCTGAGAATCCTACTCATTTCTGAAATAATTTATATCTTTCATAAATTTTCTTTAACGTTTTCTTGTTATTACAATGAATAAGTAGCTTTTCCTTTGATAACGTATCGAACGAGGCAAGTATAAAAAGTAAATCTAAAAATATACACGTAACTGAAGGACCAATTACAGATCACGTTAATGATCTTGATAATCAGGCTCTCGTAGACCCAAGCGCTACACAAACATTCAAAGGCACATTGCAAACATAAGCACATCAATAACTGATGCCTCGTACACTGCGACATGCTCCCAATCCTTGACTCCAAACTTAGCTGCCGTCAACGAAAAGAAATTTCTTCAGAAATCAAAAGAAATATCATTAGTTGAAATAAGATAATTGATAAAATTTTATGTAAAAGTTGCTATAAGTGCGGAAACTTATGTAAGGCATCATAAGATTGAACTCAATGAAACCCTATACCATCGACAAATTGATTTGATTTCTACGAAATTGACATCTAAGAAGTCAATTAGAAATCAAATCAACTTTATGAATACGTATTTTATAAATAGCTTTGTGATTCAACTGTGTTATTGTTACTTCGTTGGCTGTAGGCGCATCAAGATGAGACGTTTCGTTGTTATTTGCATCCGTTTCTTCAATAAAATATCGGATTTCTTGTCGCCTACGTGCCCTCTTAAGAAAACCGTTTTCCTCTTAAGGCAATTGGTACTCTATTAGCTTCTGAGATTTGTACTTAATTTTATACAATCCTAACAAAATATTGCTGAATGCTTTTTATTGAATAGCTTTTCGCGTAAAATAGGCTTCTAAGAAATTTGTTTATTATATTTGTAAGGCGATGTCTAAGAAATGTAAACTGATCAGTTTGAAGAAATTCTTTGTCGTTATCGTCAACTTTAGCTTATAATTTTGAGAAAAGCGAACTTCCATCGTTACAACTGATTCAGCGGTAGATTTTATTTTATCTAATTGCTCGATCTTTTCGGAACGGAATACTTTCTTAACAACTGCTAAATATCTTGTCATAACTTTGTTGTTCTTAGTTTAATTTAACGTATTACTTTTTATGGGTACCGGTAAAAGTGTATTTATACGGTTATGTTTTGACTGGTATTAGGTTCGCTCTTCTCAACTATTTTCACTCGTATATATTCTAACATATCACGAAACTTACCTGTTCCCTTCATGATACAGTCAAATTTTGCCAACCATGATGAAAGAACTGTCTCTTTACTTAATCCGTCTATTTCTGGGAGAGACCTGTAAAATAGTTAATTTAGGAATTGCCCTAAACTTAGTGTTTATGAAGAGAAAGGTAGAAAAAGAAATGAAATAATATAATCTTTATAGTTATGAAAGAAATAAAAAAAAAAACAGGTGGCAAAATTTATTGTTATGATTCTTGAAGATACCAGTTTCAAAACCTGGTAAAGCCATTATAAATTATTGTTACATATGACGAATAGCACTATCACTGTCCACAACGGAATAAAGATTATATTTACACGGCATTTTTATTTAATTCTATAGGCTGACAAACAAGCAGGCGGCGCACCTGATAGTAAGTTGTCACCGCTGCCTATGGTACGGCTCCGGAACTTATTACAAAATATTAAAAATTTCCACCGGCATGCCATGCCAAAGTGAGATCAATCCTAACATTCCAAACCTGACTCTCTTCTCTATGTTATTCCTGAAGACTTCGCGGAAGTCGTGATGAGAACAGGCTCCTGACTTCACCATTTGCTCCACTCTTTCAGATTTTAAGAACACATCATGATAGGACTGGACTGCGTTCTGGAAAGCTTCATCTGCCAAGATCTGTGTCTCACCCTTGAGGAAGGCCTGATCGAACATACACATGTAACTTTATCGATAATTCTTTGGAAAAGTTTACTTCCTACAGTGAACATCTTTGATGATGTTACTAAAAAAATCTTGATAATTAACATAACTGAGGTACAGAATTAAAAATGAACACAGTAGGTAAATATAGCAATGTGTCCTTCCTACTAAATATACTTTACGTATATCTAGTCTAAGTAAAATGCTTAGAAAAGACATAAAGTCAGTGGATTCATGAATGTATAGATACAGTATGAAATTCGCTACCCTAGGATAATATCGGAAACGTATAAATCGTAAATCTTTCGGGAGATACTGCGAATATTGCCCCCAGCTTTCGTGGCTTTGGTATTGTATTTTATATTTTACATTACGCTTTTATTTTCGGCAAGCCAATAAGTAAAAGAGAAAAGTTGCTATAATTGTTAACCTTGCTATAATTTGGAACTTTTTCAATATGGCTCGTAAATGTATTTTTTTTATTAATAACTTTAATCCTTTGTGTCTTCTTAGTAGTATTAACAAAAAAAAATATGTCAGAATCGATCAGATCACACTTCAAATTTTTTCTTTTCTGTTTTTGAAAATTACAAAAGAAGAGAAAACATAACTAAAATTCTTACCTGAAACCGAGCCTGAATGGTCTCCAGTTGATGAGGAGTAAGTTTTGTGTGTCTTCTGGTCATATCGGTAGGCTGTTTTGCGTTAAAGGGATGAGCGACACACCGAGACACAAAAACGTATAGTTGTATACGCTTCTTTTTGTCTTCCTCTAGTTTTTCGATCTTTTCCTAAGAAGAAACAAGCAAGCAATTTACTAAAACTACTCAAAATAAGCAAAGTTAATACTGCTCAGTAAATACACACAAATCTTGGCTAAATTAATTACTAGCATTAAATTTTCATATTAACTCTTATTCAACCTCGAGATTAATATCGCTGTTGATCTTAATACCGAAGTTTGCGCATAAATAAAAGTAAACTCATTATAAACTGGGTCGTACCTGAGGGTCTTGGTCTTTGTCAGAATGGCTGGCTCCTGAAGGACTTGGTGAAGGTGCCGGTGCTTCTCCAGAGCTTGCACTCCCAGTTGACGTCCTGCGCAAGAATGATCTACTCGATCTATAGCATTAAGTCATCAATGTAAGTGAAACTGGTCTTTACACACCGACATGGATACTTCCTTCTTCCTTTATTCCTAAAGATTTACTGACAAAAGATGGCAGAATATATTCTGATTAGTCAGTGTATATAGACTTATGGTTATGCTTGACACTGCAAATTATTTAGCATAATACTTGATAATATCCGGAAGCAAGATCTAGCACTAATTTTAACTGTAAAATTGTCTGAGACAGATCTATTAACTTAATAATTTCAAATTAAATTTCTCATACTAATTTCTAAAACTAGGGCAAATTCTATAGGGTAAAGGGAAGGCCAAGGGCAAACCACTACTTCTATTGTAGCATCTAAACTGTTTCTAGAATGTGTCGTGAATGGAAATGGACGTGAGTTATAATATATTTTATGATAGCTTAGATACTTACGCATGAGGGGGAGGTGCTAAGGCAGCAGTTTCTCTCTGTCTTGTAGCAGGATGTAGAGGAGCTGCTAATGGTGCCGTTGTTAGTGGACTAGGACCTTAAGAGAAATTATTTGCATTTCACTAAGTGTTTAAAGTTTCACTCGGTGATTTATGTTCTGTACAATAACACCAAGAACCCTGAACAGTTCTTTAAATAAACTGAATAGGAAATGGTGACTCGGATTTTACATCTAGGCCTTCATCCAACAAAAGACGTCTTACGGCTGAACTAACTGTGAATGAATGAAAACTTTCATAGTTCTATTATTGAATCCGAGTTTACAATGGATGCTTTTGTTTCCATTGTCAACTTTAAAACTCGTTCCATATTGATATTCAGTTCTGGTAAAAACAATTGCTACTGGTATTAATATAGGATGAAAAGTGAATTCACCTTTACCTGGCAGCCCGGCTGTAGACCCTCGGGGCAGTTCTGGTTTCCCTCGTACTGATGGCCTTCCACCCGCCAGGGAACCGGGTGGCATAACTGTTATAACAAAGCAATGTTGTAAAAATATAATTTAAATTGCAACAGGCAAGGGGTATAAAGTTTTACGATTGTACTATAAAACACACATCTGAATGACGCAACAGGATGCAAAATAGTTGTTATTGATAAAATGGTTTACAATAAAGCATATTGTAGGTACCTTCTCAGCTGCTTGTTGAACAAATCAAAGTTTTTGTTAACAAGCTTATCTCGATATACCTGCTTTTTGCACACAGTTGACTATGTATTTATAATAATAAAATTAAAAATGGTATGGGGAAAGTGTTTTGCTCAGTAGTGGAATAAAATTGGTTAAATAAATAAATATAAAAATCACCTGGCAATTTAGAGGGCTGTTTCTTGTGTTCATCATCACTGTCTTCTTCCGATGAGCTTGGGTCGATCATTTTGCTGCTTCTGTCAAAACAAAATACATAATTTTCATTAAATATTTTTTTTTTTTAAAGTTATAAGTTAGAAAATGCTCTGGAAGCTTATTTTCCACTTAGTGTACTTTGAAAAATACCATTTTAAAAATCGTAACTAAAAGCAAAATTTGGTAAATACTCTTCTAATTTATTTGTTAATCTATTTGTTGGTAATTTAAAACACAACCTCAATCTATATCCTATACAAACATCTTTGAACTGCCGTAAACCACGCGATCCCAAACCCTTGCAAGGGTTAATAACTAATAAATAAACCCATATTAATAATGACTATAATATGGGGCAGAGTTTATGATGGGTCTCTGCAATCAATAAGGCTATTACAGCTGTTCTCGGCCGAAATGAGACATAACCAATCTAGCCACGATAGCTGTATAATATACTTTTATTTACAAAGGAAGATGATAATAGCATAGGTATTTATTTATGACTCGAAACATTTCGTAAGGAAGTGCCAACGGTCGAAATATTTGTGGACCGCCCGGAGGACACGGTGAAGCATACGGAAAAGATGTGCCCGTTTGGGCAGAGCACCGCCGTGTCCTCGTAGGGGCGATCGGCGGCAATGACTTCTCACGCCGGGTCCTGGTATAGGCCATGGTCCAGAGCGAGGAGAAATGGCAGGCGGTCGCATTCTACTGCGAAGCAGTAATACTAGCAAAGGAAGCGGCTGCACGCGAGAGGGAACAGCCCTCACGCCCCAGCCGCCGGGATCCTGTTCCCGATTTCCAGCCACCGTAGGCGTAGGCTTCCGGACGGCGGTAACCGTTCGGACCGAGCCCAAGTTATCGACGGCGCGTAGTGTTCCACGCACGCCTCAAGGAGATGTCAGCAAATCGTAGGGGCTCAGCAGAGTCGAAGCCTACTGGGCCATGGGTTAAGTGAAAATGAACCGCCGCGCCGGGGCCCTGGAACGCATGGCTAAGAATCATTGGATGATTACCCACCTTAAAAAAAAACGACCTAAATATTTTGTTACCTAACAAAGATGATATTGGACTATGGACAAAGAAAAGTGGTAGATATGCGAACTCATTACTATTTTTTATTATTATGTCTAATTCTACGAATATATTTCTCAATTCATCCATAAACACCGCAATGTCTGGAATATCGACAAGCGATTTTATTATATCTTTATTTGCTTAAGGGTCAGACTTTGGCATCAGATCTGTTCAAACTGTTCCAAATTCTTAAGTTTCTCATTTAAATCTTACCAAACGCGGTAAAATCACAATTCTTATAACCATTTAATCAAAAAAACAATCGGTAGATCTACTCCATGAGGCCAGATATTTGTTCCAAGTCATCTCAAAGCTTCAAAAGTCAAAGCTATGGTCTATAAAACAGGATTGAATACGAAATACATCAATTTATAATACATAAAGTGTATGAAACATAAAATGTCGGGCAAAATATTACGATGGTGGAGTTACGAACTGGCATGAATAATTTACAAGGCCTGCACAACCATTATGTCTGGCTATACCTACTTGTATTACTTCTCATATCTACGTTTATTTGTACGAATGCTGAAAACCTCGTAGGTTATGGAAAATAGGCTAGTTTGAAATCTATACCGATCTAGACTAGGCACCTAGTAGGTAGTCACATAGTTTCTGGTACATTTTTAGTATAAAGAATTCATGCGTGGAAAAATGCCTCACACGTGCCTGTTTGCCGCGAAAGGGGTAAGAAGGGATGTCAATAAAATTCCCACATTTTGCCAGCTATGTTTCTGATATTGCCTGTTGCCACTGAGAAATTCCTAATGGAAAAACACAATATGTAGTTTACCCAGCACATCGGAAGTAGCTTTTGTGACCACTGGACCAAGGAGGCAAAAAGACAGTTGCTTATTGAAATGGTTGAATACACTACGAGTATTATATTTTTCCAATAAACATAAGTAAATAACAATACATGTACATAAGAAACTTAAAATGTGAATTATATTACACCTAATTATAAACAACAATATGTTCTTATAATATAATAATATTTTTAATTAATTATTATAAAAAAAATAAAAAAATACACTCAGGCGTCGAAGAATTGTTGAATTGGAAATGACAATTTAGAACCGTATAAAACAAAACCACTAAGATAAATCTAAAAACTTTGTTAGATCCAACGTTATATAAAAATCGTGAAAAATTGGTAGCGATAGAAAAAGTTTTGACGTTACGCCATCCTCAAAACATCGAATCCTATTCCGAAACAAAACATTGAGGAGTAAGTAAATCAAAAAAAACTTTATTTTTAACTTTCGCAACCGAATCAAAAAGCTCGCTGAATATTCCAATATCGATTTCAAGGTTAACATCTGATTGAAATTCTGAACTCGATAATTTTAGGCCTAAAGTCAGAAACTAAATCACCTTTTTGCTGATTTAATGTAGTTAGAGACCATACACGAAATAGTTTCATCGTATATTCCATTAGCAACCCAAAGATGTATCGAACATTAAATATTTCATCGCGATGACACCCCATTAATCCCTACTCTCCCAGTACTAGCGTATCTCTTCCATAATGTATGTACAATAAACCAACCCCCATTTCATATTCAATATCATTTTCCACACCTATTACCCTAAATTGATAGGTTTTATAATTTTCTATATTTAGAAAAGTACTCAGTATGATTGATTTTTTCCCGATCCAATCTCCCCCATTATTAAGTGACTCTATTTTGATGTCGGAAATTTTCGACCGATCCTCTTTGATGACATACAAAGATATCAAATCAATTACCAAGGCTTTGTAAGTTAAACATTTGTTCAATTTTATTTTGACGATTTTTTAAATGAAAATGTTTATTGGAAATAACAGAAAACGTTAAAATAGGTTGGATATTTTACTTAAGAATTCACAAAGGAATTTCTACGGAACGCCATGGGGCTTTAAGGCATTAACATTGTAGGTATCGTCCTTTTGGATTTATTAAACAAATCTCCATCTGTTTGTAGCTTATGATCACAGAAAATATTATTTCACTGCAGAATGAGATACTTAGTGAAATCATAAGACTGAAGAAAGAGGGCCCATTTATTGCTAACATAAAGGCGTCAATTGTTTGTAAAATAGAAGATTGCTTTTCGACCCCTCACGCCGCAGATCCTCGTTTCCCTTTTAATAATGCTTTGTCCATTACCATAAAATGCCGATCCAATATCGGCAGGATTCAATGAATAGAGACCAGACTGTACAACTGAAGCTAATATGTATTCAATTGCATTGAATTGAATGGAAGCAAATAAAAAGAAATGCAGACTTTAAGCCTGTGACAGCACCGCGTTCTACTTAAAGAGTCCCAGTGCGATACTGAATTGCTTCTAATTATGAAATTAGTTATTCTTTTTACTTATTCTTTCTAGACTTCTGAAACATTTATTATTTTTAAATTACGGAATAATTAATTATGAGAGTAGGATATGAATATTAAGTACTACATTATTTTAATTTCTTCATAAATAAACACGAGCGATACAATATTTATCTACAATAAAATATTCATAGACTGAAAGCACAGAATCCCAGCTTCAAACGTAGTTAATAACAATTTCATTTTCATTCTCCGTAAATTTCGTATTCACTGAGTTATCCATATGTTAAGCTAGACAAAAGCCTTTCGTTGAGCAGTTACTCCGACCTCTAGGAAAGGTTGCGAGAACGCATTTCTGTTTTCCAGTTATTCAGCTCCTTCAAGTAATTAATTATTCAAAACGTTTACATCGTTGTTTAGACTAGGAAATCAACGCAGTTGAGGTTTTGGTTTGTGTAGGCCAGTAATTTGCGGAAAGGTTGAAAAGGCTAGTGAGGTGGGGAGAATGGGAAAAGGGCATACCAAAATTGTAAAGACTCAATCAAAAATTAACTGTCTCAACTTAAATGATGGACAGATTTTATGAAAGATGATGAAGCTATAAAGGAGATGATTATCGAGATTACGACGAATGAATAACACGAAAAGAAATGAAAAATTAAAAAAAAATAATGAATAAAATTAATGATACTCAGTTTGGAGGTATGCGGAACAGAGAATAAAGTCCCGCAAACCTCCGTTGAAAAGGGAGAATCCTCCGATCAGACGGGTGTTATGTCTGGTGGGCAGCTGCCCGATAGATGATTTCAGGCTGTTCTATGTGTTCTAATCGCGCGGAGAACTTTAATTGCGTGATGCAGAATTAGTTCTTATGTTATGCCATAGATGTCGCTACAAATATATGGATGAAGACATACTGCGTTAACCTAAAATAATTTGAGATGAGGGTTGGAGGATTATCAACTCTCTTAAATGTCGTTAGCTGAAGCAGTGAACCGACAAATGTAGTGTAAAATGCTCATGGAGCTGAACTGAGGGAACTAATAGATTGGAAAAGAAAAGGTGTGCATCTTAGAATAACATACATAGACATGGGTAATGAGATAGTCAAAATCTATAAGAACCGAATCAGGATCACACTAAGTATGTATAGTAAATACAACTTTTGATTAAATAAGAAGTACTGATGAAACAACATGGAGATTTGAATCTTTAATTAATTATTTATTTTATTATATGCACATAGTAGTACTGAGGCGTACTTAATGATTTAGGCATTTTGTAACAGGCCAAACTATATGTTATGCAGACAAAAATAGTGGTAGGTGCAATAAAGAGAAAAAACTGGGCAAGTGCGAGTCGGACTCGCGCCCTGAGGGTACCGTACAAACTTACCTATGTAAAGAGTTCTATTCCTGGTTGGAGCCTCGAAGCTTTTTCCAAATAGCAAAAAAAAAATTGTTGACGTAACAACAATGTTTTCTGTTTTCAGATTTATTCTTATAATTGTGTTAAAAGACCTTGCTTTATGCAAAATTTCAGGATTTTGGGTCAACGAGAAGTACTAAAGAATTTTGCGATATAAACGGCCATATCTTTTTCCGTTAACTTTCTGTTTGATTTTTTCAAGTATATGGTTATAATTTCAACTTGACAGACAGACAGACAGACGGACATTCAAAAAAGTGATCATACATAATATAAATAAAGGTAACTAGGTATTTAAAATGTTCATTTCTCAGCAATGTTAATAAACTAGAAGTATTTTAAGAACAGTTTCAATTGCAGCAAGCTTCACAAGAAATGTCCAAAGAGACCTTAAGAGCACGGTGTTATTTTTAAAACCATATCAAACGTTCTAAAGCGAGTATTTTCTCAAGCATTCTATTTGTTGTCGGGTCTTAAGATATCTTTATTTTCTTTCAATTACTTCCGTTTCTACTCATTCACTTTTGTTTGTTTGTAACGACTGGAGGAAAATAATTAAGGAGTACGAATATTTTTTTAACAATGAAGTAGCTTTGTTAATGACGATGTTGTTTTTTTGCGATGAAAATTAAATTTATCTTTTTATTATTTAAAAGGCTTTTAACATTTTCCTGATTTAGCTTGTTTATTTACTAGCTGGCATTTTTCAAAACAGTATCATAAACTTTATAGATCTTTTTCCTCTTATTTAATTATAAAAATCCCCATATATTATCCATATAACGTCATAAAGAGCAATTTTTGCTCCGAAATTTTGTTTCCTAGTTGCTTTTTATTCGAAACAATATTTATCTTCGTCATTATCATTTCAGCCCAAAGATAATAATAATAATAATATTCCACAACTGTCACACAACGCCGTCTAGTCCCAAGCTAAGCAGAGCTTGTGTTATGGGTACTAGACAACTGATAAACATACTTATATATTTCTAAATACATACATATTATAGATAAATTACACCCAGACACAGAACAAATGATTGTGCTCATCACACAAACATTCGTCCTGGGTGGGAATCGAATCCACGACATCCGGCATAGCAGTCAGGGCCACTAACCACTAGACCAACAGGCCAGTCGCTGTTAGAGAAAAGCTTCCCCCAAGTGTCGCCACCACGACTGGTCCTGTGCATTTCGTATGCATCGGAATCATGCGAAATTATAATATAGTTTTAATGTGTGGCCAGCGGCTTCGCTCGTGTAAGTAAGTAGAAAAGGATCTCTCGTGTGCCCAATTTCATTTATATCTGTTAGACTTTTGATCGTAAAGAAGTAACAAACTTACGCCTTTACTGTGACACGCGCACATATGTCTAATAATGAATATTTTTCAGTCAATAAAAGTCAGAATGTACTTTTATTTGAGAGTATGTTGTGTTATTAAAAAAATATACATGTCGTACCACCATACTAATATTCTTCAGTTATTATTGAATACCCAGCCCTAAATAAAATTATTTTAAATAGTGACGCTATAGCTTATAAAATCCCGGAAGGGCCTAAACCATGGCTTAATAAAATATCTCTTTGAATAATAAACAGTTTTACAGGACAATGGCAGCCAAGGACATTACTTTGTTTCAGGTCTGACCTAGCTAACAAAATGCCGCAGAAAATTTCAACATTCAGACCAGTTTATTTAAGGGTTTCTACCCTCGTCGAGTTAAAACATATTTAAACATTAATTGAGGAAAAGTCCTAATCGTTACTCTAGATAAGTTAGACGTGAACAGAACGCTTCATGAACTAACGCTATATTAAGTAATAGTAGGTACCTACTGTGGAAGATCGCATGAAAAACATACCACGTTAGCATGAAGGCTGTTCGTTCGAATATAACTACTTTTAAAGCATAATGCTTTAGCAAATTCAGAATAGGATTCCAATTTGACAGGAAAATAATTGATGTTTTTCAGTTATTTCATCATCATCATCATCATTTCAGTCGAAAGACGTCCACTGTTGGACATAGGCCTCCCCCAAGCATCACCACAACGTCCGATCCTGTGCGTCTCGCAACCACCGCATTCCCGCGACTCTCACCAGGTCGTCGGTCCACCTTGCGGGAGGCCTTTCAACGCTGCGTTTTCCGGTGCGCGGTTCAGTTTTTTTGTTATTTATATATTAAAACTTCATGCAACACAAAAGTACAAAGGTGAAGTCAGTCAGTTCATAGTAGACCATGCGAAGAGTGCCCAAAAATACAAGAATCAAAACATTCTTCATCAGATTTCAGAAGCATATTACAACTAGAGCCCACGCTCCCAGTCTCTATAGTACCATCCATATAGCCCTCATTAATCTTTTTCCATCTTTATTCCAATATTTGCCATCTCTATTTCCCATCGTTTTAGTATTCACCCCATTTCTAGAGATATCATCTTTCGCACAACGTCGCTACCAGCCCATTGTTATAGCACGTATAACCCACGCACGTGGTATCCTTATATACCTACAAAAGTATATAAATAAAAGTTCAGAAAGACGTGTATGTTTGTTACGTCTCGTTGACAATGTCCCGATTAGGTATCTTCAGAGTTTTTTTGTACACTGAACAATTTTATTCTCGAAATAGGGACCCATTTATAACTTACAAATATCAGGAGCAACGACACAGCTAATATTTTATTACAAAGCTACCTACCTATTTCTACTTACTTAATTGATAGGTATTATTTACATTTGCGAAACAATTATTATTTCTTACACAAGTATTTTCTTTTTGTTCTTGTTTACTTATTATATTCCATTCCGAAGTTCTACAACTTCACTTACTGTAATAGAATAAGCCTTTATTCTATTTTCATTTCAGATCTCATCGTGATATAAGGCTTCATCATATACTATTGGTATTGCAATGACTTTATCATCTACACTTCTACACTTATATTATGAAGAGGTAAGTTTGTTTTTTTGTTTGTAGGAGGTAATCTCTGAAAGTACTAGTTCAATTGCTATTTTTTTTAAAGTGAGTAAAATGAGATAGTGGTCAAACGCAAGATTATCCAGAATAAAAAAAAAATATATTAAAAATAAATAACCATCGTCGTCATCATCAGCATCGATTTACCCAAAAAAATAGGGTCAGCTTCCAGTGTAACTGGACGTAGTTGAATGTAAATATACACCACTAATTTTTAATTAGTACAAATATTTATAGGGCTTATTAGAAAAGGTCTTGTTATTATTTAAGTAAAGTCTCAATAAATAATATTCTTAAACAACAAAGTTGTTAGAGATTTGTTTATATCCCAAAATGTCACTCAATTTATGGACATATTGTACAGGCTATTGATTATGAATGAAAAACTATGGAAAAACACTGCGCGTAGTATGACCAATTTTCGTGGATATTTTTGGGATTCAGTTTTTTTTTACTTTTGACTACATAAATATGATTAGTAATGGGTACAGATAGAGCCCATTTTTTGTACTAATTAAAAACTAGGGGTAAATTACATGGTACAACTGCCTATCGCGCTACAACCCCAAAACTGAGTAACGCAACTATTAATACAGTTACCTACGAGTATATGTATTTAAGATCATAAACTATAAATAGATGGGAACAGCGTCATTAGGTAACTTTTTTTATAAGATATTTTGGTGAGGAATACTCAATTAATGACGTACCGACCCGACCTATACGCATATCTTGAATTTATTGATTTATTTATACATAATAATTATACGCAAAAAAAACAGAAAGCCTAAATTCTACTGAATGGACGTAGGAAAATGATTCCTCAGTCGTTGAACCCACGATAAAATTAAACGGAAAAGAAAATTGGATGAGTGTAGGAAAGAGCGAAGACATAACTTCGATGCGTAACAAGAAGCCAAAAACTTTCCTAATTTAGCGATATAATGTAATTACAGGGGCATGTTCTTACTTACTGTTCCACCGGGAGATCTAAAAACAATACTATATTTACTGCAAGTAATAGGGACTCAAGTACAGCTCAACTGTGATTTATAAGCTCTTGTAGAATGTCCCAATTATTTTTGAGGACTGTCTCAACTTCAATCAATAACTGTTCGACCTTCATCATCTAGTTTATTGTTATAGCTAGACAAAGATTTCTGGAAGGATTTTCTATAGTTTCAGATCGCAATTACAAAACGGTAACTTAGCGGGACTTGCGTTTCATAAATAAGATATAAAACGTTTTCTCTATTTCGCAAAATCATGGGACGAAAGTCCATGGAGCAACAGAGGCGCATTGTCTACAAAGAAATGAATAACAAAACAAAAATTTAAGTTTTTTAAACTAAAATATGTCTTAAAGGGGAATAAAACTTTTTCCATACATTGCCATGTAATTTTTCGTACACACAAACATAAAATAATATATTGCGATACAAACAGTTCATGTACAAAGGCGAGCTTAACTCAGCTTTTTTTCTTTTCGCCAATAGTGAAACCTAGGCTATCTCAAAGGACTGTATGATAAATCAATAGCAAAAAGAATTATGTCTACCAAGCGTAACCAAACGAAGTTAGAGACTATTTAGTGTACTGCTATAATTTGTTAACAGGCGTTATTTTTCTTAAATAAAAACTACTATTTATGTCTGATATTTTAAGTTACCCATTGTTAAATATAGTTTTAGTTTCGGTTTTCATGGTGAATAGGCATTAAATAGTGTCAATCACTATCATAACACTAACGCGTATCTTTACGATTCATTTATCACTTATTTTTTTTACTAGTTTTAGTGTTGAAGAACTGCGAGTGTGATAAAAATATGACAGTAATAACCTATTTAATCTATGGTATTAATGGCAACCTCAAAATATTACGTATTATATTTCCATTTCATTATAATATAACAAAAATAGGTAACGCCTGACAAATATATACTAGCAATGCTTTTATACGTATCTTCGCTCTGTTACGGTTTAAAGACCTGGTTCTTTTTGCTATTGATCCCTCGTATTGTCATCTAGCATATAACCTAAGTTTCATTTCTAGCAAAAAGAAAAAAGTAAATCATGCCGAAACATGCATTTCCGAAACAAAAAATATCGAGATCATCTGTGATGAATGATTTTTCAATCAAAAACAAAGAAAAAGAAATTAGTGATTGGAGAACATTGACAGCGTACAATATTATACGAGTACATTGAACTACCCCATTTCTTTTTTTTTGAGTTTCAGCGACTAATCATCTCAGTTTGGATTCATCGACCTCCGTTTTTTTTTCCTAGTGGAAAACCTTATAGATGGCCACCACCCTTGTACAAGTACAGGGGTCTGTCTGTCAGACTTATACTGACTAAAACGACCCCGGTGTCTCTATTGCCTATACCCAAATCCATGTAAGTTTGACGCATAATGACATTTTCTGCCATACAAATAAACAAGACTTCAAAAAAGTTTTCCTTTTTAAGGCCGTTATGACATGGCCTTGTTTCTACCATTTACTGTAGCTAAGAAACCGAGCATTCCCCATAAAGATTGTGTCCCAGATGCGCACACAAATTGTGTAAGCAGAAGTGTCGTTTGGCCAGCCGCAAATTAAATTGCGCTAGAGCCGCAGCTGAAGAAATTAGTTGTGTGTAAACGTAGTTGTATTATAGCTTTAGTTTCGCTCTGTCGTTGGAACACAAGCCTTAATTACATATGAGTTTTATTTTTATGAATAAAAGTTTTCGCAGAGATTAAAAGTTTACCAGCCAACATTTTATAAAACATTTTGTGTTGTCGCTCTTTTTATTTATGTACTAAAATTACATGCAACACAAAGGGTACAAAGACCCTGGGCCCCGGGATGAAGGCAAAGAAGGAACAGGAGTGGGTTTTTAGTCAGTAAAAGTCTGACACTATCTCGCGCTCCACCCAAGGGCGGGATATTTCAATAGATGATTTTTCCACCTAAAAAAAAGGGGTACAAAGACGGACTTAATGGCTTAGTTCTGTTGTTGCTGAGCGTATTCTCTTTTTAGCGGTTGGGATTTCATCAAATAGCTGCTTGTCACGCTCTAGGTGGAGCAAGACAAAGTTTCAGATATTTACTGAAGCCAACTAGTGTTCCTTCAATATATATATTTTAAAACATTAAAGCTTTTAACATTTCCGTCATTGTATATTTACGAAGTAGCAGTATTTGTCAAAACAAAAACACGGCCTTTTGAGATCAAAGCTCCAACAGACTCACGTTTGAGAAAAAACTGAATCTATATATCTATATAAATAAAAGGAGAAACTGACTGACTGACATCTCAACGCACAGCCGAAACTACTAGGAGCGTGCAATTTTGCACAAGGTTTCGTTTTATGTCGTAGGCGAGCACTAAGAGAGGATTTCCCAAAATTCAACCCCTAAGGGGATGAAACGGTGGTCCAAAGTTTGTATGAAAAATCCTGTTTACACGCGGGCGAAGCCGCTGGCAGAAGCTAGTCTATATATATAAAAGGAGAAACTGACTGACTGACATATCAACACACAGCCGAAACTATTGGGACTTGAAACATGAAATTTTGCACAAGGTTTGCTTGTACGATGTAGGTGAGCACTAAGAGAGAATTTTAGAATTTTTTTTACATTCATCGAGTGAAGCCGCGGGTTGTATTTTAAAAGCTGTAAAAGTTTAGTTATAATTAAAAAGCGACTGAAAAAATGTTTAATTAATAAATGTTACTACTTTACGACTGAATTTATGGAGGATAATTAAATTAGGTTTACTGTTGATAATTATATTTTAATTTTTGACATCGTTACCTATTTTTATTTTATTTAGTAGCTGACATTTTAATTATACGTACCGACATTTATAAAACCTAAATTTATTATATTTGTATGCTTGCGAGTAGAATGCAGAGCACCAATATTATTATTTTAACATCTATTGTAAACTTTGTACCTGCATTGTGACAAATAAAACGATTTGATTCCATTTTTTATTTTTATTTCTTGATAGGTTCGCGCTTGACCACTATCACACCTGATGATAAGCGACGATGCGGTCGACGATGGAGCGCGCTTACCTAGACATAACCTATTCAGACTCAACTTAAACAAAGAATCACGGAAACACAGATTCCGGCAAGGAACTCCACTCCTTAGCTGTGCGCACAATGAATGTGTTCCCAAAACGTTTCGTGCGTATAGGTGGGATGTCCACCATGTACCGGTGGCGCATTGCCGTACGCCTGGTGGTCCAATGATGGAACGGGATAGGCGGAATTAGGTTTTGCAATTCCGACGCACACTCCGAATTGCCCTTTTTGTTCCAAGACCGCAGTAACTTGTTAAAGTATTCATTCATAGGTTAGTTTTTGATAGTCTTCTTGAACAGTTCTAGTTCCGGTCGTAATCTACACTAATATTCTAAAGAGGTAATTTTGTTTTTTTGTTTGTAGGAGGTAATCTTTGAAAGTACTGGTCTGATAACTAAAATTATTTCATCGTTAGAAAGCTGCTTTATTCCTGAGTGACGTAGGCTATATTTTATGTAGGTACGCGGGCGAAGCGGCGGGCAAAAGCTAGTTCGTAGATATAGTCGAACAGTTTGCCTTTGGCTAACTTTAGAATATCAGTATCGACCGGTTATTCTGTTACTGGGTTACTATACTGTTTGTAGCTTTTTTCACGTGGGATCGTGAGTGAGAGGGGGTGACACGCTTTTACTGACTAAAACCCAGTGCCAACTTCAGTTGCCACTTTGAAAGGGCCGCGGTAGAAAGACATCCTCTACCAGTCAACCTTTAGGTTAATAAAGATTAGACTGTGGTATCTACAAATGACAGCCGGGACCTGCAACGGCTTAACTTACTTTCCGAGGCACGGAGGGATCATCTTAACATACCAAATCTTGGTATGTTAAGAACATCCCATACCCAAACCGACCCTGGCAAAAGGACTGCTTATTCTGTTACTAGGTTACTAGCAGTGGCTCTGTAGATTTTACGTAGGAAATCATCTAATGATTCGTCCCGTTCTGGGTGGAAAGAGAGTGTCAGAAGTCGTCTACTGACTAAAACCCACAGTGTTACCACCAACCAAACAAACCAACCAACCAACCAAACCACCAACCAACCAACCGACCGACCAACCAACCAAACCAACTAATCAACCAACCAACCAAGCAACCAACCAAACCAACCAAGCAACCAACCAACTAAACCAACCAACCAAGTTGTGTGGCCAACCAATGGCTTAGCTGAGGCCAATGGCTTGACGTACTTTCCGAGGCAGGGAAGAATCTTGGTATGTTAAGATCATCCATCTACAAACCGACCTCGACAAAGGTTGCTTAACTTGGATATCGAACTGTGCCGCTTTTATCATTTTAGCCACGATCTCCTCAAGTAGCAAGGGAGAGTACAAAAATTATTTATTCTCTCTGTGAAAACAAAAGCCTTCCTATATTATATATAACCTTTGCTGCATCATGGGACAAATTACGGCCATGTTAATAAAGGATATCTTTTAATACCCTCTTTTGTGGCACACGTCGATAATTTTCGAGACGTATAATTGCGAAATGCAACATTCACATTCAAAATGAATACACTGCTTTTGTGTTTGTGTTAATAAGAGCTACAAAGGAATCCTTTTATCTACGAAATTAAAAGAAACGTTTGAACATTTTGAATTGATCAGAATACAAAAGCATAGTACAATCAACCTTATAATATTTCCACTGCTAGGTCTCAGGTATGTAGAAGAGGAAATAGGTCGTAATCCACCAAGCGAGCCCAGTGCTTGTTGGTAGATGTCGCATATCAGCAGTAAATGTAGCATATCATAATCAGCCTTTTAATGTTTCCACTGCTGGGACTCAGGCCTCCTCTCTCTAGGAGAGGGAATGGGCCGTAATCCACCACGCGGGCCCAGTGCGGAGTGGTGAATGTCACATGTCTTCGAATTTTTGATTCTAGGACAAACCGGTTTCCTCACAATGTTTTCCTTCACCGTTTTGAGAGCAGTGGTGATGAAATAAACTACACAAAGTAATGCACCTGACTGAGAATGAATTTGTAAATCGGGGCTGTACTAGACCACCACTGCTCTCCTAGGCTGCTCAACATATAATAGTTACTTAAGAGCGTCCTTTTCAAGGTACATTTTCATACAACCGCTCTATCTGTGGATATTATCTTGGCTTCTATAGAAATCAAAACATAAATTTGTGTAAAGCTAATCTAGTAAAGACCTCTGAATATCTGCTATTTTACGTGAACTTTGGGTCTCCATAATGTACTCATATATTCATAATATAAAAAGTAGGTACATCAATAAAAGCTTTGCACATTTAATTGAGATTCTGAATGACGACAATTTTTCTGAAAAAAAATTAAGGATTTTAAAAAAATACGTATTTCCTGTAACAAGTTTTGTGTAACATTCGACTAAAACACGGAATAACCGAATTCTAACAGAGTTTTTAGGCGTTATCTCTCTTATTTTGCATTGCTTCTTCATCAAATATCGCGTTGGATTGCGTTAGATGAAGCGACAAGCTTTTAAACCATGATCGATTTTGACGGCGTCAACATCGAGCATATGTTGACGATAGGCGAGTGAAAAAGTTTCCTTCTCTTAAGTTTTTAATAGTGAACAGTTGTATAAAATGTCTTCTTAGTCGTATACATCTCATGGTAATCACATCTGATTGTAAGCGATGAAGTGGTCGACGGCAACGGTAGAGCATGCTTGCCTAGAAGCAACTTATTCGCATTTGACAGATTATTTTATTTTAAGCGTTTGGATAATTCTTTAAAAAGCACTCGAACCCCACGGCCCAAGAGTTTCAACCCCAAACGGCTCAAAAATATAACTGCCAACGAGGTTGTTATATTTCAGCCGCTTGAGATTCTTCGCAGCCGCAACGGCAGCACCAACACAGCACGAAGAGCTTAGTCGACACTTCGCGTGACCCAAGGGCTGGTTTTACATTGGTCAGAGATTAAGCATTGCCATACAACGTGGCAATGCCGCCAGTCTTTTGGCCACACTTCCAGTCGACAGCGACGCGGAGGAATTTAATGACGCCATATTTTAGCTAGTAGTTTTTGCCTTTAGTGTATAAATAGTTTTAATTAGTTAATTGTTTTTATTATTCGAAATTGGAACTCTTTGCGTGCATGTTACTTTTTAATTTGCGAGACTGTCTTTTAATTAAAAAATATCACTTATCCAAAACCATTCTAAATCATTATACTTACATAATATTGCGCATAAAGTTTGCCTGAACTGAGCCCCCGTTTTGTCTTCAAGGACAGCCTCTGTCAGAAGCTTATAAATCACGATTATGACTCGGCTAAACCACATAAGTGCCTGTCTCTATATCTCGCTATTTTATAGGGGTTGCTCGTGAAGGGAAATGTCAATGTTATGCCTAAAAATATTAAGCTCGGGAATTTTAAAAAACTTGTTTGATTTCTTATATAATCACTCTGATATTACAATGGCGATAGTTTGTATTCTTTGTTTGTTTGTTACTCCTTCACGCTTAAACGATCTGATTTAAATGAAATTTGCCAATATGATTCTTTTTATCCCGAGAGTTCCCTTGGGATAATTTTCTACTTTCAATTGCTGGCAGAAGTTATTATAACATAAAAAAACCATGATTTACCACCCTCAAAAAAGGCTCAATCTTAGTTTTGGTAACCCGTAAGGCAGTTCCTGTAATGAATCGTATGTATCGCGTGAAGAAGATGTAGCCGCAATAACCAGAGATAAAATAATTAATGTCGCACATTTCTTCGGTTCAAACAATCGAATGTTTTAAGCTGGAGATAAAAATCTATGCATAGGAAGCATCACAGCTGTATAGATATATTTCCCAGAAGATCTTGACACTGACGAGGGTGCGACGCGTCACATGTAACTGCAGAATAATCATTTTCTTAATATTCACTTGAATCTCGAGCTCCTGAAGTAGAGACGGAGAATTTACTTTAAAATAATAAAACCAAATTGTTATTATCTTTACCTAAGCATATAAAATATAACAGCCGAATGCCTCGAGTAGGCCACGCCTCCGATACCTTTGTTTTAACGTCATCTCAACGCTCAGTCACGTGGTCAGAACAAAGGAATAGGAGGCGGGGCCTACTCGAGGCGGTCGACGCAAACGAAACGATCGTAACTTGGCTAGGGGGGCTGAGTTATTAAGTAGTAGTAGGCTTCGCTCGAATGATAATAATCAAAAATTATCGAAGACGAACATAAGTACAAACTGGATAAAACAAGCCAAACCCAATAAACAATATAAAACCCAGGACTGGGTCATCCAAATCCAATGAATGAACATCTAGTCTCGTAAAAATTATAATAAACTAGCTTCTGCCAGTGGCTTCGCCCGCGTGAAAGGAGGTTTCTCCATTCAAATTTCAGACCCCCGTATCTTCCAGTTCAAGAGTAATTTTTAAAAATCCTTTCTTAGTGCTCGCCTAAATCATGAAAGGAAACCTTTTGCAAAATTTCACACTCCTAGTCCCAGTAGTTTTGGCTGTGCGTTGATATGTCAGTCAGTCAGTTTCTCCTTTTATATTATACAAGCTTCTGCCCGCAGCTTCGCCCGCGTAAATGTAGGTTTCTCCATACAAACTTTGGACCCCTGCTTCATCCCCTTAGGGAGTGAATTTTGGAATATTCTTTCTTAGTGCTCGCCTACGTCATGAAAGGAAACCTTTTGCAAAATTTCACACTCCTAGTCCCGGTAGTTTTGGCTCTGCGTTGATATGTCAGTCAGTCACTTTCTCCTTTTATATATATTGATGATAGGAATACAGAAATTAGGATGTTGGCTACAAAGTACGCAATATAATCCTTTACTTATATCACACTAATATAATGAAGGCAAAAGATTGTATAAATGTATTTGTGTGTGCGTATGTTTGTAACTGCTTCACCCACAAAGAATAGAACGGATTCGAATTAAATTTGGCCTACGGGTAGACCACGTCTTGGCATAGCACAAAGGGTTTTTTTTATTCCAGGACTATACCCTTTTGACTATACTTGGCATAGCACAAAAGATCCAGAAGGGTCGAAGTGCTCTGGTTTAAGGCCAGCCCCACAACAAGATACCCTCTTGAACTTGGCCCTTTCTACTTTTACGCGAGCGAAGCCGCTGACACGAGCTAGTAGAAATTCATAAGATAATAATTACAGTAACAAAACAACAACCCTATACTGTAACTGAGTAACACATACGTCTTGTTTCAGGCGTCCCCTGGAGACACGTCAAACTTTCAACACTTGTAGGCTTTTCAGCGTGAACCCCTGAAGGATTGGATGGGGAGGGTTGGAACGTGTCGCGTTATCCCTCTTGGGAGGGATGGAGGTATAGTTCCGGGGATATTGTGGCCGGGTGTAATTAATTACCGGTGATATGATATTAATTCTTGAAGGAAAATATGGCTTCGTAGACAAATGGAAATGAATTGTACCTACTGAGGCTCTGATGTAGGCGTTCCGAACTATTACATATACTCGAAAATAAAGTTTCGAGTGAGTTTGGCAAATATCTCCAAATTATCCACCATTACACTGGTTACACTTCTAAGGTCCGGACGAAGCGTTTCGCCTCGTCGTTTATACCGCGTACATCGAAGGACTTGAACAATTTGCCTGCAGCGGTCTTCCCGTCCGATTATAATTTATGTGTCTTCAAGGCTAGAGTGAATGGGCTCTTAATAAACTAGTGCGCCAGACCATCAACGATTGCATCGCTGCTTACCATCAGGTGTAATCGCAGTCAAACACTAGTTTATAATTTATATTATTTAAAAATAAATATTTTGGTCGTAATATAAGATAAACCCTCGGACACCCCAGGAGTATTACTTAATACGTAATTGCGCGTTTTATACGTGAATCACCAAAAAATAAAAAATAAACATTTTCTGGATCTTTCTAGGAAAAACAAAAATATAGAAACCAAAATTACGGCTAAATAAAAATCGTACAAACGTGTGTACAAAATGGTAATTAAGCGGTTTTTCAAGGTCATTTAATTTGTACAGACGTATTTTGATATGCTTCAACTAAAATTGAAAAATCCGTGGATTAGGGTAGGTACAAAAAATGAGAAAGTAGCCGTACTAACAACATTCTACAAATAAAAACCCTAATATAATTTCCTAAGCTAGAAGGTAGCATAGGTTAGAAGCTAGCAAAGGCTAGAACGTAGGTGGAAGGTAGGTGGTGGTATGTTTAACTGCAAAACACAATTTAAGTTTCTCGTGGAACTAAATGGTAAATGCCAGAGAAAATTAAAGGTCAGAAAGCTTTTGGTTAAAATAATCTAGGTGTCTGGAGCAGTGGTGGCCGAGTGGTGACGGCCCCGACTTACGAGTTGTAGGTCGCGGGTTTCAACCCAGCCAAATAAATTACCTTGTGTAATTTATTGCATCACCACTGCTTTCAAAACGGTGAAGGAAAAGAAAACATCGCGAGGAAACCGACATGCCCTAGAACCAAAGATTCGAAGATATGTGACATTCACCAACCCGCACTGGGCCGGCGTGGTGGATTACGGCCCATTCCCTCTCCTAGAGAGAAGGCCTGGGTCCCAACAGTGTGAACATTATAAGGCCGAGTATGCTAGTATGCTAATCTAGGTGACTACACGAAAATAGAAGGAAAACATTACAACACCGATGATGAATGACGCATATGGTTCGAGCATAAAAATTGGTTACTTGCACATTAAATGTATAAGTAGGCACAATATTTTATATTATACAACAAATAACACTATTGAATAAAGCAGCAATTAGTATTACAAATGTTGATATGAGGAAGAATGGAGGCGCAGAAGGAACGTCTCGCTATCTTTTTTGTGCACTTGTCGTAACCTACTGTCAGTGACGTCACATTTCAGTATGTGAATCTTTATTTTGTTACTTGACAGCTTCCCCTTGAACTAGATTTAAAAGATCACTTGCTTACTTAATATTGAATGGATTTGAAAAATTATTTCTAGTTGCTATTTTGGATAAAGTTGATGCAAATGATAAAAGAAATGATACACAGTTTTTTTGTTAATGTGGGAAATCATCCAATGACTTCTCGCATTCTGGGTGGAGCGGGATGATGTCAGACTTTTACTGACTAAAACCAGACCTGTTTCCTTCAATTACCCTTTGCGTTCTAGGTCTACGGGTTTCCTTTTCAGATATTCTCCGCGGTCTTAGCTAGCCGGCATCGGTCCTGCTGGGCCCCTACGGTTTGCTGACATCTCTTTGAGGCGCTCGTGGATCACTACACGCCGTTGACGATCGGTTAATTACCGAACGGCCGGACGTCGAGCTACCCATTGATCGACGTCCGCGAGCCCTCGTCTACCGTGGCTGATATTCGGGGTCGGAATTACAGCGGTTTTAAAATGTAGTTAAAAAAAATGTGTTTGGTCGTTTATATACAAAGTAGTAACCCATATCCTTTCATGCCGTAAAACCACTCAAGATCCATGTAATAAATAAGTTATAAAGAAACAATAAGACCACATAACGACAGCGTAGCGCGATTGCAATAAATTTCTTTCAGGCAACACACGGCCATAAGTAGGTAACTGGAACACAGTTTTTCATTCTTAATTCAACGCGTTAACAAGTTTTTCCGTAAAGCCACAGAATAACAAAGAAAAGTATAGAAGGTTAGTTTCTTACTTAGAATTTGAGAATAAACTGAAACCCATGTGAGCAGTGGTGGCCGAGTGTGAGCAGTGGCGGCCGTGTGATAATGAGTTCAAACTAGTGTTGCAACAGAACTCTGCTTCCGCTTCCGCTTCTGCAGAAGTTCCGCAAATCCGTTTATAACAGTACCTCTACCATGAGTTTAAGGCAATAGTATTCGTCGCTATTCGATAAATATTTTGTATGGCAATTTTTGCAGCGCCTCTAGCGGTCACTTGCAGTACCAAAATCGGTAGTATAAGTCATCAAGTACAAAACCTCGCTAGCGACTAGTTTTTAGTAGTTTCCTATAGAAAATCGGTACCATGAGTAACAAATTTGACAGGTGCTATCGAAGCAAACCGTTACTACAGTAGTAAAGTAATTCACTAGCATATTGAAGGGTGAAAATGTTGTAAAGTGTGTCGTGTAAAACAATATTTTATTTTTAGCATAGCATAGCATAGTCGGCCTTATAATGTTCCCACTGTTGGGACTCAGGCCTCCTCCCTAGGAGAGGGTATGGGCCATAATCCACCACGCGGGCCCACTGCGGGTTGGTGGATGTCACATGTCTTCGAATTTTTGGTTCTAGGACATGCCGGTTTACTCACGATGTTTTCCTTCACCGTTTTGAGAGCAGTGGTGATGAAATAAGTTACACAAAGTAATGCGCCTGACTGGGTTTGAAACCGCAACCTACAACTCGTAAGTTGGGGCCGTTACCACTCGGCCACCACTGTTCTCTGTATATTTTATTTATTTGTGCATAAATATGTCCGGTAAAACTTATTCAGTTTGGAATATGTTAGGTACAGTTGCATATGAAGACGAACGACGCGTCAAAGGAAATTTCCAAGCGACTATACGAAAGGCACATAGACATATAGTGAAAATAATTTCATCAATGAATATAGGCTCAATAAAGGGGCTTTCGAGTATTTGTGTGGTCTGCTAAGGGTTTACACAGATTTGAAATTTACACAAAGAGTAACACTTGAATCGAACGTAAATTAGAAATACGTATGTTATAATAACTTACTTTTATACATGCACTTCATAATAGAAATAGCACTTTATACGCATTGTTATTTTACGTATTTCTGGCAAATCTCTCCATTTTTCCCATTCAAGAATTCACAAACACAACAACACTGAACCATCAAAATATTTGTACAACTACAAAAAGTATTACATTTTCAATAGGCCGGGTTATAGAGAATTGGTGTTTCAAACTGGTAGAGTTTTTATCTGTCTTACTCTGTCTTTTACTGTAGCTAGAAAGAGAGCAAACTTAAGTGTGAATTTAGACACGATGCGGTTTTTGTACCAACGTAAACGCTCGACACTGTTTATACCTATCGAGTTGTTTCTAGCGAGTACGTTCGACTCATGGTACGAGTTTAATTGTAATCTATTCGAAGCACGTTTACTCGATATCGACCACGGTAAGATGGTGTAGTTTTTCGATAGTAACTCATGGTAAGAGTACAGAACTCTAAACGGAAGAATACAGCGAGGAGCGCGGGGGTGGGGGGCGCGTGGACGACTGGACACATCGAAAGAGGCGCACGGTGGGGGCGGGGGCGGTACACAAACATGTCGCAACGAGTTTCTTTACTATTATGTTTTTTTGGTTCATTCTGCGCATCTCCGCGCTTCGTGACGTGATTACGACGTAAACCTTCTGTTGTTTTTGAAAAAAAAAAATTGTGCTTTTTCTTCATAGTATTAACACTAAGGCTTCCGCTTCCGCATTCCCTCTCCTGGAGAAGAGGCCTGAGTCCCAGCAGTGGGAACATTAAAATGCTGATTATGCCATGTGTTTAAAGCCAGGCAAAGGCCTAACTACCCACTGCTCTAAAAACGATGAATAAAAACATCGTGAGGAAACCGTTATGTACTAGAACCAAAAATTCGACATTGTGATATCCACCAACCCATTTTGAGACCGAGTCGAAGATTACTGCCCATTCCCTCTTAAAGAGAGGAGGTCTGAGTTCCAGTACTGGGAACATTATAAGGCTGATAATGCTTATTAGCTTTTTTTTCGGTGGAAAAATCATCTAATAACATCTCCCTCTCTTGAGCGGAGCGTGAGGGTGTGTCAGACATTTACTAACTAAAAACTCACTCCTGTTCATTCGTTGCCTTTTATACCAGGGCTATGTCTTCCTTTCAGAAGCAGACCCTTGGCCCCAGTAGGCTTCGACTCTGCTGGGCCCCTACGGTTTAACATTTCCTTGAGGCGCGCGTATAACAGTACGCACCGTTGACGACTTGGGCTCGGTCCGGACTGTTACCAGATGGTCGCAAAGCCCGCGCCCAAGGTGGCCGAAAATCGGGATCGGGATCCCGTTGGCTGGGGCGTCAGGGCCGCTCACTCGTGCGTGCACGTGCGACCTTCTCCTTTGCTAACATTACCGCTTCGCAGAAGGAGTAAACCGCCTGCCACTCCTCCTCAATGCTTATTGTGCTTATAGAATGAACTGATCGTCAGCGTCGGGCAGAAAAATGTGAGAGATATAGAATGTTTGTTCGGCCAGTAAACTCTAGAATTCTGATTGAGCCAAATATTACATTAAATAGACATTCCTCGGCTTGCTTTTCCAAGCCGAGTAATGCCTATGTGTGTATTTAATAGGTTCAGTTATGCCTATGCGCAGGCATGATAAGAAACATTCATTTTCCTTCGAATGTCTACAGTTTTACTAAATACCTTTTTTTTTGATGCGGTAACTCATTAAATAACTTCTCACGTTCTAAGGTGGTGCGTGAGGGCGTGCCAGGCTTTTATTAACTAAAATTCACTTATACTATGTACCTTTATTTGCCCTTAATTTGCTTTCTAGGGCCACAGTAACTCTTTGAAACGTTCTCGTAGACCTTATTTTTCCTATAGACCGAACCTTCTACACTATTCTGTCATACACAGCAGTGTTTAATATAATAATAAACTACGTTTACCGGTCGATACTTAGTAGTTACTACTTATACGTATATTTAGTTATAAGTAATAGGACGTTAAACTCGATTCATGATTAAAATGTGTAGTTTTCCGGATGAGTCATGCATGGTCGTGGAAAAAAGCTAATTTGCATCGTGCTTGCTTTGTTTTTCAGGTTTTTCAATCTCCTCAAAAACATGCTTGTATTTTAAGTGATTATATTCCGTTAAAATTATAAAAATACTAGCTACTACTGCCAGCGGCTTCACTTGCCTAAAAGGAGAAAATTGTCCCAAGGGACAAAAAGCAAAAAGGATTTTTTTTCCAAGATAAAAAGTAATCTATGTACTATTCCAGGACACGGCCTACCCTTGTGCCAATTTTTTTCCAAATCTCGCTGACAAAATAACGTTTCTTGTAAGGGAATTAACTTTATTTTAATTTTATTATTTGTTGTTGCAACGGCAATAGTACACAATGGCACATTCTATGAAAATTTCAACTCTCTACCTCAAATAGTTTATGAGATATAGCCCGCTGACAATCGAACAGGCAGACAGACGGACAGCGGAGGCTAGTAATAGGGTCCCGTTGGCACCCTTCGAATACGGAAACCGGAAAAGATATTCTGAACAAAGGTCCACTCAAACGATTATCCCTACTCCTAAGATAATAATTGCCATTAATTTTCCTTTTAATATCTCGGGTCACTATGGAAACAATTTTAGTCAAAACGGCTCCAAGTTTTAAGGAAAATTAGCAGTTCTGTCCCCCTATCGTTTTCCAGGGAGACACCTAGAGATATTGGTTTTATTTGCCACCCAATGACCCAATTGGCCTTGCACAATTGAATTTAAAAGAAAAAACTTTGCAACGCCGATTATGGGCTATTTGTATTAATTTTCTAATTAAAACACCGACAACCGTGGGTGTAGGCTTGCGGATGAGCAATGGGTAGCTCGCCGTCCGCTCGACCTATAAGGACCGACACCGAGTCAGCAAAACCGTAGGGGCCGATGCCTACAAAGGGCCATGAATTGACTTCTGAAAGTTCGGTTACCCGGTGTCCTAGATCGCAAAAGGCAACTGAAGGAATGTTCCTTGGGTGGTGAGGTTTTAGTCAGTAAAAGTCTGACAGGCCCTCTAGCTCCACCCTAGAGCGAGAGAAGCACTTAAATGATTTCCCACCTTAAAACATAAACCCAATGACCCAGTTTGCACAATTGAATTTAAAAGAAAATACTTGGCAACACCTTCTATGGGCTATTTGCATAAATTTTCTGATTAAAACACTGGGTTTAAGTACTGTAAATATTTGGAAAGTTGGCAACGGTCAAGGCTAACAAGTTTTCTATTGTTTTACTTGGTAATTTCACGATGAAAACGAGTAGGTTTTGTTTACTAGGCATAGTTTACAGTTTTTAAGCTCCTGGGGAAAAGATGCCAAACTAGACTTATGTAGCATTGGGGTATTTATTCATCATTTGTAAGTACTTGTTTTCTTTTTTAATCTTCATGCAACTAAAGGTACAAAGGCGGACTTAATGCCTTAGGCATTCTTTACCAGTCAACCTAGGGTAGTGGAGAGATAATATATTGATTGTATTAAGTATTTCTGTACTGTTAAATTGTGGTTGTAAATTACTGGGTGCTTTAAGTGGAGCTCCACATCGTTGTCAATGCAGACGCTAACCATAAAACAACATTTCAGCTTGTTAAGTTTTCATAATAACGTAAAATAGGAAAATTAAAGTGAAAATACCTACAAAGAAAAAAAACTTTTAACAAAAAAAATTTATGATACCACCACTAAAAAGTACCTCTCAGCCAAACTTACCTTATAGCCAGAGTGCATCTCATAACAATTCTAATAATCCCAAACACGGTTAGATTACATTAATTTATTACAGAGTTCCGGTGCCTAAGTTCAGGCCTCATCATCAGATTAGTTCGATATGTTTTTCCTCTTCTTTCAGTCAGTCATCGACTACACGTATAAACAAAGCAATGTTTACTTGTTACGACGGTTCTGCTGTGATCCTATGAGGAGTTCTGTTCCATATCTTCGAAGTTCATGGTCAGATCATAACAATGTTTCTATGGGACCAACTGGAAAGCATAAACTTTAAATAATAAAAAAAAAATTAAAATCGGTCCACAATTGATCGAAAAATCGGTGAACATATATAAAAAAAATACATTCAGCCGAACATAGAACCTCCTCCTTATTGAAGTCGGTAAAAAATACTTAAAATTCTCCCGATACAATCTAAACCCGCACTTAACAGAATTCTATTCAAGAAAACTCTCCAAAACCGTTTTGTTAATCTCGAAACCATCTCAGAATTCCAAAGAGATGAGACCGTCACAAATCCTATCACTGATGAGATCCTTGGTAATAGATAAAGGGGCTGTAATAGGAAAGGTATGGACGAGCAACTGGAAACGAGATAAAAGTCTTTGGTTACAAGATATCTCGGACGAAATGTCAACAGATTTGAAATAGCCATCGAGGAATGTGATTCCTTATACCAAGAAAGAACAGATATTTTGAAAGAAAGAAAAATATTTTATGAGGCATACATAGTCATTTTTTTATTGTTCATTACGATCCCACCTGATGGTAAGCAGTGATGCAATCGTTGATGGTGAGACGCACTAGATTACGCACAATGTAGAAACTTTAGATTAAAAAAAAACTATTATATTTTTCTTTTTTTTTAATCTTAAAGTTTCTATATCATTCATTAATCAATATAATATTTCTCATTAATTCACAATACATATATCATAACTAAATACATTAAATAATACTCTTGCTAGTTCACTCATATATTTGTTGAAATCGAACTAGTGGTTCCTGAGATTTGCGCGTTCAAACAAACAAACGAAATTTTCAGCTTAAGCTTTCCTGGCAATATGTTATAATCTATACTTATTAAAAGTATAGCTATACTTTTAATAAGTATAGATTATAACATATTGCCAGGAAGCAGAAAAAATATAAAAGCAATATATACGCTTTGTGGCACTAAAGAAAAGTGACGAGGCTTTTTGCGCCCCAACTAATGCCCTATAATTAAACGGTATAAAGTAGATCTGAGTGTAGGCGTTTTTATCCCAGCTATCTTGGTTCTTGAGTGGGAAAGCTTTCAGGATTGAAAACATTGTAATAGGTACATTTTTATCTGATGTAATATTAAATATTTCGTTTACGTCAAATAAGATGAATCGCGTCCCTGTAATAATTATTTATTGTTTCGAATTTATAAGATATCGCACGCTTAGAAATATACAGATACCGGCACGAATCTTGAGCGCTCGGCGAAAGAGTGAGGATCGCTTTGCGCATCGTCGAGCGAATCACTGCACAAGCCGTGGTGCAAGGATTGCACTCCCCGCCAACTCGTCTCACTTCATACCACTAAAGAGACCCGATATTTCACTTCTGCGCAAGTGGAAGTCAGCGCTCAAGATCCATGCCGGTATCTGTAGTGACCTTATCCAAAATTATGTATTTACTTTTATTCATAAAACGACCTAAATTCAAACATTAAACAGAAACCTACTTGCGAGTAGAAAAATGATAAACAAATATTTCGGTATTTTTTGTACCGGCCCTTGTTCCCACATATAAGTTAACAGATTCCCTTTTTTTATTAAGTATGGTCCGAGTAAATAATTGAAGTTTGATATAAAACTATTAAAATACACATAATTTATATTGTCTACAAAATGTATGGACAGGACCTAAGAATCTTTTTTCGCGTTTTACCAATTTTTTTTTAATTTTTAATTTTAAGCTTATTTCATAATTGTAAATGCCTATGCTCTTTACCTGAAATCATAGCTTCAATAAAACCTTTTTATTTATCTCTAATACCCAATCTTGACATTGGAATTAATCACTCAATCAATTTAACAATAAGAAACTACCGTAAAATACCTTTTAAATGTACTATATTTAGCCCAGTTATTTTTCCATAAGCACTTATAAAACAAACTCCCATGCACAGACCCCAGAACGTTCGCATCGGCAATGAATTATGAATTTTGCATTGAGTCCACGTTTATGAATGAACCTTTGTATTAAGTTTAAAATAAAATATTTATCAAATGGAAAATTAAACTGTCTATATGGAAAATTAAACTGTGTACAATACTTTATAATTTTGTGGATTGATGGATTGTGTGAAAAGTGATATGAAAGAAAAGGTAGTTACTGATTGCGTGACGAGTGACAGGACAGAATAGAAGAAGAAAACGTGTTGCACCGACCTCAAATAAAACAGGACAAAGGCAGGAAGATGGTGATAATACTTTATAATTTTATTTCAATAGAAACCTAGATAGTAACCACAAGATATCTGTGTATTCAAAACATCTAGAAAAAGATATGGTACAACGTTATAATCAGGTATATACAAACGTTATAAGAGGTTTTATGAAAATTAAACTCGGGTTGGACGCTCCTAAGGAATATAACAATGTGCACGTTTGAATCTAAAAAAAAAAATAGTACGTAATTATGATAAAATAGGTAGGTATTTTTTTCAATCCTTATTTTCGGCAATCGGTAAAAGCGTTTCGTAGAGCAAGTGAGCGGAGCCTCGCACAGGCTGTCACACTCACGCATACAGTGAAATGGTGCGCAATAAATCCAAAGGGGGATATATGTATTTATTTTATAATAATTTATGTATACACACACACAGAAGATAAATAATTATTTAAAAAATGTGTGTGAGTTTTATAACAACCTCCAGAAATTTTATGCATATTCAAAATTGCACCTTGTGTAGGTTTTACATCATTCAGTATTTTTTTTTATCTACAAACTTGTAATTGTAAGTATAACATATTCTATGTTTTTGCGCATTGACAAATTCTGTAACAAGCAATGCCCGCCATGGAATCTCGAACTCTGTGGTACATACCTACTCTATGGTGACGTGTTACAGAGAAATTAATTTCCCCTTCGTGTAGTGCCATAAACCACATGACTCACGTTATGAGCCCATTACGAAACTACTGTAGTAACTATAACACTTTTGTTCTAACGGTTTACTAAACAAACCGATTAAAGTAATAACTGACTGTTTAGAAGTCAAATAAGTACATTTGTTATTTGCCAGCTAATCGGCTAATCTCCGGCATAGTACAGGCTTGTTAGGTAAATATGATTGGACTGTACTTTATTGGTTTGATGTTTATACTCATTTGAGACATATAGTTTCCACGTAAAAACGTATTCCATTAAAAAACTAGATTTAAATACCTAAATAATTAATGATATTTCACCATTTTCACACAGCACCTCCACAACCTTTCTTATTTTAGTGTATGTATGTAGTGTATTAATTTTATTATATCTATTCTATGGTCTATATGTAAATCTATTCCTGTATTCGCCTTTTTTTTCTCTTTTATTGCACCTACCACTACTTTTCTCTGCATCACCCTAAGGTTGACTGTTAGAAAATGCCTAGGGCATTAAGTCCGCCTCTGTATTTTTGTATGCATAGAGCATTAAACAAATAAATAAACACCATCTAGTCCCAAACTAAGCAGAGCTTGTGCTATGAGTATTAAACAATCTATAAACATTCTTAATATATTTCTAAATACATACATAATATTATAACATAAATTTTCTTTACACCCACTTTACTTAGATATCTAAAAATAGAAAATGTCATGTGAATCAAAGTAAAAGCCGGATAAAAAGTAGCCATGTCCTTTCTTGGGGTTTAAACTTACTCTGTACCAATTTTTATTAAAATTAGTTCAGTACCTAGGTACTGAACTAACTGGTGGTTAACTACTAGTAGTTAACCATGAAAGTGTCACAGACAGACAGAGTTACTTTCACATCTATATATATTATATAAATAAGAAGAAACTGACTGACTGACATATCAACGCACAGCCAGAACTAATGGTATTAGGAGCTTGGCTTTGCATAAGGTTTCTTTTTATGACGTAGGCGAGTACTAAGAAAGGATTTCCCAAAATTCACACCTTAAGTCTTTAGGGGACTCTTTTCATCTCTATGAAACGGGGGTTCACATAATCGGGGAGAGAAACCTTCACGAGTAAAGCCGTTGGGAAAAGCTACTTTATAATATTACTATGGATTGAAAACAAAATCCAAAGAAATAACTAATTTTAAAACGGGAATAACATATATTTTGGTGAAAGCTACAGGCCCTAATGTGAGACCTCATGCGGAAGCAATAGCTCTTGCGACCACTTAAGAATTACAATCTCGTATAGTGGCAATTCACAAAAATATTTTTCAGATCTTTCACACTTTTTCATCAATCTAAAAATGGCTCAACACCACTTCACTACTTAATTAATCATTCAAGAGTCCATACTAGCCTCAATGAAATGTCAGCATAAGTGACGTGGCCAGCTCGGGCCGATGTCTGCCAAGGCTATGTGAGATTGTTCAAAAGAGAGTCCAAGGCCAATTGAAGGAACACAAGTAGGTTTTAATTAGTCTGATTCTCGGGTGGAGCCCAGAGGCAAAGCATAAGCATAATTAGCCTTATAATGTGGGACTCAGGCCTCCTCTCTAGGAAAGGGAATGGGCCGTGATCCACTACGTAGGCTCTATGGTGGATGTCACACATGTCTTCAAATTTTTGGTTCAAGGACATTCCGATTTCCTCACGATGTTTTCCTTCACCGTTTTATGAGTAGTGGTAATTAAATAATTTAGGTACACAAAGTAATGCACCTGGTTGGGTTTGAACCCGAGACCTACAACTCGTAAGTCAGGCCTGTTTCCACTAGGCTACCATTCTTCCAGCGGCTTCACCCGCGTAAAAAAATGTTTCTCCATACAAACTTTTGACCCCCGTGTCATCCCCTTAGGGGCTGACCTTTCTTAATGTTCGCCTACATCATAAAAGGAAATCTTGTGCAAAAATTTTACGCTCCTAGGCCCTGCAGTTTCGGCTATGCGTTAATATGTCAGGCAGGCAATTTCTCCTACATAATTTTCACAACAAAAAAAAAAGTGTCCATAGGTACCTACTAGGTAAGAATATACTATGTCAGTTCATTCACCTGCTAACGATTGACGCCAACAGTTTTCCACAAACCAATAATATTATTGTGAACTGAACATGCAACTATCCACTTAAACATTTCAAAGAGCTTTTCAACAAATCACTTAGTTTACATTTTAATTGAAACAAACAAAACCAATTTCGTTGATGGCCACTCGATCGGCTTTCCGTGGTGTGGAGATCCACTTTGAACCGGTGACCTCAATAATTTTGAGGGGTTTGAAAATATCTTTGAGTATGTACGTATATCTACTAAATTGAAGTGATTTTAAGGCTTCCAACAAAGCCATATTTGCTAGCTTTTAAGGTGCCTGTGCAGAGCAAAACGAACGAGTGAATTGTAATTTCGATCTTTAATTTTTTATGGTTGATAGGCTCACATATGACTTTTATCTCACCTAATGGTAAGTGATGATGTGGTCGACGATAGATCACGCTTACCTAGAAGTAACCTATACACAGACCCCTAGTTTGTACCTATCAGGAAGGTTCACTAATGTTTCAGCAAAACTCGATTGTCAATTTTTTTGTTGACCACCGTTTCGTATACTATTTATTTCACAAACAATTCATTCAGTTTGTAAAGCGAGTGATTGTAAAATGAAACATTTATCATTTTGCGAACACTCACTTTACAAACTTTTTTGGCAAATGCTTCTCTTGATAAATGTTTCGGATGATATTTAATCATTTATACATTTTATAATTTGATAGTAGAAAAATTCAATCACGTCTAGATTTTCAGCTGCATTTTAGAAAATATCCTCGAAAACTGTATCTACTACTATTAGACACAAGTATATACTTTTTGTTTTGGTAGAATAACATCAAATAACTTCTCCCGCCCTGGGTGGAGCGAGAGGGAGTGTCAGGCTTTTACTGTCTAAAATCCACATGTATTTCTATAGTTGGTTCCAGAGACGCGATAGCTCTAGTACAAGTAAATGAATGCTTCGAAATAAATTATTGATAAAACAACCAGTTTGGTCTATAACTACCGCCCAAGCTCAACTTAGGTGTTTATTTATAGGCTCACATATGTACACTTTCCCGCAATCGTTGCTTAGTTACAAACGCAAATATAGTTGTAGAACTAATTTACATACGTTCATGTTTTATGCATAAAATAGCAATGAATTAAATTCCTAAAGCTATGCCTGTTCTCTCCCTAAATTCTCGTGTAGTTTTAGTGGTCTTATGTAAAACTAGCATCTGCTAGTAGATTTATCAATACGAACTTAGTACCCCCCTTTCTCCCCTCAGGGGATGAACTTTGAAGAATCCTCTCTTAGTGTTCGCCTACGTCATAAAAGGAAATCTTGTGCAAAATTACACGCTCCTCGGCCTTGTTGTTTCAGCTGTGCCTCGGTTTGTCATTCAGTCAGTTTCTCCTGTTATATATTTATAGATCTAGAGGCTTGGACACAAACTTATCTGAAAACAGTTCAATTCCCGAATTGAGTTACGAAGATTTTCCCGAATCGTAAAACAAAAGTTTTTTTTTTTCGTAACTACAAATTCACAGTTTTCACATTTTTTTTCCTATACTTGAGCTAAGCAAAATTTTAGGTTTCTAAGTCAACTTGAGCCCCTTGAGAGTGTCGAAATATACGTTTTTTGCGACATAAACGGCCGTATCAAGTTTGATTTTTTCACAGCTTCATCATTCTCATCAACAAAGTGATGATTATGGTTCCGGTTTTTCTTTTTGAGATACGGAACCCTAAAAATTTTATGACGCCATATTTTAGCTAGGAGTTATTGTATTTAAAGTATATATATATAGTTTTAATTAGTTAAGTGTTTTTGTTTTAGTACTTTATTTATTTAAATTCAGTAACAACTACAGTTTCATTATAATTTTGCTCGCATTGCCTAACAACCTTAATATTATAAGGAAAAATTAAAAACAATAATGAGAAAATTTCGACTTCGAATACACACTATTTACATGGAGCTATATCATTATAATTACTTATTAAGTATTTACTAAAAAAAAACTGGCCAAACCGAAGCAGTGAAGTTTACAATTCTCTCAGCCGCGGGCACAAATAATCAAAAGATTAGTTCAAAAGAATTTGTCTCACGTCTTATTACTGAGTCAAGATAAATTCGAACTTGGATTGTTCAATGACTGACCCGAAGGGTCCTCGAAAACTCTAAAGTATTTCTTGTTACCGGCACGATCTCTTTGCAAACCGGGACTTTAGCTCTTTAGCCCCGAGGCAACGAAAAAGGGAAAATGTCAAATGATGTTGGTTTTCTTCAAAAGGTTAGCGAGATTGTACGTTGAAAAGTATTCTTTACTAAACGAGGGTATTTTTGTGAATATTTCAACACGTTCTATTTCTTTTAAAGTCGACCCACTTGGAAATTCTCATTTCTTTTTTTTAAAAACAACTTTTGAAAAAATTTTATTTAAAACAACTGACGTAATCTATGTACCTACACAGGCGAGCTTAATCTATAATTGAGTTTTCTTACAGCGAACCTTGAAACGCGCCCAAAGTCACCCAAAGGGCAATGGAAAGGGCTGTGCTAGGAGTTTGAATCAGGAATGAGGATATCACAATGTATATATGAATAATCAAATGAGTATAGGAGATATACAAGAGAACCAAGGTCACCGACATAGCACGAAGAATCGCCAAACTTAACTGGCAATGGGCATTGGGACATTGCTCGCAGAACGGATGGCCGTTGGGGCCGAGAGGTTCTGGAATGGCGACCACGTACCGGAAGACGAAGTGTTGAAAGGCCTCCTACAAGGTGGACCGATGACTTGGTAACGGTTACGGGAGTCCGATGGATGCGAGACGCACTTGACCGTTCATTGTAACGACACGTGGGGGAGGCCTATGTCCAGCAGATGAAACCTTGAAAAAGATTTTTTACACCAAAACAAATGCCATAGAATTTATTTATATATACTTACATGAGGACTACCATTAGTACACAACAAAACTGAAATATTTCTATTACTTAAATCCTACTTAAAAATGTAAATAAACTTAACAAAGCGTAAATGCACATAAATAAACATTATATGTACAATTAAAGTTTTCAAAAAGCCTCAAAATATGGTTTAAGGTGTGTCAAAGTTTTTATGAAATCATTCTGGCGAACGAAGTCACTGCATAGTCGCTAGCAAAGTGCTAATATTGTACTTTCATGTGTCACTTCGTCATTGTGAAAGGAAATGCTATTTAATTTTCCTCTTGAAAAAATTCGGAGAAGGGCTGACGTAGGGATAGGATTTGCAAAATTAAACATATCTCTGCATACTATAGTACTTTTGATACAAGTGCAGAAAGTTTTGCGACCGAGGCGGAATTCACACGAGCCATCGGCAAGTGTGTTATGTAGCCGAGGGTTGCAGTGACAAATTTGCACGTGTATCAAACGACTTTTTTCCATACACTTGCGAAGAAATTAATAAACGGGGGTTGACCGGCGACACGCGGGGATCGACGCGCGCCCAGCGATACGATAAATGTAATAAAATTGTGGCGGGGGAAAACACGCGCTCTTTTCTGCACTAGTGCGGAAAACATTCTATTGCGTGCTTAAAATTGGTGGGATAAGAGCGGGTTTTCGAGTGAGTGTATTGAAAATATATTTTTGTCTTGGTTAGGTTGGATTCCCACCAAAGACAAATGTTTCTGTGATGAGCACGATCATTTGTTTTGTATCTGGGTGTAATTATTGTCAATAATATCAATGAATTTAGATATATATATATAAGTATGCTTATCAGTTGTCTAGTACTCATAAGACAAGCTCTGCTTAATTTATGACTAGATGGCGTTGTGTGAAAGTTGGGGAATATTATATTCATCATCATCATCATCATCATTTCAGCCGAGGGACGTCCACTGTTGGACATAGGCCTCCCTCAAGCCTCGCCACAACGACCGTTCCTGTGCGTCTCGCATCCACTGCATTCCCACGACTCTCACCAGGTCGTCGGTCCACCTTGTGGGAGGCCTTCTAACACTACGTTTTCCGATGCGCGGTCGCCACTCTAGAACCGTTCGGCCCCATCGACCATCTGTTCTACGTGTCCGTTCTAATATTATTGAAGTGAAACTTCTTTACGCACGCTTGACTTGGGGAGTAAGCTGGCGACGGAACGTAACGCGTGACGTAACGTTTTAACGGAAAGCGTGACGTAAGCGTTACGAAAAGTGTGATCGGGCAAGGCGAACGGAAGTTATACATACAGATGGAGCGAAAGAAGTTTCACTTCAGTCGTGTGGTCATAAGCACACTCGTTTTTATTAAAGTATTGTTATTAAATAACTTAACTACCACTTATCTAAAGTTAGTGAAACCCACCATAAATCTATTGGGCGGCCGCCATTACACTATCGTCAGTTTACTATGGAGAGATAAGAAAAACGTTCAGTGTGTGCATAAAGTACTTCCTACGCATACACAACACAGTAGGTTGATAAGATCAGAGCTGACGTCACTGTTTCAATAACAGAACCAACTTAATTGAATAACAATGTCACAGAAAATTGGGGCTTGTGAAACATGATAAGAGGAATGAGACAAAGTGACATTTTATCTGAGACTTACTTCTGCCACCGGCTACGCCCGCTTGGTACTAGAAAATATATAATATATGCCTTTTTTTAACCCCCGACGGAAAAGAGGGGTGTTGTTAGGAGTTGGCAGGCACCTGGATAACTTCGTAGGCCCGGCAATTGCTTGGGATTGATATAATCACAAAGAATAACAACACAATTTAAAACTGATGTTTTTTTGCTGTGTTTTGTAATACATCTGTGCTATTTAAGATTGATGGTTTCTTTTTTCGTTCTAAAAACGAATTGTAGGAATCTTAGTCGGTCTCTCATTAGACAAAAATACGACTATTTGTTTATTTGATCTACAAACCAGAAATTGGTGCGATTTTTTTTTATTCTTGATAGGTTCGCGCTTGACCGCTATCTCACCTGATGGAAAGCGACCCGTGGGTAAACCCCCGTTGGGTTTACCCGCGGGTCATGGGGGTCGCTTAGCGCCCAGCCTGATACGATAAATGTAATAAATTGTGGCGTGGCACAGTTCACGCACTTTTTCGCACTAGTGCGAAAAACAGTAAATTGCGCGCCTAAAAGCGGCAGGGATAAGAGCGACTTTTCGAGCAAGTGTAAGTTATCAGTTATTTAGTAGAAATTATTCTACAAAAAATATACACGAATTTAATAGCTAATCACTTATCCAATATCATTATAAAGATTAATCGTTATTTTCATCCTAGACCTAACAATGATTAGGTTTAAACGCCTTGATTAGTTCAGTCAACAAGATTCTAGCTACGTCAATTTAGACCTTAATTACATGTAGTTAAGTGCTATTACTTTGAAGGCCGGGGTGATAATATTCCTATGGGAAATCATGTTTATACTGGCTTTTAGTGCGAGTAGTGAAATAATCTTATTTTCTCATTTTACTAGGGTATATAGGGTATATATGAGTTATGTTTTAGTAAAGCTAGAACTACATTACACCGACGCACACGTGTTACACGCCTGATTTGTACGTAGAATGACTTCGCGTGGCGTCGCGTGGCGTGGATCACGTGTAGCTCTACAAGTCTAGTTTCCATATAAAATGTATGGAGACCGACGCGCCCAGATCTACGTGTGTAGCACACAAAACGTCACAGCGTGAACACGATTTTATTGCTTTGTTTTAGGAAATAAGTACTTTTTTATTGAACTATCAATACTTAACTGTGATCCCACCTGATGGTAAGCAATAATGCAATAGTTGATGGTGAAACGCACTAGTTTATCTGAGCCTATAGCCCAATCCCACAAGGTAGTGTACTCGGATGCATATTATTTCTTATCTACATAAATGATCTCCCTAAAAAAATAGATGCCGTAAGCGTTTTATTTGCTGATGACATTTCTGTTGTCTTTCCTTGCTCAAATAATCTGACCCTTCACAATGACATTCATCGAATTCTATCTGACATATATACTTGGTTAAATGAACACAATCTCGAACTAAATTTTGTTAAAACAAAAATTATGCAATTCAGACCTTACCAAAAACGACCCCTTGACATAAAATTTACCTTTAATGACATTACATTAGACTGCGTGGATAATTTTAATTTATTAGGACTTAACATTGACACGAACCTAAACTGGAAATCTCATATAGCACACATAAGTAACAAAATTTCTAGGTTTACTTATGCGCTATCGGAACTGAAAAGATCTACGGATTTCAAATCTGCAAAAGCAGCCTATAGCGCATACGCGCACTCTTGGCTCCGTTATGGTATAATGCTATGGGGTAATAGTACGAACGCCGACAAACTGTTTAAGCTACAAAAAAGATGCATACGCATCTTAACAAATATAGGATGTATGGACAGCTGTAGACCACACTTTATAAAACATAACATCCTTACGCTCACGTCTCTGTATATCTTTGAAATATGTCTGTTTGTCAGGAAAAATATGTCACTTTTCCCCTTAAATAGGGATCATTACACCCAGCCACGAAATTTGCGACACCAAAACGATCTAGCATTACCGGTTTCAAAGCTATCTATTTTCAATACAGGCCCTTATGTAATGTGTATCAAGATATATAATAAAATTCCAAAGTCCTTAAAAGAAATTAAAGCACTCAATTTATTTAAAACAAAATTGTTCACTTATTTAAACCAGAAGTGCTACTACACACTCAAAGAGTTTTTTTAAGAAAAAAAAATTAAATAAATAATTAAATGATTCGAACTAAAACAATGCCAAATTAATTATTACTATTGTTATTATTTTCATTTTATTTCCATTTATTTTGACATTTATATTTATTTTGACATTTAATTGATTTGACATTATTTTATTACTTGTAATGCTAATAATTTTTGCTTTTCCTTTTAATTTATATTTATTGAAATTTGTTTATTTGTTTTGCAGTGCCCTTACAGGGTGCATGTTTGAAACTATAACTTGTATTCCAACTACTGTACAACATGTTTGCAATAAACTGATTTGATTTGATTTGATTTGCCTATTCACTCTATCCTTGAAGACACTTAAATTATTATAATAGTAATAATAGGACGGGAACTAATTGTTCCAATACTTCGAAGTACGCAATATAATGTATAAACGACGAGGCGAAACGCTCTTAGTCTTGGTTCGGATTTCGAAAACAGATCGCATGAGTTGTTTTTTTATAGCTAACGGACTGACTTATAAAATATACACTGTACAGATCTGCTGGAAGAAATTAAATTGAAATAAGCAGTACCTTCGTGCCCTTCTATCTGCTTTTGTTCTTTACATTTTTATGTGTTTGTGTGTACCTACATAAATAAATAAATACTTTTAAGGATTTTGCATTTCTAGAATAGGTTTCAAAATTTAATAGCAAAGAGAAGTGTGTTGTTTTTTAGTATTGACGTGACTTTTTTAATGAAATGATGTATGTAGTATTGAACTTGAAGAAAAATATAAAAAGTCTGCCCTTCAGAGTCGTTTTCTTCAAATAAAGATCCCGAACCGAGGCTACCGGGGCTGAGCTGCGACAGTAGAGGTGTTAATAACGTAAGTGTGGACACTCGCCATACGACGGGTCGCCCAATGGTAGAAAGTTAATGGTGGAATCAAGTAATTCTTGCGTACAATCTCCAAAATGCATCCTATAAAAGGCTGCTAAATAAATCTGCATGAAACGTGTTCACGTAAGTGTTTTCATTTCGGGGTAGATGAAGACTAAGAAACGATTACTTTTTAGGTTCAATCATCAACTGACTTCTCCAACTCTAGGTGAGGCGAGAGGGAGTTCTAGACTTCAGTAGCACTCAAGCCATATTCCTTCAGTTGCCCTTTGCGTTTCAAGACCGCGGTGACGCGACCATACAATCATAGATGAAACAAAATGATAGATGGACGGTATGGAAGATGATATGACTGAAAAGGGGGCGACTATTTAATTGACCGTGATTAGAGAACTGACTTTGACTTTGTGGCTTTTTTCAGATAATCTCTTAAGTTAGATGAACGGAAATATAACGTTGCCTCTTAATTTAAACTTACATTGAAGGCCATTCCATTTTATAGTCCTACTGCTCCGTTAGTCCAACCAAGATTCAAGAGCTACTACAGCTTTATTTTATTACAGGTACTCTCTGCACACAAGCCTCCCACAAGGTGGACCGACGACCTGGTGTGAGTCGTGGGAGTGCGGTGGATGTGAGACGCACAGGATCGGTCGTCGTGGCGACGCTTGGGGGAGGCCTATGTCCAACAGTGGACGTCTTTCGGCTGAAATGATGATGATGATGACTCTTTGCATTAACAGTCGTAAAAAAACACGTGCAGAGAGTTATTAATTATTATATTTTAATATATCAACAGTTGACAGATGATCAGTTCAGCTGAAAGACGTCTGTTGTTGGACATAGATCCTATGTGTCTCGCATCCATCAAATTGCCACGACCCTCACCAGGTTTTCGGTCAACCTTCTGGGAGGACTACCAACGTCGCGTATTCCAGTACGCGATCGCGTCTCCAGAACCTTTCGACCCCATTGACCACGTCGAACGAATTGACCACGATGTTTTAACATGATCCATTTGACGACCCAAACTGAACTGTTAAAGGGATGGAGCTATATATAGGGTGTACAGCTCCATCCTACTTTCTCACTCAAAAGTCTGACAATTGACTGGCCTGTTGGTCTAGTGGTTAGTGGCCCTGACTGCTATGCTGGAGGTCGTGGGTTCGATTCCCACCCAGGACAAATGTTTGTGTGATGAGCACGATCATTTGTTCTGTCTGGGTGTAATTTATCTATATATGTATGTATTTAGAAATATGTAAGTATGTTTATCAGTTGTCTAGTACCCATAACACAAGCTCTGCTTAGCTTGGGACTAGACGGCGTTGTGTGATAGTTGTGGAATATTATTATTATTATTATTATTAATTTTAACACGTAAGGCCCTTTATTTTTTCTTCATCCATACAAAACACAAAGAAACCAATTTTCAACTTATTTTGAAAAAAGAATAACAGACCTTTGATATAAAGTTTATTTGAACTTGTAATTCAAAGTCAATCCGCAGATATCAAACTTCAAAGTAAACCGTTTTAAAAAGTGCCAATTTCATACGATAAGAACTAATAAAAGGCGTACCGTTCGAGACGGAACCCTAAAACAAAAAGTAAAAATGTGTATGTATTTTCGATCCTGCGAAATAACCCACACGAACCTCCCGTCCCTGCCGGATTCTATATTTCCTGGTAACTACAATATAAGGATCTTTCAGTCAAGAGTGAATAGGTTTTTTAGGTAACGCTCTAGGGTGGGACGCGAGGGCGTGTCAGAATTTTACTTACTAAAACCCAGGGGGAGTGGGCCGTAGGTTTTTCTTTCAGAAGCGAACCCATGGCCCCCGTAGAAAAGTGAATAGGTTAGTTCTTAGTAAGCATGCTCCGTTTTGAACCTCATCATCAACTTACCATCAGGTGAGATAGTGGGCAAGTGCGAGTCGGACTCGCGCACTGAGGGTTCCGTACAAACTTGAAGGATAAATTGCGGTTTACGATTTATGACGTAGTAAAAAAAACTACTAGATCCCGTTCAAACCAATTTTTAGATAGATACTCCACAAGGGTTAGATGAAAAAAATTTTTTGCGTTTCTGTTCTAAGTATGAGGATGGGAACCTCCAAAATCTATTGTTTTTTTTCTATTTTTGTATGAAAATCTTAATGCGGTAAACAGAATACATCTACTTACCAAGTCTCAACAGTATAGTTCTTATAGTTTCGGAAAAACGTGGCTGTGACAGACGGACAGACGGACGGACAGACAGACAGACATGATGAATCCTTAAGGGTTCCGTTTTTTGACATTTGGCTACGGAACCCTAAAAATGGGGCGAGGCTGTAAGAAAACGAAAATACCTACTTAATACAAGCGTCCGTAGGCACAACGCCATTTATGTAATTGGTTGTGTAACTTAAAACTTTCCAAAGTAGCGTTTTATATAATTTCATGAAATATGGATAAGGATCGACACGGGAACTTGAAGCGGTTAAAGTGTTCTTGTTCTTCCAAAGTTCTTGCATAATAGGCGAGCCTAATTAATCAAAAGTTGATAATCAACGAAGAAAGTTTTACACAAAAAATAAAAAATTAAGAAATGAATCAATCCTGTCCCCCTAGCCAAGTTACAATCGTATCGTTCACGCCAAACGCCTCGAGTAGGCCACGCCTCCAATTCCTTTGTTCGGACCACGTGACTGAGCGTTGCGATGACGTCAGAACAAAGGAATCGGAGGCGTGGCCTACTCGAAGCGTTCAGCGCGAACGATACGATTGTAACTTGACTAGGGGGGCTGGTCTTTTTCAGTTCTTCATGCAGTCAGGCCTGCTACTACCTTATAGCAAGTCTAATTCACCGTATAGTGCTCCCACTATTAAGACCGAACTCATGAGCAATACCACTAAAAGGAGACAGCACATTGAGGATGAGGAGATTGCTTATACTATATTCTATTCGAGATAACATCAGGCAGAAGTTAAAAAAATGTTGTTATAGGGTACACTTTGTAATAATAGTACAATATACTCGTATTATGTATATTTATGTAGCTATATACACTGTAGAAAACCTTGGTCAGGGCGTCATACATTTTCTAAACATCGCCTTTGTAGGAATAAACTATATGACTGGCCTGTTGGTCTATTGGTTAGTGGCCCTGACTGCTATGCCGGAGGTCGTGGGTTCGATTCCCACCCAGGACAAATGTTTGTGTGATGAGCACGATCATTTGTTCTGTGTCTGGGTGTAATTTATCTATTTATGTATGTATTTAGAAATATATAAGTATGTTTATCAGTTGTCTAGTACCCATAACACAAGCTCTGCTTAGCTTGGGACCAGACGGCGTTGTGTGATAATTGTGGAATGTTATGTGGAATATTATATATCGTACCATAAGCGAGCTCATACTTCGACTCGCACTTGGCCAATTTTCGGGTTGCTGTCAGCTGTGACCACAACCTTTTTTGACAAGGAGTACTGGATCCGCGTATGGCTATGTCTGAAACGGAGGATTATGGACATGTGCAATCTTCCTATAATCACGTACAGAGCATTAACCTGATCTTTGACTCTTCCGCAGAGATTCAGGCTCGAGCGTAGGAAACAAGCCAAGAAACACAGTATTCTGATGGTCCAAATTTTAGAAATTATGAAGAACACAACACTACGCTCCAATACTAAGATCACAGTTGGTACCCGGAAAGCTGCTATTCTTAAGCGGGATTGGGCTCGACATGCCTGCGGCATGTCAGATGAGCTGTGGGCTACCTAAAGGAGCCACGTGTTGAGTTGCATTAAATGCAAGGCGACATCGCGGCAGACCAAGACGAAAGCGAAGAGTCTAGATGAACTTGACTCTTACTGGACTAAATATTATAACTAAGCTTGTTTAATCAGGAAAACGTGATATTACGTTAAGATTCTTGCAGACGAGTACGAATCATGATCATCTTCCTGCCACTGTCTCACGGGTCGGCGCAACACGATTTTTTTTCATCATTTCTGTCCCGACTCGCAACTCCCTTTTCTTTCATATCACTCCTCACGTAATCCATCCATCTATTCCTTCGCATCCCTCTCCTCCATTCATCCACATGTATACTAATAACTCTTTTAGTAACATGCGTGTCATCCCTCCCCTTCTCTATACGAAGATAAACGATTCCCTTTCAACTTTTCAGACACTGGTGCCACTTTCAACTTCCTTCATCTCTTCTCATCATCTTCGCCACACCACACATCCATCTTAACGTTACATGCAATCTTTTTTCATACAGTTTTTGCACAGACCAACCTTCTGATCTATACAGTATGACAGGTCTTATCACGGACTCTTTCATAGGTATTGTTCTAAAATTCCTCTACAAATAAAACAATTGGTATGAATGAGCGTTGTTACCTTGTCGCCTCGTATTCATCTGTAGGAGCCTTCATCCGTGCCTGAATTCACTCCAACTCAAGCCCTCTCGCCTATCTATTCAATAAATCTACTATCGAACTAAGTGTCATACTACCTTTATACCTCATTCAGGGAAGTAAAGCCCAAACGTAAACAATCAACTACCTTTCAAACAATTCCTTTGTTGTCCTGTCAATTACATGGAACATAATAACGATAATTTGTAAAGTGGGTAGTGTTTTGTTTACAAAGTCTTTGGTTAGAGTGCTTCGGTGTTCAACATTTTATCGGGATCATCGTTGTTTGAAAATAGAACGGTTTTTGATGTCCACACTAAGACAGCTACTGTAATCTGTAGCTGTCTTAGCGTAGATTTCACAAAACCTTCAATTTGCGTTCAAACTACAATTTTTGTTGCCAATAATTGCAGTTTATAAGTACTATCGATTTATTGGCACATTATTAGTATAGATCTTCTTCTTGGTCGTTTCAATCTTGCCAGAGTGGTCGTGGTTATCACGAAGGTAGTTCCCCGTAAGCCGTCAGGGTACGCCGCACGACTTCCCACCACTTTTGCCTGCTAGCAGTCATCCGGGCTGCTCGTTCAATGGGCCGCCAACAGCCGTTTTGATTTGGTCAGTCCATCGCATCGGTGATCTGCCACGTGGCCTTGTTCCGTCCACCTTTCCTTATATAACAAGGCGTTCGATGGAATCACCTCCACGTCGACAAATATAGCCAAAGTATTTAAAAATACGACTGCGCACCAGCGTAGACAAGTGTTCCTTGACGCCTAGTTTGAAACTCGCTTGGAATAGCAAATATTTTTTTTTTTTTATTTATTTCCAACTGACAACTATCTTTACAGGGTAACCTAATGCGATAGTGTATTTATTGCTTTTTTTTCTGCTAATCTATATAATAACATACATATACTTATTATTCAATTTAGTTTATAACTTATCACAAATAAGGCATTTATTGTAAATTCACTCAGAGAACAACAGAATATGTCTGTGTCACTAGCTATGAGGTTGAGAGCGCGGAGCGCCCGCGTCAGCGGCGCCTCCCGTAACAGGTTGGTTCGAGCGCGCGGCTCTGCCAGCAGCCGTGGCTGTCGTCGTCGCCACACGTACCGGTCTGGAACACATAGACCTACCTGACCTAAGTAATATGTCCGCATTGTGTACCTTTCCTCTTAGTACTCTGAATATGTACGAAAGGAGTGCGAGATCTCTCCTGACCCTCAATTCGTGAAATCCAACCATACCCAGAATAAATAAAGTTGGGTACATCAATGGGTAAAATGGATAAACACCATACAAGCGCAAGTACAAATACCTGACAAACTTGTTTTGTACTCTCTCCAGCATGAGCCTATATTTAGATTCATGTGGAGCCCAAATGACTGCGTTAGATTCTAACTGACTTCTAACCAAAGCATTATAAAGAGCAATAATCGCTTTTATATTTGTAAAGTCACGCACCATACGGAACATGAAACCTAGATTACGGTAAGCTTTTCTACAGCAACTCACGACGTGATCACGAAACGTTAACCCAGTGTTGAAATTAACTCCTAAATCCTTAACTTCTGTAACCCTAGCAATTGGCATCCCATCCAAGTTGTAACTATACAGGATAGGAGAACGCCCGCGTGAAAAAGTGATCGTTACACACTTGGAGATGTTAAACTGTAAGAGGTTCTTCTTGCTCCAGGTCACTACTGCGTCTATATCTTGTTGAAGCCTGTCACAGTCGGCCAACTCATTTATCTCGAGCGACAGCTTAAGGTCATCAGCAAACAGTAAGCATTTGGCGTTCTTGACCACTCTTGGCAGGTCATTTATCATCAGAATGAACTCCAAAGGCCCAAGATTACTGCCTTGACTCACCCCCGACCTGGTAAAATATGGCTCTGACTTATGCCCCTCATATTCTACGTATTGCTGTCTATTACCCAAGTAACTTGCAAAAAACCTTAGTAGATGTGGGGTGAAACCAAATGTTGCTAACTTTTTGTGCAAGATATCATTGTTTACAAGATCGAATGCTTTTTTAAAATCGAAGTAGACAACATCGATTTGCCCCCCACTATCCACTGCCGGCAAAATTTGAGCCATATGACTGAGGAGATTGCTAGTCGTGCTTCTTGCTGGTCGAAATCCATGCTGAGCGTCCGAAAGCTGACTACTGACCTGCTGAAATATGCTCTTATGAATAGCAGCCTCAAAAACCTTTGCCGGAGTCGACAGCACCGCTACTGGCCTGTAGCCATCCACCGTCGTCCCTGAACCTCCTTTTGGTACTGGAACGACACGGGTAACCTTCCACTTTTCCGGAAACACCGCTTCTTCCAAACATTTGTTATAAATGTATTGCAGCGGTTTGGCTAGCGTCGACCGACAATCCTTTAGGATGTAGGGTGGAATGCCGTCCGGGCCCGAAGACTTTTTCGGTTTGAGCTGTTGAAGCGCATAAAACACGTCAGATCGGTGTAAGTGATCAAGATGAACCCGCGCTGCTCCGTTCTCTCCCCCTGCTTCGATCATAGCCGCACTCAAACACAAACAAAAACAAAATAATATGTACCTAATGCTTAATATTGCACCTACCAACTGTTGTCTCTGCATCACCCAAAGGTTGACTGGTAGAAAATGCCCTAAGGCATTAAGTCCGCCTTTGTACTTTTGTGTGCATAAAGAATTAATAAATAAATAAATAAATAAATAGATACTAATATAGTAATAATTTGTCGAATAAGTTTGCAACGTAATGTAAAACTTAACGTAGTTAAGTTGAAGAATTCTTATGTAAATCTCAAATTCTTTATTGCATCCTATAAATCATATAAATTTTACTGTATCATTTTTCAAACTGTATGCACATTAATACAGTTTGAAAAATAATACAGTACAATTTATAAACAGGAGAGTGGAAGAGAGCTTTATAATAATGTATTTTATTAAGTACTTATGTGCTAAATAACAATTTAATTTTTTTCATACCATATCAAACCGTTATAGGATCACTTTGGGCTAAACTGTACTATACCGGACAACGAGTTTTACGCTCATAATTTTATATTGGAAAGGTATATGTCTAAAAAGTAATTACGCAAAGTCTCAATGTTAGGAAACATATAGTTTTTGAGAAAAAAAAAAAATTAAAATCGATAATTTTTCGTAATATTTGACGCCATTTTGACAGATTTCGTTCACTTTTTACTTTGTTTGTAATATTATGACAAAGGTATTAGTTCATACAGCCACAATGAATATTTACAAAACGCAAAATTTCTTTTATTTGCATTAAAAATGACGAATAATATAGCCAAATGACGAGTAATGTAGCCAAATGACATATTATACATCATCTAAGTGAATTTAGCTTGTCCAATGCTAAATTAATAATATTTGAAAAAAGTAAAATATATCGGGTGTAAAAAGACCCTTAACGTAAACGAAAACTACGTATTGTACCCATCACTGGGATAGTTTTTTCTTCTAGAACATACCTGGGAAATCACTGGTTCCAGAGATATTCAAGGTCAAAGTAAGAAAAAAAAAGTTGACTTTTTTTCAAAATCGTATTCCAAGTGTCATTAGAAAACTTTCTTCCGAACAAACATTATCAAAATTATTAATTTTTCATAGCCAATTACGCATTTGAAGTTACAAAAATGCAATGAATACAAAATACTACGCACGCTTCGACGCAGCTGTGCGGCTGTGGCGCGCACACTAGCGTGCGAGGTTCCGAGTTCAACGAACAAATGCGAAACGCGCTCAGCTGATGACAGTATGGACAATTTATTTATTTTATGAATTGAACAGTTTACGATTTTACGTTTTCAATAAAAACGTTGATTATTATTTGTTTATTGATTTAATTTTGAAATTAGGTATTAAATGGTAGAAATTAAAAGTAGGTACCTAACTACCGTACCTACTTAACTAAGCGCGGCTGCGCTCACGCAGGTCTTCCCCAATCTGGCAGGTCCTGACGCCTCCTGCCAGAGGGTCTACGCGGAGCGTAGACCCCGTGGTTTGTGCAGTCCATGGACGTTTACGGGGCCCCGGTTTAGACTCGGTCACTCGGACTGAAGGTGAGTAAAAGGGTCATGGCCATCCTAATGATACAGGGATACCGCGCGGTCTCCTGCGAGGCGAGCCGGCATGCTGGCTAGCTAGTGAGGCACTACGGCGTCCTCACTTTCCGCCTGACGAAGGTCCTCGCCGGACACGGTTGTTTCGAAAGGTTCCCGTGTCGGATTCAGCGGGAAGAAACGCCCGGGTGTAACGCGGCCCTGGTATACAAACGGCAACTGAAGGAACAAAGAGAGAGAGAGAGATGGAGTTTCAAACTTTTAACTGACTAAAAATCGGTAAAAGTCTGACACTCCCTTTCTCTTCACCCAGAGCGCGAGGGGACATTTGATGATTTCCTATCGCAAAAAAGTTACTTTCTACTTATCTAAAAACTAAACTTAAATCCTAGGTAGGATAGTAAGTTCCCTCTCTGAGGAGTAGCTAGTGAGGCACCACGGCGTCCTCACTTTCCGCCTGACGAAGGTCCTCGCCGGACACGGTTGTTTCGAAAGGTTCCCGTGTCGGATTCAGCGGGAAGAAACGCCCGGGTGTAACGCGGCCCTGGTATACAAACGGCAACTGAAGGAACAAAGAGAGAGAGAGAGATGGAGTTTCAAACTTTTAACTGACTAAAAATCGGTAAAAGTCTGACACTCCCTTTCTCTTCACCCAGAGCGCGAGGGGACATTTCATGATTTCCTATCGCAAAAAAGTTACTTTCTACTTATCTAAAAACTAAACTTAAATCCTAGGTAGGATAGTAAGTTCCCTCTCTGAGGAGTAGCTAGTGAGGCACCACGGCGTCCTCACTTTCCGCCTGACGAAGGTCCTCGCCGGACACGGTTGTTTCGAAAGGTTCCCGTGTCGGATTCAGCGGGAAGAAACGGCCGGGTGTAACGCGGCCCTGGTATACAAACGGCAACTGAAGGAACAAAGAGAGAGAGATAGATGGAGTTTCAAACTTTTAACTGACTAAAAATCGGTAAAAGTCTTACACTCCCTTTCTCTTCACCCAGAGCGCGAGGGGACATTTGATGATTTCCTATCGCAAAAAAGTTACTTTCTACTTATCTAAAAACTAAACTTAAATCCTAGGTAGGTACCTACCTACAATTTAAACTTCTTAAATAACAACTTGATAAACCTCACTAGGTTCATAAGCATAACATAAACCTCACTAAGTAGGTAAATAAGATGTGATACGAACAGGTAAAACGACGTGATTGCTGCATTTACGATCACAATGATAAAGGAAAAGTAAATTTCGTAATTTCATTTATTATGTTTGAATTAGGTACCTACCTAAAGCTATCGGAAAAATCACACAAAGTTCCATACACTTAATCATCACCTGCTTAGGTTTCTCCCAACTATTAGGGTCTCCTTTCAATCTAACCGGACTGCCTATTTGGCCTGCACAACCTAGTTATCGGATAATACGATAACGATAAAGCCCCTCAAAAATGCCTACAATCCGTAAGTATTGTAGGCATTTTTGAGGATGACTTCTAGTGAGGATGGCTTCTAGTGCATAAGGCTGTAAGGCTTATGCACTAAAAGCTATCCTGTTAAGCATGATTGGAAATAAATGTCGTAGATAGGTACCTCATTTTATAAAAATGTTTAGTAGGTACCCACCTAATAAATTACATTTTAAAACATAAACGAGCACGCGGCGCGTTTTACCTGCGTGAAATCGTTAGTTTGTCGGGAGTCACAGATCGATTCCCGGCCACCGTAGACGCGGGCTTGCGGACGGAGAGCAATGGGTAGCTCTCCGTCCGATAACAACCAAGCCCTGGTGGACAGCGCGTTGTGTTCCACGTGCGCCTTAAGAAGCTGTCAGCTAAACTGATGGGGCCTGATAGGAGCGATGCCAGGCACGGTCGCGGGAATGTTCCAAAGATTTAGGTACCGCGACCCTGAAACGCAAAGGCAACCGAAGGATCAACATTGGGTTTTAGTCAGTAAAAGTCTAAAACTCCCTCTCTCACCAGAGCGCGAGATGATTTTGATGATGTCACAACGTTAAAAAAAAAACAAAGCTACTCACGCTTCCGTACACAACTGCAGCAGTCTGAACTGAGATACAATTTGTCTTTAGTGTTTAGAGCGGCCTTCAAAACTACTTGCTAGCTATTTCACAAATACTAACCAGAATTCGGTCAGAATTTCATTTATCTGTGTTCATTGATAACATTTTTTTTAATGTAATCACGAGACAACCTACAGAATAATTTAAGTACGTAAACTGATGAAGCCTCTAAATGCTCGTTAGAACTCAAACTCAATTTAGGAAATTATTTATAACTAGAGCGATACCTAAATCTATGAGATCACATTTTGTTATTACACCAGGCTGGCGTTAGCGCCAGTAGCACGCGAGCGGCTCGTGCTCTATGAAAGAGAAAAGCCGCCCACCGGCGGTGCGCGGCTGTGCTCAAAGCATCAAAAAGGCCGCCAGCGGTCCGACCCCCCTCCGCAAATAAATTTAAAGGAATTTTATTTATTGCGAATTTACTTACCTACGTGTTTGTTATTAGTTCGGTTTCTTACGTCATCGAATGCACTTGTGGATATTTTTTTTTGCGAATTACTGTTAATAGTTGTGTTTGTGTAGTATTGTGTGATAGACTGATAGTAGTGAAAGCGTTGGAGTGATAGGCTTAGTAGGTGTATTGTGAGTGCGTTGTATGTTCGTGTGTGTAGTGTGTTCTTTTCAGGATTCATTTAGTTGTAGGCACCTATCGCGAGTTAAGATGCCTTTTCATGTTTATTCGGTGCGCGAGTACGTGAATATTATTTATTGTTACGGCATGGCTCATGGAAACGCTACTGCGGCTCTGTGACTGTACAGGATTAAGCATCCTACCGCGTATCAACCCACGGATTCGCGGATCTTCACCAGAGCTGTCCAGCGATTGCTGGACAACCAACCGATAGTACCAATTTCTCTGGGAGGCGGCCGACAAATACGACCAGCGTTCGATGAGGCCATTCTCGCTGTGATGCAGGAAAACCCACGATTGGGCGTACGAACAGCAGCCAAAATATTGCGAAGGCGGCATGTTCATCACGTTCGGCACATGGTTTCCCATTCTAATGTGCACACAAGTGTTGAGGCGGGATAGGCAACGGCCTTACAAAATCCATCGTGTGCTAGTGCTCGAGCGCTCGTTACGTGACGCGATACGTCGCATGGATTACTGCAGGTGGCTGTTGAGCCAGGAACGAGACTTCATCCAAAAAATAATTTTCACCGACGAGAGCACTTTCACAAATAATGGAATGTGGAACCGCCGAAGTACCCATTATTGGTGTTCCGTCAATCCAAATCAAACCCAAGAAACGGGCTTCCAGACACGGCTGGCATTGTGGGAAACCAGATCCTAGGCCCGGTTTTCTTGCCACCGAGAATGGACGGGCCTGCCTACCTCAATTTTGTTACTGGCTACCTAACCGACACTTTGGAAGAGATGCCACTAGTTCAGAAGCTTGGGTTGTGGTACCAGCACGACGGTGCGCCGCTTCATGTTGTGAGACCAGTTCGTGAGCAACTGACGACGATTTTCGAAAACAACTGGATCGGACGGTTTGGGCCTAACGCATGGCCAGCACGCTCGCCTTATTGTGGGTTTACGTCAAAGATAGGGTGTTTGACCGCCCCTGCGAGACCGCTGCGGCAATGCGACAGAAAATTATTGATGTGATGAACTTAAGCAGTGGTCAGCGCAAGAAGGGATCCTGGTCCCTGGAGCGAGTTCATGAAAACACACGGGCTAGGGCGCGCATCTGTCTCCGCGTGGAATGTCGGCAGTTTGAACCGGAGGTCGTCAGTGTTGAGAGGCCACCTGTGCTGGATGAAAGCTAAAGCGATGGACAGTGTAGGTAAGTACTCAGGCTATTTAAAAACTGTACGCATTTCGTATACTTAAGTAATTGTACATAACAGATTTTTTTAATTACCAAGAGCCTATTTAATACCTACACCATGCAAAAAGCGCGCGACGCCGAGGCGCCGCCGCGCTTCGCCTCGCCTATCGTATACACGGTACCTATTACACACACACCGGCACAATCAGTTGCGCGCTTTACATTGCTCGCAATAAAAAGCATATTTTTTTTAAAGATGGAAAAAAAAGTTTGTTTCCCAGCAATATTTTTTGTTCAAAATGACTTAGTTATATGTACAGAATGTGTAGTTAACGGGTATGTGATCGGTCTTTTTACACCCTGTATGTTACTACTTAATAAATAGGTTATTATAATTTTAGTGTTTAATTTATCAAGCTCTTATTACTTAGTTTACATGAAAGTATACAATTGCTACCGCCCACTGGTTAGGTTAGGGTTATTTTTTTTTAAACCACCCAGATTTTTTTTTTTTTCAATCTAAATATATGAAAGTATACAATTGCTACCACCCACTGGTTAGGTTAGGGTTATTTTTTTTTAAACCATCCAGAAAACTTTTTTTCAATCTAAATATATGAAAGTATACAATTGCTACCACCCACTGGTTAGGTTAGGGTTATTTTTTTTTAAACCACCCAGAAAGCTTTTTTTTTTCAATCTAAATATATGAAAGTATACAATGGCTACAGTGGGAGGTTAGGTTAGGGTTATTTTTTTTTTAAACCACCCAGAAAGCTTTTTTTTTTTCAATCTAAATATATGAAAGTGTACAATGGCTACAGTGGGAGGTTAGGTTAGGGTTATTTTTTTTTTAAACCACCCAGAAAACTTTTTTTTTTCAATCTAAATATATGAAAGTATACAATGGCTACAGTGGGAGGTTAGGTTAGGGTTATTTTTTTTTAAACCACCCAGAAAACTATTTTTAGTGCACAGATATTTTTATACAATGGTAGAGCGCTCTCCGACACATTTTTTTTTTTTTTCATCTAAATACATGAAAGTATACAATGGCTACAGTGGGAGGTTAGGTTAGGGTTATTTTTTTTTAAAACCACCCAGAAGACTATATTTCAGTGCACAAATATTTGTAGACAATAGTAGAGCGCTCCCCGAGAACAAATTTTGTTTTTTTCATTTTTAAATACTTGAAAGTATACAATTGCTACTGTGGGTGTATAGTTCAAGGGGTTTAGGGTGATTCTCCTTCCTAAAACCCCCAAATCTGCCCCAAAATGCGTAAAATGTACGATTTTGTGATTCCTAACCTCAAAATTTGAATCTTGAATATCTCCAAAAGTATATGTTTCCTAGATTTGGGAACGGGTTTGGGGGGGGGGGACACACCCACCCCCCCCCCTCCCCAAAAAACCCACTATTTCGTTGTCCGGTATAGTACAGTTTTACCTCACTTTGTTGTCCACCTGTCTGTCTGTCTGTCAAGACAGTGTGGTCATCGAATAAATTTCAGATAATATAATGTAATTGCCCAATTTTATTCGATCTCATATTATCTCACACTATTACAATGTTGCTTCAATCTATATTTAAATATCTAGTATTTATTTATTGTGTACCATGGTGTAGTCTTTTTTAACCCAAAGATTGACTGGTAGAGAATGCCTTGTTGCTTTAAGTCCGCCTATGTACCACTACTGTACATGAAGTTTAAAACATTACCATTTTCATTGGCACTTCAGCAACGATCAAACACCTTAATTTGCTAAGATATTTTGCTAGGACAACTTAATATTATATTCTCCTTGTTCTCTTTGAAGATAGAGCATGAAGATTTTAACATGAAATATAATGCCGAATAAGTAATGCCATATTTTAGTGTCTAGCTTACGAAACAGAGTCCATTTTTCTCCATTTTTTAATCTTTAAAGTTGCGTGAAAGATTACGATCATACCACTGTGGAAATAACTAGACTAGTTACCAATGTTGCCATATTAAAAATAAGTTATAGGCAGTTTCATTTTATTACAATTTCATGGGTAAGAATTTATGGAACGTTTTTTGTGTCAAATTAAAATGCTTACCCTAAACTTTTCAATGAGTTTATCATTGAAAAGTTTAGGGTAAGCATTTAAATTGAAAATCCTCCAATGGTTTTTGAGGGTCTTGGACATCGGTAACGCTGTCTAATATCTGTGTATCAATTAATAAGTACATATAAAACAGATTTTAATTACTAGCTTTTCTAAAATCGTGTTCTATTTACTCAAAAAACCGGTCAAGGGCGATTCGAACTCGCGCACGAAGGGTTTCATATCATCTGTAGCATCAAACGGCAAAAAATCACGTTTTTTGTATGGGAGCCCCACTTCAGTGTTTGTTATAGCGGCAACTGAGAACTGAATTGAAAAATTTCAACTGTCTAGCTTACACGGTTTATGAGATACAGCCTGGTGACAGACAAACAGACGGACGGACACCGGAGTCCTTTGTGTACGGAACCCTAATAAAAAATGAGAACAAAAACACAGATTTTAATAAAAAAGTTTTCACATTTTAGTAAGTATGTAAGCGAAATGTACGAAAAAAGTACTGTACAAAAACTCAAATTTTAAAAACAAGAGACAAACGCTCGCAAAACGAAATTGCTACATTTACCGAACAGCATAAACACAAACAACGCAGACAAACAAATTAAATACGACGGAACAATCTAGACGTATTCACGAGGCGAAATATCGTAGTGTTACCCAAATGTCGTAGTGTTGCCGAAATGTCGTAGTGTTGCCAAAATGTCTGACTGTTACGTGATTAATTTTTTAACTATTATTTAATTCTAATATTGATTATTTTATGTATAATGTATATTATTTTATGAATTACCATTTAATATTTTTGTTGACATTATCTTCTATTATAATGTTATTTTTGACATTCAATTTAATTTTTTGACATTCTATTTTTTTTTTATTTTTCGACATTAATATTTAATTTCTTTTTTGACATCAGTGTTATCATAATTTTAAATATTGGTTAATATTGCGGTTGATATGCATCTGATCTAAGTTTGTATGCCAATATTGGCAAAACAGCGCACTGTACACTTATATCACCCTCTTTAGTACTTGTATTTTACAAACAAATATACAATATTATGTTCCTGAAATGTCGTAGTGTTCTAGACTGACCTTTTGTCGTTTTATCTAATAATACGCCCAACCCGACCAGACGACGCTGCTGTTTCACCAGCCGTCTGCTTAGTGAAGTTACCCAGAATCGTATTTAAACGCCTTCAGCTCAACTCGGCTCGATGCCAAGCGCTTGAGAGCACTACGCAGTCGCAGGTTTCTTTTTAAACATATTACACTGGATTTTTTTTTCGTATTACGAAACTTAGCTCTTTTGTTTAAAATAAGATTTACTTTAAGAAGTTTGAATGCTTTCTTCTTACTCTTTTACTGAAGAATACCAAACTGGATGAGTATTCAGGGGCCTTACCATAACGTGTTAAAATAAAAGAGGGATGGAGCTATAGGTACACCTTATATAGCTCCATTCCTAACAGTTCAGTTTAGGTCGTCAAAGTCAGAAATCATCAAGATTATAATGAAGTCAAGATTTCGTAGAGCTTCGTAGCAGGCGTAGCGCGGTGCTACGAATCGCTACGAAAATCTTAGAAACAAATCACGTTTGTCCTACACGTTTGCTAAATCGCATTTAAGTAAAATTAGTAAAGAATAAAATGGTTTAAAAAAACGGGCCAAGTGCGAGTCGGACTCGCACACCGAAGGGTTTCGTACCAATATGTATATAACATTAGACACATTATATTATAACCTTTTATAAAAAAAACTCGTTTTTAGGGTTCCGTACCTCAAAAGGAAAAAAGAAACCCTTATAGGATCATTTTGTTGTCCGTCCGTCCGTCTGTCTGTCTGTCAAGACCTTTTATCTCAGGAACCCGTGGAGGTATCGAGTTGATATTAATACCATATAGTGAAGTCTGCGGCCCCTTAGAACTGTGAAAAAAATCAAACTTCTAATTTAACGAAAAAAAAGATACGTCCGTTTATGTCGCAAAAAACGTGTATTTTGACTCAAGGAAATCAAAATTCATAGGGTACTTCCCGTTGACCTAGAATCCTGAAATTTGGCATAAAGCAAGGTCTTATAGCATAAATATAGGAAAAAAACTCTGAAAACGGTAAATTTGTAGTTATGTCACAAAAAAAAACTTTTTTTGCAATTCGGAAAAATCTTTGTAACTGAATTTGGGAATTGAACTGTTTTCATAGGTAAGTTTGTACGGAACCTTTAGTGCGCAAGTCCGACTCGCACTTGCCCGGTTTATTTTTATTAAGCACTCTACAAAAAACAGTTATGTATTAAATACATATATTCCAAAAGGAAGTAAGATAAGGTTTGCATATAAACGCGTCTAACTTTGAACCACATATCTGTTTCAATAATATACTGGATTATATGAATCATTAATGTCTAAAGCCTAAACCTAATAATAGCGCGCCATAAATATGACTAAGCGCGATTTTTTTTTTCAAGGACAACTCCCGTACGTTAAATGGCCTTGAGCTGCGAGCTTTACTGCAATGACGCTCTGACTCTTGATTTTTAACGAAGCTAGATGACACAGGAAAAAAACAGATGAATAAACCCTTCTTGATCTGTATTTCACACTACATACGTATATCAAAGAGAAAACGTACTCAAACTAAAGAAAAATCCGAGCAAGGTCGCCTCGTCAAGTATTTTTATCTTCCTCTAAGAAATAAAAAGGGACATTCAAGGAAATTCCAATAAAAAAATGTGTCACGATCTTATGTTACGATGTCAGTTTTCGTGGTGAGAACTCCGTACGCGTTATGCATACCAAAAATATTTTGCCGAATCGAGGTAAACGAAAATTGTTGTAGATACGTGCAATACCAGCTAAAAACTAAATTAGAAAGATTGTAGAAGAAAAAATGTCTACAATATGAATTAGTTCTAAAAATAAGAAAGGCAGTAGAGTAATTCTTACAGTCGGCTAAGAAAAGCAACGTCTTAGATGACCTAAAAATTCGGCAAAGCATTGAGTACTTCCACATTATAAATGACTTATAAAAACCTTATTTAAAATGTTCTAGCTGTCTCCAATTTTTAAAATAAAGAATAACCAAAAGCAATCCAATAAAATGTTAAGTTTTTTTATTAAATTTACACAAAGTAACCAAACTACCGCACTTCCTACATACATAACTATGTATATCAGCTTATATCTCACCCTGTTACTTAAAAGAAAAGAAACAGATCAACAGTCTAATCGTCTTTATAAAAAACTGCGCTCCAAGAAACACAATATCCAATTTGTCGAACAATAATTCGATTTAAAAATAGTTTTTAATAGCAAAATTAACTTACCCTCAAACACTTCTTTTCAGCGCGAACTTTCAAAAGTCTATTCACACACTGACATATCTTTTTATAATTACGATGATAAATAAAAAATATCACGTTTTTTTTTGTCTAAATTCTATTTACAATTTTATTTACAGTTATCCGTAATTTTCGGAATGATACTGGAGTTTGTTGAAACGTCAGTGGTGTCGCATATGTTTTGCGCATGCGCGTCGCAAGATGGCGGCCGCGAGGCGGGTCGATAGCGCGCGATAACGTTCCGAAGGCTGCGCCACCATTGCCGGGTGACATTGTGCTAACGGGGTAACATTAAAACGAGGTCACCGTTTCGTATTAGCCCGCGCTTCCGCGGTACAGTGATACCAGCGTATTTGTTGCCATAACAAAAATGAAAAATTTTTTTTCGTAGTCGTTGGACAGTTCAGGGGTTTATTTATTTGGGTTGTAGATTTATATGATGTTAATTATTTGGGTAACAGTGTTTTTTTTTAAATTAGGGTAATTCAGTACGAATTCTTGTAAAGTGCCTTATTTTACATAGGTCACATTAATGTTTATGTTCGTTTGAAATCTTAGTTAAGTTATTATTTATTTTAGCATCGTTTTATACAAAAATAAATCCTAATTATAGACTCTTAAATAGACAAAAGACCTGCTGAGTTATTAGGTAACACGAAAATAGCAATAGATAAAAATCATGGGGTGTTCCTCAAGGTTCTATCTCCAGTCCATTATTTTTTGGGAGGCTACAGTGCGGTGTGACATCCACTGTCCTAGAGTAGCGCAGACCTCTTATCCACGAGCTTCATTCTACAGGATTCTCAATACAATGGGGAGTTAGGTGTTAACTACTCTTCGTCTGAGAGAGGCGCGCGAGGAACACTATGCACCGCCATCTCGGGTTCTGATCAATTGGGCAATGGATGTCTGGACAGTAAAAGCAGTAATGGTATGGCACCAAGCATCTGGCACTTTGTTTATGCGAGACACGTACTTCCTGAAGCAGCCATGACCTTCAGAGAGCCGTACTTCCACCCAAGTCAGCGATCGAGTACTGGATCGCCTCGACTGTAACGAGGTAAAGTAGAATGTAAGAACCTCTCCCACCAATCCACTAAGAAGACCTGCCGAGATTTGACTGGTGCGTGATCGGTCACTGCACCAGTCTCTTGCTTTGCGTCTTCCTCTCCTCGCACCACCAGTTAATGTCCTCTGTGCCTCTAGATCTCAGGGCAGGTATGTATCCAGCCTATACTTAAGAGATCATGCAATACCCTCTGATAACTCGGACATCCATCGCTCCTGCAGTTTAAGCAGTGTTGCAATTTGCAGGGCCATTGGGTCAGCTGCCTACACTGGAACTCTGTACAGAAAGACCAAGGCAGATACGAATAAACGCCCACAGGCGGTGCTCGGGCCCCTTTAATTGCTGTGATGATAACCATGCTGGTAACAACTTGAGCTTCTTGGGCCAAGCTGTAGGCCCAAGTGTCTAATACGACTCACAATCTGTGAAATAAGCAGCGCTGCCTCCCACTGCCGACTCCCCCGAGCCACTCAAGGTTCACTTCCGATAAGAGCTCGCCCGCCAACACCTAATCGTATCCGATTTTCCACAGGAGTGAACCCACTACAGTGCCCTGTGGAAAACCACATGACATCTCGCGCCAGCCTGTCATCATGTCCCGTGGAAGGGACACATCTTCCTGTCAGATAGGCCCCAACAATGTGGCAGAGGTAGAGGCATTTTGTTTCCTGTGGTTGCAGTTTTGAAGCAAGAGTTTGCAGATTGCCCAAATGAGCGAACAGGAGCTTATCTTTCGCCTCCCCCAAAACTAAACTATGTGCCGTAATTACGGCGGTAAGTCCCTTCTTTGAGGAGAGGCTGGAAAGGCAACACAGCGTCATTACCTTCCGCATGACACAGGTCCTCACCGGACACGGTAAGTTCGGGAAGTTCCTGCACCGGATTCGTGCGGAAGCGACGCCCGGGTGTCACCACTGTGTGGACCGCCCGGAAGACACGGTGGAGCATACGGTGGAGGTGTGTCCCGCTTGGGCAGAGCAACGCCATGTCCTCGTGGGGGCGATCGGCGGTGGCGATCTCTCGCGCCGGGCCTTGGTACAGGCCATGATCCGGAGCGAGGAGGAACGACAGGCGGTCGCCTCCTTCTGCGAAGCAGTAATGCTTGCAAAGGAGGCGGCCGATCGCGTGAGGCAGCGGTCCTCACGCCCCAACCGCCGCCGGGATTCCGATCCCGATTTCCGGCCACCGTAGGCGCGGGCTTGCGGACGGCGAGCAATGGGTGGCTCGCCGTCCGACCGTCCGGTAACCGTCCGGACCGAGCCCAAGTCGTCAACGGCGAAGCCTACTGGGGCCAAGGGTCTGATTCTGAAAGGAAGACTCGGCCCTGGTACGAAAGGCAACGAAGGAACAAGAGTGGGTTTTTTTTTTCAGTAAAAGTCTGAGACACTATCTCCCGCCCCGCCCAAGGGCGGGAGATGTCATAAGATGATTTTCCCACCAAAAAAAAAAAAAAACCACGTTTTTTGGCTTTGGATTGCATTGTCGTAACCACAGCCAACTACATTTTGCTAACAGTCTCTTCTAATCTAGCTGCTAATCAATGACGGCAAAATTTTTTTTGTAAGCCATTATTAGGGTAAAAAAATAGAACTATACAGTAAAAAAATAATTTATTCATCTTCAACATCGGTCTTAAGGTAGTGTACTTCGGGATCGCTTGTAGAGCGTCCACGGATGCGTGCAAGTGCAGCCACCCCGCGCGATGATCTAGTCATGACGTAGACAATCCAGAGTGCACCAACAAGCGCCACTCCAACCAGCAATACTGTTACTGCTATTGTTGCTCCACTCATACCTGTAGGGAAAAAGATGTTAACTTCGAGACAGGTGAATTTTTGAAGAGCACTAAGACTAGCCGACCTCTTAACCAATGCCAATAGTGCAATCTATGCTAAAACTTATTACGTTCCAAACTAATAAAATGAAAGTAAATATTTTTGACCAACTTCAAAAAGGAGGAGGTTCTACGTTCGAGTGAAATTATGTTTTTTTTTTATGTATGTTCACCGATTTCTCAGTGAATTGTGGACCGATTTTGTTTTTTTTTTTATTGTATATTTATGCTTCCAAGGTGGTCCCATAGAATTATTTTTATGATCTGATCATGAACTTCGTAGATATGGAACAGAACTTCTCATAGTATCGCAGCAGAACTGTCGTAACAAGTAAAATTGCTTTATTTATACGTGAAGACGATGACTGACTGAAGGAAGAGGGGGAATATAGCGAACTGATCTTATGATGAAGCCTGATGGTTAGGCACCGGAACTCTGCAATAAATTAATTTATCTAACCATGTTTGGCACTGACAATTGTAATAAAATTAGAATTGTCATGAGATGGACTCTGGCTAAAAGGTATTTAAGTATGGCTGAGGGGTACTTTTTAGTGGTGGTACCATAGCTAAAAAGTGTAAAACAAAAAACTTTTTACAAAAAAAATTCAACCGACTTCAATGTAAAATAAAACACTGAAAAGTGCTAAATAACTTTAATTTCGGAAGTCGGTGTTAAATAACGAGGAGACAAAACTATTATAGCAACCATGTCCCGGATTAGTTAGTGACCGTTTTTTGATTTACTCATTCATTTGGGTATCAAAACGTAATTATGACAGGGAGAGAAAGTCTACAAGAGATACTAAAAGGGTGAACATGAAAAATTTTGAGATCCGAAAGACTGATTAAAAGATTATAAAAAAAAAAATATCATACCTCCAGTTTTCTTAGCAACTACTTTATCCTGTTGCCCTTTCTCTGCAGTCTTTGTAACTGTGGTTTTAACGCCCGCATCAGGTATCGTCGTCCGCACAAAGAAAATGGTTGAAGAAGTCATCGGCGACACTTCAATAGTCAACGTGGTAGTTTTACGAGTGAAGATAGGTTTTAATACAGTTGTTGAAGTAGTAGGGGTAGTTTTTTTTGGAGATGAAGGCTTAGGAGTGGTTGTTGTGCTGGTAGTACTAGTGCTAGTCGAAGTACTAGTAGAAGGGCGTTTAGTAGTTACAGGCTTTTTAGTAGTAGTAGTGCTAGTGGTAGTAGTTGTAGGCTTTTTTGTGGTAGTGGTAGTTGTTGTAGTACTAGACGTTGTAGTGCTTGTAGGTCTAGGAACAGGAGGAGGAGCAGGTCTTTTTGTAGTAGTCGTGGTTATAACAGTTGTAGTTGAGGTGGGAGAAGGAGGCAAGGTTTCTGTGGTTGTAGCAATCAGTTTCTGTGTCTGCGGTGGTGCTGCTGAGCTGTTTGAGGTTGAATAGTCTTCTGAAGTCGACCCTTTGAAAGAAAAAGTTTTATTAAATTGGGTTCTTTAATCAATGTTTTTAAATGACAAGACACGGCTTGGAGACGGTTTGAATTGTACTGTGATCACTTACTCTGTAACCTTATCACTGTTAAATTGGGACCTGAGAATCTCTGCAGATGATTATTATTACCAACTATCATGTCTGGTATATTTACAAGTACCTACTATTTGTAATATTAAGTTATGATTTTATGTATATTTTCATCAAAATTGTTTCGTGTATTGTTATTTCTTTCTGTTTTTATCAAGTGAAATATGCATGCCGTAGTCTCCCATATAATTGGAGGAGCACTTGCCTCTGTATGCAGCTGCTAAAATCCAAAACAAACAAAGTAAGTGTAGAATACTCACTGATATCTAAATCGCAAACATCCAAGAAGTCAGGGCAGCAGTTCTGGGTCACGACGCATACGATGCTACAGCTGCAGCCTCGGTAGCCAGTGGCCTCGTTGTAGAGGTCGCAGCGACCGACGCAAGACTCCTCTAGAAACGACAACCATTCAATAAATACATTTGTTTATTGATAGAAACTAGTGCTTGACTACGATCCCACCTGATGGAAAGCAGTGATGCAATCTTTGATGATGAAGCGCACTAGTTTATTAAGAGCTTATTCACTCTAGCCTTGAATATACCTAAATTATAATCGGACAGAAAGATCGCAGCAGGCAAATTGTTCCAGTCATTCGACATATATAGATAATGGAAAATATCTACCTACATTATGAATGTTCGTGGGTTTTTCCATCATCAATTTCTGAGTAATAAACCGGACTTCCGGAGTCTGAATTTTTATCATATTGATGACAACAGACTTACCGTTTATAACGTGGACCGGGGTGTATTTTATATACACACAGCATTCAATAAATACATTCTTAAACGATAGACTATATATACCTACATTATTGTTATACATTATTGTGCTACGTTATTCTTCCTCTTCTAATTACAGGCGAAACTCCTGCATGGTGCGAGCGTGGAAGGACTTTAATGTTCCTTGTAAAGAGTTCTCTTTTGACCCGTTTACTATTAAAACTTATTCGACACTCACTCATCTGAATGCTGACTTTTTCTAAAGTCATAGTGCTAATTTTACTCAAGGGATATTTAATTATGTTCTTTTTTTTATCGAGCTTATTAGGGATCGTAAGTTTTCTATTACTTTACCTGTTTCTACCAGTGAGAACCTGTAATTGGCTCAATGTCTCTTATACTATTGTTATTCTTTTGTTACAGCTGCTGGTTCTCCTATGATTAAATAAATAAATAATAAAGGGCTCGATTCCCGATCCGATCAGTGTTCAGTGTCCCAGCATTAGTCTAGAGTCTATATTTTTAATTTTTAGAACATAAACATAACTAATTGATATGTGGATATACTATAGATGCAGGCGTGATACTTTTAAGTTTCGCCAACAACACTTTCTTCAGAATTTAATAAAAGTTCATCGTCTTGTCGTCTCTCTACTGTATGTAACTTTTAATGGGTTGCCCATTACCGAAGAACAGGTTTTCGTATGTTACGGGGAACCTAGAATTATCGTTGATCCTCTTGCTTTTACTATACGAGTACATTTAGACTCAGTACAGCATGTCTATCTTTTCCTTCCATAATTTTCTTTTTCCAATGATCTAATAATTCACCTCGTTTCCTTAATCTATGTACAAGTTAATCTTACGTAGCACAGAAGGTGGCGTGGTGGCCTGGACCATGGCTTTGGTGCAGTTCTCGCCATGCTGTATGGACACATCGTCGATAGCTATGTCGCTCATGAAACTCTCGCCTCTGATGCCTTCGATCACGATCTGTTGAATGGAAATATTTTCAGTATATTAGATGGAGCTTTGATGTAAAGAGAGCGTTGCCAATTGATTACTGGTCCCCTTACTAAGCTATTTTATGTATGAAAGGTACCCAATTGATAACGCTCCCTGGACTTGACAGTACGTAATCTTATATCACGGATTTTCCTTATAATTGTTGCGAAATGTCAAACTGCAGCTTTACGAGAAGTCAATAACATTAAAGTCTAACAATCAGTGTCACCGATTATATTATTATATCAAGGTTAAATAGCAACCAATTCATATAAAATACTGATATTCTGCTGTCCCTGGTAAGACTAGATAGCGCCCTCGACGAAGTCCTGACGAAGTTGGCACTGGCTTCCAATCTAACAGACAGGTTCCAGCCAGCCAGGATCTAGTCTGTGTCTCTCATCCAAGTGATTCCCGCTATTATGGTGATATCCTCAACGCAACGCGCTAAATGCCTTTGCGTTCTACGGCTTAACCAAAAGACCAGTTATTTGATAACTAACCTGGAAGTTATCCCCAACATCAGATAGCATGGTGACAGCACTGTACCACTCGTTGCCCTGGTCTCCCCATTGCTCGAACAGCGTGTAATTTTGAGCCTTTTTCTGTAGCAGTAATACTTGTAGTTGGTACATCGATAGGTTGTCTGGCTTCTGGTATACCATGAGACCACCCATGCTCCTGCAACGAAGAATTAATTTGAATCATTGTTACCATCAATAACAAAGTAGCGACCTGCCTCTGCCTGTTTCTCTGCTTACTTCTATTTTCGGGTTTAGTTATGAGTTTACATGTGGATAGATGGAGAAGGAGAGGGAGACCAGAGAAAAGATGGATGGATTGTGTGAAGAGTGATATGAAAGAAAAGGAAGTTAGTGATAGTATGATGAGTGACAGGGCAGAATGGAAGAAAAAAACGTGTTGCGCCGACCCCAAATAACACGGGACAAAGGCAGGAAGATGATGATGATGACCACGCAATGGATTTTGATACAGATTTCATTGATATGAAGAGCGATAAAGGAGAAAGTTGTGGGTATTTAATTTGCACCCAAAGCCGGAGGTGTCCGCGGGCTTGAGGACGGTGAGCAATGGGTGGCTCGCCGTCCGATCGACGGCGCGTACTGTTCCACGCGCGCCTCAAGGAAATTTCAGCAACCGTAGAGGCCCAGAAGGGTCGAAGCCTACTGGGGCCATGGGTGATACGAAAGAGATCCCCGGGCCCTAGGAAACATGGTAAAGAAGGAACAGGAGTGGGTTTTTAGTCAGTTATAGTCTGTCACTATCTCCCGCCCCGCCCAAGAGCGTAAAATGTCATTAGATGATTTTCCCACCCGAAAAAATAGTCGGAAGTGTCGCTAGTAATTAGACATAAATGGCAGTAGGCATGGTATGTTATTTGCAAAAGGGATGGCCGTTGAGGTCCGAAAGTGTCATCAAGTACATGTTATGTGAAGCAGTAGACGCCAAATTTTAAGTTCCTAATGTAATTTTTATTTTTGGTGTACAATAAAGAATATCTTTCTAAATGATGATAATGATTATATTTACCTTCCAAACATGTGGTACCAGAAGACAAAGCATCCGTCCTTCGCGAGGTCAGCCTCATACACGGGCGACATCAGACGCGCGGTTTCATTAGCCACTCTGCCTGTGCTTTCTATATACATATAGTAACCTGGAAATGAAATAACATTACGATTAAATTTCTCGAAAAGCAAATTGAAGACCACTTCTACCTAAGAAGCATAAACAGGCCAGGGCCGTTGTAGCCCAAAGAGCCATGGCCATTCGGATGGTACGGGGTCCTCACGGTCTCCTGCGAGGCGGCTAGCCGGGTACGTATTTGAATATCGAAAATTAAAATACCTACGCTTAAAATACCAATGTTCAAAACATCGAAAATTTAAATATCGATTATATCAAAATGTCGAAGATTGTTATACCTACGCATAAAACGTCGAAGATTGAAATGCCGAGTGATTAAAATTTCGAATGATTCAAAATATCGAATGATATTATGCTTAAGTTCAAAATACCATCTAGCAAACAAGCATGCAGCAATCATGCAACATGCAAGCAAGCATGGTCTAAACCCTCACCACCGCAGCTGAGGCTGGCAGGCGAAGCCGGCCAACAAGCCGAAGTTGCTGGCGGGTGTTATAACCGCCTGCTCCTCAGCTCGCAGGCTGCCTCGCCCCTCGCGCCTACGCGATTCTAAATTACACTGCAACCGACTCCACGTAGTCTTTAGTCGTAGTCAAGACTACGTGGAGTCGGTTTTACAGCGATACGTTTCTGTCTCTAACTTTAGTAGCACAACATAGTGACTTTCAAGAAAATATTTTCATTTAAAGACTTGTACACTGGACACTGATTTTCATAGATAAAATAGGTCGAAATTGTTCCAAAACCGAATTGGGGCACCCCGAATTTATGTAGTCTTTTGGCTGTTACCCCTAGAGTGTATATAAAAATCCGGACGCGCGAAGGGAGGGCAATAGGTGCCTATCCTTTGTTACGCAAGGGTGAAGGGGTTGCACTTCCCGTAGCACCGGAGACGTTGAAAGAAAGAAAGAAAGACTTTTGTAGATATTTAGATTTTAGATATATTGGACGTAGGATATTTAACCATTCGATATTATTAACTTTCGTTATTTTAATTTTCGGTTTTATGGTCGTTCGATATTTCCATTTTCGATGTTTTGAACATCGATATTTTAACAGTAGGTATTTTAATCTTCGATATACAATGGCTGGCCAGCTACCGTCAGATTTGGAGGTCCTTGGGCAGGGATACTAGTGCATTGTTGCGATGCCGGTGGAAAGTGGACAGAGCTCCGGCGGGATCTCATGGCGATATGAAGACAGCGACGGTCGCAACACAACACTGGGCACGCCACTATCGCGGCGATAGATCCCCTTTATAAGGAGTGGTTATAAAAGCTCAGTCACCAGAGTTTCGTTATCGTCCAATCTGCACTGGCCCTCGTGATGGATTATGGCCTATTCTCTCTCCTAGAAAGGAGGCCCGAGTCCAAATAGTGGAAACATTAGAAGGCTGATTATTCTTTACTATATATATAATTTCTTACCCGATCCGTTCTTCCCATAAGTGTGGTCGTACTGAGGTCCCGTCTGTAGAAAAGAACTTGGGGTCTTCTTGTTCAGCCGCCTCCAATCGAAGTCGTGATACTCATCCGGCTTCCAACCGCAAATGTTGGGCTGCTCGAAGTCGCATTCCGTCTCCGTTTTCTTCGCTGAACTGTCTGGTAATTAAAGTAGATATTAATTAATTTATTGTTCCTTCAAAGTGTTTGAAGTTCGACAACATATTATCTGAGTAAATCACACTAACATGATAAAGGAAAAACGTTTGTATGTATGTATAAGTGTGTGGGCGAATGTATGTTTGTTACTTCTTCACGCTCAAACGATTGTAATGCGACAATTATTGTGAATTTTATTGTATTATTATCATTTTTTCTTATGACATTATATTATGTGTAAAAAGTGTAGAACTTCTATTTTAGTATATATTTCACGTAACTAGGCCCTTATCTGAAATAAATTAATTGAATTATTACCATAACATTCTGGAGCAGTTGAGTTCCACTGTGTTCCATCGCAGTAAATAACTGGTGAACCAACGAGTTGATGTCCAGGCAAGCAGAAGAAGACTACCCACGCGTTGTTATGAGAGGTCATATTCACCGCATTCTTAACTTCTTCTAACTGCTGGCAACCCGTTTCTTTGTAAAGGGAAAGAAAACATTATATAAACAACGTGTTTTGTTTTTATATCTCATAACTCTAGGGTATGAATGAGACCACATCAAAGAATCAGCTGACATTATGAATTATTTTTCAATTACCTTTTTTTTGTTTTCGTTTTCCATACATAATAATTCGATAAATTCACGATAATTAATGTGAAATATGACAGCGTAAATGTGTACCTAATGTCATTGTTTACGCTGTCATATTTTTTAAAAACTTTACTACACTACTGCGAAGTTTGGCAACGTCGCAAAAGTAAAAATTTGTCATACGGGTTAAAATTTTTGTCCAAAATTAATAATGATTGATTTTTGGACCACATATTCTAGGACTTTTAGTATTATTTATCCTTATAGAATATCAAACTTGAGAACAAAAACAACACGTTGTATTTGTGGGCATAGTGTTAAAAGGAGACAAAACTGGGAACAAGCTAAAATACGTATAAATCCTATTTCCGAGTTCGTTTAAACTCGAATTAATTTGCATATAATATATACTAAAAAAAAAAAAATGTAATAAATCTTGCATTATATAAAAATTATCTATATTTTCTAACAGCTCAACAAAATTTTATAACTTGTAACAGTGTTAAAATAATGTGTTGTAACTGTGTACAGTTTTTTTTAAGGCGTATAGACCCTTGAACATCTGGCTGGAGTTAAATGTACACATACTTGTACTGCCGCCTGCCCCCGCATAGAGCCCCGCGTACCTTCAAAACCATTTTCTTTGCGAAATATTGATTGATTTACATATTATGCTATGTACATTCTGAAGAACACTTAGCCATCAATTTTTTTTTTTTGTATAATTTGTATTCTTAAAGATCAAAGCCGAAAGATAAAAGAGTAGGGAAAACAAGCGAAAAAATATCTATCATGTTAGAATTTTTTTTTGGCAGTCATACGAAAAATTGTTATGTTGATAATGTTAATATAATATATTTTTTTAATCTATTAACCCAGCCGTTACCGAGGAGTAGGCTTCAGAAAGTCACCGTCTTATGGCACTAAATGGGAGCAAGGGCCTTAATGTTATAAACCAGTGCTTGACCTCGATCCCACCTGATCGTAAGCAGTGATGCAATTGTTGATGGTGAAGCTCACTAATTTATTAAGAGCCTACAGTTTACAGTCTTACAGAAAAAAAGGAATTATAATTTTACGCGATTTATTGTAAACTAACGGATTTTGCATTACCCGGTGGCTTATCCATCTAATGCTAGTTACTAGATATTATCATGGATTATACTTACTAACACATACAGGTATAGGCACATCCCATTGTCCAAACCTACACGTGGCATACTTATTGCCGACCAGCGTGTATCGGGCGCTGCAGGAAAACCTAAGGAAGGTCCCTCTCTGCCTCGGCCGAGCTCGGCCGTTCTTGATTCGTGGAATCGTACAAGATGGCGCTGAGGAACGGTAATATGAAAATTCTACAACAAACGAAAAAAGAAAATATACATAAAACACACACACACATGCACACATGTGTGTGTGCACACATGTGTGTGTCACATGTTTATATTTTTTAGTAAAATAATTATATAGTAGGTACAGTGGCGTAGCTAAAAAAAATATACATAACACACACACACACATGCACACATGTATGTGTCACATGTTTATATTTTTTAGTAAAATAATTACATAGTAGGTACAGTGGCGTAGCTAATCCCAAAGAGGCACTATCTTTAAGTTTATAATACGATTGTGTGAGGCACGGATAAACTTTTTTCTTTCTTTCTATGAAAAGAGTTGAGGAAAGCTTGCCCGGAAGAGAAACAATACTTTTTGGTTATCTATATATATATATAAAAGGAGAAACTGACTGACTGACATATCAACGCACAGCCGAAACTACTGGGACTAGGAGCGTGAAATTTTGCACAAGGTTTCCTTTTATGACGTAAGCGAGCACTAAGAAAGGATTTTTCTAAATTCGCTCCCTAAGGGGATGAAGCGGGGGTCCAAGGTTTGTATGGAGAAACATCCACGCGAGTGAAGCCGCGGGCAGAAGCTCGTCTATATATAAAAGGAGAAACTGACTGACTGACATATCAACGCACAGCCGAAACTACTGGGACTAGGAGCGTGAAATTTTGCACAAGGTTTCCTTTTATGACGTAGGCGAGAACTAAAAAAGGATTTTTCGAAATTCACACAATAAGGGGAGGAAACGGGGGTCCAATTTTTATACGGAAAGCTTTCTTTCACGCGGGCGAAGCCGATGGTAGAAGCTAGTATTACAATATTCCCCAAAAATTTGCTGCCTGATTATTTCTTTGTAGCTATAGCTACTACGTCGTGCAGATATACGATGCCGTCTCGTGTTTATGCACGACATGGCATCGTCGTAAAACCCTTTAGTTGACGACGAAGCACCACGGTAATGTAGCCAGGCTTTAAAGCAGGCTTCACACTTCGTCATTATTAAAAATGGCGAGGTTCTGTTATCATCATTTTTTTATTTTATTATTATTGATAGGCTCGCGTTTGACCACTATCTCACCTGATGGTAAGCGATGATGTGGCCGAAGATGGAGCACGCTTGCCTAGAAGTAACTTATTCACTCTTGACTTAAAGACCCCTAGATTGTAGCTATCAGGGAACACAGACTCCGGCAGGGAATTCCACTCCTTAGCTGTACGCATTATGAATGTGTTCCCAAAACGCTTTGTACGTGTATGGGTGGAATGTCCACCATGTACCGATGGCGCAACGCCGTACGTCTAGTGGTCCGATGATGGAACGGACTTGGTGGAATCATCATCGCTTCAACCTTGGTTCTCTTGCGGATATTTTCATTTGTGATGTGATCACGCAACGAAACTGCATAGCCCTTTCCATTGGCCTTTGGGTGAGTGTGCCTTCTTATGAGGCCGTTTATTACTCGTAAAGTATTTCGTGTTTTTAGATGATCTCATAAACAGATTTATCCCACAAATCTGTGTATAAGATCATCTAAAAATTGTTTTTTTTCAACATGTTACTGGAACCACCTACACTGTTATTTCCATGAGGACGGAAGTTTGATGTTACGCATACCGTCAAGAGCGTGCGTCCGGCTGATAAAATTTATAAATCATGTTTTTACGTTTAGATAAGTTTATATTATTGTTTAATAATAATGTTAAAAGCTTAAGATCTGTTTCCTGGATCGTAGAAAATATTATCCCCCATGTTGTTAATTTCAAACACTAATATTAACTAAAAATAAATAAAACCGTTGAGCAATTGTGGCTGAGTGGTAACGGCCCCGACTTACGAGTTGTAGGTCGCGGGTTCCAAACTAGCCAGGCGCATTACTTTGTGTAATTAATTTCATGACCAATGCTCTCAAAACGGTGAAGGAAAACATCGTGAGGAAACCGGCATGTCCTAGAACCAAAAATTCTAAGACATGTGACATTCACCAACCCGCACTGGGCCCGCGTGGTGGATTACGGTCCACTCTCTATCCTAGAGAGGAGACCTGAATCCTAGCTGCGGGAATATTATTAGACTAGTGCTATAATCTGTCACCGATGCTGAGGTTAAGAGGGTCCTTTTTCACTCGCCTATCGTCAACATCGAGCATGGTTTTAAAGCTTGTTGCTTCATCTAACGCAATCCAACGCGATGTTTGACGACGAGTCAATGCGAAAAAAGAGAGATAACCCCTAAAAACTGTTAGCATTCGGTAATTCCGTGATTTAATCGAATATTTCACAAAACTTATTCCAGGTAATTGTTTTTATTAAACCCTCAATAGTTTTTCAGAAAAATTGTCGTCATTCAGAATCTCAATTAAATGTGCAAGGCTTCTATTGATGTACTTCTTTATATTTTTAATATATGAGTACATTATGGAGGGCCAAAGTTCACGTAAAATAGCAGATTTTCAGAGGTCTTTAGTTCCCATTATCCTTTGTATAATAAATTTTATAATCAGAAAGCTATAGCTGTCCGCTACAGTTCTCAGGATGCTGTTGCAACTAGCATCTCTCACTCTCCTAACCAGCGAAGCGCTTTTCTTGCGAACAGTCGCGTGGAACCCGGTACGTAAAATGTTATAAAAGTATTCATAACTTTGTGTTGATAGGTCAGTATCAAACATAGCAGGAAATTCACATCAACTTGCGTACGATATAGCTAACACAGGCAAGTGTACACTTTGTTACAAAATAATAAAACCCATTTAACATTGTAAATAAGTTATAATGTACAGAATTAGACATTAAACATAAGGATAATATCTATATTTCCTGTAGGTAGATGATCCATCACAATAATAGAATAGAATAAACCCGACTAAAAAAAAACCGTAGTCACACGTTATTAATGTGTTACGGTTGGTACCTGTATAATGTGTGACTACGGCTTTTCTTTTTATTGACACAAGAACAAACAACAGATAACAACAGAAAACTACATAAGTCCATGTAAATGTATGATTATTACCAGAGTTCCAACCACGAGGTAACTTGACGCGATCCATTTGACGACCTAAACTGAATTGTTATAGGAATGGAGCATTATAGGGTGTACTGTTCCAATCCTCTTTCTCGCTCGCATTCTTGACATTTTCACAAGCCATGGTAAAGGCCCCATCACGGCACGCCTCATAGCCTTCTGTGTATGTATACTCTATTCGCGATAGCATTAGACAGAAGATAAAAACTGGGCAAGTGCGAGTCGGACTCGCGCCTTAAGGGTTCCGTACACACTTACATATGTAAAGAGTTAAATTCCTGATTGAAGTCTCGAAGTTGAAAAAATGTTTTTTTTGTTTGTTACGTCACAATTTTTTTTCTGTTTTCAGATTTATTTCCATACTTGTGTTATACTTATAAGACCTTGCTTTATGCAAAATTTCAGGATTCTGGGTCAACGGGAAGTACTCTAGAATTTTGGGTCCCTTGAGTGTCGAAATATACATTTTTTTGCGACATAAACGGCCATATCTTATTTTTTCGTTAACTTAGAAGTTTGTTTTTTTTTTTTTCACCTTCAAGGGACCGCAAACCTAAGTATATGGTTTTAATTTCAATTCGATACGTCCACGCATTCGCGAGATAAAGGGACTTGACATACAGAAAAACAGACAGACGGTCGGACAACAAAACGATTCTTTATGGGTTCCGTTTTTTTCCTTTTGTGGTACGGAACACTTAAAAGATTGTTTGTAGGGTACACTTTGTAATAAAAATACAATATATATATTGTGCTTTATTACAGTTAACATTGATGCTGAATTTATTATAATCAATTTATATACTTAAATGAATTCATTTGAACTATCCATCATCATCATCATCTTCCTGCTCTTGTCCCGTGTTATTTGGGGTCGGCGCAACATGTTTTCTTCTTCCATTCTGCCCTATCACTCGTCATGCTATCACTAACTTGCTTTTCTTTAATATCACTCTTCACACAATCCATCCATCTGTACTGTATGGTGTCGGACGTAAATCATAGCACCATCCCATTTCATCACGTGGGTGTCGTAAGAGGCGACTAAGGGACATTTCTGAGACTGTTAAGCACCTCAGGTCACCGCGTGGTGGCGGGTAAACTACCAGCAACAGCATTCCCAAGGAGGGTAAGTGTCAGGCAAGTGGCCAACTGTAAAACAGTAGCCATATCCCTTGCAATACGTTGAGTATAATCATTTGATTATTAAGTCAAGAGTGAATAGGTTACTTCTAGGCAAGCGTGTTCCATCGTCGGCCACATCATCGCTTACCATCAGGTGAGATAGTGGTCAAACGCGAGCCTATCAATAATAAAAAATTATAAAAAATTTGAACTATCCATCTTCTGAATTTATGAGGCTTTTAATTAAATAAATTATTTAATTTTTACATACTACTAGTGTCCATGTCAATAACCTAAAACAAGCAGGGGTTATTAGTACCTGGAACGTTTTTTTTTAATATCAGGACAACCAACAAAGCATACACCATTATACATGCTGAAGATTCAGTATTCTTACATTATATAGTGTGTAGCCTTATTTAAAGGTTGCCACGGAATACATTAAACATAAAAGGAGTTATGAACTAACGTATCTATTTACATTTTGTTCGACGTTAAGCCAACCAATAAAAACAGAAATATGACAACAATAACAAATTTTCATTATACTATATAATATTAGTTACTAGCTTTTGCCCGCGACTTCGTTCGCGTGGAATAGGGACTTTTGACCAATAGATGGCGCTGTATGTCCGGAATAAATTTTATTTTTTATTTTTATTTTTTGTAATAAAAACTATTCTATGTCCTTTCTCAAGTTCCAAACAATGTCTGTACCAAATTTCACAAAAAACGGTTCAGTAGTTTAGGCGTGAAGAAAAGACAGAGACAGAGTTACTTTCGCATTTATAATATTAGTTTGGATTTCTATTTGTATGAATGTTAAATAATTATCTTGTTGCCTTGTATTGTGTACAATTCATTGGTTTTGTAAGAAGGAAACTTGTTGATACGCTATTATTGTTTAAAATAAAGTTATGTATATTTTTTTTTAAATCTACTTCATTTACCTAAGTGTTTAGTACCATACAATAGTAAAATTTATCTAATTAGGTAATGTTAAAATCCAAAATTTATTAAAACTGTTCGAATTTATCTCGAAAAATAAATGTTATGCACACCTGCTTCTATGAACCTCTTTTGTCTAATCACAAATCAGAAACGTTTATTTCAAATAGACCAATTACAGGCACTTTTGAATTGTCAAAATGTTGGTCAGTCAAAAAAAATACTAGTGAAGCTAAATTGCACGTTCCATAGCGTAGGTCTCTATGATTTAAAAGAGTGTCCATGGAGTTTCTTGCACGTTCTTCGACAAGAAATATATAACCAAGATTTATGTAACTCATAATAATATTATGAGCTTTTGTCGCTTCTAATATGTGACCACAATGTAGATAAGTAATAATAATTGAAATAAAAAATAAAACTAATTAAAAAAAATAGAAATTGAATTAAGTCACTGGCAGCTAATGCAGAAGTGAATGGAGTATTAAAGATGTATAGTATGTTTATTATTTACTTATTTATTTAATCTTCATGCAACAAAAGATACAAAGGCGGACTTAATGCCTTAGGCATTATCTACCTAGGGTAGTAGAGAGACAATATGGCAGGTGCATAAAAAAAAGAAAATATTATTTAGACAACAATTAGTATAACAAAATTATATATAAAGCTAAAACTAAACATACATAAATAATTAATAAAATATATACCTATACATACATACATAAAATTATATATATATACACAGTAAAGGAGTTTTGAGATGATTCTGCTAATTGTGTAGAAAGTAATTCCGCAACTTTTGCTTAAATGCATACTTACTCGTGGCCGTCCTGATATCAAGAGGTAGCGAATTCCACAGAAGGATGGACTGTATATAGAAGGAGGAGTGAATAAAATCAGGAGTATGAGAAGGACAAAGCAGTAGGAGATTGTTAGAAGAACGCAGATTCTTAGCGTGTGAAGAACAGAGAAAACTGGTTTGATGCAGGGTTTATTATTATCAACGTATCATATTCATCCACACAATACTGAGCAGGAGGCAGGAGCCTTTCATGATATGCTTTCCACATCTGTACATGTGAAGTCTAAGTCTTAGACATGTATTATAGGCCCCATACACGGTAAGATTTGTCTGTACGATCCGTCGCTTCAGAGCGATCTTAAGCGACGAATCGATAGGGTATGTCAAGATCGTCAACGATTTATCTTGACAAACAATATCAATTCGTCAGACAGATCGTACCGTAAATGGGGCATTTACAGTAGTTGGTTTATTTGCAGGTTATCGCCTTCTGGCTATTGGTGGACGTTTCACTCGCGTCTCAAATAAATGACAAAAAAACTGACAACGTCGATGTAGGGCCGGAACGTTTGAAACAGTGACTCTAAAACGCAAAGGGCAACAGAAGGACACAGGTCGGCTTGCGGATGGTGAGCAATGTGTAGCTCGCCATCCGACCGTCCAGTAACCGTCCGCGCCTTAAAAAATGTCAGTAACCGTAGGGGCCCAGCAGGGTCGAAGCCATGGGTGATGCAAAAGAAAACTTCGGGGCCCTGGAACGAAGGCAAAGAAGGAATAGGAGTGGGTTTTAGTCAGTAAAAGTCTGACACGCCCTGACGCTTCGCCCAAGGGCGAGAATAGAATAAAATAGAATATCGAGCGAGAGCTGTCTTTAGATGATTTCCCAGCTAAAAAAAAGGACTCAGGTGGATTTTAGTCAGTAGAAGTCTGACACGCCCTCTAGTTCCACCCTATAGCGGGAGAAGACAATAGATCCTTTCCCATCTCAAAAAAATAATAATGATATACTTATATAAAAAATAATATATATAATAAGTACATAGCGTAGCATAGCATAGTCGGCCTTATAATGTTCCCACTGTTGGGACTCAGGCCTCCTCACTAGGAGAGGGAATGGGCCGTAATCCACCACGCGGGCCCAGTGCGGTTTGGTGGATGTCCCATGTCATCGCATTTTTGGTTCTAAGACATGCCGGTTTCCTCACGATGTTTTCCTTCACAGTTTTGAAAGCAGTGGTGATGAAATAAATTACACAAAGTAAGTGGCTGGGTTTGAACCCACAACCTACAACTCGTAAGTCGGGGCCGTTACCACTCGGCCACCACGGCTCTATATATAATACATTGGTTTTAAATGACCTTCGTAATGAAAATTAATTATTTATTATAATAATTTTTCCTTGTTTACTTGTCTTTTACAGTGATTTGTAAAAACCACAAATTCAGGGGAAAAACATTATACAAATTGATCCATTTTAATTATAATTACCATAACCTTTGATTATTAAATTAATTATTACAACATGTTATCAAGAAGTTAATTTTCAACTTTATCAACTGTGCCTATAAAAAACTGTAGTTCAATACGTAACTATTTGATTTTCAAACCCAAAAAAAAACTCTATTTTTATTTTTTTCAATGTTAGTTTTAATTTGTTCACATCGAGACGCGACGCGACGCTACGCGACGAGCGACTCAAAATATAACTTTATTTAATAGGAACCTACACGTTTCTTGTCCGTCTGTCTGTCCATCTGTCTGCCTGTCAAGACTCTTTATCTCGGGAACGCGTGAAGATATCAAATTAAAATTAAAACCAGGTCTGCAGTCCCTTGAAGCTGAGTTAACAAAAAAAAGATACGACTCTTTATGTCACAAAAAACGTATATTCATAGGGTATTTCCCGTTGACCCAGAATCCTGAAATTTGGCATAAAGCAAGGTCTTATAGCACAGATGTAGGAATAAATCTGAAAACAGTAAATTTGTTGTTACGTCACAAAAAAAAACTTTATTTGCGATTCGGAAAAATTTCGAAACTCCATGCAAGAATTGAACTATTTACATAGGTAAGTTTGTACGGAATCCTCAGTGCGCGAGTCCGACTCGTACTTGCCCAGTTTCTTTAATATTAATAAGCTCGCGTTTGACCACTATGCTACCCGATGTTAAGCTAAGATGTGGTGGCACTCTCGACATAAAGACCGGGGATTTTCGATATAAGAAAACACAGAATTTAGCACAGAATCATAACTATAACAACCTTATCGGTAGTTATATGTTTAAGCCATTTGGAACTGGAATGCTTGGGCCGTGGTGTCCGACTGCCCATCGAGTGGTTAGAGACATTAGCAAACAGCTAATCGACTCTTTACGTGACCAGAGGGCTGGACAATTTTTTGGCCAACGAATCAGCATTGCCATTCAACGTGACAATGCTGCCAGCGTTCTGAGCTTAGAATAATATAATATAATATAATAATATAATATTCCACAACTATCACACAACGCCGTCTAGTCCCAACCTAAGCAGAGCTTGTATTATGAGTACTAGACAATTGATAAACATACTTATATATTTCTAAATACATACATATATAGATAAATTACACCCAGACACAGAACAAATGATCGTGCTCATCACACAAACATTTGTCCTAGGTGGGAATCGAACCCACGACCTCTGGCATAGCAGTCAGGATCACTAACCACTAGACCAACAGGCCAGTCAGAGAGTTTGTATATTTATGTACTTAACCCTTTTATAAAATGGAATGTCTTTTTCTTTTGGCCACGCGTTATATTCACCCACGCAGCCATTGGCGGATGGACATAACCGAGATAGCAACGGATGTGAACAGGACCAAAAATCACGCTATGTAGATATCAAATGCTGAAAACGGCTTCTGTTCACAATTACCCGTGTATACTTGTGTCTTTATTTAAATGATTCTAATAGATATCTTTAGTTGAAATACGGCTTTTTGTAGTAAATTTTGAATAATCCTTTGCTATGATTTTCATTAAAATATTGCAGACAAAAATATGATTTGTATAGGAAAAACATTGATTGAACAATCTTTTTAATTGTTCATATTGTCCTTATAGGAATTTAAAAATCGAACGTCAGTCAATTCTTTTTTTTTTCTTTTTTTCAATAAGGTACGTAATGTTTATTATTATTTTTTTACTGTCTGTTTTTCTCTATGGTGTATCTGTTTACCATTGATAATCTATATTTGATGAAACGAATCATTTAAGTAGAATTGGCTACCAGTCAATACAAGTCCAGTATATTAATTTGAAAATAGAATGATTGAACTCTTAAATACCTATTACAAATGTCCTTTATATATTGGTATTTGCTCATTACAAATATTCAGAATGGTTTAGAATAAAATTAAATTAATGAAACGCCAAATTTACAATATAAATTTTTAAAAAATTAACGTTAATTTATTTTGGATCTTGAAACTTTATTTTTATAGAGTACCTACATCAAGATACTAAAACAAGAAAAAATAAATTATAAAATAAATAAAATTACCTGCTTCCATAAAACTGAGTACAAACAACAATAATATGCACTTTATAAACATTTTTGCACTTTAATACTTTTCCGATTTAGCACGATATTTTTCTGTTATTTTAAAATAATAAATAATGTCCATGTTACTTCATAATTTAGGACTAGACTGGTTGTCGTTACGTACACATTTTAAATGCTCTTTCATTTGTACATGTTGTTCACATCGAAGCCCGCAATGAATACGCTCGGCTGCAGACGGTACATCGGATTTGTTTAATGCCTACGGCGAACTGAAGAGGAGCACCGCGTCGAGTAGAAGATTTTTTGGAAATCGAATATTAAGAATATTTTTAGTGATAAAATGGCAAATTAATCCGCGCTCGGAGTCGTATAGAAAGTAGTTTGCTTGATTTTCTCAATTCTTACCTACAACTAAACTAAAACTATGGATATTTTATTATTTTGTGCATAGTAGAACATATTTTTACTTTATGTGTACAGTCATAGTGAGGACTTAAATATTAACTATAAATACTATTATATTAAACCTAACTATGTAGGTACTTACATATAATAAGAAGACACAAAATACACTCAGGCATCGAAGTACTTCACATCGCTGTCATCCGGAAATGTCCCCAGAACTAAAACTTAGATTAACAATTCAATTTTCCTCGAATATTTATGTTACAAACTTTTAAGGCTACAATAAATATAGGTAGTTTTATGAAAATATATGGACCTGAAGACGATCCCTGGTAGCATTTCTGCCGACACCTTCTCTGACATACGTCGATCATCATCGTCATCATCATCATCATCATCATCATCATCATCTTCCTACCCTTGTCCCGTCCCCATTATCTTTCTACCTTTTTTGACTGGCCTGTTGGTCTAGTGGTCGTGGGTTCGATTACCACCCAGGACAAATGTTTGTGAGATGATCATAATCATTATTTTGTTCTGTATATGGGTGCAATTTAGCTATAATATGTTTGAATTTCGAAATTTATAAGTATGTTTATCAGTTATCTAGGAATCATAACACAAGCTCTGCTTAGCTTAAGACTAGACGGCATTGTGTGATAGTTAGGGAATATTATTATTAGGTATATTATTATTATTTTTTCCATTTTACTTGGGGTCAACGGCGCAACAAGTTTATTCTTCCATTCTATTCTGTCAGCTGTCACTGGTTCCCTTTTCTTTCATATCATTCCTCACACAATCCATCTCCATCCAATTATAAGTCTTTTAGTATTCATCCATCTCCATCCAATTGTAAGTCTTTTAGTAATCATCCATAAGTCTTTTTTTAGTTCTCTTCACATGACACTACCAAGACATACATATCATGTCCCTTTCAACTTCTCAATCTCTTTTCAGAAAATCATAGTCGTTATAGCAATTGTTTTTTTTTTCTAATGGGCTTCGTTTGACTTCAGTCTAAAATATTTATGTCACTTCTGTTTTTTTACATTATCTTTGCACTGGACGGGATGTACTTTTATCGCAGGACACCAATATTCCATTGAATACTATCAACAACCCTTAGTGTTTTGTAAAAACAGATTAGTAAGTACAGTAGCTAATTTCTTATCTTATCTTTAACTAAACCCTGCACAGTCATATCCATGAATCACTTTGGGTTTTTTATTATTCCGATCCCTATCATAACTTTGTCAGGATATGACCAATATTTTTTCGGCTTTATCAGACTAAACACCACAGGTTTCCACGTAAGTACCCATTTTTTTTTTCTAGGAAAATCATTATATAACTTCTCCTGGCTGGAGCAGGAGCCAGAGTCAGAATTTTACTGACTAAAACTCACAGTGTCCTTCAGTTGCCCTTTTTTAGCGAGAGTGGCGGTAAAGCGTGGGCCACACGGATGTAATCCAGCATCCTAACAGAGGTCACCTTGGTGAGAACTGGCGGCGCATAGGCGACACGGACCCAGCTTCCCGATAGAGGTGACCTTGATTGTTGCAATCCACACACACACACAGCACACATACAGCAGACAGCAGTTGTAATCTATAACCTTCAACGTCCTTGGATGGCGGGTTTATTTTAGGTGGGAAAATTACCTAATGACAAATCTCGCTCTTGGGCAGAGCGGGAGATAGTGTCAGACTTTTGCTTACTAAAAACTCACTCCTATTCCTTCGTTGCCTTTCGTACCAGGGCCGAGTTTTTCTTTCAGAATCCGACCCTTGTCCCCAGTAGACTACGACCCTGCTGGGCCCCTACGGTTTGCTGACATCTCCTTGAGGCGCGCGTGGAACAGTACGCGCCGTCGACGACTTGGGCTCGGTCCGGACGGTTACCGGATGGTAGGACGGCGAGCTACCCGGGTGCGTTTTTCCAACCGCAGTGACAGATTTGCGAACGTGTTGGCGCGAGGATTTGATCCGTGTAGCCGCAACACAATCCTTGGAGGCAAGTCAACCTCTGTTGGGACGCTGGATTAGGTACATCGCAGAAGGAGGCTGCGGAGAGGGAGAGAGAGGCCGTGGCCACTCTTCCGTGCCGCAGCAGGCGAACCGGGCGTCGGCGGAGGGCAGACAACGCCCTCTTCCAGCCCCCATAAAGAGATCCGGAGGGATGGTGGACTCGGGGTCGTCCGCCGTCCCCCATCCAGCAAGACCCGAGGCGGCGGCGCGTAGTGTTCCACGCGCGCCCCTATTGGACGTCGCGGGGGGAGGACACCTCACACTCCCCGCGGGCTTGAGGTGGCCCGCGTAGGCGGGCTGGCACTAGCCGGGGATCATGGATGGCGCATCAGCTCCCACAATCCCCGGTCCAAGTGTGGGAGGGAACACCGAGGTGGTTTTTAGTCAGTAAGAGTCTGACAGACCCCTTCGTCTGCCCCAGGCGAAGGACATCCATGAGGATTTTTTTCATCCCGGCAACAAAAAAAAAAAAAAAAAAGGTACATCCGTTTGGCCCATGCTGCTACTCCTTCGTAGTAGGTACCTACCGGCTACCTACTCAAGTATATGTCGTGTAAGCGTACTTTGGGTGGCAAATATGGTCATTGCCAGCACTTGAGCAGCGATTCCTGCTATTACAAGATTAATCTCGATTCCTTTTTTTTACGTGGGAAATCATCCAATAACTTCTCCTGCTCTTAGGCGGAGCGTGAGGGCGTGTCGGATTTTTTCTGCCTTCGTTCCAGAGCCCCGGGGTTCACTTTCGCACAACCTATGGCCCCAGTAGGCTGCTGGGACCCTGCTGGGTCCTTACGGTTTTGCTGACATCTCCTTGAGGCGCGCGTAGAACATTACGCGTCTTTGACGACTCAGGTTCGAACCGGAAGGTTACCGAACGGCCGGACGGCGAGCTACCCATTGCTCGCCGCCCGCAAGCCCACGGCTACGGTGGAATTTCCATTCCCTTGGACCTCGACCAATAGCTGACTTGTTTTTTGACGCCACAAATCTAGCATTAACTCTTGAAGAGCTGTAATACTCATGACAATGTTTTGATCGCCGAAAGCCGCCTCACAGCGTTCTACCATCCTTTTTAGGATAGATATGATATGATACCATAAATGATCACTTTGTTGTCCGTCCGTCTGTCTGTCTGTCTGTCAAGACCCTTTGTCTCGAAAACGCGTGGAGGTATCGATTTGAAATTAAAACCATAAACTAAGATCTGCGGTCCCTTGAAGCTGTGAAAAAATCAAACTTCTAAGGTAACGAAAAAAAAATACGACCGTTTATGTTGCAAAAAACGTGCATTTCGAAACTCTCAAAGGAATCAAAATTACTAAAAAAAGACTGTAAAAAAAAATGTACTTCCCGTTGACCCAGAATCCTGAAATTTGGCATAAGGCAAGGTCATATAGTATAGAAAAAAGAAAAGAAAAAAAAAGAACTTTTTTTGCGATTCGAAATCTTCAAGACTCCATTCGGGAATTTAATTATTCACATACTCGTATGTAGGTAAGTTTGTACGGAACCCTCAGTGCGTGAGTCCGACTCGCACTTGCCCAGTTTTTTATTTATTACGTGGCAAATCATCAGACAACTTCTCTCGCTCTTAGTGTCCGACTTTTTCTGACTAAAACCCACAGTGTTTCTTTAGTTGCCCTTTTGTGAAGACCATGCTCCTTCGAAGAATTTTGCTGACATCTCTACGACACGCGCTTGACACTGGTCCTTATCGGAGGGTAAGCGTGGGCTTACAAACGATAAGCAATATCTAGCTCGACGTCCGCAAGCCCGCGCTTAAGGTGGCCGGAAAGAGTCTCCAGCGGGAGCCGGGGCGTGACGGCGGGAGGCTTGTGTCTCCACCTCACAGTTAGCGGTCAACCATCCTGCTATCTTCCTCGTGCAGCACACCGCTCACCAGCGACGATAATTGAAGGTACGCGCCACATTATTAGCGCCGGCCTCGCAAAAGGTATTAATTTTAAGGTAGAACTACATTGGGCTCACGTGGGCTACGTACGGCGATCTGAGTACGTCGATCTCCATACATTTTATATGCCAACTATATTACAAAGTACTCTATGCAAGTAGATCAGCCCCCCTAGCCAAGTTACGATCGTTGCGTTTGCGTCGAACGCCTCGAGTAGACCACGACGCCTCCGATTCCTTTGTACTGACCACGTGACTGAGCGTTGAGATGACGTCAGCAGGTAGGCAGGAGGTATATGGGGCAGGAGGTATATGGGGCAGGAGGTATATGGGGCAGGAGGTATATGGGGCAGGAGGTATATGGGGCAGGAGGTATATGGGGCAGGAGCTATATCAAAGCCACGCCACGCGACGTACAACTCAGGCGTCGCCCCCGTGTGCATCGTTCTAATGTAGTGTAGTTTAGTTCCCGCTTTACTGTTGTTTTGTTATTGTGTTGGTGTAGTTTAATTTCCATATTATTGGGGTTATTAATTCGCGCTTGCTTTTTGGTTTATGGACCGGTCTTGATGTTTCTTTTTGTGTTGGGTTAAAGTTCTGTAATTGGTAGGAGATCACCGCATCCCACGACTCGACGCCCCCGACCATCGAACGAACGACGGCCGGCAGCGATAGGTCGGGGCCCACTTCAGATACAAGGACATGGCGCTGCTCCTCCCATGCGGCACACTCTGCCAGTGTGTGTTGCGCCGTGTCCTCCCGACAGTCGGTGCAGTCGGGCACCGAGCGTCCGGCTCCCTGTTTATGCGACACAAGGACTTCCCGAAGCAGCCATACCCCGAGAGCACCTGAGTCGCCCTAAACGACAGGGAGCCGTGCTTCCTGCCGAGAATGGGTAGGCACCTAACCTAACTTATAGGTTACTTCGTACTCATCCCAATAGAATGGAATAAACTTTAATGTACACCAAATAGAAAACTTTTTACAAAAAAAAAAATACAACCGACTTCAATGTGAAAAAAAAAAACACTGAAAATTGAAAAATAACTTTAATTTAATTTCGGAAGTCGGTTTTGTGAGTGTTTGTCAGTCCGATAGGTAATTGTCATCCAAATGTATATCAAATATCAGTTCAATCGGTTAGGGAAAACTGGTTCAAAATCCATTTGCACAATTTACCCTAAACAAACATTCATATCCTATCACACACAATCCTAACTCTCCACAATACCTTCGTGAGCGCTTTAAGTACTTCGTCCCGAAGGGTAAACCCTGTCGCACTACCAATTCTCATCTTTTTCGTACCCCATTTCACTCTTCTAGCCGTTATGATGGCTTCTTCTCTGTCACTGCGGTGCGTCTGTGGAACTCCCTCCCACACTCCCTACGTGACAGCCCTTCTTTGGATGTCTTCAAGAGAAAAATTAAAGAGCATTTCCTTTCACGATGACATAGTATAAAAATATATATATATTATATGTTTATAATATATAAGTATGTTTGTATTTATGTATGTAGATGTATTTATGTATTATTTTATTCGTATTATTTGTAATTTTAAAATTGTAAACTGGATCCTACCCTCTATTCTGATCTCTCTATATCACTCAATGGTTTGCTGAAAGAACACTCAACTATGAGTTAAGCTCGCCTATGTACATGAACTTTGTTATCTACTTATTTTATAAGTTGTTTTAGTGTACAATAAAGAATTAAAGAATTCATACGAACATAACAAGTTAAATAAAAATCTTGTAAAAAGTAAATAGAGAATAAATATAAAGGAGCTGGAGATGCTGGTTCAGATAGTAAGAAAATCTTGAGGGAGTAGGAACCATAGGCCGTATCACAAGTTCTTAACGACGAATTCATGTGACGACCTAAACTGAACTGTTAAAGAGATGGAGCTATATGGGGGTATAACTCACAAACGTGTCATGGTAAGGCCCCAGATGCTGACACAGGTTTTGTAAAACGCGCAGCACTGCGTCAACCGTAATCCAGTCGCTTACCAACAGGGCTGTTGGGACCACGCGTAGCTGTAAGATATGTGGTAAGTTTAATATAATCAACAGTGTGTTTTATTTCATCAACCCTCAACGTTAGGATTCTATCAGTGCCACATACAACGACCTTACAGCCACTAGATGCCTCATGCTTGAACTAGCGCACCAAAACAATTCTGTCAACAAACCGAGTACTACGTTCTAATTGGTTCTAATCGGTACGGATAAGCGCGGTACTGCGTTCTAATTAATCGAGACATCAGATCTATAATCATATGTGTTGACAGATATGCGTTGCCTATTATTAGACGTCTAGTGGTCGTTGGCCACATAGCATCTAACCCTGGAGTGCTCACGCGTCTCGCTGTCACAGTTTATATTATAGAAAGAGTAACAAATTATGTATAGACCTCTTCCACTAAATTTTCACTCTCTCAGTATTCCGTTTTTTATGCGGTAAATCATCAAATGACATTTCCCACACTGGGTAGAGCGAAAGACTGAAAGTGTCAGACATTTACTGTCTAAAACGGACAGTGCTCCTTCGGTTGCCCTTTGCGAGGGCTAAAGTAACTCATTCGAACAATACGTAGCCTTGACGCCGTACTACGACCTCTTAACGCGATCCATTTGACGATCTAAACTGAACTGTTAAAGGGATGGAGCTATATAGGGTATATAGCTCTTTCTCGCTCGCAAGCTTGACATTTTAACAAGTCATGGTAAAGTCCCTAGCAGGCATCAACACTACCAAGCTCCGCCAATCATAAGGTCGAAGACGTGAGTTAAGAAATCCCAATCATTTAATTATCTCGTTGTCGCTCACTTAATTCGCATGTAGAACACAACGCACAACATCGACCGACCTTGGTCCTTACTAAACGACAAGCTACCCATTGCTTACTGTTCTGCAAAAGGAAGTGAATCTTCATGATCTCCTGAGACCTCAGTAAACAAAGCCGAAGATTACTCTGGAGGAGCTTAGTCCTTCACCTTCCCCAGAACTGTGACGCCATTCTTCGACTTTTTTATAATTGATATAATAATAATTAAATTTTCAAGATAATACAATCCATTATGGTTAGTAAAGACATACACAACTTATAAACTAGTGTTAGTACATATATATCTCGGTCAATTAAATAAATACATTCAATAAAGCATGTCAATAATAATAAATAAATTACACAATCAAAAAACAATTAACATAACACTTGCGTCCTCGTCCAGTGTTTTAATATAAGGCCATCAGTCCTATCCGCTACGGTTTTTAAGAGACTGTTGGCGCTGCCCCGTACCTGCCTCATCAGGGATGCGACACGCTTTCATACGATAGCATAAAAGTCATCAATACGTGCTTCCGCAAACATCCCCGATGCGCTGCAATGACGCGGCAGCCTTAACAGTGCCCTGTATGCGTTATTGTATTGGACCCACAAGGCGCTGTAAGCCCTCTGCGTGTAGTCAACCCATAGACTGCAAGTGTAATAAGACTGGCAGTATGAAGTATAAACTAGTGCTTGACTACGATCCCAGTGCTGATGGTAAGCAGTGATGCAATCGTTGATGATAAGGCGTACTGGTTTATTAAGAGCCTATTCACTCTAGCTTAGAAGACACCTAAATTATAATCGGATGTGAAGACCGCAGAAGGCAAATCGTTCTAGTTCTTCGATGTACTCGATATAAAAGACGAGTGCGTCGTGTTGTTCGATGGTAGACAGGAGATAGCGGAAACAAGTCATGCAATTCCTCCGCACACTCTTCAAGATGCCTCCTGAAAAATACGGAAAGACTGGTTACGTAGGGTAACCAGCCTTTCATGCCTGAGAAAGTCTGGTGGCTTTGTAGGTTGGTCTTAACCAAATCTGAATCACCAATTAGCCTCTTGGCACGCCTTTCCACTGACTTCAGACTTCATTGTCACAGTAACAGCTAACAACACTTTACTGCTACTGTTTCTTACTAGCTGCTAGGCAAATACAACAATATTTTTATTGTAAGCGGCTTTCAGAGAAAAAAAAATAATGCAATACAATAAAAAAATATTTATTGATCATCAACATCGGTCATAAGGATTTCGGGTTCACTTGTAGTTACGAGATTTGATGAAACAAACAAAATTCACTAAGTACCTACTCTAAGATTCTATAGTTTCAATTTTCTTTATTGTTCCCGCTTTTTCATAATTTTTTTTCGAAACTCGTCAGTAACCACAATTCCACAACCACGTTTTATTCTGTTTTTTATTTGATAGTGGCCAGTTTGAATTTTGAATAAACTTGTCTGATGCACGTACATTTTAGTTCACTTATTGTTGACGGTTTCTGACGTTCCCGCCCATACTGCATTATCTCCCTAGGGACAGAATGACTTGCTTTAAGTGATGGTTGTATGACATATAAAAGGGCATTATCGAGCAGGTGGTGTAAAAAGTTATATAATAATAATAATGTCTATTTGACTGCGTGCAGTCGTATTCACAGCCCCAGGATCGGAGAGCAACCAGAAGCCCACACCTGACATCAGCCCTCCAAGCCAAGGTTATAAAGTCCGGTCCATGGCCCTTTATGGGGCGCTGGTGTGGGCGCCGTCACTGTGAAAGCGACCGGCGGCCCAGCTGAACGCGTGCCAGAGGGTCATGGCCATACGGATGGTGCGGGGATACCGCACGGTTTCCGGCGAAGCGGCGAGCCTCCTTACTGGCTAGCCACAATGGGATCTGGAAGCAACAGTCCTTGCACGCATGCACGATCTGCGCGTGGAGATGCAACGTCGGGGCAAAACTCCGCTGCAGGTCCTCACCGGAGATGGTTAGTTCGGGAGGTTCCTTCACCGGATTCGTGCGAAAGAAACGCCCGAGTGTCACCATTGTGTGGACCACCCGTAGGTCACGGTAGAGGTGTGCCCCGCTTGGGCAGAGCAACGCCGTGTCCTCGCGATCGGCGACGGCGATCTCTCGCGCCGGGCCTTGGTACAGGCCATGGTCCCGAGCGAGGAGGAGTGGCAGGCGGTCGCCTCCTTCTGCGTAGCAGTAATGCTAGCAAAGGAGGCGGCCGATCCCGTGAGGCAACGGTCCGCACGCCCCAATCGCGCCGCCGGGATTCCGATCCCGACTTCCGGCCACCGTAAGCGCAGGCTTGCGGACGGCGAGCAATGGGTGGCTAGCCGTCCGACCGTCCGGTAACCGTCCGGACCAAGCCCAAGTCGTCGACGGCGCGTGCTGTTCCACGCGCGCTTCAAGGAGATATCAGCAACTGTAGGGGCCTAGCAGGGTCGAAGCCTACTGGGGCCAAGGGTCTGATCCTGAAAGGAAGACTCGGCCCTGGTACGAAAGGCAACGAAGGAACAGGAGTGGGTTTTTAGTCAGTAAAAGTCTGACACTATCTCCCGCCCCGCCCAAGAGCGGGGGATGTCATAAGATGATTATCCCACGGAAAAAAAAGGGCTCCTGTAACACAGGTTAATCACCTAGCACAGAAAGACATTATATAAACAAAACACAGGAGTCGGAGATTTTAAAAAGTTATGTAAATAAAGATAAAGATTATATGGGTTATCTTAAGGTCCTTTTTTACATAGCATGGGTAGAATGACAGCAGGAGGAAAATATGCATCTTTAAGATGAGTGAAGAGGCTAGGTAGCTATATTGTAACTATGTATCCGACAGCTGTCACCCGCACTTAGGGTTACCAACTTTTTTTATAGAAAAATTGACAGTAAGTATTAAATGTTTTAAATACATATTTTTTGGAATATAATTATAACTAAAATTAAAATAAATGAGGAGCTTTTCAGAAATTCTACATATTATTGTGATTTGATAAAAAAAATCGTATGAGCGTCTAAATCTAACACTTACGAGTAAAGTGTAGTGTCACTGTGATGCTGAAAACCGTATTTTGTATACTTTATTTTTGTTCAACAGTAAAAAGTATAATGTAGTGAAAACAGTGTAATACTGTTTTTAGCCCTTTAAACGCCAACAACGCTTACAACTTACTTAATTGGCCGCTAGTACGCCAATGATGAGTTTAAGCGACAAATAGATCTGCCCCCCACCCAAGTTACAACCGTTTCGTTTCGATTCTCTTTTCGTCGATCGCCTTGAGTAGGCCACGCCTCCGATTCCTTTATTCTGACGTCATCTCAACGCTCAGTCATGTGGTCAGAACAAAGGAATAGGAGGCGTGGCCGAATCGAGGCGATTAACGAAAAGAATCGAAACGAAACGGTTGTAACTTGGCTAGGGGGGCTGCTACATTATAATCTGATATTATAGAAAACAGGTGAAAATATTATTTTAAAAAAAATGTCGTCTTCTCTGTATGTCAATGAATTAAATTGAAACAAAGTTAAATTTGATCTTTGTAGTATTCATTCACTAGCATTTTGTAGGTTTAATAGCAAATAAAAGAAGGCGTGGCGTAGTGAGCATGCTTCCCATGCGCTGCGCTTGGCTTTCAAAGGGTTAAGAGTAGGTATAGTTGACAGCCCTACCCGCACTATCTTATAGCAACTGTAGTGTAGCAACTACATTATCCTTTACCACTGCCTCTGCAGTCACAGGTACAAACATCTGCGTTTTTAACCCCGGCATTATCTATCGTCGTCCGCACAACGGAAATAGTCGAAGAAGTCATAAATGATACTTCAATGGTGACTATTTTACTAGTTGCATTAGTAGGGATAGTTTTTCTTGGAGATGTAGGCCTAGGAGCGGTTGTTGTATTGGTAGTACTAGTTGAATACCTAGTAGGGCTTTTATTAGTTGCAGGCATTTTGGTAGCAGTAGTTGTAGTTGCAGGTAGTTCGGTAGTAGTAGTTGCAGGCTTTTCAGTAGCAGTGGTAGTAGTTGCAGGCTTTTCGGTAGCAGTGGTAGTATTTGCAGGCTTTTCGATAGCAGAGGTAGTAGTTGCAGGCTTTTTGGTATCAATGGTATTAATTGCAGGCATGTTATTAGTAGTGGCGGTAGTTGTAGTCGTAGTAGGTTCACGAGAAACGGGAATAGTAGGTCTTTTTGTAGTGGTCATGGTTGAAGCGGTTGTAGTCGAGGATGGCGTAGGTGCGAAGGATTCAGCGGTTGCGGCAACCAGTTCCTTTGTCTGCGGTGGGATTACTGAGGTGTCTGAGCTTGAGTAGTCTTCTGTTGTTGATCCTTTGAAATAAGAAGTTTTATTAAGTTGGCTTCTATAATCAATGATTTTAACAGACTTAAAAAAATGAGAAGATTCTCAATTCGTCGGAATCTATTTTTTTACTTTTTATGCGAGAATGATTACTCGAAGATGTCTGGACCGATTTGGAAAAATTTTTTTTTGTTGGAAAGGGCATACTGCACAGGTGGTCTCGTTGTAATCAGGTTAGAATCTAACGATGAGATCCTGGAGAAATCTTCTAATTTTATAGGTACTTACAGAGTAAAGTGGGGTAACTTTGGCACTATGGTATAACTTTGGCACATGCTTGAAACGTGAACTTCGCCGCTTTAATAACACAAGAATTAAGGATGCCATTGAGCGGAATAAGGGCTCTAAAGTATTTGCACGAGATCTGTGTACTGGGCAAAGCCAGCTCACGAAACTGAAGACTGACGATGGCAGAGTCATATTCGCCAAATCGGAGCTTCTGAGAGAGATCGAGGCTTTTTATGGACAGTTATACACGTCTATCACTAAATCCGCTGCAAATCTAGCAAACGACCCAAGAGCTAACTCGACACTGTACCGAAGATATCTCGGACGTCAGCCTGTACGAAATTAGCATGGCTCTGAAGCAGCTGAAAAACAACAAGCCGTCGGGTGAGGACAGAATTACGGCTGAACTCCTGAAGGAGGGTGGAAAACCGGTCCTTAAGGCCCTTCAGAAGCTATTTGATTCCGTCATGATCGAGGGAAAACGCGCCTCTGCTACACGCCACAGGCGTGGAGCAGAGGCGTGGTGGTACTCTTCTTTAAGAAGAGCTATAATGCCCTGCTTAAGAATTACAGGACCATCTTGCTTCTGAACCATGTCAACAATCTGTTTTTCAGAGTCATCACGAATCGTCTCGCACGCAGGTTCGACGACTTTTAGCCTCCCGCACAAGCCGGATTTCTAAATCTTTGTACAAGTAGGTTAATCTTACGTAGCACAGAAGGCGGCGTGGTGGCTTTGGTGCAGTTCTCGCCATGCTGTATGGACACATCGTCAATAGCTATGTCGCTCATGAAACTCACGCCTCTGATGCCTTCGATCACGATCTGTTGAATGAAAATAATAAATAATAATAATATTCCACAACTTTCACAACGCCATCTAGTCTCAAACTAAGCAGAGCTTGTGCTATGAGTACTATACAACTGATAAACATGCATAAACTATTATTTCTAAATACACACATAACAAATAATAGAATAGAATAGAATCGTTTATTTCTGAGTACATGGTATATGAAGATCTTAATATTAGACGGAGTCACATATAATACCTTTGCCGGTGTAGAAATATTAAATGAGTATCTAATTAAGTAAAATAATAATAATACTAGTAGCAATTTTTAAATGAATATGAGTAACTTTATAGTCCACGGTATTTTTTTGCATACATCATTAAAAATGAGATAATTTCAATGTTAACTATTTTACATAATGTCAATATGTTTCTAAGCAAAAAAGTAATTGAAAAATTTTATAATAATGTCAAAAGATATTAATGATGATGATGATGATTATGAGTATAGTTGGTGAAGCTTTGAGGTTGGGGCAGCGTTCTGAAATAAGTTCTGCACCATCTAGTGAGAACCCAAGGTGAGTCGTGTAACTAAGTGTAGCAGAGGATCGAGATCAAATCATGTACTATACGATTCAAAGAAGAATAGACTTAGCGCCATGTTGTGACGTCATAGCTGTCAAATCAGGTAAGGTGAGCAAAACCAGATATTTATATTAAATTTATTCACCACCTTGCTGACCTTGTTGACCTTGCTTCATACCAAATTTCAGGATTCTAGGTCAACGGGAGTACCCTATGCATTTTGATTCCCTTGAGATTATCGAAATACACGTTTTTTGCGACATAAACGGCAGTAACTATCTTATTTTTTCGTTGACTCAGAAGTTTGATTTTTTACAGCTTCCCATATAGCTGCAGACTTGAGTATATGGTTTTAATTTCAAATCGATACCTCCACGCGTCCCCGAGATAAAGGGTCTTAATAGACAGACAGACGGACAGACTGACGGACAACAAAGTGATCCTATAAGGCCTCCGTTTTTTCCATTTGAGGTACGGATCCCTAAAAAAAGTTATTTATACGAAAATAAGGTTATTGTTTGCAAACTGTACTTATCAAATAGCATTTGACAGATAAAGGTCAATGATGTTCCTACTCTTATTTGAATCACATTGTAATATACCGTTATTCTGCTGCTCCGGTTAGACTGTATGTGCCCCCAACGTTGCCCTCACAAAGTTGGAGTCGGCTGCCAATTTAACAGGTTCTAGCTGGATCTAGACATTTTCTGAAAAAGCTAGATCGCTTCTGTGCTTGTTTCAAACAAGTTTTTCCCGCTACTGTGGTGATATGTTATCATATCGCCCTGGGTTTCTATAGCCCTATATTATATAATTATAACGATAAATAACCTGGAAGTTATCCCCAAAATCAGACAGCATGGCGATGGCTTTGTGCCACTCGTTGTCCTGGTCTCCCCACTGCTTGAACAGCGTGTAATTCTGCGCGTTCTTCTGTAGCAGAAGTTCTTGCAGCTGAATCATCGATAGCTTGGCTGGCTTCTGGTATGCCACGAGACCACCCATGCTCCTGTAATGAAGAATTATTCTTAATCATCATCACCATAAATTTCTTACAAGTATAAAACATAGTCGCTATCTGCAAGTTTCTGTTTCTTTCAATTTTATTCAATTCTATAATTTTCGGCTATGTGGTTATATATTTTCACCGCCATGGTACCTATAACAATTTTTGTTGCATACATACATAATCTATTACGTGGGACTATTAGTGGTTTTTGTGTTATTTTCCTCTTTGTCTTGACCTTTTCATCTTTTTCAAAAAGCGAGTAATTATTTCTTATAAATTTGCAAATCTCAAATATATATAGAGATGGGAGGGTCAGCAGCTTTTGTTTAATAAATATACGGGTAGGTTTACAAGAGTCTGTCCACTTAAGATTGAAAATTGACCTTAAACACTTCTTTTGAGCTATAAATGCCCTCTGTGCATCTGTTGAATTCCCCCATATAGTTATTCCATACCTTAAGACCGAACAAAAATGACTATGGTACACCAACAAGGCTGTTCGAATGTCTGTTAAGTTTTTGATTCTTCTAAGTGCAAATACGAATTTATTTATTTTCTTACATACATTATCTACTTGAGCTTTCCAATTGCAATGCCTATCTATAACGAATCCTAAAAATTTGATATTATTAACTTCCATGTCATTATTATTGTATTCTAAATTTAATTTCATTTCATTTCCTAATTTTTTATGGTTATTAAAAGTCAAAAATGTCATAAATTTAGTTTTGGTTGTATTTATTTTCAAGTTATTTTCATCCAGCCAATTTGTTAAATCTGTTAATACTTTATTCGTGACTTTTTTACTGTTATCTAGAGTTTTCTCTTTTGTCAACACGGTGGTATCATCTGCGAATAATATAGTATATTGGTTCGTGGAGTTGGGCAGTTCGTTTATATATATTATAAACAATAAAGGGCCAAGGACACTTCCTTGTGGTACATCATAATAGCTCGTTAAGTACGGTGATCTAAAGGTTTTCTGAGTGTTAGTTTTGATTCACATTTTTTTATCTCAGTGTATTGTTGTCGTCCTCTTAAGTAGCTTTCGAACCACCTGTAAGCAACGCCTCTTATACCATATTGCTCAAGTTTACATAATAAGGTTTCATGACATACCATATCAAACGCCTTACTCATATCCAGAAAAACTGCTACTGGGATTTCTTTTTTATTAATAGCATCCATAATTTCTTTTACTAGTTTAAAACATGCCAAAGTTATAGATTTTTGCTCAATGAAACCGTTTTGTTGACTACTTAATATATCGTGTTTCTCTAAGAAATTTACAAGCCTTTTTCTCATTACCTTCTCAAATATTTTTGAAAGTATGGGAACCAAAGTAATTGGTCTATAATTACTAGCCTCAAGTCCTTTTTTGTAAAGGGGGTTAACAACAGAAAATTTTAAACTGTCGGAGAATATACCCTTTTCCAAAGATAAATTAACTATGTAAGTCAATGGTTATGTTAAAGTTAATAAATTTTGTTTAATCATCTTAGTACTAATGTTATCATAACCGACTGAGTTGGTATTTCGTAATTTCATAGCTATCATAAATATATGAAGCTGGTTCTAGATAAATTGATTTAACAACCGTTTTATTGCAAATATGTTTATTTTTTGAATTTTTGGCGTTTCCATTTTTAGCGACATTGGTAAAATAATTGTTAAAGTATGTTGCTATATCATCACCTTCATTTAATATATTTTCTACATCCAAAATTTCTCTAATTTCATTTCTAGTATTGTTCTGCTTAAGTTTAACATTTATTATTATCTACTTATCTTTACATTTGTTGTCTGCTTTTTCTATGTGTTGTTTATTTTTATCCCTCTGTATCGTATTAACACATTGCTTAAGTTTTTTACTATATGTTTTAATTTTTTGTTTATTTTGGGTAGTTTTACTTTTATAGTATATACCTTGTAAATTTCTCTTTGTTATAAATTACTTTTTTAGACCGTTAGTTACCTATTTTGGGTTAAGAGAGTTAGAGTTCATCCTAATTTTAATCAACGGGAAACACAGTTCATAGAATAGTCAAAGTTCATCATGCAATAATGAAAGGCTTTGTTTACGTCTGTTTCCAAGTATACTTCTGAAAAAGATAGCTTACTAATATAGTAATTAAAGTTTTCAAGATTTTAATTAACTCTTAAGTGGGGACTTACACACCAACATGAAGTACTCTAGCCTCGTAAGGCCCAACTTAAATTTAGGTAGATTTACATTACGACCACAATGTACTAAAAATAGTCGTAAGCAGTTGAGGCCCCGAACTTTTTTTTTAATTGATATAAACTTGTGCTTTGACTTCTTTCTTCTTTAATTCTCTTGGCTAAATTCAGGGGTTAAAGTGAAATTGCCGTTTTTTTAAAACGGCAATGATGTGTTTATATCTTTGGGTTGACTTGGAATTATAAGTTCATCATCATCATTTTCCTGCCCTTGTCCCGTGTTATTTGGGGTCGGCGCAACATGTTTTTTTCTTCCATTCTGCCCTGTCACTCGTCATGCTATCATTAACTTCCTTTTCTTTCATATCACTCTTCACACAATCCATCCATATTTTCTTTAGTCTCCCTCTCCCTCTCCATCCATCCACATATAAACTCATAACTCATCCACTTATAAGTTCAAATAAACTTAATATTAAATTAACGTTATTCTTCGTATTCTTTTTTCAAAATTTGGTATGTATTAGTATTCTTGTGTTTTGTATTTCAAAAAGCACTTTATGGTTAACTTGGTCAAAAGTCACTGTAATAATGATGATGATTATATTTACCTTCCGTACATGTGGTACCAGAAGACAAAGCATCCGCCCTTTGCCAGGTCCGCCTCGTACACGGGCGACATCAGACGCGCTGTATTATTCTTATTCTTACCCGTGCTTTCTATGTACATGTAGTAACCTGGAAATAAAATAACAGTATGTTTTAATTTATTGAAAAGAACAGTATAATTCTAAGACGTGACTTCCACCAACCCGCACTGGACCCACAGGATGGATTACGGCCTCATGGAAAGGAGGCCTGAGCCAGTGGGAACATTTTATGGATGATTCTGCTATATTTTGACAGCCCTGTTAGCCTTATAGTCGGTGACCCTGGCTACTATACCGGAAGTCGTGGGTTCAATTCCCACCCAGGACAAATGTTTGTGTGATGAGCACGATCATTTCTTTGCCTAGGGTTTATTTTTTCACCGACTTCCAATTCGGTTGTATTTTTTATATTATCATTATTTTTTCTATAATATGTATGTATTTAGATGTATATGATATATGTATAACTATGTTTATTAGTTTATTTGAGAGGTGGTAGCCGAGTGGTAATGGCTCCGACTTACGCAGTTGTAGGTCGCGGGTTCAAACCCAGCCAGGCGCATTACGTTGTGTAATTTATTTCATCACCACTGCTCTCAAAACAGTGAAGGAAAATATCGTGAGGAAACCGGCATGTCCTAGAACCAAAAATTCGAAGACATGTGACATCCACCAACCCGCACTGGGTCTGCGTGGTGGATTACAGCCCATTCCCTCTCCTAGAGAGGAGGCCTGAGTCCCAACAGTGGGAACATTATAAGGCCGACTATGCTATGCTATGTTTATTAGTTGTCTAGTACTCATACCACAAGCTCTGCTTAGTTTGGGACTAGATGGCGTTGTGTGAAAGTTGTGGAATATTATTATTATTATCATCTATCTATATCTATATTTATAAAAGGAGAAACTGACTGACATATCAACACACAGCCGAAACTACTGGGACTAGGAGCGTAAATTTTGCACAAGGTTTCCTTTTATGTCATAGGCGAGCACTAAGAGAGGATTTTTCAAAATTCACCCCCTAAGTGGATGAAATGGGGGTCTAAAGTTTGTACTTTCAGCGCGGGTGAAGCCGCTGGCAGGAATTAGTTTATATATATAATATAGGCATACAATTTCTTACCCGACCCATTTTTTCCGTAAGTATGGTCGTACTGAGGTCCCGTCTGTAAGAAAGAACTGGGGGTCTTCTTGTTTAGCCTCGTCCAGTCGAAGTCGTGGTTCACGTCCTGCTTCCAACCGCAAATGTTGGACTGCTCGAAATTGCATTCTATCTCAGTGTTCTTAGCTGAACTCTCTGGTAATTGAACAAGATATTATATTATCTATTTATTTATTTTTTGTCCTTTGAAATGTATGCAGTTCGAAAACATAATATGTGTGAGAAGTTAACAACACCAAAGTGACTGGAACCATTCGGTGTCCAACGTCAACAGAACACATGCGTACCTACTGACAAATGCTTGCACTGAGTGGTCAGATATCCACTCAAATCTGTGTGGTTCTTTCCTCAAAAGATCGCCTTGAGACACTAATCTGCATGTTTCTTATAATGATTTGACTGTACGGACGTGAATCCAATCCCGTTATATTGTCCTATCCAAAATGTTCCCCTCCTTAATTCAAAACCGCTATCATCGACGGAGCTAACTCGCACGTACGGCTCCCCATTGGTCGACGCGCGCGCCAATAAGAACTCTTAACGTTTTGAGTACCGTAATTAAAGACACAATAGAAAGACGATGAGCGAGCGAACGCCGGCGTTCGCCTGGGGTTTTATGAAGCAAAATATTCAAAAAATATATACGCGTTCATGGCCGCCTCATGCCCGTGAAAAATATATATTTTTTTTTATTCGTTATAAACCAGTGCTCGACTGCGATCCCACCTGAATCTTTTTCCCATGTAAAACTAATGCCTCGCTAGAAGTTCACTGACTGACTAGCTTACGATCAATCCTGCCTGACTTAGTGCTCAAAGTCTGAGATCGTGGTAGCAACAGGCCGGCCAGCATCAGCGTGTGACTAACGTGGAGCACGTTAGTCGCACGCTGATGCTGGCCGGCTCAGGTCGCCGTTATATCCCGTCAACTCCTAATTAACATCCAGGTGAGTGTTTGTGCTTTTTCTGCCATTGATGGTCACAGGGTTTCGTCTAAATTAACTTCAGAGAAATGCAGTGGCTTCTCCAGCGAGGCCAATCCATTGAATGTTTGCTGTTTCGACTTTAAACGAAATTTTGATCTCTGAGTTTTTTTCGGTGTTTCTTCTCGGGGTAGTCAGCTAGGAATCACCGACACCGAAAAAAATTATTTCGTCAATTTAAACTAGATGAGAGTTTCAAAAATATTATTTTTTTTGTTTCAAGTACGGGATCCTAAAAAAGCAAAATTATTAAGCAATTTAATTCAATGAACTTGAATAATGGTTTAATTCCTAGTATTTTACGGTACCCAAATACGATATCTAGGTACGTTATTTTTCGATTGTCAGTAAAAAAGAAAAAACCCAAACGCAGTCATTTTAGTTGTGGAGTTTTTGGCTTGATTTCTTGGAGTGAAGTTCAGTGGCTGTTTTAATTATTCGCAAATTGATTCCTACTGGATATTCTGATGTAAAATTGGTGTAGTTTTGTATCTCAAGTGTCTGCGCTACTAGAATAATATGTAAAATCATTGAAATAAGCGCGATCTCGGTAAAATGGAGCTGAGAATTTTATTGTAGTTTTAGCTACCTCAGCGAAGTTTGCTGAGAAGCCTAAATCGATACATTTGCTGCCAAATACTTCAAAAACATAAACGGTGAAAAAACGAAAAAAAAACACGAAAAAAAATCCGAATTGTATTCGGATTTTTTTCGCCATCTCTAATTAAAAGTCATCATAAAGTGAATTATGCTGTTCTGGTAATGCCAGTAGATGGCGTTATCCTTACTATTAGTACTTATCCTGTGCTATTAGGCAGTACGAAGTTCACCGGGTCAGCTAGTAAAATATATAAACAAACATACCTACATAGTGTTGTTTTAGAATCTCACGAATATTATTATTATAACCTGTGCTTAAATATTTAGAATCTTGAGTATCTTTTACCATAACATTTTGGAGTAGTTGAGTTCCATTGTGTTCCGTCACAATATAGAACTTCTGAACCAACAAGTTGAAATCCAAACAAACAGGCGAATTCCACCCACGCGTTGTCATAATATGTCAAATTCACCGCATTCTTAACTTCTTCTAACTGCTGGCAACCCGTTTCTTTGAAAAGTGATAGAAAACATTAGAAATATTTATAGATATAGCACAAAATTCAAAAGTAAGTAGAAGAAACAAATTAAAACAATTCCTGTATTATCAGTGTTTGTTGAAATCCAAAGATCTTGTAAAAAAATATTGTTAAAATCTGAAGTCATTTACATACAATGTAGATTATAATAAATAGCTACCATAAAGTTATCCTTTATCTCAAATTAAAATTCAATAAGTTTTTTGTGCACACATGTATAATTTAGATATTACAAAATATAATTTTCTCTGTGTTCTGCTACAATCAGTGATATACAAATATTAGTAATTATAGCCCTAGTTTAGGCTCCAGTCCACACCATTTATTTTAATGTCTGTACTGTGTTTTCATTACTGTGGAAAAATAAATGAATTTTTACTTTACTTTAACTTTAATAAAATAATTTTAATTGTGTCTGTCATCGGATTATTTTAATCTCCAAAGTTTGAAATAAATCTTATATTAAAATTTTGCTCAATATTTTATTCATTTCATTCTTTTTTATTATTGATAGGCTTGCGTGTTGACCACCATGACCTTTTTTTGTATTATTTTTAAGGTGAGAAATCAACCAAATGACTTCTCGCGCCATGGGAGGAGCGAGAGAGCGTGTCAGACATTTACTGACTAAAACCACACCTGTATCCTTCAATTACCCTTTGCGTTCTAGGACTACGGGTTTCCCTTTCAGAAATTCTCCGCGGTCCTAGCTAGCGGGCATCGGCCCTGCTGGGCCCCTGCGGTTTGCTGACATCTCTTTGAGGAGCGCGAGGATCACAACGCGCTGTTGACGACTGGTCCGGTTTATTACCGAACAGCCGGACGGCGAGCTACCCAGTGCTCGACGTCCGCAAGCCCGCGTCTACCGTGGCTGGTAGTCGGGGTCGGAATTACGGCGGCTAGGGCGTGAGGACCTTCGTTCACGCGTACAGCCTCCTCTTTCGCTAGCATTATTGCTTCGCAGAAGGAGGCGACCGCCTACCACTCCTCCTCGCTCCGGACCTTAGCCTGAACCAGGGCCCGACGCGAAAGGTCACTGCCGCCAATTGCCTCCACGAGGACACGGCGGTGCTCCCCCCAAGCGGGGCACACCTCCACCGTATGCTCCACCGTGTCCTCTGGGTGGTTCACCACCTTGACCGTGGAGCGCATTTCGAATAAATGGAACCCAGGAAAATTTTATACTTTGCAACATATTAGTGTCTTGTCTTAGGAATGAAGAACTGAAAGAACGATTTATTGTAATACCTAAAAAATTCTGCAATAAATCGATGATATATTTATCTAATCGTAGTCAATAGATAATGTCATGGATTATACTTACTAACACATACAGGTATAGGCACATTCCATTGTCCAGACCTACACGTAGCATACTTATTGCCGACCAGCGTGTATTGGTCGCTGCAGGAAAAATTAAGTAAGTTCCCTCTCCGCCTCGCTCGAACTCGGCCGTTGTTGATTCGTGGAAACGAGCAAGGCGGCCCTGAGATTTCGTAATGGGAAAACACTGCAACAAATGATAACGTTTTTGAGTAATTAATAGAATTAGGTTGAAAAAGATGGTTTCAATTCAAAAGCATTTATTTCAAATTAACCAGTTACAGACACTTTTGAATTGTCAAGGACCTTCAGTAGGTAGGTACCTACCTTATTTGGAAGATATTAGATACCGAGTAAAGTGGGGTAATATTAGTCCTGGGGTATAACTTTGACACAAGCTTATTAACTACGTAATAGGAACATCAGAAACTGTGTTTCTATTGGTTAATGAGTTCGGGTCAAAGTCATACCTCAGGGTCAAAGTACTGACATTTTACGGTATTGAAAAAATTAGAGTTGAAAAGAAGTGCCGCAAAATCGAGAATAATGGAAAGAGGCTTTTGCCAATAGAGAAACAATACATTCGAGTTTTAATTAATATGTTCTCCAAACATATGCCTATGTCTGACTATTGCTTTACAGCTGCTGGGACACTAACGACTAAACGGGCCTCTCCCCTTCTCCATTTAATAAGTTCAGGGTGGTCTCATTCTGTGTACTAGGTATGTAGTCAGTTACATTATAGTATTATTTTTTTATTCTTGATAGGTTAGCGCTTAACCAATTAAATTATTTAATTATTTATTGTGATTTTATTATTATTATGGTTAGCGCTTAATTATAGTAGGTATTATCTTATATTAGTTTGTTTGGTGAAACTCATAAGATTTCGAGTGATAGAATAAGGTTGTAGTGGTATAGCTAGCCCCAAATAGGCTCTTCGTGGGGGCGATCGGCGGCGGTAATCTCTCGCGCCGGGCCTTGGTACAGGCCATGGTCCGGAGCGAGGAGGAGTGGCAGGCGGTCGCTTCCTTCTGCGAAGCAGTAATGCTAGCAAAGGAGGCGACTGATCGCGTGAGGCAACGGTCCTCACGCCCTAACCGCCGCCGGGATTCTGATCCCGATTTCCGGCCACCGTAGGCGTGAGCTTGCGGACGGTGAGCAATGGGTAGTTCGCCGTCCGACCGTCCGGTAACCGTCCGGACTGAGCCCAAGTCGTCGACAGCGCGTACTGTTTCACGCGCGCCTCAAGGAGATGTCAGCAACTGTAGGGGCCCATCAAGGTCGAAGCCTACTGGGGCCAAGGGTTTGATTCTGAAAGGAAGACTCGGCCCTGGTACGAAAGGCAACGAAAGAACATGAGTGGGTTTTTAGTCAGTAAAAGTCTGACACTATCTCCCGTTCCGCCCAGAGCGGGGGATGTCATAAGATGATTTTCCCACCTATTACATTTTCTAGTAATGAAAAACAGTTCATTGTTTGTTTTTCAGTCATCAACGCGAAACATTAAGAAAAGGTCAATGTACTTTATTCCACGTTTATCTAGCCCTAGTATAACATCACAAATCTCACAATCCTCTCAGTTCGTCTTATCCTATTGATTGGCTCTTTCATAAAAATGTGTGTATTTCATGAAAATATCTGTGTATTTCATGAAGATATCTGTGTATTTCATGAAAATGTTCGTGTATTTCATGAAGATATCTGTGTATTTCATGAAAATGTCTGTGTATTTCCTAAAATATTTATTAATTATTTTAATAAGCATAAAGCATAGCAAAATCAGCCTTTTAATGTTCCCACTGCTGCTACTGAGGCCTAGGAGAGTGAATGGGCCGTAAATGGCCGTAATTCACCACGCGGGCCCAGTGTGGGTTGGTGAATGTCACATGTATTCGAATTTTTGGTTCTAGGACATGCCGGTTTCCTCACGATGTTTTCCTTAACCGTTTTGAGAGCAGTGGTGATGAAATAAATTACACAAAGTATTGCGCCTGGCTGGGTTTGAACCCGCAACCTACAAATTGTAAGTAGGGGCCATTACCACTCGGCCACCACTGCTCTCATTTTATGATTAGGTATAATTGTTAAAAAAATATTCTTTTTAGGATTTAGGATTTCGTACCTCAAAAGGAAAAAACGGAACCTTTATTGGATCACTTTGTTGTCCGTCTGTCTGTCAAGTCAAGACCCTTTATCTCGGGAACGCGTGGAGATATCGAGCTTAGGTCTGCGGTCCCTTGAAACTGTGAAAAAAACAAACTTACAGGTTAACGAAAAAAAAGATACGGCCGTTTATGTCGCAAAAAACCGTCTATTTCGACACTCAAGGGAATCAAAATTCATAGGGTACTTCACGGTGACCTAAATCCTTAAATTTGGCATAAAACAAGGTCTCATAGCACAAGTATAGAAAAAAAATCTGAAAGCTATAAATTTGTAGTTATGTAATCAAAAAAAGTTGCGATTGGGAAAAATCTTCGTAACTCAATTCGGGAATTGAACTGTTTTCATAGGTAAGTTTGTACGGAACCCTCAACTGATGGGCATTAGTGACCCCACGGACCCGATCTCCCGGGAGAAATCTTGTTCTTCATCTCCGGCTTGCCTTTATTGGCCGGCCGTAGTGAACACTGACGAGGAACGGAGCTCCCACCTCTCTCTTGCCTTTATTGGCTGGCTTGAGTGGAGATTCGCAAGACCAAATGTGCTCAGGAGAAGTATGTAGAATCCAGTAAGATGCTAGTAGGGATCTTGACCGTACTTCTGGGATTGTCCTGATAGCCGTGGTATACCTCTCCGCTCCTCAAGCACCTCTGGATATGTTGCCTTCTTGTTGTTACGTCACTTCGTGCTAGCGACCGTTTTTGGGGGCCCATTTATGGAGTGTGCAAGTCATCCTCTGTCTTTTTATCGATGGAAATTAATAACATTGTTCAGGAAGGGGCCATAGACTTAACATAGTTCCTGGTAACCAGTCCACTTAAGACAACAAAAACCATACCCCTATATCTTAGTTTTCCATATGTCGCAATAGTTTCTCATTAACCGGGAGTTGTCCTTGGATGCACTAGCATAGCATACAGGGATAATCGACGGTTGGTACCACGTTCCATTAAAAGCGTATAAGGGGCCTCTGAGAATTAGTTTCGATTCCTCGTAAGCCTTCCAAAGGTCCAGGACCCCAGGGTTCTGAGATATAATAACTCATAACGAAATAATAATAATTAACTTTCAACAAATAAAAGTTACCTGATTCAACAAAACTGAGTACAACTAACAGTAATATGCACTTCGACCGATTACACATTTTGCACCGATATTTTTCTGTTATTTTAAAGTAAAATTAAGCTAATGTTACTTTATATTTAATGGACTTGGCTGGGTGCCGTTACGTACACATTTTAAAATATTGTTGTAAATGGCGTTTACATCAAACTCCGCAAAGAGTAGGCTCGGCTGCAGACAAGTAGGTACTTACTTCGGATTTGTTTAATACCTACGGTCCAAAGCAAACCAAAGAAGAACGTTGCATCGAGTAAAGTAAATTTTAGGTGTCCATACCTCAAAAGAAAAAAACATAAACCTTATGAGCATTTCTCTTTTTTTGCCAATATGCATTTGTTGAATGTCCCACAAGTTTGTAGATTAATAAAATTTCTGTAACATGTACGTTATTGATTCTGTTGAAATGTTAGTGATTACTAATAAGTGTTTTATATTGTTAATAATTTATCTTTCTTAGTGTAGTTTTTGTCATAAGACTACTAAAGCTGTAATCACTCCCAAATAATATCTTAAAAATGTTTATTGTTTTTTTTTTATTTTACTGGTTACTATCAGGTTCTATGTTCATGAATTATGAAACGCGGCCGTAACAAATGTGGTTTTACCGAGTTATAATCATAACTATCATCAATATAATCCTCTCTAATCTTATATTTCAACTGAATGACTTATTCATGAAATAGCCATTCATTTGAAATATGAACAGAGGAATTGCAAAAAACCTTACGAAAATTTTAATTTTGTGGGCTACCATGAGCATGGGGCTCAAGTATGAATAATAAATAAATAAAGAATAATAATAATAATATTCACACAACTATCACACAACGCCGTCTAGTCTCAAGCTAAGCAGAGCTTGTGTTATGAGTACTAGACAACTGATAAACATACTTAAACATTTCTAAATACATACATATTATAGATAAATTACACCCAGACACAGAACAAATGATTGTGCTCATAACACAAACATTTGTCCTGGGTGGGAATCGAACCCACGACCTCCGGCATAGCAGTCAGGGCCACTAACCACTAGACCAACAGGCCAGTCAAATGAAACAAGAAAGATTTTATTATATTACGATATTAAATGTTTCTCAAACACTAATCTGTCGTTTAATTTCTTGTACTAATTCTGCTTTAGCCTTGCTGTTTCCATTGCATGGTGATAAAAAATATATTTTGATGATGATGATGAAAAATAACATTTATTCTCTTCCGGAGTATAAAATTATCAAAATTTCATCCAAATCCTTTCCGTAGAGCTGAAGACGATCCCTGATAGTATTTTTGTCGACATCCTGAGTGACTGCTGTTCAAAATCATGGACTAATAATTAGTCCAATTTAATGTACCTGAAAGCGCCTGCGGCCGACGAGCCGACATACATGTCGGCTCGTCGGGATGGTTCAAGCTACGATCATTTATCAGGTGGGTCTGTGTGGACATCGTGCAATGAATAAAAATAACTAGGAACTGAATCAGTTTATTTCTCAATACAACTCTGTACAGTGCACTATAATTTCAGGTACCTACAAACAGCAAAACGTAGGACAGTTTCAGTGCGTCTTCACGCTGCGACGGCCTGGTTGAGTGTCCGTACTGTCCGTTGTCCTCGCGGGTTTTCCTCAAGCTCGTAGCCAAACGGAAACGTCTGACTCTGTCAAAGCGCGCCAACTCTAGTTCTTCTAGTTGCCACTAGATGGCGTGCCTCTTTTTGTTGTCAACAAATCAACTGCCGGATACGACAAACATATTAGCCAATCTCTTAGATTTCCCTCATTAACGTACTTTCGACGTAGGTACCTTACCCAATCTTAAAATCCACGGGGTTATTAAGAATAGAATAGAATAGAAAAACTTTTATTCGGGACAGACGCACCACAACGGTTATAAACACAAACACAAATGATTGGTGATTGAGATAAGAATGAGAAGTATTTAATACGTCTACACACGTCTACCGCGCTGGGTTAATCCGCCACTGGGGTTCATGTTCATGGCGTAAAATTAAAATAACAATTCATTTTACTTTCACTTTTATTTGACAGTAGATATAATTAAGCAATTACAGACTTAGATGTATCGGAATCCGAGAAAACCAGTGATTTCTTTGGGAGTATCCGAACTCTTAAATTCAAAAAGTAATCGTCGCCCCTCCATACGATTACCTACACTCACGTGAATCATCAACGTCACAGGATTCCCCAACGTCGCTACTGAGATATCAATTGAATGTCTTATTATCGCTAATGCTAAATAAACTATCATAATCACCAACAAATCTATTTAATTTAGAAAATACCTCTACACTATCTGCGAGATAAATAACAACATCGTCTTCCTGCCCTTGTCCCGTGTTATTTGGGATCAGTGCAACACGTTTTTTTGTTCCATTCTGCCCTGTCACTCGTCATGCTATTACTAACTTCCTTTTCTATCATATCACTCTTCACACAATCCATTCATTTTTTCTTTGGTCTCCCTCTCCCTCTCCATCCATCCACATGTAAACTCATAACTCTTTTAGTAACAAGCGTTTCATCCCTCCTCTTCACATGACCATACCAAGACAAACGATTCCCTTAGTCACTGGCGCCACTTTCAAACTTCCCCTATTAAAATCATTTCTCACTTTATCCCTTCTCGTCACACCACACATCAATTTAACATTCTTATCTCTGCTACGTGCAATCCTTCCAATCCTCCGTTCCTCCAAATTTTTTCATCCATCTTTTTCACAGCCCAACATTCTGATCCATACAGTATGACAGGCCTTATCACGGACATGTAGATTTACCCTTCAATTCGAGGGGCATCCGTGGGTCACAAGTTGTTCCCGTGACCTGTCGCCATTTCATCCGTGAACAGAATACATCCATAAACAGAACTGAAAATATAGAAATATGTCAGTTCTGTTTATTTGTATTATCTTTTCGCTGGACGGGATGTAGGTACATTAAGCTGAGGACGCTTCCTTTGGCCTGTTCAGCGATATTGCATGGAATATCATCCCCGGTGTTTGGTAAAAACAGATTAGTACAGTGGCTAATTTCTTATCTTATCGCTGACTACTGCCCACCAGTTAACGTTACTGATTAGACTGGCTTTTATAATTTTCAACGCAGCACGAGCTATTCTCGAAATACCTATAAGAAAAACACCAAAACAGACTCAAAGGTGTAAAAGCGTTCAAAATACAAATTTAATTACTTAATCAAATCTTAAAAATAAAATTGTGTTGTTTTTTGTGTTTTTTTTGTGTTTTTTGTTACTTCCGCTTCCGGTTCCGCTTCCGCTAAGAGTTACTTTTGACATCTGTTTCCGTTTTTGCTCCCGTTAAGACAATTCCGTTGCAATACTGGGAGTTTTACACGAAATTTACAATGGTATAGGACTGTAGGTGATTCAATCATTAGAATTGGTAAAAGTTGCTGTTAATTATTATATAAATGCTCGCAACCCAGCTTACTCTGCAGAATTTTGTCAAAGAATTAAAATAATCTGGACTCACGTATACTTCGTAGTTTTTTATGGGCAAAAATATATTCGATAATGATATTTACTCAAGGACTGCAACACTAATAACAAAAAAAAATACAACCGACTTCAATGTAACAATAAAAACAAACACTAAAAATACATACACAAATAAAAATACTCCTCAGCCTGTCAGCCATACTTAAATAATGTGCAAGTTCTATAGTAAGGTACCTATAAAATTTAATAATTAAAACATTGTATATCAATTCCAACAAGCCAAGCCTATGCCTACCTTCCGGCTTCATCATCAGATCAGTTATCCCTCCTCCTCTTTCAGTCATCGACTTCACGTATAAACAAAGCAATTTTACTTTTTACGACTGTTCTGCTGTGATCCTATGAGGAGTTTCATTCCATATCTTCGAAGTTCATCATCAGATCGTAAGAATATTTCTATGGGAGTAACTTGGACGCTTAAGCTTTCAATCAAAAAAAATATTTTCAAAGTCGGTCCACAATTGACCGAGAAAACAGTGAACATACATTAAAAAAAAAACATACTAATTTAAACTACTTTTTGAAATCAGTTAAAAATAAGCCAACAAGCAACATGACACAGCTAACTTAGTGAAATTTCTTAAATACTGTTTCCTGTGACTGTGAACTTATGCCCGTCAGCTGCATTGTCATTTTAAAGTTCACGACCAGTCGACCACATATCATTCGACCGTAGTTGTTTGTTTGTTTTTCAGGGGTAATCCATACTTTATGATGACCACATTAATAAACAAACGTGAAATATTATAATCCAGGGTCCGATCTGTTATACCCGTAAAAATTCTTGCATAGGGCATGCAACATATAAAAAGGTACTCTGTGGTATGCAAGAATAAAAATTTCGCGGTGAAATATCGCTGTGCGGACAGGCCCTAACTTTGTAGGGGGGGCCAAAAAAAAAACAGTTTGGTGTTGCCAACTGTACGATTGAAATCGTATATAATGTTATTATTTTTTTAATGTCAACATAATGATGCAAGACATACAGGATCGGTCGTTATGGAGACGCTTGGGGGAAGCCTATATCCAACAGTGGACGTCTTTCTGCTAAAATGATGATGATGATTATGACGATGTTAACTTGTTATGATGACGTTAACCGAGCGAACGCCGGCGTTCGCTCGGTCATTGTCTTTCTATTGACAAGGTGTCATGGATTGGAATTGCTATTGAAAATGTAACTGTATGATACTCTAAAAACTATTTCTAAAAATATTTTTCAATTTTAACGTAACGTAAACCCATACGAGAACTATGAATGTGTTTTGAAACAATCACCTGTCCTGGCGATAACGTTCGTATCAAAATGCGATGCGTCACATGCACAATGTTTATGTTTTATTGTTGTTCTTATTGTATTTCTTGTGGTTTCTGGTAGATAAAGCACATGAATTTAGTTTTAAACCTTTTTTGTCTTAATGGTATGATTGACCACATAATTATCTTTAAGTTTGCAACTGGAAACATTACTTTGACGCTGTCCAGTGTGGTCAACGTAGGCGATTTGTTGCCATTTATGCTACTCTGGATGAGAATAGGCGATGAAAAAACAAGAATGGCGACCTATGGTGCCTATTAAGCTACTTCAGAGACACGCTATTAAAAATTTTCGTATTACAAATGAAACATTTTAATAAAAATTATAGCCATTCTACCTATTGAGCGATAACCTATGCGTATGCCGAACGCGATGTCTCAGTCACAAATGTACAACGAATGCTACTATAATTTTGCTGTTTTTAAGTAAACAAGAGCTCCTATTGATTTCGGGGAAAGTCAGTTTACATACGGACAGAAAAATATAGAAATATCTCGTAATACAAACGAAGCTTTCGCCAGTACTAGCAGAGCAGTTTACATCAGCTACCACTGATGATGTTAACGCTGAAAATCTTGTTGGTGCTTTATTATTGGCAGACGAAGCAGAATCTAGTTAATTTTTCGTAATTTTATGTAAGGTTAACATACAACACATATGACTTTAAAGTTTTAGGCTAACGAAGCTGAAATTCGGCTACAGTAGCCAATTAAGCTCTGTGTTGTTGGCAACACTGACGCTGTAGTCTGTGCCACAGAGTCCAGAGCATAGATTATACATTTATATACTGAGTCCAGAGTACTACAAAGTACTCTGTGGAGTACTATTTTGTAGCTGAAAGCTATATATAAAAAGGTACTTTTCTATCTCATGTATTTGTTCGATCCAGCCCGTCCCTTGCTGCCCCCCCCCCCCCCCCCCCAGCGACGCCCTAAGCCGAGGTCCCTACCCCACAGGGGATGCCCTTAGCGTGTAGTCGCTTAGTTTGTAAGTTAGTTAAGTAAGCCCTGGCTGGAGGCTTTGATTCTAGAATCGAGGCCGCCACAGGCAAGTCCGGTTAAAGCAGCCGACAACCTCCTAGGTTGACATGCGAGAGGCCACAAACAAAAAAAAAACTATCTCATGTATCTTATTTAATTTTAATTTTAATATTTACAAAATCATAGCACTTTTCCTTGTAAGCAATGATATAGCTATTTAAATGTAAAAATGAAAACGCTTGATAAATGATTGTATTATTGTACCATTATTTCTTAAGTAGTTTAGTTTTTAGGTTAATTTAGAGACGCACCAAGTTGGGCTTTTTGTTGGATCAGCTGGTTGCGTTAATTTTCTAGTATAATATTATATTCTATACCTACTGTTACTAGTAATTTATTATTTTAATTTATTATTCCAGTAACAACTAATCTTCTTTACTTTTCCAAGTCCTTTGTAACATTTATTTAATCGTTTCGCGAGTAATCGATTCTTACATTTTGTTATTATAAAATACTAGCTTCTGCCAGCGGCTTTGCCCGCGTCAAAGTAAGTTTCTTCATACAAACTTTGAACCCCCGTTTCATCCCCTTCGGGGGTGAATTTCGGGAAATCCTCTCTTAGTGCTCACCTGCGTTATAAAAGGAAGGTTTGTGCAAAATTTCACGCCCCTAGTCCCAGTAGTTTCGGCTGCGTGTGCGTTGATATGTCAGTCAGTCAGTTTCCCCTTTTATATATATAGATAATATAATATAAAAAAAGGTACTCTGTGGCTGAAAGTCTGTAGTCTGTGGTGTGGTCTGTGCAAAGACTACAATAGTAGGTCTGTGGAACAATCTGTCGTATCGTCATTGTTTTTTATTTTTGACGCAACATTTTTTTGTTTTATTTTGCAAATGAGAAGAAATTAAAAGACAGAATAAATGAAACATGGACGAGATATGTAGATTTTGTTTAAAAGTATCTATGAAAAATATGTGCAGCTTACAAGAATGCGATATACTGTATAACATTCAAAGATTTCTCACCATAAAAGTAAGTAATCATTTACATTTTACCCAATGTTTTTACAAAAGAAATGGTTAATTAATGGTTGACTGGTAGAGAATGCCTTGTTGCATTAAGTCCGCCTATGTACCACTACTGTAAATGAAGTTTAAATAAATAAAATCTTTGCTTATGGGTCCAGGAGGATATCCAAGGATGAGCTGGACTCCTTTAATAAGAACTAGTTATATAAATATATAAGAACTAGTCCTTATATAAATACATAAGGACTAGTTCTGTAGTAGAATACCAAATGGTATTGTGTAATATTATATTATTATAAAGAAGAGAAAATAGATGAGACCTTTACCCTACTGAGAAACATAGCAGGGTTTTAACAATAACAGTGATTTCTACAGGTTTCTAAGTACTATCTCGTGGTTTTCTGAAACATTAACATGTCTAATAATTTTTAAATGTCCCTCTCCATTCTCCACTAGTGTAGAATAGAATAGAAAGGCTTTTATTCGGGACAGACACAGCACAACGGTTATAAACAAAAAGTAAAAAAGAACAAAGTACAAAGTGCACCGAACGTGCCCGCACCGAAAGGGTGACCACCTCAGCATTTGCTAGGTGTTAGACATCCAGCGCTGGTTTTCAGTTGGCACCCCACAGTGACGCATGGACTAGGGTAAACATACCATACAAACACAAGACCAAACAGGGAACTTGACTGGATGATGGACATGGGATGTGACAAAATACATACCATTCACAATCTCAAAAAGGAGTTTAAGATCTACATTCCGAGTAGGGAGGAAGGTACACGGATGGTTCTAAAATGAACACCGGCGGGGGTACATAGCGACAACTGCAATCTCAGCCTAAGCATGGGCAAACTGGCGACGGTCTTCCAAGCAGAGACCTATGATATAATCGCATGTGCGCAGGAATTACTAGACAGAGGCACTGAAAGGGACACTGTCTACATTTTAAGCGACAGCCAAGCAACACTTAAGGCACTCACGTGCAATCGAGTGGATTCTGGGCTCGTACTGAACTGTATTAAAATACTGAATCGGACAGGAAGGCGCAACAAGGTCAGATTGATCTGGGTACCAGGTCACACAGGAGTAGAAGGCAACAAAAGAGCCAACACTCTAGCAAGGAAAGGATCCGAGACACCCCTATACGGACCGGAACCCTTCATAGGACTCTCACCAAGGGTCATCAACCAAGCATTGAAAAGGGCTGCATTAGAAATACACAGCACACACTGGCGCAACACAACAGGCCAGAAGCATGCAAAGCTATTTCTTAATGACATAGATACAGCCAGGACCCAAAAATTATGGAGGTACAGCAGATCACAGCTCCGAACAATCACAGGAGTCTTCACGGGGCACTATGCCACCAACAAACAGCTCCACAACATGGGACTGTCAAGCGACCCGACTTGCAGGATCTGTGGAGAGGCAGAGGAGAATATGCTACACTTACTGTGCGACACAGTAAGTGTAGCATATTCTCGTACTGTGCAGCACTAGGCTCCAAAAGACTAGAGTATCTGGGCCAACCATTTCCAAGACCAGAGGACTATAGGCTCAGCCCCACCAAGGCCATACTGGGACTCATGACGAAGGTGCACGGAGGGTAGGGGGTTGAGTAGAAGGGAGGGGGATTAGCACAAAAGATCCATAAGGGTCGAAGTGCTCTGGTTTAAGGCCAGCCCCACTATAAGATAAGATAAGGGTAAACATAATATAAATATAATACTTGTAGTAAATAGTAATACATATTATCAAAATAGATTGAGAACAGTCACTTTTTAAACATCCGTTTTTCCTTAAATACCTCTTCCTAGAGCTTTAACTGTTAAGAAGTGACATGGAAGTGGAATGGCTTACTTGTAACTATTCCCAAATCCAATCTTGATATAAAAAAAAACTGAGTTTGTTTGTCCTTTACAGATTTCACCAGAAGATACATTTCCGAGCAAATTATGTAAAGAATGCTTTAAAGAAATATCACAAATAATTAAATTCTGTTTAAAAGTAAGAGATAATGAAAATAAATTACAAAATTATTCAAAAAATGGATCATTACAGGACTATTACTCAAAACTTAAAGAAAGTTATGATAAAGAAATTGAAAATGTACTTAAGGTGCCTAAAATGGAAATATTTACGATTAAACATGAAAATATTACAGATGATGTAGACTTCGAAAATAATGCAATTTTAGAAAATAATGAACTATCTGATGCAACCTATTGTAGTTCCGACGATGGAATCACACTGTCTTCAATTAAAAAAGAAAAGAAGAAACTTATCATCGCCCCAGTTACAGTAACAGCTTCAAAGACTATTCAAAGACCGAAAGTTAAACCAATAAAGTATTTAAGAAATGATACTAAAAGAAGACAAAAACCTGATCCCGATAGCATAGAATATTTGAAACCGTTTACTTGTCTTTCATGTTTAGTAGCATGCAGTTCTCATTCGGACCTAATTGATCATTACTATGAGAAACACATATTTGAAAGTGTGCCAAATAAAAGTTATACGGAATTTAAATTGGAGGGTAAGACTACGTTTAGCTGCAACACTTGTGAGAAGGCATTTAACTTGAAGAAACAAATTATTAGACATGCCATGACTCATATTGACGACAGACTGTTGAGTTGTAAAATTTGTGGTAAGATATTCAGACTATTATCACATATAACCAAAAGTATCAATTAACATAGGGACATCTATTGGTACTCAATACCGTTGCCGACGTCTGTTAGTCGATAACGTCACCAGCCCACGCTGAAAACCACTCCTGTTGACTCGTCGTATTTTTGCGTTGTGGTCACGGCATTATGCTGAGCGTACGGCCGTTTTGCTCGGACGTGGCGCATATATGTTATTTTTAATTATGTTTTTGTCTTGCAAAATGTTTGCAATATGTTAGTTATAAGTTTGCGCCTTTTCCGGCAAATATGTTTTTGTTTCTTTTTTTTTACATTTTGAGTAAAAGATCCTTATGCCAATCATCCTATATGACATTTTAGTCCTTATGTTAATTGATACTTCTACTATGTAAAATACACTAGCAATCCTGGTAGACATAGTCTTGCCCAAAAGCTGGCACTTTGCGAGAATACGGCGATATTTGCTACTGCGCCCGCAGCGTTCGCAGCCGCGGGCACCTCTTTTCTGCACGCCCCGTGTCTCCATAAACAAAGTCATTGTCATATGTTTGTGTTTGCGCGTGCGATGTCGCGAGCCGCTTCTCTGTAAAGGTGAACGCACACTTATGCGATCCGAACGCGCCGAACGAATCGATAAAAAAGAATTTTATCGTCATCGCTGTATTCATCCGCGAGTTCTGTTATAAATTTTGCGGAAGCAGAAACGGAAACGGAAGTTAAAATCTTGCGGAACTTCTGCAGAAGCGGAAGCGGAAGCAGAGTTCTGTTGCAACACTACAATAAATACTATGACTACTATGATTCTATAGCATATTCTCTATCTTTACACAGCGAGAACATACAGAACGGTTCCCGAGATAGTCCGTCATGCAAGAGCGCACAATGGGTTCAAATACCAGTGCCCCTACAACTGCGGGTACACCTCTGCTTACCAAGGAGCTATGAAAGAACATCAGAGTAGGCACCTGGATCAGTACAAGGTTTGTGAATATATTTTTGCTTTATGCTTAACTTTAAAGAAAAAATCGTGAGGAAACCAGCATGTCCTAGAAATGATAATTCGAAGAAATGTGATATCTACCAACCCGGACTAGGCCCGGGTGGTGTATTACGGCCGACTCCTTTTAATAGAGAGGAGGCCTGAGTCCCAGCCGTGGGAACATTATAAGGCTGATTATGCTACTCATATGTTAAAACCATCATTTACTAAAGCAAAAAACAGAGCGTGCAGTGGAACGTCGTCTATTCCACCGCGTGGGATAAAAGCTTAGGAAAGTGCGATTCAGTGCGGCCAGATGTTACCTCAACCCTTAGGGCCGAGTCATACCGGAATGACGTACACCGGCACTTTTAGCGTGAAATAACTTTTAAACTTTTATCTACATACTTAACTTAAAGACCAGTATCGCTTGAAAAGCATGAAAAGGTCGCGAGGCCGCCCGCGGTGCCGCGCGCGTCTTGTCGGTAATTCCAACCTAGCCAGCTGCTGACGGCCGCTGCCATTCCGGTGTTAGGCCCTTATGTTCCCAATCCTTGTAAATATTGTAAACGCCAATGTGAGTTTGTTTATTACCCTTTTACGCCACAACGACTGAACGGATTTACATGAAAATTGGCACACGAATCGGCCATGCCTTGGAAATGACCATTGCATAAGTTTTCAAAAAATTTAAAATTCAAATATTTTTATTTCACATAGGCCTACAATGGGCACTTATAAAACGTCAGAAGCTAGTGCACGGTTCCAAATTGGTCGTTTACTATGGAGAAGGACCGGCAAGAAACTCCATGGTTACTCTTGTCCGGAGTGTATGCTCCCTTAGTGTATTAAGCCCGTCTATTAAGCGGGCGACGCCGCTGGTACAAACTAGTCCTTATGTTCATAAAGTGTTTGATCTATTTTTCTAGTACAATTGTGAAGTTTGCGGTAAAGGCTTCAACACAAAGACCTGGTACGACCAACACCAGAACATTCACAAGGGTCTGAGGCCGTTCAACTGCGACATTTGTGGCATCAGTTTCCCTATGGCCAGGTTAGTTACTACATTCAACAGTACGCTTATTGCCACACATGTATCTCAAACAAAAAAAAAACCTTTCATATATGAACGTTAGCGTGCAAAATGAACAGTCCGTTTGCTGTTTACTGGGCGAGTGTTCACTTGCTCAGAAATAGAAAATAGCCTGCAATATAATGTAATATACTGATTTTGATTCTGTACTAACAAATTACTAACACCCTGTTATTTGTATTTTATGTGTTCTACTAACAACCTTACTAACTTTTGTTTTGTTGAAAATGTATGGACGTATGTCTGAAATAAAAATATATTATTATTATTATATATATGATAATTGTGGCATAGGTTTCTCTATGAGCAGCTGATGGTGATGATTGCTTTAATTTTTTTTTTGTAGTCTTAATTTCTTTACATATTTGGAGGTAGGCGGAACAGAGTGTAAAGTCCTGCAAATTTCCGTTGGTAAGGGAGGATCCTCCGGCCAGACAGGAGTTATGTCTGGTGGGCAACTGCCTAATAGATGATGTTCCATATATGTTCTAATCGCGCGAAAAACTTTAATTGTGCGATGCAGGATTAGTTCTTATGTGACGCCCTATATTTCGTTAGATTTTTTTTTATCTGTCGCTTACTGTCCCACTGCTGGGCAAAGGCCTTCCTCAAGTCCCGAGGCGTAGCGTGGACTAATTTAGACGTGGGCGAAAGCGCATCAGCGAAGCGTTTTCTTACATAAATTCGTAAACGAGACAGCGATAGTCACAACCCAGTGTTTGACCACATCATCGCTTACCAGTAGGTGAAATAGTGGTCAAACGCGAGCCTATAAATTATGAAAAGAACTCTCGTTGTTAAAGCCCCTCACATATGCCTCTTTGGGTGGCGAGTCCGTGGGCGAGGGCCCAGTTCGCCCACGCCTAGCTACGAGTCTTTCCAGACTTTCTTCTCCTGCACCGTCTCAAACCAGTCCTCGCGGTACGCGACCAGACCATCCCGCCGCCTCTTTCTAGGCCGGCCTCGGCGGCTCTTTCCCTTTGCAGCAACTCGCTGTGTGGCGATGCTTGCCCAGCGGTCATATTGCATATTGCTCTGAAATTTAAAAAAAAGAGAAGAATTCATTGACGCCTGAAATACAGGCTATCAGCGACCGGTAGGTATGTCTGAAAAGTGGCGAAAACAAGAGCCATTACTTAGACCTGGGTCTCTCTCGTCTCACGATCTAGGCTGGAGCAAGAAGGCGTGTTAGACTTTTACCGTCTAAAACCTCCTTATGTTCCTTCAGTTGCCATTCCCTTTCCAGAGTCACGGTAACTCATTCGAACATTCCCGCAGCCCTAGGTTGGTTCACAAGCTCAACAGTACCATATTATCACAAGTTCAACAGTACTATATTATCACAACCTCAACAGTACCATATTATCACAACCTCAACAGTACCATATTATCACAAGCTCAACAGTACCATATTATCACAAGCTCAACAGTACCATATTATCATGCTTACTTCTTCAGCAAAAACAGGAGTAACATTTACAAAGTTTGCTATTTTTTCAGATATCTGCAACACCACAAATATTCATCTCACCCGCAGACGTCTGATCTGAAGCGGTACAGCTGCATCCATTGTGATGAAAAATGTGAAAGTGCTAAGAGTCTATCCGTACACATGCTGGTAATAGAATCCTAATGATACTATTAAGGTTACTTTGTCTGTACGGAATCAGAAAAATCAAAAAAAATACCATTAAAAAGTTATGAGCCAACAAATTTTCTGTCTTTTGATGATTTTAACGCAAACTTAGGTGTAACAAAAAAAACTGGGCAAGTGCGAGTCGGGCTCGCGCACTGAGGGTTCCGTACAAACTTACCTATTTATAAAGTTCATTTCCCGAATGGAGTTCCGAAGATTTTTTCCGAATTGCATAAAAGTATATTTTTTTGTGATACATGTAACAACAAATTTTCTGTTTTCAGATTTATTCCTATACCTATGCCTTAAGGCCATGCTCTATGCCAAATTTCAGCATTCTGGGTTAACGGAAAGTACCTTATGAATTTTGATTCCCTTGAGACTGTCGAAATACTTACACGTTTTTTGCGACATGAACGGCCGTATCTTTTTTTCTCGTTAACTCAAACTTCACAACTCACCTTCAAGGGACCGCAGACTTGAGTATATGGTTTTGATTTCAACTCGGTATCTCCAGGCGTTCCCGAGATAAAGGATCTTGACAGACAGACGGACGACTAACAAAGTGATCCTATAACAAAGGGTTCCGTTTTTTCCTTTTGTGGTACTGAACCCTAAAAAGAGTAACCATGGAGTTTCTTGCCGGTTCTTCTCCATGGGAAACAAGCAATTTGGAACCGTGCACTAGCTTCTGACGTTTTATAAGTGCCCATGTAGGCCTATGTGAAATAAGATCATTTAGAATTTTCTAAAGGGTTAAGTAATTTTTTGTTTCAGGTTCATGGTATAAAAAAAGAAACACATTTCCTTTGTGATTTCTGCGGCAAGGTTCTCTCGAGTGACTACCAGCTGCAGTACCATCATAGGATGCATGCAGGGATCAAGCCTTACTCGTGCATGTACGTACAATACAATAAGCATATAATCCTCTACAGGGGTGACCAGATGGTTGTAAACCAACGTTCCAACCAAGGTGACCTTGTTAGTTTCAATCCGTGTAGACGGCAGTTGTAATCCATGACCTTCAACGCCCTTGGTTGGGAGGCGCGTTTTCCCAACCACCGAACCTGTTGGCGCGTGGTTCTCATCCATATAGCCGCAACACAAACCAAACACATAAACCGAGATCACCTTGGTAGGAACGCTAGTTTGAAACAGTCTGGTCGTCTTAAGTAAAGCGTGTTCCAGTATTTCAAATGATGCATTTAAATCATTAGTCATGTTCCAATTTATTTCATCACCACTGCTCTCAAAACGGTAAAGGAAAACATCGTGAGGAAACCGGCATGCCCTAGAACCGAAACTTCGAATACATATGACATTCACCAACCCGCACTTGGCCCGTGTAGTGGATTACGGCCCTTTCCCTCTCCTGGAGAAGAGGCCTGAGTCCCAGCAGTGGGAACATTAAAAGGCTGATTATGCTTTATGCTATGATGTTCCAAGTAAAGAGTAAGGGCCGAGTCACACCGGAATGTCAGCGGCTGGCTAGGTTAGAACCACTAACAAGACGCGTGCGGCCGCTTGCGGCACCGCGGGCGGAAGAAATTTTCAAGCCTTTCAAGTGTGTCTTATTCAAGGTCTTTTATTTAAGTATGTAGATAAAATTTAAAATTATTTCACGTTAAAAGTGCTCGCCGCGTCGCTGCCGGCCGCTGTAATTCCGGTGTGACTCGGCCCTTACACACGCCTAAATATAAGTGACAGGGATGTGGGATTTTGCACGTAAAGGGAAACTGAAGGAACACTGGTAGGTTTTGGTCAGTAAACGTGGACACTCCCTCTCGCTCCACCCAGAGTGGGAGAAGTTGGTTAAAGATACATTACCTCAAAAAAGCTGTGCCGCAAAAAGCGCCACCATTTAGTTCAAATCTACCTGTAACATTCCTCAACTTGCAGATCAGAATTCTCAATTCTGCTTATTAATTTGAAAAAATCTTTTTTTTTATTAGCTTTCATGGTTATATGTACTGAGATATTACAGAAAAAACAAAACAAAGAAACCAATAAATTTTATATCTAATTTCGAAAAAAGAATAACATACCTTTAATATAAAGTTTATTTGAACTTATAATTCCAAATCAGTCGTGTAAAGAGGAGAGATGAAACGCATGTTACTAAGAGTTATGAAAGAAAAGGAAGTTAGTGATAGCATGACGGTTGACAGGATAGAATGGAAGAAAAAAACGTTGCGCCGACCCCAAATAAGATGGGACAAGGGCGGAAGATGATGATAATTCCAATTCAATCCTAACATATAACACTTCAAAGCAACCCGTTTTAAAAAACGGCTATTTCATAGACCTATTATTTAAACACCGAGTACAGGGAAGAATAATAAAATAAAACAATAATTAAAATTCAAAACAGACTTATTTCGCGTTGAACTTTCTGAAGGTTTTCATACATCGTATAATAATAACTGTGTTATTAAATCCACAGTATATGCAAGAAGAGGTTTGCAAAGAAATACAACGTAGGGCTGCACATGAGCATCCACACTGGCGAGAAGTCGCACGCGTGCGGCCGCTGCGGCAAGCAGTACTCGCAGCGCAGCACCCTGCTGCGACATCTTAAAAGGTATTGTTCTACCCTTTAACGGTCGGCGGCTACTCGCTCTAGCGCAGAGTCCTGGTGCAGGCCATGGTCCGGGAGCGAGGAGGAATGTGAGGTGGTTGCCTCCGCTTGCGAAGCTGTAATTCTAGCGAAGGAGATAACCGCACGTGTGAGGGAACAGACGTCCTCACGCCCTAGAAACCCCGACCTCGACTACCAGCCACCGCAGGCGTAGGCTTGCGGACAACGAGCAATGGGTAGCTCTCGTCTGCCACGCCATCCCACTTCGTCTTTTTTTTTTATCCAACCTTAAAAAAAGACCCGGAACAGCTATCTGTAAGCCATACAAATATTTATTCCGTAAGTGATTCAAACCCGCGACATACAGCAACCAACCGTGCCGAAGGATGGTTGAAAAATCAAATGTTGCCAGAAAATCGGCGAAAATGCGTTTTATTTCTCAACATAGTCTCCTTATAAGAAGACTACGTTGAGAAATAGATTTAGTCCACAATTTTTTATGATTTTCTAATAAAAGATTTATAGCACGGAACCCCACTTGGAAGGTGTTTTTGGTTTCAGAAACTATAAAGCCTAAAACTAAATAAATTTTAATTTTCAGTGAATTAATCAACTTTTTATTTTCAGATACCACCCCAGCCCAGGGCTAGAGGACTCAGAAACGTAGGTGTTTGCACTGTGTTTGTTACTTTTAATTATTGTAATATTTAATTTAAGATTAATTAATAATAAACAATTCCAACTGCATATCACCTTATTTCCACTATTGCTTAATGTTGGCTTTACTGACCACGTTTTATAAGTGCCCATGTAGGCCTATGTCAAATAAAAATATTTTGAATTTATTTTAATATTATTAAATCTTACTAGTATTCTTTTTCTAAAATTCTTTCATTCTATAGCTCTACTCTTAAAATAGTGTGATGTACTTAAAACATTTACAAAAATGTCCAACTTCTACGCGAACGAAAACCCGGATAAGAGTTATTATTTTACCTATTAAAACAACATCAATCAAACAACCTATTACAAACATTTTCGACTTCTACGCGGGCAAAAGCTAATCATTTAGAAAGATTATGGAAGCTCTTGGTAGATTTAGGGAGCCCTTGGTAGATTTAGGGAGCCTTTGGTAGATTTAGGGAGTCCTTGGTAAATTAAGAGGGCCTTTGGTATATTTTAGGGTACGCTTGGTAGATTTCGGGGGCCCCCTTGGTAGAATCAAGGGGGGCCTTAGTAGAATTTGCTACAGGCTCCACGCTGGCATAATCCGGCACTAACAAGATACGTTCACCCAGCAGTCGTCATGCCAGGCTGATATAATGATGACAAGGCCAAAAGTCAAAAAAGGTAAATACCTACCTCAAATAGGTAACAAGAAGTTCCTAAACAAAAACAATAGGCACAAATAGCACAGATTACCTAAGAAAAACAACTCTATTGGACTTTTGCGTAAAAAAAAATCAAACTGAATGTCAATATCATTCTATGAAAGTATTTTATGTTCACTATAAAGTAATGTGATAAAACTCGACGAAGCCAAGTTAAATCCTTTTGGAACGCATTGGTGTCCACAAACCAGAAAACGTATTTAGTTTTAACCTCAGTAAAGATTTATTTAATTTAAAAAATGAAACTTGAAATGATTATTCATGCGATCCTATTTCCTATTTGTGCCCTCTCCCTCATTTACAAGTACTATACGAGCACTGCGCCTCATATAATTGAAATAAAAGATCCAAAATTCAGCATTTTAGGACCTTTTAACACGAATCAAATAGTGGTTGAGGATAACTACACTCAGTTGATAGATATTAACAATTTTACCTTCAAAATGAACCCACGGCCATGTAAGGACTATCCTGCCGGTTTGCTTCTAATAATTATTATATCTTCGAGCCCAAGTAATCAAGAAAAACGAATGGTCATACGCAACACTTGGGGCCAAAATCACGATTCGACCAAAGCCGTGTTTCTGATTGGTGAAACTGAAAATGTGACTGTTGCGCAAAATATTACGTATGAAAATATGCTTTATGGAGACATAGTCCAAGGTAATTTCGTTGATGCGTACAGAAATATGACTTACAAGCATGTTATGGGGTTAAAATGGGTAGCACACCACTGCCCAACAGCTAAATATATTTTGAAAACTGATGATGATATTATGGTGAATATTAGAGCGATGGCGCTCTTCCTAGTAAGGGAACTGTCTCCGTGGGGTGCTAAGAATCTGATTACATGCCAGCTCTCGCCTACCACTGAGGTTCATAGATCAGATTCGAAATGGAAGGTGACACCTGAAGAATATCCGTTCCCTTTTTATCCACCTTTTTGCGAAGGTTTGTATTATTATAATATATACTTGACATAATTATATATACCTAATAAAGCATTGTTCAGACCAAACGTATTGTCGACCGCAGACTGTGAGCGGGCGTTACGCAGTTTATCGCTTTTCCAACTATATATTTACTTCTCATTAGTAACGTAGTGCGTTGTCGCTGACTCTCGGGTCCCGATTTATTGTGCCTACTAGCAAACTTACTCTTTTGTATACAAAAGTAACGCATTCTACGCTATAGCGTACTGTCGCCTTGGTAAGAACAGATACTGCAGACTGCGTCCACGTTTTCACTGGGGCTGACAGTGAGCATAGCCATAGTCGGCGGCTGACAATACGTTAGGTGTAAACGATGCCTTAGTTTACGAACGAGCGTAGCGAGCTCGAGAACTTGGTGCATCCAAGCGCCGGGGTATCCCGAAAAATTTTTTTTTTTTGCTTTTCTCAAGTTTTTTGCTGGTCAGTGTCAAGTTGTATATTGATTAAAACATAATTTGGGAACGTTAAACGTATTTATGAAATTATCAATATAACCCTCTCAGTTCGTCTAACAATAGTTTAAAATTAGAATTTCACGGGCTACCCTGTCTCTTTCACCTGTAGAGCGGCCAACTCGAGGTACATTTTCATACAACCGCTCTTACGTGATCATGATGTTATTACACATACATGTATTTCCCCACATATTTTGGATACACATATATCTTGTGAATATTATCTAGGCTTCTAAGGAAATCAAAATATAAATTTGTGTAAAACCAATCCAGTAAAGACCTTTCAAAATCTACTATTTTACGTGAACTTTGGCCCTCCATAATGTACTCTATATTAAAAATATAAGAAAGTACATGCATAGAAGCCTTGAACATTTAATCGAAATTCTGAATGACGACAATTATTTTTAAAAAACTTTATAAGGGTTTTTAAAAAAAAACGTATTTCCTGGAACAAGTTTTGTGAAATATTCGAGTTAATCACGAAATTACCGAATGCTAACAGAGTTTTCAGGCGTTATCTCTTTTTTCGCGTTGCCTCTTCGTTAAACATTGCTTTTAAACCGTGCTCGATGTTGACGATAGGCGCTATAATATGATACTACTGTATAGGTACAGGTGAAAGTTTGTGTGTGTGTTTGTTTGTTGCTTCTTCACGTTCGAACGGCTGAACCGATTTCGATGAAACTTGGTACACAGGCAGACCATGGCCAGGAAGAGCATATAGAATATCTTTTTATCCCGGTAGTATAATCCCTTGGAATAATTATCTAGTATCACACGTTGGAAGCCGCTGGTAGCAGCTTATAAAATTTACTCCTACATATTTTAGCTTTTTTATATCTCATATGTTTACAACTAATTTCAGGCTGGGCCGTCATATACTCTCAAGACGTCGTTCCACGTTTGCTAAAAGCAGCTCAAAACACACCATTCTTTTGGATAGATGATGCACATATAACTGGAGTGATCGCCGCACAGATAGGCGTAGCACGCACTCAGCTATCCAGTTTCGTAATCGACGAAATAGAATTAAACAAATGGAAATGGTTTAGACCGAACTCTGATAATTCATTAGTTTTTGGTCACAATCTAACTCCAGAGAAAATCATAGAGATTTGGGACGCCACATCTGAATAAGTTTAAAGTGAATAGGCTCTTATTAACTATTGCGCCTTACCATCAATGATTGCATCACTGCTTACCATCAGGTGGGATTGCAGTCAAGCACTAGTTTATATCAAATTATTTAAAAAAAAAAATTGTTTAAACTAAATATTTCCTTCATTGGTAGCGAAGAGGTATATATGAGTATCATACTGTATGAATCAGAATGTTGGGCTGTGAAAAAGATGTATGAAATAAGATTGCACGTAGCGGAGATGAGAATGTTAAGATGGATTTATGGTGTGGCGAGAATGGATAAAGTGAGAAATGAGTATATTAGAGGAAGTTTGAAAGTGGCGCCAGTGACTCGTTTGTTTTGGTATGGTCATGTAAAGAAGACGGATGAAACGCATGTTGCTAAAAGAGTTATGAGATTACATGTGGATGGATGGAGAGGGAGAGGGAGACCAAAGAAAAGATGGATTGTGTGAAAGAAAGGAGAGTTAGTGATAGCTTGACGAGTGACAGGACTGAATGGAAGAAAAGAACGTGTTGCGCCGACCCCAAATGAAACGAGACAAGGGCAGGAAGATGATGATAGTAGCCAAGAGGTCGAATTTGAAACCAGGTCAAGTACCAATGTGACTTTTTCAAATCAAATGTACTTTTCTAAGTTTATCAAAGACTTTCTGACACCCCGTGCCTCGGAAAGCACGTAAAGCCGTTGATCCCGGTTGTTACTCTTAGATCTTTGACAGTAGTTACAGGTAGTCAGACACCAGAAAGTCTGACCATCAGTCTAGTATAGTCTGATAATCTGCCTGTCTGTGACCTTTCTTTTTGTAGGTGGGAAAATCTTCCAATGACATTCAGACTTTTACTTACTAAAAACCTACTCCTGTTCCTTCGTTGCCTTTCATAACAGGGCCGGAACCTTGAGGCGCGCGTGGAATAGTACGCGCCGTCGAAGACTTGGGCTCGGTCCGGACGGTTGCCGAACAGTCGGACGGCGAGCTACCCATTGCTCGCCGTCCGCAAGCCCGCGCCTACGGTAGCCGGAAATCGGGTTCGAGATACTGGCGGTTGGGGCGTGAGGGCCGCTTGCTCGCGCGTACACGTGCGGCCTCCTCCTTTGCTAGCATTAGCAGGTGAGATCACCTGATGGAAAGCGACGATGGAGCGCGCTTACCTAGAAGAAACCTATTCACTCTTAATATTCTACTCCTTAGCTGTATAGCTGAACGCACAATGAATGTGCTCCCAAAACGTTTTCTGGTGGGATGTCCACCTAAAAAGTAATTACGCAAAGTCTCAATGTTAGGAAACATATAGTGTTTGAGAAAAAAAATAATTAAAATCGATAATTTTTCGTAATATTTGACGCCATTTTGACAGATTTCGTTCACTTTTTACTTTGTTTGTAATATTATGACAAAGGTATTAGTTCATACAGCCACGAAGAATAATATAGCCAAATGACATATTATACATCATCTAAGTGAATTTAGCTTGTCCAATGCTAAATTAATAATATTTGAAAAAAGTAAAATATATGTTACTACTTAATAAATAGTTTATTATAATTTTAGTGTTTAATTTATCAAGCTCTTATTACTTAGTTTACATGAAAGTATACAATTGCTACCACCCACTGGTTAGGTTAGGGTTATTTTTTTTTTAAACCACCCAATAAACTTTTTTTTCAATCTAAATATATGAAAGTATACAATTGCTACCACCCACTGGTTAGGTTAGGGTTATTTTTTTTTGAAACCACCCAGAAAACTTTTTTTCAATCTAAATATATGAAAGTATACAATTGCTACCACCCACTGGTTAGGTTAGGGTTATTTTTTTTTTAAACCACCCAGAAAGCTTTTTTTTTTCAATCTAAATATATGAAAGTATACAATGGCTACAGTGGGAGGTTAGGTTAGGGTTATTTTTTTTTAAACCACCCAGAAAGCTTTTTTTTTCAATCTAAATATATGAAAGTATACAATGGCTACAGTGGGAGGTTAGGTTAGGGTTATTTTTTTTTTAAACCACCCAGAAGACTATATTTCAGTGCACAAATATTTGTAGACAATAGTAGAGCGCTCCCCGAGAACAAATTTTGTTTTTTTCATATTTAAATACTTGAAAGTATACAATTGCTACTGTGGGTGTATAGTTCAAGGTGTTTAGGGTGATTCTCCTTCCTAAAACCCCCAAATCTGCCCCAAAAATGCGTAAAATGTACGATTTTGTGATTCCTAACCTCAAAATTTGAATCTTGAATATCTCCAAAAGTATATGTTTCCCAGATTTGGGAGGGGGTTTGGGGGGGTGGGGACACCCCTCCTCCCCCCCCCCCCTCCCCAAAAAACCCACTATTTCGTTGTCCGGTATAGTACAGTTTTACCCATCTCTCAATTGCTTCAAACGCATCAAGCTGGTATCTGGCAGATCCGTCCCAAAGATGAGAGCAGTAGGTACCTACTCCATAAACGATCGAACTTGCGTTTGATAAAGTTTGAGCAGCTGCGATTGTATCACTGCCTTTGCGCGTTCCGAATGCGAAAAACTGTCAAAAGTAGCGATGATTACAGACGCGCGTTTGGAAAAAATACTATTGAGTCGCTACAATAATCACCTAGAGCGAACTCCCTTTATATTATAGTTTCAGGTTGTTCATTGTTTTATTATAAGTAAACAAGCTAATAAACTCGTTTTCACTATTTCTTTGTAGTCATTTCCTTATCATCCATATCTATATTAAAAAAGGAGAAACTGACTGACTGACATATCAACGCAGAGCCGAAACTACAGGGCCTAGGAACGTGAAATTTTGCACAAGGTTTCCTTTTATGAAGTAGGCAAGCACTAAGGAAAGATTTTCCAAAATTCACCTCCTAAGGGGAGGAAACGGGAGTCCAAAGGTTGCATAGAGAAACCGATTTTCACTCGGGCGAAACCGCTCGCAAAAGCTAGTCAAATATAAAGAACCCCACTGTGTCTGTCTTGCCTGTTTGTAATAAACTCAATAATAACCTACTGATGCGGTTTTCACCAATAGTCACAGTGATTCATGAGGAAGGTTTAGATGTAAACAGAATGCTTGCTTACTAAGAGAAAAATTGAGAACTTCAAAGTTTTGTAACGCCCGTGCGAAGCTGGGGTAGGTCGCTAGTTTATAATAAGCTAGCTTTAGCCAATGGCTTCGCCTGCATAAAAGTAGAAAATATAGGTAGGTACTTATAACATAGGTTACTCAGTGATAAAGTAGCAAACTATTTTTTTAATAAAAAAAAAAAATTGACATACACTAAGAATTAAGCAGGTTCAACCCAGCAGCCAACCCCTCAACCACTGCGCCAACCGTGCCGTCTGTGTATAGTATAAATATAGTAGTTCACCGGTATCGGGAACTGTTGGACCCAGTTCCCGATACCAGCAGCGGCGGTCGAGGCTCCAGAAAACGGAATTTCCTAACATACGAGCCGTGTCCAGAAGTACCGCTTTGAGAGCTAACTGAAATATTGGTCGAACCTTGTGGCGTGCCATCATTACAAATCAAAATACAAATCTTTCCTTTTTATAATAATATGTTAGTAGATTACCTAAGGCTTAGAAAGATTTGCTGATTTCAATGTTTAAATTGACTTGGTACATTTGCTGCCAAATACTACAAAATCATTAGAATGTGTTGCACCCGCATTTTAATGGCAAATTAATGAACTATAGGTACATACAAAGACATTGCTTAAAGGACTTAGTATCCAAACTACCGAGATCGCGCCTCTTTCAATAATTCTACATATTGTGTAGTTGTGCAGGCATTTGAGATACAAAACTACACTAATTTTACATCATACTATCCACGAATCAATTTACAAATATTTAAAACGGCCACTGAACTACACTCGAAGAAATCCCGCCAAAAACTAAATGGCGCGCTGACGTCACGCGCGAACGCCGGCGTTCGCTTGGGTTTATTGAAGTTAAAATGTCAATTTCACATTACAAGGTGTTTCACATGTTGTCTAGGGATCACAGACTACAGCCAGTGATGGCGATTCTTTAACGATTTTGAATCAATACGAACCGAACTTTATAGAATCGATCCAATAATAAAACGAATTGTAAAATATCGATTTCCTAAAAATCGATTCATTAGTTTACTTACTAGTAGGTACTGAGTTCTAAAAAGCACGGTACTAATGAACAGATGCGCACACATGTTTCATGACGACTAGTGCGTAATCGGGTGTACAACATTCACATAAAAATAAAGAAAATAGGTGCGGTTGCATTCCGTAAGAAGAAAATCGAATTCCAAGTTTTTGAAATTGATTCATAGTTTAAAATCAATTTACAAATCGATTTTTTTTATTTTGTTTTTCATTTATATAAACACAGACGTATATAGAGTAGGATATAAACCAGTGCTTGACTGCGATCCCACCTGATGGTAAGCAGTGATGCAATCAATGATGGTGAGGCGCACTAGTTTATTAAGAGCCTATTCACTCTAGCCTTGAAGACACCTAAATTATAATTGGACGGGAAGACCGCAGCAAGCAAATTGTTCCAGTCCTTCGATGTACGCGGTATAAACGACGAAGCGGCGAAACGCTTATTGATCTATAAAATATATATTTTTTTCATTTTTGATCTCAAATTGCCATCCTTAATTTTGTCAGTGTCAGTGTCACTGTCAGTGCAGTGATAGAAATACAGTCGGTGTTTTTCACCAAAGTGGGTTAATTACATTTAATTTGATTTAATTTTCATATTTATATTTTTATAATATACGCCGTTTGATACTTTGATATTTAGTATAAGTAAAACGTCTACTTTAAGAATATGTTGGTGCCGATGGATCAGTGAAAACATTTCAATTTACCTGCGTGGTAAAGATTTGCTATGGCTGAAGGACAACGCAACGAAAAATTAGAAATGATGACTCTTCACAAGATCTTATTTACCATTTGTGCTTTCTCTTTTATTTACAAGTATTATACGACCACTGCACCTGCTATAATACGAATAAAGGATCCTAAATTCACTATGTTAGGACCTTATAACACGACTCACATAGTGGTCGAGGATAATTACACTCAATTGATAGATATCAACAATTTTACCTTCAAAATTAACCCACAGCCATGTAACGACTATCCTGCAGGTTTGCTGTTAATGATAATTATATCGTCGAACCCAAATAACCGAGAAAACCGAATGGTCATACGAAATACTTGGGGCCGAAATCATGATTCGACTAAAGTAGTGTTTTTGATTGGAGAACCAGAAAATGTGACTGTCGCACAGAGAGTTAAGAATGAGAGTATGCAGTATGGGGATATAGTTCAAGGTAATTTTGTGGATGTATATAGGAATATGACTTACAAGCATGTTATGGGGTTAAAATGGGTAGCGCACCATTGCCCGACAGCGAAATATATTTTGAAAACGGATGACGATGTTGTGGTGAATTCTCGTGAAATGACGCACTTCCTATCAAGGGAACTGTCTCCGTGGGGTGTTAAGGATCTGATCACATGCCAGGTGTTGCGGAATGCAAAGGTTCAGAGATCAAAGAATTCAAAATGGAAGGTGACTACGGAAGAGTACCCATCAGCATATTATCCAACTTATTGTGCAGGTTTGTTTGCTTTTTGTTTGTAAAATTATTATATTCAATCCGTATTTTACCTTTTTAGTTCATTAAACCCCGAGCAAATTCCGGTGTTCACTCGGTCATTGTCTTTCTATTGTGTCTCTAATTACGCTACTTAATAGGTTAAAACACTAAATCCAATCAAATGATGTAATTTAGCTAAAAACAATACAATGGAACACAATGTAAGGCAGGAAGCATTAAAGCATGTTAACCTCCACAATCATAGAAATTTCTGCAGGTTTCTGAGTTGCAGGTGCCGTGGTGTTTGCTTGGTATTTGACAAGTTAATTCTCGCCTTTGTATAGAGTTTTTATTAGTCTATAAAATTTTAATAAATAAATAATTTACTAGGTAGTAAATTAATTCATTAAACCCACACCGGCCGCTGGTCATTGTTTTTCTATTGTGTCTCTAATTACGCTACTCAATAGGTTAAAGAATGCCGAACTTAAATGGGTCCAGCCGAACATGTCTGCTACAAGACAAACTGGGCCATAGTAGCAGAGTTACTACTCTGAGACAGCAGCTAGCAAGATTGAAGCATGGCAGACCACAAAAGAAAGAAGGGGAAAGAGGAAGGGCGGGATCATAAAAGATGCAGACAAAGGAGTGACCCATTAGTGTCCACTTCTGGGCAATGAGCCTCAGGCTAGAAAAAAGAAATATAGTCTTATCTGGTCTCTTCTGTTTAACCTTCTTAGCCAGCCTCCTTAATTCATTAAACCCCAAGCGAACACTGGCATTTCACTTGCTCATTGTCTTTATATTGTGTGTCTAATTACGGTAGTCAAAAGGTTACATCTCATACATACATTACTGTTTTCAGGTTGGGCTATCCTTTACTCTCAAGATGTAATACCAAGGCTACTCAAAAATGCCCAGTCAACACCATACTTTTGGATAGATGATGTCCATATCACAGGAGTGATCGCAGAGAAGATTGGTGTAGCACGCACTCCTCTATCCAGTTTAATATTGACCCCTGCCAATGTGAAACAACTGAAGGTATTTGGGCCAAAATATGTTGGATCATTTGTGCTTGGCCCTCCTGATCTAAGCTCTGGGAAAATCATGGAGATTTGGACCTCCATTCCTGCCTAGTTTTAAGTATAAGTAATAAATTGCACTTATATGATTTTTTGTAGATCTCTTAGCTTCTGCAAATTGTATGAGTTAGTAATGGCCCAGTATTTCATATTTCTTGGGGACAAAAAGAATATATTCCTGATAACTTTAAGGGTTGTAACTAGCTGCACCGAATTGCATTTTAGAGCTTAGAACAGTCTTTTACTAAAGTGCGAACGAGAGCGGGAGTGCGATCGCGCGTGGCGAAATCGACGGCCTCTTTCTCGTTCTAAAGTATAACGGTTCTAAGTGACTGAAAAGGATAGAAGTGTGGAACAATGCGATTTGGTGTGGCCAGCCCCCCTAGCCAAGTTACGATCGTTTCGTTTGCGTCGAACGCCTCAAGTAGGCCACGCCTCCGATTCCTTTATTCTGACGTCATCTCAACGCTCAGTCACGTGATCAGATAAAGATAATTTTATTTGTCAAAACATGGTCAATACATGCAGTTTTAGCATGCAGGATGTTACAAAATTAGTGTTGTGTCCGTACATGTTTCATCCTTCAGGCGTACAAATTTATATAGTTAACAATCATTTACCAAAAATACCAAAAAACAAAAAAGAAATGTGCATTCATTAATTAAAATAAAAATAAAAAATAGTCATTAAAATGCAATCAACAAATGAATCAATGTCAGATAAAATAAAATATAGAATATGTCAAATTGTCATTAATAAATTAATAAAAAAGGGCAGAATAAAATATAAATGTCAGATAATGTCATTCAAAAAATCACTTAAACTGTAATAACACTTGTCTGTTAATAAATCTCGAAACTTCTTTTTAATCAGAGAAAAGGAATAGGAGGCGTGGCCTACTCGAGGCGTTCGACGCAAACGTAACGATCGTAACTTAGCTAGAGGGGCAGATGTAGCTCAATCCTTGGATTCATTCTATCAAAGTGAGGAAATAGATCTTCTAGGCAATCTAGAAATACAGACTGGTATAAAATTCCACTTAGCTGTAAGTGTAATGAAAGCATTTCTAGTGTGCATTTGATGTCCACCATTTGTAATGATGGTGCATCACTACACATCTTAACACTGACTAAGAACACCCACCAAGACTTAGAATAAGGTTTATTTGTTATTATACTCCATTAACAATAAGATTAAACATTTTAACAAACCTTTATTACCTTCCTTTCAAACCATTTTGAATTCTATTCCATAGTCATAAGGCATATGACCGGGTACCTCGTAAGGTTCTGTGGTGGGCCCTTAAGGAGAAAGGTGTGCCTGGGAAGTATGTGCAGTTGATCCGATCGATGTACAGTCGATGCAGTTCCCAAGTCCGGTCTACAGTGGGCACCACTGGCAGCTTCAATGTGGCTGTTGGCTTACATCAAGGGTCGGCTCTCAGCCCTTACCTCTTCCTAATGATAATGGACGCTCTAACGTCGGACATTCAGGAAGAGGCTCCCTGGTGTATGCTGTTTGCCGATGACATTGTGTTGGTTGCCGAGAGTGGCCTAGAGGTCCAGAACAGATTGGAGGTGTGGTGGAACAGACTGGAGAGTGTTGGCCTGAAATTGAGTAGAACCAAAACAGAATACTTGTTCTGCGATTTCGGCGGTGTCTCCAATCCAGTGCCTTTAGCTCTCGCTGGAACGCCCATACTGATCTGCTCCGACTTTCGGTACGTCGGGTCACTCGTTCAAGGGGATGGTGAGGTAGACCGGGACGTAACACATCGGATCAACGCAGGATGGATGAAATGGCGACAGGTCACGGGAACCACTTGTGACCCACGGATGCCCCTCAAGTTAAAGGGTAAAATCTACAAGTCCGTGATAAGACCTGTCATACTGTATGGATCAGAATGTTGGGCTGTGAAAAAGACGGATGAAAAAAGACTGCACGTAGCGGAGATGAGAATGTTAAGATGGATGTGTGGTGTGACGAGAATGGATAAAGTGAGAAATGAGTATATTAGGGGAAGTTTGAAAGTGGCACCAGTGACTGAAAAATTGAAAGGGAATCGTATGTCTTGGTATGGTCATGTGAAGAGGAGGGATGAAACGCATGTTACTAAAAGAGTCATGAGTTTACATGTGGATGGATGGAGAGGGAGAGGGAGACCAAAGAAAAGATGGATGGATTGTGTGAAGAGTGATATGAAAGAAAAGGAAGTTAGTGATAGCATGACGAATGACAGGGCAGAATGGAAGAAAAAAACATGTTGCGCCGACCCCAAATAACACGGGACAGGGGCAGGAAGATGATGATGAGTCATAAGGATGACATTAAAAGCAAAAATGTTGTTACAATACTAATTTTTTACTGCAGCTGCCATTTGTCATGCCACCAATTGAATAAAAATCAAAATCGGTTGAATGGACAGTAAAAAAGGCTTATTTGTGTTTGGGTCCTGAGAAAATGCTTAAACATGGTTCATAAGCCTTAGTTTCAAAATAACTGTTTTTTTTTTCGTTTGGTGTAAGGAGATAGACATTTTTTGTGTGCAAAAAAGAATAAAAAATCTGCTATTATATAGGGTGACTGGTAATTAGTGACCGATACTTAAACACGTGATTGTACTCATGATTACAAACAACTTTTCTAATGAAACTTTTTTTATATACTTACTAGTTTGTAGGTACATTCACTGATTAGGTACGTACACCTATGGGTTTGCAAGCTGCGTGGGTGTTCTATCATTATTGTAGGTACGACGGCGTCACGCGGCTAACAGCTGAGCGGTCGCCGGTCTCAGGCGCGCGGGCGTATTTAAACAGCTGTTTTATTATTATGATAAAACTAATTAGAATATAAAAAAAGTTTATTTGGGAAAGTTGTTTGTAATCATGAGTACAATTATGTGTTTAAGTATCGGTCACTAATTACCTGTCACTCTATATTACCACAATCCACAATCCCAACATTTTGTTGAGATATTTAAACAAAAATTTACTGAACAGCTCACTTTGTTTTCTTTTATGTTAGTTTTTTGCATATACTGTGTTTTTGATTGTTTCATTATTTCTGTTTTTTTTTAATGGTGGAAAAAAAATCATGTCATTTATTATCCCACAGTAGGGCTCGTGATATCGTTAACAAATAATTGACAAATATTATTGTACTAAAATTTATAATTTTATAATTATACAGGATGGAAAAAACTACCCAACTTATTACTACAGAAATATGATGGTATTTTTTTGCGTGGGAACCACACATGTGTTTCTTCAGTGGGCAACTGATTCAAAGACAAAGCATTTTATTTCAAATAAACCATTTACAGGCACTTTCGAAATGTCAAGAAGTCAATCAGTCAGAAAAATTGTTGCTAATTGCACATTCCAAAGCGTAGATCTCTATGGAGAAGAATGTGCAAGAAACTCCATGGACACTCTTCTCAATCATGTTTTGTAACTCATGTTACATGTTTCTTGTCGCTATCATGTGAGAACAATGTAAATAAAGTAAAAATAAAAACTAAATATAGATATTAAAATAGCAACTGGCAGCTAAGAGATGACCAGTCTCAACTGACAGCGCCCGTTCACGGACATGACGCGAATATTAGCACCACTCAGCTCAACTATTTTGAAGGGAACCGAGTGATCCAACACACGCGCCACCATCTCCAAATCATCATATGTCAAACAAATCCAATAGTAACCTAAAAACCATAAAATAGTTCCATGGTACTCACAAAATAGCTCATCTCTTCACAATATTCTATGATTGGTTTTCTCCATCTTGTATTTAGATTTATTTTGTGACTAACTAGTCGTTAAAATTTTGTAAGGTAAGAAACTGTATTAATATCACCAAAGATGCGCACATCACAATATTGTTATAGAAATTATGTTTCAAACTGACCAAAATGAGGTTTAATTGATCGCGGGTAAATAAAAAGACAATGCTTGTTTTAGCTTACTTTTAATTAGCATAGCATAGTCGGCCTTATAATGTTCCCACTACTGGGATTCAGGCTTCTCTAGGAGAGGGACTGGGCCGTAATCCACCACGCGGGCCCAGTGCGGGTTGGTGGATGTCACATGTCTTCGAAGTTTTGGTTCTAAGACATGTCGGTTTCCTCACGATGTTACTACTTTTGTACTTTTTTTAGTTGATCAAAAACACAAAATAAAAATAATTCACTGATCAATGATTTTTTTCAAAACAGTTAAATTTAACATACATGTATTTATATATCTATTATATACAATTAATTTTATATGTATATTGAAATTTATTAAAACATGCTGCAGTCGGTAAGCCTGATTTTCAGGCGAGAGTAGAGTAGCTATCGGTTATCGTTTGGTAATTGAGTAGGGAGTAGGGGTCCCCAATACATCGCGGGGCCCTTGGCGTGTGCCCAATGGGGAAGAGAGGCCTGTTTGTACACCAATGGATGACTGTATGCTACCTGTGTACTTACATACTAAATATTAGCATGTCAATGCTTAGCTAAACATGGTTGTTCCTATTTTTTCTCGTTTACTACCTTGTTTATCGTGTTTTTAGCGAATAAATAAATTATTATTAGTTATTATTGACAAAGTTTATAGTATTAAGAAATGAATAATTTAAATTTATAACAATTGTTTTTGAATAAGTGTTTTAATTTAATTTTTAGTTTTTTTTTTTAGCATAATTATAATTATGCGAAACTATTTTATGAAACATGGAAACATGTTACAATGTGCCTTTAGTAGATCAATATAAATATGACTTATTCAACAAAAACTCGGTTGTTTTATTTAAAATCTTGTGAAAATTAAATGTATCTGTAACACTTAATTTCTAAATCAGAAATGGAGGTACACCACCGTAAGGCGACCGAGCTGTACCTACCGAGCCGCACCGATGCTCACCGATAGTGGGCGCCGCGCCTTAGGTCGTCAAATGGATGGTTGGGCCTCTGGTGACCATAAAAAGTGCGATGCGAATCAATTTCCAGGTTCTTGCGGTGCGTCGTGCGTGCTTGCAGATTTTTACGATGCAATGCGTCTCAGTTTTGATATGCAGTGACATATATGGCGTCACATAAGAACTAATCCTGCATCGCGCAATTAAAGTTCTCCGCGCAATTTGACCGTATAGAACAGTCCGAAAATCATCTATCGGGCAGTTGCCCACCAGACATAACACCCGTCTGGTCGGAGGATCCTCCCTTTTCAACGGAGGTTTGCGGGACTTTACACCCTGTTCCGCTTACCTCCAAAAATATATATTTTGAGCCCTATTGACTCCGAATAAAACAGGCATATTTTCGTATGAAGGAGTTACCTACTCGCGTCGTCGGTATAATACGGCCGGCTTATTTTGGCGAGCCTGAACTTTGCGCAGAAGGGTGCGCACGAACGTTTTTTAGGAACAAAATGGTGGCGTGAGGCGACGTGCGCGGGGCGGAGGTCTAGGCTAGAGATTAACTCTATGTAAATACAATCGATTTTTATCGATTTGGAATTTATTTATTTTTGTTTCTATGAGATATTGAACGAAACAGATTTACAAACATAGTGAATGTTGTCGTTAGTAAACGAGATTTCGACTTTAATGAAAAAAAAAACGAATATTTTCTTGGTTGAAAGACATGATTTTGTTAAATATCAGTTATTTTTAAACAACTACTAGAATAACGTGAGAATATTTTAAACCTCCATAGAAAATTGAATATAAATATATTTTTATAACTTAATATTTAAATTAAGTTATAAAAAGATTTGAAAAAAAAAAACCAATTAACAACACCATCAGACACGCGTATTGGACATCTCTCTTCGGTAACTTCGTAAAGCTTCGTGCTTATTCGGCAATGAAATATTACTGCGTACCGAAACGCAGTAATATGTCTCATTCACACGTTAGCATTGGTGTTATTTTCGTATCCCTGTCTCTGTCTTGAGCACAGGCGGTGACAAGTTTTCGTTGGTTGTTATTAATAAATTGTTAAGTTTTTTGTGTAGTGTTAGGTTTGTTTCTTTAATCATAAGTTATTTTTGTAGCTTTCTGTCTCCAAAGTGTTTTAATATTTATTTTATTTGTATTTGGTCCCTGTATTAGTAAATTTTTATTCGTAATTTGGTTTAAAAAAATTAATGTCAATAACAGTTTTTTTTACGAGTGTACATGCGCTAAAGTTCGCACAGCCTATGTTCAGGGCCGTCAAGTTACGTCGGCCGTATGTAGGTACAAAGCAAGATCCTTGGTCGGTACCTATATTTGTCTCTTTCTTTTATTAGAAGTCGATAGGTAGGTATGTTCGTTTTAATTAATAATAATAATCTTTATTGATATAAATTCTACATACATTTTTATGAATTCTCTAGTCATTCTATAGATGGTCGAAAATGGCCTGAACTGTTTCGAGAAAAGGATGGTACGGCCGTGCTGCGTGCGCCGCGCCGTGCCAATTTTGGATCAGGTTTTAAAAATTCTAAAAGTGCGATACGTCGCTAATGTCCACAGCCCAGTGCAGGAATAAATAAAACCAAAAATATAATTAACAAATCTATGTTTATTTGTACAATATTGTCATCTTAAAAATAGTGTCTTATTTATTATCTTACTTCATGTTTTTTGTAAAAATATTTCATTTGGGTTAATGTTAGTTAGGACTACAAATATTTTAATCTCACTAAAAAGAATTGAATCGCTGCCTAGTCAAAGAAAGTGTACAAATATGGCTTGTTTGCAAATCAAACACCCATTTTCTCTAAGGTAGATAAGTACTCTAAATCAGTGGTTCCTAACATGGGGTATGCGGACCACTGGTGGTCCACGTAAAGTTTAAAATTGTCTGCAGTGGCGTAGCTAGATGATCAACGGCCATGGAGCAAAAAAAAAAAACTGGGGCCATTTTTAGAGGCTGGGAAGGAGTGTCACGACCTTTACTGACTAAAACGAGTTGCCATAATTAGTGTTGCAACCTATTTTATTTAGGTTCCCCCCCCGCCCCCCTCGAACTTGGGGGCCCCGGTAGGCCTTCGGTAACTATGCCAGTGATTGTTTGTTCAAAAAATAAACATTGATGCAAACTGATTTTAAAGTTTCTATAAGAAATTTACCTTTTCTTTGACAATAATGGTCGTTTTATTGATTTCTAAAATATAGGGTGGGTATGCTACAAGTTTTGAATGTACCTAGTAATATATTTTTTTTTATTAAATATGTTATATGCAGGTCGTCAACCCATAAATATATTTACTTAGGCTCATTTGCTATTGGTTTAGGGTACTGAAACTGTTTATAGTACCTTTGATAATTGAACCTATCATTTAGGTATCAATTTCAAAAAGGGCACAAATCACCGTTTTCGAGAAGGTATCACATTCTGGGGCCATTTTATAAAATGAAGTATTTTATATATTCCCTGTGAAAACAGTTAATTTTCAAGTAGGTACAACAAACTTTTAAACCAATTAAAAATTTGAATCAGTATGAAAATGACACGAAAATACGAGACATTTTTGTCAATACTGAGATGTTTTATTCAATGGATTTTAGCCCTTTTCAAAATTACGGTTTTAATTTCTATTCATGATCAGATTTTGTTTCTTATCTTAAGATTCAAACAACTTTTTGATTTTTATGTCGCAAATTATGTGAAAAGGCCTGAGGACCAATTTTCATATTTGAAAAACATTAAAATTCAATTTAATATAATTCATCTGTCTCAATCAATGTCAAAACTTAGGGAAATTTGCTTTTTCTTTCCAATTCAATTGCGATGCGGATATGAAGGTTCTTTAAAAAACAAGAATCACCCCTCTAGATCCTACTTGGTTAGGTAGGTACATAAATACCCTGTAATTACTAAGAAAAATACGTACGTATATTTGGTACTTTAAAAGCTCACTTAAAATACTAAAACGCTAGGAATTACTCGAGTAAGCACTCGAGTCATACCTGACGTTTTAGTATTTTATGTAATATCTAATTTACAACAACTCCTTCTTCTTTTATGATTAGTTTCATTTGTGCTTCCGGATCATTACTTTTCTTACCTTTAAAACTATCTTCTATGTCTTGTAAAGTTCTATCTTTAGTTTCAGGCAATAAAACATACATTATGATTAGGAACACAGTCAAAATCGCTGAATATACTAAGTATGCACCTTCTACTCCCACTGAGGAATATAAATGTGGTGCAGATTTCATTGAAATTACGAAAGCTGGAGTCAAAAATGACGTGGAAAGTGCTGATCCTAAGCTTCTATAAGCTAAAGGAAATACTTCGCCACATATCACCCAATTCAAAGCTGCTAAACCTAGACAGAATGACAAGGTATACAAAATCATCAAAGCCATTGGAAGTATATCCAACATCCATGGTGCTGTGAAGACTCCTGCTCTTCTTAAATAAACGAAGACTGAAATAGCTGTCATAGACAGAATAGTCATCACACCACTTGAGAACAAAATAGATCTTCGTTTACAGTATTTAAGTAAGAATATAGCTATGAACGCACACACTGTCCTCAATAGATCGATCACTGTGAACTGCCAGGCAACGTCTTTGGCATCTTTTTTATCTAATACCACTTGGAGGATTGTATTCCCGTAAGCAGCCACCATATGTGCTCCACCGAATTCAAAAACAATCAGCATACTAATAGCAATAATAGCTGGCCTATAGAACTCTTTCTTCTTGAAAATCTTTACAACTTCACTCATTGCTTCAAGTATCTTCTTAAATACATTATTACAGATATGAGTTTCAGCATATTCTGGTCTCTTCTCAACCTTTTCCAGTTTCTGGGCGTTGATCATGGCTTCTAATTCCTCCTGTTGTTCAGTTCCTTCGCCTCTGACCCATTTGAAGGCTTTTCTAGCTTCAGTGATTTTTCCCTTGGAAACCAACCAACTAGGTGATTCTGGGGAAAGGCTTATAATTGCCATGGCTATTAAAGGAAACAAAGCACATACAGCTGCAGTTATCTTCCAAGTCAAATGTGCTCCCCACAAATGTGACAGAAATATCCCCAATCCGAGAGAAATGGCGAAAGTTCCTAAAAACGCTCCTCGATACTTGGGATCAGTGTATTCCGCGACTAGAATGGCTGCTAAAGGTGTTCTTAATCCTAATGCAAGACCATGCAATAGTCTGGCCAGTATGAAGAGAGGTACTGAGTTTCCAAAGATGAAGACTATCCAGCCGAGCAGGGCAGGTAGGGTGGAGATGAAGTGAGCTCGTTGGCGGCCTAACCTGGTCATCAGGACTGGAGATACGAAGTTGCCGACAATGCCCATCACGCCGACTACGGACGCTGAAAGAAATAATATATAAAATAAGAATTTTAATATGATTAATATAGTTATATTTTAGGTTACTACTTTTATGCTTGTAAGTCAGGATTCTCCGGTTTACCAAAAATCCAGAATCAGTCATGAAGATTGAGCCGTGTTCATGTTAGAAATTACAAATATCTATCAAACTTGTTTATTCCGAAGGCGTAGTATAAGGTACCTGTATATATTAACATTTCGCAGTGCAGTTTTTCGCATTTTTCGTAGTGTGCAGTAATAGGCCCCGGTTGTTAGGTTAGGTTAGCCATAGCTTTTTCCTTCGAGAATCTAGACTGTTTTGGTAGTCAGAATCTTCGGGTTGCAAAAACATGGGAATCCTCTCAAATTTCACGGACAAACCAAAAAGTAAGGTACATATAGTTTGCTGTAAATAAAATCATTTAGTGCAAATAGCAAACACTTGTAAATAATATTCTCGTTTACATAAAGGAACTCGTTTAAATGAGAACCTTGACAAACAGAAACCTTGAAAAGTTCACGGGTAGTTGTTGACCGTACTTCAGACTTATTACTGGTTTCAATCAATTAAGGGAATCTTTTATTCTTGATACAATTCATTTTCTTAGCCATGAAGCCGTTTTTATTTTGTTGTTGTATTCGGTTCATCAATTTTTGTAATTCATTGATAGGTATTTTATTGTTTATCTACTGACTCCTTTATTTAGTTTTGTACAATTTATACGCTTCGTCTCGGTCACTGAATACGGGCAGTTTTTATAGCCAATACTAGGTATGCATTATTGTATTAGTAGAGTATATTTCCAATTTTAATAAAAGTACTCTGACTTGATTTATTTGTTTTTTAAATTTAGTTTCTATTTAAAATGTAATCAAAGATTCAAGATTCAAAGATTCAAAAGCATTAATTTCAAATAAACCATTTACAGGCACTTTTGAAATGTCAAGAAGTCAGTCAGTCAGAAAAAAAAATGATGCTTATTGCACATTCCAAAGCGTAGATCTATCTCTATGGAGAAGAATGTGCAAGAAACTCCATGGACACTCTAATTGATCTCAATGCATAATTTTTTTAATTTACTTCACTGATATTTCGATGTAATATTGATATTTCATTAAAATATCAGTGAGATAGATTAATTATTTCGATGTAATATCAATGGTCAATTTAATTTATTTCAATACATTTTTTTATTAGTTTTAATGTAATTTTATTTTATTATTTTTATGTGATCACAACTTTTTTTTATAATTTACTGTACAATTATTTATATTATTATTATATTTTCATTTTTTTATATTGTTAAAAATATTTTTCTTAGCCCCTGCCTCTTCAGGTTTGATCCTGAGATTAGACTCCTAATCGCAAATTCAGAGCGTTTTGTTCTCAATTCAAAAAGTGAACCAATGGGCGGTCTTATCGCTAAAAGCAATGTTTTCATTCAGACGTTATGTCAACCTTTGGATGAACGTGAGTGAGGAGGTGAAAAGAAATGAGAAATCAGAAACGTTTATTTCAAATAGACCAATCACAGGCAATTTGAATTGTCAAAATGTGGGTCAGTCAAAAAAAGTTAAGCTAAAATGCTTACCTATCCAAGAAGTGTCATGATCCGTCAGCGTGACAGGCCCTCCGTCCCTGATGAGTTGAGCAAACAGCACAGCCGGGTAGCCGTGGGCGCATCCATGGCCTGCTATGTTCAGAGCTGCACCGCTCACAACGAAGGCCTGGAACGTAATGTTTTGTAATGTTAAAAATCTGAATACAAAATTACAGAGGCGGACTTAATGCCACTGGCTGTAGGGCTACACGGGGCCCCCAAGCGAGGGGGAGCAAAACCTGATTAGCTAACTCCTTATTGAACTACCTATCGAAAAATTCTCCCACCTCCGAAATCTAAATAATATTGGTTGCTTAAAAAACTTTTAATCATGGCAACTTGTTTAAATCAGTAAAAGTCTGCCGCTCCCTCGCGCTCTAGCCAGAGCAGGAGGTTATTGGATGATTTCCCAGTGTGCGTACGCGCAGCGGAATGTTGTTGAATTTAAAGATTTTAATTATGCAGATATTTAGTGTATGATGTCGTATAATTGTGTTTGGTAAAAAAAAATTTGTGCACGCAACCATTGTGGAGAAATTCACCAAAAACTGATTCCGCTGGGCGAACGTTGTTCTGGCGGAACTTTTTTTAATCCATAGACTTTAGAAGAAAAGAGATGTGTCCAAAAATTAGTGTGTATTTGTGTGTAATTGTGTATGTATGAATAAAACTAGTGCATGCATAAACTTCGGAGAAATTCAAGTTTCCGCTACGCGAACGTTTGGCCATTAGCTAGTTTTCATATAAAGCGCTTACATAGAGAACTGTAGATTTTTGCATACGTTGTGTTGAATTTGTTTATATTTGTTTAAAAAACAGATTTAGAAAAAATCGTAGGGCTTAAAAGATAAAAATATAAACGTAAAATACGCTTTTTAGGTCTTAGTTCTTAAAGTATGCACTTTGGGGTCTAGATTTTCACGTTTATACAAACCTTGTAAACCTTGTTGTAGTGTCTGCAACATGTTGCCAAGTATCAATGATGTTCCGTTAGTAACTAAAGAGTTATAGGACAAATTTACCATGAACAGATCACTGTTTGCAAAGCCATCCGAACTTGGTCGGGTTATGTAGGTTTTCGATGCTTCGTCAGTATTATAATTGTTTTTCTTTAATTACTGAATTTAATGACATGAAATTTTGCATAAGAATAGTTGAATGAATACACTAATTATTGACATACATATTACCATGCAATTCCTTCAGAACGTCGTGATATTTGACTGCTTTGTAAACAGTAATCTGTTCATGGTAAATTTGTCCTATAACTCTTTAGTTACTAACGGAACATCATTGATACTTGGCAACATGTTGCAGACACTTACAAGGTTTGTATAAACGTGAAAATCTAGACCCCAAAGTGCATACTTTAAGAACTAAGACGTAATAAGCGTATTTTACGTTTATATTTTTATCTTTTAAGCCCTACGATTTTTTCTAAATCTGTTTTTTAAACAAATATAAACAAATTCAAAACAACGTATGTAAAAATCTACAGCTCTCTATGTAAGCGCTTTATATGAAAACTAGCTAATGGCCAAACGTTCGCGTAGCGGAAACTTGAATTTCTCCGAAGTTTATGCATGCACTAGTTTTATTCATACATACACAATTACACACAAATACACACTAATTTTTAGACACATCTCTTTTCTTCTAAAGTCTATGGATTAAAAAAAGTTCCGCCAGGACAACGTTCGCCCAGCGGAATCAGTTTTTGGTGAATTTCTCCACAATGGTTGCGTGCACAAATTTTTTTTTACCCTACACAATTATACGACGTCATACACTAAATATCTGATAATTAAAATCTTTAAATTCAACAACATTCCGCTGCGCGTACGCACACGATTTCCCATGTAAAAAGGGGGCCCCAGTTTTTTTTGCCCTAGGGCTGGTGGTCACCTAGCCTAGCTACGCCACTGCTTAATGCCTCAGGCATTTTCTACTAGTAAACCTTTGGGTGATGCAGAGAAAAATTGTCGAGCATCGTCAGGTAAAGTCTTTGTAAGAAAAACAGTTGACAGTGTAAAAAACCCTGCCGTAAAAAACTACTAAATTGTTCGAATCAAGTTACTGCAGTCTGATGCAATTGGTGGAATTTATCAATCAGTTTAATCGTAGATTTGAAGCCATCAACTGCATTTAAAGATTTTTGTAGTATTTTTATGGCCGGTTTTTTTTTAACGTTGTCTTTTTATTACCTACATTTTAGTGAGTAATACGTTTGAAATCGTTCCTTTATTTTGATATCCTTAATGGCTATCTATAATTTGGTATCGTAACCCGCCATTTTTAAGTTTCCGAACCTCAAAAGGAAAAATCGGAACCCTTATAGGACCACTTTGTAGAATAAAGATTTTACAAAGTTTAAATTTAAAAAAAAAACAGTTTTTTTTTATTAGTAATAAGTAATAAGTCGACGAAAAATTCCACCACTAGAGTTCCAGAATCATGTACAGGATCCGTGGTATTCGTTTGTGCGTCGATGTCAAAGACACCCTGTATAGTAAACTCATCAATAACATTATTATTATGACCAGGTTTTTTTAATCACCACCATTTTTTGCTAAGAATTCTACGTTAATTTTTTTTTTAAACAGCGCTCTTGATCTGTTAGGACAATAAGGTGTTAGTAGGTAATTAATTAAACACTAATTAAGCTTTAAGTCTAGGTGGCTTGACAATAATTAGAAAGCACAACGTGACTCAATTACCCATCGGAAGCAATTAATATTCTGTTTTCGCTTGAAAAATTCCATTGAAGCTAAGCCATTATTGCTGACTGCATTGTTTACTTAAGTCTATTGCGCAATTAGCTGTGTAGAACATGTTGTTGTACCTAGGCATTTGCGTTTTTGTAATCAACTGTGAGAATCTTAAAACTTTTTATGCTATAAAGTACGCTGGCTTTTCTTTGCTTCTGAGATGAATCATTTGTAACAATGATTACCCCTGGTAGGTACAATGCGTTCCAAATAAGAATAGGATCGATTGCCATGTTGTGACGTCACGTCATACTGTCAAATCGCAAGAAATTGGGCAAAATTGGAGAACTCAGACATGAGAAAAATTGAAGAACTGGATTTTGATTAAACCTTTTTCGTTCAAAAATGAATAGAATTTTAAAAATTTCTTGTTTTGCTCACCATAATAATTCTTCGATAGCTTCCTAGCCGAGCACTAAAGCTAGAACTACATTGAGCTGACTGCGCACACGTGTGCCACACACGCGGCATCTGTGCGCGTCGGTCTCCATACATTTTATATGGCTATTAGACTTGTAGAGCTACACTAGATCCACACCACACGACGTCGTTCTACGTACAAATCAGGCGAGTTACACGTGTGCATCGGTGCTGTCTAATGTAGCTTAAGAGCCCGTATTCGATTCGCGACGAAAACTTCAAGTTTTTAATTTTTTTTTTAAGATTTTCCAAACGTGGGACGCCGCTGGCAAAAGCTAGTCTACCGATAGACCAATAATACTCTTAGAAAATTGACCACTCTGTCGAAAGAGACAATGCGACCGTCACCGACTGTGTCGGCAAAAAGTACCTTGTCTCTTTTTCGTAGGTAGGAGTAACTAAGGTGACACTGCAAGTCTACGAAGTGTCCAATTAGAATTGTAGAAAAAAAACTACCTACGCTTCATACCAACCTAAATAGTGAACGCTCAGTCAATCCCCTAACGGGCCTACCATAAGCACAAGCTTCACCCACAAAATAGATAGGTTAGTGTTCTGTGCTTAACCACACACTTTGCGCAGGCCGGTACACCACGCGTGTGGTAGGCCCAAGAGTCAAGTCTAAAACTACGTAGGTACTTCTTTCTGTTTTCTGTTGCTATTTATAACAGAATATGTCTACAATAAACTTTAGACAACTAAACATTATTAAAAACCGTTCCCAGTGCGATTCGGACTCGCGCACGAAAGGTTCCGTACCATTGCCGGCAAAAACCGGTAAAAAAAGTCACATTTTTTGTATGGGAGCTCCACTTAAATATTTATTTTATTCTGTTTTTAGTAACTATTTGTAGTTATAGCGGCAACAGAAATACATCATTTGTGAAAATTTCAACTGTCTATCTATCACGGTTCATGAGATACAGCCTGGTGACAGACAGACGGACAGTGGAGACTTAGTAATAGGGTCCCGTTTTTAACCAGGTACAGAACCTTAAAAAACTTAAATAACAAAGAAACAACAACAGACAAACTTACTTCTTACTTACTTACTAAGTTTTTTCTTTCTTTCTTTTTGGTACCTATACGTATACAGTATTTACAAAATTCCTCCAAAACCCTGACAACTGAAACTGTGCCCAAGATTAGCGGCATTGAATAAACTTGTTTACAAATTTTAAGTGTTCGTTAACAATACATTAATTTAAAACTGTGTTGCAGCCATTAGCGCCCCCTTTTAAGAGGGGAGACGTGGCCTTTCCAAAATTTATGATAATAAATTTACAATTCCAGGACTCCTGGTCCGGGTCGTTCTTGGTGCAAAGGATGGCCATCGCTATTCAGCGAGGTAATGCGGCCAGTGTTATGGGCACTTTTGCACCGGGAACGATCACGGGCGTGTTATTTATTGACATTTGACATTTTATGTAAATGATAATTTATTTGTATTGTTTTTTGTGATTATATTTTGTTGTATTTTCCTATATAAAATTTTATTAGTTTAAATTAGTGAAAACATTGACGTTATAAGTACATTAATTTATAATTGTATCAACCCTTTAAACTATGTCCTGTCAATAACCTCAATGATCAATGCAGCATAACGTTTTTACAGACATTAGTATAATGTTGCTAATCGAATAGTAGTCAAGGTAAAGGTTAGTAGTTAAAGTCGACGATATCTCTGAAGTCGCGGAAGTTACCTGGAACCGTGAAGAATGGTAGAAAAACGGAGGCCTTTGTCTGGCAGCATTGGCTTATTTAGGGTTATTTTTAAAGGGGGGCCTGGCCTTTGACACGTTTGATTTTTGTGTGAAGTTTCAGTATTTACCGTCCATTATTGAACTTAGAATTGGTAGCCCAACATCCCGCGGTGGGACTATAAAACACACTGTGGTGGCCACAGCTCGGATTCTCCTCTATGCACACCAATATCCAGCAGTAGGAGAACTCAGGCTGAGGTTTTGTATAATCACTCATAAAATTTAATAATGACGTAGAAAATTGCAGAAAAATCGAAATTTAAACAAATACTGTTATTTTAATGTCCACTAAAATTTATCGTATTTCATAGACAATAAATAAATGAATATAAAATACGATTAATTTTAAATAGGTACTTATAATAAAAATTAAAAGCTATAGAATCATTTTTGGACTTATGAAAGTGAACCTTTCGAATGCCTTAGCCGTTGTCCTAGATTTTTATAGGACAATAGCTACAAAATAAATTAAAGCTACTCGTAAATAAGAAATTGGTTGTTATATTTACCTGCTTTATAAATGGCTTCATTGCACTGTGGCTTCATGCAGGAGAATAAATCTGTAACTATAAAAAAAATTACAAGTTAGCATTGTTATAAAATGTATTTTATTTGTCAAATATAAATATGCAGTAAGCATAAGAGCTTGTAGTTTGTAATGCAAGACGTTGTGTTCGTGCGGCGGGATTGTTCGAAACAGCCTAATTATCGCGGCCCGTTTTATTTGTAAAACATAAACATGCAGTAAGCACAAATTAGAGTTTGTAGTTTGTAATGCAAGACGCTGTGTTCGTTCGGAGGGGATTGTTCGAAACAGCCAAGTTATCGCGGCGCTGGACCGCCTTTCTTAGGTAGGATATCATCACGTAACTCCTCCTTGTCCGGATCTCCATCCGGACAAGGCACTCCTGTCAGACTTTTATTTTTACTAAATCCTACGTGTTCCTTCAGTTGCCCTTTGCATTCCAGGTCTGCGGAAACTCTTTTGAACAATCCCGTAGCCTTAGAGCGAATATAAGAAATTGTTAGCATTAGGGAGATATTATCTCCCTAATGCTAACAATTCTTATATTCGCTTATGTTGTTGGACAATCTGACAGCGTTGCGCGTCATGATGGGGGACGTTTTGTCCCCTAATATATTTGAGGCTGTATGTATATTTACATAGTATTGTATGTATACATATAGTAACGAAAAGGTGTGTTCTTATGTATTCTTAAAAATAACTTTTTTAAATACATACGAACACACCTTTCTGTCTGTACCCGCTGATGATAACTTAGAAAGAGCATTTTTTTTGAAAATTACTATATTTCTGGGATTAACAATTTTCAGAAATCAGAAACGTTTATTTCGAATAGACCAATTACAGGCACTTCTGAATTGTCAAAATGTGGGTCAGTAAAAAAAAAGTTAAGCTAAAATTAAAAGTTAAATTGCACGTTCCAAAGCGTTTTTCTAAAAAATAACGTTTTTCTCCATAGAGATCTCTCTATGGAGAAAAACGTGCAAGAAACTCCATGGGCACTCTTTTAAATCATATTTTGTGTTACATAAATCTTGGTTACATATTTCTTGTCGCTTCTAATATGTGAGCACAATGTAGATAAGTAAAAGGTAATAATAAAAAATAAAAAAATAAAAATTTATTAAGTCACTGGCAGCTAAGAGATGACCAGTATCAACTGACGGCACCCGATCACGAGCATGACGCGTGCAACAGCCTCAGCCCCACTCAGCTCAACCATTTTGAAGGAAACTGAATGACCCATTAACACGTGCACCATCAGCGAGACATTTGAGTGAGCATGACAAACTCGCAATTTTTTTTTGGAATGCTTATATATTTTTTTTTAACTTATTATTTATTAGAGTTTACAATTTATTAATTTAAAATTTTTGCGTAAATAGATATACTCTTCATTTAACACCATGATTAAAATTACAATAGGAACTCAAAATTAATAGGGAGTCACAATGTGCGGTCTTATCGCTAAAAGCGATTTTTTTAGAGACAACCTTTTGACATAGAAGGAGAAAAACAGTGCGTTGTTTTGAAAAACGGGGCTATTTTGCCTCTCGGAGCTTTGTTTTGGGACAACCGGACAGTTCACCAAGAATAGGAATTGCTCCGACAAAACCGGACGTTTGGTCACTTTAGTAATACGGCTAAAGTAAGTACCAAGAAAATCCAAAAAAATTGACGCTGGCAAAAAATGACCGTATCGATCAACCATGATCACGATACTCACGATTTTTATTTTATTCCCGAATACATGGAAGTGTAAAAATAGATTACTATCAAAATAACAATAGGTCCCCACATCGTAGTAACATTTTTTCACAATACAAAACTAACCTTGGAGTTTCCCAGTGCATTTCCGCACCTATTCAATCTCGGAATTAATATCGACATGCCATTTGTTCAAGTATAAGATTTAATTTAATTCTTTGCTTTTAAAAACTAAGTCCTTTTTATCGCTACATGAAGTGATTTGTTTTGGTTTTTGCATCAAATAATTATTAGGGCGATAAAACAGCGAGTTTTTACAATGCTTATAGAAGCGATTCACCCGTATGTACCTAATAATTCTTTCAACATTTATTTTGACATTCGCGATGAAATCGCGCGTTTAATAAACGCGCGTCTGTAACGCTACAAGAAATCGTTGAAGTGTGTATTAACTGCTCTACAAATTTAGTCGATTAAATGTATTTTTTTTCGAATATTATGCAAGTCAGAAAAACAGGCTAAGTGCGAGTCGGACACGAAAGGTCCGATTAACTAAAAGGATTATAACTTTATTTTATTTTTAGTATTTTTTGTTGTAACGACATTAGAAATACATATTCTGGGAAAATTTCATTCTTTCTACTTCTTATGGTGTATGGACATACAGCCTGCTGAAAGACGGACGGACAGATAGCGGAGGCTTAGTATTCTTAGTAGGTAATAAGGTCCCGTTGGAACCCTTCGGTTACAGACCCTGAAAATGAGGGCATAGATTTTTCTTTTTGTCCTGTATGTCCATGCCACTTAAGCACTTCTCATTTTAAACAGGCTGGGTTGCGGGAGTGTTTCAAAGAGTTAACGCTTCTCTGAAACGCAAAGGGCAACTAAAGGACACGGGCTTTTTTTTGTGGGAGACCCCAAGGAAAACTGGCTCCACTCAGATCAGGAAACGTTATTTGATGATATCCCACTTAAAAAAAAGGAGGAAACCATAATGTGGAAGTACAATTTAGTCAGAACTTCTCATCATCATCATTTCAGCCGAAAGACGTCCGCTGTTGAACATAGGCCTCCCCCAAATGCCGCCATAATGATCGGTCCTGTGCGTCTCGCATCCATCGGATTCCCGCGACCCTCACCAGGTTAACGGTTCACCTTGTAGGAGGCCTTCCAACGCTGCGTCTTCCGGTACGTGGTCGGCATTCCACAACCTTCCGTCCCTATCGACCATCTGTTCTGCGAGCATTGTGCCCCGCCCACTGCCACTTAAGTTTGGCGATTATTCGGGCTATGTCTGTAACCTTGGTTCTCCTGCGGATATCTTCATTTCTTATAAATCACTTAATATAAATAATTATACCAATTACAGAATCATGTTTTATAGCACCCATTTAATATAGTTAAGTGCTAAAGTAGTTCTTGAGGAAGTTAGAAGTCGAGTATTTTCAATTAATAAAAAAAAAAAAAACAATCAATTAGACACGACGATTGGTACAAAAGAATAAACAATCAGATTGTAAGTAGATAAATGTACTTAATTGGAATAAAAAAAGAAGGAACCAATAATTTTATTTCGATGCCTTTTTCACGCTTCTTCTACCGGGTTATATTTGTTTATACAGTCACGAGCAATCCCTGGAGTGCATCGACCGCCTTCAGCTCTTGGGAGTTGAAAATTCCTCAGACCTTAACTTTTGGCGGTTCATTAAGTCCAAAGCCTAGATAGCTGCTAGGAAACTCGGCGTTCTTGTAAAGGTTAAACGGTAGGTACTTCACACCGGGACAGCTAATGTTATACAAAGCAAAGATCGGATCGTGTGTGGAGTACTGCAGCCACATATGGGCTGGTGCTGAAAAATGCGACCTAGCAGCTTTGGACTCGGTGGAAAGGCGTGCGATCTACAAAGCCTTGAGCACAGGCGTAGGGTAGTCAGCCTTTCGTTTTTTTACAGGATGAATTTTGGAGAGAGTGCGCGGGAATTGCAAGACTTGATTCCGCCATCTGCTTTCTACCATCGGGCAAGCCGTCGTACAGCGAATATCCACCCTTACCTACGTTGTTGAAACTTCTACGGTCCAAACTAAGCGTTTCGCCTCGTTGTTTATACCGCGTACAACAAAGGACTGGAACAACTTGCCTGCTTGGGTCTTTCCGTCCGATTATAATTTAGGTGTCTTTAAGATTAGAGTGAATACCTAGGCTCTTAATAAACTAGTGCGCCTCACCATCAACGATTGCATCGCTGCTTACCATCAGGTGGGATCGCAGTCAAGCACTACTTCACATCAATTAAAAAATAAAGTCGGTTAAGTATTTCTTTTTTGAGAAAAGTTTTTTATTTCACAATTTAGTTGCTATAAGTACCTACACTTATATCCAAAATGCCTATTTCTCATAACAATTCCATTTAACACAAACACTGCTAAGATACCTACATTGTTTTATTACAAAGTTCCCGTGTCTCCGGTGTTTCCCTTCCACTTTCCGGCCCCATCATCAGATCAGTTCGATAGGTAGTACCTTATAGTCAAAGTGCATCTCATGACAATTCTAATAAACCCAAACACGGCTAGGATACATTGATCCGGTGTCTATCTTCCGGCTCCATCATCATTATCAGGTCACTTCGATGATACCATTTTAAACATAACTATTCAGAACTATTTGTTTATTTGTATTGTCATAGTCGCTTAACCATCTTTCTTTATTGTGATATCAATGTGAGTATGAAGTTCCGTTGGCTATTTCTGGTCTTCTTCATCAGTTCCACTTCATCAAATGTTACCTTTGGACTGTAAATGCGTTTTTGATGTAAATACCAAAAACACTATATGGTTGCCTATAATATTTGAGGAGTTCCCTCGATTCCTCATGGATCTCATCATGAGAACTAGATTTTGAAAAAAATGAGACCAATCTGGAAGCATATCAGTTAATGGGAAAAAAAAATACGACAGAGTTCTGAGGTAATAACATCCTCCTCATTTTGAAGTCGGTTAAAAAGAAATCTGGTTTATTTATATGACAGGTAGTCTATATCTTAGGTGTTTTACCGCTCTTGGCAGTCATTAAGTCCAGAATGGGGTTTATAACTCGGACTTATTGATTTTCAGACAAGCCTATAAAATGCCACTGACGCCGCTTTTAGATAATAATAATTGATTTCAAATTTTTCCATAAAAGTTTTAATAAAACAGATTTTGGACAATTCGACACCAGAATGTAGGTTTGCTATTTCACTGCGTGCAGTCTTATCCAGCGCTTAACCATCGCAGCACCCCACCGGTCCGTCAATACGCTCAATATGCTATTGGAACTTGGAAGCTAGAGCTTGGAAGCTCGCATATGAGTTAGGATCGAGGTGCAACGTTTACGCACAATTGTCGACGTAGGCCTCGCCAAATATGCCGTCGCTACAATACCGCGGCTGCCCCAAATTTTAATTTGCCAGGATCCAGCCCAAATATTAAAAAGTATATATTTAACTCGAAAAGAAGAAATAAGAAGTCCATTCGTGAAGGTAGTTTTAATCACTAACTAATTTTAATTAAGCACTATCCTATCTTGTTAGTCATAGACAACTTCTAAAAACGAACAAAGCTAACAATTAACTTAGTCGTTAGTTAACAACTAATTACTTATGTATGCACTGCGCCAATCTTAACTAAGATCGTGACCGAGTAACAGAGTATCTGTTGAGATTTACAATGCGTTCCTATTAAGAATAGGATCGATTGCCATGTTGTGACGTCACGTCATACTGTCAAACCGAAGAATTATTATGGTGAGCAAAACAAGATGTTTTTTAAATTTAATTTATTTACAAACTTATAAACAAAAAACGTATAATCAGAATGCAGTTTTTCAATTTTGCCCAATTTCTTGCGATTTGACAGTATGACGTGACGTCACAACATGGCAATCGATCCTATTCTTATTTGAAACGCATTATATCTCGGGTAGGGCGCTCCTACAACAGCTTAGGTCGTCAAAGTTCGTGATAGGGCCTCAGGGCACGAAACGTGATGTTATTACAATGGTTTTTTTGCTGGAAAATGTCCACGTTTTTAATATGTATTTGTTTGCAAATTACAGCAATTTAAAGCTAATGAGTGGAATCAGGGGCGCCAGCTTTTAAAAAACCTCATGGGTGCTCATGTTCATTTGATGACTCGAAAAAGTGACGAAGTATGAGAAGAGAAATGCACACTGATCGACCGACAAATAAATAAATGTCCTACTTGCATACTGCTTGCTTAATTAAAAATTATGTTTGATAAAAATTAATAATAATAAATTGAGACAACATCACATACATTGTCCTGGTCCCAAACTAAGGTTTTCCCTTGTACTATGGAAACCAGGAACAACGGAGGTACTTCAAACACCCAAACCTAACACAAATATCTGTTTCATCAACAAACATTTGTGTTGATGCGGGAATCGAACCCGCGACCATTGCGTCTCAACCGGCGCTCTAAACCACTGCGCTAACGGATCTGTTTCTTGATGTCTATTCTCAGGGGTGCTCGGCAACCATTGTTTATTTCTCATGGGTGCTCGAGCCCCGAGCACCCACGGAGTCGGCGCCCCTGAGTGCAATGACTTGATGACAGCAGTAATTAAATTAAGATTCAGCAGTTTACTAGCGTAGAGATTACTGTTTCTATTCAGAATGTTGAGGCGTACAAAAACAACCAATTATTTTTTTTATTTACCAACTTTTATATCTTAGTTACACATAAATTACCTATTATCTCGCTCATTGACGTATGTATGTTATGTATGTATGTACAAAAAATACTTAACTACCTTACTATAATTACAGTTAAACCAAATAATAATAATAATAATAACCCTTGACTAACTAAAATATGGCGTCATAAAACTCCAATATAAATAAACTAGCTTCTGCCAGCGGCTTCGCCGGCGTGAAAAAAGGTTTTCATCATACAAACTTTGAACCCCCGTTTCATCCCCTTAGGGGGTGAATTTTAAAAAATCCTCTCTTAGTGCTCGCCTACATCACAAAAGGAAGTATTGTGCAAAATTTCAAGTTTCTAGACCCAGTAGTTTTGGCTGTGCGTTGATATGTCAGTCAGTCAGTTTCTCCTTTTATATATATAGATAATCTACACTAATATTGTAATGAGGTAGGTACAGCTATTTTTATGGTTTTTTTTTTATTGTAGGAAAAGAAGAAAACTAAAAGTACTAGTTCGATTGCGTTTGTTCACCGTTAGAAAGCTGCTTGCTGCTATATTCTTGAGTGACATAGGCCATATTTTATGTTTGCGGGCGAAGCTGCGGACAAAAGCTAGTAAATAATAATAATAATAGTGTGTCCAAAATATATAAGTTTGTCTATATCAACTATTATCTGCAGGCCATACAAATATGTATTTGTTTGGCCGAACCTGAACTGCAGCATCAACTGTGCCGACACGGTCCTTAGGACAAGTTGTATCACTGTTTACCTATAGATTGATGACTGAATGAATGATGAAATTGTAGGTATAAAATTATAACTTCATTAAAATATGTTGTCTTGTTAGCTGAGAAAACAATGGAAAGAGTAGGCATTATAAAATCGTCACAATCATGTTTATCTAAAGCTTCGCTATGTGGCGGGTTGTAAATATTTTTAACCGACTTCAAAAAGGAGGAGGTTATATGTTCGGTTGAATGTATGTTTTTTTTTATGTATGTTCACCGATTTCTCGGTCAATTGGGGACCGAATTTGACAATTTTTTTTTTTTAAAAGGTTATGCTTTCGAGTTGGTCCCATAGAAATATTGTTATGATCTGATTATGAACTTCAAAGATATGAAACAAAACTTCTCATAGGATCACAGCAGAACCGTCGTAACAAGCAAAATTGCTTTGTTTATACGTGAAGTCGACGACTGACTGAAAGTAGAGGGGGAATATATCGAACTGATCTGATAATGAAGCCTGAAGTTAGGTACCGGAACTGTGAAATAAATTAGTGTAATCTAACCGTGTTTGGGATTATTAGAATTGTCATGAGATGCACTCTGGCTATAAGGTAGGTATATAAATTTGGCTGAGGGGTACTTTTTAGCGGTGGTACCATAACTAAAAAGTGTAAAATAAAAAACTTTTCCAAAAAAAAAATAACTGAATTCAAAGTAAAAAAAAAAACACTGAGAAGTGCAAAATAACTTTAATTTCGGAAGTCGGTGTTAAATAACGAAGACAACAAACTATTACAGAAACACCGACTTCTGAAATTAAAGTTTTTTTTTTTTTTGGAAAAGTTTTTTCATGACATCAATTAAATACTACACTACACTACGGCCGACGTAAATTGGCGATCCTGAACATAGGCTCTGCGAACTTTAGCGCATGTACACTCGTAAAAAAACTGTTACTGACATTAATTTTTTTAAACCAAAATACGAATAAAATTTTACTAATACAGCGACCAAGTACAAATAAAATAAATATTAAAACACTTTGAGCTACAATGGTGCGCGAGTAACAACGGCCGGATTCATACAATGTAGCTACCTATCCTTTTCTTTCATTTTAAAGATGTATATTTTCGTCCTGCTGTCATCCTACCCATGCTATGTAAAAAAGACTTATGTACTGCAGTACTAAATAATTTTTTGTTTTGTATTTTTTGTTTAATTAAGTAATAGATCTAAAAGAAAAAGGTCTAGGCTTGTTACAGTAAAGGCTCATTTAGACGGATTTTTAATTAATAATTTAAACATTACTCTTATTACTGTGACTGTTTAGTGTTGCATGTTGGTCTGTTTATACATAAGTCGTATCTGTTGTCTTGTTGCTGTGTACGTAATTGTGAGCTACAGTAAAAAGTGAAACAACAAATGAAAAATGTTGTTGACTACAATATTATAGTGATAGTGATGAAATTCCTTATAAAGAGCAATAAACATTTAATTAAAATTGATTGATTAAAAGAACCACTGTTTTTTCATTAAAACGTTTCTTGAGCCTATACTTTTAGGCAAAATCTTTGTTACTCAATTCAAATGAATTCCCATGATAAAAATGTCTGTAAGATCACCGAGACGTTTCCAAAATCTTCAAATCTTTCAATCATATTAATATCCATTTTTAACGATTTTTATATGGAATAACTCGCAATAACAATCAAAGCTAACCTTAAATATACATATTAGATTATTCTGTGATATTAGTATCGAAGTTTGTACCATAGTTAAACAAGGGGTTTCGGCGGTCTAACTTTACTACCATAGATAGTTCAGAAACTAAGTGATAAACTTCATTTTTTAATAACGTTTTAATATGTCATGGTGTTAAACCTAGTAATAATCCCTGAACTACACTACATTTAGATCGCGTTTTGGAATAAGCTGGTTAGAGTTTACAGTACAGCCGAAAACTTCTTGACCAATTCAATCTTCAAAAATTGGTCTATTTGAAATAAACGTTTCTGACTCTGACCGCTACGAACTTCGAACGATTGCCTGCGCAGTAATTTTTTGGAAATTTTAAAACCAAACCATACATTTCTTTACTGGCCAACTGATCAAACTTTTAATTTTATAACTAAGCAAAGGTAAAATAAAATAAAGGCTCAATAAACTAATTAGTCTTTTTTACAACGCCAACTAAATATTCTTAGTCCAAGAGCGAGCGAAGCGAACTCGGAATTGTAGGAATTCGAATTCGCTTCGCCGACACGACACAGACAGGTTAGGTTAGCAGGCTAAGGTGGGAGCTACGCTCCGTTCCGCTCCCGCCTTAGTGGTTATATGGTATTGTAACCACCCAGAAAGTGGCTTACATAGAAGATAACTAGTGGCTAAGATCATTCAGATGCTCGTTAATTGAGTCTGTCTTAGTAATTTAGCCCCGTTAGTTCTATATACCTAGTCTCTGGATCTCGATTATCACATATTCACGTCACATTTAAAATGAAGATATTTTTTATTTTTTGGAGGGATTTTTTTCAAGTAAAGTTCAGTGGCTGTTTTAATTTTTTATTCTCAAATTGATTTCTAGGGGATATTGTGTATTAATTCTGAAGTGTCTACACAACTGGACAACATGTGGATCATAAAACAGGCGCGATGTCAGTAAAATGGAGATACATTACATCCGCATTCTATTGGAAAACAAAATGACCATACCGTAACAAAAACTTAATAGCTTCTAAACTTGACGCTGGCTGAATGCACAAACCATGCAAAACCGAAAAAAAAGAAAAAAAAAGTGAAGAGAAGTAGAAATAGAAACTATTAAGTGAAGCCCAATCTGCATTTCATTTCCTACTAACCAGCGCCATTTTTTACAGCGACCTTCACCGTTAACGTTGAATTTTTCGTTAGGAATCCAGGATATAAAAAAGCCATTTAATTAAAATCAATCTAGACGAGATTTAAATAAATGAATAGAATCGTTAAACGGTAATTGAAAAAAAAATATGCTCGGAAAACTGTAAAAAAAAAACTCAATTTTCTTAATTACATTTAAATTGTTCCTAGCTGTCCATTTTAGGATTAGCATTTCAATCCAGTACCGTAACTAGATATCACCCATGGCCACAGTAGGCTTCGACCCTGCTGGGCCCCTACGGTTGCTGATATCTCCTTGAAGCGCGCGTGGAATACTACGCACCGTCGACGACTTGGGCTCGGTCCGGACGGTTACCAGACAGACGGACGGCGAGCTACCATGGCTTCCTGTCCGCAAGCCCGCGCCTACGGTAGCTGGAAATCGGGATCGGGATCCCGGCGGCTGGGGCATGAAGGCCGCGTAGCCTTTTGCGTGCGGCCGCCTCCTTTGCTAGTATTATTGCTTCGCAGAAGGAGGCGTCCGCCTGCCACTCTTCTTCGCTCCGGACCATGGCTTATACCAAGGATCGGTGCGAGAGCTCGCTGCCGCCGAGATCGCGCCGGAACTCTGTCTGCCATGCGAGAAAGGCTATACGCTAAAAAACATTAAGGAACGCGGCCGCGGACGCGGGTGAAACCGGTGGGGATAGCTAATATTTTATAAATGAGTAGATTTTATAGATTATTGCGTGAAATTTAAATATCTATTATAATAACTATAATTATTTAAATACATGGCTTCCGCGAACCTCTATCTGTTCTTGACTGTACTTTTTTTGCAAAAAAAAATTGTGCTGCACGTTTTATGCAAAAAATACTTGTATAAAATGATAATTATCAACATGAAAAGTAGAAAAATAGAAATAAGTAGTAGTAGTGTGTAGTTGTTGCGCACGTGTGAAACATTTGAACATTGTGAAAAACACGATAAAAAAAATTACATTTGCAATTTTTTAGCAACAAGATATTTTTTCGCTTGTTTTCCCCACTCCTTTTAAACGGCTTACTATACACCTTTAGGCTTATTAAAGCCTACCCCTCGGTAACGGCTGGGTTAATAGATTTGAAAAAAAAAAATATGTTTATCATAGATTCATGTACAACATTATCGATAAATGATTTTTTCGTCCGATTAATACCTACTTTTGTATAAAAAAAAAATTAACAACATGATATTTTTTTTGATGGCTTTCCCTATTCCTTTGAAAGGTTTTGATCTTTAGAAATATGTTTACACAAAAAAAAAATGTTAGTTAAGTGTTCTTCAGAATGTACATAGCATAAGTAAATCAATCAATATTTCACAAAGAAAATTTTAAAGGTCAGCTGGGCTCTATCCGGGCGAAGCTGACCGGAATTTAACTCCGGCCAGATGTTCAGGGGACTATACGCCTTAAAGTATGCAATTACCGCACTGGGTTAATGAACTCAGATGAATTTCTTTAACTATAAATAGCCTTAACATTCACCTTGCTAAAAAGTGAGAACGCAATCTGTCAAGGTTCCGTTGAGAAAAGTACGTTTTTATGCGCATAGGAATGCTTTACACATTTAATTTATATCTTTTGTTAGGTAAATAAAAGATTGATATAATTGTCAATACATTGCCATTGTCATCCACATTGATTTGCTACCTTGTAATATTAGTGAAAGTCCCGTCATATTCGCTCCAGTCATTTCGGAGATGACCTCACAGGAATTTAGTCCCATTCCAGTGGATCGTAATTGACCGTTTCGGGAACGAATTCAATTGAAGCTTCATTCGCCCGTCGTTTTTTTTGGTTGTTATAAACTAGTGCTTGTCTGCGAATCCACCTGATAGTAAGTACTGGTGCAATCGTTGATGGTGAGGTGCACTAGTTTATTAAGAGCATATTCACTTTAACCTTGAAGACACCTAAATTATAATCGGACGGGAAGACCGGAGCAGGCAAGTTGTTCCAGTCCCTCGATGTTCGCGGTATAAACGACGAGGCGAAACGCTTGGTCCGGAGCGTAGAGATTTCAACAGCGTAAAGGTGGATACTCGACGTTCGTAGGCTTGAAACGATCATTCACATAAAATGACGTAAACATTGTCATTCGCAATTGACCGTTTCGGGATTTAGCCATGGCTGATGTCCATCAAGAGTCAACACGTCAAACAATGAAAAACACGATACTTACTTTAAACTTCTCTGGTCTTACTATGACGTGTGAAAATGTAAAAGAGTGCGAGCGAGAAAGAGGGATATAGGTACACCCTATATAACTCCATCCTTTTAACAGTTCAGTTTAGGTCGTCAAATGGACCACGTTAAGAGCTCATGGTAAGGCCTCCCTTCAATCAAGTTCAGTCCCCCTAGCCAGTTACAACCGTTACGTATCGATTATCTTTTCGTCGATCGCCTCGAGTAGGCCACGCCTCCGATTACTTTATTATGACGTCATGTCAACGCTCCGTTACGTGGTCAGAACAAAGGGATAGGAGGCGTGGCCAACTCGAGGCGATCAATAAAAAGAGAATCGAAACGAAACGGTTGTAACCTGGCTACGGGCAGAAATTAGAAATGTTTATTTCGAATAGACCAATTACAGGCACTATTGAATTGTCGAAATGTCGGTCAGTCAAAAAAAAAATCAAGTGAAGCTAAATTGCACGTTCCAAAGCGTAGATCTCTATGGAGAAGAACGTGCAAGAAACTCTATGGACCCTCTTTTCAATCATATTATGAGTTACATAAATTTTGGTTACATATTTCTTGTCGCTTCTAATATGTGAGCACAATGTAGATAAATAATAATAATTAAAAAAAAAACTAATTAAAAATTGAAATTGAAATAAGATACTGGAAGCTAAGAGATGATCAGTCTCAACTGACGGCACCCGTTCACGAGCATGACGCGTGCACCAGCCCCACTCAGCTCAGCCATTTTGAAGGGTACTGAATGACCCAATAAGACGTGCTACCATCAGCGAGACACTTGAGTGAGCATGACAAACGATATTGAATGATGAATATCGTCTAACCTCTAAATAAAAAATAACAAAATCAAATTAATTGAACCGGGAAATTCATTAAAACTGTAAATACCTAATTTTTTTAATTAAGTCCGTCTAAGAAAACTTGGGAGTTGAAGTCATCAGATCACAATTAATTAAAAATAATATGCAGGTACCAATTAAATCTAGCTAATGATCATCGTCATAACTGAATCTATTTGAATAATCAAAAACATTCACGAACACTTTGCATAGTATTTAATTAATGTAAAACGATAATTGTTAAAAAAACATCTAGGTTAATTGTTAAAAAATATCTTGGTTTATTGTTAAAAAATATCTTTGCATCGCATTGATTCTACTGCTAATTGGCGGAGATCGAACTTGTGTCATTGTCATGTCTAGCCTTTGTTTTTATTATACAGACGAATGAGACTATTTTTCCGTTGTTAATTCTCTGTAAAACGTACCTAACGTAGGTCTCATTGTTTTAGTGTTAGTGTTTCTAGCAAACACAGAATCTAATAAAACATCGGCCTGAGTAACTTTTTTTAACATATTTTAAGCTTTAATTAGGTTTTTTTTTTTATAGACAATTCACACATTTAAAGTTTTTACATATTTAAATAACACTTAAGAAGTACTAGTATACCATTGATGAGTGAAGTATTATCTTTAGGCTTCGTTAGTCCCCTGAACATCTGGCCTGAGTTAAGTGCACACATACCTACTCTTATTGCCGCCTGCGCCCGCATAGAACCCAGCTGACCTTTAAAACCATTTTCTTTGCGTAATATTGATTGATTTACATATGCTATGTACATTCTAAAGAACACTTAACCAGCCATTTTTTTGTGTAAACATATTTCTAAAGATCAAAGCCGTTTGAAAGGAGTAGGGAAAACAAGCGAAAAATATCATGTTATTAATTTTATTTTTTGGTAAAAGTATTAGTCATACGAAAAAAATCATATGGGAATGTTGTACATGAACCTATAATCTATATATCTAGAAAAGCCAAATACAACTCACTGATTAATCACGAAATCTCAGGACACCTACAAACTTAAAATTGCAAAGGAAGGTTTCTTATGGGGTGTAGACATCCGCTAAGTACGGATTTTACGAAACTCCACTCCTAAGGGGGTTAAACGGGGGTTGGAAGTTTGTATCAATAAACTTTTCACGCGGGCGAAGCCACTGGCAGAAGCTAGTAAACATATATTTTTTTCAAACCTATTGACCTAGCCGTTACCGAGGAGAAGGCTTCAGAAAGCCACTGTTTTATGGCACTGCTCGGGAGTTAGAGAGCCTTAACTATTTCCAACGATTTCATTTCTCTTTATCTATGTTAACAACTGTAATCTAAGTCCAATGAGTTGTCTTTTCGCTAAAACAATTTTTTTTTGGTACATTATCAATAGCATTATTTTCCAGACAGCGGCGCCGGCTTTTAGAAAACCTCGGGTGTTCATGCTGATTTGATAAAAAAAGTGAAAAGAGAAATTCACACTGATCGACTGACAAATAAATAAATGTCCTACTTACATACTGCGTACCCAATTACTAATTATGATTGATAAAAAAAAGGAAACCATATAAAAATGAAACTAGTTTTTAGTATCAAGAAATATTATGATTTATACGTAACCTAAAAGGCGATTACTGATCTGTTTCTTGATGTCTATCACCCCTTCTGTTTATTTCTCATGGGTGCTCAAGCCCCCGAGCACCCATGGAGTCGGCGCCCCTGGCCTTAACTATTTTCAGCAATTTAATTTCTCTCTAACTGTGCTAACAAAGGTAATCTAAGTCCAATGAGTTGTCTTTTCGCTAAAACAATTTTTTTTAGGTTCAATAGCAATAGAATTTATGGTCCAGACATTTTTTGCCACTTTCAAATTCTAATGTTTTTGCAGTATTTGGCAGCAAATGAATCAAGTCTGACTTCTCTGTAAGCTTCGTTGAGGTAGTCAGTACACTCAGTACTATCTACAATAAAATTCTCAGCTCCATTTTACCGATATCGCGGCCTGTTTCAATGATTCCACATATTGTCCAGTTGTGGAACACTTGAGATACAAAACTACACTAATTTTACATCACAATATTCAGGGTATATTGCTCGCAGAACAGATGGTCGATGGGGACGAAAGGTTCTAGAGCACGTACCAGAAGACGCAGCGTTGAAAGGCCTCCTACAAGGTGGACCGATGACCTGGTGTGGGTCGCGGGAATCCAATGGATGCGAGACGCACAGGACCGGTCGTTATGGCGACGCTAGGGGGAAGCCTATGTTCAACGGTAGACATCTTTCGGCTGAAATGATGATGATGATGATGATTCATTATAGGAATCAACTTGTGACTAATTAAAACTGAACCACTGAACGTCTGAACTTCTTTTGAGAAAATCCTAATAAATCATAAACAAGGTCAACAATTTGACAAAGTGTAGTCATAGGGTAATTACGAGACTCCCAGACAGTATTGTCTGAAGCACACACAATGCACCTCCATGTTTCTTAGGACACGTTAGAAAACACGTGGCGGCCATGACCAGGATGGGAATCAATGTGTTTTTGTTCAAAAACAACAACAATGTTACATTATACTTGTATTGTAACTGGAAGAAAAGGTTTATCAGATGCCATCAGGTTACTCCGTCGTGCACTTGTGACTTGTGATCAGTATACAGATGCATATCTCAAAGTGCAGGGTCATATTTAATGCGGGCGCTACCGCAGCTGTGGAACGCAAAGGGAAATTGGGGAAGCACAGCGGATTTCATCAGTACCTAAGTCCGTAAGTAAAATACTCCCTCTCGCTCCACCTAGAACGGCAGAAGGTATTTCATTATTTCCCGCTTCCAACCCTAAAAATGGTACATTAATTGTATCAAAAATTGCGAGCCATTGCGACCGAGGTGGAATTCGCCCGAGACGCAGGCGAGGGAGTTTTGGAGCCGAGTGCTGCAGTGATAAATTTCCACGTAGAAAACCCGATTGCAGTACCGCCTACTGAGTCCAATTGTATTTTCAAACCGTCTAGGGACCGAACTACACTCAATTATACACATCAAAATTGGTCAAACCATTTAGGAGTTGCCCAAAGGGCAATGGAAAGGGCTATGCTCGGAGTTTCCTTGCGAGATCGAATCAGAAATGAAGATATCCGCAGGAGAACCAAGTTTGCCGACATAGCACGAAGAATCGCCAAACTTAAGCGGCAATGGGCAGGGCACATTGCTCGCAGAACAGATGGCCGTTGGGGCCGAAAGGTTCTGGAGTGGCGACCGCGTACCGGAAAACGCAGTGTTGGAAGGCCCCCTACAAGGTGGGCCGATGACCTGGTGAAGGTTGCGGGAATCCGATGGATACGAGACGCACAGGACCGTTCGTTGTGGCGACATTTGGGGGAGATCTATGTCCAGCAGTGGACGTCTATCGGCTGAAATGATGATGATGATGATGTTTAGGAGTTAGGTGACAAACACACGTACAGAAGAATTATATGTATAAAGATAAGATTCCATTTTGTATAGTTAAGCAAGTATAAACGTGACAATGGCGTCTAAAATATATAACTCTAGGTACATAAAGGGTGTTAATTATTGATGATGATTCACAAGTACCAGATCGTGACTAGGTCTAGGGCTTATTTTCCAAAGACAATTAAAAAGTGTTAACATTGAATTCTACAGCAGATTAGAAAATAATTATGAATGATTTAATTGATTGATAATTTTTAATGACTGACATGAATTATAGTTGTAAGAAGGAAATTAATTAGTCGAAGATAAGATACTATCTGGTTTGCATGAATTAATTTTATTAGATTAACTGTGGCATACTTTTATTGATGATACATCATCCATAAACTTTAGTAAGTAAGTATTTAAGCGAAACCCGAAACACTGTCACTGACCTGTACCATGTTTCATTCTTATTTCCAGTGTGGGTAAGAGATGGCGCTAGACAACCTTTATAGCTTTGTCTCTTACCCACACTTAAATAGGAATGAAACAATCTTACTTTGAACGTCATGGTAACCCCGCTCGCTAGAGAAATTTTATCCTGAATAAGTAATAATCCTATCGATTAGTATAATAAAATAGCGAGTGTTTGTTTTTTTTAATTTTAGTTTGTTCCGAGTCCCGGGCGAGGCAAGCGAGTTTAAAAAAATCATTGAATGCAGTTTTGTTTCTTTTTAAAAATAAAGGTATGTCTCCTTTAAGTAAAATGAGCCAACTTAAGGATTTAAGGTAGATTCCTCCAGGGCCCGACTTATTTTTCCACACTGTTATAAAAGCGAAATACCACTCACTGATTAATCACGAAATCTCAGAAACTATAACACCTACAAACTAAACATTTTGCGGGTAGGTTCCTTATAGGATGTAGACATACGCTAAAAACGGATTTTACGATACGTCCAAAGTTTGTATGGAGGAACCGACTAACACGCGGGCGAAGCCCCTGGCAGAAGCTAGTAAATTATATAAAGATCTATCTAAACGCTTGTTGATGCTTTGCGTGACCCAAGGGCTGGCTTTTACCTCGGACTAAGGAAAAGAATTGCCATACAGCGTAGCAATGCTGTCAGTTTTTTGGGTATTTTACTAGTCGACAACAATGCACAGAAGTTTTTAGACACCATGATATTTTAGTATATAAAAGTATGTTTGTTTTTTTTTTTTAAGGTGGAAAATCATCCAAATGACTTCTCGCGCTCTGGGTGGAGCGCGAGGGCGTGTCAGACTTTTACTGACTAAACCACACCTGTATCCTTCAATTACCCTTTGCGTCCTAGGACTACGGTTTTCCCTTACAGAAATTCTCCGCGGTCCTAGCTAGCGGGCATCGGCCCTGCTGGGCCCCTACGGTTTGCTGACATCTCTTTGAGGAGCGCGAGGATCTCAACGCGCTATTGACGACTGGGCTCGGTCCAGTTAATTACCGAACAGGCGAGCTACCCAGTGCTCGACGTCCGCAAGCCCGCGTCTACCGTGGCTGGTAGTCGGTGGCTAGGGCGTGAGGACCTTCGTTCCATCACGCGGGCAGCCTCCTCCTTCGCTAGCATTACTGCTCCGCAGAAGGAGGCGACCGCCTGCCATTCATCCTCGCTCCGGACCATAGCCTGAACCAGGGTCCGACGCGAAAGGTCGCTGCCACCAATTGCCTCCACGAGGACACGGCGGTGCTCCGCCCAAGCGGGGCACACCTCCACCGTATGCTCCACCGTGTCCTCTGGGTGGTCCGCACAATGATGGCTTCCGCCTGAATCCGATGCAGGAACCTCCCGAACTTGCCATATCCGGTGAGGACCTGCGTCATGCGGAAGGTGAGGACGCCGTGTTGAGGGGGCTTATCGCCCCTTTTTTTGATATAAAAGTATGTAGCAAATGTTAATTAAAATGCTTAAAATTATTTAGTTAAACATATAGGGCCAATATCTTCATTCTTGATGTGATCAAGCAAGGATACTCCGAGCATAGCACTTTCCATTGGCCTTTAGGTGACTTTAAGTCTTCTGATGAGGCCCATAGTGGACTGATGACTTATGAGGGATGCAAGATGCACAGGATCGTTCGTTGTGGCGACACTTGGTGGAGGCCTATGTCCAGCATTAGACATCTTTCGGCTGAAATGATGATGATGATGATAGGGCCAATTAATTTGTAATCTTCCGGTAACAACGATGTATTTAAGCATAATATCTAGGTAAGACCGGCTTAGAGCCCTCGAGTGACTTTTAGTTTCTATAGAAAGTGACAGATCACTCACTTTCTCTCTAAAGTAGTTTTCGAAAAAGTAGTCAATTAACTTTTAAGACATGGATATCGTCCGTTATGCGTGTTAAGTTTAATTAAAATCGATCTTATATTTCTTCTTTATCAGGTACGGCCAAAATATCTTGACCGGTCCGAACTTCGAACAATTGCCTGCGCAGTAATTCTTTTTAAGAATCATGGTGAATGCGTATTTCGAGTATGCGCAATAGTTCGGAACGCCTAACTTCAAAGTGATTTTTAAGTGGGTAATCATCAAATGACGCTCAAGGTGGAGCGAAAAGGAGTGTAAGACGTTACTAGCTAAAACTCACACGTTCTCTTCCAATTCGGTCGGCACATCTGGAGTGAGGCCATCAAGAATCATGGGGAAGCTTGTAAAGACTCCCTTGACATCTCGAAGTTTTTCGACAGGCTGTAGTACGAAAGCCTTATTGCTAAGCTTCCTTTCTTGACCTACCCACTGGTCTGTGTGATTGAATCGCAAACTTCTTGAGAGGTCTATCCATCCGAGTCGTTATTGATGGCTGTTTGTCCGGTCAAATGAATGTTGAGACGTTCCTCAGGGGTCAATACTCTCGGCAACACTGTTCTTGCTGCACATAAATGACCTACTTGAACCTGGTACCTTTGGGTATGCTGACGACATCACTGTTGTTGAGTGATACGTATCCGACGCACGAGCTAGTGGGTCACAGATTCAAGCATTGGAAGAGGCTATGGTTGAACGCTTGAACTTTTTCTTAAAGGCGGTCTTCGATTGGGGCGATGCCAATCTTGTCTAGTTCAATGCTGCTAAAACCCAGGCGCGTCTTTTTACGCTAAATGGAGCAAATTTTACCCGGCATCATCTCTCCGGGGTGTGACCGTGCTGATAACCGACCACATTGAGCTTCTTGAGGTAACGTTGTCGTCTACCATCAATATCGGTTCTTAAATCAAGGCAAAATATCAACTGGCTTTGATCGTGTAAAGTACTGCTCAAATTTTTGGGATGGGTCTGCCAAATACCAGCTTGATGTACTGGAGTCGATAGAGAAGCGAGCCAAGAAGATCATCGGCTATGATGCACTTGTCGAATCAAAACTTCCAAGTAGCATTGACGCCAAGTTGCTAGCCTGTCGGTTTTCTATTGTTTACATTTCGGGGAGTGTGAATTTGGAATTGTACATTTTATTTTCGTGAAGTCCTCATCATCATCATCGGACCACTAGACGTACGGCGTTGCTCCATCGGTGGACATCCCACCCATATGTACCAAACGTCTTGGGAACACATTCATTGTGCGTACAGGTAAGGAGTGGAATTCCCTGCCGGAGTCTGCATTTCTTGACATCTATAACCTAAGGATCTTTAAGTCAAGAGTGAATAGGTTAGGCTGCTCGCCCATGGCAACTTTTTGTAGCGATGCTGTAGCGCGTTAGTAGCGCGTTGGCATCTTTTCTATAGCGCTTGCAAATGCGACTAACGCGCGTTAGTAGCGATGCTGTCGCGCGCTTGCGAAACGCGCAACAGCAACACTTCATAAAGTCGCCGTGATCGAGGGGCCTTACTTCTAGGCAAGTACGATCCATTGTCGGAATCATCATCTCCTCATCAACTATTAAAAATAACCCCTTGGTAAGACTGTCTGACCTTCGAGCTTCAGAGGCTGTCTACCTATAAGAACGGAAATAGCAGCCGGAACCAACGTTTTAACATGCCTTCCGAGGCATAGAGGGGTCTCGTTATGCAATTAATGGTCACCCATCCACGAACCCGACCTCGTCAACCAACGATAGCAATCAGAAATTGAGTCATCGATGAAAATGATCACGAATTCATCACACCACCTGTCTGGGGTGTAATTTCCTAACACACCTATCATACAACGGCGCTTTAGCAAGAGCTCCATCATTGCATGTCATGAATTGCCCATGCGCATGCGTAGGGTTGCCAGGCGGTTGACAGTGGATAAAACCGACCATTTTATTGCTTAGAGTTTATAAATAAATTATAGCGACATGTATGGCGTTACAAAGGAACTAAATTACGAAATCAGTTCTCAGCGCGATTTGAACATCAAAAACAGGTAAAAATTATCTCTCGGGCAGTTGCCCAAACCAGACAAAATACCCGTCTGGTCGGAGGATCTGTCAATGGAGGTTTTCGGGATTGTACACTCTGTTCCGCAAACCTCCAAGAATTATTGTAATAATATACTTAAGTTAAATTTTCCATGTTTTTAGAAGCTACTATATGCCACTATAATTTGCGTATATTCCGTCTTTATAATAGCCCTTTGGAGTCCCTTATATCAAATGTCTCTATTTATTTATTTATATATACTTTATTGTACACCAAAATAATAAATGATACATATGAGCCTCTAGTCTCTATGTATATCGACTAGCTTTTGCCCGCGACTTCACCCGCGTACATAAAATATAGGTACCCTATGTCACTCAGGAATAAAGCAGCTTTCTATCAGTGAAAAAATTGTAGCAATCGGACCAGTACTTTCAGAGATTACCTCTTACAAACAAAAATACAAATCGGCTTACCTATATGAAAGTTTTTTTTTTATTGTTGATTAGGCTCGCGCTTGATCACTATCTCACATAATAGAAAACGATGATTTTTCGACGATGGAGCACGCTTGCCTAGAAGTAACCTATTCACTCTTGAATTAAAGATACCCAGGTTGTAGCTATCAGGAAACACAGACTCCGGCAGGGAATTCCACTCCTTAGCTGTACGCACAATAAATGTGTTCCCAAAACGTTTCGTGCGTATAGGTGGGATGTCCACATATACGAGCGATGGGATATTAATATATTTGCGTGTCAAGGTCCAAATGGTCACCCAAAACTGGAGAACTTAATTTGATAATTTGCTCTCTCAATTTCCCAAAGGTTCGAATTGGTACCTGTACCGAACTATATAGTGAAACACTAGGGCCATGGGGTCCGAGCGCTCATCGAGTTGTTCGGGATATCAGCAAAAAGCTGGTCGACTCTTCGCGTGACCAGAGGGCTGGGCTTTTCTTCGGTCAACGAATCAGCATTGGCATCCAGCGAGGCAATGCTGCCAGCGTTCTGGGCACTTTTCCCATTGACATCGATGTGGACGAATTTTTTGATGCCCTATGAGTTTTATTTCTACCCGTTTGTACATATTATTATTTTTAGTTTGTTTATATACTTATTAAGTTATAATATTTAATAGTTAAGATGTATATATATATATAGAATCCATCTAAATAAGTCCATCACCCATCTAAGTAAATATACAAAATCCATCATAACTTAAGGTATTCCAGAGTCCAGCTAAAAAGGCCGTTGGCTCGGCTGTCAAGCTGAGGGCCTACCGACGACCTAAACTGAATTGTTAAAGGAATGGAGCTACATACAGTGTATAGCTCCATCCCGCTTTAAGCTGACAATAGTCTTGTAACAAATCGGACACTTTTGGGTTCGCACTGTACTAATACAGTCCGTATAATGTACTAGCCACTAATAGAACTCTGAACTATAGTCGATATCGTATAAAAAACTCAATGTTTTTACTTACATAGCATAGTTATGAAATGAGAATATGACGGATTATGGTTATAGTGTGGCTACGGAAAAAAGGTAAAGTATATATGTCGAAATGTATGAAATATATATCGTATGAAAGGTCTAAAGAAAGTAGGCCAAACGAAGATTGAAATGTCATCAAACTTTAACGTTTAAAACAATCTGGCCAGTTTTAGTTGGCCATATCATGAAGTTCTATTCATTCTAAGATCTGGCCACGACATATACCTAATACATTTTCACTCACTTGCACACACACACACTTTAACAGCCTTGTGACTGTGACTTTTGAATGGCAATGATTTAACACCGTCAACAATTAAAGCGCATAATTTCGAAGCGGTTGATTCATTCTCGGACGCTGTACAAATAGTCAAATTATACGATTAAAAGTTCGCATTAGGTAAATTTACTTATCGTACAGATCACCACCAGATTCGACCACCTTCACCTATATTACTACTCACTACACAACACTAGTTGACAACCCTACTCATGCACCCGCGCAGACCATTCTCTCACGTGACGAGTTTTATAACAACCGACTGCAGGGTTTCCTCATATGTGTGACAATATTTTTTTAAGACGGATAATGTATACACTATATTTTGTCAAATAAGCCTAGTCATTAAGTGACTAGGCTTATTGTATAGACAACGTTAAATTTTGACGTTTACGATTTCAATGACAACAGTGACTCATTATTTTCATTAAAAAAATTAGTGAACAAAGGATGCAAGTCTCGTAAATATCGAATCGCCGTCGCTGCGAAAGCGACCGGCGGCGGCCAAGCTGAACGCATGCCAACTCATCCGGATGGTGCGGGGATACAACACGGTTTCCCGCGAAACGGCGAGCCTGCTTGCTCCACCACGGGATCACCACCATGGGATCTGGAGGCAACAGTCCTTGCACGCATGCACAATTAATGCGTGGAGATGCAACGCCGCGCCGAAACTCTGTTGCTGCCACAAGTCGTGGACTCGCGGCATGGTGGACAGAGTTTCGGCGGAATCTCACGGTGGAATGGTGACAGCGACTGTCGCAACCCAGTGTTGGGTACGCCATAATTATGGCTGTAAGTCCTCTTTTTGAGGAGTGGCTAGAAAGATGTCACGGCGTCCTCACCTTCCGCATGACGCAGGTCCCCACTGGAAATGGTAAGTTCGGGAGGTTTCTGCATCGGATTCAGGCAGAAGAAACGCTCGAAGCAGTATTGCTAGTGAAGGAGACGGCCACACGCGTGAGGTAACGGCCCTCACGCCCCAGCTACTCCGGGATCCAATCACAGTAGGCGTAGGCTTGCGGACGGCGAGCAACGGGTTTAATTATTTCAATATTTTATTTATTTATTTCTTAAGCTTAGAAATATCTTTACCGCCTAGACCCAATATTATAGTTCATATTTTATAATATACCTACCTAAAGTAATTATTTTTTGTCTTTTTTTTTATTCTTCGCTTCGCAAAGGCATTTCGAAAGTGTTTAGTTTTTGATACAGAATACAGTCACGTTTTTTTCCATTAGCATGCCGATGTAATACATTGTACTAATGCATTTGCAGTAGGTTAGAGTTAGCCTTCCCAGCAAGCTTCGCTGAGGTAGGTATTAAAAAATACCTATTACAATAACTTCCTTAGCTCAATTTTACCGTGATCGCGTGTTTCAGTTATTCCACATCGTTTTTTTACTCGCACTTTCACTTGAAAAACAAAACAACACCAATTTTATGTCACAATATCCACAAGAAATCAATTTACTCGAAATAATCCCGCCAAAAATTCTGAGTTTTTGGCGGGATAACTGTAACTGTCCAAGTCGGTAAAGTAGTAGGTAATAATAATAATATACCTCAATAATTTGCTATTGCTCTAAAGTTGACACTAGCTGAATGCACAAACCGTCCGAATCCAATAGAAATAAAAAGTATTCTAGAAAAATGGCCGCCAGGTCTTGTACCGTCAGCATAAACTTTTTTATTTTTGTTTTGTGTATTGACAGAGATATAAATTATGATTATTATGTTTTTGGAATGATTTATTTTTATGAACTAATTGACTAATTTATTAAATGGATTCGTATATTATACTAACGTAGTTTTATGTGTCTATCGTTATTATTAGTCTGAAATAAATGATTTTTATTTTAAAAACGACTAAGTAAAAAAATATTAATCACGCATCCATTATGATTAGATTTTTTTAAATTTATTATTTGATAGTTAAGTTAGGTTTAGAGTACCTACTTACCTAAATATACGACTATGAATATGTAGGTACTGTGACAACAAAGTAGGTCGCACCTATTATTAACTTGCTAACTGGCCTTTAAGGTTTAAGTTATAAAAAGTTTAGTTATGATTGATGTCAGTCAATAAAATAGAAGAAGAGACGTCAATATACTAATGTCGGGACGATATATTTTATATTGAAAATGTATAATGAAAGTGCCAAATACTAAATAATACTCTAAAGAATACAAGAAGCCTTTCATTGCGTCTCCATCCCCTACAGTACCTATAAAATTATTTAAAAGAATTAAAAGTTGACTGTGTCGTGTTGTCTAAAACTAAACGCTTACAGAAAAAAAAAAAAATTTATTGTCTACTGATTGAAACAAGTACACAACTTCAGAAAATTGCAATTCGGTATCTTCGAACGATTATTTATTTCCTAAAAAAATACGATGACAGCGCAAAATAAACTTGAAAATCGCTTTCTTAGAGTTATTTGATTTTGTTGATTGTGAGTTTTCAGTTCAATTAAGTACATATTGTTTAATTAAGTAGGTAAATGCTAGTATATTAACCTAACTAATTGTTTATGGTGCAAAATCACGAATGGGTGATTAATTTGAAATATTTTCGTATTTAATATTTTCCTTGGATTATTGTAATTTAAAGCTAGCGTAATTAGATAACTGGTGACAGTAGTCCGTAATGTTTATCTAATCGTAAAAACCGTAACGACCAGCAAGCCTCTGGGTTGACCCCGTTTTCGATATTGGTGTTCTACTATAGTATTTTTAATGTCATTTTATATTTTTTTTTGTACTTTAAGAAATATTAAAAAAAAAAATTGTAAAGAAAATGAAATCAAAAAACTTCAGGATAGTGTTAAGTTTGCTTAACACATTTTTATTAATATTTGCATGTTTTTGATAACTAATTATAGAATAATATAATGACTAGAAATAGAATAAATCATCATTAAAAAATTCAACTCAAAAACTACGTTTGTGTGGGAAAATTAGTTAATTATTTCTGTATTTTAGATAAGATTTTTTTTTTTACATTTTCGTTATCACGTCGCTATTTCATTTTAATTAATCAAAATTATATTTGATTTTTAATAGTTTTTGTCCATACAATTGTACGTAGTTAAGTTGGTATGAATGAAGAAGTTGAGTATGAATGGCTAGTTATTTTTTATGATACATGAGTAAGTATAATGTTTTTTAACTAGATATAATCAAAAACATATTATAAAAAAATTCTTACCTACCAAAAACATATTTTCGTCACATTTTTATAAAATTAAAAATCTTACCTAGACTAGATATCACAGTATTCTATTTTCAAAATTCAAAGACTCATCCACAGAACCAATAGTGATCGACTAAACCAATACAGACACGCGCCGCGCTTTTAAACGGCAAAGCTTTTTTTCATAAAGCCTGACCCTGACAATGGAAAATGACTATTTTATTTAGACCTTGAAATGTGCGGAAACAATATGACGTGATGGCTCAATATTGACTGGGTGAATGACTTCGTTACTATCCATTTTTACTTTATAAAATGTAGGTACCTACTACTTATTTATACAGGTAGGTACAAACAATAACGAAATGATATTCGCTGGTAAAACTTGCAGGTATATCGAGTCTTTTCAGGAAGAACGGCTCAAAACGGCTCGAAATCTTTTTCAGGAAGAACCTCACAAGCGACAGTCCGTAATTTTTCCAGAAAGGGGTATTTTCTTTTGTAATTAAAAAGTATTTATGATAACAAGTCTTAATAGTTTTAGAACGATATTATCAAAAATACTTTTAAATTAGAAAAGGAAATAGGTACCTCTTCTGCCAAAAAACAAACTGGCGGTTATGATGCTCTTCCTGATAAGGCTCGATATTTTTTCTCTTTAAGTACTCGCGATTGACCAGATCTAGATCAGACTACCTAATCGTAAGCGATGTTGAGGTCGACGATGGAGAACACTTGCCTAGAAGTAACCTATTCACTCTTAACTTGAAGACCCCTAGGTTGTAGCAATCAGAAAACACAGACTCCGACAGGGAATTCTACTCCTAAGGTGTACGCACGATGAAAGTTTTCCCAGAACATTTTGTGCTATCGGTGGCGGTAACACTCACGCAGAGCTGCGGGATTGTTCGAAAGAGTTACTGCGGTCCTGGAACGCAAAGGGCAAACTGAAGGAACACTCACTGTGCACTCAGACCTGGAAAAATTATTTGACAAGTTCCCTCCCAAAAAAGGGGGGGCTAGAGAGAGATTTTTGTCTATACTATAGTAAAAAGTAGTCCCCAATATTTACATCCCGAAATACTATAAGAATTATCTAGATAGTGTTGACACAGACGGATCTTAAACACCAAAATATTGATCTGACCTTGATTCCTTACAAACCCAGTAAACTAGTGTCTTATGCATCGCTGCTTACCATCATCAATGATATAAACTAGCTCTAGTTTAAATCATTAAAAAAAAAATCTAAATCGGGTTACTAACGACTAACTGTGATCTCCGTACTAGACTATGCGCATCTGCAGGATTGCTCGGAAGAGTTACCATGGCTCTGGAACGCTAAAGAAAATTAGAATGAAATCGGTGGGTTTAAATCGGTTAAAGTCTGACACTTCCTCTCGCTCGATCCTCAGTCTGATGACTCCAGTCCTTCGATATATGCAGTATAAAGGACGAGACGAAGCGCTAAATTCGGACCTAGTCAACAACGTAAAGGTGGAGACATGCTGTACGTCGGGTTGTCTGATGGTAGAAAGGTGACGGCGAAATCAAGTCATGTAATTCCTGCGCACCCTCTTCCTACGCCTGTGCTCCAAGCTTGTAAAATGGTCTTAACTAAACTTGGATCACCAATTAGCCTCTTCACACGCCTTTCTACTGAGTCCAAAGCTGCTTGATGGCGACATGTTTTAGAAATAGAAGTAATGATGAATGAATCATTTATCAGACAGTACAGCCCATCAGAAACAGAGAGTTTTTAGTCATAAGACCTTTAGAGCAAAAACTTAACCAGAAAATTGGAAATAACAACATTAAAACACAATTATAACGAAACCTCAAACAGCATCAAAACTACAAGAAATCGAAGTCCAATTAAAACTGGACCCAACTCGCATACTTGCACGTCTCTATGAAAATAATATCTAGGAAGTTAGGAACTAATTTATTGGTACAAAAGATACTTTTTTTAGTGAGTGATAATTGACAGGGAAATATTTACGCACGTGTTCAATATAAATTAAATGCCGAGTGATTTAAAAATTCTGCGTACTTATGAATTTGTGCCTCGTGTTTAATGGAGTCAAATGTGTTAGTATAGCTGAACCAGTACCTACCTATTGGTAGAAGGATTGACAGACGGCACTGAGATTGGAAAGTCACTCTGTGTCAAAAGGGTCGTAAGAGGGTGAGCAGCACTACAGCAGTATCCTCTAGAGTAGAAAGACTTGAGAGCAACTGCAAGAACCATCTGCCAATGGACTACAAGAAAATATCATAATATATATCACATCAAAGACTTTAATGTTGTCATATTTACTCAAATAGTCAAGTACTATCGAGAGTTTGAGGAGCCTCTCCTAAATCCACGATTACTAAAACTCATTACATAAATATGAGAAAAATAAATAAAACATAAGTTGTATTAAAACTAAAATAAAAAAGAAAATAGTGAGTGAGTGAATGTGTGTGGTGAGTTCCATCTCCCCTTGTTCAACCATGCTAACGAGACGGTCCAGTTTACTCATTGACGCGATCAGTAAACTATGTACCTATTGGTAATTAACTAATGAGTGACGGTTAGCTTAAATCTACATTGTTATCTATTCTGTTCTCAAATTCTATGTTTGAGGATTCCATGGATTTAAGGTAATAATAATCTAACGTAGGCAAACCTTAGTATTCTTTACTGATTTATTTTCTGACGAGTATCCTTGAAGCAAACTATAACTTATAATTAATAGTAGTAAAATATGATTGCAGGAGTATTGTGCTATAATACAAACAGGGACCGTACCTAATAAAACTTTATAGATTACGACTGTGATGATTGTCAATGTCAAAGTCGTAGCCAGATCATTGAATTGGTTATTTTAATTAAATGACCTGTTGCTTTACCATGATGTGTTAAAATGTCAAGCCTGCGAGTCAGAAAGAGGGATGGAGCTATTTATTACACCCTATGTTGTTCCATCTCTTTCACAGTTCAGTAAATAGAACAAACTTCTCCTCGCTCTCCTCAGCGATCCCTTTGATGAGCTTTAGCTATTGGTAGGGCCTTAGTCCCAGTTTTATATAGTAGGTGCAAATGCGGGAAATAGAAAAAATCGGATTAGCAGCATTTTTATTTGTATGTGACAAAAACTGGGCAAGTGCGAGTCGGACTCGCGTACTGAGGGTTCCGTACAAACTTGAAAGGTAAATTGCGGTTTACAATTTATGACGTATTAAAAAAACTACTTAAGTACTAGAAACCAATTTTCGGTGGAAGTTTGCATGGCAAAAAATTATGATGTGATGTACGTAGTACATCATATATTTTTTTAGTTTTATCGTTCTCTTATTTTAGAAGTTACAGGGGGTGGGACACATTTTACCACTTTGGAAGTGTCTCTCACGCAAACTATTCAGTTTAGAAAAAATATATATTAGAAACCCCAATATCATTTTTGAAGACCTATCCATAGAGGGTGTGTGTCTTATGATGGGTCATGGGTCTTATGAAAATAAATTTTTGAGTTTCAGCTGTAAGTATGGGGAACCCTCAAAATTTATTGTTTTTTTCTATTTTTGTGTAAAAATCTTAAGTCGGTTTACAGACTACATCTACTTACCAAGTTTTAACAGTATAGTTCTTATAGTTTTGGAAAAAAGTAGCTGTGAAATACGGACGGACAAACAGGCAAACATGACGAATCTATAAAAGGTTCCGTTTTTTGCCATTTGGCTACGGAACCCTAAAAACGTACATTAGAAGACTTCCGGAAGTCAGAAACTGGTGCTTCGATATTATGATCACATAATAATATCCTAATATATATTAATTTCTTTAGTAACACATTAGAGTTACTAAAGAAAGCTAGCTTATTAACATAAATGATTTAACTCTGTGATATCATCTTGTCTTAATTTAAATACATTAAATAATGATTACAATAATTATGTATTCAAATATTTTACATTAATCTATTTTTTTTTCGGTGGGAAAATCATCTTATGACATCCCTCGCCCTTGGGCGGGGCGGGAGATAGTGTCAGACTTTTACTGACTAAAAACCCACTCCTGTTCCTTCGTTGCCTTTCGTACCAGGTCCGAGTCTTCCTTTTAGAATCAGACCCTTGGCCCCAGTAGGCTTCGACCCTGCTGGGCCCCTACAGTTGCTGACATCAACGGTTACCGGAAAGTCGGACGGCGAACCACCCATTGCTCGCCGTCCGCAAGCCAGCGCCTGAGAACGAATCCGGTGCTGGAACGTCCCGAACTTATCATGTCCGGTGAGGACCTGCGTCATGCGGAAGGTAAGGACGCCGTGTTGCCTTTCCAGCCACTCCTCAAAGAGGGGACTTACCGCCATAATTATGGCGTGCCCAGCACAGGGTTGCGATAGGCGCTGTCGCCATTCCGCCATGAGACCCCGCCGTTGCGTCGCGGCAGCGGAGTTTCACCTCGACGTTGCATCTTCACGCGCAGATCATGCATGCGTGCAAGGCCAGTTGCCGCCAAATCCCATGGTGGCTGACCGGCAAGGAGGCTCGCCGCTTCGCGGGAAACCGTGCGGTATCCCCGCACCCTCCGTATGGCCATGACTCTCTGGCACGTGTTCAGCTGGGCCGCCGGTCGCTTTCGCAGTGACGGCGCCCACGCCGGCCCCCATAAAGGGCCATGGACTGGACGATGCCTGCGTAGAGCCTCCGGCAGGAGGCGTCTGGACCCCCGAGGTTGGGCAGGAGCCGCTTGAGGGCAGCCCCAGTCCGATTCAGTTTGGGAGCCAGACGTCGGAAGTGCTCCTCGAAATTCCGACGGCTGTCGTGGACGAGCCCCAGGTACTTCATCGTCGACCCGACGCTGATGTGAACTCCTCTACATTAATCTACTAAATCGTGGGCTGAAGCCTTCCCCAAGAAAAAAAGAGGTAGCTTTATCCATGTTTTTTAAGGTGTGAAATCGTCAAGTATCTCCTCTCTCTCTGGTTGTAACGAGAATGTCAAAGTTTTACTGACTAAAACCCACTGGTGTTACTTCAGTTGCTCTTTGCGTTCCAGGGCCGTGGTGACTCTTTTGAACAATCAAGGTTAGAGTTTAGAGTTGTTAGGTGTCTTCAAGGCTAGAGTGAATAGGCCCTTAACAAACTAGTTTTCCTCACCATCAATTATTGCATCACTGTTTACCATCAGGTGGGATAGCAGTCAAGCACTGGTTTATACCAAATAAAAAATAAAAAACAATCTCGAAAAGTATGAACCTCTACGAACAAATTACTGTAACATGCGTTTTGTCTGAGCAGAATAAACCATTTCGGCGTTTTTCGCTACAAAAGGCGTAAAGACCATTTTAAAGAAATTTATTTTTTTATGTCCTCTTACTCAGTTTTTCACGCTTTTTCGATAAGTATTTTTAAAATTGCAAAAGTGAAGCAAATGGTTTTTCCTACACAAAGTTTCCTTAAAGCTTAAACTTTATCACTTGTTCGCGAAACTTTTAAATTTTTTCTTCATTGCCAAAAGTATGACATTTGGAGTCGATTTTACTTTCTGAATTATGAACCATACCTCTAAGTACAATAACAATTTTTATTTGTATATATCTATGTATGTATTTATTATTGTACATATTTCTTTTCTTTTTGTCTATTCATCGAGTTGCACCTGCCATGTTATGCTGCACCACCTATAAAGGTCGACTGCTAGAATATGCCTAAGGTATTAAGTCCGCCTTTGTACAGTGTTATTTAAATAAAGTTTATATAAAGTACCCACGAGTCCAGATTTTTTTGGCCACCTTTTTCTTTTTGATAATATAAGCTTTCCAATTATTTACTAGAATTATTCTATATTTTGAAGTAGAGAAGAATTTTGGGGACCAAGGTCGTTTTTGCGGCCACTAGGTCAGCGATACGTCATATTATGAAATGTATTGCAAATATTATCCGCTGTTACATGTCATACAAATTGTAGCTATTGGGTACAATATTATTCGATAGTTAAATAAGTACCTACATTGCTTTCGTTTCTGTTAAACGGTTTAAAATATCTTAATCTTTAAAAATCAGTTTATAATATTTTTTGTCTGACCGACATTTTCGCAAATTTTCAAAAGTACCTGTTTCTGATTTCTGAATAGGTTCCTAATCTGCTATTTTTTTTTTTCTTCCTTACATATTATAAAATGAAGTCCTCAACCCCGTCCGTCTAAAAACACTACTGCACAGATTTTCGCACGGTTTTCATCGATGGACAAAGCGATTAATAAGGAAGGTTTAAGTGTATAATATACGTAGGTATATTACAGTCGAAAAAAAGCCTGAGAATTACAAACATTTGTAACATTCGCACGGGAAGCTGGAGTGGGTTACTAGTTTAAAATAATATTATTTATCGACTTTCGTTGCTGACCGTACTTTGCTTTCTTTCGGGTCAGTCATGTCAAAGCAAACTATGGGCACAGAATGAGTAATAGTACAAGTATGCTATGCCCCAAGTTACACTGGCAGAATAGCCGCAACCGGCTCAATTGCTAAAACGAAAAAAAAAAGTTTTTTATGGGATGTCAGTTGAGACTTGCGACTGGCCATCTCTTTACTTCTAGTGTCTTATTTTAATTTCTGTATTTTGTTTTTTTATTATTAATATTTACATGGCTCCTTCGTTTTAGAAAGGGAAAAAATAAACCAGGATTTTTGTAATATTAGTTACACGTGATATAAAAGAGTGTTTATGGAGGTCCTTGAAGGTCCAAGTTCCATAGAGTTCTACGCTTTGGAATGCTTTTATGCTTTTGTTTTTCCCCTTGTTTCGCTTTCGAGTTCTGCGCTTTGTAATTAGCTTCACCTTTCTGGCGGACAAACCTCTTGATAATTCCGAAAAGCCTGGTAATTGTTAATTTGAAATAAATTAATAAAAGTTATCGCTGATCTGGAACGCAAAGTGCAAGTGAAGGAACACGGGTGAGTTATAGTTAGTAAAAGATTGACACTTGTTTGGGAGAGTAACAGTTTTGTTGAAAGAAAGAAGTGTACCTATTTATCTCTATAGACTATTCTTTTTCTATGGTAATCAGGTTTTTCATTAGGTTCGCTTTCCTAACGTTAGTTTCTATGATAAATCATAACTTTCATTGTATTATTACCTATATTACTAATGACCAAAACAAGGTTCGCTGTTTTTTAAATCTAAACTATTTGAAAGTTTTTAACAATTTTTTTTACGAGAAGAATGTCAGTTTCATTATGTAATGATACAAAATCACATAATATTTGATGTTGCACCTTGACACAAAAAAAAATTCCAGCAAGTTTTAAAGTGAATGACGTCACAAAAAATAATCACGTATTTCACCTAGAAGCATAGATCATCTATAGATAATTAAAAAATAAACTTACCAACGTCAATCAAACAATTCCTTCCACATTTTTTAAACATTGGCCACTAAAGTCCATTTTTAATATAAACACGTTCGTAATTAATCAATTATTTAATAATATGAACACATTTTAGAGATCTAATAAAATTCTAAATTTAAAACACGGAACAGTACATTCGATTCATTTTTTAAACTCGCGCTGCGTAGTGCGGGGAAAGCGGACGCGTCGATTTCTCCGTAGCCTTAACATCGACTGACTCTGTCGAGTTATTACGAAACCCCGTCTTTCATCTAGTGATGCTAACTTACGTATTATTATTATTTATAATTCTACATTGCCGCACCATTTTTACCATAACACTAACTACTCATTTAGATAAATCCGTACTTTGGGTAAGTTTTGATACTTGGCCTAGATAATGAGTGTAAGTAAGTACTTTTATATAACTGACCCACTTACACAGTCAAATTAAGTAACGTATTATTCAATCATTAATGATAGGTAATTACTTTCCTTGAATTATAATTTATGTACACAATCGACAATCGATTGACTCGGCGGCATAAATTCCCATCACTAGCGTTAGTTAAATAGTTAGGATGGTTTGTTTGTCGCCTCGGCACGTAGAGTAGAAGGCATTGTGCAAAACGCAGGCCTCATAATTTTGCTGTTTTGCACAACGAGACAGGTTAGGTGACATAACGATAAATAACGACTTATAAACTTATGAGTAATGGTGCGTCCAAACGATGCCTACATAGGTACTTTGCGGGAACATTTGAAAGAGATTACTCCCTGTACCATGACGTTCAAAGTAAGATTGTTCCATTCTTATTTCAGTGTGGATAAGAGACAGAGCTATACAGGTTGTCTAGCGCCATCTCTTACCCACAATGGAATAGGAATAAAAACAATCTTCTTTAAACGTCATGGTAACCCCGACGTGGCCCTTTACCCTAAAGGGCCTATTACACTACTACAGGAGAGTGTGCGCGGGAATTGCATGACTTGATTCTACCATCTCATTTCTACCATCGGACAACCCGAAGAACGGCGAGTATCCACCTTTACGTTGTTGAAACCTTTACGGTCCGGACCAAGCGTTTCCAAAAAAAAAAAAAAACTCGCATTCAGCACTGTTATTTTTTTATAGAGTTCTACGTAAGTCTGTACCGTGTAGATTGTGGACGCGACTATACAGTCACGTGGGCTTGCGGACGACGAGCAATGGGTAGGTCGCCGTTCGGCCGTCCCGTAACCGTCCGGACTGAGCCCGAGTCTACGACGGTACGTACTGTTCCACACACGTCTCATAGAGCTCAGTCTAACCGTAGGGGCCCAGCAGAGCCGAAGCATATGGGGCCATGGGTTGATTTATGAAAGGGAAACCAGTGGCTTTGGAACGCAAAGAGCAAAGAAGGAACCAAGGTGTGGTTTTAGTCAGTAAAAAGCAGGCACCCCTCTCGCTTCGCCCTAGAGCGGGAGAAGTCATTGGATGATTTCTCAACTTACAAAAAAAAAACATCAGTACAGTCAGCTGAGAAAACTATCGACAAATCCTTAAGAAGGTGCAAAAGAGCCATGTTATATACCACCGCCCCGCATGGTGGGTAGAACCTTACTTGAGCGGTTGACCTTTATTTTTTGGCTTTTTGAACAAAAATTGAAAATGTTTTTATCCAGTCAAACTATGAATTCTGCATTTGGCTGCTGCGCTGCGTGTTGTGGGTTCAATTCCCGCACGGAATAAATATTAACACGGACAGGCCTGTTGGTCTAGTTGTTAGAGGCCCTGACTGCTATGCCAGAGGTCGTGGGTTCGATTCCCACCCAGGACAAATGGTTGTGTGATGAGCACGTTCATTTGTCAGACAAAAAAAAAAAAAAAAAACCCAGAAAAAAATAAAAAACACCCAGACACAGATGTCTGGGTGTAATTTATCTATAATATGTATGTATTTGGAATATATATGATAGTATAATAAACATATTTATCAGTTTTTTAGTAGTTCATATCACAAGCTCTGCTAGATGGCGTTGTGTGAAAATTGTGGAATATTATAATATATTATTATTATATTACTTGTATAGCTTCTATACTTCGGGAACTCGGCATCAAGCATCGTTTATCGTCTTTGGTACAGTCTCGTATTCTCACCTTTTTTGGTCACGTATGCCGCAGAGGGGAAGTGGCTATTGAGCGACTTGTAGTTCAGGGAAAGGTTGAGGGTACCAGGCCACGAGGAAGGTCGCCTATGAGGAGGACTGACCAGATTAAAGCGGCAGTAAGTGGCTCATCATCACTGCACGAATGCACGAGGAAGGCGGCCATCAGAGAGGAGTGGCGGCGCGTTGTGAAGCTTGCCACCAACACCTGAAGTGATGACCACGACCACTCTGTCCAGAGTGATATCGACAAGGAAGAAGAAGAAGAACTTGTATAGCATAAAGACAGTAAGTTGTGCCGGGTCTAGATGTCTCGTGTACGTGAGTTAAGTTTGTAAACGCACCTCCTCTATTCAGAGTAATACCTGGTTAGCAGTAAAATTAAAAAAAAAAAATTGGTAAAGTGCGAGTCTGACTCACACACGAAGGGTTTTGTACTACAAAAATAAAATTTGAACAAAAAAACACCGACAAAATAACGATTCTTATAATTATATGGGAACCCGCTTTATTATTTTATTTTATTCTTTGTTGCTGGAGCGGCAATAGACTTAATCTTTCTGTGATCAACTCTCTACTTTATAGGGTTTATGAGATACAGCCCGCTGAAAGACAGACGGACGGACAGACAGCAGAGGCTTATTAATAGGGTTCCGTTGCCGCCTTTCGAGTATTGAACCCTAAAAAATAAAGAACAGAAGAAGAAAAAGCTGGGCAAGTGCGAGTCGGACTCGCGCACTGAGGGTTCCGTACAAACTTGAAAGGTAAATTGCGGTTTACGATTTATGACGTATTAAAAAAAAAACTACTTACTAGATCTCGTTCAAACCAATTTTCCGTGGAAGTTTGCATGGTAATGTACATCATATATTTTTTTTAGTTTTATCATTCTCTTATTTTAGAAGTTACAGGGGGAGGGTACATTTTACCGCTTTGGAAGTGTCTCTCGCGCAAACTATTCAGTTTAGAAAAAAAAATATATTAGAAACCTCAATATCATTTTTGAAGACCGACGTATGGGTTTGATGAAAAACAAATTTTTGAGTTTTAGTTCAAGTATGGGGAACCCTCAAAATATACTTATTGCTTTTTTTCTATTTTTGTGTGAAAATCTTAATGCGGTTCACAGAATACATCTACTTACCAAGTTTCAACAGTAGGTATAGTTCTTATAGTTTCGGAAAAAAGTGGCTGTGACATACGGACAGACAGGCAGTCATGACGAATCCTTAGGGGTTCCCTTTTTTGCCATTTGGCTACGGAACCCTAAAAAAAGCATCCTTTGCCAAGCAGTGGAACCGTTCATCTGGCTAATAAAAAAATATTACAATGAACCTTTTTTAATTACAATAGTTGTGTTGAAACTGCAGTAATTACAACATACATAAGTACCTAGCTGTTGCATCAATTATACATAGCAGTGTTTGCAAAACTGATGCATATTTAATGTAAGGGCCTGCACACACTTGAGACAAGACTGTTTTGTCTACGACACGGCGCACACCATCAAGACAAAACAGTCCAGCGTCATACGGCCAGTGTTGCCAACTTAGTGGATTTTCCACTAAAACTGGTAGTTTTAACCCCCCATTTGGTTGCGAAATATTGGTTTTATTGGCTAGTGGATTAGTAAAATTCAATTTCTTACAAAAAATGCGATCAGTCGGGTGGAAATCAGCGTCCACGGGCGAGTCGGAATCGCGCGCAAAGGGTTAACCATATGACCAGAGGGACTAACCATAACGTATTAAATTATTGTGTGTAATTTATCTATAATATGTATGTATTTAGAAATATATAAGTATGTTTATCAGTTGTCTAGTACTCATAACACAAACTGCTTAGCTTGGGACTAGACGACGTTGTGATAGTTGTGGCATATTATTGTTATTATAGCTCCACCTCTTTAACAGTTCAGTTTAGATCTTAAAATGGATCGTGTTCAGAGCTCGTGGTAGCACTGCTGGTAGGTATTAGAAAAAATCTTTTTGAAACAAAAAACAAGCTTAGGTATAACACTTACAGCACCTAAAGCGCCCTCACTCTGGGACTGTATAGCCCTCTGTATTTTTCAAGAGTTGCCCCTTGCGTTCCAGGACTGCGGTAATTCTTTCGCCCTTCACAAACACACACACACACACACACACACACACGCACACACTGTTGTTGTATAGACTGTTGTTTGCCAATTTCTCACCTCACAGCAATTGTATGCTATCCATTCTTTTTGCAACACAACTCTTTCAAAATCTATCATTCTACGTCGCTTCTTTGCGTATTCAATTAGAATTTTTTGAATATTTAGGTATCCAGTTATCACGCAATTTTGTCTTACCTACCTATCATTCTATACTTTTTTGTTTATTACTTATAACCGTTATGCTGTGTCTGTGTTGAATAAGTGTTTTTCTATTCTACTCTAATTAGGTACCTTCAATGTCGCAACATATCTAATGCTGCAGTGTCAGTAGAGATGTGATATGCTAAGCTGCGCGTCTATTTTTTTTATTCTTACGCCACACTTGTTGTTTCTTCAGTATCGTGGGTACATTATGTAACTTAAAACTAACTTAATTAACTTTTTGCGAGTCCCAGTAGGTATTCTTTTTTAGGTGGGAAATCATCCAATGACTCCTCGCGCTCTTGGGAGGTGCGAGAGGGCGTGTCAGACTTTTATTGAATAAAGGCCACTCCTGTTCCTTCTTTGCATTCGTACTAGGACCCCTGGGTACACTTTCGCACAACCCATGGACAAGTCCCAGTATAACAACACTTTCGCATTACCCATGGACGAGACCCAGCATAACAACACTTTCGCACTACCCATGAACGAGTCCCAGTATAACAACATTTTTGCACTACCCATGGACGAGTCCCAGTATAACAACACTTTCGTACAACCCATGGACGAGTCCCAGTATAACAACACTTTCGCACTCCCTATGGACGAGTCGAGAGACGAGCGAAAAAAGAGAGATACGCTAGAAATCCCTGTTAGCATTTGGTAATTCCGTGATTTACTCGAATATTTTACAAAACGTGTTCCAGGAAATAAACCCTTAAGTTTTTTAAAAAGAAAATGATTAAACTTGATTTTTGCAAGGCTTCTATTTTTATACTTTTTTGACTTTTCAATTTTTTTGTTAATTATGAAGTGTCAAAGTTCATGCAAAATAGCAGATTTTCAGAGGTCTTTACTGGATTAGTTTTACACAGAATAAATTGATTTCAATAGAAGCCTAGATAATATCCGCAAGATACTGTGTTACCAAAATACTCGTATCTAATGATGAAATGTGTAATAACGTCATAATCGCGTAAGAGCGGATGTATGAAAAACATCATGTATGTCAAGGTGCATAATTCAAATATAAAAAAAAATGTTTGACGACCCTCTGGTGTGGAACCTTACTCATAGGACGCTCACTTTTAGTTATTAAGTTATTATTTACTAACATAGCATTTTAAGATTATAATAAGTACCTAATAATTTTCTTCTAATTTCTAACGTTTTTTCTTTCTTTCTTTTCTTTCTTTTTTCTAATAGACCGACCCATAAGATGTCTGATTTTATTTTAATATTGTCTATATCTTTTATTATTTAAAATAAGACAAAAAAAAAACAAAAAAAATGATTTATATTTTTTTTAACAAAATCATAATTATAAAAAAAACATAAAAAAATATAAAATAGTATTCCACTGGTATCAGGAACAGGGTCAAAGCTACCGGTGGTAAAATCTCCTGAAAGAGGAATCTCCGAACAATACGAGCCGTGTCCAGTAGTACTGCCTTCTGGATCAAAACCTTGATCCAACTGCCTACCGAGAGGTGCGGGGATACTACACGGTTTCCCGCGAAGCGGCGAGCCTCCTTGCTGGCCTACCACCGTGGGATTTGGAGGCAACAGTCTTTGCACGCATGCACGATCTGCGCGTGGAGAAGCAACGCCGGGGCGAAACTCCGCTGCCGCGCCAAGTCGCGGTATGGCGGTCAGAGTTCCGGCGGGATTTCTAGATGGAATGGCGACAGCGACTGTCGCGTCACAACTCACAACCCAGTGCTAGGCACAGCACCACACAAAAGGCCACAGTAATGGCGGTAAGTGCCCTTTTTTAGGAGTAGCTGGAAAGACAACATGGCGTCTTTACGTTCCGCATACGCAGATCTCAGACCATGGCCATCGGAGCGAGGAGGAGTGGCGGTCGCCTCCTTCTGTGAAACAGTGATGCTAGCAAAAGAGACGGCCGCACGCGCGAGGGAACGGCTCTTGCGCGCCAGTCGCCGGGATCCCGATCCCGGTTTCCAGCCACCGTAGGCGCGGGCTTGCGGCCGGCGAGCAATGGGTATCTCGCCATCTGACCGTCCGATAACCATCCGGACCGAGCCCAAATCGTCGACGGCGCATAGTATTCCACGCGCGCCTCAAGGAGATGTCAGCAAAACCGTGGGAGCCCAGCAGGGTCGGAGCCTACTGGGTGATGTGAAAGAGAACCCTGGGGCTCTGGAATAAAGGCAAAGAATATTCATATTCATATTCATTTATTCACATAAAAATAGAGTAATTACATTCGATGGTTTCTTATGTTACATTATTAAATCCTATATTCTATTTAGCCTGCATATGGCATGTTAAGTTGTTTTTGAAGGAAGAAGAAGAAACAGGAGTGGGTTTTAGTCAGTAAAAGTCTGACACGATAAGGGCGGGAGATGTCATTAGATGATTTCTCACCAAAGAAAAAACTGCCTAACCGGCTCTTGGCTATTAAGTCATTGGCCGTCACGACTATCGGCACAATGACTGCTGTTTCCACTTCCCACATGCCCACAATCTCGCGAGCCAACTAGAGATACTTAGTTTCTTTCTAAGCTTTCACGAGATTATTATTATAAACTTGACACTGGCTAGTGGCTATTATCCATATTATGACCCATTTCGGTTCTGAGCTCCCTGTCTAAAATCCTTGAAAAAATATTGAATAATGCTCTGGTGGGATATCTTTCCAAATACAACATCATTGCAAAAAATCAATATGGTTTTCGACAGGGAATCTCGACTGAAGACGCTGTCCTAGGTCTTTCTAATAGCGTTGTCTCTAAAATGGATAAAAAACTTAGGTGCTACGGTGTCTTCCTCGATTTATGCAAAGCATTCGATTCTGTTTCTGTTCCTATGCTGCTTTCAAAGCTGGAAAACTTGGGGATCCGCGGGCTTTCGTTGAGAATCTTCACTGATTATTTAACTAATAGAACCCAATGCGTAAAAATTAATTCTTTTGTCAGTGAAGAGGAGTGTATCGGTTTCGGTGTTCCGCAGGGAAGTATATTGGGTCCAACCTTGTTCCTGATATACATAAACGACTTGTGCAAAATGTCCATCCCTAACTGTGAAATATTCACCTATGCAGACGATACTGCACTTGTTGTTTATGATACTGACTGGAATAAAGCCAAAGATAGAACAGAACACTCCCTCCGCCTTGTTACTGAATGGCTTTCAGCTAACTTGCTGACTCTTAACATCGACAAAACAAAGCTAATACGCTTCTCGCTGTCCAGTTCGGACCCCAAACCAGCTGAATCCAGTGTAGTAAAAGTCCACTCTTGCTCAGGTCACGACGCCTCTTGTCACTGTCTGACACTCTCTTTAGTCTCAAGTGTCAAATATCTGGGGGTGTACATCGACTCAAATCTTTCCTGGCGTTCACACATTGAGGCTTTATGCTCGAGGACAAGGAAGCTTATTTATCTGTTCAAGGAATTGAGACATGCAGCTGATCCTGCAACCTTGTCCTTAGTTTACCAAAGCTTATGTGCATCGATCCTCATGTATTGCATTCCTGTATGGGGAGGCACCTATAAAGGCCTTCTGCTTCAAGCAGAGCGTGCACAAAGGGCAATTCTTAAGGTTATGCATTTTAAGCGAAGAGATTACCCAACTACTCAGCTGTACTCAGAATCCCAAGTCCTCACCGTGCGGCAACTGTTTATTTTGCGTGTAGTCTTACGCCGTCATTCCATGCTTCCACTAGACTCTAGCATTCTTCTTAGACGTCGAGGTTTTCCGGTCAGTGACCCTATATATCCCTATATAGTCGGACCGCTTTCGCAGGTCGGCAATTTGTTATCTTAAGTGCTCGTATTTATAATAAGATTCACCATCTGATCAATATTTATACTTTAAACAAATATTCACTTAAAACTAAGCTATCTAATTGGTTGCAAAAACTGTCTTATGATTATACCGAATCATTACTAACGATCATCGTATAACTATTCCCCTATACTGTTACACGTCTATATAAAGGCTATTTTAATTGTAACTAACATTAAATTTTTGATCATCTCTAAGGAGGAACTGGCTCCTGAGATACAAGTATTTATTTTACTTAGTTTAGGAGTCAAATGTTCATTTTATTTCCACTGATCAGTGTTTGTACAACTATTTCTGTTTTCTGTTTCTATTGTTCTACTATTTCTATTGTTGTATTCTGTTCATGTCATTATATACTGTTACTGTGTTTGTTAAACGTACAAAAAATAAAGATTTATTATTATTATTATTATTATTATTATTATGATATGCACAGTGTGAAAAAAAAAATGTAGACGTAAAGTTGCCACACGTAAAAACCCCTTACGACCGACTAGGTACCGAAGACTCATTGCAATAATGATTAAAAATAATACAAAAAGCCGTTAAGTATGCAGGTATGTACCTACCTATTTTAAGTAAAGTATTGAAATAAGCTTCTGTGATCCGGTTTTACGTTAAGGCCCTAGCGCCCGAGCAGTGGTATAAAACAGTGACTTTCTGAAGCCAACTCCTCGGTAACGGTTGGGTTAATAGATTAAAAAAAAAATTGTTTATCATAATTTCATGTAAGTACAACATTATCAACATAATATGATTTTTTCGTGCGATTAATACATTTGTCAAAAAAAAAAAAATTAACAACATGATATTTTTTCGCTTGTTTTCCCTACTCAGACTTTTCAGACTTTTACCGACTAAAACCTATGTTCCTTCAGTTTCCCTTTGCGTTCTAAGACCATGGGTTTACCTTTCAGAAGTCGAACCAACCACCACCCCGGCCCTTTGGTTGCAGAATCCTACCCGGAGCAAATAATTTTCTCTCCAGGGCCTACGCCCTGTCCCTAGGCACCGCTGGCACTGCACTGGTTACGGCACTGGAATCAAGCCCAAGCTTGAGGCGTTCGGTACTGCAGTACCTGTGTTTTTTCCTGGTATCTGGTAATGAGGGACACGTATTAAATTAAACTTAAACCACTAAGTCTGCAAGTACTCTAGAAAAAAAAAATCGTTTACGCACGAGTCGACTTCGCAAAATGGGACAGAGTTAAAAACAGTGAAGTGACGGTTAGTTTATTTTTTTGTTATTTTTGTTGATAAACTAAAAGGAAAAATTGACTGTTCAAAGTTCCAGGTATTGAAGTTACTCACGGCGTAAAACGTTGTGACGGTTAATTACTACCGTCACACGTAACGTAGTGAGTGTTTTTACCACTTGTTGAGTGTTATCGATAAAGTTTACTTTTTTTATTGTTGTTTATTGTAGCATAGGAAATAAAGGACATACAATAGGCCACGAAACGAAACTAGATTAAGCGGTTTTCTTTTTTCTATTGTAACTGCGTACTAGGTAGTATACAATTACCTAATCTTAGGGACAAAGTGTTACCAAAGCCGAGCGGTCGACTGTACAATGCCTCACAACTAGGGTATCCAATCCCGCAGGTCTGCGGAATTTACGAAATTGGTATTTTTTTAAATAGGTATTATTTGTTTAAAAATATAAAATAAAAATACTAAAACATTTTATAATATTATTAACTAGCGTTATTTATTACTCATTCAAGTAATTGAATATTGATAGTGATTTTTAGGAGGTGAAATATAGCCCTAAAAGAAACTGTAGGTATATTATAAAACTAGCGGTCCCGACAGACGTCGTCCTATCCGAAAAAAAACAGCCGATTACAGCGTCACCTACCGGGCTTAATTCTGTTTTCAAACCATCCAGGGACCCATCCAAATCGGTCAAGCCATTTAGGATGAGTTTGGTGACACATACACACGTAGGAACAGAAGAAATATATATGTACAAAGATATGTAACGTTTCATCTTTTAGATTTAGGAAGGGAAAAACATGCTGTTGAGAAATCCCTAGTCATAGATTACTTAAACTTACATCGATTAGTTACGTTCCGTTCCACTTTCAATATAAGACTCCGTGGAACGAAGAACAACCCGTGGCTACCAGTGAGACGTGAGTATTGTGCAACTATAAGTCTATTGTCCACGGACGCGTAACTTCATAGACGAGTCATCATCACCATCATTTCAGCCGAAAGTCGCTCACTGTTGGACATAGGTGTCCCCCAAGCGTCGCCACAACGACCGGTCCTGTGCGTCTCGTATCCAGCGGATTCCCGCTAACCCATCGGGTCATCGGTCCATTGCGGGAGGCCTTCCAACGCTGCGTTTTCCGGTAGGTACGTGGTCGCCACTCTAGAACATTTCATCCCCATCGACCATCTAATACAAAGACACACATAATACTAGCTGCTGCCAGCGGTTTTACCCGCGTATAAGTGGGTTTCTGCATAAAAACTTCCAACCCCCGTTTTATCCTCTTATGGCTTTTTTTTTTAGGTGGTAAAATCATCTTATGACAAATCACGCTCTTGGGCGGAGCGGGAGATAGTGTCAGACTTTTACTGACTAAAAACCCACTCCTGTTCCTTCGTTGCCTTCGTCCCAGGCCCGGGTTTCGTTTTCACACTACCCATGGATCCTCTTATGGGTGGAGTTTCGTAAAGTTCTCAGTCGATGTCTACACCCTATAAGGAACCTACCTGCCTAAGTTTGTAGGTATTATAGTTTCTGAGATTTCGTGGTTAATATACATATATATAATCAGCCTTTTTAATGTTCCCATTGCTGGGACTCAGGCCTCTTCTCTCTCTCTCTAGGAGAGGTAATATAAATATATATTGATAAGACTCACGCAGCATAAAATAGAAATTAAAAAAAATATTTAGCTGTAAGCTGTAAGGTAAAATTTGGAAGTTCGGGAAGTTCCTGCACCGAATTCGTGCGGAAGCGACGCCCGGGTGTCGCCACTGTGTGGACCGCCCGGAGGACACGGTGGAGCACACGGTGGAGGTGTGCCCCGCTTGGGAAGAGCAACGCCGTGTCCTCGTGGGGGCGATCGGCGGCGGCGATCACTCGCGCCGGGCCTTGGTACAGGCCATGGTCCGGAGCGAGGAGGAGTGGCAGGCGGTCGCCTCCTTCTGCGAAGCAGTGATGCTAGCAAAGGAGGCGGCCGATCGCGTGAGGCAACGGCAACGGTCCTCACGCTCCAACCGCCGCCGGGATTCCGATCCCGATTTCCGGCCACCGTAGGCGTGGGCTTGCGGACGGCGGGCAATGGGTGGCCCGCCGTCCGACAGTCCGGTAACCGTCCGGACCAAGCCCAAGTCGTCGACGGCGCGTAGTGTTCCACGCGCGCCTCAGGGAGATGTCAGCAATTGTAGGGGCCCAGCAGGGTCGAAGCCTACTGGGGCCATGGGTAGTGTGAAAACGAAACCCGGACCCTGGGACGAAGGCAACGAAGGAACAGGAGTGGGTTTTTAGTCAGTAAAAGTCTGACACTATCTCTCGCTCCACCCAAGAGCGGGATTTGTCATAAGATGATTTTCCCACCTAAAAAAAAAAAAAGGTAAAATTTGAAAATAAAATTATTTTAATATTTTTTAATTTTAATTTTATTTATTTCGAATAACAAACTATTACATAATAGAAAACAACATCAAAAAAAAAAATAACAAGTATGCAATCAACAGCGTTAGGTATTCGCAACATTCATAAATATATAAATCACGCGTTTGATTGAAAATTTAAAACATTATGATTTTCATAAAATTTAAAAAAATAGACTAACCTTTTGATTAACAATGAATGCAATATCATAAAATATATTAGTATAAAATCATCATTTTTATGTACTAATCCAAAATCTTCAGAGTTCCATGGAAAGGTTTTAAATCATTTAATAATGAGGCAGTGCACGGTCTAATCAATATCATCAGGACGACGAATTAATATTGTCTGAACCCAATTTCCTTGTAAAAAATCAAATCAATCCCGCAAATAGGGTGCGGGATCCCGTAATAGCGGGATTCAGTGCTGCACTATTTGTTGGCACGTAGATAGTTTTTAGTTGAATAAAAGTAACCAATGCGTAGTTAGGCGTTTTTAAACAATTTCTTGCATGATTCAAATCTCTTACAAAATCTTTACAATTGCAGAATGACTCTGCACTTTGGATTTGAACACTTTATTCAGTCGGGAATTGATTAAAAAAAAACTGATCGGGTACCTACCTACTCAGTTTTTTATCCGAAGATAAAGTCAATTTATATTGTCTCTACATAGAAAAGTATTACGCTCCTTTTGGTTTCGCATCAGTCGGTTAAAAATTTAATAATTAAGTGTATGTAGGTACCTAAAATTTTTTTCTAGACAAAACATCTACAGGGACTTTGGTACATTGGTCTAGCTCCAGCATTCGATTTCTAGGTTGGCCGGGTAAAAATCCCTGGATAAAAGTTGAATATGCAGATTCCAGGTCATGCTGTAGAATTAGATCAAGGTTATATTTTCTTGAAATATCAATGATGTAACAGAATACCAAATTTCAAATCGATCACAAAGCTACGATACCGCAGACATACACACAGATACATATTTCAAACGTATAGTGCGTATATGACCCCTCCGTTTGGTCGGCGGTTAGGGTCTGCGCACACGTGAGACAAGACTGCCTTAGACAGAATTGCCTACGACGCCGCATACTTGTCTGCAACAAGATTGTTTTGAGACGTCCAATGTTGCCAACAGTTACACTAACTTACCACTAGAGTCAACTTTTAATTAAAACCACCAGAAAACCACTAACAAAAAATTATCCCACACACAAAATCGCAAAATTTCCCACTAAAAAATGTGTGTTGTACGCAATAAAATAAGTAGGCTTATAGGTTATTAGTTTCCTTTAATAATAAGCGATAAAAATTAATAATCAGTTGATCAAAATATCATTTGTGGGTAAAATAACATTAGTAGGTAATTCAACATGCAAATTATACAATAACAGCTATGTATTAATTGGCCTTCAGACGAATCATTTTTGTTTGCACCATCATCGTCAGTATCAGATTGATAATTATGGATTCTGTGGTGCTGATTTACACCCGAGTGATCGCATTTTTAGTAAGAAATTGAATTTTACTAAAGCACTAGAAAAATCCACTAGCCACTAAAACCAATATTTCGCAATTAAATGGGGGGTTACAACCACAAGTTTTAGTGGAATATCCACTAAGTTGGCAACACTGGTCGTACACCGCTAGACTGTTTTGTCTTGATAGTTTGCGCCGTGATGTAGACAAAACAGTCTTGTCGCAGACGTCGTAAACTGGTCTGCGACTTCCTAGACAATTCGGTCTAAGACAGTAACGTCTCAAGTGTGCACAGGCTCTTAAAAATACTTTTGAGTTTTGTCTATGAGTGACGTAGAACAGGCGCCAATGACCAGACCAAAAAAGAGAACCACTTTTTTGGCGCCAAAATTAGCGCGAACTTTAAATTACGTCACATCGTTAAACGCTCCATGGGAATGAATTTATTTTCATTGTTAAATAATAAAATCAATTCCTCTATCAACGAAAAATAAAAAAAAAACTAACGTTTTTGTATTGAGGAAGTGATTTACGCCCGTTTTCAATAAGCTATCTATCTACAGTTGCAGCTACTAAAGATAAAGAAATCTATCCTTTTGTCCTTACTTGCTTTCCTATAACCTACCGACGGATAGCATTTCCTACCAAAGCTGTCAATCTATCGTCGGGAGGTCGGATAGACCACTAGAGATAGGACCGCTCATACAATTCGTCCTTACCTGCATTTCAATATAAGTTTGAAGTTACTCTCCGATAGGCGGAGCTAACTCTAGTAACGTCATCTGCGTATCCGTCATTATCGGCCGGTACAACGGGGATAAGCGTTTGAAAATTAATATTTGTTGTGTTGTACGAGTGTTTGTTTTCTTGTCAAAATGGAATATTTAAGCAGTGATGACAGTGATTTGGAATTATTTCAAAGGATAATAGATTATGATGAAGAGAGTGACAGTGATACCGATAACATACCGTTACAGAAGGAATATAAGCCACGTGTGAATTATTTATCTAAACTAAATGACTACGAATTTGCTTATAGATTTAGACTAAATAAAGTGGCTGTGACTCAGTTAATTCATCTAATACAACCATACTGTGTTATATCTAAAAGGTAGGTAAGGTTAATTAAATAATTTAGATGGATTTTTATATTTCTTTGCCTAATATCACGCATTTTTACAGGAATCATGGGATATCCCCTCTTCATCAGATACTTCTGGCTCTACGATTTTATGCATTGGGTACTATGCTGGTGTCTGTTGCAGATTTCATTGGAGTGTCTATAGCATCGGCTAGTCGTATTGTTTCTGATGTGTCTAGAGCCCTAGCAAGATTGTACCCAGATTTTGTTAAACTTCAGAATTACTCTCAACAGGAGTTTTATTATATTGCTGGATTCCCTAGAGTACATGGTGCCATAGATGGCACTCATATATTAATACAATCACCAAGTAAGTAACTCACTAGATATTTTTTTATTTCTATTTAGACATGGTACAAAAATATATTATATGAACTGTCCTCTGTGGTTTCAAACATGGTAACAAATGGTAATACAGTACACAAACAAACTCTTCAGCTATAGGATATTAGTACACCTACACTTAATTAACTATTTTTTTTACAGATTCCAACATAGGAGAGGAATTCAGAAATAGAAAAGGTTTCTTTTCTATCAACGTGCAAGTTGTGTGTAATGCCTCATTGGTGTTTCAAAATGTTGTTGCTCGATGGCCAGGATCCACTCATGATGCAACTATATTTAACCATTCTGATTTAAAAAGTTTGTTATTTAATTGATTATTATTCTGTCAATGTAACGCTGTATGTATAAAAATCTAATGCATTTAAATAATCTTAATAGATGATTGTGAACAAGGTGTACTTGGAAATCGCTGGTTGCTTGGTGACAGCGGATACCCTTGTAAGCCCTATCTCTTGACACCGTTACTCAACCCAAGTACTCCGTCAGAGCAACGATATAATGAAGCACATATAAAAACAAGAAATACTGTAGAAAGGTTAATTGTTTATATGTTTGGTACAAGTAGTGTAAAATTATATAACATTATTAATTATACGTAATATTTTATTACAGATGCATTGGAGTTTGGAAGAGAAGATTCCCTATACTGTCATTAAAAAGTAGGCTAAAACTAATGAATATGCAAGCAGTTATCATAGCAACGGCAGTGTTGCATAATATTGCCAGAAATATGAATTTGGAAGAAATAGAACCAGAAGTATCAGTTCCAGACATGTCTCAGGAAAATGATATAATTTTCCATGAAAATTCTCCTGCACAATTCACATCAGAACGGCTATTACTAATAAATAATTACTTTCAAACATAAATAAAACACAATTAATTTTTTTTATGCCTTTTTATTTTATATCACTACACTAAATACACCTAATGCAAATAAACCCTAAGTTCAATTTCTATTTTATATCACTACAACCATTGGATGATTTACCAACTCAAAAAAAACATTATTCGCAAAATACCATTCTTCATTATTACACCTAATTTAACATGCAAACAAACACTAAGTTAATTCTATTTTATATCACTATTTCCTACCTTATATTTCACTTAAATTAACATGCAAACTTAATTAATTAATTTTTTTAATCGTTCATTTTCTAACCTAGCATTTTCTAATTCTAACTTAAGTTTAGCTATCACCAACTCCTTTTCTTCATCTTCTCTGGCCAGCCTTTGCTTTTTAGCGATCAGGTACTCTGCTAAAGCATTTTCCCTATTTATACGGGATCTAGAGAGCTCTTCTTGTGTTTTATGTTTCCGCTTTGCTGTAAAATAAACAGAGTTACTAAATATTCCTACTATTTCATGGTAATATACACCAATACTAAAATACATTAAGTAAAAGGTTATTAAACTAATTGCATAAATAGGAAAACTAAGTTTTAGTAAACTTGTTAGTTAAATTTCTGTAACAGTTACACATATTATGTTTACAAGAATTTCATATTCTACTATAAACCACAATTATAAGTAACTGCAAACCAATAATAACTTTAGTTTTAATCTAAGAAAAAGCAGTACCCATAAAACATTAATAATGAAAAATTACAGCCACCCACCTAATGTACCACTTCCGCTAGCTCTACTAAAAAAAAAGTTTTTCTGTTTTGAGGGAGGTGTCCCAAGGATTTGGATTTCATTCAATACCTCCCCCTCATCAGTACCACCACAAATACCATCACCATGTTCATCACCTGTTTCTTCATTCCTATTTACTAAACTAACACTAGATCCCTCAACCTCAACATTCAATGATTCACCCATAACCAATAAAGATTGATTTTGGAAAGAGGCATCTCCACCAAACTCCACCGAAAAACCTTGACATGTGCTGCCTAACAATGAAGCCACTTTATCCAAGACTTCATCAGGTGGAAAATAGTCTTTGCCTCCTCCGGTCTGCAAAAAAGAACAAAATTAAGTAAAAATGTTGGTGCTATAGTTACGAATCATTCACTGATAATCTTAACTTACCTTATTAAGACTACTCCTCATATTTGCACAGCGTTTGCGAGCAGACTTCTTTAGGTTGTCCCATTTTAAACGAAGTTGTGCTGGAGTTCGTGGGAAACTTGAAATAGACGAATTGAAGCTATTTGCTAACGTTTGCCAAGCCTGATCTTTCAATTTGTTGTTGGTGGCATTCGTGGCTTTGTTATTTATAACAGTATTTGCCGCTACAAGTTGTACAAGTAGCATCGTCTCATCTTTTGTCATGGGTGCTGCTTTTACTGACTGAAAAAAAAAAATCTGTGAAGGCCGGAACGCGTTATGCTATATAGATACTTAAATATCAACAATACATTATACTTACAGTGTTCATTTTATTTCACTTTTAGGATACTTTACACTTTTAAAAACGTAAACCTGTACAATATACAACGTAAACGGAGGAACTATACACTCGATACCGAAAACGAAAAGAGCGCGAATATGTAGGTGACATGCGCGTCGGCGCCGATAGTCTGTCATTGTCAAAACGTTTCGTTTTAGATTTCAGTTTTACTAAAAAGACGATAAACAAAGCGAAAAATAAATAAAATGTTTCAATTTTTCATTTTTTTAAATTACATTTATGCTGTTAACAAGTTGAGTACGTTTATTATTGATAAATAAATAAATAATATTTCATTTTGACCGTGACAGTTTTTAGTGGTTAGAATAGAACGAAACGTTTGGACAGGCTGGGATAGATGAGAGGGAAAAAGCTATCTGTCGTTGGTTGAAGATAGATAGCACCTATCTTTGATTGTGAAACGCAGACTATGGATAGATAGAATCCTACAGTTTATCGGAGATAGCTATCTATCTATGAACTTCGGTAGATTATTGAGAACGGGCGTTAAGTAATATACTTCGATCAAGGTCGCGGTCGGAATTTTTACATAACAATAATTGCTTTTTGTCAAGAAATTAAATCGTATAAGTATAATTGTTTATAACAGTATTGCAGTCGTCTCGTCTATTCATAGACAAGCTGTTTTGATGTTATATAGTAATATTTTAACATCATGATCAATCAAGATCGAGATATCAATTAGTGGGTCAATAATTGAAACTATTTTTAACCGACTTGAAAAAAAATGAGGAAGATCTCAATTCAGCTGCAGTTTTTTAAGTTTTTTTTTTGTCTCAGAACTTCGTCATTTAAGAACCGATTTATTTATTTAAATTACACACAAACACAAACAGTTTTTACAGGTAACAGAAGAATACCAAAGTAGTCACACAATGGCCGTACTCATAGACACCATTCACACACAAACCGATCACATACATATTATATTAGTTCAAAGATCAGTCTCTAGTAACGTCTCAAAGAACTGGCACAAATGACACAGAGGATAACACACCATGTGTCATCAATTCAATCTCGACGCTATCGACTACCCGACTAATGGGTGCAAACTATAATAGATTTGTGCGGGTTACTATAAGCAGCCTCTCCTTCGGTCCTGATCGCAGCCTACTGTTTGAAGCGAGTAAACGCAATGATTCTAATGTTTATGGATTAATTAGCATACCCCAGGAAACCAAAAATATTTTGCAAGAGCGAGATTCAAACTCAAAATTATTTTGTTTCAGTTAGGATACTTGTAAAACGTCAGAAGCTAGTGCACGGTTTCAATTGGTCGTTTTCTATGGAGAAGAATCGACAAGAAACTTCATGGTTACTTTTTAAAAAATATGCGATTGCAAGTTCCAACTTTTAGTAACCAACCATGCCTATAACAAAAAGGGTTGGTTACATAATTGTGTAGAAAGGGCAGACACCAAATTGCCTCATTTTTATGTACCGAGTAAAATTATGCATATTTTCCACCAATAGAGAACACAACGAGTGCACTCGTTTCCAGGTTTCTTCGTACCAATGTATTATTGAGCAATTTCACTGCTGCTTTGTTGTGTATGTATGTGGTCTACGGTGCTAAAATCTTTTCGGAATCCGGCTTGTTCGGAATGAGGCTGGAAGTCGTCAAACCTGCGCGCGAGACGATTCGTGATGACTCTGGAAAACACCTTGTAGACATGTCCAAAAGCTAGCATTATGCTGTATTAGCTTGGGATAATTAAAATCATGCTTGATAATTATAAACTTAGCTGTGTCATTGTTATTAACAAGTCATACCTGCTAAATAAATCAGTGATAAAATCATTTTATTATAATCTATAAAAAAAATAGGTAAGTATTTTATTTTAATTAAAATAATTGTCAAGTAACATCTTATTATTAGTAGGTAATAAATCTAAATATCGTGTATTAGGTATCTAAGTATTCATTTATAATGCAATAACAATATCCATGATTTGTTTTTATTGAATTGAATATTAATGATCTAATTGTATTACCTACAGCGGAAGATAGGGTTTCTAGTAGTGATGTAAAGAATGTTAGATTTCTCACATTCGCGACTGCGAATGCAAATATTCAAATTCATTATTTGCGAATGCGAATACGAATGTTGACTTCCAAATAAAGTGCGCTCAAAATGTCATAGGTACTGGTTCGACATTTCGTGTCTGCTAAGTTTAAACTGAACATAATAGAGCCGTTACAGTTGAACGAAGCTTATCACATCAAGTTCATTCGAAAAGATATCTTATGATTTGAAGTTAACATGTTATTTCACAATTTTTGAAACTGCAAATGCGAAATGCAAGTTGTATGAAAGAAAAATATTGAATTAAATATAAAATTGAAAAATTATATTAGTTGTATTGTCAGTCTATATCCATTCAATCAATATATTATGTTTCTTGCGAATGCGAATGCGAATATTCGTTACATCACTAGTATCTAGTATCTGTATAAGCATACCTAAGCATAATCAGCCTTATAATGTTCCCACAGCTGGGACTCAGGCCTCCTCTCTAGGAGAGGGAATGGGCCGTTATCCACTACGCGAGTCCAGTGCGGATTGGTGGGTGTTTTAAAATTTTTGGTTTTAGGACATGCTGGTTTCCTTACAATGTTTTCCTTCACCGTTTTGAGAGCAGTGGTCATGAAATAAATTACAAAAAGTAATACGCCTGGTTGGGTTCGAACCCGCGATCTACAACTCACAAGTCGGGGCCATTATCATTGGGCCACCACTGCTCTCTATCTATAGAATCTAAATAATGGTCATGATCAAGGTAATGCTTGAATGAGTCACCGTAGCGCTGGAACACAAAGGGCAACTGGAGAAACTCATGTGGGACCACGCTAGGAATTATTTAATGACTAGCTTCTGCTAGCGGCTTCGGCCGTGTGAATGTAGGTCTTTCCATACAAACTTTAGACCCCCGTTTCATCCCGTTAGGTGCCGAATTTTGAAAAATCCATTCTTAGTGCTTCTTCGTCATATAAGGAAGCCTTGTGCAAAACTCCACACTCCTAGTTCCATAACATCCATTCCAGATATATCAGTCAGTGAGTTTCTCCTTTTATATAATATATAGATAGATATCCAGCTGAAAAAAATAACCAAGTCATCACGATTCTTACAGCCTAAAGCCGTTCACTGCAAGCCTACCCAAAGCGTTGCCATATCAATCGATCCTATATTTCCCATGGCGTTTGCCTGCTGGTCGTCCCTTCAACTTGGAGGCCTTCCAACGTTACGCCTTCCGGTACGAGATCGCCAATGCACAGAAGCTTCGTAGTTCAGAATATATATATATAATATCAAGAAGGAAAGTTCGCTCGTTTGTGTGTTTCACGGGATTTATTCTCGCCCTTACTTCGCTGTTTTAATTGTTTTTTTAAAATAGATAGCGTTGCGGTGGACCATCCAGAGCTGTCTGACACCCAAAGGGCAATGGAATGGGCTATGCTCGGAGTGTCCTTGCGTGATCATAACAGAAATGAAGATAGTCGCAGGAGAACCAAGGTTACCGACATAGCCCAAAGAATACCCAAACTTAAGTAGCAATGGGCAGGGCACATTGCTCGCGGAACAGATGCTCGGTGTGGACGAAAGGCTTTGGAGTGGAGACTACGTAGCGGAAGAAGCAGGGTTGGAAGGCCTCGCACAAGGTGAACCGATGGCCTGTTGAGTGTCGCTGGAATCTGGTGGATGCGAGACGCATAGGACCGATCATTATGGCGACACTTGGGGGTCACTATGTCACTATGTCTTACAGTGGACGTCTTTCGGCTGAAATGATGATGGTGATCCCGTGCTGTTCCTCGCACTTATTCCCAATTCTGTAACTAGAGGGTTCGAGTGTAAAGTCAGGCGTATTGTGTTCAGTTTTGTATCTCTCAATTTCAGAAGTCACTGATAGTCGTTGATTTTATCGTTTCAAACCAAGGTGCCGCTGCCGGGCGCCTTCGGAGGACAGAGCCGGAAAACCCAAATATGAAATTGTTTGTCTAAGTTAATTTAGGCTTGATTTTACTTCAGAATAATATTTTAGTGTTATTAGTAAGAGGAAGATGCCTTCCGATCCTCCCTTCTGAGAGGATAGTTCAATAATCAACCATATTGCACTTAAGTTACTAATTCGAACTCTGCAGGTATAAGCATATTGAATTAACAGGCTACACCCCATAGCTGGATTCCATACATCCATACTGGCTAAAGGACTGAGTTATAGATAAGCAGTTTATTGTCCACGGAGAGTACCAGAGTTTCTTCCCATTAGCCAATATAGGTTGCGGTTTATCTTATCTCTCTTATTTTTGATGTGATGCTTCCATGTTATAAATGGAAGCCAAGATAATTTACACAATCTGTGTAGAAGGGTTGCAGGCCTAGCCTAGTCTCATAGGAGTTTCTTTGTCTGAGCGTGAACGTTGATTTGGACTTAGAAGCACTGGCACGTATTCGCCACTTACAGAGCAATTTATGTGTTTCATCAAGCTGTTCTTACAGTATTATACTGGTTAGTTCAGCCTTCAGGGTTGTGGTCAACAGATAAGTACACTATATCGCCAGCGTAAGTTGTTACAATTAAGCTGTCGATTTTCCAATGTAAATATACAACATAACAACACTAGCTTCCGTCAGCGGCTTCGCCCGCGTGAAATTAGGTTTGTCCATACAAAATTTGCATGACTTTGTAGAATTATGTGTTTAGATAATTTAATACTTACTAGTTTATTTGAGTACCTATATTTCACATATCAACTTGTTTAGTATTTAAGAATAACTTGTATTGCTCATATTAAGTGAATTGTATTCTTTTTGAGAAATAAATGTCTTAAACCGTAAATTTAGACCCCCGTTTCATGCCCTCAGGGGGTGAATTTTGGAAAATCCTCTCTTAGTGCTTGCTTACGTCATAAAAGGAAACCTGCAAAATTTCACGTTCCTAGTCCCAATAGTTTCGGCTGTGCGTTGATGTGTCAGTAAGTCAGTTTCTCCTTTTATATATTTATATACCTAGATGTTTTTTAGTATATGCGAACTCTATCAATCTGAATTTATAATTTTAGTTAATGCCGTTATAAGAACTTAGAAGTATTGGGATAACCGTGTAAAAATGTGTCTCGAAAACTGCAGAAAAAAGTGAAAATAAGTAATCTATTAAGGTGTTTTTTATACTACCTATACGATATTACTATCATTTATTTATATCTTGGATGACGTTATTGTGAGCATCGAGAGTGGTGCGTGCCTATTGTAAACAAATAAAATATGAATATTAAATTAATCGCCACCGCCACTTTGCCAGGCCGACAATCTTCCACTTGTTGCTATTATTATAATCTCAGGCGTGACGTCATTTGATTGGTTGCTCAGTGACATTTGCTATCTTTTGAGTCTATAGTTGATCCGATATATTAATTTTCCTTTTGATGAAGGACCAAATCAACCTCAAACATGTGGTAAATATAGGTCAGTAAGCTATATCGTGATAGTTATGATTTCTCATGCTGAATAAAAGATGAAACTCACTTTATGAAATCTATGGCTTCCAAAAAAAAATGTCTATTTTTATGTGGTAACCCTAAATCGACGTGGAGAAAAAAGAAGCAAATATTGTCTATTCGCCATTAAAATGGCGTCATCGAAGGAAACCTATTGTTTGTGTGGTCAACCTTATAATATTGGACAGTTTATGATAGAATGTGATTGCTGTCGTGAGTGGTTTCATGGCAGGTAATGTGGAAAATATATAAATCTCACAGTGAAAGTTACGTTGTGTGTTAAAAAAAATGCAATGAAGATTGACAGTGTATGCGCGTTCGGCCATCACTTGTATGCGAATGTTTTACTCAATATTTCTTCTATTTCCGTTCACTGGCGTGTTTTTCATGGATTATTAGGCACTATACAGTTTATATTTAATTACCTGGGACTTCTGGGGTGCTTTTTTAAGAGTTCTTGTTTGTTTACATCAGTGGTCGTCATGGGTTTATCAGAATGCGTTTTTCTGCCGAGAATTCTTTGTGTTTATTTATATTATTTTATGCTTGATAACGTGTTGTTACTGGCAAAACCATACAGTTTCATTATATTTTCTATTATTGTTATAGTTTTTGTTGTTTTTGATGAGTTACGAGTAGCCCTTAGCAACTATTGTGAAATCCCTAGGGCCCTAATTGAATGCCAGGAAAGTTAGGGGTCAAAAAAAAAGGTTTGCGTTTTGAGGACTTTGGCCGCTTCTGTCTATTAGCCTAGTAGCCTCAAGTGCAGTATGGTTAATTTGAATTTAGGTGTGTGAAGTGTACACAATAAATTAATGTTTTTATGGAAGTTTGTGGTAATGATGTACTCTGTGGTGTTAAATTACTATGTAACAAGTTTAGAACAACCTTCATTAGCACATCGTTTAGATGGCAACTAAAATATGGAACATTATTATTTTTGTAATTAGTGTTTAGATGATGTTTGTAAATACTTTAATCAAAGTTTTCAACAAAAAATTAAAAAAAATGTTATGCCATGTTCTATTGTACAGTTCAATTGTTTTAGCTGTATATTCTTACTCCCTAATATTCTTATTAGACTGCCTCTGACTGATATCTGAATATCTCTATATGAATATCTGTTTGCCTTTGTAGTACTATTACATTCATAATGTATTTATGTATATATAAAACTCACTATAACACATATAAAAATAGAGCTCTTAAGAATAAATCAAATGCCAATGAATAATGCAAACTATGTGGTTGAATAATTAAATCTTTGCTTACACAAGTCTGAATGTAGGAGTATTTTTCAATTTCAATAGTTTAAATATGTATACAATAGATTGTCAGCCTGCTATTCTAACATAGCGTTAAAAAGTAGTAATTAATCCCAGGTTAGATTTTAAGCCAAGACTAAATACTATTTCAAGGAAGATGGTAGATTAGAAAAAAAAAAAAACTTAAATGTATGTGGGGTCTATCTAACCCCACAGAACGGTGAAATGAATAGGTTCACATATGGTATGATTTGAATTCTAAAACTAAACTTTAGAGCTACTTAACACCAGCCGGTGATTCAGTAAGAAGCAGATAATTTAATAACTAATAAATGAGTACTAAAATTTTCAATGTGTTTGTTCCAGCTGTGTTGATGTCAAAATATATCATTCTGATGACATAGACAAGTATCACTGCCCAAAATGTGCACAGACTTACGGACCTTCAGTATGTAAGTACTCTTTTATTGTAAACTAGCTGGCCCAACAGAATTTTTATTGTTTTTTACAACTTTCTTAAGACACTTTCCAGTTCCAAACTTGTCCCAACTCTTGTTTGCAACCTCTAGGTTGCGCTATGACTACTAAACAACTAATAAAACATACTTATAAATATTTGAATACATACATATTATCGATAAATTACACCCAGACACAACAAATGATCAAGCTCATTGCACAAACATTTTTCTTGGGTAGGAATCGAACCCACAACCTCCGGCATAGCAGTCAGGGCCACTGACCACTAGACAAATAGGCCAGATGTTGCCCTGTCTTATTGACGAACTGTCGAATGCACGAAAGTTACATAGCCATCGTTTTCTGAAATTGTTCAATTTTATGCACCAAAGTTGTGCATAAAATTATTTAAAAATTTTCTACAAAAAATTAAAAATAAGGATGAATGATATTGGTAAAGTTGTTTTCAAGTTATGGCATGGCCAAGGGAAATAAGGATTTAATTTTATTTAAATAGTAGATTATAATAATAATAAAATAGCCATTTATTTCGAAACTTTGCGGTGGTACATTTTTTGTTGTGTTGCTGTAATATTGGTTATAATATGTCCCTCAGTTCGGTGTGTCATTTGGCATAGGCCTCCTCCAACTGCTTCCATTGGACTCTGTCCCTTGCTATATATTATCCAATATGGAGCCAAGGTCAGGCGGATGTTGTCTTCCTGTTTAAATAGATTACTAACCTAAAGAAACCATAGAAAATTATCTTTCTGTTGTGGGATTATCTTTTGGGCAGTATAATCATAGGATTAAAGTTCAACAGAGGTGTAATTCAATGTCATTGACATCATTTGTACTTTAATTCATAACCCTATGTTCTTAGCCTAATTCATAGTTTCTTATCTGTGTCATAGCAAATTATTACTGAAATAAAAATGAACAGTCTGTTTGATTAGCTTGACTGTCTAGTGTGCTTTGTTGTCAAAACAAAGTACACTAAACAGTGTTTTTTAATCTGTGGGTTGCACCCACAGATTAAAAAACACCCCAGGTGGGTCACAAAGTCTTACTTAGGGGTCATGAGTCAGGTAAAAGTATAATGTAAGGATTACTGACCCTATGCTACAAAAAAGTATAACAATTCAGTAATAAAGCTGTGCCTGTTTATGGTTGAACACTGTTTCAGATCTTTGTTCTACTTTTGACACAAAATTGTGTACGATTTGAAACATATTATTGGAATTGGACGTCTAAATTAAATGGTCACAAGAGCGCAGTGAGCCCATCCGCTCAACGCAATGTTAGTATAGTTTATCGGGCTGTTATCCGCAACTCCACGACCGAAGCGCGTATTTTGCGTACGTGTGGGACAAATGAGTCATTCGATCCACCCTAGCTCCTCAAGGAAGGCGAGCAGTGCCTTGGTGTTACTGACCATTTCACGGAGGGTACCTGGGTTTCTAAAGTACTTTGCCCTGTATCCCACGACCACAGGGCAGCTTAGAAGCAGATGAGCTGGTGTCTCGTCCTCCTTCGCAATGTTACGGTCCTAGGGGGTCGCAACTATATGTCTATTTAAAAAAGTGGATTAAAAAGCACTGGCATGGTAGGATCTGTCAGCTTCTTACAGATTGATAACAAAAAATACGACGTTGATTGTCAGCTGCTTACACAGTTATTCAGTATTGCTAGATCATACTTGTCTGTCTTTAACATCTTTGTAGAACGACTGAGGTGTGACGTCGGGGCACACTCGATCCGTCCCCCAGGACGAGTAGACGTCATTCTGAGGTTGTGCCTGCTTACTGATAATTTGGTTGTTTCATTTATAAACCCAAATCCCTAAATAGTGATTATAGTGAACACCACATCGCATGATACTGCAAAGGTTCATAAGAGAAAACACTCGAAATGCGAAACAGACACTATAAGGTTCATAAGCTACTGTTTAAAATTCATTTCATCATTTTCAGCCGATAGACGTAAATAGAAGTAATCGCCCACAACTTCGAGTACAGAGTCTCCAATCTTGATAGGAGGCTGTTTAAAATACCTTGTTTTTTTTTTGTCTGTGGTATAACGAGATGGCCTTCGACAGGACAAAAATCGAGCATAACACGCACTTTATTTTAATTTATTGGGGACAAAAAACAGTGACATGCCAGAGGAAATACAAAGGTTCGCAGTAGGCTTAGAATACCTTGTTTTTTTAGCGTTTGGTATAAGGAGATGGTGGTCAAACGCGAGCCTATCTATAATAATAAAAAAAAAACATACAACCCAGTCCAACATCCACTTAAAGTTTTATCAACAACTTTTTCATTCAAAAATTGTAGTAAAAATCCCAACAAACAACCATCGCGCGGACCGCTACGAGCTGGGCGCGGAGACCCGCCCCTCTCAAGTGGGCACGCCGGCCTGGGTGCGCGCGCTAGCGGCGCGGCCCCTGCGTCCCGCGCCCGCCGCCCTTCAGCGCTGCAGCCCGCACCAGTTCACTGAGGAGTTCATCAGAGATAATGGTGAGAGACTGCTTCTATCTGTTCCTGGTGTTTGTAGAATTTAGCCACGGGCAAAAGAAATATATGTGATTATAACATTATGTGTAATTTAATAATTCCAAAATATGTAAAAGAACCAAGAGTTACAACACAACAGATTTTTTCTTGTGATGATGTATCTCGAGAGTTTTGTTATTCATCACCTGCTGATGGGCTCCAACAACCTTGCAGAGTGCAGCTACAGAAGGCAGTAATTTAGTAGATTTCTCTCTAAAAAAACATCTCAATAGTCCAACACCTGTCAATTTTGTGGGTCCAATTAGAATCTAATGGTTCTGATTTTCTTCACCTTATCTTTTAAATTGGCATAATTTTATTATCATGCCATTACAATTAACAATTTATTATTTCTGTACAGGATTCACGCGGCCAGTAACATTCACAACTTCAGATGGATTGGACATGAAAGTTCCCAACCCTGGCACATTCACAGTCAGATCAGTACTCAGATTCTGTGGGGCACAACTAGAGGTAATTCTTAATAAAATTATGTACCAGTACGAAATCTTCTTTTTTCTTCAGTTACCCTTTACGTTCCAGGGCCGCAATAAGTCTTTCGAACAATCTTACAGCCCATCATCATCATCATTTCCGCCGAAAGACGTCCACTGTTGAACATAGGCCTCCCCTAAGCGTCGCCACAACGACCGATCCTGTGCATCTCGCATCCACCGCACTCCCGCGACTCTCACCAGGTCGTCGGTCCACCTTGTGGATCTTACGGCCCAACTGGGGATAACTCTAAAAAAATGTTTCTGAATTATGTATTTTGTAAAACTAAGTTTTTTTAACCAACATTAAAAAAAAGTTAAGAAAAGAATTGCGTTTATAGTCACAAATCTGTAATGAATACCAACCAATGAGTAAAAGAATTGCGTTTATATTCTTAAACAAATCTATTATGAAAATCCAACAATAAGTAAAAGAATTGCGTTTATATTCCTATACAAATCTGTTACGAAAATCCAACAATAAGTAAAAGAATTGCGTTTATATTCCTATACAAATCTATTATGAAAATCCAACAATAAGTAAAAGAATTGCGTTTATATTCCTATACAAATCTATTATGAAAATCCAACAATAAGTAAAAGAATTGCGTTTATATTCCTATACAAATCTGTTATGAAAATCCAATAAGTGAAAGAATTGCGTTTAAATTCCTATACAAATCTGTAATGAAAATCCAATAAGTAAAAGAATTGCGTTTAAATTCCTATATAAATCTGTTATGAAAACCCAACAATAAGTAAAAGAATTGCGTTTAAATTCCTTTAAAAATCTGTTATGAAAACCCAACAATAAGTAAAAGAATTGCGTTTATATTCCTATACAAATCTGTTATGAAAATCCAATAAGTGAAAGAATTGCGTTTAAATTCCTATATAAATCTGTTATGAAGATCCAACAATAAGTAAAAGAATTGAGTTTATATTCCTATACAAATCTGTTATGAAAATCCAATAAGTGAAAGAATTGCGTTTAAATTCCTATGTAAATCTGTTATGAAAACCCAACAATAAGTAAAAGAATTGCGTTTAAATTCCTATACAAATCTGTTATGAAAACCCAACAATGAGTAAAAGAATTGCGTTTATATTCCTATACAAATCTGTTATGAAAATCCAAGAGGTGAAAGAATTGCGTTTAAATTCCTATATAAATCTGTTATGAAAATCCAACAATAGGTAAAAGAAATGCGTTTATATTCCTATACAAATCTGTTATGAAAATCCAACAATAAGTAAAAGAATTGCGTCATAGACAAATCGGTTATGAAAATCCATTACTAATCAGAAAACGAATGCTTAATATAAATAGTAAATTTGTTTTTCATAGGTGGAAGTGATAGACGTGCGCAAACAGTCAACTTTGCGAATGTCGCTGGGTGACTTCGTGGATTATTTCGAGACGGCGCCCGAGCACCGCGACGAGAAGGTGCTCAACGTGCTGAGTCTGGAGTTCAGTGAGACCAAGTGAGTTAAGAAATTGTTTAATACTTACATGTCTATTTTTATTTTTGTACAATAATTTGCACTTCTTACGTTTGGAGAAAAATGAATTGTACTGTGCGTTTTATAATGACAATAAAATATAAAGCGAGAACCTTTGCTGTCACATCACAAGCCTTACCACGGCGTAGAAAGAGATAGCAATATGTAGCATACGACAGAGACAAGGAATGCTCCTTGTTGTTGACAAGTTCTCTAAAAACTTATGAGAATGGCGCCCGAGTAGGCTGTGCCGTGCGATGTTTTAGGTTCTCGATACTTGTGAACCATCAAACCTTGTTTCACTCCACTTAAACGCGCACCACATGCTGTACGCGATAGTAGATCGCCACGTCGAAACACAAAATACAACGTACTCTCGGCGCCAAGCTGCGGTTTTATCCTGAATTTGATACAAATAATAATGATATTCATAATTCGAATCTAAGGAATTTGTTGACTGTAGAAATATATTTCCGTGCGAGTAAGAAACAAGGAGCCATAACACCAATGATATGATTGGCTTACGTCTTTGGTGCTGTAACTACAGGTGTCTCAGAAATAATTCTCATAATTCGAATCCTCACTTTTTTTCGATCGATTCCCGACTCTGTCCAATGTCGAAGAAAGTATCTTCGACATCGGACAGAATCGGGAATCGATCGAAAAAAAGTAATTATTTTGTACGCAGCTTGATACATCCATTACACTTGCATGCGTTCCTGATAAAAAGGATGTTCAATCAACGAAAGAGTAGAATCAATAGAACGTTGGTTCTACTTTGCTATTCGCTTGATGTGAAATGTTCGTAACCGGCCGCATTACGCGGTTGGTGCCTAGCGACCTCTGCAGGTAATTGCTAAAATTTTGTTTACATGACCACCCCCCAACAGCCAATCAACAGAGTGCCTAGTGCAATTGACCAATCAGAGAGCCAAACGCTGTAAACGTTTAAAACAACTAGTGCACATACGTGCGTAGCCAGAACGAGGCGCTAGTCTGTTTAATAATAACAATGTATTTTGTATCCAGCATGTCCCGCGCGGTAGAGCCCCCCGCCATAGCGCGCTCGCTGGACTGGGCGGAGCGCGTGTGGGCGGCGGCGCGCGAGAGGCCGCCCGCGCCGCAAGTCAGGAAGTACTGTCTCATGTCGCCCGCGGGCGCCTATACTGACTTCCACGTGGACTTCGGCGGGACCACGGTGTGGTATCATGTGCTGCATGGACGGAAGGTAAGTGATTATGGTAGGAGAAAGATGCTATAGCAGTCATTGCCCCTCTTACATTTTTTTTTTTTTTAACCTTGATCAATATGTATAATAAAAGGAGAAACAGACTGGCATCAATGTACAATGCAATGGCTTTCTTTTATTACGTAGGCGAGCACTAAGGAGTTTTTGAAAATTTAACTTTCAATGGGGGGAATTAAGTCTTTCTGAGTATTTTCGCAGACAGCTTTTTTTTTATTTCCTCCTTGACAGACTCAACTTTCAAGTGTTTGTTATGAACCAGGGTGCTTCAGTTATCATTAGCAGCGTCTGTATAAATGTACAAATTTAAGTTAGCGGAGAAACATAGCAACAAACGGCGATATTGTTTTACTATATACAGATAATGATAGTTTTAACGTTGTTTCCAGATATTCTACCTAATCCCGCCCACAGCAACAAACCTCGCCCTATACCAGCAGTGGTCAGCAGCCAACAACCAGAACGAGCGCTTCTTCGGCGACATGGTGGAATGGTACGGCACCGCGGAGATCAGCGCGGCGCAGACGCTGTTCATCCCGAGCGGCTGGATCCACGCCGTGCTCACTCCCTGCGACTCGCTGGTCTTCGGGGGCAACTTCCTGCACTCCTATGCTATTGAGATGCAGCTGCAGTGAGTATCTTGGACCATCAGATGTTACTGCCTTATTCAAGTAACCATTATTAAAATAAAAATAGTTTAGCAATTAAATATGAACTGATCGAGTTTGATTCAGATTTTAGCCTGACATAAATAAAATAAATACTTGTAAAATACATGTTGCATCTAGAGGTATTTAGAACAGAGTCTAAAGTCCCGTAAAATTCCATTGAAAACAGAGGACCCACCAAACAGATGGGTATTTTTTCTGGTCTGGGCAACTGCACTACAACTCGAAACCTATCGTTGGGGCGATCCTTAAAAGAGCCTTTCCTTGGCTTAATGATGCTTCTATACTTGTCAGTAACTTTGCTTCTCCCGCGGACATTTTCATTCCTGATTCATTCGCACAAGGAAACTCGAAGCATAACCCTTACCATTGCCTATTGGGTGACCAGATGGTCACACTCTGTTCGCTCTCGTTAGAAAGTAGATACTTTCTAACGAGAGCGAACAGAGTCATACGTCAGCACTGGCAACACGCATTGGTCTTGAGACTTTCGTTTTGAGACACTGTTAGGTCGTCTACTTGGATTATGAAATAAAAGGAAAAGATATTTTTAAGGTGTTTACTCCAAAGACTCAATACAAAAATCGGAATATCGAATGAATTTTCGAACCAAGAACGAACAATTGAACTGAGTGACCCGACACTAATTTCATTCGCGACCGGGTTGCGTGCGCAGGTCGTTATTCGTCGTTTTATCACGTCGAGATATTGCCATCGTCTTCACCGTTACGGGATATGGCGTTGTGGGTAGCGGACACTGATATATTAAATCCGAAAAGAAAATATTGCGCAGCTTTTCGAACGCTGCCCAGCCGAGTCGGGCTCGACGATTAACCTTTTCTTTCTTGGATTCGACTCTCAGATATTAAATATTATCTTGTTTTTCAGGATTTACGAGATCGAGCGTCGCGTAGAAACGCCTACGATGTTCCGGTACCCGTTGTTCGAGGCGATGCATTGGTACGCCGGCGCACATCTACTTACGATGCTGCGCCGACACAATGAAGAGACACAGGTGGGTCTCTATGTTTTACTAACTTTGTTTTTAATATACTCTACCTAACTCTAACTTTTTGAATTAAGCCTCTTTTTATGTAAGTTAATATATTAATACTTGCTTAAATCTTCTGTTGTGTGGTACAGGACGAAGAGTTCACACTAAGCGAGAGCAGTGCTCGGCTGAGCCCGGCGGCGCTGCCTCCGCTGCTGCTGCGCGGCATCAAGATCCTCGCCAACGCGCTCAAGGAGTGGCACGCGCTCAAAAGTGTAAGTAGTTCCGAGTGGACGCATCTCCCAAACTACCAGCCTGCACCAACACTCCACGGAAGATTACTCGTCCGTACGCCAGTGTTTCAACCGGCGGTTTTCTAATTTACTATGTCAAGGGGCGTGGCTAATCATTATTTTCTTAACGTAAACACAGTACGATGTTAGGGCCTGGTCACGATTTCGGTCTTAGCGGCGAGCGGGGCGGCGAGCGGGGGCATCGGTAAGCGAGCGAAGCGGAGCTATGAGTGGAGTCGCGTGGCGTGCTTCAAGCATTCTCATACTTTTAATGTTACCGCTCGCCGTCCCGCTCTTAGCTGCCGCTCACAGCGGCAAGGTCGTGAACGGGCTATTACAGAGATGTGTTGTTTTTGCAGACTGACGCAGCGAAGCGCGACAACGTCCCTAAATGTCTAAACTCCGGTCAACTAGTGCGAGAGCTGTGCAAGGAACTGAGGACCTTGGAAAAACGGTCTACCACCACAACTAACAAAGATAAGGTAGGTTCATATGATACTTTCTTATGGTATAATCCAAAAAATAATTAAAACTGACTAAAAACAAACTAAAATATGACTTCACTTCACTGCACTTCACAATGCTGTCGATTGGTAATGTGCCCAAAAGTCTGGCAGCATTGCCATGCTGTTTGGCAATGCTTATCCTCTGTTCAATGTTAAAGCCACCTTGGGTCACATGAAGTACCAACAAGACATTTCTGCAGATCTTATACTTCAAGATAAATAAAATGTTTCTCTTTTTCAGGATTTCAAAGTAAAGAATCACTCTTCTCCCACCAAATCCCATTCAAAAAAGGCAGCAAGTAACTCCAAGAAGTCTCTCAAGCTGACCCTACCGAAGCCTATCATGCACATGGCACAGAACGGAGAGTTTGTGGAGGAGAAGGTGTATGCTGACAAGTTTTACATTGATAATAAGGTAATTTACTGTGTGTCAAATTAATAGACCAGTAACTTATCTGTACATCTATCTATATATATAAAACTAGCTTCTGCCCGCGGCTTGGCTTGCGTAAACGTAGGTTTCTCCATACAAACTTTCGACCCTCACTTCGTCCCCTTAGGGAGTGAATTTTGTAAAATCCTTTCTTAGTGCTCGCCTACGTCATAAAAGGAAACCTTGTGCAAAATTTCACGTTTTCCCTTTTATATATATAGATGAGAAACTGACTGACTGATATATCAACGCACAGCCGAAACTACTGGGACTAGGAGCGTGAAATTTTGCACAGGCTTCTTTTATGACTTTCGCGAGCACTAAGAAAGATTTTTTCAAAATTCAGCCCCTAAAGGCATGAAACGGAGGTCTAAAGTTTGTATGAAGAAACCTAATCTCACGCGGACAAAGCGGCTGACACAAGCTAGTTTATTATATTATTGGGGACAAAAAACAGTCACATGCTAGAGAAAATACAAAAAAATCCATGCACACTCAAATGCCCATGTTTTTTTTAATCAGTCAGAAGTGAAGGACTGTGGGAAGAGCTTACAGAATACAGTGCCTTCTGTGAAAGCTTTTTGAATGACAAAATAATTTATTTCTATAATCTTAATTATAATATAAAATTTAATTAAATTTGATTAATCTTAACCCATCTAGTTATTAGACTTTCTCGTTTCCTGTAGTTTTTGTTTTTTAATTTAAAACAATTTTTTGTCTCCCAGGAGGTAGTCTACCAAGAAAGATACGTACCAGGGCAAGACGTAAAATTCACCAACGGTATACCGGACACGAAGACAACGGCGTACGTCGTGGAAGGCAAGGAGATGGTGATTCCGGACAAAGGGTACGCCTATCAGACGTATGAAGAGGTCTCCTATCCGGAGAATGGGTCGTATGTCGACCGGACTGATAAGAAGACTACGCTGAAGATTAAGATGAAGTAAGTGAGCTTGTTGAGAGAAAGCTTTTTTGTTATAACATCATTGCCCGTTTTTAAGAGAAGCAGACCCCTGGCCTCAGTAGGTTTTCGGCATAATTACTTCAAGAAATGATTGTGTGATGAGTAGAATAATTTGTTCTGTGTCTGGGTGTAAATTATGTATGTATTCAAAAATATTTAAGTATGTGACTGCACTACTACAGCTCTGCTTAGTTTGGGACTAGACGGCGTTGTGCAATAGTTGTGTGAATATTATATTATATCTGTCTGTGGATCTACAGGATCCACCACATATTTTTGTTTCTTCGACAAACTAATCTTTAATGCTCTTGTTACAGCAACTCCCCGTCCTCATCTCGTGAAGACGCTCCCCCTCCCTACTCCCTCCCAGAGCACTCAATCCTCAAGTCCCACCTCATCCGCTCAGACCGTCCTCCAGTCTTGAAGCCTATCCATCAGTGGACCATCTCTAAGAAGGACATAGGAGACTATCATGAGGAACAGATACTGTTCACGAACGAGAATCTACAGGCTAATGTGAGGATTGATGGACAGGAGATGAATTATGGACCTGGTGAGTGAAACATATTAAAAAAAAAGATTTTAGACTGCAGAAGACCAAGAGAGCGTAATTTCGGTAACTCATAAGTTGCGTTCAATCAAATTAAATCCTATAAAATTTCATGATTTTTGGTTGCTACACTACGGCACAAATCGGTCATTTAATTAATAATTCGCTTTGATTTATAAATTGTTAATCTTTGATAGTCTTCACAGTAGTCAGAAATCATAAAATCTGACACCAATCGTTTTGGTAAGATGGGTATTGTGTTAGCCACAGTTACTGGGTTTTGGTGGTCATTTTTGCTTTTGTAAAACGTTTGCGTCATTATCCCTCATTAGGAATTACTCCTGTATATATATATATATATATATATATATAAATATAACATCTATCTGTAGTAGTATCCATACAACTGTTCCGTGTTGGAAACGAACCCGCGACATGCAGCACTTTAGCCAATCGCTTAATCACTGCGCCAACCGTACCGTTCCATCACGAGGACTGTATTTTGTCATGATAGTTAAAATTATCCAAACATCTTCCTATTTACAAATCCTTGTTTCTTCCTCAGGCATGTACTCAGCAGAAGACATCCAACAAGACTACCAGTACTCTGAATCTGCAAAGCCAGGGTCATACCAACCGTCTGTCTACAGCTACCAACAGCCGCAGCATATAGCGTACACAGTAGACAACTACCAGAGATATGAAGAAGTACCATCTGTGCATCAGGTAAATACAAAAAGAAATAAGGATTTTTTGTTCAATCAAACCCCAAGCGAAAACCGCCGTTCGCGCGTCATTTCGCGCCATTTTGGTTAAAAGCCGTCATCCACACAGATTACAAAATGTTAAGCGTTTTATTTATAGGGTATTTTATACCAATAACGTAAATAATAAGTTCTTCATACTAAGTAATAAGTACTTCATTCAGTCATATCGAAAATAAGCAACCTTTCCGTTATTCCCTTTAAATAGGGTGACTGGTAATTAGTGACCGATACTTAAACACGTGATTGTACTCATCGCGCGTGCTTTGCGACCGCTCAGCTGAGCACGCGCGAATTTCAAACAGCTGTTTTGTTATGGTCATAAAACTAATGAGTATATAAAAAGTTTCTATGGGAAAGTTGTTTGTAATCATGAGGATAATAACGTGTTTAAGTATCGGTCACTAATTACCAGTCACCCTATATAGCTATAGATATCGACGAGGCAGGCATATCAGTGAATAGTAAATGTGTTACCTATTATTATAAACATCTGCACTTCACAACCTGAAGCATAGTAATGCGATCATAGTTTCTCTCGCTCTGGGTTTAAGGCGAAAAAATGACAGGCTTTTACTGACTAAGACCCACCATCGATAATATTTGTAATGATAAAGTCGTAGTATCTACATATTTGTGTTCGTCATTACTGAATGTCGTGTCCATTTTAAAAGGAAAGATTGAAAAATGAAATACATATTTTTGTTCCCAGCAAACGGCCAGTTATAGTAACGTGGCGGTACAGGAGACGGTGAACGGCGAGTATCATCACAACCAGCTGCCCTCGTATGATGCGGCGATCGCGCACCAGTATACAGCTACTACTAATTATGTAAGTCACCTGATAAATACTAAATGACGTCTATTTTTGCAAATAGGTTGCCATAATAATAATAAGTGGACTCGGCGATCATTGTACCGATAGTCGTGTCAACCAATGGCTTAATAGCCAAGAGCCTCGACCAACACCTTAGGAGGCTCGCGTTAGGCGGCTGGATCAAGGGCTTGATTCAGAAAGTGGTACTCCTGGACACGGCTCGTATTGTTAGGAGGTTCCTTTCTCTGGAGCCCTGACCGCCGGTAGCTTGGACCCTGTTCCCGATACCGTGGGACACTATTTTTTATATTTTTAAATGTTTTTATTTTTATTGAAATATTTAAAAATATAATTTATATGTACATATACAAATGAATAAACGATCATAATAATAATAATGTTTACTTTTAAAATATTTAAAAATGTAACTAATATGTTTATGTAAATGAAATAAAGAAAATAATAATATTATTTCTACCAACATGGATCATAAATCGGAATGCGAGCAATGGGTAGGTCGCCGATCGGTAGCAGTCGGGCATGAGCCCGAGCCGTCGACGTCGCGTAGTGTTCCACGCGCGCCTCATGGAGATGTCAGCAAAACCGTAGGGGACCAGCAGGGTCGAAACCCATAGGTCGGGCCATGGGTTGTGCAAAAGAGAACCCCAGGGCCCTGGAACGAAGGCAAAGAAGAATCATAAAACCTCACTCCGGTTTTAGTCAGTAAAAGTTTGACACGCCCTTGCGTTCCGCCCTAGATCGTGAGAAGTAATTGAATGGCTATTTCAGGAGTCATTCAATAGGGTTCGCTGAACTGAGAGGGTTGTCTGTTGAGGATTTTAATGATTATAATTTACTAACTGTAGCAGCGTTGAAATGCCTCACACAAGGCGGACCGATGACCTGGTGAGAGTCGAGGGAATGCGATACTTGTGGGAGGCTTATGACCAACAGTGGACGTCTTTCGGCCAAAATGATGATGATGATGAACTCACTAGCGGTCCCGGCAGACGTTGTCCTGCCCGTAAACTGGTATTAAAAAAAAGAAACTGTTGCAGTGCCACCTACCGAGTTCAATTTTGTTTTCAAACCAACCAGGGACCTACTCAAATATGCACACAAAATTTCATCCAGATCGGTTAAACCATTTAGGAGGAGTTAGGTGGCAAACATACATACAGAAGAATTATATTATATACAACACTAGTTTTAGTATATGCGAAACCTGAAACACCTGTCTAGTATTTTTATGTAAAGAATTTATGTACAAAATTTCATAACTGTCTCATGAAAAATCACAAAGTTATAAGCTTGTTAAGTTACCGGACTGTCTGTAGAAAGATATGCTCATCACGAGGCGCGCACGCGCCGTGTGGCGCTCATTGATAATATTTTTCCAGTCTGTATTGTAATTAAATAGTGATAACAAGTTATTGTAAATAGGGATGTTTAACATTTGTAAACACGCCAAGGTGGTCAAGTTTAGGTAAATATTATTTCGTACTTTATTTGTAAAAGCCGTGTAAATTGTAAAATGTGGTGTGACTGCAAGTGTGATGGAAAATGTTGCGTGCGCGCCTCGTGATGAGCATATCTTTCTACAGACAGTCTGGTAATTTAACAAGCTTATAACTTTGTGATTTTTCATGAGACAGTTATGAAATTTTGTACATTTTTTTTTTATTCTGTATAAACCAGTGCTTGACTGCGATCCCACCTGATGGTAAGCAGTGATGCAATCATTGATGTTGAGGCGCACTAGTTTATTAAGAGCCTATTCACTTTAGCCTTGAAGGCACCTATATTATAGTTGGACGTTAAGACCGCAGCAGGCAAATTGTTCCAGTCGCTCGATGTACGCGGTATAAACGACGAAGCAAATCGCTTAGTTCGGACCGTTGGTGTTTCAACAACGTAAAGGTAGATACTCGCCGTACGTCGGGTTGTCCGATGGTAGAAAGGAGATGGCGGAATCAAGTCATGCAATTCCCGCGCACACTCTCCAAAATGCAACCTGTAAAATACCGATAGGCTGGCTACCCTGCGCTATTCTTTACATGAAAATACTAGACAGGTGTTTCAGGTTTCGCATATACTAAAACTAATGTTGTTTAAAGATAAAGGCTATATTTGTTACGGTCGCAAGCCAACATACAACTTGACACCTGACCTGCAAAATGCAAAACACTCATAAAAGAGTTTCTATTTAGCTTAAACAGCATCGGATTGGTCCGACGAGAGTTTTCATGTCCAATTCGCCAGGGTCGTGTGATTGCCACTGGGTACTCCATCTCGTTTAGCTCTTAAATAGGTGGCAGAAGTGCTGACGACATTGGAGTATTTGCCCGTGGATGTCTGACCCGCGAGAGTGTTTGTTCAGCAATGGGTTCTCAAGGGTTCGTGTATTCATTTTTTGTATCTCTCCAGGTGGTAGAAGAATCAAAACCGAGCGCGTCCACAAGCCCGGCCGCGCCCGTGCGCCGCTCCGAGCGGCCCGTGCGGCGCCGCGTGTCCAACACGTACGACTACGAGGATTCCGACTTGTACATCGACGACACGCCCGCGCCGCGGCCTAGGAAGACGAAACATAACAAACATACCTATAGACGGAACGAGAGCAGCAGTAATGGTGAGTGTCTTCTTTCTAGCCTTTTCCGTACTTTGCGTTGTTTTTTTTTCTTCTTTTTAAGGTTCCGTACCCAACGGGTAAAAACGGGATCCTATTGCTAAGACTGCTCTGTCCTTCTGTCTGTCACCAGACTGTATCTCATGAACCGTGATAATTAGACAGTTGATATTTTCACAGATGATGTATATCTGTTGCCGCTATGACAATGAAATAAATACTTGAATGGCGCTTTAACAAACGTGATAATTGCCATTTTTATTTGCTAAGGACGATACGGAACCCGTCGTACGCGAATCCGACTCGCACTTTGCTGGTTTTTTTTTAGGTGGGAAATCGTTCAATACTTTCTCCTGCCCTTGGTGGAGTGAAACGGAGTGTTGAAACTTACTGACTAAAACCCACCAGGGTCGTGGTAACTCTTTCGAACAATCCCAAAGTCTTTCTTGAACTATATTGCCGTTGGGTTCAGTCAGACAGCTAAATATCATCATTTAACACGGAGCGATCTGACCACCACAACTTGACTGCTTGGTGACACAATACCCGGACCTCGGCAGTCAGACCCAAGATAAATTGTCCAAGGTTATCTGAGGCAGGGAAATAGTTCGGTATGAAATGTGTATCCATCCATGAAACGGTTGACTAATGTAGAGTACTGCGCAACTTTTTGTGCCTTACCTACGATACACGAGTTTTGGCGAGATCACATGGTGACATGGCGAAGGCGACTGTCACACAACCCAGTGCTGGGCACGCCATGATCATGGCGATAAGTCCCCTCTTTGAGGAATATCTGGAGAGGCGTCACTGCGTCCTTACCTACCGCATGACGCAAGTCCTAACCGGATGTGGTAAGTTCGGGATGTTCCTGCGTCGAATTCAGGCAGAAGAAACGCCTGGGTGTCACCATTGTGAGAACCGCCCGGAGGACACGGTGGAGCATACGGTGGTGTGCCCCGCTACGGCTGAGCACCGCCGTGTCCTCGTGGAGGCAATCGGTCGTAGACAGCAAAGAGCAACTATATGACACTGGTGTGGTTTCAGTTAGTAAAAGTCTGACACGCTCTCCTCTTCTACCCAGAGCGCGAGAAGTCATTGGATGATTCACTAATGTCCAAGGAACAGTTTACTTTTGTATGAGAGTGTACTGCCCAACGTTTTGTTTCTTAGCTACATATTCGTATGTACGTATTATATTCTTTACTAATTATTGACCTATTAATTTGTTAACGCTTACCTGGACTTTCAAACAGATTCTGCAGCCAGTTATTCAAGTAAGCAGTTTACCATATAAATAAAATACATACAATCTTTGGTCTCTTCTTCTATACATCGCTATTAGCTAAGCATTAATTTACCTTAATGTAATTTTGTTACAGCATCCACGAACATAACGTCGAGCAGCAGCTACAAGCAGATCGCAGCCCGTCCTGCGCCCGCGAACGGCATCGAGTCTCTCATACAAGCGTCCGTGTTGGCCGAGGAAGAACAACCCGTGGCTACCAGCGAGACGTGAGTATTATAAAACTACTTCTGAGCTTCTGACAGCAGCTTTTCCCGCGTGAAATGAGAAAATATATTGACGTTTAAAAGGCTAATTGATCTAAACGACAATACGATCGATACGATAACGATCAATATTGAGTTATATACATATTCTGAATCAGCAAATTTTTCTCTGTCGTTTGAGTCAGGTTTCAATTTTTTTCTTTTTTAATTTCTTTTATGGCAATTAGCCTTTCAACCGTATATTAAAATATACAAATCGTTTACTGTTCAAGCAGCTCGTCTGTGGAATGCATTACCCATAGATGCAAGGCGTGCTCAAACGCTACCAACCTTTAAAACAATGGTGAAGGAACATTACCTTTCACTGTAATATTTCTTTATTCACCTTGCTAAATTTTATATTTTATTTTATAGTGTATTTATTGATATTGTATACTAGTTTCTGCCAGCGGCTTTGCCCGCGTAAAAGTAGGTTTTCCATACAAACTTTAAACCCCCACTTCACCCCTTTAAGGGGGTAAATTTTGGAAAATCCTCTCTTAGTGTTTGCTTACGTCATAAAAGGAAACCTGCAAAATTTCATACTCTTAATCCCAGTAGTTTCGGCTGTGCGTTGATATGTCAGTCAGTCAGTTTCTTCTTTTATATATCGACGGTGAAGTGCCAATACCTTCTAACTAACAAAATTACTTTTTAGCGCTTTTAATTCAAATGTGTGTTTGAGATTAGCGCATTCAAGCAAACGAAAATCTTCAGTTTTAAAATTGAAACAACCAATGAGGATCAATCACATAATAGCACATCCGATTTTTACTAAGTACATCGTATGTTACTGAGCATTTAATTTTTTTAATTATTAGAATCTGTCAAGAAATGGTGAATTTATTAAAGTTTTTCTGAACGGCTACTTGGAAACGCCTGCTCTCGCTGGACTGTATGATGACGTCATCTGTCATGATCGTATTCATTCGTCGGTGGAGACCTATCATGACTGATGACGTCACAGCTTGTCGCTTCATTCTCGGGCGCGTTTCTGGAACACTAAAATTGCTGTATCTTCGTCATTTTTAGTCCGATTTAAATAATTTCTTGACAGTATTTACTGGTTTTTTTTGATGCTGTAAGTCTGCATACTCCACAAAAATCATTACTGCTCCTCATTACAGTAACTAAAGCTGGAAACAATTAAAATTATATTAAATATAAATATCATTTAGTGATATAACTCAAAGGTTTGCTGGGAGAACACTCATTGCTGAGCTCATAAGCTCGCCTTTGTACAAGAACTGTCTGTATCTCCACATATTATGTTATGTTTTTTGTACAATAAAGAATTAAGAATATAACTTGTCGCAATGTCCCTTAAACTTCCGCCCTTTCTTTCAAACTATAGTAAAAACGAAAGTTGTGGAAATGTTAACACAAATTGCATAATAATCATGATAAACTTCACAACTGCACTGCAAAAGCATACAGTCCACGCTGACTCACTGTTACCTACACCAATACTAAAAACTTCATAATGAACCTCACAGGGAACCTGAAGACGTAGCTGTAGCAGGCATGCTAAGCATCAGCGAGCGTTTCACAGCCCCTTGTCGAACCTTCGGCCTGGCCAGTGAGTCGCCGCAGCCCGCCAGCTCGAAGCACGACGGGAAACGAGCTCGGAAACCGCCACCTGTTCAGGATTTAGGTGAAGAAGAGGATGTTATTAAAGAGGTGCACCGGGACGAGGAGTATGGTAAGGAAACATATTTGTATTTTTTTTTATAGGCTCTCGTTTGTACACTATCTCACCTGATGGTAAGCGATGATGTGGTCAACGATGGAGCACGCTTGCCTGGAAGTAACCTATTCAGTCTTGGCTTAAAAGACCTCTAGATTGTAGTTATCGAGAAACGCATAATCCGGTATTCTTAGTTGTATGCAAGATGATGATTTTCATTTGAGGTTGATAGATGGTCGTAATTACATTACATTGGAGGAGATAGCGTGTATATTTAGGGTTAAGGCCATGGTTATATAACACCCGCAAGGGTCGATCGAAGTCTAGATCTTGAAGCTAGATCTTTTCCAGGGATGTTAGATCTTTGCCAGGGTTGAGGGATCTTTGCCAGGGTTGCGGGACTTTGCTAGGGCTGCTGCCGCGTTAAGAAAATCCTAACTTTGCTGTGCCCGACAGGGTCCATATTGATCTTGACAATATTTTATACCATCTATGTACATAATATGGAATGCAATCAAGTATTGAGTATTGAAAATATACGATAAACGTCGTAAAACCCTTTGGTTGAAGATTGATCACGAAATTTTTGAAGACGCAACGCCTGAATAAGCTTGGTAACGGTTGCGGGAGTCCGATGGATGCGAGACGCACAGGACCGTTCATTGTGGGAGGCCTATGTCCAGCAGTGGACGTCTTTCGGCTGAAATGATGATGATGATGTTGAGGATGAACGCCTGAATAATACGGTGTTGTGGTTACAATGCGGCTCAGAACCGTGTAGCCCCTTAACACCGCTTGGCACCGAAAATGTTAACAGAATTGTTAATACCAGAATATTTTTTTACATAACACTAATTTTTTTTCGAATTTGAAAATCGAGAAATGAGTATTCAGCATTACTTAGCTGAATGTTTACTTGTTCCAGTGTATCCATCGTTAGAAATGAGTTCAGACGAGGATGAAGAATGGACGGCATCGAAGCGACGAAGAAATTCACGCAACAGGGTAGACTCGCGGTCCAAAGCAGAGAAGTGAGTATAATCATTTAGTTCTAATGAATTTAAACGCAATAAGTAATTTCCAATTTCATAAATCTCGGATGTTTCATGTCATCATCTTAATTTCGGGATTTTAGATGGGGCACTGTAAACTCTGTTATTTGCAAGAAACAACATTGTAACTTAGTTTTGAGGCAATTTTGAGTTACAATAATATTTTTACCGTACAAAAATAGCAAAATGCAATTTTTAATGGTAAGGTGTACTAGTTTATTGAGAGCCTATTCACTCTAGCCTTGAAGACAGCTAAATTATAATTGGACGGCAAATTGTTCCAGTGTTTTGATGTACGTGGTATAAACGACGAGGCGAAACGCTTAGTCTGGACCGTAAAAGTTTCAACAACGTAAGTGTTGATACTCACCGTACGTCGGGTGGTCCGATGGTAGAAAGGAGATAGTGGAATCAAGTCATACAATTCCCGCGCATACTTTTCAAAATGCATCCTGCAAAATACCTAAAGACTAGCTACTTTACGTCCGGGCTCAAAGCTTTGAAAATTGCCTAAAATTGAGTGACAGTGTTATTCTTTGCTAGTGTACTCTACCTATTTCGATCGCGGCTATTTAATTAAATGTTTTTTTTTTTCATTTTCGAAAATGACATTTTATGGGGTAAGACAAACTGAGGGGGTTGTACTGATGATTTAAATGATTATAATCCTGTAAATAAATATGCATTACGCTCGCGAATCGATTCTTAATCAACAAAGAACTAGACTCTGACCAGCAAAATCTAAAAAACTTGATAAAAGTGTATGGTCCACCATTCATACAAGCTTTGGCCAACAGTGGACATATATTAAGACAAATTCAATTCATAGTTTATGAAATAATAAACCTGTTACAGCTATTACAGGTTTATCTAAAAGTTGGAGGAAACGAGTTAAATCAGTTTTATTTTTTATATTGCTAGAGTGAGTCAAAATGGCGGCTGTAGCACAGCAAATTAAACAAACATTTTTTTATGCATTTCGTTAATCATTTCTTCGTCGTTTAAAATTAGAACAGCGTTTAAAAACATTATGGTGACTTCTAAGTATTAGCTTATTCATTCATCAACAAGTATCATTCAACATCAACATCTGTAGTATTTTGTTTACATATTTTTATTTTGTGACACTTTTTGCCGCCACTTTTCACCCCATTTGGGTAGGCTAAGGTCTTAAAACCAAACAGCCACTGAACTTCAGTCAAGAAATCCCGCCAAAAACACTTAAACATTTTAAACGACGCAATTAATATTTTTTCAATAATTTAAGCAAAATGATTGTATTTCGTATGCATATTTATCAATGGACCAAATGCATAATGTTGATATAATAAATGATGTTAAAAAAATGATGTACTGGTCGATTATTAAATTGAAAATTCTATGCAATCTTTATTTTTATTTTTCCGTCTGAAGGACTTTGTATTAAAACGGTTGCAAGAACCAAAAAAACACTGAATTAATGAATATACTTCTTGTTTAATATTATTTTATTAATTATTTCTAGTAATTATTAAGATTTTTAGTATAAATAATAATCTTGTCTTGTGCGGTCTACCCTTGACCTCAAGTTCTTTGGGCATATCACCCGTAATGAGGAGTTGATGGAGCGATTTGTGGTGGAAGGGAGAGTTGAAGGCAGAAGATCCCATGGACGCTCTCCAACACGGTGGATGGGCCTTATCAAACACACTGCTGCATAAATGACAACATCCAAGCCGCCTGCACACAGAGCTGCATGGCGTTGTATCGTCGTAGAGAGGCGATGGCGCAGGACTCGACCGAGACATTCCGTTTTCGACATGACCTTTGAGCATTCCGTTTAAATAATTGTTTGTTCCCTGTAGGGACGAGGCATGGTCCCCGCGCGCGCGCCTGGGCCGCCTGGTGCCGCGCCTGCGCACGGCGGCGCGCGCGGGCGTGCGGCGCGAGTGCGTGCGCGCCGCGCTGCACGCGGCCTCCTCTCGCCCCGCTGCGAAAGAACACGCCACGCATCCACCTCACAAGCAGCACGATACCGCTACTCCGCACGCACAGGTAACGTATAATCACCATACAAACCAAAAGAAGAGAAAAAAAAAAGATTTTCAATACACTCGAAAACGGGCATCTTTCATCTATATATTTGTAGCGACATCTATGTTAATTCAAAATCCTGCATCGTGGTATTAGATTTCTCCGCGCAATTAGAAAAAATCTTTCGGCCAGTTGCCCGGACCAGGCACACCATCAGTCTGATCAGAGAATACGATTGCATCACTGCTTACCTTCAAGTGGAATCTTAGTCATGCACTAAATTATACTAAAGCGAAAATACGAAGTTTGTTCTGTGACAAATAGTTCTATTACTAACTTAAGTAAAATTGGCTGTTTTAATTTTTTTTTACTTGAACTATGTCTATTTTTACAGCCCAACGCGAAACGAGCAGTACTAGCTACAAAAAGCAGACGGCCACCGCCGCCTGTACACAATACGCCAAATAATAAGAGTAAGTATACTTCATAATAATAAATTATTTAAATCTAGTCAGATTTCAAGGTATAACGAAAGTGATGGTGGCCCAGAGTTGTTGTGAATGTGTTCCCAAAACTTTTTGTACTATGGGTGGTTTGTTCGCCATGTACCGGTGGCCTCTGGTAGTCCGATGGTGGAATGAGCGCTGCGGAATTAAACTATGCCATCGACGTACACTCCCCGAAATGCAAGCGAAAACCGACTGGCTAGCAACTCTACGTCGATGCTCTTTAGAGCTTCGACTTGACGCATGTGCACGTGCATCATTGCCGATGATTGAAGCTAAGCTAGGCAATATTTCCTTAAGAGGTTAACATGGCTCTTAAAAATCAGTAATCTGTATAAAACCGCTCCTTTGACAGTATTTTGCTGTTTAACTTTCAAATTTTCAACCCAACCCCATGGCACCACGTCCCCACTCTTCCTCATACCAATATTTGAAAAGCTAATTGCTACTTAATTTAATTCCCAATTTTGATATTGTTTCCAGAAAAAGATTTATTTTTAGTGTTATTTGTGGTTTCGTATAAAATATCTACAAAAATAAACACTGTGATAGTAAACAGTGCGTATGGATTCCCTTAAAATGGGGGGAGAAATACCTCCCCATCTGTGAAACAGACAAAAAAAAAACCGTTTACCTTTTTCTAAATTTGTCCGCCCCGTCTTGTCTGTCTGTATCATCTTCGTACCATAAGTATGTGGGAATTTTGAACGCAACGCATTGAGGAAGTGTGACGGTAAAAAGACATGACATCGGCGTGCGCGTTGGGTACGATGAACGTGTGTTAAAGAAGTAATATAATAAGTTAAAAAGGGCTCTATTTTATTTTCTCAATCTCTAAATTAATAAATGTATTTGTGTAAGTATTATTTTCCAATATAATTATACTAATAATAACAAACATTTATTTCTAAAATCCAGACAAAATTCCAGATGCAAGACTGAAGAAAGGAATGAAGACGGCTAAGCAGCGTCTCGGTAAAATCCTTAAGATACACAAAATGATATATTAATTTTAATGAATCAGCCTAATTTATAAAACTCGCTAACCATATGCTTAGTTTAAATACTGATCAAGGGGATTCTTAATTCAATATGGCGTACGTGACATCCATCAAATTCAGCTGTATATAGAACAAAATCACCTTCAAATAATTTAATTACTATTAGTCAGTACTTTATCACAATTCTTTCCTAAAAAAATACAATTGAATTATGAAAATCTTAATCAGTGTTTAATCTAATAACATGGTTATTTCTTTTTATAAATATGGCCCAATTAGTTTACTAGATTACGTGTGACAGACGGACGTATGTAGATGTATATTTTATATATGTATTGTATATAAGCACGGACCAATACGTGTGGTGGTCAGATGATCACTAGTTCAATTTATGAATCTTTTTAAAGTCGAAATAAGAAAGATATTGCATCAGTTGTAATACTTGATTTATTGGAGAAGTTTCATCTAATTTTTGTACCTTTTTTTCATGTTCTGTTTTAATTATTAAGCTATTGCATAGCTTCTATCGCGGGCCTTGAGCGCGGGGACCGAATCCAGAAATTCCGTAACGAAAAAACCTCACGCTCCCCACTCCGATGGGCACGGAGGTGTGGCTTGAAGGCCGTGCATTGTCTAACGTCGTTTCTTTTCGGCAGTCTTCGACACGGTGTTTGTGTGCGTGCAACTAGACGTATTGTACGACTCTACGAAGCTCGCACGAATCGAGACGAGCTGCTCCGAAATCGGACGAATACATAAGCAGCTGTTTATGAGAAATGTTTTACCATTAGTCCTATGTCTCATTAGGACACTGATGGTGGTGCAACCAGTCGCGTTTCCGATAAAATATATTCCCTGCCGGAGTTTTTCTCCTGTTAGCTACCACCTAGGGGTCTTAAGTCAAGAGTGAATAGGTTACTTGTAGGCAAGCGTGCTCCACTGTCGATCGCATAATCACTTACCATCAGGTGAGATAGTGGAATACAGTCAAATGGGATAGAAACAAAACTTCAAAGGGTATTTTCACAATATTTGAATATTTTTTTCTGCATTTAACTGTATCAATTTATTAATTAATTGTTATTCTAAAAAGTCGATGCTTTGTTAGAAGCCGATAATATGGTATAAAAGTGAAAAACCAAACCAAAGTTTTGTTTGTATTCACCCCTTTTTACGGTATATAGAACATAGTTTTGCGCAACCAAGCGGATACCAGACGAGGGACCCTCTATAGATCTGTATATCTGTATTTTTACATTTTGTTGGCAGCACGACTGGTGGCGCCGCCATTAATTAACAAATAATACAAACAAAAACACATCTTCCTTTTTATAATATTACTATATAGATAAACTAGCTTCTGCCCGCGGTTTCACCCGCGTAAAAGTAAGTTTCCCTATACAGACGTTGGACCCCTGTTTCATCCCTTTAGGGGGTAAATTTTAGAAAATCCTCTCTTAGTGCTCGCCTACGTCATGAAAGGAAACTTTTTGCAAAATTTTACGCTCCTAGTCGCAAGTATTTCCGGCTGTGCGTTGATATGTCAGTCAGTCAGTTTCTCCTTTTATATAATATAGATTATAATAAAGCAATACGGATATTCGATACGTTTCTTCTCTTATTTTTTTTTATACTTTAGTTTTTAAGGCCCTCTTGCACCACAAACCATTTAAAACAGCGCTAACTGTATTAAAACCATCCGTTTCTGTCGACTTTTTGGAATAGGGACACAGATATTTTAAATACATATAGTGCTAAATGCATTTAGTTGTGATGCGAGCCGGTGTAAGTATAATAAATTAGAGACTTAAAACTTAAAAAATAAATAAAACTAAATGCGATGGGATTTACAAATGGTGCAATATTTTTTTTATTATAATTGTTGTTATTTATCAGGTGGAAATAAATACTTAATTTATATTTTAGTCGCTAGTTATTGTCTTCATTGAAGCCAATGCAATCACATTATTTCAATTCCAAGTACCTACTTGACTAACGATTTTGATTGTTTTTACCGAAATGAGGCCTTAATTTCAACTCTTTCTCTTAAAAAAAAAAAACCGTTTCTCACTAGGAACGTTAACTTACTCCTGTAGAGTGGGCGTGTTTAATGAACATTGAAATTAATGTGAATTTGTCTGTTATTTATATTACACAAAACACCCAGTCCAGGAACAATTTTTTGACTGACCTGTTGGTCTAGTGGTTAGTGGCCCTGACTGCTATGCCGGAGGTCGTGAGTTCGATTCCCACCCAGGACAAATGTTTGTGTGATTAGCATGATCATTTGTTCTGCCTGGTTGTAAATTGTCTATAATATGTATGTATTTACAAATATATAAGTATGTTTATCAGTTTTCTAGTACCCATGACACAAGCTCTGCTTAGCTTGGGACTAGACGGCGTTGTGTGATAGTTGTGGAATATTATATTATTAATTATTCTGTAGGCCATATAAATATTTGTTCAGCGGCAGCACTACGACGTTGCATTTTCTAAGATGTTGAATTTTGTTGGTTGAGTAAATTTTTGTCTCGTTAACCCTGACAAAATAAATAAATAAATACCTCTACGTTTCATCTTTTACGTAATTTCCACCTGATATATAACGAACACACAAGCTTGACTCATAATAACCCAGTGATGAGCTCTTTACTGCCCAAAAGCCGCGTACCCACTGACAAAAAATAAAAAAAAAAACAGTTTTATCAAAAATAACGCTCTCGCAACGACAAAAACATATTACTGGAGTTAAATTAAACAGTGGAACATCACAAGCTTGATGGCTTTTAATATCTTATAGCATTATTTATTATTATTATGTCTGTTGGAGCCCAGTTCAGGGCCAAGGCCTCCCTTCCTTGCTTTAAATTTTTCTGTCTTTAACCATATCTGGCCAATCCTTTAGATAGGAGTCTAACTTTTCACGTTATCTCTTTCTGAGCTTACCTCATCGCTGGTCCCTGTTATTCGGGAGCCGGTCAATGATTGCTTTCGCTCAAAGTAGAAGAATATCTGGAAGGACTTGGGGGAGGTTTTTGCCCAGCTGTGGAACAGTAATGGCTAGGAAAAAAAATATACTGTCACAAAACGTCCCATGTACTTGTCCCTTAGTACAGCTTGGAACAGCTTGGCTAATGAGGATCAATCACATAATAGCAAATCCGATTTTTACTAAGTACATCATACCTATGTGTAATAATTTACTGAGCATTTAATTTTTTAAATTATTAAAATCCGTCAAGAAATGGTGGATTTATTAAAGTTTTTCTGAACGGCTACTTGGAAACGCGCTCTCGCTGGACTGTTTACGATGACGTCATCTGTCATGATCCGAGCGACGAACGGCTTGAAATGAATACGATTAAGTATTCATTCGCTGTTGGAGACCGATCATGACAGATGACGTCACAGCGAGTCGCTTCATTCTCGGTCTCGTTTCTGAAACTAATACAATAAAATTGTTGTATCTTTGTCATTTTTAGTCCGATTTAAATAATTTCTACACAGTATTTACTGTTTTTTTTTGACGCTAAAGTCTGCATACGCCACAAAAATCATGATTGATCCTCATTCCGGTTAGGCCCACACTACGGTCCACGGACGCGTGGCTTCATAGACGCGTATACGCGCATTATACGCTTGGTGGTACGACACGATGGCACGACGTTGCCGCTTCGTCGTCAGTTTCATAGTTTTATATGTAAGCTGTGAGCAGGCGTATGACGAATACGCGTCCGTGGGCAGGGCGCCTAAAATACGTATTTTATTTTTCTCAGTGGTTACGCGGCATTAAATGTGCACACAGGTTTAAAATGTGATTTTATATTTAATAACAATAGTGTTAAAGCGTATTTTTTTTTTCTCAATCAGTAGGCTTGCGGTTGATGTCAAATGTTTTTAGTTTAGTGGAAAGTCTCTATCAATGACACTTACACACCTACGGGTTGAAGTAGTTAAGCAAGAATGGACTTGGAAACTCGAATACTGCCAAAATAATTAGTCTTCGCTACTATGTAGTATAATACAAACTTAGTCGCTTTTTGTTTATGTGTGTTTATCTGTCACCATCTGGGTTACCATGACGTTCAAAATAAGATTGTTTTATTCTTATTCCGTTGTGGGTAAGAGATGGCGCTAGACAACCTGTATAGCTCTGTCTCTTACCCACACTGAAATAAGAATGAAACAATCTTACTTTGAACGTCATGGTAACCCACCTGCTCCTAAACAATGCAACGGATTTAGATGTGGTGGGTTTTCAATATTAGCGATCAGCATCAATAATTGCGAACACATTTATTGTGAGCTAAGGGATGGAATTTCCCTGCCGGAGTCTGTGTTTCATGATAGCTACTTCTTGGCAAGCGTGCTCCATTGCCGGCCACATCATCGCTTACCATCCGGTGAGATTGTGGTCAAACATGGGCCTATTTAAAATAAAAAAGGAAGGTTTTTAGGTATAATTTGCACCCATGCCAAGCTGAGGCGGAACACTAGTTAAATATGATTTATCTGCATTAATTACGTAACAAAATTTATTTGTTAAATCTATGTAAAGAAAACACGATATTTTTTTATTGCGTTTGCTCAAACGTTATGTTACATATGAACATTAAAATAAGATTTAAATTACAGCGATTGAGAGCTCTCTTGACTTGCAATAAATATACCTACTTTTAAATTTTTTATTTATTTAAACGTTGGTGTGGTGGTATTACAAAATTGAAGAGACTTTCCATAGATTACTACTTTGAGTAAGATCTGATTTCTCACTTGTTTTTTTATGTATTTGTCTGTAAATTAATATTTGATTAAGCTATTTTATTATATCTTTTTGATAAGCGTTGTAGAGACATGACGTAATTGCTTCTAAATTAAAACCGTTTTCTACACTATTAATAATAATACTCGACATTTTTGATTCTGTTCACGACGACTTGAAAAATTATCGAATAATAAAAATAAAAAATATATATATATAAAGACATAATTTTTCATAAAAAAAAAAATGGAAAACCAACCACCGAATATTAAATGTAAATAAAAATGAATTGAAAAATAAACGTAAAAAAAAAAATAACAAAAACAAAAAAAATATTGCTTTAGCTACTTATGGACTTTTTTGTTATGTTTTTAGTGATAGTAGTACATAAGGACGTGTTTTCAATGTTATTTTGTTGTATCAGAATTAATACGGATGCAGAATGAATTTATATTTTTATCGTAACTAGTGCAATAAGATTATATGGAATATAATTTAAAAATATTTATAAAATATTAAGTTTTTCAAAAATCGTTGATAATAAAAAATAGAAAGTTGAATGGGTTTATGTATTTAAATTATTGATAGTATTTTCTTAAGGTACAGATTTCAGCACATATCCCTCTGATCTCTCGTATAATTTTATTGCACACGAATTATTTTGCGTCTGTATTAAAAACGGCTTTGTTCTCATTTGCAAAAAAAACAGGGTGTGTTTTTCAATGTAATATTTTTTCATAGATGTGCCGCGTTAGTGTGTAACGTCCATATTTTTTCGATGATTACGTTGTTTCGTAACATATAATAAAATAAAAGAAAAATAATAATTAGTAAAATAAATGTATTATTCGACATGAACTGCAAATTGACATAAAATTTAAATATTTTTCTACTTAAAGAAAAAAATCTATTTGGTTTACACTAACTTTATAATTTTATTATATGTTACTAAATTACTTGAATTCTGGTTCATGATTGGCCGGACATTTTTAGGCTATGATTGTATAACGTCGACATTGCCGGGTCATAGTATCTAGCGAATAATATGGATCACATAATGTACATTTACCCTTTAAAATTGATATCCCTAATCAATGGAGTTTTTTGTCATGATATATTGTGGGCACTGATAGTCTTAGATTTTAAATAAATCAGTGAACTTTAAAGGGTCAATGTATATATATTTTAATTTCTACAAGTTTTTAAGTATAATGCACTATACAGTCATTATAGAAGACGTCTTGTTCACTATAAAAAGTAATTAATATGATTATTTTTTTGGTTTATTCAAAGTCATTTTTTATACTAACTGAATGAGTTAAAACGTAAAAAGACCGGTCCAGGTTAGCTTCATTCACTCATCACTCTCTCACTCACCGTATTACTTATTTTTTTCATCATTCATTATTTCATTAATCGCTAGCCTGACGCCGTCTTAATTTTGCGTGTTTTCTTAATACTTGGCTTTTTAACATTATTCAATATCTTTTTTTAGGAGTTGTGTTTGTGTTTTTAATTCATACATCACATTCGACTCAAATGCAAGCTTTTGGAATAGATATTGCATAGAATTTATATTAATTGGTCAAAGATATCTAGGTCTTAACTGTAAGACAATAAGGGTTGATTTCGCAGGCAGATAACTTTTTTCTGAGGAATAGTAGGTAGTAATAATAAAAAAATGTAATTTATTCTTCGGATGAAAGGGATTTGATTGTTGAAATATTATAAACCTTTATCACTATCACACAATACATATTAAAAAGATTTTATATAGATAATTAAAAAAATACTTACTTTTTCTAGTGAACGCGCCGCCATTGCCACATTTAATTTACTAAGCCTTTGATGTTAATTAACTTATTAAGATGTTTTCTAGTAGGTGCACCTTAGTTGTAAACGGAAGCGCCAGCACGGTTTAACATAGTGTTGTTGTGTATTGGTGATTTGTATCTGTCACTTAGGTTTTCTATTACTGTTACACGACGAAGATTTTTTTTATTACATTTTGTATATTTAGAAAAAAAGGTCATCTTATTCACGAAAGACGACGGGATTTGATCCCTTAATTTGGATGCATATTTAGATAAAAATATTTAATTTATAGAATACAAATCATGTGTTCAACAATGTAAGCAAATTTAAATCATGTTTCGTTTAAAAAAGTGACATAATAATGATTTTAACAGTATAGAAAACTTAAGTCACCGACCAGCATGAACGATTTATATATACATATAGTATAAAAGATATATTGTAAATTATGGATAACAGTGAATGTATATTGTTGTAACAGAGGAAAACAGTTCTCTAGACAAAACATTTATTTAGTTGTTTTATTTATACCACCTGTAGCGACATCTATGGCATCACAAAAGAACTAATCCTGCATCACGCTATCAAAGTCCTCCGCGCGATTGGAACATATAGAACAGCCCGAAATCATTTATTGGGCAGCTGACCACCAGACATAACACCCGTCTGGTCGTAGGATCCTCCCTTTTCAACGGAGGTTTGCGGGACTTTACTCTCTGTTTCGCCTACCTCCAAACTGGTGACCCCGACGTGATGAGGCGAGTGATGAGTGTGTGGTGGATGAGTGGTGGTGTGGTGAGAGTGGTGGGGGGTGTTGAGGGGAGTGATGTAGCGACATCTATGGCTTCACACCCAATAACACTACGTTTACACAAGTTTATGAAATAGAAGATAAAAAACTTATAAAATACATTCTTTTTTGTTGTGCACCTGTCATGCTGTCTCTCCAGGTTGACAGGTAGAAAGTAAGTAAGGTACCTTTGTACTTTTGGTTGCATGAAGATTAGACATAAACGAGCACGTTAGTGAGAGTTTGTCATGTTCACTCAAATGTCTCACTGATGGTAGCGCGCATGTTGGATCATTCGGTTCCGTTCAAAATGGTTGAGTTAAGAAGTGGTGCTGAAATGCGTCGTGAACGGACGCCATCAGTTGATACTGGTCATCTCTTCACTGCCAGTGGTCGTCTTAGTATGCCGAAGTCGTCTAACAACCCAGACGTCGGCCATATTTGTCGTCAAGAATTCGTATCGAATTCGAATTGGTCGAGAGAACATTGGCTTCTGTGTATGCAACGCTTCGACAGCTATCTTTGGCACGTTCAACAACCCAGCCATAATTTCTGACAACTGGACTCGCTGCCAATGTTGACTAAATTCTTTCTATTTTTTTAATTTATATAAACCAGTGCTTGACTGCGATCCCATCTGACCCTGTGTAAATGTCTGATGACTCGGCTCGCAGCCGACGTCCACCAAATTCGTCCAAACAACACGAATACTTGAAATGGTGGAAAGAACGTTCGCATCTGTGTAAGCAACACTTCGACAGCCGTCTTTGGCATGCCGGAGTAGTCCAACGACCCAGACGTCGACCATATTCGCCATTAAGCGACATGCAAGTTCTTGCAATGGTCGAAAGAACATTCGCCACTGAGTAAGCAACGGCAACGCTTCGACATCCGTCTTTAGCACTTTCAACGACCCAGTGTAAATGTCTGACAACTCGATTCGCTGGCGACGTCAATCAAATTCACGATCGAGCGACAAATACATGCAATGGTCGACTGAACATTCACTTCTGTGTAAACAACGCTTCGACAGTTATAGTCTGGGGTGACGTAAACGTATAACGAGGGGTAAATGTCTGACGACTGAACTTGCTGCCGATGTCCACCAAATTCGTCATCGAACGACCAGTGACGGATTAAGACTACTTGATGCCCTAAGCAATCTACGCCTATGGGCCCCCCTATCCGTATGTCAACTAGAATCGAACCTTTACCGCCTAAAAATATAAGGTTTTATAAAATAAGGTGATGAGATGTAATGTACCTTAGAAGTGGAGTAGGTGTGACAACAATAAAAACCAAAGCATAATTTATTTATTAGGGGTTAAAGTATGAAATTGCCGATTTGTACTTAAAAATTGAAATTCGTTTTTTTTTTGCATTTAACATATTTATTTAATCAAAATAATTACCATTATTATCTATACATAGCTGCCATCTAATAGGAAGATCATTTATGCCTTTGCGATTATCTTTTTATTGGTAAGCTTTGCTTTAGGACACTGTTGCGGCGTTTGACCTGGGGTCAGCCATTGCATTTTTCACTTACGGATATCGGAAATAATATTAAGTAATAATAAGCGTAATAATATTTTACTTAATTAATATTTGTATGCTACTTTGTTGCACAAGAACACAGAGACACTAATATAATACAATTGTAATAACTAAATTTTACCTGTGTACACAAATAAAATTTTTGTATTTGTAAAGAATCAACTTTTCATTACAGTATGTCACAATTCGATCCAATATTCCTTCATTTTTGTATCGATTCAACGAGGCAACACAAGATATTTTTGCAGATCAGACCATAACATGAGGCACCCATTTTTCATATTTTTTTATTGTTGGTAAGGTAACGTTAAACCATGCCGCTTATTCCTGGGTAGTCAGGCTCGGATGGACTTCCACCATCTCTTTGATGGTGGAAGTCCATCCGAGCCAGACTACCCAGGAATTCATTGTTATTCACCCGTGTGGGCGGTCTTCCACGTGGTTCGTTCTTCAAATCAAAGTTTCCATCACGAAAGCGTTTAAACCAAAATCGCACGGTGCGTTCATTAGCAGTCCCCTCTCCAAACGCAACATTGATATTGCGAGCTGTTTTTGTCGCGTTAGTTCCACGTCGGAACTCGTATTCAAAAATCACTCGAATTTTCGAAGTATCCATCTTTCTTGTCTAAGCTGAATAAAAACAAGTGAAGGTCGATAATCGAATGTTGCACATTTTTTAACAAACTACCAAAAAAGGAGGAGGTTATCAATTCGGTTGTATTTTTTTTTTAAGCTTGATATGTTACCTCAGAACTCCGTCGTTTATGGACCGATTGGCATATTTTTTGCCGCTTAGAGGATATGCTTCCTGATTGGTCCCATTTTTTTCAAAATCCAGTTTTCATAATGAATCCAAAAGAAATCGAGGGAACTCCTCAAATATTATAGGCATATAGTTATTTTGGTATTTTCATCGAGGACTTAAGCATTTACAGTGAAAAAGTAACATTTCATGAAGTGGAACTGATAAAGAAGACCAGAAATGGCCAACGGTCCAACGGAACTTCATACTCACATAGATATCACAATGAAGATAGTTAAGCGACTATGGCAATAAAAATAAATAAATGGTTCTGAATAGTTATGTTGAAAATGGTATCATTGAAGTGAACTGATGATGATGATGAAGCCGGAAGGTAGGCATTAGAACTCCGTAATTAATCAATGTAATCTCACCGCGTTTGGGCTTATTGGAATTGTCATGAGATGCACTTTGGCTATAAGGTACTATCAAACTGTTCTGATGATGGAGCTGGAAGGTAGAAGGTAGACATAGGAACTTCATATAAAACAATGTAACCCAGCAGTGTTTGGGTTAATTGGATTTGTCATGAGAATAGGCACTCTGGTTATAAGCGTATCGCAACTAAAGTGTGAAAAAAAACAATAATTTCGGAAGTCGGTGTTAAATAAGAAACAAAAAATACCGAGAAACACCGACTTCCGAAATTAAAATTATTTTGGTTCTTTTAGTTTTTTTATTTAGTGTAGTCGGTTATTTATTTTATTTTTTTGTACAAAGTTTTTTTTTAAAGAAGAACTGCATACGGACTAGAAGAACCTACTATGTGAAAAAAGTTTCACTCAAAAATCTCAAACCATGAAAGTTTTATGTCAATTAGAAGTACCTGTTACAATAATAAAATGGCAATTTTATACTTTAACCCCTATTATTACGTATGCATAGAAGCCGGCCGGCAAAATTACTCAAAAAACAAAACATTTGATTTATTTATTAAAACTTCATGCAACATAAAGGTACAAAGGCGGACTTATTGCAAAACACGATTGAAAAGAGTGTCCATGGAGTTTCTTGCACATTCTTCTCCATAGAGATCTACGCTTTGGAATGTGCAATTAGCATCATTTTTTTCTGACAGACTGACTTCTTGACATTTCAAAAGTGCCTGTAAATGGTTTATTTGAAATAAATGCTTTGAATTTGAATTTGAATTTGAATTTAGACATTCCCTACCAGTCAACCAAGGGTAGTGAAGAGAACACATGGTAGGTGCATAAAAAAAAGAAAAGAATAATACGAAAACAAGGGGTGGATTGTGATTGGCTGATCGCAATTCCGGTGCATTTGAATTGCCGAATGCACTAGCGGGCAGCGAGTGGGCAAGCGGGAGCGGGATTATGACTCTAGGTCAGACTCTATGTCAACTTAAAAACTGCGAATTTTCAAATATATTTAAATCTAATAATAACGTAATTAAAACTAACTTACAAAATAAAAATAAAAGCCCTGAAGTACTAAAAATTTTCAAATTATTCCTAGAAACTTTTTTTGGTATGGTTTTTGGTGACATGAGAGTGAGACGTGATGCCCTAAGGACGGATTTTTTTGTGCTTCTTCTGGTGCCCCCCCTAGACGTGATGCCCTAGGCAATTGCTTAATTTGATTAAGGGTTAATCCGATACTGCGAACGACACGAATGCTTGCAATGGTCGACTACTCAATCGTTTTTGTGTAAGCAAAGCTTCGGCAGCCATCTTTGGCATGCCGAAGTAGCAAATCACCCAGTTTTAATTAGTCACCACCAGGGGCGCCGGCTTTTAGAAAACCTCATGGGTGCTCATGCTCATTTGATGAAAAGTGGCGAAGTGTAAGAAAAGAAATGCACACTGATCGACATTTAGATAACGGATACCGGCATCAGTAACTGGCATCCGTTGCCCGCATCGTTAATAAATAATAAATTGAGACAACATTACATACATTGTCCTGGTCCTAAACTAAGGTTGTTTTCCCTTGTACTATGGAATCCAGGAATAACGAAGGTACCACAAACACCCAGACCCAACACAAATATCTGTTTCATCAACAAACATTTGTGTTGGTGCGGGAACCGAACCCGAGACCCTTGCGTCTCAACCGGCGTCCTAGTCTGAACCACTGTGCTAAACGGGTCGTCAAGTAATGAAAAAACGCCCATCCCTAAAAGGCGATTACTGATCTGTGTCTTGATGTCTATTCTCAGGGTTGCTCGGCACCCACTGTTTATTTCTCATGGGTAAGTACCTACTCGTGCCCCCGAGCACCCACGGAGTCGGCGCCCCTGTTCACCACAAACGATATAAAAATAACGGTAAATTCACTGATTTCGAAATTAGGACATTGAACGGTGTTGAACACCCAGAAAGTGATGAAGCTATCCAAAAAATGCCTTAAGCCAGAACTATCTAGAAGCTATCTAGAATTACACCTCTATCTAGAACTACATTTCAATCTAGAACAAATCAGTAGGCTGTAACTAAAGTAAACCGTAGGTACCTACTTCATATTATGCAGTTTTAGTTAAAAAATATTGTCAATCTTACAGTGCATGTTGAAAATAAAAGATATTTATGACAGGTATGACTCATGGAATATTGCTAACTCTGCTGATCAGAAATTCTTTAGTTACAAAGTGCAATAATTTCAAGTTATTAGGTGCCATATAGTGACCGTCTTTTAAATAGATTTTATAGTGAAAGCATCAGTTATTGTATCCAATTTTTTTACTAAAGATGTACTAAAAATACATGAGATTCTAATGTTAACACGCATACATCGCAGAAATTGAAAGAATATTAACAATTAACAAAAAAATGCATATAATAAAAATAATTCTCGTCCTCCAATTCACTATAATTGACACCCTAAACATAACAGAAACGACAACCAAAATGAAATCATTTCTCACAAAGTATAAAAACAATCGACGTGCTAGATGTAACAGTTTTGGTAAAAGTGACAGTCTAGTGGCCGAAACTATCAAATTGGTGGAAAAAAATGCTGGCTTCGGAGAGTTTCTCAAGGGTTTCAATGTCAGTCAGTGTTCTTTGAAAAAGGGTGCTGAATATATGAAAAGGCATGTATTGGACGGATTGATTGTTCATCCTGATTTACCAGACTGGCATTGGAATGAGTATAAGGTAAGTTTTTATTTTTTATATCGTGATCCATTGAATGCCAACTACGAAATATTACGTAGCTCGTGGTATATGGCAGATGCCGACCACGTATTATTACGTAGGTCTTCACTACAGACTAAGGTAAGAAACCTGGATATAATAAAACATTATGGGCGGATTCCTGAATTGAATATTTTAGTTAAGAAAGTCTCAAACCATACATATCTGCCAAATTTTGACAGGTTAGCAAAGGACAGGAGGGCAAAGTAGAGTTTGAGTAATTCTCAACTTCGAATGCATGAATCAGAAACCCGAGGGTTAGTGTGCATAGCCACGCAATATTACGTACCTACTAGGCGTGGGCAGTGTGACGTATTTGCGATTGGAACATTACATCTGAATCACTGAAAAGTTCCGGAACACTGATATGTATCATTTGGAACATCTGCTCAATATAAAAACACAGACACTGACTGAATCGTGATCTGTTACGTCGCGTCATATTCACACTGAGACAATGACGTTTTGTTACATAGAATTTTTAATTTAAGAATAATTTTATGAAGATATTTTTAGTTTAGGTCATTATTTAGGTATATTTACACTATTTACCTACTAACGTTATAATTTAAAGAGACTGCAGCCTGCAGTTACATAGAGTAATAGTGTTCTAATTGTTCCAAATGACGCATTTAAAACAATACTGTTATACCAATCTTTCTAAATACTAAAATTTTTCGGAACAGTGAGTCGGTTCAGTAGATTAACACACGCTTATTATGCACGCATATCAGGTCATTTTGGGTGGTGGTTAGGTTAGTGGATCTAATTGCTATGCTGGAAGTTGTGGGTTCGATCCCCACCCAAGACGAATGGTTACGGTGATCAGCACGATAATTTGTTCTGTGTCTGGGTGTCATTCATCATTTCAGCCGAAAGACGTCCACTGTTGGACATAGGCCTCCCCCAAGCGTCGCCACAACGACCGATCCCATGCTTCTCGCATCCACCGCACTTCCGCGACCCTCAGCAGGTCGTCGGTCCACCTTGTGGGAGGCCTTCCAACGCTGCGTCTTCCGGTGCGCGGTCGCCACTCTGGAACCTTTCGGCCCCATCGACCATCCGTTCTACGAGCAATGTGCCCTGCCCACTGCCACTTTAGTTTGGCGATTCTTCGGGATATGTCGGCGACCTTGGTTCTCCTGCGGATAACTTCACTCTTATGCGATCACGCAAGGAAACTCCGAGCATAGCCCTTTCCATTGCCCTTTGGGTGACTGTAAGCCTTCTGATGAGGCCCATTCATTGTCTGGGTGTAATTTATCTATAATACGTATGTATTAAGAAATATAGATAGCACTGTTGCTGAAAGATACTTGTCCGATGTACGTGCTAGTACGTCACAGATCCAGCTTTTCCGAGAAGCTATGGTTGAACGCTTGAATTTGTCCTTGAAGGTAGCATCCGATTGAGGCAAGGCCAATCTGGTCAAGTTCAATGCTGCTAAAATCCAGGCGTGTCTTTTTTCCGCCAAACGGAGCCAATTCCGCCCGGCTCCATCATTCCGGGGTGTAACCGTACCGTGCTGGAGTCGATTGAGAAGCGAGTCAAGAGGATCATCGGTGATGATGCATTTGTCGAATCAAAACTTCAGTCTTGAGCATCGACGCCGAGTTGCTAGCCTGTCGGTTTTCTATCGCTTACGTTTCGGTGTTGTTCGTTGCGTTGAAATTTCACAATTTAATTCTACCAAGTCCGTTCAATCATCGGACCACTAAACGTACGGCGTTGTGCCATCGGTACATGGTGGACATCGCACCCATACGTACAAAGCGTTTTGGGAACACATTCATTATACGTACCTATATCTAAGGAGTGGAATTCGCTGCCGGAGTCTGTGTTTCCTGATAGCTACAACCTGTCAACAGTGAATAGGTTACGTTTAGGCAAGCGTGCTCCATCATTGGCCACATCATCGCTTACCATCAGGTGAGATAGTGGTCAAACGCGAGCCTATCAATAATAAAAAAATATAAGTATGTTTATCAGTTGTCTAGCACCTACACATAGCACAAGCTCTGCTTAGTTTGGGACTAGATGGCTTTGTGTGAAAGTTGCATGTGGAATATTAATATAAGTACCTCCCCATTAATGTCTACTATCAGCAACTTTCCTATTGATGGTATTAAATACTGTGTTATCGTAATTAATTAATGGCGAATTAATTTATACCAAAGTCCTGTTTTAGCATGTTTGGGAATTTTATGGTTAAACATAAATGATGAACTCTTTGGGAATAAATTAGTTCTTGCTGTCACTTCTCCATAGGAAACTATCAATTCGAACCATGCTTGGGCATTGGCTTCTGACGCTTTAAAAGCCGCCGATGTAGGCCCTTGTGTTCAAGGTTTGCTTGGAGAAAACACATTGTTGAGTTAAGCTCGCCTTAGTACATGAATTATCAAATCACTGTGTTTCATAATAAATTATGTGTACAATAAAGAATTAAGATGAGAAATATTTTGAGTTGATTGACAACTTGCTTGCTGCGGTCTTCCCGTCCAATTATAATTTAGGTGTCCTCAAGGCTAGAGTGAATAGGCTCTTAATAAAATATATAGTGCGCCTCACCGTCAACGATTGCATTACTACCATCAGGTGGGATCACAGTCAAGTACTAGTTTACAACAATAAAAAAAGGGACATTGATTAGGTATTGAATTGAAGATGTAATGTATTGTGCTAACACGAGTAAAATGTCTTATTAGAACGGGGATGAAAAAATATACAATTAAGTGCCTTTCTACCTACAGTTCTCCCTCCCTTTTCAGGCTGTCCACAAAAAGGCGTATCGAACACCGCAGCAAGAATTAGAAGCACTAACGAAGTGGCGCAACAATCTCCAGATAGTGGCGCAACACAACCGCGACTTTTTGATGGGCAAGCAGTCGTATTCGCTGCATCTGAATCTATTTGGCGATCTGGTAACAATCATGTTTTTAAGCTCGTATTTAGTTTTAACTAGCTGATGATAGGAAATTATCCCAAGAGAATAGGGTGTTACACTCATTTTTGAAAAGTGTCTCAATTAGATTCTATAGTGCTAACCACTAAACCACTAAAATTTTCAAATTCTTAAACTAAAACTTACATTTTCAAATTTCGCGCGTATTTGACGAAAATGTAGAAAGCATTGGACGCCATATTTACTCTGCGGTCGTGACGTCAGTTGGCTGTGTAAACAAATGCGCTCATTATGGCCGATCAGTTGACAGTTGTCACTTTAGTTTACTAATCACAGCCGAATGACGTAATAACATGGTGGCTACTATTTCAAGGCGATAAAGAACAGATAATAAAAACAGAAGACTTAGAATTGAATTTGAAAATTTATTTTGTTATTTTATGAACTAAAAAAAAACACTTACCGACTGCATTTTATACCTAAGCTATCTTAATAATATATTGTTAGATTTTTTCTCATATAGAGTAAAATACCCTATTACACTCTCGGGATAAAAAAATGTTCTACATAGACAATCTAACCGTAGGTATGTCTAACTGTAGATCCTATGTTCATGGATTGTCCGAAAGGGAACCCCGGGGTCCTGGAACGCAAGATAAAGAAGGATCATAGGAGTGGCTTTTAGTCAGTAAAAGTCTGACACGCCCTCTCGATCCACTCTACAGTGGGGGAAGTCATTGGATAATTTCCCGCATAAAAAAGGTACCTATGTGTCAAATTTCATCCAAATTTGTTCAGCAGTTTGAGTGTGAAACAGTAACAAACAGACACACAGAAACTCTTGCCTTTACAATATTAGAGTGATTGTTCTAAAGTTTAGAACAATCATAGTACCTAAGTCCAGTCACGTCTAAGTGTTTAGAATTTAAACAGTATAGGATAAAGATTTTTGAAAACAAGATAAAAATTGCTTTATTAAAAAAAAACCGCTAGCGAAGGAGATGGCTGTACGCGTGTGGGATCGGACATCATCACGCCCCAGTCGCTGAGACACCGAACCCAACTACTAGCCCCGTAAGTGTGAGTTTGCGGACGGCGAACAATGGGTAGCTCGCCATCCGGACATCCGGTAACCGTCCGGACCGAGCCCGAGTCGTCGACGGGGCGTAGTGTTCCATACGAGTGTCAGCAAGACCGCAGGGGTCAAGCAGGACCGATGCCTACTAAGGCCATGGGTTAACTTCTGAAAAGGTTTCCCGTAGTCCTAAAATGCAAAGGGTAACTGAAGGAACATAGGTGTGATTTTAGCCAGTAAAAGTCTGACACGCTCGGCACTAGATGATTTCCCACTTCCAAAAAAGTTTAGTATAAGAATCCTTCGCGGTTAGCACAGCATAATCGGCCTTATAATGCTCCCACTGCTGGGACTCAGGCCTCCTCTCTAGGAGAGGGAATGGGCCGTAATCCACCACGCGGGCCCAATGTGGGTTGTTGGATGTCATGTCTTCGAATTTTTGGTTCTAGGACATGCCGGTTTCCTCGATGTTTTCCTTCACCGTTTTGAGAGCAGTGGTGATGAAATAAATTGCACAAAGTAAAGCGCCTGGCTGGGTTTGAATCCGTGACTTACAACTCGTAAGTTGGGGCCGTTACCACTTGGCCACCACTGCTCTATCTTCGCGGTTATCATACACTATTTATCTATGTATTTTTTTTCTATGTTTTTATTTATTTAATATACTTATGAATGTTAGTCTATAAGGTATTAATATAATGTGGGTACTGTTTACCTGAAATAAAATTATTAATATTACTAGTTTCTACCAGCGGCTTCGCCCGCGTGGAGATTTAAACTATCCTATCTCTCAAGTTGGATCGAACTGCACATGGTGTGCGAATTTTATTATAATCGGTTAAGTGGTTTAGGAGTCCATTGAGGACAAACATTGTGACACGAGATTTATATATATTAAGATTACTATTTACTTATCCACGTACATAATAACTACAGATTACATCAGAACACTCTATATTAATGAGGCCAATATAGTTTATATTAAAGGCTTAATTATCGCGATCGAACGCCGATTCCATGAATTCTATAGCAGTTGTATCTCAGAGCTAATTAGCGTGAACACAGTTTGGGCTAGGATTGTGGCCTATGATTAATATTAAGCTGTTATATTTTACTAGATTCTATCTGCGATATAACCCGTGTGAAAGTTAGAAACTATCTAAAACGAATTTAACTTCGGGTTAAAATGTATCCTATGTCCTTCTATAAGGTCTAATCTATCTCTGTACCAAATTTCATCAAAATCGGTTCAGTGGTTTAACTGTGGAAGTGTAACAGTCGGAGTAAAGCTAGAACTAGATTCTAGATTAGACCGACGCACACGTGTAACACGCCCGATTTGTACGTAGAACGACGTCGCGTGGCGTGGATCAAGTGTAGCTCTACAAGTCTAGTTTCCATATAAAATGTCAAGTCTGCTATTTTTATAAATTCCTCATTCCAAGACGATCCCATTGACATTTTGCTAAAAGTTCGTAATCTGCTAATTAATTCATAATATCGATAATTGATCGATCAATGGTCTCGTAACAGAGTTTTAGTAGATTGACAATATTGAGCTTAATAAAAGCAATGACTGCACAATGACGTTCTAACGGTAGGTCACTGATCAAAGGAACTGTTAAAAGTTTAGCAGGTTACCGCATAAGTCAGATATTTTGTTGTCAATATTTACGAGATTACCATTCTATGCCAATTCTTTCAATGGAGTGTCAGTAGTTGACCATTGGAAAGTCATAATGACGCCATTATATTAGTAGACTAGCTTCTGCCAGCGGCTTCGCCCGCGTGGAAGTAGGTTTCTCCATACAAACTTTGGACCCCCATTTCATCCCTTTATGGGGTGAATTTTGGAAAATCCTCTCTTAGTGCTCGCCTACGTCTTATAAGGAAACCTTGTGCAAAATTTCACGCTCCTAGTCCCAGTAGTTTTGGCTGTGCGTTGATATTTCAGTCAGTCAGTTTCTCCTTTTATACATAAAATATAGATTTCCAAACTTGTCAAAATCAACAATTATGAAATCAATGATAGACCATTCCCCAGTTCGGCGTGTGTGGCACACATGTGCACAGTGTAGTTCTAGCTTTATTTCCGCATCATATTAAACTGATGTTATAAAGGTGAATTTTTGAGTATATGTCTGTGTGTTTATATTATGTTAGTTACTCCTTTTCGCTCGAACGGCTGAACGCGCCGCCCCAATTTTTTATAAGTGTGTTTTTGTTGTTCCATTTAGGATGTAAAAGAATACTTCAACAAGTTCCTGAGGTTGTTCCACACGTTTCCCCTGTTCGACCCGGCTGAGGATCCACATAAGATAGCGTATCGTAAGAATTTGCACCGCAGTGTTCCAGAAACGGTAAGGAATTAGATATTCTTATATAGATAAGTTAAAAACTATACCTGGGTAAAGTTATGCCTAAGTAGGCATTATTTAAAATCGATATCGGGTTCCATACCTCAACAGGAAAAAACGGAACCCTTATAGGATCATTTTGTTGTCCGTCCGTCTGTCTGTCTGTCAAGACCCTTTATTGCGGGAATGTGTGAAGGTATCGAGTTGAAATTAAAAAAAATAAACTCAAATCTACGGTCCCTTAAAGCTGTGAAAAAATCAAATTTCTAAGTTTAATAATAATAATAATAATAAATTCATTTATTGTTTGTTACAGGTGTATGGTCAGATCTTATGATTATTTGTTGTTTATCGCTGTAACATACCCATGGGGCTTACAATATTTATAAGTCAAAAATTGCATAAAATAAAATACAATTCTGGTTATCATTAAATCGGTTACAATATTCATAAGAATGTCATTTTCAATTAAAATTAAGTAGGTTAATAGTCACAATGACACTGGTTACAATATTTATGTCATTTTTTTTTCAATCAATATATGCCTGGTTACGATATTATTTACATGTCCATTTCAATTAAATTAAACGTCACTGGTCACTTTTTACTACATCGTCAAATTTGTTTTGGATTCAAAGTCAAGATTTGTAATTATACAATAATAAGTCATAATAGTAGCATGATACATATTTTAATAACATTAATATATTTCATCAATAGCTCGGTCATTCAGAAATTCATTAATTGAATAGTAAACTTTACCTAAAAGAAACTCCTTAAGACTCGACTTGAAAGTATTTAAGGACGAGATATTTTTAATACAATTTGGGAGTTTGTTATAAATTTTTATTCCCATTCCAAATACACTTGATTTGTACTTCACAGTTCTGCATATAAAGCCTCTTAGTTTAGTTTTGTGTCTCGCACTTCTCAATGTTTCATAACTACCTATATCGCGTTTTACCATCATTGCTGCTTCGAATATATATAATGAAGGTAAAGTCAGGATTTTCAATCTTTTAAAAACTGGTCTACACGAATCAGTCTTTTTTAGGCCGCATATACTTCTGAGACATTTTTTTTGGGCTTTAAGAGCATACTCCCTGTTTGTTGAATTACCCCAGAAGAGGATGCCATATCTTAGTGTGGAGCCCACATACGCATGATAGACACTCAGCAAAGTACTCTCACTTGTAACTTTTCTCAACATATAGAGAGCGCATGAAAACTGATTTAACTTTTTGCAAACATGATCAATTTGGGTTTTCCAATTTAGTCCAGAGTCAATTTGAAAGCCAAGAAATTTTAAGGTCTTGACTTCCTTCACCGTTTCACCTTTGTACTGTATTTGAAGACTTTTAATTTTTTTATTCTTATTTACAAAGGACATGTAACATGTTTTGTCAATATTAACTTTTAGGTTATTTGCTTGTAACCAATTTATTATATTTTCGAGGGAGTTATTTATATCCATTTCGTAATTTTCTTGAATTTCGTCAGTGAAAATAGCGGTACTATCGTCTGCAAATAGTATCATTTCGTTGTTTATGGCTTTCGGAAGGTCATTAATATATATTATGAACAAAAGCGGGCCAAGAATACTTCCTTGGGGCACTCCGTAATTAACAATTTTAGGCTCTGACTTAAATGTTTGTTCGAATCTTGTATCATTAGCTATTCTTGATATTTGAGTTATTTGATACCTGTTTTTTAGGTATGATCTTATAAGATTTAATGCATTTCCTCTCACTCCGTACTTTTCCAATTTATTTATGAGGATATTGTGATCTACGTGATCAAAGGCTTTCGACATATCCATAAATATTGCAGTTACTTGTTTTTTGTTATCAAGTCCTGTCATAACAGTCTTTAAAAAATTTAAAAATGCGTCGCTAGTCGATTTGCCTTTACGAAATCCAAATTGCTGTTTTGTGAATATGTTATTGACTTCAAAATAATTATATATATTGTTATAAATAACTTTTTCAAAAACTTTTGCAATAACAGGTATTAAGGCTATGGGTCTATAAAATTTCATTTGTTCCCTATCCTCCTTTTTAAATAATGGATTAATCACAGTTATTTTTAGTTTTGAGGGAAATATTCCCTGTTCCAGGCATAGATTTATAATGGTGCTAAGTATTGGAGCTATGAGATGAGATACACGTTTAATAATTTTAGTATTTATATTGTCATAACCTGTACTATTAGTATTTTTAAGTCCTTTTATTATCTGGTCAACTTCATACGGATTTGTTGGCTTCATAAACATTGAATTGCAACTATTATATGTCATCGTTTTTAGATAAGTATTATTTTCCTTAGGCGTAGGTTTAATATCCTCGATAAAATAAGTATTGAATGATTCAGCTATTTCTTGCGGTAATGTTACTACTTTGTCATTTACTTTGATTTTCTTAATGTCTTCCTTAGGCGTCACAGTTTTATAATTATTTACAATTTGCCAAGTTGCTTTTGCTTTGTTGGTAGCTGCATTTATAAAGTAGTTATTTTGTGATTTTTGTGTTTTTTTAATTATAGTTCTTAGTCTTTTTGTATAGTCAATAAAATATTTTTTGTCCTGCGGATTTTTCGTTAACCTGTATTTCCAGAGTAGTTGGCGTTTTCGTTTTGAACAAACTCTAATACCTCTACTTAACCATTTCGGCTTCCTGGAAATAGGTATTTTAACTTTTATGATGGGGAAACACAGATCGTAGAACAGTTTAAATAGGTCGAAGAAAGTATCATAAGCCTTTTCGGGATCTTTATTTGTGTAGCATTCTGTAAAACTAAGACTTCCAATGCAGTTTATAAACTTACTTATGTTATCCTCACAATAATCTCGTTTAGATTTGTACCAGTGTGTAATATGGTAACTTTTCTTCACAGGGCATGTCATTAATTGTGCAGTATGATCAGACAGTGAAAGTTCTAGAACTTTTGACTTTGACCCTTTGATATTATGGGCTATATTGTCAATGCAAGTCATGCTACTCAATCTAGTCGGTTCATTAATAGTCAATTGTAAATTGTAACTTGCTAGTATTTGCTCAAACTGTCGGGATACATTATTATTGTCTAACCTGTTAATATTAAAATCTCCGCAAATTATAACTTTTTTAGATGTATAACTTATTCTATCTAAAAGCTCCGTTAGTCTAGTGAAAAATAAGTCAAAGTAGTCCTTACCACTTTTAGGTGGCCGATAAATACATAATATTATAATTCTGTGTTCTATTAGTTCAATACCACTACATTCAAATATATTGCTAATACTCAGACCCTTCGCTTCAGTAATGACTCTAAAACTATGACCCATTTATCTCGCAAAAAACGTATATTTCGACACTCTTGAGGGAATCAAAATTCATAGGCTACTTCCCGTTGACCCAAAATCCTGAAATTTGGCAAGGTTTTATTCAGGTATAGGAATAAATCTGAAATATATAAATTTGTTGTTACGTTACAAAAAAAAATAATTGCAATTCGGAAATATCTTCGAGACTCCATTCCGGAATTGAACTATTTACATGGGTAAGTTTGTACGGAACCCTCAGGGCGTGAGTCCGACTCGCACTTGCCCAGTTTTTTATAATCAATGCAGTAAGCTTTTAATATTGTTTGACAACAAATCCTAGATACTCGTACCTTGAGCTACCAGATATCCAGGTTTCAATAGAAAGAGATCACAGTTGGATACAGGTCTTACCTTAAACTCTGCGATAGTGACCAATTTTTCACATTTTATGAGAGTTTTTAAACTTATTATCTCTCATTCTGAGGTAAAACTATTAATTGACTGGTTTACATGGTTTTTCTTCTATACCACATGTAACATAAACGTACCACATGGGACATAAAATCCCAACAAGCTGAAAATCAGTAAAATTGTCCAAAACATAATTATAAATAATATTTAAAAGTTCCCCATCATTCCCGTGTATGGAAAAAAATTGATTCAAGGTCAAAGGTAAAAAAAAATAGTTTTTCGCGATTTTCAGGAAAACGGTAAGTTTTATCATAAAAGTACATTGGACAAAAATTGTAGATCATAAAATTATCTATAAAAATGTATCAATACTTTTTTCCTGCGAGCCACCGTTTGGAAGCACCAGCACCCAGGAGAAATTCGCCTTTTAGGTTTTTTTTTTTTGGTTTCGGTGGGAAATCATCTTATGACAAATCGCGCTCTTGGGCGGAGCGTGAGATAGTGTCAGACTTTTACTGACTAAAAACCCACTCCTGTTCCTTCTTTGCCTTCGTCCCAGGGCCCCGGGTTTCGTTTCGCCGGTTCTTTTTTATTTTTTTTTATTAATTATAGGCTTGCCTTTGACCACCATCTCACCTGATGGTAAGCAATGATGTAGTCGACGTTGGAGCACGCTTGCCTAGAAGTAGCCTATTCACTCTTGACTTAAAGACCCCAAGTTGTAATAGCTATACGTATAAATTATAATATTTCTTAATAATAAAAACTACTTTCATTTTTACTTATCTAATGGTTTAATTATATCATATATATTTTATTATATCTTCATCAAACATAATTAGTAATTTAGCACGCGGTATGGTTAGTAGGACATTTATTTATTTGTCAGTCGATCAGTGTGCATTTTTCTTCTCACACTTCGCCACTTTTTCGAGTCATCAAATGAGCATGACCACCCATGAGGTTTTCTAAAAGCCGGCGCCCCTGCATATTGTATTTACTTTACAATGTTTATCATCTCGGAAAATGTTTGACAGGTCGACTGGCGCACTACAGGTTTCAAGCCTAAACTAGAGGAGCAACACCACTGCGGCGCGTGCTACGCTTTCGCTGTCACCCATGCGTTGCAGGCGCAGCTCTATAAGAAACATGGCTTCTGGGGGGAACTGAGGTAGTATAACAAATAAAAAAAAACGTTGTAAGAGCTACGGTGCCACAGACAGACACATATGTAGCGGCGGGGTGGCAGCACAAACTTATAGCACCCCTTTTTAGCGTCGACGTCGGGGGTTAAAAAAAAATATGTATGTATTTTTAAAGTATATAAACTAATGCTTGACTGCGACCCCACCTGATGGTAAGGAGTGATGCAATCGTTGAAGGTGAAGCGCACTAGTTCATTATGAGCCTATTTACTTTAGCTTTGAAGACACCTAAATTAAAATCGTACGGGAAGACTGCAGCAGGCAAATTGTTCCGGTCATTCGTTGTACACGGCATAAATGACGAGGCAAGCTTAGTCCGGACGGTATATACAATATAAGAGTGGACACCCGCCGTACGTCAGGTTGTCCGATGGTAGAAAGGTGATGGCGGAATCAAGTCATATAATTCCGGCGCACACTCGCCAAAATGCATCTTGTAAAATACCGAAAGCCTGGATACTCTACGCCTGTGCTCCAGGCTATGTAGAATGGACTTAAGGCGTATAGTCCCTTGAAAATGTGGCCGGAGTTAAATTAAGTTCATTTGATTCCGGACAGCTGCGCCCGGATGACCTTTATATCCAATTTCTTTGCGAAATATTGATTGATTTACATATGCTATGTACATTCTGAAGAACACTTAACCAGCCATTTTTTTGTGTAAACATATTTCTAAAGATCAAAGCCGTTTGAAAAGAGTAGGGAAAACAAGTGAAAAAATATTATATTTTTTTTTTTAGACAAAAGTATTAGTTGCACGAAAAAAATATATGTTGGTAATATTGTAAGTACATGAATCTATGATAAACATATATTTTTTTTCAAATCTATTAATCCAGCCGTTACCGAGGAGTAGGCTTCAGAAAGTCACTGTTTATGTCACTGTTTATGTCACTGTTCGGGCGCCAGGGCCTTAATCAAACTTTGTTCACCAATTAGCCTCTTCGCACGTCTTTTCACTGAATCCAAAGCTGCTAGATGGCATTTTGCAGCACCAATAGCGAACTTTTCTTTTGTTTCCTAACCAGTCCTCAGCAGATTGTGGACTGTAGTTTCAAGGACGGCAACGCGGGATGCGATGGAGGGTCTCTGCGAGGTGCACTCCGGTACGCGGCCAGGGAGGGACTGATCACGGAGTCACAGTATCCTTATGTGGGGAAGGTATGTAGACATTTTATCAGTGGTGATTAAGGTTTATCATCTTAATCTCTTTGATTAACAATTGGGACTATTATTAGAAAGAATTAAAGAAATTATTAGGCATAACTAGGAAAGTCCCGTCCATTCAGTTAAGTCCAATGGTAAACATTCGAGGAAATGTGGACTATGCTGCCTAAAGAAATGTAAAAGATGGTCTAAATAGATTAATTTAGACCATCTTTTATTTTTGAGATAATTAAATAACTTCTCTCGCTCTAGGTGGAGCGACAGGGGTTGTCAGACTTTTACTGACTAAAACCCACCCGTGTTCCTTCAGTTGCCCTTTGCGTTCCAGGGCCACGGTAAATCATTGTATGTCATTGGAAGATTTACTACCTCAAAAACAAATGCGAGTCGGACTCGCGCACTGAAGGTTTCGTACAAATTTACCTATGTAGGTAAATAGTTCAATTCCCTAATGGAGTCTCGAAGATTTTGCCGAATCGCAAAACAGTATTTTTTTTTTTGTGACGGAACAACAAACTTACTGTTTTCAGTTTTATTCCTATATTTGTACTATAAGACCTTGCTTTATGCCAAATTTCAGGATTCGGAAGTACCTACCCTATGAATTCTGAATCCCTTGAGCGTGTCGAAATATACGTTTTTTTTCGTTAACTTGGAAGTTTGAATTTTTCACAGCTTCAAGGGACGCAGGCTTGAGTATATGGTAATTTCAACTCGATACCTCCAGGCGACAGACGGACTACAAAGTGATCCTATAAGGGTTCTGTTTTTCCCTTTTGAGGTACGGGACCCTAAAAAGCGGTCATCATCAGCTTCTATATAACAGACATAGTCAATGCTGGCCATAAGCTTCTTCAATAGCATCTTATCTCTCACACTCATCCAGCTGCTTTCACTCTCATTATATCTTCTTTTTTCTAGGATGGAAGCTGCAAATACAACAGCAATCTCGTAAGAGTCCGGGCTCGAAGGTGGGCGACCCTTCCGATAGGAGACGAGGCAGCCATAGAGAAGAGTCTGGCGACCATCGGCCCTCTAGCTGTGGCCGTTAATGCTGCACCTTTCACGTTCCAACTGTACAGGTAATTGTGAGAAAGTGACTTGAATAGGCACATTGCTTGTGGAACAGATGGTCGATGGGGCCGAAAAGGAAAACTGTAAATTTGTAGTTACGTCACAAAAAAAAAAAAACTTTTTTGCGATTCGTAAAAATCTTTGAGACGCGATTCGGAAATTGAACTGTTTTCATAGGTTAGTTTGTACGGAACCCTCAGTGCGCGAGTCCGACTCGCACTTGCCCGGTTTTTAGTTTTAGGTTTCCTGTAGTAACATTGTTTATTAATATATATTTGATTTCTTGTGGTTAAAATAATTGTTGATTGTTGTTGTTGTGGTTGTGTGGTGAATGTAATCATTAATAATAGGCCAGCTCTATTGTTTGTGAACCATATTGTAATTAAAAAAAAAACTTTTCGCATTCTTACAAAAAAAAAAAAATTACAGCTCTTGTCAAACCAAGTGTCTCACGTTTTTATATGTGGAGAACGTTGTTGATATCACATGTATAAAACTACTTTTAAGCCTTCTTTCTGTAATTTCCTATGTGTTATTGTTTGTTTTCCCCAATAAATAAAATAAATAAAAAAATAATGGCTGTGTGGGTCGATCTCCATAGCTCGACGTTCAGCCGCCTGGTAATGACCAAGTCCGAGTCGATGGCGCATTGTGTTTCACGCGCGTCTCAAAGTCATCAAAATGAACGGGGCCCACTAAGGCTTATACCTTTTAGGGCTACAGGATAGTTCGAAAGAGTTACCATGGATCGTAAAAAGCAACTGAAAGAACACTGGTGGGTTTTAGTCAGTAAAAGACTGACATTCCCTCTCGTTCCTCCACGACGACGAGACTATATAGACACGACGAGTGATGACACTTTAATTTAGGGTGACGCCACTTTATTTTTTGAGTTACTCTTAGCAAACCCTTTAATTTTATATCCATATTGTAGAAATGCATTAAAAATAATTAGTCCGCCATCTTGGATGTTCCGCCATGTTGGATTTATTACGACACCAAACGGCTAATCATGCATTGTCATCCAAACTAAACATGTATACAAAATTTTAACTCAATTATATTTTTAACTCAATATTAATTTAATAACACATTTTTACAACACTGTGAACACCCGGTCTCGCACGCACACACACTTACACACATACATACACACCATCACACTAACCTTAACTTGCCACACTCACACAGACAACTTAGGAACAATTATTTAGGATGTTTATTTTCATTGTTTTTTTTTTTTTTTTTTGTTTTGTGTTATTTTACTTTTACCCCGGTAGGCAGATTGCTACCGGTATTGTATTGTATTTTATTTTATTTGATAAAAAAATTAAAAAAACTTGTTACAATTATGAAAGTTAGCAATTAGCATGTCTAAATGTAACTAAACGTAACTCCGACCCCAAGATACAGGCACTGCCTAGTTTGGGGACCACAGTTCACTTTAATGTTAATTTTACCAGTTACTGTTAATACCTCTATTTAACATAACTTTAGTAGATTAAGATACATTCTGTAACACTGGACTAATAAATTATTATTATTATTAATTGGTTGAAGATATCTGCTTCAAAATTGTGTTACAAGATTTCACCCGAATAAGTATAGTTACGTACATACATAGTAAGTTAATTAAAAGAAAAAAAGTCTAGGAATAAGGGCTTAGCACTTGTATGAGCCGTGGTGGCTGAGTGACCCTGACTTACGGAGTTGTAACCAAACCCAGCCAGGCGCATTACTTTGTGTAATTTATTTCATCACCACTGCTCTCAAAACGGTGAAGGAAAACATCGTGAGAAAACATGCATGTCCTAGAACCAAAAATTCGAAGACATGTGACATCCACCAACTCGCACTGAACCCGCGTGGTGGATTACGGCCCATTCCCTCTCCTAGAGAGTAGGCCTGAGTTCCAACAGTGGGTACATTTTAAGGCTGACTATGCTATGATACTTGTATGAAACACCATGAGAAGTAAACAGTCTGAATTTTTGTGTTATATTATCCAATCAGGAGCGGTATTTACGACGATTTATTCTGCACATCTTGGACGCTGAATCACGCGATGTTGCTGGTGGGCTACACGCAAGACTACTGGATCCTGCTCAACTGGTGGGGCAAGAACTGGGGAGAAGATGGCTACATCAGGTCGGGTTATATGTCATCTTTTGGTTTCTTTTTAGGGTTCCGTACCTAAAGAGTAAAAACGGGCTCCGCTGTCCGCCTGTCTGTTACCAGACATCTAATCTAATGAACCGTGATAGTTGATATTTTGATGAACAGATGATTTATTTCTATTGCCACTATGGTAAAAACAGAAAAATAAATTAATATTTAAGTGGGGCTCCCATATAACAAATGTGTTTTTTTTGGCGTTTTGAGCGATATTAATGTGTCTAATGTTTTACGGAACTTTTGGTGCGTGAGTCCGACTCGCACTTGGGGGGGGGGGGGGGTTTTAAATCTTAGGCCTTATTTTTTAATAAAACGACACCATTAAACCTGGATCTTTTATGATCGTGAACAGAAGAAGTGAACAGTTTGTGTAGCTATCTATGGTACGATAAACAAACCTACGACTGATACCAAGCCTCATCAGCGTTTTAAAACGATGTTTGCTAAAAAAAATAGTGTCATTTGAAAGTAATAAAAAAAAACTCGAAAAAAACCGGATACTTGAAAATAAAATGCCGAAAAACCGGTTTTTCGGTTTTCGGGTTAACCAGTTTGGATTCCCTAGTTTGTGGTATGGGACCCCCCTTAAATGTTTATTTGATTCTATTTTTTAGTATTAGAAATACATCACCTGTGAAATTTTCAATTGTCTATCTATCATGGTTCATGAGATACAGCCTGGTTACAGATGGACAGACAGACAAATGGATGGACAGCGGAGTCTTAGTATTAAGGTCCCGTTTTATCCTTGTTGTACGGAACCCTAATACACACAAAAAAAAAACAGTCATGCGTTTCGGAGGAGTTGGATAACAAACACTGAGACACGAGATTTTTGTATAGGTACTAGATTTTTGTATAAGTATTACATTTTTGTATAAGTATTACATTTTTGTATAAGTATTAGATTTTTGTATAATTTTTAGATTTTTGTATACTTATTAGATTTCTAACTATTGAGTACCATTTGCCTCGTTTGGTATTTATAGGTTTTAAGTTTGTGATACTTTGTTGAATAATTATAATATTGTGATGTTTTATTGGTTTCAGGATAAGAAGAGGTCTCAACAGGTGTGGAGTAACGAACATGGCTACTTATGTCGAATTGTAACTTGAATACATAAATTAAATGAATTATTATTATAATTGTGGAGCTGTTTTGTTAAAGTAGAGTGACCAGAGTGCCTAATGAGAGCTTGTGTTACGTTAACGTGATCGACACGTTTAGGTATAACTTTCTGCGCTTCGATTGGCCCGCTCCAAGCTCTTACCCAATCAGAGAGTCAAACGCGGTAAACGTTTCGGGCTTCCTGTGTAAGGGCTGACGTCGGGCTCAGTGGTAGTCAAGGGCTCCCTTAGAATCCTCCCTTCAAGTCTTTTTTTGTACCATCTGATTCGACCTCGCCAACGATCCCATCGGTGAAATACCTAGTATGTCCGGTGACGATGGAAGGGACGCGGGGATCCCGTCACCATCGTCCACGTCCCGACAATCCATAATGATTACAATAGTTGTCACTTAGGACGAATGCATGTGACTGGGCCAAAATAAAAACAACCCGCACTAGAAAGACACGACGCAACAGTGCGTTTTCTGTCTGTTTTTTATTGCTTCGCACGTATCTGCGGGAAACCGTAAGGGCGGGGCCCAAGAGGGTCGAAGCTTACTGGGGCCATGGGTAGTCCGAAAGGGAACCTTCCTTGGGTGTCCTTGAACGCAAAGCAAAGAAGGAACATAGGTGTGGTTTTAGTCAGTAAAATTCTGACACGCCCTCGCGTTCCGCCCTAGAGTGGGAGAAGTCATTAAGTGATTTCATCATCATCATTTCAGCCGATAGACGTCCACTGCTGGACATAGGCCTCCCCCAAATGTCTCCACAACGAACGATCCTGTGCGTCTCGCATCCATCGGATTCCCGCAACCTTCACCAGGTCATCGGTCCACCTTGTAGGGGCCTTCCAACGCTGCGTCTTCCGGTACGCGGTCGCCACTCCAGAACCTTTCGGTTCTGCGAGCAATGGGCCCTGCCCATGGCCACTTTAGTTTGGCGATTCTTCGTGCTATGTCGGCAACCTTGGTTCTCCTGCGGATATCTTCATTTCTGATTCGATCACGGAAGGGAACTCCGAGCATAGCCGTTTCCATTGCTCTTAAGTGATTAAGTGATTTACCACCTTAAAAAAAAAATCTATCTGCGGGAACCTTTAACGCTACTTTTTTTTTACAGAGTACCTACTTAAGCAAAACCCGCGACGTTGATAATTATTTATCATTAAAACCTGGTGTCACGAAACTTCAAATAAATAAGTTAAGGTCAAATAAGTAAGTAACTGTACTGACCACGTACCGTAAGGCCGCATATGAAATGTCGCCGGCACTGCAAGAATTCGTGTCATTTCTACACAGTTCATGTGTACACTGCTTTGGCGCTGACCAAAAAAAAAATCTTAGACACGAAGCGTGAAGTTGCTATGGTGGGGTACAGAAGCGGGATAGGTGAGGAAGAGCCACGATAATCCGATAAAATTCTTACCATATACATGATTAATTGATCCTGTCTGCCGCAGATACGGTGAAATTTCTTAGCGTGTACAAGCACCCTTAGACGCAGAAAGCCTGAACAAGGTGAACCGACGACCTAGTGATTCCAATGGATGCGAGACGCACAGGACCGGTGTCATTACGGCGACACTTGGGGGAGGTCTATGCCCAACAGTGGACATCTTTCAGATGAAATGATGAGACATTGTTTACAATTGAAATCAGTCAATCGAGACAACAAACATCAAAACTAAATCCCACGTAATAATAACTACGTAATAAAACTCGCCATTTTATAACATTAGTGGAACTGAAAATAAACGTATTTTGTGAGCAGTGCACAGAATAAGGCTAATTCGGCTGGTCGTCGGAAGAGTTAAAATCTTAATTCATTTACACCAGTTTTCTCTATTCGCCCGCAATGGATGGCGAACTATTTCGCCGCGTTCGTTTGAGCATAGACTCCGGCCTAATTTGTGAGCTAGAGCGATTTTTCGTCAATGAATCTTGACTGTTTTGACCATAGTTTTGTCAATCATAAATCATCATCTATGTATAACAAATATTAATAACATTATCGATGGATATTAATATATTCTAACCAGCCCCGATGAAATTTTAAGTAAAAAAAAAACAAATAAAAAGTCATCGGGGTAGATAAAATCGTTATTCTAATCAACCCCGATGACATTTTTAATTTTAAAAGTAATTCATAAATTTTTTTCACTAAAAATGTTATAATAACGATTTTATATAAAATCGTTTAGATTAAAAAACGAAAATATTAAAAATACGAAAACACAGAATCATGTACTGGATCTATGGTATTTGTTTGTGCGTCGATGTCAAAGACGACCTGTATATAAAAGGATAAACTGACTGACTGGCATATCAACGCACAGACGAAACTATTGGGACTAGTGGCTTCTATTTATGCAACAAGATTTTTTTTTATGACGTAAGTAAGCAATCAGAGAAGATTTTACAAAATTCACCCTCTAAGATGATGAAACGGGGGATCCAAATTCAGTATGGAGAAACCTAACTTCACGCAGGCGAAGCCGCTGGCAAAAGCTAGTCATAAATAATTTATTTCGCCAGGGATATAGTACAAAGGGTATTTAAAAAAAGCAGTGCTTTACATATCTACCCTATAGGAGGCATACGCAAATTATAATAAATATAAATAAATAGTTATTTGATCCAATAAATATCAATTTACACACAAGAGCATCGGTAGGTACATAGTAAATTGTCTCACTTGCTGTATTGATATGTAAGCTAATAATTATGTAACTCGGAACAGTTGGGACCTGGTGACCTGTATTACAGGTGTTACCACCTACCACAGGCACCAGCAATCCACAACCAAAAATTGTTCGCATGCTTTTATTGTAAGATTGTCTGTATTTTTTGGCTTGTGGTGAGAAATAAACGTTATTATTATTAAATATCTGTGAACAGAATCTTCTGTACATTCACACAGTCTGTGCATATATATTTAGTTGAGACCTTTCCGACCCGGGAGATCGGGTCCATGCGGTCGCTAATGCCCAACAGTTCGCCACAAAACTGCCCTGCGGATTGTAGGTATCTCTCTTAGTCTGGCCCCTCACCCTAGGCATGTTACGGCAAAGCAACTGCTACTGATACAGACCTAGGGTTTACTGAAGCGCGCAAGCCCCACCACGACGTCAACGTAGAGATACGGCGATGGGGTTCGTTTTTATTTTTATTATTATTATTAAAACAAACCATTCCCTGCTATCGCTTCTATCTTGCACCTCACAACTAACCTAATTGAGTGTAGTTAAGGAAGCGGTCAGCGAGGCACAAATGCGATTTATCTCTCGCGAGTCTTTCGGCGAGTCAGTGCGCACCAACGTTCTTACTGCTGCATTCACGCAGATATCTTTGAGAGCAAACCAAGGTTTTTATCTTTTACGTATCTGTCGTGTTTCTAAAAGGGATTGTGGAGGATTTTATTTGGTTTGGTTTCTCTAGCGAAGTGTGGATGTACGTCTATCATGTAGGTACATCTCTGCTTAACACTTTGGCGTTCGTTTTCTTTGGTCTGAGGCCCCAAAAAGAGCTCTGAAACCGATTTTACGACCTAAACGGAATTGTTAAAGGAATGGAGTTATATATGGTGGTCCATCTCCCTTTCTCGCTCGCACGACTGACATTTTAACACGAAATGGTAAGGCCCCTGTTGTTATCATCATCATCATCATCATCATCATCATCATCATCATCATCATCATTGGTTGTCATTCGTAGATCTTTGACAGTGGTTACAGGTAGTAATTCTGACCATAGTGTATCCAAGGATGGGCACGACATAATTATGGCAGTAAGTCCCCTCTTTGAGGAGTGGCTGGAAAGGCTACATGGCGTCCTTACCTTCCGTATGACGCAGGTCCTCACCGGACATGGTAAGTTCGGGAGGTTCCTGCATCGGATTTGTGCGGAAGAAACGCCCGGGTATCATTGCATTGGTTAATTCAGGAATGACTAAAGTATCATCTAATTTTATTCCCAACTTACGACGTTCATGACGCACGCTCAGTTTATATTCATGACCTTCTGAAATCGAAACTATCTTTTAATTGTTTGCGCGTGTTATTATTTTGGAACTCGATTTCGCCGGAACCAAAAGTGTGCGATTAGGCGTTATGTGAGACGTAGCGCTAGAATCGATAACCCAACTACCACTGCTACCTGAAACAGATAAAAAAGTTAAAGAGTCCGATTTAACATTATTACTGGCAAATATATTTGCAGTCGAGTTTTTATCTTGCCGCTTGATCTTACAATAGCTTGCATTGCCACTTGTAGTGGCCCTTTTTCTTACAAGAATGGCAAATAATTTCTCTTCGATTCCGTGTACCACTGTATCAGTCACCAATGCCGAATCATCGTCCTTTTGAACATTAGGGGATTGCTGGCGTTGACCCTCCCTTAGTAGTGCTGATATAATCGACTCCGTTGTTATTTTCACACCAGAATGCTCGATTGCCATCACTAATGGATTATATGAATCTGTCGATCCTGCCAACAAGATGATCCCAACAAATTAGTGATTTAAAGCTGCTCCAATACTATGCAAGGCTTGTTGAGTTGCTTGTACTTCTGTGACATATGCTTCCATATTTTGAAAACTTGACAGTTTCAAACTGAACATCTTTCTCAAAAGGGACAGCCTTCTCATCAAACCGGCATCCGCATATATGCCTTCTGCAGAGCTAACCATGTCTCACGTGCTGTCTTTGCGTTAGTTATGAGGTGGTACACGTTTTCGGAATGTTGGTGAATGTTTCTCCAATACAATCCCATAAATCATGATCGATCAGAAACTTTTGAATTGCGAACGACCATGTTCCATAGTTGCATTGGCCCATCAATTTTTGTATGGTGATCGTTTCACTCTTCTGCATCTTGAGAAGAAACACATTCTACTCACTCCTTACAAATTTAGCGTCAACCAAGTTATGGATTGGGCCCATATCCTGTTGGAAATAAAACAAAAAGCAGTTGCAGAGATATATGTGCAGATTTTATATAAAGTAAAATCGTTAAAACTAAAAGGACATTTTCTTCTATGTAACAGATAACAGCAGTTGCTAAGATACCACTTCATAAGATCCATAGTCTAACGTATGGAGATTAAAACCTATTTACAACAACTATAATTCAAACAGTGCTTTTCTGTGAGACAGATCGAACAAGACAGTTTATTTTATTCATCATACATTCAGTATATTTGTGGTCTAATGTACCAGCCAGCTTTATTTTGATATAAAACTAACAAAAACATAGGAAGATTTGGCACTCATTAGGTACTTTATGCGGTATATGTGCGACCTAAGCATAATACATACTAAAAAAAAAAAAACGTGATATATTTGAGAATCTTTGATTTTGTTAGAAACAAGTCTCTCTAAAAGTTAAGGTCAGTCGTCAAGAAAAACAGGACACCACACATTTGAATTTTAACTTATTTCTTAAGTGGTTTAACTGGTCTTAAAACAAGAGATTTATGCTTCATATATATGCTTTTATTTAAAAAATCGCGACATATATAATTGTAGTAAAGAGTAATAGGGATATTACTCTTTACTACAATTATATAAACATTCGATGCTAATGCATTTAAGTATTCTTCTAGGACTGATACTATTTCAGCGGCCAAAATTAACAATATTTTAAGAATCTGAATTAAAGTGACCAACACTGTAACATTATTAAATACAAATAACAACGTACATATGTAGAAGCGACTCCATTTGTTAGAAGATAAAATTGTTTAATATTTCTTAATTTAATCATTTAAAAATTGTGTACCTACACAGTTACAGACTTAATTTTGTATTTATGGGCAAAATTTAAATCTAATCATTGTCTCCTAAATTAGGCCAAGAGGTTGTATTTTAGGAGCCTAAGTTATTTAGTCTAAAACAAAAAAAAAAAACCTGTTCGAAAACAAAACATTAACATTATTAATTTATGATTGGAGTGATCAATAAAAGAAACATAAATAAACTATTGCGTAAACAGCAATTTAAAGAGAATTGAAAAACAGGTAAATTAGAATATACATTTTTGGACAGGACCAAGTTTTATATTGTTGTCTAAAGATTGTCCGTCTTGATAAAATGGTTAGCTGACATTTGCATATGTCCTACCTCATTCCATCCTCAAAAGAGAGGTCTAAGAAATTGCACTGTATTTCCTTGTTCATGCTATATCTGTTAATTTTTAATACACTGAAATTGTTACTATAATAACTAAAAACTTAATGTAATATATCATTACAACAATAAATTAAAAGTCTCATTAAATTTTATGCTAACACCATTCAAGTTATTTGTTTCATTAAATGACGACTATGTAAATTAAAATCGTAACATAGTTATGGTTTTGGAGAGATATAGCTCGACATGCCGCAGCTTTGGCAAACGACGACGGCGCGTCGCAGCTCTGTCCATCATTAACAGCCACGACCACTCTGACAAGAGTGTCCGTCTAAGAAGAAGAAGTAACGGTTTTGATTTACATAGTCGTCAAAAAACTAATACAGAAAACCAATATTATAACAATTTTTTTTTAATATAATCTTGACCACCGTCTTAGTTCTTAGACGTGGAACAAGTGTTTGACAAAGTAAGGCGTGACTTCTTATGCCTAAACTAAAGAAAAAGTTATCATACACGTTTGAATACCTATATCCTAGAGCTCTGCATCCTAGATCGAGTGTTACAAGAGTACTTAGAGTAAAACAAGAAGATATTTACCCCGAATAGAAACAAATGAAACCTGGCGTATCCCAAGGCAGTGTATTCGACCCAGTCCTTTTTACAAGCGAGAGTAACGATCTGAGTAATCCAAAAGCATGCACTTTTTCCCTAGACAGAATTTATTTAAATTAAATGAATTCTAAGAATAAAAATATAATGATTTTATAGATAAAAAAGGCAACTTATAAAGGCTGAACCTTATGACTATATAGAATGAAAAAACATATTAAATTATAAGTATGCTTATATAATACACGAAAAACCAGTTTCGGTACCGCTTAAGATAGACGAGTCTGATACGATATAATACAAGATGAAATACTAAATCATTAACTTTATTTACTGTGTATTATGACACGAGCTGGTGCAGACGTGAGACGGATATCAGCCCTAAAACTGCGCACGCGACGCCAAGCATGGCCGACGACGACACTAGCACTACCAGCTTAAATTTATTCAGAGCGTTTGCTGGCGATACTGCAATACACATAATTTTCTGGGTTTTATTCGTAGTGACCCTAACAGCAGTCATATACGGAGTGACATCGTGGTGCATCATCAAGAAGTTTCGCCATTACAGAAACTATGTGCTTCTCAGTGCTATCTTTGTGAATATGCTACGACTATTAGTGTACAAATTGCTGTTCATGATTATATCTGATGAAGTATTATTACCAAGTTATGCAGTGTTGCGTTTTTTACCTGTATTTTTATTGATATTTTTTTATTTGTCATACCATTGTTGGTTACTAGTGTTGTGCTATATTTTTTACGTTGATTTTGTCAAAGTGTTCAACATTGACATTCGTAGGAGGTTCCTTAAGAGTAGTTTATTTGGCTGGGCTGTACCTTTTTTAATTGTGACAGTATTTTTCCTTGCCGGATGGTTACTTTATTTATATGAATCAAAAGACATATTTACAATTCCTATTTTACTTTCAATTATATTAATACCTTTAGTATTTAATTTGATTATTTACGTAACAGTAGTATGTGCTCTGTTCCGCGTTAGCGGAACTGGGGTAATTATATCTACTAACAAATGGCGTCGTTTCTACATATGTACATTAATATTTGTTTTTAGTAATATTTTAGTAATAATTACTTTATTAGAGTTTTTAGAAATATCGAATTTGTTTATTGCAGTAATAGCAGAATTGGGAGAGGACTTAAATATAATAGCATTGAATGTGTACATAATCATAGTAAAAAGTAACAGGAATATATGGCGGGATTTCTTAAATGAAAGAAAATTGAGACAAAAGGCTCTTGAAATGAAGTGATATAATTTTTTTTTGTCTTTGAGAATAAAACGAGACGAGATTGGATTAAAAATGATAATATGTGTTAACCAGTTTTGTAAAACTCATGGCCAACAACAATATAAAACTTGATACTGCAAAAAAGTCTAGTATACTTTGTATTCGAGTCTTTTTGGTATGTTGTTCATACAATAGTTGAAACTCTTAGGCCATGGGGTCCGAGTGATCATAGTTACGCTTTCTAAAGAATTATCCAAACGCCTAGTGGACACTTTGTGTGCCCCAAGGGCTGGATTTTACCTCGGTCCATGGAGTTTCTTGCACATTCTTCTCCATAGAGCTTGATCTACGCTTTGGAATGTGCAATTAGCATAGTTTTTTTCTGACTGACTGACTACTTGACATTTCAAAAGTGCCTGTAAATTAAATGCTTTGAACTTTTTGACATTTGAGTAAAACCCTAGAATGTAACTTGGAACGAAATTGAGAGAAACAATAAAATAATAAATTAGGTGTCCGGAGTGAATGTTTCACCAGACAAGCCGCGAGGTAGTTAAAATACAAACGTTAAAACGGGCTTTTTATTTTTTGGCAACTTTAGTTAAGTATTTTTATTTTTCTTGTTTTAGTATTTTATTATACCTAATTAAAGAAAAAACAATGCAATCACTATTATATTATTTTCTACATTAAAAAGTAAATTTGTTTTTCAAGCTCAAAAGTGCTTTATTTCTTTATCGAGCACTTGAATTCAAACAAATCATCTATATAGACTAAGATCCCAGAGCTGTCAGACATAACTTATTTTCACATGGATGAAATTTTAGGTTCTCAGTAGCGTCTCATGTGCTTTGAATACCTGTGTACTTGTGGAGCCCCTCCTTGGGGCCCCTGAGCAGGTACCAGGTGAGAAAGGGAACTAAAAATAACGAGTTACATAGCTTAATTTTTTATGGCTGATTTTTAAATTCGTTTTGTAGAATGTTATTCTAAAGTAGTATCACAAATGTCAGACACTTTCCATGTACCAAAACTTCTGTCAGACGTTTTAAAGCTCCACCAAAAGTAAACAAGATTTACTTATTTTTACATGTCTGATTTTTAAATATGTTATTGAGGTAACTATTACAAAGCTATATTTCAGTAGTTATAATATCCAGTCAGTGCATGAAATGTTTGGTCACTACAATTAGTCTGACTACTGAAATATAACTTTGTAATAGTTACCTCAACTTTCAATCATTTTCATCAAAAATCAGGCATGTAAAAATAAGTAAAGTTCTTTTTTTTTTTGAGCTTTAAAGTGTCTGACAGAAGTTTTGATCCATGGAAAGTCTACCAAGGAAGTAATATAAGTGCACCGGCGCCGTTTAGTTTAAATTGACGAAAAAATTTACGTTCTTTTTTTTTTAATTTAGAAAAGTGTTATTTGTAAACCAATTTACAAAATAAATATCAGGTACAGAAAAACAATAAAAAATCCGCAGTAAGTTATCAAAGAAAACTCCAATTGTATACACAAAGTAATAAAACTGAAACTAAGTCGGCAGTTACTCTGGCTAATTTAATTTCCCAAGCTTGTGGACTCCAAATTTATTTAATGGCCGCAAGATCTAGTTTTCTAGGTTCCTTAAACGCAGCTATACTCAACCTGCGGCCCGCAAATAAGATAGAAATAAATTTGTACTATCAATATATTTGACTGGCCTGTTGGTGTAGTGGTTAGTGGCCCTGACTGCTATGCCGGAGATCGTGGGTTCGATTCCCACCCAGGACAAATGTTTGTGTGATGAGCACAATCATTTGTTCTGTGTCTGGGTGTAATTTATCTATAATATGTATGTATTTAGATATATTTAAGTATGTTTATCAGTTGTCTAGTACTCATAACACAAGCTCTGCTTAGCTTGAGACTAGACGGCGTTGTGTTGATAGTTGTGGAATATTATATTATTATACTGTGCTAAACTACAGGGCCATTCAGAAATACTTGATGGCCCATCAAGCATTTATGCGCAATATTGTTAATATCGCTAGTTGCGCGGTATCTTCTCGTCCAACATACCACTGACAGTGTCTCAAGACGAAAGTCTATGACTAGTACGTGTTGCCAGTGATGACATATGGCACTGAAACATGGTCACTTACAATGGGCCTCATCAGAATGCTTACAGTCACCCAAAGGGCAATGGAAAGGGCTATGCTCGAAGTTTCCTTGCGTGATCGAATCAGGAATAAAGATATCCGCAGGAGAACGAGAAAGGTCGCCGACATAGCCCGAAGAATCGCCAAACTAAAGTGGCAGTGGGCAGAGCAGGCACATTGCTCGTAGAACGGATGGTCGATGGGGCCCAAAGGTTCTAGAGTGGCGACCGCGCACCGGAAAACGCAGCGTTGGAAGGCCTTCCTAGCCAAGTTACGATCGTTTCGTTTCAGTCGAAAGCCTCGAGTAGGCTACGCCTCCGATTCCTTTGTTCTGAAGTCATCTTAACGCTCAGTCACGTGGTCAGAACAAAAGAATCGGAGGCGTGGCTTACTCGAGGCGTTGGACGCAAACGAGACGATCGTAACTTAGCTGATGAGAGTCGCGGGAATGCGGTGGATGCGAGCCGCACAGGATCGGTCGTTGTGGCGTCGCTTGGGGGAGGCCTATGTCCAACAGTGGACGTCTTTCGGCTGAAATAATGATGATGATTGTAGTATAGTTTTATATATATATATATTATTTAATACCTCGGTAGCAGTTTTCTCAAAGATGGACCCGCTAACCAAACAAAAAAGTTGAACTACCACATTGCCACAGCATGTAATAATTTTATCGAAACCTGTCCATTTGTTAAAAATCCCAATCATGTACACTATTGAATGAAGTTTTATTTTACTGTAAGATAGAGAGCCCATCATGAAAATGGTAGAAGCGGTATGTGACCCAAGAAGAAAAAAAGGTTGAGTGTGACTGTTCTAAAGTCTTACAAGAATTATTCTTATATTTAACGTAAAAATGCTGTCTCGGTAAAGCTAGGAGTGTTATTTGTGATTTTTTTTTAGCTGATACATGGTCCTACCTTGTTATTAAATGGAGTAGGATTTGGTATAAGAATTCTAACTGAAACTAATGCTTCTAAATCTAAATGGTAATTGTTGTTCTTTTTTTTCTTTTAAAAAAGAACGGTGCTCTATCTATCTATCTATCTATCTGTTTTTTTCTTTAAAAAAAGAACGGTGCTCCACACTAGGAATTAGGTACTTCTTAATCGTGGAACTTTCAACTCACATACAAAAAACACCCAGACTGAACTATTTGAAATATTTATATACCTACAGATATGTATCTGTAGGCTATATAAATATTTGTTCTGCGCGAGAATCGAACCCACGTCACGCAGCGTAGCAGCCGACCGCTCAACCACTGCGCCAACCGTGCCATGTTGATAGTAGGGCCGCGGGGAATTTCTCAAACAGAGTAAAAAAATAACGCAAAGGGCAACTGAATAAAACAGGAGTGGTTTTAGTCAGTAAAAGTCTGACATACCTTCCAGGCCCACCCTAGAGCGGCAAAAGTTTTTAGATGATTTCCCATCACAAAAAAAAGATAGGAGGCCTGAATCCCAGCAGTGGGAACATTATAAGGCTGATTATGCTTATATGTACAAAATTAGTTTTAGTATAATTATGCGAAACCCGAAACACATGTCTAGTATTTTTATTTAAATAATATATTATGTACAAATTTCATAACTGTATCATGAAAAATCACTAAGTTATAATATAAGCTTGTTAAGCTAGCAAAAATTCATAGTCACCGGGCCATCTAGCCGACTGAGCGGTAGTTTTGCACTAGCACCCAGCTGTTTGCTGGCTTCTAATGCCCGTTATGACCTGCCGTGAGCTGTGTAGTACTTAGTGTCGGTAGTATTCAACTTGTGACCTTTTTAAATAATTTTGGGAAAAACTGTAACATTGTGTAAAAACTATTGGAATCTATTTAGTTACTGATTTTGAACATTCTATATTCAGGTTTCGCATATACTAAAAATAATGTTGTATAAAGTCTCGTACAGGCTGAAGTCCGGTATATCTTCGGTATAGTGTCGGGTCAGTCTAACTCTTGGGTTTTTTGACAGATTCGCAGCGGGTTAGTGATTGACCTCTACAACTGTCCATAGAATGCCTCGATCTCTCCCATAAGCTCCGATTTGACGGATATGATTCTGCTATCGTCAGTCTTCAGTTTCGTGCGCTGGCTCTGCCCAATAGACAAATGGTAAATAAATGATATTTATTCTGCAATTGGCCCCGCCCCAATCGGATTCGTTTTTTCTTTTATTATGTATGTATATATTTAACTTGTCCTTGAAAGATAAGTTCAAGCTATCAACCATAGCTATAATAATAATAATGCTTTATTGAGACTCAGAAATATCAGATAAGAGACTACGAAATATCTTAGGTGTATTTAAAATTGCTTTCGACACAGAATAAGCGCAACTGGCATCTTAGCTAAGTTACATAGTAACCTGTGTTAAAGATACCAGTTCCATTTCCCACAGGGTTACATTATATTAGATTATTTCTTAGAAAAAACTTAAGAAAACAAGGAAAACTTTCCATTTTGGTGAGTTTGTGTGTGTGTGTGTGATGTGTTAGTGGTATGTGTTTATTTGTGAGTGTAATTGTGCAAAGGAGCCACTTAGTTAGTGGTTTTTTACAGGCTTACAGGCAGCTTCTCGGAAAGACTGAATCTGTAACCCGTGCTAGTGCACGTGCATCGGACACGAATCTCTCAGCAACAGTAAATGATAAATGATGTTTATTTTGCAAATAGGTTTTTAAAAACACTTTTACACGTCAATTTTTTCATCAATTTAAACAAGATGAAGCCAGTGTTTCCTAGCTGACTACCCTGAGAAGAAACACCCAAACAAACTCAGGGGTCAAAGTCTCTTTTAAAGTCCATACAGCAAGCATGTAATGTAGTCATATGAGAACCGTGCAGATTGGAGTCTGAGATAGTCTTTTGGAGAAAGAACCACACAGTTCTGAGTGGACCTCAGACAGATCTCTTGAAAATACTTTTCTTTATTTTTTTAGATGTGAAATCATCCAATGACTTCTCCTGTTCTTGGGCAGAGCGTGAAGGCGTGTCAGACTTTTACTGACTACAATCCACTCCTATGTTCCTTCTTTGCCTTCGTTCCAGGGCCCCGGGGTTTTCTTTCGCACAACCCATTACCCCAGTTTGCAAATACTTTGAAGGACTTATTCCGCTCAATCATGTCCTTTAATCCTCGTGTTACTTATCAATTAAAAAGAGTAACCATGGAGTTTCTTGCCGGTTTTTTCCATAGTAAACGACCAATTTGGAACCGTGCACTAGCTTCTGACGTTTTATATATAAGTGCCCATGTAGGCCTATGTGATTTTTTTTTTAAATTAATGATAGGCTCGCGTTTGACCACCATTTCACCTGATGGTAAGCAATGATGTGGTCGACGATGGAGCACGCTTGTCTAGAAGTAGCCTATACATTCTTGACTTATAGACCCCTAAGTTGTAGCTATCAGGAAACACAGACTCCGGCAAGGAATTGTTGATTTTGATTTTATAATGATGATGATGTGAAGTCTGTTGCAAACCCCATAACCTAAATACCCACAGATAACACAAGCTCACGTTTGAATAAATCCGAGCCCCACTGGCACAGATGGTTGTGTTTTCTAAGCGTTTTACCGAAAACGTGTTGTTTTTTAAATGGCCGCCCGTCCGCGGTACAAACTGACATATTTCATACACGTCCCAACGGAAAATATCCGGCCATATCGAATAGGACAGTGAAACGGTCAAGCGTGATTCGGTGAAAGTTATTTGGGTTCCGAACAGCTAGGCAATTACCCGTGATCAATGAGAGCGTTGTGTAACATCCACGAACCCGTAGTAAACCACCATCCACTAACCCGCGCCAAATATTTTTTTATTTTTTCTTTAACTGCGCCCACGTGTTGGATTACGGCCCATTCCCTCTCTTAGAGAGGAGGCGTGATTCCTCGTAGCGGGAACATTATAAGGTTGATTATATTATGTTCGGTATGGAGGATTTATTTCTACGAAATTTCTCTTTTATATCGATGGTTGAAAGGCTAATTGATCTAAGCGACATTTAAAAAAACAAAATTGAAACCTGACTCAAACGACGGAGAAAAATTTGCTGATTCCGAAGAACTACACTTTTTTACTAACTATACTTTTTTTTTTTATCTTTCTACTCTTGTTTTTCGTATAACATTTTCTTTTTATGCACCTACCATATTGTCTTTTCACCGCCCTAGGTTGACTGGTAGAGAATGCCTCAGGCATTAAGTCCGCCTTTGTAATTTATGTTGCATGAAGACTAAATAAATAAATAAATCTTTAAGTCACGAGTGAATAGGCTACTTTCTAGGTGAGATAGTGGTCAAGCGCGAACCTAACAAGAATAAAAAAAAGAGACATTGTAAGTGTAAAAGAGACATTCGATCCGATCAAAACCGGACGGTTTTGTCAGACGATCGGCAGTTACTGCGTACTGACCTTTTTTCTGGGTGGGAATCATCTAATGACATCTCCCGCCCTTGACTACTGACTAAAACTCACTACTACTACGACTATTGGTGTCTCCCAAGGCAACATAGTACAATAGTTTCTACCAGCGACTTTGGCCGCGTGAAGGTAGTTTTGTGATCCTTTAAGGTTCCGTACCTCAAAAGGATAAAACGGAACCCTTATAGGATCACTTTGTTATCCGTCTGTCTGTTTGTCTGTCTGTCAAGATCCTTTATCTTGGGAACATGTGAAATTAAAACCATATACTCAAGTCTGTGTTCCCTTGAAGCTGGGAAACAATCAGGCTTCTGAGTTAATGATAAAAAAAGATACGGCCGTTTATGTCGCTAAAAACCTACATTTCTACACCCTCAAGGGAATCAAAATTCATAGGGTTCCCGTTGATCTAGATTCCTAAAATTTGGCATGAAACAAGGTCTCATAGCACAAATATAAGAAAAAATCTGAAAACTGTAAATTAGTAGTTGTCACAAAAAAAAAAAACTATTTTTGCGATTCGGAAAAAAAATTGTAACTCAATTCGGGAATTATTACTGTTTTCATAGGTAAGTTTGTACGGAACCCTCAGTGCGCGAGTCCGTCTCGCACTTGCCCTTTTTTTTTGACTAGGATTATGATTTTTTTGAATAAAAAAGAATAGTTTTGATTTGTAGTTAAAATCATCCTGCGGACCTCTAAAAGCCTACAACTGCATACAAACTTCAGTTTTTAATAAAAACGGGTAGCGAAAAATAAAGGAATTGTATCACAGCTTTCAATCTAGATTCAACCCTTTTATTTTTGGTAAAAAATTCTAGACCTTCTGCTTTTAAAAACTAAACTCGGCTTTTGTGGGGCCACTATGTGGTAGTTATTTGGTTAAACCCATACCAATAACTCTATCTAGCAGATAATATTATCTGGATAGAGAAATTAAAGTAGATCGCATGGGAAACAGCCCTAATTAACATGAGGGCTGAAGAGACAAACATATTAAAGGCTGGTGCAAATTAAGAATAGGACTTTTTAAAGTTAAAAGATGGACATTATAACAGAAGTGTCGAAAACTAAATAAAAATAAATTCATCATCATCATTTCAGCCGAAAGACGTCCACTGCTGGACATAGGCCTCCCCCAAGTGTCGCCACAATGAACGGTCCTGTGCGTCTCGCATCCATCGGACTCCCGCAACCGTTACCAAGTCATCGGTCCACCTTGTAGGAGGCCTTCCAACGCTACGTCTTCCGGTACGTGGCCGCCATTCCGGAACCATTCGGCCCCAACGGCCATCCGAAAAAAAAAAATTAAGTAAAAGAAAACATTTTTATTTTTTTATTAGCCTTTACTGTCCCACTGCTGGGCAAAGGCCTCCCCCAACTTCTTCCAGGTATTCCTTTCCTGAGCCACCTCGAACCAGTCCTTGCGGTCGGCATCTAGGTCGTCTCGCCACCTCTTCCCAGATCGACCTCGGCGGCGTCGTCCATCTTCAGGTACCCACTTTGTGAAGACTCTTGCCCTCAGGTCAGAGTGCATGCGGCTGATGTGACCCCCAAATGGAAAAAAAAATAAGAGACAAAGAAAAAAATTAAGTGTCGAAAATATTGTTATAAGCGTGAGTAATTAAATGCCGGTTTACTAGCAAAGAATTTTATTACTACAAACAATTACAAATTTATTTAATCACCGTTAACCAAATCAGAGTCCTTTTTTCACTGTCGCTTAGGTCGTTAGCTGAAATCACTTGACACTTAACGTCTCACTTCCGGTTGGGAGCTCGTATTTGTACGCAGAGCCAGGAAAATTCTAGATACAGACGTTTTAAGGCCATTCCAGAACAATACAGTCACATCGTGGGGCAATAATTACTATTATTAAAAACATGTAATATTAATGGGTCATGCAAATTTTGACTCTATTGTTAAAAGCGGAAGGAACAAATTCCCTTTTCAACCTTTTCGAGTAATAATAAAAAAGAATACTTACGCCATAAGTACCTAGTTGACTCTTTCTAGAATTCGCTAGATCTTGGTACATACTCCGATTCTGGAACCATCGCTAAGCAATGCGTTTTAATTATTTCATGTCACTCTTGGTTCTGGCGGGGATGAATTCAGGTCATCACAATACAAAGGTTACATTTATACGCCTAAATAAGATCCGTCAAATGTGATCCAAAAAGCGACAAACTCCTGCGCAAAAAAAAATAATAGTCGCGTTAATTTGTATAGCAAATCTGTATACGTTTTCGTGTCAACAGAGGGCGCTTTCCGGTTTTGAACCAATTATCGCGACGATCGCATATTGACGCGATGATTGCTTTCTATTAGGGCGACCTGAATTCAATTTATCCATATCAATACTAGCTCAATGCAACTAAACCCAAGCGTATCTTTTTTCCGCTAAACGGAGTCAATTCCACCTGGCTCCATCTTTCCGAGGTGTGACCATGATATTAACCGACCACCTTGAGCTTCTTGGGGTTACGTTGTCGTCTACTCTCAATTTCGGCTCATACATCGAGGCAAAGGCTCAACTGGCTGCCAAAAAATTGGGGATCTTAGCAAAGGTGAGACGGTACTTCACGCCGGAACAGCTGCTCAACCTTTATCAAGCGCAAGGACGATCGTGTATGGAATACTTCTCTCATCTTTGGGACGAGTCTGCCAAATACCAGCTTGATGAGCTAGAGTCGATTTAGAGGCGAGCCAAGAGGATCATTGGCAATGATGCACTTGTTGAGTCGAGTGTGAGTTCATTTCCGGGAGTGTGCACTGGAATTGCACAATCTAATTCCGCCAAGGCCGTTCCATCATCGGACCACTAGACGTACGGCGTTGCGCCATCTGTACATGGTAGACATCCCACCCATACGCACAAAACGTTTTGAGAACACATTTATAAATTATGCGTACAGCCAAGGAGTGGAATTCCTTGGCGGAGTCTGTGTTTCCTGATAGCTACAACTTAGGGATCTTTAAGTCAAGAGTGAATAGGCTACTTCTAGGCAAGCGTGCTCCATCGTCGACCACATCATCGCTTAAATTCAGGTGAGATGGTGGTCAAAGGCTAGCCTATCATTAATAAAAAAAAACTGTCCCGGCAGACGTTGTCCTTCCAGAAAACTGGTACTTAAAAAAAAAAAATGAAATACCCGATTGCAGCGCTACCTACCGGATCCAATTTTATTTTCAAACCGCTCAGGGTTTCACTCAAATATAATCAAAAAGTTTCATCCATATCGGTCAAGACTTGGTATGAGATAGGTGACAAATACGCGTACTGAAGAATTATAATTACTAGCTGACCTGGCGAACTTCGTACAGCCTAATAGTAAGGATAATGCCATCTAGTGGCATTACCAGAACAGCATAATTCATTTTATAATGACATTTTAATTAGAGATGGCGTTGTATTCGGATATTTCTTTCGTGATTTTTTCCATTTTTTCTCATCGTTTAAACCTTCCCTGGACTATCTCCAATATTTCAAAACCAAGATTAGCCAAATTGGTCCAGCCGTTTTAGAGTTTTATCGAGACTAACGAATAGCTAATCATTTTTTTTATATATAGAAGATAATTCAAGATTATAAAGAGAATTTTTTTTGCTTGCAATGAATAAACTCAAAAACTGGAGCGATTTTAAAAATTCTTTCACCAGTTTTTTTTTTTCGGTGGGAAAATTATCTTATGACATACTCCGCTCTTGCCGCCCAAGAGCGGAGTATGTCATAAGATAATTTTAGAGGGAGATAGTGTCAGACTTTTACTGACTAAAAATCCACTCCTGTTCCTTCGTTGCCTTTCGTGCCAGGGCCGAGATCTCTTTTCAGAATCAGACCTTTGGCCCTAGTAGGCTTCACTTTTGATATCTTCTTGAGGCGCCGTCGACGACTTGGCCTCGGTCCGGACGGTTACCGGACGGTAGGACGGCGAGCCACCTATTGCTCGCCGTCCGTAAGCCTGCGCCTACTGTGGCCGGAAATCGGGATCGGCATCCCGGCGGTTGTTGGGGCGTGAGGACCGTTGCCTCACGCGATCGTCTGCCTCCTTTGCTAACATTACTGTTTCGCAGAAGGAGGCAACCGCCTGCCACTTCTCCTCGCTCCGGACCATGGCTTGTACCAAGGCTAGAGATCGCTGCCGCCGATCGCCCCCACGAGGACACGGCGTTGCTCTTCCTAAGCCGGGCACACCTCCATCGTTTCCCTTACCGTGTCCTCTGGGCGATCCACGCAATGGTAACACCCGGGTATTTCTTCGGCACGGATCCGGTGCAGAAACCTCCCGAACTTACCGTGTCCGGTGAGGACCTGCGTCATGCGGAAGGTAAGGACGACGTGTTGCCTTTCCAGCCACTCATCAAAGAGGGGACTTCCCGCCATAATTACGGGGTGCCCAACACTGGGTTGCGATAGTCACTGTCGCCATTCCACCATGAGATCCCGCCGGAACTCTTTCCGCCTTGTCGTGACTTGTCGTGGCAGCGGAGTTTCACCCCGGCGTTGCATCTCCACGCGCAGATTGTGCATGCGTGCAAGGCCTGTTGCCTCCAGATCCCATGGTGGCTGGCCAGCAAGGAGGCTCGCCGCTTCGCGGGAAACCGTGCTGTATCCCCGCACCATCCGTATGGCCATGACCCTCTGGCACGCGTTCAGCTGGGCCGCCGGTTGGTTTCGCAGTGACGGTGCCCACACCGGCGCCCCATAAAGGGCCATGGACCGGACGATGCCTGCGTAGATCCTCCGTCAGGAGGCATCTGGACCCCCGAGGTTGGGCAGGAGCCGCTTGAGGGCAGCCCCAGTCCGATTCAGTTTGGGAGCCAGACGTCGGAAGTGCTCCTCGAAATTCCACCAGCTGTCAAGAACGACTCCCAGGTACTTCATCGTCGACACGACGCCGATGTGAAATCTTCCTACCGTTAGCTGGGAACGCCGAGACGGCGCGTTCGCAACACATGGCCTCGGACTTGTGCAGCGCCACCTCGACTCGCAACTGCTGGATCCTATCAACGAATATCGCAACCCCGCGTGTCGCTAATTCAACCGCCGCCTGGTACGACTCTCCCTGCACCAGGACCAACTTGTCGTCTGTTGCTACACAGACGACACGCTGGTCCTGGACTACACTGACCCCGTCAGGGAGGTCGCCGCGCAGTACGTAGCCGTACCCAATGTTTCACAAGGGCGGTCCTAGTACCGATCCCTGCGGAACACCGCACGACATCTCTCGCCGTTTCTACTCTCCCTGGTGACCAGGGTTTCACCAGTAGTCTACTTTATCACTGAGTGACATAGGCTGTACATTTTCTACTTTCAAGCGGGTGAAGCCGTTCGCAGAAGCTAGTCTTAAAATAATCTATGCCCACTAATGTTATAAAGAGAAAACATTTGTATTTTCGTTTGTCTATACCAAAGACATTAAATATTTAGTCTACACTAATATTATAAAGAGGTAAAGTTTGTTTTTTTGTTTGTAGGGGGTAATCTCTGGAAGTACTGCTCCGATTGCTAAAATTTTTTCACCAATAGAAAGCTGCTTTATTTCTGAGTGACAAAGGCTATATTTTATGTACGCTGGCGAAGCCGCGGGCAAAAGCTAGTAATGAATATACTCAAAAACTACTATACCGATTTTTTTTTTTCAGCTGTAGTTTATTATTGACTGACATATGCATGTATTTTCACGTGGGCAAAGCTGCTGGCACAAGCTAGTTTGAATCATGTATAACAACTCATTTCCATGACACTTCTGTATTTACGTATTATCCGTGGGATGTATTTTTTTTTTGGTGGAAAATCATGCAATATCTTTCTCGCTCAAGGGCGATGCGAGAGGGCATGTCAGACTCTTACTGACTAAAGTCCACTCCTATGCTCCTTCCTTGTCTTCGTTCTAGGAAGGCCCCGGGGTTCTCTTTCGCACAACCGTTGGCCCTGCTGCCCCTACAGTTTTGCTACACTTTGCTCGCCGTCCGCAAGCCCACGCCTACGGTGGCTGGAGGCGTGGGCATACGGACATACGGCACTCTAATAAGCAGAGAATTTCGGATAAAACCCGTAAGTAAATTAAACCAGAACATCGTAAGGTTTATTTATTTTTATAACATCATTTAGTTGGCTAAACAGTAAAAAAATTAATGATAGTTGTCATTTAAAAACTTAAACTATTCACGACGAAATACTGTTTTGGGTCTTGCAATGTTTTTTCTTTAATATTTTAGACCATATTTATACGTTTTCCTTGCGAAATACTTTTCTTTCAAGGCATAACGTTATGGGCCTACCACAGTTTCACCTGCGCAGTCCGGTTTGTACCTATACGGAACAACGTGCGTGTGGTTCGTGAAAACACCGTGTAAAACTGTGTGAGTTTTACCCATGATCGTGTGTGTGGTAAGCCCAATAGAAAGAAAAAAAAAACGTTTATTCGTACCTAATACATATAGTAGAAATATAATAGGTAGGGCGACGAAAAACGGTCACTTTTTGAAGTATTGCTTAAGACCCCTACCCTGAAGTATTCCCCATAAAGCGCTATTAGCACACAAATTCAAATTTTCTTAAATTTTCTGCAGTTCAGTTCAAGTTGTCATCATTATTATTACGGCCGAAAGACATCCCCAAGTACGTAGGTCTCCCCCAAGTATTACCAAAACGAACGGTCCTGTGCAAAATCAAATTAAATCAAAAATATTTTTATTTCACATAGGCCTACATGGGCACTTACAAAACGTCAGAAGCTAGTGAACGGTTCCAAATTGGTCGTTTCCAATGGAGAAGAACCGGCAAGAAATTCTTTTAAAAAAAGTGGTTGATTACAAATATTTTCATATTACAGTATTAATACCAGTGTAGACCAGTCAATATTGTACTCAAAAGCACAATAAAAATAATCATATTTAAAAAAAAGTGAGTCGTAATAGGAAGTAATCTAAGAACTCGTGGAGCGTGGAGCGTGCGTCTCGCATCCATCGGATTCCCGCGACCCTCACAGGTCATCGGTTCACTTTGTGGGCCTTATCCTTGTGGTGTCAAATTTTATGTTTAAATATGATTGGCGGCCGTAACATACATTTATTTACAGAATTATACAACCATCTCAGTTTTTTTAACCCTATCAAATAGAATTGAATAGGATTAGCTGACCTAAGAGGATATTTTTATCAATTTACGACATAATAGTGAACTGCTAAAAGTAAAAAAAAAATATATATATAGAAAATTTGAATTTCGCGGGTTACTCTTGCGCTACTGTTTCTACATTGTGTGTGTCTGTGTGTTAAATAAACGTGTTTTCTTTCTTTCTTTCTTCTTCTAAAGACTATGTCTAGAATTCTTCAGTCAGTTTGCAATGGATCCAGTTCTAGTTGTGTTCTACTAGATCCAGCAGAACCAGATGATATATTTTGTGTTACACGTGGTGCAACCTCAGGTTGTTGCGAAACAATTGGTGCTTCTGGTTGCAAATTGTAACCTCTACTCGAACTAGAACAGGGAGTAAGTCTTCCTCTACGTTTAATGTTCCTTAAAAGATTGATAACACCCAACTGGAATTCTAAAACTTGATCATCGTTAAGTGAAGTTAATGAAGGATGCACGCTTTTGAAAAAAGCATAGTGGCGGTCCTCTAGTAAATCACTTGCTTTCTTTATTTCTTGCATTTGGTCAAGGAACATTGTTATTTTCGAATCAATTATATTTTCAGTTGTACCATTATCCTCTCTTTTGACTGTACTGTTAATTTCGTTTGTTGCATTATCATTACTGTTTATTTCGTTTGTTACATTATCATTACTGTTTATTTCGTTTGTTGCATTATCATTACTGTTTATTTCGTTTGTTGCATTATCATAGTTTATCGTTGTAATAATGCCTTCTTTAGAATCAGCATTCCATTCGTCGTCAGTATTGTCATCAGTACATTCGTATTCATGGTCCCAAGCCGGAACAGAATCTGATCCACTTTCAAAATGTTTTTCTTCATGTAATGCTCCATTGTCTCCATCTTCTTTATCTTCCTCGTCTTCTGTGTTACCTTCATCTTTACTCGGGCTACTAGTTGGACCTTTAACTTTTTTCAAAAACGCCAGTTCGTAATCATATTTGTATGGCCTCACAGAACCACCGCTCTTTTTTGCTTTTTTTCTTGCATTTATACTTCGGGCCCAGCTATCTCGAATATGCCTCCATATTTTACCCACCCACCGATCTGTAACAAAGAAAATTACAATAACTGACATGAGCGTCTTCGGTAGGAATATTTTCAGAGGGGTTCATCTCAAGTTCAACTTCACCTCGAATAGGATGGGCTTTATTTTACTCATTCATAGAGATGACAACGCGTATAATGCTATTCGCAACGCTATACAATGCATTTTATCGACTGGTGTAGTGAAACTTGAGAACTAAAGAAAAAGGATGCAAAAAAGGGCAAAGCGAACCTCGCCTCGGATATACTAGGTTCTGTAATATTATAATAGACTTTCTATTTTATATTTTTTTTTTGATGTTTTATTGAAAATCAAAGCACACAGCACGATTTGTACGTGGATGTGCAACTAGTATTGTATGAAACTCGAGTCTTGCAGTCTTATTTAATAAAACTTGGGCTTTTTTGTAGACTCGAGTCTTATAAATAAAACTTAGAGCACAAGTCCTTCAGATTTTGGAGTCTTTTGTAAAAGGACTTGATTCCCGCCAAAAAGAACTCAAAGACTGAGTCTTTTCAAAAGAATTCAAAACCGATTCCTTTAAATACATAGAAGACCATATTATTGATTTATTAGGTACGTAACTATTATATATATTATTTGAATATTATATATTTATATAATATTCAATTATATATTTATATAATATTCTATTAGACATTGAAGCTCTTACAGTTTTATAACCTAATCGGTTTCGTCGTTTGGTAATAAAATTTCCTGATTTAGAAAAGGCCTGCTCGCTTGGAACACTTATCGCAGGAATAGGTACCTAGTATGTCTAAAGCCATATTGGATAATTGAAACATGCACCATAGCAGCACGTCAGTATCTTCGGATTCCAACGGTATGTTATCCAATGGTATAGGTATCTTTGTATTTCATCTTATTGTTTTTGAAGTGAAAACTTCTTTAGCGGCGTTGAGCACTTTTTCTGTAATGGGTATAAAATCTTAAACTCGCGTCAGGACACCTGACCATGTTTGTGTACGATAGCGCAATAAATGAATATTGTATTCTACCACATAAATGATAGTACTTTTATACTGATAAAGCAATTGGTGCAAAATTATTCCCTAACCATTCCAAAATATCAAACATGCTCAACGTTAATAATCAAGTTTTCACTTCTGCCGGCACTCCCGGAGTGCAACCCGTCTTTTTTTTTTTTTAATCGCTTCCTTCGTTATAATGATTGGTAGAAAAGTTTATAAATATAATGTGAGAAATATATTCGTTGTGTAGACCCATAGTACAAACAAAGCTTAGTTTGGGCTAGATGGCGCTGTGTAAATTGTTCCGGAATATTATATATATATATTATATATATATATATGGACGACGCCGCCGAGGTCGACCTGGGAAGAGGTGGCGAGACGACCTAGATGCCGACCGCAAGGACTGGTTCGAGGCGGATCAAGAAAAGAATACCTGGAAGAAGTTGGGGGAGGCCTTTGCCCAGCAGTGGGACAGTATAGGCTATTAAAAATATAAGTATATATATCTTTATATATATATATATAAGGAGAAACTGACTGACTGACATATCAACGCACAGCAAAAACTTCTGGGAGTATAAACTAGAAATTTTGCACAAGGCTTCCTCTTATGACGTAGTCGAGCACTAGGAGAGGATTTTCCGAAATTCACCCTCTAAAGGGATGATACGGGGTCCAAAGTTTGTATGGAGAAACCTACTTTCACGCGGACGAAGCCGCTGGCAGAAGCTAGTATATATATTTATATAAAAGGAGAAACTGACTGACTGACATAGCAACGCATAGCTGAAAATACTGGGCCTAGGAACGTGAAATTTTGCACAGGTCCATCGTGTGTGGAGTACTGCAGTCACATTTGGGCTGGTGCTGCAAAATGCCATCTAGCAACTTTCGACTCAGTGTAAAGGCGTGCGGAAAGGCTAATTGGGGATCCAGATTTGGTCAAGTCCAATCTACAAAGCCTCGAGCACAGTCGTAGGGTAGCCAGTCTATCGGTATTTTACAGAATGCATTTTGGAGAATGTGCGCAGGAATTGCATGACCTGATTCCGCCATCTCCTTTCTACCAACGGACAACCCGACGTACGGCGAGTATCCACCCTTACGTTGTTGAAACTTCAACGGTCCGGACTAAGCGTTTCGCTTCGTCGTTTATACCGCGTACATCGAAGGACTGGAACAATTTGCCCGCTGCGGTCTTCCCGTCCAACTATAATTTAGGTGTCTTCAAGGCTAGAGTGAATAGGCTCTTAATAAACTAGTGCGCCTCCCATCAATGATTGCATCACTGCTTACTATCAGGTGGGAGCACTAAGAGAGTATTTTCTGATTTCGAGGGTTCCAAAGTTTGTATGGAGAAACCTACTTTCACGCGGACGAAGCCGCTGGCAGAAGCTAGTTTATTATAAGTAGACGGTATTATGTGTGTTTATTATTTTATTTAAACGTTTTTACTCGCATTTTGATTCAGGTGGATACTTTTGATTAGGTTAGCATTAAATGCAATTTAATTATTACAAATTTTTATATAAATAAATATGGATAGCGATATAAAATCACCTATTATAGTACAACAACTCAAGTTTATGACTCAGTCTAGTTAAAAGAACTTAAATACTCGAAAGGACTCGGACTCATGTGACTAACGAGTCCTAGTCTTGAAAATCTACTCGAGTCTCGAGGTAGGTAGGTAGGTGCGATGCTGGGGTGAAACTCCGCTGCCGTGACAAACCACGGCATGGCGGACAGAAGTTCAGCGGAACTCATGGTGGTACGGAAACAATGACTGTTGCAACCCGGCGCTGTATACTCCACAATGCAAAAAAATTGATTGAATTAATTAAATTGAATAGAAAGGCTCCACGGTGTCCTCAATTTCTACCTGACGCAGTTCCTCACCGGATATGTATGTTTCGAGAGATACCCGTTTCAGGTTTTTTTTTAAATTCTTGATAGATGCGCGCTTGACCGCTATCTCACCTGATGGAAAGCGGCGATGCGATGTGGTTCAGTAGGAAGAAACGCCCAGGTAACACCATTGTGCTGATCGCCTGTAAGAAACTGTGGAGCATACGGAGGAAGCTTATCCCACTTGAGTGGAAAAATGCCGTGTCCCCGTGGGGGCGCTCAGTGGTGGCGATCTTTGGCGTCTGTCCCTGGTACCTGCCATGGTACGGGGCGAGAGGGAATAGTAAACGGTTACCTCCTCCTACGCATTAATGCAAGCTAAGGAGGTGGCTGAAACCGTGAGCGAACTCTCCCTCGGTGAGGAGCCAGGGCGTAAGGATCTACTCACATCCTTAATTCACGCACGTTAACGCCTGTTCCTCGATCGGAGTCGGTATTTTGTCCCTCGACATAGGGCTCGCGCCCTCTTCACGCGCCATTCACGCGTACACATCCACATTCACGGCCCCGTGCCAGTTTACTCCGCACTACAAAGTCGTACGGAAGTGTATAATAAATAATTGGAGACACTTTCTGAAGCAAATATATCCACTGTTTACATACAAGTAAATTACTTAAATTCGTTACTGGGTTCAGAATGTAATTCTGATAACCAGACACATTAATCATATTACTAAATTAATTCAAAAAATCACTACACCAGCCGAAAGGTTCTAGAGTGGCGACCGCGCACCGGAAAACGTAGCGTTGGAAGGCCTCCTATAAGGTGGACCGACGACCGGGTGAGAGTCGCGGGAGTGCGGTGGATGCGAGACGCACAGGATCGGTCGTTGTGGCGGCGACGCTTTGGGGAGGCTTATGTCCAACAGTGGAAGTCTTTCGGCTGAAATGATGATGATAACTACACCAGCAAACATATTTTGATCGGTTACGATGTATTTCAGTCAACCACCATCTTTTTTTCCAACGCTTTTTATTAAAAAAAACTTTCTTGTTTTGGTTGTCTACATAGTGATATGTTGCCACAGCAAAGTTATTGCAGCAGCTTAGCTGTTACGTCTATTTCACGATGGGTTTCACGAACGATTGTAAGCATCCCGTGAATGTAGAGAGCACAATTTGAGCCGTGAATTCATGGCATAATTATTTTTTTTGTGTGACTTCTCGCAGGTCAACCTAAACTCCATCTGTTTAGGTAATTAACTAAAGGTAAACAACCTTGACATGTCTTTTATCTAAAAGTTGTCTATAATTTTTATCTAAAAATGTTTACAATTTATTAGGTACTCGTATAGATCCTGAAAACTGCAGGTAGTTGTGCAGGATGGACAGCATAGCAAATGACGCATGTCCTGTGCAGCGGCTTCACACTGGCACTGTGTTAGAGATGGGTCGAGGAAGCCCCATTTGGCCAAATTATTTTTACAGCGGCCAACCTGAGTGCGTAGTCGGTTAAGAGATTAGGAGAGAGGCCAATAACAGAGCCGTAGAGGTTGCCAAATACTGGTCAGATAAAATTTAGTTAGAGTACATCGACACCAAAAGAAGAGGGTACTCGTATTTTACCTATACCGATGTTTGGTAACTAACTATATTTAAATAATCTTTGTATAACTATACGATTTTTTTTAATAAAAACTTGAGAGGTGTCAAGGGACACCCGGATGGAACCAAGTTCTTTTCGATTGATTAGCGAAGGAATTGTAATAAAATTTTATTTCATTGGACATAAGTATTAAAGAAACTATTATTATTTTTATTAAATAGATTGACTTGTTAACGATTAAATGTGTGTAGTACGCAAGCACCTACAAAAATCTGTGCTATCGGGGGACTGCTATCCCCCGACCTTTTCGGCTTGTGCCCCCTCGACTACCATGAAAAGGCATCCATGTCAAAAAATTTAAAACGTTCATCATAGCCGCCATCTTGGATTTACATTTTGATCTCATTATCGGCTTTAACACCCTCGAAAACCACGAAAACGACACCCATGTCAAAAAATTTAAAAACTTTCATAGCCGCCATCTTGGATTTACATTTTGATCTCATTATCGGCTTTAGCACCCTCGATAACCATGAATACGACACCCATGTCAAAAAAAATTAAAACGTTCATCATAGCCGCCATCTTGGATTTACATTTTGATCTCATTATCGGCTTTAACACCCTCGAAAACCACGAAAACGACACCCATGTCAAAAAATTTAAAAACTTTCATAGCCGCCATCTTGGATTTACATTTTGATCTCACTATCGGCTTTAACACCCTCAAAAACCATGAAAACGACACCCATGTCAAAAATTTTAAAACGTTCATCATAGCCGCCATCTTGGATTTACATTTTGATCTCATTATTGGCTTTAACACCCTCTAAAACCACGAAAACGACACCCATGTCAAAAAAAATTAAAAACTTTCATAGCCGCCATCTTGGATTTACATTTTGACCTCACTATCGGTTTCAGCACCCTCGATAACCATGAATACGACACCCATGTCAAAAAATTTAAAACGTTCATCATAGCCGCCATCTTGGATTTACATTTTGATCTCATTATCGGCTTTCACACCCTCGAAAACCACGAAAACGACACCCATGTCAAAAAATTTAAAAACTTTCATAGCCGCCATCTTGGATTTACATTTTGACCTCACTGTCGGTTTAAGCACCCTCGAAAACCACAAAAACGACACCCATGTCAAAAAAAATTAAAAACTTTCATAGACGCCATCTTGGATTTACATTTTGACCTCACTATCGGTTTCAGCACCCTCGAAAACCATGAATACGACACCCATGTCAAAAAATTTAAAACGTTCATCATAGCCGCCATCTTGGATTTACATTTTGATCTCATTATCGGCTTTAACACCCTCGAAAACCACGAAAACGACACCCACGTCAAAAAATTTAAAAACTTTCATAGCGGCCATCTTGGATTTACATTTTGACCCCACTGTCGGTTTAAGCACCCTCGAAAACTTCAACTCGAAAAAAATGGCAGCCACAGCCCAGAGGATAAGAGAGAGAGAGAGACAGACAGAGAAACATGCGACGCCGCACAGCTTACAATAGCTTACTATAGCAAAAAGTGTCGTGACAACTTTTTGTAAGATTTTTTTCCGTCTAGCCCCCTTTCACAACGCGCGATAAGGAACTTCGTTCCAAAAAAGACATAATAGGATTGTTTACGTTTAGTTAACTACCTAAACCGATGGAGTATAGGAGGTTGTCGGCTGCTTAAACGGACTTACCTGTGGCGGCCTCAATTCAAGAAATTCATGGCACTAATTTGGAGCCGCCATTATATAGATACGCATTTTAATGAAACTAAAAGTGACTGTAAAAACTAAGTACTTTTATAAACTTGACACTGCTTAAATGCTCTAACCGTGCAAAGTCAAAACAAAAAACCGTCCAAGTGCGAGTCGGAGTCGAGTATGAAGGGTTCCGTACCACAACTTTTTTTACACGATTAATTTTATTCTGTTTTCAGTATTTGTTATTATGGCGGCAACAGAAATACATCATCTGTGAAAATTTCCAACAGTTCCGCTATCACGGTTCATGAGATACAGCCTAGTGACAGATAGATAGTAGAGTCTTAGTAAAAGGGTCCCTTTGGGTACGGAACCCTAAAAAAGAATAAGAGGATCACATTGATTTTGACAGTGATGCTGAACCAGAAGTAAAATATCTTACTGATGCATTGTCGAAACCCGGGGTCCTGGGACGAAGGCAACGAAGGAACAGGAGTGGGTTTTTAGTCAGTAAAAGTCTGACACTATCTCCCGCCCCACCCAAGGGCGGGGGATGTCATAAGATGATTTTCCCACCGAAAAAAAAAAAAAACTGATGCATTGTAATTTAGTTTATAAGTAGGTACTTATTAGTTTAAAAACACAACAAAAATGTATTAGTATTACGTAAGTATTATCATTATTCACCAATAAGATCCTTGAATTCTCTGAAACCACTGCGAACCATCGTCGACCACATCATCGCTTACCATCAGGTGAGATGGCGGTCAAACGCTAGCCTGCCATTAATAAAAAAAAACTACGCTAACCGGTGTTTCTCCGTATTGTTTGTTTCTTATTTAACACCGACTTCCGAAATTAAAGTTATTTTGATCCTTTTAGTGTTTTTTTAGTGAAGTCGATTATTTTTTATTTTTTGTAAAAAGTTTTTATTTTACACTTTTTAGTTGCTATACACTTATAAACAGAGTGCCTATTTCTCATGACGATTCCAATTAACCCAAACACTGCTAGGTTAGGTATATTATTTTAATATAAAAGTTCCTGTGTCTACCTTCCACCTTCCGGCTCCATCATCAGATCAGTTCGATAGTACCTACCTTATAGCCAAAGTGCATCTCATGACAATTCTAATATGCCCAAACACGACTAGGATACATTGATTAATTACGAAGTTCCTGTGCCTACTTTTCGGCTCCATCATCATCATCATCAGATCACTTCGATGATGCCATTTTCAACGTAACTATTCAGAACCATTATTTTTTTGTATTGTCATAATCGCTTATCTATCTTCATTGTGATATCTATGTAAGTATGAAGTTCCGTTGACCATTTCTGGTCTTCTTCATCAGTTCCACTTCATCAAATGTTACTTTTTGACTGTAAATGCTTAAGTTCTCGATGAAAACACCAAAATCATTATATAGTTGCCTATAATATTTGAGGAGTTCTCTCGATTCCTCATGGATCCCATCATCAAAACTGGATTTTGAAAAAAATGGGACCAATCTGGAAGCGTATCCTTTTAGGTAAAAAAAAATTTGCAAATCGGTCCGTAAACGACGAAGTTCTGAGGTAACAAATGAAAAAAAACATACAATGAGAATACACACGTAATACTAACACATTTTTGTTGTTAAATTTGGTTAACTGATAACCTCCTCCTTTTTTTTGAAGTCCGTTAAAAACAACAAAAATGTGTTAGTATTACGTGTGTATTCTCATTGTTTACCAATAAGATCCTTGAATTCTCAGAAATCACTGCGAACTACGTTAACCAACCTTATTGCTACAAAATACAGGCGCTGTCAAAGTCAAATTATTGTTATTCCCGTGGTTATTCATCATACGTAACCGCGCGTTTGCCGGAACAACTACTTACAAAATTATTTTTATCTTTTTCTTTCTCACCGTAGCGACAAGCACACACGCGCATTTTGTCTCGCTCGCGCCGCGTCGCAGATATGCGCACGCTCCATTTCAATAAAATGAGAGCCGGTTCGTCAGATACCATCGTGGCTATTATGTTCGCGGGAACGATATCACTACGTACTGTTTAGTAGTTGGACATTTTGGATTGGCACATTAACTGCAAAAAATAAATCGTGAAAAATCACTTACTAAAATTCTGTCGTTCCATTTCACCTACGTTATCGTAATCCTTCTTCATAATTCTGCAAATTTCATGCCACGCCGCGTCCTTTATCAATTTTCGTCGATAACTGTCCCTAGTTTTGTCCCACAAAGCTGGTCTTGCATGTACCAATTTAATTAATTGCAACTTGTTAAAACTCACAGGAATTGACATTCTTTCTCTTGTCGTCATGATGGCTAATGTCAAACGTGTGTACGCGTCTAAAAATAAAGCGGTACTGAATGGGAAAAAGCAAGATGGTGGATAGGTGTGAGCGAGAAGGGCGATATTACGCAGGCGCTCTTACGTAATATATCGCGTCGCATCACGAGGCTTATTGATTGCCACGATAAAAATGGCGTTCCTACATTTAATGACGACGGAACGTTATTAATGTTGTTTTTAGGACACGATTTTTTTGCCGTATTACCGGTCGTGACCTACAAAAGCGATAGAATTAATCAAGTTATGTAAAACAACTTTTATTATGTAACTACTTTGTTACTTAGTAAAGATAACGTAGTTGTAACCTTGAATGAATGTTATTGTTTTGTAATCATTAATTTACTGTTCGCGGGTGTACGAAAATCACGGGTTTATGAATGAATCATCATTACTTACATAACACGTTTTTGTTATTCATTTGTTTTTTATCGAGGATTAAATTGTGAGCCGTTATTTTTATCGAACTTCCGATTCATTTGACGACCTAAACTGAACTGTCAAAGGGATGGAGCTATGTAGGGTGTATGGCTTCATCTTTCTTTTTTTATCATTTTTTTTTCATCAATCTTTATTTATTATTATTATTATTTATTTATTTATTTATTTTTAAAGAATGCAAGTTTTTTTTTTTGTTAATGAAAGCTTTCAACAACCGACAATCGACAATCGTTAGTCAGACTTGTCGCTGTGCAGTTTTGTAGGAATTACACAATTTTGTCTATGAGACGGTTTGTTTGAAGTTTGCGAGTCTTCATATTTTTTTGAAAGCAATATCTGTCTCAAAAGGGCCCTTCTCCTCTAGGGCCTTCAAATACCGGATTTTTTCAATACTGGTATCAATTCGTTTGATCAATACCGTAGTCACGTGATCACGGTATTGACTACAAGTTTAGTTAAACATAAAATCTTTAAAATTAAGTATGTCTTTATTTTCGAATCCGTCTTCATAATGTTTACTTTCTGAAATTAATGATATCTTTCAACTTCTTTTGCGTGATGTTCGTTTTTTGGGGCAATCGTGTAAAAAATGTTTATTTAGCTCGCAGATTTTACAAAATATCATATAAATTTCTCGTAAAGAAATACTCATGCTAGATTTTAATTTTATTCTTAATCTTGGTGAGGTAGTCAGTCACTAAAATTGCTGGGTCAATATTATATGTATAATAGTTACACGCCCTCAAAAGTTTTTGAGAAAAATTGTCACCATTCAGAATCTCGATTAAATGTGCAAAGCTTCTATGGATGTACTTTTTATATTCTTAATATATGAGTAGATTATGGAGAGCCAAAGTTCTCGTAAAATAGCAGATTTTTAGAGGTCTTTACTGGATTAGTTATACTCAAATTTATATTTTGATTTACTTATTTATAAGCCTAGATAATATCCACAAGATATCTGTGTATTCAAAATATCTGGAGAAAGATGTGTAATAACATCATAATCACGTAAGAGCAGTTGTATGAAAATTCACCTAGAGTTGGCCGCTTTTAAGGCCTACCAATGCTACATGCCATAGTGATATAGACTAATTAGAACTATACCCTATTCATCTGGGCTTGAGACAAAATGTAAACAAAGAAACAAAAGAAGGTACCTTCTGCCAAGTTTTTTAGACGTGTTTGAATACATTAATAATAATAATATAAAATGTTTATTTACTCATCACAAAGTTACTTATTGCTAACACTTTACAATTTGCACACCGAGGTTTAACTAAGTAAGAGGCTGGTGCCTGAATTAGGTTTCCATAAGAACCTGTATTACAGGTCATCAGGTTTCTCTCGCAGCCACACAACTTGGGTACCTATAAACTAAACATTGTTTCACAGTTTAGAGAAGTTATTCAAAGTTTAAATCGATAAAAACCAAAAACACAAAAAATAAAAGCAAAAGGAGTTAAAATATTTAGGAAAATAGCAAAGATTTTTTTTTCATATAATCAGGGAGTGCGAGAAGAAAATATTTATGTTTGCTGGTGTGTTAAGCTTGTGGAGTGTAATGGTTCTTGTGTAGAAGGGAATAAGATTGTGTAGGTATGTGTATTGTCACGTGCTGCCGTACACAGTGAGGTTCAGGGGAGACCGTTATACAGTCTCTTCAGGGATGTGCCGAATCAGGCGTTGCACACAGGGGTTCCGGAATGGTCTTTTGAGAGGTAACGGGGCCCCTTCTACGTGTTGATGGTGATCACCGAGGTGGTTTTAGTGAGGTAAAAATCCCACACTCCCCGGACTTATCCCCAAAGTCCAGGCGCCTTTTGAAGGTTTCCCCTCGAAAACAAAAAAAAAAAAAGGTATGTGTATTGTGCCTGTGGAGCGAATATAATAGCGGGTATAATGCGCAATGATAAAAGAGTAGGTAAGCTGAGGGGAACAATGTTTTATTGAATGAGATATTTAATTGGCGAGTCAAGTTAGCGGTCTCAACAAATCCTCGGTACCCCTATAGTGCAAACTTTTAAGATTTTTTTTTATTTTTTTATTTATTTATTAAATATACACACACACTATCTTTACAGGCTGAACCTAATACAATAATGGTTACCAAAAAAAAAAATATATATAATTATTGAAAAAGTGCTACTCTTGCACTAACTCTTAAAAATCTAAAACACTACTAACTTCTATTACAATTTAGACTACTAACTATAAAAATAAAAGAAGTACATGAAAAAAATAAAATAAACTTAACGTAACCTATATGTAAATACAATATAAAATCAGACTTAACTAATATTTAAATAAAACTAACAAAATTTAATAAAACTCTTGCGATTTCACTCTCATGGCTCGAAAATAGGTCGATCCTCTCATGCACTTCATTAAGTACACATATTGTGCGGGTGAGGGGTGCTTTTGACAGTAGGTTGGTTCTGGCAGCAGGTACGGCCAATAATGGCGGCCGCCGCCGCCTCCATACGTACCGGTCTGGCACGCACAGCTTCAGGTGCAGCAGCACACCCGGATTGTGCGCCACTCCACGCAAGAGCTTTAAAGCATACGCCGCGAGTGTAAATTCCCGGCGCACTCTGAGTTTGTTGTACCCCACCATACCCAGTACGAACAGTGTAGGATACATCAGTGGGTAAAACGGGTAAACCCCATACAGTTTGAAATACAAGTGTCTTGTGAATTTATTTTGTACTCGCTCCAGCATGACACTGTATTTCGCTTCATGAGGAGCCCAAATCACCGCACTGTGTTCCAAATGACTCCTTACCAAGGCGTCATACAATACCCTGAGCGTGGTAATATTAGTGAATCCCTGCGACTGTCTCAGCACGAAACCAAGGTTTCTGTACGCTTTCTTGCAAATCTTAATTATATGATCTCGGAACGTTAGATCTGGTGTAAATAGTACTCCTAGATCGCGTACTTGAGACACTCGCTGGATTGGCACTTCCTCTACTTGGTATTCGTAGGCTATGGCAGTCTTTGCGCGCGTAAATGACATGATTGAGCATTTCGCAGTGTTGAAATAGAGTTTGTTGTTATGACTCCACTCAACCACTCTGTCTATGTCTTCCTGCAAACGCTCACAGTCCGACTCATCTTTGACCTCAAGCAGCAATTTTAGGTCATCTGCAAACAATAAACATAAACTATGTTTGACTACATCTGGTAAGTCATTTACCGTTAAAATAAATTCAAGAGGACCCAAATTACTGCCCTGGCTCACTCCTGACCTGGTGTAGTATGGCTCGGATTCGACCCCGTTGTAGTCAACGTACTGCTGTCGATCTTTTAAGTAACTAGCGAAGAACTGTAAAAGGTGCGTCGTGCAACCTATTTTTGCCAGTTTCCTTAGCAGTATATCATTGTCAACGGTGTCAAACGCCTTTTTAAAATCAAAGTATGCCGCGTCAACCTGCACACCAGCATCGACGGCAGGCGCCACCCTCGCCACGAAGTTAAGCAGATTAGTGGCAGTGCTACGCGCTGGCCGGAACCCGTGCTGCGCGTCCGATAGCTGTCCGTTTACTTGAGCCTGCACGCGGCGCTGGATGGCAGACTCGAACACTTTTGCAGGCGTCGACAACACTGCCACTGGTCTGTAGCCACTGACATCTGGACCTGACTTTCCCTTAGGAACCGGAATTACTCGTGTAATTTTCCACCTAGGTGGAAACGTTGCCTGTTTCAAACAAGTATTAAAAATATGATGCAGGGGCTCAGCCAGCACCCTGCCACAGTCTCGGAACAGAAAAGCTGGAATGCCATCGGGGCCAGATGAGCGCTTTGGCTTAAGCTTTAAGAGCGCTTCCCTTACGTCTTGAAGACTGAGGGTCTCGATGTGCACTTGCGCACTGTTCGCTTCCGCTTCCGCCCCCGCCGCCCGCGCCTCCAGACGCGATTGCTCTTTAGTGTACACCGATTCAAAAAAAGATGCAAATTCCCGAGCACACTCATCTGAAAGATGCTGACCATTCTTTACGATAGCCTGTCTGTTTAACCTATTTCGTTTGGACCTAATATATTGCCAGAATGATTTCGGATCTTTTGAAAATTGATTTTGTATTTTAAGCTTGTGTTGTTGGTGTGCAATTTCTATTGATTTTTTAATATAAGCTCTGCATTTAGAAAATTCTGAATAATCACTACTCAGCTTCGTTTTTTTGAAAGTTTTATGAAGTCTAGCTTTATTCTTTATATCTCTTATGATATATGCGGTGTACCATTCAGGATAAATGTATCGAGAATCTTCATGTTTAAGCTTTTTCCGGGGTACACATTTATTTTATATATTATTATTTACGTTCTGCGGGACAGCCGCTGATCGAGAGCGCGGGCGCATACGGGGCGATCGCAGCAGGAGCGGGGGGCGCGCGCGCGTACGGCACGCCGATCGCGAGCGGCGGGTGATGCGCGTCGACGGGCTCAAGCGCGTCGTCGGCTGCCACCACCGAAACCCCGATAAAACCTGTGCTCAGAACCAAATCCAACTGACGACCTAGATAGTTTGGCACCGAGTTACTTTGAGTAAATTCGCAATAGGATACAAAACATTCATAATAATTTTTAACATTAACAGGACACGAATACAAATTAAAATCACCAATAACAATTATTTCTCTATATCTATCACATAATTTTTCAATTAGTCTAAATAAAGTCAAGTAGTCATTCTCGGAACTCCCTGGTGGTATGTAAACAACACAACACAAAAACAAAAATCTATTTTTTAAATAAACCGTTGCACTAACCATTTCGAAAACGCAGGTGTCTATCGACGCGTCCGCGACTTGTACTTGTCGCAGCTCGTATCGGTGTGTGGCCACTAGAAACGCTCCGCCCTGCTTCCGACCATCCGCTCGATCGCAACGGAGTATTTGATATCCCGGAGGGATTATTTCAGGATCTTCAATGGAATTATTGCAACCAGATTGAGTTATTGCACATAAATCAAATTTACATGACTCTATATTGCATCTAAATTCATCCAGTTTAGTTCGTAGACCTCGTACATTTTGATAGAATATGTCGATGTTATGGTTATAATATGTTTGGTTTTGTTCTGTTTGAGTTCCGAAACCAAATCCACTCACTGAATTCGGCATTCATTGGCCAGATTTCGACCTGGTTCAACTTATCGAAACACTTTTCTGGTACTCCAATAACAAACGACGAATAATCCCTTTCAATTTTGTGTTTGAGTTTATCAATTTTAATTGGAACATCTGATCCACATACATTTTTCACGTGATCTGTTATGGTTTCAAGAGTAGTATCCGGATGCAGTCGCCAAACATGCAGATATTTTTTCCTATCAGTAACTTGAATTGCTTTCAACTCCATGTTTGTTCCCACTCTGACCTCTTTAAGTTGCCTGTAATTTCTATTAGATAATTGCTAATTGATAATTGCTTACTAAGGTTTTACGTTTGTAATAAGTCATTGGACAGATACGAAGGGTTTGATTTAGCTTATTATATAAGTAAAGTCCAAGAAAGAGGAAGAAATTATGCGAGTGCGCTGTTCTAACAGTTTGTGTTTAGCATAACCTACAAGATCGCCGACATAGCCCGAAGAATCGCCAAACTAAAGTGGCAGTGGGCAGGGCACATTGCTCATAGAACGGATGGTCGATGGGGCCGAAAGGTTCTAGAGTGGCGACCGCGCACCGGAAGACGCAGCGTTGGCAGGCCTCCCACAAGGTGGACCGACGACCTGGTGAGGGTCGCGAGAGTGCGGTGGATGCGAGAAGCACAGGATCGGTCGTTGTGGCGACGCTTGGGGGAGGCCTATGTCCAACAGTGGACGTCTTTCGGCTTAAATGATGATGATGATGATACCCTACAAATAGTCTATTTTTCTGTTGTATGCATTTGCGTTTTATTTGCTCGCTTTTTCTTCGGTGATTAACAAGAACTCGACGAAAATATCTGAAAGCGGCACTCTCGTATTATCAAGTTGATGTGAACAAGATGGCCGATTATAACCCACTCGATGACAAAACGTCACATTTTAATGTAAAATGTTTGCAGTATCTGTTGTCTATAATTTAGTAGTATTATATATGGTTTGTTTACCTTTTGTCCCCTGAATAGGGTATAGTTAAGGTGAAATGGCATGCAAGCGTAGGTACTTGCATTACGTTTGTGTGAGTTACTGGCACCTATATTTATAGCTAATTATTAACTAGAGCGGTGTTGGTCCACTAGTAACGTCCCTGACTTGCGAATTGTGTCATGGGTTCAAACCCAAGTTCCCACGGCTCTCAAAACGGTGAAGGAAAAGATCGTGAATAAACTGGCATGTTCTAGAACCAAAAATTCGAAGTCATATGACACCCACATCTGCACTGGGCCCACGTGGCGGATTATGGCCCTGCTCCTAGAGAAGAGGCCTGAGTCCCAGCGGTGGGAATATATGCTATTTAGTAGAAAGCCTAGGTCACTGAATTCTCTGCTTCACTCAGAAAAAGCCATTATTTCTTGAGATCTTTATCTTTCTTTATCTTTTTTTTTTATGTCACATTTATCACAGACATTACTCTAGAGTTTGTAAGTAGTAAACTACGAGACTAAGTCCTAACTAACTTGAATGGGTCATTCCTTATTTTTATGGGTGGCCAGTTTAATTTAGGAGTAAGCTAATATTCGTTGGTTTTTCTTTGTGTAATTTTAGAAATCTTTTTACGGCTTTTATACTGTAAACTAAGTAGAAACCTACATAAAATTGGTTCTATATTTAGGTAGGAAAAACTGGGCAAGCGGAGCGAGCCGGACGCGTGCACTGAGGGTTCCGTACAAACTTACCTATGAAAACAGTTCAATTCCCGAATTAAGTTACCTACGTAGATTTTTTCTAATCGCAAAAAAACCGGGCATGTCCGATTCGGACTCGCGCACTGTGGGTTTCATACCTACAAATAAAAGTTCAATTTCCGAATCGAGGCTCAAAGATTTTTACTAATAGAAAGAAAGAAAGAAAAAGAGTTTATTTACATCAGACATGGCTAATACTTTAAAAATAAAAACAAATAACAGCAACGACTTATATTATAAGTGGTAGGATATGCGTCACATCCACGCAAAACGGCCAGCGCTCAGCAAAATGCTGGGGCTCCTGTAAAACAGAGCCTCAGCGCTGATTTTCAGCACCAGCCGTTGTCGACGGTGTGACGTTGATCGGCCAACAAGGATTACATATTATATACTTCAAATCACTGAACAAGCAAACCAAAAACATAAATAACAATAAACCATTACACATAAGTAAAGGAGTACAAAAATATAAACAACAAAACACAGTTGCCAACAAAGCATTGACGTAGTCGATTATTACAGTCGATCGAACTTAAAACTAGAATTGTCAATACGCAGTCACAAAGTAACATTTTGTGTCCGTGGTAACAAAAAAAGATGGCTGATCGATGGATCATAGCGGCAAGGTTACGTAATTTAAGTAAAAAACTAGATTCTTGATCTACGCAACTTACGCAATCGGTCGAATCGCAAAAAAGTTTTTTTTTTGTGACGTAACTACAAATTTACAACTTTCAGATTTTTTCCTATACTTTTGCTATTCAGAGACCTTGCTTCATCCAATACCGCCACGCGTTCCCGAGATAAACGGTCTTGACCAACAGACAGACGGACAGACAACAAAGTGATCCAATAAGGGTTCCATTTTTTCTTTTTAAAGTACGGAACCCTAAAAATTGTGTCGCAACTACAAATTTACAGTTTTCAGATTTTGTCATAATAATACACTTGTGCTATGAGACCTTGCTTTATGCCAAATTTCAGGGTTCTAGGTCAACGGGCAGTACCCGATGAATTTTGATTCCCTTGAGAGTATCGAAATACACGTTTTTTTGAACTTAGAAGTTTAATTTTTTCACAAGGACCAAAGACACGAGTATATGGTTTTAATTTCAACTCGATACCTCCACGCTTTACCGAGATAAAGGGTCTTGATAGACAGACTGACAGATAGACGGACAACAAAGTGATCCTATAAGGGTTCCGTTTTTTTCATTTTTAACGTTAGAACCCTACAACGGAACCCTAAAAAGTAAGAAAAGTTTTAGTTAAGTTATAAGTAGGGTGATAAAGTTTATTTTTCGTAATATTATTATAATTTTAAGGGATTTGAGTGGAGGTCTTTTTATTATTATTTTTATTAAAGTCATCAAATACCTTCCGAAGATGATTACAGTTTACTCTCTGATATCTTCGAAAGGCCTAGTTACTAGGCGCATAGAGATGCAACCCCGAGATGGAACTTCGATGCCGCAATAAACCACGGCACGGTGGTGAGAGTTTCGGCGGGATCTCATGGTGGTGTGCTGACAGGAACGGTCGCAACCCAGGGCTGGGCACGCCACTCTTGTGGTGGTTAGTCCCTTTTTTGGTGTGGATAGAATGGCACCACGGAGTCCTCACTGGACACCGTTTTGGGAAGTTCCATTTTCGGATTCTGCGAAAAAAAACGCTCGCATGTTATTATTGTGCGGATTGCACCGTTTGGACGGAGCATCGCCATGTTCTAGTGGCAGCGATCGGCATCGACACGCTTCTTCATCTAGCCCTGATTCAGGCCATGGTACGGATTGAGAGGGAATATGACATGAGGAGGAAAACATCCTCACGTCCCAGCTGCAGCCACGTTGCAAAAGACGCGTCTCTTGGCCATCATGGGCGCAACCTTGTAGACGGCGTGTAAAGGGTAGCTCTTCGTCCGAAAGGCACTAGGCCCGGGTCAACAGCACTGCCGTATCCTCGTGGAGGCGCTCGGCGTCGGTGCCCTCTTGCGTACACCCCTGGTTCATACCATGAACGGAGTGATAGTGAAGGAAGCTACCACCTACTTCTGAGAAGCAGCAATGTCAAGTAATGCGAATGAACGAACTGGCAAAAAAGTGAGGGAGAAGACATTCTCACGCTTCAGCTGCCTCAAAAGACGGCTTGACCTTTGGTAATCGCAGGGCGACTCCCTGCCATCGTAGACGCGAGCTTGCGGACGGCGTGTAAAAGGTAGCTCGCCGTCCGAAATGGACCAGGCTCGAGTAAACAGCGCGTCGTTATCCACGCGCCTCTAAGAGATATCAACAAAATGGACGGTGCCCACCAGAGCCGATACCTGTTATAGCTGCGGGCTGGATGTCACTATTAAGTTATCAAAACAAAACCATAAGCACGAGAGACTGTCGAGAGCCGGTCAATTTTTTATGACCGGAAGTTGTGTCAATTTCCCGTTGTATTTCCGGTGTCCGCCGACCGGCGACGCTTCTCAATTATTCCGGTTTTTCAACCTCCGCTTTCAGTATCCAACCGGACCGTTTTGATGTAACGAAGCGAAATAAAATGGAGATTTATTTGTAATTTAATCTTTTGATAGTATGGATTCGTTTTGCTTGATGTGGAGTTTGTAAATAATTGGAGACTTGATTATTCGGACCGCGATTATAGAATGTTCATGCGGATTGCATCAATAGACAGAGTGACTTATTATGAAGATTTAGATGTATACCCAATGGTGTAGTTAGTTCATTAATGGCCCGAGGGCAAAAAAATCTGGGGCCCTTTTTTATTTAAATTTCGAAGGAATAGGTGGAGGAAGAGGATTTTTAGCTAGTTCAAAAATTGCTTATCAGGTTATGGGGGCCATCCGAGCTTGGGGACCCGAGGCACTACCCGGCTAGCCCTTCGGTAGCTACGCCAGTGTGTATACATGCATATTGTACTTTGCAGTAGAGAAAAACCGAGACTTTTAAAGGCGAAGAGTAGCCAGCCTTTTGGTATTTTACAGAATGCATTTTGGAGTGTGCGCGGGAATTGATGATTTAATTCGGATATTTCATTTCTACCATCAGATAACTCGACGTACGTCGACTCTCCACCCTTACGTTGTTAAAACCTCTACGGTCCGGACTAAGCGTTTCGCCTCGTCGTTTATACCGCGTACATCGAAGGACTGGAACAATTTGCCTGCTGCGGTCTTCCTGTCCGATTATAATTTAGGTGTCTTCAAGCTTAGAACGAATAGTAGCTCTTAATAAACTAGTGCGTCTCACCATCAACGATTGCATCACTGCTTACTATCAGGTGGGATCACATTGACTGCGATACCATATGCACTAGTTTATATATATAAAAAAAACTTTAACATCCGTGTTCGGACGGGTCGCTAGTAATAACTAATATTGACTGCGTCGTCTCTTATAACTCCTATATCATCATTTCAGTCGAAAGACGTCCACTGTTGGACATAAGCCTTCCCCAAATGTCGCCACAATGACCGGCCGACCGGTCGGACCATCCATCGGATTCCTGCGACCCTCACCAGGTTATCGGTTCACCATGTGGGAGGCCTTCCAACACTGCGTTTTCCGGTACGTGGAAGCCCTTTATACCTTACTCTAATAAATTACCCCTGACCACGCCGCAGTAGTGGTGGTAAGTAACCTCTTTAAGAAGTGGCTGAATAGACGCCACAGCATCCTCACCTACCGCATTAAACTTACTGAACATGGCGAGTTTGGAAGTTTCTTGTTTTGGATTCAGTCGGATCAAACATCCGGGTGTCACCTTTGTGTGGACCGCCCGAATACGGTGCAGCATACGGTAGAGGCGATCGGTGGCAACGATCTCTCGCGCCAGGCCCTGGTGTAGGCCATGGTCAGGAGCGAGAAAGAATGGTAAGCAGCTGCCTCCTTTTGCGAAGCAGTAATGCTAGCGATGGAGATGGCCGCACTCGTAAAGGAACGGATATGCTCCGATCATGCTTCAGCCGTCACCACAGAAGACGCCCTGGCTGTTTGGAGTTGTCGTGGCCAGATCTTAGAATTGATCACTTCATGATGTGACCGGCCATATCATAAAATGGGAAACTCGTCTGCTGGCCACATTATGATATGGACAAGCCAAATCAATGAACACTCTGCGTTTAACGATATGAACATGGCTGATCATATCGTAAAATAGTTACATTATCTACCTTTAGAGGCGCTGATGTTATTTTGTTTTTGATATGAATCATGGCGGCAGCTTTTAGCAATAATATGCCTATTGATAATAATGATATAATGAAATGTTATTACGATAAAAAAATACTCGAATTTGTCTTATTTATCTTTAATATTCTTAATTTGCATTTTTTATTGTCATGGAAACCCTACAATATACTAAATTATGTTATGGCCAAACGTTGATTGAAATATCATGAAACGTAGATGTTTAAACGATCTGGCCAGTTTTTGTTGGCCATATTACGAAATGCCACCATTTCATGATATGGCCGGTCACATCATGAAGTGATCAATTCTACGATCTGGCCACGACATAGTCACAGGGCAATCCCCGTCCACTGCAGGCTTGCGGACAGCATGCAATGGGTAACTCACAATACGGCCATCCGTCGTTAGTCTAGTGGCCAGTGGCCCTGACTGCTATGCTAAAAGTCGTGGGTTCGATTCCCACCCAAGAAAAATGTTTGTGTGATGAGCACGATCGTTTCTTCTGTGTAATTTATCTAAAATATTTATGTTTTTATAAATATAAGTGTACTTATCAGTTGTCTAGTACATACTCATAGTAACACAACACACAACGGCATCTAGTTTACATATGTTTAAGTGTGTATAAGTATGTTTTACAACTGATAAACATACTTATGTATTACTAAAAATATTCATATTAGCATAGCATAGGCGGCCTTATAATGTTCCCACTGCTGGGACTCAGGCCTCCTCTCTAGGAGAGGGAATGGGCCGTACTCCACCACGCGGGCCCAGTGCGGTTTGGTGGATGTCACATGTCTTCGAATTTTTGGTTCTAGGACATGCCGGTTTCCTCACGATGTTTTCCTTCACCGTTTTTGAGAGCAGTGGTGATGAAATAAATTACACAAAGTAGCGCCTGGCTGGGTTTGAACCCGCGACCTACAACTCGTAAGTCGGGGCCGTTACCACTCGGCCACCACTGCTCTCACTCTCTGTGTTTATATACTTATTTATTACTAAATATATTCATATCACCTATTGATAAATTACATCCAGACACAGAACAATTAATGATCGTGTTCACCAAACTAACATTTGTCTTGGGTGAGAATCGAACCCACGACTTTCAAAAATATAAAAAATAGTGTCCCACCGGTATTGGGAACAGGGTCCAAGCTACCGGCGGTCAGGGCTCCAGAGAAAGGAGCGAGCCTCCTAAGGTGTTGGTCGAGGCTCTTGGCTATTAAGCCATTGGCTGACACGACTATCGGTACAATGATCGCCGAGTCCACATCCCACATGTCGACATCCTCGCGAGCTAAGTCAATATACTTGATTTGTTTATCTTTCTCGGCTTTCACGAGGTTCTCGTCATGCGGAAGGGATATGTCAACAATCATTGCACGCCTCTCGCTTCGTACTCGTAAATTATTATTATTATTATTATCTGGATAACAATATTTATAGCTGGTATTTTAGCTAATTATGAATTTGACCTAAAAAAATTATTGCTTTATCTACTTTAAGACAATTAGGTTTTATAATGATAATTTTGAGAATAGGGTTACCTGATTTAGCTTTTTTTTCATTTATTAACTCATGCTATGTTTAAAGCTTTATTATTTATATGTGCTGGGGTAATTACTCATATAATAAATGATATTCTGACCTGGACTCTCGGTCAGTACCTACTTACCTAATATTTTATTACTTGGTTTTTGTACTGGGTATTTGGCGATACCCGTATCGTTTAGCCCGGTTATTTCCAGACAGGTACGTGTCCTACGTGTACCTAATCACGGGAACATTCACGTACGCACAGAAACATATCAATACCAAGTTTTGCATAATTAGTACCTATTTACGTACCCACCTACATTGAAAACCACATACTGTATGGCACATATTATGTGGTTTTCCTGTAATTCACTTACGTTCCACGAAACATACACAATTTAAATACTTATTTGTTATTATATTTGTTTTCTTAATAAAAGTTGCATTGATCACATGTGACGTGGTTTTAGTTGAAAACAACGGATTGAGAATAACATATTTTTTTTTAGGTGGGGAATGAATAAATAACTTCTCCTGGTTTAAGTAGAGCGAGAGAGATTATCAGATTTTACTGACTGCTAAAAAGCATGGCTGGCAACTCTGGTACAGATAGCGGCACGAATCTTGAGCGCTCGGTGAAAGAGCGGGGTTCGCTTTGCGCATCGTACACATCGGCGAGCCAATCACTGTAGAAGGATTTCACTCCCCACCCCCGCATCACTCTTCATACCACTAAAGAGACCCGATATTTTACTTCTGCGTGCTTCTGCGCAAGTAGAACTGAAGAAGTCAGCGCTCAAGATCCGTGCCGGTATTTATTGTACAGTATTGAATATTGGTGGGCGTTTCTAGATAAACAAAATGATATACTGATTTGTCGCACTAGAGATAAAATGACACACTGGGTTTAGTTTAATTTATTTGCAATGAAAAACAGTAAAAAAAAGTAGGTATAGAATAGAACAGCCTGTGCACTCCATGGCACGGAATCTCTGAACGTCGTAGAATGGGTAAACACAAAACCATGAGTACGTAATATAATTCGTATAAATATTTAATTAAAAGGAATAGGTTTAGGTACTAGAGTATAGTAAATACTAATATAAACAATAATAATGACTACACTAAAAACACAATTTAGAATATTCGCGAACTTTGTCCAATCTTGACTGAACCGTTTGATATCAATTGTATCATCATCAATATTCCACTGAGGGAAGATGAAGTACTTCCCATGACTCTCGAACACAGAATTATTGATAGATATTATATAATTTGGCGGCGTTGATTTCAACTTGCACACAATTCGCAGAAAGAATGAGATCAAGAGTATCAGGACTGTTAAAACTATTGAACCGCGATAATATAGTAATAAGTTTGGTGGATCAGAATGATGCTTCGGCATTGTCGCGGCTAACGTAGCCAAGAAAAAGTAATGGTTGAGGACACTGAAGCAAACGATTGACAGTCGCACAAAACGTCTCACATCCAAGAATAGGGACGTAACACTAAGTACAGTCAGAATCGCCGCTGGGTACACCACTATCGCTCCCAAACTTGCACCTTCCCGATCCAATGTGAAAAACATCTTCAACTGACGCTCGGAACTGGAATTCATCTCTTGTCTATAGTCAGTAATGGTCCATTCAGGTCCATATTCTGCCCCCCACATGCTTATAGCACGTGAAGTAACATTTATCTTAAAGTATTCTGATTTCGTCGTCCAGGCACCGAATTCAAAACTACACTGTTGCTGGTCATAGGGCCAGTCTGTGAGTTTGACGTTGCACATTGCACTATGAGTAACCTTCACCACACACTGCACATCCCCAGTATTTTTCAAAGCGCACCAAACATAGTAGTATCTATCAAAGTCATGCGAGTCAGCACTATTAAAGAGTCTGAAGCCTGGATTCCACATGTTGATGGAGATCATGTCTGTCCGTTTGATACCGTAGTACTTCTCTGGGTCCCACTTCAGCCTCTCATCTTTCCAGCGTATGTACATCCTGGTGTGTATAGCCATGACTCCTGCAACACTGTCGAAGTTGAATTGTTTAAGAACGAATCTGACGTTCACGTTGAATGCTGAGTTGTTGCTTGGAGGGGTGTTCCTGAAGTCGTCACATGAGAGATCATTTCTTAGCTGTTTTTCGAAGGCCATTCGCTCAGGCACATTGTTTATGACACAATCTTCGGCCAGCGTGATGTGTAGTATAGCGAGTAGCACGATGTAAGTGAACAGGGCCATGGTTCAGACGATTCTGCAGAGAGAGATGGGGAATTATCGTGATTTGTAAGGTAATATGATCCAGTAACGCCCACTGCAATAATTCTCATTGCGATTGCGTCGTACTTTTGTTATCAGTGTGCTGTTTGGTGATTGCCATATTAATAAACTGTCAAATTATGTTGATAGCAGAATTTGAACAGTTTTTGCGGGTTGGAGGTGCAAGATTATATTTTTTACCCAACTGCGCGACGCAAGGGATGGTGATATGTTTATCAGTCTATATCAGTCGTGGCCAGATCTTAGAATTGATCACTTCATGATATGACCAACCAAAACTGGCCAGATCGTTTAAACGTTAACATTTGATGATATGTCAATCCTCGTTTGGCCATATCATTGATGTAGGATACATCAATTGCCAAACGAGCCAGCTAAGGAGTGGAATTCCCTGCCGGAGTCTGTGTTCCCTGATAGCTACAACCTAGGGGTTTTTAAGTCTAGAGCGAATAGGTTACTTCTAGGCAAGCGTGCTTCATCGTCGGCCACATCATCGCTTACCATCAGGTGAGATAGTGGTCAAACGCGAGCCTATCAATAATAAAAAAAAAGAAAAAGAAGTGATCAATTTATGTTTCTTCCTTTGTGGCAATCCAGAGACTTGTGGGATTGTCTATAAGAGTTACCGTGACCCTGGATCGCAAAAAGCAACTGAAGTAACACAGGTGGGTTTCAGTCAGTAAGTCGGTCAGACGGTGTGAAATTTAAGCTCTATAGCTAAAAGTCCACACATCTTTAATTATAACTTTGTTGTTCATGAAAATATTTTTAAAATACTTTCTTATTTGTTTACTAAAGCTAGAAATTATTTAATTTAGCACATTAAAAAAGGTAGTTTTTAATTTTATATTTGGTGTATTACATTATTTATAATGCAGAATAACATTTTTCACGTAAGTAGGTGAAAATATCCCATAAAAAATTGCATGCATATTTATTTATTTATTAAAACTTTATGCATTAGTAATAAACACTGTACAAAGGCGGACTTAATGCCTTAGGCATATTCCTAGCGACTCTTAACATTTATAAATCTATCGTAGTGACATAATTATGTTATTTCTTAATATTTTACTTAATCATAATTAATTTTCTTTTTTTTAACAAAAACAATAATTAATTTAATTTTTTAAACATTTAAATCTAATAACCTTGTTGGTAGTTATATTTTCGAGCCGTATGGGGTTGAAACTCTCGGATCGTGGGGTCCGAGTGCTCACAAATTATTTAAAGAACTTTTAAAACGCCTTGTTGACACTTCGCGTGACCCAAGGGCTGGCTTTTACTTTGGACAAAGGATAAGCATTGCCATTCAGCGTGGCAATGCCGCCAGTCTTTTGGGTACATTACCAGTCGACAGCGATGTGGAGGAGTTTTTCGACGCCGTACTTTAGATTGCTTTTTTTAGTACTTTAGGGCTTTTATTTTGTAAGTTATTTGGATATGGCGTTATTTATTACAAAGTACGACGAACTAACAACCAACTGGGGATCAATACGTACTAATATTATAAAGCTGAAGAGTTGATTCTTTGTTTAAAAGCGCTGCTCTCGCGAACTACTGGTTCGAATTAAAAAAATCTTTTAATGTTGGATGGCCCATTTGTGGATGGAGAGGCTATACCTATCTAAATCTACATAATATAATAATATAAAGAAGTGAAAGTTTGTTTTTTTGTTTGTAGGAGGTAATCTCTAGAAGTATTGGTCCGATTGTTAAATTTTTTTCACCAATAGAAAGCTGCTATATTCCTGAGTGATTGCTAAAATATTTTCAATACGCTTACTCGAAAACCCACTCTTATCTCACCGCTTTTAGGCACGCTATTGACTGTTTTCCGCTTGATAGCAGAAAAGTGCGCGTGCTCTCCCCCGCCACAATGTTTATTTATTTATTTATTTAAACTTCATGTACAGTAGTGGTACATAGGCGGGCTTAATGCAACAAGGCATTCTCTACCAGTCAACCTTTGGGTTAAAAGAGACAACACTGTGGTAGGTGTTAACGATGTTATTACATTTATCGTATCAGGTTAGGCGCGCATCGACCTTCACGAGTCGCCGGTCAACCCCAGTTTTGTAAGTCTATTGTAAAAGGTCGTTTGATACACGTGTAAATTTGTCAAATACACCAACCAATCTTCATTTTGGGCATTTTTATCCGACTTCAAAAAGGAGGAGGCTCTATGTTCGGCTGAATGTATGTTTATTTTTTTTTATGTATGTTCACCGATTTCTCGGTCAATTGTGGACCGATTTTGTTTTTTTTTTTTTTTTTTGAAAGGATATTCTGCCAAGTTGCTCCCATAGAAATATTGTTATGATCTGATCATGAACTTCGAAGACATGGAACAGAACATATATATATACAGAACATAAGATCACAGCAGAACTGTCGTAACAAGTAAAATTGCTTTATAATATACGTGTAGTCGATGACTGACTGAAAGAATAAGGGGAATATATCGAACTGATCTGATGATGAAGCCTGGTGAACTAGGCATCGGAACTCTGTAATAAATTAATTTAATCTAACCGTGTTTGGTATTATTAGAATTGTCATGAGATGCACTCTGGCTATAAGGTATTCAAATATGGCTGGGGGGTACTTTTTAGTTGTGGTAGGTACCATAACTAAAAAGTGTAAAATAAAAATCTTTTTACAAAAAAAATAAACACAACCGACTTCAATGTAAAAAACACTGAAAAGTGCAAAATAACTTTAAGTCGGTGTTAAATAACATAGATACAAAACTATTATAGAAACACTGACTTCCGAAATTAAAGTTATTTTGCACTTTTCAGCGTTTTTTTTACATTGAAATCGGTTGTATTTTTTTTTTGTAAAAGGTTTTTAAAAAAGAAAAATTAGATTTAATTATTATTATTTTCAGACTTTCACGGACTAAAACCCACCTGTGTTCTTGGGTTGTCTTTTGCGTTCCGACGCTGCGGTAACTTTCAAATATCTAATCTTGCAAGTCTCCAGAACGCGACAAATGAACAAAACATAAACTAATCAATACGTACTATTTCTTATTCTGTGTCAATACATAATTCTTGCGTCGAGCCGTCGAGTAAAAATAACGTGGCATCGCCCCCAAAAAATGTTCAAATTCGGTTATCAACATAATTTGACAGTTTATTTATATGGTAATCACCAAACAGCACACTGATAACACAAACAAACGAGGCGAGTAGCTGCAGTGGGCGTTACTGGATCATATTACCTTACAAACCACGATAATTCCCCATCTCTCTCTGCAGAACCGTCCGAACCATGGCCCTGTTCACTTACATCGTACTACTAGCTATACTACACATCACGCTGGCCGAAGATTGTGTCATAAACAATGTGCCTGAGCGAATGGCCTTCGAAAAACAGCTAAGAAAAGATCTCTCATGTGACGACTTCAGGAACACCCCTCCAAGCAACAACTCAGCATTCAACGTGAACGTCAGGTTCCGTCTTAAACAATTCAACTTCGACAGTGTTGCAGGAGTCATGGCTATACACACCAGGATGTACATACGCTGGAAAGATGAGAGGCTGAAGTGGGACCCAGAGAAGTACTACGGTATCAAACGGACAGACATGATCTCCATCAACATGTGGAATCCAGGCTTCAGACTCTTTAATAGTGCTGACTCGCATGACTTTGATAGATACTACTATGTTTGGTGCGCTTTGGAAAATACTGGGGATGTGCTGTGTGTGGTGAAGGTTACTCATAGTGCAATGTGCAACGTCAAACTCGCAGACTGGCCCTATGACCAGCAACAGTGTAGTTTTGAATTTGGTGCCTGGACGACAAAATCAGAACATTTTAGGATAAATGTTACTTCACCACACATTGTGAGCTTGGAGTATGCAGAATATGGAGCCGAATGGGCCATTACTGAATATAGACAAGAGTTGAATTCCAGTTCTGAGCGTCAGTTGAAGATGTTTTTCACATTGCGTCGGGAAGCAGCAGGTTTGGGAGCGATAGTGGTGTACCCAGCTGTGGTTCTGACTGTTCTTAGTGTTACGTCCCTATTTCTGGATGTGAGGCGTTTCGTACGTCTGTCAATCGTTTGCTTCAGTGTCCTCAACCATTACTTTTTCTTGGCTACGTTAGCCGCGACAATGCCGAAGCATCATTCTGATCCACCAAACTTATTACTATATTATCGCGGTTCAATAGTTTTAACAGTCCTGATAATCTTTATCTCATTCTTTCTGCGAATGTTGTGTAAGTTGAAATCGACGCCACCAAATTATATAATTTCTATCAATAATTCTGTGTTCGAGAGTCATGGCAAGTATTTCATCTTCCTTCAGTGGAATGTTGATGATGATACGATTGATATCAAACGGTTCAGTCAAGATAGGACAAAGTTCGCGAATATTCTTAATTGTGTTTTTAGTGTAGTCATTATTGTTGTTTACATTAGTTTGTACTTTGCATTAGTACCTAAACCCCTTTTAACTTTTTATTAAATATATAAAAAAGAATTGTTTCGTATTCATTTGTTTTTACCCAATCTACTACTGTCAAGAATCCTACCAGTGATACAGGCTGATATATTTCGACACCCGCAGCGAACAAGGTTCACACAAAAACAATTCAACATTAATTCAGTATTATTTTTAAACGAACCAAAAAGTGATAGAGCCATGTTTGAATTTTGTTTGGACTGTAATCCAAGATACTGCCTTGTTCGATACCTACGGGTGTCGAATTTAGTAACTGTACCAAGGTATGATATTATTATTATTTAAAGTTAGTTTGAGTATTACCGGTTAATTTTAAATAAATCATTGTGTGTCGTAAAATATCTTTTTTTAACACAGAACAATCAATATATTCTTACTGTTTTAACTGTTTTTTGTACTAAATAAATACAATTATAAAAAAATAAAAAAACTAACAAGTGCTCGGGTTAGTAAGTAGCTAATCCAGACCAAAAGAGAGGCATATGGATATGGTATAGCGTATGTCTCACTTCAGGCAGTTTCCAAGTGGGGTGAAGTCAATCTGGTTGGATTCAACGCCGCCAAAACACAAGCGTGTCTGTTCACCGCCAAAAGGAGACCGTTTACCTTGGCTCCTATTTTTCAGAATGTATCCTTGGGGAGCACCGACCGCCTTCAGCTCTTGGGAGTAGAAATTTCCTCAGACCTTAATTTTGGGCGGTTCATTGAGTCCAAAGTCAAGTTAGCTGCTAAGAAACTCAATATTCTAGCAAAGGTACGGCGGTACTTCATACTGAGACAGTTTCTAATGTTATACAAAGCACAGGTCCGATCTTGTGTGGAATACTGCAGCCACATATGGGCTGATGCTGCAAAATGCCACTTAGCAGCTTTGGACTCGGTGGAAAGGTGTGTGAAGAGGCTAATTAGTGATCCAGATTTAGTTAAGTTCAATCTGCAAAGCCAGGAGGAGTCAGCCGCTCTCAACAAACAATCGACAAAGTCATTGTAGAGGGCAAGTGAGTTGGAGGGGTTAACTTGGGGGAAGTTTTGGAGTTCCGAGTCCAATTGGGAAGAGAACTTAGACCAGTCAGCTTGAGGTAGGCGGTATCTTTGAAGGGGTTGAAAAGGAGGCGAATGTGGATAAGAACTTGGAAAAGATATTAGAATGGGAAAATGGTCACTCCCATAAGAGTTAGGGAGAACAGACCAGGAGAGTGAGGACACTAAAGAAGGAGAAGAGAGAGTAAGGTCAGGTACACTAATATTTTGGGTAGGGGATACTCTACGAGTAGCAGATCCATCATTAAGGACACACAGGTTACAGTCGTCTAAAAGATCTAACAGAAAGCTAGAAGAAGGGTCATTACAATGAGAGCCCCAGAGAGTGTTACTGCAATTAAAATCGCCCATCACAATCACGGGAGATGGGATGGAAGAAAGAATAGAGTTAAATTCGGACAGAAGGCTGGGATTGGGATGAGGAATGTAGGCAGATACATATGATATGTTCATGGATCTAACGGCTACTACATGTAGCCCAGGATCATGAACAGGAAGAGGAATTTCGGAAAAAGTGACAGATCTGCTAACCAACAAGGCGCAACCAGCCCAGCCGCCATCTCTGTCGTCCCGAAGACATGCAAAACCAGGAACCCTAAAAAGAGATCCAGGCCTGAGCCAGGTCTCCGACACGGCAAAGACGACAGGCCGATGATGGTTTATTAGGTATATTATCTCGTGTTTTTTCCTACGAATAGATCTACAGTTCCACTGAAGGATTTTTCCTATTTTGGCGAGTCCAAGATTCGAGGAGCTGTTCAACTAATATTACGACATTGTCCGGTATTGCGTCACTGAATTTAGACAGCATATTTATGAGGGAGCAAGCCAACAGCTCAATTAGATTATCATTAGGAGTGGGGAGAGGAGTTGTTTCAGTATAGGGAGAGTTCAGAGCACAGCCATTAGGTTGAGAAGATTTAGGAGAATCAATCATTGACCTATGGGCTTGGAAGTCATATGACTTACCCAGCTCTGGTCTAGGTCTTGGGGAACGGTAAACCGTCTTAGTGTAAGACGTTTTAACCGGAGATGCAAATGGAGAGGATGTAGGAGTAATATAAGGAGCTGAGAAAAGAGGTTCAGAGGGAGTTTGGGATGGTTTGAATAGGGGGGGACGTGCTGCTACGTTGGAGTAAGATGTTTTGGAACGGGGAAACCTTACTGCTGCCTCACGGTATCCTAGATTTTCCTCGGACATAATCATTTTGATTGATTTCTGTCGTGAATGTTCAGGGCATCTATCGTCAGTAGCTTTGTGGTTTCCGCCATCACACAAGAGGCAAGAAACCTGTGAGTCTGAGATATTGCAGGTATCTCCAGGATGTGGTAAAGTGCAACGGTAGCAGCGAGGCTTAGACCTACACTGAGAGCTAATGTGGCCAAATCTCAAGCAGTTCCTGCATTGGATTGTGGGAAGGTGATATACGGATACAGGAAGGGAAGCATTGTAACAGAATACCTTTTCTGGAAGTATCTGTCCAGAGAAGGTTAGTACAACGGTTGATGAAGGAGACCAAGTAACAGAGTCCTCCTTTCTATTTTTAAAATTGAGCCTCCTAGCTTTGATAACTTCTCCACAGTTGTGGGGAGTTTCAATGCCAAGAACTAATTCTTCGAGAGTCCAGTCAGTGGGAATATCTTTTACAACACCCATGCGAGTCACTTGGAAGCGAGGAATGACAGCTGTAAAATTGTTGTCCCGTAAAATAGAGTTGTTAACAAAATTATTGGCGTCGTTGAAGGTTTTAAAATCGACAGACATCCTGTTCCGACCCATGGACTTGACGCTGCCTTGAACCACCCCTTCAAAACCTTTTTTGAAAATAAACTGGGAAAACTTAAGTGGATTCAAGGTTAAACCTTGCTTAGTGTCTGACTCCATTCTGGAAACAAATACCTTGAAAGATGCTTTATCATTTTTGCTATAAAGCATTTTGGAGTCGCTCTCAAAACCTGGTTTCGTGAATACGGATTGAATAGAGTCCGACGGCGGCTTATTTCTTTTCGCGTCGACAAAGATCTCAGGACCTCCGGGGCGCTTTCTCGGTTCAGGTCTAGCGCGGCAGTCATCAGTGTCTTGAGAGCACTCGACGACCATATCTGGAGGTGACCCTCCACCCCCGTCAGGGGGTTCTTCGGCACTCATTTCCGAAGGAAATGAGTGCCAAAAAAGCTTAAATTACTAACCATATAACTAGATTCCAACACCAGACGACACAAAACAATAGACTCAACACCAAAAACAGATAAAATAAATTGTGAGGTTAAGAATCGCGTGCTTAATCTCACCCAGACGATGGCAAAATGTCAACAACCTTAGTTAAATCAACTCAATGTCTCCGATAAATGTCACTGTCACTATCTGTCACTGTCACTTCATGTTTACATTCCATTCCACTTTAATTTCGCTCCGTTACACGGTCCCACTTTGTATTTTGTTCATTTGTACCTGGACTACAAAATATTTTGTTTGTATTTTCTTTCTTAATCCTATGTAAAGCACAACTGGCAGGTGGACTTAAACTTTATTTGCGTAGTCTGCGTTTTTTTTTTTTATTTATTTATTTAGTTTTATATTAATGCCCAGCCCTGGCTGTGGTAGTGATACTGATAGTTTTTATTCTGTAAAAAGTGATGATGAAAGTTTTGTGAGTGTTCCTTCTTTAGCCGACACTCTAGTTTCATTATTTTCCGATGTCTCTGGGAACTTTAATGTAGTCCACATAAATGCCCAGAGTATTCCGGCCCATTTCCCCGATATGCTGGCCAGTTTTGACTGTAAGTATATTCACGCAATTCTTGTTTCAGAATCATGGTTAAAGCCCTGTCTTCCCTCTTCAGCTTACTCTCTTCCGGGTTTTCAACTCATCAGGAATGATCACGCTGTCGGTGGTGGTGGTGGGGTGGCTATTTATATTCGTAATTATATTCCCTTTTCTATTATTAGCATGTCCACACAGCCGCCCCCACCGAATGCCGGTGAGCATCTGTTCCTGGAAGTTGAACTTAACCATATTAAGATTCTCCTTGGGGTTTACTACTGCCCTTCTCTTCGGATTAATTTTTTCTCTTCTTTCGAACGCATTTTAGAAGCTTTAATTCCTTCTTACAGTCAAACTATTATAATGGGCGATTTTAATACATGTCTCCTTAAAGAAGATTCCCGTTCCACTTCTCTTCGTTACATTATTGAATCTACTAACCTTTCTATTCTCGATCTTGGTGCTACTCTACATTTTCCTAACTCTGTTCCTTCACTTCTCGACCTTATATTTGTCTCGTCTCTTGATCATGTCGCTAAACATGGCCAATGTTCAGCTGACGCTTTTTCCTATCATGATCTAATTTTCACTTCCTATAAAATCCGACCACCTAAGCATAAGTCCAAAACTCTTCTGCTTCGCAATTTTGATGGGATGAACATTGATCGTCTTCGTGAGGATGCTAGCAGCATTGACTGGACGCCTTTGGTTTCATCCTCGTCCGTTGACGAGCAGGTTGAAATCTTGACTTCTACCCTGATTAAGTTATATGACACACATGCTCCTATTCGGGCTGTGAGAGTCAAGCATCTTCCTGCACCGTGGCTGACTAATGAAATTAAACTTCTACTTCATAAGAAAGCAGCCGCAAAATTTAAGTTTAAAATTCGGCCTAACGACACCAACAAGGAAAAATATGTCTCCATTAGAAACCACTGCAGCAAGGTGTGTAGAAACGCAAAACGCCAACACATCCATACTTCAGTTCAGAATGGTGATCCAGCTAAGGTCTGGAATTTTCTTAAATCATTAGGTATCGGAAAAAAGTCTCATGACACGATTCCTAAGGACTTAGACTTCAACTTACTCAATAGTCATTTTTCTACTTTGCCCTTATTAAATGGGGCCACCAAAGCAACTACACTAAGTCATCTTTCAAACCTTCCGTTACCTGATTATTCCCCTTTTGTCGTAAGTCAATTCACCGCTTGTGATGTTAAAAAGACTATCTTATCGATTACATCTAACGCTGTTGGTAGTGACTGTATCAGTAGAAAGATGATCATCCCCATCCTTGATAACATTCTACCTGTCATCCTTTACATCCTGAACTTTTCTATTTCCAGTAGTGTCTTCCCACAAACTTGGAAAGATGCTCAACTTATCCCTTTGCCTAAAAAATCTCATCCTGCTTCTTTTTCCGACTATCGTCCTATTTCTATTCTTCCATTCCTATCCAAAGTCCTTGAAAAGCTTTTCCACCAACAACTTAGCATGTTCCTTTCCAGGCACAATCTATTAAATCCTTTTCAATCTGGTTTTCGACCTGGACACAGCACTACCTCAGCACTCGTGCATATCACAGATGATATCAGGTCAGGCATGGAGATGGGGAAGTTAACAGTACTTGCTCTGCTTGACTTTAGCAATGCTTTTAATACTGTTGACTTCGACATTTTGCTTGGCATCCTTTGCTCTTTTAACATATCTCCTTCGGTAATTGACTGGTTTAAGAGTTACCTGTTTGGTCGCCGGCAACGTATTTGCATTGAGGAAACTTTTTCTTCTTGGTGTAACACATCTGCCGGTGTGCCGCAGGGTGGCGTTTTATCTCCTCTGCTTTTTGCACTTTTTATTAATGCTATCACTCAACGACTTTCTTCTTTCTACCACCTGTATGCTGATGATCTCCAAATATACACTCAATCCCCTCTCGATGAGCTGTGTGATGCCACTGAGACTATTAATAAAGACCTGAAACAAATAGGTGACTGGAGCACTGAGTTTGGGCTGAAGATCAATCCAAGCAAGACGCAAGTGATTGTTGTTGGTAGTTCCCGGACTGTATGTAAGATTGATTGGTCGACACTTCCCCAGGTTTATTTCAATAACACCATAATTCCTCTAACTCACACGGTGAAGAACTTGGGGATTTATATCGACAGCACTCTTTCCTGGACTAAACAACTGCAGGAAGTTAGTCGTAAATTGTTTGCTTCGGCGGGCTCCTTGAGGCGCCTTCGCAATTTTCTTCCCATCACTACTAAAATTGCCATAGCACAATCTCTTCTTCTCCCAATCCTGGACTATGCTGATGCCAGCTATCTTGATCTCAACCAAGACCAATTAGATAAGCTTGAGCGACTTCAAAATCTCTGTATCAGGTTTATATTTGGCTTGCGCAAGTATGACCACGTTTCTGAATTTCGTACTCAGCTCAAATGGCTTCCTATTCGCCTTCGCCGGAATGTTCACATACTTTCTTTGCTTTACAATGTACTCTTTAATCCTTCTACTCCTTTTTATCTTAAAGAACGCTTTCAGTTCCTCTGTGACACACATTCTAGGTCCTTGAGGTCATCGGAAAATCTAAAACTTAGTATTCATTTCTTAGTATTTCTTAGTATTCCACTTCGTTCTTTGATAGATCTTTTACGATACAAGCAGCTCGTTTGTGGAATGCATTACCCATAGAAGTGAGGCGAGCCCAAACGCTACCAACGTTCAAAAAAATGGTGAAGGAGCATTATCTATCACTTCAGTTACTTCTTCTCCTTTTTAAATTGCAATTATTTTTGATATTTATTAGTATATTATTTCATTTTATTTTTTTTATCATTTATTTATGTATTATATTTTTAAGTATTATTATTTTTAATTATCTTATTTTATATTATTCTATACGTTGTTGTACACTGACAGCCCGAAATATTTTCCTTTCGATCAGTCCATCCAAAGGTTGTCTGGTAGAAATTGCCCTGTGCAATAAGACCGCCTATTGTACACTTATTTATATAAATGTTTGTCCTGTATTATGTTAAGGTGTGCAATAAAGTTTTATAATAATAATAATAATAATAATAAGCCCCCTAAACAACCACACGTCCTGATTGACCATCTAATCACGTAGGGGGCGGACACACGAAGCTGAAATTACTGGCGTGGCTAACGTGGCTCTGGAAACCCACTCAAAATGGAGACTAGATCAATGAGATTACGTATAGGACCGCTACCCGAGGGCAATCGTCGGGGCGCACCTGGGGCCGATGCTGGGTGTCACAGCATACGACCCATCGGCGGTGGGGGACTGAGCAGGCGGGTTCTCCCCGACAAAAATACTACAGCCGAACCGACAGACAGACTAGACAATAGTGACAGTAGAGCAGTTACATCCGCCTTGGATGTTTCGCAGGCGGCATCAGCTACTCAGCCTGCGACCACCAAAGCGGGAAAACCCAGAGTACGCATGAAATGGACTGAAGATATGAACATATTCATCATGCGTACTTATTTTCATGTTACAAAACTTGAAGAGGACAGAACTATGTACTGCACACAATTATTTGAAAAATTTAAATTACAATACCCAGAAATGAATGTAACTGAGCAAAGGATAGCAGACCAAAGAAGGGTCATTATCAGAAACAAGTTGTTAACGGACGACACTTTAAGTAGGATTAGATTTGAAATAGCAGAACAATTGAAGAAAGAAGAAGAGGAAACAATAAACCTTACACAACACATAAACAGCTATAATAACATCTCCCTGGAACCCGACACGAGTCCTGGGTCTGAATATTTTGTTACAGATTCAAGTGTACCTACACCTACACAAAACACCACTCAATCTATTTTAGATAATCCGACATTAATTGAGACACAAAATAGTACTGATTTTGATGCATCATTAGTAAATACATTAAGTAACGAATTAGAAACCAATATGCTAAAATATAATGGAATTAATCCTACTTGTAGACCGTTACTACCAAAAATGAGACCATCTCGCAAATTATCCGATATAATTAATATTTTTAATCAAAATATTATTCCTTCGAGGCTTACATCTTTAGAAAATCTAAGTGACACACATTCGTTAATTTATTGCATAGCTATCTCAATTGCAAATTACTTTAAATTAAAAATAAATACGGACAGAAGTTTTAAAAGTAATAGAGTAAAAAATGATCCACCTTGGCAAAAAAGATTAGAATCAGATATAGAGCAATTGAGAAAAGATATAAATAGACTGACACAGTACAAAAACGGTAATACATCGAGTAAACTTGAAAAAAAAGTCAAACAGATTACCAATAATACTAAACAACACAGTACACATGAAACCTTTAACAAACGAATAGAAGATCATTTAGACACATTGAAACAAAAACTTCTGGTTAAGAGCCATAGGCTAGCACGATATAAAAAAGCAAAATTAAGAAAAGATAACAATATATTGTTTAAAGGAAGTGAAAAACAATTTTATAGAAAACTTAAAGGCAATGATACAAGAATCCTAAACCCTCCATCTCAGGAGGCTTTAAAAGAATTCTGGCAAGGAATTTGGTCAGACAGTACGGAACATAATAAAAACGCTAAATGGATACAAGAGGAAGTATGTAGATCAGAAACTATAAGCGAAATGCCATTTGAAGATATAGACGCGCTTGAAATAAATACAATTATAAATAAAACACATAATTGGAAAGCAGCAGGAGTCGATGGTATACACAATTTTTGGATAAAAAGACTTCACTCACTTCATAAAACTATAGCAGAACAGATAAGTAATATTCTAAAAGGTAACCAAAATATTCCGGAATTTTTGACTAAAGGAATCACTTATATGCTCCCAAAATCTAATAGAACCCAGGATCCTTCACAGTACAGACCTATTACTTGCTTACCAACTTTATATAAAATCATTACATCCTGTATTACCCATAGAATTATCAAACACACTGAAAAATATAATATCCTAACAGAAGAACAGAAAGGTTGTAGGCGCGGGCATATGGGATGTAAAGAACAATTAGTAATAGACTCCACTATTTTAAAATATGTTCAGAGATCTAGAAAAAACTTATACGTAGCATACATAGATTATAAAAAAGCTTTCGATAGCGTTCCGCACTCATGGTTGATTGAAATATTAAATATTTATAAAATTAATCCTTTAATAATAAATTTTCTCAAGAGTACAATGGGATCCTGGAGAACTACACTTATGTTACAAACTGAAAAAGCAAACATAACCGTGGATGAAGTAGCGATTAAAAAAGGCATTTTTCAAGGTGACTCATTAAGCCCTCTATGGTTCTGTTTAGCCCTAAATCCACTCTCCCGATCACTAATAGATTCTAAGTTAGGTTTTGACATTAAAAATGGTAGGTCAATATTACACCAAATTACACATTTATTATACATGGATGATTTAAAAATTTATGCTAATAAAAATTCAAATTTACACGATTTATTAAATATTACAACAGAATTTTCGAAAGACATAAGAATGGATTTTGGACTAGACAAATGCCGAAAACTAAATATAGAGAGAGGTAAGATTGTAGGAGGAAACTACTCGACAGATACTAATGAAACAATAGAAGCAATTAAAGACGAAGAACTGTACAAATATTTAGGGTATAATCAAGCTCGACTTTTAGAACATAGGGCCATTAAGGATAAATTAAAAAAAGAATACAATAGTAGAATACATTCGTTATGCAAAATGCATCTATCTAGTAAAAATTTATTCAAATCCATTAATACTTACGCGGTACCAATACTTACTTATTCTTTCGGGGTAATAAAATGGTCTAACACAGAATTACATAGTCTCGAAGTAAAAACAAGAACTATGCTGACACAACACAGATATCACCACCCGAAATCTGCGATAGAAAGAGTTATATTGCCCAGAAAGGAAGGAGGAAGAGGATTGATCGAAATTTCACATCTCCACAAAAGACAAATAATTAATCTAAAACAATTTTTCGGGCGAAAGAAAAGTACCAGTAATTTACACAAAACAATTATAGAGATAGATAAACAGTATACACCATTGAACCTTAGTGATGATGATAATATTGAGACAGTAGATAAAGTGCAACATATAGAAGAGATAAATAGAAAATGGAAGCAAAAAGAGCTACATGGGAGACATCCCAATGATTTACAACAATCACATATAGATAAAGAAGCTTCTAATAAATGGTTAGAACTAAGTGGGCTGTTCCCTGAAACAGAAGGGTTTATGCTGGCCATTCAGGACCAAGTCATTAATACCAAAAATTATAGAAAATATATAATAAAAGATAGTACATTAAGAAATGATTTATGCAGAAAATGTCACAGCAAACCGGAAACAATTCAACATATTACTGGTGCTTGTATGACATTGACACAGAACGATTATACTCACCGACATAATCAACTTGTTAACATCATACACCAAAAACTCGCAATTAAACTTAAACTCATGCAGGACGCATACACACCATATTATAAATATTCACCAAGACCGGTTTTAGAAAATCAATTTTACAAGATATATTACGACCGCACTATAATTACAGATCACACTATATATAACAATAGACCCGACATAACACTTGTTGATAAAGAAAACAAACATGCTTACATAATTGATATAGCAGTCCCAAACACTAATAACATTCAAAAAACTATCACGGAAAAAATTAGGAAGTACACAGAATTACAAGAGGAAATCACCAGAGTTTGGAAAATGAATAGAGTCACAATAGTCCCAATAATAATATCAGCAACAGGTGTTATTCCAAAACAAATATTCAATAGTTTTAATGTTCTTAATCTATCAAAATACACATACCTAACACTACAAAAAGCGGCTATTTTGAACACTTGTCGTATAGTTAGAAATTTTTTACAACTGGACTTAGATAATAATTTAAATTCAGTTCAAAGTCTTTTACCACCTTAAACCAATAATTAGGATCTCACCTTGGTTCTCACCCGTGAGATTCTAAAAGAACACCAGGCACCAGCCTGAGAAAAATTGCCTAAAAAACCATAATAATAATAATAATAATACAGGCCATATAGCGCTATCCTGTTTTCACTTGGGTTTCATAGTTATTTTAAGTCAGCGGAAGGTCTCTGAGAGTGTACCTGTGCTTGCTCACAAACTTGTGCACTGCAATGTCTTCTGCGTACTTGACTATCCTCTATTGAGTTTGGCCACCATATCGCTGAAATTCGGTCCAAAGAAAAAAAATAAAATTACTCTGCACTACCCATTGCTCACTGTCCGCAGGTCCGCGCCTATGGTGGCAGGATATCACCTATCGGCATCCGACGCCCGGAGCGTCTATTACTGCGGTGGCTGAGGCATGAGGATGTCCTCTCACTCATGGTTTCAGCTACTACGTTCACTCGCATTACTGCTTTGCAGAAAGAGGTGACCGCTTCCCATTCTCTCTCGCCCCGTACTATATACCTACTCGTAACACATTATATTATTGTATTTAAATTATTACCTATATGTTTATATTTATGAACAAGAATTAATTTTTATCATGTACTATTTTATTTGTATTATTATACAAGTTAAACGAATTCTGAGAAATGATGTAAACAACACATAAATAAGAGCTCCTTTCAAAGAAACAAGTCATGAACAATAACATTTGTTCATAACATATTTAATCTATATATATAAAAGGAGAAACTGACTGACTGACATATCAACGCACAGCCAAAACTACTGGGACTAGGAGCGTGAAATTTTGCACAAGGTTTCCTTTTATGACGAAGGCGAGCACTAAGAGAGGTTTTTCCAAAATTCACACACTAAGGGGATGAAACGGGGGTCCAAAGTTTGTAAAGAAAAACCTATTTTCACGCGGGCGAAGCCGCTGGCAGAAGCTAGTCTATATATATAAAAGGAGAAACTGACTGACTGACATATCAACGCACAGCCAAAACTACTGGGACTAGGAGCGTGAAATTTTGCATCATGTTTCCTTTTATGACGTAAGCGAGCACTAAGAGAGGATTTTGCAAAATTCACCAGCTAAGGTGATGAAACGGGGGTCCAAAGTATGTATGGAGAAACTTACTTTGACGCGGGCGAAGCCGCTAGGAGAAGCTAGTGTTAGAATATATCAATGAAACTCTTTTATTATGTTTTCCAACTTCTGCCAACGTCTTCACCCTGATCCCATAATTACATAATTTCAAAGTAAAAAGTATCCTGAGCACATTGTCTACTTATGTCCGTTTCATTAAGTCCGTTCAGCCTTGAAATAATAGTAAACAAATAGACAGAGAGAATTACTTTTGAATTTGAATTATTACTTTAGAGGAATGCGGAACAGAGTGTCAAAGAAAGCCAGCTGAAAAGGGAGGATCCTCCGACCACGGGTGTTGCGTCTTGTCCGGGGAACTGCCTGATAGTTGATTTTAGACTGTTGTATGTGATTTTGGATTTTTAGTATGTGTTCTAATCGCGCGGAGGACTTTGATACATATATATTGAATTTTAGTTCGTATGTGACAACCTAGATTTTTTAGACCATGCCTCGAAGGATCAACTGATACCCTGTGCATCCCTTATGCAGGTGCTACCCACTACTTGGGAGATATCATTGACCTAACACACATTTGCTCATTTGCTCTTGATTTCTGTGGCCGAACCTTGGCTTTACCCACATTTTTGCCAAAAACTAACAACTCCAGAAAACAAAAAGTATTACTCATTAACATGCATCAGCAACTCGATCGCATAAAACTACAAAAAAGTTTTGAACTGAAACACGGGTGCCAATGGTGCAACTTTCAATTATATCGGGAAGTAATGGTATTTTGTGAGAAAAAAGGGGTTTAATGAATAAAAAGCATAAATTTGTAGTTATTTCACTGCACACCCTGCCCTATAGGTAAAGCCGGCCCTGATAAGTAGTCAATTAACATATGTTTATAAGTAGTCTTTGGAATTATTTATCTTCTTCTTCCACTGTATTAAATATTATCAAATTATTGACTACTATATCAAATATTATTAAATTAATGACTACTCTATTTATTATTACTAAATTTTTTATAACTACTACTATTTATCTAATTTTGTAACAATATTTTATATTGTTATGCCAAAAGGCGAGTCATTAATGCGTAAAAGATGTGCATCTCTGGTGCACAGGGTGCGAGCCAGTCCCAACAGCATCTTGGGCATGATTGCTGACAGACTGGACTGCTGTATTCTAAATCGTTGCTCCAGTATTTCTGCTGGGGTGCTGAAGCAATGATTGTTTTATTGTGAGTGTGTATGTAGTTTTTAGTTATATCTGTGTCAATAACATAGTTGTAAGTTTGTTTTGTTTTTACTAACACTAAATGAGTCTTGTTGCTCGAAATAAAGAATATTATTATTATTATTCACTTTATTTACTACATACAAATTACATTTTTTTTTTAACAATATCATGTTTAAAAAAATATATATTTAAAAATGTAATTTTATTATAATAATTATAATTATTATTATTATAAATGTATTGATCTATATAAAGTACTGCCACATCACCTTGATAAAATATTATAGAAAAACAATTTCATTACTATTATCTGATGTACGTTACAATAAGAACGAACAACATAGCATATGCAATTTTATATCTCTCATTTAGAATATATTAGAAATACAAATATATTTTTATATAATACTGTATCTTCTTCCAACGTAATGTGTGTACAAAAATTATAAAATAAAAATATTAAAATTTAACTATCAAAATAATACAGAAATACCACACTACTGCTGCTACTATACTATTTATGATATGGGTACATGTTGCCTGAAATAAATTGATTATTATTATTATTATTAATATTATAAAAGAATACAATTATTACAAAGCAATAAATTATTATTTATAATATAAATATTGTATTTGAATTAATACAATATAATTTCATCATCGTCATCATCATTTCAGCCGAAAGACGTCCACTGTTGGACATAGGCCTCCCCCAAGCGTCGCCACAATGACCGATCCTGTGCTTCTCACATCCACCGCACTCCCGCGACCCTCACCAGGTCGTCGGTCCACCTTGTGGGAGGCCTTCCAACGCTGCGTCTTCCAGTGCGCGGTCGCCACTCTAGAACCTTTCGGCCCCATCGGCCATCCGTTCTACGAGCAATGTGCCCTGCCCACTGCCACTAAGTTTGGCGATTCTTCGGGCTATGTCGGTGACCTTGGTTCTCCTGCGGATATCTTTATTCTTTATGCGATCACGCAAGGAAACTTCGAGCATAGCCCTTTCCATTGCTCTTTGGGTGACTGTAAGCCTTCTGATGAGGCCCATTGTAAGCGACCATGTTTCAGAGCCATATGTCATCACTGGCAACACGCACTGGTCATAGACTTTCGTCTTGAGACACTGTGGTATGTTGGACGAGAAGATACCGCGCAGCTTCCCGAACGCTGCCCAGCCGAGTCGGATTCGACGATTGACCTCTTTCTCAAAGTTAGACCTACCCAACTGGATTGTCTGTCCCAGGTAAACGTAATCGTCTACAACTTCGAGTGCAGAGTCTCCGATCTTGATCGGAGTGGGTGCTACATGGTTATTTACCATGACTTTGGTTTTATCCATGTTCATTTTAAGACCCACTCTTTTGGAAGCTCTACTAAGGTCATCGAGCATTGTACTGAGCTCCTCCGTAGTTTCAGCCATGACTACTATATCATCGGCAAACCGAAGGTGAGTGATGTACTCGCCATTGACATTAATGCCTAGTCCACTCCAGTCCAGAACCTTGAAGACATCCTCCATTGCAGCCGTGATCAGTTCCGGAGAGATGACATCTTCCTGCCTCACGCCCCGCTGCAGAAGGATAGGTTTCGAGGTCTGGTCCTGAAGTCGGACTGACATTGTGGCGTTTTCGTACAAACACTTCAGCACTTCGATGTACCGATAGTCAATCTGGCACCGTTGGAGAGACTGCAGTACAGCCCAAGTCTCGATCGAATCAAAAGCTTTTTCGTAGTCCACGAACGCTAAGCATAGAGGCAAGTTATACTCCTCTGTCTTCTGTATAACCTGCCGAAGCGTATGTATGTGGTCTACGGTGCTGAAACCTTTTCGGAAACCGGCTTGTTCGGGAGGCTGGAAGTCGTCGAACCTGCGCGCGAGACGATTCGTGATGACTCTGGAAAACAGCTTGTAGACATGGCTCAGAAGTGAGATGGGCCTGTAATTCTTAAGCAGGGCATTGTCACCCTTCTTAAAGAAAAGTACCACCACACCTCTGCTCTATGCCTGTAGCGTCTTTCCCTCAAGTATGACGGAATCGAACAACCTCTGAAGGGCCCTCAGGACCGGTTTTCCACCCGCCTTCAGGAGTTCGGCTGTAATTCCGTCGTCACCCGACGTCTTGTTGTTTTTAAGCTGCTTCAGAGCCACCCTAATCTCGTACAGGCTGACGTCCGGGATATCTTCGGTATAGTGCCGGGTTAATCTAGGTCTTGGGTCGTTTGCTAGATTCGTTGTGGGTTTTGTGATAGATGTGTACAGCTGTCCATAGAATGCCTCGATCTCTCCCAGAAGCTCCGATTTGGCGGATTTGACTCTGCCATCGTCGGTCTTCAGTTTCGTGAGCTGGCTCTGCCTTATAGACAGATACCTTGCAAAAACCTTGGAGCCCTTATTCCGCTCAATCGCATCTTTAATCCTTTCGGTATTAAAGAGGCGGAGATCGCGTTTTAAGGACTTTGAGATCCGTCTATTGAGCTGCCGGTAGATGCACGCATCGTCTGAAGACTGCAGAATCATCTCACGCCTCTCTTTCATGAGTTCGAGAGTTTGATCAGAGAGCCTTTTCTTCCTTGTACGTCGAGTCTTAAAAAACTTAGACCCGACCGTATGGACAGTTTCCACGAACCCATCGTTGTATTCGTCCACAGAGACACCTAGACACTCGAAACGATTGTGAAGTTCGAGCTGAAAGCTCTTGGAGTTTTGAATCTGGATCTGTGCTGGACGGAGCGTAGACTTCATCAGTCGAGATCTTTCAAGCTTCATATTGATATTCATTGTGCCTCTTACCATGCGGTGATCACTTCCAGTTTTCACCGCGTTGATCACAGAGACATCATTGAATATTTGCTTCTTCGTCGACATGATGAAGTCAATCTCATTTCTGGTCGCACCATCAGGGCTTTGCCAGGTCCACTTCCTACGCTCACGTTTTTTGAAGAAGGAGTTCATCATATAGGGTTAGCCAACAGGTGTCCCTGGCGGTTCCGATGTCCAAATTGCCCCACTCGCAGCTCATCACCGTCTCGTTTACCCAGTTTCGCGTTAAAGTCCCCCATGACCACGGTGAAGTGAGTCTTAGAACCATGCATGGCTCTGGATATATCCTCATACATGGACTCTACTTCGCCGTCGGGGTGTGTCGAGGTCGGGGCGTTAACCTGTATGACCTTTAGCGAATATCTTGATGATATTCTGAGTATAAGATACGCTACCCTGGTCGACACACTCTCGATCCTCACCACATTGTTCACAAGGGACCTGTGGACGACACCACCCTGGGACTGCTGGTCACCCTCCCGGAAATAAAGCAGGTTACCGGATTTGAGAATTATCGTGTCCTCCCCCTGTCTTCGGACTTCAGATAATCCCACAATACTCCATCGTAACCTGCTCAATTCTTCCTCAAGTTCGGTGATCTTCTCGTCGGACCGGAGTGTACGCGTGTTATATGTTGCCAGGTCCAGTCGTCGTTGTCTAAAGGGGTAGCCGGATCCCATCCGGAGATTCTTCGCACCCCTTGCCTCGCCGTAACCTTGACCGCTACCGGAGTCAAGGGTAGACGAGCTGCCGGGCACTAGGGGCCATTTTTTGGTTGTGCTTATCATTGGGGGGATTTTGCCATAATCGCCACGCTTGGCATGCGGGTTGGCGATCGCAGTTTGGTTGTTGGAATTCACAAAGAATGCTGCTGCCCATTCTCTGGTATGTCCCTTAGTCGCCTCTTACGACACCCACGGGAAGAAATGGGGTGGTGTTCTTCTTTACGTCCGAACACCATACGGAACAATATAATTTAATTCAATACAATTTAAAATCAAATTCCGACCTCTTGACTTTCAAAGATAAGCCATTTTATAAAAAGCTCTTTTTAAAAAGTAACACCCTGTTTTTATCTGTGTAACAGAATATACAATTTCGAATTTCGAATTCTATATCCTCACCTTAAACGAGATCAGTTTTCCCTATCATGCGGCGCCATTTGTTTTGTTGACTTCAATCCTCATCGTTGATACCGTGGCTTTTCATGTATCTTTAGGCATTTGTCATCCAGGCATGGCACAAAATTCTTTGGAAATTTATTAAGATAGTTACACGCACGAGATTTAAGTGAGGATCCTAGTAAACTAGTCGTTTACAGGGTATACACATCATTCACAAGACAGGTCTAGTGAATTATGATAAGTATTCAAAAAAGCGGCTGCGGGAATCCGATGGATGCGAGACGCACAAGACCTTTCATTGAGGCCTATACATTGGACGTCTTTCGGCTGAAATGATGATGATGATGATTCAAAAAAAAAAAACACCCAGTTGTGGGTAAAGCTCGCATATGTACATCAACTGTCCTATTTACTATTTTTATTGTCCGTTTAAAATTGTGGGTACATTATAGAAAACAGTAAAAATTGAAAGACGAAAATATATAATTTTTTTTTTTTTTATTTAAAATCATATTATTGTCATAAAGTTAAAGCATTAATTAAACTAATTTAAAATTAAATTACAGTTTCATTAAATTAAAATACGAGTATTATAAAATAATATAGTAACATTAAGGCCGGGCGCAAACGTTCGGTTTCCTAATTAGATTTCTTGGTCAGGAAATCAAATCCGGAAACCTAAATGATCTGCTTACATACAAAGTTCTTATTTTTTCCAAACTTAAAGTGAAACCCGGGGCCCTGGGACGAAGGCAAGGAGGGAACAGGAGTGGGTTTTTAGTCAGTAAAAGTCTGACACTATTTCTCGCTCCGCCCAAGAGCGGGATTTGACATAAGATGATTTTCCCACCTAAAAAAAAAAAAAAAACGGAAAAAATAACATTTTGTAAGTAAACAGATCATTTAGGTTTCCGAATCTGAATTCCGGATTAAGAAACCTAATTAGGAAACCGAATGTTTGCGCCCGGCCTAAAGTATGCGATGGAGATCTTAATTAGGGCTTTCCGCAATCTTCACAAAAAATCTTAAGATTTTTTTTGTTAATTATTTTTTTTCAATAATTAACTGTCTATTTCAATAAAAGACTTAACTAATTAAATTTAAATTTTTCTGTTTTTTTTTTAAATTTAATATGGAGAAATTAATTGTTCAGAAAATTTTCGTGATACTACTTAAACTAAGGTACGATATGTCCGTAAGTTTAAATCTTGTAAATCGTCAAGATTTAAACTTGCGGATATTGAACTTGCAGAGTACATAAAATTTAAACTTAGAGAAATTAAATTTGATCAACAATTAGTTTCTCTGAGTGTATTTTTAATTTTTCTGTTGTAGTATTTTTTCCAAACATTACGATTCGATTTAAAAATGAAGAAGTACAAATCCATGACAACAGGCTGTAAGAAAATCAGAAACATTGACAAATAAAGTGGAAAATTTACGAAAAGTTTTAGAGACAATGCTAAAAACGAAGTTCCACTAAGTAAGAATATAACCGTGGCCACTGGAACTCGACGACACTTTGACTGATGTTGAGTTCCAGCATTATTATGATCATTGCTCTTAAATAAATCGTATAAAACTCTTAAATATATTAACATATTAACGACTAATATTAAGATAAATGTCGAAATGAAGATCACACAAGCTATAATACCAGAGCTGTCGAAATTAGGTATTATGCCTGCAATAAACGCTACGATTAAAAAGGGTAACCCCCAGGCAAACAGAGTACTCTTGAGGTACTTCTTCTTGATATCAGTACTGAACACATTCACTAGATCAACATAGAACATGTAACACAATAATAATAACCAAAAGTTTGCAGTCATTCTGAAGTACAAAAACGCCAATCCATGTAAGTTTTTAATTGGCATACTGCTCGAGTTCTTCACATCGTCGAAAACATAATCCAGCACGATGTTCAGGATGTTATTAATGATGATATTGAGGAACAAATAGTTCTTGAAGTGCCTGAATTTCTTAATGAGGATCCAAGATGAAATGCCGACGAAGAAGGTTATAGTTGAAAGCGCGATAACAGCGATGGGGATATACTGTGCAGGACTGATGGTCGTGTTATCAGAAGAACTGTTTCTATAAGTAGAATTAAGAAGAACACTGGTGTCGTTATTAGACATGGTGAGTTTTGGGAGCACATATGTCGTGCACGCTTGAACGCAGCTAAAACACGAATGGCGAATGCTGAAGCTTATCGATTTTTTATTTCTCGTCATATTACGTAGGTTGACTAAGGCAGTGGTTTTATTAATGAATTTTAATTACGTACAACTGTAGGTAATACATGACGTATTTGCTGTGGTTGAGGTAGATTTATGTTCATTATTTATTTAAATATGCGATGATAACTGCGAGATTGCCAATAATTATATTATGTATATATAGTTATATAATAAAATATTATATGGAAGTATTTTTTTTTTTAGTTTAGGTATATGTAGGAGGTAATTTCTAAAACTACTGAACCAATTCTAAAAATTCTTAGGTTTTAAATTATGATCTTTTTTTTTATTCTTGATAGGTTTGCGCTTGACCGCTATCTCACCTGATGGAAAGCGACGATGCGTTCGACGATGGACCGCGCTTACCTTTTGAAATAACCTTTTTTTTCACACGGGCGGAGCCGCTGGCAGAAGCTATTACTTATTTATTTAGAGGAATGCGGGACAGGGTGTAAAGTCCCGTCAACTTTCATTGAAAAGGGAGAAACGTCCAGACCAGGCGGGTGTTCTACCACCCGTCTACCCGTCATATTCAGCCGACTAATGAATACTTAAACCAGTTTTGCTCAATAACCTTGACTTATGAAGAATGAACATACTATAGGAGGAAAGTGAAAAAAACCAGATTGCTGATATGTCAGAAAAACTGGAAAGATTATTTGTATGTCGCAGGCATATTGTTAGAATGGTCTTTTATCGAAAATCCTAGGTCTTTTTGGCAAATAACCAGGAAATTTAATAAAAGGGCAGACGTCATGGTAGGTGGTTCCTTTTCTAAAATTTAGGGTCAAGCCATGTCCTAGATAACTAGAATAGAAATGTTACGAAACTAGTACTTCGTAGTAGTGTTAGTTTACCTCTTTAGGGTGTTTTTAATATCGTGCGGTTTTGATCAGGAATGCGGGATTGCCCCGCACGCGTAACCCCCGTAAATGTCCATTTCATTCAAGTATTTATTGTAATGCCTAGAATATGCACGCGTGACGCGTTTTTTTGCATTTTGAAATTATCGTCATGCGGAGCAATCCCGCATGCGTGATGAAAATCGCACGATATTTAAAACAACGTAACGTCACGATTTGGATGAAACTTGGCACAGGGTTATGACTTAGAATAAGACCCGGGAGTGTGTTCCCTTATCATGATATTCGGCTTTAGTTAGCATAGAATAGAATAAACTAGTTTGAACTAGCGTTGCAAATAAATATATGGCTTTAACTTGTACTGTGTTTTTGTTAATTTTGATATTATCTCGTGGTTACGACATTCTTCCATAGATCAGTTTCCAATAACTTAGTAATTTCAAAAACTTTAGGATTTTCACGAAAAAACCTGTTTCTAAGTTTACTATAACATACATATATGTGTCACATTTGATCGTATAATAGGTCAATGAACTGTGGACAGCGTCTGCGCCTGACCTTACCCACCAAGCATTCTGTTGTGTAAATGTAAATACAGTGAATGTGTTTATAAATATAACTAAGGACGGAATTCACCAATAAAACTAATCGCGTTTTAACGTTTGGCTCGCATAATCGCGTTTAGCCGCTGTCACTAGTGTCACTTGTAAAAATACAACAAAAGAAAAATACAGACAAGTGACACTAGTGACAGCGGCTAAACGCGATTATGCGAGCCAAACGTTTAAACGCGATTAGTTTTATTGGTGAATTCCGCCCTTAATCAATGAACTCAGAATTTTAATTGTTGCAATGACATTTCAGTCCTACATATTGTAAGTACTTTTTAACTAAACCAATACCGTTGGCTTTTCGTCCGTATTGGAACTCTATGGCCTAGCACGTGATGATAGCAAAAGACCGAATGGTACGTCTTTATTTCCGTGGAAAATGGGTAGGCATTTTGGGACGCTACTCGCGTCTTTATTCTTGCGCCATCTCAAGTTCCTAACTCGTGTTGTGTCGCTGCGGAGAACCTCAAGCACCTGTCCAAACGCCTTGTTGACACTTCGCGTAACCCAAGGTTTGTCTTTTACCTTGGACAGCGGATAAGCAATGCCATCTGCGTGTCATGCCACCAGTTTTTTTGGGTACATTACCAGTCAACTCGCTTAGGTAAATTACAGTCCAAACTAATATTGTAAATAAGTAAAATTTTAACTTAATTCTCAAAGTACTGTAAATCATAATTTTGGATTGATTTATCTTTACTCTGGGAAAAACCTAATTAATTTTAAATATCTTGCGGCCAGACGATTGTACAAAGAAACTGATATATATCATTAGGTAGACGTTATACCATTTCGAATAAACTATAAATATGAGAACAGTTAATTAAATACCTTCCCCTTGTGGGCCTTTGGTGTCTAGAATGCGTCAGACAGAGCTCTTCGTGGAGGATCCACAAAGTGTCATTCTAGCAGCGATAACGATTGTCGCAAAACCAAAAATGTAGGAGATTTTCAAGTTTCCAAAAAGTCATACAAACCTCACGTGTCGAAGACCATAAATACTCTAAGGATACATTATTACTGTTCTTTATAATATTATATTATAAGATTTTTATTTGTAAAGTAAAAAAAAATCCTTTTGTTAATTTTTGTCATTTTTAATTTGACATAATTACCTTTTCTTTTTGTTAATCTAAAACTTTAAGAATTTTATAAAAAATAAACCATTGATTTGAAATCAATTGTTATTAGGTACTTAGGTACATCGCGTAATTTTAAGTTTCGGAAGAGCGAAGTGCTAACACACAGGCAATTTTATCTAAAAGGGCACTTCAGCTACTAGATGTAGTACTGTAAATTTTGAGAAAAGAAAATAAATTATTTGTATTTGTATAGGTACAGTACTTGCACGGTATAATAACGCCTTCAGGACGTTATTGAGGCTTTTGCCTGTAATGGGTAGTTTTATCTAGCTGCATATATTACTAGAAGCTTGATGACCTGTTCTAATTTTCAGATAATTTGTGTGTACCTATTTATTTTTGTATTGACTTACTCACATAGGATATTAAAGTAGTCAGTACTTTTATTTTCTTATTTTATTTTATTACTAAGACATACCAACAATTTATTTACTGATTTTTTTACGTATAACAAACGTGCAAAAAAACCCATCATTCACAAATTTTGGGACATTCATAGTATTTTTAAATTTAAGTTAGACTATGATTAGAATACAATCTAAAGTGCAGAACAATAATTAAAATATCAATTGAAGTATTACTATTTACAATTAAAATATATAAGTTCAAACAATTTACATTTCAGACTAAACAATAAATTAATATCCCAATAAAACAATTAAATTACGCTTAGAATAATCAATAGAATTCGCTCGAGCTGTAGGTGAGGGTGTTATGGAGCCAAGTACTGCAGTGACTTTTTATGTGTTTGATACACATGAAATTTTTTTACTACACTACAAAGATATATGGAAATAAACTGGGGTTGACGATTCGTGGGGGTCTCTTAACGCCTATCCTGATACGATAAATATAATAAAATATGGTGGGGGCGAGCTTGCTCAATTTGCTGCACTAGTGCGAAAAACAGGCACGCAATTTATTGCCTAAAAGCGGTAGAGATAAACGTGGGTTTTCGAGTTAGTGTATTAAAAAACAGTTTTTATTTTATTTATAAACAACAAATTTAAAATAAATTATTTTATTGACGTATGCAGGTGAGTCCTTTGCGTCCAAGACTGGTTCTCATAGAGACTCGACAGTTTGTGGTTTCCGCGGTAGGTAAGTCAATACGAACACGTAGGTAACTCTTGCGATGATTCTTCGTAATTTCCTGTTTTACTGCCAGGATCTGGTAAAACCAAAAGATGTCTGTGCCTACTTTATCATGTTTTTTATTTGTATTTTTCGTCTAATTATTTCGTGCAATTTATAAAGCCGTTACCTCATTAGAAGGCTTGTAAGTCACACAAAAGGGCTATGCTCGGAGTTTCCTTGCGTGATCGTGTCAGATATAAAGACATCCGCAGAAGAACCAAGTTTTCCGATATAGCCCAAAGAATTACCAAACTTAAGTGGCAGTGACTATTGCTTGCAGAACAGATGGTCGAAGGGGACGAATGGTTCTAGAGTGGCGACCACGTACCGGAAGACGCAGCGTTAGAAGGCTCCCCAAAACGTGGACCAATTTGTTTATTTGTTTATTCTCACATAGAACGCCTTGAAGCAATTACACCAATGGATGTCAATTAGTTCAGAATCTGCTATTTTCTAACATCATGTGCGCGTTGGAGTGGTAGTCATCAAAGGAGCGGCGCGGTGTGGTGGTGGGTCACGTACGCTCGCTTACGCAGCATCAGGCCAGCGTTCCTCCAGGATTCCACATGTACCAAATCCCATAGCTCTTTCGATGAGCTTTTCAAAGTAAATTGATTTAAATTGAAAAATACAGAAAAAATTGATAATATGTCATCTTGACGGTTGACCTAATACCAATAACCTGGTGAGGGTTGCGGGAACCCGATGGATGCAAGACCCACAGGACCGGTCGTTATGGCGATACTTGGGGGAGGCCTATGTCCAACAGTGGACGTCTTTCGGCTGAACTTATGATGATGATAATGATAAAGTTAATCGTTGTTCGTTAAGTTCTGCATGGCATTAAGAAAAAAATTGTTGTTATTATAGTAATATCGTGTATCTTCGTGTCTGTTTGTCGTAGACCGAATATACAGGGTCTTGAAAATAAGTCACTTGTAGATGCATAAAAAAAACAAATATATTAAATACTAATAGTCCCATTAGGCGTCGTCACGTCACACGTCATAAGGGTTCAATTTTTTCAAACCATCCAGGGACACTTAAATAGACAAACAATTACTTTCAACTAGGTCGAGCTTTTTAGGAGGAGTTAAGTGACAAACAGACGTACTGAAGAAATAGAAAAATAAAAAAGGTAATCGGAAAATGAAGACATGGGGAAATTATCTACTTCTTAAAAAAAACATTATTCGAAGGTCGTGCTTTGCAGCTTTGGCACTCTTCAAAGCGATCTCTAACATTCATGTAAATTCGCCTCAGAACTTGAGTAGGAATGTTGTTGGTTTCTTGTCTAATGTCTGCACATTACTCTTCAGTAATCAGATTTTTACTGAATAAAACCACACTTATGTTCAGTTGCCCTTTGCGTTCTAGGACCACGGGTTTTCTTTCAGAAGTTTTCCCATGGCCCTAACAAGCATCGGCTCTGCTGGGCTCCTACGGTTTTGCTGACATCTCTTTGAAGTGCGCGTGGATCACTACGCGCCGTCGACAACTCGGGTTCGTTTCCGGGACGACCAGACGGCGAGCTTCCCATTGCTCGTCGTTCACAAGTCCACGCCTACAGTGGGCACGGATTGCCCTACGACTCGCGACTTTTTCTTATACTAGTGCCATGAGACCTTGCTTCATGCCCAATTTCAGGATTCTAGGGCAACGGGAAGTACCCTATGAATTTTGATTCCCTTGAGGGTGTCGAAATACACGTTTTTTGCGATCGTATCTTTTTTTTCGTTAACTAAGAAATTTGATTTTTTCACAGCTTTAAGCGACCGCAGACCTGAGTAAATGGTTTTAATTTCATCTCGATACCTTGGTCTTGACAGACAGACGGACAACAAAGTGATTCTATAAGGGTTCTGTTTTTTCCTTTTGAGGTTTGAAACCCTAAACAAAGGAAAAAAGAAACTATAGAAACTAGACTCGTACATGTACTATAAACTTCAAGGACGTATTAAAGTCTCATTGAACTTCCCAACTCAGAGTTTTACAAATCCCTGAGTAAACAAAACTGAGTCTTGCATTAAGCTGTCATAATTATTATACCTATTAATTAACAGTCATAGGATGACAGGATGCAAGACTCAACTAACCTTTGCATCCAGTTTCTGAAAGAAATCATTAATTTCTACGTAAAAGGCTCGTCAACAGATTCAAATTACCTACTCATTGTTCGTTGTGACGTCAGAGTCTAGTCTATTTCCATTTGATGCACAAAAATGAACCTGCATGTTTTCGCTCTTTGAATAATTAATTGAGCTGGCGATTTAACGTCATACCGTATGGCATGACGTAGTTTGCTTTAGTTTGTTTTGCTTTTAGGCACCTATTATATTAGCATCCTTTAATATAATTTCTGACAAAAACATTGATATATCTGATCCGATAGTTTGCTCAAAAAATTCCCATTTGAACATATTGAGTTTTTTGAGGCAGCTCATTATTGAGAAAGGTCTGGACATTACATCCTAATTAATTTAAGAATATCATAACTATGTACGTATATTAAGTGTTAGTTATAACATCGCCTTGAACTAGTCTGTAAAAGTATTAGTTAGTATTCCATGTCCTATAGATATGGTCTACAATTTAGCCAAGGTTTTACAACGGCAAAGAAGAATTTCATGAAAGCCCATCTCTACTAGGAGCAGTGGTGGCCGAGTGGTAACGGCCTCGACTTACGAGTTGTAGGTTCTGGGTTCAAACCCAGCCAGGCACATTACTTTATGTAATTAATTTCATCACCACTGTTCTCAAAACGGTGAAGGAAAACATCGTGAGGAAACCGGCATGTCCTAGAACCAAAAATTCGAAGACATGTGACATCCACCAAACCGCACTGGGCCCGCGTGGTGGATTACGGCCCATTCCCTCTCCTAGAGAGGCGGCCTGAGTCCCAACAGTGGGAACATTATAAGGCCGACTATGCTATGCTAGTGATGAGTCCCCATATAGCTCGCTTAGAGGAGTTGTTATTGATGCTAGACTGTGTCATAGATTTGATGAAGACTTTCCATCGCGTTGGAGAGCGGCTACGAGATCTTTTGCCTTCGATTTTTCCTTGAACCACCATCGTTGAGTCCTTGTGAGGTGATCGATATGCTTGAAAAACTTAAGGATTCACGACGTTAATCTCTCTTTGATATTAAGTTCTTTCAGGATCGAAGCGTTGGTTTGGTGAGCAGTCAATGGGATTCTAAGCATGCGTCTGCCAGCCGTCAGCCCCACATTTTCAGTGTATAAGTATATTATACCTATAGATAAATTCCGTTGGAAAACTTTTACATATATGAGATATTGGGTTCCTATCCCACCTTAAGTGCGTTGGATTGGAGGAGATTCACTACCAGTTCGAAATTAAAGACTCCGAAAACGATATTGAACACTATTTATTTTCTATTAAACTGTTTGTACACTTTACCTACAGTTGTTTTATTTATACTTTTAAATCGTTTGATTACAGTTTTTAATTGTTAACAGTTTTATCACTACTTACATTGTTTTGAAATACTAAAAGTTATTAGAAATAAATTTTCAATGATATTTAGAGTTTAAACAAAGATTTAGACACTAAAACACAGTTTTAGGGGCACTTAAAATACTGAACCCTGAGTACTGCAACGGGCAGAGTTTCGACTATGTTATAAGTACTAGAACTGGAACGAAAACGAGACCTGGTGAAAAATACAAATTTTCGGGGTGTACACCCTTTCACCTACGCACAAGTAGTGGTTATGCTGATCTTTATTAATAAATTTTCCACAAATCAAATATAACTCGGGTGAGGTCAGATTTTGGTTAACCAATCCGAGACGTCTATTTCTCGACCAGACTCAGACAGGTTTCGACAAGTTCAGACTTGTCGAGATCGGTTCTTGGTCATGGTTTCTAACACGACACAATTAGTATTATTTACAATATTGATTTTAAAGATCTTCCCTATGTTACAAATATAAATATCAGGCAAACAGGAGATCTAAAATACTTAAATAACATAGTTACATCAAATGATCACTTATGAGAGTATACTTAACGATATTGCATTGAACTGTCTAAATACTTATAATATGGAACATTAAAATTACACTATGTTCGCGCATAATTGTCCTTCACATACACATTTTACAAAGTTGATGTAATCACAACGTCCATGGTCGTCAGTGGTGGGCGTCCTACACAACATCATAGATACAATACAAGCTCTATGTTTTGGTTTTGCAAGGGTGGGAAGTCATTAGATGACTTTCCCACCCGAAAAAATAAGTATTCGGCCCCAAGTTTTCAGTATATAAGTATACTTTTAAATATAGTCATATATTCCGTTGCAAAAGTTTCACATGATAGATATAATACTACCTCTAAGCTTTGGTTTCGCACTGTCGATGCAGATATGATTCATTGTCATAATAACATCATTATTGAGGTCAGATTACTCGATTCTCAAACCTTAGACATACCTTTTTCGAAATACGTATGCATAATAAGTTCGTTGATATATTTCAAGAGACCATACGGCTGGTCAAAGAGTAATGAACTCTGTTACCACAGCCGAATAAGTTTTGGTTATTTTGTAGATTGTTTCATAGTCTCTGCCATCTGGAAGAAATCTATACTAATATTATAAATCTAAAGCGTTTGTTTGTTTGGTTGAACGAGCTAATCTCAGGAACTACCGGTCCGATTTGAAAAATTCTGTCAGTGTTGGATAGTCCATTTATCTAGGAAGGTTAAAGGATATATATAACATCACGCTATGACTATTAGGAGCGGAGTATCGACAGAAAATGTTGCAATAACGGGGGAAAATTATTCCATTTGAGAGCTTCCGTTGCGTGCGCTGCGTAAACGGTTAAAGTTAAACAAAAATGATGTACTATTAAATTGTTTCCCTTTAAAAGTTAATATATATATGCTAGCTGCCACCCGCGGCTCCATCTCCGACATTTAGTTACTTTCACGTTTTAATCAATTTAATTTGATTCAATTAATTTTCCCTATTATTTTTGGTTTTTCCTTATTTTTTTTTATATTCACAATCTTTTGTTTTACCCTGTATTTAGACTTTTCCCATTTTTTGTAATGTGTTTTTCGCATCTTTTGTTTACTCTATTTTTATTTGGTTTTCCTTAATTTTTTTTACGCTTTGATTTACGGATTGATTTCACCAGAATTTATGGATTGATTTCACCAGAATTGAAAGGAAAGAGCGCGGGTTCGTAAAAGATGGAAGGAGACACAGTTTGAAAAAAATATTGATATCAGAGTAGTATCACCCGCGTAATGTCCAAAGGCTCAAGTCTGCTATTTTTATAAATTCGTCATTCAACCACGATCTCATTGTCTTTTTGTTAAAAGTTCGTAATCTGCTAATTCATACTGATCGATTATGGATCGGTCAATGAACTCGTACTAGAGTTGTGGTAGAATGACAATATTGAGCTTATTAAAAGCAATGAGTGCACAATCACGTTCTATTGGTAGGTCACTGATCAAACGAATTGTCAAAATTTTTGCATATTACCGCATACGTCAGATATTCATTTGTCAATATGTACGAGATTACCATTCTATGCCACTTCTATCAATGGAGTGTCAGTGGTTGACCATTGGAAAGTCATAAGGATACAATTATATTAGTTGATTACCAAACTTGTCAAAATCAACAAATTCTTTTTAGCAATTATTTTTTTTTTTTTTTTTTTTATTATTATTTTTTTTTTCATTTTTTTTTTTAATTTACTTATTTTTTTTTATTATTTTACTTCCTCAAGTCTGCCATTACAATAGTGTCCTCACCTGACGGAGGTATCTTGGTTATTGCTTTACGGGTGTTACAAACATTTGAAACACCTAAAGTTGTAAGGTCATTGTTTAATAAACCTACAGACATTCACATTTATAATATTGTTTGGATTTTCCGAAGATTGCAAAACTGGTAGGTAAGCCTAGTAAGGATTGACGTTATCGGGTTATTGTAAACTTCGTAAGCGCTAATGAATCTAAAAATAAATATTGCATTATATGGATTCCTAAATATTTTTTACTTTTAGGGCGTAACTTTTCGCCGAATTTGATGTGAAAATAAAAGGACCTTTATTAATTACTCAAGGAGATTTACGAAAACTCATTAAACTATCTCAAAAAGCACAAAATAACTATTTAATAAATAACAACAAAAATAGAGATATTCATTTCAAACACAAAAAAATCTATCAGATACTTTGTTATATAATATAATATATAATACGCGCGCGCGTATGCGGTAGACTGCGCTCAGGACCGAGAGAAAGGCTGTTTAAAGTCCCGGTAGCCCACACAAATCTGTTAAAGTTCGCACCCGTGACTCGGGCGGTTGAAATACTTAATAACGTGTCTCTGCGGTTAGATATTTTTTCTTGCACATTGGCGGAATTTGAGAGGGTGACAATAAGTGTGTTGTCCTCTGTGTAACTTGTGCCAGTTCTTCAGGGCGCTGCTTGAGACTGATCATCGACTATCATGTATGTATGTTGCCTACTACTACACTAATGAATATTTGATCAGACTGTGGGTGGCGTCTCTGAGTGCGGCTATTTTGCGACTACATTTGTTATCTTGGGTATGCCTGTTAAAACAATTGTATGTGTTATTAAATAAATAAATAAATAAATAAATAATAAATAAATATTCCACAACGATCACACAACGCCGTCTAGTCCCAAGCTAAGCAGAGCTTGTGTTATGGGTACTAAACAATTAATAAACATACTTATATATTTCTAAATACATACATATATAGATAAATTACACCCAGACACAGAACAAATGATCGTGCTCATCACACAAACATTTGTCCTGGGTCGGAATCGTACCCACGACCTCCGGTATAGCAGTCAGGGCCACTAACCGAGAGACCAACAGACAAGTCAAGTATATATCAAGAATAGAAGTATATGTCTTATTAAGAAAAATGAGTTTCTAGCTATACGATATTTATTATAAACTAACGGATTCTAAAGATCAATTCCGCGGCAACATCGTCATCTAAACTAGGCAATTTGAAGGGAATCTTCAATCAAAAGATCTTCTGCTTGGTATCTCATGGTGTTGATGTCTCTTATTATATATATCGACAGACCAGTATGCTTTAATTATGCTGTGTGTTATGAGTGTGGTGAGTATTTACCACACTCATACACACCCTACACTTAAATATTACACACACTCACCATATGGTTTACCTTTCTCATTTTGTTTCATAAATAAATTAGTTTCTGTTTTCTTTGCCACCATTTGCTTAATGTTGAATTGTCCCGTTTTTAATTTAAATATGACTGTTTGTTAAGGAGAATCACTGATTTTTAAGTTATGGGCCCACACTTAGTATAAGAGTCAGAGTACGTACCTATAAAAAAAAACTGTCGTTTTTTGAAGCTACCTATGTACCTACACGTCTTCAAGTAGCTGTATGCATGATTATCAAGATAGCCAGAAGACTATTTTTTATCATATTTTTACATCTACTTACAACACGGAAAACAAGTTTGCTATAGTAACCATATAAAAACATTTATTATTTAGAAAATTAGAGGTCTCAGTACAGTACCTTGAGGTACCCTCATTTTTAACCATTAATCTTGTCGAGTCAAAGTAATGAATTGCATTTTTTTGTATTTGTCTGAATACTAATCACATTATGCTGAGCGTACGGCTGTTTTGCTCGGACGTGGCGCATTTATGTTATTTTTATTTAATTATGTTTTTGTCATGTAAAATGTTTGCAATATGTTAGTTTTAAGTTTGCGCCTATTCCGGCAAATAAAAAGTTTTTCTTTCTTTCTTTCTTCTTTCAGAATAAATTGTTCATAGTTCGCTAAGTTTTGTTATCTAAGATATCTATTAATAACACTAAGATATCTATTGCTAGGTTTAGGCAAAGCGTTGCAAATTCGCAATATCAATTCGTCTTGTGCTTCCCGCATCTAGCAAACATTAGGTCTCCACCACTAGATCATCGGTCTACCTTATCGGAGGCCTACCAACGTTACGTTTTCCAGCAGGTATACGGTAACTACTTCAGATCCTTCATCTCCATCGCCTATCCGTCTTGTGAGCAATGAGCCTTGCCAACAGCCATTTAAGTTTGGTTTTCCTGTAGATTTGTGTATTTCTCCGAAATAAAAACAATAACTTTGTAGTTTTTTGTGAACGCTAACTACTTACCCTAAAAACATCATGAGGAAACCGGCATGTCCTAGAACCAAAGATTCAAGTCATATATATGTCATCCACTAACCCGCATTGGGCCCGCGTGGTGGATCAGGGCCCATTCCCTCTCCTAGAGAGGAGGCCTGAGTCCCAGCAGTTGGAACATTATAAGGTTCCTTTTATGCTGTTATGTTATGGCTCAGTAAATTAGAGTACGAACAAATAGAAAATCTAGTCACCAGTAACCCAAACAAATAAAGGACTGTACTTTGAAGACATTCACACACACACACACACACAAACACATCATAATTCTTAAGAACTCTACAAAAACACACCATCATGAATAACACACCACACCACACGCCCACATGAGTAACCATTCTATTAATGTTATTTTATACTACTTTTTTTTATCTATATCACGATCAATATATATATATATATAAGTACGTGTCTTATTTCATTACATTTTTTTTTTGGACTCTTGATATAAGTACCAATTGGCATTGTTTGTTTGTAAACGGATGGTAATATGTATAGGGAATGAACTGTCTCCTGAAATACAGGTTCACTACCGAGTTCAGGAGGCAGAGAATGCTATGCTATGCTATTGTTATGCTAACTAATTACCGAGTGTAAATGCAGAAATTGTTAGTAATCTATTATTGTACCTTCTGTAAATTATATTATAACTATTCTGAGCTCAATTATTTGTGATATCGATTATTACTTCGTTTGCCTCCTTTAGATTAATGCCACGTAATTTTATAGGTAGTAATGTTTGCAGATACAAGGATATATTATACATGCTAACATACATTCGACCGACTTGTAAATCTTTTATCACTCGCTACCTGGCAGGAATATTGAGTTCTTGCACCAATGTTGGTTTTAGCAAGGTACGGTGCAAGTAAAGTTAAACCCACGGTTTTGATATCGAATTCTGCTTCATCATCATCTTCCTGCTCTTGTCCCGCTTGTTATTTTGGGGTCGGCGCAACACATTTTCTTCCTCCATTCTGCCCTGTCACTCGTCATACTAGCACTAACTTCCTTTTCTTTCATATCACTCTTCACAATCCATCCATCTTTTCTTTGATCTCCCTCTCCCTCTCCATCCATCCACATGTAAACTCATAACTCTTTTAGTAACATGCGTTTCATCCCTGCTCTTCACATGACCATACCACATAAGACAAACGATTCCCTTTCAACTTTTCAGTCACTGGCGTCACTTTCAAACTTCCCCTAATATACCGAATATATATCGAATTCTGCTTATACCTTCATGATATTGTGCAGTTACTATTTTGTCGTTTCCAATTAACACAGGACTTAAACATAACTGGCAATCGTGTATTATTATACACTATCCACTCATTTTTTTTTTGTGCTTTTGGGTACAATCTTGACTGGTCTACTCTGTGCTATCATAACTATTGTTATTGTAAAATGAAAATTATGTAATATCACTATTTTTTTAAAGAGTATCATTAAATTTTTTGCAGGTTCTTCTTCATAGGAAAATTAAATCCAATTAGAACCGTACACTAGCTTCTGACGTTTTTTATGTGCCCAAGTAGGCCTATATAGCTTAAGTATAATCAGCATTTTTAATGTTCCCACTGCTGGGACTCAGGCCTCCTCTCTAGGAGAGGGAAGTAAGCAAGTAGGCCTATGTGAAATAAAATATTTTATTTATAAGGTGTACACACTTTTGTCTAATTCTTTAAGAAATATGGGCGTGAAGTTGGTTGATTGTATTCCTACTTAATATTTTTTTTTCGTTATTTTTTCATTTTGGTTTCTTTTTATGATTGCTGTCTGTGTTTTTGCAGTAATTAACAAAAATATTGACAAACCAGATTGCTCGAAAGATTTACCGTGGCTCTGGAATGCGAATAGCAACTGAAAGTGAAGGAACACAAGAGGTATCTAGAGTGGGAAAAGTCATTTGATGATTTCGCACCGAAAAAAAAATGTTAGGAGTGATGTGACACGTGGCATTTGCAGTTGAAACATCAGAAGCGCAAACACTGTCATAATAAGTGAACGTATCGTTATTTCCACTCAATTATGTAATCAAGCCCCAAAACAAAATAGTATCTGTCAAATAGGTACTCAAGCCTCGTGGTATTAATAGGCACATTGCTTAAGTTGTCTAGCGATTTTAAACCGACACCGTCGTTGTACGTTAATATATTTAGTTACTTAAATAAGCATTCTACAACTATTTAACATTTCAACGTGGAGACCAGTTTGATATCCGTTGGCCTCTTTGTCAATTATTCTCTGTGGCAGATATGTGATCCATGCTCTTTAGTTGAAACATGTAAGTCTAGTGTTATTAAACATAAGTACTTCTGATGACGAAGAGAAACCTGCTAGGGTTCAGCGATCGCAAGAACTCGACGTAAAGATGATTTTTAAATGTGTGCGGAACCCATACTGGTTATTCCCCAGCTAAGCAACTTATAAAGTGGTTTTTCCTGCGGCACGTATATATAAAGTTTTATTAGTCATAAGCAGCCATTTGTGACTGTATCGCAGAGACGGTGTGGTCGTGTTTTGATCTGCAGCGACTGGCGAAAATCTCACAATGTCGGACAGTGATGTGCATTACAGCAAAATTCCCGTGCCGAACACCACAGCTTTTCGGCCACCCCTCGTGTCTATCCTTGTGGAGTATATCGTACTTGTGATGACTCTCGCTGCCTTTGTCTATGGAGTGATATCATGGTGCCTCATCAAGAAGTTCCGACACTTCAGAAACTTTGTCTACATCAACGCCATCGTATCCAGTTTACTGCGACTGATGACAGTGTCGATAATCATACCTGGTGTTATGCAAATTATTGTGATTGAAGACAAAGATATTTTAGATATATGCCGCTATATTTGCACATACTTCTCAGCTGTACAGAATTATTGGATGTTGGTGATATGTTATATATTTTACGTGGATATTGTGAAAGTTTTTAGAGGACATGTGAATAGGAAATACTTAAAATGTTGTTTGTTTGCCTGGGGCATACCTTTCATGACTTTTCTGTTGTATTATGTATTCTTGTACTTTAATGAGAGGCATTTACACGTGTATTCAGCCGGTTCTACTATGGATTTTGTCGCTAATTCTGTGGAAGTTTTTATAATAGTGTCTCCTTTAATGATTAACTGTTGTTTATACGGTGCTGTTTTGTTTGCACTTTGTAATTGTTTCAAACCGAAAGCGACTACATCAACAAACAACTGGCGTCGCTTTTACATAGCTACGTTGTTATTTCTCTTGAGTGATGTTTTAGTGTTGTCTTCTTTCATATGGGATATTATGAGTATTACATTCACATTACGAGCAGTCATGTCGAAATTGCAGCAAATAGCAATTGACTTATTTCTGCCTTTAGTAAGAAGTAATCGAGAATTATGGCAGCATTTCTTCGCGCAAAAAATGGCTAAGAATATTCCGTGATTGAGATGCATTTATTAAACTTGCATTATTGGAATTGTTAAAGTCAATTTTTGACGCGATTGCTGAGCAAAATTCAAAATACAAAAAGACGGAACTTCTTTTGAACGTGTTTGTTTTTTGTTAGTAAAGCTTGGTAGACAATAAACGTGTGTTGATTCATCAAATGTAAAAAACCCGAGATTATCATAACGTTGTGATGTGTGGTGAAATAATGTCTACACCTATAAATAGTACTAAGAAACTAAGGAAAATACTGTAGGAAGGTACGCAGATAATAAATAAACATATAGGTGTAAAAATAAACGTGTTGTAATTGTAAAAAACTGTCTTTATTTTAAATGTAGGTACTGAATGGATCTTTGAAATGCCAAGAGTAGGTACTTAAATACATTGTGCAGAATTGTTAGTAAACATCACCACGATCCTGGAACGTAAAGGGCAACTGTAGGAACACAGGTGCGTTAGTGTACGTTATTACTCAGTAAAAGTCTGACACATCCTCTCGCTACAGCTAGAGCGGGAAGAGTTTTGATGATTTACATTTCAAGAAAAAAAGGGCGTTGTTGGTTGTAAACGACATTAGGAAACAGTCCATGTTTTTTTTAAGAAGTTTTGTTAGTTGTTTATAGATTTTAATAAATGGTACAGTCAGCAAGAAAATTTGGTGCTTTTTACAAAAACTTGTTGCTATTATTTATATATAGATACGAGTTAGGTGAGCAAGGTGCCTTTTTGGCCTCGCACTGATTATACCTTTCTTTTATTTTATTGTGTATTTTTAGTTTATACGATTGTGTGAGTCACGAATAAACGTTTTTTCTTTCTTTCTAGTATATACACTATTTTTAACCTAATTTCATAGAAAAATATTTCTTATAAAAAGAACTGTGTTACAATCAATACCTACTAATATTATATATGCGAAAGTACGTTTGGGTGTATGGTTGTTTGTTTGTATCTTTCACGCAAAAACCAATGAATGTATTTTGATGAAACTTGGCAGACGAGTGGACAATGTCCTGAACAGCGCATGGGAAACATGGAAAACTTTTCATCCCAGGAGTAGGTACCTACCCTTGGGATAACTTTCTACTATCACGCGGAGGAAGCTGCTGGGCAGTTAGTAATTTCATATATGTATAAATATAATTTATGGGTACATAAATTCAAATTAATAACGAGAACAATAATTTATTTGTTTATTCTGATTACTGAGTTCATAGACATTTGTTTATTTTGTTCTTGTTATCGATATATATATATATATTTCTTTTGTGTCATTCGTCTATTACTCCGAATGTGGCTCGAACAAACGTCGGACGATCGACGCCGCTGAACCGCATGATGAGAACGTATAATGAAATTCACTCTCGTACCAATAGCATTGACATCTTCTCCAATACCTTGCCTCAGTTTCGGAAGCATCTTTTGAACCAGCTCTTAGATCAATGACATTATATTTTTATTATATTACTCACCTATTTAATTTAATTTAGTGTAATTTATTGCCATTTAATGTAATTTAGTGTATTTTTAATGTATTGTAGTATAATTTAATCTGACATCATTTAATTAATAGATACTAATGTAATTTAATTAAATTTGACATAATTTATTTAATTGATTGATTTATAATAATTCCTTATTTTATTGATTCTATTCTTTTTTGTACCTTACTATTATTTGTTAAATGTACAATTGATTCAAAATGTAATAAAAATGTAATAATTAGTTTACTAAATTCTGTAAGTGCTGTGCACACCTTTAAGTGAAGAATTCGCTGTGATACTGTTTATTGTTAAGATTATTCTTTTGTAAATGTTTTTGCGAACTATTCGTTGGAGTGGCGTAACAAATAAAAAAAAATAAAAAAAATACTGATTTGTTTCACATCACACTATATACAAACATATACATTATCTTATGACTATTTATTCTCTAATTATCAACATTCTATTATGATGTATTATATTATATAGATACCTACGCATCACCGCTAAATATATTACACTACGAAAATGTTTCGCGTCCGTTATGACACAACCTCAGATTCTGTTGAAAACCAGCGTCAGGCACTAGTTGTCGGGCAATCATGCTGAACTGGACCTATTTTGGCGCAGCCGTGAGGCGCACAATTGTATATGTATTTTTTTATTTTTTTTTATTATCTTTTTTATGGTTTCGTGTTTAGATAATTGTTCGTGTGCCTTGCGTTGTGACAAAATAAATTCATTTTCTTTCTTTCTTCTTTCTTTCTTTACAAATTAATAAAGTAAATAAATAGTAAGCAAGGACTTTGTCCGCTACATGAGACAATCGCGTCTATCAGCTATGGGACTCTAGATACTGTGGCAACTTCCACGCTGCCGACTGATGAGTGATGCGGTCTTTCTGCGTCAGATAGCTGCGAAGCCATCTGCGTGTGCATCAGCAAACATTGTGATGCGCTAGCAACGTGGCGAATTGCGTCACTAGCGCAGGTGTGTGTGCGTGCGTCGATACTCACACCGCTGCGCTACCTACCTAGTCTGTCTATTCCCGATATTAAAAAAATACTACAGCATGGATCTTGAGCGCTCGGCGAAAGAGTAGGGATCGTTTTGCGCATCGTACACTTATGGCAAAAAAATGTACACCAATTTTATTTTGTTTTTTCTTTTACTGGCTGTAAAGGTAAAAGTAAAAAAAAAAACATAATTAAATCAAAGTCGCTGTGTTTCTCTGTCTGTTTTTCCGTTTACTTATTAACCATGCAATAGATTTTCATACGATTTTCATTCTTTTAGAGAATTTCTACCGGAAGTTATGCATATTGTAGCAAAGACGAAAATTTCAAAGATTTGTAACACCCCTAAAAATACCCCGAAGAAATTCCTAACATTTTACCTACTTTTGAAAGGAACTTTCTCTGTGTGCCTGTTATGCGTTCTCAGCTAAACCATTTTTGGTGACATAATAACAACTAATAAAATAACCAATAATAAAAATAAAATCGATGGATTAAAAATCACGAGTCAATTTATTCGCACAAAAGTGTACTCATCGTCGTTAGGTAGGTGCAGCAAGCACAGGGATCCAATCACGAGTGACGTCTATGATGCGATGCGCGGCGAGCCAATCACTGACTCTCCCCGCCCCCGCGTCTCACATCACCACCAAAAAAACCAAATATTTTATTTCTGCGCAAGTAAAAGTCAGCGCTCAAAATCCGTGCTGATACCTGTACCCAAGTGTATTTAAGGCCCTAATTCCCGAGCAGTGCCATAAAACAGTGATTTTCTGAAGGCTACTCCTCGGTAACGTCTGGGTTAATAGGTTTGAAAAAAATATATGTTTATTATTCAAGATTCATGTGTTGATTGTTGTACATGAATCTTATACATATGATTTTTTCGTGCGATTAATACTTTTGCCCAACTTCGTAACTTTTCCCTACACCTTCGAAACGGCTTGGATCTTTAGAAATATTTTTACACAGAAAAATTGGTGGTTAGATTTTCTAAAAAGTGTACATTGCATATTTTGCCTCGAAAATGACCAATATTGAGACCAAATATTTTTAAGGTTCGGCGGGGCTCTGTGCGGGTGCAAGCCGCAGTAGGCGTGGGTAAAGTGAGTCATCTTTACGATTGGAACATTTGCATCTAAATCACTGAAATGTTCCGAAACAGTATTAAGTAGCGATGTAACGATACCGATACCGATATATCGGCCGATATAATCGGCAGGCCGATACATCGGCATCGCCGATTTAAATACAGCCGATACAGTTTGAAAAGCGCGCGAAAAGAACGAAGGCGACGCGCGACGCGCTTGCGGCCATGTTGCCACCCCGTCTCAGAGGGTGGTGGGGCGAAGGACGCGCCCGCCAGTGAAAAGGCAACGCACGTGGTTAACGGTCGTCGCTCGTCAGTGTTTACTTAGTTTTGGCACAGCGTTGTAATATAATAATGTAATAATACTTGCATTGTTTTTCGGCGAATTTACCTTATTTCGTCACCGCTATTCGTGATTTTGTCTGTTTTTGAGTGAAGTGAGGACTGTAATACAGTTACGTACGATAAATAAAATGGCGACTCCTTTAAAACATAGAAGTAGTATATGGAATCATCTATATATATAAAAGAAAGTCGTGTTAGTTACACCACTTATAACTCAAGAACGGCTAAACCGATTTGGCTGAAAATTGGTGGGGAGGTAGCTTAGAACCAGGAGACGGACATAGGGTACTTTTTTTTTTTACTTTTTTTTTTTTTAGGGTAGAGTAGGGTAGAGTAGGGTAGAGTAGGGTAGAGTAGGGTAGAGTAGGGTAGAGTAGGGTAGAGTAGGGTAGAGTAGGGTAGAGTAGGGTAGAGTAGGGTAGAGTAGGGTAGAGTAGGGTAGAGTAGGGTAGAGTAGGGTAGAGTAGGGTAGAGTAGGGTAGAGTAGGGTAGAGTAGGGTAGAGTAGGATAGAGTAGGGTAGATTAGGGTAATTTTTTTTTTTTTACTAAATCCCGCTTTTGGGCAGAACAACGTCTGCCGGGACCGCTAGTTTTCAAATAAAACAGGATGATGACACAAAAGCGACTTGTTTATATTGCAATGTCAGCGTTTCTCGTGGTAGCAAAGCAGTTTCATCGAAGGGCTTCACGACAACTAACATGTGGACACACGTGAAGCGCTATCACGAGAAGGAGTTGGAAAAAGACATCCCAGGTACCTCAAGCGCCGACGGTGGTCCGCCGCCTAAAAAACAAGCTACTTTGGAGCACATTCTGGAAAAAAGTGTCATGTATGATACCGATGACCCTAGGGCAAAAGCGATCACGAAAACAATAGCTGAACAAATATGTGTAGACATGGAACCGTTTGACTTGGTAAATAAACTGGGGTTCCAACGCACTATTAAGCAGTTTTGCCCGAAATACAAAATGGTTTCCCGTCCCCATATTTCGGAAAATGTAATACCAGACATGTACTGCCGTGTAAGAACCAAAATAATGGAACTTTTGCATGAACTTCCGCACATCACTATCACGACTGACTTATGGACTAGCGATGCTTCTTCGTCCGTTAACGACTTTATAAGTGTGACTGCTCACGGACTTGATAAAAATTTTGAGTTGAAGAACTACTGCCTAGAAGTATTTCCTTTTGAAGGCGAAAATCATAGCGCTGAAAACATAGCTCAAAACTTACGTCAATTATTTCAAGATTGGCACATCAGCGAACGGGTACGTGCTGTAGTGACAGATAATGCACCGAATATGGGGCTTGCTGTAACACTAGTGGGAGTTCAACGTATTAGATGTATGGCGCACTCTTTACAATTAGTGCTGAAGGATGCGTTTTTTGAAGAGAAAATAAATGCCATGATTACAAAGGCGAGATCTATTATTGGCCACTTCAGTCATTCAACGTCAGGTCGCAAAATCCTAACAGAAATGCAAAAATCTCATAACGTTCCTTGTCACGTTCTTATTCAGGATGTCGTTACTCGCTGGGATTCAACCCTTCATGCACTTAGAAGACTTTTAGAGCAACGAGTTGCAATTCAAGCTTCTTTGCCTCATGTGAAATGTAGAACTGAATTGTCTACAGAAGAATGGCTATTGATGGAACAAGTTGTTTCGACTTTGAATTATTTTGAAGAAGCTACAAAATCTATAAGTAAAGAATCTGCTTGCTTATCTGACGCTATACCTCTTATTAACAGTTTGCGAAAAGTTTTAAAACAGATCAAAAATAATCAAGAGACCGCGGATGACAGTTACAGCAGCCCAGAATATTATAATTTTTTAGAGATTTTGATCGCTGGAATAAATGACAGATTTGATTATCTAGAGAGTGAGGAAACTTTCATTTTATCAACAACACTAGATCCGCGCTATAAATTGCGTACGTTCTTTCTACAATCCACAAGCATTGAGGCGAAAAGAATACTTATCTCCTTAATTACTAACGGGGATACACATGTTCCTGTAGAGCGTGTAGAGTCACAAAACAAGCAAGATGAAACTTTCTCAGGTATCTGGAGTGCTTGTGACAGTTTGATTAAAGAAGCAGAAGAGGAGGAACCTTTATCAAACATGTCCAATCATCCTGAGCAAGAAGAGGTGGAATCTTATACGAGATGTCCAAATATTCCAATGAAACAAGATCCAAAGAACTATTGGAGCAATGAAGATAAATACCCAAAATTGAAAATGCTTGCACAAAAATATTTATCGTACCCAATGAGCTCAGTTGCCTCAGAACGTCTTTTTTCAACTGCAGGCCTCATACAAAATGATTTGCGGAACAGATTATCTGCTAGTAATTTGAATAAACTTTGTTTCCTTAACAAAAAATCTTCCTAAAGTGAACTTTGATTATTAATATTGATTTAATTTTGATTTGATTCCTTGTTAAATGTTACCCAAATAAATGTTGATACGATATTTTACCTTTTTTTTTCATTATTTTTAATTTCCATTTTTACCACACTTTACAGAATGGAGTACCTATTTTTTCTGTGTAACATAAGTAAGTTTTATGCATATAAAGTACATCATACTTTATTTACTACTATGCCATCGATATCGGTATCGATATCGCCGATTATTTTCCTCGATAATCGGTATCGGTATCGTATCGGCAAATTCATGTATCGTTACATCCCTAGTATTAAGTATCATTTGGAACATCGGCTCAAAAGATACTAACGGATTATTTGAAACATCAGCTCACAAGATACAAACGGAACATTTGGAACAACGGCTCAAAAGATACAAACACAGACACTGACTGTTATGAATCGTGATTTGTTACGTTGCGTCATATACACTAACAGTTTTATTTAATTGAATATTGATTTGAAAATAATTTAAAGCAGATGTTTTTATTTTAGGTCATTAATTATATTTACACTATTTTACGTTTTAATTTGAATTTTTAATTATATTTGTACTGTATGGTGTCGGACGTAAAGAATAGCACCATCCCATTCCTTCCCGTGGGTGTCGTAAGAGGCGACTAAGGGACATTTCTGAGACTGTTAAGCACCTCAGGTCACCGCGTGGTGGCGGGTAAACTACCAGCAATAGCATTCCCAAGGAGGGTTAGTGTCAGGCAGGCGGCCGACTGTAAAACAGTAGCCATATCTCTTGCAACATGATGAGTATAAATGGAATGCGCGATAGGGTTAGGGCGTACCCCACAGGCGACGCGCAGGGGCAGCACCCGGTTCCTGTGGGAAATGGACTAGGGTTGTTGCACCATCCCGGGCGGGGGCAACGTAAGAAGCTAGCTCGGGAAATGAGATTGAGGTATGCAAGTTGGAATGTAGGGACAATGACTGGAAGGGCCAGAAAGTTAGCGGATGTATTAAAAAGAAGACGAATAAACGTGGCGTGCTTACAAGAAACTAAATGGAGAGGAACAAAAGCGAGAGAAATTGGTGTGGGATATAAGTTTTATTACTGTGGAAGTGATGGTAAAAGAAATGGTGTAGGAATAGTGTTAGACAGCAAATTGAAAGAATGCGTGATGGAAGTACAAAGGATTAATGATAGGCTCATAGTTGTGAAGATTATGTTAGAGAATGTAATATTGAATGTAGTTAGTGTGTATGCACCACAAGTTGGATGCGATGAAACAGTGAAAGAGAAGTTTTGGGAAGATTTTGCTGGAAGATAGAGCTTTAATAGCCATCCCTGTACATGAGGAATTGATTGTTGGTGGTGACTTTAATGAACATGTGGGAAGAATGAGAGGTGTTTATGAAAGAGTACATGGGGGATGGGGTTTTGGAAGTCCGAATAGTGAAGGGGAGACGCTACTGCAATCCGCTACTGCATTTGACCTGGCAGTAGTCAATACTTGGTTTCAGAAAGCAGACGAACACCTGGTCACGTACAAAAGCGGTAACCACAAGACGCAAATAGATTACTTCCTGGTTAGGCGTAACCAGCTAAAGCACGTCAAAGATTGCAAAGTGCTGCCAGGAGAAGACCTAGTCTCACAGCACAGGCTCCTGGTTATGGTGTCAGTAGTCAAGACACATAACAAAAAAAGCAAAGAGCGTCCTCCTCCTAAAATAAAATGGCATATGCTAGAGAAGAGTGACTGCGCGAAGAAATTGAGAGAGCTAGTGGTAGACAAAATGATAGAAATGGGAGACATGAATGATCGAAGTATAAATGAAAGCTGGAATAAGATTGCTGAGTGTATTAGACATGCAGCGAAAGATATTTTGGGAGAGACGAGAGGAAAGGGTACAATAGATAGGGATACATGGTGGTGGTCGATAGATATACAGAATGTGTTGAAAGAAAAAAAGAGGAAATTTAAGGAATGGCAGCGTATAGATCCGGAAAATACTAGCTTAAAGTCTGCGAAAAAAAGTGAATATGATGCTTTAAAGAAAAAAGCCAAGAAAGCCGTGGCAAGAGCGAAAGCAACAGTACAGGACAAACTATACGACACTCTAGATAGTCCGGCAGGCCAGAAAGATCTATACCGGCTTGCTAGAGCAAGAGAGAGAAATGCAAGAGATGTTTGTCAGATAAGGTGTGTAAGGGATGAAACTGGAATGATTTTATCAGAAGATAATAAAATCAAAGAGAGGTGGAAGGACTCTTTTGAAAGACTGATGAATGAGGAAAACAACTGGAATGGGATTTTAGAGAGCAAACCAGTGTGTGGGTTTAGTGAGAATGATTAGTATGGATGAAGTCAGAATAGCTGTAAATGGAATGAAGAATGGTAAGGCAATTGGTCCAGACGGAATACCAGTTGAAGTGTGGAAGTTGTTGCGAGTGGATGGATGGATGTGGTTAGCTTTGTTCTTCAATAAGTTGTTGCGGGAAGAAGCCATACCTGATGAGTGGTGCAAAAGTTCCCTGGTGCCCATCTTTAAAAACAAGGGTGATGTGCTTGAATGCAATAATTATAGAGGAATAAAGCTAATGTCACATACTATGAAAGCCTGGGAGAAAGTTATTGAAAGGAGGATAAGAGAAGAGAGTGAAATTTCACAGAACCAATTCGGTTTTATGCCTGGTCGGGGTACAGCGGATGCCATTTTTGCTATACGCCAGCTATGCGAGAAATACAGAGCGCATAAAAACTTGCACATGGTATTCGTTGACCTTGAAAAGGCATATGATCGGGTACCTTGTGAGGTTCTGTGGTGGGCCCTTAAGGAGAAAGGTGTGCCTGGGAAGTATGTACAGTTGATCCGAGCGATGTACAGTCGATGCAGTACCCAAGTCCGGTCTACAGTGGGCACCACTGGCAGCTTCAATGTGGCTGTCGGCTTACATCAAGGGTCGGCTCTCAGCCCTTACCTCTTCCTGATGATAATGGACGCTCTGACGTCGGACATTCAGGAAGAGGCTCCCTGGTGTATGCTGTTTGCCGATGACATTGTGTTGGTTGCCGAAAGTGGCCTAGAGGTCCAGAACAGATTGGAGGTGTGGTGGCACAGACTGGAGAGTGTTGGCCTGAAATTGAGTAGAACCAAAACGGAATACTTGTTCTGCGATTTCGGCGGTCTCTCCAATCCAGTGCCTTTAGCTCTCGCTGGAACGCCCATACCGATCTGCTCCGACTTTCGGTACCTTGGGTCACTCGTCCAAGGGGATGGTGAGGTAGACCGGGACGTAGCACATCGGATCAACGCAGGATGGATGAAATGGCGACAGGTCACGGGAACAACTTGTGACCCACGGATGCCCCTCAAGTTGAAGGGTAAAATCTACAAGTCCGTGATAAGACCTGTCATACTGTATGGATCAGAATGTTGGGCTGTGAAAAAGACGGATAAAAAAGATTGCACGTAGCGGAGATGAGAATATTAAGATGGATGTGTGGTGTGACGAGAATGGATAAAGTGAGAAATGAGTATATTAGGGGAAGTTTGAAAGTGGCGCCAGTGACTGAAAAATTGAAAGGGAATCGTTTGTCTTGGTATGGTCATGTGAAGAGGAGGGATGAAGAGCACGTTACTAAAAGAGTTATGAGTTTACATGTGGATGGATGGAGAGGTAGAGGGAGACCAAAGAAAAGATGGATGGATTGTGTGAAGTGTGATATGAAAGAAAAGGAAGTTAATGATAGCATGACGAGTGACAGGGCAGAATGGAAGAAAAAAACATGTTGCGCCGACCCCAAATAACACGGGACAAAGGCAGGAAGATGATGATGAATTTGAATTTTTAAAAGACTGCAGGTCACTTAAAGTAAAGAGTGTTTAAGTGTTCCAATTGTTCCAAATGATGCATTTAAAACATTACTGCTGTTCCAATGTTTCGGAACACTAAAATTTTTCGGAACAGTGAGGCCGTAGGCAGCAGTCATGGCGTTAGCATTCAGACGGGAAGGCTGTGTCGCTCGCCGTTCCGCTCCCGCTGTCAAAAGAATGCTCGCTACGTATGTGTTGGCGCAAATATTTACGAACATTTTGTTTTAGTGTGAGTTTATAGGCTAGCTCGCTGCAATATTTATTTATTTATTTATTTATTTATTTATTTTAGGACAACCAACAAAGCATACACCATTATACATGCTAAAGATTCAGTATTCTTACATTATATAGTGTAGCCTTAATTAAAGGCTGCCACGGCATGCAATAAACATAAAAGGAGTTATGAACTAACGTATCTATTCACATTTTATTCGACGATAAGCCAACCAATAAAAAAGAAATATGGCAACTAAAACAAATTCTGAATATTTGAACATATACAAATTATAAATATTTATTTACTTATTTATTTATTTATGAGAATTTTGTCCCTTTCACTCACATAAAGTACATGAAAGGGACAAAACCCTCTTTTCACTCTAGTGGTAATGCTTTATGTAAGACAGACTTGAATTTACGCAACGAGTAAGACAAATCAACATCTACACTGGGTGAGCGTGACAGGCGACCAAATTGAACCTGCATCCTATTAACGGTGGAAAAATGACCCAGATTGGTTTTGAAGCTCTTAGCGCGAAGCAACTGATATCTAGATATGCGAGCCATTTTGTAAGGCACATTTATGTTTATTTGACTAAGTAACCCTGGACAATCAATGTGAGTGTTTATTATTTTGTATAGGAACAGATGATCTAGGATAGTCCGGCGATTTTCCAGACTTAAAAGTTTAAAATGTTTTAATCGAGAGTTGTAGCTAGTTAATTTTTTGACCATATTGCAATGATAAGACAAATGCCAGAGAAATCTTTTCTGCACAGATTCCAAACGACGTTTATGTATATCATAAAATGGAGTCCAAACTATGCTGCAATATTCCAAGCCTGACCTGACTAATGAATTAAAGATTGCAATTTTAGTTGAAGCGCGTTTGAAGTTTTTACTGTTACGGAGAATGAAGCCCAACATCTTAAACCCTTTAGTTGCAACTTTATCAACGTGAATATTAAACCGAAGTTTATTGTCAATATAAACACCCAGGTCACGAACTACCTCTTGCTCGTAAATAGTATGGTTATTAATTTTGTAGTTACGAAAATAGGGTCCTTTTTTTCTAGAAAAATGTATGTGATTGCATTTGTCAGCATTAAGTAACATGTTATTGTCCAAACACCACCGGGAGAAACGATCCAAGTCATCTTGCAGTTTATATGTATCCTGATTGCACTCTATTCGTTTTATAATTTTTAGATCATCCGATATGAATATGATACGACACAGATTCCGGATGGCAGTTAGTTGTCTGGTGCGATTTGTCTTTATCATCATCATTTCAGCTGAAAGACGTCCACTGTTGGACATAGGCCTCCTCCAAGTGTCGCTGCAATAAATGGTCCTCTGCGTCTCGCATCCATCGGAATCCCGCAACTCTTAACAGGTCATCGGTCCACCTTGTAGGAGGCCTTCCAAGGCTTCGTCTTCCGGTACGTGATCGCCATTCCAGAACCTTTCGGCCCTAACGGCCATCCGTTCTGGGAGCTATGTGCCCTGCCCATTGCCACTTAACTTTGGCGATTCTTCGTGCTATGTCGGTAACCTTGGTTCTTCTGCGGGTGTCCTCATTCCTGATTCTACCACGCACGGAAACTCCGAACATAGCCCTTTCCATTGCCCTTTGGGTGACTTTAAGTCTTCTCATGAGGACCATTGTAAGCGACCACGTTTCGGAGCCATATGTCATCACTGGCAACTTTCAACAATTCGTTAGTAATTTATTTTGTTAACGTCTTATTTATTAATAATATAAATATAATATTCCATTTTTAATATTTCATTTGATCTAAACGTTACAGAACAACAACTGGCAGATAACACGAAACTGGAAAGCACTACTGTGAACTCCTTTTTCTTTACTCCAACTAATCCAGAAGAAATAATAAAAATCATTGACAATCTAAAAAGGTCCTCTGCCCCAGGTGATGACTTGATCTGCAACTCGATTTTAAAACTATGTAAAATTTCTCTTGCCCCTGTTCTCTCCCATATATATAACTTGAGCATGTCTTCCGGTGTCTTTCCAGACTGCCTTAAGTTAGCCAATGTCTGTCCCATCTTTAAATCTGGCGACCCACTTTTAGTCACTAACTACAGACCTATATCCTTGTTATCTTCAGTATCTAAAATATTAAATGTCAACAGAGGATGCAGTAGTGACACTTGTTGACCATGTTACCGAAAGGATAGATTCTGGTTGCAAATGTGTTGGTGTATTCATAGATATGGCTAAGGCTTTCGACACTGTCTCTCGACCTATACTCCTGCAGAAGCTTTCGTTAATAGGAATACGGGGTTTAGCACAGAACTGGTTTCACTCCTACTTGTCAAACCGACAACAGAGAGTTAAATCTAAAGACGGAGCAGTTAGCGAATATTCTGATATTCACTTCGGCGTTCCTCAGGGAAGCGTGCTTGGGCCAACTCTTTTCTTGGCTTACATCAATGACCTCTGCAACCTTCAAATAGAAAACGCCAAAATATTCACCTTTGCGGATGACACGGCTATAGTATTCCAAAGCAACAATTGGGCTGGGGTCGTTGATGCTACACATAGGGGCCTATCTAAAGTGAAATGGCTGCAGCAAAACCTTCTTACGCTGAATGCAAGTAAGACAAAATATATAGCATTAGGAATATCTAAGAGAACCGAGCCCGAAAAACCACTTCGAATCAAACTCCATTCTGCAAGTACCCTAACAGTAATTCTTGTGAGTGCGTTGAGATTGAACAAGTTGACTGTATTAAATATCTTGGCGTCATGATTGACAACCAGCTATCCTGGACCAAACAAATAGATGCTGTCACTGCTAGAGTACGTAAACTAATGTTTGTATTTAAAAAACTAAGGAACATAGCAGACCACAATACCCTCCGATGTGTGTACTTCGCTCTATGCCAATCTATCTTGAGTTACTGCATAGCGGCATGGGGTGTTGCAGCAAAGAGCCACTTAATAAAACTCGAACGTGCACAAAGGGGCATCTTAAAGGTTGCTTATGCAAGGCCCTATCGGTATCCCACTGACAAGCTATACCAAGACTGTAAAGTTCTCAGAATAAGGCAACTTTTTATCCTATCAATCTTACTACGCTTTCACAGACTAGCACCCTTTACCCAAACCAAATCTACCAAATCATGTAGACAGAAAAAATGGAAAACGCCTATTACTCGTACTAAATTCGCTCAAACATCCACTAGTTACATGGGTCCATTCATTTATCAAAAGATCAATAAAATTCTGGACATAGTAGATTGATCAAAGCGCACTTGTAAAACAAAAGTAATCGAGTGGCTATCAGCTCAAGTCTATGCACGGACTGAAGCTCTTCTCATTCCCTTAATATGAATCTTTTGCAATGACTCCCCCAGGTGTAGCACTTTATCACATACATACGTTCTACACTACACACTCTCTCTCTATTTATACTTTTTATACACATTTACACTCTTCACACACCTTTTAATTACATTTGTGCATAATTCCCTGAATTAAGTTTTAATAATATCTAGTTTTGTAACCTAACAACCATTAGTGAACTACCCACTAGTATAATTTTAATTTGTCAGGAATGTCGAAAAAAAAAAAAAAAACTAGATCCACGACACAGGGTATCCTAGTGTGGGGTCTAGGGCTACTTTATGCACTAATAGTTGTTTAGTCTTAAGAATATTGTGATGTTTTTAATTGTTGTGCTTAACGTGTAATATGCAGTGTGTCTTAATAAATGTATTATTATTATATATTCGGTTTAGCCTTCAATCGGCAGTGTCTCGTGGTCGGCAAGAGTCAAGTCCACTCCAAAGGAAGTCAGTATCAAGTTCACTCCAAAGGAAGGCTTTCTCCGAGTCCCTAACACCAACCGCAAGCTTAGGTCACCTTGTCATAGAATGGAATAAGGAAAGATAAAAGAGTTAACACTCACCCATTCAGTCACCAACACTGTCGCTGAGATTCACTCGCGTACTTACACACTATTTACGCACAATCAACGTCCATCCACTCGTACTCCAACTCACATACACAGATCTGTATTATAAATATTATACAAGCCTAAACTGAACTTAGCCCATCTATATCTAATACTGTATCATAATACAAGCACGCCTCAGAATTACAACGGGACATAGCCCTATGGTATCTACCGAGTCAGCTAGCTTAGCTCGCTGCTCGTGCTGGACGTCCGAACCCTATCCTACCCTGAAACTAAGTGCCCTCTCGTGCCCGAGTCAACACTCTCCATCCCTAGCCTTACGGCTCAGCATTTCTTAGCCATTCCCATGTTTTGCTAACAAGCTTTTTATTGCTTGCTTTGTTCTTGTATAGTTTATTAATTGTTTTTAAAGAGGTTTGGGACGATTTGAGTCTCAACGACTCTGGTCTGCACATGTGGTGCCATTAGAAATCCCATGATTTAATAGTTTCTATAGAATTCTCTTGGTCCTTTCATTATAAGGACAATTTATGGATGCCGAAGTGGCCTGGTGCCATTCGTGGTGTTTAAAAATAAATATAATATTTTGTTATTAATTTGAAGTAAGTGACAGACAGTCACACTGTCAATAAAATAGAAGTAAGAACGCAAAAATATATAATTATTTCTTGTTTACAGTAAAATAAAATAAAACGATCACAAAAAAAGAAATATCCGGGTATCGAACCATAATCATGCTATATGCAGGCCAAGGCATGAGACCACGTCACGTCACGGTGCTCTTAGACTCATGTCTAAAATAGGTGTTCTTATATTTAAACGTCATGATTGACTGCATAAATATAGTTTTTCGTTTCGCCGCTTCGATTTTATTAAATACATGTTTTGGTTTTTATTATTATTATTATTCTCTTTATTCTTTATAAACACATATAAATTACATTTTTAAATATTTTTTTTAAACAAAATCATACAAAAAAAAACCATTTAAAAATATAAAAAATAGTACCCCACCGGTATCGGGAATAGGGTCCAAGCTACCGGCGGTCAGGGCTCCAGAGAAAGGAACCTCTTAACAATGCGAGCCGTGTCCAGGAGTACCGCTTTCTGAATCAAGCTCTTGATCCAGCCGCCTAACGCGAGTCTCCTAAGGTGTTGGTCGAGGCTCTTGGCTATTAAGCCGTTGCCCGACACGACTATCGGCACAATGATCGCCGAGTCCACATCCCACATGTCGACAACCTCGCGAGCCAAGTCAATATACTTGATTTGTTTATCTTTCTCGGCTTTCACGAGGTTCTCGTCATGCGGGACGGATATGTCAACAATCATTGCTCGCCTCTCGCTTCGGTCTACCACCACTATATCAGGCTTATTGGCTACAATAGTCCTGTCAGTGATGATGGACCGATCCCAGTACAAAGTGATATGACCATTATCAAGAACTGGGTCGGGCTCATACCTGTAGTACGGCACTTCCGATTCCACAAGAGAGTATTTTAAAGCAAGTTGCTGATGGATAATCTTGACTACAAGGTTGTGTCTATGCAAGTACTCTCCGTTAGCTAGACGAGAACAATCAGAGATAATGTGACGAATTGATTCTCCCGGACGGTGACATGCCCGACAGATGTCAACCGTGCCGTCCTTCACAATAAATCTCCGGTAGTTATTCGTCATGATAACTTCGTCCACAATTGCACAGACAAAACCTTCGGTTTCCCCAAAGAGGTCACCGGAACGCAGCCAGGCTACGGACGCCAATTGGTCTACATCGGGCCTGTGAAGGGCCCGGAAAAAGCGTCCGTGAAGTTCCTTGCTCTGCCATACTTCCCTGCGATCGTTAGTGTCAAGCACTACTGGTTTGCGCCAGTTCTCATTAGCCAGGGCGAGCGGGGTGAGTCCCTTGTCCACTGCCACTACATCTCGATGCATACCCACGTCGGCAGCTAGGAAATATTCCCTGAGACTGCATACCTCGCGGTTGTGTAGGGTCTTAGCATTTAAAAAACCTCGACCCCCACACTTCCGCGGCATATACTATCTCATCACCGACGATCGTGGGTGATGCATTCGGTATGCAGTCAGCAGTGTGCGGACCCTCCTATCCAGGGCGTCAAGTTCTGTTTGAGTTCATTTGAGTACGCCGAAAGAGTACATCAATACCGGCATGACCCAACCGTTGAAGGCGCGCACCTTGTTTCCGCCTGAAAGAAGGCTATTGAATTGACCTTCTTCAGGCGTCCAAAGAAACGCGCCTGCAACGATTGCTTCATGTCAGTGATATTGATGCCTAGAGCTTCCAACATACCCAAATACTTATAGGTTTCGGTTGGAGAGAGGGATCTCAGGTTTAAGGAAACCGTGAGTTGAGTGCCCACGGATTCCACAACCTCCCCTCGCTTTACATGCATGACCGCACATTTGTCCACACCAAACTCCAGTAGCTTCAGTAGCTCCATCAGTTGCAGATTGTTGGGGGCAAAAAGTTTCAGGTCATCCATGTAAAGTAGGTGAGATATTACCTGACCACCTCTCTTCAACCGATAGCCTAGACCTGAATTCTCCAGCAGTGTACTTAGAGGATTCAAGGCTAGGCAAAACCAAAGTGGACTCAAACTATCACCCTGGAATATACCTCGCTCGATCCTAACAGGTTCGCTATTCCTCTGGGTATGTCGACATCCTGGATAGCGGAGGACCGTACTCCATTGCCTCACACACGACATCAGGAAGGTGCGTAGTGTTGTATCAATTTTATACAATTCCAGCACCCTCATGAGCCATGTATGAGGAACAGAGTCATAGGCCTTCTTATAATCTATCCAACATGTCGACAGATCCTTTCGGGAACGTCGAACCTGTTGGCTAATGGTCATATCGATGAGGAGTAGCTCCTTAGTACCGCGGGACCCATTCCTACATCCATTTTGAGAGGCAGACATGATAGCGTTATTATCTACATGATGATTAATCTTTGCTCTCAAAATGGATGTAAGAACCTTATAATGGATGTAAGAACCTTATAGACTGTCGGCAAACACGTAATTGGTCTATAGTTTTTGGGTTCCGCGGTGCTACCAGATTTGTGGAGCAGGTGGGTAACTCCTGTTGTAAGAAACTCGGGTAGCGAGCCAGACTCCAAGGCGGTCTGATACTGAGATGCCAAACGTGCGTGCGATCTTTGAAGCCACTTTATCCAAAAGTTGTGCAGTCCGTCCGGCCCTGGAGATTTCCAATTAGGCAACGGACGGACTGCACGGGCCACATCTTGGGGGCTAATTGTAATTGCCCTCATTTCTGGAATCGGTTCGCACGCTCGTTCGACCTCTCGAGTCCAACCACCTTCAGTATGACTGACAGGCACCGACCAAATGTTACGCCAGAACGAAATCATGGCGTCATCATCCGGAAGGCGCGTGTCAGCCTCACCTTGGTCCGGCTGCTCCCAAGCCCTATATACCCACCTTTCATTACTCCGGAATGTGCGATTCTGGGTGTACCGCTCAACCCGCCGCTTATACCTTCGGATACGGTTTGCCCATGCGTACACCTTCTGCTTCAGGAAGTCGATGCGCTCTGTGACACAGGACATATAGTCTCGGGGGCTGATGTCAGTCCCCGAAAACGCCCGTCTCACAAAGCGCATCACTCGTGGGCGAGTGTTGCCCTCCCTGAAGCAGATTAGTTTGCCGATGAGTGCTCTGGCCCCACCAATACGACGCTCGATCCTGCACTGCCAGGCCGGCACAGCTGGTTTTGGTCGTGTAGCTACGTCACTGTTTGGAAATTTGACGTGAGCTACACGAAATGCCGCTACAGCCGCGCAGTACATTATCGAGTGTGTATCAGTGAGATCTTCGCAGTCATCAAAATAATTTGACAACTGCGAATCTAGAGCAGCAACCAGCGCCTTATTCTTATTACACATGGGCAAACGAGGTAACCGCGGCCTGAGTTTAAGCGGCATGTTGCGATACTCCCGAATAGCACACTCCAAAGCACTCCTCAATTCATTGTTAGACTGGGTACTTACATGTGTAACCATGTCTGTAATCTCTTCGTCAGCATGGTTGGAAAGATGGTAGGTTGGTGGTACAATCTCTGGTACCACAGATTGCGACGAAGGAGCAATGGCATGGTTAATCATTTCCGTTCGGAGGCGATCAAGTACGGTATCGTCCAACATATGATTACGCTGGATAACCCGCACCTGATCCGACAGTCGTTGGGCCGAAACGTTGACGGCTGGCTCAAGCACCTGAAACAAAGAGAGCATTCGAACACGGTACGCGGTCAGGTTGTTTCCTCCCTCTGTAGCCCCATAGTATGCGCGCATGACGTTCGTATTGATGGATTGCGTCCATCGCATACGCTGCACACTTCCGCCGGGAGCTGGGACCCTATCAGAGGCCGGTGGGCCTCGAGGTCCTAAGCCACTCGGCGGCCGGCGTCCTCTCTGTCGACGCGCAGGTGGTGGTGACGTGGGTGGAGAAATGTACTCGTCGCTGGAGCTCGACGCAACTGCCACGGCCGGTGTCACAGCACTCACGGTGGAGCTGGATTCCGGCGGTGGCGAGGCGGAGCTGAGCGACGAGGCCGGAGGTGATAGGCGTGCACGGCGAGCTACGGCTCTTGTCAACATTATTCCTTTCGTCTTCAATTTTCCATATTTTCCATCGTTATTTTTTCACTATGGTTGCATTATGTATAGATGTATATGATGTAATTGTTATTTCTTCCGTTTTATTTTCATTATTTCGGATCTTTTGGGATTTATTTGATTATTAATCGAAAAATGTGAAGAGAAAATTTTTTTTCCTGTCACTGGGTTGACAGCCGGGCCACAGATTATTATTATTATTAATGTCGTATATTATACACAAAAAAGACGACAAAATACTCACAAAAAAGACGACAAAATACTCACAAAAATTATTTCTATAGCTGGGGATCGAACTTGAGGCAAATGTCGTTCAATACCGACATTTTGGAATATTGCTCACCCCCCATAGCAAATAGCGTGATAATTTATAGCCTATAAGTTGACCTGGCCTATAAGGACATGCAAAATTTGAACAGGAATGGTTCAGTAGTTTTTGCGCCAATTAATACCATCGGTCCACAATTTTACTGTTTTATTATATGTGTAGATAGATAGATATAAATAAGTACTTCTGATGACGAGGAGAAAGAAGAGAAACTGGGTCGTTCTCAAAAAAGTGGCTCTGTAACCTGTCAGGCAGTTTTTAGTGGAAATGTGTGATTTTTAAAATGCTTTTCTTTAAATTCTGTATTACATTCTCCTGTATACACAGTATTGTACTTAAAAGAGGCTTTTGACATGTAGGCTGAGTAATATTAAAATAACCGAAGTGATATTTTTAGAACAAAATAAAATTGTAACATCTGTTTCTCACTAACCTGCCGTGTCCAAACTCAAAGAAGCACACTTTGTATAAACATAAAAAAAAATAATTAAAATATGGGTTCAAAATTATCAAAATACTTATCTGTACATTAATAAATAAAATTTATTTGACACGGTACATTAATAATGAACATAATTTGCGAGTTATTTCATGTTGAAATTGTGTCTGGAGTGAATTTCTCTATAACTTGTGCTTGCACACTAACGCATATCACACGATCACTATTACTTACTCAACATCCGACCCCCGCGCTAACTGACCAGGCAATTTCGGACTGCCAAGGAAAGAAATATCAACATTTGTGCCATTTTTTTTAGAAATTACGACGAATTGGTTGAATCAGAGTTTGTAACAGGTATGTTCTCTGTAATCTGACTTTCATATTTTTTATTTGCGAATGAACTACTTTGCGAGTATAACGTTAGATTTGAATTGGGACTTTTACAAGGAGATGCGAAATCACTGCAGTCGTTTGTGTAGAGATGCGAAAAGGCGCCACATTCATAACTCAATTGACAATTCTAACACAACACAAGTACGGTAATTTCTAAAGATTCTAGAAGAGTATTGGCAAAGCCTCTAGCAAGAGTTTTCCGGATAAAATGGACCTCAATACACTTAATGCCGCTGCGAAAACGACCGGTGGCCAAGCTGGACGCATGCCAGAGGATCATGGCCATCCGAATGGTGCGGGGATATCGCACGGTTTCCTGCGAAGCGGCGAGCCTCCTTGCTGGCCAGCCACCATGGTATCTGGAAGCAACAGTCCTTGCACGCATGTACGATCTGCGCGTGGAGATGCAACGCCGGGGCGAAACTCCGCTGTCAAGCCAAGTTGCGGCATGGCGGGAAGAACTCCGGCGGGATATCATGGTGGAATGGCGACAGCGACTATCGCAACCCAGTGCTGGGCACGCCACAATTATGGCGGTAAGTGCCCTCTTTGAGGAATGGCTGGAAAGACCACATGGCGTCCTTACCTACCGGATGACGCAGGTCCTCACCGGACATGGTAAGTTCGGGAGGTTCCTGCACCGAATTCGTGCGGAAGACACGCCCGGGTGTCGCCACTGTGTGGAACGCCCGGAGGACACGGTGGAGCATACGGTGGAGGTGTGCCCCGCTTGGGCAGAGCAACGCCGTGTCCTCGTGGGGGCGATCGGCGGCAGTGATCTCTCGCGCCGGGCATTGGTACAGGCCATGGTCCGGAGTGAGGAGGAGTGGCAGGCGGTCGCCTCCTTCTGCGAAGCAGTAATGCTAGCAAAGGAGGCGGCCGATCGCGTGAGGCAACAGCAACGGTCCTCACGCCCCAACCGCCGCCGGGATTCCGATCCCGATTTCCGGCCACCGTAGGCGCAGGCTTGCGGACGGCGAGCAATGGGTGGCTCGCCGTCCGACCGTCCGGTGACTGTCCGGACCGAGCCCAAGTCGTCGACGGCGCGTATTGTTCCACGCGCGCCTCAGGGTGATGTCAGCAAATCGTAGGGGCCCAGCAGGGTCGAAGCCTACTGGGGCCACGGGTAGTGTGAAAGCGAAGCCCGGGGCCCCGGGATGAAGGCAAAGAGGGAACAGGAGTGGGTTTTTAGTCAGTAAAAGTCTGACACTATCTCTCGCTCCACCCAAGAGCGGGATTTGTCATTGGATGATTTTCCCACCTTAAAAAAAAAAAAAAAAATACACTTAATGCACATTTTTCTATGTCACCTGTTACACTCGATGATTGTGTTAAATCTTCAACTTTTAATGATCTCTCAAATCTTCCTTTGCCAGCTAATACTTCTTTCACTTTCCACCCAGTTACTGAAGCAGATATTAAGAAATGTATCCAATCAATATGTACTAAAGCGTTAGGTGACGATGGCCTTCAGCTCCAAATGTTCCTACCTATTCTGAATGATATAGTTCCTATTGTAGCTCACATAGTAAATTTTTCTCTCTTCACTAACTCTTTTCCTTCTGCTTGGAAGAAGGCTCACCGCTTCCTAAAGTGTCAAATCTTTCTTCACCATCCCGGTTCCGACCAATATCTATCCTCCCAATCCTCTCCAAAGTCCTTGACAGTGTTGTTCAGAATCAACTGTCTCGTTATCTTTCCTCTAATAGCCTACTGAGTCCTTGCCGATCTGGTTTCAGACCTGGCCATAGCACTGTAACAACTCTTGAGAGGCCTTACTGCCATGATTCAGTTTGGGAAATCAGACGTCGGAAGTGCTCCTCGAAATTTCACCAGCTGACGCGGACTAGTCCCAGGTACTTCATTGGCGACCTGATGCCTATGTGAACCCCTCCTACCGTTATTTGCGAACCCGGTGGTGGCGCTTTCCGAGGACCATGAAAACACATGGCCTTGGACTTGTGCAGTGCCACCTCGAGTCCCAACTGCTGATCCTCTCAACGACAGTTGCAACCCCGCGTGTCGCTAGTTTGGCCGCCGTCTGGTGCGATTTCCCCTGTGCCAGCATCAGCGTGTCTTGTCAAATTGTATGGTGTAATACAAAAAGTGCATTTGTCGTTTTAAGACGCCTTAGCAGTACCAAAAAAAAAATTTTAACTAAAGCCGAATATTGTTAGCATGGTAAACACCTTGGCTTCCATAATACAAACAAATAAACAAAAAGTCAGCACACCAACGCCCTAACGCAAAAAAAAAATGAGAACTTCTGCTGTGGCCAGTGCTTGAATTTTAACGTCTTGTATGGAGCTCAATTTCATTGCCCCTGGCATGAGTGTTGCAGAAGAATCCATGACTATTCTACATAGATTTACGCCATTTTCAGCACTGTTTGAAATAGAATTTTCCCTTGGGAATTTCAAAGGATTCTAGATAGAATTTTAAATGAAGGGCCTGCGAATGTAGCACGTTATTGATAGTTACAATGTTTCCGATTACAACATCTTTTAATAAAAATGGTCTGATTTAATGTGATTTTCTATAGAACCAGAAAGTCATCCAAATATGATTGATAATTGTTCTTAAGAAGTTTCTTTATGTTTGTTATATGTACGTCAATTTAAATTTTATTATTGTCTGACTGATAAGATAAGAAGAAATTTCCTACTATTTTGTTAGAGATGAGTATTTGAAATTGTATTTCTTTATAATATCGACAGAAATTCAAATGTAAATATTTTAATTTAATTCAATTTTATCATTTAAATTCAATTTTTTGCTGCGCCCTACAGGGTCCATAATTGTAACTTAGCTTTAAGCATTTAATGTAACATCTCTAATGACATTATGGTATGCAAATAAAGATATGAATATGAAATGTTTTTAGTTTGACGACATCGAGGTGAGATGTTTTATATTTTATTAATTGTTAAGCAGATCTTTTTTAATGTAACTGTCATTGTTTGCATTTAATAATAATAAAAGTTGATTTTGCATGTTTAAATTGTTTTTCTTTTCATTTAGCTGTTTGATTGTCACTTGACCTGAAAACTTTTCTCATTAACCTGTACGATATCTCTTTAACCTGTAAGTATTTTTGAATAGCTGTATTTTGCCTATTTATGTATTTTTTTTTATTCCCTTAAAACAACTAAACATTAGAGAAATATCCCAAACGATTTATTATTAAAAAAACTCATAAAATAATAAATTTTCCTCAATTGGTAAATGTATTTTGAGCGGTGCCACTTCTTTGAGAACGACCCATTCAGCGATCGCAAGAACTCGACATACAGAAGATTCGCAAATGTGTGCGGAACCCATACTGGGTATTTTCCAGCTAAGCAATATAAAAAGTGGTTTTTCCTGAGGCACGTATATATATAGTTTTATTAGTCATAAGCAGCCATTTGTGACTGTATCGCAGAGACGATGTGGTCGTGTTTCAATCTGCAGCGACTGGCGAAAATCCCACAATGTCGGACAGTGATGTGCATTACAGCAAAATTCCCGTGCCGAACACCACAGCTTTTCGACCACCTCTCGTGTCTATCCTTTTGGAGTATATCGTGCTTGTGTTGACTCTCGCTGCCTTTATCTATGGAGTGACATCATGGTGCCTCATCAAGAAGTTCCGACACTTCAGAAACTTTGTCTACATCAACGCCATCGTATCCAGTTTATTGCTACTATCAACAGTGTCGATCATCTTACCTGGTATTATGCAAATTATTGAGATTGAAGACAAAGAAGTTTTTGATATATGCCGCTTAAATTGCGCATACTTCTCAGCTGTACAGAATTATTGGATGTTGGTGATATGTTATATATTTTACGTGGATATTGTGAAAATTTTTAGAGGACAAGTGAATAGGAAGTACTTAAAGTGTTGTTTGTTTGCCTGGGGCATACCTTTCATAACTTTTCTGTTGTTTTATATTTTCATATACTTTAATGAGAAGCATATACACGTGTATTTAGCCGGTTCTACTATGGAATTTGTCGCTAATTCTGTGGAAGTTTTCATAATAGTGTCTCCTTTAATGATTAACTGTTGTTTATATGGTGCTGTTTTGTTTGCTCTTTGTAATTGTTTCAAACCGAAAGCGACTACATCGACAAACAACTGGCGTCGCTTTTACATAGCTACGTTGTTGTTTCTCTTGAGTGATGTTTTAATGTTGTCTTCTTTCATATGGGATATTATGAGTATTACATACACATTAAGAGCAGTCATGTCGAAATTGCAACAAATAGCAATTGACTTATTTCTTCCTTTAGTAAAAAGTAATCGAGAATTATGGCACCATTTCTTTGCGCAAAAAATGGCTACGAATATTCCGTGATTGAGATGCATTCATTAAGTTTGCATTATTGGAATTGTTAACGTCAATGTTTGACGCGACTGCTGAGCAAAATTCAAAAAATACAAAAAGACGGAAGTTCTTCCGACCGTATTTGTTTTTTGTAAGTAAAGCTTGGTAGACAATAAACGTGTGTTGATTCATCAAATGTAAAAAACCCGAGATTATCATAATGTTGTGATGTGTGGTGAAATAATATCTACATCTATAAATATTACTAACAAACTAAGGAAAATACTGTAGGAAGGTACGTAGATAATAAATAAACATATAGGTGTAAAAATAAATGTGTTGTAATTGTAAAAAACTGTGTTTATCATAAATATACTGAATGGATTTTTGAAATGCCAAGAGTAAAAATCACCGCGATCCTGGAACGCGAAGGGCAACTGAAGAAAAACGGATGCGTTAGTGTGCGTTATTTGTCAGTAAAAGTCTGACACATCCTCTCGCTACAGCTAGAGCGGGAAGAGTTTTGATGATTTACTATTTCAAAAAAAAAGACAGAAAATTTGGTGCTTTTTACAAAAACTTGTTGCTATTATTTGTACATAGTTACGAGTAGGTATATAAACTATTTTTAACCTAATTTCATAGAAAAATATTTCTTATAAAAAGACAATACCTACTTATATTATATACGCGAAAGTTTGGACGTATGGATGTATGGTTGTTTGTTTGTCTCCTTCACGCAAAAACTACTAAATGGATTTTTATGAAACTTGGTAGACGGGTGGACCATGTCCTGAACAGCAAATGGAAATTATGGGAAACTTTTCATCGCGGGGGTATGTACCTACCCTTGGAATAACTTTCTACTATCACGCGAAGGAAGCTGCTGGTAGCAGTTAGTAATTTCATGTATGTATAAATATAATTTATAGGTACATATATTCAAATTAATAACGAGAACAATAATTTATTTGTTTATTGTGATTACTGAGTTCTTATAAACATGTACAAACTAATAAAGAATAGTAAGCAAGGACTTTGACCGCCATAATTATGAGACTTTCGTGTCTATCTGCTATGGGACACTCATGCTGTGGCGACTTCCACGCTGCCGACTGATGAGTGATGCGGTCTTTCTGCGTCAGATAGCAGCGAAGCCATCTACGTATGCATCAGCAAACATTGTGATGCGCTAGCAACGTGGCGAATTGCGTCACTAGCGCAGTTGTGTGTGCGTGCTTCGATATCCACACCGATGCGCTACCTACGTAATCCGTCTATTCCCGATACTAAAAAAATACTACCTAAGTGCATTTAAGGCCCTAACTTCCAAGCAGTGCCATAAAACAATGATTTTCTGAAGCCTTCTCCTCGGTAACGGCTGGGCTAATAGGTTTGAAAAAAATATATGTTTATTATAGATTCATGTACAACAAAATCAACATATGATTTTTTTGTGCGATTAATACTTTTGTCTAAAAAAAATATTTGAGTAACAACTTCGCAAATTTTTCCTACTCCTTCGAAACGGCTGCTTGGATGTTTAGAAATATTTTTACACAGAAAAATTGGTGGTTAAATATTCTAAAAAGTGTACATTGCATATTTAAATCAATCAATATTTTACCACGAAAATGACCAATATGATGAGAACAAATATTTTTAAAATTCGGCAGGGCTCTGTGCGGGTGCAAGCGGCAGTAGGCGTGGGCAAAGTGAGTCATCTATGCGATTGGAACATTTGCATCTGAATCACTGAAATGTTCCGAAACAGTCATATGTATCATTTGGAACATCGTCTCAAAAGATACAAACGGATTATTTGGAACAACGACTCAAAAGATACAAACACAGACACTGACTGTTATGAATTGTGATTTGTTACATTGCGTCATATACACTAACGGTTTTATTTAGTTGAATATTGATTTGAAAATAATTTATAGTAGATGTTTTTAGTTCGGGCCATTAATTATATTTACACTATTTACGTTTTAATTTGAATTTCAAAAAGACTGCAGGTCACTTAAAGTAGAGAGTGTTTAAGTGTTCCAATTGTTCCAAATGATGCATTTAAAACATTACTGCTGTTCCAATCTTTCGGAACACTAAAATTTTTCGGAACAGTGAGTTGGTTCAGTAAAGCGTTACACACGCCTATGCCGTAGGCGGCAGTCATTATGCGTTAGCATTCAGACGGGAAGGCTGTGTCGCTCGCCGCTCCACTCCCGCTGTCAACCGAATGCGCGCTGCGTATGTGTTGGCGCGAATATTTACGAACATTTTATATTAGTGTGAGTTTATAGGCTAGCTCGCCGCAGGGGACCCAATATGATACGACACAGTTTCCGGTTGGCAGTTAGTTGCTCGGTGCGGTACCTCTTCATCATCATCATCATCATCATTTCAGCGGAAAGACGTCCACTGTTAGACATAGGCCTCCCCAAGTGTCGCCGCAATAAACGGTCCGGTGCGTCTCGCATCCAATGGATTCGCTCAACTCTTACCAGGTCATCGGTCCACCTTGTAGGAGGCCTTCCAAGGCTACATCTTCCGGTACGTGATTGCCATTTCAGAACCCTTCGGCCCCAACGGCCATCCGTTCTGCGAGCTATGTGCCCTGCCCATTGCCACTTAAGTTTGGCGATTCTTCGTGCTATGTCAGTAACCTTGGTTCTCCTGCGGATGTCCTCATTCCTGATTCGATCACGCAAGGAAACTCCGAGCATAGCCCTTTCCATTGCCCTTTGGGTGACTTTAAGTCTTCTGATGAGGTCCATTGTAAGCGACCACGTTTCGGAGCCATAATAATGTCATTTGACAAAATTTCAACAATTCGTTAGTCATTTATTTTCTTAACGGCTCATTTATTGATTATTTTTTTTGCTTTTTTTATATAGCCTCTTTTTAGGGTTCCCTAGTTTACTAGGAACCCTTATAGTTTCGTCAAGTCTGTCTGTCTGTCCGTCCGTCCGCGGATAATCCCAGTGACCGTTAGCACTAGAAAGCTGAAATTTGGTACCAATATGTATACCAATCACGCCGGCAAAGTGGTAAAATAAAAACTGGAAAATAATGTTTTATTAGGGTAACATGCCCCCCCCCCCCCCACATACACGTAAACTTGTGATATATTTTTGGATAGGTATTTAAAAATGAATAGGAATTTACCAGAATATTTTTTTGATAATGTTAATATTTTCGGAAATAATCGCTCCAAAATTTAAAAAAAATGTGTGTGTGTCCCTCTAAGTTTTGAACCATAAGTTTAGAAAATATTAAATAAATCTGAAAAGTAGAACTTTATAATGACTTTCTAGGAAAATTATTTTGAACTTGAAGGGTTGAACATTTTTTGAAAAGTTGTACAATATAATTTCTGAACTAAGTTTGTAATTTAACCGTATATGCAAGTTTTTTTTTAACTTATTTTACATATTTTATTATTCTGAACAAGATACGTTCACGTTACTTTCAAATAAAAAAATCATTATTAAAATCGATTCACGCAATCCAAAATTACCGGCGAAAACCCAACATAAAAAACGAAAATAAAAAAAACGAAATTTCAAAAACTATGTTATAAATAAACGAATATTATTTTCTTTATTCGATGTAAATTACCATATAAATTACATTTTTAATTATTTTTTTTAAACAAGATCATACAAAAAATAACATTTAAAAATATACAAAATAGGTATCGGGAACAGGGTCCAAGCTACCGGCGGTCAGGGCTCCAGAGAAAGGAATCTCCTAACAATGCGAGCCGTGTCTAGGAGTACCGCTTTCTGAATCAAGCCCTTGACCCAGTCGCCTAACGCGAGCCTCGCGATTATTATTATTATTATTCACGATTATTATTCAATAATTAAACAAACTTACCTGAAGTGAAGTTCGATTTTAATTATCCTGTCTTCGTCGAAGAGATTTAAGTAAATATTCACCTTAGTAGCTTCGACTCACTCGCACATAGTTTAGCGCCATAGAAAAGAAAGAGATAGCACTATCTCCATAGGCGCCCGATTACCATATGATACTACTATATTCTTCAATCTGTTTAGAGTACCGGTCTATTGGAAGAACTATAACATTGTTAAGGGAAATGTAAGGTCCACCTGAATATCAGGGTCGGGAGGGACCTTAAATCTCCTCGACGAAGACAGGATAATTAAAATCGAACTTCACTTCAGGTAAATTCGTGATTCAAAGAGATTTAAGTAAATATTTGAAATTTAATAGTTGTAGAAGTTTTTGTAGAGTAGGTACTGGTTCTATTGTTATCTAGTAAATATTCACATGTAGATGTTTAGAGACAGTCATATGCAATGTTATAATAATAATAATATTTTTTATTTCGGATACCAAAAATCCATAGAGTGTTAGTAACAAACAAGAATAAAAACAAAGAAAAACTTACTGCCTAGTGTTAGTCATTACCAATCTCCGCACAAACTTCTGAATGATTTCTGACTGTCCCTCACTCTCGTCAGTAGCGACGCAGTTTTTTTTACGTATAATCGCATAGAAACCGTCGGTACGGGCTTGCGTAAACATCTCCGATGCGCTACAGTAGCGAGGTAGTCTCGACAGCATCCTGAAAGCATTATTATATTGGACGCGCAGGACATCCAGCGATCTCTTAGTATAATTGACCCATAGACTGCCGTGTACAGACTTTGGCAATAAGCCTTGAAAAGTGTTATTTTTACTTGGTCTGTACATCGCGCAAATCTACGGGACAACATATTACTCCGGACCGCTAGGGCCCTGCGCTCCCTCTCAATGTCCACATCGTCCCTGAGATCACAACTATATATAGGTACGACTACAAATAAAAATGAATTATTATAAATAATACATACATTTATTCATAATAAACTCAAGAAACTTAAATTATTATAACCAAAGAAATTACAAAACTTTTCTACTGATTATTGAAAACAGCGTTTGCAAATTCACAATTTGTTTGAGCGATCGGTCAATTATAAAAATTAGCAAAGGTGGCAGATTGCTCTGACCACCCAGCCGTTCTCCTAATGACATTGACACTGATTCCTGCCTGATGTGTAGCAGAAGATGATGCGTGCCGAGTGCTATGGCCACTGAATATTTGAGTGTCGATACCACTAGCAGCTAAAGCCTGCTTTATCCATCGCCCTATAGTTTGCGAAGAGGCGGGGTGATGAGGTTTTTTAAAAGTTAGAATCAACTTATTGTCAACATTGATTCTTTTAGCTGATGTAACATTCATGTAAGCTATTAAAGTCTCTGCAGGACAGATCGCAAGACGCTGTTGGAAATAGGGAAGGTCAAGAATTGGTTGGGTTTTACCTACACCAGAAGTCTTAATCAAATCAGTGATAGTGATTAAAACCTTGTCTTGATTGATCACAATATTGAGCAACCTAATTAATGAGAGCGTCTGACATCTTTGGCCTGTTGACAAAGCCAATAATACAACCAATTTTTTGCTCAACTGCTACAAACTTAAATTACTATTGGGGTACAAAACATCAAAATAATTAAGGACAATATTGGGGTCCCATGTACAATTATATTTTGGGAACGAAGGCTTCAATTTAAATACACCCTTACAGAATCTCTTGATACGTTCGTCTTGTCCCACATTATTTCCGGAAATAAGTGATAAAGCCGAACGGTGATTGTTTAATGTTCCATACCTGGAACCATTTGTAAAACATTCAGATAAAAAGTCTAGGAAATCATGTACTCCGATTAGGAACGGATCTAAACCCTTATCGTGACAGTGTAATCACCACTGTTTAGAGCTAGAAGCATATTATGATTTAGGGCTCCCAGAAATAGATGACGTCATTACAGTCAGTGCAGAGGGGCCTGCAATCGCGCGAAGGCTTCCCGGATAATATAGTCACCAGGGAAAGGCGGCGATGTAGAGGATGAGTTTCCCTGAAATTAGATGATAACAGATGTTTATTCGGAGGAAATATCAATATTTTATTTACAGCAAGATCTAAATAAATAGATCTAAATACTGGATACCATGCTTGAGATAGCCAATGAGGGACTACAATTATACCGATGGCTTCATCATTAACAATCTTTTGCAGAACTTTTAAAATGAGCGAAAAGGGTGGAAACGCATAAAAGAACATATCCCATTTAATAGTAAACGCGTCCACGTTGTAAGCACATTTAGCATTAGTCCTCGATGCAAAAATGTCTATCTCAGGTTTACCAAATTTTGAAACAATAGTATTAAATGCTGTAGAGTGCAATTCCCATTCAACATCAATATTTCTTGACTCTGTGTCTGCTTCAATATTCTGAGATGACGCTATGTAGGAAGCAAAAATAAATATCTTAATTAAAAATTAATGACCTTGTTCGCGAAAGATTTAAGTCCAAAGTAGGCTGCAAGGAGTTTCAAACAGTTAATATGACGAGAAAGCTCGTCTTCTGTCCATGAACTGCCTGTACTTTCTCCTCCAGAGGCTGCACCCCAGCCGATACTAGATGCGTCACTAAAGATTTCTAATGAAAGCGACATTGGTCTACTCGTGGGGTTACTCGTGTTTAAAATTGATGACCTCCACCAAGTCAAGTCAACACGGAAACTATTTGGAACAGTCATTATCTTGTCATAATCATCATTATCCATTAATGCTAAATATTTGGCCCGCTCTAAAGATTTTGTATACACCTACCCGTACGCAACTGCCGGGCAGGCAGCTGTCAGGGTACCTAGGTAGCGGGCAAAAGTACGAATAGTGATTCTCGTTGTAACTAGCATACTTTCAGTACGTGACCAAATGTCGTGTATTTTCTTTAAAGGGAGCTCTAGAGTCATGTCTTTAGAGTTTAAGATAAAACCTAAAAAACTGACAACTTCGTTTTGGTACCAGTGAACTTTTCTCATAGTTTATTACAAATCCTAAGTTCACTAGGCATTTTATGCTTTCATTAATGTCACTAAGACATTTTTCATAATTGTCTCTGAAATAACAACTGTCATCTAAGTAAAATACTGATTTAAAACCTTGAAACTGGTTTCATAAGTTTTGTAAAAGCGTGTGGAGCTGAGCTCAATCCAAAAGGTAAAACCAAAAATTCATATGGAATATTATCAAAATAAAATCTCAAAAACTTTACATGATCATTGTGGATAGATATGAAAAAGTAAGCTTCCTTCAAGTCTAAGGTGGAACTGAATATAGCAGTTAAGTGTCATTAATTTGACAGCTGTCCTAACATCTTCCATTTTAAAATGGCTAACATCGACAAATGTATTTAATTTCTTTAAATTTAGAATTAAACGTTTTTCACTATTATTTTTAGGAATGATAAAAATACTAGCTACAAATTGATCGTGGGTAGGATTACATTTACGAATGACATTTGCTTGCAACAAAAGATTCAATTCTTGTTTAATATAAAACCTGTCGTCTTTCGAGAAAGAACGTTTTGGAATCATACTCAACACTGTATAGCATGCTTAAGAAAAGGAATTCTATAACCAGAAATAGTTTCTAGAATAGTTTTGTCATCAGTAATCTTTTTCCAAGCTTCAATAAAATAGATTAAGCGCCCAGCGTGAGGGTATACCTGAGAAGTTATTGCTTCGTGTTCGTTGTGGAGGTCGCTCCCACTGCCTTGTGGCGTGATGCAGGGTGCTAGTAAGGGGACGATGCTCGTGGAACACGGGTCATTGCTTGCATTGCCCTGCGGCGGCGGTAGTTCGATCCTGGTCAGGTCCCGCCGCTGCGTCTTTGTTGCCCACGAATGAAGTGATGATAAGGCTAACGTGACGGCGGACCTTTGTAGTTTAAATTGCTCGTTTGAGCTGCAGACTTGATCAGATTGCCTGTTTTCTGTATTCCACGCTAAGATTTAATAAATTCACCCAAGCTCTCCCCAAAAAGATTATTGTCTCCCTTTCTGCCCTTGAAAGGCTCAAAAAGAGTCTTGTCAACCATCGGAGTGACAAGAGATCTTCTAGTCTCATTCTTCAAGTAATGAGAATCCGACAACAGCTTTGTTGCGTCTGTAAGTCGAAGACGAAGGATGTCGGCAGTGTCAGTGGATTTTGTCAGTACACCTGACATCATCCTTCCTAAAATAGTCAGGATGCATCCCATTTGCGATTGCTTCTTCAGAATCCTGACGTCACAAGACTTTGTGAACTTATTAAGCATTGCAGCTGTTTCAGGGTTAATCACAGGGGCTTTAGTTAAGGGACAGTTTTTTGGAAATAGATATTTTCTCATTAGTTCCTCTCGTGTTTCTTTTTTAAGACCATCTTTAAGGATAGGATCCCAGCGTTTCGATAAATCAGGTACAATATCTGGACCCCAGTCGGTGATTGCAGCTTCGAAATCCCCTAAAGCCATTAAGAGCTCGGGATCTGCGATAGGAGGAACATTATCGCTATTTGTATTAGCATCATCAGCCGGGGCTGTCACACCTGCAGGTTCAGATGGCAGTGATGCATTTTCTCCCGTTATAAAAAGTACAGGTGGTACTGGAGACGCAGAGCGCGCAGAGGTTCCTACCTCATCCACTGCCCTCGCTGAGTCAGCGGGAATGCCATCCGCCGCCGCAAGCGTCGGCGTAGGTGAGCGGTCAAGAGACGAAAGCCTGGACTCACCGCTGTCTGGTTCCAAATATTCTGGAACGATATTTTTTGGTTAATATCTCGTATTAACTCTAATAAAATACAATAGGTCAATATCTCGTATTGACTCGATCGTTTAATGTACCGTCTAACATCTCGTGTTAGATCTAAGGTTAAATTAGGCATTATCAATTTAGGCCTTGTATTTTGCACAATAACAACAACCGTAAAATAAGTTTTTTTTTTATGTAGGTAGTTGGTACATACCTTCAATTGACATACGTCTATCCCGTCCTTTCTTGGCCAATTTTTGCTCATTTTTCTCTAGTTTCCTTCGCCATTTATCTTGTTCAGTTTCGTCATGCCTCCTTTTTGGCATTTCGTGAGTTTTAGCACTACTAAACACTGATAAAACCCGAATAAAACTAAAAACCTTTTCACTATGTGCGGTAGCCGCGCGCGCACGGAAACGAATAAAGAATATGGTAGTATGGTAACCGGGCGCCTATGGAGATAGTGCTATCTCTTTCTTTCCTATGGCGCTAAACTATGTGCGAGTGAGTCGAAGCGTAGCGAAGCTACTACACGTGAATATTTACTTAAATCTCGAAAGACGAAGACAGGATAATTATACATAACCCGTCTAGTTTGTATAAATTAGTAACCCAATATGCCGAGAGATGGCGTTGTACTTTGGGCTACTTCGCACTGTTAAGATTTTTCCTGAGTTAATGGGGTCGGGACGGGTATGAACTATTATATTGTCGAATTGTTCGGTTGGTCTCTCGTTGACATTGGTGGTGTTTGTTCTTGCTCGTTGTCTGTCGTTCACTAACTCACACTTATTGTGACGGACGGGAAACTACGGAACCCTACGCTGAGCGTGGCCCGACACGCTCTTGTCCGGTTTTTTTATTTATAATGTGAATGTGAGAACACTGTAGACTCCGCGAATTCTTAGATTACTTCCTATTACGACCCACTTTTTATTATGATTATTTTTATTGTACTATTGGGTACAATATTGAATGGTCTACACTGTCTGATGACTTTCCCACCCGAAAAAATAAGTGTTCGGCCCCAAGTTTTCAGTATATAAGTATACTTATATATATAGTTATATATTCCGTTGCAAAAGTTTTACATGATCGATAGAATACTAGCTCTAAGCTTTGGTTTCGCACTGTTGATGCAGCTATGATTCTTTGTCATATTAACATCAAAATTGAGGTCAGATTACTCGACTCTTGAACCTTGGACATACTTTTTTCGAAATACGTGTGCATAATGAGTTCGTTGATATATTTCACGGAACCAGACGGCTGGTCAAAGAGTAATGAACTCTGTTACCACAATAGCCAAATAAGTTTTGGATATTTTGCAGAGAATTTTATACAATCTCTGCCTTCTGGTATAAATTAAAGAATTAAGAAAAAGTGAAATGTATACTAATATTATAAAGCTGAAGAGTTTGTTTGTTTGGTTGAACGCGCTAATCTCAGGAACTACCCGTCCGATTTGAAAAATTCTTTCAATGTAGGAAGCACTGTGTAGGAAGACTAACAAGAGCGGAGTATCGACAAAAAATGTTACAAAAATGGCTGAAAATTATTCCATTTGAGAGCTTCCGTTGCGTGCGCTGCATAAACGGTTAAGGACGCTTTTACATTTTTTGACAAATATCTCGGTTTTTCGGGTACCATTATGATGCACTAGGAATCATAACTATGAGGATGTCATGGTATCAAATAAAAGACAATATATCAACAACAACTTTAATTGAGTAATTTGATATGAAAGTCATTTTTGGGGGTTGTGGCTACGAATATGTCATCTTTTTAATTTAGGATGGTGGATGTAATTTTTTCAACCGACTTCAAAAAAGGAGGAGGTTTTCAGTTCGGTTGTTTCTTTATGTTTTTTCCCTCAGAATTTCGTCATAATATATGGATCAATTTGGAAATTATTATTTTTTTTTACTAAAAAGTTTATGCTTCCTTATTAATCCAGTTCTGATGATAAGATCCATGAGGATATTTCAAGTAGGTATTTTGGTATTTTCATCAAGAAGTCGAGCATCTACACTCGACAGTCAAAAAGTATCTTTTGATGAAGTGGAAATGATGAAGAATACCAATAATGGCCAATGAAATTTCACACTCACAGAGAAACACAATTAAGATAGTTAAGGAACTATGACTATACAAATAAATTAATGGATCTTAATAGTTGAAAATGGTATCATCGAACTGATCTGATGATGCCTTAAGGTAGGCACCGGAACTCGGTAACTAATCAATGTATCCTAGCCGTGATTGGGTTTATTAGAATAGTCATGAAATGCACTTTAGCTATAAGCCGCTATCGAACTGATTTGATGATCCAGAAAGGTGAACCGTAGGCACAACTTCATAATGAAACAATGCATCCTAGCAGTGTTTGAACTTATTGGAATTGTCATGGGCTGTAAGTACTCTGGATGTTGGTGTATCAAAACTAAAAAGAGTAAAATAAAAAATAAACTATTACAAAAAAAAAAAACAACTTCACTACAAAAAAACTGTAGAAACGAACTAAACTAACTAACAGTTAGTTTTTTTAACAAAAACTATCTAACAATTAGTTAGTTTTGTTTTTTTTACAGATTATGTAATTTAGCGATAAGTTAATAATTAATATATATAAATTATACAGGGTGTAGGAGGCCTTCCAACGCTGCGTCTTCCTCCCAACAAGGTGGACCGATGACCTGGTGAGGGTCGCGGGAGTGCGGTGGATGCGAGAAGCACAGGATCGGTGGTTGTGGCGACACTTGGGGGAGGCCTATGTCCAACAGTGGACGTCTTTCGGCTGAAATGATGATGATGATGATGATACAGGGGTGTTCGGTGCATCGTGTACCAAATTGAAATGGTCGACAGGAGGGGTCATCTCCTTTCAGACCCCAAAACACTTCTCATGTCCTGTGGATTTTTTTCATCGTCTTTTTATTGTTTTATGAAAATAAGACTCAAATTTTTCCTTCAAACACAAATTAAAAAAGTATTTATTATTTATTTATTTATTTATTTATTTATTTAATGCTTTATGCACACAAATGTACAGAGGCGGACTTAATGCCTTAGGCATTTTCTACCAGTCAACCTTTGGGTGATGCAGAGAAGAGTAGTGGTAGGTGCAATAAAAGAGAGAGAAAAGGCGAATACAGGAATAGATTTACTTATAGACCATAGAATAGATATACCAACTAATAAAACAGAATAAATATAATACAAGTATACAATATATATTCAAATTAATACACTACATACATACACTATAAAATACTTAAACAATTGGTCCAAATCGACAATGGGAAAACATTAGCGCTGTGATGATACTGCTGCCAACTTTTTACGAATTAGCTCGCGAACTTTGGTTTTGAATGATAATCGGGTTGTTGCCATCCTGATTTCCTGGGGGAGCGCATTCCACAGAGAAATCGCTTGAATAAAGAAGGAATAGTGAAGAAAGTCAGTACGATGAGTGGGACAATGGAGAAGGCGGTTATGAGATGAGCGCAGATTTCTATTGTGGTTGGCGCAAATGTATTGAAAGTGAGGGGCTAAATAACTAGGGGAATTAGGAGAATCAAGAAATGAAAATAAGGTGGTGAGCGCCCTTTGCTCTCTGCGCTGACGTATGGGCAACCACTTTAGAAGCGACCGATGCGCTGAAACATGATCATATTTACGCAAATTGAAAACAAATCGAATGCAGTAATTTTGAAGACGGTCAAGTTTATTGAGGAGATCTGCATTCAGGTCATAGTAGCACACGTCACCATAATCGATGATTGGAAAAATAAGGGTCTGCACAAGCATTGTCTTCGTGCTAGATGGTAACAGGTTCTTCAATCGAAACAGAGCCCGCAGCGTTCCAGTAACCCTCTGACTAACACTAGCCACTTGAGTACGCCAGTTCAAGGTATTATCAATGTGCAAACCTAGATCCTTTACACTGGTGCTGAATGGGACAATCGTACCGTCGAACCGAATTGGTGGCAAAGTTGCACTGGTTGCATCCACCTTAGCAATGCTTCGAGGACTCCCAATTATGATAGCCTGACATTTGTTGGGGTTTACTGCAACACCAAATCTATCAGACCAGGCTTTAATGGCTGTTAAGTCCTTATTTAATTTGTCGATAGCACCAGGTATTTCGTCGATCCTCGCTTGACAGTACAATTGCAAGTCATCTGCGTACAGATGATACGAACACTGAAGTACGGTAGTAATGAAATTAATAAAAATAGAAAACAGAAGAGGAGAAAGGATACCGCCTTGAGGAACGCCAGTTTCTAAACCACACCAGCGGGATGAAGAATCCCCGACGTGAACCGACTGCTGACGTTCCTGAAGATAGGAAGTGAACCACTCCAGCGTTTCGGGAGAGACCATAATATAGGACAGAACGGCTAAGAGGATTTCGTGACTGACGGTATTAAAGGCGTTCGAGAAGTCAACCAACACTAGCACAGTCACTTTGGTATCTTCCAGACCTGCCCTTATATCGCCAGTCACTTTAAGGAGGGCGGAAACAGTGCTATGTCCTGGCCTGAATCCAGATTGCAAAGGGCTTATTAGTGAATTATATTGCACAAAATTTGAAAGTTGTTTGTGGACACAGGCCTCAAGCACTTTGGATAGAAAGGGAAGGATAGAAATTGGGCGGAAGTGGGTTGGAAGAGTGGGATTAGAAACTTTGGGTAGAGGACGAACATAGGCTTTACGCCATAAGGAGGGAAATACTCTAGAATACAGGGAGAAATTTACAATATGGGAGATGGCAGGTAGGAGGTGATCAAGGATCGTAATGATCATACCACGAGAGATATTATCACATCCTACCGCCTTGGATTTTATGGACAGAATTATTTTTTTGATCTCTTCCGGTGCAGCTGGAACGAAACGAAAAGGATTTATCTGAGGACGCGTTAGACCAGAGATTAGAGACAGAGTTTGTAATTTAGTCAGATGGTCCAAGGTAGGCACAGTGGAGAAATGACGATTAAGATCATCTAAGTCAATAGAATTTGGAAGGTCTAAATGACGCGGTTTGCCGATACCTAGTGTTCCAAGGAACTTCCAAATATCAGCAGAAGAGGAAGAAGAAATAATTTCAAGAATATGGCGGCGTTTAGCATTGCGTATCATCTGGTTGCATCTATTCCTTGAAGACTTAAATAGAATCCAGCTCTCGTCAGTACGATTCCTTTTATGATTGCGAAATGCACGGTCTCTGCGTCGCATGGCCATCTGTATTTCTCTTGTCATCCAAGGTGCGGGAGGACGTTTCAATTTTACTTTTTTGATAGGGGCGTGGATGTTATAAAGGTTGACCACAATATCGTTAAAGATCAACACCTTATCGTCAACTGAAGTGGCCTCCGTCATTGGCTCCCAATCAACCATAGAAGCATCCTTCTTGAGTTTTTCAACGTCCATCCTCGCAAAACAACGCCTGTACAGAATTTTGGGTTTAGGTTTAGGAGGTTTAAGGATATAGGAAAGGAAAATCATGTCGTGATGAGAGAAACCAGGAGCTTCATGTTGACCATGGAAAGGGACGAGGGAAGGATTTGAGGTGAGAATCAGATCGAGCCAGGTGTCATCACCCGAAGTGTTATGATGAGTGGGTTGGAGCGGCAATACATGCAAACTCGCTGACTCAATAAGATGAAGGAGCTTACGGGACCGAGGGGAGTTTTGGGCAAGGAGATTTGTGTTGAAATCACCCATTATGATGTGATGTGCATACTCTGAACCCATAGATTCAAGAACTGATTCGAATTCAGTGAAGTAATCAACAGTGGGGGGACAGTAGACAACACCAATAATGGTTTTGGCTCCTCGGACGCAAACTTCAAGAAAGAGGAATTCAGCTGAGGCAGAATAGTTTGAAGAGGAAGAAGCCAGTACTTTGTAAGGTAAGTCACTGCGAAGATATATGGCCACACCACCCCCTCCCTTACCAATCCGGTCATTTCGTATAAGAACGAATCCAGTGAGAGGGTAAGTGGTGGACAGAAGTTGCGGTTTGAGCCACGTTTCGGATATCAGGACGGCATGAACGTTGCTGTTATTAAATGCATCGTACAGCTCGCTGTAGTGACTGGCAACGCTTTGAGCGTTAATATGACAAACATTCAACAGCCGACTATACTCATCACCAAAGCTGCGAAGTACGAAATCACCAAGGGTGTCGCCGAGAGAACAAAAGCTTGAGTCGCTAGAAGAAGCAGCAGATTCATTAGCTGAGAAGAAAGATTCATTGTCTGACATAAATGGAAATTAATAACTTAAAAAATAATAAATATAATTAAATATACCACAAGCTACAATTACTAAAAACAGAACAACTACTTTGCAGTGCTGCACCACCCGCCAGCTAAAACTAACATTAATTAAACAACAAATTTCTAAAAACATGTCACACGCTTATTACACACAAACACAAAAAGAAACAATAAGCCACAAGAAAACTGTAGATCCCAAATAAAAAAGGAAAAAAATAAACACAAAACAGAAAAAAAAAACAACACAAAACAGTGGTCAATAAAAACCCGTAACAGATTATGCACAGAATTAGCCATTCAATATTATATAGTAATTATGGTGTAAACAAGTTTCTGAACGAATGCTGAGAATGTCAATTTATTTACGTCAGTTTGACTTTGACAACTTTACTAGCATAAAGAAAATAAATGTTGACAGTTGAGGGTATCGAACTAAATTACCAAAATAAATAGCAAATACAAATCCATAATTATAACCGGCAAAAGTAATCAGTTGGGACACAAAACAGAAGAAGAATAGCTATGATACGGGAACACTACACAACAGTTAGTATACCCCTGAACTAGAAGTAATGATGTAATAATATTAAGACAATCACAACAACAACAAAGATAGACTATTTACGGTTTTCGGTTTTTCAGGCTCCCGGCAGCATCCGCACTCCTACCGCTCGTAGATGGAATTGTGGCCGGCACCTTCGGGTATTTAACTAGCAAAGGTTTCAGCTCATCTGTGGAAGTGACCCTGTGCCGATTTCCGTCAGGGGCCTTGATGAAGATGACGCCCTCCAGGGTCCAACACGACCGCATGCCAAAATGCTCGCGCGCCTTACCGAATACAGACTGCCTCGCCCTTGTCAAGAACTCCTTGACAGACACTTTGGAGCCTTTCAGTTCTTTCTTCGCCTTCCATACCGAAGCTTTGATGTCCACGCTGGCGAATCTTACTAGAATGGGCCTGTGATGCTCGTTGCTGGGGGCCCCAAGTCTGTGACAAGTTTTGATTGAGGAAACTGTAAGATTCTTGAGGGCAAGCTTTGTACTAAGAACATCCAGGATCACAGCAAAGCTATCCTCATTCTCTACTTCAGGCAGTCCCTGAAAAACCAGTGCTTTCCGCCTATGCCTGGTTTCTATGCCGTCTAGTTGTTTGGCACACTCGATGATTTGGCTGCGTAGTAGTCCAAGCATGGAGAATATGAGCTCCCGGAATGTCCGAAACTCATCAGCTATTCTTGCCACCGTGGTTGCTTTGTTTGGCCCGGCACACTGGATCTGTGCTTCAAGCTCACCCATCTTCCTCATGAAGTTCTCTTCAAGTGTTTTCTGGGCAGCTAAAACTTCGGCGTACTGAGACATTGTCCTTTTGTGTAGTGCCAATCAATGATGCAGTGACAGTGCAGTGATCAGCTGGCAGGTGGTGTTTATTTGGTGTTTATTTTACACAAACGTGAGTACTGCGATTGTAACTGATGTAGACCAAAAATATTATTAAATTAGTCAAGATTTTACTATAATTATATTTTAAATAAAATTCCAAAAAAACCGAAACGTCTGTGCTTTTTTAACACCTACCCGCGAAGTAAGTAAGTATATACGTAGACTCTGAATTTTAATTTTATTTAGATGTGTATTGTATTAAAGTACTTTAAAATTTAAAATTAGTGACATTATCTATCTAGTTTTTCTTTTTATTTACTCACAAAGTTTTGGACTTAAATTAAAGCTTTCCATGTTACAGCTATTTACATGGCTATAAAAAAATAACCAAAAGCGACCGGAATCTTCCAACTCCCTCAAAAATTCTCTAGTCTATCCTCTTGCTAGTGATGTGCCACATGCCATTAAAATCTTTTTATGATTTTGTGAATCCACTTGAATTGTGAAACGAGTCACATAAGACTAATATTCAAAATTATGATATAAAAATATATAAATATCAACTCATTTCAAAAATCCATTCAGTATATTTATAATAGATACAGTTTTTTACAATTACAACATAATTATTTTCACACCTAGATGTTTATTTATTATCTACGTACCTTTCTGTAGAAAATGTGTACATTAAAGTGTTAGTTGTGTGTATGTTAAAGTGTGTATTGTGTGTGTGTGTGTGTGTGTGTGTATTTTCCTTAGTTTCTTAGTAATATTTATAGATGTAGACATTATTTCACCACACATCACAACATTATGATAATCTCGGGTTTTTTACATTTGATGAATATATAGAATGACAGGTAATTAGTGACCGATACTTAAACACGTGATTGTACTCATGATCACAAACAACTTTCCAAAAGAATTGTTTCTCTAAGTTCATTAGTTTTATGACAATAACAAAACAGCTGTTTAAAAACGCGTGCGCGCGCTTGCAACCGATCTAATATTGGCCGCGTAACGCCGTTGTCTCGTGTACTTTTTGTACCCTACCTAGAACACCCGCACGGCTTGTAAACCCATCGGTGTACGTAATTAGTGTAGGTACCTACATGTTTCGATTTAATAATATTCAAAGACAGTTAATCTAACTAGGAACCATGAGCCTTTAAATGCCTAATCCTAAGCCACGGAACATAGGCCTACGCTGCAGATCTGACTCTCCGGCCGCCGGCCGCGTGGCCAATTAGGTACACAGTGTTATACCTACATAAATTTTCTCTGTTTATGACACGGTGAAGAGATTAAAATAAATAATAAATTATCTAATATTTTGGTACTTTACGTGCCTGCGCTACAATAAATAAATCCATAATCTTTCTAGAAAGAAAGAACGAAAGAAAGAAAGAAAGAAAGTAAGAAAGACAGAAAGAAAGAAAGAAAGAAAGAAAGAAATAGTAGTTTTCTTTCTTTCTTTCTTTTCTTTCCATAATCTTTCTAAACAAACTAACGTCAGGAATTGCGTTTAGAAGCGACTTGACACTGGGCATTATTCAAGTTATTTAAAATTTCCCATCCTTCTTGGGTACAGGAGTTGGTACAATAGTTTTGCTACTTCGCCATTACCCACTTCCGAGTATTAACACATCACTGATATCACACGTCACTACTCATTCCCTTTTTAATTGTATGGCACCGTGTCGGTCACCGGCGTTAAAAAAAAACATGTGCAAGTGCACGCGACGTGCTTTCCGGGGTGAGTGTTATATTATTACCTACGGCACAACTGCACGGCAAAGGTTTGGTGCAGGCGGGGGAGAGGGGGACAACATGACTCGTAAGGCGTTCTACTACTAGTATATCGCTCTTTCCCGAGCGCGCGCGAATATCAAACAGCTGTTTTGTTATTATCATAAAACTAATGAGTAGGTATATTAAAAAGTTTCTATGGAAAAGTTTTTGTAATCATGAGGACAATCACGTGTTTAAGTATCGGCCATTTAATTACCAGTCACCCTATATAGAATACGTTTATTAACTACCAAGCTTTACTTACAAAAAACAAATACGGTCGAAAGAACTTCCGTCTTTTTCTATTTTGAATTTTGCTCAGCAATCGCGTCAAACATTGACGTAAACAATTCCACTAATGCAAATTTAATTAATGCATCTCAATCACGGAATATTTGTAACCATTTTTTGCGCAAAGAAGTTGTGCCATAATACTCGATTACTCCTTACTAAAGGAAGAAATAAGTCAATTACTATTTGTTGCAATTTCGACATGACTGCTCTTAATGTGAATGTAATTCTCATAATATCCCATATGAATGAAGACAACACTAAAACATCACTCAAGAGAAACAACAACGTAGCTATGTAAAAGCGACGCCAGTTGTTTGTCGATGTAGTCGCTTTAGGTTTGAAACAATTACAAAGAGCAAACAAAACAGCACCGTATAAACAACAATTAATCATTAAAGGAGACACTATTATAAAAACTTCCACAGAATTAGCGACGAAATCCATAGTAGAACCGGATGAATACACGTGTATATGGTTCTCATTGAAATATAAGAATACATAATACAACAGAAAAGTCATGAAAGGTATGCCCCAGGCAAACAAACAACATTTTAAGTACTTCCTATTCACTTGTCCTCTAAAAATTTTCACAATATCCACGTAAAATATATAACATATCACCAACATCCAATAATTCTGTACAGCTGAGAAGTATGCGCAAATATAGCGGCATATATCTAAAATATCTTGGTCATCAATCACAATAATTTGCATAACACCAGGTATGATGATCGACACTGTTGATAGTCGCAATAAACTGGATACGATGGCGTTGATGTAGACAAAGTTTCTAAAGTGTCGGAACTTCTTGATGAGGCACCATGATGTCACTCCATAGATAAAGGCAGCGAGAGTCAACACAAGCACGATATACTCCACAAGAATAGACGCGAGGGGTGGTCGAAAAGCTGTCATGTTGGGCACGGGAATTTTGCTGTAATGCACTTCACTTTCCGACATTGTGAGATTTTCGCCAGTCACTGCAGATCGAAACACGACCACACCGTCTCTGCGATAGAGTTACAAATGGCTGCTTATGTTTTTTTTTTTTTTTTTTTTTTTTTTTTTTTTTTTTTTTTTTTTTTTTTTTTTTTGTGTGTGGCCTCTCGCAGGTCAACCTAGGAGGTTGTCGGCTGCTTAACCGGACTTGCCTGTGGCGGCCTCAATTCGAGAATCAAAGCCTCCAGCCAGGGCTTATTTAACTAAACTTAAAAACTAAGCGACTACACGCTAAGGGCACCCCCTGTGGGGTACGGACCTCGGCTTAGGGCGTCGCTGGGGGGGGACAGCAAGGGACGGGCTGGATCGAACAAAGATTTTATTATTATTATCGGGGAATTTTAAAACTACGGCTCAGCGACGCGGGCTGGCTCGAGCAAGGGACGGGGAGGACGTTTACGGGAGTGTCGCGGCGGGCCTCGGCGGCGAGGACGGAAGGACGGCGGTCTGTATTGTCTTCGAACTGTACTTGTTTCCTTACGGCTCTCTTGGAGCAGGGTAGTGGGGTCATCGGGGGTGACGAGAGTATGCCTAGGACGGCGAACCTTAGAGATGCGGGAGGGTTCGTATCGGGCTGCCGATACTATGAGGGGGTTGCGGTGTTTCACAGCAGTATCGAAGAAACGCTTGCAAAGGCGTTTCATGAACTGCTGGATGGTGGGGATTTTGAGATCTAGATGTAGATTCTCATTTCGGACATAATAAGGGGCACCGAGAATTTTACGGAGGGTCCTATTTTGAAGGGTCTGCATCCTATGGAGGAAGCGGGGCTTGGCGTGTGCGAAGATTGCACATGCATACGTCATGATCGGGCGGATTACTGCAGTATAGAGGCGCAGCTTGCACTTAAGTGACAGTTTGCTGCGGGCAGTCATGAGATAATGGAGCCTACCTTGAGCGAAAGCGGCTCGCGAGGCTGCTTATGACTAATAAAACTTTATTTATACGTGCCGCAAGATAAACCACTTTATAAGTTGCTTAGCTGGGGAATAACCAGTATCGGTTCCGCTCACTTTTGCGAATCTTCTGTATGTCAAGTTCTTGCAATCGCTGAATCCTAGCAGGTTTCTCTTCGTCATCAGAAGTACTTATCTATATATATCAATCTATGCATATAATAAAACAGTAAAATTGTGGGCCGATGGTATTAATTGGTGCAAAACTACTGACTCAATCCTGTTCAAATTTTGCATACGTTTTTGTGAGTATTTTGTCGTCTTTTTTGTATTTATTATACGACGGTACATCGATTATAATAATAAAACGACTTTTAGTATATTTTTAACATATTTACTACATGTTTTTGTAAAAAGTAACCAAAGCGTAATTTTTTTTTTTCATTTAGTTACTTATTTAATATCTTAGACGAAAATCATCATACTATCATTGAAAAAGGGTCAAGCAGTCAATCATGTCGTTTAAATACAAGAACACCCATTTTAAATAAAATAAAAATCTTATATTTCGGACAAAGTCCAGTTGGTTAGTATACATAGAACTTAAAAACTAGTGTTAGTACTTATAATTACCGGAAACATTTTTTTATGAATTATACGCCACAGGGGCATGCAGACGTACCCAATGCTCCAATATGGGACTGTCCCACCTTTCCGCTATTGTCTTCAGGATGGCGTTGGGGCTGACGCGTACCCTGCGCATGATGGAGGCCTTCGTTGCCTTCGTCCCAGGGCCCCGGGTTTCGTTTTCACACTACCCATGGTCCAAGTAGGCTTCGACCCTGCTGGGCCCCTACGATTTGCTGACATCTCCTTGAGGCGCTCGTGGAACAGTACGCGCCGTCGACGACTTGGGCGCATCGCTTGCGCGTAATGGCATGAAAGCCATCAATTTCTGCCTCTGCGAACATACCGGATGCAATGCGGTAGCGCGGCAACCCCATCAACACCCTAAAAGCATCATTGTATTGAACACGCAGAGAACTGTATGCCCTGCGCGTGTAGTTGACCCACAGACTGCATGTATAAAATGACTGACAATACGCTCTAAACAATGTTGCCTTTACGTCAGTTGAGCATTTCGCAAATCTGCAAGCCAACATATTGCAGCGGACAGCCAAAGCTCTGCGCTCACGCTCAATATCTCGATTGTCTCTGAGGTCTTCAGAAACCCAGTGGCCCAGAAACTTGAAAGCTGTGACTTGCTTTAAAGGGCTTCCGCAAAGTTTTTAAGTCTGGCACAATCGGGTAGGTTTTAGTTCTGCCTTAAAAATTTGTACCTTTTCTTAACATTGTATCTGAGCCCATGGGTCTCCGCACACCTCTCACATATCGTAAACAGACTCATTATTGCGTTAATCGAAGAGCTCAGCAACACCATATCATCAGCATAACTTATAAATATTATTGATGCATATGCCGGCAACATAACATCCTTGATACGTAACATACTTGATATTTTAGACATGAATCTAAGAGCACCGTGGAGCAGTGGTCTCGTGCCTTGGCCTGCATATACAAGGTGTCTCAAAAGAAAGTTCACATTTAAATCTTTTTTTAAAAGAAAAGTCTTAGCTTTATTGAAAAAATGTTTATTTTATATTGAAGTACACTGTTTGGGAATTTATTTTTTAAAAATAACATCGTCCAAATGTAAACCGTTGCGCTCTCGGCATTCATTTAGTCGGGCACTAAAATTGCCTATGACAGCTCGGCAGGTAGTCTCCGTGATGGCTGCCATTTCATGACGGATATTTTCTTTTAATTGTGCCAGGGAAGTCGGTTTATTAGCGTAAACTTTTGATTTGACATAACCCCACAGGAAAAAATCCATAGGCGTTAAATCGGGACTCCGTGGAGGCCAATTTATGTCACCTCGCCTGGAGATTAATTTGTTCGGAAAAATTTCTCGAACTCGAGGCAGAGATCTGTTGGACGTGTGTGAAGTTGCTCCATCCTGCTGGAACCATGTTCTTTGGTTGTAACCAGGAAAGTTTTGCAGTTGGGGTACGAAAAACTCGTCTAACATCTCCACATAACGCTCTGAATTCACTGTGAGTGTGCGTCCCCTTCCATCTTCAAAAAAGTAAGGGCCGATAATTCCTCGCGCCGACATCGCTGCCCATACGGTGACTTTGGGTGAATGTAGCGGTTTCTGATGTTTTTGTTTTGGGTTGGTTGCACTCCAGTAACGACAATTTTGCTTGTTTACATGCCCATTCAGGTGAAAATGGGCTTCATCGGAAAACAAGATGTTGGTGAACGTTGGAAAGCGCTCAATCATCTGATTTACAAAGGCAAGCCTCTGACCAGCATCTTGAGGCTTCAGTTCTTGCACTAACTGAATTTTGTACGGGTGCAGCTTTAAATCTTTGTGTAAAATGCGGCATAATGAAGATCTGTGCACATTTAAAGCAACAGCACGCTTCCGAATCGAGAGGTTTGGATCATCTCGAATAGACTGAGTAACACTGTCCACGTTTTCGGCTGTTCTTGATGTTCTTGGTCGCCCAGATTTTGGTTTCTCCAGAGTTGACCCAGTCTCTTCAAACTTCTCAACCCATTTTGCAATGAGACGAGTGCTAGGCGCATCATTTAAGTGACGAATATGTCGAATACTGCAGAATTTTCTACGCGCTACAGTCGCCGAATTACCGTTTTTGTAAAACTCACGTACGCACAACGCACGGTCCGCACCAGAGAAACGCTCCATAGCGACTAAATTCCCAAGAGCCAGACTACCGACTGACATACCCCCCGCGCCCCTCAGAATAGTTGCTTTCGCGTAATAAGATAAGCAAATGTGAACTTACTTTTGAGACACCTTGTAGAATGATTATGTTTCGAACCCCGGATACTTCTTTTTGTGATAGTTTTATTTTATTTTTCTGTAAACAAGAAATTATTACATATTTTTGCGTTCTTACTTCTATTTTATTGACAGTGTGACTGTCTGTCACTTACTTCAAATTAATAACAAAATATTATATTTATTTGTAAACACCACGAATGGCGCCAGGCCAGTTCACTTTTATTGGAAACAATATCTCCTCGTGTAATAACTGTGTATTTGTGGATAATAAAAATATATTATTATTATTACTTCGGTATCCACAAATTGCCCTTATAATGAAAGTACCGAGAGAATTCTATAGAAATTATTAAATTATGGGTTTTCTAATGGCAGCACATGTGCAGGCCAGACAAACCTCTTTAGAAACAATTAATAAACTATACAAAAACAAAGCAATAAAAAGCTTGTTAGCAAAACGTGGGAATGGCTAAGGAATGCTGAGCCGTAAGGCTAGGGATGGCGAGTGTTGACTCGGGCACGAGAGGGCACTTAGCTTCAGGGCAGGATAGGGTTCGGACGTCTAGCACGAGCAGCGAGCTAAGCTAGCTGACTCGGTAGATGCCATCGGGCTATCTCCCGTTGTAATTCTGAGTGCTTGTATTGTATACAGATGGCTAAGTTCAGTTTAGGCTTGTATAATATTTATAATACAGATCTGTGTGCCCAGGTCAAGGTCATTTTCGCCACTTAGCCTTATGTATAAATTCAGTGCTTGAATTATAATTGTAACTTAATTTTCTAATTGGAGTGTGTGCATTCCAGTTATATGTTTATCAATTTTTTTTTAATTAACATTTTTTTTTGTTTTATGTAAGCAAAAAATAATGTTAATTATGTGCATAAAACAAAAAATTACTATGATTATGACAGATCCTGAAGAAAGGTGTTCAAAATAATACATTTTTGCTAGACTAAAAATAAAGCTTCGATCGAACTAGATTGGTTCTTATCTAATCTAAATACAAAAGAAAACAATGTTCGGGTTCTAATCATTTATCTAGTGACATCTATGGCCATATTACGATAGCTTGACGTCTTCTCTACTTCCACGGGTAGTGTGAATGTAAATGTATGAACTGTGAATGTTGTTCATGCTATAACAATGTCGGCAGTTGATCTTCGGTGTATATACTGTAATTGGCGCTTAACACGCCTTCAGCTTCGCCGGCATTGTCTTGTCTGCCGAGGATGATTACCTGAGGCCTGAGGTTATGTTTATATCAATTTAATATGCCCAAGTCTAATGTATGTCTTACCATTACATATTTTGATAGACTCTATTGTAGCATTCAAATCCATATATTCATTCTCTGAAACGGTAAGCCTGTATGTGATACTGAAAATACATGGGTTTCTGCCAATCTCCTTTCAGGATTCTAGGTCAACGGGAAGTACCCTATGAATTATGATTTCCTTGAGAGTGTCGAAATACACGTTTTTAGCGACATAAACGGCCGTACCTTTTTTTCCATTAACTCATCATCATCATCATCTTCCTGCCCTTGTCCCGTGTTATTTGGGGTCGGCGCAACATGTTTTTTTCTTCCATTCTGCCCTGTCACTCGTCATGCTATCATTAACTTCCTTTTCTTTCATATCACTCTTCACACAATCCATCCATCTTTTTTTTCCATTAACTAAAAATCAAATATCTAATTTGATTTTTTCACAGCTTCAAGGGACCGCAGACTTAAGTATATGGTTTTAATTTCAACTCACTTCGATACCCTTACGCAATTCCGAGATGAAGGGCAGACAGTTAGACGGACGGACAAAAAGTGATCCTATAAGGGTTCCGTATTTTCCTTTTGGGGAACGGAACCCTAAAAAGAGCGAAAAGAAACAAATGAATAAATAATTGATAACGGTTTATTTGAACGTATTATTCCAAAACATGCTAGATATTTGGTACAGTTCAAAATGTGCAGTTACATAAAACGACAAATTCATAGGTAGATATAAATATTTGAATTTTAGAAGCTGTCTATGGTAACAGGATAGAAATTTCTTAATTTTAACCAGTACCATAAATTGTACTGAAGAAAGGCGTCATTTGTAAATATATGTGTTTGTTTTTAAACACAAATAGCGCTTCTCCAACAATGTCATTACAGATCCAAAAGTTCTATGCAGTATTACTTACTGTTTTGCCTAATATTAGCGATAAGGCTACTGTCAAATATTACAATAGAAGATAAAATGGGATTACCGATAAATTGATACATCACTGTTCATTAATTTTTATACAAAATATAATATTTGCCGGTGTATGATTGATTGGCAGTAATTCATCTATCTATTTATTAAAAAAAGGGGAAAAAATGTGTATAATATATGTGTACTGATTTATAATAACATTCCAAAAGAATTGAAATTGTTACAGGGTGAAATTGTTACAAAAAAACTGTTTCAATAGTATTAGGGAATTTATGGAATTTGGAAATAAAAGTAAATAATTTAACTAGTTATTAAATTAATGTTGACGATAAAATTGTATGTAATAATTATATTAATCGAATTTATGAAAACAGTATTTGATCACAATAATTTAATTATATCGAGTAATAATAATTTAATGACATAAATATATACAATTTGCACGCTTGCTTGCAGGCAGAATAGTGACTTTTAGGTTATAAGATCGTTTCTTATAAATAATGTACTACTTGTAAATAAACATTTTGATTTTGATTTTGGTTTTAAAGGAGAAACTTGGCACAAATCTATATATATAACACAAAATCGTGTTAGTTACGTTTATAATTTAAGAACGGCTGGACCGAATAAAATTTGCTTTATTAGATTCGTCTCCGCCTCGAATAGTAGAATAGCTATTAACATCATCATTGGATAAATTCACGTAAATAAAAATTGAAACAAAAAACGTCTAAATACATCGAAAAAATAATTATAAAATATACATTGGTCTCAATCTTTCAATCATTCGGTCAATAAGTTTAGCTATAAGTTAATCAATACATTAATTGCCTGTTATGCGGTACGAAGTTCGCCGGGTCAGCTCTAACCTAAATTAATGTCCGAAATTCACGCGATTGAATTCGCTGAAATAGTGCAATTTTTTTTTATATTGTATCATTTATAGTACTAATAACGTTCCGTCTTTTTCGACAGTCAACACAAAAATAATCACGAGATTGCCTTTTTAATCGGTTCTCATAATACTTGTGCCACACTGACCTGTTACTCTTTAATAAAGGAACAAACAAGGTTAAGCATATTATTTGCAAACTTACTATAATCGCTCTTACTAAGAAGGTAAGTTTCAATAAATCAAATATAAAAAACGTTAACATAAGAACATTGCTTAAAATAAATATGGCTGTCGCTGTAGATAATCGACGACAATTTTCTTTAATCTTCTGTTTTTGAGAAACAGCACTGGAATTTGTATCTTTACAAAAAAACAGAGAAATCACAAGTCTTATAAAAATAATCAAGTTAACAATCGAGGGCATAAGATTGCACGTGAATGAAGCACAAACAGTAATAAACAGTTTGTTTTTGTCTTCATCACCATCTACTACTCTATTGATAATAAGTAATATGAACAAACAAATGATCCATACAATTAAAGGCACAGCCCAGGCAAAGATGGTGCTTTTGAGGTACTTCCTTTCTATATTTACATGAAAAACTTTAACAATATCAACGTAAAACATGTAACACATCACTAACAGCCAACAGTTATACACAGTCGTTAAATAAACAAAGGTGACGAACCAATATATGCCAAAACAATGTCTGACATTAACAGTCTTTTCTTCGCAATGCATTATAGTAAAAGAAACAATGGTTAAACGTAATATATTCACTAGGATTGCACTGAGATACACGTAGTTGTTGAAATTCCGAAATTTTCTGATGAGGTACCATGATATCAATCCGTATATGAACGTGGCGAAACACAAGCTGAACTGGGAGTAATGTCCAATAAAATAGAAGAGAACGAATGATGGCTCCAGGTAGCAACTGTTGATTGTAGTACACATGGGCCCAGCGGTCTCAACAGCATCCATGACAAGAATTAGATTCCGTACAGATAAATAGACAATATTATTATTGTACCTTTTTCTGGATAGATTGGCGACAAAATATACGTCACTAAACTATAGTCAAAACAGTAGCAGCTTCAGTCCCCTCATTGTTTCAACAAGGATCGACACAAACTAACGTGATCAAACCAGGTGCACCAGACTGTACCGTTTGCGTGCTAAAAATCGATTCTGATTACCTTCCGTTATCAGAAGTACTGGTCGTCACATCGTAATCACTTGTGAGGCCTTTTAATCTTATGTTTTTAGGGTTCCGTACCTCAAAAGGAAAAAAACGGAACCCTTATAGGATCACTTTGTTGTCCGTCTGTCTGTCTGTCAAGACACTTTATCACGGGAATGCGCGGATGTATCGAGTTGAAATTAAAACCATAAACTCAAGTTTGTGGTCCCTTGAAGCTGTGAAAAAATCAAACAGCTAAATTAACGGAAAAAAGAAACTGTTGTTTATGTCGCAAAAAACGTGTATTTGGAACTCTCAAGGGAATCAAAATTCATAGGGTCCCGTTGACTGAAAATCCTGAAATTTGCATGAAGCAAGATCTCATAACACAAGTATAGGAAAAAAATCTAAAAACTTTTTTTGCGATTCGAAAAAATCTTCGTAACTCAATTCGGGAATTGAACTGTTTTCATAGGTATGTTTGTACGAAACCCTCAGTGCGCGAGTTCGACTTGCACTTGCCCAGTTTTTTATAAATAGTACGGTTTTACTTAGTAACTACCATCTGAAATTCTGAAAGGTTGTTATATTGCAGTATCCCAAATAAATATTTATCTAATGCTAAGGAGGCTGTAGGATTTTTCGAAAGAGTTACCGTGGTTCTGGAACGCAAAAGGTAACTGAAGGAACACGAGTGCGTTTTCGTCAGTAAAAGTCTGACACCTAGCGTGGGAGTTCAGCAGAGAGCATCAACTAGCTTCTAGTTAATGAATTCCCACCCAAAAATAACTCACATCTTTAGTCAGTAAAAGTCTGACACTATCTCTCGCTCCGCCTAAGAGCGCGATTTGTCATTAGATGATTTTCCCACCTAAAAAAACCCTGTGGGTGCATATAATTGTAAAATTAATAATTTAGTACAATAAAATAATGTATGGAATAATAATAATATAATGACTCAGTTTATTAATTAATTAATGTATGCAAATGTATTAATTATGTAATGTACAGTATGCTAAGAATATGTTGTTGTGTCCTAACAGCGTACATGCTTGAGACAATACAATCATATAACATTCCTTAACAACATGTTTGCAATAAATAAATAAAAAAAAAAAAAACAAAATATAATTTTGAAATCTTAAATTTAATGTCACAACATTTGGTTTATAACAAACATCCTGCCTATCTTCTTAGCATTACTAACAAACAACAAAAAAATAATCACGACATCGTCCTATTCTTTCGATTCACATAATATTCGTACCATAATGCTCTGTTACTCTTTACTAAAGGAACAAACAACGACAGAACAATTGTTTGAAAGCTAAAGGTGACAACCCGTAATGGTAAACCAGTACGATTAAAAGCCAATATTAAAAATATTAAAACATTGATATTGGTCAACATAAACATAGCCGTCGCTGTGGATAAACGACGCCAGTTTTCTATATTTCTCCTGTTTCCAGGAACAATACATGACTTATTATCTTTACAAAAAAATAGAGAATGGACAAGCTTTACAAAAATAATCACATTTATAATCACAGGCAACAATTCACACATTACTATAACTACACCGATTATAACATAAATGGTCAGTTTTCTTTCAGCACCTTTTACGGCTAGTTCAATAATGATTAATACGAATATACAAATAATTATTCCAATAACAGGTATACCCCAGGCAAAGAAAGAGCTTTTGAGGAACTTGCTTTTCATATCTCCTTTGAAAACCTTTACAACATCAACATAAAACATATAACACATCACCAACAGCCAATAATTAAACACTGTTGAAAAATACTTGTAAGCTAAAAATACATTGACCGAACTATATTCTTCTTCGGAATACATTTCCGCTATTGACACAACAATTAAACGATATAAGTTCACTAAATTAGTATTCATATATACGTAGTTGTTGAAATTGCGAAATTTCCTTATGACGTACCATGATATTGTTCCGTATATAGACGTAGCCAGTGTCAAGGCGACCTGAATATAGTGTATGACAATGAAGTGAACAACTGATGGGTTTTGGTCATCACTATCACTCACTGTAGAATTGTGTTCACTAATATTGAAATGAGCCATGATAAGATCAAACATGGTGCTCACACTCATATGCAGAAATAATTTGCCATTACTATAATTCTTGAATAACAGAATATAGACGGAAACGATATCACAAAAGCTTTACTTCGAACATTATTGTGACAGGGTCAGAATAATACTAATGTGATTACACCAGATTTCGCGTATTAGTAATCTACAAATCGATTTTATTTACTTTCACTTATCTGTACAGTTTATAATAGCCCTTGGTGTCAATCATGGCATATGATAACACAGAGTATCGCTTCCATTAGTTTTCATAAATATACACATAGCTTTTGATAATTTTTCACCCCTGAAACATACACTTTTTCGAAAATCCACTGTAATCTCTACCCCTTTTAAACTCGCAATTTACTGTTTTCCGTACAAGTACAGAAAAGAGCGCGAATTCGCCTCCGTCACAATTTATGGTATTTATTGTATAAGACTGGGCGATGAGCGACCCTTACGAGTCACCGGTAAACCCAAATTTATTTATTTCTTCGTAAGTATATTATAAAAACATCATTTGATACACATGGAAATTTGTCGCTGCAGAATTTCGCCTCAGGTGCAGTGACAAACTTTCTCCACTTGTACATGAGTTTCGCTCTCCATTGCTAAATTTATACATAGCTTGCTGGCTTTTGCAGAAATCGGAATCACAATAATATTATAAATGTGAATGTTTGTAAGGGTGTATGTGTGTGTGTTTGTATGTTTATTACTTCTTTAAGCTTGAACGGCTTAATAGATTTGGATGAGAGGCACACGGGGAAACCACGTCCTGAAACAGAAACTCAGATAATATCCAAAAGACATCTGAGTTTCCAAAATATCTAGAGAAAGATGTGTATGTATGGAAATGTATCTCGAGCTAGCCGCTCTTAAAAATGAATCATATTTTGTGATACAATTTGATATATAGAGAACATAACAGAACGTCGCCATCAATCGATAACAAAGTTGCGTGAACATTTATCATTTATGCAACTTTGTTATCGATTATCGTGCGTAATACAAAATATGATATGGACGAATAGGTAGATATAATTTACATTTAGCAAAGAATGATAATATTTATATATTGTTTTAGTCAACATACAAAAATAGGGCCATTTTCTGTAACGAAAATGCACGGAAAATTAAAAGCAGTCGTTAACTGCTGTGATTGTAGAATTAAGTCAACAGCCTGATTACAGTGACTTATGTACCTGCACGCGCTTGACAAAATGCCACATTCATTCTGCGTTCCAGTAACTATTTATTTTCCATTTTTTTTTGACGTTAACAGTTAATCAATGCAATATAATCGTAGTTCATTGTAACAGACATAAATCCGTATATTTTCCAACTCCTTCTTTAACAAATCTTCGATTGTGGAATTTATTTCATATAGAAGTGAGACGAAACGCTACGAATCCAACGTTTAAAAAAATGGTAATGAAGCGTTACCTTTCACTTAAATTTTTGTTCTCTTTTTCAATTATTTATTATTTGGTATTGTCTGTTTAAATTTTATATTATTATGTTCTCTTAGTATATTTTAGTCCCCCCCTAGCCAAGTTACAGCCGTTTCGTTTCGTTCTATTCCTTTGTTCTGACCACGTGACTGAGCGTTGAGATAACGTCTGAACAAAGAAATCAGAGGCGTGGCCGACTCGAGGCGATCAACGAAAAGAGAATTGAAACGAAACGGTTGTAACTTGGCTAGGGGAGGTTGGTATATGTACAATGAGTGCCCTAAATCTATATTCTTTCGTTCAATAGTTGTTTGTAAGTGATTGCTTTACTAGGTAGTTGGTAAGGCTTAGGTATTGTATGCTTGTTTTTTATAAATGTTTTTCCTGTGTTTTATAAGGAATACAAAAAAAAAAGAAACAACAATGATTTATCCTCTTAGCGTACCAATAGTCGACACAACAATAATTACAGCATATTTCTTGTAAATCGATTTTTAAAATACTCATTCCATAATTCCCGGTTACTCTTCAACAGAGGAACAAATAAGGTCATGGCTATTACTTGTATGCTCGATGTAACAGTCCTTACTAACATTGAAAAATTAAATACATCCCAAATAACAAACGTACACATAAATATGTTGCATACAATGAACATAGCCGTCGCTATAGACAAACGACTATATTTTCTTTTCAGTTTTTCTTTTTTAGATTCACACACATTCGCGTTTATATCTTTACTAAAAAACAAACAATATACAACCTTTATAAAAATAATCAAGTTTATAAACGAAGGTAAAACGAAACACGAAAAATAAAGGCATATACTTGCAACCTTCAAAAACACTTTTTCGGTATCTTCTTGAACTATTAATTCAATAACACCTAAAATAATTAAACAAAAGATCATTACAACCATAGGTTCTCCCCAGACAACAATGGAGCTTTTAAGAAATTTTCTTCTAATATTTTCATGAAACACTTTGACAATATCAACGTAAAACATATAACACATCACTAACAACCAATTGTTGTAAACCGTTGTCAAATAGATAAAAGTAATACGCCAATAAACACTAACGCACTCCAATTTGCCAGGGTTTTTTGTTTTACAATGAATTAAAGTAAAAGATATAACGATTAAACGAAATATATTCACTAGCACTAAACTGATGTACACGTAGTTGTTGAAATTACGAAACTTCCTGATGAGGTACCACGATGTCACTCCGTATGCGAATGTGGATATACACAAAGCGAACTGAAAACAGTGTACGATCAGAAACACTGAAACGCCTGATGGCTCCAAATAGTTATCAGTCAATGAAGAGTTGGGCTCGTTTAAATTTTGGTCAGTCATGGTGACCATCAAATTTAATGAAATTTTCCCAAAATAATTCATGGAACTTTATTTGAAGAGAGACAGGAACAAACTAATATGATTAAACCATTTTAGTGCACTTCGTGTATTAATCATATTTGCCTTGTGTTATCAGGACAATACGTAAGTTACACTGGTAGACAATAAAATCCTATGATAACACAATACACATATGTATCATATCCACTGTTAAACCTTAATCAATATAAAGCTAAAGAAAAAAGTTTTAATGTGTATGAAGATATGGTTCATATAATTATGCTACGAATATGCGTCATAATTGTAGGTCGCGGGTTCAAACCCAGCCAGGCGCATTACTTTGTGTAATTTATTTCATCACCACTGCTCTCAAAACGGTGAAGGAAAACATCGTGAGGAAACCGGCATGTCCTAGAACCAAAAATTCGAAGACATGTGACATCCACCAACCCGCATTGGGCCCGCGTGGTGGATTACGGCCCATCCCCTCTCCTAGAGAGGAGGCCTGAGTCCCAACAGTGGGAACATTATAAGGCCGACTATGCTATGCTATGCTATGCGTCATAAAACAGTTTGAAGTTACGAAGAGTATGATAAACAGTGTGATGGTAATGTTTAGAACTATACTCTGCTATACCACAATAGTTAAGCTTTCTTTTAACGTTCCACGCTGCATATATACATTTTTATATGAATAATACATAAATATGCTATACCCACATAGTTACGTGGATAGACAATCATAATTTTAGTGTGATTGTGGGGATTATGTATTTTATTTTTCTTCCCATTTTAAAACTCGAAATAGTGATTAATATCTTATTTTTAATTTAAGGGCTATATTTTACCGAGACACCGTGGCGGCGCAACCAGTCGCCGCTACCAACAAAATATCTACAGCTCTATAGAGAGTTACTCACTTGGTGACCGTTTGGTAGCGCAACCAATATGGTGGCGCGACCAGCTCGGACGCCAGTCCGCCAGTGACGCCCCCACTAAAGAGTATGTAAGATGAAAATCTTTCTTATCAAAAGGCTATATTTCACCGGAACACCATGGCGACGCAACTGGTCGCGCTGCCATGGTGTCCCGATGAAATATAGCCCATGGATGACCGAGCTTGGGCCCAAGCTACCCTTCCCATCCGTATGGGGAAGGGCTCGGCGTCCGCAAAATTACTAGTATTACTTTACCATCTTTTATGTCCTCGGTTCACGGCATGTACAAAACTAGAGGTTAAAAAAAAATTAAGTAGTTGGTTGCTAACTTTAGATTATGCGCAGACTGAGATGCTAATAACTGTAAAGAGGTAAAATGTGGAAATTATTATATTAATTATTATGTTTAAATTATTTATTATTAGTATTATTTTTGTTATAAAATATGGAGGACATTTATCTATTGTCGTCTGTATTTTTTTTTTCTGTTGCTAGCTTTTCTTTTTCCTTTAATTATAACTAAAAAAATGTAATTATTTACTAGATTCGATGCTCTAAATTAAGTTTTATTTTATATTTATATTATTATAGTTTTTCTGTAATTTGAAGTCCATCGCTTTACCTACAAGGTTGTGTAAATGTAAGACCTCTTTCCTAATAACCACTAACTCCCAAAACACAAGCTTGACTTAGTTTGGGAGTTAGTAGATCATTTACTGTGTGCTACTGTACAATCAACCAGCGAATTGTATGTTTATATGTTGTATACTTATTAAGATTGTACTTTTGGAGCGAAATAAATTATTATTATTATTATTATTATTACGGCACTGAGAAATTAATCAGGAATATCCTTTCTCCCTCACTAATTGATTTTAATGTGCCGTGCTTCATCAAGGCTATATATGCCTGGAGACTCGCTTGCCTGATTACAAATCCACCCGACAACCCAACTTCCCAGAAACGCGGGGATGAGCTGCTCTGTAAAGTAGTCCAGGAAAACCTAATGCTAACATCTGCTACTACTGCGGAGCGTGCGCGCCTGCTGGCTGTGAGCTATGTGGAGTCAGGTCTTTGGTTTCACGCACTGCCGTTGTTGATTATTGGCACCTTGTTCAACGATACTACTTTCCGCATAGCTGATGCCCTACGCCTTGGCGCTCCTTGCTGTTCTCCTCATCGCTGCCACTGTGGCAAGTTGTCGACAGCCACGGTCACCACGGCCTGTCATGCTGTTTAAGCGCAGAAAACATAGCGCGGCACGCGAATATTAATGACATTATCCGACGAGCCCTTGTCACCGTCGGCGTTCCGGCTGTTTTGGAACCTCATGGCCTGGCACGCGACGATGGTAAGAGACCGAACGGTATGTCTTTATTTCCATAGAAGATGGGTAGACCCTTAGTGTGGGACGCTACCTGTGTCGACACTCTTGCGCCATCCCATCTTCCTATCTCATCGTGCTGTACTGGTGCTGCCGCTGCGGCTGCGGAGAACCTCAAGCGGCGAAAATATAACAACCTCGTCGGCAGTTATATTTTTGAGCCGTTTGGGGTTGAAACTCTTGGGCTGTGGGGTCCGAGTGCTTATACGCTTTTTAAGGAACTAACCAAACGCTTAGTTGACACTTCGCGTGACCCATGGGCTGGCTTTTACCTTGGTCAGAGATTAATCATTGCCATACAACGTGGCAATGCCGCCAGCCTTTTGGGCACACTTCCAGTCGACAGCGATGCAGAGGAGTTTTTGAAGTATATACGATTACTGAAACTAATTTTAATTTATTTTGATTTCTGTAATAGCAAGTACGCTTTTTCTTCTTCTTTTCGTGTCGATGTACTCTAACTAAATTTTATCGGACCAGTATTTGGCAACCTCTACGGCTTTGTTATTGGCCTCGTATAGATCCTGAAAACTGCAGGTGGTTGTGCAGGACGGAGAGCATAGCAAACGACGCATGTCCTGTGCAGCGGCTCCACACTGGCACTGTGTTAGATATGGGTCGAGGAAGCCCCATTTGGCCAAATTATTTTTACAGCGGCCGATCTGAGTGCGCAAACAAGTACGCTCTCCGTCGTCATTTACTGCCTGGTGACCTGTAGCACAGGTTTCTCCGAAACCTACAACAGTCACCAGCTCTCACAATGCTAATTCATATATGTAGTTCTAAACTGTTAAGTGTAACAAAACCATTGTGAGAGAAAATAAATGACATCATTATTCTTCTTTCTTTTCTTTTTTTTTATGCACCTACCACCTATGATTTCTAAAAAACTCCATTCGAGAAGTTCAATTCTCGAATGGAGTTTTTTTATGCTAAATTTCAGGATTCTAGGTCAACGTTATGAATTTAGATTCCCTTGAGAGTGTCGAAATAGACCTTTTTTCAACATTAACGGCCGTATCTATTTTTTCGGTGACTTAGAAGTTTGATTTTTTTACAACTTTAAGTGACCGATATAGATGGTCTTGACAGACAGACGGACAACAAAATGATCCCATAAGGGTTTTGTTTTTTCTCCTTTTGAGGTACGGAACCCTAAAAAAATAACACAATAATAATCACAACATCGACCTATTCCTTCGATGCACATAATATTCATATCATAATACTCGGTTACTCTTTATTAAAGAAACAAATAAAGAAAGAACAATTGTTTGGCAGCTAAAAGTGACAACCCGTAATGGTAAATCAGCCATAACATAACTTAATATTAAAAAATAAATGACATTATTATTCTTCTTTCTTTTCTTTTTTTTATGCACCTATGATTGCCCTTCACTACCCTAGGTTGACTGGTAGAGAATGCCTAAGGCATTAAGTCCGCTTTTGTACCTTTGTGTTGCATGAAGTTTTAATAAAATATCGTGCTGAAAGTGATCACATAATAATATAGCTATAGTTATGGAAAGTAATCGATTGATACTCTGCGTTATCATCTGCTATGATTGACAACTAGGGCTATTAAAAACCGTACAGATAAGTGAACGTAAATAAAGTACTTTTGTAGATTATAGATGCTTAAATTTTGGTATAATTGCATTAGTATTGTTTTGATCCTGTTACAGTGTAGATTGATGTAAAAAAAATATTATATCAATTGTCGAGAGTGAAGCATTACAATTCTCCCAAATTTCTTCTCTAGGCACTTTAGCATTGGTAGAGTGCAACTGCATTTTTGATCCCTGACTGTACATATCATGTATATATAAAACCAAATACACGCACGACCGGCGCAGTACTGAGTGTGAGCTCCGCTTTTGATGTCCATCGTGGCAGATATCGATGACAGTGAATCCAACTATACAGTAAATGATATGGATCACAAAGTATATTTCTTTATTTTACACTGCGTTCAGCTCGCTATGACTCTGGCTACGTTCATATATGGAGTGATATCGTGGTGCATTATAAGAAAGTTTCGCAATTTCAACAACTACGTATATCTCAATACGATCCTAGTGCACATATGTCGGTTGACTGTTATGTCCATAACCGGATTGTATAACGACAAAGTGTTTAGTTCGTTCACTGACTTCTTAATCTTTATGTTTTTCTCAACTGTGTTCAACTACTGGTTGTTGGTGATGTGTTTTATGTTTTACGTTGATGTTGTCAAAGTTTTCAATGGAGATATGAAAAGGAAGTTTATTAAAACTTTTTTGTTTGCCTGGGGTATACCTGTTGTAGGAATGATCATTTGTATAATTATATTAGTCATAATTGAACTAACCATAGAAAATGCAGAACAAAAACTGATGCTGTACATTATAGTTGGTATACCTATATTAATAGCAGAATTGATGCCTGTGGTAATAAACGTGACTGTTTTTGTAAAACTTGTTCGAAATCTATTTTTTTGTAAAGACAATAATTCTTGTGTTGCTCTTAAAAAAGATAGAAATAAAGAAAAATGTCGTCGTTTATTTACAGCGACGGCTATGTTTATGTTAACCAATGTCAATGTTTTAATTTTTTTAATATTAAGTTATGTTAAGGCTGATTTACCATTACGTGTTGTCACTTTTAGCTGCCAAACAATTGTTCTTTCTTTATTTGTACCTTTATTAAAGAGTAACCGAGTATTATGGTATGAATATTATGTGAATCGAAGGAATAGGTCGATGTTGTGATTATTTTTGTGTTATTATTTTAGGGTTCCGTACCTCAAAAGGAGAAAAAACGAAACCCTCATAGGATCATTTTGCCGTCCGTCTGTCTGTCAAGACCCCTCTATATCGGTCACTTAAAGTTGTAAAAAATCAAACTTCTAAGTTACCGAAAAAATAGATACGGCCGTTAATGTCGCAAAAAAGGTCTATTTCGACACTCTCAAGGGAATCTAAATTCATAAGGTCAACCTAGAATCCTGAAATTTATCATAAAAAAACTCCATTTAAGAAGTTCAATTCTCGAATGGAGTTTTTTTATGCTAAATTTTAGGTACATAGGTAAATTTGTACGGAACCCTCAGTATGCGAATACGACTCGCACTTGCCCAGTTATTAGCAACACTAGGAAGAATTGCAGTGTGTAAATTGTTATTAGTCATGGCATATAAAATATTAAAAAAAATGTACTAGGTTTAGATTTCTATGAGTCTACGCCACTCGAAATAACGTTATTATTTTAAAAGTTTACTAAATAAATAATTAGAAATATCAAAATCGTTTAATTTCTCCTGGATGGTTTTTTTAGGTGGGAAATCCAATGACTTTTCCCGCTCTAGGGTATAGCAAGAGGGCGTGTCAGACTTATACTGACAGTAAAGTCCCACCAAACTCCGTTGAAAAGGGAGTATCCTCCGACTAGACGGGTGTTATGTCTGGTGGGCAACTGCCCGATAGATGATTTCGGGCTGTTCTATATGGTCAAATGGCGCAGAGAACTTTAATTACGCGATGCAGGATTAGTTCTTATGTGACGCCATAGATGTCGCTACATCACTCCCCTCCGGAGATCGGATATCGAAGGTTCTTGATGCGTGTTAGGCCAGTGGTAGGTTGATTCTATTGGGTCGGAACCGAATGCCGCATAGTTCTCGGTGAGTCGGAACTGTCTGCGGTCATGCCCCAGTGAGTCGGAGTGGTGCTGTCCCAGTGAGTCGGGATGATGCCCCGGTGAGTCGGGATGATGCTGCAGGCTACAGTGAGTCGGAGCGGTGGTGTGGCTCGACTGCTGGCGTCGACCAGATGAGGTTCTTCATGGCTCTTCATGTCTCATCATGTGACTGGCAGAAGGTGCAGTGTGCTTCGTGCTTTGGGATTGAAACGCTCGGACCCCATGGCCCTAGTGTTTCAATCCCAAACGGATCCAAAAATAAAACCTCCGATGAGGTAATTGTATTTACGCCGTTTGAGGTTTTCTGCATCTGCAGCAGCCGCCCCAGCACAGCCCGCCGTACTCAGAAGATGGGATGGCGCAAGGTGTATTTTCAGTAAACTCGATAAGGTTACCGACATAGCACGAGGAATCGCTAAACTAAAGTGGCAATGGACAGGGCACATTGCTCGCAGAACGGATGGCCGTTGGGGCCGAAAGGTTCTTGAATGGCGACCACGTACCGGAAGACGTAGCGTTGGAAGGCTTCCTACATGGTGGACCGATGACCTGGTAAGGGTTGCGGGATTCCGACGCACAGGACCGTTCACTGTGACGACACTTGGGGGAGGCCTATATCAAGCAGTGGACGTCTTTCGGCTGAAATGATGATGATGATGATGATGAAACTCGTTAAAAAATAAAAGGTCTATGCTATGCTAAAAGGTGCTCTGGAGTGACGCCACTTGCACGTGGAGTTACATATAGCATAGTCGGCCTTATAATGTTCCCACTGTTCTGACTCGTGCCTCTTCTCTAGGATAGGGAATGGGTCGTAATCCACCACGCGGGCCCAGTGCGGGTTGGTGGATGTCACATGTCTTCGAATTTTTGGACTAGGGCATGCCGGTTTCCTCACGATGTTTTCCTTCACCGTTTTGAGAGCAGTAGTGATTAAATAAATTAAACAAAGTAATGCGCCTGGCTGGGTTTGAACCCGCGACCTACAACTCCGTAACGTGGAGTTACCCAGAAGCAAATGATGTATAACTATCAAACAAGGGCACGGCTGTCCGTGGTTTAAATGTAAGGCAGGAGTGCGGTTTTAGTCAGTAGGAGTCTGACACTGCCCAGACTGGCTCATCTGTGAGGTAGCCTGGCCGTCCATAAGAATTTCCACGCCTGCCGAAAAAAAAAACTAATCGATTTAGATTTGCTTTTGTTTCTGTGTTTACGATTATTTGAAAGGATCACCGTGTCCCTGAAAAGGGTAACTGAAGGAAAACAGGACGTGAGGTTTAGCCTTGAAATTCTGACCCTCCATCTCGCTCTACCGAGAGTGGGAGGAGTCATTTAATGATTTCCCAATATAATGCTTGGGTAGGCGTGGCTCAAATAAAAGTATAGATAACAGCAATCAGATAAATTTCTTGATTTTACAAAAAAATAATGAATCACATGCAAGGGCGCTATTCACTTTTATAATGGCTGGCTGGCTTGGCGGCACCTCCCCACTTCGACCACGTGGTGGTACGTGACATTACGGCGTTTGGCTTGCTGGCTGTCAGTACAGTGGCGACATCTTTTGGCAGGCGTTACACCACGTAAAAAAGAGTAAAGAAGATTCTGTGACATTCTGTGTGTCTACATTGTTGTTATTATTGAGGTGAGGGCCTGGAGACACGTAACACAGGGTCTCCCTAGTACGGCCTCCAGTCTCTCGCAAAGGAGCTTCTTACTCATTTATACATAATAGATTACTTAGTTAAGGAAACCTTTGTGAAGTGAGAGAAGAAGAACAATAAAATTTTATTGTTTATTATTATTGTGAAGTGTTTAGCTGGACATGGTTATTTGGAGTAGGTAATCATCAAATAAGTTGTCTTGCTCTTTTTTTGTAGGTGGGAAAATCGTCCAATGACATCTCCCGCGCTTAGGCGGAGCGAGAGATAGTGTCAGACATTTAATGACTAAAAACTCACTCCTGTTCCTTCCTTCCTTAAGTTGTCTTGCTCTGGGTGGAGGAAAAAGGAGGGAATGTCAGGATTTTACTAAGTAAAACCAATTCGTAGTAGGATATCTTAATAATTTTGTATCCTATACAAAATTATCAAGATCATGCATGACATTTATACAAAACAAAAAAAAAACGAAAGAAAAGACTACATAATTTTATTACTAGAAATTTAATTAAGTTATGGTTTAATGGGTCATGAATATTAGTATGATAAGATAACCTTATTGCTCTTTCGTTTTTTATAACGAACGTTGCTTAGTTTTATTTATATAATTAGCTCCCGAGCAATGAGAGGGAGTTAATATAGAAACCTGAGTGAAGTGAGGAATTCAATCCGCCCAAAACAAAGACAGCTTTATCCCCGTGTTAGGTACTCTACTTTTTACATCATCTGTGAGATAATTAAAAGACAATTTACTAAAACAAGTTATATATTAGAGAAATAGTATTATTTCCATGTTAATCTTAAATATCATTCGAGATGTTTTGAAATTTGAAACAAACAAAATTCACTACTCAAAGATTCTATAGTTTTAATTTTCTCGGAGTTCTTTCGTTACTTTTTTTAGAGACTCGTCAGTAACCACATTTTATTCTTTTCTTTTTCTTGGTGGAGTTTGATTTTTGCATAAACTTGTTTGATGTAAGTAGATACATTCTAATTCACTTTATGTACGTCTTGTCTTCAACAATTAACACAACAATAATCATGAAATAATAACTTTTTCAATTTGTTTTCATAATACATGTGCCACATTGCTCGGTTACTTTTTAATAAAGGAACAAACAAGGCCATAGCTGTTATTTGCAAGCTTAATATTATAGCTCTTATAAGGATAGTAAGTTGAAATAAATCAAATATTACAAAAATCAACATCGATATATTGCTTAAAACGAACATGGCCGTGGCTATGGATAAACGGCGGCAACTATCTTTCCTCCTATCTTTTTTAGATACCGCACAAGAATTTGAATCTTTACAAAAAAACAGAGATTTCACAAGTTTCATAAAAATTATCATGTTTATAAATGAAGGCATAAGATTGCACGTAAACAAAGCCCAAATACTAAGAAACAAATTACTTATTCTGTCTTTATTGCCTTCTAATGCACTATTAAGAATGAGTAAAATCAATATACAAATTAACCATATTATCAGAGGCACAGCCCAAGCAAAGATGGAGCATTTGAGATACTTCCGCACAATATCTTTATGAAAAACTTTAACAATATTAACGTAAAACATATAACACATCACCAACAGCCAACAGTTATACACAGTCGTTAAATAAAAAAACGTGATTAACCAATATAAACTAAAGCACTGTCTGAAATCAATAGTATTTTCTTTACAATGCATTATAGTAAGTGAGACGACGGTTAAACGTAATATATTCACTAGTATTGCACTGAGATACACGTAGTTGTTGAAATTACGAAACTTCCCGATGAGGTACCAAGATGTCACTCCGTATATGAACGTGGCTAGACTCAAAGAAAACTGAAGATAGTGTCCAACCATATAAGCGGGGACGGTTGATGGGTCCAGGTAGCAATCGTTGATTGTAGAGCAAAGGGACCCATTGTAATCATGAGCAGCCATATCATGAATCCAAATTGGTACTGATATCCTGGTACTATTATTATTACTGTCCACTTACAAACACGTAGGCGATAAATAAAAATGTGACTAACAGTACACTCAAAACAATAAAATATCCACACCCTTCATCACTTCAATAGGGACTGAAACTAACGAATGTGATCAGACCAGATTTTGTGCACTTCGTGTACTGAACATCGGTACAGATTACCTTGTCTTATCTGTCATAATTGTCAATTAAAACCTACGATAGCGTTGTCCCTCGTGAATGCTTTTAATGACGCATATGGATAAACAGTACGATGAACGTGCGAGCTTTACTCTGATACTAGTTGTGACTTCGAACTCTGGCTTTAAGTGATATACTAAACTACTTTTGTGGTGCTCTCATTTTTTTTTTGTGTAGTTTGCTACGGACAGACACTTTTTTTTTATTCTCCGGTGGGAAAATCATCTTATGACAAATCGCGCTCTTGGGCGGAGACTATTACTGACTAAAAACCCACTCCTGTTCCTTCGTTGCCTTCGTCCCAGGGCCCCAGGTTTCGTTTTCACACTACCCATGACCCCAGTAGGCTTCGACCCTGCTTTTTTTTTTTTTCGTTGGGAAAATTATCTTATGACATCCCCCGCTCTTGGGCGGGGCAGGAGATAGTGTCAGACTTTTACTGACTAAAAACCCACTCCTGTTCCTTCGTTGCCTTTCGTACCAGGGCCGAGTCTTCCTTTCAGAATCTGACCCTTGGCCCCAGTAGGCTTCGACCCTGCTGGGCCCCTACGATTTGCTGACATCTCCCTGAGGCGCGCGTGGAACAATACGCGCCGTCGACGACTTGGACTCGGTCCGGACGGTTACCGGACGGTCGGACGGCGGGTTACCCATTGCTCGCCGTCCGCAAGCCCGCGCCTACGGTGGCCGGAAATCGGGATCGGAATCCCGGTACAGACAGACACTATGATTTTTACTTCTGTGATTCATTTTGCCGTACACTGCGTTACTGTAAAGCTTCCAGTTGTCGCTGCGTTTAATGTCTGTTTTACAGCAAATGTTTTTGGTTAAAAAATTTGGGTAGTGTTAGACTTATGAACGTCACCCAAAAATCAGCCAAGTAAAACATTGTTTTACATCTTAAAGTATTTAAAGAAAGAAAGAAAGAAAGAAGGTAAGAAAGAAAGAAAGAAAGAAAGAAAAACGTTTATTCGTACCTCACACATACAGTAAAATTAAAAAAGAACAGTAAAAAAAATAAAAATATAATAATAATAATAACTGTATGATCTGTGCAAGGTCAAAAAGGCGCCTAACTCAGCATATGCTGCGATATTTATTTATTTTATACAACTTAACTTACATGCTACTATGACAATATTTAGCTGATGTTATGTTATGTTGTGTTGGGGCTTAATTGTTAAATAATATACTGCCATAATATGCCGAGCGCAACTGCGCAGGTGAAAATAAATAGTTTTTGGGAAAATGCCTTCCCAACTCTATGTTGATTTGTTGGATGATGAGGGAATCAGATAAATATGATATACAACGTGATGAAAATACAGATTCAAGCCGACATTTCGAACCGTCAACTTAACCAAACCAAGGGAAAAAGTTAGGGCATGGAAATAATCTTCTTACCATACAGAGCACTATTTATTTGGTTATGGCGATGTGGGCGACATAAGTTTTGAAAACTTAGTTTTTTTATTTCTTAATCTTACATGTTACCGTCACAATATTTAACTGATAACAATTTACAAGTTGCCTTTTTTCTTAACTTTACTGAAAACAACACAAAAATATTCAGGACATCGTCCTATTCATTCGCTTCACATAAAACTCGTACCATAACTTTCGATTACTCTTTACTAAAGGAACAAATAACGATAGAATGATTGTTTGGCAGCTAAAACTGGCAACCCGTAATGACAAATAATAATTAAAAACACTCGCTATTAAAAGAAATAACACATTGACGTTGGTCAACATAAACATAGCCGTCGCTGTAGATAAACGACGCCAGTTTTCTTTATTTCTTTCTTTCCGAGGAACCACACATGTGTTACCGTCTTTACAAAAGAATAGAGATCGAACAAGCTTTACAAATACCAATATGTTGATAGACAAAGGCAAAATGTCGCATATCATTATAGTGCTAATAGCAACTAGGAAAAGAATGATTTTTTCTTTATCACCTTCTAATACTAGTTCAATAATAAGAAAAATTACAAAACAAATAACATATCCTATCGCAGGCATGCCCCAGGCAAAGAGAAAGCTTTTAAGAAACTTCTTTTTTATATCTCCATCGAAAACTTTTACAACATTGACGTAAAACATATAACACATCACCAACAACCAATAGTTAAACACAGTTGAAAAAAACATAAAGATTAAGAAGTCACTGAACGAACTAAACACTTTATCGTTATATATTCCAGTTATTGACAATACAGTCAACCGACATATGTTCACTAGGATCGTATTGAGATATACGTAGTTGTTGAAATTGCGAAACTTCCTTATAATGCACCACGATATCACTCCATATATGAACGTAGCCAGAGAAAAGGAGAGCTGAACATAGTGTAAAATAAAGAAATACAACACAATTGCCGAATGTTGACCATCCTTCTCACTCAGTATAGAGTTAGGTTCACTAGCATCGGTGTCAGCCATGATGAATATCAAACGAGGTACTCACACTCATACACAAACATTATTTTCCATGATTACTTTCTTCGAAACAAAAACATTGACGATAGATTTCGTTTTCACATCAAACATTACTTTAACAGGGTCAAAAACAAACTAGTGTGCATACGCTTGAATCTGCAGAAAATATTAGTTATCTGCTAATCGGCTTCATTTACCTTAACTTATCTTGTATGGTTCGTAATGGCACTCATTACAAGTAAATCATAGTCGATGAACACACAAAGCATTACATATTATAGCTTATCTTAAATATAGGGACTTAACAACATCGCTTGAGTCAAAACTGGCAGTTTTTACTTTTAAATGACATTGGATATAATGTCGCTCTAGATATGATCTTTGGCGGGAGACGCTTTTATTAAACCTCCATATGATTTTATCAAGCCATTGGAGTGCCTTTCGCCTGGACACGTTCGTTGGTGGGCCACCTGGAAAACTTTAAACAGAATCCACACTCAGGTCGGCTGTAGCATAGGCAATCTCTGCAGGTGGGTTCTCGAACGGGTCCAATCTTTTATATTTGTGTGGCTTCTCTCCGCAGTCCATGGCCCACTTTCCATCTTACGTCACGTGCTTTGTTACCAGTGGACGGCATTTTCATAGTCATAGTAATTTATTGGTAAGGGATTCTTACAAGTCATTTATAGAATGTTACATAAAATAAGTCAACAAATGATAAGGTACATAACAATGACAAATAATAAAAAATGACAAACAAATAAAAGAAATTACAAGGAAAAAAATAATAATAATCGAAGTCAAATTACAAATTAAAATAAAAGTCAAAATAATTTTCATTCCAAATTAGCGTCAAAGTTAAATCATAAACTCGTCAAAAGAATAAAGCTTGCGCGATAAGCCATTTTTTCAAACGAGCTTTGAAGCTGTCCTGTATACTGGGTCAGGTATGGAATAATTATAAAAAATAAACCATTTTTGTCATTATTGACTTTCGCTCTTTGAACTGGATCGAACTAACTATGTTACACTTTAGGCGATTAACCGTTCGTAGGTTAGAATTCCATTAGTTGTCACGGCGCGCCAATGACATTGGTTATATTTTTTTTATTTTCACTCTACTGTAAATTTAATCAAAATTACTTGAGCGGTGTTTTTTGCTAAGAGACAATAGTAGTAATATAAAAACTATACCTGTCTTCTGGCGTCCTAAAACTGTACTTATGTACTTAAAACCATCCTGGATTTTTATTTATGAAAAAGCTAGCTAGGTAGGTAAGTATGTCTAGTAGTATATGGATTTGTAAGAGCTATGCGTAAGTGGTTCCAGGGCCACGGTATCTCTTTCAAAAGCTTCCGTGCCTTAGTAGACATCGGTACTTCCAGGTCCCTACGGTTTTACTAATCGGCTTGATTTACCTTAGCTTATCTTGTATAGTTCGTAATGGTATTTGTGCAATGTTGGCTCAGTGAAGTTGGTAATCTGCTTGAGCTGCAAGGTTTCTATTCCACGGCAGTAAACTCCAACCAATATGATGGTATATATAATCTATATGAAGCAGGGTTGGAAGTCTCAGTTTCTAAACATCAAAACCAATAAAATTTTAAATAAAAAATTAGAAACAAGTAAAATAAAAATCAACCCAGTAGAACTTTTGAAAATATCTGACGACCATAAATCCTTCATAAACGAAGTGTGCAAATTTTTACTAGACATACCTAATGTTTGCAGCTGTACTTTTTCCTAAATGAAAAGTATAGCTGCAAACATTAGATATCTCTGTGTCATAATCTACTATATAAAAATAAGTCGGGTTTTCCTTCCTGACGCTATAACTCCATAATGCACGAACCGATTTCCACGGTTTTGCATTCGTTGGAAAGGTCTCGGGCTCCGTGTGGTTTATAGCAAAGAAAAGAGTAGGGTAGAGTAGGGTAGAGTAGGGTAGAGTAGGGTAGTGTAGGGTAGAGTAGGGTAGAGTAGGGTAGAGTAGGGTAGAGTAGGGTAGAGTAGGGTAGAGTAGGGTAGAGTAGGGTAGAGTAGGGTAGAGTAGGGTAGAGTAGGGTAGAGTAGGGTAGAGTAGGGTAGAGTAGGGTAGAGTAGGGTAGAGTAGGGTAGAGTAGGGTAGAGTAGGGTAGAGTAGGGTAGAGTAGGGTAGAGTAGGGTAAAGTAGGGTAATTTTTTTTTTTTTACTAAATCCCGCTTTTGGGCAGAACAACGTCTGCCGGGACCGCTAGTGCTTTATAATGAAAGGTCCAACTTGATGGATTACCCTATCGATGTCTTCTCCATGAGTTTCGCTTCATACAGATGCAGCCTTTATATAAACAGTGCGAATAATGTACTTCTTTATATTTTGGTGTGTTTTGTCTTTGTAGTGTTCTAGATTTAGGTGTTCTGGACACACTTTTTATTTTGTGTTTGTCTCTAATATTCATTTTGTCAATGTCATGCATACCTGTTATTTGCATGGTTACTAAAATGCCAATTTTAGATGTAAGTTTATTTGAATTGTAAGTGACTGTGCTGTTGGTGTGCTTATTATAAATAAATAAATAATATCTCCTCAAATGTGCGTAGTCTTTAGCCCCCAAATACCAGTGACATATTGCTCTCCCCTGCCAACTCCCTAATACCACTGGATGTTGACGAAACGGATATTGAATCCGTTATTCTACTATTGCGCAATATATTGGAATGGTGTATCGAATATGCTATTAAAAATGTATCGTCAAACACAGACAGCGCCACTAACACATATTTTCAATAATAAAGAAATAAAATAAAATAAAAAAGCCTTTATTCTACTACTTACATTAATTGAGTTACTTAATTCTACACTTTATACTTAGTTACCTATTTTATGATAATAATTATGCTATATATTTTAAATCTAAGTCGTAGTCGCCTCTTCAGCATAGGCCTCCCCAATTACTTTCCAAAGGTTCCTGTTATATTTTCAATACCTGTATTTAAAAGGGAAAGGGTGTTTCTTGAGTGTGCAATAATCAGCCAATACGTAAAACAAGGAACAGAAGCTGTATTAACAACTATTCATATCCATGTCGGTTTTAACAGCTCTTTCCAAGGTACTTGAAAGAATCCTTAGCAGCCGTCTGAAAAGTTTCCTGGACAAATATGAAATCATAACTGATTTCCAGTAAGGTATTCGATCTGGAGTCTCCACCGAAAATGCTATACTTGATTTGACTCAATTTATTATTAGGTTAATCAGGAATCTTGACAATAAAACTAAATATCTAAGAATATTCTTAAACATCTCTTGCTTTTCGATAAATTGGAATTACTTGACTCAAGAGGTGTCGCCCTGTTAATCAAATCAATAATTTATTTCATACAATTTAACTTACATGCTACTATGACAATATTGAGCTGATATTGTTGGGATCGGTATTTCAAATAATTTATGACATATATATATGAGCGCTACCATGTAGGTAAAAATTAACAGTTTTGAAATCTTAAATTATTAACGTAAACTTAAATGTTACCATCATATTACTTGGCTAATGACAATATACACGCTGCCTTTTTTCTTAACATAACTTAAATACTCACAGCATTGTCCTATTCATTCGCTTCACATAAATCTCATGCCATAAGTTTCGATTACTCTTTACTAAAGGAACAAATAAAGAAAGAACAATTGTTTGACAGTTAAAAATGACGACCCGTAATGGTAAATCAGCATCGGAAAAATTTAATATTAAATAAATTAGAACATTGACGTTTGTTAACATAAACATTGCCGTCGCTGTAAATAAACGGCGACAGTTTTCTTTATTCCTTTGTTTCTCAGGAACCACACACAAATGATTATCTTTACCAAAAAATAAAGATCGGACAAGCTTTATAAAAAGCAATATGTTTAAAAACAAAGGCATCATTTCGCATATCATCATAATGCCAACAGCGACTATGAGTAGAAAGATTTTCCCTTTATCACCTTCCAATGCTTGTTCAATAATAAGAAAAATTACAAAACAAATAACATATCCTATCGCAGGCATGCCCCAGGCAAAGAGAAAGCTTTTAAGAAACTTTTTTTTTATATCTCCATCGAAAACTTTTACAACATTGACGTAAAACATATAACACATCACCAACAACCAATAGTTAAACACTGTTGTAAAAAATATAAAGATTAAGAAGTCACTGATCGAACTAAACACTTTGTTGTTATATATTCCAGTTACTGACAATACTGTCAACCGACATATATTCACTAGGATTGTATTGACATATACGTAGTTGTTGAAATTGCGAAACTTCCTTATAATGCACCACGATATCACTCCATATATGAACGTAGCCAGAGACAAGGAGAGCTGAACCCAGTGTAAAATAAAAAAATATGAAACATTTGATGAGTCTTGACCATCCCTATCACTCACTATAGATTTGAGTTCATTGGGATCGGTATCAGCCATAATGAACATCAAACATAATACTAACACTTTTATACAAAAATTATTTCCTTGGAAACAAAAATATAGATTTCGTTTTTACTCTTAATAGTTTAAATTTTCACACCAAACATTACTATAACAGGGTCGGAACCAAACTGTGCTTAAATCAAATTCTGCATATTAGTTATCTACTAATTGACTTGATTTACCTTATCTCGTACAGTTCATAATGGTTCTCACTAGACTTATCAATCATTGCCGATGAACACACAAAATATCGCAAAATATTATTTAGTTATCTTAAATATCATCGCTATGTAGACAGCCAGTCAATAATTGGCAGTTTTCAAAGGGTAGAATTTCACTTCTTTTTTTTATTATTATTGATAGGCCTTCAGATCGAACTAACTGATAAAACTTTAGGCGATCAACCTATCATCGGCCAGTATTTAAATAGTTGTCAATACACAATATAATACAGAAACCGACCCTTTAAAACAGACATAATGTAGACTTAATTAATATAATAATATTTTTTAAATCTTTCAAGTAGTTGAAGTAAGTGTAGATTTTATTATATCCACGCTAAGTCATATCCAATAACTCATAATCCTGTATATCGAACAAGGTTTTATAACACCTTTATTAAATGTCAATTATTGACATTTAATAAAGGTGAACACACATGTTTATGATAATATCATAAACATCAAGGCAAATAAAAAACCAATTTGATATTTCGAGGTATTTATTTTATACAAAGAATTTAGATAATAGGGATTATGCAGTTTTTAATTGCTAAATTAAATAATTTGTAGTAATTTAAATAAATAAATATGTAACGATTTTTAAAAAGTCTTCATCAACAACGAAGTTATAAAGCTGCTGAATTATAAGAAAGATAAAGAAGAAAAAGAAGTTCGACGTGGTCTTTGACGTTATAGTTCATCATTATGTACGACCGCCATATAAAAAAGCATTTTGACAAAAGAGACAAATATATTTATTTAAAATTGTTACATCTGGTTTGTTTTTCTATCAATTTTGATATTGTTATCACTATTAATATTCTATTTTTGTATATTTATTGGTAAACTGGATGGTCATATAAAGAGGAGAAATGAAACGCATGTTACTAAAAGAGTTATGAGTATACACGTGGATGTGTTGAGAGAGGGAGAGGGAGGCCAAAGAAAAGATGGATGGATTGTGTGAACAGTGTTATAAAAGAAAAGAAAAATAGTGATAGCATGACGGTTGACAGGATAGATTGAAAAAAAAAAACGTGTTGCGCCGACCCCAAATAATATGGGACAAGGGCAGGAAGATGATGATGATATTGTTAAATTGGAAAGATAAAATATACTTATTTTTCATGCATATAGGAAACAGGGCATGAAAAATCAATATATTTTATCTATGCAGATATAAAATCAATAGCTATTTCCAATCCTCTTGACTTCAGCGATAGTGGACACAACAACAATCATGACAAAGTCTCTTCAACCGAATCTTATAATACTCGTGCTATAATGCACAATTGCTATAAAAATGCTAAAATCCTCCTTAATATATATTATATTATTATATAAGAATTTAATTGGCAATGTTGTAATAATAAACTATGACTAATATGACTTCAAATTGAATTTCTATGTTTTAATAATTTGGAATATTTTAATAATGTATCGAGACTAATATTATTAATTGTGTTTTAAATTCTGACTTATATTTTATTATTGTATGCCTCAACGGCGGGACATAGCTGAACTTATTTTTATTATTTAAGACCTGTATTTATGATGTATACCTATAGTCCACAATGAAGATGATTTGATTTGATTTGATTTAAAACTATCGTTTGTAAGAGTAACGTAATGGATCGTAATGGGAATGATAAATCAAATACTTTCCAAATAGTTAATGTCGACACGTTGAGGTTGGTTAAAATGAACATAGCCATAGCTGTACACAAACGACGCATTATATCCTTTACTAATTCATTCCTAGGAACCGCAGCAGTATTGTTATTTTTATAATAAAACAAAGAATACAGAATCCTTAAAAATATTATGAAATTTATTATCAATGTTAAAAAGAAGCACTTACTTAATGCAATAAGACTGATTAAGAAAAGTATTAGTTTTTCTTCCTTATGATCTTTAGCTATTTCAACAATAAGTCAGATCAATCTACAAATAATCAGTAGTATCAGAGGCAAACCCCAAGCAAAAACGAAGCTTTTAAGAAATTTCTTTTTTATATCTTTAAGAAAAACTTTAACAATGTCAACGTAAACATGTAACACATTACTAAAACCCAGTAATTGTAGACAGTTGTTAAATATATAAAAATTAATAGATGAAACTGATTAACAAACCATTGGTTGCAAGGAACGACAAAACTACTTTTTTATGTATGTAATACCCAACGTTATCAAAGGCATCTAACGACCAGTACCATTGCGATAACATAAAGTAAACAGAATAGATTACTACGCTAAGTGTACAAAATCTCACTTAATCACATTAGTTTGTGTCTGATTATGTTACTGTAAAGATTCGTTTTAACTTGTGCGATGGTAAGCATAATAAGTATTCTAGATGATATATCTTTCAGACCCAGTATACCAATGCCGTCCGCTGACACTCACATAACATCCTTACGTGAACAGGTAACCGGGCATGTAGTTCAAAATGGAAGATGGGAAATGGTCTATGGAGAGACACCACACAAACACACTTCTTTCTAATTATAGAGCAAACATACAATAATACTCGCACAAATAAAAAGTCTTTAAGATTTAAAATGTTTTATTTCATCCACTTTTTATTAAATAATAATCCTAGTTTTTTATTATGAATAAAAAAATAGCAACCATCAAGACATAGTTCTTCTCAATCGATTCTTAATATAATCATTCCATAATGCTCGATTGCTTTTTAATAAAGGGACAAACAACGAAAGTGCTATTATCTGTACACCTAATGTCAAAGCTCGTAATGGGAATGAAAGACGAAATAATTCCCAAATAGGAATAGTTAATACCATGACGTTACTTAAAACAAATATAGCCATTACTATGCATAAACGACGTAAATTGTCTATATATGAAATTTGTCTCGCAGTTGTATCTTGACAAAAAAATAAAGTGAACACTAAGTTTCCAAAAATTATCATGTTTATTACGAGAGGTAACATGTTGCACGTGACAAGAGTGAAAATCGAAACAAAGAGAATAATACGTTTCTCTCTATAATCTTCAATGGCTAGTTCAATGATTAGGAAAACTAATCTGCAAATAACCAACAGTAACAAAGGCACGCCCCAAGCAAAGATGGAACATTTAAGAAATTTTCTTTTTATATTTCTGCGAAATACTTTAACAATATCAACGTAAAACAAACAACACATCACTAACAACCAAAAGTTGTATGCCGTCGATAGGTATACAAATATTAAAAATCTAGCCAACAAACAAGACAACCAGTCTACATAGATGACAGTAATAGAAAATAATGTTAAACGAAATATATTCACTAGAATTGTACTAAGATACACGTAGTTGTGGAAGTTACGAAACTTTCTAATGATGCACCACGAAATCACTCCGTATGTAAACGTAGCCACAGTCATAGCAAACTGCACATAGTGGAAAATTACTAAATAAAGAGAAGTTTTTTAATCCGAGTCACTAACACTTTCTATAGCGTAGGGTATATAGTCACCGTTATCAGTCATGACGATAACGAGCACTCAGACTTAGATACTACAGTAATTTTCAATTACTTTACTTTTATAACTCAAGAATATAAGCGACATATGGTTGTGGATCATATTACAGTTGATATTGTAAAAGTTTCAGACAGATCCTTATAGTGCCATGATCAGCAAACAACTAATGTGATTCAGTGAGATTTGGCGCACTTAGCGTCGTAATCTATTCTGATTACCCTGTCTTATCTTAATGGAAAAGGTAGTTAATAAAAGCTTTGGATAATGCTGGGATAGACATATAAAAAGCAATCGTATCGCGTATGGGTATCGTGCAAAAAAAGTTGCAAGCGTAGCTTATTTTTTTAAATTATATTGGTAAAATCATAGATGGCCTATAGGTTTTCCCGTAATCTATACTTCACACAATTTGAAGTTTGTGAGTTTGTACGTTTAGCTTTGTTACTCTTTCACGCCCAATCGCCTAAATGTGAAAGACGTCCACTGTTGGACATAGGCCTCCCCCATATGTCGCTATTATGACCGGTGCTGTGCGTCTCGCATCCATCGGATTCCCGCGACCCTCACCAGGTCATCGGTCCACCTTGTGGAAGGCCTTCCGACGCTGCGTCTTCCGGTACGTGGTCGCCATTCCAGAACCTTTCGTCCCTATCGACCATCTGTTCTGCGAGCAATGTACCCTGCCCACTGCCACTTAAGTTTGGCGATTCTTCGGTCATTCTTCGGTCCCCACAATATAACCTTATCTATGATTATTTTAAGGTAGGTCCTTAAGAGAGCAGCAAACGACAGCAAATAATAGGTATGTATCTTAAATATAATTTTTACACGAGAAATTATTTCATTCTGAATAAGTTCAATTTGAGTCACCTGATGTTAATAGCGATCGTTTTATTTTTATTTTGGATGGTTGCTTGAGCCTACATAATTTTTCAAAACTAGTTAAACTTTTTCTAGCTTTAAAGTGACGACTGTGTAGCAGAAGCCGCAGCATTGGAAGGCCTCCCACAAGGAGGACCGATGATTTAGTGAGGGTCACGGGAATTCGATGGATGCGAAACGCATAGGACCGATTGTTGTGGCGGTACTTGGAGTTGACGTCTTTTGGCTGATATCATGATGAGTAAAGCTGATAACTCATTTGTATTTCAACTAATTTTTTAGCTGCTCACTTCACTTATCACTTTATTTCCAAGGTATTTTGTTTCGATCTCTTGTTCAAGAATTCTCGCCACAATTCCCTGTTACTCTTTAACATTATTAAATACGTAGCCAATGCTATTGTGTTCAAGTATTCTCCCAATTCTCCTATCACATCAACAACTAAGATCGGCATCCCCATTAACTGTGGTAAAATAGTTATAACTATAATATTACTGAGTACAAATATCAATGTAGCTATGTAGAATCGACGCCATTTGTTGATAGGTGTACTCGTACCAGTTCCAGGTATAGTACCACGGAACAGAGAAAATAAAACTATTATGTAAATAATAAAACTAATCATCACTGGTACCAATATCATTGAATAGGAGAGATTAAAATATATCTCAAATTCAAGAGTCGATTTAGAGAAACGAAGAATCAGCATGGTAACGATAATTATAATGGATTGTATAAAAGGTACACCCCAGGCAAACAGGCTACTCTTAAGGTACCTCCTATGAATATCAATATTAAAAACTTTAACAAAATCCACGTAAAAAATATAACACAACACTAGTAACCAACAATGAAACGATAACTTGCAATAAATTAACACGGATAAAGTTAGTATTTCCGAACTCTGGAAGAACATTTCTATTGGATACAATAATAAATCCAACATTCTAGCTGTAACTGCACTGAGAAATACATAGTTTCTGAAATGGCGAAACTTCTTGATGATGCACCACGATGTTACTCCGTATACGACTGCTGTCATAGTAGGCACCAACAAGATCCAAATAATAATGGTCGTCGCAGTATCACTTAGAATATCTACCAATTTATGTGGTGGTTCAACACTGGCATCAGCCATGGTGAATGTCTCGGGTGGACACACGTCGATGCTGACACACACCGCAATACGCTCTACAATATTTGAATAAGTTAAATAGTAACTTACGTTACTGGCTCGGCAAGTATGTAAATAATTATTTTAGACAGCATGAGATTTGTCGTCACAAACAGAACCAGAAATATGAATACGTTCAAAGGTTAAATCGTATATAATAGGAACTTAACTTAAATTGGCATATTTTAAAACGGGTTATTTTGCACTGTGATATCTTCGGACTAACTTGGAATAAAATGTTCAATATCTTTTTTTTTTAATTTAGTTTTTTTTTTGTGTTTTGCATTCTCTGTAATATTGCAGTATTTATAACCAAGAAACCTAAAAAAAAAAGCGTTTTCTTCTCATAATAGGCGTTCCAACGTGGAAACCATACATTTCAAAAGGCAAGCCATATCATTTCTCAACGACAACTTTCTTCTAACAAAGAATCTCTCTTATTGGTTTAATAGGCTCTTTCGTTTTGGAAATTTAGTATTGTAGCCGCCAAGAGAAGAAAAGTTATTCGTGAGGTAAAACGCAACTGAAAGCGATTTAAACAAAAACACAGGTCCCATCCATTAGCAGTTCTAAGTTCGCACACGTCATAAATATTGCATACCGTTTGAGTCGCATCAACACAACAGTCCGAAAATGTTACAGTATTTAATGTCCCGTTTTCAAAAACGGCAATTTTATAGGCAAGACTTATTATAATTTAACATAATATCGGCGTTTTTACTATCAACTTTATTAAAAACTTGTTACTAACAACTTTTATGGATTGCTTTGTCTGAATTAAAAGATTTCTTTTTCATTTTTTTATTAAACTTATGTTTAGCTATCGTCCTTCAACAGTGAACAAGTGCCGATTTATCTTGGAGTAAGTTGACTTGACTTGGAGTGAGTACAACAGAGACGATGTGGAGTTACTGTTTTTTTGCTCTTTCTTAGTTTCTAATAAAAGAAGTAGTTACCAAGTACTATACAACTACTACCTGTAGTACTATGTCTACATTTCTTTTTATCTCTCCTTTCGCAGGTCTACTGGAACAAAATTTCTTTTAGAAGTAAGGTAAAGTACCTTTGTACATTTTGTTTTTATTACTGTATCTTCTACCAATATAATGTGTGTACAAAAATGATAAAATAAATAAATAGAGAATGTTTTGCTGTAACAACAAAAAGTAACCTTAGAGTTTGTTGCCAGTTCTTCTCCTTAGGAAACGACCAATTATAACCGTGTACTAACTTCTGAAGTTTTACATGTGCCCATGTTGGCCTATGTGAAATAAAATGATTGAGTGAACGTGGTTTCTAGAAAGCCAAACAAATTCCTCCCATGTAAGTTACGTCTCGCATGTATAAAAAAAACAAACATAGCCTACATGGGCACAATACAACGTCAGAAGCTAGTGCAGTATATCAAAAATCAATGCAGTTAATAAGTAACTTTTACTGTAAAAGCCTTATTTTATTTTAGTTCAATGACTGCGATACCCTGCGTTATCATAGGCTTTTATTGACTACCAGTGTCATTTGCGAACTGTACTGATAAGACAAGGTAAACATGCTAAATAAGCTAAGTGCTCAAAAATGGTTTAATCACGTTAGTTTGTTCCTGTCTCTGTTCAAGTACAGTTGGATAAACGGGGTTGGAAGTCAAAGCTGTATCTCTCGCCTATTTTGTAGCTGTACTTTTAATGGCCACCATGACTGATAGCAACATAAGTGAACCTGTTTCTTCGGCCAATGATACCTATCTAGAGTCCACCGGCTTTCCTTTACTTCTGATCGGACATTATTCTCAGTTCTTCTTGTGTTTAGCCACGTTCATATACGGATTGATATCATGGTACCTCATCAAGATGTTTCGTAATTTCAATAATTACGTGTACCTCAGTGAAATTATAGTGAATGTATTGCGTTTAATTGTTTTATCCATCACTTTCATTCATTGTGAAGAAAGAAATATAGATTATAGACTGTGTATTACCTTTTATTGGCGTATTACTTTCATCTACTTAACAACGGTGTACAACAATTGGTTGTTAGTTATTTGTTACATGTTTTACGTTAAATTTGTGAAAGTGTTTCATGAAAATATTACAAGAATATATCTGAAAAGCTCCATCTTTGCTTGGGGAATGCCTGTAATAGTAATGATAATTTGTGTATTTGTTTTAGTAGTTATTGAACTAGCATTTGATGGTGCTGACGTGAAACTATTTCTTCTCTTTGTAACCATATGCACTTATTTCACGAGCATAATTTTGCCTTCGTTTATAAACTTGATAATTTTTATAAAACTAGTGTATTTGCTATTTTTTAATAAAGATATATTTACGAATGTAGTTTCTAAAAAAGAAAAATTTTGGCGTTTGTCTATGGCGACGGCTATGTTTATTTTAATCAACGTGGTTTTGTTTACTTTAATTATTTGGGATTTATTTAATCTTTCAATATTAGCCAGAGGTATTACATTGATTATACAGATGACTACTGTAGCTGTGTGTTTTCCTCTAATGAAGAGTAACCGGGTCTTATGGCGCGAGTATTTTAATAATCGATCGTCAAGGAACTTGACGTGATTTATGGTATTAATTTTCGGTAACACTAACGAAATAAAAAGCCTTTCGTCTATCATTAGCAATTGACTAAGTTGGTTTATCATCAATTAAATATGAGTGATGTCTCCATTATCATAATTTATATCAGGAATTGTAATCGTCATCTAGTTTGTGTAAGCCTGAGAAATGTTTAGAATTTAGTGGCAAGTATATTTTTTGTCACAATCCATTTTAACTATATGAAACAAAAAATATAATTTGTGATTTCAATTTTGGTTTTATTTGTATGCAAGTAAGTATATCTGAACGTTTATATTAATCTTCTTCTTCCTACCCTTATCCTAAATTATTTGAGGTCAGCGCAACACTTTTTTTTCCGTTCTGTCCTGTTACCCGTCACACTATCACTGACTCCCTTTCCTTTCATATCACTCTTTGGCCTGCCTTTTCCTCTCCATCCATCTACATGTATACTCAGAACTCTTTATGCGTTTCATCTCTCCTCTTTACAAGACCATACCAAGACAAACGATTTCCTTTCAACTTTTCAGTCACTGGCATCACTTTCAAACTTCCTCTAATATACTTATTTGTCACTTTATCCATTCTCGTCACACCACACATCCATCTCAACATTCTCATTTCCGCTTTTTAATCTTTTTCACAGCCCAACATTCTGATCCATACAGTATGACAGGTCTTATCACGGATTTGTAATTTTTACCCTTCAACATCCGTGGGTCGCAAGTTGCTCCCATGACCTGTCGCCATTTCATCCATCCTGCGTTGATCTTTTTATTTTATTTTAATTATTTGTTACATCAAATATCATTTATAACTTGTCGGCAGAACATTCTCGTGAATTTCGCTTATTACTAAGACCACATCCGGTCACCCCCCAAGTTTGTGGGTAGGTACTCGTTGTGAGATAAACAATCTGATGTGTTACGTCTCGGTCTACCTCACCATCCCCTTGGTGATGTTTAATGTTTGAAAATCAGATGATTCAGATTATATAATAACTTACTATACTAAAACACTTACAAGTACCTACTCACCAAGTTCTCACGCAATTTTTTAATAATATTATAGTTAGTTACTTGACTGGCCGGTTGGTATAGTGGTCAGTGGCCCTGATTGCTATGCCAGAGGTCGTGGGTTCCCACCCAAGACAAATGTTTGTGTGATGAACACGATCATTTATTCCGTGTCTGGGTGTAATTTATCTATGGTATGTATGTATTTAGCAATAAATCACCTAAATAATAATCATGGTCTTTACCTATGAAATTGCCGTTTTTTAAAAACGGGTTGCTTTGAAGTGTTTATATCTTTGGATTGACTTGGAATTATTTATTTAAACTTCATGTACAGTCAACCTTTGGGTTAAAAAAACAACACTGTGCTTTAAACAGAAAAAAAAAGTTATTTATTATAATAAAATACATATATACCTATGCTAAAATTATAAATTAATAAATACTATGAAAAACATCAAATCATTAAAAGAATTTAATAACAATTCTGACGAAGACAGCACTTGAGTTGAGAGTACTACAAGTAATAGTTCCGAATTTTACGCTAAGTTCAAATAAACTTTATATTAAAAGTATGTTATTCTTTTTTTTTTAATTAGGTATTTATTGGTATTTTTGTGTTTTGTATTTTCAGTAACATCGTAGTACTTATATCCATGAAGGCTAATAAAAAAAAGTTTTTTCATATTAAGAGTAACCAACGTAGAAACTATGCATTTCAAAGGGCAAGCAATATCAATGACGTATACCTACGACTTTCTTCTTACAAAAGAACTCTGTGTTCTTAGTTTAATAGCTTTCGTTTTGGAAATTTTGTCTTGTAGCCGCCCTGAGAAGAAAAGTTATTCGTGAGATAAAAGCAGAAACCCGTTTCTAAGCTTGAGCTTTCCATGAATTAAATATGTAATGAAAATATTAAAAAACATAACAAAAATTAAAAATATTAATAATGAAATATTCACAAAAAAAATACAAAAATAAATATTTGTGAGATTTGGTAAGTTTGGGTCCGAGTGCTCATAGGCTTTTCAAAGAACTATCCAGTCCCTTAGTTGACACTTCGCGTGACCCAAGGGCTGGCTTTTACCTCGGTCAGAGATTAAGCATTGCCATACAACGTGGCAATGCCGCCAGCCTTTTGGGCACACTTCCAGTCGACAGCAATGCGGAGGAATTTTATGACGCCATATTTTAGCTAGTAGTTTTTGTCTTTAGTGTATATATAGTTTTAATTAGTTAAGTGTTTATTTAACATTTGAATATTGTAGGTAAATTATAATTGATTAAATTATGATTGATTAATTGAATTATAAATAAATATAATAGTTTGGTTAATAAGCACCATAATCATATTTTTTATAGACTCGCGTTTGACCACTTCCTCACCTGATGGTAAACGATTTATTCTGCAAACTGGTCTGCCTATATGAATTACTAAAATGGCCATTATAACCGTGCGAGGCGGATATCGGCTTAGACGTGTATCGTCAGTGCGCCGAACTGTGTACACGAATTTCACCATGGCCGCCAACGACACAATTGTATACGAAAATATTAGATACGAAACCAATATAAATAACAACAGTGAATATAATAGTGTAGTCAGTGCTCATAATTTTGTATCTCTGATTGGTCGAACTGCGTTCTATATTATTCATTGGGTCTTATTTACTCTCACTCTGCTAGCGGCTCTATACGGAGTGATATCGTGGTGTATCATCAAGAAGTTTCGCCATTACAGAAACTATGTGTTTCTCAGTGCGATCATAGCTAATTTACTACGTTTTATAGTGTTTCATATATTTATTGCACTTATGACTGAAGAATTACTTCAGTATGTAATAGTACGTGTTTTACCTTTTAGTGTATTTCTATTTTTTTCACTATCGTTTCAGTGTTGGTTACTAGTGCTGTGCTATATATTTTATGTTAATTTCGTAAAGGTTTTCCGTCTTGACATTCATAGAAGGTACCTAAAAAGCAGTCTGTTTGCTTGGGGTCTACCCTTTATGATAGTGATATCATATATCCTTATTGGGTATTTAGTTTTTCTCTACAATATGACAGAAATTATCACTGTCCGTGGCGGCATGTTTCTGATATTAATACCTGTCACGATTAGTTTTGGTATTTATATGACAGTTTTGTACGCTCTAATCCTTAGTAGTGCAGCATCAAGTACATCTACTAAGAAATGGCATCGTTTCTATATAGCTACATTAATTTTTATCCTAAGTAATATTATAGTGTTAACAGCTTTGCTTGAATTATTACAAATAGAGATCTTGATTGTTGATGTGATAGGAGAATTAGGAGAGTATTTGAATACAATAGCATTGGCTGTGTATATAATTATAGTAAAAAGTAATCGTGTAATCTGGCGAGAATTTATAAATAAGAGATTGAAAAGGAAGTCGCTTGAGATGAGGTAATTGGTAGGAGTTATAAAAGATAAAGAAAAACTTACTATTTTGGTGTGCAATAAAGTTTATACTATTCTATTCTATAAGTAGCTTGAGAGAGATCTACTAAGGATGTTTTTACTAAACCAGAAACGAATAATGTCTAAACCAGTTTCTTTTGACTATTGACCTCGATTTAAGTAACAAGATAAAAAATATCGCTAAAAATTTAATTACGTATTTCAAATTCCTTCTGTAGCCTCTCTTTATCGATATATAATTCACTAGTTTCTGCCAGCAGGAAGCCCAAGGATACTTTGTCATCATCGTCATCTTAGTAGTTACCCTTTTTCTACATAATTTACAGAATGAGCACAGTTACACGACTCTAAACTAATTTGACTACACAAATTATACGGAATACCTACGTCAGTGTGAAAGCCGTATCATCGAAGTTTGTTTCTTCGTAAACTTTTCAACGATATCTCTATACTGCGACGACATGTTAAGTCGACATTTTGTTATTGCGATGTTTCGTTACATCGAAAAACGATAACGAAACGATTCGGAACTATTTTAAAGCGAAAATATCATACTGCGAAGCCTTGTTTAATCGCCGTCTTGTTACTGCAATGCTATTTTACTTAGGAATACTAAACTTTTTATTTCGTTAGCTACGCTAAGGTACAAATTAATCAATGCTTTATGATTTAGGTGCCCGAATATTTCACAGAACTTCCTCCTTGATATTTGTTTTTTTAAACCTTTAAAAGTTTTTGAAAAAAATTGTCGTCATTCAGAATCATACATCATCATACTTTATTTATTTTTGTTTTTATAATATATATTATTCTTTTTATTTTTGTGAATTTTTTATGTATGTAAACAAGGTGAATTTTAATACATGGACCTCGTTCCAAAACTTGTTTATGTGTATCTCTTTAAATAAATTTTTGCAACTATATAGGGTGTTTATTTTCAATCCTTCTGATTTTCACAAAAAAAAAAAACTTGTTTATACCTCTGTTAAATTTATAAGAATCGAAGGTGCAAAATCAATCGGAAGTTTTGAAATTTTAGAATTGGAATCGATCTTCCGTAACATTTCTGAAACGAATAACTAAAATGATCATTCATTAGTACCCTACGCGTCTCGGTGTGGATGTATGTGACTCTTTATTAATTAAGTAGACGAACGCCAACAAATCTCGCCGAAACAAAAGATAATATTTCATATCTAATATGTCAATTATATGATACTGTACCGCTAGCGACTGTATGGGTATGTACGGCAACTCATTAGTTTATATTTTGGTGATTTCGTTGGTGACAAAGCAATGGCTGTTATTACAAAATCATACCATTATTTTGGTATAGTATTGATAGATAGATAGATACATTGTGCTCACATATCAGAAGCGACAAGAAATATGTAACCAAGATTTATGTAACTCATAATATGATTTAAAAGAGTGTCCATGGAGTTGCTTGCACGTTCTTCTCCATAGAGATCCACGCTTTGGAACGTGCAATTTAGCTTCACTTGTATTTTTTTTTTGACTGACCGACATTTTGACACTTCAAAAGTGCCTGTAATTGGTCTATTTGAAATAAACGTTTCTGATTTCTGAGACACGTTACAAAATCTAAAAATGCGGTTCTACTATGCAGAGATACACCTTTGTCTAAGCTTTAGAGGAATACCGGCGTAATGTTATATAAGTATCATATTATGTCAATCAATCAATTCAGACTCATTATTTTGCACTAGTTTCTGTTTTAAAAGTGCTCATGTGCTATGTTAAATGAAATATTTTGAATCGGATTGAACTTTTACAGCCAAAAGATGTCCACTGGTGACATAGGCCTCATACACCAGTCCTGTAGTGTTACCACCAAATCATAAATAGATATATACATAGATTTTACGATCTAAACTGAACTGTTAAAGGGATGGAGCTATATAGGCTGTATAGCTTCATCCCCCTTTTTCGCTCACACGACTGACTGACTTAATAACACTTCATTGTAAGTCCCCTTTGCGTCCAACGTTGCGTCTTTCGGTGTTCCGTTGCCGCCACAGTTACTTTAAAACTTGTTCTACCATAAAAACCAGTACCTATCTCAAGTATGTCGTGCTTCTTGTTGTTAGTAGAGACGTAGACGCGTGTTACAAGTTCGCGTGCGCAGACGTTCACGATGGCCGACAACGACACCGACGTGAGTGTGGATCAACCACAAATATTTGTAACACTTGTCGGCGAAAGTACTATGGTCATCATTGCTTGGATTTTATTCGCACTAACTCTGGTCGCAGCCATCTATGGAGTAACATCATGGTGCATCATTAAGAAGTTTCGTCACTTCAGAAACTATGTGATCCTCAGTGCAATAGTAGCGAACCTGCTACGATTTACCGTGTTCCTGTTGTGTATCGCTCTAGTCACTGAAAAGGCAGTGATGACATATCCAGTGCTAACTGTAATTCCTGCACTTTTAATGATGTACTGTTCGCTCTCCTTTCATTGTTGGTTATTAGTGTTGTGCTATATTTTTTACGTGGATTTTGTAAAAGTGTTCAACATTGACATTCGTAGAAGGTACCTTAAGAGTAGCCTGTTTGCCTGGGGTCTACCTTTTGTAGCAGCTCTCATATACTTTGCTGTTGAATTGATCATGTTTGTTTATAATTCGAGAGTTATTATTACGGATAACATGTTTCGTATTTTCACCATGGCAATTTTATTAATACCCGTGATCATTAGTTTTATAATTTACGTGGTAGTTCTAAATTCTCTGTTCCACGGTAGTGTTACTGGTGCAAATATATCTTCACACAAAATGCGTCGATTCTATGTAGCTACTTTGATATTTGTACTCAGTAATATTATAGTGTTGACAGCTTTACCAGAAATATTACAAATACCGATCTTGATAATTGATATTATAGGAGAATTAGGTGAATACTTGAACACTATTGCATTAAATTTTTATATAATTATTGTTAAAAGTAATCGAATGATATGGCGAGAATTTCTTGATAAGACATTCAAACAAAGTACCTTTGAAAGGAAGTAATAAGAATGTTGTCTTACATAGTAAAACTGGATAGACCGCTCAAAGGATTTTTCTTTAGTTTTTAACGTTACGGCACATGATAAACATAGGCCTACTAAAAACATCCAAGTTTTAATTTGATTTTAGTTAATTATGAAGTCATTTTAAATTATTTTGATGGTTTACAAATTTGTATATTTTAATTTTTTCAGTTTACACAGTATAGTTATTAATTATAATACGGATGTCATTTCAGTTGAACACTGAACTTGTAAGTTATATTTATCGCTTTTGTTTTATTCTTTAATTTAAATCTTTCAAAATACGTTTGAATTTTTTTTTTTAATTTACAAAAGTAAAAAGTAAATACAAAATTGTCTTTGACAATTTCGAAGGATAAAAACGGAAATTTTAACGGACGGATTGTAATTAGCCTAGGGTTTTTATCGATTTGAATAAATTATACTTAACACAATGTTTAACGAAAAAACTCAGTTGAAACTAGCCTTGAAAGATTATGTAACATCATATGTAGTTAAAGGTACGAAATTAAACATTGGACTTCATAGAAAAAAAAGGAAATTCGAAAAAAAAAACAATAAAATCGGACCCAGAACCTTCAACTCAGAAGTCGTACTTGCGACCGCGAGATCTGCGAAACAGGAACAAAAACTGTTGTAACTACTTGATTAAACAGCGCTGTGTGGCGTGCATCGGTGTAAAGGCCAGACGCGCGTACAAGATCATTAGCGCGCAAACTGCGCACGCGATCACACGTCATGACCGACAACGTTATATCAAGATACCCCAGTGACATTATATACCATATAGTTTATTGGACTTTGTTCGTATTGCCCCTAACTGCAGTACTATACGGAGTGACATCATGGTGCATCATCAAGAAGTTCCGCCATTACAGAAACTATGTGCTTCTTAGTGCTTGTATAGCGGACATGCTTTATTTGTTAATGTGGTTTTTCATGTCCTTTCCTGACAAACTTTTGATTTACTTGCCAAGTTTGAGTATTTTTATGTTTGCTATATTTTTGTGTTGTTTATTGTCTTACAATTGTTGGTTGCTAGTTTTGTGCTATATTTTTTATGTTGACTTTGTAAAAGTTTTTAGCATGGATATTCGCAGAAGGTACATGAAAAGTAGCCTGATTTGTTGGGGCGTTCCTATAGTAACATTCGTCTTGTTTTATGTTACTCCAGTATTACTTAATGTTCATGGTATAATTGATACAGCACTTCCAGCATTAATTGCAATGTTTTTAGTAGTAGTTATAATAATATTGATTATTATTTTCAATTTTGTTCTATATTTAAGAGTAGTGTATTCTCTGTTCCGTGTAAGCGAAATTGGTGCAAGCACGTCTACTAAAAGATGGCGTCGTTTCTTCATATGTACTTTAGTATTTGGTTTTAGCAATGTTTTAACGCTAACTGCTCTACTTCAAATATTTGAAGTAAAAGATTTTTATGTAATTGTATTAGTAAATCTAGGATTATTCGTGAATGCGTTGGCATTGACTGTATATACCATCCTAGGAAAGAGTAACAGGGAAGTGTGGCGCGAATTTTTAAATAAAAGAAGGTCTAAACAAGTCGCTCTTCAATTAAGATGATGTTATAAGAACCTTGAGGAAAATAAAACTGGTTTAATCACTTGTAGATATATCGTATTAATAATTTACATGGAGTATCTGCCACCTGTGGTTTTACCCACGTGAAAAAGTACTAGAAGATGTAGGTACCTTTAGAAATGAAATCTTATAGGTATGTTAATCCATGACATGAGGTATTCCAGTATTCGCTTTTATTCATTTCCGTTCAGTCATTTGAGCGTGAACTACTAAGAAACATACACATACACAACCATACTTAAGCAGACATTTTCGCCTATAAAATATTAGTGTGACTAATGAGATAATAATGTTAACCGTTTACGAAGATTTACCTTATAGCTATTATCTCAGATAGATTCTAAGTATTTTTGTTATTTTATAATTTTGTTATAAAAATATTATACTACAACCTATTCGTTTTTTTCTGTAAAACCTTCTATATTTTTTTTTAATTCTCTTTTTACGAAATTCTGATTAAAAAATAATAATAAGGATATCGTTTGTTAATTCACTTTTTGGATATTATGATTACATAAATATATAAATCCTCTCCGAAAAAGAGGTCATAAAACATCATTACAACATAACATAACAAACATCTTTAAAGATGCTTAACGCCCTCCTGAATGCTGACCATGAATGTGAAGTGTTTGCGGACGAATGGCATAAAATAAGACATGTTTGTCTAGTGTTCTGTGAGAGACAGTATGCAAGGGTGTCCACTGTTCCATGTTAATGTGTAGTACTGTATTTAATACTTAAATTATTCATTTAATTAATTTTGTTGTCAACATTATGTATAATTGTTTTTTTTTTAAGTAAATTTTTAAATTCTATGTTAATTAATGTAAGTGGGCATGTACCGTTTTAATTAACTATAAATAAATAAATCACTGTATGACAAGTATATTGCCAAATCATTTTTTTTTTATTCTTGATAGGTTCGCGCTTGATCGCTATCTCACCTGATGGAAAGCGACGATGCCATCGACGATGGGCTGCGCCTACCTAGAAGTAACCTATTCACTCTTGATATAAAGATTCCCGGGTTGTAGCCATCAGGAAACACAGATTATAATTTTTTTTTCCTTTTATTCTGCAATATGGCAATCTTGCTTCTGTCTGATATATTTTCCATCTAAAGTAATTTCCATCACAGTGACCCATGCCAATATGTGGGAGGCTTTCACTTGGCAGAATCTATCCAGAAGCGTGGGAACGCTTTGTCTTTTTAGTCGTTTGTGCTGAAGCGATCCGCGTCCACTAAGTTTTATCTGGAGTATTCTTGTATTCAGAAAGTCTTTCGAGTGTTCTTAAGTGACAGTGTGTAATCAAACACTATTAAACTGTTTTTTTTTTTGTCTTCTGTATATTTGTAACGAATGTCTTTGAAACCAAACCTAACTCAATGAGACAAATTTGAATAGCTGTTATTATGGTAAACTGATTTATGATCCTTAACCAAATAAATAAGATATAGAAAAATATTAAAATATCAAAACTTAACATCAAACTACTTTAACTGGACTCCTTGCCTGTGCAGATTTCCCTGTTAATTGTAACTGGGTGAACCCCGCTTTTTATAATAAATCATAGGTCAAGTTTTCATCCGATTAATCTTAGTTAAGAACCGGTATCATAGAGCTTGCGATGTGTATACTTTTGATGGCATTGTCCATCAGCACCCGCAGAACTGCGCACACGTCACTCATCATGGCTTAAAATAATACCGTTCTTCAGTAACCCAGTGTCAATGACACCACTATGTCATTTATACCAGTACCTAATGTAATGGTTAATCTGTCAAAACGTCTAGTTGACACTTCGCGTGACCCAAGGGCTGGCTTTTACCTCGGACAGAGGATAAGCATTGCCATACAGCGTGGCAATGCCGCCAGTCTTTTGGGCACATTACCAGTCGACAGCGATGTGGAAGAGTTTTTTGACGCCATATTTTAGTTTTAGTTAGTTGTAATTAGATTAGGGTTTTTATTATTATTTATTTTATTTTATTGTAATTATAGTTAGTATTTTTAAATGTAAATAATGTAATATGTATGTATAAATTATGAAATATGTAATGGTTTAAATTAAAATGGTATCACTTTTATCACTATCAATTGTACCAATTTCAATTATAGCCGTGCCGATTTTATTAGTATCATTTTAATCAGTATCAACTGTTCATTTTTTTTTTTAATGATATATACTAGTGCTTGTCTGTAATCCCACTTGATGGTAAGTGATGCGCTCGTTAATGGAGATGCGCACTAGTTTATTAAGAGCCGATCTAAGGCCTTGAAGACATCTAAATAATCATCATCATTTCAGCCGAAAGACGTCCACTGTTGGACATAGGCCTCCCCCAAGCGTCGCCACAACGACCGATCTTGTGCTTCTCGCATCCACCGCACTCCCGCGACCCTCACCAGGTCACCGGTCCACCTTGTGGGAGGCCTTCCAACGCTGCGTCTTCCGGTGCGCGGTTGTCACTCTAGAACCTTTCGGCCCCATCGACCATCCGTTTTACGAGCAATGTGCCCTGCCCACTGCCACTTTAGTTTGGCGGATATCTTCATTCTTTATGCGATCACGCAAGGAAACTCCGAGCATAGCCCTTTCCATTGCCCTTTGGGTGACTGTAAGCCTTCTGATGGCCCATTATAAGCAACCATGTTTCAGAGCCATATGTCATCACTGGCAACACGCACTGGTCATAGACTTTCGTCTTGAGACACTGTGGTATGTTGGACGAGAAGATACCGCGCAGCTTCCCGAACGCTGCCTAGCCGAGTCGGATTCGACGATTGACCTCTTTCTCAAAGTTAGACCTATCCAACTGGATTGTCTGTCCCAGGTAAACGTAATCGTCTACAACTTCTGTAATACCTTGGGGGCGATCGGCGGCGGCGATCTCTCACGTCGCCTTGGTACAGGCCATGGTCCGGAGCGAGGAGGAGTGGCAGGCGGTCACCTCCTTCTGCGAAGCAGTAATGCTAGCAAAGGAGGCGGCCGATCGCGTGAAGCAACGGTCCTCACTCCCCAACCGCCGCCGGGATTCCAATCCCGATTTTCGGCCACCGTAGGCGTGGGCTTGCGGACGGCGAGCAATGGGTAGCCTGCCGTCCGACCGTGTATTCACGCTGGTCAGGTACACCGATCTGGGCGCGTCATTCTCCATACATTTTATATGACAACTAGACTTGTAGAGCAACATTAGATCCACGCCTTGCGACGCCACGCGACGCGACTTTACGTACAAATCAGGTGTGGTCTACGTGTGCGTCGGTCTAATGTAGTTTTTCCGCTTAACGCTTGTGCGACAAAACTGTAATGCGACTCACCGTAGTTCAAATGCATGCTTGTGCGACACACTGAACTCACTCACCCACTCATTGACATTACTCTAGTTGCGACATGATAACATATTTTAGGACACCCCGACAAGGACAGGTCAGGTTAGAAAGCTAAGGCGGGAGTACATCCATTTGTCGCGCTCACGTTGTACTTTCGCCATGGTCCTGTCCGTGAGGCCTCGCAAACCAGGTGCCTTGTCGAGCAAGAACAGCTGTTTGAATGATCTTGTGATATGAACCCAAAACTACGATTTGATAAAGACAATGTGATTCAATTGTGTATTAAATGTATCCCAACAATATTTATTTATTTATTAAAACTTTATACACCAGTAAATAACACTGTACAAAGGCGGTCTTAATGCCTTAGGCATTTTCTACCATTCGATCTTAGGGTGGTGCAGAAACATAACAAAGCAGGTGCAACTTAGACACATACTTAATATATAATTAAGTAATGTTATTGTCAAATAAAAGCAAATCCAACCAATCAATGCTGTGATGATTTTGCAAACTTCTTGCAAATTTGTTCACGTGCCTTCGTCTCAAAAGAAAATCGACTGATCGCCATTTTTCGGTGGGAAAATCACCCATCCCGCGCTTTTGAACGGATCGGGAGGATGTGTCAGACTTTTACTGACTAAAAGCCCACTCCTGTTCCTTCGTTGCCTTTCATACAAGGGCCGAGTCGTCAGTAGGCTTCGACCCTGCTGAGCCCCTACGGTTTGCTGACATCTCATTGAGGCGCGCGTGGAACAGCACGCGCCGTCGACGACTTGGGCTCGGTCCGGACGGTTACCGGACGATCGGACGGCGAGCTACCCATTGCTCGTCGTCCGCAAGCCCGCGCCTACGGTGGCCGGTACTAACCACTAGACCAACAGGCCAGTCAAACCGTAATAGAAAGTAAAAATAATTAAATAGTAGATTTTTTGACATAATTTCAAACTTATTTAATTTGACCTTTAATTATAATCATGATGTACCATTTGCTTTTTGGTAGTTTTGTTAATAATATATATTTTTTCTATTTGGATTGAATTTGTTTTTTAATAACCTATATTTTCTAAAGACATGATCATGATTATCATTGTTAGGGGTTGGGATAAGATAGAGATAAAGGATGAGATAAGAGATGAAAGTCGGTTTTAGATTGATAAATTCACTGTATTATCTGTTTCCACAAATATAAGATTAAGATTAATTTATACTAGAATGGAAGGTGAACAATATGGGATTATGAGTCACGCGTACGGTATGTCGCCGAATTACCTATTGTGGTTTAAGTGCAATAATATAAAGGATGCAAAACATACTGAGCGGGTGGCGCGATAATGATGACCCTGGTAAACATTTGCATACAAAAAGAATTGCTGAATATGGTGAAACTGTACCCGTGCAAACATTTTTGTAAACCTATATTAAGCAATTAAAAAATGCAAATATAAAAATTAATGGAATTTTTGTGTTTATTTATTTTTAATTTTATATAATCTAAATGTGAATGATTTTATATGGGTCATATTTTTTTTTTATTATATTTATTTAAATAAAATGATTAATTGATTATTTGAAGGACGGGTAAAAAAATTAAAACATGTAAAGGGAGACGCAGTGTAAAAAAGATTAAGAACCGCTGGCCTAAACAATATTATTATTTTCTTGCTCAAACCTATTCAAAATTAGCACGACCCTTAAAAAGCAGACGGAAGTCTTTCCTGCCAGCATTATATAAGGTTCAGTATCCCATGTATGTAACCTTATCTGTCATAGTACTTACTATTAAAGACATGAGCAGGAAGGTGGAGATGGTTTATAATATGTACTGAATAATAATTCATGGTAAGCACTAGCTCTATCAATATATCTATATGGTACAGTTGAAGTACCAAAAAATAAAAAAGGAAAAAATATTACAGCGAAATGCAAAAACAAATTAAGTTGCAAAATCAATTTAATTTCGAAAGTCGATGTGTCTGGGTTTGTTTCTTCGTGTTTGTAATTTTTAGTTTAGAATTAAAACTAATTTTTAGTATAGACGTAAAAAAAAAAAAAACTTTTTTTACTTATCGTTTTTAGTTTTCGTATCTCACAGCTATCAACTAAATACCTACATGGCAAGTCTTCTGGTAAGTTACTTGCAGCAATAACGAAATACCCAATAGAACTCAATTTACCTACAAATTGTAGTATTATTTTTAAAACAGAAAGTAAACAAACAATGAAACAGAAAATTAAAAGTAAGCTTATGGAAGCTTATGGAAGACATTTAATAAAAGGCATGAGAACAAAGATAAAGTAATGAGAATGGCTATAAAATAAAATAACACTAATGTAAGTATAAAAATAACACTACACTACTTTGAGATTGGCAAATGAAATAATATATAAGTAATGCGACTACCACGACCGACTTATTAATCCAACATAAAAAAGAGTTAACAAGATTCTTTATAAACAAAAAAAAAGAGAACGTCGTAACTACTAATTATTCGGAATCTGAACATAATTGCTAGAATGATAGTGCGTACATCAAACAGACATGCGATTGCAATAAAATCAGAAGGTTTACAACAATTAAAAAAATATATCTCCGAAGATCTTAATGAAATATTCACCTGTAACTAAAACTACTCGACAAAAATATTCTTCCAAACAAAAAATGAATCATCAAAAGCGGTTAACATCTGGAAAAGATCTCGCTAACAGGATACAAACAAATTATATTGAAACGACTTTGAAATATCTTCCTTATTTTGAAGTCAGTTAAAAATAACTCAAATTCTTGGTTTATACAACCCAATCACTGAAACAAATTGAACTGCTGACAAGCGACTTGGAAATGAACTTTTATTTATTTGCTTAGTACCTATACACCTCTACTTTTTAATTAGTACAAAAATTGGTTGCCTGTAAAGTCGTTATACGGGCGAAAGTTTTACGTGACAACGACTTTGAGTGGTAAAATAATTTTAATGTGAATATTCATTCGTATAGTAGGAAGAAGGATGAAATAATAGGGGACGCGTGCCTTTCACTTTTTATGTCTGTCTCTCTCGCTCTTAGGCGGGCTAACCATGCCCGAGTGGAAGGGACGCGTGCCTCTCACTCGCTCTCATTGTGAGCGCATAACGTGAGCGGAGCGTAACGCAGTTTCTTGAAGTGTCACCCGGCAAACCAATTTATAAGACGTTGTCACGTCAAAAAGAATTAGGCTCATCTGTACCCATTACTGATCATATTTATCTAGTCAAAAGTAAAAAGAAAACAAAAATGGTCCACGAAAATTTGTCATAATTGGTAAATTCATAATTAAATAATTTTTTCATAAGCTACTAGAAAATACTACGCGCATTGTTTTTCATTTATAATCAATTGCCTGTACAATATTTCCATAAATTGAGTGACATTTTGGTATATAAACAAACGCTAACAACTTTGCTGTTTATGAATATTATTAATTGAGACTTTTCTTAAATAATAACAGAACCTTTTCTAATAAACCCATTAAATATTTGTATTAATTAAAAACTAGTGGTGTATAGGCACGTACTTACTTAATAATATGGTAAAATATTTTTTAGACTCACTATATTCGACTTATCAGTCGTGCAAATATAGTAATTATAATTATATAATAATTATAATAATATCATGAGATTTCATCACTGTCATCACTTCATTAGTCAAACATAATAAAATTTACAGTCTATAATAATATTAATTATGCACATACCATTATAAAATAAGTATATTAAATTAGTTTAGAATTAATGATTAAAAGATTTATAAATAATGTAATAGTTAAAATTCAAATAAGTGTTTGTAGGTCATAATATAGGTACATAGTAATAATCATGTCTGTTTAAAATTCAAATAATCTTTACTGAATAAAAAGCGCTTTTAAACCACGTGTTGTTTAATTACTGTTATCAAAAACCCGCCCTGCTACTCTCCCACTTCCCTCAAAAACTAAAATAGTCTGTAACGTTATAACGTTCAAGAACGAATAACGAACGATCGAAGAAAGTGGAAATGGATGAAAATGAAAATTCGTGGTCATTCATTTCTTTCTTGAAATGAATGACCACGAATTTTCATTTAATAAAATACGCGTTATCGGTACGTATTTCCTCGTTGTATTGGAACGGAGCCAAATTTGCTTTTCATACTACTCAGATTCGCATTTTTTAGTTTAGTATAGTTAATTTGCATACTTGTTCTACGGTGGCGATAAAAATAAAACTGGTATCATGGCGCTCCCAGGCGTGTGCCGGATAGAGGCATCGACACTTACCAACAACGCGCGCTAGACGCCGCACGTAACGCTCAAAATGGCAGAAGCAGACGAAGTGAATGAAGTTTTGAATAATTTGAATAACTTAGGTGGAATCCTTGGTGAAGTCGTTACGGACATTATTGCTTGGATTTTCTTCGTGGCAATTATAACTGCGGTTGTATTTGGAGTGATATCATGGTGTGTCCTCGAGAAGTTTCGTACGTTCAGAAACTATGTCCTACTCAGTACTCTCGTCGCGGAAATGTTAACGATGCTATTGATGTGGTTATCTGACCGATTCATAACTGAAGAAGTAGCGGAAAATAATGCAGTGGTGAATATAATTATGATGTGTTACTTAGTGTTGTTACAGTCAACGTTCCAGTATTGGTTAATAGTGTTGTGTTTTGTTTTCTCTGTGGATTTCGTAAAAGTATTCCATTATGATGTTCGTAAAAAATACCTTTGGAGTAACCTGTTTGCGTGGGGTTTACCCTTCCTAACGGTGCATTTATACGCTTTGGTAGGATCTATTCTTTATAATATGCCTGAGGATCAGTCGACTGATATATTTGACGCTCGCATAGCTACATCATTGTTATTGATACCTGTAGCTTTTAGTTTCATCACCTACATAGCAGTTATATGTCGTTTAATCTTTGGTACGTCTAAGAACAATTTCTGTGGTCGTTTCGTTATAGCTACTGTTATATTTTTAATTAGTAATGTCACTTTGTTTACGATTGTCCCAATAATTTCAGAAAATGAAAGTTTGGCCGCTGATGTAGCTGGAGAGATAATAGAATATTTGCTTATATTAGCATTGATTGTATTTGTTATTGTGTTGAAGAGTAATTGGAAATTATGGCGAGATTATTTGAATAGACCGTCGGGGCCGGAGACGGGGGTTATGTTGAGAGATCAAAGAGTCTAGTCAGAACACTCATAAAGTCAGCTAAAGACGTAAGTAAGATAATGTACAGAAATTGTTTTGTATAATGATTGACCTTTACTCTAAAAGATAAAACTAAGTTACCCACCAAATATATTTTTAATGATGTAACAATAGTACAAACATACTCTTCCATGGATAATAATTATTGTAACGTTCGCTAGTTATATTATTAAGTTAATAATATTAGATAATAAATAAGTTCATGTGCAAAACAATCTGCTTTTCATTTGTTTGTAGCAAGTTTTGATGTACCTAATTATTCATTATAATTTTATCAATATTAGGATTTTATTATTTATGAGCTCTTTTTTCTTTCTTCTTGATAATCCTATTGTAATAGTAAGTAAGTATTGTGTGTAGCATAGTATAGCATAGTTGGCCTTATAATGTTCCCACTGCTGGGATTCAGGCCTCCTCTCTAGGAGAGGGAATGGGCCGTAATCCACCACGCGGGCCCAGTGGGGGTTGGTGGATGTCACATGTCTTCGAATTTTTGGTTCTAGGACATGCCGGTTTCCTCACGATGTTTTCCGTCACCGTTTTGAGAGTGCTGGTGATAAAATAAATTACACAAAGTAATGCGCCTGGTTGGGTTTGAACCCGTGACCTACAACTCGTAAGTCGGAGCCGCGGCCGTTACCACTCGATAGTATATATATATAGTGTGTGTATAGTAAGTATGTGTAATGAGTTTCTACAACTGTAATTTATATATAGCTTCTAATAGCGGCTTAGCCCACTTATCCAAAGGTAACATATTCTCGGGACCAAAGTATATTATGTGCTATTTCAGAATATCATCTAAACGTGTACCAAATTTCATCAAAATCCGTTCAGCCGTTTGAGCGTTATGGAGTACAAGGATACACATACAAACTTTTGCCTTTATAATAATAATTATAATATTATAATAAATATATACTATTAATAATTATATTATAATAATAACCGTTCCGCATGACGAGAACCTCGTGAAAGCCGAGAAAGACAAACAAATCAAGTAAAAGACTTGGCTCGCGAGGTTGTCGACATGTAAGATGTAGACTCGGTGATCATTGTACCGATAGTCGTGTCAGCCAACGGCTTAAGAAGCAAGAACCTCGACCAACACCTTAGAAGGCTCGTGTTAGGCGGCTGGATCAAGGGTTTGATTCAGAAAGCAGTACTTCTGGACACGGCTCGTATTATTAGGAGGTTTCTTTCTCTGGAGCCCTGACCGCCAGTAGCTTGGACCCTGTTCCCGATACCGATGGGACACGATTTTTTATATTTTTTTTTTTGTTGAAATATTTAAAAATATAATTTATATTTATGTTTATACTAGTGAATAAACGAAATTATAATAATAATAATAATTTTTAATAATAATAATAAAATAATATATATTTTTTAGTGTGATGTTGTAGGAAACAAAGCTCACAATCCATTACATATTACATTTTTTAGGGTTCTATACCTAAAGGATAAAAACGACCCTCTTTTTATCACACCGCTATCCGTCTGTCTGTTACCAGGCTGTATCTCATGAACCATAATAATAGCTGGACAGTTGAATTTTCACAGATGTTGCCGCTATAACAAAACTAAAAACAGAATAAAATAAATATTTAAGTGGCCCCACTTAAATATTTATTTTATTCTGTTTTTAGTTTAGTTTCCCATACCACGAACGTGATTTTTATTTTATTTTAGGTCCTTTTCAAAGTCAAAATACAACTTCAAATAAACAAAGCTAATAAGTACTTGAGCTGTGGAATGAGACTATCTCAAATTCTCAATTCAAGTATGATGTCATTGACCGCCCCGGCAGTATGCGTCATTCATCGAGAACAATTAATATGCGGTAACGGTGTTTATTCTCTTTTTCGCAAGTCGCGACAGACAGGGACAAGTAGTGGCGCCAGCAACCAGTTAATTCGTGTTTGGATAGCGCGGGCGACTGGGCGCGTCGGTGCTGAAGTCAAGGTCACGGCCGCCATAGAGGCCAGGGTGGGAGGAAAACAAATGAAGCACGTGGAGACCTGTACCACGGTTTCGAACACGACACACATTCCAGGTTATGACGATTACCAGCAAAAATGAAATTTTCATAAAAAAGTAGTTAATTTGAATTAGTAACTGTAAATACCATGGCGTGATAATATGTCAGGCGTGCGAAGAGGCTAATTGGAGATCCAGATTTGGTTAAGTCTAATCTACAAAGCTTCGGGCACAAGCGCAGACTAGCCAGCCTATCGGTTTTTCTAGGCTGCATTTTGGAGATTGTGTGACTTGATTCCACCATCTCCTTTCTACCACCGCACAACCCGACGTACGGCGGGTGTCCACCCTTACGTTGTTGAAACTCAACGGTCCGGACTAAGCGTTTCGCTCGTCGTTTATACCGCGTACATCGAAGGACTGGAATTATTTGCCTGCTGCTGTCTTTCCGTCCAACTTTAATTTATGTTTATGTGTCTTCAAAGCTAGAGTGAATAGGCTCTTTATGAACTAGTGCGCCTCACCATCAATGATTGCATCACTGCTTACCATCAGGTGGGATCACAGTCTAGCACTGGTTTATTATCAATATAAAAAAGCTCGAGGTAGTGCCTGTTCTGCAACTTGAACATGACTGCACAAGTGTCACTGTTAAACGTATAAGAACCGTAGGATTCCTAAATTCCCTCACAGACGCCCTGAAAAGCCGTGGCCTAATCTGCTTTTGGTGGCCTAAAAAAAATAAGCCTGCCAAATACTGGCCTCCAACCTACGCACAAAGCTCTCAACTTTTTTGATGTCAAGGGGAAGCACAGTTCAGAGTTTCATAGTAGAGACAACATGATTGTCAAAAGGAAATACTCGGGCATGGAACTGATGCATGGAAATAGTTAGTGCGCGCCGTATAAAAATAATGCCGTGTAAAATGTACAAATCGCTTCCTCTATGGAGAAGAAAATTAACAATCGATCTAAATATTACAAATCCGATCGATTTATGTATCAACACTTATCTAAAAATAATCGCAAGGCCATTGCAATGGATGAAAATATGAGTTTAGACTGGATTTGTGACATGGCTGCTGTGATTTTTTTTTTGAACGTAATATAACTTAAATATAAAATAAAATATTTTGGTAAAACGGCAGGTATTAAATCAATGGCATTTGAAGGTGAGGTTGAGCGATTGGGTACAGCGCTGCGTGTCGCGGGTTCGAGTCCCGCATGAACAAATATTTGTATGGCCTACTGATAGTTGTTTTAAGTTTGAGTGTCTTGTGTATGTGAGTTTATATGTTTGTAAATCAACCCACGATACAGAAGTAATTCCCAAAGTGGGACAACAGACATCCTCACGCCCCATTCGTCGCGACTGAAGACGTCCCGGGCGTCGCAGAATTACTACCGGCCACCATAGGCGTGGACTTTCGGACGACGAACAATGGGTAGCTCGCCGTCCTGCCGTTCGGTAATCGTCCGGACTGACCCTGAGTCGTCGACGGCGAGTAGAGTTCCACGCGCTCCTGAAAGATGACTTCTAATGAATTCTTCGAAACCTCTCGAACTTGCCATGTCCAGTAAGGACTTACGTCATGCCGAAGGTGAGGATACCGTGACGCCTCGCCACTTACTCCTCAAAGAGAAGTCTTACCACCATGATTATGGCGTGCCCAGTATTGGGTTATGATAGGTGTCACTACATCGCCATGAGATCCTGCCAGAACTCAATCCGCCATCGGAGTGTCGGTAGCGGAGTGTCGTCCCGGTGTTATTTTATTATTATCAACTTACCCAGCGGCCAGTTTATTTGTTGCAGGCTAATCTGGGTCCTAATGAGGTAAAGAGTTAGATTTTACTAACCTCGACTGCAATACAATATCGCACTTTTATATCGAGGTAACTTAGATTGTGCACTTTTAGCTAAACAAACGAATCTTTGGCACACATGGTTCATAGCATAGATGCGATCTGAGCATAATAGTATAAAATACAAATTAAAAACACTACATATTTAGCATACATGGTGGAGCATATGCTTGGGTGGAGCACCGCCGTGTTCTCGTGGGGGCGATCGCGCCAGGCCCTGGTACATGCGAAGTAGTAATGCCAGTGAAGGAGGCGGTCGCGCGCGTCAGTGAACGGTCATCCTCACGCCCCAATCGCCGAGGTCCTGACCCTGATTTCCAGCCACCGTAGGCGTGGGCTCGTCCGGACCAAACCCGAGTCATGGACGCCACGTACTGTTCCGCGTGCGCCTCAAACGGTATCAGGCATCAGTAGAGGCCCAACAGGGCTGAAGCCTACTGGGGCCATGGGTTGACTTCTGAAAGGGTAACCCCGGGTACTGGAAGAAATATAGGTGTGGTTTTGATTAGTAAAAGTCTGACATGGCCTTCTGCTCCACTCTTGAGCGAGAGAAGTCATTGGATGAATTCCCACCTTAAAAAAAAACATATTTGAGCATTTTAGATTTTGTCAGGGGCAAGCTTACCTATCCTAAATTTGATTTTAGATTGACTCGTTGAATATCGTCCCATTCAATCAGATTACACAAGTAATCTGATTGAATGGGATTTACATTAAGTGGATCACATACATACGCTGCAGCAGATTATACAGAAGACTGTGGAGTAAAATCAACCTCTCTGCTTAACGTTTGTGGACTACGCCTTTGATTTGATCGAGACTTGGGCTGTACTGCAGTCTCTCCAACGGTGCCAGATTGACTATCGGTACATTGAAGTGCTGAAGTGCTTATACAAAAACGCCACCATGTCAGTCCGACTTCATGACCAGACCTCGAAGACTATCCTCCTACAGCGGGGTGTGAGGCAAGGAGACGTCATTTCTCCGAAACTGTTCACGGCCGCAATGGAGGATGTCTTTAAGGTTCTGGTCTGGAGTGGACCAGGCATAATGTCAATTTCAAGTACATCGCTCATCTTCGATTTGCTGACGACATAGTAGTCATAGCTGAGACTACGGAGGAGCTCAGCACAATGGTCGATGGCCTCAGTAGAGCTTCCAAAAGAATGAGACTTAAAAAGAAACCGCGAGCTCATTTAAAATGGCCGTTGGGGCCGAAGGGTTCTGGAGTGGCGACCGCGTACAGGAAGACGCAACATTGGACGGCCTACCACAAGGTGAACCGATGACCTAGTGAGAGTCGCGGGAATGCGACAGATGTGAGATAGGACCGTTCTTTGTGACGACACTTGGGGGAGGCCTATGTCCTGCCGCGGTCATCTTTCGGTTGAAATAATGATGATGATGATGTTGATGATGAACATAACATAATTTGAGAAATCTGAATTATCCAATGCCCTAATTTCAGGATATGGTCCACTCGTGTGCCCAATTTCATTTAAATCCGTTTGACCGTTTGAGCGTAAAGGAGTAACAAATATACACACAGACACACACACACATACATACATACAAACTTTCGCCTTTCTAATATTAGTGTGATATTGATTTTGTTTATTGAAAGTGTTCTACTTTGACGTTCGTAAGAGCTTTCTTCAAAGTAACTTCGTTCGATGGATGTTGTAATAACTTTTCTAATTAATATTTTCTCATTGGATTGCCACTTGTAGCGAAAATAAAATGGCGCCTAAACAGCCGAATTTTAATTTCAATCACACTGTATAGACCGAAAAGCTGTTGCAACCGCTTGTTGGGTTCTCAAATTTGGTATAATAGTAACATTTAACTTCTGGGGAGGATCTGTATGTATGCTTTTGCGGTTGCACAACGAAACGCTATGATTTGCTATGCTTGGTAGTATAGATGCAGGTCTACCTTACCACCTCCCTCAGAGGTAAGGTTCACCTTTTGGGAGGCCGTCCAATGCTGCGTCTTCCGGTACGTGGTCGCAACACTAGAATCACTCGGCCCCATCGACCTTATGTTCTACGAGCAAGGTGCCCACATGTGTATGAGTATATTAACCTTGAGATAATATTCAACTTACTCACGGGCAAAGCTGCTAACAGAAGCAAGTTATTCACTACGACTGCATTGCTATCCTAAAATTTTTGTAATGATGAAATGTCTTGGTGATGCACCATGATATCACTCCGTATAAGATAGCTATCAGACTGGATACAAAATAAAGTACAGGACTTGTCGTTATAATTTTTTTTTTTTGAAGTTGTGAATTCAAAACTCATAAACCTCCGACTTGAAAATAGCATTCGCTCTGATATCCAATCTCATACAATAAAATAAAATAAATAATAATAAAAACCCCTTGTTGTGCTGGTGCTGCCGCTGCGGCTGCGGAGAACCACACGCGGCGAAAATATAATAACCTTGTTGAAAGTTATATTTTCGAACCGTTTGGGGTTGAAACTCTCGGTTCGTGGGGTCCGAGTGCTCACAAGTTGTATAAAGATCTGTCAAAACGTCTAGTTGACACTTTGCGTGACCCAAGGGCTGGCTTTTACCTCGGACAGAGGATAAGCATTGCCATACAGCGTGGCAATGCCGCCAGTCTTTTAGGCACATTACCAGTCGACAGCGATGTGGAAGAGTTTTTTGACGCCATATTTTAGTTTTAGTTAGTTGTAATTAGTGCAGGGTCGTTACCTTGACGCATTAAGATATTAAGCGTGCTCGTGAGAAAAAGGAATGGAGCTATACACCCTGTATAGCTCCATCCCTTAAAAAGTTCAGTTTAGGTCGTCGAATGGATCGCGGTAAGAGCTCGTGGTAAAGCTTCTGTAACTTATCAAAAATGTAATGAGTCGAGTTGATGTACATTTTGTGTCATGATAAAAATGAGAATTGACGCGAATGGAACAAATAAATCATACTCAATAACAAAAACATATATAAAAACCCGGGACCCTGGAACGCAAGGCAAAGAAGAAACATAGGAGTGGGTTTTAGTCAGTAAAAGTCTAGCACGCCTTCAAGCTCCACTCAAGAGCGTAAGAAGTCATTGGATGACTTCCAACGTAAAAATATTTTTATAAATTTAGAGAAATAAAAAAATAGTCAATCGCGATGGTCTACGTGACTAATTGAACGTGGGTGTGGTACGGTGATGAACGAAGCGAAGCAGCTATGCTATCAGTTTAGATATTTTCGCGCAAACTCTAGCGGTACAATGACTGCATTATGCCCTGTCCACTGTCACTTTTTGTATTTTGTATTGTTGTTTTTGAAATGATTTTTATTTTATTGGTTTATTTCAATAGAGTTTATGATAATTTATAACCTTTTGTATTTGGAAACAATAGCATTGTATAATGTAGAAGCACTTTGTTTTTCAAGTTTTGTGAATGTGAAGTACCATGTAGCATTTTTATTAAGTTACAACTTGTTTGACATTACGAGCATGGCAGTTGAGAGTTTGCCATGCCCACTCAAATGTCTCGCTGATGGTGGCACGTGTTATTGGGTCATTCAGTTCCCTTCAAAATGGTTGAGCTGAGTGGGGCTGATGCACGTGAACGGGTGCCGTCAGTTGAGACTGGTCATCTCTAAGCTGCCAGTGACTTGATTCAATTTCTATTTCTTTTTATTAGTTTTTTTTTTATTTATTTTTTATTATTATTACTTATCTTCATTGTGCTCACATATAAGAAGAGATATGAAACCAAGATTTATGTAACTCATAATATGATTTAAAATAGTATCCATGGAGTTTCTTGCAAGTTCTTCTCCATAGAGATCTACGTTTTGGAACGTGCAATTTAGCTTCACTCGTATTTTTTTGACTGACCGACATTTTGACAATTCCAAAGTGCCTGTAATTGGTCTATTTGAAATAAACGTTTCTGATTTCTGATTTCTGAACTTAAGTTTGGCCATTCTTCGGGTTCTGTCGGTAACCTTGGTTCTCCTGCGAATATCTTCATTTCTTCTGTGATCACGCAATGAAATTTCGAATATAACCCTTTCCATTGTCCTTTGGGTGGTTTTTAAGTCTTCTGATGAGGCCCATTTTAAGCGACCACGTTTCGGAGTCATATGTCATCACTGGCAATAAGCATTGGGCATAGACTTTCGTCTTGAGACACTGTGGTATATTGGATGATAAGATACTGCGCTGCTCCCCGAACGGTGCCCAGCCGAATCGAATTCGACGACTGACCTCTCTCTCGAAGTTAGACCTACCCAAATGGATTGTCTGTCCCAGGTAAACGTGTCGGCCACAACTTTGAGTGTAGAGTCTCCGATCATAATAGGGGTGGGTGCTGCATTAATGTTTAACATGATTTTGGTTTTATTCATGTTCATTTTAAGTCCCACTCTTTCGGAAGTTCTATTGAGGCATCGAGCATTGTGCTGAGCTCCTCCGTAGTCTCAGCCATGACTACTATGTCGTTGGCAAATTGAAGGTGAGCGATGTACTAGCTGAAGCATTGTACTGAGCTCATCCGTGGTCACAGACATGAAGGTGAGTGATGTACTTGCCCTTGGCGTTAATGCCTAGCCTTCTCCATTTCAGAACCTTGAAGACTTCCGAAACTGTTCACGGCCGCAACGGAGGATGTTGCGGCCGTGAACAGTTTCGGAGAAATAACGTCTCCCTACCTCACACCCTGCTGCAAGAAGATAGGTTTCGAGGTCCGATCCTGAAGCCGGACTGCCAAGGTGGCGTTTTTGTATAAACATTTGCACTTCGATGTACCGACAGTGAATCTGGCACAGTTGGAGAGACTGCAGTACAGTCCAAGTCTCAATCGAATCAAAGGCTTTCTCGTAGTCCACAAACGCTAAGCAGAGAAGTTAATAAGTGTAACACTCCTCAGTCTTCTGTATAACCTGGCGCAGCGTATGTATGTGGTCTTATAGTCATTGTAAACCAAAAACTTACAGTGAGCCATGCTCGTAGCAGTGATATTTAATTTTAAAAATCTACACATTAGTTTTTACTGTAAATATTAAAAACCACTGCATAAATAAAACACTAAAAAGACTTGAATACAGTTTTATATTGTTGACTAAATGTCGTTTTGCAGAACAGGTTGACAGATATTGGCTCACCTCTTTACTCAAACGTGTGACCTGATAAATAAATGACATCACTGCACTTCAAGAGTCCCTTGTCTTAATTTTTTTTCATTTAAGAAATCCCGCCATATTTTTCTGTTATTTCTTACTACAATTATATACACATTCAATGCTATTGTATTCAAGCACTCTCCTAAATCTATTATTACAACAATAAACACAGAGGATGTTTTTAAAATTACGAACCACATAGGTATTACTAAAATATTGCTAAAAATAAATATTAACGTACATACGTAGAAGCGACGCCATTTGTTAGTAGATATAATCACTCCAGATTCGCTACTGCGGAACAGAGCACATACTACTGTTACGTAAATAACAAAATTAAGTACTAGAGGTATTAATAACATTGAACTGATAATAGGAATTATAATGAAATCTCTTGAGTCGTACAAATAAAGTAACCAGCCGACAAGGTAATATAAGGTTATTATAATAAAAGGTACAACCCAGCCAAATAAATTACTCTTTAGGAACCTCCTGCGAAAGTCAAAGTTTAACACTTTCACAAAGTCCACGTAAAAATATAACATAACACTACTAACCAGCAATAGTACGATAGCAAAAAAAATAACAATAAGAATAAATGTAAAAAACGCAACACTTCAAAACTTTGCAATGCTTCATAGGGTAGAATCTGGTTCAAATTGTACACTAATAGTCGTAGCATATTCACAAAGATAACACTGAGAAGCACATAGTTTCTGTAATGGCGAAACTTCTTGATGATGCACCACGACGTCACTCCGTATATGACTGTTGTTAGAGTCAGTACGAATAAAGTCCAGGCAATGATGCAAAATACAGTGTCACCCACGTACGCTGATAATACTCTTAAAGAAGGGCTCGTAGTTCTATTGTTGTCGACCATGGTTAACGCCGTCTGCGCAGCTTTAGCACTAATATCCATGACACACGTCCGCACCTGCTCGTCTCGTAATGCACAATGAATAAAGTTATTGATTTTTGGATCAATCTTAAAACCGGGTGATAAAAGTGTCACACTATAAAAAGTTGATTCTGTTTGATTAAATCATTCAAACAGAATTAACTCTTTATAGTTTTTCTTCGAAAATACTGAGCTCCAAAACACTGATTGTTAACGTGGCTCAGAAGGCTGTCTCGTTTAAGTGGGACTGGGCTGGACATGTCTGCCGCATGCCGATCGAGCGGTGGGCCGGTAAAACACAAAGTTGGTGCCCTGACATCGCATGACGGGGTCGCGGCAGACCAAGAAGGAGATTGCGAGACGATTTAGATGTCTTCCTTGAGAATCGGGAAGAAGTGGCTCAGAGCCGAGAATAATGGAAGGAACTGAGGGAACCTTTGCCCAGCGGTAGAACAGTAAAAGTAAAAAAAAAAATAGAAGTTTTTTTTTTTACTTTCGTCCGCATCAAACTTGTAAAACGAATGCAATTTGATCACCATTTGAAGAACTTTTATTTTTCGGAGAACCCTAATTTTTTTTCCCCTGTTATTTCTACCACACTAATCAATTTTAGTAATGATGTATGTGGTAGATTTTATTTGGCAACACAAAAACTGTCAAACTGAAAAAAACTAATGTCAGTTCTTAAAATTCTGTTTGTTTATTACTATCTATAAATAAATCAACATTTTGTGGTAAAGTGGAAAGTTTAAAAGAGTTGCTCCGTGGATTATTTAGCTGAAGCCAAGAGTAAGTTTTTGTTCAAAAGATAATAAATATTATTTAAAAAGATGTCGTTTTAGCATATTTCTATTTCAAAATCACAAAGAAACCATGCTGAAAAACGGCCGAAAGATTTTATTTATTAAAACTTTAGGCACTAGTAAGAAACATTGTACAAAGGCGGACTTAATGCCTTAGGCGTTTTCTACCAGTCGACCTTAGGGTGGTGCAGAAATATAACATGGTAGGTGCATGGAAAGATGTCTGAAAATCTCCGTTCTACAGTCTTCCACTCTGTGCACAGACGATGTCCATGGAGTGGAAGAAATTTCCATAGCTTGGAATTGTTTCTGGATCCAATGGATTTGATTATCATCATCATCTTTTCAACCGAAAGACGTCCACTGTTGGACATAGGCCGCCCAAGCGTCGCCATAACGACCGATCCTGTGCGTAGCTCATCCACCGCTCTCCAGCGAGTCTCACCAGGTCGTCGGTCCACCTTGCGGGACGCATTTTCCGGTGCACGGTCGCCACTCTAGAACCTTTCGGCCCTAAAAACCCACTCCTGTTCTTTTGTTGCCTTTCATACCAGGGCCGAGTCTTCCTTTTAGAAGCAGACCCCTGGTCCCAATAGGCTTCGACCCTGATGGGCCCCTACGGTTTGCTGACATCTTGAGGCGCGCGTGAAACAGTACGCGTCGTTGACGACTTGGGCTCAGTCCGGACGACGACATTGCTCGCTGTCCGCAAGCCCGCGCATACGGTGGTCGGAAATCGGGATCGGGATCCCGGTGGCTGGGGTGTGAGGGCCACTCCCTGTCCAGCTACACTTACCGCCGCAATCATGGCGTGCCCAGCGCTGATCCATGACTTAAAAGTATGATTAGTTATTATTATAAAAACCGTTATATTGTTTTGTTCTATCAGGTTTGTGGAGTATTTGATTAGCAGAATATGGCGGGTAATCAATCCGAACGAAAGAAAGAAGAGAGAAGAAGGAAAAAGCGGGAATGTGAACAAAGAAGAAGAGATAAAATAAAATCTGATCCTTTAGCATATGAAGTTGCAAAGGCTAAAGAACGAGAGAGGTGGAAGAAAAGAAGTGCTGAAAAAAAGATAAAAAGTATTGAAGAAATGACACCTAAAGAAAGAGCCAAAGATCAATCTGGAGAAAGAGAATGAGAAAAAAAAACAAGCAAGTAAAAGAAGACAAGAAAATATTTCAAGATTTTTTTTTAATATACTTCGCCTCACACTAGGGCTTGTGGTAATTACTCCTGTATAGGACCCAAAACACCTATCTGTAGGAAATCAGAAATCAGACATGTTTATTTCAAATAGACCAATTACAGGCACTTTTGAATTGTCAAAATGTCGGTCAGTCAAAAAAAAAAGTGAAGCTAAATTGCACGTTTCAAAGATGAGATGAACGTGCTATGGAGAATGATGTCTATGGAGAAGAACGTGCAAGAAACTCCATGGACACTCTTTTAAATCATATTAAGAGTTACATAAATCTTGGTTACATATTTCTTGTCACTTCTAAGGTCAAATATTTGTTCCGTTGGGAAATCGAAGCCGCGACATGCAAGGCAGCAGCCTATTGCTAAACCTAAACCACTGCATCAACCGGCGTGCCGTCAAAACTGCGTCTTCTTCCTGCCCTTGTCCCAACTTATTTGGGGAAGCGCAACACGTTTTTTTCTTCCATTCTATCCTGTCATGCCTTCAAAACTGCTGCTGAAAATGTATTTATTTATTATTTACTAGCGAGCCGCCGCGGCTTTGCACATGTGCAATGCTGATACCGCCGCAACCGCTATGTCCCTGATATCGTTTTGAATCCGTATCTTCGAAAATATTCACTTAAATTACATGCTGTGAAGGGCCATATTGATTTATATTAATTGCACAATGTATGTAAAGTACTTAATTGGATAAGGATTAAAATCGCTTTGTAATTAAGCCATTATTTCTCGTAAAAAAGTAAAGGATAAAAATGGTTATCGTGTTTTTGTAGACCTTTTTAAGGTGTACAATACTGTAGTATATTATAGTCAACCCCAATGGTTGACTATAATGTGTTAAAAGGGACAACACTGTGGTAGGTTTGCACAATAAATAAATAACAGATAACTATCAAGTGAGATGTAGTATCATTAAATTAAGTTACAAAAATAAAATACTTATGTATGCTAATATTATAAACTAATAAATACATTATAAGTGGGAGAATTATAATTTGACGAGATTTTTTTTTTTTTTTAGGTGGGAAAATCATCTTATGACAAATCCCGCTCTTGGGCGGAGCGGGAGACAGTGTCAGACTTTTACTGACTAAAAACCCACTCCTTTTCCCTCGTTGCCTTCGTCCCAGGGCCCGGGTTTCGCTTTCACACTACCCATGGCCCCAGTAGGCTTCGACCCTACTGGGCCCCTACGATTTGCTGACATCTCCCTGAGGCGCGCGTGGAACAAAACGCGCCGTAGACGACTTGGGCTTGGTCCGGACGGTTACCGGACGGTCGGACGGCGGGCCACCCATTGCCCGCAGTCCGCAAGCCCGCGCCTACGGTGGCCGGAAATCGGGATCGGAAACCCGGCGGCGGTTGGGGCGTGAGGACCGTTGCCGTTGCCTCACGCGATCGGCCGCTTCCTTTGCTAGCATTACTGCTTCGCAGAAGGAGGCGACCGCCTGCCACTCCTCTTCGCTCCGGACCATGGCCTGTACCAAGGCCCGGCGCGAGAGATCGCCGCCGCCGATAGCCCCCACGAGGACACGGCGTTGCTCTTCCCAAGCGGGGCACACCTCCACCGTGTGCTCCACCGTGTCCTCCGGGCGGTCCACACAGTGGCGACACCCGGCCGTCGCTTCCGCACGAATTCGGTGCAGGAACTTCCCGAACTTCCCGTGTTCGGTGAGAACCTGCGTCATGCGGAAGGTGAGGACGCCGTGAGGTCTTTCCAACCACGCCTCAAAGAGGGGACTCACCGCCATAATTGTGGCGTGCCCAGCACTGGGTCGCGACAGTCGCTGTCGCCATTTCACCATGAGAACCCGCCGGAGCTCCGTCCGCCATGCTTCGATTTGTCGCGGCAGCGGAATAATTTGACGAGATGGATTATTGAACAGCAACAACCGAACATTAAGAAACTGCAGATAAAAATCAACACAGAGAGACAAACAGACAATGACATAATACATCTAGATCTGGAGTTGTTATATGAATCAACGTCACTTGTGCTGTGGTAAATGAAATGTGTGGAAGTTCTTGGGAAATGATGAAAATAGCAGAATCATGCAGTTACGGCTTTGCTTTGCTAGTCATCGTTTAATGAAACCAATAACTTGGTATTAGTATTTTTTTTTCTAATTGTTATAAACAAGTGCTTGACTGCGATCCCAACAATAGAAAAAAAATACATTTTCTAATAAATGTAATAAATAAAAAATCCCAGTAAAAAAAAAATGTCAGTATAAAATTACATTTTGTTGTATTGTCAATTTTCAGTTTTTGCAGTAACAGGTAAATAGCAGCGTGATTACAAATCAAATGAATAATACTCAAGCTCCTACTGTTATTTTTTATGTTGTAAGTATAATAAAAAAATATATCAATCAATGTCTTAACCGATTGCGAACCCAGATTATTTTAATATACAAATCTATATATATAAAAGGGGAAACTGACTGACTGACATATCAACGCACAGCCGAAACTACTGGGATTAGGAGCGTGAAATTTTGCACAAAGCTTCCTTTTATATCGTACGCGAGCACTAAGAAAGGATTTTCCAAAATTCACTCCCTAAGGGGATGAAGCGGGGTTCCAAAGTTTGTAAGAAAAAACCTACACTCACGCGAGTGAAGCCGCGGGCAGAAGCTAGTAATAAATAACGGGTTATTTTTATAAAAAACGGGTGGCGCAAAAGTAAAGTCACAATGCAAATATGCCTTAACATCTGTATTGTAGAAATATACACTACTTTTAATTAGTACAAATACTTAAAGGGCTTATTAGAAAAGGTCTTGTTATTATTTAAGTAAAGTCTCAATAAATAATATTCATAAACAGAAAATTTATTAGCGTTTGTTTATATCCCAAAATGGCACTCAATTTATGGAAATATTGTACAGGCTATTAAAGAATGAATGAATGATGGTCAAAATGGAAAAACACTACACGTAGTATTTCCCAGTAGCAATTGTCATGAATGATTGATTCAAATATGAATTTACCAATTATGACAAATTTTCTTGACAAATTCACTGTAGTTTTCTGTACAATTATGTTATAGAGATGTGCCGAGACAGGCTGACTCGAGTACTGACTCGCATACCTGGTAAGTACTCACATTTTCCAGTACTCAAAATACAGGATTCGAATCCTCAGTTCCCCGATACAGAATTCGAGTACTTACAGTATTTGAATACTTAGTCGCGTATTTTAATCGCAACCTTGTACTTTCACACATAAAGTCGTACTTTAGAAACTAGTCGAGAGTGTCGAAAGCAAGCTTGATTAATTTGATGAGCTCAAACTCGATTCCTGTTTCGTTTCCTTTTTCAAGGATTACCAAGATAATCGAATATCAAAAATAACTGACTCAAACAGATCACTATGTGTATCCTTTATCGCAGATCCAAAATAAATATATAATAACTGTTTCTAAACTGCGAGCCTGACTTGGAGAATCAATTTTTACACGATTTTTAAAAGTGTAGAGATATTCCAACACAGGCATTTGGCTTTTTTCTCGTGAGACATAAATGTCAATGGTCTATTGAAACTGGTTAATCACATTGAATAATTTGCATTTATAATCTAAGAGCTGTCAAACCACATATTTTTAAATATTCTGCTATAAGGCGGCGATGATAAATAATAGTTGATAAGTGCTATGCTTTTTAATATAGAAAAAACCATGATTGATATTTTAATTTGAGAAAGTATGAATAACTAGTTTCTGTCAGCGGCTTCGCCCATGTGGAAATAGGTTTCTACATACAGACTTTGGACCCCCGTTCATTCGCATAATCGCTGGCCTGGTGCTGGCGTTGTAAGAGGAAACCTTGTGCGAATTTCACGCTTCCAAGCCCTGTAGTTTCGGCTGTGCGTTGATATGTCAGTCAGACAGTCAGTTTCTCCTTTTATATATATAGATAAATTCACTTCACACGCAATCGAACCTTCAATTGATAAATTAATAAATTTGATTTATCTATATATATAAAAATGAATAGCTGTTCGTTAGTCTCGGTAAAACTCGAGAACGGCTGGACCGATTTAGCTAATTTTGGTCTTGAAATAATCTTGATACTAAACTTCAGGAAGGTTTAAACGAAAAAAAAAATCCGTATACAACGCAATCTCTAATGAAAATGTCATTTTAAATTGATTTACGCTGGTTCTGATAATGCCAGTAGATGGCGTTACCCTTATTATTAGGCGGTATGAAGTTCGCCGGGACAGCTAGTAAAAAATAAAAATAGGTTAATTACGTTATTATTTTGCGAGTTAAGACATTATGGATAATAATATGATAGAGGTGTTATTTTGTGAGTTTAAAATGCTCTGACAAATCGTTGTATTACCTAAGATTCTAAGGAGACTGGTGAACACATCTTTTCGTTTCTAATGGTAACTTATGTTATGTTTCATTAAGGCTAACCGGATTTACGAAGTCTTAATTAAAAGTAAAAAAAATTAAGTAAACTCTATCATATGTTTCATTAATGAAATGAAACATATCATAGTGTTTACAGAATCAAGAAGAAGAATCAAAACATTTGTTTCAAATAAACCATTTACGGGCACTTTTGAATTGTCTAAATGTCATCATTTTCTTACACTTATTTACTTGTTAATATAGTCTACTAAATAGTACTTTTTACCGGCACACGATTCGTCGACCGAACCATTCACTTTTCAGTAGTTCACTGATAAAACTTTCACCAATTCACTGACACAACCACGACTTTGTCGCTAAAAAGAAGTTCGTCCTATGTAATAACCTGCCTAAGATATCATCAAGTACTGCTGAGCGTATAAGTCTGCTGGCTGTGAAGAAATGGGAATCGGGTTTGTAGCTTTACACACTCTCGTGGTTATGGTACCAAAGCCAGTCCCGTACCAGGAGCACAGTCTGCAACGCACGGCATACCAGCATCTATTGTATTGTTCATTGAGCTCTTGTCACCGCCGGCGTGACCGTTGTATTAGAACATAGCGGATTATTACCTGACGTTGGGAAGAGACCAGATAGTATGACGTTGGTGCTGTAGGCTTATGGTGTTGCACGCTACCTATCTCATTTTCTAAGTACGGCGGGCTGTGCTGGCGCTGTCGCTACGGCTGCTGAGGCCTTCAATTTATTTATTTATGTACAAAGAAACACTTAAAAATGAAAATAACAAAAGCAGATAGAAGAGCACAAAGGTACTGCTTATTTCAAATGAAATTTCTTCCAGCAGACCTGCGACAGGAGAGTTGGATGAGAGATGTAGACACAGTGTATTGTGTGACATTTATCCATTATTTCTTTTCATTTTCTTCCTTTTTTTTGGTTAAAAACTAGAAATTCGACTTTCAAAATTAAAGTTATTGTATTATATTAGATATATATTATTAATCTATCTATTTATATAAAAGCGTAATACCATTTACTGATCAATCACGAAATCTCAGAAACTATAACACCTACAAACTTAAAATTTGGCAAGTACGTTCCTTATAGGGTGTAGACATCTGCTAAGAACGGTTTTTACGAAACTCCACCCCTAAGGGAATAAACGGGCGTTGGAAGTTTGTATGAAGAAATCGACTATTACGCGGGCGAAGCCGCTGGCAGAAGCTAGTATTCAATATAATATTATCTAATGACCAACTGTTCAAGCTGTTGACACATTTTTTAATTTTTTTTATCCCGCTCTTGCGTGGAGCGCAGACTACCCGTGGCCCCAGTAGGCTTCGACCCCGCTGGGCCCTTATGATTTGCTGACATCTCCCTACGGCGCGCGTGGAACAATACGCGTCGTCGACGAATTGGGTCCGGACGGTTACCGGATGGTCGGACGATGGGCTACCCATTGCCCACTGTCCGCAAGCCCGCGCCTACGGTGGCCGGAAATCGGGATCGGAATCCCGGCGGCGGTTGGGGCGTAAGGACCGCTGCCTCACGCGATCGGCCGCCTGCTTTGCTAGCATTACTGCTTCGTACCTCCTCACTCCGGACCATGGCCTGTACCAATGCCCGGCGCGAGAGATCACTGCCACCGAGAGTGGAAGAGGACACGGCGGTGCTCTGCCCAGGCGTGGCACACCTCTACCGTATCCTCCACCGTGTCCTCCGGACGGTCCACACAATGTCAGCACCCAGGCGTTGCTTCCGCAAGCTGATTACACCTGTAATTGACATAATTGCACAGATCTAACTACTTGTAGATATAATTATCTAAATGTAAATATGTCGTTCGTGTTCCTCATAATAAATTAATGTCGTAATGAAAATAATAATAAAAAAAGACACAAACCTGCTTCACCGCGAGACTGGAGGTAGCTAATATATAAAACAGTTACATAAAACAATTTACTACATTAAGTTGTTTTAAATCGTCCTGCGGCGCGAATCGGCGCGGACGTATTGCGACACTGCTCTTAGACACACGCCGATCTGCGCACGCGACGCTCGCCATGGTTAACAACGGCACCAAAGCTCCGGACAGCTTCATAGGTCTAGTTGGCCTGAAAGTGTTGAGCTATATAGCCTGGAGTCTGTTCGTGCCAACTTTTTGTGCGTTCATATACGGAGTGACATCATGGTGCCTCATCAAGAAGTTTCGCCACTTCAGGAACTATGTGATGCTTAGTGGGACCCTCGCGAATACGATGCGATTGTTTGTGTTTGCATTGTCCACGACTCTGCTTACCAATAACATATGGCCACGAAATGTGACTCTGCGTCTAATGCCATCGACGATGTTACTATACTGCGCGTTATCTCACCACGGCTGGCTCCTTGTATTATGTTATATATTTTATGTGGATTTTGTGAAAGTGTTTCGTCTCGATATTCGAAGGAGATATCTAAAAAGTAGCCTGTTTGCCTGGGGTGTGCCTTTAGTGTCAATGTCTTTGTATTATTTATCTGGATGGTTGCTATATCTGTATTACGCCAGAGAAATAATTACAATTCCTATAGCCAAAGCACTGTTATTAATACCTGTGACTATGAATTTTATTATCTATGTAGCTGTGTTGTATTCTCTGTTCCGTTCCAGAGATTCTGACACAAAAACATCTATTAATCAGTGGCGTCGCTTCTATATATCTACGATGATATTTGTGCTTAGTAATATAATAGTATTAACCTATATTTTAGAACTGTTATCTGTTAAGTTATTGTTAATAGATATATTAGGAGAAGTGTTAGAATATATAAACACATTAGCTTTAAGTGCATATATTGTAATATTGAAGAGTAATCGGGTATTGTGGCGAGAATATTTAGATAGGAGAAGTAGGAGGTTACAATCTTAATACATTCCGTTCAAGATACATAGCATGGGGAAAACATAGAGGAAAACCCAGATATACTATGTCCATTTAACATAAATTTAAATAAACTTGTATATGAATTGCATAAGTTAAGTTCCCCAGAGGGTTTAACTTACCTATAATTTTTAACGGTATTTTATTTAATATATTTATATATACTTTATTGTACACCAAGATAATAACAGATACATATGAGCCTTATATTAAAAAACATACAATTGGCGGCTCTAACGCATTTTGCAATCACTTCCAGGCAACATGGTATAGAAAGAGATTGTCTGGACATAAAATGGGGTTGCACTTGGTGCATTACAAAATAAGCTAAACAATTAGTGAGAGAAAAAAAGAAACAATGTACATACTACATAAATATAATGATATAAATAAAAGGAGGAAATTACTGACTTAAATATCAACGCTTAGAACTGAAACTACTGTAACTAAAAACGTGTAATTTGGCACAAGGTTTTATCTTATTATGTAGGCGAGCATTAAGGTAAGATTTTCGGACATTCATCTTTTAAGGAGGTGAAAGGGATGGATTTGTATGCAAAATCTTATTCCTAGAGTCTAAATCCTTAAAAACCACGAATGGTAACATTTTAGTAAATAATAAAAGTTAAAATAATAAAAATAAAAGTCGTTTTTCAAAATTACGGGTGTTAAACATTATACGAAAGACCCTTATTCATAGGCCACTCCTGTTCCTTCGTTGCCTTTGTCCCAGGGCCCCGGGTTTCGTTTACATACTACCCATGGCCCCAGCAATTTTTAGGCTTAAGAAACTTGAAAGGTGAAATAATAAACATGGTCATTATTAGTTTTTCAAAGCCCTCATTTACGATTTAGGGAGTGTTAAGTTTTTGTAAAATAATCATATTCCTCGTGTTAATAAACTTGATTAAATACACCCAATATAATAACTATTGCTCAATTAATTTCAATTATTTGTAATGTTAAATAATGTAATTTTATTGTATTGACCCATAATTTTACAAACCATATTTGTACGCCAGAAACGGCAGAATATTATGATCATAATATATAAACACATAACAACTTAGTACAATATTCTGACAAATAAATGTATTCTTATCTATCACGAATATTAAAAAAAAAAAAAACAAATAAGAAATTCTGAGGTCACGTTATTAAATGTTGATGTTTTGACGTTTCCTGACGTCAAATCACTTGATGCATGAGAGATGAATTGATCTCAATGACGTCGAGACGCATCAAAGATTTTTGTATGACGCTAAATAGTCCTTGACTTCGACAAACAACTGTAGCTTGACGGAACGGCTTAGGGTCAGTATAGGGTATAGCTTTTTTTTTAAAGATGAAATCATCTTATGACTTTCCCACCCAATGGTGGAGCGTAAGAGCATGTCAGACTTTTACTGACTGAACCACGCCTATGTTCCTTCAGTTGCCCTTTGCGTTCCATAACCACGGGTAACCTTTTCAGAAGCCGATAGCTAAATATGCTCGAGCATCTTTCCTTCCTATCTAAGACACAAAGGTCTTCAAGCATTTTTATTGATTAAGAAACAACAATAGATAAGCACTCAAAATATGCTTATTTTCATTAAATAAAAGCCAAATCTATTAGTATGAGAAAACGGGTTTTGTTTTTGTTAATCATGAACGTATTTCTCAGAGCATATCTGATTGCAAAACACGTTTTTGAAAAAATAAATAAATTATAAAAGAACGGTGAACTTTCCTCATACTTTCTAAAAAAATGTACATTACCTGCCAACGTTGGCAATAAAATTAATAGCAATAACATAAAAAAAAAGAAAAAAGTATATTTAAAGTAGTTTTAGCTGACTCGGCAAACACCGTACCGCCTAACAGTCAATGAATGTAGTATATCTTTCGATATAGTCAACTGATTGCGATGAAATAAAGCCTAAGTAATATATCAAGTTACACACAATTTTGATGTATACAAGTTATCTACATCGATTTCGTAAATTTTACGTGATGCGCGCACAACTGAATACTTCTACATTTTTACTATATGTATAGATTTACTTTCGACAACTATATTATTATCGAAATGGTTTTTAAGTTCTTGACGATTCAGTTGCCACAGTAATTGACCTCAACTACTGTGGCAACTGAATATTATAGATACTGTTACTTTAGGGCGGAATTCACCAATAAAACTAATCGAGTTGTCTGTATTTTTCTTTTGTTGTATTTTTATAAGTAACACTAGTGACAGCGGTTAAACGCGATCATCCGAGCCAAACTTCAACGGTTCGAACTAAGCGATTTGCTACGTCGTTTATACCGCGTACATCGAGGGACTGGAACAATTTGCCTGCTGCGGTCTTCCCGTCCAACTATAATTTAGGTGCCTTCAAGGCTAGAGTGAATAGGCTCTAATAACTAGTGCGCCTCACTATCAATGATTGCATCACTGCTTACCATCAGGTGGGATTGCAGTCAAGCACTGGTTTATATCGAATAAAAAAAAAACGTTAAAACGCGATTAGTTTTATTGGTGAATTCCGACCCGAATTGTTATAAGTTTTTCAAATCAATAAGTGCTTTTATGACCACATGAGATTTGTAGAAGGTAGCGGGATATTGTATTTGACGTTTAAGTGTCAGGTCGATCTTTTCCTATAAATACGACTGGTTTCTGTTAAAATCTCTTACTTCCTATCCAGCCCTAGACCTTTACTGACTACCAAAGATCACGTAAGTTGTTTAATATTATACCTTTATATTATTACTAGTAGTTGTATTAATTGTATGTGTCATACTGTGGCTTTTAGTTCTAATTATGTTTTAATGATGAGTGTGTGAGTGTGTGGTGTATGATGAGTGAGTGTGTGTAGTGTGATGAGTTTCTTGCCCGTTCTTCTCTTCAACGATCTAGTTTTGAAACGAGCAACTAGTTATTTGATTATTTCACAAGCCTATATTTGAAATAAACACTTAGTTTGGTATTTCTGTGCTTTTCTTCATAAAACCCTTTCCTTACACACCACAGCCATAAGGACTTTGATACACAGTAAATAACCGTTATTCATCTTGAAATTTTAGTATGCTATGCAGGTAAATATAAATATATATCCACATATAGTTAGCACCATATTTCTAACAAGCATTTCACATTCGAAATATATGAAAGTTCTACGGCGTAGGAGGTTGCTACGCGGTAGCTACGGATCGTACTACGGCGTAGCACGAGCTACGAAGATGTCTTAGATCTTGTACCTCTGTCGGCGAGCAATGGGTGGCTCGCCGTCCGATCGTCCGGTAACCGTCCGGACCGAGCCCAAGTCGTCGACGGCGGTCAGCAACCGTAGGGGCCCAACAGGGTCGAAGCCTACTGGGGCCATGGGTGATGCGAAAGAGATCCCCGGGGCCCTGGAAAACAAATGGCAAAGAAGGAACAGGAGTGGGTTTTTAGTCAGTAAAAGTCTGACACTATCTCGCGCTCCGCCCAAGAGCGGGGGATGTCATGAGATGATTTTCCCACCCGAAAAAAGTTTGGGGTGCTACGACAGAAAACCTCCACGAGTGCTCGCAGGCTGTAGTTCCCTTGCGGATACGTCCGAAGTGAAGGCCAGTCTGCGGGACGGTGCACCCTGGGAGGCGGCTAACGACTCCCCTTGGGTACTTCTGCCTAAGGGGTCTCGATGTCCGCCTGCGAATATTCTGTCCGAAGAAACATTTCAACGCGTGTCCCTCTGCTACAGCAGAGGGCACAGTGGCGAAGTAAGAGCGGGCTCGGTGTGCACTCACCCTGCCACCGGGCAGGCAGGAGGAAAACTTGCTCTTCTTTCTGCCACCGTTAGTCTCGTAGCCCCAGAGATTGTCCAAGGTCATGTTTCTGACTTTTGATGGGGGTCGAGGGTCTTGGCTTAACCGCCCGGGCCGCGAGGAAGACAACCTCTATAAAAAATTACCCCAAACCTCCAAGCGGCGGCGCACCGTGAGGGAGGTTGTTAGCTTGACTGATGGGTAGCTAAATTAGTCTTTAGTGCGAACCACCCTACTTGAGCAAGTACCCGAAGTTTAATACTCGTGGGAACAAAATGGAAAAATCTAAATTTTTTAAAAACTACTTTGAGAGTGATGCGCGGTCGGAGTCCGACGCGGCATCCGGAAGGAGCTCGGAGGGCTCGGAGGTTGATGAGGTAGCGGGCGACTCCGGTAGACGCGCGAATGTCTACCGGAAGCGCTCCAGACCGGGGGACAAATCGTCCTCCGACGGGGAGATGGGCTCGGCCCGAAAAATCCCCACCAGTGGGCGAGGTGCGGGTCGAGCAAGGGGAAAAGGGAGGGGCCTCACTGCACAGGAGTCCGCTAAGCGAGCCGACCGACTTACCGCGGAGGGACGACACCCCGGAGTGGCCAGCGCTGTGGTGGATCTCTCGGGGCCATCTGGCAACGAGCGTGATGCTAGGGAGGACTCCGCCGAGGAGTCCCGCAGATCGCTGGGGAAGTTGGTCGTCGCCGCGCTGCGCGACATGGGCCGGAAGAGAGAGAGGACCTCCAAGGAGAAGACGATCCACCGGCATGCCGCCTCTATCGAGGAGGCTATCGATGCCTCTCTCGAGAAGAGGGTAGCGAGACTCCGGGCTGAGCTCCGGGCCGAGCTTCGGGCCGAGCTCGTGGGAGCCCAGGAAGTCAGCGGCTGTCGGGAGCCGACCGAGGGGGGGCGAAAGCAAGGGCAGGGGCAAAATCAGTCCCAGCCGGAGCCGGAGAGCCAGCTGCTGACGCTGGTGCAGCGGGAGCTGGCTAACCTTCAGCAGCAGCTGCAACAGCAGCAGCAGCAGTTTCAGCTGCGGATCCAGCAGCAGTTGTCCCTGCTGGAGGGCATCGTGCTGCGCCCCCCATTAGCAGCCTCCGGCCAGCGAAAGGCGGCGTCTTATGCCACTGCCGCGGCCGCGGCAGCTGCGCCCAAGGCGGGCCCGTCGGGGCAAGCTGGGCGCGGGGCCGTGGCGTCGGAGCCTGTGAGGTCAGCCCCGACGGCCAAGCAACAACAGCGGCAGATGGGCGGGGCGGCGCCCGCCACTAAACCGGCAAGACCTCCTACCGCAGCGGTGACTAGGCCGCGCCTGCCGCCTCCCCTTCCCGAAGAACCCTCGGCTGGCGCTGAGTGGACGGTTGTCGGCGCTACCAGGAAGGCGGGCAAGGCGGCTAGGGCGGCCAAAAAGCGCACGCGGCGACAGCAGCGCAAGAAGCGGACCATGGCGGCTAGACTTCGCGCCCCGAATTCCGAGGCTGTAGTTATTACACTACAGCCAGATGCGGAAAAGAAGGGCGTGACGTACAACACCGTCATGGAAAAGGCGAAACAGGCGGTGGTGGGCCACCTCAGCGAGTTTGGAGCCTCTGGGGGCTTCCGAATGAGGCGCACCGCAACCGGGGCCCGAATATTAGAGGTCCCTGGTGCGGACAGTGGCCCTGCCGCAGACGCCCTGGCTGCAAGGATCAGGGCGTGCCTGGACGTCGAGGAGGTCCGAGTGTCCAGGCCCACCAAGTGCATGGACATGCGCATCATGGGCCTGGACGACTCCGTCAGGGTGGACGAGGTGGTGGCCGCCATCGTCGGGGTGGGAGGGTGCAACGCCGATCAGGTACGGGCGGGCACTATCCGCGCTGACAGCACGGGAATGCGAGCCGTAACGGTGAGCTGCCCTGTGTCGGCGGCCAAGGCCATCACTGGCGAAGGCCGAAGGCTCTTGGTGGGCTGGGTCTCCGCGCAGGTAAAACTGCTGGAGCCCAGACCTCTGCGGTGCTACCGCTGCCTCGTGGGGCACCACGTGGGTGCCTATTGCACCGCGGAGGCGGACCGCAGTGACCGCTGCTTCCAGTGCGGTCAGCCCGGTCACAAGGCTGCAGAATGCCGTGCTACGCCGCACTGCTACGCGTGTGCGGCGGCAGGCAAGCCGGCCGATCACCGGGCTGGGAGCAGGTCCTGCGACCCCCCCGCCAAGGCCAAGGGCAAAGTCCCGAGGCAAGCCCACCCCGACGTCCTCTCCGCCGCAGCCTCCTCTCTGGCTGCCGCTGCTGTCGCCGCCGCAACCACCGCGGCAGGGCCCTCACGTGGGGCTCGGGAGGAGACTGTAATGGACTGTTAATACGGGTCCATTACGTCTCCTCCAGGCGAACATCAACCACTGCGCCCCCGCTCAGGATCTGTTGCTCCAGAGCATGGCGCAGTGGTCGATCAACATCGCCGTTGTCTCCGAGCCGTACTATGTCCTGCCCAGAGGCGACTGGATTCAGGACTTGAACGGCTCGGTGACTCTAATTTCGTCGGCCGCCGCCGGTACCCCGACCCTCGAGGCTGTCACGAGGGGACGGGGTTGCGTGGCAGCACGGTTCGGGGACATTGCAGTGGTAGGCGTATACCTGTCCCCGAACAGATCTCTCGGCGATCTCCACATCTCCCTAATGGAGCTGAAAGCCGTCGTCGCTGGGTTTGGTTCCCTCCCCGTGGTTGTGTGCGGGGACTTCAATGCCAAGAACTTGGCTTGGGGTTCTCGGTTCACGAACCAGCGGGGTCGGATGGTGGAGGACTGGGCTCTAGAGACAGGCCTGGTCGTCCTAAACCGGGGTTCTGTCCCCACGTGTGTGCGGATGCGGGGTGACTCTGTGGTGGACATCTCGTTCGCCAGCCCCGCTCTGTCGCCGCGTGTCGTCGACTGGCGCGTCATGGAGGGGGTGGAGACGTACTCAGATCACCGGTACATTCGGTTTGACGTCTCCGCCCAAACCTCGACCGCGCCGGTCCGACAGAACCCTTGTGGTCCGCGATGGGCGCTGAGGCAGATGGACCGGGAGCTCCTCCTGGAAGCCGCGATGGTACAGGCCTGGGTGCAAGCACCGGACAGGCCTGTCGATATCGACGTCGAGGCAGAGTGGTTCCGGGAGGCCATGTCGCAAATCTGCGACGCGGCAATGCCCCGAGTCCGTCCAGGACGTGCTCAGCGCCAGGTATACTGGTGGTCGCCGGAGATTGCGGCACTGCGCAACGCGTGCAATGCCGCACGACGCCGGTATGCCAGATACCGCAGGCGCCGCATCCGTCCACCGGATGCGGAGGCCAGAGAGGCGGAGCTGTACGAGGGATACAGAGAAGCAAAGCGCACCCTCCGAGCGGAGATAAGACGGGCCAAGCTCGAGGCCCGCAACGTGTGGCTGGGGACTCTGAATGGGGACCCATGGGGACGCCCCTACAAGGTGGTGCGGGACAAACTCCGCCCCTGGGCTCCCCCGCTGACGCAGAGTCTCCGGCCCCAGCTTGTGGAGGGTGTAGTGAGCACTCTGTTTCCTGAGCGAGGGGAACACTCTCCCCCGCCCATGGCTCCGCCACCAGCGGTGTCCGACGCGGACCACGATGGCGACGACGACGACAATGCTCCAGAGGTGACCGAGGTAGAGATGAGAGTGGCGGTACGAAGGCTGAGTGCTAAAAATACCGCCCCAGGACCCGACGGCTTGCCTGGGAAGGCCTGGGTCCTGGCCATGGAGGCTCTCGGGCCTCGACTAAGAGGGCTCTTCAGCGCATGCATGGAGAGGGGCCAGTTCCCACTTCGCTGGAAGACGGGGAAACTGGTCCTCATCGCGAAGCCGGGGCGCCCTGCGGACTCTCCGTCCGCGTACCGGCCCATTGTGCTGCTTGACGAGGTGGGCAAGCTCTTTGAAAGAGTAATTGCAGACCGCCTCGTCGCGCACCTAACACGGGTGGGGCCGGACCTGGCGGACGGCCAGTTCGGCTTTCGCAGGAGGCGGTCCACGGTGGACGCCATCATGCGCGTGCGAGCTCTCACGACGGGGGATGCAGTGGCCCAGGGCAGGTGTGTCGTGGCGGTGTCTCTGGACATCGCCAACGCCTTCAACTTCCTGCCTTGGAGCAGCATTAGGAGGGCACTCCGGTATCACCGGACGCCCGACTACCTCTGTCGTGTGGTCGAGGCGTACCTGTCATACAGGTACATTATCTACCCCGGTCACCAGGGAGAGTGGGAACGTCGAGAGATGTCGTGCGGTGTTCCGCAGGGATCGGTACTAGGGCCGCCCTTGTGGAACATCGGATACGGCTACGTGCTGCGCGGCGACCTCCCTGACGGGATCAGCGTGGTCTGCTACGCAGATGACACGCTGGTCCTGGCGCGGGGAGAGTCGTACCAGGTGGCGGTCGAACTAGCGACACGCGGGGTTGCGACAGTCGTGGGCAGGATCCAGGAGTTGGGACTCGAGGTGGCATTGCACAAGTCCGAGGCCATGTGCTTTCACGGACCTCGGAACGCGCCACCACCAGGTTCCCAACTAACGGTAGGAGGAGTCCACATCGGCGTCGGGTCGACGATGAAGTACCTGGGACTCGTTCTCGACAGCCGATGGGATTTCGAGGAGCACTTCCGACGTCTGGCTCCCAAACTAAATCGGACTGGGGCTGCCCTCGGGCGGCTCTTGCCCAACCTGGGAGGTCCAGACGCCTCCTGCCGAAGGCTCTACGCGGGAATCGTTCGGTCCATGGCCCTTTATGGCGCACCGGTATGGGCGCCGGCGCTGCGGAAGCAGCCGGCGGCCCGGCTGAACGCATGCCAGAGGGTCATGGCCATACGGATGGTGCGAGGTTACCGGACGATTTCCCGCGAAGCGGCGAGCCTCCTTGCCTGCCAGCCACCATGGGATCTGGAAGCAACAGTCCTTGCTCTCATGCACGATCTCCGCATGGAGATGCAACGCCGGGGCGAAACTCCGCTGCCGCGACAAGTCGCAGCATGGCGGACGGAGTTCCGGCGGGTTCTCATGGAAAAATGGCGACAGCGACTGTCGCGACCCAGTGCTGGGCACGCCACAATTATGGCGATAAGTCCCCTCTTTGAGGCGTGGTTGGAAAGACCTCACGGCGTCCTCACCTTCCGCATGACGCAGGTTCTCACCGAACACGGGAAGTTCGGGAAGTTCCTGCACCGAATTCGTGCGGAAGCGACGCCCGGGTGTCGCCACTGTGTGGACCGCCCGGAGGACACGGTGGAGCACACGGTGGAGGTGTGTCCCGCTTGGGAAGAGCAACGCCGTGTCCTCGTGGGGGCGATCGGCGGCGGCGATCTCTCGCGCCGGGCCTTGATACAGGCCATGGTCCGGAGCGAGGAGGAGTGGCAGGCGGTCGCCTCCTTCTGCGAAGCAGTAATGCTAGCAAAGGAGGCGGCCGATCGCGTGAGGCAACGGCAACGGTCCTTACGCCCCAACCGCCGCCGGGATTCCGATCCCGATTTCCGGCCACCGTAGGCGCAGGCTTGCGGACGGCGAGCAATGGGTGGCTCGCCGTCCGACCGTCCGGTAACTGTCCGGACCGAGCCCAAGTCGTCGACGGCGCGTATTGTTCCACGCGCGCCTCAGGGTGACGTCAGCAAATCGTAGGGGCCCAGCAGGGTCGAAGCCTACTGGGGCCATGGGTAGTGTGAAAACGAAACCCGGGGCCCTGGGACGAAGGCAACGAAGGAACAGGAGTGGGTTTTTAGTCAGTAAAAGTCTGACACTATCTCTCGCTCCGCCCAAGAGCGGGATTTGTCATTAGATGATTTTCCCACCTTAAAAAAAAAAAAAAAAAAAAATAAAAAAAAAAAAAAAAAAAACCCGAAAAAAAAAAAAAAAAGATCTTGTATCTTGTCTTATTTTTGAACCTGAAGCGATTCTCGGTCATATATTTTATGTGGAATATAAACTTGTTTTCAAAGCGACAAACCATAAAAAGCTTGAATGATGCGTTCTTAAAAACATCTGCATGCAAATCGGTTTACCAGTTTTAGCATTATAATGAGTTGATACGTTCAATTCAATTCAATTCATTTATCTAGTCCCATAGAAGTTTTCCAAATTTTACACATAATATAAGACTAAATAATAATAATACGCTTTATATTTATAAACGGTTTTATTTTTAAAATATTTAAATATGTAATTAATATGTTTATATAAGTGAAATAAAGACAATAATAATTCAATAAAAATCATAATAAATGTCAAAAAAAAAAAATCTTGTTGATAGGCTCACGCTTGACCACTATTACACCTGATGGAAAGCGACGACTTGGTCGACAATGGGGCGTGCTTACCTAGAAGAAACCTATTCACTCTTGACTTAAAGATCTCCATGTTGTTGCTATCAGGAAATACAGACTCTAGCAGAGAGTTCCACTCCTTAACTGTATTTACGCATAATATGTTCTCAATGCAGAGAGAGCAGTGGTGGCCGAGAGATAACGGCCACGACTTACGAGTTGTAGGTTTCGGGTTCAAACTCAGCCAGGCGCATTACTTTGTGTGATTTATTTCATCACCACTGCTCTTAAAACGGTGAAGGAAAACATCGTGAGGAAATCGGCATGTCCTAGAACCAAAATTCGAAGACATGTGACATTCACCAATCCGCACTGGGCCCGCGTGGATCACGGCCCCTTCCCTATCCTAGAGAGAGGAGGCCTGAGTCCCAGCAGTGGGTACATTGAAAGGCTGATCATGTTATGTTATGTTCTCAAAAGTCTTTACATATTATACTTTGACAGACACTGTTTTTTATACAGATACTAGCGGTCCCGGCAGACGTTGTTCTGCCCAAAAGCGGGATTTAGTAAAAAAAAAAAAAATTACCCTACTCTACCCTAGTCTACCCTACTCTACCCTAGTCTACCCTAGTCTACCCTAGTCTACCCTAGTCTACCCTACTCTACCCTACTCTACCCTACTCTACCCTACTCTACCCTACTCTACCCTACTCTACCCTACTCTACCCTACTCTACCCTACTCTACCCTACTCTACCCTACTCTACCCTACTCTACCCTACTCTACCCTACTCTACCCTACTCTACCCTACTCTACCCTACTCTACCCTACTCTACCCTACTCTACCCTACTCTACCCTACTCTTTTCTTTGCTATAAACCACACGGAGCCCGAGACCTTTCCAACGAATGCAAAACCGTGGAAATCGGTTCATGCGTTATGGAGTTATAGCGTCAGGAAGGAAAACCCGACTTATTTTTATATAGTAGATAATAGACTAGCTTCTGCTAATCAATAGCAGGTGAGTCAAGTAGGAAGGAGGAAAAATTAAATGTTATACTGCTTGTTTTCCTGAACATAATTACGTACTTATTTGAAATGTATCATTCATAGAACTTGTTCCAGTAATATTACGCTTACTTTCTAATTAGCGTCAGGTCTTTGTTCGAAAGAATTACTGTGGCTCTAAAACGCAACGGGCAAATAGAGGAACGTTGATGGGTTTAGTTTGTAAAAGTCTGACACTCCCTCTTGCTCCACCCACAGTAGGAGGAGTTATTTGATAGTTTCCCAATCTTATACAAAATAGTCTTGGTTCGATACTGAATCTGTCTCGGTTAAAGAAAACATTGATGTGAGCACGAATCTGTTATCTGCTTCAAATTGTACATGTACTTAAAATATAAGTATAAATGTACTTCAAGGTTCAGTTGAAAACCAGCGTCAGGCCACTGCTACTTAGTTCCCTGGCATTATGCTGAACTGGACCTATTTGGCATAGCCGTGAGACATATTGTTATTGTTAATTTTATTTCTCCATATTTTATTATGTTTAATTTTAGTATGCAAATCAATTACTTGTTGATTCTTGACTCATGGTGTGCCAAATAAACGTATTTTCTTTCTTTCTTTCTTTTTTATAAAGCTGAAGAGTTTCTTTGTACGCACTAATCTCGGGAACTACGGGTTCGTATTAAAAAAATCTTTTAGTGTCGGATAGACCATTCATCGAGAAATGCTAAAGGTGAATAACGTCACACTACAACCAATAGGAGCGGTGCAGTAACCAAAGAGGCGGGTAAAACCGCAGGGGACAGCTACTACATACATGAAATCTTACATTTTTCCCATGAACTAGGCAGAGTTCACAGAACTTCATCTATTACGATCCTTACATACTCCATTTGCTTCATAATAGATGAATTGCAGTTTTTTAAAACGGTATACTGTGGCGACCATGCAGGCCACACTAATACTACTAACCTGCAAACTGGCATGTTATACTTTTAAGGTTTATGTTAAGAAAAGTATAGTTGTAGATATTCGAAACATAATTGACTAGCTTCTGACAGTAATAATATAATAATAATAATAATAATTTTTTTATTGTTCTTTCTTCACAAAGGTTTCCTTAACTAAGTAATCTATTATACATATACAAGTGAGTAAGAAGCTCCTTTGCGAGAGACTGGAGTCCGTAGGTACTAGGAAGACCCTGTGTTACGGATCTCCAGGCCCTCACCCTAAAGAATACAAGAATGTACAATACGACAGTGGCTTCGCTTGCTTGAAAGAAACTTTCTCCATACAAACTTTGGACCCCCGTTTCATTCCCATAGGGAGTGAATTTTGGAAAATCCTCTCTTAGTGCACGCTTACGTCATAAAAGGAAATCTTGTGCTAAATTTCACGCTCCCAATCCCCGTAGTTTCGGCTGCACGTTGATATGTCAGTCAGTCAGTTTCTCCTTTTATATATATAGATTTGAGATTGTCAAACAAGAAAAGTTTAAGCGAATGAGATATTTTATTTAGATAATGTAAAAAGAGTGCTACTAATAATTTAATCATAGTAAATTGAAATTAAAGCCTTTTCATTTGCTTCCCTCTATCACAATACTTTGAACTGAAAACTACAGAAAATGCAAAACAAAGAAACCAAAATATGCCTTTTTATAACTTATTGTGTGTCCCACTACTTTCGCCTTCCAAACCTCTGTGTCTAAGGCGATCTCTGGCCAAGTTTGCCCCGCGAACATGATCATATTAACTCACCATCTGGATCATCATCAGATGGATCGTAAGAACTTAAAATAATACAAGGGGAAGTCTGCTAACAAATTAATCAAACTCTATATAAAAGCATTTATATAAAATAATCATCATCATCATCTTCCTGCTCTTGTCCCGTGTTATTTGGGGTCGGCGCAATACGATTTTTTCTTCCATTCTGCCCTGTCACTCGTCATGCTATCACTAACTTCCTTTTCTTTCATATCACTCTTCACACAATCCATCCATCTTTTCCATTCATCTTTATAGACTCATCATTATAATCATTTCCGAAAGATGTCCACTGCTAGACATAGGCCTTCCCCAAGTGTCACCATAATGAACGGTCCTGTGCGTCTCGCATCCATCGGACTCCCGCAACCGTTACCAAGTCATCGGTTCACCTTGTAGAAGGCCTTCCAACGCTACGTCTTCCGGTACGTGGTCGCCATTCCAGAACCTTTCGGCCCCAATCGCCATCCGTTCTGCGAGCAATGTGCCCTGCCCATTGCCACTTAAGTTTGGCAATTCTTGGGGCTATGTCGGTGACTTTGGTTCTTCTGCGGATATCCTCATCCCTAATATAGACTAATTATTGATAATTATCTCGACTATCATATATAGCTAATTTCGAAAAAAGATTTACGTACTTTAATATAAGTTTATTAAAACTTTTTATTCCAAATCACTCCGAAGATATCACAGTGCAAAATAACCTGTTTTGAAAAACCCCAATTTCATATGAAAGAACCTATTTATACGTTCTTACACTTGGTATTACGCACCTGGGGATTCTGAAGATCATTACCAATAAGATCTGTATAACCTTCTAGAGCGTCTCCTTCCGATGTTTGACATTATTTATTATTTACTAGCTTTTGCCCGCGGCTTCGCCCACGCACATAGGTAGCCTATGTCACTCAGGAATAAAGCAGCTTTCTATTGGTGAAAAAATTTTAGCTATCGGACCAGAACTTTCAGAGATAACCTCCTACAAAAAAAATAACAAACTACCTCTTTAATATTAGTGTAGATTTATTTAACTTTATGTACAGTAGTGGTACATAGGTGGACTTAATGCAGCATGGAATTCTCTACCAGACGACTTTTAAGTTAAAAAGGACAACGTTTTGGTAGGTGTGACTTAATCAAAATATTCACAAATTAGTCAGTAAATACCAGACTACAAATATTTAGCTTTACATAAGTATTCTTAACTCTTAGATATTATATAACTACACCAGATTGTATGATTACGTGTGTACTTAATATTTATAAATGCTAATTATTGATAATTATCTCGACTCATTGCAGACAGACTCACAGAACCGGTTTCATGGATTGTTTATCAACAATTTTCCTGTATTAACCAACCGGCGCCCCTAAAGCGCCGCAACTACATGCGGGTAAGTTGCCGCCGAGTTGACGATTTGCTCATCTATGTTAGTAATCGGTCCACAATTGATCGAAAATTCGGTGAACATACATAAAAAACAAAAAAAAAATACATTCAGCCGAACATAAAACCTCCTTCATATTCATATTCATTTATTCACATAAAAATAGAGTAATTACATGCGATGATTTCTTATGTTACATTATTTAATATTATATTCTATTTAGCCTGCTTAAAGCATGTGAAGTTGTTTGTTTATACAAAGAAATAGGTATTTAATAACAATAATAATTCAATCTTAATAACTCTGAAATTCGGCGTGCCTGATGTAAATTATATAATAATAATAATAATAATCATCATATTTATTCAGGTAAGTTACACCCATATCATTAAATAACACAACACTATACATGACACAATTTACTTTAACTTATTACCTAATAAGACTTGTGATTAATAATAAATAAATAAAATTGCCTCAAATTTTGAATTAATTAATAAAACACAATAATTACATTACATAATACAAAAATAATAAATAAACAAATCATCAATATAAATTCAATCAAAAACATAGTCAATCAATTAAAATCAAATTATATAAATTAAAATAATGCAAAATTAAAATCAAAATAAATTTTATTTATTAAATATTATTAAATATTATTTTATATAATACCTGGTTAAAAACAGTTCAATACAATCCAACTAAGTAAATAGTAAGTCAGATATTTTATCACGTTAAACAATGTCAGTTATATAAGTACTCTCTGGTCACAAACACACACACACAGTACAGTCAAATGAAAATAATAAGTCATATATTATATCATATTAAACAATGTTACTCATTTACATACAAACTATATGTATTTTTGTGAAAATTGAAACTTTTTTTAAGAAGTAGCTCTTTAAGTACTTTCTTAAACTTTGGAAAAGGAAGATCTTGGATGGTTGTGTAGCATCACCTACGAGTTACGACACCCTAACTGGCTGGATAACCATAGTGTTTTTGCTATTTAAACTCTGTACTCTTTCTTCTGTCATAAAAAATCTTGACGTTTTTGTTGAATTTGTACTAATACTACTTCAAGAAAAACGTCAAATGGTTTTTCCTTTAAAAACATTTATGATAATTTTCTACGATTACCTGCTATCTGTAGCAACCACAAATTGGTGACCCCGACGTGATCGTACAGAATCATGAAGCGACATCCCAAATACAAGCTTAACGTACGTGGTAAAGAAGTTACCGTAAGCTTAGACCGAATCAAGCCTGCATACATCACTCAGGAAGCAGACGATCCGCCGCCAGCTCCTTTACCAACGGCTTCACTCTCCGCCACTGCAGAACCGCAAGAGAGGAAGACGAAGTCCGGGCATCGGGAGCACTTCCCAGTTATATACCGCCCGCAGTAGTGGTCTAAGTGGGGGAGTACTGTAGCATCACCTACGAGTTACGACACCCTATCTGGCTGGATAACTATAGTGTTTTTGATATTTAAACTCTGTACTCTTTCTACTGTCATAAAAAATCTTGACTTCAACAAAAACGTCAATTGGTTTTTCCTTTAAAAACATTTATGATAATTTTCTACGATCACCTGCTATCTGTAGCAACCACAAATTGGTGACCCCGACGTGATCGTACAGAATCATGCCGCGACATCCCAAATACAAGCTTAACGTACGTGGTAAAGAAATTACCGTAAGCTTAGACCGAATCAAGCCTGCATACATCACTCAGGAAGCAGACGATCCGCCGCCAGCTCCTTTACCAACGGCTTCACTCTCCGCCACTGCAGAACCGCAAGAGAGGAAGACGAAGTCCGGGCATCGGGAGCACTTCCCAGTTATATACCGCCCACAGTAGTGGTCTAAGCGGGGGAGTACTGTAGCATCACCTACGAGTTACGACACCCTATCTGGCTGGATAACTATAGTGTTTTTGATATTTAAACTCTGTATTCTTTCTACTGTCATAAAAAATCTTGACTTATTACAACTTCAACAAAAACGTCAATTGGTTTTTCCTTTAGAAATATTTATGATAATTTTCTACGATCTGCTATCTGTAGCAACTACAGTTGTTTGCAACCTATTATAAATTTTAAAACATATAGCTGAACAATTTTTGTTAAACACTGCAGTCTTTGGTACAAATTCTAGCACCTGTCGCTGACCATGTCTTGAATTACGTGGATAAGACGTAGATATATATTATCACGTGCTTAAATGTCACAAGTTTTCACAAATAGGTTAGGATTAGATTTTACAAATATACAAATTTCGAAAATATACATCCTAGGTATGGGTAATATATTGAGTTTTTTAAAGTACGGTTTACAGGACTCATACGGGGGAATGCCAACAATGCCCCTTATGCAACGTTTTTTAAAATAGAAATGCCCGCTGGAAGTCTGTTGAGTTTCCCCATAGTATCAACCCATATCGTAACACGGAAGCTACATATCCATGATGCTAACAATACCGTATGTTGGGCTGATTTAGTTCTAAGCCTATTTAAAACATATACAAAAGTGTTTACTTTCTTGCAGATCTCATCAACATGTGCTTTCCGATCTAGGTACTTGTCCATTGTAAATCCTAAAAATGTTACATTGGTAGATTCGTTGATTTTTGTACCATCATATGAGATATGTCTTGGAATGATCTTAGATCCACGGGTTTGAAATTGCATAAATGTCGTCTTACTGATATTTACCTTTAAATTGTTCCTTACTAACCACCCTACAACTAGATCTATAGTGTTCAATGTCAAAAACATTATTAATTATATGGTCGTATGTCAATATGATAAAGATGTCATCTGCAAATAATAAGAATTTATTGGTAATAATGTCAGGTAAATCATTATAAATCACATCATAGCTTCAATTAATATATTGATATTACCAACCTTATTCTAGTATCGAGTTCAACTTTATCAAGGGAAATCCACTAACAAAACTGGTTTCATTTTCTCTTTTACAGTTAAACTCCATGTTCTTGTATCCTTAAAGATGACGCCAAAGATATTACATTTCTTGCCAGTTTTGCTTAGATTTTTTATTTAAAAACTCTTGCCATAATACCCGATTACTTTTCACTATAATTATAAACACATCTAAAGCTATTGTATTCAAATTTATTCCTAATTCTGCAATAACAACAATTGCAAAGACTTTGACGTCCAATATTTCTAAAATATTTGCTAATTCTATAATATTACTGAGCACGAATATTAACGTGGCTATGTAAAAGCGACGCCATTTATTAATTAATGGTCTCCCAGCAGCTTCACAACCGCGAAACAGAGAATACACTACTGTTAAATATATTATAAAATTAATCACAATAGGAATTAATAAAAGTGTCTTAGTAAGAGCTGTAAACATATAGTCTGTAACTATTTCACTTGAGTTATAAACATAACAAAATAATGCAGCAATAGTGTATATGACTGATAATATCAAAGGTACGCCCCAGGAAAACAATCCACTCTTTAGGTACCTTCTACGAATTTCAAGATGGAAGACTTTTACTAAATCGACATAAAAATAAAAACTCAGCACTAGTAACCAACAATGAAATGATAGCGTAGTATACATTACAAGAGACACAGGTATTACTCGCACCACTGGGTACCGTAACAACGCGTTCGGGGTTACTAGAGCAATGCACAGCTCAAACACAAACAGACGGATTAAATTCGCCACGATAGCACTAAGAAGCACATAATTTCTTAAGTTACGAAACTTTTTTATGAGGCACCATGATGTTACTCCATATATACTTGCTAGCAGCGTCGGCACGAACAAGACCCATCCAATAATGACAACAGTTTCAACGGAAAAAAAATCATCGATTTGTTTGGAAACTTCGTCAACATTGGCCATAGTGAACGCCGCGGGCGCAAGTCTGCGCGCTACTGGATAGAACGTCGGCCCGTCCGTACCGATACACGGCTCGCAGCGCTTTGAGTTCACTTCGATTTTTAATTTCATCCTATACTTTTCTCACTTTTGACGATGTCATGTACTTCGATCTGACGCACACATCTCGCCTTGTGACGTCAATTATGGATACTAATGTAAAATCTTATGAAGTTTAAATCACTGTGACACAATATTTTAACTGAGTTGAAAACATATTTTTATTATTAACTAATAAATTTTTTTTTTATTTTTTTATTAGTTAAGGTGTGCAATAAAGTAATAAATAAATAAATTAATTAACATGGATCCACTAATAGATATGTAGGTACTTATACAGGAAATAATAAATAATATTACAAGAAGTATAACTGGTATTTTATGTTGTGTAAAGCTTTGTGATGTGAATAAGTATTAAGACATCCCATCTTATACTTACACCACAACGCTCTAACATAAAATGGCGGTAAGGTCGAAATAGAAATTCATTTTCATTTGTTTCAATGTACATTGAAACAAATGTTTTGCTCGTAAATATTTAAAAATACCGATTATATACAAAGATTATTTTTTACTATAACTATGGGTCATCACCATAATTTCAGCCGATAGATGTCCACTGCTGGACATATGCCTCTCCCAAATGTCGCCACAATGAACAGTCCTGTGCGTGTGGCATCCATCGGATTCCCGCAACCTTCACCAGATCATCGGTCCACCTTGTAGGGGGCCTTCCAACACTGCATCTTCCAGTACATGGTCGCCACTTGAGAACCTTTCGGCCCCAATGGCCATATGTTCTGCGAGCAATGTGCCCTGCCCATTGCAACTATGGGTTGTTTTGAAATAAAAATATTTATTTTTAGTATTTACAGTTTAATCTAGTTTTTTCTTTTAAATTCTTACGTTGTACGTACTACATTGTATAAATAGAACAGAATAAACTTTATTGTACATAAAAAAAGTAACACAACTTATACATAAACTTAAATCTATGGGTACAATGGCGGTCTTATCGCTGACAGCGATATCTACCAGACAACCTTACGATGTATCGAAAGGACTAAAATAATGCAGTTATTTGTTAGCGGTATACTGCTAACAAATAAAAAAAAAACATTTAAAAAAATAATTAAATGTTAATAAATAGTACAAAGCCCGAAGAATCGCCATACTTAAGTGGCAGTGGGCAGGGCACATTGCTCGTAGAATGGATGGCCGATGGGGCCGAAAGGTTCTAGAGTGGCGACCGCGCACCGGAAGACGCAGCGTTGGAAGGCCTCCCACAAGGTGGACCGACGACCTGGTGAGGGTCGCGGGAGTGCGGTGGATGCGAGAAGCACAGGATCGGTCATTGTGGCGACGCTTGGGGGAGGCCTATGTCCAACAGTGGTCTTTCGGCTGAAATGATGATGATGATGATGACGAAATAGAAATTTAACAATAACAATGTTCACAAAACTACTTATCAAAACTGGAACCTTGTTTGCCTCTTTGAGAGTACATACTTTATAATATTTCTAGTTTTTTGTTTTTTGAAACAAGCAGGTTTTTTATTGTATCATAATATCGTAAACAACAAAATTATTCAAAACATTGTTGTCCCAATCTAAAAGATTCTAAATAAAAATATTGCCACTTGTTCTGGCATTAATGCCATCGTGGACAAAACCTGAATGAGCATGAGAATTAGCACGAAACACAGACGGCATACCCAACAGTTAGTCAAGCTAAAGATCATGATGCTGGGATTACCAGTCCTCTAGCCAAGTCTGTTACGATCGTTTCGTTTGCGTCGGACGCCTCGAGTAGGCCACGCCTCCGATTCCTTTGTTCTGATCACGTGACTGAGCGTTGAGATGACGTCAGAACAAAGGAATCGGAGGCGTGGCCAACTCAAAGCGTTCGACGTAAACGAAACGTAACTTGGCTAGGGGGGCAGTTCTTCATTAGATTACGAACATCAGATGGTAAATGAACTGATAAATAACAAAACTATCTAGGAAACGTTATAGAAAATGCAAACTACTATTTTTGCAAACTCAAAAGCTTTTCTTTCAAATAACCCATTAGCAGGCACTTTTGAATTATCAAAAAGTCAGACAATAAAAAAAACAGGGCAAATGCGAGTTCCACACAAACTTACCTATGAAGATTTAAGAAGATTTTTCCGAATTGTAAAAAAAGTTTTTTTTGTGACGTCACTACAAATTTACAGTTTTCAGATTTATTCCTATATAAGACCTTGCTTGATGCCAAATTTTAGGATTCTGGATAAACGGGAAGTACCCTATGAATTTTGATTCCTTTGAAAGTGTTGAAATGTACGTTTTTGCGACATAAACAGCCGTACCTTTTTTTTCCGTTAACTTAGAAGTTTGATTTTTTCACAGCTTCAAGGAACTGCAGACTTGAGTATACGGTTTTACTTTCAACTCGATGCCTCCACGCATTTCTGAGACAAAGGGTCTTGATAGACAGACAGACATACGGCCGGACAACAAAGTGATCCTATAAGGGTTCTGTTTTTTTCCTTTTGAGGTACAGAGCCCTAATTATGCTAATAGCACTTGCAAAGCGTAGATTGCTATAGAAAGAATGCGCAAGAGACTTAATGGGCCTTTTGAGAGAATATCAACAATTTGTTGGCATAATGTATCGTACTATGTTTATTTTATGTTCCTTAAATTGAAAATTCATTAAAGGTTAAGCGGGCTGTTGACCAAATTACAACAGCCTATAAAATTGTTAATGGTTACACTGATGTGTCTGACTTACATGTAGAGTTGTGTCAATTATTTGTTCGCTCTAGAAAGCATAAATTATTTAATGTCCCATTTTGTCGCACTGTAGTTCGATCGTGGAGACCAACCCTGGATTGGATTTGTTTGCTGATGAATGAAAGACGATATAAGACTATTAGAAAGTTTGCGATTCTGTGAGAAGACAGAGCAAAAGGATTAAATTATTTTAGTTTTAATGGCTATTTTGCTGTACTAAATAAATAATAATTTTAATTGATATTAAAATTACGATATCTGAATCGGATATTCCAAACCTTAATAACTAGGTGTTTTAATATTTAGGGTATGGTGGGATCACATGCGTAGTAACAAAAAGGTCATTCAGACAAATACCAAAAACCAGTTACAAAATTGACATTTGAATATTTTGAACTGGACTCATTAAAATTCTAACCAGTTTAATTTTCCTCAAAAATAATTTGACATAACATAAAAGCTCTTATAAATATAAAACACATAATATCATATAATTTCTAGCGACTTTTGAAGCAACCTCCTATTTAAAAATTCACGCCAAATTTCTCGATTACTTTTGCCAATTGTGAAATACACAGCTAATGCTATTGAATTCAGTAATTCTCCAGAGGCTCCTACAAGTTCCACTAAGTTACTTTTTATATCAAATATATTTTTAGCAGCATATAATACTATAATATCATTGAGTATAAATATCAACGTTGCTACATAAAAGCGACGCCATTTATTAGTGCATGTTCTCGCACCAATTTTACTACCGCAGAACAGAGAATATACTACAACAATGTAAATTACCAAACTTATAGTCACAGGTATCAATAACAGTGACATGCCAATTGGAATTGTAAGTTTTTCTTTCGAATCCAACATATCAAGAAACCATCCAGAAAGATAATATAAAATCACTAATATAAAAGGAACACCCCAGCCAAACATACTACTTTTGAGGTACCTCCTACGAATGTTAATGTTGAAAATTCTAACAAAGTCAACATAAAAAATATAGCTTAACACAAGTAACCAACAATCAAAATTAAGTATACAGTACAAAAAGAGATACTTAAAGAAGTTAATACACTGAAAGCGATGTTCAAATCCCTCACCATTGAAGATAAAAGTTTCACACAGTAAATATAGACAGAAACGTTTTAAAAACAACTTGTAAAATAAAAATGCGAAGCTACGCAGTACATTTGCTAGCATCACGTTAAGAAGCACATAGTTCCTGATATGACGAAACTTCTTGATGAGGCACCACGATGTCAGTCCATAAATAAGAGCTGCCAGACTAAACACAATGATAATCCAGGCAAACTTTTTGAAAATGTCCACCGATGACACATCTTCGGATGGTATAGATAAGAATGCACTGCCAATATCGTATGTACTGGCGTGATATGCACTGGCATAATATGCTCTGGTATCATATGCACTGATACTATATGCACTGGCGTTATTTGCACTAGTTCCATTAATATTGGTATTGTTATCGGCCATGATAGGCATCGCGTGCGCAAATCAGAGCGTCCTGATGAGTAGTGCCACCACGCGAGTATGGTACACGCTGATAGGTACATCGCGCCGGTTAAACTAATGGTTTGGTTATAAGGCAAGTATGTTAATCACAGTGGTAGGTCCTGTCCTATTTATCATTAATGTCATTTAATTTTGTGTCAAATTTGAGATGTTTGATGTCATTTTCCAGTATTTGTCTCTATCTATCTCTGCCACCTGTCTCTTCTTTGTAAATCCTGGAGCTTCTGACCCATTTATACGACACTTGTAAAATTTTTAGTAGTCTGTCATTTTTTTTTTTGTATGTGGTAAATCATCCAATGACATCCCCCGGCCTTGGGCGGAGCAGGAGGGCTGGTCAGACTTTTACTGACTAAAAACCCACTCCTGTTCCTTCGTTGACTTTCGTACCAGGGCCAAGTCTTCCTTTCAGAATCAGACCCTTGGCCCCAGTAGGCTTCGACCCTGCTGGGCCCCTACGGTTTGCTGACATCTCCTTGAGGCGCGCGTGGTACAGTACGCGCCGTCGACGACTTTGGCTCGGTGCGGATGGTTACCGGACGGTCGGACGGTGAGCTTCCCATTACTCGCTGTCCGCAAGCCCGCGCCTGCGGTGGCCGGAAATCGAGATCGGGATACTGACGGTTGGGGCATGAGAGCCGCGCTCTTGCGCGTGCACGTGCGACCGCCTGCCTCTCCTCCTCGCTTTGGACCATGGCCTATACCAAGGCCCGGCGCGGGAGATCGTTGCCTCCGATCTCAACAATAAACACATTTCAATGTGTTTCAATCTTTTTTAATTGTTTTATAGTAGTCCATACTGACCCATTTCAGCAGCTTTTCCAATATATGAGGCTTTAACCGGTACCAGTTGCATCATCAGCTCCCTAGCCTTTTCCCAACTAGCTCTGGGTTGGCTTCCAGATTAACCGGATGCGGCTGAATAACCGATCCCATTTTGAGAAGCGCTTTTGTAGCCAAGTTTTCTTGTTACATAATATGCGTAACATTTTATGAAATCAAAAACCTATCTGGTTTTAATGAAGTAGGTATTACACTGTACTTAATTCTTCAGATTTTATTCTATGAAATGACACAGCTATAACATTGTCTTTTGGACATTTTTGTGACAATCGTTTGCAAAAAGTACTTACGTTCATTCATTACGTACGAACGTCAATTTAAAGAGCAGAGAGAAAGAGAGAAAGCAAGAATTGTAGGATGAAGGGAAATGACAATCACACCATGCAATTGACAATATTTAATAAATTGGTTCGCCTCACCATCAATGATTGTATTACTACTTACCATCAGGTGGGATCGCAGTCAAGTACTAGTTTATATCAACTAAAAAAAATATATCAAAAAAGGTACCATTGGGAACATTCTTAAATTAATTTTATTCATTTGTTCTCAACAATTCTAGTAAACAGTGAAAATATTCTGTGCACTGTGAAGTATGTTCAGGCAGTAAACTAAAGGTTTAACAACTGTGCCTAGTAGATCAGAAGTGAAGTGTAGAATAATATTTCTTACGATTTTTATATTTTGTTACAGCGCAAAGGTCGAGAGGCTGAGATCTACATAGTAGCACAATACCAACAGGTATTGCGCAACACGTAGGGATCTAATAACAGCATCAGTGGACGGCATTGCGTTGGCGAATACTGGGCCAGGCAAGGAATTTAAAATTAGTTTTGCCATCGACACGCTAAATAGAAGTTGCGCATATTTCATTTTTTTTGTAGCTTTGTTCATTACTAAGTAGTCTAACCTGATTTTAATTTAAATATGTGGTTATAATTATCAATTCAACTCAAGCGATGTTTTGTATGGTCTTCTTTTTGAAAAATTTTTCCCATAGTACTCGATTTCTCTTTCCTATACTGAAATACAAAGCCAATGCTATTTCATTGAAGAATTCTCCAAATAATCCCAATATAAATATTTATCACTCCTGCCGCCCTAGCCAAGTTACGATCGTTTCGTTTGCGTCGAGCGCCTCGAGTAGGCCACGCCTCCGATTCCTTTGTTCTGACCACGTGACTGAGCGTTGAGATGACGTCAGAACAAAGGAATCGGAGGCGTGGCCTACTCGAGGCATTCGACGCAAACGAAACGATCGTAACTTGGCTAGGGAGGCTGATATGTGATTACATCCATAATATTACATAATACAAAAAATAGTATAGCTACACAAAAACGAGGCCAATTGTTATCAGAGGAGGAGCTCACGCCAGCTTTACTACCGTAGAACAGGGTGTACAACACAGGTATTATTGACAATGATATGATGATACCAAAATCAAACATATTTATAGAGAAAATCAGTTTAATCGTCCTACCAGTAATTTATAAAATAAATACTATAATTAAAGACACACACCAGGCAAAGAGACTACTCTTAAGGTATCTGGATTATCCAGGACAAATGTTTGTGTGATGAGCACGATCATTTGTTCAGTGTCTGGGTGAAATTTATTTATCTATCATCATCAGCCTTTTAATGTTTCCACTTCTGGGACTCAGGCCTCCTCTCTAGGAGAAGGAATAGGCCGTAATCCACCACGCGGGCCCAGTGCGGGTTGGTGAATGTCACATGTCTTCGAATTTTTGATTCTAGGACATGCCGGTTTCCTCACGATGTTTTCCTTCACCGTTTTGAGAGCAGTGGTGATGAAATAAATTACACAAAGTAATGCGCCTGGCTGGGTTTGAACCCGCGACCTACAACTCGTAAGTCGCGGCCGCTACCACTCGGCCACCACTGCTCAATATTTATCTATATATGTATGTATTTAGAAATATATAAGTATGTTTATCAGTTGTCCAGTATCCATAACACAAGCTCTGCTTAGCTTAGGACTAGACGGCGTGGTGTGATAGTTGTGAAATAATATATTATATTATGTATATCTTCTAGGAACATTCAAAATAAAAATTCGAATAAAATCGTCATAAAAATATAGCTCAACTCTACTAGCCAAAAATTAAAAGCGAGTGTAACATAAACTATTAGATAAATATACAACATAATTTTTAGTATAAGCTAAACCTGAATATAGTTTATTCAGAATAAGTAACTGAATCGATTCCAATAATTTTTACCAAAAATATTTAAAAAAGGGCACAAGTTGGACAACACCGAAACTAAGTACAACACAGGTCACGGCAGGTCATAGCGGGCATTAGACGTCAGCACACAGCTGGATGCAGGCGCAAAACAACCCCTCAGTCGCCCAGATAGCCCGGTAACCATGTATTATTGCTGACAACCAGGTAAAACAACGAGCTTATAACTTTGTGATTTTTAATGATACAGTTATGAAACTTTGTACATAGATTCTTTACATAAAAATACTAGAGATGTGTTTCGGGTTTCGTATATACTAAAACTAATGTTTTATGTATAGCCAACCTAGTCGTCGGTCATTGTCACAAAAAATGAACAAATCAAATACTATATGTTCAAATGAAACAAGTAGATTTGCAAAGATTACGTTAAGAAAGACATAGTTTCTGAAATGAAGGAACTTTTTGATGATCCATCACGATGTCACTCCGTATATGAGTACAGTCAGAGATAGGTACTAATACCAATCCAGTTCGTAATTGCGAACATTTTGTTAATTAACACAAATTCGGTTTCTGACAAGATGTATGCACTGGTGTCATTTGCACTGATTTTGTGTAAACTAGTATTATATGCACTGTTACTGTATGCACTACTGTTATTGATAATAATAATAATAATAATAATAACCCCGCTCGCCCTGGCTAATGAGAACTGGCGCAAACCGGTAGTGCTTGACACTAACGATCGCAGGGAAGTATGGCAGAGCAAGGAACTTCACGGACGCTTTTTCCGGGCCCTTCACAGGCCCGATGTAGACCAATTGGCGTCCGTAGCCTGGCTGCGTTCCGGTGACCTCTTTGGGGAAATCGAAGGTTTTGTCTGTGCAATTATGGACGAAGTTATCATGACGAATAACTACCGGAGATTTATTGTGAAGGACGGCACGGTTGACATCTGTCGGGCATGCCACCGTCCGGGAGAATCAATTCGTCACATTATCTCTGGTTGTTCTCGTCTAGCTAACGGAGAGTACTTGCATAGACACAACCTTGTAGCCAGGATTATCCATCAGCAACTTGCTTTGAAATATTCTCTTGTGGAATCGGAAGTGCCGTACTACAGGTATGAGCCCGACCCAGTTCTTGATAATAGTCATATCAGTTTGTACTGGGATCGGTCCATCATCACTGACAGGACTATTGTAGCCAATAAGCCTGATATAGTGGTGGTGGACCGAAGCGAGAGGCGTGCAATGATTGTTGACATATCCGTCCCGCATGACGAGAACCTCGTGAAAGCCGAGAAAGATAAACAAATCAAGTATATTGACTTGGCTCGCGAGGTTGTCGACATGTGGGATGTGGACTCTGCGATCATTGTGCCGATAGTCGTGTCGGGCAATGGCTTAATAGCCAAGAGCCTCGACCAACACCTTAGGAGGCTCGCGTTAGGCGGCTGGATCAAGGGCTTGATTCAGAAAGCGGTACTCCTGGACACGGCTCGCATTGTTAGGAGGTTCCTTTCTCTGGAGCCCTGACCGCCGGTAGCTTGGACCCTGTTCCCGATACCGGTGGGATGCTGTTTTTTATATTTTTAAATGTTTTATTTTTTATTTTTGAAATATTTAAAAATGTAACGAATATGTTTATATGTGAAATAAAGGGAATAATAATAATATATTTATTTGCACAAACATGAGTACAATACATACGTTACAAAGTAAATTGTCACTATGCAAGAGATGTTTAACACAATATAAATATGTACTAGCATTGTTTGCGGCCATGATTAATGTCTCAAGCACTGTTTAATGCGTTTAATGAGCAGTGACAGGCGTCCACACCTATTCACATTGGTGCTGTTAAAAACAACTATGCAAATTAATAAGGTAACTTTTTTCTAATAAGAATAAAAAAAATTGGTGTTAGACTTATACTACTTGTTACCTGCAGTTTCACCCGCGTCTTTAGTTACTGCTTCACTTCCGTGGACCGTAGCATAATGTTATATAGCCAATACTATTTGTCGTGAACCTGGTGCATTTAAACTAACAAAAAAAACTTTTTCGATTTAGTATATAAGTTATTTATACTAATATATTTACTAGTACTACCTACCACTAGAATTTATTTCATTTCATGAAAGTAACCTAGTTGTTATAAATTTCATATTGACAATTTATATTTATTATTTGATAAGACATTGTTATTTTAAAATCACGCTCAGGCAAAGTTTATAATTTTAAACAATTAACAATAAACTTTAAAAACTATAAAGATTGATAAAAATAAAACGTAATTTCAAATATGACTGAACTTCTTGATGTACACCACGATGTCTTGATCTCACAGTAGCATGCAGCCAAACCTAACATTATTATAATCCACTTAAATGTTTTAAACTGTACACTGGAATAGTAGATCTGGTGTTGTAAACACTGGCGTCATATGCACTTTTGTTGTAACCGCCACACACAGCACCAGTGCATATGATAAGCAATAATAATTCTGATTTTGTGTGTAATTCTGATTTTGAGACTATTGTGGCTTATCAGCGTATGGTTAGCAATGGTGATCATCGCAAGCTCAGTTTCGCACGCTGTATTATGTAATGACGCCACGCGTCCACACAAGTATTCAGGCCCATGTACTATGAAACCGGTTTAGTTATTACGATGTGTTTATAACCAGACAGAATCCAAACAGACAAGACTGCGAATTACTGGCATATCGCCGTCGATATTGGTGCTGCAATCGATTATTTTAATACATTTTTGCTAGCATCTTGCATGTTAGTCCATTTGGATTTTGATTTTTTGACTAAAATTTGTCTAAAAAAATGGTTTGGTTAAGTTAGTTTGAAACTGCAACATCTTACCAGAAACGACTAGACATGTTATGGAAAAAAAATATATTAACAAAATCAAAAGTACTTGCCTGTGATATAAAACAATACATAACTATATATATACATACATATTATAATATATTACACAATTTATTTGTACACACAATAATAAATAGAAGAAAAGAAGAAGGAAACAGAAGATTAGTACAAAGGTGATGCTTATTTCTAAAGAAATCTCTTCCAGCATACCTGCGAAAGGAGAGTTGGAGAAAATAGAGATGTAGACACTGTGTGTAGAAGTAAAAGGAAAATTGGTACATACAAAATACATATAACATCCAAAAAATAAAATAAAATACAGATATACTATTATAATTATATATACATACACATAATAAAATAAATATCACAAAAATACATACTAAATAATATAATAAAATAATACATACTAATATGCAACTATGACGAGATATAAAGATAGTGTTCTTTCACTCTTCTTAATTTAATTGAAAAAGGGAAGAAGAAAAAATAAGTTAAAAACAATAGAGTATGGTCGGTGGAAGAAATTAAATTACGTTGAACCAGGATAGCGTTAGAGAGAAAGGAAATGGTCGTCTCCCAAAGAGCTTACTACTATAGAAATGATCCTATGAAGTAAGATCTTAACGTGAACAAATATTTCGCGGAGGGTCATTCGCGTGCAGAGAATCTTAACACCGTGATGTTGGAATGCGCGTCATCGGCACAGTGCCATCTTTAACAAAATTTTTGAAAGAAACAAGTGACTGGGTTTGCCTAATTGGTAATGGCAACGCGTTCCACAAACGCACTGCCTGGATCGCTAACGAGTGGTCACAAAACTAAAAATCTTGCCTAAACTCTACTAGGTTCTTTGTTTATGAGTAACTTGTTAAATTTTATAAATTTTCCAGAAATTAAACACAGAAAAGAGAATGTAATGTACTTTAATCTTACAATTTGGGTAAGATTAAAGTAATGGAAAAAAATAATACGCAAAACATGTTTTGTTAATACTTTACTTATTATGTAATTACATATACGTATATCTCATATGAAATCGATTGACCATCATTACATGCATGCGATGTTTCTACAAATAGCCTAACCTGCTTCATTTTCCTTAAAGTTGAAACTATCTAGCTTAACCCGCGGCTTTTCTTACGAAAACCATCTCACAGATAGTATTATTTTTTTTCGCGATAGAAAATTTCTAACTTTCTTAAAAACTTTCTATTAGTAAAAGATTTTTCGTAGCGGAACATTTACTTAAAAATTTTGATCAAAATCATACTTCTAGTGATGTTTGAAACGATTTCTTCTTAAAATATCCTTGCCATAAGTCCCAATTGTACTTGCCTAAAATGAAATACGTATCCAATGCTATTATGTTCATGAACTCTCCAAATACTCCTAATACATTTACATATTTATCGGTTACTTCAAATAAATCTCGTAAACAATACAATACCATAACATTACTAATCACAAATATTAATGTGGATATGTACAGACGGCGCCTTTTATCAGAAGATGTGCTCGCAGCAGCTTTACTATTACGAAACAGAGAATATACAACCATAACGTAAACTACAAAACTTATTGTTACAGGTAATAATAACAGTGATATGCCAATAGGAGTCGTTAATATTTCCATCGAGTAATACACATACAATAACCTTCCAGTAATAAAATATAGTAACACAGCTGCAAACGGTACGCCCCAAGCAAATAAATTACTCTTAAGGTACCTCCTACGAATGTGATTGTTGAAAACATTAACAAAATCAACATAGAAAATATAGCACAACACTAGTAACCAGCAATTAAAAGTAAGTGCCCAGAACTCAAAAAGGTACAGAACAAATTGTACTTTAACAAGATGTATATAATTAAGAAAACAATTTGATTCTACATACACAAACAAACTGTAACGTATCATATTGGTTATCATTAGGTTAAGAAGCACATAGTTTCTGAAGTGATGGAACTTTTTGATGATGTACCATGATGTTACTCCGTATATGAGTCCAGTAAGACTAAGCACAATAATAATCCAGGCAAAAACAATGAGATAATAAGCACTGGGAACGCAGGGTTCATTAAAGACATTGATGTCACCTGCACTGGTATTTATTACACTGGAGTTAAATGCACGGGTGTCAATTGCACTGGTGTTATAAGGAGAGTTTTCGTATGCACTGGTGACATAAGCACTAATGTTGTATACATTGGTGACGAATGGTATGGTGTTGAATTTTTCATTTATAGTAGTGTCGTTGCCGGCCATGGTGAGCTTTGCGCGCGCAGTTCAGCGCACATTGAGCAGCACACGTCGATTCGTTCCCGTACCGCAAAGCAATGTGAAACCAGTTGAATTCTAAGTAGCAATATAATACAAACAAGTATGTGAATCACTAGGTACTTCTGATTCACCTGGTTGACGCGTTTTCTTAAACACTTAATAATATAACAATAGCAGCTTCTCTGGGGAAATACTGCTGCCATAGACAACACTGCAGGAGTGGCGGCAAGATATAGATGGTTTAACCCATCACGTTTGTTATTTTTTATATGGTTTATGTTTGATGCTCGGAAATTTTGTAGAATTTTCAAGAGTGTGGTGTGTGCGCCAGAGACAGAAGTAGATGTAGGATATCATAAAAATAAATGTGATGAAGCAGGCAGGTCACGACCCTCAGCATTGAGGAATATAACGCAAGGAGGAGGGTGTGTGCTTGTTAGTTCGTTTAGGATATATGCTGTTTATTCGTTAATTCGTAACTAAACATAATTATATTATTGTTTTATTTTTTTGTTGAGGTGGGTCATCATTATATGAGTCCTGCCGCTCTGGGGAAGAGCGAGAGTAATGTCAGACTTTTTTTCTAATAAAACACACCTGTATCCTTCAGTTGCCCTTTGTGTTCTAGGGCCACAGTAAAGTCTTTCGAGCATTCCCGCAACCCTAGCTAGTATCTGCCCTACTAGGAACCTTTGGCTGTGTTGAAATCTATTTGAAGCGCGACGCATCATCGACTCGGGCTCAGTCCCTATCGGACGGCCATTCCCGAGCTGCCTATCGCTCGTCGTCCGCAAGCCCGCGCCTACAGTAACTGGCGACCTAAAACATCGGCGGCGGCTGGGGCGTGAGGATATCTACTTCCTCACGGTTGCGGCCATCTCCTTCACTCGCATTACTGTTTCGCAAAATGAGCTTCGCTTTCCCTTTCGCTGCGAACTGAACCAGGGCCAGACATGAGCTACATCACACATTACCTATGATTAAAGAAGTTATATAATATACGCGTTACAGCGGCATCATGACCTCACTGCTGACATGAACACTGCCAGAAAGAAGACAACCACAAACCAATTTAAGATTGAGGATATAAGAAACTGTTGATCCTATGAATGAAGATTGTGTCATTCTCAGACATGACAACGCAGTCCCTCTAGACTGCAATACAATGTTATTATCCTTGAACGACCAGACATCGCAGCGTTTATGCAACTAGATTAAATACAAGGAAAATAAATAAGTAGTAAGAAATATGGCGTTTGTTCCTCGAGTCTGGCGTCTGTTCGAATCGGTTCGGCGCAACAGTCCTTACACCGAAATAAGTAACAGCGATCTTGTCTGCTTGTGTTACGGTGATTCTTCTTCATTTTTTTTTAATAATCAAGAATGTGTTACTGCTGAGTAAAGGTTTCACTCATATCTTTCCAGACACGCTTGCACTCCCTTAAGCCACGTTCGTAGTGCGCGTCTAGGTCATTTCGCCACCGCTTGTGCTTTGTACTCGTGGAACCTAACCATCTTCATCTTGCTTGCAGCTGACGTAACCCGCCCGATCCCATTTGAATCTACAGCCTTTTAACCCACGTATTCTGTTTTAGGATATAGCGCGGTGTTTCGTACTCCTTTTGTTCTTAAAAATTACTGGTTTGTAAGTACCCACGGTGACGCCAAGTAGGTGGCCCTAGTTCCACTTAGTACTTGCCACATTAGAAACTGTTTAACTGCCCCGATACTGAGCGTTCTGAGTCTTGAATTAAATTCTGAGTTAGCGCAAAGTGTTATGGAGTTTTACCATAGAATAGCATATGCATAGTCAGGTTTTTAATGGTCCCACTGTTGGGACTCAGGCCCCCTCTCTAGAAGAGGGAATGGGCCGTAACCCACCACGCGGGATGTCACATGTCTTCGAATTTTTGGTTCTAGGACATGCCGGTTTCCTCACGATGTCTTTCTTCACCGTTTTGAGAGCAGTGGTGATGAAATAAATTACACAAAGTAATGCGCCTGGCTGGATTTGAACCCGCGACCTACAACTCGTAAGTCGGGGCCGTTCATGCGGTTGCCTCCTTCTGCAAATGCTAGCAAAGGAGGCGGCCGTTCGCGTGAGGCAACGGTCCTCACGCCCCAACCGCCACTGGGATTCCGATCCTGATTGCCGGCCACCGTAGGCGCGGGCTTTCGGACTAGGCTTGCCTAACTATCGATAGTTGATGTATCGATAGTTGACTTCAAAAAATAGTCACAATATCGATAGTCCTATCGATACTATTGAAATTTTACAATACTATCGATACTACCGATAGTATCTATCCAAGAAATTGAGCAATACTATTGATAAAGTGAAAACTATCGATAGTATCGATACTATTGGGTACAGATACTATCGATAGTATCAATACTATCACTATTATGATGTATTTTACTGCAATCACTGTCGATACTATCGGCACTATCGATAGTTTGACTACATCGATACTTTTTTGTTTTTTTTTTATTATAATAAGAATAGTATCGTGTTGGATTCAAACCTTTATTAGCGATTTATGCAGAAAAAGTAAAGTAAGCCATCGAATTTACTCATTAATAATATTATCTTTGTCACTTTTCTTTAAATGGGTAAGTAATAATCCTTACAACATTGTATGTTTACTTATAATTTATACAATTATTACACTTAAGATGAAAGGCGGCATTTTGTACGTTTTTTGCATATTACAACGCTGTAAGTTGTAAGTTCATAAAGTAATAATTGACGACTATACTGTTGATTTTAATTTTAATTTACTTAATAATAATCATGAACTAATAATGTTGACTAAAATTCCGGTGCAATACTATTGAACTTTGGGTTAATAGCGATGTAGTATAACTATCGATAGTACCGATAGTATCGACAGTAATTGCAGTAAAATACACCATAATAGTGATAGTATCGATACTATCGATAGTATCTATACCCAATAGTATCGATACTATTGCACTTTATCAATATTATTACTCAATATCTTGCATAGATACTATCGATAGTATCGATAGTATCGATAGTATCGATAGTATTGTAAACTTTCAATAGTATCGATAGGGCTATCGATATCCTGACTATTTTTCGAGGTCACAATAGTATTGACAACCTACCGATAGGATATCGATAGTAAGGCAACACTATTGCGGACAGATAGCAATGGGTGGTTCGCCGTCCGATCGTCCGGTAACCGTCTGGACCGAGCCCAAGTCGTCGACGGCGCGTAGTGTTTCACGCGCGCCTCAAGGAGATGTCAGCAACCGTAGAGGCCCAGCAGGGTCGAAGCCTACTGGAGCCATGGATGATGCGAAAGAGATCCCCGGGGCCATGGAAAAAATAGCAAAGAAAGAACAGAAGTGGGTTTTTAGTCAGTAAAAGTCTGACACTATTTCACGCTCCGCCCAATAGCGGGGGACGTCATTAGAAGATTTTCCCACCCGAAAAAAAAAAGTCGGGGCCGTTACCACTCGGCTACCACAGCTCTTTTTACCATAAGGACGTTAAAATGGCAGTCCAGAGTTCGTATGTTGACGGTGTGATATCCTCGTGACGACTCAACTATCTGGAAAACTCTATATTCACCTCTCTCCAGTTGTGTCGCATTGCTGTCGCATCAGACTATACCTCGTATACGAATTGTGAGAGACATGACTTGAGAGATTGAGAGTAGTTTTATGAAAAGGGTAAATGTGGTAAATTGACAATCCACCTTTGAGTCAACACCATCAGGTGATCCGCCTGCTTGTTTTGCACATGGTAGAAAAAGGGAGAGTGCTATTAGTCCTATATAGCGTCGTCTCTATCTCGCACTGGAAGTATGAAAATATAGCCGCTTGAAGTTGTCATCATCATCATTTCAGCCGAAAGACGTCCACTGTCAGGCAGGCCTCCCCCAAGGGTCGCCACAACGATCGGTCCTATGCGTCTTGCATCCATCAGGATCGGGACCGGTCGCATAGATTAAAATGACCTGGGAATCCAATGATTCCCACGACTCCCCCACCAGGTGATCGGTCCACCTTGTGGGAGGCCTTCGAATGCGCGTCTTCCGGTGCTCGGTCGCCACTGTAGAATCCATTCTGCCCCATTGACTATCTGTTCTACGAACAAAGTGCCCTGCCTATGTAAAATAGTCACCAGCATACTGTTTGAGTGGAAGCTGACCCCGATATAGTTGGGAAAGGATACGCAGATTGCATTTAACCTCGTTGAAGTAAATAAAACGTTCAGTAAAATATAAAGGAAAAATTTCACTTAAACTGCAGTCTACTGTGATTGGATCCATACTCATCGCTTAGTCAGAAATCCTCCTTTGAATAATATGACGTCACTTGTAATAGATAAGTAATTTGCAGTGGAAGGCATCGACGTGGCTATACAGATTCAGCCACGTCGATGCCGTCCGCTGACGTTATCATTAGATCCCCACATGACGCAGGATACAAGGTGGGATATGGTCTGCAGAAAAACGCCGCACAAACACTGAAGATTATAACCGTCTGAGAACGTACACTTGTGGAGATTGTCTTTGCTGGTCTAAGCCTGATTGCGGAGTCATAACAAAGGAATCGGAGCCGTGGCCGACTCGAGGCGATTAGCGAAAAGAGAATCGAAACGAAATGGTTGTAACTTGGCTAGGGGGGCTGGTGATAGTCGCGGTAATGCGACGGATGCGAGACTCACAAGACGATTCGTTGTGGCTACACTTGATGATGATGATGATGATGATGTTGGAACAGAGAGACGCGGAAAGCAACTTTTCTTTATACTATGTCATAATTAAAAAAAAGAAAACCACTTAACTTCGTATTTATTTACTTTACTCATTTTACTTACGAATAAATGACATGTCATAATGAAATTGATGGCGATCAGGGCCTCATTTAGTACTAACTGACTCAAAAAACGTTTTTCTGCGATACAAATTATCAAAGTTAAAAATGGGGAATAGGAGGGTAAAAAACCAAACCTACCAAATACAATAAGTCAGTGGCGCCGACAATACGACATTGAACTGCGTATACCTCATAATGAAAAAACCTCAATTTTTTTGACAGACTAGGAAAGTCTGTAGACCAAAAAATTATTCGAATATATCCATATATAGTAATAGTTTAATCACAGGACATAATTTTTCAATTTCAGCATATTCTACATGATGTATAATGAAGTTCACGATTATAAAAAATAAAAAAACTTCAAAGATTCAAAGCATTTTATTTCAAATAAACCATTTACAGGCACTTTTGAAATGTCAAGAATTCGGTCAGTCAGAAAAAATTGTGCTAATTGCACATTCTGAAGCGTAGATCTCTATGGAGAAGAATGTGCAAGAAACTCCATAGACACTTTATTGAAAATTTACCCTTAAGAGGGTCCTTTTTCACTCGCCTATCGTCAACATCGCGCAGAGTCAGCATCCGCTGGATTGCGTTACTTCATCTAACACAATCCAACGCGATGTTTGACGAAAAGGCAATGTGATAAAAGAGAAATAACGCCTGAAAACTCTTCTGTAATTCCGTGATTTACGCGAATATTTTACAAAAATTGTTCTAGGAAATAAGTGGTTTTTTTTAAGGCCTTAAAAGTTTTTGAAAAAATTGTTGTCATTCAGAATCTTGATTAAATTTGCAAGGCTTTTCTTTTCTATTTTTATACTTTTTAAACTTTTTTAATTTTTTAGTATATTAAATAGCAGATTTTTGGAGGTCTTTACTGGATTAGTATTATACAAATTTATAAATTGATTTCAATAGAAGCCTAGATAATATCCTCAAGATACTGTGTTTTCAAAATATCTAATGAAAAATGTGTAATAACGTCATAATCGCGTAAGGACGGTTGTATGAATACAGTGACAATGTATGTCGAGTTCCATCCCCTTAATCCCGCAATTGGGTAGTGCTTCTATGCGTGTAAGCATGACACTAGGCGATATAATTTTAAATTGCTTTAAGCGCAACCAGACAGAGTTTTTTGAGCTTTAAATTATCTTACAGAAGATTTGGTCCATGAAAAGTGTCTGACACTTATGATATTACTTTAAAATAATATTCTACAAAACATCTATAAAAATCAGCCATAAAATTTAAGTTAAGTTACTCTTAATTTTAGCTCCCTTTCTCACCTGGTACCTGCCCAGGGGCTCCAAGGAGGATCTCCACAAGCACACAGGTATTCAAAGCACATGAGACGCTACTGAGAACCTAAGGTTTCATCGATGTGAAATTAAGTTATGTCAGACAGCTCTGGGATCTTGGTCTATTGTACAATTACTTATTCTGTGCCACAGTTTAGTGTACCGATATTTATAAATGGTGTTCTATTTTGTTTACGATTTTATGTTATTAATTTTGTTTGTTTTGTTCGTGTTCGTGTCACTGTATTTTTTTTCTACTTCTCGTTTCGGAAGTCTTCGATAACACGAGACACGAACAAAACGACATTGTAACATGAGATTTTTATACATATACTAGCTTCTGCCAGCGGCTTCGCCTGCGTGAAAGTCGGTTCCTCTATACAAACTTTGGACCCCCGTTTCATCCTCTTAGGGGATGAATTTTGGAAAATCCTTTCTTAGTGCTCGCCTACGTCATAAAAGGAAACCTTGTGCAAAATTTCACGTTCCTAGATCCTGTAGTTTCGGCTGTGCGTTGATATGTCAGTCAGTCAGTTTCTTCTTTTATATATTTAGATAAGATAGATAATGAAAAAGACACACGAGGTCAACTGTTTATATTTTTTGTTGTTAACTGTTGGTAATTTGTATTCTAAAAACCCAAAAAAGTAATGATCATAACCGGTATTAGGTAACATAATGTTCATACTAGTTTTGGTAAATCTTTTTTTATTTTTTGTGGGTTTTTATTACAAGCTTGTTGTTTGCGACGAAGTAAATCAAAATAACGTTTTTGGGATCACAAAAATACAGTCTCAATGTTTCAAACTGCTTGCAATTTTTCCTAAGGTAAGAAATAATTAAATGAATCCTCCCGTTCTGGGTAGAGTAAAAGGGTGTATCAGAGTTTAACTGATTTAAACCCAGTTCCTTCAGTTATTTTTGTATTCAAGAGCCAATTTTACTCTTTCGAACAATCCCTCAGCCCTGACTGCCTATTTTTTTAAGGTTGTATCAGAGTTTAACTGATTTAAACCCAGTTCCTTCAGTTATTTTTGTATTCAAGAGCCAATGTAACTCTTTCGAACAATCCCTCAGCCCTGACTGCCTATTTTTATAAATCATCCAATGACTTCTCCCGGTCTGAGTGGAGCGAGATGGCGTATCAGACTTTTACTGACTAAAACCAGACCTGTGTCCTTCAGTTGCCTTTTGCGTTCTAGGACTACGGGTTTCGTTTTCAGAAAATCCCCGTGGTACTGGCATCGGCCCTGCTCCTTCTTCGCTAGTATTACTGCTTCGCAGAAGAAGACAAACACCTGCCATTCCTCCTCGCTCCGGGCCATAGCCTGAACCAGGGCGCGGCGCGAGAGCTCGCTGCCCCCAATCGCCCCCCTAGATTTGAACCCGCATCCTGCTACCACTTAAAGGCTGGGGCCTTTACCACTGGACCTCCATTACTCAGTTAACCAACTTCGTAAGTAGAACTAACGCAGTAGTCAAAAATCAAAAAGTAAGTATAACAAAGAAATAAAACAACGCCTGGCATTAAACTTATTTCAATAACATTCCGGAATTAGTTTCGCTAAGTTCTTTAAGAAGGCCTCCCAAGTGGAAACTTGGGAGGCCTGTGGACCGCTATAACTGACTGATGATTTTGAACCGAATACTGGAGATCAGATCATCATTAGTCTAGCCCCCGTCATCCCATTCAGAATGCCTAGGTATTCTATAAAATATCTACTGGATTATACAGCTTGTTAAAAAAAACTTTTTGATTGTGCTGTTACAGGTATCTAGTATTTCCTTGCGTCATCATCATTCCTCCTCATTCGCAGTTCCTTATATATCGACACCCGCATCGAACAAGGCAGTATCTCGGATTACAGTCCAAACAAAATTCAAACATTGAACTATCACTTTCAGGTTCATTTTGAAAAATAACTGAATTAATGTTACAAACTTGTTCGTTGCGGGTGTCGATATGTAAGTAGTTCATATTTTATTGGGTTTAAACAAACAATAAGTTCAATCATGTTTCGGTTAGGACACAGAAGATATAAGATCTGCGACAGCTTTTACTTTTTTACTTTTCTTACTTTTATAACTTCACACTCACAAAACTAGCGCCTGATGAAAACTGAATAGCAAACTTGTATATGCAATCACTGTGGCAAGTATTTCTTCTTCAGGCACGAGAAACGATAACTTTGTTAATTATTATGTTTGAGCCGTTTGGGGATGAAATGACCTGCGAAAGGAGAAATTAAAAGAAATGTAGACAATAGTGTGTAGGTGTGTGTAGTGTGTGGGATCTATCTATCTTATAGCTATGTTATTTATTGTGTGTGATTTCTTTGTGCACCATTCGGACAGCAAATGGAAAAACAATTTGCCTGCTGCGGTCTTCCCGGCCTATTATAATTTTGATGTCTTCAAGGCTAGAGTAAATAGGCTCTCAATAAATTATTGCACCTGACGCCTGACCATCAACGATTGCATTTCTATTTACCATCAGGTGGGATTGCAGTCAAGCACTAGTTTACATCAATCAAAAAAAAACAAGTCGATTTAATTAGAATTGTTTATTAAATTTATTTACTAAAAATAAACAGTGCAATAAACAATTAGTGTACGATACTTAAGCACGTGATTGTGCTCATGACCACAAACATCTTTTACTATAGGAACAAACCTGAAATCGCGAAAAAAAATCAGTTGTTCAGTACATTTATGTTTGCCTAATGTACTGAACAGCTGATATTTTCTTCGCGATTTCGGCTTTGCTCCCATAATAAAAATTGTTTGTTATCATGAGCACAATCACGTGTTTAAGTATCGTACACTAATTGCCTGTCACCCTATATATTTTACAAATTTCGACCTTAAACTAGAAACGGCTCCCTCTGTGCCTCGGACAGTACGTTAAACTATTGTCCCGGCATTATGATAAAAATAAAATTGATCGACAAAGATTAATTTTATTTTTATCGTTAGGAAATTATGCTTTGTCAAGCTAAGAACAGGTTAGGTTTAAAGAATCTTTATTTCTCAGTACATATTATAAACGTTCACTTATATGAGATTTAAAATTTTAGTTAAATAGTTGTCGTCTGACGAAGCATGCAATGCACCTTATATTACCATTAGGTACAACAAAATACAAAATAGGCTTTCCGGCAGATTTTGTTGATGGAAATAAGACAAGCACTGTACCTATTTACAATTAATAATACCAGCCCCCTAGCCAAGTTAAAACCGTTTCGTTTCGATTCTCTTTTTGTTGTTCGCCTCGAGTCGGCCACGTCTCCTATTCCTTTGTTCTGACCACGTGACTGAGCGTTGAGATGACGTCAGAACAGAGGAATCGGAGACGTGGCCGACTCGAGGCGATCAACGAAAAGAGAATCGAAACGAAACGGTTGTAACTTGGCTAGGGGGGCAGTTATTATAAAAGAGTTGTGTTGCAATTTTGAAGAAGAATAAAGTAAATTCTATTGCATACCAAGATCACAATTTTACAAAATAAAATTATGATACAAAAAGAAACATACAATTGGCGGCCTTATCGCACTCGGCGATTTTTTCCAGGCAACTCAGAATGGATAGAGATTGCCTTGACACAAAATGGGGTTACACTTGGTACAAATATAACAAAAACTTGATAGTAAATTAAAAAAAAGTAGTAGTAGTAAATGAAATAAATTCTATGTAGTGTCACTGTGATAATTACCATGTTTGATGATAAGTTACAATATCGATTTCAATGACCCTTTCGAGACAATTGTATCTCTCATAGACCCTTGGTCCCAGTAGGCTTTGACCCTGCTGGCCCCCCTGGGGACGGTTACCAGACGGTCGGACGGCGGGCTACCCATTGCTCGCCGTCCGCAAGCTCGCGCATACGGTAGCTGGTAATCGGGATCGGAATCCCGGCGGCGCGCGGCGGTTGGGGCGTGAGGACCCTTGCCTCACGCGATCGGCCGCCTCCTTTGCTAGCATTGCAGCTTTGCAGAAGGCGGCGACCGCCTGCCACTCCTCCTCGCTGGTTGGTTTTTCGATTAAAAACAAAGCACAGCCAATTATGTTTTTATTTTAAAATTACAAAAATATAATCTACCATTTAATATTAATCGGATGGCAGCATAACTATTGGTAACAAATATAACATAATTACGTAAAGCATTGCCATTCAGCGTGGCAATGCGCCAGTCTTTTGGGTACATTACCAGTCGACAGCGATGCGAAAAAGTTTTTCGACGCCGCTCTTTACATTGCTTTTTTAGTACTTTAGCGCTTTTATTTTTATTTTATAAGTTAATTATAATTTGGTTAGGTTAAGCATATTAATGTACTAGTAATATGATAGATAAAATATTCCCTTATTACGTAAACAATCTAGCATAATAAATTCCTCCTTATTCTCTATAACAAAGTATTCGTTTCGACCTCACACGTAGTTTTTTTAACTCCTTTGATCTCATCCTCTATCTGCTGCAAAGTCTTATCTTTAGTCTCTGGTACAACAAAGTACAGTAGTACCACAGCTACAACAATACACACCCCGTATATAAAATACATACCTCCAACACCAGTACTTTCAATTAAAATTGGTGTTATCTTTATCGTCAAAGTGTACAAAAATGTAAAAACTATCCCAGAAATGCAAGAACCGATTCCTTTATACTCCAAAGGAAGTATTTCTCCAATAATTGCAAATGCAACGGGTACCACACCAAAATTAACCACGAAACCTTGCAAAATTATTATCGGAGGAGTAAGCCACACTGAAATAGCGATGTTGTATGATTTCAGTAACATTAACAAACTAATTAACAACATTAAAATAACCGTAATGATACTTGATGAAAATAAAAAGGAACGTCTTTTATATCGGTCTATGACAAAGCAAGAGAATACTAGAGAAATTATTACTAAACAATCAGCACCTAAAGAACAATATATTGCCATAGATTGGTCTCCAATTAACTCTACCATGATCTGAATAATGTAGACCACGAAATAATATCTACCACATAGATCTACAAGTAGCGTCAGAAGAGAGACTACCACTAAAGTTTTCAATAACTCTTTTTTCCATAACATCTTGTTTCTTTTTTCCAGTTTATGGGTCCTAATCCTCTCCACTTGCGTTGACATTAAATGATGGAGCTCATTCAGGTTCGATCTACCATTCAGCCATATGAATGATTCTTTACAGTCTTCAAACCGACCTTTCATGGCCAGATACGATGGGCTTTCGGGCCAAAAGAACGTCAAGAAGATCGACACAGTTGGCAGTATTATTGAAAATGTTGATATTTGTCTCCAATTCCAAAATAATGACATGGAATGACAGATAAGAGTACCGACAGCAATACATGCTTTCTTGATTGTCATGAAGTATCCTCGCCTTTTTGAGGTGACATACTCACAAATGATCATTCCGTGGATGTAGATTCCACCAATAGCAAGGCCTTGTATAATTCTTGCAGCGAATAGGATTGGAATGTTATTGGCCAGCGGAAAAATGATCCAGCCTATGAGCATAAAGAGATTGCTGCTGATATGGACGAATTTTCTTCCTAATATTTGCAGGATCGGCGATAAGATGAAGAATCCGCACATGCCTGCAAAACCATTGCTGGCAGCTGGAAAATAAAGAGATATATATATAATAAAGGTATATTTATGCTTGATTAATGACAATCGGCTCGCTGGCCTATTTTCCCAGCTGAATTAAGAAGAGGTTCTTTCAAAGGAAGTTCTTCACATAGATCTAAGTACACTGGCACTTATACAACGTCAGAAGCTAGTTCTCGGTTCCAATTGATCGATTCCTATGAAGAAAAACCGGCAAGAAACACCATGGTTACTCTTTTTTTAAAAATGGTTAATTTTACAATATTAATACTCGTAGATATGTGAGGACATTGTAGACCAGACAATATTGTACCCAAAAGCACAATATAAATAATCACAATAAGGAAACTTTGGCTATCATTGTGCCGATTGTTGTTACCGCCAATAGCCTGATGGCCAAAAGTCTAGACGACCACCTGTCGAAACTGTCGTTGCGCGGTTGGATCAAGGGCCTGATACAGAAGGCAGTACTCCTCGATACGGCTCGCATTGTGAGGAGGTTCCTGTCTCTGGAGCCCTAACCACCGGTAGCTTGGACCCTGTCCCAACACCGGTGGACTGCTATTTTTTATATTTTTAAATGTTTTTTTTTTATATGTGTTTTAAGAAATATTTAAAAATTTACAAAATATGTATAAAAAATAAATAAAGATCATAATAAAAAAAAGGTCGAAACAGATAGTAATCTAAGAATCAGCAGAGTCTATAGTGTTCTCACATTCACATTATACAAAAAGAGGCTACGTATATAAAAAGAAATATACCTAGCTCTTCTATAACTATAGGGAGCTTAAAATCTCGTTTGAAAAAAAATGGCTTATCGAGCAAGCTTTTATTTTTTGACGAATTTATGATTTAATAGTCTTTCCATAAACTAGTGCGCCTCTCCATAAACGATAGAAGCACTAGTTTAAATTATTTAAAAAAAAAAACCCCCCGGGGTTCCGCAAAAACTGACCTATGTAAATAGTCCAGTCCTAGTGAATGGAGTCCCGAAAGATTTTTCCGAATCGAAAAAAATAAATTGGTGACGTAAAAACAAATTTAGTGTTTTCAGGATTCAAACAAATTTCAGGATTCTGGGTCAACGGGAAAAACCCTATAAAATTTGATTTCCTCGTGAGTGTCGAAATGTACGTTTTTGTCATAAAAACCGAAGTATCTTTGTTTCTATTTAAATTATAAGTTTGATATTACAGCTTCAAGAGTCCGCAGAGTATATGGTTTTAATTTCAACTCGATACCTCCACGCGTTTCCGAGATATAGGGTATTGACAGACAGACAGACGGACGGTCAACAAAGTGATCCTGTAAGGGTTCCGTTTTTTTCTTTTGAGACACGGAACCCTAAAAAGGAACACGGGTGAGTATTAGTCAGTAAAAGTCTGACAATCTGTCTTACTCCATCCAGATAACTTCTATCGTCCTCTGGGTGGATTAAGACAGATTAACTTATAATGATTTCTCACCCCAAAAAAAACCATAATAAAATTATACGTTTGGAAAGTCTTATGCTAAGTTCAAGCGAGTAAGAAACAATCAAGCACATTTTTATTGAAGCCCTTCCACACGATCCATTTAGCGACTTAAACCGAACTGTCAAAGGGTTTTGTAGCTATGTCGTGGCCAGATCTTAGAATTGATCACTTCGTGATATGGCCAAGTAAAACTGGCCAGCCAAGTTATGACCGCTTCGTTCGCATCGAATGCCTCGAGTAGGCCGCGCCTCCAATTGCTTTGTTCTGACGTCATCTCAACGCTCAGTCACGTGGTCAGAACAAAGGAACCGGAGGCGTGGCCTACTCCAGTCGTTCGACATAAACGAAACGGTCGTCACTTGGCTAGGGGGGGCAGATTTATAAACGCTAACATTTGATGATATGTATATCCTCGTTTGGTCATATCATTGTTTTTTTTTTTAATTTGATATATTCTAGTGCTTGACTGCATTCCCACCTGATGGTAAGCAGTGATGCAATCGTTGATGGTGAAGCGCAATAGTTTATTAAGAGCCAATTCACTTAATTATAAATTATGCCTGTATTTTCAAGGTTTAGGTAGAAGAGATATATTTCTTTTTTTATGTAGCCTCTTTTTTATACTATGAATGTGAAAACTATCATTGTTGTAGGATTTCTATGATATTAAAAGATCTAAAGAAAGTAGCCTACGATGGGTCCTTTTCTGTAACTGCAGTACCTCTCTGGAACTCTCTACCACACACTCTCTTCGCGATAGCCCTTCTCTAGATGTCTTCAAAAGGAAACTTAAAGAGCACTTCCTTTCATTATTGACATAATTAATATTAGTATATATAGTAGGTATTAGTATGTATAATATAAATAAATATTAGACTTAGTATGTAAGTTTATATTGAGCACTGGATCCTACCCTCGAATACGTTCTCTCTCTATAACTCAAAGGTTTGCTGGGAGAAAACTCATTGCTGAGTTAAGCTCACCTTTGCACATGAACTGTCTGTATCTCAATATATTATGTTATGTTTTTGTGTACAATAAAGAATTAAAGTAGGCCAAACGAGGATTGAAATATCATCAAACTTTAACTTTTAAAACGATCTGGCCAGTTTTACTTGGCCATATCATGAAGTGATCAATGCCTAAGATCTGGCCACGACAATTATATAGGGTGCATGGCTCTATCGCTCTTTCTCGCTCGCACACCTTAAAATTTTACACGTTATGGTAAGCCAGAAATCCAGAATGATGCTTACCAATCCAAGAAGCTTGGTTAGATGTCGCTCGAATGTCAGTACTGTTGGAGGACACCAGGGCTGGTGTGAGAACTGATGGAAATGATATCATGATACCCACGCTGATGGAGTACAATAGACCTGTCGTTAGGATGAAAACCTGCAAGAAGAAGATTTCAGGATTGGTAAGCATTATAGATAAATTACACTCAGACATTGAACAATCGTGCTCAACACACAAGAATTTGTCTTGGGTGGGAAACGAACCCACGACCTCCAGCATAGCAGTCAGGGCCACTATCAACTCGATCAACAGGCCATTCCATTGGATGCAAGACGCACAGGACCAGTCATTGTGGCGACATTTGGGGGAGGCCTATGTCCAACAGTGGACGTCTTTCGGCTTAAATGATGATGATGAAGCATTATAGGATATGTCGTACTAGACTTATTTGAAAATGAAAGAGGAAACCCTAAAATACCAAAGTAAATTATTTATTGCCTGTTGGTCGAATAGATAGTGGCCCTGGGTCCTGACTGTTATGCTGAAGGTCGTGGGTTCGATTCTCACTCAAGACAAATGTTTGTGTGGTGAGCACGATTATTTGTTCTGTGGTTGGGTGTAATTTATCTATTATCATAGATATTATTATTTATGCAATTTGTAATATAAGAAGGTGTGTTTATCAGTTATCTTGTACTCAGCACAAGCTCTGCTTAGTTTTGGGACTAGATTATGTTGTGGAATATTATTATTATAATATTTACAGTAATTTAGATTTAATTACATTTTAGTTTAATTTTTTATTATTGATTATTCAACAGGTTTTTATAAACATTTTGTAAGAGCCTTCTTTTTAGTATGGGAATACCTATGCGATGCCCATATAATTTATTAGATACTTAATGAAATAAAATTAAAATTGATTGAATTGAATTGTATTGATTGATTCTATTGAATGTTTTTTTTTTGTAAAATAAATAAATATAAATGATAAGTGTAATTGTAATTAGTTTAATGCCATTTTCTACGATTTGCCAGTAATTGCGCCTGCGACTGCATGATTGACAAAAAACTAAATATAGTAAATTTTTGAATGTAATATTTATTTATTAAAACTTCATGCAACACAAAAGTACAAAGGTGGACTTAATGCCTTAGGCATTCTCTACCAGTCAACCTAGGGTGGTGAAGAGAAAACATTGCAGGTGCATAAAAAAATCAAAAATTATAAACACACTAAGGGTTCAAAACAATATATACAAAATAAACATACAGATATAATTTAATATAATATATACATCTACCTATATATATTGATATATAATAATAATAATATCATAATATTCCACAACTATCACACAGCGCCGTCTAGTCCCAAGCTAAGCAGAGCTTGTGTTATAAGTCCTAGACACCTGATAAACATACTTATATATTTCTAAAGACATACATGTTATAGATAAATTACACCCAGACACAGAACAAATGATCATGCTCATCACACAAACATTTGTCCTGGGTGGGAATCGAACCCACGACCTCCGGTATAGCAGTCAGGGCCACTAACCACTAGACCAACAGGCCAGTCATTTTCTGCCACAGGAAGTGAAAGCCTCCCACATATTGGCATGGCTCACTGTGATGGAAATTACTTTAGATGAATAATATATCAGACAGAAGCAAGATTGCCATATTGCAGAATAAAAAGAAAAATATTGAATTTTGATTTGGCTATATACTTGTCAGCAGTGGTGGCCGAGTGGTAACGGCCCCGACTTACGAGTTGTAGGTCGCGGGTTCAAACCCAGCCAGGCGCATTACTTTGTGTAATTTAGTTCATCACCACTGCTCTCAAAACGGTGAAGGAAAACATCGTGAGGAAACCGGCATGACCTAGAACCAAAAATTCGAAGACATGTGACATCCACCAACCCGCACTGGGCCCGCGTGGTGGATTACGGCCCATTCCCTCTCCTAGAGAGGAGGCCTGAGTCCCAACATTGGGAACATTAAAAGGCCAACTATGACTATGACTATATACTTGTCAATCATGATGTTTTATTGTCTCTTTTCCGGAGAGGATTTGCTACAGACTAATAGGTGCAACTGTTTATAATGAAACCATTAATAATAGACAAACGACGTGTTAAATCATAAAGTGAATAAGTAAATAACTACGAACCTGCCTCCAAAAATATATATCTCCGAACATCTTTAAAAACTTTTTTATTAAACCAACAACCGAACTGAATTAACTTACACGATTCATGTTTTGAAAACTTTTTGTTATCTTACATTATTGTTTTTGATAAAGTTATATGAAGAAAGGGCAAAGTTAATATTTATATATGTGTGTTAACACAAGCGGTTAAAACGAGCAGGCAATTAGAACTGGCCAAGTTTGTACCAGTTCAGAGTCTTAAGGATCGAGCTCAGGGATCGTAAATCTCTAGTATTGACGGGCCGCAAGTCAATCAGCATAGACTTTTCTCAACAATCGTGAAACTTAGTTAATATCTGCGAGACGGCGCCCATTTTATGAAATGATAATATATTAGATTTTAGTTAATAAAAGTCTGACACTGTCCCGTATCGCACAAGAGCGGGAGAAGTCATTGGATGATTTCCCACCTAAAAAAAGTCAAGCATTAGTTTACATCATTAAAAAAACTGGGCAAGTGCGAGTCGGACTCGCGCGCTGAGGGTTCCGCACAAACTTACCTATGAATATAGTTCATTTCCCAAATTGAGTTACGAAGATTTTTACGAATTGCAAAAAGTTTTTTTTTTGTGACGTAACTACAAATTTACAGTTTTCAGATTTTTCCCTATATTTGTACTATGAGACATGCTTAATACCAAATTTCAGGATTCTAGGTCAATGGGAAGTACCCTAAGAATTTTGATTCGATTGAGAGTTTTTGCGACATAAACGGCCGTATTTTTTTTTTTCGTTAACTCAGAAGTTAGATTTTTTTACTGCTTCAAGGGACCGCAGACCTGAGCATATGGTTTAATTTCAACACCTCCACCTCCCTTTTGATACATCCACGCGTTCCCGAGATAAGGGGTCTTGACAGACAGACAGACGGACAACAAAAAGATCCTATAACGGTTCCGTTTGTGTGTGCGGAAATGAAAGGGATATTCTGGAAAAAATAACAATGGAAGTTAGATAAAATTGAATTCGGTACTTAAAATGAGAGGTTTATAAAACCAGTGAAATATTATCAAGACAGGACACGTCATTACAACCTATAATTACTGTTCTGATTAGACGCATTGCTGCTGTGTGATATTCATCAGGCGTTCCAAAGTTGGGAAATGCTTGTCCAGCAGATTGATGCAGGCTGATGATGACGATGATACTGATGCTCCAACAGGTACGCACAATATGTTTGTTGTTTTTTTAGGGTTCTGTACCTCAAAAGGAGAAAACGGAACCCTTATAGGATCACTTTGTTGTCCGTCTGTCAAGACCGTTTATCTAGGGAATGCCTGAAGGTAACGAGTTGAAATAAAAACCATATACTCAGGTGTGCGGTCCCGTTGACCCAGAATCCTTAAATTTTACATAAAGCAAGGTTTTATAGCACAATTATAGGAATAAATCTGAAAATAGTAAAATTTGTAGTTAAATAAAAAAAATAATTGCGATTTGTAAAAATCTTCGAGACTCCATTCGAGAATTGAACTAGCGCGCGAGTCCAACTCGCACTTGCCCAGATTTTTTTTAAGGATGTAAACTAATGCTTGACTTTTTTTAGGAAATCATCCTATGACTTTTCGCGCTCTTTGGCGGAACGGGAGGTCAGAATTTTATTGACTAAAACCCACTCCAATTCCTTGTTTGCCGTTGTTCCAAGGTAGGTATTGGGGTTCTCTTTCGTACAACCCATGGCCCCAGTAGGCTTCGACCCTTTTGTATATTATTGTAATTATTTATTTTTCTTGTTTTTTTTTTATATAGCCTCTTTTTTATATAATGTGAATGTGAGAACACTGTAGACTTCGCGAATTCTTAGGTTACTTCCTATTACGACTCACTTTTTTTAATATGATTATTTTTATTGTGCTTTTGGGTACAATACCGACTGGTCTACACTGTTCTTTCATAATGTCTATTAATACTGTAATATGAAAATATTGTAAACAACCACTTTTTAAAAGAGTAACCATGGAGTTTCTTGCCGGTTCTTCTCCATAGGAAACGACCAATTTGGAACCGTGCACTAGCTTCTGACGAAGAAGAGCCCATGTAGGCCTATGTGAAATAAAAACTTTTAACTTTGACTTTGACTTTGACCCTGCTGGTCCCCTATGGTTTGGAGACATCTCTTTGAGGTGCAAGTGGAGACTGGAGCTCGTTCCGGACGGCGAGCTACTTACTTTGAATAAATAACATTGTTAGAATTTAAAATGGTTTAACAGTTAAGTACAGCTGTATTTAAGTACCTTTAATGTAAATTACGAACCCAGTTTTCTAAACGTTACTGTATTTGGCAGGTACCTAATATTTAAATCGTTCACCTGCTTAATATTCAGTAATAGGCCGCTTTAAGGTCAGATAGGTACAAGGAGTAATTACTGGCCTATTAGAACAGGCATAGCGACTTTGACAAGACAACAACTACGAACCTAAACAAATAATAATAATCTATCTCTCTATCTATATAAATGTTGCTACATATATAGGTCTTATATACATATGAAATTGCCGTTTTTTAAAACAGGTTGCTTTGAAGTGTTATATCTTTGAATTCATCATCATCATTTCAGCCGATAGACGTCCACTGCTGGACATAGGCCTCCCCCAAATGTCACCACAACAAACGATCCCGTGCGTCTCGCATCCATCGGATTCCCGCAACCTTCACCAGGTCATCGGTCCACCTTATAGGGGGCCTTCCAACACTGCGTCTTCCGGTACGCGGTCGCCTCTCCAGAACCTTTCGGCCCCAACGGCCATCCGTTCTGCGAGCAATGTGCCCTGCCCATTGCCACTTTAGTTTGGCGATTCTTCGTGCTATGTCGGCAACCTTGGTTCTCCTGCGGATATCTTCATTTCTGATTCGATCACGCAAGGAAACTCCGAGCATAGCCCTTTCCATTGCCCTTTGGGTGACTTTGAGCCTTCTGATGAGGCCCATTGTGAGCGTCCACGTTTCGCAACCATATGTCATCACTGGCAACACGCACTGGTCATAGACTTTCGTCTTGAGACACTGTGGTATATTGGATGAGAAGATACCGCGCAGCTTCCTGAACGCTGCCCAGCCGAGCCGAGTTGACCTCTTTCTCGAAATTAGATCTACCCAACTGGACTGTCTGTCCTAGGTAGACGTAATTGTCTACAACTTCGAGTGCAGAGTCTCCGATCTTGACCGGAGTGGGTGCTACATGGTTATTTACCATGACTTTGGTTTTGTCCATGTTCATTTTAAGACCCACTCTTTCGGAAGCTCTACTGAGGTCATTGAGCATTGTGCTGAGCTCTTCCGTAGTCTCAGCCATGACTACTACATAGTAGTCATGGCTGAGACTACGACGACTACGATGGCTGGTTTGCCGACGACATCGTCGGCAAACCGAAGATGAGTGATGTACTCGCCATTGGCATTAGTGCCCAATCCACTCCAGTCCAGAGCCTTGAAGACATCCTCCATTACGGCCGTGAACAGTTTCAGAGAAATGACGTCTCCCTGCCTCACACCCCGCTGCAGGAGGACAGGTTTCGAGGTTTGGTCCTGCAGTCTGACTGACATAGTGGCGTTTTCGTACAAACACTTCAGCACCTCGATGTACCGATAGTCAATCTGGCACCGTTGGAAAGACTGCAGGACAGCCCAAGTCTCGATCGAATCAAAGGCTTTCTCGTAATCCACAAACGCTAAGCAGAGAGGCAGATTATACTCCTCGGTCTTCTGTATAACCTGCCGTAGCGTATGTATGTGGTATATGGTGCTAAAGCCTTTTCGGAATCCGGCTTGTTCGGGAGGCTGGAAGTCGTCGAACCTGCGCGCGAGACGGTTCGTGATGACTCTGGAAAACAGCTTGTAGATATGGCTCAGAAGTGAGATGGGCCTATAATTCTTGAGCAGGGCCTTGTCGCCCTTCTTAAAGAAGAGTACCACCACACTTCCGCTCCATGCCTGTGGTGTTTTTCCCTCGAATATGACGGAATCAAACAGCTTTTGAAGGGCCTTAAGGATCGGTTTACCACCCGCCTTCAGGAGTTCGGCTATAATTCCGTCATCACCCAGTGGCTTGTTGTTATTAAGCTGCTTCAGAGCCATCCTAATCTCGTACAGGCTGACGTCCGAGATATCTTCGGTATAGTGTCGGGTCAACCTAGCTCTTGGGTCGTTTGTTAGATTCGTAGTGGGTTTCGTGATTGACGTGTATAACTGTCCATAAAAAGCCTCGATCTCTCCCAGAAGCTCCGATTTGGCGGATATGACTCTGCCATCTTCGGTCTTCAGTTTCGTGAGCTGGCTCTGCCCAATAGACAGATCTTTTGCAAACACCTTAGAGCCCTTATTTCGCTCAATCGCGTCTTTAATTTTTCTAGTATTAAAGTGACGGAGATCGCGTTTCAAGAACTTAGAGATCCGTTTATTGAGCAGCCGATATGTGCACGCACCGTCTGAAGACTGCAGAATCATCTCACGCCTTTCCTTCATAAGCTGGAGAGTTCGATCTGTGAGCCTCTTGCTCTTATTTGTACGAGTCTTATAGAATTTGGACCCGACCGTATGGACAGTTTCCACGAACCCATCGTTGTATTCGTCCACAGAGCTTCCTAGGCATTCGAAACGATTTTGAAGTTTCAGCTGAAAGCTCTCGGGGTTTTGGATCTGGATCTGTGCAGGACGGAGCGTAGACTTCATCAGTCGAGATCTTTCAAGCTTGACATTGATATTCAATGTGTCTCTTACCATGCGATGATCACTTCCGGTTTTCACCGCATTGATCACAGAGACATCATTGAATATTTGCTTCTTCGTCGACATGTTGAAGTCAATCTCATTTTTTGTTACACCATCAGGGTTTTGCCAGGTCCAATTACTATATGCTCACGCTTTCTGAAGAAGGAGTTCATCACGTAGAGGCCCTCCCTCTCCATAAAGCTGGCCAGTAGGTGTCCCCGGTGGTTACTACGTCCAAATCCAAATTGCCCCACTCGCAGCTCGTCACCGTCTAGTTTGCCCAGTTTCGCATTAAAGTCTCCCATGACCACGGTGAAGTGAATCTTATAACCATGTATGGCTCTGGATACATTCTCATACATAGTCTCTACTTCATCATCGGGGTGTGTCGAGGTCGGAGCGTAAACCTGTATGACCTTCAGCGAATATCTTGATGATATTCTGAGTATAAGGTACGCCACCCTGGTCGAAACGCTCTCCACATTGTTCACAAGGGGCCTGTGGACGATAAACCCGACACCACCTTGGGACTGCTGCTATCTTTGAATTGACTTGGAATTGTAAATTCAAATAAACTTTATGTTAAAGGTACGTCATTCTTTTTTCGAAATTAGGTATTTATTGGTTTCTTTTTGTTTTGTATTTTCTGTAATATCGTAGTACATAAAACCATGAACGCTAAAAAAAAACTTTTTTTCATATAAAAAGAGTTCCAACGTAGAAACTATGCATTTCAAAGGGCAAGCAATATCAATAATATAATAATAATATTCCACAACTATCACACAACACCGTCTAGTCCCAAGCTAAGCAGAGCTTGTGTTATGAGTACTAGACAACTAATAAACATACTTATATATTTCTATATACATACATATTATAGATAAATTACACCCAGACACAGAACAAATGAACATGCTCATCACACAAACATTTGTCCTGGGTGGGAATCGAACCCACGACCTCCGGTATAGCAGTCAGGGCCACTAACCACTAGACCAACAGGCCAGTCAATGACGTATACCTACGACTTTCTTCTAACAAAAGAACTCTGTGGTCTTGGTTAAATAGCTTTCGTTTTGGAAATTTAGTCTTGTAGCCGCCCTGAGAAGAAAAGTTACTCATGAGATAAAATTTCCCATGTGAAAGTGATTGAAACAAAAATAGACATTCCATTCACTAGCAGTTTTATGTCCGTATAAAAAAATAGCCAACTCGGCACATCACTAGTGTGTCGTAGTTTCCAGACGCTTCATGCCCTCCTGACTACCAACCCTGAATGTGATATGTTTGCAGACGAATGAAATAAGTTAACACATGCTTGTCTGGTCGAGGGTGTCCACTATTCCATGTTAACTAGTTTGTAAATTACTTATTCATAATTCTAAGTTAATTATAATAATAATCAAATCAATTATATTCAGAAATTATACTCAGCTGCCAACGGTCACGGTCCAAGCAGTGCGATTGTGGAACGCGTTGCCGATGCCAATTAGGCAAGCCCAGTCACTAGCTTCTTTCAAAAATCTAGTCAAAGATCATTTCCTATCACTGTAATTAATTCTGCTTCTACCCCAAATTCAGTTCTTTCGTCACTAACTCACCTTTTTGTATTTTTTTTTTCTTTCTCCATTTCTTTCTTTGAAATTGTGTAACATATAATATATATATTTATTCTTCATAAGTTTGTTTTTTGTCTTTTATTGTATAATAGCTATATAATATAGTTTTATATCTATATATATATATATATAGTCTAATATATATTTTAAATGTAAAATTTAATATTTAATACACAGCAGCGATAAGACCGCCATTGTACTCATAGGTTAAGTTAGTTTAAAGGTTTTGTTACTATTTTGGCGTACAATAAAGTTTTATTATATTCTATTCTATTACGTAGATGTCGTGTTCAGATCTTAGAATTGATCACTTCGTGATATGGCCTACTAAACTGGCCAGATCGTTTGATTATGGTCAATCCACTTTTTGTCATATCGTGTTTTTTTTTAGTTGATAAAATCATCTAATGACATCCCCCGCTCTTGGGCGGTTCGGGAGGGCGTATCAGACTTTTACTGACAAAAACCCACTCCTGTTCCTTCTTTGCCATTGTTCCAGGGCCCCGGTGATTTATTTCGCATCACCCATGGCCCCAATAGACTTCGACCCTGCTGGGCCCCTACGGTTGCTGATATCTCCTTGAAGCACGCATGGAACATTACGCGCCTTCGACAGCTTGGGTTCAGTCCAGACGGTTACCGGACGATCGGTCGGCGAGCTACCCATTGCTCGTCGTCCGCAAGCCCACGTCTACGGTGGCCGGAAATCGGGGTCGGAATCCGAGGTGCTGAGGCGCAAGGGCCATTGCCTCGCACGTGCGGCCGCCTCCTTTGCTAGCAATACTGCTTCGCAGAAGGAGGCGCCTGTCTCCTCGTTCCGGACCATGGCCTGTACCAAGGCGCGAGAGATCGCTGCCGCCGATCGCCCGTACGAGGACACGGCGGTGCTCTGCCCAGGCGGGGCACACCTCTACCGTATGCTCCACCGTGTTCTTCGGCGGTGGCCATATTATGAAATGCAATGTAAGCGAGGCGAGCGAACACAGACCCCGCCATCTCTTTCGTGGTTATTTTTTTTTTAACCACCCTGAAGCGCATATTTGAGTGCACTTTTAGTGATGTCTAACGATTTTACGATATTGACGAGCCATGTTTGACCATTTCATAAAATTATCATGCGATTAGCTGATTTAGCACCATTTCATGAAATGGCTGGTCATATCATGAAGTGATCAATTCTAAGATCTGGCCACGACATAGATAAGTTTATGTCTTAATTTTCAATTTTAATTAATGCAGTTGGACTTGTACCATTTTAAATAACTATAAATAAATGCATAGATGTGTTGTATGTTGCAAATATGACACTAACATTACATCACCACCAATATAACACCAATACTGGCCGTTCAACAAAAATAACTCTTTTGCTATAGAACAAAAAGCTTACTTTACCATGACAAGTGCCAAGTGGGGTGCACTTTTATCGCTTACCTACCTACGAGTATGCAAAAAATACAGCAAGCTCTCAACCGACGCAATATCAAAGTATATGGTTGAAGTGACTTTACTGCAGTTTTTAGTTTTCGTCATTGGTCATTGGATGATTTCCCACCCTAAAGAAAAGGTAAATTGATGGGGCTGGTTAGGGCGGATGCCGACGCCTGCCATTGCAGCAAATTTTTCAAAGAAGTTACTGCAGTCATCACAATAAAGGGCGACTGAAGGAACACTGTGGGTTTTAGATAAAAATTCTAACAGTCCTCACGGCCCACCTAGAGCGGAAGAAGTTATTTGATGACGAACCACGAGAAAATAACGGTTGCGGAATTGTTTAAAAAAGAGCCTTCTCGCTCGGCCCAAGGGCGAAAGATGTAATTGGATGATTTCCCACCTATAAAAAAAAACGAACTAATACAAACTTTCTCGGCTGTCACCACGCACAGTTTTAGTGATATTATGAAATGGAAGTCAACCGAGGCAGATTTAAAATTAGCTACAGAACTGGTTCCTCTAATGAACCTATTACGGCTAGCATCATAGATGCAAAATTCTTAAAATTAGACAAATTTCCATCCGCAAATAAAAAAACTGGGCAAGTGCGAGTCATACTCGCGCCTTGATGATTCCGTGCAAACTTATTTAAGTAAACAGTTCAATTCCTGAATGGAGTCTCGAAGATTATTCTGAACCGCAATTTTTTTTTTTGTTGTGACCTAAAAACAAATTTACTGCTTTCAGATGTATTCCTATACCTGTGCTATAAGACCTTGCTTTATGCAAAATTTTAGGATTTTGGGTCAACCGGAAGTACCCTATGAATTTTGATTCCCTCGAGAGTGTTGAAATATACGTTTTTTGAGATATAAACGACCCTATCTTTTTTTTTCGTTAACCTAGAAATTTCACTGCTTCAAGGGACAGCAGACTTGAGTCACCACCCAGTTCTAGTACTGATACGAGAACTGGGAGATGACGAAAACCTCACGTTTTCGTCATTATGAAAAATAAACAGAACTAATTATGACGAATCCAAATGACCTAAAACTTGATGAGTTTACTAATAGGCAATCTAAGGTTACGTCTCTTACCTTCGAGCTCCATCATCAGACCAGCTCAATGGCACTAGTGCCATGAATATTCTAGAATATTACTGAATATTCTAGAATATTTATGAGTATTTTAATTCAAATATTAAGTCAGAAGTATGTTTGAAAGTAAAGTAAATACCCATTAAGTGTTCAAAATCGAAAACATACTTGCTGATGACCTTGAACATCTGCCATATTGAGGTGTGACAAACCTTATTCAAATCGATTCAGCTGTCGAGCGTGAAGGAGTAACAAAACATACACACACGCACACACACTTAAGCCAACTTTCGCTAGGTTATTACCAGAGCTTGGAATTAGGTAGAGTTATCCATGTACTTGCATCGAAATGTTAAAATTAATATGGATTTTCCCATTAAAAATCTCATGTGGCCAAAAATATTATAAACTATAAGCAGTGCCGTAACTAATGCGGTGCCACGGGGCCGGACCCTGGTGGGACGTACAAATGTTCAAGCCAAGCCCACCTTTTGTATCATTCATTTCATCATTTCAAGAGGTTATTGTTTCTCATTCCCTCTCGCTCCGTACCAAGGGCTGAACCAGGGCCGGACGCTCAGATCACCATTATCGATGCCTACTGGGACTAAGGGTAGTGTGAAAGTGAAACCCAGAGCCTTGGGGTGAAGGCAAAGAAAGAACAGCCCCCCTAGCCAAGTTACAATCGTATCGTTCGCGCCGAACGCCTCGAGTAGGCCACGCCTCCAATTCCTTTGTTCTGACGTCATCTCAACGCTCAGTCACGTGGTCACAACAAAGGAGTCGGAGGCGTGGCCTACTCAAGGCGTTCAGCGCGAACGAAACGATTGTAACTTGGCTAGGGGGGCAGGAGTGGGTTTTAAGTCAGTAAAAGTCTGACACAATCTCCCGCCCCACCGAAGAACGGGAATTGTTATTAGATGATTGGAAAAAAAAAAACCATATGCTTCACCATGTGTTACGGGCGTTCCGCACAATGGTGACACCCAAGAGTTTCTGCTCTCCAGATCCGAAACAGTACCTGCCGAAACACTCATGTCCGGTAAGGACTTGCGTCACGCAGATTAAACTTACCCAGCATGTATTTTTTTAGGGGCGCAGTCACAGAAACTGGCAGCGGGCGTTACTAAACAAGTTACGGCACTGACTATGAGTCTAGTGATAAAAACAGACTTTTTTACCATTAACATTAAAAGGCTCGATTTACGTTTACCATTTCGAACTTGTTTGACCACTTATGCGGGCTATACTTATATAAATAGAATTAAATATGTTTTTATTACTTTTATATTATATTACGAGTATTAAACAATTCTGCTAACTTTTTAACCTTTACGACCGAATGATTAATCATCAAGCCATTAATTATATTAATAAAATATTAAAACTATTTCAAGCTAATATTTTGTTTTATACAAATTAAGTAGGTATTTATTTGTAAAATTTTAAACTCTACCACAAATATAATCATTTACAATAACTGACACATACGCCATCACAACACAATACAATACCGCATTATAGGGTTCCTTACGCCTTTACGTACCTTTTGATCACATAATCTAAAGAATAAAGTGCAATAACAGTTAATTTGACTGGCCTTTTAGTCTAACGTTAGTTCTAGTTAGTGGCTCTAACTACTATATCAGAGGTCGTGGGTACGATTCCCACCCAAAATTAAATGTATGATGAACACGATCATTTGTTCTGTGTCTGGGTTCAATTTATCTATAATATATATATATATTTAGAAATATATAAGCATATTTATTAGTTGTCTAGTACTCGTAGCACAAGCTCTGCTTAGTTTGGGACTAGATAGCGTTGTGTGAAAGTTTTAGAATATTAATTTACGAAATGAACTACAAAAACTTTTTAATGTTTTAATTGTGAGGTTTAAGAATAACATTCTTAATCATTTAATTTGGTAACTGTTATAAGCCTTCAAATGTTAAACACTATTAGTAAAATTTTATTGTCAATTACTTTCAGAAGCTTCGTCAGTCGCAAATTTGGGGTCATGAGTTTTAAATCATCCATAGAAAGAAGGTGGGATATGACCTCACTACCGAATCTCAATAGCCAAGGCTTGAATCCTCCAGCAATATACTTAGAGGATTCAGGGCTAAGCAGAATCAAAGTGAACTCAAACTGTCGCCTTGAAATATCCCCTGTTCAGTCCTTATAGGCTCATCATTCCCTGGGATAGATTACGATTTACTGCGAAATCACTCAATCTTGCGATATTTTCGAGAAATTATAATTATGAAAAGCGGCCCATAATTTCTTGAAACTATAAAAAAATACTATAATAAAACGCTTGATGACTTTACGACCGACTGTTTTTTGTTTTCCACTACAGACTATACAGAAACCATAGTTTTGTTTATAATAATATAGTGTACTATGTTTTGCTATTCCATCTAACAGGATTCAGGACTCGGAAGAATCAAAGTGGACTCAAACTGTACCCCTGAAATATTCCCCGATCAGCCCATGTTCATCTCATCAGTCATGGTTCATCTTTCCCTGGGATCGGTCGATATTATGGAGATTGAAAACTGCCTTCCAAAACCGTATACGTGACTCAATGATGATGCATAGAACTGCATCTATTTTGTACAACTCAAACACCGTGACACAAAGCTTTACCTTTATAATCCATCTTGCGCGTTGACAAATCCTGAGGAACTTGTTGCTTTTTTCTTGTTTAAATAAATTACACAAAGTAATACGCCTAGCTAGGTTTGAACCCGCAACCTGCAACTCGTTAGCACTCAGCCACCACTGCTTTCAGTTAAATGCACACATATTCATACTGCCACCTGCGCCCGCATAGACATAACATCCCCGAAAGCTAGCCTGGCCGAGGTACAATTAATGCTGGAGGTTTCTAATAACACCTTAGGTAAATTACGTGCAGAAGTAGAGTTATTGCGCAACGCTGATTAGGAAAGTAGGGCGCCTAACACCTCCAATGATAGTATTTGTCGCGAAACGCAAAATGCATCCATCGGCAGTTTGGAATCGGCAAGTTGGAGTGCGTCAGCCGCTGCTGAAAATGCTTGCGTTGCTCTTTGCCGTCGCTGTTTTGTCAACGGCCGTGTCGACGGCCGCCAAGTGGTGACGAATGTAGGTACATCGACCTCTAACGTGCTTACTCCGGTATTGTTGCCGCAAACATACCTGCTGTGTCGCAAACAATGCGGCAAGCTAAGGAAACATAAAAAATTCTTGCTGTTAGTGTTACCACAAAACGACGGGCTGATATAGTATTTCGCTCAGAACCACCTAGCACCGCTTTTGCGCGTAAACAATATCCTTTTGTTAGAACCAGACTATACTATAGGATTAATAAAAGTCTTACTTACATACTTTAAACAGATAGGAATGCAAAAGTAAGTTGAAGGCTTGGTTACTCACTTTGGACAATGCTGACACAGAGTCACACCTAACATAAAGTTATCTGTACACATGCTCCCACACACACACACATATCATAACATACACACATACATCATAACACACCATCACACATTTACACACACACACACTCTCACGTCCCGACACACATGCAAGTAGATGAATGGCAATCTATTTAACATTATTAAGCAGTTTTTTTTTCTGGTCTTTAAACTTTTTCTGTTTTTGTTTATTTTTCATTCTTTTTTAACTTATTTTTTCTTCTATGTTCACGTTGTCTTATATGGGCTACAGACCAGAGAACGAATAATTTGTTAATGTACTGCCTCCCGAGGTACAGGTTCTTGCCTAGTTTGGAAGACAGCAGGCTGATTTGTTAAATTGACTGTTCCTGATAGACTTGATTTATGGTTGTGTTCCAAATAAATTTTATTATTATTCCATTTATTTATTTTTTATACATACCGTTTACATTTTTAAATATATCTTTAAAAAACATATTAAAAAAACATTTAAAAATATAAAAAATTGCAGTCCGCCGGTGTCCGGACAGGGTCCAAGCTACCGGTGGTTAGGGCTCCAGAGACAGGAACCTCCTCACAATGCGAGCCGTATCGAGGAGTACTGCCTTTTGTATCAGGCCCTTGATCCAACCGCGCAACGACAGCTTCGACAGATGGTCGTCGAAGCTTTTGGATATAAGGCCATTGGCGGTCACTACAATCGGCACAATGATAGCCGAGTCCACATTCCACATATCGACAACCTCGTGTGCTAAGTCGAGATATTTGATTTGTTTCTCTTTCTCAGATTTCACGAGATTCTCGTCATGTGGAATGGTGACGTCGACTATCATTACTCGACGCGCTAATCGGTCTATCACCACTATATCCGGTTTATTGGCTACAATAGTCCGGTCAGTAATGATAGACCGATCCCAGTACAACGTGACATGGTCATTTTCGAGAACTGGGTCGGGCACATACCTGTAGTATGGTACCTCCGAATCCACTAGGTTGTATTTCAAAGCAAGTTGCTGGTGAATAATCCTGGCTACTTGATTATGCCTGTGTAAGTACTTATCGTTAGCCAGACGAGAACAACCAGAGATAATATGTCTGATGGACTCACCCGGACGATGGCATGCCCGACACACGTCAACCGTCCCGTCCTTCATAATATGTCTCCGGTAGTTGTTCGTTAAGATAACTTCGTCCATAATTGCACAGACAAAACCTTCAGTTTCTCCGAAGAGGTCGCTAAAACGTAACTGGGCCACGGACGCCGCGAAATCTACATCAGGCTCATGAGGAGCCCGATAAAAGCGCCCGTGGCCTCGTTGCCTTTCCATACTTCCTTGCGGTCATCAGTAGTAAGTACCACAGGTTTGCGCCAGTTCTCTTTAGCCATGGTTAACGGGGTGAGTCCCTTGTCCATTGCGACCACATCGCGGTGCATACCCACGTCGGTTTTGAGAAAATATTCTCTGAGGCTGCACACCTCAGGTTTTGAGAAAATATTCTCTGAGGCTGCACACCTCACGGTTGTGTAAAGTCTTTGCGTTTAAAAAACCCCGACCTCCACACTTCCGCGGGATGTACAGTCTCATCACTGATGATCGTGGGTGATGCATCCGAGTTGCGGTCAGCAATGTACGGACCCGTCTATCCAGAGCGTCTAACTCGGTCTGAGTCCATCTAGCTCGGTCTGAGTCCAAGCTCGGTCTGAGTCCATTATATTATTATTATTTGCCGCCTAAAGCGAGCCTCCTAAGGTTGTTGTGTTGGTTATTTAAACCTCGACCCCCACACTTTCGCGAGATATATAGTCTCATCACCGACGATCGTGGGTGATCCTTTCGGTATGCAGTCAGCAGTGTACGGACCCGCCTATCCAGGGCGTCAAGTTCCATTTGAGTCCAGTTGATTACGCCGAAAGAGTACATCAATACCGGCATGACCCAACCGTTGAAGGCGTACACCTTGTTTCCACCCGAAAGAAGGCTATTGAATACCTTCTCCAGACGTCCAAAGAAACGCTCCTTCAACTATTGCTTCATGTCAGGGATATTAATGCCTAGAGCTTCCGACATATCCAAATACTTATAGGTTTCGATTGGAGAAAGGGATCTCAGGTTTATGGAATCCGTGAGTTGAGTGCCCACGGATTTCACAACCTCGTTTTACATGCATGACCGCACATTTGCCCATACCAAACTCCATCCTGATGGCTCTACTGAAGGTTTCAGATACGTCTTTAGTAGCTAATTCAGTTGCAGATTGTTGGAGGTAAAAAGTTTCAGCTCATCCATGTAAAGTAGGTGAGATATTACCTGATCACCTCTCTTCAACCGATAGCCTAGACCTGAATTTTCCAGCAGTGTGCTTAGAGGATTCAAGGCTAGGCAAAACCAAAGCGGACTCAAACTATCACCTTGGAATATACCTCGCTCGATTCTTACAGGTTCGATATTCCTCAGGATATGTCGACGTCCTGGATAGCGGAGGACCGTACTCCATTGCCTCATACACGACATCAGGAAGGTGCGTAGTGTTGTATCAATTTTATACAATTCCAGCACCCTCATTATTATTATTATTTGGTAAGACATACTAGCAGCTATTAACTGATGCGTGTGTTTCATATAGTTTGGAGCCAAGTATGAGGAACAGATTCATAGGCCTTCTTTAATCTATCCAACATGTCGACAGATCCTTTCTAGAACGTCGAACCTGTTGGCTAATAGTCATATCAATGAGGAGCAGCTCCTTATTACCGCGGGACCCGTTCCTACAACCATTCTGAGAAAGTAACATGTTCAAATTTTTGTCAATGTGCTGCTAAAATTTTAGTCAAAGGATAAGCTTATGTTGCGCTTAATCGCATGAGGCAACTAGAAGGTTTGGCAATCAGGGTTTTGGATCCACGTAAAATGATTCACGAGCCACACAACAGGAAATCTCTTAATGGATTTTATCGCCTCGGAAATCTTTAACAATTTTATATGAGGCGATTAATCTTCATCTCTTCGGGCATTTCACCGAGACACCATGGCGGCGCGACCAGTCGCCCCTACCAACAAAATGTATACAGCTCTATAAAGAGTTACTCACCTTTTTTTTTGTTTTCGGGGGGAAACCTTCAAAAGACGCCTGGACTTTTGGGGAAAAGACCAGGGAGTCTGGGATTTTTACCTCACTAAAACCACCCCGGTGATCACCATTAGCACATGGAAGAGGGCCCTGTGACCTCTTAAAAGACCACCCCGGAACCCCCTCTGTACAACGCCTGTTAGGGCACATCCCTGAGGAGACTATGAGAGGTCTCCCCTTAGCCTCGTTGCGCACGGTAGCACGTGATCACTGTGCCACAATATTTCCTGAAGTCTTGGTGGGTGGACAGAGTCCCCACTCCGAGAGCCCGTGACCTCGGAGTCCCGCCTACCTTAAATGTTGCAAGCGGGGTTTCAGCGTTTTAGGCGTCGAGGCGGTTGGCCCTCTGACGCCTCCTTCTAAGAGTGGGATCGTTCCTCTCACGATCTCGCTCAGCGGCCTCCTTCTGGACCAGCACAGTCTCGCAGAAGGACGCATCTTCTCCAATTATCTGTCTCCGACAGCATAGCCCTCACTACTGCTGGCAGAGACAGATCCCGCACGATCTTGGCAACCAGAGGCCAGAGGCCGCTCAGAGGCCCACGCAGGGCACTCTTCGAGCGTGTGCTGTGCAGAATCAAGGTCAAGGTTTCCGCAATGGTGGCAAATTGCCGTGGCTTCTCGTCCAATCCTATTCAGGTACTCACCGAAGCAACCGTGCCTGGTCAATACCCGAGCCTATGAAGATGCGCTCTCCTCTTTTCAGCCAGGCTTCGAAGTGTGGCAGGACGGCTTTGACAACGCGCTTAAGCGAGAATTGCGGCTGCTGTAGCCGCTCGCGCCACCTCTCGAGCGCGTGTCGCCGTTCCTGCCGCCTCAGCCTTACTACTACGATGCCTGGCACAAATGTATATACTTAGCTCTATAGAGACAGTTACTCACCTGGTGTCCGTTTGGTTGCGCAACCAATTTGGCGGAGCGACCAACTCGGACGCATGCACTTAGGTCCATTTTGATACTGTCTGAGTGTGGTGTAGTGACTCTGGTGTCTGTATGGTGTCTAGTTTGGTAGCTTACGGACATCATGGCGGCGTAACTGATCGTGCCGCCATGGTGTCCCGGTGAAATATAGCCCTTCTTGTGTTCGTATAATGCTTACAAACTATATTGTGATTCATGGCTTAAAATTAAATTTATCACTAAAATGTGTAAAATAAAAATAAATAATTTAAAAAAATAAAAAACACGTCTGCCATGTCAAAAAAAAAAATGGACTAAAAAGCAAAAAATAAGATGTTAATTAAACAGTATAAATAAAAATGAAAGTAGTCACTCATTCACTTACTGACTAAACACGATGTCTCGAAAACTATTTGACCTAAAAAAAAAATTTTTCATCGCCGTAGGGGAACTTTTTGTATAAGAAAGTATTTTACAGACTTGTCCCCAGACGGCGATGGTTTTTTTTTTATTATACTGTTTAACTAACATCTTTTTTTTTGCTTTTCAGTTAATTTTTTGACATGGCTGTCGTGTTTTTTATTTTAATTTTTAATTATTTATTTTTTATTTATACTGATTACCATCTTGTTTTTTGCTTTTTAGTTCATTTTTCGACGTGGCAGTCGAGTTTATTTTAATTACTTATTTATTTTTATAAAGTTAATTGTTAACACTATTTAAACAGAATCGGTATCAAATTACCGTTACCCATGTTAATGAAAGTATTGTTACAGAACGATGCATATATGGTAACGTTAATTAACTGCTATCAATGCTAACGGTTTAGAGGCTACGCGACAACATTGATAACCTCATTTTTAAGTTAGTTTATACTTATGTAAATACCATCAAAATAAACAAGAGTAAACAAGCCTATCGATTCTCTTCGATCTACCCTGGGATTGGTCCCAGGATAAGGTTAACTTAGAAAATAAAATCTTAACAAAATATAACAGATTCAATAAAAAATATTATAAATAAAATACAACGAATTAAGATGACTTAAAATCATTAAGTAAACATTATAACCTGTTCTTAAGACCGAATTCTCTCATCTGGGGCACCCAACTACTGTGGCCTACCGCCCGCGCCGAAAATATTATTATTGTTTTGTTCAGTTTGTGATATATCCTTTAATATTCATCTATTTTCGGCAATATTGGTCAAAATTAAATAATTAATGTCTAAAATATGATAACTAAAACATTGGTTTAGAAGTGGGTTAATACTATGTAGCTAAAATAATAAAACATTCTAAAATAAAAATAAAATCTTTTTTTTGTGAGTCAACCACGGTTTTTTTTACTTTTATGTACTCAACTCTTTTTGTAGGTGAAACCCTTAAAAAAAATATTACTGTCATTTCTAAGATTACACAAACTCAGCGCGGCAGGGGATTTTAATTTGGCAATCATGCTGAATTGGACCTATTTTGGCGCAGCCGTAAGGCGCACATTTGTTTTTGTTTTGGTTCTCTTTTGTTTGGTTTCGTGTATACATAAAAAAAAAATCAAAAACGATCTTTAAATCGGTAAAAATGAAAACACGGTTTTTAAAAAAATGAAAAATGGGAGCCCCTTATATATTTATTTTATTCTGTTTTTTAGTATTTGTTGTTATAGCGGCATCAGAAATATGTACATCGTCTGAAAAAATTTTAACTGTCTAACTATCACGGTTCATGAGCCTGTTGACAGACGTATTGATAGACAGACGGATGGACAGCGGAATCTTAGTAATAGAGTCTCGTTATATCCTTTGGGTATGAAACCCTAAAAATTGGCTACTCTGCTAGTTTTTTATTTTCTAACTACAATGCGGCCCGCGAATACTGCAGGTTTAACACACCTGGGAATTAAAACGTGCAGATATTTATGGCAAGCCTAATTGCATACTTGCGACGTATCTCACACCTTACACACGTGTGCGTATGTACCACGACTGTTATACATAAAAAATAAATTAATTAATACTCATTAAAATTACTTTAATAACAGATAACAACAATGTAAAAGACAAAAGTTTCAAATTGTGTAAAACTAATTTTTTTTTTTTTTTTAGTTATGCTAAAAAGTTCATAAAGTTTTTTAAAATGTTCGGTGATCTTTATTTTTGGAGACAGGTTCGTATTTTATACCAATTATATTTTTATTAGTTAAGTACTAACCTTTTTTTTAAGGGTGCTTTATCAAAGTAATAACGAGTCATTGAATAATTTTTGATTGGAGGTGAAGCAACGTCTGACGAGGTCAATCCATGGATGGGACCACGGGCTTCCTCCGTACCTCAAAAAGTACGTTAAGCCGTTGGTCCCGACTATCTTTTTAATAGATATAATATTGTCGTTATTTAATAATGAACTTCGGAAATATGGAAGTGAACTCCTCATAAGATCATAGCAGAGTACCTCAAAAAGTAAGTGAAGTTGTTGGTCCCGACTGTCTTTTTAATAGATATATTGTCGTTATTTCATAATGAACTTCGGAAATATGGATCTGAACTCCTCATAGGATCATAGCAGAACTGTCGTAGTGTCATAACAAGTAAAATTGCTTAGTTGATTAGCGGTAGCGGGTCCAAAAGAAAATGGGGGCGTTATGTCAGCATGTTTTTACATTTTCAAATAATTAATAATCATGACCATCAACCGTGACCACGAGTTTTTACTTCTGATTATCTTTAATTATATTAAAAGGAAAAACTGACTGACTGACATATCAACAAATAGCCGAAACTACAGGGACTAGGAGCATGAAATTTCGTACAAGGGTTCCTTTTATGACGTAGGCGAGCACTATGAGAGGATTTTTCAAAATTCACCCCCTAAGGGGATGAAATGGGGGTCCAAAGTTTGTACTTTCACGCGGGTTAAGCTACTGGCAGAAGCTAGATAATAGATAATAGATGACTATGATGTAACGGGGGGCGTTACCCAAGAAATAGAATAAGACAGCGAGGCAGACAGTTTCGAAGATGGGAAGACGAGATAAAGGCAATAGCGGGGAAAACATGGACTAGAAAAGCGATAAATAGAATAGGGTGGAAAGAAATGGAGGCGGCCTTTGCCAAAGTTGGGCAAGGTCCTGTGCGTCTCGCATCCATGGGATTCCCGCAACTTTTACCTGTTCATCGGTCCTCCTTGTAGGAGGCCTTCCAACGCTGCGTCTTTTTTTGTAAAAAAATTATATTACACTCTATAGTTGTGGTAGCTCGCGGGCTTGCGAACGGCTAGCAATGGGTAGCTCGCCGTCTGACCGTCCAGTAACCGTCCGGACCGAGCCCGAGTTGTCGACGGCGCGTACTGTTCTACGCGCGCCTCAAGGAGATGTCAGCCAACCGTAGGGGGCCCAGCAGATTCAAAGCCTACTGGGGCTAAGTGTCTGCTTCCGAAAGGAAGACTCGACCCTGGTATAAAAGGCAACGGAGGCTTTTTAGTCAGTAAAATTTTAAGTCTGAGACAAACGAGAGGGGATGTCATTGGATGATTTACCCAACGAAATAAAAAATAGTGGTAGCTGAGGGGTACCAAAGTAAAGGGTAACTAAAAAGTGTAACATAAAAACTTTGTACAAAAATAAAAACAGCATAACTAGACTAAAAAGTGCAATATAACCTTAATAATGAAGTCTATGTAAACTAACAAAGAAACTTAACTAAAAAACCGCCAATTTCTTGCAGCTCTTCATCCTAACGACGGGTTTGTGCTACTCTATCAGCGTGGGCACAATGTTATCCTTTCCATCAGTACTCACCCCTGCCCTGGTGTCTGCCAACGGTACTGACATTCATGCGACTTCTGACCAAGCTTCGTGGATTGGTAAGCGGTTTCTACATAGAACATTTTAGGCTTTTTAGGGTTCCGAACCTCAATAGGAAAAAACGGAACTCTAGGATCACTTTGTTGTCCGTCTGTCTGTCAAGAACCTTTATCATGGGAATGCGTGGAGGTATCGAGTTGAAATATACTCAAGTCTGCGGTCCCTTGAAACTATGAAAAAAAAAAACTACTGAGTTAACGAAGAAAAAAAATACTGCCGTTATACTACTTTCTGTTTACGAGCATATGGCACTAATGGGCTGCAGCTAAAAATCAGCGTCAAGTGGTGGCCTTGTGTTACTACTTGGCTGTACGCTGAGCTTAAGCCCTTTTGCCATTATTTAGTGTAATAGTAGTAACAGTTGTTTAAACAAAGAGTGTTTAATTTTGAGGTGTTTCCGTTTTTATAAAGCCCTGCGGGTTTACCCGCGTCTGTGGTTACTACACCGCTCCCGTAGGTTATAGCATGATGTTATATAACCTAAAGCCTTCCTCGATAAATGGACTACCTAACATCGGACAACCCGACGTACGGCGGGTATCCACCCTTACGTTGTTGAAACTTCAACAGTCCGGTTTCGCTTCGTTGTTCATACCGGTCGTTCCGTCTAACTATAATTAGGGTGTCTTCAAGGCTAGAGTGAATAGGCTCTTAATAAACTAGTGCGCCTCACCATCAATGATTGCATCACTGCTTACCGTCAGGTGGGATCGCAGTCAAGCACTGGTTTCATCAAATTAAAAAAAAAATGAGACCAGTATTATTTTATTTATTTATTCATATATATATATATACTTTATTGTACACCAAGATAATAAATGATACATATGAGCCTAATGTCAAAAAAACATACAATTGGCGGCCTTATCACATTCCGCAATCTCTTCCAGGCAACCTGGTATGGAAAGAGATTGTTTGGACAATAAATGGGGTTGCACTTGGTGCATTACAAAATAAGATAAACAATTGGAGAGAAAAAAAAAGAAACAAAGTACATACTTAACACTAAAATACATACATACTAAATAATCATATAGGCAAGGAAAAAAGTGACAAATACAATTAATACAGCTAAAAACGAAACAAAATTACAAGGACAAGTAATATTCCTTCACAAGTGTTTTAAATGTATGTAGTGATTGCGATGTATGTTTTATTGACACTGGCAATGCATTTCACAGACGAGTGGCCTGGACAGTAAACGACTTATCCAGAAACGTAGTGGCATTCTCTACCATTTGACCTAGGGTGGCAGAGGGACAATATATATAGCAGGTGCATTTTTTCCTGGCCAGGGCAATTGCCTCACTGCGAGGCATAGGCATCACTAAAGTCATTTCCAACATTTTTTCCCGCGCCGTCTCAAACCAGTCCTCACGGTACGTGTCTAGGTCATCCTGCCACCTCGTTCTTGGTAGGCAAGTGCATAAAATAAGGATATAATATTTAAAAAAAACAAGGATTCCAAAAGTATAGACGTAGGGTTTTCAATAAGTAATGTCATGTGATCAGTGATCACATACATTTATATTTTTTCAAAATATACACCGTTACAATTTATGCATTTATTCATACGCACAAACCATTCATTAATCCAATTCTCCCACTTGTCTTTAGGAGTTGATTCAAGTTCTTTTTCAAACTTGGTACGTTTACTGCTCTTCTGTCTGAAACTTGCGGCATTTCAAACAAGTACTTTAATATTGCTCTCAGAAATTGCGAAGATCCTGTTGGCGCCTCAGCAGCTGCTGTTGCTCCCATACCAGCCTGATCTTCCTCCCCATACGATGACGCACAGCATCCATCTCCATTTGCCTCCTTGTTTGTGGTCGTTGTTCGTCGTCCCTCTGTAGTAGTGGCATCTCACTTCTGACATTAGTTGTTACAAACGTGAGTAATTAAATGCCGTTATTAAAACTTCATTCATTATCGTAGTGTAGGAACCATGAGCTGGGTCCCGAGTTCAGTCGTCGATTTTTTAGTTCTCCGAATAATTGAGGTAGACAAATGTCAATGTACGGTTTTTTTATCCACTGAGTTTAACTGATTATTTTTTCTAATTCTTGTTTATTAAAAAAACAGTCATCATTCGTTTATTGAAGGATTTTGATCATCGAACTTGTGTTGGTTGCTCTTCCCCTTCGAAGACCCATATCTTAATTTGGGATTTAGTTGGTCCATCGTAATAATAAATCCAGGTTTCATTACCTGTGACAATTGAAGTAACATTTTCAATACACTTACTCAAAAACCGAAATAGACTGTTTTCCGCACTAGTGCAGAAAAGTGCGCGTGCTCTCCCTCGCCACAATTTTATTACATTTATCGTATCATGCTGGACGCGCGTCGACCCCCACGAGTCGCCGGGCAACCCCCGTTTATTCATTTCTTCGTACTTAAGTGTATTGAAAAAAGTCGTTTGATACACGTGCAAATTTGTCACTGCAGCCCTCGGGTCCATAACACACTCGCCTACGGCTCGTGCGAATTCTGCCTCGGTCGCAATGACAAATTTTCCGCACTTGTATCAAAATGTACTATTTTTGACAGGCCATTGTCAAATCGTTCATTCAACACGACGGTGTTTTCGAAGCTCATCTAAAGTGTAAGGTACCCACAAAGAACATTTTTTTTTCACATTTATATGATTCTCAATAAACTTGTGCAATAAAGATATCGAAATGTTTAGAAATTCTTCTAACTGATGATATGTAATTTTCCACACGAGTTACATGTTACGGCACTTGAATTTCCGCAGAGTCTACCCGATCGTGAGTCGTCATCTAGGTCAAAATCTCCACGCTTGAACTGTAAAAACCATCGTTCCGCGGTCTTTATAGATGGGGCTTCTAGATCAAATAGAGAATACATCTCATCAAAACATACTTGTTTTGTCAAGCCGCCCTTGAAGTTATAATAGATAATGACACAATAATAGTCTCGTTTGTTCAACGACGTACTTCAACTAAAATATTGTTTTCACCACAGCAGCTCAAACAAGTAGGTTTTGCTGCTTGAAAACAGTGAGCAAAATTCGATTTTGCTCACTGCGTGAGACAAAGTAACTTTTTAATTATTTTATTTTTTTAGCCATACAATTCTAAACATTCGAACTGCACTGTACTCTGTCTCTTTCTCGCCACTTATAAAAAAGCGAGTGAGAAACATGCCATTTCGAAGTTCATTCCGATTTTGAAATTCCACCACAAAGAAAAATACGTTCGGAAATGCGTAATAAATAGAAAATATTTGTAAAATACAAAAATTGTTTTTTTTATAAATAAATTATTGAATTTTAAATTTATTATGGTATTTGAACAAAAATAAAAGTACCTGAGTACTTATAGCAGCAGATAAAACTGGCATTTAACCTTTAAATAATTATTTCTAGTTTCAACATTGACTGTTTTAGAACGTGCTTTAAAAAAACAGCGGAAATAAAATAGTGGCAAATAAGATTAAGAATGTTAAAATAATTGTAAAATATGAGCAAAACTAGCGACAGAGATAGTATTTATTTTAATTGAAATCATTATTAAATCTATTACTGTTAATTATTTTATTTCCCAAGTAATATGTGTTCTCGCTGCTGAAGTGAAAAATAATGTGTGTAACACGAGAGCAAAACTTTTTGCATCTTGTGCCTTTGAATCCCTCCCCTCGCTCAGGATTCTAGTTTAGAATCACTCACTAACGCTCGTGATTCAATCAAAGAATCCTTCGCTTGCTCGGGACTCAAAATTAGCACTCGCAGCAAAAAACAACTTTGCTTTCTTGTTGCACAAATAACTACAGCTTTTGCCCGCAGCTTTACTCGCGTACATAAAATATTCAAGAATAAAGGAGCTTTCTATCGGTGCAAAAATTTTAACAATCGGGCCAGTACTTTCAGAGATTACCTACGCCAAACAAAAAATTTAAAAAAACAACTACCTCTTTAAAATATTATGTAGATTGAAATATAAAATAAACGTGTTTAGTCTTATGACCGATGACACAAATTAACGCTTTATCCTCCGCGTTTGCAAATACATTATTTATATAATATAGTTACAATAAACATACATATTTAATATAGTATGTACATTTATAGCATATTATGTAAAGGAGTTTTTGAGACGTTTCTGCTATTAGTGTAGAAAATTCCGCAACTTCTACTTAAATGCATACTGACTCGTGACCGTTCTGGTATCGAGAGATAGTGAATTCCACAGAAGGATGGACTGTAGGTATATAGTAGAAAGAGTGAACAAAATGAGAAGTATGAGAAGTAGTATATACATACACACGCGTAGGTACTCCATCCAGTCTTCATAAACCACTCACAACATTCACTAAACTATCTTCATAAACGCACAACCAAATACATTCCACTCACACAAACACACTCCTACCTCACCACATCTCACACTTCCATGCACATAACACACAAAACTTAATACAATTTAAAATCACTGACTCGACAAAATCTTAGTGAGTCTATGAATGCATGTAAATTATCTCTTGCTACCCTAATATTGTAATTTATTTGATCGGTGTACGAGTACATTATCTTATAGTAAGTTTTTAAGCATATGTAAATCCTGGTGTCCTGAAATACATACCTTAAACCTAGCTTAGGCACCAGTCTCCCACAATATTGAATAATAATAAAATATGTATTTGCTATTTATTGTTCTGTATTTTGTAATTAATAAATTTATTATTTGTAAAAACATTTATTATTATTAGTAGTATGTTAAGAAGAATGCAGATTCCTAACGTGTGAAGGACAAAGATATTGAAAGTGATATATAAGATAAGAAGGAGAAGTAGGAGAGTTCCCAACCATAGCCCCGACGTCCTCGATGTAGCGCTCCTTAAGAATGTCAACCTCCGGTTGCAATCTATAGAAGCAATACACGAGCTTAACTCCGATCACCGACCCGTGATTATGCACCTAGGCTCCCGTTCGGGCAATCTCGACCCGGGCCAGCCCCCCGCTTCCCAATTGATCACTGACTGGAAGAAAGTAAGCGAGAAGCTGAAATCTACCACGTCACCTCAATTGGATTCTATTCCCGACCACATAGTCTCAGTCGCTGACACGACGGCGGCAATCGACTCGCTCACAGACCACGTACAATCCGTCCTGAACGAATGTTCAAGGGAGATTCCTGCGAAGGAGGACCTTCGCTGGAAAATCCCGGACGATGTACGGGCTCTGATGACCGAGAAGAACGCAGCCGTCCGTGCATACAGCGCTTTTCCTTGCGACGCTAACAAGGCTCACATGCGTAGATTACAGCGTGCTGTAAAGAAACGCATGACCGAGCTGCGTTCCGCCCGCTGGGACAAGACGCTCAGTGAACTCGAGCCTACCCATCTCGCCTTCTGGCAACTTCAGAGGAAATTACGTTCCACTGAAGAGTCCTCTATGCCTCCGCTCACCCGCCCTGATAAGAGTGTCGCTTTCGACAACTCTGAAAAAGCGGAATGCCTAGCCGACAGCCTCGAAGCCCAATGCTCGCCTAGCTCTCAACTAGTAGACCAAGCCCACATCGACATGGTGGACGCTGAAGTCGAACGTAGAGCCTCCCTCCCTCCCGTTGAAGACCCTGATAACCCTCTGGCCCCCGTCACTCCCGACGAGGTGGAGGATATCATTAAAAAACTTCAACCAAGGAAAGCCCCCGGCGCCGACGGTATCACGAACAGAGTGTTCAAACTGTTCCCCCCCCAACTTATAATGCTAATGACCGCTATCTTCAATGGCGCATTAAGCAATAATATCTTCCCCCAAGCGTGGAAACAGGCCACCGTTATCGGTATCCCCAAACCAGGCAAGCCCAAGTCTGACCCCACCAGTTACCGCCCCATCAGTCTCCTCAATGTTCTCGGTAAGATCTACGAGAGGCTTATTTATAAGCGACTCAAAGATTTTGCCGAATCCAAGGGTCTCATTCCTGATGAGCAGTTCGGGTTCCGTACCGAACACTCATGCGTCCACCAAGTCCACCGCATCGTAGAGCACCTAAGCGCTGGCTTCCAGCGTAATGCGATGACGGGTGTCTTGTATTTCGATATAGCGAAAGCATTCGACAAGGTCTGGCACAATGGCTTATTATATAAGCTATATCAACTCGGTGTGCCAGACCGTCTCGTGCTCATCATGCGAGACTTTCTGTCGAATCGCACCTTCCGCTATCGAATCGAGGGAGCCCTCTCCTCCCCCCACCCCATTCGAGCTGGAGTCCCTCAAGGCTCGGTAGTGTCCCCCCTAGCTTTCACGCTGTTCACCAGCGACATTCCCAAAAGTAAAAAGGCCCAGTTGGCTCTATTCGCCGACGACACGGCAATTTACTACACCGGTCGTGACCCCAGAGTTATCGCTCGCAATCTCCAAACCTCCGCAAACATTTTGGGCAAATGGTTCCGGAAATGGAGGATCGAGGTTAACCCTGATAAGAGTCAAGCTGTTCTCTACTCGAAACAGCGGAAGTCCGTCCCCCCTCCCCCTCCGATCACCATGTACGGTAAGCCGATCCCCTGGGAGAAGCAAGCCAAGTACCTCGGAGTGATCCTCGATCAGCACTTGTCCTTCGCCGAGCACATAAAGCAGGCTCGCTCGCGAGCCGCTTTCGCTCAAGGTAGGCTCCATTATCTCATGACTGCCCGCAGCAAACTGTCACTTAAGTGCAAGCTGCGCCTCTATACGGCAGTAATCCGCCCGATCATGACGTATGCATGTGCAATCTTCGCACACGCCAAGCCCCGCTTCCTCCATAGGATGCAGACCCTTCAAAATAGGACCCTCCGTAAAATTCTCGGTGCCCCATATTATGTCCGAAATGAGAATCTACATCTAGATCTCAAAATCCCCACCATCCAGCAGTTCATGAAACGCCTTTGCAAGCGTTTCTTCGATACTGCTGTAAAACACCGCAACCCCCTCATAGTATCGGCAGCCCGATACGAACCCTCCCGCATCTCTAAGGTTCGCCGTCCTAGGCATACTCTCGTCACCCCAGGTGACCCCACTACCCTGCTCCAAGAGAGCCGTAAGGAAACAAGTACAGTTCGTAGACAATACAGACCGCCGTCCTTCCGTCCTCGCCGCCGAGGCCCGCCGCGACATTCCCGTAAACGTCCTCCCCGTCCCTTGCTCGAGCCAGCCCGCGTCGCTGAGCCGTAGTTTTAAAATTCCCCGATAATAATAATAAAATCTTTGTTCGATCCAGCCCGTCCCTTGCTGTCCCCCCCCAGCGACGCCCTAAGCCGAGGTCCGTACCCCACAGGGGGTGCCCTTAGCGTGTAGTCGCTTAGTTTTTAAGTTTTAGTTAAATAAGCCCTGGCTGGAGGCTTTGATTCTCGAATTGAGGCCGCCACAGGCAAGTCCGGTTAAGCAGCCGACAACCTCCTAGGTTGACCTGCGAGAGGCCACACACAAAAAAAAAAAAAAAAAAAAGTAGGAGAGTTGAGCAAAAGACAAAAGGGTTGTGAAAGCGCGCAAACTTGTTTTCTGACGAATAGGCAACCATTTGAGCTCAGTTTGAAGATTGATACATGGTTACATTTCCTCTGGTTAAATATAAACCTGATGCAGTTGTTGCCTATCAATTTTATCCAGCAAGACCGCGTTCAATTCAAACTAGGACACATCACAAAGTCGATAATAGGGAAAATTAAAGTATGAACAAGCATTGCCTTCGTCTTTGCATGTAAAAAAAAAATACCTCACACGATACAGATACCGCAAAGTCCCGTAGACTCTTTGACAGACACTAGAAATCTGAGTTTCCCAGCCAAGCATCGAGTCAAGATGCAAACTGAGATCCGTTACACCCTTTACACTTTACACTGGGCTGATGGGGACGACTACACCGTTGAAAATAATAGAAGGTTGAGAGCTAACCACCACCCATCTTGTATGTAACACCAATAACAATGGCCTGACATTTTGAGGGGTTTACGGACACCCCAAACCTATCAGACCATTCACTTATAGCATCCAAATCTCCGTTCACATCTTCTATAGTATAGTGTAGTAGTTCCTGAGTGTTCAAGGCCCTATCATCATATTTTTTAAAGTTTTACAATCATCATCAGCGAGAGAAACGAAACTATACAGGCCGTATAGTGCTTTTTCTCTCAGGATTCACGATGATTTTAAGACGTCACAGATGGTAACTGAACGTCTAATTTCGCTAAAACAATAACGAAGATGTTAATGTTGCTATTTCTGTTTTCCAGCTGCCATCAACGGGTTCGCAGGCGCGTTCGGGTTTTTCATCTTATCGCCGATCCTACAAATGTTAGGAAGAAAAGTCGTCCATATGAGCTGCAATCTCTTACTGCTCGTCGGTTGGATCATCTTCCCGCTGGCCAATAGTATTCCAGCACTGTTCGCTGCGAGAATCATTCAAGGCTTCGCTATTGGCGGAATCTACATCCACGGTATGATCATCTGCGAATATGTCAACCCGCAAAGACGAGGATACTTCATGACAATCAAGAAAGCATTTATTGCTATTGGCACTCTTATCTGTCATTCCATGTCACTATTTTTGGATTGGAGACAAATATCAACATTTTCAATAATACTGCCAACTGTGTCGATCTTCTTGACGTTCTTTTGGCCCGAAAGCCCATCGTATCTGGCCATGAAAGGTCGGTTTGAAGAATGTGAAAAGTCATTCCTATGGTTGAATGGTCGATCTAACCTGAACGAGCTCCATCATTTGGTATCGATGCAAAAGGAGAGGATTAAGAACCACAAACCGGAAAAAATATACAAGATCTTATTGAAAAAAGAGTTCTTGAAACCTTTGCTGGTAGTCTCTCTTCTAACACTACTTTTAGACATAGCTGGTAGATTTTATTTTGTTGTCTACGTTATTCAAATCATGGTAGAGTTAATTGGAGATAAATCCATGGCAGTATATTGTTCTTTAGGTGCTGATAGTTTAATAATAATTGCTCTATTATCATCATGCTTTTTTATAGATCGTTTCAAAAGACGCTACTTTTTATTTTCTTCTAGTATCATTACGGTCATTTTAATGATGTTAATTGCTTTGTTTATGTTACTTAAATCATATAACGTTGAAATTTCAATGTGGATTACTCCTTCGATAGTTATTTTACAAACATTTGTTGTTAATTTTGGTCTTGTATCCGTTGCATTTGCTATTACTGGTGAAACATTTCCTTTGGAGTATAAAGGGATTGGTTCTTGCATTTCTGGGATAGTTTTTACCCTTTTATACGCATTGACAATAAAGATAACACCAATTATGATGGAAAGTATTGGTGTTGGAGGTACATATTTTGTATACGGAATATGTATAGCTGTGTGTATAGTATTATTGTACTTTATTTTACCAGAAACTAAAGGTAAGACTTTGCAGCAGATAGACGATGAGATGAAAGGAGTCAAAACGACTAAGTTTGCAGTTGAAACGGATAGTTTGTTATAGAAAATACAAGACTTATTATCATATTAGTTTTTATGTGTGTAGGTAATGATTTTACGTTTGTGATCAATTATGTTGCCATCAAATAAATATTAATTTTTTTAAATAGTTAATTTAGCGTTTGTATTATCTCAATAAAAATGAAACATTATGCTGTGTTTTTTATTAGAAATTCAAGATTTAAGTACAGGCAGCTTCATCTACTTAATAATTCAACCCCTTTTTCAAAGATATTCAAGTGCACAAGGGATACCCAAATGATGCAGCTATCTGTATCTATATCAATACACCTTAGGGACCGTCAAGTATTACGTAAGCATATTTTAAAAAAAATATTAATTCCCCCTTCTCCCTCATCAGAAAAAGTAAGCAAAGCCTTGTCCCCAACCCATGCTTAAGTAAACAACAGTACATGCATTTTTCAATTTGTTTTGGTTTCGTTATTAATTTATGAGCAGTAGTTACTTAACTAAGCAGTTACGTAACTTCATTTAAAATTTTAGCAATTAATTCAACTCCTCCTCCTCCTCCTCCTCCTCGAATCCTCGGTCTATGTCACACGAATCCATAGTCTTCAATGGCATTGGATGTTTGCTGCTCATTGATGGGTGTCTTTTCACTTTCCTGTGATTTTTGTACATCAAAAATAATATCATAGAAGAGAAATTTCTCATTGCAGTCAAGTCATCCTCAGCTCGATCTGTTAAGCCCAGTACCTTTGGGTATGTAGACGACAGCACTGTTGCTGAAAGTTACATATCCAGCACGCGAGCTAGTGGGTCACATATCTAGTCCCTACATCGAAGCAAAGGCTCAACTGGCTGCAAAAAAGCTGGGAATCCTCGCAAAGGTCAGACAGAACTTCACGCCGGAACAGCTGCTAAAAAACTTTATCAAGCGCAAGTTCGATCGTGTATTCTTTGGATCGGATCTGCCCGATACCAGCTTGATGAACTTGAGACAATTGAGAGGCGAGCCAGGAGGAACATTGGCAATAATGCACTCGCCGAATCGGGGCTAATCTTGAGCATCGACGCCGAGTTGCTAGCCTGTCGGTTTTCTACCGGTTGCATTTCGGGGAGTGTGCGTCGGAATTGCGTAGCCTAAGTCCACCTAGCCCGTTCCATCATCGGACCACCAGGCGTAAAGCGCGGCGGCAGTACGAGTATGTGTACATTTAACTCCGGCCAGATGTTCAAGGGACTATACGCCTTAATAGTGTACCCAGTGTCTCGACATCAGCACTTTTTTGAACCTTAAAAACGCCACTGACGCCACTATAAACGTCGCCACTGGCCACCTACTTGGCCCAAATACTTTGAAGAAAACGAAAACAATCGATTCAAAAAGAAGAACTCTATTTTTGTAATTTTTGTTTACTTTACTTAAATATTTAGAACTGTATTTAGCAACTACTTTTTCACCACAGCAGCTCAAACAAGTAGGTTTTGCTGCTTGAAAACAGTGAGCAAAACTCGATTTGGCTCACTGCGTGAAACAAAGTAACTTTTTAATAATTTTTTTTTTTTAGCCATACAATTCGAAACATTCGAACTGCACTGTACTCTGTCTCTTTCTCGCCCTTATAAAAAAGCGAGTGAGAAACATGCCATTTCGAAGTTCATTCCGATTTTGAAATTCCACCACAAAGAAAAACACGTTCGGAAATGCGTAATAAATAGAAAATATAAAATTGTTTTTTTTTTTATAAATAAATTATTGTATTTTAAATTTATTATTGTATTTGAACAAAAATAAGGGTACCTGAGTACTTATAGCAGCAGATAAAACTGGCATTTAACCTTTAAATTTATTTCTAGTTTCAACATTGACTGTTGTAGAATGTGCTTTTAAAAAAACAGCGGAAATAAAATAGTGTCAAATAAGATTAAGAATGTTAAAATAATTGTAAAATATGAGCAAAACTGGTGACAGAGATAGTATTTATTTTAATTGAAATCATTATTAAATCTATTACTGTTAATTATTTTATTTCCCAAGTAATATGTGTTCTCGCTGCTGAAGTGAAAAATTATGTGTGTAACACGAGAGCAAAACTTTTTGCATCTCGTGCCTTTGAATCCCTCCCCTCGCTCAGGACTTTAGGATCACTCGCTAACGCTCGTGATTCAATCAAAGAATCCTTCGCTTGCTCGGGACTCAAAATTAGCACTCACAGCAAAAACCAACTTTGCTCTCTTGTTGCACAAATAACTATTGCACATCGTACGTATTTTTTATTTACTTTGGACGTCTTTACCTGTGGCAAAACGTGTAGGTCATAACTCTAAACACAACATTAAGCAGTACACAATGAATAACTTCAATTTAGATACAAATTATATTCAACTGCATACTCATTTTTTACTAATAAATTATCTTACAAGATTTTTTTTATTCTCATGTCAATAAGTTGTTTTGTATTGAGCAACAAGGTTTAAGGGGAAAAAGATCAGTAAATACCTCTAAGGAGTATAATAATTTTGTTGAATGTCACCTACAGTATTTTTTTAAGGTCTCATTGGAAGGTACTTGCCGTATTTATTTAAAACCACATATACGAAAATAACAACAAGGAAAACCAAGGTTACCGACATATCACGAAGAATCGCCAAACTTAAGTGGCAATGGGCAGGGCACATTGCTCGCAGAACGGATGGCCGTTGGGGCCGAAAGGTTCTAGAATGGCGACCACGTACCTACCTGTAGACATAGCGTTAGAAGGCCTCCTACAAGGTGGACCGATAACTTGGTAACGGTTGCGGGAGTCCGATGGATGCGAGACGCACAGGACCGTTCATTGTGGCGACACTTGGGAGAGGCCTATGTCCAGCAGTGGACGTCTTTCGGCTGAAATGATGATGATGATACAAAAATAACACTTGTACAGTATGGACAAAATATCTTGATCACTCCAAACTTCGAACATTTTTGGCTGCACAGCCAAAGGTCGCCGTCCGACCGTCCGGTAACCGTCCGGACCGAACCCAAGTCGTCAACGGCGTGTGCTGTTCCACGCGCGCCTCTCGAGATGTCAGCAACTGTAGGGGCCTAGCAGGATCGAAGCCTACTGGGGCCAAGGGTCTGATTCTGAAAGAAAGACTCGGCCCTGGTACGAAAGGCAACGAAGGAACAGGAGTGGGTTTTTAGTCAGTAAAAGTCTGACACTATCTCCTGCTATAGGATTAGGTTACAGTCCCGGTGCGTACAATAATCAATTAAAATATGTTAGCAAATGGCGAAGGCGATAATCTCCTTTTTTAAGTTAGTTTAAACTTATAAATTATATGTTAAACTAACCTTAGAGGTTGACGATCCAGAAAGTAAAGTCCTACATACCTCGGTTGAAAAAGGAGGATCCTCCGACCAGACAGGTGTTATGTCTGATCCGGGCGATTAGAACATAAAGTTTTTGTGTGCGATTTTTAGTTCCTATGTGTCGAGTGACTTCTATAGAGATGTCGCTGTCGGATTTAATAATAATAATATTCCACAACTTTCACACAACGCCATCTAGTCCCAGACTAAGCAGAGCTTGTGTTATGAGTACTATTAGACAACTGATAAACATACTTAAATACCTATTTCTAAATCCATACATATGTATTATAAATAAATCACACCCAGACACAGAACAAATGATCGTGCTCATCACACAAACATTTGTCCTGGGTGGGAATCGAACCCACGATCTCCGGCATAGCAGTCAGGGCCACTGACAACTAGACCAACATGCCTGTCAAATTTTTGGATTTGATGCGTGCCAGGCCAGTGAAAAGTTCCAGTATTTGAGAACCGAAAGCCACTTAGTTCTCGGTGATTTGGGACTGTCTGCGGTGATGCCCCAGTGTGAGTACCCTTGCGGCCGCCTCCTTCGCTCGCATTACTGCTTCACAAAAGGACGCAACCACATCCAATTCCCTCTCGCTCCGGACCGTGCAATTGATAGAAAACCGATAGGCTAACAACTTGACGTCGATGATCAAGACTTAAATAAATTTCAACTTGAAGCTTTTTTTCGGTGCGACCAAGAACTTGGCTAGTTTATCGATTGACTAAAGCGCATCAAGTCGAAATTAATTTATATATTTAAAAGTACTCTTTGTACTTAATAAATATTGCAATTTGAGCCTTAAACTTAAAACATAACTGGCTGGTTGATAGCATATGGCGGCGCACAAACGAATACCACGGATCCAATACATGATTCTGAACAACCCAGTGGTAGAAATTTTCGTCGGCATTTTCCTAAAAAAAAAATGTACTTTTTTAAATTTAAACTGTGTAGGTAAAGTCGTTATTCTAAACAACCCCGAATTTAGGCGTCCTTTTGTCGTAAATTAAACACGTTTATAGGTATCGCTGACCATTATTTAATACCTACTGTAGAACCTCATTCATCAGTAACACTAATCGAATCAAGTTTTGGAAAAGGAATGTGGTCAGATGAGATTAGCATGTCAAGCCGTCACAAAACTATTCTTACCTATAAGAGTAGTTTTGTATAATTAATAAAATACAGTACGCCAAAATAAGTTAATTTTTAAGATATTGTTACTAACAAAATATGGACTTCGTCTGAAATAAATGTTTATTAATATTTATTTAGGTACCTATACATCTCAGGACCCTGAGGTCGTGGACCTTTGGAAGGCGCACAAGGGGCCGGAGTCAACTCACAGAGGTCCTTTAGATCATTTTAATGGAACGTGATACAACAAACGAACGAACGAACGTGATGAGGCCGCAATTTTTATAATTAACCTATTTGTGAATCAATTAATTCAATATACAATTTCAATTCAACTGCGTATAGCGACATCTATACGACTACATCAAGAACTAAAATATTCAGCTAGCTAGTGCACTTTGAATATTATAGATGGCGCTTATATATAAATGACACAATTTTTAGAGGAGGTTGAGTTATCTCAACCCTCCTCCTTACTAATTTAAATAATATTTTGATACAAGTGCAGAAAGTTTGTCATTGCGACCGAGGCGGTATTCGCACGAGCCGTAGGCGAGTGTGTTATGGAGTCGAGGCCAGTGACAAATTTGCACGTGTATCAAACGACTTTTTTTAATACTTACGAAGAAATGAATAAACGGGGATTGACCGGCGACGCGCGCCCAGCCTGATACGATACATGTAATAACATTTTGGCGGGGGAGAGCACGGGCACTTTTCTGCACTAATGCGGAAAACAGACTTTTGCGTGCCTAAAAGCTGTGGGATAAAAGCGGATTTTCAAGTAGTATTGAAAAAAAGTTTATATTTCCGACTTTTAAATGCATTTGTATATGTAGTAATACCTACTTATAAGTATTTTTTTATTCAACGACATTTACTTGCCAAATAATATATTAAGCCAAAGCAATTATTGCTCAAACAGAGAGTGTTCTGTGTTTCATCTTTTTTTTTTGTAGGTAGTTATACAAGTACTAGTAGATAGTATCAGCGGTTAGCAAAAAGATTCTACTATGCTCTGTGGCTCCGCGGTTTCTGTTTCGAATGCGTGGCCATAGATCGTAAATTGTAAACATTTGGGCCTTTCTTCATATTATCTACATATTCTTTGAAATCGTATCAGTGGTTAGCAAAAATAATGGGACCTTCTCTACTATACTCCGTTTTAGAGAACGGTTCTCCAAGTTTCGACCGCGCAATCTTTACAACTTTCTGAATATTATTAGTAAATTTGAATGAACCAACGAATTTGCGACTATCATTGTTAGTATTTTATAAATTCTTTGTAATGCTGACGTAGTTGTTATTCTACTACTACACTTTAACCGAGAAATCAAAAGGGACACATCAAATTAGCGCCTGCTAAAAAGTGAATAGCAAACATGTAGGTGCAATAATTGTAGTACATATTTTTTATCAGGCAGAAGAACAAACTACAACATCGGTGGATTTCCGAAACGAACGTGGGACCATTATGGAGAGATTGAAACGTCGTGGACCTAAGTAATCTATTAGCGAGACTGTATACTTACATACCTAATAGATCTATCGAAAAGGGCAAAGCACGCGATATGACCTAATTTACTTAGGAATTGTAATATTAGTAAGAATACCTTTTTAGGCCCCCAGCCTAAAAAGGTCACAATAGGCAATTCATCTAAAAGCAAATCATTTCCCGAATTCCTGCCTACTAAATTACATTAGGCAATTCTTCTAAAAATCGCAAAATAGTTACACAAATTAGCCGAATCATACTCAATGAGGGTGTTCTAAAATGACGTTGACCAGGTGGCAGCACTGAGGCGTCAGGTCCGGACACCTGTCAAAACGCTTATATAAATGACATTAGTTAGACATCAACGTCACGTATACGTTTTGAAAGGAAAAGACCTGACGGCTAAGTGGCGCTAACTGGTGGTGAGAATTTTCTTGAACACCCTCATTAATTTTTTAGCAGAATCATATTCCATAATATTGCCAGACGAAAAAAATTAAAATCTTGGTTTTACTAGTTTTTTTTTCTTAGCTTTTTAGCACCTGCACTTTCCAGAATGTATAAGTACGAGGCCAACGATGCAGCTGTACTGTATTTGGTCAATTACTGATCAAAGAAAATTTTATCATCCAACTCGACATACATTTTCACTGTTTTTTATACAACCGCTCTTACGCGATTATGACGTTATTACACATTTTACATAAGAGATTTTGGAAACACAATATCTTGTGGATATTATCTAGACTTCTATTGAAATCTATATTAATAATATTTTGTGTAAAACTAATCCAGTACAGTCCTCTGAAAATCTGCTATTTTGCATGAACTTTGACACTTCATAATTTACTCAAAAATTAAATAAGTCAAAAAAGTATAACCATAGAAGCCTTACAAATTTAATCAAGATTCAAAATGACGACATATTTTTTTACAAAAACTTTTAAACGTAGACATAAACGGCCGTATCTTTTTTTTTCGTTAACATATCAAAAGACCGCAGATCTGAGTATATTTATGGTTTTCAACTCATACCTCCACGCTTTCCCGAGATAAAGGGTCTTGACAGACAGACAGACGGTCAGACGGACGGACAACAAAGTGATCCTCAAGATACTTTCGTACCTCAAAAGGAAAAAACGGGACCCTAAAAAAATTTACTTCCTACTCTTCAGTGGAGCTCTTGAACCTTTACACTCTCCATATATCCACATATAACCCCCTAAACCTAAATCTAATAGGTAACCTAGCTTTATTAAATTACAAACTGTGGTTTTACTGTAAAGTTTCAAAAGCTGTTACAAAGTACTCGTAACTATATACACTTTAACAATGGGCTATTAAACCTTGGACCTCAAAACTTTTAGATTATTCTAGTAATATAGGAATTTTCGAAATACATACAACGAACCCAAACAAGCACTTCAGAGGAATAATTTAAGACGTTCGTAACGAAAGAGCTCTCAAAGATACTGAACTATTTCATCCCGAGAATCTTTGAAATATACCTAGTTGTATCAAAGACTTTGAAATGGGATCTAAAGACCAGAATGGCTCTTTGGAATAACTTTCGATTTTGCAGAATAAGTATCTCCTTGCTAAGGTTTTTAGAATGAATTGTAAGTCTGTAGCAATATTCAACCAACATTTTTTATGTATAGTACAGAGTCATTTGGAGTAAATTATGTCATATCCGGGTTACTAGATAGGCTCGACTCCCAATTAAATTATTATACCAAAACTAGCGGTCCCGGCAGACGTTGTTCTGCCCAAAAGCGGGATTTAGTAAAAAAAAAAATTACCCTACTCTACCCTACTCGTTAAAAAGTACCCTATGTCCGTCTCCTGGTTCTAAGCTACCTCCCCACCAATTTTCAGCCAAATCGGTTCAGCCGTTCTTGAGTTATAAACAGTGTAACTAACACGACTTTCTTTTATATATATAGATTGTTATTTTTAGCCAATTTCCAAAATTTTAGAAGTCAGTGTCAACACACCAAGAAATAAAACCAGAAAAATTTACTTTTTATTTTTTGGAAGTAAATTTTTCATGTAGATAATTTTTTTTTTTTGTCTAGACTAGTATCATAAAAAGGTAAAGTTTGTTTTTTTCTTTGTAGAAGTTAATCTCTGAATCTACAGGTCTGATTGCGAAATTTTTTTACCGATAGAAAGTTGGGGTGCTACGACAGAAAACCTCCACGAGTGCCCGCGGGCTGTAGTTCCCTTGCGGATACGTCCGAGGTGAAGGCCAGTCTGCGGGACGGTGCACCCTGGGAGGCGGCTAACGACTCCCCTTGGGTACTTCTGCCTAAGGGGTCTCGATGTCCGCCTGCGAATATTCTGTCCGAAGGATCGCTTCAACGCGTGTCCCTCTGCTATAGCAGAGGGCACAGTGGCGAAGTAAGAGCGGGCTCGGTGTGCACTTACCCTGCCACTGGGCAGGCAGGAGGAAGACTTGCTTCTCCTTCTGCCACCGTTAGACTCGTAGCCCCAGAGATTGTCCAAGGTCATGTTTCTGACTTTTGATGGGGGTCGAGGGTCTTGGCTTAACCGCCCGGGCCGCGAGGAAGACAACCTCTATAAAAAATCACCCCAAACCTCCAAGCGGCGGCGCACCGTGAGGGAGGTTGTTAGCTTGACTAATGGGTAGCTTAATTAGTCTCTAGTGCGAACCATAGTACTTGAGCCAGTAAAACATGAAAAATACTCGTGGGAACAATAATGAACTCAATATTCTTTAAAAACCCAATTGAGAGTGATGCGCGGTCGGAGTCCGACGCGGCATCCGGAAGGAGCTCGGAGGGCTCGGAGGTAGAGGAGGTGGTAGGCGACTCTGGTGGGGACTTGCGCCCCTACTTGAAGCGCTCCAAATCGGGGGACGCATCGTCCTCCGATGCAGAGATGGGCTCGGCTCGAAAAATCCCCACCAATGGGCGGGGTGCGGGTCGGGCGCGAGGCAAGGGGAGAGGGCTCACCGCTCAAGAGTCCGCTCAGCGAGCTGATAGGCTCGCCGCGGAGGGGCGTCACCCTGGAGCGGCCAGTGCTGGGATGGACCTCTCGGGGCCATCCGGCAGTGAGCCAGACACCGCCATCGACGACGCACTCGATAGGCTTGAGTCGGTCCTGGCATCCGCTCTGAATGGCGTGGCCAAAAAAAGGGAGAGGTCCTCCAAGAGGAGCGCTATCTCCCAGGCCAGGACCTCTCTCCAGGAGGTGGTGGACCCAATCCGCAGGGGGCTCACCAAACTTCGGGCCGACAATGCTCGGCTCCGAAAGGTCTCGGTCCAGCAAGAGTTGCCAAAGGGCGACTCTTATGGACAGGCAGGGGGACGCGAGCAGGGGCAAGGGCCGAGTCAGCCCAAGCCTCAGCCCGAGCCGGAGAATCAGCTGCTGGTGCTGGTGCGGCAAGAGCTGGCTGCCTTCCGGCAGCAGCAGCAGCAACAACAGGAGCAGTTCCAGCAAAGGATGCAGCAGCAGCTTTCCGTGCTAGAGGGCATCGTGCTGCGTCCTCCGCTGGCGGCCTCTGGCCATAAAAAAGCAGCGTCTTATGCTGCCGCCGCGGCCACGGCGGGCCCGTCGGGTCTAACCAGCCGCGAGGCCGTGGCGTCGGAGCCTGCGAGGCCGGCCCCGCCGGCCAAGCAGCAGCAGCAGCGGAAGGGCAGGGCGGCGCCTGCCGCTAAATCGGCGGGACCTCCTGCCGCGGCGGTGACCAGGCCTCCCCTGCCTGAAGAACCCTCGGCTGGCGCCGAATGGACGGTTGTCGGCGCCAAAAGTAAGGCGGGCAAGGCAGCTAGGGCGGCAAAAAAGCGCGTGAGGCGACAGCAGCGCAAAAAGCGGGCCATGGCGGCCAGACTTCGCGCCCCGAACTCCGAGGCTGTAGTTATAACACTACAGCCAGATGCGGTAAAAAGGGGCGTGACATATGATGCCGTCATGGCGAAAGCGAAGCAGGCGGTGTTGCCCCACCTTGAGGAGCTCGGAGCTTCTGGGGGCTTCCGTATGAGGCGTACTGTAACCGGGGCCCGAATACTGGAGGTCCCCGGTGCGGCCAGTGGCCCCGCCGCGGATGCCCTGGCCGCAAAAATCAGGGCATCCCTGGATGCGGAAGAAGCCCGAGTGTCCAGGCCCACCAAGTGCATTGATATGCGCATCATGGGCTTGGACGACTCCGTCAAGGTGGACGAGGTGGTGGCCGCCATCGTCAGGGCGGGAGGATGCACTGCCGAGCAGGTTCGGACGGGCACCATCCGCGCTGACAGCACGGGCATGCGAGCCATGACGGTTAGCTGCCCCGTGTTGGCGGCCAAGACTATCACCGGGGAGGGCCGACGGCTTTTGGTGGGCTGGGTCTCCGCGCAGGTGAAACTGCTGGAGCCCAGACCTCTGCGGTGCTATCGCTGCCACGTGGAGCACCACGTGGGGGCCTGTTGTTCCGCGGAGGTGGACCGCAGTGACCGCTGCTTCCAGTGCGGTAAGCCCGGTCACAGGGCAGTTGAATGCCGTGCTACGCCGCACTGTTACGCATGTGCGGCGGCAGGCAAGCCAGCCGACCACCGGGCTGGGAGCAGATCCTGCGACCCCCCCGCCAAGGCCAAGAGAAAGGTCGGGAGGCCCATCCCCGCCGATGTCCTCACCACCGCAGCCTCCTCTTTGGCTGCTGCTGCTGTTGCCGCCGCAACCACCGCGGCAGGGCCCTCACGTGGGGCTCGGGAGGAGATTGTGATGGAATGCCAATAACGGCTCCATTACGTCTCCTCCAGGCGAACATCAACCACTGCGCCCCCGCTCAGGATCTGTTGCTCCAGAGCATGGCGCAGTGGTCGATCAATATCGCCGTGGTCTCCGAGCCATACTATGTCCTGCCCAGGGGAGACTGGGTGCAGGACCTGAACGGCTCGGTGACCCTAATTTCGTCGGCCGCCGCCGGTACCCCGACCCTCGAGGCTGTCACGAGGGGACGGGGTTGCGTGGCAGCACGGTTCGGGGACATTGCAGTGGTGGGCGTTTACCTGTTCCCGAACAGAACTCTCGCCGATCTCCACATCTCCCTTATGGAGCTGAATGCCGTCGTCGCTGGGTTTGGTTCCCTCCCCGTGGTCGTTTGCGGGGACTTCAATGCCAAGAACTTGGCTTGGGGTTCCCGGTTCACGAATCAGCGGGGTCGGATGGTGGAGGACTGGGCTCTGGAGACAGGCCTGGTCGTCCTAAACCGGGGTTCCGTCCCCACGTGTGTGCGGATGCAGGGCGAGTCAGTGGTGGACATATCGTTCGCCAGCCCTGCTCTGTCACCGCGTGTCGTCGACTGGCGCGTCATGGAGGGGGTGGAGACGTACTCGGACCACCAGTACATTCGGTTTGACGTCTCCGCCCAGACCTCAATCGCGCCGGTCCCACGGACCCCGTGTGGTCCGCGTTGGGCGCTGAAGCAGCTGGACCGGGAGCTCCTCCTGGAAGCCGCGATGGTACAGGCCTGGGTGCAAGCACCGGACAGGCCTGTCGACATCGACGTCGAGGCAGAGTGGTTCCGGGAGGCCATGTCGCAAATCTGCGACGTGGCAATGCCCCGAGTCCGGCCAGGACGTGCCCGGCGCCAGGTGTACTGGTGGTCGCCGGAGATTGCGGCACTGCGGAATGCATGCAATGCCGCGCGGCGCCGGTACGCCAGACACTGCAGTCGCCGCATCCGCCCGCCGGATGCGGAGGTCAGAGAGGCGGAGCTGTATGAGGGATACAGAGTGGCGAAGCGCACCCTCCGAGCGGAAATAAAGCGGGCCAAGTTGGAGGCCCGCAACGTGTGGCTGGGGACTCTGAACGGAGACCCGTGGGGACGCCCTTACAAGGTGGTGCGGGAAAAACTCCGCCCCTGGGCTCCCCCACTCACACAGAGTCTCCGGCCCCAGATTGTGGAGGGTGTGGTGAGCAATCTGTTCCCTGCGCGAGGGGAACACTCTCCCCCGCTCATGGCTCCGCCACCAGCAGTGTCTAACGTGGATCACGATGGCGACGACGACGACAATGCTCCAGAGGTGACCGTGGTAGAGATGAGTGTGGCGGTACGAAGGCTAAGTGCCAAGAATACCGCCCCAGGACCCGACGGCTTGCCTGGTAAAGCCTGGGTCCTGGCCATGGAGGCTCTCGGGTCTCGATTAAAAGGGCTCTTTAGCGCATGCATGGAGAGGGGCCAATTCCCACTTCTCTGGAAGACGGGGAAACTGGTCCTTATCGCCAAGCCGGGGCGCCCTGCGGACTCTCCGTCCGCGTACCGGCCCATTGTGCTGCTCGACGAGGTGGGCAAGCTCTTTGAAAGAGTAATTGCAGACCGCCTCGTCGCGCACCTAACACGAGTGGGGCCGGATCTGGCGGACGGCCAGTTCGGCTTTCGCAGGAGGCGCTCCACGGTGGACGCCGTCATGCGCGTACGAGCTCTCACGACGGGGGATGCGGTGTCCCAGGGCAGGTGTGTCGTGGCGGTGTCGTTGGACATCGCTAACGCCTTTAACTCCCTGCCCTGGAGTAGCATTAGGAGGGCACTCCGGTATCACCAGGTGCCCGACTACCTCTGTCGTGTGATCGAGGCCTACCTGTCGGACAGGTACATCATCTACCCTGGTCACCAGGGTGAGTGGAAACGGCGAGAGATGTCGTGCGGTGTTCCGCAGGGATCGGTACTAGGACCGCCCTTGTGGAACATCGGCTACGACTACGTGCTGCGCGGCGACCTCCCTGACGGGGTCAGCGTGGTCTGCTACGCAGACGACACGCTGGTCCTGGCTCAGGGAGAGTCATACCAGGCGGCGGTCGAATTAGCGACACGCGGGGTTGCGATAGTCGTTGATAGGATCCAGCAGTTGGGACTCGAGGTGGCGCTACACAAGTCCGAGGCCATGTGTTTTCACGGCCCTCGGAGCGCGCCACCTCGGAATTCCCAATTAACGGTAGGAGGAGTTCACATCGGCGTCGGGTCGACGATGAAGTACCTGGGACTCGTCCTCGACAGCCGGTGGAATTTCGAGGAGCACTTCCGACGTCTGGCTCCCAAACTGAATCGGACTGGGGCTGCCCTCAAGCGGCTCCTGCCCAACCTCGGGGGTCCAGACGCCTCCTGCCGGAGGCTCTACGCAGGCATCGTCCGGTCCATGGCTCTTTATGGGGCGCCGGTGTGGGCGCCGTCACTGCGAAAGCGACCGGCGGCCCAGCTGAACGCGTGCCAGAGGGTCATGGCCATACGGATGGTGAGGGGATACCGCACGGTATCCCGCGAAGCGGCGAGCCTCCTTGCTGGCCAGCAACCATGGGACCTGGTGGCAGCAGGCCTTGCACGCATGCACGATCTGCGCGTGGAGATGCAACGTCGGGGTGAAACTCCGCTGCCGCAACAAGTCGCGGCATGGCGGGCAGAGCTCCGGCGGGGTCTCATGGCGGAATGGCGACAGCGACTATCGCAACCCAGTGCTGGGCACGCCATAATTATGGCGATAAGTCCCCTCTTTGAGGAGTGGCTGGAAAGGCAACACGGCGTCCTTACCTTCCGCATGACGCAGGTCCTCACCGGACATGGTAAGTTCGGGAGGTTCCTGCACCGGATTCGTGCGGAAGAAACGCCCGGATGCCACCATTGTGCGGACCGCCCGGAGGACACGGTGGAGCACACGGTAGAGGTGTGCCCCGCTTGGGCAGAGCAACGCCGTGTCCTCGTGGGGGCGATTGGCGGCGGCGATCTCTCGCGCCGGGCCTTGGTACAGGCCATGGTCCGGAGTGAGGAGGAGTGGCAGGCGGTCGCCTTCGAAGCAGTAATGCTAGCAAAGGAGGCGGCCGATCGCGTGAGGCAACGGTCCTCACGCCCCAATCGCCGCCGGGATTCCGATCCCGATTTCCGGCCATCGTAGGCGCAGGCTTGCGGACGGCGAGCAATGGGTGGCTCGCCGTCCGACCGTCCGGTGACCGTCCGGACCGAGCCCAAGTCGTCGACGGCGCGTGCTGTTCCACGCGTGCCTCAAGGAGATGTCTGCAACTGTAGGGGCCGAGCAGGGTCGAAGCCTACTGGGGTTGGGGGTCTGATTCTGAAAGGAAGACTCGGCCCTGGTACGAAAGGCAACGAAGGAACAGGAGTGGGTTTTTAGTCAGTAAAAGTCTGACACTATCTCCCGCCCCGCCCAAGGGCGGGGGATGTCATAAGATGATTTTCCCACCGAAAAAAAAAAAAAAAAAAAACCGATAGAAAGTTGCTTTATTCCTGAGTGACATAAGCTATATTTAATTTATGCGGGCGAAGCTAAAAAAAACCTATATGGTAATAAAAAAAAAACTTTTTGCACTTTTGGGTTAACCCCACAGTTAAAACCAAATACCTAGTGAGCAAGTTCTCTCGTAAAGTACCTAAGTATAGAATTTATAAACAGAAACCAATAAAATCAAAAGATAAAGAAAGTGTCTCCAATTATTTTCCCCGTCACACCAATTTTACACAAAACTGAAAAAAGAGGATTAAAATTAAAATTCATACGACGTTCACAAAATTAGGGCTATAGAAAAATGCAGTGTACAGCGAGTCTCTTTATTTAATTTGCCAGCAACCGACCAAATTGAATCCCACTTTGTCGCCATTTTAAATTTTATTTTTCTGTTCTCTGCTGGGAATGTGTGGCGTTAATTTGATTGGTTCACAGTAACGCTGCTATGTCTGGCCTGTGTTACGTGCCTACGTAGGTAATGGATGTATTTGAAAACGCACATATTTTAATTTTTAGAATTCCGCACCTCAAACTGTGAATATTTTAGCTGTCTATCACGGTTCATGAGATACAGCTTGGTGACAGACGGACGGACAGGGACAGACAGACAGAGAGACGGACGGACAAACAGCGCAGTTTTAGTAAAGGGTCCCGTTTTACCCTTTAGGTACGGAACCTTAAAAAGTTTTTTTTTAAGACATGAAATCATCTAAATTCTTCTGCTTTGGGTGGAGTATCTGAATATAACTAAAAACACCTGTTTTCCTTCAGTCGCATTTAACGTTCTAGGGCCACGGTAACCCTTTCGACGAACTCCGCAGCCCAAGCCCAAAAAGGTGAGACATTAAAACAAAACCAATTTAAATCGCAAAAAAAGGCAGTCGTCGCGGAAGTTTTGTAGCTAAATATAAATGTATTCAAAATGCTGGGTTCTGAAGCGGACGAGTTTGTAAAAAATTCAGACTTGCGGCCCGCCATGCCAGTGCCAACCGCATTTCAATTAGACACGTTATAAAGTTCCCCGGCTCGCTAAATATGTTATCCTTCCGTTTGGACTGTAGTTCCGTTTGATTTTCATGTCGGTATTTATTTTTAGTTCTGCGAGCAATGTGCCCTGCCCATTGCTACTTAAGTTTGGCGATTCTTCGTGCTGTATCGGCAACCTTGGTTCTCCTGCGGTTATTTTCATTTCTGATTCGATCACGCAAGGAAACTTCGAGTATAGCCCTTTCCATTGCCCTTTGGGTGACTTTGAGCCTTCTGATGAGACCCATTGTGAGCGACCACGTTTTGGAACCATATGTTATCACTGGCAACACGCACTGGTCATAGACTTTTGTCTTGAGAAACTGTGGTATATTGGGCAGGGCACATTGCTCGCAGAACAGATGGCCGTTGGGACCGAAAGGTTCTGGAGTGGCGACCGCGTAAAGGAAGACGCAGTGTTGGAAGGTCCCCTACAAGCTGGGCCGATGACCTGGTGAAGGTTGCGGTAATCCCATGGATGCGACACGCACAGAACCGTTCATTGTGGCGACATTTGGGGGAGGCCTATGTCCAGCAGTGGACGTCTATCGGCTGAAATGATGATGATTTATTTTTAGTTACTGTTCAATTGAGTATTTAGAATTACCGACGTCTGATTTCTTTATGAAGTTCTCGCACTCCTGTTCCTTCATTGCCTTTCGTACCAGGGCCGAGTCTTCCTTTTAGAATCAGACCCTTGGCCCCAGTAGGCTTCGACCCTGCTGGGCCCCTACAGTTGCTGACACCTCCTTGAGGCGCGCGTGGAAAAAAGCACGCCCCGTCGCCGACTTGGGCTCGGTCCAGACGGTTACCGGACGGTCGGACGGCGAGCCACCCATTGCTCGCCGTCCGCAAGCCCGCGCCTACGGTGGCCGGAAATCGGGATCGGAAACTCGGCGGCGGTTGGGGCGTAAGGACCGTTGCCTCACGCGATCGGCCGCCTCTTTCGCTAGCATTACTGCTTCGCAGAAGTAGACGACCGCCTGCCACTCCTCCTCGCTCCGGAGCATGGCCTGTTCCAAGGCCCGGCGCTAGAGATCGCCGTCGCCAATCGCTCCCACTAGCAGTGCCAGATTAAGTCACCGCGGGGCCTGTAGCAATTTCTACCAAGGGTACCTCTAAATTTTTGCCAAATGAAAACGAATTAAAACTCTTCACTTACCTACGAAGATTTTTCCGAATCGTTTGTGACATCTACAAATTTACAGTTTTCAGATTTTTTCCTATACTTGTGCTATGAGACCTTACTTCATGCCTAATTTCAGGATTCTAGGTCAATGGGAACCCGCATGGTCCCTATGAATTTTGATTCCCTTGAGGGTGTGGAAATATACACGTTTTTTGTGACATAAACGGCCGTCAGACAGGCAGACAGACGGACAAAAAAGTGATCCTATAAGGGTCCCGTATTTTCCTTTTGAGGTACGGAACCCTAAAAAAAAGTATAACACTCGAGAAAAAACTAACGCGTAAAGTAAACATCGTAGGGAAACGCGAATAACTATAAACAGTCTCGTCAATCATTTCCTCACACGGGTATCTGCCCAGATGCAGGTAGGCACAACATACTTTAATAATATTTTTAAACCAATACATCAAAAACAGCTGAAATCGCATCATTTACAAATGAAAAAACGTTTTGATAAAATCACATTGGACATTTACAGGATATTCCATTTCCCTCAAAGCAAATACCTACATTTATTTGCTACATACGTAGGTAGTTCACGAATATTTCGTTCGGAAATTGTTTTTTTTTTATCGTTACATCTATGCTTGGAATTAAATCTATCAATCTTCAATATTGTTGATTTACGACCACTTCAATGACCCCTTTTCAGAGGCCCTACTAAGGGCTCTTAAAAGGGTCCTTTTCCACTCGCCCATCGTCAATATCGAGCATGGTTTACAACTTTTTGTTTCATCTAACGCAATCCAACGCGATGTTTGATGAAGAGTCAATGCAAAAAAAGAGAGATTAACGCCTGAACTCTGTTGGCATTCGGTAATTCCGTGATTTACTCGAATATTTCACAAAATTTGTGCCAGGAAATATGTGTTTTTTTTAAACCCTTGAAAGTTTTTCTGAAAAATTGACATCATTCAGGCTTCTATTGATGTACTTTTTTATATTTTTAGTATATGAGTACATTATGGAGGGTCAAAGTTCACGTAAAATAGCCGACTTTCAGAAGTCTTCACTAGATTAGTTTTACACAAATAAATTTTTTGATTTCTATAGAAGCCTAGATAAAATCCACAAGAAAGCTGTGTATCCAAAATATCTTGAGAAAGGTGTGTAATAACATCATAATCACGTACGAGCGGTTGTATGAAAATATAATTCGAAAAGGACGCTCTTAACGCGATGCATCATCATCATCATCATTTCAGTCGAAAGACGTCCACTGTTGGACACAGGCCTCCCCCAATTGTCACCACAATGAACGGTCCTATGCGTCTCACATCCATCGGATTCTTGCAACCCTTACCAGGTCATCGGCCCATCCACCTTGTAGGAGGCCTTCCAACGCTGCGTCTTTCGGTAGCTGCAGCTACAGACTAATTTCTAATGGACAAACCCAATAGCACTTTTTGCCCGACCCGGAAATCAAACCCAGGCCCTCACGCTCAGCAGTCGTGCTTGCGACCATGAGACCAACCAGGCAGTCAGCGACCTAAACTGACTCTCGGTCTTGGGTGGAGCGAGAGATAGTGTCAGACTTTTACTGACTAAAAACCCACTCCTGTTCCCTCTTTGCCTTCATCCCGGGGCCCGGGCTTCGCTTTCACACTACCCGTGGCCCCAGTAGGCTTCGGCCCCGTTGGGCCCCTACGGTTTCGCTGACATCTCCTTGAGGCGCGCGTGGAACACTACGCACCGCCGACAACTTGAGCTCGGTCCGGACGGTTACCGGACGATCGGTCGGCAAGCCACCCATTGCTCGCCGTCCGCAAGCCCGCGCCTACGGCGGCCGGAAATCGGGATCGGAATCCCGGCGGCGGTTAGGGCGTGAGGACCGTTGCCTCACGCGATCGGCCGCCTCCTTTGCTATCATTACTGCTTCGCAGGAGGCGACCGCCTGCCACTCCTCCTCACTCCGGACCATGACCTGTACCAATGCCCGGCGCGACAGATCACTGCCGCCGATCGCCCCCACGAGGACACAGTGTTGCTCTGCCCAAGCGGGGCACACTTCCACCGTGTGCTCCACCGTGTCCTCCAGGAGTTCCACACAGTGGCGACACCCGGGCGTGTCTTCCGCACAAATTCGGTGCATGAACCTCCCGAACTTACCATGTCCAGTGAGGACCTGCGTCTTGCGGTAGGTAAGGACGCCATGTGGTCTTTCCAGCCACTCCTCAAAGAGGGGACTTACCGCCATAATTGTGGCGTGCACAATGGAGCTGGAGGTGAGGTTGTATAGCTCCATCCCTCTTCCTCGCTCGCACGCTTGACATTATAACACGTCATGATAAGGCCCCAGCCCCCCGCCAAGTTACGATCGTTTCATTTGCGTCGAACGCCTCGAGTAGGCCACGCTTCCGATTCTTTTGTTCTGACATCATCTCAACGCACTGAGCGTTGCACGTGGTCAGAACAAAGGAATCGGAGGCTTGGCCTACTCGAGGCGTTCAACGCAAACGAAACGATCGTAACTTGGCTAGGGGGGCTGGTATTGCACTTTTGAGCTGCGGGATTGTTTCAAAGCGTGCGGTTTGCGTGGTTGCTACGTGGACGACAGGAATAAACAATTGATACGCTATTGCAGTGGCCTAATTAAACAATCGCACGTGGGTGCGGTGCGGCAACGAGCGATGCGACGCGAACAACCAGTTGATTTGATATTTTCGCGTGAACTCTTGTGTGCTGTTATCAGACGATGAAACACGCTTGCTTAGAAGTAACCTTTTCACTCTTGACTTACGGACTCCCAGGTTGTAACAAACATCAGGAAACAATGGCAGGGACTTCCACTCCTTAGCTGTACGCACAACGAATGTGCCTGGCTGGGGTTGAACCCAAAACAACTTGTTAATTGGGTCCTTTACTACTGGACCTTTCTCCAAAAGTTCTTTTAGTTCTCCTGAAATAAGTTTCTAGCTTCATCCTCTTCGACTATAAAATATATAATATTAACCCAAATTACCCTTAAAATTACCTGCTGACGTAACACATTACTCTTGAATAAATGCTTTAAAGAATACCGCACCGTCACCTAATGGCCATTCTAAAGGTAATCTCTTGTTTTATCTGCCGACCCTTCCGTTAAATTCATCATTTCAACATGCGAAGCGAAAAATTAGAGGAGAAAGAGTTGAACACGAAAAAAGTGGGTAGTTACGCATTTATAATTTCATTTTTTCGAAGGCAAAGTTACGTACTATAATGAATGATTATAGAATTACCGACTTATTTGGAGTTAAAAGCTATATTACAGATGTTGTTCATTACAATAGAAACTATTTTCTTTTTTACACCTATTGCTGAAGTCACCAAAGACTTTCACGGAAACGGAAGTCTGTTGTACTTAAATATCTATATATATATATATATATATAAAAGAAGAAACTGACTGACTGACATATCAACACACAGCCGAAACTACAGGGTCTAGGAGCGTGAATTTTTGAACAAGGTTTCCTTTTATGACGTAGGTGAGCACTAAGAGAGGATTTTACAAAATTCATCCCCTAAGAGGATGAAACGGGGGTCCAAGATTCGTGTAGAGAAACCGACTTTCATGCGAGCAAAGCCGCTGGCAGAACCTAGTCTTCTACATAAATAAAAATCAATGTATGTATGTTTATACTCCATGTAATATGTCATAGTTTAGGCACACTATTGATCAGATGGTAATGAAGCTGTCATAGAGTGTTCTGAGGACGACTTAGATTGTTCCTGGTCCAAAAAATCTACCTAAATATAAAAAAAAATTGTTCATTCATCGGCGGATAGCTGATGTTATAAGAAGTAATTTAGACTACATTTCATTTTGCCGCGGGAAAGGGATTTCAAACTACGGAATTCGTCTTCGAAACAGTTGAATCAAATTTGACGAGACTTTCATTGAGCAATACTTATTGTTATAATGAGTAACTTAAGCTACTTTTTATATTCCCGCGGGAACAGGACTTAATTTTGGGGAGGGACATCTCTGAAATTGAGAATGTAAGCGTTTTATATTAAAGTTAAATTAATTAATTAGGTCCTTACAGAGTTATTCGCAAGCATAGAATTACCTAGATCGAAATTGACGCGGAGGAAGTCGCGGGTAACAGCTAGTTTTCAATAAAAGTTGTTTGTTTTATATTACTATTATTGATAGGCTCGCGTTTGACCACTATCTCACCTGATGGTAAGCGATGATGTGGCCGACGATGGAGCATGCTTGCCTAGAATTAACCTATTCACTCTTGAGTTAAAGACCCGTTGTAGCTATCAAATTTATATTTCTATTTGGTTGAACACAATATTTATTTATTTTATTTTATATATATAAAATAAATAAATACTAAGTAAAAACAAGAAACAATTGAATACGAGACATAACAATCAAAATATTACAATCGAGAACAGTCTAAGTTGCCAGCGAATCTTTAACAAAGTGACTTCGCAAAATATTTCTAACAAAAGTTCCGCCATCGAAATAACTTGCGAATAACTTTGGACTCGTTTTAGTCATTAGAACTTGTACTGGCAACCATTTTGGAAATCCAGAAAACGCGCAAAAGTAACCATTAGCGTAAGCGTAAAGTAATTAACCTTACAATATTCCCACTGCTGGGAATATTATAGGCCTTCTCTCTAGGTGACGAAATGGGCCGTAATCCACTACTCAGGTCTGGTGCGGATTGGTGGATGTCACGTCTTAGAATTTTTAATTCTTGGATATACCGGTTTCCTCACAATGTTTTCCTTCACCGTTTCGAGAGCAGTGGTGATGAAATAAATTACATAAAGTAAAACATAGGTATGATCCCGTGTCTTACAACTCGTAAGTTGGGAACCTTACCACAGGGCCACCACGTTAACATTAGGTACCCCAGCAGAATCTTAAATATCTTCGCAACGTTGCAACATTTACCCCGTCTTGGCCACTAGGCTTTTGTGCATCTGGTGCAAAAGGTACACTTGCTATCTTAGCCAGGACACCCCCAAGTTCAACGGGCTGAATGAATCTGAGTGAGGATAACGGAATACTCCAGTCCCTACTCTACTCCTAGTCCTGCCCCAAAATAACATAATACTCCGCCGGGCCTTGGTCCAAAGCGAGGTCTGGCAGGCGGTCGCCTCCTTCTGCGAAGCAGTAATGCTAGCAAAGGAGGAGGCCACCGTGCACGCGCGAGGGAGCGGCCCTCACGCCCTAGATGGCCGGCAATCTTGATCCCGATTTCCAGCCACCGTAGGCGCGGGCTTGCGGACGGCGAGCAATGGGTAGCTCGCCGTCCGATCGTCCGGTAACCGTCTGGACCAAGCCCAAGTCGTCGAAGTTGCCTTGTGTTCCACGCGCGCCTCAAGGAGATGTCAGCAAACCGTAGGGGCCCAGCAGGGCCGAAGCCTACTAAGGTCATAAGTTCGCCTCTGAGGGTTTTTAGTCAGTAAAAGTATGACACCCATTTCGCCCCGCCCAAGAGCGGGAGATGTCATGTCATTGGATGATTTTCCCACCTAGAGAAAAAATCCCATATTGTATTGCAACTTTTTATTATACGTCAGTGCGACCATACAATTTCGCTGGCCCCAATAACACTGCTCCCCAAGGGTTTAACACTTCCGAAGTGGTTCCAAAGTCCATTTCAGTTTTAATGCTATTTTCCAATTGCAAGAGTAGTCAGGCGCAAGTTTAGATATTGCTTTTTAGAAGTTCTGTACCGAGTTATTGGAGAATGATGTTTCTTTTTTGTTGGATTCTTGTGACAGAATGAAATTCTTTATCTATATATGTATAAAATAAAATGAGAAACTGACTGACATAATTATCAATGCACAGCCGAAGCTACTGGGACTAAGAGCATGAAATTATGCACAAGGTTTCCTTTTATGACGTACATAGGCGAGCACTAAGAGTGCTTTGCAAAGGGGCTGGACCAGATACGGCCAGAGGTTTTCAATGCCGAGGACAAGATTATTATTTATACTAAAAATCTTAATAATTACTATAAATAATTATTAAAATAATATCACGTCAGTTAAAGTTCGGAAAAATTATATTAAACAATAAGTATATTCTTTAATTCAGTGGTTCCTTGGTTCCTGCAGCCATTTTAAAGTTTTTTTTTTTTTTAATTATTTCTTGACTATGAATACAAAGCCCTTTAGGTGGAATAATAAAAATAAAGATATTATAGAATTTTCAATTTAATAATCGACCAGCACATCATTTTTACATCATTTACATCATTTATTACATCAATAATATGCATTTGGTCCATTGATAAAAATGCATACGATATACAATTATTTTGCACATTATTGAAAAAAATACTCGTATTGATTGCGTCGTTTAAAATGTTCGGGTGTTTTTGGCGGGATTTCTTGAGTGAAGTTCAGTGGCTGTATGGGCTTAAGACCTTAGCCTACCCAAATGGGGCGAAAAATGGCGGCAAAAAGTGTCACATTTTGCCGCGTAGCATTTGAATTGCGATTATTTGATTCAGTTTGTGAATATTTGCTGCTATTCATTTTCGCTTTCATGATGAACTCTGCACTCGCTTTTCCTGACGACTCCAGCCTGCCTATGGATTCTGAATCTGCTATGTATGACAATGACCCCGGCCGCTCTATCTCGGACTCTGTTTCTACTTCTTTGAACAACTCCAGCGTCCTACAGATGGAAACCGACTCGTACAATATTTTGACCCGCAGAAGCCAACGTTGTTTTAATTGTGCTTTAAATATTACTCAAATGAGACGAAATTCTTTGGAAGTTGCTGAAATCCGTGATCTGTGATGCAATAATGGATTTATCCACGGCAGGTAAGAACTATTTAATTTGTAACAATACATAAATAACTAACAAAAATAAAAATATGCAAATAAAATACTACGATGTTAATGTTGAATGATACTTGTTGATGAATAAATAAGCTAATACTTAGAAGTTGCTTAAATAATGTTTTTAGACGTTGTTCTAATTTTAAACGACGAAGAAAATGATTAACCAAATGAATAAATAAATGTTTGTTTGTTTTGCTGTGCTACCGCCGCCATTTTGACTCTAGCAATATAAAAATTAAAACTGATTTAAATCATTTCCTCCAACTTTTAGATAAACCTGTAATAGCTTTCTGATTTCATAAACTATGAATTGAAGTTCACTGTTGCTATACCGTGGCCAAAGTTTGTATGAATGGTGGACCATACCCTTTCACCCCTTCTGGGGATTAGGGCCGACGACGCTGCGTTAAGCCCGCATGGTCCCATACAAAAGTACACCGGCGCGGGCAGCCGCGCTTTGCGCCAGTTTTGCAACATAATAATAGATTAAAGTTTTCCATCGATACGACTACATGCACACCGTTAAAGTTGAACTATCGACACTGCGCATCTTCACGCGACGCAGCGTTGGCCCTTAAACGGGGGTCTAAAGTTTGTATGGAGAAACCTACTTTGACGCGGGCGAAGCCGCTGGTAGAAGCTAGTATAGTATACAAAAGTAATTTGAACTTTACTTTCTTCATGGAGACAGACAATAACGAAAAAGGTTAACAATTCGTTATGAACTTTTTTCATTAAGAGGGTACTTTTTCACTCACCTATCGTCAACATCGAGCATGGTTTAAAAGCTTCTTACTTCATCTAACGCAATCCAACACGATGTTTGACGAAAAGGCAACGCGAAAAAAAGAGAGATAACGCCTGAAAACTCTGTTAGCATTCGGTAATTCTGTGATTTACTCGAATATTTTACAAAACTTCTTCCAGGAATTATACGTGTTTTTTTTTAAACCCTTAAAAGTTTTTGAAATAAATTGTAGTCATTTAGGATCTTGATTAAATTTGCAAGGCTTTTATTGTTATACTTTTTTGACTTATTTTTAAAATTTTTGAGTACCTAAATTATGAAGTGTCAAAGTTCATGCAAAATATGAAATAGGTTTTAGTCAGTGAATTCTGACACTCCCTGTCCCTACACCCACAACACGAAAAGTTATTATTTAACCTTTCTTAGTCAATCAAGCCTCTTGGAGCCACCTTCAATATTTATTTCAAGAAGCTAATACAGTTGAAAATGCTAACTTAAGTTAACTGCTGCCTGATTTTCAACAAAATTAAACATATTCCTTAGTATTATTAGTGTTGCAACAGAACTATGCTTCCGCTTCTGTAGAAATTCCGCAAGCTTTTCCACTTCCGTTTCCGTTTCTGGTTCCGCAAACTTTATAACAGAATTCTTAACAGAAGAATACAACGAGGAGCGCAGGAATAGATGACTGGACACGATGGAAAAGGCGTGGGAGATATATAGGAATACTTATATATATTACTTATAGTAAGCAATTAGTTAGCGGGTGAAGAACACTGTAACAGACTCGAAGGTGTAGGCGGCCAAATTACTTTTTATAGAACTATAATTTACCTCTGTTTAATTTTGATTACTGTATTACTTAAGTGCAAAATACAAGATTAATTACACAAAACTCAAAAAATAAAATTGTATTTTTCTTCATAGTTTTACAACTTCCGCTTCAACTTCCGATAAGATTTACTTCTGACATCTTTTTCCGTTTCTGCTACTCAGTATTTCAAATGCTGGGCACGCCACAATCGTGGCGATAAGCCTGCAGCTATTAAAAGGTTGCCCTTCAGCAACCAAGAAAGTCATTATAAAATGGGTGTCATCATAAATATTAAATACTCGTATAAATATTCAAATTTTTCGCAGGTTAACCACCAACTCTAAGATGAAGCGAGAAGATGTGTTTAGACTTTTACTGACTAAAATCACACCTGAGTGCTCTTTCGATTTTGAACCATAGCTTCCCTTTCAGAAATTGCTTATGGCCCTAGTGGGACTCTACGCAATGCTTGGAGTTAACTTACAAAGAAAAAGAACCATTGAAATGTGTGACCAAATTTGATTAAAACTAAGGTTTTGTTTTGGAGGACGGAAGACCGCAGCAGGCTAGTTGTTCTAGTCCCTTGATGCAAGCAGTATAAACGACGAGGCAAAACGCTAGGTCCGGACCGTAGAGGTTTCAACAAAAGAAGAAAAAAGAATAATTTTCAATTAAAAAAGATGGCACAGAGTAGCCACATTAATGTAGCACTGTCTGACTTACTCCAATTGAAGAATATATCCAACATTTTATTGTATGGCAGCATGTTTCTAATTAATCACTTGTTTAAAACATTAAAGTCATCATCAAATGACTTCTCCCACACTAGGGTGGAGCAAGAGGATGTGTCAAACTTTTACTGACTAAAACCTACGCATTCCAGGGACACGGTCAATCTTCCAAAGATTCCCACAGTGGCTACTAGAATTACAAAATATCTCCGCTGACAGAAGCTGATAAGAGTAGTGGTGGCCTGGTGGTAACTGCTGGTGGTGGTTTCTAAATCCTGTATGGACTTGGAATTTTTTTCAGGGGAATAGCTAAAACTCCAACACAGAGAAGCTTCAGAGATTCCAAATCAAAGTGCTGAAAACCGTATCAAATACTCAAAATGCCTGAGTTGCATAACAACCTAAAAATAAAAACAGTTTTAGAAGCGATTGAGCACAAAACAATACTTTATAATTAAATTTTGCATTTGCAATATTGCATTGAATAGCTACCTGCACTGTCCAAGAAATACCTGCATATTTTTTTCTCCTTCTCAGTCAAATCTATCCAATGGTTGTCTGTAAACAATCGCTTTTAGTGATAAGACCACACATTGTGGCACCCTATTAATTTTAAACTCTTACTGTAATTTTATTTATGGTCTACAATAGAGTTTATCAATTAATCAATCAAATCAAAGCTAACATACGTTGAGAAATATTTCACATACGGAAACCACTCTTGTTACAGCCCCAAAACTAATGAGATGAGCCTGATTGCATTTAACACATCAAAGGAACCCCAATTAATATATTTTTTGGAACAGTATCTTGGTATTTATTTAGTTGATAAGCGCAATGATACCTTGGAATAAACTGTAGTCGATTTGGTGTTCATTCACAAATTTGAGCCTTTGTTTTTGTTTGATTATTTTCTCCTAATTTCGGAATCCAATGTGATTAGAAACAAAACATAAACAACAACAAGACGCTCTCCGATCTGTCTCATCGAGTTGGTTGGCATGACAATTGACATTATGACTTTGACTAGACATTGACGTTATTAATTCGATGTTACCAGCCCCTAGTTAAAAAATCTATTCAAAATCATTGTATTAAACGGAGGAAGATAATTATTTACAAAGTTAAAAGCATGCAATCAAATGTAATTGACTGACAAAATTATCAAAAGTTAAGCAGAACTTAAAATCAGTTTAATTTTGACACATTTTCTAATTCAACACTCGGTGCAAACAAAATTAGTTTTCGAAAATCAGTTATAGCGTGCTTTTTACGTTGGAAGTTAAAGATTTTTTTTTCTTAAAGCACTTTGGTAGGTACTATGTCTATATTAAAAACTTGACTAAAAGGTCTCAAAGGTTCAAAATAACTGTTGAAGCTGAAAAGGTAAGTCAGCCACATTTCAGTGTGCATGATAAAAATAAATAAGTACTTAGGTACTTTGATATCGACTCAATTTCATAACAACAACATCAGTTTTATTTTCATTTTTTAAAGGCTTGTACTTGACCTGATAAAAAGAGACGATATCGTCAAAGATGAAGCATGCTTATCTAGAGGTAATCTATTCAATCTTACTTACAGACCAGGAAATTCCATGCCTTAGCTGCACGCACAATGAATGTGTTCCCGTTTTAAAACAGGATAAAAATGATTAAAAAAATATTAACGTCATTATTTCCTTGTAATATTAAGATGTTTATAAATTTATTTTGTTTTCAATAGTAATCTATACGAACAATAATTCTTTGTTAGTTTCGAATCCGAGAAAATCAAGTTAAAAAAAATATCCTAGCAAAGCAAAGATTATAAACATGTTTTAACGTGAAAACCTAATTTCGGAACAACAATAACAAAACTCCCAAGCTCATATTTGTTTACTATATTTCTTCCCCTAATAAGTACATAAGGTATCAAATATATAAATTTATCAACAAGAATCCTAAATATGTACCAATATTGTGAAATATCGACGCTAACCTGAACTTTTTATAGTTGAATTCTACTATTTGAAGTGTTTTTTTAAGTCGACAACACTGCTTCATACAGTGTTGTAACCGAACAAAACAATAACTAATAAAACGAACCGGCAAAAGTAATTTAATAATAAATGTAAGTACATAAAGTGTGTCTCATTGATTGAATTAAGCTGCTTTTATTGTTAAATCTTTTTTCAGTTTAATTGTAGTTTAATCCCAGAGTCATCGTTAAAGTTCGTTTTATTAAAAACTTTTAAGTTGGATGAGACGTAACTCCCTCTAGTGACATTAACCTCAAACTTCGCGTTGGCGGAAGATGGCCGTCGCGTGCCGAGTGTTGCTCCGATTGTTTACGACGATTTTTTAAGTTTTTATAATACGAATCCTTATAATTAACGATAGAGTAAGTGAAAAAGTTGTGTAGCTGACCTTAAAAGTGATATTTAGAGTGATTTTAAGGCATTTTATGATAAATTTATGTCAAAAAGTGCGGCATCAGTAGTGCGAGTGAAGCAACTAGTTTTGAGCCTGTGTTTTTAGGAATGTTGTGAATCCAAGTGGATTGTGTCTATATTACTGGAGTTTGGACTTGCTACAGCCACATTTAGCCCTAAAGGTAGGTTATTCTAACTTTGGAAAAGTTTTACAAACTTTAGGTTTGTTTACATCGGAAAGCGCTACCGCGCATGTTCAGTTCATAGGCAAAGTAAAGTTTCTTGGGAATAGTTCTTATTTGAAACTTTTTGTTCGTGTTTTGTCTTTTTATAACCTATTGTTTCGTTATGGAGTTCTTATAGCTTGAAACGATTTAATAAGTTACAGTTTTTTGTTACTTGATTACGCTTCCTGGAACTTATTTCAGATAAGTTGGTACAAGTTATAATTCAATTTTTTTTTAAACTAAATACCTAATTTTTTACCGCCTTGTAAGATAAGATTATCTGCTATGAATCTAGTTTATTGGTAGCGCACTGCCAATAGAGCCTTCATACATAACTTTTTTTCTTGGTCATTGAACCTTGGTTCGTGATGCCGACATAAAGCCTCCATGGGTACCTATAATTGCTCGAAAACATTTTTGGTTTAGAAATACTAAATCTACCTACTTTGTTATTTATTCGTATTGAACAGAAATTATGGTTTATCGAGGAATTTGTAGGTAATTTAGTCTACTTAAACAACTATTAAGTGTTTTGTTTATTTATTGTTAATTAATCACCCAATTGTTTATTGCCCACTTATCTATTAGTTTAAGATTAAACAGAATAGCTAGATACGGTCTACTGGAGCCTAGCTGTTGATCTGATGATGTAATTTACAAGAAAATGACTATAAAACGTGTTAACAGCCAGTTTTATAGCCAAGAAGACAGGTACCAACATAATTAGATTATAAAATACTCAAACTAGCTTTTACTGAACATAAACATTATGTAAGTACTGTTGATTTACCACAGATTGAATTACTTAACTTCAATTTATATAATTTGATAAGATTTCGAGATGCTGTAACTAGAAATATACCTTTGTTTTGGTAGAAATTTCCTGAGATCTTAATTTTCCACAAAGACCAAAGCCAAGGTGGCTGCTAGGAAACTCGGCGTTCTTGCAAAGGTCCGATGGTAGGTACCTACTTCACACCGGGATATCTTTTAATGTTATACAAAGCACAGGTCCGATCGTGTCTGGAGTACCTACTGCAGACACATATGGGCTGGTGCTTCAAAATGCCACCTAGCAGCTTTGGACTCGGTGGACAGGCGGTACGGTGCGAAGAGGCCGTCCGATTATAATTTAAGTAGGTGTCTTCAGGGCTAGAGGGAATAGGTGGGATCGCAGTCAAGAACTAGTTTTAAATATCAATTTAAAAAAAAACCTTGTGTTATTAGATGTGTAGGTACAAGAGTTTTTAGCGGGACTTAGTCGAGCGAAGTTCAGTCGAAGTTCGTCAGTGGCTGTTTGAATTATTTACTAATATAGGGACAGTAATTTTAAATCATTAAACCCCAAGTGAACTCCGGTGTTCGCTCTCTCATTGTCTTTCTATTGTGTCTCTTATTACGGTATTCGAAATGTTAAATCACTCAAACAGGCGAGATCACGATAAGTAAAAAGGATCTGAAAATTTTATTGTCCATGTACTGACTAAGGTTAAGGTAGGTCAGCGAAGTTAGTCGAGAAGGCTAACTCGATACATTTGCTTCCAAATATTGCAAAAGCATTAGAATATTATGTTACATCTATTTTAATGGAACTCGAAAGTGACTAAAACGAAACTACCTATATAGGTACCTACTTTCTAAACCTGACACTGGCTAAAGGCACAAACGGCGCCAAAACAAAAAAAATGCACTACTTAATAAGTAGGTACCAACTTAGCATAAACCTAGCTACTTATGTCAGTAGGTACCTAGTGTACTATTAAACGTACCTGAAAACTTTCTAGATTTAGATTAAAATGTTAAGAAATTATTCTTTTACGACGTGTTTTCCAACCACCAACATTAGTGTCTAGAATAGACAAAAGCCTACTTAGTATTTATGGCTAATAAAGCGTTTGTGTGAAGACAAAAACGCGAAGGACGAAATACTGGCCACCCACACCCTTAAAAGTTCCAACATTTAAATTCGGAACGAACAATTCGAACCAATATGGCTTTATTATAAAGGCATCACCAATTAACGAATAAAACACAAGATTTACGCTTAATTAGTGAATGTTTGTGTCAACGTTCATGAAAATGGACATTTTACTAACAATGTTTAATTTGAATTCAGTTTTATTAAAAGCCCTTGTCGTGCATTAAATGCAATTTACGGTCGAAATGATCATCAGTAATATTTTTTGCTACATTTTGTCACAATACTTATTGTGGATGATGCGAAAACTCCGTTTCGGAATTCGGACGCCATAGAAAGTTTTCGTTAAAAATATTATTAATTTCTAAACCGTTGATAACACTAAAGGGTACTTCGTTTTTTGTTTGTTTATTGATATTTATATCAGTGCATCTGATTAGGCTGCAAGCCGACCCCAACATGATGGGCTGGTAGATTGATTCAAATGACTTCTCCTGTTCTGTGGAGCGAGAGAGAGAGTGTCACACTTTCAATCTCTAAAACCCAGTGTTCCTTCATTTGCCCTTTGTGATTTCATCATTGTCATGTTCATCGGCTACGAATTGTTCGAAAGAGTTACTGGGCCACAGTAACTCTTTCGAACAATTCATAGCCGGTGCCTGAACATAGATTTCAGTAGAATTGACTGGGCCAATCAGAGCATCGGTTCTTTCTAAGACACAATCAGACATCTTTTAAAGGCGCGCGTGGAACACAACGCACCGTCCACCCAGGCTTGGTCCTTACCTGACCGCGAGCTACTCCTCGCCGTTCGCAAGCCCGCGCCTACGGTGGCTGGAGATCGCTCTGCAACTGCCGACGCCCAGGGTGCCTTCAGTGGGGGCTAGGGCATGAGACTTGTCTCCGCCTCATGATTTCTCTCAGAAAAAGGTGACCGCCTTCAATTCTTTTGCTTGGTACCATGACCTAAACCAGGATCAGCCGCGAGAGGTCGCCTCATCTGGACCGCTAGCCATACCCTTATGAATTTACGTTTTGCTAGCCCTGTAAAACACCTTTAGTTCTCGGTGAACTTTATAATGTATAATCCTCCAGCATAATTTACTCTCTTATGGATCTTACACTTAACTTCTTGAGAACAAGTACAGTCGTAAATTACTTACATAGCATATTAAGTCTCTTGATTAAACTTTTAATAACTACATTAGATGAGTTACTACCTCAGCAGCTCTTATGTGCTAAGATATTACCTGGAATCGGTTTTCGCTATTACGGAGATGAATTAATAATTTGGGACTTTTCGTGGAAAGATCGTTTGTTCTACGTGCTTAATTTATTGTTGAATACGGAATTTAGTGTATAAAAACTGGGAAAGTGCGAGTCGGACTCGCGCACAGAGGGTTCCGTACAAACCTACCTATGTAAACAGTTCAATTCCCGATTTGAGTTTCGAAGATTTTTCCGAATCGCAACAATTTTTTTTTTGTGACGTATCAAAAATTTTGCTGTTTTCAGATTTATTCTCATAGATCTGTACTTTTACCTTGCTAAATGCCAAATTTCAGGATTCTGAAATTCTGGGATTGGAACTACCCTATGAATTTCGATGTCCTTGAGTGTTTGCGTTATGCGATACGTTTTTTTTGCGACATAAACGACCGTATCTTTTTTTTTTCTTTAACTTAGAAGTTTGATTTGTTCAAATTAAATTTTTCACAGCTTCAAGGGACCACAGTCTTGACTATATGGTTTTAATTTCAACTCGATACCTCCACGCGTTCCCGAGCTAAAGGGTCTTGACAGACAGTCAGATAGATGGACGGACAACGAAGACATCCTATAAGGGTTCCGTTTTTTCCTCTTGAGGTACGGAACCCTAAAAATGTACCAGAATTCGCAGCGTAAGTATTCACAAGGTGGACTGAGGGCCGTGGGAGTCTCTTGGATGCGAAAAGCATTTCTTCTTCTTCCATACTTTTTATTAATTGTCTCTGATTAGTTCCCTTCCTTCCTAAACATGTAACATTTATGTTAAAACTAGCTTTTGCCAGCAGCCTTGCCTTGAATTAGTACTCCCCACCAATAAAAATGAAAAAAGCGAATATAAATATGGCGACATTGTGTACACAAAAAATAATTCTGCCGAACTGTAAAGCGGTTTGTTGGCAGATGTAACTCCAACACAAACAAGACAAAATATTAAATAGCACAAAAACACTATCATTTTAGCCGAGAGACGTTCACTGTTGGACATAGGCCTTCCTCAAGTGGGGCCATAACGATCGGTTATGTGCTTCACCCATCCATCGGATTCCCGCGACCCTCACTAGGTCATCGGCCCACCCTTGTAGGAGGTCTTCCACCGATACGTAGTTGTCACTCCAGAACCTGTCGACCCCAAAACACTTACGTAATACTAACCATTTTAATTGCGTAAATACTAAACCGGCAAAGCGTCAAACTTAAGCACACGATACAAGATACATTATAACCTATGTGTTATCCAGGATATAAGGTATTCTGGTACCAAATTTCATCCAAATCAGTCCAGCCGCTTGAACTTGAAGGAGACATTAGACTGAAATTGCGTGCATTTACCGCTCTATCTACTACGATTATACAACACCATTTAAAGTTCCAGAATAGCGAAAATTATAACGATAGCAACCTATCAATTAAGTTACATTCAATAAAAATTCTGTTTAATATTCCACTCTAGTGCTGCAGCCATTTTTAAACAACAAAGACAATTGTCATGGTGCAGTTTCGCATAAAAATTAACCAATCAATGTATGCAGGCATGCATGGTGAATTATTATGAAATATGCCGGTGAATACTGATGAACGATTGCAACTATCCCGCATGAGTGGGTACTCTGATATTTTATTTAAATATGGAACGTTAGTGTAACTGACGTGTCGAGCGTTTTCATTTTTAATTTCATAAAAAGGCTTTTTAGATCGATACTTTCAGAGTATGTTTGTTATGGAGCTAAAAAACAGGACAGAATTGTACTTACCTATTTGTAATACAAACTGAAAATAATAATGAAAATGGGGTAGACAAGGAACAATGAGTTCTTTTTGATTCAATGGGCATCAAAAATTCATCCACATCGAAGTTTTTACACAGTAATCATTTTAGTATGAGATCCTAATACATATATCATAGGTTTTTTTTTGTGGTGGGAAATCATCCAATAAGTTCTTCCGCTCTATGGTGGAACGAGACGGGTGTGTCAGACTTTTATTGACTAAAACCCACTTGGCCACCTATGTCTTCAGTTACCCTTAGCATTCCAGGGACACGGTCACTCTTTCAAACGTTCCCGCAGTGGTTTCTAGGATTACAAAATATCTCTCGACAGCAAGATACTAAATAAGAGCAGTGGTTGCCCGGTGGTAACTGTTGGTGGTGGTTGCAGATTGCGCGTTAAAACCCAGCTAGGCATTACTTTGCGTAATTTATTTCATCTTCACTGCTCTCAAAAAGGTGAAGGAAAACATTGTGAGGAAACCGGCAATTCAAAGACATGTGACATGACATGGTTTACCATCGCTTACCATCAGGTGAGATAGTGGTCTAACGCGAGCCTACCAATAATAATAAAAAAAAAAATGATACTACTACTTAGGTAGATGAAACTTGGTACATGCGTGTAAACATCCTGTCCTGTATCCTCTGTCCTAGAATAGAACATAGAATACTTTTGTCCTAGGAGTATGATCTCTTGGTGATAATTTTCGTTATCCACGCTTGCTAAGACGCCGACAAAAGCTAGTAAATCATATTATCATTGAAGTAAGGGCAACTTTTGCCCTTTATGGTCTAGGATCAAGGGTTTCCTTTTCAGAAATTCCCCGTGGCTCTTTTTTTTAAATACACAAAAAAGTAACACAACTTATACATGATAACTTAAATCTATGGGTACAATGGCGGTCTTAGCGCTAACAGCGATAACTACCAGACAACCTTGGGATAGATCGTAAGAACTTAAAATAATACAGGGGGTAGCCTGCGGTGTACTGCTAACAAATTGATCAATCTCTATATAATATAAAACACAATACATAATATGTTACAGAATTTCATTAAAAAAGACGAAAAAACAAAAGAATTTTCTTCTTTTGAGAAAAAGAAAAAATAAAGTATGGTTGGTAGAAGAAATTAAATTACGTAGAACCAGGATGGTTTTAGAGAGAAAGGAAAAAAAGAGAAAGGCTCTTGTTTATTACATAGGTATCGTAGATTTGTATTCAAGATCTTACTATATTGGACCATCAGGATCAAACTACTTTCTTCGCCGTAAACCGCGTACTTACATAGAAGGATTGGAACAATTTGCCTGCTGCGGTCTTCCCGACCGATTATAATTAAGGTGTCTTCAAGGCTAGAGTTAATAGGCTCTTAATAAACTAGTGCGCCTCACCATCAATGATTGCATCACTGCTTATCAACAGTTGGAATCGCAGTCAAGTACTAGTTTATAATATCCTTAAAAAAAAAATCCAAGATGGTAGGTAACTGTTCTTCTGCCTTACCCTTTTAGGAAGCTTAAAGCTACAGGTACCTATGTATAATGAGCGGAAGCCCACAAACTCAAATTTCTAAGAACACATTTTTAGTAATTTTCTTAGCTTTCTTTGATGTTCTTACCCTTTGGCATTCCTTTCTAAGTAAAAGTCATGTATTGATTTCCTTAAATGCTTTATTTGCTTAAAGCGAGAATGTTCGAAAGACTTACCGTGGCTCTGGAACGCAAAGGGCAACTGAATGAACACTAGGCTTTAGTCTATAAAAGTCTGACACACCCTCACGCTCCACCCAGAGCGGTAGATGTTGTTTGATAATTTTCTACCTCAAAGAAAAATTCTTTTTATTTTCATTTTTTTCGTTGTTAGTACTCGATACAAGGAATGCCTTTGCCATCCCATTCATCATCGTCATCATTTCAACCGAAAGACGTATGTGTACTGCCGGATATAGACTTAGGGCCGACGCTGCGTTAAGCGGTCACCCGCGCGGTCCCATACAAAACCTAAACCTTCCTCATGAATCACTGTCTATTAGTGTGAAATGCGCATAAAAATACTTTCAATGAAATGCAAATAGATGCACCCCGTTTTGGAAAGCCATCACTGGCTGACTGACATCAACGCACAGCTGAAACTATGATAAGAAGCGTGAAATTTTGTACGAGGTTTCCTTTTGTGACGCACTAAGAAAGGATTTCCATAATTCAACCCCTAAGGATCCCCTTAACGAGGGTCCAAAGTTTGTAAGGAAAAACCTACTTTCACTTTCACACAGGTGAAGCCGCTAACTAAAGCTAGTGTTAAATAAAAAGTCCAATTTAGTGAATGTTTAGTTTTTACACATGAACACATTCATTGTGCGTACAGCTAAGGAGTGGAATTCCTTGCCGGAATCTGTGTTTCCTGATGGCTACAACCCGGGAATCTTTAAGTCAAGAGTGAATAGATTACTTCTAGATAAAGGGCCTATTACACAACGCGATATTCAGTCTTATTTTTTGTTCCCTTATTACACCACGCGACATCGACTAAGACTGTCTGAATATCGAGTAGTGTAATAGGTCCTTAAGCGCGCTCCATCGTCGACCGCATCGTCGCTTTCCATCAGGTGAGATAGCGGTCAAGCGCAAACCTATAAAAGAACTAAAACCCATGTAATCAAATCCTGATTGTCACTAAGTTGAAAGAGGCAATTTTCCAAATAAATTTAAATATTTTTGCCTACCTAAATATCGATTTAAAATACTCGAAGCCCACAGAATCGATTGTCTCGCCTCTCTTAACTTGTACGTTGTAAAACTAACCTGTTTCTTAGAGTTGTTTTTTACGAGGTACATGGACCGATAAGCAATCGAATTGGGTTCCCGTGGCGCTGTATTAAGCTAAAAATCTATCACTATACAACAGCTATAAAATCTGATAAGATGTTGTTTTATGTGGCTACAATACCTTTTGAATAGGCAGTTAATTAAACTTGCTTTACAACGTGGTCGATAGAAACTTTATTCTTTTCAAGAAAGAGTAGCTTTGAGCGTTCTTGTAACGTTTGTAACCCTAGAGATAGACAATACCACTTGCGAGGTTAAGGACGGCGAGCAATGGGTAGCTCGCCGCTTGGTAAGGACCAAGTCTCCAGACTCTTCAGTGGTATGTTCCAGGCGCGCCTCAAAGAGAGGTCAGCAAGATTGACGGAGGCGGTTTAGGTCGATGCCTGTCAGGGCTGCAGATTGTTTCTAAGACTTACCGTGGCCTTTACAAAGGGCAACTGACGGAACACTGTGAGTTTTAGTCAATAAATGTCTTGCACTCTCTCGCTCCACACAGAGCGGGAGAAGTCATTTGATGATTTCCCAAGTAAAAAAGACAGTCCTGCTTTAGTAAGACATTATCTCTAAAAAACAACACACTCATCTTCTCACTAACTACGACTCTATCCGCTTATCATAATCCTCCTGAACGAATTTTAGTTGCGGTGGTAAATCTCAACAGAGATTAGCTAAGTACGCAGGAGTACAAGTGTGTCCACGCTCTGTTCCTTTACTGTCATATTCAAATGGACCGGCAATTCGACTGGCTTTTTATTGTTTATATGTGCCAGTACCTACTATTTTAATTTCTTGTCCAACATACGAACGATGAGGCCTGTTTGGACCGACGACGTGTGCCAGGGCGCATTGTTAATTTGTTACGCAAAGGGCCACTGAAGAAAAACGGTGGGTTTTTTTTAGCCAGTAAAAGTCCGACATTCCTTTTCGCTCCACCCAGAGCGGGAGTAACTCACATACACAAGACACCCGGACCTCAAACTGGCGTCACGTAGTGGCAACCGTGCCGTCAAAATTGTACTGTTGCCATTTCGACAACTACTTAAAAACAACCGTGATAGATGATGAAGAAACAAGGATTTGAAAAACAAACATTCGTCGACACAAAATCCCCGTAACGTATCTTTGACCACGGTTATCCTAAACACCGTTGGTTCCCGTCTCGGTTTTTGTAGACAAAGCTATCAGGATCGCGTTACTAATCGTGGTTAAGCGGCAATTACACAATTAGTGTAATGAATGAGGCTTGGAGTAGGGGCCGTGTTCTCACGCATCACCTGTGATTCAATTGGTACCGGTGTAAAAAAAATTCTTTGCTTCTATAACTTTTACAATCGACTTAGATGCTAAAAATACACAAAAAAAAGTGCTAAGTAACTTTAATTTCGGAAGCCGGTGTTTCTGGTTTTGTTTCTTCGTCTTTATACTATTGGCTTACGATTTTTTTTTATTTTTGTTCTTGTAAATATTCGCTTTTAGTTTTTTGTAAAGTTTTTTTTTTATTTTTAACCGACTTCGAAAAGGATGAGCTTATATGTTCAGCTGTATGTATTTTTTTTTATAATTTAATTTGTGATACCCCTCAGCTAAACTTATAGAATATAACCATTGCAAGTGGGCCTAAAAAATTTAACAGTTACCTCATTTTCTCCAAGACCTTACTATCATATCTTGACCTGATTAGACCACCTGGGAAGTAAATCCTTTCAAACAAAAAAGAATTTTCCAAATCAGTGCAGGTGTTTTCGAGTAATCGTTTATACCGCGTAGATTGAAAGACTGGAACAATTTGCCAGCTGCGGTCTTCCCGCGTGAATACCTAGGTTCTTAATAAACTAGTGCGCTTCACCATCAACAATTGCATCACTGCTTACCATAAGGTGACATCGCAGTCAAGCACTAGTTTATATCATTTAAAAAAAAAAACGGGACACCTAAATAAAAGATTCCGAAGAATTGAAAACCTCCTCCTTTCTGAAGTCGGTTATAAGAAGTTAATTTGAACTAAGGGCAGCCAATAGAGACAGTAGAAATACGTCGAACCTAATTAACGAAGAGATATCAACGCTGCAGCACTATAATCAACCGCTTCATTACTGAGTATGTATGTTGGGGTTGATTTCCAGTGTAATAGGACGATTGCTTACCTAACCTCCACAAAAATATGACTAGAAAACACGATAATCCTGGGTAAAACTGATTTTAAGATGTTCGTGCTTCCGACCTGAAAAACTGCCAGAGTTGTACCAATGACTGCCAGGATCAACTATCTAACGACCTTTTCGAGGCACGGAGCGGTCTCGATGTCTCAATGTGTAAAAAGAAAGAAAGAAAGAAAGAAAATAAAGAAAGTAGGTTCCAAAAACTTACCTCGCCAAACGTTCCGCGTAAAGCAACCTTTACGCTGAACATCGATCATTATGAATGTTATTACATATATCCACAATACTCTCGAGATATTAACGTAATTACTAGACTTCTCCGAATTTGTTTTTCGATTCAGACTTATAAAGAAAAATCATGAACCTTACTTACAAGGCTTCAACATTATAAGTACTTACTTACTGAAATATTTCAGTAAGTATAATATTTGGAACGTAACATAATATTCGTTTCCGTTTCACCACAAAATGTGATAATATTTTGCATTCATTACTACATAAAGGGACAACTCGAAAAATGAAACGAAAACAGCAATAATCATTCGAATGACTGGCAAAAACATTTATTCTCATCGTTCATGGCTTTATTGCCCACTTGATTGCGCACTTGTTCGCAATGAAAACAAAATACCAGCAATTATTAGCGTAATACCCTTCAGAAGCGATTTTCACAAATATTTTTCTATGTCACCTGATTTTGGTCCGTAGAGTGATTTTCTTTTCTTGTCTTGTGTAGTAAACAAAATATGGCGTAATGAGATTCAAAACAGATTATTCATGCTTCCAATGGGAAGCAGTATAAATATAATCGACCTTGTAATGTGCCTACTACTTACTGGAACTCAGGCCCCCTCTCTAGAAGAGGGAATGAGCCGTAATCTACAACGCGGGCCCAGTGCAAATTGGTGGATGTCACTTGTCATCGATTTACCGGTTTCTTATGTTTTCCTTTTTGGTCCAAATTTGTAATGTGATGAAAAACCAAACTGTACATAATACCCTTCAGAAGCGATTTTCACAAATATTTTTCTATGTCACCTGATTTTGGTCCGTAGAGTGATTTTCTTTTCTTGTCTTGTGTAGTAAACAAAATATGGCGTAATGAGATTCAAAACAGATTATTCATGCTTCCAATGGGAAGCAGTATAAATATAATCGACCTTGTAATGTGCCTACTACTTACTGGAACTCAGGCCCCCTCTCTAGAAGAGGGAATGAGCCGTAATCTACAACGCGGGCCCAGTGCAAATTGGTGGATGTCACTTGTCATCGATTTACCGGTTTCTTATGTTTTCCTTTTTGGTCCAAATTTGTAATGTGATGAAAAACCAAACTGTACATTATATTTGTTCGTTCCTTGTTGACACATCTGGAGTGTTATTTGAATCTGTTTACAATATTTTCCATAAATCGACGATAAAGTCTGTCATGTTTACTTTCGGCTTACGGGTCCGGGGTATGCAAATGTACGGTTTCGTAATATGTCGCTTTTGGATCTTTGTTGGGATACTCGTGTTTAGCATAATGTATAACATGAGTTTAGCGGTTACCTACTTAACTTTCGAATCCTCTTGGGTTTAATGCTTTTAAAACTTTTGTTTGCCAAAAATCATTCTATGTGCCTAGCTTTTTTCCAAATATTGGGATCGACTTCTAATCTAAATAGATTCAGCTGAATATCAGAATTATACTTGGAGCGACGGCCCATCAGGCTTGACTTGACTAGAACCCTGTAGCTGGGAAACAAGATACAGCTTGGCAAAACTGGTATCCAATTTCCTGGCTTCTGGCTATCAATAACGACTGTCAAAGATCAACAAATCAGCGGCAATGTAGGTCTCATCATCATCATCATTTCAGCCGATAGACGTCCACTGCTGGACATAGGCCTCCCCCAAATGTCGCCACAACGAACGATCCTGTGCGTCTCGCATCCATCGGATTCCCGCAATCTTCACCAGGTCATCGGTCCACCTTGTAGGGGGCCTTCCTTCCGTTCAGCGAGCAACGTAGGTCTATTTTTTATAAATAATTCAAACACTTCACGTCATCTCCAACTTCATATCTCTTTTACAGATTTTTTATCTCTGATCTATTTACTCTAGAATTGTCTTTGAAAGTTCAACCTCACTTACGAGCCGCGTGGGTAGGAAAACCTAATTTTGTATAATCTTTATGTAATCTTGAAATATTGAGAGTGGAATATGATAATCGTAAGAATGACATTACCGCTGAGTTATTATTATAAGGGCAAATATAATCGAAGCCGCTAGAGTTGCTATGAATGTAAGCTAAATTGATGGAATAATAAGATTAAATACAGATTTGCAAGTTATTTTTGAGTAGGAAGGTAAGTATTTTGTTGTTAAAGTAAGTGAAAATGTGACCCTGTTCGCGACTCAAAAAATAATTCAGTCTTCTTTATTGTATTCCCTTTATTTACTGTCACAAAGTATGTTCGCCTGTCTCTTTGAGAACAACTTAAAGAAGCCTTTAGACAGAATTTTAATTAAGTAGCTAAATCGTAGTTCAAAAATATTCAAACAGTTTCCGTCCCTCATTCACTATTCGCCAAATAATAACAGTCAGTTTGTCCTACAAACATATCCAGCTCATATTTGCTGTTGCAAAGTAGCTTGAAGCAGAGAACTTTAAATAAAACAGTGTAAAGACAGTATGAACTGCATTCAGCTTGTGTTTGCGAGTCTCGTCAACATTTACTCTGGCCGGCCATTTAGTCGTGTTTGCACATGGAGTAGTTAGTATAAATGGAGTGAGAATTAACATAAACCGCAGTCGGCTACTGTGAAACTAACTGTACCACGATTGTAGAAAATATTAATTTTCGTAGGTCTTAAGGCACAAAAGCTTGACTTTTGTTTTTGTAATAATAGTGATTTTGTCATTTCTATCGGTAATACGTATATTTTACTATACGTATTATTCTATCGGTAATATGTATGTCTTAAATGCACTCAAAAATATAGGAATCTTCAATCGTTAGTTAGATATATATAAAAGTTCCAGGGCTGTAAGATTGTTCGAAAAAGCTGCTGCGGCCATGAAACGCAAAGGGCAACTGAAGGAACATGGGTAGTTTTTAGTCAGTAAAAATCTGACACTCCCTCTTGCTCTACCCAGAACAGCAGAAATTAGTTGATAATATCCCCAAAAAAATATACGTAAAAGTTATCAAGGCTAAAAGGGTGTTTAAGCCGAAATACTTGATACATCATTAAGAAAAGTGTCAAGATAATACGGAAGCAATTATCTCCGTCTAAAAAAACTTTAATTCGCTCTAGAGGCCACAGACCTTACAAAATTCTACCTATCTCAAAAACCTCCACTTACATGAGCACTCCATTAACTAGCAACTCCATGTTGGCATCAGCTATGTCATTAGAAACACTCTTTATGTCCAACAGACTAACAACACGTCATTGAGTGTTTGAAAACTGATTTGGTACGAGATAAGGTTTGCTTTGCTTTGTAGTTTGTTCTGATTTGGTGGGTAGTTAGATTTTTGTGCGTAGTTGTAGTATTATGTGGCATATAACTGAGTTGAGTAGACGGTGGTGTGGGTGTTAGGACTTTTAAGTAATCTGGATTATTTCTATTGTAATAAAAGATTGATTAGAATATTTATTTATTGAGAAGGCACCTCAACGACTTATTCACTAAAACATACACAAACAAAAGACACATATCAAGCTAGAACTACATTAGACCGACGCACACGTATAACACTCCAGATTTGTACGTAGAGCGACGTCGCGTGGCGTTATGTAGCATGGATTAAATGTAGCTCTACAAGTCTAGTTTCCATATAAAATGTATGGAGATCGACGCACCTAGATCGACGTGTGTGGCACACGTGTGCGCAGTGTAGTTCTAGTTTAAAGCTAGAACTACATAAGACCGACGCACGCTTGTAACACGCCTGATTTGTGCGTAGAACGACGTCGCGTGGCGTGGATCAAGTGTAGCTCTACAAGTCTAGTTTCCATATAAAATGTATGGCGACCGACGCGCCTAGATCGACGTGTGTGGCACACGTGTGCGCAGTGTAGTTCTAGTTTAAAGCTAGAACTACATAAGACCGACGCACGCTTGTAACACGCCTGATTTGTGCGTAGAACGACGTCGCGTGGCATGGATTAAATGTAGATCTACAAGTCTAGTTTCCATATAAAATGTATGGAGACCGACGCGCCCAAATCGGCGTAAGTGGCACACGTGTGCGCAGTGTAGTTCTAGTTTAAAGCTGGAACTACATTAGACCGACGCACAGGTGTAACACGACTGATTTGTACGTAGAACTACGTCGCGTGGCGTGGATGAAGTGTAGCTCTACAAGTCTAGTTTCCATATAAAATATATGGGGAACGAGGCGCCCAGATCGGCATAGTGAATTGATAGTTACCTTGAAATCTAGTTATGTATAGAACCTTTACTTGTTAATTAAACTTACAAGGTAGTAAACTTACTCTGCCGTTTTTAGGGTTCCGATCGTACCAATGAAAAACGGCCTTTAAAGGATAACTTGCGTGTATATCTGTCGTCTGTCACAGTCACAGCCAATCGGCTGCGAATCTACTGGACTGATTGAGTTATCTGTGAACATAAATAAACGAATTTGGAATATGAAGGAAATGGAAACTATAATCTGCGACATAATATCTGTCTCAAACATTTCAAAACACTAAATCTAAAATGTTAAGTAAAAAGGTATAGAATATAGTTCTTTACTTATAGATTACAGGGAAACCATAAGAAGTCTGTTTTTAAATATATGCACATAGCAGTTTTCTGCGTAAACCTAAATGTACAATTCCTATGAAGTATTTACAAAAATCCGCACTACCTACTCGATGATAACGCCTTCAAACCTGGTATCAAAGAAAATGTTTACTCCAAGTTCTAACCGTCTCCCGACCCACATAAAAGCCAACGACATTATAATCTATCGTATGTCTGAAAGCCTGAACGTTACCACATCATGAAAAATCCAATACAGTGGAGAATCGTGACCTGGCAGTGTAATAACCCTGAATAACTGAAAGTTATTCTTCTGGCGACGCCCAAGCAGTTTGACGCAAACACGACTTGCGATCGAGAAAAATTGATGATGTCCATCGAAATTGAGGGTTTCGTAATAGCCTTTTGGGGACTCTGTACACAGATACGTGTCCACTGGATATATCGAGCCTTTTCAGAAAGAAAGTCGTAAGCGACAGTTTGTAATTCGTACCTCAAAAGGAAAAAACGGAACCATTATAGGATCATTTTGTTGTCCGTCTGTCTGTCTGTCTGTCAAGACCCTTTATCTCAGGACCGCGTAGAGGTAACGAGTTGAAATTAAAACCGGCACAGGTCTGCGGTCCCTTGAAGCTGTGAAAAAATCAAACTTCTGAGTAAACGAAAAAAAGATACAGCCGTTTATGTCGAAAAAAACGTGTATTTCGACACTCTCAAGGGAATCAAAATTCATAGGGTACTTCCCGTTGACCTATAACCCTGAAATTTGGCATAAAGCAAGGTCTCATAGCGAAAAGTATTGGAAAAATTCTGAAAACTGTAAATTGCCGTTACATCAAAAAAAAAACATTTTTTTTGGGTTTCGGAAGGATCTTCGTAACTCAATTCGGGAATTGAACTGTTTACATAGGTAAGTTTGTACGGAACCCTCAGCGCGCAAGACCGACTCGCACTTGCCCGGTTTTTTTTTATTTCGTAACGTGAATATTAGTGTCGTGTTGTCGCGATAAAAACATCTTATTTAGGTGTACGCTACGTTGTTCTCTACATCAGCAGTCAGCGGTCAACCGCATTTCTATGCGGCTGTGTAAGTATCGACAAGATTCGTGTTCATCCGAATACTTTGCGTTAAGTTTTTGTTTTTTTTTTTTTTTATATTTTTCGCGTAACTTTCTTATTTTTTTCTTTCATAACAACCTTCTCCTGATAAGAATAAACACAACAAAAAATAATTAACGAAACTTGTCCAGCTGTTCACACGTGATGACTTGACTTATTTCCCTTGGTCATTAGATGCAATGTGTACATAAAGTGTGTGCACCGTAAAGTTGTAAATACCGTTGGATTACAATCTATCTCGCGAGATTGTAAACTATCGAAAGATTGTGAACCGTAACTTGCTTACAATGTACCGCATCATTTTTTGGTAGATTATAATCTATTGAAAAATAATGCGTTAAATTGTAACACACAAACACACATTATATGTCAATTAAACATATTGTAATGTGTATATTAAATAAAAAAATATTGAAGCTAATAGAGGAACACTTTCCCCAAATTTATCCATCTTATGACTGTTTTGTAAGCCTGTTTTCATGTGATAGCACAGTCTTAGTACTTCCGGATTACTTATACTGGCATACATAGTGTTACAGCGCTATCAGCATATATCAACGAGGTGTCGCTTAGCTTGGATTCTACACCGCAATTAGCGTTGCAGCCGTGATTTTCAGTGGCGTCACTGTGACGTTTAATAGCATTAATTACTTATATGACGTTAGATCCCTCACTGGGTTACTAATCACTGTTGCTCCTGTTATAATAGGTTTAAACCTTGGTAATTGTACTGTGGACCGACTCTCTCGTTCAAGATAAATAGTGTCAAACTTTTACTGACTAAAACCCACTCCTATGTTCCTTCTTTGCCTTGCGTTCTTCGGAAGCGAACCCATGGCTCTAGTTGGCTTCGGTTCTGTTGGGTCCCTACGGTTTTGCAGACATCTCTCTGTGGCGCTGGTGGACAACTACGCGCCGTCGATGACTCGGGCTAGGTACGGACGGTTACCGGATAGTTGCACGCCTACGGTGGAAATACTAATAATTTGGTGTTTATGTAGATGATTGATAATAGCAACAACCCTAGTCAAACGATTAACGACTCGTAGGTTATAGGATCACAGAATGGTTAGTTAAAAGTTCATTTACTGACCACGCAAATTCAGTCCATTCTACTAATGATGATGAGGAGGGCATTAGTCATACGCGTGCTCAGTACACAATCGGTTAAGTGAAGCGGACTTAGCCTGGGAAAACTAGGATAACAGCTACTTAGGTAATATTGTGATCATTAAAGTCAATTGGATGGTACATGTTTTACGTAGCGTCAAGTGGCTACAATGAATCTCGTGTTAACTCTGAACTCTCATCAGTGTCCAATAAAAATGTCGTTGTAGAACTTCGTAGACTTACGGGGTGGTCGTTTGTAGTAAAAAGTTTTCAATTGGCCTCGTAACTACAGAGATAAAATTCGATTTCACCAGAAATTACAGAGAAGTCATTAGATAATTTCGCATCTAAAAAACTGGTGCGTGGCATATTATGTCCTCGCCAAAACAGCTAAAAAGTTAGTAATGACTAAGTGAATGAATTCAAGTAACAGCATTACTACATATATCAAGCATACCAAAAAGTAATCATCATCATCATTTCAGCCGATAGACGTCCACTGCTGGACATAGGCCTCTCCCAAATGTCGCCACAACGAACGATCCTGTGCGTCTCGCATCCATCGGATTCCCGCAACCTTCACCAGGTCATCGGTCCACCTTGTAGCCTTCCAACACTGCGTCTTCCGGTACGCGGTCGCTACTCCAGAACCTTTCGGCCCCAACGGCCATCCGTTCTGCGAGCAATGTGCCCTGCCCATTGCCACTTAAGTTTGGCGATTCTTCATGCTATGTCGGCAACCTTGGTTCTCCTGCGGATATCTTCAAAAAATAATACAACTTTAATAAAATATAAAGTTACATGGAAACAAAACACAAGAAAGTAACAAGAAACTTGGGCTTACATTTACTTGTACAAGACTGCCTATCCTAAGTTGTTTTAATCTTTTTTTTTCCTTTTGCACATCCCAAGTCTGCCTAGAGAAGAAACACGTATTAAAAAGTTCCATCAATAACGTCTACCAAGTTCTTTGATAAGAATTCTGCAAGGTCTCCTCAGACAATAATAAATTGCAGAACTTATAGTATTTTACCAGTCACTGTTGGAACTTGTTGAAAAAGAAGTTTCGCTACATCCTTCTTATCTGCTCTTAAAACTGGATTATTAACTTCATTAGCTGAACAAGCATTCTTAAGTTTTAATTGAGCATTATTCATGATGTTTTCGCTAAGTTACTTAATTACTCATGCTTTCTCGGGGGAATGTATTAAAATCCTCAAAGTCAGTCTCGAGACCACGTTTGTACTGCATAATTTATAACTCCGAATTCTGTATCCATATATCTAAAATTTTCATAATCTCCTATCCCCAATGTTCGGTGTAAGTGTGCAATAAATATTGTATGCAATGGGGCTACAGCATGTTATTTGCTAACTCACAATCCCCTGCTTCTGTGCAGGGGTCGTTTCTATTCATAATACGGCCAGAAATTGCGAACAAATCATTCATAGTAAAACAAACTTTACGCCACTGGTGTTTCGGCCGGAATTTATTTCCGCAATTTCTTAAGTTTCACCGTCCTAGATTTATGTTGCTTATTACATTTTACACGCGTGAAATGAACACGTATCAAATAAAAAATGTAATTTGCAACTTTATTTTAGTTGACACAGGAACTATTTGAGAAAAAATCCCAAGCGTACAGAGGTCCTTTGTTAGATCCCTCTTGAACCCTTTTGTCGTTGAGGCCGTAAATTATCTATTTAGGTTTGCATTTGGCGATAAATTGCTTTTTATTCAACGAATCGTAAAAAGAAACATGTCAACACAGTATTATTAAAAACGATATGTATTCAGACGTGAATGGCACATTCAAAACAGATGTGACTTCAATCAAAAGCTAGTCTAGATGCGTTTATTTCGACATTAGTTCCAAAGCAACTTCAATAACATTTTCGAACTGAAATACCGATGATATCCATAAAGTTATTAGAACACGAAGCCCTTTATCTAAGCCATCGGATGTACTGAGAGCCGTTCTGAGTACTTACCTAATCTGTACGGTTGCTATCTCGGGTCATAGGCCAGCAGATACCGTAAGTCGTACGCCAAAAGCCTTCCAGCGATACTGTTACGTATAGGTATCAGACTAAGGTTAACTTTCCGATGAGTGGATTGGAAAGCGACGTCAGAGTTTCCAACATACCGCATTTCGTTGAAGAGTACATTTTAAAGAACTCTCTATGCCGAGTTCGGCCTATTTACGAATGTGATTGATGATTTCAACCCCTCATTTTATCGATAACGCTGGATCATTTTGAATCTTATCTCGTTAGAGTTACAGTCCATTACAAAATTCAATTATGATATTTAATTTGCAATTATTTTTTGTAAAGCTGCAGCTGCGGACTTTGTAGTAGCATATTTTTGGAAATAAATTAAATGTAGCTGTACACATTAAGACAAGAACCAGGAAATTCTCAAGAGATAAGTAAATTCTGACCTAGTTAGCTCAATTGCTAGAGTTTGCCTCTAAAACGTGGAGTTCTTGGCTTGAATAGTAAGTGGAGTAGGTATTTCCGAGCATTCCTTATCTGTGTCTCCTAAGGATGTTACCAGACTTATAATCTTTTTAGACACGATGGAAATAAATTGCCTTTGTTCACGCCAAAAGCAGAATTCCGTTTGGAATCATAGCGCAAACATTTTTACTTTCATGTTTTGTATAAACTTCATATCAAATAACGTGTGTAATTTATTCGGCTTCATTTGGCTTCACTAAACCGTAATATTGGAAAAATAATGCTCGTAAAAACATTACCATAGCTTCCGGCATAACGTCGAGTATTTCCTTACCATTTTTTTGGCCTGTCACATCCGTTTGTCCGGACAATTAGCTTGTTCCCTTTGCCCGGCTTTTGTCCTCCTTTGCATAATATCCCCAAGAACACGACTTAATTTCTTTAAAGACAAATATTGCTTTTTTCTTCGGCCAGAAATTAAGGACGCGACGGCCCTTTTGTTGCTTAAAATCTGAAGTGAAAACGAGTACTGGAGCGCTTTACCGAGTTAAAAATGCTTCTTAGACTGGGGAAATTAAAAATGAATTCACTCTGAAACTCGTCTAAAAGCACAATGGACAGAGATAAAAGGAGGAAACTTTGTAACCCGACTGTTCATTATTCGAGTCATTAAGTCCATTTTCACTCGGCTAAGACTGCAAGTTAATCTTCATGATACAAGGTATGTTTTTGGTTTTTGAAGCTCACCATTTGACACATCCGTCTTGCATCGTTGAATAATGGCTCTGGTCCATTAAAATATCTACTTTGGACGCCCCTAAGCTTCTAAATATAACATAACTGTGTCTCTTGACAGCTAAATGTTTATTTGTGGGAATTTTTTGTCGAGGAATGACGTTTTTTTCTTGTGTAAAGCGACATGATAGGGGATTTTACATGTTAGACTTGAGCCGTGTTGAGCTCTCGTAATGTGTTTTTTTTTTTAGTTTTTACACTTTGTATAGAGTGTTTTAGACGTTGAGTGCGTATAAAAGGACTTACTCGCAGAGTCGGAGGTTTAGTATTTGTTTTACAATGTTTATAACTGAAGTAAATACAGCTTATTTGGAATTTGGTACTTCATCAACATGTCGTATTAAGATTATATTTATGGGTTTTAAAGTTTATGTTCTCGAATAAATTATCTTGGAAATCAGTTTCTTTGCTTGAATATTTTTAATGGTAGCCAGATCAGGTTTTGTTTCTAATTGTTCTGTTGGATATATTCTTGACTCATATTTGCCGAAAGCAGTGGTGGCCCAGTGTTTAATGTTCCGTCAGTTGTAGGTTGCGGGTTCAAACCTAACCAGACCCGTTACTTTGTGTAATTTATTTCATCACCACTGCTCACAAAACGGTAAAGGAAAACATCGTGAGGAAACCGGCATGTCCTAGAACCAAAAATTTTAAGACGTGTCATCCACCAACACGCACTGGGTCCGCGTGGTGGATTACGGCCCATTCCCTCTTCTAGAGAGGAAGTCTGAGTCCCAGCTGTGAGAACATTACAAATTACAAGGCTATTATGCTTATTTTTTTATTAAAAAACTTCGCCTTACACTAGGAATTTCATGTAAATTCACAAGACACCCGGAAGACTTATCTGTAGGCCATAAAAATATTTTTCCCGTGCGGGAATCGAAGCCGCAACACAGCACAGCAGCCAATCGTTCATCCACTGCGCCAAGCCTGCAGTAAAATATAATGTTTATGCATATTGCCCGTAGGTACAAGAAAATATATAATAATATTCACACAACTATCGCACAACGCTGTTTAGTCCCAAGCTAAGCAAAGCTTGTGTTATGAGTACTAGGCAACTGATAAACATACTTAAATATTTCTAAATACATACATATTACGTTTATACCGCGTACATCGAAGGACTGGAACAATTTGCCTGCTTCGGTCTTCCCTTCCAACTATAATTTAGGTGTCTTCAAGGCTTAAGTGAATAGGCTCTTAATAAACTAGTGCGCCTCACCATTAATGATTGCATCGCTGCTTTATATCAATTAAAAAAAGGTAAATTACACCCAGACACAGAACAAATGATTGTGCTCATCACACAAATATTTGTCTTGGGTGGGAATGCAATCCACGACCTCCGGCATAGCAGTCAGGGCCACTAACCACTAGACCAACAGGCCAGTCATAAATTTAACACAAGAATCCATAAACACAAAGTTTTGAAACTACTCTTGAATATTAAAACTTAAACTTAACTCTTAAGTCTATTTGAAACAAAGAACACTTAAAGCACTTATCACTTGAAAACAAAGAGTTATTTCCAAGAGCCAATACCGATATGTATTAGTCATAAGTTTTATTGATATTTTAAATGACCGGCGCGGGAGTGGTATTTTTATCTCAGTACGTTAACTTATCTTTTATTTACTTAAAGAAATTCTACCATTCCTCCTCGGAATCGGACAGAACTGTCATTGTAGTGTGTGTCGTTTTATGGACTTTGTTTTTTTTTTGTTTCCTTGACTTTGAAGACAGCTTTCAGTTTTACTAATCTCATTCAAGCGAAGTTGCAAGCACGTTTTATTTTATACACATCCTTTACTTATGGTATTGTATGGTATATACTATAGATTTCTTTAGCCGTTCATTTCAATAAAATAAGTAAAAAAATTAGAGTGAAATTCAGGAAATCTGAAATATTCTTCTAATAGAGAAATTACCATAGTTGACGGGTTGTAAACTTTTTAGCGATGTTGATGAATAACACGAAACATAATGTAAAATAGATACACCCCAGCCCAGAATAACACACATTTCTTCCGCTTGAGAATCGAACCTGCGACACGCTACGCACAAACCAATCGGTCAACTACTACACCAACGGTACCCGTCAAATAAATAAATACAACTAGATGCCAAAGCTCTTACTTTTTATGAGGTACTTTAAATGAGTTCTTTGAATGAGCTGACAAGTACTCAAAACACAAAAGACAAACATATTCATTATTAACTTAGTTTTAATGATCGGTTGAGTTCCCAAAAAAGGTCCAGGAAAGGAAGCTTTAATGAATTTTCTTCAAGCTCTCATAGATAACTATTTAGTAATTAAATATATTCAGTCTAGCTTTGCGGTGTAACCTAGTTTAAGCAGTAAATTAATTAAGAGTTTAATTCGGGTTTAAAGTGCTGTTAAGCGTGATTCTATCTGCAATTAAACTAAAAGTTTTTAACTGATAAAAAACTTTATCCTACTTGTAAATACTGTTATTGGGTTAGTTGTGAAAGACAGACAGATTTCAATTTTTATTAGAAGAAAATTTGACAGTTCAGCATAATCACAGTCTGTGGGAACTTTCATACATTTAGTGGTTAGTGACCCTGACTGCTATGCCGGAGGTCGTGGGTTCGATTCCCACCCAGGGCAAATGTTTGTGCGATGAGCACGATCATTTTTTCTGTGTCTGGGTGTAATTTATCTATATATATGTATGTATTTAGAAATATTTAAGTATGTTTATCAGTTGTCTAGTACTCATAACACAAGCTCTGCTTAGCTTGGAACTAGACAGCGTTGTGTGATAGTTGTGGAATATTATATTATTGTTATTATTATTATTTATCTGCTGCTATGTTCTTTATTTATTTATTTAAGGACAACCTACAAAACGTGCACCATAATACTTGCTAAAGATTCAGTGTTCTTACATTTCATAGTGTTGCCTTTAATTAAATGTTGCCACGGCATGCATTAAACGTAGAACGAGTTATGAAATAATGTATCTGTCGTGGCCGGATCATAGAAATTGATCACTTCATGATATGGCCAACTAAAACTGGCCAGATCGTTTACACGTCAACATTTGATGATATGTCAATCATCATTGTAGGATTTCTATGATAATGAAAAGTCTAAAGAAAGTAGGGCAAATGAGGATTGAAATATCATCAAAGTTTAACGTTTAAAACGATCTGGCCAGTTTTACTTGGCCATATCATGAAGTGATCGATTTCTATGATCTATCTGGCCACGCCATATCTATTATATTAACATTTTGTTCGACCTTAGCCATCTATTAAAAAATATAAAAAACAAATTTTAAATCTTCATGTTCTTAATATCGTTGTCCCATCTTTTCCTTTCACGCCTCACTTGTCTATTGAACCTTTCCACTTTGTTGTTTATTTTTTTTTACACAACTATCACGCAACGCCGTCTAGTCCCAAGCTGAGCAGAGCTTGTGTTATGAGTACTAGACAACTGATAAACATACTTATATATTTCTAAATACATACATATTATAGAGAAATTACACCCAGGCACAACAAATGATTGTGCTTATCACATAGACATTCGTCCTAGGTGGGAATCGAACCCACGACCTCCGGCATAGCTGTCAGGGCCACTAACCATTAAACCAACAGACCAGTTAATGTTATATGTGTTGAGCTTTTCCTAGTGGTGTAGCTCTTGCTACCTATCCTACAGAAAACATATTTTTTTGGGTCGTCAGTCAATCAATGTGCGTTGACGGCGCCGTCGTTGACACGGGCTCGGTCTTTAGTGATCGGGCCGGTAGTGGAACACTCGGTCGCGTCTCAAAGAGCTGTCAGCAAAACCGTGGGGGGCCAGTACAGTAGCTAGAGCCACGGGCAATTTCTGAAAAAAAATACCGTAGTCCTGGAACGCAAAGGGCAACTGAAGAACGTAGTGGATTTTAGTCAATAAAAGTCTAACACGCTCTCTAGTTTCACCCTAGATCTTGAGAAGTATTGGTGATCCAGATCTGGTTAAGTCCAATCTACAAAGCCTTGGGCACAGGCGTAGGATAGCCAGCCTTTCGGTGTTTTACAGGATGCATTTTGGAGAGTGTGCGCGGGAATTGCATGACTTTATTCCACCATCTCGTTTCTACCATCGGACAACCCGACGAACGGCGAGTACGTAACGTAAGGGTGGATCTTACGTTGTTGAAAGCTCTACGGTCCGGACCAAGCGTTTCGCCTCGTCGTTTATAATACCGCGAACATCGAGGGACTGGAACAACTTGCCTGCTGTGGAATTCGCGTCCGATTCTAATTTAAGTGTCTTCAAGGTTAGAGTAAATAAACTAGTGCGCCTCACCATCAACGATTGCATCACTACTTACTACCAGGTGGGATCGCAGTCAAGCACTAGTTTGTAAAAATAAAAAATAAAGTAATTAGACGATTTCCTACCTCAAAAAAGGGTGAAATAAAACACGTTTACTCTTGTTCAAGCATGTCTAAACGAGTGTGCTCTTGAATTACTTACTCAAAACGTTAACCTTGACTGTTTACAACCCTTGTATCATTCTCTAATTAATTTGTTAGTAGGTGCTTCAGTGACTCAATACATTGTATTATTTAAATCTCAGAATATACTTCTGTGAATTTCATGAGTGACATAAGGCAGACATAATATAACAAGCCAAAGACAAGTGAGCTTCGTAATACCTCGTGTGGTGAGTCCATAGAGACATCGAACTATTGAACTCCTGATCAATAGACAGTTATAAAGACGAAAGTTTTTATGTATGTGTGCTCCGATCAACATTATACGATCACTGTGTGTGTATGTTTGTAATTCCTTCTTAAGGGGTGACCAGACGGTTGCAAACTAGCGTTCCAACCAAGGTCACCTTGGTTTATGTGTTTGGTTTGTGTTGTGGATACATGGATGTAAACCAAGCGCTAACACGTTCGGTGGTTGAGAAAATGCGCCTCCTATACAAGGGCGTTGAGGGTCATGGATTACTACTGCTGTCTACACGGATTGAAACTAGCAAGGTCACCTTGGTTGGTACGTAGGTTTGCAACCATCTGGTCACCTCTACTCAAACGGCTGAACTAATTTGTGTGGGCACACGGGTAGACCAAGTCCTGAATTAGTAGAAATTATACTTTTTATTCCGGGAGTAGGCACTCCTGGGTTTTTTTTTTGCTTTCACGCGTTCTACATTGGTAGTAGCTGATTTTTAGGGTTCCGTACCTTAAAAGGAAAAAAACGGAACCCTTATAGGATCATTCTGTTGTCCGTCCGTCCGTCTGTCTGTCTGTCAAGACCCTTTATCTCGGGAACGCGTGGAGGTATCGAGTTGAAATTAATATATACTCAAGTCTGCGGATTCTTGAAGTTTTAAAAAAATCTTGTAAAACTTGTAAGTTAACGAGAAAAAAAGATACTTCGGTTTATGTGGCAAAAAAAATTTCGACACTCTCGAGGAAATTAAAATTCATAGGGTACTTCCCGTTGACCCAGATTCCTGAAATTTGGCATAAAGCAAGGTCTTATAGCACAAGTATAGGAATAAATCTGAAAACTGTAAATTTGTTGTTACGTTACAATTTATTTTTTTACTATTCGGAAAAATGTTCCGAATCTCCATTCCGGAATTGAATTATTTACATACATAGGTAAGTTGGTACGGAACCCTCATGACACGAGTCCGATTCGCACTTGCCCAGTTTTTTTTAATAGGTACATCTATACGTCATTAAGCTACTATAAACAATCATCAGACTAATATAAGGTCGAAACTTTTGTAACTGAGTATGTTTGTTACGTCTTCACGCGCGAACGGCTGAACGGATTTCGATGAAACTTGGTACACGTGAAAACCATGTCCCGGAACATAAGATAATTTTTACCCCGGGAGTATGTTCTTCTGGGATGATTTTCTACTTTGACAAAATCAAATCGCTGTCGGAAGCTAGTTTCGAATATTGTAAATCGAATCTAATCTTTTACACTTAATACTTTTTTAATTGATTTTAATTCTTATTTTCTTTTGTTTTACAGAACTCAAACGTTTTGATGCATGTTTTGAAGCGCGAGACACGAAGGACACTTTAATTTCTTACTGTTTAATATAGAAATCATTTCATTCATTCTCTAGCGTTGATCTGTGGTAGCGTAGTAGTTTGTCGAAGATGAAATGTATACATGTAATTGGAATTTGTAATTGTAAGTAGGTAAATAACTAGTCATAGAAAATAGTAGCAAATTATTATAAAACTAATAACTAAAATAGTTTATAAATCAGTGATTGCCAAATATTTTTTGGAAATATTTCTATTTTTTCACATTGGATTCATATTCTAATTCTTTTCGAGTTTTTGAAGACTGTAGAAAATTTTACTGTGTTAATAAATAAAATAAATGCTGCAAAAACTGCTGGCCATAGGTCTACCCCAAGTGTCGCTACAACGATCTGTCCTGTGCGTCTCGCATCCATCGGAGTCCCGCGACCCATGCCAGGTCGCTTTTGCACCTTGTGGAAGGTCTTCCAACGCTATGTCACACACAACTTGTAGCACATTTTTTAAATCAAAAGTAAAAGTCGTAAAAGCATTGTCATTGAAATAAGAGTATTTCTGATAGAAAAATTAATGATATAAAACACTTTTACACGTCAACTTTGAGTTTAAACTAGATGAAGCCAGTGTTTCCTAGACGACCCTGAAAAGAAACAAACTCAGGGGTCAAAGTCTCTTTTAAAGTCCATCCACAGCAAACATGTAATGGTCAAATCATATGAGAACCATGCACATTAGTGTCTGAGATAGTGTGATGAAGAAACATAAAATCAGTTCGCGTCAGTGTTACTTTTCAGCTGGGAATTTTGGACCAGTTTGAGAACCACTGCCGTAGATGATGTTATCGTTCTCTCAACAGTCTTAACATCTCTATTAATATTGTTATCACGTAGTTATTAGATCGTTTACTTAGAATCATTAAGTTTTAGTGTTAAACTAGTTAAACTTATCTAGATAAAGTGTTGGGGTTGGGTGTAAATAAGTGGACTGTATCTTATGAGTGCTGGTATATTGCCGTTAACCAATGCTTTCAAAAATACACCGATCCCGGACAAACAGTAATTATTAAATTAGGCTCGAGAGGTGTCGTCCGTCGCGGCGGTGTCCGAGAAAGCGAGTGTCCGCGGTGCGCCGGACAGCCGTGTCGCCGCCCGCGTCTCCGTACCCCGCTGCCGATGACGTATGTGTGCACGCCGCCTGCGCATGCAGACCGCGTCAACGATCTGTTGGATTCGATTCCCAACATGCTGCCCGGGTCGAAGCGAAGACTTCAAAAATCTGGAAGGGTGCAAATGTTATTAAACGCCCTCCTTATGTTACTCTTCTTCGTCTTCATATCAGCGTCTCTTGAAATCCCGTCGCTGCCAGGATAGACCTTTACGACTCTTCCTAAGGCCTAGAGTAACGAGAAACGCTGCCAGAAGTGCTGTTTGATTTGCTCGATTCTCTTGAAGCGCTCCAGACAGTTTATGATGCCATCAGACACCTGTGGATGAGGTATGACATTAAGTGGTCGTCCAATAAGAGAAGAGGTGTCAAAGCGGAAAATCGAGAGGGTTTGAGGAAAGAAGAGTAGAAGGAAAGGAGTTTAAAATAGCTTGTATTTTAAGTGATGCACGTAGCCATTTCCTCGCAAGTGAGAAGCCGTTGAAGTGGGGAATTTAGGCAAGCACGAATTTAAACTAAGATTTTATCAAAAACTTTGATTGCTTATTGTAAACTCCGACAAATGCAGCATTTTGCGGTTTCCCCCTACGTGATACAAAGCGATTAGAAGCGGCTAAATAAGATTTGCTGGCTAATTAGCGCAATAACGAGTTCGATGTGACAGGGCGCTTGTAGCGTTGCAGATGAAAGATGACCTGATAAGTCTGCAACCCCTGTCTTTTCTGTTCGCTATCATCACTGACCCTGCATTATCCATACTACACGATGGAATAGATGTTTCTTATGTAATGTATAATTGTGGGAAATTAATGAAAGAATAGCATATTCGTCAGGAAATATTCCCGACTGCGCTTTGCGTAATATTAAATTTGAGGAGCTTTTAAGTTTAACACTGGAATGTATGTATGAACCTTGTAAATGTGCTTATGATCTTTATACATGAATGAAATTAAGTCTATTGTGAGTTAATCTACTAATAGAAACTACATCAAAATGATTGTTAGTTACTACTACAGAACAAGAAACCAATTCTGGTAGATCGTGTTTCTCTAAGAAAGTGGGACCAGGCCACCACGAGGATGAACTACTGATGGAATCAGCCTTCAGCCCGCGGGAAACAAGATCCGCCGGATTGTCTTACGACGCACGTAGCCCCACGCGTGACCCTCTGTGCTTTCTTGAATTTCGTGAATACGGTTGCGTACGAAATGTTTTGGTCGTAATAGGGATGTGGTTAACCACCCTAAAACTATAAGAGGTCGTGCAACTCACCATAATCTAGGTTTGTTTACCTTAAGAGTGAGAGAGGATAATACCTTTGTACACAACCTTGCAGTTGAATTAGAGTAATAGATGAAGGTGAGATAAAAATAAAATGAAGGTGAGATAAAAATAAAATAACTATTTATTTGAAGACAGATTAACGATGACTCCTTGTCATACGACCTAAGCGTTCATATGCTCTTGCATGAATCCAACGTACCTGTTTTTGAAGACAGAATTTCTCAGAAACTTACACACTAGCGACATGAACCGACACTTCGTCTTTTGAGAGGAATCGCCTAAGACTGAAGGATCTTTCTTCAGTGGCATGGTTCCGACAAAGCGTCCGTCGTCTTTACGACGAGTGTGTTTCTGAAACCTCTGCTTACAGGTACGCTCCTCAGGGGACCCGGAGTGTTTAGCTGCAATGGTGTCTAATACAGAGAAACGAGATAAGTCTGGATTGGTACCCTCATTTATAAAATGACAAATGAGGGAAGAAGAGTGTGACTTATGACGGGCAACGTACCCTGACACTAGCCAACCCAGTTTCGTTTCATATAACTTAGGTTGATTTTTACCTAAGTCAATTGAATTATTACCTAATATGGACCAGAATATTTCGGCTCCAACTAAGATATCTATAGCTGACGGTATATTAAAAGATGGGTCAGCTAAACTTATTCCCAATGGAATAGAAAGGTTTTCTATGTTAATGAATGAAGATGGCGACGCTCCCGTGATTTGAAGTAAAATGTGGCAGTTTACAGTAAATTTACAGTCGTCATTATAATTTGACATAAAGGTGAGGCTGCAAGACTGTGCACAATGAGAAGTATTATTATTTATACCTGTCACGGTGGCACTCGCACTACGTCTCGACAAACCCAGGTTACCGCAAAGTGACTCAGCTACAAAGTTACCGGTGCTGCCGTTGTCGAGCAGCACTCGGGCAGTGTGCAGGGATCCTTTGCTGTCGGCCACTCTCACGATCGCTGTGGAAAGCAAAACATTTGGAGGAGTAGTAATCTGCTGAACGTTAGCTGATCCGACAAAATTATTGACGGGAAGAATTGGCTCAGGAGAAGGAGTTGTTTCTGCCTCATGCAAATGAAGCAACGTACTGTGCTTTTTCCTGCAATATTTGCAAGGAACAAGATTGCATTTTGATTCTACGTGCCCAGGTCGAAGGCAATTAAGGCAGACCTTTGCTTCTCTGGCTTTTTGCATACGAGCTTCAACAGTCAGGGCTCTAAAAGCTTCACAATTGAATAAGTAATGTGTTTGATTGCACATAGGACATGTAAATACATTTTTGTTTTTATTGAATTTTTTATTGTTATTATTTTCATTTGTGTTTGAGTTTGATTTTGTAGTTGTAAGTAGATTTGAATTATGTTGGTTAGTCTCTGAATGTTGTCCTTTATTACTATATTTTTTATGCTCTTGTAAAGTTTCCAACAAGTCAGCTCTGTTGCTAAGAAAATTTAAAAATAAATCTAATGAAGGTGGATTGTCAAATGTGTTCCGATGTTCTTCCCATTCCCTACGTGTAAGACTGTCAAGTTTTTCCGACATGATATGAATTATGAGGGTATCTTGCAAAGTAAATTCGGTATCTTGACCTAACGTTAACAAGGCACGAAGGTTTTTATTTGTGACGTCTATGAGGTTACGAATAGAAGAACATGATTCATTATGCATGTGTTCAATATTAAATAGTGCCTGTACATGATTATTTACGAGCAACCTTTTGTTGTCGTACCTTTTACACAGTAAGTTCCAAGCGGATTCATAATTGTGAGCTCTAAAATCTAAGTTGTCTATAACTAGCAGCGCACTACCTTTTAGAGAAGCTCGTAGGTAATGCAGTTTATTAATGTTGTCAATGTCCGACCGTGAATGAATTAGTGAAATGTAAGTGTCTCTAAATTCAAGCCAGTGTTGATAGTGACCTTGAAAAACAGGTAGATTGATTTTTGGCAACCTAACGCAATTGGATTTTAAGCCACCTGCCTGTACATCCTCGTCACCCGTTACTGAACCATCCTGAAGCCTGCTAGTCTGGGGACGAGCACCGAGTAAATTCCGCGCCATCGCCACCAGCTTATAGTACTGGTTCTCGAACTGCTCACGCTCCTCGCTCTCGTCAGCGGGGTCCTCCACCAACATCTCGATGTCACACTGCAATTTGTCGAAATCCACATATAAGCTATCGAACTTATTAAATCTAGTTTCTAAATCTAAAAGTTGTAAGCTATTAAGTTCGCTGCAACTTTGAACCATGTGTAGGTAGTTGCTAAAAATGGTGAGCTTAGATTTCATACAGCTACGTCTTTTTACAAGTTTCTCAACTTTTTCGTCAGACATAGCGATAAAACACAAAGGCAAACTCACAAGCGAACCAATGCAAAACAAAAAAGCAAGTTTTAAAAAAATGCAAATAAAATAGTGAGTAAATACGACACCAATCTTCAACATAAGTAAATATTCTCCAATTTGTAGAATTAGAGGATAGAATCAAAATGATCGTACACCAAAATAGTAACATAACTTAGAATCCCCCGCTCTTGGGCGGGGCGGGAGATAGTGTCAGACTTTTACTGACTAAAAGTCCAGTCCTGTTCCTTCTTTGCCTTCGTTCCAGGGTCCTGGGGTTCTCTTTCGCATCACCCATGACCTCAGTAGGCTTCGACCCTGCTGGGCCTCTACGGTTTTGCTTACATCTTGAGGCGCTTGTGGAACACTACGCGCCGTCGACAACTTGGGCTCGGGCCGGACGGTTACCGGACGGTTGGACGTCGAGCTACCCATTGTTCACCGTCCGCAAGCCAGCGCCTACGGTGGCTGGAAATCGGGTTCGGGATCCCGGCGGGTAACTTAGACACTTAAATTTAAGGTGGGTACAATAGGGTTGTCAGCAAAACTGAAGGGGTCTATCAGTTCTGATGCCTGCTAAGGCCGCGGGAATGTTGGAAAGAGTTACCGTGGCCTTGGAATGCAAAAGCCAACTGAAGAAACACAGATCAGGTGGGTTTTAGTCAGTTAAAATCTGACACGCCCTCTCGCTTCACCTTAAAAAAATGATGCAATGGCGGTCTTATTGCTGACAGCGATATTTACCAGACAAACGTTATTTTTGTTACTTTTCACTTTTTGACATCTAACTTTTTTTTTTCAGACTGATTGACTCCTTTTCAAGGCGAAAGTGCCTGTAAACGCTTTAATCTAATATATGAAAAGAGAAGGACTAACTCATCACCGCCCAGCCTGAATTCTTGAACCTCGAAAGCTAAATTTTTTCACAGGTGTTGTTTTTAAGATGTAGATGAAGAATACCAACGGATTTTTCGAAGGAAACCGCGGGCATAGCCTAGTTGAAATATAATAATGCTTCAATTAAACCATAATACTTTGCGTTTTGAAGCGTAGTTTTGTTTATCATCATCTCAACAACGTAACCAATAACCTCACGTTCTCAATTCCAAGCTTACGCTACGAAATCGTGACAATTCTAAAGTCATTTCCTAAATTACAGATTGTATTGTACACGTCTTTAACGGTATAATAGACGATGTGTTCTTTACTACAATATTAATGCCTAACGGTAATCAATAGACAGGTGTGTTATAAGCGTTTGATGGCTTTTTTAGGTGGGAAATCATTCAACGACTTCTCCCGTCTAGGATGATACGAGAGGGCGTTTCAGAGTTTTACTAGAGCTGCTCGATTTAAGACCACGCTTACGCGGTGACAGGGCATTGTCTTGTGACTTCCGACGCCCGGAGTGTCACCTGTCCCGGTGGTTAGGGCGTGAGGATGTCCGTTTCTTCACGGTTGCGGCCATCTCCTTCGCTAGCATTACTGCTTCGCAGAAGGATAGCTGTTAATATTCTGGGCATTTCTAGAAATGAAGTCTTCAATCAGCCTTACTTTTCCCAGCTATGTTTGGGTTGGTTTACAGTTTAACTGCATGCAGCTGGATATCTGTATTTTACATGGTGCGACTGGCTATCTGACCACCACCCTGCAGCTGGGTAGTAGATACCCTTTGGCAAGACTGGCGTTAGATTTCCTGGCTTCTGTCTATCCGTAACGTAAGATCTACAAATCAAGATGGTCACCAATCTAAAGAGCGACCTCTCTAAGCGTAACTTAACCTTGAAATTCGATTTTAGTGACGTTCCCTTATCTCAATTTTACCTCTAACGCCTTTTAGTATCGGTACTTACAATGTTTTTCTATCGCCATTACGTCACCTGCTCAGTAGTATCCATGAAGTTGTTTTAAACTAACTTGATAGCTTCCAAATGTTATTAGTGAACTGTTGACTTATCTGGTGATATCAAAATTCTATCCTTAAAATCATTGCCTAGAGAGGTCACCGACATAGCACGAAGAATCGCCAAACTTAAGTGGCAATGGACAGGGCACATTGCTTGCAGAACGGATAGCCGTTGGTAACGAAAGGTTCTGGAATGGCGACCACGTACCGGAAGACGTAGCGTTGGAAGGCCTCCTACAAGGTGGACCGATAACTTGGTAACGGTTGCGGGAGTCCGATGGATGCGAGACACACAGGACCGTTCATTGTGGCGACACTCGGGGGAGGCCTATGTCCAGCAGTGGACGTCTTTCGGCTGAAATGATAATGATGAGAGTGATACTACTTTAAGAGGACTACAATACCTAAAGCGCGGTCACTCTCGGATTAGATACAAGAGATACGCAGAAAATGGTTAATAATATGAAAAATTTAGCGATTTGAGTACTAAAAATCTACAGATTTAATTATTGAATTAAAACACTGTAACGCCAAAACGTTGCTCGTAAATAATGTGACAAACAATCACAAAGATTGCTTGATATTAGTCCAGTTTTTAATCGATAAAAGTATTTTTTACAGGCATTTAAGTGTTTTTTTTGTAACGTACGAAATTAAGCTGTATTATATTTTGAACACACTATCTTAAGAAGATACTTATATTTTTTTGATTTTTGTTTACTGCAGATACTTTTGCACATTATATAACTCGCGATAAGCTTCTATAGCCCCCTTAATCACTGTTTCTTACGGCATTATGAAGCCTTCCATAAGTGTCAGATCCTAAATTTTCTAGTGTCCTTATTTATAATTTAGAACGATGGCTGGATACCAGTGTGATTAAAGCTTCCTCGTAAATCTTCAGTTCCGAGGCCCACCGCCCAATAGATTTGTTGCCAAAATTTGTTTGACAGCTGTCGAGAATTTTAAGCTGTGTAGCTCATGCATCATACTCGTTACATTTATCATTAGTTTCCACTTCGTTAGAATTATGGGCTTTACTGCTCTCATCTTTTAGTTTTGTTTTATGTTTCATGTCAATGGTGGTGTTGATCTTGTTTCTTTTCGGAGGAGGAATTCTAAGTATCTACTATATATCAATCAAAACATTTTTTTTTTAAGTTGAGTATTATCAAATGCCTTCACTCGCTCTACAATGGAGCGAGGAGGCGCGTCTGACTTTAACTGACTTAAACCCATCGGTGGTTTTGATTGCCTAGCAAAAGTTCAATTTAAAAAACTATTTTAAATCTGGAACGTTTCTTTGCTAACAATCGTGAAGACTATTTGTTATGTTTTATTTTTGTTTATTTATGAGCAAAGGAACAACAAAAATAACTATTACAGATAGCAGACCACAAAGGTGATGCTAACTTAGCTACTCTTTTTGAGCTTACAAAATAAGATATTCCGTTATTGTTGACTCTAAATTAGAACACTGAATTCTGAAGTAGATATTTAGCTTTTAGAAGTAGACCAGACCTTAATACCTGGCTTTTACTTTGCTTAAAGCAAGAAGCTCTTCTGGACAACTAACATTCTACCGAAACTGTACAGATTTAATAAGGCTCCATTTGACTGGCCTGTTGGTCTAGTAGTTAGTGGCCCTGACTGCTATGGCAGAGGTCGTGGGTTCGATTCCCACCCAGGACAAATGTTTGTGTGATGAGCACGATCATTTGTTCTGTATCTGGTTTTTTTTTTTAGGTGGTAATATCATCTTATGACAAATCTCACTCTTGGGCGGAGCGAGAGATAGTGTCAGACTTTTTTTTGCTTTCACACTACCCATGGGTAATTTATCTATAATATGTATGTATTTAGAAATATATAAGTATGTTTATCAGTTGTCTAGTACTCGTAACAGAATCTCTGCTTAGCTTGAGACTAGACGGCGTTGTGTGATAGTTGTGGAATATTATATTATTATTAGGTATATTTAAAATTACAATTCTACTCGCAAAGGTAAAATTTCAATAACCAGACGGCCAGACTTGAAAGCATTTTAAACTAATTTGCTGATCGAAATGTTCAAAAGACGAAACTCATAACCTCAACTTAAGTCTAATATTAGTTTGTGGGTACCTGAGCAGTTTTAAGGATCACTATGAATTTCGCTATCAACTTTATTCATTAGTTGAAATAGTGCTGTGCAATAGAATCCCGGGGTCGTGGGCATCTTTGGACCGGGACCGCGGTCCCAAATTTCGTCTAAAAAATAATTATTTTTTGGTAATATTTGAGGACCACAAATAAAATAAATAGAGGTTTTTTTTTTGGCAAATATACTCTAATGCCTTTTTCCTTTTGGTACTTACCAAATTGCTATTAAAAAAAAAACTTTATAGGTGGAAGTTGGGACCACGGTTCCGGTCCAAAGAGGCCCACAACCCGAATCCCGTGTCGCGGGACATGTTAATAAATAATAATAATAACTTATTTATCCAAGTTATACACACAGACTTCATTCGCAAAACAAGGTAGCACAAATACAAGAAGCTTATTAACATAGTTTTGTGAAAAGAAGATTTGGGTCTTCAAGAAAGTCTATGCATAAAATAAAAATAATGAACCCTGTCTCTTAAACTAGGAGACCTGTATCTTATGAGACAGTGAATATTATGGCTTATAATGAATCAGCCTTATAATGTTCCCTTTTTTGGGATTCAGGCATCTAGGAGTGGGAATGGGCCATAATACACCACTTAATAACAAATATTATTATTATTATTATTTTATAACTTCACTTACACGCTATTCAAAACACACACACACCCCACAGAATGCTTAATTTTAAATCTAGACCTAAGTATCTAAATTTTTGTTATTTAACCTTAATTTTAAAGTATTTCTGACATAATAATGTATTTACAAAAACTGGCGAAGACACTGGTCCCTATGATACAGTTTACAGTAGTTTATGGACCAGGGGATTCATTTCTATGTAAAACCTTTGTACCAATAAACTAAAAAAAAAACTTGTCTTTTAATTTTTGATTCAACGACATGGCGGTTTCCTGACAGTGTTTTCCTTTGCCGTATTGAGAGCAGTGATGAAATAAATTACTCAAAGTATTGCGCCTGGCTGGGTTTGACAAGTCTCTAAGTCGGGGCCATTACCACTAGGCCATCATTTTCCGTGATTAAGTACCAAAACAACGGAACCGCGGTGTTCTCGTTGCGTGTGGCAGTAGCATTCAATTTGGTGGCGAGTCGTAAACTTTTAATGGACATTCTTGATTTATTACGTGTGCCATAGATATGTCAATGACATGATAACAGAAAAAGCTCTCGTTCATTCACATACTTTCTAATAATGAAAAGTGTTCTCTCATGAAGATGTTCGGAGACAAGTTGAGAATATTGTCTTAAATTTGCATTTAAAGAAAAGGCAACGGTCAAGATTTCAAGATAGAGAAATGGAAACAATAAAGTATCAAAACTTTACATGAAATCATCATCGGACAAGTTCTATGGAGATGTGCCATCGATGTATGATGGAAATCCTATACACACAATTTTTTTTAGGTATATTTTAATTGTTGCCATCCCGCTAAGACCGGCTACCCGGTTACCTGGGGGTTTATAGTCAAGAGGGAATAGGCTACTTCTAGGTCATCGTGCTGGCTCGTTAAATACATCATGTCTTAACATGTGCATAGCGGTAAACACAAGTCTTGCATAAAAAAATACGAATCCCGTTTAGGACATTCCTTCCCTAAACAGTTCAGTCAACAGTTTCTTCACTATTCATGAAGCCGCTAGCGCCCTTTGTGTAAGTCACGCAGGTATTACTCTCAAACTACCCACTTATTTTCATAAAGTTTTAACCAAAGAATGGTTTCTTTTTGAATGGAATCATTTTAAATTTTACTTTTCAACATTCTTTCTATTTGTTACGAAAGCAGTTTAAAATTTCCTATGACAAGTTTTTGAAATTCTTAACCTTTTAACCGGGTTTATTCCACCAGGGTCGCACATCCACGACCAAATACTCCATCTCGTCAGCTCTTCTGTTACCTTCTATGGGGATTGAAGAGATGGAGTACCCAATCGCCAATACGCGACCCTGGCCAATAGGACACGAAAAAACTAATACAACCTAATAAAACTTAAAAACCTGATTTTTCTTTTTGTCAGGACAGGATAGGGTAGATAAAATTTTATCTTCGAATCAATTGTCATTGCAAAAAAAGTTATTTTTGCTAGATATTTTTTCCAAACAACATTGCGTAATACTTTCAACGATCCAAAATATATTGAACACTTAATCAAAAAATTCTCTCTCTGTGGGAACATAAAAATCTTACCACAAATGTCTCAAAACTGGTATCAATACGTGCCCCCACAAAGGCGTAAAATGAAGCGAATAATGAAGAGTATCGGGCAGAAAATTACAAGGCTTGGAGAACACATGTTTCCTAATAACAGGGAGGCGGAAAGGTGAGGGTTCTCGCAAGGTAAGGTAAGGTAGGTGCTCCTTTTTTGTACACGCTGAATCGCTTATCGATCGTTTTTGAAGAATGGCTAGCGAGAAAGTCGGAACTTTTTTTCTGTTGACCGATGTGGGATGTTGGGCGCCAAATTGTTTTAATGAGACTGCGGTGAAAGATTGGAGGGTACAAAAATGTATCTGTTATAGTTTTAGTTAACACTGAAGTAGGAAATCTGTTGTTATTAGAGAGACATAACATAAGTAAATAATCTAAACCTCATTACTGTTAGTGATTTTACGAGTACCAACATCATTATTGTAAAATTGAAAAGTAGACCCTCAGCTTCAAGGCTGCTTTCTTACATGTTGTTAAACTGGAAAAAGTCTGTTTGAGTAGGTATGTCAATAGGGTCCGTAAGGATCCTTAAAATGTACCAGTTTTGATGAGGATAAAATCTGTATGATCAATGTATGAAACCAAATCAACATTCCAAAAATATCCGAAAGAAAATTATAATAAATATTTCACATCGTGTGTTGAGTGCAGGTACACTCGACACCGCTTCATACCTGACAATAAAACGGTCTTTAAACGTTAAAACCCTATAATTACTCGATAACGTATTCATTACCTACTTAAAAATGTAAACGGGGATAAGGATTTTCCGACACGTGTGTTTTCCCATAGAAAAATAACGTTGGGAATAAACCGACATAATAATATGATGTATTTTTAATGTTTCAAGAAAATTTGCATGTCAAAGCTTTTTGATATGAATATTTTTACTGGTTCGCGTGGTTGTGGGTAGTCGCATTTTCGAGTAGAATTTGCGAATTTGTTCTGATAGTTTGATACTTAAATGATAAATGATATTTATTTTGTAAATAGGTTTAAAAAACACTTACACGTCAATTTTTTTTTTCGTCATTTTTAAACTAGATGAGGCCGGTGTTTCCTAGCTGACTACCCTGAGAAGAAACACCGAAACAAACTCAGGGGTCAAAGTCTCTTTTAAAGTCCATACCGTAAATACATATTTACGGTATGGACTTGACGGTATGGTCAAATCACATGAGTTTCTTTGTTTTTCATTTTTAAATTGACTTGTGGGTGAAATTCTCAAACTCCCAAGAGATCTACAATCCATTGTTCTCGTGAATGGAGTTTTCATAGGTCAAAAATGTAGCCCAATGTTCCTTACCTAGTTTTTAGGGTTACGTACCTTCAAAAGGAAAAAACGGAACCCTTTAGGATAACTTTGTTTTCGTCTGTCTGTCAAGACCCTTTATCTCAAGAACGCAAAAAAATTTTGATTTCCTTGAAAGTCGAAATATACGTTTTTTGCAACATAAACGGCCGTATCTTTTTTTTTCGTTAACACAGAAGTTTGAATTTTTCAAAGCTTTATGGGACCGCAGACCTATTTGGTTTTAATTTCAACTCGATATCTCCACCCACTCCCGAGATAAAGTGTCTTGACAGACAGACGGACAACAAAGGGTTCCGTTTTTTCCTTTTGAGGTACGTAACCCTAAAAACTAGGTAAGGAACATTCGGCTACATTTCCAAATTGGTCGTTTCCTATGGAGAAGAACCGGCAAGCAACTCCATGATTACTCTTGTAAAAAAGTGGTTGTTTACAATATTTTCATATTACAGTAATAATAGACATTATGTAAGAACAGTGTAGACCAGTCGATATTGTACCCAAAATTGGTCAACTAATCCTAACTTGAAAGTTCATAATGCCATATTCGTGCATGACGAGCATTCAATGAACTTCGTTCGAGAGATCTTTAAATTGATGAAACTTTGGATAGGTTTATGTCCGATACTCAATTTAATGATAATTTTAATTTGTAGTAATATAAAAGCAGAACAGTTTTTTTGTTTGTTTGTTTAAACGCGTTAATCTCAAGAACTACCAGTCAGATTGGAAAAATCTTGTATCATATGTATGGGATAACCAAGATCATGATGTATATCTATATATATGCGTAGTCATCATCATTTTCCTGCCGGCGGCGGTCGGCGCAACAACCCATGGAAGCGGAGCAAGAACTAAAGACGTGAGGCACAGCTAGTTTGTCTATTAAGGTGATGTAAATTAAAAATTGAAGGTTGTGCCATAGTCTTCAAAATCCCAAAGCACCCGTCTTGACTTTGGGTATGCTTCACGATGTCAAGCGTTAAAAAAAAAGTGTATTTAGATGCGCCTTTAGTATCGTATCAATAAAGTTTTATCAGTCCCTTTCGCACCGTGAGGATTTTGCAGGATTTTTTTGTTTTATTTATCACTGCCTCCATAGAAAAAGCGATCCCTAGATAACTATACATCCAGTGCACAGACAGATGCTTTTAAGGTTTATATTTGAGCGTATTATCTTCCAAAGGTCGTGGATTTCGGTGTCAAGAAGAAAAAGGAGAAAACAAAATATTTAAAATAATCTTATGGATTCTTCAGCTGTACAACGCTATGATTGGGGATCACGTTACTTACTATTTTTGCTTTATCCGCTTCCTACTTCATATTATTATCATCTGTAAGTGCTTGTTAACAATGTCGGCACTCCTTGCTGTGCCATTTGGATTGTAATGTAGATTTTTTATGTTTCTCGTTGATCCCTATCAGGTGCCTTTCTTCTACAACAATATATTTACCAACGATTATACTATACCGAGAATAACTGTTATGGAGTTAAGCAATGCTGACAAGTTACGCACTAATCTGATGAAGGAAACAACTGGTTTTCCCTGTACGTGACCTCTTAAAATGAGGAAGCTACATTTTTATAATTTCAGAAGTCACGACTCTGAATATAGTAGCAAAAACGTTAAGATATGTCCAAGTCTTAAGCAGATTAACTGCAGTTAGGTACTTGACTGAATGTTTTTTTTTATTGTTTGAATCAAAAAGTATATTTACCCAAAATTGCGAATAAAAATAAATTTTCAAATTCGTTCAATTTAATGAAGTTACAAACCTTTTAAATCTGGTGGAAGGGAAAACTGTCAAATGACAAAATAAGGATGCACATATTGAAATGTGACGTCACTACCACAGCACACGTAATGCTCAAGATATAGCGAGGCGCCACGCCTTCACTTTTCCTCAAACCAATATTTGGGAGGTTAATTGCTGTTTTATTTAATAATTAATTTTGATGCTGTTTTTAGAAAAAGATTTCGTTTTAATGTTATTTGTTGTTTAGTAAAAAATATTCTACAAAATTAAGCACAGGCAAATATTCTATTCAACAAACTAAAAAAATACAAGGTCCTTCACAAAGTAATTGGTGTACCTATATGTCGTGGCCAGATCATAGAAATTGATTACTTTATGATCTTCTTCATACCCTTATCCCATATTACTTGGGGTCGGCGCAACAAATTTTTTCTTCCATTCTGTCCTGTCACTAACTCCCTTTTTTTCACTCCTCACACAATTCATCGATCTTTTCTTTGGCCTCCTCTCCCTCTTCATCCATCTACATGTATACTCAGTACTCTTTTAGTAACATGCGTTTCATCCTTCCTCTTAACATGACCATACCAAGACAAACCATTGGCGAGGACCTACTTTCTTTAGACCTTTTATTATCATAGAAATCGTACATCAATAATATGGTCAAACGAGGAATTGACATATCATTAAATGTTAACGTTCAAACGATTTGGCCAGTTTTAATTGGCCATATCATGCAGTGATCAATTTCTATGATCCGGCCACGACAGATACATTATTTCATAACTCGTTCTACGTTTAATGCATGCCGTGGCAACATTTAATTAAAGGCCATGATATATAAGAATATTGAATCTTTAGCACGTATTATGGGGTATGCTTTGTTGGTTGTCCTTAAAGCATCAAATGTTTACGTTTAAACGATCTGGCCAATTTTAGTTAGCCATATCATAAAGTGATCAATTTTTTTTTATCCTCACATCGGAACGCCTTGCAGCAAATTACACCAATGGAGCACAATTATTTATTATTTATTTATCGCATATTTCAGGCATATTAACCCATAGCAATATTATAGACTTAAATAAAATTAAAATTAAAATTGTCATAACATAATGAATTAATTAAATTAAAATAGATTAAATATATTATTGAAATATTGATAAAATTATTGATAAATAATTGAATTACATTAAATAAATAAATTAATAATATTATTGTAAATTATTATCATTACCATAATTAGCATTAATAAATCAATAATATTAACAACGCCTAAGCAGGTACATACTATGAAACACTTCAGATACTATTCCATTCTTACACCGGGTCAGTCGAGTCAGGAAAGATGCCTTGAGTCTTCTCAAGAGCCCGTGAATTAGTCCAGTCCAGTTCTATGATCTGGGGACGAAATTATTTCTTAAATTTTCACTCTAATTTAATGGTACGAGCAAATACAGCAGCTTATGCTTCGGTAAAATCGATACCTACACCTTGCGAGTGACACCTACCTCCTAATAACGAACAACTTTCAGTTAGCACTTTTACATTTAACTACATTTTCTTGGAAAACGATCGATTGACAATACATTAACTGAATTCAAACTACAAAGTACCCGCAGTTTTATCGTCAGCAACTTAGTTTAACTGCTCAATAAAAGCTCACCACACTTCCATAACCGAACGGTTATCTGGTAGATAAAAAATAAAACTATTTTTACTTTGTACTGAACATTTGTTTAGACCACCTTGTTTTAAGGTTAAAAGAGTTTCTATGGTACGTTTTTATTTAACGTCAAAATAACTCAAACATAGCATAGCCAACTGTCGGGGACTTTGATTTATTTTATATTTCGACGTAGGTACCTTAATAGATTTTTCAATATTCGAAAACTCGCTTTTATCGCTACCGCTTTTGAGCACGTAATTTACTTGTTTTCGCACTAGTGCGGAAAAGTGCGCTAGCTCGCCCCGCCACAATTTATTAAATTTATCGTATCAGAATGGGCCCCCACGAGTCGTACGACAACCATCGTTTCATCTTCGTTAGTGAATTGAAAAACATAGTTTGACACACGTGGAAATTCGTCACTGCAGCACTCGGCTCCATGACATCCTCGCCTGTGGCTCGGGCTATTTCCACCTCGTTTGCAAAAAAAGTTCTCCACTTGTTCAAAATATTATTTCACTCCTCCCTGAGTTATAGGTAGATACATCAAACCTAATTAAATCTCTTAAGTACTACAGTAACTTTCACAATTACTCCTGAAAGTACCTACTAAGACTGATGATATGGCATTTGAAAGTCAGAAAAATTACCAAGTTCAAGCTTAGATATTGCGACACAATTCATTTAATTGCTCTTTTATAAGAGTCTGATACCTTCGCAGACAAAAGTTCTTAATATTTTAATGAGAGCAAGAACCTTGAGACAGTCCTTCATATCAACTTAGCTTACACATCTTCAGAAGCTTTTTGTACTTACGTAATGACGTACCGCTCCGCAAGATTTTGTGGAGCCCACGCAAAGATTTTGGGTAGATTATACTTATATGAGTAGCTAGCTTCTACCCGCGGCTTCGCCCGCATACATAAAATATAGCCTATGTCACTCAGGAATAAAGCAGCCTTCTATCGGTGAAAAAAATTTCGCAATTGGACCAGTACTTTCAGAGATTACGTCCTAAAAACAAACTTTACCTCTTTATAATATTAGCGTAGATAAATCAAGAACGTGTACCCAGTGAACAGCAATGCTACCATACGCTCTTAAAGCGATCCATTTTACGACCTAAACTGAACTCTTAAAGGGATGGAGCTGTTTAGGCTGTATAGCTCCATCTGCATACAGCTTGTTTAAACATACTTACATCAAACTGCGCTGTGCAGTCGTAAATATCACGACTCATACAGAAATTCTAATCATTTCAATTCGTCTTGTGGCGATCAAACCAGCCATCTTATAAGCAGAAAATATATTTAAACCTAACCTAAGAAGGAGAACTTGATAGTTAAATGTTTTCTTTGATTTCTTCTACAATACCATTTTAATTTTTTGTTGTTATAACAGCAAATAATAAAAAAATAATTTACACAGACTAAAAAATTTCATCTATAACGTCGGTGGGGAACGAATTAAGACTCTCACATTAAGACTCATATTTAGGCTTTATTCACAGACTTAGCAAGTAAGAAAAGATACAACGATTATTGTTTTAGCGCGCGTCGTACGCCGCTCGAACGTGTCACAACTCCTTATGTCAACGCTCTAGGGTTGCCGCGCTATACATTCGTTTTCCTTACGGTTCACGATATACAAACCCGTTGAGGGCCAGACGGACGGAGAACGGACTTTTAGTAATAGGGTTCTGTAGGTTACCCTTCGGACGTGGAACCCCAAAAAGAAATACCATTTATTCCGCATTGTTACAATTTCAAAATACCCACCTTAAGTTAAAAAAGACATCAACAGGCTTTTAAGAGGATTCCACCCACCAACACTCGAAATATTAACAATTCCGTTGCTGACGTGGCAAAATTGGACCGTTAACAGTACTCATAATGGCTCTTAAAGTCGTTTCAACAAAAAACCGGAGACTTCCATTCAGTAAGTACTACTTACCTTCACGTAATAAGTGTTTTTGTTCGTCGTCTCATTCGTAAAATAATATTTTTGTGGTTTTCTGCGCCTACGAAATAGAGTTTGTACCTTGGAACAAGATTTTAAATAAGTTTTATATTATTTAACTATATGAGGGTAATCTTGAGAGTTAATTAAAGATCGAGGTGTTGTCTTTGTTTGATCATTTTAGGTATTTACTACTTTATCTCTAAGGGACTAGACTTCCATTCAGTAAGTACTACTTTAGAGATAAAGTTTAACTTTATCTCTACTTGTCTGTATTTTTCTTTTGTTGTATTTTACAAGTGACACTAGTGACAGCGGCTAAACGCGATTATGCGAGCCAAACGTTAAAACGCGATTAGTTTTATTGATGAATTCCGCCATAAGATAAACACATATTTATTTTTCATTTCATACGTCACCAGAAACAGTTGCTTCAATATTACATATTAAGATATTTCTTTTCGGCAGATTTTATTAAGACAACGAGAAATAATATTCTACCTAAGCTGCGGTCTCAGATATTTTTGGATCTTAATTAATTAAGTTTATTTACGATGTGTGCGCGGGCTAATAATGGAGCCTCCGTAGAAACTCACAGGCCAATACCTACGTGAGTTTCATAACATTTGTATTACCATCGCATGAAAGTTGTCTCAAAATACCCTAGAAAATGAGAAAATAGTGATACGTGCGATTTTTTTGTATTTGATTTTGAGATAATTTCCTTGACAATACTTAATATCAGTGTACCAATTCGACTGGCCAGTTGGTCTAGTGGTTAGTGACCCTGGCTGCTATGCCAGAAGTCATGTGTTCGATTCCCATACAAGACAAATGTTTGTGTGATGAGCACGATCATTTGTTCTGTGTCTGGGTGTAGTTTATTTATAATAAGTATATATGTATTTAGAAGTATAAGTATGTTTATCAGTTGTCTAGTACTCATAGCAGAAGCTCCGCTTAGTTTGGGACTAGATGGCGTTGTGTGAAAGTTGTGGGATATTATTATTACTTTAAGTTTAATTTGCATAGTAAATCGTACTATATATATAGTAAGCAACTAATATTTTTCCTCACAGCGTTTGGAGGCTAATGATTCTTAGCTTACGAACACCAGCAAACCTGTTGGTATCTTTTCATTGCTGTGACGATTACAATGTAGGTTGCTAATAAAGTGATCCTCATCTTCATATTATACATCTCCCTCTTTAGATAGAGCGAGAGGGACTGTCAAACTTTTACTGACTAGGGTTTTAGTCGGTAAAAGTGCAACTAAAGTAACGCAGGTGGGTATGTACGTTCCTTCGGTTGCCCTTTGCGTTCCAGGGTCGTGGTAACTCTTTCGGACAGTCTCGCAGCATCTTCGGGTTACAGGAAAATAGGTACTACTACTATTACTACAAAAATTACTGTCCATTACTTACATGTATCATGTTTTGGTCAGATCTTAGAATTGATCACTGCATGATATGGCCGACTAAAACTGGCCAAATCGTTTAAACGTTAACATTTGATGATATGTCCTCATTTGGATTGACATATCGTTGTTAAAACTTCAACGGTCCGGACTAAGCGTTTCGCTTCGTCGTTTATACCGCGTACATCGACTGGACTGGACTGGAACAATTTGCCTGCTGCGGTCTTCCCGTCCAACTATAATTTAGGTGTCTTCAAGAGTGAATTGGGTCTTAATAAACTAGTGCGCCTCACCATCAATGATTGCATCTCTGCTTACCATCAGGTGGGATCGCAGTCAAGCACTGGTATTATTATTACTTCATTTAATTAAAAAAAAAAATTCACTGATAATAAAAGGTCTAAAGAAAGTAGGCCAAACGAAGACTGAAATATCATCCAAATTTAACGTTTAAAACGATCTGGCCAGTTTTACTTGGCCATATCATCAAGTGATCAGTGATTTCTAAGATCTGGCCACGACATCTATATAAAAAGGTAGGTAAGTAAGGTACGTACTCGTATACGTGAGGTCATAGTTTTTTTTAAATGATATAAACTAGAGCTTGACATCGATCCCAACCGATGGTAAGCAGTGATCCAATCGTTGATGGTGAATCGCACTAGTTTAAATCATCATCATCATTTCAGCCGAAAGACGTCCACTGTTGGACATAGGCCTCCCCCAAATGTCGCCACAATGACCGGTCCTGTGCGTCTCGCATCCATCGGATTCCCGCGACCCTCACCAGGTCTTCGGTCCACCTTGTTATTGGCCTCCCAACGATACGTCTTCCGATACGTGGTCGCCGTTCCAGAATCTTTCGTCCCCATCGACCATCTGTTCTGCGAGCAATGTGCCCTGCCCACTGCCATTTAAGTTTGGCGATTCTTCGGGCTATGTCCGTAACCTTGTAGTTTAAGTATTAAGACCCTATTAACTCTAGCCTTGAAGACACCTAAATTATCTGTACCCGAAATATCACTTTAACATTATGATGATCAAGCACCTACTGATTGATTAAACAAGTAAACTTCCGGAAAGATAAGCCGTGTTAATACACTATTCTCGCATACATCAGCACGAAAACTATTAGCACAAAGATCCGATAAAAGCCGACTTTCAGCGACATCGGGGAAATATGATTTTGCTGAAGGTACTTTTTCGACGACATTATGCTAATGTTTCCTGCCCTACATCTCGTTGGAGAGTGGCTCTTTCGCATTAATATGTGTCTTTACCTATATTTATATGACTTTCTTGCTACTGCCCGCGGATTTAAGTACTTGCGTTTTATCTGGATAAAAATTAACCATGTCTTTGGTCTTAACCTAATCTTCGACTTGGTGGTAAGCAAAAACGAATATAACCTATGACGTGCATAGGTTATATTTTATTTATACTTTGTGGCTAATTTGAAGGTGCCCTAAGATTCCTCATTAACCGAGTTATCAAATCCTAAAAGTATTTTTTTTTAATACGACTGGTAGTTTCACAAATTCAGACCAAAGAACAAGGTCAGGAATTTGATGATGAGTTCCAAATATTATTGCATTCAAACAAAAACGCTAGCCAAATCTTAAGATTAAGATATTAAGTAAAGATATATACCCTCCTACATAATTTCAATCCTTTTTATCTCTTTTGGAGACAAATTGAGGTCAAATCTCTTCGTAGAATGAGGAAGGAAAACATTATATTCGGAAAAATGGCTCCGATAATCCGGTAGCTTTACCCAATGACGCTATAGTGAAATAATATATTATCCTCCTGTTTTTCAAGAAAATATTTTGCGGTTTGAAAAGTGTCGTCAGGTCCTATTACACAAACTTCAGCGGCATGTTAATGTTGGGGCAGTCCAGCTGTTAGATAACACGGACCTAGTGCGTAGACTAAAGAGAACTAAGCCCTTTGAGTTAGTGTAGTGTTTAAAGTTAGTATAATAAGTGATGCTGTGCTATGCATATAACACATGAACAAAGTGTTTTTATCAATATCAGACTCTAAGAAAGTGCTATGGACTTCTATAAAAGTGCTAAAGGCCGCTATTTTTAGTTTGAACAAATCCTTTAACGTATAATAACAAGTTAGAGTTAAATTACTTATTAATCTTTTAAGCTACATTGTAATCAATTATTAAGAACTTTGTTCTTAATAATAAAGGAAAAAAAGGTTCTATCAGGGTGACTAATAGCTTTTCTCCCGCACAATCCCCGCGAATAGCTTTCTTGAAACCATAAACTTGAATTAGACTTCTAAACACGAAGCAAATCAATCAGCAAGCCAAGTCTATAAAACCATAAACTACCCTCCTAACGTGACTTTTGAACATAACCGAATTTAGCATGTCGTGCGCCATAAACTAATTGAATTGTAGCGCAATAAAATAATTTAATTACTCGTCAAACACATTTTGAGTCAGTAATGGCCGGGCTGGCGTCTCTAAACGCAATTAAGACTGCTTTGCATAATCACGAAATATGCGTTGCGTGAATATTAGACAGTATTTTCATCTGAATATTCCGTAAATGAGGAAAGAGCATAATAGGGTTTAATGTCAAGGTGTTTTAATATGCCTTTTGTTTCCATTTTATCCTGAATATTGCGTCCTCAAAAAGGCCGTGTTAATTACCAGAACCAAAAGGTGTTTAACGATTTTTTGCTGTAATAAGGGGCAACTCTGCTAAGTTTATACAAAATGAAATAAATATTATATCGGTACCACATAAATTAAGTTCTGTTATATAAATAACTTATCGAAGATAATAAATGCTATTCTAATACCACATGAAAGATCTCATTCAAAAATAATATCTGATCTCGATCTATTAGAGCTGGATGCTGTGTGTGGTCTAGATATAACGTTACTACTTACATCTGTTTGTAAATGCACAAATGGGTCAGACAAATGTACCAATAAATAATTTATCAATGGTCTGTAACGTCTTCTCTTTGACAGTGCTATCTTGTTGACCATGACTATAGTTGATCCCAGGCTTTGGTATTCTTTTTGTCACCATGATCCTGATTTCGTCGTGCTAAAGGTGCTCCCATAACGTCAATTTACGAGATTAGAGTGTTCCTTTTGCGTTAACACGATTGACACGTTTATGATGTTCAGCGTTCCGATTGGCCCACTCCAAGCTCTTAACTAATCAGAGAGCTAAGCGTGGTAACGTGAAAACAACGGATTCAGCGCACAGACGACGTCGCCGACATGACTCGCCTATTTCAACGCGAATGTTTAATTTCTAATTGTGAATCGCTGCGCGTGCTCCAATTCCGTCTGGCGCAGAGGGATTAAATGTTAGGTTAGGAGACGCAGGTGATCGGTGGGAGCCGAGGGACTTCGGATTTAATCGTTCAATTTGGAAATTATTGATGTCTCATAAAGATGATTGGTATGACATCGACTAATACTGTTCATTCGTTCTCATAATTAAATATGGCATTGAATTTAAAGTTAGTTTGAATTTGATTAGATACATGTTACATATATAAATTGTTGTAAGTACAGAGGCAATATAGGCAAATAGGTTACTAATAACACTAATATAGTATTTAAGCACTTTCTGTTATTAACATACTAACAATTTATGGACTATTTATGGGTCTGAATAAAAGAAATTTTAATTAATTTAATTTTAATATTTAAACCAATGTTTATACGTTCGTACCTTTAAAACTTACTTTTAAAATACATATATACCTGATGTTAATATATATTTTTTCTCTCTCTCCTTCCATCTTTCACGGGCCCGCACTTTCTTTTTCTAGTATTGACGAAATCTCTCTAGTTACTTAATTACCATTACCATATTAATAATATAATAAGAACTTTGTTAGTAGATAATGACAGTATTTACAGGAGCATGTAGCTGGCTTAGGTACGCGATAAAATAGGTACCTTCGTGTTTTAAGTTCATCTTTGGCTATCAGTATCTACGAATTTCTGAAACCAAAGGACTGTTTCCTTATGCAATAACAGTTGATACTAATAAATACCTCCAATACCACATAACTCAGCATGAACCTCATGAAGGTACTAATTTACAGCAAATGAAGGTATTCAAACGCCCAGATCATAAGTTCCTGATGCCGGAAATAACCCAGACATTGGCTTCTCTTCTACAAAGCGATGTTGTGACAACGCTCTTTTGTTTACCCTGCTAATCACGGATTGAATATTTAACACGTCGTCGTTTACACGCGCTGGCAAACAAACATAATGGCGCACCAATTTTGTCTATGTTTATTATTTGAGTTACAATTTCGATTTCCTTTCTGAAGTGTCAGTAATTTTTAAGTTATTTTGAGTGTTCGTTATGAATGTTTGTTTTGTTTTGGAAGTGAAAAGTTTTGGTGGATTTGTTTTGACGATTCGACGTGAGCTTCAATTGTCTAAACAAGAACTTTTGTGTGGAGGAGGTAGGTATACCTAGGTATTTTCTTACAATTTGCATATTAATTAAGAAGGCGTGAAATTTAAGAATTTAATATTACTTAATTAATAATTTTTATTATTACTTTAATTTGAATGTTATTTAAATAGAAATTAAATATTGAATTGTGATTTTAAGTGTGTCTTCTTCTTCCTGCCCTTATCCCATATTACTTGGGGTCGGCGCAACACGTTTTTTTTTTCTGCCATTCTGTCCGGTCACCAGTCACACTATCACTAACTTACTTTTCTTTCATATCAGTCCTCACACAATCCATTCATCTTTTCTTTTGTCTCCCTCTCCATCCATCTACATGTAAGTATTTTTTATAATTACTTACACAAGTATGTATGACATAATACATATATAGGTACCAGCGGCTTCTGTTAACAAACTTTGGACCCCCGTTTCATCTCCTTCGGAGGTGAATTTTGGAACATCGTCTGTTAGTGCTCGCCTATGTCATAAAAGGAAACCTTGTCCAAAATTTTACACTCCTAGTCCCCGTAGTTTCGGATGTGCGATGATGATATGTCAGTTAGTTTCTAATTTTATATAATATAAGTAGGTATAGATTATTAAGGGCTCAATATAGCAGGTACCTAGAACGTTATGTTTGCAGCACATTGAAACATTCAAAGAATCATGAAGCTACAGCAATCCATTCAGTCCAAACGTGCCAACTGCCCGAAACTCGTAGCAAACTTTTTCTTACTACCCTCGAAAAACAGAAACCAGAGGCTCCCTAAATTCTTAAAAGCCAACTTTAGGTAAATTTTAGTAGCAAGCTGGGCACGTTCTGTCAACTTGTCTCGACATAAGTGACTCCGGCGTGCTCCAATTATGCTGGCAGGCATGTCCACAGTCCTCCAGTGGCTTGAGGGGTTTACGGGAACATCGCACGTATGATTTAGTTAGCTTTGGGACCAATTTGAGACGGTTTTGAGGTCAAGATGGTGTGTGGTGTTGACTGTTTATGTTTAGTTCAAGTTTCAGCTGGATTAAATGTTTTATGTGGTGTTGTTATTACTGTGGGAGTGGATTAATAAATTTTGGGCGACTTCTGCGAAACGTAAACACGTTTCAATCAAGTCTAAAGGTAGAAATACAATAGACCTACGTGAGCTACGTACGCTGATCTGGGCGCGTCGTACTACATATATTTTATATGGCAACTAGATTAGTAGAGCTACATTAGACCCACACTACGCGATGTACAACTCAGGCGTCGCCCACGTGTGCGTTGGTCTAATATAGTTTTGGCTTAAAGGAGATCTTACCTACCCATTTTGTCATTACAAAAATCGTAATAACTTCGACGAGTCGACAGATTAGGGGACTTCCGTCACCCCCATCATTCTGGACCCTAAATGGTGGCCCGTAGTGTTCCATGTACGCCTCTCTTAGGACGAGGCCTACGGGCAGCGGGCCAACACTAGTCCGGGGCAGCGAAAGTCACACTATTCCTGTAACCCACCAACACAAGTGTGCAAGGGAACACTAGGGTGGTTTAGTCAGTAAGACTCTTAAACAGCCTTCCACCAACTCCAGGGCGGAGGACATCGACGAAAATTTTCACGCCGAAAAAAAAAACCTCTAGCCGTAATTCTGCTTAGCAACGTGCCCATTGATGATGTGTTTTCGAAAGATTTATGTGTTAATGAGTTGTTTTATGAGCCAAGTCCTGTGTTGTAGCGTCAGGTCTTTTTGAGTGAAATGAAACGTTTTGCTCGTTTTGAGTGGTAACAATCACAAAAAAAAATCCAATCGATTTTTATCTATATTGATACAAACGGAATGTCCTGGAAGGACAAATCTGCTTACATTCGTTGTTATAGAACGTTATGGTAACTACAACAAATATCATTCAATATGTCGTACCTATACTAAATACATATTCAACATAAGCCTGGTGTTGTTACAAGTACACATCTCCAAATATACGTTACCTATTTTCATTTCGCGTTGTATATATGTTTCCTGTTTCTGTAGCTCGCTTGGCTAATTTTGGTGATTCAGTCGACGAAGTGAATTAATTTTCACAATTTCGTATTCGCTTCACGATTCGTTTTACGAACATACGTTAAGTGTTACACGATTATTTGGATCATCAAATTACTCTGTTGAAATTCGAAATATGAACGGTTTAACAGTGGAATATTTTGCTTGTATCATATAAATTCGGTTGAGAGAAATTTGAAAACAGAACGGTGAAATTAGGTCGACTATTTATTGTACGGTTTTGATCCCTTTCTGTGTTTTCTGTTACAATAATATCTATTGTTTTTAAGACACTTCTTAGTGTATTGCTTGTTGTTTTGTATATTTAATTTATTAAGTAAGTTTTAGGTAGTTTAAAAGGAGTTCGTGGTTGAAATAATAACAGCCACAAGAGCCGAACTCAAAAGTTCAGTAATACAAGACTTGCTGAAGTCGATCGGCCGATGGGTGACCATTGAGAGATTCCGCCGCCGTACCTCAGAAATCACGTTAAGCCGTTGATCTTGACAGTCATTTGTAGACCTTTGACAGTCGTTACAAATTATCAGATACCAGGAAGTATCGTGTTACCCAATTACCGTACTGGGTTGTGGAGATCAGATAGACTGCATGCTGGCAAGGCTGATAGCCGACCCCATTGCAGCCGGGAAAAGGCTAGGCAAATTAATAAAGGTAGCGTAAGCATAATAATCAGCGATTCCCGCGACCCTCACCAGGTCCACCAAGCAATGCCAAGTGCTCAAAGTTCTCTTTCCTTCTTTTCTTCCTTCATTCCTCCATAAAATTTCATAATGACAATCTCAATATCATGCTATAAGTACTTAAAGTTATTTCTACAAATACCTAAGTACAAGTCCTGTCGTCAAGTAACGACTGGAGGCGTGAGATACCTTCAAATGACAGGTCATAGAGAACACGCGAAGGTGCTTTACGAGACACGAAATATCTGGAACATGTCCTTATTTTTATATGCCTCGAGACTTTATTTGAATTCGGTGAAGGATGAATAGGTTATGTTTTCGAATGGCTGAAGTTACGAAGACGCTACGTAGGTATGTATTTATTGGATTTCAAGGAATTGCTTAAGTAAGTCTCACGTTTGTTTATTGAAATTGATCTGTGATGTAGGTAGATGTCTATTATTTATTGAGATTCGATATACGACTTATCAGTATTACAGCTAGCTATAGGATATTTCTTAGGTATTTTCTTCTTTTTTATTATTGATAGACTTGCGTTTGTCCCCTATATTACCTATAGTAAGCGATGATGTGGCCGACGATAGAGCACACTTGCCTAGAAGTAACCTATTCACTCTTGACTTAAGACTCCTAGGTCGTAGCTATCAGGAAACACAGACTCCGGCAGGGAATTCCACTCCTTAGCTGTACGCATAATGAATGTCAATGTGTTCCCAAAACGCTGGATTATCAGAACTGATGGGAATACTTGTCACAAGTATCCACCTACGCTTCTCTTTAGCTACTACATGTATGGAGATTTCACTTTACGAGTTATTTTTAAAATAAGGAGACAAAGCTCTGGTTCAGCCAGAATAGTACATTTTGATAGAAGTGGCGAAAGACAGAGGCGGAATTCGCCCGAGTCGCAGGCGAGGGTGTTATGGAGCCGAGTGCTGCAGTAACAAATTTCCACGTGTAGGTATCAAACGACGTTTTTCAATACACTTACGAAGATATAAAAAAACGCGCGATGCTTAGCGCCCAGCCTGATACGATAATTACAATAAATTGAAGTGGGGGTGAACGCGCGCACTTTTCTGCACTAGTGCAGAAAACAGTAAATTGCTTGTTTAAAAGCAGTAGGGATAAGAGCGGTTTATCGAGTAGTAAGTGTATAGTGTAGTGTGTGTGTAGTGTGTGTAAAAATCTTTCACATGCGACAGAAAACATTTATTTTAACAGAATAGCATAGTCGGCCTTATAATGTTCCGATTGTTGGGGGTGGGCATGGGTAATCCACCACCACGCGGGCCCAGTCCGGGTTGGTGGATGTCACATGTCTTCGAATTTTTGGTTCTAGGACATGCCGGTTTCCTCACGATGTATTCCTTCTCCGTTTTGAGAGCAGTGTTGATGAATAAATAACACAAAGTAATGCGACTGGCTGGGTTAGAACCCGCGACCTACAACTCGTAAGTCGGGGCCGTTACCACTCGGCCACCACTGCTCTCTTTTACAGAATTTAGATTTTTTTTTAACAGAATACGGCTTTGAAATTAAATCGAATTAATTTTCGGATGCACCGATTTACATATGGATTGGCGTTTAACGAATGGAATTGGCAAGATGGCTGCGGGACTTCTTGTGGCGTGTAACATGTATAAGCGTTCATCACGCACATTCGCGTGCGTGATTCTAAACTTAGCTCTGAAATATGTTATCCTGCGTTTAATGGAGACCTTTTTACTTTTTTAAAGTCCGATTTAAGGCGCGTTTTTGTTCTTTTTTATGACTACTTACAAGGTTTAGAGTTTTATTCTAATTATGGTGTTTTATGTTCAACATAAGTTCAAGCTTGCGAATTGTGAAATAAATTCTAATAACAGTAAAACTGTCCTTAGTTAAGTCTTCTATTGTATACGTTTATCAAAAAAAAAGAGAAGGAGCCAGGTTCCGGTTATCGTACCTGAAGACGCAGCGTTGGAAGGCCTCCCACAAGGTGGACCGATGACCTGGTGAGGGTCGCGGGAATCCGATGGATGCGAGACGCACAGGACCGGTCATTGTGAAAACATTTGGGGGAGGCCTATGTCCAACAGTGGACGTCTTTCGGCTGAAATGATGATGATGAACATCATTCTGAATACATCCTTGAAACCATGATCACAACAGTGCGGAAACTATGCAAGAGGAAGGACAATCCTCAAAAGTGGAACTGTAACCAACAATGCCTAAACTCTCTCGTGACGAGTGGCTAAACAAAACACGATTAGGTTGTCACGCCTTACTATGCCGTGTTAAAATGTCAGTCGTGCGAACGAGAAAGAATAATGGAGCTATACACCCTACGTAGCTCCATCCCTTTAGCAGTTCAGTTTACGTCGTGAAATGGATCGCGTGAAAATCTCGTGTTAGGGCCTCTGAAGCCATTGTAATTTATTGCTAGACCAAAATAAAATATAATGTAGGTTGCCTGGATGAAATCGCCGAGCGCGATAAGGCCGCCAATTGTATGTTTTATTTTTGTATTATTATTTCCATTTTTCAAATTTGTAATCTTGGTATGCAATAAAGTATATCATCATCATGTTCCTGCCCTTGTCCCGTGTTATTTGGGGTCGGCGCAACATGTTTTTTTCTTCCATTCTGCCCTGTCACTCGTCATGCTATCACTAACTTCCTTTTCTTTCATATCACTCTTCACACAATCCATCCATCTTTTCTTTGGTCTCCCTCTCCCTCTCTATCCATCCACATGTAAACTCATAACTCTTTTAGTAACATGCGCTTCATCCCTCTTCACATGACCATACCAAGACAAACGATTTCCTTTCAATTTTTCAGTCACTGGCGCACTTTCAAACTTCCCCTAATATACTCATTTCTCACTTTATCCATTCTCGTCACACCACACATCCATCTTAACATTCTCATCTCCGCTACGTGCAATCTTTTTTCATCCGTCTTTTTCACAGCCCAACATTCTGATCCATACAGTATGACAGGTCTTATCACGGACTTGTAGATTTTACCCTTCAACTTGAGGGGCATCCTTGGGTCACAAGTTGTTCCCGTGACCTGTCGCCATTTCATCCATCCTGCGTTGATCCGATGTGTTACGTCCCGGTCTACCTCACCATCCCCTTGGGCGAGTAACCCGAGGTACCGAAAGTCGGAGCAGATCGGTATGGGCGTTTCAGCGAGAGCTAAAGGCACTGGATTGGAGAGACCGCCGAAATCGCAAAACAAGTATTCCGTTTTGGTTCTACTCAATTTCAGGCCAACACTCTCCAGTCTGTGCCACCACACCTCCAATCTGTTCCGGACCTCTAGGCCACTCTCGGCAAGCAACACAATGTCATCGGCAAACAGCATACACCAGGGAGCCTCTTCCTAATAAAGTATATATACTTAAATAAATATAAATAATGTAATAACATTAGAAATCCTAAATACTGTAATTGTACTTCAAAACCGAACCAGCAAATATTATAAATTATCATCAGAGTGCTAAATATCTTGAAATGTAAATCATTTTATAGAAAGGAAGAGATGTGTAGTATTATTTTATTTTTTATTTTATCGTTGTTTGTCCTGTGCGAGTCCCAAATAAATGTTTTCTTTCTTTCTTTCTTTCTTTCTTTATGTGGTTTACACAATAAATGTAGACCGTCAGAGGTATGGCGTCGGGACACACTCGATCCGTTCCCGAGGACGAGTAGACGTCATTCTGAAGTTGCGTCTGCCTACTGATAATTTGGCCGTTTCATTTATAAACCCAAATCCCTAAATACTTAGTTATTATAGTGAACACCATAATATATTCCACAACTACACACAACGCTGTCTAGTCTCAAGCTAAGCAGAACTAGTGTTATTAGTACTGAGCAATTGATAAACATACTTATACAGTGTGTTCTTTTTGATATCCCAAAACTTAAAGTTTATATTCTTTACGGAAAAATTATACTAAAAGTCCTAGAATATATAATGGTCCAAAAATGCATGGTTTCGAAGACATCATCAATCATTATTAATTTAGGTCAAAAATTTACACTCGTATGACAAACCTTTACTTTTGTGACGTTGCCAGTCATCGATGAATCTTAAGTAGTTTGCATACAAATAAATGACATTACAATTTACGCTGTCATATTTCACGTGTGCTTTAAACAAATAATCGTGAATTGATCGAATTATTTTCTATGGAAAAAAAAAACAAAAAAAATAATATTGAAAAATAATTCATATGCCCGTTGATTCTTTGACATGGTCTTATTCATACCCCAGAGTTACCTATATATATAAAAGGAAAAACTGACTGACTGACATATCAACGCACAGCCAAAACTACAGGTCCTAGGAGCGTGAAATTTTGCACAAGGTTTTTTTTTAAGACGGAGGCGAGCACTAAGAAATAATTGCCCAAAATTCACCAAATGGCATGAAATGGGTGTCCAAAGTTTTTATGGAGAAACAAAATTTCAAGATAGCGAAGCCGCTGGCAAAAGCTGGTGGGATATAAAAAAAAAAACACGTTTTATGTTCTAAATACTTAATATTATAGATAAATTATACCCAGACACGAACGAATCGTGCTCATCACACAAACATTTGTCCTGGGTGGGAATCGAACCCACGATCTCCTGCATAGCAGTCAGGGCCACTAACCACTAGACTAACAGGCCAGTCAAGGATGTGCTCTCTTATATCTAAATTGGCCAATGACTATCTAGCCAGCCCTAACTGCATAGACTAATCCAGTAAATTAAACACCTAACGGATAGCGTATGACTGGACAAATTAACTCGAAACTGTGTGGTTCTTTCCTTAAAAGACCATCTTAGATATTAATCTGCCTGGTTCTCATATGATTTGACCATAACTGTTTGATGTATGGGCTTTGAGACTAATCTCTTTTTTCCGGCCACTTCTTCCGGACACACACTTACACACCCGGACACTTCCGGATTCTTGCGGAAGATTCGCACGGGTGTCACCATTGTGTGGACCGCCTGGAGGACACGGTGGAGCATACGGTAGAGGCGTACCCCGCTCGGGCAGAGCACTGCCGTGTCCTCGTGGGGGCGATCGGCGGCAACGATCTGTCGCGCCGGGCCTTGGTACAGGCCATGGTCCGAAGCGAGGAGTGGCAGGTGGTCGCCTCCCACTCCTCCCGACCCCGATCTCGATTTCCGGCCACCGTAGTCGCGGGCTTACGGACGGCGAGCAATGAGTAGCTCGCCGTCCGACCGTCTGGTAACCGTCCGGACCGAGCCCAAGTCGTCGACGGCACGTAGTGTTCTACGCGCGTCTCAAGGAGATGTCAGCAATCCGTAGGGGCCCAGCAGGTTCGAAGACTACTGGGGCCATGGGTTCACTTCTGAAAGGAAAACCCGGCCCTGGAATGCAACACAACGAAGGAACTAGGACTGGGTTTTAGTCAGTAAAAGTCTGACACACCCTCCTGCTCCGCCCAAGGGCGATAAGTTTGTTTCGGTGTTTCTTCTCAGGGTACTCAGTTAGGAAACACCGGCCTCATCTAGTTTAAACTGCTGAAAAAATTGACGTATGTTTTTAAACCCGTTCGTAAAATAAATATCATTTATCATTGACTCTTCAAAATATCTACATTTATTTGGCCCGTCAGACACCCGTCTTAGTGTATATCCATGATGGGTCAATCATAGCTTGCCCACCGTGATCTAATACGGCTAATTAGCGTTTGACCTATTATCTTGGGTTAAATCAAGTGGAAAACAAGTGTTATATGACTGTAGGTAGGTATATTGTGACAGCTGTCATGTGTGATGTGCGATCTTTCACGTCATGAATATGGATAAGTTTTTATGCTTTCAATTGTAAGTACCATGACGCAATCGCAGGATCAGCAATGATGTATACTGGTCGAGTCGGAACTCCAAATTCTTGAGTTTCGACGCCGAGTTGCTAGCCTATCGGTTTTCTATTGATAATTTAATTTCGCAAAATCCTTTCCATCATCGAACCACTAGACGTACGGCGATAGGTCACTGGTAGATACATGAACAGGTACTGGTAGAACATTCCACCACCAGCACAAAACATTTTTATTTCCTGCCGGAGTCTGTGTTTCCTGCTAATTAGAACTAGGCGGTACTTTAGTCAAGAGTGAATAGGTTACTTCTAGGCAAGCGTGCTCCAACGTCGGTCAGTTCATCGCTTACCATCACGTGAGATACACGTGAGTGTGTAGGTATTACTACTGCTTTTTTGGTTCACGCTCGTACGAATTTGAATAAATTTAGACACACGAGTAGACCATTTCCTGGAAAAGAGCACAGAATACTTTTATCCCGAGAGTATAATTCCCTTAGGAGACACGAGCGAATCCGCTGGCAACAGCTAGTATATAGTATTAACATTCAAAAAAAGAACGAAAGTGAAGAGAAAACAAGCCAGTATGAAAACAGCGTATGATTAGAGAAAATGGCTGAAATAAATAATGAATTATAACCTCATCCCAGTCTTAGTTCATTATAAATTAACGTGGAGAGGAACAATCTAAATTGTAGCCTTATTGTTTAAATGCAGCAATTAGCAACTAGTTGCTCAGCGCTTGCTTAACGAACCACTGTATAATTAGCAGCAGTGGTGCTTTTATTAAGATGTTAGCTAATACCATAATTGGCCCCGTTTTGTAGCTCTGCTTATTAAAATGAGTAGTTACCAAGGAAATTCTGACATAGACAGCCTTCTTAATTTTTATTATATATATCGTTTATTTAATATAAGTGGCTCATTTAAATTAAGATACACAAAAACAATAATAACGCTTATTGCATTGCAATTGATGAAGGGCTGAATTGTTAAAATCTAGATATTTTTGTCTATGGTTTGACAACTCTTCTACAAATCATAGACATCGATGTGGAGTAGTACAACTTTGACGCATTAGATAGGTGCATTTGTAGATACGTAGTTTAATTATAAACATTTGTAGTTAGTTAATATTGAAGTCATTTACTCGTATAATATACCCACATTTTTTGTTATTACCAAAAATAAATTTCTACATTATACAATTTATTCTTTAGATAATACGATTACACTGGAAAAACAAACGACTTTCCTCGAATTTGTTTTTTACGTGTACCAAACGAAGCTCGCTATCACTTTAAAAGCTCAATAATTTTCTTCTTAAACTCAAACTAAAATATGTCATTACACCAAACAGCCACAAATGTCAAACAGTTTAAAGACAATCTAACAAAAACACCAAAGTTGTATCTCAAAAAGCGACTGCTAAGCAATCATTAAACAACCGTTGGTCCCTCCATTTGTATAATGTACTCACGATATCAAACACGCTCGGGTGCCCAGAACAAAGTGCCCAGATGCATGCTGGAGATACTGGTAATTATTATGTAATTTCCATGATATTTTGTTGCTGTGAATATAGCTTGTTGAAAGACAATTGCAATTTATGCTTTTTGAACTATAAGAGTTTGTTTCTTGTGGACTTTTACGTACTGGTACTAGCTTTTGCCAGCGGCTTCGCCTGTAAAAACTTTGGACCCCCGTTTCATCCCCTTAGGAGATAAACTACACCCTATAAGGAACCTACCTGCTAAATTTTAAGTTTGTAGGTGTTATAGTTTCTGAAGTTTCGTGATTAATCTGTGAGTGAATCTTGTTGCAACTTTTATAAAAGGTAATAAGTGCTAGCTTCTGCCAATGGTTTCGCTTGCGTTATTGTAGATAATCATTGCAAGGGAACATACTCCTGTGGTAAAAATGGTGTGTCTATAAATACTCCTTCACAGGAAATCATTTAATAACTTCTGCTCTGGGTGGAGCGAGAAGAAGCGTCAGACTTTGAGGGCCACGGTAACTTTCGAACAATCCACAACCCTGGCAGGCATCGTCTTGATGACATCTCTTTGATCACAACGCGCCATCGATCCGGGCTTGGTTCCCACCGGACGGCGTGGCACCCATTGCTCGCCGTCCGCAAGCCCGTACCTACAGCTACGGTGGCCGCCTCACGCTTTCAATCTCTTTATTCGCATTACTGGTACATCAATTCCTACTAAATGCAAATTTACATTCCGACATAACTTGTGTAAAACGCCTAAAATACTCCAAAACCTAGCTTTATTTGTTTGTTCATGTCTGGTAATTAGGATTTAGGAACCGTCTGGATTATCTCGTGACTTGCGAATTAATAAGAAGCAAATTAGATTGTGCTAGAGTAACTACAGGTAACTTTTTCTATTTTCCCTCTTTACTGCTTTTTGTTGGAATTTATCGACTTATTTTTGCGCCAATTGATAACGTAATGTTATTATCTTAAAGTCGATTTATTTTCTTAGTTTATTTCAGACAAAACTGAAATCGGTGAAGGAAAAATTCGAGAGACTATTTATTTATATTTATTTTAATAAATTACAATGGTTAGACAATCACTAATTGGTTGCCTAATCTAGTGTTAAGACACTTTTCTCACCTAAAAAAAACTAATATTTGATGATTTCTCACTTAAAAAGATCACACTTCCTCTAGTTACACATAAACCTCTAAATTACATATTAAAACACCCCTAATAAATAACTCTTTAAATTGTTAAGACGCCACCTAATTTGAGAACGCAAGCATCGTCACGCAATCAGTTAGTCGGCGTATAAAAACGTAACATTTTAAGTTACGTTACGTTTTACGAGGTCACGCCATGTGTGACAGCCGACTGCTGTAGATTCCGTGAACATTTTAGGGTTGAACTCTTTTGTAGATTCCGTGAGCATTTTAGGGTTGGGTTGAACTCTTTTTAAAGCACTTTCTTATGACATTGAACTGTTGAGTACCTTACAAATGGGAGCTGAATTTCGTATGACGGTTTTTTGTGTTGGCGATTGATTTTGCGTGAACCTATTGAGTGTTAAAGGAAAGAACTCGTTTCTGTCCGTGGCTTTGCCTTCGTAAAAGCAGAAAATGACCTAACACAAGGATGAAAAATATCCTATATGCTATTTTAAGTAATTTCATCAAAATTCGCTTAGCCGTTTGCGCATGAATGAGTAACAAACATAATGTAGGTACTTTCGCTTTTAAAGTTGTTTCTTTTTAGCGTGGTAATGTAAAAATAGATGAGGATCACGTTTAATCGATTCATGACAGCTGTCTTTTTTAAATTATGAACGTCAATAAATTAAAGCAAGGGTTGATAACCGCTACTGACATCTTGAAACGCAAAAATTACTTTTTTATTTATGAGATGAGAAATCGTTGAAAGCTCCGTGGGAACTCTGGGTTGTGCAAGAGGGAGTGTCACACTTGTACTGTCTAAATCCACCTGTGTTCCTTCAGTTACCCTTTACCTTTCAGGGCCGCGGTAATTCTTTCTCCCGCCGCTTACATATATAGATAGATATACTCTCTATTGAAGAATAAAAGTAGGAGCTTAAAATTAATACGGCGTAATAATGGGCGGTCTTATTCTTAAAAGTGATTTTTACAGGCAACCTTTGGATGGATTTGACAAAGAAGGAGAAAATAATCTCAGGTAGTTCGTGGTTCGTTCGTTACTTAGTCGTATAGGCACTTACCTAATTAATAGCTGTCTTGATAAAGAGACACTCAACTATTATATACATCTCCAAGTGGAAGTCCAAAAATGAATTGCTAGAATTTGACGTAAAATCTTAACTTAATTAAGGCTCAAAAAAAATTCAGATCGCGTCTCTTTTCATTCCACCATTGTTGACGGCCACCGGAATGAACCGTTGGTCCTCAGATAAACTGATTACGTCATTGTGAAAGCTGAAGCCCTTCCTACAATAGCTTTCCAAATTGCCCTTTCATTTCTGAAAGTCATCCGTGCCCTGTAACGTTTGTAGGTAGAAAATGTCTTGTTCAATTTTTTTGGGATTGGTGAAACGTGACGATAAATATTTTCAGATAAATATTGCGAGAATGCTTTCTCAGACTTAATAAGACTTGTGTTATGTTTGGAACTAGCTGTTCGCGACTTCGTCTGCGCCAAATTTGTGAAACAGTACTATACCATTTAGTCACAATTTTAAGTATGGTATGGTATGGTCGCCCTTATAATGTTCCTACTTTTGGGACTCAAGCCTCCTCTCTAGGAGAGGGAATGGGCCGTAATCCACCATGCGGGCCCAGTGCGGGTTGGTGGATGTCACATGTCTTCGAATTTTTGGTTCTAGGAAAAGCCGGTTTTCTCGCGATGTTTTCCTTCACCGTTTTGAGAGCAGTGATGATTAAAATAAATTACACAAAGTATTGTGCCTGGCTGGGTTTTAACCCGCGACCTACAACTCGTTAGTCGGGGCCGTTACCACTCGGCCACCACTGCTCACATAATTTTAAGAAGTTTATTTATTTATTTAACAATTCATGTACTTACCTTACACTTATATACACTCCTTATAACATAAGCTATATAACGGTGATAGTACCGTCAAAACTCATTCCAGCTGTTTAGGAAACTAAGTAACGGAAACGAACAGATACACAATCTTTATTAAAAATAGCGTTTTTGTTATATTGAATATACATACCCATACTTTTTAGGTAGGTACCAGCGACTTATTGTGCTTTCAAAGGCACAGAGAATTCTGGGCATGTTAAAACGGTTCCCTGTCAACAAACGGACCTCGGTAAACGTTGCTTAACCTCGGAGATCGTCTCTTGCGACTGTTATTATTGTAGCCGGGAGCTAGTTCGACATGCGTATATTAAAAAAATCTCAATATAGACGACACTAAAATGGCCACTCTGCTCAACAAATTCTTTCTAGGATTGTCTGGTCATTACAAAAATCACTCTTAATTATCTTCTAAATTCTATCGAGACACATCCATTACTATGGGCATACATTTTTAATCAACTTTCCTACTTCGTCCCATATAGGACTAAAATATGGGACGAAGTTCCTTTTATAAAATATGTATTATGTGTAGCGACATCTATGGCGCCACATAGGAACTAAAAAACTGGGCAAGTGCGAATCCGACTCGCGCCCTGAGGGTTCCGTACAAACTTACATAATGTAAAGAGTTCAATTTATGATTGGAGTCTCGAAGTTTTTCCAAATAGCAAAAAAATATTTTATGACGTAACAACAAATTTTCTGTTTTCAGATTTATTCCTTTAATTGTGCTATGAGACCTTGCTTTATGCCAAATTTCAGGATTCTGGGTCAACGGGAAGTTCCCTATGAATTTTGATTTCCTCGAGATTGTCGAAATGTTTTTTTTTATTTTATTTTTTAGGTGGGAAAATCATTTGTACGTTTTTTGCCACATAAACCGAAGTATTTTTTTTTCTCGTTAAGTTACAAGTTTGATTTTTTTACAGCTTCAAGAGTCCGCAGACTTGTGGTTTTAATTTCAACTCGATACCTCTACGCGTTCCCGAGATAAAGGGTCACAACAAAGTGATCCTATAGGGGTTCCGTTTTTTCTTTTTGAGGTACGGAACCCTAAAAAAACCTCTTCTTGTTTTTCTATTGTTTAAAATATGACTTCATTGCTCTTCCTTAATTACCTAGACGTTTAGAATAAAAAAAGACTGGCTTCTTCCTTCGTAGAATAACTCACAAGAACTTAGTATTTTCATATTTTTTTGTCAGATCAGCATTTGCAGGGATTACCTTTTACAAAACAGTTAACACAAGTTGTGGATGCGACAGCAGCCGCACTCGATAAGTATCTGAACGCGACAGCAGCGCATTTCATATCTAAACCTTCTTTTCACAACGATGATTTCGATGGTTTGCATCATTGCTTACCATCAAGTGGGATCGCAGTCAAGCACTGGTTTATACCAATTAAAAAAAACACTATTTTGTATAATTAAAAAAATACAGTTGTAATTAAAAATACAATGAAGTTAAAGGAAAAAAAAACGTAAAAAAACAAAGATATGGATTTTATCACCCTATCGGGACCCAAGCCAACCTCACCTGCACGTGGTGCACCCTGCTGACAAATAAACAAGGCTATGGCGACCCGCCAACACGCACTGGACCTGCGTGGCGGGTTATGGTCTAAACCCCCCAAATGTATAATGCAACAGGAGACAGGCCCCAAGTGCCCGGCGACTTCAGCGGTTGTGTGTGCTGAGGTGGGGTACCTGGTGAAGGTTGCGGGAATCCGAAGGATGCGAGACGCACAGGACCGTTCATTGGGGCGACATTTGGGGAGGCATATGTCCAGCAGTGGAAGTCTATCGGCTGAAATGATGATGATGATGGATTTTATTTCTAACTATCTATTTCATAAACAATCATCTTTTTTGTACAAGCAATTATTTATTTAACAAATAAAATAAACAACTTAACGTAAAATAAAAACGTACCATAAAATTACTCGTACGATATACCAAAACTTTACAACCCATAATAAAATTAATAATTTGGCAGTCTACCTAGGTAGACAGAATTCTGTTCTGCTGAATCAATCTAAAGCTATTGATATTATCTTAATTTAAGATCATATGAGGGGATTGGCTATCAGAGACTTTACGACCTAGTCTACCTTGATTAGATCTTAGTCTTAGATTTAGCTGAGTAATAAAACAAGCAAATTTTACGTTTATTTGGAGACTAGATAACTGTTCCCCCGGTTTCACTCGCGTCTTTAGTTACTACTCCGCTCCCATTAGTTGTAGCGTGATGTATGAGCATAAGTATAATCAGCCTATTAATGTTCCCACTGCTGGGACTCAGGCCTCCTCTCAAGGAGATGAAATAGGCCGTAAATCCACCACGCGGGCCGTTGTGGGTTGGTGAATGTCACATTTCTTTGAATTTATACTTCAAGGACATGTCAGTTTTCTCACGATGTTTTTCGTCACCGTTTTGAAAGCAATGGTGATGAAATAAATTATACAAAGAAAGGCTGGCTTTGAACCTACAACTCGTAATTCGGGGCAATTACTACTACTGATGCATTGCCTATAGTTTTTATTAAACAACACACTAAAAGGTGTGTTGTAGTGGTTCTACTGCTACTACTTCTTGACTGCTCACGGTTAGTGGTCACGCCAGCTGCTGCAGCGGCTGTGCGCGGCTGCCAGCGTCCGTGCGCGGCTGCCAGCGACCGTGCGCGGCTGCCAGCGACCGTGCGCGGCTGCCAACGACCGTGCGCGGCTGCCAGCGACCGTGCGCGGCTGCCAGCGGCCGACCGCGGTCGTCTCTGTCGGCTGCTACCTTTCCGCTTTGAATCGACCCTTCCAGTAAAGTATTTTATTGCTTCATTAAACTCACCTATACGGCAAATAACTTTAAAACAACACCTTCAAACACCGTTTTGCGTGAAATTTACCTTGTTATGAGGTATAAAATTACATTTATTCCTTGTAAAATAATACGCATTATCGCCTTCGCAGCCGATTATGAAAATATAACCAACAATAAATAATTTAAGGGTGATGCGTCATATGTCTGCGGAAATGTTCAAAACTGTTACCGTAGCCTTGGAACGCAAAGGGCAATGGTAAGATCACAGGTGGGTTTTAGTCGGTAAAAGTCTAACACGCTCTCTTGCTCCAGCCATAACCGAAGAATTTTTTGATGTTTGTTCACTTTAAAAAAAAAATGTGTCATTACGTTTCAGGCATTTCACAAGCCAATATTAAAAATAATAAAGTTTTTCACTACGGAAATAAATAAGGATATATCGAAGTAAATCATCAATAGGCACAACTTCCTGAACTTAAATTATCCGACTGATTGACCGTGTCTTGAAAGCAAGCGAGGAAAATTAAAAGCATGAATTGAGCAACAATATTTCTGAAATACTAGTTATGATTTGTTTTGTTCACAAATAACCTAAAACATCTACCAACCCGCACTGGACCCGCGTGGTGGATTATGGCCCATTCACTCTTCTAGAGAGGAGGCCTAAGTCCCAACAGTGGGAACATAATAAGGCTCTATGCTATGCTATGCAATGCTCACTTAAAACATTACTACCAACATCCAACCCACACTTGAATTTCGCGAGCTATACTAACATATCCCCCTTGTATTTCTTGCGGTGCCGAATTGTAATTGTTCGTGTTTATAACTTTATAAATTAAAGTTATAAACACAAATAATTCACCACTTATATATACAACCTAAAATTTAACTACAAATTGCAAATTCCTCACCAACATTTGGATTTCATTTCACGAGTTTCACTGACGTATCCCCCTTAAGTGCCGCCATCTTTAAACTAACTTAAACGACACTTGCAATGACCCTCTCGTAAAACCAAAAACTATAAAACTTAGAAAAAGCATTACCATATGTGCAAAAGTAATAAAAACTCTGTTATCCACAGAAATATTGGCCATTGCGATGTGTTCCTGACACTAAAATTATACTGATATCAGAAATTTTTAAAGGTTATGAAAACATCTTTTAATATTTCATACGTTTTATTGAGTTTGTTTTACGGACGCTTTATTTTTAAATCTTTGACATAAAAGAATTTGTTATTGACGCAGGATTTTATATCCGCTTCTTAAAGTCTGATAAATATGTGGCAAGGTTCCAAATTTTTTGATGATGGGACCAGGATAACATGCCATTCAAGGTAGTGTTAGCTTAATAATATTTGGTCGATTTATTTCTCATGTTGGTAACATTTGAATCGATTGTTTGTGACGTTAATTGTCACTTTGTGGACATCAATGTGACAACTAGTAAAACTTAGCGGCCATATTTGAAATGAGTGATTCACTTGATACTTAGCGGTCGAACACACAGATTCAAATCCAATTATTTCTACGTAATCTGTATTTTATTCGAGTATTTGAATTTGGAGCTGCACTGATCTTTCAATAGGAATCTTTTCAGGGCTGTGAAATTGTTTGTAAGACTAACCGTGGTCCTGATGCCTATGATATTATGATTATACGACCCAAACTGAACTGATAAGGAGATGGAGCTATGTAGGGTTTATAGAGCCATCCTACGATCTCGTTCGCACGCCTGACACTTTAAGGCCTCTACAACGCAAAGGGCTACTGAAGGAGAACAGATAGGTTTAGTCAGTTAAAAATTTGACACTCCCTCTCGCTACACCCAGAGCAGGAGGAGTCCTGGAATAGCACATAGCATACTTTTTATCCTGGTAGTATGTTTCCATATCCTTCTACTATCACACGGGCAAAGCTGCTAGTGTGATCTATTAGAATAGACACTTTGGCATATTATCATAAATATTTTTAAATTATGAAAGATATAACACCTCCGCCTACAAAACAATGCTAACTGTCACTTACAAAGTTCTTCCTAAAATGGCTCAACATAAAGGCCCAGCAGTGAACGTCTCTGAGCTGATGTAATAATGATGATGGAGAAGAAGGTATCCCTAAGAGAAATATAACGAAAAAAACTAATGACGTAATTGCAGACGGATACACTTCATTATTTTATATTCACACTTAATTTGTAAGCATCTAAAACACTTAATTTAATTCCTGATTCCGTTAATGTGATTCAAAAAATTTAATAACACCTCACATCAATATCAATTAGGAATTTATTATAAAAAATACTGTAATATCATCCTAATGTTAGTTTTATTACTAGTATTAGTTAGTTATTTTATAAAAAAACTAAGTTAAGTATTTATTTTAATTTTTAAGCTTATGGTGGTTCTGTAGGTCTACTTTGTTTCGACAGTTTCAAATTGCAAAAGGTTAAAAGTAATTTTGCCATTTTTAGGGTTCCGTACCTCAAAAGGAAAAAACGGAACCCTTATAGGATCACTTTGTTGTCTGTCCGTCTGTCTGTCAGTCAAGACCCTTTATCGCCGGAACGCGTGGAGGTATCGAGTTGAAATTAAAACCATATATTCAAGTCTGCAGTCTCTTAAAGCTGTGAAAAATTCAAACATCTGAGTTAACGGAAAAAAAAGATACGGCCGTTTATATCGCAAAAATCATTTATTTCGACACTCGCAAGGGAATCAAAATTCATAGGGCACTTCCCGTTGACCTAGAATCCTGAAATTTAGAAGTAAGGTCTATAACACAAGTAGAAAAATCTTCGTAACTCAATTCGGGAATTGAACTGTTTTCATTTAAGTTTGTACGGAACCCTCGAGTGTGCGAGTCCGACTCGCACTTGCCCAGTTTTTTTAATAGTATAATTGCAGAATTCATTACTAAAAATATTGTATTCTTTAACATAGCAATTGTATTTTCACATGTTAATAGTACAAAAAAGGCGATATCTGCATCTGCCGTGTTTTTTTTTGTTGTGGCAATTGAGCCGGTTGCGACTATTCTGCCAGTGTCACGTTGTGACGGTGGCCCAGTGGGACCTGCCGTGTTGTTGAACATGATATGTTTAGTACATTACTGCAATTACCAGACAAATACAGATAACTTTTTTACTTTGTACCCAACAATTTGACAGTTGGATGACGTTTGAAAAATCATCGCATAGGTGAGACCACTGATAATAAATTGTAGTTTTTGAGAAATCCTATCAGATATTTATTTAATTCGATATATTATTAACATGCCAAACGAAAGCTCACGTTTCATTCGGCTATCCAATACCGAATACAAATAAAAAAGTACACAAGCAATTAACAAACATTGCAACCAAAAATCTAAACTAGTTCACCCGAGTTTACCGATGTCCTAAATTCGTGACGTTTCTATTTCAACTTCCTGGCCGGTTCCGGTTAGTTTAAATTGCAGGACATGAGTTTATTCGTTAAATCTGACCACTTTCAACCGTTCCTAACAAAGTTTAAAAACAGTTCCTGTTATCGAAACGAACTGACCAGAAAACCATTAAATGTGAATTTCATTTTCGATGTCAGAACCCTAAAAACTTGGTACAAAAGAATTAAGCAGATCTATCATTGTCATTCATAAATGGAACCATTGTTTTTGCCTGTACGCAAACGATTGCTGATGAAAAACCACTCTTAATACATTGTAATATAAGTGTTTAATGAGAGGGTAGTCAGAAAAACGTGTGGGTTTACAGAAATAGGGAGTAAATTGTGGGAAAAATACAGAGGTGTCCGAATAATAAGGCGGTATGAACAAATTACTCATTCAGAATGACAGGTCCCGTGAAAAATGCATAACTATGCTTTGGACGGTGTTATGCATAGCCAGCCAGTTGCGTCTTTGTTTAGTTCGGAATAAAAATTCAACGTCCGTTATTCTGCTTGAAATGTGTCAAAAGCGGACGTAGTGCGATAGTTTTTCAGTATTCGCAGCGGGTGAAACTTCTTTTTGAGCAAAAAAAATACCGTTCTTTTCTGATTTGAAAATTGATGCAGCTCTGAATATAGTTCTGTAGATTTCTATTTAAATATTTTCTAATAAGCAACAACGGCGGTTTTGGTATTCAAATAATGAAAATTGCATTAATTTGAATAATTCCGTCAATCAACATGATGAGCCTTGAATTATCAATTAGCAATCCGAAATCTAAGTATTCTTTAGTCTCTTTGATCAGCCTACCTTTTATTGAGTGTAGGAATTGAGTTCCGAAGATTTTTCCGAATCGCAAAAAAGTTTTATTTTTGTGACGTAACTACAATTTTACAGTTTTCAGTTTTTTTACTATACTCATGATATGAGACCCTGCTTCATGCCAAATTTCAGGATTCTAGGTCAACGGGAAGTAATAGGGTACTTCCCGTTGACCTAGAATTTTGATTCCCTTGAGAGTGACGAAATACACGTTGTTTGCGACATAAAGGACCGTGGCTTTTTTCTCGTTAACTCAGAAATTTGATTTTTTCACAGCTTCAAGGGACCGCAGATTTGAGTATATGGTTTCAGTTTCAACTCAATACCTCCACGCGTTCCCGAGATAAAGGGTCTTGAAAGACTGACAGACGGACGGACAACAAAGTGATTCTATAAGGGTTCCGTATTTTCCTTTTGAGGTACGGAACCCTTAAAAGAGTCCGTTAATACTGGTTCACTATTGCTCTCAATTATTTCGAACAAACCGATCCCATTGTTAATTCACATATATATATATATCCTCAATGATTTCCGTCAAATATAGCGAGTGCGCGAAGCTAATAACTCGACCCCGTCTCCGAGACTAATTCAAAGCCTGATGATGCCATTAGTCCGGGAGCCAGTAATTTTTTCCAACATTAAAATCATAGCTTTTTGTTCATACACAAACATTTGGTATAGCGGAAGTAATATCAAAGTTCTTAGATGGGTTTTGTGTTTGTAAGTTGATTAGATGACCATGAAAAAAATGGTATTCGATTAATTTTTTTGTCTTGTACTTGCGTAGTGGTAATTGAAGATGTTATAACTAAATAAAGATGTTGGACACGGTTTGCATAAAAAATGTAATTATCTAATAGAATCTGTTGACCTTTAGGTGATGCTAAAGATTTTGCAATAGGAGAATTAGTTTTGGATGCTGATATATATTATGATATATAGTATAATAAACTTAATCTATATGAATGATCCTTTTTTTTACGTTGGAATATCATCTAATGACATCCCCGCTCATCTTTCAACTACAATAGACCGACGCACACGTGGACCACGCCATTTGTACGTAGCAGCGCGTTGCGTGGCGTCGCGTGGCGTGGACCTAATTTAGCTCTGCAAGTCTAGTTGCCATATAAAATGTACGGAGACCGACGCGCCCAGATCGACGTACATGGCCCACGTGTGCGCAATCTACCTTTAATGTTTTCTACATTTCCTTAATGGCAGTCGTACTTCACAATGATTTTACTGTTTTCAAACCCAACTTGACCGCTGACGACTTAATATCCCGCTGCGCTTCTGGTCATCAACTAAGCGTTAATTATGGGAAACTTAGTCATTACCTTATGTGGGCCATAGGCTTGTAATTTTCTGTCTATTATACGAGTACCTGCCTTGGTATGGCATGCATAACGATCTTATACTCTATTCGCGTTAATATTAGACATGTAAACAAAGCTTTTTTACTGTCAGTTCAACCGATTTTGACTTCTATTCCGTAGACATAAGGATGGGATTAAAAGCAAAAAAGTGGTTACAACATCAACTATTTACTGCAGCCGCCATTTGTCACTAACGCAATAAAAGTCAAAATTTAACCTGCTCTCTTTGAATGCAAGGCGTACTTTTCTTGAAACTACATTTCTGTATGACTAATGTAATAACTGGAATGATTGTTTCAATATTATTAACAAGTTATGCTATATAGTTTCCAGAACATGCCAGGGACGCGAGGTGCGCGCTCGGCCTGTATTTGCCATTACTATCATTCGAACAAATGCTGGCTTGCGTGCCCCTCTTCATCGCCATACGAGCAATTTTATTAAAAATTTCAGCGATCAAGATTTGTTTTCTGAACCTAAAAAGAAATTCAAAATAACTTTACTACACTTGTTAAAAAATCAATATAATTAAAAATAAGCCAGCTCTATTGTTTTTGTAATTTTAAAAAACTTTTCGCATTCCTTTAAAACAAAGAAATCACAGTGCTTGTCAAACCAAGTGTCTCACGTTTTTATATGTGGAGAACGTTGTTGATATCACATGTGTAAAATTATTTGTAAGACTTTTTTATGTAATTCCCTATGTGTTATTGTTTGTTTTCCATAGCAAATAAAATAAATAATTAAAATCGATTGAACAGACAGTAAAACAGGTTTGTTTAAATTACCTTATTGCGAATGGAGTATAAGTACAATTGTTAATTGACTTTTTTGAGCTGGTATCATCAACGCATGAACTTTGATGTGACATTTAAATATGACATGTGTCATAGATCTTGATTGTGTGAATCATTTGAGTCCGGTATAGCTTGGGCATAGTTCCTAGGAAAAGAACTGGCTTGAATTATTTAGTTGTGGTCATGTCTATGTTACATTTTCGCTGAAAACTTTACCCAGTAAATAGATTAAGTGGGTAGGATGACAGTAGGACGAAAATATGTATCGTAAGGTAAGCTACATTGTATGAATCTGACAGCTGTCACCCGCACCATCCTATAGCAATAATAGTGTAAGTTTGATACTGTTCAACTTACAGTTTAACGTCAATTTAATATCAAGCACTAAGTGTGACTCATCGGAACAATAACACGCAAGTACTATAAACTACTCAACAAGAATACTTGAATCATATTGCGCACGCGATTGGCGGGACATACTATAAGCAAGTCCTTGTTATAAAACAAATGACAGTTGTCTATGACCGACGCGTGCTTAAATCAAAAACACTTCACATTGTGAGCCGTGACGTCAATTTTAATGCTCTGTGCTCAATGAGCTTCTTTCATGTCGATTGTCGACGGCAACTGTTTTTTGTTTGGCCAGAAAAAGTATAATTATGGCGCCTCGTCAATGGTTTCACAGTTATGTCGAAACAGTCTGTACTGACTTTGGTCCTGGCTGTTTAGGAAAGTTATACTTGACAACTTTAGTATTGTCAAATTTGTTTTACATTAACGCGATCGACACCTATAAAACGTTCGGCGCTCCGATTAAACTGCTCCAAGCTCTTAACCAATCAGAGAGCCGAGCGCAGTAAAATGCGTTCCAAATAAGAATAGGATCGATTGCCATGTTGTGACGTCACGTCATATTGTCAAATCGAAGAATTAATATGGTAAGCAAAACAAGATTTTTTTTTAATTTTATTTTTTTTCGAACTGCGAACGGAAAAGTTTAATCAGAATCCAGTTCTTCAATTTTGCTCATCTCTGAGTTCTTAAATTTTGCACATTTTTTTGTGATTTGACAGTATGACGTGACGCCACAACATGACAATCGATCCTATTCTTATTTGAAACGCATTTTACACGTTTCGATCGCGTTAACGTAAAAACAAATTGCGCTTAGCGCACAGATCCGCGTATGCATTTTCTATCAGCAAAATTCATCGCTACCTTACAATAATCTGTTAAACTCTCAAACATTATTTAGTTTATTACTAAGGTGTCTGTATTCCTGTTATCTATCAGAAACATCTTTTTCATAAACAACAGTTGCCTTAATCTATATATAATGGTTTCACATGTCTTGCTTGTAATTGCTACGGGGTAGACTTTTTCGTTCATATTTTATGGTACAGTGAATTTTCGTTTGGGCTAAGTTTGAAGAGGTTGCGTTTTTTTAAGATAGGAAATCATCTAACGTATTGTCGCGCTCTAGGGCGGAGCAGGAGGGTGTGTCAGACTTTAACTGACTAAAACCACACCTATGTTTTTCAGTGGCCCTTTGTGACCCAGGACCTCGGATAACCCTTTCAGTAATCGACCCATGGCCTTAAGCTTCGGCTTTGCTGACATCTCTTTAAGGCGTGCGTGGATTACTCCGTCCGGATTCGGTCTGGCTCGGACGGAAGGACGAGAGGTTGCGTTAATGCCTGTTTAATATAGCAAGTAATTAGGTAACGCGCTCCGACTTCGCACGGCTACAGATTAGTGAAAATCCCATCATAATAATACTTCGTGTTGTTTAAGAGCTGCAGTTTTTCCGCTCCTAGACCGACGCTAAACACGGCTTTATTTAGTATTCATCATCTTCTTGCCCTTGTCCCGTGTTACATGGCATTAGTTCTTCCATTCTGTCAGGTCAATCGTCACGCTTTCACTAATTCTAAAAATGTACCAATAGGAGTGATTCTGGAACTTGCGGATATTATATTCCAGTCCCTGTATACAAACTCACAAAATTCGCTCTCTATGAGTTAAGACAGCAAAACTGCAGGAGCCCAAGGGCTTGCGAGAAGGTTCGAAAAAGTACCGTGGCCCTGGAACACAAAGGGCAAATGAAGGAACACTGACTTAAACCCAGCTGGGTTTTAGTCAGTAAGTCTCGTCCTAAAAAGGGATGTTGTTTAATAATTGCCCACTTAAAAAAAAATCTTGAATTATCGCTTCCTTTTATAATTTGACCCACTATGGGCGGGTCTCATCCCATGCCCGTTAGGGGGCGTGTCATAATGCCGGTTTTGATTAGATTTCTACAAATTAGTTTCTTTAAATTGTGTTTTAGTTATTAAATTCCTTTTTTGTGTATGACTAACGCCGTTTTTATTCGCCCAGTCATATTTCTATTTTCAGATTGAATCTGTAAATATAATAATATGGTAATTTGATGGTTATCATTAATTTGAGTCTGATTTATTTGGAATTGTTGTATTGCCGATTTGCTATTATGTTAAGGAATTGGTAGGTTTTTGAATTTACATAACTTTGATTTAAATACAAGATATAAATATTTATTCTGTCTTCTATAGCTTTTGTCCAAAGTTAGAAGAAGTTAGCAATTTTGAGTTGTTTGTTGAAAATAATGTTCTGTTCTAAGTTTATCTCTTGAGGATGTTATTACTTGCCAGTTATTTGTGATGCTTTCAAGAATATTTGGCAAGTAATAATTTCATTGCCTTACAAAATTTAAAAAATATTTAACAAAGTTCATCATCATGTTGATTTACCTATTTATAATAATAATAATTTATTAATAAGACAACATTTGGTCCACAATATCTGATTCTATTTATGTTTTGTTTAAAAAAAAAAACAAACTTTTATTTTTTTTGTTTGTGTTCTCACGGCTTGTGCATTCAGTCAGTGTCAAGTTAAGAAATATTTAATTTTTAATACAGAATACAATCACTTTATTTTTCATTAGAATGTGGACGTAACATAGGTATTCTAACATTTTAGTTGTATTTTGTAGCCAACGTATCGAGTGAACCTTCTCGCTTTCGCTGAGGTAGCCAATATTACAGTAAAATTCTTTGTTCGATTTTATTGAGATTGCGAGTTTCAATGAATGTCCTTGACAAAACAACACCAGTTATACATATACCACATCACATATCCATTCCTAGTTGATTCCTTTTGAATACTTAAAACAATCACTGAACTTCGACGACGTGATGACTCGACGTCTAAGTTATACACTAAATATAGATTTTTTTTTTACGTACCTGTCCTGTTGCCTCTTCACCACCCTAGTTTGATTGGTAGAGAACAGGGGCCGACATTTAGAAAACCTCATGGGTGCTCATACTTATTTTATGGACTCGAAAAAGTGGCGAAGTGTGAGAAGAGAAATACCTACACACTGATCGACCGACCACTAAATAAATGTCATACTTACATACTGCGCACTTAATTACTACTTAATTATATTTGATAAAAACATAAAATGAAACTAGTTTTACTATCGAGAAATATTATAATTTATACGCAACCTAAAAGGCGATTACTGATCTGTTTCTTTATGTCTATTCTCAGGGTTTCTCGATATCTACTGTTTATTTTTCATGGGTGCTCCAACACCCGAGTACCCACGGAGTCGGCGCCCCTGGTAGAGAATGCCGTAGGCATTAAGGCCACCTTTGTGCCTTTGTGTTACATGAAGTTTTAATAACTTAACCTTACTTGAATTTCTAAGCTAACTATTATTTTTCTGTTTTCAGGTACGTTCATCCGAAGAACCCGAGCTGAAGATACGTTCAGCATCTTTTATAATAAGGACATCTTTAATACTTGGGTTAAAACATTCATCATATTGGATAAAACAACTTCTGTATCATCATAAGTCTTCACCCTCTTTATTCTGAATAGATCGCGAAGAATCGCCAAACTTAAGTGGCAGTGGGCAGGGCACATTGCTCGCAGAACGGATAGCCGTTGGGGCCGGAAGGTTCTGGAATGGCGACCACGTACCGGAAGACGTAGCGTTGGAAGGCGGGTTGGTTGCGGGAATCCGATGGATGCGAGACGGACAGGACTCTTCATTGTGGTGACGCTTAGGGGAGGCCTATGTCCAAAAGTGGACGTCTTTCGGCTGAAATGATGCTGATGGATTCTGAAAAGTCTATAAAGTAAGCCAGGGGATATTGAAATTCTAAAGCCTAGGAATTCTGCCCGGTAAGAACCAGGCCTGAGTCACACGCGCCTCAAGGAGATATCAGCAAAACTGAAGAGGTCTAGCTGGGCCGATGCCTGCTAGAGATGCGGGCACGTTTGAAAGAAGAGTAACCCTGGCCCTGGAACGTAAAGGGTAACTGAAGGCCACAGGTGGGTTTTAGTCAGTCAAATTCTGACACATTCTCTCGTTCCTAAAGGTAGAGAAGTCGTTGGTTGGTTCCCATCTGAAAATGAGGCCCAGAAATCGCAAAACCTGGTCGCGACATACCATGAAAGATGTCATATCTTTCGTGGTATGGCATGGGATTACTTAGATGTTTTCAATAGTGACAGATAAACAGGTAGGTAAATATATTTATTGTTGGTAAAATTTATATTTACAAGTCTCAATATCTTTTAATTAAATGAAGTAGTTATTGTATTGAGTTGTGTTGAGTTGAGTCTAGTGGTTAGTGGCCCTTATTGCTATGCCGGAGGTCATGGGTTCGATTCCCAACGAGGACAAATGTTTGTGTGATGAGCACGATCATTTGTTCTGTGTCTGGGTGTAATTTATATTGCATGTGTGCATTTGGAAATATATAAGTATGTTTATCAGTTGTCTAGTACTCATAACACAAGCTCTGCTCAGCTTGGGACTTAACGGCGTTGTGTGGAAGTTGTGGAATATTATTGTTATTTATTAAATAAATCAAATAAAACGGAACTGAATTGTGGAACTGGCAAGAAGTAGCCCAGTACCAGGAACAATGAAAGGGTTAAAGTTCTTTTGCCCAACAGTGGGGCAGTACAGGTATAATAATAATATAGGTATAACAATTAATTGCTTATTGGCAGGTTGCGGTTCGCTCTAATTATATCTATGGCACGATGATTAGGAAACGTATCTAATTTAATTGCTATTATAAATTAATTGGACCACTAATTAACTGGCTCCTGTTCGCAATTATCTTGTTTTCATGTTGATGATAGTTTATTTGCTAATACAGTTGTGATTGCGACTGGCCTGTTGGTCTAGTGGTTAGTGGCCCTGACTGCGACGACCTCAGGCTTAGCAGAGATTTATTTATTTATTAATTCTTTATGCACACAAAAGTACAGAGGCGGACTTAATGCCTTAGGGCATTTTCTACCAGTCAACCTTTGGGTGATGCAGAGACAACAGGTGGTAGGTGCAATATTAAGCATTAGGTACATACCTATTGTTATTAAGACAATATATTTAATACACACATATACTTACTTTAATACTATAAATACAATATACATAATATAATTATATATCTATATATATAAAAGGAGAAACTGACTGACTGACATATCAACGCACAGCCGAAACTACTGGGATTAGGAGCGTGAAATTTTGTACAAAGTTTCCTTTTGTGACGTAGGAAAGCACTAAGAGAGGATTTTCCAAAATTCTCCCCCCAAGAGGTTGAAACGGGCGTCCAAAGTTTATATGGAGAAGCCTACTTTCACGCGAGCGAAGCCGCTGGTAGAAGCTAGTATATATATATATATATATGTGCAGACAGATAATAGGAAAACCAATAAGCGCTATGACGATACTGCTGCCAACTTCTTACGGATATGCTCGCAAACCTTCACTTTGAAGGTCAATCGGTTGGTTGCCATTGTATGTTTTTAAAAATATAATATCATCACACTATAACAGTCCAGTGCTGTACTAGTACATAGGCATCTGCTGCTACTAGTCTACTATGAGGATCTTTACGTAAGCCGAGTCGCGGTCTCCATTCAAGACCATGACGTTTAAAGTAAGATTGTTTCATTCTTATTTCCAGTGTAGGTAAAAGATGGCGCTAGACAACCTGTATAGCTCTGTCTCTTACACTGAAATAAGAATGAAACAATCTTACTTTGAACGTCATGGTAACCCCCTTTGATCTTTGCAACTGTCATCAGTTTGTTAAACCAGTTCTGCTCATTCAGAAGGTTTTGTCAATAACATGGTTTCTTTAAACAACATAAAGGTAGCCTAGTCAACTCATTCATGCCTTTGAATTGCGCAGTCATGATGAATATGACTAATGCTTGAACTGTGTGGACAGGGCCACTCAAATCCGTATGGTCCTAAGACCACTTTAGACATTAAATTGCATTGTTTTTTGAGTAGGAAATCATTAAATGACCTCTGGGTGGGGTGTGAGGGAGTGTCAGAATTTTACTAACCCGCTTGTGTTTCTTTAGTTAGTCTTTACGTTCCCGGCCGCGGAAACTGTTTCAAAAAGTCCCGAAGCTCTGGTTTTCATATGATTTGAAGATTACATGTTTTCTGTATGGACTTTAAAAGAGAATTCGACTTCTGAGTTTTTTTTCAGGGTAGTTAAAATAATATAATATAATAATATTACACAACTATCACACAACGCCGTCTAGTCCCAAGCTAAGCTGAGCTTGTCTTATGAGTACCAGACAACTGATAAACATACTTAAATAATTCTAAATACATACATATTATAGATAAATTACAGCCAGACACAGAACAAATGATCGTGTTCATCACACAAACATTTGTCCTGGGTGGGAATCGAACCCACGACCTCCGGCATAGCAGTCAGGGCCACTAACCACTAGATCAACAGACCATTCTCAGTTAGCTAGGAAACGGCCTCATCTAGTTTAAATTGTCGAAAAAACTGACGTGTAATAGCTATCATTTACTTGTCCTTGGGGTTTTGCAATATCAATTTACGTCTGAAGTAAGAAAAAAAAAACACTTTTCTTCGTTTCTACCTCAATTTACGCCAAAATCACACCCTTTTCTGAACACAGGAGGCGTGGTTGGTGGTCACCATGTGGTCCAGGGGTCCATTTTATTGCCATGTCGGGTCCGGCTTACAAATCGCATTAGAAAACGGGGACCATCGGGTCTTTACACCTGTTGATTTGTTTGCAGAATTGTGGTTATTGGGAATGATTTTCTATTGGCAATTTTATTGAGAAAGTAAATAAACTAATGTAGATCATTGGCTTGTGGCTAAGTATTATCAGCTTTTATAGGTCGGTCTTCAAAGTCAAACAAGGCACGTCCTCACGCCCCAGCCGCTGCGACAGGAGACACCATCTCTGGACGTAAGCCCAGGCTTGCGAAGGACAAGCAATGGATAGCTCGCCGTTCAGTCTTCGGGCAAGGACCGTGACCCAGTCGTCCACGGCGCGTTAGTGTTCCACACGTGCCTCAAAGAGGTGTCAGCGAAACCGTAGGGCCCAGTAGGACCGACGCCCGCAAGGGCGGAATGCGCTATGGGGAATTTCTGATCAAATAGGGCTATAAAAATATTCCTTGTATTGTTTAGTTAGTATCACAAACTTTTAAACTGCTTTTTCTGAAGGTCGATGAACCCTAAAGTTTCTTTTAACGACCCGTCGTTAACTTTGAATGTTTTCTTTCAAAGTTTTCAAAGTATCTAATTTTTAACGATTCAAAGGTGAAATAGTACAAAATCTTTTTTTTTCTACTAAGATCTAAATCACCTAAAGAGGCTAAAGATGCTTTCATCTTCTCTACAGTATTTATCACGGCTATTTACATAGCATTAATTCTTTTTAGACAGTAATCACGCGAGAATGCAAAAATGCGTTCTCAACGAAATTGTTCTTCTTTTCGAATCGATGGTAAACTCATTTTGAGCCCCCAGTAGGTGGCTGCGTTAACTGCAGCATCGGTGGCACTCGTTAAATACTCCAGAGTGGAGGTGTATGGGTATTTTGGGCACTCCAAATGTTCAAGTGGCTCATATTCTGAACAGGGGCACTGTACTCACATTGAGTATCCGACGGGTCTATAAAACCTCATTTCGTCAAGTTCTATTAAAGAAATAGTTCCAACCGTAGGATTAGATATCTACTTACAGTTAGAAAAATTTCAAATCTTGCAGTCAAATACCAAACCATTAGACGAGTGGGGAGGAAAACAGAGGTTCAGGTAACCTCTGAAGGGACTGCTGATAATAATACCTTTTCAGCAATAAAATAACAATTTTCTGCCGTGACCCGAATTTTAAAACAGACGCTTTAGTATTTTTAGCGCGTTTTTTAAGAGGTCAATTGAAAACACGTGATTTTTCAACGTGAATATTTTTATTGAAATAAATTGATTTTAATGTTACATTTTGTGGGAAATCGTTTTAATGAAGTTATTTTAGTTTGAAAGGGAAACCATTGTTTTACTGAGATTTTTATGTCGAAGTTCAAAGCTCTTAATATATATTTTTTTAATAATGGCCTCTGAAAACAATTTTTGTCCGCGTGAAAGCAGGTTGCTCCATACAAACTTCAGATCCCCGTTTCATCCTCGTACGGGGGAGTTTTCTGGAAAATCCTTTCTTAGCCTATATCTAAAAAGAAAACCTTGTACAAAATTTTACGCTCTTAGTCCCAGTAGTTTCGGCAGAGCGTTGATATGTCATTCAGTCAGTTTCTCCTTTTATATAACTATATAGACTAATCAATGTTATGTCAAAGTTTATTTAAAAACATTAATAATAGAATAATAACTAACTGACTTCTGACTTGACTAAGCGTTTCGCTTCGTCGTTTATACCGCGTACATCGAAGGACTGGAACAATTCGACTGCTGCGGTCTTCCCGTCCAACTATAATTTAGGTGTCTTCAAGGCCAGAGTGAATAAGCTCTTAATAAACTAGTGCGCCACACCATCAATGATTGCATCACTGCTTACCATCAGGTGGGATCGCAGTCAAGCACTGGTTTATAACAATAAAAAAAAAATAAGATAAATTTGCTTCTAGCAAAAAACATAAAAAAAAAACTGACCAAAAGTTTACAAAATACAATGCCATTTTACAGGGACTTAATTAATTAAACTATTTTCGCTAGAAAATCAAACTGAATTCTACTCCTATTTTATGTCTCACCAATCATGGAAAGGAGGGGTTGTCTTAAAATAATATAGTCAAAGTTGGGCGCACCAATATTATTAGGTTTAGTAATAAATTGAATTTGAAAATTTTTTGCTTTTTTATTTATCAAATTATTCTTGTCAGATTTATCTCTGATAATATTTTCGTTTTAACGTAGTTTTCTTCTAAAGTAAATTACTTAAGACATTCGTGTTAAACGGAGAATAAAAAATAATTTTGTAGGCAGCCAATTTGGTTAAGACGAAAATAGAAGACTTGGACGAATTTAGAGCTGTTTCACACATGAGATAATAGCTAACTTTATGAATTATATATACAGTGAAATCTGGTTAAGAAGCCCTGGTTATGTGAGAAAATGCTACTTCTGAAATTACAACGAGTTTCCGACATTTTTATAAAGCATTAAAATACCTACTCGTACGTCTGTTACTGAAAATAATAAACTTCAAAAGAGGAGATAATTTTTTATTTATTTTTTACCTCTGTACTTGGAACTTTTCAGCAAATATGTAGTGGTGGTTTTTTTAAGGTGGTAATTCATTCTATGACTTCCCACTCCTCTTTCCGTTCTTGGGTCATATTTCAAACGTTCTCGCAGCCCAGGTAGTGGTAGTGATGGTGTAATTGGGACATTAATTAATAGTTCAGATCTTGAATATGGCTCCGGACAGGTTGCGACACGTTTGCTTACTGATTTTTTCCTGTACGGAGATTTTTTTTACTCTCTCTAGGATGAAGCGTGAAGGCGTTTCAGACTTTTACTGACTAAAACCTATCAGTTCAAGTCCTTTGCGTTTCAGGGCCAAGATAATGTTTTAGAAACGATCTCGTAGCATTGTTTCCAAGATGAGATTATTATTGGAACGTTTTTGATTAAGAGATCAGGGGCCATACCATATCCTGTTAAAGATATCAAGCGTGCAAGCGAGAAAGAGGGATGGAGCTAAGCACCCTATACAGCTCCATCCCTTAACAGTTTACTTTAGATAGTCAAATGGGTCACGTCGCGTGGTAGGGCCTCAGGCCCACAGAAATCACACGACCAAAGTCTATCCATGTACATTCACCCGTTGTCTTTATACGATGACAAATGGTTTACTAATCACACGTCCAGAGCTTCCTGACTTGTCTGTTTATGAACACACATAAGAGCTATTACTTGGTGTTGTGTGTGTACATATTATGTCTGTGGTTAAGCCAGAGAGCAAGGAATATCCAGACCGTCGAATGAAGATTCCACCAATGTTATAAATATAAGTGAAAATTTGTGAGCGTTTATGTATGATTGTTACTTCTTTACACTCGAATGGTTTGGCACTGGAAGACGAAGGTTGGTCCACAAGGTGGACAGATGACCTGGTGAGGGTCGCGGGAATCCGATGTGTGCGAGACGCACTGGACCGGTCGTTGTGGCGACGCTTGGGGAGGATTATGTCCAACAGTGGACGTCTTTCGGCTGAAATAATGATGATGACTCGAAGGTTTTATCTCGGCAGTATGTTGCCTTGGGATACACCCAGGACATTTTCTCCCGTATGCCAAATTTCATCCAAAGCTGTTAAACCCTAACAAACATATATTTCCACTTTTACAATATTACTGTGATAGACTCGTGTTCGATCACTATCTCACCTGATAATAAGTGATAAGGTGGTCGACAATGGACCACGTGCTTCAAGTAACCTATTCACAAAGACCCCCGGTTGGTTGTAGGTATACACATCGTGAATTCTCCTTAGGTGAACACATAATGTCATGTCTAGCGTGACCGCTGAGGTGCTTCAGAACTCCATGGGTGAAGCTGTCAAAGGCTTCTCCATAGTTTATGCTCAAACAGCGAAGTTACCTTAGTGGCAGGTGATGTTTGGATGGGATTTAATATTAGGGTTAGAACGGTGTAGAAATACACCGGACATGTTTTAATTGTCTACAGGGATGTACGGCAAAAGAATGGGGATGGGAGTCGAGGCTGAAATGATGATGATATTGATGTAGTTATTTCTTCTTTCAGTAAATAACTCGAGAAATATTTCAATTCTGTTGTATCTGTCACTAACTTTTCCTCGAAGTTTCATCAGCGTCTTTGGGTCACTGCTCCGCTTCCACGAGTCGTACCGTGATGTTGGTATAATATTTTGGTATAATATACCTTTGGTCATAAACCATGCTATCTCATACAAAAAGATTTTTATAATCTGACTTGTAGTTCCAGAGGTTAGCGCGTTTAAATAAATTAAAAGAACTGTCTCTCTTTGTTATAGTAATATCTCATATGCTAGCTTTTTCCACAACTTCAGCTGAGTGAATGCCATTTATTGCAGACGAAAAATCGAAGTCAAAGCCGGATAAAAAGTAGCTAAGTCCCTGCTTGTGGTTCAAGCTTATTCCGTACCAAAGTTCATCAAAATCCGTTCAGTAGTTTAGCCGTGAAAGCGTAACAGACAGATAGAGTTACTTTTACATTTATATCCACTGTTATAGTATGAATAAATAAGTATAGATTACTAGCCTTTTTACTTGATATTATAAAAGTAATCTCAATCACTCGTCAACTGCTGACTTGTATAAAACTTGGCACACAGCTAAACTTGTCTTTTGTCTGTCCAAGGCGTGTCCTAGATCCTGTCCTGTGTCCTTACACAGCCTGTGTTTGAAAAGGTATCCTGCGTCACACTTAGAACGTTTGAAAGAGTGACCATGGCCCTATAATACAAAGGAGAACTGAAGGACACAAGTGAGTTTTAGATAGCAAAAGTCTGACACGCCTTCCCGCTCTGCTCTAGGGCGCGAGAAGTCATGTGATGAATACCCACCTCAAAAAAAAAAACAAATTGAAATTCAAAGACAAACTAGCAAATAAAATAATAATCATAAACTGCATATTCATTTTACACAAAACGGAGGTACATTCAAAACGTTGCATGTCGTAAGTTTTACGTGTGTTCACGAAAACAACGTTTCGCAGGAGAGCTGCACAAAACAATCGTGTCATTGAGAACAAGAGTGTTGCAGGAATACAGATGGTTTGTTCTACTTGGAACCGAATGTGTTGCATTTTTTAGGTGAATAATATTGAATACCTACTAGCTGTTGCCAGCGGCTTCGCCCGTATGAAAATAAAAGATTGTCCTAAGGGAATATAGAATAGAATAAACTTTATTGTACACCAAAATAGTAACAACTTTACACTAACTTAAATCTATGGGTACAAAGGCGGTCTTAGCGCTGACAGCGATATGTACCAGACAATCTTAGGATGGACTGTGAGAACTTGAAATTAGGTAAAACTGAGTTTAGGTAGCAATTAGAGTGAAAGGGATTTATCTTTGATTAGATTTGAACATACTCTTGGGATAAAATCTATCTTATGTGCTATTGCAGGACATAGGTGGATGACTATCCACACACGCACTTACAAGCTTTCGCCTTAATAATATTATTAAGTGTAATAGTGTGATTACTTTTGATTAGGGTTTACCTATTTCGTAAGTAGATATTTGAAATAGGATTAAGCTTTAGTCAAATTAATCAAGTAGTGTTAAGTGTCAACTAACTTGAATGCAAGTCATCCAGACGAAAATAATCGCTATTCTTTCTCTTGATAATAGTTTAAAGTCAAGTTAGTATCGCGGGATTCTCCTGAACGATTCATTGTTTCAACTCTACATTTTTGAAGATTTGTAAAGCTACACAGCCTTACAAATCTTCCAGCCTGCACCAGCATTTTTTATTTGAACTGTAAACCTCAAATCAGTACCATTTCTGTTATATAGTTGTGTAAAGGCCTCTGCGATCTCAGAGGCCAGACTGTCGTTTTTCAGTTTCCCAAAAAATTATTAACAAACAACGTCTAGTACTTTACTTTTATCTAAAACTTACCCACAGCTTAATTATTGCCTTTGTCAAGACTCAAGAATCAAAATAGATTCCGTAATTAATAGAATACCAGTTTACCAACTTCGGGCTGTCACTTTCAGAATACACTCTCGTTATCTGGTTCCTCAACAGGAATTAGCGATGTCAGCCTGTATCCGACAAACAAAGGGTGTTCATAATCCGTGATTACGGACTTCCAGTCTACATATGTATTTACACCCACGCTTAGTTTGTATGTTATGGAACTGGATTAGCTTAGATTTCGCTTTCAAATCAAAGATTTTTGGGTTAGGAATATTGTTGAAAAAATTGTATAAAAGTAAGTCATTAAAAAAAACAAAACTGGGCAAGTGCGAGTCGGACTCGTGCACTGAGGGTTCCGTACAAACTTAAAAGGTAAATTGCGGTTTACGATTTATGACGTATTAAATCGGTGGAAGTTTATAAGGTAATGTACATCATATATTTTTTTTAGTTTTATTATTCTCTAATTTTAGAAGTTACGGGGGGGGGGACACATTTTACCACTTTGGAAGTGTCTCAATATCATTTTTGAAGACCTATCCATAGATACCCCACACATATGGGTTTGATGAAAAAAAAATTGAGTTTCAGTTCTAAGTATGGGGAACCCCCAAAATTTATTGTTTTTTTTTTTCAATTTTTTGTGAAAATCTTAATACTGTTCTCAGAATACATCTACTTACCAAGTTTCAACAGTATAGCTCTTATATTTCGGAAAAAAGTGGCTGTGACATACGGACCGACAGACAGACACATGACGAATCTATAAGGGTTCCGTTTTTTGCCATTTGGCTACGGAACCCTAAAAACTATTTTACAAACAATAAAAACAGGGCAGCTGATGTTCTTTCTTTTTTTTAACCGGGCAACGTTTTTATAATAAAGAGGATGGACACTAGGAATATCTCATGTATTGTGGATGCGTTTACAAAGATATAAACTCACATACACAATACACCCAGACTCTGAAGACTTTTGTGTAGGCCATACAAATATTTATTTCATGCGGGAATAGAACCCAAGACCAAGCACAACAGCCAATCGCGCGACCACTGCACCAACCGTGAAGTCTAACAAAATGAAAGGCGCTACAATTGACTGCGTAAAACAGTACAATGTAAATAAAACTCGTAAATTAAAATCAACATTTTTAATAGAATCATAACAAGGGAGCTAGAAGGAACAAACCATTTCAAACGTCTACAATTCTAAATCCATTTTGCTTCCCGTGTCTAGTAAATAAACAGACGGCAAGATCCCGTGATGACACAGCGCGTTCGTGTCAAGATCGTGTCAGTTCGGGCTGTGGTTCGGGTTGGTTCGTGAGTCTTCGGGCTTTCGGTCGGGCGGGTTTGAAAATGATATGCGTAAGTGGAATGAGAGTGTAGTGTTTATTTTTTTTATTGGCAGTGAAATTAGCCACCAACCAAGGTTGACTGGTAGCGAATGCTTAAAGCATTAGTCCAAGGTGGGATTAAGTAAGTTTGTGAAAGATTTTTTTTTTGTTAGCTTGTTCTATCCCACTTCTGGTAAAGGCCTTTTACCTTCATTCTTTCCATCTATCGCGGGTATTTGAAGTATTATAAAACAAATCAAATCTGTGTGGTCTGTCCTCAAAAGACCATCTCAGATACTAATCTACATGGTTCTCATATGATTTGACCATTACATGTTTGCTGACTATAGACTTTAAAATAAGATACCTTGACCTCTGAATTTATTTCAGTGTTTTGTTTAAATTGACGTGTAAAAGTTTTTTTTTTTAAACCTATTTGCAAATTTAATTCATTTATCAGTTTAAAATTGTCATAACCGAAAAAAAAGTGTCATGATGCACATTGATTAAAATCGAAAATTCATACTTTTCGTTTTTGATTAATAAAACGAAGTGTTTAAAAAAAATTTAGCCGACCGGAATCGACATGAACTTCTATTTTTGACTGCTGGAGAAACATAATAAAATAACTTGATTTTTTTTTGGGTTCCAACAATGAGATACTGATATCTCATCGTTGGAACCACTGAAACAACTCTAGTGAACATAAAATATCGATCGTTTGACAAAAACATGAAAACAGATACAACTAAAACTCAAACGAGATTTGTAATCACATAAAAATGAAGAGACAACAACTACGCCCTAGTTATGGCGACAAAAAACAATATAATAGGGGTAATCGTAAAAATAACATAAAAATAAATGATTTTCTTTATTCAATACAGTTTCACCTTACGTCCCAAGAAGGTTTTTATGGTAAAAAATAACAGAATCCGATACTTCGATTTGTATTCCCCTTACCGCTGGGAGCTTCTGTTTTTTTTTTTTTGTTAACATTCTGCCTCCCCCCTCTTTCTTATAATACGGTGGAGGGATAATTTTAAGGTAGAGGAGGGAGCGGTGCGTTCGTAATCCATTGAAAACCTTTTTTTTTTTTTTGGCGTGGTAAAACCCACCTGTGTTCCTTCAGTTGCCCTTTGTATTTCATGGACATGGTAACTCTTTAGAAAAATTCCGCAGCCCAGCGCTGTAGCGTAGTGGTCTTATGACTAGACCGGCACTCAGTGTGGTACGAGTTCGAATCTGAGATTTTTTTTCATGGATAGTGTGAAAGTGAAACCCTGGGACGAACGCAAAGAAGGAACAGGAGTGGTTTTTTAGTCAGTAAAAGTCTGACACTATCTCCCGCCCCGCCCAAGAGCGGGATTTGTCATTAGATAATTTTCCAACCTAAAAAAAAACCTATCCTTAGAAATAGTACATTATCGAAATATTTTGGATGTGGATCAAAATAATGTTATTTATGTCAATAATGTAACATTATTTACCCCATTGTAGTGCTAACCAGTTTTTCTTAAAAATAAAAGACATGATCTCGTATCAGCTGGCTGTGTAATTTTTATTTGCTTTATGATCTGAACTATACAACTTACAAAAGCCTAGTTGATACTTAGTGTGACCCAAGGGCTGGCTTAAAAACCTCAGATATTGATGAAGAGAGGAGACGGACATACAGTCGTCACGTTTATTTATGAGGCCTATTTAAATTTACATTTTTAACGATGTTTATTATATATACGTTCTTGTATTGGCTTCTGTAAAAAGAAGCCATGAATGACGAAATTTCATTCAACCAATCCATTCAGCAGTAGGCATACAAAAAAGCTGTTAGAAAATAACCTTTTCAAAAAATAAATGTAACTCAATTGCGTCAATAGCATCTATACTCGCAGACTCTATTTACAAAACGCTTACAAAGACGTACACAAAAAAATAAATTACATCTAAAGTATTCATAAACCTTAACCAATTCAAGATCTTATCCTAAACACTCCTTCTGAATCATCGAACACTGGTTTATCTGGTTCTAATCTTACGCAAGATTTTCGCTCATAACTTGGGCCAGGACAAAGAGTAGACCCCGGTCAATGTTTATAGAGGAAAATGGGCATTCTGACTGTAAATAAGCCAAAGTACATCTCAATTGCACAGCAACTGGACGTCAAACGAAGTTTAGGAGCATATAAACGTGTTTTGCATCAGAAATAACGGTTTCTATTGATTTATTTATATGCCAAGCTTGGATAAACAAGAAATTCTGATCTGTTGTACAAATGAGAATTCGGGGTCCTAAAAATTTTATGGCATTTAGGTGTGCACAATTCGTTGGTTGTTACTATTTTATTTCGGTTCGTAATTTGGTCTTGGTGAATGAAATACGTATGCTTCACATTTACATTTTTTATGTATAAGGGTCTTTGGTATTTTGGTTCTACTGAGCTGCTGTTAAAACTCTGAAGACAAGAGCACTGGCTTTATAAAGTAACTGATCATAGTCTATATATTATTTATTTCGCAAATTAAGTAGTTATAAATAGAAATAAAGAACGAAAACATGTTTATTCTGCCCAAATAGACGCAAAATAAAATACAATCAATCTGTGCCATGTGCAAACCGGGCATAACTGTGCTGCACCTTAGACACTAGACAATAAACACAGTTGTCTGATGTCCACAGCTTAGTCTGTGGTTGTCAATTGTACCGACCGACAGAGATTGACATAACATAATATAAATATAAACAATAATCTAAGAAAAACAAATACAATATATAAATCCAAGTGGTGCGTCGCATCTAGGCAAAAATAGGTTGTTGCTCAGCTTATACCGTGACGCTGGGCAAATCCAGCAATCAACGATGCTGATTTTCAGCAACCACACATAAATAACACTAATAATTCAATTTAAACTAGATGAGGCTGTACTGTTTCCTGAGAAGAAACACCGAAACAAATTAAAAAGTCAAAATCTCTTTTTAAGTCCATACAGTGAACACGTAATGGTTAAATGATATGAGAACCATGCAGATTAGTGTCTGAGATGGTCTTTTGAGGAAAAAACTACACAGATTTGAGTGGACCTATCCATCAGTCAGGACTACTAATAAGCTCAACGACTCCACGAATAATACCAAAAAGGACATTTAGGTAGTTAGGCCAAATAAAGTTCTCAAACTGCCGAACAAACGTTAAAATTAATTAAAAAAATCCACGTAGTCCCCACATTCACTGTCCATTACAATTACCGTCCATTCCAGGTTGCCTGGAAGAGATCGCAGATTGCGATAAGGTCACCCATTGTATGCGCGTATGTTTTTTATTTAGTTTCCTTTTATGTTTGGTGTACAATAAAGGATATAATAGTTCACAATACTAATGATTAAAAAAAAAATTGGTAACAAAGTAAATATAACAAGTCAACTTAATATAACAAGTGCCAATGTCTATAAAACAAAGTATAATAATAAAAAAGAAACAAAAAGAAGGTTACGTTCATAGCCTAGGGAAATTAAGCCGGCCTGTCAGGGCTGCTAGATAGAGATACTGTGGCCTTCGCAAACGGTAACTGAAGGAGGTGGGTTTTATTCAGTAAAAGTCTGACACTTCCTCTCGCTCCACCCAGAGCAGGAGAACTTATTTGATGATATAATTCAGCGCTGTGGCTCTGTCCAGCACATGAGCCCCAGCATTTTGCTGAGCGCTGGCCGTTTTGCATGAATGTGTCGCATAATTTAACTTTTTTGTATAATTTGTTATATATGTATGTTATTATTATTATTTTTTAAGTTATGTGTCATGTTTGTGCAAATAAACTGTTTTTCTTTCTTTCTTTCATGATTTACCAGTTGCTTCGCCCGCGTGAAAGTAAAAAACCGGGCAAGTGCGAGTCGGACTCGCGCATTGAGGGTTCTGTAAAAACTTACCTATCAAAACAGTTCAATTTCCGAATCGAGTCTCAAAGATTTTTACGAATCGCAAAATTTCTTTTTGTTTGTAACGTAACTACAAATTTACAGTTTTCAGATTTTTTTCTATACTTATGCTATGAGACCTTGCTTCATGCCTTTCAGGGTTCTAGGGCAACGAGAAGTACCCTATGAATTTTGATTCCCTTGAGAGTGTCAAAATGTACGTTTTTTGCAACATAAACGGCCGTATCTTTTTTTTTTTCGTTAACTTACAAGTTTGATTTTCTTTGTGTGCCAAATTTCAACTAAATCCGTTCAGACATTTGAGGGTGACGAAGCAACATACACAGACTCACAAACTTCCGCCTTTGTAATATTAGAGTGTTATCTCACCAGGAAACCAATGTTATTTCAAGAATTCAAGCCTAAAAACCAGAGCAGCTTAATTCCAGCTTTGAAACCCAGGGATTTTTCTTGTAACACCTCTTAGCCACAATCTGAGATCTGACGTTTTTTTAAACTGTCACGAGCAATTGTAATTCAGAGCGCGCTCCGAACAGGTGATGGTAGATACGACGAACCGTTTTAGGTTCGTTTCGGAGTCGAGATCCTGCGATATGTCGGTATGTGAGGGAAATTGTGGGACAATGTACGGTTTGGTATGGGAGTGTGAATTTAACGTAGTTTTGTTTTTAAAAGATGTGAAAAATTCGGCTAATGTATCGTTGTATGTGAAATGCTACCAATACTGGTGACCTGCCCCGGCTTCACTATGATTCAAATTACATACCTAACTAAACCTTCCTTATTTATTGCTCTTTCTATGAGCGAAAATAGAATTAGCGGAATGCTTTGCACTATATTACTTAAGATAATGAAATCAAAAGGATCTAAAGAAATTAAACAAAGTAATAAATAATCTATCAGCGATCACGGTTATCAAAAAGTTTAAAATCCTTCGGAAACTATCGCTCATAAACTACACTTTCTTTAAACTACAAGGTAGACATGGTATATTACCAACAAGCTTCTCCCAGCTGCTTCGCTCGAGGAGGGGTGGCAGGTGGTCGCCTCCTTCTGCGAAGCAGTCATGTTAGCGAAGAAGGAGGTGCATGCGCGAGGGAGCGGCCCTCACGCCCTAGCCGCCGGGATCCCGATTTCCGGCCACCGTAGGCGCGGGCTTGCGGACGGCGAGCAATGGGTAGCTCGCCGTCCGACCGTCCGGTAACCGTCCGGACCGAGCCCAAGTCGTCGACGGCGCGTATTGTTCCACGCGCGCCTCAAGGATATATCAGCAAACCGTAGGGGCCCAGTAGGGTCGAATCCTACTGGGGCCACGGGTCTGCTTCTGAAAGGAAGACTCGGCCCTGGTATGAAAGGCAACGAAGGAACAGAAGTGGGCTTTTAGTCAGTATAAGTATGACACACCTTAGCGCTCCGCCCAAGAGCGGGGGATGTCATAGGAAGATTTTCCCACCGAAAAAAAAAGTGCTCCTCTCGTGAGGAAGCAAAAATATGCCTATGTCACTCAGTGATAAATTGGGATTCTACTGTTAATTTCTACAGTACTTTTTGTTTATTCATTACAAACAAAAATCCAAAATTAAATTATTATTTCACCATCACCTATTTTTACCATATGGGTATAGAAGTACCTACCTATAGTTTATCCTAGTCTATTAAGCAAATTCTTCATTGATGAGCAATATTTAAGCAAGTATTTATCTAAATGTTATGGCGTCAAAGAACTCCTTCGCATCGATGCCGACTGCAAATATGCCCAAAAGACTCGCGGAATTTCCACGTTGTATCACAATGCTTATCCTCTGTCCAAGATAAAATCTAAGTCCGCGCTTAACTTCAATCATAAGCTGGCTTCTCTTACTCTTACAAAATTTTAATTTATTTATCGAAGCATACTGTCAAATGTTGAATATAAACCATCTCATCGCCACACAAATCACTTCTCTGAACTCAAAACTTTCTTTTTAGAACTCAATTAGAGAACAAAACTCAGTCTGCCGTGGTCCAGGGTTGATTAAAATTAGTTAGTTGACTCAACTAAAGCGAAAACATGCCCCACTGAGTCCACGGGGCCTAAACACGTGGAAATGTAAGCACTTCCTGAAGATATAATGGAAATCACTTTACAAATGCTTTTGTTGGTGTAAGTTAGGAGATTTAGTGAGGATAGCTACTGTTTTGTGGCATTCACAAGAGACGGGCGATCTCAATATGTAGATCGTTTTTTTTCTTTTCAGTCATTTTCAAGTATGTCTGGCAGTTTGAGTATTTTCTCCGGCCTACCCAAATGTCTTTTAGCTATACGAATACTGACAAATGCTTGCACTGCCTGGACAGGTCCAGTCCAGGTTTTTCTTTCCTTAAAAGACCATCTAAGAAACTAATCTGCATGGTTCTCATGTGATTTGACCGTTACATGTTTGCTGTATAGACTTTAAAGTTCGGAACTTCCAATAGATTTTGCACCTCGAATTTTAAGTTACATGTTTTTATTTATCTTGTTTTATCTGTGTTCAAAATAAATAGTAAGTTAAATTTAAGTTTCTTTTGCACCTCTGATTCCAATTTCGGGTCCGATAAATTTTTATCGGAACTTATATCGAAGGTACAACAAACAAGTGTATACTTATCGCGTGGAACCTTCCTCTTTCCAGGCCTTCTGTCGATTACTCTTGTTATTATGTTTCGTATTTCCGGAATGTTGTGAAATCTCTCTTCATTTATACTTGTTGATGATGATGATTCGAGTTGATTACCTTTAGTAGTGTTTCATTTGATACTGCCTCCAACTCCGCCTCCGCCTCCGAATTCGTTTCCGATATCACTACTACCGCTACATCCCTACTTTATACCACCAGTGTTTTCAGTTGCATCCGAAACTTATGGCTTAACGTCTTTCATATTGTTGTGCAGTGTTCTAAACCTCACATACCCTGACCCAGTAGCCAAAATTATTTCGAAAACAGCCCGCCATTTTCTCATAACCCACATCCCGGTCCAGTCCAGCGCCCCGGGGTACACGACCGTCCCAGCGTATAATTCGATTTAGATAGATGTTACAAAGACTCCACTGACTTAGCTACGGGTCCAAAGGCTTCCTAACTAGCTTACCATTATACTGAAGTGAAAAATGAATGGATAACTTTTACTCGAGCAGAAAGTGAGGATTTTGGTTTTGTAACTTCGCTTTTGTGTCGTTTTTTGTCTTCATGAGGATTTAGTTTATGAGTGATGTGATTTGTGGGTTTCTTTGTCAGAGAATGCATCAACACCTATGGCTTTGAGTGCATTAGTTACTGGTTCTGACGTTTTATGAAGATAATACGTTGTAGGTTTCCATTGAAATACTGTTATGGGTCGGTAGGTGTTTAATTTGTTTTCTTTTTAGGGATACGTACGCGAAGGGTAAGAACGAGACCCTATTCCTAAGCCTCTGTTGTCCTGTAACCTTCCGGACCGAGCCCAAGTCGTCGACGGCGCGTGCTGTTCCACGCGCGCCTCAAGGAAACGTTAGCTTACTGTAGGGGCCCAGCAGGGTCGAAGCCTACTGGGGCCACGGCTCTGCTTCTGAAAGGAAGAATTGGCCCTGGTATGAAAGGCAACGAAGGAAAAGGAGTGGGTTTATAGTCAGTAAAAGTCTGACACTATCTCCCGCCCCGCCCAAGAGCAGGGAATGTCATAAAATGATTTTTCCACCGGAAAAAAAAGACCTAATATTAATCAAGAGCTATTTCAATTGGGTAATAATATATATTTTTTTATTTGCGTGACAGATTAGACAAAATACACCTCTGTCATAATTTTTTACACTAATCGATTGTCGTTAAAAAATAAGAACCCCTACCAATACTATTTTCAATATCAATAGGGCTACTGCTAACCGAATCCTGCGGAACACTGACATACATAATCTGTTACCGGTAATGATAACCAGGTTACTGAGTCTGGCAACCCTTAACTAAGTTAGTTAGGAGTTCATCAATCAATCAAGGTCCATTTGAGTGGAACAGAGTTAGGTTGCTGAAAGAGTTCGCAAATCTAATCAAGTTTCGTTGGAAATAGATCGATTCTTGATTGACTGGAAATATGATAAAACTAGTTGCTTTGAGGACTTGTAGTACAAATTAAGTAGAAGTTAAAAATATACCAACGGCTCCTGGAGCTGTATTTCACAAACCTTTCATGTTTATTTTTCGATACTTTTCGGGGAAAAATGTTGCAACGAAACGTCGAAATGATTTTTCCCATTAATATATTAACTGACTAGCTTCAGCCAGCGGTTTCACCCGCGGGATTGTAGGAAATTATAGCCTATGTCACTCAGTGAAAAATTAGGATTTTAATAATGAAAGAATTTTTAAAATCGGTCCAGTACTTTGGAAGTTCATTCAAACAAAAATGCATTTATTTTTTCTCTTTATAATAATCTATATATAATAAAAATAGTTTAAAAAAAAACTAAAAAACCACGCTTTTATAGAAAATCCAACTAAAAAAATAGAAAATAAAATTTAATAAATTTGGATTAAGAATAGTGTACATAAGAAATAAATGTATATTATTGTAAAAAAGCGTGGGGTGCACATAATGTCAATAATTATGAACATTTTATTGACAGATGAGTAGAAGGATCATCACTTTGATAATATCTTAAAAAAACACTTTGAATGCACCCCACGCTTTTTTACAATAATATACATTTATTTCTTATGTACACTATTCTTAATCCAAATTTATTAAATTTTATTTTCTATTTTTTTAGTTGGATTTTCTATAAAAGCGTGTTTTTTTTAGTTTTTTTTAAACTATTATTTATTTTTCATTTTTTAGTTAATTTTTTTTATCATTACATCAATTTACTACTAAAGTGAGACTGAGTAAATGTTGGCTGCTTTTAGATTATATATTCAATAAAGCGTGTTGAAGAACTATAGTACTCAATAATTTCAGTATCGTGTCATAAAAAATCAATGATTTTCAAAAAAATCAGAAAATCACTGATGTTTATTCTAAGACAGTGACTAATCAGATAAATGGGGAAATTGGGTGCCTGCTGCCTTCCTTGGATGCGGTAGTCGTTTCTCAGGTTCCCACTCCGAAAATGTCATCTTCTTAACAGTTGGTGACCTTATCGACTGCAGACCCAAGGTCATGCTGGTAACTAAATTATATGCCGCAAAATAAATAGATATTTCTGTCCTGAATATTTTGTTTTGTTGTAAATACGAAGTGTTATTTGGTAAATCACGGTTATAAATATATTATGGATTTTATAAAATGATAATAGAATTCGTATTAGATTTGTCGGGACACATATCGTCGCTTATATTACAACACCGCGAATATGCCTTTTTCTGAAAAAGGCATATTCGCGGTGTTGTAATATAAGCGACGATATGTAAGTATAAGGAACAAGACGCAACTACCATATTAGTCTTTATAAGGTAGTAATGAACTGAGTGCCCGAAAGAGTAAGTCTGGAACTGCACGCATGCGTAGTTCACGCACTAACTCTGTCTCTCTTACTCGCATGCAAAGGATGCGGAAAGAAATTAATTAATCCTGGCGAATCTAATTAGGATAATCAGATATTTTGATCGGATTGTTGCATTGTCATCTATCTTTGACAAGTGTGCAAAGTTTGAATTAAATCTGATCGTTCAAAGTAGGACAAAATCGAGCTCAAAGGGGTCGGTTACAAACAAACAAACAAACATACATACATACAGGTGAAACTAATAAAAGCGTGTTAAAAAGCGAACTATTACTCACTAATTAATCACGAAATCTCAGAAACTATAACACCTACAAACTTAATATTTGGCAGGTAGGTTCCTTATAGGGTTTAGACATCCGCTAAGAATTTTAAGAAACGGAGGGAAACGGGAAACTAAGGTAATGAAACGGGGATCCAAAGTTTGTATTGAAAAACCATGCACGCGGGCGAAGCAGAAACTAGCTTGTTGATAAAATTCCTACGAAATCTGTTCCAGGCGTTCTAAAGCTGCGGGTCTTTCGGACAATCCCAGAACCTTTTCAAAAACCTAAGTCTCAGTTTTGTAACATCTTCGATACCTCGCATGTTTTCCAAATTTTCTGGAACACAATCAAACAGCCATTCCTCAAAGTTCTAAAGTGATACTAAAATGTCAGTTTTACCCACATTTTTATCTCATTTGGCTCTCGCTTATTTCCCTTATGTACAACATGTTTTGGAAGGACAGGCAAAGTTAATTTTTTTGTAGATAATATCCACAAGATAACTGTTTTTCCAAAATATCTGATGAAAAATGTGTAACAACTTCATAATAACGTAAGATTGGTTGTATGAAAACTCATGAAAATGTATCTCGGGTATCACTCTTAACTGTAAAGATCTGGACAGCAATACGTATTTAATTACAAATTAAATATCCCCATCCACTTACACTTCATCCAGCTTAATCCCAGTCCACATAAACCTTTAGCAAAATAAGTAGGGACCTGGACTAGGTATCAACGTTGCCAAGTAATGCAGTTAAATCTAAGTTCCGGCGCAGACAGGCGTTTTAACTCAGCGAGTGCCGCATTTTGCAGATAAAACTTCTCTTTAAACTTTAGTACACGATACTCTCTAGTTTTTCACCTGCCAACCGGATAATCCCGGGATTCTGTACCGGGACTGAGGAGCGTAGGTGTGGGGAAATGGTCTGGTAAGTTTTGTGTGTTTAAGGTCATTTGGTGATGTAGTTTTTCTCGTGCATAAAGTGACTTTTGGATTTTGGTTGACAATTCTTTAATTTGTCTGACTTCTCTCACAAATTACACACATAACTGTGGAAAAATCTGTGGATGCGCACAGGATCGGTCGTTGTGGCGACGCTTAGGGGAGGTCCATGTCTAACAGTGGACGTCTTTCAGCTGAAATGATGGCGAAATTAAATCATCAAATAACTTCTCCTGAGAATAGAATCGAGAGCATTCCAAATTTGACCCATTCCTATTTACTTCCTGCACTAATTTTATTATGAGTAGAATCGAAAAAGTACACCAAAATGCACTATAAAAATATTGTATTATTAGTTAAAGATTTCATTTATAAACCATCTCTCCATATTACTGAGCAAAAATAAAATGGCCAAAAGTGACATCCGCGCTTCTAGTGTTAATCATAAATTCATAATACGCCAGCTGCCGTAATTACAAAAAAAAAAACTACACAAGTAATACTACATCTGTTACAATATTAATCTAAAAAACCGTACAGATTTTTTATTGCCATCATATTAACCCTATCACTGCATGCCTACGGTATTATTGACCCTAACGAGATTTAATTCAACTAACTACAACTTATGTCCAATCAAAAACTATCCTTAGGTCTTTTGCATAAGATTTATATTTGTAGTTACATACAGAATCAATAGGACATCTGGCCCATGTAAGGAATGAAGAATATTAATTATTATTCAGTGGTGATGCGGTAAGTTTAATGATTGAAATTAACATAAGAGTTACACGTTTTGTTAGTAATTAGTCATTCATGTTGTATGTTAGTACGTATTGTAATTTGTTATATTAATAGATACAATATGTTTGACATATGTGTTGAATATTTTGTCATTTATAATAGATTTTATGTACTTACAGCTAATAAAAAACCCGCCAAGTGAAATTTGGACCCGCGCACGAAGGGTTCCGTGTCGTTCATAGCAATTAAATGGCAAAAAAGAATACCTACGTTTGTTGTATGGGAGCTTCGCTTAAAAAATATTTTATTTCGTTTTTAGAATTTGTTGTTAAAGCGGTATCGGTAACAGAAATACATCATCCTTGAAAATTTCAGCCGCGTAGCTATCACGGTTCATGAGCTACAGCCTTGTGACAGACAGACGTACAGCATAGTCTTAGCAATAGGGTCCCGTTTTTACCCTTTGGGTAAGGAACCTTAAAGATACAAATCCAGTGAATGAGGATTCTGTTTCCAAGAATTCTTGATAATAAAACATTCATTCCCCTTATTTCGTTATCCTCATGAAATATAATGCCGTCTGCCAATCCTCAGGTGACCACTTACAGCCGAAAATTACTTTTGTTTACTCAAAGCGCTAAGTCATTGAATTATGTAAGTTATAACTGAGAAATCCAATGCATTAATAATATCAAAATCCACAAAAACTCATTAAAAATAACACTTGAAAGTTATAATCGTTGAAAGTCGACCGCGGGCCTATTGGACCCAGGAAGTTTAAATTAAACTTGTCACCCACGGCGGTGAGGGAGGGTTAGGTACTCGGGTCTCGCGAAAAAATCGAGCACGGAACTTCCGTGGTCCGGTAGGTTAGATTTTAAATTGCTTTTGAAATGTATGCGGTTCTTGCATGACGAAGGGATTTGAGTTCGTAATTGAACTTTGGAAAATTCCTCCCGTCTTCACCAGGGTATTATCATGTTACTTCGTAAATAGCAGTTTTCTTCAGAATCATTGCGTTAAGATATTATTATTTTTTTTATTATTGAGGTGGGACGCGCCAGACTTAAATGACTAAAAGAGTTAAGCCCTGAAACACAGGGAACTGAAGAAATACCGGTGGGTTTTAGTCAGTAAAAGTTTTAGGGGCCCAGCAGGATCGAAGCCTACTGGGGCCAAGGGCCTGATTCAAAAAAGAAGACTCGGCCCTGGTACGAAAGGCAACGAAGGAACCGGAGTAGTTTTTTAATCAGTAAAAGTCTGACACTATCTCCCGCTCCACCCAAAAGCGGGTGATGTCATAAGATGATTATCCCACCGAAAAAAAAGGGCGGGAAAAAATATTTCCCACCTCCAAAAACAAAAAGGAGAGAAGTTGGACGTAGATTATTTTGTCAAAGTGAAAAAAAAAAATAGGTATCGATTTTTCAGCCTACCCCACCCATACTACTTAGTATTCCCAACACCATAACACGTCATTTAACATTAAAAAATTCATTGCATAAAATAACAAGCCTAATAGTCACATTTTCAGAATTAAAAACATCTCGCGGTACCCAAGTTTTTCTCGAATCTTTAACGTTGGCAACCCCTGATGCATACCCAAGTAGACGTTGCCGGCCAGTAATTCGTTTTTGAAACCCCCGATGGGTCCCCGAAATAAGATTTTAATTGTGGCCGGAAAAAACGTGGTTTGATTGATGTACTTGGAACGTTTTTACTTGGCTTCGGTAATTGGTTTTACGAGAATTGTCAATTTTCGGTGACATTTTAATAACGTTTCATGAGATATTTTTTTTCCGGTGGGAAAATCATTAATGACATCCCCCGCTCTTGGGCGGAACGGGAGATAGTATCTGACTTTTACTGACTAAAAACCTTCTCCTGTACCGTCAATGGCATTGTTCCAGGGTCTCGGGGATCTCTTTCGCGTCACCCATGGCCCCAGTAGGCTCCGACCCTGCTGGGCCCACTACGGTTGCTGATATCTTGAGGCGCGCGTGGAACACTACGCGCCGACGACGACTTGGGCTCGGTACCAGACTATCGGATGGCGAGCTACCCATTGCACGCCGTCTGCAAGCCCGCTCCTATGGTAGCCGGAAATCGGGATCGGAATCCCGGCGGCTGGGGCGCGGAGGCCATTGCCTTGCGCGTGCACGTGCGGCCTCCTTCTTTGCTAGCATTACTGCTTTGCAGAAGGGGGCCTACCACCCTACCTACTACCTACCATTCCTCCGAGAGATCGCCCCAACGTTTAATGAGATGGGAATAAACAATTTTTCGTACCGTATATCTTCTTTCGGGGCCGCGGTAAACCATGAGGATAATGGCGTGACGACCTGTAGTGATACCAAGACCTCTTAACGCGAACCATTTTACGACTTAAATAGAACTGTTAAAGCGAGCTATAGGGTGTACAGCTCCATCCCTCTGTTTCGCTCGAATGACTGACATTTTAACACCTCATGGTCCCCTGGGCGTGTTCCTTAAAAATTAAAAAGAGGATGCGAAAAATCGTGACCGCGTTGGAAGGAACGGAAAGAGGCCCTTGCCCAGCTGTGGGATATACGGGTTATTATTAATAATAAATACTAGTCACGGCTCTTATACTTAAGAAGTTTCTTTCTCTGAAGCTCTGACTGTAGCTTGTACTCTGTTCCCGATAAAGTAAAAAAAAAGTACATTTTGGTACAAGTGGAGGAAGTTTGTCATTGCGACTGATGCAGAATTCGCCCGAGTGGCTGCAGTGACAAATACACTTAAGAAATAAGTAAACGGAGGTTACCCGGCGTCGTGGGGGCATTTAGCGTCCAGCCTGATGCGATAAATGTAATAAATTGTGGTGGGGGCGAGCTCGCGCAATTTTCCGCACTAGTGCGGAAAACAGTAAATTGCGTGCCTAAACGTGGTAGTGATAAGAGCGCGTTTTAGAGTTCCACGAGAGAGGGACCACGAGTCCCCCTTACAGAAGTCGACCCATGGCTCTAGTAGGCTTCGGCGCTACTAGGCCGATCTATCTTTGAGGCGACCTTAATATAGATATGGCAGCAAACAAGGTCACGGCAATGCTAATAAATCATTGGTTTAAAACTTGAATCACTATAATATCGAGACACAAACTGACAGTTAACCTAACAAAGCAACCACTCGAAACCGCAGTTTAATCCAAAATCATCAAAACACGTACTACCCTCAGACTAGGTAAATCAAATCTAAATCAAATTCCGATCTCGTTGGGCCAATTAGAACCGAGTCGGCACCGGCACAGTGATCGATTGATTTATGTAACCAACCTAATTAGGACTCTCATACTGATTAATTTATTGGAAGTTCGTAGGGTAAAGGGTTCAAGATAAAGTGGTTAGTGTAATAGATTTGATTAATATTTGAAATGGTGGTAATTTGCCGTTAATTGTCACGTGTGAGTGCGTGACGGAGTTAGTATAGTTTGGTAACTGGGAATTCGTAGGAACTTTGTGTGGAATTACTCTTGTTTAGGTTATTATTGCTTTGTTTTAACGCTTGGTCCAGGATAAATTAATATTCTAATGACAAAAACCAACGACCTTACAGCCACTAGATGCCTCATGCTTGAACTTGCGCACCAAAACAATTCTGTCAACTAGCCGAGGTACGGGGAGCGGAGTACTACGTTCTGATTGGTTCTGATTGGTACGGGGGAGTGGGGTACTGCGTTCTGATTGGTCGAGACATCAGATCTATAATCATATGTGTTGACAGACATGCGTCGCCTGTTATTAGATGTGTAGTAGCTGTAAGGTCGTGCAATATTGTCTTCTTTTAACAATCTCTGGAGACACATTGGCTCCTAAAACACAGGCTCTTGGACTAGTTTAGGAGGCAGCAGTTGGCGTTTTCTTTGTGCCTTAATGTACAACATCCAGTTATTTTTTTAAATGAACCAAAAAGTGATGCTTTGTTTGGACTGAAATTCGAGACACTGCCTTGTTCGATGCGGGTGTCGACTTGTTTGTAACTACTGAGTACTAAGTTATTTAAAATATTATGTACAAATAAACGAATTATTATTATTTATTATTAAATTATTATTATTATAGATATGGGTCGGGACCCTTTGAGCGCGTGTCTGACTCGCACTTGACCGGTTTTTTTTTAAATTATTATTTAATTAGGCGCTTATGAAAATGTGCTTACTACGGTACCTACAGTGCGCACTTGTATGTTGATTCGCTTTGTTTGATAGCAACAGAGTGTAGTTTTAACATGTTCATTACATTACTACAAAAACAAACCTCAGGGAAAACTAAATTACTACCCTCAAATGTAGGTCAACAAAACAATGGGAATGGCTACCCATCCAAATATTGACCTCATTAGAGTTCCTAACCCCAATGATGAAGCAATATAGACCCCTTTCAAAACACTTATTTTAATTATACTAATAACAGTTATTACGCAGATAAGTATCAGTAATTACTTTAGTGTTAATTAATATTATTTATTGTATCTTTTGATCGAGAGATTATATCTTGTTTCTCTGCCCAACCCTTGGGGGTATCCTAGCGTGATGTTATGTTCATCTGGGGCGAATGCCCTGGTGGTGATGACACTTCTTAAAGCTTATCATTTTTGAGGGGTTTATGCGTTTTGTTTCACCCCCTTACAGAATAGCGGAAATAATGCTTATTTGATTGTATTAATTTATTTAGAAGAGTATAGAGCGGTGCAGCTATGCAGAATTAATTTTCAATACACTTACTCGTAAACCTGTTCTTACCCCACCGCTTTTAGGCACGCAATAGACTGTTTTCCGTACTAGTGCAGAAAATTGCGCGTGCTTTGCCCCGCCACAATGTTATTACATTTATCGTATCAAGCTGGGCGTGTGTAGATCCCCGCTAGTCGCCGGTCAACCCCCGTATTTATTGCTTAAAGAAAAAAGAAAAGAAAGAAAAAACGTTTATTCGTACCTCACACATACAGGAATCAGGTACCTCTTCGTAAGTGTATTGAAAAAATTCGTTCGATACACGAGTAAATTTGTCATTGCAGCCCTCGGCTCCATAACCACACTCGCCTACAGCTCGTACGAAGTCCGCCTCGGTCGCAATGACAAACTTTCTGCACTTGTATCAAAATGTACTATTATTGTCTCGAATAAAAATATCTATGTAATACCTGTTTTTTTTTTATTATTTTATTATTGATAGGCTCGCGCTTAGCCACTATTTCACCAGACGGAAGGCGATGATGTGGTCGACGATGGAGCACGTTTGGCTAGAAGTAACCTATTCATCCTAGGTTGTAGCTATCAGGAAGTTTCGCTTAATGAAGTTGAAAAATATTTTTCTGAACAATCTTATCAGATATGAAAACTTTGGTGTTGTCATTTGTATACATATACCTGCACCTAAACGAATAATCTAAAATTGATGGTAAATTAATTTCAGATAATTTGTTTAGAACATTAGTTTTAGTTTAGGCGAAACCCGAAACACGTGTCTAGTATTTTTATGTAAAGAATCTATGTACAAAATTTCATAACTGTATCATTAAAAATCACAAAGTTATAAGCTTGTTATGTGACTTGGTGGTCCGCACAAATACATGGTCACCGAACCATCCGGGTGACTAAGGGCTTATTCTGCTCCCGCACCCAGTTTTGCACTAGCTCCTAATGCCTGCTATGACTTGTAGTGACCTGTGTTGTACTTAGTGTCGGTGGTGTTCAACTTGTGACCTTATTATAGAAAAGAAAGAAAGAAAGAAAACATTTATTTGGGACTCGCACCGGACAAACAACGATAAAATAAAAGAAAAATAAAAAAAAGTAATACTTAGTTTTACTTATAAATATTATTGGGAAAAATATAACGTGGTGTGAAAATGATTCGATTCAGTTACGGATTCTAAACAGTAGAAACTCTGTCAGCGACATCGCTCGCGCAAAACTAGAAAATTATCCCAAGGGAACATAGGTACTACCAGGAAAAAAAGTATCCTTTGTCTTATTCCAGGATATGGCCTACCCATGTGCCAAATTTTATCCTAATTCGTTGAGCCGTTTGAGAATAAAAGACTACCAAATATACACACATACAAACTTTTGCTCCCGTTTCATCCCTTTATGGGGTGAATTTCGAAAATTCCTTTCTTAGCGGATGTCTACACCCTATAAGGAACCTCTCTGCCAAATTTTAAGTTTGTAGGTGTTATAGTTTCTGAGATTTCGTGATTAATCAGTGAGTGTTGTTTCGCTTTTATAATTACATAGATAGATTAGTGTGTTAGAAAGCATGATGATTACCCTCTGTAACTGACTTTTAAGTAAAAATTGTTTGACGAATAAAAGGCTAAACGGTTACGTCTCTTATAGCTAGTAAACAGTCGAATGTTATTTCTAGCAACCGTTGCATTAACAATTCACTAAAAATAACAATCATTAATTTCGCCACTAGGGTGAAATTTCACTATTAAGAGGGAGGGTGGTGCACTCACTCCGCTATCCCTTTATCTACCCCGACATCTTGTTCGATCCCCACAAAATAATATCATGTTATTTCTATTAATGACTTATTTCCCTTGTCCAACATACCCCTCAGTCCCTTATCGCGTTGCGGCGATCGCGTTCGCCCCTAAATAAATTATTACAGTTATTTTTTTTATTGTAAGGTTTTTTTCATCAAGATAAGACATGGATTGACAGTTTTTATTGGCGACTATTGCTCGATAATGCTGGGGAAATTGATAATTATTGTTTGTATTTTTTTTATTGATTGATTGAACAAAAATGACAGTACGTCTACGGAATAAAATGTGAATGGAGGATTTAGGTCTCACGATTTTTTTAAACACATGTACGGAACACCTGGAAATCATGGAGCAAAGGCCTCTATTTGTTTTGCTGTAAGATAATGCAGGCTGACATTAACCAGTAAGGGGCATGAGGGCTTAGCGCGAGTTTTTTAATATATTCAATATGATTAACAATAACATATAAGTTCGTTTGTGTTATTTTTTATTAAAAAATATTTCCCGTTGTTGTAATCTACACAAACACACACACAATTATTGCAAGTAGGCCTCTGGTATCCGCCCAAGCGGGACACATCGTTACCGTAACTATGCTCCACCATGTACTCCGGACGGTCCACACAATGGTCACACCCGGGAGTAAGAATATGCCAAGATTCGAATGTAAATAACTAATCAGTCATACACAGAGCAAGCATTAAAAAAAAAAAAAAAACTAAAAATAATGACTTCCCATTAAGCCAACAATTTCTATGACTGACTTTAATTAACGAGTCACACTTAAACGAAACAAGATAACTAATTTAAATATAAAATGAATACATCACACCTCCCTCATACTAAATTACAGACGGCCAGATTTTTATTGATTTCATTTGTCATTCGTATTTATCCAATTAAAGGTAAAAGCCCGTCCCACCCACATTAGCCCCTACTATGATTGGTCATTGCTATCAGGAATCCGCTGGGAAAAAGAGATAGTGCTATACGTTCGGTATGGCTCCGTCTCTCTCTTATAGATGCAACATGATGACATTAGCACGTCATAGTAGGGCCCAGGAAATATTAAAACACAGAGCTTTGAGTCGCCTTGGTGGCTAGAGATGTCGTTTTGAAAAGTTAGTATGAGAAGCAAGCGTGACAGCGGAGCAGTAATGCGAGTGAAGAAGATGGTCGCAACCAAGAGGTCATCCTCACGCCTCAGTTGTAGGCGCGGCTCGTCATCCGCAAGATGATGAGTAATGCATAGGTCTTCGTCCGGCCGTCCAGTAAAGACCAATCCCGAGTCAACTGCGCGTAGTGTTTGACGTGCGCCTCAAACAGTTGTCAGCTAAAATGAAGGAGCACAGTAGAACCAATGCCCGTTAGGACTGCGGGAACGTTTGAAAGAGATGGCCCAAGAGCGCAAAAGGCAAATCAAGGAACATAGGTCGGTTTTAATCAGTAAAAGTCTGATATGCACTCTCGCTCCAACCTACTTAAAAGAAGTCATTTGATGAGATCCCATCATAGATCTATATATTCGTGGCTTGTGACATTTCCGACTGCCTTAAGGACAGAAACTGGTGCCAATCGTGAAGTCGTATGTCAAAAAACGAAGAAATAAACCAGAAACCTCGGCTTCCGAAATTGAAAGTTTTTTTTAAACCTTTTTTATGTTCGACTATGTGGCTTGCTTTTGAAATAAATAAAAACCTAACTGTCGGTAACTTATAGAAGGAAGAAGGCGTAGATATACATTTAGTTAGAAAAGTATCAGGAATGGATGATTTGTTTATGGTTCCAAATTCAAATTTTTGTTTTTTTAGTTGTTGGTAGATTGGCACAACTGTTTTCCATTTTGGCGCGGAGTTTGAGTTGCATCTGTTATTTATATTAAATACAGTGCTGTTTTTAGTAATTATCTAGTGTGTATTTTTTTTTTTTTTACTGGGTGGGGAAATCATCTTATGACAAATCCCGCTCTCCCGTTTTCACACTACCCATGGCCCCAGTTGGCTTCAACCCTGCTGGGCCCCTACGATTTGCTGACATCTCCTTAAGGCGCGCGTGGAACAGTACGCGCCGTCGACGACTTGGGCTTGGTCCGGACAGTTACCGGACGGTCGGACGGCGATCCACCCATTGCTCGCCGCCCGCAAGCCCGCGCCTACGGTGGCCGGAAATCGGGATCGGAATCCCGGCGGCGGTTGGGGTGTGAGGACCGTTGCCTCACGCGATCGGCCGCCTCCTTTGCTAGCATTACTGCTTCGCAGAAGGAAGCGACCGCCTGCCACTCCTCGCTCCGGACCGTGGCCTGTACCAAGGCCCGGTGCGAGAGATCGCCGCCGCCGATCGCCCCCATGAGGACACGGCGTTGCTCTGCCCAAACGGGGCACACCTCCACCGTGTGCTCCACCGTGTCCTCCGGGCGGTCCGCACAGTGCGGACACCCGGGCGTCGCTTCCGCGCTTTCGCGACGAATCCGGTGCAGGAACTTCCCGAACTTACCGTGTTCGGTGAGAACCTGCGTCATGCGGAAGGTGAGGACGCCGTGAGGTCTTTCCAACCACGCCTCAAAGAGGGGACTTACCGCCATAATCGTGGCGTGCCCAGCACTGGGTCGCGACAGTCGCCATTTCTCCATGAGAACCAGCCGGAGCTCTGTCCGCCATGCTGCGACTTGTCGCGGCAGCGGAGTTTCACCCCGGCGTTGCATCTCCATGCGCAGATCGTGTATGTGTGCAAGGACTGTTGCCTTCAGATCCCATGGTGGCTGGCCAGCAAGGAGGCTCGCCGCTTCGCGGGAAATCGTCCGGTATCCTCGCACCATATGTATGGCCATTACCCTCTGGCATGCGTTCAGCCGGGCCGCCGGCTGCTTCCGCAGCGCTGGCGCCCACACTGGTGCGCCATAGAGGGCCATGGACCGAACTATTCTCGCGTAGAGCCTACGGCAGGAGGCGTCTGGAACCCCCAGGTTGGGCAGGAGCCGCCCGAAGGCAGCCCCAGTCCGATTTAGTTTGGAAGCCAGACGTCGGAAGTGCATCTAGTGGGTATTGCGAATTTCATAATGACAAAAACATCGAACAAAGAGTTTGTCTTAAATTTTGCATCGCCAATGGAATTTCGTGTTCGGAATCACTGAAAATGTTACAGAAGGCTTACGGTGAATCGACTTTATCAAAAACACGTGCTTATGAGTTCTCAGCTCTCAGGTACAAAGCGTTCAGAAGCGGTCGAGACGTGATGGAAGATTTGCTTCGTTCTGGTAGGCCATCAACATCTTCAACTGGAGTTAATATCGCAAAAGTGAAGGAAATAGTGACTGAAAATCCTCATTTAACTTTGAGAGAGATAGCCGCCAAACCTTCTGTATCTCACGAGTCGATCCATACCATTTTAACTAATCATTTGGGTATGAAACATGTTACCTCTCGGCTAGTCCCAAAGGACCTGAATTTTCTCTAAAAACTCAATCGCATGAGAGTCGCTGAGGACATGCTAGAACAAGTCAATTCCGACCCAACATTTATGAAACGCATTGTTACTGGTGACGAGACGTGGGTATACGAGTTTTACATGCAAACTAGTCAAAAAGCTTCGGAGTGGCGCCTTCCAACTGAACCGAAACCGAAAAAACCACGCCAGTCTTCTATTTTTGTATATTTATTGATAAACTGCTTTTACGCATATTTCCTATAAAAAAAAAACAATTCAAATGACAGTTCTTTTTTCTTTCACTACTTTCCTTGCTCTATGGTAGTAAAATAATTCAATTTAAACTTATTACATTAATCTACGCCTACGATTTAAATCGTGCAATCAAATTAAAAATGGTGTGAATGCGCTTTCAATTATTAGAGTGCATCCATTTTGTGACTAACTGCTTCGTGATTGGTCGAAATTGTTTTTTGATGATGCCGCCACTGGAAGGGGCAATACAGTGTGTCGCTTTGTAACGGAAATCTGTGTTTTTTTTTTCAGTCGGCGGAAGTTTCTGTAAAGTGTTCCTGAATTATGTTTGACGTCAATGGTTTTGTTGTTTCCGGACGATTCAGTTTAATGGGTAATAGAAAGTTCTTACAAAAATGCATTTCAATCTCGAACTAGCTAACATGGCGTCTCTTGTGTCCTAGTCAATAATCTACAAAATATATACTTAAATATTATTAAATAAAAAATAGACCTTCTGACTGAATAAAAAAGATCGTCCACCATATGGGTGAACGATATTTCGAATACAAAAACAACTTTAATTCGGAAGAACTTAAATATTAACTATAAATACATTTATACTAAACTATGTACCTACATATAATACAAAGATACAAAATACACTCCAGTACTCCTCCACATTGCTGTCATCCGGTAATGTGCCCAGAAGGCTGGCAGCGTTGCCACGTTGAATGGCAGTGGTAATTCTTTGGGCGAAGAAATGAATATCTATGATAGGATCTCTTCAAATGATTTCTTAAACCTAGAAAGAACGAGAGAGCTTGTCAGATTTTTACTGACTAAAATCCACTGCTCGCACATTTTGCCTCTTCGTTTTTGGTTAATCTAGACCATTTCTTATCTGTTTTGGTACCTTCTTTTTATCATACAATGCTTGCAATTGAACCGTGATTTATTAGCCAACATCCAAAGTTTCAGACTTGCATCTTAGTATAATATTAGATCTATAAATACTATAGATCGTAGGCTATTTTTTACTCTCTTACCCCCACCGCCCAAGCGTTTCGCCTCGTCGTTTATACCGCGTGCGTACATCGAAGTACTGGAACAATTTACCTGCAGCGGTCTTCCCAATCGATTATAATTTAGGTGTCTTCGAGGATAGAGTGAATAGGCTCTTAATAAACTAGTGCGTTTCAACGCAATCACATCACTGCGTACCATCAGGTGGGATCGCAGTCAAGCTTTTCTTTTCTTATATAATTAATTTTGTAAGGCAGAATACCTTTTGCCAAATCGGCTAGTAGTATATCAACGGTTGAAAGGCTAATTGATCTAAGCGACATTTAAAAAAAAAAAAAAAAATGGAACCTGACTCAAACGACGGAGAAAAAATTGCTGATTCCGAATATGTATATAATTCAATATTGGATAAAGTGTCGTTTAGATCAATTAGACTTTCAACCGTCGATATATATACTAGTAGAATATACAAATTCCCTAAAGACTATAATCTTAGATTAAATCCAGATGCCGTTACAGCTTTATCGAATCTCTTTTTAAAAGTGTCTCCAGAGAAATTATGAATTTAGGACACCCTTGAGACCCTATTTATTATGAGCACAGTCGTCGAGAAGCCTAGAAAACTAAGCCGTGACGACAGAGACGTGTTCCAGTTCAGAACCGGTGGAGATATGACAAAGAAATGTAGGACAAAACACACATGTAGGTTAGGTTGAATGGATTATCTTAGTTGTTGCCCTCGACGCGGAACATCTAGGCTTGTATTTTTGAAGGGCAGAAAGATATTGTGTATTTAGTAGTTTACCTGTATGCTCTATACAACATTTGACTGAAATAATGCACATTTTTATAATTAGAAAATTATGTTAACACGATAATTCATACTGAAATTTTGGTAGTGTTTTTTAAGCAATTAGTTATATAGACTGGCCTGTTGGTCTAGTGGTCAGTGGCCCTGACTGCTATGCCGGAGGTCGTGGGTTTGATTCTCACCCAGGACAAATGTTTATGTGATGAGCATGATCATTGGTTCTGTGTCTGCGTGTAATTTATCTATCATTTGTATGTACTAGACAACTGATAAACATACTTTTATCAGTTGTCTAGTACTCGTAGCACAAGCTCTGCTTAGTTTGGGACTAGGTGGCGTTGTGTGAAATTTGTGGAATATTATTATTATTAGTTATAATCCTAATTGTAGGCAAATAATATGGGAATTGACGCACTACATTATTTTGTATTATTACCTATCTACGCACGCATACATAGACACGCTAGTGACGCTATCTACATTTTTAAGAATTAATCACAATTGGTTATTTTTTTAACATCAAATAATGCTTGATTATTTTAGGATAAAAAAAAACCATTTTCAAAATAGCTGAAATCGATTCAGTAGCCGATTCTAAATCTAGGTACCTAATACTTTCTGGATGTGCGTTTATTTTGTTACATGTTATATAAGCATGGATGCCCTGGAAGGGTTACCGTAACCCTGGAACGCAAAGGGCAACTGAAAGCACACAGGTTGGGCGAATACCGCCTTCTCCTCGTAGGGACGATCGGCGGTGGCGACCTCTCGCGCCGTGCCTAGGTCAGGCCCAGGTCAGGTGTGCCAGGGCACGGCGCGAGAGGTCGCCGCCCTGGCACAGGCCAGGGCACGGCGCTATGGCGCTATGGTCTGGAGTGAGGAAGAATGGCCGGCGCTCGCCTACTTATGCGAAGCAGTAATACTAGCAGGTGACGGTCGCAGTGAGGGAACGTACACCCTGACACCCCAGCCGCCGAGGCTCTGAGCCCGACTACCAGCCACCGTAGGTGCGGGCTTGCGGACGACGAGCAGTGGGTAGTTCGCTGTCCGACCGTCACGTGCATGTCCAGTCATTCACATAGAGATGTCAGCAAAACCGTAGAGGCCCAGCAGGTCCGAAGCCTGATCGGGCCATGGGTTAACTTCTGTGGTCTTAGAATACAAAAGGGCAACTGAAGGAACATAGGTATGGTTTTAGTCAGTAAAAGTCTGACACGCCCAGCTCCGCCCTAGAGCGGGAGAAGTCATTAGCCGCAAAATTTTACGCAATTAATTTTACGATAAAATTCTGCTAAAACTTTGAAATTGGTGTAGGTAGAGATCAGACACAAAGAAATTTAAGACGCTGTAGATTACACATGTAGGTTAAGATGAATGGATTATCTTAGCTGTGGTAGTCGACAGAAAATCTAGGGTTGTATTCCCGAAGGACGGGGTGTGTATGTCTTTAGTGGTTTAAGCTGTGCGTTTGCTTTTATTCAAACATGAATTTGAACAAAAGGGCAAAGGAAAGAGTTTGCAAGGCCCTTTGAAAATCTTATTGTCACTACTCTTTGATACATACAAAACACCTGTACACATACATCTCATTGCTATACTCCCTCATTTGTCGACTGCTGAGCGTGGGGTTCTAGGTTCGATTTCAGGGTCGGGCAAAAGTGTAATTGCATTTTTCAGTTAGGAATTAAGCTAGAACTACATTAGACTGACCACACGTGGACCAAGCCTGATTTGTACGTAGAGCGACGTCGCGTGGCGTAGATCTAGTGTAGCTCTACAAGTCTAGTTTCCATATAAAATGTATGGAGACCGACGCACCGACGTAGTTCTAGCTTTACTCTGTAGCAGCCCGAAATTTCGAAGTTGGCGTCGTGACACCCTCGTGCTTCGGACAGTACATAAAACTGTTGGTCTAGCGTCTGATCTCTCCCTGGTCGTATCGAATTGCCGTTCCATGTTGACTTTTAGTCCCGTCTCTTTTGCCTCTCGTCGTTGATCATCCAGCTTTGTCTGCAGACATAAGTCAGCGGCGTAATCCAGATCTTCCAAGACGATGAGAGTGTCGTGCATGCACATGTCCTCCGAGACGAAGTCGTCGTCTGTCACTCTACAAGAATAATTCCTGTAGATTGCCTTAATTAAGTTTGTGATTTTCTCGGGAACTCCCAATTTCACGCAGTCGGTCCCAGATAGAATTCCATCTAAGCATATCGCCTCAGTAAATGTGGTAATTGGAGAGGTATTATTTTGGTCTCGATCCCTTCTAAGGTGCTCTGCAAGATCATCCTCGACTGACTGTTGAGGGCCGTCGAATCGTCTCTCTTTCGCAAAGAGCAGGCTGGCTTTCAGCCCAATGGTCGTGTACCCTTTAATGTTCACACTGCTGGGACTCTGGCCTTCTCTCTTCTCTCCCAGTGCGGGTTGCTGGATGTCACTTGTTTTCGAATTTTTGGTTCTATTCTAGGACATGCCAGTTTCCTCACGATGTTTTCCTTCACTGCTTTGAGAGCAGTGGTCAAGAAATAAATTACACAAAGAATTGCGCCTGGCTGGGCTTGAACCCGCGACTTACAACTCGTAAGACGGGGCAATTCCACTAAGCCACCACTGCTGTACTTGGCCACTACTGCTCTCCACCATCACCCACTGATCGTATACGGACCTTGCGCTTTACCCTCAAACAGGCATCAGAATGGCAGAAGGAAATGTACTTGACTTTCGTGGACTTTGAAAACCCTCTTAGTATGACAATTCTTTAAGAATAAAGCTAGAACTACATTAGACCGACGCACTCGTGTAATACGCCTGATTTGTACGTAGAACGACGTCGCGTGGCGTGGATCAAGTGTAGCTCTACAAGTCTAGTTTCCATATAAAATGTATGGAGACCGACGCGTCCAGATTGGCGTGTGTGGCACACGTGTGCGCAGTGTAGTTCTAGCTTTACGCTTTTCCAGGAAAATTCGGTTGTATCAGTTAAATAGAAGTACTCCTATTATGGATACTTGTATAAAAGATAACATGTATGGTCACAATTGCCCTCAAGCGGAGATAATACCGTTTTGATCGAGTCTTTAATACATAATTCAGTGGGCGCACTTTGTGTTCTGTGGTACTTATTATACACACTGTTTGTAATTTCAGAAAGCTTTTTTTTAAAGATTCAAGTAATGCTACTAGATAATTTATAATAAAAATATATTGTTTTAGTTTTTCTTTTAGCTTTTTCTTCCAATAAATGTAAAACATAAAGAAACTGAAAAATTGATAACTTTCGTTAGTTTTTTACCATCTATACAAATGATATAATGTTTTTGTTTGCTGCTTACCCTGTAGAGAGGTGTCCCTGGTGTCCTAAAATACAAGCCATGGCTTAGTTTAGGCACCAGTCTCCCACAAATTAACATTGTTATAATTTGATTTGATATCCAACTATTAATATTAATATTTTGACATTTTATTTTATTGACATTTTAATCTTGTGATAAATATTGACATCATCTTGATGCTAAACTGTACCGACCATGCATGTACATCATAAATATTTGCACGACTTAAAAGTCGAATGCAGTGAAACCATTTGAAATTGTTACCACCAAAATGTACCTGTATTCTAGCAAATACATCTTTCATTCATTCATATATCACATCGATGTTCTAAGTTTTAGTTTCCTACTGTTATCGTTATTTGTGGAAGATAAATAATTAAATATTGTTATTATTATAAAATATTATTATTATATAATATGTTTCACAACTTTCACACAACGCCATCTAGTCTCAAACTAAGCAGAGCTTGTGGAGTATGAGTACTAGACAAATAATAAACATACTTACACATATTATAGATAAATTACACCCAGACACAGAACAAATGATCGTGCTCATCACACAAACGTTTGTCTTGGGTGGGAATTGACCCAGGACCGGCATAGCAATCAGGGCAACTGACCACTAGAGTAACAGGCCAGTCTAGATATTTATGAGATGTTGACACATCTACTATAAGGACAGCAGGGTAATAATGATGATTTGTAACTGTATATGTATAACTGCCTAACCTATTTCCAAAAGCGAATTTCAATTGAAAGCAAAAAACAAATTTGTCTAAATCCAGTAAAGACTTCTGAACATCTGCTATTTTGCATGAAATTTGGTACTCACAAATTTAACAAATAATTGAAATGTATTTATAGAAAACTCACACATTCAATCGAGATTCTGAACGAATCTTTAGCTAGAACTACATTAAACCGACGCACACGTGTAACACGCCTGATTTGTACGTAGAACGACGTCGCGTGGCGTGGATCAAGTGTAGCTCTACAAGTCTAGTTTCCATATAAAATGTAAGGATACCGACGCGCTCAGATCGGCGTGCATGGCACGCGTGTGCGCAGTGTAGTTCTAGCTTAATGGTTTTATAAAAACACGCATTTTCCGGGACAAGTTTCGAGAAATATTTAAGTGAATGACTGAATTACTGAATGCCAACAGACCGTTCAGATGTTACCTCGCTTTTTTTTACATTGCCTCTTTATCAAACGTTGTGACGGATGAACCAACAAGCTTATAAACTATGCTCACGTTGACGATATCGGTTCGGATCGGGAAGGACCCTCTTTATTACGTTGGCGAACTATCTCAGCCGTGTGTAACTGTTACACGGTCGGGCATAATTACTAGCTCCTCTTTGATATTATTATTCATTTTCTAACGTCAAACACAAAGGGTATGGACTAACTCAACTGTTTTACTCCGTTTGGAGTTGAAAAGTTGTCAAAAGTAAATTGTTTTTGTCTGCTTTACGATTTCGGATGAGTAGTTTTATTTTTAGTAAGTTTTCGTTCTCTCCTAAGGGAAATTTAACACGGATTGTTTGAGAGGTTACCGCGGTTCTGCAACGGAAAAGGAAACTGAAGGAACACGGGTGGGTTCAAAATAAAAGTTTAACATTCCCTCTTGGTAGATTCAGAGTATAAGAAGTTTTTTTTCCACAACTATCACACAACGCCATCTAGCCCCAAACTAAGCAGAGCTTGTGCTATGAGTACTAGACAACTGATAAACATATTGGTGAATATCAAGCTCCAGGTGTGCTGCTGGTGGTCTTGACTATGCAATAAAACTGCTTGATTCGATTATTTTATAAGACTGTATTTACGTAGGTATGCGTAATAACAAATTTTGGGACAACCGATATAATATGTGCGTACGCGCAAGGTGTCGGCGAGCGAGTGAGCCGAGAGGGGACGTCCGCAGCTGCGATGTGGTGTGTGGCCCGATGTGACGTCAGGAACACATATTTATATATTTCTAAATACATACATATTATAGATGAATTACACCCAGACACAGAACAAATGATCGGAATTATTTCCTCAAAAATGTCTTAATCACTAACATTGTTGACAATGTTCTTTAGATATAAGACCATCGTCAGCTGAAACTCGTTCCCTGCTGAATATAGAACTATATCAAGCATCCCAAGATCCTTCCAGTGCTTCTTGCTTCCAACAAATTCTTGCAAATTGTACCAAAATCATTGGAATAAGATTTACTGCAATTAGCTAAATTATCTGGTAGGTACCCTGCGGAATTGTTTCAAAGAGTTACCGTGGCCTTGGTAGAAAAAGGGCTACTGAAGGAACATAATTGGCTTTTAGTCAGTAAAAATGTGAAACTCCCTCTCGTCGCACAGAGCGGAAAAGCACCCTCAAAAACAAGGATACCCTTTTTCAAAGTCAAAGCCATTTAATTGCATTAAATGCGGTACAAGAGATAGTAAAATATAATTTATTAACGCAAAGACATATCGCCATGAGTTAGCATGCAAATATTAAAATATGATAAGTGGTACTCATAGTAAGCAAGACTACAAAATTTATCACAAAATATCCTTTTAAGAAAAATCTTCTGAATTCAGAACAATATTTTTTTTTTAAAGATATTGTTACTTACAGAAATAAAATAAAAACTTTACACAAATTAACAATTAAAATTCTTGTTAACCAATTTCATGTTAGTGTATCATGAGTCGGGCTATCAAGTCAATCAACAAACTATTCTATACCAGCTTATAATAGCAGCTTCGTTCGAATGGAAATCGAAAATTATACAAAAAAGTCCTATGCGCTATTCCAGGACGTGGTCTACTCGTGTACCAAGTTTCATCTAAATCCGTTCAGCCGTTCGAGCGTGAAGAAGTAACAAACATACACACATGCATTCGCCTTTTCAATATTAGTGTGATACCTAGTAAAACTCCGCCATTATTAGCAATAAGGTCTAAGCTAACAATACAACACTTACCCTCTAAGAGGACACTTAACTTCACCTTCTCAAATACTCACATTATTTACTCACAATTATGCTCAAACATCTCAGCTCGCGTCATATTTTAAGTGCTGGCAACTTGGCAGCGAAACGCCGTTAAAAACCCCAGCTAGGCTGGCAACCCCAGGCATAAAGAGCCGATTGCCACGTGAAAACGTATGGCAACATTAAGTTGAATATTTTATAATGTACTTTTTACACTCTGGGACACATTTAACGACACAGTTTACCAGTATCGAAATATTTCGATCCGATAAAACTTTCCGAGCGTATTTTTTTGTTTTCTGTTCCGTATTTATTTTTGTCGTGTGAATTTTTGTGTTCGGCTTAAAATGGTGTATTTTTTTTGTGAATTCGTAATTAACTGAAAAATCAGCTGTGATAATATCGTTGCGTTAGCTTTTCTTAAAAATCTACGTAGCTGCTTCGTGTGAATATTACGTTTTAGTTTTTAAGAAACTTAATTAACTAATGTTCGTCTGATAAACGCAAAATAGGACTTTAATTATTACGAAGAGCAAGTCTTTGAAATAATGAAGCTGTTTGTCCTGATGTAATATTTATCAAGAGGGCCAGAGGCCCTACCACAGTCTCTTAAAGCGTTTCATTTGACGACCTAAACTGAACTGTTAAAGGGATGGAGCTATATAGGATGTATAATTATATCCTTCTTTTTCGCTCGCACTCTTCACATTTTAACACGTAAGGCCCCTGGTCTAAGTGACTGCCTCTCTTATTTGGGCCTCAGGATTGACAAGCACTTGTTAACTGCCTTGCAGTCAATCAAATGAGTATAAGTACTACATAGTTCCATGTAGTCAATCAGATGTGTAGTATCGTAATTGCGTATTTGTGTATACGTGTCTGATCCGCCATTAACAGTAATGAACTGGCATCCAATAGCGAAGCTGTTTTCATTTCGGTAGCTGAAATATCACAATATCATATATTTTACATTTTAGACAGTCGTCACTCAACTCATGGAAAGTCAGTTAAAAAAAAATTACCTCACACTAGGAATTACTCCTGTAGCGTAGGTGCATTCATTGTTATCTGACTTTGTCCAGAACCTAAAGACAACATAAACGAGAATTCACTACTTCCAAAGAATCCTTTAAAAAAGATTCCAGTCCATTTTTATTACGGCTACAAAACCTTAGAACATTCATAACATCCTTAAACACGACAATATCAACCCAGAAACATGTTTACACATCACTTCGGCCGCAAGTGTACCCACTTTACGACCTGAGGCGAACATAGCGATAAGTCGTACCGATGACGCGTGAGCTTCGGTAATCGATTACTCGATAACTCGGCATCGATATCGATACCGAGTTAACATGTTTTTATTCGCATAATATAACAGTGTTTTACCGATCTTATCTCAGCTGTCAATGTGGGGAAAATGGTAATGTTTTCGAATGGAGTTAGCGGCGATTATGTACCGATTTAAGATTGGTTACAATGGGAATCGAATGGTTGATTAAAGTTGTGTTATCGATATTTTGAATGTTTGAGACCTCTGTTTTTCTGCGTTTATCTCGAAAACTGTTGGATGTCGTTATAAAGTTGATGTTGAAAAAGGCCCTGATAGCGATGGCGGGATGCTTGCGCAGCAGTTTTTTTTTTTAATGATGTAAATTAGTGCTTGACTGCGATCACACCTGATGGTAAGCAGTGAAGCAATTGCTGATAGTGAATCGCTCTAGTTTATTAAGAGCCTATTCACTCTTGCCTTGAAGACACCTATATTATAATAGGACGGAAAGACCGCTGCAGGCAAATTGTTCTAACCCTTCGATGTACTCAGTGTAAACGACGAGGCGAAACGCTTAGTCCGGACCATAGAGGTGTCAACAACATAAGGAACAATCGCGGTACATCGGAATATCTGATGGTAGAAAGGTGATGCTGAAATCAAATCATGTAATTCCTGTTCAAACTCCAATATGTAGAAAATTTTAATATAGTAGGTACGCAACCTACACAGCTTATTCAAGAGCAATTCTCATAGTGAAAGAAGATAAAATTAGTTTTTATAGTTCTACAAGCATTTCGTAAATTGAACTCATATTCACCTACCCGCCTCATACTAATAAATGTATGAAATAAAATAGTAAGTATCGATTTTACGACTTCAAACTTTCAAAGTATTATGAGCAGTAAACACTTGATACCAAAACTTGCTTATTCATACAAAGTTGAAAAACTCATTCATGAGAGTGATGTGTTTTAATAGCTACTCCATACAAAGTTGCTTTTGTGATACAATTTGGAGAGCTGTCTTCAACATATTTGCAGTAATGAAAAACAGATCGCCCTGCACTGTTTAGCAACGCTTACTGAAGTAGGTGCGGACTATGGATGGGTGACCGTATTATAATACAGATCCTTTAAGCAGTGTACGTCGAAAGTACGGACGACGGCAATGGGTAGCTCGCCATACGCTCGTCCATTAAGTACTAAGCTTGAGTAGTCGATGGCGCGTACCACGTGCGGCCACGAGGAATTTTTAGGAAATGATGTAAACTCACTAAAACAAGACACCCAATATTTCTTCCGTGTGGGAATCGATCCAGGGACAGCCAGCTAGCGTAGCGTAACAGCCAATCGCGCAACCACTGCGCCATCCGTTCCGTCAAGCGTTATCATATTGTTCTAAACAAAATATAAAAAAACAGAGAAGAAACTAACATTTTGTATGGAGCAGCAAAATAACTTGTAATTCTTTAGTGTAATATATTCAGCATAAAAGTCAAAATGCATTATAAATACAAGTCGGACTAACATAGCGCCGTTTAGTATATCATAAAATGGTCATCTGAATTTTATTACCAACACCAGAGAAGGTATGGCTGTTGCATTGAATAACAGATTTTTTTTTTCAATCTTTGTGTGGAAATATTTTTTTTTTATTAAAAATAATACACAAACCCCACGATCTAGTCTAGGGTACGATTCCCAGGTTGAACAAAAAAAATCAGTTCAATTAAATTTATTGCAAATCACGTGACTATCGAGTACTGCAATTTTGTATCAATACAGTTACAAATAAATAGGAAAACTAAAAAAATAAATTGGTTATACAAATCAATCATCTTCCTGCCCTTGTCCCGTTTTATTTGGGGTAGGCGCAAAACGTCTTTTTCTTCCGTTCTGTCCTGTCACTCGTCATGCTATCACTAACTCCCTTTTCTTTCATATCACTTCTCCCATAAGCCATCCATCTTTTCTTTGGCTACCCTCTCCATCCATCTACACGTAAACTCCTTTTGGAAACACTCGTTTCATCCCTCCTCTTCACATGACCATACCAAGACAAACGCTTCCTTTTCAACTTTTCAGTCACTGGCGCCACTTTTAAACTTTCCCTAATATACTCATTTCTCACTTTATTCATTTTCGTCACACCACACATCCATCTTAACATTTTTATCTCCGCTATATGCAATCTTTATTCATCCATCTTTTTCACAGCCCAACATTCTGATCCATACAGTATGACAGGCCTTATTATGGACTTGTAGATTCTACCCTTCAACTAAAGGGGCATCTGTGGGTCACAAGTTGTTCCCGTGGCATGTGCGTGACATCCTGCCTTGATCCGATGTGTTACGACCCGGTCTACCTCACCATCCCTTGGACGAGTGACGCGAGGTACCGAAAGTCGGAGCAGAACGGTATTGGTTATACATATGAAATGGAATAAAAATTAAAAACAAAAGAATATCTAATACTGCGCTTTGAATACATTTGAACTAAATTATTATATTGAAGAATCTTATTATGTTTTTTCAGTTCCGTACTTAAACAGTTAAATTACAGAGCTTTGTTTTTATCTTATGTCATGTTTATGATTCCGGGATTTTAGACGAGGTATTACCAACTCTATGTTACTTATTTCCTTGAACTTTTGGTACAGACACTAGAGTATATTTACCTGAGAGCAATGGGGGCCGATTGGAAACAGCACCGACTGTCGTAAGGTCGTGGTTTCAAACCCAGCCAGGCGCATTACTTTGTGTAATTTATTTCATCACCATTGCTTGGCATGCCGTTTTTTTTAATAGCCTATACTGTTCCACTGCTGGGCAAAGGCCTTCCCCAACTTCTTCCAGGTATTCTTGTCTTGAGCCACTTCGGACCAGTCCTTGCGTTAGGCATTTAGGTCGTCTCGCCACCTCTTTCCAGGTCTACCTCGGCGGCGTCGTTCATCTTCAGGTACCCAATTTGTAGAGATTCTTGCCCACCGGCCAGAGCACATGCGGCTGATATGAGCCGCCCAATCCCATTTTAGCCTTGCAGCCTTTTTTCCTACGTCCACAATCCCCGTCTTTTGATGCAGCGTGGTGTTCACTCTGTCGGGCCTAGAACTAAAAAAAATCAGAGACGTCCACCAACCGGCACTGGGCCCGCGTGGTGGATTACGGTCAGTTCCCTCTCTTAGAAAGGAGGCCTGAGTCCCAGCAGTGGGAACATTACAGGGCTTGTTATGTTTTTTCATATATTTACCTATTCCGAACTAGGTATCCCAATCATGAAAAATTACGGAAAAATTGAAATGGGAGATTGCTCGAAAGAATTCAAACAGCTTAACTATTCGGGACATTCCCGAATTGATACTTCAACCCTGAAGACTATTAAACAGAAATGGTTCCGGTCGGGTAACCGAGCCAAATTGTTTGATCTTTAGCCTGCGACAGTTAGCGCCGTAGCCCAGCCGTGACAATTATTGCTCGAAGTTGTAAAATTGCCCGATGTTGTTTTGAATTACCCTAGTATGTTGCTCTATTTTATTGCAGTTTTGTGTTGGTTTTTAAGTGGATGTTCTGGGTTAGTGTATGGGATTTTATTATTATTTTACATACAAACTTTTGCTTTTAAGTAGGTACAAAATCATTGGTCACCCATCCTCGGGAAGCGTAACCTTAATTTCGACCTGTGCGACTGTTAACTCCAATAGTATAATATAATGAAATTCTCTATTTCTTATTATATAAAATAATAATTCAAACATATAAGAATAGATAAGATAAGAAAGACACGTAGCGCCATCTAGCGTTTGAAAGCATTTGTTACTGTCGAAAGATATTATTTTTTTTCGGAAACAGTACTTTTTTTCTGGATGAAAAATTACGTAATTTTCTAGACAAAAAGGCAAAATTATTCGGATTATCCGAAAAATTAACCGCGGCCCTGGAACGCAAAGGGGAACTGAAAGACCTGAAATGTACCTTAAAATTACCTCGAATAGAAAAGACCACAAATCTTAATCAGTTAGATAGTTCCTGAGAAATAAAAAAATTTCATTAAAAAAAAACATTGTTACTTTTCTTTACCCCTGACCAAATTTGAATGGCCTGTTTGTGTTCGTTCCCCACCCAGGAAAAATGTTTGTGTGATGAGAACGATCATTTGTTCTGGGTGTAATTTATCTATAATATGTATGTATTTAGAAATATATAAGTATGTTTATCAGTTGTCTAGTACTCATAACACAAGCTATGCTTAGCTTGGGACTAGACGGCGTTGTGTTATACTTGTGGAATATTATTACATATTATAATTTCATAATGATCGGTTCTGTGGTTAAAGTATGAGTAGGTAACAGACTTACTTTCGCATTGAATATATATTAATATTTGTGCGTATAGCTAATGAGTGCTATTCCCTGCCGGAGTCTGTGTTTCCTGATATCTACAAACTAGGGCTCTTTAAGTCAAGAATGAATAGATTATTTTTAGGCAAGTGTGCTCCATCATCGTTCATATCGTTGCTTTTCATCAGGTGAGATTGTGGTCAAGCGCGTGCTTATCAACAGTAAAAAAAAACTGGGCAAGTGCGAGTCGGACTCGCGCACTAAAGGTTCAGGATTCTGGGTCAACGGAAAGTACCCTGCGAATTTTGATTACTTTGAGAGTGCCGAAATGAACGTTTTTTTGCGACACAAACGGCCGTATCTTTTTTTTCGCTAACTTAAAAGTTTGATTTTTTCACAGATTCAAGGGACCGTAGATTTTAGTGTATGGTTTTAATTTCAACTCGATACCTCAACGCGTTTCCGAGATAAAGGGTCTTGACAGACGGACGGACAACAAAGTGACTTATAGGATCACTTCCGGGGTTCCGTTTTTTCCTTTTGAGGTACGGAACCCTAAAAATTGTTAGGACTATCAAATATAACAGATCATGCGTAGTTCTCTTTCCTCAAGGACTCTCTATAAGACTTCAAGTTTCAGGGTCCTTAGCTGTAAAACGGGTTTCTGTGAACTTGACTGGTTTCTGTATGAGGTACGTTTCATGTGTTATGTTTGGTTACATTGCGTTTGAAGTTCTTTTGTATGTTGTGGATAAATTTATGTAGTAATTCGGTTGCTATGTAGTGTTAAGTTTCGTTGGCATTTGTCTAAGAAACTTAGAATATAGATACTTACCCTCGGTTTCTGATTTAAGCATTCGAATTTGAGAATGATTCAAACTATTCTTTGCCCTGAAAACCAGTCAAAATTCGGCCGTTAAGTATGGTTTGAGACGTTCTGAACTCAAAATACTCAATTCAGAAATCCGCCCTAAGTGTGTTTGGAGAAAACTTGCTCAACCACAACCAATTAATGGTGAGTTTTCATTGAAACGAAGTTGGGTGGAGTCGAGCGGAGCAGAGCAGTGAAAAGCGGCAAATGTTTCCATTGAAGCTTAACGGGCCGGAGTGGAGTTGAACTACCCTCGGCTTCGTGCTCCTCGCCTGGTACCACAGCCTGATCGATTCCGTTCAGTCCGGCTCGGGGCCGCGTGTGCATTTTTTGTATTTGAAAGTCTGTTCAGCTCCACTCCGCTCCAAATGTCATCTCAGTACCTACTCATCCACTCCTACCATCTTTCACATTTCATGATCCGTGGTTTTCTTCTTTGTTATCTAATAGTGCTCTAGATATCTTCAAGAAACAAGGTTACCATCATAGCCCGAAATAAAATCATAGTCCACCATAGTAGGCATCATAGTCCTAGAACGCAAAGGGTAATTGAAGGATACAGGTGTGGTTTTAGCCAGTAAAAGTCTGACACGCTCTCCTGCTCCACCCAGTGCGCGAAAAGTCATTTTGATAATTTTCCCACCTTAAAAAAAAAGCCCGAAGAATCGCCTTACTCAAGAGGCAGTGGACAAGGCACATTGCTTGCAGAACAGATGGTCGACAAAGCGGTTTTGTAGTAGCGATCACGAACTTTCTGGAAGACGCAGTGTTTTAAGGTGAATCAATGACCTGGTGAGGGTCGCGGGAATTCGATAGATGCGTAACGCACAGGACGGACAGGAAGAAAATAGTTCAACAAAGCTTAAAAGAGTAGTAAATTAACTTCTTATAAAAAATTGAATATAGAGCAGTGGTGGCCGAGTGGTAACTGCATCGACTTACGAGTTGTAGGTCGCGGGGTCAAACCCAGCCAGGCGCATTACTTTGTGGAATTTATTTCATCACCACTGCTCTCAAAACGATGAAGGAAAACATCGTGAGGAAACCGGCATGTCCTAGAACAAAAAATTCGAAGACATGTGACATCCACCAACCCGCGCACTGGGCCCGCGTGGTGGATTACGGCCCATTCCCTCTCCTAGAGAGGAGGCCTGAGTCAAAACAGTAATAACATTATAAGGTCGACTATGTTACGCTATGCTATGCTATAAAAATTTGAATATATTCCCATTTTCGCAAACCGTAAAACCGTTTCGCTTCCAAGCCTACCCCCTTTGGGAAATATAGGCGAATACATTTTTAACCAAAACAAAAACTACACCCTACAGTGGAAATTAAAGCTTTTAACCGACATTAATACTTGGAACGTCAAATTTAACCCTCAAACGGCGCGCCCACAACGCACCATTACACAGTGGGGTCATTAAGACCCCGATTTGTAGCTTCATTTTTAATGGTCAGACACACTCCAGCGATTTCCTATTGTCCAAATGTCTTGGAAGTATTGTTTACTAGTTTTGTAAATCGAGAGTTGCTTGAGAGGCTTTGATTCGGGCTCGTTTGGGTAGCGATGTTCCTTTTTGGTTACTTTGACCTAATTCTGTTGTAACATGAATCATCTATTCTTGTAATCTCTTACATTTGTCAGATTAATCGACGGGCTTATAATAGCTAGCGATATTTATTTTTATAAACACATTTACATAACGAGTCTCTTAGCAATTATTTTTTGTTGCAATGCTACCGTCTGCATTCTCCTCATTATTCTCACAACTGATTGCGAGTCTTTTTAACCAACTTCAAAAAGGAGGAGGTTATATGTTCGGTTGAATATATGTTTTTTTTTTTATGTATGTTCACCGATTTCTCGGTCAATTGTTTGATTGAAAGGTTATGCTTCCAAGTTGGTCCCAGAGAAATATTGTTATGATCTGATCATGAACTTTGAAGATATGGAACAGAACTCCTCATAGGATCACAGCAGAACCGTCGTAACAAGTAAAATTGCTTTGTTTATACATGTAGTCGATGACTGACTGAAAGTAGAGGGGGAATATATTGAAATGATCTGATGATGAAGCCTGAAGTTAGGCACCGGAACTCTGTAACAAATTAATGTAATCTAACCGTGTTTGGGATTAATAGAATTTTCATGAGATGCACTCTGGCTATAAGGTATTGAACATTGGCTGATACTTACATATATACATTATACTGATTTGGTACTTTTTAGTGGTGGTACCATAACTAAAAAGTGTAAAATAAAAAGCTTTTCACAAAAAAAATACAACCGAATTCAAAGTAAAAAAAAAACACTGAAAGTGCAAAATAACTTTAATTTCAGAAGTCGGTGTTAAATAACGAAGAGACAAAACTATTAATTTTTTTTTACTTTGAAGTCGGTTGTATTTTTTTTTGTAAAAAGCTTTTTACTAATGTAAGTTCCGTTATTATTATTTTTTTAAAGATTTTAACACACTAGAAACAACTCCTTTATCGTGGATACGTTTAAAAAGATGTATACACACGTACACAAAACACCCAGACGGAACATAAATTAGATTATACAAATATTAGTACCATCCGGAAATCGTAACGGCGACACTCAACACAGCAGCTAAATGGTCTACCACTGCATCAACCGTGCCGACAAGTTACTTATATTCATCTACCAGCTTCTGCCAGTGGTTTCACCCGCGTAAAAGTAGTTTCTCCATACAAACTTCCAACCCCCGTTTTACCCCCTTAAGGGTGGAGTTTCGTAAAATCCGTTCTTAGCGGATGTCTACACCCTATAAGGAACCTACCTGCCAAATTTTAAGTTTGTAGGTGTTATAGTTTCTAAGATTTCGTGATTAATCAGCGAGTCGTATTACGTTTTTATATATATAGATTTCACCTAGAGGCCCTACAATGAGCTGCGATCTAATTGACGACCTAAACTGAACTGTTAAAGGGATGGAGTTATATAGGTTGTAAAGCTCCATCCCCCTTTCTCGCTCACATCCCTGACATTTTAACACGTCATGGTAAAACCCAGTTCATATTATTAAACAGTCCTTTAAACTTAACGTAAACTCAACCTATCACCATTTCATAATGCTTAACACAGTAACGTCTCAAATATTCTGTTATAAGATTAATCGTGTCTAAAATACCATTCTACAACTTAATTAATTCCTATTTTAATCAACAAAGTGGTAGAATTTCTGTTCGCTTTCATTACGTATTCTGTGCTAGGGTAAATGTGGGTAGATAATAAAATAATAATTGTATTAATTTTATCTAAAATTCCCCCGCGGCGTTTCTAGGGTTAAGTGTGGTTCGATGTTTGAATTTTTGGTTTCAATATTTGGGTACCTGTTTGATTTTAATTTTAGACTAGTTTCGCCCGCTTGACAGGTTTCTTCATACAAATTTTAGACCCCCGTTTCATCCTCTTAGGGACTGAATTTCAAAAAATCCTTTCTTAGTGCTGGCCACGTCATAAAAGGAAGCCTTGTGCAAAATTTCACGCTCCTAGACCCAGTAGTTTCGGCTGAATACCCGTGTTTTGCTTCGAGTTACTGCCTATCAATTCTCCCCAAACTAGTAATAATATTGTACAAAAATAAACAGAAAATTAACCAATTGAATTAAGTTGATGTTGAGAGGAAAAAGTATTTCGGAAAAAACTGGTCAAGTGCGAGTCAGTCTCTCGCACGAAGGGTTCCGTACTATTATCTATATAACTCCATATACTATATTGTAACTATTATTAATTACGAGCAAAAAACGGCAAAAAAAGTAACGTTTGGTGTATGAGAGCCTCCACTTAAATATTTATTATTATTCTGTTTTTAGTCTTTATTCTTATAGCAGCAACAGAATTACATCCTCTGTGAAAATTCCAACTGTCTACAGTGGAGTCTTAGTATTAGGGTCTCGTTTTTACCTTTTAGGTACGGAACCCTAAAAAAAAACTACACAGAAAAAAATAATATCCGTTCAGCAGGCCGAAATAGTTAGTAAAACACATTGACAAAACCCTCGGCATTATTTTACATTCGTTAACGAAAAGACACCCTATCATAAAAGTTTATAGATCATTGAACACCAAGGTGAGGTGGAATTTACGGTAAATAAAATATTACGTTTGTACCTACAAGGGTTTTCATTAATAAGTACTGGGGTGGCTATTGTTTCATAATATGTTGGGTCTCACTGCTAGCGGGAAGCTATGGGTCTATATTAACATTAGAGTTTGTAGTACGCAACTACATTTGGTCGTTAGCCTGTATTCGGGCGCGAAAAACGTTACTCGTATTTGGGTACCCGTTGACCCAGAATCCTGAAAGTTGGCATAAAGCAAGGTCTTATAGCACAGATATAGAAATAAATCTGAAAACTGTAATTTTGTTGTTACATCACAACAAAAAAAAAAATTGCGATACGGAAAAATCTACAAGACTCAATTCGGGAATTGAACTGTTTACTTATGTAAGAAACCCTCAGGACGCGAGACCCAAATAAGAATTGATCTGTAGCATGGTGTATGAAAGTTGGCGGTATGACACCCTTGGTCTCGGAAAGCACGCAAAACCGTAGGTCCTGCACCTGATCCCTTACCGGTCGAGTTGTGTGTTATAATATGTCCTGCGTTCTTGGCTAATGTCTGTCACCATGATATGATGATGTGATGGCCATCATGATAGAAATTCGGTCCGAATAATTTCATTTCGATATAAATCCGCTCAAAAGCATGAGACAATAACGCGCCAATAACTTTCCTGTCTCCTTAAACGCTAACAGTGCGACCACACCCCAATATCCAGTGTTTAATGTTGTAAAGACTACATTAAAGAGGGGCCCCACCATCTCTTCTGGCTTAGGCTTGCCACCGAATACATTAAATTTTTGTTTTAGTTAAAAAACTTTTCTGGTTTACGTTTTGTTTTGACGTTAATTCCTGTGTTGCCGTGTTTGGGTGTATTTATTTAATTAGATTAAGGTTTAACTTCATTAGCGTCGACTTTTATGTTGATGAATTTTCGCTTATGGCAGGAATATAAGGGGCTATCGGCCTGGTGGTTTAAGACACGCCTTTGATCTATCACACTAATATAATAAAGACGAAAGTTTAGGGTCGCGCTTGACCACTATCACTGTATCACTGTCAGCACGCTGGCCTATGTAACATATTCGCTCCTGACTTAAAGATCCTCATATTGTAGCTATCAGGAAACACAGACTCCGGCAGGGAATTCCACTCCTTAGTTTTACGCAGAATGAATGTGCTCCCGAAACGTTTAGTGCGTACTGGGTGGGATGTCCACCATGTAGCGGTGCTCCAATGACGGGCTCAGCAAAATTAGGTTATGCAATTCCGACGCACATTATCATCATCATTTCAGCCAAAAGAGGTCTGCTGTTGGACATAGGCCTCCCCCAAGCGTCTCGACAGTGACAGATCTTGTGCGTCTCGCATCCACCGCATTCCCGCGGCTCTCACCAGGTCGTCGGTCAGGTAGGCCACCTTGTGGGAGGCCTTCCAACGCTGCGCTGTTTCGATGCACACTTCCCTAAAATGCAAACGGTAGAAAACCGACAGGCTAGCAACTCGGCATCGATGTTCAAGACTTTGAATACATTTCCATTACATCCCGTATAAAGACAGGCATTAGCCCAGAATAGGACAATTACAGCCAGATATTTTCTTAATGTTTTCCATTTAACAAGCAAAGCCGTACAAAAGGTATGTATGTAGAAATAGCGTATTAAGAAATGCAATTAAGCCTGGGTCATTGTTTTTAATGTTAATTGGAACTTAGGTTTAATACTAATGAAATTCTCTTAGGTCTAGATTCTAGAATATATTGAATTTTAAGGAGAGAGGATTTTTAGAGAGATACGTGACACCTTATTAAGGTCTGGGTGATTCGGGTTTATTTTCTCGTTGTTTAATTTGGTTTAGTAATATTTGGAAAAGTTCGTTTATATATTTGTTTATGTTAAGTCGTGTTCCCTCAATGTCGCGGTTAATTTATTGTCGGACGACTGTCGTCTCTAGCTGTTCCCATTATAACTAAAGTTTGTTGAAGCCACGACAGATAGCCGCAACAACGGCACAAGTTCTATCATCACGGTTTAGTTTTGTCAATTTTTTATCGTTCTACGACTGTCGTGCTAGTGTAGGCGCTAGCAAAAGCTAGTAACCTAAACTAGCTGTTGACAGCGACTTCGCCAGCATCAAATTCAAGAAATAACTTGGCTAACTTTTTTATGATATAAAACAGTGCTTGACTACGATCCCACCTGATGGTAAGCAGTGATGCAATCGTTGATAGTGAAGCGTACTAGTTTATTAAGAGCCTATTCATTCTAGTCTTGAAGACAGCTAAATTATAATCGGACGAGAAGAACGCAGCAGGCAAATTGTTCCAGTCCTTCGATGAGATATAAACGACGAGGCGAAACGCTTATTCCGGACCGACTAGTAACTTAATGTAATAATATTTTACGTTTGTAAAAGACAAATTTGATTTCTCCAAACCATTCAGAAAATCACCAGTTATTACTTAACAAATTACTTAAAACTGTAAAGTGATAGTAATAAAATGATTCTCAGTCCCTAACTCACAAGTTATCGTTAGTCTTAAGTTAGTTATTCAGTATTCCGAGACGTTATACATTTGTCATAAAAGATTCTGAGGGCGAAGCGTTGAGAGGGGCGTGGCGCCCTGTGGGCCATGAAAACGACTGGGAGTAGAAGCGGGTTGTCAGGTACCGATCGCCGTGGTAGCACTAGTACTCTCAGCAGGGCCAAATCATCCAATGACGTGTCAGACTTTTACTGACTAAAACCCACTCCTAGGTCCTTCGTTGCCTTTCACTCCTGGGCCGGGTTTTCCTTTCAGAAGCGAACCTTTGGCCCAGAAGGCTTCGACCCTGCTGGGCTCCTACGGTTTGCTGACGTCTCCTTGAGGCGCGCGTAAAACACTACCTACGCGTCGTGGACGACTTGGGCTCGGTCCGGACGGTCGGATGGCGAGCTACCCATTGCTCGCCGTCCACAAGCGCGCGCCTACGGTGGCCAAAAATCGGGATCGGGATCCTGGCAGCTGAGGCGTGAGGGCCGTTACATCGCGCGTGCTCGTGCGGTCTCCTCCTTTACTAGCATTACTGCTTTGCAGAAGGAGGCGAGCGCTTGCCACTGCTCCTCGCTTCGGACCATGACCTGAGAACCTTTTGGCCCCTTCGACCATCCGTTCTACAAGCAATATGCCCACTGCCACTTTAGTTTGGAGATTCTTCGGGCTATGTCGGCGACCATGGACAATTTTGTTATAGACATTGAATGCCGAAGTAATGCTATTGACATTGCCGAGGCTGGACTTCTAACTTTGCTTTGGTTTTGATGGTTGACTACACCCAGATAACACACAAAGCTCTGCGGACTTCCACACTTCTGTAAAGCATCAGCAATGTTTGCTGAAACACACAGAGATGGTTTCGCAGCTATCTGGCGCATCACTCATCAGTCGACTGCGTGGAAGTCGCCAGGCATCTTGAGTGTCGTAGCCGATAAACGTGATTGTCCCCTCATATGGAAATCATTAGAATATTTAGTTTGTACCTGTTTATAAGATGCGGATCACAGTTAACTGAATAAATAAATTGTTATTAAGTATAATTTCCCATGACAACACTTCGCTAGTCCCTATAACCACAGCAACCCACCATCTCACTGCCATTAAACGAATTTAGGCTTCCCAACTCAAAATCCCCAATCCCAAACTTCGGAGCCGTTCCAAAAACATAATGTTATGACGCCACAGCGCCGTTTATAGGGCAAGTTTCTTACGATAACAAATCGCCAAGAATTTGTCCCACTTCACTTTTATATTCTACTTAAAACTTTTGAGCTCCTCAGAACAGACATCTCGAGTACATTATCTTTTTACTGAACATAAAAAAAGGTTGAGGTACCTACTCAACTCGTCATTCCATAAAAATATTATTTCAAGAAAGATTCTGAAGTTTTTTTTGTTGATAACAGTACATAAATATGCTTTGGAATTCGTGACAAGATTGATATTGGTGACTTCTTAAAACGGGTTTACGTGTTTTGGGAAAACAATGTTAATATTTTTTTTTGTTTATCTTGACATCTTAGGCCTACTGTACATGGACACGTAGCTTCACAGACGCGTATATATCATTATACGCTTAGTGTAACGTCGTGCCGTCGTGTCGTTTTCATAGTTTTGTATGTAAGCTATCAACAGGCGTATAGATGCCGGCACGGATCTTGAGCGCTGACTTCTACAGTTCTACTTGCGCAGAAGCACGCAGAAGTGAAATATCGGGTCTCTTTAGTGGTATGAAGAGAGTTGCGGGGGCGGGGAGTGCAATCCTTGTACAGTGACTGGCTCGCCGATATTGTACGATGCGCAAAGTGATCCCCGCTCTTTCACCGAGCGCTCAAGATTCGTGCCGCTATCTGTACACCAAGCGTATAATGACGAATATGCGTCTATGAAGCTACGCGTTCGTAGACAGTTGGCCTTAATCATCATCATCATTGGCCATAGGCCACTCCCAAATGTCACAATAATGACCGATCCTGTGCATCCTACATTCATCAGACCCCCGCGATCCTCGTCCTCGATCTACCTTGTGTGAGGCTTTCAACGCTGCGTCTTCTGGTACGCGGTCGCCACTCGAGAACCTTTCAGTCTCTTTTAACACAGCTCATACATAACTATTGGTCTTTACCTATCCATATAACAACCCGCAGAAGAAAAAGCGATCACAGAAAAAAATACCCAAGCGTTCTCCGCCCGCTTCACCGAAAGCCTAAGGAGAAACTACCGCAATCACCATGGCTAACAACGAATTAGTGGATGCAACTTGTTGGCATACGAGTAGTACTGCCCATCCTCTAAACGTCATCCCTTGATGCTACACGACAAAGTCTAGCAAGGGAGGGGTGGCTTAATACTGTCGGAAATACAGAGCATGGAATCATTCGCACCCGCACTGACTCAAATGCCATCCTTCCATCAATTTTAAACACAATATCACACTAATAGTATAAAGACGAAAGTTTGTATGTGTGTCTGTATAAAGGTGAAAGTTTGTATGTATGTTTGTCACTCATTCACGCTCAAATGGCTGAACGGATTTGATGAAATTATAATAAATTGAATTTGGTATAAAATAGGATATATTTTATCCCAAGAGTTTCTTTGGGATAATTTGCTGCCACCGGCCGACCGCGGTCAGCTGGGCCGGCCTCTTCGGGTCGCTGCTTTCCGGTGTCAATCGGACTTAACGCAGTCGAAACCGCTGTCTGAAGCTAGTTAATAGTTATTCGATATTTAAAACGATAAATAACACAGTGCTGGTATTCTGTTAAATAAATTATCTAAATAAAATAATAAAAAGCGAGAAATTATATATGTTAAACAAATATTTAAAAATAGTGCATACAATAATAAATAATTATCGTCATTGATGCTTCTATTAGCCTTTGGATGGATGAAGAGGGAGAGGGAGACCAAAGAATAGATGGATAGATTGTGTGAGAAGTGATATGAAATAAAAGGAAGTTAGTGATAGAGTGACAGGATAGAATGGAAGGAAAAAACGTGTTGCGCCGACCCCAAATAAAACGGGACAAGGGCAGGAAGATGACGATGATGCTTCTATTAACCAGGCCAATTGAAACTGGAAAGATCATTAACGACGCTGACATGTTAGTTTATTTGTCAAGGTTTTGATAATGTCTCCAGAAAATGCCGCCAATAGTTCTCCGCGCTCTATGGTCGGAAACTACACGAAACACCGCAGTATCGGCTTTGTTACGTGAAAACACAATTACTACCAGATTTCCTACAGAGAACAATACAGATTTACTAATTAAGTGCCAATCACGAGGCTTCATGTATTTACGTTTGTGCTTTAGCTGTTTATGTTAGCAGATTGCTTCAATATTGAAGCTGATACATCTTCGAGTAGTCTAGCTAATACCAGTATCAGCTTAATTCGATCTTATGAATCCTATGTAAATTGCATCTTCAATAGACAATGCTCGATCACACACTTGCAGATAATCTATAGATATAAAAGCGAAATACCACTCGCAGATTAATCACGAAATCTCAGAACCTATAACCCCTACAAACTTAAAATTTGGCAGGTAGATTCCATAGGGTGTAAACATCCGATAAGAACGGATTTTACGAAACTCCACACCTAAGGGGGTAAAACGGGGTTTGGAAGTTTGTATGCAGAAATCGACTTCAACAAACTATCTATTGCTAGCGGCTTTGCCCGCGTAAAAGTAGGTTTCTCTATACAACATTTGAACTCTTGTTTCATTTCTTTAGGGGGTGAATTTTGAGAAATCCTCGCCTAGCGCTCGCCTACGTCATAAAAGGAAACTTTGTGTAAAGTTTCACGCTCCTAGTCCCAGTAGTTTTGGCTGTGTGTTGATGTCAGTCAGTTAGTTTCTCCATTTATATACGGCTCCCATCAACTGACTACTATATCCAACCTACCCTACCCTACTCTACCCAATTCTACCCTACCCTACCCTACCCTACTCTACCCCACTCTACGGGATAAAAAGTATTCTATGTCCGTCTCCTGGTTCTAAGCTACCTTTCCACCAATTTTCAGCCAAATCGGTTCAGCCGTTCTTGTGCCGTGTTATAAATAGTGTAACTAACACGACTTTCTTTTATATATATATATTTTGTTTCTCTCAAAAAGGTACAGAGGATAATAGTAACTTGTTATTGCAACATCTATCCTTTGTGAGAGCTGGAATCTGTACTTGAGATGATAGTGTACGCCTTAATTGGAAATAACTGTTAGTGTTTGGAAAAAATTAAGTACCTACGCCTGCTTCTAAAAATTGAAAAACTATCTTTTAGAACTTTTATCAGACGTACCTACGAGTATATAACAAAATTTTAAACTTATATTTATAACTAGCTTCTGCGAACGGCTTTGCCCGCGTGAAAGTAGGTTTCTCTTTAGACCCCCGATTCATCCCGTTAGGGGCTGAATTTTGAAAAACCCTTTCTTAGTGCTCGCCTACGTCATAAAAGGAAGCGTTATGCAAAATTTCACCCTCCTAGTTCCAGTGGTTTTGGCTGTGCATTGATATGTCAGTCAGTCAGTTTCTTCTTTTATATATATAGATAAACCTAACTAGGTAAATATATACAAAAACAAAATACACTCAGGTCAAAGCCCAGGCGTTGAAGAACTTTTCCACATCGCTGTCATACGTAAATGTGCCCAGAAGACTGGCAGCATTACCGTGCTAATAATTTGGGTAAAGAACGAGCCAGCTTTCTCTGTGGTCACGCAAAATCGAGTAGGGTATTAAACGAATAGGATGTAACGTCAATACTATTTGTAATTCTGTCGACTTAATAGTTTCACTACTGACAACAACTCGATCCCGAATCCACTTTTAGAATCAAACTCGTAACGGTATTTCCAAAAAATTCTAAACTCTAACAGCGTTTGCGTGTCGATTGCCATTTAAGAGCGTTACATAAATAACGTGCGGCCCCGCTGGAGGTCGCCGGCCGACTGAGCATGATTTGTTTGTTTTGACTAGTAGCGCCATCTCGCGTGATCTACGGGCTTTTAGCGACATTACGTTGCTGCGTGCTGAATGACTGATGGCGTTGTCTGACGCTGTAAATTGAGGGGGAATGAGTTAATTAAATTGAAAAGGATATAGATTTATACTTGGAGAGTTTGGATTAGGTTTAATGGGTTGTTTTTTTGAGATTAAGTTGAAAGAGATGTGTGATTTCAATTCAGTAACTTATTAATGGGAGATTATTTTAACTTCCCTATGAGTATAGCACAAGCTCTGTTTAATAAGGGACTAGATGGCGTTGTGTGATATCAATCAATATATCTCAGAACTCTGAGGTCCTGGACCTTTGGAAGGCGTACGAGGAGCCGAAACCAACTCGCAGAGGCCATTTAGACACTTTTAATCGACCGTGGAATATTACTATTACTTACAATCTAGTCGAGTTATTCATAGTGTAAATTGTAGCCGCTATGACCTCCAAGCGTCCTTGTCTCGTTATTACATCCGACACTCTCAGGGGAAGGCAGATTTCATCCTGCTTCTAATTTATCGCCGGAACAAGCGACGGAATGATAATTTCATATTAGTATGTTGTGTCTCTTGTTTTGCTATTTTCTTGTTAATTACTATGTTGCTATGGGCGGGTTCTTGGAAATCAGATTTAGTTCAAAGTTCAGGTTTCTTTGTCGTTTACCGAAGGCTTCTTCAAGAGTCAAGTTCAGCATTCAGCGTGCCTGTTATTACAACGGCACATTAATCACAATTAATATTATAGAGGTGAAAGTTTGTGACTGTGAACAGGTTTGGACGTTTGGCTCACGGTTAGACTCTGGAATAGTGTATGGATAGTTTTTATACTTTACTGGCCTGTTGGTCTAGTGGTTAGTGGCCCTGACTGCTATGCCAGAGGTTGTGGGTTCGATTCCCACCCAGGACAAATGTTTGTGTGATGAGCACGATCATTTGTCCTGTGTCTGGGTGTAATTTATCTGTATGTGTATGTATTTAGAAATATATGAGTTTGTTTATCAGTTGTCTAGTACCCATAACACAAGCTTTGCTTAGCTTGGGACTAGACGGCGTTGTGTGATAGTTGTGGAATATTATTATTATTATTATTCTATTTATTTATTTTTTATACATACTGTTCACATTTTTAAATATTTCTTTAAAAAACAAATAAAAAAAAACATTTAAAGATATAAAAAATAGTTATCCGCCGGTGTCGGGAACAGGGTCCAAGCTACCAGTGGTTAGGGCTCCAGAGACAGGAACCTCCTCACAATGAGAGCCGTATCGAGGAGTAGTGCCTTCTGTATCAGGCCCTTGATCCAACCGCGCAACGACAGCTTCGACAGATGGTCGTCGAAGCTTTTGGCTATAAGGCCATTGGCGGTCACGACAATAATAATTATTATTATTATACTTTATAACATTCCAAATTCTAACAAGTGAAAGAGTAATCGACTGAAGGCGCGAGGGGAGTTCCCCGCGCGCTAAGTGTAAACTTGTTTGTACCTGCGATAAAAGTTCCGATTAAAATTTATCGGACCTGAAATGGGAGTTAAAGGAGTGACCAGATGGTTGCAAACCAAGGTCCAAATCAAGGTGACCTTGCTAGTTTCAATTCGTGTAGACAGTTGTATCCATGACCTTCAACGCCCTTGGTTGGAGGTGCGTTTTCCCAACCACCAAACCAGTTGGCGCGTGGTTTACATCCATGTATGCACAACACAAATCAAACACATAAACCAAGGTGACCTTGATTGGAACGCTAGTTTGCAACTGTTTGGTCCACCCTTAAACCTCCGTAACATCTCTGTTATGTCACTCTAGCCAGATATAAACTAATTACTTAAGTAAATACCCACGCCAAGTGAAAATAGGTTAATAGAGTAATCACACTTAAGATCGATCCTACCCTACATTACGCTGTTTAAAAATTCACGAAAACCAACTTCTAACGTCCTTGAATTCACTTCGTTAGAAAACAGCTTATAAATTATTTCACCTAATTACCTATATGTACAGGTAATTTAGTTAATTGCGATATCTTGACTCCAACTACTTAGAATTTTAGAAGTTTTGACCTATATTAGTTTTGAAGGCCAATTAGTTGGCCCGTTTTACTATTTCAGCTGTGGATTATTAATTTAATTGAAATTTTAATTAGTCCAACGCTGTTTGATGTGTTTTAATTAAAATTCTATGTGGATATTAGTTTTTATGTTGTTGTGAATGGCAATAGTTTTGAAATTGGAATGGAATGTGATGACAAAATGGTCGCTGCGGCTGTTTATGGCGGAAAGATTTGATATTATAAATGAAAATGAATAGCAGTACGTTAGTCTGCTAAAACTCGAGATCGGCTGGACCGATTTGGCTAATTTTGGTCTTGAAATGGACTTGGGGATGTCTTGGGGATGTTTAAACGGCGAGAAAATATGAAAAAAAAAACCGAATACAACGCTATCTCTAATTAAATTGCCATTTTTAAATGAATTCTGTTTCTGGTAATGCCAGTAGAGATGTCGTTATCCTTCGATAGTTTAGCTAAAAGCTACATTAATCGACTATGAGGTGGTACGAAATTCGTCGGGTCAGCTAGTCAGTAATACTAATAATATTAAACTAGCATATTTTTATAATAAAAGAAGCTGAACTGAATAATAAACTTCAGCTCAGAATTTCTCTGTCTCATAAAAAGGTAACATACTTCCTACATAACACATCCGAAATATAAAACACAAAAATAAAAAACTGCATATTTCAGTATCCTTTACGACCCACCAATGACTGTTAAGGAGTATGTTCATACTCCACATTCATGGTTGTATCTAGTTTTACAAATGTTCTTGGATTTAAAATCCATATAAATAAAAGGGGAAACTGACTGACTGATATATCAACGCACAACCGTAACTACTGGAACTAGGAACATGAAATTTTGCACGAGGGCTTCCTTTTATGTCATACAGATTTTTGGAAATTTATCCTTTAAGGGGGTTAAATGAGGGGCATTTCGTTTGTATTCAGAATCTCATTCCGCGTACCAATATATTCGAAAGTTAGCATAGCATAGAATAGTCGGCCTTATAATGTTCCCACTGTTGGTAATCAGGCCTCCTCTCTAGGAGAGGGAATGGGCCGTAATTTACCACGCGGGTCCAGTGCGGATTTCACATGTCTTCGAATTTTTGGTTCTAGGACATGCCGGTTTCCTCACGATGTTTTCCTTCACCGTTTTGAGAGCAGTGGTGATGAAATAAATTACACAAAGTAATGCCTGGCTGGGTTTGAACCCGCGACCTACAACTCGTAAGTCGGGGCCGTTATTACTCGGCCACCACTGCTCTGTCACCAAATAGTTACCAAAGTAAAAAAGGTTGTCATTAGGTATTTGTTTTAAGAACTACCTTCAATAATTTTATTTAAAGATGAGCAATTTACAGATTGTATGAGGGATTCCTGTTCCTTGGGTTAATAATCTTAAAACTTGGCACAAATTCTAATCATTATAATTTTTTATATGTTTAGTATAAGTATTTAGTATATTTTTATTCTTTTATTATCTATGTATTATCTTATCCGTCTCTGTGTTCCGTGAGTGTGTCCGTGGCATTACCAGGCCCTATCAGAATATAAGCGCTGCGTTTTTTTAATTTTTTTTTTAATGTCGCAGCATAAGCTGAGATCGGAGCCTTTTTGGCCTCGCACAGGTCTTTAATTTTTAATCATTTAATATTGTTTTCTTTTATTTTTTATTTTAATTTAGTAATTATAGATTAAGTAGTTAATTTTTATTGTATTGTTGTTTGTCATGTGCGAGTCTCAAATAAATGTTTTCTTTCTTTTCTTTTAATAAAAATGAATAACAAAGACTCTAATTATTAGTTTTTTTAAACTACCCTCAAAATACGGTTTAAGTTCTTATGAAAAAATTCTCACGAACGAAGTCGCTGATAAAAGACTAGTTCTTCATAAAATTTTTGATGTGCCTTTCACAACTGAGCCGATTTTCCTGTCGCATCACAGTTTCAAGTTACAAAAAGATGATGATAAAAGTTACGAGCGTACTTCACTTAAATTTAATCTCCGTTGAACGAGTAAAAAGATTGGGTTAACTGCGGGCTACCCTAGTGTAAGGAAGTTTGTACTGGATAACGGGCCTCTTTGTGATCTCAAAAAGAGGAAAAAGAAGTGGAGTGGATACGGCCTCTGGCTAAAATGGTGAATGGGAATTTTTTGACGATGGAAATTTGTATTTGGAAATCGTTGACGAACGTGTCAGTGTTGCCATAAATGTTAAACGAAACTGGTCCGAGATTAATAATATGAATTTGGTTACAGCGCTTAGTAACAAGAATTAATTTTTCAATAAGTACACTTACTCGAAAACCCGCTTTAAGGCACGCAATTTACTATTTTCTACACTAGTGCGGAAAAATACGCGTGCTTGTACCGCCACAATAGATTTATATTTCCAAATTCGCCAAAATTAAAGTATATTTTGACATTTTGTAATATTTTTGATTTAGTTTTGACAACTCTAGTTTTGCTGACATTGCTTTTACGTTTATTGTTTTTTTAATTTTTTGCATGATTTTTATACTGTTCTTTTTTTTTGTGAATTATCATTTGTGGACCTTGTATTTACAATTAATTTAATTTTGATAGTAGGTATACATATATTGACGTTACCATCGCTATTTTGTATGCCTTTCGGCGGAACATTGGATGGACCAAACATATATTATAAGATCATTGTACCTTTGTTCACAAAATTAATAAATGAATTGAATTGAAAAAAAACAATTTTATTGTTTCTCGTATCGGTGCGACCCCCACGACGCGCGCTTCTACTCCCATTTATATTTTCGTAAGTGTATTGAAAAACGTCGTTGAATACACATGCAAATATGACACTGCAGCTCTCGGCGCCATAACACCCTCGCCTACGTCTCGGGCGAATGCCTCCATATTTATAACAGAAGTTTACAGAAAATTGTGAAAGTTACTGATTTTAATGTTGAACTTGATTTCAACATAAATAATTCGATTTCTAATTTTATTACCCATTTATATTCATAAGAATCAAGTAATTCGCGGAAAGTTGCTTCTCAAGGCAATTTGGAAATTAGGTTTAAATTCGGTTGTAGCTAGACTTTACTTAATTAACGCATCTTCGGCAGTTTTCAAAGCAATTCTATTACAAGTTGACGAGCTGGCAAATATCATTACTATGTGCGTCAACTCTTTATGTTATAACTTAGCCAGTTAAATTAAAACTTGCCTTAAGATTGTCTGACTTTATATTACTTAAGTTATAAATTTTTTAGTGATGTTACAAACTACGACTTTGTGCTTTTATAAATTTGAGTTATATGTGTGTGTTTATTTGTCTATTGTATTTATTTTATAAGACAATAAAATATAAAGTTGACTACTGTATAAGTAATGATATATTTCTATGGCCGTGTGTATGCAAACGTATATCTAAAGGCTCTAAAATAATCAATTCAATTCAATTCCCAATACAATTATCTGTCGACGGCTCGTACTGTTCCACGCGCGCCTCGGAGAGATATCAGCAAACCGTAGCGGCCCAGCAGGGTAGATGCCTACTGGGGCCATGGATGATGCGAAAGTGATCCCCGGGGCCCTGGAAAAATGGCAAAGAAGGAACAGGAGTGGGTTTTTAGTCAGTAAAAGTCTGACACTATCTCGCGCTCCGCCCAAGAGCGAGGGATTTTTTACAGAGAGGCGTGACGAAACAATAAAAAAAAAAACTATTACGAGTAAAATTTTTTTTAAAGAAAAATCATTTAATGCCACCTGCCGTCCTTGGGCTGGGCGAGAGGGCGGGGTGAAAAACTGTTGTCGCATTGTCCTTTACATCTCTCTGTGGCAGCCTTAAAGATTAGAGATGTGCTGCCTTATAATATACGCATAATCAGCCTTATAATGTTCCTACTGCTAGGACTCAAGCCTCTTCTCTAGGGGAGGGAATAGGACGTAATCCACCACGCGGGCCCAGTGCGCATTGGTGGATGTCACATGTCTTCGAATTTTTGGTTCTAAGACATACCGGTTTCCTCACGATGTTTTCGTTTCCCGTTCTAAGAGTGGTAGTGATAAAATAAATTACACAAAGTAGGAACCGAATGACCCAACACACGCGCCACCATCGGTGAGACATTTGAGTGAGCATGACAAACTCTCAACTGCTATGCTCATTTATACCAAACAAGTCCAATAGTAACCTAAAAACCATAAATAGTTCCATGGTAACCACATTTACAAACTCTGAAAAAAAAAAAAACATTCTACATTATACAATACTATAATATTTAAAAAAAAAAAAAAGAAATTGTATCATTTATTTATTTTATTCATTAATCTAGTGGTAGTGGAGCTGGACCAGCATTGAATGAAGCATTTTCATCTTAAATAAAATGCGTTTAATACAAGATTTAAATATCGTTTCATTGAGTTCTAATATTTGGGGAGGTATTTTATTATAACATTTCAAACAGTACCCCATGAAAGAAGAGGCCACTTTAGCCAGTCTGAAACCTGGTTGAACTAATTGGTCCCTGTTTCTTGTAACATAATTATATCTATCGCCTCTTTTGCTAAAAAGATGAAGACTTTAAAATAGCCACCAACCCACAAATTAGTTTGTAAGTTTTTGTCACTATTTTGGTGTACAATAAAGTTTTATTCTATTCTATTCTAAGATTTTTTCTAACGTATGGAAACATTAATTGTAAAGCATTTAAAAAAAAGGTACAGAAATAACGATAAGATTTTCCCGTTTTTATTGTTTATACCAACGTATAGAAAAATCCATAGCTTTTCTCATTCACAACACAAATACAAAGTCCAATAATATTAATTACAATTTTCTTCTCTTTTTCAGGTAAAATTCAGGCTGCCGTAGAAATTCGCGGAGAGGTCAGGCTGCCGGAGTTTTTAATGAGGTTCCTGGATTAGGGCCGACAGGATAATTTGCCGTAGAACTTTAATAAGATGTTCAAGTGTTCAAGAACGGACGAAAAGAAATTTTCTTATTAACTTTCAAGTTTCGTATGGATTATTTTTTTAGAACTTTTTTTTTTAGTTAAAATATAAGGGCATTTTTGCCGACGGATGAGCTAGGTGATACACTAATGCACATTCGAAACTACAGGGCTTAGGAGTGTCAAATTTTAAATAAGTATTTTTTTATGACGGGGATCCACGGGCAGAAGCTAGTAACCAAATATACCTTTTTACTATTTATTGGGAGGAAAATCCTAATCGTACTTTACGCTAAGTCTCTTGGCGATTGAGACTTCGAATGTCACACCACTTTCGTATTTGTTCGTTATTTGAAAATTTTGATTATGGTTTTTGTAAGTGGCCAGTGTGTCCAGGAAAAGATCTTGATAGACTACCAAACTTGTGAATATCATCAATTATGAAATCAATTATAGAACATTCTGATACTATTGTAATAGCAGACTTGAGGCCCAGTTTGGTAATCTACTAATATAATGGCGTTATTATGACTTGCCAATGAAAGTAGTGGCATAGAATGGTAATCTCGTGCATATTGACAAATGAATATCTGATGTATGCGGTAATCTACTAAAATTTTGACAGTTCCTTTGATCAGTGACCTGCCATTTGAACGTCATTGTGCAGTCATTGCTTTTAATAAGCTCGATATTGTCATTCTACCACAACTCTAGTACCTACGAGACCATTGACCGATCAATGATCGATCATTATGAATTAGCAGGTTACGCACTTTTAGCAAAATGACAATGGGATCGTGTTGGAATGACCATTTTATAAAAATAGCTCTTGAGTCTTGGCTTGGAAGAAGATCTCAGTGTGCATGTGTGTGTGATCTACACTATTATTATAAAGGGGTAAAGTTTGTTTTTTTTTGTTTGTAGGAGGTAATCTCTGAAAGTACTGGTCCGATTGCTGATTGATGATTTTTCACCGATAGAAAGCTGCTTTATTCCTAAGTGACATAGGCTATATTTTATTAGCGAAGCCGCAGGCAAAAGCTAGTATATTATAAAGACGTAAGTTTGTTGGCTGAACGGATTGGAATGATAATTGGCACATGTGTAGACCATGTCTAGAAATAGGACACAGGATATTTTTATACCAGGAGTATATTCCTGGGAGAAGCCAGGGGCAGAAGCTAGCAGTTTAGTAGTTTTTTATTCGCTACTCATTTAATCATATTATAAGTTCTCATTTGTCTGGGTTCGCTGCAGGAGGATATACATTTTTTGCAGCTTATTCATGAGGTAGTTGCCTGTCATCTTATATTATCATAACTGTCATTAAACGTCAACGAGAATCGCCGGAATATTATTTGAGCTCTCATTTTTGAGGGTTCCGTACCCAAAGGATAAAAATGGGACCCTTTTACTACGACTTTACTGTCCGTCTGTCTGTCATCAGGCTGTATCTCATGAAACGTGACAGCTAGACAGTTGAAAATTTCACAGATGATATTTCTGTGGCCGCAAAAACAAGTACTAAAAACAGAATAAAATTAATATTTAGGTGGGGCTCCCATAGCACAAAAGTGATTTCTCAACAAACACCGGGTTATTGGTGTTTAATGTTGTATAGATAATGGTACGGAACCATTCGTACGCGAGTCCGACCAGCACTTGGGCGATTTTTTTTTCTACCTATCAATCACGGATAACTATAATATAATAATGGCAATACCATATTATAAGTCATTACAATAAAAAAGAGATCCATAAAAAAGTTATGACACTAATTTTTGGTATCACAATGACAGTTGACAGTTTTGATAGATTAAAAAAAAACAATGGCTGTTATATTTTTAGTTGATATCGGCGTTAGTCGAATTAATGTGAGTCATGAATATAGTTTGAATTATTGTTAATTAGGAGTTGCCTGACAAAAATGTCCTTAAACCCGGACGAGTAATTATTTTGATACAATGACGATCTTGACGAGTCTTGGAGCGTATAGAATCCAGAAATATGGTGCTGATGAATATGAAACACGGGGCACAAGGGCACAAAATATCATTTAATTCATTTTACCGAATTCAAAAAGAAGGTTTTTTTTTATAAGTATGTTCACCGATTTCTCGGTCAATTGTGGACCGATTTTGAAAATTATTGTTTTGATTGAAAGGTTATTCTTCCAAGTTGTTCCCATAGAAATATTGTTATGATCTGATCATGAACCTCGATGATATGGAACGAAACTCCTCATAGGACCACAGCAGTATCTAATGTCGTAACAAGTACAATAACTTTAATTTGGAAGTCGGTGTTAAATAACGAATAGACAAAACTATTAAAGAAACACCGACTTCCGAAATTAAAGTTATTTTACACTTTTTAGCTTTTTTTAGGGTTTCGTACTTACCTCAAAAGAAAAAAAAAACGGAACCCTTATAGGATCACTTTGGTGTCCGCCCGTGTGTCTGTCTGTCTGTCAAGACCGTTTCTCTCGGGAACGCGTGGAGGTATTGAGTTGGAATTAAAACCCATATACTAAGGTCTGCGGTCCCTTGAAGCTGTGAAAAAATCGAACTTCTGAGTTAACTAAAATAAAAAGATATGGCCGTTTATGTCGCAAAAAACGTGTATTTCGGCAGTCTCAAGGGAATCTAAATTCATAAGGTACTGGAAATTTGGCACATAGCAAGGTCTCGTAGCACAAGTATAAGAAAAAATCTGAAAACTGTAAATTTTTGGATCATTCTTGCAATTCGGAAAAATCTTCGTAACTTAATTCGGGAATTTTGAACTGTTTTCAAAGGTAAGTTTGTACTGAACCCTCAGTGCGCGAGCTCGACTCGCACTTGCCCAGTTTTTTTACATTGAAGTCGGTTGCATTTTTTTTGTACAACTTAATTTTCTAAGTGGTGTGTATAAGCGAGTGCTTTACTCCAGTTACGTGTAGTACCAGTAAATGCTCCAGTAAGATAATCACAACACTATCTACGCGAGACAAAGCTATTAGACGGCTATGTTGACATTCGATTTCCCTGGCTTTCCGATCTGTACATGTGAAAACAGTGTGGGTACTGAATGATACATAATGTAAGTTCAATTGGTGTTGATTTAATTTTGTGGTAAGCAGAGATCAGGATGCTTATGAAGCCTGCCAGAGTTGCGGGTCGTTCGAAAGAGGTATCGTGGTCTTCGCAAAAGGCAACTGAAGGAACATTGTGGGTTTTGGTCAGTAAAAGTTTAACACTCATTCCATCTAGAGCGAAAGAAATCATTTAATGATTTCCTACGTAAAAGCAGAATGATGCTTATAAAGGCACACGGAGAGGGAAGCCAAAAAAAAGATTGATGGATTGTGTGAAGAGTGATATGAAAGAAAAGGAAGTTAGTGATAGTATGACGAGTGTCAGGGCAGAATGGAAGAAAAAAACGTGTTGCGCCGACCCCAAATAACACGAGACAAGGGCAGGAAGATGATGATCTAGAGGAGAACCAACAGTGAGAACATTATAAGGTTGTATATGCTCGTCGCAACAGTGCAACAACATGCGACAGCGTTTTATAGAAATAGTTACAGTTGCTGAAGTTTTGGAATGATTTCCACGAAAACACATTGCCGCATCGTTCTCTAACTGTCAAGTCGTGACTGTCTGCTAGAGCATTAACCTACGTTTTTCTTTTGCATCGTTTATGTTTTTAAGTCTGGTCTGGTAGGTTGCGGGTACTATGCACCTGGGGCTTACCATGCCTTAAAATTTCAGGTGTGAGAGCGAGAAAGAGAGATGGATCTGTACACTCTATATAGCTCCATCCCTTTAACAGTCCAGTTTAGGTCGTCAACTGGATCGTGTTAAGAGCTCGTGATACTCTGACCTTTGTGAACAACAACCAAATTTTTGAATTCATTAGATTTAAATTATTATTAGAGGATTTTTATTCAAGTAGTCAGCTGTGAAAGTTATTTTTCATATGAAATCGTGGTATATTCAAATTTTCTTTTCATTATAGTATAATATCTAAAATATTGCCTAAGGTGTTTTTTCTACTGAAGACCTAGTTTTAAAATTTTCAATTTCTTTTTAATTTTGCTTTTGATAAGTTGAGTCAAAGTTTTTGAAGATTTTTTATTTCAAAGTAATGAGTTTGAAATTAATTATGATTTCTTTTCTAGTTTTGTTTTGAATCTTTTATTTCTATATCTACTTATTTTAAATTTGCGAAGTCAGCGTAGTCATTAACAAACAACCTTAAATTATTTGACAGATAAAATCCCCAGTGCGCCGTTTCGCGATTAATGTGGGCAAAATTAACGCGTCTGTTTTTCGCATTTAGTTCGAAATTTATCTTTTAACTTATTAGTTAATTGCATTTGCAGTGGCATTAAAGGAATTCTCTTATTTGCATAGAATTAATGCATGCGCTAAAGCCCGGGGTATTTTCCTCGGGAGCTGTATGAAACACCGTCGTTTTTGCTTAATATTTTTGCAGGTATTTTTAAATGTTTTTCTTGTTAAACTACACAGGTGAGTTTTTCTAGTACTTTGCACGTGTACCTACTATATTTTTTTTTTGTTATGGTAGAATTTCAGTTCTTATCCGTCTGCTCTAAATAAATCCAAAAATAATCTAGGCTGCTTTTATTATGTATACAGTTTTAGTATATGCGAAACACGTGTCTAGTATTTTTATGTAAAGAATCTATGTAGGTACAAAATTTCATAACTATTATGAAAAATCACAAAGTTATATATGCTTGTTATGTCAGCTAAAATATATAATCACCGGGCCATCCAGGTGTCTGAGGGGTTGTTTTGCACTTGCACCCAGCTGTTTGCTGGCGCCTAATCCTCTAAGACCTTTGTTGTACTTAGTGTCGATGTTGTCCAACTTGTGACGTTTTTAAATATTTTTGGGAAAAAATATAACATGGTGTAAAAACTATTAGAATCCATTCAGTTACTGAATCTGAACAAACTATATTCACGTTTCGCATAAAATAAAAATAATGTGGTAAACACACTTCTTTGTACAAATGTAACAGTGTTTTTATTTTACTAAATAACTAAATTAAATAAAAAAAATAGTTTAAAAATGGATTAAAAAAGCAATAAAAAAAGCACGTTGACACGTATTTTACGAACCCCTATAAGAAAAAAAAAACAAAAGACATTTGTTTACTTTTCGTAATAAAATGCAACGCTAATTTGTATGCTATCGCATTATTTAAATGTCAAGGGGAGGGATTTACGTAATAACTCACAGGGGATTCCGGGGGTTTTAATTAACGATTATAACTGGAAAAGTTTGAGCAACCGTGTTTTCCCCTGTAATTTATATTTTTTTGTTCCCCAAAATAGGGTAGGTATGCAAATGTTCCGCTTTATACGTCACGTTGTTAGACTATTCAACAAATAAATTATTACGGCTCAATACTAATACAAATTGGGGAAGTTTGGTGGATTGTAGACAAATGAATATTGGTACCCGACTTTGTAGGGGAAATAAATTCAATAAAAAATAAATTACAAAAACACAATGTCCTTCGTTCGTTCGTAACGTTGTAAGGAAATCGGTATGTCCTAGAACCAAAAATTTGCGGACGTGACATTCAACAATCCACACTGGACCCGTGTTATGAATTCTGTACATTTCCTCTCCTTGAAAGAAGGCCTGAGTCCCAGCAGTGGGAATATTATGAGGTTGATTATGATTTTTTTAATGAAATATCGTTGTGAAAAAAATCCTTGCTTTTTCACATTGATATTTATTTTTTTCACATTGATTTAGGCAGGCAAGTGCGACGAGATAATGTGACCACATATATTTTAAAAATGTATGTCCCAAACATAACCCTTTTTGCAGTCGGGTAAAAATACGTTGCTTATTGAATGGCTCAACAATGGAACAATTCTGCAGCCCATCACTAATCAACTGTATTCCAGTTACTACGGATAATAAAACATATTTTAGAATTTCTTGGTCTTTTCATGGTAAACTCCAAGCTGACATTTAGTAGCTACATTGAATATTACCGAGGGAATTGCAAGTTATGGTGAAGTAATCCATTTATTTATTGGAATGTTAGGATGCGGTGTTTGTGGGATTTGTTCCACTGTGCAATGTGTTCTTTTACAGGCAGCGGGTCGAAATATTTTATGATTCTGATTTGATGTTTTTAGAAAATATTGTTTGGACGAAAATGTTGGCCTCTATATATTAGTTTTTCCTGGAAAATACCTGAAAAAGTTTTTATTTTCATTTTTTTTTTTTGTGATTTTACGTAAAACGCTTAATTACCTACGTAATAAAAATAGGTAAGTTCCTAATATAATTTTTATTTTTGGTGTACAATAAAGAATATATCTATCTATCTATATATACCCTCTGCGCGCGAGAGGTTAAGTAAACATCTTAAAAATTATCTAAAATAAAAATACTCCCCTGATAAAAAGTATCCTGTATCACGTACCACTAAATGGTCGACCCGTGTACCAAATTTTATTAAAATCCGTTGAGCCGTTTGAACGTGAAGAAGTAACAAACACACAGACACGCACACATACGTACAATTTCGCTTTTATAATATGAGTTATTTTTTTTGAAAAATCATCTAATGACAAATCCCGCCCTTGGGCGGAGCGAGTGATAGTGTCGGACTGTTACTGACTAAAAACCCACTCCTGTTCCTTCTTTGCCTACATCTCGAGGCTCCGGGTTTCGCTTTTACACTTCCCGAGGCCCCAGTAGGCTTCGACCCTGCTGGGTGTGATTGTAAAAAGCAATTTCTTGATGATTTCCGTTTTTGAACGCAATTTTCTTTCTTTCGACATATTTTTAGGTAAAACAGCCCTTTTTAATATCCCGCCAATACACAAACACACCTTGCCATAAATCCCTAATATTATAAAAGAAACAGAGTGCTTATTTAGGGGTGGCTATTCTCGCCCCTGCTACTTATAAGGATGGCCATTCACTCCCCCAGTTGTCACATAACTTACGGCGTTAATGAAAAGCTTCCTATTCAATGCCGTGCTGTGTAGAAGTGGCACTGATTAAATTTATGGCAATACTGCGTAATTGTGGTGTAGTGTGTATACCTAGTGTATTAGTGTTGCAAATAAACATATATATAGTTGGGCTCTCAGGGGTGTTGTATAATAGATGTGAGATTGACTTTAATGCGATACCGAGTATTTCTTTTTCTAAAAACAATTAGTAATTTTTGTGTATGGTATTCTATCTAAGTATTGCAATCTATACATACACATATAAATAAAATTGAAGTATCTGTTTGTAATTTCAAAATATATATATTTTTATTTCTAGGTAATTAAATGTATATTCGATACCTATAACAAACAAACATTATTTTTTAAAATTTTGTTTGTCTATTTGTTGAATTTGGCTACGGAGGTACCTATTAATAATAATGCTTTGTTATTTCAGCTCAATTGTCTAGTCTTTAGCAAGTTCTTAGTACCAAAGGATTTAAAAAGTATTTATGATAATATCTTTCTTAGAAAATTTACTATATATCTATTTTTACCGTTTTTTTTTTTTCACAATTATATTGTAAATTTAATTTGTATGTACTAATTTGAGCCTCCATCAAATATCTGATCTTCTCGATGAGTAGATTGTTTATTCTTTTTCAATAAATACTTCGCTACTGAGTAAATCTTTTTTGTCATAAGAAACAGTCTACAAAAACAAAACATAATAAAAAAGATTTTCATCAAGGAAGTCGTTTTTATTCTGAAAAGCCCGTCATAACACTAAAACAGGAAAAAAAAGCGCGCATTTTCTATTAAACCATTTTTCTCAATCAATAAATCACCTTTGCCACGTTTTTTTTTTCCGTTGTTCTATTTTTTCCTCAATAATTGATCCCCTTAAAATTTATCGTCATAATTTTAGACTTGCTTGTCAAACAAGCGAATTTCTTTTTTACGAGTTTTCAAACTGTCGGGGTGGCCGTTCGATGTTTAGATAACTTTTTTTTTACATTGTGTAACCTGCCGTGAGGTTGACAACAATTTTAATTTTATACGTGAACGTTTTTGTTGCATAGTTGTGTGAATTATTTTTTAATTTCGCTTTGAAGATAGGTACAGACCTATCTTCAAAGCAAAATAAAAAAATAAAAAAAAAACATGATTAAACACAGGTTTAATCATGTTTTTTTTGCTTTTATCGTTGGGGCGTCTTGTTTACGTATTCTTTTTTCAAACGTTTTCACAGTATTTATCGATAGGAGAATGCTAGTTATGCTTAAGTTTATCTACATACACCTTTATAGAAATAAATTTGAATAAATTTTTAGATGTTACCTCCATGTAAAACACTCGACTGAAATTTTTGTACTTGTCTCAACATGATATCGTATACTCTTCGGTCTAGTCTAGTCTATTGTGGTCTGGTTTCCGCACTTAGTCCTTGGCGGACCATTGTGCGTGAGCCATGGCGACCTTCTCTCCAACCAGCCCACCTCACTCCAGAAACAGATGAGTCTTTTCAGTTTGCTCAGGGCATCTATGAGTGAATTCAGTGCTCCCAAAGTTCGTGTTCTTATTTCGTTGACGGCTATGTACTCGAGGAGCATGTGCGCGACAGTTTACACTTCGGCCAGTCATTCATCATCATCATTTCAACCGAAAGATGTCCACGGCATGACACAGGTATCCCCCAAGTTTCGTCACAACGACTGGATTCCTGCGACCCTCACCAGGTCATCGGCCCGCCTTGTGAGGAAGCTTCCAACGCTGCGTCTACTGGTACATAGTCCTCACTTCCTTCAACCTAACTCTTCGTAATGTTTTAGTTCCTATTCTTCTTGTTCTGCATCAACAATTTTTATTCTGCTTCCTGACGAAAAGTCAACCTAAAAAAAAATTAAATACAGACCAATCGCAACCCTTCAAAATGTCGTGTAAAACTCCACCTTAAACTGACGTAACTGAAACATTAAAAACACCATACCTTATTAACGTTAACCACACCCAATCACGCCTCAAACAATTAATTATCTGTATCATAAACATTGTAGAACTAATTATAGAAGCCCGTGTTAATTGGAATTAATATCGATGTGGGATTAGATGTAGCTGGGCCGAAGTGGTCCCTTGAGTTTCCCATACCAACATTCTCCCTAACTGGGAACTAGAATGTTGGTATGGGAAAATTACGTTTTGGGAATTGCCTTTGTGATTATAAGAATATGGTCTGAAGGCCAATTCAATCTGTGTTTCCTGATGGCTACAACCCGGGAGTCTTTAAGTTAAGAGTGAATAGGTTACTTTTAGGTAAGCGCGCTCCATCGTCGACCGCATCGTCGCTTTCCATCAGGTGAGGTCAAGCGCAAACCTATCAACAATAAATAAAATAAAATAGATACTAAAAAAAACCGATCAAGTTTGAGTCGGACTCGCCCACCAAAGGTTCCGCACAAACTTACCTATGTAAATATGTATCGATTCCCGAATCGAGTCTTAAAGATATTTTTTTAATTTTTTTTTTTTAAATTATTTATTTGGTGACGTACTTGCTAAGAGACCTTACTTCAGGATTCTAGGTCAGCGGGATGCACTCTATAGGTTTTGATTTCCTAGCGAATGTATAAATATGCGCCATAAATGGAGCATAAATGGCCTTATCTTTAGATTGCGTCATCAACTTATTATTTCAAGTCAATCGGAAGATATCAAAATTCAAAGAGTGCAGCGTTGGAAGGCCTACCGCAAGGTGGATCGACGACATAGTGAGAGTCGCAGAAATCTGATGGATGCGAGACGCACAGGACAAGAACATTGTGGTGTCGTCTTTCGGCTGAAACGATGACAATTATGAGTGTATAAAACAACACTTTCATAGATAAACTTCTTAGCGTATCGATGGCAAAACTAGTTAAATTCCTTGCCTGACCCAGTATTCGGCAACGGCAGTGCCGTCCGCTGATGCTGTCATTAGGTCCCTACGTGAACAGTTAACAGGGCACGTGATGCAGGTTCAAAGGTGGGACATGGTCTGCGGAGAGACGCCGCACAAACACTGAAGATCGGAACCGTCCGAAAACCGCCATATGTGGAGATAGTCTTTGCTGCGCCTAACTTGGGTGCGGAGTCTGTTTAGAGTTTTCCAGGTGGGCCATGGCAACTCGTGTCCAGGAGAGAGGCTCTCCGACAAAATCATCAGGAGGTTTAAACTTCTCCCGCCAGAGGTCGCATCTCTCCGAGGTGGTGTTACCTTGAGATGGGCACACACTTGCAACAAAACTTTTACGAATTTTAAGTCTCAGGGGCACTGAACTGTAATTCATCATCATCATTTCAGCCGATAGATGTCCACTGCTGGACTTGGGCTCCCCAAATGTCGCCACAACAAACGGTCTTGTGCGTCTCGCTTCCATCGGATAACCGCAACCTTCACCAGGTCATCGGTCCACCTTGTAGGGGGCCAAACTCGAAAAATCGCCAAACTTAAGTGGCAATGGGCAGGGCACATTGCTCGCAGAACGGATGACCGTTGGGGCCGAAAGGTTCTGGAGTGGCGACCGCGTACCGGAAGACGCAGTGTTGGAACTGTAATTGTGCATAGATAAAGACTTTCAGCGGCACCTTAACCCCGAAAAGCGAATATATCTCGCATCTTTAGCTTGTATTAATTAATACAAATCACACATCTAGCAAGTAACATTAGGTAGGTACATTAGAGATACGTGTTCATGCAAATCAGGCCATGCTCGCTTAGTTTACCACGGGAGACACAATTAGTGGTTGCTGGCATACCTTGTACGTAGTGTAACCTGCGAGAATGTTGGTTGTCTTCGCATATACAAACGTACATGCGCTTTATGACATGTTAAAGTTGCAATTACTGATAACTAGCTTTTCCATAAGTGATGATTTTTTCACACGGCCTGTGAAACTGTGTATTTTTTCAGAGACTAAGGTAGCTTGTGGCACTCAGTGATAGTATCTTTTTTTCGAACAAAGAAGGCCCTTTGTTTGTGGAATGCGTGTGACTAGCGACGGCAACCTCTTGAGTCCGGCCTTAATTCAAACTGTGGTACGAATTGAGAGAGCACGGGAAGTAGTCGTGATGGAAAGCGTGAAAGAGAGGATTCCCGGCCATCGTTTGCGCGGGCTTGCGCACGGCGAGAAATGGGCAGCTCGCCGTAATATCTTTCACGTTCTTCTCCATAGAGATCTAAGCTTTGGAATGTGCTTATAAAGTCAAAAGTCAAAGTCAAAAAAAATTTATTTCACATAGGCCTACATGGGCACTTATAAAACGTCAGAAGCTAGTGCACGGTTCCAAATTGGTCGTTTCCTATGGAGAAGAACCGGCAAGAAACTCCATGGTTACTCTTTTAAAAAAAATGATTGTTTACAATATTTTCATATTACAGTATTAATAGACATTATGTAAGAACAGTGTAGACCAGTCGATATTGTACCCAAAAGCACAATAAAAATAATAATATTTAAAAAAAAAAAGTGAGTCGTAATAGGAAGTAACCTAAGAATTCGCGAAGTCCACGGTGTTCTCACATTCACATTAAAAAAAAAAAAAAGAAGCTATATAAAAAAAAAAACAAGAACAATAAGTAATTACAATTATCAATAAATGACATGTCAACAAAAAGAAAATTACTAACGAATTTATGGTGGTTGGCGTCTACTAATGTAAAAAATATTGCAAAAGCAATGTGTAGGAAGAAAAAAAAAATGTATATATTACAACAAATGTGGAGCAGTTAATAGACAGATGTACACAATATTATGAGTTACCAGGGGGCCACATGTGCAGAAGCAGTCATTGCCAAACAAGCGTGTCTTCGACATAGTCTTTAACCTTGTAATACGCTTTTTTAGTTAGGACACGCTTAATATGGGTTTTGAACTTGCCCTCGCTAAGTTCAGTCACCGCCTTTGGTAGCTTGTTATAAAAGCGTATGCTGTTTACTAAAAATGACTTGCTGGTCTTAGCTAATCTCCATTTGGGTAATACAATTTCGTGTTTACTGCGCGTATTTATGTTATGAAAATCGCTTCTAATTTTGAAAAGTCCTAGGTTTTTACGAACGTACAAAATACTTTCCAAGATATAAAGAGAAGGCAGAGTAAGTATATCGATTCTTTGAATTTATTTCTGAGGGACTCGCGAGGACCCATTTTATAAATAGCCCGGATTGCTCTCTTTTGCAATATGAAAATTGAGTCCACATCAGCTGCAGATCCCCACAGTAAAATGCCATAAGACATAATACTGTGGAAATAAGCATAGTAAACTAACCTAGCGGTGGCTACATCTGTCAATTGCCTTATTTTTCGTACTGCATATGCGGCTGAGCTTAATCTACCTGAAAGAGTTCTAATATGAGCGCCCCACTGCAGTTTAGAATCGATAGTTATACCTAAAAACACAGTTTCCGTAGTAACATCAAGTTTGTTGCCGTCTAGAATTAGATTAACGCCAACTTGAGGGACATTTGGTAATGAAAATTTCATACATTTAGTTTTATTCGCATTTAATAAGAGATTATTAGCTGCGAACCATTTCGAAAGAACAGTCAGACTTTCATTGACTTGCAAGACATCCGTATCTTTTCTATCCACTTTAAAAATAAGAGAAGTGTCATCAGCAAACAGAATTATATCGGATAAATTAGCCATCATATAAGGAAGGTCATTAATATAAACTAGAAAAAGAAAAGGGCCAAGAATTGAACCCTGGGGCACGCCCATCTTTATTAAAGACCCCGAAGACGTCGCCCCATTAATGGATACTTTTTGCTGCCTGTAAGATAAATAGGAAAAAACAAGATCAGCAGCTCGTCCACGAATTCCGTAATGATGTAATTTACGGATCAGAGTATTATGGTCAACACAGTCAAATGCTTTTGAGAGGTTACAGAATATGCCAATAGCATCCTGGGACTTCTCCCAGGATTCCAAAATGTGACTGATGAGTTTCACTCCTGCATCCGTCGTTGACCTTCCTTTCGTGAAGCCAAACTGATGACTATGCAAAATCCCATTTGAATTGAAATGAGACAACATCTGGTCGAGCATGATTTTTTCATAGATTTTACTCAATGCTGGAAGCACAGATATAGGTCTATAATTAGAGGGATCACTCTTACTACCTGATTTGAAAATTGGTACTACTTTACTAGGGAACATTCCGCTGTCTAAGCATTGATAAAATATGCCTGTTAGGACAGGAGCAATCGTATCAATAATATCTCCAAGAACCTTAACGGATATACCCCATAAGTCTTCAATGTTTTTTATATTAAGACTTTTGAATGTTTTTATAATTGTATCAACAGAGATACGCTTAAATTCAAAGGTTGATACATCCTTAGTGAAATGTTCTTTCAAAAAAGATTCAGCTAACAAAGACGAGGAAGGGAGAGATTTCGTAACTTCTATTGGGATGATGGTGAAAAAGTTTTCTAACGTCTCAGCCACTTCTGACCTATCTGAGATAATTTTATTATCAATTTTTAGCGACAATTCATTCCGATCTCGTTGGTTTGTCTTTCCAGTTTCCCTGCTTATCACCTTCCAGACAGCTTTTATTTTATTGTTAGAATTTTCAATTAACTTACTTATTGATTTAGATTTAGCTTGGGCGCAGACTCTTTTGAATAACTTTGAATACATTCTAACGTGGTTATGCAAGTTAAGATCAGATGACAAGGATTTTTCATGATATAGCTGATATAAAGTATCTCTGCTTTTTCTTATTCCAGCAGTAGCCCATTCATTAAATTTGGATTTATTATTGATTTTAACTTTTTTAACTGGGCACGCCTTATTAAATTCTCGGCATACTGTAGAGAATAATGTATCATAGTTTACATTGGGGTCTTGCGAATCAAAATTGGCTGTTGAGAGACTACTAAAAACATTATGATTAAAATAATTTAATTTATTTTTAGTAAGCGGTCTAAACTCTGCAGGTGAATCTAATTGTAACGTTTTGACTAACTCGAAAGATACGAGTTGACCAGTGTGGTCAGACCTCGCGCCACTAATTATGGAAGAGTTTTTTATATTACAATTAGTAAATATATTATCTATGCATGAAGCTGAGGTAGGTGTTATTCTTGTTGCTTCATGAAAAATACATTTTAGATTAAAAGAACTAAACAGTGAGAGAAGTTTACATTTTTCTGGTGAATTTACCAGTAAATTGATATTTAAGTCCCCACAAACGAAGACTAATTTGTTAAATATGCTCTAATAAGTTTATTTAGTATTTCTTCTATTAAGATCAAAAAAGATGTCAAGTTTGATGCAGGTGGTGTATAGACACATAAGAAAGTTTGGCCTTCAACCTCTGCACATGCTACCTCACATAAGCGATCAACAGAGCAAGCAGTGATATCTTTCCTTTCCTTATATCTTAAAGAATTATTACATAATATCAAGGTACCACCCCCTACCGATGATCTATTGTACGCACTGGCAACTGAAAAATTATCCACATTGAACACCATTCTATCTGGTTTTAACCAAGTTTCACAAAAACACAAGATATCCATATGATATTTATCTATTAACATTTCCACATCTAGAATTTTGCCAGAGAAGCGATTTATATTCTGATGGTACAATAAAATGTTATTATTAGGCTTCTCTTTTGTCGTTCCTAAAAGTTTAAAGAATCTATATCAGTATTATTAGGAATACTAGATAATACTGATTCGTCACTTAACCTAATCTCAGTTAAATTATCAATAACTGCATGTATATTAAAAGCTAACAAATATATAGCTATATATAGCTTCATCTTCCTAAGAGACTAACTTATTGATGATTCAAAAGTGCCTGTAATTGCTTTTTTTTTTTGGACACGGGAACATACAAGGATAAGGAAAATTCTGCACTTAAACTACCCTCATCAGACCCAGTTGACACGCTATTATAACTCTCATTTTTGCTCAAGAATAAACGGTCATACAAATAGCAAGTATTGTTTGTCGGCGTCTTTTCTTCACGCAAATGCTGCTAATTAGTTTAATTTCAAAGCTGCTTCTAAGATGTGGTACAAGTCAAAGAAAACACACTAATATCATAAAGGCGAAAATTTGTGTGTTTGTGTTTGTTTGTTAATTTTTCTCGCTCGAACGACTGAATGGCTTAGGATGAATCTGATGAGAAAGAAATCGTGGGCTAAAAGCTAGTTATATGTTTATAGGTATATGTAAGAACGATGTAGAAGGACGTGATTTTTTTTTTTTTTTTTGGCAATAGAAGGACGTGTTTGTTAAAAGTGACCAAATTGGTTAGTTATCTGTAAAGTTGTCAAAAACTAAAAAGCCCGTTTTGACATCTGTCAAAATGAATACTGTTGAGTGAAACAACTTAGTTCAGAAAATATAAAATAAAAAGTTTATTGAACTGAGAAGCACGTCTGATACAATGGCAAGAAGAAAAAAAAAAAGAAAAGGATGTCGCTCTTCCATAGACAAATTACGATAAATATTAGTTTTACAGTGTTGCTATGCTAATTACAACTAGTCAAATACTAATATTTATCAGATATTCTCATCTACCTTATTAATCTAGCGTACATAATATTTATGTTCTGTACTGAACAAATACTACTCGCAATATATTCCATCATATTATCTAGCGCGCCAAAAAATGTATGTATTTTTTAAAAAGTATGTAATTAATTATTATTTTGTTGTTATTTTCAGTTTCGTTTCAAGTTACATTCTAGGGTATTTCTTAAATGTCAAAACGGGCCTTTTTTTAACGAGTTAACTGATATTATAAAGAGGTAGTGAAATCACAACAGTACCGATTCTGAAAATTATTTCACTAATAGCTTTCTGAGTTCTATGGGCTGCAAATTATTTTCATATCACGAGTGGGCGAAGCCACTGACAGAAGTTAGTAATATCATAAAAAATATTGTATGTAGGATCGCATTTACCACTATCTCACCTGATGGTAAGCGATGATGTGGCCGATGATGGAGTACGCTTGCCTAAACGTAACCTATTCACTCTTGACTTAAAGACCTCTATGTTGTAGCTATCAGGAAACACAGACTCCGGCAGGTTTCATATATCGAAAGAACTAGCATTAAACGTTAACGTCGTGCTTGCCTTAGCGGGTTAGTCCAGGTTTTTCACGATGTTCTCGCTGCTCCCTTCTAAACTAGACTCCATGCTGAATCACCCAGGCTACAGCAGTAACAATAATTGTTGTACACCCAACACCACCACTGACATTTTGTTCTACCGCTTTAAAGGCTGCTCTGTCCTCAATCTTGCTGGAAATGTTTATGATAATTCCCTGTTATTATTAATATAAGGTAATTGTAAGAAAACTTCTATTTTGATAACTGACTCTAAAGTAATGTTCAGAGTTGAATTTGAAGGTTTATATCTCCGCATTTTCCTTTATAACTACTAAATAATTCGTGTGGAAAAATGGGTTATAATTTAGAATGACTCTTCTCTTAAAAGGAAGGCTTGCACAGTACCTGTTTATCCTGAGCACAGCTTAGCACACACAATGTTACTGTTTTCAGGAGCACAAACACAGAATTTTACTCGATTTTTGAATATTGATAACGGAGATGACACGACCAGGTCAGTCATTTAAACGCTATTGTAAAATGCGGGTGTCGAAGAAAAAGTTAATAATAATAGTTGGACTAAGCGGAGTCCCTTTCTCTCGTTAGATATGTACCTACAGGAAAGGGATGGGAATGGGAATGCAACAAATTTATTTATCGTGATATAAAATCATCGTAAATATATGCTCAGTATAAAAAGCATCCTGTGTGCTATTCCAGGACATAAATTAAAAAGGATTAAAAAAAAATTAACCCTATTTAGAGTCTTGAATAATAGTAAGTTTGAACAGAACTCATTTTCTCCTTTCTCCATTAAAGGCATATCAATACTAAATCTGATTATAAAAGCTGAAGAGTTCTTGTGTTTGAACGCGCTAATCTCGGGAACTACTATAAAAATATTTTAGTGTCAGATAGCTCATTTACCAAGAAAAGGCTATGTTATATAACATCACGCTGCAACCAAAGACGCGGGTGAAACCGCGGGGTACAGCTAGTCTTGTATAAAGTAAGCAATTATTCCAACACCGTACACAGCTCCAGACAGACATACGAATGCTTTTAGCTCGCCTTGTTCACTTGATTCGTGAGATAGTTCATAAAATACGAGTAAATACCGAGTCGTGGCGAATTAGAATTGGTATTAAGGGAAACAGATTTTTTTTTAAAATACTTTAGGTATTTAAAAAGAAACCTATTAACTTTCATTGCTAGAGTTAACTGGCATCTTTTAGTCACTTTTGTTTCATCCTAAACTCGTTGAAAAATAAAAGGCTCGTTTTGACATTTGAAAAATACTCTAGAATGTAACTTGGAACGAAACTGGAAGAAACAATAAAATAATTAATTACATAAAGCGTTTTAATGCAATAATTAATTACATAATGCAGTATAGACGGTTACATAACGTAAATAATAAAAACATCAAATGTCTTTTATTTTTTGACAACTTTAGACCTTATACGTCACTTTCATCAGACGAGATCGGGGTTCTAACCGAGTACAATAGCTAGTCAAATAAAAAATAAAAAAAAGCGTTAGGTACGAATAATTAATAGCCAGTGTCTGTCAATAAAAACAATGAGTCATTTATGTCCAGCCACCAAAATATCAAAATTCATCGTTTTTTATCAAAATAAAAGTAAAGTATAAATATGCTAATTTTCAAAGAAGCGATTAGTCATCATGGTAATGTATGTGTACTTAAAATACCTACGAAACTTAACTCATCTTTAAAAACTTTGCGAAAATCACCAAGACTGAACTTTTTTACTAACCATCCTTCATAACTTTCAAGAAGATTTGAACTATCAATTTTAAAACGATAAAATGAAGCCATGTTTAAAAAGAAAATCTGATTTCAAATTTCGAATTGTCAAAACTTTTACTTTTTAACATCTCAAGTTGCCAACAAATTCACAGTTGCCATACAAAAAAAAAAAAGATTTTCATTTCTAAGTCTTCAGTAATTTATTCGAATACAGTTCCGCTCAATCAACCCTTCACTGGCTGCGGGGTCACATCGTCCAACTTAAACAAAAATATATCCGCATCAATTAACATATCAACATTGAAATTTTAATTTCAGAAATTCGGATACGACACCGCTCAGTGGTCAGATGTTGCTGCCACGATTTACAGATAATTAACCCTTGCCGGTCGAAAGCGCCGACCGATGATATATTTAAAAACGTGTCGAATGCAGTTGATTGATTAATTTTGTGTGGTTTCGTTGTTTGGTTTAATTTATTATCTCGTGATGAACTCTAAAGATTCAGCGAATGTTTTGTGATGGTCATGTTAAAAGGTTTTTTCATTAAATAATAACAGTGGTTGTCAATCAAACTTGATAATTTTAACACGAATTTTCATTGTTGGTTTATCATTCAACCTTTTTAAATTACTTTAATTTTTGGTAAAAAAAAACAACAATATTCTTTGCATATTTACAAAAAACTTTAACAATGTTATTTTAAAACGCAAAACAGAACAGCCTGCAGAATATTACAAGCAAAATGTTCTGGGAGCGAGTGCATTAACCAAATTCGTCGGCAATATCTCGCTAAGTGGCCTATCTATCCGAATATCCGCATAGAGGCTTGCCGTACTGCGCTCATAATAACCTTTAGTCGGGAAAACCGCCCGCTTCCAGTGCGGTCCACGCGATGAATGAGAGTGCGAATATCAGGGATTTTCGCTGATCGTTTTGTTGGTCAATGAAATTGTATTACAATATTATAAAGGACGTAAATAATTGGCATTAGGTTGTGGTTCTAACAGAAACACGCTTTTGATTCTAGTGATATTATTTTAATGTCTGATATATTTTGAGACGCACAGGACCGTTCGAAGTGGCGATATTTGGGGGTGGGCTATGTCAATCCGTGGACGTCTATAGGCTAAAATGTTGATGATGAGATTTTGCAAATAAGTGCTGCAAGCTTATTTTATAAATTATTTCTTAGGCTCTAGAAGGACGTTAAAACATTTAAAATAATCATGAGGGTAGATTTGTTTTTCGGTGGTGAAATCATCCAATGACATCCCCCGCTCTTGGGCGGAGCCGGAGATAGTGTCAGACTTTTACCGACTAAAAACCCAATCCTGTTCCTTCGTTGCCTCTCATACCAGGCCCGAGTCTTCCTTTCAGAATCAGATTCTTGGCCCCAGTAGGCTTCGACCCTGCTGGTGGGTCCTTATGTTTGCTGACATCTACTTGAGGTGCGCGTGAAACACTACGCGCCGTCGACGACTTATAGATCGTAGTAGGATAATCCAAAAACAATCGACGCGGTCATTTCAAAAAACTAGTCGCATTCAACAATCTATACGAGTATAATTGCAACGAAGTTTCATCAGTCCAGAAAATTACTAACTCAAAAACCAAACAAGCAGATGTTTAATTAAACTACCCTCGCAATTTATAAAACCCTTTATCCGCTCGTCTCAAAACCAAACACCTATTTTTCCCGAACAGACTCGTTGGACCACCGCGGCATGTTTCACGCCCGCACGCTTTCAATTTGCATTAAGGGTTTATCAGTTTTAATGTGAACACTAAAAGTTGTGCGCCGTCACCGCTAGGGGCCGCCTCGACCGCTATTCGCATTTACGGGTTGAAAATTTTAAGTTGCTCTGAGAACGCCTTTTAAAGAAGATGGATTGCTCTCGGCATTAAGATTTTTATGTAAATAGTTTGTTGTAGAGAATTTATGGTTATATATGTGTTTAATGGTTTGGAGTTTTAGCTCGTTTTTCGCTATTGTTATTAGAATTAAATTGATATTTAATGGTATTTCGTCTACATATTTTTTTTTTTTATTATACATATGTCGTTAAATTTAGGTTGTTATTAAACCCCATTTTAACACAAAAATAAAATGGTAAACTAATATAAAAGACGAGAACACATGGTTTACATTATCGCCGATAAAAACTTCACTACCTACCAAAGTACTAAATTAACCACGACAAACTACAAAGCAATAAAACAAAATTATCTTCAACACTGTGAATAAGCAAAACTTATTCACGAAACAGCTGGCATTTCGCGAAAATGATATTGCGTTACAATTGCATTACTGTGTTATTGTTGGGCACGCGACTACCCGCTACCCGAGTGGGACCATTTTAATTGCACTTTTTGCCCACCCCGGGTAATTACCCACCTCGGAAACCCCGGGAACTGTATGACGATGTTAATGTGCCGCCTAGTAACTCGACATAAACAATAAACCTAACAACGTTTTGTGACTTTTGTACTCAGTGTTGCAGTTGGGGGGTTAGGTTTCGAAAGTTTGAATTCGTTTTTTGAATGTAGTGTTTTGAGGCGTAGTTTTTAGGAGTATTTTGCCTTAATGACTTCTAATTTTTAGGGCTCCTTCAAATTAGCTACTTTTGAGTACCGTAACTAGAGACAAAATAGAAAGACAATGACAGAGCGAACGCCGGCGGTCGCTCGGGGTTTAATGAACTAAGGGTTTGTACACACCACGTTTTTTAAATCCGCCGTTGACGCGCGTTTGTAGCGATACAGACGCGATACGCACGCGAGTCAGACACAGCCTGTAGACCTTTCATAGGATAAAAGCGTGCCGTCGACGCACGTTTCTAAAACGCACGTCAACGGCGCGTTTAAAAAACGTTGTGTCAACAGGCCCTTACATGGAATAACAAAGCATCGCGGCACTTTTGAAGGCGGTCTCGACTTTTGCTAAAAAAAAGTTATCGTTAAGAAATTTGTTTTTTCTTGGCCACATTAATATTGTTAGTAGTCGAACCGACCAAAATGATAATGTTATGTTATTACACGATAATATTTCTCCACAAAAGTACCTATCTAATAATTCATAGCAACAAATTATAATGTGAATGTTTTGGGTAAAAAGAAATACGTCTAAATATAAATATGTTTGTTTTAATGGGAAACATGTTCAATGTCCAATTATATTCTGAAACCAACTGTAGCCTTTATTTTTCTTGTTATAAAAAATAAATATTTACTTGAGGAGCTCGCGGCTGAAAAAAACCGGCCAAGTGCGAGTCGGACTCGCGCATGATGAAACGTCAAAAAAATCACGTTTGTTGTATGGGAGCCCCCTTAAATATTTATTTTATTCTCTTTTTTTTATTATGACTTGTTATAGCGGCAACAGAAATACATTTGTGAAAATTTTAACTGTCTAACTATTACGGTTCAAGAGATACTACCTGGTGACAGACGGACGGAGACAGCGGAGTCTTAGGACGTCTTCAAATTAGCCGCAGAATGCCAGCGGTGGCAGCGCGACTGCAGCGCTGCCGCCGCGCTGCAACTGCTAGTTTCGAACATGATAATGTTGTTTTTTGTTGAACTGATGCGCGGCTGCAGCGCGGGTGTAGCGCTGCTGTCGTGCGTTCTTTTATTTATAAGGAATAGCAAAGCAGTGAGGCGGCAGCGCTGCAATCACGCTGACCTTGAAGGTGCCCTTAGTAATAGAGTCCCGGTACTCTTTGGGTACGGAATCCTAACAAACAGTCACACAGGTCTATGTTAACGTATAACGGTCAAGCGCGAGACTAGCAAGAATTAAAAAAAAATCAAGTTCAACGCTTGTTTTTTTCGTTCGTTTTTCGTTGATCCTGGCTGTCATTTGTGAACCTTTGACAGTCGTTAAGTATAGTCAGAAGCAGAGGCGTAGCGTGGATTAATTTAGACTTGGGCGAAGGCACATCGTCGCTTTCCATCAGGTGGCATAGTGGTCAAACGCGAGATCAATTATAAAAAGTCCTCGTTCTTAAAGAGTCCTTGCACAAGGCAAGGCCCCTTTGGGTGCGAGGCCGTGGCGCCACTTCGCCCACGTTCTTAAACGAGGGTTTTTTTATAATTGGTAGGCTCGTGTTTGACCTTTATTTCACCTGACTGTAAGCGACGATGTGGTCGAACTCTGAGTTGAGACAATCGCTGTCTCGTTTTCGAATTTATGAAAGAAGTAGGTCTCGCTGATGTGCCCACGTCTAAATTATTCCACGCTACGCCTCTGAGTCTTTGAACCTCATGAACCAAAAAAACAACTTCAATACCACACAACATGATTACACTTTAACATTACTTCTCCGAAAACCTTGTTCCTATTCATAATAGGACATATTTCTACCAAAATGCCTGTATCAGACAAATTGATCATTATTTTAGGTAATAACTCACAGTAGTCGTAATGCCCCGAAACCCAACAACCTATAACTCAACCAAAGTATTTTTTGGGAAAAAAAGAGATTTTGTAAACAAATAGGTAATTCTCGCCATGTTATATTGGCATGTATTTGTATATAAAAATATACTTGCACATTTGTAATAAAAGAAGTGTTGTATTTTTAAATCCATGCTTAATAGAGATTTTTGTTTATAATGAACATAATTATATAAGTCGATCATAATGACATATTTCAAAAACTACTAAACCGATCTTAAAAATTCTTTCATCCATAGTATACTACTTTATTATGAGTGATATAGGTATATATACTTTAAGTAGCTGGTGTGTGTGACTCCAATAAAGCTATTTTATGAGTGGCCTTGATGCAGAATATTTCAAGTATTCCAATGCAACTAGACGACCAATAGGTAGACTTAATCTCATCGATTTATCACTAACAAGTTTTTGCCCGCAGCTTCGCCCGCGTACATAAAATATAGCTTATGTCACTCTGGCATAAAGCAGCTTTCTGTCAGTGAAAAAATTTTAGCAATCGGACCAGTACTTTCAGAGATTACCTCCTTCAAACAAAAAAATAAAAAAAAAAACAAACTTTACCTCTGTATAATATTAGTGTAGATTTATCGTACTCTACAAGATGATTGGTGCCAGTCATCATCAGTCTCCCAAACTATGTAAGTACTAGTTACTGACAGCGGCTTAGATCACATGAAGTTAGAAAATTGTCCCTAACGAACATACTGGCGGGATAAAAAGTATCCTATATATAGCATCATATATATATATAAGTGTGCTATTCCAAGGCATGGTCTACCCGTGTGCCAAACTTCACCCAAATCCGTTCAGCCGTTCGAGCGTAGTCTGTGTGACCAACATACACACATAATCTTGGCTTTATAACATTAGTGTGATGTTAGGGTCCACTTCAAGTCTAAGCTGAATCATGAATTGGAACCGCTTACCATCTGGTGAGATGGTGGTTAAGCGCGAAAGTATCAATATTAAAAAAAAGGTTTTTATTTGGATCTACTGCTAATACAGAATTTTCAAATTTTATGAGATATTGCTTGTTGGCTTCCGGAGCCAACCGCACGGAGCACATTATTTCGTGGCGAGTAGGTAGATATTATTTCATGAAAGTACCTTGGTTAGCGACATTGTGTGTTTTTCTTATGAATCTCATTGTGTTCTTTGTATTATTTTATTGTACGTAAACTGTAATGTGGATAGACAAGAACTGGAAGAGGTTTGGCAAGTATTTTTATTTAAGTCATTAAAGATTTTTTATACGAACTAGTATTGAAGTGTGTTGTGATGACCCAGTGGTTAAGGCACCAGCCTCGTATGTATGAGTGACATTTTCGTAGATAATTATCTGACCTAAAATTTTTGTCAGAGCTAATAAATGATAAAATTACCATTTTGCTGAAAATCACGAAAAAACTCTTTTTTCGCGCCTCAAGGAGATGTCAGCATACCGTAGGGGCCCAGCAGGGTCGAAGCCTACTCCACGGGTAGTGTGAAAGAGAAACCCGGGGCCCTGGGATGAAGGCAAAGAAGGAACAGTAGTGGTTTTTTAGTCAGTAAAAGTCTGACACTATCTCCCGCTACGCCCAAGAGCGGGGAATGTCCTAAGATGATATTCCCACCTTAAAAAAAAACCACGTGTATCTTTTTTTTTCCAGGTGACGGATCAATGATGACTTTTTAGATTTCATTTATGATGGTGTTTTGAACAATCCTACCAATTTTCAGCTGGGTCCGAATTATTGTAACCTTAGCCCTAGTTTTGTTCTAATTTGACCAAACTTTAAGACATTTGAGTGAGCATGACAAACTCCTAAAAACAAAATAAATAGCTCCACGGTACTCACATTTGCAAACATAACCTTCTGAATCCTTAAAGAGGTTTATGTGACGAAGTGGAGCAAGCAAGCTCGCTCATTTACAATCACGTTTGAGTCAAATCTTTTGTTCACACTCGAAAATAAGATGATCCAGCATCTCTAGATCTTGGTCATCACAGAATGTGTCGGGTATTACGTTAGAATGTTCAACGGTTTCACGTTATTGTTGAAGTAAATCCTTTGCTGTGTCCCGCTTGTGAGCTTGTACGCACAACAGATACTTTAGTGCTGAAACTTTGTGTTAACGCACAATTGCGACTTTTAGACGCGTTTTGTCTTGATGTCGCATGTGTTGCGACGTCACGTCATGTTCTACGCGCGCCACAAAGAGCTGTCCACAACATTGCCAGGGTTATCTGCGGGATAGTTTGAAAGAGTGAGTCATCATGGCTGTGGAAAACAAAAGGCAAGTGAGTGCCTATTGCGAGTTTGTTTTTCGTTACACGATTGATACGTTTATGAAGTTCGGCGCTCCGATTGGCCCGCTCCAAGCTCTTAAACCAATCAGCCCCACCTAGCCAAGTTACGACCGTTTTGTTTTGATTCTCTTGCGTCGAACGCCTCGAGTAGGTCACTCCGATTCCTTTGTTTTGAGATTTGAGAAGACGTCAGAACAAAGGAATCGGAGGCGTGACCTACTCGAGGCATTCGCGGGAAATTCATGTGAGTATGAGCATGAAATTTTGTATGTAGAAGGTTTCCTTTTATGACATAGGCAAGCACTAAGAGTGGACTTTCCAAAATTCATATCATAAAGGGATGAAACGGGGGTCCAAAGTTTGGTCGGAGGAACCTACTTTTACGCGGTCGAAGCTGCTGGCAGAAGCTAGTTGCGGTCCTCCTTTTTCAAAGTCCAAGTTTCAGCTCTATGGAGAAGACTAGAAATTTGACCAACTTGACAATAAACTTGACCAAAAGTACAAGACTATTTATTATTTATTTATTACTTTATTGCACACCTTAACTTATTACAGGACAGACATTTATAACAACAAAAAAACAAATTCACACAACAGGAAAAAAAAAATTCGGACATCATTTTGAATCAGCATAACCGCACAGGGCTTCCCGCTAGATGGACCGATGACCTGGTGTGGGTCGCGGGGACTCGATGGATGCGAGATGCACAGGACCGCTCGTTATGGAGATACTTGGGGAAGGCCTATGTCCAACAGTGGACGTCTTTCGGCTGAATTGATGATAGTGATGATAACAACAGAAAAAGAGTTACGGTAGACATTTTGCCGTACCGTGTGCGGGTATCCTTAGAACAAAAATACGTGTTATGACTGTAGGGTAGATGTATATTTTGTTTGTGATAGAAGCCGCAGGATTTGTACTGTGTTATGGATTAACCGTTGCTCTGTAGTTCGGCTGTGGTCGTCTTTTTGTTTTACCAGATGGTTATTAACGTGGGTGGCTGTGGATGCACCGGTGGGCTTTTGAGCCTTTAAGCCGGGCTGAAAGGTGCATAAGCTTTGTCTGAACTAAATATCTTGTTTATTTCTACAGCTATACCTACATATAAATTGAAGTGTTCAGGATTAGGAGAACGCAGAAAATATGTTCACTTTTGTAGCTGAAGGGACCTACCACGATCTTTTAACTCGATACATTTGACGATCTAAACTGAACTGTTACAGGAATGGAGCTATACAAAGTGTATAGTTCTATCTCTCTCGCTCGCAAGACTGCCATTTTAACTCGTCATGGTAATAAAGCCTTTGATCAAAGTTAATGACAGAATTAACAATTTGATGTGTGACATAGCGAAAACAAATCTGCTCTTGTTATTAGCTTATTTCCCTCTCCTCTCCCCTCGCCTGTGTCTAACAGTGGACGTCCTTCGGCTGAAATGATGATGATGATGATGACCCAATCTCAGAACATCTATCTGTAATTCTGTGATGTACATAACTGGTTTTAATTTACTGTACAAGTACATCACTTTCACTAACCACATCACCATATTCACGTGCATTGTATACATAATTAATGTATATCAATATCATCATTACCGGCGCTCTTTAGCTTAACGCTGTTAAAGCTGGTTTAGGTTTCTACCTGAGTGCTTGAGCGAGCGGGGCAGCATTATTATTTTTATCTTTATTTATTCAATACACATATAAATTACGTTTTTAAATATTTTTTTAAACAAAACTCATTAAAAAAACAATTAAAAATATGATTAAAAATAATGTTATTTTTATTATTATACAACATTATTTTTAGTAATATGCGAAATCCGAAACAAGTGTCTAGTATTTTTATGTAAAGAATCTCTGTATAAAATTTCATAACCGTACGATGAAAAATCACGAAGTTATAAGCTTGTTTGTTACCTGGTTGGCCGCACAAATACATGATCACCGGGCCGTCCGGGCGCCTGAGAGGTTGTTTTACTCCCGCATCCAGCTGACCGCTAGTAAAGTCATGTCCGCTATAATCTGCTGTGCTCTGTTGTACTTGGTGTCAGTGGTCTCCAACTGGTGACCCATTTTTAAATATTTTTAGAAAAAAATATAACATGGTGTAGAAATTATTGCAATCGATTCAGTTACTGATTCTGAGCAAACTATATTCAGGTTTCGCATATACTATAAGTAATGCTGTATAGGCTTGCGCTTGACCATTATCTCACCTGATGGTAAGTGATGATGTGGTCAACGGTGGAGCATGCTGGCCTAGAAGTAACCTATTCACTCTTTACTAAAAGACCACTAGCACCACAGCGAATCCGCTCCTTACCCCGCTGCTACCATGTCCTCACCCCGCCAATCCCCACGCTCTAGCGATAAATAATCCTTCGCTCGCCCATTACACACGGCTGTACATCGCTTCCCGATAATTTATACTCCAAGAGCTACCTTAATCTGCTGTTCCAAAGGTTTTATTTTACTTGTCGAAGTATCGTTAGCGAGCTCTTTAAGGAGTCTTTGGGACTTTATAGGGGAGGTGTTTTAGCTTGTTTTGTTACCTAGTAATTTCCAATTCAATAGAGTTTAAATTGGTATTCAATAATTTGCAAGTGTTCTGGTTATTTGCCTAATTTCTGAATGAAAATGGAGCCGTGGTTTCGTAGCCCCCTGGTAGCTTGTCATACTAACTTCTGTTTGGCCACACTAAAGTAGATTATTATACCGGGAGAACATACTTGCGGAAATATGTATCCCATGGAAGAAAGGACCAATTGTAATTTTGCACTAGCTTCTGACGTTTTATAAGTGCCTATGAAGCCCTAAATAAAATAAAATGATTATCAGTTTATGTCCAATTTCAGGAAATGGTCCACCTGCGTGCTGAATTTTATCCAAAACTATTCAGTTGATTAAGCGTAAGGATTGCCACACACGGGCCACCGGCCACAACCAAAGAACGCTGCCACTGGCGTATTTCCTGTAGGTTTCATACATTTTATATGGATTCGCCGCACACGTTTGACGCCGGTGCTGCCACACGCTACAAATCGCCGCTGGTCGCTTCTTGTGGCCCGAACCGGCCACTAAACGCCGATTAAAAACGCCGTCACATGCCACTCGCGCTTTTAAACCTCTTCGACAGAGTCCATTACGATACTGCGCGTATGGGTTAAAAAAGTAGCAGCCACCAGCTACGAGTAGCTGTCGCGCGCTTCAGTTTCCTTTGTGGCCACTTCTAGCTTCTCGTGGCGGCGTTTGTGGCTGTCGCGTGTGGTTCGTGTGCGGCGACACTAAAAGAATAAGGAACATAAACACACATACACACAAATTTCCGCCTTTATAATATTAAAAGCGCCTGGTTTATCATCATCATCATCTTCAGGCCCTTGTCTTGTGTTATTTAGGGTCTGCGCAACACGTTTTTTCATTCCATTCGATCCTGTCACTCGTCACACTATCACTGACTGCATTTTTTTTCATATCACTCCTCACACAATCCATCCATCTTTTCTTTGGCCTTCCTCTCCATCCATCCTCATGTATACTCATAACTCTTTTAGTAACATGCGTTTTATCACTTCACATGACCATACCAAGATAAACGATTCCCTTTCAAATTTTAAGTCACTAGTGCTACTTTAAACTGCCTTTAATATACTAATTCCTCACTTTATCTATTCTTCTCACTCCACACATCCATCTCAACATCCTCATGTCCGCAACGTGCAGTCTTTTATCATATGTTTTTTTCGCAGCCTAACATTTCTGATCCATACAGTCAGATCCATACAGGATCAGAATGTTGGGCTGTGAAAAAGACGGATGAAAAAAGATTACACGTAGCGGAGATGAGAATGTTAAGATGGATGTGTGGTGTGACGAGAATGGATAAAGTGAGAAATGAGTATATTAGGGGAAGTTTGAAAGTGGCGCCAGTGACTGAAAAATTTAAAGGGAATCGTTTGTCTTGGTACGGTCATGTGAAGAGGAGGGATGAAGCGCATGTTACTAAAAGAGTTATGAGTTTACATGTGGATGGATGGAGAGGGTGAGGGAGACCAAAGAAAAGATGGATGGATTGTGTGAAGAGTGATATGAAAGAAAAGGAAGTTAGTGATAGCATGACGATTGACAGGGCAGAATGGAAGAAAAAAACATGCTGCGCCGACCCCAAATAACAAGGGACAAGGGCAGGAAGATGATGACAGTATTACGCCCGGTTCACTTGCATATCACTTTAATCTCCAATCTGTATGGTTCTCATATGATTTGACCATTACATATTTACTGTATGGACTTAAAAAGATACTTTGACCCCTGAGTTTGTTTCGGTGTTTCTTCTCAGGGTAGTCAGCTAGGAAACACTGGCTTCATTTAGTTTGAATTGACAAAAAAAAATTGACGTGTATAAGTGTTTTTAAAAACCTATTTGCAAAACAAATATCTACTAAAAGTACTTGTTACCTACCAAGTGGCGTATATATCTTGATGTCCACAAACTATGGAGGTGCTTAGCTTAAATCAATTTCTAAGCGAGATGTGCATTACGAAGCTGGGTAAGCCTAATGTCGCTGAAGTTTAGACTAACATCCTGTTTAAAGTAGTATTTGAGTGGTTGTCCTACAATCTGAACAGCTTGTTCAGCAGGATTGAAGTTGCTAGAATAATTTGCAAGGGTAACAAGGCATGCATTTGCAAAATAGTTTACTATTTGCAATTGTAAACGGAGGTGTAATTTTACTTAGTAAACGCCAAAGGGAAAAATGGGACCCTATTATTACTCCTGTGTCCGTCAGTCACCAGACTGTATCTCATGAACCGTGATAGTTAGACAGTTCAAAATTTTTACAGATAACGTATTTCTGTTGTCGCTATAAAAATAAATACTAAAAAACGGAATAAAATAAATATTTAAAGGGCTCACTCACATACAACAAATGCGATTCTTTTGCTCGTCTTTTTTGCTATAGATGGTGCGGAACTCTTCGTGTGCGTGTCCCAGTTGCACTTGGCCGGTTTTTAGGGTTCCGTACCTCAAAAGAAAAAAAAAACGGTACCCTTATAGGATCACTTTGTTGTCGTCCGTACGTCTGTCTGCCTCTCTGTCTGTCTATCAATACCGTTTATCTCGGGAACGCGTGAACGTATCGAGTTGAAATTAAAACCATATTAGGCCTGCGGTCCTGAAATTTGGCATAAAGCAAGGTCATGTAGTATAGATATAGGAATAAATCTAAAAACAGAAAATTTATTGTTTCGTCACACAAAAACATATTGCGTTTCGAAAAATCTTCGAGACTTCATTCGGGAATTGAACTATTCACATTCATATGTACGTAAGTTTGTACGGAACCCTCAGTGCGCGAGTCCGACTCGCACTTGCCCAGTTTTTTTTTGTAGGACATCGTCAAATTACTCCTCCCACTGTAGGTGGAGCGAAACTGAGTGTGGGCTTTTATTGACTAAAAACTCATCTGTGTTCCGTCAGTTGGCCCTTAGTTTCTATTTAGTAGTACGTCTATTCATCTATTTCAGAGGTATTTTACTCGGCTAGGGGATATTATCGGTCGTTTTATAGTACAACAACAATCTAACAAGCAGATTTATTCCGTCTTTAGCTACATTTATTTTCGTGTGATATAACACTGTCGGAGATAAACAGAGCGACCGATGCCATGACAACCATTTTAGTCTGTCTGAACACTTTTTTGTCTTTAGCAAAGTTTCTATTCAAAACAAAATTTTCTATACATCCTTCCACAAAACAAAGAACAAAGAATTTCCTTCAGACACGTTGTAGGTTGCCTGGATATGACTTAGCAAAAACTTCCAAATGAGCTATTAGCAAAATTGGGTGCGCACCCCTCAAAGGGACGATAAAATTCGACGCTGAAGTCATTACCCGCCTTGTGTAAACTTAATACGCTGTATTTCATCCTGAAATCCCGGTTTTGGGACATGATTTTAGGATGAAACTATTTTTAGGACATAATTTCGAGGGATACGGTATTTAATCTCGTGGAGTTAGCCTTTTGGAGTGTTTTAAGGGGTGTTTAATCAAAGTTTGGCATATAGGTATGTAGAAAGTAACAAGGGAAAAATATTTGGGTTATTGCAGACCTATTTTTAGGGTTCTGTATCTCTCTTTTCACTTTGTTGTCCGTCTGTCTGTCTGTCTAGACCCTTTATATCGGGAACGCGTAAGTAAGAATTAAAACCATATACTTAGATCCGCGGTCCCTTAGAGCTGCGAAAAAATCTATATTCTGAGTTAACGAAAAAAAAGATACGGCCGTTTATGTCGCAAAAAACGTATATTTCCTGTTGACCCAGAAACCTGAAGTTTGGCATAAAGCAAGGTCTTATAGCACAAATATAGAAATAAATCTGAAAACTGTAAACTTGTTGTTACGTCACAACAACAAATAAAAATTTCGTTTCGGAAAAATCTTTGACACTCAATTTGGGAATTGAACTGTTTACATAGGTAAGTTTGTACGGAACCATCAGGACGCGAGTCCGACTCGCACTTGCCCAGTTTTTTTAATTTACTAATCATTGTATGTCAGAGTTATGTCCGTTTATTCTAATTCTAATTTTGCACATGCCATTTTTATTTATAGGTTTCTCATTAATGTGCTTTTAAAATATGTTGCTTCAAATTACTGATGTGATTAAAACTATGCTGCAATAATATGTTCGTCTTATTTGTAGGGATTTTCACCAGTGTGCATTCGAGTGAAGTTCAAGTTATCGTTAGTAAATAAGACTTAGAACTATTGTTAGTAACACTTCACATTGCACTTTGTTCACTTTGTGCTTCTGTGGCACCTGTCCGTGGAAGCGACGGAACACCACGCCTTGCGGCCAAAAGTCTTCCTACAACATGAGGGGCAGGAAAGTGTTCGGGACTCGCACCACGAACGCCTTGAAGTTGACGTTATGGCGCGACTCCAGAAGCTGTACCCTCAGTGCGTACTAGACCTTTCTAAACGCCTTGTTGAAACTTTGCGTTACCCAAGAGCTGGCTTTTACCTGAGATAGAGGAAATTTGCTATACGGCGTGGCAATGCCGTCAGTCTTTTGAGCACATTGCCGGTTTACATACGACTTACGAGATGTAGGTCGTGAGTTCAAACCCAGCCAGGCGCATTACTTTGTGTAATTTATTTCATCACCACTGCTCTCAAAACTGTAAAGGAAAACATCGAGAGAAAACCGGCATATCCTAGAACATGTGACATCCACCAACCCGCACTGGGTCCGCGTAGTGGATTACGGCCCATTCCCTCTCCTAGAGAGAGGAGGCCTGAGTCCCAGCTATGGGAACATTAAAAGGCTGATTAAGCTTATGCTAAGTATTTTATAAGCACGTAAGTAGTTTGTAGCATTCTTTTAAATTAAATGAATAGCCAAATTATTTAACAAACATGTAGCGACATCTATGGCGTCACAAAAGAGCTAATCCTGCATCGCGCAATCAAAGTTCTCCGCGCGATTGGAACATATAGAACAGCCCGAAATCATCTATCGGGCAGCTGCCCACCAGACATAACACCCGTCTGGTCGGAGGATCTTCCCTTTTCAACGGAGGTTTGCGGGACTTCACTCTCTGTTCCACATACCTCTAAACTGGTGACCCCGACGTGATCTATGGCGTCACAAACACATCAACATATTCACTCACATACTATCATCACAAAATTTAAACCCGACTTCCTTAACGAAAAAAAAGCTACGATATCTACAAACACGCCTATCAAAGCGGCCTAAACAAAATTAGTATGCTCCATGCATCTAAAAAGATACATACATAACCATATCTAATAGCATCTGTATCTTGCATGCATAATGTTAATCCTACTTGTTAAGTCTGTGAGCGGTAGTTTTAGATATGAGAGTCATATAATTCCTTTTTACTTTGACAACGGATGATGGTAGTAAATTGTCACAGAGTTTGGAAGTGTAAACGCGGCATAACCAATTAATATATTTAAGAAAAAAAATAACACTTAATTGACGCTTATTATATAATAAAAACAGTAAAAAAGAAAAATGAATTAAGTACTTAAATTGAAGGATGTTTGAAAGCAGCGCCAGTGATTTAACAGTTGAACGTGAATAGTTAATAATAGAGGGATGAAACGCTGGTTACCAAAAGAGTGATGAATATACATGTGGACGGAGAGGGAGAAGGAGAAGGAGACCAAACATTAAAAATTTGTTTTGAAAGAACAGTACCTACATTATAATTTACTTAAAAATTGTTCCATCACTAGCCATCGGTATTATATTGTATATTGTGTGTGTTATAAGTGTAATTTACTAATAATTCATATTTTCTTTTCGTTGCAGGTATGTAACCAGATAAAGCCAGCAACAGTTCCTGTTTTGAGTTGAGTGAGTTAGTATTATAGTCAAAACTTAGCTTTACTGCATAAAAGAACTTGTAAACAAAAAACAAAACAAAACAAAGTACAAATACAAGAATATTGAAGAGCACAAAGGTGCTGCTTATTTCAAAAGAAATTTCTTTCAGCAGACCTACGATAGGAGAGTTGGAGTTGGTTTTTTTCTTTTCTTTAACAACTTAACAACAGTGTATTATTATCCTATTGAATGGCTATTTCATGAAAAAGATATTTGATAGCGTTAGCTGAACTGAGAGGATTGTATTGATGTATTTAATGATTATAAATCTGAAAATAAATACGTGGTACGGTCGCAAATCATAGTTTGATTAACATACAACTTGACACTGACGTCTAAATGAAAAAAAAAAAAACTTAAAAAAAAATTGCCTTAAAAAATAAAAAAAGTAATATTCAACCGGATTAAGCCATTTTAGAACTTCAATAGAACTTTAGAAAGTACTTTGCCCTCAAAGTACCTTACTTTATCCTATTTAAAAAATTCTGCCGCTTCTGTTTCTTCCCTACTCTTCGCTCACATTCATCCAGCTATCGGCTGCGGCTATTTGAATTAGAAACGACGCCACATCCTTGTGGAGGGCGTTAATACCATCGCTAAGTAACTGTGGGTGTTGGGCGAGCCACGACTTACGTGTCACGGCCTGTCATGGGCCACAGTGGGGACGATAAGGCCATGTCCTGACTGTGTTGTGACGGCAGATAGAGGCATCTTGAAAATGACGTTGTTTATGTAATAAATATATTTTAATGTAGCTTTTTAAATAAACCACTTCTCAATTCACTTTTATACCTACTACGATATCGTGTATTGCCATTTATGGTTCCGCTTACAAATGGTAAAATTGGAACTTTCAAATGATTAGTTTTTATCCTTATAACTCAGTTGCCATTGCACATAGGTTCAACCTAGCTCAGGCAAAAATTAGCAACTTTGTTATTTTATTTTTTTTTCGTTATTAAGCCATATTTTATAATTAAAATCAATTTTCATTCATCAACCATTTCATTAAATTGCAATGGTCCTTCGGATTAGCTAATTAGAAATGTCTAAGAAAATGTGCGTAAGTAAAAGTAAAAAGTAGCTAGGTTTTAAAAACAATGAGATTTTGATAGACACGTCGGAAGAAATTACATGTTGGGTTCATTGTGTGTACAACTAAACAGTGGAATTCCCTGCCGGAGTCCGTGTTTCCTGATAGCTATAACCTAGGGGTCCTTATGTCAAGAGTGAATAGTTTTAGACAAGCGTGCTCCATCGTCGACCACATCATCGCTTACCGGCAGGTGAGATAGTGATCAAGTGCGAGCCCATAGCAAAAAAGACAAGGTTTCAATGAAAATTATTTTTTTATAGCATTTATAGGATGGAGAGGGAGAGGGAGACCAAAGAAAAGATGGATGGATTGTGTGTAGAGTGATATGAAAGAAAAGGAAGTTAGTGATAGCATGACGAATGACAGGGCAGAATGGAAGAAAAAAAACATGTTGTGCCGACCCCAAATAACACGGGACAAGGGCAGGAAGATGATGAAGCTTTTATAGCGCAGTATATAATTAATACTCATTAAGACCATTCCAAAAAGCTCAAACACGATAGGGTTATCTGAGTTCCTACGGCCACTTTCCGGTTCCATCTTCAGATCAGCTCCATGTCATAATAATTTTGTATTATCATCTGATTTACACATGCATGCAAAATTTCAGCTCAATAGGTAACTAGGAAGTGGATCAAATTTAATTTGCAAGATTTGATGACAGACATACAAACATCTGGACAGTTGAAACTAAATAAAAGCTTTTAAAAACGTTTCTGAAAGGTAGGTTAGGTAAATAGTACATTTTGATACAAGTGCAGAAAGTTTGTCATTGCGACCGAGGCGAACTTCGCACGAGCCGTAGGCGAGTGTTTTATGGAGCCGAAAGCTGCAGTGACAAATTGGCTCGTGTATCAAATGACTTTTTTCAATACACTTACGAAATGAATAAACGGGGGTTGACCGGCGACTCATGAGGGTCGACGTGCGCCCAGCCCTTTACTATAAAGGTAATAAAATTGTGGCGAGGGAGAGCACGCGCATTTTTCTGCACTGGTGCGGAAAACAGTCTATTGCGTGCCTAAAAGCGGTGGAAATCGAGCGGGTTTTCGAGGAAGTGTATTGAAAAACAATTAACAAGGTAACAACTCACGTTTTTCTTTGGATGACATTTTAATAGACTTATTTCTCCCATCAATACTCCAAGGGCTATATTAATTTTAAGCACCAGTTCACAGAGGTTATTTTTAACGACTTTATTCAGTTTTCTTTCATAATTAATTTTAATTATGCCAGTGTGAAATGACGCTAAAAACAAGGTGGTTTTAAATTACTGTTTTGTTTGATTCGTTTCCATTTTTGTTATTTTAGTTCAATGCCTGGGGCGTAAAAATTCATCTAAACCTGCGATTACAGTTACTGCGGATGAAATTTAAAAAGTAATTATGACAAGTGCAGCTAGTACCTATGTCAAAAAAAAAAATTGTCATGTTGATTTTGAAAAAAAAAAGACCATGCAAGTGCGAGTCGGACTCGCGCACTGAGGGTTCCGTACAAACTTACTTATGAAAATAGTTCAATTTCCGTATTGAGTTACGAAATTTTTTCCGAATCGCAAAACAAGACGTAACTACAAATTTACAGTTTTCAGATTTTTTCTCATACTTGTGCTATGAGACGTTGCTTGTTGCCAAATTTTTGGATTCTTGGTCAAAGGTGAGAGTATCGAAATATATAGGTTTTTTTGCGATTAAAACAGCCGCATATTTTTTTTCGTTAATTCGAAGTCTCATTTCTTTTACAGCATCAAGGGACCGCAGACTTGGCTATATGGTTTTAATTTCAACTTGATATCTCCACGCGTTTCCGAGATAAATGAGTCTTGACAGACAGACAGACGGATGAACAAAAAAGTGATCCTATAAGGGTTCCGCTTTTTCTTTTTGAGGTACGGAATCCTTAAAAAAAAACAAATCCATAAATATATTCCAATACAAACCGTCACTAAGATTTAGACTATATTGTTTATACCAACAATACACGCCATACGTCCGCCATAATACAATTTATTTTACCGTTACCCCGGTATCTATAAGAACAATCGGATAATCTCGGCGGCATCGGGAATGCGAGGCTTGCGCGGGCGCATGGACTTGTAATACGTTCTGATTGGTCGATTCTTTTTGAAGAAATTGTTGGGAATATTATGAGGTAGATTCTGACGGCGGTCTCTATTTTTGCAATTTAGATACGTCCATAAGCATTTAAATCTACATCTACACTAATATTGTAAAAAGGTATTCGATCCGCTTTCGAAGTCCTGTATGAAGCCCTAGATAACCAAGCGTTTTGGCGGGCTCGGCATCCAAAATTTCTAGTATGTCTACCGGCGTTCGTGTCTTCGCTCCACAGCACTCAACAGTTAACAGTTAAACGACGAGGCTAAACACTTAGTCCGGATCATAGATGTGTCAGCAACGTAAGGGTGGACATTCACCGTATGTCGGGTTCTCCAATGGTAGAAAGGTGATGGCGGAATCAAGTCATGTAATTCCTGCGCACATTCTCCAAAATACGCGGTACGCGTTATAAAGGACGAGGCGAAACGCTTAGTCCAGACCGTAGAGGTTAACGAAGGTCCTCACGCCCTAGCCGCCGTAATTCCGATCCCGACTACCAGCCACGGTAAACGCGGGCTTGCGGACGTCGAGCACTGGGTAGCTCGCCGTCCGGCTGTTCGGTAACTAACCGGACCGAGCTCAGTCGCCGACAGCGCGTAGTGATCCTCGCGCTCCTCAAAGAGATGTCAGCAAACCGTAGGGGCCCAACAGGGCCGATGCCCGCTAGCTAGAACCGCGGAGAATTTCTGAAAAATAAACCCGTAGTCCTAGAACGCAAAGGGTAATTGAAGGATACAGGTGTGGTTTTAGTCAGTAAAAGTCTGACACGCCCTCTCGCTCCACCCAAAGCGCATTTTGATGATTTCCCACCTTATCCATCCCAATCAGACATTCGAATATCAACCACAGAAATATTAAATATGACATCTCCCCTTAGGTGAAGCGGGCGTCACGACCGAAGGTTCATGTTCGATCCCCGTTTGATGCTCGGGGCTATACGATCATCTCGTGTAACGGTATCTGGTAAACTGGTTGGGTAGTTACTTGTCCGTAGAACAATAGATATCAGGCTTTTGTTTACAGGAAATTAAACATGTTTTTAGAAGGGGAGAAATTCTGGATTATTTTGAATAATGTATAATGGTCCATCTGCGTTGTTTATTATAAACATGTAACGAGAGTAATGCACACCCCTATACAGCCCAATTAGAAAATGAAGTTACAATAATAATTCAAGCACTGAAATTTTAATTAAATGCGGTTTTTTTTTAAAGTGGGAAAATCATCTAATGACAAATCCCGCTCTTGGGCGGAGCGAGAGATAGTGTCAGACTTTTACTGACTAAAAACCCACTCCTGTTCCTTCGTTGCCTTCGTCCCAGGGCCCCGGGTTTCGTTTTCACACTACCCATGGAATTAAAAGCGGTAGAGTTTTTTAAGAAATTAGTTGTCCTAATTGTAGGCAAATAATGTGGCAATCTTCTACACTACACACATCGGTATCGGTATCTACGCACACACACACCAAGACTCAATTAAGATTTATAAATAATTGATTAAAAAGAAGTAATTTTTGGGGTTCCGTACCTCAAAAGGAAAAAACGGAACCCTTATAGGATCACTTTGTTGTGCCGTTTTTGCTTTGCGAGCAATGATGAGCAATGGGTAGCTCGCCGTCCGCAAAACAAAAGATCCTGGGTTAAAACTCCTGGTCACGCAAAGGGTTACTTGGATTATTCATGTGGAATGTCTCAGCACTATGAATTTGTTGGCTACGGAATTGATCTAAGAAGTCAACTGCGACTCTGAAACGCAAAGGGCAACTGATAAAACACGTATAGGTTTTAGTCAGCAAAAGTCTGATATATCCTCTCACTTCACCCCCATGACTTACGCGAAAGTGTACTCCGGGGCCCTGGAACGAAGACAAAGAAGGAACAGAAGTGGGTTTTAGTCAGCAACAGTCTGACACATCCTCACGCCCCACCCAAGAGTGTCAAAAGTTACTGGATGATTTCTCACCTAAAAAATTGGCAACTAAAAGAACACGTGTGGGTTTTAGTCACCAACAGTCTGATAATTCCTCTCACGCAACCCAGAGCGGTAGAAGTTAATAGGTAAATAAAACTATTATGTAATCGTTGTTGCAAACTCATCAAGTGATCACACAGCTAGCTATGATTTCAAACTATGATTGGAGTGTAAGAAATTGCGAACATTTACTAGGAAATAGTACTTAATCGCTTGCAATTCCCTGACATCGGGAAAATTGGCGCTTGTTGTCACTTTTTTCATCGCTGCCGTAATTGCAAATGCATCGATTCGTGAGAAGTCAAACCTCATTGCAGGAGCTATGAAAAGTAATCATGATTTGGTAGACTTTGATTGATTACATGGATCATTTCTGCCGCGAATCCGAACTCTAAACCGATACTAGACCAGCCATTTATACATAGGCTCCTACTACTATGTGGTTCCTACATGTTAGTTGGCAGAGTGGATAGGAATAGTGTAAAACGGAAGTATTATAAAGAAAAAGAGTTTATTTACGACAGCTATGGCACAACTTAAAAAATATAAAAAAAGTAACAAATCTATACAATAGTGAATTATGCGACGCATTCGCGCAAAACGGCCAGCGCTCAGCAAAATGCCGGGGATAATGTATAACAGAGCCACAGCGCTGATTTTCAGCGCCAGCCGATTTCAGCCAGAGATTCGTTGAATGACCAGCAAGTTTTTTTTTGCAAGAGCAACCGTAGAATTCCTTACCGGTTCTTCTCCATAGGAAACGACCAATTACAACCGTGTGCTAAGTTCTCCGGTTTTACAAGTTCCCTAAAGTCTTAAAATGTGAAATTAAATACACAATATTGAGTTGAATAATTCTCGGACATCATGGCTTTACGGCTAGTACCTATACATAAGACATTTAATATTGTTAATAACAAAAATAAAATCGCACTTTTTAATTATATATACTAGTGCTTGACTGCGATCTTAACTGATGGTAAGCAGTGATGTAATCGTTGATAGTGTAGCGCACTAGTTTATTATAAGCTTATTTACTCTAGCCTTGACTATACCTAAAATATTAGGGGTTAAAATATGCAATTGCCGTTTTTTAAAACGGGTTGCGTATTATATCTTCAGATTAACTTGGAATTAAAAAAAAAACTTTTTTTTTTCTAAGAGTTCCAACGTAGAAACCATGCATTTCAAAGCGCAAGCAATAACAATTCCAAGTCAATCCAAAGATATAACTTCAAAGCAACCCGTTTTAAAAAAAAAGGCAATTTCATGTTTTAACCCCTATTATATTCGGATAGATTTTTTGATACATATATCCTCTCAGGACCAAAAGCTACCTCAAAGACTTCTAAATGCCTCTATGCTGAGACTCTCCGCCCCGTCCAGATAACCAATATAGAGTAACTCTATAATAATTATTAGACGAACGAAGTGTCTCAATTAAAGAGCACGCATATCTTCAGCTATGGTTTTCAGGATCTGTTCTGACTCTCCACACCCTTCTCATAAGCAACCGAACTCCCCTTCATAAGCGAATTATAGCTATACTATCGCACTAGTGTTATAAAAGCGAAAGTTTTTGAGAGTGTGTGTATTTTTAACTTCTTTTTATTTTTTAATTAATTATTTTTATGATTGAAAGGTTATACTTCCAAGATGGTCCCATAGAAATGTTTTTTATGATCTGATGATGATCTTCGAAGATATGGAGCGGAACTTCTCATAGGATCACAGCTGTCGTAACAAGTAAAATTGCTTTTTTTATACGTATACGCGATGACTTTAAGTTAGAATGAGGTTTACTTTTTAGTTGTGGTACTGCAACTAAAAAGTGTAAAATAAAAAACTTAAAAAAAATAATTACAACTGACTTCAATTTAAAAAAAAAAACACTTCCGAAATTAAAGTTATTCTGCACTTTTTAGTGTTTTTTTTTTACATTGAAGTCGGATGTTTTTTTTTTGTTATTTCTTTACGGTCATACAATAATATCAAAATTCTTGTAATGCTAGGTGATCCTAATAAATAATTTAAGTATTGGTCTTCGTAGACTTTACTAAAAATTTTCGAACACGAAAGTATACTAAGCCATGATTTCTAGGAGCGTGTATCTGAGACACGGACGGACGAAGGCTGCGCGCGCGTCGTGTCACTGACTCCGCCGGCGTCTGGTAGAAGGCTTAGTGATGAGCGAGAGCGGGAGCGGGTGTTACTTATTATTATTATTATTATTTTTATTAAATATACACACACTATCTTTACAGGCTGAACCTAATACAATAATGGTTACCAAAAAAAATAAAAATATAATTATTGAAAAAGTGCTACTCTTACACTAACTCTTAAAAATCTAAAACACTACTAACTTCTATTACAATTTAGACTACTAACTATAAAAATAAAAGTACATAAAAAAATAAAATAAACTTAACGTAACCTATATGTAAATACAATATAAAATCAGACTTAGAACAGTAACTAATATTTAAATAAAACTAACAAAATTTAATAAAACTCTTGCGATTTCACTCTCATGGCTCGAAAATAGGTCGATCCTCTCATGCAATTAAGTACACATATTGTGCGGGTGAGGGGTGCTTTTGACAGTAGGTTGGTTCTGGCAGCAGGTACGGCCAGTAATGGCGGCCGCCGCCGCCTCCACACGTACCGGTCTGGCACGCACAGCTTCAGGTGCAGCAGCACACCCGGATTGTGCGCTACTCCACGCAAGAGCTTTAAAGCATACGCCGCGAGTGTAAATTCCCGGCGCACTCTGAGTTCGTTGTGTCCCACTGCAGGGCAAAGGCCTCCCTTCCGTTATTCCATTCCTTTCTGTCCTTAGCAACATCCGGCCAATCCCCAAGGTAAGAGTCTAAATCGTCACGCCATCTCCTTCTGGGCCTACCGCGTCGCCGGCTCCTGCTATTCGGAATCCAGTCAGTGGTTGCCTTCGCCCAATTCTGTTGCGACATGCGGCAGATGTGACCGGCCAAGTTCCATTTTAGTTTGGCGGCTGAGTTACCTACGTCTGCGATCTGTTCTTTTGACTCCGAGAATGCTTCGTTCCATTGCTCGCTGGCAGAACCTTACATTATTTTATGTAGTTTCAAGTGTTTTTGGAGTTTTTTCTAAGTTTAACATAGCATAATCAATCTTATAATGTTCCTACTGCGGGCCCAGTGCGGATTGGTAGATGTCATATGTCTACGAATTTTTTTGTACTAGGTCATGCCTGCTATGAAAGTAGTGGTGATGGAATAAAATACACAGAGTAAAGTACCTACTTAGGTTTGAACCCGTAGCATACAACTCGTTCATTCGTGGGTGGCGCAAAATCAATTTCACGTAAATGAGCCTTAATTTTGGTAGATGGCTCCAAATGTCACTGTGCCTAAACATTTATATTGTAGAAATATAGAGATTTAGTTGTCCATAGGCCATGGAGCGATACACACTTCAAGAACGTCGAATTATTGTTACTGCTAATTTTACAAATTTTTTATCTGTTAGTTTGAGTTTGATCTGGCCATCCAGATTGCTAGATCTAACGGTGCCAGACTTCTTCTTTTAGGGCTTTTTGAAATCTCGCGTTTACCACGACACACCACGAACCATGTAAGTCTTGAAACCTAACATGAAGAAGAAATCACGATTTCGGCGCTCCTCAAGGACATGTCAGCAAACCGTAGGGGCCGATGCCCGCTAGCTAGGACCGCGGGGAATTTCTGAAAAGAAAACCCATAGTCCTAAAACGCAACTGAAGGTTACAGGTGTGGTTTTAGTCAGTAAAAGCCTGACACGCCCTCCCGCTCGGCCAGAGCGCGAGAAGCCATTATATGATTTACACACTTAAAAAGAAAAGGGGCCCAGCAGGGTCGAAGCCTACTGGTGCCGTAGGTGATGCAAAAGAGAACCTGGCCCTGGAACGAAGGCAAAGAAGGAACAGGAGTGGGTTTTAGTTAGTAAAAGTCTGACACGCCCTCTCACCACGCCCAAGGGCGGGAAATGTAATTAGGTAATATCTCACCTTAAAAAAAAGTGTCACCCTCTAGAATTCCATCAATGCGCGAGATAAATGCAGCGAGAGAAGATATCCAATCGATTGATAGAATTTAGTTTTCCCTCCCTCTCCCAAACCCGCTATCTCCCCACAACATAACCTCACCCGAACTATCCCAGTAGACGTCTCCCCGAGCGAGTTCTCCAACCGGTTTGGACGCACCTTTACTTATTTGTTGTGTATGATTTATGTTGATCACTGATGTTGACTCTTCTGTCACTCCTAGGCAACGAGGCACTTGTTTTGATAATGAAAATTAAAGAAGATAATTTTGAGAAAAGAATCTGAAATACTGTTTTGGAGATGAATAAAGCTAGAACTACATTAGACCGACGCACACGCGTAACACGCCTGATTTGTACGTAGAACAACGTCGTTTGTCGTGGATCAAGTGCAGCTCTACAAGTATAGTTTCCATATAAAACGTATGGAGATCGACGCGCCCAGATCGGCATGTGTGGCACACGTGTGCGCAGTGTATCTCTAGCATTAAAGTGTTTCTATAAACTTGTAGAGTAGAGTTGTACATATATCTTTACTAGCTTCTGCCGGCGGCATCGCCCACGTAAACGTAGGTTTCTCCATAGAAACTTTCAACCACCGTTTTACTACTTTAGGGGTGGAGTTTCGTAATCCATTCTTAGCGGATGTCTACACCCTATAAGGAACCTCTCTGCCAAATTTTAAGTTTGTAGGTGTTATAGTTTCTGAGGTTGCGTGATTAATCAGTGAGTGTTATGTCGCTTTTATACAAATATATTATATTGATAATACCATGTTCTGTCCTCCACCACGTCTGTCTGGTCACGATAAACTCTAAAACTACCGAACAGATTTTTATGCGGTCTTCATCGTATAGATAGAATGATTCATCACGCTGGCGACCGCATAACGCAGCGTTGGCTCTAAAACCGCACCTATGTTCCTTCAGTTGCAAAAGGCAACATTCTAGGACTATAGGTAATCTTTTCAGTGACCCTAGTACGCATCGGCACTGCTGCTCTCCTATGGTTTTGCTGTCAATTCTTTGAGGCGCGCGTGGAACACTAAGAGCCGTTAACGAACGGGTGGGATTACTTCTCCCCCTCTAGGTGGAGCGGGAGGGAGTGTCAAACGATTACTAACTAAATCCCACCAGTGTTCTTTCAGTTCAGTTGGTTTTGCGTTCCACCACCGCGGTGACTCTCGTGGTCTCGCAAGAAATTGAGCCTAAGACTTGTTTTGTCAAGTAGGTACTTGGTCGTTTATGCCTTGCACGAAACTTGTAAATTTTCATTACCATATAAGACATGGCTATGCCTTATAGGTAGACGCGACTAACTCATGGTGTCGTGAGAGCAGGCAAATAAAATGTAAGGAAATCTAGACCTTAACGGTGTGACTGAATTAAATAACAAGCAGTAAATGAACGTGGTGATAATTTTTTGGGTTTTCTTCTTTGATTTTGTCGGCTTATACAACATTAGTTTTAGTATATGCGAAACCCGAAACACGTGTCTAGTATTTTTATGTAAAGAATTATGTACAAAATTTCATAACTGTATCACGAAAAATAACAAAGTTATAAGCTTGTTGTTTTATCTGGTTGCACGCACAAATACATGTTCACCGCTGTAATCTGCCGTGTCATATGTTGTACTTAGTATCGTTGGTGTCCGACTTCTGACCATTGTTAAATATTTAAAAAATATATATATAATATAGTGTAACATTGACACTTGTGCGTGACCCAAGGGCTGGCTTTTACCTCGGTTAGAGATTAAGCATTGCCATACAACGTGGCAATGCCGACAGTCTTTTGGGCACACTTCCAGTCGACAGCGATGCGGAAGAATTTTTGTCGCCATATTTTAGGTAGGTGTTATTGTGTATATATCATGTAATTTTAATTAGTTAAGTGTTTTTGTTTATTGTTTTGTTAAAAATGAAACTAGTTTTTACTATCAAGAGATATTATATTATTAGAAGTTTTTTACTTAGTGTAAAATTTATGAGATCGATTCAGTTACTGCTTCTGAGCAAATTATATTCAGGTTTTGCATATACTAAAAATAATGTTGTATACCAGCGCCACAATAACACTGTATCACAAATAAACCACTAAGTAATTCCATCTCACTAATGTTGACAGGGTCCTAACACCACACCCACGTAGCTTCAAAGTCAACAGCACTGATTACCATAAGGCATGGTACAACAAATACGTAGGAAGGTGAGCTTAGGAACCGGTTGTCGGGAAGATATGACAAGGAATGCTTTACATTCATTAAAGTAAGTAAGTACATAATTCGACAGTGGAAAGGTAAAATCGCTTAACCGCCACTGTGGTTGAAAATGAGTTATATAACTTTTTTTTTTATTAATGATAGGCTCGCTTTTGACCACCATCTCAACTGATGGTGATATGATTTTATGTAAAATAAGTACACGAACATAAAATAAGTTATCTAACTCATTTACTCAACCAAGGTGGTGGTTAAGCGATTTTATCTTTACACTGTTTGCACAGTGGTTGCGCGATCGGCTGCTGCGCTTCATGTCGTGGATTCGATTTCCGCACTGAACAATTTTTATGGTTTGTAAGCGTACCCACTCCAAATCTACTATATAAAAATAAGTCGGGTTTTCCTTCCTGACGCTATAACTCCATAACGCACGAACCGATTTCCACGGTTTTGCATTCGTTGGAAAGGTCTCGGGCTCCGTGTGGTTTATAAGTAGGGTAGAGTAGGGTAGATTAGGGTAGAGTAGGGTAGAGTAGGGTAATTTTTTTTTTTTACTAAATCCCGCTTTTGGGCAGAACAACGTCTGCCGGGACCGCTAGTACTATTATAATACCATATTTTCGCGGATTCCAAGTTTTGATTTTTTCCAGGCTTTCAATATTTTCGTCAAATCAAATCAAAACATTAAATTCAAATAAACTTTACAAGCACTTTATAATTTTTAATAAGTCGGTCAGTCAAAGAAGTTAAGTTGATTGCACATTCCAAAGCGTCGATCTCTATGGAGAAGAACGTGCAAGAAACTCCATGTACACTCTTTTAAATCACGTCATGAGTTACAAAAAATCCTGACTACATATTTCTTATCGCTTCTAATGCACAATGTAAATAATCTATACTATTATTATCTCTTTATTCACTTAATTCCTTAATGTATAAATTATAAATGTTATTATGAGCTTGTTGTGTTTAACTACAAGCCAAAGGCCTCTTCTATTCTACCACTCTTCCCTGTCCTTAACTAGTTCTGGCCAATCCATTGGGTAGGAGTCCAAATCGTCACGCCATCTCCTTCTATATTCCTCAAGGAGATGTCAGCAAACGGTAAAGGCCCAGCAGTGTCGAAGCCTACTGGGGCCAAGGGTCTGCTTCTGGAAGACGGCCCTGGAATAAAAGGCAACAAAGGAACAGGAGTGGGTTTCTAGTCAAGTAGTGTCAAAGTGTGACACGCCCTCTTGCTCCGCCCAAGAGCGGAAAATGTCATTGGATGATTTTCCCACCTATAAAAAAAATAACTATATTATACAGTGCTAATAGTTTCCGAAGGTAAACAAGTAATAAATTTTTACGAGCTCCATTAAAAAAAAAATCTTCTGACACACGATTGTCGTTCGTTTCAAAGTCTTTCAACAATCAAAGTATAATTTATGGTCAGATAGCTAAAACGGGGTTGATGACACAGGTCACATAATAAGTAACCCTGACCAAAATGACACTTACCTTTAAAATCCTTGCCATATAAAGCTCATCTCTTTACCTGTTGTCTGTGTCGCAACTCACATCTATCTAGGGTTGCCATATTTTTAGGAGAAACTGGAGTATATTTCATTACAAAATAGGTTCATAATGATTAAAGACTTTAAAAGATTTAAAATAATTTTTGACCACACGATAAAAAAAAAAAATGTTATTAAATCTTTTATAATAATAACAGCTTCTGGCAGCGGTTTTGCCCACGTTTTAGAAAAAAAAAAACCAAGGGAACTTACGTCCCGAATTTTAAAGTTATTTCAGCACAGGTCTCGATACTGAAATAAAGTTTTCAATACACTTTATCGAAAACTCGCTCTTATCCCACCGCTTTTAGGCATGCAATAGACCGTTTTCCGCAATAGTGCAAAATGCCACAATGTTATGACATTTATCGTATCAGGCTGGGCGCGTGTCGTCCCCCACGAGTCGCCGGTCAACCCCCGTTTATTCATTTTGTAAGTGTATTGAAAAAAGTGTTTAATACACGTGCAAATTTATCACTGCAGCCCTCGCCTCCATAACACACTCGACAAACTTTCTGCACTTGTATCAAAATTAAACTATTTTGATAAGATGCAATAATTGTAAATTTTAAGTTCCTAATTAATGCATGAATTTAAAGGTGTTATACTTTATTATACTAAAAATATACCTAAATAAATGGGAAGCTTTTTAATCAATTTTAATAATATCCTATTTGTCTTCACTGAAGAAGTGAAAATATATTTTAAAAAATACAACAGACCTACGCAAAATAGAGTACGGTATACGTATTTAGAGTACGGTTGACAACCCTACATTTGTCCAAAGGTAGTAATGAAGAATAGCATTCAACACAACTTGTGTGTCAGTCAAGTAATGACAGGAGGCGTGTCTTAATACATGATCACATGTGATTTGGTGATTGCAAGTTTTTATAAGTCCTTGACATTTTCAATTGTTGTTGAATGTGGGAAAAATGTTGCTACATGACAATATTAATCATCAATAAATCTAGCAGCCTTATCCCCACTAGAGATGAGACATACCTGCTAATCTCAATACTCGAATTTCAAGGTATGAGTATCGCCAAATACCTTGTACAAAAACCTGGTTTTAAAATACTTGGAAGTATCTGGGCTGATATAAGAGTATGATCGTATGCGAACTTGAAGGTCGGGTATTAATATTAGCAGGTATGTTTCATATCTACACTAAAGCTAGAACTACACTGCGTACCCGTGTGCTACACACGCCGATGTAGGCGCGTTGGTCTCCATACATTTTAAATAGAAATTAGAATAGTAGAACTACACTAGATCCACGCCACGCGAAGTCGTTCTACGTACAAATCAGGCGTGTTACACGTGTGCGTGCGGTTTAATGTAATTCTAGCTTAAACATTGTAAATTTTGAAATTCCTTCATTGACGCTATAATATTCTCATACCAAAGTTCATAATAATGCAAATTAAAGTCATAATAAATAATTATAATTCTTTTGCAATAACCGCGTGTTGTTCGTACTGGGTTGTAGTGGTATGACGTCATACCTTTACGGTATGAACCCAGTATTTTGATCCATACCCGGGCTGCGTACTGAAAGGCATATGGAATGTTGGTCTAGTGGTTTGTGTGATCAGCAAGATCATTTGTTCTGTATCTGTTTGTAATTTATCTATAATATGTATGTATTTGGAATATATAAGTATGTTTATCAGTTGTCTGGTACCTAATCATAGCACAAGCTCTGCTTAGTTTGGCACTAGATGGCGTTGTGTGAAAGTTGTTTAATATTATAATTATTATATTAATCTATATTTATATATATAAAAGGAGAAACTGACTGACTGACATATCAACGCACAGCCGAAACTCTTGGACCTAGGAACGTGAAATTTTGCACAAGGCTTCTTTTTATGATTTAGGTGAGCGTTAAAAAAGGATTTTTGAAAATTCACCGCCTGAGGGGTTCAAACGGGGGTCCAAAGTTTGTAAGTTGAAACCTTCTTTAACACGAGCGAAGCCGCGGGCAGAACCTAGTATATATATATATAAAAGCGAAATACCACACATTGATTAATCACAAAATCTCAAAAATTATAATACCTACAAACTTAAAATTTGGCAGGTAGGTTCCTTATGGGGTGTAGACATCCGCTAAGAATTTTACAAAATACCTCGCCTAAGGGGATGAAACGGGAGTCCAAAGCTTGTATGGAGAAACCTACTTCTACGCGGGTGAAGCTGCTGGCAGAAGCTAGTGTAATTTTACTTGTTTTCTATACCTGTACCAGTATATACGCCTCACCTCTATTCCCAACTACAAGTTACTGGAATTATGCTCACCCTTAGACACCCCATAGTGAGTTATATCCACCGAACTTGTTCCGGGTTAACTAATGGAACCGACCTTTAATAGTTAAGTTACTTATCCTAATACAAGCTCCATTACTCTGAGATGGATTAACACCTTTGAACCTTGCAATCTCAGTTAACACTTAACTAGAAAACCACAATAGTACCTAAACGTTCCCCATTTTAAAGATTTAAGTTTTCAAAGGGCTTTAATAACTAATGTATTTTTATTAGTTTAGTGTTTGTGTGATATTTACAGTCTTATAGTTTTTCTTTATTATATAGGTAAGTGTAATTACATTGTTTTATGTTAAACGCCGGCGGTAGCGATGCCGGAACCTGTAGCAGTCAACCTGCCACATCACTCGAAACCCAGTTAGTGAGATGCCCCCATTGCTCCCAAGCACGTTTTTTTAAAGGCGAACGGGGGCTGAAAATTCATTATGGTAAGGTTCACAAACCACATAGTTTACCTTTGTGTCCCCCAGCCACATCCCAAACATCCACATATTCGGAATCACTTTGGAAAACCTTATCAAAATTAAAAAATTCAACACCCTTATTAAAGAGAGTTCCCCGGGGCGCGAGACGGTCCGTTGCGCTGAGTTTAGCGCGATGCGTCCGTCTTGAAACCCAGGAAAATACACAAAGTGCTTGGGAGGAACTACTTACCTTCCCTTATAGGATTCTGCATGTTCAAAAAAGTTTGGCTACAAAAAAATCATTAACAACCCAAATTAAAGACAACTGCAACAATTCGACTAATATTTTAGATCTAAATTTACCCGCTTTTAATAACGTTGCCCAGAAAGGTTTGCGCTCACATGTGGAATCCAAATTAAGTGAGGGTGACATTAGGGGAGCGGCTAGGTTACTGTTCAGCAGTGATGTGGTGGCGCCTTACTCTCCAGATACACTTTCAGCCCTGGAGAGTAAACACCCAGTGCCTGCGGATGACCTCACCTTTCCTGATCCTCCTGACACCCCTAATTCAGATTTATCTTTTTTCCAAATTTCAGCCCCCCAGTTACTTGCAGCCGTGAGCTCTTTCAGAAGCGGTTCCGCCGGTGGTCTCGACGGCCTGACTCCTCAGCACTTAAAGGATCTTTTAAGCTCAGGCGCCGGGGAAGCCGGTGAGTCGCTTTTGAAGGAGCTTCTGGCTCTAGTTACCCTTATGCTCTCCGGCGGCGTGAACGATGCCGTCGTCGATGTCTTGTACGGGGCCAACCTATGTGCCCTGCGCAAGAAAGACGGTGGCATTCGTCCTATCGCTGTCGGGTGCACCTATAGGCGTACGGCAGCCAAAATCTGTTGTAAACTTTATAGCCACTCACTGACTAACAAATTCCAGCCCCTACAGCTTGGCTTTGGTTCAAGAGGGGGCTGTGAGGCTGCCGTACATGCACTCGCTACCTTCCTTAATTCTAATAAGGGTGAGGTCATCCTCAAGGTTGACGTTAAAAACGCCTTTAACTCTATTAATAGGGACACTTTGTTGGCTGAAGCAAAAAAAGAACTTCCAGAAATTTTCGGCTTTTTGTGGCAATGCTATAGGCATCCATCAAAATTATTATATAAAGACAATGTTTTGGAATCTGCAGTTGGATGCCAACAAGGTGACCCTCTCGGGCCAGTCATTTTTAGTTTGGCTATTCATCCTATTATTCAACAATTAAATTCAAAATTTAACCTTTGGTATTTAGATGATGGAACCCTGGGAGGTGACGTAAATACTGTTTTAAACGATCTCCAATTTCTGAAGGAGCAGTTTCAATCCATCGGCCTTGACCTCAATCATTCCAAATGTGAAATTTTTGTTACTGACAATACTGACAGACAATCGACACTTCAGAAATTCAATGCAATAGCCCCAGACATCAAAATTTTAGAAAAATGTTCACTGCGCCTCCTAGGTTCTCCAATTTTAGAAGACAGTTTTTCTTTATTCGTTGACGATAAAATTAAACGTTTCAACGATATTTCAGATAGACTTTCAAAAATTAACTTACATTCGGCCTTCACCCTCATTAAATATTGCTGTTTTGCTCCAAATTTTATGTATTTTCTTCGCTCTTCCTCTTTATGGAAACAACCACATCTTTTGGACAAAATTGATCAAACGATTCGATTCACTTTAACGTCCATCTTAAATTTGGCCCTGGATGACCGAGCGTGGGTACAAGCCACGTTACCCATCCGTTTTGGCGGGCTCGGCATCCGCAAAATTTCTAGTATAAGTCTACCGGCGTTTCTGTCTTCGGTCCACAGCACTCAACAGTTAGTCGATCGTATCTTAACTCCATCACTGATTGACTGTGAAGTGCCGTGCTTGACCGACGCCGTGAACGCCTGGAAAGTGGCTTGCCCGGACAAGGCGTTGCCCGAGAACCCATCTTCCCAGAGACAGTGGGATGAGCCGCTCTGCAGGCTGGTACGGAATAATCTTATTAATACGTCCACCAATACTGCTGAGCGCGCCCGCCTACTGGCTGTGGGTGAATGGGAGTCGGGCCTCTGGCTACAGGCTCTACCGTCACCTAACATAGGTACTATGCTGAGTGACACCACCTTCCGGATCGCTACATGCCTGCGTCTGGGTGCTCCTAGTGGAGCTCCACATCGATGTCAGTGCGGTGAAGCAGTCGACCGCCTCGGACACCATGGCCTATCATGCAGTAGAAGCGCTGGTCGGATAGCACGACATGCCAGTATTAATGACATCATCCGCCGAGCTCTTGTCACCGCCGGGGTGCCAGCTGTTTTAGAACCCAATGGCTTGGCACGTGACGATGGGAAGAGGCCAGACGGGATGACTATAATGCCTTGGAAATTGGGTAGGCCTTTGGTGTGGGATGCAACATGTGTCGATACCCTTGCGCCATCCCATCTTCTGAGTACGGCGGGCTGTGCTGGGGCGGCTGCTGCAGGTGCAGAAAACCTCAAACGGCGTAAATATAATAACCTCATCGGAGGCTATATATTTGAGCCGTTTGGGGTTGAAACACTAGGGCCATGGGGCCCGAGCGCTCATAGAGTTGTTCGGGATATCAGCAAACAGCTGGTCGACTCTTCGCGTGACCAGAGGGCTGGGCTTTTCTTCGGTCAACGTATCAGCATTGCCATCCAGCGTGGCAATGCTGCCAGCGTTCTGGGCACTTTTCCCATTGACATCGATGTGGACGAATTTTTTGATGCCCTATGAGTTTTATTTCTACCCGTTTGTACATATATTATTTTCAGTTTGTTTATATACTTATTTAGTTATTTATAATATTTAGGATTAATAGTTAAGGTGTATATATAAAGTTATAGAAATAATAAACTGCTAGTTAATAACTTAAATGTATCATTGACCCTCCTATATTTATTGACATTCCTAATTTACTCTCAAAATGAAGAAGGCAAACAGATCTTCTTCTTAGCTAGTTTTTTTTTTTTTTTTTTCAAATCATATTCTTTGTCTGCGCAGTATTCGGCCACGGTAATGCTAATGCCTAAGGCATCAAGTCCGCCTCTGTACCTTTATGTGCATGAAGTATTAAATAAATAAGTAAATAAATAAAATAAATGCTGTCTGTTGTCGTTGTCATTAGATCCATATATCATTTCTTTCTTAATTAATGTTTTCCTTCTTTCTTTCTTTCATTCCCAAGTTTTTCCTTTTTTCTTTCTTTCTCAGCTTTTTCCTTCTTTCTTTTTTTCCTTTCTTTTTTTAATTGATATAAACTAGTGTTGCAATCGTTGATGGTGAGGCGCACTAGTTTATTAAGAGCCTATTCTTTCGTTCTTTCTACTTTCAAAATCCTCTCCTCTCCTCTCTTCTTTCTTTTTTCTTTCGTTGCGTGGTCTAGCAAAGAAATAGACGGTGGTAGAGAGCGATCTCACACTTTACAGTAGGTACGGCTACATTCACCACAAAGCCAATTGGACATTTTACATTCTTCGGTATTCTAGTCGATACTTCAAAGAGTTTTCCACAGAGAACACGGAATGGATGCGATGGCAGTGATAAAAAAATCGTTTTAACTATACTTCGACTATACTTCTTGACTAGCATATTATGCTATTATGCTGTTCAAGAATTTTAAAGATATCGAAAATAGTCGAGAATTGTAACACCCGAGCGAATTACAATTCTCAATTTTCAATTTGTTACAATTCTCGACTATCTTCGATATCTTTAAAATTCTTGACTATTTTCCTATAATATGCATCATCTAAACCTTCCTTTATCAATCTGTCTATTGGTAAAAACCGCATGCCAACCTGTGCAGTAGTTTTTAAGACAAAGATGCGGTTGGGGAGTTTGTTTTATAAATTTTCTATCGTTTTCATTTCGGGGAGTGTGTATTGGAATTGTACAATTTAATTCCGCCAAGTCCGTTCCATCATCAGACCACAAGACGTACGGCGTTGCAGCACCATACCAGCATACGTACAGCTAAGGAGTGGAATTTCCTGCCGGAGTCTGTGTTTCCTGATACCCTCTTTAAGTCAAGAGTGAATAGGTTGCTTCTAGGCAAGCGTGCTCCATCGTCGGCCACATCATCGCTTACCATCAGGTAAGATGGAGGTCAAAGGCGAACCTATCAATAATATAAAAAAAAAAAATATGGACACGTATGACTGCGCAATGTTCGCTCACTGCGATTGGGTCATTTCCCATAAATAAATTGCTTTTTTTTCCTTCTTTTTAAGCACTGGTTTTGACTGCCATGAATATACCGAATGGTAACACTCACTTGCTCGATTTGTATGAAAAATGCCCACCTAGCCGATTCCATGGTCTATGACTTTCCGACGAACGATTTAACCATTTTGTTTTGCTAATGTACCCAGTGCCTTTTGTATGTAAAACTATGTTTTGTTGAGCAGTGAGCTCAGCATAGCTCAATATAAGCTCTCCACAAAGTACTGAGGAATAATGACCTCAGAATTATTCGACAAGTGTAAACGTACCTACTGCCTCGTTCTTTTATTGGTTGCAAGCACGGCTACTTCTAGGCAAGCGTGCTCCAAGCGCGAGGTAATGGCCCTCACGCCTCAGCTGCTGGGAATCCATTCCCGATTTCCGCCCACCGTAGGCGCGGGCTTGCGACGAGCAATGGGTAGCTCGCCGTCCGATCGTCCGGTAACTGTCCGGACCGAGCCAAGTCGTCGACGGCGCGTAGTGTTCCACGCGCGCCTCAAAAAGATGTCAGCAAATCGTAGGGGCCTAGCAGGGTCGAAGCCTACTGGGGCCATGGGTGATGCAAAATAGATCCCCGGGGCCCTGGAATAATGGCAAAGAAGGAACAGGAGTGGGTTTTTAGTCAGTAAAAGTCTGACACGCCCTCTCGCTCCGCCCAATAGCGGGGGATGTCATTAGATAATTTTCACACCCAGAAAAAAAATCGTTGATCTCATCATCGCTTACCATTAAATGAGATCGTCAAACGCAAACCTATCAATAATAAAAATAAAAAAAAACAAAAAAAAAAGTCGGATTCTTTTGATGTCTTTTGAAAATATTTCAGAGACAGTTTAATGATGCAACTCAATCTTACGAGTATTGAAAGAAAACAAAACTTCAATAAAATAACAAAAAATACTACAGCTAAGTGCTCCTCTAGTATCAAATATCGGACAAATATATTGGCCAATAAAAAGGTACCAATAAAATTGTATTGAAATATAATTATGTAAATTGTCTCATAAATATAAAAAATATTACAAGTACCTGTTGGAATTACTTTGTCTGATATGAAAATATAGGAGACATGACATGAATCATTTTTGGTTAATATGTCTTGTTAAATAGGTAACAAACCTGCTATGGGAGCAGGAATCTTCGAAAGAAAGAAGAAATCTAGAGTGAACGTGTAGCGAATGGAAACCAAGTTCATACTAAGGTTGATACGCTGACTTACAACTAACTAGAACACGCTTTGAGCTCAAACCTAAGAAAAAGGGAGTCAACTACAGCGTTATATGGAAAAAAAACTACCGGCTAACTGCGACTCGGGTTCCCGCACGAAGGGTTCAGTACCATTATTTATTCAACATTAGACCTGTCAAGGCCTGCCATACTGTATGGATCAGAATGTTGGGCTGTGAAAAAGACGGATGAAAAAAGATTGCACGTAGCGGAGATGAGAATGTTAAGATGTATATGTGGTGTGACGAGAATGGATAAAGTAAGAAATGAGTATACTAGGCGAAGTTTGAAAGTGGTGCCAGTGACTGAAAAGTTGAAAGGGAATCGTTTGTCTTGGTATAGTCATGTGAAGAGGAGGGATGAAACGCATGTTAATAAAAGAGTTATGAGTTTAAATGTGGATGGATGGAGAGGGAGAGGGAGACCAGAGAAAAAATGGATGGATTGTGTGAAGAGTGATATGAAAGAAAAGGAAGTTAGTGATAGCATGACGAGTGACAGGACAGAATGGAAGTAAAAAACGTGTTGCGCCGACCCCAAATAATACGGGACAGGGGCAGGAAGATGATGAGACACTAAAAACAGGTTCTACCTTTTTTTTTAGTTTCACCTATCCCTGTGTTTTGTATGGGAGCCCCCCACTTAAATATTTATTTTATTCTGTTTTTCAACAGGAATACCTCATCTGCGAAAATTTCAACTTATACAGTTGAAATTTATATCTATTAGCTATCATGGTTCATGTGATACAGCCTGGTGACAGACAGACAAACGAACAGTGGAGTCTTAGTAACAGGGTCCCGTTTTTACCCTTTGGGTAAGGAACCGTAAAAAACGATTGTAGGAAAATAACATACAGGTTCTTTTGTAGAGAAAGCAGTTTAACAAGATAAAACTTTGTTTTGCACATTTTAATCGCCGCACAAAGCCGGCTGAAAGCTTTGTTTTTATGCTATAATACTTACTGTAAAGTTGGATGTTTTGTGTGTTACGCGATACAATATTAAATTAACGAATATTGTAAATGGGGAGCAGTGGTGGCCGAGTGGTAACGGCCCTGATTTACTAGTTGTAGGTTGCGGGTTCTAACCCAGCCAGGCGCATTACTTTGTGTAATTTATTTCAATACTGTTGCTCTCAAAACGGTGAAGGAAAACATCGTAAGAAAAACGGCATGTCCTAGAACCAAAAATTCGAAGACATGTGACATCCACCAACCTGCACTGGGCCCGCGTGGTGGATTACGGCCAATTCCCTCTCCTAGAGGGGAGGCCTGAGTCCCAACAGTAGGAACATTATAAGGCCGACTATGCTATACTTTATTGTAAATGCGATTGTAAGTTTTTAGTTACGATTTCACACTTCAATCACTAAAGCGCGGATCAATGTATATTTTTAGGGTTCCGTACCTCAAGAGGAAAAAACCGGAACCCTTAAAGGATCACTTTGTTGTCCATCTGTCTGTCTATTTGTCAAGCTACTTTATCTCGGGAACGCGTGTAGGTATCGAGTTGAAATGAAAACCATATATTCAGGTATGCAGTCCTTTGAAGCTATGAAAAAATCAAACTTCTACGTTAGCGAAAAAAAAAATATGGTCGTTTATATCGCAAAAAGTATATTTCGACACTCTCAAGGGAATGAACATTTATCCACAGTACTTCAGTGTGGGCAAAATTAAAAAAAAAAAAACTTGAGAAATTCCTAGAGATACGGTAACATTTTTCTTTGCTTCTCAAACCCTTCAAAAAAAAGTGGTTTACTGCTGGTAAAACAAAATGACTCCAATATAAATCGTGATCTCAGTAAAAATCTGATGCAATCGCATTTATGGATCGTACGTTTTGGATCAATGTTACTGATCGGCTAGCTACTGAAGTAGACTTGATAGAAATTGACCGGCCATTTCAATTTTTTATCAGTAATTCAGTCATGATAGCTTGGTGATCTGCTACGGATGCGGGAACGTTTGAAATAGTGAACGTGACCCTCGAATTTAAAGGGTAACTGAAAGACACAGGTGTGGTTTTAGTTAGTAAAAGCCTGACACACAATCGAAACGGAGAAAGACACGGTGGAGCATATGGTGGAGGTGTGCCCCGCTTGGGTAGAGTATCGCCGTGTCCTCGTGGAGGCAATCGGCGGCAGTGATCTCTCGCGCCGGGCCCTAGTTCAGGCTATTGTCCGGAGCGAGACGGAATGGCAGGCGATCGCCTGCTTTTGCGAAGTAGTAATGCTAGCGAAGGAGACGGCCGCACGCGTGAGGGAACGGATTTCCTCACGCCCCAGTCGCCGAGACCCTGACCCCTACTACCAGCCACGTGGTCTTTTAGTAAGTAAAAGTCAGAGCTACGCTACACTATCGAACCAATTTTCATAAAATTTTAACCGTGGGGTAATTCCACACCCTTGTTTTACGAGTACGAACTATGAAACCCACTTCACTTTAATTTATATTGCACTTATAAAAAGCTCAATCACCATACATCACCATTTCATATCCCAAGACGCTACTTCGAAATCATATCCCATAAGGGTGAGTTTTCCCCCAAACTCTTCTATTGACAAATATTTTAATTTAATTGAATACCCCCATTTCATAATTGACTTTCCCCCTTCGGTAATTTAACTTGAATTGTGAACGCAACTCACACGTGTCGGCGTAGGGTTGTCACCTGCTTACAAGATACAAGATTATTTATTTTGCTAAAACATGAGTATACATATAAATGCAAGATGTTACATAAAGTTCAGTTGAATCACTGTCATGTTTTGCCTTAATGGCGTACAAAATATAATTGAGTGAGAATAAATTTCATAAAATTACTCATACATACATTACTTAATTAAAGGCAAAGTTCTGAAATGTTTTGTCAGAAATTATTTGTTTCATACGTCATAGTCAACAATAAAAAATAAATAAAAAATAATAATAATAATTTTCACACGTCAAGGTTTACATAAGTCAAAAAAATAATAATAACAATAAAAATAGTCTATACATGTCGAAAAGTCAGAGTTATGTCAGTTTATCAGTCAAAAACTCTTTAGTGCTGTAATAAGCTTTTTCTAACAAAACATTTTTTAACCTATTTCTTAATTTTGCTGTTGTATCTTCCCTCCAATATTTAGGTAATTTATTATAAAGAATTGGCGCCATACAGAATACACTCTTACGTAGTAATGCAGTACGAGATCTTGGGATGCAAAGTTTGCTGTTGTCGCGTCTATTTCGAATTACTTTGTCAGATACTAGGGGAAATAGGTTTGGGTTCATTTTAACAAACATAATGGTCTCAAAAATGTACATAGATGGAAGAGTCAATATCTTATATTTTTTAAACAATGGTTTGCAACTGTCAGTGAATTGAAGTCCGAACATAGTCCTTAGACACCTTTTCTGGGCCTTAAAAATTACATCCCTGTTCGTAGAGTTACCCCAAAAAATTAAAGCAAATCTTAACTTAGACGATACTAAGCCATGATAAGCAGTTAGCAGCGCGTCACTATTTAATATCGGAGCTAGCTTAAACAGAGCATATGTCGAATTACTAATTGTTTTGTTTAGGGCTTCTATATGTGCTTTCCAATCTAATTTACTGTCTAGCGTTACACCAAGGAATTTAGCTGTGTGAACTTTGTTTACAGGTTTGTCACAATAATTAGCATTTACTTTGGGAATGGTTGATCTTTGGGAGAAATGCATAATGTTTGTTTTGTCAAGATTAATTCTTAGATTGTTGTTTTCCAACCATTTTATCATACATTCAATTGAATTGTTAATGTCACTTTCATAAGTATCTCTATTTTTACATGCAACTGTAATGGTACTGTCATCGGCAAATAATGTCATTGGGTGTTCTACACTTTTTGGTAGGTCATTTATGTAAAGTATAAAAAATAATGGACCAGCTACAGTACCTTGAGGTACGCCAAATTTTACTGTGCGTTCTGTTGATATATGAATTATTTCATGTCTAGTCCCTTTATTTATTGCAGGTATTTCTGTGAACTGTTTTCTGTTGCTTAAGTAGGATTGTATCAGATTTGAGACATTACCTCTAACACCGTATGCTTCTAATTTGTCAATAAGTATATCGTGACGGACATGGTCAAAGGCCTGTGTCATATCACAGAATATTGTACATACAGGTATATTCTCGTCTACTTTTGTGATAACATTATGTAAAAAATCAAACACCGCCAAGTTTATAGTTTTACCATTTCTGAACCCTTTTTGCTCATTCGCAAATATATTTTCCTTTTCGAAATAAACATACAACTGTTTGCATAAATACTTTTCAAATATTTTCGATATTATACTAATAAGGGATATGGGCCTATAACATTGCATTAATTCTTTATTTTCTTTTTTAAATAATGGTCTAACTGTAGATATTTTGAGTGCGTCAGGAAAAACACCAGCCTCTATACAGAGATTAATTATATGGCTTAAGTGTGTACATATTTCTCCTGCTACTGATTTTATAACTTTGGTTGATAGACCATCGTGCCCAACACTGTTAGTATTTTTCAACGTTTTTATAATCTTGAACACTTCGATCGGCAAGCATGGAATCATAAAAAAGGAGTCCTTTCTTTTTTCAATTAGTGATGTGACTTTTTTCCCAGAGCCTGATATTGGGATTATTTTGTCTACAAAGTAATTGTTAAAAGCGTTTGCAATATCTTTTGGGTCAGTGATAAGTTCATTGTTTATTTGAATTTTGACACCCATTTAGGCCTTTTCGTAGTATTGATTCTAATATGTTTCTCTGTAAAACATAACTTATAAAATAGTGTGAATGTGTCAAGAAAAGACTCGTACGCTTCATTAGGATTACTGGTTTTATAAATGTCTGAAAATGATAAATTAATTAAGCAATTTTTAAATTTTGTCATATTTTCATTACAGTAGTCACGTCTTGTTACCTGCCAGTATTTAATACAACATTTTTTTTTAACAAGGAACTGCACTAATTGAGCTGTGTGGTCCGAAAGAGCAAATTCCACGATTTCAACTTTACCTACTTTGCGAAAGTTATGAGCAATATTATCTATACACGTGTTACTTTTTAGTCGTGTAGGTTGATTTACAGCTAACTTTAAATTATAGTTTAGTAAAAGACCTTCAAATTCAATAGTATGAATGTTTCTTTTTAAGATGTCGATATTGAAATCGCCTGTAACTATAATATTTTGATGGCGTTTCTTAGATATCTCTTTTAAGAGAGTTTGTAATTTATACATACATTGATTTAAGTTAGTTATTTTGGGCACTCTATATACGCAAGCTATTATAGTGTTATAGTTAGGTAACTCTATTGCACAGCATTCAAATACTCCGGTTTCCGATAAGTTGGCAATCTTCTCTAACTCAATGAAGTGGTGTCCGTTCTTTACCAAGATGCATGCTCCACCTCTTTTGCTTTTTTTTCTGCAGAAAGACGCCGCTAGCTGATAATTTGGTATTGTCAAATAGGATTCGTATCCTGACATGATGAAGTGCTCGGTTACACATAATATATCCACGCTAACACCCTTCTCCAATAATTCATCTAAACACACTGTTACCATGTCGGATTTGTTCAATAATCCGGCTATATTCTGATGCATAACACAGACATTATTTGTTACGAAAAAAATTTGTCAGCTTTTCGTTACTTGTTTCCGCGGTTATTTGCGTGTCATAGTTTTGAGTGTGAGAGTAGTTTTCTTTATTTTGGTTAATAAGTTGTCGGGTCAAGTTATTTTGGTCTTCTTGTGTATAAGTAATGATTGAATCTGCGTTAAATTTACTGATATCACGCAAAAGAACATTTATATCTTGAAAGATAGTACGCATGCCGGTGTTATTTAGCTTTCCACTACGTCTATAGAACATAGTATGGTCATAAGACAGATTCTTGTTCGAGTCGAGAACATATGCATATTCATGTGTCAAAACATCACGGCAAAGTAGACTATTAAATTGTTCTATTCTTCCATTGAATATATTCGTAGACCTACCACATTTGAAAGTCGGTGCGCAGATAATAAAATTCGTATGTTTGATGCTCAATAAAGATACTCGTATATTATATATCAATTTTGTGTAATCATTTGAGTTGACATCTTCTTCTCCTATTAAAATAATACAAAAATCGTCCATTGTGAATGACTGCACTTTGTTTTCTATATTGTGCATCATCTGGTCGACCATACAATAGGGCTTCAGATAGTGACATATTTCTGACGTGTCTTGCAATGTAGTGTCTGATATAGAGATTAGTTTATTTAAATTATTATTGCTAAGAATACATATCTTACGGCTTTTTGTTTTACTCTCCACGGATTTTGGTTTTTGTACAGATTTCATTATTGTGTCTTGTTTTGAACATTGGATTGCGGAGGTATCTGTTGATAGTTGTTTGTATTCTGATGGCTCAGTTTGGGTATGTTTTGTTTTCATAGTTTTACTTAATTACTTAACCGGAGTAGTGACTTTATGTTTGGCCGGACTATGGGTTATCTTTTTATACATGTTGTTTTTTTTTACAAGTTCGTCATTGGTTTGCTTAAGTTTATTATTTTCTAATATTAATAAATCAATTTCTCTGTGCGCACTTTGTAGTTGCGTTTCTAAGTCAATCAGTTTGTTATTTAGAATTTTTGTTTGATCGTCTTCGTCATTAGACAAGTCTGGCATACTACTCGCCGTACCATTGAGTGTTTGTGAGATAATGTCACTGTCCTCATCTGTTGTTACAGAACGTGTTCGATGACGTCGGAATGTGATGTTTTCCAGAAAGTTCATGATGATCAATATGTTATTCGAGTCAACTCTTTTGTTTTGTATTTTGTAACGTATTTTAGAGTCAGATGATATAGGTCAGTTCACTTACAAAGTCATGTATAATTAATTATCTGAAATACTTACAAAAAGAGGTCCCGTGACTGATCGGGATTTGAACTCGAACCGCTTTGAGAACTCGATCTACGCTGCGTCCATAGCCACTTGACCATTAGTGTCATTGTCATTGATCGTCGAGCTGTCAAATTCTTTCGACATTCTATTTAAATAAAATGAGAAAATGACTGATATATCAACGCACATCCGAGACTTTTAAGACTAGTAGCGTGAAATTTTGTTCCCTGAAGGAGAAAGCGGCCTCATGCCCCAGTCGCGAGGATCCAGATCCCGATTTCCGGCACCCGCAGGCGCGGGCTTGCAGTAGACGGGGAGCAATGGGTAGCTCGACGTCCGACCGTCCGGTAATCGTCCAGACCGATTCCAAGTCGTCGACGTCGTGTACTATTCCACGCGCGCCTCAAAATTGCGACCCGGCTGGGCCCCTACGGTTTGCTGACAAACCGTAGGGGCCCAGCCGGGTCGAAGCCTACTGGAGTCAAGGGTCTGCTTTTGAAAGGAAGACTCGGCCCTGGTAGGAAAGGCAATGAAGGAACAGGAGTGGGTTTTTAGTCAGTAAAATTCGACACACCCTCTCGCTCCACCCAAGAACGAGAGATGTCATTGGATGATTTTCCCACATAAAAAAAAATGTTTCTCAGGAATAAAGCAGCTTTCTATCGGTGTAAAAATTTTTGCAATCGGACCAATAATTTCAGATTTCCTTACTGAGTAAACCCCACCAGTATCCTTCAGATGCCCTTTGCGTTCTATAGTTCCCATAGTCTTTTTAGGGCCGATGCCTACTGAGCCTCAGTTTTGATGATGTCTCTTTGCGGCGTGGAACCGTGCCGTTGACGACTTAGATTCGGTTCTTACGAGCTACCAATTGCTCATCGTCCACAAGCCCTTACGCCAACCGTGTTGCATTTATAATTTCCGACGTACTTTCGCAAGTACTTTATACTTCAAGTCTTAAGTTGCAGCTTCATAAGAAATCCTAGATAAACAGCATAGCATAGTCGGCCATATAATGTTCCCACTGTTGGGACTCAGGCCTCCTCTCTAGGAAAGGGAATGGGCCATAATCCACCACGCGGGCCTAGTGCGGGTTGGTGGATGTCACATGTCTTCGAATTTTTGGTTCTAGGACATGCCGTTTTCCTCACGATGTTTTCCTTCATCGTTTTGAGAAACAATAAAAACAGGCGTTCACAAAACCAAAGTATCTAAACCCGTAAACAAACATCCATCTTATATTCACCATCTCTGTTTAGATGACAACCTCCACCAAACTGAGGAGTAACGTCTTGGATGATCTGTCATGCGCTTCCTCACACAAGGAAACAGTAATCTATCTCAATTCTCAAGTGCCCGGCGTCTCGGCGTGCTATTGAATAATTTCGTACGATGGGAGACGCATAGTTTGTCAGCAAGGAGGCTAATTGGGTGACGTACCTTATTTGTGTGTGATTTATTGTTTCTTAGTATAGTGAATGGTACGTTTTATGATGTATGTGTGCAGAAGATGTTATGGCAGCTTGAGTCTGATTCCGAAAGGTCGGAACTTACGATTGATTTTGCACCTTCGCTTCCGGCAATTTTTTTACAATACTCTTACTGGAAAACCCGCTCTTACCTCTTTAAGGCACGGTATTTACTGTTTTTCGCACTAGTGCGTGCGTGTTCGCCCCACCCAATTTTATTACATTTATCATATCAGGCTGGCCGCGGTGCGACCCCCATGTTTCGCGCGTCAACCCTCGTTTATTTACGTCTTCGTAAGTGTATTGAAAAACGTCGTTTGATCCACGTGGAAAATTGAGCATCATCCGCCGCCTCGGTTGCAATGACAAAGTTTTTCCACTTGTATCAAAATGTTATTGGAATACCTTCGGACTATGCGTAACGACTGTCAAATATCTACAAATAAGAGCCGGGACCTTTCTGAGGCACGGAGGAATCTCCCTGTGTTAGGATAGTCACCCATCTACAAACCGACCTCGGCAAGCGCTCGTAATAAGATTAATAACAGCTGCACTGGTTCATATCCAAGGTAAGTAGGATATGAACCAATGCAATTAATCTTATTACGAGCTCTTCTCTTATGAAGGCTTTTGATGGCCCCTTTTTATTAAATTTTTTGATGTCCAAAATCAACGATGGAACGAGACGCCGTGTCAGAATTTTACAGACTAAAACCCATCTGTATCCAGTATTCCTGTTACCCTTTGTGATGTTTATTGCCCCTACTACCTATTCCATTTTGTGATTAATGTTATGACACTCAATAGAAACATTTCAACAAAAATCTATCAATCTACCCGAAATCGTTCGCAACAATTACCCCGCCCCTTCTCTCACAGTAGATGGGGTTCCATATCCGACTATAGTAAGTGTTAATGCGATCCCACGGGACTCGAACCCCGTTACAACGTTAATGACATATTCACTGGGTACAGGGATGCATAGCAATTTAGATTACGGATGTAGAACATGAGGACAGTGGAGAGAGAATACAGAAGATCCGAAACTCTTGGACGTAAAGCGCGTTTATTCAAAATAAATCACGTTTCGATTCAGAGGAGTTCTTTTTTTAAATTGATATAAACTAGTGCTTGACTGCGATCCCACCTGATGGTAAGCAGTGATGCTATCGTTGATGGTGAGGCGTTCTATTTTATTAAGAGCCTTTCTTACTCTAGCCTTGAAGACACTTAAATTATAATCGGACGGGAAGACCGCAGCAGGCAAATTGTGACAGTCCTGTGATGTTCGCGAGGCGAAATGCTTAGTCCGGACCGTAGAGGCTTTAACAACGTAAGGGGATACACGCCGTACGTCGGGTTGTCCGATCGTAGAAATGAGATGGCGGAATCAAGTCATGCAATACTCGAGTACACTCTTTATAATACATCCTATGTTTCGATAACAAACATTGTGACAAGAGATTTATATATATATGAGGTTCCTGTTACAGAGATTTGTAAAAGGAGTTAAACATTCGTTTTTCAAACTCAGGAGTAAGCAAGAATAAACTCAGCTCTCAACGAGCTGTCAAACCATAGACGAGTATCTAATATACTACTCTATTAGTATTCGTCGAATCAAGGAACTTGTAAACCCTACGGATTAACTGGAATGATTAAAAAACTTTCATAGCCGCCATCTTGGATTTACATTTTGACCTCACTATCGGTTTCAACACCCTCGAAAACCATGAATACGACATCCATGTCAAAAAATTTAAAACGTTCATCATAGCCGCCATCTTGGATTTACATTTTGATCTCATTATCGGCTTTAACACCCTCGAAAACCACGAAAACGGCACCCATGTCAAAAAATTTAAAAACTTTCATAGCCGCCATCTTGGATTTACATTTTGACCTCACTGTCGATTTAAGCACCCTCGAAAACTTCAACTCGAAAAAAAAATTGGTTGCCTGTAAAGTCGGTATACGGGCGAAAGTTTTACGTGACAACGACTTTGAGTGGTAAAATAATTTTAATGTGAATATTCATTCGTATAGTAGGAAGAAGGATGAAATAATAGTAACAATTTAAAACATTTATTTATACAAAGAATTATATTTAAAACATTAATTTCACTTTTTATGTCTGTCTCTCTCGCTCTTAGGCGGGCTAACCATGCCCGAGTGGAAGGGACGCGTGCCTCTCACTCGCTCTCATTGTGAGCGCATAACGTGAGCGGAGCGTAACGCAGTTTCTTGAAGTGTCACCCGGCAAACCAATTTAAAAGACGTTGTCACGTCAAAAGTACATTTTAGATTTTGTAAATTCTAAAGTGTACTTTATTTTTATAGTAATTAGGTCCATATTAGTTATTGACTAGCAAAGGGTAAAAAAAAACCAAGCAAGATAACGAGAAAGGTGGAGTTTGTCTCTTTCTTACCTCTATCTGTTACCAAGGTAAACAAAAATTTACCATTTAAGTAAATTATTTAAAGAGCTTTCAAAACGCCTTTTTAATACTTCGCGTGACCACAAGGGCTGGCTTTTACTTCGGACAAAGGATAAGCATTGCCATTTAGCGTGGCAATGCCACCAGTTTTTTGGGTACATTACCAGTCGACAACGAGCAGTGCAGGAGCAGTTTTTCGACGCCGTACTTTAGATTGCTTTTTTTTAGTACTTTAGGGCTTTTATTTTTATTTTGTAAGTTAGTTTTAATCAGGTTAAGTTAAGCATATTAATGTATTAGTTACTTGCAACAAATAAACATTTAAATTAATGCAATTGAATTGGTTTCTGCGCCACTGGAAAAAATATTAAATGTTATTATTTTTAGCAATATAATGTCGTTGATTTAATTTATTATTTTATCATATTTAGAGGGAGAGGGAGGCCGAAGAAAAGATGGATGGATTGTGTGAAGAGTGATATGAAAGAAAAGGAAGTTAGTGATAGCATGACGAATGACAGGGCAGAATGGAAGAAAAAACATGTTGCGCCGACCCCAAATAACACGGGACAAGGGCAGGAAGATGATGATGATGAAAATATTTTTGAGTTTTGCGTGAGCGTTCCAGTCTAGTATAGAAACTCCTTGAGTAGAATACTCTGTATCATTATTTGACAGCGCTGTTACAGTGACAGTGTCATTTTACTGGGTACCAAATATTGTTAAAAAAACCAATACAAATTACATTTTCGTTACCACTGCGTATCAAAGATTATAATGTACTAAGCCTTCTGTTTTATGCCTGTATAGTGTTAATACATGCAAGTTGAGTGATTTCAGCAGCGTTGATGCAAACGGATTGCCTGAAAGTGGTGTGAATTCATGTTTTAGTTATTGTATGAATTTGGAGTGGAAGTGGAAGATATTAAAAGGAATATATTCAAAAGGTATCTTGTTTAAATGTGATTATGCGTACATACACGTCAATATACAAAAGCTATTTGCAAAATTAATGCTTCATTGATCAAGTATGTATTTTCGTTACTGTTTTGGAATCGGAGATGTCACGAATGACATTTTTTGTTGTATATTTTTTTTTTGCAACTAAGTTTAAAAAAAACACTTTTACACGTCAATGTTTTTTTTTTGTCAGTTTAAACCAGATGAGGTCGGTGTTTCCTAGCTGATTACCCGATGTTTCTGGGGGTCTCAGGGGTCAAAGTCTCTTTTATCGCTATCAACAATAATACCGCAATTCATAATCATCGCCTCAAGATGGTTAAGGAGAGTTCGGCCGTGGAGCACGTTTGCCTAGAAGTAAATGATTGATTTTTGACTAAAAGTCAAAAAAGGCGGTAAGGCTGTTAGGAAACACAGGCTCCGGCAAGATAGTCACTTCTTAATGTGCGTACAATTAATGTGATCCCAGAATGTTTCATCATGGTTTCAGCCTCGTAGGCGTAGTCTTGCGGACGGCAAGCAATGGGTAGCCCGTCGGCCAGCCGTCCGGTAACTGTCCGGACCGAGCTCAAGTCGTCGACGACGCGTAGCGTGCGCCTCAAAGAGATGTCAGCAAACCGTAGGGGTCCAGCAGGGATGAAGCCTACTGGGGCTATGGGTTGTCCGAAAATGTTCCCCGGGGCCCTGTAACGAAGGCAAAGAAAGAACAGAAGTGGGTTTTAGTCAGTAAAAGTCTGGCACGTAAAAGGCGGGAGATGTCATTAGATAATTTCAAACCTAAAAAAAAATTCCTCCTTTATACTTTTGTGATGCCTGTAGGTTTAATATATATTTCTTTATCCATACATATTATAAAACGATGGCACAGTTAGCACAGTGATTGAGCGATTGACTGCTGCGCTGCCTGTCGTGGGTTCGATTCTTGCACGGAACAAATATTTGCATGACCTATGGATAGGTATTCCGGGTCTGTATATCTTGTGTATCATAGCACGAAGAATCGCCAAACTTAAGTGGCAATGGGCAGGGCACATTGCTCGGAGATCGGATGGCCGCTGGGGCCGAAAGGTTCTGGAATGGTGACCACGTGCCGGAAGACGTAGCGTTGGAAGGCCTCCTACAAGGTCGACCGATGACTTGGTAACGGTTGCGGGAGTCCGATGAATGCGAGACGCACAGGACCGTTCATTGTGGCGACACTTGGGAGAGGCCTATGTCCAACAGTGGACGTCTTTCGGCTAAAATGATGATAATGATATCTTGTGTATATGAGTTAACATGTTTGTGAATGCACCCATGACATAGGAGTTATTCCTAGTATGGGCCAACGTTTTACAAACAAAAAAATTAAATATTATAAAACAACAAAGTCTCCCACCGTCTGTCTGTCGGTTAGAAATAACCTCGAAAACTACTTAATGAATTTTTATGTGGTCATGAAGACGGTTTAGTTTTATATGTAAACTAGCTTCTACCAGCGGCTTCGCCCGCGTGAAGATAGGTATCTCTATACAAACTTTGAACCCCCGTTTTATACCATTAGGGGGTAAATTTTGAAAAACCCTCTCTTAGTGCTCACCAACATCATAAAACAAAACATTGTGCAAAATTTCACGCTCCTAGTACCAGTAGTTTTGGCTGAGCGTTGATATGTCAGTCAGTCAGTTTCTCCTTTTATTTAAACAGATAATAGTATGAAAGATCTGTAACATTCGTGTGAAGCTGGGACGGGTCGCTCGTAAATAAATAAAAACGCGTTTAGTATTCATGTAACTACAAAATAACTCACTACACATCTACTTTAACCCTACCCATCATAGACCCAGACTGCTCTCAAAAGTGAATTCAAAAGCACTTTTCTCATTCGCAACACGTTTACAAATTCAATTTGAAATACTTGAACGATAAATACATCCATTTACGTCAACTATCCCCTTTGCATCCCCCCCTGTAATCCCCAGTAACTGGTGTTAGCGATAATACGAATCCCCTGAGGAAAAAGACGACGGTTTTTAATATTTTGCACCTGATTTAAAAAGGGTGTGATTTTTTAAGAATGTTTTGGGCTTACTGTTGTTTGATATTGGTTTAATTATGCTTTGATAAGCAGTGTATAGTATATAGTAGTTCGTAGTTTGGGTAAAAATGTAATAATCGGTATAAGCAGCAGTAGTGGTCCTTTTAACGACACCTGGGATGGGTTTTTCGGTCCGACGAGTGTTTCCGTGTCCTATTCGCCATGGTCGTGTATTTGTGACTGGGTACTCCATCTCGTTTCGCTCTTCAATGCCCATAGGTGACAGAAGAGCTGACGAGATGGAGTATTGAGATGGCGATCACATTTATTATGCGTACAGCCAAAGAGTGGAATTCCTTGCCGGAGACTGTGTTTCCTGATAAGGCAAGCGTGCTCCATCGTCGACCACATCATCGCTTACCATCAGGTGAGATGGTGGTCAAACGCGAGCCTATCATTAATAAAAAAAAATAAAAAAAATCATAAAGTCGTGGACATGCGACCCAGGCGGAATAAACCTGAGAGTGATTGTCGGCTATATCCAACGAAAACGGTTAAAAGATTAAGAAAAAGATCGTGAGTTTAATTCTCGCATTGATAAGGTTTATGAATGGGACGATCATTTAAACTTCTTTTTGGGCTTCATTGGTAGGCTATAACCTCAAATGCATTAGGGGACAAATGGTCCTCTAAGACGACGCGCGACGCTGTTTAATTGCCCAGCAACATGTCATGAGGATGCGTTGTAAAATATTGGAGGGTAAGTTGCAGGAGACGGCAACGTTGCAGCGTCACGTAGATTTAGCGTTGCGTGTCATAATAATAATACAATATACAGTTATCATCAAACATATTAATGAGTATACAAAAACAAATCAGTTATTACAATATATTGTAGGAGACTGGTGCCTAAGCTAGGCTCTAGGGCTGTGTTTCAGGACACCAGGTTCCCACCTCTTAACTTTTACATAACCTACATTGGATATAATCATGTTGGGGAAATTTTGTTCCCTAATGTATCAGAGGTTTCAAAGCCATTCAAAGGGATGATAATGAAGAGGATTATGCTCGGAGTCTCCTAGCGTGATTTATCAGGAATTGATTTATCAGTATATCCAAAGGAAAATAAAGGTTACCGATATGGCCCAAAGAATAAACTTGAGTGGCAGTGAGCAGGGCACATTGTTCGCAGAACAGATGGCGTTAGGGTCGATAGGTTCTGGAGTGATGACCGCATACCAGAAGACTCAGTTTTGGGAGGCCTTCCTTCACAAGACCGATGATCTGGGAGTCTTCGCGGGACTCCGCTGGATACAAGACGCACAGGACTGGTCGTTGTGACGACACTTGGGGGAGGTCTATGGCCGCTAGTGGACGTTTTTCGACTGAAATTAAAAAGCTGTAGGTAATAACAATTTACTAACACTTCATATTTTCTTCTTGTTGCAGGTATGTATCCAGAGAAAACCAGAAACAATATCTGTTTGCAGTAGCGTGAGTTATAGTCTAAACTTAAGTTTGATAAAAATAAATCGAAATGACTGTGATGAAAACTATGTTGTTAGGAAAATTTCACAGCGTTTTGGAGATGTTAGACCATGATGTGCCGACAATGTGGGCTGCAGGGTCGTTCGACAGAGTCTCCGCGGCTTGCAACGCAAACGGCAACTGAGGGAACACGGGTGGGTTATAAGTCAGTAAGTCTAAGGGCTGAGCTTCATCTGACCGCACTGAATCTCACTTTCCTATGCTTCTATCCTTTTCTCTCTCTCTTATAGATCTATAAGGCTCACCATAAGCTTCACCACGGAGCATTGTACAAAATACCACACGAACAGGGTTCTGTGTCGGTTTGTACCTTTGCCGACGCTGGTAAAACTATGGTGAAGATTGTGCGTGTGTTAGGCCCATTAGAACCAACATTTACTATAGTGAGAAAGAGTGCGGGAGTGCGATTGCACGCTGCAGAATCGATGAAGCTATCGGATAGCTCAATCGTATCCCTCTCTCGCTCCACCCAGAGCGGGAGGAGATGCTCAAAGATGAACCCATCCAAAAAAAAAACCTGCTATGTTTTCAATCATCGTTAGTTAGATTGTGACAGGAGGAGACGTAAATGAAAAGCTTCTAGTTCTACTGTTATTATATTGTATGAAGGATTTTCTAATACATTTTATATATAAAATTACGTCTAGATTTTTATTGACTATCCATCCTAAACTTTTTAAAACATAAACTTTAAAAGTTTATCTTGCCAGTTTGCAAGTTAGTAGAATTAATGTGACCTCCATGGTCGCCACAATAGCGTCTTAGTTCAATTTAAATGATCTTAATGTTTTTCATTACTAAATACATAATAGTATGGTGTACATATTATGTAAGCACTGCCAGATATTAACTTGCTATAAAACCACCCGTTTTCAGTGGCGTAAAGTTCCGGGTCATCACGATAAATCCGGGACACGGACCGGATGCATTTAAGTGACGTATCTCTAGTTGAACTGCGTTGCCAATTAACACGGTACATAAACTTTACTACTCCAACAAATCCGAGGAGAGCTTTGTCATTGCGCTTACTATTTCTCGTTTTGTTGTTTTTTTTTTTTTGAAAATTACTCTGATCAAACTAATATTATAGAAACAAAAGTTCGTGTGTGTGTGAGTATATTTATTACTTCTTCACGCCCGAACGGCTGAAGGTATTTCGATTAAACTTGGTACATGGGTAGACTTTACTATACTTACTTTTTATCCTAGGAGTATGTACCCTCAGGATGATTTTCTACTTATTCACGGGCTGAGCCACTGCAGCAGTATTATAAATAAAAACTAGATGAGGCCGGTGTATCCTGACTGACTGAGCTTTTTTTTAAAAAGCTGAGAAAAATAATACTGGGCAAGTGCGTAGTCTAGTACTTACGTTCAATTTTCAAATGGAGTCTCGAAGATTTTTCCGAACCGCGAGAAGTGTTTTTTTTTTTTTGACGTAACTACATATTTACTGATTTCAGATTTTTTCCTACATCTGTGCTATAACCTTGCTTCATGCCAAATTTCAGGATTCTAGGTCAACGGGAAGTACCCTATGAATTTTTATTCCCGTGAGTGTCGAAATACACGTTTTTTGCGACATAAACGGCCGTATCTTTTTTTTTGTTAACGTAGAAGTTTGGTTTTTTTCACAGCTTCAAGGGACCGCAGACTTGAGTATAATGGTTTTAATTTCAACTCGATACCTCCACGCCTTCTCGAGATAAAGGGTCTTGATAGACAGACAGACAGACGGACAACAAAGTGATCCTATAGGGTTCCGTTTTTTCCTTTTGAGGTACAGAACCCTAAAAAACGAAACAATTTTTGCATTGCAAGGTCACGTTAACTCTTTCGATGAGTCCTATAAAGCTTTTTGTACTGGATTTCAGATCAGTGTTGGAATTATTTTTCGAAATTTTTGAATTTTCTTCTTTACGAATGGATGGTTATCTCACAGTAGGTGGCCACGTTAACTGCAGCATCGGTTGGCACACATTAACTCCTCCCAAGTGCAGGTGGGCACTCGGGGCACTTCATCATGTACTTAAATTCTGAACACCGCACTCATATTAAGTATCTGACGGGTCTATAAAATCCCAGAACGGTGAAGGAAACCGGAATGTCCTAGAACTAAAAATTCGAACACGTGACATTCACCAATCCGCACTGGGCCCGCGTGGTGGATTACGGCCCATTCCCTCTCTTAGAGAGAAGAGGCCTGAGTCCCAGCAGTGGGAACATTAAAAAAGCATGATTATGCTTTATGCCATAAAATCCCATTTCGTCGAGTTGTGTATGCGCAACCGATTTAGTACTTTCCATATATGCCATTGCAATTTACGTCCAGGCTGTTGGCGGCGTAGTATCTGGATTCATGTCCTTTCGTAGGCTGGTCTTTTATTGTGCATATCCATATGACGTAACTGTGCCCCTAGCCAAGTTACAATCGTGTCGTTCACGCCAAACGCTTCGAGTTAGCCACGCCTCCAATTCCTTTGTTCGGACCACGTGACTGAGCGTTGAGATGACGTCAGAACATAGGAATCGGAGGCGTGGCCTACTCGAAGCGTTCAGCGCGAACGATACGATTTTAACTTGGCTAGGGGGGCTGGTCTTCTTCTTCTTTTCGTGTCGATGTTTTATCTGACCAGTATTTGGCAACCTCTACGGCTCTGTTATTGGCCTCGTATAGATCCTGAAAACTGCAGGTGATTGTGCAGGATGGACAGCATAGCAAATGACGCATGTCCTGCGCAGTGGCTCCACACTGGCACTCCAGATGGGTCGAGGAAGCCCCATTTGACCAAACGTAACTGGTGATAATTATAGCGTCTGTGTGGTCTGAACTTACGACCTTTAGTTGTCAGACGCCCATCTTATTTGCATTCAATTGCAAGATAGTGCTTAATTATAAGCAGTAATTGACGTTTATGAATGTGACAGTTAATAGTGATAACGATGATGTTCTTAATTGAAATCAAAACTCGAAAAGGCTTGCCGTATTGTTTTTTTAGGCGAGAAAATCATCTAATGACAAATCCCGCTCTTAGGCGGGGCGGGAGATAGTGTCAGACTTTTACTGACTAAAAACCCACTCCTGTTCCTTCTTTGCGTTCAGCCCGAGGCTCCGAGTTTCGCTTTCACACTACCCTAGCCCCAGTAGGCTTCGACCCTGCTGGGCCCCTACGATTTGCTGACATCTTCCTGAGGCGCACGTGGAACGCGCGCCTCGACGACTTGGGCTCGGTTCGAACGGTTACCGGACGGTCGGACGGCGAGCCACCCATTTCTCGCCGTCCGAGGGTTGTCATATAAAATTGAAATCTACAGAGGTAGGACGTCTGATATATCCGACAAACACTCGCGCGTTAATTCCGCCAGAGTCACACATCGACGACCAAATACTTCATCTCGTCAGCTCTTCTGTCACCTATGGTGATTGAAGAGCTAAACGAGATGGAGTACCTAGTCGCAAACACTCGACCTTGGCGAATAGGACAAGCGGTCAAAGGGTTAATTATATTCAAGTCGATTGAGAGGCGAGCCAAGAAAATTATCGGCAATGATGCACTTGTTGAGTCGAAGCTCCAAAGCCTTGGGCTTCGCCGCCGAGTTGCTGGCCTGTCGGTTTTCTATCGTTTACATTTCTGGGAGTGTGCACTGGAATTGCACAATCTAATTCCACCAAAGCCGTTTCATCATCGGACCACTAGACGTACAGCGTTGTGCCACCGGTAAATGGTAGACATCCCACCCTGGAGTCTGTGTTTCCTGGTAGCTATAACTTAGGGGTCTTTAAGTCAAGAGTGAATAGGCTACTTCTAGGCTAGCATGCTCCATCGTCGACCACATCATCGCTTACCATCAGGTGAGATGGTAGTCAAACGCGAGCGTATCATTAATAAAAAATAAAAAAACCTAACTAAAGTTACTACTAAAAAATAAAATAAAAACTTAAGAAAAATTGAATTTCGCGATCTACCCTACCTTCAATATAAACACCAAAAATTGTGTTTATATTCTTCAGCGTATCATATTATTGGACCTTCAGCGTATCATATTATTGCTCAATTATAACCTGCACACATAGATTTTCAATACTACCCTATCCTAAAACCCATAAATCGTGTAACACCCCCGTGGTGGCGGAGATCAGTGTCGCCATCGATAATCCTACGGCGTGAGGGTCGCTAGCGATAATGCTGATGGATGGATGAGGCTGCAGCAGTGGCAGGTGACATGGGGAGGTCAGTAGGTCACTTCGATATATGCAGCATTGAAGGGGATTTATACAGACATTTGTTTAATTGAAGGGGGAGACAATTTAGGAAAACCCCTTTGTGCCAAATAATCTTTGATAATCCTACTACCTTTACAGATTTTTTTATTCTTTGGGAAAATCATCCAATGACATCCGGATCTCTTGGGCGGAGAGGGAGATAGTATCAGACTTTTACTGACTAAAAACCCAATCCTGTTCCTTCGTTGCCTTTCGTACCAGGGCCGAGTCTTCTTTTCAGATGCAGACCCTTGGCCCCAGTAGGCTTCGACCCTGCTGGGTCCCTACGGTTTGCTGACATCTCCTTGAGGCGCGCGTGAAACAGTACGTGCCTTCGACAGATAATTATATTGGGTATTTTACGGCACACTAACACCATGATACGCATACATTCGCACTACACAACTGCTCTGATCGACTGTCAGATGATGACTGACTGACAGGTGTCAAACACATGTCACTGGTATTTTTTTTTATTCTTTATAGGTTCGCGCTTGACCGCTATCTCACCTGATGCAAAGCGACGATGCGGTCGACGATGGAGCGCGCTTACCTAGAAGTAACCTATTCACTCTTGACTTAAAGATTCCCGGGTTGTAGCCATCAGGAAACACAGATTCCGGCAAGGAATTCCACACCTTAGCTGTACTCACAATGAATGTGTTTCCAAAAAGTTTTGTGCGTATAGGTGGGATGTCCACCATGTACCGGTGGCGCATTGCCGTACGCCTGGTTTTGTTTTTTTTTTTAAGATTGGAAATCATCAAAATGACTTCTCGCGAAAATGGGTGGAGTGGGAGGGCGTGTCAGACTTTTACTGACTTAAACCACACCTGTATCCTTCAATTACCCTTTGCGTTCTAGGACTACGGGTTTCCCTTTCAGAAATCCTCCGCGGTCCTAGCTAGCGGGCATCGGCCCTATTGGGCCCCTACGGTTTGCTGACATATCTTTGAGGAGCGTGAGGATCACTACGCGCTGTCGACGACTGGGCTCGGTCCGATTAGTTACCGAACAGCCGGACGGCGAGCTACCCAGCGCTCGACGTCCGCAAGCCCGCGTCTACCGTGGCTGGTAGTCGGGGTCGGAATTACGGCGGCTAGGGCGTGCACCTTCGTTCCCTCATGCGTGCAGCCTCCTCCTTTGCTCGCATCCGATGCTAGCTAAGGAGCTATGATAGATGAGCTAGTGATCCGATGATGGCACGGGCTAGGTGGAATCAGGTTATGCAATTCCGACGCACAGTCTCCGAAATGAGACAACCAACTACACTAACACTATTATCTTAACTTTACCATACACTTAGTTCCTATAGAGAGCCAGCCAATTGCTATTAACCAGGTACATAGCCAAATTTCAGTGAACTGCTGAAAAAGAGAAACCAAACGACTACAGATACAAAAACACAAGATAAGAACTTCCTTCTGTTTTCGATGTTGGCTAAAAATTCTATTAGACTTTGCCAAAGTTCAGGTCACCCAGGTTCAGAACCTATAGGTACCTAGAGTCAGAAGTTCCTAGAGCATGCGAACACTAGGACCACTAACCCTTCCTTTGTTTTCACGTGGGAAATCATCTTATAACTTCTCCCGCTCTAGTATGTCAGACTGTTACTGACTAAAACACACCTGCGTCTCTTCGGTTACCCTTTGCGTTCAAGGTACACGGTAACTCTGTCGAATAATAATACCGCTTGATCCTTACCGGACGGTCGGACCGTAAGTCTGTGTTTCTTCGTTTCTCATAGCCCAAAGAACCAACCTAAAGTTTTTGCAGTTTTGAGAGTTGGACAGAAAAAGATGGCCAAATCATTAATATGCAACATAGTACCTACAATGCGTTCTAAATAAGAATGGGATCGATTGCCATGTTGTGACGTCACGTCATAGTGTCAAATCGCAAGAAATTGGGCTAAATTGAAGAACTCAGAGATGAGTAAAATTTAAGAAAGAACTGGATTCTGATTAAATTTTTTCGTTCACAGTTCGTAAATGAATTAAATTTTGATAATTTATTTTATTGCTCACCCTATTAATTATTCGATTTGACAGTATGGCGTGACGTCACAACATGGCAATCGATCCTATTCTTATTTGGAATGCATTATACACGTAAACTTCAATAAATGATGCATAAACAAAGAAACTTCTCAACCCTCTTAAGCCCCCTCCACACAAACCGTCCCGATGTCCGGGACTGTTTGTTGTGGCATGACCTTTACACCGCGATATCCCGGGATTACAGGATCATCCCAAACTTGTGGACGACTCGGTAGAGACGTCTGTTCGTTTGTGTGTAGAAGAACTTATATTTTTGGATGTATGTGTGTTTGGTTAGTCTGCGGTTGGATTTGACTGGTTAGGTTTATTCTGTAGGATTGTGTACTGGTTCCTTGGTTGGTGTATGTAGCATTGAGTGATTAACAGTTATAATGCTGTAAGAATGACTCGATTGGCGCAGTGGTTAAGCAATTGTCTGCTCTACGGTATGTTACAAGTTCAATTTTTTTTTTTTTTTTATTCGCTATAAACCAGTGCTTGACTGCGATCCCACCGATCAATTCCTATGATGAACAAATATTTGTATGTCCTAGAGATACGTGTTACAGTTCTGGGTGTTTTTAGGGTTCCGTACCTCGAAAGGAAAAAACAGAACCCTTATAGGATCACTTTGTTGTCCGCCTGTCTGTCTGTCAAGAAACTTTATCTCGGGAACGCGTGGAGGTAGAGTTGAAATTAAAACCATATACTCAGTTACAAAGGAAGATTTAGTTTTGGCTCGAGCGCCCATCAGTCCCCAAACTATATTCTATGTAAAGAAGTTAGCAGTAAAGTTCTTGTAACACAATGTTTCCCCGACTTCTCTTGCATATTGTATGCACATCGTGTGCGGCGTCTCCAACAGCAATAATTCTGTCAACGCCCGTAAGTTGTAACGTAGGGACAGCTATATTTAGATTATAGCATACACTCATGTTGGTACGATACAAGAGAAATTCCGAGTGTCGGGCAACGTTTAATATTTTTTTAACTCCTGTTTTTTTTTTGCTTTTTTATAGTTTTGTCTATACGCAACAACTTAACAAGTTTATATATGTCTTGTGTCCTGTAAAACAAATACATACTTTCTTTCCTTCTTTATTTCTTTAAAAAACAACTTACCAACCATTAAAACATACATACAATGAAACAATTATTATTTAATTTAATAACGTTAATTGTTCACTTAATTATTAAAGAGGAGAGATGAAACTAGATATTAGATAATTTTAGGGTTCCGTACTTCAATCGGCAAGACAGAGAGCCTCAATACTCAATACTCTATTGCAATCCATATGTATAATAGATGGTGGTGGTGGTGGTGGTGGTGAGAATGTTGAGATGGATGTGTGATGTGACGAGAATGGATAAAGTGGGAAATGAGTATATTAGAGGAAGTTTGAAAGTGGCGCCAGTGACTGAAAAGTTGAAGGGGAATCGTTTGTCTTGGTATGGTCATGTAAAGAGGAGAGATGAAACGCATGTTACTAAATGAGTTATGAGTATACATGTGGATGGGTGGAGAGGGAGAGAGAGGCCAAGGAAAAGATGGATGGATTGTGTGAACAGTGATATGAAAGAAAAGGAAGTTCGTGATAGCATGACGGTTGACAGGATAGAATGGAAGAAAAAAACGTGTTGCGCCGACCCCAAATAAGATGGGACAAGGGCAGGAAGATTGTGAATGTATTTCGCTCAGATTTCTAACAACTAATCCTAAGACAGTGAGAAGGGGTCTTAACAGACCACGAAAGAGATGGCGGGACGAACTAGACAGAATTCGCCAGAATTGGGAGGATGAGAAGCAGTCTCGAAAAAATGGCAGGAGTAGCGGGATTTCCTTAGCTCAGGAGCGGGGCAGAAAAGCCTAACATAAAAGAAAAAAACAGGACAAGTGTTAGTCGGACTCGCGCACTGAGGGTTCCGTACAAACTTATCTATGAGAACAGTTCGATTCCCGAATTTAGTCTCAAAGATTTTTTCGAATCGCAAAAAAAGTTTTTTTTGTGACAAATTTACAGTTTTCAGAATTTTCCCATACTTGTGCTATAAGACCTTGCTTCATGCCAAATTTCAGGATTCTAGGTCAAAGGGAAGTGCCCTATGAATTTTGATTCCCATGAGAGTGTCTAAATACACGTTTTTTGCGACAAAACGGCCTTGTCTTTTTTTCGTTAACTCAGAAGTCTGATTTTTCCACAGCTTCAAGGGACCGCAGACCTGAGTATATGGTTATAATTTCAACTCGATACCTCCACGTGTTTCCGAGATAAAAGGTCTTGACAGACAGACAACAAAGTGATCCTATACGGGTTCTGTTTTTTCCTTTTCAGGTACGGAACCCTAAAAAGGGGTACAGAATTAAATTTTTGTGACGGAGGTTGCGCTCAGGTTGTTAATATATATAAAATATCAACTTAAGTTCAACTTACTAACCATTACAAGTAATAATACACAAGTAACCAAACAAATCAACAATATCGCACTAGTAGCAACTTAGCTGCTTTGACAAGCACTTATTAGCTTATACCAAGCTTAACTTAGTTCACAACTTAGAACTTAGTGGGAATGGTACCTACCAGTAACGGTAATTAAATATGTACGAATTGTTCTGTGCATTAGTTATTTATGAGATGTTGGCGAGCTGGGGAGAGGGAAATCGTCTTGATTGTCACATTTACTTATTGAATACCAGCTACGGAATATCTCGTAGATGATTTCTTCTCAGATGTCACATACGAGATATATCGTAGGACCGATACGATACGTCTACGATATATTTCGTCTGTGTGTTTATGGCCATAAATGGCCTCTGATGAAAGTATTAATATTTCTGGTGACTAAGTACGAGATATCTCGTAAACGACATATTTGTAATGACATCAATGGCTTCACATAAGAACTATTCCTGCATTGCGCAATTATAGTTCTCCGCGCGTAATTAAAAAATCATCCGTCGGGCAGTTGCCCACCAGACATAACACCCGTCTCGATCGGAGGTTCCTCCCTTTTCAATTCCATTGGTTTTGTAATTACCTTATCTTTCAATATTTTAAAATAAGATAATACCATAGGTACACATTTACACAACTCCATGGATAGTTCGAAAGGGAACCCCGGGGTCCTGAAACGCAAGGAAAAGAAGGAACCCAGGAGTGGTTTTTAGTCAGTAAAAGTCTGACACGTGCTCCTGTTCCGCCCTAGAGCGTGAGAAGTCATTGAATGATTATCCACCTAAAAAAATACTTGCACAAAAATGACAAACGAAGCTGAAAAATAAACAAAATACAAGATAAGACAAACGGATCTCTGTTAAAAAACTCCGAAACTTTACTAATTTTATGACGAAACAAATGCTATTCCAGCTAATTTGATTGCACAGTTTTTCTGATGTATCTTCTTGAGTAAATTACTGACAATCTTATTCAGTTGAAATAGAAATAATTTGAAAACATTCTCAGTATTAACTTGTTTGATTTGTACAGGATTCCGTACCTCAAAAGGAAAAAAATGGAATCCTAATAGCATCACTTTGTTTTCCGTCCGTGTGTCTGTCAAGACCCTTTATCTCAGAAACGCGTGGAGGTATCCAGTTGAAATTAAAACCATATATACTCAAGCCTGCGGTCCCTTAAAGCTGTGAAAACAACAAACTTCTAAATTAGCGAAAAAAAAAAGATACGGCCAACCGGGCGTAACCGGCGGCGATTTCGGATATATAATCACTCAAGCACCCGGTTGGCGCCGCTATTTCGGACGTATAACCACTCAAACACCCGGTTGTGGCCGCTATTTCGGACGTATAACCACTCAAGCACCCGGTTGGAGCCGCTATTTCGGACGTATAACCACTCAAGCACCCGGTTGGCGCCGCTATTTCGGACGTATAACCACTCAAACACCCGGTTGGCACGGTTATTTCTGCCTGGGCACGCAGCGTCCACGTGGCTATGTCGCAAACTACAATTGTTAACAAAATATATTTTAGGTACCACAGTACGCCGCAGTGCTTGAGCGTATAATCAAAACTTATATCAATATGGAGTAATGTATCCTCTAATTACTTTTATCTTCATCAACAGATTATAGCATTGGAGTTCTGTGCTGAACATTGGCCTATTCAGTTAAACTCCTTCCTTCCTTCTATCCAGAGAACTGTGTATAGAGTTTATCCACAGTTCTCTTTGTGCTGCTAAAATAGATTGAAGATATCATGAGCTGTTCGTTGCTCGACATTCTCATATCCTAAGTCTCACACAGCCTGACAAACAAGTATCACCGGAATTTTCTAAGGCCTGTGTTATTTATCATCCATTCAGCTCAACATTACAGCTGAAAGACGTCCACAGCTGGGTACAGGCCATCTCTTTTTCGTGAGCAAAGTGCCCTGCCCACTACCACTTAATTTTGGCGATTCTTCGGGCTATTTCTACCGATACACCATAGTTCTTCTGTCTAATTAATATCTTCATTTCTTTGTTATTCTTTAGAAGATAATCCTCCGAAATTCACCTCAACTTAAAAAAACTCAAAATAAAATCCCTAAGTCAAATGTTTTCGTCAACCAAGATAAACTCTCCAAGATTTAAATTTGAAAGTGTCCGATATTAAAGAAATGGCTCAATAAGGAGTCTGCAGGCTCTTTATTGCGAACGTTTTCATAAAACTTATGCAAACAGCGCGCTGAAATAATAATGTAGATATAGTTGCTTCACGATTTGGAGTAGACAGAGGTGGAATGGAAAAACAAGGGGATGGAGGGTTGAAATGAGATATGGTAATTGTGTATGGTTATATGGGTAGACGAACTAATAACGCTTGGAAGAGTTACTGGTCCACGAAGGAAGTTCAAATGTGAGTTGCATTTAAACCAAAGCTCTTGGGTATGTATATTATTTCCGTCTTGACCAGACGTGTCACGGAGAGTAGGCGCGGGCTTGCGGAAGGTGATCAATGGGTGGCTCGCCGTCCGACCGTCCGGTAACCGTCCGGACCGAGCCCAAGTAGGCGCGTACTGTTCAACGCGCGCCTCTGGGAAATGTCAGCAAATCGTAGAGGCCCAGCAGGGTCGAAGCCTACTGGGGCCACGGGTAGTGTGACAGTGAAACCCGGGGCCCTGGGACGAAAGCAAGGGAGGAACAGGAGTAGGTTTTTAGTCAGTAAAAGTCTGACACTATCTCCCGCTCTGCGCGTGATTTGTCATTGGATGATTTTCCCACCCAAAAAAAAAGGGTCGATTCTTCCGATTGATTTTGCACTTTTGATTCCGATTCGGATTCAAAAAATAAAACAAATTTATACGATTACTATTCCTTTCACCTATTGTTTTGATATGTTGTGAGTTCGCACTTCATTCAGGTATAAGAGTACTTAAGAAAGTCCTTTTCCATTCGCTTATTTATTTATTTATTTTTAATTTATTTATCTGTATAGTTCTACTAGTGGTTCCGGTATCTTGTTGGTGTACTCCTTCACTTACAGGAGACCATTAAGCAAATAAGCTAACAAGAATAAAATTAAATATACATTACAAACATGAAATAAATTAATAAAGATAATAATACTGAAAATTGTAAATTGATTGAATAATAATAATTCTATCCTATCGTCAACATCGAGCATGGTTTAAAAGCTTGTTGCATCATCTAACGCAATCCAACGTTATGTTTGATGAAAAGCGAACGCGAAAAAAGAGAGATAACGCCTAAAAACTATTAGCATTTTTTTTTACTGCGATACACAAAGAAACCAACAAATACCTAATTAAAAAAAAATAACGTACCTTTAATATAAAGTTTATTTGAACTTATAATTCGAAGTCGATCCGAAGATATAACACTTCAAAGCAACCCGTTTTAAAAAACGGCAATTTCATAGGTTATTATATAAAAAAAAACCTATTATAAAAAAAAATATAGACCTATTATAAAAAAAAAAAAAACAACTACTGTTTTTCTATTCCTGCTCAGCATATTCTAAGTTAAAGACAATGGAAGCTGAAAAGCATTTACACTGTAGAGAGAAATTCATTTCGTTGTACAATACTGGAATACTTGTCTTAATGAGGGTAGTTCAGTTCCCTTCTGTTGGACCCTTCTACCGGCGAATCGATTGCTCTTCCATTGATTTTATTTCACTTTTATTGCAGTTTTTTGTTTTAAGAATATTATACTTTAATAGAAAGAACAACGACGAAAAAAATGTTAATGAAATTATTAAGTGTCTAAATATGTCACTATGATACATACCTACCGGCGAAATAATTTACTAAGTTTTATCAAATCAAGCTTTGTTTTTTTATAGTTGGGAAATCATCCAATGCTCACGCTCTATGGCGGAGCGAAAGGGCGTGTCAGACTTTTACTGACTAAAACCCACTCCTATGTTCGGACTACAGTTGCTCTTTGTGTTCCAGGATCAAGGCTTTCCCTTTCAGAAGTCAGTTCATGGTCACAGTAGGTTACGGCCCTGCTAGGTGGAACATTAAGCCCCGTCGACGACTCGGGCCTGGAGACCTACCGATCGAAGAATAGGATAAAAGCTTTGTTTGTTAGTTAATATATATTTCATAATTATATTTTTTTATACTTTAGAGAAGAATTCATTTCGTTGTATAATTCTGGAATACTTGTAGTAATGAGAGTTCAGCCTTCTGTTAGACATTTTTACCGGCGAATTGACTGCTCGACCATAGATTTTTATGTCACTTTTATTGTAGTTTTTTGTTTTAAGAATATGATATCTACTTTGATAGTTTAGAATGTTGAAGTAAACCTAGACTTTATGACATAAACTAGCTTCTGCCAGCGGCTTCGCTCGCGTGAAAGTAGATTTATTTTTTACAAACTTTGGACCTTCGTTTCATCCTCTCGGAGTTTGATTTTTGTAAAATTATCTCTTATTGCTCGCCTACGTCATAAAAGGAAACCTAGTCCAAAATTTCACGCTCCTTGTCTCAATAGTTTTGGCCGAGCGTTGATATGTGAAAGAAAAAAAATTAAGAAAAACTTTTTTTTTTGCCTGAAAAAGCACAAACTTAAGACTAACATATTGCAAACATTTTCCTTGACAAAAAAAAAATGGATAAAATATATGCGCCACTTCTAGGCAAAACGTATGTCAGTCAATCAATTTCTACTTTTATATGTATGGATTTTAAATTATATATAATATATATATGATATCTTCATTAACTCCTGCCCACGATTTCGCTCTATAACAAAAATGCAGGCTTCCTATGCAACATATTAGACGCCACATAAGAACTAAAAATACTAAATCCTGCCATTACAGTTCTCCGTGCCACTAGAATATATACTACAGTCCGAAATCAACTATCGGGTAGTTGCTAGGACCAGACCCAACACCTGTCAGGTTGGAAGATCCTCCCTTTTCAATGGAGGTTTGAAGGTCGCCTGAAGAAACACACATCTCGCTCTAACTGTTTGCTGATTCTGTTTTGAGACATTTTTTTTATTTTCATGGTTTTTGTAATTTATTTTTTCTTGTGTATTTAATTCCAGAGCACTTCGCGCTCCATTTTGTATGCAAAGAAACCCTTTTTAACATTTATTTGAAACAATTCTCAAAAACTAGAAGAACTCACTTCGCTTCACTTTCACTTTGTATCCAAAAACTTAGTTCTTAATGAAATTGATGGGAACCCTCGTAAATGTCATTCAGCTGTCTGGTAAAAATTTATTTTTAAGAAATCCACGTTTACATATTGTTCAATTCACTTTGACGCGTCGAACATTTTGACAGCTGCTGTCAAAACTTTTTTTTTATTATGTTTGGTCTATGTTAAAGTCGAGCACTTTATTAATGGCAGGTTTTCTTTTATTTCAAATTTCGAATTTGGTTGTGATAAATTAAATAAATATCATTAGGTTTAAAAGCTCTTGTTTCGTTTTTCTTCTCACAGTATTTATTTTTTTAACTTGAATGCCGCAAAAGGAACGCATTGTATTTTTTTTTTTCAATATTACATTATTTTAGTCATAATTTAAGTTTTTCTATATAAACTTTGGACCCTCGTTTCTCCCCTTTAGAGCGGGTGAATTTTGATAAGTCCTCCAAATGAAATCGGCATGACTTTTTAAACCTTTTGGTTTAATGTCTTTTTATAATTATATATTCTTGTTACATCTTTACCTCACAAAGAACATATTTTTATTTATTTAGCTCTTTTTCTCCCTATAAAACTCATCCTCCTGTAATATTCCATCGGCACACAAAGATCAGTGTAAAGTTTTGCTAGGCCTTTCAGTTGCCTTAATATTTACTATATTTGCGGTACAAAAATATCAAAATCATAACTAGGTACATCAAATATTGACCAAAAACAAAATTAATCAACATGATTACTCAGCAACAAAAATAAAAGTAAATAAGAGCAATATAGTGATGTTTGCTGTACAGTAATGTAATCAATCTGTTTGCAACGGATACTCCTAATCAGAAAGTCCAATGCGAATCAGTTCACTAGCGAATTTGTTGCTCAGATTCGGGATTTATTTGTTTTTGTTGTGGGTTAAGTGAAGAGATTCAAGCGGGAAGTACATTGTTGACCAGACGAGTGTTTTGACTGGCTTGGGCAACTGCCCATACATGATTTCGGGCTATTGTATATGCTCAAATTGCGCGTAAACATATGTCGCTACATTACCAAGTAAGAGCATCGCTGCTGGACCCTTCTTGGAGAACTGGCGTGATGTTATGCTTTTTTACTTCATCATTCCTGCAAATCCAACTAATTTCTTAACTTTGTATAATTATACTTATATTGTGAATGTGAAAGTTTGTGAATAAGGAATGAATCTATCCGCAGGAGAACCAAAGTCGCCGACATAGCCCGAAGAATTGCCAAACTAAAGTGGCTGTGGGTAGGGCACATTGCTCGTAGAACGGGTGGTCGCTGTGGCCGAAAGGTTATAAAGTGGCGACCGTGCACCAGAAAACGCAGCGTTGGAAGGCCTCTTACTAGGTGGACCGACGACCTGGTGAGAGACCCACGGGATCGGTCGTTGTGGAGACGCTTGGGGTAGGCCTATTTCCAATAGTGGACGTCTTTCGGCTGAAATGATGATGATGATGATGATTAAAGTTTGTGAATGTCACGTGTAGGTACGTATGTTTGTTACTTCTTCACGCTCGAACACGACGAAAAGCTGACATTTAACAAGCATACGTTTAAGTCTTTTTTATCCTCTGGGGTCTTTCGCGCTCTAGGGTCTACAAACTAAAATCTATATATGTCGTTCAGTTGCCCTTTATATTCCAGGGCCAACTTTTCCTAACTATATGCTGCTAACGGCTTCGCTCGCTTGTCAGTAGAAAATTATCCCAAAGGAACTATTCCTGGAATAAAAAATATCCTAAATACTATTCCAGGACATGTTCTTTCTCTTTGGTTTGGCAGTTAGAGAGTGAAGATGTAACAAACACACTCACAAACTTTCGCCTTTATAAGATTATTGTGATGTGAAATGAATCGCCAAAACCTCTTGCCTTGCACTACACAGACGCAACTGTATCCTAACATTGTTTTCGGACACCCATCCCAAATTTGACAACAACCCTTAAAATGTATCGTGGGTCTTCCGGACCCCTACCGTTGTAGCCAGCCATCTTTGATCTTAAAGATGGGTCTACGCTAGAGGATCCGAGCACGAGCGGAGCACGAGTCGACACAAAGTGTAGTGTAGACTGACTTAAAAGCTTCGATTGAGCGCGCTTCGAGCGTTTGGTTCCTGCTCGACTATGCTCCGCCTAATGGCGGTTTTTTGACGAACACAAAGGGTTTCGCATCACGTTCGATGACAGTAACAATTACAGGCTCGTTGTACAGATATCGGCACGAATCTTGAGCGCTCGGTGAAAGAGCAGTGATCGCTTTGCCCATCGTACACATCGGTGAGCCAATCACTGTACAAGGATTGCACTCCCCGCCCCCGCAACTCTTTTCATACCACTAAAGAGACCCGTTATTTCACTTCTGCGTCCTTCTGGGCAAGTAGAATTGTAGAAGTCAGCGCTCAAGATCCGTGCCGGTATCTGTACGTTCACACTTGACAACGCGAGTAGAGCGGCTCGGCTTGTGCTCGGCTCCTCTAGAATAGACCCACCTTTAATATAGATGTTTCAATGAAAATATTGAATTCGCCTTAATATCGAGTTCTGTATATTATTACTCACCCGAATTTATTTGACTCGCTGATTGGTTAAGCTTGAGTTGTTATATGAATCTGTTTGTGTGCTTAATGTTAAATTATTCCTTGTTTTGACGTCAGTTTAATTTGATTGGTACCAGAAATAATTGAATGATTATGCGTCATTGGTCTTAAAAATAGGACAGGGATTTTGGAATGACGTGTTTTGTCACAATTTATGTTCTCTGGTGTTTTTTTACCGTTTTGTTTCCGTAACAGATGTAATGTCCAGTGTTTTTTCAGGAGGATAGAAAACTGGCCAAGGGCCCTGACCATTTAGTGTAGTATTAGCCAGTGAAAGGATTTTGTGGAAGCGGATCAGCCTCCCTAGCCAAGTTACGATTGTTTCGTTTGCGTCGAACGCAAACCTCCGATTCCTTTGTTCCGTCCACGTGACTGAGCGTTGAGATGACCTAAGCCTACTCGAGACTTTAGTTTTATGGATTACCTTTTTTGGGTGGGAATCGATCAAATAACTCCTCTCACTCTAGGTGGAGCAAGAGGGAGTGTAAGACTTTTACTAACTTAAAACGTCCTGTGTTCTTTTAGTTGCTCTTTTTGTTCCAAGGGCAAGGTGACTCAATAGATTACCTCTGCCTTGCCTTTCGCAATAAATAGGTAAAGTCTTGAAGTATATTATTAGTTCGAGTGTAGGCTAAGTAATATTTATGTTGTTATTATTTTAAAGATACTATAAACAAGATCGCTCAAGTAACTCTCTTCCATAGAGCCCACTTTTTATTGATAAGACCCACTTGGTAAGGCCTCGATCTTAAATATTATTTAGTAACTAAAATCAGGGTAATATTAAAATAACTTTTAAGGTCCTAGCTCCCGAGCAGTTTCATAAAACAGTGATTTTCTTAAGCCTACTCCTCGGTAACGGCTTGGTCATATGATTTTTTCGTATAACTAAATACTATTACAAAAAAATTATAATAACAACATGATATTTTTTCGCTTGTTTTCCCTACTCCTTTCAAATGGCTTTGATCTTTAGAAATATGTTTACACAAAAGAATTGCTGGTTAAGTGTTCTTCTGAATGTGGGTACCTACATAGCATATGTTAATGAATCAATATTTCGTAAAGAAAATGTATTTAAAGGTCAGCGGGACTCTATCCGGCGCAGGCGGCAGTAAGAGTATGTGTGCATTAAACTCCGGCCAGATGTTCAAGGGACTATACGCCTTAACAGATATCGAACCCTAATCAAATTCAATCTAGTCATTGAACATGGTCAGGAGCGAGGAGGAGTCGGAGCAGGCGGTCGCCTCCTGCGAAGCAGTAATGCTAGCAAAGGAGGAGGCCGCACGTGCACGTGCGAGGCAATGGCCCTCGCGGCCGCCGGGATTCCAAACCCGGTTTCCGGCCACCTTAGGCGCGGGCTTGCGGACGGTGAGCAATGGGTAGCTCGCCGTCTGACCGTCCGGTAACCGTCAGTGGCACGTGCTGTTCCACGCGTGCCTCAAGGAGATGTCAGCAACCGTAGGGGCCCAGCAAGGTCGAAGACTTCTGGGGCCTTGGGTGATGCAAAAGAGATCCCCGGGGCCCTGGATAATAATTTAGGTGTCTTTCCGGATCCTGTTTAGTCCGGATTAGTCATTATGGCGGCACATGGGGAAGGCCAATGTCCAACAGTAAACGTATTTTGGCTTAAATCATGAGGATGATGATGAGTTTGACAAAATGAAAGCTGTTTGTTTTTTATGCTTCTAAACTGATACTTTCGGTTACTTTTCATTCTTACTGTAAAAAATGCATAGCATAGCATAGTCGGCCTTATAATGTTCCCACTGTTGAGACTCAGGCCTCTGCTCCATGAGAGGGAAAAAAATGCAGATTGCCTAAACCTGAGTTACAATGGTATTCCCTCGATATTATGTTTTGAGTACTTTCATTATCAAAGGTAGCTTAGATAATTCCAAAAAACCCTGTATCATCAATAAAAATAAAAAAAACTTGTTTTTCCTATTGCAATCTTTACAGCCAAGAAAGAAGCCATGTGAAAAACTAGTATTGTCCTAGGAGAATCTCGTTTAACGTCAAAATAATAGCAGGTCACATGGCCATAATGTCATGATTGTACCAATTATAGCCAATTACTTCCAGTTTATGGCGTGTTCCAACAAAGTTATGGTCTTATGGCTCATAAAAGTTACAAACGTTGTTTAGTATCTAGTGTGGAAACAATCGTGGAGCTTGTTCTTGTTAATTATGTTTCTTTGCTGTTATAGTAGATATTATAATTGTGAAAGAAAGAAAAAGAGATTATTTAAGTCAAACATAGCGCATACCTTAAGAAAATAACAATAATAACTATTTATATTAGTAAGATATTTTTTTTCTTGGGCGGAGCGGGAGATAGTGTCAGACTTTTACTGACTAAAACTCCTGTTCCTTCTTTACCTTCGTCCCAGGGCCCCCGGGTTTAACTTTCACACTACCAATGGCCCCAGTAGGTTTCGACTCTGCTGGGCCCCTACGATTTGCTGACATCTCCCTGAGGCGCGCGTGGAACAGCACGCGCCATCGACGATTTTTGCCAACGTAGGTTCGGAGTCCTAAAAACAGTTGCATTCACATATTAATATTTATGAACATATTTTTCCACACTCATCTCATATTTAAACGAGACACTAATCAACCCACGAAATCGCCGCTCGGTAGAGTTGCACACACACACACACACACACACAAAATCACACAGAAATTCAATATCACAGCAAAGTATTTCATAACATCCCATTTTACGATCAAAAATTCAACTTCACAAGCATTTTGCCGTGATCATTAAAAATCCTAATTAAAGAAATTTCACTGCGGCTGGCTGTGTGGCACATTCAGAGGCGTAGCAAGACGTGGGTGAAGCGGCCCTTCACCCGCCGTCTCGCACCCAAAGGGGCCTCGCGCAAGCAAGGGCTCTACCCAAGAAGGGCTCTAGCAAGGGCGATACCCGATTTTCTTTTTTAATTATCGCGCAATTGCGTAATTATAATACCATTATACGCGCGAGAGGTTAAGGGGAAGGGGTTAAAAAGGGTTTTTTTTATAATTGATAGGCTCGCGTTTGACCACTGTTTCACCTCATGGTAAGAGACGAAGTTGTCGAATACTGGATTGCGACAGTCGCTGTCTCGTTTTCGAATTTATTAAAGAAAAAAGCCACGCTGATGCACCTTCGCCCACATCTAAATTAGTCTACGCTACGCCTCTGAGCACATTGGACCGCCTGCAAGGGTTTTAATTATTTCTTCCTTGCCTTTTACTGGTCCTTTACATAAAGGATTTGTTTTACGAATGACATCGGGCATCCTTTAATTTGGGCTCAAGTTTATTTTCAAGGAAAAGAGGGCAACGGACGGTGATTACCCTTTATTCGGGCACCTGTTCCTTACAAAGAAGTCGGATTTTAGTCTGTTTTCTTGGACATAACTATAAAGACTAATGGCTTCATACAAAGGACCTTCAGTCAGTAATAACTTACTCTGCGACTCCGAAAAGCAAGTTAAGCCGTTGGTCCCCTTCGTTATCACTAGTACCTTTAACAAGTCCATGATGGAATTGCTGTTATTTTTTTCATGTGTTCCATTTAAAAAATATGGGGATAATTTGATACCAAATTGAAATGTTTATTTATTTATTTAAACTTCATGTGCAGTAGTGGTACATAGGCGGACTTAATGCCACAAGGCATTCTCTACCAGTCAACCTGTGGGTTATAAAAGACAACACTGTGGTAGGTGTGGTCTTCAATTTGGTTATCATCATTTCAGCCAAAAGACGTCCACTGTCGGACATAGGCTTTCCCCAAGCGTCGCCACAAAATCCACCTTGTGGGAGGCCTAACAACTGTCTTTTGACCAGCACCGCCATGATGTGAAATAACCTCGGAGCGTCGAACTTTCAGGATGCTGTTCATTCAAACTTTACTGCGCAATTGTCAGAATGAAAATTCACACAGCGTTAAAAAAGTATCCCATTAATTTAGCCATAATTTTGACCCTGAAAACTGAATGTTAAACCACGACTAAAAAATATTCCAAGAGTCCATGTCTAAAGGGTCGTTCCTTTGAAAAGCTCTAGTAAAAAGATAGGCCTGATGCTCAAAGAACTTAATTCTATAACCCTCCTTCTAACGCAATCGGGTAAAAACGAATTGATACTTTGACCGGGTTTCTTCAAAGCCAGTGCTATGAAAATAGAGTGAAGTGAACAGTGAAGGACTGGGTATTGAATGAGTTGAAAGGTGAAGCCATTACGTCGATTAAAAAAAAGTAGCAGCTGATATGTCGAATTAATGCACTGAATGCGAGTTATTTTTCCGCGTTTATCTCTGATTGGTTAAAGAGCTTGGTGCAAGCCAATCGGAGCGCCGAACGTCATAAAAGTGTCATGGCGTTAAATTATAAATGATATTTATTTTGCAAATAAATTTTTTAAAGACACTTTTACACGTCAATTTTTTTGTCAATTTAAACTAGATGAAGCGGTGTTTCATAGCCCACTACCCTGAGAAGAAACACCGAAACAAACTCAGGGGTCAAAGGCTCTTAAAGTCCATACAGCAATCATGTACTGGTCAAATCATATGAGAATCATGCAGGTTGGAGTCTGAGATGGTCTTTTGAAAAAAGAACAACGCAACTTACCCCCCAACATTTTACAACACTCACGTGACGCGGGACGTGTTGGTGAATAATTTGACAGCGTAGCGCGTCGTGTTGGAGGGCATTATGTTTCCTAGTGTATCTGAGGTTCAAATCAAGATTCCTAGTATAAAAAGATCATGATGATACCTTTATGTGGAGCAGTGGTGGCCCAGTGATAACGGTCCAGACTTATGAGTTGTAGGTTGCGTGTTCAAACCCAGTCAGAAGCATTCCTTTATTTCATCACCACTGCTCTTAAAACAATGAAGGAAAACATTGTGAGGAAACCGGCATATCCTAGAACCAAAAATTCGACCCCTCCTAGGAGGCATGAGTCCCAGCAGCAGGAACATTAAAAACAGATAAATCTAAGATTCTTGTAGCAGCAATAGAAATAACTATGGAACAAATTCAAGCAATTGTTATTCCGCTGCATCCCCAATTTCGAAGTTGATTCAGAGGCCCTACCACGATCGCTCTTAACGCAATCCATTTTACAACCTAAACTGAACTGTTAAAGGGATGGAGCATATAGGGTGATTCTTTCTCGCTCGCACGACTGACATTTTAATACGACATGGTACTCAAGGAGATGTCAGCAACTGTAGGGGCCTAGCAGGGTCGAAGCCTACTGGGGCCAAGGGTCTGATTCTGAAAGGAAGACTCGGCCCTGGTACGAAAGGCAACGAAGGAACAGGAGTGGGTTTTTAGTCAGTAAAAGTCTGACACTATCTCCTGCCCCGCCCAAGGGCGGGGGATGTCATAAGATGATTTTCCCACCGAAAAAAAAAAAAAAAAAATACGACATGGTAAGGCCCTTTTTTGGTGGGAAAATCATCCAATGACATCTCTCGCTCGGCGTGTCAGACTTTTACTGACTAAAAACTCGTTCCGGTTTCTTCTTTAGCTTTCATACCAGGGCCGGGTTTTCCTTTCAGAAGCGAACCCAAAACCATGGTAAGGCCCATGTAGTTTTTGCGTCCAGACCAGTTTCCAAATGATTCATAAATTTAATTCAAGCTGGTATAAATTCGAATCAATGTCGCCTAGAAATACTGACGCTGAATTCAAAGTGCGGTGCGTGGGTTGGACTGGCAACCTTTGCGATTTATGAACTGCTTGTACTATGTTTGTATTTACAGCCTTTGCCATTTTTTTTTCTTTGTCACTGGCCAGTTGGTCTAGTGGTTAGTGGCCCTGACTGCTATGCCGGAGGTCAAACGCGAGCCTATCAATAATAAAAAAAAAGTTCGTGGGTTTGATTCCTACCCAGGACAAATGTTTTTGTGATTAGCACGGTCATTTGTTCTGAGTCTGGATGTAATTTATCTATAAGTAGCTGACCCGGCGAACTTCGTACCGCCTAATAGTCAATAAATGTTGTGTTAGCGTTAGCTAAACTGCCAAAGGATAACGCCATCTACGGGTATTACCATAACAGCTTAATTCATTTTAAAATGACATTTTTATTAGAGATGGCGTTGTATTCAGATTTTTTTCCACTTTTTCTCACAGTTTAAACCTTTCTTGGACTATAACGAATATTTCAAGACCAAAATTAGCCAAATTGGTCAAGCCGTTCTCGAGTTTTAGCGAGACTAACGAATCGTTTTTCATTTTTATAAATATAGATAGATAGATAGATGATTATGTATGTATTTAGAAATATATAGGTATGTTTTTCAGTCGTCTAGTACCTACTAATAACACAAGCTGTGCTTATCTTGGGACTAGACGGCGTTGTGTGTTAGTTGTGGAACATTTTTATCGATGGTTTTATATTCTCCTATGCTAGGTAGATTTTTCTACACCAATATCGCGTATATTATTTCCAAAAATTTTTGAGGTCGGAAATCATCAAAGAACTTTTCCTGCTCTGGGTGGAGCGAGAGGGAGTGTCAGACTTTTACTAACCCAGCTCACGTGTTTTCCTGCAGTTGGCCTTTGCGTTTCAGAGCCGCAATAATTTTTTTTACCAGTCCCTCAGCGATAGATTATTATTTGTGCTAAGGAACACCTTTTTTCTTTTGGTGGGAAATCGTCCGATTTCTTTTGCTACTCTAGGGTGGGAAGAGAGGGCGTGTCAGAATTCTTTTAACTAAAACCCACCAGCGTCTGCTGGAAGGTGAGGACGCCGGCTCTTCTCCAGCTACACCTAAGAAGGTTCTTACCACCGTGATTGCGGCGTGTCCAGTACTAGGTTGCACCTCTGTAAATAATATAATAAAAGGCCTAAATACATTGATGTATTTATAAACCTTGGGTTTTTTTTATGTATCAATGCCTAAAAATTACAACATAAACAAACCATTCTCTACAATAGCAACGTATCAAGTCCCGTACGCTGTAAAATTCATCCCAAGTAATAAATGGTTGGGACTTTTACTAAAAAACTGGCCAAGTTCGAGTCGGACTTGCGCACGAAGGGTTTTGTACCTACCACAATATTAAAATAGAGCAAAAAAACGTTGACAAAGGTAACGTTTATTGCAAGGGAACCCCCTTTAATTTTTAACTTTATTAATAGACTAGCTGACCCAACGAACTTCGTACCGCCTAATAGTCAATCTGTCAAAAGATAACGCCATCTACTGGTATTACCAGAATCAGTATAGTTCATTCGAAAATGACACAAGATGGCGTTGTATTCGATTTTTTTTTCATGATTTTTTCCATATTTTCACACCTTCTAAACCTTGCTTGGACTAACACGAATATTTCAATACTAAAATTAGCCATATCGGTCTAGCTGTTCTCGAGTTTTAGTGAGACTAACGAACAGCTATTTGGCGCAGCCGTGAGACACACAATGTTGATGTATTTTTTAAGATTTATTATTTAAGTTTCTATATTATAATTGTTATCTCATTGTGTGTACCTGTGTGCCAAATAAACGTGTTTTCTTTCTTTCTTTCTTAGCTATTCTTTTTTATATATATAATGATGTATTATTTGTTGTTGTAGCAGCAATAGAAATACATTATGCTTAGAAAATTTTCAATCTCTACCATTTACGGTTTATGTGGTTCAGCCCGGTGACAGACGGGCAGACAGACAGATAGACTGACGAACGGACAGCAGAGGCTTAGTAATAGGACCCGTTAGCACCCTTCGGGTACCCTAAAAAAGAAATTTGGAAAAGGTCGAGCGAACTGACTGATTTATTAAGATAAGATTGAATATATGCTCATTCAGGGCTGATGTTCTTGCCAAAGAACACGCACTTAGGCCTTCTACAATATTGCTTGGAAGGTGAATAAAATATAAGTTATGTCTTGAACTTGGTACGTTTTAGAGTTTGAAGTGAAAGTGTAAGAAAGATATGGCCGTTATAGTGCTAGACTACGATACACTTGAGGTTTTAAGTGTGAGGAAAGGTCAAGGCAAAAACTTAATTCACTTTTCATGACTTGCAACGTCTTAAACCCTAACTTGTATTGCTATTTGTACATCTGACTGATTTGACTGGCCTGTTGGTCTAGTGGTTAGTGGTCCTGACTACTATGCCGGAGGTCGTGGGTTCGATTCCCACCCAGGACAAATGTTTGTGTGATGAGCACGAACATTTGTTCTGTGTCTGGGTGCAATTTATCTATAATATGTATGCCTTTTGGGCACACTTCCAGTCGACAGCGATGCGGAGGAATTTTATGACGCCATATTTTAGCTAGTAGTTTTTGTCTTTATTGTATATATAGTTTTAATTAGTTAAGTGTTTTTTTATCAATTAATCTTAATCAAAATGAATAAACATAGTTCCAATAATATGTATGTATTTACAAATATTTAAGTATCAGTAGTAGTAGTTTATCAGTTGTCTAGTACTCATAACACAAGCTCTGCTTGGCTTGGGACTAGACGGTGTTGTGTGAATATTATATCTTTTTATTAAAATTGAGCCCGAGTCATGGGCAGCACGTAGTGTTCTACGCGCGTCTCAAAGAGATGTCAGCAAATCTTTAGGACCTAGTAGGGTCGATGGCCGCTAGGGCCACGAAAATTTCTGGAAGGGTTACCGTGGTCTTGGAACGCAAAGGGCAACTGAAGGAAACAGTTGGGTTTTAGTCAGTAAAAGTCAGACACGCTCTCTCACTCCACCCTAGAGCGAGTGCAGTAATTGGATGATTATCCGCCTCAAAAAAAAAAACACCGATATTCGCAAGTAAAACAAGCAAGCGTAAGCTCTTAATAAACTAGTGCGCCTCACCATCAACGATTGCATCACTGCTTACCATCAGGTGGGATCGCAGTCAAACACTAGTTTATATAAATCAAGACAAAGGCGGATTTTTAGCGCAAAATTGTTTAAAAAAAAAAATTTTTTTTTCGCGTCAGTAATCTTAGGGTATCCAAATAACGAGCTCGAGAAGACGATTTCAAAAGTAATACGCGTTGTGTAAAAAAATACCATTAGTGTCAAAAAAACTAAAACGCAAAAAATACTAAAAAGTTCGAAACAAGTCACTTTCAGCAGTCTGATAATTGCTCCAAGTCTATAATTGAACTAACATAAATTCTACCAGTTATTCGATTTTTATTTTTTATTTTGCGGTCGGGTTGTTTGGCTCTACCGCTTTAACAATTTCAATTAACTTTAAAAATAAAACCACTGCCTCTATATAAATATATCACTGCAGATCCTCTAACCACAATAGCTTAACAGCCTTATAAGGCACTCAAGAATACGTGTGGTCGTTTACAACCAGATTTAATACCCTTTACTAAAGTAGAATTCTTCGTAAGTGTATCTAAACAAAGGTACTTCAAGCTGTATCGGAAAGTGCTTGAAGCTCTTACTGCAGTACGTTTGAACCATCAAAAGATAATGTGCAAACACTGACTGCAGACCATTTGAAGAATCGATATCTTACATAAAGTGTGCGTTACTTATTCCCTTACATAATATTTGGTCCGTACAAAACGATCGGGGTTGTGGGGAAAGTGGTGGGCTGAAGCGGATGCGGGAGCGGGATGCAGTGATGGTATTTTTAGGATTCTGTACCTCAAAAAGAAAAAATGGAACCCTTATAGGATCACTTTATTGTCAGTCCGTCTGTGTGTCTGTCTATCAAGACCCTTTATCTCGGGAACGCGTGGAGTTATCAAATTGAAATTAAAACCATGTACTCAAGTCTGCGGTCCCTTGAAGCTGTGAAAAAATCAAACTTTTAAGTTAACGAATAAAAAAGATACGGCCGTTTATGACGCAAAAACCGTATATTTCCATACTCAAATGAATCGAAATTCATAGGGTACTTTCCGTTGACCCAGAATTCTTAAATATTGGCACAAAGCAAGGCCTTATTGCATAAGTTCAGGATATAATTTGAAAACAGTAAATTTGTTGTTACATTCGACACAAAAAAAAATATCCTTTTCGCAATTCTTCTGCTAGGCCCCTACGGTTTGGTGACATCAACTTGAGGCGTGCGTGGAATAGTACGCGCCGTCGACGATTTGTGCTCGGTCCGGACGGTTACTGGACGGTCGGAAAGCGAGCTACCCATTGCTCGCCGTCCGCAAGCCCGCGCCTACGGTGGCCAGAATTCGGAATCGGGATCCCGGGTGGCTGGGGCGTGATCACTATGAGCTACCGTATTGTAGGTGCATTCACAAACATTTAAACTCACATACACAAAACACCCAATTTCTTTTTATTTCTGATTGTAACTACTTCTTATACTAGAGAAATGCCTGGTTCTTGTGGTAAAGCCCATTTAAGAGAACCCACGGGAAGTAGCTAACCAGGATAGAAATCATAACATGTCTACAACACCGCTCAAAATGTTAGTGTAGTTATTTCGACGTACGCCTTTGATAAAGGAATCTTCAATTTGAACCCGTAATTTCGCCCCGCTGTGTTTCGCCCCTTTAGCCATCCTTTCAAAACTTTACCAGAGTGGCTTAGTAAAATAGCCGGTGCACTAGCCCCCGTATTTTCTGCTACTCCATTTCAGTGTCTCCCGAGCACATCTACTAGCAAAATGTTTTATAAAACCATTCAGATTTTATGGTACAGACGCCATTCTGAACGAATTGGGAATACTAATTTTGTTCTTAGTGTTATGGAAGGTTGAAGGTCGGGAGACATTTATATTTCTTTTTGCTGGAGAAAATGAATATAGCAATGTTGGATAGTTTCTTGGGGCATTGTCAAGGACAGGACGGTCAGATGGAGTCAAAGTTCTTGTTTTTCTTTTGCATTAGATTTCATTTCATATCAAAAGAATATATATTTCTTGTAGGATTATTCTAAAGAGTTACCGCGAACCCAAAACGCAAAGGGCTTAGCGTGTTTTTAATATCGTGCGGTTTTGATCACGCATGCGGGATTGCTCCGCACGCATAACTCCCGCGAATGTCCATTTCATACAACTATTTAATGTAATGCGTGGAATACGCGCGCAGGACGCGATTTTTTTGCATTTTGTAATTTTCTGCGTGATGAAATTCGCACGATATTAAAAATACTCTAATGAAGTAACACGAATGGGTTTTAGTCACTAAAAGTTTGACACGCACTCTTACTCCACCCTAGAGAGGGAAGCTATTGGATGGTTTTTCACCTTAAAACGTCTGACACTCCTTCTCGCTTCACTCAAAGCGGGAGAAGTTATTCTTTCGAGGAAGCTAAGCACAAAGGCATAGATGCCTATAGGTACTTAACAGCGAATGCAACAAATCAGAGAACGATAAATAATATAATAATAATATTCCACAACTATCACTCAATATCGTCTAGTCCCTAGCTAAGCAGAACTTGTGTTATGAGTACTAGACAACTGATAAACATACTTATATATTTCTAAATACATATTACACAGAACAAATTTAATGATCATGCTCATCATACAAACATTTGTCCTGGGTGGGAAACAAACCCACAACTTCCAGCATAGCAGTCAGGGCCACTAACCACTAGACCAACATGCCAGTCTATAGTCAATGATGATAGTGACGATACCAAATATCGTTAAAAATATCTTAGTTTTGGCTTTTGTCTGGTTTTTAAAACGTTGCCTCACTCTATACAAGACACATCTAAACTCACATACACTAGACACCTCTAGACATAGAACAAGTATCTGCAGGCCATACAAATACTTGTACCATGTAAAAATCGAATCGAAACCGCGCTGTCGCATGGCAGTCATGGCAGTTCTTCATTTCAAATTACAGTACATTTTAAAAACACAGTTCTGAGTTTTTATCAATATAGCAATTCCGTTCTTGAAAGAAACACAAAACAAAACGACTCGGTCAAACAAATAAATAAAATCTCTCTCTCTGTATATGATTACGAAACTAAGCAAACACACACACACAAACACATAATCAAAGAATATTAAATCCTAACATGAGCATACTTTCCATGTTTTTAAGTGAAACCCTACGCAAAGCGACTGTTAATCTTGGAAACCTCATAACTGAGGAAAAAAATGCAAAGAGTAAGAATGTTTTTTTATTGCTTTCATCATCATCATCAGCTGAAAGACGTCCACTGTTGCTAGATATAGGCCTCCCCCAAGCGTCGCCATAACGACCGATCCTGTGCGTCTCTCATCTACCGCGTTCTCACCAGACTCTCACCAGGTCGTCGGTCCACCTTATTGGAGGCCTTCCAACGCTGCGTTTTCCGGTGCGCGTTCGCCACTTTAGGACCTTTCGCCCCCATCGACCATCCGTTCTACGAGCAATGTGCCCTGTCCACTGCCACTTAAGTTTGGCGATTCTTCGGGATACGTCGGTGACCTTGCTTCTCCTTCTTTTTTGCTTTAGGATGGGATAATATCAAATATCTTCTCAAGCTTTTAACGGAGCGAGAGGAAGCGTCAGACTTTTATCCTAGAGCTTCATCCTAGAGCGAGTCATTAGATGATCTCCCAGCTTAAAAACCCGTGTTCTTTCAGTTGCCGCGTTCCTGGGCCGCGGTGGGTCTTTCTAAGAATACCCCTACCCTTCAGCAAACCGCTAGTGACCAGAAAGCTAGGCTTTTTTTTTGGCCAACGAATTAGCGCCTGAGCATATGCATTGCAGCATAAAAGAGAAATACCGGTCAAGTGCGAGTCGGACTCGTGCACCGAGTGTTTCGTACAAACTTTCCTATGTAAATAGTTCGAATCGAGTCTCAAAGATTTTTTCTGAATCGCAAAAAAGTAATTATTTTGTTACGTAACTAAAATTGTACGGTTTTCAAACTTTTTCCTTTACTTGCGGTGTGTACTTTGTTTTACCAAATTTCAGGATTCTAGGTCATCGGAAAGTACCCTATAGATTTTGATTTCCTAGCTAGTATCAAAATACGGCCTAAACGGAGTATGAACAGCCTTATTTTTAGATTGACTTAGAAGTTTGATTTTTTCACTGCTCCAAGGGGTAGCTGACTTAAGTATTCGCCACGCGTTCCTAAGAAAAACATCTCTTGATCTTGACAGATGGAGTATGATGTGATCTTATAAGGGCTATTTATGGCATAAGCCTATACATATACATAATAATTATACACATTCATAATTTAATTTAAATAAGAAATAGCTTATACACAAACGTAATAAAATAGTATGCATACATAATTTTATTTGAATAATTTAATAATAATGACGACACAAGATAAACAAAAATGTCTGACATAATTTACTCATACTTATTGCACAGACATAATTATTATAATGATGTACATGCATAATTAAACGCATCACATTAGATCTACAATACTATTGAATTCCGTGAATTACCACTTAGCCCTTTTCCTCTCTGCTAACTTGGCTGCGCCCGACAGGGTTCATAATGATCTATGACAATTTTCAACACCGTCTATTATACATCATCATCATCTTCCTGCTTTTGTCCCATCTTATTTGGGGTCGGCGCAACACGTTTTTTTCTTCCATTCTATCCTGTCAACCGTCATGCTATCACTAACTTCCTTTACTTTCATATCACTGTTCACACAATCCATCCATCTTTTCCTTGGCCTCTCTCTCCCTCTTCACCCATCCACATGTATACTCATAACTCTTTTAGTAACATGCGTTTCATCTCTCCTCTTTACATGACCATACCAAGACAAACGATTCCCCTTCAACTTTTCAGTCACTGGCACCACTTTCAAACTTCCTCTAATATACTCATTTCTCACTTTATCCATTCTCGTCACATCACACATCCATATCAACATTCTCACCACTACCACCATCACCATCATTATTCATCATTATTATACATATGGATTGCAATGAAGTATTGAGGATTGAGGGTCTCTGTCTTGCCGACTGAAATACGGAACCCTAAAATTATCTAAACTTTAAACAAAAGTGGTTTAATTTCAACGTTTAGCGACATAAGCTTTAGTATTTTACCTATCTCTGCAAACACAATCTAATCGGAACAAATAGTAATTATAACTCAGTATAGGATGTTTACGTCAAACCTCTGTTTGAAGTGAGCGCTACCCGCTAGGAGAGAGAGAATAAACTAGAGAGCTTTTAAGTGTACCCCTTGTTTCTGACTGATGTACCACTACTATTTATACTTTGAAAGTGAGGTTATATTTTTGTGAGATTGAATTCAAAATATACAGGGTGTAATGGGCAGGTTTCCGCAAACTTGGGATTGCTCAGTAGATGAAACTAAACAACCTTCCACAAGATTTTTTTTTCAGGAAACGAAAAAAAAAATCAGCCTCTCCGTACAAACTGTCCAATCAAGTTAATAATTTTGTATGGAGAGGCTGTTGCTTTTTTTTAAATTCCTCAAAAAATAATCTCTCCTGATGTGACTCACCTGGTGTCCGTATGGTGTCGCAACCAATTTGGCGGCGCGACCAACTCGGTCGCATGCACTTAAGGTCTATTTTGATACTGTCTCAGTGTGGAGTAGCGACCCTAGTATCTCTATGGTGTCTAGTTTTGTACCTTACGGACACCATGGCGGCGCAATTAGTCGCGCCGCCATGGTGTCCCGGTCAAATGTAGCCCTTAATGACCGCTATTGCCATGCAACAACTATAGGTAATGCAATAATCATTTTTTTTTTATATATATCAGTGCCTTGAATTAAGAATTATAGTTACACAGGACACTCTGACCCGGAACAATTCTCTGTAGGCAAAAAATATTTGTTCCGTACGGGAATTGAAACTGCGACACTCAGCGCAGCAGCCAGTCGTTCAGCCACTGCGCCAACCGTATCAACGCCTCGATATTGTTTATCGTCTTTCGTTTTTCTGTCGTTTTTAACCCTTTAGCCGCTTGCGTCGAATTACTCCGACGAGTGTTTACGTGTCCTATTCGCCAAGGTCGTGTGTTAGCGACTGGGGTACCCTATCTCGTCAGCTCTTCTGTCACCTATGGGGATTGAAGAGCTAAACGAGATGGAGAACTTGGTGAACAATTTGGTCGTGGGCGTGCGACCCTGGCGGAATAAACGCGAGAGTGTTTGTCGGATATATCCGACGTAGGTGGTTAAATGGTTAAACACTAGTAGTCGGGTTTGCGGACGGCGAGCAATGGGTGGCTCGCCGTCCGATCGTCTGGTAACCGTCCGGACCGGGCCCAAGTTGTCGACGGCGCGTACTGTTCCACGCGAGCCTCAGCTAATCGTAGGGGCCCAACAGGGTCGAAGCCTACTGGGACCACGGGTAGCGTGAAAGTGAAACCCGGGGCCCTGGGACGAAGGCAAAGAAAGTCTGACACTATATCTCGCTCCGCCCAAGAGCAAAAAAACACTAGTAGTGGTACCGAGTGAAATAATTATGATCTCGCTCCGCAGCGTGAAGTATACTTAATGGGATTGGCTGAATCTTAAGTAACTATCTTATTTTCTGTTCAAAATAAGATACTCTCCTCTCGTTTGTCCTCGCAGTGCTGGGAAACTAGTTTATAATTGTGTTGTTGGGAGCTTATTGTTTGTTTCGCAAATGGTTCTACGGGCAAGTTTAGCGGCTACGAATCGTGAGGTTCTAGCTTCGAATTTTAGCACAACACACTTTTGTCACAACCTAAAGATTTTGAAGAAAACTTACCCACTAGTTGCTGAACTGTTAAACCCGACTGCGGTGGTGAAAAGGCTGAAGAGAAACCACCTTCTATAAGTGGGAGGAGCAGCACTAGCTGCTCCACCACAACGCCACTTGTTTAACAACTAATTCGCTTATGGTCTGACGACCGATTGCCTCCGATTGCAAATAGAAAGAAAGAAAAAAGAAAACTTATTTGTGTCTTCGATAAGTATTAATGTATAATTAATTATTTCTCTAACATTGTAAAGGCGAACGTTTGTAAGAATGCGCTTATGTGTGTGCATGTAATTTTTTTTTTTTCGGTGGGAAAATCATCCAATGACCCCCACTCTTGGGCGGAAAGTGAAGGTGAGTCACACTTTTGCTGACTAAAAACCCAGTCCTTTCTAGTATTTGATTTAGATATTTGACACACGGGCAGAGCATGTCAACTGAAGTACACAGGTGGTCAGTAAAAATCTGACACGCCCTTCTACTCCACCCTAAACCGGGAGAAGTCATTGGCTGATTTCCCTATCTCAAATAAATGCTATTGTTCCGCCAGCGCTCCAGGCATATTGGATTCCCGTCCTGTTGATCCATAAGTGTTGCAAAGAAAAAAGGGAATGGACTGGCCTGTTGATCTAGTGGTTAGTGACCCTGATTGCTATGCCAGAGGTCGTGGGTTCGATTCCCACCCAGGACAAATGTTTGTGTGATGAGCACAATCATTTGTTCTGTGTCTGGGTGTAATTTATCTATAATATGTATGTTTTTAGAAATGTTTAAGTATGTTTAGCAGTTGTCTAGTACTCATAACACAAGCTCTGCTTAACTTGAGACTAGACGGCGTTGTGTGATAGTTGTGTGAATATTATATTATATTATTATATTAATGGACATTGAGTTTTTGCACACACTTGTCTGTTGAGCAGTAGTGGCCGAGTGATAACGGCCCCGACTTACGAGTTGTAGGTCGCGGGTTCAAACCCAGCCAGGCGCATTACTTTGTGTAATTTATTTCGTCACCACCGCTCTCAAAACGGTGAAGGAAAGCATCGTGAGGAAACCGGCATGTCCTAGAACGAAAAATTCGAAGACATGAGACATTCACCAACCCGCACTGGGCCTGTGTGGTGGATTACGGCGAATTCCCTCTCCTAGAGAGGAGGCCCGAGTCCCAGCAGTGGTAACATTAAAAGGCTGATTATGCTACACACTTGTGAACTAAGTATAATACCTCTCGCTCCTCTTACTTCTGGTGCCCTTGAAAATTGACTATTGTAAACGAAATTATCGTTTTGGAGGATATAATTGTGTGTAAGTATAGTGGAATATTTACCTTGAAAATGGCGTTAATATTTTCTATTCAATTCAATTCTAAATAAATTAATTTGAGCTTCTGCTTTGATCGTCTTCGGCACGAGGACACACTTAATGAAATTAACGCTAAATAATATTAAAATGTATTTTCTTTAACAAGCTTAAAAGGTAGATTAAATTATGAGCTCTTGAGCTTTGAGCTTTTTTTTGACTGGCCTGTTGGTCTAGTGGTTAGTGACCCTGACTGCTACGCCGGAGATCGTGGGTTCGATTTCCAGTACAAATGTTTGTGTAATTTATCTATAATATGTATGTACTTATTTAGAAATATATAAGTATGTTGATCAGTTGTCTAGCAATCATAACACAAGCTCTGCTTAGCTTGGAACTAGACGGCGTTGTGTGATAGTTGTGGCAATATTATTACTTACTCTGTTACATGTTTCTTGTCGCTATCATGTGAGAACAATGAAAATAAAGTAAAAATAAAAATTGAATATAGATATTAAAATAGCAACTGGCAGCTAAGAGATGACCAGTAAGTATATAGGGTGACTGGTAATTAGTGTACGATACTTAAACACGTGATTGTGCTCATAATAACAAACAATTTTTATTATGGGAGCAAAGCCGAAATCGCGAAAAATATCAGCTGTTCATTACATTGTTGGTTATCATGAGCACAATCACGTGTTTAAGTATCGTACACTAATTGCCAGTCACCTTATATATAGATTTATCCAACATTGTTGCTTATTTCGGTATAAACAAACCATCTGAAGTAATCCGTCAATACAGCTTTAAATTTGCATAGTTATAAATACGAGTAAATCCACTTTCCCGATGAAATTGACAAACGCAGCAGGTCGAGTTTGTCAACCTTTTGATGATAAATCCAGTTGAATTACGAGTGTTTGTTGGCCAGGTCAAGTTGGCTGGCTAACCTGGACTTCTACAGTTTTGACAGCAGCTTTCTGAAGATTGGGCCAGGGTTTAAGAGGATTTTGGTCCGACAGGCTGTAAGAGTATTTTGGGAATTCTCGACAATTTTTTTATTATAATTGATAGCCTCGCTCTTGATCACTATCTTAGCCAACGGTAAGCAAGGATGTGCACTATTGCCCAGAAGTAACATTTATTCACTACTGACTTAAATACCGTCATGTTTTAGCTATCAGGAAACACAGACTCCGGCAGGAAATCCTACTCCTTTTTTAATCTTTATTATTAGTTAGAGGTTTCTATTTACAAGGATACGTCAACTGTTTATTGATAGGCTCGCGTTTGATCACTATCTCACCTGATGGTAAGCGATGAGGTGGTCGATGATGGAGCACGCTTGCCGAAAAATAACCGATTGTAAGAACCGAAAGGGTCCAGGTATTAGTTATTGGGAAATACAGACTCTGGGCAGGGAATTCTACTCCTTAGCTGTACGTACGATGAATGTGTTCCCAAAACGTTTTGCATCTCCACCAAGTACTAGTATCACCATACGTCTGATGGTCTGATGATGGAACAGGGTGGATGGAATTAAGTTAAGTAATTTTGCTACCAAGTCTGAGTTTATGTTAGCGAAATAACAGTCATATATTAAGACAAAATTACCAAGCCTTTCAGAAACCAGGGTTAGTTTACTACCCTATTGGATAGCTTTGACCAAACTGCAGTTAAAATTATAAGTTATTTCTCTAGTTTACGACTACTTAACGTAAATGTCAAATAAAAAGCCAGGCTATGCGCATACAATATCGCATAAAGTGCACAGAACCATGTTTCATAAATATATTATATTGAATGTGTGCAGGGACGGATTTTAAGAGGTAAATAAAATAGTGTATAAGTAATAGTATTGTGTATGTATGTTTGTTACTGTTTTATGCTCAAAGGACTGAATTAAATCCATTCAATAACGGTCATCTAACTCCCAAAGTAAAATGTGAAATTTTATAAAAGTTACACATTTGAGCTCTTCTAAGTGAGAGAGTTCTGTTAATGGTTTTAATTAGCATAATTGTGTAAATAAGACCTACATTTCATAATCGCATTTTTTTATTTTATTTTTGTATAAAATTGTAGAGATTTCTCAGAAATTTTGGAAATTAAAATCTCAGGATCGTAGCTTGCAGTGTACCAGTTTAATTTTGCCAGTCATGACATTAAAAAAACATGGAGGTCAGAAATAATTAACGCCTGATAAAAATCTTATAGCTATTACTATAACTTATTAATAATCTAATTATAGCAAACTTAAAGTGACTAGTTTTGCAGAATTGAAGTGACGCTTCAATAATTATACTATCTGATACTATGCTGCAAATTGCAAAAAAGAACAAAAATTTAAAATCAGTCAACGTGCATCTCAATAGGATATTCAACTTCTTGGTACATATCAAAATGTCAAATACAATGAAATACCGAAACTTTAGAAAAAACCGTCTCGTTCGAAAAAATCTACAGCCCTGAATTAATTAGAGCAAGCAAAGAGTTGTTTAATTATGTCTGACGAGTGTCTAGAAACTTGTGTTTTTGATGTCAGGTCAGGTTGTCAAGAAATTGTATTTAATTTTTAAGTGTTAAGTAATTTTGCTTCAAAAGTTTTTTTTAATTTATTTTATTTTAAGATAAGAAGAAAAGTTAGTTTTCTAGTTACAATTTACTTTTGTTTCATTTTTTGTGGTGGCTAATCATCAAATAGGTTACAACTCCCTCTCATGAACAAGGGTGGGTTTTAGTCGGTAAAAGTCTGGTATTTCGTCTCACTCCACCTATACTCCACTCGCGTAAAGATTAGACATTAAAAAAAACATTTTACTGTCCGGTTTAACCAATTTTGACTTCTATTCCGTAGTCATAAGGATGGCATTAAAAGCAAAAAAGTGGTTACAATATCAATTATTTACTGCAGCCGCCATTTTTCATGCCATCAACGCAATAAAGGTCAAAATCGGTTGAACTGACGGTAAAAAGGTTTGTTTAAATGTCAAATCTTAACGCAAATGGAGTACAGAGGGGGAAAAGTTGTTGGATAACTTTTCACCACCAAAAAAAAATACTTAGTTATTCTTTAATGCAAAAATCACTGTTATATATTGTAATTCTCATCGAATTCTGTACAAAATATGAAAATACAGAGTACAAAAATGGTTCTCTCCATATCGTCAACATATCGTCGAGTATTTTATCTGCTACAAGACTTTTATGATAACATAAAATTACCGCTTCGGCCTGTTTACTGCGTCGTCTCATGTATTATTGAAATCCACTGAACATGTTGCTGATATGTAAGGGAGTGTCGGAAAAATATGTGTAAAATCTGGAAGTGTCTCATAGCCTATTTTTGCGATGGAAAATGATCCAATGACTTCTTTTTACGAAAAGAAAAAAAAGGAAAAATCGGAGCCTTTATAGGATCACTTTGTTGTCCGTCCGTCTGTCTGTCAAGACCCTTTATCTCAGTAACGCATGCAGGTATCGAGTTGAAATTAAAACCATATACTCAGGTCTTGTAAGTTAACGAAAATCAAACTTCTAAGTTACCGAAAAAAAAAGATACGGGTGTTCATGTCGTAAAAAACGTATGTTTCGACAGTCTCAAGGGAATCAAATTTGACCCAGAATCCTGAAATTTGGTGAAAATCGCATGAAAATCCGTTTACTTGTTTGTGAATAAATCGCGTTTATACTACGTCATTCAGTCATTAAGCAATGACTAAAATTCTGTCCCATAGTTCCAAAATCTTGACAACTACTACTCATACCAATTCATTAAATTAAACACATCCTTACGAAAATACCCGAAAAAAAAAAAACGGTCCAAAAATATATTGTTCCCAAATCCGGCCCTTGAATCACATAAGATACGCAATCGGCCGATATAAATAAAGTTAGGACAAAACAAAAGGGACTCTTGATACGATTAATGTCGCCGGTTCGAGTCCTGCTTGCGTTTAAATACAATATACCGTATATTGTGGGTAGTTTTGTATAGAAATATGTGGGTATATTTTTTATTTGGGGAGTTTATTTCCGTCGTTGGTCGAGAGAGAATTGGTTAAATGTATACACGTAGGATAGAGTGTGGTATACTGTTGTGTAGATAATTTTATCCTACTTTCATTCATTCGTCTTTCATTGTTTTCTGGGTATCTGCTGTATTTTTTTTTATATTTCTTTACCTGTCTCCCGCGTCGTCCACCGTGTCTTTGGTTACTGCTCTGCTCCTACTAGTCGTAGCATGATGATGATGTTGATAAGTTAGCTATCCAGCGCTCAAAGAATTACTCAACTCGAATCTAGTACCCAGAAAAATCCCACCCTTCATCCACCATCCACCACCACTACACTACATAAGTAGTAGCTTTTCACGCGGGCAGAAAATATTTTTTTTTTTTTATAATTTGTGTTTTGTTTCAGCCTCCATGTAACAATGTCAATTGAGATTTACACCTGCTAAAAACTTTTCGTGACTCGTAGGCCTATGAGGTTATCGTCTGTTTAACTGGACTTATTTGTGGCGGCCATAAGAAATTAAAGCCTGACTAAAGTGCTGACTGAAGTCAGCACAAAAACCTTACCTACCTACACACCCTCATGCGTGAGACAACGGTCTTTACACCATAGCCGCCGCTGGGGTTCCGATCCTGATTTCCGGCCACCGAAGGTGCTGGCTTGCGGACGGCGAGCAATGGGTAGCACGCCGTTCGCTCGTCCGGTAAAAGTCCGGACCGAGCTCAAGTCGTCGACGACACGTAGTGTTCCACGCGCGCCTCAAGGAGATGTCAGCAAACCGTAGCACATATCTGCTTCTGAAAGGAAGACTCAGCCCTGGTACGAAAGGCAACAAAGGAACAGGAGTGGGTTTTTAGTCAGTAAAAGTCTGACACTATGTCTCGCTCCGCCCAAGAGCGGGGGATGTCATTGGATGATTTTCCCACCGAAAAAAAAACCTACCTACACACACCTTTCATTTTTACAGTCACTATAGCATAAACATAACCAGCCTTACAATGTTCCCACTGCTGGGACTCAGGCCTCCACGCGGGCCCAGTTCGGATTGGTGGATGTCGAATATTTTCGATTTTTGGTTCTAGGACATGTTGGTTTCCTCTCACGATGTTTTTCTTTCATCGTTCTGAGAGCATTAGTGATGAAATAAATTACTCAAAGTAATGTGCCTGGCTGGGTTTGAACTTGCGACCTAAAACTGGTAAGTCGAGGCCGTTACTACTAGGCTACCACTGCTCTCAACAGTTTTTACAAATTAGGTTAGGTTTAAAGATATTTATTTCTCAAAAAAGACACAAAGTCACTTACTTGAGAACAATTTTTCCTTATACTAAATTAATATATAACAAGGGTTCGTCACCGCGTACGTAAGTTGTTAAACTCATCCAATGCATTCAGTCTTTAAGTAAATATTTTATAATTGTTTCTTATATATTGTGCTAGTTGGTTCTTGAATGCATTGAATGAGCGTACATTTTTTATAAATGGGGGTATTTTGTTATAAAACTACAAATCATCTCCATTAAAATCGATTGTTACCCAACAAAAATCGATCACGTACATCGGTACTCTTTCACATAACTCTCCTTAATTGCCACAAGTAAAGTCGGGATCACATCCGATATCGATACATCGGTCAATTTTCGAGATCCGATCTTTTAATGTAATTTATTAAAGAAAATGGTCTCGCTCGGTTATTTTTGAGCGAATCGATGCGAATTCTGCATTCCGTTAGTTAATCGATTCTCGATGCGATGTACGGATCGAGATTACGAATCGGGTGTGCCGGGTTCCGTCATCGTGGATTTTGTTACACCGATGTGTACCTCTACTATGCAGAACATAGCGAATTATTAAATAAAATTTATTTCATTATTAAGCGTGTTGTTAAATAAAAGATTTATGAGATTAATGTTTAATTGAAATGTATAAAATAACGATTATTCCAAATAATCAATTTATATGTCATAGACAACACTAGTTTCTAAATTATTCAAAGTCTTGAGCACTGACGCCGAGTAGCGCAGCTAGCCTGTCGGTTTTTTACCGGTTGCATTTCGGGGAGTGTGCGTCGGAATTGCATACTCAGCTTAATTCTGCCAGGCCCGGTCCATCATCGGACCACCAGACAGTACGGCGATCCGCCACCGGTACATGGTGGACATTCCCACCCATACGCACGAAACTTTTGGGAACACATTCATTGTATGTACAGTTAAAGAGTGGAATTCCATGCCCGAGTCTCTGTTTCCTGATAGCTACAACCTGAGGATATTTAAGTCAAGAGTGAATAGGTTACCTCTTGGCGAACGTGCTCCACCGTCGACCACGTCGTCACTTAACATCAGATGAGATAGTGGTCAAACGTGAGCCTATGAATAATAACAAAAATTAAAAGTATTTTTAGAATTAACGATACTGTTAAGTCCAACTATGAAATAAATGTAATAAGTGCCTATATAATTAGTCTAAAATAACAATACACATAAAACTTAAGTGTAATACACTTTGAGAAATTACTAAAGATTTACGGCTAAAATAATAGTTATTATAGGGTAGTTCAGTTACAGTTCATTTATTTTTAATGATTATGAGTAAGGGGAATACGCTATTAATAGCAGTAGCCAAAGCTTTTAAAAAAGTTTTAATTAATTACTTAGTATCTTCTATATATCATAATTATGTTTAATTTATTCTTAGTATGTTTATATACAACACTAATTTTTAATTAGTACAAATACTTAAAGGGCTTATTAGAAAAGGTCTCGTTATTATTTAAGTGAAGTCTCAATAAATAATATTCATAAACAGCAAAGTTACTAGAGTTTGTTTATATCCTAAAATGTCATTCCATTTATGGAAATATTGGGCAGGCTTATTGATTATGAATGAATAAAAATGGAAAAACACTACGCGTAGTATTTTCTAGTTCCAATTGTTATAAATAATTGATTCAATTATGAATTTACCAATTATGAAAAATTTTCGTGGACAATTTTGGGATTTCTTTTTTTTTTGCGCACTAGTTTATTCAGAGTCTATTCTCTCTAGCCTTGAAGACACCTAAATTATAGTTGGACGGGAAGACCGCAGCTGGCAAAAAATATTGTATAAAATTATTCTCATATATAATAACTAGCTTCTGCCAGCGGCTTCGCTCGCATAAACGTAGGTTTCTCCATACAAACTTTCGACCCCCACTTCATCCCCTTAAGGAGAGAATTTTGGAAAATCCTTTCTTAGTGCTCCCCTACGTCATAAAAGGAAACCTAATCCCAGTAGTTTCGGCTGTGCGTTGATATGTCAGTTTCCCCTTTTATATATATAGATAAATATGGCTTGCACAAATTCATAACGGTGCCTCCGCCCAAGAGGGGGATTTTATACTTTAGGTGTCTTCAAGGCTAGAATGAATAGGCTCTTAATAAACCAGTGCGCGTCACCATCAACGATTGCATCACTGTTCACCATCAGGTGGGACCGCAGTCAAGCACTAGTTTATATCAATTAAAAAAAAGTTCATTTTTGTCACATCGATCGTGAAGTGGCTGGCACTGGCTCACGCTGAAAACCAGCGCTGTGAGCTTATCGCATTATGCGTGAGGCTGCAGCTTTATGCTGAGCGTATGGCCGTTTTGCGCGGATGTGACGCATATCTTCCTTATCTATTGACTATATTTGTGAGCTAGTTATAAGATTGCGTCATTTCGCGTAAATAAACTGTTTTTCTTTCTTTCTTCCTTTTCGTGGTAGGGCCTCTGATCCTGATTCTAAAGGCGTTCCTTTTTTAATTCGCGATGGTCGTTACCGATGTAAAGTTTCCGATGAAATTTCATTCGACTCGATATTTTCGCGAAGTTGTTTGCATATCTATCGATACTCGATAATTCGGTAAATCGGTACTCGGTAATTATTGGTGGGCACATCGCGGTCGGCGATCGGTAAAAGTTTTCGGGAAATTATTATCGAGATTTTTATTGTGATGGCGCGAATATTGTTGGAAGTTTTTAATTTTGAAGATCAGCTCTTAGATTAAAGTATTACGCGTAAGTTGCTCAATCTTCATCTTTTTTGTTTGGTACGAAGGTTTGAAATAAAAAAAAAATAGTTTTGTTCGGCGATTGTCTGAACTAATGAAGAGAAAAGTGGCTCTGATGGGAGCAGCACCCTAAACGACAAAAAGCACTTACCTGCTTATTAAATAGAAAAAAAAAAATGGGCGAACACCAAGCCACCCAAGTTCACAGGTCAGCTTTATAATGTTCTCACTGCTGGGATTCAGGCCTCTTCTCTAGGATAGAGAAGGGGTGTTGACGAATCCGTGGGATTGCAGGGTCTGTATTCGCTTGCCTTGCTTGCTCACTAGACTTTGTCATCCCCTTCTAACCTAACCTGTCCGTCGGGGTGCCCAAAGTCCGGTAATAACTATAAAAAGTCCATTTTATATTTGGTGTACAATTAGTATTTTTGTTAAAGAATAGGATTTTTGATGCACAGTTAATATATTTCATGTACTTATTATCGCAAATAGGTTTTTTTTTGTAGGTGGGAAAATCATCCAGTGACATCCCTCGCTCTTGGGCGGAGCGACAGGGCGTGTTTTACTGACTAAAAACCCACTCCTGTTCCTACGTTGCTTTTCGTACCAGGGCCGAGTCTTTCTTTCAGAAGCAGACCCTTGGCCCCTTGGCCACGGCTTACGCGTCGACTTGGGCTCGGTCCGGACGGTCGGATGGCGAGCTTAGGTCCGCAAACCCGCGCCTGCGGTGTCCGGAAATTGGGATCGGGATCCCGGCGGCTGGGATATGAGGGCCGCGACCTCACGCGTGTATTCCACAACTATCATACAACGCCATCTAATCCCAAACTAAGCAGAGCTTGCTTGCTATGCTATGTTGACTACTAGACAACAGATAAAATTGACAAAAGGCGATAGACACGTCTATCGCCTCATCAAAGTCGTTTCTTTACTAGTTTCATTTTAATTAACCTAATAATTTTTTGTTTCAGGTAACACTTCAATATCACCTAGCACTAAGTCCCGAAGGATTTCGCAAGTAAATAAAACTTTGCTCCAAACTTAACAGTTTTCATCGAAATCTTAAACGCAAGCTTTTAATAATAATAACGAAGGATCACAACTTCACAACTCAACCTTTATTAGATTTCTGAGGTTAACGTTTAGACGAGATTATTGCTTAGAGTTAAGTACTTAGTATTATTACGATTAAATTTTGTTACTATTAAAGCTATTGGAGCTCCGTGTTTTAATGGTACTTAAGAGCAACTTGGGTCAATTTTACAGGTTAAGCAACTATTAAACTGATTTATCTGAAGTTCTAACAAACACATTACGAATTGATTTCACGATAACTACAAAAATATTGAATATTTGTTTTATATTATATTTGTAGCGACACCTATTATATACGGCCACGTACAATGTGTTACAAATAAGAACAGGATCGATTTTTACGCCATGTTATGACGTCGAGCTGACAAGGCTGTCAAATTGAAAAATTTGGTAGGGTGAGCAAAACAATTAATATTTTAAATAATATGTATTTACGAATGGATTGTGTGAAGAGTGATATGAAAGAAAAGGAAGTTAGTGATAGTATGACGACTGACAGGGCAGAATGGAAGAAGAAAACGTGTTGCGCCGACCCTACATAACACGGGACAAGGGCAGGAAGATGATTATGATGATGATTTATTTACGAATCGTGAACGAAAAAAGTTTAATCAGAATCCAGTTCTTTAATTTTGCAAATCCCTGCGTCACTGTGTGAAGTGTCTGCGTAGTGGCAAATGAAAAAAGAACGCAAATTGTTCCTAACAATGAAAATATGAAAGAAAATATTTTTTTAAATCTAATTATGACTTAAATAATTTAGCTAATTTGGATTACTTCAATTAAAAAAGATTTAATAAGACTCAGTAAAACAAAGCAAAAAAAAAAAAACGTTATGAATACGCAAATAAGTTTTCTTTGCAAACCGTACTTTTCAATCAAAATTTGACAGATCGAGGTTATTGGCTTTCCTATTCTTATTTGGAACGCATAGTAGAAACTAAATTTCAAAATTCTGCATCGCGGTATCAGAATTTTCCGTGTAATTAGAACATGCACAAAAGTCCGAACTATCGGGTAGTTACCTGGACCAGACCCAACACCCGTCTGGTCAGAGGATCCTGCCTTTTCAATGGAGGTTTGCGGCACTCTACACCTCTGAAGGCTCCAACCACTGCGCCAATCGTGCCATCTTTGGATAATAATAATTATCCTATATTTAACCATATATTTAGGAGATAATATTATTGTGCACAAGTGTGTGTGTGCAAACCCAGGTGCAGTGGTCCGGTTTTTTCTTCTTTTTTTTTCGTTCGCGTGATTTTCATACTTTCTCCTACATAGGATACAGTAACAAAAATCACAGCCGATTAATTTGTGACACCCTTTTGCCCCGCGATGGGGTTCGATTCCTGCACGAAACAAATATTTGTATGGCCTACAATTAATAATTAATTGTTTTATGTGTCTGGGGTGTAGTTGTTACGGGTGTATGTGTGTTCATTTGTTTGTGAACATAAACTAACGATACATAAGTTATTCCTAGTTTGGGTCATTAACAGAACGAACAAACATTAACGAAACAAAAGGAAGAAGAAAACGTCGCGCAGTCGGGTAAAAAGAAATAGGTAATGTCAGAAGTACTGTGAGAGGGATTGATGTACAGTCAGGGGTCAAAAGTGCAGTTCCACCTTACCAATGCTAAAATGTCTGAAATTTCTTCATAGAAGAAGATCAATGGTTCATGACTGATTTAATTGATAGCATAGAATCTAAAGTATTGAATTGAATTGAACTAGTTGTGGACTATTGAACTTCTACAACAAAGAAATTTTAGACACTTTAGCATTGGTAGAGTGCAACTGCACTTTTGATCCCTGACTGTAAATTTTGTTTTGTTTTTTATATAGTTACTGTAATTATTTGTCTAAGTGTTGTAATCAAATAAATAAAAATTTACTCGCTCGTTTGTTGCCTAACTCGGCACTTCACTTTACTATAAACTTTTAGTTACGCAAAAATAATTCCAGTAAGCAACAAAGAGGGATAAAGCAGGCGTGTTCAATGAAAACTAGCCATTAAATGAGTAAGAGTCTTCAAAAGCGGAGAGAGTAGTTACGAAAAGTGAGAGAATGCAACTTGGGGTTGTTACAAAACTTTGTTTGACCGCTTTGCAAGGGAAATATACGGCTTAGAAACAAGAGCAGGCGCTCTACGAACCCATTTTTTTGGGGTTACTAACTCCTATGGGTACTAAGACTCCGCTGTCCGTCCGTCTGTCATCTCATGAACCATGACAGACAGTTGAAATTTTCAAAGATGATGGATTTCTGTTGCCGCTATAACAACAAATACTAAAAACAATAAAATAATTATTTAAGAGGACTCCCATGCAACAAACGTGATTTTTTTGCCGTTTTGCTACGGTCGGTATGGAACTCCTCATGTGCGAGTCTGTCTCCGCACTTGGTCGGATTTTTCTTCATCAGCGCATCACATCAGCCTTATAATGTTCCCACTGTTGGGACTCAGGCCTTCTCTTTAGGAGAGGGAATGGGCCGTAATCCACCACGCGAGCCCAGTACGGATTGATGGATGTCACATCTATGAATTTTTGGTTTTAAGACATGCCGGTTTCCTCACGATGTTTTCCTTCACCGTTTTGAGAGCAGTGGTGATGAAATAAATTACACAAAGTAATGTGCCTGGCTGAGTTAGAACTCGCGAATTACAACTCGCAAGTCAGGACCGTTACCACCGGGCCAATCTCTTTTTTTTCTTGGCGGTAGGTAATCACCAAATAACTTTTCCCGCCCTGGGAGAGAGATGGATTTTTTTTTAGTTGGGAAATATCAAATGACATCACCCGCCCTTTTAGTGTCAGACTTTTACTGACTAAAACCCACTCCTGTTCCTTCTTTGCCTTCGTTCCAGGGCCCCGGGGTTCCAGTAGGCTTCGACTCAATTTGAGCTGACCTGGCAATTTGAGTATGAAAAGTCGTTTTTTTTCTAAATGATGGTACATCACTAGCTGTTGCCAGAGGCTTCGCCCGCGTGATAATAAAGAATCATCCCTAGGGAATATACTCTCAGGATAAAAAGAGGACATGGTCTATTCGTGTGCCCAGTTTCATCAAAATTCGTTCAGCCGTTCGAGCGTGAAGAAGTAACAAACACACATACAGACACACGCACTCACAAACTTTCGCCTGATGGTCTAGTGTTAGTGGCCCTGACTGCTATGCCGGAGGTCGTGGGTTCGATTCCCACCAAGGACAAATGTTTGTGTGATGAGGATGATCATTTGTTTTGTGTTTACGTGTAATTTATCTATCATTTTTATGTATTAAGAAACATATAAGTATGTTTATCAGTTGTCTAGTACTCATAACACAAGCTCTGCTTAGCTTGGGACTAGATGGCTTTGTGTGAAAGTTGTAGAATATTATATTATATTATTATATTAAACTCTCGCCTTTATAATGTTAGTGTGAAATAAGAAAAAATAAAACGCAAGTCTTAATCCGCCCCGTATATTTCCAACCCTCGAGATAGAATACTAATTATGAATTTCAGTGTTTTGCGACTAAATAATTATGCAGTGAAAAGTTTCAGGTTCTATGCTCACCGTCGGTTAGTTACCATAACTACTAACTAGAGATAAATTCCGCTAAACCTCAGATTCATTAGCAGTGCCGAGGAAAATGGTAAACTAGCGTCTACCAGCGGCTTCGTTCGCGTGAATATAGAAAATTATCTCAAGGGATTATACTTCTCGGATAAAAAGTATCAAATGTGCTATTGGAGAAGGACATGATCTAATCTACCCGTGTGCCAAATTTCATCTAAATCCGTTCAGCCGTTCTCCGGCCGTTATCCGTTCGTTTCTTAATGGAAAATGCCTAAAGATATTATAACCTCGGCTGCAGGCTGCGGATGCTGGCTCATGACACGCACCCGTTGCCTGCATCCGCAGCTCGCTGTACGGCCGCCAAAGCCCTTGAATATTAGTATTTTTTTATTTAATACTAGCTTTTGCTCGCGGTTTCGCTCCCGTCAACTGACTACTCTATTCTGCTCTACTCTACTCTACCGTACTCTACCCTACTCTACCCTACTCTACCCTACTCTACCCTACTCTGCCCTACCCTGCCCTACTCTACCCTACTCAACCTTATTCTACACTACTACCAATTTTTTAAATTTTTTTTTCATAAGATTCTTCTGACAATAACAAACACAACAAAAAAAAATTTGTGAAATCGGTCCAGCCATTCACGCGTGATGACGTGACCAAGGGAAGCAGGGATTCATTTATAGATATTACCTATAATAATTTGAGAAAATTATATATTCCAATCGTGAATACGATGTTTTCTTTTCTTTCTTTCTAATTGTCTGTCAAGAATAAGAACGTCCTATTTCTGATACGTGAAAAAGAAAAAAAAAAGAAAAGAAAAGAAAAAATGAAAAATATTTATTTGAGATTCGCACAGGACAACACAATAAAATAAACAGGTTGTTGTGTGTGTGTGGACAACTTACCGTTTTCTTTCTAAATGATCAACTTCTAGACAATTCTAAAGAGTCCATAAATAGTTTCTACATTTAGAAACACTGAAAATGAACACGTCAACAAAATTCCTGTCTTTTTAAAACTGAAACTTTCAACAGTTTCGTGCCGTAAAACAAAAATTCTCGAAGTTTAAACTCGTTTCATATTTATGGGGGTTGTATTTCAGTTTCAGAGCGTCCGTATATCCGGATATGTGGGCACCCTGTTATGCGGGCACCCTGTATATTGTATTATCTAGAAAGCTTAGCACTCTCAGACGGACCCAAGTGTGGTCTAGGTTTTAAATGTATTGTAGAGTAAATTGGAAGTCTTTACGTCCGTTGTTGATCTCTTTAGGTCTTTTCCTTGTTACCGTGTGAAAACTTTGATATATATACATATATATTTTATTAATGATAGGCTCGCGTTCGACCACCATCTTACCTGATGGTAAGCGATGATGTGGTCGACGATGGAGCACGCTTGCCTAGAAGTAGCCTATTCACTCTTGACTGAAAGACCCCTAAGTTGTAGCTATCCGGCAAGGAATTCCAATCCTTGGCTGTACGCATAATAAATGTGTTCTCAAAACGCTTTGTGCGTATGGGTGGGATGTCTACCATGTACCGGTGGCGCAACGACGTACGTATTTTAGAGCTTTGCGGAAAAATTCAGTAAAATTTTGAACTGAAAAGGGAGGACTCTCCGACCAGACGGGCAGTTGCCAGGACCCAATAGCGAACCCAAGTCAACTCGGGAATCGATCTCAGGAAACCCCGCATAAAACAGCCTTTTGACCTATTCTCAGTCCTGCCAAATATACACAAACAATATTTCATAAAATAGTAGTTTTTGGAGGAGTTCGAAAACAGACACCAGATTTTTTAAGTATACTAACTGACTCGGCAAACGTTGTTCTGCCTAAAAAAAAATTAAAGAAAAACCGAGCAAGTGTGAGTCGGACTCGCGCACTGAGAGTTCCGTACAAACTTACCTTTGAAAACTATTCTATTCCCGAATTGAGTTACGAAGATTATATTTTTTTTAAATCCTGGGGCCTTACCATGACCTGTTAAAATGTCAAACGTGCGAGCGAGAAAGAGCGATGAAGGTATAAACCCTATATAGCTCCATTCCTTCAGTTCAGAGTTCAGAGTATTTTCCCACTACTAGACAAAGGTCTTCGCTGACAAGACGAAAAATTATTCCAGGTATATTTTCTCGTGCCTTATCGAACCAGCCCTGGTGGCAGGCGTTTAGGTCGTCCCGCCACCATTTCCCAAATCGGCCTCGACATCCTCTTTTGGACATAGGCCTCCAAGCGTCGCCACAACGACATCGGCGTCTTTGTACCAAATTTCATTAAAATCGGTTGAGTTGTTTTTCGGATTTCCGCAGTCTTTTCCCAACCATTTTGCAAAAACAGAAAAAAAATACAATCTCGTTGGTTTAATGCTATTTACTTGAGCACGACTGTAGAGCGTAGAATACTGGTTTCTATCCTTGGTTCGGTCGGTTTTTAGGATCGTACCTCAAAGGGAAAAAGCGGAACCCTTATAGGATCACTTTGTTGTCCGTCTGTCTGTCTGTCAAGACCTTTATCTCGCGAACGCGTGGATGTATCCAGTTGAAATTAAAACCCTAGGTCCCTTGAAGCTGTGATAAAATTAAACATCTAAGTTAACGGAAAAAATAAGATACGGCCGGTTATGTCGCAAAAAACGTGTATTTCGACACTCTCAAAAGAATCATAATTCATAGTGTACTTCCCATTGACTTAGAATCCTGAAATTTGGCATGAAGCAAGGTCTCATAACTTAAGTATAGGAAAAAATCTGAAAACTGTAAATTTGTAGTTACATCATTTCATCGATTCGATAAAATCTAATTGAACTGTTTTCATTGGCAAGTTTATATGGAACCCTCAGTGCGCGAGTCCGACTCGCACTTGCCCAGTTTGTTTTTAGTTTATCATTGGAAACGTTTGAAGCGCCAAACGGCGCGCGACGGCGCGTAATGTTTGTTGTGTTGAGATGTCAGTAAATCGTAGGGGCCCAGCAGGGTCGAAGCCTACTGGGGTCATGGGTAGTGTGAAAACGAAACCCGGGGCCCTGGGACGAAGGCAACGAAGGAACAGGAGTGGGTTTTTAGTAAGTAAAAGTCTGACACTATCTCCCGCTCCGCCCAAGGGCGGGGGATATCATAAGATGATTTTCCCACTGAAAAAAAAAAAACATATTAACACAAACTTATCTTACATACTTTGTTTCAGGTTCGATAAAAGCAGATAGTACACAAATACACTACACCCACAATATTGCGCAAAATACTTATAATTTAATCAAATTTGTACCACATTCGCTTCTCCGGAAATTCGCTACCACTCGCACGGCAAAATATAGGCCACGTCCAACGTCTCACAAAGAAACGGAACCGTTCCCGAAATTTAATGTCTGAATGAAATTAGTTATATTCCCAGAAATTCTAGACTCAAAACTAGCACACTAAAGCTAGCGGTATCTAGAATTCGGAGTCACAAGTGAACGGTTAAGAGCTTTAATAACTGGGCCGACTTGCACGCTTGGACTGAGTCCCGTGATCCCGGGATAAGCTACCACATCCCTATGAGATCTCGGGATATTTTTGTTACGCTACTTGGAGTAAGATATATTTTGAACTTTTGACGCTAAAGTGTTTAGAAGTGAAAATACTTTGTGTTGATATTTTTGGATATTAATATAGTGTAAAATTTCTCTCTCATTTTTATGTAGGTATATGGTTGCTGTAGGAAAACCCAATTGTGAGTTAAGCTCGCCTGTTCTATAGTGCCGGTTCTATTTTTATCTATTTATATAAAAAGAGAAACTGACTGACTGACATATCAACGCACAGCCGAAACTACTGGGACTAGGAACGTGAAATTTTGCACAAAGCTTTCTTTTATGACGTAGGCGAGCACTAAGAAGGGATTTTCGGAAATTCAAATTTTAAGGGGGTGAAACGGGGGTCCAAAGTTTTTATGGAGAAACCTAATTTTTAGCGGGCAAAGCCGCTGGCAGAAGCTAGTGGTTTTATAAAATGTGTGTATACAATAAAGTGTCGCCACAACGAACGGTCCTGTGCGTCTCGCATCCACAGCATTCCCGTCTATGTCCTGCAGTGGACGTCCTTCGGCTGAAATGATGCTGATGCTGATGTACGATAAATAATATTATAATAAGATCCCAGAGCTATCTCACATAACTTATTTTCACATGGATGAAACCTTAGATTTTCAGTAGCGTTTCATGAGCTTTGAATACCTGTGTACTTGTGGAGCTCCCCCTTGGGGCCCCTGCGCAGGTACCAGGTGAGAAAGGGAACTAAAAATAACGAGATACTTAACAAAAAAAAAGTTTTTTTTAAAGTAAATAGCAATATATGTACATAAAAGATATTCATAAATTAAGTAATAAGTTTATATGATATACTAGCTTCTGCCAGCGGCTTTGCCCGCTTGAAAATAGGTTTTTCTATACAAACTTTGGGGGTATATTCATAAATTAAGTAATAAGTTTATAGGATATACTAGCTTCTGCCAGCGGCTTTGCCCGCTTGAAAATAGGTTTTTCTATACAAACTTTGGGGGTCCAAAGTTTGCTCGTTTCATACCTTTAGGGAGTGAATTTTGGAAAATCCTCTCTTAGTGCTCGCCTAAGTCATAAAAGGAAGCCTTGTGCTAAATTTCATGTTCCTAGTCCCAGTAGTTTCGGCTGTGCGTTGATATGTCAGTCAGTCAGTCAGTTTCTCCTTTAATATATATAGATTGAACACATCCTGAGACAGCAAAGCCACTCATATTTTTACTGTTTCATGATGTCATAGAAGTAATTGTATTACGAGCGTTTCTCGCCATCATACTACAAAGTTTGGCGAGCTAAACGATTGTTAAAAATGTATGAGATAAATAAATAAAAAAAAAACTTAAATTTTTATGGAAACTTATTTTTTTATGGCTGATCTTTGTATATGTTTTGTAGAATATTATTCTAAAGTAGTATCATATGTGTTAGACACTTTCCATGGACCAAAACTTCTGTCAGACGCTTTAAAGCTCCACAAAAAGTAAATAATTAGTCAGACAAATTGTAGTCAGCTGGGGCGTAAGGGCCGCTCCCTGGCGCGTGCACGTGCGGCCACCTCCTTTGCTAACATTACTGCTTCGCAGAAGGAGACGACCGCCTACCACTCTTCCTCGCTTCGGAACATGGCCTGTACCAAGGCCCGGCGCGAGAGATCGTTACCGCCGATCCCCTCACGAAGGTAGTAGTAGGTAAGGGTGAGAAATCGGATTTAGAATATATATGTTTTTTTTTTTAATCAGACGACTTGTAAACCTCTACCTATTTTATTAGAAGTCGGTTTAAAGTCGGTACGACACTAGCGTATAATATAAATATCAAAATTACCATTTTAATAATAACATGGCATGTACGCTACGCACAATCCCTGTTATACGGTGAATACCATCTGTCCGACGGAAATACCCGAAAAAAAGCCGAGTTGCGGCGGAAAAAGCCGGAGCGCCCCGAAACAATAATCCTGTCCGATTGAATTGCTCATAAGTTGGTAATACTTTAGTCGGAAGATCGACGCGGGTTATATTATGCGAATGTATTGGTGGTACTATGGGTTTCTGCTTGGTGGAAGGTGAGATGTGATCGGTAAATGGTGTTGAGAACTGGTTAATAATACAATTAATTAATGTCAGTATTTTTCTTTTGTTGTATCTTAACAAATGACACTAGTGACAGCGGCTAAACGCGATTATGCGAGCCAAACGTTAAATCTTAAATCTCAAATCTTTATTGCAATCCATAATGTACATGTCAGGTGATAAATAACATAATAATAAAAAATAGGAACAATTATGGACCCTGTCGGGCACAGCAACATTATAAATGGTAGGAGAGAGGAAGAGCGCTAATATAAGTACCTATTTAATTTTCATATCTAAGTATTTATTATTTCGTTTAATTCATTTCAACTAATTACTTATTATTACTATGAGTGTAAACTATAGTTTCATATTTAAATAATTGTATTCGTACGTTTTAACATAACAGAAAAAAAGTTCCGCTCCCACATGTAGGTACTGTCAAATGCTAAAATTTGCTGTATCCATATTGAGCAAATTAGTTAACCCAAGATTTTATTAGATCAGCTTTATCCATTGTACATTTTGTGAGGCTTCAGAGTTTTGTGGAACAGGGTGTAACTTCTCGCAAACCTCCATTGAAACGGGAGGATCCTCCGACCAGACAGGTCTTGTGTCTGGGCCAAGCAACTGATTTCACACCGTTGTGTATGTTCTAATCATGCATAGCATAGCATAGTCGGCGTTATAATTTTCCCACTGTTGGGACTCAGGCCTCCTCCGTAAGAGAGTGAATGGGCCGTAATCCCCACGCGGGCCCAGTGCAGGTGCGTGGATGTCACATGTCTTCGAATTTTTTGTTCTAGGACATGCCGGTTTCCTCACGATGTTTTTCTTCACCATTTCACCTTTCTAATCATGCGGAGAACTCTAATACGGTGTTTTTGGATTTTGTAGTAAAGTTATAATGTGATTCCACTTAACTCCCAAAAACTTGCAGTAAATGGATAAATTACACAAAAAAAAAAAGACACTACACCACCTTTCGGATCGCTACGTGCCTGCGTCTGGGTGCTCCTAGTGAATCTGCACATCAAACAACCTCATCGGAGGTTTATATTTTTGAGACGTTTGGGGTTGAAACACTGGGGCCATGGGGTCCTAGCGCTCATCGAATTGTTCGGGATATTAGCAAACAGCTGGTCGACTCTTCGCGTGACCAGAGGGCTGGGCTTTTCTTCGGTCAACGAATCAGCATTGGCATCCAACGTGGCAATGCTGCCAGCGTTCTGGGCACTTTCCCATTGACATCGATGTGGACGAATTTTTTGATGCCCTATGAGTTCTTTTTTACCTGTTTGTACATATTATTATTTTCAGTTTGTTTAAATACTTATTAAGTTATAATATTTAATAGTTAAGATGTATAAAAAATTTAATAAAAAAGATCATTATCTATTAGTTTAAATCGGTGAATTATAGTACAAAGATATCACATAAACTGATAATACGAAAAAAAAAGAGAGTTATCGCCTTAAACTCAACAATCGAGTTCCAACAGTAGTCCTCCGTAATCTAATAGTTCTATGCCCCGGCTTCGGTGAAATTTGATATTTTTACCGGAATATCGTCCCTGATCAGTTCCCAATACTTATTGTGTAAAGCCAATGTATTGTATTAGATAACAAGTATGTATTATGTACGAAAAACAAGGAAAATCCCTTGGAATATCGCGTTTGCTTTTATATAAGCTTGTCGCGCGAAGACATGAATGTACCTTTGATTATATTGTTATGCTCTTTGGGGAGGAAAACGTTCAAGTTTCTGGTGACGGGGGATATATGTGAATGGGATGGTTTTTTTTAAATGATGGGGTGGATTTTTACTGTCATGACTTTGTTAGGGATGCTTCAGGGTAGCTCAAAGTTCAAATTGTCTCAAGTTTCAAATGTCTACAAAAGGCAGGCAGGACCATCGTTTTTAACGTGCCTTCTGAGGCACGAAGGCATCTCGATGTGTTTTAACGGTCACCCACCCTCAACCTGACCTCGGTAAGCGTTGCTTAACCTTGGGATCGACTTTTGAGTGTTATTATATATAGACAAAAAAATAAAAATATATATCGACGGTTGAAAAGCTAATTGATCTAAGCGAAATTTAAAAAAATAAAATAAAACCTGACTCAAACGACGGAGAAAAATTGACTGATTCCGAATATGTAGGTACGAGTATATAACTCAATATTGGAAAAAATGTCGCTTAGATCATTTAACCTTTCAACCGTGGATATATTTCCTGCATATTCAACAATCCACATTACTTGAATTATTTCAATCAGATTATACTTTCTCTTTATAAAAACCTCTTCGATCATGGACTACAGACCATGGTCTTCCACAGTAGTGGTCTTCGACTTGATTCTACCCTCTACAGGATCGGTCTTCTTACTCCCGGAGTCAGATGGCATAGTAAAGTGTAGGGGGGCAGTTTGGTAGATCAATCTCAATATTATGAATATTTATAACATACAATTATTTTGTTATGTTGTCACTGTTGGTCGGTATCAGAAGTGCAATAGACAATCTAGACAACTGTGTTCTGTATTGTCTATGGTGTAACAGGAGTCACAGTTAATGCCCGGTCCACACATGGCCCGACAGTGAAACTAGTTTCTGTTTGTTGGATTTTTTTGTAATTTAATAAATTATAATGCGTATATATGCGTGTATTCGGGCAGAATAAACATGTATTCTTTCTTTTCTTTCTTATTACTTAGTCACGAATTTCTATATACCTACCATATTTAGGTAGACAATGAATTAAAAGCTCATAGCCCATAGGCAAAGACAGCCTTCGCTTGACCGTCTGACCCTACTAATTATTAAAATTAAACCTACACTTAAAAATAAATTAGATATTTCAATGGTAATTGTATATTCCATTACTAAAAATGCTTATAGCCTTTGTCCCAATTAGTAAATGATCATTATCTGAGTAAATATAATGTGTTGTTTGTTCATGATTTATGGCGTCCTATATTTTATGGTTTTATATTTTATTTCATTAATTTAACGATAATGGTTGAAACAATATTTTTATTGTATCATTGTTCTTACCTGTTTATTTTTTTTTATTTGATATAAACTAGTGCTTGACTGCGATCTCACCTGATGGTAAGCAGTGATGCATTCGTTGATGCAGTTGTTAATTAAAATAACTTTTTTTTTGAGAGATAGGTAATCATCTAATGACTTCTTTCGCTCTAGGGTGGAGCAATAGAGTATGTCAAACTTTTACTGACCAAAACCCACCTATGTTCCTTCATTTGCTCTTCGGGTCCTAAGACTACGGGGTTCTTTTTCAAAAATTCATTATATAATCAATATTAAGTAAATTTATTATTCAAAATCACTGTGACCGAGTTAATACTTTGTTAAAGAAAAAGTTATATTTAGTGACGTAAGGTACCTATACTATAAAATAACTTTTTTATTTGATCTGTGAATAAAGTCTGTCAATTAAGTATCTATTACTGTTGATTTCATTATTGAAACTTATTGACGTGAGAATATATAAAATTGAAAATTGAATTCAACTTGACCAATATATTCAAGCTAGGGGAATTGAAACGCAAAATAAAATAAACAGCGAGAATAATCGTTTTTTAAATAAATTCAATCTATTTATGAACTCAAACACTAAAACATACGACCCTACATAAAATAAAATAAACAGCGAGAATAATCGTTTTTTAAATAAATTCAATCTATTTATGAACTCAAACACTAAAACATACGACCCTACACAAAATAAAATAAACAGCGAAAATAATCGTTTATAAAATAAATTCAATCTATTTTTGAACTCAGACACTAAAACATACGTCCCTCCAGACCAGAGGCCCAGACTAATGAAAACTAAAGTTTTATCCCTACATTTTTAATTAAAATTACTTGACAAACAAGAACCCAGTCAATTAGTCTCCGTCCTTAGTTTTAATGGTAATCAAGAGACAAACACAGAGTAATGCACACAATAAATTATCACTTTTAACGATCGAACCTTAAATTCCTTTCATTATTTATTGGGCTGGTAACATTACACCATACGCAGAGCTCGCGAGGCGCCTTTGAAATAATAAAATAAAAAATGACGAAAAAAAAGTTATACGCGATTGTACTCGAGTGTTTTTTTTTTTATTGTTGATGTTTAATTGTTTTTAAGGGTTCCGTACACTAAAAGGAAAGGAAGAACACATTTCGCTGGTTTAATTGTATATTGATAAGATTTTTTTTTGTAAATGTATCAGCGAACTATTCGTTGGAGTGCTTTATGCCAATAAATAAAAAACACATACCTTTCAACGTATCACCAACGAATCTAATGCCAAAACTTTATCCGTCTTACCAGTGCAAGTTAACTATCAATAAGAAACTGTTTAATATTCCATGAGAGTTTATTCCCCAATCCTGCGCAATCATCCGTGTGGCCCACAAATGAACAAATATTTGGCGAAGTTTGAGTCTTGCCTGATGTATGGATTCATATTTTATTTGTGCTGATATGATCAAATGAATAGCGTCTTGTTAGGTGTTCTGTATAAGAGAACTCTAATCAACTTTATTTTGTTAGGAATATACCTAGCTTAGGACACCCGTATCTTATCCTGAAAAAAACATCTAATTATCCAGTAATGTCCTAATTTTTAGGGTTCCGAACCTCACAAGAAAAAAAACAGAACCCTTATAGGATCACTTTGTTGTCCGTATATCTGTCTGTCTAAAAGAAATCGCGTTTGTTGTATGGGAGCCCACTTAAATATTTATTTTATTTTGTTTTTTTAGTATTTGTTGTTACAGCGGCTACAGAAATACTTCATCTGTGAGAATTTCAACTGTCTAACTATCACAGTTCATGAGATACAGTCTGGTGACAGAGAACAGCGGAGTCATAAGGTCTGTGCACACCACATTTTTAAAAGAAAGAAAAGAAAGAAAGAAAATGTATTTATTTTGTCACCACGCAAGGCACACAAAAAACATAAAACCAAACAAAAGAGAACCAATAAAAAAACGCGCAGTTGACGCGCGTTTGTAGCTATACAGACGCGATACGCATGCGAGTCAGACGCAGCCTGTAGTAAAAGCATGCCGTCGACGCACGTTTCTAAAACGCGCGTCACCGGCGCGTTTTATATACATGATGTATACAGGCCCCTAGTAGTAAGGTCCTGTTTTACCCTTTGGGTACGGAACCCTAAAAATAGATTTTGCTTTGCCACTTCATCCCTGTCTGTTCAGCTATAAAATCGCAAGTTCCGAAATCGATTCAGTAGACAACCTGTTAGGTCGCGATTGTCATGTAGCATTTCAAATAGGTCCTCATATGTAATCATAAGCTCTATTGGGGTAGAAAATGTTCGAAATTGATTGAAGCCAATCTCCCTATTTGAGGGGTGATGTAAACAGGATATTTTCTGACGTTCCTTAGGGAATGATGTGTGGGAAATGTAGATACTGATTTTAAATTCGTTTCCAGTTTCCCTCGCTTCTTTCATCTCGCACACCTTTTTTTAAATAAGTTTTGAGTTCAATTCATCGACTCGTGTTTGTACTGGAAGGGTGCCAATGTCCTAGTACTAAGCCTACATTCTCCGTCCGTCCGTCTGTCAGCGGTCTGAATCCGCTTAATAACCGTAAGAGGTAGTGAGTAGAAATTTTCACAGAATATGTATTTCTAATGTCGCTACAACAAAAAATAATAAAATTAAACATACAAGAAACGTTATTTTGTGGGCGTTTCAGACGGAACCTATCGAGTGCGAGTCCGACTCGCACTTGGGCAGTTTTTCTATTCTGACTAATGTTATAAAGGCGAAAGTTTTTATGTATGTCCGTATGTTTGTACACGGTTAGGCCATGTCCTGAAATCTAATAAATAATAATAAAGAATAGCACCATCCCATCTCTTCCCGTGGGTGTCGTAAGAGGCGACTAAAGGACACACCATAAAATCTGGATGCGCATATACTACTAATATTGAAAGTGGTCTGTATTTTTGCGGATTAGCGTTTCTCAGATATGTGCTTGACACCTTGCAGTAGATGGATCTTATTAGAGCCGTTTAGGATTAGGAAGCAGAGAAAAACAGCTCGTATATGGGAGGGAACTGCACTAACCTTTTGAACGCCACGTGTCTGCGGCCGGCTTTCTCTGGCTTTCGCGACTCCGGCTCCAGTGGCGAGAAGGTACAACACTCACTGAACACTGCACAGTTTTCAAGCACAAAGCGTTAGCGGGTTTAGAGTCTTTAGCGGATAAGTTCAACACTAACCAGTTTTTTTGCAATATGCGCGGGACGCCGTCTTAGCGTTGCGAGCAATACCAAGCGAGTATATGTGCGTTCCCTTTCTTTGAGGTTGTGCAGGAAAAGGATGCAAAATGGAAAGTGTTGCAAGTTGTCACAAAAACAAAACGCGGTATTTAATTCTATGCGGCTAATTACGGAACTAATTTTTACGTGGTAATTACCAAGCGATGTAGGCGCAACCAGAATCTTACACACGGTGTCTACATCTCTATTTTTTCCAAGTCTTCTTTCGCAAGTATGCTAGAAGAGATTTCTATAGAAATGGCTCCCGTTCATTAAGCGATATTAGCACAATACTCGTATATATTTTGGGATCACTTTGCATTTTCGTAATGCATTTATTTTTACTTTTATATTTTATGAAATCCATGTGGATACATAAGAGGCGACTAAGGGACACACCATAGAATGTGTAGTAGCATTCTCTGTGCATTGCAACAACCACACTGCGATCGCCAACCAGTTTGCCAAAAGTGGCGATTATGGCAAACCCCTCCCCCCAAATGAAAAGAACAACAAAAAATTGGCCCGGTAGCGGTCAAAGGTACGCACGCAGCGTTGGAAGGCCTCCCACAAGGTGGACCGAATACCTGGTGAGAGTCGCGGGAATCCAATGGAAGGGAAAATAAAGTGGTCGATGACGCCGAATGGTTCTGCAGCGTTGGAAGGCCAAGGCCAACAAGGTGGACCGACGACCTGGTGGGAGTCGCGGAAATGGGATGGATGCGAGACGCACAGGATCGGTCGTTTTGGCGAACCTTGGAGGAGGTCTATGTCCAACAGTGGACGTCTTTCGGCTGAAATGATGATGATATACTATGCTATATCTTTACGAAGATTTGTCACCAAAACATACATATTTACTTACACACTTTGGCCTTTCTCGAGGAATAATTTAAATTCCCCTTCTTACAAGTAGCGTGAGTTCCCAGTTTCAAGTTCCAGTGCTTTAGGGCTGTCACAGACCTCACTTGCAAATCGCGTGTGGAGTAATAAGGTCCTCGCTTAGCGGCGCGCGTGCTTGGTGTTGTAATGCGCAACGCCCCTAGCTTTTAGAAGCGGGGTTTGGTGATGAGCAGAGCGATTTTTGCTTAATTTTTTTATGTAATTTACCTCTCAGTAAATTAAAGTTACTGTCGTTTTAAGATATGGTTTTTAGCATATTATTACTACCAATATTAAATCTCGTCATTTTTAATTTTTATGTTTGGGTGGAGAAGAAAAAGTCTAACGTTTCTGGAGTAGTGGCATTGTTTCCAATCTAAAGGAAAAAAAAGAAAACAATTACTTTTAGCAAAATAACCCCTTAGATGCAATAGTTAGTAATTCGTTGTCGATGTTTTAACCAGTGGGTCAATATCGTAAAATCAATACAAACGATATTTATTCAGGATTTGCGATTGTGAAAACAATTTTAACTTCTCTTTGTATTAGTTTAGCTTCTGATTCACACAGAAAGAGGTGCATAGCTGCTGCTCTTATAAGAGAGAGGCGATTTTTGACTACAGTTGACAATGAGAATCTGCTTGTAGACCATTCCGTCGAAGGTGGTGAATATAAGTGGTGGTGGGTCGTATATAAAGTAATTCGAACAAGAAAAATAATCCTCCACGAGCACGATTTTGACTACCCTTTTTGCAAATTGAGAATTACCCTGATATGACTTACCTCTACCGCTCAAACACTCAGTCGCAACCTCATCTCTAGCGAATTTACTCCACGCATTGAACGTATGTCATCACACCGGCTCAAATAGGAGTTTTGCGTGGTCCTAACACTCTTTATGTATGTGAAGTGTTAAAGTTAAACTTGCATTATGTACACTCACGGACAGAAGTAAGGGATCATTGAACTTATGTCTACATCGGCTCAGATACCTACCCGCTTTGCGTGGTTCTAACACTCTTTATGTATGTGAAGTGTTAAAGTTAAACTTGCATTATGTACACTCACGGACAGAAGTAAGGGATCATTGAACTTATGTCTACATCGGCTCAGATACCTACCCGCTTTGCGTGGTTCTAACACTCTTTATGTATGTGAAGTGTTAAAGTTAAACTTGCATTATGTACACTCACGAACAGAAGTAAGGGATCATTGAACTTATGTCTACATCAGCTCAGATACCTACCCGCTTTGCGTGGTCCTATACTTTTTATGTATGTGAAATGTTAAAGTTGCATTACGTAGGTACAGTCAATAACAGAAGTAAGGGATTATTTAACATTGATTGTATGTCATCACACTGGGTCAGTCACCCGCTTTGCGTGGTTCTAAGACTCCTTATGTATGTGAAGTGTTAAACTTGCATTATGTACACTCACGGACAGAAGTAAGGGATCATTGAACTTATGTCTTTACATCGGCTCAGATACCTACACTTTTTATGTACGTGAAATGTTAAAGTTGCATTACGTAAGTACAGTCGATGACAGAAGTAAGGGATTATTTAACATTGATTGTATGTCATCACAATGGGTCAGTCACCTGCTTTGCGTGGTTCTAACACTCTTTATGCATGTGAAGTGTTAAAGTTAAACTTGCATTATGTACGCTCACGGACAGAAGTAAGGGATTATGGAACCCTAAAAAATCAAAATGTGAAATAAAAAAGCATTTTTTGCAACTGAATTAATTAGTTTAGTCATACTTATTTATAATATCTTTAAAATGTACTTACAAGTTCACTTACTACCATTTAAACCACGGACGAGACGTCCGTGCCCTTGTTTGATAGTAATACATTATTTGCATCTGGGCAACTCCACGTACAAGTGTCGTCATTCCAGAGCTCCTTTCAATGATCACGATAAAGCCCGACTGAATTTCAGGGTTGAGAGGCCACCAGCCCAAAGTGATACCCAAGCAACAACGACCAGCCTTAGATTCCTGAGCAAAGGTGGCCGATCGCGTTAGGCAACGGTTCTCACGCCCCAGTCGCCGGAAAGCCGCCGGGATTTCGATCCCGATTTAATGGCGAGCAATGGGTAGCTCGCCGTCCGTCCGGACCGAGGCCAAGTCGTTGACGATGCGTACTGTTCCACGCGCGCCTCAAGGAGATGTCAGCAACTGTAGGGGCCCAGCTGGGTCGAAGCCTACTGGGGCCAAGGGTCTGATTCTGAAAGGAAGACTCGGCCCTAGTACGAAAGGCAAAGAAGGAACAGGAATGGGTTTTTAGTCAGTAAAAGTCTGAAATTATCTCTCGCTCCGCCCAAGAGCGCGATTAGTCATTAGATGATTTTCCCACCTAAAAAAAAAGAAAAAACCCCAGAGATAAGTGTTCAAGACTCGGCCCTGGTACGAAAGGCAAAGAAGAAACAGGAGTGGGTTTTTAGTCAGTAAAAGTCTGACACTATCTCCCGCTCCGCCCAAGAGCGTGGGATGTCATAAGATGATTTTCCCACCGAAAAAAACCTTCAACACACATACAAACCACTGTCGCCTAAAATACCACACCAAACAAATGGCCCCTCAACCCCAGAGACAAGTGTTCCCTTAGGTTAACTTATTTGTGAAGCCACTGGCAGAGGATATTCTGTTTCTTTTCTTTCCTTGGGATAATTTTCTGCTATTTTTTCAAAGACGAGCTTGCGGATAGCGAGTAATGGGTGGCTCGCCGTCCGACCGTCCGGTAACCGTCCGGACTGAGCCCAAATCATCGACGGCGCGTACTGTTCCACGCGCGCCTCAGTGAGATGTCAGCAAATCGTTAGGGGCCCAGCATGGTCGAAGCCTACTGGGGCCACGGGTAGTGTGAAAGAGAAACCCGGGACCCTGGGATGAAGGCAAAGAAGGAACAGGAGTGGATTTTTAGTCAGTAAAAGTCTGACACTATCTCTCGCTCCGCCTAAGAGCGCGATTAGTCATTAGATGATTTATCCACCTAAAAAAAAAAGAAAAAACTCCCAGAGATAAGTGTTCCCTTAAGACAAGTGTTCCCTTAGATTAACTTATTTGTGAAGCCACTGTAGAGGATTTTCTATTTCTTTTCTTCTCTTGGGATAATTTTCTGCTATTTTTTCAAAGACGAAAGTTTGTGTGTTTGCTACTTCTTCACTCTTAAACGGCTAAACGAAAATCGAAGAATCTTGGTACATGGGCAAACCATGTCCTGGATTAGCAGATAGCATACTTTTATCCAGAAGTATGTTCGGCATCAATGGCAGAAACTATTTTTTTTTTATTGTTATTGATAGGCTCGCGTTTGAACATAATCTCACCTGATGGTAAGCGATGATGTGGCTGACGATGGAGCACGCTTGCCTAGAAGTAACCTATTCACTCTTGACTTAAAGACCCCTATAAGACACGGTATAACATTTTGGTCCTCTCTTTGACAATTTTTTTTTTATTTTTTGTACAAATACCACAAAATAGACCGGTACAGAAGTCAATCTCATGTATGTACTTCACTTTTCATACCTACGCTCGGCGATTGCGCTAGGGTTAGCGCGTGAAGCCGAACTGTCCGAGTGCGACCGGGCAAGGTGATAAATGCCTACCTGATCTGAATTGTAAAAATATTACATGGCCACAAAATTATCTTCTCTTTCTCGGCGCGGGGCCTGTTCTATGTCACGTTAAAACAAACCATCAAAATACAAGCAAATATCTACTTACCTCTCTGAAACAACTGACAACCTAAAAAACATCAATTCACTGTTTAATGTTGAATTTAAACAAACGTTCACTGAACAGTTAGAATAAGGTATTTTTTTGTTGGTCCATTTTTCCACAAAAAAGTTCACAGACGCGTGTCTCAAATGGATAGCACTCGAGCTCGCATTGAGCTGAATTGAGCCGAGATATCGTTGCTTTAGCGCGCTTTGTATGTAGATTGACTTCTGTACCTATCTATTTTGTGCAAATAAACAGAACCAGTTGCTAATGATCGCCAATAGTTTCCTTACTTATTGTTTTCTTCCTAAACTTAGTTCTTTCTTTGCTACTTCTTCGATATAGTTACTCGTACTACTTCGTAGGTAGACATGTGCCGATAGGCGAAACACGTGCGGCCCATACTTTCTTTCTTTCTTACAATATCTTTGTAAAACTTGTAATAACTGGGTCATTTATTACTGTGATCTTTGTCGAGTTACGTAAGTCTAAGTATATTTCCGAAATGGTTTGCCGATAAATTGGATACGTAGGATCCAATTTATCGTGAGGAAACTGACATGTCCTAGAACCAAAAATTCGAGGACGTGTGACATCCACCAACCCGCACTCAGCCTGCGTGGTATATTATTACCATTCCCTCTGCTAGAGAGGAGGCCTTAGACCCAGCTGTGGTAACATTATAAGGCTCATTATGCTTTTATGCGCCCTGGGTCAAGTCCAGAGGGAGTGTCAGACTTCTACTGACTAAAACCCACCCGCGTTCCTTCAATTGCCTTTTGAGTTCCATGACCGCGATAACTATTTCGAACATGCCCGCGAAGTGAGAAATCGATTCAATTTTTTCATTTTTTTTTTTAATCTCTAACCTATGAATCAATGTAACATGTCAAACACGTCAATAAATTTTTGATGCAATAAAAATCCTTCAGTTATCCTGTCATCCCATCCAAACAAAATATTTTATAACCAAAAAAAAAATATAATAAAAATATCGATCATACTTATTTGAAACCCCCATACCCTAAGCAAATAGAAGGGCTCGTGCAAACCCTTGATTGTCAAACACCGAAAAAATCAAACTACGAACAAACCAATATAATAGGGTTGCACCGAAAATTTCTATAGAATATCATATTTTTATGATGGGCCCCGATTAATCACGGTGTTCTATGAGGGTTCGATTACAAACATAATTATTACAAAACACATGTAATTTTGAATCTTATTTTAATTGAAGTAAGGATGATTGTGTCCGCAAATTGGGTTTGTCAAAAAGTATTTGTTTAAAAGCTTATTTTTGGAGCTAAATGCCCTTTATTAGTTTTGGTTTGGATGAAAAGGTTCAAACGCAGATGGCTGGAATTGAAAGAAAAGTGGGTATTTGATGTGGTTTTATGCTCAGCTCCTTTATGTGCTAGTGTAATAATATCGATTGCTCTAGTTGTAATGGTTAAAGATAATATTAAGCGTAAAGCATATGCATAATCAGCCTTTTAATGTTCCCACTGTTGGGTCTCAGACCTCTTACGTTATCACACATCTTTTTCTAGATATTTTGGAAACAGATATTTTATGAATGTTATCTAGATTTCTATTGAAATCAAATCATTTTGTGTAAGTTGAAACTAATCCAGTAAAGATATCTGAAAAAAGTACACAGTTTGTTGTTTTTGACAGACCTGTTGGTCTAGTGGTTAGTGGCCCTGACTGCTATGCCGGAGGTCGTGGGTTCGATTCCCACCCAGGACAAATGTTTGTGTAAACACCCATGCGTGCTCAATATAAAAATGATTTATGCCTTGTGAAATGTAAAACTTCTCTTATGAGGAAAAGCTTCTTTGGTATTGCACCGCAAATATATAATAAAATACCCGATGAAATAAAATGTATGCCAGTGCAGAAGTTTAAAAAAACGCTTCATGGGTTACTACTTGAAAAATGTTATTATACTCTAGGTGAATTTATTAATGACGAATCTCTGTAATTTTATAATATTGACATTTTTACTTATACTTGACATTTTTAATACTTTTTTTTTTTTTACTTGTTTTATTTCTAAATTAATCTTCTGAATTAACTATAAGTTTTGACATGAAATGAAATTGATTATGAATATTGAAATTTTACTTGCTTGCATAATTATATTATGACGAATTTATATTTTAATTTAATAGCATAATACTTATTTTCTTACTTATTTGTATGTCAATTGGCAAAACATAGCGCACTACCTAATTTTATAACATCTTGTATATAATTATCACCTATGTTTACAAATAAATGATTCTGATTCTGATTCTGATTCTGTAATGAGCACGATCATTAGTTCTGTTTCTGGGTTTAATTTATCTATATATGTATGTATTTAAAAATATATAAGTATGTTTATCAGTTGTCTAGTACTCATAACACAAGCAGTTGTGGAATATTATATTATTATCATATTATTATTTAAAGTTATCCTTAAGTGCAAAATTTCTTTCTCATTTATATGGTTTGCTGTAAGAAAACCCAGTTGTGGGTTAAGCTCGCTTATGTACATCGACTGTCCTATTTTTATTGTCTGTTTAAAATTATGTGTACAATAAAGAATAACGAAAATCTGCTATTTTGCGTGAATTTTGACCTTTTATAATATACTCATAAACTAAAAAAATGAAACATAACTAAGTATATAAACCATTTAAAACATTTAATCGAATAATGAATTTATTTTCGAAATACATTTAAGGTTTTAAAAAACAAATATTTGAATGACGGAATTCCTTTTTGTCAACGCGTTAAATAAACCAATGGGCTTTTAAACCATGCTCACGTTGACGATAGATGGTACGGGAAGAGCCCTCTTAATGCGTCTATAAACTAGGCGTGTGTAACTCTTTACTGAACCGACTCACTGTTCCGAAACATTTTAGTGTTCCGAAAGATTGGAACAGCAGTAATGTTTAACGCATACATCATTTGTAACAATTGGAATACTGAAACACTCTTTACTTTAAGTGACCTGCAGTCTTTTTAAAATTCAAATTAAAACGTAAATGGTGTAAATTTTAATGAACTGAACTAAAAACATCTGCTTTTTTTTTGCTTTAAATTATTCTCAACTCAAAATTCTTTAAATTATTCTCAACTCAAAATTCTTTAAATTATTCTCAAATCAAAAACTGTTGGAGTACCTGTGTGGCGCAACGTAACAGATCACGATTCATAACAGTCAGTGTCTGTGTTTGTATCTTTTGAGACGTTGTTCCAAATGTTCCATTTGTACCTTGTGAGTCGATGTTTCAAATGTTCCGTTTGTATCTTGTGAGCTGATTTCAAATGTTCCGTTTGTATCTTTTGAGCCGATGTTTCAAATGTTCCGTTTGAATCTTTTGAGCCTATGTTACAAATGTTCCAAATGATACATATCACTGTTTCGGAACATATCAGTGATTCCTTGCAAATGTTCCAGTCGCAGAGATGGCACACTTTTCCCACGCCTACTATAAACTGAAAACAACACATCAGCGGCAAAAGCTCAATTTACTTGATTAATTTATTCCCACTCCAACATAAATGCTTTGTCGTAGAATTTTTAACACGCATACATAAATTAATTGTAATGAATTCATTTTCGCACGCGTGCGTCTTAAAAAAATAAATAAACTCGTGGCTTAAGAATAAGCTCCCTTAACTCTCTGTTCAATTTAGTGTCATTTGTTCTGTAATACTACGTTTTTCATGCGGCTTTTGCTACTGGACTTTATGCTTTTTTTTAATGATTTAAACTAGTGCTTGACTGTGATCCCACCTGATGGTAAGCAGTGATGCAATCTTTAATGAGCTTCACTCTAGCCGATGACACCTAAATTATAATCGAACCAGAAGAACGCTGCTGGAATTGTGAAAAACTTATGGCACTTAATTATACAGTGGGTTTCTACCAGTTTAAGATTTTTTTTTGTGTTCGCAGCAATACTTTTAGTTTTTTTTTTTTTTTTAAATTATTAATAAAATATATAACGGCAATATTACTGCAGGAATTATGAAAAACTAAATCACCGTCACCAGCCACGATTCCACCATACTCCCCAACTCACCAGTATAACACATAATCAACAGCTGAAATCATATTTACCCCTTCACAAATATTAGTACAAAACCGAAAGGGAATTGCCAAATGCAATTACAAGTTAGGAACTGCATATTCATGTGTTAAACAAGCCAACATGAGCAAACAAGCCTTCATAACGATGTCTGGGAAGGCACGGACAATTAGGACCCGAAACGACAACCACGCTGCAAAAAAGAGAATATAAACTTTTTTCTCTTTCACACGTTTTGAATTGAATATAATTGTTTTTGGGGTTCCCCTAATTGCTATGACTCTGCTGTCCGTATGTCTGTCACCAGGCTGTATCTCAAGAACCGTTATAGTTTAGCTAGACCATTGAAATTTTCATAGATGATGTATTTCTGTTGCCGCTAAACACATACTAAAAACAGAATATATAAGTGGGAAATAAATATTTAAGTGGGGGTTCCCATACAACAAACATTTTATACCGTTTTTTTTTTGCTACGGACGGTACGGAACCCTTCGTGCGCGAGTCCGACTCGCACTTGACCGGGTTTTTTTTTTTGCGAAATTCCGTTTTGAAGAAAGATGTAACAGAGGTTCGATTCCCATACTTCGGAACTTCCGATTGCTTTTGCAACTTCGATTCGATAAATTTTAATGGGAAATATCCGAGGTACAAACAAGTTAATATACCTACTTGTTGCGCTGGTGATCCAATGAAGAATTCTAAGAAGTTCTATATCTCCGAAGTTTATAATCAGATCATGACAATACTTCAATGGAACCAATTTGGGAGTAAATACTTTCAATAAAAAAAAATTCAAATTCAAATTCAGGTTCTCGATCAGACCGGGAAATCTTGATTGATTTATTCAAAAACAATTTACATTGTGTGCGAATATTAAAGATATAATATAATATTAAATTCGAAATCGATGAACATAATATCTACATCAAAAAATTAATAACGTAACCTCCTCCTTTTTGAAGTCTGTTAAAAAGTATCAATATCCCTTGAGATGATCGTTACAATGCTATTCTCGTCTCATTAATTGATGCAAACTAACAAGTTCATATCTCAGTCAGCAAACATCTGTCCTCATGCATCCTTTTACAAAGTTCTAATTCATTGAAATTTACGACAGACTATATCGCTACACTTCTTTTCAGAAGCGTAAGAATAGCAGGGGTGCAAAATAAGAACCAAGTACATTGTGGACTTCCCACCCATGCGCACAAAGGCCACCGTAGGCGCGGGCTTGCGGACGGCGAGCAATGGGTAGCTCGCCGTCCGACCGTCCGGTAACCGTCCGGACCGAGCCCAAGTCGTCGACGGCGCGTACTGTTCCACGCGCGCCTCAGGGAGATGTCAGCAAAACGTAGGGGCCCAGCAGGGTCGAAGCCTACTAGGGCGACGGGTAGTGTGAAACAGAAACTCGGCGCCCTGGGCCCTGGGACGAAGGCTAAGAAGGAACAGGAATGGGTTTTTAGTCAGTCAGTAAAGTCTGACACTATCTCACGCTCCGCTCAAGAGCGGGGGATGTCATAATGATGATTTTCCCACCGAAAAAAAGACCCATACGCACAAAATGTTTTCGGAACACATTTATTAAGTACTAGCTATTGCCCGCGGCTTCACCCGCGTACATAAAATATAGCATTTGACACTCAGGAATAAAGCAGCTTTCTATCGGTGAAAAAAATTTAGCAATCGGACCAGTACTTTCAGAGATTACCTCCTACAAACAAGAAAATATAAAAACAAAAAAAAAACTTTAAATCTCTAAAATATTGGTGTAGATACAGCTAAGTAGAGGAACCCTGTCGCAATCAGTGTTTTCTGAAAGCTACAACCTTTGTGTAAAGAGTGAAAAAGCTACTTCTAGGCAGTCGTAATCCATCTTTAACCAAGTCATCGCTTATAGCTTATAATCAGGTGAGATAGTGGCCACGCAGCCACACGCGTGTAAGAAAACAGATGTTGGATTTGCAAATATTCTATCAACAGAAACTGAGAGTCATTTCATGCATCCTTTATCACAAGACGCATTAATTCAAACACTGTGTTTACCTAAATGGAAAACGGGAAAACAACAGAGTTCCGGACATGCCAATTAAAACCACTGGTCCTCCTTTTGCCGCTCGCTTCGTTTGCGCCAATTGCAGTGAACATGAATGAAGCCATAAAGTTAGCTTTTACTGCCAATCTTGATACTTTATTTCTATTTGAAGGGAGGATAAAATTTTGATGGTGAACCGTTTAGGTGAGGGTTTATTGGTACCTGGAATTATTGGACCATTGTGGGCACTGTCGTTTTGTTTTGTAGCAGGAGAAATAGTATCACGAAGTTGTTTCATGTGTGTTTTTAACCTTAAAATGGCCATCCTAAGCCGAACGTGATGCGTCTTCCAGCGCCAAGCTTTTTTTTATTATTTATAGGCTCGTGTTTAATCACTATCTCACATCATGGTAATCATTGTGGTTAACGGTAGAGCACCCTTGCTTACAAGTAACCTATTCACTCTTTTCTTAAAAACCCCTAGGTTGTAGGAAACACAGACTCCGGCAAGGAATTCCACTCTTTAGCTGTACGCACAATGACTATAATAATCTATAAATAAATTTCAAATAGTACTATAATTTTGTGCTTTAAATGAACAAAGGCCCCCCCTATTGAAATTAATAAATGTAAGGTTAGGGTTATAGGCAAGTACGCACAAAAAAAAACGCTTATAAATTAGTTGTTGTCTTCTAATAAAATCATAGCGTGGAGGGCACGGGAACGTTTGTCTTCTATACAAGATTATGGCGCTTAGCAGAGTAAATAATTTTGTATTTTTTAAGTAACTAGTACTTCCACCTTTAGTGCAACCACTGGTCTCGAAACTGTGAAGAAAAACATCGTGCGGAAACCGGCATGTCCTAGAACCAACCCGCATTGGGCCCGCGTGGTGGATTACGGCCCATTCCCTCTCTTAGAGAGGAGGCTTAAGTCCTAACAGTGGGAACATTATACATTATATGGGTTTGGAAATCAGATAGACAGTGACTGCAGTCACTCTATCTAAAGTCATCATCATAATCATTTCAAACAAAAGACGTCCACCGCTGGACATAGGCTTTCCCCAAGTGTCACCACAACGACCGGTCTTGTACGTCACAACTCTCAGATGTTAAGAGTTTCCTTGCGTTATCGAATCCGTAATGAATATATTCGCAGGAAAACCAAGAAATTAGCAAAGCCCAAAGAATCGCCTAATTTAAATGGCAGTGAACTGGGCAAATTTCTCGCAGATCAGTTGGTTGAAAGTTCTGGGAGTAGCAGCAGCGTACTGGGAGACCGCAGCGTTGCAAGGCCGAGAATTCATCTATAGTAATGCATTAAGTAGACTGGAAGCCGACATCTACATACATAGGCATATAAGGAGGGGGACTACTTTTCCATTGTGGTCTAGCGCCCACCCTGGGTTGTTTGGCTACCAATTCGAAATTCTATACATACTACTACTTATGTGTAATTTATTTCATCACCATTCTTAAAAAACGACGAAAGAAAATATCGTGAGGAAACCAACTGCTGCCCCAGTGTCGCCACAATTACCAGTCCTGTGCGCCTCACATCCATCGGATTCCCCACACCCTCACCAGGTCGTCGGTCCACCTTGTATAAAGCCTTTCGACACTGCGTCTTATGGTACGTGGTCGCAACTCCGGAACCTTTCGTACTCATCGACAATCTGTTCTACGACCAATATAGACCATTGCCCTGCCCACTATCACTTCAATTTGGTGATTCTTTGCGCTATGTCCGTAAAATTGTACAACGTCATATCAGACTGATATCAAAGTTCTTATTAATATACCTTCCTCGGAATCAACTAAAGCGTTCTATGCGTTTCCAAGAATCAGTTCCTTTCACAAAGAACTATAGTTTTGCGAATTACCAAGCGGTGAAGCTTGACAGTGTCAGGAATTCAGGGAATGGTTGGAATAATTACACGTCAAAGATGCGCACTTAATGAGGTAATTTTATGCTTCAATAACTCAGTGGGGTGATGGTTAGAGTTACGGGTAAATTGAATTAACTTGCGTGCAAATGAGTGCGCATTTCTATGCATCTGTCTGAGGAGGGGAAAATGATCTTATTTCCTAAGAAACGAGGTGAAGGTAGTGAACTAAGCGGACTACATGAATTCCTCTTTTTTACGAGAGAAATTGTAGCGACATCTATGAAGGATGGGAACTAAACTACAAAATCCTCTATCGCGTTAGAGTTCTCCTTGCGATTAGAATATATACAAAAACCCGAAATCAATCTGGCAGTTGTCTGGACAAGATATAACACCCGTTTGGTTTGGATTTTTGATGACATCCGCCGCTCTTTTTTGTGTGAGACTTTTCCTGACTAAAAGCCCACTCCTGTTCCTTCGTTGCCTTTCATATCAGGGCCGAGTCTTCCTTTCAGAAGTAGACCCTTGGCCCCAGTAGGCTTCGACCATGCGGGTGCACGTGCGGCCTGCTCTTTTGCTAGCATTACTGCTTCGCAGAAGGAGGCGACCGCCTACCACTCCTCCTCGCTTCGGACCATGGCTTGTACCAAGGCCCGGAGCGAGATATCGTTGCCACTGATCCCTGTCCCTCACGAGGACACGGCGGTGCTCTGCCCAAGCGGGGCACACCTCTAGCGTGTGCTCCACCGTTTCCTCCGGACGGTGGTCGGAGGATATTCCCTTTTCAACGGAGGTTTGCGTGACTTTACACCCTGGTCCTCATATTGTCGACCACATCGTCGCTTTCCATCAGGTGAGATAGACGACATGCGCGAGCCTATCAACAACAAAAAAAATCTCTATAGAATCGTCATGTCTTTTCTCGCTCTGGGAGAAGCGAGAGTGAGCGTCAGACCGTTAATGACTTAAAACCCACAGTGTTGCTTCAGTATCCCTTTACTGCAAGTGCTACGGCAACTCCTTCAAACCATTCGCAGCCCTGGCAGGAGTTGTCCCTGACTAACTCTTACAATTTTGTTAGCATCTATTTGAGATACGAATGGAACACAACGCGCCGGCGACTAGAATTTGGTCCTTACCTGAGGGCGACCTAACCAAGGCTCGCCGTCTGCAAGCCTAGTGCGCTTACGATAACCGGTATTCGTCCTGCGTATTACAGGCATTACAGCTGTATATTTTCAATACACTTACTCGAAAACGCGCTCTTATCCCACCGCTTTAGGCACGCAATAGACTGTTTTCCGCACTAGTGCAGAAAAGTGTGCATGCTCTCCCTCGCCACAAATTTATTACATTTATCGTATCAGGCAGGGCGCGCGTCGACCTCCGCGAGTCACCGGTCAACCCCCGTTTATTCATTTCTTCGTAAGTGTATTGAAAAAAGTCGTTTGATACACGTGCAAATTTATCACTACAGCCCTCGGCTCCAATTCCACCTCGGTCGCAATGACAAACTCTCTGCACTTGTATCAAAATTTATAACGCTACCCTGATGCAGTTACCAAGCAATGAGTAAACACTGAAAATATGCTGAAGAAATGGTTTCATAACAGATCATTCGTCAGCTACAGCTTTATGACAAAATCCATTAACTTTTCTGTGTTGTGTGTTATATATTTTTAAGTAAATAAATGTTCCCATGTGGTCCATTTGGAAAGGCATGTTAGTCAAACATAGGGCGCGCGTATGCAAAGTGCTGTTCTGCATTTGATGCATGCTCGTGATGCTTTAAAACGGATTCATTTACACCATAGTGTAACATTTGACCTAGAATTTTGTGTATCAAAAATACTAAGGGTATCGTTCGGTTTTCTGCTACACTTCTGACCTTTTACCGTGTCTTGGTACAGGCCATGGTCCGGAGCGAGGAGGAGTGGCAGGTAGTTGCCTACTTCTGCGAAGCAGTAATGCAAAGGAGGCGGCCGCACGCAGGTCCTGACAGACTGTTGGCGCTCCTTCGTACCCGCCCTATCAGGGATGCGATACGAAGCAAAAACAACAAATAAACCGCTTTAATAGTCAAATATGAAAGAATTTATAATATATCTTCATTGACCGTTGTTAATGAAGATAATTTATAAACTTCGTAAAGTTATAAAGCTTCAAAGCTGCTAATAAAAAGTGAAGTCCGTGGTCTTTGGCGGAAAAATTCATCACGCCGGCGTTTTGACGAGAGAGGCAGATATATTTATTTAAAATTGTTACATCTTGTTTGTTTTTAAGTCTTCTTAAGTTCTTTATTGTACACAAAAACATACGTAGTACACGGTGATACAGATAGGTCATGCTAGCGAAGGAGGAGGCTGCACGCGTGAGGGAACGAAGGTACTCACGCCCCAGCCATCGTTATTCCGACCCCGACTACCAGCTACGGTAGACGCGGGCTAGCGGACATCGAGCAATGGGTAGCCCGCCGTCCGGCTGTTCGGTAATTGACCAGACTAAGCCCAGTCGTCGACAGCGCGTAGTGATCCACACACTCCTCAAAGAGATGTCAGCAAACCGTAGGGGCCCAGCAGGGCTGATGACCGCAGGAAATTTTTGAAAAGGAAACCCGTAGTCCTAGTGCGCAAAGGGTAATTGAGGTGTGGTTTTAGTCAGTAAAAGTCTGCCACGCCCTCCCGCATCACCCAGAGCGCAAGACGTCATTGGATAAAAAAGGTCATGTACAAAGGCGAGAACTCAGCAATGAATTTTCTCCCAGCAAAACCACCAAGTTGGTTTTCTCCCAAGTTTTGTATTGTTTTGACTGATTATTTTATTTTCGTATATTTATTGATAAAACAGTTAGACAACAAATATTTTTTTCCCTAAAAACTCATTCTCTCATTCGCTGCGGTGTAACACAGGCCACAATAACGCCTCTCTTTAATATTCATGTAGGAAGCTTATCCGCCGTACGGAGCCGTGCTGCTGCAGACGACTGTAATGCTCGTCCATCAACTGTTTATACATACACAGTCATAAATAATTAGTGGTTCCTATCACATCACACTTTACTCTGTATTTATATATATGTATCACACTACACTAATATTTCGTAAGCCTGAACGGGTTTAGATGAAACTTGGCTCCCGGATAGACTGAAGGACTGAAATAATTGGCTGCTGCGGTCTTCCTGTCCGATAATAATTTCGGTATCTTCAAGGCAAGAGTGAATAGGCTGTATATATTTCGCCCTTTCCATTGCCCAACATACAAGTGTCTAATGTCTTAAGATGAAAGTGAGTGTTGCCAGTGATGACATATGACTCTGGAACAATTTGCCTGTTGTGGTCTTCCCGTCCGATTATAATTTCGGTATCTTCAAGGCAAGAGTGAATACGCTGTTAATAAACTAGTGCGCTTCACCATCAACGATTGCATCACTTATCATCAGGTGGGATCGCAGTCAAGCACTATAAATTAGTGCATCAATCATTTAAAAAAGAAAGACCATATCCTGTGATCCAGACATAACTTATTTTCACATAGATGAAACCTTAGGTTCTCAGTAGCGTCTCATATGCTTTGAATACCTGTGTGCTTGTGGAGCTCGCCTAGTGACACATGGGCAGGTACCAGATGAGAAAGGTAACTAAAAATAATAGTTACTTTACTTAAAATTGTATGGGTGATTTTTATATATGTTTTGTAGAAGTATTTTAAAGTAGTATCATAAGTGTCAGACACATTCCATGGGCAAAAACTTTTGTGAGATGGCGGAATCAAGTCATACAATTCCTGCGCACACTCTCCAAAATGCAATCTGTAAAACACCGTAAGGCTGGCAGCGGCTACCCTACGCCTGTGTTCAAGGCTTTGAAGATTTTAAGTCCAATCTTCAAAGCCTTGAGCACTGGCGTAGGGTCCAATCCAAATCGGGATTTCCCTTACAGAAGTCCCCATGGCCCCAGTAGGCTTCGACCCTACCGAGCCCCTACGGTTTTGTTTACCTCTCTATGAGGTGCGCATGGAACACCACGCGCCGTGGACGACTGGGACTCAGTCCGGTCCACATGATTGCTCTTCATCATCGTCATCATTTCAGCCCAAAGACATTGTTGGACATAGGCCTCCCCCATGTGTCGCCACACCGATTGCTCATTCAAGCAGAATTTGAAGAATTGCAACAGCAAAGAGATTACTGATGTGTTCTGTTACTAATTGGAAACAACATTTATGCCTGTTAAACTCATTGACACGGACTCTTCCAATTTACTATTTGAGCGTTCAATTCCGCCACTATGATTCACTGTTTTAAGGGAAACTCGTCACTGAATCATTGACATATAAAAAGACAAAAAAATACCTGTGAATAAACTGTGATGAATGAATGAATCACACATTGACAACCACTGAGTGGCTTGACATTGTTCAGAAATAATCATGAGAACTATTTAAGATTTTTTCTTTCAAGAATTTTAATAAGAAGGATGCATTTTTACTCAATGATGAAGATGAGTCACAGGAAATCAAAGTAAGATACTCAGTTGTGTTCTTTTAGCCTTTTTCATACAGTGTTATATTTCACGTGAGCTTGGCTCTTGACGTCCCTGATTTTTGCGTGAAATTATCAGTATTTTCATCCATCATACAATTTCGGAGAGCAGTGGTAGCCCATTGGAAACAGCCCTGTTTACGAGTGGTAGGTCGCGGGTTCAAACTCAGTCAAGCGCATTACTTCTTGTTATTTATTTCAACATCACTGCTCTCAAAACGGTGAAGGAAAAAATTGTGAAGAAACTGACATGTCCTAGAACCAAAAAATTTAAAGACATGTGACATCCACCGATCTACACTGTACCCGGGTGGTAGATTGCAGCCCATTCTCTCTTCTAGAGAGAGTAGGCCTGAATCCCAGCAGTGAGATCGTTATACCTAAAGGCTATATTTCACCGGGACACCATGGCGGCGTGACCAGTTGCGCCGCCATGGTGTCCCCGTAAAATATAGCCCTAACATACTCTTTGATGGGGGCGTCACTGGCCGGACTGGCGTCTGAGCTGATCGCGTCACTAAATTGGTTGCGCAACCAAACGGACACCAGGTGAGTAGCTCTCTATAGAGCTGTATACATCTTGTAGGTAGCGGCGACTGGTCGCGACGCCATGGTGTTCCAGTGAAATATAGCGCTTAGGCTGATTATATTATGTTATGTGGGTAATGCGCCTGGCTGGGTTTGAATCCAAGAAGTATAACTCATCAAGTGGAAGCCGTTTTCACTGGACCATGACTTCTCTACAACAATACCTCTTTCGTTAAAATTACAACTTAGTAACTGAGCACTTTAATTCAGTAGAAGGTCCCTAGAAGGAATGTAGCCTTAATTATTTCTACCCCAGTAATTTCATACAAACTTTAATCAATTAAGAAGATTTTAATTAAAAATGGGAGATATACGACTAAAGTACTGTCTTATTTTTAGGAAAATGTCTGGAACCATTTTATGAACTAAATAAATAATACGAACTAAATGCTGGGGTCTTGACATATCACGTTAAAATGTCAAGCGTGTGAGTGAGTAAGAGGGATGGATCTATACACACTGAATAGCTCCATCCCTTTGAACAGTTCAGTTTAAGTCGTAAAATGAATGGCGTTAAGAGCTCGCGGTTAGGTCTCCGATCTAGAAATTTGATAGATAAAATAATTTCATATAGGTGAACCCTTTAACAGCCAGCCATACCTGCCATAATTATAACAGTAAGTCTCCTCTTTGGGGAGTGACTGGAAAGACCTCACGGCGTCCTCACCTTCTGCACGCCGTAGGTTCTCACCGAACATGGTCAGTTCGGGAAGTTCCTGTACCGGATTCGTACGCCGGGTGTCGCCACTGTGTGGACCGCCCGGAGGACACGGTGGAGCACATGGTAGAGGTGTGCCCCACTTGGGCAGAGCACCTCCGTGTCCTCGTTGGGCAGATTAGCGCCAGCGATCTCTCGCGCCGGGCCTTGGTACAAGCCATGCTCCGAAGCGAGGAGGAGTGGCAGGCATCTCAGACTTTTACTAGTTAAAACCACACCTTTGTCCTTCAGTTGCCTTTTGCGTTCCAGGACCACAGGGTAGGGTTTCTGGAAAGGAATACCTAGCTATAACTCTCATTTTCACAGCAAATCCACATTTAATGAACTCTAACGAACCAGTACAAAAACATGCAAAGCCATTGAATTTTACACTCTAATTAAATTAACATCAGCTATTCAATGTGTCTGTATTTAATTGTGCATAGCCAGCGCCCACCACTTATGGTGTATTTCAATTAACTATTAATTCTGCCTACCCTGCTCATATTATTGGCTTTAACCATGATTCTCGTTTCATATTAAGTAGGGGTATTAATCACTAATTAATTTACGAGTATTTTTTTAATTGTTATAAACTAGTATTTACTTTGTATAATTATTTCATCACCACTGCTCTCAAAACGGTGAAGGAAAACATCGTGAGGAAACCGGCATGTCCTAGAACTAAAAATTCAAAGACATGTGACATTCACCAACCTGTACTGGGCCCGCGTAGTGGATTAGAATCTATTCCCTCTCCTAGAGAGGAGGCCTGAGTCTCAACAGTGGGAACATTATTAGGCCGACTATGCTATGCTAAACTAGTGCTTGACTGCGATCCCACCTGATGGTAAGTAGTGATGCAATCGTTGATGGTGAGGCGCACTAGTTTATTAAGAGCCTATTCGCTCTAGCCGAAAACACCTAAATTATAATCGGACAGGAAGACAGCAGCAGGCAAGTTGTTCCAGTCCCTCGATGTACGCGGTATAAACGACGAGGCGAAACGCATGGTCCGGACTGTAGAGATTTCTACAACGTAAGGGTGGATACTCGCCGTTCGTTCGAGATATTTTTATTTGTTAGATAGTATCTGCTTCCAGCGCCTTATAAAATTGTTGCAAGGGAACATAATTCCGGGATAAATCCTGTGTTATTCCAGGATGTGGTCTACCCGTGTGCCAAATTTCATCCAAATCCGTTCAGTTGTTCGAGCGAAACTTTTTAGTCTCGCACAGGGCTTTATTTTTGTTTTTAATGTTGTATTTTTTATTCTAAATTATTTATAGATGGGTTAACATTCTTTTTTGTTTTATTGTTGTTTATCCTCTGCGACTCCAAATAGGTAGGTTTTAATGTTTTTCTTTTTTTTTTCAAATTCGTAATGTTTTTTTTCTGTACTAAATATTTTTAACAATACTTTGTGATTGGAACCTCCTTTTAGGCAAATGTCTGGTATTAGAAAACTCCTTTATTCTATATCTTAACAATAGTTCAATAGTTTTTTTTTTGCATATTTTAGTTAATTCCATGCAAAATAATCAGTATTATTTCGGATAGTAATAACACTCGTTTTTAAGTTCTTTGTATACTAACCAACTATGAACCTTTTCCGAAATAAAAGATTTTTATTTTTTATTATTGATCAGAATTATTTGCAACTGATGCAATATTTTAATCTGATTCCGTTTTATTTTCAGGTAAATCATCACAAGTGTTACCACTCATCGCGAATGTAAGATTTTATCTCAATACGGCAATATCGTGGTAGCTACCTTTTTTTTTGTTGAGGTTAGTAAATCACGAAAGAACTCCTCCTGCAGTTCCACCCTATGATGGAGCGAGAGGGAGTGTCAGACTTTTACTGACTAAAACCCACCTGTGTTCCTTCAGGTGCCCTTTGCTTTCCAGGGCCACGTTAACTCTTTCGATCGATCCTGTGGCCATGGATTTTGAGGTATCCTAATACCAAGGCATAAGTAAATTTCTGATCTGAAAAAAAGGGATATACTCGTAAATACCTACCTAAATCCTTTTAAATTTGAACCTTAATAGGGAAACGCTAATCTAACCATTTTTATTTTGACGTGGAGAAACATTAAATTACTTTTCTCTCTCCAGGGTGGAGCGAGAGGGAGAGTCCGACTTTTACTATTTAAAACTTGAGTTCATAGACCATGGTATTTTTTTCAAAAATTCCAGCAACCTTTTGCAACATTTCCCTAAAATACAATCGCAAACGTACCAACTAGAAAAAAAACACCATTTTATCCTTACCTAAAACAAGTCCTGATAGTGATTTTATTTTAGAAGTACAAAGGTTTTCGAGCTAGAAACCATTTGAATACACATTACCTAAGCTGGCTAGATCGTGCTTAGCTCGGCCTGAGAAAAAGAAGTAAAAGTCCCTGACCGCCTGTTGCGGCGATGTTATTCTTATTTTATTTTAGTCGTGTGCTGACGGCTAGGTAGGGGAAAAAAGTTCGGTATCGATAGATGTTTAATCAATTTCCTGAAAATAAATATTTTATATTTTTTTTACCTTCCCATCTCGGTAGGTAAAGAAGAAGAAGAAGAAGATAAATTAATGCCAATATAAGATATTTTTTTGAGTGCCGAGATGGAACTAAACCAATATTTTGATGTCGAATACAGACTATAGTTCTTTTTCTTTCTGCCCTTATTCCATATTACTTGGGATCGGCGCAACACGTTTTTTTCTTCCATTCTGTCCTGTCACCAGTCCCTTTTCTTTCATATCACTCCTCACACAATCCATCCATCTTTTCTTTGGCCTCCCTCTCCTTTTCCATCCATCTACATGTATACTCAGAACTTTTTTAGTAACATGCGTTTCATCACTCCTCTTCACATGACCATACCAAGACAAACGATTGCCGTTCAGCTACAGAATACAGACTTTGGTTACTGTAATGGTTTACCGAATGGGTGGCCCTTTAGTAGACCGGAATTTGAATAAAGGCTTCAATATCGCACACATAGATACACACAATGAAGAAACAACAATTAGCCACGTTAACTCTTTCAAACGATCCGCCCTGGCAGCCATCAGCCTTAACTGACCCCGTTAATCTTGCTAACATCTCTAATTCTCATATTCTAAGCTTGTTATTTATTAACATCATTGCATTAACGTCCTCGACTCGAGGATATTTTTGTTGTTGTCATAGCGACTAATCCGAGTGATGTGGCAGAAGTTTTCTTCAAAATATCTGAGAATATAGTTTTAAGAAGCAATGTAAGCTATAGCATTCAGAGAAAATACCTTACTAACTATATCAATAAAAAAAAAACAGTCCAAAATTTATCGACTAGCGCCACATCTCTAAAAAATGCATCTACCCATGTGCACTACATGACACGAGGATATCGTTCAAGATTCTTTTGAGACTGCTCGCTTTGTCTATCTTCCACATAATCGATAATTTAAATGCACGTCACTAGAAAATGCAGCGACCAGGCAGGCGTGTTCACGACGTTGCTGATTTTATAGTATCGACTATTATATCGATATATTACAGCTCTAATTTTAGTTTGTTCGATGTTGTATTAATAGATTGTTTCAGTTCAGTTTTTGTTTTTAGACTGGTAAAGTAAAATTTCCCATGTTTAATAAAGTTGTTATAAAGCGTGTATTGTGGGCGTTGAAAGGAAAAGTGTTGAAAGTTAATTTTATTGTTTATTATCAACAGCTTGTTTTCTATTAAAGTGAAGTAGTAAACTCATAATTTACTGCAAGTTATAACGTTAGATAGTAGGCACCTACAACGTTTTTAACGCGTGTATGTTTTGTCTCTGTAAGTTAAGGAAAAGCTTCTAATTATTTTCCCACAAAATAATCTTTAAAAGTTTTTTTTTATGGTATTAAACGCTTGCCAAACCCAGCGAGGCACATTATTTTGTGTAATTTATTTCATTACCACTGCTCTCTAAACGGTGAAGGAAAACATCGTGAGGAAACCGGCATGTCCTAGAACCAAAAGTTCGAAGACGTGTGAACTCTCACTGGGCCCGCGTAGTGGATTACAGAATCCCAGCAGTAGGAACTTTAAAAGGCTGATTATGCTATGCTATGCTAAATGCATGCTTGACTGCGATCCTTCCTGATGGTAAGCAGTTTCTTAGTAAAATAAGTATTTCCAGTGTTTGATATAACTACCGGTGGGGGACCTAAGAATGGACGATGCAAATGCTAGTTCGAGGTAGCTTGAGAAAAGAATATCTGTTATTGCCCAGCTGTGGGAAAATATAAGAGGATTTTGTGGTGGAGTAAGTACTGGTTAGGCCGAGTAATTTAATCTTTTTGAAGGAACTTATACATAATTGTAACATGCACAAGTTTTATAAAGTACAATATAATATGCAAGGAAATCGTTTTCATTGTAATCAATAAATTGTTTCAAAACCTCACAACTAATTATTTCGTACCTACTTCATCAATTTTATCGACAACCGCACATCCCTAGTCTTGCTCGGCGTGTTCGCGACACTAGCAGCGTGGCACCTTATTGTTTAACTTGGCTAATTAGTCGCTGGCGTGCAAACAGGACTGATAAAACAATTCCGTGTTTGCCTATTCTATTGTCAATACTATTTATTTTAGGAGGCATATGTAGAAGCCAGAATATTTCCCTTGGCTTGCGAACCTTAACGAGGTACTCTAATTATTATTTTTTTGTAGAAAAAATATTTAGCGCGTTGGATAAAATATATTAGGTACTAGCTTTTGCCCGCGGCTTGGCCGGCGTACATAAAATATTAGCCTATACAGACCTTCTTGGATGAGGATTTTAGGTCGAAATGTGTTGTATATAGACGTTTTCGAAAACGGGGACACGCTGACAATGTACGTGTAAATTTTCAGTTTATTATTCAAATTAGTTTTTTGCCTTCTAAGAAAATGTTTATTATAAGGCATAAATTTATTTATTAAATGCTTTAGACACACTAAAGTACGGAGGCGGACTTAATATATTAGGCATTTTCTACCAGTCAACGTTTGGGTGATGCAAAGAAAAATAGTGTTGAGTGCAATAAAAGAGAGAGAAAAAGGCGAATACAAGATTACTAATAAACCATAGATATAATACGATAATCCAATATAGTAAAACAAGGTCCAAATCGAAAATTGGAAAACATTAACGCTGTGATGATACTCACTCCTTTTTCCCCACAGAACAATGGAACCACAAAACGTCACTTACTACATTCTAAACATACTTCCCTTCTGTTGTGTTTAATCCCACTTACTAATCATTACCTTACGCTCAAGCAGATCCTATCCCCACCACAATCAAGATATCAAAACTATCGAACACAGTTGTAGTATCAAACAAACACACTACGCTAGCTTTGATATAACCGCAGTTTATCGATAGTCGCTTCCCGTATCACGGTACACCACTAATCGTGTGCACGACACTGCTCAAGCCGTATTGTTTGACTTAGGTAATTAGTTCCTCGCGTGCTGCCTCTGATGAATCAATCCAGGATCAAATGTAGCCTTACTGATATGTAGGTTAGGTTTGAAGGTTTAGTCTGAAATTCTGAATAGTGGTAACATATTGGGGAAGTTAAAAAAAAACTTGGAGTTGGAATTAGAGTCGAGAGATCAAGCCACAGTTGGTTCTGTGTTCGAGCGATTTTAAATGGCTCCAAAAGATTGGAATCAAAGACGTAGGAAAAAAGGCTGCCAGGCTAAAATATGACTGGGCGGGTCATATCAGCCGCATGCACACTGACCGTTGGACAAGAGTCTCCACAAAGTGGGTACCTTAGGATGGACGACGCGTCCGAGATCGACCTGGGAATAGGTGGCGAGATGTCCTAGACGCCTAACGTAAGAGCTGGTTCGAGGTGGCGAAAGAAAAGAATACCTGGAAGAAATTGGGGGAGCCCTTTGCCCAGCAGTGGAAAAGTATAGAAAAAAATAAAAAGAAAACTGAGCGGGTGCGAGTTGGGCTCGCGCCCTGGCTGAAGGTTCCGTACAAACTTACCTACGTAAATAGTTCAATTTCCGAATGGAGTCTCCAAGATTTTGCCGAATCGCAAAAAAAAAAATTGTTGTGACGTTACAACAAATTTTCTATTTTCAGATTTATTCCTATATCTGTGCTATAAGACCTTGCTTTATGCCAAACTTCAGGATACTGGGTCAACGGGAAGTACCCTATGAATTTTGATTTCTTCGAGAGTGTCGGAATATACGTTTTTTTCGACTTAAACGGCCGTATCTTTTTCGTTCGTTAACTTAGAAGTTTGATTTTTTCACAGCTTCAAGAGACCGCAAACTTGAGCATATGGTTTTAATTTCAACTCGATACCTCCATGCATTCCCGAGATATAGGGACATTTGTTTGACAGACAGACAGACGGACAACAAAGTGATCTTATATAGGGGTTCCGTTTTTTCCTTTGTGGGTACGGAACCCTAAAAAATGGCCTACCGGTTTTGGATGTCTTGTGTATGTGAGTTTACATGTTTGTGAATGAACCCTCGATACAGGAGTAATTCCCAGTTTAGGCAACCATTTTTTTTTTTTTCAAAAAAAAACTACTAATTTTGGAATGGTTCAAAATGGAAGCCGACTCCAAGCTAGTTGCGTAAAGGCTAGCTTGAAACATAAGCAACAGTTAGTTTTAAATACTTAAAAAATAAACAGCATTTTACTGCTACATTTACGAGCCAAACAAACTAAATATAAATCTCACCAAACGACAATTACTCAACTGAAATCTAAATTTGAAACTGACCTGATCGATTTTTTTGCCATCGCATCGTATAGCGGTCGAACTACCGTCCAAATGTTTATAGAGCTGGTAATGTAGGTTAATCGATGTACATCATATGCTATATACTGTTGAGTCCATTCTGTGTTTAATATATGGACATTCGATATAGTTGATGTTAGCTTGTAGTTTATTTAGGACAAATTATACGTCTGTTTGTAAGATACTTTGACAAATACCGGATGACATTAAGGGCCTGCACACCACGTTTTTTAAACGCGCGGTTGACGCGCGTTTTAGAAACGGGCGTCGACAGCGTGCTTTTATCCTATTAAAGGTCTACAGGCTTTTTTTATTTTATTTTTTTCGGTGGGAAAATCATCTTATGACATCCTCCGCCCTTGGGCGGGGCGGGAGATAGTGTCAGACTTTTACTGACTAAAAACCCACTCCTGTTCCTTCGTTGCCTTACGTACCAGGGCCGAGTCTTCCTTTCAGAATCAGACCCTTGGCCCCAGTAGGCTTCGACCATGCTGGGCCCCTACATTTGCTGACATCTCCTTGAGGCGCGCGTGGAACAGCACGCGCCGTTGACGACTTGGGCTCGGTCCGGACGGTTACCGGACGGTCGGACGGCGAGCCACCCATTGTTCGCCGTCCGAAAGCCCGCGCCTACGGTGGCCGGAAATCGGGATCGGAATCTCGGCGGCGGTTGGGGCGTGAGGACCGCTGCCTCACGCGATCGGCCGCCTCCTTTGCAAGCATTACTGCTTCGCAGAAGGAGGCGACCGCCTCCTCCTCGCTCCGGACCATGGCCTGTACCAAGGCCCGGCGCCCGTCTACAGGCTGCGTCTGACTCCCTGCGTATCGCGTCTGTATAGCTACAAATTCGTGTCAACTGCGCGTTTAAAAAACGTGTTGTGCATAGGCCTTAAGAGAAGCCATGCCCTTTTAAGGGGCTGTATTTACAGCCTCTAAGACTCCGCTGTCCATCCGTCCGTTTGCCTGTCTGTCTGTCCGTTTGTCACCAGGCTGTATCTCATGAACCGTGATAGTTAGACGGTTGGAATTTTCACAGATGTATTTCTGTTGCCGCTATAATAATTACTAATAAAAAATAGAATAGAATAAATATTTAGGGGGCTCCCATACAGCAATCATGTTTTTTTTTGCTACGGACGGAACGGAACTCTAGGTGCGCGAGTCTGACTCGCACTTGACCTGTTTTTGAGTCTAGCTTTTAGTTTTAGTCTGCAGAGTAGTGTGGTATGCAGTTGAATTGGGATACTTTATGTTATATTATTATGTTCTTTCAATATTGTTCATGATATTTGCTGACTGACAGCTCTAAATCTATTTTCTTTTCTTCGTTTCGTTCTTTTATTTATTTAACGATTTATGTACACACACAGAAATAAAAGATTAGAAGAAGGAAACAGAAAAATAGGTACAAAGGTGGTGCTTTTGCGATAAGAACACCCCTTGTACACTTGTTTTTACGAGCACTGGGTTGCGACTGTTGCAACCCAGTGCTGGGCACGCCTTAATTATGGCGATAAGTCCCCTCTTTGAGGAGTGGCTGGAAAGACCTCGCGTCCTTACTTACCGCATGTCGCAGGTTCTCACCGGGCATGGTAAGTTCGGGAGGTTCCTGTACCGGATCCGTGCAGAAGAGACGCCCGGGTGCCACCATTGTGTGGACCGCCCGGAGGACACGGTGGAACACACGGTAGAGGTGTGCCCCGCTTGGGCAGAGCACCGGCGTGTCCTCGTGAGGGCGATCGGCGGCAGCGATCTCTCGCGCCGGGCCTTGGTACAGGCCATGGTCCGGAGCGAGGAGGAGTGGCAGGCGGTCGCCTCCTTCTGCGAAGCAGTAATGCTAGCAAAGGAGGCGGCCGATCGCGTGAGGCAACGGCAGCGGTCCTCACGCCCCAACCGCCGCCGGGATTCCGATCCCGATTTCCGGCCACCGTATGCGCGGGCTTGCGGACGGCGAGCAATGGGTGGCTCGCCGTCCGATCGTCCGGTAACCGTTCGGACCGAGCCCAAGTCGTCGACGGCGCGTAGTGTTCCACGCGCGCCTCAAGGAGATGTCAGCAACCGTAGGGGCCCAACAGGGTCGAAGCCTACTGGGACCATGGGTGATGCGAAAGTGACCCCCGGGGCTCTGGAAAAAAAAAATGGCAAAGAAGGAACAGGAGTGGGTTTTTAATCAGTAAAAGTCTGACACTATCTTACGCTCCGCCCAAGAGCGGGGGTTGTTATTAGATGATTTTCCCACCAGAAAAAAAAAGAGTGTAATCTGTTTTTTATGGTTCACACTATAACACATAAAAAATACTTTTGTTTCACCAAAGAGTTATTAAAAGATTTGCCAATTCCAAAGTGGAGGTTTCTAAAATAAGGGAATGATAAAACTAAAAAAAAATATATGATGTACATTACCATGCAAACTTCCTATGTAGTTTTCCTTCTGCCTTTGTAGATTTTTTTAATACGTCATAAATCGTAAACTGCAATTTACCTTTCAAGTTTCCAAGAGTCCGACTCGCACTTGCCCAGTTTTTTTAAGTTTTTCCGTGTAACGTGTTTTTGAGCTGTCTATTTCGAAGTACATTAAACATTATGTACGTTATTCTTAACCATTCCTCAAACATTATGCAGTAACCAACAATGCGTCATAAATTAACTAGGACTATATGAGAGACGTTTATCTTCAATATATCATTATTACACGGTGTATCGGCTCGGGTGTAGCAAACCGAACGTGTGTCGTGATGGCGAGTTGAGAAGGCATGTGTCATATTTGTTGCGTAGTTTCAAACTATGCTCTGTGATGCAGTAGGGTTATTAGGAAGGGAATTGTACTGTAGTTTGGATTGAGGTATAGCTTTTAGCAAAGCTGTTTTTTAAGCCTACTGGGGCCATGGGTAGTGTGAAAACGAAACCCGGACCCTGGGACGAAGGCAACGAAGGAACAGGAGTGGGTTTTTTAGTCAGTAAAAGTCTGACACTATCTCTCGCTCCGTCCAAGAGCGGGATTTGTCATAAGATGATTTTCCCACCTAAAAAAAAAAGCTGTTTTTTTAATCATAATTTTGTAAAGTACCCTTAAAAAATATTATATAACTGGTGACATCACATCTTAAGATTTATTGTGAAAGCTTATTTATTTTTATGTAACATGCTGTGAGCGAGCTTGCTACCTTCACTTTGTCACATAAACCTTTTAAGGTTTTAGACAAGTGTTTTTGTGGTAACGACAAGTAAGTATAAATGTATTGAACACTAAACTAAAAAAAAGTTCTTTATTGAACAGAGCATATTGGTCTAATGACACTATGTATTTGGTGGAGCTATATTATCGTCAAATATATCACTATTTCACAGTGTGACGAATCATAGTACAGCAAACCAAGCGTGTATCATCATGGTGAGTTGAGAAGCGAATTGAGAATATGTCATATTTGTTGCGTGTTCGGGTAGTGTGAGTTGAGGTGTAGTAGGACTTTCAGGTAAGAAAGTGTATCTCGGTTTGAACTGAAGAAAATTTATTTTCCGTGTTTTTGTAGTCGTGGTCGGTTAAGTTTATTTTTGCAGTTTAAATTAAGCTGACAAAGAGTTTCTGCTGCAGTCATTCTATCAGCGTATATATAGCCTAATCAAATATAAAGTCGCTGGTTCATAGACCAAAATCTTTAAGATTGACCATGTAACATTCTTTTAGCGCATGTAAATGCTGTACCTACATTTTTTTTTATATTGTTTTGCTGAGCATGTAACTTATTTGTTGCATTTCTCCAAAGGTCTTGTTTTCCTATTCCTTTATGTAGATGGCGGCCACTAGGTTTTTATTGACATGAAAATAACACCTCAATTAATAATGCTGACTGCTGCTGATGGCTGCTGGTTGTTTTTTATTTGATTTTTGTTTAATAATACTTCACTCAATTTGTAATATCTATTATTTATTTATTGTGCACACCTATCACCGTGTTATATTTTTTAACCCAAAGGGTAACTGGTAGAGAATGCCATGTTGCATCAAGTCCGCCTTTGTACCACTATTGCACATGAAGTTAAAATAAATAAATAAATAATATTATTTGTGAATGAACAAAAAAATTCAATTTAAACACATTAATCATATGCGTCGTCCCTAAGCATGCTACGGCGATTTCTGTCACACGAAAATGCATTCCATACTCCACAAACACGCGCCCGCCTCGCTTCGCCTTATTAACCGCGATGAGTGATTTATAGGAATACAAGACTTATGGCGTTTGAAATAACGACGAGCGTGTAATTTAGTTAAAAGGGTTATTTTAGCGTGTCAATTAAGCACTGAAGATATGTTCTATATTTGGATTCTCAAGCCGCCATATTGAAAACGGCCCTTAAAATATGCTGAAATTATTTTATTTTATGGCATGTTTATTTGAGTATGTAAGTGGGTTTTATTGTTTATTTATGAAATTATTGTGGATGTTTGCGTTGCTTGAATTTTATTCTTCTTTTAAAGTTTATTAATAGATTTTGTACTTCAGTTAAATTTCGAAACGATGGGTAGAAATACCTATCCTTATTCCTTGTGACGCCGCACGTGAACGCGTGAGGCAATGGCTCTCACGCCCCAGCAGGATTCCGATCCCGATTTCCGGCCACCGTAGGTGCGGGCTTGCGGACGGTGAGCAATGGGTAGCTCGCCGTCCGACCGTCCGGTAACCGTCCGAACCGAGCCCAAGTCGTCGACGGCGCGTCCTGTTCCACGCGTGCCTCAAGGAGAGGTCTGCAACCGTAGGGGTCCAGCAGGGTCGAAGCCTACTGAGGCCATGAGTGATGCGAAAGGGATCCCCGGGGCCCTGGAACAATGGCCAAGGAAGAACAGGAGTGGGTTTTTAGTCAGTAAAAGACTGACATGCCCTCTCGCTCCGCCCAAAAGCGTGGGATGTCATAAGATGATATTCCCACCCAAAAAAGAAGGTGGATTTTAAACAGTAAAACTCTGGCACTCCCTCTCGCCCCACCTGAAGTGGGAGAAGTAATTTGATGATACCTTAAAAAAATTATTTTCAATACCTCGGAAAGCATTTTTTATTTACTATGGCATAAATTTTATGGTAGTCTTGGCCTCCCAAATATTTACGAATCAACTCATATAAATGCAAATTAATTTTTGATAACTCAAGAAGCATTTTCCCAACAGTGGGAACTTGATAGTCTGTTAATACTGTTTTTTATTGTTTATTTTATGTTAACAAACAATTCAGTTCCGTATAAATAAGTAACCGAAACCAATAAAATTAAATTTAATTATAGAATAAACATTACTTCTGCTTTGATGACCGTTAAATTGTTAATTATTTTTAAAATGAATCCGGTTTTAACCGGTTATCACTAGTTATAAGTGGTATTAACTGGTTTTAAATAGAATATTTTTATTCGTTGCATGGGCTGTGGCGTTTTAAAATAAAATTTATGTAAATATGACAGGAATGTCGCTTTGTAAATTGTGTGGGTTCCGTATGTTTAAGATAATTGGATTTTCTTGTGTTCTGTCTAATTTTGGATTTTGTTCATTAATATTGATGTAACACCTATTTATTATAGATGCTTGTATATTTGTATAATCAATCGATACATTAATTCTGATTGAATACCTATTTATATTTAAAGGCAGCTCATATAATACTTAACAGCGATAAATAGTACCCAATTTATTATTTATTTCACTGTTTTTTTTCTGCTTTGACCTAGATTATTTTCATTTAGCATTTTTGAGCACTAGTTGATCAAAGTAATTTAACGAGGTCGTGAGAAAGGTGGGAAATTGAATATTGCTTTTTTCTTATATTTGAACGGATCCAATATTTGAATTCTAACTAGCGTTTATATTTTATTCGCGCACTAGGTGGATAAGTGAGCTTTTATATTATTATGCGAGCCACATAGAAGTGGTCGATGTGGGAATACTCGGGGGAGGCCTTTGTCCAACATTGGACGTCTTTCGGATGATATGTTGACTTTATTAAATCAGACATTTTGCGTAATACTTAACATTTTTTTATGTGGCAACTTCTGCTCTTGTAGAGCGAGAGGGAGTTTCATCCTTATACTAACTTCTAGGACTACGGGTTTCCTTTTCAGAAATTCCTCGTGGCCCTCGTAGTGGTATCGGCCCTGTTGGGCTACCACGGTTTACTGACATCTGTTTGGTTACGCGTCGTCGACTAATTAGGCTGAGTTCTTACTGGACGGGCGGACGGCTCTAACTAGGTGTAGTAGGTGCCTATGCCTTTGCCTAGCGGTTAAAGGGTTTAAAAGTAGGCAATTTTAAACCCTTTAACCGTATTGATCGTACAACTGTTTTCGTATCTTATTCGCTATGGTCGTGTATTTGCGACTGGGTACTCCATTTCGTTTAGCTCTTCAATCCCCATAGGCGACAGAAGAGCTGACGAGATGGAGTATATGGTCGAGCTCATGGATGTGTGACCCTGGTGGAATAAACGCGACAGTGTTTGTCGAATATATCCGACGTAGGCGCTTAAAAGATTGAACTAGATTTTTTTTTTTTCGGTGGGAAAATCATCTAATGACATCCCCGCCCATGGACGGAGCCCCTACGGTTTCTGTCATCTCCTTGAGGCGCGCGTGGAACACTACGCGCCGTCGACGACTTGGGCTCGGTCCGGACGGTTACCGGACGATCGGATGGTGAGTCACCCATTGCTCGCCGTCCGCAAGCCCGCGCCTACGGTGGCCGGAAATCGGGATCGGAATTCCGGCGGCCGTTGGGGAGGGCTTTTGCCCCACGCGATCGGCCGCCTTCTTTGCTAGCATTACTGCTTCGCAGAAGGAGGCAACCGCCTGCCACTCCTCCTCGCTCCGGACCATGGCCTGCACCGTACTATATCAGGAACTCCAGAACTATGCTGCATGCAAGTAGAACTCTAATTTTTTTTTGCTCTGCTGGAAAATGATCTGCTAAGTTCACGGCAATGCCTGCACCGAGGCCCGGAGGCACTTAAAAGGTTGAACTAGACATTGGATTAACATTAGAGTCGTTTTTCCGCTTTATTTTCTTTGTGGCGGACCCCTAAAAATTGAAATCCCACTAAACGAACGGATGTGAACGTAATTTTAGTCGTAAAATCGAGCCAGCTCCACGGGCCTGCGGTCGCGCGTACGTGTGGTCCACCCTTAACGGACATTTTATGACGCCCCGAGCGAAGTCGGTGACCCTTTGTGTTTTACACTTGATTAACTTTTTTTAGTTTAATTATTCGTATAGTGTTTTATTGTTTTATACGAATTCGAGTTAGGTCATCATTTATTTGTTGTAATACCTAAAATAGACTCAATTTTTTTTTCAAATTTTTGCTTTAAATTAGTTTTTTTATTATTATTGATAGGCTCGCGTTTGACCAATATCTCACCTGATAGTAAGCGATGATGTGGTCGACGATGGAGCACGCTTGCCTAGAAGTAACCTATTCACTCTTGACTTAAAGACCCCTAGGTCATTCATTGAGTCATTCTTAACGTCAAATTCTCTATTCAGAAACTGGGTGTTCTTGTTCCTGTGTGCTGCATTAAACTTTGCGGAAATCAATTTTTTTTAATTATATAAATTTGTGCTTGACTGCGATCCCACCTGATGTTAAGCAACGCGGGCTTGCGGACGTCGAGCACTCGGTAGCTCACCGTCCGGCTGTTCGGCAATTAACCGTACCGAGCCCAGTCGTTGACAGCGCGTGGTGATCCTCGCGCTCCTCAAAGAGATGTCAGCAAACCGTAGGGGCCCAGTGGGGCCGATGCCCGCTAGCTAGGACCGCGGAGAATTTCTGAAAGGGCAACCCGTAGTCCTAGTACGCAAAGGGTAATTGAAGGATGCAGGTGTGGTTTTACTCAGTAAAAGTCTGACACGCCCTCGCGCTCCACCCAGAGCGCGAGAAGTCATTTGGATGATTTCCCACCTTAAAAAAAAAAAAAACCTGATGTTAAGCGGTGTTGCAATCGTTGATGGTGAATCGAACTAGTTTAGTAAGACCGTATTCACTCTAGCCGAATTTAGAATTTGGTACGAAGTGGAACCCCAAGGAAGGACATGGGCTACTTTTATCTGGCTTCGACGTCTATTTCGCGTCTGCTATAACCGACATTTACGCAGACGAAATCGTGGGTAAAAGCTAGTGGAAGAAAAAATAACTTGCTTGTTGCTTTCCACGTCTGTCTGTTAATCCGCAATTTTTACTTAAACAACAGATTTTGATGCGGTTTCTACTCATTGGAAAAGCAATAAACAAGAAAGGTTTATTTACTTTTCTTCGTACGGGTGCAAACATATCTAAGAACCATCGTTAAAAAACTTGCTTTCAAATAAAAATACATCCTAATCGGTACATTTGTTAAACAGCTACATTTGTGCATGGCATGTGTATAACGGTCAAACGTATTACATCCCTATTTTTGCGTCGGTAGTTAAAAACACGTTTGATAAAAAAAAAAAATATTTTACTGTGTATAAATCCACCCTCTAAAAATAACCCTAATCCAGTCTAAAGACACCCAACTCAATGCGAGAACGGCCTCAATACTTCGCGTAAAACTGAAGCACACACATTCAATATTGTATCCAAATCAGCATATACTCATAAAAGTATACGGCCTGTATTCGCTCAGCATTAAATTACCACGTCAGAAAACAGTTCAGAAGGCCAATAAATAATAATCACTAATTGTATTTGTTGGCTGAAATAATACCAGCCTCAAAGGTCCAAAGCCAGTAGCAACCTTGAGGTAACGGGATGTCGGTTTCCTTACGCCCCAGTCACCGCCACAGAAGCCATACGGCAAATAATGTGTAGCTCACCGTCCGGCCGATAAGGACCAAACCCGAGTCGTCAACGGTGCGTAGTATTCCACACGTGTCGCTTAAAGGTGTCAACAACACCGTTGGGGCCCAGCAGGGCCGATGCCAGCTACGGATTTTTTTTTTTAAAGAGAAACCTGGACCGCAAAGGGCAACTGAAGGACTGGTTAATTTTGGACTCGTCTTAGTTTTATTGACTATCACAAATAAGACGAATCTAACGACACCTTTTAATCTAAAATGCAACAAGCCGTTTAGGCTCTAGGGGACACTCACAAAACATAACCTTTAGGCGCAGTCGGGTAAAAAGCTAGTCAAACAATGATTCTTTTTTCTGTTCAAAGTTAACTTTCTTTTATTACCTGTACAGTGGCATTACGATCTGTTTGTTGAATGTTATTGGCCATGATAGGGTACCGGGTGTGACGTCACAGATGAACATCCTTCGTCTCTGCTATCGTGTTATATTGGTGTTGTAATTAACAATCAATAGGGTTGGTGTAGATTTAGTAATGAGTATGTTTAGAACCTTCGTGTTAGTAGTTAACCGAGGAAGCGTAACAGGCAGATAGAACTCTGTCTGTTACACTTTCACATTTATAATATTAGTATGGACTAAGAATAAAGTTATGTCGTCGCCATAGCCTTTTCCAAACTATAACAAAAAATAGTTTGCTTGTTTGTCCTGTGTGAGTCACAACAAATGTTTTTCAGTCTTTCTTTCATCATCATCATCTTCCTGCCCTTGACCCGTGTTATTTGGGGTCGGCGCAACATGTTTTTTTCTTCCATTCTGCCTTGTCACTCGTCATGCTATCACTAACTTCCTTTTTTTTTTCATATCACTCTTCACACAATCCATCCCTCTTTTCTTTGGTCTCCCTCTCCGTCTCCATCCATCCACATGTAAACTCATAACTCTTTTAGTAACATGCGTTTCATCCCTCCTCTTCACATGACCATACCCAAGACAAACGATTCCCTTTCAATTTTTCAGTCACTGGTGCCACTTTCAAACTTCCCCTAATTTCTCACTTTATCCATTCTCGTCACACCACACATCCATCTTAACATTCTCATCTCCGCTACGTGCAATTTTTTTTCATCCGTCTTTTTCACAGCCCAACTTTCTGATCCATACAGTATGACAGGACAGGAGGAGGTGTCTTATCACGGACTTGTAGATTTTTACCCTTCAACTTGAGGGGCATCCGTGGGTCACAAGTAGTTCCCGTGACCTGTCGCCGTTTTTCACTCTTTCTTTCTTTAGTCCAAAACCTGGAGCACAAGTGTAGGGTAGCCAGCCTTTCGGTAATCAATAGGATGCATTTTAGAGAGTATGCGCGGGAATTACATGATTTGATTCCACCATCCCCTTTCTACCACTGGACAACCCGACGTACGGCGAGTATCCATTCTTACATTGTTGATACTTCTCTAAAGGTGTGTCCAGACCTGGCGAATGCGCCGCTCGCGAGCCGCTTGCATAATGCGCGCGTGAAAATTATGTTCGTTCGAAACTCCGGCGCAGCGAGCGACGCGTGCGCTGCACACGTGCCTCACTCGAGCCTTGCTGGAGTTGCACTAGAGCGGCGCACCAAACTTAGGCTGTAACCGCACGCGAGCAACACGCGTGCAGTTCGCAAGCGGCTCGCAAGCGGCGCATTCGTGGAGCATTCGCCAGGTCTGGACACAGCTTAAAATACGGACGAAACGTTTCGCCTTGTCCTTTATACCGCGTACATCGAATGACTGGAACAATTTACCTGCTGCGGTCTTCCCGTCCGATTTTAATTTAGGTGTTCAAGGCTAGAGTGTGTGGGCTCTTAATAAACTAGTACGCCTCACCATTAACGATTGCATCACTGCTTACCATCAGTTGGGATCGCAGTCAAGCACTAGTTAATATCAGATGTAAACTAAATACAGTAGCGACATGTTTAACGCCTCAATTGGCCAGATAATGACAGATTGTGCCGGTTCCTTGCCTGAGGGCGCCACCCGTTCACAATTCCTCCTGTTTATTGAGTTATTGATGTGTAGTTAATGCTAATAACTTCATACCATATGACATGTTTAAGGTTATTCTTGTGGTAATCTATACATTTAGATAAAATTAAAGTGTCTATTTGTAGTATCTAAATGTCGGCAAAATTTTAACCTTTATAGGATCACTTTATTGTCCGTCAGTAAATACCCTTTTACTTAGGAACGTGGGAAGATATGAACCTAAAATTAATATCTAATACCCAGGTCTAACAAAGGTCTCCTGAAACTGAAGGAGCACATGTGAAAGAACCATCTACCTACATCATCTTAACATATTATAAAACAAAGTCGTCCACTGCGACTTTTTTTAATTTCTTTTATTTATATAAACTAGTGCTTGACTGCGATCCCACCTGATGGTAAGCAGTAATGCAATCGTTGATGGTGAGGCGCACTAATTTATTGAGAGCCTATTCACTCTAGCCTTGAAGACACCTAAATTATAATCGGACGGGAAAACCGTAGCAGGCAGATTATTCCAGTCCCTCGATGTACGGGGTATAAACGACGAGGCGAAACGCTTGGTCCGGACCGTAGAGGTTTCAACAACGTAAGGGTGGATACTCGCCGCTCGTCGGCTTGTTCGACTATAGAAATGAGATGGTGGAATCAAGTCATGCAATTCCTGCGCACACTCTCCAAAATGCATCCTTTAAAACACCGAAAGGCTACGCCTGTGCTCAAGGCTTTGTAGATTGGACTTAACCAGATCTGGATCACCATCTCTTTGCACGCCTTTACACCGAGTCCAAAGCTGTCAGGTAGCATTTTGCAGCACCAGCCCATATGCGACTGCAGTACTCACACACGATCGGACCTGTGCTTTGTATAACACTAAAAGCTGGCATTGTGTGAAGAACCGCCGGACCTCTGTCTGTTTGTACGAACGCGATATATGATATGGCAAACTGACACTGGCCAAATCGTTTAAACGTTAAAGTTTGATGGTATGTCAATCCTCGTTTTTAGCCTAGTTCCTTTATTTACAAAGCGTTTTGGGAACACATTCATAATGCGTACAGCTAAGGAATGGAATTCCCTGCCGGAGTCTGTGTTCCCTGATAGCTACAACCTAGGGGTCTTTAAGTCAAGAGTGAATAGGTTACTTCTAGGCAAGCGTGCTCCATCTTCGGCCACATCATCGCTTACCATCAGGTGAGATAGCGGTCAAATGCGAACCTATCAATAATAAAAAAAAAAACAAAATTTAGAGCTTTTATTATCATTATATAACATATCATCAAACGTTAACAGTTAAACAATCTGGCCAGTTTTAGTTGGCCACATCATGAAGTGATCAAGATAGATCTAATATAATAATAATATAATATAATATTTCACAACTATCACACAACGCCGTCTAGTCCCAAGCTAAGCAGTACTTGTGTTATGGGTACTAGACAACTGATAAACATACTTATATATTTCTAAATACATACATATATAGATAAATTACACCCAGGCACAGAACAAATGATCGCGCTCATCACACAAACATTTGTCCTGGGTGGGAATCGAACCCACGACCTGCAGCATAGCAGTCAGGGTCACTAACCACTAGACCAACAGGCCAGTCAAAAAAATCTAAGATCTGGCCACGACATTTACACCAGCTGTGTAAACTTATGCTAATGTCCTATCACAATTTTGGTAAGCAAAATTAGATAGCACTCACTTATGTTTATGAAATAGCTGACGAACTAACTAAAATAAACTATGTAAAGACCGTAGCATCTGTCGATCGTATGTAGATTCTTAGCTACCCCGATGGGAGTGGAAAACACGTACTTTTAGGGTTCCGTACCTCAGTGGGCATATCCGAACCCTTATAGGATTACTTGGTTGTCCGTCCGTCTGTCTGTCAAGACTCTTTTTCCCAGGAACGCGTGGAGGTATCAAGCTGAAATAAATATCAAATACCTCCCTCCCCCCCCTATTGTATTCTCGGTCTGCTACCTTTTAGAGCAGAGAAAAAACTCAAGTTTTCTAAGTCAACACAATCTAAACATTGGGCCATTTATGCTCCGTTTAAGGCACATATTTTGGACTATAGGACTTTCCGTAGACCTAGAATCATGAAATTTAGAAAGAAGCAATGCTGTGTAGCATAAGTTAAGGGAAAAATTCGAAAACCATATATTTGTAACAACACCCAAAAATTCTAGATGATAAAGTTAACGTTTGTACGGAACCCTCGCTGCGTGAATCGGTCTCGCGCTTGACTGGTTTTTTTATATATTCTGACACATTATTCATGAATTTTAAAAAAGTCTGTCTAGGTTACTAGTCTTACAAACTATCTCAAGGGGGGTGACACAGAAAACCATTTCTTTTTCCAATAAGCCTTTTTCTGTCATCTTGTAAAACCGACCTTATGAACTTTACTTAAGTTATATTTTCTTATAATAAAAATGTTACCAAGTAATTTATGCTGGATACCCAAATAATTAATTCTAAGTATTAATTGCATAAATATATATGTATAATAAAGGAAGCGGCTACACGCATGCGGATACGTGGATCCCAGCCACGGCTTGCGGACGACGAGCAAAGGATAGCTCGCCGTCCGGCCGTCCGGTAACCGTCCGGACCGGGCCCGAGTCGTCACCGGCGCGTAGTGTTCCACGCGCGCTTCAAAGAGATGTCAGCAATACCGTAGGGGCCCAGCAGGGCCGAAGCCTTCTGAAGCCATAGGTTTACATATGAATGGATTCGAAAAATCGATTCTTTTTAAAATAAAATCCGCATTAAACCGCTTAAAAAATCCCAATCCTGCTACATTTAAAAAATAAACATAGAGAAGTTTAAATAAATTAAATTAAAACGCTCCAAAAAAGAAAAAACAGACATCGAAATACTGTCAATTTGGTTTGAACGTGTACGTCCGCCATTTTGCCAGTTTTCACCAATCAAATTACGTCATTAAACCGGGGTAATAAAGTGTATTTTTGTATCAGTGTTGTTGGCACACCTGTTGTTATGCGTCATCATTAATTTGTTCAGAACGCAATTTCGTACGTCGGCGTCGTTATGGTATCGTCTCAAGTTGCCGAGTTCTCGATATTCATTAACCACCCCTTTGTTGGGGTGGTGCTTTATGTTTGTTTATGTGCGTAAGCATATCGAGTATGTATAGGCATACTGTAAATGTGGATAAATTATGGCAGACTTTATTGGCTATAAGTACGACATTTATATCAAGCTTTTTTTTTTATTTCAAAATCGGTTAATTACATCATTACATCTTTCTATTATAAAGGCGAAAGTTTTTGGGTGTGCGTGTGTGTATGTTTGTCACTTCTTTACGATTTCGATGAAACTTGATTGTTACACGGTTAGATTATGTCCTGCAATAGCATATAGGATACTGTTTATCCTGGGAGTCTGTTCCCTTCGGATAATCTTCTATTATGACGCGGGCTTGGATTTGGATGCCTTTGAGAGTGAAAAATATACGTTTTTTGCGACATAAACGGCCGTATCTTTTCTTTTTTGGTTTATTTAAGTTTGAGCTTCAAAGGACCGCAGACCTGATTATATGGTTTTAATTTCAACTCGATACCTCCACGCGTTCCCGATATAAAGGGTATTGGCAGACAGACAGACAAAGTGATCTTTGTCTGTCTGACCCTATAAGGGTTCCGTTTTTTCCTTTCGAGGTACGGAACTCTAAAAAACAATAAATTCATATAGGTACTGTGACATCTAAGGAGTTCACAGTTATTATTAACTTCCACAACTGGCATAAAACTACTTTTAAAGTTAATGGTAAGAAAAGTTTAGTTTGATTGATGTCAATCAATAGAATAAGAAGACGTAAGACTAATTGCGGGACGTATTTTTATATAGAAAAACATATGATGAAAGTGCTTACAACAATATAATAGTCGTAAAGATAATAATTAAGCCATTCATTGCGTCTTCATCCCCCACAGTACCTACTACTAAATAAAACGACATTAATTTCCAACCATCCATTCCTACAAAGCAAAAACCAAAACTACCGCTAAAAAGTTTAACAAAGAAACAAAAAGCCAATTTCAATGCGTTTACAATTAAAAAGAAAACATTTACATATTTCCCCGGCCGGCCATTGAATCCCCTCGCGTGCATTGAAATAATAAGTCTGCTGTCAGTTTAATTGACAAGCCTGATGTCTGTACGGAGTCCTGACAAGTCGTTGACGTGTAACCAGCCTTATGTGTACAGGTACATTGTAATGAAATGGAGTGGGTATTACTTAAATTTTGTTGGTACGTGTGAGAAGTCAAGGTTAAGTTGGGCAATTGTTTTGTTTTTTTTTTTATTCTTGATAGGTTCACGCTTGACCGTTATCTCACCTGATGGAAAACGACGATGGGGTCGACGATGGATCTTGCTTACCTGCAAGTAACCTATTCACTCTTGACTTAAAGATTCCCGGGTTGTAGCCATCAGGAAACACAGATTCCGGCAAGGAAGTAAGGGGTAAGTTAAAGTAAAGGGTAAAAAACGGGACCCTATTGGTACCTATCACTCCGCTGTCCGTCTGTCACCAAGTTGTATCTTATAAACAGTGATAGCTAGACTGTTGAAATTTTCACAGATGATGTATTGCCGTTGCCGCTATAACAACGGATAGATACTAAAAACAGAACAAAATTAATATTTAAGTGAGAAAATCTTTTAATGTTAGGTTTTTTTTTTTTTTTTTAGGTGAGTTTAAAATCTAATCTGACTGGCCTGTTGGTCTAGTGGTTAGTGGTCCTGACTGCTATCCTGGTCGTGGGTTCGATTCCCACCCAGGACAAATGTTTGTGTGATGAGCACGATCGTTTGTTCTGGGTCTGGGTTTAATTTATCTATACTCCATCTGTTTAGGTAATTAACTAAATGTTTACAATTTTGACATGTCTTTTATCTAAAAGTTGTCTAAAAATGTTTACAATTTGTTATTTAACTTAACCGATGTTTGGTGATTAACTAAATTAAAATTATCAATGTATGTTTTTTATTAAAAAAAAAAAATATAAAAAAGACATATCAATATTGTTTATGTTTAGTTAACAACCTAAACAAATGAAGTATAGAATATGTATGTATTTAGAAATATATAAGTATGTTTATCAGTTGTCTAATACTCTATAACTCAAGCTCTGCTTAGCTTGGGACTAGACGGCGTTGTGTGATAATTGTGGAATATTATTATTACTAATTTTGAAACTGCTGTCCGTATTAATTTTATCATTTACACTATGTGTCGTCACACTAACGAGGGGGAAATTACAAATGTGACCAAAGTCAAAAAATCATGAAATTCGTGTGAAGTAATTTATGAATGGCCTCTAACCCATGAAGGTGATTGCAACTAACGACCACCACCAAAAACATTCCCTGTTCATAAAATTAACATAATGTACAAAACACATAATAATTTAAACCGCGCTCAATTTAAACGGTAAAACAATAACGTATTTCTTTCGTTCAGAAACAAATTACGGTTATAAGAGGAAAACTGTTTGACTTATAAATTCACTCACTTGAAAAGGTGAGTCCACACAACAGTGGAATCCTACAAATTTAAATTACAAGAAGTCATGACGCCATCAGATGCAATCGCCGTCAAGCACTAGTTTAGTATATGACTTGTAAGAATGGCCTTACCAATAAACTAGTATGACTACAATCATTAAAAAAAAACACAAACGAGCTTTTTCACGAATGTAGTCTTCCTGCGAATGTTTTATATTTGCTCGACTAAATCAACGGGTGCAAAGTAAAAAGAGTTATCTGCAATTTTGCGATTTTCTGATAGTTATTAATAATAAGTAAAAATAATAAGCAGTTCTTTAGTTTTTTGTTTCAAAAACATTATTAAAAATAAGAACTATTATTTCTTCATTTTTGACACTAGAAAAACGATTTGCCATGCCTTAGAATATGAATTTTTAGTAAGTTACTGCAATTATCACCAATTCCCAAAATTGCAGATAACTTTTTTTACTTTACACCCGTCTAAATGCTCATGGCATGCGACCATTTTCCAATTTGTTTTAGAGATGTGGTTTTGTTTCACTCTGCCTGATTATTTTTTGTCGACAGTCGTCTTTATTACAAATGAGAGTAAACGAGTGTATTAAAAGATATGTGTAATCTCGTAATTAAATTGTTTGATAGGCTCGTTTGACTACCTAATGGTAACTGATGATTTGGTAGAGGATGGAGAAACTTGCCCGGTATAACCTATTTTTTCTTGACTTATTAGCCCCCATGTCAATGTGTATCAAGATACCGAACCTCACTCTCTGATTTTTCTTTGAAAGTTAACACATTGGCATGGCTCGATATTCCAAGCAAAAACGCTGATGTGTCCTCGCCTTTACGAAATTCCCTCACTGGTAACACGCGTCATGTGGTTAATGAAAAATTGTCCGTCTGTCTGTTTGTTTTAAACAAATTTGTGAGCGAATGCCGCATATATCATGTTTAAATGTTGATTTTTCACGTGTAAAAATATTTGTATGATTATTACTGAACTTTTGATTTATGTTTTTGGTTTCCAACATACTTTTTTATGCATGTTTGGTAATCGATTTCCATATTCTGCTTTTTTAGTCTGTACTTTTTTATTGCAGGGTAAAATTCTACCAGGAATTACTTTCTTAAATTATCTTTAAAGTCTAGCTTGCGGCTGCTGGCACCTCTGCAGAGGTCGGATTCGGCGGTGTCAACCATCCTCAGGGTCTTTGTGAAGCCAGCCAACTTCAACCAACCCAGCAGTCAACTTTCTTTTTTTTTTGGAACTTCTGAGAAAATTCAGAAGATCCAAAAATCAGGTATTGAATGTACGAGGATATTTCTGAGAAGTTTTAATATATAAAAATTGCTTCTGCTATCGGCTTTGCATTACCACATAAAATTAAGCACTATCCAAACATAAGTTGACGATACAAAATAGATTATCATAAGCGGGAGGGCGTGCCAGTCTTTTACTAACTAAAACCCACTCCTGTTCTTTCTTTACCTTCGTTCCAGGGACCCTGGGTTCTCTTTCGCATCACTCATGGCCCCAGTAGGCTTCGACCCTGCTGGGCCAATACGGTTTCTGACATCTCCTTGAGGCGCGCGTAAAACACTACGCGCCTTTGACGACTTGGGCTCGGTTCGGACGGTTACCGGACAGTCGGACGGCGAGCTACCCATTGCTCATCTACGGTGGCCGGAAATCGGGATCGGGATCCCGGCAGCTGAGGCGTGAGTGACTGTTAGGCGGTATGGAATTCGCCGGATCAGCAAGTAAAGAATAATTAAGTATTATAATAATTTCCAGAACTATTCACACAGCGCCATCTATTTTCAAACTAAGCAGAGTTTGTGGTATGAATACTGGACAATTGATAAACTGATAAACATACTTATATATTTCTAAATACATACATACTATATATACATTACACCCAGACACAGAACAAATGATCGTGCACATCACACAAACATTTGTCCTGGGTGGGAATAGAACCCACGACCACCGGCATAGCAGTCAGGGCTGCTAACCACTAGAACAACAGGCCAGTCAGAAAGAGTACTTATAATAATAATAATAAACATTCGTTTATTTATCTCAAGACCCTGAGGTCCTGGACCTTTGAAAGGCGTACAAGGAGCTGAAACCAACTCGCAGAGGCCCTTTAGATAATTTTAATAGAACGTGATACCAACCGATACCGACGATTATTCCTGTAGCTAGTGCGTAGTAATAATAATAAACATCTGTCAGAAAAACAGAACAATCTAGAATCTAACCGAACATTTCTTCCATTTTCTTTCCAAAATATAAATCCCCATCAAACTCTCGTTCATGTATCAGCAGCAGAGCTTCCTTGTGCAGTTACATTAGGAGCCTTCCATTTGGCGGCCGTCCAGCCAGCGGGGCAGGCCGACGACCTATTTAGATTTTATCGTCACACGGATGGAATTAAAGTGATCCGGTTTTTAAAGATATGTTTTCGTCAGTTTGGTAATAGGTGCAGTGTGGGAAATATGTTTTTGGTATCTAAGATGTGCGATTACACGTAATAACACTATAGCTGCTGTTTCGTCGAGAGAAATTGGGTACTTTCCTTGTTTTTATTTTGGTATATTATTTTATATTACCTACTTAAACAATAAATAACATTTTTTTTTTGTATTCTGTTATGAAGCAGCAGCAGCAGCCGTGAACAGCAGAAAACTGATGCTCGTGGCTTCGCCCGCGTACATAAAATATAACCTATGTCACCCAGGAATAAAGCAGCTTTCTATCAGTGTAAAAAAAAATTGCAATCGGACCAGTACTTTCAGAGATAACCTCCTACAAAAAAACAAAACAAACTTTACCTTTTTATAATTAGTGTAGATATCTGCGAATAGGCCATAAGCTATATTTTTGCCCTTCTACTCCACCGCCCAATTTTTTTTTGTTGGATGCAGCGCACCGGATCATTCTTAGTGGCGACACTTGGGAGAGGCCTATGTCCAGCAGTAGATGTCTTTCGGCTGAAATAACGAGAGCAGCATTTATATGACTGAACAATCAGCTGCTATTAGAAATATTTTCACAGATATCAACAGTTAAACGTACGAAACAGTCATTAATTCACATTACGCCTTAATATTATCTGTTTAACATATACCCAAAGAAAACCTACCCTAATGACTTAACTCGTGAAACCTACCCCCCGAGCTACTCAACTATAATCAATCACTATAGATTCCATTCCCTGTCTAATGAAATTGGATACCAGGCTATGTGGAGCTAGCATGTTCAAAAGGTCGCCTCAAATTGGTTGGGCGCCATATTTGTGACCTCACTGGTAACAGATTTGTCTGTACAGATGTTTTAGTGATTCGACGCTTTATTGGCTAGAGTAGGACACTAATTAACATGATCAGTTCTTAGACTAGGAATTAATAACACTAGTCTATATTTTTTTTATGCAATAGCAAGCTTAGATAAATAATACCCACCCACCACCGGCCCACGCTGAAAACCAGCGCTGTGAGTTCATCGCATAATGCGTGAGGCCACAGCTTTATGCTGAGCGTTCGGCCGTTTTGCGCGGATGTGACGCATATCTTCCCTATTAATTGATAATGTTTGTTTGCTAGTTTTAAGATTGCGTCATTTCGCGCGAATAAACAGTTTTTCTTTCTTCTTTCTTTCTAATATTGTGTTATTTTTCCTAGAAATCAGATTTTTTTTAATAAGACCATTTACTTTTACCATGTACTTCTGAATTGTCGAAAGGTTGGTCAGTCAAAAAAAGTGAAGCTAAATTGCACGCTCCAAAGCGTAGATCTATATGGAAAGGAACGTGCAAGAAACTCTATGGACACTTTTTTAAATCATATTTCTTGTCGTTTGTAATAAGAGCACAATGTAGATAAATAATAGAAAAAAAAGTATTATTGAAATAAACCACTGGCAGCTAAGAGAAGACTGATCTTTTTTTCTGAACTGTTTTTATTTTACATAGGCACTTATAAAACAAAAACATTAGAAGGCAGTGCACGGTTCCAATCGGTCGTTTCTTACGGATAAGAACCGACTAGAAACTCTTTAGTTACTGTTTTAAAAAATGATTTCATTTAACAATATTTCTCTAGGTATTAAAATATTAATAGGTGTGAGAGGACAGTGTAGACCAGTCAATATTGTACCCAAAACATTGACCGCCAATAACAAAAATAAAAAAGGAATCGAAATAGAAAGTAATCTATGAATCGGCAGAGTCTACAGTGTACTCACATTAACATTATAAAAAAAGAGGCTATATAAAAATAAAACTAAACATATCAACAAATGAAAGTAGTTGTGATCTAAATAATATAAAAATATTGCAAAAGTAATGCAATGGAATGAAAAAAAAATTAATATAAAAAAAAAAAACGGCAAAGGAGAGCCAAACAAAAAAGGAATATCTTGTAACACTAGCCTAAGAGTATATACGAATTGTCATCCCTAACCCACTCACATGTAACTAAATCAACATCAATTGCGTTACCTATTCCTAATCAACGCTCAGTCTCAGGTGATTACACTTTGGACTCAAAGGACAAAACAAAGACACATCGTATCAGAGACCATCAAGGTAGAACAATAGAATCTGTTCACAATACCTATAATTGTGATCAGGACAGTTTGGCTGAAGTCCAGGAGTTGACAGGCACTCCTGGGAACCCATTAAGATGTTATCGCCATGATGTAAAGGAATTCAGAAGGTAAATTTTAGCCAATTTTCTTGGAGAGATGTCTGGTGAGTAATTGACAACCCAGTCTGTAGGAGGAATCCATTGCTATTCAATCCAAAAGCCTATCCCACAGTTGCGCCACGACTTCTGAAAGTATTCTATCTTAATTTTAAAGCTGGTTCCCTTTCCGATTTTGTGTTTCCTGACAGCTGCAACCTCCACTCCATTCTTCTTGGTGCAATGCAAATACTCCTAAAAAAGTAAAATGTCTCAAAAGTTCTAAATTTTAAATGGTAAGAACATTTTGGTTATAAAATAAACGAATTATTCCATATTAAAAAAAAAAAAACTTGTAAAATATGAACTTAGAATATTATTTATATCTGATATACCTATATTAATAAACCCCTATTTCTCCTGGTAACGCTAGAACTTAATAACGGTTGGACCAATTTTAATGATTGTTTTTGTTTTGTTCACCAGCATAAAGGGAAGGTTGTAGGGTAGGTAGGTATAGATAGGTAGGGTAGGTAGGTAGGTAAATAGTGTAAGATAGGTAGGTACAGATAGGTAGGGTAGGGTAGGTAACTAGGTAGGGTAGAGTAGGGCAGAGAAGGTCAGAGGAAGGCAGAGTAGGGTAGAGTATGGAGTTGACGGGAGTGAAGCCGCGAGCAAAAGCTAGTCTAATAAAAGCGAAATACCACTCACTGATTAAACACGAAATCTCAGAAACTATAACACCTACAAACTTGAAATTTGGCAGGTAGGTTCCTTATAAGGTGTAGACATCCGCTAAGAACGTATTTTACGAAACTCCACCCCTAAGGGGTAAAACGGGGTTTGGAAGTTTGAAGAAACCTACTTTTCCGCGTGTGAGACCGCTGACCTAAGCTAGTAAACCATAATATATTATAACGCATTATGTAATGCATTTCTGGCATCGCCTTTCATTTAAAAAGGCTATAAATCAATTTGTTTACAACTATTGTTCGCAGTGGAACTTCTTACCTTCCACCCTAATGGTGACTGCTATCTCAGACGCGGTTAGATTATTTATCAAGCAGATTCCCTGCGGTATTAGAAAATGAATGCTGTAATGAAAGAAAAGCAGTTACATTGCCTTCGAGATGTCGTCATTGTTTAGGATTCTGAACAGAACTGATATAATTGGCCATTTTCTGTGTTCGCGTATTGTATTAGCTACTTGCTTCTGCCAGCCTTTGCCCAAAATTATTCCAAGAGAACACACTCCAGGGATAAGATCCTATGTATGGAAATGGTGTACCCGCGTGCAAAGCATCGAAATCTGATCAGCTGTTTGAGCATGAGGGATTAACAAACGTATACAATCATAAACTTTTGCTTTTGTTTTAAATTATTAGTGTGCTTAATTTAGTTACATATTATCACAGCCCTATGTCCACGAAAAAAAATGGTGAGTTGTTATAATAATATGTATGTGAGTTTTGTATGTTTGTGAACGCACCCATGGTTTAGAAGTTATTCCTAGTGTGGGGTTCGGGGAGAACCCTCACTGTCTCCTCAGGGATGTGCCCTTACAGGCGTTGTAGAGAGGGGTTCCGGGGTGGTCTTTTAAGAGGTCACCTGGGTGGTTTTAGTGAGGTAAGAATCCCATACTCCCTGGTCTTTTCCCCAAAATTCCAGGCGACTTTTGAAGGGAACAAAATGCCGGGCCAATATTAGTCTCCTCTTTGAGGAGTCGCTGAAAAACATTATGGCTTCCTTACCTTCCGCATTTCGCAGGTCCGACCGTCCGATAACTGTCCGGACCGAGCCCGAGTTGTCGACGGCGCGTAGTGTTCCACACACGCCTCAATGATATGTCAGCAAACAGTGGGGGCCCAGATGGGCCGAAGCCTACTGGGATCATGGATTGGCTTCCGAAAGGGAAACCCATGGAGCGTAAGGGAAAGAAAGAACGTAGGTGTGGTTTTAGCCTGTAAAGGGCTAACATGCCCTCACGCTCCTTTCTATAGCGTGAGAAGTCATTGCATGATCCCATCTTAAAAAAAAAAGTGTAGGGCAAAGATTTTTTCGGTTCAACAAGTTAGAAGAAGGATAAATTGTTTAGGTCAATTATGAACGCTGTCCTTTATTTGCAACCACCAGTAAGGGTCAATTCCTAGAATTTAAGGTTCATTGACCTTCACATAATATGACATATTCGTACCGAAAATACATTGATCGGTAACTTAATACTTTATTGTCTTTTGTATATGGTGAGAGCAATAGACTTTCAAGTGAACCTGACCTGTGAGACCTTGAGTCATCTGTGTATTGTATTGTAAATACATGTGTGGGCTTCGAAGACGCAGCCAAGACATAAAACTTGAAAGTGTCATAAGACTACGCTTATAACTAAATAGCAGAGTCGTCTCTAAAATCCCTTTTCTTTACTTTATACTATAAAAGCTAGCTTTCCCCTCGACTTCGTTCGTGTGCAGAAAAAAAGCTCACTCTGTCCCACCTTCCTATGGTTTTGAAGTTTAATTGTAAAAGCGTAACAGACAAACGAAAGTTACTTTCGCATAAATTATAATATTAGGTATGGATGTATATAGGCTGATATCAGGTATATTATTAAATATATATGTACGTTTATTTAAACTATATTTATACAGTTTTGTACCATGAAAAATGGTCGTTGCATTATTTCGCAGTGTCACATCGCGTATGTTTTCAGAATTGTTAATAAAGAACCCTTCTGCTTATTCTTACCACAACTTCTTCAAGAATTCTATTTTAATTAGTAAACAATAAAAAGTTAAAATAAAAACAAAAAAATAAGTTCCTAAACACTCTTAATCTAACCCATCCCCACAGGTCATTGACTCAAAGATCTTCAAAAGAGATAATGATGACTCATAGTGATCAATGCACTCCCTTCGATGTATATCGTCGGCATCTCTCTTACCTGTAAGGGCCGGAACCGTTTGGTTTTTGATTCTACATGACTTGAATTGTTTATTAATTGTTTTGTGATTTACGTACAAGCATTTCCTTCCTGGGCAACTTCCTTTATGTATTTGGTTAATTTGATTGTGTTTTTAGGTATCGGTATTGATTATAATAAATAAATGATAAATTTGTTTATTTTCACTTTTATAAATTAAATAAATTAGTAAACAGATACAGATTAAATGTTGTACCTACAAATTAATTATATTGACAAGACTGCAAGTAGGTGTGTGTGAATAAATATCATTCATTATTCATTAAATAAATCGATTATAAAATTATTATTAGGATTTAATTAAGTAATTAAATGATGATGAAACCTTTTATATATAAGACATTTCAGAAATATTAACTAGTGGATTCAATAAACATGGCCGTTAGCCCGCTACTATGATATTTCTAATTGTGTCTAAATCATCAAATGGGACCCCCATTTTCCCACTTTGGGACGAGGGGAAGTGTCAGACTCTTACTGACTAAAACGTATCTGTTCTTTAGTTGCCTTTTGCGTTTCAGAACCGCTTTAACTCTTTCGAACAGTCCCTAACAGGCATCGGCCCTGGCGGTCAAGGTGATGTCAGCAAATCGTAGGGGCCCAGCAGGGCTTCGAGCCTCGCTCGCATTTTTGAACGCGAACGTAGACTTCAGCTGTCAAACCAACTTACCCTCTAGGGTAGCTACTCGAGTTATAAAAGAACGACCCTGGGTTGCAACTCGAAGCATTTTTAAACGGTTGGAGTAGCGACTCTACTGTACTCTGGTTATTTTTGAGCGCAGGTCTGGTGAGATAGTGGTCAAAAGCGAGTCTATCCATAATTAAAAAATAATGATAAATGATATTTATTTTGTTAATAGGTTTAAAAAAACACTTTTACACGTCAATTTTTTTTTCGTCATTTTTAAACTAGATGAGGCCGGTGTTTCCTAGCTGACTACCCTGAGAAGAAACACCGAAACAAACTCAGGGGTCAAAGTCTCTTTTAAAGTCCATACAGAAAATATGTAATGGTCAAATCACATGAGAACCATGCAGATTTGTTTGAAATGGTCTTTTGAAGAAAGAACCATACAAATTTGAGTGGACCTGTCCAGTCAGTGCAAGCATTTGTCAGTATTCGTAAAGCTCAACTCAGGACTACTAAGGAGCTCAACGACTTAACGAACAATACCAAAGAAAGGACATTTGGGTAGGCCGCAGAAAATACTCAAATTGCCAGACATACGTTAAAATTACTGAAAAGGAAAAAAAAAACATAGTCCTCACGTTCACAATATAATAATAATAGATTAACCACATTGCATATTTATTAGCAAAACGTCACTTTGATGACAGGTGACATCAATATGATAACTGTCAAATTTGCCGACCATTTTGAATTGAGCGAGTTACTCGATACTCAGCGGTCTAAAGGAACGATATAAATCAACCTAGTTATACAAGCAACCCGTGTTTGTTCAGTATCCTTTATTATGAACACACCACATTGTACAACGTTGTTTCCAATAATAACACCGCTTAATAAATAAACAGTTTGGTACGCCAGGTGTAAAACCAAAAGCATCATCAAACCAACTATAACTCAAAAAGCGGTTAAAATTGATCACCGCATCGCAACATCGGGCATCACAGGCATAGCATATAGCTGAGTATAAACCACAGACTGAAGAATGGCCGCTCCGGCAACTAGAGATGACATAAGCAATAATAATTACACATGTGTTTAAATATATATTATATATGATACACACGTGTGTGTGTGTTAGTTACTCCTTGACGCTTAAATGGCTGAACGGGTTTGATGAAATTTTGTACATGTGTAAATTGTGTCTCTGTTGTTGTTGTGGCATTGTCGAAATTACTAGCAGTGATAAGGACTCAGTTGTCTGTGGTCAGAATTGTCACGGGTCGTCAATTTGTTTGAGTGAATGGTGACACTTATTGACACGCTTGGTTTGTATGAAACCATTTTGAAAATGCTGCCTCTGGCAGTGGCAAGAAGTCACAGTGGTCAGAATTGTCTGGGGCCGTTAATTTCTATGATTAAAAAATTACATTAACCTACATGTTTGTTTGAAAAATATTGACAATGCCACCTTTAGCAGTGGTGGAGGACTCAGTGAAGTGTCACGGGCCGTCTATTTCTGTAAGTAAACTGTGACAATTACTGTCACGGTGGGTAAAGAAAAGTTTTGTCAGTGCCGCCTCTAGCTTGTTAGTGGTCTGTGATGTAAACAGTAATTTGCGTACGCCACTCTTGCCAAATGTACTTGGCCGGGTTCCAACTAGAACGGTTTCGGCTTTCGGCTTAGCCGGACAAACCTAATAACCGAGAAATTAAAAATTTTGCGCCCATAATGGTCGAGTTTTTTGTTTAAGTTTGCCATTTCGCTCTTGTTTTCGTTTTGTTTGTAAATTTATTAGTTTAGTTACGGGTTTTTCGTTTGGCTTATTTAGTTTCGTACTTTCAGTTCGAAGTTTTACCCAACATTGATTCATTCGTAGATGTTGTTTTTTTTTTTGTGAGCCAATATGAATCAAGGACCACTAAAGGCGTTAGTTGAGATTGGTTATTTCTTAACTCCCATTACTTATTTTATTATTTACTTACTAGCTTTTGTTCGCGGCCTTGCCCGCGTACATAAAATATAGTCTATGCCACTCAGGAATAAAGCAGCTTTCTAACGGTGAAAATTTTTAGCAATTGGACTAGAACTTTCAGAGATTACCTCTTAGAAACAAAAAAACAAACTTTACCTCTTTATATTAGTGAAGATGTATCACACTTGACTAATACCTCATCTGATGGCTCGGTCGACATTGGAGCACGCTTGCTTAGAAGTAACCTATTCACTCTTGACTTAAAGACACCTAGGTTGTAGCTATCAGGAAACACAGACTCTGCCAGGGAATTCCACTCCTTAGCTGTAAGAACAATGAATGTGTTCCACACCAAATTTGTTTACATTGGTCTCTGATGGTAATTGAAACGGCAAGAACTATGTAACGAAGGTTTTTGTAATACATAATATGTAGTATGATTTAAAACTGTGTCCATGGAGTTTCTTGCACGTTCATCTCCATAGAATTCTACGCTTTACAATAAAGCTAGAACTACATTAGAACGAAGTCGCGTGGCGTGAATCAAGTGTAGCTCTACAAGTCTAGTTTCCATATAAAATGTATGGAGACCGACGGGCCCAGATCGACGTGTGTTGCACACGTGTGCGCAGTGTAGTTCTAGCTTAAGTCATCGCATCGGGTTGCGTTGAGTGTTTGATAATAATTTCAGATGTATATATACCTCCATGCATTCCTAAGGAAAAGTGTCTTAATAAACGGACAGACGGACAACAAAGTGATCCTGTAAGGGTTCCGTTTTTGCTGACTTAGGTATACCCGAAAAATCGCCAAACTTAAGTGGCAATGGGCAGGGCACATTGTATGTGTGCATCGAAGTAGCGTTGGAAGGCCTGCTACAAGGTGGACCGATGACTTGGTAACGGTTACGAGAGTCCGATAGTTCCGAGGACCGTTCGTCGCCACAATGGCAACACTTGGGCTCCCCCAAGTGTCGCCATGTCCAGCAGTTGACGTCTTTCGGCTGAAATGATGATGATGAGGTACGGAACCCTAAAAATTACGTAACGGATTAACATACCGTTTTCACCAATAAACAGAGTGATTCATGAGGAAGGCTAATATGTATTTCTTTAATAAGCATATTATAGTAATATCGATTATGTAAATTATCTAAAATTCTACCAATCTTAAAACACATGGACCGCTGCATACCTACACTAACATATGTACATAATACGTACGTAAATACAAACAATTAATAATATCTGTACCAACTAACATTTTGATCGAATGGGGAACCGAACTCCCTCGACTTTGATCGATCATCGCTTTTGACTTCGCCGTATGGCGCTACCAAGATAAAAATAAACTATATAAAAATATCTCATTCGAATCTCAACCTTATTTTTAAATACTGAAGGTTCTTTAAATAGGAGGTGTGTTTAGAAAGATTGTTATTTGAAATTGAGTTTTACTGCTTAAAGTATAAGGACGCCTAATTATTGGCAGGTGTTACAGTAAACGTAAAATGTAAAATTGTAATATGTGAATGTAATCAGTATTGTTAGTGTTTTTTTTTTTTTTAATTCATGCTTGTGTGAACAACTTATTAAGAGGTATGTTGTTTTTTTTTTAAAGCTATAAGGTTATGATGCAGGCTTTTTGCAAATGCCTTACAGGATTTTGACCTCTTCATAAACTTGTCTGTCTATATATATAAAAGAAGAAAATGACTGACTGACATATCAACGCACAGACGAAACTACAAGGACTAGGACTGTGATATTTTGCACAAGGTTTCCTTTTATGATGTAGGCGAGCACTAAGAGAGGATTTTCCAAAATTCACTCCTTAAGTGGTTGAAATGGGGGTCCAAAGTTTGAATGGAAAAATCTTATTGCACGCGGGCGAAGCCGCTGAAAGAAGCTAGTTTAAATTATAAAATCTGCATCAATATTGGAAATTTTAATTTAATAATCACATTATCATTCTAATGGATAATGGAAGGGGCTTGGCTCGGAGTTTCTTTGCGTTATCGAATCAGGAATGAAGATATCTTCAGGAGAACCAAGGTTAGCGACATAGCCGGAGAAATCGCCAAACTTAAGTGGCGGTGGGCAGGACACATTGCTCGCAGAACAGATGGCTTGGAGAGGCGATTGCGCGCCGGAATACGCAGCGTTGGAAAGCCTCTTACAAGGTGGACCAGTGACCTAGTGAGGGTCGCGATGCAGTGGATGCGAGACGCACAGGACCGGTCGTTGTGGCGACGTTTGGAGGAGGCCTATGTCTAGCAGTGGACGTTTTCGGCTGAAATGATGATCATGATGATGATCTTTCGTCGATACCTCCTTGGAGGGTTTAGAACTAGTGACACTTCACACTAATAGTGTAAAGGTGATAGTTTAGTGTGTGTGTAAGTTTGTTACTTCTTCACGCTTGAATGGCTGAACGGATCTTGATGAAATTGTGTACACGGTTAGACCATGTACTGGCATATCACATAGGACTTTTTGTCCCGGTAGTATGTCATCATCATTTTAGCCGAAGGACGACCGCTGTTGGACATAGACTTCCCCCAAATGTGGCCACAACGAACGATCCTGTGCGTCTCGCCTTTGACCGCATTCCCGTGACTCTCATCAGGTCATCAGTCCACCTTGTAGGAGGCCTTCCAACGCTGCGTCTTCCGGTGCGCGGTCGCCACTCACACCTTTCGGCCCCATCGACCATCCGTTCTACGAGCAATGTGCCCTGCCCACTGCCAGTTAAGTTCGGCGATTCTTCGAGCTATGTCGGTAACCTTGGTTCTCCTGCGAATATCTTCATTTCTGATTCGATCACGCAAGGAAACTCCGAGCATAGCCCTTCCCATTGCCCTTTGGGTGACTGTAAGCCTTCTGGTGAGGCCCAATGTAAGAGACCACTAGTAGTAGCGGGAAGTATGTTCCTTGTTTTTTTTTTTTCATACTTAATTCTACTGTATTTTTGAATAATTTTCTACTTTGACGCAGGCGAAGCCACTGACAGCAGCTATAAATAAGACAAACTTTAATCTTTAAAATCAAGAATATTGTCGAATACAAACGGAAGGACTGTCAGGCCGAAAGGCGCGGGTGTTTTTTCTAATTATGTGAAAGAATTTTACAGTAATAAATCACAGGCGGTAATAAGCGTTTTTTATTATCTCCGATCCCTAGATAGACCCTAATAGTCTTCCTTAAAGTGATTAAAAAAAACCAGGTCTTTTTATTTATTTATTGTTATGTTAAAATCTAAAGAGTTACAAGGCCTAAATTTGCTGAAGCCTTTTTTTGACTCTTTCAAAACTTCAAAGTGGAAAACAGCAATTGTTTAACGCGAGATTACCAGGATATCATTTCTTCCATCATTCTCATCATCATTCATCATATTTTTTTAGGATTCCGTACCTAACCGATCGTCCGGTAACCATCCGGACCGAGCCCAAGTCGTCGACGGCGCGTACTGTTCCACGCGCGCCTCAGGGAGATGTCAGCAAATCGTAGGGGCCCAGCAGGGTCGAAGCCTACTGGGGCCATGGGTAGTGTGAAAACGAAACCCGGGGTCCTGGGACGAAGGCAAAGAAGGAACAGGAGTGGGTTTTTACTCAGTAAAAGTCTGAAACTATGTCACGCTCCGCCCAAGAGCGGGATTTGTCATAAGATGATTTCCCCACCTAAAAAAATAAAAAAAACCTAAAGGGTAAAACGGGACCCTATTACTATGAATTCGCTGTCCGTCCGTCTGTCACCAGGCTATTATATCTCGTGAACCGTGATAGTTAGACAGTTGAAATTTTCACAGATGATGTATTTCTGTTGCCGCTATAATAACAAATACCTACTAAAAGAACAGAAAAACAAATATTTAAGGGGGCTCCCATACAACAAACGTGTTTTTTTTTTTGCCGTTTTTTAGATAATGGCACGGAACCGTTCGTGCGCGAGTACGACTCGCACTTGGCAGGTTTTTTTTTTATTCTTTTGCATTTATCAGGTTAGAGTCAAGTTGTACGTTGATTAAAATATGATTGGCGGGCGTATGCGTGTTTATTAACGGAATTATGATCATTCAAATCTTCAACAGCAGCGTAGCTAGGCGTGGGCAAGTGGGCCCTCACGACCCACGGCCTCGCACCCAAAGGGCATCGCACAAGCAAGGGCTCTTTAAGAACGACGGTTTTTTTTTTATAATTGTTAGGGTCGTGTTTGACCACTACTTCACCTGACTGTAATCGACTATGTGGTCAAACACTGGGTTGCGACAATCGCTGTCTCGTTTTCGAATTTATGAAAGAAAAAGGCCTCTCTAATGTGGCTTCGCCCACGTCTAAATTAATCAACGCTACGCCTCTGATCATCATTACAACCTTCTTAGTTCGTCTTACCATATTGAATGACTTTTTCGTGAAATAATAGTCATAGGAACATCCCCTTTAAAAAACAGTGCAGTGTTACAGTGTATAAGTACATTTTTGAAGTAAAAACTCCCTATCTACATATTTTTCGCGACCCACATGTAACGTGCACATTTTTAACAATCGATCAAGCCACTGTTTGACCTAAAATCGATCATGCGCTCAGGACCTTTAATCGTTTGATTAATTACACTAAGCGTGTGTTGTGACGCGGATGTAAGGGTCAGTACTGGATATGGCATTATTTGGTACTCCTCTTACGATTTGGCCCCGACATACAAGTTGTAGGTCGAGACACCTGCTTACTTACTAACGTTGTTTAATATTGTGTATATTTATTTATTTATTTATTTATTTAGTCATAGGAGAACCAACAGCTATAACAAAAGAATAACAATAGTATAAAAGACATTGAGCCAATTACAGGTTCTCACGACATATTTCATCACAATTGCTCTGGAAATGGTGAAGGATGTTTTCCTTCACCAGTTCGTGAGGAATCAAATAGTCGAAGAGTCCACGTGGTGGATTACGGCCCATTCCCGCTCTTAAAGAGGAGGCCTGAATGCCAGTTTATATTTGTATCATAAAATCGAGTTAAGGCGATGTCCTCAAGTGTAAAGATACCTATAACAAAAAAATCTCTCAAGAAAAATATTATGCTGTCTTTTACTCAACTGTCTCCTATTCTGATCTAATGTTGTTTTGTCCTGCTCAATTAAAACTAACAGTTTACATAAACTCACGCCTTTTTCACAAAAGAGCACGCGAAAACTACAAGATGGCGTCTTCTTACGTTCTATTTTTTTTGAGATTGGGAATTCATCCACGCACTTTACACGCACGCCTGCAAGTACTACGCACCTGGTGTCCCAAATGCCTATTTGTTTTATTTTCATAGCTATCTGATAATAGAATTAACGGGTGATTTTAGACAAAAATTGGTCAGTATTAATATGCTATGAGGTCTTTTATACGTATGCATTAATTATTTTAATAACGGCGTCCATTCGTCTCGTTTTTCACCGTCACATGTTTTTTTTTTTTTAAATTTGGTTGTAGCGACATCTATGGTGCCAAATTGGAACTAAAAACAATGAAATCCTGCATCGCGCTTACGCATACAGCCAGAAAAACCAACAAACTAGATGATATCTATAAAATTAATGTTGAAGAATATTTTAACAGCAATAAAAAAGATTCGTTCCTTAATCTATCTTTTAGAAAACCATTTGGCTAACCAAAGAACAATTTTAAGGAAGAAATAATTTAACTTTGGAGACATTATGCTTCTTAAAACCCTTAAAATAGCTTATCTCCTTCTGTCACGGAATCCAGCTTATACCAGAACATTCATGTACGAACTGTGTCTCTTCCAGCAATCTAAAGCCCCGTTCCACCTAAGTTGTGCGGTTAGAACTTGGCTAAGTTAAGTCCGTTAAGGTGAACTTCCAACTTGAAACTAGCACCCTCGCGTTTCGCCTGCTCACCACTTTTGTGTTGCTCACTTTAAATTAACTTCTTGCAAGTTAATTTTAAGATTAAGTGCGTTTAGGGACTTGTGTACTGGCTTGACAGATTAATTCTATTCTCTTCTTTAGGATTTCTGTGGTGGATTATGTCAGGAGAGTGAGGGATGTCTTCCTGTGTGTTAGCTATAGTAAAATGATTTTCAAGACTTTTTGAGAATTACTTGCTCTGAAGTTGCGTTTGTCTTGGTATGGTCATGTAAATAGGAGGGATGAAACGCATGTTACTAAAAGAGTTATGAGCATAAAGTCGATGGATAGAGAGGGAGAGGGAGGCCAAAGAAAAGATGGATGGATTGTGTGAAGAGTGATATGAAAGAAAACGAAACTAGTGATAGCATTACTACTGACAGGGCAGAAGAAGAAAAAAACGTATTGTGCCGACCCCAAACAAAACGGGACAAGGGCAGGAAGAAGATGAGTTGCTCTGAAATTGCGTTTGTCTTGGTATGGTCATACAAAAAGGAGAAAGGATGAAAAAAAAAAAAAGAAAGAAAATATCTTTATTTGGCCACAGCCACCAGGATCATACAACTTGAATAACATAAAAAAGGTGGGTTTTAGTCTCTGACACTCTCGCTCCATCCAAGAGCAGGAGAAGACATCGGATTATTTTCCACCTCAAAAGAACCGGTTTTACAATAATTTTTGAGAACACATTTATTTTATTTTTTTCCCCACTACTATCACACAACGCCGTCTAGCCCCAAGCTAGGCAGAGCTTTTGTTATGAGTACTAGACAACTGATAAACATACTTATTTATTTCTAAATACATACATATTAATTACATCCAGACACAGAACAAATGATCGTGCTCATCACACAAACATTTGTCCTAGGTGAAAATCGAACCCACGACCTCCGGTATATCAGTCAGGGCCACTAACCACTAGACCAACAGGCCAGTATTGTGCGTTAAGGAGTGGTGGTGCGTTGATTTTGTGTCTCCTGATAGTTACGACTTGGAAGTCTTTAAATCAAAAGTGAGGTTTATTCTAGGCAACATATCGATCGTATCATCGCTTACTAAGTGAGATAGTGGTCAAACGCGAGCCTATCAATAAAAAAAAACCTATTTGAATTCACAATCGCACATCACCATATTCATGATTATAACATGTCACAACACAGCTGTCTCCAAAGGGAGAAACATAACTTCCTATCCAACACACATACAGAAGGGAAAGCCTTTCTAAAATTCAGTTAATACCATTTCATATACATAATACAGGGGCGTCACAAAATCAAAATTCGGTCCGAACCGTATCGGATACAGAGTATGTCTTCTGAATATTTATTAGGGTGTGGCCGCAGCTGTGCAGGGACAATTGAAATTGTGACGAATTCTGTTATTTCGATACTTGATATCACTTTGGTGTTTTGATCTGATAAGCTGGCTTAACAAGTCTTGCAGAAAGACGCTGTAATGCTGGCGAAGGAAGCGACCGCACGTATGAGGGGACGGACAGCCTTACGTCCCAGCTGCTGGAACCCCGACCCCGACTTCCAGCCACCGTAGGCGTGGGCTTGTGGAGGACGAGGAAAGGGTAGCTCACCGTCTCAGAGTCATTGACGGGGCGTAGTTGCTTGCATACTGATTCAATTTCAAACAGGCTTAAGAATGTCCCTTACTTTGGGCAGATGTCTCATTTTAATAGAAATAGCCATAGTCTCCCACAAGGTGGACCTATGACCTGATGAGGGTCGCAGGAATCCGAAAGATGTGAGACGCACAGGACTGTGGAAAACTATGTCCTACAGTGGACGTATTTGACGGCTGAAATGATGATGATAATGATGAGCCATTGATATAGAAAGACTGAAATGGAGATGCTATTATACTCTCATTCCTATTGGTGTGTTGTCTCACCTTTTAAAAATCTACAATGTAAACAGATACAGTATCGACTGGACTCGTTCGATATTCTAAAATCTACAATAAGAATAGGTGCAGTATCGACTGGACCGTTCGATATTCAAAAATCTAAAAAACGAACCGGTACAGTATCGACTGGACCGTTCGATATTCAAAACTTTACAATGTAAACAGATACAGTATGGACTGGACTCATTCGATATTCAGGTAAGCGAGTACAATCTCATTACGAGAAGGTAGTTGAACAATGGACTGGACAGGACATGCCTTAGATCCAGCACTAATGGAAGTGACAATTACGTCACTGAAGAGAGGGGTCAGTAATCACACTTAATATTATAAGGGCGCAAGTTTGTGGGTTTGTATGTTTATTAATTCTTCGGCTGAACGGATTTGGATGAAATTTGGCACACGGGTAGATCATGTCCCGGAATAGCACACAGAATATTGTCCCGGGAATAAATTTCCTTGGAACAATTTTCGCACGAGCGAAGCTACTGACAATAGTTAGTGTATGTTACAGATAAGTATATGGAGGTGGACCGGTGGACTTTTGAAACAAAGTGTCACCATAATGATTTCAGCCGATAGACGTCCACTGTTGGACACAGGCCTCCCCCAAGTATCGCCATTACGACCGGTCCTGTGCATCTCGCATCCATGGGATTCCTGTGACCCTCACTAAGTCATCGGTCTATTTGGTTAAATCAAGGATTATGTTTCTAGGCATCTGGCTAGTTTATAATGTTTGAAATTATAACTGATATGATTGAAGCAGTGGTTGGGTTGAGTAGCAATGGTTGAGTAGACTAGCAGTGGCGTGACGATTTGGACTCCTACCTAAAGGATTGGCCAGAAATGGCTAAGGACAGAGAAGAGTGAAAGAATGGAAGAAAGGGCTTTACCAGTGGAACACAAAAGGCTCATAATAATAATAATAAATTAAAGGTTTCGTAGCGAAGGTTCTTTATTAAAATTAGTTCAACCATTTAGAAATTATGGGGGGTGCAACTGAGAATGAATTGAATGCCTGTTCCAGAAATTCCCACACTATCCGTACGTATCTAATTTGTCTATCGTCTAGTAGAAACTAAAGGCGACAAAGTTACGCCATGTTTCGAAGCGGTACACTAATCTATAGTAGAAAATTAGTGGTTTCGCCCCAGTCTAGACTCAGCTTAACGACATGTTAAGTTTGCTTGTAGAATCGCTTTTATGGTTATCGTATTATGTTTGTGTTATGCCTGGATTCGTGTCAGCCATTTTGTGTTATAGGGTACTCGGTTTTAAGGGGTTTTCGGAAAGGGCTGCTTATGTGGAAGATGGGTATCAAATTGTGGTTGGTTAAAGACAAAAGTGGCTCTGAAAGGCGTAATTCTGTATCTGTGTTTCCTAATAGCTACAACCGCCGTAGGGGTCTTTTTTTTGTAGCTGGGAAAATCATCCAAGGACATCCCCCGCTCTTGGGCGGAGCGAAAGGGCGTGTCAGACTTTTACTGACTAAAAACCCACTCCTGTTCCTTCGTTGCCTTTTGTACCAGGGCCAAGTCTTCCTTTCAGAAGCAGACCCTTGGCCCCAGTACTGGCTTCAACCCTATGGTTTGCCGACATCTCCTTGAGGCGCGTGTGTTACAGTACGCGCCGTCAACGCCTTGGGCTCGGTCCAGACGGTCAGATGGCTAAGCTACCCATTGCTCGCCGTCCGCAAGCCCACCGCCGTAGGAATCTAGGGTTACTTCTAGGCAAGCTGGCTCCATCGTCGACCATATCATAGCTTACCATCAGGAATTTTTGGCGGGATTTTTTCAAGTGAAGTTCAGTGGCTGTTTTAATTATTCACAAATTGATTCTTACTGTATATCGTGGTGTAAAATTGAAATGGAATCATTGAAACAGGCGCTATCTCGGTAAAATGGAGCTGAGATTTTTTGTAGCTTGCCAAGAAGGCGGTAGACTCGGTACATATGTTTTTTTTTTGCTTTTTTTAGGATTGCGTACCACCAAAGCAAAAAAAAAACGGAACCCTTACAGAATCACTTTTTTGTCCGTCCGTCTGTCTGGCTGGCAAGACCCTTCATCTCGGAAACGCGTGGAGGTATTGAGGTGAAATTAAAACCATATACTCAAGTCTACGGTCTTTTGAAGCTGTAATAAAATCAAACTGTAAAACTTTTAGTTACGTTGCAAAATTTTTTTTTTTTGTGATTTGGAAAAATCTTCGTAACTCAATTTGGGAATTGAACTGTTTTTATAGGTAAGTTTGTACGAAACCCTCAGTCCGACTCGCACTTGCCCGGTTTTTTTTAATGTGGGCAGCACTCAGCTTCACCAGAGCGGATTTGCTGAAATCATCAACTTACTTCTCCCTCTCAAGTGAGAGGGAGGGTCAGACTTTTACTGGCAAAAACCCACGGCGGCCATGACGGCGCGTGTAGTTCACGACTGATCCACACGCCACAAAGTTAGCAAAACCGATGCCTGCTGGGGCCGATTGAAAGAGTTATCTGGGCAACTGAAGGACAGAGGTAGGTTTTAGTCAGTAAAAGTCTGACACGCCCTTTTGCTTCACTCTACAGCGGGAGAAGTCATATGATGATTTACCACCTAACAAAAAAACAGGTATTATCTTTGACGAGGTCCATTAGCACGTTGTCTGCCGCGGCTGCGTGGGTTTCCTTCAGTTGCCCATTGCGTTCCAGGGCCGCGGCAAATCTTGAAAACAATCTCTCAGCCCATTCAGTCACTCCTTAGGAACATTATACTAAACGATCCTCTTAAAAACAAGCGCGAATTACTCACATTTACAAATAAAGTATTTTTAATTACGTAAACACACGTTGTTTGTTTGTTTATATGTCAAGTGCATCCGGCTATATACAGGCCGTTTTAAAGTGGTTTCGCGTTCGCTCATACGAAACTGTAACACTCTGTAGCTATAACGCTTAAAAGTGGGTAGCTTATTTCCTTTGGGGCGCCTATTACACCGTAGTGTAACAGTAGCTACACAGATTATGTGTTTCCTGATTGCTACAACCCGGGAATCTTTAAGTCAAGAGTGAATAGGTTAATTCTAGGTAAGCGCGCTCCATCGTCGACCGCATCGTCGCTTTCCATCAGGTGAGATAGTGGTCAAGCGCGAACCAATCAAGAATAAAAAAAATAAAGTAGATATTTGGCTAAACAGCGCTACGGTTTTTCGGTTAAAAATACTGGCTAGTATTTTCTAGCTGACAACACTGAGAAGAAACACAAACAAACTCAGAGATCAAAGTCTCTTTATACAATCCGTACAGCAGGCATACAATTTTTTTTTTGTTAACATTCCCGCCAAACGCTAAGTACAAAATGTATTGACATTACTTGAGCAGAAGTCACGTGACAAGTGATGTGAAAGGTAATATCATTACCATACATTTTTACTGTGTTGTGTACTTTACAAACATCTCCTAGCTGCCAGTTGCTATTTTAATATCTATATTTAGTTTTTATTTTTACTTTATTGAAATTGTTCTCACATGATAGCGTCATTTTTTTTGATTGACTGACTTGACATTTCAAAAGTGCCTGTAAATGGTTTATTTGAAATAAAATGCTTTGTCTTTGTACGGATTGTATGGACTTTAAATTAACCGCCGTTAAAACGCCTACATACATATGACATGGCAATGAAACATGGTCGCTTACAATAGGCCTCAGGAAGCTTACAGTCAAAGGGCAATGGAATGAAGATTTCCGTAGGAAAACCAAGATCTCCGACATAGCCCGAAGAAACTAAAGTGGAAGTGGGCAGGGCACATTGCTCGTAGAACGGTTCTAGAGTGACGACCGCGCACCGGAAGGAAGGCCACCCACAAGATGGACCGACGACCTGGCGAGAGTCACGGGAATTGGGTGGATGCGATACGCTCAGATTCGGTCGTTTTGGCGACGCTTGGGGGAGCTAATGTCCAACAGTGGACGTCTTTCAGCTAAAACGATGATGTCGAAAACGCCCTGACCGCCGTAACACCTCAAGTTCGTTCCGAAGGACCAAAAATTACACTTCGGTGTGAGTGATCCATGTTTACAATACACGGAGTTAGGATTAAGAAGTTCCTTCTTAGAGTACCTTGCAAACAGGGGCTCACTCCAATGCAAATGTACCACCGGGTCGGCTGGATTTGACAGTCAAATCGGGGCCCCAAGTGCCTCAATAATGGAAATCTACTGTATTTGCTTATCATAAGTGCTTGATTAGATTTAGGGAGAGTTGTTGCTGGGGAAGTTTAAATGGCTGGTTGGCTGAGCCCACCTCTCCTGGTGGGTGGGTTTTTAGAAGTTCACAAGTACGGTTTTGTTGGAGTTCTCCTGGTTGTTTTAACTCTATTTTCAGTACCTTTGACAAAGGACTAGTTATTGCACAAATCAGGTTGGCTTGGCGCAGTGGTTTAGAGGTTGGCTGCTGCGCGGCGAGTCGCGGGTTAGATTCCCACACGGAACCGATATTTATATTTCCTACAGGTAGTTATTCCGGGTCTGGGTGTTGTGTATGTGAGTGTATCTTCGATACAGGAGTCATTCTTAAGGAGATGCTACTCGACATTCACTGTTTTTCATATAACCGCTCTTACGCGATTATGACGTTGTTACACATTTTTCACTAAATATTTTGGAAACACAGTATCTTGTGGATATTATCTGGGGTTCAAGTGAAATCAATTTATAAATTTGTGTAAAACTAATCCAGTAAAGACCTCTGAAAATAGTTCATGCAAAATAGCAGATATTTTGCATGAACTTCGACACTTCATAATTTACTCAAAAATTTAAAAAGTCAAAAAAGTATAACAATAGAAGCCTTGCAAATTTAATCAAGATTCTGAATGACGACAATCTTTTTTCAAAAACTTAAACCCTTAAGGTTTAAAAAAAAAACCACGTATTTCCTGGAACAAGTTTTGTAAAATATTCGAGTAAATCACGGAATCATCGAATGCTTACAGAGTTTTCAAGCGTTATCTCTCTTTTTTCGCGTTGCCTTTTCGTCAAACATCGCGTTGGATTGCGTTAGATGAAGTAACAAGCTTTTAAACCATGCGCAATGTTGACGATAGGCGAGTGAAAAGTGAAGAGGGTCCCTCTTAAAGTATGGCAACGTTTTTTTTAATAATAAAAAAATATACCTAGTATATGCATCGTTTGCCTATGAATTCCTTAGGGTTCTTATGTAGGAATGGGGTGTAGTCCAAGGAAACCCGTAGTTCTAGAACGCAAAGGGCAACTGAAGGATACAGGTGTGATTTTAGTCAGTAAAAGTCTGACACGCCCTCTCGCTCCGCCCAGATCGCGAGAATTCATTAGATGATTTCCACGCTAAAAAAAAAACATCTTGGTGGATTTTGTACCATTCTTTTTTAGCGCAGCCGTAAGGCACACAATTGTATTTTTTTTTTTTGGTTCTCTTTTCTTTGGTTTTGTGTTTACATATATTGTTTGTGTGCCTTGCATTGTGACAAAGAAAAATTTCTTTCTTTCTTTGCTACTATCTTCTTAATCCCGTTACCTTCCTCGTCAAAAACCGAGAAAGATAAGCGAATCAAATATCTTGAATTGGCTCGCAACTTTATCGACATGTGGGATGTGACTCAGCGATCACTGTATCGATAGCCGTGTCAGCCAATGGTATAATGCCTGTAGCAAGGGCTTGATTCAGAAAGTGGTACTTCTGGACACGGGTCGTATTATAAGAAGGTTCCTTTCTCGGTAGCTAGGACTTTGTTCCTACTACCGGTGGTATTTAATCTTTTTATATATTATTATCAAGCTTTTAGGTTAGTTGTTCACTATTGGCAAAATCGTTCAATGAATACCTTTACAGTATAGTGTTACTCTTTGTTTTCTGAACAAAATATTATAATCTGGGTTAAAAGATTAAAAAAAAACTTATCTTAATCCGATTACTCCAAACCAACCGGAACAATGGATATCTGTTGTTCCTACAAAAGAAAAAAAAACGCTGCAAACCATTCTATTTTGAGGTAGCAATATCGTAAGTCTTGTCTTTGATTTTTTTGTGTTCTAAAATCATCAAATAATTCCTCCTGCTCTGGGTGGAGCGAGAAGGAGTGTCAATGCTTTACCGACTAAAATTCAGCCATGTTCCTTCAGTTACCCTTTTGCGTTTCTGGGCCGCGGTGACTCTTTCGGACGATCCCGCAACCATGACAGGAGGCATCAGCCCATACAAGCCTCGTCAATCATTTGATATTTCCCAGAAACCGTCAAATATATCGATAGATCCTTTTATAAGGGTTTAGAATTCGGAGAGCAGTGGCGGCCGAATGGTTACGGCCTCCACTTACGAGTTGTAGGTCGCGGGTTCAAACCCAGCCAGGAGCATTACCTTGTGTAATTTATTTCATTACCACTGCTCTCAAAACGGTAAAGGACAACATCGTAAGGAAACCGGCATGTCTCAGAACTAGAAATTCGAAGACATATGACGTTCACCAATCCACACTGGGCCCGTATGGTGGATTACTTCCCATTCCATATCCTAGAGAGAGGAGGCCTGAGTCCCAGCAGTGGGAACTTTAAAAAGCCGATTATGCTCTATGTTATGTTTAACAACAATTATGATCATTTTGACTTTAATGGTAAAAACCTACATCTTAGTGTCAGACTTTTACTGACTAAAAACCCACTCCTGTTCCTTCTTTGCCTTCGTCCCAGGGCCCCGGGTTTCGTTTTCACACTACCCATGGCCCCAGTAGGCTTCGACCCTGCTGGGCCCTTACGATTTGCTGACATCTCCCTGAGGCGCGCGTGGAACAGTACGCGCCGTCGGCGACTTGGGCTCGGACCGGATGGTTACCGGACGATCGGACGGCGAGCCACCCATTGCCCTCACATTAGCCCTTTTAAATGAGACCCATCGACATATAGAATACACCCAAACAAGTCACTCAATTCTCTTAACTCCCTAGTTATTCTAACCGTAATTATGTCCCAAACAATAGTTAGCAGGTAGCGCTTAAACCTATGAAATTGGCAACACGTACAAAATTGCAATATCATGACGTGTAGTTTGCCAGGAGCTACGAACACGGATTACTGGTGCTCTATTAAAGTTCGCCGTGTGACCTCAGTTTCGATAACTCAGGGGTGGCGCATTGGAGAAATTTTGTGGCTTTAGGGGGCTGTTAGACGTTTGGGGGCTCGTGGTTAATAGCTGGTTCATTGATTTGGGTGATAAAGGGAGACGTGGGTTGGTTTGATAATCGTTTGTAAGATTGTTTTTAAGGTTCCGTACCTCAAAAGAAAAAAAACCGAACCCTTATTCACTTTGTTGTCCGTCTGTCTGTCAAGACTCTTTATCTCGGGAACGCGTGGAGGAACAACTCGATAGGAATTAAAACCATATACTCAAGTCTGCGGTCCCGTGAAGCTGTGAATAAATCAAAATTCTAAGTTAACGAAAAAAAAGATACGGCCGTTTATGACGCAAAAAACGTATATTTCGACGACCGTGATGAAATAAATTACACAAAGTAATGCGCGTGGCTGGGTTTGAACCCGCGATCTACAACTCGGTAAGTCGGGGCCGTTACCACTCGGCCACCAGTGTTCTTCACTACGCCCTACGGCCCTACGTTGCTCAATGATAAAATGAAATTACGGTGTTAAAATGTCAAGTTTGCGAGCGAGAAAGATGTATAGCTCCATCCCTCTGACAGTTCAATATAGATCGTCAAATGGTTCGCGTTAAGAGCTCGTGTTAAGGCCGTGTTAAATCCATAAGGACTGTTGTCATGTTTGCTGTCGGTACATGTAGGATATTATGTTAACAACACCTCACAGTGGGGATCGTTCTTGAATAATCGATGAGTTTTGTCACCAGGAAACCATGTTCCTAAGGATAGCTTTCACCACCATCTCACCTAATGATAACCAAAGCAACAATGTGGTTGGCGATGAAGCTCGCTGTTGTTACATCTTTTAGGAAACAGGCCTGCAGCCTGCAGGGAATTCCACTACTTGTGTCTAGGTATTTTTTGCGTAAAAATCTGGTTGTTTAGCATAATCAGCCCTGTAATATTCGCGCTGGAATTGGTTCTATTCTCCAGGAGAGAGAATGGACCGTAATCTACCAAGCGGTCCAAGTGCGGGTTGGTGGATGTCTTCGACTCTTTTTGGTTCTGGGACACAGGTTTGGGTTTACTCACAATACTATACTTCACGGTTTTGAGAGCAGTGGTGATGAAATGAATTACACAAAGTCCATGCTTAGGTTTAAAATCAGGCAAGTACCGATGTGATTTTTTCCGATTCATAATTATGTACTTTAAGTTTATCTTGGACTTTACTGACACTCCGGAAAGCACGTAAAGCCGTTGGTCCCGGTTGTCGTTCGTAGATCTTTGAAAGTCGTTACAGGTAGTCAGACACCAGAAAGTCTGACCATCAGTCTATCTATGGAATATCGTGTTGTCCAGTAACTGGATTGTGGAGGTTTGATAAGCAGTCGCTCCATGTAAAACACAGGTATTCAGCCGCATCTGGCTAGACCGGAGCCGACCCCAAGTTGGTCCTAGTTGGGAAAACGCTAGGGAGATGATGGTATCCTGCTTGAAAAAAAGGTAAAAGCAAAATTAAAGAGTAAAAAAAAAGAGAGAATGAGAATGGCGAGTGGCGATGGTGTAGCGGAGTGGTGATGGTGGAGTGGTAAGTTTTCAAAAACAGTATATCTATCTATCTTGGGTTTGAACCCACGACTTTCAACTCGTAATTGCGAATCGTTACCTAGGCCACTATTGCTCTATTAGAAAATCAGGTTATTAATTTTTTGAGCTTTTGGCTTCTGGCATCCCTGTTAACTATGGGAATACATTGTTGGTATATTGTTAAGCGAGTTACGGGCATCGTTTTTGCTCGGATTCGGTTAGTTTTGAACTAGCAATTTGTTTATTTGCACATACATTGTTTGGTGAACCAATCAGTTTCAATACAGGGTAATAGACTTAGTGATCGGTGGTTTAGGAATTTTAACTAGATTTTGTGTGAGGAGTGTCAATTTGTTGATGTTTGCCGTTTAATCTGTTTTGATATCGGGGTTGTTATGTTGCCTATGTGCCTTTAAAGTAACCGCATCGATATTTCTATCCAACTGCCTCAGAAGGAAGTAGGGTTAAGTTTTTTTGAGTATGTATGTATGTATGTATGTATGTCTATTGCTATGGCTCACCCTGTACACAGGGTCTACAGGGTATGTGACTCCCTTTTTCGGGCTTTTATTTTAGGTCAGAAAATCATCTAATGACAAATCGCGCTCTTGGCCGGAGCGGGAGATAGTTTCAGACTTTGTCTGACTAAAAACCCACTCCTGCTCCTTCGTTGCCTTCGTCCCAGGGCCCCGGGTTTTGCTTTCACGCTACCCGTAGCCCCAGTAGGCTTCGACCCTGCTGGGCTCCTACGATTTGCTGACATCTTCCTGAGGCGCGCGTAGAACAAAACGCGCCATCGACGACTTGGGCTCGGTCCGGACGGTTGGACAGTGAGCTACCCATTGCTCGCTGTCCGCAAGCCCGCGCCTACGGTGGCCGGTAATCTCGGCGGCTGGGGCGAGAGGACCGTTGCCTCACGCGATCGGCCGCCTCCTTTGCTAGCATTATTGCTTCGCAGAAGGAGGCGACCGCCTGCCACTCCTCCTCGCTCCGGACCATAGCCTGTACCAAGGCCCGGTGCGAGAGATCGCTGCCGCTGATTGCCCCCACGAGGACACGGCGTTGCTCTGCTCAAGCGGGGCACACCTCCACCGTATGCTCTACCGTGTCCTCCGGGCGGTCCACACAGTGGCGACACCCGGGCGTTACTTCCGCACGAATCCGGTGCAGGAACCTCCCGAACTTACCATGTTCGGTTAGGACCTGCGTCATGCGGAAGATGAGGACGCGGTGAGGTCTTTCCAGCCACGCCTCAAAGAGGGAACTTACCACACTGCCCAGCACTGGGTCGCGAAAAAAAATAATTGAAAGTTTGTATGAAATTTGAAAAACAGGTTAACCGAGGGTACTTTTATCACGTTGGTACGCTCCCGAAATATCATTTTCGCAGTTAATTTCTAATGTGAAAGGTACTTTACCTACCATAAGATAGCACTAGCAGTATCCATCACAATGGGAATAAGGAGTGATGTCATTGAAAAGCCGCAAAAACGGAAATAATGGACAAAACTCTACAAAACATTATATTCATGTAAAGCAGACATTTCTCGCTATTTTTTGTTAACATTGAAGGTCTTTTATTTAAGTTTTTTATCGAAGGACCATATTTGACAGTAAATTTTTTTTGCATTTATAAGTTGAATTAAAGCCAATGTTGGCCATGTGTGACCGCTGATGGGCCACAAATGGTATCTAGCCATAAAAAAAACGTATTTATTTTAATCGGAAAAGATCATCGTATAAACAAACTTGGTCCTACTTCCCTTTCCATATAAATGTAAATTTTATTACACTTATTTATATATTTCTTTCAATAACAGGACTTTTAGTAATCAATAAAGTGAATCATTGGAATTTAGCCCCCAACTGAATTTGTTGATTGATTTCGTAAAAACTGCATAGAAAGGACCTTCTTCTTTCATTGCAATATTTAACCAAGATACTTTTGCTGTTCTGTCATTTGATTTTCAACCTACTGTGTACTTGTTAAGGTGCTGTTGTAATATTAAAGGTACATTGTAAAGGTACACATATGCCCATAAAAAAAGGGTCCGCTCGCAGGTAGAAATGAATACAAAAGATAGCGCGCATCGTTCCTTCTACAAACATACTTTTTACTTTGCGCTACACAATTTAAATATGTATTGCATTGAAATAAGGTTGAGATTTCTTTGTGTTTTAGTAGTGCGTTTGTGTAATTGCTCCGAAGTCCGAGTTTCCTTTGAAATCGTTTATTGGCGGTCAAATTTTTATGTCCCGATGAACGAGCGAGAGAATTTTAGGTTAGTTTGGTTTAGTTTGCGGGGACGCGATGCGTTTACAAGCGTTTTTAATTTAATTAAATAGTATTTAATGCATTTTGTTTATAATAAGCGTCTCAAATAAGTGTTTTTGTTGTGTTTTTTAATTGTTTTTAGTGGTAGTGTTGTGTTTTTGTTTGAAACTTGTGTAGTGTTCGAATTTTGGATTGCTCTTACTCTGTATATTTGGATATGGTGTTCATGTTTCTAGGTTGGTATTATTGAAAATTGTTTTTTTTTTTATTAATTTGCAATAGACAGCGAAATGGATTTCGTGTTGTGAAATAAAGGATTTTTATGGTAATCCCGACATTGTTTGGTACTAAACAAACTAATTTCTTCGAATAAAGTTACTTATGAAAGGTGTAGGCGTTTTCACTCCTATAAAATGTTTGTTTTGAAGTTTTATAGGTTAAGTTCTACCACATGCTGTTAAGTTCAAAGGACTTGAAATAAACATTGAACAGTAACAAGTAGGCTAATGAAGTTACTTATGGTTTTGATGGATTCAAAATGTATCTAGAATACAAATTTAGGTGATTTATTGAAATATAAGACGTCTCAGACATCAAAATAATAAGAACCAGCTGAAACTGAAATATTCAATGGATGTAGTATATCTTTCGATACAGTCAACCGATTGCGATGAAACAAAGTCTAAGTAATATATCAAGTTACACACAATTTTAATGTGTAAAAGTTATCTACATCGATTTCGTGCATTTTACGTGATGCGCGCACAACTAAATACTTCTACAGATTTATTAAATGTATAGATTGTTTTTTTATAAACGGGTCACTTCAAGTTGTCATAACTTCAGTTAAACTTGGAATCATAAAGGGCCTATTACACTACTCGATATTCAGACAGTCTTAGTCTATGTTTATCTATTTATCTCATCGTTCTGATTCATTCCTTTACACGACATTGGCGTAAGTTGATCTTTTTCTTGTGTGACGCTACATAGACTAAGACTGTTTGAATATCGAGTGATGTAATGGGCGCTTAAATTCAACGTGCATAAAGTAATTTTTTTTTTTTTTCTGATGTGTGGAAACATTCAATGACCTCTGCTCTAGGGTGGAACTTAGAGGGCTTGTCAGACTTTTAGTTACTAAAACCACCTGTGTTCTTCAGTTGTCCTTTTCGTCCTAGGAACTCGGTTTCCCTTTCCGACATTTCCGCATTCTTAGCAGACATCGGCCTTAATGGGCAATGTCCATCATGCTGACATCTCATCATTGACTGGCCTGTTGGTCTAGCGGTTAGTGGTCCTGACTGCTATGCTGGAGCCGGAGGTCGTGGATTCGATTCCCACAGAGGACAAATGTTGGGTGTGATTTATCTGTGATTTAGAAATCTATAATATAAAAATGAATCGCAAAATGTGTTGGTAAGCGCATAACTCAACAACGCCTGGACCAATTTGGCTAATTCTTTTTTTAAATGTTCGTTGAAGTTCAAGGATGGTTTTTACCGCAAGAACAATTCTAATAGAGTAGGGTAGAGTAGGGTAGAGTAGGGTAGAGCAAGGTAAAGTAGGGTAGAGTAGGGTAGATTATAGAGTAGAGTAGGATAGAGTAGTCAGTTGACGGGAGCGAAGCCGCGGGCAAAAGCTAGTATATGTATAAATATGTTTATCAGTTGTCTTGTACTCACACACACACACACATGCTCTGCTTAGCTTGGGACTAGACGGTGTCGTGTGATAGTGATAGTGACACACACCGAGAAAATGATCACGCTCATCTCAACAAAAAACATTAGTCTTGGGTGGGTATCAAACCTACAACCTCCAGCATAGCAGTCAGGGCCACTAACTGATAGACCAACAGGCCAGTTATAATATAGAGATATATGTATAGATCTGGGCCATTTCACTTTGGTCTCTTGATGACAGGACTGTAATTGGATGATAAAATTTATGAAATCTCGCATATAGGGCACGACTGTTAAAGACCAATAGGACAGCTGTTTTTTATTAACCAGCAATGACAAGGAAAGATCTGTAGTAATGACACCAATATTAACAAGGCGAAAGTTTGAATGTATGTGTTTAAGTTTGTTACTCTTTAATCTAATTTATATCATCACCACTGCTCTCAAAACGGTGAAGGAAACATCGTGAGGAAACCGGCATCTCCTAGAACCAAAAATTCGGAGACATGTGACATCCACCAACCCGCACTGGCCCCGCGTGGTGGATTACGGCCCATTCCCTCTCCTGAAGAGGAGGCCCGAGTCTCAGCAGTGGGAACATTGTAAGGCCGACTATGCTATGCTTGTTACTCTTTCACGCTGAAACGGCTGAACGGATTGGATAGAACTTGGCCAAGACCATGACCTAGAATAGAACATGGATATGTACTTTGTATTCAGAGAACATGTTCCCTTAGAATCATTTTTTACGTTTTCACGGGTGAAGCTGCTGGCAAGACCTGCAACACCTGTAACTTAAAACAGAACCTATTTATTGACAGCTACTAAACTGTAATATAATATATTCCACAATTATCACACAACGCCGTCTAGTCTCAAGCTAAGCAGAGCTTGTGTTATGAGTACTAGACAACTGATAAATATTTCTAAATACATACATAGTATAGTTAAATTACACCCAGACACAGAAAAAATGATTGTGCTCATCACGCAAACATTTGTCCTGGGTGGGAATCGAACCCACGACCTCTGGCATAGCAGTCAGGGCGTCTAACCACTAGACCAACAGGCCATTCAATGGATAAAAGAGCTCTGCAAACAAAACCAGAAGATGCCTGTATACTCTTTTTTTTTGTTTTCGAGGGGAAACCTTCATAGGCGCCCGGACTTTGGGGATAATTCCGGGGACTGTGGAATCTTTACCTTACTAAAACCAGCCCGGTGATCACTATTAGAAATTAAGATATCCGCAGGAGAACCAAGGTTACCGATATAGCACGAAGAATCGCGAAACTTAAGTGGCAATGGGCAGGGCACATTGCTCGCAGAACAGATGGCCGTTGGGACCGAAATGTTCTAGAGTGGTGAGCCGGAAGACGCAGTGTTGGAAGGCCCCCGTTCATTGTGGCGACATTTAGGAGAGGCATATGTCCAGCAGTGGACATCTATCGGCTGAAATGATGATCACCATCAGCACATAGAAGGGGCGCCTTTACCTCTCAAAAGACCATTCCGGAACCCCCTCTGTGCAATGCCTATTACGGCACATCCCTGAGGTGCCTGTGTACCCTAGTTTCTTAGTGAAAGTAACAGATGTTTCAACACGTATCTCATTAGCGTGCCTTAGTTAATCGTGTGCTGTATCATTTTCATACTTATGAAGATTCTTTGTTGTTCATAAGTTGTGGAAAACAAAGCGAGCTGTTAATGAAGCTAGAAATTAGTAGCTGATCGAAAACAACGTCTTATTCTACTAAAGAACTGGGGTAACCCCTGGCGTGGGCGTGCGAACGACGAGCAATAGGTAGCTCGCTGTCCGGACCGACCCCGAGTCGTCGACGGCGCGTAGTAATCCACACGTGCCTCAAAGATATGTCAGTAAAACCGTAGGGGCTCAGCAGGGCCAAAGCCTACTGGGGCCATGGGTTGGCTACCGAAAGGATAACCCAGGGTCCTGGAAAGCAAGGGCAAAGAAGGAATATAGGTGTGGTTTTTAGTCACTATAAGTCGCACATGTCCTCTTGCTCCACCCTAGAGCGAGAGAAGTCGTTGGATGATTCCTCACCTAAAAAAGGAACTCAAAAGTTTTTTCCAGTTTCTTGCAGTTTATTAACTCGGATAGTTTGGTAACGACATTTATGTATGTATTTACACATTATACTCAATATAACTGAATCTGTGTTTCCTGATGGCTACAACCCGGGAATCTTTAAGTCAAGAGTGAATAGTTTCCTTCTAGGTAAGCGCGAACCTATCAAGAATAAAAAAATTAAAAAAACTGGGGAGGCCTATGTCCAACAGTGGACGTCTATCGGCTGAAATGATGATGATGATGACTCAATATAACCATCATCGTAACTCTGTAAGTTAGAGACAAGATGAAACCTCATGTTTTTATTAAAATGACACATTTTGGCTCTTCTCTTAAAAAGTTATCTTAATAGTTTTAATGACTATAATTGTCTAAATACATACATGTCACTACCACAAATACGTTAGTCTGTAAAAGTCTGACAATATCTCCCGCTCCGCCCAGAGCGGGGGATGTCATAAGATGATTTTCACACCGAAAAAAAAAAAACCACACACGTTGCTTTTATCTCACTATCCGATACTGAACTGCTAATTGCAAAGTTAGATAGCACTGCTTTATAAAATCATAAAACCGTAGATATCTTATGAAATTCATATATTCCAAAAGACAATACTTAGACTACTTTCAAACTTATTATTCTTCTTCTTCAACGTAAAAAATATATCTTTGTAAAAAAGATAGCTTTTATAAAAGAAAAAGCTAACAGAACCGCTACAAAGCGCCGACGTGTGAGAACTTGGCTTTGAAAGTTACGACTTCCAAAGTTTGGAAGTCGGTGCATCCATACGTTGAAGTTTTATACATTTATAATGCTGTTTCGAGATACGAGTTGTTAATCGGGATATTTTTTTCAGATTTTCTAGTACCTTTTTTCTTTTTGAGATGAGAAATCATCGAACAACTTCTGGTAGGGTTCATAAAATCAAACATGGATCCCAGAGGCCTTTTCCTTTTAGAGACCCAGCAGGGTCAAAGCCTACTGGGGTCATGGGTTAAGTGAAAATGAATCCCCGGGGCCCTGAAAAAAGAGGCTTTTTCTAAGGTGGGAAATCATTCAATGGCTTCTCCCGCTCCACAGGAGGGCGTGTCAAACTTTTACTGACTAAAAATGCACCTGTGTCCTTCAGGTGCCCTTTGCGTCTCACGACCACGAATACCTAACCCTCTCAGAAGTCTACCCATGGCCCCAGTTGGCTTCGGCCCTGCTGGGCCCCTACGGTTTGCTGACATCTCTTTGAGGAGCGCGTGGAACACTACGCGCTGTTGACGACTTGGCCTCGGTCCGAACGATTACCGGATGGCCAGACGGCGAGCTACTCATTGCTTGTCGTCCGCAAGCCCACGCCTACCGTGGCTGGTATTTGAGGTTGGGGACCCCGGTACGCAAAAGGCACCTGAATAAACACGGGTGGGGTTTAGTTAATCAAAGTCTGCTGTTCCCTCTCGCCCCTCGGGCCTTTGTAGTATCCATGGTAACATTAAAACGCTTGAATTTTCACACGTTACAAATCACCATTATCAAAAGCGTACACCTTTACAAAGTGACAATATTCTTCAACACGTAAAACACCTTCGTAATCCGCTAATTTAACTAATTACACAGTCCAATTAATACGAAAATATTTCGTTAACGGCTAAACATGGCTCATTACTGTTAAAACGCGTTCATAGAATCCTCTTTGATATCATTTTCTTCCTTATTTAATTATCGCTTCTGAGTTTTGTGATTAAATTTATTATTTACTAGCTTTTGGCCGCGGCTTCGCTCCCGTCAACTGACTACTCTACCCTACTCTAACCTACTCTACCCTACTCTACCCTACTCTACCCTACTCTACCCTACTCTACCCTACTCTACCCTACTCTACCCTACTCTACCCTACTTTATCCTACTCTACCCTACTCTACCCTACTCTACCTACTCGTTAAAAAGTACGCTATGTCCGTCTCCTGGTTCTAAGCTACCTCCCCACCAATTTTCAGCCAAATCGGTTCAGCCGTTCTTGAGTTATAAACAGTGTAACTAACACGACTTTCTTTTATATATATAGATTTGGCTCATAGGACCGGGAGGCATATTACTGTTGCTATAGAGTGTTGTTTTATAATTTGGGTCAAGGTGAAGCCCGCTTAATTATTACCATTATCCCCGGATAATGGTAATAATTTTGTTATTTTTTTATTATTTCTCTTAGTTCAATGAGAAAGAAACAGCTCAAAGAGCTGTCATAAAATTTTTTCAATACACTTACTCGATAATTCGCTCTTATTTCTGACGTTTCTAGGGTGTTTTAAATATCGTGCGGTTTTGATCACGCATGCGGGTAGCTCCGCACGCGTAACCCGCAAATGTCCTTTTTCATACAAGTATTTATTGTAAGCTCGCGTGACGCGGGGCGTGATCCCGGACAGCAGACCCGCGTGGGGCTCTCATAAAATTGTCGTCCATTGTACACTAGCACACCGCATAGCAACCCACAGAAAACTAGCGTGTGCCACGCTGCGTGAAATTTTCAGCAAAAAATCCGCACAATATAATAACAGCCTTAGGCACGCAGTTTACTGTTTTCCGCACTAGTGTGGAAAAGTGCACGAGCTCGCCTCGCCATAATTTGTTGTATTAATCATATTAGTCTGGGCACTAAGCGACCCCCACGAATTGCACGTCAACCCCCGTTTATTTATATCTTCGTAAGTGTATTGGAAAACGTTGTTTGATAAACGTAGAAAGTCACTGAAGCTTTCGGCTCCACAAGGCTCGTGCGAATTCTACCTCGGTAGCAATCACAAACTTTCTCCACTTGTATCAAAATGATAATACATATTCATACAAGTGGAGAAAATCTTCAGTGACTTTTTGAGGACATGTTGCGACATGTTGCCGCTTAGGGAGACTCGAGTTAAAGAACCCTTTTGTAAGATTTAGGGTCATTATTACACGGTGCGGCGCGTGCCCAGTTCGGATTGGTGGATGTCACATGTCTTCGAATTTTTCGTTCTAGGATATGCCGGTTTCCTCACGGTGTTTTCCTTCACCGTTTTGAGCAGTGGTGATTAAATAAATAAATTACACAAAATAATGCGCCTGACTGGGTTTGAATCCACGACCTACAACTCGTAAGTCAGGGTCGTTACCACTGGATCACCACTACTCACAAACGAACTTATTACTTAGACTAACTTCTGCCAGTGGTTTTGCTCGCGTGAAAGTAGGTTTATCCATACGAACTTTGGACCCCCGTTACATAAACTACACTACAAGGGGGTGAATTTAGAAAAATCCTTTTTTAGTGCTCGCTTACGTCATAAAAGGAAGCATTGTGCAAAATTTTACGTTCCTAGTCCCAATAGTTTAGTTAGTCAATGCTAAGGCCTGACCAGCAGGGTCGAAGCCTACTGAGGCTAAGGGTCTTATTCTTAAAGGAAGACTCGGCCCTGGTACGAAATGCAACGAAGGAACAGGAGTGTGTTTTTAGTCAATAAAAGTCTGACACTATCTCTCGCCCCGCCCAAGAGCGGGTGATGTCATAAGAGGATTTACCCTCATAAAAAAAAGTAGTTTCAGCTGGGCGTCGATATATTGTCAGTCAGTTTCTCCTTTTATAAATATATAGATAATCTCAATGTTAGCTCAAGTTTAAGTTTTGGAGAGTGTGCCCGGGAATTACATGACTTGATTCCGCCATCACCTTTCTACCATCTGACTATGTATGGCGAGTGTCCACCCTTACGTTGTTAACACTTCTACGATCCGGACTAAGCGTTTCGCCTTATCGTTTATTCCGCGTACACCCAAAGATTGGAACCATTTTCCTTCAGCGGTCTTCTCGTCCGATTATAATTTAAGTGTCTTCAAGGCTAGAGTGAGCGAATGGGCTCTTAAAAAACTACTGCGATTCACCAGCAAAGATTTCATCACTCCTTAACATCAGGTGGGTTCGCAGTCACACAAGCACTAGTTTATATCATTTATTAGAAAAGAATATAAAAAGTTTCCAGCTTCCTTACCACTTGAACTAGCGAGATTTCTTGTTGAAATCGTTTAAAGTTAAACGTATATATTACTAGGTAAGAAAACCTGTTAACATACGGACTAATATCATCTTATTTAAACTGGAATAGAAACTTTCTCTGCAACTTAGAGTAACTTTTCTTTTCTCGAATAGGAAATCAAGATTTACTGGTCCCGCTTTGTGTGGATTGTCAGACTTTTACTGACTAAAATCTACCCGTGTTTCTTCAGTAGCCCATTGCGTTCCAGGGCCGCGAAAAACCGAAGGGGCCCAGCAGGGTCGAAGCCTACTGGGGCCATGGGTGATGCGAAAGAGAACCACGGGTCCTGGAACGAAGGCAAAGAAGGAATAGGAGTGGGTTTTAGTCAGTAAAAGTCTGACACTCCCTTCCGCCCCACCCAAGGGCAGGAGATGTCAATAGATGATTTCCCACCAAAAAAAGGGCCGCGATGACTGTTATAAACAATCTGCAGTCCCTGAAGTCCATGACTTTAGTACGATCTGGATATCATTAGCTGGCTGACAAGCTTTACGGCTCTCTTCAGCACCCAGGGATCCCCTTTAGGATCTCCAGTAATAAACACCTACGTTTTCAGGCAGCTTTGAGAAGAAAGAGAGTTATTCTAAGGTCCATTACCTAATAGAAATGTCCAGATTGAGACTTCAATTCTAACCTAGAATATTCCTGGGTTCACCCGAGTGATAGTTGGAAATTATATCAACGGTTTTAATCCTTAAATAAAAAGAATGCTATGTTCTATTCCAGGAGATGGTCTACCAGAGTAATAATTATCATTAAAGACCGTTCAGCCGTTGAGCGTGAAGGACTAGCAAACATACACACAAGTATGTGTATACTTACGACCTTTATGCTATTACTATGATAGAAACACTAAAGGGGTGAGACCAGACGGTTGCAAACTAGCGTTCCAACCAAGGTTACCTTGGTTTATGTGTTTGGTTTGTGTTGCGGCTACATGGATGTAAACCACGCGCCAACACGTTCGGTGGTTGAGAAAATTCGCCTTCCAAACAAGGGCGTTAAAGGTCATGGATGGACAACTGCTGTCTACACGGATTGAAACTAGCAAGGACCTTGGTTGGGACGTTGGTTTGCAACCTTCTAGTCACGTTTATTATTTTTTCTTTCCAACTGTGTCCGTCACTAACTTATATTGTACTTGTTCACTAGCTATTAAATGATTGACATGATGATGTAAAGGCGAAAAACTATTTTTTTTGTTTTTACAAAAATACCAACTTTAATTCAAAAAAAAAAACCTCAACAGTATAAATAAAAACGATTTACAAAATAACCCTTCTTGCAGTTGGGTAAAAAAGTAATAACTTTTATTTCGAAAGCCGTTGTTTTTAATTATGTATCTTTGTAATTTAACACTAAAACTAGTATTGATCGTTAGAACTGGATTTTAAATAAAAGAAACGGGACCAATCTTAATGTCCTTTCAAATGATAAAAGAATTTTTGAAATCCGTTTATAAATGACGAAGTTCTGAGGTAACAAAACACAAACGAATTAAGAACCTCTTCCTTTTTTTGAAATCTATTAAAAAGATGGTGAAAAACGAGAATAGAATGCTTTAGTTAAGCTTTGAACTAATTATATTCTTGCTTTGTTTCAGATGTCTCGAAAAATGTAGCAGCTCGATACAAACAAACAACAATGGCATCAAACCGCTTTGAGATGGGCAAGCAGGATTCCAGCTGGCGGAGAGTGCGGGGGTTAGGTGCTAGTGTAGTGAGGTGTCTAGTGATAGTGACAGTGTTCGGGCAAGTCGCTGGAGGCAAGCCCATGAGTGAGACGTTGCAGAGGGCGCTGTCGGCGGTCCGTGGCCCCAGTCCTGGTGCTAAGAAGCTGTTGAATATTCCTGAAGATGGAGGTAAGTGACGAAATTCGCAGTTTTAAAAGCTTGGTTCCGGTGACAAAGCTAAATGTAACACGTTGTCCAATAGAAACTAATTTTACGTAAAGGCAATTAAATAAAAAAGGCTATATTTCACTGGGACACCATGGCGGTGCGACCAGTCGCCGCTACCAACAAAAAGTATACAGCTTTATAGAGAGTTACTCACCTGGTGTCCGTTTGGTTGCGCAAGTAATTTGGCGACGCGACCAACTCGGACGCGTGCACTTAAGGTCCATTTTGATACTGTCTCAGTGTGGTGTAGCGACTCTGGTGTCTGTATGTTGTCTAGTTTGGTAGCTTACAGACACCATGGCGGCGCAACTTTTCGCGCCGCCTTGGTGTCCCGGTGAAATATAGCCCATAGAAGGGACTCCAGCTGGTACATTTTGAGGTATTTGTCACTAGATTTTTAGTGTTACAGAAGGTTCTATGCTTAGAAAAATATTAAATGCAGGTGAACCGAGCTACCTCTGGCTCTCCCTAAGATACAATAGTATTTTAGGGCGGTATAATAGTATTTTTGGAAGGCGTTAATTATTTTCCTGTGTATTTTTTTTTACAAATGTTTTGAAAGTTTTTTTAATTTTTTGTAATTTTTGAAACATTTTTAACCGATGTTTTTGCCTTATTTTATTAATAATCAGTTTAAGATGCATAAGAAATAATAATATTTGTGTTACTTTTTTATAATACAATTTTACCCAAAAAGTATATTCTTACCACTTTAAGCGTAGGAGAAATCAAAATATTTTTTACAACGATTTTGGATAAAGATACTTTTTAGGCAAATAATAATAAAAAAAATTAAGTCAGGTAGGTACCTAATTGCTATATCTAACGTTGTATATTAATTGTACCCAGTTCATATAATATCGAGATTATAGGTTACTTTTAGGCAAACGTGCTCCCATCGTAGACCACATCATCGCTTACCATCAGATGAGATAGTGGTCAAGCGCAAGCCTATCAACAATTAAAAAAAATACCCGAAAAAAACATGAGTAATAAAATCGAAAGCAATTATAATTTAATTAAAGTAAACATGTACGAGTAAATGAACAATTACTCATAAAATTTAATTAATAGATGTAAGATCGCATGGCAGGTCAGGCCCATCCATTAACTTGAGTAACCTTAACAAACATGTACAGAATAATATTGATGAATTATTTAAGCATATTTGAGTTAGGTTTCGATCAAGTAAATTGTTTAAAGCTATTATCTTGGACTAGCTGTCCCCCGCGGTTTTAATCGCGTTTTTGTTTACTGCTCCGCTCCCGTGGGTCCTAGCGTGATGTAATTTAGCCTAGAACCTTCTTCGGCAAATGGGTTATCCATCAGTAAAATATTTTACAAATCGAACTAGTAGTTTCTGAGATTAGCTCGTTTTAACAAACTAACTTTTCAGATTCACATTTCCAATCGAAAGCCTTTAATATTCACTAGGTTACTAAGTCCAAAGTTTGTATGGAGAAACCTGCTTATCCGCGGGCGAAGCCGCTGGCAGAAGCTAGTACAAACATAAAAACTTATCCTCTTTATAATATTAGTATACCTAGATTTCTGCGTCACAAATTCACAACAGTCGTCAATCTTTCAAAATATGTACTCCCATAATTACTAACCCAATTGTCATTGAAGATTCAAACTGCCGAAGGATCAACAGTAATTACTCTAAAACTTTTGACTTGTGTTCTCACAAAGAGTTTTTGAACCCTTGAGTTCTTGTTTTAAGTCCAGGAGGCAATGTCCCTGCTGCCTTTTGCACAAATCAGGGTTATCAGAAGACTGGAATCAAGAATCAATAATCTAAGCATTTATTTCAAATAAACCATACAGGCACTTTTGAATTGTCAAGAAAGTTAATCAGAAAAATGATGCTAATTGCACATCCAAAGCGTAGACTTCGATGGAGAAGAATGTGCACGAAACTCTATGGATACCCTTCTCAATCATGTTATTTATTACAAATATCTCGGTTAAAATGTTTTCTAATCGAACTAGTAGTTTCTATGCACTATTTTCACATTTTTAAGAAGACTGCTTTAACTTTAGTAATAGACCATCCATTACTAAAGATAAAGTTGACCAGCGACTCGTGGGGGCGACGCGCGACCAACCTGATACGATACATGTAAAAAAAGTTGTGGAAGAGCACGCGCCTTTTCTGCACTAGTACGGAAAACAGTCTATTGCGTGCCTAATAGTGATGGGATAAGTGCGGGTTTTTGAGTAAGTGTATTGAATGGCAAGAAAAGAGATGATCACAGATTGAAACGACTGCTAAGCAAGTGGTAATTGGTGCTAGAGCCTTCGCCCGTGTTGGGACGCCTTCAAATTAGCCGCAAAGTGCCGCGCGACGTCAGCGCGACTGTAGCGCTGCCGCCGCGCTGCTTTGTTATTCCATGTAAATGACAAAGTAGCGTGCAGCGCGGATGTAACGCAGCAGTCGCGCGACTGCAGCGCGGCACTTATAGTATATTAATTTTTAGTGTTGCGTACCCACCTGATAGTAAGCAGTGATGCAACCGCTGATGGTTTAGCGGACTAGTTAATTAAGAGCCTATTCACTCCAGTCTTGAAGACACCTAAATTATAATCAGATGGGAAGACCGCAGCAGGCAAATTGTTCCAGTCCTTCAATGTTCGAGGCGAAACACTTAGTCCGGACCATAGAGGTGTTAACAATGTAAGGGTGGACACTCGCCGTATGTTGGGTTGTCCGAAGGTAGAAAGGCGATGACGGAATCATGTCATGTAATTGCCGCGCAGACTCTAAAATGCATCCTAATGATTACCGAAAGGCTGGCTACCCTACGCATGTGCTTCAGGTTTTGTGGATTGGAAAATTCCAAAACTTTATTCTTTATTCGTGCCTCGGAGAACACGCAAAGCCGTCGGTCCCGCTGGTCATTCGTAGATCTTTGACAGTCGTTACAGGTAGTCAGATGCGAGAAAAATTTACCATCAATTTATCCAAGGAGTATCATGTGACCAGCCTTCAAAATACATCCTATAGAATATATCAAAAAAAAAATAATTAAATCAATGTTTGTATGCCATGCTTTATAACAGCCAAGAGGTAGCCCTACGAAATCTTTGAAGTTTTAAAGTTTGAAGACCCTTATTAATTACCGGACTACAATTACAGTCTTCAGGTGGTCTTTTGAAGGCGTAAAAAGGACAAAAAGTTTTGATCGCCGGTGTCGAATTTTCGCCCGTTTTTTTGATGTAATTCTTTTAAAAAGGGCCAAACAAAGAGGTTTTCTTGAAAGCGTTGATAATGATGGCGGAATTAACTTGACCTTTTTGGGGTGAAGTAGGGTGAATTACTTTCTGTGTTAAGTTTTGAGGCCGTACTCTTAGACGTCGATTTAAAGTTGACGAGATGTCTAAAGCTAAAGACAAACTGAGCTCGTCATTATCATTTCAGTCGAAAAACGTCCACTATTGGACATAGGTCTCCCCGAAGTGTCCTGTGCGTTTCGCATCCATCGGATTCTCGCGACCCTCACTGGGTCACCAGTTCACCTTGCGGGGGGCTTTCCAATGCTGTGTCTTCCGGTACGTGGTCTCCACTTCAGAACCTTTCGTCCCCATCGACTATCTGTTCTGCGAGCAATGTACCCTGCCCACTGCCTCTTAAGTTGACTGAACCCATGTCTGAAACATACTTGGTATACGTAACGCTGTGACACGCGTCCCACGTAAGTCGTCTAGCATATGCTTAATCAGCCTTTTAATGTTCCCACTGCTGGGACTCAGGCCTCCTCTCTAGGAGAGGGAATCGACCGTAATCCACCACGCGGGCCCAGTGCGGGTTGGTGATTGTTCAAGTCTTCGAATTTTTGGTTCTCAGATACTCCGGTTTCCTCACGATGTTTACCTTCACCGTTTTGTGAGCAGTGGTAGCCGAGTGGTAACGGCCCCGACTTACGAGTTGTACGTCGCGGGTTCAAACCCAGCCAGGCTTAAGTCGTATATTTTCAAGCAAATTCAAGAGTCCAGTGCGTTGAGTGCGAATTGTTGACCACGTTTGGCTCTCTGATTTGTTAAGAGCTGGGAGCGAGGTAATCGGAGCGCCTAACACCAATTCGCGCGCGTTCCCGCACCCGCGCCGCTCCCCGCACCGCGCTGCCAGTGTAACCGAGCACTAAAGCGAATGAAACTTACAAAATTAATAAAAACATTCACTTTTGAATTTGAGCTGATTTCGTTATTCGTTCATTAATTTCTCAAATCTACGAACTCCAAAATTAAGCTTACCATCATAACTCTGGCCTGGCGACTTCCAAAACTTTGCAGCATCAATTCATTTTATCTATAACATTAACTAATGCAGCATAGTCAATCTTTGGGACAAGGAAAGGAAAAATCCTTGAGTAATTCTCAGCAATCAGTCTCCGAGCGATAAAAAGGCTTTTATGCCGACTTCCAAAGTCGGTTTGACACGTACCCTAATTAGTCGTTAGAATTGCGATGTTCAGACAAAATTATTTTTGGCTTTTTGGCAACTGTTTTCCTGGTTCTTGAGGCTTTACAAGAGTTACTTGATGGAAGATTTGGCTGTTCAATAAATTTGTATTTGTGTTATTGCAGTTTCCTCATACATACTTTGTTTTATCATTCAATGACTTTTTTCGTTCTAAGGCGGAGCGCGATAGCGTGTCAGCCTTACTGACTAAAACGACACCTATGTTCCTTCAGTTGCCTTTTGCGTTCCAAGACTCATTTATGTTACTAGGGCAGATAACTCAACACACATTCACAAGTACTAGGACAGCATAACACTGCAGTTAGTTGATAATATATGGAGCAGCATGCACGTTATGATGTTACCAACATTTACATATCTTCAGCAACTTGTCTTACATAAGCTGCTCGTGAGATATCTGTTTTAGAGGAAGCTGTATCGTATTTAAACAATGCGCATTGTAGTGTTCATGAATATACATAGATTAAAAAATATACGTACCTTATTGATATGCTTGTGTTGGATCATTCGGTTCCATTCGAAATATACGCGTCATGTCAGTGATCGGACGCTGTCAGTAGGCACTGGTCAATTGGTCATCTCATAACTGCCAGTGGCTTATTTTTCAATTTTTTTTTTACTTTGTTTATTTAACATTATTCTTACATAATAAAAATTCGATTTAAAAGAGTGTCCTTGGAGTTTCTTGCACATTTTTCTCCATGGAGATCTACGGTTTGGAATGTGCAATAAACATCGTTTTTCTGGTGGCTGACTTCTTCATAATTCAAAAGTAACTTTATATGTTTTATTTGAAACAAATACTTTGATTGATTGACGTACGGCGTTGCACCGTTGCGCCATCGGTACATGGTGGACACTCATACGTACAAAGCGTTTAGGGAACACATTCATAATGCTTACAGCTAAGGAATGGAATTCCCTGTCGGAGTCTGTGTTTCCTTCTAGCTACAACCAAGGGGTCTTTAAGTCAAGAGTGAATAGGTTACTTCTAGGCAAGCGTGCTCCATCGTCGGCCACATCATCGCTTACCATCAGGTCAGATAGTGGTCAAACGCGAGCCTATCAATAATAATAATGAAAAAAATGATTTCTTGATTACGCTGTAAGAACCTGTATTACAGACACAGTCGGACAGATCGTAAACCTTTGTTCTGGGATAACATCCTCACATTTTTTAGACTAGGGTAGACTAGGCTAGGGCCACGTGCAGTTTCCGAAAGGGAAACCATGGTCCTAGAACGTTAAGGGCAACTGTGTCTGTTGACAGTCTGACATGCTCTCTCGCTCCACTCTAGAGCGCGAGAAATCATTGGATGATTACCCACCTAACAAGAAAACGGTCTTTTTGGCTGTGTTTTTTCAGCTACAGTTTACTCTAAAACCACTATGCAGCTTAACAAAATTCACACGCCCTCTACAACAACAGCTAGCTAACAGTAAAATAGGTGCCACAGAGTAAAAGAGACGGCTCTTGAACAATGCGTCGCTCACGAAGCTCGGCCGAGCGGAATAATTTGCAAGTTATTTAAATGTGCGAGATGCTAACTATGCCTGGACTTTAGCGGTGCACCGATTTTCATTGAGACACACGGATTCGAAAAACAGGCAATATAATGATGAGTATGTTCGTGAGATAATTTTGTTACATAAAGGTGCCATTCGAACCTCGGCTGCAGGCTGCGGTTGCAGGTAGTACATGCGGCGGCTGCACGAAGCCGACTGCAGCTGCATGAATTCTTGTAAATTGTCGTAAGATTAGGAGGAGAGCAGTGGTGGCCCAATGGCCCCGAATCACGGGTCGCAGGTTCAAACCCAGCCAGGTAGTTATATTACTTTGTGTCATTTATATCATCAACACTGCTTCAAAACGGTGAAGGAAAACATCGTGAGGATACTGGCATGTCGTAGAACCAGAAAATTCGAAGACATGTGACCGCGTGGTGGATTACGGCCCATTCCATTATAAGGCTGATTATGCTTATATCGCGAGATCAATCGGCAATTTTTTTAAGATATTTCTGAAACATAAAAAAAATTGATTAAACAATTAAGATCGCTACTCATTTGAAACCTATTTTATTTTAACATAATTTATAAAAATATTATTTTTTAATGAAAGGATAGAAAGAGAAAGATTTTATTGACTGTAGAAACAACATTCAGAAACTTAAGATTAAAAAAGAACACTGACATAAAGCAGAGCGGACTAAAGTGAGCAAATCACACCACAATCACACGTCATCTCTGCCATTTTGGCATCAAAGTCACTTTAACACTCAAAGGAACCCCAGAACAATCCATCCTTTTGGTACGTCAAGTGTTCAGGAGCCATATCCTGGCGACGCCCCTGAAATAGGGATTATGGCTACAAAGGGATTTGAAACCATATTTATGAGGTTTGGCTTAGGGAACACTTTGTTAATGAATCGTTCAGGCCTTGGGTAGATGTAAGTTGATCTTGATGCCTTTATACTCTACGATATGACGTAAAAATAAGAGTACCTAATGATCGACTATATACGGGTTTTGAGAAATTGATAGTTAAGACGTTGTCTAAAAAACCTAAACCACCAAATGAACAGGCTAAATATTGTCTTGGCCGTTGTTGACTTGGGTACCAGTTGTTACGGAAGCCCTGGGCGCGAAAGATCGCAAGTGGGCGGCGAACAATATGTAGATCGCCGTCCACCAGGTTAGGCTCGATGGCGTCTGTTAGGTTGTGTTCCACGTGCGCTTCAAAGAGATACTAGCGAAATTGACGGCACCCGTTAGGACCGATGTCAGCTTGAACTGTGGGTTTGTTCGAAAAAGTTACTAGCAAAAGGTAACTGAAGGAACACAGGTGGGTTTCATTCAGTAACAGTCTGACAATCCCTGTAGCTCCACCCAAAAAAACTCAGGGGTGAATAGAAACAAAACTTCGAAGGATATTTTCACGACATTTGAATATTATTTGCAGCATTTAACTATATCTAAAAAGTTAATGCTATGTTAGAAGCCGATAATATGGTATCAAAGTGAAAAACCAAACCAAATGCGTTCCTAATCACCCCGTTTTACTAGTTACGCAAGCCGTTAATAAATAATTGGGTACAGCTCCTATGTTGTAGTCACATCAAACATGTGTATCCTAAATCAACGATATTGATAAAATAATTCTCCAAAAATCCGTAGGCGTTCAATATTCAATATGATTTCCTATCTGCATGATGGCATAAAGTTTGCACAGCAAAGAAATGAATAGTTAATTCAATAAAATCAACGTTCGCTGAACGCATCGACTGTATGTCACTCAACTTATAGCACCAAACACCTGGATTACAGCGCGTAACTTTAGATCCAGAATTATACATTGCGCGTCTTCTTCATCTTCTAAACTAACGCCGCGAACTAAACCGGTAATGTATGCCACGTCAATCCTTACGCAAGTGTAATTTACATATAAAATGGTAGTTCTATAGCTGCCGTATCGTTCGCGCTTAAAGTTATGCAGATTCGTAGGAAATCCCATGGAAATGAAATCGTCTAAGTTACTGGGAAATGTTAGAAATATTTCTCCTGCTTAGATCGTTAGAATGCGTCTGGGTAGTTCAAGTCTAGACTTAAATTTATGTTGTGTGACTAGGCTATTGTTTGGGGTACCATTTAAATCATTTGTGTAAGTTTCAGTTCAGTGTTTTCATCTGCTTTCTGTCTAAAATGTGAGTTAATAATGATAATATTCCACAACTATCGCACAACGCCGTCTAGTCCCAAGCTAAGCAGAGCTTGTGTTATGAGTACTAGGCAACTGATAAACATACTTATATATTTCTGAATTCATACATATATAGATAAATTACACCCAGACACAGAACAAATGATCATGCTCATCACACAAACGTTTGTCCTGGGTGGGAATCGAACCCACGACCAGGCCAGTCTAGTTAGTCTCATATTTTATATTGGATTATTTTTAAATTAGGCTTTTAGAGATTCTGAAACCTTAGTCTATTAAAATCGGTTGCCTCATCACACTAATATTATAAATGTAAGGTATGTATGTATGTTAATTCTTCACGCTCCAATGGCTAATCAGATTTGGATGAAATTTAGTTCACAGAGACGATGTCCTGGAATATAGACTTATTTGGACTTTTCACAATTATTAAGAGACTTGGGGTGCCCCGACTCGGACAGATTAGGTTAGAAGGGCGACTGCCATCCCCTTTGAGGTTATTTTTTTTTAACCATCCAGCAGAAGAGCATTATTATATTAGTGCACAATTATTATACAACCGTATATTTTGTAGAAGAAAACAGGAATATATTGAGGAACATTTATATTTATATTTATTTGTTTATTGTGCAAACCTACCACAGTGTTGTCTTTTTTAACCCAAAGGTTGAATGGTAGAGAATGCCTTGTTGCATTAAGTCCGCCTATGATAATAATAATCTTTTATTATCACAAGGTTACAGTTCCCAAAGTGATTTATAGTTATACACTAGCGGTTCCGGCAGACGTTGTTCTGCCCAAAAGCGGGATTTAGTAAAAAAAAAAAAATTACCCTACTCTACCCTACTCTACCCTACTCTACCCTACTCTACCCTACTCTACCCTACTCTACCCTACTCTACCCTACTCTACCCTACTCTACCCTACTCTACCCTACTCTACCCTACTCTACCCTACTCTACCCTACTCTACCCTACTCTACCCTACTCTTTTCTTTGCTATAAACCACACGGAGCCCGAGACCTTTCCAACGAATGCAAAACCGTGGAAATCGGTTCGTGCGTTATGGAGTTATAGCGTCAGGAAGGAAAACCCGACTTATTTTTATATAGTAGATAAGTAAATGTAATGTTTTATAGGTACTGGTACTGTCTCCCAAACTAAGCGAATGCTTGTGTTTTAGGTGGCAGTTTTCAATCGTTAAGTGAGGCTCTATGGTTACGATTTACATTATTGGTGCTAGTGAGTGAACGTAGTGGCTGGGTACATGAGAAAAACGGTAAATTTTTTATACATGTATTTATTACGAGATGTTGAGTGAGTGTATGTGTGCCTGTGTACCACTACTGTGCATAAAGTTTAAATAAATAATTTTAACATTTAAATACCATCCTTATAAATCTCTTACCAAGTTCAGCATACCTCCTATCACAACAAAACAATTCACTCCCGCCATTCATTGACTTATCTGGTCTGTAACTAGTCCAGGAACGTGTTAACTATCTGATGTCGATTGATTGCGGTAAATACTTGGCACTGGCGACGCCGCAATGCAGTCCGTCAGCTGATGTGGTGGACAGTTGAACGAATCATCAGCAGTTTATGACTAGTTGCTGCCTGCGACTTCGTCCACGTAAATAAAATGTAGATAAGATCATTTATTTGTATAAAGTGTGTATGTTAAGATGGAGATAAAGACAATACAGTTCATCATGTCTTGACTGAGGTCTTGACGTAACCGGCGTAAAAAAATATTTAAAAAACATTTAATTTGAAAATATTAAAAATTCTGTCAATTCAATAATAGTCAATACATAAAATAGTCAAAATTCAATCAATTCAATTACAGTCAATACAAAAAATAAATAGAAATAGAATAATACAATTGAATTAAATATTATCTATTCATGATTCAAAATTTTTCGTTTAAAAACTCCGCAACATTATAATAACCCTTTAGTACTAAGTAGCAATTTTTTTAGTTCACTCTTAAATAAATTAATATTCATTATCTTAATGGAATTAGGAATTTTATTATAAATTGTTGCAGCCATGCATATTTCGATTGGCCTGTTGGTCTAGTAGTTAGTGGCGCTGACTGCTATGCCGGAGGTCGTGAGTTCGATTCCCACCCAGGACAAATGTTTGTGTGATGAGCACGATCATTTGTTCTGTGTCTGGGTATAATTTATCTATAATATGTATGTATGTAGAAATATATAAGTATGTTTATCGGTTGTCTAGTACTTATAACACAAGCTCTGCTTAGCTTGAGACTAGACGGCGTTGTGTGATAGTTGTGGAATATTATTATTATATTATACTAGCTTCTGCCCGCGGCTTCACACGCGTGAAAATAGGTTTCTCCATACAAACTTTGAACCCCCTTTTTCTCCACTTAGGGGGTGAATTTTGGAAAATCCTCTCTTAGTGCACGCCTACGTTATGAAAGGAAGCCTTGTGCAAAATTTCACGCTCCTAGTTCCAGTAGTTTCGGCTGTGCGTTGATATGTCAGTCAGTCAGTTTCCCCTTTTATATATATAGATTACACTCTTTCTTAGAAATGCTGTTTTGGCGGGGATTGATTGCGCCTAAAATCTGTACTTCTCACGCCTATATCTACCTGTATTATTGTTTAAGAGGTGGAAACAAATGCGGATTAGATTTTACAAGTAGAAAATTATCCCAATAAAACATAGTTCCAGAATAAAAAGTATCATATGTGCTATTCCAGTACTTGGTTTACCCTTGGTCCAAGTTTCAATCAAATTCGTTCTACAGTTTGAGCGTGAAGAATAAACATACAGACTAATAAACGTTCATATTTTTGTAATATTAGTGTGATGTTTATCAGAAAATCATCAGGCAAGCAGTGCGTAAAGTTATTCGCCAGGTAGATAACTAATACAAAAATGAATAATGAATAGTTGTTCATTAGTCTAACTAAAATGCTAATTTTGGACTTAAAATATTCATTATAGTCCACGGAAGGTTTAAATGGTGAGAAAAAAGTGTTTTTTTTTATAGTATCAGACTTTTACTGACTAAAAACCCATTCCTGTTCCTTCGTTACCCGTGGCCCCAGTAGGCTTTGACCCTGCTGGGCCCCTACGATTTGCTGACATCTGCCTGAGGCGCGTGGGAACAGTACGCACCGTCGACGACTTGGGCTTGGTCCGGACGGTTACCGGACGGTCGGACGGCGAGCCACCCATTGCTCACGCGATCGGCCGCCTCCTTTGCTAGGATTACTGCTTCGCAGAAGGAGGCGACCGCCTGCCATTCCTTGCTCCGAATGGTGAGAGAGTGAGGAAAAATTCACGAAAAAAGAATTCGAATACGTAACATCTCTCATTATAATGTTCACTAAGAATGTAAATATTTAGTTGGCGTTGTAAAAAAGACGAATTTTTTCATGAGAGGGTTATCTCATTTTCCGTTTTTTAGTTATAAAATGTGAAGTTTGATCACGTGACCAATAAAAAAATTGTGGCTTGACTTCAATTAAATTTGAATTAAATTGAATTTGATCTGGAATTTCTCATTTAAATTAATGCCCGCCCAACACTCCCAAAATATACCTACATACCTAGATAACCAAAGACCATAATGAAAGAAAAACCATCTTAAACAAAAAAAATCTGAAATTATTTCTTCGTTCCCACCGGTAGATTAAATGAAAACACTCGTTACATACATTGGCCGATTCGTTACGGTTGCAGGTTCGATCCCCGTTAGGTGTCGCAATCATTCTGTTGTTTTATGATTAGTCATACTGAGGAGTTGTTTGTGAATGATTCTTTGATCAATTTTTCTGTGAAGAAACTTTAACCCAAGTGATCGTGTTATTCAGTTGTTGGTTTGTGGAGATTAGAGACAGACAGTTGCACTATGTAGAATACTATTAAATAATAAATTTGAATGGACGCCAACCCCAATATATAGAGAACACTGGAATTTATAGATTACTATCTTTATTATTATTACTCGTACTTTTGAATATTTTAATATGGAAATCATCATCATCATCATCTTCCTGCCCTTGTCCCGTGTTATTTGGGGTCGGCGCAACACGTTTTTTTCTTCCATTCTGCCCTGTCATTCGTCATGCTATCATTAACTTCCTTTTCTTTCATATCACTCTTCACACAATCCATCCATCTTTGGTTTGGTCTCCCTCTCCATCCATCCACATGTAAACTCATAACTTTTTTAGTAACATGCGCTTCATCCCTCCTCTTCACATGACCATATCAAGACAAACGATTCCCTTTCAATTTTTCAGTCACTGGCGCCACCTTCAAACTTCCCCTAATATACTCATTTCTCACTTTATCCATTCTCGTCACACCACACATCCATCTTAACATTCTCATCTCCGCTACGTGTAATCTTTTTTCATCCGTCTTTTTCACAGCCCAACATTCTGATCCATACAGTATGACAGGTCTTATCACGGACTTGTAGATTTTACCCTTCAACTTGAGGGGCATTAGGGGAAATATTGGAGACTAAATCATTTTTTTAAAAGAGTCATGAAAGTAATCATGGAGTTTCTTGCTGGTTCTTCTCCATAGGAAACGACCAATTGGAACCGTGCACTAGCTTCTGACGTTTTATAAGTGTCCAAGTACGCTTATTAAATAAAATAATTAAAGACTTTAAGTATAGATTCTAATCTATATTCAAACTCGAAACTCTTTAAAAAAAGTTAAACAAATTAACCGTTACCCAAGTGGTTTTTCAGAGTTTGAAAGACCACTGTTCTGGGGCCACATTCAGCCATTATTTTACTATAATAGGCGACCCAACACACATTTTCCTGTCTTAGTTATGAACACAACTATGTACATGATAAATTCAATTCGGACTGCTGTTAAACACGCGAACTACGGCAACTGCCAAACGTGCAAAGCTAAATAGCCGTTAAAGTTTTCTGATAATTTCTTAATCTTTCTTTCTGTGTGAACCTTCTCCAAAACATAAAAAATCTTTACAAAATGATTAAATCGTAAAGTTTGTTCTCAAATTGCGGCGTCACCAAGGGAAATAGGGATTAATTTTCTATATATAAAAGCGAAATACCACTCACTGATTAATCAGGAAATCTCAGAAACTATAACACCTACAAACTTAAAATTTGGCAGGTAGATAGATTCCTTATTAAATAGGGTGTAAACATCCGCTAGAAACGGATTTAGCGAAACTCCACCCCTAAGGGGGTAAAACGGGGTTTGGGAGTTTGTATGGAGAAACCTATTTTCACGCAGGCGAAGCCGTCGGCAGAAGCTAGTTTTTATATATTTAGACGATATGGCAGATAAAAAACAAATTAGGAAAAATGACAGAGCAAGAAAGAACGTCTGATAGAAACGTAGAAGAGAAAGAAGTGCCTTTTTTATGTGGGAAAATCATCTAATGACAAATCTCGCTCTTGGGCGGAGCGCGAGATAGTGTCAGACTTTTACTGACTAAAAACCCACTCCTGTTCCATCGTTGCCTTCGTCCCGGGTTTCGTTTTCACACTACCCATAGCCCCATTAGGCTTCGACCCTGCTGGGCCCCTACGATTTGCTGATATCTCCCTGAGGCGCGCGTGGAACAATACGCGCCTTCGACGACTTGGGCTTGGTCCGGACGGTCACCGGACGGTCGGACGGCGAGCCACCCATTGCTCGCCGTACGGTGGCCGGAAATCGGGATCGGAATCCCGGCGGCGATTAGGGCGTGAGGGCCGTTGCCTCACGCGATCGGCCGCCTCGGTCGGTAACCTTAGATTAATAAGGATAAGGGCAGGAAGATGACTGCTACACGTGCAATGTCAGTCAACCAAAATACCAAGAACATTTCTATCAATTTCTAAACAGACCCGAAAGCCTTGACTCCCTTCCTTACTCATCAACTCATCGCTTAACAGTCAGACATTTAAACGTAAACATTTATACCATCTATAAGCCGGCCATAGACCATGGAAACGACTAGACATCGCTGCGAAAGACGGTTTTTTTTAGGGTTCTTTACCTCAAAAGTAAAAACAGAACCCTTATAGGATCTATTTGTCCGTCGGTCGGTCAAGACCCTTTATCTCAGGAACGCGTGCATGTATTGAGTTCCAATTAAAACCATATACTCAGGTCTGCAGTTCATTGAAGTTGTGAAAAAATCAAACTTCTGAGTTAACGAAAAAAAAAATACGGCCGTTTATATCGCAAAAAACGTATATTCTCTCTCAAGGGCATAAAAATTCATAGAGTACTTCCCGTTGACCTAGAATCCTGAAATTTGTCATGAAGCAAAAGCAAGGTCTCATAGCACAAGTATAGGAAGTAATCTTAAAACTGTAATTGTAGTTATGCCACAAAAAAACTTTTTTTGGGATTCGGAAAAATCTTCGTAACTCAGTTCGAGAATTGAACTGTTTTCATAGCTAAGTTTGTGCGGAACCCTCAGTGTGCGAGTCCGACTCGCTTTTGCCGGGTTTTTTATTAATGTTTTTCCTCCCTACGCTCCAAAACTCAAGCTGCACATGTCGGGGAAAGAACAGCCAGGCTGACATTGCACGAATGCTCTCGGACAGGTAGACGAAGATTGCCACTGTTTGGGCGCCTGAGGGAAGCCAACGTTGTCGAGGTTGACCGCGGCGAAGGTGGTGTGACGCTCTGATCATGTTCGTGGCTAGAGATCGCTCAACCCATATAGCATAGCTTTGGGAGGAGAAGATGGTTGCCTTTGCCCAGCAATGGGACATAATCAGTGCTCATTTGGCAATGTAATCAGCATATAAAGTTCCCACAGGCAATAGAGGGCTATAATCCACCACACGAGCCCAGTATTCTAACGACGTGCGCTGCGCAGGCGAGTCGGGGGGCCTTTATTACTGGGCGACTACTGCTCTCAATGGGCGGGTGCAACTACGACACCGTGTCCAATAGATTCTGTGGTCTATGAAACCGACGAATGATTATAAACAGTGTCTTTACAAAGGAAACGAAGGATGTAAACAGACTTACGATTTGGACGCGCGTCTGTCACGCTTGATGTATTTACGGTCTTAAGTTGTTTGATTTCTGCTGTTGAAATGTTTTGGTTGTGTAAGTGTTAGTGTATGAGTATGTGGAGGGATTTCATACAGGTTTCTGTAAAGTACTGTTTTTTTAGCAAAGATAAAAACCTTGATTTTGTAGGCACAGGTCTTTGCAAGTCGACGCGATACACAAAACTCACGCTTTTTTACCATAAGCTTAGGTAGAAACTAGATAATACTACCTGCTAACATTCTTTTTTGTTGGCAGGTCTTTATCGAACGGCGAGTTAACCATTGCTCGCTGTCCGCAATTCTGTTCTGACGGTGGCCGGGAACGCCCAAGACGTCTCCTGCTTTGTTTTGTCCACGTTACAAACAACTTTTTACATCGCTTGTGGCAGTTATCTACAATAAATATAGTCCCACGCGACCTTCTTAAAATAAAAAAAAACATCTAATCATTATCTCAACTGCTTTGTCACACACTATAAAACAGTCCATCTGTCCATCTATTTGTCATTCTGAACTAGTAACGTGCCCCAGTTTCGTTTCTAATAATAAACGTTTTATTATCGTTTCGCGGTAGAGAGGTAAGAATCGGGGCGGCAGTTCAATGAAAGACAAGCGTAAATAAATACGAGGTGTTTAGATGATAGTTTTCTTTAGAAACAAAGGGATTGATAAACTATTATAAAATTTGAAATATGTGTCTGTATATTGGCCTATTGAAAGGCTCAAGCGTCTTCTATGTCGCTATTACACCAAACCATATGTTAGTGAATATGGGATCTCGGATTGGATTCGGTGGCGGCCCAGAAGTGGCCCAGTGGTAACGGCCCCGACTTACGAGTTTGTAGGTCGCGGGTTCAAACCCAGCCAGGCGCATTACTTTGTGTAAATTATTTCATCACCACTGCTCTCAAAATAGTACAGGAAAACATCGTGAGGAAACCTGTATGTCCTAGAACCAAAAATTCGGAGACATGTGACATCCACCAACCCGCACCGGGCCCGCGTGGTGGATTACGGCCCATTCCCTCTCCTAGAGAGGAGGCCTGAGTCCCAATAGTGGGAACATTATAAGGCCGGCTATACTATGAAAGATGTCCACTGCTGGATATTGGCCTTCCCCAAAACCCTCAAGTGTCGCCACATCGACTGGTCCTGTGCGTCTCGTATCCGTTGGATTTGAATCCCGGCGGCGGTGAAATGTTCGAAATAGTCCAGGGAATGTTAAAGATTAAACGGTGAAAATAAATAGAACACCACGAAAAAATAAAAACTGAATACAACGCCATCTCTAATCAAAATGTCATTATAAAATGAATTGTACTGTTCTGGTAACGCCAGCAGATGGCGTTATCCTTTCTGTTAGGCGGTACGAAGTTCGCCGGGTCTGGTAGTCTATCATTCTTCCGTACCTGTGTTTATCACCTTTCTCCGCTTAAACAGCTTGGCCGATTTAAATGAAATTCCGCGGGTATATTTGGGTGGGTCTCTAGATGGTTTAAAACTGCGATCGGACCCGATAGGTGACGCTGCAATCGAGTTTTCAATTTTTTTTTTTCTTTTGATAATAAGCTAGCTATCAGACAAGACAACGTGTGTAGGGATCGATTATATATTTATATTTCAATTCCAAGCCTCCTATTTCCTCCATCTTACATCATCATCATCTGCCTGCCCTTGTCCCGTTTTATTTGGAGCCGGCGCAACACGTTTTTTTTCTTCCATTCTATCCTGTCACCCGTCATGCTATCACTAACTTCTTTTTCTTTCATATCACTCTTCACACAATCCATCCATCTTTTCTTTGGCCTGCCTCTCCCTCTCCATCCATCCACATGTATACTCATAACTCTTTTAGTAACATGAGTTTCATCCCTCCTCTTTACATGACCGTACCAAGACAAACGATTTCTCTTCAACTTTTCAGTCACTGGCGCCACTTTCAAACTTCCTCTGACATACTCATCACTTTATTCATTCTCGTCACACCACACATCCATCTCAAGATTCTCATCTCCGCTACATGCAATCTTTTTTCATCCGTTTTTTTCATAGCCCATTCCTTCTGCTTACAAAATAATTAAATTACTAAATAACACTAAGCCGAAAGCATTCTAACTCCTCAAAGGCAAAAAAGGGAAGTGATGATTCAGAATAAGAGAAAATTAACTCAAATATAACGTTAGAACTTTCTGAAGTTAAATTCATACATTATGGCTCACTTGCTCAGCCTGAAATTCGCGAAAACATTGTTTTGAGCTTGGTTCATGCCAAAAATACAAACGCTTTCGCTTCTCGAGTGGAAACAAACAAGTTTTCAAAGCCGAGCTCCTGGTTTGAAGGTGTGGACATAGGAAGAGCGATTAGCGGGGATGTTAATGGTAGAATCAGAGCGGAGACCAGTAAAGGATGAATGAAAAAAAATACGGAGGCAACTGAAGGAACACAGGTGGGTTTTAGTCAGTAAAAATTTGACACTTCCTATCGCTCCACTCTAGAGTTGAAGGAGTTTTTTGATGATTTCCTACCAAAAAAAGTTTTATTCTTTGCTAAAGAGGTGGTCTCTTTAACTTTTGCACCTCAATATGAGAATCCAGGTCATTACAGATTCGAATCTATGATTGGACTAAATAAATTCCAACTTAATGAGTTATCCATGGTCCTAGAGTTCAAAGAGCAAATGAAGGAACATAGTTTTTAGTCGGCAAAAGTCTGACACGCCTTCCTTTTTTCGCTTTACCCTAGAGCAGGAGAAGTCACTAAGTGATTTGACACATAAAAAGAAACAAAATCAAACTTCTTAAAGTGACTTGTTTCGAATTTTTTTGTCGGTTTTTTTGACACTGACACCTTGTAACGTAAGTTTTGCAAAAAAAAAAATTGCGGTGAAAGTATTAATGTAGTCCTTTTTTTTAGTGTTTCCTCTAATATCATATCGTTCCACCCGCTCTTCGAACCGCACCATGTCCTCATCCCTTCAATAAGTTGAGCACTGCCGTCATTTGTCTCATTTAAATACGAATTTGCGACACCTAATGCCCCGCTACATCACTCCAGCTACATTTTTCAGGGTTCCGTCACAATCCACATTTGATGCTCTGAGATATTGCTGAAGTTAAAAGTCTTGGATGTAGGAAGATATGTTTATGAGTAGAAGAGAGGGGGAGTTTATGGCGGAATTTTTGAGTTTTAATTATTCGCAAATTGATTCCTAGTGGATATTGTGCACTCGGCCCCGACTATGAGCAGTGGTGGCCGAGTGGTAACGGCCCCGACTTACGAGTTGTAGGTCGCGGATTCAAACCCAGCCAGGCGCATTACTTTGTGTAATTTAGTTCATCACCACTGCTCTCAAAACGGTGAAGGAAAACATCGTGAGGAAACCGGCATGTCCTAGAACCAAAAATTCGAAGACATGTGACATCCACCAACCCGCACTGGGCCCGCATGGTGGATTACGGCCCATTCCCTCTCCTAGAGAGGAGGCCTGAGTCCCAACAGTGGGAACATTAAAAGGCCGACTATGACTATGACTATGATATTGTGATGTAAAATTGGTATTGTTTTGTATCTCAATTATCTGCACAATTGGACAAATTATATGGAATCATTGAAACAGACGCGATCTCGGTAAAATAGTGCTGAGATTTTGATTGTTAGCGAAACTTGCCGAGTAGGTTGAATAGAGATATATTTGCTGCCAAATACTGCAAAAGTGAAGTTGTAGGTCTCGGGTTCAATCCCAGCCAGGCGCATTACGTTGTGTAATTTATTTCATCACCACTGCTCTTAAACCGGTGAAGGAAAACATCGTGAGGAAACCGGCATCTCCTTGAACCAAAAATTCGAAGACATGTGACATTTAGCAACCCGCACTGGGCCCGCGTGGTGGATTACGGCACATGCCCTCTCCTAGAGAGGAGGCCTGAGTCCCAGCAGTGGGAACATTAAAAAGGCTGATTATACTGCAAAAGTGTAGAATGTGTTACATCCGTATTGTAATGGAAAAGAAAATGGCTAGGTATATTTTACGAAGACATGGCTTAAAGCCCTTCAGGACTCAACGCCCTTCAATTTTCATAATTTTTGATTTAGAATTATTTTATTTGCATTGATGTCGTCTTTAACACAAGAAATTTGTAGTACGCACAAGTTGGGCGCAGCAAAGACAATCTCCACAGATGGGGGTTCTCGGACGGTTCCGATCTTCAGTGTTTGTGCGGCGTCTCAGCAGACCATGTCCCACCTTCAATCCTGCATCACGTACCCTGTTACCTGTTCACGTAGAGAGCTAATGACAGCATCGCCGACGGCACTGCCGTGGCCGAATACTGGGTCAGGCAAGGAATTTAACTAGTTTTGCCATCGATAAGCTAAGAAGAAGAAGAGTGCAATTCGAATAGTAATTTTAAAGGTGTGAGCCTGGATTTCTGTCACACAGGTCTTGCACCTGGGTTGTATATTAGTATAGACTCCCAACTGTCACAAGGAATAGATTGTTACAAAATAATTATTAGTTACTATCGACCTTTGTACACTTATGAAAGAGAAAAATAAAGGACTTTGTATCCAAGATAAAAGACAATATAATAAAGTGACGATGGGTTTTTAGAGATGTATGTGTCGTTGCCAGTACTTAGAAATTGATCACTAGATGAAATGGCCAAGTAAAACTGGCCTGATCATTTTAAACGTTAAAGTTTGATGATATTTCAATCCTCATTTGGCCTTAACATCAATGATATGGCTAAACGAGGATTGACATATCATCAAATGTTAACGTTTTAACGATCTGGCCATTTTTAGTTGGCCATAACATGAAGTGATCAATTCTGTGATCTGGCCACGACATATGCAGTGGGTCCAATTGTTACAGGTTCATATTTACCTGGAATTGTGGGTTGGTTTTTTCTTGTGGTGGGAAATCATGAAATATCTTCTCTCACACCGGGTAGAGCGAAAAGGAATGTCAGACTGACTACACCCCACCTGTGTTGCTTCAGTCGCTCTTTGCTTTCCATGACCTAAGTAACTCTTTCGAGAAATTCCGTAGTCCGCCTTTTAAGTTCTTAAAAAATTAAAAACAAACGGAATTGCAAAGCTCATATAGCGTTGCTTAATAAAACTACGAATAGTTTTTAAACTAAAAGAAAAGCAAAATTAAGTATTTTTTATCTTCATTCCAAATTGTAGAACAACTAAATTCAAAGTAGAACAAGCAAATAATTCAGACTCAATCGAAAAAGAAGAAAAAAAATTGCTTTTGTATTGTTTAGTGTGTAGAAAGAGATAAAAATAGAAATGTTCGAAATGTATTTCGAAAACTCGGTGCAATTGCATTTTGGATAGTAGAATTGAAATTTGCATTCGTTCCAACATTTTTGCTAGGCTTTAAGTAACTGGCTAAGAGTTTGAGATTTCTAGACTTTCCTTTAGCTTATGGTTTTATGCGAGTGTACCAGTACGAGTTATCAGTTAAGTGGAATTCCCTACGAATAAGTCAGTGTTATCTTGTAGCTTACAACTTACTTCTAGGCAAACAATACAAACAAACCTAACTTAGTGAAAAGCCTACCTACCTTAGTGAAAAGCCAACCTACCTTAGTGAAAAGCCAACCTACCTTAGTGAAAAGCCAACCTACCTTTGTGAAAAGCCAACTTACCTTAGTGAAAAGCAAACCTACCTTAGTGAAAAGCCTACCTACCTTTAGAGCATAGTCGAAATAATAACACTGACCCTCGTTACGAATACATGCTCACGCTTCAGCCGTCGCAAACACATGCCACAGAACACTTCTAGGGCGCCAGGAATCGCAGGCCATTCCCCGGCCACTATAGAATTGGTGGCACGACGGCGGTGACGACGAAGAGCAATGGGTAGCTCGCCGTCCAGTTATTCGGTAAGGACCGAGCCCTAGTCGTCGACGGCGCGTAGTGTTCCACGCGCACCACAAAGAGATGTCTGCAAACCATAGGGGCCCAGCAAGGCCGATGTTCACTTGGACCATGGAGAATTTCTGCAACTGAAAAGTCTGACACACCGTCCCGCTTCACCGTAGATTCATAAAATGACTTTTTTATAGTACTCTTTCTGTTATAAAAATGCCACACGATAAAACGCAGTAGTCACCAGTCAAGGTCAATTAATTCCGAAATGGGTTGCTCAGTCACCCATCCGTCTATCGTGGTTGGGTGTCGGTGAAACAACCTGGATGAAGTATCCGTCGATAAATCTACGTCGGGCCACCAATCCTCGATATATGAGTGGGTTCCAGGCATTTCTTTTCAGGCGATACAATAGATTTGGGGAACAATTACGTATAATCATGGCAAAACTTTGAAAGTAATAATAATAATAATATTTAAAATGTAATTTATATGTGTTTATACTGATTATAGGAAATAATAAAAATATCATAATTATGCCTTTTTATCGATGGGTATTAATAACATTGTTCAGGCAGGGGCCCATAGTCTTAACATAGTTCCTGGTAACCAGTCCATTTAAGACTCCAAAAACCATAGCTTTATTGGTTTTGTTTTCCTTATGTCGCAATAGTTTTTAACTAACCTTGGGTGCATTAGCATAGCACGTACAGGGATAATCGTCGGTTGGTATTCATCATCATCTTCCTGCCCTTGTCCTGTGTTATTTGGGGTCGGTGCAACATGTTTTTTTCTTCCATTCTGCCCTGTCACTCGTCATGCTATCATTAACTTCCTTTTCTTTCATATCACTCCTCACACAATCCATCCATCTTTTCTTTGGTCTCCCTCTCCATCTCGTCGGTTGGTATTACGTTCCTTTAAAAGCATCAAAGGGGCCTCTGCGAGTTGGTTTCGACTCCTCGTACGCTTTCTAAAAGACTCTTTTCATGAGAGTGAAACCATGGTTAGAAGCTTATAGTTCGCTGTAATTTTGGTAACGGCAAGCAATTACATTAAATAGGTTTCAATTTCCTGTTTTGTTTTTGGTCTTTTATAATTCCTATTTACAACGGTCATTAGGGAAAATTCTCGTTTAAAAGTTATGTTTGAGAGCAGACAATAAATTAAGGAGTTTTACTCTCCCAAAGACGACGTTGAACAATGAATAATTATTTTTTAAAGATTTTTGAGGGCTTTGTTTTTAAGAGTTTATTTTTTATTTATTTATTGATATAAACCAGTGCTTGACTGTGATACCATCTGATCGTAAGCAGTGATGCAATCGTTGATGGTGAGGTGCACTAGTTTATTAATCAGTCTAGCATTCAAATCCAAATTATAATCGGACGGGAAGACCTCAGCAGGAAAATTTAAAAAAAATCGTAGAAACCCAGCAGGGCCGAAGCCTACTGGGGCCAAGGGTTGGCTTCCGAAAGGGAAACTTGGGGTCCTGGAACGCAAGTAAAAGTCTTGCACGCCCTCTCGCTCTGCTCTAGAGCGAGAGAAGTTATCGGATCATTTTACACCTAAAAAAAAAACGCTTGGCAATCGCAACAAAATTCTTATCCCTATCTTATTAGCAATAAAAAAAATAACAGCTACACGTAATAAAACCTTCAGTTCTGTCCCATTTGACCTTATACGTGACAAGGAAGCATGGTACCGATTAATTCTGCCCCTAAGTGCACGCTGGACTCGAGTTCTGATTACCCCACTGGAGCTAAGTGGCTTGATATTAATTTAGCACCAACTTTTATCAAGGAGAAGGTATTTTCTTTTAGCTATACGTCTTGGTTATGGGGTAAGAAGAAACTGCGTATTGAGTGGTCGAATTTTGTTGAACTTGATTTTGGGATTATTTTTTTTTGTATTACGGATAGAGTCGCGTAAAGTCGCGTTTGACCACTATCTCACCTGATTGACGATGGAGCACGTTTGCCTAGAAGTAACCTATCCACTCTTGGCTCAAAGACTTTTAGATTGTAGCTATCAGGAAACATATGTTCCGGAAAGGAATTCCACTCCCTAGCTGTACCTACGTACGATGGATGAGTTCCCAAAATACAACAAAAACACATTAAAAATAAACATAAAAAAGATATCCTAGTCATCCCATCTCCTTCTTAGTATGCTATGACCCCGTCGTGCGATTAAGCTGGGCAGCTTTCTTAGCCACGTCAATGATACGCGTTTTGAAGTACAGTATAGTGTTTCAAACGCGATCCGTTTTTTTAACACCTAGTATTTTAATAACGCTTCATAGCAAGTTGTACCTTATTTGTACAATGCGTTCCAAATAAGAATAGGATCGGTTGCCATGTTGTGACGTCACGTCATACTGTCAAATCGCAAGAAATTGGACAAAATTGAAGAACTGAAATATGAGCAAAATTTAAGAACTGGCTTCTGATTAAACTTTTTTCGTTCACAGAAAGTTCGTAAATAAGAGTAAATTAAATTTTTAAAATTTATTTATTTGTTCACCATCTTGATGTGGGGCTGGCCTTAAAACCAGAGCACTTCGACCCTTCTGGATCTTTTGTGCTAAAAATTGCTATCTTTTGTTCACCATAATAATTCTTCGATTTGACAGTATAACGTGCCGTTACAACATGGCAATCGATCCTATTCTTATTTGGAACGCATTGTAAATTATGTTTTTTTTTTAAATTATGGGATTAATAGGACTTTGACACTTCTTCTTCTTCTTCCTGCCCTTATTCCATATTACTTGGGGTTGCTTTAACACTTTTTTTTCCTAAAAAGGACTATGACACTTACCTATTACTAAAAATTACCGATTGACAATGTTTTAAACTCCCCATATTTTCAGAACCACGTTCCGAAACTAATTGGCCGATATCAATCTAAAGTGCCAATTTAAAATTGCGAAACAAATATCGTTTTTATCGTTCTGTAGTCCGAGGGACTACGATTATATTACGGGTTCGAAGCCCATAATGATTGGTGCGAGAACAATGGCGTCCACCATAGATGTTATGGGGTTATAAACCCTTTCAATTCTTAGCTCATTTACAATTGCTAATGTTTTTTATTGTGTGCTTTTGAGATTTGATACATTTTCTGTGTAAGGTTCGGCATAGTGTGTTTATTATTTTTGTGCCTTATTTTAAATAGTAACTACATGATTATGGCAAAGTGTGTAAGTTCTCGGCAGTTATTGACATTATTTGTTATCCTAAAAAATAGGACATAGCAGGCTAATAGCTGTGAAGGGCCTTGGTGACTTGTAATACAGGTTTCATAGAGACCTATCACATGCACCAGTCTCTCAGACAGTTCTCCACTGTAACCCTAGCATTAAGTAACTTATGTAGAGAAAATAAACGATTATTATTATCATTTATTTATTTGTTAGTTTATGGTCAAATCGCCTTCAATATGCCTTGAAGAAATTATGCCAATGTAGCACAATTAGTTCAGAATCTGCTACATTTTAATATCGTGTGCGTGGAGTGGTCATCAAGAGTGGCATAGCAGTGGGTCACGTACGCCCGCTTATGTAGCATCAAGTCACTGCTTCTTTAGAATTCCATATCGAATACATACATTCTTTTACAAAATTTTGAGACTGTCGATGAAATTTTCAAAAGAAATTTATTTAAATTGAAAATTATGGAAAATTTTGATACGTCATTCTGACAGTTGACACGATGTCTTTTGAGTCTGTGGAAGCCTTTTATTGAGGTGGATAATCATTAGTTATTTCTTAAATACGGAGTGTCAAAATGAAAGAAATATATTTTATTGTCAATAATATAATAATATACTATGCTAATATTAAAAAGAGGAAAGCCTTTTATTTTTTTTGTTTGTAATGAATAAATTCAAAAACTACTCTTTCCGATTTTAAGATTTCTATCAACAGTAGAATGCTACTTTATAACTGAATGACATAGTTTATATACGAACTTTATAAACAGCTTGTTTTGTAAACAGCTTGGTTTACAAAACAAGCTGTTTATAAAATTCGTTTGTCTCATTTCCATAATTAATCAAGTAATTCACTGACTGGCAACGACTTCTTAGTAAGCAATAACTCATAAACTTTACATTAAATCTCCCTCAACCTAAGATGAAGGCTTATAAATTGTAAAGCGGACCTCTAAAATCTAATTAAGCTCGTATTGCAAGTGTTTATTGCCGTACAATTATCGCGGACCATAAATCCGGCTCGAAGGACCAATAAAATGGCGGAAGAAAAGAGCGCGAAACGCACGGACGCCATTACAAAAACGCGGGAATTGGCGCGAATTCAATTTGAAATAACTATTAGTTGTTTAATAGGTATTTGGTTTTTAATTGAAGTTTTTTTTTTAATTAGTTATTTTAAGGTGTGTTTTATTACTTGTTTATTACGTGTAAAATATCTTTATTGGTTATTAAATCTAAATTTAACTTCTGGTTTTTCAAATTTGATATTGTGCTTTCCGTGTATTAGAAATAAGAGATTACAAAATCTTCTTTTCTTTGTCCGTCCCTGCCCCCAAAATACGGGGTCGGGTCTCCTCACAATTCTAAGCCAGGACAGTCTGTTCCGGGTTGTTGATTGTGGCCATTGGGCTTTCTTAAGGTCTCTCTCGATGTTAGACCACCAGGTTAATAGCGGGCGGCCTCTTCTTCTCTTTTGTTCGGGTAAATTTAGGGCTGTTTTTAACACATTGTCACACCTCCCGCCCACCGCAGCTTTTCATTTACGTATTGAATCACAAAATATGACAAGGTTGCCGACATAGCACGAAAAATCGCCGAACTTAAGTGTCAATGGGCAATGACATTGCTCGCAGAATAGATGGCCGTTGGGGCCGAAAGCTTCTGAAGTGGCGACCGTCTACCGGAAGACGCAATGTTGGAAGGCCTCCTACAAGGTGGACCGATGACCTGGTAAGGTTTGCGGGAATCCGTTCATTGTGGCGACACTTGGGGAAGCCTATCTCCAACAGTGGACGTCTTTCGATTGATATGATTTTGATGACGATAATTACGCAGTTAGCTATATATGTATTAATTTTGTGACTAATGCATTACAGGAAATCTTCCGATTTAAATTGTAAATTACGAAGCGTCGCGGCTTTGTCCGATTAATTAACTATGCAACCAATATTGTAATAGATTATAAATACGATAAAAGTGCCTAGTTAAAATTATTATTAAGCATAGCATAAGCCATAAAGGCTGATTATCAGCCTTTTAGTGGTCCCACTGCTGGGACTGAAGCCTGCTCTCTTTGAGAGGGAACGGGCCCAGTTCTTTTTGGTAGAAGTCTCATGTCTTCGAAGTTTTAGTTCTTGGACATGCCCGTTTCCTCACGATGTTTTCCTACACAGTTTTTAGAGCAGTGGTGATGATAAATTAAACAAATTAATGCGCCTGGCTGGGCTCCCAATGCTGTAAAAATGATTATCAGACAGATCAAATTGTCCTTTATATAGAACAAAAGTTGAATACTATCATGATTACGTGGTAATCAATTTCCCGTCGATTGTCACGCCATCTGTCACCCAAAATCGATACCTACGAATATGTTCCGTATCATCCATCTATAAGAGGGACCCGAGTCACGATCTTTAGGTGATTTATATCCAAACTTGTCGTGTGCGCCCGTCCTTATAACATTTTCCATTTCGCATGTCTAGCGGGCGATTTTACGCGCGAATACACTTGACGGTACTCTCTATCGTTTTAGAGAAGCGGATATTTTCGTATATTGTGATTTCAATAGGACCTTTATAAAAGTAGTATGTAGAAACCTTCTAGAAAACTGCTGTTTTCAACCAACTATTTTGAAACCAGAATGCGGTTTTACGATCTATTCTCAGACCTACCGGTTCAGCCATTCGGAGGAGTTAAATGGAGGAATGGAGGCGTAAAGAAATACTATTACAAAAGATTTTAATTTATTAGATAATCATTTACTTATTTAAAGTTGGCTACCTACGGTACAAGGATTTCATGGAAATGGCTACAAGTGGATGTGTTGTTTTTTTAAATTGTTTTTGGGCTCGCGCTTGATCACTATCTCACCAGTTAGCAAGCATAGACAAATAACTTATGTGTTAGCGTTCCCGTTAGTATAAAATGTAAGGTAATGAAATTACCAGCCCCCCTAGCCAAGTTACAACCGTTTCGTTTCGATTCTCTTTGGTCGATCGCCTCGAGTTGGCTACGCCTCCGATTCCTTTGTTCTGACGTCATCTCAACGCTCAGACACGTGGTCAGAAAGGAATAGGATGCGTAGCCGACTAGAGGCGATCGACAAAAGAGAATCGAAACAAAACGGTCGTAACTTGGCTAGGCCTGCTGTCGCGTCACTTTTATCGTGATTTCTCCACAGCAGGCCTAGCCAACAACGTGACTAAGCGTTGAGATGAGATCAGAATAAAGGAATCAGAGACGTAGCCAACTCGAGATGATCGACGAAAGAGAATCGAAACGAAACGGTTGTAACTTGGCTAGGGGGGCAGGCATGGCTTCTCACTCGACTCGTGCGTAATAGTAATAATAGTAGACTTAGCCACACCTCTGAAACAAACGTAATAATGCCGAATAAAAATCTTAAAAGTAACACACGCCACAAAAGTTTAACGAAACAAAAACTTCGCCTCTCCATCCATGTTGAAGACGCCATCGAGAAACTCATTTTTAACTTCTTGACAGTAACTTCCAACTCTTTAAGTGATGGCTTACATTTAATTACGCTAACAAATGGAGGTATGGCTATGACATACCTACTTAAGATTTGAAAGGGGTGACAGAAGTACTTAGTAGAGCAGTGGTGGCCGAGTGGTAACAGCCCCGACTTACGAGTTGTAGGTCGCGGGTTCAAACCCAGTCAGGCGCATTACTTTGTGTAATTTATTTCATCACCACTGCTCTTAAAACGGTGAAGGAAAACATCGTGAGGAAACCGGCATGTCCTAGAACCAAAAATTCGAAGACATGTGGCATCCACCAATCCGCACTGGGCCCGCGTGGTGGATTACGGCCCATCCCCTCTCCCAGAGAGGAGGCCTGAGTCCCAACAGTGGGAACATTATAAGGCCGACTATGCTATGCTATGCTATGACAGAAGTACTTTATAAAGTACATGTTATTAACGTGTACTTTTTATAGGACATTAATGTGATGAACCCTTAATTTCAAGACTAATGCACAAAATCGTACTAATATTATACTTAAATGCGAAAGTTAGTGTTTATGTTTGTTACTACTTCGCGCTCAAAGGGTCGAACGGAGGAGGATTTATTTGATGATTTCCCACCAAAACACAAGGTTACTGCTCAAGCTGCCTGTCCCTTTCAGCTTATCCTGAGTCATCTTTTTCTTAACGGTAAAACCCTGGCGACAGCGACTGTCACGACCCAGTGCTGGGCACGCCACAATTATGGCGGTAAGTCCCCTCTTTGAGGCGTGGTTGGAAAGACCTCACGGCGTCCTCACCTTCCGCATGACGCAGGTTCTCACCGAACACGGGAAGTTCGGGAAGTTCCTGCACCGAATTCGTGTGGAAGCGACGCCCAGGTCTCGCCACTGTGTGGACCGCCCGGAGGACACGGTGGAGCACACGGTGGAGGTGTGCCCCGCTTGGGAAGAGCAACGCCATGTCCTCGTGGGGGCGATCGGCGGTGGCGATCTCTCGCGCCGGGCCTTGGTACAGGCCATGGTCCGGAGCGAGGAGGAGTGGCAGACGGTCGCCTCCTTCTGCGAAGCAGTAATGCTAGCAAAGGAGGCGGTCCATCGCGTGAGGCAACGGCAACGGTCCTCACGCCCCAACCGCCGCCGGGATTCCGATCCCGATTTCCGGCCACCGTAGGCGCGGGCTTGCGGACGGCGGGCATTGGGTGGCCCGCCGTCCGACCGCCCGGTAACCGTCCGGATCAAGCCCAAGTTGTCGACGGCGCGTATTGTCCCACGCGCGCCTTGGGAGATGTCGTAGGGGCCCATCAGGGTAGAAGCGTACTGGGGCCATGGGTAGTGTGAAAACGAAACTCGGACCCTGGGATGAAGGCAACGAAGGAACAGAAGTGGTTTTTTAGTCAGTAAAAGTCTGACACTATCTCCCGCTCCGCCCAAGAGCGCGATTTTTCATAAGATAATATACCTAAAATAATAAACCAACTAAAAAAAAAAAAAGTAAAACCCTTTTTTTTCCAATCAGAACTCACAAATTGAACTGCTCTTATCAATTAAATTCACTGAAAGTCCAACTCCAAAACCAAAACCTATTTTATACAATTGTAGGAATCAAAATGCGAGTTGGCACCGAAACGAAGTTTTATCAACATCGTGTCCGCATTTCGAAACTCAGTTACCAAGTCCGGTGACACTCGGCTTTAGGACACGACAAGCCAATTCGCTGGTCTGGCCTGGCCGAGTTTGATATAAGTGGAGTTTTGTCAACTAGTGTCCGGCATCGTGACTTCATTAACGAGTTTTGTGACACACAGCCTTACCGGATTGGCGGCAGATTCGCTGAATTAATGGTAGATGTTCTTCTTCTTAGCGTATCGATGGCAAAATTAGTTAAATTCCTTGCCTGGCCCAGTATTCGGCCACTGCAATACCGTCCGCTGGTGCTGTCATTAGGTCCCTACGTGAACAGGTTCCAGGGCACGTGATGCAGGATTCGTTGTTTGAATGAATTATGGATAAAAAAGGCAGGAAACAGGATATCAATTGTGTAAATTAATTTCGCCAAGCAAGTCCCGTCATAGAACTACCAGACGTATTACATTGCACCATTGATACATGGTGGACACCCCACCCATACGCTTACGTTTTGGGAAGACATTTATTGTGCGTATAGCTAAAGATTGGAATTCTCAGCCTGAGTCTGTGTTTCCTGATTTGTACTACCTAGTGGTCTTTGAGTCAAGAGTGAATAGGCCAATTTTATGCATTGCCACTTAAGTGGTTTTGTGCTTTTTGCAGGACAAACACTGACTTTACTGATGTCCTTAAAAAAGGACAGTAGCACACCGCATTCGTCGCGTCTGAATGACAAAATGAATGAACGTGGGTGCCTAAAATGCTTATTAAAATCGTAACAGGTGCATTATGTGGTTTTTGCTTACCCTCGTTGATAAAAAGCGTGTATTTGCCAATTTTTATTTTTAATAAATAACACTATTTTTTTTTATCAATCAACAACTAACAATTTTTCATTTTCATTATGTTTAATTTTCGATGTATTTGAAAAAATCTTTCTGTTTCAATTTTAAATGATGTTATTTTTTAAACAAATTATAATAATACTTATTTTGAGTTAAGTATCCAATTATTTAAAGTATTTATACTTGCGCAATGTTATTTAACCTTATTGCTAGGATTGTTGTGATTGACGTGTTAATCCAATGCTGGTTCTGTTCAGACTAATAGAACACGTTGAAGGATTAGACCTAACAAGACCAATAAAACTCGGAAACAAATTAGTGATGTCCTTAGCTTTGTCGTAGTGTTGGGCTTTTTGTCGCAGTAAAAGGATTGACAAATTGAACTCACTTGATTTTTTTATTTTGTTAAAAGTTTGTGAGAAGTCAATCGGATGTAAATGGGTAACGACTGAAATTGTGTGTCGATGCTCGAAATGAAACTGGAGAATATTCTTCTCGAACCTTATGTTAACAGTTATAAAACGAAAATGAAATTTCTAAAAATAAAAACTAGGGTGTGTGAACTCCCGACAATTTCAAAGTCCCGGGACATGAGGAATTCCCGGGCCTTAAGAAGTTTTAAGGTTTTTTTTTAACAAGCCTTTTTGAAGAATTTTAATTGACTTACTTTCTAGTGAAACGTATTAGAAAAAGGTATTTTTAGTAACATTTACTAAACAGAAAATTAAATCTTTATAACTTTAACGTTAATTTCAGTCTTAATAATTACTTTGTTTATTTCTTTTAATCTCACACAGATTCATTTTAAAGCAGTTAAATCTTATAGTTATAAAATTAACGTAGATAAAAGTGTTCTTACATACAGATAGCGGCACGAATCTTGAGCGCTCGGTGAAAGAGGGGGGATCGCTTTGCGCTTCGTACACATCGGCGAGCCAATCACTGCACAAGCATTGCACTCCCTACCCTCGCATCTCTCTTCATATAACTAAAGAGACCCGATATTTCACTTCTGTGTGCTTCTGCGCAAGTAGAACTGTAGAAGGCAGCGCTCAAGATCGGTGCCGGTATCTATATCAATTTAAACAATAATTTAAAAAAATTGTTGTCTTATTCTCTCAGCAATAAGTACCCCGCATAACAAATTAAGGCTTCCCCAATGGAACAAATCCTTTAAACGAAGCTTAACCCTTTAGATTTTAGTATTAATTAATCAACCAATTACAAGTTAGCAGTTTAAAATCTTTAACGAGCTGAGTACAGTTCAATCCAGCGGAAACAAGCAATTTGGGTCTCATTTGTCAGTTGTATTGTGTTCGACTGTACTTATAACTGTGTCTATTTGATGAGCATAGTTGAATATTTATGTATAAGTAGATTTTGTGGGTAGGCTTGGTGGTTATATTAACTTTTGTTTAATTTAAAATTTTCAAGCAGATATATATATAATTCTAATAAGTGTGAAAAATGTGATACTTCTACTACTACTAGACTGTAATGTAAAATTCTTTTCTTTTTTTATATATTGCATTTTTTTTTTTAAATTATTGTTATTGACCATACGGAAAGCGACGATGGAACACGCGTGCCTAGAAGTAACTTTTTCACTCTTGACTTAAAATTCCCTCAGGTTGTAGCTATCAGGAAACACAGACTTCTGCAGGGACTTCCACTCAATAATTAACTCATCCCGCTTCGGGTGGGGTAAGAGGGAGTGTCAAAATTTTTCTGACAAAAACCCACCTGTATTCCTTCAGTTTCCTTTTATGTTCCGAGGCCGCAGTTACTCTTTTAAACAATTTTGCAGACATATTAACAAGGTTCTAGTTTTCTAATTAATTTCTTAAATGGCATTTAAAAAGGCCCTTTTGGGTAAGTAATATCGGTATCAACCGATGTTACTTGCGTATTATTTGATTTACTTCTGAATGACGAGAGATAGATGACTAACTGTTATAATATTTTAACCACGAAATGGGCTATTGACATTATCATCTTCCTGCCCGTGTTTTTTTTTCTTGATAGGTTCGCTGCGACGATGCGGCCGACGATGGAGCGCGCTTACCTAGAAGTAACCTATTCAATCTTGACTTAAAGATTCCCGGGTTGTAGCCACCAGGAAACATACATTCCGGCAAGGAATTTCACTCCTTAGCTGTTTTTTCTTTCATTCTGTCCTATCACCCGTCACGCTGTCACTAACTCCCTTTTCTTTCATATCACTTCTTACACAATCCATTCAACTTTTTTTTTGGCCTCCCTCTCCCTCCCCATCCATCCACATATTTACTCATTATTCTTTTAGTAACATGCGTTTCATCACTCCTCTTCACATGAGCATGCCATGGCAAACGAAACGATTCCCTTTCAACTGTTCAGTCACTGGCGCCACTATGAAAGTTCCTCTAATATATTGCTATGGGCTATTGGGACGGATAGGAAAAGGATCACACCAAAACATCACAATATCACGGCTGTGGCGGTCAGTGCTAACCTGGGGGTGTAACCCTTCCCGTGTCAAAGAATGTACACATATAGCGAAAAGGACACAAAAGGGTGCATATCACCCTCGTGATTAATTAAACGATTTATAGCGCGGATGTGAGTGTAAACGTCGAGGGCGTTTAACAAGGACGTGTAGCTAACATATTGGTCATGTCCTTTTTATAGGACAGGTGTGCGTAAAAGTAGCAAAATATTTTTTTCACCACAGCTGCTCAAACAAGTAGGTTTTGCTGCTTGAAAACAGTGAGCAAAACTCGATTTTGCTCACTGCGTGAGACAAAGTAACTTTTAATTTTTTTTTTTTTAGCCATACATTTCGAAACATTCGAACTGCACTGTACTCTGTCTCTTTCTCGCCCGTATAAAAAAGCGAGTGAGAAACATGCCATTTCGAAGTTCATTCCGATTTTGAAATTCCACCACAAAGAAAAACACGTTCGGAAATGCGTAATAAATAGAAAATATTTGTAATATATATTATTATTATTATTTTATTATTATGAGCCCGTTGTGTCCCACTGCAGGGCAAGGGGCCACAACGGGCAAAATATTTGTTGTTTGTGGTTTTTTTTTTTTTTAAAAAAAACCACAGAAAAACACGTTCGGAAATGCATAATAAATAGAAAATATTTGTAAAATATCAAATTGTTTTTTTTTTTTTTATAAATAAATTATTGATTTTTAAATTTATTATTGTATTTGAACAAAAATAAGAGTACCTGAGTACTTATAGCAGCAGATAAAACTGGCATTTAACCTTTAAATAATTATTTCTAGTTTCAACATTGACTGTTTTAGAACGTGCTTTAAAAGAACAGCGGAAATAAAATAGTGGCAAATAAGATTAAGAATGTTAAAATAACTGTAAAATATGAGCAAAATTAGTGACAGAGATAGTATTTATTTTAATTGAAATCATTATTAAATCTATTATTGTTAATTATTTTATTTCCCAAGTAATATGTGTTCTCGCTGCTGAAGTGAAAAATTATGTGTGTAACACGAGAGTAAAACTTTTTGCATCTCGTGTCTTTAATTGAATCCCTCCCCTCGCTCAGGATTCTACTTTAGAATCACTCGCTAACGCTCGTGATTCAATCAAAGAATCCTTCGCTTGCTCGGGACTCAAAATTAGCACTCGCAGCAAAAAACTACTTTGGTCTCTTGTTGCACAAATAACAATTTTCTGTCATTTGTTGGAATGGATATTATTATGACGACTCGACGACTGTTTGATCGGTTAACGTAAACATTTAGAAGAGATTTTGGTTTTTAGAGAATTATAAATATCTTATTTTTTATGATTATATGAATCACTTTGTCCGTTGGCGAAAATCGCATGAAACACTGTTCAGTAGTTTTTGACTTTACCCCGAATCGCAGTGAAAGATTTTGGTTATGAGACGATTGGTTCCTTACATTGGGTCATCTTTATGCATGTCGAGAATTTAGTTCAAGTTATTATGTAATTAATACTGAATAACTTGAACTAACGAAGTTGTTTCTCAAAATTGATAAAGAAGCCGCTTTAAAACTTCGAAAACAGACTAGACTTGCCTCCTTAGTTCAGTTATGTGATGATCAGAACTAATCAAATAAGTAGATCGTTCTAGAAACTTTGTCAAAGATCAGCTGAAGTAGCCGAATTCCTAATGCTTTAGTGTAAATCGTTAAAGTGGATTTTTAATAAAAGTTAAAGCTTTCGAAATTGGGTAGTTGAGTTTTTTTATTATTATTTGTATCAAAACTTAACTTTTAGGTAAAGGACAAGAAGGAATATAGGTGTAGTTTTAGTCAGTTAAAGTCTAACAAGCCCTCTCGCTTCGCTCTAGAGCGAGAGAAAGCTGTATTTTTTTTATAATTTACTACAAATTTTAAATTATTATCAAGTTATCAAAAATCTTAATATTTCAAAAACACTCAACTAACAATAAACACAAAATTAAAAAAAAAAAACCCCTTAAGAACTAACTAAAAGTAAACTAAAGTATGGCGTCGAAAAACTCCTCTTTTGACGCCATATGTCATCATCATCATTTAAGTCGAAAGACGTCCACTGTTGGACATAGGCCTCCCCCAAGTGTCGCCACAGTGAATGGTCCTGTGCGTCTCACATCCATCGGATTATGTTGCCCACTTGTTGCTACCGAAACTTTTTGGGGGCCCATTTATTGAGTATATATATGTATATTAATAAAATTGTTCAGGCAGGGGTCATGGTCTTATATAATTCCTAGTAACCAGTCCACTTGAGACTCCAAAAACCACAGCCCTATATCTTAGTTTTCCATATGTCGCAATAGTTTCTCACTAACCGGGGGTTGTTCTTGGATGCACTAGCATAGTACGTACAGGGATAATCGCCGGTTGATTCCGCGTTCCATTAAAAGCGTCTAAAGGCTTGGTTTTGACTCCTCATACGCCTTTCAAAGGTCCAGGAGATATACTAACCCTCAAAGAAATAATTCAATTAAAAACACAACATTTATCTGTAAAGTAACCTGTTAAACCTTCATTCAATTACCAGTTAACTTGCATCAGTTTAATGAAATTTCCCAAAGTTACACTGAACTTTAACTTAATTGGTTGATTCGACAGAATTCGCCCTTTGCACTGTGCACTGGTTTAAAATAATTAAATTGAAATCTACGAATAATTGAATTGTGTGAGGAAGCTTGGAGAGATAAACTTTTATTGTTATTTTAATTGTATTGTTGATTTTATCACGTTTTTGGTTTTATTCCTTTTAATTATTATAAAATGTGGAGTTATTAAAAGTATCTCGCTATAAATAACGGTCCTGTGCGTCTTGTACCCATCAGATTCCTGCGACCTCACTGATTTTTTTTATTATATTTTTTTAAAACTGCCTTCTGTTCTGCCTGCAATGTGTCCTGCCCACTGCCAAAAAAAAAACCTTCAAATTTCATATTTTTATGTAGGCGAAGTCGCTAACAGAAGGCTAGTATATATAAGTACCTATATATTCTATGTACAGTGTCAAGTTAGGAAGTTGTATCGTATCACGGTAGCCAATAGCCATAAGTTTGCCAGCATGTTTTGTTCCAGTTTCAATTTGAAGTCAGTCGGAGGCGCAGATGTGCCAAGTCTTGGCAACTTGGCCGTGCTTGTGAAAAAGTCCCCGCGCCTTTGAGTTCGAGACTTGGCCTGATTTGGGACTTTTAGTTACGTTATTAAATGTTTCGTATTGATGCTTGGATTTATGGTGTGTTTAGATATTGAAAATCTGATACTTATGTCGTGAAATATTATTCAATTAGAAATTACTTTTCTTGATTAAAGATGAAAGTTTATTTAATGGTACGACTGCGTGTCCTTAAGAGGGTCCCTTTCCACTCGCCTATCGTCAACATCGAGCATGGTTTAAAAGCTTGTTACTTCATCTAATGCAATCCAACGCGATGTTGTGTATGTTTGTTACTCAGTCACGCATAAACGTTTAAACAGATTTAAAATAATAAATTTTGTACACCAGTATTCCATGTCCTTAGGACATAGGACACATTTATCCTGGGCGTATGAGTTTGTTCCCTTAGAATCATTATTTACTTTCAACCGGACGAAACCGCTGGATAACCTACTACATTAAGAAAAATCTACAAGACAGAAGCCGTTGATTCCCAAAAAACACAAGAGGGTAACAATCCACGCGCGCCTCAGAGAGATGTCAGCAAATCGTAGGGGCCCAGCAGGGTCGAAGCCTACTGGGGCCATGAGTAGTGTGAAAGCGAAACCCGGGGTCCTGGGACGAAGGCAACGAAGGAACAGGAGTGGACTCTCTAGGAGAGGGAATGGGCCGTAATCCACCACGCGGGCCTAGTGCGGGTTGGTGGATGTCATAATGTCTTCGAATTTTCTGGTTCTAGGACATGCCGCAGTTTGTTCCCTTGGAATCATTATTTACTTTCAACTGGACGAAGCCGCTGTCTAGTTTACCACATTAACAAAAATCCACAAGACATTATTAAAACCCTTGATTCCCAAAAAACACAAGAGGGAAACAATACACTCAACCCTGTAATACCGGTAGCGAATAATCCCGAGATTTCGCAGCAGCGGCGAAATTCCAGTGAATAAATTAGACATATTTGATACATGGCCCATTGTTTCGGGTCTCCGACTGTCTCGGCATGGGCTGGAGATTACACACCATGAGATATTATGGGGTATCGTTGGAGGATGTGATTATGTAATTTGTGCTGTGTTTAGCGATTTTTTTGGGCTAAATATTAAGTTGCCAATGTAACAGTAGATTTATTACATTAGGAAGGTTTTTTTATCGTAAAATTTGATGATATAGTCATTTTTTTTTTTTACCTTTGATCCACTTTAGGAATAACTTCTGTATGGGTGCGTTCGTTCGTGTAAACTTACACAATACAGACAAACACGTAACAACTATCTGTAGGCCATAAAAATATTTGTTTCGTATGGGAATCGAACCCGCGAGGCGCTACGCAACAGCTAATCGCTGAACCACTGTACTAAGCGTGCCGTAACCTGTATTATATCATTATTTGGAAGTTTTCTAAAACTGGCTACATATCTACGCATTTTTAATTCAACCTCAGCAATACCTATAGTTATAGGTTATAGGTTACGGTACAGGTATACCTGTAATAAATACCGCTACAATTCACAGGTACTGGCAGGTTCTACACCATAACTTACCACGTGGTTATTTATTCCGTTTGTGGATTATACCTGTGCGGGAATGTATGCAGCTGACGTTAGTTTTCGTTAGTTAGTAGGTCCCATAGAAATATTGTTAAGATCTGATGATGAACTTCGAAAATATGGAACGGAACTCCTCATAGGATCACAGTAGAACTGTCGTAACAAGTAAAATTGCTTAGCTTGTACGTGTAGTCGATGACTGACTGAAAGAAGAGGGGGAGGTAGGCACCGGAACTCATAAGTCAATGTAACCTAACCGTGTTTGGGATTATTAGAATTGGTATGAGATGCTCTCTGGCTATAAGGTACCATCGAGCTAATCTGATGGTGGAAGGTAGGCACTCCACAATAAAACATCGTGTCCTAGCCGTGACTTGGCTTATTGGAATTTTAATGCAATGTTTTAACGATTAAATTATATAGGTACTTTATAGAACTTGCACACTATTTAAGTTTGGCTGAGGGGTAATTTTTAGTTATGGTACCACAAGTAAAAAGTGTAAAATAAAAAAAACAATTCCAAAAAAAATACTATAGATTTCAATATAAAAAAAAAAGCACAAAATAACTTTAATTTCGGAAGTTGGTGTTAAATAACGAAGAGACAAAACTATTAAAGAAACACTGACTACCGAAATTAAAGTTATTTAACACTTTTTTTTTTTTCTATTGTAATTGAAGTCGGTTGTATTTTTTTTTTTTACATTTTGGTTTAGGTACTTCAATCAATACTGTTATCGCATTGCTTACATCAAGTATTTCATAAAAGTACTTTCTAATGGCAATTAAAACGTCTTCAATATACTTAAAGTACGAACAAAACAATTTCGGTAGTACTTGGCACTAAATTATTTCGAACATAATTCCGTCGGCGGATGAAATATTGGGCTCAAGTTCAACTTGATATATTGGGTGTTGACACAGTACTCTCGGAGATATTATAATAGTGACGACACTTTTTTAGGAACAAGGGAAAGTTTTTAGGGAACATGTGTAATTTATAGGCATTTAGAAGTTGTTTTTCCGAAATTACCATTTGCAGCTTTGGACTCAGTGGAAAGGCGTGCGAAGAGGCTAATTGGTGACCCAGATTTGGTTAACACCCATCTTTAAAGCCTGGAGTACAGGCGTAGATTAGCCAGCCTTTCGGTATTTTATAGGATTTCGGGGATTGTGCTCAGGAATTACATGATTTGATTACGCCATCACCTTTCTATCACAACTCAACCGGATTAAGCGTTTCGCCTCGTCGTTTAGGTATACCATGTACATCGAAGAACTGGAATTTTTTTGGAGTAGTAACCAAAGACGTGGGTGGAACCACGGAGGACAACTATTTATGTATATTATAAGCATAAATATAGCCTAATCAGCCTTATAATGGGACTGGGACTCAGGCCTCCTCTCTAGGACATAGACCATAATCCACCACGCGGGCCCAACAGGGTCGAAGCCTACTGGGGCCATGGGTGATGCGAAAGTGACCCCCGGGGCCCTGGAAAAAAAAAATGGCAAAGAAGGAACAGGAGTGGGTTTTTAGTCAGTAAAAGTCTGACACTATCTCCCGCTCCGCCCAAGAGCGGGGGTTGTCATTAGATGATTTTCACACCTGAAAAAAAAAGAAGAGATTGAGAGCAACGGTGCCTGACAGGGTTTGAACTCGCAACAAAACGTGAATCGGGATCGTTGCCACTTGACCACCACTGCTCCTTAGGTTTATACAACATTAGTTTTAATATATGCGAAACCCGAAACACGTGTCTAGTATTTTTATATAAAGAATCTACATAATTTCATAACTGTACCATAAACAATCACTAAGTTATAAGCTTGTAATGGCCCGGTGACCATGTATTTGTGGTTGTCCGCACAAATACATGGTCACCGGGCCATCCGGTTGACTAAGAGGTAGTTTTGCTTCCGCACCTAGCTGTGCGTTGGCACCTAATACCCACTATGACCTGCCGTGATCTGTGTTGTACTTAAGTGTCGGTGATGTCCAACTTGTGACCTTTTTTAAATATTTTTGAATAAAAATATAACATGGTGTAAAAATAATTTTGATAGGTTTCGCATATACTAAAAATAATGTTATATATTAAGATAGAATCGAGATACGAGGAATCGATTATTATTGAAATAAAAGCATTCAAAACTTGAGAACGAAGTTATCGCAACGCTAACAAAACAAACCAAGCTCGAATAGCTCTTTTAAACTTCTAATGTATTTCCACGATCAATATTTACTCAGTTATCTTGTATAGCATATTCTTTAATAAGCCTTTTGTCAATAAGTCAATTATCATGGTTCAAAGATGAGGAGAGATTCGTTCGATAAGGAATGATGCTGCGAGATTGTTTGATAAGTAAGTTACCCTTGCCTAGAGGTCCTACCACAAGTTGTTAACGCGATCCAATTGACGATCTAAACTGAACTGTTAAAGGGATGGAGCTGTATAGCTCCATCTCTTTTTCGTTCGCCTGACATTTTGACACGTCTTGATAAGGGAACATTATAAGGATGCTTATGCACCTCAAAAAAAGCTAAATTAGAAATAACAGTAAAGCGAAAGAGTTTGTTTGTTTGGTTGATCATGCTAATCTTAGAAATTACTGGTTCGAATTGAAAAATGCTCATAGCGTTGGATAGCCCGTTTATCGAAGGTTATAGGCGGTCTACTATCACATTACAGCCAAAGACACTGAAGTCGCCGGGGACAGCTAGTGTGTCAAAGAGACACTAGTGAAGCCGCCGGGGATAGCTAATGTGTCACAAAGACAATTCTGAGGACAGATAGATAGATAGATATATTCACACACAGACAGACGCAGACACACCACCCACACACAGACAGCACAGCCACACACACAACACACACACACACACACACACACACACACACACACACACACACACAGACAGACACACACAGACAGACACACCAGACTGATCAGCTGTTTAGTTATTTATCATTATGCTCAACGTTCACAATAAATTCATCATCATCATTTCACATAGACATAGGCCTCCCTCAACATATAGATTCCCACGACCCTCACCAGGTCATCGGTCCACCTTATAGGAGGCCTTCCAACGCTGCGTCTTCCAATACTTGATCGCCACTCCAAAACATTTCGGCCCCATCGACCATCTGTTCTGCCCACTGCGACTTATGTTTGGTAATTCTTCGGGTTATGGCGGTATCTTTGGTTCTCCTGCGGATATCATTATTCCTGATGCGATCACGCAAGGGAATTCCGAGCTTAGCCCTTTCCATTCCCCTACATACCACAGTGTCTAATGTCTTAAGATAAAATTGCGTGTTGCCAGTGATGACATATGACTCCGGTTCAATTTGCCTGCTGCTTTCTTCCCGTCCGATTTTAATTTAGGTGTCTTCAAGGCAAGAGTAAATAGGCTTTTAATAAATTAGTGCGTCTCACCATCAACGATTGCATCACTGCTTGCTATCAGGTGGTCTTGCCACTGTGAACGCTTGTGCTAAAAGGCTACAATAGGCCAAAAAGCTACATTACATTACTCTTATACAAGCCAACGAAAAAAAGTCCCAAAATAAAATTTACCTACCAACAAAGAAAAAATCTACAAAACGGAGTAATTTTTGAACATTCCAAGCACTTAAGAGTTTCAAACCTTTTCGATTCACCCACAAAAGGTCCCGGTCCCCGGGACGAACAGAAATTATTTCCGCGATAGAATTTTCTCACATTGAATGAAAGAAAGCGTTAAGGGATTCATAGCCACTGGTTTTTCTGAAAAAGCAACTCAAACGGGTCGCATTCAACATGGGCCAGCATGGCCATGCTTGGACGAACATTGCCTGTAACGGCTTATGTGACATATTTACACTCAGTTTGAGTTTAATTTGGTGTTGCATAAATTTGTTGTGATTGTCCGGGTTTTTTATTTCAAATTTTGACTGGAGTTTTTATTTGTGGAAACATGTTTTATGTAGACAATTAGACTTCAATAACTCAGTAGAAAATTATACCAAGAGCAAGGGTCTAATACCTAATGAAAAGTATACTTATTCTCCCAAAATAAAAAGATCTACGTACTTATTCCCGGACATAGTCTACCCGTGTGCTTTGTTCATCCAAATCCGTCCAGCCGTTCGAGCGTGAAGGAGTGAGGATGCTTTTAAAATTGTGTGGGAAGAGGAGGCCTGAGTCCCCGCAGTGGGAACATTAAAAGGCTGATTATGCTATGCTATGCTATGCTTATGCTAATAGATAATATAGGTACAATTAGACCCAATCCACCAAACAATTTTACTATGTGTACCTGTTTTGCAATGTGTAAAACAGCCATAAATCCTCCAATTATATCACCGTTAGACCATCCTTCTAACCGCTGTGTCACCAAAAGGGTTTAAGATATCCTTTTTTGTGAAATTAGATTGCACCCTCCCCATGTCAGAACCCCTTACTTTTGTACCATTTCATCCCTATTCATCCCTAAATAGTGTCGCTGGTCTTATTGTGCCAGTAATTAAGTTTGCCATTTGCCGAATAATGTAAATTTAGTATCTCTCTGGAATTTTGGGGTTATATGAAGGCTATTTCGGAGCAATTTTGCTTGGAGACTTAGGTGCCCTAATGTGTTGATTTGGGTTAAATGTAAAAAGGTCTTTGTGTGAACAATTTTGTTTAAATAGCGTTTAAATTAATTTACTATGAGTCTGGTTTAGATTAACGTTAATAGTTCTTTTTTTTTGAAGTAAGTAATTATCAAAGTTCGGAATTAGGTAGAGTTATTCATGTACATATCAGTATATGAAATCAGTATTTCATACAGCGAAGTGGATATGCCTCAAATCTCGAGATTAATTTTAAAGAGCAGATTTTTTTATGGCACTATCAGAAATATAGCAGAAAAAAATTCATCATCATCATCTTCCTGCCCTTGTCCCGTTAGCAAAAAAAAGCAGAAAAAAATTCTTCCTGCATTAATGACGAGGAGGTTGAAGTGTATAAATTTGTTAACTTCACCTCAGTTGACGTAGAGAGAACTTTTTCAATGAAAAATACTAATTAAAGTTGTTTGTTAATTATCTTTGTTTTATTTGCCTTTAAGGTTTTCATTATTATTTATAAGTAATGTTGTTGGCCACACGGGATTTTTCATTAGAAATTCCGGGATAATCTATATTAACATCAACATTTCGATGCAGGTATATGAAAAACTACCTAATTCCGTTCCCTGGTATTCATCCACTGCCTTCTCTCGCTATATACTCACAGACACAGGTCCACTCAAGCCTGTTTGGTTCTTTCCTCAAAAGACCATCTGAGACACTAATCTGCATGGTTCTCATATAATTTGACCATTACATATTTACTGTATGGACCCCTCCCCCGTAACAAAAAAATGTAGTAGGGCTATGGCCCCTGAAAATACAGAAAGAAAGAACGAAAAAGAAAATGAAATTATTACAGCATTGATGCCTTGACGTAGCGATACGGAGCCACGGCAGACAAACAATATTTTAAATTGGTTGCAGTGTTGTGTACAATTTTTTTTGGTAATCAAAAAATAAAACAAATATTCGAAAATAAAATCCGTTCCGACCAGACTTACTTTGAAGAGACCTGAAAGGATAAAACCAGTGCCAGTTTAGTTAAAAAATATCGATAAAATAAAAATAACTGATATCTGAAAAAATAACTGTCACTTTAACTCCTGTAAGCCAATCGGCAGGTCGTCATTTCTTTTGTTTGAAACTTTTATATTTTTATCATGTATCACACGATGTATCACTAAAATATTGTGTAAATTTTAATTTTGTTCGTTTGATATAGTATTGTTTTTTTTGTACAGTATTTTAATTGAACTGTTTATTTTGTACGTTTCATTTTACACAAAACTGCATCAAAAGCTTAAACGTGTCTGAAAAATGAAGATCTATTTCACGAAAAGCACAGTATTTATTGAGCTACATACAACCTTTCTAAATAACATCAATTTGCACAGCATCCTCTCACAAATGGACCCTGATCCCGCCAACATCCGCTTCTAGGAATAGCTAGTTTACCTCACAATAGACTGCCAGCAATATGATACTTTTTAAAATGATTCTTATTCACAGAACGTGCAACGGATCCAATATATTGGAGTTAGAGGCACTAGGTTTTAGAGGAAATTTGGGACAGTTTTTTGGATGGTGACGGCTAGTAATAAATGATGGGCAGACTTTTTTCAATCAATAGAATAGAATAGAATAAAACTTTATTGTACACCAAAATAGTAACAAAAACTTACAAACTAACTTAATCTATGGGTACAATGGCGGTCTTATCGCTAACAGCGATTTCTACCAGACAACCTTAGGATGGACTGTAAGAAATTGACGTAAAAAAAGGGGTAGACTGTGGTGTACTGCAAAATAAATTTAATTAAATTAAAAATATATATAATACTGTACATAGATATAAAAATTAAATTATATAGCTATTATATATAAAAGACAAAAAAAAACAAACTCATGAATATTATATATATATATATATATATATATATATATACATACATATTATATGTTACACAATTTCAAAGAGAGAAAAACAAATAATAATAATAATAATGATTGATCAATGCCCTTTAGTTGTAAAACTTTTTGTTGGAGAAAGAGCAGGTTTTCGCCTAACATTGGAACACAATTAAGGCTAGAAAAAATCACACTAATAATAAAAATGTGTGTGTATGTTTGTTACGTATTCACGCTCGAACGACTGAACTGAAATCGACGAAAATTGATACACGGGTAGACTATGTCAGCTAGTAAGTAAAAATTAAAAGCTTTTATTGTATATGTTATATTGTATTGAATATTCTGTTTTTGTGGTCATGGAAAATATTTTAGTTCTATTTTCGAAGTAGACGAAAAAAGATCTGAAAATCACGGTTTATTATAATTTTCGAATTACATAGACAGTGTTATTAATTAATTATGCCAAATTATTTTTATACGACTTTTTAGTCACAGACACAGCAGGAACAGCGTCAAATATCGCTGCATTTAAGGTATTTTTTACATAGCATGGGTAAGATGACAGAAGGACGAAAATATGTACCTTTAAGATCATAGGTAGCTGTAGGAATCCGATAGCTGTCATCTGCACCATCCTATAGCAACGGGGGGCTGTTACAGCCAAGTTACAGTCGGCCACGCCTCCGATTCCTTTATTCTAACGTCATCTCAACGCTCAGTCACGTGGTCAGAGCAAAAGGAATAGGAGGCGTGGCCGACTCGAGGCGATCAACGCAAAGAGAATCGAAACGAAACGGTTGTAACTTGGCTAGCGGGGCTGTAGTGTAACAGTTACCTTTTAACATAAAACATATCGATAACATGAACCAGACCGTAATTCGACAGAATTATAATGTTAACAACTTAAATATACACACAACGGGTCAAGTACGGTGCCATTATCAATTTAAAAGTTCCTGGAACGATCATAAACTCGCAGTTCCGAGAAAATTGGTCCTGAGTTCTGCGGTAACTCTATCAATGTAACAGGTATTTTATTGAAAAAAAAATACCTAGGTATTATTTGTGTAGCTATCGATGCAGAGTATTTCTGATCATTCAATCGGTTGTTTTTTTTTAAGTTGTTTTTGTATGATCTTCTAAATGGGTCTACCTTTTATAGCAGAACTTTTTATTTCATAATATTATTTTGCATGACGGTTAGCATAAACTTCATTTCGCAGAAAATCATTTCGCATACACTCATTTGTCATACATTCAAAACTCATAATTTTCTTAGTCAGAATCATCTTTAGGCATAAATTTCATATCCATTACTAGCTTCTACCAGCGGCTTCGCCCGCGTGAAAACTGGTTTCTTTATACAAACTTTGGATCCACGTTTCGTTCCCTTAGAGGGTGAATTTTGAAAAATCCTCTCTTAGTGCTCGTCTACGCCATAAAAACAAACCTTGTGTAAAATTTCACGCTTTTAGTCCCAGTAGTTTCGGCTGTGCGTTGGTATGTCAGTCAGTCCAAGTAATGACCAAGATTTATCTAACTCATAATATGATTTAAAAGAGTGTCCATGGAGTTTCTTGCACGTTCTTCTCCATAGAGATCTACGCTTTGGAACGTGCAATTTAGCTTCACTTGTACTTTTTTTTGACTGACCGACATTTTGACAATTCAAAAGTAACTGTAATTGGTCTATTTGAAATAAACGTTTCTGATTTCTGAGTCAGTTTCTCCTTTTATATAAATAGATAATTAAAAAGCAGAACAATCAAATAATGGAAAATTCACAGTCAGAATCGTCTTTTGGCATATATTTTTTTTTAATCGTTTTTGCTTTGACAACTTACAATTTTAATGAATGAATGATTTTTGACATATGAATTTAAAAATTTTACCGTCTATTATTATTACTTTTGTGTTAATATTGTTGTGTAATTGTGATTTTTATTTAATTTAATTTATTATTCTGTTTTTTTTTTTTTTGTTTTATTGGAAATGTTTTAGTGATTTTTAATTATTTTTCTATTATTATTTTTATAATTTTTTGTAAAACATTCAGACACAATGTAAATTGTTAAAATTGAATAAATGAAATGAAAATGAAATGATAGTCATTAGTTGTGGTGGAAGTAATATCTAAACGGTAACCTAAAATTAATTACAAAACACTGTTGGTTTCCATGGGGTCGACGGAGACCCCCTGCGGGTCCTCTTATTTCTGGATAAACAAAAGTAACCATGAAATAACTTCTACACCGCAGACTATCTCCTGTATAATTTTAAGTTCTTACGATCCATAGTAAGGTTGTCTGGTAGATATCGCTGTCAGCGATAAGACTGCCATTGTTCCCATAGGTATAAGTTGTGTTACTTTTTTGATGTAAGTACAATGAAGTTTATTGTATTCTATTCTCAGTGGCCAATATTTTACTTAGCTAGCTAAATTGGCACATTTTTCGTGGAAAATAACAAATTCTTTCTGGTACATTTCCACAAAAACTGTTCAAAAGGAATGGTGTTACGTCCCGCGTTGACGCGTCCGCTATACGGGCAGCTTGTTCATTGAAAATTCTAGACTTTTAGCCATAAGGGGCATTCCGCAGGGACGGAGTGCTCGCCCGTTGCTCGGTTCTACCTATATGCTTTGTGAAACATTGTAGGATAGATGTTTATTTTTTTGGTTAGCTGTGTCTAGGTTTTTATATACCAACACGTCGCCCCGTCGCGAACCAATTTTATGATTTTATGTATATAGATAAGTGAATTGAAATGTATATACTTATATAAGAAGAAACTGACTGACTGACATATCAATGCACAGTCAAAACTTCTGGGACTAAGAGCGTGAAATTTTGCACAAATGTTCCTTTTATGATGTAGGCGAACACTAAAAGAGGATTTTATAAGATTCTCCCCCTAGGGATGAAACGGGGGTTCAAAGTTTGTATGGAGGAAATTACTTTTACGCAGGCGAAGCCGCTGGCAGAAGCTAGTCATGCATATTTGTTAAGCTACATTTAAGAAATAAAATCTGACAAGTTTGCTACTAAAGTAAGGTTTTTAACTCATAATCAGCCTTTTTAATGTTCCCACTGCTGGGACTCAGGCCTCCTCTCTAGGAGAGGGAATGGGCCGTAATCCACCATGCGGGCCCAGTGCGGGTTGGTGAATGTCACATGTCTTCGAATTTCTTGGTTCTGCCATGCCGGTTTCCTCACGATGTTTTCCTTCACCGTTTTGAGAGCAGTGGTGATGAAATAAATTACACAAAGTAATGCGCCTGGCTAGGTTTGAACTCGCGACCTACAACTCGTAAGTCGTGGCCGTTACCACTCGGCCACCACTGCTCTCGGTTTTTAACTCATAATACTCAATTTTGAAATCGGCCCTAAGTCCCAACCCTGTCTTCACTTCTGCTGACATAATAATAATTCTTGTTTTTTTTTCTGTTTCAGGTAAGATACATTTCTGAATTATTCTTCCTAACTATTATGCCGTTAAAAATAAAGTAAGGTTAGTATAAAAATATAATTTATTTTATTAAGAACTTACCTTTTCAACGGTTTGAATCCAGTCATGCGATAACCAATATAAAACGCTCAATCATTCATTCTGTATTTACTTTTAGAATTTATTCACGACATGAACAACTGACCTATTTTTTTCATTCAAAGAAAATAGCTCATACAAAATCTAGCTCCACTAGAAAATATAAATATTTATTTGTTATTAATTACCTGCCTACTTATATTTACGATTTATGGGTACTACACATTTAAGTTATAGACATAAATAATATAAATGTATTTTTTTTTAACGACCTAGTAAAAAAAATATTAAATTAAATTTAAAGGTATTATATATCAATTCAAACCTTGGAGCAGGCCTATTCACACACATTTCTAAGGGTCGGAACTGCGTTACGCGGTCGCCCGCGCGGTCCCATACAAAAGTGCTCCGTCGCGGCTCTGCTCGGGCAACGGGGAGCCGCGCCCCGCGCCCGTTTTGCTACGTAATAATACATTAAAGTTCCCCATCGACACGACTACATGCACACCGTTAAAGTTGAACTAGCGACACTGCGCAGGTTATAATCCGGTTTCCGTAACGGGGACCCGAACACACGACACACGCACGATGTCACGCGATGGGTACTCGACGCGGGCGCTCGCTTAACGCAGCGTCGGCCCGAATAGAAACTTGAAATCATTTCGAATTAATCTTTACAGTCGAAGTATTTGGAAATTTTAGATAGTAAACCAAATTTGGGATCTTGCAGATCACTAGTGGTCCGCGGATCATAGGTTTGGGAACTACTGATTTAAATACAACATCCATACGTACAGATATTATTACATAATATAAGTAGGATTAATGCTAGGCAGTTAAATGATCGCACAATGTACGCCTGTTCTTATACATGGTGTTCGTTTTACGGCACGATGCGCTCCGTAAACCATGCGACTGGAAGTACAGGATGTTGTTTTATAGAGGATTTCTGGTTATTTCAACAAACTATTCCTGAATTTCTGAGATTCGACTCAAAAAGCGTTCGTGTTGGAACATTCTAGTAGGTAATTTTATAGACAACCTAGATACCTAATGCTTTTAACTTGCAACATCACACTAATATTATAAAGGCAAAAGTTTGTAAGTGTGTGTATGTTTGTAACTTTTCCATGCTTGAACGGCTGAACAAATTGGGATGAAATTCGGGACACGAGTATACCTCGTCCTGGAGTGCTATTCCATAGAATACTTTTCAACCCGGGAGTATGTTCTCTTGGGAATTTCTAATTTCACTTGGGCGAAGCCGCTGTCAGAAGCTAGAAGCCAGATATCTTAGGAAGAAACATTTATGAATAACCTTACAAGGCATGGCCCATATTTCTCTAGCAAATATAATTATGAAGCCCTAGCCCATTATAGATAATGTTATTTTGTCCCTGGGATCCTGGACCTTTGGAAGGAGGATATAAAGGCGAAGTCAACTGGCAGAGGACCCTTGAACGTGGCACCAACCGACAATTATCCCTGTACGCGCTATGCTAGTGCACCCAAGGATAAAACTTTTCTATGTTGAAACAACATAAAATCTGGATTATATATAGCGTGGAAAGTTACCACATCAAAAACTTTGACCTAGTTTCCTGCCAACCCTCGGGATCCATGCATCAAGCTCTTGTATGCAACTCAAGAACCCCCAAAAAAAAACATTTTCCCATTTAAAGTCTATGTGTTAAAAGGCCTGGAAAAGATCCTTTAGCAGATTGAAGTTAGCAAGTGATAAGGTATCGGAGTTCAATTAAACCTGTCAGCAGGGTTGATAGGGGAATTCAGCGGGATTCCAAGGGAATTGGTTGAAAGGGAAACTTTTCGGAAGTAATGTTAAGCGAATTTTGGGGAGCAAAGGCGATAATGTGAATTTGGTTTACAGGTTCTTAAAATATAGTCGTGATGGCCTAGTGGTTACGGCGTCAGCGTCTCAAGCTTGAGGTTGCTTTTCTACTGGTCCTTTTCTAAGTTTATCTAGGACATTACTGACACTCCAACGTTGTTAACATAGGCGTGACCTTGCGGACTGCGAGCAATGTGTAGCTCGCCGTCCGACCGTCCGGCAACCGTCCGAAGCGAGTCTAAGTCGTCGACGGCGCGTACTGTTCCACGCGCGCCTCTAAGAGATGTCAGCAAACCGCGCAGCAAGACCGAAGCCTACTGGGGCCAAGGGTCTGCTTCTAAAAGGAAGACATCCCACGCTCTTGGGCGGAGCGGGAGATAGTGTCAGACTTTTGCTGACTAAAAACCCACTCCTGTTCCTTCGTTGCCTTTCGTACCAGGGCTGCGGTGACCCATTCGAGTAATCTATGCTTTTAACAAACCTGAAACGCAAAAATGAAAACCATACTACTACATGCAAACATGCATGGTTGTATTGAAACCCACAGCACACAAAAATTTCAATAAAGATCCGCTCAAAAAATAGGCTTTTTTTCGATCTGGTCGTTTTAGGAACGACCGTAGGCAGTACAGTCAGCTTCAAAACTTACTAGGCACGGCCAATGATTGAGATGATTATGGCCACTTTGTCCGGGGTCTGTGGTCGAGCTCGGTTAATTTTGGTGATGTTTATTTCAATAGTGTAGGAATTGCTTGGCTCCTTGGCACTTGTAGGTATCTGCTATAGTGCTATGCCCAGTTTGAAAGTCGGTCGAGTGATACTCCTATGCCACGGAGCACGTTAAACTGTTGATCTTGAGCCTGGTCTCTTCCCGGTCGTGACGAATTGTCATCCCGTCGGACTATGAGAGTATAGGAACAGTTAGTGCATCTGAGCCTGCGCACACGCTTGAGCTTTATAATATATCTTGCGTACCTGGCTAATCTCTGTTGAGATTGGCCACTACGATCGAAATTCAGTCAGGATTATTGCAGTTGACTGTACTAGGCCTTATGGCAAACAAATAACTCGAACGACAGTTAGTTATTTCTGTACCGCAAACACCGACGGCCGTTGATTGCGAAACTTTTCATATGGAATAAAAAAAAATCTTCAGCGCATATATCGGGCGTGTTTTCAGGGTTCCGTACTGATTATTTTTTGTACAGCTAAACTTAAATAAATAAAACTTACGCTAAACATGAAAGAAACTCGCTATACCCAAAGCGGGAGAGGTTATTTCATAATGCACAGCCTAAAAAAATTTACGACAGGGAGTTGATGGTAAACGATGATGTGGTCGACCAATAAGCACGCTTGCCAAGCACAACCTCTCGCGCTGGACTTTGGTTCAAGCCAGGTCCGGAGCGAGAGGGACTGGGATCCGGCCGCATCCATCTGCGAAGCAGTAATGTTAACGAAGGACGCGGTCGCAATAGTGAGGGAACGTATAGTGTTCGGTCAGACTAGAAGAACGGGTGTGGGGCGGGCGCGGGCAACTCACGACATAGGTCGCCACAGTGAGTGTGCGGGCGATGAGCGGCGACCCTTGTCCCTGCACCGCGCTGCCAGTCTGGCCAAGCATATCGTGCGCGTTCCCGCACCCGCGCCGCTCCCCGCACCGCGCTGCTAGTCTGGCTGAGAACTCATCCTCACGCCCCAGTTGCCGCAACAGAAGACGCTTCAGTTGTTGGGTATCGCAAAGCCATCTCCGGCCACCGTAGATGCTTGTGGACATTGAGCAATAAATTGTCCGCTCGTCCCATTAGGCCTGAGCTCGAATTGTCGACGGCGCTTAGTGTACCACGCGCGCACTGTGTTCCTTCAGTTGGCCTTTGTGTTCCAGGGCCACGGTTACCCTTTCGAAACATTCTACAGCCCGTGCCAACTGAACAACGAATTGGATAAATTCCCTTACATTTAAAATGTGACTGTGGGTCCCTAAAACCACTGGAACCGCATTTTTGTCACCAAACGCGAGTTTTATTTGTGGTAACTTCACACAGGAGTGCCCGGAAGGTTTTTTTAATCACACCACGTTTGTGTTATGAGGTTTTCTAACAAATATGAATGTCTAAAAGCTATGCTAATGAGGACTTTTATGAGTTTACGAGTTGTCTGAGAAGAGACTTTTTTATTAATTGTTGATACGCTCGCGTGTGACTACTATTTCATCTGATGGAAAGCGACGATGTGGTCCAAAATGGAGCGCGCTTGCCTAGAAGTAACCTATTCACTCTTGAATCAAAGATCCCCAGGTTGTAGCTATCAGGAAAAACAGACAGGGAATTTCACTCCTTAGCTGTACGCACAATGAATGTGTTCCCAAAGCCATGGAATTAGTTCATCCAATGAGTTGTCCCGCTCGAGAGGGCGTGTCAGACTTTTACTGACTAAAATTTATCGTCTTTTTTTTTGTTTTCTTGATAGGTTCGCGCTTGACCAATATCTCACCTGATGGAAAGCGACGATGCGGTCGACGATGGAGCGCGATTACCTAGAAATAACCCATTCACGCTCGAATTAAAGATTCCCGGGTAGCTACGAGTGTCAGGAAACACAGATTCTTTGAGTTACCCTTTATGTTTCTAGCCACGGTCATCGACCGAGCTGGGCCCCATCTGCTTTGCTGCCATTTCATTGAGGAATCTCCTTGAATTGGGGTATTGTTCTGCAGTTACTACTTTCTATGACAATCCGAAGCTGATGATGGACATAAGTAATCACATAAGTTACATTAATATTATAAAGATGAATTTTTGAACGTATGTATATGTGATTGTATGTTTGTTACTCCTTCAAGCTTAAACGGCAGGACTTATTTAGATGAAATTTGGTATCTTGAGGTGATACAGGACATTGAATACTTTTATCTCGGCAGTATGTGCCCTTGGATCTGGGGCGAAGGGTCTGCTGCAGCCAAGGGTCTGCTTGGGGCCAAGGGTCTGCTTCTGAAAGGAAGACTCGACCTTGGTATGAAAGGCAGCGAAGGAACAGGAGTGGATTTTTAGTCAGTAAAAGTCTGACACACCCTTCCGTTCCGCCCAAAAGCGGGGGATATCATTGGATGATTTTCCCAACCAAAAAAAAATGTGCCCTTGGGATAATTCTCTACTTTCACGCAGGAGAGGCTGCAGGCAGAAACTAGTTGCTTCATTTGTTTGAAAACTTCGTTTGCTCACCAACTTAAAAAAAAAAACCACAATTAATGTTGTTGATGTGTCAAAATAAAAGGCTCTGCCATTAATTGCGTGCTGTGCAATTGCGGACATGATAGGGAAACTGATTATTGACAAAACCTACCCTTAAACGAAAGACTGACTTAAGTTGTCTCTTGTCTTATCTCATCTAGAAAGACTATTGAAACATGTACTGAACTTCTTTATTTATTTATTTTATTTTATTTATTTTATAATTCATGTACACACAAATACAAAGAAAAAGATAGGTATTTTAATATAAAGTTTGTACAAAGGTACTGCTTATTTCAAAAAGAAATTTCTTCCAGCAGACCTGCGAAAGGAGAGATTAGAAGAGATGAAAGAAAAAAGAAAAGAAAGAAAGAAAGTAAGAAAATACGTTTATTCGTACCTCACACATGATGTCAGATGTAGACTATAGTGTGTAGAAAATAAGCAAAGAAGAGTTTGTGAAATCTTAAATTAAACTAATAATAATACTTATATAACTATAAATACCTTACACTAAAAATAAATACATAATATATATATACATATACAAATCATACAAGAGAAGAAAGATAGTGCTCCTTTACTTGAGTCTTAAAGAGTGAGATAGTTTTAAGATTACGAATGCTAGGCGGAAGAGAGTTCCACAACCTTACTGCAACACTTTATTATTATTGTATCTCAAAATTTTAAGTGAAGTCAAAGTTACTCGTAAGTGGTGAAACTTGAAAACATCGAAGGACTGGAACAATTCGCTTGCTGCGGTCTTCCCGTCAGATTATAATTTAGGTGTCTTCAAGGCTAGAGTCTTGCTCTTAATAAACTAGTGCGCCTCACCATTAACGATTGCATCACTGCTTACCATCATGTGAGATCGCAGACAAGGTTGTCTGGTGGATATCGCTCTTCAGCGATAAGACGGTGGATATCGCTCGTCAGCGATAAGACCGCCTTTGTACCCATATATTTATTTAGAATCAGATTCTAAATAAATCTATGGCTTCTGAAAGGAAGACTCGGCCCTGGTACGAAAGGCAACGAAGGAACAGGAGTGGGTTTTTAGTCAGTAAAAGTCTGACACTATCTCCCGCCCCGCCCAAGAGGGATGTCATAAGATGATTTTCCAACCGAAAAAAAAAACCTAGTGTAAAAGTTTTGTTACTATGTTGATGTAAAATAAAGTTCATTCTATTCTATTCTAGTTTACATCCTTAAAAAAAAAAACTTTCTCTACCTAAATCATCTTAACCCTGCATGAATCAACTTACCCCTAGCTTAAACAAAACAATCAGTAAAAATAAAACCCACCAACACTTCCGGAGATTAATCTCACAACCGTCTACCACAGACTTCCTCTCATCCCATAGATAGGTAATTCACCCCCTGCCTATGACAGTCGCTTTGACTAAACTTCAACAATAGTTCCTCAGAGGGGTGAGTGGCACGTCAATTTCACCCCCCTTTCATCCCTTTACTTAGAATCCTTGTTTGATATGACAGATGTTATGTTGTAAACGATGTTAATAATTGATCAGATTTAGGGCTATTCGAGCTGTTCAATAAATCTATCTGGCAATCGATTTCGTTCATTGGTTCCCAATCTGCAATCCGCAGGATTTAAAATATAAATCGCGCTTTTTTTTTTCGACTCGTGATTACATAGATTTATACTGATTCTAAATTTCTATCAGTAACGTTGTGTTTTTTTTACAATAGTATTATTCTACAACTATCATACAACGCCATTAGAGCACAATGTCTGCTTAGTTTAAAACTAGATTCTAGTCCCAAAATGCAGAGCAGCAACAGCAGAGATTGTGCTCATGACACAAACATTTTTTATGGGTGGGAATCGTACTCACGACCTCCGGCTTAGCAGTCAGGGCCACTAACCACTAGACCAACAGGCCAGTCGAGTAATAATGTCGTTATTTTTTAATTTAGAGAATAGCTATGGAAATGAAGTCTGTTATTCTTACCTCTAACTGTCAGTTTTGACAGTTGTAAAAAACCTTTTTCATTGATATTGTATTTAAAAAACGAAGTTCGAATTAATAGCATAGCATAATTTACTAAAACTTTTGTATTTTATAATAAAACATTTTTTTGACTAACGTAGTTGATTTTTTTTCCGGATTTGGACCCTACTGACAGTAAATATTACTAATAGGTCCCAGATCAGAAAAACGTTGAGAACCACTGACTGCTGTTTTATTCACCTCCCTGTTCTAGGAACCTTGATATTTGATTATCTCACGTTAGCTTCTGTGATTAACAGACCTAAAGGAACTAATTAACGTGTTGACAACTGATTTGCAGTTAATTCACTTGGCTTTCTAGAAACTGAATATATATAGCTTCTGCCAGCGGCTTCACTCGCCGGAAAGAAGGTTTATCCATACAAACTTTGGACCCTCATTTCATCCCCTTAGGTGGTAATTTTGAAAAATCCTCTCTTAGTGCTCTCGCCTACGTCACAAACCTTGTGCAAGATTTCACGCTCCTAGTCCCAGTAGTTTCAGCTGTGCGTTGATATGTCAGTCAGTCAGTCAGTTTTCGCCTTTTATATATAGGGTGTTTCATAATTTTTATATTTTCGATTTTGGACTTTGCTCGTATTCTTGATACCACTCATGCTCAGTGTTCTTATACCAAAAATCACCATAATCGGTTAATATTTAGAGGTTGCACAAGCCGAATATGTAGAGGAGCCCAAGTGGCTCGGTCCGGACGTTTACCGGTCGGCCGGACAGTGAGCGATTGCACTTTCCACCTTAATAATAATAATAAGTGCATTTCTTTCATCGACTGTACTTCTCAACTATCTACCAGTTTAATAACGCCCAGTTATCGGTACACAAACATTGACTAAACGATAAGTATGTGTTGTATTTTTCTGTTTGTCAGTCCTCGCCCACACATTCTCGGAAACTATTTTGTTTTGTTAATGTCAGCTGTCAAACATGTTAACAACTTATCACATAGGTAAATATATTGGTAATATTTTATGGTATATTTTGTGGTGTACCATATCTTGATTTGCTTTATGATAATGGTTAACGTATTTCATCGTTATTATCAGTCATATGAAAACGTCCAGCAATGGACATAGGTTTACTCCAAACATCTTCACAATAATCGGTCCAGCTCTTTGGTCCTTTCAACAAAAGTAGTTAACTTAATTTTCTATATTAAAAGGCAAAGTACAAGAAAGATTACTGATAAAATTATGTTAACCTGTAATTCTTGCTTTGATTATAGTTAATTCAACGACAATCTAAAATATCTTAATTACAAATAAATAATCAGTATTAGTTTATTTTTGTAGATTCAAATTAATTCAACGATTATCGAATAGATTGTAATATAAAAAAAAAAAACATTTAGCCATACCATACTCTAACCACGGACACATATCAAAGACATACCACTGAAAAAACATGGCCGCGGCTTCTCCCACCAAAACCTGCAACACTTTCGTACGCGTTACCCTAACATTAGGCGACGTCGCCGATCTATACATAATGAAGTCGGGCTGTCTGTCTGCCCTTCACAATAGGCTCTTCAGGGAGGGGCCCTAGTCACTTCCAGGTGGAAAGATGGCTGAATACTTAAACGACCCTCATGCTGAGTGGGTTGTGGTGCAAGTTTGAAGGGTTCAACCCTTTTTTGTGACCTTAGAAATTATGTGAAGGTGAAAGATACGAAATGTTCTGGCTAGATGGCGCTGAAATCAACATTTTTAGTTTATTTTAGTTGTTTTTAGTGTAAGAGAAAAAAAAGTTATTTGCAGAAATCAGAAATGCTACTTTATTGAACTTAGTCAAATTATTGACGGTTCGTGTAGTATAGTGCTATACTTAAGCGCTATAGTAACATGGCCACGCTCGAGGTCACTTTAACTTGCAAACATAAAATTGAAACGGCACAAGCGTTAGAGCAGAAGACTAATATCCGTATTCATATACATCATCATCATCAACATCATCATTTCAGCCGAAAGACGTCCACTGTTGGATATAGGCCTCCCCCAAGCGTCGCCACAACGCCCGATCCTGTGCGTCTCGCATCCACCGGACTCCCGCGACTCTCACCAGGTTGTCGGTCCACCTTGTGGGAGGCCTTCCAACGCTGCGTTTTCCGGTGCGCGGTCGCCACTCTAGAACCTTTCGGCCCCATCGACCATCCGTTCTACGAGCAATGTGCCCTGCCCACTGCCATTTAAGTTTGGCAATTCTTCCGGCTATGTCGGCGACAATATGTCCGTATTTATATGCGTTCTAACGCAATACAATCTCATCTCAGTAACTATCACGTCAAAATGTAGGGAAAGTAACAGTTTTTGTAAGATTGAGACGTTCCGACTCACGACTACGTCGATGTTAGTGCGCCAACTGTCAACAGCGATGTTATCGTGAGACAGTGGTAAGTACTGCGATTTTGCAGAAAATACAAAACACAAAGAAACCAGTAACTACCTAATTTCTAAAAAAGAATAACGTAACTTTAATAAAAAGTTTATTTGAACTTATAATTCCAAGTCAATCCAAAAATATAACACTTCAAAGCAACCCGTTTTAATAAACGGCAATTTTGTAAAGACATATTATTACGTTAAACTTACATATTAATCAGAACAGCGCTCTCCATCTTCTTCTAACTTGGACCATGCCCTAAAAAGTCCCCAGTACAGCACACGCAGGGTGAAAGGAGTTGTTGACGTCCTGAAAGATTAATCTTACATTGAAATTGTTTTCTATTTTTTTTTACTTACCAGTGTCTGACACTGGCTGTCACATTTTAAATATTCAAAAGTTTATCAGAAATGTTACTTCTGTGCGTTTTAAAAGGCTTAAGTGTTTGGTTTATTATTCGCAATAATATTAAAATTTTATCTACCACAATGGCCCAGTGCGGGCAACTGGGCCACCGTGGTGGATTACGGCCCATAATCCCTTGAGAGGACGCCTACGTCTCAGTATTGGAAACATTACAAGGCTGGCTACAATATTATAATCGAGCAAAAAACTCCCAACAAAATTGGGTTTCTCGTATGGGAATCCCCTTTAATTTTTAAATATATTTTAATTTACTTTCTTTTTGTAGCGGCAATAAAAAAAGCACATTCTGTAAAAAAAAAAACAACTCTGCCGTAAGAGTTGGCTTATGAGATTACAACCCGCTGACAGACGGACAGAAAGACAGAGAGATAGACAACGGAGGCTTAAAATTGGGTTCGATTAAAAAAAAGATTTGACAAGCAAGTAACCAATTGCCCTATGCATTACAGGACCGCAGTAATTCTTTCGAACAAACCCCGCAGTGCTTTTACAATTCCCTGAATTCAATATGGCCGTCAACCACAAAATATACACTCAATTAACGACACAAACACAGTAGCCGCAGCAATCAATGCTATTTTAATAAAACAACAAATTTTAAAATACATGAAAATTAACAAGTCACTGTAATTATTCATGTGTCATTTTAAATTAACTGAAAATCATTCAATCATACCTTTTGCGTAAATATCCAATAAACGCCATTCATTAAATTTTAATGTAATTTTATTATGTGTGCGACCGCTGTCATTTTGGGGTTTTATTTTATTAACTAGCTGTCTCCTGCGGTGTCGGCCGCGTCTTTGTTACTACTTCGCTTCTGTGGATAAAAACTCTGATACGTTATTAATATTATATCAAGTATACGTACCAACGTGTTTTTTTTCCAAGTTGACGATGAATGCTTAGGAAAGCCCGCGATATTCAAATTTGCGAAAAAAACTTTCTTTCAATTTGTGGTTCAGTATCTGATTTGCAGTAACGACGTATGTATTTACTCAAGTATACTCATTAAAACAATCATCATAACTCACTGCATTGCCACATGGTAGCACTTAAAAATTGTTTCTTTAAATCTCATACGAAATGACACTTGCTGCCTACCTGCTTTAATATTTTTAAAGTGCCAGGTAAAATCGATTTCAGCAGAGCAAAAATTCTCAACCGAATTGATGGACCAGAGCCCATCCGAGCTCCGTGCTTACTGTAGCTAGTACAAAATTAAATTGGGTTCCACACCCCTGAAATTCAATTAAAATCGTTAAACCAGGGATATGAAACCATTTTGAAAATTTCAATAAAATTTTAAATCCACGCTTTTTTCTATAATATTTTTAACCGAACAAATTTTGTTTTGGTCCAAACTGCGTACTATTATCCCGCAAGGGAAAATAATTCGAGCGATACATGCAATTTATTGATGCAACAGCAATTAACCCAAATACCCCAGAACTTGAATATATCTCACTTATTTTTGGGGTTCCGTACCTCAAAAGGAAAAAACGGATCCCTTATAGGATCACTTTGTTGGCCGTCTGTCTGTCTGTCAAGACCCTTTATCTCAGGAACGCGTTGAGGTATTGAGTTGAAATCAAAACCGTATACAGGTATACGGTCTCATTAAGCTGCGAAAAAATGGAATTTCTAAGTTAACGAAAAAAAAGATACGGCCGTTATGTCGCAAAAAACGTATATTTCGACACTCTCAAGGGAATCAAAATTCATAGGGCACTTTACGTTGACCCAATATCCTTGAATTTGGCACAAAGCAAGGTCTCATAGCACAGGTATACGAATAAATCTGAAAATAGTAAAATTGTTGTTTTTATTTAAAGAAAAAATTGAGATTTCGAAAAATCTTTGAGGCTATTTCGGAATTGTACAATTTACATATGAAAGTTTGTACGGAACCCTTAGTGGGCGAGTCCGACTCGCACTTGTACAGTTTTTATTTTAACTCACGACGATACGATATTTTCGTTACGATATTTTCGTTGTGATATCGTAAATTTTGGTTGTAACTCGTCGGTTGCAGCTACTACTGCATCCGATTGCCGTTTGGACCAGCCCTTATAATTGTGAATGAATTTATGCGGTAGTATATCATAGTGTATTGTATGTCTGTGTTTTTATCCCGGAAATTCGATCATTAGTCATGTTTGGCTTGCGGACAAGGTGCATTTGGAACGTATTTTTTTTTATTTAAAATTTATTAAAAAAAAATCGAACCACTACGATTACTGATATATAGCTTAAATGTGTTATGTTTTTTTATAAGAACTAATATTTGCCCCAAAAAAGAAGAGTAAATGTTCTTAAACTCGACTCGAACAAAGTAGTAGGAAATAAGCATATGTTTGTTCAATAAAAAAAACTGAAATAAACACGCATTTAGCTACAAAATATCGTTTCTATTTTAAAATAGATCGCATTTCGAAATGAACGATACTTCTCGCTTTTAGATTTTAAAAACAAAACAAAAAAAAAAAACAAAAACCCATTAGTTATTTGTAAAACAATGTTACGTACAGTCAGCAACTATTTAATTATATCCCAGGAAAAATCCTGCCAAAACAAACTTAATTTCCAAGAACAGAAGGATCAAAATCGTTTGGTCATACTACACGTTGGTACCTAAATGATAGGGTTGGCACGCTTCCAGTTTTAGGGAGCGAGTTTGAATTGATTTCGTCTATGTTTGGAAAATATTCCAAATAGGAACCTATTATTCGATCGGAAAACGTAAGAGCATGTTTGTAGTTGATAAGAAACGAACATGCATTTTGATATTTATGTGAGTTTAATTAGGGTGCTGTTTTGTTTGCTTGAGTTAGTGGCAAAGTGAGTCATAAAAAAAATTCGAAGACAGGTGACATCCACCAGCTCGCACTGAGTCCGCGTGGTGAATTGCGGCCAATTCCCTCTTCTACAGAGGAGGCCTGAGTCCCAGCAGTGGGAATATTACAAGGCCGATTATGCTTATTACACATTAATAAACATAGACCGCAAGGTGTACCGAAGACTCCAGCCACTGCCTCAGGAGACGCCCCGGGCGTGGGTAGTCGCTGGGCGATCTCTGGCCATCTAATAATAAGAATATAATAATTATTATTATTCCACAACTATCACACAACACCGTCTAGTCCCAAGCTAAGCAGAGCTTGTGTTATGAGTCCTAGACAACTGATAAACATACTTATATATTTCTAAATACATAATACATATTATATAACAAATGATCATGCTCATCACACAAACATTTGTCCTGGGTGGGAATCGAACCCACGACCTCAGGCATAGCAGTCAGGGCCACTAACCACTAAACCAGCTGACCAGTCGTTAAATATATTGTTTTATTTGATACTTTTATGAACTACAAAGTGTCAATCGTTTGTTTGACAGGAAGTGTCTCTAATAAAACGTACGCCGTATAGATAAACTGCTCAATATACGAGAAGAACTTTGTTGATATAACAGCCGGGCACTGGTGTGCGTTTTGCGGACGATGAGTAATGGGTAGCTGGCCGTCTGGCTGTCGGTAAGGATCGAGTCCAAGTCATCGACATCGACGGCCAGCACGACCGGGGCGCGCTAGAGCCACGGGGCATTTCTAAAAAGGAAACCTTACGGTCTTAGAACGCAAAAGGCAACTGATGGACACGGGTGTTGTTTTACATAGTAAGTAAAAGTTTAACACGCCTCCTCGCTCCACCGTAGAGCGAGAGAAGACATGGGATAATTTCCCACTTCAAAAAAAGATAAATCGATGATCTAATGCAGGTCGCGGGAATCCACCGGATGCAAGACGCATGGGGCCGTTCGATGATCATTGAATGTTTTTCGACTAAAATTACGATAATGATAAACTGCAATATATATTTTTTTTTAAGTTTATACTTAAAATAAACAAACGAGATTTTTATTCGTTCCTATATTATCATCTGTTGTGACATACACTGCAGGCCAAAATTACTTGAACCTCATTCAAAAAACACTAAAAGAAAATTCTAACTTGGACTCAAGTATCAAGACTTTCCGCCTAAGACTACAAAAGACTTAATTTTTCCCTAACAATGACTTATAACAAGAACAGTGATCACAATGGAGCCCATCTATAAACTCTATTAGACGGCCTAATGGGAAATTTCCTAACAATAAAACTAGGAAATTGCATTTTATTATAGAAAGCCCGCTGGCCCCGGTTTATAATTCATTTAAGTATTTTGTTGCTTGAAGTTCATAAATATTTTTGGTACCTACTATTTGCTTTGGTAATGCAAAAAAGGGTTCCGTACCCTAGGGGTAAAACTGGACCCTATTACTAAGACTCCAATGTCCGTCCGTCTGTCTGTCTGTCTGTCCATCTGTCATCAGACTGTATCTCATGAATCGTGACAGACAGTTGATATTTTTACAGATGATGTATTTCTGTTGTCGCTATAAAAACAAATACTAAAAAATCAGAATACGGTACGGAACCTTTCGTGCGCGTCCCACTCGCATGTCGCCTGTTTTTTTTATTATGTCCCATTTATTTCATCATCATGGTTCAGAACCTCAGTTCTTCCAGATAACTATAATTTTGCTTCGAGATTTTGTTTCGAATTTGTGATGAGTTTCGGTGAAAACAAGTAGTACCTAAATGTGTTAGCTTGTCGAATTTTAACAAAATTATGAAAATTTGAGCGTACTCGGTATCTACACTTAAATTAAATTACTCATTGGCTTATTATGTGCAGTAATCGATTTCTGGCAGCCTAATTAGTGTTTTGTTTTCATAACTTAGGTACTGTTACTTTTCACAAAGTTAAAATCAATCCAATTAGCGATTTATCTAACTAGCTTTTGCGCGGCTTCACTTTGTACCCTCGTTTTATCCTTTTAGGGGGCGAATTTTGGAAAAATCGTGTTTCAACCGGTGCCTACGTTATAATAACTGCCTGCGTGCGTGCCAAACAGTGCAATCCGATCAGTGGTTTGAGATGTGTGTTGATGGATAAATCAGTCAGTTTTGTCTAATACATATACAACATTAGTTTTAGTGTATGCGAAACCCAAAACATGTGTCAAATATTTTTATGTAAAGAATCATCAATCAATTTACAAAATTTCATAACTGTATCATGAAAAATCACAAAGTTATAAGCTTCTTATGCTACCTGGTTGTCCGCACAAATACCTGGTCACCGGGCCATCCGGGTGACTCAGGGCTGGTTTTGTTTCTGCATCCAGCTGTGCGCTGCGGGCATTAGGTGCCTAATGTCCGCTATGACCTGCCGTGACCTTTGTTGTAGTTAGTGTCGGTGGTGTCCAACTTGTGACCTATTTAAATATTTTTGGGAAAGAAAAACATGGTGTAATAATTATTGGAATCGATTCAGTAACTGATTCTAAACAAACTATATTCACGTTTTGCATGTACTAAAAATAATTTTGAATAAAAATCACCTGTCACAGTGTTTGTTGTCGAACTTCTTCGAAACGGAACGAAATCAATTTTTATGTGTATGTTTGGTAGATCTGAAAATATGTCTTAGGCTATTTTTTATCGGTCGGAAATAATTTACATGGTAAAACATCGTTTGCGGGGTCAGCTAGTCTAAGTATAGATTCTTCTTTTCTATCGACAATCAATCAATACAAAAAAAGTATGAAAAAATAGCTTGTTTTCATACATTGTCACGCAAATTTAAAAGAACCCTTGAATAATAATAGTATGTATTTTACTAATGAACATGAGAAATGAAAAACTCAAAAATTTGAAGCGTAAATACTATTTTTTTTTAATTATCGATAGAAATGAGAGAGAACCTATTTCCAATAGTATACAAGGAGTTTATAAATTGTTTTATTTTTTTAAATTAATATTTTCAAGTTGTAACGGGCATAATAGATGTGGGCAAAAAAGCTGCCATGCTCAAATGGGATTGGGCGAGACACGTCAGCCACATACACAGGGATCGCTGGGCAAGCGTCGCCACGCATTGGTTTCCTGCAGAAGGAAAGCGACGTCGAGGCCAACCTGGAAAGAGGTGGCGGGATGATATGGACGAGTATCTCAAGGACTGGTTTCACATGGCGTGAAGAAAGTTTGGAAGTACTTGGCAGTGGGGCAGTAAGGTCCATATAAAAAAAAAATATTGTGAAGGTGGAGACGCAAATGAAAAGGGCTTCTAGTTCAATTTGTATTATTATATTGTTAGAAGCACTCTTTGTTACATTATTTATAAAATATTTCATTTGCTTAGTCTGTTACTTATTTGACAATCTTAAACAATCTTGAATACCTAAGATTTTTTTTACATAAATCTTAAAAGCAATATTTGTGTGGCCACAAAATTTTCAAGCAAGTCCTTATACATTACTAGTTTCTGCCAGCAGATTCGCCCACGTGAAAATAGGTTTCTCCATACAAAATTCCAACCCCCGTTTTACCCCTTTAGGGGTGAAGTTTCGTAAAATACGTTCTTAGCGGATGTCTACACTCTATAAAGAACCTACTTGCCAAATTTTAAGTTTGTAGGTGCTATAGTTTTTGAGATTTCATGATTAATCAGTGAGTAATATTTCGCTTTTATATATATAGAAGATTTATTCTGTGGCAGAGGTGATTCTGGCAAAATGTGATTGAAACACGTTCAATCACAATTAGCCAGTTCAATTACATTCTAAAACACCATAACAAGCAACTAAATATATCTAAAATAAAAAACTCCAATTTCACCCCTCACACATCGCGACCGTCCCGCGCGGTGATGCGAGTCGGGCGCGGTCGCAAATCATTCCGTGTGCATCGGCCCGATAAATTAGATACGTACGCCTAAGTACTGAAAATGCTTATTTCGCAAAACAATATCTCGTTTTGTGACAGTGACCCGGTTATTGTGAGTGGAAGTGGAAGTGGTGTGTGGTATGAAAAAGTGTGTGAGATTTTACGAATCGATAGGGTTACTAAGGTGTCTGAAGATGTCTTTCTTTTTTTTTTTCGTTTGTATAATCATTCAATGACATCCCGTGCTCTTTGTGTCAGACTTTAACCGACTAAAACACCCACTCCTGTTTCTTCGTTGCCTTTTGTACCTGGGCCGAGTCTTCCTTTCAGAAGCAGACCCTTGCCCCTAGTGAGCATCAACCATACTGGGCCCCCTACAGTTTTGCAGACATTGAGACGCGCGTGGAACACTACGGGCCGTCGACAACTCGGGCCCGTCCCTTACGAGACGGCCGGACGACAAGCTACAAATTGCTTGTCGTCCGTAAGCCTGCGCCTACGGTGGCGTCGCCGCCGCTAATATGACATCATCTCTAGATTGTAGCTGTACCTAACGATGTCTATTTTCAATGGAAGATAATATTATGAATCCTGGTTTGCAGATAGATCGCTTCAGTTACTGGTAACTGCAGCCTATCAACCCAATATGACCCACTTCTCGCCTTTGAGCAGATAAAAAAGTTCCACCTGTACTTATTTATACCATGACCTCACATTTTTCACGGCTCACCCCCAATTTGTTACGATTGCCCTGTATATTTTGAGATATTTCTCTGCCTGCATCTTCGCTCGTGAAAGTTTTATTTTTAGTTTTTTCGATATTATTCGTTGGCAAAGAGATTTAAAGAGATGCAATAGAGTGGCTATCAGAAGAAATGTCTTAGAAAAACTGTTATCCTATGCATCAGTGACGCCATCTGGCTTTGAATAGAAAACACGCGAATTAAATTTGTCAAAAATTATAATTATTTAACTATCGCTCGGCCTTGTTGGCCAGGAGCATGGTAAGCTGATAATGTTAAAATGTCAGTCGTACAAGCAAAAAAGGGTGATGGAGCTATTACACCCTATATAGCTCCATCCTTAACAGATCGGTTAAAATTATTAAATTCTAATTAATTAGTACTGCGTAAATATAAAAAATATTTACGAAAATAAACCGAAGTTAGGTCTAGTCACTTTACCATAACAAGATTTGCAATGGCGTAATGAGCAGTTCGGAACATTTTCTCAGAAAATGATTTTTTTTAGTGCACAGAGCGGATCCAAACACGACTTGACCTGTACGGGTGTCATATTAGACTGAGCGACTTATGACCACTAGGTAATAAGTATCGGATTACGATTTTGTTTGCTATGTCCTGTCTATTGGTGGTATATATTTAATGTCTTTGTTCGTAGGTTTGTTTTGAAAGCGCTGTCGAGGAAAGCTCAAAAACAGATGGTGACATAACTTGGTTCCGTACCACGAGAAATAAATAGTTCAAGACTGCATGGGAGAAAAATGTCTGGAAGGACTTTTTTATGGATTTGGGAAATCATCCAGCGACTTCTGCAGCTCTAGAACAGAGCGAGAGGGCATGTTAGTCTTTTACTGACTAAGACCTATGTTCCTCCAGTTGCCCTTTACGTTCCAGCAGGACTATTTTGAACAATCTCACAGTAGGACTGAAAAATTTTATTAAAAAAACATTATCCGTGCTTCTATACCCGATTTTATGATATCCAATTGATAAGTCCAATATCAATCAGCTCAAGCTCAATGATATGACATTCATGAAAGGATTTATTTCGATATTAATCAGAATCAGAATCAGAATCAGAATCAGAATTATTTATTTGTAAAACATAGGTGAAGAACATATATACATTAATCATACATGTCAAGGTCTTAAATAGATAAGTGTTGCACTATGCTTTGTCATTGTTGACATACAATCCCTTTTCTTCCAATTGAAATCATAAGTGGTTCTCGTGTTTTATCGTGGCATATTGACTGGATACATGTTTTACCCTATTAATCTACTGGATAGAATTATCACAACTGTTTTACGTTCATTGCGCCACAACCTCAGCCCCCCCCAAGCCAAGTTACAACCGTTTCGTTTCGATTCACATCACGATTTCTGACCACGTGACTGAGCGTTGAGATGATGACGTCAGAACAAAGGAATCGGAGGCGTGGCCGACTCGAGACGATCGACGAAAAGAGAATCGAAACGAAATGGTTGTAACTTGGCTAGGGGGGCTGGTTCAGTTGAAAACCAGCGTCAGGCACTAGCTGTCTGGCATTTATGCTGAACTGGATCTATTTTGGCTAATCCATTTTTTTTTTTGAGATGGGAAATCATCTAATGAATTCTCTCGCTCTAGGGTGGAGCGCGAAAGCGTTTCAGACTTTTACTGACTAAAACCACACCTATGTTCCTTTAGATGCCTTGCGTTCTAAGACCACGGGTTTTTCTTTCAGAAGTTGACTTCGGCCCTGTACGATTTTACTGTCCTCTCTTTGAGGCGCGCGTGGAACATTACGAGCCATCGATGACTCGGGTTCGGTCCTAGAGGTTACCGGTCGGTTGGAAGGCGAGCTACCCACTGCTAGTCGTCCGCAAGCCCACGGTGGCATGATATCGGGGTCGGGGTCTAGGCGGCTGGGGCGTATTTTGGTCAAGATCCAACACACACACACACACACTTTGTTCACCCTACCCAATTTTTCGATTTGACAGCTGTGACATCACGACATGGCCTAAAAATCGATCCTATTCTTAATTGGTATGCTCACAAACTTTCGTCTTTATAATATGAGTGTGATAGGATCATACAAAACACAAACAAACAATCTCCAAAAATCGTGTAACAAGCTAGATTAAAAATTACCATTCAAAAAGAAAGGCTAAACTGTTCAACCAGAATCTTGTTACAAACCCAATTGGCGTCAGAATTGGCTATTAGGGATGCGTAGTAAATCAGTGGAGGCCTCGACGGAACCCATCTAAGCGTTTAAAGCGATGTTGCACGCAAGTCTAGTATCAAATTTTCGTTCACACGTCATAATAAAACGCATTAAGGGGCCGCGTGTTACACCGGAGCGTAACAAATTGATTTGATCGCGTGAGGCAAAGGTCCTCACGCCCCAACCGCCGCCAGGATTCCGATCTCGATTTCCGGCCACCGTAGGCGCGGTCCGGTAACCGTCCGGACCGGGCTCAAGTCGTCGACAGCGCGTAGTGTTCCACGCGCGCCTCAAGGAGATGTCAGCAACCGTAGGGGCCTAGCTGGGTCGAAGCCTACTGGGGCCATGGCTGATGCGAAAGAGATCCCCGGGGCCCTGGAAAAATGGCAAAGAAGGAACAGGAGTGGGTTTTTAGTCAATAAAAGTCTGACACTATCTCTCGCTCCGCCCAAGAGCGGGAAATGTCATTAGATGATTTTTCCACCCGAAAAATAAAAGTGTAAAAAAATAAAATTAATTTACACAAAGTAATTCTTGTTGCTAATTAAGAGGGCCCTTCCCAATCATTCTATCGTCAACGTGAACATGGTTTAAAAGTTTGTTTCATCTAACGCAATGTTTGATAAAGAGACAACGCGAAAAAAGAGATAATGTCTGAACGCTCTGTCGGCATTTGGTAATTTCGTCACTCATTCGAATATGGTCCGGAGCGAGGAGGCATGGCAGGTGATAACCTCCTTCTGCGAAGCAGTAATTAATTCTAGCAAAATAGGCGGCCGCACGCGTGAGTGAATAGACTTGCGGACGATGCGCAATGGGTAGCTCGCCGTCTTTCCGTCCGGTAACCATCCGGATTGAACTTTGTAGAGGTGGCCATTACAAACTTGGAAAAAGGCAAGTAGGCAGATAGACTGTTTTGTGTTACCTACCTTATAAAATTGTTTATAAAATATAAAACTTTCATATTTTCTTGTGAAGTGAATTTGTTATCTTCCATGTCTTTTGAGTCGCAATGAATTTCCGCGTAAAAACAGTTTCTGAATGAATGGTAAAATGCAGTATTTTCTTAAGAACTTCATCTTGTTATGATCGCAGTCTTCAAGATAGTGTTTAGTTAGATGAATGGTGAGGTATTATTTAGTAAGAGACTAAATAATATTTCGATTTGAACAATTTGAAAAGAAACTTTATAAATCTTAACTATAAATAATAGTATTCTGATAACGTCAATAACTATAATTTGTTTTAAGTTCAAGTTATCTTTTTTATTATTTTGTAAAACTTAATATTTCAAGCTAGCTTGTGTACAATTAAAGCTCTATTTTGCTTTAGAAATTAGAAAAACCGAACAGTTAATCATCATTAGTATTTTCAGTCGAAAGACGACCATTACCTTTACATTGCATTTACATTTTAATTTGCCTCCCACAAGTGTCACCACAGCGACTGGTCCTATGCGTATGTCATCCATTGGATTCCTGTCACCCTCGATAGGTCATAGGTCCACTTTGTGGGAGGTCTTCCAACGCTACGTCTTCCGCCACACGGTTGCAACTTTAGATACTTTTGTAGTATGTTCTACGATCTGTTCTGCGAGCAATGTACCCTGTCAACTGCCACTTAATTTTGGGACACAATTCCAACATGCTCCTGCAATAAAAAAGTATATATTCTTCTTCAAGGTCCAATTAGTCACCGACGACATTCTCTTAATAATATATTTTTTTTTTTCAAATGATTGAATTCGGGGTTTTTATCCACATGGATACGTCAAACCCATTGGTACCCTCATAAGCATAAATAGCATAATCAGCCTTTTTTAATGTTCCCACTGCTGGGACTCTGGCCTCCTCTCTAGGCGAGGGAATGGGCCGAAATCCACCACGCAGGCCCGGTGCGGATTGTATCCTCTTAGTTCGTAGTAATGATAATAATTAAACTGAGATCCATACATCTTATAAACAACGTTGTACGACTTACCATCATCATTTCAGCCGAAAGACGTCCACTGTTGGACACACAATCACACCACGATCGATAACCCGCTTGCCAAGCATGGCGATTATGGCAACACACCCCCCCTCCCCAAATGAAAAACAAAACGGTACAAATAGCAAGCAGGTACTTTGTACGCTGTTCCTACTGATTTTCACATGAGAGGACAATTGTGTCTATCAGATGTAACACCCAAGATGCTGTGGCGACTTTCACGCTTCCGAGTAATGAGTGATGCGGTCTTTTTGCGCTATATAGCTGCGAAGCCATCTGTGTGTGCTTCAGTAAACAATACTGATGCGCTACAGAAACGTGGAAGCCGCAACGCAGTTAAGGCTAATGAGGTAATGCTCTGCGGGGCCAAATTAACACAGTGTACATTATTAATTTGGACCCGCAGAGTATTATATGCTCTCTGGGTGTAGTCAACCCACCGACTTCCCGTGTGCTGTGAAGAAGGAACAATACGCCCTAAATAAAGTACGGTCTTTAAATCAAGAGCGAATATTTAGGTTACTTCTAGTCCAACGTGCTCCATCGTCGGTCACATCATCGTTTACCATCGGGTGAGATAGTGGTCGAACGCGAGCCTAGCAATAATAATAATACAAAAAAATTACCCAGGGGTTTCCAAAAACTGTTCTATTTGGGTGTTTTTAATATCATGCCGATTTCATCACGCATGCAAAAAAAAAAACAGATAGCGTGAGACACTGCTTTCTAGGCTCACGCCCCGCGTGCGTCCACGCATTACAATACCTGTATGAAAAGGACATTTGCGGGGGTTACGCGGCAATTCCGCATGCGTGAACAAAACCGCACCATATTAAAAACACCCTTTCGGTGTGATAGACAGCCGCCTCACTACCAGCGATACTCACATATCAGTCGTTCAAAGCAATCTCTCTTCAATTTTACACGCGTTTGCACGTAATACGTGTCTTGATGGAATCTTGGGAAACCTTGCATCAAAAACTCGTACATTACGCGGTTAGTACGGACAATTTCATTGGCATATCAAGTTTAGCGCGTAATGTATTGCGATTTTTGGGAATGATAGTTTGGTACTTAAGTGGTAGAAATTGGTGGAACATATATGAGGCGTTCTCTTGGAAATTGTAGTAATTTTAATGATATCATTTCGATTTAATATATTGGTTCTGACGGCTTCGTCTGTCCCAGATTTTTTGATTTAGTGAGCATTTTATATCAAGAGTATTATGGTCATTTTGATTTTATATGAAAAATAAATAGGTTTATAATGTAATCCACTATAACTTACACCAGCAAATAAATAAAAAAAGTACCTATGGAAAACCAAAATCTTTTCTTATCATATAGATAGATAGATAGAGGACAGAAAAGATACTAAGAAGTTATTTTGCGCGGAACCCTAACTCCTTTTCTAAAATGAAATTAGCCTAAGTTCTTCCTTATAATTTCAACTATCTATCAGTGAAAATTCCGTCAAAGCCGATTTAGCCGATTCAGAGATTAGTCGGAACCAAAAGACAGACACACTAAAATTTGAAAATTTGCATCTTTAGGGTTCCGTACCTCAAAAGGAAAAAATGGAACCTTATAGGATCACTTTGTTGTCCGTCCGTCTGTCTGTCTGTCAAGACCCTTTATCTCGAGAACGCGTGCAGGTATCGACTTGAAATTAAAACGTGACTATATCGTTTTAATTTCAGTCTGCGGTCCCTTGAAGCTGTGAAAAAATTAAACTTCGAAGTTAACGAAAAAAAAAGATACGGCCGTTTATGTCGCAAAAATCGTAAATTTGACACTCCTAAGGAAATCGAAATTGATAGGGTAGTTCCCGTTGACCTAGAACCCTGAAATTTGGTATGAAGCAATAAATCTGAAAACTGAAAATTTGTAGTTACGTCACAAAAAAAAACTTTGTATTCGGATAAATCTTCGAGACTCGATTCAGGTTTTTTTTTATGTTATAATAATATTCCACAACTATCACACAACGCCGTCTAGTCCCAAGCTAAGCAGAGCTTGTGTTATGGGTACTAGACAACTGATAAACATACTTATATATTTCTAAATACATACATATATAGATAAATTACACCCAGACACAGAACTCATCGTCGTGCTCATCACACAAACATTTGTCCTGGGTGGGAATCGAACCCACGATCTCTGGCATAGCAGTCAGGGTCACTAACCACTAGACCAACAGGCCAGTCAATTGAACTATTTACATAAGTTAGTTTGTACAGAAGCCTCAGTGTGCGAATCCGACTCGCACTTGCCCAGTTTTTGTTATAGGTATCGAATATACTTTCATATGCATTTAGTGTATTACAAACAGACACTTCAATTTTATTCATATATATAGAATTCAGACCGCATCTTCAAACAATGCCCTTCGAACGTAAAACCGCAGTATATTCATTATCTAGCGGCACATTCATCTGCCACTATCAGTAAGCGGGTTGCGGGGTCAGAATGTCGACATTTCGCTGTTGATGTTATCACATAATGACAATAAAGCCGGAGAATTTAATTACTGCGCCTACCAGAAGAGCTGGTGGTCCAGTCGAAGCTGGAATTTGTAGCTTCGTTATAGCTTTGTAGCTGCTGGATTATTCTAAACAGTTATCATGGCTCTGAAGCGCAAAGAGCGACTGAAGGAGCGCAAGTGGGTAGTCAGAAAAAGTCTGAAACTCTCTTTCGTTCTGCCCAGAGCGAGAGGAGGCATTTGATGATTGTTCACGTAAAAAAAGTGGATTTTGTGATGTAAAATTGATGTAGTTTTGTATCTTAAGTGTCAAATCTTAGAATTGATCACTTCATGATGTGCATTTTGAAAATTGAAAATTTGTAGTTAAGTACGTCACAAAAAAAAACTTTTTTTGTGATTTGGATTTAAATACGAAGATTTTTCTTCGTAACTCAATTCATGAATGGAACTGTTTTCATATGTAAGTTTTTACGGAATCCTTAGTGCGCGAGCCCGGTTTTTTTTTATTATTGATTGGTTCGCGCTTGACCACTACCGCACCTGATGGAAAACGACGATGTGGTCGACGGTGGAACACGCTTGCCTAGAAGTAATTATGCTGAAACTTTCCAGGTGGAAAAACCCCTAAAGTTTTAACAGATAAACAAATAGGTAAAAATAATTATTTACAGGTAAAAATAAATTACAAGTCACAATAACTTTCAATTAATTAAATACTAGCTTTTGCCCGAGGCTTCGCTAGTGTACCTAAATTAAGCAGTTTTTTATCGGTGAAAAAATTTTAGCTATCGGACTTTCAAAGATTATTTCCTCATCATCAACCTGCCCTTGTCCCGTTCTATTTGGGGTCGGCACAACACGTTTTTTTCTTCCATTCTGTCCTATCACTCGTCACGCTATCACTAACTCCCTTTTCTTTCATATCACTTCTTACACAATCCATCCATCTTTTCTTTGGCCTCCCTCTCCCTCTCCATCCATCCACAAGTAAATTCATAACTCAGAGATTACCTCCTACAAACAATTAATTCATTAAATAAATAAAACATTTTAATTATTCATCTTTTTCTTCGCCTTATAGTAAATCGAACCCAGGAACACATGCCCAGCAGCCCAGAACGGGACAGTGACATTTTATATAACATTATTAAACAATCGAACAGTTAGGTAACCAAACGACCGATGGGTAAGCACTGTGACTGTCCGACACGTCCGGAAATAGAAAAACCAAAAAGAAAAACAAAACGTTCAATAAAAATCGTTCGTATTTCAAATTCTGCTAAAATATTTCTACCAAAATAGTCTCTAGTTTCCATATGCATAAAGGAATGGACTGAGTGTTCTTTATCTGGCTGTGAATAAGCAGTACGGAGGTCTTTGGGAATGATTGAAAAAGTTACCGTGGCCCTGAACTGCAAAATCAACTGAATGAACACGGGGTGGGTTTTAGTCTGGAAAAATTTGACAGTCCCTTTCGCTTCAGCCAGAGTGGGAGAAGTATTTTGATGATTTCCCAATTCAGAAAAAGAGGAATGCGGTCGGAAATGTGAAAGATAAGCGATCGTGAGTTGTTGTTTTTTGAAAAAAAGGTAATTTTTTATGACTGATTTGGGACTCCAGTGTCACTTTCATCTTTAAGACCTACCGAATAGAGATAGATATAGGGGAACTTTTTGCCTGCGAAGACGCATAGACAATGCTTGTGCAGACTTTAATTTTTCCTATAATCGACTATGGTGACGTGTGCTACTTTGACCTGAATGCGGTGTTGCTAGACAAGCTTGACAGGCTCCTCAACAACTGCATCCGGTTTGTCTTTAACTTAAGAAAATATGACCATATTTCTAGTTATAGATCCGAGCTAAAATGGATGCCCATTCGCCAGAGAAGAGGTTTGCGCGCACTGACTACACTTTTCTCTTTGCTCAACTCTCCCACCCCTCCTTCTTATCTTATATCACACTTTCAATATCTATCTTCTTCCCATGCTAAGAATCTGCGTTCTTCTAGCAATCTTCTACTGCTTTGTCCTTCTCATACTTCTGACTTTGTTCATTCTTCCTTTCATATACAGTCCATACTTCTGTAGAATGCGCTTCCTCTTGTACCTTTATGTTGCATGAAGTTTTAATAAATAAATAAACAAATAGGGTCGACTAAGGTCGACTGGTAGCAAATGCCTAAGGCATTAAGTCCGCCTTGGTACAGTGTTTCGTACTAGTGCATAAAGTTTTAATAAATTAATAAATATATATATTAGCTGCACTACATGCACTATGCACAGTCGATCTGTCTCTTAATACAAAGCAATCAATATAGTGACGGTAGAACTCAGTCCATGCTTCTACGTCTATGTATACTCCCGTCGGGTCTATTTATAAAATATTTAGTCGCTTGCGACGATCGCTCGTATAGTTTGCCGTACGCACCTAGCTTTAGATAGGTACTATAGAACTGGTAGCGTACCATGAATTTTAGAATGACATAAATTAATTAATTTGAATTGAAACCAAAAATTATTGCACCGTTGATTAATTTGATATAATAATTGTAGCCGTGATCACACTTTGTGGTTTTCAATTGGACTGCTATTTTACCTGCAGTTTATTATTTATTGACTTTTGTGGACGACTAGTCAATACTAATAGTTAGTGTAATACATCTACTGAATTTGATATAGTTAGTAAATGTTTATTGATGTGGACAAATATTCCAGAATTTGTAACTAAATTAGTTATTGAAAGTCAAATTTTTGAGGACAAAATTATTTTAACATCTTTGAAAGTATTTATCGTAAATGATGCTTTTATATAAAGTATCGTTTAGGTTAATTTCAGGGAGTGTGCATAATTTAATTCTACTAAGTCCGTTCCATCATCGAACCACGCTTTTTTTTGTACCTACGTTGGAAAATCATCAAAAGACATCCCTCGCTCTTGGGCAGAGCGCGAGATAGTGTCAGACTTTTACTGACTAAAAACCTACTCCTGTTCCTTCTTTGCCTTTCGTATCAGGGCCGAGTCTTCCTTTCAGAACCAGACCCTTGGCTCCAGTAGGCTTCGACCCTGCTGGGCCCCTACGGTTTGCTGACATCTCCTTGAGGCGCGTGTGAAACAGTACGCGCCGTCGACGCCTTTGGCTCGGTCCGGACGGTTACCGGACGATCGGACGGCGAGCTACCCATTGTTAGCCGTCCGCAAGCCGCCGACGCCGAGTTGCTAGCCTGTCGGCTTTCTATCGTTACCATTTCGGGGAGTGTGCGCTGTAATTGTACAATTTAATTCTACCAAGTCCGTTCCATCATCGGACCACTAGACGTACGGCGTTGCGCCATCGGTACATGGTGGACATCCTACCTATACGTACAAAGGGTTTTGGGAACACATTCATTATACGTTACAAGGAGTGGAATTCCCTGCTATCTACAACCTAGGGGTCTTTAAGTCAAGAATGAATAGGTTACTTTAAGGCAAGCGTGCTCCATCGTCGGCCAACGCAAGCCTGTCAATAATAATAAAAAATAAAATATTTATTATATTCTTTACTAGCTTGTGCCCGCGGCTTCGCCCGCGTGAAAATAGGTTTCTTCATACAAACTTTAGACCCTCGTTTCACCCCTTTAAAGGTTGATTTTCCAAAAACCGCTTCTTAGTGCTCACCTACGTCATAAAAAGAAACCTTGTGCAAATTTTCATGATCCTAGTCCCAGTAGTTTCGGCTGTGCGTTGATATGCCAGTCAGTCAGTTTCTCCTTTTATATATATAGATTACCGCTGCATAAAAACACAGGACACACGTTTATAAAAACATCGCTCGGGCAATTTTTTACAGAAAACCTTTGCACGGACTGAAGGAAGTAGGTATAATATTCCACAACTATCACACAACGCCGTCTAGTCCCAAGTTAAGCAGAGCTTGCATTATGAGTACTAGACAACTGATAAACATACTTATATATTTCTAAATACATACATATTATAGATAAATTACACCCAGACACAGAACAAATGATCGTGCTCATCACTCAATTATTTGTTCTGGGTGGTAATGGAACTCACGACCTCCGACATAGCAGTCAGGGCCACTAACCACTAGACCAACAGGCCAGTCAAATATGATAAGTATGTATTTATCTAGCATTAGCTAATGCATGTGTCCCACCTCTGTCCGTTGTAGACATTGAAACCATCCAACCGATGTGCCCTAAATCTGTTTCGTTACTGTGACAAAAATACGAAGACGATTTTAGACCATTAAAATAAAAATTGTTTCTTTTCTTAGCGTAGGAGCACACTATTATATCACCCTGATATTCTAAAAGTAAAATTATGTATGTGTCTGTATATTTGTTAGTTCTACACGCTTAAACACAGCTGAATAGAAAAATGAAATTTATCGCATGGGTCACACTAATATTATAAAGGGTAAAGTTTGTGTGTATGTTTGTTACTTTTACATTAAACAGGTGAATAGATTTGGATGAAATTTGTCACATGAGTAGATACATGTCCTGTCCACAAAAGATAATTTTTATCCCGGCAGTGTGTTCCCTTGGGACAGTTTTCTATTCATTTATTATTCATGTGGCCGAAATCAAGAGCTGAAGTTAGTCGTCAATATAATCACAAAAAAAAAACAAATGCGCTCCTACTTTTATTCGTCTAAAGCCTGAATTTCAACACATAGTACCAAAGTGCGGTGTTAACAACATTCAGAGTATAGTTGAGAAATAATTTAAGGCGTATAGTCCCTTGAACTGACCGGAGTTAAATCCACACATACTCGTACTGCCGCCTGCGCCCGCATAGAGCCCAGCTGACCTTTAAAACCATTTTCTTTGCGAAATATTGATTAATTCAAATTTGCTATTTACATTCTTAAGAATACTTAAGCAGCAATTTTTTTGTGTAAATATATTTCTAAAGATCAAAGCCGTTTGAAAGGAGTAGGGAAAACAAGCGAAAAAATATCATGTTGTTTATTTTATTTTTTTTGGCAAAAGTATTAGTCATACGAAAAAATCATATGTTGATAATATTATATATGAGCCTATAATATTTTATTTTTCAAATCTATTATCAACCCAGCCTTTACCGAGGAGTAGGCTGGAGAAAACCACTGTTATATGGCATTAAATGGGCGCGAGGGCCTTAATTTGTAAGTGTACTTGTTTATTTCGAATGTATTTTACGACTGCGGTTCGGAACCGTGAGGATCATAAAATGCGGTTTTTTTTTCGTAAATCCAGACTTTAGTCACACCGTTGGGTATTTTGTTTGACGGCTATCATTAAATTGTTCCCCAAAGGAATACTTGTAAGTCTTTACTCATTTACAGTCTTTGCTCATGTCACAGTCAAAAATTTGAATGGTTTTTTGGAGAAAGCATTTTGTTGTGGACGCTAGTTCAGTTTTAAACTTAGGTAGCATTAGATTTCCAAGAAGATAAACAAGTTATTACCTTTATTACTTGTTTATCGTGCACTTATCATCGAATTATTTCTCCCGCTCTACGACGAGCGGGACGGTGTGTTTTTTTTAGGTGGGAAAATCATCTTATGAAAAATCGCGCGCTTGGGCGGAGCGAGAGATAGTGTCAGATTTTTACTGACTAAAAACCGACTCCTGTTCCTTCTTTACCTTAGTCCCAGGGCCCCGGGTTTCACTTTCACACTACCCGTGGCCCCAGTAGGCTTCAGTCCTGCTGGGCCCCTACAATTTTCTGACATCTCCCTGAGGCGCGCGTGGAACAATACGCGCCGTTGACGACTTGGGCTCGGTCCGGACGGTTACCGGACAATCGGACGGCGAGCTACCCATTGCTCGCCGTCCACAAGCCCGCGCCTACGGTGGCCGGGACGGTGTGTAAGACTTTTACTCACAAAAATCCACCTGTGTTCGAAGGTACACAGGTTTCCAAACCAAAAGTTCTTAACGCATTCCATTTTACGACCTAAACTGTGTGTTGTGACTTGTCGCATATTTTTGTCAAATAACAGTGTATACCAAATCATCATCATCATTTCAGCCGAAAGACGTCCAGTGTTGTATATGGGCCATAATGACCGGTCCTGTGCGTCTCGCATCTATCGGATTCCCGCGACCCTCACCAGGTCATCGGTCCACCTTGTGGAAAGCCTTCTAACGCTACGTCTTCCGGTGCGTGGTCGCCATTCCAGAACCTTTCGTCCCCATCGACCATCTGTTCTGCGAGCAATGTACTTTGCCAACTGCCACTTAAGTTTGGCGATTCTTCGGGCTATGTCTGTAACCTTGGTTCTCCTGCGGATATCTTTATCCATATATTATACCAAATATTCGTATACCAGATACTACAAATATTTTAACTTAGATAGCGGTCAAGCGCGAACCTATCAAGAATAAACAAAAGCCTTGATTACACCTACCGAGTAGAGTGACGAGACAGTGCTCTCGGCCGAGCACTCGGTATTTGTAAATATATAGCCGAATACTGCCTCGCCTCGCTTCACTGTCTCGGCCGAGAAGGATTTTACTGTCTCGCCACTCTACTCGGTAGGTGTAATCAAGGCTTTAGTATTTAACTTAAACATTTTCACATACATACATAACATTATTAGCCTTTTAATGTTCCCAATCCTGGGACTCAGGCCTCCTCTCTCTAGGAGAGGGAATGGGCTGTAATCCACCACGCGGGCCCAGTGCGGGTTGGTGGATGTCACATGTTTTCGAATTTTTGGTTCTAGGACATGCCGGTTTCCTCACGATGTTTTCCTTCACCGTTTTGAAAGCAGTGGTGATGAAATAAATTACACAAAGTAATGCGCCTGGCTGGGTTTGAACCCGCGACCTACAATTCGTAAGTCGGGGCCGTTACCACTCGGCCGCCACTGCTCTACAACATGCAACAACAAGTTTACGTGAAAATGCGCTAAACATTTTCACGTCAACTTAAAAATATATCTCTGTAACTTACAAAATCCGAATCACAACAACCTACATTCCGTCACTAACCTACAAATCAGCATTGTCTCACCTAAGTCATAAATTATACCATAAACATAGAGTTGTCGCGAATGTGACATTTGTTTGACATCTGTCAGGCTACACTACAGACCTGTCAGTTGCTTGAGAGTATGCTTAATCAACGTAGTTTCATTAACAGTTACGTGTGCTTGACAGTTCGGTATGTCAAGTAATCTATGTTTGTCGTTCATCAAATTAAATGAGGAGACTGAATCTTGGTAGTTTGTACTTTATATATGGTCTTTTGGTTCACGTGACCTGAAGGTTCTATTGGAATTTGCACTTAGTATTTTTGTTCTAAATCTAAGGGTTTATGGTGCATTGCTTTTTTTTTGTTTTACTGCCTTCTGTTAATTGAGTTTTCCTCTGTTATTGTAGAAAATTATCCCAAGAGAACATTCGCCAGGGGAAAAAGTCCTATGTGCTATTTCACCCGTGTGCCGTTTAGCCATTTGAGTGCGGCCTTGGTACAGGCCATGGTCCGGAGCGAGGAGGAGTGGCAGGCAGTTGCTTCCCGACGCGTGGTGCAACGATCCTCACGCCCCAACCGCTGCCGGGATTCCAGTCCCGATTTCCGGCCACCGTAGGCGCGGACTTGCGGACGGTGAGCAATGGGTGGTTCGCCGTCCGATCGTCCGGTAACCGTCCGGACCGAGCCGAGGTCGTCGACGGCGCGTAGTGTTCCACGCGCGCCTCAAGGAGATGTCAGCAACCGTAGGGGCCCAGCAGGGTCGAAGCCTACTGGGGCCATGGGTGATGCGAAAGAGATCCCCGGGACCCTGGAAAAATGGCAAAGAAGGAACAGGAGTGGGTTTAATAGCCATTTGAGTGTGAAGGAGTTAGAAATACATGCACACTACACTGTTAGAGTTCTCCGCACTATTAGAGAACATATACATTAAGGTCGAAATCAACTATTCCCGCCTTTATTCAAATATTGGCCTGGACCAGACAAAACACCCGTCTGGGCGAAGGATGGTTTCTTTTCAACGGACATATTTAACCCTGTTCCGCATACCTCTAAATACTGTTGTTTCGGCATACAGTGCGAGAGTATTTTTATTTTTATAGGCTATAGGCTCGCGTTTGACCACCATCTCACACGATAGCAAGCGATGATGTGGTCGACGATTGATGATTTCCAACCTCAAACAAAAGTGCATAACAAAACACTAGTTTGAAGTCACTACGAAACTTGAAACAAAAAAATCCTCATTACACTTCGGTGTAACAGAACTCTTTAATCGCCATTGCAGTCATTCAAGTTTTATATTTATATAATTAGGTTTATTAGTACAGTTGACTCAACGTTAAAAAAACTTTACGCGCGGTTTCTATTTTTTCTTAACGATCAACGTTTTTTTTATGAAACGCTGTAAAATAAATGTTTTAGCAAATGGCTGTAATAAAAAACGGTCATCTGGTTTGTTTTTTTGTGACTGGTGAAGTAAGACCACCCTACAGGGTTTGGAGATGGCTATGATTAGAACATGAGCCACACAATGGAGTGCTCTAAGTGCCTAAATACTGGAGGACTCGGTGGCAGTCCACCGAAGCTGCATTTAACGTAGCCACCTGCTGGGCTCAAACAGACCCTGGATACATTTCCATACAACTGCTTTTTTGATAAAAATAATCCAGTAAACCTCTGAATATAATTATGCTATTTCGCGCGAACTTTGGCCCTTTCTAATGAACTTATAAATTTAAAAAAGTTAACATAATTTATCTATAAAACCTTGCACATTTAATCGAAATTAAATTAACTCTTATTTTTTGGAACAAGTTTTGTGAAATATTCGAGTAAATAACCGAATTAATGAATGCCAACAGAGTGTTCAACGTCTGAATGCTCAGTTCATTTTGACAGTCGTTAAAGGTGGTCAGACTCCAGAAAGTTTGACCATCAGTCTATCCAAGGAGTATCATGTTGCTCAGTAACTGGGTTGTGGAGGACTGATAGACAATCGCTTCACAGGTATTGGTTGAATACCTGTACCATCTGAGTAGACTTGAAGCCGACCACAAGCTACACTAGTTGTAAAAAGGTTAGGAAGATTTTTTTAAATTTTTTTTTTTTTAGGGTAACCAACAAAGCATACACCATTATACATGCTAAAGATTCCGTATTCTTACATTATAAAGTGTAGCCTTAGTTAAAGGCTGCCACGGCATGCAGTATACATAAAAGCAGTTATGAACTAACGTATCTATTCACATTTTATTCGACGTAAAGCCAACCAATAAAAAAGAAATATGGCGATAAAAACAAATTCTGAATATTTGAGCATTTACAAATTATAAATATTTATTAACTTATTTATTTATTTATGAGAATGTTGTCCCTTTCACTCACATAAACTACGTGAAAGGGACAAATTTCAGTGTTGTTATGCGAATGTTAGTACCAATACAAACTAATTCTGGTTTAATGGTACAAAAGGAACCAAAAATGTAAAAAATACTGTATTTATGGGAAAAAAAGCAAACAATTTATGACTGCAAAGGTGGGCAGTGAGCAAGAGTAGTCTTCTTCTTTTCGTGTCGATGTACTCTTACTAAATTTTATCTGACCAGTATTTGGCAACCTCTACGGCTCTGTTATTGCCCTCGTATAGATCCTGAAAACTGCAGGTGGTTGTGCAGGATGGACAGCATAGCAAATGATGCATGTCCTGTGAAGCGGCTCCTCACTGGCACTGTGAGAGTGTGTTAGAGATGGGTCGAGGTCCAACCTGGGTCCGCAGTCAGTTAAGAGATTTCCAGATTTCCAATTTCTCAAACCAATAGTAGTTATAATTATGTCTCATTGTCTTAACCCCGGTTTAATTCTACTAACAGATCCAATATAACTCCAGCCCGCACTGGTCAATTTTTAATCCCCTGGATATATTTAGTGAAGGCCGATCGTGACAATAAATAACATTTTATTACATCGTCGACACAATTCGACATATCAAGCTGTACCTATATTACCATTATAACCTGACCTCATTTTGCATCAGTGTCACTAATATTCATAGGTCAGGTTATACTGGTTTTTGTGCTGCTACTGAATGTTGACAACATTGATGATATCGGGCGATTCCAATAATGGCCACTCTTTTGTTTTCTTTTATATCGCTCGGCCGTTTTATTTTATGGGTGAGGAAGTGAGGGTGACATTATATAGCTGTTAATGGCCGCTGGATGCGTTTTTAGAATGTCTTTTAATAGTACAAGAGCTAAGACGATAGAACGGTAAACGAGAGGTCATTTGTATTCATTGTCGTAAAAATAACAATTGACTGGACATTTTACAGGCCCACAGTTTGCCAGAAATGTCTTGCCCAGTCCCATGTAAGTCCCAGCTTTTTGAGCCAACTAAACGATTTACTATACATGGGTCTCTTTGGACAGGGACCGCGGTCCGAACCTCCACCTAAAAAATAATGTTTTATATAAATACCTAGTATTTTAGAACCACATATAAAATTAATAGTTTTCTTTGGTAGTTGTACTTTAATGCCATTTCATTATTGTCCCAAAATACTACTCAAAAAATGATTATTTTTAGAGTGGAAGTAGGGACCGAGGTCCTGGTCCAAAGAGCCCCACGGCTCAGTTTAAAATTTTACACGCTACATTTACTATTTTTTAAATTTATATAAACCAGTGCTTAACTGCGAACCCACCTGATGGCGAGCAGTGATGCAATCATTGATGGCTTGGCCCATAAATGTGGTCGAAACCAGCTGAAGAGCTGAGAAAAGAAAATGCATTCGAAAATAAAAACCGTAGTAAAGCAATCGTGAAGCGCACTAGTTTATTAAGAGCCTATTCACTGTAACCTTGAAGACCCCTGAATTATAGGATATAAATAAAAATTCTATGGCAAGAAATATTTAAAAATGTACGGCAAGTATAATCACTTGCAGTGCATGAGCACCAGAGAGTCCACCATTATAATAATTTTTTGCGACAATTTGTGACTCACAAGAGAGCTTTTTTTATTTTCGGGTGCGAAAATCATCTAATGACTTGGGCGCAGCGGGAGATAGTGTCAGACTTTTACTGACTAAAAACCTTCTTTGCCTTAGTCCCAGGGCCTACCGGAGTCTCCCACAGCCTCCTCTGACTCAGAAGAGAGCTGGTGTTAAGGCGATAATAAAAACTGTCTACCCATAAATATTTTTTACCCTTACTCAGTTTTTATACAAATTGTAGAACAGAAAATGGTTAATAAGGTGTTCCGGGAACGCTGGAAATGAAATATTGCTACGAGTTACGTTTTTCTTCTAGTTCTTGTTTTTGTTATGAACGGAGATACAATATTGTTACACTTTCTATTTACTTTTGTTAAAAAGCTTTAGGAGCTACATAAACTTGTAGCATAGTCGGCCTTTTTAATGTTCCCACTGTTGGGACTCAGGCCTCCTCTCTAGGAGAGGGAATGGACCGTAATCCACCACGCGGGCCCAGTGCGGGTTTGTGGATGTCACATGTCTTTGAATTTTTGGTTCTAGGACATGCCGGTTTCCTCACGATGTTTTCCTTCACCGTTTTGAGAGCAGTGGTGATGAAATAAATTACACAAAGTAATGCGCCTGGCTGGGTTTGAACCCGCGACCTACAACTCGTAAGTCGGGGCCGTTACCACTCGGCCACCACTGCTCTCTAAACTTGTATATCCGGCAAATCCTGGATAGTCAGCTTCTCTACTATGCCAACGTATATTTTAAAAAAAACCTGTCGTAATTCAAGTTATTGTTTCATCTGTCGGTCTCTTATATTTTACTCGTAAATGGCTGAACCGAGTTAGATGAAGTTCGTCATAATATGGTCAACTGCAGCCCATAAATTGACCATATTTTGGTCAATTTTAATAAAATAAGTTTTCATGGTTATTCTCTTTTATTTTATTTGTGGATTTTCAGAGGTTCAAAAAGTTCAAAATTAGTGCAAACTCGCCTTAACTTAACATTTTATTTACTTATTGTTTTTTCTTTCTGTTCCAGGTATGTTTTCTCTCATTCAAAAACCTAAGTTCAGAAGACAGAATGTTAACTGAAGCCAAGTCATTACAGTGAGTCGTCGTAAATAGATAGATATCCAACCAGTAGTGATTTCGAAGAATGCTATTGTCATTGATATAAATTGATGATCATTATTAGAGGCTGATTCATCTGTGAATCATTTGAACATGGGATCTATGAACTACAAGTGTGCATTTTAAAACGTCGTTTTATTTATTTATTTGTCGGTGAAGTCAATAGTACGGAAGCTTGAGAACGAATGAACGAGCGAAGTGAAAAGTGACACATGTCACTTTGACAGAATCCGCGCTGACGTTTGCACGAACCGAGCAGATAAAAACGCTACATGGGGTTCCATACCGTCCGTAGCAAATACGGCAAAAAAAAATCACGTTTGTTGTATGGGAGCCCCTTAAATATTAGTTTTATTCTGTTTTTTAGTATTTGTTGTTAAAGCAGCAACAAAAATACATCATCTGTGAAAATTTCAACTACCTAGCCATCACGGTTCATAAGATACAGCCTGCTGACAGGCGGTCAGACAGCGAAGTCTTAGTAATAGGGTCAGGTTTTACCCTTTTAGTATGGAACCCTAAAAAATTAATGAAATGAGGACATGTTTTTTTTCCCAGAAAACTCAAGGTTATTTTTTGAGTGTCGAGACGCGAAGTAATAAAATTAAGTAAGTCTTCAACATTCAAAATAACATTGTCATAATTTAATACACGCCATCCATATTTCAAATTCATGCCATAACTTTCCTCTTTCGTCATTTTCATACATAAAACTGACCACGACCAACCATACGAAATTCTCGTTCCGCCATATAAAAATTAGTTAAAAATGAGTTGGTAATAAAAATTGTTTCGCCCACAGGGACTCGTTGCGGCAGTCCAGTATTTTTAAAGGCCAAACTTGGACAGAGTCGCGGCATATTGCATGTCATCATTTGTCCTGGGACGTGAAATTTTTCGGTGTGGGTTTAGTTATGAGCGACAAGCGATTTATATAATCTTCACATTTTTTGACGAAATTTTAAATATGTGTATTTATGTTAGTATGTTTGTTACTTTTTCACACGGAAATTGCTGATCGGATTTAGATTAAATTTAGTACTAAGATAGCTTATATCCTGAATTTACACATGTACTAGTAAGAAGTACTAATTCCGACAGGCGGAGTTGCGGATAGAAACTAGTAATATAATAAAGAGGCAAACGTTTGTTTTCTTGTAGGAAGCTATTAGGAAATGCTTACTCCATGTTTCATAAAAATTCTTTTAATTTATTGAGTGCTGCGGTATTTCTAAGTCATTTTAGATCCCGGAAAAATGCTGGGTTTCGAGGAAAATGAGAGGCCGTTTAACCACAAGAAATGGCTAGTTATGGATAAATTGAATTCATATAATTATTGAGCCAAGAAGGACCAATATTCAAATAAGTTACGACGATAATGTTTTATCGTCCATCATGGTTATCTACCAAATTTCGTTGAGCCTTCGTAGTGGATTACGACCCGATCCTTCTCACATAGATGTGGTCTGAATTCCAGCTGTAAGAACACTTAGGCGGTATATGAATTTGAAAGTTGTATGTACTTCTTCTTTTCGTGTCAATGTAATAAAAAAAAAAACTGGCCAGCATTTGGCAACCTGTTCCTGAATTCTGAAAAGTGCAGGTGGTTGTGCAGGATGAGCAATATAATGGATGATACTTGTCCTGTGCAGTTTAAGGGCTATATTTCACCGGGACACCATGGTGGTACGACCAGTTGCGTCGCCATGGTGTCCGTAAGCTACCAAACTAGACACCATACAGTCACCAGAGTCGCTACACCACACTGAAATCACCACACTGGCATCCGAGCTGGTCGTGCCGCCAAATTGGTTGCGCAACCAAACGAAAACCTGGTGAGTAACTCTCTATAGAGCTGTATATATTTTAATGGTAGCGGCGACTGGTCGCACAGCCATGGTGTCCCGGCAAAATATAGCCCTAAAGCTGAGATAAACACGTAAGCCATCGACATTATCCCAAATGATATCACCAACCCTTTGATCAGGATTACTCTAAAATGACATTAACTGAGAAAATCTTATCAAAGTTTCACCCTTTCAAATTGAGTTTGAAAAATCCTGTTGCACTATTCAGCCGCTACAATAAGCTTAGGATCCTTCAAATGTCGTATAATACCGCTTAGGTTCATAATATCGTAAGTTCATAAGCAGTAGGTTCAAAATACCTTGTTTTTTTTTTGCCTTTGGTATAAGGAGATATGCACTCGAGGTTTTAAAGTTCTCAGCCTCTAAGCCAATAATAGCCGTATCAAGCTTTAGGTTAAAAAAAATAAAGTTTTTGAATACACACTTTATATTTCGCAGATTACAGATGGTTTCCTGCCCGAAAGATTTTCGACATAAAAAAATAATTGAGAAACCGATTGCGGCGCAAGTTTTCGCGTTCAATTTTCAAACCATCCAGAGTACCACTCAAATATACACACAAAATTAAATCTAAATCGCTCTAGCCGTAGGAGTTAAATGACAAACATTTGTACAGATTTTTTTTATTTCATATATCATCAGGTCTTTTTCAATTATTTCAACGCGTTCAATTATTTTAACTCTACTGCAAGAGTGAACAGTGGTAGCCGAGTGGTAACGGCCCCGACTTCCGAGTTGTAGGTCGCGGGTTCAAACCCAGCCAGGCGCATTACTTTGTGTAATTTATTTCATCACTACTGTTCTCAAAAAAAAGGTGAAGGAAAACATCGTGAGGAAACCGGCATGTCCTAGAACCAGAAAATTCGAAGACATGTGACATCCACCAACCCGCACTGGGCCCACGTGGTGGATTACGGCCCATTCCCTCTCCTAGAGAGGAGGCCTGAGTCCCAACAGTGGGAACATTATAAGGCCGACTGTGCTGTGTGCTGTGTAGGAGTAACAAACATACTCGTACCTACACATGTTTTTTTTTCTACAAGCTGAAAGAACTGAAGGGATTTGAATGAATTTTGATACACAAGTAGACATGTCCTGAACATAAAATACTGGGTATTTCTCCCGGGATTATTTTATTTTGGGTGTTACTTTTGTTAGTTTTCAAATCACTCATCTCTCATCACTTACACCGCCTGCCGTGCGTAGATGTTGATTAATGGGCACGTCGCCTCTCGGAAACTCTACTAATGCAATTATCTTGTAACTAAAACAATGAATGGCAGCCTCACAATTTTTATTTCTCGAGTTCATGACACAAGATCATGATGGAAACTGTCGCATATGCTTCGTAGTACTTTTTAGATGGGCGGCCAAGAGCGAATTTCTTTATTACTCTTAAATATACCAATTAGGACTGTGCCTCTGACTTTGCACAATTTGTCTGGGCAATTCCTGGCTACCGCAGGCAAGGACTTCCGGACGGCTAGCAATGGGTAGCTTGCCTTCCGGCAACCCATCACGTCTATATGTGTGTCTGAATGTGTTAAACTCAAAAGTACTGTCTAGATTTTTATGCAGTTTTCGAATATTATTATGTTGGAGAAAACTGCACCTCTTTCAACTTTTTGGTGTATCACTGCTTGTCCCGTTTTGTTTGGGGTGGGAGCATCACGTTTATTTCTTCCATTCTGTCCTGTCATACTATCACCAACTCCCTTTTCTTTTATATCACTTCTCACACAATCCATCCATATTTTCTTCGGCCTCCCCTTAAATGTTTGTAGAAGTCTGACACTGCCCAGACTGGCTCATCTGAGAGGCAGCCTAGGCGTCCATGAGGACTTCCCACTCTTGCCGCAAAAAAAAGCACCCGTGCGAAGCTGGGGCGTGTTATTAGTTCATAATAAAATTTAAGGACACATTTCATCAGCAAAAATTGAAGATATATCTTTGCTGACAAGAACATATAAAACTTAATCGGTTTTCCGACAGCGAGGTAATCAACCTGTCATAGCTAGTGTGTATATAGCATTTTTTTCTCTGTTGCAATAGTGAAAGGAAAAGCGTGACTAATATATAAATATAAACATTATATAGTACATAATACATGAAGCGGGTAATCGATTTCTTACGAGGTGTACACATGTACTATGAGTACTAGTTTGAGACATTTCGGGAGAATGTCTGGAAAGTCTTGGCGAAAATTTTGCCCAGCTGTGGGACAGTAATGGCTAGAAAAAATAACACATGTTGGAACTGGCTGAGAAATTATTAGTGTTGCCCGCCGCTCGATCGTTATACGGCTGACATAATATATGTCCAGCCCAGTCCCACTTCAGCTGGGCAGGTTTCTGAGCCACTTTAACGATCTATGTTTTGGAGCGCAGCATAGTAGAACATATGTGTGGTTTTCGTCAGTAAAAGTCTGACATGCCCTCTCGTTCCACCATAAAGCGCGAGAGCGTGTCATGTGTCAAGTCATGATGATTTTCCGCCTCAAGAAGTGTAGTGTTTCGAACACGGTCAGTTAGTTTTTAACACCAGATATTTTGGTAATTTTTTTTTCACTAAGTTTGTCATCCATTTGCTCGCATCAGGCCACCTCCATTTGTATCCGGTTTTCTTTTTCGCTTGTTTTTTTAAATCTGGTAAGTACGAATCCAAATCGCATCGCTGTACAAGGCCTGGTGAATACGATTCTTAAGGTACCCATATCGTTTTTTTTTCACCATGTTTATTTATTTCCCAATAATTACTCTAATGTCACAACAATAGTTGCCAACATCAGCACTCAGTCACGACACTCAACAACTGACAGTGACGATTCTAAACTGTCACTTTGACAGCTGAGAACCTGTTCGCCTTATCTGTTCATCTGTGGAGGCTGTGATCTCAGGAACTTAGTCGTTAATCAGTCGTGTAGTCTGTCTGTGTGTCACGGGTCTGTTGACCATTAGTCATGACGGGTTTAGTAACTTTTGTACGTGTTTTTAGGGTTCCGCACCTAAGTCAGCAAAAACGGAACCCTTATAGGATCATTTTGTTGTCAGTCTGTACGTCTGTCAAGAGTATTTCTCTCAGGAACACGTGGAGGTATGAAGCTGATTCGCAGGTCTGCTACTTTCAGCAGTTGTGAAAAAACCAAACTTCTAAGTCAATGTTAACGATAGGCAAGGCCGTTTACGTTACGTTTAGACGCATATTTTGATACTCGCTTGGAAATCAAAACCTATAGGGTAATTTCTGTTGATAAAGAATCCTGAAATTTGGTTGAAGCAAGGTCTTATAGCACAAGTATGGGAAAGTAGTTACATCACAAAAAAAATACATGTTTGCGATTCGGAAAAATCTTCGTGACTCGATTTGGAAATTGAAATATTTATAATAAGTTTGTACGGAACCCTCAGTGAACGAGTCCGAATCGTTTTTATCCGGTTTATTTTTTGAAGGAACGGTATCTTTGCGGTTGAGTTGCGAAAGACTATGTTAAAATCTTTTTGGGTTTATGTAATTCCAATGTTCATTTGGGATTATTAATGAGTGCCATTTTTGATAAAGAATGAAAGAAAGTAGCTTGGAAAGAAACATATAAAGAATCGTTGCGTGAGATTTTATTGTCCGGCTTTTTTTAAGGTGGGAAATCATCCAATGACTTCTACAGCTCTAGGGCGGAGCGAGAGGGCTTGTCAGACTTACTGACTAAAACCACACTCTTTGCCTTGCGTTCCAGGACCCTGGGTTTCTCTTTAGGAAGGCAAGCCTACTGGGATCATCTTCAGTAGACTTCGGCCCTTCTGGGTCACTACAGTTTTGCTGACATCTCTTTGAGGCGCACGTGGAACACTACGCGCCGTCGACTTTTGGGTTCGGTCCGGACAATAAATTACCGGAAGGCTGGACGGTGAGAAAGAAAGAAAGAAGAAAGAAAAAACGTTTATTCGTACCTCACACATACAGTAAAATTAAAAAACAGTAGAATACATTGGGAGCATAGCTACCCATTGCTCGTCGTCCGCAAGCTCACACCATTGTCCGGCTGTTATATCAACAGAGCTGAAAGATAGTTATGTTTCTTCTCAGTATTGGGCAGTTAATCTTTACGATACACGTTTTATTAGTGACACTTCCTGTCAAACAAACGATTGACACTTTGTAGCCCATAAAAGTATCAAATAAAATAACATATTTAGATCTAGGGGATCCGCGTTAGTACTTTCTCTATACATGTGGTATTATTTTAGATGGATTTGTATCGACGGTCTCCATAAAGGACTATCCAATTTACAAGCACTTACCTTCAGGTAGCTGTTGGAACTGTCCATCACCTAGCGTATCAACGATGCCGCCCGCTTACGGATTATGGCATGGAAGCCATCCATTTGTGCGTCGGCAAACATCGCTGACGCGCTGCAATAGCGAGGCAGTCCCATCAGCAGTCCTGACTTTACTAATTTGCAAAGGCTTCAGTGTATGTTGTATGAAAATTCTGTTGAAATACATGACTGAGAAACTTCTGAATAATCACTTATTCAGAAGCCTATAGGTAGTTTATTTTTAGGCTTAGGGCGGAATATACCAATAAAACTAATCGCGTTTTAAGGTTTGGCTCGCATAATCGCGTTTAGCCGCTGTCACTAGCGTCACTTGTCTGTATTTTTCTTTTGTTGTATTTTTACTAGTGACACTAGTGACAGCAGCTAGACGCGATTATGCGAGCCAAACGTTAAAACGCGATTAGTTTTATTGGTGAATTTCGCCCTTAGACTTTACAGTCTAAGCCTAAAAATACCACCGGAATGATCCTTGGATACCTGTAAAGAAATTCAAACAGCCGAAGATCGTCTATCAGTATTGAACATCACTTGCTAAAGGGTATTTGGGGTACGTATACACGATCGACAAATAACTATAAAAGCGCCTCACACACCGCCCTTAGGTCACGTAGCGACCGTTTTTTCCTTGCATAACCGTCTATATACGGTTCCAATTAATTAAAGTTTGAGTGTAGACCGTGCCTTATCTTTAGTGTGGTGTGCTTTAGTTTTCGCTAGTGAGGGGACTGCAATAAAAATTGATACATATTTTAGCGGGATATACAAGGTGTAACGGAAATCACTGAACAATGAAGTTCAAAGACGTCAACTGCTGGAAATAGGTGCCCCCTAAAGCGCCTATTACACCACCATCTTTTTCTTGTGTGACGCTACATAGACTAAGACTGGCTGAATATGGAATAGTGCAATAGGCCCTTAAATGCTCGGCCAGACAGCGCGGTGCGGGGTGCGGCTCGGGTAGACGGACGCGCGCGATAGTACCTGTCCCGCGCACTCACTGTGGCCACTTGTATGAACGAGCTATGACGTGAGTTGCCCGCGCACGTCCCGCGTTGAGCAACCTGCGCCGCTTCCCGCACCCGCGTGGCCACTATGGATACTCAAATGAAGTTCTTATGTTTGAAATTGCTGCGTCGCGCCCACCCTGCACCCTCGCATCCTGTCTGGCCGAACACTTAGTGTCCCCACAACGACCAGTCTTGTGCGTCCCGCATCCATCGGATTTCCGCGACCCTCACCGGGTATGATCCACCTCGTGGGAGGCTTTCCAATGCTATGTCCTCCGGTACGCGATTTCCACTCCAGAACCTTTCAACCCAATCGACTATCTGTTCTGCGAGCATTGTGGCCTGCTCACTGCCATTTAAGTTTGAAGATACTTCAACAAAGTCATAGTACACTCGAAAATAAAATTTCTCCTTGCGAAGTGGTCATTAGCTGGCCAAAATTAGCTTGAGAGGTCGAATTTAGTTTTTTCGGAATATTATTAATAGGCCCGAGTTTGACCACTATCTCACCTGATGGTAAGTGATGATGTGGTCGACGTTTGAGCAGGCTGGCCTAGAAGTAACCTATTCTCTTTTAACTTAAAGATCCCCTGGTTGATGCTATCAGGAAAAACAGACTCTTGCAGGAAGAATTTCCTGTCTTTCTTTTCTTTGGCCAGAAACAGAATATTAAATAGGACCACCGTTTCCGAAACATCCTGTATTGGGATGGGCCTTATTTATCGATTTTAGTATTAAAAAGTTATAGAGGCAAAAGTTATGGTTTGTTTATGTTAATAAAAGATAATACCTGTGAATATTTAAGGAGCCTTATAATATTCCTAATGCTCTCTCTACTCTCTAGATTTTTTATTTATTTTTATTTGGGAAAATCATCCTATGACATCCCCGATAGCGATCTTGGACGAAGCGCGAGGGTGTGTCAGATTTTTACTGACTAAAAACCCACTCCTGTTCTTTCGTTGCCTTTCATACCAGGGCCGAGTCTTCCTTTCGGAAGCAGGCCCTTGGCCCCAGTAGGTTTCGACCCTGGTGCCTCCCAACGGCTTGCTGACATCTCCTTGAGGCACGCGTGATACAGTACCTACGCGCCGTCGACGATTTGGGCTCGGTTTGGACGGTTACCGGACGGTCGGACGGTGAGCTACCCATTGCTCGCCGTCCGCAAGCCCGACTCTCTAGGCAATAGAATGGACCCTAATCCACCACAAGGGCTCGTGGTGGATGTCATATATCTTCGGCTTTTTGTTCTAGAATATACTGATTTTTTTTTATCTTAATTTTGGAGCTTTGTCAATAATGACTGTCGCTCCATCATATCTAAATTTCATCGAAATCCGTTTAGCCGTTTGAGCGAGAAGGAGTACACAAAACATACGTTTCGCTTTTATAATGTTAGCGTGTGTGTGTTAGGTAAGCATGAAACCTTCATTTTATTGTTTTTTTTTTCCATTATATGTTTTCTACATTTTCGTACAATACCCAGCTCAACATTATTTACGAGCCCTTAGTCTAAAAAAACGTCTTTCCACTTTTAAAAAAAGCATTATTTCATGAAAATATTTACCTCAAGTGTCTTGAAACTGAATAGCATAAAGCTTATTGCATTTTCAAAGGCAAACTAAATTTGTTTCTTCATAAACACATTTGGATAGTTTGCGAGACACGATCGCAACTCCATCGGGACGTGTAGGTGCATATTCTCTAGTCAAGGAGACAAACTGCGAAAATAATATTTCATCTGAAGTATTTTTTATATTAAACTAGATGCTGCCAGTGGCTTCGCCCGCGTACAAGTAGGTTTCTCCAAACAAACTTTAGACTCCTGTCTAGCTCTTTAGGGGTTGAATATTAAAAACCTTTAGTGCTCACCAATGTCTTAAAAAAGCCTTGTGCAAAATTTTAACCTTTTTTTTTTCTTTTATGTGCAAATTTCAAGCCTATTAAGGCTTGCGCTTGTCCACTGTCTCACCTGATAGCAAGCGATGCTGTGGTTGAGGATGGAGACCCTTATTTAGAAATAACCTATTCGTTCTTGACTTAAATAGCCCTCGGTTGTTTGGGAATTGTGATAGGATCTTTGGTTTTTCCTGATGGTAAGCAGTGATGTAAGCGTTGATGGTGAATTGCACTAGTTTATAATAAGTAACTATTCCCACTAGCCCTGAAGATACCTAAATTATAATCGGACTTGAAGACCGCAGCAGGCAAATTGTTCCAGTTCTTCGATGTTCGAATCGGACTCTGATCTCTGGGTCTTTTCCTATATACTGTTCCTAACAGCAATAACTTTTCCAGGTTATCGTCTATTTGAAAAACTCTATTCTAAAAACATCGAATGCAGTAACGAAGATTTATGTTTTGTGTTTATACTAACAAAAAAACAATCAGTCTTAGATAGACTTTATTAGTTGTAATAACAGTAGCGTCGTAAGTTCAAGAGTTCAAATCGTGCGCAACGGTTTGCCTTCTGTCTGCTGGCAATAATAAAATTAATTTATATTGTAGGATTAAATATGGGAAACTTTATTAGAAGTACGATTTGTACAGTTAAATTATATCGTAATTTAATGCAAATTAAATACTGATAAATTACGATATTAATGCAGTAGCCAACCAAAGGGCAAAATACTCGCTGTAATAATGAACCTAATATTTTTTTCTGGTTTGAGTAGGTAGTAATAGTTTTTTTTTTTCTTTTTGTACTTTAGTGGAACACAGACCTAAGGATGCGAGAATGTTTTAAAAAGCGTCCGTGGCTCTAGAACGCAAAGGTTAACTGAAGGACACTGGTGTGGCTTTAGTCGCTTCCCGCACTATCCTTGAGCGGAGGAATTCCGCGCGATATTTCACGCAATGAGGCTGGAAGATTTTCCACCTCAAAAAAAGGTAGACATCCCACCCATACGCACAAAGCGTTTTGAGAATACATTTATTATGTCTACAGCCAAGGAGTGGAATGCCTTGCCGGAGTCTGTGTTTCCTGATAGCTACAACTTAGGGGTCTTTAAATCAAGAGTGAATAGGCTACTTCTAGGCAAGCGTGCTCCATCGTCGACGACATCATCGCTTACCATCAGGTGAGATGGTGGTCAAACGCGAGCCTATCTTTAATAATAAAAAAGTGCCACATAGGCGGATTTACAGTAACAAGGCATTCTCTACAATTGTTTAGAAATACTGTTCTGTGGTAGGTGTGGCTGGTGGTTATTTTACTTAGTTTACACTATATAATATACTAGCTTCGCCCGCGCGAAGTCTAAGTGAAAAGTCGATATTCTATTTCAGGACGTGGTCCACGTATCGGCCATGTTTCATGTGTGAAGTAGTGACAAACATACTCACATATAAGCAAACTTTAGCATTTATAAAGTTAGTGTGATATACCTTCTATCCCAAACAAAATGAATCCTTTCACCATTCGGCAAATAGACTTAGTATTTATATGCTGTTTACCATAAATATTTTGAAACAGAAAAAACACAAAAATCTAGATACAGGATAGAATCCATGAACACAGGATACAAATTAAAAAAAACCGTAGATGCTCGGACACATCGCTCTCTAGCTCCTGACCTAGCCACTAGGGATGTTTGTCAGATTGTCAGCGCGCGTGTAAGCGCCACTTGCTTGCACCTGCAAGTTGCCGAGTTTCGCTGCCGAACTTTGCTGCCGAACCGATAGTTCGGTGACGTCATTCGGCACATCTGAGACTGTTGCCAATTGTTTCGTGGTAATGATCGCTTGCTCTCGCTAATTGTTGTTGGCTTTGTTAGTGCTTCGCTAATGTTGGTTGGACTTGGTATAAGTTTGTTTGTGTTGTAGAGGTGTTTTTATTTTTAGGTTATTGTTTGTATTTTTGAACATATGAGCAAGCAGCATATATCTTCGGGTGTGAAAGATTGATATCTTACATATATTAGCCGGGGTTTGCCTGCGTGAATGTAGAAAATTATCCTAAGGGTACATTGCCACAGGATAAAAAGTTCTATGTGCCATTCCTGGCAACCGTTTACCCGTGTGCCAAATGTCATGTCACCGTAAAATTGTAAATACCGTTAGATTATAATCTATCTCGCGAGATACGCGTGTCAACTGTCGAAAGATTGTGAACCGCATCATACTGCTTACAATTTAACGCATTATTTTTCGGTAGATTATAAACTGTTAAATCACAATCTGTCGCGCGTTAAAATTGTCAACTGTCCAAAGGTGGTCCCAGATTGGCCAGTATTACAGTAGACCTTTCTTTGTCTTAGAGTTGGGAAAGAAAGACAGGTAGGTAATCAGTCAAATAAAAATAATATATTTCAAGAATTCTGCTTAGCTTGGGACTAGACGGCGTTGTGTGATAGTTGTGGAATATTATATTATATTATTATTATATTAGTTGTGACGTCAAGTAGGTAGTTATTAGTAGGTAATCAATAATTCAGACATCATAATATTAGTGTGAAAAGACAGAAGAAAAAAAAAACACTCAAAATATCAACCAAACGTCATTAAATCATAAATACTGGTCGCCATTGCTAGTTGGTATAACTTATATCAACTTAATGGCCCGTTTACAAGTGAGCCCAGCCTCGGCCAATCGCCTTCCCTAGCCATTGTGTTAACGGGGAAACCCCGTTTAAACAATGACGATTGGCCGAGGCTGGGCCCACATGTAAACGGAGCATGAAACCCATCGCAATAAAAACATTATTTATTACCTATTAGCTACATTTTTCTCGATAAAATATAAACAAAAAACTTAAAAAAGATAATTAAATCAGTGACAGCTGGATAGCTTTTGAATTAAATCACTCAACATCGTTACAAATTATTTATCCATTTCGAACCAACCCTCGAGCCTCAGCCGAAAAATAAAAATAGATGTTCAGCATCACACAGCCTTCGGAACATTTCCACATCAACATATTATTTTTAAAACCGCATTTTACTGCGTCCATTTTAAAATACCCATTTTATAATTCGTTGCTTAAAATGTATTAAATATTCAACGCGGTTACTGATAACTAAATTTTGTTGGAATAACCATAGACCGAGAGGAATGGACTGAGTTTATACCTTTCGATGTTCTTTACCTGGCTGTGAACTTGTGTAGCGAAAACAGTCAGATACAACACGATCGTGCGACCTGTTAAGAAGTAGTCTTTTTCTAGAATTGTGATTGGGCTACATCATAAGCTTGCAATGCCACTGTATGTCAAATCATTATTTCCTTTTTAACCCATATTTAGCAAACATGGTTTTTTTTTCATACCTACTTCTTTATGATCGTCATCTTAACAGTCACCGCCTTTCTAGACATATCAACTTTAACACGATACATCCATCTTTCTTTGTCTTTTTCTACGAAGTGATAGTTTGACATTATTACTCAGTCCATTCTCCACGGCTATGGGAATAAACCAGGACTATGAATAAATCATTGCACCTCACTATTTAGCGCTGACAGCGCGTTAGGATTCGGGCACACAGGCTCTCTTGTGTGTGGCTGGTCGGATAGATTGCTTTATTTTAAAATATAATTAAATAAATACGATCTATGCGAAGTATAAAATGTAAGAGAAATTGGCGAAATTTAAGTTGCAACACTGATAGTGTATGTGTTTATTTGTTACCTCTTCACACTCGAACGGCAAAATGAATTTGGATGAAATTTGGCACAAAGGTAGGCTATCTCCTGAAACAGCATATTGGATACTTAATAATTTTCTAATAACACGCAGGCGAAGCCACTGGCAGAAGCTAGTGTGTGATACATAATTATATTTTTATGCCTTGGGATACTTATTTTCTTTAGGTTGGTTCATAATTTAGTACAAAATGATCTACTTACACGTGTAGTCCCCCGATTCTCGATACTTCTCGGTAGCCATTTTGTACAAATTTGAGTTTTATATACATTTTAATAGATTTTCTTGGTATATCTTTCTGCAGAAACACGCGTAAGCATCTACTTGATACAAGAAATAAAATCTAAGTTAACTTGTACCGTCCATTTCCAAGTGTAACAGGCAACATTTCTAGGTAATTCCAAAAATAACTCCTCTTTCAATATTCCCCAGGGATATTAGAGAGATACGTGTAACAACATACATCTCAAACTTGAAACCCACAGGCATCCTCACTTGTCTTATTTCCATTTAAATACCATTTCACACTCGCCACAAAATAATTCAATTTAATCACGTCCACTGAAATAGAGACATTGCCATTCATGTACACTAACCCCTTAATGCATTTATAGTCGAGTACATCCGCGCACGAAAGTGCTAAAACGCACGTTTTTGTTGTCGCCCTGAGGCCCGGCCACTAGCTCTCGACGCGATCCATTTGACGACCTAAACTGAACTGTTAAAGAGATGGAGCTATATAGAGTGTGTATAGCTCCATCCTTCTTTGTCGCTCGTACGATCCGTAACGACTCGCTAGTATTGGATACGATGGAAATTAACTGAAATAAACGATGAGGAATTGATGTGAACGGTTGTAATGTGCGGCGTACACTTCATACTTTTACTAGTTTATTTTTAAAAAGCACAGGATGTTTGCTGTGCCTCAGTGTTGCACATGCTCAGTCTCCAATACCTCGCACTTTTGATGCACTAAATGATCTCGTGGATTCTAATCCAATAAACGATATGTTTGTGGATGAATGGTTGATGATTCTATTGGCATGTCAGTTTTTTTTTTTCGGTGGGAAAATCATCCAATGACGTCTCTCGCTCTAACCATTGTAATTAATAAATAAAAAAATATTTTTGCGATTGGTAACCATCAAATGGAGATCTCGCTCTAGTTGGAGCGAAAGGGAGTGTCAGACTTTTACTACCTAAAACCTACCCGTGCTCCTTCAGTTGCTTTTTACGTTCCCGTACTACGGTATGTCTTTCGAACAATCCTGCATCCCTATTACTCCTTAGGGACAGTTTCGAAGTGCGTGCGGAGTCTTTGATACTGTCAATTCAAACGATGTCAAGTGTGCCAAGAGACTATATCACTTAGTCTCTTGGCACATTTGACAATCAGCAAAAATGAGTTTTTTATTATTTTTTATTATTGATAGGCTCGCGTTTGACCAATATCTCACCTGATGGTAAGCGATGATGTGGCCGACGATGGAGCACGCTTGCCTAGAAGTACACAAACTCCGGCAGGGAATTCCACTCCTTAGCTGTACGCATTATGAGAGTCAAAAGTTCATGTCTTTTGAAGAGCCCCTTCACAAAGATCTTGTGTGGATTTGATCCAAGCATAAATAAATGTTGCGTTTCGATACAGTTTCTCACCTAGAAACTCTCAATATATATATTTTTTTTTAAGTGGGAAAAACATCTTATGACAAATAACGCTCTTGGGCGGAGCGGGAAGTAGTGTCAGACTTTTACTGACTAAAAACCCACCCCTGTTTCTTCTTTGCCTTCGTCCCAGGACCTCGGGTTGCACTTTCATATTACCCGTGGCCCCAGTAGTCTTTGACCCTGTTGGGCCCCTACGAAACTCTCAGTATTCAAAATAATGTAAGTATAGAAACTCGGGAAATTTTAAAAATTAGAGAAGACAGTTTTGAATTTGTTAAAACTATCGTCTGGCTAGATCTTATGAATAACGAAACAATAGCATGCTTATTTTTAAATGGAAAATCATTAAGTGATTTTACTAACCAAAGGCCCCCTGTGTTCCTTCCGTTGCCAGGGCTGCAATAACTCTTTCGGACAATCCCGCAAAACTAATAATGTGCGAACTAAAAGATAATGCTTAGCTTACTACCTTAGCTTATTACGCTAAAGTTGTCAAAAAATAAACGCCCCATTTTGACATCTGTCAAAACGAATACTTAAATACGCAAAAAGAATCCTCGCAACATATTTCATCATAATATTTAACGCGCCAAAAAAAATTATGTATTTTTTTAAAACACTGTAATTAATTATTATTTTATTGTTTCTTTCAGTTTCGTGCCAAATTAGGGTAGGGTTTTTCTCAAACCCACTCCTGTTAGTTGACTTTGTGAGTTTAAGCATTATCTTTAATTCCCGTCTTTTTTTGTAAGTCCCATGTTCAACACTCATACAAAGAATTGATTAAATAGGCTCTTACATATAATAAACTAATGCGATTCACCATCAACGATTGCATCAGTGCTTACCATCAGGTGGGCTCGCAGTCAAGCAAAATAATAAAAAAAAATATATAATTATTTATAATGGCTCTATTTAAAAAAAAATCGTCGCTGTCAAAATCTATTATGTCTGCGCCAATTCTTAGCTACGTGTGCACGCGAGTGTACTCGACAGAATTGTCTATGCGTTTTATTATAGGGCAATTTGTGGATGATTGTATTATGTTTATGTTTTGCTTTCGTGTACCTATACCTATGTAGGACCAGTCAGTGTACCTATTATTAATTACGTCTGGTTTTTACCGCAGGAACAACATAGATAGGAAAAAACACTTATTTAGAAATTAATTAGGTAAGTTATTAAAGGGCCCTTCTTCTCCCCTACTTATGAATTTTGCTGTACCCGACAGGGCCCATAATTGGGTATTTGCCTGTGATATTTTTTGTACAATATATTATACTAAACAACAAGTAACACTAAAAAAGAAATATTTTTCTGAAAGCAGCAATTACAAGTAGCATTCTAAATATTGGTTTGAGGAATAGCGTGGTAGGAATATCTCGCTCTCTTTTGAGAGCACGTAACTTAATGGCAGTGACGTCACATTTCAGTATGTGCTTATACTGTTATTTGACAGTTTCCCCTTTTTTGTCCCCATCCCTCATTTTTCTCCTAATATACAGGGTATCTTTGACATCGACGCACAAACGAATACCATGGATCCAGTACGTGATTCTTATTGAATTTATCATCGGTTTTTTCCTAATTAAAAAAAACGAAAAATCTTTAAGTATTTTAATCTATACGTATTTTAAGTTTAAAATAGTTATTCTAACATTTTTAGTGAAAAAAATATGAATGAATTACTTTTAAAGTTAAAAATGTCATCGAGATTAATTAGAATAACGATTTTAAATACCCCTGATGACTTTTTAATTATTTTTTTTCTTTTTACCATAAATACCTTCGGAGTTGGTTAGAATAACGATTATACACAGTTCAAATTTAAAAAACGAAAAATTCCACCACTAGGGGAACCAGAATCATGTACTGGATCTGTGGTATTCGTTTGCGCATCGATGTCAATGATACACTGTATAACACTGTACGATTTACATAAAGTGCTTTTTTTTTTCGGGTGGGAAAATCATCTAATGACAACCCTCGCTCTTGGGCGGAGCGGGAGATAGTGTCAGACTTTTACCAACTAAAAACCCACTCCTGTTCCTTCTTTGCCATTTTTTTTTCCAGGGCCCCGGGGGTCACTTTCGCATCACCTATGGCCCCAGTAGGCCTCGACCCTGCTGGGTCCCTACGGTTGCTGACATCTCCTTGAGGCGCGCGTGGAACACTTCACGCCGTCGACGACTTCGGCTCGGTCCGGACAGTTACCGGACGATCGGACGGCGAGCCACCCATCGTTCGCCGTCCGCAAGCCCGCGCCTACGGTGGCCGGAAATCGGGATCGGAATCCCGGCGGCGGTTGGGGCGTGAGGACCGTTGCCTCACGCGATCGGCCGCCTCCTTTGCTAGCATTACTGGTTCGCAGAAGGAGGCAACCGCCTGCCATTTCTCCTCGCTCCGGACCATGGCCTGTACCAAGGCCCGGCGCGAGAGATCACTGCCGCCGATCGCCCCCACGAGGACACGGCGGTGCTCTACCCAAGCGGGGCACACCTCTACCGTATGCTCCACCGTGAACTCCGGGCGGTCCACACAATGGTGGCACCCGGGCGTCTCTTCTGCACGAATCCGGTACAGGAACCTCCCGAACTTACCATGCCCGGTGAGGACCTGCGTCATGCGGTAAGTAAGGACGCCGTGAGGTCTTTCCAGCCACTCCTCAAAGAGGGGACTTATCGCCATAATTAAGGTGTGCCCAGCACTGGGTTGCGATAGTCGCCGTCGCCATTCCACCATGAGATCCCGCCTCAAAGAGGGGACTTTTACGTATAGTGCTGGTGTTATGTTTTTAAACAGTGCAGCAGTGGTTCAAAAACGACTGCCTATGTCTCATCGTCAACGTTATTGGCTTTGATGATTAGTCATTATGTCCACCTACTTTCTCTAATCTAGAATGGAGGGAGACTTACATATTCAACATAATGCAAGTAATTCTGTGATTCATCTCTGAAAAAAAAACAGTTTCTCAGACTTTTAAACATGCGCCTGGTTGAGGAGTATTTATCATGATTTCGTGAATCACAGACGGCAATCTTAAATATTTGTTTAAAACGAATCGTTTAAGAAAGTTTTTTTGTACATTGCAGGAATAGAACATTACTCATTTCTGTCATTATAGGTATTAAACTAGTACTCTGCTAGCGACTTCGTTCGCGATGATGTTTTCATAAAAATTTTAAAACCCCTTAACCTGTGTTGAGCGTGGTTTTGATAAATGAATTATGGCAATTGATGCAGACGTCGAGCAATGGGTAGCTTGCCGTCCGACCGTCCGGTAACCGTCCGGACTGAGCCCAAGTTGTCGAAGGCGCGTAATGTTCCACGCGCGTCTCAAGGAGATGTCAGCAAAACCGTAGGGGGGCCCAGCATGATCAAAGCCTACTAGGGCCATGGGAGAAGCGAAAGAGGAACGAAGGCAAAGAAGGAACAGGAGTGGGTTTTTGTCAGTAAAAGTCTGACACGCCTCACGCCCCACTCAAGGGCGGGAGATGTCAAAAAGAGACGGAAACCTTTTTTATTTACTTGGGTTACTATTTATGCTAAGTTTCAAGTATACGGGCCCAAAGAATAAAATTTTGCATACAATCGAATTTCCCCCTTTTGCACCCCCTTTAAAGTTGTATTTTCATAAAACCTTTTTTTTGGACTCGCTTACATCATAAAAGGAATTCACGTGCAAAACTTCACGCTTCTAGTCCCAATAGTTTCGGCTGTGCGTTGATATGTCAGTCAGTCAGATCCTCTTTTTATACATATAGATAAAAATAAGGAAAATGAGTGTTTTTTTGTAATTTCAATGATTCAGACTTCAATGTTTATTAAGAATTTGGAGTTTATGTTTTTTCTTGAAAATTTTAAGTTGACTGCTTGCGTAATGAAGTTAGTCATTCCAAGTCTGTCTTGTGTAGGGTCACCGTGATTTAAGATGTTTTGTGGATATGTGAAGGACTGGAACGATTGGCTGCTGCGGTCTTCCTGTGCAACTATAATTTAGGTGTCTTCAAGGCTAAAGTGAATTGGGCTCTTAATAAACTAGTGCGCCTCACCATCGATGACTGCATTACTGCTTACCATCAGGTGGGATCGCAGTCAAGCACTGGTTTATACCAATAATAAAAACAATCCGTTTATTTAGATGGAGAGATCTTTACTTAGTCAAAAATATAAATTTTAAGTCTTTGATGTTTTGTAAAGAGGGTATTTTTTGAAGTGCATAGTCATTCAACGTCTTATTTCGCTGTATGATGGAACGAGAGTGTTAGACTTTTACTGACTAATCCAACATGTGTCCTTCAATTGTCTTTTGAGTTCTAGGGCCACGGTCAGTCTTTCTCAAACATTACCGTAGCATAGCATAGCATAGCATAGTCGGCCTTATAATGTTCCCACTGTTGGGACTCAGGCCTCCTCTCTAGGAGAGGGATTGGGCCATAATCCAACACGCGGGCCCAGTGCGGGTTGTAGCAGGCTTTGTATATAGGTATTACCTACTCTTTATCGTAAAAATAACTTCAGGCGTATGTGTAGTTAACAGCAAAACTGCGATACTGCAGACTTTTCATACAGATGAGTGTGATGTGAGGCACTAGTTGTCTGGCATTCATGCTGAACTGGACCTATACCTCCTATTCTTATTATTTTAAACTGTTCTTATCTTTTTCGTTTTTACTATCGAACTGGTTTTTTTTTTTGTGCCAAATAGAGTTATGTTTCGGCGATCGGAAATTACGTTAAAAAAATATTTATTTATTATTACAAAAATTTAATTATAAAAATACAGGATATTACTACGATGGCGGATACAAGACTGAATATAGTGCAAGTAAAAACAATTATGTTCAATTTCAAGGGAAATGCAAATATTAAGGTACCATTCCACGAATCCTTTTAAGCTTTTTTAAATAACCATATTTGTACCCAGAAATTTCACAAATCATATCCACCCTACTCTGCGGTCAACAGTTTATTAAGAACATTTACAGTGAATTATGCAAAAATATGCATTGTAGTCAAAGCTTGCATAAAACATGGATGGATAGCTGGCGGTTCATACTAATGCAATGATATCATCAGTTTCGTAGATTATTCACGCTGTGGCACGGATAAGTCATAAATGGATAGCCAATAGCGTGATCAGTGTTCGCATAAGCTATAGCGTACTCTGGTTACGATGGGCGGTAATCAGTGGCCTAGGCATTGACTGTTAAGTGTTAGTTTTGCACGTGTGGCTAAGTTACTTGAATACTGACCAGTAACTGAGCGTGAAGTCATCAGTAGGCATCGTTTTCATACAAAGCCAACATACGCAATCGTTGCGATAATTTGTATATCATGGCCAGGAAATGGCATCTATTGGCGCGACAACGCAATTGGTTTTGCCATATAAACGAATGCAGTGATCGCGTATTCGTGCGATGATCGCTTTATATTGAGACTACGTTATATGGTCATAGAACGCAAAAGTACATAATATAAAACTGTTAAACTCAGTGAGTTCTCATACTCATTTATTTATTTGTACGTTTATTTTGTAACATGGGTTTACGGTAAGATTACCCTAACTGTAAATAGAAAGAAAGAAAAGAAAGAAAGAAAAGAAAGAAAGAAAAGAAAGAAAGAAAAGAAAGAAAAGAAAGAAAAGAAAGAAAAGAAAGAAAAGAAAGAAAAGAAAGAAAAGAAAGAAAAGAAAGAAAAGAAAGAAAAGAAAGAAAAGAAAGAAAAGAAAAAAGAAGTAACAAAAAATGTAGTTGTGTGCCTCATGGCTGCACCAAAATAGGTCCAGTTCAGCATGAATAATAATAAGGAATATTCACGTCAGGTAATGGATTTTTCGTAGAACAAAGCACATTTTAAGTTATTATTTCACAATCTGGGTTGTAAAAAAGAAAATACAGCTTGAGGCTCCAACAACTTGGCAAGCCTTCTAGCCATGGGAGCATTATGTTTCACGCACAGATTGTTTGAATAACTCACCGCGACCCTGGAACGCAAAGGGCAACAGAGGAAACACGGGTGAGTTGTAAAGGTATGTTAGGGTCAGTACAAATCTGACGCTTCTTCTTGCTCCACCCAACCACCAACCACAACCAATTCCACAGCTGCAACCGTCCATAAATTGTTCCATCCATTGTTTACTCCGTGTACAATCGTGATCATAAATTAACATGATGTTTAACTTTGAGGTTAAAAATCTTTACTTTAGAAGCCAAAGTGCATCATGAATCGTGATTGAGTTGCGCATGATTTTACTTTAGTTTTCTTAGTTTTTGCAGTATTTAATCATTTTTAATGTTTAGTTGGTACTTGACATTATTAACATTTTCAACCTTGAGGAAAGTAGTTGTAAAGATTAATTTAGCATGTCGAGTTTTTGTTTCGTTTGTGGGTTAGATAAAAATCAAGACAACGATCTACAACTGAGAAATTGCAAATGGAAAAAGTCAATGACACTGCCTGACCTGGGAATCGAACCAAGGACCTCATGCTAATAACGCTCTATTTTCTACTTATGCAATAAATACCCTCAAATCAGCTGCAAACCAGACAAAACACCGAACCGATTGAAAAAGGAATCAAGACACTTCCATAATTTTTCAAATCAGGAACCATAAAATTGGATACGTCGTGCGAAGCTGCACGAAGCGAAGGCGCGACACCGTTCGGCCAGATTTTTATTACGAACACACGTATTCGGGACACGTCGCGAGCCCCGAGTGGGGCCGAAGCCACGCGAAGGCAATCGAATAGGGCTGGCGACTGTGATTTCGAATTTCGAACGCACACATATTTTTTTTATTGCTTGCCAGTATTTTGATCGACATTTGAAATCTTTTTCGCTCGTCTCGTGGTTATGTAATAACAGTCTTGCAATGGTTAGTCCGTGCATGGTTGACTATTTTTTGAATACCTCTTACATATTACTCCCAGCTGTTTATCTATATACATAAAAGGAGAAACTGACTGCCTGACATATCAACGCACAGCCGAAACACCAGGGGCTAGGAGTGTGAAATTTTGCACAAGGTTTTATTTTATGACGAAAACGAGCACTAAGAGAGGATTTTTTAAAATTCATTCCCTAAGGGGATGAAACGGGGTCCAAAGTTTGTACAGAGAAAAAGAAAACTACTATTGCTAGGCAGAAGCTAGTCTTTTATAATTTATAGATCTTCAAAGTCAGTGCAGTAGTCTTGAAGCCAGAAAATCTGACACGAGTCTTGCCAAGACGTAGCGTGTTACCCAGTTTAAAGGTTGTAAAGATCAGATGGTAGTCATTCCTCCTAAAATACTGACTATATTATACTAGACTGGAAGCAAACCCCTCTATATTTGGTAAAAAGTAGATTGATATGAAACCTTTTTCGCTGGTTTAAAGTGCAATGTGCTAGTTAAAGTTAACCGATGGAAGCGGCCTATTACAATGTTTGCAGATAATGGCCGTGTCTGTGGAACATTACCCGTTTAAACGTTAACGTTTGTACCTAAGTCGTGCATCACTCCAAGGTTTCTTACTAGATTCCTTTCGGATTCTAATGTGTTACCTACATTTTGGTACATAGTTGCTTGAACAGGCTTTTCAAACCTACAACATATCTTAATTACCTTACAAAGAAAAAAAAAGAAATAAAACTAAATCAAAATTAGTTCATCCGTACAGGCCATGGTCTGGAGCGAGGAGGAGTGGCAGGCGGTCGTCTCTTTCTGCGAAGCAGTAATGCTAGCGAAGTAGGCGGCCGATTGCGAGAGGCAACGGTCCTCACGCCCCAACCGCCGCCGGGATTGCGGACGGCGAGCAATGGGTGGGTCGCCGTCCATCCGTCCGGACCGAGCCCTAGTTGTCAATGGCGCGTGCTGTTCCACGCGCGCCTCAAGGAGATGTCAGCAACTGTAGGGGCCCAGCAGGGTCGAAGCCTACCGGGGCCAAAGGTCTGATTCTGAAAGGAAGACTCGGCTCTGGTACGAAAGGTCTGACACTATCTCCCGTTCCGCCCAAGAGCGGGGGATGTCATAAGATGATTTTCCCAAAGGAAAAAAAAAAGTATGCAGTAATCAAACATGGTCATTTCTGGTTTCTTCTCTATTTAAGAAAAGGTCTTTGTTCTTTAATGAGTCATTTTCAAACAATATTATTATATCGTTATGCATGCATGGAATTGTATCATTCCCAATTTACCAAAACTCAGACAATGCCACAAATTGCCAATAAAACACGAATATCATTTCCCTGTACAAAGCCTCACGCTCAATATTTCTGGGAAAAAATAAATTGCCAATATGGCAACCCTGTATCGAACGCATCATATTTTTTTTCTAAATTCGAAATTTGAACTGCGATTCCTTTTAGCTGTCATGATTTATAGGGGGCGCTCATTTGAGCGGGAATTTTGAATCTTATTTAAAATTCGATATGTCTGTCGCTTGGGGCTGCATAAAAATATGATTCGTGGTGTGCATATTTAAAAATGCTTGGCACTGTTTGTGGTTGCTGGCTAAGGAATTTTCAACACGAGTGGGTGTTATAAAAATAGTGGTAAAGTTATAAGTTTCGCGAGTTCGACTTCATTTTTAAGGGGATGCAACTCGACATACATTTTCACTGTTTTTCATACAACCGCTCTTACGCGTTACACATTTTTCATTAGATATTTTAGAAACACAGTATCTTGTGGATATTATCTAGGCTTCTATTGAAATCAATTTATAAATTTGTGTAAAACTAATCCAGTAAAGACCTCTGAAAATCTGCCATTTTGCATGAACTTTGACACTTAAAAAAGTCAAAAAAGTATAAGTAACAATAGAAAATTGCCTTGCAAATTTAATCAAGATTTTAAATGACGACAACATTTTTCAAAAACTTTTATATATTTAAACTTCATGTACAAAAATGGTACATAGGCGGACTTAATGCAACAAGACATTCTCTACCAGTCAACCTTTAGGTTAAAAAAGCCAACACTGTGGTAGATTTACAAGGGTTTAAAAAAAAACATGTATTTTCTGGAACAAGTTTTGTAAAATATTCTTGTAAATCACGGAATTACCGAATGCTAACAGAGTTTTCAGGCGTTATCTCTCTTTTTTCGCGTTGCTTTTTCGTCAAACATCGCGTTGGATTGCGTTAGATGAAGTAACTAGCTTTTAAACCATGCTCGATGTTGACGATAGGCGAGTGAAAAAGGACCCTCTTAAGCAACGCTTCCATGGATGTTTTTTTTTAAGGTGGGTAGTCATCCAATGACTTCTCCCGATCTGGGTGGAGCGGGAGTGCGTTTCAGACTTTTACTTTCGAGAATTTCCAACTCAAATGAAAAAAGTACCTATCTGGTCTTGTCCTTTGTGGTCTGCTTTCCGCACTTAGTCCTTGTTAGACCATTGTATGTGGGCGGCCGTTGGATAAGCCAACCAGTCCACGGTAGCTTAAAAGAAAACGGGCGACAGTGAAAGATTCTACTGAACTAACCTATCTAATATCCATGTTACCTTTAACGGCCATGTTATGACATTTACTGTCACAGATAATAAAAACGACTATACATTTCTAATGTTACCAGTTTCTAGTCTATAAGCACATCTCGTAACTTTTACCAAGAAAAACGGTATTTCCGTGATAAAATTGTGAGACGGATTTAATGTTGCAAGATAACTGTATGTCAGTATGTACGTGTCAAAATTTCTCGAAAACTAACTCTTTGTATGCACCGCTGGCGTTGTAGGCAGTTAATGTTTAGTCTGGTTTTCTTATCTATGTGGAACGATTTTTGGATGGAACAATAAAAAAAATATGTGAAATGGTGAATCATACTGTATTTGAGATATTTCCGGGTGTTGCACGAGCGAAAAATATTAATTTGGTGAGGAATTATTATTCTATACATGGTTACTTACAAAAATATTTTTTTTGAAATAGTAACGTTATGCGTGAATTTTTAAATTGTAATTGAGACATGCTACTAATGTCATAATTGTCGTAAGTCAGCACACATGAGTAGAATAGAATAGAATTAACTTTTTTGTACACCATAAAAGTAACACAATTTAAATCTGTGGGTACAATGGCGGTCTTATCGCTGACAGCGATATCTACCAGACAACCTTAGGATGGATGAAAGTAGTTTTTTTTTTAAGTTCAGAGGGTGATTTTGCCCCGGGATTTTTTGAAAGAGTCACCAAGGTCTTGGAAAACAAAGAGGTTTTTATCAGTGAAAGTCTGATACTCTCTCTCCACTCAGAGCGGGAGAAATTATTCGACCCTCAAAAAAGAAAACCACTAGACTCTAGAAACAATGAACCGGTCTACGCTCGGGAGAGGTCTATTTTTAGGGTTCCGTACTTCAAAAGGAAAAAACGGAGCTCTTATAGGATCATTTGGTTGTCCGTCTGTCTGTCTGTCAAGAACCTTCATCTCGGGAACGCGTGGAGGTATCGAGTTGAAATTACAAACATTCACTTAAGCGCGATCCCTTGAAGTTGTGGAAATCAAACTTCTGAGTTAACGAAAAAAAAAGATGTCGCAAAAAACGTATATTTCGACATTCTCAAGGGAATCAAAATTCGTTAAAGCCGCTGGCGTTCTTACGAACCATCCTTTTTTTTTTAAGGTGGGAAAATCATCTAATGACAAATCCCGTTCTTGGACGGAGCGGGAGATAGTGTCAGACTTTTACTGACTAAAAACCTACTTCTGTTCCTTCGTTGCCTTCGTCCCAGGGCCCCGGGTTTCGTTTTCACACTACCCATGGCCCCAGTAGGCTTCAACCCTGCTGGGCCCCTACGATTGCTGACATCACCCTGAGGCGCGCGTGGAACAATACGCGCCGTCGACGACTTGGGCTCGGTCCGGACAGTTACCGGACGGTCGGACGGCGAGCCACCCATTACTCGCCGTCCGCAAGCCTGCGCCTACGGTGGCCGGAAATCGGGATCGGAATCCCGGCGGCGGTTGGGGCGTGAGGACCGTTGCCGTTGCCTCATGCGATCGGCCGCCTCCTTTGCTAGCAACGAACCATCAGCGATAAGACCGCCATTGTACCCACAGATTAAAATAAATAATGTATTTATTGGAACATATTTTTTTAATTATTGATACATTATTTATTTAATCATTATTTATTTAAGTAATGTTACTTTTTTTTGTACACTGTACAATAAAGTATAATCTATTCAATTCTATTCTATTCTATGATGATTTTTATCATTACAAAACAATAACACTAGTCTTGTAGTTCATAGTCGTAAGGCCAGTTCGTCAGTGACTTGCTATGCGCCGGCGTCGATGTTATCATCGACCTCAAACTATGAAGTTGAGTTTCGTTATTAAAAGGGCAGATACATTAATGGAATGGGTACTGAATGTGTGGACTTCAGACAATTTTAATATGTAGGTACATTCTATTATTAGTAGGTATTAAATTGAGCAGTGGTGGCCGAGTGGTAACGGCCTCGACTTACGAATTGTATGTAGATCGCGGGTTCAAGCCCAGCCAGGCGCATTACTTTGTGTAATTTATTTCATCACCACTGCTCTCAAAACGGTGAAAGAAAACATCGTGAGGAAACCGGCATGTCGTAGAACCAAAAATTGGAAGACATGTGACATTCATCAACCTGCACTGGGCCCGCGTGGTGGATTACGGCCCATTCCCTCTCCCAGAGAGGAGGCCTGAGTCCCACTAGTGGGAACATTAAATGGCTGATTATGCTATATTAAATTGTGAAGAAATTCGGTTTATAATGGGAAGATTTTAGGTCGCAACTTCCGCCAGAAAAAAACGATTACTTTCTTCCCTAAGAATAGCACTATCTATCTAATGACCCAAATATCTCGTCGTCAAGTATGTGAGTTCATCTATTCAATTTGGAGCTTTCTAATTTAATCAATTTCCAAATATCATTGAATCTTTTTTTGGTGGGATACCATTAGATAACTGCTCCCGTTTTAGATTGAGTGAAAAGGATAGACAGACTATAACTGACTAAAACCCACTCGTGTTCCTCCTTCATTTGCCATTTGCGTTTCAAGACCGCGACTCTTTCGAACAATATTGCAGCCCTATTCTTTGTTATTGGGGGAAACCTAGAAAAGGCACCTGTACTTTTGAATAAAGACCTGAGCGTGTGGAAATTGCTAAGCAATGGTCTTTTTATAATCTACAGCGCTTAGGTGGCATGTTACTTGGGGTCTTGTCACCCGTAACCTTATCACTAACTGCCTTTTCTTCATATCACTCCTCACACAATCCATCAATCTTTTCTTTGGCCTCCCTCTCCCTTTCCATTTATCCACGTGTATATTCTCTTTTTTTTAATTTGCATTTTATCTCTTCTTTTCACATGACCATACCAAAACTAACGATTCCCCTTCAAGTTTAGTCACTAGCGCTACTTTCAAACTCCTCGTCACACACACATACATTTTAACATTCTTATCTCCGCGCACTTATGATAAATTAAAATTTTCGTCGTTCACATTCAAAGTAGTCGCTCCTCACAGCTCATAACATTCAAAGCACAAAACAATACGCGATTGATTGTGCTCATAAGTGAAACGCAAGGTCTACGCCCAAACCACAGATATATAATATAAAACTTATACGCCCAAGCTTATCTGTGCCTTACATCATGTGTGCCGTCACTTTCATTGTTGGATAAACATGTCTGGGTTGTTTGTCTGTCAATACTTACTTAAGTATGGATAGATTGGTGTTTTGGTCTTAAGAGGACACTTCCCCAATCGGTTTTCGTCAACCTGAGAATGGTTTAAAAGAAAGAAGCAAAGAAAGAAAAATATTTTATTTGCCGGAAAAAGCGCGAAAAACTTAACTAACATATTGCAAACATTTTGCAAGACAAAAACATAATTAATTAAAAATAACATATACGCGCCACGTCCGAGCAAAACAGGCGTACGCTCAGCATAATGCCGTGTCCACACGCAAAAATGCGACGAGTCCACAGCGCTAGTTTTCAGCGTGGGCCTGTGACGTTATCGACTAACAGACGTCGGCAACGGTATTGTTTACCAATTGATTTGAGTAAAATAAATATAAATTATATTTTTTTAGGACAAAGTCATAAATGGAAATAACAGTAAAAAATAAATAGTGAGGAAATTCAATGCAATGTTTAATAAAAAGGCAATGCGAAAATAGAGAGATAAAACTAGAAAGCTCTGCTGGCACTCGGTAATACCGTCATTTACTCGAATATTTCACAAAACTTGTTCCACGATATACGCGTTTTTTTAAACTAAAAGTTATTGGAAATAATGTTGTAATTTTTGAGTGCATTATGAAAGATCAAAGTTCATCCCAAATAGCAGATTTTCAGAAGTCTTTACTGGATTAGTTTTACACAAATTTATAAATTGATTTCAATAGGAGCCTAGATAATATCTACAAATTATCTGTGTTTCCAAAATATCTAATGAAAAATGTGTAATAACGTCGCAATCGCGTAAGACCGGTTGTATGAAAAACAGTGAAAATGTATGTCGGGTTGGCTACTCTTAAGAGCGCCCTTCCCTATCCGTCGTATCGTCAACATGAGCATGGTTTTGAAGCTTGTTTTATCCAACGCTATGATAAAGAGGTAACGCGAAAAAGAGAGAACGCCTGAACTACAGAATAGAAATTTCTGTTCTGTGGCCTGAACGCTCTGTTGGCATTCAGTTATTCTGCCACTAACTTGAATGTTTCATAAAAGTTGTTCCAGGAAATATCTGTTTGTTTTTTTTTTAAGTTTTTGGAAATAGTTTTAGTCACACAGAATTTCGATTAAATGTTTGCACGTTTTTGTAAATATATTTTCTTTATTTTTTTTTAATTTATGAGTGAAGTGTGGCCGGCCAAAATTCACTCAAAATAGCAGATTTTCAGAGGTATTTATTGTTTTTTTTTTGTAGGTATAAAAAGCAAAGTCCTGACTGTCTCACTAGCTCATTAACACCCTGCCCAAACTCTTGGACCTAGAATGCTGAAATTCGGCACAGAGGTCACTTAATGATGTATAGAAAGAATAATAAAACATTTTCCAAAAATTACCCCTTAATGGGATGATGCGGGAGTCTTAAAGTTTATGTGAAAAACCCGAGTGCAGCCGCGGATAGAAGTTAGTATTAAATATGTAGCACATACAACCAATCCTAAAATATTTGTAGAGATAAACGCCAGCATTGAATATTTCGAAATCGTTTGTCCAAGTGTGTCGTGATGATCGGAAGATGTATGTTGACAACAATACTGTAAATCAGATGTCACTACATCAATAGTGTACAATTTATTGACAATTTGCATCGGCAGTTTCGTAATATTGCAGTTTGAGTTACAAATGTTGCAATTATTTTTACTTTTTGTCTGTTTGTGTCCTTGATGGACCTGTGCGTTGGATTCTTCGCTATTCGCTATACAATTTTCATTCTTCTTCTCAGTGTGTCAATAGAAAAAAAAAAAGTTAATTTTCTTAATTAAATCCTTAGCCAGGTATACGCTGACGCTGTCATTACATCCTTAAGGGTGGGTGTTCACCCTCAATACTCAATACTTTATTGCATTCCATATTATGTACATAGATGGTATAAAATATTGTCAAGATCAATATGAACCCTGTCGGGCACAGCAAAGTTAGGAGAGAGGATGAAGGCTAAGTAACAATATTCATAGAATTAATTATTATTATAGGTAGATCTAATAGATGTAGGTATATGTATATTATTGTGTGGTCCCTGTCGCCACTGTTCAGGTAACAGGGCATGTGGCGCAAGGTGGAAAGTGGTGGTCATGAGACGCCGCATCGCAGACCGGAATCGTTAGAGAATCTCTACGGATTATCTTTATTCCAGCCAACCTGAGTGCGGGGTCTGTTTAAAGTTTTCCATGTTGGCCATGGCAACGCATACCAAGGTGTGGCTCTCCGATTCTTCATTGACACTATTTTAGTCAATCGGTTTTTGTTTCTTATTTTGTCATCATCAAAAACATTTAAAAACGTCACTCGAGCATGCGGTGCCAACTCAACTCGCTATAAATTATAATAGCGTTTTATTAAAAAAAAATGTGTTTAACCACTATCTCACCCGAAGGCGTTGATGTAACTGACAATAGAGCAAGATTGTCTTAAACAGTACCAGGTAATTTGGTTATCAGGAAACGCACTGGCAGGGAATTCTATACCTTATATTGTGATTTTTAATTAGCTGTATTAAACTGACAGCAGTGAACAATGCCAAGCGGTCAATGTACAATGTCCCGATGACATTAAACCATTGTTATAGCTGTCACTTTAGTCTGTCTAATTAAAAATTTTGGTATAGCTGTATGGTACGCACAAGTACGTCCAAAACCATCAGTACTTATAGGATACATGAAACCGTGAATTCTAAATAATACTTACTCTTCATCTTGAAACTATTGTGTGTAAAATCAGATCCTTTGACTAAGATCCCAAAGCCCCTCGCAGATGACGTCACAAGACCCAGATTCCTGTATATAATATGCGACATGTCCGTAATGACGTACGTGAATTTAATTACAGGGACGTGTAGGATTACGGTGAGATTAATATAGACGGTGTACCTACCCGCTAACAATAACCTGGTGATCGATTTCAGAACTACAAATGTGGTGGATGAGGTAAAAAGAAAGAAGGAAAAAGAGCTTATTTACGACAAACATGGCGCATACCTTAAAAAATAAAACAATAACAACTCTACACCCCTATTTTTTTTTTTAGTACAAAAAAAATGGGGCACTATCCGTACCCGTTACTGATTATATTTTTGTAGTCAAAAAAGAAAAAAACGAAATCCCAAAATTGTCCACGAAAATTTGTCATAATTGGTAAATTCATAATAGAATAAATTCTTCGTAATAATTGCTACTAGAAAATATTATGCGAAGTGTTTTTTCTATTTTGATCGTCATTTATTCATTCTGTCAAGAGCCTGTACAATATTTCCATATATTGAGTGACATTTTAGGATAAAAACAAACGCTAATGACTTCGCTGTTTATGAATATTATTTATTGAGACTACTTAAATAATAACAAGACCTTTTCTAATAAGCCTTTTAAGTATTTGTACTAATTAAATATTTGTGGTGTAATTGTGCGACACATACGCGCAAAACGGCCAGCGCTCAGCAAAATGCTGGGGCTCGTGTATTAGACAGAGCCACAGCGCTGTAGTTTCATTACTGGTGAGGCTGGTAGTCCTCATCTTCTTAATCATTTCCTAACTAGCTTGGGATTGGATTCCAGTCTACCCGTGTTTAACATGGAACAACTGCCTATCAGACCTCCACAACTTAGTTACGGGGCAACAGAATACTCGAAGAACGGCTTTGCGTGTTTTTCCTGGAACGTGTTGTGAGTAATGTCCTAGATAAATTTAGAAAAGAGAGAGAAAGGAACCTCCTAACCACGCTAGCCGTGTCCAAATGTACTCGTTTTTGATATAAATATTTGATCATTTAAAAATAAAAATTATCTTCTTACAAATGCCACATCCATCTACGTCATACACTTACATTCCAACATCTCGTCATTCGTGCATCAGTAACGCTTTGTCATACCGGCGCAGATATTAAATTTCTTGGCCAACATATTAGTGCACCTTTTGTGCACCACTATAAAGGGTGCATTATCGAGTATAGTATCACAATAGAGAGAGATGAAACCGGAATAAAGGTGCTTTTTTACCTGAGATGTGCGTAGCTAAGCGGTTCAAAGATGGTTCTGGCCCCCCTAGCCAAGTTACAACCGTTTCGTGTCGAATTCCGTTCTCCAATCAGTAACGTCTCGGTGTCAGCAATTGTAGAAAACGATAAGTTGGTAGCCATGTTGACGCGTCCGAGTCTTCCGCTCGTTTTACAATGTCTTTAGAAAAACGACCTATTCTTTAGTCTATGGCGAGCATTCCTACAAACGTCAAACAGGTTATAGCGTTACAAAGGATGTAGCGTTGAACATTGTAGAAATGATAACAATTAATTCTATAATTTTGAATGATGTGAACTTGGCTTCGAATTTTCTATTCGTTTGTTCTGACCACGTGACTTAACGATGAGATGATGTCATTCCGGTACATTTGATTACTTTTCGACTAGCGTTACCGATTGTAGATTATCAACTTGGCTAGGGGTACTGATCTGTGATGCAATCGTTGATGATGTTTTTCTAGGCAAGCGTTTTCCATCGTTGACCAAGTGATACAATTGAAGAAGGGAAAGTGAACTTTCGTTTTATAAATGATTCTAACTTATTATAAGGTAAGATAAAAATCTGATTCTTAATTTTTTTTGGTGATTTTTCTTTGTATGTATAATATAATCGGTCGAATCTTTAAGCTATTGTTTGTTTCATAATTTATGTAATCTTTAAACTCGATTCAATTTAGAAGCATGACTTAAACTTGTAATTTGCAATACGGATCGATTTGCACTATTTAATTCAGCTATGACTTCCAGAGAGCATTCATCGCTCAAAAAAAGTGCATGAGATCAATTTGTGGACTCAAACTTGATGACTCATGTCGACCGATATTTAGGAAACTTGGTTTGTTGCATTTACCGTCACTTTATATTTACGAAATATGTATGTTTGTAATGAAAAATAAAAAAATATTTAAGACTGCAAATGATGTGAACCCTCGGAACAGACGAGATCCATACAAACTAGTGCTGAATGATTTGCCTCGATTAGCTAAATATAATAATAAGTGTGCGCATTTATAATAAAATACCGAGGCATTTTAAAACATTAAATCCTATGTTATTAAAAGCAAAATTTTATAAATGGTTGCTTGAATATGGTTTTTATAGTTTAAAAGAATTTATAGATAAAAAGTTTTGATGTTTTTAGTTATTCATTGTTGATGTCTACTACCTAATTGCCCAAATAAAAAAAATTAAAAAATATATTGCATGCTTTGTCATAACCTAGCTAAACATGTTTGTGCTATATAGTATTTAACACCATGTTATACCATGTTTTATGCAAATAATTATATTATTATTATTGTCTGTTCGATCATCGGAACACTAGACTTAAAGCGTTGTACCATTGGCTACATGGTGGACATCCCATACGTACAAAGTTTTGGGAACACATTTATTATTCGTACAGCTGGATTCGCTGCCAGGGTCTGTGTTTCCTGATAATTACAATCTAGGGGTCTTTGAGTCAAGTGAATAGGTTACTTTTAGGCAAGCGTGCTCCATCGTCGGCCATATCATCGCTTACCATCAGGTGAGATAGTGGTCAACCGCGAGACTATCCACAATAAAAAAATATACTTATGAAAGAAAAGGCACTTTAATAACATATTAGTAATAACCTATGAGTCTTTACGTGAAGAGTTAATAAGATACATATAGGCAAGCGTGTTCACATCTTCACCTACCACCAGGTGGGATAGATCAAATCTGAACTGGTCATTACTAATTAAGGGTTTCGTACCTCAAAGGAAAAAAACGTAACCCTTTACCTTTGTTGTCTGTCTGTCTGTCGGTCTATCAAGACCCTTTATCTCGGGAACGCGTGGAGGAATCGAGTTCAAATTAAAACCATATACGGTTCCTTGAAGCTGTCAAAAAATCAAACTTCTGAGTTAACGAAAAAAAAGATATGGCCGTTTATGTCGCAAAAAACGTAATTTCGACACTCTCAAGGAAATCAAAATTCATAGAGTACCTTCTTCATTATCTATATATATAAAAGGAGAAACTGACTGACTGACATATCAATGTATAGCCAAAACTACTGGGACTATGAGCATGGAAGTTTGTACAACTTTTCCTTTCATAACGTAGGCGAGCACTACGAGAGGATTTTCCAAAATTTAACTCCTAAGTGGAGGAAACGGGGTTCAAAGTCTGTATTGAGAAACCTATTTTCACGCGTGTGAAGCCGCGGGCGGAAGCTAGTCATATATATAGTATTGGTCCCCCGCTAGTGCAAATATCATATTATTATCACTGTTAGACATAGACCTCACCCAAGTGTCGTCACGACGAACGGTCCTGTTGTCACGCATTTATCGGATACTCGCGACTCTCACAAGGTCATCGGTCCACGAGTACCAAGAATCGCCAAACTTAAGTGCCAGTGGGCCGGGCACATTGCTCGCAGGACAGATGGTCGTTTGGACCGAATCCTTCTCGAGTGACGACCGCGTACTGGAAGACGTAGCATTAGAAGGCCTCGCACAAGTGCAAATACAGTGCAAAAACTATCGACTAAAACATTTAGACGGTGATTACTATCACAAATGTTAATTCTCAGATGCACAAATTGATAAGGCACCTAATATTAATAAGCGTTCTGTAAAGCTTTTATGAGCAATAAACAAATCTTTCTATCAATCACGATAACCTTTGCTAATACTTCTCAATAATAAACTAAAAGAATTTTATCGTTTAATAAGTCGAGAGCATTGCTATGTATTGCGTACTGCTTTGTTGTTGTTAGTAAGCAAATTTAGATTTTTTGCAAAGTGACTGTGACTATTTATTTATTTATTATTGATCTTCATGCATAATAAGGTACAAAGGCGGAATTAATGCCTGAGACATTCTCTACCAGTCGACCTAGGGTAGTAGAGAGACAATATGGTAGGTGCATAAAAAGAAAATTTTATACGAAAAACAAGAGTAAAAAAAGTATACATATAATTAAAATATATATGACATAATGACTAGTATCTTTTTTTTTGTTTGGATTATTTAATCGTCAAACAAGAAAAAAAGAAAACGCCGCTTGAGGGCAGCCCCAGTCCGATTCAATTTGGGAGCCAGACGTCGGAAGTGCTTCGGACAGACGTGTGCGGTGACTGTCCACAATATGCTCTATTCTAATGTAGTTTGTCTACATATGGGAGAAAAACAAAGCTAATTAGCTTAGTTATTAGACTACCCCATTCGATGTTTATAGCGTGTCCTTAATGGGGAGCAGAAACTTCGCCTAACAAGTCACAATCGGCAAAATATTTTCGAAACTTTTTAAACTTTTAATAACCATGAATATATTGCGGTTCGGAAAATGGAGTCCCTACTCTATGTTATAGCTATGAAATACAGTGCAATAAATAAAAATGTTGACCCAACTGTATTTAACTAATATGCTGAGTTAGGCGCCTTTTTGGCCTCGACCAGATTTATAAATAAATATATAATTATTATATTAATTAATTATTAACATAATTTTTATTAACATTATTTAACGCATGTTACTAAAAGAGTTATGAGTATACATGTGGATGGGTGGAGATGGAGAGGGAGGGCAAAGAAAATATGGATGGATTGTGTGATGAGTGATACGATAGAATGGAAGAAAAAAACGCGTTGCGACCCGACCCCAAATAAGACGGGACAAGGGCAAGGAGATGATGATGATATATATATCATTATTAGCTGTCCCTCGTGGTTTCACCCGCATCTTTGGTTACTGCACCGCTCCCGTGGATTGCAGCGTAATGTTATGCAGCCTTCCTCGATAAATGAGCTATTCAACACTGTTTTTTTTCTTAAGATTAGCGCGTCTAAACGTACAAACAACTGTTCAACTCCAACTCTTCAGTTTTATAATATTGGTTTGAAGGTTATTTATAGATTTAAAATGTTGAGTGAGGTTCAAAAGCATTTTTTCTTAATTTTTTCTAATTTTCGTGCGCTCAAGCATTAGAATCTTTTTTTCTTTTTTTTTTAGCGTTACTCCACACTAAGAATGACTCCTTTATCCTGGGTAAGTTCACAAACATGTAAACTCACATACACAAGACATCCAGACCCGAAACATAAATATTCCGTGCGGGAATCGAACCTGCGACACGCAGCGTTGCAGCCAATCACTCAACCAGTGCGCCAAACGTGCCGTCGAAACAAAAGACGTCTTTGACCATCCCTTAAAACCTGAGCTTTCATTAGTAATTCCGCCACTCCACCAATTTGACACTTTGCCCGCAACAGATACAAATCGCTAAGCTTCATTGCGAGATTGACCCTCTGAACTCGATGTATCGATTTCGCAACTTTTCGTGAGAAACACGACCGGCCGACTATTGCACTGTCTTCTCAACATATTGAACGTTACGTGTGTTTAAGTCACAGTTCAATACATAAGCTCATGGCTAAATTAATTTAGTCAGTGAAAGTCTGATACTCCCTCTTGGTCCACCTAGAGCGGGAAAATTAAACTAATGATTTCCCATTAGCATAATCAGCCTTTTTTTGTTCTCACTGCTGGGACTCAGGCCTCCTTTCTAGGAGAGGGAATAGGTCACGCGGGCGGGCCCATTCCGGGTTGGTGGTGTTTGATTTTTTGGTTCCAGGACATGTATAATGTGTTCAGTTTCCATACGATATTTTTCTTCACAGTTCTGAGAGCATTGGTGATGAAATAAATTACACAAAGTAATGTAGTGTCCTGGCTTTGAACCCGAGACCCCGATTCGTATGTCGGAGCCGTTATCACTCGGCCACCACTGTTCTGCCTCCTAGAGCGAAAGAAGTTATTCATGATTTCCCATCCAAAAAATGGCTATGCTTATATGCTTAATATAACAATGCTTAATCTAGAACTACATTAGAACGACACACACGTGTAACACCCCTGATTTGTACGTAGAACGACGTCGCGTGGCGTGGATCAAGTGTAGCTCTACAAGTCTAGTTCCCGTATAAAATGTATGGAGACCGACGCACCCAGATCAGCGTGTGTGGCACACGTGTGCGCAGTGTAGTTCTAGCTTTAATCTCTGACCGAGGTGAAAAAATCGGTCGCGTGAAGTGTCAATTATGCGTTTGGATTAATCTCTAAACGAGTATACACTATACTCGGAGTAACTCGGTATCTAAATTAACACAGCTCGAATCATTTTTCTTTGTATATTTTTCCAAAGAACAGTCCTAATTAACAAACTTTCAAAAAAATACATTTATTCGAAGTTGCAAAGGATTAACTTAGTTAGACTTTTGATGGCTTAATTCTGCTCTCTGCTTGGTAAAGTTTGTTCAAAAAATATGTTTTAAAATTTATCAAAGGAATACTTCAAAAACAGTGTTTTTTTGTAAAAAAAAAATTAGAGATCGTAACTAAACAACGTATTTATTAAAAATGTTATCATTATCCTCTTTGCCATAGACCTAATTTACTTCTGGAACGCATCATTTTTTCTTAGAGCGTAAGAAGTAAAAAAAAACTAGGCAAGTGCGAGTCGGACTGGCACCCTGAGGGTTCCGTACAAACTTACCTATGTAAATAGTTCAATTCCGGAATGGAGTCTGGAAGATTTTTCCGAAACGCAAAAAAATTCACAACGCGTCCCCGAGATAAAGGGTCAGACAGACAAACAGACGGATGGACAACAAAGTGATCCTATAAGGGTTCCGATTTTTCCTTTTGAGATACGGAACCCTAAAAATTTTTTAATATACTTACTCTATATGAATTTGCATGCCGTAAGGTAGAATGTAGCGGAATGTAGATGAGGACCTATGTATCATCTTATATCTATACCTACATTGATAGCAAATAAATATATCTGAATCTGAAAAAAGAATTAAAAAAAAGACCTGTATAAAAAAAACCTGCAATAACTCCACGGACACTCTTTTCCATCATCATTATTGCAGCCGAAAGGCGTCCACTGCTGGACATAGGCCACCTCAAGTATCGCCACAATGAACGGTCCTGTGCGTCTCGCAACCGTTGGATTCCTGCAACCCTCAACAGGTCATCGGCCCACCTTGTGGGAGGCCTTTCAACGCTGCCTCTTTCAGTTCGCGTCACTCTCGGCCTCTTATAAATAATGTACCTATTACTTAAATTAACTGATCACACTAGTTTTTGCCAGCGGCTTCGCCTGCGTAAAAGTAGGTTTCTCCATACAAACGTTTCATTCTTTTAGGGGGAAATTTTGGAAAATCCTCTCTTAGTGCTCGCCTGCGTCATAAAAAGAAGCCTAATGTCAAACACGCTCCTAGTCATATGTCAGTCAGTCAGTTTCTCCTTTTATATCAGGGTGTCACCGACATCGACGCACAAACGAGTACCATGGATCCAGTACATGATCCTGGAAGAAGTGGAATTTTTGGTCGGTTTTTTTTTCGTAATTTATAAAAAATCTTATGTTTTTTATTTTAAACTGTATAAAATCGTTATTCTAACATTTCTGGTGAAAAAAAAAAAATTAATTACTTTTAAGATTAGTAGTGTCATCGGGTTTGATTAGAATAACGAACGATTCTGTCAACCCCGATGACTTTTTAATTAATTAAAAATATCATCGCGTTTGGTTAGAATGGCGATTTTATACAGTATAAATTTAAAAAAATACAGTTTTTGTTTTATAAATAAGGTAAAAGCCGACGAAAAATTCCACCACTGGGGTGTCCACAATTATGGCGGTAAGTCCCCTCTTTGAGCCGTGGTTGGTAAGACCTCACGGCGTCCTCACCTTTCGCATGACGCAGGTTCTCACCGAACACGGGAAATTAGGAAAGTTCCTGCACGGAATTCGTGCGGAAGCGACGCCCGGGTGTCCCCACTGTGTGGGCCGCCCGGAGGACACGGTGGAGCACACGGTGGAGGTGTGCCCCGCTTGGGAAGAGCAACGCCGTGTCCTCGTGGGGGCCATCGGCGGCGGCGATCTCTCGCGCCCGGCCTTGGTACAGGCCATGGTCCGGAGCGAGGAGGAGTGGCAGGCGGTCGCCTCCTTCTGCAAAGCAGCAGGCTTGCGGACGGCGGCCAATGGATGGCCCGCCGTCCGACCGTCCGGTAACCGTCCGGACCAAGCCCAAGTCGTCGACGGCGCGTATTGTTCCACGCGCGCTTCAGGGAGATGTCAGCAAATCGTAGGGGTCCAGCAGGGTCGAAGCCTACTGGGGCCATGGATAGTGTGAAAACGAAACCCGGACACTGGGACGAAGGCAACGAAGGAACAGGAGTGGGTTTTTAGTCAGTAAAAGTCTGACACTACCTCACGCTCCGCCCAGGGGCGAGATTTATCATAAGATGATTTTCCCATCTAAAAAAAAAAACCACTGGGGTGTCCAGTATTATGTACTGGATCCATAGTATTCGTTTATGCGTCGATGTCAATGACACGGTGTATATAAGATTTCAGTTTTCCTGTAATGCAATAAAATTATAAGATAGCTGTCCTTCGATAAACATGGGTTTTAAAGTGCTACAAGGGTGGGGGGGACGTTTTAAGCTTTGTTCTTTTCGGCAAAAAATCTGATTTCTTACTTTTCCTTTTTCTTTATTCCTGGTCCCGCTCTTGACCTCAATCTGACCTGATTGTAAGTTGTGGACGAGGTTAACGATAGCCCGAGCGAGTCCTGAAGATGCCTGCTATATCAAATCAAATGCCATATATGCCAACAAATACTTGATAAGTACACATAAGTAAGTTGCACATAAGTATGTATCGTTCTTCTGGATTTGGATGAAACTTAGTTTACGGCAGCTAGTTAGTATTAGCTAGCTAGAATTTCATCATCATCATTTCAGCCGAAAGACGTCCACTGCTGGACATAGGCCTTCCCCAAATGTCGCCACAATGAACGGTCCTGTGCGTCTCGCATCCATCGGACTCCCGCAACCGTTACCAAGTCATCGGTCCACCTTGTAGGAGGTCTTCTAACGCTACGTCTTCCGGTACGTGGTCGCCATTCCAGAACCTTTCGGCCCCAACGGCCATCCGTTCTGCGAGCAATGTGCCCTGCCCATTGCTACTTAAGTTTGACGATTCTTCGTGCTATATTATATAGCTAGTATTTAGGTACTATTATTACGTAGACATAATAATTTAACATAATACTTCTGCCAGCAGATTCGCCCGCTTAAATGTAGAAAATTACAAGGAATAACGTAGCACTAAAACACACACAAATTTTCGCTTTTATTTATTTATTTATTTATTTATTTAAACTTCATGTACAGTAGTGGTACATAGGCGGACTTAATGCAACAAGGCATTCTCTACCAGTCAACCTTTGGGTTAAAAAGAAAATAATGTGGTAGGTTTGCACAATAAATAAATAACAGATATTTTAAAAGAACAAATAAAATAAAAAATAAGTTATTTATAATAATAAAATACATATATATGCTTTTATCAGTGTGATCATTTATTTAGTAGGTACTGATTTTTATATTGTTTGAAACTGAATTGTTTTTTGTACTTATTTTTCCTACTCTCCTTTCGCTGATATGCTGGATGAGATTTCTTCAGAAGTAAGCATAAATTTTGTACCAATATTTTTTCTCCGTATTTTTGTTCGTTTAATAATAAGTTTATACATATACAGAGTTCTTTTGTTAGAAGAAAGTCGTAGGTATAAGTCATTAATATTGCTTGCCCTTTGAAATGCATAGTTTCTACGTTGGAACTCTTATTATGAAAAAACTTTTTTTTTATTAGCTTTTATGGTTATTACTGCGATATTAAAGGGAATACAAAACACAAAGAAACCAATAAAAACCTAATTTAATCGAAAATAGAATAACATAAATTTAATATAGTGTTTATTTGAACTTATAATTCCAAGTCCATTCAAAGATATAACACTTCAAAACAACCCGTTTTAAAAACGGCAATTTCATAGCATATATTTATGTGTATTCATTCATTATTATATAACTAAATATATTATACAAGAAAGAAAAACATTTGCTACAATTCGCGGCCAACAGTAAAGATGAAAGTGTCCTTCAGACAGACAGACACTGATTGTACATAATTGGACGAGCGTGAAGAATGCCTGGCTCTATGTGGTTACGTCGTAATTATACTCATTGTTGGCCTAATGTGCCACGATGGGCTATTATTTTGAACTAAATATATTGATGTCTTGTGAGTTATGAGAGCTTTTGTTCGATACTGTGATTATTAGGAGCTTTTTTATCTTTAGTTTGACGTCATTGATTTTATTGTGTGTCTGTTAAGCAGGTAGATACAATAATGTAGATAATAATTTTCAGCCTCTCCTATGTTCCTACTTTGTCTTGCGTTCCAGGGCTCCGGGTTTTCCTTTCAGAAGCGAACCCGTTGCCCCAGTAGGCTTCGATCCTGCTGGGTCCCTACGATTTTGCTGACATCTCCTTGAGGCGCTTAAATACGAGATACCACCTAATAATAGACACAGTTTTTTTTCTGCTTTTGTATTACATCAAAAAATCACTCCGAAAGGACTGTATGTGTGTATAATATTTACTTCAGAAATCCGAAACGTTTATTTCAAATAGACCAATTGCAGGCACTTTTGAATTGTCAAAATATCGGTCAGTCAAAAAAAGTGAAGCTTAATTGCACGTTCTAAAGCGTAGATCTCTTTGGAGAAGAACGTGCAAGACACTCCAAACTATTATCTATCTATACTTAATATATATACCTATTTAACATTAGCTGACCCGCCGAACTTCGTTCCGCTTATAGTCAGTGAATGTGGTGTTAGCTAAACTGTTAAAGGATAACGCCATCTACTGGAATTACCAGAACCAGCATAGCATAGCATAGTCGGCCTTATAACTTTCCAAATGCTGAGATGCAGGCCTCCTCTCTAGAAGAGGGAATGGGCCGTAATCCACCAAGCGGGCCCAGTGTGGGTTGGTGGATGTCACATATCTTCGAATTTTTGTTTCTGGGACATGCCGGTTTCCTCACGATGTTTTTTTTCACCGTTTTAAGAGCAGTGGTGATGAAAAAAAAATACACAAAGTAATGCACCTGGCTGCAGCATAATTCATATTAAAATGATATTTTAATTAAAGATGGCTGTATATATATATAGATATAGATTATAAATCAGTACCGTTTTTTTTTATTGTTGAAGAGCTTGCGCTTGACAACTGTCTCACCTGATGATAGACGATGATGTGGCCGACGATGGAGCATGCTTGCCAAGAAGTAACCTATTATCTTTTGACTTAAAAGACCCCTAGGTTTTACCTATCAGGAAACACGGACTCCCGCAGGGAATTCCACTCCTTAGCTGTACGCACAATAATATGTTTCCTAAATTTTTAGTTCAGTTTTAATTGGAATGTAATACAGTTGGCATTCATAATTGTGCGCACAATTAATGTATTACCAAAACGCTTTGTACGTATGGGTGGGGTCGTATTTGCATAGTCGATGATAAACTCTCTAAGATATAATTAAGATAGTTAATAACACAATTGCGAATCGTCGAATAGTACATTAGATATACTTATGTAGAACTTGATTCAACTTTCACTGAATAATCGGCGTAGGCGCATGCTCGCTATGCACAACCATGATCATAGTTGATCCTTGAATAGTAATATCAAATTCGTGACGCGGTATGCAATGTTTTAAGGGTTTTGTAGCAATAGGGTGTTAACCTTCATCAAAAATCAAAAAGGGGGTTTTATAGTTGACCCATATGTATGTCCGCGATTTCTCGAAAATTTCTGATCCAATTTGGATCGGTTTTTTTTTACTCCAGATTTTTTTATTGATATAAACTAGTGCTTGAATGCGATCATGCCTGATGGTAAGTTATGTAAACGTTGATGGTGAGACGCACTAGTTTATTATGAGCCTGTTCACTCTAAGACTGGATTTTTTACTTGCGGAATGCAACTATGTTATTATTCTTAGGTAGCTCTATTTTTCTTAAGCTAATTTTTATGTGAATCCTTGTACACCCGATTCTACTATATTTATATTATATTCCAACTTAGAGCGGGAGAAGCCCTAACTTAAAAAAAGTTCCCTTATAGGTACTTAGATCACTTACTAACCTAATTCGTTCAAAAGTTTCAAATCATCTTCAACATATTTCATAAGTAGATCCATCAAATCGCCACATCCATTCTTCTCTAATCTGTACTGCCTAGTGTTGAGTACTCAGTGATGAAGTGCGCGAGGTCGCAGGGTCGAGTCCCGACCCGTTCCTTTCACTTCACTTATGTAATCGCCCATGTTATAGCGTTCATGTTTTGTGTTTGTGTGTGTTTGTGTTTATTGGTGTCGTGGCTTCTGCTTGTGTTTAAATTAGTTTGAAACTATTTTATGACTAGCTGCTACTAGCGGATTTGCCCGCGTGATAGTAGAATTGGGATAATTATCCCAAGGAAACATACTCCCCGGACAAAAAGTATCCTATATGCTAGTCTAGGACATGGTCTACACAGATTTCACCGAAATCTGTTCAGCTGTTCGAGCAATAACAAACATACACACACATACAAACTTTCGCCTTTATTTATTTATTTATTTATATATACTTTATTGCATACCAAGATTACAAATTTAAAAATTGAAATAATATTACAAAAGAAACATTTGGCGGCCTTTCCGCACTCGGCGATTTCTTCCAGGGAACCCAGAATAGATAGAGAATAACCCCCTTAACACTTTTACAGCGGATCACGATCTCAGCTCGGCATATTTTTCTCTTATTCGCGAATCACGAGTAGCACTCATAAAATACAATCAGTAGATTTTATATACACAAAAAGAATTATCCATATACTTCTGTCCGTTATTTTTCTATGATGTTAACAATTGTGCAGAAAATCGCCCGCGTACCGTATCAAGCGGCGCTCTAAACGCTCCGCTGTCAAAGTGTTAATAACCAACCCCCCCCCCCCCCCCTTAAGCATTTATAATATTAGTGTGATTAAAATAAAAACAACCAATTTATATAACTATACACTTTATGTAAAAGTCAAAGTCCTTTTTCACACTATCATATACTCAGGTCAAAACCTTCGACCTAGAACCGTTAGACCAAGAAGCACAGTCGTTCCTTTTATGATCTACTAGCTTCGCCCGCATGAAAATAGATTTAACCATACAAACTTTGAACTCCCGTTTCGTCCTGTTAGGAGGTGAATTTTGGAGAACCCTCTCTTAGTGCTCGCCTACATCATAAAAGGAAGCTTTGTGCAAAATTTCACGCTCCTAGTCCCCGTAGTTGCGGCTGTGCGTTGCTATGTCAATCACTCAGTTTCTCCTTTTATATTATAAAGATAAAAAGAATAGTAAGTATTTTTCAAAATACACCCATTATTTTTTAAGGTGGGAAAATCATCCAATGACAAATCCCGCTCCTGAGTGGAGCGAGAGATAGTGTCAGACTTTTACTGACTAAAAACCCACTCCTGCTCCCTCCCCGCCCTCATCCCGGGGCCCCGGGCTTCGCTTTCACACTACCCGTGGCCCCAGTAGGCCTCGACCCTGCTGGGCCCTTACGGTTTCGCTGACATCTCCTTGAGGCGCGCGTGGAACACTACACGCCGTCAACAACTTGAGCTCGGTCCGGACGATCGAACGGCGAGCCACCTATTGCTCGCCATCCGCAAGCTCGTATTTTAAAAACCCCTGTTTTATCCCCTTAAAATACACCCATAAGGGGATGAAACAGGGGTCTACAGTTTGTAAAGAGAGTCGGACTTTTACTGACTAAAACCCTCTTCTCTCCTTCAGTAATCCTTTGCGTTCCAAAACCTCTGTATCTCTATCAAAATTTCCCGTGGCTACTTATGTACCTTAACCACCTTATGTACCTTAACCGTGGCTACTTGGGGCTACTTATGTTAACGTAAGTCAACATAAGTAGCCCCACTTCCGAAATTAGTAATTTTAGACATACCTAACTGTTGGGCAAAAAAAAAACTCGTGAGGTAATTGACTTAAAACAGTCTAAAATCTTTTGGTAGTTTCTTTTTTGAGATAAAATAATCGAAATCCGTATTTTTTACGAGACTTTTACTGACTAAAGCTCACCCGTGTTCCTTCTGTTGCCCTTTGCGTTCCAGATCCTCGGTAAATCTTTTTCAATCCCGCATAGCATACATTCATTGCCTAGCTTAGCTAATATTATTAGCAATTTAAAGACCATTTCGTCAGAATTGAATCAAATAAACTAGTAGAACAACGCCACAAGTTCATGATTTATTATCTTTGATCTGCAAATGATATATTGGTCTGTTAGCAGTTTTATTATCATTCAATTTGTCCGAATATTTTGTCCGAAATAACGAATGAGTTTATTAAACTAGGCTGTTCTAAGGTCATCTGGTCTTTGCTAATGGGATATGTTTTTTTTTTTTTTAATTTGTCCCACACTAGGAATAATTGTATTGGACGCGTTCACAAACATATAAACTCACATACGTAAGACACCCAGACCTGGAACATCTATAGGCTATATAAATATTTCTTCAGTACCGGAATCGAACCCGCGACACGCAGCGCAGTCAATCGCTCTAACTGTGCCGTCTTTAGAGTATTAGTCTTTAGTTATCTTTCTCAGCCTCTCGTGTATCCTACAGAAACTGCATATTTTTCGGGTCAGTAAGGGTGTTTTTAATATCGTGCGTATTTCATCACACTTGCGGGATTGCTCCGCATGCGGGGCTGCTGCCCGATGTCACTCCTCGCACCATCATCATCATCATTTCAGCCGAAAGACGTCCACTGTTGGACATAGGCCTCCCCCCAAGCGTCTCCACAACGACCGATCCTGTGCGTCTCGCATCCACCGCATTCCCGCATGCGTATTCCACGCTTGACAATAAAAACTTGTATGAAAAGGACATTTTCGGGGGCTACGCGTGCGGAGCAATACCGCATGCGTGATGAAATCCGCATGATATTAAAAACGCCGACATAGTTTGTCAGGAGTAGTCAGTAAGACTCTGTCACTCCCTTTCGCTCTACTTAGAGCGGGAGAATTTATATGAAGACTAACTGCTACCGCTGTCTTCGCTCGCGTGATAGTAGAAAATTTATTTATCCCAAGGGAACATCCTACGGAAGTAAAAAGTATCTTATGTGCTATTCCAGGACATGGTCTACACGTGTACCAAGTTTCATTGAAATCCGTTCAGCCGTTCGAGCGTGAAGAAGTAACAAACATACATACTCAACTTTTGCCTTTATAATATTAGTGTTTCTATATCTGATTAGGTATTTATGTGTGATGACTTGAGATTTCCGCAGAAAAGAACTTAAGTTGCAGAGGATAGGGTACATTGCTCGCAGCCAGTTTCACAATAAAAGCGTATAGGTGCTAATTAACTTAATTAACAAACACTAACCTCTAGTGACATCACTTAGGTGTGTCTCCGCTAATTAATATTTATCACGTTAGATTTGTAGGTGTAAATTCTGAGAGGCTTTGGTGGCTACAGTATGACAACAGGTCACGGGATCCTGTAGGTGTGTTAAAAGAGGTTCTCAATATGTTATTAACTTACGTTACCTCCCTAGTGACGATCATGCAACATCGAATAGAATACAATATTGGTTTTAGTATATTATGTTACCGGATTGTCCGCCTAAATACATGGTCACCGGGCCATTTGGGCGACTGAGGGGTTGTTAAGCTCCCGCACTCAACTGTGCGCTGGCTCCGAATGCCCGTTATGACCAGCCGTGACCTGTGCCGTACTTAGTGTCGGTGGGGTCCAACTTGTGAACTTTTTTAAATAATTTTGGGGAAAAAAATATGACATGGTGTAAACCTCGGCCCTGATACGAAAGGCAACGAAGGAACAGGAGTGGGTTTTTAGTCATTGAGAGTCTCGCACTATCTCGCGCTCCGCCCAAGAGCGGGGTATGTCATAAGATGATTTTTCAACCGAAAAAAAACATGATGTAAAAATCATTGGAGTTTCTGATTCTGAACAAAATATATTCAGGTTTCGCGTATACCTACTAAAAAGAATGTTGTTTAACAGAATAAACTTTATGATATGTATACTACCAAAAGGTAATATTCAAAATATCACGTTCCTAGAACCAGTAGTTTCGGCTGTGCGTTGATGTCAATCAGTTTCTCCTTTTACATAATGGATGTTCCTTTCAGATAATTTTCTACTATCCCACGAGCAAAACCGATGACACAAGCTAGTTTTAATTTACTAGTCATTAACCAATCGCTTCCTATCACCTGAACCATTCCAATGACCACTTTAGCACCCTATTACGTCAAGAATAATTATGACCTAAGTTCCATTACTTTAGGGCCTATAAAGTCAGGAATCCTGACATAATTCAGCCTGTTTATTCACCTTAGTGACTTCACTAGGAGTGGCTTTCCAGTTAATATTTAAGGCTCTAACTCCCGAGCAGTGCCATAAAACAGTGACTTTGTGAAGCTTACTCCTCGGTAACGGGTTAGACAATAGATTTGAAAAAAAAAAATGTTTATTAAACATTTATGTACAACATTATCGATCTTTGAATTTTTCGTATGACTAGGACATTGGCAAAAAAAAAAAAATTGAGCCATGATATTTTTCGCTTATTTTTCCTATTCCTTTCAAGGCTTTGAACCTTAGAAATATGTTTACACAAAAAAATAGCTGCAAAAAAAAATAACACTTAATTCTTCAGATTGTACTTAGCATATGGTAAATCAATCAATATTTTGCAAAGAAAATGGATTTAAACGTCAGCGGGGCTCTATGCGTGCGCAGGTGGCAGTACGAGTAGGTATATGTGCGTTTAACTCCGGCCAGATGATGAAGAGACTATACGCCTTAATATTTAACTAACAGATAAATCTACATTGACGGTCTTATGTGACTGGCTTGCGAAATAACTTGCGCTAAGCGACCGGTAACGTAAGACACGGGGACAGGGAATGTACTGTGAATTGATCATTTAAAGAAGTGTCTGGACTGCTTGCAAAGATACTCACGCTAAAGACGAGATATGAAATCTGAATAACTCATCGCTAAGTACGCATATATCGTCTCTCTTTCATTACTGTTTTTAACCCTCAACGGAACAGAGGAGTATTATAAATACGTTTGACATATCTGTGTCTGTCCGAGGCATCGTAGCTCCTAAACGACTGGACCGGTAACTGAAGGGACATAGGTGTGGTTTTTAATCTGTAAAACTCTAACTGGTCCCCCGCGTTATCCTAGAGAAAACAAATAAAATGAGCAACAAAATTAGTGCCATGAAATCGCGAAACTGGATCGCGTCAGTGTGGGACCACGACAGAGATGTCGGGACGACTTAGATGTCTTTTTAAGAATTGATCAGGGCTTGAAACAATGGAAGTAATAGAGGTAGGCTTTAGCCCAACAGTGGGTCAAGAGAGGAGGTGCAAGCTGTAGAAATAATCTACAGTAATATTATAAAGAGGTTAATTTTAAGAACATGTATGTTTTTTTGTTTGTAGGAGGTAATCTCTGAAAGTACTGGTCCGATTGCAAAAAAATTTACACCGATAGAAAGCTTCTTAATTCCTGAGTGACATAGGCTGCTATATTTTATGTAAGCGGGTGAAGCCGCGGGTCAAAGCTAGTAATAACTAAACCTATTGTAGTTCTATTGCCTATACAATTTATACGTATTTCTCACGCTCCATACATCGTGCAATAACGAGTAATAACAAACACTACGCCACGCGGCCACGCCCGTAGGCTGAGTGTATCGTCGTGGCATCTGCCATTTTGCCATTCGTGTCGTAAGAGGTGAATAAGGGGTTACAGTGTTGCAAATCAATTAATTACTAGATTGTCAAAACAATAATTTTAAGCGTGCAACATAATATCTGGCTTGTAATTAGATAGTGGTAAAGGTACTAGTTATAGAGGTTTTTTGGGGTACCATGCCTCAAAAAGAAAAAAGCGAATACCTTATAGGATCACTTTGTTGTCCATCTGTCTGTCTGTCAAGACCCTTTGTCTCGGGAACGCGTGGAGTTATCGAGTTGAAATTGAAACCATATACTCAATTCTGCAGTCCCTTGGAGCTGTGAAGAAATCAAACTTCCAAGTCAACAAAAAAAAAAGACCATTTATGTCGCAAAAAACGTACTAATCATCACTTTCAAGGGAATCAAAATTCATAGGGTACTTACTTCCCGTTGACCCAAAATCCTGAAATTATGCATAAATAAAGGTCTTATAGCACAGGTATAGAAATAAATCTGAAAACTGTTTAATTTGAAGTTAGGTCACAAAAAAAAAACTTTATTTGCTTTATATTATACGTATTTATAGTATAAAGGCGAAACTTTGTAAGTATGTACGCTGTCTGTTTGTGTGTGCTTGCTACTACTTAACGCTCAAATTAACGGTTTTAGATGAAACTTTACAGTAATATAACTTCATATAGGCTATCTACATCTACACTATTATAAAGAGGTAAAGTTTGTTTTTTTTTGTTTGTGGGAGGTAAACTCTGAAAGTACTGATCCGATTGCGATAATTGTTTCACCGATTGAAAGCTAGGTGCTTTATTCCTGAGTGACAGGCTATATTTTATGTAGGTTTTCGGACGAAGCCGCGGGTAAAAGCTAGTAATTTATAATGAGGGGAATTATTAATGTAACGCTGGCTAAACCGTTGTCAAGAAATAATTTCACTATTTACACTTTTTTTTTTTAGGTGGGTTAATCATCTAATGATAAATCTCGCTCTTGGGCGGAGCGAGAGATAGTGTTAAACTTTTACCGCCAAAAAACCCACTCCTGTTCCTTCTTTGCCTTCGTCCCAGGGCCCCGGGTTTCGCTTTCATACTATCATTATTTACACTACGTATTTATTACTTTCTGTTAAAAAAAAAATACTCAACAATCGCATACGTACTCCATTTTGAATAATTACGTACCTACAAGTTTTTTGCTGGAATTCCATAACAGAAAATTTTTACTCATCATTCCGAAACATGGTTTCAGAATTATATTGTTTTCGTATATGTATAATTGAAAAATTCAGCATGAAACAGCAAAAATTGTTGGATCAAGGTAATTGAGACGGTTTTTATATAACAGGTTATGTATAGAACGTACAGGAATTTATTTATTTATTTAAACTTCACTAGTGGTACAAAGGCGGACTTAATGCAACAAGACATTCTCTACCAGTCAACCTTTGGGTTAAAAAAGACAACACTGTGGTGGTGCGCACAATAAATAATATCCTAGTTATATAAAAATAAAATAAAGTTTCAGTGAAATTATTATGCATATAATAATAAAATACATATTAATACTAAAATTATAAACCAATAAAAGGCAAAGGCCTCCCTTCCTTCCTTTCATTTTAGGGGGGGGGGGGGGTCCACTAATGACGTCGCCCGCTCTTAGGCGGAGCGCGTGGGCTAGTCAGACTTATTGATTAAAAACCCACTCCTGTTCCTTCGTTGCCTTTCATACCAGGGCCGAGTCTTCCTTTCAGAATCAGACCCTTGGCCCCGGTAGGCTTCGACCGTGGTTAGCCCCTACGGTTGCTGTCGTCTCCGTGAGGCGCGCGTGGAACAGTACGCGTCGTCGACGACTTGGGCTCAGTCCGGACGGATACCGGACGGTCGGACGGCGAGTTACCCATTGCTCGCCGTCCACGAGCCCACGTCCTTTTTTCCATTTGCCTCTATCCTTAGCCTTAATATGAATTAAGCTATCTTCTAATCGGAAAACTAATAAAACAGTCTATTTCCATTATAAAACACAATTACTAATTTCACAAAGGCCTCATGGTTCAATATTACTGAATCATAGTCCAATTATACTGATGAGACAGGCCTGTTGGTCTAGTGGTTAGTGGCCTTGACTGCTATGCCGGAGGTCGTGGGTTCGATTCCCACCCAGGACAAATGTTTGTGTGATGAGCACAATCATTTGTTCTGTGTCTGGGTGTAATTTATCTATAATATGTGTTTATTTAGAAATATTTAAGTATGTTTATCAGTTGTCTAGAGAACACAAGCTCTGCTTAGCTTAGGATTAGACGGCGTTGTGTGATAGTTGTGTGAATATTATATTATACTAGCTTCTGCCCGCGGCTTCACTCGCGTGGATGTAGGTTTCTCCATACAAACCTTGGACCCCCGCTTCATCCCCTTAGGGAGCGAATATTGGAAAATCCTTTCTTAGTGCTCGCCTACGTCATAAAAGGAAAACTTGTGTAAAATTTCACGCTCCTAATCTTAGTAGTTTCGATTGTGCGTTGATATGTCAGTCAGTCAGTTTCCCCTTTTATATATATAGATTATTCTGTATCGCAGTCCAATTTTCCAGTTTCTACAATATTATTTAAATTCTCATTCTCATAACTGAGCCTTTAACATTTCTCTAATTTTGCTACTGTTCCGTAAATACTCCAGTTGGCTATTTGTCTGTCAAGTAATTTACACTGATTTTGTATATTTAAAGGAAAATTGACTTAATGTTGATAATTTTAAAGCACATTTTGCTTTGTCCCAAATGTATTCCCATTGATGAATTCTTGGCCCCATCTGTGTCTTGCAATTAACAATGCTAAGTCGTTGGGGTTTATTCTTGAGGATAGGAGATAAAGTGTATGAGAAAATCTGGATATCATTAGTATAAAAAATATGTGTCATAAAAACAATTGATAGTTATATTTCTAACTTGTTCATTTTTTTTGTACTAACTTCGTTTAGCGACTTTGCCCGTGTTAAAGTAGATAATATATAGTCTATGTGACTCAGTGATAAAATAGCATTCTACAAAAGAACGAATTTTGAAAATCGGTTCAGTATTTTTTGCGATAATAAATAACAAAAAAAAAAAAAACGTGTTTAATTCTTTAATTTTGCTTTATTTTTATTACTTTGTAATTATTGTTTGAACCGTTCTTGACAATCATAGAATTAATACATCACTCTTACATCTATACTTACTGCAACCAAAGACAAAATAGGTACAATATATTTAAAATTATTTCGAAAGGCATCACTGAATACATTATCGAGTCCTGCCTCTTGATAGGGCCCCCAAGAAACTGACGCCTGTACAATAGTGCGTAATTTTTCGAACCATTTGCTCTGCCGGCCATTGTTGTTCAGAACTGCAATTAAGAGACAGAAGGGGGAACTTAATGCTCCTCTGATCGACTATTAATAATTATTATTCTCGTAATTACTTACGGTTGGTTACCATACTCTTGTTACGGAATCAGTTTTGTTATTTTACGCGCAATGTGTTCGACAAATTTCTGTTCGGTAATTTCTCGAACGGTTTCGAGAATAGGACCCGTAATTTTTTGGCAAAATAATGCTTTGTTTGTTGTCAGTTTTATTTTAAAAAGGGTTTTAAATATTTTGAGTGGATGTTAAGTGGTGCTTAACTTGCCAAAATAGATGGATTTGGTCGCAAGCAACAATCACATTTCTTTTAAATAAATTGTTAAGATATTTTTGAAAGCTGTGTTGCTGCTTTGGGTCACCGACGATTAAATCCTGATGGTAAAGAGTGTCAACGTTTCGAAGCAGTTTCCTGTAGAAAACGAAATTTAAAAATGACAGCCTTCAGCTTTTAGCTTTTATAAAAACTTACTAGAAGCTTTACCATGACGTGTTAAAGTGTCAGGCGAGAGAGCGAGAAGGAAGTATGAAACTATAAACCCTATACAAGATTAGTTTTATAGTATAATATGTGAACCCAAAACACGTGTCTAGTGCTTTTATGTAAAGAATCTATCTACAAAATTTTATAACTGTATTTAACATTAAAAATCACAAAGTTATAAGCTTGTTATGTTACCTAGTTGTCCGCTTAAATACATGGCCTGGTGGCCATCTAGGCAACTAAGGGCCTGTTTTGCTCCCGCATCCATAGGATGCCCGCTATGACCTTCCGTGACTTGCGCTGTATTTAGTGTCGGTAGTGTCTAACTTGTGACCATTTTTAAATATTTGTTTAGAAAACATCTAACATGGGGATCGATTGGAATCGATTCAGTTACTGATTCTGAACAAATTATATTCAGGTTTCGCATATACTAAAAATTATGTTGTATATGTTTATTGAATTATTTTCTGATTTACATAAAAATATATAAATTAAGGGCTTAAACTAGAGGTAAGGGTACAATAATTGCGTTCTACCTGAACTCGGTTAAAACCTGTATCTCAGTTAACTTATTTAAGTGCTTATCTATATGTATATATAAAAGCGAAATACCACTTACTGATTAATCACAAAATCTTCGAAACTATAACACCTACAAACTTAAAATTCGGCAGGTAGGTTCCTTATAGGGTATAGACATCCGCTTAGAACGGATTTTACGAAACTCTACCCCTAAGGGGGTAAAACGGTGGTTGGAAGTTTGTAAGGAGAAACCTACTTTTACGCGGGCGAAGCCGCTGGCAGAAGTTAGTATGTTAATAATATTATGAACTAAAATTTATAACTTATGAGCAATATTATTTAATTAAAATTCTGACCAATCTCTGAGCTTAGCCAACAAATCAGCATCATCGCATGACATAATTTTGACACAACATTCTATAATTATTTTTTTTGCAAATATAGTAACTACAAGAAGAAAATTAAGTCCAGCGATCCGATGCCAAGGGACTTATTCTGAAAGGAAGGCTCGGCCCTGGTATAAAGGGCAACGGAGGAACAGGAGTGGGTTTTTAGTCAGTAAAAGTCTGACACTATTTTCCGCTCCACTTAAGTACGAGGGATTTTATTGGTGATTTTCCTACCGAAAAAAATAACTACAAGGAGAAAATTATGTCAAATTGCCCAAGAGAATACTTGGAAAAGTTTAAAACAGGGTCTTTTAGTCCATAAAACAAATTCTGACAAATATTACGAGCGATCCGATGCGGTATGTCAGTATGAATAAAGATAGACCCCATATCTCATTCCTTAAGACATTTTACTTATGACGGTAGTTGTAAATTTGATATTCAACGACCCTAATCTTTTCAAAGCAAACTCAACCATATTACTGTTCAATTAAAGTTGAATTTGACATGAGATTTTGGGGTAATAAATTGGAATTAATACTTAAGGTTATATCGCCAATATCTCAGTTTTGTGAACTGGTTTAATGATTTTCAATGTTTTAGTCCGCTTTATGTTATTCGTTCGTTCTGTTTCTAAGTGATAACAGAATTAAAGGATTACATTGGCGCTTGGCAGTGGAAACCTCGTAAGACCAGATCACGAAATTCTGAAGGTGGGAGAAAAAAGTGTCTCCTGAAAAAAAAATGTATGGAAAAGATTTTTTTTTATTCTCTTTTATGTTAAGGAGTTTTATCACTCATTGATATTGTCAGTCCTGTTACAGGAAACACTTATAATAAATTAAACAGTAACTTCTGGAGTACAGAAATGCATATAGCATTGCAAGGCATATTCAGCCATATAACGATGGCTTAGAGTGAATACCTCGTAACTGTGAAATATATAACTTTTCAGGAGGCACAAAAAACCAAATTAGACCTTTATTATCATGTAATTTTAATGATGCTTCTACGTGTTTTATTCAAATATTTAAAACTATTTTTTTTTTCGCAATTTTTGACGTGCTGTCGCGAGGTAATCACACCTAACTAACACGAGCTAGATATGCATTCAACATCGTTGATGGCGCTACAAGTATCGAATCAAAAATTTTGCGTTATACAAGATTGTGCGTTTCGAGCTTTTCTTTTCAGAAATATAATTAAATTACCTAAAATTGCATATCCGAGGTATTCACTCTAAGTCATCGATAATGTCCCCACTACTGGGACGCAGGCTCTCAGTAATGATGAAATAAATAACACAAAGTAATGAATGACAACTTCAACGATTCAAAAAGGACGTTTCTCTTGTCTTTGTATCGGACACATTTTACCAACACATGCTCTGTCATCCTTCTTCCTAAACATCTTGTCTCTGATCCTAAGCATTTATTAAGGATTTTCTTACTTTAGAGAATTGATTGACGTTCATTATCGAGATTACTCTGGTACTAGGTAAAGATTTAAACGTTTTAAATCGATTTTTCGCTCGAGTAGGTACAGGAATTACGAGATGATCATTAGGGAATTCGCTTTAATGAATTTAGATTTTGGTTGATCGCTTTCAATATAGTCTTCGTGTCTTTACTAATTTGCTGTCTTATTTCGTACAAATATTATTTAACTAGCTGTTAAACGTTAGAAAAGCCACCGTAGGTTTGCGGACGGTGAGCAATGAGTAGCTCGCTGTCTGGCCGTCGTGAGGACCAAGAAAAAGCCAAGTTGACGATACTTTTTTTTAATTTATGTAAACCAGTGCTTGACTGCGATCCCACCTCATGGTAAGCAGTGATGCAATCATTGATGGTGAGGCACACTTGTTTATTAAGAGCCTTTTCACTCTAGCTTTGAAGACACCTAAATTATAGTTGGACGGGAAGACCGCAGCAGGCAATGAAACCTACCAGATTGGTTTCGCCCCACTTGGAGACTGCCTGAAGTGAGACATTTGTACGCTCCATAGCCTTTCGTTCGGACCGGATTAGCTCCTTACTTGCCGTATTTGACTACCATGTACTGAAAAAAAAAACAGCAAAACTGGCCCTTGAATGCAAAGGACAGCTAAAAGAAAACGGGTTGGTTTTGGTCAGTAAAAATCTGACACTCCTGGTTCTGGATCTGATGGCTACAACCCGGAAATCTTTAAGTCAAGAGTGAATAGATTACTTCTAGGTAAGCGCGCTCCTTCGTCGACCGCATCGTCGCTTTCCATCAGGGCCTCAAGTCTGCTATTACAATAGTGTCAGATAATGGTCTATCATTGACTTCATAATTTTTTATTTTGGCGAGTTTGGTAATCTACTATTATAATGGCGTTATTATAACTTTCCAATGGTCAACTGCTGACACTCCATTGAAAGAAATGGTATAGAATGGTAATCTCGTACATATTGACGAATGAATGTCTGCATATGCGGTAATCTGCTAAAATTTTGACAGTTCCTTTGATCAGTGACCTACCATTAGAACGTCATTGTGTAGTCATTGCTTTTAATAAGCTCAATATTGTCATTCTACCACAACTCTATTACTTTTAGCAAAATGACAATGGAATCGTGTTGGAATGTCGAATTTATAAAAATAGCAGACTTGGGCCCCAACCCTCCTAACCAAGTTACAACCGTTTCGTTTCGATTCTCTTTTCGTCGAACGCCTCGAGTAGGCCACGCCTCCGATTCCTTTATTCTGACGTCATCTCAACGCTCAGTCACGTGGTTAGAACAAAGGAATAAGAGGCGTGGCCGACTCGAGGTACGAAACGGTTGTAACTTAGCAAGCGCTAACTTATAAAAATAAAACTTGCTCCATCCAGAGCCGATCATGCTATTTCATAATTTTCCACCTCATAAAACTCACTAAACTTAGTTTAGAACTCGAAAACAGAGTAAACCATTCTTAATATAATTACTTTATTCTCTTTTACAAGACAAACAACTGATTTATCGGTCATATCATATCAAAAACTTTGTTCGCTTGTCTATTTGAGTTATTAATTCGAACTGATCCCAATTGATCTGTTTATTAGATTTGGAACCTGATCTATTTATTGGGTTCCCATTTGTTTTTCTTATATAATACTACTAGTTACAGCCTGCGGCTTCGCCTGTGTGAAAGTTATTACAAGTCCTTCCAAAGAAAATTTTCCCAGGAGAACATAACTAGATAATAAAGTTTTATGTCTTATTTCAAGACATGGTCTCCTTTGTGGGCTTAAGATTGTTCGAAAGAAGTACCCTGTAGATTTTGAGTCACTATGATTCTGACATTCTCCTCTAGCTCCACCCAGAGCGAAAGAAGTAAAAAAAGAAAAAAGAAAGACAAACTAAAAACTAGCAAAAAAACATTATCAATTAATAGGGAAGATATGCGTCACATCCGCGCAAAACGGCCAAACGCTCAGCATAAAACTGTGGCGTCACGCATTATGCGATGAGCTCACAGCGCTGGTTTTCAGCGTGGACCGGTGGCGGTGTCGACATAAAGACGCCCGAACGGTGCAAGTCATTTCTTAGTTTTTTTTTTGTCACGACATGTGTGTAATTTATTTATTATGCTATAACAATTTTGTTTAATTCACTAATGTTACTATGGGTTAATTAATGACTAAAAAACAAATAAATAATTTGATGATGATGATGATGATGAAAAAAAACCCATGTGCCGAATTTTATCCAAATTTGTTCGGCTGTTTGAATGTGGACGAGCGATACATACACATTATTCATACATCATTTTTTCGCGTTGATAATATTAGTGTTATGTGTTTAAATACTAAAAACTTACTCTAGGGCTCCAGTTGTTTTATTTTTCATGTTTAAAATTGACACCTCTAACACATAAGTTCTTAAGGTAAAAAGTGCATTTTTTCAGAAGAAGCGTTTTTGTAATTCTTCTTTTTCTTTCATTGTTAACGAAAAAAGTTATTTGTGTAAAACTTTTTAACCAACGTAATTTCATTATGTAATCAATATAATTAATCAGTTCAACTTACCACAGTACCAGCAACTGGATGTAATAAAAAATAATAATACAAGTTTACTAAAAAAAATATGTTACGGCTTTATGCGTTGGTGGTATTGAAATCATCAAATAACTGCTCCCAGTTTGGGTGGAGCAAGATGGAGTGTTAGAATTATACTTATTAAAACCTACCCGTGTTCCTCCATATGCCCCTTGCACTTGCCACGGTAACTTTTAGAACAATCACGCTGCCCAGAACCCTTTGTAAACCGTTTAAAGATACACTCTCATCAAATTTCAAAACACATCCCCAATTGGGATAAGGTCAATAACCAGTGCCGTAACTAAGCTTTTAAATGCCCGGTGCGAGCTTCAATAACTGGCCCCCCTTATAAAAAGTTTTAATCTTACCCGGAGAAAAATGACTGATGTACAAAATACGTGTGACGTAATGCTTTAAACATCCCCACCACCACCACCCAATGTTTACTTCTTGTAGGTGCTGGAGCCCTGGGGCCTTACCATGACGTGATAAATGTCAGTCGTGCAAAATATGGATGGAGCAATATCATTTAACAGTTCAGATTAGGTCGTCAAATGGATAGCGTTAAGGCCCTACCACGAGGTAGGGCCTCTATGCAGTTACAAAATCGGCAATCCTGGTAGGGTGCATCTACAATCGTATTATATACACGATAAATAATATGTATTGTGCCTAACCTACTGACTAACAAGCTTGAGCGAAAACTTGGCCCAGGCTTGATTATTTCTGTGCCCCTCGAGAGTCTGCGCCCTATGCCAGTTACGGCACTGTCAAGAACCCCCTTTTACCCTACCTACCGGAAACTAAGAAGAGATACGTTAAAGTGTGTTTGTTTGTCACTGAACAAACACGGCTAAAAGCCGAGTGTCAATACGTTAAAATGCGTTTCGAACCAAGTATCTGCTTGTTTTGATCTGGTAGATGTTAAAAAGTTATAACAGAGGCAGAAAAAAAAAACATTCAAATTAAAATGTTAATTTGCAAGAAATACGGAACCACGTACCGGAAGACGGAGCGTTGTAAGGCCTCCCATAAGGTGGACCGATGACCTGGTGAGGGTTGCAGGAGTCCGATGGATGCGAGACGCACAGGACCGGTCATTATGGCGACACTTAGGGGAGGCCAATGTCCAACGGTGGACATATATCGGCTGAAATGATGATGATGATTTGCAAGAAATACATTGTTTATAAGAAAGATCTTTTAGCATAAGAATCATTGTATTAAGTCTGTAAGCAAGCGTGCAAATATTTTTATAAATATAGTTAGTTGTTGCAGAAAATTTATAACACAAAAAACCATTGGTCATTGGTTTATTAGTCCGTAAGCCTTCTGTAAAATAAAATAATAAATAACTAATTACTAAGAAAGAATAACGTACCTTTAATTTTTATATTCCACAACTTTCACACACCGCCACCTAGTTCCAAACTAAGCAGAGCTTGTAGTATGAGTACTAGACAACTGATAAACATACATATATATTTCTAAATACAAACATACTAGAGATAAATTTCACCCAATAACAGAACAAACGATCGTGCTCATCACACAAATATTTGTCCTGGTTGGGAATCAAACTCACGATCTCCAGCATAGCAGTCAGGGCCATTGACCACTAGACCAACAGGCCAGTCAAATATGATAAGTATGTATTTATCTAGCATTAGCTACTGCATGTGTCCCACCTCTGTCCGTTGTAGACATTGAAACCATCCAACCGATGTGCCCTGAATTTGTTTCGTCCAACAGGCCAGTCAGAATTTGGACAACTCATATTCACAACGCTGAATTCTTTATTGTACTTCTACCCGCAGTCGTGCAAAAATTAACCCAGATCTAACCAATCCACATTTATATTCCCTCAATCCAAAAACACCCCTTGATCTTTCTATCTACTATAGTATTCGCAACTTCATAACATAACGCAAGAATCAAATATAAGAAAAAACAGTTGGTGAAAAGAACTAAGAATTCGTATGCGTACTTCGTAGGCCCTCGGGAGCGTTCGTGTGTTTCCGTGGCCTTAGGGAATTAAGGGGGAGAAAGGTTATCCGCCAATATTGTATTGTTTCATATCAGCCGTTTATTGGGGGCGTGATTGACATAGTTTTTTTTTGGTTTAGTTTTTAGAGAATAATGTAAAAAAGGTTCTGGAATGGCGACAACGTACCTGAAGACGTAGCTTTGGAAAGCCTCCTACAAGGTGGATCGATGACTTGGTAACGGTTGCGGGAGTCCGATGGATGCGAGACGCACAGGACCGTCCATTGTGGCGACAGTTAGGGGAGACCTATGTCCAGCAATGGACGTCTTTCGGCTGAAATGATGACGATGATGATGATGCTGTAGACAGGCGCGACGCGATAATGTGACAGTTATGCGACAACCATTAATTACATAGAAAATCTTATGTCCAATTTCAAGACATGGTCCACCCTTGTGTCAAGTTCTATCCAAATTCATTTAGTCATTTGAGGGTTAAAGAAGAATAAACACGTCCGTACGGCAAGCGTCCGGACCGAGTTAGGTTCGGTGATCAAAGCAATTCTTCTTGGTTATTAAATATATCCACACAGCAAAAGACTGAAACCCGACCCCAAACAATATCAATATTATATATACCACAAGGCATTCGGAAAATACCGACTCTCTGAAGTTAGGCATTCTGACTCCGAAATATCTGTAACGATATCCATTGATATTGATATTAGCAACTGGATCGGCCTAATCGTGCTCTCTGAGGCACGAAGCGGTATTTAAATGTTGACCGTCCATCAAGGAACTGATGAACACAATCTTAGCTTTACCATATCCCTGCGGTATTGTTCGAAGGTGTTACCATGGCTCTTACAAAGGGCAACTGAAGGAATAAAAGTGAGTTTTCGTCAGTAAAAATCTGACAATCCCTCTCGTTCTACCCAGAGCGCAAAATAAGTCTTCCAGATAATGGTTAAACAGCAAAAAAAAATGGGATTTTCTAAATAGTTTCATCATCACATACTTCAGCCTGGAAACGCTCGGGTGTCACCATTGTGTGAACCGCCCGGAGGACACGGTGAAGCATACGGTGGAGTTGTACCCTACTAGGCCGGAGCACCGCCGTGTCTTCGTGAGGGCGATCGGCGGCAGTTACCTCTCGCGTTGGGCTCTGGTACAGGCGGTCACATGCTATTCCTCCAAATTAAAAAAAAAAAACACTTCAGCCGAAAGACGTACATTCCTGAACACAGGCCTCCCCCAAGCTTAGCCACATCGATCCATCCTATGCTTTTGGCATCCAGCAGATTCCCGTAGTCTTCATCAGGTTAAGAGATAAAATTTTCAAACCTCAGCTCAGATGCTTGTACATTAGGTATATTATAAAGGTTAAAGTTTGTATGTGTTTTTGTTACTTCTTCACGCTCAAAAGGCTAAACAGATTTCAATGAAACTTGGTACACAGGTAGACCATGTCTTGGAATAGCACTAAGGGTACTTTTCATCCCGGGTATATGTTCACTTGGGATAATTTTGTATTATCACACGGGCGAAGCCGATGGCAGCAGCTAGCGTTTAAACACACCTTTAAACCAAATCAAGTTTCTTATCAAGATTAGTGAAACAGAACATGCTGTCAACATGTCTTGAACTTATCTCTCGTTCGTGCGAATTGTGTGAATTGTAAGTTCTAATTGAACGCGACTTATCTGTAAATGTTGGTACTGCAAGACTTATTAGTTAATGTCAAAATGCTTGGTTTGTGCGTGGGTTTACCAATATCAGTCCCGGTAATGAATTAAACGAACTTCATTGAGCTCCTTAGTAGTCCTGAGTTGAGGTACACGAGTTCCGACAAATGTTTGTGGTGACTAGACAGGTCCACTCAGATCTGTGTGATTCTTTCCTTAAAAGATGATCTCAGACACCAATCTGCATGGTTCTCATATGATTTACCCGTTACATGTGATTAGACTACGGGGTTTGTTTCAGTGTTTCTTTTCAGGGCAGTCAGTTTTCAGCTGGAAAACACCGGCTTCATCTAGTTAAACTTGTTCAAAACATTGATGAGTAAAAGTGTTTTTAAAGACACCTGGGAAACACAGACTCCTGCTAGGAATTCTACTCTTTCGCTGTACGCATAATGAATGTGTTCCCAAAGCGTTTTGTGTGTATGGATGGAATGTCCACCATAAAACGGTGGCGCAACGCCGTGCACCTGGTGATCTGATACATGCTACCTAATACCAGATTTCAGCTAAATTCGCTATGGTATAATTTAATACTTGTGGCGATATTAAAATGATTTTGTGAGGCCTAAGGCTGACTGAAAATGTTTTGTCGATACATTGATGACTTTATTTATTAAAATCACCCTCCAAATCCGCATTAATAGCCCGTAGGGGATAAATTATAAATCCTCGCATTAACGGGTTTAGGGTTCCGAACCTATTAAAAAACAATAATCCTTGTGATTTGGCCAGCGTGAGCAGCGTCCATTAATTTTTTACCATCAGTCTCATTAATTTGCCAACCTTTGTGATCCTCAAATCATAAGTTTGTTTGAAATTTATGGGTAAGGTAGTTATCATTGATATCACTTATTCTTTGCCGGAGTCTGTGTTTCCTGATGGCTACAACCCGGGAATCTTTAAGTCAAGAGTGGTTAGGTTACTTCTAGGTAAGCTCCATCGTCGACCGCATCGTCGCTTTCCATCAGGTGAGATAGTGGTCAAGCGCGAAACCTATCAAGAATTAAAAAAAAAAACAATATTGTGCTATTACTAAAAGTGCAAATAGTGCAATAGCATAGTGGTTTTTTTTATTTATTTAATGATGCGGTTTTACTTTTGATCAAAATCGAGTTTGAGCTATCTTTTTTTTTTTTTTTAATTCCTTATCATCATAGTTTCCTAGATTCGGTTTTGGCTATCTACACCCACTTGAAAAATTCACCCTGTTCAATTTATATTTATTTAGCGAGTTCGTTGCTTTTCATCCCGATTAAAAATAATTGTGGTGCGTGCCAGACCGAACTAGACTTAGGGCTTGAAGGGGTCGTCTATAGGGGGGGCTGTTCGATGGAAAGTTAGTGCTTTGAGTGCATTAATGCAAGTGCGTGGTTTAATTATAGGTTTGTTTATGAAAAAAGTTGAGAAAATAGGTGTATTGGAACTCGGTGCCTTCATGAGGTGTTTTTTTTTTTGTTGGTGGAAAAATCATCCAATGATAAAAAATCATAATTCAGAATCTCGATTGAATGTTATGAGTACCTGTACATCTTAACTATTAAATATTTTAATTTAATTTTCAGTTTGTTTAAATACATATTAAGTTATATTAATAGGTATTTAAACAAACTCAAAATAATAATATGTACAAACGGGTAGAAAAAGAACTCATAGGGCATCGAAAAATTCGTTCCCATAGATGTCAATGCGGAAAAGTGCCCAGAACGCTTTTTTTTTCCGGTGGGAAAATCATCTTATGACATCCCCCGCTCTTGGGCGGGGCGGGAGAAAGTGTCAGACTTTTACTGACTAAAAACCCACTCCTGTTCCTTCGTTGCCTTTCGTACCAGGGCCGAGTCTTCCTTTCAGAATCAGACCCTTGGCCCCAGTAGGCTTCGACCCTACTGGGCCCCTACAGTTGCTGACATCTCCTTGAGGCGCGCGTGGAACAGCACGCGCCGTTGACGACTTAGGCTTGGTCCGGACGGTTACCGGACGGTCGGACGGCAAGCCACCCATTGCTCGCCGTCCGCAAGCCCGCGCCTACGGTGGCCGGAAATCGGGATCGGAATCCCGGCGACGCCCAGAACGCTGGCAGCATTGCGACGCTGGATGGTAATACTGATTCGGAAATTCGTCCCATCGATGTCAATAGAAAAATTGTCCAGAACGCTGGCAGCTTTCCATGCTGGATGCCAATGCTGATTGGTTGACCGAAGAATAGCCCAGCCTTCTGGTCACGCGGATAATTATATTAATATACTTATATATTAACTTGGAAGCAATTATGTTATGACTAGATTATGAAGGGCCAAAGTTTCAAGTTTTCAGAGGTCTTTATTGGATTAGTTTTACACAAATTTATGTTTTGATTTCAATAGAAATTTAGATAATATTCACTAGATATCTGTGTTTTTACAATATCCAAAGAAAGGTGTGGAATATCGTCATAATCACGTAAGAGCGCTTGTATGGAAATGTACGAGTTTCTCGGGTTGGCCGCCCTTAATGGTACCTACTTTGGTTGAATCTCCAAAAACCACTTCTCGTCTACGTTATATAAGGAAGCATTTTGGAAAATTTCGCATTCCTAGTCCAGTTTCGACTATGCATTGATATATTATATCAATCAGTCAGTTTTTCTTTTTTAAATATAGATAATCAATTATCATACATTTTCACTGACTCACATTCACAGTATAACATCTACATGTGCCTGAAAAAACCCATTTAATATATCCGACCTTTTGACTCCGTTTTACCTTGACCTTTCACCCTTCTTCCTTCAAAATCAACCTTATTTTTTGAGAAATAAAGGTTATTTTTGACTGGTTCATAAAAGGGAGTCAGAGATTCGAATTTCAATACCAATATCAGAAAGTTATTGAAGAACTGTCAGGTATTGGATTCAATTTGATTTTTTTTTTATATTCGGAGGCTAAGGAAACATGGTAATGTTGGAATAGGTTTGAGGTTAAGAGGCCTACTTATTAAGCACTTCGTTGCCAGTTCGATCAAGGCTGGCGAGGTTCACTGTACGTACGGCGATAGGTAGACTTATTTTTAGCGGTCCTTACCTCTGTCGGCAAAAAACGGAATCTTTACAGGATCACTTTGTTGTCCATCCTTCCCTCCTTTGTCCTAAGAACGCGTGAAGGTATTAAGTTGAAATTAATAACAAATACTTAGGTATGGGTACCCCTTGAAGCAAATATAAAACCAAACTCTAAGTCAATGCCATCTAAAAATAACGTTTGTGCTCCGTTTTATAAGTGCCCATGTAGGCCTATGTGAAATAAAAACTTTTGACTTTGACTTTGTTTAGTAGCATATTTTGAAACTTGTAAGGAAATCGATACATACAGAGTTCTTCCTGTTGACCTAGAATCTTGAAATTTAATAAAATCAAGGTGTCATAGCACAAAAACAGGAAGAAGTTGTGGTCGTAAATTTGTATTTAGGTACATCATAAAATAATTATAAGTAAGTTTGTATGGAGTACGCTGGCAATCCGAATATGGTCCTTACCGAACGGCCGGACGGCGAGCTCGGTCATCGTTTCGATGTTAGTCATTAAAAGTCTGAAATACCCTCCAGATCCACCGAGATCAGGAGAAGTAATTTGATGATTTCCCACATTAAAAAAAACAGTATATATACTGTATTCATGTTGCAAAATCCTCAACCCTCACTGATAAAACTAGTTACAACCATGTCTTACTAATACAACATTTAACAACATTACTCCTACCAAGAACCATTTTCCATCTAAACGCACTTTTTATGGCCCCACTGTAACATCCCACGCGATGTGTGTTTAATTCTACTATTTTATAACACCGAGAGCGTCGTTCCGTTCACTCGTTCATTCATTCTGTTCACTCACTCGATCTCAATCACAAACGAGACTCGTGACGTTGTAAATGCAGTTCTTTTAAACGACGTTTAAATTTTGCAGTCTTGTTAAGCCTTATTGGATTTAATTGAAACATGAAATGTGTATAAAAATCTCACTGCTGCTGTTTATATGTTAAAATAGTTTTTTCCTGTGGCTTTAACCTCGCAAGCAATGTTTCGTTACCTTAAGGAAAATTATTACGGGATATAAGTATCCTTTTTCTAGGTCCCGGTCTATTCGTGTACCAAGTTTCATATATATAAATCCGTTCAGACGTTGATGCTTTATTAAAATTAACAAATATCCAAATATTTTAAATTTTGATAATAAACATGTCGAAAAAAAAAATCGTTAGTCGTATTTTAGCAATCGTACTATTCCATCTCTACTATATTATTTTCAGAATCAATGGATTAATCGTAATTTCTTTGCTGTGCTATCAAAACGAGAACTCTACCTTGCTTCAAATAGAATTCTTTTCTTAATATGTCACAGACTTCTGAAAACCTTAGAACGTTTAACCTTGTTTGGCACAACGCCATCTATTAATCGAATTAGGAACTATTTTAATATACACCATCTATAAGAAATAGTGTGACCTAAGTTGACATCAATTTACATAAATATGGTGGTAGAACTTGAACAAACCTGCTTCATCTGAACAAACCTGCTTCATCAGTGACTGAATATTTATTCGAGTATTTCTCGAATAATAATTTAATTAATTAACTCCTATCATAAATCGCTGGTTTCCTAGCCCGACCCAACCCTCCTTCGCCGCGGGCAGTTCATTCTTCGACGTTGCTCACTTTCTTGCTCAATATAGGAATGTTTGCTCAACACACACGGGAGTTTTTGCACCTTTTTTGCCCACTGCACCGCGACACTAGTTTTGTGCCATTTTGCCCTGGTACGATTTTACAGGGTTCATTTCAAGTTAGTTTGAGGGATGGTTGTTTTCAACTTACCTATTCGTAAGTTTAAATCCCAAAAAAAGTCATGATCAAATCATCTAATGACTTTTACTGACTACAAACACACCTATGTTCTTTCAGTAGCCCTTTGTGTCCTAGGACCACGGGTCTCCCTTTCAGAAGTTGACCCATGTGGTGTTTGAGTGATCGGGTTTTTTTTGGTGGAAAATCATCATGATCATCATCATGGTACATTTGGTAATCTCTCTCGCTCTGAGTAGAACTAGCTGCTGGGACTTAGGCCTCCTGTCTAGGAGGGTCGTATCGGAGGATGGGCCGTAATCCACCACGCGGGCCCAGTGCGGGTTGGTGAATGTTACATGTTTTTGAATTTTTTGATTTCAGGACATACCGGTTTCCTCACGATGTTTTCCTTCACTGTTTTGAGAGCAGTGGTTATGAAATAAATTACACAAAGTAATGCGCCTGGCTGGGTTGGAAACCGCGACCTACAACTCGTAAGTCGGGGCTGTTGCCACTCGACCACCACTGCTCTTACTCGGCCACAACTGCTATTACTAGACTCTAGAGGGAGTGTCAAATTATTGTATTATTATTATTATTTTAGTTCATCAAAGCTCTCAAATTACTCGTACACAACTTCATACTACTTAAACTCTTTGTTTTACATTACAACAACTTCTGTAAAATACGTTAAAGACAAGTCGTTCCCCAGGACTTTGACTCCAAACCCTTGCGTGGGCAGATCGCGTTCAAACGATGTTTAAATAAATTAAACTAAGTGTAACTTGATTTTTATTGTTACTGTCAAGTTGCACGATTATCTGGGTTGTAAATTCTGAGGTTAAAAGCAGAGTCCAGGGTAGCACTAACAGCATCTTTACAGGTCATAGCGGATAAGCAGGACCAGGAGGATGTCATTGGATGATTTTCCCACTTACAAAAAAAAAGTTTGTTGGAGATGATGAGTAAGGCGGCGCCTGGACAAGGCGGTAACTGTCAAATTAATTTTTCTGCCATAATACTTATAAATAAAATTACTTATGATGTTTTTTTTGTTTGTTTCAGGTAATTACAAAAATAACTCTTACTACTATTCAATAATTCGGATACAGGACTCAATATTTCTCAATAATTCGGTAAGTTTTTTTTTTACACTAACATGTAAACTCACCTACTCAAGACTCCAAACCCTCGAACAACCGTGTAGGATAGGAACCAAACCCGTAACACGCAACACAGCAGCCTATCACTTAACCACCAAGCCAACCGTGGCCTTAAACTTTTAATTTAAAAAAAAAAAAAACAAAATTGATACACGTAAAATTGGTTAGATTCTGCTAAATAAATAGTACCTATGGAAGTACTGTCACTGAAATCATAGGAAATACAAGTTTCAACAAGATCGTATCAATAAATTGGAAACAATACATTTAACTCTAATATCCGCCCCATAGCTTCCACATAACATATCAAAATAACAATAAGTTAAAATGAAAAATGGCAACATTCATACAAACACATGTCACTAAACACAATTTAGGGGAAACTGGGCCAATATAGGACACAGCGCTCCATCGACTAAAGTAATAAATCAATAAAACGATATTAAATAAAATTCTCCACAATATATCATAGAGCGCTCGCATTGTGTACAAAAACGACCAATAACACTTGATACGCCAGTTCTAAGTAAGACAGAATACTTTACAAGTGAAAGTAGTAGGCCTAAACGTTCCAGTTATGTTGGACGGACTATCTGTCAAAGACTAACGCTCATTTCATGCGGGAACTTATTACTTTTATTAGGAGTCGATTGTAAACGATTTAGCACGCTTATTTATTGGTCTGATAGATAATTTTATGTTCCATTATTTAATGCTCAGTTTTGGTGCTTTATGTTTTTACTTTGACAATTACATTTGTATAAAAAAAAAATCTGGGTAAGTAAGTATAAGAAAGTAATGATAAATGATATTTATTTTGCAAATAAAAAGTTTTTAAAAACACTTTTACACGTAATTTTTTTTTAGGGTTCCGTACCGTACCTAAAAAGAAAAAACGGAATCCTTATAGATAGGAAAAAAATCTCAAAACTAAATTGGTAGTTAGGTCATAAAAAAAAACTTTTGCGATTCGGAAAAATCTTCGTAACTCAATTCAGGAATTGAACTTCTTCTTCTTCTTCTTTTCGTGTCGATGTACTCTAACTAAATTTTATCTGACCAGTATTTGGCAACCTCTACGGCTCTGTTATTGGCCTCGTATAGATCGTGAAAACTGCAGGTGGTTGTGCAGGATGGACAGCATAGCAAATGACGCATGTCCTGTGCAGCGGCTCCACACTGGCACTGTGTTCGGGAATTGAACTGTTTTCATAGGTAAGTTTTTACGGAACCCTCGGTTTTTTTTTGTCAATTTAAACTAGACGAAGCCGGTGTTTCCTAACTGACTATCCTGAGAAGAAACACCGAAGCACACTGAGGGTATAACATGAAAAGCAAATAGTAGTCTACTGTTTGTATTAAAAATAACATTATTTCTTCTATGAATATGTTGTATCAAAAATTCAGTTCATAAATAATAGATTTGGCTTCGTATATCATCCACATATTTTTACATAACTAAAATAAACATTTCCCCAAAAGCGAAATACTGAAAATATTTTAACAATAACCAAGCAATATCGAAGACGACATAAATAAACAAGTTGACGAATCGAAATACATGTTTGCCAACCGTTTTGAGTCAACAAACAAAATTCGCTCCCGATTTTAAGTAATAGAACCAATATTATGTAATCTTGATCTTGTGAGGAAAGGTGGGAAAATTTGGCTCTATTGAAGACTTCCTTACGACGACAAAGGGTCGCGTTTGTAACCCAATATTGTTGTAAAGGTTCTCTATTTATCAAGTGTCCATTTTGACCCGACCTCGTCTATAGATTTGTGATACGCAAGTCTCATTTGGTTTGTCGGAAGTTCTATTCAGTATTATGTGTGTCAATGAAATGAAATAAATGTCTCAAGATCCGTATTCTGGAACTATACTGCAGCATGAATCTCGATTCCGAACTGGATTATGATGGCATTTGTCAGATTTGTGTCAAGATGTACGATGCACGTAGAACTATATTCAAGCAATGGCTTGAAAATAGTTCTAGAATACGACCTTTAAAGGGCTATATTGATACGATTTATTTAGAAAAATAAGTAAAAATATTACTCGCACTAATATTATTTTCCAGGACATGGTTTATCCATGTGCCAAATTTCATTCAAATCCGTCTGTCCGTTCGAGCATGAATAAGTAATAAACATACACTTTAAATAATTACCTTTATAATATTATTTGATGAATATTATTTATATTTCATGTGTGTATTAATACCTCTCATACCTATTAATATTGTATTATAGAAATATTGTAAAACTCATTCAATTTTTTTTTAAAGAGTAATCGTGGAGTTTCTTGCACGATCATCTCTAACGACCAATTGGTCATGTAAGCTTATGTGTACTTTTGAATTTAATTGATGAATGCCAGTTTATTTCAATGAACATACTACTATATTCTTCAGGCATGAGCTTGCGGGGCGGCCGGACAGCGAGCTACCCATTGCTCGCCGTCCGGCTGTCCGGTAACCGTACGGATCGAGTCGAATAAATTGCGTGTCTAAAAGCGGTAGGACTAAGAGCGGACCTTCGAATAGATGTTTTGAAAAAAAAAAAAATTATTTCCGACCCAACCTACTAGTTGTACGTTGTGGGTTCAAATGACACACTATTCATACACCTCACACTAAGTATCATCTCACATCAAAACACACACACCACTTTCACATCACAACACACACCACACATCACGCTTCATGTCACGTATAGATTAATTTACCATTTTTATGGAAGAGCGGAGCCTCCTGACACAGGAATTATTTACCTAAAAGGAGGCTTCAAATACAAACTTGTGACAAAAAACTTTTTTTTTTTTTATCAAGGCCAAGGCATTCCCTCCTCTAGAAAGGCCTGAATCCCACCTGTGGATTATGTTTCCAGTTGATTATATTAATATATTTATTACTAACAAAGACTGCTATTCCTGCTACTACATCTTCTGGTGCCGTCGGGTAAAATATAACCTAACTATGGCTTATGCCTATGGCCTTTTTTTTTTGTTTTCGAGGAAAAACCTTCAAAAGGCGCCCGGACTTTGGGAATAAGTCCGGGGAGGGTGGGATTTTTACCTCACTAAAACCAACTCGGTGGTCACCACCAACACGTAGAAGAGGCCCCGTTACCTCTCAAAAGACCATTCTGGAACCCCCTCTGTGCAACGACTGATACGGCACATCCCCGAAGAGACTGTGTAACGGTCTCCCCTGAGCCTCACTGTGCACGGCAGCACGTGATCACTGTGCGACCGTCTTCACGAGCAGACTCTCCACTTTGAGCGCCAGTGCTTCCAAAGTCGCACTTGTATCGGATGGTGCAAGCAGGGTTTCGGCGTGTTAAGCATCACGGCGGTTGCCTCTTCGACGCCTTCTTCTCCGAGTGGGATCGGCTCTTTCACGATCTCGCTCAGCGGCCTCCTTCTGGACCATCACGGTTTCACAGAAGTAAGCAACTTTCTTCCAGCCTATGGCCCAAGGTCTTTTTTACATAGTATTGGTAGGACGACAACAGGACGAAAATAGGCATCTTTAAGATGAGAGAAAATGATCGATAGCTACATTGTATGAATCCGACAGCCGTAACAAAAATGGCAAAGAAAGAACAGGAGTGGGTTTTTAGCCAGTAAAAGTCTGACACTATCTCCCGCCCTTCCTAAGAGCGGGAGATGTCATTAGATGATTTTCCCATCCGAAGAAAAAAAGACCTACAGAAGAGCCTCAATACCTACTACTTACATTAAAATACACTATCGAAGTTGGTCTCCATACTTCCATCAATATATTGGCTTAATATCGGTTTGTCCTTATATCGGCGATCAATCGCACAGTTGGATGCCCCACGCTCCTTTATAGCGTTCATTGAGATCAGTTGGGTCAAGGGCGATATTTTGAATTGCTGACGATTCGGACACAATGTATTCGGTCACAGTGTCCTAATTGGCACGTTTTTATTTCATTTTCTTTTTCATTGTCGATTCTGATACACACTGTTTAGTACAGACAGATAAAAAGTTTCAATATATTATACATGGGGACGAAAGCGTTACCAAAATTATTTGGTTAAATTTCTTTATATTATATTTTAAAACTTTTTTTATCTGACTGTAGTAAACGGCTTCAATAAATTTGGTGAAGTCCGAATCGTCAGTAAAAAATTAAATGTGCCGATTCGGACACTGTGTCCGAATATATTGTGTCGTAACTCGATTAAAGAAATTCTAAATACGGTGCTTAATTTATTTATTGCCAACTAACACTTATGGTTTACACCACACATATAATAATACAGTCCTAAATATTTTACCAATTTAATTCTAATGTTTTCCATGACAGTTTGATGTAATTATTGTATTTAACTTTAAACCAAATTAATAATAAGAATTTTGTATGCCTCAATAGCGAGACATAGCATAACCATAGCAACTAAAACAACATCAATTTTTTTTTTATTCTTGATAGGTTCTCGCTTGACCGTTATCTCACCTGATGGAAAGTGACGATACGGTCGACGATGGAGCGCGCTTACCTAGAAGTAACCTTGAATAGGTTACTCTTGACTTAAAGAACTTCTTAAAGAAGACTTCAAATGAACCGATAATCGACAATAAACGATTTGAATTTGATAATTTCTTCTTACGGGCTATCAATCGACTTTTGGACCTTATTGTGTTAGTACATCCACATCCTTAACAAGTTCTTAGTTTATTATTTCTTTCCAACAAAAATAAGTCACCGATATTCGTCAGTATTTCTTACCTTATACTGAGGGAGGATAATTTAATTTGCAAACTTAATAAAAGCCTGAAGTCTATTAAAAGAAAACCTTGACGAGCCATGTTTGGTTCGTCTTATGTCAGCAGTGGTCCAATTTATGTTCCGTGAAGCGGATCTCAGAGTAAATTGGTTTTTGATTCTTTTCAACAGAATTTCAATTTGTGGTAATAAGTTTTAATGGGCTTTAGTACTGGCAATTCTTAAAATGTTATATGTATTGCAATGGTGGCCCATTGGTAGTAGTCACGACTTGCGAGTAGCAGGTCGCGAGTTCAAACCCAGCCAGGCGCATTTATCATCATCAATTTCAGCCGAAAGACGTCCATATTCAATTTTAAAAAAACACTCCCTCTCGCTCCACCTAGAGCAGTAGAATTTATTTGATATTTTTTTACCAAAAAAGAGGATAAGGTCTAACCGCTTGCTAAGTTATATTCAAATTCTTCAAGCCGTTGAAGCGTGATAAATTCGTCTTTACATATAGACATTCACATTATGAACAAAATATTTGTAAATCTGACAGTTCAATGAAATTTTGATCGTCTATGGATCATATGAAAGCCTTCATCATAACATTTACAAAGATTTCTAAAGCCTTGACATTTGCTTATATCATTCTTTCGCTTTCATTCTGAAAAAAAAAATACGCATATTACGCCTGAATTACGCATAAAACCCTCACGTATTTTCTAGAATAACACACATAATTACATAATATCAAACACACATGTATGTTATCAATCATACACATCCATGCAAAACATCACACATACATGGCTATATTCTTAGATTATATTTCGATACTAATATTATAAATACGCAAGTAAATCCCTTTGTCTGTTACCTGTTCAACTCACGCTTGCGCCACTAAACCAAAATTAATTAAATTTCACTTAGATATAGTGTAGTACTTACAAAAGCTGGTTGCGGGTTCAGACCCAGCCAGGCGCATTACTTTGTGTAATTTATTTCATCACCACTGCTCTCAAAACGGTGAAGGAAAACATCGTGAGGAAACCGGCATGTCCTAGAACCAAAAATTCGAAGACACGTTACATCCACCAACCCGCATTGGGCCCGCGTGGTGGATTACGGCCCATTCCCTCTCCTAGAGAGGAAGCCTGAGTCCCAACAGTGGGAACATTATAAGGCCGACCATGCTACTTACGGAAGGACTCAGGATACTTTTTTTATCAACAGATTCCGCGGACAGGAGCTAGTAACACGTACATGTGTAACGTAATACACACAAGTATGTTATTTCGCACACTTTTACACACACACGTACATACAATAGAAGATGTATCTCACAATAGTGTAAGACAGCCGCTGGTCTGTTACAAGATTTATTAGAACTTCTGTCAGAGGGCGTGAACTGTGTGGCGCTAAGAAGTCGGCGATTCTATGTCGCTTGTACATACTAGCGGAATTGAAATGTTGTCTAGTTAAACTGCTAAGGTAGAGTTCGAAGACACGCTTGTTTGGCGGCAAGTAGGTTTGTTATAGGGTTACGAAACTCCATCCCTAAGGGGATAAAACGGGGGTTGGAAATTTGTATAGAGAAACATATTTTTACGCGGGCGAAGCCGCTGGCAGAAGCTGGTAATTTATAAACTCTTGACTTAAAGACCCCTAATTTTAGCTATCAGGAAACACAGACTACAGTACAACTAAAGTAGTGGCCAGGACTGCGAGATTGTTTGTAAGACTTACAGCGCCCCAGGACCGCAAACGGAAACCGAAGAAACACAGGTGGGTTTTAGTCAGTAAAGGTGCGACACGCCCTCTCACTCTACCCAGAACGAAAGTATTTTGATAACTCATAAAAAAAAAACCGGGCAAGTGCGAGTCAGACTCGCGCACTGAGGATTTCGTACAAACTTACCTATGAAAACAGTTGAAGTCCCGCATTGAGTAATGAAGTTTTTTTCCAAATCGAAATTTTTTTTTTCCAAAACCTACTTGTGCTATGAGACGTTGCTTTTTGTCAAATTTCACGATTCTAGGTCAACAGAAAGTACTCTATGAATTTTGATTCCCTTGAGACTGTCGAAATATACGTTTTTTTTTTGCGACAAAAGCAACCGTATCTGTATTTTTTAGATAACTCAGAAGTTGGATATTTTCACAGCTTCAAGGGACCGCAGCCCTGAGTGGTGGTTTTAATTTTAACTCGATACCTCCACGCGTCCCGAGATAAAGTCTTGACAGACAGACGGACAACAAAGTGATCCTACAAGGGTTCCGTTTGTTCCTTTTGAGGTACGGAACCCTAAAAATTACACAGATATTTGGGAAAATATTTAATTTAGATATACAGCAGGCTCAAAACAGTCGCAGACTATCCACCACATACTAAAACTCCTACATTCAAAATACTCTCAAAATATTACACCTCAATTTCAAACGTAAACGTCCATAATTGTTTTAATACAAACCTTCAGGCCAAAACGGATCGCAGAGCAAATGGATCCCGGGCCAACACGGTTCCGTACTCATAACAATAGCACACGGAGTCCCTTTGAACTATATAAATCATGGAATTAATTACTATTGGCCTATAATTGTACGAATGTTAGTGTAAGTAACGCAGGGATACGAATTATGTATGTGGAAAAGCGATAGATATTATAATTTCTTAATAGAATTTGTATTTCTTGGTTTTCAACAGTTTTATGCTGGAAAAACTTAAATCATCGTGTTATTATTGAATAAAATAATAGAATCTTGCTTAACTTTTAGAACTCTTTCAAAAGTTCCCGCCGCTCTAACAGGCCTCATCAGGCATGTAATTTGATTTCCCACAACAAAAAAAAAAAAAACGGAATGACCCAAGTGTTTCGATGACAAACGACTTAAAACTCTGACCTTTAGACAACATTATTTTTAGTATATGCAAAACCTGAATGTAGTTTGTTCAGAACTTTGAACTTTGAACTTTGTTTGTTCGTAACTGAATCGATTCCAATAATTTTTACACCGTATTATATTTTTCCCAAAAATATTTAAAAAAGGTCACAAGTTGGACACCACCGACACTAAGTACAACACAGGGCACGGCAGGTCATAGTGACCATTAGGCGCAAACGACCCCTGAGTCGCCCGTATGGCTCGGTGACTATGTATTTGTGTGGACAAATAAGTAACATAACAAGTTTATAACTTAGTGATTTTTCATGATACAGTTATGAAATTTTGTTCATTGATTCTTTACATAAAAATACTAGACACGGGTTTCGGATTTCACATGAAAAACTAATGTTGTGTAAAAGGAGAAACTGATTGACTGACATATACCAACACAGCCGAAACTACTGGGACTAGGAGCGTGAAATTTTGCACACAGTTTCCTTTTATGACGTAGGCGAGCACTAAGAGAGGATTTTTCAATATTCATGCCCTAAAAGGATGAAACGGGGTTCCAAAATGTTGTATGGAGAAAACGGCTTTTTTTAATAATTATTATTGTCATTAGACTAGACTTAGAACTTTAGATTTATAATAATTATAAACTAGTGCTTGACTGCGATACCACTTGATGGTAAGCAGTGATGCAATCGTTCATGGTGGATCACACTAGTTTATTAAAGAGCCTATTTACTCTACTTTCAAGCAAGCGAAGCCGCTGGCAAAAGCTAGTTATCAATAAGGTTTTCCTAAACAAAAAAGTTTAATACCAAAATAGTACCCAATACAATTTTCGAAGTTAATGCGAAATCCGTGTCCTTATCAATTTAATGGTTAAACGCTGTTTTTAGCCAAAGCGAAGAAGACGGCGATAACACACACTTTAGTCCTTGTAAAGCGAAACGATTATCTCAATTTATTGTTACATTATCTTCAAAGAATAAACTTAAATAATAATGTTTTATCTTTGAGATCAAAAGAAGGAAAAAGCAGTGTAAATAATGTGTCATTGTGTATGCTAAACTAGGCTCTGTTTGCAGCTTTACTCGTAGAAAAGTCAAAAATCATACTACCGTGATAAAAAGTATATTATGGCATGGACAGCTACCAGAACATGGTCTAGCCATGTGTCTTCCAAAATTTCATCTACTCAATTCCATCCAAATATGTCCAGCTGTTTGAGTTTGAAGGAGACACATATGAAAGTTTGTAGGTACCTATGGTCCACACACACAAAAATCTTACTTTTCAATAATCATAAAAAAAAAATATAAAAATATAGAAAACTTATTTCATAATAAACGTTTAACGCACAGTACCGTGCTGATCAAAACCAATCCAAAAAGCTCAAACATGATGGGGTTATCTTATTGTGCTCAGGAGTTCCCATTGCCACTAACCGACTCCATCATCAGAACAACTCTATGATACCATATTAATGCATTGTCATCCAAATTACATGGGTATACTAAATCTCAGCTGAATTGCTTAGGGGAAACTGTTTCATAATTCATTTTCAAGATTCGTCCCAAAAAACATACATGCAAACATTGCAAGTTCATTATAATGACCGACACCTAGATACGCACTCTCGCTCCGCCTAAGAGCGGGGGATTTCAATGGATGATTTTCCCACCTAAAAAAACCCCTAAAGTGAGAGAAGTCATTACATGACATTATTATTTATTAATATTATACATAGCTGGGCAAAGGCCTACCTCCATTCTTACCAACATTAGATGAGACCTCACCTCAAAAAAAATAATAAGCTTGTGACAATGAAGTTAATTTAATTCAAAATTATTTTTTATTATTAAATTCCAAGGACATTGTTCTGGTAGCTTAAAGCAGGAACTATATTAGACCGACGCACACGTGGGTCACGCCTGATTTGTACGTAGCGGCGCATCGCGTGGCGTGGATCTAATGTAGCTCTACAAGTCTAGTTGGCTTAGAAATTGTATGGAAATCGACGCGCTCAGATCGGCGTACGTAGCCCACGTGTGCGCATTGTAGTTCTACCTTTAGACTTTCAATCCAAATATCTAGCTCATCACGGAACAGCTCAATATCAATAAATATTTTAACAATAAAACTAAAGAACGAGACCTCACGCATAGTGATTTATTTTAATTAATGGGATATAACAATAATTGCTTGACAGTAGATTTGTTTCATGCAAATCAATCGGCCCTTATTAGCATAGTGGAAAGGACGATAGGGATGCGATAGTATCGATGTTAGATGTCGATAGTGGTGATAGAGTTACGTAATATTAGTTATATTATAGAAGTAACCTATTCACTCTTCACTTAAAGATCCCCGGGTTGTAGCCATTAGGAAATACAAATTCCGGAAAGGAGTATATGGTCATTTCATTCCACAGATAATGAAAGTTCTTCAACAATAAATCAAAACATTTTTTTTAGCTACCTAAAGTATATAACTACTGTAAAATATATAGTATGATCATTATGTATAATATCAATATTTTTAGTAAAAATAATTTAATAATATATTATGTGAGCTGCATCTGCCAACAAACTGATGTGCAGTTTAGCAGAAGTATTATGTTCTTGTTAAATTGTCTAAAATTACAACATAGGAATTAATTATTATTATTATGACATAGTGATTTATTATTGTCATAGGCAGATAGATTCTATGAAACCTTAATAGACGGAATTTGAAAATTATTACCGAAAGTATTCGAGTAAAATTGTTATTGGTCGACTTTAGGTAACTATTATTTTCTCCGAAATTAAACATTGAAATCGCACGGGACGGTTCATCGTGGCGACACTTAGGGGAGGCGTATGCCGAACAGTGGACGTCTTTCGGCTGATATGATGATGATGAAACTTGGAAATGAGACGATTTCAACGGACTTATGGGATACGGTATCAGTATCAGAAGTCTCCTGTCAAGGTTGAAGGACCTTGCTCAAGGCAACTTAAGGAATACAGGTGGGGCTAGACAGTAGACAGTACTCTCCCTCGCTCCACCCAAAGAGCGGCAGGAATCATTTGTTGTTTTTCCACATAAAAATAAATTAGTACTAAAAGTTTATAAAACGGAGTTCTTTCTGCCAAAAAAAAAATAAGAAGGTAGATTTAAATAAATAATTGTAGTCTTTTGTAGAAAAATGAATTACTCATCAAGGCTTTTAATTAGATCAAGTTTCGTCTCACTGTAGGTAGGTATTTCAGATAAGTACTTAAATTACATTAATTAATAGTACAGCAAATTAATCAACCATGAGCGTTTGACATTTATAATTGACTAAATTAATTTGTTATTAAATTTAATTAATCTTAACATATTAATTAAGCAGTGTAACTATGGGCACTAAATTGATAACTACAGAAGCTGAGCTCCATACAGAGAGCGAAAAAAGGCACGTGCTCATAAACGCGTAGGTAGCGTTTATAGCGATCTCAAACAATTTAAGGTAGAACTACATTGGGCCCACGTGGGCCACGTTCTTACGCTGGTCTGGGCGCGTCGGTCTCCATACATTTTATATGGCAACTAGATTACTAGAGCTACATTAGGACCACGCCACGCGACGCGACTCTACGTACAATTCAGGCGTCGACGTCGCCGACGTGTACGTCGATCTAATGTAGTTCTCACTTTATTCGCGAAGAAACATGTCGATGCGTGCGTACATTTTCGCGTGTTGTACGAAACCGGCCTACTGTATCCACATTTTTTGTGCGATGGGTAGGTATGGAAGCCAAACTTTTTACTAATTAGAGTCAATTACTTTATAATTGTAGTAGAGCAGTAGTATCCTAGTGGTAACTGCTCCAAATCACGACTTGTATGACGTAGGTTCAAAACCAAGCAAGCGCTTTACTTTGAGTAATATATTTCATCACCACTGCTCACAAAGCGGTGAAGGAAAACATCATAAGAAAACCGAAATGTCCTAAAACCAAAAATTCGAAGACATGTGACATCCATCAATCCGTACCGGGTCCTGTGATTGATTACGGCTCATTCCCTCTCTTAGAGAGGTCTGAGTCTCAGTAATGGGTACATTATAATGCTGATTAAGCTACTATATGCTTCATAATTAATTGTCATTTTAAATATAATATATTTTTATATTTTTTATTACATTGTTCTCACATAATAGTAGCGACAAGAAACATGTAACCGAGACATGTATTTGTAATAAGTGTATAAAACGTGATTGAAAAGAGTGACCATGGAGTTTCTTGCACATTCTTCTCCATAGAGGTCTACGCTTTGGAATGTGCAAATAGCATTTTTTTTTTCTGACGACTGACTTTTTGACACTTCAAAAGTGACTGTATGTAGTTTATTTGAAATAAAATGCTTTAAATCTTTAAAATGTTTATCTGGTCTCGATGCGGTTATGTCAGACAGTTTTAGAATTTCGTGGTCTCCAAAGAAAACTGGACAGTTTCGTAACATCTATTGGAAATTTCCAGCATTATTTATCATGTTATCTACTTGAGCACAACTTCTAAATAAGTGTAATAGCCAAGAGGTAATGTTAAGTGTGTGGCAATTTTGGGACAGACTGTGTAGTTTTCGACAATAATATCCTGCACAACATTAAGTGGGTACAATATTAATAAAAGTAACTCTCGTACTTGACTATCTCACCTAATGGTAAGACTTTACGCTCACTTGCCTAGAAGCAACCTATTCACTCTTGATTTTTTGTTGTGATGGAAATAACCTGGTGGAATGAAATTATGCAATTCTGACGCATACTCTCCGCTATGCATCAAATAGAGATGACAGGCTAGCATTTCGTCGTCAATACTCAAGACTTTGTGAGCAGTGGTGGCCGAGTAGTAACGGCCCCGACTTACGAGTTGCAGGTCGCGGGTTCAAACCCAGCCAGGCGCATTACTTTGTCTAATTTGTTTCATCACCACTGCTCTCAAACCGGTGAAGGAAAAAAACATCGTGAGGAAACCGGCATGTCCTAGAACCAAAAATTCGAAGACATGTGACATCCACCAACCCGCACTGGGCCCGCGTGGTGTATTACGGCCCATTCCCTCTCCTAGAGAGGAGGCCTGAGTCCCAACAGTGGGAACATTATAAGGCCGACTATGTTATGTTATGTACTCAAGACTTTGAAGCTTTGATTCGTCATTGCCGATGAGTCTGTGTTTAAAAACTACGAACAATTACTTTTTTTTAAATACATTTCCAGTTCCATTTTGTTGTTCCAATTCTGGGTCGAATGGGTCTAGAGAGGACTGGGGGTCATCCGAAAACCAAAAAAATAACAATTCCAACATTTTTAGTACAATTTTTTTTAATTTAACCTTTGAATAGGCGAATAATTATATTTACGGAACCCGGCCGTTCGCGTGTTGACACCCCACTTTAATTTGAATGTCAAATTCTCGTATAATTTTAAAACTGCTTCAAAATTTTGCATATTTTTGTATGCGTAACGCGTATCCCTAAAACTGATTTTTTTTTGTTCTGTATTCGCAAAACCTTTTCGGTTTAATTGAATAAAATATACTGGACCTCTCGACTTAACACGCTTTCGCACTTTTTTGTTTGTGTTTTTTTATTTTATTAACCATTTTAATTAAAAAAGCGCTTCTCGGTGGGTCTCAGCCGGGAGGTCTTTTAATGAACAAACGGCTACAATTTAGCGATGTTGAATTAATTTTATGTATTGCCAATTAGAGGCAACAGATGAAATTATTACTTTATTGGTCAATACCTCCATAAATATTTACTAAGTTATAAAACTATCATGAAGTTCGAAGGTTTAATAATCAGTCGTTTTTCAACTTAAACATAATAACGTAAGGTAAATAAAGTAAAACTTTCGACCAGTAACTTGCCGTTGTAATTAATAACAAAAATAAAATCGGCCAAGTGCGAGTCGGACTCGCGCAAGAAGGGTCCCGTACCGTCCGTAGCATAAAACGGCAAAAAATCACGTTTGTTGTATGTGGGGGCACATAAATATTTATTTTATTCTGTTTTTAGTGTTAGTGTCTGTTGTTATAGCGGCAACACATCAACTGTGTGAAAATTTTCACTATCTCGCTATAACGGTTCATGAGATACAGCCTGGTGACAAACGGCTAGACAGACAGACGGACGGACAGCGGAGTCTTAGTAATAGGTTACCGTTTGGGTTCAGAACCCTAAAAACGAGTTCTGCTTCTGGTACAATCCATTCTAAAAAAAACTTATTATAATTTCACACGGCTTACTTTAGAAATTAAAAAACAATTTGTAGCAGCAAAAGTTTTTCCTTTCACAAATAAAAAAAAAATATCGACATCGATAAAAATAGCTTCCACCTAAATGAATATTTATCGATCTCGCATTAACACAATCGACAGATGTACCCCAGCCCAAGAAATAAGAAGTCAGCTCAACTCTCATATTTCATTGCCTTTTTTTATTTATATATGAAAATTATTATGTTTTATAAAAAAGTGGTTTTTCCATTGTGACATTTTGGTATAAAATTGATTGCAATATATCATTGTTCTGTGACAGGTTTTAAAGTGGCGATTGATTTTTTTTCTTAAGTGAATTATAATAGAGTAACTGTGGACAGGCGATTGAGAATTTAGACTGGTTTGTTGGTCTAGTGATTAGTGGCCGGAGTTCGTGGGTTCGATTATCACCAAAGACAAATGTTTGTGTGATGAACACGATTATTTGTTCTATGTCTGGGTGTAATTTATCTATAATATGTATTTAGAAATATATAAGTATGTTTATCACTTGTCTAGTATTCATAGCACAAGCTCTGCTTAGTTTGGTACTAGATGGCGTTGTGTGAAAGTTGTGAAATATTATTATCATTCTTATGTATTTTTGTTCTAAAACCGATGATCAGTAGTGAGTATCTTGAAGGTTATTTTAGATTCTGTATTATTTAAACCAAGAAAATGAGTTTCGTTGAAAAAATTTTGTTGTGTTCGTAAAAATCAATTAACGTCAAAGTGGTTTTGTTTACCAAAGTCATTATTAAATCCTAGGTATACCCAACATTATTATATTTAGGCCGCAGCCCAAAAAGACGGGCAGATCCGGTCCGCTGCACACTGGACACCCAATTGCACGTCGCACTTCATGACGCCAAGAACCGTCACAGATGGTGAGGTAACATCAATAAGAAGCTAATTCAGCGGGAACTTCATGACCCTCAGTAATGAGGAATACGACTCGAGGAGGAGGATACCCAACAAAATAGCATCACAGCTCTCCGATTCCCCGTAGGTCCCAGCAGGGCCGAAGCCTACTGGGCCATGGGTCGACTTCCGAAAGCGAAACCCGGAGTCCTGGAACGCTAGGCAAAGAAGGAATATAGGAATGGTTTTAATAAGTAAAAGCCTGACTCGCCTTCTCGCTCTGCCCAAGAGTGGGAGAAGTCATTGGATGATTTTTCACCTTTAAAAAAAATCAAGCAACATAACAAAATTTTAAATCTTATATCCCGATCAGCTACTGAGTAAATCCAGAAGGTAATAAATCAATAAAACCACTTGGTTCTACTCAGGAATCGAATCCATGTTCAAATGAGAAAACACAAGATGACTTTTAAAATCATTTCTAAGCAATGGCCACTTCCAAAACCATTGTCTGAAACAACAATATAAACTAAAGATATCAAGAAAAGAAAACACTTAAAGAAAAAAACTAAAAGCCATCAATAACGAATACCATAATAACACGGGTCACTGACCCCTCCCACGCAGGGGAGCCGTAATAACCCATGGTTCTTAATGTCCCATAAACTATGTCCGATATTAATTACACTACTCTTTATTAATGGCATGTGATTAGAAAAATAACAATACGGGGGAATTGATTTAAGGCTACGTTGTTCGAAAGAGTCATTTCTGATTCGATCACGCAAGGAAACTCCGAGCATAGCCCTTTCCATTGCCCTTTGGGTGACTTTGAGCCTTCTGATGAGGCCCATTGTAAGCGACCACGTTTCGGAACCATATGCCATCACTGGCAATACGCACTGGTCATAGACTTTCGTCTTGAGACACTGTGGTATATTGGTTGAGAAGATACCGCGCAGCTTCCCGAACGCTGCCCAGCTGAGTCGGATTCGACGGTTGACCTCTTTCTCGAAATTAGATCTACCCAACTGGACTGTCTGTTTAAGGTAGACGTAATCGTCCACGACTTCGAGTATAGAGATAATGATGATGATGATGTTCGAAAGAGTTACCACAGCCCAAAGGCCCTACCAGGAGCTTCTTAAGACGATCCATTTGACGAACTAAACTGAACTGTTAACACTATAAGCGATAGTATCAATGCCAATTTTAGCCATTTTATTTTGGTACAATATGGAGAGATGGTATATAAATGAAACTGGTAATTGATAATTTATTACTATTTATTACTAAGCCATCTAATTAATGTTAATATTTTGTTTCTTCTGAAAATATACTTTTTTATTATTATTATTAATAAATGCGAAATTCTTGTGAAATTTCTTTATCATTAAAAAAATAAATGCGAAATTCATATTTTTATTTGCGAAAATTCCGTACGTTTACTGATAATACAATATTTTTATTATTTACTAGTTTCGGCTAACCGCTTCGCCCACGTGAAAATATGTATCTCCATACAAACTTCCAGCCCCCGTTTTACCCCCTTAGGGGTGAAGTTTCGTAAAATCCGTTCTTAGCTAATGTCTACAGCCTATAAAGAACCTATCTGCCAAATTTTAAGTTTGTAGGTGTTATAGTTTCTGAGATTTGATTCATCAGTGAGTGGTATTTCGCTTTTATATATATAGATTACAATATTTTTTTGTACTTTGCGATTCTACACTTAATAGAACTAGAGCAAGAAGAACATATAGGAATGGGTCAAATTTGGGACACGCTTTAAACATTAACGTTTTTTCTTCACTTAGATTTAACTAAGACTCGGTTAAAAAAAGTAAAAAAAAAAAAACGTTACTAATACGCAAATAAGTTATCTTTGCCAACCATACTTTTAAAACTTCAAACTGATATTCTAAAAACGAAAGTTTCCATGTATGTGTGTATGTTTTTTACTATTTCACGCTCAAACGGCTGAACAGATTTGGATGAAATTGGTCATATGAGTAGACCATATCCTGCAACAGGACATAGGATACTTTTAATCCCGGAAGTATGTACCTTTGGTTTAATTTTCTAAATACACATGGATGATGACGGTGGCAAAAGCTAGCTTCTTCATAAATTACTGATCTTTGCTACCCAGAGGCCGAAGAACTCGTTTCAACTATGATCTAACTTGTTTTTTTTATAGCCGACTGTCAGTGGACTAGTTTTCGCCCACGGCTTTGATGGCAGATTTTATAATTCGACTATAGTTTATAGTAATATTTAACCATAAGACACTGATGTGTTTCCCTCAAAACATTAGATCGGGTTAGGCAGAAGTGAAAAATGTATGTGAAGTGTGGCTTTATCTATGGTATTCAATTCGTCAGTCATGATGTCTAATGTAGGCTATTGCCTTAACAAAATGAGGCTAATTTGTCCGCAACCTATTCTCCAAATGCCTAATCAGCCTTATAATGTTCCCACTTTTGAGACTCAGGCTTCTTTGGGAGAGCGAATGGGCAGTAATCCATACCGCGGTCCTATTGCGGCTTGGTGCATGTTACATGTCTTTAAATGTATGGTCCTAGTACCATTTTGAGAGCAGTGGTGATGAAATAAATTACACAAAGTAAAACGCCTGTTTAGGTTTGAACCCTCGACATACAAATATAAGATAAGATATTTTTTATTTGTTTAAAAATTGTATACATACAAGTAGCATGCTAGACTGAGATTTGTCGTTTGAGTCCAGTTATGTTTAGCCGTAAGTATCGACGTAAAAATATTTATAACATTGAAAATTAAAAATAAAATATATCTTCACACATAAAAATATCTAGGATTTCACTTACTTTATAACTTAGAGACCCTTTCATTCCAAGTTATTTATATCTTATCATGTCAACATTCAAAATTAATTAAAAACGCTAATGTCACACAAATACAAGAACAATGTCAAAGATACAAAAATATTTTAAAATTAGAAGATTTATGTCAAAGTTATAAACTATAAGTCAAAATTAACAAATTTATGTCAAATCGTAAGTCTGTGCTGCTGCTTATAATAGGTAGGCGACATTACAGAATATACAAAAAAAGAAAACAATAAATACCTAATTTCGAAAAAAGAATAACGTACTTACCTATAATATAAAGTTTATTTGAACTTATAATTCCAAGTCAATCCAAAGATATAACACTTCAAAGCAACCCGTTTTAAAATACGGCAATTTCATAGGTATAGGACCTATTATTATCCTATGGTATGTGGACTGATGTTCCACCACAATACCATCAAAACAGGATACTTTTTGTTGTTTTGCTACCACAGAACAATCTGTGGAAACCACAACAGTCACAACATTGCTAATTAAAACACAATAACATTTGTTTAGTACCATGGTAAATGTCGTGTTTTTGGTGTTTGGTTATTTTATAAATTTTTACGAGGTTTTTATTTGATTTATTTAATTTGCAATTGTTGTATGTATGTTTCTTTAAATAGTTATCTCTAAAGACACGGTTACCGACATAGCCCGACGAATAGCCGAACTTAAGTGGCAGTGGCAAGGACATTATTCGCAGAACAGATCGACGGGTCCAAAGTAAATAAAGTTATCTGCAATTTTGCGATTTTCTGATAGTTGCACAAACTTACTAAATATTCATATTCTAAGATATGGAAAATCGTCTTTCAAGTGTCAAAAATGCAGAAATGATAGTTGTTTTCTCAATAATAGTTTTGAAAAAAAAAAAAAAAATAACTGCTTATTATTTACTTATTAATACTAATTATCAGAAAATCGCAAAATTGCAGATAACTTTATTAACTTTGCACCCGTCGAGATGGTCGATGAGGCCGAAAGGTGTTAGCCGAAGACGCAGTGTTGGAAGGCCTCCCACAAGGCAGACCGATGACCTGGGTTAAATACAATCCAGGACCGCTTTTTGTGACACTTGGGGGAGGCCTATGTCCTGCAGTGGATGTCCGGTTGCAATAATGATGATGATGGATAATTTTGTGAAACAAAAATGTTCATTTTTTCTCTACTTTTTTCCTTTTCAGTATTATTGTATGTAGGTATGTAAGTGTATAGATACACAGTATAAATCAGTGTTACAATGATCAATAGCCGCACAGACAGACGAACTCGTCGATTAGTTGTGACGAGGCGACGTCGCGTCAATTCTGTCCAATCTCGGCGCTTACACCGTTTGAGGCCTAGACGGTGGTACTCAAAGTTCTTGAATATATTTTTGTTCTGTTTTGTTACTGTTTAGTACCTCCTGCTGCACTTGCTGACATTGTTATTATTATTATTATTAGGTTTAACTAGCCTAAGCTGTCCCAGAGCTGGGGATACGCCGCCCCCCAGTCCTGGCGTTGTTCCCAGCTCTGAGCCACTTTTTGCCAAATCTAAGTCGTCCCGCTGTTTATGACGACACTAGCTTTTTCACGCAGCTTCGCGCGCGTACATAAAATATAGCCTTTATCACTCAGGAATAAAGCAGCTTTCTATCGATGAAAAAATTTTAGCAATAGAACCAGTAATTTCAGAGATTACCTACTACAAACAAAAAATAAAAAACTGGGCAAGTGCGAATCGGACTCGCGTACTGAGGGTTCCGTACAAACTTATCTATGTAAATAGTTCAATTCCCGAATAGAATCTCGAAGATTATTCCGAATCGCAAAAAAAGTTTTTTTTTGTGACGTACCTACAAATTCACAGTTTTCTGATTTTTTTTCTATACTTGTGCTATGAGACCTTACTTCATGCCAACACGTACCCACATATGGTTAGGACTTTTTTTGGATGTGTTTATATGTTATTACTTCCTTCACGCTCAAACGGCTGCTCCAATTTCAAAACCGCACGGTTTCCCACGAAGCGGCGAGCCTCCTTGCTGGCCACCCACCATGGGATCTGGTGGCAAAAGGCCTTGCGCGCATGCACGATCTGCGCGTGGAGATGCAACGTCGGGGCGAAACTCCGCTGCCGCGACAAGTCGCGGCATGGCGGACAGAGCTCCGGCGGGGTTTCATGGCGGAATGGCGACAGCGACTATCGCAACCCAGTGCTGGGCACGTCATAATTATGGCGGTAAGTCCCCTCTTTGAGGAATGGCTGGAAAGGCAACACGGCGTCCTTACCTTCCGCATGACGCAGGTCCTCACCGGACATGGTAAGTTCGGGAAGTTCCTGCACCGGATTCATGAGAAAGAAAGGCCCGGGTGCCACCATTGTATGGACCGCCCGGAGGACACGGTGGAGCACAGGGTGGAGGTGTGCCCTACTTGGGCAGAGCAACGCCGTGTCCTCGTGGGGGCGATCGGCGGCAGCGATCTCTCGCGCCGGGCTTTGGTACAGGCCATGGTCCGGAGCGAGGAGGAGTGGCAGGCGGTCGCCTCCTTCTGCGAAGCAGTAATGCTAGCAAAGGAGGCGGCCGATCGCGTGAGGCAACGGCAACGGTCCTCACGCCCCAATCGCCGCCGGGATTCCGATCCCGATATCCGGCCATCGTAGGCGCAGGCTTGCGGACGGCGAGCAATGGGTGGCTCGCCATCCGACCATCCGGTAACCGTCCGGACCGAGCCCAAGTCGTCGACGGCGCGTGCTGTTCCACGCGCGCCTCAAGGAGATGTCAGCAACTGTAGGGGCCTAGCAGTCGAAGCCTACTGGGGCCAAGGGTTTGATTCTGAAAGGAAGACTCGGCCCTGGTACGAAAGGCAACGAAGGAACAGGAGTGGGTTTTTAGTCAGTAAAAGTCTGACACTATCTCCCGCCCCGCCCAAGGGCGGGGGATGTCATAAGATGATTTTCCCACCGAAAAAAAAAAACATGGGTAGACACTAGCCTGGAATGGCATATTGGGATTATTTTTGACTTTTACAGGAGCAAAACCTCTAGCAGGAACAAGTGCTCTATAAAACTCGGTCACATTTAATGAGTAAGTCCATTTGTTACCTATACAAACGCTCAATTTTATGAATTGAAATGTAGTCCAAGGCTCTCTGATAATACCTATAGCCCTTGGCATTATACTAATATAAAAGAAAACTTACTTTTATTTAGTTATTTGTTGTAGGCTCTGCTCTACTTAACGTGGCCTAAATAAATTCATACATCACTAATGAATACGTTCTTGATAGAAAAGTGCTATTACACACTTGATGAGTTTCTCTGTGACAAATTCAACTAGTCTTTAATACATTATTATCACGATTTTAATTGACATTTTATTTATGTTTTTTGTATGTGTATAGATTTATTCTTGTAATATTATCACTTATTTTTATTGACATGACATTTTTAATACTGACATTTTTAATCTATTTATTTATTTACTTACTTTTTTATTTTTAACATTTGTAATGGTATTTTCATTATTTTTAATGACAAGACTTAGTTGTGTAATTTATTAATTTATTAACGCGTAATTTTTTATCGTGACATTTTTATTTTGGAATTTAAAATCGCTATTTTTTTATTGACACATATTTATACTTTGACATTTTTGTAGTCACTATTTTACTATTGACATTCATACTTTTGACATTTGTAATATTTGTAATGGTGGAATTTATCTTTGTATTGCTTTTAATTTATCTTTATTTTGTGTGTAGTAGGTATTAGATTAATGGATGTTAGATTCAAATATTATTATCATAAATTTTCGATACAATGTAAAAATTGTTTATGAAATAAATCAATCAATCAATATGTTTGGAGTTCATTGAATTATTTGTGTAGTTCAAACTCAGTAGGTAAGTACTTAATTTAACCTCGAAACTTTGAAAGTGTGGATATTTCCGTGTACCTTTTTTTTTGAGGTGTGAAATTATTCAATGACTTCTCGCGCTCTGTGTGGAGCGGGACGGCGTGTCAGACTTTTACTGATTAAAACCACACGGCACACCTGTGTCCTTCAATTACCCTTTGCATTCTAGGATTACGGGTTTCCTTTTCAGAAATTCCCCGCAGTCATAGCTACTGGGCATCGGCCCTGCTGGGCCCCCACGGTTTGCTGACATCTCTTTGAGGAGCGCTTGCATCACTACGCGCTGTTGACAACTGGGCTCGGTCCGGTTGATTACCGAACGGCCGGACGGCGGGCTACCCATTGCTCGACATCCGCAAGCCCGCGTCTGCCGTGGCTGGTACACCTAGTAAATAAGTAAACACAAAAACTGCTGGAACTATTTATAAAAACCTTTCACGTATATTTATTTTTTAATTGCACGCGGCCGAAGCTGCTGGCAGAAGCTAGTAAAATATATACTTATTTAAAAATCATCTCCCTAGCGTTTCATCAACTAGCATTCTAACAGGACGCAGCCTAGCAGGACCTTTTCTCTCTCTTTTATTGCACCTACCACTATTTATCTCTGCATCACCCTAAGGATGACTGGTAGAAAATGCCTAGGGCATTAAGTCCGCCGCTGTACGTTTGTGCATGGAGTATTTAATAAATAAATAAATAACCCAGTTACTGAGCAACACAATACTCCTTATATAGACTGACTAGCCAAAGCTAACCTAACCTAACCAACGGCTTCGCCCGCGTGACATGGGTTTCTCCATACAAACTTTAGACACCCGTTTCTTGCCCTTAGGGGCTGAATTTTGAAAAATCCGTTCTTAGTGCTCGCTTACGTCATAAAAGAAACCTTTGTGCAAAATTTCACGCTCCTAGTCCCAATAGTTTTGGCTGTGTGTTGATATGTTAGTCAGTCAGTTTCTCCTTTTATATATATAGATGGTCAGACTTACTGGCGTCTGACTACCTGTAACGGCTGTCAGAATCTACGAATGACAACCGGTACCAACGGCTTTATGTGCTTTCCGAGGCACGCGGTGTCAGTAAAGTCCTAGATACACTTAGAAAAGTCGTATACCCGCAACTTCATGCATGAGAGGCGGGGTCGCCTTACCCACAGCTTCAACACGACACAATTTATACCTATTCGTCAATTTAAAATACAATTACAAAACTTTGACAAACGCCTCAAGACGTCCAATTGCCAAGCGCATTCTGTCGCATCAGTTCAACAATTGTCACTTACGACTGCTATTGGACGAACGTTTTTATGAGCAAGCGATTGATTTGAATCGTTGTACTTATTATTTCCGATAGATCGAGGTTGATTGATTGTCGTTTGTGCATTTCGAATGCTTGCTAGGAACATTTCTTTATTTGTAAATGTTTAGGACACAAATCTAACTTAACACGTATGTTTTTAAGGTTCCGTATCTCCAAAGGAAAAAACGGAACCCTTATAAGACCCTTTGTCTCGGGAACGCGTGAAGGTATCGGGTTGAAATTAAAAATATACTCAAGTCTGCGGTCCCTTAAAGCTGTGAAAAATCAAACTTCTAATATAGCGAAAAAATAATCCGGCCGTTTTTGTCGCAAAAAACGTGTATTTTGACACTCGAAGGAAAATCAAAGTTCATAGGGTACTTGCCATTGACCCAGAATCCTGAAATTTAGTATAAAGCAAGGTCTTATAGCACAGATATAGGAAAAAATCTGAAAACAGTAAATTTATTGTTACGTCACCAAAATCGATTCGGAAAAATTTTCAAGACTCCATTCGGGAATTGAGCTCAACTATTTGAGCTATATGCGTAAGTTAAGTTTGTACGGAACCCTCAGTGCGCGAGTCCGACTCACACTTGTCCAGTTTTTTTTCTTGCATATCAGGGGTTTTACCGTGACTTGTTAAAATGTCAGTCGTGTGAGCGAGAAAAGGGATAGAGCTAACTCTATATAGCTCCATCTCTTTTTTAGTTTAGGTCGCAAAATGGATCGCTTTAAGAGCTCGTGGTAGGGCCTTAGATATAATAATAATAATATAATATAATAAAAATTAATTATTTCTACTCACAATGATAAACTTATAGGTTTAGGTTTTACATAAGTTCTGTTATTATAATGAACAATGTGAGGAGCTGGTGTTTGAGTTAGGCATAAAATGCCTGTATTACAAATCACCAGGTCCCCACCCCACGGAAGAACAGTTTTATTTTTCAAAGGTAAACAATTACAATAATAAAAAGGTTAAAGTTAAAGGTTAAATAATAATAAAGAGGTTGAAGTAAAAACGAAGCTAAAACAAAAAAAAAAAAGTGCCTATATCTGTGTGTTTGATGTGCGTGTGTAATGATAGTGTATTGTATTAGTGTGTATGTGATGTGTATATGTGAGAGTTGTGATGTAATATCATACAGACTCTCCTTGTGGGGTAATAAAGCCCCTTGCTGGATCTCATTAAATGCTGCCACGAGACAGACCAAGAGTAGTGAGATGAACTTGACTATTACTGGAGGGACCGGCTCGCAATGTCCAAAGACAGATTCGTGTGGAAAAGGGAGAAGTAGGCATTTGCAAACGCCTCCATAACTATGTCTCTCACATCCATCGGAATCCGTAATCCTCACCAGGTCATCAGTTCATCTTGTGGGAGTCCTTACAACGCTGCGTCTTCAGTTGCGTAGTCGCCACTCTGGAACCTTTCGTCCCCATCGACCATCTGTTCTGTGAACAATGTGCCCTGCACTGGGCAGTCACTTAAGTTAGGCGATTCTTCGGACTATGCCGTCAACTTAACTCTCACTTTACCCCAAAATATCATAGCCCACGCTAACTTATCCCCGAAAATCCCAGTTCCTTGTAACTTAAAACTACTTATAGTCATATCTCGACTTAGACATTTTACTCTAACTTAAAACACTTAAGTTAAAGTTTCCTCCATCTTAAAGTGTCAACATCTTTAGAAGGGCGTTTTAAGCGCTTAGTTATTTTATTAAGTTAAACTTGGTTAAGTAGGAGTAAGTAATAACTTAACTAAGTTACTGCTATCGGGAGTTGTCAGAGGCGATTATTTTAAGGTTAAGCTTTTGTAAGATGGTTAATGGCTTAGAGGTTGGATATAATGCGGCATTCTTCGAAAGACACCATGGCCTTGAACCGCAAAGGGCAACTGAAGGAACACAGGTGTGTTTGACTCAGTGAAAGTCTGAAATTTCTTCTCGCTCCTTCCAAAGCGGGAAGAGTTATTCGATGATTTCTCTCGTAAAAAATGATTATATAAATGATATTTATTTATGCAAATAAATAAAAATAGGTGTATGTATATCTAACTCCTTTTCCTAAAAAGGAGTTAGATATACACGGTGTCTTTGACATCGACGCACAAACGAACACGATCCAGTTCATGATTCTGGACCCCCCAGTGGTGGAATTTTACGTTGGCTTGTTCCTAATTCAAAAAAAAAACTGCACCTTTTTAATTTAAATTGTATAAAATCGTTATTGTAGCCAACCCCGATGATACATTTAGTAAAAAAAATAATAATAATAATTTAACCGATCGAGTTTGTATTATTATAGGTAGGTATAGGGAATAACAGAAATGTTTGCTTATTTTCGATATTTACAGACTACTTAATGAAGAACTTTTTATTTACGTTCTTGGATAAATACCCTTTAAATAAAACGCTCAATATTTTATAATCTATCCGGACGCCAGTGTTCGCTTGGTGTTTAACCGAATGGCGCGTAGTCACGCGCGAACGCCTGCGTTCGCTTGGGTTTTGAGTGAAAGTCATTGGGGTTGATAAAATCGTTATTCTAATCAACCCCGATGACATTTTTAATTTCACAACGTTGGAAGGCCTTCCACGTGGTGGACCGATCACCTAGTGAGGGTCTCGGGAATCCGATGGACGTGAGACGCACAACATCGTTCGTTGTGGCGACATTTGGAGAGGCCCAAGTCCAAATGGACGTCTTTTAGCTGAAATGATGATGACATGAAAATCAGTTCAGTAGTTTTTTAGTTTATTGCGAACATACAAAAAGACCGACACGGACTGGAGCAATGGGTAGCTCGCTGTCCGACTGTCCGGTAACCGTCCGGACCGAGCCCAAATCGTCGACGGCGCGTACTGTTCCACGCGCGCCTCAAGGAGATGTCAGCAAACCGTAGGGACCCAGCAGGGTCGAAGCCTTGATTCTAGCCGAAGGTTTGATTCTGAAAGGAAGACTCGGCCCTGGTACGAAAGGCAACGAAGGAACAGGAGTGCGTTTTTTAGTCAGTAAAAGTCTGACACTATCTCTCGCTCCGCCCAAGAGCGGGGATGTCATCACATGATTTTTCCCTCCCAAAAAAAACTCAGTTCGGGGTTTTATAATTTATATTTTGTTAAATAAAGGATGATCTTTGAGTAACCATATTATTTTTGCGAAGCACTGTAAAGGAGCTAGAATAAAAAATTGTTCAAAACTTTTATTGAGTCAAACAGGGGTTAAAATTAGTTTGCGGACGAAACTAAAGTCGGCTTCTAGTTTACCTCAAAACTACTAAATTATTTATTTTATTTATATATTTATTTTCCCTTCACAAAGTTTTCTTATGCTAGTTTTTAACAATGTTTACAATTTAGAGCTAACTTTATGAGGGAGCAGTGGTGGCCGAGTGGTAACGGCCCCGACTTACGAGTTGTAGGTCGCGGGTTCAAACCCCGCCAGGCGCATTACTTTGTGTAATTTATTTCATCACCACTGCTCTCAAAACGGTGAAGGAAAACATCGTGAGGAAACCGGCATGTCCTAGAACCAAAAAATTCAAAGACATGTGACATCCACCAACCCGCACTGGGCCTGCGTGGTGGATTACAGCCCATTCCCTCTCCTAGAGAGGAGGCCTGAGTCCCAACAGTGGGAACATTAAAAGGCCGACTATGCTATGCTATGCTTGTGAGGGACTGGTGCCAGATGTAGGTATGTACAACAACCTGTATTACAGGTCACCAGGACCCTCCCGCGGCTAGTATGCCAGAAAGAGTAAGTAGTATGCATTTCACAGCGAGCAAAAGTGGAAGTTTTGACTTTCTTTTTGCTGAGTTAAAATAAAAAAGACAAAAAACTAAATCTTTAATATATAATCTTAAATAATACTAATACAAAAAAAAGACAATTTATATTTTATATTAATTTTTCATTTTCATTATTCACCTAACACAGGTGTATCTATATTTAAAATATTAATATAGGTACACAGAATATTAAATCAAGTTATCCGCAGAGCTCATTCAATGGATAACAAATGAATTTTAATATGGCGCAAATTAAAATTCATTTCCATTAAATACCAAACAATATGAATTTATTATTATGATGTATGTTTGTGACATATAACAATGGTTATTTTTTGAACATTAAATTTAGATAACAATAGAGATATATATCTACACTAATATTATAAAAAAGGTAAAGTTTGTTATTTTGTTTGTAGGAGGTAATCTCTGAAAGTACTGGTCCGATTGCTAAAATTTTTTCACCGATAGAAAGCTTTATTCTTGAGTGACATAGGTTATATTTTAAGTATGCAGACGAAGCCGCGGGCAAAAGCAAGTCATTAATAAGTTTCTGCTAGTGGCTTCGCCCGAGTGATAGTAGGTTTCTCCATGCAAACTTTGGTCTCTCGTTTCATCCTCTTAGAGGGTGAATTTTGCAAAATTCTTTTTTATTCTTTCTATATATCATAAAAGGAACCTCCGTACAAAATTTCAGCGTTCTAGGTCCAGGGGTTTGGATGGGGCGTTAATGAGTCAGTGAGTGCCTCAGAACTTTGCCTTTTGTAAATATAGGTTGTCTCAAAATTAACGCAAGATTTGAATTAAATAGAAAACACAGTTTTTAGTCTTTAGATTGTGATTTTTTTATTGAATCATAAACTAAAGACTGTTCCAAAATTAACGCAAGATTTGAATTGGCCGCGATTTGTGTAATAAAGTAATGGCAACCCCAAAAAAATAAAACTGAGTTTTTTTTTTTATTAATGATAGGCTCGCGTTTGATCACCATCTCACCCGATGGCAAGCGATGATGTGGTCGACGATGGAGCACGCTTGCCTAGAAGTAGCCTATTCACTCTTGACTTAAAGACCCCTAAGAGAGAGATTTAATCCAAATCTTGCGTTAATTTTGGGATACCTATATATATCCAGATTAATTAATGAGTAATGCTCGTATTTTCATGTTCTACTTAATTTTTTTTTAGCGGTGTGAAACCATCAAATGACTTCTCCCGCTCTAGGGTGAACGAGGGCCTGTAGGACAACCCACATGTGTCATTCAATTGCCCTTTGCGTTCTAGGGCCAGGGTCACTTTTTCAAACGACCCCGCAGCCCTAGTTCTAAGTTAGACCTGAACTTTGTTAATACATATGTGGATTACTAGCTTCTGCCGCCGGCCTCTTCCGTCATAAAAGTATCCTATATTCCAGGACATGGTCTATCCGTGTGCCAAATTTCATCCAAATCCGTTGACCCGTTTGAGCGTGAAGAAGTAAAAAATATACATACACACATACCTAAATAAAATTATAAATGTGAACTTTAATGTGATAATAGACTAACTTTTATCATCGAATTCGCTGGAACTGTGTTGTTTTTTTTTTGGGACATTAAGGTAAGTAATAATAATATATTACTGACAATTAGCGATTGTGTCACTTTCAGCAGCTGAAAAAAATACCTCTTTGTATAATATTAATTTATTCGGCAGGAGGTTTATCCGAACACTCCTTCTCGAGTCGTATTCCTCAATACTGAGGGCCGTGAAGTTCTCGTTGGATTAGCTTCTTACTGATGGTGTCTTGCCATCTGTGACGGTTCTTGGCCACATGAGTGCGACGTGCAATTGGATGTCCATTGTGGAGCGGACCTGATCTACCCGTCTTTTTGGCTTGTGCCGTTCTTGGTCGTTTACCAAATCCGAAAGTCCTTGATTTTTCAAGATAAATCATGGTAGATTCATACTTACCATGCAATTTTCAAAATGATATTTCCAGAGATACCACAATAAACATTTTCCTTTGGTATAGCACTTAAGGACCCCCTTAGTTAGTTTTCCCTTCAAAAATGAGCGGAACCACGCCATAACGGTAGTTACTATAACGAGGTCAGCCAAGTTCTAGGGCCTTCAAACAAAGTTCTGAAGCAAATTTACGAGTCTTCCAAGTCCTCAGATAAATTGGATTATTGTCTACTAAATGTAGAATGTCGCTGAGTTTCGGTGGATCAAATTAAAGATGAAAGCGGGAATAAATGTTGGACACAAACTAATACATGCTTTCGGTAAAGGGCATTTTACACCACTCGATATTTAGTCAGTCTTAATCTATGTAGCGTCACACAAGGAAAAGAGCAACATACGCCAATGTCGTGTAAAGGAATTAAACAGAAAAAGGGTCGCGCTTGACAGCTATCTCACCTGATGGAAAGCGACGATGCGGTCGACGATGGAGAGCGCTTACCTAGAAGTAACCTATTAACTCTTGACTTGAAGATTCCCGTGTTGTAGCCATCAGGAAACACAGATTCCGGCAAGGAATTCCACTCCTTAGCTGTACGCACAATGAATGTGTTCCCAAAATGTTTTGTGCGTATAGGTGGGATGTCCACCATGTACCGGTGGCGCATTGCCGTACGCCTGCTGGTCCGATGATGGAACGGGCGCGGGCGGAATTAGGTTATGCAATTACGACGCACACTTCCCGAAATGCAACCGGTAGAAAACCGACAGGCTAGCAACTCGGCGTCGATGCTCAAGACTTTGAAGCCTCGATTCAAGGACTGCTTGGCTCGCCTCTCAATTGCCTCAAGTGCATCAAACTGGTATCGGGCAGATCCGTTCCAAAGATGAGAGCAGTACACCATACACGCTCGATGGAGCTATTCCATCCATTTAACAGTACAGTTAAGAGTTCATGGTAGGGCCTTAGCTTTACGAGAACCATGAAATAGGTAGGCAGTAAAAAGCTTATGACTTGAACCACACTCAACAAGGGATTTTGATCCGGAGGCATCGCCAGCAATCTTTATGGGATTTGGGGCTAATCTCCTTTGGATGTAACAAGCGTTACCAATCCCATACAGTGATGAAATGTTATTGTATATGTGTGATTACTTAATTTAATCGCCGGTGTAACGGCTGGGACGCTAGGCTAAGTTTTGCTTATGAAATCGGGTTGGGTTGTGGGGAATGAAATGTGTTTTCTTGTGGTAATGTTCTGTCAAACTATGTCACAAACAGCATTCGAGTTACCTTCGTCGTACTTATTAATCATTGAGCAAACGACAAATACTAATGTTTTAGTAGGATTTGGCAGCAAATTTATCAAAATTCTCAGCTTCATTTACCGAAAACGCGCCTGTTTCAATGATTCCCATTGTCCAATTGGACAATATGGGGAATCATTGAAACAGGCGCGAAACACACAAAAAAATTCTAATAGCTATACTCTCAGTGCGAACTTCGTCTTATGGCGCACGTACTCCACTATGTCTTCCACCCGTGTGGTGTGATGCAGGCGGGAGATGTACACTGGAGTGTTCGGCAGTACGCAGACTAACGCTAAGAGTAGCAGGTGCTATGCCGCAGCGATTCTTGCTTAACGAAACCATCGCTATTCTCGACTTTGTGCTTTGGCTGTCATCATCTTCCCGCCCTTGTCTCATATTACTTGGGGTCGGTACTATACGTTTTTGTTCTCCATTTCCCTCTCCATCCATCCACATGTGTACTCATAGATCTTTTAATAATATTGAGTAATTTCCGTGGCTGCAATAGAATAATAAGACTTTATTACAATATCAGACGATCTTTTAACTTAATTACAAATGATTTTGCCTCATTACCTAGACTTGAAATATTATCCAAGAAAATTAATCTTCATTATTTCATTCACAATTAAAATTTCTATACAACGGAACAAAAAAAGAACAAAAAAATACGTGTAAAATGCAAATCATTCTATGTTCATTCATTTAAAGCTCGCACTCTGTAATTAGATTAAGTGAGTGAATGAGTGAACGAGTCGAATCGGCAAGTCATTCATTTGTTCCAACGATTTATTAATAAAAATTCTTCTTTGTTCTGTCTATTTAAAGAGACCTGATTTCTTTTTATTTTATCATTAATTTTAGTTTAGTTAGGAAATGAATTAAAAGCATTAGATAAAATGGTTACCGTTTTATTCAAGTAATAAATTCTATAAAAGATTTAATGAACGTGAACGGTTGGCTGCAAAAAGTTTTACTCAGATTGTTTTCTAGCAAGTTGCTTGTTGTCTATTTATCGTATATTTTAAATCATGTTTCTTTTTTCTCTTAACAAACTAGTGCGCTTCTCCATCAAAGATTACTGCATACCAGTGTTGCTTGCTTGCTTATTTTTATGACAATTGGTTTGCAGTTCAAGCAGTGCGGCTGTGGAATGCTTTGCCCGTGTCAGTAAGGCAAGCTCAAACACTCACAAATTCCTAATGTAATTTGTATTTTTGGTGTACAATAAAGAGTATATCTATCTATCTACCATCAGAGGGATCGCAGTTAAGCACTAGTCTATGTAATGAAAACAAAAAAACTAACTTCTGCTGGCAGCTTCGCCCGTCTGCATATTAGGATGTGTGTACCTAAGTTTTCAATTCATCATTAAAAATCCGACTAATTCATACCTACCACCTCGTTCTAACCCTCCCCCTGCTATCGGTGCTCATCAACATTTCCTACCACGTTACATCAGAACCCATTCGAGCCAATTTAGATAGCATGACGTTTATTTTGCGTCGCTTCCACATGAACACTTTGGTCCAAAAGACCCCGGTTATTGCGTGTAGGGTTATGTGTATATAAAGATGGGGTATTTTGATTAAAATTCTAGGTATTTAGTGGAAAATGAGGTCATGTGGACAATGTTTTTTTTTATTATTGTGTATAGGCTCGCGTTTGAACACTTTCTCACCTGATGGTTAGTGGTGATGTGGTCGACGATGGAGCACGCTTGTATAGAAGTAACTTATTCACTCTTAACTTAAAAACCCCTAAGTTTTAGTTATCAGGAAACACAGATTCGACTCGTTAACTGTACGCATAATATAATATAATATTCCACAACTATCACACAACGCCGTCTAGTCCCAAGCTAAGCAGAGCGTGTGTTATGAGTACTAGACAACTGATAAACATACTTACATATTTCTAAATACATGCATATATAGATAAATTACACCCAGACACAGAACAAATGATCGTGCTCATCACACGAACATAGGTAGGGTAGGAATTGAACCCACGACCTCCGGCATAGCAGTCAGGGCCACTAACCACGAGATCAACAGGCCAGTCGATATAATGAATGTGTTCCCAAAACGCTCTGTACGTAATGTGTGGTTGGGAGATATTTTTGTATTGAAAATCTTAGTAAGTTTAGTGCATATCTGTAGTTTATAAGCGTTAAAAAAACTATCTCTCTCTTCAGGAGACGTAATGGTTACCTCCCTGTCCAGTCATCCGGTATGGACCGTACCAGATTGGTCGATGTCGCTTAGTATTCCATGCGCCTACTGGGGCCAAGAGTTTGTTTATAAAAGGAAAACTCGGCCCTGGGACGAAGGCAAAGAAGGAACAGGAGTGGTTTTTTAGTCAGTAAAAGCCTGACACGCCCTCTTGTTCCGCTCAAGAGCGAGGGATGTCATAGGATGATTTACAAACCAAAAAAAAAGGGTTCTATAGGACAAACACGCCCTGTACAGATCAGTTATTATAAATAAGAACAATTTCTTTACTCCCTAAATTGTCATTATTTCTGTTAACAAAACCGAAACCTTTAGTTTGCTTTGTTATTTAACAAAGCTCCTCTGCCTCCTCTAACCTTATTGTATTATTGTAGACAGATTTTTGATTTCATTGTTTACTGACCTTGTTTATTGAATAAGTTTTCTTGAAGTCTTATTTGTTTTGTTTTATGTTTATTTATTAAGAAAGTTATGATAAACTTAGACTTGAATTTGTAAGTCGTCTAGTTAATTGTCATTGCCCGCTTCAGTAATGTTTATTTAAAAAACTTTTATGAATTTATATATAAAAAAAAAAAAATGATATAATACAACCATGTTATCAATTATAAAACACTTAAATTGAACAGTAACTTAAATTTTTGAATTCTGTTTCTAGTTCTGTTTTTTTTTTTGTTATTTCTTACCGACTCTCGAAATTAGAGTTATTTTGCACATTTTCTTTACAATCAGTTGTATTTTTTTTTTAACTTATTGCACTTTTAAGCTGTAATGCTATACCGGAATTGATAATCCCCGATATCAAGGAATTTGAACATGAAACTGTGCTGTATTTTTGATAAACTGTACACATCTGCGTATTCCTTCAAAGCTTAACAGTTAATGTTATGTTATGCAATGTTGTCAACAATAAATAGACGTGCAATTCTAAAAAGTCCTGCAAGATTTGCTGTCATTAATTCAATCAGTCAATGACATAATTTTATTTAAATTTCATAGTCTATGTCTGAAGCTCTTTATTAGAACATATTTTTTTAAGGTTGGAAGTCATCCAATGACTTCTCCCGCTCTGGTTGGTGCGGGAGGGCGTGTCAGACTTTTACTGACTAAAATACGCCTGTGTTCTTCAGATGCCCTTTGCGTTCTAGAACTACGGGTTAATTACCGGACGGCGAACTACCAAATGGGTAGCTCTTGGCTGATAGTCGGGGTTGGAATCTCGGTGGCTGGGGCGTGAGGACCTTCGTTCCCTCACGCGTGCGGCCTCCTCCTTCGCTATAATTACTGCTTCGCAGAAGGAGGTGACCGCCTACCATTCCTCCTCGCTCCGGAACTTCAAGAGTAAACTTCTAAAACAAAAAAATAATAATTCAAAATCATAGAACCTCCATCTTTTTTGTACTTACTCTAAAAATGGAACAAAGAAAGCTTTCTGGAGTAGACTCATCAAAATATCAGAAGTGGGTTACAAATTAGGACAAAACTTTGCCCGGAAATTGTATAAGCAGGCAATAATTTAAGGCTGGGCAAAGGCCTCAAGCTTCCTCGAATTTGTTTACCCAAACTTTATATTTAAATAACTTACCACTGTGACTAAGTGAACCAGTAGTCATTAATGTTGTTTGCAAAAAGCAACAATAAACCAACGCAGTACGTAACAAACTCCGAACTCGAAAACTTAATTAAACTGTTATCGCGACTCAAGTCAAGACGGGTCTCAGGGACCCCAGTGGGGTTAAAAGCCGGATGGCCGAAATAACCGGGCTATTTAACACTGTCTCCGACAGTCTCGCAATCTTCAAAGAAAAAGCTTCAGTTTAATTTGTGCTAATATTGTATGCCATCAGTGTAAGTGACGGGGTCTGTGAGACTCCCCGTTTGTGATTCGACGCACGCGGTTTTTTGCGCGGCAATTTAGGGTTTTACGCTGAATAAGCTTAGGTGTATCTATAATTTTTTTAATAAATGCATGGAGTTTTTCTCCCTTGGTAATTGGTGGGATTGTGTGAACATATACGTGCGTTGGATTTTATCTTTTCTGTTTACCTGTATGTTGGTTGGGTTTAGAGCGACAAGCATTTGTAGTTTACGTCTCTTGCAAATTTATTTCGCTTCAGGCAATATTAAAAAAAAATATCCTTAAAATTGGTACAACTGCGGGATTGTTTACAGAGTGGTCGCAGCCCTTTGGTTTGGCTAAAGTCAGTAGAAGTCTGACACTCCCTCTCGCTCCACCAAGAGCGGGAGGAGACGTTTGATTATTACCCACCTAAAAAAAGAATACAAGATCACATAATTTTTTAGTCGGCTTCATTGCGATCTCACCTCACCATGGTAAGCAGTGATGCAATTGTTGATGGTAAATCGCATTAGTTCATTTGAATCTTATTATTTTTTAATGGCTATAGAATAACGAGAAAATCAAGTTACTGCACTCCTAGATTATCTTCTTAAAACAATGACATATCGGAATAGCATTTTAGGTTTTAAAAAATATCCACAACCACGTTTGCAAGAACAATCATTCAAATTCCACTCTCATTAAAGAATGCATGCTTCGAACTTTCCCCACATTTTTCTACATTCCAGCTAGGATAATAAAAGTAATCTCATACTAGCCACGTACGCGAGAAAATGCCATTCAAATTATTTCAAGCTTACCTAAAGTCGCCTCAGGAGGAAAAGATCGGGTATTTAATATTAAATAAAAATAATCTATACCTTTAACATAATCAGACTTCTAATATTCCGCCGCCGAGATGCTGACCCCAACTACCAACCACGGTAGACGCGGGCTTACGGACGGCGAGCAATGGGTAGCTCGCCGTCCGGCCGTCCGGTATTTGACCGAACCGAGCCCAGTCGTCAACAGCGCGTTGTGATCCACGCGCTCCTCAAAGAGATGTCAGCAAACTGTAGGTGCTCAGCAGGGCCGATGCCCTCTAGCTAGGATCACGGGGAATTTCTGGAAAGGAAACCCGTAGTCCTAGAACGCAAAGGGTACCTGAAAGATACAGGTGTGGTTTTAGTCAGTAAAAGTCTGACACGCCCTCCCGTCCACCCAGAGCGAGAAAAGTCATTGGATGATTTTTACCCTTTTAAAAGAAAAATAGCTAAGTAGTTTTTTTTCTGCCTGTTTTTTTTTTTTCGCGTTGGAAAATCATCTCATGACATCCCCCGCTCTTGGGCGGAGCGCGAGAAAGTGACAGACTTTTACTGACTAAAAACCACTCCTGTTCCTTCTTTGCCATTTGTTTTCCAGGGCCCCGGGGATCTCTTTCGCATCACCCATGGCCCCAGTAGGCTTCGACCCTGTTGGGCCCTTACGGTTGCTGACATCTCCTTGAGGCGCGCGTGGAACACTACGCGCCGTTTTTTCTGCCTGTAAAGTTAGCTTTTTCGTATTTATGAGATTTTCACTGTAAAGCGGCTTTATGCTCATGACTTGCCTCCACTTACAACTGAATTTTGTTTTATTATTCTGCAAAAAACTGTGTAAAACAAAAGTGGATGTTTATAAATAAATGTTCAGCTTAAGTTTTGTGTTGTTGGCTACCATCTTGGAATATAGTCAGGGAGTTAGGGTGTATAGTTTAAGTGAGACACTTTTAACTACAATTACCTAATGCCTTATTAGCGTGGTGTTGAACGCGAAGCGATGCGGTGCGTACGAAACAAAACAATTGATATTCTATTCCGCTGCGTGATGAAACACGTGGGTGTGGTGCGGCTACCAGCGACGCGAAGCGGACGCGTTCATTAGGTTTGATATTTTCGCGCAAATCCTTACTGGAAGACGCAGCTTTGGAAGTCCTTCCACAGAGTGCACCGATATCCTGGTGGAGGTCGCGGGAATCCAATGAATGTGAGACACTTGGGGGAGACTTATGTCCAACATTGGACGTCTTTCAGCTGAAATGATACTGATGAAGACCCCAATTAGGAATATCTTCTGTATGTTGACTACTAATATAATAAATAGTTACTTATCTCAAAAACCTTTTCATAAAATATATGTAGGTACATCCAGCCTTGAAACCCACATCCGAATTAAGTCAATGGCCCTAGGGGTATTTATGTCAACCAGCCACGTTAGATGCGGGCTTGCGGACGTCGAGCAATGGGTAGCTCGCCGTCTGGCCATCGGGTAATTGACCGGACCGAGCCCAGTCGTTAACAGCGCGTAGTGATCCAGGCGCTCATCAAAGAGATGTCAGCGAACCGTTGGGGCCCAGCAGGGCCGATGCCCGCTAGCTAGGACCGCGAGGAATTTCTGAATAGGAAACCCGTAGTTCTAGAACGCAAAGGGCAACTGAAGGACACAGGTGTAGTTTTAGTCAGTAAAAGTCTGACTCGCTCTCACGCCCCGCCCAGAGCGGGAGAAGTCATTGGATGATTTCCACCTTTAAAAAAAGATGTCTTTAAGTTAAGGATAAATAGGTTACTTCTAAGCAAGCGTGCTTCATCGTCGGCCACATCATCGCTTACCATCAGGTGTGATAGTGGTCAAAACCGAGTGTTATGGGCACATAACAAAAAAATAAAAAATAAAAATAATAATCGTTTCTTTCATAAATCACGACACGTGCCGAGTTTCAGTTTCCACGTAATTATAAAATAGTTAATTTTACCTTAAAACGTTTAATTAAGATGCTCACATTTCTAATCACTCTGCTAATGAAGTTATTCTATATTCTCTTCCACGAAACTTGATAATTATAGCAACGTAATAATCTATTAGTAAAATAGAGAGGTTATTCAGTTACTAATGGGACTGTTGTATTTTAAATGTAGCAATTACTCAATTCTGAAAATATGATACTTATTGTAGGGTCCTCAGGGATGTGCCCTTGGAACCCCTGTTTTAAGAGGTAACGGTGCCCCTTCTATATGTGCTGACTGTGCACTCCCCGGACTTATCCCCAAAGTCCGGGCGCCTTTAGAAAGAAAAGAAAGAAAGAAAGAAAAACAGTTTATTTGCACAAACATGACACATAACTTAAAAAATAATAATAATAAATACATACATTTATAACAAATTAAACAAAAAAGTGAAATTATAGGACACATTCGTGCAAAACGGCCAGCGCTCAGCAAAATGCTGGGGCTCATGTCCTGGACAGAGCCACAGCGCTGATTTTCAGCGCCAGCCGTCGTGGACGTGTCGTTGAACGGCTAGCAACATCTTATGAACTAGGTTTCCCCTCGAAAACAAAAAAAAGGTACTTATTGCGGATTTTTCAAAGTAGTTATCGTGGCTTCGAACACAAAGGGCTACTGAAGGGATACAAGTGGGTTTTGGTCAGGAAGATTTGACACTCCTTCCTGACATACATAGAGCGAGAAAAGGTAATTGATGATTTCCCAACTCAAATGAAAAATGAACAGTTGCATCGACATCTGTGACCTCACATAGAAACTAAACTACGAAATCCTGCATCTCGCAATTAGAGATCTCCGCGGGATTTGAACATACCTATACAACAGCCCGAAAATAAAATCATCTATCGAGCAGTTGCCGGGACCAGACAAAAAAACCCGTCTGGTCGTTACACTCTGTACCGCATACCTCTTAAACAGTCTTTTTCTATGCAGTTCCCGTGGTATTTTACAATAAAAGTTCCAACGTGGTTTCAAATGGTACGCAATATTTTTGACGTGTTGTGTCATAACTGCTAACGAATGAACTGTGTAATTATATTATATAATATGGGGTATTATTTCCAAAATAAAAACTATTATGCCAATAACACATTATAGTCGTTCAATAGAAGGTAGCGGTGGGCTGTAGGATTTTTCGATGATGATGAGTTACCGATGCTCTCAAACGCACAGGGCAACTGAAAGAACCTGACGCCTCCTCTCGGAACCCAGAGAAGGAGGTTATTAAGTTAAGGTAAGGTATTGGCGTATATCTGCCAATATCTTACCTTACCTTATTAATCCCCGTCACTGAATATGCGTGGCTTTTGAAACGCATTATTTCAAACGTGAAAACGTTTCAACTTTTGCCTCCAAGTACCTCATTCACACTTCACATACAGAAGCAATATTCAAACTCCGACAGTAGACAGTGCGTCAACGCAATATCAAAATTGCGTGAGTTTTGCGTTGCGGTGCCGCACTTATCTGCGTGTTCGTTAAACAAGCTCAATATACAACCACATCTCCTCGCCTAAACCGAGAGTAGCTCATAAAAGTTTATGTTTTAATGCTATAAAAATGTTTCTTATGTAAATTCTTATTTCGCCGGTATACCATTTCGTCTTAGTGTAATTTTTTCGCGCATTTGCGTACGCCTAATGTTATACAATCTGTGCGTTCGTTTACTTAATGATTATTATGAAAATTCTGCGGTAGTAAGCTTGTTGATATATGGTTTGTGCTTATTATCTGCTTTGTCGGATGCTGATGGTAAGTAAACATAAGGAATACTGGCTTTCAGCCGCGTTTCTGTTCAGAATTTAGGCAGACTAACGCGAGAACTACATTAGACCGACGCACACGTGGACCACGCCTGATTTGTATGTAGCGGGGCGTTGCGTCGCGTCGCGTGGCGTGGATCTAATGTAGCTGCAATTCTATTAAGTATGTTTATCAGTTGTCTGGTACCCATAACACAAGCTCTGTTTAGCTTGGGACTAGACGGCGTTGTGTGATAGTTGTGGAATATTATATATTATATTTTTATTATTATATTCTAGTTGCCATAGGTATAAAATTAATGGAGACCGATGCGCTTAGATTGACGTGTGTGGCACACGTGTACGCAATGTAGTTCTACCTTAAGTCGTGTGTCGGTGGGAATTAATCATAATTCTAGTTATAAACGATGTACACTGGCTGAATCTTTTTAAAACCTCGGTCTGTTGATCAGATTTTCGTGTCTCTCAGATTACAAATTAATTTGACTTTCGCTAGAAATATGTAATATTTGACCCTTTTGAGGTTCTCGGTGCCTTTTATATATCACCGTCATCACCATCATTTCTGTTGAAAGTCGTCCGTCGTCCATTGCTGAATATAAGTTAAGCTTCTCCTAAGTGTCCTGTGCATCTCGCGTCCATCGGATTCCCGCAACCCTCACCAGGTCATCGGTACACCTTGTGGGAGACCTTCTGCTGCGTCTTCCGGTACACGGGCACTACATCAGATCCATCGATATCTGTTCTGCGAGAAATGTGCCCTGCCCACTACCACTTAAGTTTGGCGATTGTTCGGGCTATATTGATAAGTTCGGTTCTACGATATCTTCATTCATTGTACTCTGCTTTTGTTTTTTTTTTTGGTTTACAAATACGGGAAAGGTTCAACTTCAGAGCTATTTTTAAAGACATCTTCAATGTCGGTTCCACATTATTTTCGTGAATGCGAACAAAACAATGATTTTCCTCAACGTCTCTTTTGTACATTTAAGTGTACGAAATCGAGATATCGTCAACCTTTTTTAAGAAGTCGTTCGAGTCCCGGATAAAGGACTAATCAGTTCTCTTAGGCACTTCTATCGCATTCACAGGGATATAGACTGAGTTGAAGAGGCAAGAGGTATTTACGAAAATGTCAATTTTGAAAGGAGTTATTTTTGGAACGATCTTTACCAAAGGTTTGTTGATGGTTTTATCGTGTTTCGGTTGACGTTATAGTTATTTTTACTGTGGTAGGACATAGGGTTTCTTCGTTCAATGTATATCTATAATAGATACAAAAGGAGAAACTGCCTGACATACCTATCAACGTACAACCAATATTACTGTGGTTAGGAACATGAAATTTTGCACAAGGCTCCCCTTTATGATGTAGGTGAGCACTAGGATGTGTTTTTGAAAATTTTACTTTTAGGGGGTTTTTTTTTAAGGTGGGAAAATCATCTAATGACAAATCCCGCTCTTGGGCGGAGCGGGAGATAGTGTCAGACTTTTACTGACTAAAAACCCACTCCTGTTCCTTCGTTGCCTTCGTCCCAGGGCCCCGGGATTTGTTACTTTTAAGGGGGTGAAATCACACACAAATTGTAATTAATTGAAAGAGTAAGATGCGCCTTGTGTTGTCTAAGATAATTCTTCAATTTCCACTAGTCAAGTCATACTTTGTATACGCGTCAAATAAAATAAAAAAAGTTTCTTAAACACGTTTCAATTTATTATTATTATTTAATTCAGCAAAATGGTAACTAATACTAAGATAAGTAATCCTTTCACTCTGTCTTCTCATAGAATTGAAACTTTCTAACTTTATCATCCTCTTTTATCAGCAAATCCGGCTGGATTCCACGAGCTGACCATAGCGGTCTACCTTCCCTATATCACACATGATGTAGGGGAAGTAGTTTGAGCTACAATGCAAATTATTTATGATATCTAGAGAGATTTAAATGAAGGTTTTCAAGAAAATTCTCCACACCGTCCGGGCCGAGCCCAAGTCGTCGACGGCGCGTACTTTCCACGCGAGTCTCAAGATGTCAGCAAACCTTAGTGGCCCAGCAGAGTCGAAGCCTACAGGGGCCAAGGGTCTGCTTCTGAAAGGAAGACTCGGCCCTGGTATGAAAGGCAACGAAGGAACAGGAGTGGGTTTTTAATCAGTAAAAGTACATATCTTCCGCTCCGCCTAAGAGCAGGGATGTCATCGAAAAAAAAATCACTAGTGGTGTCCAACTGGTGATTTTTTTGTGACTGATGACTTAGCCGAGAGATCTTACTTTTCTTACTTTTGAAAACATAAACAAGGAGTTGACGACAGTTAATTTAATTATTGTCATTAACATAAGCGTTTTGACAGGTGCCTGAACATGAAGACTCAGTGCTTCCACCTGGTAAACGTCGAACAAATAACACATCTTCGCATGCAAATCCGAGGCATCGGTGTAACCATGAACTAAAATTCATTTAAAATATCCCTTCCAGTCCAACCTAAATCAATAAGTCTTTAAACCAGGGGTTACCAGACAGGCTACATAAAAATCTTGGCAAAAAAACTCCGCAAATAAATCACGCTGGCCTCCCTCTTCTGATGAGGGAAAGAGAAGAAAGATTAATGATGTTTTGTCTCGAGCTTTTTAGATTTTTCGTGTAATTAATTTTAGATATGTTTTCTGCTGAGTTCGATGGTCGACTAAGTGCTTTGGTAGGGGGAATTTTAAAAGTGTTCCATTTTTGTTTTTTGTTTTTTTATTACTGGCTGGATACGAGGCATTTCTAGTTGTTTTATATTTTGTAGTCTAGTGGTAAATTGTTTTTTTTTTTTGGCTTCGCACGATTTGTGCATTGTTAGTCAATGTCAAGTTTAGAAAGTATACGTTTTGAGTCACTTTAACTTACTTTGACTTCCATTAGAACAGGATTGTAACACATTCTAATGGTTTTGCAGTATTTGGCAGCATATGTATAGGGTCAGCCTTCTCGATAAGCTTAGCTGTGGTAGTCAAAATATACTACAATAATTCTCAACTCCATTTTACCGAGATCGCACCTGTTTCAATGATTCCACATATTGTCCAGTTGCGCAGACACTTAAGATAAAAACTACACCAGTTTTACATCAAAATATCTACTAGGAATCGATTTGCGAATAATTAAAACAGACACTGAACTTCACTTGGGAGGTGGGAAATCATCAAAGGACATGTCAGACTTTTACTGACAAACTTTTACTGAAAATCCACCTTTGTTCCTTCAGTTGCCCTTTGCGTTCCAGGACCACAGTAAATTTTTCAAACGTTCCCGCAGCGACAATCCGTTTAGTAGTTTTTGAGTTTAACATAAACAGACAGACAGACTTGGCGGGGGATTTTGTTTTATAAAACGTAATCAATAAACCGTTAAAGCCGAAAGGTTCTGGAATGGCGACCACGTACCGGAAGACGTAGCGTTGAACGGCCTCCTATAAGGTGGACCGATGACTTGGTAACGGTTGCGGGAGTCCGATGGATACGAGACGCACAGGACCGTTCATTGTGGCGACACTTGGGGGAGGCCTATGTCCAGCAGTGGACGTCTTTCAGTTGAAATGATTATGATGAATTAATAAACAGTTCCGAGCTAATTTTACTTCAAAAATATTTTCGACAATATTTTCCGTAAGCCTATTTTAGTCCAAAATCATCTTACTTTATTTCCCTAATAAAAAGTGAGTTTCCACAATTTCCGGACTTTTCCTACAACTTCCCTCTAAAAATAAATTAACAAGCTTAGATTGGATTGTCAACGAGTCCATTGAAAGTCGGACTTTCCGACTTATTCTAATTTTAACGCTCAAGAGTTTTTTTTTTCGATCTTGCTAATAAAACAACATTAACTTACATGCATATATATAGCTAAAATTTTTTTTATGAAATTTTCGTAGACTGAAGTTGGAGGAATTCGTAGTCCTAGAACGCAAAGGGCAACTGAAGGACGCAGGTGTGGTTTTGGTCAGTAAAAGTCTGACACGCCCTCTCGTTCCGCCCAGAGCGCGAGAAGTCATTAGATGATTTCCACACTTATAAAAAAAGTTGTGTAAATTACTTATTTACGGAGTTTTTATTATCATGGATAAGCTCATGCTTGACCACTGTATCACATGATGGTGGAATTATTTGATACAGCCGTGAAACACATAATGTTGCTTTTTATATATATTTTTTTATTTAAATTTCTACATGAGTTGTTTCTTCACTGTTTGTGTGTGCTAAATAAATGTATTTTCTTTCTTTCTTTTATTTCTTTCTTTCTACGGTAAACAGTGACATGGTAGACGATGGATAACGCTTGCCTCATCATCATCATCATTTCAGCCGAAAGACGTCCACTGTTGGACATAGGCCTCCCCAAGTCTCGCCACGCTTGCCTAGAAGAACATAATATATTCACTCTTGACTTAAAAATTCTTGGGTGGTACCTAAAATAAATAAACACGCGGCTTCATGCCAGTTGCTGGGCACACCATAATTATGGCGGTAAGTCCCCTCTTTGAGGAGTGGCTGGAAAGACGTCATGGCGTCCCTTTCCACATGAAATGGTTCCTGTGCCTGAATCGGAAGAAACGCCCGGGTTTCATCATTATGAGGACCGCCCGGAGGTCACGGTAGAGCATACGGTAGAGGTGTGCCCCGCTTGGTCAGAGCACCGCCAGTAGCATAAACCCATTCTGCCCCGCTCCGCTTCAATGGAAACACTTGCCTCTTTTCACTGCTCCTTTCCGCTCCTCTCCGCTCAGCTTCGCTTAAGTGGAAATGAACTCTTACTCTTGATGCCACATAACTTTCAGACGATCGTAAACCTGTACCTATGCCAATTCAACACACCTTAGAGTGCAAGAGACAGAGAAGAGACCGACGAGGGTTTCGATTCGACTTCCAATTTAGGCAAAGAACAATCAACCCTCAAACGGCGTGTTAATTTAACGAGGGTGGTAGAAAAACCATATTGTGTTGCTACCAAATGGATGTAGGGTTAACTATTTGTTTGTAAAGGATTGGTGTACACTAGGAGCAAAACATATTTTTTAACTTATTGATAACTTTTTGTTATATTGCGAATTTATCAGCTCAGAAACAATGTCTCTTATTAATTCAATGTACTATCATGATTTAATTGAAAACAACTGATCTGATGGTTTTGTTATTAATAATAATAATTTACATCGAGTACCATTGACAAATATAATAAAAAATACCTAAAAATAATAATCACAAGATAGATTAAGATTGTCGATGGGGACGAAAGGTTCTGGAATGGCCACCACGTACCGTAAGACGCAGCGTTGGAAGGCCTCCCACAAGGTGGACCGATGACCTGGTGAGGGTCGCGGGAAGCCGATGGATGCGAGACGCACAGGACCGGACATTGTGTCGACATTTGGGGGAAGCCTATGTCCAACAGTGGACGTCTTTCGACTGAAATGATGATGACGATGAATAATCACAATTAAAATCATAATTCGTAAAATTAAATAAAATTGAAATCATTTATGGGCAATAAAATAATAATGTTCTTAATTCATTTGTGTATTGGTCGCTCCCTGGAACAAGTTTAGTTTTATGTAACTAAAAGTATATTTCCGAGTAAAGTAGAAGCAATAACAGAGTAAATTTGGGTCGTAGCGTGATGTAATATGCCTTCCTCGATAAATGGGCCATCCAACACTAAAAGCATGGCACGTCATAATTATGACGCTAAGTCCCCTTTTGAGGAGTGGCTGGAAAGACGTCACGGCGTCATCACCTTCCGCATGACTTACCATGTCCGGTGAAGACCTATGTCCTCCCCAGACATGATAAGTTCGAGAGGTTCCTGCACCGGATTCGTGCGGAAAAAACGCCCGGGGTCACGGTGGAGCATACAGTGGAGGTGCTCGTGGAGGCAATCGGCGGCAACGAACTCTCGCGCCAGGCTCAGGTGCAGGCCATTGTTAGGAGCGAGGAGGAATGGCAGGTAGACGCCTCCTTCTGCGAAGCAGTAATGCTAGCGAAGGAGGCGGCGTGAGGCAACGGACTTCCTGACGCCTCAGCCGCCGCGATCCCGACCCTGCTTTCCAGTTACCGTAGGTGGATGGCAAGTGCGATGGGTAGCTCGCTATGCGGCCGTCTGGTAACCGTCCGGACTAAGCCTAAGTCGTCGACGGCCCGTAGATGTCAGCAAAACCATAGGGGCCCTGCAGGGTCGAAGCCTACTGGGGCCATTGGTTCGATTCTGAAAGGAAAATCCGGGGTCCTGGAACGCAACGTAAAGAAGGAACATAGGAGTGGGTTTTAGTCAGTACAAGTCTGACGTGCCCTTTCGCTCCGGCTTGAAGCGAGAGAAGTCATTGAACGAAGATGAACTCTCACATATGTAGTTAAACTAGCTTCTGGCAGTGGCTTTCACCCGAGTTATAATAAACAAATTATCTCAAGGGAACATACTTCCGAGATAAAAAGTATATAGCATAGCATAGTCGGCCTCCTCTTTAGGAGAGGGAAAGGACCGTAACCACTCGGGCCCAGTGCGGGTTGGTGTAACATGTCTTCGAATTTTTGGTTCTAGGACATGCTGGTTTCCTCACGATGTTTTCCTTCACCGTTTTGAGAGCAGTAGTGATGAAATAAATTACACAAAGTAATCCGCCTGGCTGGGTTTGAACCCGCAACCTACATCTCGTAAGTCTGAGTCGGGGCCGTTAGCACTTGGCCACCACTACTCCAAAAAAGTGTCCTATGTTTTATTCCAGGATATAAGTGTACCAAGTTTCATCGAAACCCGTGAATCTGTTCGAGCGTGAAAAAGTAACATACATACCAACACACACACGGTCACAAACTTTCGCCTTTGTAATATTAGTATGGTATGATGATCTGTTCTCACTTACACTCCTAATGCTCACTTAAATCAGCAACCACGAGAATTACAAGTCGTCTTATTTCGCCTTAAACATCACATCACAAATGCTGATAGCTACCGTTGTACACTCAACCCTTTGGAAGCAGCCGTGCCAAGATTGAGGTTTGCAATTCTATCGGTGATCGCTAACCCTAAATTACGGTACGGAACCCATTATCGTGTTCCGTTTGTACGCTGCCGATTGATATTGGAGGGTTAAAGGCATTTTGTGTGCGCTAACATGGCTAATAAAGTATGTTTATGGTAAATTCGGGTTAGGTTGTTCCGAAAGATCGGGTTTTGGGTCGGTTCTAGGTATGTTAGGGTGTTGGTGTGTCTCTGTCTTTAATGGGATGGGAATTGGGACAAACGTTTTCTTATATTGTCCTCTCATTGTTTGATCGGTGATCTAAAGGGTTCTTTCATCACCAGGTTTTTTAAATGATAAATATATTTATTTTGTAAGTAGGTATTTAAAAAATACTATTACACGTAAATTTTTTCGTCAATTTAAACTAGATGAGGCCGGTATTTTTCGGTGACCAAAACAAATTCTTAGGTCAAAGTCTCTTTTAAAGTCCATGCAGTAAACATATAATGTTCAAATCATACTCATATGATGCCAACCATGCAGATTAGTGTCTCTGATGGCCTTTTGAGGATAAAACCACACATGTTTGAGTGGACCTGTCTATTCAATGCAAGCATTTGTCATTAATCGTTTAATTCAACTCAGCCCCCCTAGCCAAGTTACAACCGTTCCGTTTCGATTCTCTTTTCGTTGATCGCCTCGAGTCGGCCACGCCTCCTATTCCTTTGTTCTGTACGTGATTAAGCGTTAAGATGACGTCTGCATAAAGGAATCGGAAGCGTGGCCTACTCGAGGCGATCAACGAAAAGAGAATCAAACGAAATGGTTGTAACTTGGCTAGGGAGGGCAGGACTACTAAGGAGCTCAACGACTTGACGAGCAATACCAAAGAAAAGACATTTTTGGGTTCGACCGCACTAAGTACTCAAAACTGCCAGACATTAGGTTTAGTTATGTTCTTATTACTTTTTTGAACATCACGGACAATTAATGTAGGAAAACATCATCTGCGATCATCACACTATTTTAATACTTTAATAACACTAATAATCACGAAATCATCAACAAGGCGTCAAACTGTCAATTCACTATCATCATTTCAGCCGAAAGACGTCTACTGCTGGACATAGGCCTCCCCTAAGTGTTGCCATAACGAACGACCCTGTGCGTCTCGCATCCATAGTTTTCTCACCAGGTCCTTGCTCCACCTTGTGAGAGACCTTCCAACGGTACGGTTCCGTCTTCCGGTACGCATTTGCCACTTTAATCATCAGTAAATTCAAACAATCCGGAGCCCCAGTTCTGAGACTGAGAGTCCGAATGTCAATGGATTTTTTAATTGGGGGGCCTGTTGGTCTAGTGGTTAGTGGCCCTGACTGCTATGCCGGAGGTCGTGGGTTCGATTCCCACCCAGGACAAATGTTTGTGTGATGAGGACAATCATTTGTTCTGTGTCTGGGTGTAATTTATCTATATATGTATGTATTTAGAAATATATAAGTATGTTTATCAGTTGTCTAGTACCCATAACACAAGCTCTGCTTAGCTTGGGACTAGACGGCGTTGTGTGGTAGTTGTGGAATATTATTATTATTATTATAATTGTTTTTTTTTTCTAATTGATGGAAATCAATTTTTAACAAATGTGGTTCAGTACGGAATATACATATTATGGACGCTAACTAGATTAGTAAGGTAGATGAGAATATCTGTTAAGTATGTATTATTTGACTAGTTGCAATTAGCATAGCAACACTGTAAAAGTCTATAATATATTTATTGTCACCTAAAGGGCAATGGAAAGGGATATGCTCGGAGTTTCCTTGCGTGATCGAATTAGAAATGAAGATATCCGCAGGAGACCCAAAGTTGCCGACGTAGCACGAAGAATCGCCAAACTTAAGTGGCAATGGGCAGGGCACATTGCTCGCAGAACAGATGACCGTTGAGGACGAAATGTTCTGGAGTGGAGACCGCGTACTGGTAAACGCAGTGTTGGAAGGCCCCCTACAAGGTAGACCGATGACCTGGTGAAGGTTGCAGGAATCCGATGTATGCGAGACGCACAGGACCATTCATTGTAGCGACATTTGGGGGAGGCCTATGTCCAGCAGTGGACGTCTATCGGCTGAAATGAAGAAGGTGATGAGGACGATGATGATATTTATTGTAATTTTTCTAAGGAACAGTGATGTACTTTCCCTTTTTTTCTCTCCTCTTACCATTGTAACAGACGTGCATCTCAGTTCAATAAACTTTTTGTGTAATTTTTTCTAAACTAAGTGGTTTCATTCAACATAGTTTGTGGTCCTAATGTATTTTCTTTTTGTTTCAGGTATGTACCTAATTTTTAATTGGCAATGAAGTTGATCGGGATGAATTATAATTATTACATGAAGTAAGTTGAGTTATATCATTATTTATTTTTTAAAACTTTAAGCACTAGTAAATAAAGACTGAGCATTTCCTACCAGTCGACCGTAGGGTCGTGCAGAAACAGAACATTGCAAGTGCAACTTAATTGAAGACAAACAGAAAATAAATAAGAAGGCACAATATTAAATACATATCTATTTAGAAATACACATAAAAATAAAAAATGTTATTGTGAAAAACAGGTAGAGGCTAGATTGTAGGTTCTGGAGTGGCCATCACGTATTGGAAGGTGCAGCGTAGGTATATACCTCCCACAAGGTAGACCGATGACCTGTTGAGGGTCGCAGGAATTCGATGGACGCGAGACGCACAGACCAGTCTTTTTGTCGACACTTAGGGGAGGCCTATGTTTTTTTTTTATTCATGATAGGTTCGCGCTTGACCGCCATCTCACCTGATGGAAAGCGACGATGCAGTCGACGATGGAGCGCGCTTACCTAGAAGTAACCTATTCACTCTTGACTTAAAGATTCCCAATTGTCCAACAGTGTACGTCTTTCGGCTAAAATGATATTGATGATTGTGAATAAATAAATTACCAATCAACGCTATGATGTTTCTACGAACTTGTGCCTGCACCTAAAAATCAACTAGCTGCTACCAAAGGCTTCGCCCGCGTTAAAGTTGATATTTTCTCAAGAGAACATAGTCCCGGTTTACCCGTGTGCCAAACTTCATCCTAATCTGTTCAGCCGTTTGAGCGAAAACGAGTAACAAACATACACACACCCGCTCACAAACTTTCGCCTTTATTATATTAGTATGATAAGTTACTTGTCCGTCCATCCATACGCGATGATTAATTATGTACTACAAAGCCATTCATCACCTAACATGGCTATCTACTAAACAGCATTATTCTCAATTATAACTGAAGCGACTACTAAAGCCATTGAATCTAATCACTAGATCAATATCTCAAGTTCATTGAGATGTATGTAACATAGATATGAATATGACCAGTAAATCAATATATAATTAATACAATTAAGGATCTCTCCTCCTTGATTGTCATATATCTGTCTATGTATATAAAAGAGGGAAACTGACTGACTGACATATCAACATACAGCAACTATTGGAACTAGGAACTATTGGAACTAGGAACATGAAATTTTGCACAAGGTTTTTTCTTATGACCAGAGGTCGGAATTATATATTTTAATTATATAATTTAATTTAATTAATTCATTATGTTATGACAATTTTAATTTTAATTTTATTTAATTCTATAATATTGCTATGGAATAATATGCCTGAAATAAACGATAAATAAATAAAAATAATAAATTAAATAGAGTTATTCATGTACTTACCTACATCAAAATGTTGATATCTATTAATATGGATCTTCCCGGGACTTCTAATGAAAAATTTCGTTTGGCGAACAATATTACAAATAAATAATAATAAAATCCTCAGAGATAGATACGACAAATAAAACAAAGAAAATTACAATTTTGATTAGTAGGTATTTTTCATTGAAAAGATCTCTACGTCAACTGAGGTGAGGTTAACAAATTTAAATACACTTTCTCCTCGTCATTAATGCAGGAAGAAATTTTTTCTGCAATATTTCTGATAGTGTCATAATAATCTGCTCTTTAAAATTAATTTCGGGGTTTGAGGCATACCTATCCACTTTATTCTTTCGCTGTATGAAATCAGTGTGAGTATATGAATAACTCTACCTAATTCTGACCTCTGCTTATGACGTAGGCGAGTAGGTACTAAGAGAGGATTTTCCAAAATTCAGCCCCTAAGTAGATGAACGGAACTAAAGTTTGTATGGAGAAACATAATTCACGCGGGCGAAGCCGCTAGCAAAAGTCAATTAAGTATATGTATGTATTTAACTACCTATTAAGTAAATAACTAGAATAAATGATACCAAGAAGAGATATTATGGAAAGGGCGTGCGGGAACGAAGGTCCTCACGCCCTAGCCGCCGTAATTCCGAACCTGACTACCAGCCACGGTAGACGCGGGCTTGCGGACGTCGAGCACTGGGTAGCTCGCCGTCCGGCTGTTCGGTAATTAACCGGACCGAGCCCAGTCGTCAACAGCGCGTAGTGATCCTCGCGCTCCTCAAAGAGATGTCAGCAAACCGTAGGGGCCCAGCAGGGCCGATGCCCGCTAGCTAGGACCGCGGAGAATTTCTGAAAGGGAAACCCGTAGTCCTAGTACGCAAAGGGTAATTGAAGGATACAGGTGTGGTTTTAGTCAGTAAAAGTCTGACACGCCCTCCCAATCCACCCAGAGCGCTAGAAGTCATTTGGATGATTTCCCACCTCATCTTAAAAAAAAAAGCTACCGATATCATATCATTTGGCATTCAAAAAAATAATATAACTTGACATGCCAACGGCATCGTAAGGCAAAGCGTATTAGGACTGTTTACAAAATATCCATCATATCTGTTTGCCTATATTATTGGCAAATAAATGATTTATATTTATAATCTCAAAACATCTGTAATTTCCTTACATTAAGAGGGCCCTTCCCGATCCGTCTATCGTCAACGTGATCATGGTTTAAAAGCTTGTTGATTCATCGAACGCAATTTTTGATAAAGAGACAACGTGAAAATATGACGCCTGAACGCTCTGTTGGTATTCAGTACTTCCTTCACTCACTTGAATATTTCACAAAACTTATTCTAGGAACTGTGTTTTTTTTTAAAACCTTAAAAGTTTTTTGAAAACATTTTCGTCATTTAGAATCTCAATAAAACGCGCAAGGTTTTCCATAGATATACTTTTTTTACTTTTTAAATTTATGAGTACATTATGAATGACCAAAGTTCAAGCAAAATAACAAATTTCCAGAGGTCTTTACTGAGTCAAAAGCAAAGTCTCACACAGACGGCTTTCAAGCCAAAATTCGTAAAAGGACAGCTTCGCTGCTATTCAGAGTGCGGAGTATTCGCAACTATATCCTGAGAGCGGTGGCGGAGAGCTATACGCCAAATAGTAGCCATTTTGTTCAGAGGGTGATTAGGTAGGAAACATATTTTCCTGCCTGGTCATCCTTTGTTTTAATAATAATATTTTATATCACTTACTAACACTAGGATATAAGTTTTTTGTAATACTAACAAAATATGGATCACTGTTAAATGTTTTTTTTTTTACTGGATGAGTTTTACACAAAAAGTTTTGAATTCAATAAAAATCTAGATAATATCCACAAGATATCTATTTTTCCGTAATCACGTAAGAGCGGTTGTATTGAAATGTATTTTGGGTTGTACGCTCTTAAGACATTGATTGTTACTAAGATGGAACCGCGACTTGACTTTCAACGATTCATTAGAGCAAGCATTGACTTTCTTGCAAGTCTTATTTCATAACACCCTTCAATATTACAATTTATTTCAACCCCTATTCTCGTCCATTATAACTGACAGTAGAAATATCTCGAAGTATCTTCCTGAATCGTACAAGACAGAGGTACCGTAAACAAGGCTCGTCAAAGCCTTTCAAATCAGACCTCGGGAACTATACGGGCCCTTACGCACGAATTGCTGAAGACCCTCCAGCTAGGGATGTGCTCTGTTCCGGAATTCGCCTTTACTCCGGACTTAATGGGTTAATTTGAGTAGGAAAAGTTGGTGGAATAAATTGCTTAGTTAGATGTTGATTAAACATGGTTTTGGCACTGTGATCCGTTTTAAGATTGGATGTTGCTGTTAAATGTCGACTAACTCATTCCTTCAAATATATACCGATATGCCGATTTTTGCATTATGCGCGTCAAACACAAGTAGATACCGTAGTTGTCTTTTAAGTCCGCCGGGCTCTGGTTTATGCCATGGTCCGGAGCGAATGGAAAAGGGAGTCGGTCGCTCCTTCTGTGAAGCAATAATGCTAGCGAAGGAGGCGGCCGCACGCGTGAGGCAATGGACAGCGTCACGCTTATGCCCCAGCCGCCGCGACCCCGGGACATCTGAACTTTTAGGGCCAACGCTGCCTTAAGCGGAAAGCCCGCGCTTGCACCCGTCGCGTAACGTCGCGCGTTTGTCGTGTGCGGCGGTCGCCGTAGCGAAACCGTATTATTATCTGCATGTAGTTATATCGATGGAGAATTTTAATGTATTATTACGCAGAAAAACGGGCGTTGGGCGCGGCTGCCCGTGACGGGTGCCCGCGTGGCGAGCTGCAACGGAGCACTTTTGTATGGGACCGCGCGGGCGTCCGCGTAACGCAGCGTCGACCCTTAGTCAGTAAAAGTCTGTCACACGCTCACCCGCGTCATTGGATTTATCACCTTAAAAAAAAGGAGTCTTCTCACTGAATTAGTTTTTTTAACCTGCTTACACATTCGTTTATTATTACAAACCTGCACAAAGTTACTTTTTGGTATATTTTCATAAATCCCACAACAACACACTTTCCCGCGAAAAATCCCGTACCAATCCCCTCACTAGCTCACCTTTTCCCATCCAATACACCAGCACCATTCCTCTGATCGGGAGGGCATGGAGGGCTCTCAACACGTCTGAGGAGGTTCGCATTGTGTCAAATGAAACACATGTAGCATCTCCAGGGTTACAAATGGGCACTTTTGTCTATATTGGTCATGGTAGACAGGTTTTTGGGGTTGTGTATTGCAGTTTTTGCGTTTTACGTCGTTGAAACAGATTTTTCGTGTAGTTGTATGTGAGGTTAGATTATGAGCACCTTAATCGTACTCACGATGACAATGAGACCGTAATGGGCTTTTTTTAAGGTGGGAAATCATCTAATGACATTTCATTTAAGAGGGTCCTTTTTCACTCCCCTATCGTCAACATCGAGCATGGTTTAAAAGTTTGTTACTTCATCTAACGCAATCCAACGTGATGTTTGTTGAAAAGGCAACGCGAAAAAAGAGAGATAACGTCTGAAAACTCTGTTAGCATTCGATAATTCCGTGATTTACTCGAATATATTACAACACTTGTTCAAGGAAATACGTGTTTTTTTTTAAACCCCCAATTTTTCACAAAAAGTTTATAATAAAATTAATATTTTTACGGATTTAAGTGTTTCTAAATTGAAAGTTCATGCAAAATTGCAGATTTTCAAAGGTCTCTATTGGATTAGTTTTACACAAATTTAAAAATTGATTTCAATAGAAGCCTAGCTAATATCCACAAGATACAGTGTTTCCCAAATATCTAATGAAAAATTTGTAAAAACGTCATAATCGCGTAAGAGCGATTGTATGAAAAACAGTAAAAAGGTATGTCGAGTTGCATCCACTTAAGACGGAGCGGTGTGTCAGACTTTTGATGATTTACACCTATGTTCCTTCAGTTGCCCTTTGCGTTCTAGGACCACGGGTTTCTCTTTCAGAAGATCCTTGCCCCAGTAGGCTTCGGTTTTGCTGACATCTATTTGAGGCGCGCGTGGATCAGTACGCCCCGTTGACGTCTCGGGATCGGTCCGGACGATTACCGGATGGTCGGACGGCAAGCTACCCATTGCTCGTCGTCAGTAAGCCGTTTTACATTTATTATTATTATTATAAGATTGTATTGTCCCACTGCAGAGCAAAGGCCTACTTTCCTTCTTTCAATTTTTTACAAGCTTTATATTTAACTTGTATTATTTCTATGTGTAGGAAATGCCCAGAATACTCCTGTCCTAATATTATTATATGGTATCACTAAATTTGAATTTATTTAAACACAAATTGTTTTGCTATCGCTGCTTATATCAAGGTTGAGCATGTTATCGACAGCTTATCTCCTATTACATATCACGCATTGATAATAGAAATAATTTAGAACACTATGGCCCATTGTCAAAAAGTGTAAGGCCATAGAAAGGCCACAAGATCTCTACATGAACCAATTTGTTTATGTCTTAAAAAGTTTTTAAGCGATTATGCTCTGTACCATAGATATGCTATGCTAAGATATGCTGTACTTTTACGTCGTCGCGTCCATTCATAAAGTGGCCCCGGGGCCCTCAAGATCGGGGGGCCCCAAAACCTGATTAGCAAATATAAAAAAATTAGGTTGCAACACTAATCATGGCAAATCGTTTTAGTCAGTAATAGGAAAGGTTATCTGATGACTTCCCCTGGAAAAAAGGGGTCCCAATTTTTTTTGTATGGTCACCTTGCTATGCCACTGCTCCATAACACACTTCGAACAAAATTCCACCTCGGTCGCAATGACAAATTTTCTCCACTTGTATCAAAATATAGCATAAGCATAATCAGCATTATAATGTTCCCACTGCTGGGACTCAGGCCTCCTCTCTAGGAGAGGGAATGGGCGGTAATCCACCACGCGGGCCCAGAGCGGATTGGTAGATGTCACATGTCTTCGAATTTTTGGTTCTAGGACATGCCGGTTTCCACACGAGGTTTTCCTTCACCGTTTTGAGAGGGGTGGTGAAGAAATGAATTAAGTACACAAATTTCATGAATTATCAAAATGTTGTTCAGTATCAGAATACTAAATATTACTATAAGTAAAGCTAGGTGTCACCATGTATCTGTCTGACGCATCCCAATACAACTTGACTCAGTTCGATAGAACATTTGCCACTATGTGGACGATCCAAAAACTGCCTATTAACACTACATAAATCACGCTGCTCCGCCTACTCTAACGATCGTTAAAGTAACTAAAGTATTGAATTAATCCGATGGTAGTTGTAGCATCAGAGTAGATAATGCGACAGAGGCTGAACTTCTAAATAGTTATTTCTAATGCTAGAACTACACTGCGCACAGGTGTGCCACACACGCCGATCTGGGCGCGTCGGTCTCATTTGAATTTTATATGGAAACTAGACTTCTAGAGCTACACTTGATCCACGCCACGCGATGTCGTTCTACGTACAAATCAGGCGTGTTACACGTGTGCGTCGGTCTAATGTAGTTCTAGCTTAATGCAAGAATGACTGTTTTTATAGTGTCGTCACAGAAGGCTCTTCATTTTCACCCGGAAAACCAACACTTACCGCCTACCGCTTGTAGACTTGCAATGGCAATGCAGTGTATTTCGTACGAGTGCGGATAAGTGCGGCAGCGAACCCCCGCCACAATTTATTTAATTTATTGTATCTCGCTGCTCATTGCCCCACCAAGGCGCATGAAAAAACAGTTTGCGAGCCTGTTCTCACATTAATGTTACTAAATAGTTATTATATTTATGTAGCTTTACAAATTATTTAGAGACTGTGTTGGAGATTGTCTTTCGACATCTACACGTGAGTAATTTAATTGCAGTTTTTCAGTTCTAAAACGACGAAACGAAACAAACTTTACCTACTTGCAACAAAATATATCATTATTTTCTGCCGCTACACACAAACCCCTTTTAAAGTGGATTAAGTCAGTATGTCAGACACTACCTCTCGCTCCATCCAAAACGGGTAAAGACATTTTATAATTTCTCACCAAAAAAAAAAAAAAACAATAGGTGACCGCAGCCAACTTGTAGCCATCTTGCCTGTACTATTTTACTTCTTGACAAAGGGATTGTTTCAATCTTTCCACCATAAGCCACTCCAAGAAAAATAAAACTATTTTTACTACATGCGCTTCTGTCTGGTTATCTACTCTATGTTTTTTTCCAAGGAGGCATTCGCACTCCTCTAAAAAGAGACACGCGATTCGTGCATTACTCTGTAGTGTGTAGATTATACCGAAGATTGCGTTTCTAAGAATATGTTTATTGTTTCACTTGAAGTTTCAACTTTGTAATTATTCGTTTAAGGAGAATTTTGTTGTAGTTGCGAAAATTTACAATTAGTACTTTCTTGATTATTACTAGGAAGTTTGGAGGCTATATTAGAAAGGGAACTGCAATGCTACCACGAGAAACTAACCTAAGCTGAACTGTTAAAGGGATGGAGCTTTATAGGGTGTATAGCTAGCCCATTCCTGTCCACCCACCCTCTGAACTTAAGTGGCAGTGAGCAGGGCATATTGCTCGCAGAACAGATGATCGATTAGGACGAAAGGTTTTAGAGCGACGACGACATACCGGAAGACGCACTATTATAAGGTCTTCCACAAGATCGACCGATGACGTGCTGAGGGTCACGGGAATTCGATCGTTTCGAGACACATATGACCAGTCGTTATGGCGACACTTCGGGAAGGCTCATGTCCTAAAGTGGAAGTCTTTTGGCTGAAATGATGAATGATGAAAGCCATTCACCCTGGTTGTTGTGTAGATAGGAAGTAGCGTAGGGTAGGTAACTAGGTAGGGTAGAGTAGTTAGTTGATGGGAGCGAAGCCGCGAGCAAAAGCTAGTAGCTATATAAATCAAATCAAATACAGTTACTTCCAAAAACAGCAAGCGAACACCGATCCAAAAAGTCCCTTTTAAAACTTTGCCCCAAAATGTCTCTGTTCAACAATTACTCTGTACAATTGGTCGTTGTACACCTAAAATAGGCGGTTGACGTGTTGCGACACTTGCGACCGCGACATTTGCGACTATAAATCGCAGTCGCGCTCCGTCGTTCATTATTTATACGATTCTGTCGTTTTATTTATCGCTTCTCTTATGTTTTGTACTTTGGATTGGGAGATTCGGATTAATATATTTATGTAATGTAGGCAATAATAATTAGGTAGATACATTTATGATCATAGTTACATTACAAATTGAAGCGATTTTGGTAAAATTTGGCACACAGATAGACCATGTCTCGAATTAGGACATAGGACACGCTTGAGTTTTATTTGTTTTTTTTTAAATAACTTTAAGAATGACTCCTTTATCGAGGTTTTTTTTTGAGTCGGGAAGTCTTCTTATGACTTCTCGCGCTCTTGGGTGAAGTATTAGACTTTTACTGACTAAAACCACACCTATGCTCCTTCAGTTGCCTTTTGCGTTCTAAGACCATGAGCAGTTATATCCTTTTCAGAACCGATCCCATGGCTCTAGCAGGCACTGACCCTGCTGACATCTCATTGAGACGCGCGTCGAATACTACGCGCCGTTCACAAATATGAAAACACACATACATACTTGAGTTACTGAGACCCGGAATAACTATAGTAGGCTATACAAAAATTGGTTCCGTGCGGGAATCAAACCTACAATACGTAGCACAGCAGCCTATCACTTAACCGTGCCGTTAAACTTATTAAATATAGTAAATACGATCTCTGTCTATTCCAGAACTCTAGCATGTTGTTAGCAAATAGCAAATGTTCTAGTTGAAATACTCAAGACATTGACAAACACACATTAAAGGCATGTTCTAAACTCTGTCCAATATATTTAGATACTATTAGTTTAGCTGTACGGAACCCAATGAAACGTGAATAGGGTTCCGCATAACAGATCGAGTGTGGTCTTGTTCAAGACGGTAGTTCTGGCTTCGATTGATGCGATGCTGTTAAAGTTGGCTAGCTTTTAGATAGTGTAATTGTTGAATAGATCTTTGGAGTTCATTGAAAATATACTATACAACATTAGTTTTAGTATATGCGAAAGCTGAAAGACGTGTCTTGTATTTTTATGTAAAGAATCTTTGTACAAAATTTCATAACTGTATCATGAAAAATCACACAGTTATAAGCTTGTTATGTTACCTGGTGGAAAGGCCGGTTGGGGCCGAAAGGTTCTGGAATGGCGAAGACGTAACGTTGGAAGGCCTCCCACAAGGTGGACCGATGACCTGGTGAATGAGTCGCGGGAATCCGATGGATGCGAGAAGCATAGGACCGGTCATTGTCGCGACACTTGGGGGTGGCCTATGTCCAACGGTGGACGACTTTCGGCTGAAATGAATGTTACCTGGTTGTCCGCACAAATACATGGTCACCAGGCCACCAGGGCGACTGAGGGGTTGTTTTGCTCCCGCACCCAGCTGTACACAGGTCATGGCAGGTTACAGCAGGCACTAGGCTGTAACCTGCCGTGACCTGTGCCGTACTTAGTGTCGGTGGAGTTCAACTTGTGACCTTTTTTTAAATATTTTTGGGAAAAAATATAACATGATGTAAAAATTATTTGGAATCGGTTCAGTTACTGATTCTGAACAAACTATTTTCAGGTTTCGCATATACTAAAAATAATATTGTATAAAATTGTATTGTTAACATCAGACACCAACCCGCACTGGGCCTGCGTGGTGGATTACGGCCCATTCCCTCTCCTAGAGAGGAAGCCTGAGTCCCAGTATTGGGAACATAATAAGGCTGATTAACTGATTATGCTAACATCAGACCCAGCAAGGCCCACGCCCGCTGGGTCCATAGGGCAATTTCTGAACAGGAAACCTGTTATCCTAGACTGCAAAGGTGCTCAGAAGCCTTAAAGTCACCCAAAAGGCAATTCGTTCCATTTAGCCGTGAAAGACAGACAAACAAACAGAAACACACTCTTTCACATTTATAATATTAGTAAGTATGGATAGGCTCGCGTTTGACCACTATCTCACCTAATAAGTGATGATGTGGCTGACTATACAGCACGCTGGCCTAGAAGTAACCTATTCACTCTTGAATTAAAGACCTCTAGACTATCACGCAGGCGAAGCCGCTGCCAGCAGCTAGTAAGTTATACAATAAGTTATACACACACGTAGCACGTCAATTTTTTCGATGATTTAAACTAGATGAGACCAGAAAAGCTCGCTTTTGGCTACTATCTCACCTCACCTGTTAAGTGATGATCAAACACATTTTCCACGTTATCCATAAACACTACAAGAAACAATACTTCTTCTGCTCACCCCCATGCAACGTAGGCGCGGGCTTGCGGACGGCGAGCAATGGGTGGCTCGCCGTCCGATCGTCCGGTAACCGTCCGGACCGAGCCCAAGTCGTCGACGGCGCGTAGTGTTCCACGCGCGCCTCAAGGAGATGTCAGCAACCGTAGGGGCCCAACAGGGTCGAAGCCTACTGGGGCCATGGGTGATGCGAAAGTGACCCCCGGGGCCCTGGAAAAATAAAAATGGCAAAGAAGGAACATGGGTTTTTAGTCAGTAAAAGTCTGACACTATCTCCCGCTCCGCCCAAGAGCGGGGGATGTCATTAGATGATTTTCCCACCCGAAAAAAAAAAACCCCATGCAACCCTCAACCCTGGACTGCAGTCTCAACATAAATTGTTATTCTCGTTCCGTCCTCCGGCCGTCAGACCACGGCGCGGTTCACTGTAAATACTGACAATTCGACTTGGCACCAACACACAGTAGTTTTCGTAAATCTCTCTATTGTTGTTTCATTTTTGAATATTTTCTATAATAAAGTTTGTTGGAACTTGGAAATCGGGTTATGGTTTTGTAAGAAGCTTCGATTTGGAGAAAATTGTTGGAGAAGGATTGAGTTTTAAAGGTTAAAAAGAGGAATAGTGAATTCGCTATTCGCAGTTAATCCAATCTATTTGCGTGATAAAAGTTCTTGGTATACAACCAGTCTATCAATAAAATATACAAAAATATAATACTAACAGTGAAAACAATTACGAAATTGGTGTAAAAACAAACGGGATACTCTTGTAACATATTTTAAACAAATATATGTCTCTCCCGCCATGACACCATTTTCAATGGTGGCCGTACAGTCAGGGCTGCCATCGAACTGCAGCGATGGACTGGTGATGTCACGAGACTGGATATAGTCCCCAAAAAACTGATCCGAAGGAGCTTCAAAAGTAGCTGAAATGCAGCGTAAGATGCAAGAAAGCCGCTTGCGATGGTATGGGCACGTAATACGCAGAAACGAAGACCACATGATCTAATCAATTTTAGCCGTAGAAGACTGTAAAAGAAGCGAAGATCGACCACCATCTACCTGAAGGTGAACCATCCAGAACGACCTACTTACAATGGAACCGTTGTGACTACGATTATAATAGGTAGGAGTTGACTTTTAACGAACTAAATGAATGGAGAATTAGCCTATTATCTCTCGACTTAAAGTATCCCAGGTTTTAGTTATCAGGAAACAGAGACAGGGGATTATTGCAGAGAAAGTAAACCTCCATGACTTAACACATGAACAACATCATTCCACACAAGCACTGGAGCCCTCAAAACATCTCATTTAGCGGACGATTTCAATTCAAGCCTCCATAATTTATGTAAGTACACGTTTCCAGTCAAACACTCCTGTCACAGGATAGATGGGCACAGAAGATCCATACAACGAGCGGACACAGGGACATGGACATACACACAATCATGCGTATGTGGGCAAACACACAAACAACAGTCGCGAGTGCGCATGTACACACACTACGTGAAGCGCGTATTTTTTATTTATAGGTATATTTCTTTAAGTGCACAAAAGTACAGAGACTGACTAAATATCTTACACGAAGCAAGTGAAGGAGGTGGCGGGAAACGTGAGGAGGAGACAATCCACACGCTCCAACCCCAGTAGGAGACGTGGACTGCGAGTAATGGGTAACTCGCCGTTGAGTTTATGAGACCTATTCAAGAGATGACAGAAAAAAAGATGGGGCCTACAAAAGCTGATGCCTGTAAGGGCTGTGGGATTGATCAAGAGTTAACTGGCAACTGAAGGAACCGGACTAAATAAAACATAAACTAAAAAATTGAGTTTAACGCCATCTAGCGAGAACAAGCTCGTAAGTTTCACCTTTACCTAGAATATCGACTCGATCCGCTGTTAGTAAACATAAGCCCGAGCCATGATCCTCCGTGATATACAGGGCCAAATGCGTGGACGAAGTCCCCAATAACCAGATTCGAGGAAGTTTCACCGACGGCGACCGTGCACAGGTAGACACAGCGTTCAAAGGCCTCCCACAAGGTGGACCGATGGCCTGGTCAGAGTTTGCGGACGGCGAGCAACAGGTAGCAGGCCGTCCGGTCGTCCGGTAACCATCTGGACTGAGACAAGTCGTCAATAGCGCGTAGTGTTCCACGCGCGCCTCAAGGAGATGTCAGCAAACCGTAGGAGCCCAGCAAGGTCGAAGCCTACTGGGGCCATGGGTTAAGTGGAAATGAACCCCGGGGCCCTGGAACGCAAAGAAGGAACAAACGAGTGGGTTTTAGTCAGTAAAAGTCTGACACGCCCTCACGGTCCGCCCAAGGGCTGGAGATGTCATTAGATGATTTCCAAACTAAAAAAAAAGAAAACCTGGTGGCAGTCGCGGGAATCCGATGGATGCAAGATGCACAAGGCCGGTCGTTATGACCCTATACCCAGAAGTAGACGTCTTTCAGCTGGAATGACGATGATGACTACTAAAGCCTGCTTTAGTGTGCGTTCGATGAGCGAAAATGCTCATCGAACGAAGCCGACCTTCTGCCACTATTTATTTCATACTCTTGGGCCGAAAACTAGGAAATTCCACGTCTTTGTCCCCACCTCAAATATTCATGGTATTTCAGTCACTTCTGTTTCAGTATTACTGCATTTCACGTGACCTCTCTCACAGTTTACTTAGGTATTAATCATTGGGCTGAATATTTCAGCATTTTCAGTTTACTCGCTTCAATAGTCTTCTGAAAATAGCTTCTTATGCTACACTGAGCAAAATAGAAATTGCTGCACTCGTAAAATAAGCAAAATGATTATATAAAACCAACGTAAACTTTGGATAATGGTCTCATTATATAGTTGGATCATTATCTCCCTTTTCAGCTTGGGGTTGGCTTCCAGTCTCGTCGGATGTGGCTGAATGCCAGTGTACTGTGGCTGCATATATCAGATCTCCACAAACCATTTCTCTCCACAAATCTGCATGGTTCTCATGTGTTTTTTTTTATTCATTTTTTATTCTATATAAACCAGTGCTTGACTGCGATCCCACCTGATGGTAAGCAGTGATGCAATCATTGATGGTGAGGCGCACTAGTTTATTAAGAGCCTATTCACTCTAGCCTTGATTTGACCATTATGTATGTACTGTATGGACTTTAAAAGAGACTTTGACGCCTGAGTTTGTTTCGGTGTTTCTTCTCAGGGTAGTCAGCTAGGACACACCGGCCTCATCTAGTTTAAAAAGACGAAAAGAAAAATATTGACGTGTAAAAGTGTTTTTTTTTTTTAACTATTTGCTAAATAACTATCATTTATCATTTACTGGGCAAAATGATACTCCTTGGATAGACTGATAGTCAGACTTTCTGGCATTTAACTATCTGTAACGACAGTCATAGATCCACGAATGACAACCAAGACCAACGCCTTTATGTGGTTTCCGAGGTAGAGGGGGTCAGTAATGTACTAGATAAATTTTGAAAATTACATATAAATTGAAAAATTCACATTGGGGGGAGGCTGACTGCGTAAGAATAAAAGTAGAAAGAAAGAAAGAAAAACAGTCTATTACGCAAAATGACGCAATCTCAAAACTAGCTAACAAACATAATCAATTGATAGGGAAGATATGCGTCACGCGCCGCGCACAACTACCGAAGGCCCAGTATAAAGCTGCGGCCTCACGCATAATGCGATGAGCTCACAGCGCTGGTTTTCAGCGTGGGCCGGTGGCGATGTCGACATAAAGACCGGAATGTTGCAGTGTATAAAAAGATTTGGATAGAAAAAAGGAAATAAAAATACAGAAAAATTATAAATAAATAAAAAATAGGTTGACAAATCCATTTCTATAAAGTGGCAACACCACGACGCGCCCGTAGCACAATTTGTGCAACTTGTTTTTATCGTCTGTGGCAATTCTCATAGACTCTCTAATACCTGTACATGGTGTCACATCCCTTTGTGTTCTAGTACCACGGGTTTCTTATTCAGAATTTTCCGTGGCATTAGAAGTCAATAATACGTACATAACATACATCACACACACACACACACACACACAACACACACACACACACACACAACACACATACATACAACGTACGTAACGTGTGTGGTACATATGTACGAGTATAACTTTATCTTTTGACATTTAGAAACTCTAGCAAACGTGGTAAAGTTATCAAAATGTCAACAACCGATTTATAGCCGAAATCGTCAGAAGTATTCTACAAAGCGACTCATTGTCTGTCTTTAAACCGAAACATAGCGACATGTTTAAAACTTACACGTTTCTACTAGACATACTAGTAAACTATTCACAGAGACAAGTTTCAGCTTGTCTTTGTCACTTTATAGGTAAGAACAGAAAACCTTCTCAGATCAAATCACATGCGAGGCAACGAGCCTCCTTGCTGGTTTGCCGCCGTGTGATCCGGTGGCAACAGTCCTTGCACACATGCATGCATTTGCGCTTAGAGCATAACGACGGGTCCAAACTCTGCGGCGGATAGAGTTCCGGTGGAATCTCATGGCGATACGGCGCCAGCGGCTATCGCAACCCAGCACGCCATTAGCCTGGCCTTCCAGCCACTCCTCAAAGAGGGGACTTACCCCTCTTTGAGGAGTGGTTGGAAGGAAACTGAAAAGGAAACTCGTGGTTCTAGAAAACAAAGGGCAACTGAAGGACACAGCAGTGGTTTTAGTCAGTTAGTCTGACTCGCCTGCCCTAGAGCATATAGCATAGCATAGTCGGCCTTATAATGTTCCCACTGTTGGGACTCAGGCCACCTCTCTAGGATTGGGAACCCTAGGTCTACCCTAGAGCAGGAGATGTTATTAGATGATTTCATAACTCAAAAAAAATCATCAGTGTGATGCTCAACGGACATAAACAATTCTTAAGCGTTTATCTCAAAGGTAACTGATACCTAAAGCTGATACCTGGTTTAAGTATTTAGTATTTTTAAGTTACTTAGTATTTAAATTTCTTTATAATTGTTATTCCATTGTGTGTACCTGTGTGCCAAATAAACGTGTTTTTTTTCTTTCTTTCTTTCTATGGTCCTTCTGCACGAATTCCTCCAATATTCTAGTCCTGTTCTCGAATGCAAAGACATTTTTCACAAACCTGCACTCGTGTGAAGTATGGCTTGTGTTAAATTAAGTATAAAATTCGACAATTGCTGGCAGTATTCGTTGGAACTCTCTCCAGCGAGCTCGTAAAGTGTAAGTAGATGTAGGTTGTATCCAGGGCTGGCGATACCAACACAGTTCAGTGTATATTGACAAAGTATAGATATTAGTCCTATGTTTTTTTTTTGAGGTGAGATATTATCAAAAACAGGGCAAGTCAACTCGCGCACTGAGGGTTCCGCACAAACTTACTTATGAAAACAGTTCGATTCCCGAATTGAGTTACGAAGATTCTTCCGAATTGTTAAAAAAAAGAAGTTTTTTTGTGACGTAACTAAAAATTTACAGTTTTCTGTTTTATTCCTATATCTACATATACTATAAAAAATTGCCATATGCCAAATTTCAGGATTCTGGGTCAACGGGAAGTACCCTATGAATTTTGATTCCTTTGAGAATGTTGAAATGTACGTTTTTTGTGACATAAACGGCCGTATCTTTTTTTTTCGTTACCTTAGAAGTTCGATCTTTTCACAGCTTCAAGGGACCGTAGACTTGAGTATACGGTTTTAATTTCAAATTGATGCATTTTGACGTACAGAACACTAATAAGGAATTATTTGATGATTTCGCTCCTCCATCCATAGCAGGAGGGTGTCAATTTTTACCTGTTAAAACCCACCAGTATCGTGGGGCCTCGTCAATTATGCTGACAACTTTATAAAGAGAGAGGAGGCCTCTCCCCTTTCCTAGAGAGAGGAGATTATGCTATTTAAAGGCGCACGTGAAACACAACATGCCATCGACCTGGTTCTTGTCCTTAACCTTCCGTCATCCTTGTTATATAAAAATTATCATATATATAATATAAATATACCAATGAAGTGGTGTATTCTTATGTTCGTTTAATCTGCCGTCGTCGCATGCAAATTTTCATTAGATATTTCAGCAAACGTACACAACAATGCAGTAAGCATATAATACATCATCTGTATTCACCAACATAAATATATTCAGCATTTAAACAATCGTAGAATTCGAGGTACATTGTCTCACTAATGAAAAGACGAAACAGTTATTTGCAAAGGTGAAAATACAAAGTTAAATGCTTTAACAAACCGTTGTTATCTTGCATATTTCATGCTTGGGTACACATTTTATAATAGACGCCAACTAGAAACTACCCGCGGGGCTACCGAGTTGGAAATAAATATGGATATTCGAAGCCACTGCTTCTGGCCACGGCTACACCTGCGTTCATCATGTTTGTTGATATAAATAGGAAATATATAGCATAGCATAGTCGGCCTTATAATTTTCCCACTGTTGGGACTCAGGCCTCCTCTAGGAGAGGGAATGGGCTGTAATTCACCACGGGCCCAGTGCAGGTTGGTGAATGTCACATGTCTACGAGTTTTTGGTTCTAGGACACACCGGTTTCCTTACGATGTTTTCCTTCACCGTTTTGAGAGCAGTGATGATGAAAAAAATTACACAAAGTAATGCGCCTGGCTGGGTTTGAACCCACAATCTACAACTCATAAGTCAGGGCTGTTACCACTCGGCCACCACTGCTTTCATGAATATACATATATGTACCTAAAATTCGAGTTTTTATTGCTGGTGTACGAGTGGGTCAAATGTAATATTCGATACATAACAGCTCCTCAAGGAAGGCTAGCAGCGCCTTGGTGTTACTAAGAATTTTCGTGGAGGGTTCTTGAAGTACTTTGCCCAGTATCCTGCGACAACCGGGAAGCATAGAAACAGTCATGGAGGTGATAATACTACTTTCTCTAATCGATTTATATATATCTATATATCACTGATCGATTTATTAAAGGTGTTTCAGTTCCACCGTAGGCGCGGGCTTGCGGACAGCGAGCAATGGGTAGTTCACTGTCCGACCGTCCGATAACCGTTCTCCGGACCGAACCCATGTCGTCGACGGCGCGTATTGTTCCACGCGCGCCACAGGGAGATGTCAGCAAATCGTAGGGGTCCAGCAGGGTCGAAGCCTACTGGGGCCACGGGTAGTGTGAAAGTGAAACCCGAGGCCCTGGGACGAAGGCAAAGAAGGAACAGAGGTGGGTTTTTAGGCAGTAAAAGTCTGACACTATCTCCCGCTCCGCCGCGAGCGAAGATTTGTCATAAGATGATTTTTCCACCTAAAAAAAAAGTTGTTTCGGTGAAAGAGATAGTAGTAGGTATCCAAGATTATTGTATGAATGGGTATGATAAGCCTTCGTTGCACACCAAAATTTAGTCATGATTTTGTAACAATATTAGCATGTCTACATACTGTATTGAAGGCTTAAAGTCACTCAAAGGTCAATGGAAAGGGCTATGCTCGGAGTTTCCTTGCGTGATCACATCAGAAATGAAGATATCCTCAGGAGAACCAAGGTTACCGACATAGCTCGATGAATCGCCAAACTTAAGTGGCAGTGGGCAGGGCACATTGCTCGCAGAACAGATGGTCGATGGGGACGAAAGGTTTCGGAATGGCGACCACGTACAGGAAGACGCAGCGTTGGAAGGCCTCCCACAAGGTGGACCGATGACCTGGTGAGGGTCGCTGGAATCCGATGGATGCGATACGCACAAGACCGGTCATTATGTTGACACTTGGGGAGGCCAATGTCCAGCAGTGGACGTCTTTCGGCTGAAATTATGGTGATGATGATACTATATTGGTCACATCGCTGACAGCAATATGCATAAGAAAACCTGAAAGACGACGAGCAATGGGTAGCTCGCTGTCCGGCCGGTAACGGCCAAAACCAAGTCGTTAGCGCGTAGTGCTCCACGCGCACATCGAAGACATTTCGGTAAAAGTCTAACATCTCTCGTTCCACCCTAAAGCAGAAGAAGTCATTTGATGATTTTCCAACTAGAAAAAAAAAAACGATTATATAACAAGCTTCCAAGTAAAAAACAAAATAAACAACACAATAAACTTTCCACAAAGAATACTATATCTTCATTAAAAATCGACTTCTAATTGAACTCCCGAAGTAAAAGACAAAGAGAATATATCCTAGAGAATTTTCACCGACTGAAACTAATACGGTCCAGTGGCTGGGCACTCGAAAGATCGGATTATAGCTGAAGTGGGAACGTGGAGCATTCTACCTGAGACTTAGGATTCTTCTTGAGATAAACTATGCTATTCATCGGACGACTACACAATGGTAACGATTTTTTTTTTTTGTTGTAGGATAATTTAGTCGCAGCTATTAAAAAAACGCGAGCGAGAGTGGCCTAATAGTATCGGCCGAAAGTTACGAATCGTATGTCGCAGGTTCAATCCTAAGCAGGCGCCTTACTTTGCGCAATTTATTTCATCAGCTCTGCTATCGAAACGGTAAAAAAAAACATCGTAAGGAAACCGGCATGTCTTAAAACCAAAAATTCGAAGATATATGACATCTGCACAGCCCCCCTAGCCAAGTTACAACCGTTTCGTTTCGATTCTCTTTTCGTCGATAGCCTCGAGTAGGCCACGCCTCTGATTCCTTTATTCTGACGTCAGATCGACGCACAGTCACGTGGTCAGAACAAAGGAATAGAAGGCGTGGCCGAATCAAGGCAATCAACGAAAAGAGAATCGAAACGAAACGGTTGTAACTTGACTAGAGGGGCTGGGCTCACTTGGAATACGGACCATTCCCTCTCTTAGAGTGGAGATCTAAGTCTCAGCAGTGGGTACATTATAGGGCTGATTATGCTTTATGCCATATGAAAAACTAAAAATTATTTTTTTAAGTCAATACTTTTGCGTCATTTACAACAATTGGATTTAATAAACATGTGGGAGTTCAAAAACGTGGTTTCTGTGGTTGCAATAAAGCAAAGAAAAATAAATAAATATAATTTACTACTGATCGAAAGTAAATATTGCCATAAAACCTATTAATTTTGGTACAGAAAATAATAAGTGGGTCATGATTTTAAACACTCCGTTTAAATTTAAAAATTCCCACCATTATCGCAAGTCCATTTCGTGGACACAAACAAACATCAACACAGTTCCATCAATTCCCAGTAATACCAACATTAATGGCATAACATAACCATAATTCACATCAGAACTGCACTATAAACAAAAGAGGTTTGATAAGCGACAGCTCCACTTCTGAAAGTTTAGGGTTACCAGACGTAAAAATGAAAAGTCTTGACAGAAAAACTGATTTCTATAAAAACGTTCTGACGTTTTAGGTGCGAGTGCGTGCGATTTTATTTATCGTCAGAGATTCGAGGATTTTAATGTTAGCTATGTTGATTACTATTTTGATGTAAGCAAGAAAGTAGGTACAGTTAGTACTAAAATTGATTACGTTAAAAGAAATAACAAAGATTTGGTATAATTATGTAACTAGAAAGTTACAGTCTGTAAGTTACTGAGTTTTTCATTGTATAGCTGTTAATAAATAATTAGCATTTTTATTCTAATTTAAATTAATTAAATATCATGTTAATTATGTATTATTTAATTTCATTATTATTTTTTCTAATCATCATAATCATCATCATTTCAGCCGATAGACATATAGGCCTCCCCCAAATGTCGCCACAATGTACGGTCCTGTGCGACTCGCATCCATCGGATTCCGGCAACCTTCACCAGGTCATCGGTCCACCTTGTAGGGGGCCTTCCAACACTGCGTCTTCCGGTCCGCGATCGCCACTCCAGAACTTACCCAGACCAGCCTGACCAGAAGGCTATAAAAATTTGCGCTAACAGTACAAACGCTGTCGTCTGGTAACCCTATGAAAGTTAGCAACGCGTTGTGAGTGGCTAGCTTTATTGTTCTCTGGGCTCTGTCAATAGCTGGTGAATGTGATTCACTGGAAAACGCGGGGTTCCCGTAAAACATGGTAATTGAATTGATAGGTTTCTTTAACTTCAGAGATGCTGTATTGGTCGAAAAAAATACGGGGGCCTAGGAACACAAAGGGCAAATGAAATGACACTCCCTATCGCTCCAACCAGAGCGAGAAGAGCTATTTGATGATTTCATCATCATCATCATCTTATTCGTTTCAGCCGAAAGACGTTCACTGTTAGATATAGGCCTCCCCCAAGTGTCGCCATAACGACTGGACCAGTGCGTCGTACATTCTTGGGATTCCGGCAACCTCTTCAATGCAACCAGCAATCGGCTTCGGCCCTGGGGTTGATTCAAGATTCAAAGCATTTTACTCCAAATAAACCATTTACAGGTTCTTTTGAAATGTCAGGAACTTAGTCAGAAAAAAAAATGACGCTAATTTCACATTCCAAAGCGTAGATCTCTATGGAGAAGAATGTGCAAGAAACTCCATGGACACTCTTATCAATCATGTTATGTATTACAAATATCTCGGTTACATGTTTCTTGTCGCTACTTTCATGTGACAACAATGTAAATAAAGTAAAAATAAAAACTAAATATAGGTATTAAAATAACAATTTAAGTTGATAATTAGAAGCTCCGACTCGGTTGGGCAGCGTTCGAGGCTGCGCGGTATCTTCTCGTCCAATATACCACAGTGTCTCAAGACGAAAGTCTATGACCAGTGCGTGTTGCCAGTGATGACATATGGCTCCGAAACGTGGTCGCTTACAATGGGCCTCATCAGAAGACTTAAAGTCACCCAAAGGGCAATGGAAAGGGCTACGCTCGGAGTTTCCTTGCGTGATCGAATCAGAAAAGAGGATATCCGCAAGAGAACCAAGGTTACCGACATAGCACGAAGAATCGCCAAACTAAAGTGGCAATGGGCAGGGCACATTGCTCGCAGAACAGATGGCCATTGGGGCCGAAAGGTTCTGGAATGGCGGCCACGTACCGGGAGACGTAGCTTTGGAAGGCCTCCTACAAGGTGGACCGATGACTTGGTAACGGTTGCGGGAGTCCGATGGATGCGAGACGCACAGGACCGTTCATTGTGGCGACACTTGGGGGAGGCCTATGTCCAGCAGTGGACGTCTTTCGGCTGAAATGATGATGATGATGAATTAGAGGCTCTATCTCTAATTATCAACCGCCATGACTGAAGCCCTTACCACCGCAGGCAAACCCGGGGTATAAGTACTAACAGCAGTCGTAACAAATATCGCTCCAGTCTGAAACATCGGTAAGCAATTTACAACTAGTGATGTGACAAAGTCTATAAAAAGTTACGGTTTCTTTATCGATGCATTGCTAAATCAAATGAGTATGATATTATAGTGACTAGTATTCGAATTTAATAATTAAGGGAAATTGTAGTGATTTTTTTTTAGAGTAGTTTCTTAATGTTACAACGATATACTTCTACTCTATCTTAATTTCTTTTTGACCAATCCCTGTCTCTTACTATACAAGTATTCTAGTTTAAGAGGGTAATTAGGGAATAGGGTTCATTATTATTTTTTGTATGCATAGACTTATCTTAAAGACCTATGGTTATCTTCTATGCGCAAACTATGATAATGCTTATTATATTTCCGCCACTTTATTTTTAACTGTGTCCGTGTGGATAAACTATTTTATTATTAATTTTCTTAGAAGATTTTTCTGATTTTAGACATCGCAAAGTATAAGTAGAATAATATAGTTTGCATACTGTATCTATTTACTTTAATACTTAAATCCTGAAGCCTGATCATTGATCAACTCTCTCACAAGAAAATCCACGATTCAATATTCTGACAGCTGTCACTTTTGACAACTTGACCAAAATGAAATTAAACTAATATTGATTAAATTTTATAATTATAATTTTTATAATAGCAAGGCTCACCCACTATCTGCCATAGATATCTAAAAATTTAAAAACAGAAAAGAAACGTTTTGGGAACATATTCATTGTGCGTACAGCTAAGGAGTGGAATTCCTTGCCGGAATCTGTGTTTCCTGATGGCTACAACCCGGGAATCTTTAAGTCGAGAGTGAATAGGATACTTCTAGGTAAGCGAGTTCCATCGTCAACCGCATCGTCGCTTTCCATCAGGTGAGATAGCGTTCAATCGCAAACCTATCAAGAATTAAAAAAAAAGAATTATAAACAGACTTAGTCTGTCAATAAAATCCAAGTTAAAAGTAAAACAAACGTCGAGCATCATGTCCCAGCACTAACCCCGTTTCACGTGCTGATACTGCGAACATTATTCACGCTTTAAAAATAAATAAAATAAAAATATCCCGTACACTACTTGTTTGTATCGGGGTTTTCTCGTAAATAAAGAAACGGGGACCACTTGTTATTGTGCTGTTAACTTATAGGGGCACATTTGTTACGAATAACATTGCGAAAAATAGTGTAAAAATAATGTATAGGTTGTAATTTCACAACAGAACTGTACCTCAGTTGTGAAATTTATTTTCGTGTAAAAAGAACTTAACTGGGTCGTCGAAGTCAAATAGGCTGTTGATCTTTCATAATGATGCCCTGCCGGAGTATTATCCCAAAGGAACATACTCCCGAGATATTGTTCAGTGCTCTTCAGGACATGTTCTACACGTGTACCAAGTTTCATCGAAATCCATTCAGCCGTTCGAGTGTGAAGAAGTCACAAACACACACAAATTTTCGCCTTTTTTTTATTCTTAATAGGGGTTCACGCTTGACCGCTATCTCACCTGATGGAAAGCGACGATGCGGTCGACGATGGAGCGCGCTTAGCAATAACCTATTCACTCTTTACTTAAAGATTCCCGGGTGATTGATTTATAGTGTGACTTGCAAAATAAACATTATTTATTAATTTTTTTAAAAGTTGCATTATTTTTTCATATTTTTTCTCAAATGTCATAACCTAAAACCCAAATAACAAAATTCTTAACCCTGAATTCTCTGCTCGCCTTCAGGCATCACATCAACTATCTTTTTGTTTTTTGTACTCTGTATGTTGTGTGTGATATAAGAATAAAGGAATAAAAATCGTATGATATCGCTTAGGTTCGTAAACAGTAAGATAAGGAGATGGGTGTGCGAAGGATTAAATACCTCCGGCACGGAATCCCACGTGTACTTAATTGAAGCTTAACCAAATTCTAAAATTAAAACATCCTTGGTCAAGACATCTAATACATACACTCATTCCTAAACCAGTCATATACCGTTGAAAATTCTCGCAAAACCAGCGAACTAACTTATCAATACAATCCATATTAAAAATTTGCGTTGATAATAACACCAGTATTAACCATGTTATCTACTAGATCTAATGAGAAGCTCACAGTGGACCTGTGTAGTGTTGCAACCTCCATTACCGGCCGTATCGAATTCACTTCTTAGATTGAGATGTGGGAAGAATGGAGGTGGCATTTTAATTAGAAGTGTGTCGATATTAGTCTTTTAGAGGTGTGCGGAACAGAGTGTAAAGTCTCATAAACCTTCGTTGAATAGGGAGTGTCGTCCGACCAGACGAGTGTTGTGTTAGGTCCGGGCAACTGCCAGATAAACGATTTCGGACTGTAGAAGAATTTTGAGAAGTACAGACAAAATCTTGAGGCCTATGTGAAGTCAGCGTCTTTTGGGTGATATGAATAATAAGGTTTATCAATCTGGTTATACCTTTTTTTTTTTTTTTTTTGTTTTCGGGGGGATATACCTACAATTATTTTGACACTTTACAATTTTCAATACAAACTTTAGGAAGTTTGTTATTGAGCTTAAACGGGGGACTTACGAGTTATAGGTCGCGGGTTCAAACCCAGCCAAGGGCATTACTTTGTGTAATTTATTTCATGACCACTGCTCTCAAAACGGTGAAGGGAAACATCGTGAGGAAACCGGCATGTCCTAGAATCAAAAATTCGAAGACATGTGACATTCACCAATCCGCACTGGGCCCGCGTGGTGGATTACGGCCCATTCCCTTTCCTATTCAAATTCGTTTCAGAAGCTGTTAAAGGTACCTTTACAATAATTTACTAGTAAAACAAAATCTTACAAATAATTCCTTAACCAATAATTCTGTGCACACTAAATGCCGCATCCACATCTAACCAGCCTTTCCTCCACGTCAATACCCATTAAGGTGTACCTTTGGATGTGCTTAGCCCCATTGAGCAAGATCGTGATAAGACCTGATTGAATCTATGATACAAATCACATTGTTCTCCTTTATAATTAGTTTTGTGTTGAAAAATTATAGGAATTATTATAAGGTGGATTGTTTTTTTTTTTTGATATTACGGTATTAGATTAGGCAAAAAGGGGTTCTGTCCACCTGATGATTCCTACCCAAGTGGTTTTCAGGGGTCTGTTCCCAAAGGGTGAAAACTGGACCCTGTTGCTAAGACTTTACTGTCTGTCTATCACAAGTCTGTATCTCATGAATCATGGTAGCTAGACAGTTGGAATTTTCACAGATGATGTATTTTTTTGCCGCTATAACAAATACTAAAAACAGAATAAAATAAATTGTAAGTATAAAAAAAGTTGTTTATATGTATAGTACGGAAAAGTTCGACTTGTACTTGGCCGGTGTTTAAGAATGACTGTTGCTATAGATTTATAATTGGTGATATGAAGATGATGTTCCCACTGCTAGGACTCAAGCCGTATCTCTGTTTTCGAGACCAATGCGGGTTAGTGGTGGTCACAAATCTTAGAATTTTTAGTTCTAAGACATGCCGTTTCTTCACGATGTTTTCTATCTCTGTTTTGAGAGCATTGGAGATGAAATAAATTACACCGAGTAAAACGCCTGCCTCGGTTTGAATCCGCGACGACATACGATTCGTAAGTTCAACCCGTTACCACTGGGCCGTCGAACAATGAGTAGCTCGCCGTCCGGCCGTCCGGTAATTAACCGGACTGAGACCAGTCGTCAACAGCGCGTAGTGTTCCACGCGCTCCTCAAAGAGATGTCAGCATACCGTAGGGGCCCAGCATGGCCGATACTAACTAGCTAGGCACGCGGGGAATTTCTGAAAAGGAAACCCGTAGTCCTAGAATGTATAGGGCAACTGAAGGACACAGGTGTGGTTTTAGTCAGTAAGTCTGACACGCCCTCCTGCTCCGCCCAGAGCGCGAAAGTTATTGAATGATTTCGACCTTTAAAAAAAGGTCTTAAGATTGATATTACAAAGAGAAGATGACATTTCAAATCGTTGATGTTGCAGCGATTTTGATTTTTTAAATTGTTGCCTTACAGTAGGAATTAATCCTATATTGTGGGTGCGTTCATAAACATGCGAACTCACATACACGAGACACAAAAACCTGAAACACCCATCTGTAGGCCATAAAAATATTTATTCCGCAATAATCGAACTCGCGACACGTACAGCAGCAGCCAATTGCTCAACCACTATTCCAATCGACCGTCAGCTAACACTAAAACCTATATTTTCATCCAATAATATCGTCCACTACGCAAATAAGCTTCCACCACGCTATTGTACTCTGATTATATTTTGTATGATAGACCATAATCCCAATGGTTCGTCACAATATACTCCATTTTCTGATAGTTATTATGTACCGGGGAACAGTGAGATTGGACCGTCCAATTGCCTGTGTAGAGTGACCATGAGAAAGGAGAGTGTTTTGGATTCCCGCTCGGAACAAATATTTGTGTGGCCTACAGATAGGTGTTCAGCATCTGGGTGTCTTGTGTATGTGAGTTTACTGTTTGTGAACGCACAAAAGATACCGGAATAATTCCTAATAGAGGGAAACGTTAAACAGTTAAAAAAAATAGCAATTTTCTTTTGTCCGATTTTCAGTGGATTCTGGATTAGGAATAGAGTATATTTTTCTAGATTTTTTTTGATGTGAATGAAAAAAATGTATTTAACATTTCACAGTCTAGAAAACCTAGCGAGGTGTGATTGCGAGCGTTCATAGTAGAAACCCGTTCCAAAAATGACACTCATGACACACACATAAACACTCACGCACACATGAATGTTTTGACTGATCTGGACCTGAATGTTTTTTAAATAATAAAGACATATAATGCTACAAAGAAATACAGAGAATATTTCTTATCAAATAATCAAATCTTTCCTACCAAAAAATAATCAGAATCCTTTATTATTAAATCCAGTCGCTTAAAAGCCCAAAAATGCTACAAAAAAATTATCCTTCCCATTTCATGGTTCCCGGCGCGTACAGTCACGCGCGGCGCGGTCACGGCTCCGCTTCATTACCGCGATGTTATTTTCAATCATAACTATAAACAGGTATTGTTCACCTAACTGTACTTTTGAGTTTGAGTTAGAACGCACTCTCCATTGGACGAATGAACTGCTGGTAGTGAGCCGGCGCGTCGTTAGTGTTCGTGGAGTAAGATGGGGCGCACGTTTATTGTTAGTTTCTACGTTTAATGCATGGCGCTCACGGCTGGCGTAGTGGTTTAGCGACTGAGTGCTGCGCTATGTATCGCGAGTTCGATTCCCGTACGGAACAAATATTTTTATGACCTGCAGATTTGGGTGTCTTCTGAGAATTTACCTGTTTGTGAACGCACCCACGATTCAAAGTAATATATATTATAAAAAATGTGAAGCTACGGAAGTGTAAAGGTAGAACTACACTGCTACCACGTGTGCCACACACGCCGATCTGGGCGCGTCGGTCTCCATACATTATATATGGAAACTAGACTGATAGAGCTACACTTGATACACACGCGACGTCGTTCTACGTACAAATCAGGCGTGTTACACGTGTGCGTCGGTCTAGCTTAGGTGTTATTTTTACTGCTACATAGGTAAACACTTTAAGTTTTAACAGGTTGCCTAAAAAAGCTCCTTCATAACAATACCGCGGTCAAAACAAGTCGTGAGTGTGCGCCTCGTCTAATAATAGTAGCAAATAACGGGGTTTCTGATTGAACATACCACCGCTGATCTATTTCACCTACTGTACTCGAAATGTACATGATTTGTGCAGAGCTATTCTGTGCCCGTGATAAGGAAAGTCTACAGGTTAAGCTATGGTTCATGAGGCTTCAAGTTGGATGGGAATATAGATAATTTCGTTTCATTTATTTATAATAATAAACATTGCGTTGGTCATCTTTATAGTTCTTTTGTACGCGTGTTTGTCACCTTATTCCTTTTAAACGGCTTGACTGATTTGGTGTGTATATTTGAGTGGATCCCTGGATGGTTGGTGGTTGGTTGGTGGTGGGTGGACCCGTAAATATGTATGTTATAGATATTTATTTATCTATATATATAAAAAGGGAAACTGACTGACTGACATATCAACGCACAGCCGAAACTACTGGGACTAGGAGCGTGAAATTTTGTACAAGGTTTCTTTTTATGACGTAGGCGAGCACTAAGAAAGGATTTTCCAAAATTCTCTCCTTAAGGGGATGAAGTGGGGGTCCAAAGTTTGTATGAAGAAACCTACATTCATGCGAGCGAAGCCGCGGGCAGAAGCTAGTTGTATATATTATGTTTATGTATGGTGTGCTGTACATATATCTGTTTAGTATATTTTTAGTTTTAAGTTAAATTTAATTTGTTTTTTTTTTTTTTTATTGTACTTACATTTAAAGTTCCTCAAATTAATGCAAAATTTCTTTCGTGCTCATATGGTTTGCTGTAAGAAAACCCAGTTGTGGGTTAAGCTCGCCTATGCCTCAACTGTCCTATTTATAATGTCTGTATAAATTTGTGTGTACAATAAAGAATAAAGAAGAAGAAGAAGATGGTTTGAAAATAAAATTGCACCTGGTAGGCCACGCAATCGGGTTCTTAATTTTTTTTTTCTGACAAAAGGCCAGCATTCTGGCAGGACATCTGCCGAGACCGCTATTTTCATAAAAAAATATATTAAAAGTATTAGGACAGCAATTATCAGCAGTGTCTGGTGAAAACCACTTTCAGGGAGCTATGTTTGAATTTCATAATTTAATTCCGCCTAATCCGTTCCAAGGTACGGCGTTGCGCCACCGGTACATGGTGGTCATCCCACACGTACTTACAGAACATTTTGGGAATGCGAACAGCTAAGGATTGGAATACCCTGCCCGAGTCTGTCTTGTGAGCTACACCCTAGAGATCTTTAAGTCAAGAGAGAATAGGTTACTTGTGGGCAAGCGTGCTCCATCTTCGGCCACATCATCGCTTACCATCAGGTGATATAGTGGTCAAGCGAGAGTCTATCAATAGATAATAATAAAATAAATAGTCTTGTAAGTAATGAGGTTGCTTTCACATCCATCATTGGTTATACAAGATACAGTTTTGAATCTGCATAAAATTCAGAAGGCAATTATGTTAGCGATTCTCGATCGAAATCAACAATTTTAATAGCTGTTTTCTGTGTGTATTGTTGTGCTGTTCTGTGTGTGGCGACATTTGGGGGAGCCCTATGTCCAACAGTGAACATCTATCGGCTGAAATGATGATGATTATGATGAATAGCTGTTCGTTAGTCTCGCTAAAACTAAATAAACGGCTAGACCGATTTGGCTAATTTTGGTCTTCAAATATTCGAGATAGTCCAGGGAAAGTTTAAACGGTGAACTGAGAAAAAATGGAAAGAATCAGACGCCATCTGTAATTAAAATGACATTATAAAATGAATTATGCTGCTCTGGTAATGCCAGTAGATGGCGTTATCCTTTGACAGTTTAGCTAACACAACATTCATTAACTACGGCGGTAGGCGGTACGAAGTTCGCCGAGTCAGCTAGTCAACAATAAAAATTGGTAGGTATTATTAAAATTTTATTCTTATTTACGGAAATCGGTAAAAGCGTTTCGTTGAGTAAGTGGCCTCGTACAGGCTGTCGCACTCACGTGCATAATGACGTGACGCGCGATAAATCGCGACGAGTGATACTGTGTTTGGATAAGGTTTAGAGAGTTATTCTGAATAACACTCCAAATAAAAAAAAATCTTAAGTATTAACCTGGTAAATATTGATTAACTAGCTTTTGCCCGCGGCTTCGCTCCCGTCAACTGACTACTCTATCCTACTCTACCCTACTCTACCCTACTCTACCCTACTCTACCCTACTCTACCCTACTCTACTCTACCCTACTCTACCCTACTCTACCCTACTCTACCCTACTCTACCCTACTCTACCCTACTCTACCCTACTCTACCCTACTCTATTCGAATTTTTCTCGCCGTAAAAACCATCCTTGAACTTCAACGAACATTTAAAAAAAAGAATTGGCCAAATTGGTCCAGGCGTTGTTGAGTTATGCGCTTACCAACATATTTTACGATTCATTTTTATATTATAGATTACCAGGCCAAATTTTGTGCTGACTCAAAATTGCACCTTGTATAAACCGAACACTGCACACATAGTCCTCAAATCTACCTCCTTATAAATACAAAGTTCAGCTCAAAACTATTATTTTCATACCCCACCATCTTACCTAAATACTCACTACCTCTCGTTAGTAAGGAACGCTGAAAATACTAAATACCAGTTGTACAAATACTAAATACCAGTTGTACAAATCTAGACTATATATTGTAAACCGTTATCCTCCGTGTTTTATAGTTGAATACCTGAGTTCTGTAAGTTGCAGAGTGCAGTCAGCTTAGCCGGGAAGAAATCACGATTTACCTACGTGCTTTACAATGGTGGAGATGGACAACTGTTTTGGTGTTGAGCGGAGCGAGAAATAGTGTTGCGGGAACTACGATCGATATGGGACGCTTGAGTTGTACGTATAGTTTCGTCGCGTGGCGTGGGTCTGATGTAGCTCTACAAATCTAGTTGCCATATAAAATGTATGGAGACCGACGCGCTCAGATCGGCGTACATGGCCCACGGGGGCCCAATGTAATTCTACCTTTATTGTTACTAATCATATCCTTACATTTTATAAAACAAAATCCTACCGTGTCTCATGTCTGTCTGTTCGTCTGTCTTCGCGATTATAGTAAACAAAAGCTGAGAATTTTAAAGATTTCTAACACCCTTGTGAAGCTAGGGCGCGTCGCTAGTCACTCTATCACACAAATATTATAAAGACTAAAGTTTGTATATTTGTAAGTAGCAATAAGCAGGTGAAGCCGCTGGCAGGAACTAGTATTATCACACTAATATTATAAAGGCCAAAGTTTATCTGTATGTTTGTTACTTCAAGCTCGAATGGCTGAACGAATTTCGATGAAACTTGGTACCAGTAGTAAACCATGTCATAGGACACTTACCTCGGTAGTATGTTCCCTTGGGATTATTTTCTACTTTCTCACTAGAAAAGGTAATATTATCATACAAAGAAGTAAAATGGATTGTTTGTTTTGTAGCGACGTCTATGGCGTCACATAAGAACTAATCCTGCATCGCGCAATTAAAGTTCTCCGCGCGATTAAAACTTATAGTACAGCCCATAATCATCTATCGGGCAATTGCCCACCAGACAACACCCATCTGGTCGGAGGATCCTCCCTTTTCAACGGAGGTTTGCGGGACTTTATTATCTGTTCCGCTTACTTCCAAACTGGTGACCGTCGACAATGAACGTCAGCGCAGCCTTCGTGCAGCCACTACTTCGTGACGTCATCATCACTTCCTCAAGCTTTCGAGCAGCGTTGAAACCTACTGCTTACAATTATTATAACTCTGGTAAAAAGTGCAAGTGTTTTCGGCTTGGGCACGCCACAATTATGGCGGTAAGGCCCCTCTTTGAGGCGTGGTTGGAAAGACCTCACGGCGTCCTCACCTACCGTATGACGCAGGTTCTCACCGAACACGGTAAGTTCGGGAAGTTCCTGCACCGGATTCGTGCGGAAGCGACGCCCGGGTGTCGCCACTGTGTGGACCGCCCGGAGGACACGGTGGAGCATACGGTGGAGGTGTGCCCCGCTTGGGCAGAGCAACGCCGTGTCCTCGTGGGGGCGATCGGCGGCGGCGATCTCTCGCGTCGGGCCTTAGTTCAGGCCATGGTCCGTAGCGAGGAGGAGTGGCAGGCGGTCGCTTCCTTCTGCGAAGCAGTAATGCTAGCAAAGGAGGCGGCCGATCGCGTAAGGCAACGGTCCTCACGCCCAAATCGCCGCCGGGATTCCGATCCCGATTTCCGGCCACCGTAGGCGCGGGCTTGCGGACGGCGAGCAATGGGTAGCCCGCCGTCCGACCGTCCGGTAACCGTCCGGACCGAGTCCAAGTCGTCGACGGCGCGTATTGTTCCACGCGCGCCTCAGGGAGATGTCAGCAAATCGAGGGGCCCAGCAGGGTCGAAGCCTACTGGGGCCATGGGTAGTGTGAAAGCGAAACCCGGGGTCCTGGGACGAAGGCAACGAAGGAACAGGAGTGGGTTTTTAGTCAGTAAAAGTCTGACACTATCTCCCGCCCCGCCCAAGGGCGGGGGATGTCATAGGATGATTTTCCCACCGAAAAAAAAAAAAAAAAAAAAAAGTGTTTTCGGCTAGTTTTTTTTATCTATCGGATAATTTATGGGACTGAAACCGTGCTACAAAGTTAGTTATCGAATAAGAAGTCGATAAAATATAATCGATTTTGTGGTGCATTTCTCTAAAACGCTAAGAAGATTTGTTAACACCTACTTAATTATATACTCAGCGATAATGGGCGTTTTTGTGACCTCACCTCAGCTTTTAGCAGTCGACCAGACACAGACGTCTGCAAAGTTGGACCACAACATCCTGGTTCCGCCTTTTGGAACCAAATGAAATTACCCTAAATTTGTCTCCTAACTTGCCCTGTCTACAATTGCTATTGCGAATCTAGATTTTCTCTCGGCTTTCGCAAATGAGACCTATCCCGTAGAAACATTTTATCCAGGAAATAAATCAGCGATTCTGTTAGTGTTTTATTTGATAGTGATTTTTTCTGTCTCTATTTTCTAAAAATAATCAATCATACCTGTTTATAATTATTAGTTGAGGAAGATGATCTGGATGCGCACCGCGAAAAATGGTTTAAAATGTAAGGGATTGATTTCCCCAGCTGTGGGATATTGTAACCATCTATAAAGTTTAGAGTTGTGTGTGTTAACGTAAAAATCAAATTTTTACGCTTTAGAAATTAATTAAATATTTATTAGGTACATTAACACAAGAAGCGCCGAATATTTTTTTTTTATGTCATATAAACCAGTGCTTGACTGCGATCCCACCTAGAAAAAGAAAGAAAGCAAGAAAAACTGTTTATTCGCGCGAAATGATGCAATCTTAAAACTAGCAAACAAATATTAAATTAATAAAGTATTCTTATTATGTATTACACATATTTTGGAGTACTTTGCGATTGTACCCATAAAAACTACAAGCCTTAAAAGCTTGTTACTTCATCTAACCCAATAGATGAAGTAACAAGCTTCTAAACCATGCTCGATGTTGACGATAGGCGAGTGGAAAAAGACAATCTTAAATTTGGTGATTCTTCAGGCTATGTCGGCTAGCTTATTTTTAGTAGGTAGTAAGTGTTTTAGGAATAAATCCGACGTTCTTTCGAAGAACGCTGTTTTAATAATATTAAAACCCATACAATATTCTTAATCCGCTCAACTGGGGCCATGGGTTCGCTTCTGAAAGGAAAACCCGGGATCCTGGAACACAAGTTAAAGAAATAATATTGGAGTGGGTTTTAGTCAGTAAAAGTCTGACACGCCTTCTCGCTCCTCCTTGGGGCGCGGGTAGTCATTGGATGATTTCCAACCTAAAAAGAAAATTCTAAATCCGCTGCGCTTATGCAATACTTATCACAACACAGCATCTCCAAGTTTGCCCGTCCGCTTGTTTACCTCGCATAAACTGAGACGCTCAAAGATGCTCCAGTTTAACACAAAACTTAATTTTAGTCATTTACAGTTTGTGCACGTGGATGCAGGGTTTTCGTAGAACAGATGAGGAGAGAGATGGCGTGTTGTATAAACGTGTAAGAGCGGGAAGAAGATGCAAAAATTATGATAGGTCTTGTATTTCTTAAATAATATACTTAGCTAATTTAGATTAAACAATAGGTAAAATTTTTACTTCAATTAGACTTTACTAAGGCTCGGTTAAACAAAGAAAAATAATGTTATTGATACGCCAATAAGTTTTACTTGCAAACCGTACTTTTTAAGTAACATTTGACAGATAGAGGTCATTGACCTTCCTATTCTTCTTAAAATCGCATTATATGTCCGATGATTTTAGAGAGGTTAAACAGGCCTTAAGAGTGTGCCCTAGTTAGCTCACTGTTCGTAAGTATCATGCCCAAGTCGACGACGCGTTGTCAGACTTTTACTGACTAAATCACACCTATGTTCCTTCAGTTGCCTTTTGGCATTCTAGGACCAAGGGGTTACCTTTTCAAAACTCCATCCATGACCCTAGTGGGTATCGGCCCTGCTTTGCCCCTACGGTTTTGCTAGTATCTCTTTGAGGAGCGCGTGGAACACTATGCACCATTGACGACTAGGGCTCGATACGAACTGTTATCGGACGTCCGGACGGCGAGCTACCCATTGCTCGCCGTCCGTAAGCGCATGCCTATGGTGGCTGATAATCGGAGTCAGGGGCTTCGGCGGCTGGAGCGTGTGGATGTCCATTCCCTTACGCGTGCGGCCGTCTCCTTCGCTAGTTTCGCTCTGGAAAATAGCCTGAACCAGGGCCCGGTGGAAATGGCAAGATTGTGACTAGAAGAGGGGTAGATTTGCACCCTTGCGTAACCACGCTTACGGCTACACCAAAGACGCAATCACATTTTCTATTTCAAACAATAAATTTTTATGTGGATTTTAAACGCAAAATTCTAAGTTTGTAATTCTCTTTTGTAGCAAAAATCTTCAAAGAAGGCAATCAATTCAATTAAGATACATTTCTAATGAACCAACATCCTGAGGCAAGTTAGTTTAGTAGAGGAAAACGCTTTGATATTGTAGGTTTATTAAATCTACAGATTTTTCTGAGAGGCCTTATTTCAATATTCCTTACTTATTTATTTAAGTTTTTTTTTTTTCAAATTCAAAGCCTTTGGAATACTGAATTGTTTTTTTTTTTTTTAAGTACCTTGTAGATAGACGTAGAGCCTTTTCTATCTATAAAATATTTCTATTATTTAATATCTTAGTAGATTTCAGGACCTGCCACTTCCAATTAAGAACAGAAATCCAACTAAAATCGATTCGATTTTAGGACTATATTTCCAGACTTTCCCAGGACGTACCACACTTTTATAAGTCAAGAGTGAATAGGCTACTTCTAGGCAAGCGTGCTCCATCGTCGACCACAGCATCGCTTACCAACAAGTGAGATGGTGGTCAAACGCTAAAAAAAATAAATATACTTATGTAGGTACAAAAACAAGACGCGACGCGCACGCGACGAGGAGATATGCCCTGGGTCGATTCACGCTAGGCTTGTGGGAAATTACTTAAAAGAAATCCGCGGTCCTCGAGTGCAAAAGGCAACACAGGTCAGTAAAAGTCTGACGTACCCTCTCGTTCTCTTTCGACCTCAAAAAAAAGACTTCTTCATTGTATTGTATCTACAATTCATTTGTATATCTTTTGCAAGGTCACCCATTTTTTCTCTCTTTTATTGCACCTACCACTATTTTTCTCTGCATTACTTAAAGGTTGACTGACATAAAATACCTAAGGCATTAAGTTCGCATCTGTACTTTTATGTGCAAGAAGTATTAAATAAAGAAATATACGGGTTTAAAGGAAATGCGTAGTCGTATTTGCAAGCCTGCTTCAGGCTATAAAAATTAACATCTTTCTTCAAGAAAGCCATAGTCAATTCGAAAAAAAAAATGGTCCGCCTGGCCCCTTCTAATTTAGATCAGCTGGTAATAAGTTAGTTGGCACACGGTTTCAGTCAATCAATTTGCGTTACCTTTTCCCACCAATGATGGGGTCGGCTTACGCTCTATTGAGAAATTATTGGATGATTTCCACCGAAAAAAAAACCCTGAGTTTAACAACTGGCCGAGCCGGTATGAACCGGTATCTCTCTGTACGCAACGAGCGGCCAGTTGGCACACACACACGCGCCATAAGCTTGCAGTGGTATATTTATCGTAGCTACGCTGTTGAAAGTTTTGCCTTTGATTACTCGTCTGTGCTTCGACGTGTATGGGAAGATGTTTGTATGTAGTTAGTTTATAAATATTAGCGCCTAGTTAGTAAATGTTAACTCATTTATGTACATACATATTTCGTTGTTTACAAAAATAACAGTACTCTGGTCTTTGAGTTGGTTTTAACTGCTGCCCATTGCTGCAGTGCATCAGATATTCGCAGGGGCACACGTCATTGTCCTTGCCATCGTCAGTTTGTCTAAAATCTGCCTCTTCGCTCTGCAGAGTACAGGCTAGCTCCAACTTCATCCTGACGTCGTGATTTCTGCAAGATTATCAGCTTACTTTTTGACAGCAGGCTGTAGAAAATATGTCAAATAACCATATTGGTTCTTTCGTTAAAAATATCTGTATAATGAAACCTTAACCCTTAGAGTTTTAGCTGGGAAAAGGAAGTGCCGCAACAAACGCCAGCAAAACAAAAAAATAGAACTGATAAATCGAATCAAATATTTGTTTGTACTACACATATTTTATCTTCTACGTCCACAATAATCATATCTCTTCATCATATCTATCATCTTTAACTCCCCCCATTTCCCCCTACTATCTCACAAAACACGTCCTATTCTTGAACCAGCCAAAAAAACTTATAAAACAAATAATAGTTGATAATCTTGGGCCTCCTTGCCCTCACGTTTGACAGGAGGCGTGGGCTCAATAACTCAACAACCCCCGCCCTAAACATGTGTTCGAAGATATATGATACAATATGGAGGAATAGGCTATAAATACATGGCACAGTATTGATATACTATTAGCGGAGCTCGTGGATAAAATAATAATGGCGTCATGGGTCGATTTCCATGGTTAAGCAACACTTGCTAAGGTCATTCTGAGGATGGGTGACCATCTTAACATCCTATGATTCTCTTACGTGCCTTGGAATGCACTTTAAGCCGTTTGTCCCGAGTTACTAGCCGGACCCTAGTGGTGGTACCCAATTACAGGATTGTAGAGGTCATAAACAGTTGCTTCATCACCTCCAACCATGTCCTCTCCTAGTTACCGTACGCAAAATACGCCCGTCCTTTAGACGTGGCGTTGCAGACACCAGCCCGACATACATACTTACATGTCCTAGGTATAGCCGCTTCTTTTTTTGTGGATCGAAATCACCAAATAACTTCTCCCAGCCCTGAATAGAGCGAGAGGGAGCATCTCATGGGTCGCTCTAGACGCTCATGAATGAAACTGAATAACTAATGGAGATGGTCTGTGATAGATTTTTTCCCTCCTATGTTGTCATTCGGCTAAAAGTGTTTAGTCATATTATAGAGTGAATAGGCTCTTAATAAACTAATGCGCTTCACAATCAGCGATTGCACCATCAAGTGGGATCGCAGTCAAGCTCTGGTTCCAGAAGAGGCCTGTGCATCTATCTGTTTAAAGCTTTTCATCATCAAACAAAGCTTCCCCATCCTTCAGAAGAATGAACAAAAGCAAAAAATAATTAGCACAGAAAATTCTGCAGCAAATCCATTTATGCCTAGACTGCACAGTGTGATAAACGCGAAAAATGAGGCGGAAAATTTTTCCTTCCCTTTTTTTATTTTCTTCATAAATATTGGTTTGGGGAAGGGATTTTAAAAAGTGTAACAGTAAAGTATTGCCTGCAAGCGTGGTGCAGTAAGATTGTGGTGTAGGGGCCGTATTACTGGGCTGAATGTCGGTTGCTGAAGCGATTTTGTTTGAAGAGGTTTTTTTTTTTGGAAAATTGTGTAAGTGTTTGGTTCGTGGTGGTTTGGAAAATTAGTTTCTGTACTTATAATATTTTTTTAGAATGAACCAAGGTCGCCGACATAGCCCGAAGAATCGCCAAACTAAAGTGGCAGTGGGCAGGGCACATTGCTCGTAGAACGGATGATCGATAGGGCCGAAAGGTTCTAGAGTGGCGACCGCGCACCGGAAAACGCAGCGTTGGAAGGCCCCACAAGGTGGACCGACGACCTGGTGAGAGTCGCGGGAGTGCGGTGGATGCGAGACGCACAGGATTGGTCGTTGTGGAGACGCTTGGGGGAGGCCTATGTCCAACAGTGGATGTCTTTCGGCTGAAATGATGATGATGATGATGATGATTTTTTTTTATCCAAAATATATTTTTGATCTTCTAATAGTTCTCATTCTTTACAATGATAATTGTGCCAAACTTATGAAAACCAAGATATTATTTAAAAAATGTGATTACAAATTTTTAGTTATTCCCCACCGTTTTGCCAGCATGTTACTGCACCGCTCTTGTGGATCATAGCGTGATTTTATATAGTATAACCTTCCTCGATTAATGAGCTATCCAATACTAAAAGATTTTTTCAATTCGAACCAGCAGTTTCTGAGATTAACACGTTCAAACAATGGACTAGCCAATATTATAAAATTTTTCAATTCTTGCCAGTATTTCCTGAGATTGGCGCGTTCAAACAAACAAATGAACTCTTTTAACTTTATAATTTTTTTTTTCTGTGGGAAAATTATACAATGACATCCCCCGCTCTTGGGCGGAGCGCAAGATAGTGTCAAACATTGACTGACTCAAAACTCACACCTGTTCCTTCGTTGCCTTTCGTACTAGGGCCGAGTTTGTAATATATAAGTATTAGTATAGATAAAACCTTAATACTTGTATGCATGACCGGTCTTCATGGTAATTTTAGTGCAGTTTTTGTTATGTTTATATTTTTGTTTGTAATGAATTAAATCAAAAACTACTGCACCGATTTTAAAAATTATTTTACCTATAAAATGCTACATTATCACTGAGTGTCATAGGCTATATATTTTCTACAAGCTCGCAAGCAAAACCACCGGCAGGAACTGATATTATTATATTAAGACTACACTTTCATCACCATCCTCAAATCTTACAACCCATAACATATCTAAGTTTACACCCTCCCTGACAAAACCACCCCCTTTTAGGACCATCTTATAAAAATACCTCCCTTGCAGTTATCACGTAATACCCACTACTTTTGCAATAACGAAACGCGTATGAATCCGGACGGCAAACTTGTATGTAATGAAAAATGTTACCCCGCCTCGTGTGATGAATGTCGTTAGGTTGGTAGTTCAGAAACTTGCAATATCTGATGTTGGTACACTTAATACGTAGTGCTTCTTGTAAAAAAAAAAAAAAATGCAATTTTTTTTAGTTATTTGTGATGGTAGATGTATCTATCTATCTATCATCATCGTCATCATCATCATTTTAGCCGAAAGACGTCCACTGCTGGACATAGGCCTCCCCCAAGTGTCGCCACAATGAACGGTCCTGTGCGTCAAGCATCCATCGGGCTCCCGCAACCGTCGTATCTACATATAATAACTATTACTATTTATATATATAATATATATAAAATATTTATATTAGTTGTGCGCGCATCACTTAAAACGTACGAAATCGATGTAGATAACTTTTATACATTAAAATTGTTGTAACTTTATATAATATTACGAGTACTTAGGCTTTGGCTTTCATCGCAATCGGTTGACTATATCGAAAGATATACTACATTCATTGACTGTTAGGAGGTATAAAGTTCGTCGGGTCAGCTAGTTTTTATTAAGTCGAAATGTATGGTTTTATCTTTGGAATTATATGAACCAGATTCTGCCAATGTATATGAAACTCGAAAATTTCCCAAGGAAACCGGCTTTTTTGAGGTGAAAAATCATCAAATGACTTCTCGCACTGTAGTATGAAGCTACCTCTCTTTATTAACTAAACCTTGCTCTATCTACCCGTATTCCAATCCAAAACCATTCAGCAATTGAGGTGTGATTGATTTACAAACATACACTTTCCTTCATTTATAATAAATATTATTAAAAGGGTCCTTTTTCACTCGCATATCGAGCAGTTTTAAAAGCTTGTTACTTCATTTAACGCAATCCAACGGAACGTTTGACTAAAGGGCATCGTGAAAAAAAGAGATAACGCCTAAAAACTCTGTTAGCATTCGTTGATTCCGTGATTTACTCGAATATTTTACAAAACTTGTTCCAGGAAATACATGTTCTTTTTAAACTGTTCAAAAGTTTTTTATGAAATGTCAAAGTTCATGCAAAATTGCAGATTTTCAGAGGTCTTTACTGGATTAGTTTTACACAAATTTATAAATTGATTTCAATAGAAGCCAAGATAACATCCTCAAGATACTGAGTTTCCAAAATATCTAATGAAAAATTTGTAATAACGTCATAATCGCGTAAGAGAGGTTGTATGAAAAACAGTGAAAATGTATGTCGAGTTATCCCCTTAACTTACTTTTCTGCCTAGTCGGCCTGATAATAAATCTCAAAATAGTCTATGTTGCTTGTTAACGGTTTCCGAAGTTACTTCGGTAAACAATCAAATATTAGCAAATAATTCGCTTTAAAATTACGATCGTGCGCGCTGTTTGATGGCTCATCTAAATGGAATGTACATAACTAGTTAACTACTGGTAGTTAGTAAGGTCTGTTGAGGTCAGGTCAGTTACTTCTTGCAGTAACTGTTTTTTAAACTTTTTTGTTTTTTGTTTCAGACGGTTTGTGCATTTAGGCTAGGTATGTGAAGTTTAGAAAGTGCCAATTTCGGTTTTGTTAATGGCATACAACTCGACACACATTTTCACTGTTTTTCATACGACCGTTCTTACGCGATTATGATGTTATTAGACATATTTCATTAACTATCCTATATTTTGTAAACACAGTACCAGTGAAGGTTCCGTAACTTACTTATGAAAACAGTTTAATTCCCAAATTTCGGTTCGGATTTTTTTTTCGAATCGCAAAATATTTTTGTTTTTGTGACGTAACAACAGATTTACAGTTTTCAGATTTTTTTCTATACTTTTGCTGTGAGACTGCTTCATGCCAAAGAGCATTCTAGGTCAATGAGAAGTACCCTATAAATTTTGATTTCTTTGAGAGTGTTGAAATACACGTTTTTTGCATACGGCCGGATCTTTTTTTTTTTTCGTTAACTCAGAAGTTTAATTTTTTTCACAGTTTCAAGGGACCGCAGACCTAAGTAAATGGTTTTAATTTCATCTCGATACCTCCACGAGTTCCTGAGATAAAGGGTCTTGATAGACAGACAGGCAGAGAGACACAGATGGACGGACAACAACGTGATCATATAAGGGTTCCGTTTTACTATCTAAGCGCATTTAAGTGAAATTTCAGCGCATTTTAGATTGTAACTTAATTTTATAATTGAGATGTATAAGAGTGTGGATTCTTTCAGTTACATGTTGTATAAATAATTTTGTTACCGACGTACGGCGAGTATCCACCCTTACGTTATTGAAACTTCAACGGTCCGGACTAAGCATTTCGTTTCGTTGTTTATACCGCGTACATCGAAGGACTGGAACAATTTGCCTGCTGCGGTCTTCCCGTCCAACTATAATTTAGGTGTCTTCAAGGCTAGAGTGAATAGGCTCTTAATAAACTAGTGCGCCTCACCATCAATGATTGCATCACTGCTTACCATCAGGTGGGATCGCAGTCAAGCACTGGTTTATATCAGTTAAAATGAATACCTAACATACATACATAGAAACATTAAAACTCATACATAATGATTGCAACATAAAATCCTTGCTCACTCACTAAAATGTTACCCAAGCGTCCAAGCATTGCATCTATGAATGATGATCTTACGAACGACGTGCCGACACCTGACACCGTCTGACACTGATGTCTGAGTGTCAGATCGGCGTGTCAGATAGTTTCCGCCATGATGGAATGGCGGGGCGATACGTGAATATATTACCGGGCAGTGTTGCTTTATTTCTGTGGCCGTGTTTTAGGAGGAGCGAGCGATTTTGGAGTTTTTTGAAAAGCCATTTTCTTTTTAGTTGAAAATTTGTCGATGCTTTAATTTGCTATACGCCTAGTGGTCTGATGATTGAACGGGTTTTTTGGAATTAAATTTTAAAATATCAAATTTTATGGTATTTATTTCATATTGTAACTAATATTATGTATATAAGAAAGTAAAAACCGGGCAAGTGCGAGTCGGACTCGCGCATTGAGAGTTCCGTACAGACTTACCTATGAAAACAGTTCAATTCCCGAATTGAGTTACGAAGATTTTTCCGAATTGTGAAAAAAGTTTTTTTGTGACGTAACTAAAAATTTACAGTTTTCAGATTTTTCCTACACTTGTGCTATGAGACCTTGCTTCATGCCAAATTTCAGGATTCTAGGTCAACGGGAAGTACTCGATGAATTTTGATTCCCTTGAGAGTATACGTTTTTTGCTACATAAATGGCCGTAACTTTTTTTTTTCATTAACTTACATGTCTGATTTTTTCACAGCTTCATGGGACCTCGGACCTGAGTATATGGTTTTAATTTCAATTCGATACCTTCATGCGTTCCCGACATAAAGGGTCTTGACAGACAGACGGACAACAAAGTGATCCTATAAGGGTTCCGTTTTTTCCTTTTGCGGTAAGGAACCCTAAAAATTTGCTAGGTATGTATTTATACTAAACCCAACTATATACAAAAAACTAAAAATACAATCCAGTATTGAAATAGTCCTTCCTCCACATCGCTGTCATCCGGACATGTGCCGAGATGGCAAAATTGTATCTATTATATTTATTTAGTCTACAATATTGTTAAAATGCTGAGCAGATAATGATGAGCTACAAAAAATGAGCATTCTTATCCGATCACATCTTAAAAATAAACCGCCTTTTTTTTAGCTGGGAAAATCATCTACTTAATGACAAATCGCGCTCTTGGGCGGAGCGCGAGATAGTGTCAGACTTTTACTGACTAAAAATACACTCCTGTTCCTTCGTTCGAGCGAGAAAGGGTTTCTCCAGTTACTTTTGCGTTCCAGGGACACGATAACCCTTCCGAAAAACCCTGATACTCAACCTTTTTCGGGTATCAGTTCAAAAAATATGTTTAAACATAATAATTGCCTCTTGTCGACACTGCTTCAGAAAATATCAATTTCAATACATAAAAATAAACTTTCAACGATGTTTTGCATTTCAATGTACAGGCTAATAAACGAGTCGAATCGAATGCGACGGTACGTCTTGTTATATCATAACGCTTCGACTCACAGGAGGCGGGTAGGGTTGGAGCTGTTTCGGTAATATTGTTCCGAATGACTTTGTAACTTACTGTTTGCTGAGATATTTTAAAGTTGAGTCGTGTGAAAATAAGTGGGAATGTTTTCTAGAAAATGAGGCGTTTTAATTTCGATAGAATTATAAATGATAAATGTTTTTTTTTATTATTATTATTATTGATAGGCTCACGTTTGGATGTGGATGGATGGAGAGGGAGAGGGAGACCAAAGAAAAGATGGATGGATTGTGTGAAGAGTGATATGAAAGAAAAGGAAGTTAATGATAGCATGACGAGTGACAGGGCAGAATGGAAGAAAAAAACATGTTGTGCCGACCCCAAATAACACGTGACAAGGGCAGGAAGATGATAGGCTCGCGTTTGACCACTATCTCACCTGATGGTAAGCGATGATGTGGCCGACGATGGAGCACGCTTGCCTAGAAGTAACTTATTCACTCTTGACTTAAAGACCCCTAGGTTGTAGCTATCAGGAAACACAGACTCAGGCAGGGAATTCCACTCCTAAACCGAGACCTATATTTATTTTACAAATAGGTTTTTAATAACACTTTTACACGTTAATTTAAACTAGATAAAGCTGGTGTTTCCTAGCTGACAACCCTGAGAAGAAACACCAAAATAAACTCAGGGGAATTGGTTATAGACTCGGGAAATAGGACCTGCGGACTATCGGATTAGGACTGTAAAAATATTATACAACTTTGTTGTTTCATTTTTTGATACTTCCAAAATGAAAGTTACTTGAGTATTATTTGGACTTTTTTTTTTAATTTTAATTTTTTTAGTTGTCATAGTTCACAATCATGACTAGGTTATCGATACTAATATTATAAAGAAGTAAAGTTTTTTTTTTTTGTTTGTGGGAAGTAATCTTTGAAAGTAATGGTCCGATTACTAAAATTTTTTCACCGATAGAAAGCTGCTTTGTTGCCGAGTGACATAGGCTATATTTTATGTACGCGGGCGAAGCTGAGGGCAAAAGTTAGTACCAAATAGTCATCAAGTTCTCTAGTATCCAGAGAGAGAGAAAGAGTAAGTGACTCAATCTACACATTCGGGATCACTAAATAGAACTGCCACGGACTTACAACTTAACACAGAAAGCTTTATCAATATAATATTGGCCAATAAACAAAAAACTTATGCTGAATCGATAACCGCCAATAACATGGATTTTAAAAATAAATGAGGGTATACCAGGGTGATTTTTACACATCCACGATACCCCTTCAGACCATACCGGGGCGTGATGTTATATTATGAAATGGTTTTAATAATAAACCGAGTTGGAATTGCAGAGATTTCGGTTGATTTGCTATCATTTTTTAAAGATCTAAGGAGCAGTGGTGCCCCAGTGGTGACCCACCAACCCAGCCAGGCACATAACTTTATGTAATTTATTTAATCACCACTGCTCTCAAAACGATTAAGGAAAACATCATGAGGAAACCGGGGCATGTGCAAGAACCAAAAATTCGAAGACATGACATCCACCAATCCGCACTGGGCCCACGTGGTGGATTATGGCCCATTCTCTATCCTACAAAGAAGGCTTGAGTTCCAACAGGTGTGGACATTATGAAGCTGGTAATGTATGTATAAAAGACCGCAGCAGGTAAATTGTTCCAGTCCTTCGGTGTACGCGGTATAAACGACGAGGCGAAACGCTTAGTCCGGACCGTAGTAGTTTCAACAACGAAAGAGTGGATATTCGCCGCACGACGGGTTGTCCGATGTTACAAAGGAGATGGCTACTCTTCCAAACAAAGGAATAATCATTTTATTATTATTATTATTATTATTATATATTTGGCAAAGATAAAAAGTAAACAATCAGTCATAGAAATGATATTATCTTTGACGACACGGTAGGCGCAGTAGCTGAGCGATCGGCTGCTGCGCTGCGTGTCGTGGGTTCTGTTTCCACACGGAAAAAAATATGTTATATTCGGAATTATGAAAATCGGTATCTTGAAATTCGTATTTATGTAGTGTACCCCTGGTTACAAACCCCTAAATCGTTTCAATGCAAGAAAATAGATCTTGTTTATATATAGTACTAGCTTTTGCCCACGGCTTTGCCCGACTACATAAAATATAGCCTATGTCACTCAGGAATAAAGCAGCTTTTTATCGGCGAAAAAATTTTAGCAATCGGACTAGTAATTCCAGAGATAACCTTTTACAAACAAACATAAAACAAACTACCTCTATATACAAGTAATATTAGTGTAGATTGATCGCAGGTGCATATAACAATCAATAATGATTTGATTACTAATGTTAAATTAATCTACTTAATCTCCATAGTATATAGCCGTTGGAACTTCATTATGTAGTCAAAACAGTGACTAAGACTAATTACTGGACAAAGCTTACAGAACTAAGGGCCGGTTGTCATGGCAACCGATAATATTCCTTGCTAAGTGAAAATACATTGACATAACATAGTAAAATGTTTTTTTATGTGGGGAATGAATATACAACTTTAGTTTTAGTATATGCAAAACCCGAGTACTTTTATGTAAAGAATCTATGTACAATATTTCCTAACTGTATAATGAAAAATCACAAAGTTATAAGCTTGTTATGTTAACTGGTCGTCCGCAAAAATACATGGTCACCAGGCTATCCGGCCGACTGAGGGGTTGTTTTGCTCTCGCACCCAGCCCAGCGCTGGCGCCTAATGCCCGCCGTGACCTGCCGTGACCTGTGTTGTACTTAGTGTCGGTGGTGTCTAACTTGTGACTTATTTAAATATTTTAGGGAAAAAAATGTAACATGGTGTAGGTTTGGTTAGGTTTGTATAAGTATACTAGCAGTCCCGACAGACGTTGTTCTGCTGAAAAGCTATAGTTATCGTCAGACAAAAAAAAATCTGAACCCGATTGCAGCCCCAAGTCCAATTGTATTTTCATCTCATCCAGGGACTCACTCAAATATACTCACAAAGTTTCATCCAAATCGATGCAGCCAATCAGGAGGAGTTCGGTGACAAAAACACGTACAAAAGAATCATATAGGTAAAGAATTATAAGGATAGGGGAGTTTTTGAGAGTTGTAATTATTTGCAAATTGATTCCTAATAGATATTGTGATGTCAAATTGATGTAGTTATGTATCTCAAATGTTTACTTATCTGGACAGTATATGGAATCATTGAAACATTAGTGATCTTGGTAAAATGGAGTTGAGAATTTTATTGTAATGTTGACTACCTCAGCGAAGTTTGCCTAGAAGGCTGACTCGACAAATTTGCAGTCAAAAAACACAAAAACATTAGAATGTGTTACATCCGTACTTCAATGGTAAACAAAGTAACTGTATTCATACGAAGACGTGGCTCAAAGGACTTAGTATCCAAGCCAAAAACATTACATTAAAAAAGCGCTGCAGGAATGCTCGAAAGAGTCACTGCCGCTCTGAAATACAAAGGGCAACTGAAGGGACACGGTTTTAGTCAGTAAAAGTCAGACACAGTCCCGCTTCACCTGGCTGGAGAAGTTACTAGATGATTTCCGACCCTCAAAAAAAAAGCACACCTATTTATATTTTCTTATTTGTTTAGTATAATAAGCTTTGGCCCGCAGCTTCGCCCGCGTACTTAAAATATAGCCTATGTCACTCAGGAATAAAGCAGCTTTCTATCGGTGAAAAAATTTTAGCAATCGGACCAGTACTTTCAAAGATTACCTCCTAAAAACAAAATAAATAAATAAAACAAACTTTACCTCTTTACAATATTATATATACTGTAGATCACATTGTTATTAGCTATTTATTGTAATGATTTATTGAATCTTATTAATCAATGGTCGTTTTATTCTTAATCATTTCTTTGTTATTTTACACACAACTTCTACAAAACAAACAAAATAAGATACGTACGTATGAGTTCTAATTTTTTTTTTTTTTACTTTATTTGACATTATTATTATTATTTAGTAAAGGTAGTCAGCTAGTAAACACCGGCCTTATTTAGTTTAAATTGACGTGAAAAAGTGTTTCTTTTTTAACTATTAAAAAATAAAAAAATATTTTTTTTTTTTGTTATTGTGATGTTTAAATTTTATTAATGGTTATTGTAAATTTAAATTCGGATACAATGTGAATTGTTTAATAAATCAATTAATTTTACTAAAAATCTATCTCTAGCTTTGCTCTATTACCATTCAGAAAAGGTGTGAACATAAAACAGTATTATTACCAGTTAAAATCGGTGAGTGTGTACGCCTGCAGTCTGCAGTCCGCGCTATCTCGTAACAAATGATTATGGAATTTATGGAAGATGAACGGCTGCGGGGCGGCTTACCGTGGGTAGAAGGAGGGGGGTAGCGTTAGCAGATTCAGTTAGAAAGTGTTTTACAAAAAATATTACAACAATATTTATCTTCGACCGCATCGTCGCTTTCCATCAGGTGAGATAGCGGTCAAGCGCGAACCTATCAAGAATAAAAAAAAATAAACTATAACTAAATAAATTATAATTTTCGTTTATAAATTTGCACCAAGTGCAACACCCATTTTGTGTCTAGGCAATATTTATCCATTCTGGGTTGCCTGGAAGAAATCGCCGAGTGCGATAAGGCCGCCAATTGTATGTCTTATTTTTTGTGTACTATAATTTCAATTTGTAATCTTGGTATGCAATAAAGTATATATAAATAAATAAATAAACTGCAATAAAAAAAATGCTTAGTTCGTTAATAAATAGCTCAGTTCGTTGACCTAGAATCCTGAAATTTGGCAGAATGAAGCAAGGTTTCTTAGCACAAATATAGGAAAAAACTGAAAACTGTTAATATGTAGATACGTCATAAATAATTAAACTTTTTGCGATTCGGAAAAATGTTCTTAACTCAATTCAGGAATTAAACTGCTTTCATAGGTTAGTTTGTACGGAAACTTCAGTGCGCGAGTCCAACTCGCAATTGCCCGGTTTTTTCAGATACGAAAACGTGTTGCACATCCAATTGTATACGAATTCGTGTTGCACATCCAATAGTGTACGAATAATAATATAATAATAATAATAATTCGTTTATTTGTACATTAACATTTTAAGAATACGTGTTGCGCATCTAAAATAGTGTACGAATACGTGTTGCACATCCAATAGTATACTTATTACAAAATTATGTGGAGCTGTAAACGGTATTACCACTTCACACAGTTTAAAATGATTCGATTTTTTTTCTAACCCTCCACGAAGTGTAGAACGCGGAAATCCGTTGAAAACCCGACTTGAACTCGCAGTCTTTGATACAGAAAGAAAAAAAATATTTTTATGCGACGCCCCTTTCCTTCTCCTTTGGAATAGCTTTAAACCTATTTATCATCACGGCCTCTCCTTTCGGGGGTAAAAAATTGACTGAATGGAGTGATGCCCTCAGAGTGATTTGGAATAATTCGAATATTTTTCCTGTTTTTCCGAGCGTGGCGTTGATAGGGTTAAGTAACTTTTTTCAGGGAACCTTTTGTAATAATATATAATATTGCGTGTATATGTTGTCTGTACTTTTTATAAGGTTAAAGGGGTTTTTTCATGTATGTATGTAGATAAATGATACTAATAATTCTTGGGATTTGTAAATATGGTTTTGATACCCCAAATACCTACCAAATTAAGTACAATGCTGATATGCTTTTTTTTAGTGATGGGAAATCATCCAATGAATTCTCTCGCTCTAGGGTGGTGCGAGAGGGCGAGTCAGACTTTTGCTGACTAAAACTACACATGTGTTCCTTCAGTTGCCTTTTGGCGTTCTAGGGCCATGAGTATGTAAGTCAGAAACCTTCCAATGGCTTTAACAGGCATCGGCCCTTCTGGGCCCCTACGGTTTTGCTGACATCTCTTTGAGGCGCCCGTGGGACACCACGCGCCGTCGTCGATTCGGGCTCGGTCCTTATAGTGCGAGCGGACGGCGAGTAACCCATTGCTCGTCGTCTGCAAGCCCGCGTTTAGGGTGACCGGAGATTGTTCTAACCGATACCGATACTACATGTACACAATATAACAATTTGACAATGTATATAACGATCTTGACTAACAAGATTATTTGATAATACAATAATTTATAATTATTATAATATATCCAAACGATAAATACTTAGCATCAAAAATCACAATTATTACTATTAATTGCTCCTAAGTAATTCTGTTTATTTTTTGTTTCAGGTAAAATATTTCATCTTTATTCGTCAAATCTCGACAAGGGTAATGTAAAAAATATGCAAAAATAAGAAAATGAAATTGATTTATAAAAATAAATAAATTAGTATAAAAAAGTAATTGAATAAAGTATTTTTGGATAAAGCTAGAAATACATGAGACCAACGCACACGTGTAACACGCCTGATTTGTACGTAGAACGACGTCGCGTGGCGTGGATCTAATGTAGCTCTACAAGTCTAGTTTCCTTGAGAAATGTATGGAGACCGACCCGCTCAGATCGGTGTACGAGGTTCACGTGTGCGCAGTGCAGTTCTACCTTAAAACAAAATACATTAGAACGAAGAACAAAATACGTAAAAGTGTACGTACATGCTTACCAGAGTATATAACCCTCAAAATTTATTGTGTATTTTTTTCTATATTTGTGTGAAAATCTTAGTGCGGTTCACATAATACTTCTACTAACCAAGTTTCAATAGTATAGTTCTTATAGTTTCGGAAAAAAGTGGCTGTGACATACGGACGGATAGACAGACAGACAGACATGACGAACCTATAAGGGTTCCGTTTTTTGCCATTTGGCTACGGAACTCTAAAAAGTGCACCTCTACATCGATACTAGTATTTTTCCACGAAAAACAAGAGAGTCTGGAAGGACTTGGGAAAACCTTTGCCCAGCAGTGCGACAGTAAGGACTGGAGGAAAAAAAGAGTTTCTCGGAATTATTGTGAAATTCATATTTAGACAAAACAGGCTATTTCCTCTCCAAAAACAGTAATCTCAAAACATCCCTACTTAAATATTATTCGATAAAATCATCATCCAATTTCCTTATGAGCACCAATATTAAAATGCTTCCACAAATAACTAAAATCTTTATTCCTTTTAAATGCGGACGAAAATGCGTAATCACCGAGTTCACAAAATGTATTGTTAATTTGGTATTCCTGTTAATGTCAGGTACCATTTTCCTTTTGACAATAACATCTGGTTTTGATGTCATAATAAACCCTTGCTTGCTATCTGGGGGTATCAAGTACCCCAGACGGGGTGTCGGTGTACCCCAAATGTTTCGGCTCGGCGGCGTTAGGGTTAATTAGTGGTATTGTTGGTCATAATCAATGGTCCGGATTATCTTAAGTCAATAGTTGGATTACAGTTGTTAGTGAATCTTGAGGTTGTTAGCAAGATATTTTGAAGTTGTTTGAGAAATAGTTGATATTGAAATGAATCGAGAAATTCTCCGGCCGCAGATTTGGTAGGTTATCAATTTTGCGGGATTGTTCTGCGGGAAGAAATACCTTGGCCCTGGAAAAAAAGCTACTGAACGAACACAAGTGAGTTTTAGTCAGTAAAAGTCTGACACTGACTCTTGCTCCACCCAGAGCGAGAGGAGTAATTTGCTGATTTACTACGTTAACACGAAAAGGAAAAAGCTACTTCATAAATAATAGTAAACCTATACGGATCGGATAGATAGATAAATAAATAATTTATTTGTTGCAAAACGAAAACCGAAACCGAAAGGTTCTGAAGTGGCGACCGCGTACCGGAAGACGCAGTGTTGGAAGGCAATAAAATATTTGTGTGAAATAGTACTTAGTAACTCCCACAAGGTGGCCCGATGACCTGGTGAAGGTTGCGGGAATCCGATGGATGCGAAACGCACAGGACCGTTAATTGTGGCGACATTTGGGGAGGCCTATGTCCAGCAGTGGACGTCTATCGGCTGAAATGATAATGATGATGATGAACACGAAATATATCACAAAGCGCAATAAATTAAATTATATAAATCTCAAGGTCTTACACTCCCCGACGGGAGACGCCCCGGGTGTCTTGTGCCGGGAATCTCTCGGCGGCTTGCGGACGACGAGTAGTGAGTAGCTTGCTGTCTGGCCGTCCAGTGACTGTTCGGATCGAGTCCGATAGATGGTGCGTAGTGTTCCACGCGCGGCTTGAAGGGATGTCAGCAAAATCGTAGGGGCCCAGCGAGTCCGATGCCCGCTACCCCACTGGGAATTTCTGAACAGGAAACCCGTGGTCCTAGAACGCAACGGGCAACTGAAGTGCACAAGTGTGATTTTAGTTAGTAAAAGTCTGACACGCCCTACGCTCCACTCTGAAGCGGGAGAAAACATTGAAGGATTTCCCACATCAAAAAAAGCTTTTACACAATAAACAGTGATAATCATAAAGAGAACAGTGGTGGCCGAATGGTAACGGTCCTGACTTACGAGTTCTAGGTCACATTAGGTCAATTTATTTCATCACCACTGCTCTCAAAACGGTGAAGGAAAACATCGTGAGGAAAGCGGCATGTCCTAGAGCCAAAAATTCGAAGACACGCGTGCGAAGGGCCCGCGTAGTGGTTTACGGCGCATTCCCTCTCCTAAAGAGGCCTGAGTCCCAGCAGTGGGTACGTTAAAAGGCTGATTATACTATGCTATATAACTATATAAAAATATAGATGTTTTGTTCCTAAAAACGTATTATAAGCATGTGAAACAAAATTCCATCCAACACTTTTTTGCTCAACAAAAAGCAGTCCCGTTTCTATAACTTCACTGTCTAAGACAGATATTATCAACGACAATGATAAGAGTTTTCACTGGACTGTTTATTTGCTGTCAGGGGAAATAGGGCAAGGAGCAGGGAGGATGTCACACCGATGCGAACGGATTTGTTGAGCGGATGATCGGTGAGGAGATGAAACTTCGTTTTCAACGTCCTGTTTCTTGATCGTTGTAAACGTATGTAGGAAATTTCTATTGTTCTATTCAGTGATGGCTTGCCAAGAAATTTATTTATGAAAATTTCATGCAACACAAAGGTACAAAGGCGGACTCTATGGCATTCTCTACCAGTCAAGCAAAGGTGGTGAAGAGAAGAACATGGCAGGTTTTCTTTTTATTATTATTGATAGGCTCGCGTTTGACCGCTATCTCACCTGATGGTAAGCGATGATGTGGCCGACGATGGAGCACGCTTGCCTAGAAATAACCTATTCACTCTTGACTTAAAGACCCCTAGGTTGTAGCTATCAGGAAACACAGACAGATGCATAAAAAAATAGATTATTAAGAAAACTAGGGTACAAATAGTAAAATAAACATACATATATATATTATATAAAGTAAAATAAAGGTGGTTTTGAGACAACACCGCTGTTTGTGTAGAAATAATTTCGCAACTGCCGCTTAAATGCATATTGACTGGTGGCCGTCCTGATGGCGAGAGAAAGCGCATTCAACAGAAATGTGGACTGTATATAAAGGGAAGAATGAACAAAATCAGAAGTATGAGGAATCTGTCGTATTAAAAACATTCCTAATCAACTTCTAAGGCGGGTTATCATGAATGTTAGAGATTGCTATGAAGAGTTCCTGAGCCACGATGGATGACATTTGAATAATGTAGCCATGTTAATGGGGCCATGGGTTTACTTCTTAAAGGAAAACCCATGGTCCTGGAGCACAAAGGGCAAAGAAGGAACATAGGTGTGGTTTCAATCAGTAGAAGTATGGCACGCCCTGTCGCTCTGCCCTAGAGGCGGAGAAGTCATTGGATGATTTACCACCTTAAAAAAAGAAGGGTGGCTCGCCGTCCGACCGTCCGGTAACCGTCCGGACCGAGCCCAAGTCGTCGACGGCGCGTCGCCTCAAGGAAATGTCAGCAAACGCGCTAGCTAGGACCGCGGAGAATTTCTGAAAGGGAAACCCGTAGTCCTAGAACGCAAAGGGTAATTGAAGGATACAGGTGTGGTGTTAGTCAGTAAAAGTCTGACACGCCCGCCCGCTCCACCCAGAGCGCGAGAAGTCATTTGGATGGTTTCCCACATTAAAAAAAAAAAAAAAAAAATCGTCGACGGCGCGTACTGTTCCACGCGCGCCTCAAGGAGATGTCAACAACCTACAGTTGTGGCGCCCAGCAGGGTCGAAGCCTACTGGGCCAAGGTTCTGATTCTGAAAAGAAGACTCGGCCCTGGTTCGAAAGGCAACGAAGGAACAGGAGTGGGTTTTTAGTCAGTAAAAGTCTGACACTATCTCCCGCCGATGTCATAAGATGATTTTCCACCGAAAAAAAAAAAACCTTAAAAAAAGAAAACCATATGAGGCGGTTTTCGGTAAGTTTATCGGTGATTGGCGTGTTTTTCGTACCATTCTACCTACCCACAGACTAACATAAGAAAGTCGTCGCAATGAAAATAAAAAAAAAATATGTCTTGTCAAAATTCCCACAACGGTGTAACGGACAGCCCAGTAGATCGGACAGAAGTGGCCATGACAAAAGGAGAAAAACTTTGTTTTTCCACAAACGAATATCTAGGGTCTATTGATTTATTTTTCAAGCGCTCGCTCTATATTTTATCTTTGAAGGTAGCCGAATGTTATCGTCATAAAAATAGAAAACATCATCTTATTTCATTTCTACAAAGAAGTTTCTGTTTGAGAATCATCTATTGGCTCAATATATTTGGTTGAAAATTACAACACAGATGGAATATGACCTTAGTTTAAACATTTCCTTACCATCGGGTGGGATCGCAGTCAAGCACTGGTTTATGGCAATTAAAACAAAAAAGCCTATATTTTAAAGAGCTACCATAACACTGGAACAAGATCAACTGTAGGACACAGTGAGGCTTTAGTCAGTAAAATCTGACTCCCTCTAGCTCCATCCTAAAGCGAGAGAAGTCGTTTGATGACTTTCCTCCTCAAAAAAAGGTGCACCATGGCTTGAAATTCAACGGTCCGGCCTAAGCGTTTCGCTTCGTCGTTTATACGCGCGGACATCGAAAGACTGGAACAATTTGCCTGCTGCGGTCTTCCCGTTCAACTATAATTTAGGTGTCTTCAAGGCTAGAGTGAATAGGCTCTTAATAAACTAGTGCGCCTCACCATCAATGATTGCATCACTGCTTACCATCAGGTGGCATCGCAGTCAAGCACTGGTTTATATCAATTTTTATACCAGTATTACGTTTAAGTGGGATAGACTTATAGGCGAGTTAAATCGCTTACAAAAGCTTATATATTCAGACTTATATTATCTTATATAGTCAGACTTATAAAGCCTAAAGTTTGTATGGAGTTTTTTCTTCAAAGGGAACAACTAATCGGAACCGTGCGCTAGCTTCTGACGTTGAATATAAGTGACCATGAAGGCCTATGTGCAATAAAAACATTTCCAAAAGGAAAAAACGGAACCCTTATAGAATCATTTTGTTGTCTGTCCGTGTGTCTGTCCGTCAGTCAGTCTGTCTGTATGCCTGTCTGTCTTTCTTTCAAGACCCTTTATCTCGGGAACGCGTAGAGGTATCGAGTTGAAATTTAAACTATTTACTCCAGCCTGTGGTTCCTTGAAGCTTTGAAAAAATCAAACTTCTGAGTTAACGAGCAAAAAAGATACGGCCGTCGCAAAAAGCGTGTATTTCGACACTCTCAAGGAAATCGAAATTCATAGACCCACCCGACCCATAATCCTGAAATTTTGCATAAAGCAAGGTCTTATAGCACAGGTATAGGAATAAATCTGAAAACCGTAAATTTGTTGTTACGTCATAACAAAAGAAAAATGCGATTCGGAAAAATTTTCGAGACTCCATTCGGGAATTGAACTGAAATGAACTGTTTACATAGTTAAGTTTGTACGGAACCCTCAGGGCGCGAGTCCGACTCGCACTTGCCCAGTTTTTTTTTTGTCACGAGTAGAAGTTTCCTCTTTTGTTATTTCTAGTTACTTCTAGGCAAGCGTGCTTCATCGTTGCTCACATCACCGCTTACCATCAGGTGTGATATTGATCAAGCTCACGCTTCCTATGCGATGCAATACTTAGCCGTATCAATAAATACACAACAAACTCAATATTCCCAAACGAAATTCTTTTCACTTGTAATTCTGCTCACCCCGATTATAAAAAAGAGCGTGAATGTACACAGATTAACAAACAAGGTGTCAGTTATTTCAGCTATATCTCTCTTTTTACAGTCCAACGTAATTACTAATCCGACACATTTTTAGTCTTTAATTTTGGGGTACAAAGGACCCCCATTTGCTGGTTGGCGTTCCGTGAAATTCAGATTTCAGTTGCGCGCTGTTACCTCCGCTTGTAAAGGGTTATAAACGAAGAGCTTAACTGAAAGTTAATTTATATATTTTGGAAACTTTGTATAACGTTGCTATGGCACTTGCCTTTTTTAAGTTTTTTGTTTTTGGTGAGAAAAACATTTTATGACATCCCCCGCTCTTGGGAGGAGCGCGAGATAGTGTCAGACTTTTACTGACTAAAAACCCACTCCTGTTCCTTCGTAACCTTTCGTACCAGGGCCGAGGCTTCCTTTCAGAATCAGACCCTTGGCCCCAGTAGGCTTCGACCCTACAGTTGCAGACCTTGAAGCGCGCCTTGACGACTTAGGCTCGGTCCGGACGGTTACCGGACGGTCGGACGCCGTGTTGCCTTTCACCTCAAAGAGGGGACTCAACGCCATAATTATGGCGTGCCCATGCTTTATTTTAAGGTGGGAAATGATCTAATGCGGAGTGAGAGGGCGTGTCAAACTATTACAGAATAAAACCGCATTCATGTTCCTTTTTTATCCTTGCGTTCCAGCCCCCACGAGGACACGGCGGTGCTCCACCCAAGCGGGGTCACCTCTACTGTATCCTGTACTGTGTTCTCTGTGCGGTCCGCGCAATGGTGACACTCGAGTTTCTCTTACAAAGGGCGTCATAAAAGGAAGCCTTTTTGCGAAATTTCACATTCCTATTCCCAGTAGTTTTGGCTGTGCTTTTTTATGTCAGTTAGTTTGTTTTTACTTTTATATTAGTAAGCAAAATTTCATAACTGTATCATTAAAAATCATAAAGTTATAAACTTGTTATGTTACCTGGTTGTCTTGTTCTGCACCCAGCTGTGCGCTGGCGCCTAATGCCCGCTATGACCTGCCGTGACCTGTTTTATACTTAGTGTCGGAGGTGTCCAACTTGTGATCTTTTTTTAAATATTTTCGGGAAAAAGGGAATATAACATGTTTTAAAAAATATTGGAATCGATCCAGTTACTGATTCTGAACAAACTATATTCATGTTTCGCATATACTACTCGTAAAAATAACTAAACTAAATAAATGGTCGTCAGAGCTGCCTGGATTTAATGATATCTGTATTTAACTATTAGTGGTTTTAAGGTTTAAAATATTTTTTGAGATACTAAAGAAGGATTGAGGTTGAATTTATAAACTAGGTTGGACCTAGCTGACCTAATTTGCGCTTTTCAGAAAACTGCTTAAAGTATGGCGTACGTTAAAACCGTTTTTATTCGTCTCTTTTATTATTAGGTAGGTAGCCTTTTATTTAAGTTTTTGCTAGAAATAATAATAACATAGTCGTAATTTTGATTGCATTATCGGCAATAAAGCTTAAATTAAACCTGCAAAAACCCTCAACCTACAGTTTTCATCCTTTCATTTGATGGTCCACTTAGCCATTTTTATAAACATTCGGTTTTTCAAGTTTTATTAAACTTGTCAATGAACCGTCGCCGTAAAACCTGCCCCAAAAAAAAATTTGATCCAAATTGATTCACTCGCTCAACAGCTACAGTGTCACGAGCAAACAGACAGTTTTTTTTTTAAAGGTGGGAAATCATCCAAATGACTTCTCGCGCTCGGAGCGCGAGGGCGTGTCAGACTTTTATTGACTAAAACCACACCTGTATCCTTCAATTGCCCTTTGCGTTCTAGGACTACGGATTTCCCTTTCAGAAATTTTCCACGGTTCACACACACAAACAGACAGTAAAAATAGGTAAACATTGTTTTATTTGTTTTGTGGTATATATTATTTTAGTAGTAATGTATATGTATATTTCTTTTTATTTCTAAATTATATGTTCGTTTTTTTTTCTTCAATGTGTATGAATTTGTTATTAGGGTATTATTGTTTTATTAAATATATTTTTTTAGTTTGTAAGTTTCTAATGTACAACGCCTAGGACATCCTTCGTAACGTTGTACAAGTGCTTGTAATAATATATAAATAGTGGCCAAACATATAACAACCCTCTTTTTGCGGCAAAAGTTAAATATTTAGAAAGTTTACGCGGATATCAAACAACTTGATTCCGCCATCGCCTCTCCACCATCGGACAACCCGACGTACGGCGAGTATCCACCCTTACGTTGTTTACACCTCTACGGTCCGCACTAAGTGTTTCGTCTCGTCGTTTATACCTCTTACACCACAATACATAGAAGGATTGGAATTATTTTCCTGCTGCGGTCTTCCCGTCCGGTTATAATTTAGCTGTCTTCAAAGCAAGAGCGAATAGGCTCTTAATAAACTGGTGCGCTTCACTTTCAACGATTACAACACTGCTTACCATCAGGTGGGATCGCAGTCAACGACTAGTTACTATCAATAAAAAAAGTTGTTCGTTAAACTTATTTGTCTCTTAAAAGAAAATATGTCTATGAAAGTCCTCCAAAGCATTACTTCGATTTTCAACTTTACTAACGCTGTAACCAAAAAAAAAACCATTGATGATCTAAAAACAAAATACAATCTTTTTCCAAGAATCCAACTAAAGAATCTTAAAGATAACTCAATCGGGAATACTACATAATTTATCACTCCTATATAAATTTCAGCTAAGTACAGGAAAAACGCGAACTGTGTAGTTTTTAACGTGTCGAACAAAAAGATTCTATGTTCGAACACCTAGCCATTTTTCTTCCTAGTAAAGAGGAAGAATTTCCTAGGAATTCTCTAGGAATTCCTACGTGAAAGGTGGAAGTATATTTCTTTTTCGCTCATCGCTTTGGTGTGCTAGTTTCTCATTCCTACGTAGTCTTTTAGGGTTCCGTACCTCAAAAGGAAAAAACGGAACCCTTATAGGATCACTTTGTTGTCCGTCTGTCTGTCTATCAAGACCCTTTATTTCGGGAACGCGTAGAGGTATCGAGTTAAAATTAAAACCATAGACTCAGGTTTGCAGTGCCTTGAAGCTGTAAAAAAATCAACCTTCTAAGTAAACGAAAAACAGATCCGGCCGTTTACGTCGCAAAAAACGTATATTTCCCGTTGACACAAAATCCTAAAATTTGTCATAAAGCAAGGTCTTCATAGCACAGGTATAGGAATAAATTTGAAAACAGTAAATGTGTTGTTACGTCACAGAAAAATCCTATTTTGCGATTCGAAAAAATCTTCGAGATTCCATTCAAGAACTGAACTACTTATATTTACATAGATAAGTTTGTACGGGACCCTCAGTGCGCGAGCCCGATGCGCACTGGCCGAGTTTTTTAAGGGTAGTGTTGAACTGGTGAATAGTCGTATGATCATTAGCAAGATTTGTAGCTTGGTTTATTTTGTTGTGCATTTTTACGGTCTTAGACTTCCACAGACACGTGTAAAGTAGTTGCTTTACACGTGTCTGTGGAATCGCATAGTTATGCGACATCCATTCGATGACCAATTTTCATATACGTTGTACCAAGCATATCACACAAATATAATTAAGACAAAGGTTTGTATATGTGTTTTTTTTTTTAATGATATAAATTTGTGCTTGACTGCCATCCCACCTGATGGTAAGCAGTGATGCAATCGCTCAAAGTAAAGCGCACTATATAGTTTATTAAGAGCTTATTCACTTCAGCCTTGATGACTCCTAAATTATAATCGGACGGGAAGACCGCTGCAGGCATATTATTCTAGTCCTTCGTTGTACCCGGTATAAACGACGAGGCGAAACGATTAGTCCGGACCGTAGAGGTGTCCACAATGTAAGGGTGGACACTCGCCGTGTGTATGTTTGTTACTCCTTTCCGCACAAACGGCTCAACTGATTTGGATGAAATTTGGCATACGGGTAGAACATCTGTGTGTTACTTTCAAAAGCGCAAAACTACTGGCAGTTGCTTGTTATTAAATAGCGTAGAAGTTTCTACGAAATATGTTAGCTGCATCGGTGACGCGTTGTCGTTTCGTTCCTGACTGCAAAAGCTTTTAATTTGGAATGATTGAAAACACATTCTTTAATAAAAAATAAAATGTAACGATTTTACCTAATCTAATATTTTTTCTCTAATAAATATCTAATCCATTTTTCTAACAATCCTTTTATGTGATCCATAGGTATTTCAATTTATCATTATTGTGTGCAATAAGGAGATAATTCAAGATTCTTAAGAGTCATGACCACAACAAAATATTTTAGTAAGTAATCGATTTTCGCGATCATCAGATACTCGATAAAAAGTTCATAAAAATTGATGAATTGCTGCACTTGAGCTTATCTTAAAAAGTTATTGAAAAATTTGTGAATGACGCTAACAATTTTCGACGACAGCAAAAACTTAAAACCGCAGGAGAGCGTTGATTCATTATTTCGAAGTAAAAATCGACGAGAGAAATAATTCAAAAATATAATAGTCTAGTCTATTATATGTTTTGATTTCTTATTTTAGTCTAGTGTATATTAGTCATGTTGTTGCTTTTTGTAAATCTAATTGCAGCCCCATATCATGTTCTGACAATTACTTTACATTCCAGGTTACCTGGAAGAGATCGCGGAATGCGATAAGGCCGCTCTTTTGCAATGGGCGAACGAAATATATACGTGTTTTAGATGCAAGTTTTTCTCTGTTATATTTCTTGTTTTGTGTAAAATAGTCTAAGCCAAACTATTAAATTTTCTCCTCACTTGTGACTATAAAACTACTGAATAACGTTTTAAACTGGCTTGTTGGTCTAGTGGTTAGTGGCCCTAACTACTATATCGGAGGTCGTAGGTGCGATTCCCACCCAAGACAAATGTTTGTGTGATGAGCACGATCATTTGTTCCGTATCTGGGTGTAAGTTATCTATATGTATGTAATTAGAAATATAAAAGTATGTTTATCAGTTGCCTAGAACTCTGCTTAGCTTAGGACTAGATGGCGCTGTGTGATAGTTGTGGAAAAAAAATTAAGACTATTTATTACCTAAAGATTTAGATAATGTATGTTAATTAGAAAAAAGCTACAATATTGTCAGGTTTCAATAAACATGTAACATTTAGTCTATCCACCACCGCCGCTTATACAAATATAATTGTTGTTTCTATCTAGAACACATAACAAAAACATGTTTTTCCGATATTGTTTTGTCGTTAGTAATCGATGCGAATGCGATGTTCCGTTTATTATCTAAAAAGAATTAACAATATCACACTTGCGATTTTAAACGCGCGTTTGAAACGCTTCACCAAAATTGATGTTTTTGGGTATTTTTAATATCGTGTGGTTTTGATCACGCATGCGGGATTGCCCCGCACGCGTAACCCCCGCAAATGCCCATATCATATTTATTGCAAAGCGTGGAAAACGCACGCGGGACGCTTTTATTTGCATTTTGCAATTTTCTGCATGCGGTGCAAACCCGCATGCGTGATGAAATCCGCACGATATTGAAAACACCCTTAGGAACGATTCATGACGCATACCTATCGGTATAAAAGTCACAATTAGCTTCTTCTTCTTCCTTCCCCGGTCCCATTGTTTGGGGTCAGGTCTTCTCACTTTCCTGCTCCAAGTGGCTCTATCTTGGGTTATCAATTTTGGCAACTAAGCTTTCTTGCGGTTCCTCTCCATATTTGACCACCAGGTCGATGGCGGGCGGCCTCTACCTCTTTTTTGTTCTGGTAGGCGTAGGGCGATCTGAACCACATGGTCCTCACAACGTCTTTGGACGTGTCCATACCAACGAAGGTGATTTTATATGTAGGAATAAAGTTATAATTATCTTCTTTATCATTTTTCTTACATATTATAAAACTAAGTCTCTCGCCTCTGTCTGTCAGTTCTGTTCGCGATAAACTCAAAAACTACTAACCGGATTTTCGTGCGGTTTTTATAGACAGAGTGATTTATGTGAATTGAATTGAAAATTTCTAACACACAAATCTGGTGTTCCCTAATCAGCGTAGATTAGGTTATAAAGAAATATATAAAGAAGTAGCTTGTTTTATTTGTTTTTTTTTTTGTTTGTAGGAGGTAAGTAATTTTTAAAAGTACTAGTCCGATTGCTAAAATTTTTTCACCGATCGAAAGCTGCTTTATTCCTGAGTGACATAATGTCTATGTTTTATGTACGCGGGCAAAGCTACGGGCAAAAGCTAGTCTTTGCTAAAATTATGTAAATATTTTTATCTGCCGGTCACTGTAAATTTTAAAGCCTGCTATTAATAATACGGTGATAAACAACATTTTCATATAAAGTTGTTTAAATAAAAATTATAATAAAATTTATAAACTAAACTCTGAGCTATGTAAATGAGTAATGATCAGTAATTTATATACCTACCCTTATCTGTAACAAGCCGAAAATAAAAACTGAAAATATTTGTGAACTCAAGCGCTTTAAAGCGCAACTGTGTAACGACGTATGGTTTTGATTTATGCGAACGAACTTACGATGAAAAACAGCGTTAGCAGCTCAGCTAAATTGTTATTGCTTTTTGCTGAATTAGCGGAAAAGCGCTTTACGCTGGATGGTTTCACATGCCCCATTTTCGTACACAAATACAAACTGACAAAGTTATTAAACTCTTATTGTTGTTATCATAAGAGTGGTTTTGGCTTGTTTCGGAGATTGTGGCTGCATTTATTAGGCTTCAATAAATCTAGTGTTGAGACTATTTGGTATCGGAAACTTGGACAGATTTGGGAAGTGTTAAAGCGTTGGTCATGGTCCATGGAGATTGCAATCAGCTTACCAATGTTGGTGGTGACTATACTATATATTTTTTCGGTGGGAAAATCGTCTTATGACATCCCCCGCTCTTGGGCAGGGCGGGAGATAGTGTCAGACTTTTACTGACTAAAAACCCACTCCTGTTCCTTCGTTGCCTTTCGTACCAGGGCCGAGTCTACCTTCCAGAATCAGACCCTTGGCCCCAGTAGGCATCGACCCTGCTGGGCCCCTACAGTTGCTGACATCTCCTTGAGGCGCGCGTGGAACAGCACGCGCCGTTGACGACTTGGGCTTGGCCCGGACGGTTACCGGACGGTCGGACGGCAGGCCACCCATTGCTCGCCGTCCGCAAGCCCATTTTATACCTATGGAGTGACTGCCAATATAACCTGGATGACACGATATCTCTAAGCAAACTTGAATCAATTTTTCTGGCTTCTAAACATTTTTTTAAATCAACAACCTTTAAAAACATACCTAAAATATAAAGCCTAGAGTACAAGCAACGAACAAATATTGTTGGCAAGATAGATTGGCGATACAATAAGAGGTGGATTTCCCTCGAGGCTCACGATACGGTATCGCAAAAGGAAATAAATGAATTTCGTCGATCGTGTGAACGTGGCCTTTTTATTTAGGTAACCTACTGTCAGGTGGGATAAAAGGTTTTTTTTTTTAATTGTTATTAGGCTCGTAGCTTGACCATTATCTTACCTGATTGTAAGCGATGATGTGGTCGACGATGGAACACACGTAACCTATTCACTCTGGACTTAAATACTCTCAAGTTGTACCTATCCGTTAGAAAATTTCACTCCTTAAGAGGGTGACCAGTCGGTTGCAAACCAACGTCCCAACCAAGGTGACCTTGCTAGTTTCAATCCGTGTAGACAGCAGTTGTAATCCATGACCTTCAACGCCCTTGGTTGAGAGGCGCGTTTTCCCAATCACCGAACGTGTTGGCGCAAACGTGGTTTACATCCCCGTAGCCGCAACACAAACCAAATACATAAACCAAGGTCACCTTGGTTGGAACGCTAGTTTGCAACCGTTCGGTCACCCCTTTAGCTAGCTGTACGCACAATTAAGTTCCTAAAACTTTTTATGCGAATGTGCTTTTTTTTTGAGGTCAGTAATCATCTAACGACTTTTGACGCTCTAGAGTGGAGCGCGAGGCCGTGTCAGACTTTTACTGACTAAAACGACACCTATTTATTCCCACAGTATTGCCTTTTACGTTCTAGGACCAGGAGTTTCCTTTTCAGAAGTTTTCATCGGCATTTCTTTGAGGTGCACGTGAAACGTTACGCGCCTAAGTCCCAGCCAGAAGACAATTATAAAGTTATGTAGTAAACTGACAAAACAAAAATTCAATAAATTTAAGTACTCGAAAACCTGCTCTTATCCCATCGCTGCACGCAATAGACTGTTTTCCGCACTAGTGCAGAAAAGTGCGCGTGTTCTCCCCCGCCACAATTTTATTACATTTATCGTATAAAACTGGGCGCGCGCCGTCCCCCACGAGTCGCTGGTCAATCCTCGTTTATTCGTTTTGTAAGTGTAATGAAAAAAGTCGTTTGATACACGTGCAAATTGGTCACTGCAGTCCTCGGCAAATTCCGCCTCGGTCGCAATTACAAACTTTCCGCACTTGTATCAAAATGTACTATTAAGCGATTTAAAAATAGACTCCCATTCAAAAATTCCTCTTTCACCGCGATTCCCATAAAAAAAAAAACAACTAAACGATTTACTGTACAATTTCCTTTGCCTTACCTTTATCGAGTCCAATCATAGACACGTCAAAACGTCATAATAACGCGTCAAATTGACGCTAAATTGGGCGTTCGTTCCCGTCAGTCGCCTATTGATGCTGGGTAGCGTCAGACGCCTATTGACGCTCTTCAAAACGCTCAGGAAATGGGGGGGATATCCGTCAGTAAGCTTTTGTGATGAGAAATGAAGGATTTTGGGACATAGGGTAATTTTATGATATTATTTTATGGGGAAAAAGGTCAAGTTTATAGAAAATACGTGTGTATGACTGTTATGAACGTGGATGAAGTCAAGAGTGTGAAAAGGTACTATGAGCACTTGGTGTTCCGTAGATTCATAACTGGACATCCACAGTAAACCCAGTGTTTTTTTTACTATTATTGATAGTAAAAAAAAACTGGGCAAGTGCGAGTCGGACTCGCGCACTGAGGGTTCCGTACAAACTTAAAAGGTAAATTGCGGTTTACGATTTATGACGTATTAAAAAAAAACTACTTACTAGATCTCGTTCAAACCAATTTTCGGTGGAAGTTTATAAAGTAATGTACATCATATATTTTTTTAGTTTTATCATTTTCTTATTTTAGATGTTACGGAGGACACACACATTTTTCCACTTTGGAAGTGTCTCTCGCGCAAACTATTCAGTATATAAAAAAAATATATTAGAAACCTCAATATCATTTTTGGAGACCTATCCATAGATACCCCACGTATGGGTTTGATGAAAAAAAAAAATTGAGTTTCAGTTCTAAGTATGGGGAACCCCCAAAATTTATTGCTTTTTTCTATTTTTTTTTGTGAAAATCTTAACCAACCAACCAAGATTCAATAGTATAGTATATAATATATCTAATAGTTTCGGAAAAAAGTGGCTGTGACATACGGACGGACAGACAGACACATGACGAATCTATAAGGGTTCCGTTTTTGCCATTTTGCTACGGAACCCTAAAAAGGGGCTGCAGCAGACCATGAAGGAGATGGTGGCAGGACCTGGATGTTTTCCTTGGGACTTAGAAAGAGATAGCGAGTAACCGTGATCGTTGGAAAGGATGATGGGAGATCTTTGCCCAGCTGTGGGATAATATGGACTAGAGTGCTAATCTATATATATAAAAATAAATAGTTGTTCGTTAGTCTCGCAAAAACTTGAGAACGGCTGGACCGATTTGGTTAATTTTGGTCTTGAAATATTCGTGATAGTCCAGGAAAGGTTTAAACGGTGAGAAAATATGGAAAAATACACGGAAAAAAAATCCTAATACAACGCCAGCTCTAGTTTAAATTTCATTTTAAAATGAATAAAGTTGGTTCTAGTAATGCCGGTAGAACGCGTTATAAACTGACAGTTTATCTAAAAGGTATCACAATTTTCATTGACTCTTAGGCGGTACGAAGTACGCCAGGGTCAGCTAGTCTATATATATAAAAGGAGAAACTGACTGACTGACATACAACCCACAGCTGAAACTAATGGGACTAGGAGCGTGAAATTTTCCTATTATGATGTAGGTAAGCACTAAGAAAGGATTTTTTTAAATTTAGTCCCTAAGGGGATGAAACCGGGTTTAAAAGTTAGTTTGGAGAAACCTATATTTACGCGAGCAAAGTCGCTGGCACTGGCTAGTAAAATGCAATAATTATTGATAGGCTCTCGTTTGACCACTGTCTGACCTGATGATAAGCGATAATGTGGTCGACGATGGAGCACGCTTGCCTAGAAGTAACCTATTCACTCTTGATTTAAAGACCCAAAGTTGTAGCTACCAGGAAAAAAAAATTACATTGATTTGTATCTCATGGAGTATGGGTGAATCGGGATATGAGGGAAACCCAGATTCAACCTACACCTATGGCAACAAGGTATCTGTTTGTATTACTGTCTGTCTTTACTGGTTGTATTCGTCACAGCCCTTTATTTGTTGCAAATATCATACTACTCCTTATTTTTTAACAAATAAACACCCGATCTTGATCCCGAGCAGTGATGGTCGAGTGGTAACGACCCTGACTTACGAGTTGTAGGTTGCGGGTTCAAACCCAGCCAGGCGCATTACTTTGTGTAATTTATTTCATCACCACTGCTCTCAAAACGGTGAAGGAAAACATCGTGAGGAAACCGGCATGTCCTAGAACCAAAAATTCGAAGTCATGTGACATTCACCAACCCGCACTGGGACCGCTTGGTGAATTACGGTCCATTCCCTCTATTAGAGAGGGGGCCTGAATCTCAACAGTGGGAACATTATAAGGCCGATTGTGCTATGCTATGCTAAACACCCCATCTTCATAGAATCTCGCAAGGTTCCAATCTTCAATGTTAGTTCGGCGTCTCTCCGCAGACTATGTCGCACCTTCCATCTTGCGTCTTATGCCTCTATTTAACCCAACAATCCAACCCTGTCCCTTTTCCCTTGATTAGCAGTATTCACCTATCCTTTTATGATTCCAGTACGGAATCCTAAGCGTTATCACGTCGCCTAGCCATACAGGTACAGTCAGGCTCGTAACCTAGTTAGCCGAGCGCGGCCTATTTTTCCGACTGTACCCGTGACACTATCGTGCACGCCGCCCCGGATAAGTTATTGTGTTACTTTTTTTATAAAATAAGGTTAGGTTTTTTTTTTTTGTTGACTGTACAGATTTTTTTGAATAATGGCCTTTTGGTTTAGTGTTGTGGTTGTATTTGAATGATGAAAGAGTTTAATTTAAAATCACAATAATATTATAATTTAAAGGTGAATGTTTGTTACTGTGTATGTATGTTTGTTGCTCCTCACGCTCGAACGGCTGAACGGATTTCGATCAGGGGCGCCGGCTTTAAAACCTCATGGGTGCTCATGCTCATATGATAGATTCGTAAAAGTGGCGAAGTGTGAGAAGAGAAATGCACACTGATCGACCGACAAATAAATAAATGTCCTACTTACATACTGCGTACTTAATTACTAATTATGTTTGATAAAAATATAAATAGAAACCATTTTATAAAAATGAAACTAGTTTTTAGTATCAAGAAATATTGTAATTTATACGTAATTTAAAAGGCGATTACTGATCTGATTCTTGATGGCTATTCTCAGGGGTGCTTGGCACCCACTTTTTATTTCTCATGGGTGCTCGAGCCCCGAGCACCTACGGAGTCGGCGCCCCTGATTTCGATGACACTTAGTACATGGGTAGACAATATACTGGAATAGCAATTACCTACTATCATGCGAGTGAAGCTGCTGGCAGCTAGTCACACTATAAAGACGGAAGTTAGTATGCGTGTGTATGTATTTTACTCCTTCACTCTCAAACGGCCGGACAGATTAGGACGAAACCTGACACTCGGGTAGGCCATGTCTATGAGTGTATTCCTGGTATAAAAGGTTGTTGTGTAGTAAAGGTAGTTGATGTCCGATTACACGCGGGCAAAACCGCAGTTAAAATACTATGGGTACATTTTTATAGTTTAACTAGGTTGATACATAAATAGTTACATGGAAGAAGAGCAAGCAAAAAGAAATCTGCAGGAGAACCAAGGTTGCCGACATAGCACGAAGAATCGCCAAACTTAAGTGGCAATGGGCAGCCCCACATTGCTCGTAGAACAGATGGCCGTTGGGGCCGAAAGGTTTTGGAGTAGTGACCGCGCACTGGAAGACGCAGCGTTGGAAGGCCTCCTACAACGTGGACCGATGACCTGGTAAAGGTTGCGGGAATCCGATGGATGCGAGACGCACAGAACCGTTCACATTTTTTTTTTTTCGGTTGGGAAAATCATCTAATGACAACCCCCGCTCTTGGGCGGAGCGGGAGATAGTGTCAGACTTTTACTGACTAAAAACCCACTCCTGTTCCTTCGTTGCCTTTCATACCAGGGTCCGGGTTTCGTTTTCACACTACCCATGGCCCCAGTAGGCTTCGACCCTGCTGGGCGCCTATAATTTGCTGACATCTCCCTGAGGCGCGCGTGGAACAATACGCGCCGTCGACGACTTGGGCTTGGTCCGGACGGTTACCGGACGGTCGGACGGCGGGCCACCCATTGCCCGCCGTCCGCAAGCCCGCGCCTGCGGTGGCCGGAAATAGGGATCGGAATCACGGATCGGTTCTGGAATGGCGGCCAAGTACCGGAAGACGTAGCCATGGGAGGCCTCCAACAAGGCGGACTGTAGACTTGGTAACGGTTGCGGGAGTTCGATGGATGCGAGCCGCAGAGGACCGTTCACTGTGGCGACACTTTGGGGAAGCCTATGTCCAACAGTGGACGTCTTTCGGCTGAAATGATGATGATGATTATAATAAGACCAAGCAACGCTAAAGAAGGGATCCAAGACAGAAACAGTTGCTTTAGGGTTGAGTGTGTTGCCGACTGCCTCGTCGACTCCACCGCGTGGCGAAAGTGGTGTAACGATCTCATCTTGTTCGCGGGGCGAATTTGTCCAGTAATCGCTGAAGATAGAGAAGTTTGGAAGGAGAATGGAGGAGGCCTTTGCCCAAAAGGAGGGCTAGCTAATAGACCATAACTATCTCACTGCAGCAATTTTTGACTACACAATTGGCACAGTAGTTGACCGATTAACTGTTACTCTGAAAGAAAGAAAGAAAAAACGAAATAAACGTGTTCTCTTTCTTTATTTCTTGCACACAGGTACACACAATGACGCAACCCCATTTATGTCCAGACAATCTCTTTCCATGCCAGGCCACTACGTAACAGTTGTCACTGCATGTAGCAGGTTCGGTTTCCTTGCAATAATTTTGTTACAATTACAATTTACGCTATTTTCTAAGAGGAATTTCCTGATAGATTCACGACCTTACCGTACAAAACATGGTCCAAAGCTCCGTAATACTTATCCAAAAAGGCGTTGCATACCAGTGGAGCAGGGTCTCCACACTAGTTTCTGGCACAACGCCAAACTTTCTGAGATATGACCACACATACAAAATTTTGCGGCATTGTCGCCCCGCAGACGTACTTTTCTTTTTTCTTCAACAAGCCTGGATTTATCTTCACGCTTCGCAGTTTTGGAGTTAACTGGAAACTGGTTGTTTCATACGAGTGGAATCGTTCAGAATTTCGTAATGATTTGTGGGGTTATGATTTTATGAAGTTACCAGACCCAGTTTCTGGTATAGTTTTTACCAGTTTTCGGGTTAACGTTATTGGTGAGTGTGTTTAGGTGGGAAATCATCTAGGGAGAGGAGTAAGAGGGCGTGTCAGACTTTTACTGACTAAAACTACACCTATGTTCCTTCAGTTGCCTTTTGGGTTCTAGGACTACGAGTATCCCTTTCATATTATTACCCCGTGGTCCTAGCAGGCATCGTTCCTGCTGGGCCCCTGGTTATGCTGACGTAATTTATTTGGGGTGCGCGTGGAACACTATGCGCCATCAACTCGTGTTTGGTTCTTACAGGACGGTCGGACGGCGAGCTACCCACCCGTGTTCCTTCAAGTTCGCTTTACTTTCAAAGACCGTAGTGACTTTAGAACAATTCCCCAGCTGTGGCATTATGTAACATATCCTTAAAACACTTTATGAAAATCGAGCATTTTCCTCCAAAGAAATCGAACAACATTTCAAAACATTTCCAGTTCAGAAATTGAATGTTTTCTCACACTTCTAAATCAACGAATACACCGCCAAGTTTCAAACAACCCGAAAACAAATATATACGTATATTGTACCCAAAAACAATGTTTTATGTATTACAAGACAAACTTGAAATATGGCAGGATTTATTGAATAAACTTGAATTTATTGGACGCTACTTTAAAACATAGGGTCGAAATGATTTATTTCGATAATTTTAAATTGTAACCCGTTGGAATCGCATCCGGAGTCTGTGTTACCTGATGGCTACAATCTGGGGATCTTAATCTTCAAGTCAAGAGTGAATAGGTTACTTCTAGATGAGCGTGCTCCATTGTCGACCTTCATCGTCATCAGTCTATCCATGGGGCATCGTGTTGTTGCGTAGTAACTTGTTTGTGGAAGTCTGATACGCAGTCATTCTTCATTTTCAATATCGCAGCTTATGCTGAGATAGAAGCCTTTTTGGCCTCACACAGGTCTTTTATTTTTTATCTTTTAATATTGTTTTTTTTTTTTTTAAAGATTAAGTAGTTACTTTTTATTTTATTGTTGTTTGTCCTGTGCGACTCTCAAATAAATGTTTTCTTTCTTTCTTTCTTTCATTCCATGTAAACATAGATTGGTTAAACTGGAAGCCGACCACAAGAAAGTTGCGATAAAGCTAGGGAGATCATCATGATGATGATGATGTGATGAAGTACTACTGGCTTGTACCAGCGACTTCGCCCGTCAGACAGTAGAAAATTATCCCAAGGGAAGATACATTACCTCACAACCAGGAAATGGTTTATCCGTGTGCCACATGCAAGTCCAAAACAGTTTGCTTGCAGCGGTATTCCCGTCCGATTATGATTTAGGTGTTTTCAAAGCTAGAGTGAATAGGCTCCTAATAAACTAGTGCACCTCACCATCATTGCTTACCATCAGGTGAGATTGTAGTCAAGCACTAGTTTATATCATTAAAAAAATCTATTTAGCCGTTTTGGCGTGTAGGAGTAACAAACACATAAACGCAAGCACATGTATACAAACTTTCACCTTCAAAATATTAGTGTGAATTAGTACTTAGTGAACTCCCACAAGGTGGACAGATGATCTGGTGAGGGTCGCAGGAATCCGATGGATGCGAGACGCACAGGACCGGTTTTTATGGTGACACTTGGAGGAAGCCTATGTCCAAAAGTGGACGTCTTTCGGCAGAAATGATGATGGTGACGAGTACATAGTAGGCATACAAATACGGCAAAAAGCGGTCGTCGGTAATTTTGAATACCAGTGAAAGTTAACGTTTATTTGTAAAGCTTTGTTCACACGATACAATCAAATGTTATAAATATATACCTACAATGTACCCACGTATCTATTCTTTGAAAAAAATAATCCTTTCATGAGAATAAGGCAAATTTCTTTGAAATCGATTTATTTACAACTATCTTACAAATGTTATTTTCTAGTAACAAGCCAAATACCGAATAAAGAGCCAGACTTAATTAAATTAGACTAAATTAAATTAAAATTAAATTAGATTAAAAATTTACCTATACCTACACGTTTGTGTCTTGGTAGCCATTTTCATGGAAAGTAAACAAAAGCAAATCTTTTTTTTCTTCAACCTTCAAAGCAAACCAAAAGATATGATTTTAAAAGTATAATACGAAAAATAAACCGTTTCTTCATTACATTCGCAAAAAAATACTTCTGACAATCTTTTAAAAATACCTAGAACTAAAAAATAATTTTACCCATCGTAATTGAATACAAATAACCAATTCATTACCATGTTTTATCTTTTTGAAGAAAAAAAGAAAAAGAAAAAAAAATGTCGTCCATGTGAAACGGGTATTACGGGTCTTTTTTAACCCTCTCGCCGCGACCGGGTGTTTTTGACGTCCACATGAGCCAACCGGGCACTGGTAACCTACATTTGTCATAGGGTTGTGTTGCTATCGGGAAACCTTTTTTAATTTTTTCGGCCGACTTAGCGCTCAAAGAGAATGATTCGCGTCCGATCGCGTTGCGTGGTTTTTGTTCAATGTAATTGAACAATTTCGGCGTTATAACGCGGTTTTTTGATGCGAAATTTTTCTGGTTGGCGTGAAACCGGGGTTGAATTTTCCGTGTATTTTTTTTTTTGTTTGAAACATGCGTATTAGGTATTATTGTGTGGAGATATTTTTTTGTTATTTCTATCGCTTTTAAGTATTATATAAACTATTGTACGGCGAGTAGGTATCCACCCTTATGTTGTTAAAACCTCTGCGGTCCGAACTAAGCGTTTCACCTCGTCGTTTATACCGCGTACATCAAAGACTGAAACAATTTGTCTGCTACAATCTTCCCGTCCTATTATAATTTAGGTGTCTCGTGTGAATAGGCTCTTAATAAAATGATTGCATCACTGCTTACCATCAGGTGGGACCGCAGTCAAGCGACAGTTTATAATGTTTAAATAAAAAACGTAAAGCTAGCCATAGTGGAATACATTCGGGTATTGTTTTCATCAAAGGTTTATTTTCTATCCTTTGATGTTACGCAGAATGTAAATAAATTTGTTTGATTTTCACCTTTTTACAGAATATAAGTACGTTGTATATTTGAAACTTAATTTATTCTCCAATCTACCCACTAATAAATATGCATGCCGAGGGTGTGTTTATTTCTAAAAAAAAAACTTGTGAATTAATAGTGGGCACAGACGTTAGAATATTTTCCATACATATGCAAATTATTAGAAATACTTTTCGAATTGTAATTTCTACTAAACCATTAGTATTTTTTTTATAAATATAACTGAATGTAAATTATTATTTCATCTTCAGGGAATACAAATTCCAAAGCATATTTTTTTTTATCTTATCTACGAAATTCCAGGGATCACCAAATTCAGCCATATTACCTTACCGTTTTAGGTTATTTTTTTTCATAAATTTTAAACCAACAGTATAATATTTAATAGCTCATTTAGTTAACAAAACCAGGCGCAAAAGGTTGATGACGCAATTTATTAATTATGCAAGCAAACAGACTATAATAAAACATTTCACGTCCGTACTTGTTTATAGAGGCAAATATGTTAATAAATATATTAACCCTTAAATGCGGGTGGAATTTTTCGCAAACAGAAAAATAAAAAGAAATTTAAAAAAAAATTCGTCGCCCTGTTACGCTTTCGCAAATAATAAAAAGAGTAATAAACAATCAATTTTGTTTCAACTCGAGGTACAACGGACGCGTGTTATATTTTTAATAGTCCGTGTAATGTTGGGGATGTAAGTCATGAGTATTTAGCGGGAAAATAAGGATGTATTCTTCTCACCTATAAACAATATTAAAGAACTGAAGAGTTTGTTTGTTTGAACGCCATAAACTTAGAAACTACTGGTTCAAATAGAAAAATTATTTTAGTCTATTTATCAAGAAAGATTACAGGCTATATAACATTACGCTACGACTCACGCGAGCGGAGCACTAACCAAAGATGCAGGTGGAACTACGGGAGACAGCTACTAAAAAAAAAAAAACTATATGTCTCATTCATACAGAACACAATTTAAAAAAAATGATAGAAAGTATAATTTTCGTGAAATATACCTTACTCAACTAATACTATCACAAAAGTCATCAGCAACTTGTCAAACTTCTCACCGATGTGCCAGAATTGTCTAATGTCAGTAGATATGACATTAGACAAATCTGGCACCTTTGCAAATTACACTTTTACTTTTTAAAAATGAAAAATATGACTCGTCAAAATGACAATCTCGTGAAAGTATAATAAATAGATAGAATGTTCTCAATGGTATATCGTGTTTTTTTATTTCCATTTCTTCAGTATTAATGATAAAAATCGCTTTCATCTCATAACTTACACAGTTTTTAATAGCGTATAATATAAATCGGTCTATTTGTCTCGCTGGACAATCTGTGTCGGCTTATTAATACAGCTGCAGGCTTCAGGCGTTGGCTGTGTTGTTCGTTGTGTCTCTGCTTACTTGTTCCTTCGTGGATTGTTATCAATAGCTCCATTGCAGGGTTGATTTTACCTGAAATGAGAAACGAATTAATGTTTGTGTTGTTGTTAGCAGTTATTGAAGTGTTAAGAATAAAACTGTTCAGACGTAGTTGTCGTTTATAGACTAATTAAAAGGTTTTCAGAAGAAAGATAGAGGTTTTGTTCTGTGATTACATGTTTAGTAAAAAATTTGGTAACACTGTTTTTCAGTGGATATTTTTTTTCTTTTTAGTATATATATATATATTTTTATCGGATATAAACTAGTGCTTGACTGTGATCCCACCTGATGGTAAGCAGTGATGCAATCATTGATGGTGAGGCGCACTAGTTTATTAAGAGCCTATTCACTCGCCTTGAAGACACCCAAATTATATTCGGATGGAAAGACCGCAGCAGGCAAATCGTTCCAGTCTCACAATTTACGTGGTATAAACGACGAGGCGAAACGCTTTGTCGGGACCGTACAGGTTCAAGGGTAGATACTTAATTAGAAATGAGCAGCGACGCAGTGGTAACGGCCCCGACTTATGAGTTCTAGGTCGTAGGTTCAAACCCAGTTTGGCACATTGTTGTGTGTTATTTATGGCATCACCATTGCAATCGAAACGGTAAAGGAAAACATCAGAAGGAAACCGACTTGACCTAGAACTAAAAGTTAGAAGACATGTGACAACCACCAACCTGCCCTGGGCCCGCGTGGTGGATTACAGCCCATTCTTTCTCCTAGAGAGGAGGCCTGTAGTGATGGAATAAATTACACAAAGTACTGCGAAACATGTTTATCGTAACTTTAAGTATAGCTTCTGCAATTGTTAAAATACCGTAACTTAGGGCGAGTTTCTGAATTGAATATTTTGAGTTGAGTATGTCTCAAACCGTACTTAGATGCCAAGTTTCGACAGGTTTGCAGGTTTCATGGGTAGTGTGAAAACGAAACCCTGGGACGAAGGCAATTGTCATAAGATGATTTTCCCACCGAAAAAAAAAAAACAGGTTTGCAGGCTAAAGTAGAGTTTGAGAAATACTCAACTTCAAATGCTTAAATCAAAAATCGGGGGATGATACTCTTACGTATATTGTCTCAAAATAAATAAAGAAATAAAAATAATTCCTTTTAAATTTCGCGCAGTTTCCTCTGGTTTCATATATATTATAGCTTCGTATAAATTTCGACTCCATCGGTGAAAATGTCCAATGCGGATGGTATTTATGGAAAATTATTTAATTTTCTGATAATTAAACACTGCTGCTATAGTTTAATTTGTAAATTTAATTCGCTTTTACGCAATACTATAATCAACCTGGATTATAATATGGTTTAAACACATTTTATATGAAGGGTTCTGTACCACAATATTACAATGAAACAAAAAAAAACACAAAATAACGTTTATTCTATGGTAACCTCCTTTATTTAGTATTTTAACTTTGTTTGTTGTTGTAGCGGCAGTAGAAATACACGCATTCTGTGAGTCCTTTGCTGGCATTACTGCTTCGCAGAAGGAGGCGACCGCCGGCCCTCCTCCTCGCTTCGGACCATGGCCTGTACCGAGGCTTGGCGCGAGAGATCGTTGCCCCCGATCGCCCCCACAAGGACACGGCGGTGTTTTGCCCAAGCGGCACCCCTCTACCGTATGCTTCACCGTGTCCTCCGGGTAGTCCACTCAGTGGTGACACCCGGGCGTTACTTCCGCACGAATTCGACCATGTTCGGTGAGAACCTGCGTCATGCGGAAAGTAAGGTTTTTCCAGCCACTCCTGAAAGAGGTGACTTACCGCCATAATTACGGCGTGCCCAGCACCAGATTGCGACAGTCGCTGTCGCCGTTTCACCATGAGATCCCGCCAGAACTCTCTCCGCCATGCCGCGACTTGTCGCGGCAGCGGAGTTTCGCCCCGGCGTTGCATCTCCACGCGCAAATCGTGTATGCGTGCAAGGACTGTTGCCTCCAGATCCCATGGTGGCAGGCCAGCAAGGAGGCTCGCTGCTTCGCGGGAAATCGTGTGGTATCCCCGCACCAGCCGTATGGCCATGACCTTCTGGCATGCGTTCAGCTGGGCCGCCGGTCGCTTTCGCTTTCGAGGAGCCAGACGTTGGAAGTGCTCCTCGAAATTCCACCTGCTGTCGAGGACGAGTCCCAGGTACTTCATCGTCGACCCGACGCCGATGTGAACTCCTCTTACTGTGAGATACATAATACCTCATATCTACCAACCAATTACATTTTCAATAACAACTTTTTAACTACACCACAACTAAGCGCACATTCGAAAAAAAAAAGCAATCCTTTTACTCCTCAACGCGAAAAAGTACTTACACTAAAACTAAATTACACATTCTCCGCATAAAATTAAACCATATTACAATAATTACGCATATGGCCGCAACGCAACGGGTCCGCAACTCCGCAAAACGAAGTAAATTTAACCGCAAAACCGCAACGGACAACACTAGTGAGACAATCGTTGCGGCAATTAAACCAGCACTTATCTTCGCTATAGCAAATTGCTTTCTTTGGGGACTGAGCCTTATTGCTGCGTTTGATTGGGATAGTTACTGGCGCTAGTAAATGTTGAGCGAGTGCTGGTTTTATGAGCGCCATGTTGATTTATAGATTAACTGTTGGTTAGTAGGTACTGATTAGTTGGTTACGTTTACATGGGTTATTAGAAAATGTTTTTTGTAGCTTTACTTTATTCAGTTATGATTAATTGGTAGGTGGGTAAATAGTACCTAGATGATTTTTTTGAGGTGGGAAATAATTAAATGACTTCTCCTGCTTTAGGGTAGAGCGAGAGGGCGTGTCAGACTAAATACCTCCTATCTTCCTTCATTGACCATTATGTTCTAGGGCCACAGTAACTCTTAATCGTTCCTGCAACTACTTAGATACTGTAATCTGTTCTTTACTATAGAGAGGATTAATCTAAAAATATCAGATATGAATGGAAGTTAAATTCTAGCATTCTGTGTAGTGACTTAGTAGACAGAATATTGTTTAATAGAAACAGACGCAACAACTCAAAAGCGAAAAAAGCACAAATGCCAGGTGATGAATAAGAGAAAAACAAAAATATGCAGCTTAATAAAAATAATCTTTCAGCAGACCTGTGGCAGAAGAGATAGATGAGAAATGCAAAAACGGCGTGCATAAATAAGTACATTAGGAAACTTAAAAGCATTAGCTAGCATTACTGAGCTAGTAACCTATATTCCTGTACCTACGTATACTAGATAACTGTTACTTGCTAGGCATAGAAAGAAAATTAGTTCCATTCATATCATAAATCAACAAACAAACCAGACTTACGTTATCAGAGACGAATTGGCACGTTGCGCTACTATTTAGCGCCAACAACAATCACCATTCATTACTCTGTCGCTATATATTACGGCTAAAGTAGCGCCCGGGCGAGTGGCTGGCGCGAGTATCTACGTCCAGCGCAGCGGGACGTATGTTTTGTTCTCAACTTAAATTACGATGATATAATGAAGAAACTGTTTACTATTATTAAGTTTGTGCGTTTCTTGTTATTTATGATGATTGATTTCCTTGTATATTACAATATTGGTAAATGCTATGCTGCGCTTCCTATGGCGAGCTTAGTTTTACAATATTTTATCTAACTAACACACCGAATTCCATTACTGTGTGTTTGTTACAATATAGTTAGTAAATTAATTGTTTTATATTAGCATTTTTAAGTATTGAAGTCTACTCTCTGTGTTTTGGTAGTAGTAAGTATGTAGGTACTAAAATCTAATTTAAAACAAAGGAAGTAACTGCAATCTAGCCAAACAAAGACAAATCAACGCATCACACTCCTATTTAATTCCAACAATGCCCATTCATCGCTTCCCCATACATTAGCTCTAAACTACTGCCAAGCGAGTCACTGGCGCGAGTACGTCAGTCCAGCGGGAGTGCACGCTCCGCTGTCTACTTAAATTACTCTGTTATGCTCGACTCGCCCTTAAATGTGGGTTGCAAAGCCGGTGTGTAACAGCCTTTACCTGTGATTCTTATTTTAAATAATACGTCGTCATGCATGCTTTGGGCATACAAATTAGGGCTGTCTATAATAGCTATTTAACTGGCCCTAATTAGGTGTAATTAGTACAGCTATTTTGCTAGAGAATGTGAGTAATAGGCTCTACATTGCCCTGGAGCTTTCAACTTTCAAGGCTGGTTCTAGGCTTTATTTTTTTGCTTACTAAACTGTTTTTAAGTGAAGGATTTTGCTGAGCATAAAGACTTCAATCAATCAATCAATCCATATTTGCCGTTGAATGCGGGCTATACTCAGTCAGGCTCCATTTTAGAGGCTATGATACGTTTAAATGGGTAGATACCTGTTTAGAAAACTCTATGTTAAAAAGGGTCTAGAACATGAATGGAAGTTTTTTATCCTGTACTGTTGGAATACAAGGCCTTTTTTTATCTGTAAAAGACACTTTGGTAATTTACTTGCCCAAAGAATAATTTTCTTTGTGTTTTGTATTTTATTTTGTGTTTGTGACATTTTTTTTTGTATTATAAAGGTAAGCAGATAATTTGGATATAAGATTAAATTATGTATCAGAATTATATTATTTATGTACGTAATATTTATTTATCTACATATATTATGTAGTATGAAAAAATATTGTTTGGCTTCAATCCCATCATAACTTGAAGTACGTGCATATCGTAGGGGCCCAGCAGGGTCGAAGCCTATTGGAGCCACGGGTAGTGTGAAAGCGAAACCCGGGGCCCTGGGACGAAGGCATAGAAGGAACAGGAGTGGGTTTTTAGTCAATAAAGTCTAACACTATCTCCCGCTCAAGAGCGGGATTTGTCATTAGATGATTTTCCCACCTAAAAATAAAAGTACCTACGTGCATATGTTAGTGTATGAAAATGGAAAAATATCTGGAAATTCGTTTTAGGATTCCGTACCCAAAGGTTAATAGGGACCCTATTGCTGTCACTCCGCTATCCGTCTGTCTGTCACCAGACGGTATCTCATAAACCGTGATAGCAAAATTCAACTCCCTAAGTTGAATTTTCACAGATGAGGTACAACTTCTGTTGCCTGGAGTCTGTGTTTCCTGCTAGCTACAGCCGTCTTTGAGTCAAGGTTGCTTCTAGGCAAGCGCGTTTCATCGTCGACCACATTGTCGCTTTCCATCAGGTGAGACAGTGGTCAAGCGCGTATAGCATAGCATAATCAGCCTTTTAATGTTCCCACTGCTGGGGCTCAGGCCTCCTCTCTAGTAGACGGAATGGGCCGTAATCCACCACGCGAACCAAATGCGGGTAGGTGAATGTCAAATGTCTGTGAATGTCAAGCGGTCAAGCGAGTGCCCTGTAATTAAAAAAATATATCCAATACAATAAATAACAAAATAAATTGCAACGGAGGCTGACCGCCACGCTTCCGCACTAGTTCCAAACACTACATTGCACGCCTAAAAGCAGTAGATGATGGGGCAGATTTTCCAATAAGTGCGTTGAAAAAAATATAAGATATATATGCTGACTAACATAATATAATTTAGCAAACATACTATCTATACTTCATATTGCTTTAACCAGAATTAAAAGACTAGACTATCAATAAATCAGAAACCATTTAGAAATATTAAACAATAACTTACACAAAAGCATTAAAAAAAAATTCTATTCAATTGGTTATCTTAGAAAAATAAAAACTTGTGTAGTCTCCATCATTGTTTTTGCTTTGTTACACAGAATTTGCGAAATAATGGCTGAATATGTTCTAGCGAAAACTGAAATTCACTTTATTTGGAAAGGCAACGTATGATTTAATTACTATGCACGCAAGCCATACACTTTGTCGAGTTTATTTCATCACCGCAGTTTCTCATAACGTTGAAGGAAAACATCTTGAGGAAACCGGCATTTTCTTTTCGACATTCGATTTGGCAGCGTTGATATTTATACCATCATCATCATCATCATCATCATCATCACCCGGGCGGTCCACACAATGGTGATACCGCACGAATCAGGTGTGAATCACCTCCCGAACTTGCTATGTGAAGATCAGGACGCCGTGACGTCTCTCCAGCCACACTCCTAATCCACACAGCATGGGGCCAGTGTGAGTTGGTGAATGTAACATGTCTTCGAATTTTTGGTTCTAGGACATGCCGGTTTCCTTACGATGTTTTCCTTTACCGTTTTGAGAGCAGATGTGGTGGAGAAATAAATTACACAACGTAATTCGCCTGTGAGCAGCAGCCACTGCTTAGCTATTCATAATCGACTGGCCTGTTGGTCTAGTGGTTAGTGGTCCTGAGTCCTGACTGCTTTGCCGGATGTCGTGGGTTCGATTCCCACCCAGAATAAATGTTTGTGTGATGAGCGTGATCATTTGTTCTGTGTCTGAGTTTAATTTATCTATATATGTATGTATTTAGAAATATATAAGTATGTTTATCAGTTGTCTAGTACCCATAAGACAAACTCTGCCTAGCTTGGGACTAGGCGGCGTTGTGTGATAGTTGTGTAATATTGTTATTATAATCCCTAAAAACCGTAAAAGTAGAATCTTAATTCTACAAATTAGATTTCTCGTTCACGGCAACATTATTACCGGTCCGGTGTTCCAACCGGCGTTATTGCCGTAACCGTCTAGTCTTTCAGTTAGTGCACCCGCGTCGGTCATTCTGACCCGGCTTGTAACTCGTAAGTCACGGGTTATACATCGTACGGGTATAATGTACCCCATCGGCATTTGTGGGCTTGAATTAGTGGGACTTTTAGAAATTACGGGAATCTTTGGACAAAAATACTATCCGATAAATTTTGGATGCTGAACATTTCTCTTGTGCAAGACACTCTTTATTACCCCTTCCTCATTCTTATCCTTTCATTTATATTTTGTTTTTTTTTTCAGTAAAAACAAAATGTGAAAATTCTTTAATTCAACTATAAATAATAATAAACCTTTATTATTCCAAAACATACACAAATGTTACATTGTTGTAGCATAGTTAAGTGAGCCAGAGCAAAAAGACCCTGACTTCTAAACTAGGAATAACCTGTTTCTTAGAAGTCAGTGTACCTTCGAAATTATGTGCGTATAAGACTATACAATTATAACCTGGATAGGACACAGTTATACAAAAAACTATATAAATAAAAAGTAAATATTATTGCAAAATGATTATCCAGGGGAAATGATATTTGATAGCGAAAACATAATAAAGGGAGAGAAAAAAACAAAGGTGTTATATAATTAGTTATGTGGGATAGGTGTGTGTGATTGATGGTAAAAATGTGAGAGTATGTGTGGGTTAAGTGTAAGTGTGTTTGTATTTGTATGTAGGAATGAGTGTGAGCGAAATATTTAATAATTTTAGTTTTTTCATTATTTATTTTTTTATTTGTCCTTATGGAATTTAAGTGTTAAGGTTGACTATGATGAATTCAAGATCATGATTAAATAATCATGATCTCGAATTGATGGATTGATTGATTTGATGATTGAATGTAATTTTAGCTAGTTGATTACCCCCGGTCTCGCAGACCGAACTTACGCTAGAAATTCGGAACATGTAGCAGCGCCATCACCGTGGTATGTAGGTGCTAACGTTGGTGGCTTGGAATAAAGTAGAGCTACACGAAACCCCACTACATAAATTGATGGTGGATGAAAAACTCATTCATCATACCACCCGGTTTCTCAGACGTGTTGTGAGCGTCACCGTTCTTTAAACTTGTATAGGTATTATTGCTGAACCAACAAAGTTTCCTACGTGTTGACAACTCGCATCACTTTCTTAGAACAAATGCCAGCACGGAGGTATAAAAATGTTCACTTTTATAGTACTGTTGGTCGCTGTTGTCTCTTTTATGTACTACCCATCCCCCAGAAGTTATGCCGTGATGGTGCCATTTGTATTCGCGTCTTGGCTTTTTATGCATTAAGATATTGTGGGGACGTGAGAACGGAGATGATTGCAACTATGAAGGTTTTATTAAGGTGAAGTGTAACATTTGATGAAGGTAGATAAAAAATATGGTATTACTAATTAGTAAAGTAGGATTTATATTTAATAGGTTTTTTTTTTTTTTTTAAGGTGGGAAAATCATCCAATGACAAATCCCGCTCTTGGGTGGAGCGAGAGATAGTGTCAGACTTTTACTGACTAAAAACCCACTCCTGTTCCCTCTTTGCCTTCATCCCGGGGCTCCAGGCTTCGCTTTCACACTACCCGTGGCCCCAGTAGGCTTCGACCCTGCTGGGCCCCTACGATTTGCTGATATCTCCCTGAGGCGCAAACAACAAACAGTTTCATTTATTTTGAACTAGCTGCCCGCCCCGATTTCAATTAGGTGCAATTTTTTGATACCTTGAGTTACATTGTTCCAATTTAGGCAATTAAATATAATATAGCCTATATAACTCAGTAAAGATAAAGCTTTCTAATGGTGAAAGAATTTTTAAAATCGGTCGAGTAGTTTTTGAGTTAAATCGTAACATACAAACAAACAAAATCAAATCTTGACAGTGACCTTTACAGTGAAGATAGGCTTTTTTGGCCATATTAGAACACATGACTGAAACCCGTCGTTGCACTGATGAAATTAAGTGTGCACCATAGCCGAAATCGGCAAGGGGGTAGGTATATATATGTATATATGTCTCTGGTAGTTCATGAAGAACTCATAAGTAAGGATGGCAGGAAAACCACTGTTTGCTGCTTTAGAATAGAATCCTGAGATTCCACATTCCATTGAAAAACAAAGTTACTTCGAGTTAAACTCGCTTATGTATATGATTTCTAATACCACTGTATGTTAGGACTACTCTTGATGTAGCATACGGCACACTTATAATGTTTCCACTGCTGGGACTCAGACACAGATGTCTTAATTTTTTTAGTTTTTACTCTGTCTAGCCAGAGTCGCACAAAAATTCAACTACGACAACATTGTTTTAGCGTTAAGCAGGAACTAAATTAGACCGACGCACACATGGGCCATGCCTGATTTGTAGATAGCGGCGCGACGCGTGGCGTGGATCTAATGTAGCTCTACAAGTCTAGTTGGCATATAAAATATATTGAAATCGACGCGGTACGTGGCCCACGTGTGCCTAATATATTTAGTTCCACCTTTAACCTCGTAAATGTGTGCACTAAATTATAATTGTTTCAAAATCAAAAACATTTATTTCAAATAAAACATTGTCAAGAAATCAGTCAGTCAAAGTACGATACTAATTGCACATTCCAAAGTGTAGATTTTTGTAGAGAAGAATGTGCAAGAAACTCCAAGAACACTATTTTAAATCGTGTTATATCTTGATGCCCTCGTTTACATATTTCTTGTTGCTTTTATACGTGAGAACAATGTAATTTACTTCCTCACTCAACTCTTAACTAGCTGATAATAATTTATAATCATAATAATGATTATATTCATAGGTGTTCAAGATAGCAAGACGCGCTGCACTTTATACCCAGTCTTTATAGTCTCTACCCAGTGCAAGCCATAAAAATAATTGGATGGCCTACAAAACAGAAAACTAGCTTCCGTGATGTAGTTTTAAAATTAAACTGCAGGCTACCAATCTCCGTACTATATTGTTCTTTGCAGAATCGTTAAGGATCTAAGATAATAATGATATGATATTCATTACCCTGAGATTCTTTACGTAATCAGGGATCAGGCAGTAACTTGGCAAGTTTACTGCATTCATATAATATTACCTCTGGGTAAGGCTTTGTTCAGACGTGCAACTTTTTTCGTGTAGTCGCCACGGTTTAGTACAATCTCGGCACACATGAATCTAATTTTCACGGCGTCGAAAAATTCCCATTTTTGTACGTAATACCTTTTTTTTTCTAGATTAATCATCTAAGGACTATAAGTCTAACATGCTCACTCAGCATGTCGAACTTATACTGACTAAAACCACACTTGTGTTCCTTCAGCTGCCTTGCGTTCTAGGACAACGGGTTTCCCTTTCTGAAGTCAACCCATGGCCCCAGTAGGCTTCGGCCCTGCTTGGCCCCTGGGGTATTGCTGACATTTCTTTGAGGCGCGCGTGGAGCACAACGCGCCGTCGACGACTCGGGCTCGGCCCTGTCGGTCACCGGACGGCTGGACCGCGAGCCATCTATTGCTCCTCGTTCGAAATTATTTTAGTGTTGAATAGCCCATATATTGAGGAAGGCTATATAACATCACGCGAAGACCCTTTGGAGAGGATAAGTAATCAAAGACGCGAGTGAAACAGCGGGGGAATACCAGTAATACGAGTATCAATAAAGTATTGCTCAAACCTAGGTGTTTCTGTATGCGCGGCGAACGGCGTGCAGTGGGTAGCTCGCCGTCCGATTGTCCGGTAACCGTCCGAACCGAGCCCAAGTCTGCGGTGTACTGCTAGCAATTAATAATCAAACAAAAATTTAAAATATATGATTCATAGATAAAATATATACCTACACAAAAATACATAAGCTTAAGATTAAAGTGTTTTTTTTTTCCAGTAATCTGGTGCAGATTTTAGCTAAAAACTGCAAAGGTATATATAAACTGTATATGAAAATAGAACTGTATGCTATGATTTTATTTAAAAATAGGTACTTATGCATGAGATAGGAGAGAGTTCGTGTGTTACTATAAACGCAAAATAGCAAATTCTCCGTACTTGTTTGTGGTAGCATTTACCACATGGTATATATTAACAAAACAAGCGTAGATAGACACCACAAACAGACTGTCGCGACCTGTGGTTTCATGTAGTTGAAACCAAGTGTCCGTGTTTAGAATTTGTGACACACCATCATAAAATGGCCTAATCGAGACGTTAATTTTGACCATTTTTCTGTAGCCATATTTTCATTTTTTTTTTAAGTTCGGAAACCATCAAATAACTTTTCCCGCTCTGGGGTGGCTCAGCGTGTCTGACTTTTACTCACTAAAACCCACCTGTGTTTTTAGTTGCCCTTTGCGTGCGAAGGCCACGGTCACTCATTCTAACGTTTTCGCAACCCTAACTGGCATCGCTAACTAAGCCCCTTCAGTTTTTTTTTTAGTTGGGATATCATCTAATGACATATCCCACCCTTCGGCGGGGTGGGAGGGCATGCCAGACTTTTAATGACTAAAACTTACTCGGGGTTCCCTTTTACATCACCCATGGCCCTAGTTTTGCTGACATCTCTTTGAGGTGCACATGGAATACTATGTACGGTCTGTATTTCCTGGGTAGCTACCAGGATTACCAACCTAGAGATCTTTCAAGTCAAGAATGAATAGGTTACTTCTATGCAAGCGTGTTCCATCGCCGAACACATCATCACTTACCATCAGGTGAGATAGTGGTCAAGCGCAAGCTTCCTCCTTTTTTTTCTTCTTCCAGCCCTTATCCCATATTACTTGGGGTCGGCGTAACACTGTTTTTTCTTCAATTCTGTCCATCGTCACACTATCTTTAACTCCCTTTTCTTTCATATCACTCCTCACACAATCCATCCATATTTTATTTGCCCTCCCTCTGCCTCTCCGTCCATCTACATGTATACTCAGAACTCTTTTGGATGATTTTCTTGTACTTTGTTATGAACAGACGTGTCGAAGAATTATTAAAATTAATAAATAAAAACTTGCTGATTCGTGACCTGGTTTACCTACTGACCGGATAACTGTGTCAAACGTAGTCATAATATGTACTAGTTATCTTACGTAAATAAATAATGTGTAAAGTGTTACCAAGCCAATAACTGTGTCACAATGGCAAGCAGCCCCTTCAGCCGGGGTGACCGATGTGCTCGGAGTCCACCTCCTACACCCGTGCCTACAGCTGCACCTAAACCAGTGCCCGCACTCGCATCTCAACCTCAGACGCCTAACCGAAGTAATGAGGTCATGGAAGTGATTTCAACGCCGGAAATACAAAACTGGATGACGACTATTGAGCAATGTCTAAACGAAGTGTGCACTATTGCATCAGAAGGCAAATTAAACTCTGAACAAAAAATGCGCATAAGTGCCTTATGCCGAAAAATTGGTCACGGCACGTCACAGATGGCTGTCCAGTACCAGTCGGTCAAGATGAAAGCAGTCATGGCAAACTCCACTGTGCAAACACTTAAAGACCAAATAGATCTGTCGCAGCAACTGCAAGAACTTAAGATGACAGTTGGAGCCTCTATAAAGCCAAATACGGGATCTTCCTTTGCTGATATGGTGAAAAAAGGTACCAACAAATTTATTCAGCCCTTAAATTTAAGTTCAGTGGCCATATATCCAAACGACAAACTAAAGTCCAGTGAGGAGACAAAATCACTTGTCCAAAAAATTATATGCCCAGAGCAGATGAAACTGCAAGTGAGAGGACTACGCAAGACAAAAAATGGCGGTGTCATTATCAGCACTGAAACAAAAGACGACATTGAGAAGGTGAAAAAATCGATGCAGTCAACAAATTCAGGCCTTACAGTCGACGAACCTCAGAAAAGAAAACCTAGAGTAGTAATTATCGGAGTGCCCTCATCCATGCAAGAGAAGGAAGTTTTTACTTGTCTGTTCAACCAAAATCTAGCCGATAAACTTCAGGATTGCAGCCTCGAGACCTTTTTGTCCTCCATTAAGCTGAGCCACAAGTCAGGTAAGAAGGATGCAGACACCTGTAACTTTATTATTGAAGTTTCTGCTCAGATACGTAAAGCCCTGATATGTAAAGACAGAGTATTTGTTAATTGGTCTTCCTGCCCTGTCAGAGACTTTACCCTAGTCACACGTTGTTATAAATGTCAGCAGTACGGACATGCGGCTAAATCATGTCGGGAGACCGCCTACACGTGTGGCCACTGTGGTGAATTGGGTCATTCCATCAAAGAATGCACTAAAAAGGCAGAGGAACCAAAATGCGCTACTTGCATGCACTTTAAAAAGCCAAGCAATCATAAGACAAGTGCAGCGGACTGTCCGGCGAAAATTATGGCAGAAAATAGGTACATAAACTCTATTGATTATGGAGGCGCCTAAGAGCGCCGTAAATTACGATTCTTCTTGGCCTTTGTTGTTATTTTTAATAATATTTTAATATGATTAATCATTTAATTAGTGACATAGATAATTTCTCTGTATCTCAATCACAAGTTTGTGACGTTGAACACTGCAAGCAATATCTCTCCTCTTACACTAGTCCATTAACCATATTAACCCAAAACATTCGTAGTGTTTTTAAGAATTTCGATAATTTTAGCATTTTTCTAAAACGTCTAGACATAAATTGTGACATTATTGTCTTAACTGAATGTTGGCTTGCTAAACAATATAACATACCACAAATTCCGGGATATTGTATGTATAAGAGTAACTCAACTTCCAATCAGAACGATGGGGTGATAGTTTATGCAAGAGATCATCTAAATGTGTCTGTCGTAGAGCCAAACATGCACGACTGTAGCAGATTGTTGGTTAAAATTGGAGCAGATTTTGCGATATTAGCTGTATATAGATCTCCCTCTTTTACGAATATAAAAAATTTCACTGACTCTCTAAACGACACCTTGCAGAACCTATCATCGTTCAAAAATACCATTTTAACTGGAGATATTAATATCAATATTCTTCCGGGAAGTGCAGACGCTTCCGCTGAGGAATATCTGAACCTATGCGCGTTCCACAGTTTGCTTCCCGCTCACACGCTTCCTACACATCAAAGTGGCTCCTGCTTGGATCATATAATGCTCAAGGCCAACTTCCCTGCACTTACCCTTGTAACTAATTCAACAATAACCGATCACAATGCTACCCTACTCATTCTTAATTGTAAATTGCCTAAGGTGGCCTCTCGCACGGTCTCTAAATTAAATTTACATAAATTTGAAGAAGACTTATGCAATATTGATTTTGTCCCAGTCTACAATTCCGATGATCCGCAGTTTTGTATGTTGTACCTAATTAAAAAAGTACAAAATGCTATTCAGAAGAACACGGTCATATCTCGGTTAAAGAACAAATACTGCAACATAAAACCATGGATCACGGCTGGTCTTATACGTTGTATGAAAAATAGAGATAAACTGCATATGAAAGCTAAAGCTAATCCGAATAATTTAATATTGCAACTGTCATATAAGCGATATCGTAACTTTTGTAACGACCTCCTAAAAAAAGTAAAACGCAATTACGATAACACAGCACTAAAAGAGGCTGGTACGAATAACAAAAAGATCTGGAAAATTATTAAAAATGTGACGTATAATTCAAAACAGAATCAGTCTTCTTCAGGTTTATTACAGGCACATTCATCACAGTTAACAACTGCGAACATTGCAAATAATTTCTTTGTTAATGTGGGCAGGTGTCTAGCTGAAAAACTTCGGGGACAATCGCAGTACCTAACAAGCTCATTGTTTGCATCTAGCACTAGCTTATCATCCTTTGTGTTACTTGATACTGACGAGACGGAAGTAGAAAGGATTATTATGGGTCTAAAAGACGACTGTGCAGTTGGCTGGGATAACATACCTAATAAAATTATTAGGCAATTCAAAGATCTTTTAGTTCCACCGTTAACTTACATTTTTAATAAATGTTTAACTACAGGTGTATTCCCCAAGTGCTTAAAAAAAGCTGTTGTTGTCCCAGTTTACAAATCAGGCAGTAAAGATCAAGTGACTAATTATAGGCCTATTTCCTTACTGCCTTCTATGTCTAAAATATTAGAAAAGATTATAAACAACAGGCTTTATAAATATTTGGAGGATAAATCTATTCTCTCTAAGCGGCAGTTTGGATTTAGACCTAAAATGTCTACAGATGATGCTGTACACCATTTAACTAACTATCTAGCACAAGAACTTGATAAAGGTAACCACACCCTAGGAATATTCCTGGACCTCGCCAAAGCGTTTGACACAGTTTCTGTTTCCATTTTGTTGCGCAAGCTTGAAGCCATAGGCATTAGGGAAACGCAGCTGAAACTATTTAAGAGCTATCTAGAAGAACGTACGCAATGTGTAAAGATTGGTAATATTATCAGCGATGATGAAAAAAGCACAGCTTTCGGAATTCCCCAGGGAAGTATTTTAGGGCCTTCACTTTTTTTAATTTACATAAACGATCTCTGTAATCTAAATTTAGATCACGGCCATATCGTTTGTTATGCTGACGACACTGCTCTTTTGTTTTCGGCTGACTCAGAAGAAAATGTCTACAAGTTTGCGCAACACGGATTCAATGTTATTAATAAGTGGCTTCAAAATAATTCACTGACTTTAAATGCTGACAAGACAAATTACGTCAAGTTTTCGATGCGCAAGCAAAAACTAACTGGCACTACCTCAACATTGTATGCTCATAACTGCACATCTAGCACAAATAACCAATGTGTTTGTCCTATTATTAAAATGTCAAATACTGTTAAGTACCTTGGAATTATAATCGATGAAACACTTTCGTTTAAACATCACATAGAAGCTGTAAATAATAGAATTCGTAAATTGATATTTGTTTTTAAAAAGTTACGCTACATTGCAGACCCAAAAATAGTTAGACAAGTCTACTTTGCTTTATGTCAATCGATAATAACATACTGTATTACCACATGGGGTGGAGCGGGTAAAACATTGTTACTAACCATCGAGAGAGCTCAGAGGGCAATTCTCAAAGTGGCTACTTTTCGCCCATTCCTTTTTCCCACTAACCTCCTATACAAAGAATGTGAAGTACTAACAGTCCGACAGCTATTTATAATGGGTATTGTATTAAAACAGCACGCAGATCTAACATATAGCACGGAGTTTACTAACAAAAGACGTAAAGACCTAGTCTGTCCTCAAAATCATACCAAACATGCTTTCACATCAAAATTTTACCTGTTTCTCGGTCCTCTCCTTTACAATAGGTTGAACGCGAAAGCAAACATTTATGGCTTAAATCAAATTAACTGTAAGAGAATTCTTAAGGAGGCTCTTCAAAGAATGTCCTACGATGATACAGAGAATTTACTGATTGTGCTAAAGTGATTTTTTTTTGTTTTTATACAATATTTGACCTAGTTTAAGTATCTTGTTAGTTAAGAAACTAGAAGTTAAGATTTGGTAACATTATAAATTAATAGTATAAGATAACTTGTTTACTTTACAGATTTTTTACACGTTTGTATTGTACTATAAAATCCTTTTGATTATTTGTTAATTTTAAATTATTTTAGCTCTTTTCGCCTGAAACACAGGATTTCCTAGTTCAGGCACGTAAGACTCAGAATTAAGATTTATATTTAAGACTGTATTACTTTATCCTGTAAAGATTTTTGAATAAATATTATTATTATTATTTTCATTTATTATATTTCTGTACATATTATTTACATTTTTAAATATTTCTTAAAAAATAAAATAAAAAAAACATTTAAAAATATAAAAAATAGTAGCCCACCGGCATCGGGAGCAGGGTCCAAGCTACCGGTGGTCAGGGCTCCTGAGAGAGGAATCTCCTAACGATGCGCGCCGTGTCCAGGAGTACTATTATTATTATTATTATTATTATTTTAGTAACATGCATTTCATCCCTCCTCTTCACATGACCATACCAAGACAAACGATTTCCTTTCAACTTTTCAGTCACTGGCGCCACTTTCAAACCTCCTCTAATATAATAATTTCTCACTTTATCCTTTCTCGTCACACCACATATCCATTTCAACATTCTCATCTACATGCAATATTTTCAAGCGCAAGTCTATCATAAGCATAATCAGCCTTATAGCCCACTGCTGGGACTCAGGCCTCCTCTCTAAGAGAAGAAATGGGCCGTAGTCCACCACGCGTGCCCATTGCGGGTTGGTGAATGTCACAGGTCTTTGAATTTTTGGTTTTAGGTCATGCCGGTTTCCTCACGATGTTTTCCTTCACCGTTTTGAGAGAAAGCCTATCAATAATAAAAATAAAGTGGCTCGTGTTGAACTCGGCTTTATGCTGTTCCAGTGTATTCTCAGGCAATCTCTTACGGCGACTGTGGTATCAAAATTTCAGTGCTTCTGCACTGAAAGTCTTGATACAGTTATTTCCCAGTTGACTCTTGTTTTCAACTGAATTTTAAAAGTATGTAAGTTTTTTTATGTTTTTTAATGGGTAATGGTAAATAATTTGTTTTAATATTCATTTAAAGAGCATTTAACATAGAGTTGCTATGGAATATTATATCAGCAGGCTCAGCCAAGTTACGGCTGTTTCGTTTCGAATCTCTTTCTACAGTCCGTAACGCCTCCAATTCCTTTGTTCTGACCACGTGACTTAACGTTGAGATAATATCTTTCCCATACATTTGAAGTTTTCCACTAGCGTTAACGATTGTAGATTATCAACTTGGCTAAGCCCTCAGTTTTTACCAGCAGTTGCACCAATAAAATAATCAAAAAACTTGAACAATTCGCCTACTGCGGTCTTCACATTTGATTATAAGTTCGATGTCTTTAAGACCAGAGTAAATAAGCTCTTAATGAATTAGTGCGCTTCACCATCACATCACTGCTTACCATCAGGTGGGAACGTAGTCAAACACTAGTTTATATCACAAGACGCACGGCGTTGCGCAACCGTCACATGGTGAACATCCCACCCATACGTAGAAACCACTTTGGGAACTCATTTATTGTGCCTTCACCTTATGGGTGGAATTCCCTGCCCGAGTCTGTGTTTCTTTTCTGCTACAACCTAGGGGATTTTAAGTCTACAGTGAATAGGTTGCTTCTAGGCAAGCGTGTTCCATCATTGCTTACCATCAGTTGATATAGTGGTAAAACGCGAGCCTATCAATAATAATAAAAAAATAGGCTTCTTATTAATACAATTATCTTGCTCATTTAACAACAAAAACGCCATAAAGTTATTTATCCCAAACGATGAAATTCAAGATCATGATATTTTTTTCCAAATCGCCAAAATTACGTCCGTCTTTCTTCGTCTTGCCGGTCATCAAATTAATGAGACATCTCATAATCCGATTTAACAATGAATCTTATTTTTAGGGTTCTGTACTCAAAGGTTAAAACGGGACCCTATTACTAAGACTCCGCTGTCCGTCCGTCCGTCTTTCTGTCACCAGGCTGTATCTCACGAAGCGTGATAGTTAGACAGTTATAAATTTCACAGATGATGTTTTTCTGTTGCCACTATAACAGCAGGAATACATATTAATATAACAACAATATTTGCCTGCTGCGGTCTTCTCGTCCAACTATACTTTAGATGTCTTCAAGGCTAGAGTGAATAGTCTCTTAATAAACTAGTGCGCCTCACCATCAATGATTGCATCACTGCTTACCATCAGGTGGGATCGCAGTCAAGCACTGGTTTATATGAATAAAAATAAAAAAATACTAAAAAACAGAATAAAATAAATATTTTTTTACCGTTTTTTGCTACGGGCGGTACGGGATACCTCGTGCGCGAGCCTGACTTGCGCTTGGCCGGTTTTTTTCTTTCTAATTATAAAGATTTTGGCGTACAACGGGACTATAGTAATTAATATTAATTATTATCAGATTATCGCCCTCATCGTATTTATCATGGTTTGTTTGATGTGTATTATTTTTAGTGTAGTTTTGATTTATTTGTTGTTTTTCTTGTTGTGATGAAGTAGTCTTTCTTTACTCTGATTTGGGTTAAAAAAATACAGGGTGCTTTTTATTTTTATTGCTAATTCTCTGAGACGATCAAAATAAAAAACTGACCCGACTTACGAATTGTGGGTTCAAACCCAACCAGGCGCTGCTCTAAAAACGGTGAAGAAAAATATCGTGAGGAAACCGGCATTTCCTAGAACCTACACGCACTGACCCCGCGTGGTGGATTACGGCCCGTTCCATCTATTAGGCCAAAGGTCTGAGCCTCAGCAGTGGGAACATTAAAAGGCCGATTACAATGATATATTATGATGTCAATCCTTTAAGAGATAAAAGTACTCACGGATGTAAATAACTATGAAATATCAAAATAGCTGTTTAGATTTGTTTAGACATTTATCATTCAGTTAAGTCTTCACTAAGTTATGTCTTTTTATAAGGGAGAGGGAGGCCTTTGCTCAGCCAATGGGATGAAAGGGATGAGACGACATAGACAAAGGGAGACACACAATATTATAGTTAAATAACCTTACTTTTTTTTAGGTGGGAAAACCAATGACTTCTCACGATCAAGGGCGGAGCGCGAGGGCGTGTCTGACTTTTACTGACTAAAACCCACACCCATGTTCCTTTTTTGCCTTTCGTTCCAGGGCTCCGGGTGTCCCTTTCGAAAGCAAACCTACGGCTAATTAAAGGTGATATTCGAACCTCGGCTGCAGGCTGCGGATGCAAGCAGCACATGCGGCGGCTGCACGAAGCCGGCTGCAGCTGCACAACTGGATTTCTATGTACTTGTGCTGAGCTTCGGCTGCGAGTGCTGCCGCTACCTGCAGCTGTAGTAGCTGAGTGCTGCAGCTGCAGCCGATCACAGACCAGTAGTGCTGCGGCCGCAAGTCGATGCGCGCTTAGTTACGTCACTCCAGCCTGTTTAGACAAGTCCGAAATAATCGCTACTCGGAGCTACCCGATAGCGCTCATATTGGATTGAACCGTCGCGCGTCGATTTGTGACTGGCAGCATGAACAGCCAGCCTCGGAATCACTCCCGGCTGCGGATGCTGGCACGGCTGCAAGTGTGCTATATGCAGCCTGCAGCCGAGGTTCGAATGGCATTTTTAAATTTAATGTACATAAAAGTTTTTAAAAAGAACATCTGAATTCTCAAAGACACAATGATTGGTAACGTTCGCGTGTCCTTGAGTATCCAATCGTCGGTATTTTTGTCGATCCCAAATGTTAGTCTAGGACCACGGAAAAACAGACTTGGTAATGTGTGCGTCAGCTTGGCGGTGCCATGAGATACAGTTTTGTTTTTTTTTTTTAATTGGTAGTTTTACTAAGTCTATTTATAATATGTGTCCAAAGTTTTCTGAGATGTAATGATTCATGAAATCGCCTAAGAATGGCATATGATACTCGAAACGTAAGAAGCCTTTCATTGCAGGAATATATTACAATATACGTTCACATAGATACATTATTATGTACGTATTCCTAAACTATATGGGCGAAACCGTTTGACAAATATCAGTGCCCTCACTATTGTGCTTTGGTTAGATTAGGTACTACGGTCCACACGAATGTTATACACATGTGATAAGCGACTCTTTTAAAACATCGTAAACGACAATTTGCTGTGGAATAGGTTTTCTGTCCTCTAATCAAAAAGTGTTAATGTTTTCCTTAACCTAGCTTACCTTTCTAAATATATGATTGATTATTCATAAAACTACTGACCTATAAGAATATTTTTTATCAATATATTATCATAAATACTTTTTATTAACGAATGAAAAATCCCATTCTGTGCAAACTCTCGCTTACGACGTTCTTAAAAAAGCACTTTAGATTATCACCTGGTACGATGGATTCGGTAGCATTGTAGATTGTAAAAACGCTCTTTATTACATCTAAAAATCACACCATAAGTAAATCCATGATGCACAGCAGCCAACGTTACTTGAAAAAAACAGACGCAATATATTTATTTAATCACTAAACCAAAAAATATTTACCAAAACATCCAGCCCCGCCAGTACGACGTACACAAAAATGGAAGCGGCTCAGAAAAACGTTGGATCACAGCCTGAATAATTCATTACTGGCTCAAGAAGCTATGAAGGGGCGAAAGAAATGATAATAAAGACTTACCGACTACCTTTGTCCCAAGGTTTCGTCCAACAAAACAACTGGGTACGTATTCGAAGTAGTTTTAGCGGTATTTCCGATATGGGTTAGTTATGAATAGATTTAGTTGAGACTTCATATTTTTGTGACCGGGTCACATTGACCTTCAGAATAGTTATATGTTTACGTAGACCTTCGGGGAATCCTAGAGGGAATCGGCCCCCGATTCCCTCTAAATCTTTACTGATTAAAATCCATCAGTGTCCTTTACACAGGTGGGTTTTAGTCAGTAAAAATCTGACACACTCTCTCCCTAGAGCGGAAGAAGATGATTTACAACTTAAAAAAAAATACAATGTACCTATCCTTTTTTAATAAAAAATACTTCGTTTAATATTCTAAAGACTAAGCCTAGACTTTCATCTCCGGATTTAAAGTATCAGATAATTGATATTTAGAAATCAGGCTAGAATAATTTTGAGATTTTTGAAATAATAGTTCTCCATCAGAATTATTATAATAGAGCACCGGCCCCGCCTTATGAGTTGTAGGTCGCGGGTTCAAACCCAGCTAGACGATGCTACTTTGTGTAATTTATTTTCATCACCACTGCTCTCAAAATGGTGAAGGAAAACATCGTGAGGAAACCGGCACGTCCTTGAACCAAAAATTCGAAGATATGTGACATCCACCAATCCGCACTTGGCCCGCGTGGATTACGGCCCATTCTCTCTCCTAGAGAGAAAACCTGAGTCTCAGCATTGGGAACATTAAAAAGGCTGATTATGCTATCAGAATTTTTGATAATTTCAAATAAAACGTGCGCCTAATATATATAATGTATATATATACTTGAATAGATTCCATCTGATCGGTTGATTAGCCAATCCAAAAATATCAACAGCAAATCCAGTACACGATCCTCTTTCTGCTCCACTGCTGATCACCAAAGGGTCATCCGTATTACTTGCCATAGAACTCCATATTCACGGCCATTAGTCCACCGAAACATAAGTGGGCTAACCTAATAAATCAAATCACTCACTCCATTGATGGTCACATTGGAAACTGGCTGGCCATCGGCCATCCGGGCTATTGCTCACATTCGCCAAGTCAGGTCAGACGAGAATTAATTGCGTTAGATCTACGGACTCAACTAGATGGGTGGACACAGAATAAATAGATGGGTACAGAAGGCCAGCTAGAGCAAAAATGCAAGCGCGTACTAACATATTTTAAGGACCTGCAACGAGTGCATGCATACTCTCGACTGGCATGAGGCCCTACCTGCTATTAACACGACCCATTTTACGACCTAAACTGAACTGTTAAAGAGATGGAGGTACATAAGCTTTCATCCCTCGAGGTACACTTTCATACAACCGCTTTTACATGATTATGATGTTATTACACATATTTCTCCAGATATTTTGGATATACAGATATCTTGTGGATATTATCTAGGCTTTTATGGAAATCAATATATAAATTTGTGTAAAACCAATCCAGTTAAGACCTCTGAAAGTCTGTGGACTTTGGCTCTCCATAATGTACTCATGTATTAAAACATATAAAAAAGTACATCCATAGAAGCCTTGCACATTTAAACGAGATTCTGAATGACGACAATTCTTTTCTTAAACTTTTAAGGGTTTAAAAAAAACACGTATTTCTTAGAACAAGTTTTGTGAAATATTCAAATAAATCACGGAATTACCGAATGCTAACAGAGTTTTCAAGCGTTATCTCTCACGTTGCCTCTTCGTCAAACATCGCGTTGGATTGCGTTAGGCGTCCAGTACACGGTCATGCAAGCGTCAGCCAAAACCATCAATCATGAATGAAGTTCATTCATGATTGATGGTTCAATCAATCACCGCCCGACCGTGACCGTGTACTGGACGCCTTAGAGGAAGCAACAAGCTTTTAAACCATGCTCGATGTTGACGATAGGCGAGAGGAACCTAAGAACCCTCTTGGTTCTTAAGGCCCCAAGGCTACCGGATTTTTAAAAGAGTTACTGCAGCATTGGAACGCAAAGAGCAACTGAAGGCACGGTGGCAGGTGAAATATTTCTTAGACAAAATCGTGGACCCTGTTGGGCACAGCAAAGATGAAAAGGACTTCAAACTAACTTATACTATGTATGTACAATTTTATTAAACACTAGCGGACCCGGCGAACTTCGTACCGCCTAATAGTAAGGCTAATGCCATCTACTTGCATTACCAGAACAGCATAATTCATTTTATAATGACATTCTAATTAGAGATGGCGTTGTATTCTTGGATGGATTTTTTTTCGTGATATATTTTCCATTTTCTTCACCGTTTAAACCTTCCCTGAACTATCTGGAATATTTCAAGACCAAAATTAGCCAAATCGGTCCAGCCGTTTATTTAGCGAGACTAACGAACAGCTATTCATTTTTATATAGATTCATTACATTTATTTATTAACAATTTATGTATCTACACACAATAATAAAAGAAAAGAAGAAGGAAACAGAAGAATATTACAAAGGTGATGCTACTTTATATTTTTTTATTATTATTTTGGAACTGGGACAAAATTTGTATGGCTTACAGATAATTTGCTATGGATCTTGCGTGTGTGTGAGTTTGCACACTTTTTTTGATGACAAGATACAGAAGTGCGAGTAATTATTATTAATGTGGAGCAACGTTTTATTAAAACAAGTGTTTTCACTCGTTATAAGGAACTGATCTTCTGTACGTCTATCTATTCTGTGTCATACATTTGGTCTCAAGGAGCTCCGTGTCTGTATCACTTTGATATTCTCTCGAACCATTGGGCCAATAATCGGTAAAGGGAAGAAATCGAACCGAATGCCTCACACTGTTTTAAGGTTTTTTTTTATATACTCCTGTTTGTACTCTTGATACGTTACTCAAAGGTGTTCCGTGATGCAAGATATTCGGAAAGTGTAAAAGGAGTAAAGCTGACATTTAAAAACATTCCAAGAATTGGTTATTTACCTGTGTTTATTTTTGTACAGTATTTTATACTAAACAATAAATAACACTAAAAAGTAATCTCTTTCTGAAAATAGCGTTAAATTAGTTATTAAGTGTAGCAGCAGTTAACATAACACGGGACAAGGGCAGGAAGATGATGATGATGATGAGCAGTTAGCATTACAAAAGTAATAAAAAAATTGTTTAAAATATAATAAATCCTATAAATAGAAAAGGTCGATTTAGCTGTTTTTGACAGATACGAACAATTTTATTTTTCTCGAAATTTAGGTTAGGTTTGCAATTATCTCGCGGTGAAACTGTTGGCACATCTATTCATGTTCTTCATTTTTTTTTTTGTGTAATGCAGTGCAGTGAGTTTTCAGAAATTTTGAAAACTGTAAGAGTTGTTTCTCCCCTTAATACCTACTTTCCAAACTTGACACTGGCTAAAAGCACATAGCATAGTCGGCCTTATAATTTTCCCACTGTAGGGACTCAGGCCTCCTCTCTAGGAGAGGGAATGGGCTGTAATCCACCACGCGGGCCCAGTGCGGGTTGGTGGATATCACATGTCTTCGAATTTTTGGTTCTAGGACACGCCGGTTTCGTCACGATGTATTCCTTCACCGTTTTGAGAGCAGTGGTGATGAAATAAATTATACAAAGTAATGCGCCTGGCTGGTATTGAACCCGCAACCTACAACGTCGTAAGTCGGGGCCGTTACCACTCGGCCACCATTGTTACGGCTGCTGCCGGCTAAAAGAACAAAACGTGTGAAACCAAAATAAATAAATATATACACCACTAATTTTTAATTAGTACAAATATTTAATGGGTTTATTAGAAAAGGTCTTGTTATTATTTAAGTAAAGTCTTAATAAATAATATTCATAAACAGTAAAGTTATGAGCGTTTGTTTATATCCCTAAATGTCACTAAATTTATGGAAATATTGTACAGGCTATTGCTTATTTATGAATGGCGATAAAAATGGGAAAAATACACTGCGCGTAGTATTTTCTAGTAGCAATTGTTATAGTGATTGATTCAATTATGAATTTACCAAATAAGACAAATTTTCAAATCGGGAGCGGATAGAACCCATTTTTTTGTACCAATTAAAAAATTGGTATTTATACTCGGTCAATAAAAGGTGGGGAGAAACTGGTTTAGAGATAGATATGCACATTAAAACGTCCCCTCAAGATTATACGATACACACACTTTTGACATTTTGAGACACAATCAAAATGGCGGCTCAGGTACATCCGTTACCCAAAAGCTAGTAGATTATAAAGCCAGGGTACACTCCGGTATGTGGGGGGAATGCGTCGAAATGCCGAGCCGACCTAATAGGGCCTTCCTCGGTTGCTCCCCCACACGGAGGGATATTAAAAAGGGTGCTAATGTTTGGGAGGTAGGACATTTTTGGGGGCGATGCGGTATATTGATAGGGAGTAGCTAAATTATTTAGTAGAGAATATGTATGAGAAAAATATTTGTTAACTAACCAGTTTATCAATAAAGTAGCTTCTGCTAGTGGCTTCGCCCGCGTAAAAGTAGTTTTTCCATACAAATTTTGGACCACCTTTTTATTCCCTTAGCGGGTAAAATTTTGAAAACCCTATCTTAGAGCTCGCCTACGTCATGAAAGGAAACCTTGTGCAAAATTTCATGCTCCTAGTCCGAGTGGTTTTGGTTATACGTTGATATGTCAGTCAGTAAGTCACTTTCTCCTTTTATGTATTACTAGCTTTTGCCCGCATACATAAAATATAGCCTATATTACTCAGGAATAAAGCAGTTTTCTATCAGTGAAAAAAATTTCGCAATCGGACCAGTACTTTTAAAGATTACTTCCTACAAACAAAAAACATAAAAACAAAAAAAAAACAATATTAAAACAAAAAACAAACCTTATCACTTTATAATATTAGTGTAGATATAAAACACAAACATGATAATATGATAGATACACAAGAATACACTGAACATGAAAACAATAATCAAAATTGGTAGGAATAATATAATTTAACGGATTTTAAAGATTACTTCCTACAAACAAAAAACATAAAAACAAAAAAAAACAAAAAACAAACCTTATCACTTTATAATATTAGTGTAGATATAAAACACAAACATGATAATATGATAGATACACAAGAATACACTGAACATGAAATTCTTTTTGTTTTCGATTTTTGAATTGTTACTTTTTTTTACTAATAATAAGAAAAAAATGAGTCAACTACCCAACCATGTATAATCGGCCTCATAATGTTCCTACTGTTGTGTCTAGGAAAAGGAATGTGCCGTAATCCACCACAAGAGCCCAGTACGGGTTGGTGCTTGGTGGATGTCACATGTCCCCGCTCCGTCTGCTAGGACTAACCTCCTAAAGTTTTGGCCCTTTGTCACGAACTATATTAAGTAAGTAGTAAGTTGTAACATCGCCTTGGACGCGTCTCTAAGGGTTTTACAATATAATATCTATAAAATACTTGTGTTCCAGTGTGTCCCACCACGCTGTATCTAAAATCAAAATACCACTAGACGTACGGCGTTGCGCCATCGGTACATGGTGGACATCCCACCCATACGTACAAAGCGTTTTGGGAACACATTCATAATGCGTACAGCTAAGGAGTGGAATTCCCTGCCGGAGTCTGTGTTCCCTGATAGCTACAACCTAGGGGTCTTTAAGTCAAGAGTGAATAGGTTACTTCTAGGCAAGCGTGCTCCATCTTCGGCCACATCCTCGCTTACCATCAGGTGAGATAGTGGTCAAACGCGAGCCTATCAATAATAATAATAAAAAAAAACAACATAAAATGACACATCCACCATTTTCTTCTATCCAAGGTCACTCAGAAGCGCCCTAGTCAGTCGCTAGTAATAAACCGGTGTGCTCTTCCAAAAAAACAGCTTGCTTAACTATGCAAATATTCCTATCTTCACCTAAGAAAGGTACAGTTCTTGTGTCTCACCAGTAACTTATGTAAAATAGACATTCCTGTTTGCAAGCTGGGTCATTGTACAGGTCTTGAATCATCATCATTTCAGCCGGAAAACGTCGACTGCTCGATAATAGATCTCCCCCAAATGTCACCAACGACCGGTCCTGTGCGTCACGTATTCATCGCGACCCTCTCCAGGTCATCAATCCATATTGTTGGAGGCCTTTCAATGCTGCGTTCTGCGAGCAATGTGGCCTGCACAGACTACCAAGTCCAAACCGACCTTTAGCCCAGATATATGTCAGCAAAATTGACGAGGCCTGCTAGGGTCGATGACTGTCGCGGGAATCCAATGGATTTGAGACGCACAAGACCGGTCTTTGTGGCTGCACTTGGGAAGGCCTATGTCCAACAGTGGGCGTTTTTCGGCTGAAATGATGGTGATGGTTTTTTTTTTTTAGGTGGGAAATCATCCAAATGACATCTCGCGCTCTGGGTGGAGCGCGAGGGCGTGTCAGACATTTACTGACTAGAACCACACCTGTATCCTTCAATTACCTTTGCGTACTAGGACTACGGGTTTCCCTTTCAGAAATTCTCCGCGGTCCTAGCTAGCGGGCATCGGCCCCACTGGGCCCCTACGGTTTGCTGACATCTCTTTGAGGAGCGCGAGGACCACTACGCGCTGTTTACGACTGGGCTCAGTACGGTTAATTACCGAACAGCCGGACGGCGAGCTACCTAGTGCTCGACGTCCGCAAGATGGTGATGGATGTATTTAGAGTCACGTGAATATGGTTATTCTGTATACAGAAGCTCGGAGCGTTTAGTGTCATAGTAAATTTTACTGACGAGCACGATAATTTTTTTCTGTGTCTGAGCGTATCATCTCACGCACACAGATACATTATCCACGTGAATCTACACACACAGCTTAATCCGATAACTGTAACGAAAAAGAAATGTATTTTTCATTTGTCCCTAATTTTCACATCAAAGCTTTTTCTTCCCGTTAGTAATTTCACCTGTTAATGTAATCTTTTTGATTGTGATGCTGTTTGTGAGCTAAATATATATGCATGTTTAATGGATGTACGAATTTCCTTGTCTCGTATTGTTTTGGTGGACTAAGCCTGTGCTAATGAGAAATAAGGCCTTCGTTCGTGCAAGTCCTATGTCGTTATTAGCTGGTGTTATATTAATAATTGTTATTAATGGCAACTAGACCTAGGCGCCTAGGCGCCTTTTACGACTTCTGTTGCCAACAATTGTTGGCAACAGAAGTCGTAAAACTGCATTAGTAAGCTAAAAATTCGTCACTGACACATGAACACCATTGGAAGACGTAGCGTTAGTAGGTCTTTCACAAAGCAAATCGGTGACCTGGTGGTGGTCGCGGGAATATTTTTTTTTTATTTGTTATGTCGTCAAATAATCGCTTCCGGTCTAGATGGAGCGAAAGGAGTACAGGCTTTTACTGACTAAAACCCACTCCTTTTCCTTCTTTGTCTTCGTTCCAGGGCCCCGGGGTTCTCTTTCGCATCACCCAAGGCCCCAGTGGGTTTACCCTACTGGGCCGCTACGGTTGCTGACATCTCCTTGAGGCGCGCGTGGAACACTACGGGCCGTCAACAAGTTGGGCTCGGTCTGGATGGTTACCGGAAGGTCGGACGGCGACGGGCGAGAGGGCTTCCGCCCCGCCCAAGGACAGGAGATGTCATGATGATTATTAAAAAAAAGGTGTCTTCAAGGCTAGAGAGAATAAACTCTTAATATAGTGTGCTTCACCATGAACGATTGTATCAGCATAGAGCTACCTAGCATTACCTAGCTTACCATCAGGTAAGCACTAGATTGTGAGCGCAGTCAAGCACTAGATTATGTCATTTAAAAATACCGGCCAAGTGCGAGTCGGACTCGAGTACTGAGGAAAAAAAGATTTTTTTGTGACGTAACTAAAAATTTACAGTTTTCTGATTTTTTCCTATACTTGTGCTATGACACCTTGCTTCATGCCAAATTTCAGGATTCTAGGTCAATGAGAAGTACCCTATCAATTTTGATTTTCGACAAAGTGTCGAAATACACGTTTTTTTGCGACATAAACGGCCGTATCTTTTTTTTTTCGTTAACTCAGAAGTATTTTTTTTTCTCAGCTTCAAGAGACTGCAGATTTGAGTATATGGTTTTAATTTCAACTCGATACCTCCACGCGTTCCTGAGATACAAAGAAGAGAGAAAGTGTCTTGGCAGACAGACCTATGGAAAACAAAGTGATCCTATAAGGGTTCCGTTTTTTCCTTTTGAGGTATGTAACCCTAGAAACAATCTCGGCCTTGCTTTTCTCGCTATTGATAAAGTAATTTTAAAGCAAAAATTCAAGACAATGTTCTATTGTTTGAGCGATTTGTAAATGGCTAGATAACAATTCGTGTAAGATGATAGTATTTTCAAAAACATCCATTAATTTTATTGTTATCCGAATAGCCTATAAAACACCTTATCTTCGAGAGATACAGAAGCTAGTCAAATCTTTACCTAAGAATGAAAACTGTATAAAAACTGAAATTAAGCTCTTACAGATTAACTTCAGTTCTTTCTACGTTGTAAAAGATCATAATTTAACTTGTTTTGGTTAATCTTAAAACTAATATCATAGTTTTGTCCTCGACAATATCTTTCGTGATTCAACTGTTCGGGCATATAAATGCTGTAACATACATCGCACGTACCTCACGATGCCCAACTCGATCGTTACACCTAAAGCTTAATAAAAGTTATGGATGACTATCGCTAAACGATTTTTTAGAGTAAACTTTATTGTTTTTTGATGGGATCCTTTGTCTGTTCAAAAAATATACCGATATGTTTTGTAGCGGTCCAGCCCGTAGACTGGCTTTTAATCGGAAAAAAAATTGAAAACCCGATTGCAGTGCCAGCTACCGGGTCCAATTGTATTTTCAAACTGTCCAGGGACCCACGGGGAACACTCGAATGTACACACAAATTTTCGTCTAAATTGCTCAAGCCGTTTAGGAGGAGTTATGTGACAAACACAGGTGCAGGAGAATTATCTTTTATCTATATCTGTCTATATATATAAAAGGAGAAACTGACTGACTGACATATCAACGCACAGCCGTAACTCTTGGGCCTAGGAACGTGAAATTTTGCACAAGTCTTCCTTTTATGACGTAGGCGAGCACTAAGAGAGGATTATCCAAAATTCATCCCCTAAGAGGATGAAACGGGGTCCAAAGTTTGTATAGAAAAACCTATTTTCACGCGAGCAAAACCGCTGGCAGAAGCTAGTATATATATATAGAGATGTTAAACACATAGGTTCGATAGATATGCACAGATACTGCAGATGTAATATTTTTAGCTGACTACGGCAAAGCCAAAACTAAGGTTTTCAATTTTAATCGGATTATTTTTGGATTTGCATATGCTTAGCCTTTCCAGGGTTCCCTCATATCTTCAAATTACTCATGGTATTTTGACATATTAGGTAGGTATATTGATCTACAAAACACTTCAATCAAATACACTGTTGTACACTAGTTTTGCTCTCAAATACAATTACTTCTATCAATTTTAGTTCAAGTAAGGGTTATATTTATATAGGTTTATTTAAGTTTATATATAAAAAGAGAAACTGACTCACTGACATATCAACGCACAGCCGAAACTGCTAGGACTAGGAGCGTGAAATTTTACACAAAGCTTCCTTTTATGACGTAGGCGAGCACCTAGAGAGGATTTCCTAAAATGCAGCTCTCAAAGGGATGAAACAAGGGTCCACAGTTTATACGGAGAAACCTACATTCACGTGGGCGAAGCCGCTGGCAAAAGCTAGTATGTTATATTTTGTTTACCATCATCCGTGCGTCACTGCGGGGTGCCAGCTGAAAATCAGCGCTGGGTGTCTGACGCCCAGCAATTACTGATTTGGTGACCCTTTCAGTTTAGGCACGCTCAGCGCAACTATATTGTAAATCTGTACTATTTTTTTTTGTTTTTTTTTTTTTGTGTTTGTCTACTGTGCTGCCTGCATCGAATTAATACTATTCTATTCTCTAAATCGATCTTTGATTTAAACAATGATATCACCTTTTTTTCTTTCGTCCACATTTCATAGTACACACATAAAGGCTGTAACATACATCACACGTACCTTACGATGCCCAACTCGCTCGTTAATGCCCGAAACGTTTTTCTTTTCAATTTACGATTCCACCACAGTTTAGTGGGGAACGAAATTCTTCAATTAATGGCTGTCTGCTCTGTAAGGGTTTGTTTTCGAGGATTTCTTTCTTTATTTTCGTTACGTATTTTGTCTCTGGATGTATTAAGGTAAGTTAGTTTATTAAGAAGAAGAAAATAATGTGTTTCGCCGAACCCAAATAACCTGAGACAAGGGCAGGAAGCCCGAAGGACACGGTAGGGGTGGGCCCCGTTTGGTTAGAGCACCGCTGTGTCCTTGTGGCTGCGATCGAAGAGGAGTGGCAGGCGGTCGCCTCCTTCTATGAAGCAGTAACGCTAGCAAAGGCGGAAGGCCGCACGTGCACGCTCGAGGTCGCGACCCTCACGCCCCTGCCGCTGGGATCCGGATCCCAATCCCAATTTCCAGCCACCGTAGGCGCGGGCTTGCGGACGGCGAGCAATGGGTAGCTCGCCATCCGACCGTAAGGTCCGAGCCCAAGTCATCGACGGCGCGCACTGTTCCACGCGCGCCTCAAGGAGATGTCAGCAAACCGCAGGGGTTCAGCCTTCTGGCGCCAAGGGTTTGTTTTTGAAAGGAAAACTTAGCCCTGAAACGAAGGAGTGGGTTTTTAGTCAGTAAAAGTCTGACACGCCCTCTCGCTCCGCTCAAGAGCGTGGCGATGTCATTGGATGATGTTCCCACCTACAAAAAAAAACCTATGTCACGAAAAAACTCAAGAGACAAAAAAAGTATCCAAGTTAGGCAAAACAATAAAACAAAGCTACGAAATCTGAAATCGTCAACACGAAATGATGGCTCAACTGTGTACTCTGTTTGAAATAAAGTCACAAAATACTTTTTCCTGGACCAGCTATAGCTCACTACTAGGCAAAAAAAATGTTTTTTTTTAATTTCTCTTTTAAGTTTCCTATCTACATACAACGCCGTATTTAAAGCGATATAATACGTCCGTATACATTATCAATAGTGCGTACCGCTTGAGACACATTGTTTCCACGGTAGAACTCATATTACAAAATAATGCAAGTTTTCTTAGATTTCATACAAAAATGGTTATAAATACTGCGATATTACAGAAAATACAAAACACAAAGCAACCAATAAATACCTATTTTTGAAAAAAGAATAACGTACCTTTAATATTAAGTTTATTTGAACTTTTAATTTCAAGTCCATCCAAAGAACACAACACTTCAAAGCAACCCGTTTTAAAAAACGGTAAATAGGTTCATAGGTAAGATCTATTATTTCAAAACGTTACAGACACATAGACACGAAAACACTCCTACCCTAAATTAGGGGACGAAATACGCATCCGGGGCCATAATCCACTTCATTTGACAAGGGAACTTATTATGTACAGGTGCAAGCAATACGACACGGAACCCTAAAATTACAAGACGACACGAACGTTCAAGAGAAGGTTTATTAAGTACCAGGGAATCACTGGCCCTTGTTTTCGCTCTCACTCACACCTTCAGGAGATGATATGTCTGTCTCTTTCCCCCTTTTAGGGTCCGCTGTCATTAGATGCTAAGCTCTCAATATGGTACTTAAGCTCCCCCCTCCTAATTGGGGGTGCATTAAACGCTTATGCTCATATAAAATGATTTATAGAGAGTCCGGTGTCGACTTATAACGAGGACTTGAGGCTTTCATGTAAAACTAGATCTTTGAGACTTATGGTCTCTTTGCGTTTTAATGTGTGGTAAACTGTGTGACAGAATTATTAGGACATTTTTAAGTTTCCGAAACAAACGCAAACCTTATAGGGTCAGGATAGGGGTTTGTTGTCCGTCTGTCTGTCTGTCAAGACCCTTTTCTCGGGAATTCGTGGAGTGTATCAAGTTGAAATTAAAACTTTATACTCAAATCTGCGCACCCTTGAAGCTGTGAAAAAATCAAACTTCTAAGTTAACGGAAAAAAAAGATACGGCCGTTTATGTCGCATAAAACGTATGTTTCGACACTGTCAAGGGAATCAAAATTCATAGGGTACTTCCCGTTGACCTAGAATCATGAAATTTGGCGTTAAGTAAGGTCTTATAGCACAGCTCCATGGGGCCGCTGGCCTGAGTATAAGGTTTTAATTTCAACTCGATACCTCCACCCGAGATAAAGGGTCTTGACAGACAGACAGACAACAAAGTGATCCTATAAGGGTTCCGTTTTTCCTTTTTGAGGTAGGTGCGGAACCCTAAAAACTCTAACAATTTCGTAAAACAGTTTACTAGCAGTTTCCTTTTGAGGTAGTTTTCTAGTATCACGCCGGCGAAGACGCTAACAACAGCAAGTTATAGAAAATAATTCGACGTCATTTTCAGTATCCACCGAATAAACAGTTGAAAACCACCAACAAGAAGGACACACCCCACCAAATTAATCAACCCAAAGGCTTTTTTGATTTTTCCGAGTAAAGGCTGTTTTAATTATTCGCAAATGTTTCGTTTAGTTATATTCCACAACTATCACACAACGCCGTCTAGTCCCAAGCTAACCAGAGCTTATGTTATGAGTACTAGACAACTGATAAACACACATATTTCTAAATACATACATATTATAGATAAATTACACCCATGCACAGAACAAATGATCGTGCTCATCACACAAACATTTGTCCTGGATGGGAATCGAACCCACGACCTCCGGCATAGCAGTCAGGGCCACTAACCAGTAGACCAACAGGCCAGTCAAAAGTCAGACCAACAGATTCCTAGTGTATATTGTGATGTAAAATTGGTGTAGTTTTGTATCTCTGCAACTGGAAAATATGTGGAATTATTGAAACAGCCGTGATCTTGGTTAAATGGAGCTACTTTTCAGGAGGACTACCTCAGTGAATTTTGCCGAGAAGGTTGACTTGATATTTTTTTTTGCCAAACACTATAAAAACACACACGAACGACATAGCACGAAGAATCGCGGTGATGGGCAGGTTATATTGCTCGCAGAAAAGATGGCCGTTGGGGCCGAATGGTTCTGGAGTGACGACCGCGTACCGGAAGACGCAGTGTTGGAAGGCCCCCTACAAGGTGGACCGATGACCTAGTGAAAGTTGCGGGAATCTGATGGATGCGAGACGCACAGGACCGTTCGTTGTGGCGACATTTTGGGGAGGCCTATGTCCAGCAGTGGACGTCTATCGGCTGAAATGATGATGATGATGATGATGACTATAAAAACACACATATTACATATTCTAATGGTAAATAAATAAACTATTCATACGGAGATATGGCTTAAAGGACTTAGTCTAGTATCCAATCCAAAGACAAAAAAAATAAGCCCAAATATCCATTACTTTTCAACACTAAAAAAAACCTACCTATGACAAATGACCCCCTATTACGCTTGGTATCCGTTGACCCCCCTAGTTATTTTTAAACACCCCTAATAGCTTATAATGATGTTAATTAATCGTTCTAAGTGTTGCGTGACGGTTACTAATACAGCCAGGTTACGGAGATGAGAGTGAAAAATTTACCTTTTTCGGGATATTAACTATATTTTTTCGGGAGAGATAAAGTGTGGCGTTTATCAGCTGTTGGGAGGGCGGTTTTTTTTTGCTGGGGAATCAATTTAGAGGATAAAATTTGTGGATGGAATTGAAGACGTCGACGGAAAATCAAAGTGTTTTTTTTTTTAATGAATTTGTCTTGCTTTATTTTTTTATAAATCTCATATAAATATATCGATGTGGAGGAGTACTACGACGATGATGTGTAAATCTAAAACCAACTTTGGGAGTGACACTTATGCTCCTAATATGTTCTGAAAATCTTCTTATTGAAGGGACATTTGCGGCGGGAAGCCAAAATATAAGTTTCAGAGTCATAAGACTGGATTTGTGCACGATGAGCAATGGGTAGCTCGACGTCCGGTCGTCCGGTACGGGCCGAGCCCAGTCGTTGACGACGTATATTGTTCCACGTACGCCAATGCTACAAGGACCATGGGGAATTTCTGAAAAGGAAACCCGTGGTCCTAGAACGCTAAGGGCAAGTGAAAATGCAAATGGCACAGACTTTTTTCAAAGCTTCTCTCGTTACTTATTAACTGATTTCTATGTACTTTTTTTTATCTGCGTATGGAGGCTTGTAATTAGCAATTTGGTAATATTACACTAATTATAGAGAGCAGAGCTGGTGACCGAGTGGTAACGGCCCCGACTTACGAGTTGCAGGCCGCGGGTTCACACCCAGCCAGGTGCATTACTTTATGTAATTTATTTTCATCACCAATGCTCTCAAAACGGTGAAGAAAAACATCGTGAGGAAACCGGCATGTCCTAGAACCAAAAATTCGAAGACATGTGACATCCACCAACCCGCACTGGGCCCGCGTGGTGGATTATGGCCCAGTCCCTCTCCTAGAGAGGAGGCCTGAGTCCCAGCAATGGGAACATTATAAGGCTGAATATGCTATATGTTATACACTAATTATATAATTTGAAGTCTGTCACACCCTCTCGCCCCACCCTAGAGCGCAAAAAATCAAAAGGGTCATGAGACCGAGAGAAGTACGTGAGAATGTAGACGCATAAAGTATCTACTAAGAATCAAAATACTAATTAATTTTTTTCTTTGTTTCAGGTAAACAATCAGAATTCATCCACTGCAGTGTTAACGAGAATAATGTTAATTCAGCCCGTTCCATCATCGGACCACCAGACGTACGGCAATGCGCCACCGGTACATGGTGGACATCCCACCCATACGTACAAAACGTTTTTGGAAACATACTAATTATACGTACAGCTGTTGAGTGGAATTCCCTGCCGGAGTCTGTGTCTCCTGATAGCTACAACCTAGGGGTCTTTAAGCCAAGAGTGAATAGGTTACTTCTAGGCAAGCGTGCTCCATCGTCGACCATATCCTCGCTTTCCATTAGGTGTTATAGTAGTCAAGCGCAAGCCAAAATAATAACAGTATAAAAAGAGTGCGTATTCATGTAATGTTTGTAAGTTTAATTATTATTATATCTGGCCTATACTATCCCACTGCTGGGCAAAGAGAGCCGAGAGAGCATTGGTGGCCGAGTGGTAACGGCCCCAACTTACGAGTTATAGGTCGCGGGTTCAAACCCAGCCAGGCGCATTACTTTTTGTAATTTATTTCATCACCACTGCTCTCAAAACGGTGAAGGAAAACATCGTGAGGAAACTGGCATGTCCTAGAACCAAAAATTCGAAGACATGTGACATTCACCAACCCGCATTGGGCCCGCGTGGTGGATTACGGCCCATTCCCTCTCCTTGAGAGAGTAGGCCTGAGTTCCAGCAGTGGGAACATTGAAAGGCCGATTATGCTTATGCTGGGCAAAGACCTCTCATAATTGTACTTAGCCGGGAACAATGGAAGGAATAGAGCTTCCATTGTTCCCGGCTAAGTATAATTATTTTCTTTAAACATAAATTACAAGCTTAAATAAAATTTGCAAATACGGACTATGTGAAATTTAATGTCTGAAATAAAAATTTATTTTCATTCTATTCTATGCTAACATCGCCCCACAGCATAACAAAATCAATCCTAAAATTAAATATACAGAAAAAAAAAACAACTTATGGAAATTACAAAACATTTTTTTCATAAGAACATACGAGAGGGATACACTTATCTAAGATCTACGCCACACAACGCCCCGCGGCTTCGCCCGCTGTATTCTTGTTAAACACTGTCATTTGACTCAACACCTTCGCTTGAATTTTTATTGGTAACATTTTCTCTTGGAAGTCGGAAGCTTTGGAGGTGGTATGTTTAAAAACGACTTCAGAAGAAATGTTTTTTTTTTTTAATTCAATATATTAATATGACTCAAGATGGATGGATTGTGTGAAGTCTGATATGAAAGAAAAGGAAGTTAGTGATAGCATGACGAGTGACGGGGCAAAATGGAAGAAAAAAAAACGTGTTGCGCCGACCCCAAATAACACGGGACAAGGGCAGGCAGATAATGATGATATTAATATGACTCATCATTAAAGCCGAAACACTGTCACTGCTGGACAGAGGCTCCTCCATGTGTCGCCACAAATTCCGGTCTTGTGTATCTCGGATCCTTCGAATTTCCTCGACCCTCACCAACGTTGCATCTTCTATTACGTGGTCTCCTCTTCAAAAACTTATATTTCCATTGACTATCTGTTCTGCGAACAGTTTTAACTGCCTGCTGCCACTTAAATGCGACGATTCTTTGGGCTATGTCGGTGACGTTGGTTCTACCCAAATATCTTCATTTTATTAGAAACTAGCTGAACCGGCGAACTTCGTACCGCCTAATAGTAAGGATAACGCCATGTACTGGCATTACCAGAACAGCATAATTAATTTTATAATGGCATTTTAATTAGAGATGGCGTTGTATTCGGATTTTTTTCGTGATTTTTTCCATTTTTTCTCACCGTTTAAACCCTCCCTGGACTATCTCGAATATTTCAAGATCAAAATTAGCCAAATCGGTCCAGCCGTTTTTGAGTTTTAGTGAGACTAATGAATAGCTATTTATTTTTTTATATATTGATTTCGAAAGTCAATGAAGAGGGCTATGTCTCTCTATTGCCTTTTGGATGGGTTTAAGCCTTCTGATGAGACCCACTATGAGCGACAATGTTTCAGAGCCATATGTCATCCATCAGTATCACTGACAACTTGGATTGGTCTACTGGTATGACCAGTAGGTACCTAATATATTACCCAGTTCATAAGATTAAAAGCCATAATTAAAAAGAAAATAACCATTTCAGTTTTAACAATGATTTGCAGGTTCTTAATTCAATTTTTTTGGGAAGAATTTGAATTTAGAATCTATAAATCGGCATATGGTTATGTTTTTTTATATATACAGTCACGACTTAGCATTGGGCAGGGCACATTGCTCGCAGAATGGATGGCCGTTGGGGCTGAAAGGTTCTAGAATGGCGACCACATACCGGAAGACGTAGCGTTGAAAGGCCTCCTACAAGGTGGACCGATGACTTGGTAACGGTTGCGGGAGTCCGATGGATGTGAGACGCACAGGACCGTTCATTGTGGCGACACTTAGGGGAGGCCTGTGTCCAGCAGTGGACGTCTTTCGGCTGAAATGATGAATGATGATACGATTTAAGTTATAATCATAAGAGGCTTGGTTTACGCACTTTTGAGTATTTTATACTTGTTCGCTACCAAATGGAGACGTTGAGAAAGCTTCGGTTTAGTAATTGCCCTTCCAAGAATATTGAACAACCTGAAACTAAATTACAGGCCAGAGGTGAGTAAACCGAATCGATAATTGGCTCCCGACTATCTGATCACTATGAATGCAAAATTTCACTAGTTACGAAAACTTGGCCGCCCTCAAATGATTTAACTAAAAATACATACAGACATTTTCACGTAGTGCAAGTGCGGTGTTCCTCACCAGACGATGGCCCACTTATTAAAATGCCCAAAGTGCCATATATCTGCACTTTGGAGGACCTAAAAAACACCACTGACGCCGCTGTAAACATGGCAACCTACAAAGCCTAGAAACTTTTAGGGAAAGAAAACTATCGATCCGAAATGAAGAAGAAGAATAAGGTTTCTAAAACGATGTAATTTGGGTGTCTTCAAGGCTTGATTGCTCTTCATAAACTAGTGCGCCTCACCATCAACGATCGATTCGCTGCTTACCATCAGGTGGTATCGCTGTCAAGTAGTTGAAGATTTTTCAAAATCCCAAAAAAAATAATTGTTAATTAACAACAAATTTCCAGTTTTCAGATTTATTCGTATACTTGTGTTGTTGTCGTATAAGACCTTGCTTTATGCCAAATTTCAAAATTCTGGGCAAAAATTCCCTATATATAAACTGCTAGTAAACTGTTTTACGAAATTGTTAGAGTTTTTAGGTTCCGCACCTACCTCAAAAAGGAAAAACGGAACCCTTATAGGATCACTATGTTGTCTGTCTGTCTGTCAAGACCCTTTATCTCGGGTGGAGGTATCGAGTTAAATTAAAACCTTATACTCAGGCCAGCGGTCCCATGGAGCTGTGCTATAAGACCTTACTTAACGCCAAATTTCATGATTCTAGGTCAACGGGAAGTACCCTATGAATTTTGATATCCTCGTAACTGTCGAAACGTACGTTTTTTGCCACATAAACCAAGGTATCTTTTTTTCTCGTTAATTTACTAGTTTGATTTTTTTACAGCTCTAACGGACCGTAGACGTAAGTATATGGTTTTAATTTTAACTCGATACCTCCACGCGTTCCCGAAATAAAGGGTCTTGACAGACAGACAGACGGACAACAAACCCCGTGTTACGAATTGCGATAAAAGTGATTATATAGCGAATCCGACCAAATTTAGTAGTCACAAAATATAAGGGCTATTGAGTAATAATTGTGACGTTGCGCTTTGGTCGGATTCGCTATATTATTGCTTTTGACGCAATTCGGAACGCAGGGAAAGTGATCTTATAAGGGTTCCGTTTTTTTCTTTTTGAGGTACGGAACCTTAAAAATAAGCAACTGACGCATATAAAAAAACGCTTGCCGATTTCATATCCCAGGTAACATACCACATCCACGTCTTACACTAACACCCCCCACAAGAAGGGGGTGTGTGCGCAATTTAAAAGATAAGATCAACCCAGCTCGCTCGAGACGATGCCTCTTAAATTATTCAAATAAAATCCCACTACGATATCTGTGATTGTAAATTTTGGTGTGCAGATGTGTACGTACACTTGGGGCCGAGAAATGTGTATAGTATTTGCAGGTGAGTATGTAAATGGAACAAAGAATTTTTGTTTTGTATTTTGCGAGATGTCTAGTGCTGATTTTTCGAATCATAATATAATTATGTAAAAAAGCGAATTTAAAAAGAAACCGGTCAATTGCGAATTCGATTCGAGCTCCGAGGGTTCTGTACGAACTTAAGCTTATAATCACAAAAAAGTATGTATTTTGTGATGTAACTACAAATTAACGGTTTTCGAAAGAAGGAAAAAACGGAACCCTTATAGGATCCTTTTGTTTTCCGTCCGTCTGTCTGTCAAGACCCTTTATCTCAGGAACACGTGGAGGTGTCGAGATGAAATTAAAACTGTATAGTCAGGTCTGCCGTCCCTTGAAGCTGTGAAAAACTCAAACTTGAGTCTGACTCGCACTAGCCCAGTTTTTATTTATAACGTGTATGTGTGTGTTTTAAGACAAAAATCTCAAGATATACCCCAGTTATTCTTGCTTAGCATAATGCTATCTAAAACAAATTTACACATAATAGATGCTTATCTCGAACATTTATAAACAAAATTGGATTCTCATAACACCCACTTCATAAAAACATTTCACCATTTTTCCTGCAAAAACACGAACAAGTTTATTCCCATGTAACCCAAATAACTGAATAAATTATCATTAATGAATCATCAGATTATTCTGATGGTTACAAGGGATACTTTTCCATACTAGTGTCGATGTAATAAAATACGCTTTTTATGACCGTATCTTTGCGCCGTTTTCTTCGGAACATGAGCAGATCTTTAAACTATATTGAATATTGTTTTTGGTCCGAGATTGCAGATTATGAATAGGTGTACATATCTTGTTCTTAACATAAAGTTTAATTTCTAGTATTATAAATACCAAGATGTGAAGAAGAGATATAAGTATACACGTCGATGGATGGAGAGGGAGACGAGAGGACAAAGAAAAGATGGATGGATTGTGTGAAGAGTGATATGAAAGAAAAGGGAGTTATTGAAAGCATTATGAGTGACAGAACAGAATAATAATAATTCACAACTATCACACAACGCCCTTCAGTCTCAAGCTAAGGAGAGCTTGTGTTATGAGTACTAGACAACTGATAAACATACATATATATTTCTAAATACATAGTATAGATAAATTACACCCAGACACAAAACAAATGGTCGTGCTCATCACACAAACATTTGTCCTGGGTGGGAATCGAACTCACGACCTCCGGCATAGCAGTCAGGGCCACTAACTACTAGACCAACAGGCCGAATAGAAGAAAAATCGTGTTGACCCCAAATAATACGGGACTAGGGCAGGAAGATGATGGTAACGAAGAAATTGGAGTGGGTTTTTAGTCAAAGTCTGACATTATCTCCTGCTCCGTCCAAGAGCGGGGGTTATTAAATGATTTTCCCACCGAAAAAAAAATATAAAATCCTGAAAATAATATCCAGTTCCCATTAGCCGAACCATTTTATAAACAACCAGTTTAAAACCTTTATGCTCGCATCATAAACGAAACACAACATTCTCATCACCGACATGACAAAACAAAATGCGGAAAAAATACAACATTTTTAACATAGGTACTTTTTTATGTCCGCAACTGTAAGTGGGGTTGCAAGACAAAGGGTATGCGCTTGACATCAGCATGGTTTTTTTTACCTACAGTGAACAGTTATAACGGCATATACTTTCGTTATTAGGGTACCGTAGGTACCTCAAAAGGAAAAATAGGAACCCTTATAGGATCACTTCATTGTTCGTTCGTCTGCTTGTTTGTCAAGACCCTTTATCTCGGGAACGCTTGAAAATATCGAGTTGATATTAAAACCATATACTCAAGTCTGCGGTACCTTAAAGTTGTGAATAAATTGAACTTCCAAGTTAACGAAAAAAAAAAAGATACGGCCGTTTATGTCGCAAAAAACCTATATTTCGTCACTCTCAAGGGAATCAAAATTCATAGGATACTTCCTGTTGACTCAAAATCCCCAAAATTTGGCATAAAGCAAGCTTCTTATGGCACAGGTATATGAATAAATCTGAAAACAGTTGTTACTTTTTTACGATTCGGGAATCTCCATTTAGGAATCGAACTATTCACATTGGTAAATATGTGCGAAACCCTCAGTGCGCGAGTCCGACTCGCACTTGCCACATTTTATTATAATAATATATATGTTTCTGTATGTTTATCACTTGTGAGAAATCTCTGCTAAAAATGTGGACGTATTTTTTCGTGAGGCAATGTAATGTACGTAGCGGTAATGGTGTAAAATTTGCTCTAGTTTTGTGGGGTGAATATGTTTGGCAGGGAGTGTATGGGATGTAATGTCCCCTGTGATAAAGGGGAAGTTTATCTTATCAGTATTTTCCTTGTTACTTTGATACCTCAAAACCCAAATATCATTTGGCGATTATATCGTACTAGCTTCTACCAGCGGCTTCGCCTGCGTGAAATTTGTTTTCTCCATATAAACTTTGGACCCCCGTTTTACCCCCTTAGGGGTGGAGTTTCGTAAAATCCGTTCTTAGCAGATGTCTACACCCTATAAGGAACCTACTCGCCAAATTTTAAGTTTGTAGGTGTTATAGTTTCTGAGATTTCGTGATTAATCAGTGAGTGGTATTTCGCTTTTATATATGGACTCTAATATTTGCAGTATCTAAGTTTGCGTTTATTTTAGAAAAGGGATTAGGGTTCCGCGCAAAAACAAAAACTTCTTGTAATTATGACCAAACGACATTAGTTTGCTGGTTAGAAAATAAAGAATAAAAACCTACAATTTAAACTTCAATTTACAGAATTAATTTTGCTCAATTTAGGACCCCTCTTCAGGTAATAGCCACCTTCACTTTGTGTCAAGTTTTGTGGTTCATTTCTGACTGCATCAGTTGTTTCACAAGCCCATCTTTTTTTGTAGTCTTCTTTATCTGCCTTCCGAGCCTATCCACAATTCGTTGTGATACTACGTCAAAAGCTAGTATTATGATCGTCATTTCAGCCGAAATACTTCCACTACTGGACATAGGCCTCCCCCAAATGTCACCACAATGGCCGGTCATGTGCGTCGTCATGTCATCGGATCCCCCGACCTTCACCAGGTCATCGGTCCACCCTATTTATTTACAAATATAAAATGCGACGTACGGGGAGTATCCAACTCGCGATTGTAGAAATGAGATGGCGGAATCAAGTAGATATATTATATCTTTCAGATATCTATCAGATATAGTGGCGATTGGTCAATCAATAGGATTAAACGTATTAGGAACGTCAATGTCTTACTGTATACCTTGCTGAATTAACGCGTATTCGATTACTGTGGAGCTTATCGTTTGAGTCTGTTTTCTTTAGAGATGTCAGGGGCCCAGCACGGTCGAAGCCTACTGGGGCCAAGGGTCTGCTTCTGAAAGGAAAACTCGGCCATGGTATGAAAAGGAACAGGAGTGGGTTTTTTAGTCAGTAAAAGTCTGACACACCATCTCGCTCCGCCCATGGGCTCATCCAATGACATCCCACGTCATTGGATGATTTTCCCAACGAAAAAAAAAATCTCTAATACTCTAACTTATAACTTAACGAACCAACCTGCCTCTAATATTGCATTTTCCACTCCTTTACCTAACAACCATTTTCACAAAACTTTCACCTCATAAACTCCACAACCGTAGACCTCTCCCCCCCCCCCCCCCATACAGTTCGATTCGAAATCTCATCAACACCTAACTCAATCACACCCAGGTGAAGTACAGACGCTTAAATTGTATTTCGACCAGGTCCATGTTAGTATTGCGTCTACCAGAGGCCGCTGAACGGACATAACTAGGTTCCGTACAGCCCACTAGGCATTCGCATAGGTGTCTACGTTATTCCGGGTACAGACTAAGCGAACGAACGCAATCAATCTGCTAGTTTTTATTTATTTATACAAAAAAATATTTACACACATATACAATCGACAGAAAAGAAGAAGGAATTAGAAGAATAGAAAATCTGTCATCATATTGTCTTTTGTTTCATCACTTTTTTCTTTATTTATATTTAATTTTATACTTCTCTACTATAATACACGAAGGTGTATCATCATCATCATCATTTCAGCCGAAAGACATCCACTGTTGGACATAGGCCTCCCCCAAGCGTCTCCACAACGACCGATCCTGTGCGTCTCGCATCCACCGCATTCCCGCGACTCTCACCAGGTCCACCTTGTGGGAGGGAGGCCTTCCAACGCTGCGTTTTCCGGTGCGCCGTATCCGGTCGAAGGTGTATAATTTAACTGTTTTCCATATCATCTTACAAATCAAGCGCGTGTTCATCTATAGATCAGATAGCCAAATGCATAAAAATGTTTGATGCATTTGGCTATCTTACTGCATACCTACCTGCGAAGTCAACAAACGGACGGGACCCATTATAGCCGATGCCTATCAGGGCTGCGGTATTATTCGAATCAGTTACCACGGCCCTGAGACGCAAAAGGCAACTGAAGAATCAAAGGAAGGTTTTAGTCAATAAAAGTCTGACGCTACTTCTCGTTCAGAACCAGCGAAAGAAGGCGGACCAACTTGTGAACTTACAAGCCAACAAATGGGAATGAGCAATGCTGCTCCGTCCACCTACATCTTTGGTTATTGCTTCGCTACCGTGGGTCGTAGCATGATGGGTATAGCCTTTCTAAATCAATGGCCTATCAAACACTAAAATACTTTTTTAATTCAATCTAGTCGTTCCTTAGAATTTGACTGTGGTTTCAACTAAACAAACAAACTCTTCTGCTTTATAATATTATTAGTATAGATGTGTACATAAACGATTAAAAATGAAAAGAACAAGTACTGCTGATAGAGGAGCACGACAGTTCAAAATAAACTCTCAGCAAATGAATGTATGAAGATGAGCGAGCGTTCAGTGGCCTACAACGATTTTTTCATTCGTTCACGCCTTCGCTTGGTCTGTACGCAGCATTAGGTTCGTATGGATGCATACATCATAGGATTGTTAGTAGATTTGTGGTCTGCTAGTGAAGTTATGTTTCTGTCGGCTAAAGTCATGAAAGTCATGGAGTGTTTTTGAACTAGAAACTACCTGCATATCTTTTCTCCTTCACTCTCAAATCCATCCAAAGGATGTCTGTAAAAAATCTTTTAGCGATATACAGGGTGTCTTTGACATCGACCCACAAACGAATACCACAGATCCAGAACATGATTCTGGACCCCCCAGTGGTGGAATTTTTCGTCAGCTCTTTTTTAATTTTAAAAAATCAAATCTGTACTTTTTTAAATTTAAACTGTTTAAAATCGTTATTTTAACCAACCCCGATAATAATTTTAGTAAAAAGAAAAAAATAATAATTAAAAAGTCATCGGGGTACATATTATAATCGTTATTCTAATAAATCCCGATGGCATTTTTAATTTTAAAAGTATTGTTTTTTTTTAAGTTCATTCATTTTTTTCACTAATAATGTTACAATAACGATTTCATCATACAGTTTCCGACTCGGGCCAACCTAGCCAAGTTACAACCATTTCGTTTCGATTCTGTTTTCGTCGATCGTCTCGGGTAGGCCACGTCTCCGATTCCTTTATTCTGACGTCATCTCAACGCTCAATCACGTGGAACAGGAGGTGTGGCCGGCTCGAGGCGATCAACGAAATGAGAATCGAAACGAAACGGTTATAACTTGGCTAGGGGGCTGGTTCCTACCGTACGTAAAGTTTAAATAATTAAATAATTTTGTTTTCAATGAAAACTTAGTTGCTAAACCCTCGAAGTACGAAAATCGCTTGCATCACGTTAGGAATTAAGGGGTGACCAGATGGTTTCAAACTTGCGTTCCAACCAATGTGACCTTGGTTTATGTGTTTAGTTTGTGTTGCAATTACATGGATTTAACCACGCGCCAACACGTTCGGTGGTTGGGAAAACGCGACTCCCAACCAATGGCGTTTGAAAGTCATGGATTACAACTGCTGTCTACACGGTTTGAAACTAGAAAGGTCACTTTGGTTGTGACGTTAGTTTGCAACCGTCTGGTCACCCCTTTAACCTCTGTCCAGACACTATCCAGTCATTATTAGACTAACCTAGCCTAGCAAGCCTCATGCAATGCCTGCAATCAAGCCATAATCTGCCACGTACCCGAAAAAATACTTTCAAATCCCAAATCGTATTTACCAGTCTCATAATTAGCCTTCAAATAAATAAGTTACGACCTCTAACTTGAAGACACGTCTCGTTAGTTAACGCGTAGTCCCAGCTGGACATCTCAGCCGTGATTAAGTTACAAATTAGAGCCCCTAATACCAGCTTAGGTCCCCGGTGTGAGGGCATAAGTGTTGGTACGGTGTTTGGGGTGTTAAGGCGTGTGTTTTATACCTTTTCATCGTTGTTTTAGATGCGTACAGATACCGGCATGGATCTTGAGCGCTGACTTCCACTTGCGCAGAAATGAAATATCGGGTGTCTTTAGTGGTATGAAGTGAGACGCGTTGGCGGGGAGTGCAATCCTTGTGCAGTGATTGGCTCGCCGATGTGTACGTTGCGCAAAGCGAACCCCACTATTTCGCCGAGCGTTGAGCGCTCGGTGAATGAGTGGGGATCGCTTACTGACAAATGCTTGCACTGACTGGACAGGTCTAATAAAATCTGTGTGGTTCTTTACTCAAAAGACAATCTCAGACACTAATCTGCATGATCCTGCCACTACATGTTTACCGTATGGACTTAGAAGAGACTTTGGCCTGTGAGTTTCTTCTCAGGGTAGTCAGCTAGAAAACACCGACCTCATACAGGTTTTTTTTGTTAGCCTGTTCTGTTTCACTTCTAGGCAAAGGTCTCTTTCCACTCCCTCCATCTTTCGCGCGCCCGGTCTTCCTCTTGCCAGTTCCGGCGAAATCCGTCTAGTTCGTCGCGTCGTCTCCTTCGTGGTCTGCCGCGACCCCTTCGCACTATCTAGTTTAAAGTAACGAAAAAAATTACGTGTAATAGTGTTATTTATAACCAATTTACAAAATAAACATTATTTTATCATTTGTCCTTTCAACACTACAGGCAGATTTATTTCTAAGGAGGTTAAGTTGACGGATAAGCTCACTCATATCATTCATTCGTCTTATGTATGTGTGTCCGACATTTTCTTTCTAGTCTTCTTTTCCAAATGCCTCAAGAAGGTATCAGAAAGAAAAATGGTTTCGTCGGCTTTCAAAGTCATTATTATTACTTATGTTTTCTTTATTCATTTGTTTATGTACATATAAATTATATTTTTAAATATTTCAATAAAAAATAAAAAAAAACATTTAAAAATATAAAAAATAGTGTCCCACCGGTATCGGGAACAGGGTCCAAGCTACCGGCGGTCAGGGCTCCAGAGAAAGGAACCTCCTAACAATACGAGCCGTGTCCAGGAGTACCACTTTCTGAATCAAACCCTTGATCCAGCCGCCTAACGCGAGCCTCCTAAGGTGTTGGTCGAGGCTCTTGGCTATTAAGCCATTGGCTGACACGACTATCGGTACAATGATCGCTGAGTCCACATCCCACATGTCGACAACCTCGCGAGCCAAGTCAATATACTTGATTTGTGTATCTTTCTCGGCTTTCACGAGGTTCTCGTCATGCGGAACGGATATGTCAACAATCATTGCACGCCTCTCGCTTCGGTCCACCACCACTATATCAGGCTTATTGGCTACAATTTATTACTTATTACTTTTGTTTTTTTTATTACGGTTTTTTTTCACGTCTAAAAGTAATTTAGGTTGAAGACTGATCCATACTGATATTAAAGGATGTAAAAGTAACTCAGTCTGTCTGTTACGGTTTCTCGGTTAAACTACTAAACCGACTTTGATGAAATTTTGTGCTTAAACCCCAGCGACATAAGCTACTTTTTAGCTAATTTCGACTTCGACTTCGCGTCCCTTATAACCGGCATTCATGGAAACAAAGTCGTGGACATTAACTAGTGTTGTATAAATTAAAGATGGCTTGTTCTAATTTTTTTTTATTTTTTATTTATGCAGGCACTTCTTTAGTTTGACCTCAACAAAAGTTGAACTGCTATTCTCGTTTTATGACAATAACAAGGGGCTTGCCATGGTTCTGAAACGCAAAAAGCAACTGAAGAACACATGTGGGTTTTAATCAGTAAAATGACATGACATGCCCTTTCACTCTACATAAAGCGGAGCCGAGGGCTACAGTGACAAATTTGCACGTGTATCAAACGACTTTTTTCAATACACTTACGAAGAAATTAATAAACGGGGGTTGACCGGCCACTTTGCGTAGATATATAATATTTATTTTGTAAATAGGTTTAAAAAATAAATTTTTTCGTCAGTTTAATCTAGATTAGATCGGTGTTTCCTAGCTGACTACCCTGAGAAGGAACATCGAAACTAACTCCTAAGTTAGTAAATATGTAATGGTCAAATTACAATCAGAGCGGGGGGAGAGCATATAATAACTTCATGTGTGATGATTTCCCACCTCGAAAAAATAAGGAAATGCCTTTTCGACGGTGGTTCTGGCCTTATACAATGGCCCTAATAGCCTAAAATGGATAAACATGAACAATAATGAACAAGCTCAATTCTATTTGTGCATGTTATGACTAGCGGTATACGTTAGATGTATGGAAAGGTAAATAAATATCAACCCGCTAAATTACTTACAGCAGGTAGTTAGGTACCTGTAATTCCGCCCGTAAAATTAAAAAATCCAGACATAAAAGCCTCATTCATACTTTATAATGACATTACGCAGCCACGTAAACTCTCATTATTCCTAACGATGTCATCTGACCAAGATAATCTGAGTTCAGACGGTGCCCATAGAGTAAGAATGTTTAGAGGAGACTATAACGGCTGAACAGGTAACGATTTGGTTCGGCGAGGTTAGAAATCTTCAACGTAGTCAGGACTGCGTAGATGCCTGTTAGATCATTATTGGAACTTTCAACATTGATTTGCGGTTACAGCAGACAGGTACAACTCTCTTCTAAAATTTTAGTTGCGTTGATTGCCGAGTCGCCGAAAGCGCCCGAACAGTATCCCTTCTGTATGTTTTCCTTACTCTATGCAAGTGACACATTCAATTGTGGTGGGTGACGTCACGCGATGGGTTAGACGAGTTTCGATAACTTTCTGCAAGTTAACTAAACGTGTTATGGGAGTCAGAAAAGTTAGACCTTGGGTTTTGTTGATGAAGAAGTAATGGGGGTTTCAGGGGATTATGCGTTGGGTTGTCATGGTTATAAGGATAGAGGTTTTGCTTACATCAGTTATTTTTACTAACATTTTCATCCTGCAGAGTTATATCTTTAGCAGTTGATGTTTTGGAAACACATTAATTATGCATGTAGCTAAGGAGTTGAATTCCCTGCCGGTTGTGTTTCCAGATGGCTACTACCTAGGGGTCTGTAAGTCAAGTATGAATAGGTTATTTCCAGGCAAGCGTGCTCCATCGTCGACCATTTCATCGCTTAACATCAGGTGACATAGTGGTCAAACGCGACCCTGTCAACAATAACAAAAAAAGACAGCAGTTTGCACTCATTATAAGCTGGATTCTCAGAAATCGAAAATTTATTAAGCCATCGAAACCAGGCGTTAAAAATTAAAAACTTATACAGATATTTAAAACAATCTTTTCTTGCAGACAGATTCGAGGTGACAATGTGATAATTCAGAATTGTGACGACCGTTTTAATAAAAATCATATAAATAATCAATATTATAGAAGGCGTGTGTAATTACTTCTCCACACTCGAACGGCTGTACGAATTGCGAGAAAACTTACATACTTTTATTATTAATGATATGCAATGGAACTATGTTCCCTTGAAACGATTTTCTACAATCACGCGGGCGAAGCCGCTAGTAGTTGCTAGTTATGAATAATTTCTATTGAATTTAAAGAATATCAATGAAAAACAATTTGTTATTTTAATCAGGAAATAATGTTTTAAACTTGAATCATTTTCATTAAAGTAATCATATATTAATTAAATAAGTTTTCCAAATAAAATAAAATCTTTCTGGTACATATTATCTCAAAATTACACATATAAAGCAAGAATAGTTTTCCCAACTGCAACTGTTATGACTATTAACTCAGTCCCCCATACATAAATTATTACCACCATTTTATATAATCATATGAATAACATAATATTTAAAATGCCATCTAAACGTCGCATCAAATGGCATTATCATGGAAATAAGAAGTTAAATCCACATTCCTGAAGCAAATGGGCCAAGCCTCCCCTTGGAAAAATATCCTTATGACTAGTGTGGCTAGTAAATCGTGCGAAAATTTGGGACACGTTTAAACTGAAGAGATTCCTTCAGTTTTTTTTTTTATTATTATTGATAGGCTCGCGTTAGACCACTATCACATCTGAAGGAAAGTGACGATGTGGACGACGATGATGCAAGCTTGCCGAGAACTTCGGCAGAGAAAATTTTACTCCTTAGCTGTAGTCCTTTGCTTACACCTGTGGTTCAACCTTCAGTTGTTTTGCCTACTGGGGCCAAAGGTCTGTTTCTGTAAGGAAGACTCGGCTCTGGTACAAAAGGAACGATGGAACAAGAGTGGGTTTTTAGACAGTAAAAGTCTGACACTATCTCGCGCTCCGCCCAAGAGCGGGGGATGTTATAAGATTTTGACACGGAAAAAAAAAGTTATGCTTAAAATTAGGTTCTTTAACTCAAGAGTGAATAGGTTACTTCTAGGCAAGCGTGCTCCATCGGCGACCACTCATCATCAATGACCACCAGACGAGACAGTCAACGCGAGCCTATCTATAAAAATATTTTATTCTTCTAAATATTACAATGTCCCAAAAAAACCCTCAAAAACCTGGTCACAGCAATCATAACCCGACCCCCACATTTAATAAGTCGGGGACTAACCAAGATTTATTTAGTATAATATCGCCTATGTGGCATATATAATGCAATATTGACACGTAGATGAAAATCTCGGTTTTTTACCGATTTACATAGTAATCTTGGAAGAAAAAATGGTTTATATTAAATGTTTACTGAGCTTCATTCAAGAATGGTAAACGGAAATTATGTGGGTAAAGAAAAACCGTTTTATCAATGTATTATTGGTTTTGTAGTAGCCAATGTTTTTATTATTTTTTTGTAACTGTTATGGTGGTTTCGTTGGCGATTGGCTGCTGCACTGAGTGTCTTGGTTCGATTATTCGTGAAGCGCACTAGTTTATTAAGAGCCTGTTCTCTCTAGCCTTCAAGACCATTACATTTTGATACAAGTGCAGAAAGTTTGTCATTGCGACCGAGGTGGAATTCACACGAGCCGTAGGCGAGTGTGTTATGGAGCCGATGGCTACAGTGACAAATTTGCACGTGTCTCAAACGACTTTTTCAATACACTTACGAAGAAATTAATAAAGGGGGGTTGACCGGCGACTCGTGGGGACGCGCGCCCAGCCTGATACGATAAAAATGTAATAAAATTGTGGCGGGGAAGAGCACGCGCTATTTCTGCACTAGTGCGGAAAATAGTCTATTGCGTGCCTAAAAGCGGTGGGATAAGAGCGGTTTTCGAGTAAGTGTATTAAAAAATTATTACCGGACGGGAAGACCGCAGCAGGTAAATTGTTCCAGTCCATCGATGTACGCGGTATAAACGACGACACGAAACGCTTAGTATTTGTTTAGGTAGGTAACAGGTTTATTCACAAATGCAAGTTCACAGCTGCCAACATGGCCACCCGACTCAAAGGCCAATAGTCTCAAATCTCAAATCGCAAAATCTCATCCTTTAAACATTATTCCATTATTCAAGTACTAATTAAAACAACGCCACGTTACGTAGTTTAGTCGATCGATTGTGCTTTACATTACCCGGGAATCGAACTGATACACAATCTTGTGCCTCCTGGTTAATTAAAAACGAAGAAATGCGAGCTTCTAAAACGCAATCGGAATTGAACCATCTTTTTTTGAAAGTAAAGGGAATTCAGTCTTATTTTGTAAGTAGGAGAGTTTGGTTTGGAATGTGGATGAAGTGATATGTTGTCTTTTGGTATGTGAATGGTGTAATGTTAGGATTACAATAAAATTGTTTTGTGTTAGTGTTAGTTGGTTTGCTATTGTTATTATTTGAGGTACTTAAGTATAATATAAAGATTTCTTTTCATAGGCAATAGGTATTACGTCATTTTTTTTATTATTATTTAAATTATTAATATTAGCTCTAGTAATATAAATATGATAGATATTTTGAATAATAACAAAAAAAAATGACAACCGTTTTCATTTTAGTTAGTAGAGCAAAGCAGCTGATTGTTTTTCCTTCCAAATGTGTTGATAAGAACCTAGATACTTACTTACATAATTATAAATAATGATGTAGGTACTTTAATAAGTGTAAAAAACACTTTCTAAGGACAATACAAAAAAGTTACTTTGTAAAGTGATAAATAAACCTGCCTGTTTATTTTCCTAAAATGAAATATTTGGTAGGTAGGTACCCTACTAGGTATACATAAATAGGTAGTACATTTCTTTTTAAGTACTTACATAGGTAAGTACTTATTTAGTCTACTAAGTTGTGAGTTAAAATTAGTCGTTAGACATTTTGTTAAAAAAATCTGGTCGCTCAGTCTACATTTGGTACCTGCCTACCTATTTAGATAACAAACTCAATGAGCAAGCGCAACGCCCATAATCGGTCGGTCGACCCGAAGATACCCGAACGCATGTTTACCGGTCGCGTCGGGATCAAGCGCACGAAGTCAGCCGAAGTTACACGAGTCCTGTCCCCACCTCCCGATCCCCGCCAACACCCCCGCAGGTCACGGACATGAATAGCTCGCGAAATTAATGTGCACTTTTTGATAAGTCATTGACAGATAAACATAATTCTAATATTTATTGGTTTTTTTTTTCCATTATGTCTGAGGATTAAGTCTAAAAGGTGATTCTTAATATTCTAAAAACGTATATTTTATTGACTGTTGTAGACTAAATAAATTGCGGACTCGTATGAAGTGTCAAACAAATGATGATATATGTGTCAGTTTGTAAAAAAATAATGATTTATGTTTGCTTAATTAAGCGTAGAACCAAAAACAGTTTAAATATACATATTTTTATTGATATTATAAAATGAATCGTTTTTAAGTTTTTACATTATGAGATGTTGTTTAGGTAATTTATCAGTTGTCCAGAACGTGTTTTGTAAACAACAATAATTATGAATTATTGTTATCTAAATATTTTTACGCCGCTGCTGAATCTCAGCTGCCCGAAGGCACGGCAATTATTAATTGAAGTAATCTATAATCTATTATCTCTAAGCTCTTATTACATTTAACAAATGTGAGCCATTTACTCGTGGCTCGAGGCCCTATCGCTTTGAACAATATTTCTACTAAACAAACAAACGGGAAATGATAATTTTGTGTAGTCTTAGTTAAAATAATGGCGATTTACTGCAAAATGGCTCTTAGTATTAATTTATTTATTGCTTTTGTAATTATGTTGCGAGTTTTATTTGACTTAGTTGAAAATTAAATCGGTTTTAAACTAATTAGTTATTTTATTTATTTGTATTTACAAATTACCTACTGCATAATAACCACGATTTATCCAGTAAACATAAATTTTAACTTTTAATATAATTATTCTTTTATAGTAGGTCAGCACTCAACTACTCACTCACCGTTGTTCAAGTGTCACAAAATTAAGTTTAAAAAAAAATAAAGTCAGAATAACATTGCACACTAATAATGGCCTTGGGCTCTTGGGTGACGTATACTTAGAAGTCAGATATATCCTATTTCTTTCACACACACGGTTTCGCGCGCTACGCAGTCACATCGTCCGCCGTCGACTAGTTCGGGCAACGGTCTTCGTCCCCTCCGCCCCTCATCGCGCTCCTCAGTTACGCCGCGCGCCTTTTCATATACGGACGTATTTGTTATTTTTTTTCGAGTGCTCGTGTAACTTTAAATCAAAATGGCGGAGCTCACGCCCGGTCACAGTAGATGGAACATAGAAACTACTGGTTATGAACCTAAAAGCGCTCCAGAAAACCTACGTATATTACGCCGAATCGCTGCGAAAGTAAGTGACGAAATTAAAGGAACTGTTCGTGGTAGAAGACCTAAGGCTATTGACTTCACCGGCTTGCAACCAGACCTCATTGATAAGCTAGCACAGGAGAACTCAGAAGTAATTGAAATAAAAGTCAGAGAAGTAGAAAGATCCGTCATTTACCATCAATTAATGGACTTATACATTTATGAGAAGATAATGCCTACCACCTTCCATCTATTTATCAAACTTTACGGCAAAATCCCTGCTCATATGGATTTGGGGGAATTCAGGAATTACCTCTACAAAAACGGCTTTATGTGGAAACAAATATTAAAAGGCACGTCTGTTGTTATTGAAAATCCTAAAGTTATATATGAAAGGTACGCTTATTTGAAATCACTTCAACATTACAGAAAACAGGGTAAGACCATTTATTTCATTGATGAACTTGCTTTCGATACTACAGGTGAGATTTTTACTATAAAACAAAGCATGCATAAATTTGGGCCGCTAATTAGACTAATCTACGCCGTAAGGAATGAAGGAGTTCAAGTCAAGCAATTTGTAAGTGAGTTCAGTGCTGAGACATTTTTAAAATTCATCATGGAATCATTTTTGAAGCATTTATCAGAACCGAGTGTTATTGTTTTAAATAATTACAAATATCATTGTCAAGAGTTTTTGACATTACCAAACGAAGATAGTTTGAAAAAGGAAATGTGTGATTGGCTGGAATACTTTGACGTTCCTCACGAACCTGAGATGCCAAAAGCGTTGTTATTTGAACTGATACAGAAGTACACTGATATATCAAAGAAGTTATATGTAGTTGATAGTATTTTGAGGGCACACGGACACGAGGTTTTGAGGTTACCAGACTGCATTGTGAAGCTGACTCCTACGACTTATTACTTTGATATGCTACGAGTGAATATGGCACAATTTTTAAAGGAGCATGTAGGCCCTGATCCTGTAATGGCAATAAATAATATTATGGACACTACTAACGATCATATCAGTCAATACTCTGAAGTAATCGTGGCTGAAGAACAAGCCATTCTCCTGAAAGATGCCGCTGTTGACAATTTGTTAGATGAGCTAGAAAATGTTATGAAAGAAGTAACGGCAGAAAATAATGGACTGGATTCTGAACTACCTTCAAATGACTCTGATTCTGATTAGTAGAGCCCTTACCTAACATTTATATTTTTAGGTGTTTTGTTTTTAAGTAAAGTGTTGTTTCTCAAAATGTTTAATTGAAATTTTAAAATGATAAATTCTTTATGATTTTTAGTAATAATGGTTTTTACTTTTTAATACCAACTAATGATTCCTTTAGCATAAGCAATTTGTAGTACATAGACACAATTACACCTAGGACTTTGGGAACGTTTGAAAGAGTAACCCTGAAACGCAAAGGGCAATTGTAGGACACAAGTGCGGTTTTTTTGATTAAAAGTCTGATACGCCATTACGTTCCACCCTAGAGTTAGAGAAATCATTGGACGACTTCCTACCTCAAAAAACATCCTAACTACCTACTTTGTTTCTTTGTTTTACTTAAAAATAAAAAGGCTATCGCCAATTCCATTACTTACACAGGATACCTACACAAAATTCACATAGGTAGGTTCTCATCGCACAGTGTATGACAGCACATTACTTTGTGTAATTTATTTCATCACCTCTGCTCTCAAAACTTTGAAAGAAAACATCGTGAGAAAACCAAATTCGAAGACATGCGACATTCACCAACGCGCACTGGGCCCGCGTGGTGGATTACACGGCCCATTCCCTCCTAGAGAGGAGGCCTGAGCCCCAGCAGTGAGAACATTGAAAGGCTGATTATGCTTATGCTCATCGCACAAAAGTCCAGACATACTGTCAAGATCGTCTTCCATTTGTCCGTGAACACGTCACAATCAGGGTTTATATCCAAGAAAGTGCGAGGTATAGGGGCTGGACTCGCGCAACAGTGTAACTCGCAAGCTCTGTGAACATACATATTGTAATACTTTAAATCGAATTGTATAGATATATTGCAATTTTTGTGCATAGGTAACTTAAATCTTTCACAAACACACAGACAGAAATCTCACTAAAAAATTGTCTTATACGGGGCAAAGAACCTGCGATGATTCAAAGATTCAAAAGCATTTATTTCAAATAAACCATTTACCGGCACTTTTGAAATGTCAAGAAGTCAGTCAGTCAGAAAAAAAAATGATGCTAATTGCACTAATACACTAATGTATATCGACAAAGCTAACCATATCAGCCACTGCGTCATCAAATCAACAAAATATACCTACAAAAGATATTTGACGCGTCAAACTCATTCAATTATCATTCTGTCCTTAAAATAAAAGAAAATAGTAAAGTCTCCAATTCATAAAAAAAAAATCTACCGATTTCCTTCTTTTATTACGTTTCACTTTTTGACGAGAACACCCATAAATTCTCCCAATTTCACATGGATTCCATTAGTAGCACTTGATTTTGATAAAAATGGAACCAGCCTGGAAATCTGTCCTATCAATTTGCCTGCTGCTGGATTATAATTTAGGTGTCTTCAAAGCTATAGTGAATAGGCTCTTAATAAACTAGTGAGCCTCACCATCATCAACTGCATCACTGCTTACCATCTGGTGGGATTGCTGTCAAGCACTAGTTTATATATCATTAAAAAAAAAAACAGTCAAAAATTCAGTTTTTTAATGACGGAGTTCAGAGGTTTCAGAGGTAACAGTATAAAAAATTCATCGAATTGAGAACGAAGAAAAAAAGCACTTTCCGAAACCATTTAATTACTTTCAGAACTTAATAATTAGTAGTCCCTTCTGAACTTAACGTGCTGACCAAAGGTTTCAATTAGCTAGTAACTTGGTTCAGTCACAGAATAGATAAATAGGTTCAGAATGTCCACTCTATGCAACTAACGCAACAAGGCGCACGCACATTTTTTTAAAATGTGTATCAAACTTGGTTTCGATTCCCGGGTCGGTAAAAAAGTGCTATTGGGTTTTCCTATTCAAAAATACTCTGTACCTGCCCGGAGTTTGGAAGTTGGTGGTGTGATACCCCCGTAGGGCCCCGTACCCCTTAAAGCACGTAAAACTGTTGATCCTGTGCCTGATCTCTCTCCGGTCATATCGGATTGCCGTCTCATGAGAGTAAAGGAACAGAGAGTGCCCCCTGTGTTTGGGCGCACACTTGTGCACTATTCTGCCGTCGTTATTAAAAAGGGTACAACTAACATTATTTTCGAAATTGAGGTAGGTAAATACTATTCGGGATAAGATTTTGGCTGATGCCGCATAATTATGTTTTTAACTCGATTTCGAAAAAAAGTTAGTTGAGCTCTTTTCAAAAACGACGGCAGTATTATGTTCTGCGTAGTTGACTACTATCTGATGAGATTGGCCACCGTGATCGAAATTCGGTTGGGAAGATTATTAAGTCATGCTCATGATACTTTCACCCGCTAAAACATTTTCAAATAATAAAAAGTCATCATTTATTCGACCTTCTGTGTCTTATCTATTCCGTGGTCCAGTATAAATTTCCCGTGTGTTTCATATTTGATGAGGGTAGTTCGTTTAGTCCTCAAGGACTGGAGTACCCTTGACCGTACCTTTGATTAAAGGGAAAAATAAATGGACAATGTGGCTGATCTTTAATATTAGGAGGTAAGGAGGTAATGGTTTTTGGATTAGGGGTTATTATCTAGGTTTCTCTACTATAATATGCATGTACACATTTTACACTTAAAGCTTGCTCACGAACCTCTCTATCTATTAGTGAAAACTGTATGAAAATTTGTTCAGTAGTTTTTGAGCTTATCTCAAACAGACACACAATGCCATATATGTCCCAAACAGTTTGGAACTAACACCGATCAGGCCCCGCGCCAAGAAAGAGAAGATGATTACAAGGCCATGTAATATTTCTACAATTCATATTAGGTAGGCATTTATCGTCGCTCCCGGTCGCACTCGGATAGTTCGACGCCACGCGCTGACCCTAGCGCGATCGCCGAGCGTTGGTATGAAAAGTGAAGTACATACATGAGATTGACTTCTGTACCTATCTATTTTGTAACTAGACCAACAGCCCCCCTAGCCAAGTTACAACCGTTTCGTTTCGATTCTCTTTTCGTCGATCGCCTCGAGTACGCCACGCCTCCGATTCCTTTATTCTGACGTCATCTTAACGCCCAGTCACGTGGTCAGAACAAAGTAATAGGAGGCGTGGCCGATTCGAGGCGATCAACGAAAAAAGAATCGAAACGAAACGGTTGTAACTTGACTAGGGGGGCTGGCCAGACATAATTGAAATAGATACTTTCTAATAAATGGTGCATCGATACCAGAAAATCAACCCTTTATATGGTTATAAACTTTTGATTTTATATAATTCTGACATAAATACCCCTCAGTTGTAGCTAATATATGTAAAACACAGACTTCGGCAAGTAATTCCACTTCTTAGCTGTACGCATAATGAATGTTTCAATAGAACCATAGTACTAACTTCCTGTATCTTAGAATATACTACAAACATTATTAAATTCAAACATCCTTTGCCTTTTGATACATATTTCACATTATAGGACCGTGTTCTAAGGATTTTACTCATTAAACTAACGATCGATGTAGAAGTTCAGTATATTATGTGAACAGTTGCAAATGTCGGTGATAGAGTTGTGTTAGTGATTATTTTAATCCATATTATTAAAGGAGAAACTGACCGGCTGACATATCAACGTACAGCCAAAACTACTGGGACAAGGAGCGTAAAATTTTGCACAAGGCTTTTTTTTTATGCCGTAGGTAGGATTTTTCAAAATTCCCTACCGGGAAAAAACCCTACCGGGATGAAACGAAGGTCTACAGTTTGTATGGAGAAACCTACTTTCAAGCGGGCGAAGCCGCTGGTAGAAGCTAGTATAGTATATAGTATACGAGGGATTTTTTCAAATGAATTTCAGTGGCTGTTTTAACTATCCGCAAATTGATTTCTAGTGGATATTGTGATGTAAAATGTAGTGTAGTTTTGTATCTCAAATGTCTGTGCAATTAGACAATATGTGAAATCATTGAAGCATGCGTGGTCTCAGTAAAATGAAGTGAGAATTTTATTGTAGAGTTGACATTAGAATATGTATGTACATCCATATTTTAATTGTAAACAATTAAACTAGGTCAAATACGAAGACATGGCTTAAAGGACTTAGTATCCAAGCCAAAACAATACCAAAACCAAAAAAAAATAGCATGCGATAGAATTTTCATATTAATATTATAAAAGCCTAGCCTAGCCTGTGCCAGCGGCTTCCCATGAGAGAAAGCAGAAAACAATTTCAAGGGAACATACTCCCGGGATGAAAAGTATCCAATGTTCTATTCAAGGATATGGTCTACCCGTATGCCAAATTTCATCCAAAACCGTTCAGCGGTTTGAGAGTGATTGGAGTAACTTACACGCGTACATACGTACATGCATATAGGGTTGCCAACTGTTTTTTTTTTGAGAAAATTAACGTAAGTATCACATTTTTTTAGCAGAGAAAAAAAAGTATCTACCTACTTATTTGAAAGATTTTTTTGTCCAAATTATATTTATTTGTAAGTATGTTTCTTCTGAAGACATATTTATAAGTGTTTCTAGCGCAAACTAACAGTTTTCATTATCCTTTTACTTTTGAAGGAATTTCAATTTAAATAAGTACATAAACGAGCAACTCATTTCCAATTCATCTTTATTTGTTTTGATTTGATTTGAAACAAAACGTATTCGTGTTTCGACGTAGAACTATCGTTAATATGTTTCATTTTAAGCATAACAGTGATGTTAAAAAAGAGAGTACTTTCATATTTATATTTAAAAAAATAAAAATATAATAATATAAAACAAAGAAACAATAAACAAACTTTAATTTTCTGCAAAAGTATAAAGTATATTTACCAAAAAATAATGTAAGATACATTATTCGCTATCGCCGCCATAGTGTGATCTTGGTAGTTCGCGCGCCACGCGTCCCGAGCTCGTACGGTCGCGGGGCGGGGTAGCGTCGCTCGCTTCACTCAGTAATCAATATAACGTGGTGTGAAACGCACGTCAGTTTTTTTAAAAATTAGACAGGTGAATATTCTTTCATTTTGTTTATTATTACTCGTTCCATATTACTTTTACAACCTATTTCTTAGAAAACAATATCGCTAAATGTTTTGTTTCGCTTTATAAACAACATTTTATGATCAGTTTTATTCGGTTTGAAACTGGATTTAACCGGTTTGCAATGGAGCATTGTTGTCGGATTATCTTGAATGAATGGAGTTTTCTGGCTGTATAAAGTGGTGTGCCACTGGGATAGACTTGGGAAGAAGGTCCCCCCCCCCCCCTTCCTAGTGGGGCTTTCTTCGGCCCTCCTTAGACTTATAGTGTGAAATGACGTTAACAGTAGCGTTCCTGAAATGACGTCATCAGTAACGTTCCTACCTATTCTTTATGGCGTAGAAGTCTACGATTTGGACCTATTTATCAGCTTAAACACTAGGTATTGTGTTTATACGTACAGTTGTCTAGTTGCTTGTATGGTACATAATCTTTATTTATATATCTAGCTGACTCGGCAAACATTGTTCTACCATATAAATTACTAAAAAAAAGGGTAGGTGGGGTGGGAGGGTAAAAAATAGATAACTTCCTATACTGAGACCTACTGGAATACACATAAAATATCATAAGAATCGGTCAAGCCGTTTTGGAGGAGTTTTGTTGCAAACATTATGACACAAGAATTTTATATTAGATTCTTCTGTGCGTGTGTTTGTCATCTGACTCCTCCTAAACGGCTTGACCGATTTCGATAAAACTTTGTGTTTATATTTGGGTGGGTCCGTAGATGGTTTGAAAATAAATTGGACCCGGTAGGTGGCGCTGCAATCGATTTGTCTATTTTTTTTTTTAAGATTTGGTATTTGGTCAGGACAATGTCTGTCGGCCCCGCTAGTTATTATAAAAAAAAACAATGTTTAAGGTTCAGTAAAAGGATTTAGAATCCTTTTAACTATCAAAAGTTTGTCGCATTTTCACGATTTTACCACAATGTGTAAATAACGAATCAATTTTCGGTTTGTACATTGAGAAATGAGGACATTTTGTACATTGAAAGATTCAATAGTGAAGTCAGAAACCGAGGGTTAATGTTTTCATTTATTTTTCCTAATCTATATCATTTATGTATTTTTTTATACGTGTCAAATTTTATATATGTTTTATTATTAATATCTCAATTAGCAATGTACCTACTAATATAAACAAATTGTAATAATTATAGGAAGGGTACTTTCTCCTGAGATACAGTTTGACTACTGAGTCCCGGAGACACAGCAATTAATTTTGTGACAATGACACTCTTGTTTACAAAATGATTATTATTAAATGATAATCATTTAAATCATAAAATCTTAATCTGACAAAAATAAAACCTTATAGATTACACTGGGTTTCACTAAATGATTTAGCTTTTGTCCTCAACTTCGTTCACGTGAATGTCGAGTGTCGTTATTGCGGACGCTAGTCGAAGTCGAAGACAGTAGCCTATGTTCTTCCTTGGAGTTCAAGCTTATTCTGTAACAAATTCCATCAAAATCAGTTCTGTAGTTTAATCGTGAAAGCGTGACAGACAGACAGAGTTACTTTCAAATTTAAAATATTAATATGGATGTACAGATTTTTTATTTTTTTTATTTGTAAAAATCATCTAATGACAAATCCCGCTCTTGGGTGAAGCGAGAGATAGTGTCAGACTTTTACTGACTAAAAACCCACTCCTGTTCCCTCTTTGCCTTCATCCCGGGGCCCGGGCTTCGCATTCACACTACCCGTGGCCCCAGTAGGCTTCGACCCTGCTAAACCGTAGGGGCCCTACGGTTTCGCTGACATCTCCTTGAATGGATTTACAGATGTACATGAAATAGAAAAAGATAAGCTTTTGCCAGTGGCTTCGCCCACATGTAAGTAGGTTTCTTCAAACAAACTTGGGACCCCCATTTCATCCCCTTAGAGGGTCAATTTTGGTAAATCCTCTCTTAGTGTTTGCCTACATCATAAGAGGAAGGCTTGTGCAAAATTAAAGGTTCCTAGTCCCATTAGTTTCGGCTGTGTGTTGATATGTCAGTCAGTCAGTTTCTCCTTTTATATGAATACTAACTAGCTTTTGCCTGCGGCTTCGCTCCCGTCGACTAACTACTCTATTCTACTCTACACAACTCTTCTCTACTCTATCCTACTCCACCCTACTGTACCCTATCTATCCTAGGCTACCTACCTGCCCTACGCTACTTACCTATCTACCCTACCTATCTACTTACTTACCTACCTACCTACCCTACAACCTTCCCTGTATGCTGGTAAACAAATCAAATTATAATTATTGAAATTGGTCCAGCCGTTAAGTTATAGTGTGACATGAAGGAATAAGGGTTTCATTTTTAATATAAATAATATTCAAATTGATATTTTACATATTTCTTTTGTTAGGGAATGATTCGTTTATTTTATAACCAAAATTTTCTAGTCCTTTTAAAATTTTGAACTTTTGAGACATTCTACTTTTTTAAGACTATTACACCAAGCTTTTATGCGAGTTCAACCTTTTTTGAATAACATTACATAGAGTTTTCAAACATGTGTCCAAATAAATATTGTAATTTAAATCAAAAGTACTAAGGAGTAATGATATCAACTTCGAAGCAAATCACCCCCAAAATAACTTTCTACTCCTTTTTAACCCCGTTAGGGTATGAATTTCAATAAAAAAACGTAACTCGTCTTCCATTAATACTCTTAAAGAATGTTCATGCAAAATTTGAAGTAGATTAGACCAAAGAATCACGTTTTCCCATGCAAACTTTGCCCCCCTTTTTCATCCCTTTAGGGGTAGAATTTCTTAAAATCCTTTCTTATCGGATGCCTACGTCATACAGAAAATATACCGTCCAAGTTTCAGGTTTTTACGATCAGCGGTTTAGGCTGTGCGTTTTTTCGTCAGTCATTCAGGACAATGTATTTTATATGTAGAAAGAAGATTATAAAAATCAGTACAAAGGTACTCTTTACTTTAAATGAAATTTCTTCTAGCAGATCTGCGAAAAAGAGATTAAAAGAAATGTTTATTATTTTTTATTTTTTTACGTTCTTTTTACAAATAGTTTTAATTTTTTAATATTTTAAAACGATAATTTAATTCGTTTTGGCAGTTTCGATCAATCGAATTATATCAATATATTAAAACCTAATTATTATTATTATTATTTTTTAATTACTGGAAACTAGAATTCATAGACTGTGTATTCAGCTAAATCCCTTCCCTGGTTAGTCCTGTAGGTTAATTATACAATGTTTTTACTGGGCACCTGAAATCCAGTTTTTAGAAAACACTGCAATATAACATCTTTTTCTTACAGACAAAACTATGCAAGATGACTTCCAAACAGGACCAGAAACTTTATAATGAAATATCCGACAAAATTCAAATTGCCGTAAACGTTATATCAAAGGGCAAGAAACCTGCTCTTGAGAAAGATCCTCACCGTTTTGTGCAAACAATGTGTTATTATACTGGAATAAACAAGGAATATATAAACCAAGCATTGAAGAAAATTAAAGCAAAGAAAACATTCGTTGAATGGTTACGCTTTAAAAGTAACAGCAATGAAGCCTCATTTATGGAATTAATTAGAAAAATAGAATATGAACACATGCGGAAAGTAATAATCGATCAATACGTGACCAATCAACAAATACCCACAAAAGCTTCCTTAATACAAGCAATCAAAGAAACTATGCAGCCTGATAAAGAATACACACCTGATATGCTCAAACAAGACTTGTACAATCTAGGCTTCATATGGAAACGACTGCCTAAGTCTGACAAATTTATCATTGTTGAAAACACTGAGCAGTTTTCTAGGAGGATAAAGTATTTGCATCAAATGAAGGAATACAGAGAGAACAACAGAGTTCTCATCCACGTAGAACGGACAATGCCTTGCTCTTACTATACAAGTACTCGTCGTGTCCATAGCGCGGAGATCATTGCAGTGGGCTCTCCTCAGCTCGGATTCATCGACGTATACTTTCCTCCAAAATTGCAAACCTTTGAATTTTGGCTAAGAAACAAACTGCACACAATACCCCCGAATTCGGTATTTGTAATAGAACAGTCGAATCCATCTGCAGTGGACTGGGAACCGAATTGTGAATTACCAACGATTCATAGCCAGAAAATAGAAATGGTGAAATGGTTGGACGCCTATGACATCCCGCATGATCCAGCATTACATAAAGGAGAACTGTTTGCTCTTATTCAGAAACATAAGGTCCACTATCCACCTCTTTACAAATTTTGCGAAATTTTAAAATCTGCTGGTCACGAAGCTATTTTCCGCCCTCCAGAACTGACGTACATTAAGTACTTCAAACGATTAATGAGGCCCATCTTCGGCAAAAGCAATATGACTTTAGCAGCATTTAAGGGTTTTGTTGTTAAGAAAATGAAAAGTGTCAATCCTGTGTACTTTTTCAGGGAAGACCAGATAATGGCAGAACATGAGCAGCAGATTTATAATGAAGATCAAAAACTTGAATTAATTCTGGATCGTTTAATGGCTAATATAACAAATGGGAGTTTGAATTTGTCTGATTTAAAAGAGTGTGAATCTGATGAGTTTGACAGTAAGTTTTTAGATAATGTCGTGTTTGATGCAGCTCCAGTCAAAAAGCCATATCATCCATATCTGCCTTTGGGAATTGATCCGGCGATCCTTGATCCTGAAGCATCTAAACCTAGGCTATCAGGGTCTGTTAAGTTAGTGCCAGCAGCTTCTGTTAATCCAGGGCCATCGGGGTCTATTAAGCCAGGGCCATCGGGGTCAGCTACGCCAGGGTCATCATCTTCGTTTAAGCCAGGTCCATCAGGGATGCAAAAGCTGATGATCCTGCCATCAGCTTCTTTAAAGCCAGAGCCATCTAATCCTGGAACACATAAACCGAGCCCAACTCAAGCTCAACCAGGGACATCTTTACTCTTCAATCTATTATCGGAGTAATGTTTGAGCAATTTTTTTTTCATATCTTACGGTTCCTTTTCCTAATACCTGCTTTTAATAAAAACTTTTTTTTTAGTATTTTTTTTTTGTTTTATTTCGTAATGGTGTTTATATCTTACGAAACCCAGATTACCTTACTATGGAACTTCGACACTATTAAGGTTTACCTGAATACCAGCGCCAGACAACTACCTCGTAGTTGTAAATATTTTTCTTTCTTTATGAGGGGTACCACGGCTAAAATGTATTAAGTTTTTGCAAGAATGTACGACTGACTTGACCATCATATTTTTTTTTTTCTATGACATCGTCTGCTCTAAATTTACACCAAAAAAAATCACATAGTTACGTGGAAACACATTCATTATAGATAGAACGACTAGGTATATATGTAATCGGTATGGACAGCATGATAAATAGGTACTTATCCTATGTGCTATTCCAGGACATGGTCTATCCATGAGCCAAATTTCATACAAATCTGTTAATTCGTTTGAGCGTAAATAAGTAACAAACATACACACAATCACAAACATAAGCCTTTATAATATTTGTGTAATATGATGTGATGTGATTATTTGAGCGTGAAGGAGTAACAAACATACACACACTCGCACGTTCACGTTTATAATGTTTGTGTGATGTGATGTGATGTGATGTGATTATTTGAGCGTGAAGGAGTAACAAACATACACACACTCGCACGTTCACCTTTATAATGTTTGTGTGATGTGATGTGATGTGATTATTTGAGCACGAAGGAGTAACAGACACACACACACTCGCACGCTCACCTTTATAATGTTAGTGTGATGCGATGTAATTATTAGATGGGTGTCATTCTGTCTTAGCTTAGTCTACATACATACAGCTTTAGAAATCCAGACAAAATCATAAACAAGAAAGTTTTAATACAAGACAGAAAACGATAATATCCACATACATAACACCAATAACGGTGAACCAATTATTGTTTTATTGCTAGAGCGAGACGATAATATACGCCGTGAAGAGCTTCGTCCCATTCTAACAAAAGTTTCAACACTTCATTGCCACCCAGGTGTCTGCCCGGTCCAAACGAGCGATATTGTCGTAATGGTTGGGGCTATCTTCGGTTCTGATATTCTGAGGTGCAGTTTGCAATATAGAGGGACACTTATTGGTATTTACTGTTGTACCTACATAGTGCCCATTTGATCATTTTGAAGGAAATTGTAGGTAACGTTCATGGAAATTATCATAGTTACATATATGCCATTAAAGGAACTTTTTTTTTTAAATTGACATAAACCAGTGCTTGGCTGCGATCTCACCTGATGGTAAGCAGTGATGCAATCATTGATAGTGAGGCGCACTAGTTTATTAAGAGCCTATTCACTCTAGCCTTGAAGACACCTAAATTATAGTTGGACGGGAAGACCGCAGCAGGCAAATTGTTCCAGTCCTTCGATTTACGCTGTATAAAAGACGAAGCGAAACGCTTAGTCCGGACCGTTGAAGGTTCAACAGCGTAAAGGTGGATACTCGCCGTTCGTCGGATTGTCCGATGGTAGAAAGGAGATGGTGGAATCAAGTCATATAATTCCTGCGTACACTCTCCAAAATGCAACCTGTAATTTTATGCCAATAGTAGACTCTACTAGACTCTAGGTCTACTTTCTTTTCTTTTTCTTCTTCATTAAAATCTTTGCCTCACACTAGGAATTACGCCTGTGTCGTGGGTGTGTTTACAAACATTCAAACTCACATACACAAGACACTTAGGCCCGAGACACCTATCTGTAAGCCACATAAATATTAGTTCCGTGCGGGAATCGAACCTGCGACACGCAGCGTAGTAGTGAATCGCTCAACCACTACTCCAGCCGTGCTGACTATCACCGTAGGCGAGCAATAGGTAGCTCGCCATCTGTCTGTCCGGCAACCGTCCGGACCGAGCCCAAGTCGTCGACAGCACTTAGTGTTCTCCGTCGGGCGCCCCAAGGAGATGTGAGCGAACCGTAGGGGCCCAGCAAAGTCGAAGCCTACTGGGGCCAAGGGTCTACTTCTGAAAGGACGACTCGGCCCTGGTATAAAATCAACGAAGGAACAGGAATGGGTTTTAGTCAGTAAAAGTCTGAGACGCCCTCACGCCCCCCCATGAGCAGGGGACGTCATTGGATGATTTTACCACCGAAAAAAAAAATACAATAATATAATAATAATAATAATATAATAATAATAATAATCTTTATTACACAAGAAAGTGGTTACAAAATAGTGTGAAGTCCCTGACTCCTGTGCTAGGTGATAAACCTGTGTTACAAGAGCCAGTGCCCTCTCCCAGTAGGAGATAGTACAGAATCTTATGCAAAAAGATTAACAAAAATAAAAAGAGTATGGTAAACAACAAAAAATTAAGATCAACTAAATGCGGTTAAAAGAAGCCTGTATTGAATTTGTGTGTGTGTGGGGGGGGGTGAGGGTGTGTTCGTGTGTGTGTGTGTGTGTGTGTGTGTGTGTGTGTGTGTGTGTGTGTGTGTGTTTGTGTGTGTCGGTCAGTGGTTGATTAGGAGTGGTTTTAATGTTACGAAATAGATATGATAACTTTCTCTGTTTCGTCATAGTTCAGCGACAATAGCCATGGCTTAAGAGTTTGCTTGACTTTATGTAGGGTTAGTTTATAAATTGAAAGTTTTTTGTTTATTTTATTATAAATTAGTGCGCTTTGGGTACGATAGTGTCGTCGCGCGAGTGCAGTACGACATTGGACAGAATCACAGATAGGAAAGCCAATCCGCCGATTACATAGCTCGCCGTCTAGTGGCATCGTGGAATGTCGGCGCAAGATAGAGCGGAGGACGTACAATTTTCTCACCGTTAGTACTTGGGCTTCTGAGTACAACTGAGCTGTGGGGTAGTCCCTTTTACGGAAATACATAATTTTGAGAACAGCTCGCTGAGCTCGTTCCACTCTAAGCATCACTGTTTTGAAGGTACCGCCCCATACTGGGATGCAGTAAGTAATTATCGACTCGCATAGTGAACGGTATACTAGTGATGCTGTTTCAATGTCAGCAGCATGTCTGAGCTCTTTAAACAAATAAATTAGTTTACGAAGCCGGGAGCATAGAGCATCCGTATGGGTGCGCCAATCCAGCCTCTCGTCGATATAAACACCTAGATATTTGATACTTGGGACCATGTCGAGGCAATTGCAATTGCAAGGAGAGGAGGCGAGACAAATATGTGCTTTTATTTTATCCGAGTTCATTGACGGTTTAGGTGAATTTGGTGGTTTAAACTGAATTACTTTGGTCTTTGAGACATTAAGCGTCAGTAGATTAGTGGAAAGCCAGTCCATAATTGTTCGCAAGGTAAGTTCAGTGGTTTGTTTAGCGCTGTCCCAGGTCACGTCGGATATCAATAGTGCTGTGTCGTCGGCGTAGGTAAAAATGTCACAATGGGAAAGGGAGAGCTGACAGAGGTCATTTATGTACATTTGAAAGAGCGTGGGACCCAAGATACTGCCCTGAGGTATACCGTAGCTGATAAATTCTTCGTCACTGAGAACAGAATCAATTTTTACACATTGGCTACGCCCTCTGAGATAATCTTTGTAAATATCCAGAGCCACACCACGTACTCCCATATGCTCCATTTTGGCCACCAGTCTGGGAATAGACACCGTATCAAAGGCCTTAGTCAGATCTAAGAAGATACCATAGCATTTAAGGCGACTATCCAATCTGTCAATCAGGGTATTGGTGAAGTCAGAGACAGCATCTTCTGTGGAAATTCCTGACCGAAATCCGTATTGATTTTTAGCAATTAATTTATTTTTACAAAGAAATTTTGTCAGATTGGTGTTGAGGATTCGTTCAAGTATTTTAGATAGGGAACTAAGGACTGAAATTGGCCGATAATTGGAAACATCATCCTTAGCCTTGCCTTTGTACACTGGATGAACAATAGCACGCTTGAAAGCTTTTGGGAAAACACCCGAATTGATGGCACAGTTACAAATATGGGCAATGGGAGCAGCCAGAATGCAACTAGATTGTTTTATTATAGTTGCTGGGATGTTGTCCCACCCAACTGCACAATCACTACGTAGTCTATGGATAGTGCTTATCACAAGTGCTTCGTCAACCGGTGAAATAACTAAAGAGTTAACTGGAGATGAAGAAGAGGATGAATAAACGGACGGTGTGACGGTAGAGAATTTTGATGCAAGGTTTTTGCCAACGTTAACAAAAAATTTATTGGCATTATTAGCAGATACGATAGGCGCAACGGAAGATTGTAGCAGGGCATTAGGAGAGTGCCTTTGTTGATTACTGTGTGTGATTGATTTGATTATTTTCCACGTAGCTCTCGGGTTGTTATTTGCTTTTTTAAGTTCTGCTTTTTCATAGGCTCGTTTTAGTTTTTTAAGTAGGGAATTACAAAAATTGCGGTACCGTGTGTATGTCGTTTTTAATATTAGATTGTTGGGAGACTTACTGACCCGTCGATGCATTTTGTCGCGATTTCGAAGGCATCGTACTAAGCCAGCAGTCATCCAGGGTTTTTTAACGGTTTTTCTATTAGGTGTCTTAACAACATTAGTGTGTCTTATTATGATAGCTTGAATATCGGCAATTAGAATATTTGTTGCTTGGTCTGGGTCGGTGGTGCTGAGAATAGGAGTAAAATCATGATTACTAATTTCCTTTTTTATTTCGTCATAGTCATATCGGAGAGAGGTTTTTTTTGGTGGGGATGAGGTTTTTTTATTAGTCTCTAGGAAAACAGCTACAGGAAGGTGATCAGTAACGTGGGTGTCCAACACAAGAACCTTTGCAGGCGATTTAGTCTTCACCATGACGTGATCCAGGCAATTGTTTATCCTTGTCGGGAGACTGTGGGCTGGCAATAACCCATGCGTCGCTGCTATCGTTAAATAATCGTCTGAATGACGATCATTGTTTCCGGGTTTGATATCAATATTAATATCACCGATTAGCATGATGTTGTTTTGAGATTTAACGGATATTATTGTATCATTTAAACTAGTCAAGAAATTAGTTGGGTTTAGATAGGATGGAGAACGATAAACTGCTATTATAGCTGTATTATTATAGCAAGATACTAGACAGTTGGCATCTGAAAATAAGGGTTCATGTGTGGTACAGTTAATTGTGTCTTTGACGTAAATTACGACGCCGTCGTTTTTTATTGGGTTGTTGCTTGTAGAATGCGAAGTATAGCCCTGTAAGACAGGGATATAACCCGCAACCTGCAACCAGCATTCAGTTAGTATAATAAAATCAAAATTAACCTTCGTTAGTGTTAACATGGCAACAAATTGATCTAGATTCTTTTTTATACTCCTGATGTTTATATGTATAATACGAAAACCAAAAACGCTCTGTCCTATAAAATCTCGGCATAGTTCCGGAGTACATGTATAAGAATCCGCAATAGAAACATTATCAATTTCCTGAGATACTTGATCAATATTCATCATTTTTAACAAGAATGAATATATTTGTCACAGCTTGTGGACTGAGGTGCTCAAACTCGGGGATTAAGTCAACACTAAATCCGAGTAATACAGAACATATACGAGTAAACCGGTTATTTAGAGGTAAGTTAGTGAAAGTAAAATTAGGTTTTTCAGTGTAAATTTCAGTTCCTGGGAAAAACGTGTGCGCGACTGAATTTGTGTAGTGTTGATCTCCTGAAAGGTATGTTTGTGTGGTTAAGTTTGTGTGTTGATTAATTTCTGATATGTATGTGTGTGTGAGTTGTGTGACTGAATTTGTGTGTAGGTTAGGCTTATAAAGTAAAAAGGTATACATTTGAAAAGATAAGTGTTTAAACAACAAGAAAGACACTATTAGTATTTTAGCTAGACAACCGGACCCAGACATTAGTCATGTACTTAGCCGTAGGCTGTCGAGGTCTGCATCATTTTTAATTACGACGTGTCGGTCTCCATCTGCTTTTCGCAGCAGAACTTTACCATAGGAGGTCCAGCAGTATTTATATATATTTTCTTCAGCAAAGCGTCGGGCCAGATAATAAAGGCGTTGAGTCTTAGGAGTAAGTTTTTCGGAGATGTAAATAGGTTTGGTGGGTCCATCGAGTTTTAGGTGGGTTGTAGATAGCTTGTTTTGTTTATTTACGCTATTAAATTTGCGAGCCTTCTTAATTATAGTGTCCCTCGTTATTGCACTTATAAAATCTACAGTAATAGTAGAAATATTATTTTTATTCTTAGTACGGAAAACATCTTTTATTTCATTACCATTAATCGGTGAGCCTAGTATGTTGGCTGTTTCGGTTACAATGGCGCGAAGGCTTTCCTTATTCTCTTCCTGTTTCTCGGGCACATTCCTCATCTCAATCTTGGTAGAGAACAGTTGTCGTTCTATTAAGTCTATTTTATCTTCCAGCTCAGAGATACGGCAGCGGTCAGTTTCACGTTCTGACTCCAAGTTAGTGAGTTTTACTTTCAAGTCGTCGTAGTCGTTTGAGATAAACTCCATAGACTTCTGTATTTCTGCGTTTTGAGCACTAATTTCAGAGATGGAGGCCTGTAAAGCCGCAAGCTTCTCTTCAGACTTAGCGGAAGACTCTGACAATAATGCCCGAATTTCGTCCAGACGATCCATACAATCACAGCCGCCATGCTTACGCTTACGGCTTGTTACATTAATATCTTGACCCAAGGTCGAGAGGTCTGGAGATGATTCAGACTGCAGGAACGGTCGGGTGACAGAGATAGGAGATGAGGTTGGTCCTGCCGTTACTTTTTCTAGCTGTTTTTTCGTTGGTGAGCGTTTAACTGACATCGTTAGTAACTAAAAATATTAGGTACCTTAAATATCGAGTGATAAAGTACTGATATTACACTAGGGCCACATAAATTCCTAGTGAACGGCGATGCACGGCACCCGCCGCGTCGGAGCGCTGCGATGACGAGCTCTTGATACGTAGTCAGCGTGAGTGTGACGTGCAGTGACGCAGGCGCAGCGTAGCTCTGGCGTTGACCGCCGTCTCAGGTGTTGCTGTCCTTTTTCTTCGCGGACTCCGCGTTCAACACAACACCGCGGTAGTATGAGTTCCTGGTACTTTTTGTTTTTATTATTATTATTTAAAATGTATTTTTAACGCGAATTATTAATATTAATTAAAAATTTAAATAGCGCACACGTCTATTCGCTTTCGCGGTCCGGGGGGAAGGGGGGAATACCTTGAGAAATTGATTAAAAAAAAGTAACGTAACAAATCAGCCTTATAATATTTTCACTGCTGGGACTCTGCCCTCCTTTCTAAGAGGAAGAAGGTATGGGCCGTACCTAATTCATCACGCATGTTTTCGAGCTTTTTGGTTCTAGGACATGCCGGTTTCTTCACGATGTTTTCCTTCACCGTTTAAAGAGCAGTGGTGATGAAATAAATTACACAAAGTAAAGCGCCTGGCTGGGTTTGAACCCGCGCCGTTACCTCTCAGCCACCACTGTTGCCTACGAATACCATGTATAATAAATACAAGTTGGTTTACATGGCACCTCTTTGTCCCAACCCCAGCTGTTAATATGGTATAACATCTCACATTTGCATGTGACAAGTTCGCTGTACCCCGGTTACATATTTTTTCATAAATTTTCAGTTCCAACGTGATGTCGTATTCAATTTTATCTCCTTTATAAAAAGATTTACTGGGGCATTATGGGTAATGCTTTGTGTATGAAATTGTGCTGGGATGTGCAAAATGGCGTTTTTTTTTTCTAGATTACTGGGTCTTGAAAAAGAATAGAGAGGTTTTGTTTCAAGTAATTATTGACTATAATAATATTATTCTACAACGCCATCTTAGCCCGAAAAATCACCAAACTTAACTGGCATTGGGCAGGGGCTGGTCGGTAGGGCCGAAAGGTTCTAAATTAAGGCCTTCCACAAGGTGGACCGTTGACCTAGTGTAAGTCGCGGGAATGCGATGGATGCGAGATGCACAGGGCCGTTCTTTGTGGCGAGACTTACGGGATGCCTATGTCCAACAGTGTACGTCCTTCGGCTGAAATGAATTAATAAAATGGGATCTGTAGCTGTCGCATTCACGCTCAGTGTCATGACACGCGATAAATTGCAAAGGGTGATTCTGTGTTCTTTTAAAAGGCTTATTAAGAGGGTCATTCTGAATAACACTCGTAATTATTAAAAAAAACTAAAATAACAAGTATTATTATATCGTATTTTATATGATTATTTACGATTTTTATAACAACCTCCTGAAATTTTGTAAAGATTCTAAACTACACCTTGTGTTGTATTTTTTGTAGTTGCTTTGACCGTGTGAAAATTTAAAATCATCTCACGGGAACTTCTTACTGGGATTAAAAGTATTCTATTCTAAATTGTGCCCGCGTAGTGGATTATAGCCCACTCCCACTCACACTCACAGCGGGTCTGTATCCTGTAAAAAAAAGCTGTGGAAACATTATACGCTCGTTATGTTATACTATCTACCCAACTAGCAAAATAGCCATAAGAATATAACATAACATAACATATAACATTCCACAACTATCACACAACGTTGTCTAGTCCCAATCTAAGCAGAGCTTGCGTTATGAGTACTAGACAACTGATAAACCTACTTATATATTTCTAAATACATACTTATCTTAGATAAATTACACCCAGACACAGAACAAATGATCGTGCTCATCACACAAACATTTGTCCTGGGTGGGAATCGAACCCACGACCTCCGTCATAGCAGTCAGGGTCACTAACCACTCGACCAACAGGTCAGTCAGAATAATCCGTAATAAGAGCTTAGACCTTATAGAAGGTTTATATCTGTCTTGGCAAAGATTGTGTAACTTATAAAGGCATCTTATAAGACGTATTGTGCTAAAAGACACTTGGTAATTGTATTTGTTCTTACAAAAGCATTATCAAGATTAATGTAAGATGAAAATTTTCGATTCCCACCCAGGACAAATGTTTGTGTGATGAGCACGATCATTTGTTCTGTGTCTGGGTGTAATTTATCTATTTATGTATGAATTTAGAAATATATAAGTATGTTTATCAGTTGTCTAGTACCCATAACACAAGCTCTGCTTAGCTTGGGATTAGACGGCGTTGTGTGATAGTTGTGGAATATTATATTATATCTATGTGTAACATCAATCAACAAAGTAGAATTGGATCTTTGGACGTTAGAAAAAAAAAAATTGCACTTAATGAAACCATCATACAACTACTACAAGGGCAAATAATCTTACAAGGTGCGCCCAATTCCATACTTATAGACGTTTAGAAGTGTGTTATAAGAGACATTTTGCTAGTTGGGTAGTTTATGCACACGTTTCATATTCCAAATTTCATTTAAATCCTCTCAGCCGACATACAATTCATTTTTACATCACATCACATCATACTAATAATATAAAGGCATACTTTCCTATGCATGTGTTTTTTTTTAAGATAGGAAATGATCCAATAACTTGTCTCGCTCTAGGGCGGAGCGTGAGGGCGTGTCAGACTTTTACTGACTAAAACCCACTCCTATGTTCCTTCTTTGCCTTACTTTTTAGGACCCTGGATTTTCCTTTCAGAAGCGAACCCATGGCCTCAGTAAGCTTTGGCCCTGCTGAGCCCCTACGGTTTTGCTGACATCTCTTTGAGGCGTGCGTGGAACTCTACGTGCCTTCGACGACTTGGGCTCAATCAGGACGGTTACCGGACAGCCGGACGGCGAGCTACCCATTGCTCGTCGTTCGCACGCATGTATGCGTGTATGTTTGTTACTCCTTCACGCTCAAATGGCTTAAATGATTGGGATGAAATTTGATACACGGGTAGTGTAAATAACTGACTGGTACTTGATGTTTACCTATGTGATATTATATGTATGGTGTATTTACAGTTTCTAGGTTCCACTGAGTTGTTATAAAATTACAAAAATAAAACGAAAAGTTCTCTTTTTAATTATAAAATTTTGTTTGTATTTAATTAAGGTTAACATGCTCTTTTGTTTGTTACAGGTAAGGCCTTTAATGAAAACGTGTATAAGTCGTACCTACCTACTATATGAACTTGACGTAAGTATAAAATACTCGCTTGTAGCCGCGATTTCGCTTCAGTGTTTACTCATAGGAACTGTATATTTTCCGCGCTTTGAGGCGGGCGTCGTGTCGTGTCGTGTCCCACGTGCAACTCAAAGTGATGTCAGCATACGGACGGGGCCCACTGGGGACGATGCCTGCCAAGGCTGCGGGATTGCTCAAAGTGGATTTTAGTCAGTAAAACTCTGGCACTTGATGATTTTACACCGTAAAAAAGGAACTATGTGTTTAGCCCAGATAATAGTAGTCTGTCCCACTCACAAGTTAGTGTAGCTTTCTCTCAGTGTAATAATACAGACTTTGCTCGATTAGCGCAGTGGTTGAGCTATGTGCTGCTGCGCTGCGCGTCGCGGGCTCTATTCCCGCGTGCAACAAGTATTTGTATGGCTACAGATAGTTAGTCCAGATTAGGGTGTCTTCTGCAGGACAAAAAAAGAAAAGTGCGTGAACACAGGCTTATGGAGATTGACACATGTAAAACAAACTAATAAATGATATTTACTTTGCAAATAGATTTTTTTTAAAAGGCATGCTCTTTTCGTCTACTTAATTTAGATGAGGCCAGCTAACTTCCGCATGACTTAGGTCTTCGCCGGACATGGCAAGTTCGGGAGGTTCCTGCATCGAATTCAGGCGAAATAAACGCCCGGGGGTCACCACGGTGGAGTTGTGCCCCGCTTGGGCAGAGCTCCGCCGCGCTGTGTATTCGTGGAGGCAATCGGCGGCAGCGACCTTTCGCGCAAGGGCCCTGATTCAGGCTATGGTCCGGAGCGAGGAAGAATGGCAGGTGGTCGCCTTCTTCTGCGAAGCAGTAATGCTAGCGAAGAAGGAGGCCGCACGCGTGAGGGAACGAACGGCCTCACGCCCTAGCCGCCGAGATGCCGACCTTGACTACCAGCCACGGTAAACGCGGGCTTGAGGAAGTCGAGCAATGCGTATCTCGCCGTCCGGCCGTCCGGTAATTAACCGGACTGACCCCAGTCATCAACACCGCGTAGTGATCCACACGTTCAACAAAAATATGTCAGCAAATTGTAGGGGCCCAGCAGGGCCGATGTCTGCTAGCTAGGACCGCGGGGAATTTCTGAAAAGGAAACCCGTAGTCTTAGAACACAAAGGGCAACTGAAGGACACAGGTGTGGTTTTTGTCAGTAAAAGTCTGACACTCGCTTGCGCCCGCCCAGAGCGCGAGAAGTCATTGGATCATTTCCACCCTTAAAAAAAAACTCAACTAAAACTAGAATAAGTCCTTACCTATGAAATTAGCGTTTTTTAAAACGGGTTTCTTTGAACTGTAATATATTCAGATTAACTTGAGATAATAATTTCATATAAACTTTATATTAAAGATTAGTTATTCAGCTGTTGTATTAAAATAAATAATGCTATGTATAGTGATTGCCAAACAAAATTCTGAATTTTGTATGGGTCACTAGTAATTTATTAGAGAGGTGTAATTATTGACCTAGAAATGGAAACTCGTTTCAAGAAAAATATTTAAACATTCGCCCGAGTGTTTTTATCATTTCCTATACAAACAATAAACAATATCAATTATTTCCACCAATGTAGAAATCTTTTTATTGTCAAGAAGTCGGAACAGAACAAATAATAACATTAATTTCATAAATAGAGCCAGCACGAAACAAACAAAGTTGGACTTGAAATCGTTTTTAATTGGAAAACGTTTTTCAATGAGCAGTCAGTAAAAATACAGATACCTCTTGTTACTGTTTACAGACACTACTACGATAAAAAAAAAACTATCAAACTAGAAAAAAAAACGTTTCAAGGAATAGATCAAATGGTCAGTAAAGATTTTGACAGCACTTTGACAGCTGTCACTGTCAAAAACAGCCAGAAAAGCAATTAGGCTAACCTAAATAAATTGATATCCCTGCATTTTGGTTAAGTACTTATCTATGGTATTAATATATTAATTGATATTGATGATGATACTACTTTCTTTCTTTTTTTATTTGTTATAAACCAGTGCTTGACTGCGATCCCACCTGATGGTAAGCAGTGATGCAATCATTGATGGTAAGGCGCACTAGTTTATTAAGAGCCTATTCACTCTAGCCTAGAAGACACCTAAATTATAGTTGGACGGGAAGACCGCAGCAGACAAATTGTTCCAGTCCTTATATTAAGGTTATTGTTATTAAAAGAGTAACATATAAAATGAGCTAAGGAAGAGGTGCCGTAATGGCTGATTTGAGGTGGCTTTGGAAAAGAATAACTACGAAAATGTTGTATTTGCGTAATGGTGGGAGAGTAATTTCAAAAAGGCCGTGTCTAAGTGACTTTCAGTCGAGTTAAAATAGTAACAATAAAATATTTCTGTGTATACAAAGACAAAGAGAGAATAAAAAAAAGTACAACGTATTTTTATTTCATTGTTCGTAATTTTGCAGGGTTCGCAAGAATTCCATTGTATCCTTGTTTTTTTAATAGGCCATGTTCTTACTGGAAATGGATACAGCTTCACATTTACGTCCTCTCACTAATGTGTAGATGATTTATACTACGAAAATGTAAAATTGTTTCTATCTAAAAGGTTAGTCTCTGAAAGCACGGATATGGAACCTTACTATGACGTCATAGTTTCAGAGTGAGAGGGACCGAGGTATCCTTGACGAATAACGCTACCCCTTTTTTATTTTGGAATCATGATATTTTTACTGATTTATTTATTTTTTTACTGACAGAAAACTACTCTACCACTATGTGCCACAAGCTATTTCCTAACCTGGAAAAAACGTAACGGTTCTTGTGAAACAGGCCACGAGGGTGAAACCGCAGGACAAACTAGTATGCACGTAAAAGATGTGAAATGTTTATGTTACGTATACGTAATGTTGTTCCCTTTCTAATACTTATATTTGTTGAAGTTTGATTTAGTCACGAAAGTAAGTAGGTAATTAACACCAAAATTTTCAGAGGCTAAACGCTCCTAGTCCCTGTAGTTTCGGCTGTGCGCGATGAAAACGACTGACTGACATATTAAGTCACTCAGTTTCTCCTTTTATATATATAGATAGTATTTAAAATACAGCTTGCGTGCGTACGATACTCGTTAAATATAACAAGTACCACAAAATATTATAATGAGTCCCTGAGGAAGAACTTGGGTATTTTGTTATTTACCAATATTGTCTAATATGAATTAGTTATTTATGGCAGGTGTGTGTATGAGGAGAAAAAAGTTAGGTACCCATATTGTTCAGGGACGAAGGTTTTTTCCTATATGAATAATATGAAAACCTTCAGATTTTGTTTTTGTTTGTTATGAATTTCAGGAAGTCTTTTAATAAAATTTAGCTGACTGTTAATAAAGTCACGAAGAAAATATAAAGTTTTTTTTACGAGTCATTTGTATGATTGTGTACTACCTACTTGTTTATACTTATATATGCTAGTAATATTAAAAAGAGTAAATATTTGCGAAAAAACAACTACATCGATTTTAAAAATCCTTGCACCAGTAGTACTCATTGTCGTAGGTTATATATTTTATTTATTTGAGGCTATTAGCTCGCTATGTATATTTTTTTATTCTAGGCAAAAGCTAGTAATAATACTGTAACAGGATTTCTTTTAAACTAAAACATTTTTGTTTCAAATATCGTTGTGACAAAAAATAAAGCGGAACTCACTACGGATTGAAGGAACGCTAAAAACCCATACCGCATTAATCACGTCCGCAGAACAAAACTGCCACAACCACAGAAACTTACTTTTCAAAAGTTCGAAAATCGAATGTACCGCGTTCGAGAGATCCGACCAATCCCGGGGGATCATTTCATTAGTCGGACATTTAAATATCAAAAGAATACATTTGGGTCTGATTCACCTCGGCATTCATTATGTATACTGGTTTTATTATATTTTTATTGCTTTCTCGCTTCAGGTCGCGCTTTCTAGCTTTTTGTTTTTATGTTTTTTTTTTTAGTTTCCGACTTAGGTAGTTTGTGATTGCGAGTTCTGATCTTAATTCTTGATCTATATATAAAAGGAAAAACTGATTGACTAACATATCCAAGCACAGCCCAAACTATTCGAACTCTGAACGTGAAATTTGGCAAAAGGTTTCTTTTTATGACGATTATGTCATCGAGCACTAAGGGCCCTCGCTACTAACGCGCGTTAGTCGCATTTGCAAGCGCTGTAGAAAACTCGCTAATCGCACTACAGCATCGCGACTGTATCGATGCGAACGCGCGACGGTATCGCTACAAAACGTCGCCTTGGGCGAGGGCCCTAAGAAGGGTTTTGCGGAAATTCAACCTCTAAGGGGTTGAAAAGCGGGAATTTCGTTTATATGCAAAATCTCAATCTGTGAGCCAATAAACTTGAAAGTTAGCACAAATATTAACCTAAGTAAATAATAAAGGTCATTATTGATTTTCTGAACTACCCCAACAGAACAATTTAGAGATTTAAATATTGTATGGAGGATTCTTATTTTGTGGGTTAAACTTAAAATGATAATGACCGTCATTATCAGTTTTTTGAAACTACCCTCAAAATACAATTTAAAGGGTGTTAATTCTTTTATAAAAACTTTCTTGCAAACGATATCCCTGGCAAAGTTCTAGTTTTATAATTAAAAGAAAAATTAAAAAAAAAAAATACGGCACAAATGAGGAAGAATTTTATTTTTTGTGGGTAATCCTCTAATGACTTCTCGCGTTCTAGGGCGGAGTGGACGGATGTGTCAGACTTTTACTTTTTAGTCAGTTTTTCTTTTTTTTCTTTTCAGTTTTTTTTTTTTAATTTGTTTTATGTAATAACTATTAAGGTCATGTTTAGTTCCAGTGTTACCACAACAAATAATAAGCATTCCAGCGCAATAGTGTTAGACAATCCCACGATCATTATTACTACGTGATTTCACTTCACAACTTATCCTATTAATCCATACAAAACTTCAACATAATAACACAATCAAAATCCAACCCTATGTACTTTGAAATAAGTGTCACATAAAGTGTACCATAACTTTGTTGACGGCTGATATATTTCGTGTAACGTGCTATACAATTTTGAACATTATGCTTTAGGTCTTAAGGTTGAGTTTACACATGTTACTATAGTAGCAACAAAGTTTTTATGACACATTGTAAATATGGTTAGTATTAAATGTAATTCGGACTGTGTTGGTAATAATTATTGTAATAAATATTCAATGGTGTCACAGAAGCAGTATTTTGTTGAAACAATAATATTTGAAATGATTTCCTCGTAGCTCGCCGTCCGATAAGGACCAACCAAACCCAGGTCGACGGCGCATTGCGTTCCACGCGCGCCTTTAAAGTTTTTTTTTAAATGATGTAAATTAGTATTTTTAGGGTTCCGTACCTCAAAAGGAAAAAACGGAACCCTTATAGGATCTTTTTGTTGTCCGTCTGTCTGTCTCTCTGTCAAGACCCTTTATCTCGGGAACGACTGGAGGTATCGAGATGAAATTAAAATCATATACTCAAGTCTGCGGCCCCTTGAGGCTGTGAAAAAATCAATCTTCTAAGTTAACGAAAAAAACAGATACTGACGTTTATGTCGCAAAAAACGTATATTTCGACACTCACAAGAGAATCAAAATTCATAGGCTATCCCGTTAACCCAGAGTCCTAAAATTTGGCATAAAGAAAGGTCTTATAGCATAGTTATAGGAATAAATCTGAAAACAATATGTTTTTTGTTACTGAGTAATAAAGAGTATTTTTTGTTATTTGATATAATCTAGTGCTTGACTGCGATCCCACCTGAAGGTAAGCAGTGATGCAATCGTTGATGGTGAGGCGCACTAGTTTATTTATATCCTGAAAGTATGTTCCCTTGGGATAATTCTCTACTAAAACGCAGGCGATGCCACTGGCAGCAACTAGTTCAGACTACACAATTTAAAGCTACCTCAGAATCAAGTTAAACTCATCTCAAACAAGTAAAAACCGTATAACCGTCCGTTACACTGATTTTCCTCCATTTTTTACTGGTAGCAACAGCTTTGTAATTTCATCCAGACCTACCAAGGGGTTGGAAGTTTTCTTAAACTTTCTTCCTTGCTCCCGCTTTGTTAAACAAACAAGTATACCAGCTAAAAAGATGGGTTCTTAGTAGAAAGGAAACTGCTATAAAGTTACCTTATTTGTTTTTTAGCCTTAATTACTGAAGGTTAATAAACTCCCTTTGTTTAAACACTAAAGTAACTAGGGTAGAAACCTTTATTTTTTTTTTGTTTTCGGGGGGAAACCTTCAAAAGGCGCCTGGATTTTTGGGGAAAAGACCAGGGAGTGTGGGATTTTTACCTCGCTAAAACCACCCCGGTGATCACCATCCGCACATGAAAGAGGCCCCGTGACCTCTTAAAAGACCACCCCGGAACCCCCTCTGTACAACGCCTGTTAGGGCACATCCCTGAGGAGACTATGAGAAGTCTCCTCAGGGAGGGTAGAAACCTATAGTTTTATTCTCTGAAGTTAACTTGGAACTCAAATCATTGAAGTGCTGTGGTTGAGGCAGTGGGTGAGCGATTAGCTGCTGCTCTCTGTGTCGTAGATTCGATTTCCGAACGGAATAAATGTTTGTATTTAGTTAGATAGTGGTCCAGGTCTCTTGTGTATGTGAACGTACCCGCGATACATTACTCCTGTATCGCGGGTCCATCACACCACCACACACCATCACACTCAAAAATATAGGGTGACTGGAAATTAGTGTACGATACTTAAAGACGTGATTGTGCTCATGATAAACAACAATTCTTATTATGGGAGCAAAGACGAAATCGGGAAAAAAAAATCGGCTGTTCAGTACGTTAGGCAAACATAAATGTACTGATCAGCTGTTTTTTTTCGCGATTTCAGATTTGGTCCCATAGTAAAAGTTGTTGGTTATCATGAGCACAATCACTTGTTCAAGTATCGTACACTAATTACCAGTCACCCTACATACACAACACATGTACACATGCACTTATCACACAAGAGCAAGTTTGCACTAATTGTATACATTTTAATTTTAATTTTGTTGCATAAATAATTGTTAATAATAATAATAATAATAATATATTTATTTGCATAAAACATGGTATAAAATGGTGTTAAATAATATATGGCACAAACATGTTTAGCTAGGTTATGACAAAGCATGCAAATTTTTTATTTTTAATTTAGGCAAGCAGGTAGTAGACATCAACAATGAATAATTAAAAACATCAAAACTTTTTATCTACAAATTCTTTCAAACTATAAAAACCATATTCAAGCAACCATTTATAAAATTTTGCCTTAAACAATATAGGATTTAATGTTTTAAAATGCCTCGGTATTTTATTATAAATGCGCACACACATTGCTAGGCAGTTATTATTATATTTAGCTAATCGAGGCAAATCATTCAGCACTAGTTTGTATGGATCTCGTCTGTTCCGAGGGTTCACATCATTTGCAGTCTTAAATAATTTTTTATTTTTCATTACAAACATACATATTTCGTAAATATAAAGTGACGGTAACGGCAACAAACCAAGTTTCCTAAATATCGGTCGACATGAGTCATCAGGTTTGAGTCCACAAATTGATCTCATGCACTTTTTTTGAGCGATGAATGCTCTCTGGAAGTCGGTGCTATTACCCCACATCATAAGTCCATAACGTAGTAGCGATTCAACGTATGCATGGTATGATATTACAGCGGTTTTGACGTTAGTTACATTTTTAACTTGCTTAAGTGCATATACAAATTTATTGATTTTAGTACTAACATTGTCTATGTGCTCTTTCCAATTAATATCCTTGTCTATAATTACACCCAAAAATCTTGTATGCGTTACTTCTTTGATTTTATTAATATTGAGTTTGATGTCGTGTTTGTGATTATTGGATTGATTGAATTGAATGTACACTGATTTGTCTAAATTTATTCTTAAATGGTTAATGTCAAGCCAATGCAGTAATTTGTCAATTGTATTATTAATGTCAAGCTCATGATCTAAAATGGTATTATATTTTTTATTAGATGTCACTATAATGGATATGTCATCGGCAAACAATATGCATTTATGGTTAGTTATTGTTATGATGTCATTTATATAAATGAGGAATAATATTGGGCCCAGGACGCTTCCTTGCGGAACGCCACATTTATTAGGTCTATACTCTGAAGAGTAGGATATTATGTCATTATTTACATTTTTTTTATTGATAATGACACATTGCTTCCTATCACTTAAATAGGACGATAACCACTGGAGTGCCGGCCCTCTAATCCCATTAGCTTCTAATTTTTGCAGCAGAATGTCGTGTGAAACCAGATCGAATGCTTTCGATAGATCAAAAAAAAAGACCAGTGGTCATAAAATTATTATTAATATTTGATAATATTGCTTGCATTAGAGAATAAATAGCTAATGATGTCGATTTGTTCTTTTGGAATCCAAACTGTTTGTCACTAATAATTTGAAATTTATTACAGAAATTAATTAATCTTTTATACATACATTTTTCATAAATTTTAGACAAGATGGGTATTAAAGTGATAGGTCGATAATTATTGATGTCAGATTTTTCTCCTTTCTTGAATAAAGGCTTAATTATGGAAAGTTTTAATTTATCAGGAAAGGTTCCATGTGAAAAAGACATATTTATTAAATAAGTGAGAATACTAGTTAGTTCATTACAACAAGCTTTTATGATTTTGGTATTCATTTCGTCATAACCCTCCGACTTGGTGACAGAGACATTATTTCTTGTCGTACCTCGTTTACCAGCATTGGTCTAAGGAACATTGAGTTGGCACATGCATTTTTACAGGGGTTTTGACGTGCGCTTTTATCCCCTTGTGTATGTGTTACATTAACATAATGATCATTAAAAACTGTGGCCATTTGTACAGGGTCTGTAATAATAGAACCATTTAACTTTATACATTCTATGTTGTCTTTGTGAGAATTATTATTTATTTCATTTTTAATGACAGTCCATGTGGCTTTACACTTGTTATCTTGGGTATGAATATATTTTATATTTGCATTCTTTTTGGAATTATAAATACATTTCTTTAGCAGACTAGAGTAATTATTATATTTAGTTTTATTATCTACATTTTTATTTTTGTAGTAGCGATATCGTAGCTTCCGTTTAGTTTTGCAACTTTGTCTCAAACCCTTACTTATCCACTTTTGTGCGTTTTTATTGTTGCAACTGACTTTCACTCTTAATTTGGGAAAACAAAGATCATAAAATAGACACACCAGTTCATGAAAGTCATTGAATGCGCAGTTTGTGTCAGTATTTAGATATACATCGGACCAAGAAAGATTTTGTAGGCATTCCTTAAATTTTCGAATGTTATCTAAATTATAGTCTCTTTTATAAATGTAATATACTGTTGATTTTTGCGGTTTCTGTTTAGTTGGAAAGCTCAATATTTGCGCTGTCTCATGATCTGAAAGATACAGGGGTAGTACGGCGGCAGTTGCATTTGTAATGTTGCTTAGGATATGGTCTATACAAGTCAATTTGCGAGTAGGAACATTGATGTGGATTTTTAAATTATAATTGTCAGACAAATCTTGCAATACATATAATGTTCCACAAACGAGTGAAGACACTGACTCCTGTAACACAGGTACCACCTAGCTCAGGAGTCAGGGCTTCAATTGAATATGTATCAGTCTCTGTATGTCAATAAGAACATTATTATTATTATTAATTAAAACAAAAGAAAGTTGTTCTGAGTCTGGGTATCTTGTCTATGCGAGTTTACATGTCGGTAACCATACACATTATACAGGATTAATTCCTGCTTAGTCTAGCGTATAAAAAAAACTGTACTCGCATATCTGGACCATTTAAAAGGACTTTGCCTCGCATTAAGGTAAGTAACGGCTAAGAAAAAAATAAAAAATCTTGCTTAACAAAACATAACACAATTGTGATTCACGATCACACATAAAACGATTGAACAGAGGGACCTAGCTACACTGGCATTCTTCTTTAAATTGTAATAGCGAGTGTGCCTCAGTGTTCAGATTCCGGGCTAAGAAATTCCTAATAATAAGTTTTTAGAATTGTCCAACTCAGGAATCGAACCTTCAGCGGTAGCGGATTTTAAAGAGGAGGCTAGTCCAAATGACTTAGGTGAAAGCGCCATTGTAGCGCAGTTAAAATTCCTTAAGTTTTTTGCATTTTAGGGATCAGTATCAAGCAGGGGCGCCGGCTTTTAGAAAACCTCATGGGTGCTCATGCTCATTTGATGGACTCGAAAAAATGGCGAAGTGTGAGAAAAGAAATGCACACTGATCGACCGACAAATAATTAAATTTCCTACTTACATACTGCGTACTTAATCTTATGTTTGATAAAAATTTAAAAGTTTTTTGTATTAGCTAGTTTTTATTACCAAAAAATATTATAATTTATACGTAACCTAAAAGGCGATTACTGATCTGTTTCTTGATGTCTATTCTCAGGGGTGTTCAGCACCCACTGTTTATTTCTCAAGGGTGCTCGAGCCCCGGAGCACCCACGGAATCTTCGCCCCTGATATCAAGTCTATCTGTCAACCCTTTTGAATGACTTTTTAATAAAAAAGTTATTCAATATGGTTAGCTGAACTGAGAGGATTGTAATGACGATTTTAATGATTATAATTAAGTAAATAAATACGTGTTACGGTCGCTGATCATATATTAATGAACATAGAACCTGACACTTATTTGTGAAATACAAAAAAAAACTAAAGAAAATTTGAATTTCGCGAACAATTCTGGCGCTTTTACCTCCGCTTGTGGCTATACATAAAAATAAATACGAAAGTAGCCGTAGGCACGTCACTTCGCTTTTGATACGAAACAGACAGATAAAATACTTATTATTTTCTATATTTAGACTCTTCTTATTACAGTGTAAGCTGACCGCAGCCGACCCTCCCGGGAATATTATAGACTAATTATTTTCGTTGGTAAACATGGCTATATTACAAACCTAAATTCGCTTTTTAAGCCGACTGCCCCTTTCGAATTAGTTACCGTGGCCCTGGAACGCAAAAGTCCTGGGGCTAAAGTCTGCTATTTAAAAAAAATTTACATTTGAACGCGATTCCATTGTCATTTTGCTAAAAGTTCGTAATCTGCTAATTCATAATGATCGATAATAGAGTTGTGGTAGAATGACAATATCGAGCTTATTAAAAGCAATGACTGTACAATGACGTTCTAATGGTAGGTAACTGATCAAAGGAACTGTCAAAATATTAGCAGATTACCGCATATGTCAGACATTAATTGGTCAATATGTACGAGATTACCATTCTATGCCTCTTCTTTCAATGGAGTGTCAGTGGTTGACCATTGGAAAGTCATAATGACGCCATTATATTAGTAGATTACCCAACTTGTCAAAATCAACAATTATGAAATCAATGATAGACCATTGACACTATTGTAATAGCAGACTTGAGGCCCTGAAGGAACACAGGTGTTTTTTAGTCAGTAAAAGTCTGACACACCCAGAGCTGGAGAAGTTATTTCATTATTTTCAGCCTCAAAAAGTTAACTGCTCCGTATTAGACTTAGAAAAAACCTTTAATTCCCAAACTAATCTACAACGCCAGATATCTTTTCTAAAAATCTGGCCTAGTTTCCAGCAAAATCCGTGCCTATCTGATCTGATTTGGCACTTTTTTTAAACCTTCAGATCCCTTTTAAAACGGTCACGTTTACTAACGTCCCTCCGTCAGATGTCCATTAGTGAGTGACTGTGCTAAACGCTACTGTTAAATCAACTGGAAACGGGGTTCCCCAAGGCTCTATACTATGATGTCCTGAAGCTATGGGGTCCTTGATTTTTATAGCGTAAACACGTCTTTTGAAATGTCGTGTGTGGTATGAGGGGTTTCTTAATGGAGTGAGGGTTTGGACGTGTATGAAACAGTTCAGTGGTCAATTTTTTCAAAGGGATGATTTTAAATCGATGTAGCTGTGTGCTATGTTGTTGGAGTGTCTTAGGCTTATTGCATTAACGATAAAATGATCGCATGTGTTAATTTACAATCGTAGAATTTGTTACTGTTCAATAACTTGCTAAATAATATGATTCAGACTATTTTAGCAGAAATCATTTCGATACTACATGAATATGTATTTTACATAGATACCGAAACAATTGACCAGTTTTTTTTTGCAAAGTCATATGAATGATAATAATAGATATACCAAACCAACCGACGCACTACGCAAAAAAAAACTATTGTGCCATTACTGTTAATTAAATTAAAATATTTAAAACATAATAATTATACCGCAGCCAATAAGATATTTACAGAAATACGTCAAGAAGATAAATAATCACAAATCTGACAAGATTATGAGTCTAATAGACATTAGAGTGTCTTGGCAAGTTATTATCTTGTGTCCTTTAAATAACTTAGCAGAGACTCATTAAAGTGAGATATCAAAATGCTAAATGTCAAGGTTGGATGGACAAGTTGCAAAATGAGGTGGTAATGGAAACATACGATGGTGTGTTTGGTAAGTCATCGCCGGAAAATTGTTAATGCCCTTTCCCTTAAGTGGTATTAACAATTTTCTGACGTTGACGATTAAATTATTAGATTAGCTATCTTAAGTAATTCGAGGAATCATTGATTCCGATAGTACAGGTTTATCTATATAAAGACCTATGTAAAGGTTAACGGTGGGAAATCATCCAATGACTTCTCCCGCTCTAGTGTCAGACTTTTACTGACTAAAACCACACCTGTGTCTTTCAATTGCCCTTTGTGTTCTAGGACTACGGGTTTTCTTTTCAGAAATTCCCCGCGGTCCTAGCTAGCGGGTATCGGCCCAGCTAAGCCCCTATGGTCTGCTGACATCTCTTTGAGGAGCTCGTGACTATTGTGGTGTACAATGATTATTCTATTCTATACACGGGATGAAGGCTTTAATTCTACAGTTTCACATTGGTTATGTATTCATTTTTTAATGACTTGTATCTATATTTACAAAAGAAAAACCAGGCAAGTCCGAGTCGGACTTGCGCACTGAGGATTCTGTACAGACTTACCTATGAAAACAGTTCATTTCCCGAATTGAGTTATGAAGATTTTTCCGAATCGCAAAAACGTTTTTTTTTTTGTGACGTTACTAAAAATTTACGTAAAACGGCCGAACGTTCAGCATAAAGCTGTGGCCTCAGGCATAGTGCGACGAGACCACAGCGCTGGTTTTCAGTGTGGGCCGGTTGCGGTGTCGGCGGCATAAAGATGTCGGAACGGTGTTCCAATATATTTGTGTACCTACGGATTAAAAAAGGAAAAAATAAATATACAGCCAAAGTCATAAATAAAAGAATAGGAAGAAATACATTTATAATAAAGTGGTAACACAACAACAGTAGAAGCAGTATGGGAACCAAATCCAGTGAGAAGCCTCACTAATGTTGAGACAGGTTGGCAGGATGTTGTGAAAGCTGATACCAGGATCTACAGAGCCGTTACGAGTGCAGACACCTAATATGCGTTTCCTACGGTCAGTAGGGAATGGTTTTATAAAATAAGAATATAAAAAAATTCCGATTCGAAGATCAGTAATGGTAAAATATAAAGAAAACAAGGTGGACCGATGACGTGGTAAGGGTAGCGGGAATTCGATGGATGCGAGACGCACAGGAACGTACATGGTGGCGACACTTGGGGGAGCCTATGTCCAATAGTGGACGTGATGATGATGATGACTTAGGTATAGTACGTTTCCGTAGGATAGTTTTATCTTAATATTGGAAACAGAATACAAGTCTACATGAAAACAATCGATCACTTGACCTCTAGACTTTCATAGATCTCAGACCACCCTACCAAAACAAAGATATCAATTGCACACCGAATGGTCCAGAAATAATTTCGTTACATCTATTTCGTGTTCACGAAATGCCAATTCGACAGATTCATCGACACGATTGTAAGTAAATTATGTCGATCGTGTTTGAATGTTCGAACTTAAATTAATTGTTGATTTCGAAACATTATCATCATGACTGAGCCTGGCTCTGTCAGTGGCGTGATGGGGATCGAATTCACGACCGCTTTTTTTTTTAGTTTCGAAGTCATGAATGTAGAATGGGATATCCAGAAAAAAAAAAACAATATTGCACTTTAATTACTATTTTTATTTTCACCTTCGACACAAGAACGTACATATCTTAATCATCGTTGGTTGCCATCTTTTTTTCTTAAGTCATTCATTCCTTCTCTTTCACTCACACATTCATTCGTTTTGAAACTAAGTTCTTTAGCGTTCAGAAATGTTTAAGTAATATTAATTCACATGAATAAACTCCTCCCGTTTTAGCAAAGTGCGATTTTGAGATTGGCTTTTATGATGCACTTTTACAGATTAACTGCTCCATCATCGTTTTAACTTCATTATTTATACTGATGCTTTTTTTTCTTCCTCTCCTGTGACATTGTTTTTGCAATGTTTTTTCTTTATATTGTTTAAAACACAGCCACCTCAATTTCACTCAATTTCAATCACTGGGGCCATGGGTGATGCAAAAGAGATCCCCGGGGCCCTGGAAAAACGGCAAGAAGGAACAGGAGTTTTTTTTTTGGTGCGCAAAACATCTAATTACAAATGCGGGATTTGTCAATAGATGTTTTTCCCACCTAAAAACACAAAACCTTGGGCGGAGCGAGAGATAGTGTCAGACTTTTACTGACTAAAAACCCACTCCTGTTCCTTCGTTGCCTTCGTCCTAGGGCCCGGGTTTCGCTTTCACACTACCCATGGTAAGGAACAGGAGTGGGTTTTTAGTCAGTAAAAGTCCGACACCGCCCAAGTCCGCGAGTCGAGTCCGCTCTGCCCAAGAGCGGGGGACGTCATTGGATGATTTTCCCACCCGAAAAAAAAAGCCACCTCAAATACACTAGTAAAGGTTTATTTTTGTAAAGCTTCTTTTTATAATGTGAATGTGAGAACATCGTAGACTCCGCAGATTCATGGATTACAATTATTATTGTGCTTTTGGGTACAAAGCTGACCGGTCTACATTGTCCTCTCTTAACTATTAATATTGTAATATGGAAGGATTGTAAAAACATTTTTTTTTTATAGAGTAACCATGGAGTTTCTTGCCGGTTCTTCTCCATAGGAAACGACCAATTGGAACCGTGCGCTAGCTTCTGACGTTTTATAAGTGCCCATGTAGGCCTATGTGAAATAAATGTTTTTTTTTTTTTTGATATTTGATGATGTGTACTTGTCTAGAAGTAACATAATTATTTAGTAAGCAATTATACCACAACAGTCAGTAAGACTTTAAGTTGTGCCGAATTATAATTGCGTATGAAACCGCTTGCATTTCCTTGTACCTGAAAAGAAAGAAAAACAGTTTATTCACGCCAAATGACGCAATCTTAAAACTAGCTAATAAATCTAATCAATAGATGGGGAAAATCCTTCCACATCACATCACAATCACATCCGCGCAAAACGGTCGAACGCTCAGCATAAAGCTGATAATGTAACGTTTAAATACAGACATAATAAACGTGTACAAACCAAACTCATCACCGTATATTTCCAAGAACCTCAATCTATCCACACGTCCACCATATCAAGGCCTCTCGCCTTACTCTTCACGTATCCATTTCCACGGAAGTATCTCCTCAGAGGGGTCTTTGAAACCTGGTGGAGGATTCTGCCTGTAAGATATTACCTGAATACCGAGAAGATGCCCTTAATGTCCTACTAATGTAAGCGAACATGCCCAAGGACTGTAAACGTATGTACAGTGTGCTCTCTAGTTGATTATTTCGGATTTTTTGTGACTTATTGATAGGTAGCTACATTTTTTTAGAGCGCTGTACCTAAGTCGGTTAAAAAGGGAACCCTTATAGGATTACTTTGTCCGTAGTTCCGTTTGTCAAGACCCTTTTACTCAGGAACGCGTGGAGGTATGGAGCTGAAATTAATATAAAATACTCAGGTCGGGTACTCCAAACAGCAATGAAAAACTCTAACTTCTAAGACCGTTTAGGTGCATAATTTGACACTAGTTAGGAAATCAAACCTATAGGATACCATAGGATACTTCCCGTTGACCTAGAATTCTAAAATTTGACATGAAGCAAGGTCTCATAGCACAAATAAAGGAAAAAAAATAGGACTGTTCCTTCACTTGCCCTTTTCGTTCTTGGGCCTCGGTAACTCTTTCAAACGGTCTCGAAAAATTGATAAGTAATGTTTTTTCGTATTTTTTCGGCTTATAATGCTAATTACGAGTATACATAAAATCCAGACAAATAGTTTTTTTTTTTTTATGTCAGATTACATGCACATAGGCGAGCAACTCAAAGTTGAGTATTCTCCCAGCAAACCATTAAGGCGTATAGTCCCTTGAATATCTGGCCAAAGTTAAATCCACACATACTCGTACTGCCACCTGCGTCCGCATAGAGCCCCGCTGACCTTTAAAAAAAACATTTTCTTTGCGAAATATTGATTGATTTACTATGCTTTTTGTTTAAACAAATTTCTATAGATCAAGGCTATATGAATGCAGTAGGGTAAACGCTACAGTTTTTGGCCTCTATACAGCTATTGGTCGTTTCAACTTTAACGGCCTAAAATAAGTAATTAAGAAAAACTTTAGTACATTCAAAACTGCTTACTGATTAATGCAGTTTCTCAGAATCTAATATCAGCTAGGTTATTATTTATTTTAGGCCGCCAAAGTAATAAAAGCCAATAACTGTATAGTGACCAATAACTGAAGCGTTGCCCCTAGGTGAAACAAGTGAAACAATATCATGTTGTTAATTTATTTTTTGGGGAAAGTATTAGTCATACGAAAAGATTATAATTACGTTACTGAGGAACAGTAACTTTCTGAAAGTTACTGTTTTATAGCACTAAATGGGAGCAAGGGCCTTAAAGATTGTAAAGTAGAATGCTTTCATTCAAAGTCGAAGTTTTTTATTTCACATAGGCCTACATGGGCACTTATAAAACGTCAGAAGCTAGTGCACGGTTCCAAATTGGTCGTTTCCTATGGAGAAGAACCGGCAAGAAATTCCATGGTTACTCTTTTAAAAAAATTGTTGTTCTTACAATATTTCCATATTACAGTATAAGTAGATATTATTCGTATTATCATGTGAACTGTTACATGTTTCAGACATGTAAATACTTTGTGAATGCCGAATATATATTCCACACAACTATCACTCTACGCCGTCTAGACCCAAGCTAAGCAGAGCTTGTGTCATGGGTACTAGACAACTGATAAACATACTTATATATTTGTAAATACATACAAATATAGATAAATTTCACCCAGACACAGAACAAATGATCGTGCTCATCACACAAACATTGGTCCTGGGTGGGAATCGAACCCACAACCTCCGGTATAGCAGTCAGGGCCACTAACCACTAGACCAACAGGCCAGTCAATATTGAAATTGCTTATGTGTATCGGGTATCGATAGTTCTAAAAGTGAATAGTCGTCTTCTAGGAATGGGTGTTAAGCAGTACCCATATCAAATGTAGTCAGATGCCAAATTGAACTGAGTACGGTATACAAAATGGTACCTCTACGTGTAGTTTCAATGGTCATTATTCATGCATGAGTTTGGCAGCAAGGTTGTTTGAAATAGTCACCACGTTCCTGGAACGTAAAGGGAGCACAGGCAAATTCTAGTCAGTTATAGTCTGACACTTCTTGTCGTAAAAAATAATGCTGTAGTTAACATTTTTAAAATGGACAGATATTATACCCCATAGACCCCATGGGTAGCCCGCCGTCCGACCGTCCGGTAACCGTCCGGACCGAGCCCAAGTCGTTGACGGCAAATCGTAGGGGCCTAGCAGGGTCGAAGCCTACTGGGGCCATGCCTGGGTAGTGTGAAAACGAAACCCGGGGCCCTGGGACGAAGGCAACGAAGGAACAGGAGTGGGTTTTTAAGTCAGTAAAAGTCTGGCACTATCTCCTGCTCCGCCCAAGAGCAGGATTTGTCATAAGATGATGTTCCCACCTAAAAAAAACCCCATACTAGGAATTACTCCTGTATCATAAGCGCGTACACTGTAGACACACATACACAAGACACCCAGACCTTGAGTATTAGGCCATACAAATATTTGTTCCATGTATGAATCGAACCCGCGACAAGCATCGCAGCAGCCGAACGCTCAACCACTGTGTTGACCGTGCCATCGAAATATTGTACTGGTTCAATTGCAGAGGGGCCTATTAGCATACTGTCTTATAGTCGACCTTATAATGTTCCCACTGCTGGAACTCAGGACTCCTTTCTCTAGGAGAGGGAATGAGCCGTAATCCACCACGCGGGCCCAGTGCGGGTTGGTGTACGTCACATTTCTAAAATTTTTGATTCTAGGACATGCCGGTTTCTTCACGATGTTTTCCTTCACCGTTTAGAGAGCAGTGGTGATGAAATAAATTACACAAAGTAATGCCCCTGGCTGGGTTTGAACCCGCGACCTACACTTGGTAAGTCGGGGTCGTTACCACTCGGCCACCACTGCTCTCTAGCATACTGTCTTAATGTTATTTATTTAACCCTTTGAGCGCCGATTGTACCTACATACGTCTGTACAACTTAAGTGACCTTGAAAAACGCTTAACTTTCGTTTTGTACACACGGGTGTACGAAAATTATTCGGCTGAAAACTTTGGTCTCTATATCTTCGTTTTTTCCTAGAAAATAACCAGAAAACTTTATCTCCCTTTTGCAAGCAAACTTTCAGCGAGCAGCCCCATTGGCGCATCATCCTGTATGTTTAAGAATGTGATATAAACAGTAGTAGGGATGGCATTGCAGCGTTATCTTAACATTAGAGTGTTGTGATATTGCACCCTCATGTTTTCTTATCATTTCCTACTGTTTTATGTCATGTACATTGAATTTTCTGGTCTTTTGTACATTTACCGTGGTTTCTGTGGTGCGTTATAATTTTATTGATGTTAAGTATCACAGAAGACATTGCTTTGAAATACAACCTAGTGTGTTCAGAGGTACCATATTACAGGTATGTGCCCGACCCAGTTCTCGAAAATGATCATGTCACGTTGTACTGGGATCGGTCTATCATTACTGACCGGACTGTTGTAGCCAATAAGCCGGATATAGTAGTGATAGACCGATTAGCGTGCCGCGCAATGATAGTCGATGTCACCATCCTGCATGACGAGAATCTCGTGAAAGCTGAGAAAGATAAACAAATCAAATATCTCGACTTAGCACACGAGGTTGTCGACATGTTAAATGTGGACTCGGCTATCATTGTGCCGATTGTTATTACCGCCAATGGCCTGATGGCCAAAAGTATAGACGACCACCTGTCGAAACTGTCGATGCGCGGTTGGATCAAGGGCCTGATACAGAAGGCAGTACTCGATACGGCTCGCATTGTGAGGAAGTTCCTGTCTCTGGAGCCCTAACCACCGGTAGCTTGGACCCTGTCCCGACACCGGCGGATTTTTTATATTTTTTAATGTTTTTTTTTATATATGTTTTAAGAAATATTTAAAAATGTATAAAATATGTATATAAAATAAATAGCGAATAATAATATTCCACAACTTTCACGCAACGCCATCTAGTCCCAAACTAAGCAGAGCTTTTGGTATGAGTACTAGACAACTTATAAACATACTTATATATTTTTAAATACATACATATTATAGATAAATTACACCCAGACACAGAACAAGTGATCGTGCTCATCACACAAACATTTGTCCTGGATGGGAATCGAACATACGACCTCCGGCATAGCAGTCAGGGCCTCTGATAACTAGACCAACAGGCCTGTCAAATTTAAATTTATATAATTCTAAATACAGAATTATTATGATCATAATTTATTTAACTACAATTGTTTCACTTAAAAATGAATTATAAATGAATGATACAAACTAATATATGAGTAAAAAACAAGTATACAATAGTATGCGATGGACACAGCATGCATATTTTTTTAAAATTAAATAGATTTATCAATAAAGCTAGAACTACACTGCGCACACGTGTGCCACACACGCCGAACTATTAACTACCGAACTTCTGGGCGCGTCGGTCTCAATACATTTTATATGGAGACTAGACTTGTAGAGCTACGCTAAATCCACGCCACGCGACGTCGTTCTACGTACAAATCTAGCGTGTTACACGTGTGCGTCGGTCTAGTGTAGTTCTAGCTTAATAGTGCAGATAAAACTTCTCATACCTAGAGTTGTAAAATTATAAAGTTTAGTGGGGCGCAGTTAACCACTACATTTTATAAGTTGGTTTTGTTTAAAGGCTACAGGAGTTAGAAAGAGCCACCGCATCCTTGTAACGCAAAAGGCAACTAAATGAACACAGGTGAGTTTAGTCTGTAAAAGTCTGACACTCCCCCCCCTCAGAGCTGGAGGTGCTTTTTGACAATTTCCTATCTAAAAAAATGCAAATAAACTCAGCGTAAAACCACACAGCCCACACGTCGATATTTTTTAACTTAAAAAAGTAACGTCAACAAAAAAATCTGGCCGTCGGAGTCACTTGTTTACATTTTCTACCGTCAACGATCCAGGTTCCAAAAAGTTAGTGTATACACTAGTAGCTACATTTTTAAAAATCGCTAAACCGTGTCAGTATTGTTCGGGGAAAACTACCGATATTCAGACCTGTTTTGATTTTTGTATGGCATGGAAGTTTGTTGGGAGAATTTTGGTTTAATGGAATTGGTCCTTAAAAGTGTTTTTTGTAGTTTTATCCAATATTCTTATATTAAAGTTTTACTTAACTGACTATAATTACAGTAAAATTAAAAAAAAACCCTTACAACTAACTGAAACATGGTGTTAAAAATCTCTCCACATCGCTGTCGACTGGTAATGTGCCCAAAAGACTGGCGCATTGCCACGCTGCATGGCAATGTAAGTTCAAATTATATTAAAGTTCCTGAAGTGGCGACTACGTACCGGAAGACGCAGCGTTAGAAGGCTTCCTAAAAGTTGGACGGACGACCTGGTGAAGATCACGGGAATCCAATGGATGCGAGACGCACATGACCGAACGTTATGGCGTCACTTGAGCCAGTGAACAACATCGGACATCTTTCGGCTGAAGTGATGATGATGATGATGAAATCCAGCCCCTGTGCGCACAATAAATGTCTTCTCAAAACCGGTTTTGTACGTATGTGTGGGATTTCCACCATGTCATGTCACGTACGTAGCGTCGAGTGGTCCGATGATGGAACTGGAAGTGCAAGTATATTGTGCAATTCCAAGTGTGCATTGGAATTGCACAGTATAACCTCGAAATGTAAACGATGGACTACTTGATAGGAAACCTAAAAATAACAACGAAATGCACTAAGTCTTATATTAAATCACATCTGCAGCAATAAAACTTCTAATACGGAAGCAATATAGCAAAATAATGTTGCGAAGTAAATCAGAAGAAATTGCTATTTTCCTTAATTTTCTGTGCACTCTGTATCAAAATGGCGAAAACATTCACAAAACTGATGACCGTTCGTACGTTCTGAAACAAACAAACTTGCCTAACCTTTTCCCAAAACGTCGACTTCAGCTTCCAGTCTAACTTGCACATGATATCTCTTGGTTAAACTTTTGTCAGATTTCCAGGGCCTCAATAAGGCCGCTATTACAATAGTGTCAGTACAGTCTATCATTGCGACCGTGCCATCCACCAACCCGCAATGGGCCCGCGTGGCTTACTCCCTCTTCTAGAGAGGCCTGAGTCTCAACAATGGGAACATTATAAGGCCGCCTATGCTATGTTATGCTAGTCTATCATTGACTTCATAGTTGTTGTTTTCGACAAGTTTGGTAATCTACTAATATAATGGCGACTTTTCAATAGTCAACCAACCACTGGCACTCCATTGAAAGAAGTGGCATAGAATGGCAATCTCGTACATATTGACAAATGAGTATCTAACTTAAGCGGTAATATGCAAAAATTTTGACAGTTCCTTTGATCAGTGACCTGCCGTTAGAACGTCATTGTGCAGGCATTGCTTTTAAAAAGCTCGAATTGTCATTCAGCCACAATTCTATTACGAGACCATTGACCGATCAATGATTGATCATTATGAATTAGCAGATTACGAACTTTTAGCAAAATGACAATGGGATCGTGTTGGAATGAAGAATTTATAATAATAGTAGACTTGGGCCGCAGGCATGTTAAAGAGTTACCAATGACAGCTGACTCTAACAGCTCAGCGTGCTTTACGAGGCATGGAAGACTCTTAATTTGTTAAACGGTCACCCATCTACATTTGAGTGAGTATTGCTTAACAGAGCATTACTTAAAGTACACTAGGGGGATAAAATATCGAAGATCGTCGTGTTTGAGGACGCTGTAAAATTATCCAAAAACTATTCTGGTTCACGTGAATGCTTTGTAAAATGTCGACGGACAAGTTGCAGGACACTGGGTAACGTTACTGCGTCACGAAAATTTAGCTTTGTGCGTCATGTTGGGAGACAATTTTTCCCTTAACTTTTTTTTTCGGTGGGAAAATCATCCTCGCTCTTGGGCGGAGCGGGGGATAGTGTCTGACTTTTACTGACTAAATAAGCACTCCTGTTCTGTCGTTGCCTTTCATACCAGGGCCGAGCCTTCCTTTCAGAAGCAGACCCTTGGCCCCAATAGGCTTCGACCCTGTTGGGCTCCTACGGTTGCTGACATCTCCTTGAGGCGCGCGTGGAACACTACGCGCTGTCGACGACTTGGGCTCGGTCCGGACGGTTACCGGACGGTCGTACGGAGACTTAACCTTGAAAATCACTGTTTTAGTTTTTTATTATTTCACCACGAGTTCATCAAACAATCTTTAACAACCGATATAATTAATAAAGAGACCACGAACAACAAAACCAGAACAAAAATAATCCCACAAAGAAATGAAACCCACACAACAATAAATACGTAACAACATTTCCTTTCATTCCTCGAACACTAAGTTTGGTAAACAATACTCCAGACAATAAACGGAGATGAAACATAAGTACTGGATGAACTAAAATATAATAACAGATACAAAGTGGTAAACAAGAAAGGCAGACTATAGGCGCTCGTGGCCAATAAAGGGCTATGGTGGGCCGCGCTGCGAACCAAGAACTAACCGAACTAGAACAGTCTTGAGCGTAGTTAGCTGGATAAAAAGAAAGAAAGAATAAGAAAGAGTTTATGTCTGCCAAATCATCATCATCATCATTTCAGCCGATAGACGTCCACTGCTGGACATAGGCCTACCCCAAATGTCGCCACAATGAACGGTCCTGTGCGTCTCGCATCCATCGGATTCCCCGCGGGTTCAAACCCAGCCAGGCGCATTACTTTGTATGATTTATTTCATCACCACTGCTCTCAAAACGGTGAAGGATAACATCTTGAGAAAAAATTCCTAGAACCAAATGTCCAAGAAATGTGACATTCACCAACCCGCACTGGGCCCGCGTGGTGGATTACGGTCCACTTCCTCTCCTAGAGAGGAGTCCTGAGTTCCAGCAGCAGGAACATTAAAAGGCTGATTACATTATGCTTATGCTATTCTGCTGGTGGACTCAGGCAATATTGTAAAAACATACTCGGAATACTGCGTTATCGCTGCCAAAAACTTGTGGTGACCACATACGCGTTCGGTGCAAGTCTTGGAAAAAGTGTTTTTCTCTGTAGCAATAACCTACCCATAATTACGTTATTTTTCGCTTCAACGTTCGGGCTAAAAGTCAAAAGACAAGGAAGAAGGACGAAAGTTGTTTTTTTTTTTAACAATTTTACTGACTAAAGGTCAAATAGAGCCACCCGATACCCGACCAGCACCACCTCGCCACGAACCGTCAGTATTCTTTGTATAGAGTATTATGGATATATGCTCACTACATCCACTCCTGGGCTGACCACGCGTGGACGGCGTGTGGCTCATTCGGTCGTGCTCGCACGCTTGCTTTGCGTTGGCTACACGCTGGTCACGTATGCATCATGTGATGTCTGCGACTGGTTCACGCGCGAAGACTATGCATTGGTGAAACACCGCACCCTTTTCCCATTCCTTGATAAATGACTAATTTATTCACGGATAAAGCAATGTCGACTCCTTGAATATATGATGTTTACTGGTTAACAACACGGTGTCAACCCGTGGACCACCTGTCGACAACGAGTGGACACCGAGTGATGAGGTGGTGCTGGTCGGGTGTCTCTAATGAGCGATGACCATAAAACTACAGCCGTGTCCTTCTGTTGGCCTTTGCGTTCTAGTAACACTGAAGGTTTCACAATTTGTGCACCAAATCTCTGATATTTTCTTGGAAGCCACATCCAGACGTTCTAACTCCCAGCCACACAAGTGAGGTTGTTATTAAAAAAGCCCAGAACAATCAGAGTGCGGCCCAGTTGGCTCATTTTATCCACGTATCCAATTATGTGGCGAACTGTATACCGCTAGCATTTCGCATACTTATGTTGAGTACAACGAAGCTGCAGGTGTTTGTGTTAAGCTGGATTAAGATTATGGGTTCTTTTTCTTTCTTTGGAAGAGTTTACGGAAGATTTCTGTGTATTTGTATTGATCTAAGGCATGGTTGCTGTTGGTTTTTAAGTGGCAATGGGCAGTGCACATTGCTCGCAGAACAGATGGCCGTTGGGGCCGAAAGGTTCTGGTGTGGCAACCGGGTACCGGAAGACGCAGTGTTGGAAGGCCCCCTACAAGGTGGACCGATGACCTGGTGAAGGTTGCGGGAATCCGATGGATGCGAGATGCACAGGACCGGTCATTGTGGCGAAATTTAGGGGAGGCTTATGCCCAAAAAAACCCAACAAAGACGTCCACTACGTCTTTCGGCTGAAACGGTGATGATGATGAGTAGACCGCAGACTACCCCCCTTTTTATCATAAGTTCTTACAGTCCATCCAAAGGTTGTCTGGTAGATATCGCTGCCAGCGATAAGACCGCCATTGTAACCGTAGATTTGTTTGTGCGAATGTTACGTTACAATTTTGGTGTACAATAAAGTTTATTCTATTCTATTGTAAGAAATACGGGCATTGTATACAGGTGCCAAGTTTCTAGGAATCTGTACTTTACACGTGTTTCCTAAATTTTAGGTAAGTAGGTACTTATTTGGTTATTTAGGGTTTCGTACCAAAAGGGCAAAAACGGGACCCTATTTCTGTCACTCCGCTGTCCGTCTGTGTGTCACCAAGCTGTATCTCATGTACCGTGGTAACTAGATTGTTTAAATTTTCAGATGATGTATTTCTGCTATGACAAGTAATACTAAAATCAGAATAAAATAAATGTTTAAGTTGTTTTTATTGATCTAAACAAGTGTTTCACTGCAATCTTATCTAATAGTTCATTGTGAGGCGCATTAAGGGTGGATAATCGCCGTACATCGGGTTGTCCTATGGTAGAAAGTAGATTGCGGAATCGAGTCATACAACTCCCGCGCACAGTCTCCAAATTAATCCTCTATCCAAATGGGGCTCCCATACAACAAACGTGATTTTTTTTTTGCCATTTTATTTTTTGCTACGTACGGTACGGAACCCTTTGTGCAAGAGTCCGACTCGCACTTGGTCGGTTTTTTACAAACTTGTAACATAAAAATAAACATCTTCAAAGAGTTTCGGTATGTGATTCGGAGAGCTCTAGAGAATAAAATTGATTATTTTCATACGTGCCATTGAAGAAAATTGGCTGTCGGAGTGTAGTTCACTTAGATGTTTGTTTTTGTACCTACCCTATTAATGTAGTAGATTTTTGTGTCTCCGGCTACCGTAGGTGCTAGTTTGTGGATGGTGAGCAATGGGTAGCTCGCCGTCCGCTCGTCCTATAAGAACCGAGCCCGACGGCGCGTAGTGTTCCACGCGCGCCTCAAAGAGATGACCGCAAACCGTAGAGGCCCAAGAGGGTCAATGCCTGCTAGGGCCATGGGCAAAAGTATGAAAGAGATTCCCGTGGTCTTAAAATGCATAAGACAACTTGAGGAACATAGTTATGCTTTTAGTCAGTAAAAATCTGACACGCCCTCTCGCTCCACTTTAGAGCAGGAGAAGTTAATAAATAATTTCCAACCTAAAGATGTAAGGAGGCTGTCAAACTTAAATGACACTGGGCAGGACATGTCTGCCAAATGCTTGACAAACTGTAGGCCAAAGTAAGACAGTGAGACAGGGTCGCGGCAGACCACGAAGGAGATGTCGGGATAAACATTAGAAGAAAACAGATTTCGCCAGAACTGGAGGGGAAAAGGCACGGACCTGCAAATAATGGGAGCAGTCAATGGAGGCCTTAGCTCAGGAGTAGGACAGAACAGGCAAACATAATTATAATGTTCGCACTGCTGGAACTCTGGCCTCCTCTCTAGGAGAGGACCTGCGTGGTGTGTTACAGCCCATCTGCTGACCCACCACGCAGACCCAACGCGTGTGGGTTGGTGTCACTTGTCTTTGAATTTTCGGTTAAAGGTTATGCCGGGTTTTCACGTCACGAACTTTTCCTTCCCCATTTTGAGAACAGTTGTTATGAAATAAATTACACAAAGTAATGTGCCTGCCTAGGTTTTAACCTACAGCGTATAACTCGTAAGTTGGAGCCGTTATTTATTTATTTATCTATATACTTTATTGTATAACAAGATCACAAAAAATAGAACAAAAAAAAGGAAACCAGGTCTTTAAACAAACATACAAACAACAATGACAACAACAACAACAACAACAAACAAACAAACAACGACGACAACAACAACAACAACAAACAAACAACGACAACAACAACAACAATTGGCGACCTTATCGAATTCGGCGATTTCTTCCAGGGAACCTAAATAGACTGTTGGCCACTGTGTCACCACTGCAGCACCCAGTGCCAAGACTAATGAAACGGATTTTATTCATATTCCTAAATTCGTATAGTTAGAGAAAAAATAGAGATGTTTAAGTTTTTAATCTAGTCTGCGAGCGAAAAGAGTAATTTTAATGAAATACGTTTACTACTACAGTAGTTTTCGCCTCTAGCAATATTAGATTTTTATTTTTTCTAACTGAAATATAATTATTGTTATCTTTTGTGTCCGCAATGGAAATTTTTACTAACAAATTTAATAAGTAGAATATTTTTAGGGTACCATCAAAAGGATAAAACGGTTATACGGATCCTTTTGTTTTCCGTCCGTCTGTCTGTCTGTCTGTCTGTCTGTCAAGACCCTTTAGCTCGGGAATGCGTGGAGGTATCGAGTTGAAATTAAAACCATATACTAAAATCTGCGTTTACAACATAGAAGTTTCTTTTGCTGTAAAAAAATGAAACTTCTATGTTAACGATAAAAAAGATACGACCGTTTATGTTGCAAAAAAAACTGTATTTCGACATTCTCAAGGGAATCAAAATTCATGGGATACTTCCCGTTGATCTAGAATCTTGAAATTTGGCATGAAGCAAAGTCTCATACCACAAGTATAGAAAAAAATCTGAAAACTGTTTTGTGATTACGTCACATTTTTTTGTGATTCGAAAAAATCTTCGTAACTCAATTCGGGAATTGAACTATTGTTGCGAATCCGATTCGCACTTGCCCAGTTTTTTTAGAATACACTAGCTGCTGTCAACGGACTCAATCGTGTGAAAGTAGAAAATTCTAAGAAAAATCCTAAGAAAACATGCTCCCGAGTTCAAAATTATCTAAACCGCTTAAAACCAGCGCTGTGAGCTCATCGCATAATGCGTGAGGCCGCAGCTTTATGCTGAGCGTTCGGCCGTTTTGCGCGGATGTGACGCATATCTTCCCTATTCAATTGATAATGTTTGTTAGCTAGTTTTAAGATTGCGTCATTCGCGCGAATAAACAGTTTTTTCTTTCTTTTTATTTATTCAAAACTTCATGCTATACATAGCTAACGTACCAGTCAACCAAGGGTGGTGGAGAGATAATACAGCAGGTGCATAAAAAAATAGCATCCTATGTGCTATTCCAGGACATGGTCTACTCGTACTCCAAATTTCATCCAAATCCGTGTGGTCGTTCGTGTGTGAAGAAGTAACAAACATACATACATTCACACACCATCACACACACTCATAAAGTTTCGTCTATATAATATTACTGTCATTAATGTATTGCAGTTTAAACTGTTTCTTTTTAATTCTATCTGGCAAATTTCATTACGGTATTCGTTCTGCTATTTTAGTTTTTCACGAATATCCATGAAAATACCTACATTTTATACTATCCTAATTCCTAAATTAAAAAGCCTGTATTTTTCGTCTCTGTTCTAGAAAAACAAATATTAATTGGTCTCTACAAAGGATTGGGTTATTACATTTTGTATCACGGTTTTTTAATACCGATGTTCGGCATTTGATTTCACTATTCAGTGTTTCAGAATTGCAGGAATAACTATGCTGGAAATTGAGCCTTATGCGGGATTTCTGTGGAAATATGAAATTGAACTAGCTATAAAATACTATCTACAAAAAAGTGATCAGTTTTGGTGTTATGTAGCAATATTTTTTGGAATTGAAATTAAATACAATATTCAGTATTTTTTGGATAATCTGTTTTAGTATCAGAGGTTACTAGAGTTAAGCAAAGCTAAAATATATAAAAATCATTCAAAAATTTACTTACCAATAAATACAGACAGGTCGAATTTTAGGTATCTTCAAGGCTAGAGTAAATAGGCTCTTAATAAACTAGCGCGCCTCACCATCAACGTTTGCATCACTGCTTACCATCAGGTGGGTTCGCAGTCAAGCACTAGTTTATATCAATAAAAAAAAAACAACCGTTATAACCTAAGTGGTTATAGTTTTAGGTGCCAACGGGGCCCTTTAACTATGCCTCCGCAGTCCGTTCGTGTGTCTGTCTGTCCATCTGTCCATCGTCAGTGCGCTGTATCAGAAAATGTAATATTTAAAGAGAGTTGAAAAGTTCACAGACTGTGAATTTTTATTGCCGATACAGCAACAAATACTAAAATTAAAAAATAAACGAGTTTCCCATACAATAAACGTTATCTTGTCGATGCATTTTTTTGTTTTTGCTATATTTTATTATTGTAATTGGGTTCCGTACCCATCATGTGGGAGTCCGTATCGCACTTATCCAGTTTTTTGGAAGTCGTGTAAAAATAAACAATTTACACAATAAAATGCGGCTGTAAGAGAACCAAAATAAGAAATACATACAAGAATCTTAATTTACTGTCCAGAATTTATACGATATCACTGTTATATCGAGCTATATGAAATCCTATCGATGTCATTTTTTTTTTAGGTGGGAAAATCATCTAATGACAAATCTCACTCTTGGGCGGAGCGATGACTTGAGCTTGGTCCGAACGGTTACCGGACGGTCGGACGGCGAGCCACCCATTACTCGACGTCCGCAAGCCAGCGCCTACGGTGGCCGGAAATCGGGGATCGGAATCTCGGCGGCGGTTGGGGCGTGAGGACCGTTTCCTCAGGCGATCGGCCGCCTCCTTTGCTAGCATTACTGCTTCGCAGAAGCAATAAAATGCGGATGTAAGAGATAAAAGCGACTCAGAAATACACTATCAAAAGAATATTTACTGTCCAGAATTTATACGATATCATTGTTATATCGAGTTACATGAAATCCTATCGATGTCATGTGTTCACCATTTTGATTCCATGTAATTTTCTGATCTGTCTCCTGAGATGACATAATATTTTTTCGCTCGAAGTAAGTATCGTTTTTATTGGCAACTTGATCGCTATTATCTGATAAACTTGCATGACTGTTGTTTATTATAATGGCAACACAAATTGCTGTTCGGGATAAACTGAATCGATTAGTGTTTTTTAGGGTACCGTACTGAAAGGGTAAAAGCGGGACACTATTGTTAAGACTTCGCTGTCCGTCTGTCACCCAGGTTTGTATCTCAGGAACCGTGATAACTAGAACGTTGGGAATTTCAGAAAAGGAAACCCGCAGTCCTAGAACGCAAAAAGTAACTGAAGGAACATAGGTGTAGTTTTCGTCAGTAAAAGTCTGACACGCCCTCCCGCTGCACCCTAGTTCGAAAGAAAAACTGGTGAGTATGAAAAAGGAGTGTTATCAAGGCTGTTATTACAAAAAAAATACAACCGAATTTAATGTAAAAAAAGAACACTAAAAAATGTAAAGTAACTTTAATTTAGGAAGTCGTTGTTTCTATGATCGTTTTGTCTCTTCGTTATTTAACACCGACTTCCGAAATTAAAGTTATTTTGCACTTTTCAATTTTACTTGTTACGACGGTTCTGCTGTGATCCTATGAGGAGTTCTGCTAAAAGTATGGGACCAACTTGGAAGCATAACCTATCAATAAAAAAATATATTTCAAGATAAGTCCACAATTCTCCGAGCCGAACGTAGAACGTCCTCCTTTTTGAAGTCGGTTAAATACAGTGCTCTCGTATTTTTGTTTAGTATTTAAATTCATACTAACTAAATACGAAAGTATTTCTGCGTGTCTGTTACGCGTTCACGGTTAAACTACTGAACCAATTTTGATGGAATTTGGTCCGGAGCAAGCTTGAACTTTAAGGATGGATCGGCTACTTTTTATCTGACTTCGACTTCGGGTCAGCAATAAACAACATTCATGCGGACGAAGCTACTAACAGAAGCTAGTATATTCATATTTCTGTATTTCTCATACTATCGCTGTGTAGTAGTTAACAGCGATTCCAGTTAATTTTAACTTAATCAACATCAAAACAAACATCAATCCCGCCGGCATTCAGGTAACTATTTCCGTACAAACATAATTGCGAGTACTTAACAACGTCAACATCTAAACTACGTCAAAAACAGTAAAATGATTACACAATTTGGGGAGCCGTAAATAACTGGAGTTCCTACTGTGGCATTACCGTGTGGGTAGGCAGCATATCTGTCGTTTTTGTATGCTCAAAATATACAAAATGGCAACGCCCATGTGAAAGGAGAAAATTCTATATGATATTCCAGGGCATGGTCTACCCGTACGCCAAATTTCATTGAAATCCGTCCAGCCGTTCGAGCGTGAAGAAGTATCAAATATACACACACTAGTGTTGGGGAATCTGTAATCTAACTACTGATTATTAACTACGACTACATACGAGTATTATTATTGTAGTTAGTAATCACAACTACAAATTACATTACGAAATCGTAATACGGTTTTTTTTTTTTTTTTTTTCGGTGGGAAAATCATCTTATGACATCCCCCGCTCTTGGGCGGGGCGGGAGATAGTGTCAGACTTTTACTGACTAAAAACCCACTCCTGTTCCTTCGTTGCCTTTCGTACCAGGGCCGAGTCTTCCTTTCAGAATCAGACCCTTGGCCCCAGTAGGCTTCGACCCTGCTGGGCCCCTACAGTTGCTGACATCTCCTTGAGGCGCGCGTGGAACAGCACGCGCCGTTGACTTGGGCTTGGTCCGGACGATTACCGGTCGGTCGGACGGCAAGCCACCCATTGCTCGCCGTCAATACGGTAATATTGTAGTTAACTTACATGTAATCATAACTACATGTAATCGAACTACTTTTAGTTGTAATCTGTAATCTCTGATTACAAAATAGTAGTTAACTACGCCCTACACTACACTGACACACACATTCACAAACTTTCGCCTTTATACCAATTAAATTGAATTAGGTAGTTAGTAAACTAAAGTACTGTATTGTAATAAAACGGCTCACTTCAGTATAAAATAATATATTTATTAACTTTATATCGTCAAGAAGTCAGTCAGTCAGAAAAATTGTGCTAATTGCATATTCCAAAGCGTTTATTCTATTGAGAAGAATGTGTAAGAAACTCCATGACATTCTTTTAAATTATGTTAAGTATTACAAATATCTCGGTTACGTATTTCTTGTCCCTACTATAATGCAAGAGACAAATTGTGCGTCCGACTTCAACGATCGCCAATTGAACAATGAAGCTGTCACCCGCCATGATGCTACATCGACAGCTTTACCACAGATAATCACAAATAATATAATATAATTCGGCTGGCAACACCAGCATAATTAGTCAATTGCAATGAATAATCAAATACAAAATAAATTAAATAATATTCTCAAGCACAAAAATCTGAGTAAATAATATGAAGTCATATTTGTTTCGGTGTAAAATACAGATAAAAATGTTTTATTTTACAACAAACCGTAGCATATCTCCTTTTCTTCGCACCTCTGGTTTACCTTATTTAATTAAACCCACCGTATAGTTTACAGGGCGCCTATAAAACTATATAGCTTTGTCGCCCGGAGGTGTTCGGTATCACAAATACCTTTGGCCCACAAACTATAGCGGGAATAGACCCTTGAGCGTTCAAGGAAATTAAGATTTGGTGCTCCTTTGAAACTGAAGGTTCTTACGTAGGACGACCTGTATTTTCTGCGAAGAACGATATTGTATTACGAAGCTATTTTGGTAATAATTGGAATATGAGTTCTATAAATCTCTTATTTCAGGAGGGTATTACTTAGATCTATTTTTGAAAAGTGTCTGAATTTGATCTAAAGAGGCGCTAATAGACTAGGAAAAAAACACGAACATTTTATTCAATCGTTCCATAAAAAGTATTCAAATTGTATGATGACTAAAACACCGGACGCCATGTTGCTTTGTGGTCATAACGTCAAGCATAAAGCTAGAACTACATTAGACCGCACACGTGTAACACGCCTGATTTTTGTACGTAGAACAACGTCGCGTGGCGTGGATCAAGTGTAGTTCTGCAAGTCTAGTTTCCATATAAAATGTATGAAGACCGACGCGCCCAGATCGGCGTGTGTGGCACACGTGTGCGCTGTGTAGTTCTACCTTAAAGCTTAATCAGCCTTTTAATGTTCCTACTACTGGGACTCAGGTCTCCTCTCTAGGAGAGAGAATGGGCCGTAAACTACCACACGGGCCCAATGCGTAGGCGTTGGTGGATGTCACATGTCTTCGAATTTTTAGTTCTTCGCCATGCCGGTTTCCTCACGATGTTTTCCTTTACCGTTTCTAGAGCAATAATGATGAAGTAAATAACACAAAGTAATGCGTCTGGCTGGATTTGAACCAAATTTAAAACCACGAACTACAAGTCGTAAGCCGTTACCACTGAGCCACCATTACTCTTGACGTCAATAGGTCACGTAAATAAATGCGCTGAAATTAAAATTTAAGTAACTTAATTATATACGTCAGTTTATCAGTTCACAATTCTTAGTTTACATGATCTTATTACGTAATATCAAGGCGTTTACTGTTACGCAGTTTCTGTTTTTGGAAGATGATAATGTAGTTTCGTTTGTGAAACATATTTTCTTTCTTCTTTGTTTAAGGTTATCGTACACTTATTTGAGCCGAACGCGTCAATAGAAAATAATTTTAGAATTTTTCATTCTAGAGTCCTTTCAGATTCGGGCGATTCGACGCGGTTAGGTGTGCGGGGTTTCATAGAATTTATTATAAAGAATTCTAAAATTATTTTCTTTCGATTCGATCGACGCGTTCGGCTCGGACAAGTGTGCGTTTACCTTTATTGATCAATTCCCAGTAAACTATAAATATACATAGGTACTGAATTTGCTTAAAAAGACTCAATAATACAAATATTATAGTAACAAATCTCCACTGTTTGTTAAACTTCTCAGAAAATTATTGTTTCATGATGGATCCATCATTTGCACGAATTTAGTCTGAACTTCTATTGTCAGACATCCATTATTCAAAATATATAATTGAAGTTTGACAATTTATTTATGGCAATACTTTAACATAATATTGACAGAAAAAAAATCTTCTTTTATAAATCAGCTCAATAACAATAAAGTTCAATAAGTTTGACATTGGTCTCGAAAATATCGACAGTATCGAAATCATCATCATCATCATCATCATCATTTCAGCCGAAAGACGTCCACTGTTGGACATAGGCCTACCCTAAGCGTCGCCACAACGACCTATCCTGTGCTTCTCGCATCCACCGCACTCCCGCGACCCTCACCAGGTCGTCGGTCCACCTTGTGGGAGGCCTTCCAACGCTGCGTCTTCCGGTGCGCGGTCGCCACTCTAGAACCTTTCGGCCCCATCGACCATCTTATATTGATTGCCTAAATGCCAGGCATTTGAACATAAATCTTTTTCTTTTTTACCTGCCTCGAAAGTCTCGTATTTCCCGGGAATCCCGAGACTGTTCTTAGTCTCGATTTTTAGTCCCGGGACCCAAAAATGTATCGAGACTGTAAAACTTAATGTCGACCGAGGCGGAATTCACCCGAGCCGTAGGCGAGGGTATTATGGAGCCGAGTGCTGCGTGGGTATCAAACGACGTTTTTCAATACACTTAAGAAGAAATCGTGGGAGTTACTTAGCGCCCAACTTAATACGATAAATTGTGTCGGGTGTCTTTCTAAGCCGGCGTTGTTATGTGCTCTTCAAAAATCCCTATGAGACAAATGAAGCCAATCTAATCAAAATCAAATAATTATGTACAGGAAAATCACTCAAAATCAGACTCCAAGGGCCAGCCATAAAATCTTGATGAATTAACCATGAAAATATTATCAATTCGCATCGTACAGGCACGGGTTCCCATGGAAATTCCCTCTCAGCCAATTTGGTCAAATCTCTCGAAAATTACGAGCAGGTCGCGCTGCTAAAGGTGACAATTTGTAACCATGTCACATTGAAACCTTAATTCAGTTTATGTACTATAACTGAATAAGTTATACCTCTGTCTGGTTTACGATGTGTACTGAGAAAGGGTTTTTTTGATGTCCGTCTGTGTGAACTGTGAAAAATTAATTCGGTTTTACGGTATTGTATTTTTTAGGGTTCCGCACCCAAAAAATACAATACAATACTAAGAATTCACTGACCGTCAGTCTGTCACCAGACTGTGTAGTCTGTGTAGTCTCATGAACCATAAAAGCCAGACAGTTGAAAATTTTCACAAATTATGTACTTTGTGGCCGCTATAATAATAAATACTATAAAACACAGAACAAAATAAATATTTATGTCCCCGCTCCCATACAACAAAAGTGATTTTTAACCGACTTCAAAAAGAAGGAGGTTCTATGTTCGGCTGTATGTATTTTTTTTTATGTATGCTCACCGATTTCTCAGCTAATTGAGGACCGATTTTGAAAATTATTTCTTTGATTGAAAGGTTATGCTTTCAAGGTAGTCCCATATAAATATTGTTATGATCTGATGATGAACTTCGAAGATATGGAACTGAACTCCTCATAAGATCACAGCAGAACTGTCGTAACAAGTAAAATGGCTTTGTGTAAAAAAGTGTAAAATAAAAAAAAAATTACCAAAATTAAAAAAATACAACCGACTATAATATAAAAAGAAAAACACTAAAAAGTGCAAAATAACTTTATAATAATAACATCGATGATATATAACGAAGAGATATAACTATATTCAACAAACAAATACCGGGACAGGTGAAACTAAAAAAGGTGTCCAATGTTGTATAATTATACAGACAGACGGAACCTTTCGTGCGCAAGTCCGACTCACACTTGGCCGGTTCTTAACTCAATCATCATGAACGACCAAAGTCATAACTAAACCTACATTGTAGGTTATCCCATAGAGCCTTATGTTACTAAACACATACACAAGCTGGTATTTACGGAATTAAACGTATGTTAGCATACGTCTAAGATATGAAGCTGTGGACTGCGTGATTGCTTCTACGCTGCATTGCAATGCATTGTGTTCCACATAATGAGTTATCATTCGTTCCTTTATGCTATTTTGGTAATTTATGTGCTGTTTCTCATGGGTTTAAATATCTCACACTCGCATCAGATATTATAGAGAACAGTGAAAAAAACTTTGTTTGAAATCACCCAAGTAGCAAAATAATGTCATATAAATGTTACAATTAAGTTTGCCGTCTCAGTGAAAGAATTTGCCAATCGACCGAAGTCGATTGCCCAGGGTGCGCCGGACGTAACAGAAAATCGGATGGTACGTCGCTCGGGGAGGCTGCTTTCATGCACCCTATCTCAAGGAGAAGTTTAAACCGGATGATTTTGTCGAGCCTCTCTCCTGGACACGAGTTGTCATGGCCCACCTGGTAAACTCTAAACAGACTCCGCACCCACGTTGGGCGCAGCAAAGACAATCTCCACAGATGGGGGTTCTCACGACGACGGTTGACGGTTCCGATCTTCAGTGTTTGTGCGGCGTCTCTCCACAGACCATGTCCCACCTTCTATTCTGCATCATGTGCCCTGTTACCTGTCCACCTGACAGCATCAGCGGACGGCACTGCCGTGGCCGAATACTGCCGAATACTGGATCAGGCAAGGAATTTAACTAGTATTGCCATCGATAAGCTAAGAAGAAGAAGACTACAACGTTACAATAATGTTTTTTATCTAACTATCAGCTATATGAATATGGTTTTATAACAATTTTTTAAACGTAAATATAACGCGGGTTTGGGCGCAGATTATATAACTTTAAAATCGGGTAAGGGTCGCTGTGTGGTCGCATCGACAACTAATACGTTGGGTAAAAGTCGTATAGACGTTTTAAACTTAACTAATAAGGTTTGTAATCGTTTCTAGTAATACTTTTACATAATTATACTATAGTATAGACGTATATATTTTGTTATGTTGATGATCATTTGTGCAAGCCAGTTAATTTGAGTGATATATTTGATTGATATTAGTGTTATAAGTAATCAAGATTTATTAGGAATTTATCAAAATTGGTCAATTTTTAACCTAAAACAACTCTTGATTATTTTAGGATAAAATTTGCCATTAAAAGAATTTGATTAAATCAGTCGCAGATTTTTTTAAATTGATATAAACCAGTGCATGATTGCGATCCCACCTGATGGTAAGCAGTGATGCAATCATTGATGGTGAGGCGCACTAGTTTATTAAGAGCCTATTCACTTTAGTCTTGAAGGCACCTAAATTATATTTTGAACATACTACTTTCAGAGTTAGCATACGAAGGACTCACCGTAGGAACCCAGCAGGGTCGAAGCTTACTGGGCCCACGGGTAGTGTGAAAATGAAACCTGGGGCCCTGGGACGAAGGCAAAGAAGGAACACGAGTGGGTTTTTAGTCAGTAAAAGTCTGACACACCCTCTCGATCCGCCCAAGAGCGTGAAATGCCATTGGATCATTTTCCCACCTAAAAAAAAAGCATACGAAGGACTCCGTACCATTATCTATACCTACCTTTTTTTCATAATTTATTTTATTGTTATAGTGATAACAGAAATACATCATTTGCGAAAATTTCAATTATTGATAAGACCGCCCATTGTGACACCCTATTGATTTTAAGCTCCTACTGTAACTGTATTTCGCTGACTTGCGGACAGCGAGCAATGTGTAACTCGCCGTCCGACCGTCCGGTAACCGTCCGGACCAAACCCAAGTCGTCGACGACGCGCAGTGTTCCACGCGCGCTTCAAGGAGATGTCAGCAACTGTAGAGGCCCAGGAGGGTCGAAGCCTACTGGGGCCAAGGGTCGGATTCTAAAAGGAAGACTCGGCCCTGGTATGAAAGGGGGCGTCCATAAATTACGTGAGGTGTTTTTTTAAATTTTCTGCCCCTCCCTCCCCCCCTGGTGAGATGTCGTGAGATTTCATTCAACCCCCTCCCCCATCCCCCAATCTCACGTGAGATTTTTCAAAATGTGAGTTTCTTACGTAAACGCGTTGGATTGTTATTGTAATAAGAAAAAAACAAATTTGCTTCATGCTTTTATTTACGACTATTTAAGACTAGTAATCAATATTGCTGAGAGTTTAATTATAAGTGTAATAAAAATTTAACAATAGAATACATAAATTGTAACTACTGTGATTAAAAAAAGAATATCTACTCTAATTCAGTCCATGGAGAATCATGCACGGTCTCAAGAGAGACTATTGGAACCAACATGTCCATATGATTTTCAGTAAAATCATCTGCTCCTTCAACTTCGTTCTGATCTAGCCACTCTAAGCCATTGGCACTTGCACAAAGTAACTCATTAGCTCGTCTTGTGACAATCCGTGAGGGTCGCACTTTGCGGAACATACGCGCTTGCTTAGCTGGTGCAATGTGGGCTGATCGCCTGTGCTCTGCAGCTCTTGTGCTAGATGCAAAGTAAATACCGCATGTACTGCAGCATCTTTTCTCTAAATCATCACGTACACTTGGGCAATAGAGATCATAAGGCGTGCTGATGAAAACATTCAGCGGTTGAATCGGTAGGCAGTGGCGTATTAGAAATGGAGCAAAGGACTTTCCGTCATGCTCTTTAAAGTCCGGAATTGTCAAATGTCCATCAACTTGAGTGATAGGGTATGGAGGTGGCAAAAAACGGTCGTGAAGAATCATATGCAGATCACTCCGGCGTGGGCTGCAGCACTTCTGGTCATCGCATTTTACAACCTAAAAAAAAATTATTAACAATTTCCCTTTGTAACTTTGTAACTCATAATAAAAATTTGTTGATATTCGTGCTCGTTAAAAAATAAAAAAAAATAAAAATAGGCACGCATAAAAAATTGATATAAACCAACTGCCAATGTACCTGGAGTAAATATTGGCTCTCTCTAACGTGCTCAGTGTACCATTCTTCGGCTGGCAGGTCTGGAACGCTGGAAGTGTCATTATTCGGGTCTATATATTCAGCGACTACTTCGTGTCCGTCAATGCAAACTGCAGACCATATTTCAGCCAAAATATCCCCTGCCTTTTTGAAATTATCCTTTTCCAGACTTTCGTCTAATGTTCTGCCGCTAGAGTCAAGATGTGTCCCAAAAGAATCATGGGGAAGAACAACGCCTGTTAGTTCTCGACTGAGTGGAGCCATGCGTCTTTCTACTCTGTTGAATGCGCTCCTGCCAGGGGCATTAGTCACAATAAATACTGCGTCCAAATCATATTGTTTAAAATGCTCTATGGCGTGTGCGATCACTTTGCGATATCGCGGATTCTCGTCAGGTCCACCGTCACTTGAAATTATAAGAACAGGTTTAACTTTGCTGTTAAAAGAGTGCCCAAGTCTTGAGCGTGACTAGTTGCAGTTGACGAAGAGTGCTTGCCACTTCGTATTGCTATGTAAGTTGGTCCACTGTATGAAACAGCTTCTGGTCGTCCCATCTCATTGGGTTTCACTTCACACAAAGCATACACGCTTGGAATTAATTTGTGCCTCGAAGCAATCACAAAGTCGTGATCTGGTAACGACACTTTATATTCAACGTGCATTAATAATGGCGCCTGCTTGTTTGCCGCTGTCAGGCCGATGGGGACACGGGCTTTGTCATCCTGAGATAAAAAAGTTACGGAGTCAGGACCAAGTACTGAGGCTATCGTTTCCAGCGACGTTATGGAGGCCACAGAAAAGTATTGGTCTTGGTGTGCCTTATGATGGTTAGCTTCTGGATGACTCAGCTTCACCGGCACAGTCACTACATGGCGCTTAGCTTCTCGTGTATTTGCCCGTCTAGGCAACAGTCGAATATAAGTAGCACTTCGTGAAATATTAAATCCCAGCTCGCTTAGTTTATTTGTAAGTTCTGAAAGCGTATGGACCGTACGAACTATCTCACAACGACGTCGCTCTTCAGCAGAAGCACTAAACAGGGCTAAATCACTTATTGTTTTTAGCAATTAAGACTGTTCTTTTTCTAAACGTGGGCGTCCAGGGCCATCACGAGGCGTCAACGACTTAGCTGCATCGGGATTCTTTGAACATAGTTCAATTAATTTTTGTTTTTGATTTTTTCTGTGCGTCATAGAGTACACTCTTTGTTTTTCTTTAAGCTTGAGCTTCTTCTCACAAATGTCAATTTCTCGCCGCAAATTACATGCTTTATCAAATTCAGTGCCGTCAGCTACAAGAGATCTTTTGCGCCTTTCCGTTAAGTTAAGCTCCGCATGCAGCTTAGTAATCTTTTTCTTCATATTATCTTGTGCTGGAGTAGGACGTACGTTAGATGGTCTAGTGTTCGACATAGCTTCATCCTCATCATCGCTGATCACAAGAGGCTGATTTTTTCGTTTCGAAGCGCCTGTGAAATCCAGAAAACTTTTATTTAGAATAGGACAAAATGAAGAAAACGTCACCTATAGAAAAAAAGACGAATACTAACCTGCCGGTTGAGGGCCACCGTCCAAATCTTGATCTCCTGACTGCTGGTCATTAATCTCATCCTGAACCGCAGATTCCGCGTGTTGAATATTATGATCGTTGATCTGAACCTGACCTCCACATTCCACGTTTGGAACACTCTCAGTGCTTATACCAGCCTGAATCGAAGAACTGTTAGAGATCTTAGTGTTAGTCTGAAATCAAAATATTATAATAAAGAAATAAGTCCAATAAATTAAAAAGATAGATAAACACAAAATTAAGAAATATTGAATTATGTGAAAACAGTAAAGGAAATGACGACGCTAATATTTTGTAGTTATGATTTTAGCATATTTTATCAAGAATTTCACTGTTTCAGTTTTTTTTAATGCTATTAAGGAGGTCCTTTTGCCATCAATGTTAAATAAAAAATATTAGATTATGCATAAAATTAATTTTTATCTAATAGTTAAAGTCCTTAATTCATCTACTAGTAAAGTTTAATTTATTCTTCACCGTGCAAATTTAAAAAAAAAAAAATTCTAAAAATGTTAGTATATTTTTTTCGAGTCTTACGAGAAAGTCAGACCTTAACAACTTTCTCAAATTATGGCATTAACCATTGATTAGATGGGGTAAAAAAAACCCCAAAATAAGGTTTTCAAAATATTCAGGTTTGATTTTTTGCAATAAAATAGGTTGCCGTGGAATTTATAAGAGAAATTAAAATTATAAAATCACAGAAAACTTTTGAGTAATCTGCATTTAAATAGCGTCAGAACATTTGGCAACGTTGCGTAGCGCGCGAGCTTTAGACCATTCAATAAATTCAAACTAAACTTCAATGCACTTATGTTTTTCATACATACTTATAAAATTACTTATATAATTAAAAAATACTAGCATTCCTGCCATGAGACATAAGAATGTTATAGTTTTGTGATTTAACATTTTTAATTAATTTATTTATTTGCATTGACTGCAAAAACTTTAACATGGTTGAGGTTATATTGTGCAAATGAAAATCTAAACAACCGAAATATAGCGTTGCCAAATCACGGACAGGTTACTAGCAGCTGATTTAAGAGCCAAATTAATTTTTGTATTTAACTATTTTTTTTTTAATTTTCAAAGTTTCAAGGATTAATGCCTCATATACTATTTATTTTTTAATTTTAGGAATTTTTATGGGTTCTTTATTTCAATTTATCGAATATTGACTACTACAGTTGTTGTGACTCAACTGGAGCGAAAGGACTTCCTTAATTGTAACAATAAATTTTATATAAAAAAAGTATTTTCTTAAAAAAATATATTTAACCTACCTTTTGAAGGAATGCTAAAGTAGACCGAACTTTTCTCTCAGTGGCTTCCCTGAGAAGCCGTTTAATCTCATGTTGAATGTGATGTATTAACTCTTCTTTCTTCGGGAATTTTAGCTTCGCTGTATTCCATAATTTTATTACATCGTCCTGGCAGGATTTCTTCGTCTTATAGACGTATCTTTTGACGTATGCGTTATAAAAATCTTGATAACTCATTTTAAATTAGTAAGAGCATGCACTGAGTCGAGTAAAACATTTACAAGAATAAACAAAGCAGGTTGGAACCTGTCCGTGTGTCGCTGCCACTCAGCTCGTACGCTCTCGTTCATCGAGTCGCGCGTTCAGCTGATAGTGGCGCGAAAACAAAGGACGGGTTACACTGTACCGTAAATTCAGATTAAATTGAGCTATTTGGTATAAAACAAATATGGTGGTTTGACAGTGAGTATATGTATAACGTCGAAGTATGAATGAAATTATTTTCTTTCGAACGAATTAATAAATGATCTTAATCGTATTACGATTACGCTTAAGATAAAATCTTAAGCATGTACAATCTGGATTAAATGGACCAAAATAGTATAATTTTTTTTTTGTTTCAATCAGAAAAAAAATTGCGTGATATTTGCCGAGACCCCCCCTCTCTCCAACGTAAGATTAGATGAGATTTGACTCGACCCCCTCCCCCCCTTAAACACCTCACGTAATTTATGGACGCCCCCAAAGGCAAAGAAGGAACAGGAGTGGGTTTATAGTCAGTAAAAGTCTGACACTATCTCCCGTTCCGCCCCAGAGCGGGGGATGTCATTGGATAATATTCCCACCGAAAAAAAAATCTTTAACTGTATTTATGGTGTACAATAAAGAGCATAATATGCTCTTTATTCCACCAGACCACGTGGTTCTTCAATGTATTTCGAAAATGTCTGAAGTGAAAAGTGATGATGACATAATCCAACCTCCTTCGGATAAACACTCATTAAAAAAACCATTTTTTGAGCAAAACGGTTCGCCAGAAAAAACCGCCGAGGTATTTCGTTGCCTAATTTCAAACATCAAACTGACTCAAATTAACAAATCCATGGCATGTTTATGTACCATGGGACACATAAAACAAAGCGAAGCTATATAAAGGACAAACACACACAAGGACGACTTAATTCCTTTACAGGTTAATGGGAAAACGTTTTAATGTGGACGGCGGTTACACCGTACGGTAACAACGAATGCTTTAACTAATTAATAATAATATATTTGCCAGAGAAAGTAACAAGTGCTTTACATTTCCTTTACATAGTTCTAAGCAAGCTGCTCCACCGTCGGCCACATCATCGCTTAGCATCAGGTGAGATAGTGGTCAAACGTGAGCTTATCGATAGTAAAAAAATAGAAAAAAGAAAAAAAAAACATGTACCTAGTATTTTTTTTTCTTGTTTATCATACCTAGATTTACAAATAGTTAAATTAAAAACTCACACAGGAAACAGAAAATTACTATGGAACTCCACACTAGATCAAGCCTGTCTCCTGGAGTCCGAGAGTGAGGTTACCAACAAAACGCGTAATGGGGTAATGCTCTTTGGCTATCATTGTTGCAAACAACAATAGCCAGTGTGTATTATACACTAAATAACTTGTGCCAGCGGCTTCGCCTGCGTGAAAGTAAGTTTCACCATACAAACTTTGGACCCCAGTTTCATCCCTTTAGGAAATGAATTTTGTAAAATCCATTCTTAGTGCTCGCCTACGTCATAAAAGGAAACTTTTTGCAAAATTTCACATTCCTAGTCCCAGTAGTTTCGGCTGTGCGTTGATATGTCAATCAGTCAGTTTCCCCTTTTATATATATAGATAATTATATACTCGTAGATTATTAACTAATTTTGCGGTAAGTTCGAATATCAAGAGTCAGTAAAAATTTTTGGTAAATGTCTGTAACTATATGATAAGCAATCGTCATCGCAAAGGGCAACTGAAGAAACACGGGTAGATTTTAGTCAGTAATAGTTTAACACTTCCACCCAGAGTAGGAGAATTTATTTGAGGTAATTGATATGACAACTATGGTTCTGTTTAAATCGATAGTTTGCTGTCCATTACTAGGTTTTATTATTACACTTTCCAACGTGCGCAACACACCAAATTTCAGCGTCTTTTCTCACATTTCCAACTCAATATCGACTCGGATCGAATTCGCCTCAAAAGAACCGAATTGAGGGTTTCAAAAGCAACTCATTCTCAGCTATAATTAAGACATGTACGTAGAAGTCGCCAAAAAGTATAGGAGCACCGAATAGTCAAAAAAACCGACTAATCAGACACATACATATTCGGTGACTATTTAGAGGTATGCGGAACGGAATGTAAAATCCCGCAAACCTCCTTTGAAAGAGAGGTTCCTCCGACCTGACTGATCTTATATCTGGTCTGAGCAAACTGCCTGATAGTTGATTTCGGGCTGTTGTATATCTATCGTATATATATATGTTCTTATCGCGCGGAGAACTCTAATACCGCGATGCAGGATTTTAAAGTTTTAGTTCCTATATTGTGTCATAGATGTCGCTACAACTAGTCAGGCTCCTAGTCGACCGTATATTTATTTATTTTATTCTGGAAAAATAACAGTTATACGTTAAAATCTTATATTAAGTTATAAATATGTAGAAATTATAAATGTACGACATTTTCCACATACTAAGAGTTATATTTAACAATGCGCTGTTATAAGGTGTTAAAACAGAAAATTAGTTAATAATAAACATAAAGAGGGAGAGAGAATGTGTAAATATTAAACTTACTATTTTAATTTGTTTATAAATATAATAAAAAAAGAAGTCGAAGTCTACACAGAAATTACTGTATTGATTAGTAAGACGGCGTAGGTTTGAGTACCGACTAGTTGCCTAGACGGCCTAGTCGAAACCTAATATGTTACACTGTGGTGTAACAGACATCCGTTTAGAATCGTTTCACCTAGTGTTTTATTTGGTGTCTATTAAATAGCTCGTAATTGGCTCGGCGTTGCCTGCCCGTTTTAACAGGGGCTATTATTGCCTGCCGGACCCATATTAGGGAATTGATTTTTAATTTACTGACAATCCGTCGGTTATTGGTCGCTTTAGGATTATTTTAGCGTTGGATTTTGATGCGGTTAATATTTTGGTATAGGGAAAGCTTTGAGACCCGGATTAATATTATAGTACCCTTTTTATTTGAGAGCTTGGGTGGTTCATGATAGGTTTATTCTGAAAATAGAAGCCGTATTTTTTATAATGTGGTTATATGATCGTCATTTAGACTAAGGTATAATAATAATCTACAAATTTCACACAGCGTCATCTAGTCCCAAACTAAGCAGAGCTTTTGCTGTGAGTACTCGTCAACTGATAGACATACCTACATACTTATATATTTCTAAATACGTACTTAGAATAGATAAATTACTCCCAGAATAAATTATTATTATTGACCTATACTATACGGTAAATACGGTAAATACGGTAAATACGGTATATGGTAAATAACCATGTAGCACCCACTCCGATCAAGATCGGAGACTCTGCACTCGAAGTTGTAGACGATTACGTTTACCTGGGACAGACCATCCAGTTGGGTAGGTCTAACTTTGAGAAAGAGGTCAATCGTCGAATCCGATTCGGCTGGGCAGCGTTCGGGAAGCTGCGCGGTATCTTCTCGTCCAACATACCACAGTGTCTCAAGACGAAAGTCTATGACCAGTGCGTGTTGCCAGTGATGACATATGGCTCTGAAACATGGTCGCTTACGATGGGCCTCATCAGAAGGCTTACAGTCACCCAAAGAGCAATGGAAAGGGCTATGCTCGGAGTTTCCTTGCGTGATCGCATAAAGAATGAAGATATCCGCAGGAGAACCAAGGTCGCCGACATAGCCCGAAGAATCGTCAAACTTAAGTGGCAGTGGGCAGGGCACATTGCTCGTAGAACGGATGGCCGATGGGGCCGAAAGGTTCTAGAGTGGCGACCGCGCACCGGAAGACGCAGCGTTGGAAGGCCTCCCACAAGGTGGACCGACGACCTGGTGAGGGTCGCGGGAGTGCGGTGGATGCGAGAAGCACAGGATCGGTCATTGTGGCGACGCTTGGGGGAGGCCTTTGTCCAACAGTGGACGTCTATCGGCTGAAATGATGATGATGATGATTGACCTATACTGTGTACCATATACATGTATGTGAGGGTATATTAGAGGAGGGTTGAAGGCGGCACCAGGGACTGAAAAGTTACGGGAGCATCGTTTGTCTTGATATGGTCATGTGAAGAGGACGAATGAAACACGTGTCACTAAAAAGTTATGAGTATACATGTGGATGAAAAGATAGGGAGGCCATCACATCATCACTAATTATCAGGCTAGTGATCAAACGCAAGCCTATCAATAAAGAATAAAGAAAAAAAGAAAAATGGAATTGTAAACCTTCGGAATATGGGTTTCAATACTCGACAAATAATTAATCTTATCAATGCTTGTTTCACATAAAATAAAATATTTTCCTCCATTTTAAAATATCTCTTTCATTTGCAGATCGCAAACATTTTCGTTTATATTTTAAACCGGATCTGTTCGCGAAGCACTAAATAGTTTTTTATTACAGTCATTTATTAAATTGGAGAGAGAAGAATATCTCATTAATATTGAAGCAGGAAGAAGCGTAAAACAGAAAACTAAATGAGAGCTCCTGATGCGACTGTGAAGTTCTAAGTTGCTGTGTTAAGGCTGATTTTAAACCGGCGATTTGTCGCTGCGATTATTTTGTTGGACATTGATTTTTGGTTTTTATTTGGATGACCTGCTATGTGATCGCCGCTCTATAACCTTTTATCCCTGACGACCATCAATCAACAAATGCAATAACCAATGCAATCGAGCAATGTGAGCCCACTGCCACTTAAGTTTGGCGATTCTTCATGCTATGTCGGTAACTTTGATTCTCGTGCGGATGTTTTCATTTCTGATGCGATCACGCAAGAAAACCCTTTCCATAGTGTTGCTTAACGTGATATTATTTTAGCCAGCAGCTCCTTCTGCCTAACCTAATTTCAGACTCAATGAGTGCAAAATTAAACAGGTCTAGCATTGATCTACAAATACTAAAATAATTAATCGATACTTCAACTTCAACAAAGTTAGAGTACGCACATATTTGACTCTAAAGACAGCTGAGGTACTTACTAGCTGAAATATCACCGAATTTCACTGAGTTAGCTTGAAAACTGAGCTTACTTTTGATTGATTGATGAATGTGGCTAGGTTCTGACATGTTAAATATTTACCGGCGCATGCTCGTAATAAATCATATTCTGGTCTAAACCTGGATGAAAAATGATAGTTTTAGTCTTGATTTTAGGTGTGATAAAAAATTTGCCGAGACTAACTTTGTGAAGTTGTCTCTGTACTAAAAGATATGATGATTTATGGGCTAAATATTATTAATATAATTTGATTAGGATTCTAAATAAGTTTTCGAAAGTCGGTTTGTATATTAAAGGTTTTTAACCCCTGGAGCCTTACCTTGATGTGTCAAAATATTAGTCATGCGAGCGATAAAGAGGGATGGTGTTATACACCCTGTGTAGCTCCATATCTTTAACAGTTCAGTTTAGGTCGTAAAATGGATCGCTTTAAGAGTTCGTGGTAGGGTCTCTAATCTGTTTTCTTGGACAGTTGATTAATTTGTAGGTTTTATTTGGTTTTGGCTGTCAAATACAGATTTTGCGTTTAAAAGGACAATTGTTTTCGTACTAAAGCAAAATTACGTTTTTCCTCACTCCTACAATACCTAAGTGTTCGGTTTTAATTTCATTCATGAGATATTATAGTCCAAATTGTTTTCTGAACTGAACATTTATTGCCTTTGAGATATTTATTGAATTCCAGCTTTGTATTCCAGGACCAAAATTTGTTATTAGATTTATGAATTTTGGTCCTAGGCATCAACGCTTTGAACAATATTACCATTCATCTATACTTTGCATTATAAATGTACCAGTAGTTTTTACCCGCGGCTTCGCTCTCTTAATCTATTGATAGGCTCGCGTTTGACCACTATCTTACTTGAAGGTAAGTGATGATGTGGTCGTCGATGGAGCACGGTTGCCTAGAAGTAACCTATTTACTTTTGACTTAAAGACCCCTAGGTTGTAGCTATCAGGAAACACAGACTCCGACAGGGTATTCCACTCCTCAGCTGCACGTATAATAAATGTGTTCCCAAAACGTTTTGTAAATATGGATGGGATGTCAGAGATTGACCGAGATAGCAAATGGCCATTAAGTGATACTTTCTATTAGTGAAATAATTTTAGTAACCATTTCAGTAACTATCGCCCGGCTAGTGGTGGCCTAGTGGTAACGGCTCCGGACTTGCGAGTCGGTATGTTACGGGTTCCAGGCTGGCGCCTCAATTTGTGTAATTTATTTCATCGCAACTGCTCTCAAAACGGTGAAGGCAACATCGTGAGGTTTTGATTCTAGGACATACCGATTTATATCCTAGAATCATTTACTGGGCCTCGTGGTATCCACCACGAGGCCCAGTAAATGATGATACGGTTTCCTTCTCAGAGAGTGGATGCCGGAATCCCAGGAGTGAGAACATTATAAAGCTGGAATGCTAGCTATTACTGCGTTATTCAGTAGCTCCAGAGTGTACTTATTGCTTTTTTATTGCTTTTTTTTAATCATAATTGGTTAAGAGGTGTTATAGCGAAACCTCCAAATATTCTACAATAAGAAATATTACTATTTGAAAAAAAAAATTGTTTCGATACGATGAATTCCCAATTTAACAACAAACACTAGCTTTTGCCAGCGTCTTCGCCCGCGTATCAGAAAATAATTCCAAAGGATCATACTCTCGGTATTAAAAGTACCCTACATGCTAGTCCAGGGCATGGTCTACCCGCATTTGAACACACATACGTATTCAAATTATTTTTTACCCGACTGCAAGAAGGGCTATTAATCTTTTGACATTATATTATTTAGAATTACATTCCGACATTTAATTTATCTTTTGACATTTAGAATCATGCTTCGACATTTTATATATTTTTGACATTATAATTAATACTGTGCGACTTTATTTTAGATCGCCTTCTTTGAACTATAACCAATAACTGAAAATTGTATCTTGTTTTTTCTTTATTCTTTATATTGTATGTTATTTGAGTGTATATTGAACCTGGATTCAACACAATGAAAATTGTTTATGAATAAATTAAATAAATGTAATGCAAAACACAAAACAGAATCCAGAATCTTCGAAACTATTCTACCGTTATTTGCTACCATCTTTTGTTATATGTCCTTAAGTCCAATAGCGGAACTATAGCGAGTTTCAAGTCTCTTTATAGTTTTATAATGGTATTGTGTTTCTACGATATCATTTGTTGTTCCAAATCTATGCTGGATAATAAGGTCCGAAACAAAGATGTAGGGGGATGATGAAAGCGTAAACGAAGTCGCAGGTCGATTTCCGGGTATCATAGGCAAGGGCTTGCGGACGGAGAGCAATGGGTAGTTCCCCGTCTGGTAAGGACCAAGCCTAGGTCGGTGGCGCGTTGTGTTCCATGCTTGCCTCAAAGAGATGTCTGCACAATTGTCGGGACCAGCTAGGGTCGACATCTGCTAGGGCTGCGCATTAATCGTAGGAGTTCGTAGCCCTCGCAAAAAGGGCAACTGAAGGAACTCTGTGGGTTATAATCAGTAAAAGTCGGACACTCCCTCTCGCACCATTCAGAACGGGAGAAGTTATTTTATGATTTCCCCAGCGACTATCTATTTTGCTAGCAATGCACCCTGCCCACTGCCATTCATCATCATCATCATCATTTCAGCCGAAGGACGTCCACTTTTGGACATAGGCCTTCCCAAAGCGTCGCCAAAACGACCGATCCTGTGCATCTCGCATCCACAACACTCCCGCGACTCTCACCAGATCGTCGGTCCACCTGGTGGGAAGAACGCTGCGTTTTCCAGTGCGGGGTCGCCTCTCTAAAACCTTTCGGCCCCATCGATCATCCGTTCTACGAGCAATGTGCCCTGCCCTCTGCCACTTTAGTTTGGCGATTCTTCGGGCTATGTCGGCGACTTTGGTTCTCCTGCGGATGTCTACATTCCTGATCAATCACGCAATGAAACTCCGAGCATAGCCCTCTCCATTGCTCTTTGGATGCTTTAAGCCTTCTGATGAGGCGCATTGTGAGCGACCAAGTTTCAGAGCCATTCCTTAGTCAACTTAGGTCGGGCATCGGTCATATTGAAGATTATAACAAAAAAAAAAACAAGAATTTGGCAGGTTAGCCAACTACCAAGGATCTATATGAAAATAATGTATTACCAAAGATTTCAAGAACGAGAACTGGTGGCCGAGTGGTGACGCCCCGACTTACGAGTCGGTTCAAACCCAGCCAGGCGTATTACTTTGTGTAATTTATTTCATCACCACTGCTCTTAAAACGGTGAAGGAAAACATCGTGAGGAAACCGGCATGTCCTAGAATCAAAAATTCGAAGACATGTGACATTCACCAACTCGCACTGGGCCCGCGTGGTGGATTACGGTCTATTCCCACTCCTAGAGAGGAGGCCTGAGTCCAAACAGTGGCAACATTAAAAGGCTGATTATGCTATATATATGCTAAGATTTCAAAACCTGGATAAAGTAAGTTCAGCTGACTGTAAACAGTAGACAAGCTAGGAAATCGACGGAATTTGAATCCGAGACCTGCAAATCTTTCAATTATTATTCCATTGTTATTTTTATCAAGCCCGAAGAAGTAGTCAGTCTCAAAAAGCTATTTAAATTTCTAGGGGGGAAGAATACGAAATCTGAGTCACTGTCTTAAATTCGTTTTAAGTAATTCTTAATGGAACGAATTCTTTTATAAAAGTTTTGGACAACCTTTGGAAATTTGATCTGCATTACGTTGGTAAGAAATCTTTCTTGGAGATTATGATTTGAGCGTCTATTTTTAAGGAGAAGTGGTGACCATGTACCCGAAGACGTAGCATTAGAACGCTTCCCACAAGGTAAACCGATGATCAGGTGAGGATCGCGGGAATCCGATGGATGCGAAACGCACAGGACCGGTTGTTATGGCGAAGCTTGGAGGAGACCTATGTCTAGCAGTGGACGTCTTTTGGCTGAAATGATAATGATGATGATGATGAATGGTGGGCCAGTGGTAATGACCCTGATTTAGAAGTTGCAGGCCGTGGATTCAAACCTAGCCAGGAGTTTTTACTTTGTGTAACTTATTTTCATAACCACTGCTCTCAAAACGATGAAGGAAAACATAGTGAGAAAACCGACATGTCCTAAAACCGACAATTCGAAGACATAAAATTTGTGACATTCACAAAATCGCACTGGGCCAAGTGATAGACTACAGCCCATACCTTCTCCTAGAGAGGAAACCTGAGTCCGAGCTGTAGAAATATTAAAAGTCCAAACTATGCTATGAAACGGCATACATAAATGATCAGTTGTTTCAATATAGAAAAATATAAAGAGGAATTTGTCTGGCGTTCTTAGGTTTTTCGTTGTCGGCATTCGATTTGAGGTATCCTACATAATTCATTAGATTTTTTCCTACGTGGTTAATCTTTTGATGTAGTTGGGGTTTCAGTATATCTAAGCTTTATGCCTCCTTTGTTTCTTTACAAATTTAATCTAGAATAATTTCTGTCTGTCTATATTCTAGATATCGACAAATTGGCGATCACCGAATTATTGTATCTCCTTTGTTTCTTTAGAAATTTAATCTCGAATAATTTCTGTCTATCTGTCTGTCTATATTCTAGATATCGACAAATTGGCGATCACCGAATTATTGTATTCATTTATGTAAACTGTTATATCGTCAAATATTATTGCTGTATTACAACTGGCACAGTGCCGAATGGTCGCCATTTTATGTCGCATTTCCATATCCCATTTAAGCTTGTACTGTTTTGTAAAATAGATAATTACTTTTTAACTGTGGTTTATTTTAACTGTCTAAAATGAGGTATAAATCTAAGTAGGGTCGATTAAAGGTGAATCCTTCGATTAGAAATTCCAATTTCGTGGAAGAAGTGACCCATCGGTTAGATGAACTGATTAATTATTTGACAAAGGCCTTTTTTAGCTTTAAGGTCGTTTATTCGTAGTTTTAGTTGCTGCTTGAATCGATTTATCCTTAAGTTATATTTTTTTAGTCTTGTTTTTAGCTGACTTAAAAAAAAATAGATTTTATATTATACTAGCTGAACTTTGTACTTACCGCCTAATAATAAGGATAACGCCATCTACTGGCATTACCAAAACAGCATAATTCATTTTATAAAGACATTTTAATCATTTTTCCGTTTAAACCTCCCCTGGACTATCTGGAATATTTCAAGACCAAAATTAGCCAAATCGGTCCAGCCGTTCTCTAGTTTTAGCGAGACTAAGGAACAGCTGTTCTTTTTTATATAAATAGATATTCGACCCGTAAATGCATAATAAGTTTGTGATGAGAAAGTTTAACGTTATTATAATGGATGCAGGAGTCATTCAGCGTGCTTTGGCTAACTCGGTGTCGTAAATGGCGAAAATGTTTACCTGCTACTGCTATAGCTTCAAAACCGATTTCCTCAGTAGCCAGATTTGTAAGATTAGGTGTTCGTAAACTGATGTTATAGACATTGTTCCTTTAGTACAAATGTATTTGTTATGTTCTACAAGGAACAATAAAAGGAACTTCCTGCACTTGTCCCGTCTTATTTGGGGTCGGCGCAACACGTTTTTTTCTTCCATTCTATCCTGTTACCCGCCATATTATCACTAACTTTCTTTTCTTTCGTATCACTCTTCACAAAATCCATCCATCTTTTCTTTGGCCTCCTTCTCCCTTTCCACCCATCCACGTGTATGATCATAACTCTTTTATTAACATGCGTTTCATCCCTCTTCTTTACACGACCATACTATACAAGGAACAATAAAACCAAAAAAATAACCCACGATTTTCTCAAACTACTTGAGCCGATATGTTTGGAATTTTCATTATTTAAATACATATTTTTCAGGAATGATTTTGGTCTCTAATATCATCACATCATCATCATCATATCAGCCGAAAGACGTCTGGAAGGTGTCTAATATACTAGTATCTAATGGATCTTCGGAGATAGAAAGTAAAATTCTTCAATACTAAGAGCAAATGACTCACGATTGCTGCTTTCGTATGTCAATAATAATATTCCACAACTATCACACAACGCCGTCTAGTCCCAAGCCAAGCAGAGCTTGTGTTACTAGACAACTGATAAACATACTTATATATTTCTAAATACATACATATATAGATATATTACACCCAGACACAGAACAAATGATCATGCTCATCACACAAACACTTGTCCTGGGTGGGAATCGGACCCACGACCTCCGGCATAGCAGTCAGGGCCACTAACCACTAGATCAACGGGCCTGTCAATGTCTTGTTTACACCTTTGCATAAGATAACATCACGCCGATACGCTCTGAAAGGGTAAGCAGATGTGTACAGTTTACCCTGGTACACCCTCACTTCACATACATCACTAATGCGTCATTTTATCATATCTATAGGAACATTAATGCAAAACTTGCTTACTGTTTAATTAAAAAAAAAAAAGAGAAAAATAAAAGTCTTTTTTTACAAAAAAATGTAACTGACTTATAATTTTTTTTACTTTGTTATATTGAAATTGAATGTACAAGGTACAACTAACTTAAACACAGGTAAGGCTTCTTTTTATCTCGATTTCCCGCTGTCACTTCCAGTAGTCCCAATTTTTCCATCAGGCATTTAGTTGTTTTTAGCGATTCCACAAGAGGGTTTCATATTCACTTCTTATACAGTCCAGTGTCACAGTTCCAGTGCGAAATTTTGAATGAAAATTAAGATATTTTGTGTGTGGAAACATTCATCATAGAGCTTATCTAGGTTTTGTGTTGTTGCCTTCCTAAGTTTTTGCTCCGAGGGCTATGGGAGCAATTTATATCTTTTCTAGGGCTGTCAGTGTTGGTAGTTTTTGTAGGGGTGTGGCGTAAGGGAGGGCTGTGTAGGTTGTGACGTCGGCTATGAACTTTGAGGCTCGGATTTCCCGTGGCCTACTTTTTGACGCTTGTGTCACCTGCCGTGTTTGATGTGACTTTGTTTTTAAGTTTGTGACTTTCTACCTGTTCTTTCATAGATACTAGCGTTGTAAAGCTCCTTGCAGTTTTATTAAAATTCTTGCTGCTGTTTGCACAAGTGATTTATTGTACTGAAAATTTAATTTCCCGCTTGCTTGCAGCCGGTGTACATGCATGAAAATATGCATGACCAATATGCTGCGAAGTGATTGTAGTGTCTATATCAGTGTTTTCAGTAGAATAAAACTTGAGTAAATACAACAGATGGTCGATGGGAACGAAGGGTTCTGGAATAGCGACCACGTACCGGGAGACGCAGCGCTGGATGGCGTCCCACAAGATGGACCGATGACCTAGTGAGAGCCACGGGAACCCCATGGATCCGAGACGCACAGGACATGATGATGAAATAGATTTCAATAGCCCAGAAAATGAGTGAGAACAAGAAGGTTCTGGTAATGAGTTTATGATCCAACTAATAAAATCAAAGGACCAACACTAGAACAATTCAACTAACTAACTTAGTGTTGGCTCATATAAGTAAATTAATCTTACGCGCTGGCGAGCCGAAAACCAATTTTTGGGGAGCATCCTGAGCCTTGCGGTTCTCTCCTGACACGTGACGAGGGGCAAATGTTACTTAGTTTGGTTGGAGACACAGGCTCAAGAAGTTTGGCCAATGTTCTGTCCAACTTTGGATGTCTTCTTGAACATTTTCATCCGTAATTTGCATGTAAATTAATAGGATTTGGACGTCCGTCATTGAATTTCGAAGTTGACATTTCTTTTCATAATGTACATATTTTCAATTTAGGAAGTAAAATTGTATGTTCGCTTCTAATATTTGAGTGTCTTTAAGTGATAGTGGATATGGCACATTGTTTGCAATTCGGGTAGTCGATGGGGCTGAAAAGTTCTGGAGTGGTGACTGCAGAAGACGTAGCCTTAGCAGGCCTCTCTACAAGGTGTACTGATTGGCAAGGGTCTCTGGAGTCCGCTGAATAAAAATAACGTAAGACCAGCCGGTGTGGTGTTGCGTCAGTGAGAACAATATCCAGTAAGTCTTTCGTCTAAAATAATGATGATGATTCAAGATTAACAGTTTCAAGATGTAACAGTTCAGGACCTAAACTGAACTGTTAAAGGAATGGTCTTTTGAATCGTCAATTGCAAGTTTACCGTACCAACTATAATAGTTTTACTTTTCCAAATAAGTTGGTTGTTTCTCCAACCGTATGTCCCCATGTAAGTTGAACTTCTAACCGCTCCCAGTTTTTGCCAGTGATATAATAAATTATGTAAGGCTGTTATTGTCCAACGATGGTATCTTAACTTCGTGGTTCCATTTGCTCAAGTTGGTCCTTGTACTGTTATTTATAAATGCTCTCTGGTCCTTTTGTTCGCAGTGTCAGTTTAGCTCTTATAGCGTGAATTACACCATCGTCTGCATCGTTTAGATGTTTTAATTACTTGTCTTCTGGGACTTAATGAAAATCTTCTATTGTTTATGTTCTGCTGGATTCCGATTCTGCTTTAGTACGTTTGTTTTTGTTTTTATCGTTAGTGGCTATGGTATTTGTTTTGTGTAATCTTAGAATCTTGTTTAGTCTATTGGTTAGTATTTAGTATTTTTCTTCAGATTGGATGGGACATGTATTCGGAATGCATCAAGCCAGATTGGTTGGAGTACGTCCTTCAGCTAATCTCCCGTCTGGCTTGATACGTAGACAAGGCTGCTAAGGGAACACATCCATTATGCGTACAGCTAAGGAGTGGAATTCCCTGCCTGAGTCAATTTCCTGATAATTGCAGCTTGGACGTTTAAAACTAAGGGTAAGTAGGTCACTTCTAGGCAAGTATGCGCCATCGTTAACATCATCGCTTGCCATCAGGTGAGATGGTGGTGGCCTATCATTAATAATAATAATAAAATAGTATGTATATTTTTTTCAATTTTATATGAACTAGTGCTTGACTGCGATCCCACCTGATGGTAAGCAGTGATGCAATGGTTGATGGTGAGGCGCACTAGTTTATTAAGAGCCTATTCACTCTAGCACTCAAAGTATAATCGGATGGGAAGACCTCAGCAGGCAAATTGGCCCATTCCTTCGATGTACCGGACCGTAGAGGTTTCAACAACGTAAGGGTACCTATCTACAGCCTTATTTCCAAAACTACTTGCAAAATATCTAGCAATAAGTGAAACTGTTAAAGTAGAAATTACCTCGGATTCCTCACAAATGGATAATAGTTTTTGAAGGTGTGTTCGAGGAGGTGACAATGGAAAAAGTTGAATCGAAAAGTTAGCGGTGCGTTCAGTTGTATCCACTCAAGTTACTATGGGACTGTAATATTGTGTACCTACTTAGTGGCAGTTTGTCGCCTTATGGTATGTAAAGATACGATCCAACTTATTGTTATTTTTTAACTTATTATGGCCCCATAATAAAGTTTGGTTTCACACACGCATTTTTTAATAGGCACGCGTTTGACTACTGTCTCACCTGATGGTAAGCGATGATGTGGCCGACGATGGAGCACGCTTAATTAGAAGCAAGCAATTCACTCTTGACTTAAAGACCCCTAGGTTATAGCTATAAGGAAACACAGACTCCGACAGGGAATTCCACTCCTTAGCAGTACGCATAATGAAAGTGTTCCCAAAACGCTTTGCACGTATGGGTGGGATGTACACCGTATACCGGTGGCGCAACGCCGTACGTCTTGTGGTCCGATAATGGAACGGACTTACTGGAATTAAATTGTGCAATTCCAATGCACACTCCCCGAAATGTAAACGATAGTAAACCGACAGGCTAGCAACTCGGCGTCGATGCTCAGGACTTTGGAGTTTAATGTATCTACAAGTCTTTTTTATCTGATGGGAAAATCATCTAATGACATCCCCCGCTCTTGGGCGGAGCGAGAGATAGTGTCAGACTTTTACTGACTAAAATCTCACTCCTGTTCCCTCTTTGCCTTCATCCTGGGGCCCTGGGCTTCGCTTTCACACTACCCGTGGCCCCAGTAGGCTTCGACCCTGCTGGGCCCCAACGATTTGCTGACATCACCCTGAGGCGCGCGTGGAACAATACGCGCCGTCGACGGCTTGGCTCACCTTGGGCGGAGCGGGAGATAGTGTCAGACTTTAACTAAAAAAAAACCCAATCCTGTTCCTTTTTTTCCATTTTTCCAGGGCCCCAGGGGTCTCTTTCGCATCACCCATGGCCCCAGTACGCTTCGACCCTGCTAGGCCCCTACGGCTGCTGAGATCTCCTTGAGGCGCGCGTGGAACATTACGCGCCGTCAACGACTTGGATTCGGACGGAAAATCGGACGGCGAGCCACCCATTGCTCGCGGTCCGCAAGCCCGCGCCTTCGGTGGCATCCACAAGATATCTGTGTTTCCAAAAAATCTTGAGTAAAATGTAAAATGACGTCATAATTGCGGAAGAGCGGTTGTATGAAAATGTGTCTTGTATTGGCCGCTCTTATATAGTTTGATTACACTACAATTACTATATAATGGTGCGGGTGATCCTATCTATCCTTTTCTCTCATCTTAAAAATGCATATTTTCGTCTTGCTGTCTTCCTACCCATGCTATGTAAAAAGACCGTAGTTACATAGTACCTAGGATGGTTTTGACTGAGAGAGTGTGCGCGGGAATTGCATGAATTGTTTCCGCCATCTCTTTTCTACCATCGGACAACTCGACGTACGGCGAGTATCCACCCTTACGCTGGCGTTGTTGAAACTTCAACGATCCGGACTAAACGTTTCGCTTCGTCGTTTATACCGCGTACATCGAAGGACTGGAACAATTTGTCTGCTGCGGTCTTCCCGTCCAACTATGATGTAGGTGTCTTCAAGGCTAGAGTGAATAGGCTCTTAATAAACTAGTGCGCCTCACCATCAATGATTGCATCTCTTCTTACCATCAGTTGGGATCGCAGTCAAGCCCTGGTTTATATCAATTAAAAAAAAAAAGTAAATGGAGATAGATTTATGTTCCGTTATAAAAGCTATTTTTTTAAATAATAATCGTTTATAAACTGGAAATGAAACTGAAAGCTTTTTGCTATTGACATCACGCATTTCTAATATATCTTCGAAGTTGTAAGAAGTCAGAAACTCAAAAACAGAAAGCGCTTTGTCGAAAGTTATTATGTAAGTATCCTAAGTGAATATGTATATCTGTTACTGGGAAAGACAGGCTGTGTTTGAAACTTTGTGCCTAGACTTTTCTTGTATAAAGCAAGAATATTTCAATGCTAACAGCGATTTGGCATTGAAATAATCATCACGATGAAGAATCTAAAAAATACTGACCGGATTTTAATGTAGCTAGCTTCTGCCTAAGGAACATACATACCCTTACGTTGTTGAAACCTCTACGGTTCGGACTAAGAGTTTCGTCTCGTCGTTTATACCGTATACATAGGTTACTTCTAGGTAAGCGCGCACTATCGTCGACCGCATCATCGCTTTCCATCAGGTGAGATAGCAGTCAAGCGCGAACCTATCATATAAAAAACATCGAAGGGCTGGAACAATATGCCTGCTGCGGTCTTCTCATCCGATTATAATTTGGGTGTCTTCAAGGCTAGAGTGAATAGGCTCGTAATAAACTAGTGCGGCTCACTAGCAACGATTGCATCACTGCTTACCATCAGGTAGAATCGCAATCAAGCTCTAGTTAAAAAAAATATTGCGATTCGGAAAAATGTTCATAAGTCAATTCGGGTATTGAACTGTTTTCATAGGTAGGCACGGAACCCTCAGTGCGCGAGTCCGAAGAAACTTGCCCTTTTGTTAGTTTGTCACTACAAATTGTACACTAAGATTTCTCATTCATGCTTCTAAGCAAACGTACTCTAACGTCGACCATATCATCGCTTAAGATCAAGTAAGATAGTTGTCAAACGCGATCAATAATTAAAATATATATATATAAATAACTATACTTGTGCTAGGAATGTCTTGCTTAATGCCAAATTTCAGAATTCTAAGGTCAACGGGAAGTGTATTTTGATTTCCTAGAGAGTGTCAACATATACAATTTTTTGCTACATATACGGCCGTATCTTTTTTTTTCGTTATCTCAGAAGTTTGATTTTTTTCATAGCTTCACTCAAGTCTGTGGTCCCTACAGACTTGAGTATATGGTTTTAATTTCAACCCGATATCTTCACGCGTTCTTGAGATAAAGGCTCTTGACAGATAGCACAGAACCTTAAAAACTAATCATAGGCCCACATTTTATAGGCGAAGTCGAATTACACCTAAGAAATGATCACAAGAACTATCAAATGCTATCTTCCTCTGACAATTCCAATAACAATTAACTTAGATTTCTATTCCTTATTTACATAGGCTCAAATTATCACACAGGAAACCGTGTTCTCGGCTGGGGCAATTATCAGTACAATTTAGGGCTACGCGTCGCATAGTCGGCCCGTCGTACCCGGGCGCGTAAACCGGCGATTTTATCGCGTTTCGCGACTTTACGATTATGCGCAATTCTAAAAATAACGAAAGTCGCGCGATGTATACGGAATGTTAATTATTTTGCACGTCAGGTGCGCTCGGTGTCGCATATCCAGTCGGTTTTGAGTCTTGTTTTTTTGGTATTCTGATTTCCATATACGATTTTGCGTTTTATTGAGTTCGTTGTGGGCATTGATTTTATGTGAATTGTTTTTTTTTTTTTGTATGAATCGGAGAATTTTCTGTAAGTTTTAGAATGCAGATGAAATTGAGATCCTATCTTGTCGTATGAAACTGAGGAGATTTTGCATTCAGGATTCTTGTGATCGGATTACTGCTAACGTTACTATCTGATAAAAATCCAAACACTTTTTTCTTATTAACTTTGTTTGTATAAAAATACATTTGTCGACCATTGCTTTTGTATTTTACTTTACTAATTTTCTTTTTCAAGTTATGCCTCAAACTCTTCAGTTTTTGCCATTTCATTCAATTGCCTCTTGTAGCTTCATCATCATTCAAAAAGTCACCTCAATGACTGTCTGTTATAATCATCTTTTCAGTCAAAAGACGTCCACTGTTGGACAGAAGCCCAAATGACACCACAACGACTAATTTTGTGCGTCTTGCATCGAATTCTCACGACCCTCTCCATGTCTTCGGTGCACCTTGTGGCAGCCCTTCTAACGCTGTATCTTGTCGGCGGTCGCCACTCCAAAACCTTTCGGCCCCATCGACCATCTGGTCCGAAAACATAGAGTGTTCCATGCGCACCTCAGTGGTCAGTGCACCACTGATTGAGGCGCGCGTAGAACATTACGCGCCGTCGACGATTTGGGCTCAGTCCAGCCGGTTACCGGACGGCCGGATGGTGAGCTACCCATTGCTCGTCTACCACAAGCCCATGCTTCCCAACTATGTTGGGGTCGGCTTCCAGTCCGGCCGTTTTGATACGTAATAAGATGAAAGTTCTGCATCGACACGACTACATGCACACCGTTAAAGTTGAACTAGTGACACTGCGCAAATAATAATCTTTAGGTTTCCGCTACAGGGTTCGCCGTGCCACACATGACACAAGCGCATAGCGGGTGCCCGCGTGGGCGCCCGCGCATGCTCCCGCTTAACACAGCGATGGCCCTAAACTGAACTGTTAAAGGGATGGAGCTATATAGGGTACACAGCCTATATACCTATAGACTACACAGCTCCACCCTCTTTTTTGCTCACACACTTGAGATTTTAACGAGTCATGGTAAGGCCCCTGTGCAAGCACTGCTTAACTTCGAAGTTCGACCTTAAGCAGCACCCAACCCAAGCCAGTCCGAGTTCGACCCAAGCCACTGTTTTTTTAACTATAGCAAGTACAAAAAGTCGTTGGTCTGTTCGTCAGAAGTGCGATAACGAGACGTAGACGCTTCGTCATCTGCGGCTACTCGCGGCTTGGAGCGAAGCCAGGGCACGAAGTGCTACGATTTAAAAGTACGCTCCTACAAATGCGATCGAGCGATTTTCAAGAGACGCGATTTTTGAAACGTCTTGAGGTGATAAGTTCGGATTTTTGAAGTCAGGGTTTCGAAATGAGAATATATGGTGTGTTGGGGAATATGATTTTTTTAATGATAAGTTTATTTGAACGTTTTAGGATTTTATGTGAAGTGGAAGATTTTTGTTTATTTTGTCAGTAATACTTGAATGACAAGGGGGCTTCATCGGTTGAAGTGATGTTTGGAGGTAAGGGGTTACGCGAAGGACTTAGAGGATTGATAAGAGCCTGAAGCTTGATTTCTGACAAAGTAATTTTAAAACAGCGATGCGCCACTATGGTAGGTACATGGTGGACATTCCACCTATACGAACAAACAAAACGTTTTGTGAGCACATTCATTGTGCGTACAGCTAAAGAGTGGAATTCCCTGCTGGAGTCTGCATTTCCTGCTAACTATAACCTAGGAATCTTTAAGTCAAGAGTGGGTTACACATTGTTGCTTTCCATCAGGTGAGATAGTGGTCAGGAGCCTATTAGCAATAAAAAACAAAACGTATACCAAAAAAATTATAATAATATTCCACAACTATCACACAACGCTGTCTAGTCCCAAGCTAAGCAGAGCTTGTGTTAAGAGTACTAGACAACTAATAAACATATTTATATATTTCTAAATACATACATATTATAGATAAATTACACCCAGACACAGAACAAATGATCGTGCTCATCACACAATATTTGTCCTGGGTAGGAATCGAACCTACCACCTCCAGCGTAGCAGTCAGGGTCACGGACCACTAGACCAAAAAGCTAGTCAAATAATATAATTTATTATTAATGAATAACACCAAACGAAACTGTTTCACCAAATAAACGCAGCTAAAGAACCACCCCTTAACCAGTGTCAACGTGTAATGGATACATTTAATAGCGACTTGCAATTTATGACAATATTTGTCCTGGGTAGGAATCAAACCTACCACCTCTAGCGTAGCAGTCAGGGTCACGGACCACTAGACCAAAAAGCTAGTCAAATAATATAATTTATTATTAATGATTAACACCAAACGAAACTGTTTCACCAAATAAACGCAGCTAAAGAACCACCCCTTAACCAGTGTCAACGTGTAATGGATACATTTAACAGCGACTTGCAATTTATGCAAGAGTTTCAGCATAAATTTTAGCGGTTACCACTGAATACGGACTTTGCTCTGCCATCCCTCTATCCCTCTAATTTTAATGTCCAACAGATTTATCTGATGCACCAATTTTTAGATTGAAGCATTGTTCTTCGGTTTAAAGGAATACTGTGGAAAAGATTTTATTTGTAGGTCCTACTGCTCACTCTAGCTCCCGTCATCTCCTTCGAACCTCATGTGACCGTATTTTAAAAAATTGTCACACACACACAGTGTCACTATTGTATGAATGGTCTAAGCGTTAGTCAGCCAGAACATTAAATGATATATTGGTCGCATAAGGTTGAATATTATTCAGCGTCAAGCTTTGCTCACTCTCTCTAACCCCTGTCTTCTCCTTTGAACCTAATGTGATAGTGTTGGGGTTATTAGATTTTTTCAACACTGATTTACCCTATTGTGTCATGGCCTAAGAGTCAGCCAGTCCGTACGTTAACTATTGTATTAGATGCATTGGCTGAATATCATTCAGGCCCTAGATTGCTCACTTCCTCTAGCCGCCGTCATCTCCTTCGAACCTAATGTGGCCATATTTTAAGATTTTTTCTTTAAAAAATCACCCTCTTGTATGAATGGCCCAAGCATCTGACAATTAGCACATTAAATGTAGTATTAGATGCATCAACTAAATATCATTCAGACCCTAGCTTTGCTCTGACGAGAATGGATAAAGTGAGAAATGAGTATATTAGGGGAAGTTTGAAAGTGGCGCCAGTGACTGAAAAATTGAAAGGGAATCGTTTGTCTTGGTATGATCATGTGAAGAGGAGGGATGAAGCGCTTGTTACTAAAAGAGTTATGAGTTTACATGTGGATGGATGGAGAGGTAGAGGGAGACCAAAGAAAAGATGGATGGATTGTGTGAAGAGTGATATGAAAGAAAAGGAAGTTAGTGATAGAATGACGAATGACAGGGCAGAATAGAAGAAAAAAACATGTTGCGCCGACCCCACGTAACAAAGGCAGGAAGATGATGACCCTAGCTTTGCTCTGGCCCCCGTCGTCTCCTTCGAACCTGATGTGGCTTTTCGGTACAGTTTAGTTATCAAGCTAGACTGTTAAATCAATGGCGAATTAAGCTAGTTAACTGCGACATGTGCGTAAGGTTTACGTAACTTTATTAATTACTATAAAGCAATCACGTCTTTATTTGTCTCTGTTTAGACCTCCTTTACCGATTTCAATAACGACAATCCTTTGAAATTGTTTCTTTGAGCGTGCCCTTATGTGGGGTTGGGTAGACCGAATTTAGTTCAGAATACCCGGTCACAGCTTACACAGCATTATAATTGATATACCAGTTTCTGTCAACGGCTTTGCCCGCGTGGAATTTAGTTCTTTCCCCCAATTTAAATTATGACCTATATGTTATTCTAATGTTCTTCTTCTTCTTAGCGTATCGATGGCAAAACTAGTTAAATTCCTTGCCTGGCCCAGTATTCGGCCACGGAAGTGCCGTCCGCTGATGCTGTCATTAGGTCCCTACGTGAACAGGTAACAGGGCACGTGATGCCGGATCGAAGGTGGGACATGGTCTGCGGAGAAACGCCGCACAAACACTGAAGATCAGAACCGTCTGAGAACCCCCATCGTGGAGATTGTCTTTGCTGCGCCCAACTTGGATGCGGAGTCTGTTTAGAGTTTTCCAGGTGGACCATCGCAACTCTCAATTCTAATGTTTAGCTATGTTACTGTAAATTTTATCCAAATTGGTTCAGCTGAGCGTCAACGTGAACAAATGAACATTCCAAAAAGTTTCGCCTTTATAATTTTTTTTATGAAATCTAAACTTACTTTATCATATCTAAAAACTTACGATCTTATTACAGTAACTATCCATAACCATTCTAAGTGCAGAATTAATGAAAAGTATCAGATATGCAACTATACGTCCTTGAGACACACATTCTGTCAGTGTTCTTTTTAAATTTTAAGTTTCTTAATATTTTTTTTTACAGTATGTGTATCTATGTATGCCAAAGAAAATATTTTTCTTCTTTCCATTTTATATTTCCTATATTTCCAGAACAAAAATCCGAAGGCACCTCGTTTCTTTAAACTTAAAAAGGCCTTTTTCCACTCGCCTATCGTCAACATCGAGCATGATTTAAAAGCTTGTTACCTCATCTAACGCAATCTAACGCGATGTTTGATGAAAAGGAAACGCGAAAAAAAGAAACGCCTGAAAACTATACGATAATTCCGTGATTTACTCTGTTCCAGGAAATACGTGATTTTTTTAAACCCTTACAGGTTTTGCAAGGCTTCTGTTGTTAATTTTTTTTTTTACTTTTTTTTTGAGTAAATTATGAAGTGTCAAAGTTCATGCAAAATAGCAGATCTTCAGACGATTTTACTGGATTAGTTTTACACAAATTTTGTAAATTAATTTCAATAGAAGCCTAGATAATATCCACTGTGTTTCCAAAATATCTAATAAAAAATGTGTATTAACGTCATAATTAGCCCACGTAAGAGCGGTTTTATGAAAAACAGTGAAAATGTATGTATATCGAGTTGGATGCCCTCAAATACTTTACTTCAAACGCCGTGAAATGTTTCCTTATGTATCAATAAACCCTAACCATAAATATCAACCTCCAAACAATTCATAACTATCTGTCCATAATTAGGTCACCCATATTCCCGTCTCCTCTGACATACATACACCACTTGTAGTCAATTCCCTCAATTTCCTTTGTGGTCGGAACACGGGAAAATATCAATGTATCAACTAATTCCTCTCTACAAGCTTGTGAGGAAAACTAATTGGTATTGGATTTATTTGTTGCCAGATATTGTTCCTGTGTTTCTTTGGTAGTATAGTGTTACAAACGTTGTCTTTTGTTTCTGTTATGATACATTGTAACCTGGCTTCGGTCTTGGTTATAGAGTAAGGTCCTCCTGACATTTTCGTATTGAGTTACTAAGACAAATAAAACTTGTTTAAAATAACGTAATTTTTTTTTTTTCTGTTAGGACTTTTAAGTTTAATAATGTTCATTGATAAGTAAGAAAATTTAATTAATAATTATAATTCGTCTGGAGAGGTTGTGAGACGTTTGTTTATCAACAAAAGAACTTTTTCGCAGGACTCTTTATAATTCCCCGCTTGGGCGAAGCACCGCCGTGCCCTCGTTCAGACGATTGGCACCGGCGACCTCAAGCCATGGTCCGGAGCCAGAGCTTATCAGATGCGGTTTCATCCTTATGCGAAGCAGTAATGCTAGCGCAGGAAACGGCCGCAAGAATGAAAGAACGTACATCCTTACGCCCGAGCCGCCGCGACAGGTTGAACGAGAATTTGTTTACGAAGCGATGCGGCTCAAATGGAACAAATGCCCCTTGAGGCCTCAGTTACCCAGGTTATACTGTATTTATCTTGGTAGATAAAAGTCAGTTTATATTTTAAACCGAAATGTAGGAAATAATTTTTCGCTTCTCTTCATAGAAAGAAAGTTTGTAAAGTTGGAATGAAGTTATGACAGTAGAAAATGTAAATATAACTGTAATTTTTCTTTTTGTTCTATATTTAAAGAAGATATTTCTTGGTTCTTGGTACCGGATTGATCACTATATAACATAGTTAATATATAGTCCTCGCTGCTGGGACTCAGGCCTCTTCTCTAGCAGAGGGTTCCCGTTCAGGTTGGTGGATGTCACGGTTTCCTCACGATGTTTTTCTTCACCATTTCGAGAGCAGTGGTAATAAAATTAATTCGTCATCATCATCATTTCAGCCGAAAGACGTCCACTGTTGGACATAGGCCTCCCCCAAGTGTAGCCATAATGCCCGGTCCTATGCGTCTCGCATCCATCGAATTCCCGCGACCCTCACCAGGTCATCGGTCCACCTTGTGGGAGGGAGGCTTTCCAACGCTGCGTCTTTCGGTACGTGGTCGCCATTCCAAAATCTTTCTTCATAAAATTAATTACACAAAGTAAATCAAGGCCAATACCACCACACATGTCTTCTTCAGCATTATTTCAGTCAAAAGACATCCACTGCCGGATAAAGACCGCCTCAAGCATCGCCACGTCAACCGATGCTATGCACGCTTAGATAATAAAATGAAATTATTCCAACACCAAAAACCAGCTAGACTAATTAAAAATCATATTGTCCAACTTCTTTTAAGATTGAATACACAAACTTTAAACACTAAAGTAAACACTCGCCAAGTTTCTCGCTTAAAAACGGTTTTCAAGGAATGCCGTTAAAAATGTACACGGAGCGGTTTGGTCGCGAAGTTTTTAATTAGCTGTAAGTTCTCACATTCTGGAGGTTTTAGCTTGAATAAATGCTGCTGACAGCCACCGTCTTTATTGTAGTTTTCTTCTTCTTTTGTTAAATATTAGGAAGTTTCTACTTCACAATTCTTAGTGGTTGAAATCACTTTGAGACGACATTTTTATCTAGTGTTGTCTTAAGAATAGTGATCTTCAAGAATTAAAAGATGATTTTAGCTTCGGGAGCAGTGGTGGCCGAGTGGTAACGACCCTGACTTACGAGTTGTAGGTCGTGGGTTCAAACCCAGCCAGGCGTATTACTTTATGTAATTTATTTCATCACCACTGCTCTTTAAACGGTGAGCAGTGGTAAAACGGTGAAGGAAAACATCGTGAGGAAGCCGGCATGTCCTAGAACAAAAAAATCGAAGACATGTGACCACCAACCCGCACTGGGCCCGCGTGGTGGATTATGGCCCAGTCTCTCTCCTAGAGGGGAGGCCTGAGTCCCAGCAGTGGGAACATTAAAATACTGATTATACTTATGCTATGCTTGTAGCTTCAGATACACTAGGGGACGAAATGTTTTCTTTTTTTTTTATTCTTGATAGGTTCGCGCTTGACCTTTATCTTACCTGATGGAAAGCGACGATGCGGTCGACGATGGAGCGCGTTTACCTAGAAGTAACCTATTCACTCTTGACTTAAAGATTCCCGGGTTGTAGCCATCAGAAAACATAGATTCCGGCAAGGAATTGTGGAAGAAAAAAAAGGCCACCAACATGACGCGCCACGCTATCAAATAGTCAAAGAACATTTTGTTTTGTAAATGATATAATCTAGTGCTTGACAGCTCTTTATACTTAGCAGGAACTAGCTTCTGAGGCGGCTTCACCTATGTCTCTGTGACGCTCAATAATAAAGTAGCATCATAATGGCTAAAGAATTTTTTTAATCGGTCCAGTACTTTCTAAGTACCTTTTTTTTAGATATAGGCTAGCGTTTGACCACCATTTCACCTAATGGTAAGCGATGATGTGGTCGACGATGGAGCACGCTTGCCTAGAAGTAACCTATTCACTCTTGTTTTAAAGACCCCTAAATTGTAGCTATCAGGAAACACAGACTCCGGCAAGGAATTCCATTCCTTGACTGTACGCATAATAAATGTGTTCTCAAAACGTTTTGTGCGTATGGTTGGGATGTCAACCATGTACCATCCTTCATTACAAACAAAAATACAAATCTTTCCACTTTATAATATTACTAACTTCTGCCAGCGGCGTCGCCCACTTGAAAATAGGTTTCTCCATAAAAACTTTGGACTCCAGTTTCATCCCTTTAGGTGGGTGATTTTTGGAAAATCCTCTCTTAGTACTCGCCTACGTCATAAAAGGTAACCTTGTGTAAAATTTCACGCTCCTAGTCCCAGCAGTTTTGGCTGTGCGTTGATATGTCAGTCAGTCAGTCAGTCAGTTTCTCCTTTTATATGTATATATAGATATAGAACTAGCAGCCCCAGCAGGCGTTGTGCTGCCAGAAAGCAGGATTTTTGACAGAAAACAAGAATTGATACCCCGATTGCAGCGGCACCTACCGGGTTCATTCGTATTTGCAAATCATCCAGGGACCCACTCAAATATACATACAAAGTTTCTTCAAAATCGGTCAAGCCGTTTAGGAAGAGTTAGGTGACAAACACACTTACAGAAGAATTATATTATTATATATATATAAATAGTACCTACCTACTTATAGATAAGTAAATCAACGTAATTAAGTATTGAAACTTTAAATAAGGTTACATGACATCTAGGAAAGGGCACTATTATGAAATATAATATATATAATATAATAATATAATATGCCACAACTATCACACAACGCCGTCAAGTCCCAAGCTAAGCAGAGCTTGTGTTATGGGTACTAGACAACTGATAAACATACTTATATATTTCTAAATACATACATATATAGATAAATTACACCCAGACACAGAACAAATGATCGTGTTCATCACACAAACATTTGTCCTGGGTGGGAATCGAACCCACGACCTCCGGCATAGCAGTCAGGGCCACTAACCACTAGACCAACAGGCCAGTCAAAAATGTATTAGAAAAACGTGTATATTCGTAAGAACAAAGTTTTGTACGCGTCCATGGTACATTACGTTCAATTTCTCGCTGAACACCAAAATAATACCTCCTAAATATTAAATACGCTACTACCAAAAACATCTTTATAGCTTGCCATATAATTTTTCCAACATTTTCCTCTCTGATAACACAAATATAATATAAAGAGATTGACCAATGCCGTGGAAAATTAAATGATGTCCATCCTCAAATAGCCAGAAAGATATCGTGATAGGATCCCGTAGGGTCATCACGCTTAAGAGCCCTTTTCTTAGGAATTTCATACGGAATTTATCATCCCTATTGGATTATGTATTGCCGGTATATTCTTATAATCGAATGTTCTCAAAAATAGTTCCGGATTTCGTGACTGTAGTTGTCGGGATTATTGGATTGGAGAAGGTTTTTGATGTTTCTGGATCATTAATCGCATGTAAGAATGAAAAGAATGTCGTTTATTTATTGTAGGAAAAGTTGGGACTATATTCCCACTGCTGGGACATAAGTTACAGTTCTAGTTACAGCCTTTTTGGCCTCGCACAGGTCTTTTATTTTATTTTTAATATTGTTTTCTATTATTTTTAAATTAAGTATTTATAGATTAATCAGTTACTTTTTATTTCATCGTTGTTTGTCCTGTGCGATTCTCAAATAAATGTTTTCTTTCTTTCTTTCTTTCTTTCTGTGTGGGAGACGGCCGACAGTCGACGCGTGCATTGTCGGATTGGTGATATATTTAGTTCAAGGATAAATCAAATCAATACTAATATTATAAATATAAAAGTAACTCTCTCTGTCTGTTACGCTATAACGGTTAAACTATTTAACTCATTTTGTTGAACAGAGTAAGTTTGAATTCCCAAGAAAGGATATAGGCTACATTTGTCTGCCTTCGAATCCCCAATAACCATTCACGCGGACGTGCATACACACAAACGTTTGTCTTTACAATATTAGTGTTTATTTATTAAAATTTCATGAAAACAAGGCTCTAAAGGCGGACTTAATACTTTAGGCATCTATTTAGGCTCTACCAGTCAACTAAGACTGGTGTAGAGACAACATGGCAGGTGCATAAAAACAGAAAATATTTCAAAGAAAACAAGGGTAAAAAAGCATATAATATAATATAGTTAAAATAAAATAGTTAGTTACAGTATGATGTGATTTAGCCTCTCAAAGTTGGGCAGTATTAAATTCCTTAACCGTCGTAAATCAAGCCCAAAAAGGACCTAGTAAGAAAACCGAAAAATAATAAAAACAGTTTAACTTAAAAAACGTAAGCCGAGAAGGGCGTAAAAAAGGAAAAAAGATAAATAAAGCCGCAAGACAATACTATGCAAATGTCCGCTCGCGACTGGTCGAATGGTCGAATATAGTGCGAAATATTAAGCGTGTATTGACACTTAGGGCTTGCACACACTGTCGACTTTTTCGGATATAAAGAGTTTTGTTTTTATTTTATTTTTTTTTTTGTGACGTCTAAACCAATAATTATAAAGACATAAATTGTTTGTATGTAGTTCGGCCCTAGGCAGGTGTAGGTCGATACGTCTATACTGATGATGACGTCATCTCAACGCTCAGTCACGTGGTCAGAACAAAGGAATCGGAGGCGTGGCCTACTCGAGACGTTCGGCGCGAACGATACGATTGTAACTTGGTTAGGGGGGGCTGATTTGACTGCGAAAATAATGTAAAAACAAAGTCAAGTGCGAGTCGGACTCGCGCACTGAGGGTTCCGTACAAATTTATCTACGAAAGCAGTTCAATTCCCGAATTGTGTTACGAAGATTTTGATTCCGAATCGCAGATCGCAGAACATCAAATGACTCCTACGCTCCTAGTGGAGCGAGAGGAAATATCAGACTTTTACTGACTAAAACCCACTATGTTTCTTCACTTGCACTTTGCATTCCAAAGCTGCGGTAACTTTTTCGAACCCTGGCCCAGTTCATAATGAACTGCCCGGTGAATATTGCCTTTTCATCCAGCGACAAAATTCGCCCACATACACGCATTGTTCTGTTTAACTGATTACCGTAATAATTTTTAACATAAAAAATATATAAAAAAAGGACGTAACCATTCAACAAATAGCTGTACGGTATTTCACTACAATGTTTAGACATTCTCAGGCGCTACAAAGCCAACTCAAAACAGCCAGCTTTTCAAACTTTCGAGACAAAAAAAGTCGCTCATGTGAACGAATCCTATGACTCCAGCGACAAAAGCCGAAACATTTCACAAGTGTGCGACATAAACACGACGCGCAATTGATCGCGTCGACAAAACGACTTATTTATGCACCGGGACCCGCCCGTAAAGTATCGGCGGGTTTGTCGCTATGTGTTGCGATTTTAAAGTATTATTGTAAGTTTTTTTTTTTTTGAGGATTTCGTTTTCTGGGATGTTTGGAATCTTGCGGTAGCTGAGAGCTAGGATATGTACCAATTTAGAACATGCTACAAGTCTACATGCTCCAAGTATATACTTTTTTTGTCCTAGTCCAATTACCGTCTTTAAAAGGCTTTTTTTTTAAATAATATACACCAGTCCTTGACTGCGATCCCACCTGATGGTAAGCAGTGATGCAATCGTTGATGGTGAGGCGCACTAGTTTATTAAGAGTCTATTCACTGTAGCCTTGAAGACACCTAAATTATAATCGGACGGGAAAACCGCAGCAGGCAAATTGCTTTCCCTTTCTCCTTCGAAACCTTCCGGTCTTGCGCAATCTCCGCCCAAGTTTGACCCGCGAATGTGGTCAGATCGCCACATCACCTTTGTCACCGGTGACCTCGACGGCTTCCAGTGAGTGACGATCTTCGTCCTTCGCTCTAGGTGCAGTCGCGCGACGTGGCTTCACACTTCCACCTGGCTATTTTTCTCCTCAATATTTACACAGCGATTTATTATTATTTTCATTACAATTTTTAATGTCAAACTGTCTTACTCTTCTTCCTCTTAAGGCTTACTGCAAAAATACCAATCAATCATAAATAGTTACATAACTACCATACGTCTCACAGACCGCTAAGTTTTAGCTTACCAAAAACGCGCTTTATTTAGATCTCGGTTAATACAGATACAACTCTATGGAAGTGCAGAGAGAGAATATAAAGTAGAAGAGTATAATTATTGCACGCGCACAGGAAGAAGCGAAAAAGCAGCGTTAGATGGCCTCACGGTGGACAGATGATCTGGTGAGAGTCACGGGAATCTGATGGATGCGAGACGCACAGGACCGTTCGTTGTGGCGACACTTGGGAAGGCCTATATCCAACAGTGGACGTCTTTCGGCTTAAATGATGATGATTTGTATGACTTAATTATTCACCTAAATAACATAACAGGGGTCTGCAAGACCCACGTTGGTAAATAAGTAACCATATGTGGCGATCTGTAATATGAAACTGAACTTCGTAAATCGAATGAATACCGCTGATTGGGTAATCTGTTTTTCACTGTGTGAGCTATTCGTACATTACATTAGCTAAGACAAACAAGTAATTTTTCTCTTACGTATCAAAACCAAAATCTTCGCAATATTACCTGCAGACAAGACATAATTCTACTTTAAGATACAGCTTGATCCAGAAAATAAATAACTTGGCCATGCGTGTGGGCAGTATTTATTGTCGGCTCTCCGTCCTGGGACGAGCAATGAATCACCCTGTATAAGGCACGCGAGGTTTCGCGTTTGGGTGTTGATGGATCTCTTGTTCAAGCTACCGTCGAACTGGGGTGTTCAATTTTGATTTATCTGGCAGATAAGGCATGTTTCAGTCTGGATTTGACGTGGAGGATAGTGGGATAGTTGAAAGTTTGAACGGCAGTTTAATACTGAGGGTTAGATTGAAATAGTCGAAGTTTCTTACCATTTTTTTGTGCTGAGATATCAGTCAGGGTTCAAATGTCGAGCTTTCTTTACCTATATGTATAAAAGAAGAAACTGACTGACTGACATGAACGCAAAGCCGAAACTACTGGGATTAGGAGCGTGAAATTTTGCTCAATGTTTCCTTTTATGACGAGGCGAGTTCTAAGAGAGTATTTTCCAAAATTCCCTAAAGGGATAAAACGAGAGTCCAAATTTTGTATGGAGAAACCCAACTTCACGCGGGCGAAGAGGCTGGCAGAAGCTAACCAGGAAATAAATGTTCTAACATAACATTTCACGCCTATATTACGTTAAGTTCAGTAAGGGTGTTTTTTATGTGGGTCATCATATCAAACAACTTTTCAGTACACTTACGGGAAAATCTGTTCTTATCCCACCGCTTTTAGGCAAGCAATAGACTGTTTTCCGCACTAGTGCAGAAAAGTGCGTGTGCTCTCTCCGCCACAATGTTATAACATTTATCGTATCAGGCAGTGCGCGCGTCGACTCCCACGAGTCGCCGGTCAACCCCCGTTTATTCATTTCTTCGTAATTTTATTGAAAAAAGTCGTTTAATACACGTGCAAATTTGTCACTGCAGCCCTCGGCTCCATAACACACTCGCCTACGGCTCGTGCAATTCTGCCTCGGTCGCAATGACAAACTTTTTGCACTTGTAGCAAAATGTTCTATTTACTGACTAAAACCCACAGTGTTCCTTCGGTTGCCCTATTTGCTGGGGCTACGGTAATTCCTTCCAATAATCCGCAGTCAGTACTTTGTGTAATTTATTTCATCATCACTGCTCTCAAAACGGTGAAGGAAAACATCGTGAGGAAACCGGCATGTCCTAGAACCAAAAATTCAAAGACATGTGACATCCACCAACCCGCACTGGGCCCGCGTGGTGGATTACGGCCCATTCCCTCTCCTAGAGAGGAGGCCTGAGTCCCAACAGTGGGAACATTAAAAGGCCGACTATGCTATGCTAATCCGCAGTCATGGCAGGCGTCGGTCCTGACTGGCCTCGTCAATTTTGCTGACATCTCTTTCCCCGTCGATTCGGACTTGGTCCTTACCAGACGGCCGGACGGCGAGCTACACATTGCCCGCCGTTTGCCAGCGCTGCGCTATCGCGCTTTCAATTCACGCCCGGAACAAATATTTCTATGACTTTCGGATAGTATTTTCGGGTCTGGATGTCTTGTGTATGTGAGTTTACTTGATTGTGAACGTTACACATAGGTACAGTCGTAATGCTTAGTGTGGAGCAGTGTTTAAAAAACCGGGCAAATGCGAGTCAGACTCGCGCTCTGAGGGTTCCGTACAAACTTACCTATGACAATAGTTCAACTCCCGAATTGGGTTACAAATATTTTTCCGAATCGAAAAAACTTTTTTTTTTGTGACGTTACTGGAAATTTACAGGTTTCACATTTTTTGCTATATTTGTGCTATGAGACCTTGCTTCATGCCAAATTTTAGGATTCTAGGTCAATGGAAAGTACCCTATGAATTTTGATTCCCTTGAGAGTGTCGAAATATACGTTTTTTACGACATAAACGGCTATAACTTTTTTTTTCATTAACTTAGAAGTTCGCGTTCTTTACAGCTTCAAGGGACCGCAAACCTGAGTATATGGTTTTAATTTCAACTCGATACCTCCACGTGTTCCCGAGATAAAGGGTATTGACATACAGACGGGCAACAAAGTAATCCTATAAGGGTTCCGATTTTTCCTTTTGAGGTATGAAACCCTCAAAACGAAAAAGTAAAGAAAGGAATGAGATACCGACACCTAAAATCAATCAATACTTACTTATACACACGAACCATGTCTTCAAAATCAAAATTTCAGATACGTATCCATTTCAGGCTCCAATCACGGCCATGTACTTGCGTGAGCCAGCGAAGCATAATTTTTTCCCTCCCAACGGTGACAGTTTCATTAAAGTCAGCCAACCATGGCCTACATTTACAAGTAAAATGCGTCTGAACTGGTCGAGATGGTTCAACGAAAATATAGTCGGGAAAGGAAAGTGATGGCTTCTGTTTTAGCTAAATCTATAACGAAGATATGTCTGTTTGTTCTGGTTTGAAACCGCATACGGAAACTAGAAAAAGCGCAAACTGTCTCTAAGCAAACAGAAAAGCAGAATGCAACTGGTGTCAAGAAACCTGGACCTAAAAGGAAAATGCAAAGCAGATAAACCTGAAAGAGAGAGTCCATTTCTTCTAGTTGAAAGAAAACAAAACACAAATATAATTCTCTATTCTGTGGTCATTATCCAATAACTTCTCGCGCTCCAGGGTGGATCGAGAGGCAGTATCAGAATTTAACTGACTAAAACCCACAGTCTTCGGCTGCCCTTTTCGAGGGCCAAGGTTCGAACAATCCATAGCCCTGGTAGGCATCAGCCCTAACTGGCACCGTCAATCTTGCTGAAATATCTTTGAGGCGTGCGTGGAACACAATGTATCGTAACTTGGGCTTGGTTCTTGTTGGACGGCGAACTACCCATTGCTCGCCGTCCGCAAGCCTGCGCCTGTTGTGGTTTGGAATCGCTCTGCGACTGTTGGAGCGTGAGGCTTCTGTCTGCCTTGCCTCGTTCATCCTAGGAGGTGGAAATGGTTGTACAGGACGTTTTTTTGCAATCCCAGTATACAAACACCTGGTTTTGACTATCCTGATATATTTGCAAAAACCCGGAACAAACTGTAAAGTATTTACAGATAAAACAACGGCGCAGTCGAGTCAATCATGCGTTAAGCAAACCTGTACATTTTTAACTACTGACTAAACTGTTGCATGCTTTGTATTCAACTTTTGTTTAAGCTTTATTGGATTTTTTTTAGGGTTTCATACCTCAAAAGGCAAAAACGGAACCCTTATAGGATCACATTGTTGTCTGTCTGTGTTTCAAGACCCTTTATCTCGGGAACACGTGGAGATATAAAGTTGAAATTAAAACCTTGTACTCAGGTCTGCGGTCCCTTGAAGCTGTAAAAAAGCGACATGGTGAAAATCATGATGATTTTGGCATAAGGTCGCGGGTTCAAACTCAGCCAGGCGCATTACTTTGTGTAATTCATTTTATCACCACTGCTCTCAAAACGGTAAAGGAAAACATCGTGAGGAAACCGGCATGTCCTAGAACCAAAAATTCGAAGACATGTGACATCCACCAACCCGCACTGGGCCCGCGTGGTGGATTACGGACCATTCCCTCTGCTAGAGAGGAAGCCTTAGTCCCAGCAGTGGGAACATTATAATTATGATTACGCTTATGGGTATGAAATAATCAAACAACTTCTACCACTACACACAAATGGAGGGAGTGTCTAAAACCACATACACACACAAACACATTCCACATTCTATTACGATGTACTATATTATTTAAGTACCTACGCATCACCGCTAAATATTACACTACAAAACTGTTTCGCGTCCGTTACGTCACAACCTCAGGTTCAGTTGAAAACCAGCGTCAAGCACTAGTTGTCTGGCAATCATGCTGAACTGGACCTATTTTGGCGCCGCCGTGAGGCGCACAATTGCATATCTATATTATTATTATTTTGTTTTTTTTTTTTTAATTCTCTTTTGTACGGTTTCGTGTTTACATATTAAATTGTTTGTGTGCCTTGCGTTGTGACAAAATACATTCATTTTCTTTCTTTCTTTCTTTTCTTTCATCAGTTGCGGTGACCAATTCCTACTGCTGAGTTTTACGACCAAAAATACTTTGCCTACAAATAAAGATTACCTCTTTGTATAAATAAGATTATGTTATTCTATAGAAATACAGGTCAGTCTACAACTTTCTATAAGAATCAACATTTATTTAGTAACCTATTTTCCTGTTTGAATATCAAAGAAAAACTTCGTTATTTACCTAAGAATAAAAAAGAGTTCTACAAAACTTCTAGGGAAAAAAGATGAAAAGTCTCTCGAAAATATGGAATTTTTGACGGAACTTAATCAAGAATTGTATTTTCCTGAAATTTTTTTAAAACACTAAGTATAACTTTTTGATGGGTTTGTTTTTTTCTTTGTTAGAAGCTTGTCGTATTTTTATTATTGTCTATGTTGTCTATCTATATATATAAAAATAAATAGCTGTTCGTTAGTCTCGCATAAACTCGAGAACGGCTGGACCGATTTGGCTAATTTTGGTCTTGAAATATTCGTGATAGTCCAGGGAAGGTTTAAGCGGTGAGAAAAATGGAAAAAAAAACCGAATACAACGCCATCTCTAATTAAAATGTCATTATAAAATGAATTATGCTGTTCTCATAATGCCAGTAGATGGCGTTATCCTAACTATGAGGCGGTACGAAGTTCGCTGGGTCAGCTAGTATATATATAAATGAATAGCTGTTCGTTAGTCTCGCATAAACTCGAGAACAGTTGGACCGATTTGGCGCGATTGGCGTGTGACGGCGTTTTGTTTTGGCATTTAGTGGCCAAAGCGGGCCACAAGCGAGCAGCAGCGATTTGTAGCGTGTGGCGGCCACCGGTGTCAACCGTGTGCGGCGAATCCATTTAAAATGTATGAGTACTATAGGAAATATCCTGGAGGTGGCGTTTTGTGGTTGTGGCCGATGGCCCGTGTGTGGCGACCCCTAGAGCCATTGGTTTACCTTTAAACTTTGTTATTACCCTAAGAATGAAAAAAGAGTTCTATAACAGAACTTTTTTTTTTGACTGCGATCCCACCTGATGGTAAGTAGTGATGCAATCATTGCACTTCAAAGGAAAAAGAAACATTTTTTATATTTTATTTATAAGACTGATTTATTTGTTAAATATTTTTACTAAACTATTATTTTGTATTTGTTACAGGTAAGTTCTGGTGCCAGTTACTATTATTCGATGAAAATTGAGACGGACTTGCCATCCTAAGTAAGTAATTTTAGCAAATTTTACAAACGCTGAGGATATGGTTTTCCTCCTCCTTGCGTCGTTGATACAAACTAGTGTTTGACTGAGATCCCATCTGATGGTAAGCAGTGATGCAATCGTTGATGGTGAGGCGCACTAGTTTATGAAGAGCCTATTCACTATAGTCTTGAAGACACCTAAATTATAATTGGACGGGAAGGAGGCAAATTGTTCCAGTCCTTCGATATACGCAATATAAACGACAAGGCGAAAGGCTTAGTCCCTAATGCTGAGGATCGTGGCCTCCTTTATCACTTTCATCATCATCATCATCATCATCATTTCAGCCGAAAGACGTCCACGGTTGGACATAGGCTTCAAGTGTCGCCACAATGAACGGTCCTGTGCGTCTCACATCCATCGGATTCCCGGAATCCTTACCAGTTCATCGGGCCACCTTGTAGGAGGCCTTCCAACGCTACGTCTTCCGGTACGTGGTCGCCATTCCAGAACCTTTCGGCCCCAACGGCCATCCGTTCTGCGAGCAATGTGCGCCACTTAAGTTTGGTGATTCTTCGTGCTATGTCGGTAACCTTGGTTCTCCTGCAGATATCCTAATCCCTGATTCGATCACGCAAGAAAACTCCAACACTCCAGGGTCAGGTTATCACTTTCACTTTTATAATATTCCTGTTTCTGTCTCTGGTTAAATCGCAGGGTCGATTCATGGTCATGATGAATTCGAAGGTGACATCCACAACCCGCACTTCTCCCGTGTGGTGGATTATCGCCGATTCACTCTCCTAGGGACGACGCTTGAATCCCAGCAGTGATTATAAGGCTAATTGTTTAACCCACATGGTCACAAGTTACGTGGTGGTACATCCATGCATAAGCTAAAAACGTTTTGGGAACACATTCATTTTGCGTACAGCTAAGGAGTGGAATTCCCTGCCGGATCCTGTGTTTCCTATTCCTGATAGCTACAAACTGGGAATTTTTATGTCGAGAGTGAATAGGTTATTTCTAAGTAAGCGTGCTCTATTGTCGCTTGCCATCAGGTGAGATAGTGGTCAAACGCAAGCCTATTAATAATTTAAAAAAAGGAATTCATGAAAAGTATCAGATACGCAACTATACGTCCGTAAGACACGCGTTGTTTTAGTGTTCTTTTTAAATTTTAGTTTTCTTTTTTCTTTATTTCAATTTTGAACTTTCTATATTTCAGAAAATCAGACGGTACCTCGTTTCATTAAACATAATAGGGTCAAAAAAAAAAAACGTTACCTTGCACAGATTTTTTTCTCACGTCTAAAATAATATTATACCTATAGATTTTTTTATCTCACTCATATTATATGAGTCTTAAATGATCCCATATTTTTAACACGTACTAAACCATATCTTAGTCAAAGCAATCCAACTTAACCTGTATCTTAAAACAATGATATAAGGTTCAAGATTGAATGGCAGGCCCACCCAATGAAATACCCATGAGGACCACGATTACGTATTCAAGTTTCGTCATAAGAACAATAATATTCCATAAACATAACAGTTTTATTATATATTACACATATTATAGGAATAGGCCATCATTTCTGTAAGGAAAGTAAAGTAATACTTTTCGATGTTTTTGTACACAATATTGTTTTACTAGCTAAAGCCCGCGGCTTTGCCCGCGTGGGAGTAGAAAATGTAAGTTAGGTGGTGTATGCTTTTCCGTTTATATTAAAGAAGTAAAAAGTTCTTGTTACAGGAAGTTTTGTATTAATTAATCAATCAATCAATGCTGCCGCCAATTGCTGCCTCTCGTAAAGTTTCAGTTTACCACTTAACTTTTGTCAGCGGCATTTCTCGCGAGTTGAACACTACGCGCTGTCGACGAATTGAACTCGGTCTTTACTGGCGACGGTCACATACGCATAATCAGCCTTATAAAGTTCCCACTTTTTGGACTCAGTCCTCCTCTCCAGGAGAGGGAATGGGCCGTAATCTATTTCGCGGGCCCCATGTGGATTGATGGATGTCATATATCTTCATTTTTAGGGTTCCATACCTCAAAAGGAAAAAACGGAACCCTTATAGGATCACTTTGTTGTCCGTCCGTGTTTCTGTCTGTCTGTCAAGACCCTTTATCTCAGAAATGTGTGGAGGTATTAGAGTTGAAATTAGAACCATATACTCAGGTCTGCGGTCTCTTGAACTACCAAAAAATTTAAATTCTGAGTTAACGCAAAAAAAAGTTGCGGCCGTTTATGTCGCAAAAAACGTATATTTCGACACTCTTAAAGGAATAAAATTCATACGGTACTTCCCGTTGACCTACAATCCTGAAATTTGGCATGAAGCAAGGCCACATAGCACAAGTAGAGGAAAAAATCTGAAAACTATAAATTTGTAGATAAGTTACAAAAAAATATATGTTTTTTTGCGATTCGAAAAAATCTTCGTAACTTAATTCGGGAATTGAACTATTTTCTTAGGTAAGTTTGTACGGATCCCACAATGCATGAGTCCGACTCGCACTTGCCGCGTTTTTTTTATTACAGAACATGCCAGTAGGCACCACTAGGCACCTTTTCCTGATCCGTTTTATGGATAGACTCGCGTTTAACTACTGTCACCTGGCTTACCTAGAAGTATCCTATTCACTCTTGACTTGAAGATCCCTACGTTGTAGTTATCAGAAAACACAGACTCCGGCAGGAAATCCCACTCCTTAGCTGTACTCACTAATACTGTATTCCCAAAACGCTTTGTACTTATGTGTGGGATCCATCCTTAAAGAAATCAAAATGTTGCATCGTTACTTGCACCAGTAAGCAACACCATCACCGTCAATAAACTTTGTAGACAATAACTTACCCAAATAAAGAACCAAAACCGCTGCTCTTACATTTTCAGCCGAAGTTAGTTTTCAAGAAAGCCAATCACGTTCCATTTATCCTGTTACCCCACTTGGTAGTTCGCTTTAAAACTGCGAACGACATTGCACCTACACTTAGAATTCTCACACATCGGCCATACCTTCACTTATCACACCCATTCTTCTTTTAAAACCATTTTTATAACCTTGGCTTCGATTTCCATTACTACTTTTCTTCAAAGATTCCGTAGTAACTTTGGTCCTTCCAGCGCAATGAATGGTGAATTTAGAAGAAGGGTCGTATGTTTTAGGTGGGTGCAAGTAGTGGTAGGGAGGCATCCTTCCTCCGTTGATTGTATTTGCACAGCACAGTCAACAGGACTTAATTTTCTCCGAGCTACGTTCTTCTGGCATTTTATTTGTAGTTTGTCGCAGTATTGAATCGTATAGGGATGTATTGCGTTTCGTATGTACGTTTTTAGTGTCTATTTGTCTTGGCTGGATTGTATTCAAGTTGATAGTGGATTTTTTTGTTGGGTTTTCGCGTTTAGTTATTTTTTTTTTTTTTAGTTTGGGGTTGGGACTGCCTATGTTATTATTATTATTTTTTGCTAAGAATGTAATTCATATTTCTGAGTACCTACTTTGCTAATTTGTAATTTATGTTTGAAAAGTAAACTTTTTTTTTTAATTTACTGCTTGCTGTCGTCATCCATGTATTTTTTTTGTGATTTAATTAATTTAAAAGCCTTAAAAGAAAATATTTGGCATATATTCATAAATCTGTGTCAAATATTTTAAATTTATTGCTGTGTATAAAAATGCACAAAACTAAAATATTTTTATTTATTTATTTAAATATGGGTTTTTAATTTCCACTCCATTTACTTAATAACATTCCAAAATAATAGTGTTTAAAATCACGCTCCAATCGCCTTTTCAATTAATAAGCGAAATTTCAAATAAAACGCATAAATTATAATAAAAAATGGCGACTCTTATTACCCACCACGGATGGTTCCCGTCTATCACTGACAGAAGAAAACAACGTCCATACATCAACCTTTAAACGTAAACTCTTGATGTATTTATAGTCCAAACAAAGGCCAATTGATACCAACGAGGAACGATCCCAAGAAATCCCCGATACGGCAAAGCCTGGACGCATGTCTAGTTTTACACGTCCAACCCAAAAACATCTTCAAAACTATTGAATTTGTACTAGAGAACAGATCATCTTATACTGGACATTACACGTGTCTCGTTGCACTATCCGACACAACTTGATCCCTTTTTACTTACAGAAAGTAAAGAGATCACAGGTCAATCTTTGCTGGCCGTCAATAGGGCTGGTCCAACTAGATTCCCAACAACATTCGAAGGTAATTGTGATCATGAATCAATCCTATCTCGAAATCCTTCCAAGGCGCGCTATTCAAACGACATCTCCTTATAGTTCGCTATGCAATGCTGGTTATGTAGTGCATTGTTCTCTTTGCCTCAATACGGGAGCGGTAATGGGTGTTGGAATTTTAGATTTTTCATGATTTGTTAACGGTATTGGTGTGAGATATAAAGTCGAATGGATGTGTATAGGGAAACGATAGTTTAGGAAGCTAATATAAGGGAATTCCGGTAATATTGTTAGAGCCCTTATTGCTTGCAAATGTTACTGTGGAACACTGAGATTTATTGCTAGGCTCGTCTTGGTGACAGGGCATTGTCACCCTAAATGATATTTACAGAATGGTCGAAATTAGGTTTCAGCAGAAAAGTGTCGTTTGTTGTCTTTTCAAGATACTTAGACAATTATATTGATTTATATCTCGCTGTGGGATATTATTAATTAGTTCTGTAAGGGCGCTTACAGTTGATGCGTTTTTGACGGCCTGCTGCGGTGCCTATGCGATGCGTTAGTCGTACTGCGTACGGACGATCGTATTTTTCATACAAAGTGTGCGGTGTGGCAACCGTGCGGCGGACGGTCGACAACAGGACGGCAACGTCACAAGCACCTCGTGTTAAATTCGGTGTTGAATAGTGCGGTGATGAATAGCGCATCACTAGCATACAAACGCACTGCAGCCAGATACGTTTTCAATTTAGGCGCTTGTTGTCGGACTGCTAACGTACTGCAACCGGCCGGCTACGGCACGGCTGTGCGGCAGCGGTCCGACATGAAACGTCTTAATTGCAAGCGTCCTGAGACTAAGGAAAGGGCTGTGCTCGGATTTTCCTTGTGTGATCAAATCAGGAATGAAGATGACCGCTGGAGAACTAAAGTTACCGACATAGCTCGAAGAATCGCCAAATTTAAGTGGCAAGGACAGGAGCACATAAAATAAGGTTCAGTTGAAAAACAGCGTCAGGCAACTACCACGAAGTTGTCTGGCATTTTTGTTGATCTGGACCTATTTCATGCAGGCGTGAGGCATGTTGTTTCTACATTGTGTGTATCTGTGTACGTGTGCCAAATAAAATACTTTTCTTTCTTTCTTTCTTTCTTTCACATTGCTCGGAGAACAAACTGTCGATGGGGCCGGATGGAAGACGCAGCGTTGGTATGCCTTCCACAAAGAGGACCAATGACCTTTGTGAGGGTCACTGGCATCCGATGGATACGAGACGCACAAGACCGGTCGTTGTGGCAACACTTGGGGAAGGTCTATGTCCAGCAGTGGATGTTTTTGGGTTGAAATGATGATGATAAATAGCTTTAAGACCATAGTTGCGACAATACGACTTCTGTATTCACTGAAAATTTTAGAGCAATTTCTATTAAAACGCGCAGTCGCTTTTTTTAGCTAACTATCTTTTGCCAGCGGCTTCGCGCGCGTGAAAATAGAAAATATAAAGCCAAAACACTCAGTGATAAAGTAGCACTTCATTAGTGAATGAATTTTGAAAATCAGTTTAGTAGTTCTTGAGTATATTCATCATCCTCATCATCATCATCATCTCCCTGCCCTTGTCCCGTTTTATGGTCGGCGCAAAATGTTCTTTTCTTCCATTCTGTCCTGTCACTCGTCACGCTATCACTAACTCCTTGAGTATATTCATTACAAATAAAAATATTTTTTTTTCTTTATAATAATAACCCCTATTATTATAAAGAAAAAAATATAATTTTATTAAAGTATGAAATTCCCGTAATTTTAAGACGGGTTGCTTTGAAGTGATGTATCTTTGGATTGACTTAGAAACACGAAGAAGTCAATAAATACCTAATTTTGAAAAAAGAATAACGCCCATAAATATAAAATTTATCTGAACTTATAACACTTCAAAGCAACCCGTTTTTAAAAACAAGCAATTACATAGTTAAAGACCTAATATTAGTATAGTTTCAGCCGTTAGACGTCCACTGCTGGACATAGGCCTCCCCCAAATGTCGCCACAATGAACGGTCCTGTGCGTCTCGCATCCATCGGATTCCCGCAACCTTCACCGAGTCATCGGTCCACCTTGTAGGGGGCCTTAAAACACTGCGTCTTCCGGTACGTGGTCGCCATTCCAGAACCTTTCAGCCCCAACGGCCATCTGTTCTGCGAGCAATGTGCCCTGCCCATTGCCACTTAAGTTAGGCGATTCTACGTGCTATGTCTATTGTACATATGTGTTATTAGTATAGATATAGTGTATTTAGTAGCATTCATATCGAAAACCAAAACTAAAACAATAATATGGCAAGTCCTAAATCAAGCGTTCGGGAATAACAAGAAATTCGAACAAATATAAAGAAATTCATGTGACGTGAACGGAACTCAAGAATAAATATTTGTAAGTAGTTCTCTTAGTTCGCCCACAACGATATTATCTGATATTGATATCACGAGTTATTCGTTCGTTATTCAGAAAGTCTTGTTTCTGATATCTAATATTGCTATTTTTGGTAGATTCCTGGTATCTTGAAATGGATATCTCCAATATAGAGATTTTGACAAGTTGTCTTAGACATAACATTTGAATCGGCGATAGGCGCATTGGATGAGAGATCGGTTCCTGCGCTATAATAATAAATCGTTTATTTGCGTAAATAAGTTACAGAAGGTAGACAACATAAATAAAATTGATCCCTTATTCTGCCTTTAATTTCGGGATGCAAATATAAAACAATAGTTGAAATTAAATTAATTATTGATTAAAATCATGCACACATTATACAGATTTCCATTCCATTACAATTAAATTTGTATAGTTGAATTATAAAATGTCAATATAAAAATGAAAACTAATAAAAATAATCATGTCAATAATAATCTTGTCAATAATAATCCTGTCAATAATACTTATGAGAGCAGTGGTGACCTAGTGGTAACGGCCCCTACTTATGAGTTGTAGGTCGCGGGTTCGAGCCCAGCCAGGCGCATTACTTTGTGTAATTTATTTCATCACCACTGCTCTCAAAACGGTGAAGGAAAACATCGTGAGGAAACCGGCATGTCCTAGAACCAAAAATTCGAAGACATGTGACATTCACCAACCCGCACTGGGCCCGCGTGGTAAATTGCGGCCCATTCCCTCTCCTAGAGAGAGGAGGCCTGAGTCCCAGCAGTGGGAACATTAAAAGGCTGATTATGCTTATGCTATGCTAATACTTATGGCAAAACTGTCAATGTGTAACCTAAAAACCCATTTAAGTACACTACAGAAACCATTTCAATAATAATAATAAAAACTATGGGTCGTGGGTTAGATTCCCGCACGGAACAAATATTTGTATGGCCTACAGATAGATGTTCCGGACCTGGGTGTCTCGTGAAAGTGAGTTTACATATCTGTGACCGTACCCTGGGTGCAGGAGTAATTGCTGACTACAGGGGCAACCTGTATGTGTTAGGGATATCATTGAACAACTCCTACCGATCTGAGTGAGATGAGAGCGAATGTCAGACTTTTACTGACCGAGTCGTGTTCCTTCCCTTACCCTTTCCGTTCAAATTCAAACATTACTGCGGTCCATGCAATTTTTTTTTCCACAACTATTATACAACGCCGTCTAGTCTCAAACTAAGCAGAGCTAGTACTCATAACAGTACTAAACAACTGATAAACATTCTTATATATTTCTAAATACATACATATTATAGATAAATTACACCCAAACACAGAACAAATGATCTTGCTCGTCAAACAAACGTGTCCTGGGTGTGAATCGAACCCACGAACTCCGGCATAGCATTCAGGGCCACTACCACCGAGCGTGCGAATCGGACTTGCACTTGCCCGGTTTTTTGCTATTTGTACTACCCTACAACTTCAATTAAATTTCAATCACTAAACCGTTCCTTTGTTATCATTGTTACACGATGGAGCACGCTTCCTGTAGAAGGAACCTATTCACTGTCGAAATTTTAAAAATTCGCTTATACTAGAAGCGGGATGAAAACGATCAAGTTTTAACGAAGGTCGAATTCAGTGCAACAACCCCTTCGGGGGGAACGGAAAATTGCAAAACATATCGCTACGTTGATTGGCAGTCGCTACTTTTTTATATTTCACCCCATCTGAACTTCAGTTTTGAAACTGGCTGCCTGAAAAAATATTATACTTTTTTACTCCTACAGTCCGTCGTTATTAATACAATATGTAGGTAGGTATTTGTAATGGAAACCTTTAAAATCAACACCCTATCAATTTTGCTAGAAATTCATGAACGAAAAGACTTGGTATCAAATTTAAAATTGCGTGGGAATGGCCATGTTTTTTCGATCCTTGGAGAACGCTTTTTCGAAATTCAAATCTCCCGCGGTGAGTAATTTTTTTGGCGCGTATGTTGGTGAGTTAAGGTTATAGAAAAAGATTTACTATGAAGTTTAAGTATTGTAAATACAATGAGAGTTTTTAAACAAATATCCTAATTCTAGAATACAGTTTTTTTTTACTTTTGGGCATACATAAAGGGCTGTTCCATAGTCTATTGTCTTCTAGAAGTCCTATGTCAAACTGCCCATAACCAGTTCAACAATACAAATTCTTGACGTTTAATTAAAAAAAATGCGATAGAATTTTTTCTTTGCACAGTGAGGTTAAGTGATTTTGGTAAATAGAATTGACCTAAATAAAAGAAAAAAAATTAAACGTGTTGAAAACTTTTTCCGAAACAAAGCCACCGTATCATCTACTTTTAATAGTTATTAGCTTGTTGGTTAATTATCGAGAGTTCAATATCGATGTGACCCGATTCTTAGTTAGTGAACACTTTTTTTTAATGATATAAACTGATTTGGTCTGACTTGACTGCGATCCCACTTGATCATCAATCGTTGATGGTAAAGCGCACTAGTTTATTAGGAGCCTATTCACTCTAGCCTTGAAGACACTTAAATTATAATCGGACAGAAAGACTGTAGCAGGCAAATAGGTCCCTTCGATGTACGCGGTATAAACGACGAGGTGAAACGGTTAATCCGGATCGTGGAGGTGCCAAATGGAGAGAAAAGAGAGAGAGAGAGAGATTGTAACATTGTAATTCTAGGCTATTATCGTTTACTTTCTCGCGAGCGAAGCTCCTAGTACAAAATTCCGAGTCCAATAAACTAGATAGAATTTCGAACGTATTCCGAATACTTTTGAATTAGGATATTCGTTCAGGAACCCAACCACACCTGTTCTAAGAAACTTGCAGGGAGTAAACATAAGAATTCCGCTGGGCATGCATCTTTGTAAGTTTCCGAACGTCGCCCTGACAGCTGGCGAAGAGTAATGACGTGTTTGTCGGAGCACCTTTACGGTTGGCGCGGTTTGGGGCTGACAGGGGTGTATGGTATTTGTTTGTTTTCATATAACCATGTAACCTACTCGATTCCGCTTGACCTTGTGCAAGTTTTTAAACGTACTCGATCGCGTTTACGTAAACGTTCGCTTTTGTCAAATTGTATGCAGTTTTAGCAGAAATTGATATTTACTCGAAAATTCTGGAGCGGGAACGTTAGAAACTCACTAGTGGCCTCTGAAAAAAATTGTTCCTTAGTTGCCTTTAAGAACAATTACCTCCGTTATATAGCTACGTTTTGAAAATTCAAGTTTATAAAATCGGGAGATAAAAGGTAGTATTTACCTACCAATGACTTTACCTACCAATGGATTAAACTTAGATTGAAGACTCCAATTACTACTTATTAGTGTGTAACAAACTCGCTGCCTTTCTAGGTCTTTTTATTCCGCTTTCTTCTAAATAGCGCTACAGATTTTTACACGATAAATGAGGATGCTTTGGGTATATAATATGAACAAAATGGCTGAACTATGATGGTGTTAATTTCTCCCATGCAAAACCGGGGCGGATCACTACGAGCCGGACGGTTACCGGACGACTGGACGGCGAGCTACCCCTGTCGGTTACAATGTTCTTCCTAAAATGTCTCGACTAGTCCTAAACAAAGTACTCAGTCAAAAGTCCCTGACCCACTACAAATCAATACAATTCTATGGCATAAATACAATCGTCTACAAAAGTGTTACACTTCAAAAACTAGTGTATCCGGGTCAATGTTCAATACCAATAACTTGGAATATATTTATAACAGTTTTCAACACTTCGACAGCTCTAGAGTAGTTCTGCTACAGTTAAAACTTCAAACTTCAAGTGTTTGAAGTAAACAAATACATTACTTAGACCTTATGAACTGTTCCTTATACGTTGAAATATTGGAACAGTTTTTTTTTAATGATATAATCTAGTACCGCGCGTACTGTGGTTCCGTCTGATTGTAAGCAGTGATGCAATTGTTAATGTTGAAGTACACTAGTTTATTATAAACCTATTCACTCTAGCCTTGCAGACACCGAAAATATAATCGACGGGAAGACTGCAGCAGGTGAATTATTCCAGTCCTTCGATATACGCGGTATAAATGACGAGGCGAAAACAGTGGTGTTTCTCGTTTAGTTTTTTCGTTATTCAATAACGACTTTCGAAATTAAAGTTAGTTTGCACTTTTTGGTGTTTTTACGGTTCCATGCCTCAAAAGGAAAAAAACGGAACCCTTATAGGATCACTTTGCTGTCCGTCCGTCTGTCTGTCTTTCTGACTGTCTGTCCCTTTACCTCGAGGACACGTGGAGGTATCGAGTTGAAATTAAAACCGTATACTGAAGTCTGCGGTCCTTTGAAGCTGTGAAAAATTTTTTTTTTGAATTAACGAGAAAAAAAGATACGGCCGTTTATGACGCTAAAACGTGTATTTCGACACTCTCAATGGAATCAAAATTCATAGGGTACTTCCCGTTGCCCTAGAACCCTGAAATTTGGCACGAAGCAAGGTCTTATAGCACAAGTATAAGAAAAAATCTGAAAAGTGTGACTGCGATGAAACCCTAAAAAAGATAAATTCCGAAGAATTAAAAACTTTCTTTTTTGAACTAACTCTTGGTCCTAAGTTTCTTCATCTTTGTTCCAACATTGTGTGTAAATACATGTTTTCATTCTTTAAGTGAAATTAAATAGCGACTTATGTACATCTGATTGATTTTTATGAATAAGTTATTATTGAACTTTAAGTAGTACTAAAGAGAAAAAATTTAACTCTAAGAAGATTCATTCGAATAGAAAGATGTTTGGGGACGAACAATTGTTAGCGTAAATAAGATGTATGGAATAAAACCAAAGTTTTTGAAGTTACTTACTTTGTAAGGAACCTTTAACTTAATTTTGTTATCAATATCTTATGGGAGCGTTTATTTATGTCCTGTCGTTTGATACACGTGAAAATTTGTCACCACAGTCGTCGGGTCCATAACACCCTCACCTACGTCTCGGGCGAATGCCACCTCGGTTGCACTGACAAACTTTCTCTACTTGTATCAAAATATAGTATTTATTTGCTAACACAAACAAAACACTATCATTCACGATAACATACAATACACAACGAAATTTCTACATCACAAAGAAATGGAACAAAACACTGTCTGTCCGCACTGCATCAGAGGAAATTAGATTTTCGCCACCAACTTGTCCTAACGAATGTACCGAATGTTTGAGCTCGCAATGGTGCACTAAAAAGAACCTTTCCGTTGAACACTTTATTGTGTTATCTGTGCCTCTGCCTTCACGCCAAAAAAAAGCGCGAAATGCGATCCGAAATTCGAATGTTCACACGAAAGCATGCATTGTTTGAGTGAGAAAATATGGACCGTTCTATGTATAATGGCAAAGGGTTTTGACAATACCGTCTATAGATTTAAATAGTAAAAAATCGGCCAAGTGCGAGCCGGACTCGCACACGAAATAGCAAAAAAACAGCAAAAAAATCACGTTTGTTATACAGGAGCCGCACTTATTCAAATATTTATTTTATTCTGTTTTTACAGTTTTCAAATATATTTTTTCTCGAAATTAAGGATAGGTTTGCAAATATCTCGCTGTAAAAGTGTTGTCACATTATTTAGGTTCTTCATAATTTTATTATTTTTTGTGTAATTCAGTGCGGTATATTTTTGGAAATTTTGAAAACTGTAAGTGCCTTTTTAGGTGTTTCTTAAGGACTCTCCTCTTAACAGGACAATAAATGGCAAGGACCACACCCAAAAGAATGGAGTTAGTTGCTCAACTTCTAAAGCATACATAGGTCTGTAAACACGTATGGAGAAGAACGTGCAAGAATGCCTAAGGCATTAAATCCTTCTTTGTTCAAGAAGTTTAATAAAGTAAATGAATTCTTACTATATTTATAGCCAGCAGTGTACACCGACCTTAAGAAGGTCCTTTTTCCCTCGCCTCAATATCGAGCATGGTTTAAAAGCTTGTTACTTCATTCAACGCAATCCAATGCGATGTTTGACGAAAGGGCATCACGAAAAAAGAGATAACTATATAAAATTTACAAAATTTACAAATTTTACAAAGCTTGTTCCAGGAAATACGTGTTTTTTTTAAACCCTTAAAAGTTTTTGAAAAAAGTTGTCGTCATTCAGAATCTTGATTAAATTTGCAAAGTTTCTATTGTTATACTTTTTTGATATTTTTAGTTTTTGAGTAAATTATGTAGTGTCAAAGTTCATGCAAAATAGCAGATTTTCAGAGGTCTTCACTCGATTAGTTTTACACAAATTTATAAATCGATTTCAATGGAAGCCTAGATAATATCCACAAGATACTGTGTTTCCAAAATATCTAATGAAAAATGTGTAATAACGCTTAAGAGCGGTTGTATGAAAAACAGTGGAAACGTATGTCGAGTTGGATGCCCTTAAGATTCATAAGCCTCCCAGATTTCAAACCCGCTTTTTTGTAATCCCTCAACAAAGAGACTATGAAAGATTAAGGTTTTCGCAAACAACGAATATTATTAAGTCGAAATTTAGTCATTGTCTTATCAAGCTCCGCAGGTGTTATAATTGTTTAAAGACTTTGAATAATGAATCGCAAATTCTGATCAACAATGGAAAAGTTTTTCTTTGAATTTCAGGACAGTTCTCTTTCTCTTTTTTCTTTGGTTTAATCGCGATAAGTTTCACTAGATATTTTACGGGATCAAAAGTTTTTTTTTTGCGGTTTTAAGTAACGAAGGACCAAAATATATTTTTTGGTCCTTTCTGATAAGTTTGGCTGCTATAGATAAGGATTGCCTACCTGATATTTATTGCTTGGTCTTATCGGTCCAATAGTGCGTTCGGGGATCAAATATTTTTCCATTATCTGGACTTTTTTCTGTCGTACCCAATGTATTACTGACATTTGGCTTCAGATAGGATCTTTTTGACAAGAATGTATGTAATTCTCTTTTACGGTAACGGGTACTATTGTGACCTTTCAATTTCAATGTGAAGCGACTTGTTCGTACTTTTGGAAAATATTCTTTAGTAAAAGTTAGATACATACGTGGTTATAACTGCTAGATTTACCAGAGACTTTCTCGCGTGAATGTAAAAAAAATATTAAGGGAAAATATATTACAATAAAATTAAGAATAAAATTACCCTTAGGATAATTTTCTACAGTCATACATTCTATTTGCTACAAGGACAGGGCTATGCTCGGAATTTCCTTGCGTGATCGAATTAGAAATAAAGATAACCGCAGGAGAACCAAGGTTGCCGACATAGCAAGAAGAATCGCCAAACTTAAGTGGCAATGGGCAGAGCACATATCCAGCAGTGGACGTCTATCGGCTGAAATGATGATTTGCTACATTAAGGAACTATGTATATCTTCGGAATAAATAGTATTCTATGTTCCATGCCAGGACATGGTCGTCGAAGAAGTAACAAACATACAAACACACACACAAACTATTATCATATTAGTTTAACGTGTTTATTCAAGTAGTTTTTCATACCTTTATATTATAATCCACTGAGAAAAGTCAGCAAAAATAATCTAAAATACTGTTGGAATAGCCTATAATATATATATATTTTTTATATTAATTAAACCACATCCACCTTAATTTCACTACGCGACTAGTGGGAGTCGACACGCGCCCAGCCTGATACGATAAAGGTAATAAAATTGTGGCGGGGGAGAGCACGCGCACTTTTCTGCATTAGTGCATATAACAGTCTATTGCTTGCCTAAAAGCGGTGGGATAAGATCGGGTTTTCGAGTAAATGTATTAAAAAGTAATTTCGAGTTTGAGTTCGAGTTGAGTTACCCTATCATATGTCAGACTAACCACGACAGTCGCGTCCGCGGGCGAAACCGCAGGAAAGAACAAACTAAAAATAATCTAAAATCCTAATAATAGAACAGTAATTAGACAAAACAATTCACCTGTCAGCTTGTTACCAATGTTCGTATGAGTTTGATACAGAAATGCAACTCAGTTAATAAATCTCGCTAGTGACGAGTGTGCCGGTTTTGGATGCCTTCTACACTGAAGTGTATCAAATAGAAGAATTTAATTTGTTCTGAAGTTTTGCCTAGGCCAAACCCGCGATATCAGACCAAGAGCGAGCAGTTGAGCGGAATTTTAGGGCACCCCGATACGGAGAGGTTAGTTTAGAAGGTCTAAGGCGGGAGCAGAGCGAAGCCGCCTTAGCTTTGGTAATAACATCATCATCATTATCATTTCAGACAAAAGAAGCCCACTGCTGGACATAGGCCTCCCCCAAGTGTCGCCATAATGAACGTTCCTGTACGTTTCGCATCCATCGAACTCCCGCAACCGCTACCAAGTCATCGGTCCACCTTGTAGGAGGCCTTCCAACGCTACATCTTTCGGCCCCAACGGCCATCCGTTCTGCGAGCAATGTTCCCTGCCCGTTGCCACTTAAGTTTGGCGATTCTTCGTGCTATGTCGGTGACCTTGGTTCTCCTATAACAATCTATAGGAAATCTATTATTGTGTGTGGCACACACAAGACTAGGATCACATTAAGAGGACTACCAGAAGCAACCAGATGCCACCAAACGGCGCGGCGCCTAAAATAAATCTTTTTTTATTTACAGTGTAACATATCGGTGTAACATACAGTCTAATTCATTGCTGCGGTATTAGTCCCATTTGCCTAATTTCGATTTCGGTTAATCCATGGCGTGGCAATTTGTTAGCCCATACCTAAATTCTATGTGAAATAGCTACATATACGTATGTATTGATTGAGTTCATCGGATTATTTTGCGTGAATTGAAATTGGTATCATTATACGAATTGTGTTTTGCATGAATGCTTGGACAATTGGCATTGTTTAGGTTGATCGTTTTAAGGTTTAAATTGAGTAAGTACTGGCTTAGTTCATGACCCTTCTGTTTAAAAAATAAAACATCTTTACCACACATTACACTCAGTGAAAAGGCATGCGAAGAGGCTAATTGGGGATCCAGATTTGGTTAAGTTCAATCTAAAGAGTCTCGGGCACAGGCGCAGGGTAGCCTTTCGTATTTAACAGGTTGCATTTTGGACAGTATGCGCGGGAATTGTATGACTTGATTCCGCCGTCTCCTTTCTATCATCGGACGACCCGATGTACGGCGAGTGTCCACTCTTACGTTGTTGAAACTTCAACGGTCCAGATAAAGCGTTTCTCCACGTCGTTTATACCGCGTACATCGAAGGATTGGAACAATTTGCTTGCTGCGGTCTTCCCGACCAACTATAATTTAGGTGTCTTCAAGGCTAGAGTGAATAGGCTCTTAATAAACAAGTGCGCTTCAACATCAACGATTGCATCACTGCTTACCATCAGGTGGGATCGCAGTCAAGCACTGGTTTATATCAATTTAAAAAAAAAGACTAGGAGTTACTCCTCTACCGTGGGTGTGTTCACAAACATTAAATTCACATACACAAGAGACCCGAAACACCTATCTTGTAGGCCATGCAAATATTGGTTCCTTGCGGTCAATCCCTCACCCATTGCACCAACCGTGCCATCAAATTAATTCAAGTACCTTCTCCTAAAGTGAGTGAAGCAAGAGGGAGTGTTAGACTTCTTTTCATTCACAGCCATCTGTTTCTGCAATTTATTACTCTCTCAAAACGGTAACTTCTAAAAATGGTACAAAAATCCAAGACCCACATTTCTCTACTCCACAATAAAATTTACGTAGACATGCAGAATTTAAAACAACGCTGTGACAGCCGCATAGCACAATAAATGTAGGAATAGTAAGTAAAAACAACAAATCTAAGCTAGCCTTTGGGACAGAGCCCGGCTGTGCTGGAAAAAGTGCTAACTCGTAAGAAATGTCTGAATAGGGCTGCTACAAACCAGTTGGAAAACTCTCTTTTGTTGAATTTCAAGTTTGCGTAACTATCTTTGACTAGTGAAGGTTTTATCATCTCAGTTCTTAAGGGACTTGTAATGGGCTAAAACTGTGTTATTTTGTATGTACGAGTGAGTATGTTAGAATCAAACAATATCAATGTAATATCCGGCTCGAAGGACCGAAAATGTACGGCTAAGGTCCATTTAAAATGTTAAACTGTTTTTTTTTAAGTTCAATTTGTATATATATTGTTAAATACCCAAAACTGATAGATGATGCTATGCAACTAATAAAGTGTGATTTTATTCATTCGCTGCGCGTCGATATGAGCATAAAAATAATAAAATTGATGTGTATGAGTTTGCTCGTACATAGTATTTCTAGATTTCTTGCTAGCGTCTTCTGTCCCACTCCTGAGCGAAGACTTTTTTCGTCTCCTTCCATCTTTCGCGAGCCTGGTCTTCATCATACCAGTTCCGGTGACTCGCCATCTCTTTCGTGATCTACCGCGACGCCGTCTCACTGTGTCGGGTCACTAAATCTGTGTTACTTTGGCTCAGAGTTTATTGGGCTCACGGCAGTCGTATCCTGGCTTTAAATTGGGCAACCTTTTGAATCAGATCAGCTTTTTAAAGCACTGCGCTCTTGGCATAGTATAAATAAATGGCTATATAAAAGAGACAGAAGAAGAAATAAAAGTTAACAGCAAAAATTTTAAGACTTCACTGTAAATAAAAGATTCACTAACTTAAATCTATGGGTGCAAAGGCGGTCTTATCGCTGATAGCGATATCTACCAGACAACCTTAGGATGGACTGTAAGAACTTGAAATAGAAAAAGGGGTAGCCTGCGGTGTACTGCAAATATCACATACTAATACTGGATGTACCACAGATGATTCCTTCTGCCTTCTGGATAAACGGTTTAGTACATATTGGAGTGGCCCGTGCCCACCTCTATGTGGTCTAGCACCCGCACTAGGATGTTGGACTACCGATTCAAAATTCTGTGATGGAGGCCCGAATACTGATAACTTCTCACAAAAATCAGGCATGTCAGGGGCCAAGCCCCTTGCGCCATCGTAGCTTAGTATATCCGTCTTATTTCAATAGCAATTTTATTAGGAAGACTGAAGATAATAAAATTGATGATATGAACAAAGTTGTCTATAAAACCCAGAGAACGGCACAAAACATCATCACTTCACATTCACACCAAACTAAACCAAACCAAACTGAAACATTGCATTGAAACCCGTCCATCACAATATTCAATGTCCATTTCGTCTATATGTCATTCCACGACAAATCCGACACACATATCCTCGCGACCCTAGTTTTTAATATCAAATAGATGCGACTGAGTTGCTCGCTCCCGGCGATCCAACGCTTTTGTTACTACATAAAAACTGTACAAATGATCACACTATACAATGTGGAGTTTCGAAATTGTTTCATAATGTTCTGACTGTACTGTGCAGAGTTTTTTTTGTCCGATCGTATGTGGAGTACTGCAGTCACATATGGGCTGGTACTGCAAAATGCTATCTGGCAGCTTTGGACTCGGTGGAAAGGCGTGCGAAGAGGCTTAATTGGGGATCCAGAATTGGTTAAGTCCAATCTACAAAGCCTCGAGCACAGGCGTAGCCAACCTATCGGTATTTTACAGGTTGCATTTTGGAGGCGCGGGAATTTCATGACTTGATTCCGCCATCTCCTTTCTACCATCGGACAACCCGACGGACGGCGAGTATCCACCCTTACGTTGTTAAAACTTCAACGGTCCGGACTAAGCATTTCGCTTCGTCGTTTATACCGCATACGTCGAAGGACTGGAACAATTTGCCTGCTGCGGTAAAAAATAATAGGTACCTATGAATTTGCCGTTATTTTTAAATGAGGTGCTTTGAAGTGTTATATCTTTGGATTGACTTGGAATTATAAGTTCAAATAAAGTTTACATTATAGTTACGTAAATTATACATTATTTCATACTAAAAATCGTTATAAATACAGCGATATTACAGGAAATACAAGACTTAAAGAAACCAATAAATACATAATTTCAAAAAAAGTTTCATCACTTCAAAGCAACTCGTCTTAAAAAAACGGCAATTTTATAGGTAAAGATTTTGTTAATATGTCTTCTTAATTCTTTATTGTACAAAAAAACATACATAGTACACGGTGATACATACAGACTTGTTCTGATATCAAGCAATGTACTACATACAACACAACTGTGTTCCGGGAATTTCGGTTATCTATTATTTCGTCTGCGATTAGCAGAGGTACTGTAGAATAGAATAGAATAGAATAAAACTTTATTGTACACCAAAATAGTAACAAAAACTTACAAACTAACTTAATGTATGGGTACAATGGCGGTCTTATCGCTAACAGCGATTTCTACCAGACAACCTTAGGATGGACTGTAAGAACTTGTCATAAAAAAGGGGGTAGACTGCGGTGTACTGCAAAATAAATTTAATTAAATTAAAAATATATATAGTACTATACATAGATATAAAATTATATTATATAGCTATTATATATAAAAGACAAAAAAACAAACTCATGAATATCTAATATATAAAATTCTCGTGTCACAGTTTTCGTTGCCATACTCCTCCGAAACGGCTTGACCGATTTTGATGAAATTTTTTGTGCTTATCCGGTATCTATGAGAATCGGCCAACATCTATTTTTCATCCCCCTAAATGTTAGGGGTAGTCCACCCCTAAAATTTTTTTTAGGAAATTATTTATATGGCAAAACAACGTTTGCCGGGTCAGCTAGTTATATATATATATATATATATATATGTACTGTAAGTGCTACTATCCAAGGACGAGTAGCTTCATAGACGCATATTTGTGATTATACGCTTGGTGTACGCCTGCGTGAAGCTTATATACAAAACTAACAACACCAAGCGTATAATGACGAATACATGTCTATAAAACTACGTATCCGGGGACAGTAGCCCTCAATCAATAACGATAATGTGAAAAAAATAACAACCAATTAATAAATAATTGAGGTTCTCAGGTCAGATCAAAATTTTCTTCTTTTTTGGCGTTCACCTGGAAATCACCTGATGAATAATATGAATGCGGTCTACAATGACGACCACGTACCGAAAGACGCCCACAAGGTGGACCGATGACATGATGAGAGTTGCAGGAATGTGATGGATGCGAGACGCACAGGACCGATCGTTATGGCTATACTTGGAGAGGCCTATGTCCAACAGTGGACGTATTTCGGCTGAAATGATGATGATGATGCTCTACAATGGAACAAGCGATCCCAGAAGTTCTTTATTTCTTGTTTTGAATGCTGATGGGTTATAGGTGGTAGAAAACAGACGGGGAAATCCACACTTTGGATGTGCAGATAATACTCGTAAATGTGGAGAAAAGTGGCTACCACGATAAGTAGGGATTTCAACCAAGTACTGTAAGATTTATGAGCATCTATAACACCGTTCACCGCACACACAGTGTTACAAAGTGTCGAATTGCACTTTACAATATCAAGCCACCGGATGTCATATCTCCCAAAACACGAACAATACCTTAGTAACTCAATTCAAGAATTGCAACGAAAGAATTCAATATGTTTCTTCCACGAAATATATTTTTTAAATTTTCCTCTAACACACTGAACCAGTTATCCTTAACTTTATGTCGCCATTTGCTTCATAAACAAAAACGTAACGAAGTGATGCCACGTTTGTTTTGAAACACAAAAGCGATGGCGACGATAAAAATCAACGGAGCTAAAACGGCCAAATTATATTTTGGCAATGGTACGAATCTACTTCGTTCAAACAGTGCACAGATTCGATGAGAATTGGCAATAGCTTTCGATGCTCTGTCGGTAGCGTGTACGTATATTGGGGCCAAGTGTTCGGCCAAGAAATTGTTTCTGAATTTTTCTGTAAATTTCAACAAAGGCTTTCTAGCTTGCATAACTTTGTCACAGTCTTCGTTGGCGTACCAACGGAGATTGTGACAAAATATATGTAAGTAGCAAGTGTGCGATATATACCCAGAATTGTTCAAAAGGATTGCCATGGTCTCTTACGCAAAAGAACACAGTGGGTTTTCGTCATTGAAAATTTTCTCTCGTTCCACCAAGATTAAGAAAAGTTATTAAATGATTTCTCACTTAAAAACAGTATTCTATTTAATACTTCATTTGCTTCTCCCATTATTTAAGGTTTCAAGTGCTTTGGACAAATAAATTGTATATTTAATTTATAAGAAATTCAATGAGAGAGATCATAATACTAAGCCTAGCCACTGTATTTTGTGTGCAAAGAAATTCATATTATATCTAAAGCATACATATAAATTATTTAAAGCATACTACCAAGATTGACACTATTCCTATCTACTTTAGGTTAACAGGTCTCCCTTTGGCAAATTTCTCATTTATAGTATAGTCGGCCTTATAATGTTCCCACTGTTGGGACTCAGGCCTCCTCTCTAAGAGAGCAAATGGGCCGTAATCCACCACGCGGGCCCAGTGCGGGTTGGCGGATGTCACGTGTCTTCGAATTTTTGGTTCTAGGACATGCCGGTTTCCTCACGATGTTTTCCTTCACCGTTTTGAGAGCTGTGGTGATGAAATAAATTAAACAAAGTAATGCGCCTGGCTGGGTTTGAACCCGCGACCTACAAGTCGTAAGTCTCTTTTATAAACGTAATTAATTCTATTTAAATCTTCTATACGGTTTTTTACTATTCTTTTAAATTTTATTTCGGTAAAGTTATCTTTGTTAAATTTTAGTGCAAGATAGGGGATCAATACAACGTGTAACGATTGCATTCAGTGTCATTTTTCTTTCCTTTGAACGAGCTCTGGATCGCAGCGACATCGATATATATGGCGTTTATTTCTATTTAATAATATAATAATAATAATATTCCACAACTATCACACAACGTCGTCTAGTCCCAAGCTAAGCAGAACTTGTGTAATGGGTACTAGACAACTGATAAACATACTTATATATTTCTAAATACATACATATATAGATAAATTACACCCAGACACAGAACAAATGATCGTGCTCATCACACAAACATTTGTCCTGGGTGGGAATCGAACCCACGACCTCCGGCATAGCAGTCAGGGCCACTAACCACTAGACCAACAGGCCAGTCAAAAAGTAAAAAGTATTAAGGCATTGTTGATCTGATCATGTTCGCGGAGCAAATTTGGTCAGAGATCGCCCTAGAAAGAGAGGTTTGGAAGGAGAAAGGGGAGGCCTTTGCCCTAAAGTCGGACACAAATTAGGCTGTAAAAAATTAATATAAAATACATTGTATCTTGGTGCTTGCTCATCATTCTTAGGGCTATATTACACTGGGACACCATGGCGGCGCGACCAGTTGCGCCACCATAGTGTCCGTAAGCTACCAAACTAGACACCATAGAGACACCAGAGTCGCTCCACCACAGGGAGACAGTATCAAAATGGACCTTAAGTGGACGCGTCCGAGCTGTTCGCGCCGCCAAATTGGTTGCGCAACCAAACGGACACCAGGTGAGTAACTCTCTATAGAGCTGTATACATTTTGTTGGTAGCGGTGACTAGTCGCGCCGCCATGGTGTCTCGGTGAAATATAGCTGTTATGCCCTTGCTAACTAGAATCCTTAAAAATTAAATATCTGTTTCGTAGCGGATCTCCCCTACATTAATATAATAATATAATATAATATTCGACAACTATCACACAACGCCGTCTAGTCCCAAGCTAAGCAGAGCTTGTGTTATGAATACTAGACAACTGACAAACATACTTATATATTTCTAAATACATACATATATAGATAAATTACACCCAGACACAGAACAAATGATCGTGCTCATCACACAAACATTTGTCCTGGGTGAGAATCGAACCCACGACCTCCGGCATAGCAGTCAGGGTCACTAACCACTAGACCAACAGGCCTGTCAAATTGAAATTGACCAAAAAAAACATTGTTTACATTATATTTCGAACGGACAGGAGAGTGTCGATAGAAACAAAAAAAAATAGTGTGGATTTCTGCGTAAAATTTCGGTCTTCCCGGAAATGTACACGTGGCTCGAAGCTAACCAATTTAAGGAGGAAATTCAAGGAAGTATGAAGAATATTCCTAAACAAAGGAGCATTTCCTACAATTATATTTGATTAAGTATCATATTTATTTGACCTTATTGCTAACCTCTAACCTTCCTTTGGCTAATTTTAGCCAAAACCATTTCGGGTGCCATATTTTCCTTAGATTGATAAGAAAATATTTTGTATAGTCGTTAAATAGATGTGTAGACACGTGTAATGTACTTATTCAAGTAATCTTGTGAAAAAAAGATGTGTGTGTGTGTGTGTGTGTCTGTTGTTATTGTTACGTTTTGGTGTACAATAAAGATTTATTCTATTCTTAGAGATACAATGAATATATGTGCAAAAATATACTGCGCTGGCTCTAAATAAATTGGAGTTGAGGATAATGATGAGGAGTTAGGAACAAGTAAACTTAATAGATGGTCGATGGGGAGTGGAGACCACGTACCGGAAGGCGAAGCGTTGGACGGCCTCCCACAAGGTGGACCGACGACCTGGTGAGGATCACGGTAATACGATGGATGCGAGCCGTACAATACCGGTCATTGTCACACTTAGGGGAGGCCCATGTCCAGCAGTGGACGTCTTTCGGCTGAAATGATGTTGATTGAAGCTTCTTTTGGTTATATTCTGGTATAGCTAGTAAATTGATCCTAGTAAACGCAAAAAAATATCTATTAATAAAAGAAGGACCAGCATTAAGAAAAAGGCATTTAGTGCCATGCAAGGTTCTACCAGTGGCTTCGTTCGCGTGAAAGTCGAAAACTTTCCCAGGGGAATATACTCGAAAAAACTATTCCTGGGGAATATACTAAAAAAACTATTCCAAGGGAATATATTAAAAACCATCCCAGAGGAATATACTCAGAAAAAGTATCCTATGTGCTTTTCCAGGACATGGAAAACATCATGGACATGGACATGGTTTGCCTTGTGCCAAGTTTGATCTTAAGTTCAGACGTTAAGACGTGAATAGGTAACAAATAGGCATACGAAGATATTATATTAGTAGGATAAATAATAATAATATTACACAACTATCACACAACGCCATCTAGTCCCAAACTAAGCAGAGCTGTTGCTATGAGTATATAGATAAAATTCACCCAGACATAGAACAAATGATCGTGCTCATCACACAAACATGTGTTCTCGGTGGGAATTGAACCCACAACCTCCAGCGTAGTAGTCAGGGTCACTGCCCACTAGACCAACAGGCCTGTCAAAATTTTGATGACACTCTGCGTATCTATACTAAGTACAGCCATAGTTCTGTGGGAGATGGAGACGCAATGAAAGGCTTCTTGATATTGCTATTACTATTATATTGTTTTTAAGCACTTTCATTAAACATTTTTGGCTGACCTGTTGGCACATTGACTAACCTGTTGGTCTAGTAGTTAGTGGCCCTGACTGCTATGCCGGAGGTTGTGGGTTCAATTCCTACCCAGGACAAATATTTGTGTGATGAGCACGATCATTTGTTCTGTGTCTGGGTGTAATTTATCTATATATGTATGTATTTAGAAATATATAAGTATATTTATCAGTTATCTAGTACCCATAACACAAGCTTTGCTTAGCTTGGGACTAGACGGCGCTGTGTGATAGTTGTGGAATATTATATTATTATATTATATATTATTATTTTCTATATAAAATAGGTCCCGAAATTAATCTTACGTTCCTATTCTCTTGATTGAACATCAATCAAACTATACTTTTCATAAAATAAACTTTAAAAGTATTACCTGCCAGTTGTGCAAGTTAATAATAAGTGTGACCTACTTAGTTGTCACAGTACCTATCACAATAACAGATCCATAAAATACGGATATACACGGCTGACAAAAGTCGTATTCGGGGCAAAATTTAATGGCATTTGAGATAAAATTAATGGAATATTTCGTCAAATGTCTAGACTTCAATTGCGCACTCAAGATTTCAATTCAGGACTGAAATCTTTCGTAGTCTCTATGGAATTTCCTAGTAATATCATTTTGGTGGGAAGCTGTCTTCATTGAAACGTGTAATGCTTGTGGATTTCTGTTTTATAGTTTGTTTCTCTTACAAAGTCCTAATTCTCTCACTGACTCATCAAACGCTTGGATATGGATTGTTGAAATTTTGCACAGGTTCTTTTTATGATGTAAACAAAGAAAAGGAAACGATTTTCCAAAATTCACTCCCTAATTTTGTATGGAGATTTCCACTTTCACGGGGACGAATCCACTGACGGAATCTAATTCCAGAGTGTTTTAACAGTAATGCAGTGTTTGACTAGGACTATTTAATTAAAACCAAAGTAAATCATGGTATCAATGTTGGCATTGATAACATTAATTTCAGTGGTAATGTTACAAGGATTTGTGCGGAAGAAACACCCGGATGCCACCATTGTGTGGACCGCCCGGAGGACACGGTGGAGGTGTGCCCTGCTTGGGCAGAGCAACGCCGTGTCCTCATGGGAGCGATCGGCGGCGGCTATCTCTCGCGCCGGGCCTTGGTACAGGCCATGGTCCGGAGCGAGGAGGAGTGTCAGGCGGTCGCCTCCTTCTGCGAAGCAGTAATGCTAGTAAAGGAGGCGGCCGATCGCGTGAAGCAACGGTCTTCACGCCCCAATCGCCGCCGGGATTCCGATCCCGATTTCCGGCCATCGTAGGCGCAGGCTTGCGGACGGCGAGCAATGGGTGACTCGCCGTCCAACCGCCCGGTAACCGTCCGGACCGAGCTCAAGTCGTCGACGGCGCGTGCTGTTCCACGCGCGTCTCAAAGAGATGTCAGCAACTGTAGGGGCCTAGCAGGATCGAAGCCTACTGGGGCCAAGGGTCTGATTCTGAAAGGAAGACTCGGCCCTGGTACGAAGGGCAACGAGAGAGCAGGAGAGAGTTTTTAGTCAGTAAAAGTCTGACACTATCTCCCGCCCCGCCCAAGGGCGGGGGATGTCATAAGATGATTTTCCCACCGAAAAAAAAAAAGTGGTTTTGTTACAAGAAGCCAAAAAGAGAACTAGAGTATCCTTCTGTGGATGGACGGACGGTTCCTCTTAATATCAGCCCCCCTAGCCAAGTTAAAACCGTTTCGTTTCGATTCTCTTTCTTCGATCTCCTCGTCGACGTCATCTCAACGCTCAGTCACGTAGTTAGAACAATGGAATAGGAGGCGTGGCCGATTCGAGGTGATCGACGAAAGAGGATCGAAACGAAACGATCGTAACTTGGCTAGGCCTGCAGGGTGCCCAAGTTCAATTTCATTTAAACGGAAGTTGTGAAACTATTTTCTTAAAAATAGTAGAATCTTCTTAACATAAATATACTATGTATGTTTTTATAATATTAAATATGTATATATGTTTATTTTTAGTATGTTATGTATGCTTTGGTATCCATGCTTTTTTTATTGTTTTTTTTTTTTGCACTTGTCATTTGGTCTCCACTACCTTTAGTTGGCTTGTAGAGTGCCTAAGGCATTAAGTTCGCCTTTGTACCTTTATGTTGCATACATGTTTTAATAAATAAATAATAAGACCAGACTTCCGTAATACTGTGACTTCCTTTTAAATCATTCTAGCTGGTTCCGATGGGTACATAACTGACTTAAAACAATAAATTCAAAATTGGTTGTATTTTCTCTTAATTTATCTTACACCACAACAAATTAAAAGTCAGTTATTGTTTTATTATACTTAACAACATTTCCTCTTTCGAAAGTTAACCTTCAATTTTCCGCCTCAATTGCCAAGGACAAAGACAATGCTAACATCAACCCCCAAAAATTTCCATCTACCCACATTTTCCTCAGAATTCAAATCGGCATGTGTATCCTCGTGCCTTCTATAAATCACGGGCACGTGCCACTGATGACCGGGCTTCGCTCTGATCGATGTTCCGAGGCTGTATTATGGCCCTGATAATGTAAGCTTGGTTCGGGAAGGTTACTGGAGCAACACATTTGGTAAAAAAGGAGGTTTTGTCTCTCGTGTCTGGTATATGGCTTGTCTTAGTATACACAAATATTAAATCGCTGTATCAAAGTTCTTCGCGCGATTACAATGTGTATTATAAATAAAATATATAATACATAAAATTACTAGTTTCTGACAGCGGCTACGCGCACGGGAAAGATGGTTTCTCCTTGCAAACTTTATTTATTTATTTATTAAAACTTCATGCAACATAAAGGTACAAAGGCGGACTTAATGCCTTAGGCATTCTCTACCAGTCAACCAAGGGAAGTGAAGAGAAAACATGGCAGGTGCATAAAAAAAAAGGAAAGAATAATAAGAAAACAAGGGATCAAATGTATATATATATAAAATAAACATACATACATATTTAATATAATATAAACCTACATATATATATATTATTTATATAAGGAAAAGTGAAAGGATTTTTGAGAATACTCCATTATTTCAACCCCCGTTTTACCCCTTAGGGATAGAGTTTTGTCAAATCTATAAGGAACCTACCTGGCAAATTTTAAGTTTGTAGGTGTTATAGTTTCTGAGATTTCGTGATTAATCAGTGAGTGGTATTTCGCTTTTAAATGCTAAAGATGTAAAATCTAAATATTTGTACGGCTGAAATGCCGAATATAGTGAAACTCCACCAAATGTTATTGGTGTTTGTTACCTATATTCTTGCAAATAAATATATCATTCATGCATTCATAAATATATAACGTATATTTCATATATTATTAATTTTATTTATTTATTTTTTCTCTGCAATACCCAAATATTGACTGATTAAGTCTCTGGACTTTTGTGTGCATAAAGTATTTAATAAATGAATATATAACAGTCCGAATCTAACTAAGAGTAACCATGGAATTTCTTGCCGGTTCTTCTCCATAGGAAAAGACCATTTCGAACCGTGCGCTAGCTTCTGACGTTTTATGAGTGCTCATGTAGGATTATGTGAAAAAAATAATTTTGAATTTTCGGACAGTTACTGAGACCAGACACAACACTTGTCAGGTGTCAATAATGACGTAGATAAACTTAAAAAATTACATATCAATTAAAACATTGACATTGCCACTTGCTTGGTTTCTAACGCGCAACCTCATGCATGAGCGAGAGAGAGAATACTATCATGTATATTACAACACTAGAGTATAAAACTGTGACAACTTAATCAACCTTTCACGAACACTGCACTACTTTGCACACAATATCCCAACATTAAAATTCAACGTTAGTAATTTTGAAACTAGTTCCAAGGAGCAATTCAAACGCCATTTCTTTTGTCCCGACATAATTTTCCAGCAAAAAAATAACGTCTAAAAAAAAGCCAACTGTTTTTTACTTAATCCGTTCAGAATCGTTCAATTTTCGTCGGATTCAGTTTTGAGAGGAAACTAATATGAAGCATTACCTCCGACGGAATCCCGGGATCTAGGATTTGTCGGGATTTTTATTTTTATAACCTCAAAATGCATCCCGAGATTGTGCTTTTATAATATAATTTTGGTGTCCGTTCAATTCCAATTCGATTTGCAGAATACGGCCAAAATGGTTGGTTTTTCTAAATATTGGTCAATAACTTTTTATGTAGACTTTAAAATCCTTTCAGTCTAGCTGAAACCGACATTATGGCTAAAGGACCATTATTGTCAGTGGTCGTATTAAAAGACCACACTTGTGAAATTCTATCGTAAAATTCCTAGCGAATTGTAGTCAATGAAAATAACCTCCTTCCAGAACACCCTGCTTGACTTTCCCACCATGTTTTCGACAAAAAGGAAACAATTTTCGCCCATAAAACAATTCTCCATGTCACGCCATAAGACGATACTTCACATTAGCCCAAGTGAATAGTGATCCCGTAAATATAAGACAAAAAAATCGCGCCTGTCCCCCGCTTGACGTGATCGTAATCGTTTGAGTGGCTTCCCTTGTATCCTTAACATGAATAAATCGGCCGTCGGGGGCTATAAGGCCGTAGACGCACTAGGCGTGGAACGCTAAGTGACTATATGGGCCTATATACGAGCTTAATCGACGTCGCTACTGCGAGTTGTTGCGACCTTTCACACCAATTTCGAGTTTGAATATTTGAATCTTCTTTGGTGGGGAATATTGAGTTTGAATGTGATGATATAGCTAGAAAGGGTGACTACTGATAGAAGTATCGAAGAAGAATAATTACAAGCCAAGTGGACCCCAAAAAAATGGTATCAGTACAAGAGAATGACCCTGATTAGAATTTTGAGGGTTCTGTAGCCAGACTCTGTATAGTCAGCCAGAATGTTGCAAAGCGAAGGAACACAGGCGGATTTTAGTCAAAATGTCTGACATTTCCTTTTGACTTCATCCAGAACGGGTTGAGTTATTAGACGATTTCAAAAAAAGACTGAACAATCAGAATTGAATTTGTTTCTTGAGAAACCAAAAGATCGTAGAAAAATATTGCGCAAAAGTGTACTAAAAATGAAATAGTCGCATATTTTTCCCAACGTAAAACCCCCTGTGCGTACTTAACCTTATCAACAAACATTTTTGACTAAATCCAACAACATTTTATTCGTGTGGGTGCCACAAATATCGTCTGTTTCCATCGCGATATTTTTTTTTTCTACTCCTGAATCGGATGAATAATTTAATATTTTGTGACAAGCTAAATACCTAGATTCTGCACCGAAATAAAAATTCGCAATCAGCGAGGGAGAAAAATGGTCCTTTGAGGCTAAAAATGCCTACTTTTTGAGAGAAATAATGTTACAATGGTCTGTTAAATCGTTGATGAAGACAAACGGCTAAAATAAATGCTCCCTTTTAGCTAAGATAATATACAGGCTGATTAAAATTATAAAGCGTCTAGATTTTTAAGCTAAAATGAGATAAATTATTAATATTTTCTTACCAAGATAAAGAGAAAACTTAAAATATAAAACAGTTTTTTTACTACCCGTAAATACATCGAGGCAAAAGCTCAACAGCCTGCCAAAAAATTGGGGATCTTAGCTAAGGTAAGAAAGCTGTTCAACCTTTATCAAGCACAATTAGATCGTGTATGAAGTACTGCTCTCATCATTCTCATCATCTGCTTGAGGCGCTAGAGTCGATTGAGAAGCGAGCCAAGAAGAACATCGGCAATGATGCACTCGTCGAGTCAAAGCTCCAGTCTTGAGCATCGACGCCAGCCTGTCGGATTTCTATAGTTAGCATTTCGGGGAATGTGCATTGTAATTGCACAATTTCATTTCGTCAAGCCCGTTCCATCATCGGACCACTAGACGTAAGGCGTTGTTCCACCGGTACATAGTAGACATCACACCCATTGTTGACGACCACAGCGCCATCTATGCACCGCACACAAACATCTACGTGACGGCGCGATGACATCAGCAGCACGGGAAGCGGGGACAAAAAGACGCGGTAAAAACCACCGCGAGCGATCCGAATCCTCACTTTTTTTCTGATTTTGTGACACGGCGACGAACTATATCAGTAATTATAATACATAAAGTACAGAACCAGCCTTGGGTCTTATTTCTACTCCATCGACGACGACTTGATAAAGTAAAGCCCCAACATAAATTGGTCCTTCGAGCCGGATGTTTTATCTGGAGCAGCGCGCCTTCTGGAGCAACGGTCAGGTCAATCCATCCATTTTTCCTCCCAAGTCCTGTGTTCAGTTTGTGCTAATATCGTTCTTTTCGCAAAATTCCAGTTTTTATCCACGGTGCAAACTTGTGCGTCTACCTGCATCAAACACGGGTACCTGCACACGCCTGGTTAACTGTAAGTACTTGACTCTTTTCTCTCGCAAGCCACCACTATGTCTCACAACAAGAGACATTCAGTAGTAGAAATAGAAAGTTGTGAAGATATTATTCGTGATTTAGTTAAAAAAAGAGGCATCGTTAAACGAAAATTGACTTTGTTCTCTAAATATGCTCAGTCATTAGATGCTTCGAAAATAACGGACACTCAGAAAGCGGAATTAGAAGAGCGTTATCATTCCTTTAAATCATTAATCGAACAATTTTCTAGCATACAAGATGATCTAGATTCTTATGTGTCAGATAGTGCCCTAGACGGGGAACTACTAGAGAGAGAAACGTTTCAGAATCAGTTTTATGCTATTGTGGGCAAGGCTAAATGTATTTTAAAAGACAATTTCACTCAAAATTCCGAAGGTCAAAGTCGAACTCCAAACTATTTAAAATTACCCACCATTTCTTTACCGAAGTTCGACGGTTCATATGACCAGTGGCTCGAATTTCGTGATACTTACTTGTCAATGATACACAATAGTGACATTCTCGATAATGTTCAGAAGTTCCACTACTTACGTTCGATTCTTACAGACGATGCATTACAGGTTGTTAAGGCACTGGAGTTCTCTTCCGACAATTATTTAGTTGCTTGGAGTCTTTTAGAGAATAGATATAATAATGATAATTTGCTAGTCAGTAATCACGTCAAAGCTTTGTTCTATGCGCAAGCTATGAATAAAGAATCAACTACTCAAATTCGTAGCCTAATAGACACAGTTTTAAGAAATCTTCGAGCTTTAAAAACGTTAGGAGAACCTACAGATTCGTGGGATACCTTAATTATACATATAATAACTTCTAAATTAGATTCTACGACCGATCGCGAGTGGGAAAGCCACAAAAGTACCCTCCCGAAAGTAGGAAAAGTGAAACTGTCTCAATTAATGCAATTTCTCGCGAATCGTGCTGACTTTTTAGAATCTATTCAACCTCAAAGCAAACAATCATCAGAAACACACACAAAGAGACAGTCGGCCACAAAATCACACATTCATGTTATAACACGCAAAGATAACAATCACAAAAAAACATCTAATTCACCCCGTTACAAATGCACACAGTGCGGTTCCAACCACCCAGTTTACTCCTGTGAAGATTTCCTTAATTTATCTCTTAAGGATAAAATAAAGTTAGTTGAGGAAAAAAAGTTATGTCGTAATTGTTTACGATCTGATCACGCAGTGACCGAGTGTTGGTACGGACCGTGCAGGCATTGTAACAGAAAACACAACACTTTGATACACATAGATGCTGTTGACACTCGCACATCATCAGCTATTGCTCAAATCACGCAAATAGTGGCACGGTCTGAACCAAGTGATGCGAGTGAGTCACACACACAGATGCCGCTTACAACTTCTAACAAATCTCACACAATTTACAAGGACGATAACAATATTAACGCGCATTATTTTCTAAATCCAGTATTATTATCGACCGCATTAGTGGAAATAGCGGACAAACAAAATAAATATCACACAGTGCGAGCTCTCCTCGATAACGGGAGCCAACATTGCTTCATATCTGAACCACTTTGTAAAAAACTAAACCTTCCATTGATACAGTCCACTGTTCAAGTTATAGGGGTAGGTAACACTATCTCTCAATCCACGCAATCATGTCACATTCAGTTACGATCTAAAACGAACACATATAATACACACTTTAACTGTTTAGTTTTATCTCGTATAACTGCACAACTACCCTCACTAGGAAATAATTACAATATACAAATACCAGAGAATGTTCAACTTGCTGACCCTGAATTCTATCTGTCTAACGAAATACATTTACTGTTAGGTGCAGATAGGTTCTGGGATCTTCTTAGTGATGGTTTGATTCGATTGCCGAATGGTCCATATCTACAAAACACACAACTTGGCTGGATCATATCGGGAACCGTTTATAAAATGGTTTCACGCGATAACATAACACATTGTAACTTTACACAAACATTAAATGCAGACTTAAAACGGTTTTGGGAACTGGAAGAAATACCGTCCGCACAAAACGCCTTTACTAAGGATGAAAGTGCATGTGAAAATTTATTCATAGACACGACCTTACGCGACGATAAGGGCCGTTTTTCTGTGCGCATTCCGCTCCGTGAATCAGCCGATACCTTACATGACACATTTTCTATGGCAAAAAACAGGTTTCTTGCACTCGAACGCAAACTAATTAGGAGCGCGCCTACCTATAGACAAATGTATAAAGATTTTATGAATGAGTATTTAGGTCTCGGACACATGAGTCGCATAACTGAATATAATTCCCCGTGCTATTTTCTTCCACATCATGGAGTCTATAGGGAACACAGTTCCACAACAAAACTTAGAGTGGTTTTCGACGCAAGTGCAAAATCCACTTCGGGCAAATCATTAAACGACATACAACACATCGGGCCTACGTTACAAAATGATTTGTTTTCAATCTTGCTCCGTTTTAGACAATTTAAATATGTTGCATGCGCAGACGTTGAAAAAATGTATAGACAAATATTCGTTCAACCTGATCAAAGAAATCTGCAACTAATACTTTGGAGGGAAGATCCATGTGAGCCGCTCGGTGTGTTCCAACTTAATACCGTCACTTACGGGACGGCGTCCGCACCGTACCTTAGTATTAGATGTTTGAAACAACTCGCGTTAGAATGTAAGGATGACATCATCGCACAGGTAATTAATGACGACTTCTACGTTGATGATTTAATAACGGGACATCAGGATCAACAAAGATTATTAGAAATATGCAAAGAGGTTTCTGCTGTATTAGAATCAGGTTGTTTTTCCCTTAGAAAGTGGGTATTTAACTCGTCATTTCCACAAACCGAGTCGCTGTCTACCTCTAAGGAACTCACACTAGGTGAAAACTGTCATACCAAAACACTAGGTATGGGATGGGTTTATTCATCTGATGAATTATATTTTAGTACTAAATGTGATCATGACTTCACTCACACTACTAAACGCAATATTCTCTCAGTTATTGCACAGATTTACGATCCGTTAGGTTTGCTCACACCAACGATTATTATAGCAAAAATCATATTGCAAAGGTTGTGGCTAAGTAAAACAGGGTGGGATGACATAGTTCCAAAAACATTACTGTTAGATTGGCAAAAATTTATTAGTAAACTAGCAAATTTAGGAAACATACGCATTCCACGTTATGTTATTGGAGAACAAACCGAAGTAATTGAATTACATATATTTTGTGACGCTTCGCAGGACGCTTACGGCGCCTGCGCATATGTACGTAGCTATACAGATGCACATGCACAGCTGATATCGGTCAAATTGTTGTGTGCGAAGAGTAAGGTCGCACCCGTCAAACCGGTTAGCGTGCCGCGTTTAGAACTATGCGGCGCGGTAGTAGCTGCGAAGTTATTTACAAAAATCACTGACTCATTAAGATTAACGTTCAATAACGTATATTTTTGGTCAGATTCAACAATAGTCTTAGGTTGGCTCAAGATGTCGCCTAACTTATTAAAAACATTTGTGCAGAACCGCGTTGCACAAATTAATGAACTCACAGGTGACATGCCTTGGCTCCACGTACCCGGCAAACAAAATCCAGCCGATTTGTTATCGCGCGGCGTACATCTGGATTCACTTGAAACATGTGATTTGTGGTGGCGCGGTCCGCCATTTTTACGCGTTCCTAACACACAATGGGAAAATGACATTTCTTGTAATGTTAATCACGATGAATTACCTGAATTAAAATCAATTAAAACTTTGTTGCTGACTCAAGTGAATTCAAGTTGTATTCTATTCGATAAGTTTTCATGTTTTAGTCGTTTGCGACGTGTAGTGGCGTACATTATGCGTTTTGTAAATAACTGCCGCACTAAACTAGAATCACAACGTCTTACGGGTTCCCTATCGATGGAAGAAATTAATATTTCTGTTCGAATTTTAACTCGAATTGCACAACAACAATCTTTCTTAGACGTTTATACTACGTTAAAAGATAATCGTCAAGTGAAAAGTCCACGTAGTATTTCTAGTTTAAACGTATTCCTCGATGAACACGACTTAATTAGAGTAGGTGGCAGATTATCTTATTCAGATTCGTTCTCTTATGATAAAAAACATCCTTTGTTGTTGTGCGGTAAACACAAGTTAACTCGATTAATATTTGAGCATCAGCACAAAGCATTGTTACACGCAGGGGCTCAGTTATTACTGGCCACAATTAGAGATTCTTGGTGGCCTACTAGAGGGCGAAACTTGGCTAAGCAAGTGGTGCACACCTGTATGAAATGCAAGCGAATGCGAGCGAAACCACTGAACATACAAATGGGTAACTTACCTACTGAGCGATTGGAGCCAGGGTATCCATTTATACGTTGCGGCGTGGACTACGCGGGGCCATTGTTCATGTTGAACCGCGAAGGTAGGGGGGCCAAATTAACGAAATGTTACATTTGTCTTTTCGTATGCTTCACTACGCGTGCAATACATTTAGAGTTGGTCACAAGTCTTACTACTAAAGCGTACTTGCTGGCGCTGAAGCGTTTCATCTCTCGACGTGGTAAACCAATACAGATTTATTCCGACAATGGCACGACCTTTGTAGGAGCTTTAAAGGAATTTTCAATTTTTTTAGATACTTCACAATCCGATATAATAGATTTCACAACTGAAAATTCTATAGAATTCACATTTATCCCACCGTACTCGCCACATTTTGGTGGTTTGTGGGAGGCGGGGGTCAAGTCCTGCAAGTTTCATTTATGTCGCATTGTAGGCAATGCACATTTTACTTACGAGGAGCTTAGTACGATCTTGGCACAAATTGAAGCCGTCCTCAATTCCCGACCTATGTACCCAATGTCCACAGATCCGAATGACCTGCTTCCTTTATGTCCTGCCCACTTCTTGATTGGCCGACCGCTCACCGCACCAGCCAGCCGGGATGTCACCGCAACTGCTACACAGCGCCTACCGCGGTACGATCGCGTGGAACAAATGAGGCAAAACTTCTGGCATCGCTGGTCCACCGAGTACATATCGGAACTCCAAAAGAGAACAAAGTGGCAACTCAACCAGGACACTCTCACTCCTGGCACCCTAGTCTTAATCAAAGATGACAACTTACCGCCACTCAAGTGGCACCTCGGACGAGTGCTGCAGACATTCGCCGGCAAGGATGGCATCTCACGCGTGGCCACCATCAAAACAGCAACGGGTGTTATTCAGCGATCATATCCGAAAATTTGCCCGCTTCTGCATCCGGATGATGACCAAACTAGCAGCGGGTCAATTTCATTGGAACCTAATACTTCCAAGGCCGGGAATATGTTGACGACCACAGCGCCATCTATGCACCGCACACAAACATCTACGTGACGGCGCGATGACATCAGCAGCACGGGAAGCGGGGACAAAAAGACGCGGTAAAAACCACCGCGAGCGATCCGAATCCTCACTTTTTTTCTGATTTTGTGACACGGCGACGAACTATATCAGTAATTATAATACATAAAGTACAGAACCAGCCTTGGGTCTTATTTCTACTCCATCGACGACGACTTGATAAAGTAAAGCCCCAACACCCATACGCACAAAACGTTTTGGGAACACATTTATTATACGTACAGCTAAGGAGTGCAATTTCCTGCTGGAGTCTGTTTTTCATGATAGCTACCAAGAGTGAATAGGTTACTTCTCACGCTTACCATAAGGTGCGATGGCGATCAAAGGCGATCCTATCAATAAACATAATAAAAAAACCTTGTATTTTAAAAAAGTCAAGGATTCCTCGGAAAAAAATCTATTACTTATTTACTAGAAGCCCTTGGGTGATATGTTCGCAATGATTTTAAATGGAATTGAAGCAGTTATTGTATAGTATTAATCGTTTTATAGATTGGTGGATTAAATGATTGTTAGTCCGGCCCTGCGTTGTCGCTCGTGTGATCAAATCCTTTTAAAAGTGGTCAATTTGGTTTTTATTTGATTCTCTTTTAGTTTGTTAACAGATATTTATTTTTGAGATTCTGGTTTTATTTTATTTTTAGCGTGATGGTGTTGTTGTGGATATGTGGATGAAGGAAGAGGGAGAGCAAAGAAAAGATGGATGGATTGTGTGAAGAGTGATATGAAAGAAAAGGAAGTTAGTGATAATATGACGAGTGACAGGGCAGAATGGAAGAAGAAAACGTGTTGCGCCGACCCCAAATAACACGGGACAAGGGCAGGAAGATGATGATGATGGTTTCCAAATTGAGAATTTGGAGTTTAGTACTTAAATATCAAACTGTACTTTACTAAAGTCACAATTAGTGACTAAAATAGGTTTTGACGACTTATCAAGATCAAATTGTCAATTTAGAAATCACGGGTTAGTGTCCTCAAAAAAAAAACAATTGTTAATGTTGTCCTTTTATTTATTAAAAATCAGGAAAAAAGGTGTTTACCGAACAGACAGATCAATATTTTTCTCTATTATTTTCCTGTACTGTATGACCGGACTTTAAAATAGTTAAAATCTAATATAACCGATAACCTTACTACTGAACTATTAGCGCGTATCATAGCATAATCAGCCTTTTTAATGTTCCCATTTCTGGGTCTCAGGCCTCCTCGGCCGTAATCCACCACGTTGGCCCAGTGCGGTTTGGTCAATGTCACAGTCTTCGAATTTTTGATTCTAGGGCATGCCGATTTCCTCACGAACACAGAACTAATATAGACTTGAAACTGTTTGAGGCTGCTTTCTATTGATTTCTTTCCAATTTATTCGCTAACGATTCTTTTGATACACCAAACTGAACAGGCAGGTTTTTCATAAAGCCTTTAAAAAGGACTTGAAAGGATTGAAACCAAGTTATTTTTTTACATTAATTTCAAATGAGAGTAATTCTGATTGATTCAGGCCGTCTCACACTTTTCGACAACTACGAATTAAATCGCGAATATCTAGGTCTGTTATGAAATCCCACTTCAGTACTTCATTAGTACACAATTTAATACTTCCTTAATTTGCAGTAGGCACACCGCAGACTACCCACTTTTTATTTTAAGTTCTTACAGTCCACCTTATGGTTGTCTGGTAGGTATAGCTGTTAGCGATAAGACCGCCGTTGTACCTATAGATTTCAAAATTCACATAGGCCTACATGGGCACTTATAAAACGTCAGAAGCTAGTGCATGGTTCCAAATTGGTCGTTTCCTATGGAGAAGAATCGGCAAGAAACTCCATGGTTACTCTTCCGTTTTTTAAAACGGGTTGCTTTGAAATGTTATCTATATCTTTGGATTGATTTGGAATCATAAGTTCAAATAAACTTTATATTAAAGATACGTTATTCTTTTTCGAAATTAGGTATTTATTATTGGTTTCTTTGTGTTTTGCAATATCGACAATGACTGGTCCTTAGCGTCTCGCACGCATCAGATTTTTACAACCCTCACCAGATCATTGATCTACCTTGTGGGAAGCCTTCCAACGTTGATTCTTCCAATAAGCAGGCGTCACTCTAGAACCTTTCGGTCCTGTCAATCTTGGCTTCTGCGAGCAATGTGCCTAAAATAAAGGTGAAGTTTGTGGATATGTTTGTTACTTCTTCACGCTCGAACAGCTGAACGGATTTAGATAAAACTTGGTACACGGGTAGACCATAACCTGGAATAGCACATATGATACTTTTTATTTCGAGACTACGAGTCTGTTGTTTGTCCTACAATCACACGGGAGAAGCCGCTAGCAATAGTTAGTAATAAATAAAAAGTACAGCCTAAAATTAAATTCACAGTCAGGACTCACTAGTCTCTATCAAACAGGTACAGGCAATTTACATAAAATCCTAGGGTTTAAAAGAGTAACTGGTATCACATATATTTCAATGAACGTGCTGAAATAAAAATATGATGTATGCGCGGGCGACTCCGGGTTTAAATCGAGGCTATTGATATCCGAGCGATCGGTTCGGCTCGGCCATTATAGATGTGCGTTTCGCGTGACGTTAGGGTTGAACGTAAATATATTACACTAGTTGACCCGGCGAACTTCGTACCACCTAACTGGCATTACTAGAACAGCATAATTCATTTTATAATGACATTTTAATTAGAGATGACTTTTTTTGTGAACTTTTCCATTTTTTTTAATCTTCCCTGGACTATCCCCAATAAATCAAGACCAAAATTAGCCAAATCGGTCCAGCCGTTTTTGAGTTTTAGCGAGACTAACAAACAGCTATTCATTTTTTATATATAAAGATATTATATTATTATTTGAACATATCTGAATGTAACTCATACTAATATTATCAATTGGAATGTCTGGATGTCTGTTAATTAATCACGGCTCGACATCTAGATGGATTTGAATGAAACTTGATACAATATCCAGCACCCTTAGGCAAGTTAATAATCTGCAAACGTTAACGCTAGTCGAAAACTTATCAAATGTATGGGAAAGACATCATCTCAACGTTAAGTCACGTGGTCAGAACAAACGAATAGAAAATTCGTAGCAAAATTCACGCAATCGTTCAAAATGATAGAATGAATTGTTATCGTTTCTACGATGTTCAACGCTACATTCTTTGTTATTGTAGAACGAGCGGCCGACTCAGGCGCTTCAACATGGCTACCAACTTATCGTTTTCTACAATTGCTGACACCGAGGTGTTACCGATTGGAGGACGGAATTCGACACGAAACGGTTGTAACTTGGCTAGGGGAGCAGGTCCTTTTTTTTCTGGGAGGTATGTATATAATGATTTCCGAATCATTTAATGACTTCTCCCGTAGGTGTAGCGGGACGGCGTGTCAGACTTTTGCTGACTACAACACAGCTATGTCCTTCAATTGCTCTTTGCGTTCTAGGACCACAGGTTTCCTCTTCAGAAATGCCCCGTGACCCTAATGGTTTTGCTGACATATCTTTGAGGCGCGTGTGGAACACTATACGCGCCGTCAATGACTCGAGTTCGGTCCGGACGGCGAGCTACGCATTGCTGGTCGTTCGTAAGTCGTTCTGCGACTTCCAACGCCCGGGGTGTCACCTGTCGCGGTGGGTGGGGCGTGAGGATGTCCGTTCCCTCACGCGTGCAGCCATCTCCTCCGCATGACCTGAACCACCTACGCGGGACCTAGATTAGGAAAAAGAATAATTTTTGTGTCGGTAGTGGGAAAAATTTGGTCGCAACGGGCGAAGTCACTGGTCCTAGTTAGTATTCAATACATATTTATTTTCTATGTCATTGGGATAAGTCGTGTGTTAAAAATGTGTAGCTATAATTAAAATTGAAATGAGGTTTTTTGGGGATAAATATTTCGCATTTGGTTTAATTCTACTTATTTATGGATAGGGTTGCTCGTTATTAATGAATAACTTTTCATTAATGACTATGGATAAATTAAATAACAGAAAAAAGAATGAGAAAAGATTTATTAATTACTAGCGTCTGCCTGCGGCATCGCTCGCGTGGAGGTAGGTTTCTCCATACTAACTTAGGACCCCCGTTTCATCCAATTAGAATTTTAAAAAAACCGCTCTTAGTGCTCGCCTACGTCATAAGAGGAAACCATGTGCAAAATTTCACACTCCTAGTCCCAGTAGTTTCGGATGTGCGTTGATATGTCAGTCAGTCAGTTTCTCTTTTTATATATATAGATAAATATCGATACCTACACAGGCTACAGATATCATGACAGAAAAAAAAATACAATAAAAAATAACATTCAATTCACATAATTTTGTTCAATTATGTATTAATCAATACTGTACAATTATTAAAATAATAATTGATTGATTGTTTTTTTTAATTGGTACGTGTATAAACTAGTGCTTGGCTGCGATCCCACTTGATGATAAGTAGTGATGTAATCGTTGATGGTGAGGCGCACTAGTTTATTAAAAGCCTATTCACTATAGCCTTGAAGACACTCAAAGTAAAACAATAATTGATTGATTGAAATTAATGAATTATTATTTTATAATAACATAAAAAAATGTTGTTACTTTAGTTAGCTTCAATATCAAAGACCTAAAGAATTTTACGTGTAAAAAAACCTTAATTAACTGGCTTGCTCTTTTATCGTACGAACAGACAGAGGAAATTTTAAAGTAACACAGAACTACTCCAGTCAAGCAATAAACAAACACAATACGGCAATAGTATTTGGCACATATAAATACACACATACACTACACACGTACACTACACACATACACTACACACAAAAACCTTTATTTTAAGTTAGCTTGTTTTTATCCTAGTTTTACTTTTTATTATTCATTTTGTTGTTTCATTGTTTAGAACAACCTCTCCGATACAATGCTATTATAGATTAAACTTATCTCAACTCAGGTCCCCAAGATACAGGTTCTACCTAGTTTGGGGACCACCATCTAAATATATGTATAATTAATTACTAATTAGTTACAGACAATATTAATCATTATATAATAGTTTTAAGGTATTCTTTATTTACTGTAACAATGAACAATAAACATTATTCTTATTCTTACTTTTAGGCAAGATTGCTCCATTACCGTGTGGTTGACCCACATCATCGCTTACCATCAGGGGAGATAGTGGTTGAGTGCGAACCTATCAATAAAAAAAATTAATGAAAATCTCGAAACGCAGCATAATTACCTCAAAATGGCAGCACTTCCCTCTCCACCATGCGGAAAGCGTCACTGTTTTCACTCACTCACTTAGCCTACCGAATTATTTAATCTTTTAGCTACACAGTGGTGTAATTAAATTTTGGAAGAAGATGATAGATTTGTAGCTACAACACCAAACTGTATCTCCCGATTTTGTTATCATTCGTTTTTTTAATTTCCTTTCACTAAGGAAGCAGTTTTTAAGACGTATTTACATTCTTCTTCTTTCGTGTCGATCTGACTCAAATTTAGTTCAACCAATAATTGTCCACCTGGACCGCTCGGTCGTTGGCCTCGCATAATATGTCGTGGAACGTGCAGCACCCCTAGCCAAGTTTATAATCTGCAATCGTTGACGCTAGTCGAAAACGAATCAAATGTATGGAAATGACATCAGCTCAACGTAATGTCACGTGGTCAGAACAAACGAATAAAAAATTCGTAGCCAAGTTCACATCGTTCAAAATGATAGAATGAATTGTTATCGTTTCTACGATGTTCAACGCTACATCCTTTGTTATACAAACGCTACATTGTAGAACGAACGACCGACTCAGACATGTCAACATGGCTACCAACTTATCGTTTTCTACAATTGACACCGAAGCGTTACCGATTGGAGAACAGAATTCGATACGAAACGATTGTAACTTGGCTAGGGGGGCAGGTACTTGTGGAAGCTGTCCAAGTAAAGAGGAGAAGCATATCCTGAGAGAAGGGGCTCTACACTGGTTCTGTATTTGCGATAGGTCAAGGATACCCTATTTGGTCAGATTGTACTCACATTAAAAAACAGTAAAACAATTTTTGTAACACTCACATTTGTTTGACAACCCTATCGTAACAGGCTTACCGTTCTCCTGCATTTGAATGCAGTGGACGAACAGCCCGTTTGATAGACATTAACCATTCCCGCATATCCATGCGCGAATATGCTAAACAATGCGAATATGCTATCCATGCGCGAATATGCGCTATTTGTGTTAAACGCGCTTAAACGTAATTATTCAAACCATAAATTCTGATGTTGGATTGTTGTTGCATTTAATGCTAGTTATTTTGCGTATGTAGGTCGATAGGTTTACTTCTAATTAGTGGAGCTAATCGATTGATGTTTGACGGGTGGGGTTAAGCGAATCTTGGTGCGGTTGGTTTTTTGGATGGGTGACCATTTTTTTTTGGGAGAACGTCGTCGTTTTTCGCATAGGGCTTAGTTTTTTTTAATATCGTCATACCATATCGACTTCATTATATTTGTAATTGTCAAATAATAATTTACTTATTTTGTGCTAAAGTATACGGTAGGTATACGTATTTTTTTTAAATTTGATTAAAGGGCTTTGTCGCTTAGCGACCGCATCGTCCAGTACAGAAAACGTTTGCTCGGTGAGGGCATAAAATATAAGAAAAAAAAGATCAACTTTACATTACTCCAATCGACAATGCAATGGCCCTCCCATCCAAGTCGAAACCCTACCAACAGACGCTTACCCTCTATGTACTAGTAACATTTCCAAAACACAATTCAATTGCCACAGAGTCAATGAAAGCTAATGTTGAATAATTCACTTAATAAATTATCATAATTGAGTCAAATGATGGCCCTGGATCATTTCACTGGGGGGGCCATTATGTTAGTAACATATTATCGTAACCTAATATTAGGGCCTACATAATTTTGGCCGTATTATCTTGGTGGTCATAGAGTAGGATGAATATAGATGCGACAATAACTCACATATATCTTTCTTTTAAGTTGGGAAATCATCCAATGACTTCTCCTGCTCCAGGGTGGGGCGTGAGGACGTGTTAGACTTTTACTGACTAAAACCACACCTATATTTCTTCTTTGCCTTAACGTTCCAAGAGCAAGGATTTCCCTTTCGAAAGTCAACCCATGGCCCCAGTAGGCTTCGGCCCTGCTAGGCCCCTTCGGTTTGCTGACATCTCTTTGAGGAGCACGTGAAACATTAAGCGCTGTCAATGACTTGGGTTCGGTCCGGATGATTACCGGACAGCCGGACGGCGAGCTAACTCTCATTTTACAAATTATGTTGGGCTTACTCTCTCGATACCAGTATTTTAAATGATGCGCCTATCTGACCTGCACAAACCAGTAACTGGGCTAATACAATACACCTTGGCAAGACTACGGAGAGATATGACGTCATGGAGCAAAATGTCAGGGCCAATCATCTTGAAGCTTGAGTGAATATCAAGATTGAAAAAACATATCTAAAAGGAATGATGGATGAGTTTTGGTGATAATATGACTGCAGAAATTGGAATAAAAGATAAACATGTTGACACAAATGAAAAAATATCATTTTATTTAGGTATTTTGCCTTTTTTATTTTTTTCTTTTGGCTACGTACGGTTTATATACTAAAGCAGTGTCTGGTTTAGAAAGTAGGTATTTCATTTTTGATACAGTTACTTTTTTTCAATAAAAATGTGGTTGTAACAAACACATTCTAATGCTTTTCAAATAACTTGTAGCAAATGTATCGAGTCTGCGTTATCAATAAGCTTCCTTTAGGTAGTCAATCCGATCGTCCGGTAACTGTCCGGACCGAGCCCAAGTCGTCGACGGCGCGTACTGTTCCACGCGCGCCTCAAGGTGATGTCAGCAAACCGTAGGGGTCCAGCAGGGTCGAAGCCTACTGGGTAGTGTGAAAACGAAACCCGGATCCTGGGACGAAGGCAACGAAGAAACAGGAGTGGGTTTTTAGTCAGTAAAAGTTTGACACACCCTCCTGCTCCGCCTAAGAGCGAGGGATATCATTGGAAGATTTCCTACCGAAAAGAAAGGTAGTCAATACGATAGTAAAATTTTTAGCTACATTTTACCGAGATCGTGCCTGATTCAATGATGAACATGCATGCTTGCCAGCAGTACGCGGTTCTAAATTATAAAAAACATAATTAAAAAAAACCGGCGAATTACATACGAAGAATAGAATAGAACAGAATATCGTTTATTTAATAAAAGTGGCACAATTATATTAAGATACATAAAAACAATTATAACGCATACAATGCATTTTTGTAGTAGAGTATTATTGGGCCTTCTATGCCACTCTCGGCAAGTAGCTCGGCTAGTGCGCCTCGCTACACGACAGTGGCATAAAATGCCCAATAATAAACGATTGACTCGACGGTAGAGTAAATTACTGTACTCTCTTAGAGATCTTGTAAGTTATACCACTGGCCCCCAGTAGCTAGGGCGAGTTCTCATTGCTACAAATAATAATAATAATAAAATTTATTTCAGAATTACTTCCATACAAAACTAGCGTAGAATACCGAATAATGTATGATCGCTTCCATACCACTTAATCAATGACCTTGCGAGTTTGTCATTGTTCAAACGATCGCACTATCGCGAAAAAGATACAGTACTATTTCAGTTTATAAATATTAATGTATCAGATACATTTACATACGAAGAGATTCAGCATACAACGTAGATTGGTTCGGGAAGCGTTCATAAGATTCTACACACGACCACCTTCGCGTGAGGAGGATAGTTTGCCGCTGGGTGCCGCACAAGCTCACCGTAGCTCGGAAGCAGGCCCGTGTGGAGAGGTGCCGTGATATGAAATGCAGAGGGCGAGCAAGAAGTAGGTTGCCGTTGCCGCGGCCCTGGAACTCAAAGGAAGGAACACAGGTGGATTTTAAGTCTGACACCCCCTATCGTTCCTAAGAGAAGAGGAGAAGTCATATGAAGAATTTCCACTAAAATAATAAAGCTATTAAGAAAAATGTAGAAGGTACGTGTCTGCCCACATTACGAAGAAACTTAATCTATGTTCAAATCACTAACGCTATTTCAGTATTTAGTTAAATTTGCATATTTTACCCAGGAGCCACTGTTGTCTTAGGGTTGTTGACCTTTTGACAGTTAAGCCAGTGGGGTGATAGTCAAGTTTTGTTTGTGTTTCGGTACTAGTTCAATAAAATCACTTCGTAGTCTAAGTGGATTTCGTGAGGATCAAAATTATTATAGGAAGAAACTTAATTATAATCAGCCTTTTAATGTTCCCACCGCCTGGTACTCAGGCCTCCTCTCTAGGAGAGCGAATGGGCCGTAATCCACCACGGGCCCTGTGCGGGTTGGTGAATATCACATGTCTTCGAAGTTTTTGGTTCTAGGATATGCCGGTTTCCTCACGACGTTTTCCTTCACCGTTTTGAGAGCAGTGGTGATAAAATAAATTACACGAAGTAATGGGCCTGGCTGGGTTTGAACCAGCTTTTATTGATCAAACCGGTGAAGGAATTCCCGATGACCCACAACTTGAAATTTGGCATAAAGCATGGTATTATGGTGCCATAATACCATAATAGCTATAGGAATAAATGAAAACTGGAAACAGAGAATTTATTGCTTCGTTCCAAAAAAAAAAACGTTTTTTGAGATTCGGAAAAATCTTCGAGACTCCCATTCCGGAATTGAAATAGATAAATATACATAGGTAAGTTTGTACGGAACCCTCAGGGGCGAATCCGACTCACATTTGCCCAGTTTTAAAAAAAAATATATGAGTCATGTAACTTCAAATAAAGTTTTTTTTTTAACTGACAGACATGGCAAGTAGCTTAGTTTTATATTATGTAAAGAAGACAAGCAGATTAATTCTTTATTCGTTTTTAAACTACGTCTGCTAAAGCTTTAACGCTCACTCATTTTATTCAGCTCATCTTAAAACAAAATACAAGTTACATTTTTACAACACTGTTAGCAAGTCCTCCCACACAAAAAAAAAACCTTCAAAGGTGTCTGCTGGTCTACCGACAAAGAGAAAAAGCTTTTATTCGCTACAAAAGTATAAAAAAAGCGATATAAAAGTATTCGAAGTCCATAAAATAATGAATTTCTGCGCCACGAAAGTATCTGGCGGGGCCAACCACGGAGATGATTGAAAAAGTTTAATTCGACACTTCACTATATTCTACAGATGAGTTGGTGTATAGAAAAGCGTGGATACTTGTGGGACTCCAAGGTGTGGGATGAAAGGACCAATTTTCTTTTGAAAGGTGACAGAAGCTACGTTTATCAATGGTCCTTAATAATCAGTTTGTAAATGTGTTCTTTTGTTTTACAAAGGTTTTTCAGTAACCCATAAAAGCTTTTATTTCAAACTAACTGCTGCTAATGGTTTCGCCCGAATGATATCAGATAATTATCTCAAGGAATCATGATCTACTCGTGGAAGAAGTAACATAATTACACACACACACATTAACAAACTTTCGCCTTTATAATATTGGTGTGATAGTCGCTCCCGTTTTTGGAGTTTCATAATCTTTTTGCGCAATGTATATAATATATTTACTTGCTTACTTTAATTTGGACCCATGCTATCTAAAACCTATGTTTCCATAATATATTAAAAGAACTCGGCATCAGAGAGCGCCTATCATCCACAGCGCAGTCGCGCATTTTGACCATCTTCGGCCATGTATCTCGTTGTGGTGATGACTCCATAAAACGACTCGTAGTGCAGGGCAACGATGAGGGTACCAAGCCATGTGGTAGATCACCAATGCGATGGACAGACCAGATCAAGGCCTCAATTAAGTGCTCGATTTATGAATGTACCCGGAAAGCTGCAGTCACTCATTTTGACACAGATCACTCATCGTGACTCACGCCATGACCACGACCACTCTGGCAAGAGTGTACCAACTGAGAAGAAGAAGAAGAATCCAAAACCGGGGATGATGACTAAACCGTAGGTATTTACCTCAAAAATCACCAAGTGCTCTCGTTATATAATGAAACGACAAAAAAACAGCGGTGCACTGCCGTCACATTGTGGGTGTCCCGACCCCTACGCACTTTAGATGGAATATTTTCATTATGCGTGTAGCTAATCAGCGAAATCTTTCGATGGTGATTCCTGGTCAGGGGTACCCACCAAGAAGCGGGTCAGACTTTTACTGACTAAAACCCTCCTGTGTTGCCCTTTGCGTTTGTGGACCACGGTGTCCTTTCCAGAAATTCCCGTAGCTCAAGCGGGCATCAGCCCTGTGGTGATATTTTGCTAACATCTCTTAGATATGACCACTCGGGCTCGATCTTTACCGGACGGCCGGAAGGCGAACTGTAACCTGGGGCTATTTTAAAAGTGAATAGGTAACATAAAAATAAAGCGAGCTTCATCGGTAAACTCATCATGGCTAAGCATCAGGTTAGATAGTGGTCAAGCACGATCCATGTCCCAGTGATCCCAGTTTTTTTATCAATGATAAAAAAACATCTAGGTTCATTTTCTTCACCGCTTTTAGTACGAATAATATGTGAAGATTTTTACGCACAAAAGAAATTTTTCCTCGATATTCTTTTCAATTAATATTGTTGGTACCAAGAGCCTCGTATTGCTATGTGAATGTTTTGGGCAACAGCTTGGCCTTCCAAATATGACCGACCTTGGTTTGTGACCTTCGTGGAACAATGCCACAAACGCCTATGGTTGCCTGGTAATGGTTTGTTATTGTTACTTATAATCTCGCTATATTTACTCCTAGTTTCTTGAAAAAGTCTACTAATTCTTACATACCTATTACAAAATTAATATCAGTATAGATTAGTACAGTATACTTCGTCCCAAAACAAAAATCGTAGACTTAGGCAACTCAGCCACCAAACTAAAATGGAGCTGGGCAGGCCACATCTGCCGCATGTCGCAACGAAATCGGGCGAAGGCAATCACCTGACTGGATCCCGAACAGCAGGAGACGGCGACGCGGTAGGCCCAGAAGGAGATGGCGTGATGAGTTGGTAAGGACAGAGAAGATTTGCAAAATGGAAGAGAAGCCTTTGCCCAACAAGCTCATAATAATAATAATAAATCAATAACCGATCCGAGTGATGACATATAGCTCCGAAACGTAGTCGCTTACAATAGGCCTCATCAGAAGACTTAAAGTCACCCAAAGGGCAATGGTAAGGGCTATGCTCGGAGTTTCCTTGCGTGATCGAATCAAGAATGAGGATATCCGCAAGAGAACCAAGGTTACCGACATAGCACGAAGAATCGCCAAACTAAAGTGGCAATGGGCAGGGCACATTGCTCGCAGAACAGATGGCCGTTGGGGCTGAAAGGTTCTGGAATGGCGGCCACGTACCGGAAGACGTAGCGTTGGAAGGCCTCCTACAAGGTGGACCGATGACTTGGTAACGGTTGCGGGAGTCCGATGGATGCGAGACGCACAGGACCGTTCATTGTGGCGACACTTGGGGGAGGCCTATGTCCAGCAGTGGACGTCTTTCGGCTGAAATGACGAACCGATCCGATCCAGCTTCGCATGGGTGTTGCAATCTTTAAATTTCTCGGTGTTTCTCTGCTTATAATATGCATCTATTATACACCTAAGCCTTTTTTATAAATCACTCTGTCTACTGGTAAATACCACATTAAAATCCGTTCAGTATATTTTTAGTTTATCGTTAATAAACAGACAGATGCGGTAGAGGATTTTTTTTAATAATATATAAGTATATGTATGGACTTCCAGCATGGGCCATAGAATTTCTTAAAAGAGGTACCATGGCCCTGCAACATTTTGATATTACAAACGGACACAATTTTATTTATAGATGTTTACATTTAATACCGGTTTACAAGCACATTTGTCAACAACACCACCCAGGAACATTTTATAGCGCATAAAAACGAGACTGAATTTACTACCATAAGGCTGTAATACCTTAACAACGTCCAGGTTTCAAAACTATTAGGGTACCTTAAGTACCCTATTCTGCGTCGACACGAAAATTTACATAGGCCTTAAATCTACACCCACTGAAGCACCTTATTAAACTACATATTAAAATAACAAAACCTTAAGTTAATGGAGACTAAATTAAATCCTTTGGGAAACAAAACGGTCCATTGAATAGCTACGGGACCCTAAATATCGCGAGGACACCACGGCCCTAATAGAATTCCGTAGATCAAGTGCTAATGAAATAACTCGCTTTTAATCGCTTGGCTATTGTCCGCAGAATCTGCGATTTGAGCCCAACCACCACCGAAGAATGTTTACTTTTTAAATTGGGGAAATTCTCGACATTTTTTCTTAGTTTCTTCTATGGCAATCTAAATTGTTTCTGGGCAATATTTTATGCTGAACTCCAGCTGGGGTTTTTTTTCCGGGTGGAACTATCATCTAATGACATCTCCCGCTCTTGGGCGGAGCGGGAGATAGTGTCAGACTTGTACTGACTAAAAACCCACTCCGGTTCCTTCTTTGCCAGGAACCGGACCATTTTCCATTTCTCCAGGTTCCCCGGATCTCTTTCGCATCACCGATGGCCCCAGTAGGCTTCGATCCTGCTGGCCCCTACGGTTGCTGACATCACCTTGAGGCGCACGTGGCACAGTACGCGCCGTCGACGACTTGGGCCCGGTCCGGACGGTTATCGAACGATCGGACGGCGAGCCACCCATTGCTCGCCGTCCGCAAGCCCGCGTCTACGGTGGCCGGAAATCGGGATCGGAATCCCGGCGGTGGTTGGGGCGTGAGGCCCTTTGCCTCACGCGATCGTCCGCCTCTCCTTTGCTAGCATTACTGCTTCGCAGAAGGGGGCGACCACCTGCCGCTCCTCCTCGCTCCGGATCATGGCCTGTACCAAGGCCCGGCGCGAGAGATCGCTGCCGCCGATAGCCTCCATGAGGACACGGTGGTGCTCTGCCCAGGCGGGGCACACTTCGACGGTATGCTCCACCGTGTACTCCGGGTGGGGTAGCCATGGGGACTAAAACCCACTTGTGTCCTCAAGTTGCCTATTTGCTGTCTGTTTGTTTCGTTTAATTTCAGAAATGGTTTGACTGACTTTGACGTGACTTCCACTGGTAGATAGATAGCTGATGTTATAAGGAGTACCTTAGGCTACTTTTATTTTATGAAGTGTTAGGAATTCGCACAAATAACAATCTTTTTGAAGTTTTGACTAAACTTCATTGTGCGATTTTACGACTCGGACGCGGGTGAAGTCAAGGGCACTTGCTAGTATAGTGGGTTTTGTGTTCTATAGGAGGTAGGAAGAGACGAAAATGCCAGCTGCTGTGGTCCTTACACATTCCTCATCTGATCATATACGCATGCTATTTATGTGAACTCTAATCTCTTGGTTTTTCTGAAGATCATCACCATCTCCACTTACTTAATCGTCTTCATCATCTATCTATCGAAGTCTGGTATCCGCATTCAGTTCTATCTGGAACATTGTTCGTGAGCCATTGCTGCCAACTTTTGGTGGGTTTCCAAGTTCCAGGTTTTTCAAGGCGTCTGTAAGGGAGTTTAGGAATCCTACGTTTCCCATGCGTGTATCAATGATCATTTTGGCCGAAAGTCGTCTACTGCTCAACATAGGCCTCACGTCTCGCCACAATGACAGGTCCTGTGCGTCTTGCATGCATCGGATTCCCGCAACCCTCATCAGTCCACCTTGTGGGTGGCCTTCCAACGCTTTGCTTAATCTGTTCTTAAAATAAAAACTAACCGCCCTAATTAAGTCTCATTCCCACCCTCATAACAATTTTCTTTTCATCGCCATTTTATCTCGGAAGCTTAAAGGGGTAGTCAGCTACTCTTAATACATTATTTTTATAAGCTCATTCTTATCAGATGCTGCGGAGTACTTAAGATGAAACTTAATTGAGACTGGGATCTTACTGGAAGCTGAGAAAACAGTTAAAAAGAATTTGTTTACTAGGAAAGATGAAGGAGTGGCAATCCTAGACATGCCAGAATTATGATTTCTTTTGAACTTTATAAAATTGTTTTTGGTTAGATGTTTCAGGAAGGGTGTTTGTGTTTTTTAGTTCTTTCTTTTTTTTTAAATGTTCCGTTTTAGTTTGAATAGATAACTTCCTGGAGAAAGTAGAATTTAGATTTTTCAAGTAGACAATTTCAAGAGTACCCCGTGAACTTAAAATTTGCAGCATTTTTGTTATTTTTTTGTGGGTTAGTATAATATTGTCTCATTACTTAGGATTCTGAACCTTTGCATGGTATACGAGGGGCCGAAGCCAACTCGCAGAGGCCCTTTAGACAATTTTCATAGTACGTGATACCAACCGATGAGTTTCCTTGCGAGGATATCCGCAGGAGAACCAAGGTTACCAACATAGCACGAAGAATATATTAGTTAGGATAAAACAGTCCAATGTCTTGTTGTTTCCATAAAATAATGATGTTCTAAAAAATAATGCGAGGCATTTGCTTGTACGCCTGGAGGTAACAGCCTTAAATTAGTATGATGATCTGACAATTTGGAGATTGTTATCGATAAGAGCACATATAGATAATGTTTTTAATACCCTAGATTTTTATTAGTACTTTTGTTTTATGCGGAACCAATGACATTGTATAGGTAATTGGTTTGACATTTAATTATATTTTCCTTTGTTCCTAATAATGGAGTATAGTGAAACTTCTCCTTTTGTTGTCCATCTGTCTGTCTGTCAAGACCCTCGAAAACGCGTGAAGGTATCGAGTTAAAATTAAAATCATATAATCAGGTCTGCGGTCCCTTGAAGCTCTGAAAAAATCAAACTTCTGAATTACGTATATTTCGACACTCTCAAAGGAATTACAATTCATAGGGCTTCTCTTTGACCTAGAATACTGAAATTTGGCATGAAGCAGGGTCTCATAGCACAAGTATAGGAAAAAATGTGAAAACTGTAGATTTGTAGTTACGTCACAAAAAAAAAACTTTATTTACGATTCGGAAAAGTCTTCGTAACTCAGTTCGGGAATTGATCTGTTTTCATAGGTAAGTTTGTAAGGAACCCTCAGTGCGCAAGTCCGACTCGCACTTGCCCAGTTTTTATGTAATACTTTTGTTTTATGCGGAAGTAATGTCATTCTAAGTAATTGGTTTGACATTTAATTAGATTTTTCTTTTTTCTAATAATGGAGTATTGTGAAACTTCTCTCATTTTTTTATTATGGTTTTTGCGATGCCTAGAACTGCGAGTTTACTTGAAAGAGTCACCGCGGCCTTGGAGCATAAAGGGCAACTGAAGAAACGCGGGTGTGTTTTAATCATCTACATTCTACATTCCACCCATACGTACAAAGCGTTTTGAGAACACATTTATTGTGCGTACAGCCAAGGACTGGAGTTCCTTGCCGGAGTCGTGTGTTTCCTGATAGCTACAACTCAGGGGTCTTTAAGTCAAGAGTGAATAGGCTACTTCTAGACAAGCGAGCTCCATCGTCGACCACATCATCGCTTACCATCAGGTGAGATGGTGGTCAAACGCGAGCCTATCATTAATACAAAAATAAAATAAAAAAAGATCAGTAAAAGTCTGATACTAAAATCATCAAGTAATTTATTAAGCGTTTCGCCTCGTCGTTTATACCGCGTACATCGAAGAACTAGAACAATTTGCCTGCTGTGGTCTTCCCGTCCGATTATAATTTAGGTGGCTTCTAGGCTAGAGTGAATAGGCTCTTAATACAATCAAGTGGTGGAATCACAGTCAAGCACTAGTTTATACTAATTAAAAACAATGTATTGTCACTTTCTAGTATTATTTTTTCAGTCTCCGTATACCAACTTAAAAAGTTTTACACAAAAATAATTGAATTCTCTAAATTCTTAATCGTTCCATTTCAGAGCTTCGAATTTCAAAAGATATCGTTCGGGCAAGATTGGCAATTATAAAAAATGGCCCCAAAATTGTGCCCGATAAAAAGGGGACAAGACCGTCAGTCCCTAGGGACTATGTACGTTCACCTTAAGTAAACTTTCGTGTGAAACAAGCATGAAATTAACAATATGTTTCGGTGGTACATGTTAGATTAAACGTAAGCGTTCTGCCATTTTGTTGGTGGATTTAAATTTTGTGGTTACTGTTTGGCTGTACTAAATTTTTTTAAAGGGTCATGTCCATTAAATATGGCAATGGTTTCATAAAGCTCGCGCGTACAAATGGGATAGGACGATATGACAACCACGCAGCTAACCTTTTTTCGAAACTATTTATTTATTTGTGTACACGTAAACACGATCAAGAAATGAACAAATACAGAAAAGCAATAATGAAAAGAAAAATATTAAATAATATAATATTTTTAATAATTGTTCTCTGTCGAGCAACCTTAGAATTTCTTTTATTAAAAAATAGTCGTCGCATGCATACGTTGCGACTGTCTATCGGAGACTTTATGCTTACATTTTCAATACCCGACGCAAAAAGAGGGGAGCTAGAAGTTTAACCGCTATGTGTATGTGTCTATGGCACCATAGCTCTTAAACGGGTCAACTGATTTAGATGTAGATGCACGTTTTTATCAAATTAGCTAAAAAGACCCCTGAACAGATATTTTGTGAATAAATTCTACGTAATGGTCAAAAATATTATTACCCAAACAATATTCTAGTTTTGTGGTCAGTGCCCGTCAAAATTAAACCATTACATAACATCACTTATTCTAACTAAACGATGGTAGTGCTCTATGTTTTAACCATAACCTTGCTTGTCTTAACTGGTCATGATTTAAATGAGAGAATGTTTGTTCGGTTTAACTAATGGTTTAGCAATTACTTGAACGATTGCTACTTACCCAATCGTATGTGTATAGTTCGCTTATTGAACCATGTAATTATGGTACAGGTTTTTTATACATGGTATGCTCTTTCGCGGGATTGTTAGTAAGAGTTACCCTGGTCCTAGAACTCAATGGGCATCGGAACAAACAGTCTGTCACTCCCTCTTGCTGCACGTAGGGCGTGAGAAGTTATTTGATGTTTTTAAATCCAAAAAAAGGAGTAATGGAAGTGTTAGGTTATACTTTAGATATTACTTCTGTCCGTGATCAACTTTCTTTAAGATGGTAAAAGACAATGCTAAAAAAAATTTGGACGTCCAATACAAATTTTGATCACGTTGTTTTAATATTAATCATATTTTTGCATTTTGTAAGTCAGTTTCTAGTTGTATGTTGATTAAAATATGATTTTCAACCATAACAAGCATTTATTTTGATTTCTGTTTCAAAAAACTCAATATTTCGGTTCAAAATAACATTTCAAACGGAGACAGTACCAAATCTGTACAAACACAGTACCCAAAGAAAATCCGTCTCCCAAGCGGGCCGATGTAAAAGTTTAAATGAATATTAGAAATTTTCATGTAAGTTGTAGATTGTGTTCCTGTATAATAAGATGACTTTTAAACTTAATTCCAACTTAAATGGGGCTTATTCTTTAAATGTTACGCCGGGATGCCGATGCGGTTACTTAAAATAGGTTTTTGATCTGTGGTTTTGACGTTTGGTGAGGCGACTAAGGGATATTTAGAGACTGTGCATACTACAGCACCTTAAAACACCCCGTGGTGGCGGGTAAACTACTAACAAAAGCATTCCCAAGGAGGGTTAGTGTCAGGCTGGCGGCCGACTTTAAAAAAAACTAGCCAAATCCCATTGCAACATGTTCGGTCTAAAAAACGTGTTGTGCCGACCCCAAATAACACGGGACAAGGGTAGGAAGATGATAATGATGATGATTTTGACGTTTGGTCCTTACTGTGTAATCGTTAATTTGCTGCTGAAGTCCGTGTTTTCTGATAGTTATAACCTGGAGTCTTTAAGTCAAGAGTGAATAGGTTACTTATAATCAAGAGTGCTTCAGCGTCGACCACATCATCGCTTAGCATCCGGTGAGATAATGGTCATACGCAGGCCAATAAACAAAAAAAAATTTTTTTCATAAAACCTTAAAATAAAGGAACACGTCGAATCAAAAATTTGTGACAAATAATAAAAATAATAAAAAAAGAATTATATGCCTATATTTATAATTGTAGTAATTGACAGCATTTAACATTTCAAAATTTTAGACTCTAGGACAAAATCTAGTCTCCAATCAAAACATCACAAAGAAAATTTGCCATGAAACGTCAAAATTGCAAAATCACAGAGAAGAACACCGACATTCTTCAATCACTATGAGAACAAAACACACAATTATACAAGTATTATTATCCTTTAACACTCAAAAAGTAACTGTTCCTAATTTATGTAACAGTTAAAAAATAACTACAGACCGCTGCCAAATTTAATTTCATAGTATTTAACGTTGATTGGTTCTGGCATTGTGATGGTCGGTTTTTTACAAAGATGTTACGGATGGGTTACCGTCATATGGCAATTGAACCGTGGAGGAGTTATTTTGTAACCCATTGAGACACGGTAACAGAATAACTAGAGACCAGAGTCCAAGGTTTATGCAATCGTGCCAACGAACGAGAATACAGAAAATACGATGACGAGACGATTAGCAGTCTGAACTGATCTAACGAATTTACTAAATATACGTCTTTGTCATAATAATCCACAGCCAGTCTTCGCCCGCTGCAGAGAAAAGTCCTTTCTTTTCTTAAGCCAATTTCCACGTTTCTGTACAAGTGTCATACTGTATCTAGACCCACTATACCAACAATGTCGTCATTTCGTCTCGCTCGATGACCATATTTCTGCTCACGTTTCTTGGAGGCCACTCGGTCACCATCCAATTCCACCTATCATCGCAGTGCTGTTTAGAGCTCCATTTGAATACCATTATTCGTTTTCCAATGTCAAAACCCTTCGTACGTCTTCAGATTACGATGTTTGGAACTCGATCTTTTAGACGTGAATGAAGATAATCTTCATTTTATATTTTATTCATAAGAGTAATTATGGGTATTTTGGTAGAATTTTGAAAGAGTGTCACAACTAACTAACAAAGGTGCGTCTTTGCCAGCGTGAAATTAGAACATATATTATACATAAGTCACTCAGTGATAAAGTAGCATTAACTGATGAAAGAATTTTTTAAAATGGCTTCTGTGTTTTGGAGTTTATTCACTACAAACAAAAACTAGAAATCTATCCTCTTTATAATATAGTATAGAAGTATAGATAAATAATGCAAGTGTTGCCAGTTGTTTGCGGTGGACTGTACACGCAGCTTATTATCGACGTGGGTCTGTATGATTTGATGTGTACGCTCTGTGTAGCCTCTGTCGTATTATCTACTCTTGTGCCATTGGTATGACTGATACCGGTTTATTTTTATGTGATTGTGGTTCTAGTTAGTTGTAAGGTTCTTGATCGTAAGTTATCTCGGGACGGTTAAAACTTTAGAGAGCGTTCTGTTAGTATTACTTTTGACTGACGATGCCATTGTTTGCGTGGGTAACTATTAACTCTGGTGTCTGTTTGTACAATCGATTTTTTTTCTAAATGTATAGGTTGGAAAGTAGGTATATTCGATACCTATTACAAAAATTTAATTATAAACTGGTTTGTTTGTTTGTTTGTTTGTTCCGCCTAATCTCCGAACGTTGGTGATGGTGCTGATGTTATAAGGAGTAACTTATGCTAGTTTAATTTTAGAAAAAAAGGAATCCGTGCAAAGCAAAAAATTAATGAAATTGTGCTATGATTCTGAAGATGCAGCGTTGGAAGGCCTCCCACAAGGTGGACCAATGACCCGGTGAGGGTCGCGGGAATCAGGTGGATGCGAGACGCACAGCACCGTTCGTTATGGTGACACTTGGGGGAGCAATATGTCCAACAGTGGTCGCCGACGATGATGATGACGAAGTCTGACGCGAACAAAGTCACGGGCAACTTTATAAAAGACTTAACAAGAGTTGAATATTGAAATCTACTTTAAATCGCATAACATTGCAATTTCATCACTAAGTAGTAGGTTCCTACAATGTTTCCATAAAAATAGGTAAATCATTTTATTACGCTTAAACGACGATTCGACATGGTGAATTTATGTAATTCCATGGTAATTTATAACTTTAGTAATTCAACATTTTTCTTTTATTTTTATCTATTTATTTTTCATGCCTTTTTGGTGTCGACTAAATTAATATATTTTTATTCAATCGTAGAGCAATAAAAATAGTTTTAGAAGTAAATTAAAAAGATATTATTTAGAAATGTATTAAGTTCCATTTATATTATAATCAATTGTGACTGGCCTGTTGGTCTAGTGGTTAGTGGCCCTGACTGCTATGCCGGAGGTCGTGGGTTCGATTCCCACCCAGGACAAATGTTTGTGTGATGAGCACGATCATTTGTTCTGTGTCTGGGTGTAATTTATCTATATATGTATGTATTTAGAAATATATAAGTATGTTTATCAGTTGTCTAGTACCCATAACACAAGCTCTGCTTAGCTTGGGACTAGACGGCGTTGTGTGATAGTTGTGGAATATTATTATTATTATTAAATACTCATAGTTATAATCTATATATATAAAAGCGAAATACCACTCACTGATTAATCACGAAATCTCAGAAACTATAACACCTACAAACTTAAAATTTGGCAGGTAGGCTCCTTATAGGGTGTAGACACCCGCTAAGAACGGATTTTACAAAATTGCACCCCTAAGAGGGTAAAACGGGTGTTGGAAGTTTGTATGGAGAGACCTACCAGCTAGTATTTATACATATATATATACACAGTCAAACTATTGCAACGGTTTTTTAGGGCTTAGTTTATTATTTTACTTACCATTTTGGAATAAAATAAATATATAAAACAAAAATCTCTGCTAGGGTTGCGGGGTAGTTCGAATGAGTTTCCCTGGCTCTGGAACGCAAAGGGCAACTGGACGAACACATATGGGTTTTAGACAGTAAAAGTCTGACCACTCGCTCCAAACAGAGTGGGAGGAGTCATTAGATGATTTCCTACTGAAAAAAAAACTAGATAAAAATCTAAAACATTTTATTATTAAACTAGATATCGGTAACTTGACAAACAATCAGCAGTTTCTACCGACGGTTCGCACTCTGGGTTATTAATAGACACCGTTTGGTAATAACTAGAGATGGGCTGACAACTCTAGTCTCTACTCGATTAGCAGACAATTCGCCGACAATTCGCCTGCTATAAATATGGCTGGTTAGTCAGCTAACCTGACTATCAATATGGCCGGAACTACATCTGTCTTGACTATAAATATAGCTGGTTTGTCAGCTGACTATATAGCTATAACAGAAAATAATTATGACTGGATAGTCGTACCTATGTCATAACTATAAATATAGCTGGATAGTCGACTTTCCTGTAACTGTAACTGTAGCCATTAGTCAGCTGTGACTGAAAATATGGTCGGATAGTCGTCTGTCCTGACTTTAAATATGGTCGAATGGTAGGGTTTCCCGACTAGTTGGTTAATCTCTAATAATTACTAGTTATTCTGGCAGACGTTGTCCTTTCTGAATAAAAATAATGTATTAGGTTTATTTGTAATGACAAAATGTTATTTATTATGTACTTACCTAAAAAAATATAAAATATAATCATATAAAAAAAGTTATGCCAAAAATATAAGTTCTATTGTTAAAATGCTAATAGCACTAGTAGAACTTTTATTATAATATCTTAAAGTATGATTTATAAGTTCATTAACAGCATACAAGCACGTATATAAGAACCGAGAGCAAATATACATTTGAATTTATTATATTTTTGTATCATCAACTGGTATTTCTACTATACAATTGCAATCTCTGAAAAAAAAAAGTAAATCTTTAACACTCCCTTCGCTCCACTCAGGGATCCCTCCCTGAGTGGTGCGAGAGGGAGTGTTGAAGTTATTTGATAATTTCTAACTTAAAAATCTTTTAGTTTTTCATCCTTCCCGTCCGATTATAATTTATGTGTCTTTAGAATGAATAGGCTCTTAATAAACTAGAGCGATTCTGTGTCTCGACTGCTTACCATCTGGTGGGATCGCAGTCAAGCACTAGTTTAGCGCTTTCCAGACTAGTTGTCGACTAGTTAGTCCATCTCTAACAATAACAAATAACGAACAGTAACTATAACTCAAGGAAGGATACCGATCGATAGGTCGCGAGTTCAAATCTGACTGCGGTAATTTATGGCTGAGGAGTCTATTTATAATTTGCGTTTAGTTAGCTTTCCTGAATGCGGAAGACTTACGTTTGCGTTTTGCTACTTGAGAAAGCTTTTTATCTGGCAATAATATTATTAAATTAGTAAACCAAGTAAAAAAAAAAAAATAGATCCAGTAGGTACATGATTCTAGCGGAATTTTTAGCCGCCATTTTTTTTAATGCAGTACTTTTTTCTTGAAAACTTTTGTGTATAATTTGCGCAGTAAATATTGAACATAACGGAAAAAAAAATGGTTCACGTCTCGAGAGTTGAGGGATATTACGAATATTGTAGACAAGGGTTAAAATATTGAAACATGTCCTAAAACTTTTCCGTTCTAACCTTCAAACGTCTTAGTCCGCTAAGTGGTAAGCAGTACCCTAAACTTTTTCAAACAGCTGGTATTTTTTTAAACAATGCTTTTTATATTCGCGTTATGCCACGATCTACCCTCAAAGTTTGGGAGCCCTCGACTACTCGGCAACGTGACATTTACATATTTTCCTGCCGAAATTCAGTGATGTATCAACAAACAAGTAGGACACAGTTTGGCGATTTTTCAAACAAGGTCATGTCCTAAAGGACAAACATGTTTTTGTTTTATTTGTGGGCTTATAAAATGATTTATTTGTAACTAGCTTCTGTCAACACTGCGTCTTCCGGTACGCGGTCGCCACTCCAGAACCAGACTCAGCGTTGGAAGGCCCCCTACAAGGTGTACCGATGACCTGGTGAAGGTTGCGAGAATCCGATGGATGCGAGACGCACAGGACCGTTCATTGTGGCGACATTTGGGGGAGGCCTATGCCCAGCAGTGGACGTATATCGGCTGAAATGATGATGAGCTTCTGTCAATGATTTGTAACCAGCCTCCCGGGATGAAAGTTTTTGTCATATTTTAAGACATAGTCTAGCCGTATGCCAAATTTCATCTAAATCCGTTTAGTTGTTTGAGCGTGAAGAATTAACAAACATACTTGATATACGCACATATTCAGAAACTTTCACCTTGATAACATTATAGTATGATAGGTTAGTCAGTTCATCGCTTTATTATCCAAAAAAATACTTAATTCGCTCCTGTGGCCTTTCCCAAACGTTCAATAAAAAATAATATACTAATAAAAGAAATTACAAAACACACAGAAACTAATAAAAACGTATTTCGAAAAAGGACTAACGGACCTATAATCTAAAGTATATTTGAACTTATATTTGTAAATCAATCCGACGATATCACAGTCTAAAGTAACCCGTTTAAAAAAACGCCAACTACGTACCGCCAAGGAGTGGAATTTCCTGCCGGAGTCTGTGCTTCCTGATAGCTACAACCTAGGGGTATTTAAGTCAAGAATGAATTCTTAAATAGGTTACTTCTAGACAAGCGTGCTCCATTGTCGACCACATCATCGCTTACCATCAGGTCAGATAGTGGTCAAACGCGACCCAATCAATAATAAAAAAGTACATAAATAAGGACCTTATATGTACTTTTATCTCTTCATTATTTTGTTTAATTAACGTGTATCACAAGAATTTACAAAAATAATAATAATTTACACATTTCCGCGGTCGACGCGGTCCATAACCTAGAAAAATTTTTAGGTTACTTTTAGTTTTTAACCGACTTTAAAAACGAGGAAGTTCTATGTCCGGCTGAATGTTTTTTTGATTGAAAGCTTATGCTTCCGTGTTGATCCCATAGAAATATTGTTATGATCTGATCATGAACTTCGAAGATATGGAACAGAACTCCTCATAGGATCACATCAGAACCATCGTAACTAGTAAAGTTGCTTTGTTTGTTTGTTTGTTTGTGTAGTCGACGGCTGACTGAAAGAAGAGGGAGAAATATATCGAAATGATCTGATGATGAAGCCTGAAGTTAAGCACCGGAACTCTGTAATAAATTAATGTAATCTAATAGATTCTATGGTTAGTGAATAGCTGTTGCAATTTTTATTGTAAAGAAACGACTTATTCAACGGAAATGTTCTATTTTAATTGTTCATCCGAACTAAAATAGCCTACGTATTTTCTAGCGTTAGATGCAAATGTGTTACAGATTTTTCCTATTTGAAAATAATTATTTAACTATCATATTTATTTCGAAAATTTGCGCTTGTCAACAGAACCTTATCATTACACATTAATAAACCTATTTAATCTTAAACAAAGCTTTCTTAAACTGAAAATAATGTGTTTAAATAACGTGTGTTGTTGTGTCTGTGTTTAAATCACAAGATTCTACAAAAAAATAATAATTAAGCATCACATTTTCGTGGTCCACATCACAACTCGGGCCCACATCACACTTCAGCCCCTTATATTTGTGGGCTAATTGCGCCCCTGCCCCTGACCGACTATAACATTGACGCAAGGGTTTTTTTCATGAAAACTGTCTGTTTGTTTCAGGTAAGAAGAGTTTTGTAAATAATAGCGGTGAGGAAGCTGTCGTGAGCAGACGAAATGATCTCCGGAGATGGTTTGTTTTTTTGTTCCTTTTTTATGTTTCCTTTTGTGCCTCCTTTTTGTACAAAGTGAAGTTTTGAGTGGTCATCGGGTCGTGAGTTCAAAGTTTCGATTTCTTTTTTTGGTTACGTTTTATAGATCACTTTAAAAATAAACTTTTTCTTTCCTTTTTAAGGTTCCGTATTTCTTAAGGAAAAACGTAACCTATTAGGATCACTTCGTTGTCTGTCTGTCTATCTGTCAAGGCACTTTATCTCGGAAACGCGTGGAGGTATTGAGTTGAAATTAAAACCATATACTTAGGTATGCGGTCCCTTAAAGCTATGAAAAAATCAAACTTGTAAGTTAACGAAAAAAAATACAGCCGTTTTTGTTCCAAAAAACGTATATTTCGACACTGTCAAGGGAATCAAAATTCATAGGGTACTTCCCGTTGTCCTAGAATCCTGAAATTTGGCATGAAGCAAGGTTTCGCGGCACAAGTCGCGGCACCTACGTCACAAAAAAAAAACTTTTTTTGCGATTCGAAAAAATCTTCGTAACTCAATTCGGAAATTGAACTGTTTTCATAGGTAAGTTTGTACGGAACCCTCAGTGCGCGACTCCGACTCGCACTTGCCCGGTTTTTTTTTAAAGAAAACGTTGCCCCGCGACAGTAATTACTTCTGTATCGTGGGTGAGTCCAAAAACATTTAAATTCCCATACACAATACACCCAGACCCGGAACACCTATCTGTAAGCCATACAAATATTTGATCCATGCGGGAATCGAACCCACGATACGCAGCGTAATAGCCAGTCGCTCAACCACTGCGCTAAACGTGTCGTCAATTCTAAAAATAAAACTGCTCGAGTAAGTACCTTTTTTAAGGTTTAAAATCATCAAATAGCTCGTCCCGCTCTGGGTGGTATGAGAGGGTGTATCAGACTTACTGACTAAAATCCACTTGTGGAACTCTCCCGAAACACCTATATCTGGTGAGGACCTGCGTCAGGAGGCAAGTGAAGACACCGTAGCGCCTCTGTAACTACTCCCTCCTCGAGCACCGATTGTACATACGTCTGTACAACTTGAATGACATACGTTAGTACGATTTTTTTTATGCAGAAATTTTTTTTTTCTTAGAAAAATCAAGAAAAACTTTTTTAATTTTTTTTTTTGTGATTGAAGAAATTAACGTAATAATAATACCCCGGGGCGCCCGAGGGGTTAAAGAGGTAACGTGCGCAGCTAGTAGGTACCAAATTGGTTATAAAAATAAATACAATAAAAAGAAACAATGACACTGGTTCTATATTTAAATATTTATTATTATTTCCCACGGTAAATAAACCTTATCAAACAGCATGAAATACGTATTAAGACCTGAATTTCCTTTTGATTTTTACATCCTTATCGCATGTATGTATCTAGGTACAAAAACGAAAACAAAACGAGTGTGTTTGGATTGTAGTAGCGTTCAATAATTTTTACCTATCCCCACGGGAAACGGCGTCCAGACTTGCGGACGACGAACAATGGGTAGCTCACCGTCCGGCCGTCCGTTACGGGCCCAACCAGAGTCGTCAATAGCGCGTAGTGTTTCACGCGCGCCTCAAAGATGTCAGCAAACCGTAAAGATCCAGCAGGGCTAGTAACCTAGGACCACGGGTAAACCGTGGTCCTAGAACGTAAAAGGCGATTGTAGGTGGGTTTTAGTCAGTAAAAATTTTACACGCCTCTCCACCCCACCCTGGAGCAAGAGAACACATTTGATGACTTTCCACCTCTAAAAAAATTGATTTTATTTTTTTATGTGACACTACTGCATCTCCAACAGTCTCATAACTCGTTAGAAACCAGGCCACACAATCCTCTCAATCCAGTCCACATACGCAGAAACCCTTGTATACACTCCTGGACTCATCTTCCTCCCACAGTCCCTTCCAAAAGAAGTCACGCCAACAATTTTGTGCAAAGGAAAGTTGTGGACACAATCTACGTTTTCTTCCATGATCTGCATTGGACCCCCAGAATCACCTTGACAAGTATCTCTCCCCCCATTATCATAATCACCAGCACAGATCTGATTCTCCGTGATACCTTCAGCTAAAACCTTTTTCTTGATCAAAAACTTCATGGAACGGTTACAGACTTCACTTGCTATAGGATCTATGTCTACTTTCATCAAGGTCTGGCTTCCATAAGTCGCACTGGAAGCCGTCTTTCCGAAGCCTATGACTGTTAGGTTGGAACTGCTGATGTCTTCTCCTAAATGCAAGCAAGCTATTCTTATGTCCCTGTTCAGGATGAATGCTGGCGCTGCCCTCATTAATGCTATGTCATGGTACTTCGAAGGAGGTTTATACTCTGGATGGGGCACAATCTCAGCTACCTTTCTCTCTTGGACCAGTTCATCTACCTCATCGAATTCGAAGGTAGCTGTTCCGATCCTCAAGATGCTTGCAGGTCCAGCGTCTCTATCTTCAGTACAATGTGCTGCGGTTAGAACCCATTTTTCGCTGATCAGACTACCACCACACTTCCAAGATGGTGGGTCCAGTGCTGTTCTCTGAAACCCTATTAAAACCATGTGAGGGTATAGAAGAAAGTCTACCGGCACTCTTACTCTTAACTTCGGAAAAAGTATGTTGTGGCACTCCAGCATGAATTGTCCATAGGCTTTGCAGGCTCTGAACGCTTTTTCTTTCACTCCTGACCCTTGAAGGAATATTGAACACAGAATTATCACAGTCACTATTTGGAACATATTCAGAAACTATATCATCGTCTTTGCTTGCAACATATTACACGTTTTAACACTGTCCCGTATTTATAGTCTTAAATTTTCTCACAAAACAAAGTCTGTCTCGAAGGACCAATTCAGAGATTTTTTAAATTATTTTTCTTCTTCAATCCGCACTGGGCCTGCGTTGTGTAGTCCACTCTTGCTTTGGAGTTCGGAGTCTCAGCTGTGGGAACTTTATAGGCTTATTATTCCTTAAATCCTATATCGGTTTGTTTAAATCCTTTCCCCCATTTTCGCTAAGCGCATGCGCACGACCGTTATCAATGATTAACCACAGCAACTGAATGGCACACCATAACAGCCGGCTTAACAGCCGTAATTGTAATCTGACTGTAGCTAATCGATATTCATTCTTAATTGCAATAAAAGTGCGCCAGCCCTGCTATTTGGCGCGATTATTTTGTACGCATTTAGCAACGGTGGATTGCAGATGAAGCGAATCATTTTTTTTATATTGTCTTTGATTTATGACATAGGAGGTTGTTTCCTAAATTATAGGTTACCTTTAGTTTTTCAGAAAATAATAGATTCTACGAGTATGTTTAGTGACTAGATGTTCCAATTGTTATTGTAAAGAAACGACTTATTAAACGTAAATGTTCTATTTCAATTGTTCATGTGAACTAAAATAGCCTACGTATTTTGTAGCGTTAGATGCAAATGTGTTATAGATTTTTCCTATTTGCAAATAATTATTTAATTATTATATTTATTTCGAAAGTTGCGCTTGTCAACAGAACCCTAAAATTACACATTAATATATTTAAGAATGCTTTGTTTAACAAAGCATTCTTAAACTGAAAATAATGTGTTTCATACAAAAATACAAGAAATTACCCTCGAAGAGACCACGGTAAATAAAGACGATTGTTTTAAGTTTTATAAAGACAATTTCTAAAAGAAATAATAGCCTTGCAGCGTTTCTGTATCTAACATTGGTTTTTAATAAGTTCCTTGGAGGTTTTGATTTCAAGAACTCTTTCTAAAAGAAAAAATAAATGAGATTTTCTTTCACTTTAACATTTTAATGGAGAAAGTAAAACATACATACGTTATAAACTTCCACATTTTTCTAATGGGGTGGGCAAAGACGCTATAACAACATCCGCCACACTCTTTTATTTATGATCGTATTTTAAAAATAATTAAACATACAGTCTTTAACTAGAAATTATATTAGGTATCAAAAATTGGATCAAACGGCATAATATATTATCATTTTCACCCACATCTTTGCATACTTCTCCGCTCCTATTGGTAGTAGCGTGATGTTATATAGGCATAGTCTTCCTCGATAAATGAGCTATCTAAAACTAAAATAATTACCTGAGATTAGCGCGTCTAGGCAAACAAAAAAAAATACAATACATACAACATACATACATGCATGCATGCATACATGCATGCTTTACAATACATCGAAGGACTGGAACAATTTGCCTGCTGCGGTCTTCCCATCCAACTTACATTTCATTATACGACTACGCCACAGATTAGTAGAAATACAGAAGGCCAGCTCTACAATGCAAGTGCACTCACAACCGGTAAACGAATCGGATTGCCATACATGAGCTACTTCTCAAATAATTATTGATTAATTTAAAATTTTGATAATAACACCTTTAAAGCTATAACACGCCAAGCGATGCTATTACGAATTACGTTATAAATTAACCATAATCCCTATAATATATTAATACAAAATAATAATATTAAATTATCCGACACATTTTCAAATCACTTAGTGCTACTTGAGTGAACCTCAGCAGGCTGCGGTGAACTATATCTATCCAAATAGAAATAATGGTCAACAGTCTTATAGCGCGTGACAAGGGGGCAATCTTCTATTTCTACTACTACGAACAAACTACTTATCTTTGATAGAATTATGTACCTAATTCTTACCTAGATGAAGACGGTTATAAATCCTGTCTTCACAGGTTTTAGAAGAACACAAACTTTATAAGAAACAGGACTTGCACAGGACCGGTCAATTTGACGAGTCATATCGTAATCTATGCCCAGTGGTGGACGACTTTTGGCTTTAATGATGACATTGTATAAATAAATAAAAATTGGGTTTTTTGAAAGTATCGTTTTGCTTTTTTTAATTTCTTACTTCGAGCTGAAAAATATTTCAATCGGGTCTAGGCTTGCTGTTCCTGCTGTTTTTATTCTTTGTAAAAAGCTGACCCTCTGTACCAATCTATTCTGTGACTGTCTGTATCTCACTTTGTGTTCTACGGCACTGATTTAAGAGGGGCCCACAATTTATAATACGCCACCATTATTGTTCATGTGTGCGGTTTTCTGGTATGTTTGTTGCCGAGTTTTTGATTGGTGCGTCTTGATTATTTTTCGTATATCGATGTTTTGTCTGTGTGGTTATGATTATGTTCTTTTGTAAAGGGTTGTGTGAGGTTTTGTTTTTGCTACTAACTATCTTGAATAAACTGCAGCGTTCTACCGTGAAGGTAGGCAGAAGTTAAACAGCCAACTGTTCACCCCTCTTTTTTGAGATGGGAAATCATCAAATAACTTCTTCCGCTCTGGGTGGAGTCTTACTCCACCCAGAGTGTCAAACTTTTACTGACTAAAACCCACCTGTGTTCCTTCAGTTACCCTTTGCATTCTAGGATCACAGTCAGTCTTTCAAACGTTCTCACAGCCTTAGTAGGCGTACGCACTACTAGGCCCTCTTTGAAGCGGGATGGAGCACTACACACCGTCAGCTCGGGCTTAGTCTTAACTGGATGGCCGGACGGTGAACTACCCAATGCTCGTCGTCCACAAGCCCAGGCCACGGTTACTCTTTCGAACATTCCCGCTGCCCACCTGCTATGATTCTTAAATTCTTTTTTTGATATCATATGTGATGTGAAAATCAGTGTCATGTGTACGATCTTGAGTTATAATTTTTTTTTCACTTTGTCAGTGGGAGTAAAATATGATTTACAACAACACAAATAGTAAGTATGGAATACATTTTGTACCATGCCACTTTTTAAACCTGCCAACAATTTATTTCAGGCTCTCTCTTCCTGTAACTACAATATTTAACTTGAAGGAGATCAAAGGTATATTTTTAATCAAGAAATTAATATTATATCCGAGCAACAGAAGTGATCTTTTATTGTTTTGTCCGAACAGCAAAATTAATATTCGACGCTCCAAATAAAATAATAAATTTAAATAAATAGGCAAGTATAATTCTGTACTTGTTCCCAATAAATATCAGTCTTTTGTCTAAAATTTAGGTCTAAAATTATATTTCTAGTACATTTTCCCACAGTTTTGTCTAGACTAAAATCTATTAGCAATATTTCAGGCATTATTACAAACGAATTATAAATCTTGATTGTAAAGGGAAATTCACGCTGATACCGATTGTTACAGGGTCCAATTTGATATTCAATTAGTCGTGAATATTATTAGTGGGTCGATAACATTGAATACGTTAGTGAATATATCAAATTGAATAATTAGACAAACTGTTAGTTTAGATGGGTAATTTGAATTGTTTGTGTTGATTTCCATTAAATGATGTGATGCAGTGGGATATGATAGATATGTGTGGGTAAGTCATGGCAAACGTTTCGAACTAACTTTGAGTTTCAAGTCGATAACTTACGTTATAGTGTTCTAGGTTTTATTTAATTATTTATGGCTAGCTGCTGCTAGTAGCTTCGTCCAAAATTATCCCAAGGGAACATACTCCTGGGATAAAAAATATGCTATGTGCTATTCCAGGACACGGTCTACCCGTGTACAAAATTTAATCGAAATCCATTCAGTAGTTTTTGCGTGAAAGAGTAACAAACATCCATACATACAAACTTTCGTGTTTATAATATTACAAAGATAACTTTCATGCAACAAAAAGGTACGAGTAATAATAATATTTTAAGTAGTATTAGTAAGGAAACGGCATGTCCTAGAACCAAAAATTCGAAGACATGTGACATTCACCAACTCGCACTGGGCCAGCGTCGTGGATTATGGCCCATTCCTTCTCCTAGAGAGGAGGCCTGAGTCCCAGCAGTGGGAAAAATAAAAAGGCTGATTATACTGTAACCTTCGCCCGCTCAGAACTGTGTGGTTCTTTCTTCAAAAGACCATCTCAGACTCCAATCTGCATGGTTCTCATATGATTTGACCATTACATGTTTGCTGTATGGACTTTAAAAGAGACTAACCCTGAGTTTGTTTCAGTGTTTCTTCTCAGGGTACTCAGCTAGGAAACACCGGCAAATAACCGGCAAAAAAAAAAATAACATAACACATCTGTGTTACGTGATACCGTCATCAGCATTATTCTGAAGGAATTCAAATACTTCCCCAACTCACATCCCAAAGATCCCAAGCAAGACAATTATGAATAATAATCTGAATAATCTTATTTATAACCCATTCAAATTCGAGACACTAAATTGAGATTTCAATTACGATTAAACCGTACCTGAGACGTAACTGCACTATGTATATTATATATTGTCGTAAATATACATATGTACGAGTGGAGATAAACTATTGGTCTACACTAATATTATAAAGAGGTAGTTTGTTTTTCTGTTTGTAGGAGGTAGTAAATCTAAAAGTACTGATCTGATTTCTAAAATTTTTTCACCTACTGAAAGCTGCTTTATTCCTGAATGACATAGGCTATATTTTATGTACGCAAGCGAAGCCGCGGGCAAAAGCTAGTATAAAATAAAACATAGAAGGGTAGGTTTATACTATGGCTTTCAAATACCGGATGTTTTCAATACCGGTATTAGTGTTACAAATGCCATGATACCGTGATCACGGTACTATTACTTATTAAAACAAACTGCAATAATTATATTAATGTTTGTAATACCTTAATCTTGGTATTGGTATGTTAATGCCGTTATTAAAAAAGACCAATATTAATCCGTGACGGTTTTACGGGATCCCGGAATACCGGTATTGAAAGCCCTAGTTGATACCAAGGAGGTTATGACTCCATAGGGGTAACCAAAACTTTTAGTTTTTAGTAGTGTAGTGCTTGATTGCGCTAATGGTGAAGCGCACTAGTTTATTACACTCTAGCCTTGAAGACACCTAAATTATAATCGTACTGGAAGACCGCAGCAAGCAAATTTTTCCAGTTCTTCGATGTACGCGGTATAATCTACGAGGCGAAATACTTAATCCGGCAACACATTGATGCGGCGATGACGAACAAATGACAGTCGTGTCTGGGCTTGCACTCACGTGACGCGTGTCCACGTGTGCGTGAACTTTCGCCCCGATATATAGAGCTGGGCTTCTGTGCCTATCTATTCTGTGTTTTTATGCTTTCGGCCGATATTCGTTCGGAACAGGCTGTGCGACCCATATGTGTCTTGATTGCTCCCTGCACGACGCTTTGTGGTAAGGATGTGTGAAGATACTGACGTTCAGTTTCCAGTCTTTGTTGATCGTGTACTAGTTCCATTTTGGTCTAGCATTGTTAGTAAAGACTCGATTCAAGAGTATACTGCAGTTGTTTGAGTTAATTGGACAATACTAGACATTTTGGCTGATATTTTTAAAAGGGTTCTAATGAAAGCATGGCAGACCTCTACGGTCCGGACTAAGCATTTCGCCTTGTCGTTTATACCGCGTATATCGAAGGACTGGAACAATTTGCTTCCTGTGATCTTCCTGTCCGATTATAATTTAGGTGTCTTCAAGGTTATAATGAATAGGCTCCTTATAAACTAGTGCGCTTCATTGGAGATGTCAGCAAAACCGAAGGGGTTCAGTAGAGCCACGGGTAGTTTGAAAGTGAAACCTGGGGCCTGGGACGAAGGAACAGGAGTGGGCCTTTAATCAGTAAAAGTCTGGCACTACTTCCCGCTCCGCCCAAGAGCGAGATTTGTCATAAGATGATTTTCTCACCTAAAAAAAAAAAGGGGTCAAGTAGGGTCGAAGCCTACTGGGGTCTTGGGCTGGGCGAAAGTTAACTCCGGGTTCTTCGGAGTGGGTTTCAATCAGTAAAAGTCTGACACGCCCTCTCGCCCACCCAAAAGCTGGAGAAGTCTTTAGATGATTTTCCATTAAAAAAAATCTATCAACGATTGCATCACTGCTTACCATCAGGTGGGATCGCAGTCAAAAACATTCTGGCTGATATTCAATCCAAAATAAAAGTTGATACGTTATAGATAAAGGATAAAGCCCAAACAGTGCCCTTATTAATTAATCCTTTTACTGATTCACCTCATCTGTAAGCCTCGCACGTGCCATTAGCTTATCTCCAATGGGTCACGACCTTGACCGCTATATTGTCAACCCAGTTCACCAAGGCAGTGGCGTAGTATAGCATGGGCGAAGCGGCTCCATGCCCACAGCCTCGCACTCAAAGGGGTGTCTCGCGATGACGAGCGAAGCCTCTTTAAAAGAAAGAAAGTATGAAAAATATTTTATTTGGTACACATAGATACACGCAATGAAGAAACAACATGTCATTGTTTAGACATTTAAGATTTAAAAGAAAAAAATACATTAAGGGTCTCGCGGCTGCGCCAAATAAGTCAAGGTTTAAGTGTGAGGTTTAAATTTCATGTAACCAACTATTACAAAAAATTACAAGTTTTTATATATTTGTGTGTGTATTTGTGTGTATTGCAAGATGACAGCTGTGATAATCCTCCTAGCCTTTTCCAACTAGCTTGGGATCGACTTCCAATCGGATAATCTGATGCGGCTGAATACTAGGGTTTTACATGGAGCAACTGCCTATAAGACCAGGCAAGAATCGGCAAGACCACTGCATTGATCTCGGGAAAAAATAGGTACTGAAAGAATAGGCCTCGCTGATGTGCCTTCGCCCACTTGTAAATTAGTCCACGCTACGCTTCTGCTCCAAGGTTTGATTGAGGTTACATTATGGCTCTAAATAGCTATAGACAATAGACTCAATATCGTTTGCTTAAGTTCAAATGCTTCAAATCTTCAATCAAAGAGACAGAAAACTGAATCAGCGTGTTCGCTTCAATACGAAGCGGTCCTCAGGAATCTTTAAAAACATTCTTCCACAAAAGCCACTTTAAAAGGCGCTTCTACAGAGCCGTGTCCAATCTTTTCATCCATTCGTGTGGCTCTGGATTCTTTCCTTTTGGATGTTTGCCCTATTGTACTGGCCGACGGCAAATACTGCCTTGGAATGGAAAAAGTAGTGCGTTGGAGTTCATGGCAATCTAAAGGGGTGAATTAAAAGTGGTGTACGGGTATTCGGTGTTTCTTTCCATTGTTCGGAAACTGCGCCGGAGCCAAGAGGTGGATTTTGATGTCTGAATTCGGTCCTTTGTGTCGAATTTTGGCATGTGAGGCAGTTTTGATTTGTTAGAGAGTCTGACCGATTTTTGGTCGGAAAATCCTTTGTTGCTAGACAACGATGTGGTCACAAAGCTCGGGAAGAATAAACGATCGATTTGTCTCGATTCCTTTTTGCATATATACTGTTTGAAAGACTTTAAAGTATTTTGACAACGCCGCTCCTAAAATAATGCAAAACCAATCAATTTGATGAACGATGGGTATTCAAGGAATTTAATTATTAATTCAACCCTTCTAAAATCCCCCTTTTGACCCAAAATATTTCGCTTCGATCCTACAAATCATAAGCTACCGTACTTCATTACGGTAAAAATCCGGTCTGAATTGGACTGCACATAATGGAAACCAATCAATTTGGAACAGCCAAGGTTATCGAAGTAATTGGGATTAAATTTTAATCAGCGTGTCTTATACACAGTTATATCTGTAAGATCCAGCTGGTTAATGAGATTAATGATTATGCCTGATACTATTTCATCAATATTATTTAATTAATAACTGACAGTGTATTGAAGGAGGATCGTAAGTCTTACTTCAGGTTGCTTCATCAATCTTTTAATTATTTGAGTTAGGTGATTTTAGTTGTAATTTGAAATATTTTTTTTTTGGGGTTTTGTCGTCTTTATTATTTTGGGAAATTTATCCAGCCAAGACCGTTCTATCGTCTAACTACAAGACGCACGACACGGCGTTACGCCACCGGTGCATGGTGGACTCCCATCCATATGCACAAAAAGTTTTAAAAACACATTCATTGTGCGTACAGCTAAGGAGTGGAATTCTCTGCTGGATGGAAGCTGGGGTCTTTAAGTTAAGAGTGTATAGGTTACTTCTAGATAAGCGACAAAGCGTGCTTCATTGACATAACCAGCTGATAGTCGTTTGTCATCACAGGGATCCAGGAGAATATGGACACTTAGGACAAATGTTTGTGTGATGAGCACGATCATTTGTTCTGTGTCTGGGTGTAATTTATCTATAATATGCATGTATTTAGAAATATATAAGTATGTTTATCAGTTGTCTAGAATCCATAACACAAGCTCTGCTTAGCTTGGGACTAGACGGCGTTGTGTGATAGTTGTGGTATATTATTTTCATTTTTCCAAGTACCTAACATGTGTTTTTTTTTGGTGTTGAATGTTTTTTTGTAAATGCTTGGTTTTTATAATTGTGTATGTTTTGTGTTGTAGCAAATATTATTGTCGACCACATCATCATTTGTCATCAGGTGAGATAGTGATGAAACGGGAGCATAAGAACAATGGCAATAAAAACGGTCGAATCAGCTTTTCATTTAGGTACAGTGTGAGGTCCACGTCTGGCATTAATATTTTCTTAGGATATTTGGGTCACTGAGTTGAGAGGATCTAATAATTAATTATTGGCTAAGTGGAAAGTTCTAAAGGACTGTTTGATATTGTGGCACTTAGGAGACCTATTTCTAACCCAGTGTGTCTCTCGAGTCTTTCAAACAATAGATTCGACTTAGCTTCGGCTAGGGTCGCGCGATTATTCGAAAGCATTACTGCGTCTTTGGAACGAAAAAGTTAACTGAAGGAACACAGGTGGGCTTTAGTCAGCAAAATCTGACACCCAGAGGGGGTGCACGCTCCACTCAGAGCAGGAGGTGTTATTTCTTGATTTCCCAACACAAGAAGGACGTCATTCAGCTGAGACAATATTGTTAACGAGGATGATAAGAAAGTAGTAAAAAAAAACCGGGCAAGTGCGAGTTGGACTCGCGCACTAAGGGTTCCGTACAGACTTACCTATGAAAACAGTTCAATTCCCGAATTGAGTTACGAAGATTTTTCCGAATCGCATAAAAATATTTGTTTTTGTGACTACAAATTTACAGTTTTCAGATTTTTCCTATACTTGTGGTATGAGACCTTGCTTCAAGCCAAATTTCAGGATTCTAGGTCAACGGGAAGTACCCTATGAATTTTGATTTGCTTGAGAATGTCGTAATACACGTTTTTTGAGACATAAACGGCCGTATCTTTATTTTTCGTTAACTTAGAAATTTTATTTTTTCTCTGCTTCAAGAGATCACAAAGTTGACTTATTACAGTACGAGTATATGGTTTTAATTTCAACTCAATACCTTCACGCGTTCCCGAGATAAAGGGTCTTGACAGACAGACGGACAGATAGGCTTACGGACAACAAAGTGATCCTACAAGGGCTCCGTTTTTTCCTTTTGAGGTAAGGAACCCTAAAAATGATCTTGGGTTGCCACGGATATAAAATAATTTCAATGTTAAAAATGAGTGTTGCAACCCACAAATAAATAATTGAAATAGTAGATTATTGTAAATTCTAACATAGTTGTCACGAATACTATGATGGTAAAAACAAGGCTAGAATGCGAAACGACCTATATTTATATTCTGGCGACACTTAGTTTAAAGTTATACATTATATAGCTATAATTACAGCTCTTGAAGGCCTCTGTGAACACCCACTTAAGGACTCACAATTTGTTAACTTCACCCAATTTTCTCCTATATTAGCCTTGAACTGGTTCCAAGCTACCCAAGCCAGTAATTCACAGCAATCCTTATTTATCAAGTAATTCCAGCAGAGCTAGTGTTTACTCGGGCCTTTTTAAATTAAATAGGGCCTCACAAATTCTTGGCGTTACTTCTGAAGGGTCAGCACACATCGAGGCGCGACGCGATGACGCTTGACGAGGCCAGAGGCCCTATCTGAACTGGTAAAAGGATGGAACTATATAGTTTATATAGCCCCATCGCTCTTTCTCGCTCATACGACTGATTTTAACACGCCATGGTTTTTTTTTTTTTCGGTGGGAAAATCATCTTATGACATCCCCGGCTCTTGGGCGGAACGGGAGATAGTGTCAGACTTTTACTGACTAAAAACCCACTCCCGTTCCTTCTTTGCTTTTCGTACCAGGGTCGAGTCTTCCTTTCAGAATCAGACCCTTGGCCCCAGTAGGCTTCGACCCTGCTGGATCTACAGTTGCTGACATCTCCTTGAGGCGCGCGTGGAACAGTACGCGCCGTTGACGACTAGGGCTCGGTCCGGACGGTTACCGGACGGTCGGACGGCGAGCCACACAGTGCTCGCCGTCCGCAAGCCCGCGCCTACGGTGGCCGGAAATCAGGATCGGAATCCCGGCGGCGCTTGGGAAGAGAGGACCGTTGCCTCACGCAATCGGCCGCCTCCTTCGCTAGCATTACTGCTTCGCAGAAGGAGGCGACCGCCTGCCACTCCTCCTCGCTCCGGACCATGGCCTGTACCAAGGCCCGGCGCGAGAGATCGCCGCCGCCGATCGCCCCCACGAGGACACGGCGTTGCTCTGCCCAAGCGGGTAACACGCCATGGTAAGGCGACAGTTCTTTGTAAGCAGCGCCGCGAAACGTATCGCGAAGGCTTAGTCGCAAAACGTCTGTTTCGCAAAATATCTACGGTTTGTAAAAATAACTCTTTCTATTTTTCTAATATATACTTCAATCTTCCTCATGAATCACTCTTTCTATTGATGGAAACCGCATGAATATTCATTCTGTATTTTTTGAGATTTTCACAAAAAGACACGCGTTGGGGGTTTTACAATAAGCAAAAAAGGATTATTTGTACACCTTGTGTCTCGTAGTCAGCTGATCTTAACACCGCTCTCAAAATTTAGGTCCGAGCAGGGATTCCTAAGTATACATATCAGGTAACCATGCTACCCGGACAATATAAGCATGCCACTGTATTAGGCTCAAAGCCAACGCTGCACAATTACCAACCTAATGGTTTCAGTGTACCGTCAGCAGATAAGCAAAATGGCGCTTAAATGGGGCACGAGATAAGTTATTAAGTTTTGAAGTACGAACGGTGGATTATAGGTTGGTTTCGGTGTAAGGTGTAGGATAAAGGGGTGATGGGGTTCTTGGGCTGATTATGCAGATAAATTAGCTTGGTTCTTTGCCTTGGTGTTTGGAATATGCAGTGTTTGAGCGATTGGCTTTTGCGCTGTGTGTCGCTGTTTCGATTGCCGAAAGGAACAAATATTTATCGGGTCTAAAGATAGATGTTTCGGGTCTGAGTGTCCTGTGTATGTGAACGCATTTACAAGATACTCCGCTCTTCGATCATACGCTCTTCGGAAGAGGGGGATCGCTTTGCGTATCGTACACATCGGCGAGCCAATCACTGTACAAGGATTGCACTCCCCGCCCCCGCATCTCTTTTCATACCACTAAAGAGATCCGATATTTCACTTCTGCATGCTTCTGCGCAAGTAGAACTGTAGAAATCAGCGCTCAAGATCTGTGCCGGTATCTGTACAATACAGAATTAATTCCTAGTGTAAGTCAAAATTTTCAATACACAAGTTTTTCCTGACGGCTTAATTATATATTCTTAAATACCCTGGAGTTTCTGAGTTCTAAATATAAACCGCTCAAGAAAGTAATTTAGAGTCATCGGATTGTTAAAGGTCTCAGAGTAAATTAGTGGAGTTTTCTCTGTGAAAGTTTAAAGGCTGTAAAACGATGATAGCAAATTCCTCGTGATTGCTCTGACACCTACATAAGTGGTTCTGGCGTGGGAGTTCAAGAGAAATGCTCCTTAAACACAAGGGTTTACGCAGTATTTTCGGTCAAATTCCAACGGTAAAAATCTCAGACAAAACTTGAATATTATGCAAAGGAAGAGGGTCCCCTCAAACAAATCTTTCGTCAATTTCGCAGCAATTTCGAACTGTCTACCGTTTTTATAATTTAATTTTTTTTTTTCTCGCTCTAGTCTGTTTTCCTGTTGAATCCAATAACTCGCGTGAACGACTCGTAAGAATTAATCGACCTGTCTATGAAATTGTCAAATATTCAGTAAGAAGGAGGCGATAGTGGGTGACGGGGGCGTTGAAGGGGTGTCACAAAAGTAGGCCAAGATCAAAGTAAACAGATTTGTAGATGCTGATCTAGAAGTTGTAATTTATGATTTTATTTTTTTGTAGGAGTTTGACAGTTGACGCCCAAAATTAGAGAGTATTGTTAAAAATACTGTATTTTTTCGTATATTAAATAATTGAAATAATCGCTGATGGTAATAATAGGGATTTTATTTTAACATATACCATTCAATCACATTTCTTACAAACATTTTTTATTTTAAACAAAAATCGCTTTTACAAAAATTATTAAATTTTGACTGTCATTTCAATGTCAGATACAAAAATTGAACGTCAAACTGCTTTTTTCTTTTATTTTACCAGTTATTTTTGTGCTGACGTTACATAAGTGTATTTTGGTAGCGTACAGACGGTTTGTTTTGCAGACGATACATGGCCTCTGGATATATGATTCCTTTTGCTATGAATTTGGCATATTTTCGGATAATTTGTTGCGTACCATATCGTAGGACTACTAATGTCTTTATTAGTATTATAAGTACGCTTGAGAATGTTCTTAGATAATTTTATTACGTCAATAAAGATGTTAACGATGTTTTATGTAATGGATAACAAAAATGCTTGTTAGACCTTATTGACTTGATATCAAAGTTATTTCCATGAAACAGTTTCTAGAAGATTGATGGCAAAAACGTACATTATATAAGAATGACTAAAAGATTACGTCTATCCCTAGTTGCATTTCGGGGAGTGTGCGTCAGAATTGCATAACCTAATTTCGCCTAGCCCGTTCCATCATTGGACCACCAGGCGTACGGCAATGCGCCACCGGTACATGGTGGACATCCCACCATTCCCACCTATACGCACAAAACGTTTAGGGATCACATTCATTGAGGGTACAGCTTCTTCTCTTCTTTTCGATTCGATGGTAAACTCGTCAAACTGTTTGGGCCCAAGAGGTGGCTACATTAATAGCAGCATCGTTAGCACTCATCAAATCCTTCAGAGTGCAGGTGTATGGGCACTTGGGGCATTCTAGTATGTGACTCATGTTTTGAACAGGAGCACCGCAGTCACATTGAATATCCGACGGGTATATAAAACCCCATTTTGCCAAGTTGTGTTTGCAGCGGCCTACCTGGGTTCGCAACCGATTTAGTGCTTTCCATATAGGCCACTGCAAATCGCGCCCAGGCGGGAGATGTTCTTGGGGTTTCAAGAAGTCGGATGGTGGTAGGTGGTGCTCTTCCCAAATCTTTATTCTTTCTTTGGGAGGCGGGTCATCGATACACTCAGCGTACAGCTAAGGAGTGGAATTCCTTGCCGGAATCTTTGTTTCCTGATGGCTACAACCCGGGAATCTTTAAGTCAAGAGTGAATAGGTTACTTCTAGGTAAGCGCGCTCCATCGTCGACCGCATCGTCGCTTTCCATCAGGTGAGATAGCGGTCAAGCGCGAACCTATCAAGAATTTTAAAAAAAAGTTTAGAATTTGGTGCTGTGACACCGTGCTTCTTTCTTTCCTGCGGCTCTAGCAGGCATCGGCCCTGCTCCGTGTTGGTGACCAGTCTTTGAGTCGCGCTTAACACACTACTCGCCGTCATCTTGGGCTTGGTCTTAATTGGACGTGGCTGAAAATCGCTCTGGGACTCCCGACGCTCAGGGTATCTCCTGTGACGGTGGCTGGGACGTGAGGATCTCCGGTCTCTCATGGTTGCGACCGTCCTTCGCTCGCAATACTGCTTCTCAGAAGGAGGTGGCTGTAGATGCCAGCTAGGGCTACAGGGAACGCTCAAAAGAGTAAGGTCTCCTGTCCACGGACGAAGCTGCAACAACACGACGGCATGACATTTTCGCTTCGTCAACAGTTTCATAGTTCTGTACGAAAGCTGTGAGCAAGCGTACACCAACCGTATAATGACGAATACGCGTCTATGAAGCTACGTGTCCGACTGCAAAAGGCAACTGAAAGACACGCCTTCTTGCTCCACCCTACAGCGGGAGAAGTGATTAAAATTGGATGATTTCTAATACAAAAAAAAACGGACCAAGTGCGAGTGGGACTCGCGCGTGAAGGTTTTCCGTACCGTCCGGAGCAAAAAACTGCAAAAAAAATCGCGTTCGTTCTATGGGAGCTTATTTATTATTATTCATTTATTTCAGACATTGTCCATCTGTACACAAAATTAAAATCAAGCCAAATAAAACATTACAAAATAGACATTAAAATTACAAACACAATGTTACATAGAATTAAATACACAATGTCATAGATATAATTAAAATTAAATACAAAATGTCATATATAATAATTCTAATTAAATTAAATATAAATGAAATAATACACATTAACATAACAAATTAGACAAAAACAATAATTAAACACATTCAAAAACAATACGCTTAGCTCTTAAATATTTATTTTATTCTGGTTTTTTTAGTATTTTTTGTTATAGCGGCAACAGAAATACATCATCTGTGAAATTTTCAACTATCACGGTTTATGAGAAACAACCGGATGGTGACAGGCGGACAGAAAGACGGACGGACACCGGAGTCTTAGTAATAACCCATTTTACTCTTTGGGTACGGAACCCTAAAACAAGGTGATTAGACTCAGCACTAGCCGGGTCTAGCTGACTATCCTTTAACCTTGAGAGTTTATCGTCACCTTTCAAAACGAAAACCAGTGAAATTAGTTTGTCTATAAAGTGATCTAAATTGTTAATTGTCTACAATACAATTAATTAGTTCCTATGAAGGGCGTCTATTGATCTTGTTTTGTTTGACGACTGTTTTGATGTCATCGTCAATGGAAATCGTGTAAATGGGTGTTTGAGTTTCATCGACTTCGATCAATATTGAGCCTTGGACCTTGAAGTTGGGTTTTGTAATGGGGACGTGTATAATTATACGAAGATTTAATTGGGGCACCTAGAAGTCCTAAGTTAAGACATGGCTTGTACTTACATGGGTTGTGGTGCATAAATTGTGGTGTCAAACCTAGGTATGTATTTTACTTGGTGCAATTTTGTTCATAACCACTGCTCTCAAATCGGTAAAAGAAAACTCTTCAATTTAAGTACTATAATGCTTATTTCGATTCTACATTGATAGGATTTTTTTTTATTAGATGGGAAATCATCCAATAACGTCTCCCGCCCTTAGGCAGAGCGGGAAAGCGTGCCAGACTTTTACTGACTAAAACCCACTCCTATGTTCTTTCGTTGCCTTGCATTTCAGGGTTTTCCTTTTAGAAGCGAACCCATGGCCCCAGTAGGCTTCGAGCCTGCTGAGCCTCTACGGCTTTGCTGACGTAGAACCTTGAGGCGCGCGTAGAACACTACGTGCCATCGGACTTGGGCTCGGTCCGGAAAGTTACCGGACAGTCGGATGGCGTACATTGATGAAAAGGTTGTGATGTACTTAAATTATCATTTCATGATGAAAGGAAAAAGCGTGTAATTTAAAGAATGATGGAGAAACTGTCTATCTTTTTTAGATGTCTGCTACAGCCGTTACAGTTAGACAGAGCCCAGAAAATTTTCCACCAGATTTGCCAAAGGGTCATATCGTACCCAGTTACTAGGTTTTAGAGGTTAGATAAATAGTGGTATATGGTGGAAATCTGAAGTTTTGAGAACATATTTATTGTACGTACAGCTAAGGAGTGGAATTTCCTACTGGAATCTGTGTTTTCTGATAGCTACAACTTAAGGGTTTTATGAATAGATTACTTCTAGGCAAGCGTGTTCCATCGTCGACTACATGATCGCTAAAGAGGTGACCAAACGATTGCAAACCAACGTCCCAACCAAAGTGACCTTGCTAGTTTCAATTCGTGTAGATAGCAGTTGTAATCCATGACCTTCAACGCCCTTGGTTGGCGCGTTTTGCCAACCACCGAACGTATTGGTGCGTGGTTTACATCCATGTAGCCGCAAAACAAACCAAGCACATAAACCAAGGTCACCTCGGTTGGAACGCTAGTTTGCAACTGTCTGGTGACCCCTTTACCACCAGGTCAAACACGAGCCTATCAATAATAATTTAAAAAAAAAAACAACGAAAAAACGCAAAAATTATCGTACAGCAAAAACTTGATACAGTTCAATTCGATTGCAGTACAAATGCAAATCACAAACGCCATTTTAACAACTGATAACTATGACATATCTATTTAGTTAAACGCTCATGATTAATTCATGGGATTGAAGCGAAGCCGGCGGCAGCGGTATGTATTATTGAACGCGTGCGAACGGACAGACGGATTGAACGAACGTTATGTGATATTTATAGATAGGGCTCCGTAGTTAATATAGGTTTTGTTACTAGTTTTTTTATAGGTTTATTAACTTTTTAGCTTAAACTTAAACACCCTTTTAATCCTATTTTAAGGGTAGTTTTAAAAAACGAATAATGACAGTCTATTCATTTCGGTTAGACTTTGGGCGAAGTTTCAAATTATTAAGTCAAGGAATAAGATTTTTCATACAACCTTTAGCATCCCCTAAATCATTTTATAGGGGTAGTTTTAAAAATCGAATTTTGGAAACCTTTTTTATTTATTTGGGTGACTGTATAAACTAAGTTTCAAGTATGGCCTTTGCATGTCTTCCAACCGTTGTCATTATGATCGAAAGTTTATTTATTGATTTAACTTCATATAGAGTAGTGGTACGTAAGTGGACTTAATGTAACAAGGCGTTCTCTACCAGTCAACCAAAACAGAAAAGAAAGTTGATAAAATCCTACAATATGACTGTGCCATTTTTCAACAAAGGATTTCATTGATACCTACGATTTAATGAAGAATTGGAAGATATACAAAGGCCCGTGTAACTATAAAGTTTTTTATTTTTTTTGCATACAAACTAATTTCCCCCTTTAGTTAGTGCATTCAAATTTCATGTTCCTAGTCCCAGTAGTTTTGGGTGTGCATTGATATGATAGTCAGTCAGTTTCTCCTTTTATAATATAGTTATTGATTATTTAGAGACACTGATGTTAACTGGAAGTGAAAAGAAAAGATCTTTTAAAAACCTTTGAGATCCTTCAAAAGCATCTTCTTTAGTAATCTTGCTTTGATATTGGTTGAGTGAAACCAAACTTAAGTGGGAGTGGGCAAGGCCAATTGCTCGCAGAACATTTGGTCTGTCGATAGGGCCGAAAGGTTCAGGAGTTGCGACCACGTACCCGAAGACTCAGCGTTGGAAGGCCTCACAGGATCATAGTTCTACATAGGTCTGTGTTGTCCCTATTCACACAGTAAAGCGGGAACTACATTAGCCCGACGCGCACGTGGACCACGCCTGATTTTTACGTAGAGTCGCGTCGCGTGGCGTGGATATAATGTAGCTCTACAAGTCTAGTTACCATATAAAATGAATGGAGACCGACGCGCTCAGATCGGCGCACGTGGCCCACGTGTGCCCAATGAAGTTCTAACTTAATTCTATCACACGTTTTCACGAGCATACAAGATTGCGCGACTGATGAAATAGACAAATGATGGCAAGGTCTTTCCATCCCCTTTCAACATCTTCACAAGCGCATTCTTTCCCATACGATTACGCGAAAGAGTGAATAATGTAAATCCCGTTAGGTTAGGCTTAGGCTTCTGTCTGTGTGAAATTTTACCCCATTTTCAACTAAATTAAATAAATTTTGAAATAGCTCGGTCTGGTATTCATTAGCAAAATAATATGATTGGTTACCAGAGACCAATTTTAGAAATGCCAGACATATTTATTACATATGTACGTAAATGAATTATTCCGAAAATTAACATTTATCGTGGTTCATTTCAACGCTAAAATGGCATATGTATATTACATACTTAGAATTCCATTTCTTCAGTAATTATCATACTAAAATAACTTAGTCTGCGTTCAGAATGGAAGTTATGGAATATTACAATAAAAAAGCCGTTTTCTAAATTAAAAACTGGGCAAGTGCGAGTCGGACTCGCGCGCGAAACGTTCCTTACCATAAACCGAAAAACCAGACAAATTATATTATCACTAGTTTTTGCCCGCGGCTTCGCTCGCGCAAATAAAATATAGCCTATGTGGGTGAAAAAATTTTAGCAATCGGACCAATACTTTCAGAGATTACCTCCACACAAACAAAAACAAACTTTACCTCTTTATAATATTAGTGTAGATTACTACGAAAGTACCGAAATGATCCAATGACTGGTCGCCATCCAGGGTGGCGCGAGAGGGCGTGTCAGACTTTTACTGACTTAAACCCACCTGTATTCCTTCAATTGCCCGTTACGTCCCAGTTTCGCGGCTAATTTTCCGAAGAAATCCTTAGCAACGGCAGGATAATTTTCCGTTGTGACTAATATTCCAACGGTCTACACTACACTCTAGGTACAGTCGGCAAATGAGATGGGTAACCAGGGTCATCAGATATGTAGCCTGCCATCCGTCCGGACCAAACCCAAGTTGTCAACATCGCGTATTGTTCCACGCGCTCCTGTTTTATAAAATATAATTTAGCTTCAATTATTTTTTTGACTGACCGAAGTTTTGACAGTACAAGTAAGTACCCGTAATTGGTCTATAATATAATTGGTCGTTTATTTTTAATAAATGTTTCTGATACCTAATTTCCTAAAGATATGTCAGCAAACCCTACGGGCCAGCAGGGCCGATGCCCGCTAGAGTCAAGGGGATTTACTGAAAAGGAAATTCGTGATCCTAGAACGCAAAGGGTAAACTGAAGGACACACGTATGCTTTTAGTCAGTAAAAGTCTGACACGCCTTCGCGCTCCACCCTAGAACCGACAAAGTCTTTGGATGATTTCCGACCTAAAAAAAAAGAGTCGTCATATATTATAGTCGAAGTTATTAATAAAATTAAAATGGGATTGGGCGGGTCACATCAGCCGCATGCACTCTGACCGGTGGGCAAGAGTCTCCACAAAGTGGGTACCGGAAGATGGACGACGCCGCCGAGGTCGACCTGGGAAGAGGTGGCGAGACGACCTAGATGCCGACCGTAAGGACTGGTTCGAGGTGGCTCAAGAAAGGAATACCTGGAAGAAGTTGGGGGAGGCCTTTGCCCAGCAGTGGGACAGTATAGGCTAATAAAAAAAAAAAAAAAAAAAAATTGAACACAGAAAGCTTCAACTATATCTGACGACCCTGTTTACTTATTTTCTTTTTTGACTGTACTTAAGCTCATATTCAACACTTACACGGCACTTATAATAATAGCATCCCTAGCGACATTCCAGGGCTAAAAAACCTGGTATTTCCAGTCCCGCCCACATCAGGGCCACATTGGGACCCCACCCTCTAGTGCTGGACACTCATTATTACGTGTGAATGGTTGCAGATGGTACAATAAATGTCTAACATATCAATATAAACGTATGGCTATTTAACGGGTCTTTAATTGATACCTTAGTATCTCTGCTTGGTATTTACTCGTAACAGGCAATTATTTTAGGGGTTCCAACGGTATCTACAATTATGCTGTTTTATATTTGTGAAGTTTTTGGTAACGTGGTTGTTGATGAAGTAATCAAACGTTTCAGTATGATTTTATACTTATTTTGATTGTAGTATTGGACTAGATCTATAATAAGCAAAGCGTTATACTCAGGCAGCAAGGGCTCCGCATAAACGTAAGTTTAAAACTACTTTCATGGGTAACTTTGTAAGTATGTGTGTATAGTCAGAGGTCAAAATTGCAGTTGCACTCCATCAATGCTAAAGTGTCTAAAATGTCTTTATAGAAGAGAGTCTATGGTTCATGCCTGATTTGATTTGTAGCATAGAATCTATAGTATTGATTAAATAGTGGACTATGAAACTTCTACTACAAAAAAATTTTAGACTCTGGCATTGGTAGAATAATATATAATATATATTGAATAGTCAGGGGTCAAAAGTGCAGTTACTTTTGACCCATGACTACATAATTTCACGAACCCAATCGGTTGGGAAACCAGCAAAAGATTTTTCATTCAGGAAGAATCAAGAAGAATCCAAGAATTTAATTCAAATAAACCATTTTGCAGGCACTTTTGAATAATCAAAAGTGAGTCAGTCAGAAAAATGATGCTAATTGCACATTCCAACGCCTAAAGAAGATGTAAGCAAACCGTAGGGGCCCAGCAGGGTCTAAGCCTACTGGGGCAAGGCAATAATCAAGAAACAAGACCTGCTCGCATTATTTGATTATTTTCTCAAGTCTCATTAAGTTCAACTAAGTTATTTATAGGCTAGCACTCTGAAACAAAGTCGAATCAATGCAATAAATTAAATAGTCGAATGGATCAGATCTTGAACTCCGACCTTTCACCATTCTAAGTGCTAGTCACTTTAAATTTATTTAAACACAGCTTCACTTTCAAAACCCTAGCGATAAAATCTTTCTCTTCATTTAATCAATTCCCGAAGGTCTATTGGAAATAGGCCAAATTGGTAGTTACTTCATATTTATTTGATCAAATATTGGACTAGTTATCTTTTGTTTTATGGCCAACTATCAGACGGTCTACCTGATGGTAGGAGGTCACGGAAGATTTTTCACATTATGCAGTATGGATAAAGTGAGAAATGTTGACTGAAAAGTTGAAGGTGAATCATTTGTCTTGGTAAGGTCATGTGAAGAGGAGGAAACGCATGTTGCTAGTTATGAGTTTACATGTGGATGGATAGAGAGGGAGAGGGAGGGCAAAGAAAATATGGATGGATTATGTGAGAAGTTATGTGAAAGAAAGGGCAGTTAGTGCTATGTGAAAGAAAGGGCAGGAAGATGATGAAGTACTAAAAAATCATTATCATTTCTTCGTCAGAACTCGGTAGGTCCTCAGGGCTGCAGGTCGGTTGGGATGAGTTACCACGATCCTGGATCGCAAACGTCAACGGAAGGAACACAGGTAGGTTTTAACAAGTGAAAGTCTGACATTCTCTCTCGCACCACCCAAAGCGGGAGAAGTTGTTTGATGATTCCGCTTAGTAAAAAAAAAATCTGTCAAGTGCGAGTCTGAAAAAATAATTTTGCATTTCGAACCAGTTGCTTTTGAGGTTAGCGCGTTCAAACAAACACTCTTCACCTTTATAATATTATAATATAGTAAGTATAGACAAACATACAGGACAAACAACGAAATAAAGTGAATAATTAACTGAACATGTTAATTAACTAAAATAAAAAACTGGGCAAGTGCCAGTCGGACTCGCGCACCATGGGCTCCGTACAAACTTACTTATGTAAGTAGTTTGGTTAATTCCCGAATCGAAGATTATTCCAAAGGGTTTTGTAATTGTGCCATGAGATCTCGCTTCTTGTCAAATTTCAGAATTTTATGTCAATGAGCAGCAGTGGCCGAGTGGTAACGGCTCCGACTTCAGGGTTGTAGATCGCGGGTTCAAACCCAGCCAGGCGCATTACTTTGTGTAATTCATCACCACTGCTCTCAAAACGGTGAAGGAAAATATCGTGAAGAAACCTGCATGTCCTAAAACAAAAAATTCGAAGTGTGACATTCACCAAACCGCGCTTGGCTCGCGTGGTGGATTACGGCCGATTCCCTGTCCTAGAGAGAGGAGGCCTGAGTCCCAGCAGTGGGAACATTGAAAGACTGATTATGCTTACGCTTTCGTCAACGGAAAGTACCCTATTGGTTTTGATTTCCTTATGACTATCAGAGTATGTGCTATAACGGAGCATTGCCGGCATTATCGTTAGAATATGTTGACTGAAAAACTTGACACGAGTAGTTCCACTGCTATAAAAGATAGTAAGCAGGTCTGAGTAATTGATATGAATTTTAGCTTATGGGGATGCAATTCGAAATACATTTTCACTGTTTTTCATGCAACCGCTCTTACGCGATTATGACTTTATTGCAGATTTTTCATTAGATATTTTGTAAACACGGTATCTTTTGGATATTATCTGGGCTTCTATTGAAATCAATTTATAAGTTTGTGTAAAACTAATCCTCTGAAAATCTGCTATTTTGCATGAACTTTGACACTTTATAATTTACTCAAAAAAATAAAAAAGTCAAAAAGCATAACAACAGAAGCCTTGAAATTTAATCAAGATTCTGAATGACGATATTTTTTTCAAAAACTTTTAATCGTTTAAAAAAAACACGTATTTCCTGGAACAAGTTTTGTAAAATATTTGAGTAAATCACAGAATTAGCGAATGCTAACAGAGTTTACAGACGTTATCTTTATTTTTTCGCATTGCCTTTTCGTCAAACATTGCGTTGCATTACGTTAGATGAAGTAACAAGCTTTTAAACCATGCTCGATGTGACGATAGGCGAGTGAAAATTACGTAAAAAGGGTTTGGACAGACGGACAGCAAAGTGATCCAGAATGGGTCTTTCAGTTCTTGCCAACTGAGGTACGGAACATTAAAAAGTATGTACGTTATTCCATAGAAAATAATCTCCAAAACATCTGTAAAAATACATTGATGCATTTTCGCGTTTTCGCATGGCGTCTGTCCGTAGAAGAAACCTTTAATCATTAGTCGAACACTACTGATTCTCAATAGTCTTAACATTCAAAGCTACACAGTGACCCTTTGTACTAAGATGGATCCAATCTATTCCAATAAATGGGAGATCCATTTGGACAAATCGGATCAACTGTTTAGGCTGTCCAAAGTGTTTTGTTCTCAATTTGAAACGAAACGGGCCTTTTTTTGTCCGATTTTACGGTTTTTCTGTTACTCTAAGCATTTTTTCGGGTCGATGATTAAAGTAGATAGGTCTTTTTTTAGTCTTTTTATTGGTTTATGTACTATTCGGTTTTTGAATTTTCATTTCCATAATAATCAAAATTTGGAACTATATGTCCTCCGCGGTTTCACGCGCGTCTTTGATTATTGTACCGCTACTATTGGTCGTAGCGTGATCTTATATAGCCTTTAACCTCAATAAATGAGCTATCCAATACTAAAAGTTTTTAGGGTTCCGTACCTCAAAAGGAAAATCGGAACCCTTGTAGGATCACTTTGTTGTCCGTCCGACCGTCTGCCTGTCTGTCTGTCAAGACCCTTTATCTCGAGAACGCGTGAAGGTAGAGGTATACTATAGATAGATGCATTATTTCTTTCTTACCCATACTAATTTCTGCGTGTCGCGGCTTCGATACCTGCTTGAAACTAATATTTAATAAAAATAATAATAATATTCCACAACTATCACACAACGCCGTCTAGTCCCAAGTTAATCAGAGCTTATGTTATGAGTACTAAACAACTGATAAACATACTTATATATTTCTAAATACGTATAGATAATTAACACCCAGATATAGAACAAATGATCGTGCTCATCACAATAACATTTATCCTGGGTGGGAATGGAACCCACGACCTCCGGCGTGGCAGTCAGGACCACTAACCAGTAGACCAACAGGTCAGTCATATCAACTGCCAGTCAAATTTATATGGCCTACAGATAGTGGTCCCGGGCCTGAGTGTTTAGTATATGTTGTTAGTTCACATGTTAATTATGGCGTCCACGATACAGGAGTAATTCCTAATGTAGGGCGACTTCCTAATGTAACGAATTTCTTGTTTAAAAAGGTCTTCGGTACAGATAGCGGCACGAATCTTGAGCGCTCGGCGAAAGAGCGTGGATCGCTTTGCGCATCGTACAATATCGGCGAGCCAATCACTGTACAAGGATTGCACTCCCTGCCCCCGCATCTCTCTTCATACCACTAAAGAGACCCGATATTTCACTGCTGCGTGCTTCTGCGCAAATATAACTGTAGAAGTCAGCGCTCAAGATCCGTGCCGGTATCTATATTAGTTTTCATTACATTAATCAGCCACCTGCCTTCTAGCCATACCATCTATCTTTCTGTCCATCCATCGTTTCCACAGACTTTCCCACCTCGTAAAACCATTAGGTTTCTGAATATCAATCAAAATGTAAGTAGATGAGCCTACTAAATTATGGGTGCCATGTTGTTTCGCAAACGTCTCGAAAATGTCATCCCATGTCATACGAATGTGTCCTCCACTCAACATCGGTCTCTCATGAACTCAAGAGGATATTATTATATATAACTTTCATTGTAGGCACGCATTTTGATAGGTATTCATAAATATGGTGATTGATTTTGAATGACGACGGTGGCGTAGTGGCCACATGCTTTGCAAATCATGAAATCCTTTTTTTTAAATAGGGAAATCATCAAATGACCTTCTCGCTCAAGATGGAGTAAGAAGGTGTCAGACTGGCTTGTTGGTATAGTGGTTAGTGGCCCTGACTGATATGCCGAAGGTCGTGGGTCCGATTCCCACCCAGGACAAATGTTTGTGTGATGAGCACGATGTTTTGTTCTGTGTCTAGGTGTAATATTTCTATAAAAAGGATGTATTTAAAAATATATAAGTCGGCGACGAAGACGGCGATGTGTGACTGTAAAAAAAATAATTATTAACTAAAACCCACTATGTTCTGTCATTTGCCCTTTGCGTTCTATTACGAACTTTCGAAGAATCCCGCAAATCATGAAATCTTAGGTTTGTTTCCTGGGTTAAACAAAGCGGTATCAGATTTGATTTTAGATTACAGTCAGGTTAATGGCAGTAGGTTTGACTTTTATTACATAGAACTGACCACACATGACCAAATAAACATCTACGTGTTCATAAATAAACTAATCTGTAGGATACGATGGGTATTTCTACATATCCCTACCTTTAAATTTAATACAAACGATGCTTCTTAAAATCATTATTCTACGAATCAAAGTAAATCATCTCAATTGATTATTACACACCTATTATGTTAAACAGATATCGACTTCTCACATTATATCCTCAATAGAAGTTGAACCACACCAATCTAATTCTCCCACGGTCGCCATTTTGTTTGAAACACGCATTTAACAACAAAAAAACAATAAGTAAAAAGTCCTTTTTCCGAACGAAACGATCTCGACCGACCTTCAAACAACGTTCTGACCGCAAATTGAGTTTTTTAACTAACGTTAGTTCTACTCCTTGACCACGGAGTAGACAGATACAGAAGAACTATTCATCGAGCGGGTTCAAACGCTCGCACGCATAGACGCACATATACTAAATAGGTTCGCCTCGCTCAAACAAATGCCGGTCGCATATGCGTGGATAAAAGCACTTAAAGTACAGCAGCGTGTAATGTCTGCTTTTTTTTTGTATGGGAAATCATAAGATAACTTCTCTCCCACTCTGGGAGCGGGAAGGAGTGTCAGACTTTTGCTGACAAACGCTAACCGTGTTCCTTCAATTGCCTTTTGTGTTCTAGGGCAGTGCAGTAACTTTTTCGAACAATCCGCAGCCATCGCAAGCATCGGGTCTAGTGGGCCCATATACGGGGCCCACTAGACCCGATGCTTGCGATGAGAGCTGATAGCTCTTTGAGTCGCGCGTCACCGTCGACTTGGGCTTGGTTCTTATCAGACAGTCATTGCTCGCCGTCTGCAAGCCCGCACCTACGGTGGTGTAATGACTGTTGAGCACAAGAGTCAGCTCATAGCTGAATCAGCTGTCATAATTGTAGTCAAATTTGTCACGGACTGACAACTTTTATGAATAAACGATGATACTCACTGACACGCTTGGTTTATATGGATATCTTATCCACGGTGGTCGCCACGAGGTCCTCCGAGACACATATACACGGCAAACTCAATCAAGTGACAGTCGCCTGCACTGGTGCTGCGTTTTTGCGCGTTGCATAGACCTGAGCTTCTGAAATTATCTATTCCGTGTTTTGACCACCAGTTGGGTCACCCACCGTGACGATGACGACGGCAGCTGTTGCTGACCTTAACAAATAATGTCAAATTTAAACACATGTTAGTTTAACCGGCGATTAAATTGTTGCATGTTATTTTGCTGTATCGGAAATGGTGCCAACCGGTTCAAATTGTATTTAGTATGTTTTTTTTAGCAGAGTGTGATCGGAATAAGTAGTGGTGGCTCAGTGATAACGGCCCCAACTTTATGACTAGTATGTACGTCGTGGGTTCAAACCCTATAACTCATTTTGTCACCATTGCTCTCAGTGAAGAAAAACATCGTGAAGAAATCAACATGTCCTAGAAACAAAAATTCTCTCTTCAGGAGAGATATCTCAGTTGTAGGAACATTATAAGGCTAATTTATTTTGGTTTATTGTTGTCTTGTTAGTTCCTAAATAAATTAAATTTGAGCAAGAGCAATTACGTGAACATTATATTTTAGATTTTATATGGATTCGGCTGGTGTTTTGAAGTTCCAGTCTCGGACAATGCGACAACGTGTGTTCATAAGAATTTCTATAAACAAAGATTGATGCTTCACACTTGTCTACGGTAGTGTTTAGCCCGAAATTAACCACTAGTTCCTGAAAGACTGAATAAAAGAGAAATCATTGTTGCTTTTGATTAAAAAAGATAAGTAAATTTATAATCATTGAAGACGTGTCAAGGATGTTTCATAATCACATAGTTTTAAAGATAAATAGTATTTTCAATTTTATTTTGTGATTAATAAATTCTAGTGCGGTCTACCCAAAGCTTTTGGGAAATCATCAAATGACTTCTCCCGCTCTAGCGTGCTGCGTGAGGGCGTGTCAGTCTTTTACTACGCGCTCGCAGTCCATTCTTGGCGGTCTTTAATTTATTAATTCAACAATTTAGATAAAGGTATACCTACATAGTTTCTTATTAATTACTAGCTTCTGCCAGCGGCTTCGCTCGCGTGAATATAGGTTTCTCCATACAAACTTTGGACCCCCTTTTCATCCCCTTAGCATAGCATAAGCATAATCAGCCTTTTAATTTTCCCACTGCTGGGACTCAGGCCTCCTCTCAAGGAGAGGGAATGGAAAAATTCCAAGACATGTGACCATGTCTTTGAATTTTTGGTTCTAGGACATGCCGGTTTCCTCACGATGTTTTCCTTCACCGTTTTGAGAGCAGTGGTGATGAAATAAATTACACAAAGTAATGCGCGTGGTTGGGTTTGAACCCGCGACCTACAACTCGTAAATCGGGGTCGAAATCACTCGGCCACCACTGCCCAATTCATCCCCTTAGGGGATTAATTTTGGAAAATCCTCTCGTAGTGCTCACCTAGGTCATAAAAAGAAGCTTTGTACAAAATTTCACGTTTCTAGTCCCTTTAGTTTCGGTTGTGCGTTGATATGTCAGTCAGTCAGCTTCTCTTTTTATATATATAGACAGATTTATTCTGTTATTGGACGGCCGGACCACGACACCGTCAACAAATCTACGCTTTGAAACGTGCAAATAGCTTCATTTTTTTTTTGTTACTGACTGACATCGACAATTCAAAAGTGCCTGTAAATCGTTTCATTGAAATAAATACTTTGAGTTTATTTCTAACCAAGTTTTTTTTTATGTCTTTCAGGTAAGTTCGACCAATAGTGTAGTCCACGCGCACTTCAAGGAGATGTCAGCAACTGTAGGAGCCGAGCAGGGTCGCAGCCTACTGGGGCCAAGGGTCTAATTCTGAAAGGAAGACTTGGCCCTGGTACAAAAGTCAACGAAGGAACAGGAGTGGGTTTTTAGTCAGTAAAAGTATGACACTATCTCTCGCTCGGCCCAAGAGCGGAGGATGTCAATGGATGAAAAAAAAAGGTAAGTTGGACCAAATCCAAGGAAACATTCTTTATTGTACACAAAAACATAATACAGTGATTTGACAATCCAAGTGCGCTTAAATCAATAATGAGTTTTCTCCCAGCAAACCTTTGAGTTATAGTGAGAGAATATATTCGAGAGTAAGATCCAGTGGACAATATATAAATCTACATATGTCTAATATATTAATATATTATACATATTACATACTACAACAATAAGAACAATAACATCCTATTTTTTTATTAATTTTTTAATGATAGGCTCGCGTTTGAGCACTATCTTACGTGTTGATAAGCGAAGAAATGATCGAGGATGGAACACACTTGCCTAGAAGTAACCTTTTCACTCTTGACTTAAGGCGCATAGTCCCTTGAACATCTGGCCGGAATTAAATGCACACACACTTCGAAGACACTGCAGTACTGCTTACCTTTAAATCCATTTTATTTGCGAAATATTGATTGACTAGCTTCTGCCCGCGGCTCCACTCGCGTGAATTTAGGTTTCTCCATACAAAGTTTGGACCCCCATTTCATCTCTTTAGGAGGTGAATTTTGGAAAATCCTCTTTTAGTGCTCGCCTACGTCATAAAAGGAAACCTTGTGCAAAATTTCACGTTCCTAGTCCCAGTAGTTTCGGCTGTGCGTTGATATGTCAGTCAGTCAGTTTCTTTTTTTATATATATAGATTTACGAGTACATATGCTATGTACATTTTGAAGATCACTTAACCAGCAACTTTTTTGTATAAACATATTTCTAATGATCTAAGCCGTTTGAAAGGATTAGGGAAAACAAGCGAAAAAATATCATGTTGTAATATTTTTTTTTTTTTGCAAAAGTATTAGTCTTACGAAAAATTATAATATGTTGATAATATTCAGAACAACCTACGTAAGCGGCCTCTAATACAGGCACCGTGCACATCGACAAAGTACAGGCGTAACGTTTTCTCCATACGTAGTGTTATAGCCTTCAATAATTTACCATCGCACCTAGAAATCGATCTGTTTTGCACCAGTGTACAAAATATAAGAAAGATCCTAAGCAAGGAATTTTTTGGAGACAATCTTACATAACTTAATTAGTTGTTATTTAAGATAACGCTATGTAGTCTTTTTCTTCATATTAGATGTCACTTGATTCGATTCAATTGTTATTAAACCTAATATTTATTTTTAACTTGATATCTGTAGCTAGATATATATATGTGGAAGCTTGTTATTAGCAGTTTTCATTATCTGTGTAAAATATTATAATTCTTATTAGCCTGTAAGCTTTCTTTAAAAATAAATAATAAATATTGTACATGAATCTATAATGAACATATATTTTTTTCAAACCTATTGACCTAGCCGTTACCGAGGAGTAGGCTGAAATTCACTGTTTTATAGCACTGCTCGGAAGTTAGGGCCTTTAAGATCCCAACGTTGTAACTACCAGGAAACACAGATTCCGTCAAGGGATTCCACTCCTTAGCTGTACCCACAAAGAATGTGTTCCTTAAAACGTTTTGTACGTGTACATGTACCGGTAATCCTATTATCATCTATCGCTGTACTTAAAAAGATATTCTAACTATTTTTATGCCACTTGAGATCACAAAAATAAAAGGCGCTACAAGGTTATATTCAATATGGCGTCAACCCGCTATAAAAATAACATTTTATATTGAGAAAAAAAAAACGTTATCGCTGTACAGCGATACCACTGTGCAGATGTGAAACAGTAATATAATCAGTAGAATTTTAATGTCTGGGTGTCTTGTGTCTATGAGTTTAAATGTTTGTGAAAGCACCCATCATAAACGAGTAGGAGTAATTCCTAGTGGGCCAAAGATAAAAAAAAAAAAAAAAAAAACTGGTGAAGTTGTAGTCGGACTCGCGCACTGAGGGTTCTATGCAAACTTACCTATAAAAACAGCTTTATCGAATCGCAAAAAAAGCAGTGTTTGTGACGTAACTACAAATTCAGTTTTCAGATTTTTCCTATACTTGTGCTATGAGACCTTGCTTCATGCCAAATTTCAGGATTCTAGGTCAACGAGAAGAACCCTATGAATTTTGATTCCCTTGAGAGTGTCGCAAAAAGAATGAAGATATCCGCAGGAGAACCAAGGTCGCCGACATAGCCCGAAGAATCGCCAAACTAAAGTAGCAGTTGGCAGGGCACATTGCTCCTAGAATATATGGTCGATAGGGCCGAAGGGTTCTAGAGTGGCGACCGCGCACCGGAAATCGCAGCGTTGGAAAGCCTCCCACAAGGTGGACCGGCGACCTGGTGAGAGTCGCGGGAATGCGGTGGATGCGAGACGCACAGGATCGGTCGTTGTGGAGACGCTTGGGGGTGACCTATGTCCAACAGTGGACGTCTTTCGGCTGAAATGATAATGATGAGAGTGTCGAAATACACGTTTTTAAAAACGTCCGTATCTTTTTCTTCTTTGACTTAGAAGATTCATTTCTTCACAGCTTCAAGGGGCCGCAGACCTGAGTATATGGTTTTAATTTCAAATCGATAACTGCGCGCGTTCCCGAGATAAAGGGTCTTGACAGACAGACAGAAGGACAACAAAGTGATTCTATAAGGGCTCCGTTTTTTTCTTTTGAGGTACGAAACCCTAAAAAGAAATAGGTACTCCAGCCAGGAGCCTTACCATGGCGTGTTAAAATGTACAGTCGTTCGAGTTAGAATGTGTCATGGAGCTATACACCTTATGTAGCTTCATCGCTTTAACAGTTAACTTTCGGTCGTAAAATAGATCGCGTTGAGAGCTTGTGGTACCAAAAGAGATGTCATCAAACTGTAAGGGCCCAGCAGGGCCGATACCCGCTAAGGCCACGGGGAAATTTAAAAGGGGTAACGTCGTCCTGGAACGCAAAAATCAAGTGAAGGACACAGGTGGGCTTTAGTTAGTGACACGCCCTCAATCCACCCTAGAGCTTGAGCTTGTACGTCTAGTGGTCCGATGATGGAATGGACTTGGCGGAATTAGATTAGAATAAGCTACTTCTAGGCAAGCGTGCTCCATCGTCGACCACATCATCGCTTGCCATCGGGTGAGATGGGTGGTTAAACGCGAGCCTATCATTAATAATAAAAAAAAAACTTACACCCATTCGTTACTCCACTCATTATCTTGCCAAAGTATACCTTCTGCCAACGTTTTGTCCCACAGCCTGTGTGTTCGCGCGGAAAATGAAAACTATATAAAACTGTAGTCGGCCGTCGTCAAATATTGGTGCTGGAGCATCTGCTATCAAAACTTTACTCGATCCTCAGGGACTCGGACGAATAGAAGCAGGAATTGAAATTGTTTTTATTAAAATGCCATTAATTTTGTTGGTTATAGGTCGTGTCAAAAATGGTGTTTAAATACAGATTTGTGCTTTTAGGTTTGTCCCAGTGGTATTCGATTCCAGGATCGATAGGGAAACGACTCTCTGGCCGGAAATTTGTTTTCCGGATATATGCGTTAAAAAGTTTAGAATTAAAATCCTTTGATAGGACTCATTTACGATGAGATCTAATCTGTAGTTTCGATGATCTTTCAAAATCTCAGTTCAGGCTATACTTTTTTTAGGTGGAAATTCACTAGAAAAACGTCGCTCTGGGTGTAGCGAACGTGTGTCAGACTTTTACTGAATAATCTGTGTTCCTTCAGTTGCCCTTTGCGTTCTAGAGCCACAGTAACTCTGAAAAGGTTGTATGTAAGAGATTGCCATATGCGATACGTAGGTACACTTGTTTTTGTAAATGTTAATCCTGTTCACATTATATTAACCAGCGACTCGCCACAGCTTTATTGTTTAGAATTCTCGGCTCTTCTTTACTATAATATGCGTGTATTAATAAATATAAAATATAATGAAGTATTAGACTCCTAAACCTTCCCCATGAATCACTTTGTCTATTGGTGAAAATTGCATATAAACCGTTTATTAGTTTTCAAGTTTATTGCGTTTTTACAAACAGATAGACGCGGTAGAGGACTTTGTTTTATAATACGTAAGAATAAATAAAATTTTAAAACTAGTTCAACATTTCGTTAGAATAATCTTTTTTCACAACCCACCGTATCTAACAAATATATAACAACTAATCACACTCAAAAAATCTCAAGCATTCAATCAGCGTGAACAAGTCCACATTCCCTTATCCTTATCCAGCGCACTGCCTACTCTAAGTAACCGGTACACGTGGGTCCCGTTCGACCATTTATTGCCTCCAGCATCGCGACAATTTTTTGCGACTTTTTCTGTTATAACACGACATATCATATAAGTATAACCGGGTCGTTTGGGTTCCGTCGAGTCTTTTCTCTCTATGTGGCGAAGAGAATTGTTTGTACCACTCTGGTCGAAGTTTTAGCTTTAGCGTTTAATGTGGGAGAGGATGTGTTTGTTATTATATACACTAGGCCACAAAAGTAACGGGTAAGATAGAAAAATTTGTGTGCGCCAAATAAAAATGTTTCCTTCCTTCTTTCTTTAAAAGACTGCGTTATCTCTTAGATGGCTAATACAAATAATGGATATGTTATTAGCGGATTAGTAATGCTTACTATCTTCTTCATCATAAAATTCAAGATCCTGACTCACATACTGAATCTTCAACGCCCATTCCAAACTCTTGGACCTAGAACGTGGAAGTTTTGCACAAGTTGGCCTTTTGTGATGTACACAGAGAATAATAAAGGACTTTCCAAAATGTGTATAGGGAAACCTACTTTCATGGAGGCAATGCCACTGTTAGAAACTAGTAAAACTATAAAGTCTTATTATAAGTCTGTATGCATTTTCTTATAAGTATTAATCAATCATCTCTAATATTAAACAGTTTCACGATTGTATATTATGTGTTTAAAAATTTATTACACTTTAACTTTTTGGGAGCTGTGGTCGCGTGTTCAAACCCAGCCAGGCGCATTACTTTGTGTAATTTATTTCATCTCCACTGCTTTTAAAACCGCGAAGGAAAACATCGTAAGGAAACCGGAATTTCCTAGAACCAGAAATTCGAAGACATGTGACAATCACCAATCCGCTATGGGCCCGCTTGGTGGATTACGGCCCATTTTCACTCCTATGCAGTGGGAACATTAAAAGGCTGAACATGCTATGCTACTCGTATATGCTATTACTTACACTTTAATAATGACCGGAATTTTTGCGGCCCAGTGTATTTTCGTAGACGCAATGTAGTCAATAGGGAAAGTTTGTTATGAAAATAGAGCATAAATACATTAAATTTAGTGATAAATATCTAGCATGTCTTTTACGTTATGTTATGATCAGAATTAATAGTATTATCAAGTTTACTCTAATGACAATGTCATATATTTCTGGTTTGTGTATTTAGCTAGTGTCTAATTTTGAAAGTTTTTGATATATTATATATATATATATATATATACAGTAACTTTGGTTTCCATTAGAATATAGATGTAACACATTTAATTTTTTTGCATTATTTGACAACAAATATACCTATCGAGTCAGCCTTCTCGGCAACCCTCGCTGAGGTAGCCAATAAAATGCTACAGTAAATAAGCGCCTGTATCAATAATTCCACATATTATCCAGTTGTGTGGACACTTGAGATAGAAAACTACATCACTTTCACATCAGAACATCAGCTTGGAATTTACTCGCAATATTAAAACAGACGCAGAACTTCACTTGAAAAAAAAATCCCGCCCAACCTCTGTCGTGGTCAGATCATAGAAATTGATCACTTCATGATATGGCCAACTAAAACTGGCCATATCGTATAAACGTTAACATTTGTTGATATATCAATCCTCGTTTGGCCAAATCATTGATGTAGGATTTCAATGATAATAAAAGGTCAAAAGAAAATAGGCCAAACGAAGATTGAAAAATCATCAAACTTTAACGTTTAAAACGATCTGGCCAGTTTTACTTGGCCATTTCATGATGTGATCAATTTCTATGATCTGGCGACGACACTTCTAAAATCAATGTTTATTTAGTGCACACTTCTGTTTTGATTACCCATTAATGTCGCTCACTCAACAAACCCCAGAATTAACCACAATAAGCCTACCCTCGTATCAATATAAAGATAATAATTCTACACAAAGTAACTCCATCCCCTTGTTTTCCCGTCCGTAATATTTTATTACCAAAATAGATATCAATTTTGACAAATATGATTACACTATGCCCGAATAATCGCGGCAAAACTTGTAATTTAATAACTACCGGCGCCATTTTGATTGCTTTTGACAGATAGATGGAGCCACTAGTCGTATAGTTAGTAGTTATGTATATATTATATCTATGTTTAGGGAAATGAGAGAGGAGAAAGTGTATTATTAACTAGCTTTGGCTACTGGTTTCGCTTGCGTCAAAGCGGAGATTATACCAAAAGAATATAGTCTTGGAATAAAAAGTATCTATTTGCTATTCCAGGACATGGGCTATCCGTGTGCTAGTAAAAAACACAATACAAAGTAAAAATTCAAGTTTTTATTAAAATAGCATTTTAGTTGTTCTCTAAGTTAATGATTTTAATATTATCTATATATATACTTATATAAAAACTAGCTGACCCGGCAAACATTGTTTTGCCATATAAATAATTAAAAAATAGAAATTAAAAATTTTGTCTAAAAAATTTAAAAAAAATTTAGGGGTGGACTACCCCTAACATTTAGGGGGATGAAAAATAGATGTTGGCCGATTCTCACAGATACCGGATAAGCACAAATTTCATCAAAATCGGTCAAGCCGTTTCGGAGGAGTATGGCAACGAAAACTGTGACACGAGAATTTTATATATTAGATGAATAGCGGTTCGTTAGTCGCGGTAAAACTCGAGAACGGCTGGACCGATTTGGCTAATTTTAATCTGGAAATATGGAAGACGGTGAAAAAAAATGGACAAAATTACGAAAAAAAAAACCGAATACAACGCCATCTCAAATTAAAATGTCATTTTAAAATTAATTATACTGGTTTTGGTAATGCCTGTAGATGGCGTTATCCTTTGACAGTTAAAAAGTTAACAATAATTGACTAGGCGATACGAAGTTCGTCTGATCAGCTAGTAATACATAAATTATAATGATGAGTATAATTAATTATGTAGACACGTAATTGTTATTACCGCAAATATATATTTTTTCACCAAATTGCAAAAACTAGGGCAACTAAAGGACACAGGTTTTAGTAAGTAAAAGTCTGACACGCCCTCTCGCTCCACCATAAAGCGTGAGAAATCATAGGATGATTTCCAACAAAAAAAAAGTTTCCTTTTTCTTTTCTTTCCTACGATAAATTGGCAGAAAGATTGATTTCTTTTCGCGAGTCTAATGTGATTAGAGTCTAAACCTATCAGTATTTACTACCGGGTACTTAATCAGTTAATTTACTTTTATTTCTCAAGAGCTAAACTGCGGGGAAACTGTTGATTTTATCTTATAAAAAATCCCTTTGAAGTGAATGCTCCGGGGTACCTCGTGAAATTCATTTTTTTTAAAGCTTTCTGCATCTTGCAGGTTAGAGTCAGACAAATTGTTCCAGTTCTTCGATGTGCGCGGTATAAACGACGAGCTGAAATGCTTAGTCTGGACCGTAGAGGTGTCAACAACATCAGGGTGGACAGGACACAGTCGCTGTGCGTCGGGTGGTCCGATGGTAGAAAGATGATGGCGGAATCAAGTCATGTTATAAAATGCATGCCCGGAGGACAACGTGGAGCATAAGGAAAAGGTGTGCCCCGCTTGGGCAGAGCACCGCCGTGTCGTCGTGGGGGCGCTCGGTGGCAGCGATCTCTCGCGCCGGACCTTGGTACAGGCCATGGTCCGGAGCAAGGAGGAGTGGCACGGCAGCGGCCGCACGCGTGAGGCAATGGCCGATCCCGATTTCTGGCCACCGTAGGCGCGGGCTTGTGGACGGCGAACAATGGGTAGCTCGCCTTCTGACCGTCCGGTAATCATCTGGACCGAGCCCAAGTCGTCGACGGCGCGTAGTATCAGCATCCGTAGGGGCCCAACAGGGTCGAAACCTACTGGGGCCATGGGTGATGCGATGCCCTCGTTCCAGGGCCGAACGAGGGCAAAGAAGGAACAGGGGTAGGTTTTAGTCAGTAAGAGTCTGACACGCCCTCCCGCCCCGCTAATGGCGGAAGATGTCGTTGGATGATTTCCCAAATTATAAAATATATCAATCAAGGTTGGCTACCTTACGCCTGTGCTCCAGGTCTTGTAGATTGGTGTTGACCAAATCTGGATCACTAATTAGCCTCTTCACGCGCCTTTTCACTACGTCCATAGCTGCTTTATGTTTATTTTAAGTTTAGAAATGAACTAACATTTTAATTTCATTCTGTTTTTTGTGCTGTGTGAGTCTCAATCAATGTTTTTCTTTCTTTCTTTCTTTCGACAACTCTGACATATCAAATTAATTTCCGTAACATTATTGAAAAACGTCAATCAAACGAGATCTGATAGGATAACTTAGTTTCGAGTTCGAGGTTCGAAGGCCGATAAAAGGTTGGCCTGAAATATAATAAATCATACATATCAATGGGGCCTGCCCCTGTCAGCCACTATGTAGGAAACTGGCCTGTGTGTTTGTTCGTGTAATGTACTAATACGTTAAGTGTTTTCGACTTGTTTTTTGGAGGAAAATATGGGAGGTGAAAATCTCTTCAGTGGTTGAAGGGAACTGGCTAGTCTATTTTGGTCATTTTTTGCTTCAGTAATATTGAGTATATAAATGAAACTGGTAACTGATAATACAATATTTTTATTGTGTATTACACATATTTTGCAAGGCAAGAATTTTGGCCTCCCTACACGCCAGGGACAAGTTATCGAGTCCATTCTTACTCTGTTTGTTTTGTTTTATTTTTGTCTGTTTTTTCATTTTATTTTTCTCTCGTAAACTGTTTCCTTTATTGTCCTCTGTTTTTTGTTTTGTGTCACAATTGTACAAAAAACTTAAGTTAGCTACTAAACGGTAAACTGGCATGTGTATAGTAAACGTTGTGTTTATCCGTAATTGGCATGTATATAAGAACTGTACCTATGATTTGTTTTTATGTGTGTGTATATATGTGCTGTGGGAACCTAAATAAATAAATAAATAAATGGTATATTAGAGCAGGAAGAACATAGGAATGAGTCGGCACGTCCGCACTCCTAGTGTTAAAGGTGAGCTAGAGATGTTAATTTATTTCTCTTAATTTCTTCTACAACTATTGCTCAATTCATGTAAATTAATTGTAATTCTAAACACTCTAATTAAAGGTGAAAATTTGTGAGTGCGTGTCTGTATTTTTCTTACTTGTTTAAGCTCGAACGACGGAACGGATTGCGATGAAAATTGGTACAAAATAGTACCTACATAGAATATAATAATAATAATAAATCTTTATTGTAACAAAACCAAAGTACAAATTAACTTGAAACTACATCAAGAGTGACGGATAAAAGACTACAGTGGATAACGAAGCAAGACCCAGTCCCGTGCTAGGAGTTAACCTGTATTACAGACACTAGGGGATGCTCCATCACCTCACTAGGATTATTACACTAAACGACTGTAATATATCCCGGGAATATTTTTAGCATTCTCTAAATAACAATTGGACCAACAAACAGTATACTCGTACGTCATCCAATTAGAAATCTCGAATATAAAAAAAAAAACTCACAATCATAAAATACAGCGAACCAAACATTGCCCGTTTTGTTTAAGACCAAGGCATCAGGTGCACTAACTTTGTGAGGGCGTCGGAACCACACATTTATCTGGGCACCACACAAATAAATCAAAACAAAATTAAATCCGAAGCCCCGTTTTTCTTTTCTTTCAATCAATTTCACAAAACAACAATGCTGTAGGGGTCTCTAACAACCGCAAAATGTGCCTGCATCTGATACCCACAACTTTCAAAATTCGAATTCAAAATGGCCGAACAATACAAATTTAATGCAACATCTATACATGTCGTAATGAAAAACAAACATAGTCTTAGTTGATTTAGGTTCAGAGCAAACATATAATAGAGAGTGGCTGCTACCCCTTAGATTAGAAGAGGGTTCCCTTTTGTTGACCTTGCGTTGAGGGGGATTTAAATGCATTTGATATTATTGCATCATGGTATTTTGGGCTTGATTTTTATTAGTGTCTGCTGGTAATTTTGCTGATAGTACTTTTGTATTGGAAAGTTACTTTTCTTATTGGATGTTTGGCATCGCGTTGTAACAGTCCAGATATTTATTCAAACGCAATCCTATCAATTTTCCCGATTGTACTTTGATTCTTATAAGTTTCGATTTTATTAGGTCACTGGTCCGATTACGAAATATCTTTTTCAACAAACTTGAGTAGTCAAAAACCCGCCGCAAGCGTAAAAGCTTTAAGGTTAGGCCATACGGCTTTCACGCTGGCAATGTTGTTTATTTCGCACTAGTGCAGAATAATGTGGCGTTCAGCGTCGGTTGCGCATCAGTCTTAAAATGATCCGCGAGCCGTTTCTCAAACCCACTGCAATAGCAAACTTTGCCCACTTGCATCAAATTGTACTATTACTGACAGTTCATATTATCTCTGAGAGACTGGGAACTTAGAGACTATGCCAAAAAACCGGGCAAGTGCGAGTCGGACTCGCGCCCTGAGTGTTTCGCACAAACTTACCTATGTAAAGAGTTCAATTCCTGATGAGGAGTTTCGAAGCTTTTTCCAAATCGCAAAAAAAATGTGACGTAACAAAAAAAAAAAACTGTTTTCAGATTTATTCCTATAAGACCTTGTTTTATGCAAAATTTAAGGATTCTGGGTCAAAGAGAAGTACTCTAGAATTTTAGTTCCCTTGAGTGTCAAAATATACATTTTATGCGACATAAACGGCCATATCTTTCCGTTAACTTAGAAGAACAGTTTGCTTTTTTCACAACTTCTAGGGACCGCTAACCTAAGTATATGGTTTTAATTACAACTCGGTAAGTCTACGCGTTCCCGAAATAAAGGGTCTTGACACACAAACAGACAGCCGGACGAACAACAAAGTGTCCTATAAGGGTTCCGTTTTTTTCTTTTGAGGTACGGAACCCTAAAAATGGACAGTTTTTGTATAGGCTACTATAGCGAAGACACGGGAAAAAGCTAGTATTTTATAACAGAAAGACAAAATTCTAATCAGCTAGTAATATCATAATATAGGGCGAATATTGTAAAGTTAGAAGTTTCAAAATTAGTGCTTGGCAAAGTTTGAGCATGAACGCCCGATGCTTTCCAAATATTCAATAAGTGGTCTGCTATAAAGTTTCTACTAAGTTTAGATCTGATATCTTACCACGAGCTTTCAACGCGATCCATTTGACGACTTATTCTGGACTGTAAAAGGGACGGAGCTATTTAGGGAGTATAGCTCCATCCTTCTTACTCACTCGCACGATTGTCACATTAACACATCACGGTAAGTCCTTTGAGTTTGGAGACCAAAGCAACTATTTACCCTACCTTCTTGGGTAGTATACAACATTAGTTTTAGTATATGCGAAACCCGAAACACGTGTCTAGTATTTTTATTTAAAGAATCTTTGTAAAAAGAACCTGGTTGACCGCACAAATACATAGTCACCGGGCTATCCAGGTGACTGAGGGGTTGTTTTGCTCCCGCATCCTGCTGTGCGCTGACACTTAATACTCGCAATGACCTCTGTTGTACTTAGTGTCGGTGGTGTCCAATTTGTGACTTTTTTTAAAATATTTTTGGGAAAAAATTTAACATGGTGTAAACATTATTGGAATCGATTCATTAGCTGCTGCCCTACGTGTCGTGGGTTTGATTCCCGCACATCTGTATTTATGAAAAGTCCTGAACACCTGACTCACTCACAAGAGTATCAACGCCCAACCCAAAGCTTCGAAGCTAGAATGCTACAGCACAGAAGTGCTGTAGCACTGTGCCCATACACCTGCACTCTGGAGGATTTGATGAGTGCTACCGATGCTGCTATTAATGTAGCCACCTATTGGGCCCAAACAGTTTGACGAGTTTACCATCGAATCGAAAAGAAGAAGAAGACAGCACAGAAGTTCCTTTTATGATGTATTTTCAAGCGCGCTCCATCGTCGACCACATCGGCGTTTGACCACTATCTCACCTGATGGAAAGCGACGTTGTACACTATACAGGGATGATTTCTAGTGTGGGAGAACGTTTAAAAAAACGAGCAAATCTTCCAATTAAATAAAGCCGTGGTATAGAGTACTAATGAAACAGGTTTCCAACATAATGTATTTTAGCCCCAAATGGGTCTGAAGGCTGAACGGTACACAGACGCCTGTATTAAATTCCCTTAAATCTGGGAGACCCGAATTTTATTGGACTTTTTAATTAATCCACTTAAACGTACTTTATTTGGCTGTATAATAGAATTAGAGTTTGTAACGACCATGCAATAGGACCAGGTTTTTAAGCTTGGAAAACTGGTGTAAAACTTTATTGAGGTTTTTTAATGAATACCTGTAGAAAAGGTAAAAGAGATCCTATTAATCCGTACTTAATAAGGTATACTAACGGTCCCCACAGGCGTCATGCCCGAATGCGGGCTTTACGGCAGACAAAAAATTAAGAACCCGATGGTAACGCTACCTACCAGATTCAAGAGTATTTTCAAACCATACCAAAGGCTTACTCAAATCATCATCATCATTATCGTTTCAGCCGAAAGACGTCCACTGCTGGACATAGGCCTCCCCCAAGCGTTTCCACAACGACCGATCCTGTGCGTTTCGCATCCACCGCATTCCCGTGACTCTCACCAGGTCGTCGGTCCACGTTGTGGGAGGCCTTCCAACGCTGCGTGCGTTTTCCGGTGCGCGGTCGCCACTCTAGAACCCTTCGGCTCCATAGACCATCCGTGCTACGAGCAATGTGCCCTGCCCACTGCCACTTTCGTTTGGCGATTCTTCGGGCTATGTTGGTTCTCCTGCGGATATCTTCATTCCTTACGCGATCATGCAAGGAAACTCCGAGCATAGGCCTTTTCATTGCCCTTTTGACATTAAGCTTTCTGATGAGGCGACCATTGTAAGCGACCATGTTTCAGTGCCATATGTCTTTACTGGCTATACGCACTGGACATAGACTTTCGTCTTGAGACACTGGGGTATGTTGGACGAGAAGATACCGCGCTGCTTCGCTAAGTCAGCCGAGTCGGATTCTTATTCAAATATACACACAAAATTTTATCCAAATCAGTCAAGCCGGTTAGGAGGTACTGTATAGAATTACTATACATTGCCTGGGTATGGTATAAAATACTGGATTATACAGATTGCCGGTAACATATATCAAGATGTGAAAGTAACTGTACCTGTCTCTTTGGCTTTAAGGGTAAACTTCTAAACCGATTTTGATAGAATTGGTACGGAGTGCTATTTATCTGAATTCGACTTCACGTCCATTATATCCAACTCGCCTGCTCGAGTGAAAGTAGAAATAATCGCAAGGGTAAGGGCAATATTTATGTATTAAAAATTTAATAAATTTTAATAATAAATTTAATAAATTTGAAGATACCTATATTATAATCGTACGGAAATTTATTTTAGAATTTTAAGAATTTAGAATTTAGCGTGATTAAAAGTCTTCTATTTTGTGTGTTTTCCATTTCGTGAAAGCATATGGAACATAGAACGTAAATTGGTTGTCACTATTCAACATTATGCTGGCGTTTTCCGATATTCGGGTCAGTTTCTAGTCTAAGTAGATTTTGGCGAAATTATAGTTGGTATACTACGGCTTTTATGAATTTCTGTTTCCAAACCGATTCAAAGCTTTGAGAAGAGCTTCAGTACTGAACAGACGATTTCGGTGTCTAAACATCCAGTTGAGGCTGTGGAGCGTGAACTTACTGAGCACGATTTCTAGGCAAAGCTAAAACGTATTTAAGATATTTGATCATTTGCATTTTTTCTATTTTCTATAGTCTCAAAATAATGGACATTGAAAAAAAAACATCAACTAATTATAATCTCTTTTATTTCCGAAAGGTTTTTTTTTTAAATCTGTCAGTATTTTATAGAGGATTTGTATTTTTATTTTTAATGAATAAACTAAAAAAACTACAAAACCGATTTTAAAAATTTTTTCACCAGTTGAAAGTGACTTTATCATAGAGTGACATAAGCTATATATTTCCTACATTCACGTAAGCAAAGTCACTGGCAGAAGCTAGTATTTGCATAAAAACTCAGTTACTAACTAAACAAAATCACACATCACCAAAATCAGGACTCCTTTTACTTCAATTCTACTTTTTCAAAGCCATATTTACACTATAAAATCATTTTAGCAGACTTAAATACTGGACCCACAAACCAGGGGCGCCGACTCCGTGGGTGCTCGGGGGCTCGAGCATCCACGAGAAATAAACAGTGGGTGCCTAGCACCCCTGAGAATACACATCAAGAAACAAATCAGTAATCGCCTTTTAGGATGGGCGTTTTTTCATTACCCGACGACCCGTTTAGCACATTGGTTTAGAGCGCCGGTTGAGACGCAAAGGTCGCGTGTTCGATTTCCGCACCAACACAAATGTTTGTTGATGAAACAGATATTTATAACTTCGTTGTTCCTGGTTTCCATAGTACAAGGGAAAACCTTTGTTTGGGACCAGGATTATGTATGTGATGTTTTCCCTATTTATTAAATTTATTTATTTATCGGTCGATCAGTGTGCATTTCTCACACTTCGCCACTTTTTCGAGTCACCAAATGAGCATGAGCACCCATGAGGTTTTCTAAAAGCCGGCGCCCCTGCTGCAAACCACACAACCAGATCGATCAAATTAGAATCAAAACGAATTGTCACCGCAGCAGCGAACAAGTAGTGAACACGGCATGGAATATTATATTACAAAGGGAACGTACTAGCCCCAATTTACTGGACATTATTTGTAGCTGTGTTACCGCTGCGTTGACGCTGCGTGGATGCTGCGTAGACACTGGTGCTTGCGGCGTAATGTCGGCTCTGAAGGTAATGACTGCCCGCTATGATGTGTGGTCGTTTAGTAGAGAGACTAACTTGACTGGCGAGTTTGATTAACAAGTATTGTCATTGTATTCTGTTTGTGTTTTAAGTTTCGGTTAAAAGAAAATTTTGAGTTGATTCAATAAATAATAGCTTTGAATTCCACTCTTTTCTTACAATGTATGCACAAGGATTTAAAAGAGTTGGTCATTTTATTTTATTTTTTTAACTAAACTGATACCTAAGTAATATTGGTTAGGTGAGCAGTTCACAAACGTTGATAGTTACCTACAAAAAATTTAAAACGTCACTTCTTGGAAACTTTTTTTTTTTTGGATATAAACCATAGCTTGACTGCGATCCCACCTGGTGGTAAGCAGTGATGCAATCATTGATGGTGAGACGCACTAGTTTATTAAAAGCCTATTCACCCTAGCCTTGAAGGCACTTAAATTATAGTTGGACGGGAAGACCGCAACAGGCAAATTGTTCCAGTCCCACTTTACACCACTTTTACAGCAATTTTAGTGTTGTTTCTTTCATATGGGTGTTTTTTTTTTTAAATGACTGTATAATTAGCAACAAAGTACTCGTAGCTTTATATAGATAGAAGTCAAGGAAACTACTTGTTGCTTATTTTTTACAGAATCTGTGTTTCCTTGTAGCTACTACTACCTAGGCGTGCTTCATCGTCGACCAAACCATTGCCTACCAGGTGAGATAGTGTTGAACACTAGCTACTAGCTACTACTAGTGGTCCTGACAATAATAAAAAAAATACCTGATGTTACTATTCATTACCCTATTCGATTATCTTCTAAAAGACTTGCCCTAAAAAAAAAAAAATTCAAAAGCATTTTATTTCAAATAAACCATTTGCAGGCACTTTTGAAATGTCAAGAAGAAAGTCAGTCAGAAAAAAAAAATGATGCTAATTGCACATTCCAAAGCGAAGATCTTTATGGAGAAGAATGTGCAAGAAACAAGTGCTCTGACGATAGTACCCAGTTCTAGCTACTATAGCCAGTGACTATCCCAATCTAAAGCCTCCCCCACGTCAGGAGTCGATCTGATTTGGGACTCAAATGCTTCATTGTAATTTTGTACGTCCGTTGTTCGATTGACCATTGTTTGGGCAATAATGAGATATTCCTACCTTTGTATTGTAGGCGAGCTTTGTGTCCATGTCTGATAAGTCCCAGTGCTTTGAGATACTGTATGGTGGTGCACTGGCACAGGAGATAAGTCGGATGGAAGTCTCTTTGTAGATTGATTTTCGTATATCATTGATAATTTTGGCGCTAATTTCTAACGGATCTATGTAAAAATTTTGGTAACTGAAGGAACACGGGTGTGTTTTAGTAAAAGTCTCCTTTATAAAAAAAATAGAATAGAATAAACTTTATTGTATACCAAAATAATGACAAAGAAACTTAAATCTGTGGTTACAATGGCGGTCTTTTCGCTGACAGTGATAGTTTTTTTTTTATTCTTGACTAATAAGCACGCCTGGATAGTAGCTATAGGGAAACACAGATTCTGTAAAAAATAATCATCAGGTGAGATAGCTCACCTGATGGAAAGCGACGATGCGGTCGACGATGGAGCGCGCTTATCTAGAAGTAACCTATTCACTCTTGACTTAAAGATTCCCGGTTTATAGCCAAGATATCTACCAGAAAACCTTAGGATGGACTATATGAACTAATACTGAAAAAAAAAGATGTTTTCATCGAAATATTAAAACCCGTGGGTCATCTTACGATAATACCAACTATAAATACTGGTTTCCAAAACCGGTTCCGATCGCAATACAGCATCCCAGATCAAGTGCTCGTGTATCTTATCTGTCTGGAGATAAAACGCACAAATAACGTGCGTTTAACAAAACTTCGGGTTATTACCAAGCATTGGCAGTAATTCGTCACGATTATGCCTTCATTGTGGTTTTCGGATGCTCCAGTGTAGGGTTGTCAATCATACTTAATACTTTTACTATTTGAGAATTATTTTATGGAGAATATAATATCTGTATGAACGCGATAAACTCAAAACAAGTAAACGGATGGGCTTGCGGACAGCGAGCAATGGGTAGCTCGCCGTCCGACCGTCCGGTAACCGTCCGGACCAAGCCCAAATCGTCGACGGCGCGTACTGTTCCACGCGCGCCTCAAGGAGGTCAGAAGGGGTCGAAGCCTACTGGGGCCAAGGGTCTGCTTCTGAAAGAAAGACTCGGCCCTAGTACAAAAGGCAACGAATGAACAGGAGTGGGTTTATAGTCAGTAAAAGTCTGACACTATCTCCCGTTCCGCCCAAGAGCGGGGTCATTAGATGATAAAAAAAACTAGTAAACGGATTTTCATGTACTTTTTACTAATAGACAGACTGATTCATGAGTCACACGGGTGCTGGACTTGGGAGTAAACATGGTACCGGGATTTTCCGAAGGCATATGATAAAAAGAGAGTAAAATTGAGAGCAGTGGTGGCCGAGTGGTAACGACCCCCACTTACGAGTTGGTAGGTTGCAGTTCAAACCCAGCCAAGAGCATTACTTTGTGTAATTTATTTCATTACCACTGCTCTCAAAACGGTGAAGGAAAACATCGTGAGGAAACCGGCATGTCCTAGAACCAAAAATTCAAAGACATGTGACATTCACCAACTCGCACTGGGCCCGCGTGGTGGATTACGGCCCATTCCTTCTCCTAGAGAGGCCCGAGTCCCAGCAGTGGGAACATTAAAAAGCTGATTATGCTATGCTATGCTATGCTTAATATAATAATAGAAATATGCGGCAAGTCTTTTTCCAAATCTTGGCTAAGGCAGTGCAGGGATCTTGGAAACGTAGCAATAATCAAAATTATTTACAATGCGTTGGTACGGAGCCGACTCAAAAAAAAAATTGCATGTAGTGAAGATGAGAATGTAGAGATGGATGTGTAGTGTGAGGAAAATGGGTAAAGTGAGAAAGGAGTATATTAAAGAAAGTTCTCTATAAGAGAGGGAATCATTTGTCTTGGTATGATCATATAAAGAGGAGGGATGAAACGAATGTTACTAAAAGAGTTATGATTATACATGTGGATGGGTGAAGAGGTAGAGGGATGCAAAAGAAAAGATGGATGGATTGTGTAAAGAGTGATATGAAAGAAAAGGAAGATAGTGATAGTATGACGGGTGACAGGATAGAATGGAAGAAAAAAACGTGTTGCGCTGACCCCAAATAAGATGGGAGAAGGGCAGAAATATGCTGATGAAACTATTCACAAAAAACTGGGCAAGTGCAAGTCGGACTCGCACACAGTTTGTACCGTATGAAAACAGTTTAATTCCCGAATTGAGTTATGAAGATTTTTCCGAATGGCAAGAAAGTTTTTTTTTGTGACGTAACTACAAATTTACAGTTTTCAGATTTTTTCCTATACTTGTGTTTTGAGACTTTGCTTCATGCCAAATTTCAAGATTCTAGGTCAACGGGAAGTATCCTATGAATTTTGATTCCCTTGAGAGTGTCGAAATACACTTTTTTAGCGACATAAACGGCCGTATCATTTTTTTCCGTTAACTCAGATGTTTGATGTTTTCACAGCTTCAAGGGACCGCAGACCTAATTATATGGTTTTAATTTCAACTCGAAACCTCCACGCGTTCCCGAGATAAAGGGTCTAGACAGACAGACAGATGGATGGACCACAAAGTGATCATATAAGGGTTCCGTTTTTTTCCTTATGAGGTACGGAACACTAAAAACAGTATTTCCGTAAACTGACAACCATGAGGCACAGTCATCGACGATGTGGTTTCAACGTAGGCAGTAATCGATGCGAAATATACGTAATGAGGCGAATAATTTGCACTTTTACTGCAGCCACCGTAGCGTATGGTTACTGTAACCGAAATTGGAGTTATTTCAATGGGTATGGAGAATTTTACACTTATTTCGATATTACTTATTCTGAATTGTTGAAGGTTTTTGATTGGTTGTGGAATTATTACGGTTGAAAATAGTGATCTTTTGACAGTTCAGTATGGTCAGACCGTCCAGTAACCGTCCAGACCGAGCCTAAGGCCGACGGCGCTCTAGGAGATGTCATCAACCGTAGGGGCCCAGCAGGGTCGAAGCCTACTGGGGCCATGGGTGATGTGAAAAAGATCCCCGAGGCCCTGGAACAATGGTAAAGAATGAACATGAGTGGGTTTTTAGTCAGTAAAAGTCCGACACGCCCTCTTGCTCCACCCAAGAGCGAGAAAAAAAGTTCAGTGTGATGATTAGGAAGTTCTTTCATTATGGGTATAATGATTCTGTGTGATGAGTATAGACTATTACCGGGATATAATCTTCTACCTTTGTTGTTTTTTTTTTTTTTGAAAGACTTCCATGTTTTTTAGTGTTTTGTTTTCGATGTGGAAATCATCAAGTCAAGTCAAGTCAAAAATTTTTTATTTCACATAGGCCTACATGGGCACTTATAAAACGTCAGAAGCTAGTGCACGGTTCCAAATTGGTCGTTTCCTATGGAGAAGAACCGGCAAGAAACTCCATGGTTACTCTTTTAAAAAAATGATTGTTTACAATATTTTCATATTACAGTATTAATAGACATTATGTAAGAACAGTGTAGACCAGTCGATATTGTAGCCAAAAGCACAATAAAAATAATAATATTAAAAAAAAAAAAAGTGAGTCGTAATAGGAAGTAACCGAGGTCCACGGTGTTCTCACATTCACATTTAAAAAAAAAGAAGCTCATCCCATGACATCCCGCGCTCTTGGGCGCTCTTACTTATATTTTTAACTTTTCAACTTACTGTTCACTTAGTAGACCAAGTCCTTCTATCGATAACAATACAATAATATCTACCTACCTATAGACTTCTCGAGTGCGGACCTAGGCCTGTACCTTGACGTTTAAAGTAAGATTGTTTCATTCTTATTTCCAATGTGGGTAAGAGATGGCGCTAAACAACCTGTATAGCTCTGTCTCTTACCAACACTGAAATAAGAATGAAACAATCTTACTTTGAACCTCATGGTAACCCCCCTGGCCTTCTACAAGGACATATTACTTTTATGGTCTGAGTATCCTTCTAGGGCATCCAGTCTCGACGACTTATATTTACACGATCGATTGTTTAAGAATATAATTGACAGTAATTGCTTTTTTCGATCTCATTGTTTGCAAAAATTGTTGGTAGATAGGTAAAGAAACCACCTTGTTTGGTCAATCGATTGCTGGCTGGACTTTGATAAATGGTAAATGATATTTATTTTGTAAATAGGTTTAAAAAAACACTTTTACACGTCAATTTTATTTTTCGTCATTTTTAATCTAGATGAGGCCGGTGTTTCCTAGTTGACTACCCTGAGAAGAAACACCGAAACAAACTTACTCTTTCTGATTAACATAAAGTTGTTTTTTTATTATGTACTAGCTGTTACCCGCAGCAGTGATAATTTTTTTGCAATCTAAAAAAAACTTAATAATACTTTTTGCCCAACCTGGGATTTGCACCTAGGACCTCACGCTTAGCAGTCACACATACAACCACAAAACCAACGGGGCTGTTAATGTCATAAAAAATATAATAGCTGGCGCATAAAACAAAATGGCGGTTAGGACAAGGAAAATACAGCTGTTATCACACAGCAACACAAAGAGGAACTGCTTCTTAAATTACTTTTATTCTTCTTCCTCAATTTTCCTCATAGAACTTGCAACGAAGCTCATATTATCACGTTGAGCAAAAAAGGACCAAGTATAAGTGCAACCCATAAAATATATGTCCCGCACTAAATAAAGAAAGTTCAGTAATTTTAGTTTAAAAAGTGCGGTATCATCGGATAAAGCACTTTGCTAGATAAAGTGTTATTCTCAGAATTAATGTTTGATAGAATTTTATTGTTAAGTCCGGTTTTTATTCTTTCTCTTTTCGGTTTCTTTCTTTCTTGATGACAATGTTTATGCTGAAAACAGCACAGTTTTGTAAATTATTGCCCTATATACTGCCCTTATTTTTATATTATTATTTTATATTTAAGTTTGTGGCGTACGGTGATATGGCCATAATTATAAAGAAAGTACTAACTGTTTCGGTGCCCTAGTTTTTCCTTTTTGGCAGTCATGTTGACAGTTCGCTGGTTTGAGGAATCGGTTTGGATTTAATTTCATCAGTATCATTGTTATAACAAATATTACATGAGAAATATCCTGCCGTGTTATATTTATGTAGTTTCCTCATCATCGATTGTAATGAAATTTAACTTAGAACTGTGGAAAAGCATTTTCCCAAATGGCAAAGAACTCGGACTAATAATACTTCTTAAAAACTAAGCAACATTGTTTAGTTTAGCTATGCTGTGATTTTTGATGGGACGGTATGATTTTACCTACTTGGGTATCACCATCATGTTAGTTGAAAGCAAAGTCATGTCACTGTCATAGACTAACCACAAAACGGTTGTCCAATGTCAAAACGATTACGTCAAAATCTTTAAACCACTTTGTTATTGAACGTTAGACTAGTAGACGCTCTTTAAAAAAAAACTTTTTTGTAATATCGATAAACCACTCTTGCCATATATGATTTCTAGATTAATTTGTAGCTTTGAGGCTGTACAATTTTGCGATATTCTTTTAAAAATTACACCACATGATAAAAGTGTAAAACAAGGCGATATATGTAAAATATAATTATGCAATATTTTAGTAAGATACTGTCAGTATCAGAAAATCGCAAATTGGCAGATAGCTTTTTTTACTTTGCAGCCCGTCAATATAGACAAAGTTCTTTTTTTTTAATTCTGAGCGTCGCTTGGTTCCTTCATCCTGAAAACAATAACGGACAGGTGGAACAGCCCCTTATTTGGGCATTGGCATTGGGCTGCATGCCCCTGTGGCGTATAATATATCATTCAGTGTTTTTTATGGTACTTTTTAGCTACAGGTTTTCTGGTAGTGTTTAGTAACCAACTATTCATAGACTTTGTCCGAAATATGAGATTTTTATTGATAGCGTTGATTTAAAGAAGTACATATTTTGTTTGGGTATATGTTAACGGCAAAACAGTAGTAAAAACAAGGAGTATGTAAGAAAAAAAAGAGCCTTTTAACACCTCAACAGTTTAGAAAAAAAATACACGTATCGCAATACCTTTCAATATCTCCAATTCATATCAGAATTTTCCCTTTGCTCGCTAAAATGTCCAGAAGGCGTTTCAGAAGCGCGGGAAAATAAAGAAAACCGTGTAATTCATTCCGAACCTACCCGTTTCACTGTCAGGGCCCTTACGAGTGTGGGCGTGAATATTACAGGCGCGAAATATCCCGGTACATTGGCTTTTTATTGTTTTATGTTTTATCTGTGCCATTTTTTTAGTCTCTGGCTTTTGGCGCCATTTTTAGACGGCCATTTTTTTATTTTTAATGGCACTAAGTAAAATATATTTTTACTAGATAAAATGATCGCTGATCTTTGTGTATGTCGACTGGCATTATGAATAAATTGTACAAGTTTTTAGTTGGGTACTCATAACTTTACGTTGGATAATTATAGTACCTAACAGTTTAAAAGACGAAAGAAAAAGAGACATAAAAAAGAATTATGGAGGAACATACCAAAATAACACCTACCACAGTGTTGTTATTTTAACCCAAATTTTGACTGGTAGAGAATGCCTTGTTGCATTAAGTCCGCCTATGTACAACTACTGTACATGAAGTTTAAATAAATAAATATATGTGTGCAAGGCAAACAGAGAGAAAATAGCTTAAATCCAATCGCATGCCAAAAATTTTAATCCTTATAAATCCAATACAGATCGAAATCACTTTATACAGCTTCCACATTTTAAAACCACTAAACAAATTCGATAACCAATAAACCGTAACCACAGGTAACTTAATATTCCATTAATTTCAATTAATTTGCTTGTTTTAACTGAAACCCCACTGAAGTATCTATCGACCCAATTGTGGAACCTTTCGAGCAAATGTAGATCAAGTGTAATTGAATGAAATACCGATAAATAGTGACTATGTTAATGTACGGAGACGGTTGGATTGATTGCGGTGATAGACTTATGTCGTAACCGCCACTGGTCGTATGTAGTTGTCAAACTGGTTGCTAGTAAGAATATTTCTCTAAAGGCATTGTTTAGACCAAACATATTGTCGGCCGCTGACTGTGAGCGCACGTTACGCTGTATATCGTTTTTCCATGTATATTTATTAACTATTACGGCCTGTTCACGGTCTTAGCGGCAAGTGGCGCGGCGACCGGGGCATCGGTAAGCAGGGCGCTATGAGCGGCGTCTCGAGGCGTGCTTTAAACATTTTTATACATTTGTTCTTACCGCTCGCCGCCCTGCGATTAGCTGTCACTCTGACAGCCGCAAGGTCGTGAACAGGCCGTTACGTAGTGTGTTGTCGCTGACTCTCGGTGGCCGATTATTGTACTACGCGTCTATGCACGGTGGACACCGAACGTAATAGCGAGTGTGAACTGTAAGCCAGAGTGTGAACTGGGGCTGACAGTAAGCATACTCACAGTCGGCGGCGGACAATAGGTTTGGTGTAAATGATGCCTAATAAGCAGTCAATTTGTACACTGTTATTAGCTTGGAACTTATAAGTAAACTTCTAATGTTTTGCAAATACCTCAAAAGTAAGGCGAACTATTCACGCGTAGCTTTATAGAGTCATTGTATGCTTTGTGTACTGCAACGTCGTGCCGTTTTGTTGTTGCCGCTTTGTCGACAGTGATTCATAGTTTTGTATATAAGCTGCGATCCTGGCGTACGCCAAGCGTACACTAACGAATACGCGTCTGTGAAGCTACGCGTCCTTGGACAGTAGGCCTAAGTCTGTTGGATGGTTTTTAATCTATCACGCTTTAAAGGTTCCTCGGATTTTGATGACATTTAGTATACAGGTGGACCATAATCTAGCTCAGTACTTAAGATAGTTTTTGTCCCATTTTTGTTATTGTAAGGCATTTGGACTTTCTAACTAGCTTAAAATTCGAAAGTAAAATTCAGACTAATATTCTGCAAAATGGACAGTTAAAATATACATGGTAGATAAAGACACGACAGCGATTTTATCCAGTTGAAATTAAAAAAAGTAAAAATTAAAAAAAAAATTTGGAACAAACCAACGAAAAATTTCCCAACTGGGTGGTCCAGAATCATGTACTAGATCCATGGTATTTGTTTGTGCGTCGATGCCAAAGGCAACCTGTATACATGTATACTGTGTACCTAGATATTTATTACTAATAGAAATTGAAATTGTAATTTCCACTGAAATTGATTTGTCAAATATTTAGTACAAATATATAAATTGAAATTGTAATTTCCATTGCAATTGATTTGTCAATCAAATCAACTTACTCACTACTCAGTAGGTATCAATAGTGGACGTATGTATATCTATTAATAGATACGATTTGCAATTCCTGTAGCTATCAATGGTATAGCAGTTGCAAATTGCACAATAGACTTCCCGAAACTCGCGTATCGAATGATATAAACTTAGTTACCACAGAGGCGAGCCAGAATGCCTCCTCAGAGGGCCCTTTAATCTAAAACGTATTAAATTACAACTCGTATAATGTACTCATGAGGTTTTATATTAATATCCTTTCTTATTATTTCATTGATTTAGAAATGAGCTCTTTTAAAACTTGATAATGCAGTGGCGAACTTTGTCCCGGGGTAATTTTATAAAAGTGATGAGCGATTTTTATTCTCTTGCAAAGTAGGGATGATGAGCAGATATTCCATAAGCTTATGATCATAATTTAAGCAATTACAAATAAATCGAATAATCCCATCTTAGTTATTACACGGACTTTTAAAGATTTTAACAGTACGCAATTTGACTAGTAACGATAATTTGGTTCAATAAATTGCTGATACTTTGAAAAATTGGCTCAAAAACATTTACAAGATATTTATGACACAATTTTAAACAGACACAATTTGTAAATTAGTCCATCCATTGACTTTATACGCGCGCCTTTCCTCCACTTTATATGACGTAGATGCTGCTGATTATAGAATGTTCTCGTGCAGGCAATCTATCGTGGGCGGTTGAACTGTAAGGTGTAAACTGAGGGTACATGTACAAGTGTTACTACTGAAATAAAAGTATTTATAACAAGTTCCAGTGTTTGCTTTCAATAGGTAGTTCGATCTCTTTTCGCATTAGAACATTAACAAAATTTACTTTTCTCAATATCGAGTACACCTTATAGCGTCCTGTGTGCTTTATCCAGTTCGACATGCTTTGGGTAGTCGGTTCTGACACCAACCTTAGCAAGGTTATTAGCAAATCTATTCATCGCTCGTGTAGGTAAATTATATTCTTCTATAGCTTTTATTTTTTAAGGTGGAAAATTCATCAAATAACTGTTCCTGCTCATGGTAGACCGAGAGGGCTCGGACAGATTATGATGGTATTGACAGAGTACTTACATATACATGACTGGTCTGTTGGTCTAGTGGTCAGTGGCCCTGACTGCTATGCCGCAGGTCGTGGTTTCGATTCCCACCCAGGACAAATGTGTGATGAGCACGATCATTTATTTGTTCTGTGTCTGAGTGTAATTTATCTATAGTATGTATTTATGTAGAAATATATAAGTATGTATAGGTATCAGTTGTCTGCTAATCACAGCACAAACTCTGCTTGGTTTGGGACTAGATGAAGTTTTGTGAAAGTTGTGGAATTTAATATATATTTCAAAAGACACTATTTTATTGTCGCTTAAACCATTTTGCCTCGAACACTAAAAATTTCAATACCCAACTGCAATATTAAAAACAGAATCACACATCTCCGCTCATTAACCAGCTATTAAAGGACCCCTTTTCATTAAAACCGTGAACATTCAAAGAGCAAAATCGCATATCTTTTGTGCTAATTTAACACCTCACATTAAGAGAAACACGACACCCGAAGAGAATTCGCGAAACTTTTCATACACCATAATGGCTTATTATATAGTACAGCCAGTTTTATATTTCAATGCTTAATATTTTCAAAATTAACAATATAATTGGGCAGCGAGTCGAGTTTTGCGCACAATGCACGGTGCTTTTAGACATCTGGCGTTGAAAAAAGGGCGGATATACGAAACAGGGTCTCAATAGAATTGTGTCCCAAAGGCCTGGAATTTTATCAACAATCTTCCTTAAATCCGTCCCCGAAAATAACAGACAAACTACTCTATTAATACGAAGATTAGGTCCATAATTGCGCACTGAACAGTGGCACTTAATACTATTTGCCATGACACACTGAGTTGCATCTGAACATCCCTTAGAACACATTCACTTTGATTTTTTGCGCAGTAAATCGACGTTTGTTTGTTATTCGATTTCATGGTTTATTTTGGTAGTGTTAGAGTTGGAATTTGTTTGTGTTGAGTTGAAGAATAAGTCATCACCCTTTGTAGGAATTAGGTGTAGCGTATAATTAGCGATTTTGTGAAAATTGTTAGGTAAACGTGCCTAAACGTAGGGCTGTACACGAACCGGTGTTTATGCGAATACTCAAAGAAATATTATTTGAGTTGACGAATACGTGAATTATGATTTAACCTTTCGCTAGTAGTGTGTGTATGATATATTATTACTTTCGTGAAAGTGATGATTGGCTTATAAAAGGATTAGAGTTTCGACTGTTCTGTGAATACTTTCTTGCCTTCTTTTTTTCACAGGATCATAGGAGTTATATAACTATTTGGGGTCGTAAAGTTTGTTTCTTTTAACGATTCCAACTGTTGTATTTTTAGGGTTCCGTAGCTCAGAAGGAAAAAGCAGAACCCTTATAGGATAACTTTGTTGTCCGTCTGTCTGTCAAGACCCTTTATCTAGGGAACGCATGGAGGTATCGATTTGAAATTAAAACTATATAATCAAGTCTGCGGTCCTTTGAAGCTGTTAAAAAATCAAACTTCTAAGTTAACTAAAAAAAAAGATACGGCCGTTTATGTCGCAAAAAACGTATATTTCGACACTCTCAAGGGAATCAAAATTCATGGAGTACTTCCCGTTAAATCTTAAAATTAGGCATAAATCAAGGTTTTGTAGCACAGGTATAGGAATAAATCTGAAAACAGTATATTTGATGTAACGTCACAAAAAAAAACTTTTTTTGCTATTCGGAAAAATCTTTAAGATTCCATTCAGGAATTGATCTAATTACATAGGTATGTTTGTGCGGAACCCTCAGCGCGCGAGTCCGACTCGCACTTGCCTAGTTTTTTCAATCTTAAGCATTCTAAGACCAACATTTTAAAGAGAATTTCAAAGATTTGTAACGCCTTTGCGACGATGAGATGAGTTGCTGGTCCTTGCCTTTTCCCAACTATCTGCCGGTTCCGGTTGAGGCTTAATACCAGTATTTTGCATGGAGTAACTGCCTATCAGACCTCCACGACCCAGTTACAGGACAACACGATACTCCCTAGATACGAGTAAATTGATGGTCAGACTTTCTGGCGTCTGGATACCTGTAACTGACTGTCAAAGATCTACGAACGACGACCGGGACCAACGGCTCTACGTGCTTTCTAAGACACGGGGTGTCAATAATGTCCTAGTTAACTAGTAAATATGAATAGTAGTAGTAGGGCCGGGTGGCTCATCATCATCATCACTGCAGTCGAAAGACGTCCGCTGTTGGACATAGGCCTCCCCAAGTGTCGCCATAATGACCGGTCCTGTGCGTCTCGCATCCATCGGATCCCGCGACCCCCACCAGGTCATCGGTCCATCTTGTGGGAGGCCTTCCAACGCTGCGTCTTCCGGTGCGCGGTCGCTACTCCAGAATTTTTTAGCTCCATCGACCAACCAGCGTTAGGCACTAGTTGTCTGGCATTCATGCTGAACTGAACCTAATTTGGTGCAGCCGTGAGGCACACAACTATATTTTTTTTATATTTTTGTTTCATGTCACCTAAATATTGTGTTTGTGCCTTGTGCTGTACCAAATAAATTATTTTCTTTCTTTCTTTCCATTGACCATCTGTTCTGATCTTATGAATTTATGAAAATTATTTTCTGTGTTCGCAATGCAACATTTAAAATTGATGTCTGTAATTAATTTTGTTTAGATGAACAATATTGTGAAATGAATCTGTTCGGCGAGCAACCTAAAGGTTGACTGGTAGAGGTTTTTTTTTTTTTTTATTCGATATAAACCACTGCTTGACTGCGATCCCACCTAATAGTAAGCAGTGATGCAATCATTGATGGTGAGGCGCACTAGTTCATTAAGAGCCTATTCACTCTAGCCTTGAAGGCACGTAAATTATAGTTGGACGGGAAGACCGCAGTAGGAAAATTGTTCCAGCCTTGTTGCATTAAGTCCGCCTATGTACCGTTGCTGTACATGAAGTTTAAATAAATAAATAAATATGCCCTGCCCACTGCCACTTAAGTTTGTCGATTCTTCTGGCTAGGTCGGCAACCTTAGTTCTCTGAATATCTTCACTTTTGATGCAATCACGCAAGGAAACTCCGAGCATAAATAATAATTATTAAGTACATACTTAAATTATTTCTGCCAGCCCTTACAAGAATGTGAGGTACAAGAAGGTGAGGTAACAAACGGAGCGTGTCAGCGTACCGCCCAACAATTTTCTGCCATTAAACTATTTACGGAATAAAAAATATGGCCTACATTGTACTCGAGTTAAAAATGACGGCAAAAATGTACCTTTTCATACATATTAGTATCACGTTGAGGGCTGAAGTTAAGTAAAGAGTTGGGTTGACAATTAGTGCTTTGTAAACCGTTTTGAATAAAAATACTGGATGGAAATTATGAGGGGGTTTTGTTATGAAGTTTTTTGTTTGTATCATTTAAAGTAGTGTTCGTCACCTCTCCTGCTTTCAATTGAAATTGTTATTATTTACGGTTGTTTTTATAGTAAGGTTTTATTTAATTTTGTTAATATTAATGGTATGCCTATTATTTTTTAGACTTTATTTACTATTTCGTCCAAATTCCGACGCTGTGTGGTCATTTCTCATAATCAAAAAAATAAGGGGATGTGAGTGTGAATTGGTGTGTGAATTGAGTGTGTGTGCGAGTAAGACAGGGAGCTCAAAAGATTATTAAGAACTAGCTTCTACCAGCGTCTTCTGTGTGAATATTGGTTATTGCAGACACGAAATCGAAGCCAGATAAAAAGTAGCCTATTTCCTTCCTTGGGGACAAAGTTTACACCACCAAATTTCATCAAAATCGGTTCTTTAGTTTAACCATGAAAGGGTAACAGACAGAGTTACTTTCTTAACTATCACGCGCGCCTCAAGGAGATGTCAGCAACAGGGGCCCAGCAGGGTCGAAGCCTACTGGGGCCAAGGGTCTGATTCTGAAAGGAAGACTCGGCCCTGGTACGAAAGGCAACGAAGGAACAGGAGTGGGTTTTTAGTCAGTAAAAGTCTGACACTATCTCCCGCCCCGCCCAAGAGCGGGGGATGTCATAAGATGATTTTCCCACCGAAAAAAAATAAAAAAACAACTTTCTTAACTATATATATATATATAAATTAATAGCTGTTCGTTAGTCTCACTAAAACTCGAGAACTGCTGAACCGATTTAGCTAATTTTGATCAAAAGATCAAAATCTAGTCCAGGGAAGATTTAAATGGTGAGTAAAATGGAAAAATCACGAAAAAAAAAATCCTAATATTATGTCATCTCTAATTAAAATGTCATTTTAAAATATGCTGGTTCTGGTAATGCCAGTAGATGGCGTTATCCTTTGACAGTTCAGTTAAAAGGTATCACAACATTCATTGACATTAAGGCGGAACAAAGTTCGCCGGGTCAGCTAGTTAATACATATAGCATACATAGCATAGTCGGCCTTTTAATGTTCCCACTGTTGGGACTCCGGCCTCCTCTCTAGGAGAGGGAACATGGACAGGGAGACATGTGACATCCACCAACCCGCACTGGGCCCGCGTGGTGGATTACGGCCCATTCCCTCTCCTAGAGAGGAGGCCGGTTAATACATATGTTTACATAATATTATTGTATACTTCAGAATAGAATTATTACTAATCGGTTGCAGAAGTAATTCAGTTTCTTTTTATCTGTAAAAACTTTAACTATTAAAACTGTATGACCCTAAAACATCCAAATTGCTCAGCGGAACGTGTAAACAGCTGTCACTTTAAACATAATGTACAGACGAATACGACACATTAAGGCCAATGTTGGCATGGCTACTGGTCAAGCAAAGAGATTGAACAAAAAAAATCCTTTGATCCAGAAGGCCAAAATGACCCACCCAAGTCCCCGTGACAAATATGTGGCACTCAATTTGATTTTTCTTTTTTTTTTCATAACTTTTGAGTGTCAGCTGTCTTTGATGCCCGTTATGGCTACGGGTTTTTTTTTAAGAGTTTTCGTGGCTCTGGAACGCAAAGGGCAAGAGTCAGACACACCCTCTCACTTCACCCTAGAGTGGGAGAAGTCATTTGATGATATCGTGCCGCACACACGGGCGTTTGTTCCGCCTGAATCCGAAGCAGAAATCTCCCGAACCGGCCATGTTAGGACGCCTTGGCGCCTCTGCAGCTTCTCCTCAAACAAGGGTGTTACCACTGCGATTCTGACGTGCCTAGGAAAATACAGGCTTTATTATAGAATTTTAAATTGTTGATAAAAAATTGTAACGTGTGAGAATCAAACCGACAACGCCCAACCACTGCGCCAACCATACTACCAATTAGTTATCTCTTTAATTTTAATGTCGAAAGGAAGTAAGTGATTATAATATCTTCATCAAAACAGCTTCTTTGTTATACCACTCATCAGTTTACTTCTTAACAACATAATTTGTGATACACGGCCCAAAACGTGGCGTTATTTTTACTCGTCTTTGATCAACATCTTGTTATGTTTTAGGTGCATGTTTTCTATCCTAAATCAAAGGGTTAAAGGACTGAGTAGAAAGTAAAATTATTATCTTTTTATATCTTCTTTTGAAGATGTTCAGTCTATTGTGACTTTTTATGTCATCGTATTTTTTTTTTAAACTAATATGAAATGTCAAAGTTCTCACATAAATGCAACTTGATACTTTTCTAATAAAACCGCCCCAGTGCGAGGCGAACTCGCGCATGAAGGGTTCCGCACCATTACAACATTAGACGGTACATTATTATTATTATTAATATCGAGCAAAAAAACGGCAAAAAAACACGTTTGTTGTATGAGAACCTCACTTAAATATTTATTTTATTCTATTTTTATTATTTTTTGTTATAGTGGCAACAGAAATACGTCATGTGTGAAAATTTCAACTGTTTAGCTATTACAGTTCATGAAAAACCTGGTGACAGACAGACGGAAAGTGGAGTCCTAGTAATAGCAGGGGCCTATTACTAGGAATCCACTTTCCGTCTATCTGTGTGGTTGTTGGTGGTTTGGGTGGTGTACGGAACCCTAAAAATAAGTTGTAGACCATTAAGCAGTCTAGAAGTGTCATAAAACTTATAAAGATTTGAATTTGCAATTGTGAAGATTCAAAGACGTTGTTCGGGGTTTCATTTGTTTAGAATTTATTACAATTGTATGTAAATATATTCGATTACAAATGATCGCAAAAGGATCAGATGGAACACCTATAACTTTATGAACGAGTAGACGCCATTAACTTTGGTAAGCTTCGAGCGATGACATTTTGAATTATATTTGAATTGATCAAGAATTTTCTTATACGACGAGACCAGACTTCGTTCGTTTATATTCTGGAAGTATTGTTATTATTTAGCCCTATACTGTCCCTTCTGATGAGGCCCATTGAATGGAATGGGCCTCATCAGAAGGCTCACAGTCACCCAAAGGGCAATGGAAAGGGCTATGCTCGGAGTTTCCTTGCGTGATCGCATAAAGAATGAAGATATCCGCAGGAGAACCAAGGTCGCCGACATAGCCCGAAGATTCGCCAAACTAAAGTGGCAGTGGGCAGGGCACATTGCTCGTAGAACCACAGATTACTGAATAGTAGAACGGATGGTCGATGGGGCCGAAAGGTTCTAAAGTGGCGACCGCGCACCGGAAGACGCAGCGTTGGAAGGCCTCCCACAAGGTGGACCGACGACCTGGCGAGGGTCGCGGGAGTGCGGTGGATGCTAAAAGCACAGGATCGGTCGTTGTGGCGACGCTTGGGGGTGGCCTATGTCCAACAGTGGACGTCTTTCGGCTGAAATGATGATGATGGTGATGATACTTTCCCACTGCTGAGCCTCCCCCAATAAAAAATAAAGTCGCCATAGACAAGTCCGGTTAAGCAGATAGCAACCTAATGAGCAGATGGCAACCTAATGACCTGAGAGTGACCTCACGAAATAAAAAAACAAAAAACTTTTGAAAATACATAATAAGTAGTTAGAACTTTTAACCCATTGAATGCTATAGTCAACTGTCAAGTCACAATCAGTGGCCCCCATATGAAATAGCCTGCTACGATTTACTTCGTAGTTGTTTTCAATCCCGTATACTAAATAACGCAGATTAACATAATAATACATATAATATGTAGTGAAGGCCTACGTAAATATACGTAGTCGACATCTATTACTAGCTACGTAATATTACATACATACATACATATTCAGCCTTTTAATGTTCCCACTGCTGGGACTCAGGCCTCCTCTCTCTAGGAGAGGGAATGGGCCGTAATCCACCACGCGGGCCCAATGTGGGTTGGTGGATGTCACATGTCTTCGAATTTTTGGTTCTAGGACATGCCGGTTTCGTCACGATGTTTTCCTTCACCGTTTTGAGAGCAGTGGTGATGAAATAAATTACACAAAGTAATGTGCCTGGCTGGGTTTGAACCCGCGACCTACAATTTGTAAGTCGGGGCCGTTACTACTCGGAAGTAGGAATTCAATGGTTTAAATAATTAACGCAAACCAACAAGAAACACTGCGGCATAGCACCTGCATCTCCAGCCGAACACTCCAGTGTACATCTCCCGCCTGCATCACCACCTCCCACCATAAGGATGGAAGACATCGTGGAGTACATTTGCCATAAGACGAAGTTCGCATTGAGGGTAAAACTGGGGTCGCACCGTCAGAGGGCGATGGCCGTCAGGGCTATCAGGGGGTATCGTACGATCTCCTACGAGGCGGGTTGTGCACTGGCCGGATCTCCGCCCTGGGAACTGCAGGCGAGAGTCCTCGCCTCACTGTACCGGTGGCGCGAGGAGATGAGGACGCGGGGTGTTGAACCGATGCAGCGCGAGATCGAGCTGCGTCGGTCTCAGCTCCAAGAGGTCATGGTGGCGGAATGGCGGGACAGGCTTCTGCGCCCTACCGCCGGCCTCGCCACCGTCGATGCGATCCGACCAGTGCTCGACGAATGGCTCGGGAGGAAGCACGGCTCCCTGTCATTTAGGGCGACGCTGATGCTCTCGGGGCATGGCTGCTTCGGGAAGTACTGGTGTCGCATAAACAGGGAGCCGGACGCTCGGTGCCATCACTGCACCGACTGTCGGGAGGACACGGCGCAACACACACTGGCAGAGTGTGCCGCATGGGAGGAGCAGCGCCGTGTCCTTGTATCTGAAGTGGGCCCCGACTTCTCGCTGCCGGCCGTCGTTCGTTCGATGGTCGGAGGCGTCGAGTCGTGGGATGCGTTGATCTCCTTCTGTGAAGCCGTAATTTCGCAGAAGGAGGCTGCGGAGAGGGAGAGGGAGGCCGTGGCCACTCTTCCGTGCCGCAGCAGGCGAACCGGGCGTCGGCGGAGGGCAGACAACGCCCTCTTCCAGCCCCCATAAAGAGGTCCGGAGGGACGGTGGACTAGGGGTCGTCCGCCGTCCCCCATCCAGCAAGACCCGAGGCGGCGGCGCGTAGTGTTCCACGCGCGCCCCTATTGGACGTCGCGGGGGGAGGACACCTCACACTCCCCGCGGGCTTGAGGTGACCCGCGTAGGCGGGCCGGCACTAGCCGGGGATCATGGATGGCGCATCAGCTCCCACAATCCCCGGTCCAAGTGTGGGAGAGAACACTGAGGTGGTTTTTAGTCAGTAAGAGTCTGACAGACCCCTTCATCTGCCCCAGGCGAAGGACATCCATGAGGATTTTCCACCCCGGCAACAAAAAAAAAAAAGGGGTCGCACCGTGACGTCAACTTCAAGGCGTTCGTGTTGCGAGTCCCGAACACTTTACTGCCACTCATGTTGAAGGAAGACTTTTGGCCGCAGGGCGTGGTGTTCCGTCGCTTCCGCGGACAGGTGCCACAGAACAGCACAAACTTAATATTGTGCAGTGTGAAGTATTATTAACATGATCATAAGTCTTATTTTACTAATAATAAACTGTATTTACTTTATATATGTTAGTCTGTGATGAAATAAATTACAGAAAGTAATGCGCCTGGCTGGGTTTGAACCCGCGACCTACACTTCGTAAGTCGGGGCCGTTATCACTCGGCCACCACTGCTCTCAAAACGATGAAGAAAAATATCGTGAGGAAACCGGCATGTCCTAGATCCAAAAATTGGAAGACATGTGACATTCACCAACCCGCACTGGGCCCGCGATTACGGCCCATTTCATCTCCTAGAAAGAGGAGGCTTGAGTCCCAGCAGTGGGAACATTAGAAAAGGCTGATTATGCTTATGTTAGTCTGTATCTCTGGGCCAAGATACCTAAAAATAAATGTTTTATTATTATTAAATGATATCAAAACAAAAATACACAAGAACTTATATTTCATCTGTGATATTGTGTTCACAGAAAAATATAATGTTTTTGATACAGACTCAGGTGTTTTCCTTTTGTCTTCCATTTTCATTGTTTGAACAATCTATAAACTTTGAACTATGAACTATTATTTCTGAAATATTCTTTGGTATAATGTTCATTATAATGAAATGGGGAATGAATAAATACCCAGTATTGTTATTCTGTCTTATTGTTTGTTGTAAGAAATTTCAGAGACTTACAATGGAAATAAAAAACCTATTTTATTTGTTTATTGGCTCATCTACAATAGTTGCGCTCTATAACCTTAGAGCGCATCATTCATGGTATTAATAACATGTAATAAATTAAACTCATATTCTGAAAGTAGTGTAATGAGAATCGAAAACTGAATCGATTTCAGCTATTTTTAAAATACCTTAAAATAATCAAGACATAGGTATTCTAAGATCAGATTCTCAGGCGGTCGCTTCGTTCTACGAAACAGTAATGCTAGCAAAGGCGGCCGCACGCGCAATAGAACGGCCCTCACGCCCCAGCCGCCGGGATCCCAATATCGATTTCCAGCCACCGTAGGTGCTGGCTTTGCGGACGGCGAGCAATGGGTAGCCCACCGTCTGACCGTCCGGTAACCGTTCGGACCGAGCCCAAGTTCTCGATGGCGCGTAGTGTTCCTCAAGGAGATGTCAGCAAAACCGTATGGGCCCAGCGAAATAGAACCCCGGGGCCCTGGAACGAAGGCAAAGAAGGAATGGGAGGGGATTTTAGTCAGTAAAAGTCTGACGCTATCTCCCGCTCCGCCTAAGAGCGGGGGATGTCATTAGATGATGTCGTATCTTTTTTTTTCCACCGAAAAAAAAAGATAAGATTCTAAGATAAAATTCTCGATAACAATAGATTCTAAGATAAAATTCTTGCCTGACAACTAGCGTGTTTTTGTGAGCGCGTAGATACCAATATCGATACGATCATTGCCAATACGCTACCAATATAATGCATCGATTCCCATATTATTTTACTACAATATTAGGATAACTAATTTCTTAAAAATACATTGCATATGTGTAACATAATTTTCTAATCTTAATAGGTACATGATGAAATACAGTATACAATATTAATTACGCGATAGTCAAAGAATGCATAAACAAGTTTAAAACTAATATGAGGTTATTATAAAGTAAAAAAAGATTATTCGAATCTGAGAATATGAGAAGGCGTTAACTAAACTAATCCAAACGACTGAACTTTATTGAATTCTTTAGAAATCAATTAATGTTTTATCAAATTAAACTAGAAGCAAATTGTTAATAAAAAGTAAAATCTTTTACTGTTATATATAACATCAAATCGAACGATTAGTACCACGGCAGTTAATTTCGATTTTAAACATCACGATATTCTTGAAACCCGAATCACAACTATGTAAAACACATCGAATTCCGATAGAACATAAGAAATAAACATTTACGATGTTGATAAAGCTTTATAAACAGAATACAGATGGCCATTTATCTAAATTCGGACCATAAAAATGAAATTCTATAATAACGTCAACGGCAATAAGCCCATAACACTCCGATGACGAACCGAAAAAAAAAATGGTTCCGATTTCAAAACAAACAAATGATTTTTTTTTAAATTTAGAATAAAAAAAAGAATTCGGTTTAAAACTTTTGTGACCCGACAAATGGTAAAAGAGTGTAATAAAATGGTAACGGATGGTAATGGGATAGATAGTGGGCCGACTGGCCCCCCCACCGCTCGCTACGGGTTAATAGCACTACCCATCAACTCTCTGGGTACCTCAGCGTGATAAAGTATTTGTTTATGAATAATTTCCTTAATGCTTATTGTAAACTATTGCCTAAACTGGTAGTTACTAACGGGATGTCATAGTGATTAAAATTTTAAATGCATTGTAGATTTGTTTGGGAACCGTATAAATGTCAGGTCTGCTGATCTCACGGAAAAATGTCGGATACGTCAGCTGGTTTGTTGAAGGGAATTGGGTCTTTCTCGAATTGATTTTAAGCAAACGGGTGGGTATAGATGTTTTGTCTCACAAAAACTGTGATAACATACACATAACATACTGCAAATAGTTTTATTAAGTTGAATAATTGAGATATTATATGTACTTAAACAAAATTCTGTTTTTAAACGGAAACGATTTTTTTTTTACCAAAATAAGGTCTTAGAAGGAAATCCCGTATTCAATATATTTCAAGCACCATACAACCAAATATAGAATTCCCTAGTACCGGTTAGTGAGAAACCGATTTCGAAATACGAGGTCTAGCCTACCCAAAGTCGGGAAGATGGGATTTTGCACGCAAGGACGAGTTAGACAGAAAACATGCATGGCTGGTCTTAACGACCGGACACGGCGCTTGAGGGTTAGTTAGGGTTAGTTTCCATAATGCTAACGTTTAGCCGAAATTGAGGTAGGGTTTTCAGTTATTCCTTTGTATTTGTGTAGGAATAAAGAAATAAATGGTGTGGTTTTTACAAGTGGTTTATTTAGCTTATAATTTGTTTGTCTGGGACAAATCTTGCAAATGAATTTTGGACTAGTTATCCCCAACCGATGGAGCTGAAATTTGGGATACCTACGTAATTTGGATGACAATGCTTTAATATGGTACCATGGATCTGGTGTGGTGATGGCCATGGTGGTGATGGAGTCGGATAGTGGCCATAGGAACTACTAAACGCAACAAGATAACCCTATCGTGTTTGAGTTCTATGGAATAGTCATGATGAGTGTTATACCGCGTGATAAAAGCTGAAGAAGAAATCGCGATGAAGAAATGTTTTCCGTTGAAAGCTTATAACTCGTTTTGGTAAAGTACTCAACTATACCTTTATTTTATATTATACTAGCTTTTGCCCGCAGCTTCGCCAACGTGCTTAAAATATAGCTTTAGGAATACAGCAGCTTTCTATCGATGAAAAAATTTTAGCAATCGGACAAGTACTTTCAGAGTCTACATCCCCCGCTCTTGGGGGCGGGCGCGAAGGCGTGTCAGACTTTTCTGACTAAAAACCCACTCCTGTTCCTTCGTTGCCTTTCATACCAGGGCCGAGTCTTCTTTATTTCTTCTTTGTATTTTTTAGACATGGGGTGTTAATTATGCTTTTATAATTTTTGGTACCAATATAAAATTTTTGATGAGTTGTAGTTCACACATAAATGCATAATATATATTAAGTTTGTATTGGTTTTAAGTTGTAAATTTATTTGTTCTGTATGGCTACTTAAATAAAACACACTAAAACTTTATTTTTCTTTGCTTTCAGGTAAGCCATTCATTTTTATGGAATCATACGCCACTCAAGAAGCAATTAATGTAAGTTTAACGAACGAGATAAAACTTGTAATTGCTGGGTTTTATTGCTGGTGTGGATTTTAAAACATCTTTTCATTGAAATTAAACATTAATAAGTACTAAAAATCTGAGGTAAGTACGATTTACGAAATGACAATTAATAGCTTGCTTGATATTAATTTTATTTTATAAAAAAATAAGTAAGTAAGGTCATCTACCAATAACTAATTCGCTATTTATATGCTTTTATAGTTTTCGGTTTTAACATTTAAAAATATAATTAGGATTATAATTTAGGTGTCTTCAAGGATAGAGTGAACCTAGGGCGCCTCATCATCAACGATTGTATTACTGCTTAGGTACATCAGGAGGGAACGCAGTTAAACACTAGTTGATATAAAAAAAAAATGAATATGTTACAACTACGTAAAGTTCAAAAGCGATTTTCTTCTAAAGTAGGTATTTATAGAAATGGTATAGTTCTGTCAACAAACTATTTACGACACTAAACCTACAATATAATAGGTTTTTTCTCAATGAAAACCGTTATTTGAAACTGCCGCAGGACACGCCTTTGGCGTTGGGAGTCGTAGTCCGATTCCTAGCCATTGTAGGCGTGAGCTTTCGGACTGCGAGCACTAAGTACGTAGACTCGAAGTCTGATAGATAAGTTGTTGTCGTCGTCGTGTCGTCGTCGTAGTCATAGTCTGTCTGTGTGGTAAGTAGTCTAATGATTTTTTCTTTCTGTCTTTCTTTCTTTCTTTATTTCTTTCATTTTTCTTTCTTTCTTTCTTTCTTTCTTTCTTTCTTTCCTTCTTTCTTTATAAGGACCAGGCCCGGGTCGATGGCATATTGGATTTCACGTGCACTTCAAAGAGATACCAGCTTAAACGGCAGCCTCTAGGGCCGATACCTGCCAGGATTGTGGGAATCTTCGAAAGAGACACCGTGGCCTTCGAATGAAAAGGGTAACTGTAGGAACACAAGTGGGTTTAGGACTGTTAAAGTCTGATTTCTTGCTGGTAATTTGTTGTGCCAAAAAATTAAACATAAGTATTCCTTATTATATAAATACCATAGACCCTTCACTAGGATTCCCTGTGTCGTGGGATCTACGAGGTTACCATGACGTTCAAAGTAAGATTGTTTCATTCTTATTTCAGTGTGGGTAAGAGACAGAGCTATACAGGTTGTCTAGTGCCATCTCTTACCCAGACTGGAAATAATGTACATGTCATGGTACAGGTTCTGGTCTTCTTCAGTCCGAGAACAGTTTTTTTTTTATTGATAGACTCGCGTTTGACCACTACCTTACCTGATGGTAAGCGATGATGTGGTCGACGATGGAGCACATTTGCCTAGAAGTAACCCATTCACTCTTGAGTCTTAATTTGCACAATCTTAAAAACTATAAGTTCAGTACAAAAAGTTATATAAATAAGCAGTTATTTGATGACTTCACACCCAGAGAGATAAAAATAAATAAAGATAAAGGTATTATTTATATAATATTGGTGATCTTACATAGAAATAATAACATAATAAGACAGATTCCATTAAGATTCCTAACAAATCATCATAAATTATTTTTTTGGCTCATTTTAATCTACCTAATGTCTATAAACTTCAAGTAAAATTATATGCAAATTAAATATCCCTGTTCACACCTTCTTTGTAAGATAAAATTACAAATTGATACCCGCTAGACGCATTTAAATCTTCAAATTAAGTAAGAACTAAGCAATTTTACGGAAAATCTGTGTTATTTCTATGAAAAAGCGGTATTTAGTTACCTAATCAAGGTGTTGGTCAATAAGGAGATGATTTGCAGAAGTTTAACTCAAATTTGCGTTGCTCATTTACCTTTGGGCTATCATCATCATTCCAGCCTAAAGATGTCCACTACTGGACATGGGTCTCAACCAAGTTTCGCCTCAACGACCGGTCCTGTGCGTCTCGCATCCATCACATTCCCGCGACCCTCACCAAGTCATCGGGTCCACCTTGTGGGAGTTGGCGCAATTACCTAATCAAGGTGTTGGTCAATAAGGAGATGATTTGCAGAACTTTAACTCAAATCTGCGTTGCTCATTTACCTTTGGACTATCATCATCATTCCAGCCTAAAGATGTCCACTACTGGACATGGGTCTCAACCAAGTTTCACCACAACGACCGGTCCTGTGCGTCTCACATCCATCACATTCCCGTGACCCTCACCAAGTCATCGGGTCCAGCTTATGGGAGGTGGCGCAAGCACTGGATCTTCACTACAGAACCTTTCGGCCCCATCGACCATCTGCTCTACGAGCAATGGGCCATGCCCATGATCGTCTTTGGGCCATATATCGAGACAAAGGCTCAGCTGGCTGCCAAAATGTTGGGAAATCTAGCAAAGGTGAGACAGTACTTCACGCTGGAACTGTTGCTTAAACTTTATCAAGCGCAACTTAAATCGTGTATGGACTGCTCTCATCTTTGGGACGGATCTGCCGAATATCGACTTGATGCCCTTGAGTCAATTGAGAAACAAGCCAAGAGGATCGTTCGATCGCACTCGTCGAGTCATAGCTTCAAAGTCAGAAACATGAACGCCGAGTTGTAAGCCTGTCGGTTTACTACCGGTTGCATTCTGGGGATTTTACGTCAGAATTCAAAGTCAAGAGTGAATAGGTTATTTCTAGGCAAGCATGCTTCATCGTCGACCACATCATCTCTTTCCATCAGACGAAATAGTAGTCAAACGTGAGCTTATCAATGATAATAAAAAAGACAAGTATAAACATGCCAGCTGTTCTTTCAATGTGTTGTTGTTGTTTTTATTTAAGTGTCTATGTACTTGTTTCTTAATTGTGTGTGTCTGTGTGCTGAATAATCGTATTTTCTTTCTTTCTTTTTCATTATTTCTTACTTTTTTTTAAATGTCCTCTCGAACTGGTACTACTGTCTTAACCTCCGATAGTCCCATCAATTCGTCGCATGTCTGTCGTTCCGACGAGTTCAATAGTTCACGCTTCGCCGCTTTCGATCTATGCCGCCGGTATGCTGGCACGACGTACAACAACGGTACGCAGCATTCTAGTGGTTTCCACCAAGTCCTGATCAGCACGGCTTTGTTAAACTCCTCCCTGAACTATTTAGAACACATTGTTTGAAATTGTGGAATTTTTATATTCTTTTGTGATATTTGTTTCGTGCCAGTTTTGTTGTGAAACCCGAATTGAGGTCACTAAAACGGGAGCTGTATTTTGAAATGGAATTTGATATTGAAATATTTTCGTATACGAACGAACTAGCTTGTACTGGTACTAGTATTGCATTTTTGAGCTACAAAGTGTAACCTAAAGCAGTGAAATCATCCCACCTGTATCTCCAAACAAATCTAGGGTTTAATATGTTTCAATGGAGAACCAAGGTTATATAGTCCGACGAATTGCTGAAGTTAAGTGGCAGTGGGCAGTACACATTTTATTCTTTTTTTTTCTTTATTGGTTGGACTCGTTCAGAAGCTAAGTTTGTTTTTTTTTTCAAAACACTGACCGGTGATATCTTTTTCTACCAATTAAGTTCAAGATATATCAATATTATAAGATCTCAGTATTATAAAGGCGAAAGTTCACATGTATGTGTGTGTCTATGTTTGTCACTTCTTCACGCTCAAACGACTGATAGGATTTGGATGAAACTATGCACATGGGTAGGCCAACCTTTTTGTACGTCAATAACTTTCACTCTGGGAGCAGTGGTAGTATCAGAATTATACTGACTAAATAAAACACTACCTACCACCACATATACGATGCGACTCTGCGACAAGAATGCGACAATGCCGATAATATACCCGTAGAACAGTTTGTCAAAATGTTGTCGCGTCAATGTCACATTGTCTGTCTACGGGAAACTTTGACAACGCTGTCAATATTAGCAGATGAGCGCTTTCTTTATGGCGCCTATCAACATAAAAATTAGGGTCCACGTATCAAGAACGTTTGTTTGCAAGGCTTTTGGCAAAACAAGACGATAAATGTCAACTTTTATAGTTTTCAATGGTAGAAGGTTTCTTTTGGCATTTTATAGTAAAGGTAGGTAAAAGATATTAGACATTTGGTCTTATCGTGAAATAGATTAAATTATTGATGAAAACATACTTTTTTTATTATGGATAGGCTCGCGTTTGTCCACTATCTCTCCTGATGGTTAGCGATGATGTGTTCGATGATGGAGCACGCTTATCTAGAAGTAGCCTAATCAATCTTGACTTAAAGAACACAGACTCCCACTACCGTTACCAAATCATCGGTCCACTTTGTAGGAGGCCTTCCAACGCTATGTCTTCCGGTACGTGGTCGCCATTCCAGAACCTTTCGGACCCAACGGCCATCCGTTCTGCGACCAATGTGCCCTGGCCATTGCCACTTAAGTTTGGTGATTCTTTGTGCTATGTCCGGTATATTAATATAATAATATTAAAATATATATAAAGCTCGGTTACAATGATCTCTATTGACGGACTGTATGTCAATAGAGATCATTGTAACCGAGCTTTATATATATTTTAATATTATTATATATTATTTAAGCAGTAATTTATCAATAGAAACACGCACTCTCTTCCTGGAAAATATCTTTACTGCTAATCTTTGTTTTAGGGACTTCAAATTATCATGGCATTTAGAGTAAGCCATATTCTCTACAACTGACCATAAATCATAATCCAGCGGATTAATTGAAATTGAACTTAAATTAAAAAAATATTTCAGACACAGTAATGACACAAATACATATTATGTTAGTACCAAGTTATAACTATATTAGTAAAATTTAAAATGATTATAATTTTGGACGTGCATGAGCGACCACTGCCTCAGAATTTGGCTGTTCACTCTGTCCGTCACCACGCTCAGAAGCGTGTTGGTGCTGCTCTTTACCCGAGACTTAATATCAGAACTGGAAGACCTTATGAAATGTTTGAGAGTGGGTCCCAAAATATAATCTTCGGTTATAGTCAGTAAAAGTATACAACTCCCTCCTGTCTCACTGTTTAACACCGAGAGCAAGAGAAATCATCTGATGATTTCCTAACTAAAAAAAAAAATTTGCTATCCACACAAGCAGAGCTTTAATTTCTTGGCTAGAGTTAATCCGTGGTACTATTTATACAATTCGGTGTCACTAATGTATTTATACCGTTAGATAATATGTAGGCACTAGTGTATTTCTCCAGTCTGGTGTATTTCCTACGAAATTGAACACACTAAAGTGACAGGTGAAATGTAATGGCATAGCACGTAGGATATTCTAGGTTACGTGGGCATTGCCTTTGTACTCACTGGCCGGGTATTCATTTTATGGGAGGTTTCTCCTCCACGATTCAAAGTTTGTTTCGGTTAGTTTATTTGACTTATTTCTGTAAATTTGATAGATGTTGATCCGGAATTACGAAAACTATTATTATGTGGGATGTTCCAAGGTATCTTGTGAAATCCTATTTTTCTCAAGTTTTTTTTTTTGTATTTTGCAGATCAGTGTATTGACTCCAGCTTTTATGTTGTTTAAAATATAATTGGCGACCGTAATACGTATAATTTACGAAATTATAATCATTAATAAAAAATCTGAAAAGGAAACCCATGGTTCTAGAACGTAAAAGGCAACTAAAAGACACAGAGATATGGTTTTAATCAGTAATAAAACCACATCTATGTTCCTTTTTTGCCCTTTACGTTCCAGGACGATGGGTTTCCCTTTCGGAAGTAAACCCATGGCCCCAGTAGGCTTCGGCCCTGCTTGGCCCCTACGATCATATCGCATATCGATGATACACAATTACTATATCACCCACCACACTACTTCCACCCACCTAGCTACAGCTACTAGATATTTTCACAAAGGATTCCAATTGTCACAACATATCAATCTTCAGCTGAGTGTGAATTAATCTTGTAAGTGCGTGGCATCCGTTACAAAAAGCCGGTCGATTGCTGAGTGGCTGACAATGAGGGACGAGGTCGCTAGACCGATCACCTGGACTCTAGGATTGTTTGCGCAGGAAAAACTTTGTTGCTGTGGAGAAATTTGATCTTGTTTTTTAACCGACTTCAAGAAAAGGAGGAGGTTCTGAATTTGGTAGTGTGTGATTTTATGTTTTGCAAATTTAATTTTTTTCTCAAAAGGATATGCTTCAAAATTGATCCTATTTTGTCAAAATCCAGTTCTGATAAAATTCCCAATGTTACACAAATGTGTAATATTGAGAACTTAAGACAATCAGGAGTTGTAACTCCTAATATGTTATAGGCACACATACCTAGTGATTTTGGTATTTTCATCGAGATAATTTTTGTCTGTGTTTCTTGATACTTAGCTACAACCTTTGGGTCTTTAAGTCAAGAGTGAATAGGTTACTTCTAGGCAAGCGTGCTCTATCGTCGGCCACATCATCACTTACTATCAGGTGAAGTAGTGATCAAACGCTAATTCCTACAATATAAATCATCATCTTGTGTTGAAAGTGTCCTTGAAACTTTCATACGTTTTTTTGTATGCTCAAGCTGCTCTGACATCACATATGGTGCCCTTTTTTACGCACTTCTTTATGATTTTCGATTGGCTCGCGTTTGACCTTTATCTCACCTGGTCTTAGTGACTGAAGCAACAAAATTAAATATAGATCGAATGAAAGATGATAAAACGAAAAGACTGACAAAGGAGAGCTGTGAAATTGTTCAAAAGAGATCTTAAAAAAAATTAACCTTTAACAGTTTCTAAACTCACGACTTCTTCTAGTTTTTCATCAACCACCTTGAATTATTACAATTACAATTTTCTCACAAAATAATAATTATCATCAGCATTATAAGTTCCTACTGCTGGGACTCAGGCCTCCTCTCTAGGAGAGGGAATGGGCCGTAATCCTCCACGCGGGCCCAGTACCTACGGGTTGGTGGATATCACATGTTTCCATGCCACTATCCTCGCGATGTTTTTATATAAATTACAGTAAGGTCAAAATAATATGTTGGTCACACTGAAATTAGGCGTTCTGAACTATTGCGCATACTCGAAATACGCATTCGCCTTAATTATGATTCTTAAAAAGAATTATTTCGCAGCCAATTGTTTGAAGTTCGGAGCAGTCAAGATATATTTTTTTTATTGATATAAACTAGTTCTTGACTGTGATCCCACCCACAGTTCACTGAAGTTCACACTGAACCCACGACGTTCTACTCGAAAGTCGGAACCGTTGCCACTGGACTACTTTTCTTTGACAATTTGCTCACCAACTGTTCCAATTAGCTAAGTTTATAATTAAGTGCTCAGCTCTGAACGAATTATGAAACGAACTGTATTCATTTACAAATGCTTTGGAAGAGCAGTGAAGAGCAAAATCGTTTGTTGCAATGAACGTTATTTTTCAACTGTATCGTTCATTTTTGGTTATGAAAGCTATCTTTTCAATTAAATCTGGTAGGTATGATTTTATTCTTCATTTTTTGGTTATTGCTGCAATTTTTTTTCGATGTTTAGGGTTCTGTAACGTCAGTTGCCTGAAACGGAACCCTAATAATATCATTTTGTTGTCTGTCTGTCAAGACCCTTTTTCTCAGGAATGCGTAGAGGTCTCAAGCTAAAATTAATAAGGAATACTACCTCTTAGAGTACTAAAAAAGTTCAAACTTCTAACTCAACGCAATCTAAACATAAGGCCGTTTATGCCCATGTTTTGACACTCACAGGAATGCAAAACCTATATGGTACTTACCGTTAACCTAGAATACTAAAATTTGGCATAAAACAAAGTCTCATATCACAAGTAGAATTGCATGACTGGATTCCGCCACCTCATCTGTACCATCGGACAACCCGACGTACGGTAAGTCCCATCCACCCTTACGTTGTTGAAACCTCTACGGTCCGCACTAAGCGTTTCGCCTCGTCGTTTATACCGCGTACATCGAAGGACTGGAACAATTTGCCTGCTGAGGTCTTCCCATCCGATTATAATTTGGGTGTCTTCAAGGCTAGAGTAATAGGCTCTTAATAAACTAGTGCTCTTAATCAACGATTGCATCACTGTTTACCATCAGGTGGGATCGCAGTCAAGCATTAGTTTATATCAAATAAATAAAAAAAGTAAAGGAAAAAGTCTGAAAACTGATTTGTAGTTACGTCATAAAATAATTGCTTTTTTGCGATACGGAAAAATCGTGTAAACTCGATTTGGGATTGAACTACATATTTACGTAGGTAAGTTTGTACGGAACCCTCAGTGCGCGAGTCCGACTCGCACTTATCCGGTTTTTTTGTTATTGCTGCAATTTTTTTCGTTTTTTGATTTGGTGGATTGCTACGATTCGCCTGCTAATGTTTAGTCTTATTGCTTAGGTTAGCCATGAGCGAATCTTATTGCACAATTTATTTTGTTTTTCAAAGTCGGTTTTTGTATCTAATCTCCGGATTATTTTCAGCTCTTTCCTCATACGTCATAAAGGAGTGCAGAAATCTTTAATTTTCTTATGAACTCATCGACCTCTTGCCAGTTTAAGAGTGCATTAAAATGATATAAGTACGTAGTTATGTACAATAAATTCTATGATAAATTTTTTTATGTGTGATTTCCCACATCAAATGATTTTTTGCGCCTAGGGTGAAGCGAGAGGACGTGTCAAACTTTTACTAACTAACCTATATGTATCTCTTTCTAACCTATATGTAACTTATATGTAGCCCTTTGCGCTCCTGGGCCACGGTAACATTTTCAAACGAGTTTGGCATACCTGTTTTTCACAAACGTCAACCTAATAGTTCTAGAGAAAACCACCCGTGACCGACGAACACTCACCGAAACAATTCTAGTTCCGCTTGGCAAAATTTAACACGGAACTCAAAAAAGAAAACAGTTACTAAATGAGCCAATTTTCTATAAAAATGAGCGCGGTGTTGTCATCGCACGCGCACCGCATAGGTACACTCGGGTGCACAAGTAGGTCTGATATGTTGTGACACATGCGTTCACTGCACGCGTGCATTTGCCTAGATACGTCACATGACGTCATCTTAAGATAACATGCGTGATTAGCGAAGTGGATTATTATCTTAGTTGAGCGTGGTAGGGATTGTCAGTAGCGGTTTCTCATTGGAACTACGCGCGATGTTGTGATTATGTCACTTCTAGGTGACGTATATCTGCATTCTAATTTGAACTCTTGATATGTAATGTGTTAGATAGATAGGATAGTTGATGTTACAAGGAATAACTTAGTTTACTGTTCATTTCTATCGAAACTGTTGAACAAAATTTGACGGGATACTGCCAATGTTATAAGTAGGTAACTTATATCTCCTAAATGGATAAATAGATTTTGATGCCACCTTCACTAACAAATAGCTTAGATTTCGGGCTCGATCCGGACGGTTACCTTCCGGATTTAGGATAAATATATTACGTAAGTTCTAGCTGACCGGTACGAACCGCCTTACAGTCAATGAATGTAGTATATCTTTCGATATAGTCAACCGATTGCGATGAAACAAAGCCTAAGTAATATATCAAGTTACACACAATTTTAATGTATAAAAGCTATCAACACCGATTTCGTATATTTTACGTGATGCGCGCACAACTAAAAGCTTCTACAGATTTATTATAAATGTATTGATTTTGATAAACTCTTAATAAGTCTTGATTGCGCCACTAGCGTGATTGTGTGTGCGTGCGTAGATACCAATACCGGTACGCGCCGGGCCCTGGTCGCCTCCTTCTGCGAAGCAGTAATGCTAGCGAAGGAAGAGACCGCACGCGTGAGGGAACGAAGGTCCTCACGTCCCAGTCGCCGAAATTCCGAACCCGACTACCAGCCATGGTAGACGCAGGCTTGCGGACGTCGAGCAATGGGTAGCTCGCCGTCCGGTGAATGATAGTGTAATTAAATTTCCTAATTTGATTGTATATGGGTGTGCATTATTATAGTGACACGTTGTATATGTTGCAGAAAAATTGCAAACGCCGTAATATTGTAAAATTATTATTTATTTTTTTTAAGTTGGGAAATCATCCAAATGACTTCTCGCACTCTGGGTGGAGCGGGAGGGCGTGTCAGACTTTTACTGACTAAAACCACACCTGTATCCTTCAATTACCCTTTGCGTCCTACATCATGTACAGTGGTGGCACATGGCGGACTTAATGACACAAGAAATAAATAAATTAAAAAAAATTAATATCGCGACAATTTGTCAACAATTTTTTTCTACAAAACGATTTTTTCATAATACATCGAGAAATTATCATCTAGATTAATAAAGATTTATTACAGTCACACAGAGTCTGACATTTTTGCGTGATACATAGGTAAACGTCGTTGTAATCACTTAACCCTACAAACACCACATATACATATAGGTACACAGTACCCAACCCGTCTGCCGCCACAGGCGTCTCCGAAGACTGTCAAGTGCGATCCTGTAACCCTACCCCGAAGCCGTAGGAGACAGGTGCGCGCCTAACTCACGGCTGACAGGTCCGTTAACCCTTTAGCGACAGCGACATGTCATTTTGCACACGCTAGGGTTAAGTTTGTGTATAAATTGGTAGGTGTTTTATTAATTTGGAAGCTGTAGTTACTTTACTTTCAATTAATTTTTTTGTTTACTTTATGTACAATTGCTAGAACAAGCATGATGATTACAGACGGCCCATTCCCTCTAATTTTTTTTTTAGGTGGGAAAATCATCTGATGACAATTCCCGCTCTTGGGCGGAGCTCGAGATAGTGTCAGACTTTTACTGACTATATACCCATTCCTGTTCCTTCGTTGCCTTTCATACCAGGGCCGGTCTTCCTTTCAGAATCAGACCCTTTCAGCCCTTCGGTTAACTGACATCTCCCTGAGGCGCGCGTGGAACAGTACGCGCCGTCGACGACTTGGGCTCGGTCCGGACGGTCGGACATCGAGCTACCCATTGTTCGTCCGCACATTCCCTCTACTAGAGAGAAGGCATTCGACTGATGAGCGTGGGTCCTGGGTTCGATTAAATACCCTGGTTGGTCCTGCACCTGAACTCTCTCTGCTCCTGTCAGATTGCTGTCCTATCGGACTATGATAGTGAAGGAACAGAGAGTGAACCTGTGTTTGCGTCACACGTGTGCACTATAATAATTTATCATAATTTCAGCCGAAAGACGTCCACTGTTGGACATAGGCCTCCCCCAAGCGACACTACAACGAGCGATCCTGTGCGTTTCGCATCCACCGCATTCCCGCGACTCTCAGCAGGTCGTCGGTCCATCTTGTGGGAGGCCTTCCAACGCTGCGTTTTCCGGTGCGCGGTCGCCACTCTAGGACCTTTCTACCATCCGTTCTACGAGCAATGTGCCCTGCCACTTTAGTTTGGCGATTCATCGTGCTATGTCGGCGACCTTGGTTCTCCTGCGGATATCTTCATTCCTGATGCGATCACGCAAGGATACTCTGCCTTGCTTATAATACCTTCTGCGTACCTGGATAATATTTGTCTAGATTGACCACCGTGAGCAAAATTCGGTTGGAAGGATTATAAGGCATTATGGTGTATTAGCTTCTGACATCGATATATATATGTACTACGCACTAGATCACGCGTGCCGAACACTCACTTCAATCGACTCAGGTGTAGTGTAATCCATACACCATGGAACATTTGAACGAAACGCGTAAGTGCCACGAAATTCATGGCGCTTAAGACATTTTGGTCGCGAAAAAGTATCCTCTAAAAGCTATCATAGCGCTGTATGTTTTAATAGTCCTGATGTTAAACGACATAATGCCAATGTAGCGCCGCAGCGAACTTTTGTTTTAACTTTTCAGTATTTTGACAAATATTTTCCATGAACATGCTTGACTATCTCTAGACTATAAGTCGATGGCATCTGACGTTTTGTAAGTGCCCATTTGTGTGTGTAGATGAGCGTACTAATATTATAAAGAGGTAAAGTTTGTTTTTTTATTTGTAGGAGGTAATCTCTGAAAGTACTGGTCCGATTGCAATTTTTTTATCACCGATATAAAGCTGCTTTATTCCTGAGTGACATACACAGGCTATATTTTATGTACACGGGCGAAGCCGAGGGCAAAAGCTAGTGCGAAATAAAAACATTTTGAATTTGAATTTTCTGATAAACTATCAGATACGATCGTTTGCTTTTAGACATAAATATAGAACGTTACGTTTCAGAAATAGTTTTTCCAATGAAAAACAACTTCGAACACACATTGGTAATAGAAATAACAATTTACTTTTAGGTAACTTTTTCGTTTAGGACTGGGAGTAAATATTGGCTAGTTTGATTGATAAAATGCTTTCGAAATCTAAAACAATCATCGTTTTACTTTCTATTGACTTTATGTTACTATTCTACAAGTTTCTTTTTGGTCAAAGTGATCGCAAACATACAGCGAACCATTTCAATTTAAAAAAAAAAGTTGACCTACACTTTTCTTAGGTGGAAAATCATCCAATGACTTATCCTGGTCTAGTTAGGAAAAGGAAGTTAATGATAGCATGACGAGTGACAGGGCAGAATGGAAGAAAAAAACATGTTGCGCCGACCCCAAATAACACGGGACAAGGGCAGGAAGATGATGATGATGATGACTTATCCTGGTCTAGAGCGGAGCTAGATGTCAGTCTTATACTGACTAAAACCCCTCTCCTATGTTCCTTCTTTGCCTAGCGTTCCAGGACCCCGGTTTCTCTTTCAGAAGCCAACCCATGGCCCCAGTGCACTTCGGCCCCGCTGAGCCTCCTTTTTTTTAAGGATGTAAATCATCCAATGACTTCTCCCGCTCTGGGCGGAGTGTCAGACTTACTGACTAAAACCACACCTGTGTCCTTCAGTTGCCCTTTGCGTTCTAGGACTAGGGGTTTCCTTTTCGAGAATTCCCCGCGGTCCTACCTTGCGGGCATCGGCCCTGCTGGGCCCCCTACGGTTTACTGACATCTCTTTGAGGAGCACGTGGATCACTACGCGCTGTTGACGACTGGGCTCGGTCCGGCCAATTACCGGACGGCCGGACGGCGAGCTAACCGGAGGCATTGCCACACGGTATGGCAATGCTTGTCCTTTGTCCAAGGTAAAAGCCAGCTCTTGGGTCACGCGAAGTGTCAACTAGACGTTATAGCAGAATTTTATTTAAAAAATTATCTACCTATATTAAAAGAAGCTGAATTGGATTCAATAGCCGGTACTGAACGTACTAGTTTCAAGATGTGCGTTTATTATTTCATATATTATAGGACTTTAAAAAAAAAAAAAAAAACATTACAAAAAAAAAACAATTAAAAAAACAATCAATAGGAAGATATCTATTACCAATTTTATTAATTTTAAACACAAAAATTATTTTTTTTAATATAAAAAAAAACTCATTTAATTATTATTATTATATCTAGCCTATACTGTCCCACTACTGGGCAAAGGCCTCCCTCCGTTCCTTTTATTGTTCCCGGCTTTGAGCCACTTCTTTCCATAACGAGATAAAACAGATAAACCATAGGAAGATAAAACTATACATTAAAAAAAAAATAGAAAGAATAAATTTATAAATAAACTACGCTACGCTACACAGAAACACGAAAGCATCACCCAATAAGAGAACCTTTTATTCCTTTACCAATCAAATCAGCTCCAATACGGGAAAAGATGTGACAAGTAACAGAAAAAAAAACTTCCATTACTACATCTAATCCAAAAATCAAAGTGTATCAAAAAAACTTGGTTATTTCACGGTTTGGTACCCTAAACTAACACAAGTGTGGATAAGGCCGTGTTGGGTTACAAAAAGTATCGTTGTAAGCTCGGCTTATGGTAGTTCATGGAGAGAATGCGATTCCTTAAGTGAGGCTGTGTTTTGTTTGTCAGTTTTCCTCTTGTAGTTTTCTTGCTTTCTGATACAGGCAGGAATTATGAGAGGACTAGCGGATACTCGGTAGGGATGGTTTTTGTTGCTAAAGAAGATCAAATTTAGAATCGACTTAGGCCTACTGTCTAAGACTTTTTGTAGCGATGCCGTAGCGCGTTCACATCGACACAGTCGCGATGATGTAGCGCGTTAGTAGCGCGTTTGCATCGATACAGTCGCGTTGCTATAGCGCGTTAGTAGCGCGTTGGCATCTTTTCTATAGCCCTTGCAAATGCGACTAACACGCGTTAGTCGCCTGGTCACCTGGTCAAATATGGGTTTCTTCGAAAGACTTACTGCGGCATGGAACGCAAAGAGCAACTGAAGGAACACAAATGAGTTTCAGTCAGTAATTTAAAAGTCTAACACTCCCTCTCGCTCCGCCCAGAGCGAGAGGAGTTATTCGATGATGGCCTACCTCAAAAAAGAGCGATTATATCAAAGTCCAGTCATTAGTCTTGATTTAAAACTGTAGATTTCATACTAATCCTAGCTCAGTTAGCTTTAAATCAAGACTCATTATTATGCATCTATCATCGTCAAATGCGGGCCTAAGATTAGTTCCATAAATTATTATAAGTGTTTAAGTAGAGTTTGATTTATAAAAGACGGTCCATAGTGGCTCCGTGGAAGCAATACCTATATGAAATGGAAGTACTCAGGACTTTACTGATTTTTTTTAAGGTGGGAAGTCATCCAGTGACTTCTTCCGGTCTGGGTGGAGCGAGAGGGTGTGTCAGACTTTTACTGACGTCACGCATGTGTCGTGTGCGACGGTCTCCGTCACGGAAACCGAATTATTACCTACGCAGTGTCGCTAGTTCAACTTTAACGGTGTGCATGTAGTCGTGTCGATAGAGAACTTTAATGTATTATTACGTAGCAAAACAGGGGTGCCCGCGCGTTGAGCCGCGACGGAGCACTACAGTAATGTACCGCGCGGGCAACCGCGTAACGCAGTTTCGGCCCTTAGAGCTATGTGTTTTCAACAATGTCATATTCATGAATGAAAATTCAGAGCACATCCGCACACGTGTCTCAGGTTCCCTTTAGTTAACACTACAATAACAAAATTAAGCGCGACACAACCAAGACTATGGCATGACCCTCTAGATGCTAAGCGGGTTATTTCGACCCCCCGAGACGTAGACTGACGTCGTCGACCAGAATTATGTTATTACGGCCAAAGTCTGGTTTAGTTTAATTAGTTTAAACTCGAACTGAGCATCGAACCCTGACACCTATAAACGATTGAATTTAACTCGTTTTGTGCTGCGGTTTGTTTTGTTGTGTTGATTTAAATTAGATTAAATTATTAATTGATTTTTATGGTTCCGTACCTTAAAAGGAAAAAACTGAACCCTTATAGTAAGTATCACTTTGTTGTCCGTCTGTCTGTATGTCTGTCTCGGAACTCTTAGTGCGTGACCGTAGTTGGACTCAAATATTTTTTTTCTGACCTGTATTTGGCAACCTGTACAACTCTGTTATTGGCCTCGTATAAATCCTGAAAATTAAATGTGGTTTCATCACTAGCCACTAAAAATATATACCATCAATTTTTTTTTCGGGAGTTTGCCATTTTCTTTTTGCATTAGTGTTTGTGTTGTTAGTGAGATAGTCAGCCCCCCCCCCCCCTAGCCAAGTTACAACCGTTTCGTTTCGATTCTTTTTTCGTCGATCGCCTCGAGTAGGCCACGCCTTCGATTTCTTTATTCTGACGTCATATCAACGCTCAGTCACGTGGTCAGAACAAAGGAATAGGAGGCGTGGCCGACTCGAGGTGATCAACGAAAAGAGAATCGAAACGAAACGGTTGTAACTTGGCTAGGGGGGCTAGAGTATTTCGTGGTAAAGGAAAATGATAGATCGCTCCTTTCCTTTTTAGTCGGCCATCATCAATTTACTCCTGTCGTATTGGGTCAAGCGAAAGGGAGATTTAGACTTTTACGGACTAAAACTTACCGTTCCAGGGCCGATGTAACTCCTTCGACCAAAGCCCCAGCCCAATTTTCTACATCATAATATTTAAAATGTAAATAACTTCGCTTCCCCTAAACCCAAAGGACTTATTAAGTTATGAATAGACAAATATTTTTAAAACTTCAACATCCTTGCCAACTTTCCGGCAAAAAATCGGAAATCCAGTTTTGAAAACAAATCTTTTTTTTTTGACGGCAAAAAGTCTGTCGTCGGCCTCATAAATTCATGTCCTGTCACCAAAAATGTGTTCGTGACATGTACAGGCTGATGTTTTTAATATTACTTGACTTTGTTCTGCCATAAGGTGTAATTTAGCTTGTATGATGAAGGGTTTGGAACAGAAGTTGGTTAGCAAGTTTTTGATAGATCCAATAGTGATAATGAAGTCTTTTATGGCATAATTTTTATTACAAGATACTTTTTGGGTGAGATCTTGTATCACTATTGGATGCCAAAACTCCCTAAGTTTCAAGCCAAGTATATCAAATGAATTTGAATCATTGACTTGCTATGGTGACTCAGTGGTAACGGACCCGACTTATGAGTTGTAGGTCGTGGGTTCAAACCCAGTTAGACGCTTTAGTTTTTTGAAATTTATTTCATCACCACTGCTCTGAAAACAGTGAAGAAACCGGCTAAAAAATTCGAAGACATGTGACATTTACCAATCCGCACTAGTTCCGCGTACGTGCTTTCAAAACACGTAAATTTTTTGACATTTTAAACTAGATCAGGTCGGTGTTTCCTAGCAGACTGACATGAGAATAAACACCGAAACAAACTGATAGGTTAAAGTCTCTTTTAAAGTCCATACAGCAAACATGTAATGGTCAAATCATTTGAGAACCATAGTGGATTGCGTTCTCTCCTTCCTTCTCCTAGATATGAGGCCTGAGACTCAACAGTGGGAACATTATAAGGCTGATTATGCTTATAATATCTGCACCAAATGAAGTTAAGGCTGCTGACTGACCAGACTACCAGCAGCTTCGCAGAATGTCAGCCTAACTTATTTCTGGGGCTATGCGTTGACTTCGAAACGAAAACCCGTGGTCCTAGAACGTATAGTTTTAGTCAGTAAAAGTCTGACAATCCCTTACGCTTGGCCCTAAAGCGCGAGAAGTCATTGGATGATTTCCCATCTAAAAAAAGGCAAGATCAGTGTCGAAGATTTTAATATGGGACCACTCTTAAACTTAATATAATAAGGTATTCTTGTTCCGATATCTAACCGCTGGAATATGATTTATGACCAGTTTTAGAGAGTATGGCATGCTCTAAACGTCATGATAATTTGAAGTCTCTACAACGAAGATTGGTAGTAATAGTCCCACCTTAAAAAAAAACTAATTTATTTCTGCGCGCGACAGCATACGAATGAAGTAGGATCTAGTTGTTGCTTGCAAACAGTAAAATAATAAGGATGACAGCAAAGTTGTACGCGACATGTGCACCTAACGTTATGGGGTGTGGTCGCAGTGCGAGATGGTAGCGGTTTGGGAGTTCGTGCCGCTGGAACGCAAAGGGCAATTGAAGGAACGCGGATGGGTTTTAAGTGGGAACGACATTTGACCGACACACACGTGGACGACGCCTGAGTTGTACGTAGAGTCGCATCGCGTGGCCTGGGTCTAATGTAGCTCCACAAATCTAGTTGCCATATAAAATTTATGGAGAACGACGCGCCCAGATCCTACGAATTATTAATAAACAAAATGTTTCTGCCCTGTCCGAAAATGAAACATGACGCGCAACGCTGTCAAATTGTCCAACAACATGTCCCGCGTCACATGAATGCGTTGTAAAATGTTGCGGGCAATTTGTGGGACACTGACCAACGTTGTAGCGTCACGTAAAGCTCTTTAACATGACGCGCAACGCTGAATCTATGTGATGTTGCGCGTCATGTTGGGGGACATTTTGTCCTCTAATGTGTTTGATGTTTTAGTCAGTAAAAGGCTGACTCTTCCTCTCGCTCTAACCAGTTGTAAAGAGAAGTCATTAAAAATACCCTAAAATACCGTAGGCTGATTAAATTTTCGTATTTCATGAATTATCCTACTTCAAGTGTGAAGTTCGGTTTCTATCGAATTTTTATATAATGATGATGAAATAAATTAATAAGATTGTTGAGTTATGAGTGTACACTCATAACTCTCAACAATCTTATTTATTTATTTATGTACACACAAACACTTAAAAATGAAAATAACAAAAGCAGACAGAAGAGCACAAAGGTACTGCTTTTTTGAAATATAATCCAGCAGTTCTGCGACAGGAGAGTTGGATGAGAGATGTAGACACAGTGTAAACAAATAAGTTAGACAATTTAAATATATACTATATTATCTGAATTAAATCATATAATTCATAATTATATATATCAATAACCTTTGTTTTGTCCAGAAGCTGCTAATCAGCCTTTTAATGTTCCCACTGCTGAGACCCAGGCTCCCTCTCTAGGAGAGGGCACGCGGGCTCGGTGCGGATTGTTGGATGTCACATAAATATCTTGGACCTATAACATACAAATTTATAGTAACTCAGGCGCGCTCATTATCTTCTAACTGTCCTCTGCGGTTTCACCCGGGACTTGATTACTGCTCCGCTCCTATTAGTCGCAGCGTGATGTTATATGGTTTACAGCGTTCCTCGATAAATGAGCTCTCCAACACTAATTTCAATCCGAACCAGTAGTTCCTGAGATTAACGCGTTATAAGTAATCTAATGTCTTTCTAATGTATAAAACAACGCGTTCAGGGGTCTGTTGGGGCTTCCATGGCGGTGCAGTGCCTCCGGGATGTTCGTCAACCACAGCGCGGACGGCTTCCAGGCTGTACTTCGCAAGAGAACGGCCTCCAAATGACTTCTCGAGCGCGAGGGCGTGTCAGACTTTTACTGACTAAAACCACACCTGTATCCTTCAATTACCCTTTGCGTCCTAGGACTACGGGTTTCCCTTTCAGAAATTCTCCGCGGTCCTAGTTAGCGGGCATCGGCCCTGCTGGGCCCCTACGGTTTGCTGACATCTCTTTGAGGAGCGTGAGGATCTCAACGCGCTATTGACGACTGGGCTCGGTCCGGTTAATTACCGAACAGCCGGACGGCGAGCTACCCAGTGCTCGACGTCCGCAAGCCCGCGTCTACCGTGGCTGGTAGTCGGGGTCGGAATTACGGCGGCTAGGGCGTGAGGACCTTCGTTCCCTCACGCGTGCAGCCTCCTCCTTCGCTAGCATTACTGCTTCGCAGAAGGAGGCGACCGCCTGCCATTCCTCCTCGCTCCGGACCATAGAACGGCCTCCCTGTGGTCTCGGATAAAGAGGAGCACCAACACGTTTCTGGTGTCGGACAGAGTGGCCAGCCAAATCCTGAGGCAGTGGTTAAATTTTACTAACATAGTTTTAAGTTTGTACTAAAATAATATGGAGTTGTGTCATTACTGTGTCAGAAATAAATATTTTCAATTTCAATAAAAATGTCGTATCACAGTGTGGATTTCGATAACAATATCTGACTGTCTGTTGACTGAGTTTGACTGTCCTGTTGGTCTAGTGGTTAGTGGCCCTGACTGCTATGCCGGAGGTCGTGGGTTCGATTCCCACCCAGCACAAATGTTTGTGTGATGAGCACGATCATATGTTTTGTGTCTGTGTGTAATTTATCTATAATATGTATGTATTTAGAAATATATAAGTATGTTTATCAGTTGTCTAGTACTCATAACACAAGCTCTGCTTAGCTTGAGACTAGACGGTGTTGTGTGATAGTTGTGGAATAAAAACAAAAAGTATCGAACTAATCCGTTTGATTGCCCGATTTTCATGAAAGTTGTAACCTATATAGTAGGTCTGAAAATAGGTCGAAGGCTATTTTTTTACCCTCCCACCCCCAACCCCCATTTTTTTCTTTGATAGTTTATACGGCAGAACAACGTTTGCTGAGTCAGCTAATCTAATATATAAAAATCTCATGTCACAGTGTTTGTTATTGAAACGGTTTGACCGATTTTTATGATTTTTTTTGTGTATATTTGGTAGGTCTGAAAATAGGTCGTAGGCTATTTTTCACGTTTCTACTCCCACCCCTCTTTTTTATTAGGGTTCCGTACCTGAAAAGTAAAAACGGAACCCTTACAGGACTTAGTTGTCCGTCTGTCTGTCTGTCTGTCAAGAACCTTTATCCCGGAAACGCGTGAAGGTATTGAGTCGAAATTAAAATCAGTTACTCAGTTCTGCGGTCCCTTGAAGCTGTGAAAAAATCAAACTTCTAAGTTCACGAAAACAAAAGATACGGCCGTTTATGTTGCAAAAAAAGTACATTTCGACACTCTCAAGGGAATCAAAATTCAGGGTACTTTCCGTTGACCTAGAATCCTGAAACTTGGCATGAAGCAAGGTCTCCTAGTACAAGTATAGCAAAACATCTAAAAACTGTAATTTTTTTAATAACGTCACAAAAAAATAACAAAAATCTTCGTCACTCAATTCAGGAATTAAACTGTTTTCGTAGGTAAGTTTGTACGGAACCCTCAGTGCGCGAGACCGACTCGCACTTGCCCGGTTTTTTTTTAAAATAAGTTATATAGCAAAATAAGACGTTTGCAAAGTCAGCTTTTATTAGTATTAGTAGATTTTTAATACAATAACTCGGTGTGACGTGGCATAGATTAAAAGGCTTTTTTTTAATTTAATTTTATAATACAACAATTCTTTTTATTCAGCTAGGCATACGCCGCCATTTTGCAAACAACATAGTGACCCTCCTAATGCTTAAAAGACACGGAAATCATATCCGCCGAAAATGACATATATAAAAAAATATATAATACGAAGCTTTACATATTCTACCTTACCTTTATAGCTCACGTCGTGCGTAGCTGTAGTTTGTTTTCGTAATCATTTTAATGGCAGCATTATCATCAGAATTTTATGTCCCTAATCCCATAAACATTGTGGTTTCCGATTATGAATATGGCCACCCCGTTGTTTCCTGTTGGTTAAGGTGTCCATCTGTCCCGCATTCTGCGGAACGTCCTGTATTGACAGTTGTAATACGGCATTGCAATATTTAACGCTGCGGAACGTGCAATTTAGCTTAACTTTTTTTTTTGACTGACCGACATTTTGACAATTCAAAAGTGCCTGTAAATGGTTTATTTAAAATTAATGTTTCTGATTACTGATTTCTAACAAAATGGTCCCGCAAATTGTCTAATGCGTCCCACAGGTCCCGCATTCCTATCTTTTTTGTATAAGTGGATTCGTTTCCTATTGTCTCCCTGGCATATATTAGTATTACAGAAAGCGGCACGAATCTTGAGTGCTCGGCGAAAGAGCGGGGATCGCTTTGTGCATCGTACAACATCTACGAGTCACTGTGCAAGGATTGCACTCCCCGCCTCCGCATCTCTTTTCATACCACTAAAGAGACCCGATATTTCACTTTTGCGTGCGTCTGCGCAAGTGGAACTGTAGAAGTGAGCGCTCAAGATCCGTGCCGGTATCTGTACTAGTGTTTCACTTAAAAAATAAGAAGAGACGAGACGAGACTCGTCGTCTCGTAACTATTAAAGTCATATTTTTAAAGTTTAATAATAAATCGGCCTCATCAGAAGGCTTACAGTCACCCAAAGGGCAATGGAAAGGGCTATGCTCGGAGTTTCCTTGCGTGATCGCATAAATAATGAAGATATCCGCAGGAGAACCAAGGTCGCCGACATAGCCCGAAGAATCGCCAAACTAAAGTGGCAGTGGGCAGGGCACATTGCTCGTAGAACGGATGGTCGATGGGGCCGAAAGGTTCTAGAGTGGCGACCGCGCACCGGAAGACGCAGCGTTGGAAGGCCTCCCACAAGGTGGACCGACGACCTGGTGAGGGTCGCGGGAATGCGGTGGATGCGAGAAGCACAGGATCGGTCGTTGTGACGACGCTTGGGGGAGGCCTATGTCCAACAGTGGACGTCTTTCGGCTGAAGTGATGATGATGATGAATAATAAATGTTGATTCATTAATAGGTAGTATTGTTTGTTTCTTATTTAAGTGCACCACCAACTCATCCTCACTCTTCTTGTGGATAAGGGTGGGTGGTGTCCCGCATTGTCTTAGATAGCTGGCCGCCTTACTGTTGGTGTCGTAAAGGTTGGATGTCTTTACGGATATACCTACTGCGTATAGTTATGTGGAAAATGTCACGTCCCGGAGTGGATTAGATCAGTTGATTAAAATCAATATTAGGGTGATCGTGTCATATACGTTGTGGTAGGTAATGCTGGTTGGACAACCAGCATTTTGTAAGACAATTTAAATATATATTGTATTGTATTGTATGTCAGGCTAGTGTCTGCAACTCCACGTCCAAGCCATGCGCGTATTTTGTATACGGGCAGGACAAGTATGTCATTCGATCCACCCCAACTCCTCAAGGAAGGCTAGCAGCGCGTGGTGTTACTGACCATTTCACGGAGGGTACCTGGATTGCTGTCCTGTATTCAGCGACCACTGGGTGGACTAACTTTTCAGTCACCGGCGCCATTTTCAGACTTCCTTCTTCTTCTTTGTTCAACCCTCTTTCCAGGTTAGCTGGGATCAGGTCTTCTTGTACGTCAGCACCAGAGGGCTCTGTTCTGGCTTGTCTGTGTGTCTTTTTATCCTGCGAGTAGGTATGTTTCCTTGGGACAATTTTCTTCTTTCATACGGGCGAAGCCGGACCGAGCGCAAATCATCGACGGCGCGTACTATTCCACGCGCGCCTCAAGGAGATGTCAGCAACTGTAGGGGCCCAGCAGGGTCAAAGCCTACTGGGGCCAAGGGTCTGATTATGAAAGGAAGACTCGGCCCTGCTACGAAAGGTAACGAAGGAACAGGAGTGGGTTTTTAGTCAGTAAAAGTCTGACACTATCTCCCGCTCCGCCCAAGAGCGGTATTTGTCATTAGATGATTTTCCCACAGAAAACTAAACTATACTTCTATTTAAAAGGTTTTTTCTTCACTGAAGATCTACTGATTAGTGTTTCTATAATTGCTTTGTTGTCGCTAACAATCGCACTACACCCTCACCCCGACATATTCATTTTCTTTGAAACGCGTACAAAGTTTCCAGAGTTTAATAAAAGTGTTGCCAGTAAATAGGAGTGTCGTCCACAACGGAAGCGAAACGGCTTTACAGTTGACGCGAAAAAATCTCACTCTAATTAGATTTAGTGGAACGCGACCCTTTTTGACAAAATTGGGTCACTGACTCAGTGTATGATGGATGTCTCTGTGTGTGTATGAGTGGTAGTTTACATTACAGCAAGGCTGGCCAATCTAAGGCCCGCGGACTATGAATGGCGCTGGCGAAGCATTTGCCCAATAACGACCAATCTGCCTAGTTTTTCCCAACTAAATTAGGGTCGGTTTCTAGTCTAACCTTTTTGTAAGTTTTTTTATATGGAACGGTCTATCTAACTTCCTCAACCCAGTAACTGAGTAACTCGGTATCCCTCGGCAAGGCTGTTTCAGATTTTAAAAACTAACCCTAACGACTGTCCAAGATCCACCAATATCTGCCGACACCAATGGCTTAACGTGCTTTCGAAAACACGGATGGGTGTCGGTACGTAATGGATAGTCAACCAGCCACTGACCAACCTTGCTAATTATTGTTTAACCTCAAAGATAGTAAAATCCCAACGGTGCCCGTTCGGATTTTACTATTTAGCCAAAGACTCCTTCTCAAAGTGGTTTTGGCTTTTACCTCGGACAGAGGATAAGCATGATATTGCAATCCATACAGCGTGGCAATGCCGCCAGTCTTTTGGGCACATTACCAGTCGATAGCGATGTGGAAGAGTTTTTTGATGCCATATTTTAGTTTTAGTTAGTTGTAATTAGATTAGGGTTTTTATTATTATTTATTTTATTTACTGTAATTATAGTTTTCCAACGAAATAAATATGTATAAAGCGGTTAGCTAATGTTATAAGAAAAACATCTACCACTAGCTTCTGAGAGCGGCTTCACCCGCGTGTATTAGTAATTCCCTACATAGTAGATGTTATAAATTATAGCCTTTGTGTTTAATCTCGGCTATAAGCTACCCTAATACACAATAATATGATTGAAATCCGTTCGTAGAAATCCTTTTAGGATTCTTACACGAGTTTAGTACTGCTTATCTTTAGATACTTGCGTGTTTTCTGGAGGAATGGTCAAATTAAATATAGTATGCCAAACAAGAGTTCGTTTATTAAACAATATAAAATACAGTGAGGGGTTCACACAAAGTTAGTTCCACTGGAAAATATGTGCCACGTAGATGTATTTGGAAACAGCATGGTGTCACTACACCGTTCATCTGTTGGAGTATAAAGGAGTAACAAACATACATACACATATAAATATTTAAACTCTCCCCTTTATAATAATAGGGGTTAAAGTATGAAATTGCCGTTTTTTAAAACGGGTTGCTTAGAAGTGTTATATCTTTGGATTGACTTGGAATTATAAGTTCTAATAAACATTATATTAAAGGTACGTTATTCTTTTTCCTAAATTAGGTATTAGTATATGGATTCTTTGTGTTTTTTTATAATATCGCAGTTGAATTTATATTACGCAAAATTAATTTATATTTAAGCAGAATTAATATTAGAAAATTAAATTAATATTAGAGTGATCTGAAGGAAAGATTTGTTTTCTAGTTGGCCCACCTTTAAAATTGGTTGGGTGGCCCTGCATTTGAGGGTTATGGTGGTGATATGAGTTTGTGAATGTAGTGTTAGTTTTGTGACTGCGTTCGTGTAACTAGTTAGGAAAACATGTTTTTGGGAACTTTTCTGGAACGTTATTTTTTTCATCTTTCTTTCATTTGGATGAAATAGGTTCTTATAATTTAAAAATATATCGTTGGACATCTGTATGACGGCTATCTATCTTTTTAATTTTAGATTGTTTTTTTTTTTTTAAATAACATCACCTAGTGCTTCACTGTGACTCCACCTGATGGTAAGCAGTGATGCAATCGTTGATGGTGAAGCGAACTAGTTTATTATTAAGAGCCTATTTACTCTAGCCTTGAAAGCACCTAAATTATAATTTACAAATAAGAATCGATCTGAAGTCATTCTTGGTCTCTATATACCACTAGCTTCCGCCAGCGGCTTTGCCTATGTCATAATAAATATATCTCAAGGAAGCATTCCTATTCATGAGGTGAGAGATTGTTCGAAAGATTAACCACAGCTCTGCAAGGGCACCTGAAGGAACACAGGTGGATTTAAACCAATAAAAGTCTGACACTCCCTCTCGCTCTACCCAGACCGGGAGGAGATATTCAATGATTTGCCATCGAAGAAAAAGTATTCTATTTCCTGTTCAAAGACAATGGTCCTCCTGTTTCTGACCATGTCATTTAGAACTACCATCATTTCTGTCACCAGCCACTAAAAGCTACAGTTTTAGCATTTTAAGTAAAAAGGTATCGCTATCCTATCCTCCTTATCCTATACCCTATCGGTATATAGGATTCCTATCTATGGCGCCACATATGAACCACAACCACATAAGAAATCCAGCATCGCGCCATTAAAGTACTCCGCGCGATTTGAAAATGTACAACAGTCCGAAATCATCTCGCGGGCAGTTGTCCGGATCAGACATAACACACGTCTGGTCGGAGGATCCTGCCCTCAACGGATTTGCGGGACGACATGTTTATAATAATCAGGATATAAAGAAAATTTATACAATAATGCCATTATTATTGTTACGTGAATTTTCTTCAGTATTATTATTTAATTAAAATTAAGGCAACAGTTTTATCTTTTAAAACAGGAAGAAAAAAGATTCTTCCTTTTAATTTTTGAGCACAAAGCGATATTATCATCGCTTGGATCTGATGCAAAACTATGCAAGTGCATTATGCTCTGAAGACTGCTAAGCTGAAGCGTAGGGTTAACAAAACAGATTCTAGAAAATCTACACTAATATTATAAACAAGTAAAGTTATTTTTTTTGTTTGTAGAAGGTAATCTCTGAAAGGGCTGGTCCGATTGCAAAAAAAATTAGCACCGATAGAATGCTGCTTTATTCCTGAGTGACATAAGCTATATTTTATGTACGCGGACGAAGCTGCGGCCAAAAGCTAGTAATATATAAACATTAATTTTTATAAGGCATGCTTAGTAACATTGAAAAACTTGGATCTTTTTTTGACATGATATTCTGTTAGTTTGAACCCGCGACCTACAACTCGTAAGTCGGGGCCGTTACCACTCGGCCACCACTGCTCTCACCACTCACTCACCACTGCTGTCCCAGCCAGGCGCATTACTTTGTGTAATTTATTTCATCACCACTGCTCTCAAAACGGTGAAGGAAAACATCGTGAGGAAACCGGCATGTCCTAGAACCAAAAATTCAAAGACATGTGACATCCACCAACCCGCACTGGGCCGCGTGGTGGATTACGGCCCATTCCCTCTCCTAGAGAGGAGGCCTGAGTCCCAACAGTGGGAACATTAAAAGTCCGACTATGCTATGCTATGCTATTCTGTTAGTACAGTTACATTAAAAGTTACTTAACGTTTTGGCAACACTTTTATTGTGCGTAAAGCTAAGGAGTGGAGCTATCAGAAAACACAAAACTCCAAGTTTGTTTTTTTTTGAGAGATATAATAACCTGGGAGTCTATATTTCAAGAGTAAATAGGTTACTTTTAGGCAAGCGTCCACCACACATCATCGCTTACCATCAGGTGAGATAGTGGTCAAACGTAGGCCTATCAATAATAATAATAATAAAAAAACGTATATTCTGGTACGTACCTGAATTGAGAGAAGTTGAGAGTTTTAAAAGATTTATGTGAAAAGACTCATGTTAAACTAAATTATTCTCAACAACGGTTCCTTCATTCAGAAATCGAAACGCGTGAAAAGTTTCCTTTCTTTCAAAATAATACTCAAAAACATCATTGTAAATATTGGAATGGAAAATAAAAAAGTTTAATTACAATTGAGAAAAAATCAGCTATTAATAGGGTAATAGGCATTTTACAATACTTTATTATTACAATAATATTATAAATGCGAAAATTGATGTGTGTGTTTGATACTTCTTTACGCTCGAACGGCTAAACGGATTTCGATGAAACTTGGTTCACGGGTAGATTATATCCTGAAATAGCACATAGAACTAGTAGTACTTTTTATCCCGGGAGTTTTCCTTGTTCTTCTCCATAATTTTTTGCCAACAACATCACGTGGGCGAAGCCGCTGCCAGCAGCTAGTTCGCTAATAAAATGTAATTAAGATAATCTATGTTATATAAAAGGAAAAACTGACTGACTGACATATCAACGCACAGCCAAAACTACTGGGACTAGGAACGTGAAATTTTGCACAAGGTTTCCTTTTATGACGTAGGCGAGCACTAAGAGAGGATTTTCCAAAATTCACACTCTAAGGGGATGAAAAGGGGGTCCAAAGTTTGTACAGAGAAACCTATTTCCACGCGGGCGAAGCCGCTGGCAGAAGCTAGTGTCCACATATAACATGACAATATCCGATTTCTGCCAACCCTACCGACACACAAACATCTTATTTGCATAATGTTTATTAAAAAAACATAAACGCTTCTCATTAGACTCGCCCATGTTTCTACTCATACTATAATCGCGAAGAAAAGTCTTCTAAGTGAATAAAAAAAGTAGTTTATGTTACTAAATTAAAATATCAAATTACAAAATCCATTTGTGGCTATTTTTTGTTAATTAATATTTGATAAACATTCTTTTAATGTTTTTGGATATCGTTAAAGAAATGTCTTTTACATTATTTATGAGGGTTTTTTTTTGTATTTTAGTAGCCAAGAAGCAAAATGTGTTTAAATAATCCATTAGGGAAAATATTTAAATGTTAAGTAGCTGTCCTTAAATTACTTGTTAACATCTGACAAGTTTTTGTAATTATAAAAGAGAATGAGCGTTTTGAAGGTGAAGTACTTAGTATATATATTATACAAAAATACTCAGTATTCTTTTTGTTCTGAATACTTGATTTTCATCATCATCATCACCATAATTTCAGCCGAAATACGTCCACAGTTGGACATAGCCTTCCTCAAAAGTCGCCATGACTACCGGTCCTGTACGTCTCGCATCCATTGGATTCGCACAACCCTCACACGGACATCGGTCCGCCTTGTCGGGCTTGTCGGGAGGCCTTCCAACGCTACATCTTCCGGTACATGGTCGCCACTCCAGAACCTTTCATCCCCATCATCCAACCAACGTCTGGCACTAGTTGTCTGACATTCATGCTGAACTGGACCTATTTTGGTGCAGCCGTGAAACACACAACTATTTTTTTTTATATTTTTTGCTTCTTTTTTTTATTTTTATTGGTGTTACCTAAATATTATGTTTGTGTGTTGTCCTGTACCAAATAAATTCTTTTTATTTCTTTCTTTCCATATGGTCATCTGTTCTGATCTTAATTTTATATTTTATTTTTGTATTTTGTTTTTTTTTACAATGCAACATTTTAAATTGATTTTTCTGAACAATATTGTGAAATTGAAGCCGAGGCATGAAAAATGTTCTAAGCCTGGTTTCAACATTTAAAGGCTTTCAGCATACAACTATGATGAATGAACGCTAGATATTTACTCTAAAACTATGTTTTATTAAACTCTTCAATGATGCTAAGAGAACTACAAAATTAAACTTAAATAATATGTTAACTTGAAAAGAAGGAAAAAGGTAAAAAAAACGGCCAAGTGCGAGTTGGACTCGCGCATAAAGGGTTTAGCTACCATTATCTATACACACTATATTATGAACTTTTTTTGGTTTGAAAAATCACGTTTGTTAAATAGGAGCCCCACTTAATATATATTTATTTTATTCTGTTTTTAGTATTGGTTGTTGTTATAGTAGCAACAGAAATAAATCATCTGTGACTCAACTGTCTAGCTGTAACGGTTCATGAGATAAAGCCTGGTGACAGATAGACAGACGGACAATGGAATCTTAGTAATTGGGTCCCGTTTTTACCCCTTTATTATCCCTAAAAACAAAATAAACAATTAATACAAACACCCTGGTTTAGTCGTATTTTCAATACGTACTCTCAAGAATAAGATATTATACTGACATAGTATTATCAAACAAAATCGTTAAATATTACAGAAATAAATCTTGAAACGTGTTGTGAAATATAAAAGATGTTAAGTGCAACCATATTCCATCGTACGCAAAAATATTCACACGACCAGTCACGGCTTACGGATATAATATGCTTTTTGCTTCCTTCCACTTGGGTGCCAAATGGAAGATTCAAATGCCATTTGCCGTGCGAAATATTTGTGTCATTCTATTTACAGCAAGATTATTTTAAAAGTTATTTGTAAATTAACTAGCGAATATGTGGTGTTACTGTGATAAAAAATAAATTTTGTTTACTATTTGTTGCAAAAAAAGAAATGAAATTCACAATTTTTAAAATGCATTCTTTCAAATGTCTAAAACCTTTTTGGCATTTTTTTTTTTCTAATGGGACTGATTTGTGGTACATCGGTTGCATGGTTTCAAAGTCTATAACGTACATAGATAAACGATAAACATAGGTAGAAACATTTTTTGTGTTTAATATGTATAAAAGAAATCATCAAAACAATCACTCAAGTCATAATTTATTATAATTAATCTCATGTTATCACCAAATATCATGTTACACGTTAGCATAAAAGTAATAACATAAATATTCCGCCATTCTTGGCGATGACATAATTATGTTTCCTCTGACACGTTTTGACAAAAATACTCAATAGTTTTAAATAATTGACGTAACACAAAGTATCCTAACAAGCGTCAACGACAATATTGCGTTTCGTCAATTAAAAGTAAAAAAAAAACATAAATCAGGGGAACGCATCCATAAAAGACGTTCGATTTTCAAAATAAAGCAATAAATCTACGTTCCTTTGTCAGTGTCGACAGAACAGCGTACATTTTAAAAGCTAATAATTATTAGACAAAAGATTCTCTTTTGTACGCGACAGTACCTTCTAAGAAAATAATGTTTAGTGAACGACAATAGTGTTTTGTTCATGTGGTCTTACTGTTTTGATAATAACTTTGCAAAGTTGTCATGAATGAATATTAGAGTCAACTTAAAATGTACCCAAAATCTTTAAGTCTAGAGTCTATTTTAGTTTGGTAGGTTTTTAGTACCGCAATTAACGTAGTATTTTTGTCACAGTTTTTCGTAATTGCTTTATATATTTGTCCATTTGCTACTCGTTGACTTTTCGTATTTCAGTAAAAATATTTGCAGTCCACTTTTCCTTTATCGACTTCCATTTAAAATTAAGCACTCCACTGTAACCGCTCAGTTTTCCTCTAGCGCAATTTTTCTGAAGTAGAGAGCTATTTGCACTTTCCATTGCCCGTCACAAGATTGTTAATCAGAAAAATATAGCACCGTTATGAGAATAAAAAGGAATTCATTCTCCCTTTTTCACTTCATTCAAAATTTTTAAGTGGGAATATACAATTCAAAAGTTAATTTTAAAGTGGGAATATACAATTCGACGTTATTTAAAATCGTGAATATTCCCTCTGAATTTTGTACAATCGCGATGAGAAGTGATTCAACTCGAGGATCCTTTGTGCGTATGCAAATACGTTTATTAAAGCCGGACCCACTGTCCCTTCAGAATTTAGATCTTATTAATTGGGACTTAGCTATTGTTGTTTTGTGATTAACTGTACCTACGCGTTGAGAGAAGTCTTTTGGACGTAACATCGATAAAATCTGACGATGAATTGATGATTAAATTAATTCCAAGCTTCTTAGGTTAACCAGCCAATGTTATACTACATCTAGAATAAATATTCTCTTAGTTTTTGTTTATAAAGGTGGTGCGGGCTTGCGGTCGGTGGGCAATCAGAAGCTTGCCGTCCAGAGATTTCAGCAAAATGGACTGTCGCTAGGGCCAATGCTTGTCAGGGCTGCGGGATATTTTAAAAGACTAAAAGCCTGACACTCTCTCTCGCTCCACCCAGAGAGGAAGGAGTTAGCTTTTTTTCCCAATCTAAAAAAAATATTTATTGAGGTATTTTTTTACGATCATATAAGGTTTTTTACGAGTTCAAGGCAACGTTTCTTCGTTGCCTTAAACTCGTTAAAAAATAAAAGGCCCGTTTTGAAATTTGAGAAATACCCTAAAATGTAACTTGAAACGAAACTGAAAGCACCAACAAAATTATAATTAATTACATAAAGTGTTTTAAAAAAATACATACACTTTTTTGGCGCGATAAATAGATAAATAATCGAGTATTATTTTTGCGTATTTAAGTTATTCGTTTTGACAGATGTCAAAACGGATACCTCTTATTTTTAATAACTTTACACAAGGAGTAATTCTGAATGTAACTGAAAGGTTTTTCTTAACCACTAGTTTTTTTTCTATTGCCATACCCTAACCAAACCATAACAATAACAAACAAAACCGTGTTTACGTAGCCTTATAAAATCCTATTTAAATTAATAAGACTTCAACAACACAGAAAACACCCAGAAAGACAAGCAAATACAATAACAACACTACTAAACAGTGTCTATCGTACCTGACGAACGATCCCTATCCGGGTGAAACACCATAATTCCGGAGGGGTGCATAATACCCGCTGCACATAGGCACTGATCAGACATCAAATATTCCGCTTGTAACCGGATTAAGGCGTGTCACAGACGCTGATTGGTTGATTACCATTTCTAGCTAGGAATAGTGGCTGAATGTAATATTTTGAATTTCAATTTCGGAATATTAGAATGGTTTTTTTTTTTGTTGTTGTTTGATTAGCATTTGTAGCTAGAAATAGTAAGTGGCTATATGTAATACATATTTTGAATTTCAATTTTGGAATATTAGAACTGTTTTTTTTTTTTATTGGCTGATAACCATTTCTAGCTGGTTGATTGTAATATTTTTAAATTCAATTTTAGAATATTAGAACTGCTTTTTCTGTGTGGCAGTTTTAAGTCGTTGTGTTAGAGACTAGCATTTTAATCTATAAGTACCCACCGTAAAACACAAAATTGGTGCCCTGAAACCGTGTGACGGGGTCGCGGCAGACTAGAGAGAAAGATGGCGGGAAGACTTAGATAATTGGCAAGAAGTAGCCTGGGCCCGGCTCTGGAACCGGGAACAATAGAAGGAATAGAGGAGGCCTTAGCCTAACAGTGCTATAATACTAGCTCACCCGACAAACATTGCTCTACCATTTAAATTATAAAAAAAAAATGGGGGGGTGAGGTAGGAGGGTAAAAAATCGCCTACGACCTATTCTCAGACCTACCAAATACACACAAAAAAATATCATAAATACCCATCAAGCCGTCATCGTAAATACTAGTAACATCCAAATCTGCTAGTATTGTGTGACGGGTCGTTGAGCTCTCTAAAATAGAGTTGAGCTGCACGCTGATAAATGCGATCGTCATCTGTCTGGACAGCTCAATTCAAAACCTGAATATTGTCCTTTCGTCACGAGGCAACGAATAGGAACCTGGAAGATATCAACTATCACATTAATATTATAAAGGCTTTTGCATGTTTGTTACTCCTTCACACTCAAACAGCTGAACGAATTTTGATTAAATTCTGTACATGGATAGACCATGCACATATTTAGGTCCTTTTTATCTCGGGAGTATGTTTCCTTCGGACAGTTTTCTCCTTTCACGAATTATACCTTTAAACTAAATAAATATGAATTTTTGCGGTGCTTTTTTGGGCTTAATTGTCCTACTGCAGAGCACAACTGAAATTTTGTCTCTACACGCATAATAAATTGCCACTTGTTGCATTCTTGTCAATAAAGGTAGAACTACATTGGGCCCACGTGGGCCACGTTCTTACGCTGGTCTGGGCGCGTCGGTCTCCATACATTTTATATGGCAACTAGACTTGTAGAGCTTCATAAGATCCACGCCACGCGACGCCTCGCAACAACGTACAAATCGGCGTGGCCCACGTGTGCGTCGGCCCAATATAGTTCCCACTTTACTCATCCTCAAATCCTTACTACAGAAACCGAGTGATAGAAATTTTTTATAATACATTTTCGAGACTCAAAATAACATACATATGAGCGTCTATATTCTAATTGGCCATAATTTATGCACGACACCACCCCGCTTTTTGAATAAATAATGAAATACAATGTCACATGCGTTCATGTGTAGGTGCGTTTGACAATGATGATAGGGGGTGGAGTGATAGGGTGGTAGTAATGGGGACTTGTCTCAAAAATAACTAGATTGGTAAGCCTCCATATTTTGATTAAATAAGAACTGACTTGACTGTACTTGATCTAATTTATTCTTCTTAATCTAAAATAGTGTTAAATCAATATTCCTAATACTATCACTTAAACCTCCCAGAGTTGTGAAAAAAATATACTTAAACTAGCTTCTGCCATCGGCTTCGCCCGCGTGAAAACATACATATATTCTCCATACAAACTTTGGACCCCCATTTAGACCGCTTAGGGGGTGAATTTTGAAAAGTCCTCCCTTAGTGCTCGCCTACGTCGTAAAAGGAAACCTTGTGCAAAATTTCACATTCCTAGGCCCAGTAGTTTTGGCTGTGCGTTGATATGTCAGTCAGTCAGTTTCTCCTTTTATATATATAGATAATACTAAACGTATTTAATGCATAATGGAAAATAAAGACCTCGTAATTTTGATACTAACTGACCTGACGGACTGTCAAAAGTATAGTTAAAAAAAAGTTCATCTAAATTGGAACAGCCATTTTCGTGTTTTGCTCTTAGCTTTTAATTTTTACAAGCTTTAATTTTGTAACTATGTTTGTTCGGGTGAAATTGTGAGCTTGTTTTATTCTCATCTGCATTTATAAACAAAATCTTAACCGAAAGGGGTTTCAAATTAAACCGATTCCAAATAAACTAGGGGTCACATTGACAAACTAATATTTCCTCCCTCACAAATATCAAAGTACAATAACAAGGTACAATAACAAGGTACAATAACAAGGTACAATAACAAGGTACTCATTACCAACAGAAACTCCTCAAAAACGCCACATTGTATAATTGCCAAATTACCTTTTGTGGAGGGTCTTATTTTTTTAAACAACTGGGGGGTCAATTTGGCTGCTATAGTCATTGCCTGTGTCTCTCCCTCCGTGGCCAATTTACCTTCCCCTTCGGTGTCTGTGCCATGCCTGTGGAACGGTAAGTAGCGTGCACAGTGCGACTTTATAGTCCAAATGTTGAGTGACTTCGCCAGTGTATTTTTAGGGTTCCGTACCTCAAAAGGAAAAAACGAAACCCTTATAGGATCACTTTGTTGTCCGTCCGTCTGTTTGTCTGTTAAGACCCTTTATCTCGGGAACGCGTGGAGGTATCTAGTTGAAATTACAACCATATAGTCAAGTATACGGTCCATTGATGCTGTGAAAAAATCAAACTTCTAAGTTATCGAAAATAAAATATACGGTCGTTTATGTCGCAAAAACCGTATATTTCGACACTCCCAAGGTAATCAAAATTCACATTGTAGTTCCCGTTGACCCAGAATCCTGAAATTTGGCATAAAGCAAGGTCGTATAGTACAGATATAGAAATAAATCTGAAAACAGTAAATTTGTAGTAACGTCACAAAAAAAAAAGTTTGCGATTCGGAAAAATCTTCAAAACTCCATTCAGGAATTGAACTGTTTACTGTATAGGTTTGTACGGAGCCCTCAGTGCGCGAGTCCGACTCGCACTGGCTCAGTTTTTTTTTTTAAATGGTCTCTCGCAGATCAAGTTCAGATGGTCATACATAACCGGACTTGCCTGTGATGTCCGTAATAAAATCAAAGCGTCCAGCCAGGACTTATATAAGACCTTAAACTAACTACTCTCTAAAGGCACCGCCTGGTATGGACCTCGGTTTAGGGCGTCGCTAAAGGTACAGTAAGGGACAGGCTGTATTGGTCATTGGGTTTTTTATTTGTGTTTTTTTTTAAGCTGTATACATTAGTACATACAAAATTAACATTAAAATTAATTTTTATGATGGGGTGACGACTCAAATTCGAATTAACAATTTTTTTTTTGTCAAAAAAAAAAATTAAGTATTTCATTTGAGCAATTATTTTCTGCAAATTTTCATCATTATTCAAAAATATTTATTTCGTTTTAGTAATTTCTTTTACATTTATTTTTCATAAAAAAATTACAAAGGCATTTTACATAAAATAACTGATTTATTTGTGTTGAGAAGTCTTGGCAACCTACTTGTAATATATATATAATTTAATATTTTACCTATACGTTTGCAACAGTCGAGGGTCTTAGTCATTAAAAGTCGCCCTCTCGCTCTACCCACAACAGGAAAACTTGTTTGACCTCAAAAAAAACCTATACAGCAATAAATACATACGTTTTTTTTTTAATTTATCATTTTTTTTTTTTATAAAAACAATATTATTTTTCTGTAAAAGGGATTTTTTTTAAGTATACATATGTCTATGAGAACATTAGACTTTAAAGTATAACAGGTTTAGTTTATTTGACGGTACAAGTTGTTATGAGGGTGGCTTGCCCCAGTGTGCAACAGCGCAACTTAAATTTCGCACAGCGCTCAACAGTTACCCGGTGCCCGTCGCCTAATTATGTACGAGCAGGATTTTGATTTCACATCCATGACGTAGACAATAAAGGGAGACTGTGAAATTGGAAGCCCTGAGTGAATACGTAATGCAGGTACATATTAATTAGATTACGTTGACTGTGTTTAGTTTTGTAGTTAAACTAGACATGACTAGTTGCCAACTAGTCGGGAAAGCCGACTATCCGGAGTATTATTGGTGGCAACTAGTCTGCCAATACTTTGGCTCTTAATGTGCTACAGAAAAAAAGAATCATCAAAACGGTTAACATTTGACGTAGATATCGCTGGATAAGACGAAACTTAAACATTTTAAAACAAAAAACAAACTTAATTCATTCAGATGGTGATCTAGTCCTGACTAGTCGAAAAAGATGAACAATTTGTCCAATCATTTGGTAAGCAAACTAGTAGGTGAGTTAGCTAGCCGGCCAAGTCCCTAGTAGGCCTTACTCTAGTATAAACGCCATGAAAAAATCTAGCAGTGTGTCGACAGCCTTAAAATTGGTGTATCGTAAAGCTTCTTGATACTTCGAGTTTGAAATATTCATGAATTTACTCTTTAGTTGTACGGTTCCAAAAAGTTGGTGGAGAAACAAGTAAGAAACTCCGAAGGTGCTCATTTAAAATAATAATTTGTTTTACAATCTTCTTGAAACAATAAATCTTAAAGTTATCCGTGTATGAAGTTATGATGGCCCAGCACTCGCTTCTCATGCATGAGGTTGAGGGTTCAAAACCAGGGAAGTACCGATAAAAAAATTTCAATTTATTATGTACTTTTCTAAGTTTATCCAGGACTTTACTGAGACCTCGTGCCTCGGAAAGCACGTAAAGCTGTTGGTAGAAAGTATGACCATCAGTTTATCCAAGGAGTGTAGTTTTGCTCAGTAACTGGGTTATGGACGATTGGTGGATAGTCGCTACATGTAAAAAAACGGTTTAGTCAGCAAAAGTCTGAGAGCGGAAGAATTTTTTTTAAGACTTCTCGTGTCAAAAAAAAGGTACCCAATCGCCTACCGCCATCGAACATACGTTGTAATTATTCTATAGGGAACAGTCACGTCCTCTCATGAACATACCAACTAATTAGATAATATATCTAATATAATTTTTATGTCACATTTCAACAATGCCGCATTCCAAAAAATCATAAGAACAATATTAAGAAATGTTATCAGGATCAAAAATGTCGACGTCGCCAGTATTCATTAATTAATTCTTCCATATTTTATGAGCTATACATTATACTCGACTTTCCCCTTGACTGCTACGGTAAAAGGACATCTCTCGTCTAATTTCGGCCACTCCACTTCAAGCTATGCTATAATCCGCTTCACTTACCTTTTATTTTAGTAAGTACACTTACTTCTTTTTTTTTATCGTTCACATGTTTCCCAAAGATACAATTTATGTAAAATCTAATAATAAAATAGAAAAAACATTGCTAAGCATAAGGGGACGCCTGACAGATGTAAAATATCTGTTTATATTAAAATTCATAATAAAAATCTATAATGAAATATTAAGTGAATTAAAAAAAAACAGGTATTTATATAGTACACGCGTGTGCACATATACAAGGAATTTGAGAGTGGTGGTGTAGTGAGGGTATAACGGCATGACGCTGTCATGCCGTTTGCCGTCACGGCACTCGGAGTCAGTTTTACTATTTAGGTGCGCCAATAGATTATGGATTGATAGTGTGAGGAGTGATATGAAAGAAAAATGAGTCAGCGATAGCTTGACGGTTGACAAGACAGAATGGAAGAAAAAAACGTTTTACGCTGACCCCAAGTAATATGGAACGAGGGCAGGAAGATGATGATATCATAGCAGGGATCAATTGTTTTATCTGTAATCCAATCAAACTACTTGATATCGGTCTTTTTATCAGTGTTAAATGTAAAAACAAACCGTGTTTTGCCCTTTTGGGCAATAGAGAGAGCTATACTCGAACTTTCCTTGTGCAAATGAAGTAGGCCAGAATTGCATAACGAAAGATGCAGCATTGGAAGGCCTCCTACGAGGTGGACCGATGTCATAGTGAGGGTCGCGAGAAACCTATGGAAGCGAGACGCTCAGGATCTTTAGTTGTGGCGACAGTTGTGAAGGAGGCCTATGAAATGATGATGATGATGATGAAAAATAAAAATGTTCACAATTACATTTTTGATTTGGTTCTGTAACAGCGAAGAAACTTAAAAGTTAAAAACTTCGTTTGCATCCAGCATCAAACATGCTAAATATTCACTCCTAATTAGAACTTTCTTTTCTCATCTGAATAATAAATTGCAAAACGAAAATTAACTAGAAGTTTTTACTTAATTAATCTGTCGGTGACTTTTGTAGCCCATTCAAAGTTAAATAATGACATTGTAGTTTTTTTTTTCTTGTAAAAATGATTGATGAGGTTTCAGCACTAAATTTGGTTAAATAGCCTTTTATTTCTATTGTATTAGATTTATGATGTATCGCTTATTTAACAGTACAATTCCAGTCTTTCTCTGTAATGTAACAAGCGTTTGTCAGCTGTTTCGCCTGCGTATATGCGATAGCCGTAAATTAAGTCATGAAAACGAACCACTGGCATAAAAATTATCGTGTGTTCTAATCCTGGAGCCGGGTTTGTTCTCAAATATCACCGCGACCCTGCCTCCCTAGCAAAGTTACAACCGTTTCGTTTCGATTCTCTTTTCGTCGATCGCCTCGAGTAGACCACGTTTCCGATTCCTTTATTCTGACGTCATCTCAACGCTCAGTCACGTGATCAAAACAAAGGAATAGGAAGCGTGGCCGAATCGAGGCAATCAACGAAAAGAGAATCGAAACGAAAAGGTTGTAACTTGGCTAGGGGGGCTGAAACGCTAAGGGTAACTAAATGAACACAGGTGGGCTGGGTTCTAGTCAATAAAAATGTGCAAACCAAATAAAAAAAAGCCGTATATCTAATCCGTTCAGTCTTCGAACTCTCAAAATTTACACATTCGTAAGATATCATCAATGTAGCTTCAACATCGCCACCACTGGACAGCGACCCCACGAAATATTATATCTAACACAGTTTTTTTCCTCTCAAATGAAATCCTCGGAGAATTCTCATCAAGATCCCTGGGCCTTTGTCTGAAGCCCACCCTTTGCTTTATTTGGCATAAGTAGGAAATTTTAATGGGCCCCGTAAAAAATGGAGAACGAATTTTAAACTTTAATCGTTTGGCCGACACAGACAATATGAATAATATATTACTTATTATTCTATCTGTTTTTTTTTCCTGGGTATCAGGGCGCGTTTGTTTTTTGGTCCTAATCGTCAACGTGATCAAATATTGGTGAGTGACATGAATAAAAAAAGGCGGCACGATCATGAAAGGGAAGGAAGCGAAGTTTGGTAAAAGTTTTCGTTTATACGATATTCTGAGCAAGTTATTATAATATTAATAGAGTTTGGTGCTAAGTTAGTTTTAGTAGTAATGATGGATTCACGTCATTGCGTTCAAAATTCATAATGTGTACGGAATATTGTGGAAGGAATCTCGTGAATCTCGATGTGGTTTTGGTACCTGTATTTATAGAGTTATAATACTTTTCTTATAGTCTACTAGTGACCCGTCACAGCTTTGCAAGGACCGACTGGCCTGATGGTTTAGTTGTTAGTGGCCCTGACTGCTATGACGGAGGTCGTGGATTCGATTCCCACCCAGGACAAATGTTTGTGTGATGAGCACGATCATTTGTTCTGTGCCTGGGTGTAGTTTACCTATATTGTATGTATTTAGAAATATATAAGTATGTTTATCAGTTGTCTAGTACTCATAACACAAGCTCTGCTTAGCTTGGGACTAGACGGCGTTGTGTGATAGTTGTGGAATATAAAAAAATACATACGAGTATATACATGTTCGAAATTCTTGGCTTTTCTTTGCTGTATGTATTATATAAAACTTCCTCATGAATCACTATGTCTATAAGTGAAAACTGCATAAGCCATAACCGTTTTGTAGTTTTAGATTTCGCTAACATACAAACAAACGCGGTAAGGTTACTTTGCTTTTTTTTTAATTTTATTTTGTGTCCCATAGCTTGGCAAAGCCCTCCCCTTTCTCCTTCCGGACCTCTCTTTCTTGGGTGATCTCTGACCAAGTTTGCCCCGCGAACATAATCAGATTGTCACACCACCTTCGTCGCGGTCGAACCTCGATCATCCCACATCCCTATATGACATACAAGGATTTAAAGATTGTCAATAAGATCGCCTTGTGGCCATGCACTTCTAGGCACTTTTCCCATTGACAGCGGCGTGTATGAACTTTTTGATGGCCAATGATTTTTTCATGAACGCGTTTGTACATATTATTATTTTCAGTTCATATATACACAACTATTTTTTAATTAGTACAAAAAATGGTTCTCTATCCGTACTCGTTACTGATCATATTCGTGTAGTCAAAAGTAAAAAAAAAAACAAATCCCAAAATTGCCAACGAAAATTTTTCATGATTGGTAAATTCATAATTGAATCAATCATTCATAACAATTGCTACTAGAAAATACTAAGCGCAGTGTTTTTTTTTTCATTTTGATAGCCATTAATTCATTGTAATCAATATCTTGTACAATATTTTTAGAGTGACATTTTGTGATATAAACAAATGTCTTTAAAAACTTTGCTGTTTATGAATATTATTTTTTATTGAGACTTTATTTAAATAATAACACGATTTTTTCTAATAAACCCTTTAAATATTTGTACCAGTTAAAAATTTGTAGTATATACCTATGAAGTTGTTTATTTATAACTGTCTCTGCTACCGGCTTCGCCCGGTTGAAAGTAAGTTTCTCCTTAGCATAGCATAGTCGGCCTTATAATGGTACTACTGTTGGGACTCGGGCCTCCTCTCTAGGAGAGGAAATGGGCCGTAATCCACCACGCGGGCCCAGTGCTGGTTGGTGAATGTCACATGTCTTGGAATTTTTGGTTCTAGGACATGCCGGTTTCCTCACGATGTTTTCCTTCACCGTATTGAGAGAAATGGTGATGATAATATATGAATAAAATACACAAAGCTAAGCACCAGTCTGGGTTCTCCCATGACGTAGAATTCGTCAGTCGGGGCCGTTACCTCTGGGACACTACTGCTTACAGTTGGAGTATGCGAGCTGAATTGTAACACTAGGTCTCACACAGGGCTTCATTCGCATAATAAGTAGCAAAGCCACAAACTATTTATACACTATGTCTGACGATATTACGTATCTAAAATCTGCTTATTTAGTTCTCAAAGGACATTGTCGATTGAAATGTATTCGCAGTTACCAAAATAGAATGTATTAGTATTGCCATAGACAATCCTGATATTCGACTCTAGACTCTGGTCTACATAAATGATTACCCTGCCTCTGTCTTCAAGCAAATTATTCAAATAGAAGCAGCTTCCATTAATCGATTGGAGAGGATCTCAGTGTTCCCAGACTCGGTTTAATCGATTTCAGATTGGCTAGTTTATCATTCGATTACACCGACCAAGATATTTGAGTTAATCGATATGCAAATTCGATGATGAAATGACAACACTGAAGTATTTATAGTCATATTAATTTGTGTTTAATTATTCGGTTTCGCATACTAATTTTGAAACCATTGTTTCGGAAACTAGAAATTTTGTCCTTTCATAATTAATTTCAGGATTCACGAATAGATACTTAATTATTGGTATCAGTACCGCTTCCGATTCAGTTCTAGAATTTCACAATCGAACAGTGTCGGGCACACTGCATATTCTCATTTTAAATCGCCCCCGTTCAATAAAACGCCGCCCAGACGTCTGCACGGCGTCTCGGTCGACACAATAGTGATAATGAAACATGCATTACAGCGCCTTTTGTGTTTCCCCCACCACTTTCCACGCAGCCAATCATGTCGCCTTTGAAGTGAATCCAGGGGTTAATAAATTTTAAAATGCCTTCAATGTAGAGTTTCTTGGAGATGATGAATTATAAAAATATTCTTTTGAACTCTGACTTTGTTTATACTTGAGATTAATTAAGGACGGTGTATTGCTTTCGGCGGAATTTCCTGTGATAAATAAAGTATTGGGCAAGATTTGAAAAGAAATAAATTTGTGTTTTACAATTTTTTAATAAAATATGTATTTTGAGCAAATAAATAAATTGAATGTGATTTTGATCATAGTTTAGTTCAATGTTTACACACGGAATGATTTTAATAATCGATAAAATACCTAAAAAATTAATCTGAACCAGTTTTTTTTATTATTATTGGTAGGCTCACGTTTAATCACTATCTCTCCTGATCGTAAGCGATAATATGGTCGACGATGGAGCCCTGTGAACTAGAAGTAACCTATTAACTCAAAGACTCCCGGGTTGTAGCTATCAGGAAACGAAGAATTCAGCAAGGAATTCCACTCCTTAGCTGTACGCACCATGAATGTGAACATATCTTCCCTTTGATTACATAATTTTCATGGTAAATAATCCAAAGCGTGCTGATGTCGTTTATAATACAAATTCAAAGGTTTTTAGCAACAAAACTACCCCCAAAAATCAACTAAACGGGACTTCCCACACGATTCACATTCGAATATGATTAAATCCGATAATATATGTGTAATATCGGCACAATCCCGCGAAATGCTCCCTATTCCCGGAGTCCCAGCACTAGATCGCTCCGGGAATTACAAATGTAGTTATTGGGAGTCATATTTGATATTGAGATGCCATATTTTATGCGAGGATATTACGTCAAAATTGAATTCCTACTGAAAGTCATCGAGAACGGATATGTGAACTAAAATGTAACATATTCGTGAATGTTAAAAGATTTCTAGTGGACGTGAGAATTGACGATTTCTTTAGAACCTTTTATATTGGAAAGTTTTGCATTTGGATACATGGAATAGGAGTAATGGAAATTGATGTGTACTCGCTCACATTCGGAGAATTTCTTGTATGAGTTCGTTTTCATCGCCTTTGATAATAATAATAATAAATATAGTTTTTCACCAAACGGGGGCTGTCCTTAGGTGTATTAAAATAGCGCGTATAGGGATAATTGTCGGTTAGTATCACATTCCATTAAAAGTGACTAAAGGGCTTCTGCGAGTTGGTTTCGGCTCCTCGTACGCCTTCCAAAGCTCCGGGACCTTAGGGTTCCGAAATTTTCACAAAACGCCATAAAAAAGCACCTTTGGCAACACTAGTGTCAGGTATGTTTTTTTATAAATAATATAAACTAGTGCTTGACGGTGATCCTACCTGACGGCATGCAATGATGAGACGTGCACTAGTTTAGCATAGCATAATCAGCCTTTTAATGTTCCCACTGCTGGTGCTCAGGCCTCCTCTCTCTAGGAGAGAGAATGGGCCGTAATCCACCACGCGGGTCCAGTGCGGATTGGTGAATGTCACATGTCTTTGAATTTTTGGTTCTATTACATGACGGTTTCCTCGCGATGTTTTCCTTCACCGTTTTGAGAGCAGTGGTGATGAAATAAATTACACAAAGTAATGCGCCTGGCTGGGTTTGAACCCGCGACCTACAACTCGTAAGTTGGGGCCGTTACCACTCGGCCACCACTGCTCTTGCACTAGTTGCACTAGTTTATTAGGAGCTTATTCACTCTAGCCTAAAAAATTATAAAAAACAAAAAAACTGCCTTTTCAATAATCACAGCAAAACAGCCGGAACTGACGACACAACGTACTTTCCGAGGCACGGAGGTTTCAGTATGTTACCCAGATGGTGACTATGGGCGCCGTCACTTCGAAAGCGACCGGCGGCCAAGCTGAACGCAAGCCAGAGGGTCATGGCCATCCGGATGGTGCGGGGATACCGCACGATTTCCCGCGAAGCAGCGTGCCTCCTTGCTAGCCAACCACCGTGGGAATTGCAGGCAAAAGACCTTGCACGCATGCATGATCTGCGCATGGAGATGCAACGCCGGGGCGAAACTCCGCTGCCGCGCCAAGTAGCGGCATGGCGGAAAAACTTCCGGCGGGATCTCATGGTGGAATGGCGACGGCGACTGTCGCAACCCAGTGCTGGGCACGCCTTAATTATGGCGATAAGTCCCCTCTTTGAGGAGTGGCTGGAAAAACCTCACGGCGTCCTTACTTACCGCATGACGCAGTTCGGGAGGTTCCTGTACCGGATCCGTGCAGAAGAGACAGCCGGGTGCCACCATTGTGTGGACCGCCCGGAGGACACGGCGGAGCACACGGTAGAGGTGTGCCCCGCTTGGGCAGAGCACCGCCGTGTCCTCGTGAGGGCGATCGGCGGCAGCGATCTCTCGCGCCGGGCCTTGGTACAGTCCATGGTCCGGAGCGAGGAGGAGTGGCAGGCGGTCGCCTCCTTCTGCGAAGCAGTAATGCTAGCAAAGGAGGCGGCCGATCGCGTGAGGCAACGGCAACGGTCCTCACGCCCCAACCGCCGCCGGGATTCCGATCCCGATTTCCGGCCACCGTAGGCGCGGGCTTGCGGACGGCGAGCAATGGGTGGCTCGCCGTCCGATCGTCCGGTAACCATCCGGACCGAGCCCAAGTCGTCGACGGTGCGTAGTGTTCCACGCGCGCCTCAAGGAGATGTTAGCAACCGTAGGGGCCCAACAGGGTCGAAGCCTACTGGGGCCATGGGTGATGCGAAAGTGACCCCCGGAGCCCTGGAAAAATAAAAATGGCAAAGAAGGAACAGGAGTGGGTTTTTAGTCAGTAAAAGTCTGACACTATCTCTCGCTCCGCCCAAGAGCGGGGGTTGTCATTAGATGATTTTCCCACCCGAAAAAAAAAAAACCCAGATGGTGTCCCATCCACAATCTGACCTCGGCAAACCGAAATAGTCAAGTGTGGTTGTTATTATTTTAGCCACAGATTCCGCATCATCTTTGATCTAACGTAAAAGATAAATAAACACTTTAAATAAACATGGGCTTAATGAACTAATTAATTGTGATTAATAAATTGTCACTAATGGGTAATTAACATCTGAAGTATTATATGAATGATACTATTTAGGGTAGGTCTTGTCTGTCTGTCTGTCAAGACCCTTTATCTCGGGAACGCGTGGAAGTAGCGAGTTGAACCATAAGTAAAACCATATACTCACATCTACGGTCCCTACTACTTCGTACAAAAAAAAAAAGATACGGACGTTTATGTCGCAAAAAAACGTATATTTCGACACTCTCAAGGAAATCAAAATTCATAGGATACTTCCTGTTGACCTAGAATCCTAAAATTTGGCATGAAGCAAGGTCTCATAGCACGAGTATAGGAAAAAATCTAAAAACTGTAAAGTAATTACGTACAAAACAAAACTTTTTGACGATTCAGAAAAATCTTCGTAACTCAATTCGCGAATTGAACTGTTTTCATATAAGGTAATTTGGTACGGAAACCTCAGTGCGTGAGTCAGATTTTCACACTTGCCCGGTTTTTTGTACAGTAAGAGAAAAAATCTGAAAACTGTAAATTTATTACTACGTCGCAAAAAAAATTTTTTTTGACGATTCAGAAAAATCTTCGTAGCTCAATTCGGAAATTTAACTGTTTTCATATTAGGTAAGTTTGCAGAGCGCTGGTGGACCTCGACACCAGGATGCAGACAGGCCCTGCCACATCTCAATAAAGCCGTCACCAAAAAACTCATAAGACTGGACAGAGGCGGCCTGCGCCTGGTGACGAGGACCATCACCGGACACTGCACACTGAATAAGCACCTCCACACAATAGGCATTACAAACCGTCCCCTGTGCAGAGCATGTTTGGAGGGGGAGGAGACAATCGCACATGTGCTCCTAGACTGCACAGGTGTCACTGAAATACGCACACGAACCTTAGGATCCCCGAACTCCCTTATAGATATCCTGAAAAACCTGAGAGGTCTTATCTGTTTTTGGAGAGTGGTTGGAATAAGCCCACCTAAGGTTATAGCCGCCATGGCCCACGCACAATGGTCCACATAGGACTAAGTGCGGAAACCATACAGAAATAGATAGATGGGTAAGTTAGTACGGAACCCTCAGTGCGCGAGTCCGACTCGCACTTGTCCTGTTTTTTGTACAGTAAGAGGCATTTACCCTGGTGTAGAGGGAATGGGAAGCAGTTATCTTCTTTTGCGAAGTGAAGTGAAGGAGGTGGCAGAAAACTTGTGGGGAAGGACAACATCACATCGGAAGTCGCAGGTCGATTCCCGGCCACCAAAAGAGCGTACGGCGAGCAATGAGTAGCCCGCTGTCCGGCTCACAGGAACAAGCCTGAAATGACGGCACGTTGTGTTTCACGCGTCTCAGCAAAATGGATAGGGCCCACTAGGGTGGATCGGTTCGCAAAGAATTACCGTGGCCCTGGAACATAACGAAGCTGAATATACAACCTATGAATATGAAACCCTTAAGAAAATACTAAAAAACGTGTGGTCAGGCACTTCTTCTTCTTCTTTTCGTGTCGAAATAATTTTTTTTCTGACCAGTATTTGGCAACCTCTACGGCTCTGTTTTTGGCCTCGTATAGATCCTGAAAACTGCAGGTGGTTGTGCAGGATGGACAGCATAGCAAATGACGCATGTCCTGTGCAGCGGCTCCACACTGGCACTGTGTTAGAGATGGGTCGAAGAAGCCCCATTTGGTCAAATTGTTTTTACAGCGCAGGCACTAAAATTGTAGCATAAATCCATTAACTATAATTCAACAATCCCAATACTGAATCACACAGTTATATATTCACGTCTTCCGAAACAGAACCCACATTCAATATGCCTTCAGACAGCCCGCCGTTAGATCATTTGCGGTGGGTCACAAATAGTGACGTTACGTGATAGTTCTCGGGAAATCCCGGGATTACGGACTTGGAAAATACTTGGTGAATAGTAAAATGTACGGAGGATAAATCTCGTCTGGCGTTTTTTGTTAGTTCCGTGAAAGAATGATGGTTTTCTTTGTTTTTATGTGATTTATATTCTTCTGTGCTGGTAATGAGATGAAGTGTTTATCTTGCGGTGCAATTAAGGTCTTATTTAATGACTATTTCACGAAAAAGAGCTATTCAATAGTGTGAGAAGAACTGAGAGAGTTGTTTTGATAATTATAATTTCGTTAATACTCCCGCTAATTATAGTTTTAATTAACATAAATACCTTGTCAGTGTGACCTGCAAAATGCAAAAAACTTAGAAAATTTTAATTTCGCTGTCTATCTTTGAGCACTTCCCTTAAGTATAAGATTTTGGACTGTGATTAGTAAATCGTGTTCTGGATTACTTCATCTCGCACTTTTATTCTGACAGTTGTGCTATAATTTCGTGAATAATGTTGAGCTTAACGTATGTGCTAAAATCCTAACTATTATCCTAAATCTTGAACTGAAATTTTCTTCACTTCTGTTAAGCTATACACGAGTAAGTCGATTTTGAGAGAAATTTTAATTTTCAGGGTTATTTTATAGCTAAAAATCTTAGCTAAATAAATTCCCGGGAACAGCAGACCCAAAGTCAAACGCACCCACTACCATCACTAGTTATGATAGCTACAACCCGGACATTACCGTCTGAGTGAAACCGCAGGCGACGCCAGGAGACGGCGCTAGTTACAAATTGGTCCCCTCAATTATTTGTCCAATGACGATGCGGAATCAATGGCTTATTGAGCGTATTGAGATTAAAATGGCGTATTTTAAAGGTGTATCTGAACTTCGACACCACACTTATATTATAAAAGTGAAAGGTTATCTGTATGTATGTGTCTGTGTGTTTTTTTTTCTGAGATGGGATTTCATCCAATTGCTTCTCCCTCTCTACAGTGGAGCGGGATGGCATGTCAGACTTTTACTTCCCAGAACAAGTTTTGTAAAATATTCGAGTAAATAACAGAATTACCGAATGTTAACATTGCTAACAGAGTTTTCAGGTGTTATATTTCTCTTTTCGCGTTTCCTTTTCGTCAAACATCGCGTTGGATTGCGTTAGATGAAATAACAAGCTTTTAAACCATGCTCGATGTTGACTATTGGCGAGTAGAAAAGGGCCCTCTTAAGATAATTTCCTACTTTCGCTCGAGCGAAGCCTCTGGCATCCCCTAGTGGACCAATGGAACTAGAACTTCACTATAACAAAATGCACATACATAACCTACTTTTCTTGAATCCTTATCCCATCCTATCCGGTAGATAGCGTTATCCTGACAGCTAAGTAAATAGACAGATGAGCTAGCAATTACTTAATGGTATCCAGAGAGTAGCCTGATAGGAACCACTGGCATGGGATTTAAATGAAGAGAAAATATCTAGGTTCTAGGAAGAATTTGTTTATTGTATTATCTTTTTTTTGTTTTGTTTCGTTGGGGGAAAACATTGGGAATTCATACATCGAATTTTATAGTATGTAGTTATCATTTAAATCAGAGAAAGATTTTAATTTGAGATTTCCTTATATGATGATTTCTGATACTTATATACTAAGATCCCAGAGCTGTGTGACATAACTTATTTTCACATGGATGAAACCTTAGGTTCTCAGTAGCGTCTCACGTGCTTTGAATACCTCTGCACTTGTGGAGCTCGTCTCAGATGGGCAGGTACCAGGTGAGAAAGGGAACTAAAAATACCTGCAGGTATTCAAATTAAAAAGAGAATCAGCACTTTTTGATCGTCACTGACTCCAGATATTATCACTGCCCATCACCACGTACTTATACTTCAGCTGGGAAGTCATGGCTTGCGTGGCCTGCGATTACCAATCACCAACCCATCAGCCAAGCATAACATCATAGAATGGCCCTTTATTACCGTTCTCTATAGCTTTTATTCAATAATGGCTCCTTATTTCCTTCACATTAACTCCATAAAATGCTAAAGAGTTTCAGATAACCCGACATTTTGTAGTTCGGTTCAACAAACTTGTGTATCCTATAAAATACATAGTTATGTCTGAATATGTCATTTAACAAAGTGCTCTATAGATACGACGGGCATAAATAATTTGACGTCTATCTCGGAGTTTTTATCTGTATGGTCTGCTGGTCAAAGACCGTAAAATTCGGGATTGTTTTTTTTATTTTTATAAGGAGTCATTATTGCAAATAAACTATGTATTAGTAGGAGGTATTCTGTAGTAAAAGTTTCGTAGAGATTACGAATAAACTGTACGAGCTTTCGAGGGTAAAGTGTGGGATTTTATAAGGATGGGATGTCTAACAACTTCTCGTTCAGTGGTTGGCTGATTGACTGCCGCGTTGCCTTGCGCGGGTTCGATACCACTCACGAAACAAATATTTGTATGACCTACTTTTGGGTACTTTTAGGTGTCTTCAAGGCTAGAGTGAATAGGCTCTTAATAAACTAGTGCGCCTCACCATCAATGTTTGCATCACTGCTTACTATCAGGTGGGATCGCAGTCAAGCACTAGTTTATATTAAAAAATAAAAAAAAGAGATGATCACGTGTTTATGAACTCATCTACGACACAAGATACGTTTAAAAAGAAATAATTTCCCTAATGGTAAGCGATGATGTGGTCGACAATGGAGCACGCTTGTCTAGAAGTAACCTATTCACTCTTGACTTAAAAGACCCCTAGGTTGAAGCTATCAACAAACACTTAGTCATGCAAAAATTCCACTCTTTATTGTGTTGTGATTGTACTGCTTCGTCTTCATATATTAAATTAAGTTATTCTATTTAGGGCGGGTTACTTCAACTATACTTAACTCACAGTTAACAGTCAAAAATGGCTTTAACTTTCGTTAAACCAAAAAATGGGTTGTTTCACAAAATGACGTAATAAATACCGTACGTTAGAAAGTTACTATTACCTTAACCGATGCTCTATCCACTAGTTAACGTCATTTTACTCCATTTTTTGTTATCGTTCTCAAGTAGTTACGTCCAACATATGGATTCTCTTTTGTATTCGATTCTAGGCTTTTTTTTGTATTTGGGTTTTTATGACCTGACTAACTGAGACCGTTTAGTCAAGTCTTTAGTTTAAATTAATACAGTTACTTTGTTTATCATTAGAATACGGATTTAACATATTCTAATGTTTTTGTATTATTTAGCAGCAAATCTATCGAATCAGCACTACAAAAAAATTCAACTCCATTTTACTGAAATCACGGCTGTCTCAATGATTCCACATATTGTCCAGTTGTGTAGACACTTGAGATACAAATCTACATCAATTTTACATCATTATATCCACTAGGAATCAATTTGTGAATAATTAAAAACTGAACTGAACATCCCTCGAAAAAATATCGCAAAAAAAATCCTCGCTAAACAAAACCCGCAAATTTTGACATAAACTGTGAAATGTTGCCATACTAGAAAAATCTCCCGACCATTTTCATTGGAAAAAAGTGTTGCTTTCTACTGGCAACCTGAAGAATATCTTTGATTTTTTTTTATGTGATAAAACAACGCTTTGTGTTTAACGAACGTTAAACATCTTACGTAATAGTAACTTTAAACCGTACGTATGTAACATTAAACCGTTTGAAACAACCCGTCCTTAGTAATAACTGTAGTTACCAGCCATGTTTCTTATCCTTCTAGACTAGACCATGTAAGTACCCCTTGTTTTCTTATAAACACCTCAACGAAAATAGAATAATAACTTCATATTAAAATCATTGGCAATCCATTTACCGTTATCACCAAACCTCTTACAAAACTAGATTCTGTTTTCAAAACAGCTAATGTATTTCCATGTCTATAAATCCAGGTATTGCGGTATAAAAATAAGGTATAATAGCGTTAAAGCTGTATAAATTTGTATTTTTGTATCGTAAGCTCACATGGTAATGCGATTGGATTGGACATGGCGTTGCAGTGACCATGATGAGAATTGAAAATTGAAATCCTGATAGGTTCTGAATATTGTCTGTAATGAAGACTACCTATTTTGTGTTTAATAGGCTTTAGTTTCTGATACGTAATCAGATTATTTTATTATATTTTTTTTAAACCAAGAATAATATTTAATTTATTTTTTCGATTATTCATTGCAATCGACTAATTGTGCTGGCAACACCGAAACGTATTTGTGATTATCTGTGGTAAAGCTGTCGATGTGACAGCTCTCTTGTTCAATTGGAGATCGTTGAGATCTGACGCACAATTGAACGACCGAACGACTGGATGTCGAGCTACCCATTGCTCCTCGTTCACAAGCTTGCACCTACGGTGGCCAAAAATTGCCTTACTACTCCCGACGTATGACATCAGTTTCTTCATGGCTACGGTGGTCTCCTTCGCAGGTGGCGACCGCATACCATTCCCTCTCGCTCCAGGATCGCCTCGTGCAGTTAGTACTATTTAACTACGAGCTAAGTTTATGAGCACAATAAATATTGCTATCCTCTTATTCTCATAATACCTCATGGCGACAATACCCGTTCGCGCCAGAATATGTTAGCATTAATATCATTGTTGGATTTGTTCGATTTAATCCCGACAGTTTCGCGACAATGCTTTTGAATTATTTATTTTATCGACATGTCCTAGCTTGTCGAATATTGTGGATTATGTTTGCAATTAGGCGAATTGCACAACAGGTATATTGACTAAAGATTAAATTGTTCGATGAACTTTAATTTGTTGATTAAGTTGACTATGTTCCCCATTGAATATGACGTCTAAATGCATAATTATTATAGCTTAATCAGTCTTATAGTGTTTCCATTGCTTTTGCGATTCAGGTCTCTTCTCAATCGAATGGGCCGTAATCCACCAAGCGGGACCAGTACGGTTTGGTAGGTTTTTGATTCTAGGTCGTCTTCATCGTTTTGAAAACAGAGGTGATGAAATCAATTACACAAATTAAAGGCCCTGTTTTGGGTTTGAATCCCAACTACAAGTTGTAAGCCGGGGCCGTTACTACAGAACCACCACTGCTCTCGTCTAAATGACTACTGATTAATTAGTCATGCCATTGGCATTATCATTTCATTAAATTTAATAAATGTATCAGTGAGAAAAAAATGCAATTCGAGGATGCTAAGCTACTTTTTTTAAGAAACAAGCAGTAATGCGAACGAAGATGATAGCCGCAACTGTGAGGGAACGGATATCCTCACGTCTCAGCCGCTGTCGCAAGATACTACGAGTATTGGCAGACGCAGAGCGAGAGCGATGAGCAGCTCGCGGTCCCGCCGACCGATAAGGACCAAGCCCGGGTCAACGGCGCATTGTGTTCCACGAACACCTCAAGGAGATGTCAGCAGGACTGAGTACTAAGATTTGGAGAACATTTAAAACAATACACAAAAATATCATTGGTTTATAACGACCTGGAGATCTGAAGAAGAGACCAGATGAGGGTCGCAAGAATCCGATGGATGCGAGATGCACAGGAGCGGTCGTTATGGTGACGCTTGGGGGAGGCCTATGTCCAACAGTGGACGTCTTTCGGTTGAATTGATGATGATGTTGATGATGATACGACCAGATCCTTGAACATCACTACACTTAATAAAAATGCATCAATAAAACTAATCCCCTAAAGCCCTCTAAAGCTTCTAATGTGAAGCAAAATTATATATTGATTTAAGCTCACAACTATGGCTTCCTCGCATTACCAGCCACCTTTAAGGTTATCCCCTTAATTATAATCTGGCTAAGTAGATTCCACTTTAGAAGTTAAACAGTAATTGCTAACCGCGGTTTAACGATACAAGAAACGATTATTGAACTTAGGTTAACTTTGATTGTGTAACTGGTAGTTCGTTAAAGTATTGGTCCGTTAACTATCCAATAGTAAAATGATTCTCATTTTGAAGTACAGCGTTTTCGTGAGAGATCTGTGATTCATTTCTGTCTCTGTTTAATGGTACAGATGTGTATGTAGTTAATTGTAAAACATTTTCTGGCTGTGTTTCCTGATAACTACAACATAGGGGTTTTTAACTTAAGAGTGAATAGGTTACTTCTAGGCAAGCGTTCTCCATCGTCGGCCACATTTTGGCTTACTAACAGAAGAGATAGCGTTCAAACGCGAGCCTGTATATAATTAATAAATATTAATATAGTATATTTTTATTTTTTATTTTCTAACTTATTTGTATAAACTGTGTCTACATCTCTCATCCATGTCTCCTGTCGCAGGTCTGCTGGAAGAAATTTCATTTGAAATGAGCAGTACCTTTGTGCTCTTCTGTCTGCTTTTGTTATTTTCATTTTTAAGTGTTTGTGTGTACAAAAATAAATAAATTAAAAAAAAAATGTTTATGATTGTGGCTATCTGCTTACCATATGGCCCGGGATTTATGAAATTGCATAACTATTAAATGTTTTTTTAAAGTTCCAATTTTTAATTGTTTTAATGAATTGAAGAGCTTTGTTTTAATCTATCAGGTTTTATTACGCAACTCTAAAAAATTAATAAGATTCTGCAATATAATAATTTAGTTCTAATTTGTAAATGTAAAGATTTAATCGTCATGTTTATGTGATTTTAGAGGAGGTATTATCAACTCGTATGTGAAAATCGGTTGAAAGTAAAAAAGGTTTGTTATTTCTAATCTTATTTCAATGGAGTATAGCTAAACCTCTCATGGATCAAAAATTCTCAACAACGGAAATAACAGCCTGAAAAAAAAATGAATCAAGTTCCCCAAAATCACCGATTATAACACCTACAGAAAATCGTCATCAATTATAACTAATTGCAATTCGAAGACCACACAGTGACTGACTGCCGATTCGGACACAATATATTCGGAGACAGTGTCCGAATCGAGACATTCATAATATTTTTATCATTATGATATTTTTTTTTATTTTTTCATTATTAATATTTTTTTCGCTGACGATTCGGACACAACCAAATTTATTGAAGCTATTTAGTACAGTCAGATAAACAAAAGATATCATATTTTAAAACTTTTTATCTGACTGTACTAAACAGCGTGGTCCGAATCGCCAGGGAAATAAATATTGAAATAAAAATTGTCAATTCGGACACTGTGTCCGAATCATCAGTAAGTCCACACGGTCGTATCCATTACTCACGCCAAATTGCTTCAATAGATCGATTTATGCTCAAACCACAACAATAGGATGGGACGTAGAAAAAAAAGGCAGTTTTGGTGAGGCAAGGTGTGAATGATTTTGGCAAGCAAATGAATCATATCCTTGGAATAAGAAATCTATTGTGGACGGGTATATTAGTGTCATTAGAAAACCGCAATTACTTTTTCGCTGTCAGCATTTTAAGTAGTAGAAACCTTCGTACTAACATATTCGTCATCATGTCTAGGAACTTCGAGAGCTGTAATACGGTACAGTCTGACTCATGAAGCAGGGGTGCGAGGAAAAATGCTGTTATCTGCACAAATATGACATTAAAATTGGTTCTTAAAGGTACAGGTAGCAACATCAATTTGGTGGGCTTGCGGTCTGCGAGTAATTTGTAGCTCCGTCCGGCTGTCCGGCAACCGTCCAGACTGAGATCGAGTCGTCGACGGCGCGTAGTGTTCCACGCGTGCCTCAAGATGTCAGCAAAACCGTAGGGGCCCAGCAGGGTCGAAGCCTACTGGGGCCAAGGGTTTTGTGAAACGCCTGGGGCCCTGGAACGAAGGCAAAGAAGGAACATAGGAGTGAATTAATAATAATAATTTATTTTCAATAAAATACAATCCATTATGGTTAGTAACTTATAAACTAGTGTTAGTACATATATGTCTCTGTCAATTTGATTTTTTTGTTGTGAATTTTAGTCTGTAAAAGTCTGACACGCCCTCTTGCACCGCCCAAGAGCGCATAGCATCAATTGGGTACCACTCTTTCATTATAATACCTTAGAAAAGAGAGTAACCGGTTGATGACGCTGTCCTGATCTTCATATCATAAGTAATGATCTGCCTAAGTCCATCAATTATACAACATACTCCTTAAAATGATGCATTAGAGGCGCTTGAAGAAGTGATGATGACGTCATGATGTAGTAGCTGTTCGAAGGCTACGCTGCGTCAAAGTCGAAGATCACCAGTTTAGAGGTATGTGGAACAGCCCCCCTAGCCAAGTTACAACCGTTTCGTTTTTATTCTCTTTTCGCCGATCGCCTCGAGTAGGCCATGCCTCCAATTCCTTTATTCTGACGTCATCTCAACGCTCAGTAACGTGGTCAGAACAAAGGAGTAAGAGGCGTGGCCGACTCGAGGCGATCAACGAAAAGAGAATCGAAACGAAACGGTTGTAACTTGGCTAGGGGGGCAGAGTGTAAAGCCCCACATACCACCGTTAAAAAGGGTCATGTCTGAACCGGGCAACTCGGCGATAGATGATTTCGGATTTTTGTATAATGTTCTAATCGCGCGGAGGACACTAATTGCGCATTGCAGGATTTCGTAGTTCTAAACTGCCAAAAAAAACCAATAGCGGCCAAAACTAATGACATCAATTTGTAAACCATTCAACATACAATAGATTTCTTCGAAAATTAAACCTACCTTTTAGTCAGGTAATGTGTTAATGAGTGTAGAATCCATGATTCATTCTTGTAAACCTGGCCACGGAGCCGATAAGCTTGTATTTGCATGACTCAGTTCGAAACGAGGTCAGCAGATAGCTTGGTTCCCACTATATACTGTTTACTATTCGATTTCTCTGTTTATTGTCTATAATATAGTGTGATAATGTAATTTTGACCGTTGAACATCAGGAAAAATTTGGTTATCTACCTACCTTTTCCTGTCGTTATCAGCATCGGCCTCATTTCACTCCAGGACATAGACCCTTCCAATTAAATGCCACTAAACTCAATCAAGAGCAGTGATGGGCCGGTGGTGACGGCACTGACTTACGAGTTGTACGTCGTGGATTAAGACCTAAGCAGCCGCTTCCATCATCATCATTTCAGCTGAAAAACATCCACTGTGTACATAGGTTTCCCCCAAGTGTTGCCATAAAGACCGGACCTGTGCGTCTCAAATCCATTGCATTCCCGTGACAGCAGATTTTCAATGTGAATTTTTTTTCATCACCACTGCTCTCAAAAACGATGAAGGAAAACGTAAGGAAACCGGCATATCCTAGAATGAAAATTTCAAAGACATTTGACATCCACCAACCCACACTGGACTCGGCTTGTATTGGCCTATTCCCTCTCCTACAGAGGAAGGACTGATTTCCAGCAGTGGAAATATTATAAGGCTATTTATGTCAAAAGTTCCATTGTTAGGCAACCTATCATTCTGTGGCTAAATGCTGGGCCAGGCAAGCCGCGTCCTTGTGGAGGTGATCAGCGGTGGTGACAGCGGCATGGCAGGCAGTCACCTCTTTCATCGAAGCGGTAATGCGAGAATAGGAGACGATTGAAACCGTGACACTGACACACCGGGTATAGGGAGTTGCAGTGCGATTTACAGCACCGTAGGTGCGGGCTGAGAGCAGTGGTGGCCGAATAATGGTTCCGACTTACGAGTCGTAGTTCGCGGGTTCAAACCCAGCCAGACGCATTACTTTGTGTAATTTACTTCATCAGCACTGCTCTCAAAACGGTGAAGGAAAACATTGTGAAGAAACCGGCATGTCCTAGCACCAAAAATTCGAAGACATGTGACATCCACCAGCCCGCACTGGACCCGCGTGGTGGATTACGGCCCATTCCCTCTTCTAGAGAGGAGGCCTGAGTCCCAGCAGTGGGAACAAAATAAGGCTGATTATACTATACTATACTATAGGTGTGGGCTTGCAGACGGCAATGTGTAGCTCGCCATCCGGCTGTCCAATAAGGCCCAAGCCCAGGTCGACGGCGCGTAGTGTTCCACGCGCGCCGTCGACCTGGGCTTGGGCGCGCCTTAAAGAGATATCAGCAAAATTTACAGGGCTAGTTAAGGCCGAGGCCTGATGACTCTCGCAAAGGGCAACTGAAGGAGAACTGGAGTTTTTGTCAGTAAAAGTCTGACATTCCCTCTCTCCCTACACCGAGCGAGAAAAGAGGCATCTGATGATTTCTTACGTAAAGAAGGCAAGGGATTTTATTAAAAAAACGTATTATCTAAGAAGAAGATCGAAGCTAAAGTACTTTCTACTCTAGCCATAATTATCTTCCACACAGTCCATCCACAACGGCAAAAATTAATGTTCAAATACGAAATAACCAACCAAAACTGAAACTAATTTCTATGTATCTATTTCCAACCTGTAAAACCTTTCATAATATTAATTTAGGCCACGCTTCCATAATTTCTATATGATTTGAAACTAGTGAGTACATTCATTATGTATATTTGGGCTACATATATATGTATTCTGGCTTCGTAAGCCAAAGAGTGGTAACTCAAACATAGTGAGTTTCTAGAAAATAGTATAAGCTAGGCTATAAACTAGTGCGCTTCACCAGCAACGATTTCATCACTGCTTTACATCAGGTGGGATCGCAGTCAATTTATATCAAATTTAAAAAAAAATAATAAGGAAAATTGGAATTTTGTAGAACCGACCACTGTAGGCGCGAGCTTGCGGATGACGAATAGTGGGTAGCTCGTCGGCCGCCCGTCCGGTAAGGAACAGGCCACAGTCGACGCGCGTAGTGCTCCACGCGTACCTCAAAGAGATGTCACCAAACCAGTAAGGGGTCCAGTAAAGGGCCTATTACACTATTCGATATTCCGACAGTCTTAGTCGATGTCACGTAGTGTAATAAGGGTAAGACCAGTCATACTCAGAACAAAAAATAAGACAATCTAAATATCTTGTGCTGAATATCGCGTAGTGTAATAGGCCCTTTAGGCCGATGGCTGCTAGGGCTATGGAAAGGTTTGAAAGAGTGATCGTGGCCTTAGAACGCAAAGGGCAACTGAAGAACAGGTGGGTTTAAGTCAGTAAAAGTCTGACATGCCATCCTGTTCACCCTAGAAAAAACATACCCGGCGAAGTCTATGGATTATTTCCCAATTAAAAAAAGTGATTTGTAGAAAAATTATTTAAGTTTTCATAATGACGTATATCTAAAAATAGCTTCTGCCCGCGGCTTTGCCCGCGTGGAATGTTGAAAAAAGTATTTTTAGTCTTTCTCGAAGTCTAAGGCTATAACTATGTTAAATTTAATTTAGATCCATTTAGTGGTTAAGGTGTGCTTTTGAAACAAATTAAAAGATTTATTTTCGCTTTTCTAAAATAAGTAAGTATAATTAGGTTTAATTTTCATTGTTCCAATACAGTTACGGGTTTTTTGACGAGCCTGCCTATGTGTAAATTTTCAAACTTTCAAACAAAAAAAAATTCGAAATATTTTGAGATACTACTTTATGGCTTCCGAGGGCAATATTTCGGTTTATTAAACTATCTACGTTAAATACGGAGTTATGAAGCCTCAATGCAGAATGACGATTTTAGCCTATCATTGCGGTTATGTTCATGAAAATTATGCATAGTCTATGCTAATATGTGTGATGATGGCTATGTTCTATGGTTCTATTTATTAAACCTTCATGGAACCCGAAAATACACAGACGGACTTATAAAAATTGTAATAAAATCTTTATTCAGAGTAAAACTGATTTAGTGTTAGTAATAATAATCTTAAACTTAAGCGTTAGTAAATTACCCGGAAACAAGGTGGAGCATACACTAGAGGTGTGCCCCGCCTGGGCAGAGCACCGCCGTCTCCTCGTGGTGGCGCTCGGCGATCTCTCGCGCCGGGCCATGGTCTGACGTCCGAAGCGAGGAGGAGTGGCAGACGGTCGCCTCCTTCTGCGAAACAGTAAAGCTAGCAAAGGAGGCGGCCGCACGCGCGAGGCATCGGCCCGCACGCCCCAGCCGCCGGGATTCCGATCCCGATTTCCGGCCACCGTAGGCGCGGGCTTGCGGACGGCGAGCAATGAGTAGCTCGCCATCCGACCGCCGGAAACCGTTCGCGGCGTGTAGTGTCCACGCACGCTTCAAGGAGATGTCAGCAACCGTAAGGGCTCAGCAGGGTCGAAGCCTACTGGGGCCATGGGTGATGCATGGAACAATGGCAAAGAAGGAACAGGAGTAGGTTTTTAGTCAGCAAAATTCTGACACACCCTCGCGCTCCGCCCAAGAGCTTGGGATATCATTAGGTGATTGTCCCACCAAAATAAAAGCGTAAGTAAATTAGGAGTGACTGGAGAACCGTCACGGCGTCCTCACATTCCGCATGACGCAGGTCCTCATCGGACATGGAAAGTTCGGGAGGTTCCTGCACCAGGTTGGGTGAACCACCCGGTTGAAGATACGGTGGAGTTGTGCCCCGCTTGAGCGGAGCATCGCCGTGTCTTTGGTGGGCTTACTCCAACTAGCTCACCTCTCTTCAAAACTGATTAGGCCTCGCAGGTTTTTCAGGGCGTCTGTGAGGGAGTTGGATCCTAACGTTCTTGTATTGTCTCCTCATCTTCCAAGCATGCTCTGCACAGGGGACTGTCTATGATGCCTATTGTGTGGAGGTGCTTATTCAGTGTGCAGTGTCCGGTGATGGTCCCCGCTACCAGGCGTAGATTGCCTCAGTCCAGTCGCATATACATGTTTTGTTATTATTTCATGCCTGAGATATTTTTAATACTATTAATTAGCCCTCATCATCATCATTTCAGCCGATATATGTCCACTGCTGGACATAGGCCTCCCCCAAATGTCGCCGCAATGAACGGTCCTGTGCGTCTCGCATCCATCGGATTCCCAACCTTCACCAGGTCATCAGTCCACTTTGTAGGGGGTCTTCCAACACTGCGTCTTCCGGTACGCGGTACCTTTCGGCCCCAACGGCCATCTGTTCTGTGATTTATTAGCCCTCCTATTAACCTGTAAACAAAAGCTTACTAACACTGAAAACAATGAATCGTCCCCTTAAATTGAATTAAATCTATACAACTCCTACTGCATCGCTCACCAACCTCTACCCAAGTCAAATACAAAATTGATACAATTAATTCACTTCATTCTCACTTAGCAATAAGGGTTGCAGTGAGAAACGGCGCTGGAACCACCCCTATTTATTAACTCCAGCTAAATAAACTTTATTAGTCACTGGTGGATCGCTTTCTTCATAATTTTTAGGGGTTGCGCGAAGGAGATTATCGTCTTTTAGTTTTAAGAGTTCATTTGTCTTTTGACCCTCAAGTATGGTGAATGAACGCTTTACAACGGTCATAGAGAATTTCTTTAAATTTTTTCCTATACTAAGAATAATAATATTCCACAACTTTGACACAACGCCATCTAGTCCTAAACTAAGCTGAGCTTGTGCTATAAGTACTAGACAACTGATAAACATACGTATATATTTCTCAATACACACATATTATAGATTAATTACACCCAGACACAAATGATCGTGTTCATCACACAAACATTTATCTTGGGTGGGAATCGAACCCACGACCTCCGGCATAGCAGTCAGGGCCACAAACCACTAGACCAACAGGCCATTCCAGAATATCTTCTGTATCGTGTGTATAAACAAGTACCATACACTATCTATTTCTTTACTCTCGAAGTCCGATGTGAAGGCAATTAGAGACGACCAGGGAGAAATCAGGCGCATGGCCAACTGCTTCACGTCCTTTCCGAGGTAGGGGTCTCATACCACCAACTTCTAAACTTCGGGCTACTACTGAGTGCATCACTTTTTGCCTGACCTGAGAATTGAACATAAGACCCCACGCTCAGCAGCCTCGCCTGCGACCACGACAATAACGAGGCAGTTAAACATTGATATGACGGTAACAACAAATCAAATCAAAGCTTTTATTTCAAATAAATTATTTACAGGCACTTTTGAATTGACAAGAAGACAGTCAGTAACAAAAGTGATGCTAATTAATTGCACATACCAAAGCGTAGATCTCTATGGAGAAGAATGTGCAAGAAGCTCCATGGACACTCTTTGATGTTATATGTTACAATTATCTCGGTTATATACTCCTTGTCACTTCTATTAATTGACAACAATAAAAAAAAAAACAATTCAAAATATAGAAATCAATTTATGAGGTGAACAGTCGGAAATGATAGCGTCCATTCACGGACATGACGCTATACATGACGATATACTTTCAATTTCACTTTCTTCAAAACTGTATTGTCATAATTTTAGTTCCACCAATAAAGCATTTTAGACACGTATTTTAGTCTTTATTATGCCAGTTACAATTTCCATACCTTTCAAGTCCATATCTGAATTCGTTCCGAACGATATTTCTCTCAGCACACACATTCATTGTTATGTTAGTACTAATATTAAAATCTATTATTAAGCCAATGAAATGCTTTGTTGAGGCTCGTAGTGTGGAGCTGCTTTGAAAGTGTGATGTGACCGTAGAGCAACTAAATACACAGAAGGCCTACTGATATTTACAGATGTACATTTTTTGAAAAATTAATTTCTAGTACCTAGCAGTTAAAATTAACTTTAAACACGCGTCCGAGCTGGTCGCGCCGCCAAATTGGTTGCGCAACCACACGGACATCAGGTGAGTAACTCTCTATAGAGCTGTATACATTTTGTTGGTAGCGGCGACTGGTAGCGCCGCCATAGTGTCCCAGTGAAATATAACCCTAAAGTAGCTTTCTATCGGTGAAAAAATTTTAACAATCGAACCGGTACTTTCAGAGATTACCTCCTACAAACAAAAACACAAATTTTACCTCTTTATAATAATATGAGTAGCGTAGATGTAGATGTCCACTTTATGACCCTGCCTGTTGAAATTCTACAATACGGAGTGACCTTCTGTAAATTCTTTGTCTATTCCACTCGAGAATAATAATATGGGTTTCTCGCAGTAATGCTGCGTAGGTGGTTCTTTAGTTTGTGACAAGGGCGGTACTAATACCTGCTTTGCCCAAGAATTTTAGATGTATTACGAAACAAGCTTAAAAACGTCTATTGCTTAGATACCTATGCTTTTTTTGTTTTGATGATGGAAATCATCAAATAATTCCTTCCACTTAGGGTGGAGCGAGAGGGAGAGTCAGGCTGTTACTAATTGCATCAGCCCTAATGGGCCCCATCCATTTTCCTGACATCGCTTTGAGGTGCACACGGAACAAAAAGCGTCATCAACTCGGGCTTGGTCTTTACCAAGCAGTGGCATCGCCCGCGAGACAGTCGAAAATTATTCCCAGAGAAACTTATTCCCAGAATAAAAAAAAACTGGGCAAGTGCGAGTCGGACTCGCGCTCTGAGGGTTCCGTACAACCTTATCTATGAAAACAGTTGAATTTCCGAATCGAGTCAAGAACATTGTTCCGAATCGCAAAAAAGTTTTTTTTTGTGATGGTAACTACAAATTTACAGTTTTCAGATTTTTTCCTATACTTGTGCTATGAGACCTTGCTTCGTGCCAAATTTCAGGATTCTAGGTCAATGAGAAGTATCCTATGAATTTTGATTCCCTTGAGAATGTCGAATTTATACTATTTTGCGATATAAACGGCCATATCTTTTTTTTCGTTAACTTAGAAGTTTAATTTTATACAGCTTTAAGGGACCGCAGCTTAAGTAAGGGGGCTTAAGTATATGGTTTTAATTTAAACTCGATACCTCCACGCGTACCCCAGATAAAGTGTCTTGACAGATAGCCAGACAGACGGACAACAAAGTGATCCTATAAGGGTTCCGTTTTTCTTTTCGAGGTACGGAACCCTAAAAATGTCCTATGTGCTATTCCAGAACATAATCTACTCATGTACAAAGTTTCATCGAAATCCGTTCAGCCGTTCGAGCTTGAAGAAGTAACAAACATACCTACATACACATACAAACTGTCGCCCTTATCCCTTTAACCGCTTGCGTCGGATTGGACCGACGAATGTTTTCGCGCCCTAGTTGCCAGGGTCGCGTGTATGCGACTGGGTACTTCATCCCGTTTAGCTCTTCAATCCCCATAGGTGACAGAAGAGCTGACGAGATGGAGTATTTAGTCTTGGATGTGCGACCCTGGCTGAAGAAACGCGAAAGTATTTGTCGACGTAGGCGATTAAAATATTGATGTGATGACAACAGTCTCCAAAGTTTTCACTACATCTGCATCCTAGTTAAATAATACGATCCCCAGTTTCTTAGCTAACAAACAGAGAACGATCGGAAGTCAGAGCTCCAAAGCTGTTTTATCAGTAAAATAATACAGTGATTCCTAACTAGTTAAATCGATTAAGTTGCAGGAACTTGCAGTAAGACATAAGGCTGCAGTTGCACTGAGAGAGTGACTAACAAAGTCGAAGACTTTTTTAATTATTGATAAACCGCGGCTGACCACTATCTCACCTGATATGTGATCGACGATAGAGTACGCTTGCCCAGAAGTAACATGTTTTTCTTGACATAAAGACCCCTGCTTTAGCGATTAGGAGATATAGACTCCGGCAGGGAATTCCACTCCATAATTATACGCATAATGAAAGTGTATATAATAATAATATAATATAACACAACTATCACACAACGCCGTCTAGTCCCAAGCTAAGCAGAGCTTGTGTTATGAGTACTAGACAACTGATAAACATACATATTATAGATAAATTACACCCAGACACAGAACAAATGATCGTGCTCATCACACAAACATTTGTCCTGGGTGGGAATCGAACCCACGACCTCCGGCATAGCAGTCAGGGCCACTAACCACTAGACCAACAGGCCAGTCAAAAAGGTTTCAGTGTGTGGAAAAGGTTTTGCGCGTATGGGTAAGATATCACCATGTACCGGTAGAAACCAGCGTATCGCTGTAGTGGTCCAATGATGCAATGAGCATAAGTAAAAAAAATAATAATTGAAAAATCTATATTTCATTTTTAAATCTAGCGATCCGCGCCGCACGTGTGTTAGAAATTTTCGAAATTCACTCATTTTCTCTACTAAAATTAGCATGTATTTTACACTTATATCTTCTCCTTGAATCACTCCGTCTATTGATGAAAACCGTATCAAAATCCTTTCAATAGTTTTTGAGTTTATTGCGAACAAACAGACTTTTTACTGTGGACAGGCTCACGTTTGACCACTATGGTAAGCGATGATGTGGTCATCGATGGAGCACGCTTGCCTAGAAGTTACTTATTCACTCTTGACTTAAAGACCCTCAGGTTGCAGTTATCAGGAAACAAAGAATCCAAGAAAAATTTTCAAAATATTTTTATTTCACAATAGGCCAACATGGGCACTTATAAAACTTCAGAAGCTAGTGCCTGGTTCCAAATTGGTCGTTTCCTATGGAGAAGAACCGGCAAGAAACTCTATGGTTGCTTTTTTTAAAAAAGTGGTTGTTTTTACAATATTTCCATATTACAGTATTAATAGATATTATGTAAAAACAGTGTGTGTTTGACTGGCCTGCTGGTCTAGTGGTTAGTGGCCCTGACTGCTATGCCGGAGGTCGTGGGTTCGATTCCCACCCAGGACAAATGTTTGTGTGATGAGCACGATCATTTGTTCTGTGTCTGGGTGTAATTTATCTATAATATGTATGTATTTAGAAATATATAAGTATGTTTATCAGTTGTCTAGTACTCATAACACAAGCTCTGCTTAGCTTGGGACTAGACGGCGTTGTGTGATAGTTGTGGAATATTATTATTATTATTATTATAGTGTAGAACAGTCAATATTTAATGTTAACTCTTCTATAATAAGTAAGAAAGAAAGAAAATAGAATTTATTTGGTATAGCGCAAGGCACAAACACAATTTAGGTATCTCGAAACAAAATAAAAAAAAAAAACAGAAACAAAAAAACATACTTGTTTGCCTCACCAAAATAGGTCCAGTTCAACTAGTGCCTGACGCTGGTTTGCAACTGAACCTGTGGTTTGAGTGTAACATATACAGTGTAGAAAAATAAAAAAGTAAGTAAGGATAACTCGCCACAGAAAACAGTGTGTCCACAGCCTAAGGTCTTGTGTTAATATTGTCAGAGTCAAGTATTGAACTGGGACTTAAACACGAACTTAAAACTTTAGCGGTCACTAACATGGAGATTGTTTTCACTTATTAAAAGCAAAGTCGTAAAGATATTTTACATTTTTATGGTGGTACTTTGTTTTATGATAGAAATAATTTAGTCTGTGGCATAAACGTGTTTACATGTTGTGTAGTAAAAGATTGACACACACAACGAAATAAATATAATAAAAGACTGGTTTTAAAATGTGGGTAAACAATGGATAATTTTAAAACAACTCGTCTGCGATTTGTTATCTCGTAATAAAGTAGATTTTTTTTAATCCTTAACCACTTACCACTATCGGGGTTTTTTTTTTTTTTTCGGTGGGAAAATCATCTAACCCGGTAGAGTTATCTTGATGTTAGTTGATATAGGTATTTTACATTCATCCCACCTCTCTAAAAGCTAGTGCTTGTTCTTACTGAGATCTAAGTGCCCGTAGTTAATTTTGGTGAACAAAAAATTTCATCAGCAGCAGCGGTCTGATAGGCCGATAGTAGGTATAGTAACGTGACTAAATTTTCTAAAAAAAAATGTATTTTGTAAAATGTGGTGATAAATTAAATAATATTGATATACCTAACTAGTTAGCGGTCGAACCTTCAAACGACACCAGCATCGATATTGTGAAAACAAGTTAAACTTACGAAGTTACAATTTAAAACTGTAACAACAGAAAAACAGTTACAAATCACATTTACTATAAATATGCAAGTACACAAATCTAAATTTTCCTCATAAATTAATCTATCTATTGATGAAAACCACACGAAAATCCGTTTACTACTTTTTGAGTTTATCGCAAACAGATAGATAGATAGACAGATAGACAGACAGGCATACACGGGAGGGGGGGTGATTTTATTATATGTATAACTAGCTTCTGCCAGCAGCTTCGCTCGCGTGAATGTCTGTTTCTACATACAAACTTTGGACCCCCATTTCATCCTCTTAGGGTTTGAGTTTTGGAAAGTCCTCTCTTAGTGCTTGCCTACGTCACAAAAGGAAATCTCGTGCGTAATTTCACGCTCCTAGTCCCAGTAGTTTTGATTGTGCATCGATATGTCACTCAGTCAGTTTCTCCTTTTATATATGTAGAGATATGTAGTGAATCATTAAAATCATCGAACTCACAGTTAATTTTGTTGTGGTTCATTAATGAACATCATTAAAATTCAATGTATACCTAGTAATTTAAAGTTACTTTTCTAAAAATTAATTACTGTGCCTCATTCTCGAAGCTGATTCAATTTTCATGTAAAAGTAAAAAGTTCTAAAAGCTTATAGTAGAAATTGAATTAGTAAAAGATTTTTTCATTCACACTAATATTATTAGTACGAAAGTTTGTTAGGTACTTCATCACGCTCGAACGGTTGAACAGATTTGGATAAAATTTGCTACACGGGTAGACCACATCCTGGAACAGCACATAGGATACTTTATATACCAGGACTCTGTTCCCTTGGAACAATTTTCCTACTTTCAAACAGGCGAAGCCGCTGGCCTGTCGCCTGGTCGCTTACAATGGGCCTCATCAGAAGGCTTACAGTCACCCAAAGGGCAATGGAAAGGGCTATGCTCGGAGTTACCTAGCGTGATCGCATAAAGAATGAAGATATCCGCAGGAGAACCAAGGTCGCCGACATAGCCCGAAGAATGGCCAAATTAAAGTGGCAGTGGGCAGGGCACATTGCTCGTAGAACGGATGGTCGATGGGGCCGAAAGGTTCTAGAGTGGCGACCGCGCACCGAAAGGCGCAGCATTTTCACCGGAAGGCCTCCCACAAGGTGTACCGACGACCTGGTGAGAGTCGCGGGAGTCCGGTGGAAGCGAGACGCACAGGATCGGTCCTTGTGGAGACGCTTGAAGGAGGCCTATGTCCAGCAGTGGACGTCTTTCGGCTGAATTGATGATGATGATGATGAAGCCGCTGGCTGCAGTGCAAAAAAAAGTTTTCATAAATATTAGCTTTGGTACTGAAAATAACAAATGACGATCATCTATTTCGAATCGCGCAATCGCCGGCGATTACCAACAGTCCATAGACCTACATACCTATACTCCATTCGAAAAATGATTAGTCATTTAAAAAAAAACTGGGCAAGTGCGAATCGGGATTTGCGCACTGAGGGTCCGTACAAACTTGAAAGGTAAATTGCTTTTTACGATTTATGACGAATTAAAAAAAAAAACTACTTACTAGATCTCGTTCAAACCAATTTTCGGTGGAAGTTTGCATGGTAATGTATATTATGATGTACATGTGTGTATTGTTTTTGTTTTATCATTCTCTTATTTTAGAAGTTACCCCCCTGTAAAATGCATAAAAAAATTAACGTTTATTCTATTCTACATATTTCTACAGGTATCTATTGAAAAGGTGTATAAAGGCTAGAAGATAAACAATTCTCTCCAGCAACCCTCTCGCCACATCAATCTAAGTCCCGCCAAATAAGGCGTAGTGTACAAACATTAACAGCAAATAGAATAGAAGTATGATTTACTAACAGATATTTATTTTTGTTTCAGGTAATTTCGCGAGCCTGCCGCTGATGTGGCCCGGCCCTTAATTGCAGACCGATGGCTTTAACGACTCAGTATTGTTGTCTTCAATTGTTTTGTGTTTGGTTCATGTATTTATGGCCTGCTTGTATGTGTTTGTGTGTGTGCCTGTATTTTGATGTTTGGTTTTGTAAAATTAATGTTTTCTGGGAGTTTTTGGTCGGATTTTTTCGAGTGAAGTTCAGTGGCTGTTTTAGGTTTTCGCAATTTTTTTTTTTATTACTGAATGACCACCATCTCACCTGATAGTAAGCGATGATGTGGTCGACGATGGAGCACGCTTGCCTAGAAGTAGCCTATTCACTCTTGACTTAAAAACCCCTAAGTTGTAGCTATCAGGAAACACAGACTCCGGCAAGGATTTCCACTCCTTGGCTGTACGCATAATAAATGTGTTCTCAAAACGCTTTGTGCGTATGGTTGGGATGTCTACCACGTACCGGTGGCGCAACGCCTTACTTCTAGTTGTCCGATGATGGAACGGACTTGGCGGAATTAGATTGTGCAATTCCAGTCAAATAGCTAGGCATCAATAACGCATTGTTAAATAACATGCATCGTGCTTTGCGTGACCGTAAAGATCCAAAAAAAAAACGAACAACTAAAAAGCTTATCCGCTTCTACGGCGTTCTTGATAAAATAAAATTTACTAAATTCATTTGTAAACTGCAAATCATGAAACATAATATACACGTTTGAAATCGTAATTTAGGGTTAGATTTGGGGTTTTTTTTTAAGCCAAATAATTTATATCTTGTCATAATGGCCAATTTCAATAAAATAATTTTTCATTGTGTTCTCTTTTATATTTGTGGATTTTTAGAAGTTAAAAAAAAAAAGTCTTGTAACCTCGCCTGACAGTTTAGTTCTGCTAATTTATTTATTTTTGCGCTGTCACCAGGGTGGTAGCGGAACAGGCTGGCTGTGTTATACTTACTAAGCGACTCGTGAAGGCCATTTTGGAAATTGTCATAATTTGATATGAAATGACAGACGTGCAGTTTAATTAATCCCTGACCGATTACGTATGACCGTTGACCGGTGACCTAGTGCCTTGGGGTTAGGCGAGAGTGCCTTAATTATTGTCATCAGCAAACGGGGCTTTAAACGTAGAGAATGGACTGAGCAGTACCATTACAGAATTCACCACACACAACAAAATGTGAGCGGCTACTTCCTGTCTGTTTTCACATTCTCACTGAAAAGCTAGCTGATTTCACTTGGCAATACAAGTCTATGACGTGAAATCAGCTATTGAAGACTCACACTATTTTGACCGTATTGACTTTTCAGTCAGATAGAGAAAGCTCAGTCCATTCTTCTAAGTATATGCAATTAGCTATAATAGGTGTAATAATAGATTAAAAAAAAATAACCTTGTGAGGTGACTTATATCGAAGACCAGTAACAGCTTTTGAGTGAATCAAATATTGAATATGTGGCGTGGCCTATCATTCACTACCGAATGTTCAACTTTGGCCGGATTTTGTGACGTGATCCGGCCAAAATTTTAGGAAAATTAAACTAACAGGACACGGTCGCTTTCTTTATTGCTCCCATGGTATTTCGACCGATTGACTATATTTTTTAGCCGAACAGATAAAGCTCAGTCCATTTCTCTATGTCTTTGGAATTAGTAATCATTCCAACGAGTATAGAAAAGTCATCCTAAACCAAGATTTGTAAATGCCTAATTAAAAACAGCATACTCTCTATAATGGGCAATCATAAAATGAAAACAGTAATATCAAATTAAAACTGTGGGATTATTAGTCAGTGCCCTCCGCTCGATCTCAATGTCAGCCTGATCTTTCAGGTCCTCGGTGAGTAGATGCGCGGTGGTACTAAAGCCACCACTACTCTCCTAAGGGTTATAGCTCCATCGCACTCGCACGACTGACCTTTTACCACATCATGGTAAGGACCCCTGATCGAAAGACCAGTAACAGCTACAGACTAAATCAATTATGGAATGTGTGGTTTATCATTCACTTCCTATCAGACGCCGTCAAAAGGCCCATTCCACTCTATTGAAGACGAATCATATTCCAAAAATGTCCTTTATAATATTTAGGCGCCATATTAATCCGAATGAATCTCCGAGAAACGTCGGGATTCCACAAATTCCGAGGTCGGGAGGGCGGGCCCCACAAATTTTTGGGGCCCTTGAGCCCCGAGGTTTCATATCCTGTTCACTTGAAAATTCTCTTTTAAACGTAGAATTTTAATCATACGACTGTGTACTTTTGATACTTGCTTCTTAGTGTTAATTTACGCTTCATAATTAGAAGGGTAAGCAGTAACGTTGGTTATTAACAGATCTCTTGATGTGAGCGAGGTTTTGGTGCGGTTTCTTTGAACTTTGTTGAATATGATATGGTATTCAACAAAAACGAAATGGGAATATGTAAGTTTTTGGTGATTTTCGTACTTGTTATTATGTAGATGTACATTTGTAACAGTATTCACGGAATAGCTCTGTTTTTTTTTGTGGTGATTGGGGGGTGCAATCGTCAAACGATTTTTAAAAAAGAAAGAAAGAAAAAGCATTTATTTACAATGTGTAAATAAATGCTTTTTCTTTCATTCTTTGATGATGCATACCAAAAAAAAAGTAAGTCAACTATTTTCATGAATATGAAGTGTCGGGAAAAGAAGAACAGGCCTTTATTGCAATTGATTAAAAATGAGCTTCTGATCTAGGTAAACTTAGAATTAGAATTGGAGTATTACAATTAGTTTTTTTTGGTGTCAGATATTATTTTTAAAACAATGAAAAATTGTTATGTGCTGTAAAAGAACCAAAAAATACTTTATTTATAAATTTTAAAGAAATGATACCTACTCTTTTTTATAAGTCTCTACTCTCCAATTACCTACCGTAAAACGGGGTTAATAGAAACTCAGGAGTGAATAATGAATATAAACAAAACTTTAATGGGGATTGTCACGTTATTGAAAAAATGTTTGCAGTATTTGAGTACTCAAAATTATAGAAATGGTATATTAAAACCAGTCCAGTTGGGAAGGTCTAACTTCGAGAAAGAGATCAATCGTCGAATCCGACTCGGCTGGACAGCGTTCGGGAGGCTGCGCGGTATCTTCTCGTCCAATATACCACAGTGTCTCAAGACGAAAGTCTATGACCAGTGCGTGTTGCCAGTGATGACATATGGCTCCGAAACGTGGTCGCTTACAATGGGCCTCATCAGAAGACTTAAAGTCACCCAAAGAGCAATGGAAAGGGCTATGCTCGGAGTTTCCTTGCGTGATCGAATCAGGAATGAGGATATCCGCAAGAAAACCAAGGTTACCGACATAGCACGAAGAATCGCCAAACTAAAGTGGCAATGGGCAGGGCACATTGCTCGCAGAACAGATGGCCGTTGGGGCCGAAAGGTTCTGGAATGGCGGCCACGTACCGGAAGACGTAGCGTTGGAAGGCCTCCTACAAGCGGTGGACCGATGACTTGGTAACGGTTGCGGGAGTCCGATGGATGCGAGACGCACGGGACCGTTCATTGTGGCGACACTTGGGGGAGGCCTATCTCCAGCAGTGGACGTCTTTCGGCTGAAATGATGATGATGATGATGATGGTATATTAAAACATATTACTTTATTGAAACTAAAAATATGATCATATATCAAAGTAAAAATGTTAATCAAAGTCTTGTTTTCATTCACCCCTGCGTTTTTTTATTCGCCCCGTTTGACTGTACCTCCTTTGAAATGAGATATACTCTAATTCTTCTTATAAAAGTAGGCAACCCTAGTTACATCTCTAATTTACATAGTAATTTTACAAAGCATAAACTTTGTAGAACAAACCTACAAGTTATTACCAAAGATTGTCATTTTAAATTACAGACAGTTCAACCGTAAGATTCGACAGTTTCAATAAAAAAGGTAGAAGACCCGTAAACCTCCATTAAATCCTTTACCCCAAAATTCATATACATACATATGTACTGCACTCTTAGGTAGACCAAACCGACATATATATCTAATATAATATACTAACTGGTGCCCGCGACTTCATCCGCATGAGACTTGTAAAACTGCGCAATACCGTTTAGTCATAAATTAAAGAAGGGAATTGTTTTTGCGTGGAACACTAATTCTTTTTGTAAAATAAAAGTAGCCTCAGTTACTTCTTATAACACTAGCTATCTGCCAATGAAAGTTCCGTCGAAATAGGTCCAGCCGTTTCCGATATTAGCCAGAATAAGCAGACAGACAGGTATCGAATATACTTTTCATAATATGCATTTTTTTTATTTATTAATGATAAGCTCGCGTTTGATCACCATCTCACCAGGTAAGCGATGATGTAGTCGACGATGGAGCACCCTTGCCTAGAAGTAACTTATTCACTCTTGACTTAAAGACATAAATATATATTTTAGATATTACAAACAGAAATATCAATTTTATTAATATGTATAGATTGACATACAATAGGAAAAACGGCTAAAAGCTTAAAAGGTTTTATATAAGGAAAGTCCACCCCTAACCAAGAAATCTTGACATTTCATGACGGCGCTGCTTGTCAAGGGAAAGTCAACTGTTACGTCAAAATCAGTACATTTTCGTTTTAGTTCCGAATGTTGCCACGGGTCAAATTTCGGTGGGTACTCTCTAAGGTTTGAAAGGGGACAACGTAATGCGTTTGTACTCAAATCGGTCGAGTGGTGAATATAAATAATAATTGTTCCCGGAATATTTAAGTGTATTAAGGATATGTAGATGTAGAATAAACAGAACTGTGGTAGCTCAGTGGTAAAGGCCTCGACTTTCCGAGCCGTACGTCGTGGGTTCAAACGCTTTCGTTTTTATTCCGGGTATAGTTACAAAATCTCTAATATTTACATTTATTTGGACTCAACGTTGCTAACTTAACCACTTTGACGAATGCAATGTGGCGTACATTATTTCAGTTGAATTATAATCTAGTTGAAGGGGCGCTAAACCGCATTACATTATAGCAACATTTTTCAATACGGCGCGCCAACTTGTTATACAGCGTGTTCAATACAGCTGGGACAAATATATATTTTAAACGATAGATCTAATGATTTTCGACGAAATAAACGATATACGAAATATTTTTTTAGAATGTACAAATATTATAAATGTAAAGAAAGTATATAAACAGTTGGTAACAGTTGGTGGTTGGTGGTTGGTTGGCAGTTGGATGTTATTGAAATGAAATTATACCTAATAACTTTATATGATGTTAGACGCACCCATTTATGTCATAACCATGCACTGCTCTCCTGCTCCACTACTCTGCTCTCTCCCCTCATGATCTAGGAACGCAAAAAAGTGTGGTTGGTAAAACTCGCACACACGTACAACTTTTCACTGTGTTCCGTGTACAAATCGGCCTGCGCAGGCAAAACTGCGGTAAAGCTTGTGCGTGGGGAAGGCCCTTTTTTTTGTGAGCGTCGGGCGGAGAATGGATGCCCAACTACTTTTTTTTTTTGTGTGTATCCTCTCACAGGTCAACCTAGGAGGTTGTCGGCTGCTTAACCGGACTTGCCTGTGGCGGCCTCGATTCAAGAATCAAAGCCTCCAGCCAGGGCTTGTGGAAGGCCCATATGTCTGTCTAACTTTATACTGGTTTATTTACCACTGACGTAATTTGTTCACAATTTCTCACAGAACAAAAGAATCGTAAAATAAATCTTGCAATTACATTGTATCGGGATAGTATTTTGTTCCATCGAAAGCAGACAGTTTACAGTGTTCGTCGTAATTAACAGTTTACAAGTAAACTGTTTATTGTCATAATTACTTTTCTCTTGAGAATATTTGTTGAACGTTAAGCTGTTGCTTTACTTGTTTTCCGAGGCACGGGGGGGTCTCACAATTATATATATATATATATATAAGGGGAAACTGACTGACTGACATATCAACGCACACCTTTTATGACGTAGGTGAGCACTAAGAAAGGATTTTCCAAAATTCATTCCCTAAAGGGATGAAGTGGGTCCAAATTTTGTATGGGGGAGTGAAGCAGCGGGTGGAAAAAAGCAAATAAATAAAATAAAATAGCCTTTTTATTCTAACTATCACATCTCACAATATGTAAACACATTTTAAATTCATTAATTATACATCACATCATGAAAAATTAAAACTAGTTAAATCACAACATTGGAATTATCTGATCACTAATATATTTATCTATAATATAATAATATTCCACAATATTCCACAACCATCACACAACGCCGTTTAGTCTCAAGCTAAGCAGAGCTTGTGTTATGAGTACTAGACAACTGATAAACATACTTATATATTTCTAAATACATACATATTATAGATAAATTACACCCAGACACAGAACAAATGATTGTGCTCATCACACAAATATTTGTCCTGGGTGGGAATCGAACCCACGACCATAGTATAGCAGTCAGGGCCACTAACCACTAGACCAACAGGCCAGTCCTAAGTCTATTTATTACATATTTTACTTCTACTTTTATGTAATTGAAATATAATTCAAATCATTTCTTAATGGTTCACTTGAAATAAATGTGAAGATTTTGTTAAGTTTTTGGCATTTATTCCGATTTCCAGCCACCGTAGGCGTGGGCTTGTGGACGACGAGCAATGGGTAGCTCGCCGTCTGGTTGCCCAGTTACCGTCCGGAGTCGTCGAAGTTGCGTAGTATTCCACGCTTGCCTCAATGAGATATCAGCAGAACCGTAGGTGCCGAGCAAGACCTAAGTCTACTGTGACCATGGGTTGGCTTCTGAAAAAGAAACCGGGGTCCTGGAACACTAGGTAAAGAAGGAACATGGGTGTGGTTTTAGTCAGTAAAAGTCTGCCACGGCCTCACGCTCCGCCCTAGAGCGAGAGAAGTCATTAGAAGACGCCTTTAAAAAAAATGTGTTTTTTTAGGATCTTGTTTAAAAGTCTTCATATCTGTTTAGAAACATGAATAACTGGATATAGCATAGCATAGCATAATCAGCCTTTTAATGTTCCCACTGCTGGGACTCGGGCCTCTTCTCTAGAAGAGAGAACAACTGGACAATAACTGTATATACCGTGTTAACATCTAATGAATGACCTAATTTTCTTTATTCGTTCCAGCTTTTATACATAACTGAATATTCACTGATTGTCAAAACGCTAAATATGTATGCGTAATATATTTAAAAAAATGTCTCGAGCATTTTAATTTAGTGAGGAAACATGGTGACATGTGTCAGAACCAAAAATTTGAAGACATCCACCAACCCGCACTGGGCAAGAGAGGGGGGCCTGAGTCCCAGCAGCGGGAACATTATAATGCTGATTATGCTAACAAAGATCCCAGAGCTGTCAGATATAACATATTTTCACATGGATGAAACTTTAAGTTCTCAATAGCTGCTCATGTGCTTTGAATACCTGTGTACTTGTGGAGCTCGTCTCAGCTGGGCAGGTACCAGGTGAGAAAGGGAACTAAAAATAAGTAACGAGTACTTAATTTTTTTTGGCTGATTTTTATATAATTATATTTTGTAGAATATTATTCTAAAGTAGTATCATAAGTGTCAGACACTTTCCATGGACCAGAGAGACGCTTTAAAGCTCTACAAAAATTAAATAACTTTACTTATTTTTACATGTCTGATTTTTAAATAATGTTATTATAGTAACTATGCTAAGGTTGTACTGAGTATTATGCTATGGATATGGTGTAAGGTTTAGTTTTGTTATGAGAGATATAATAGGTCTTTACCTATGAAATTGCCGTTTTTTAAAACGGGTTGCTTTGATTTTATTAAAGGTAGGTAGGTTATTCTTTTTTCGAAATTAGGTATTTATTTGTTTCTTTGTATTTTGTGTAATATCGCAGTATTATAAAATTGAAATACGAGTATATTCGATACCTATACAAAAAAGTTAGTTTTATAATAAAAACTTCATAAACTTCCTTTTTAAACGGTCTCGTAAAAGAGTAACAAACAAACACACTTACATATATACTATTAAAGATAAACGCAGTTTTAACACATAAACCATTTTATTATAACTTCAAAATTATTCAAAAGTATAAACACCGTGAAAAAGGATGTTAGTGCGGGGGCGATAATGCGCCATGACAGGAGAGTGCTCTCATTCATCGACTTTTCAGTCTAACAATAATTATTTACATTAAAACGTTTGCCTTTAAAATATTGGTTTCATAAACCATGTTCTTAATTGAAAATATAAAAAGTTTGCGAGTTTTTTAAATAAGGGTACTGATAGCGGCACGAATCTTGAGCGCTCGGCGAAAGAGCGGGGATCGCTTTGCGCATCGTACACATCGGCGAGCCAATCACTGTACAAGGATTGCACTCCCCGCCCCCCGCATCTCTTTTCATACCACTAAAGAGACTCGATATTTCACTTCTGCGTACTTCTGCGCAAGTAGAACTGTAGAAGTCAGCGCTCAAGATCCGTGCCGGTATCTATATATAACATTGAATAAAACACCTAAATATTCGATCAGATATCTGAAACAAATACGTACCTACACTATTTTATTCTATTTGAGTAAAGTACGGTCAGCTGATAGTGACCATCAAACAGCAGTGGTTACTTTACTAAATGAAATACCTACCAGGATATATGGAACTAGACAAGTTTTTTTACACGACTGTACATAAAAATAAATAAAAGTACTCGCTGATAAAATAAAATCAGCCGCACGAATCGATCTCCTAGGTTAAGGCCCTAACTCCCGAACAGTGACTTTTGGAAACCTACTCCTCGGTAACGACTAGGTCAACAGGTTTGAAAAAAATATATGTTTATTATAGATTCATGTACAATATTATCAACAAAACAAATAAAATTAAATATTATTTTCATAAGACTAATTAATACGTTTAACAAAAACAAAAAAAAATTAACAACATGATATTTTTCGCTTGTTTTCCCTACTCCTTTCAAACGCCTTTGATCTTTAGAAATATTCACACACACACACACACAAAAAAAAACTAATTAAGTTTTCTTCCGAATGTACATAGCATATGTAAATCAATCGATATTTCGCAAGGAAAATGGTTTTAAAGGTCAGTGGGGCCCTATCTCGAAGAGTATCTTTGCATTTAATTCCAGCCAGATGTTCAAGGGACTATACGCCTTAAGCCACGCTTGGTTTGTGAATGGGTGACCATCGCAACTTACCGAGAATATACACCCAGGATGAAAAGTATGAGCTTTACCAGGATATGGTTTATCTATGTGCCAAATTTTATCTAAATCCGTTCTGCCATTTAAACGTGAATTAGTAACAAACTTACAAGCATAAGCATAATCGGCCTTGTAATGTTTCCACTGCTGGGACTCAGGCCACCTCTCTAGGAGAGGGAATAGGGCGTAATTCACCACGCGGGCCCAGTGCGGGTTGGTGGATGTCACATGTCTTCCAATTTGTCGTTCTAGGACATTTCCTCACGATTTTTCCTTCACCGTTTTCAGAGCAGTGGTGATGAAATAAATTACACAAAATAATGCGCCTGTCTGGGTTTGAACCCGCGACCTACAACTTGTAAGTCGGGGCAGTTACCACTGTGACACCACTGCTCAAACATATGTACACACATATACATACAAACGTTCGCCTTTATATATATTAGTGTAATAGTAACTATAAAAAAAGACTATTGATACAAACATATTTCATAGTAGTTGAAAATATTTCTTGTGTGATCACTTTCCAACCTTTTCCAAATATACAAAGCCATTTTTGCTTACCATATTTTTTAGCTGGAAAAAATTAATAGGCGAGATGAAAACACTATGCTTTTTCTTTTAAAATAACCAAACCTGTGTACCTACAAATAAAATACATAAAAATAAAACTATTCTGCCGTTCATTTTTCTGTGAACCATGGACAACACACAAAACAATTTTTAAAATGTCCTTTCAAAATATGAACCGCAGTTTTTAACTATACGAATAGTTCAAATTAACAATTCTAAAAACAGTTAGTGGCGCTGACTGCTATACCGGAAATTGTGGGTTTGATTCCCACCCAAGACAAATGTTTGTGTGATGAGCACGACCATTTTTTCTGTCTGGGTGTAATTTATCTGCAGTATATATGTATTAAGAAACATGCACTACTATACATACACTCATTTGTCTTATGAGTACTAGACAAACTCTGCTTAGTTTTGGACTAGATAGCGTCGTGTGAAAGTTGTGGAATATTATATGCACAAAACGCGTACAGCTAAAGAGTGGAATCCCCTGCCGGAGTCTGTGTTTCCTGATGGCTACAACCTGGGAATCTTTAAGTCAAGAGTGAATAGGTTACTTCTAGATAAGCGCGCTCCATCGTCGACCGCATCATCGCTTTCCATCAGGTGAGGTAGCGGTCAAGCGCGAACCTGTCAAACAATGAAAAAAATAAAAATGTCATCAGTATATCTCAGAATCCTGAGGCCCTGGATCTTCGGAAGGCGTACGAGAAGCCAAAACCAGCTCGCAGAAGCCCTTTAGACACTTTGATTTTTATTATATATATTATTATATTAAAAACTCGAAACATCGAAAATTTTAGTACAAAATATCGCGAAATTCTTTGCATTATTTCGGTCATTAAACCATGAAGGCTTGAAATTTTCCAGTCGAAATAATTTAAATTGAATAACAGGCGAACTCAGAATCTCATTCTTTACTCACTGTGGTCCGTTTTAAGCTTTTCAAGTCAAATATTTGAACAAAGTCATGATGTCCCCTTAAAGTTTATGTTCTTATGCCCCGTTTAGTAGTAACAGCAACTTGCTTGGGCGAGTGTTGTGAATGCTAGCAAGGAACAAAGTTGACCGGTCTACACTGAACTGTCTAAAATCAATCATTTTTTACAAGAGTAACGGGCAAGATACTTCATTCTTGTCAGTTCTCCTCCATAAGAAACTACTAATTGGAACCGTGCACTAGCTTCTGAAGTTTGAGAGTGCCCATGTAGGCCTTTTTTTTGATAGCCTATTGTATGCCCCACTGGTGGACAAAGGCCTCCCCTTTCTCCGTACAAACCTCTCTGTTTAAGGCGATATCTGGCCAAGCTTGCTCCGCGAACATGATCAAATCATCACACCAACTTCGCCGTGGTCGATCTCCCTCAGGCATCCAGTGAGTGACAATCCTCGTCCATCGGTCCGGGTGCATTCGTGTGACGTGACCAGCCCACAACCACTTCAGCCTGGCTGTTTTTTTCCCCGACATCTGCTGTAAGAGATATGGAGCGCAGCGTCGTGTTTCTAACGCGATCTTTTCGCTTAACAACTATTATGCTGCGCTCCATTGCCCTTTGACAAATCTTGAGCTTGGAGTAAGTGTTCAACTATGTCCCAAATAAAATGAGTTTGAGTAATATACAACATTGTTTTTAGTATATACGAAACCTGAGTATAGTTTTATCAGAATCAGTAAATGAATCGATTCCAATAATTTTTACACTATATTATATTTTTTTTAAATATTTAAAAAAGGTCACAAGTTGGACAGCACCGACACTAAGTACAACATAGGTCATGGCAGGTCATAGCGAGCATTACAAAACACCCCTCAGTCACCCGAATAGCCCAGTAACCATGTATTTGTGCGGACAACTAGGTAACATAACAAGCTTATAACTTTGTGATTTTTCATGATACAGTTATGAAATTTTGTACAAAGATTCTTTACATAAAAATACAAAACACGTGTTTCGAGTTTCGCATATACTAAAACTAATGTTGTATAATGCGAAAGCAAGCATCTGGCATAAGTGGCCTAATCATTTAAGCTTGTTTTTATAACACAATGATTTTTAATGGCAGGTACAGACAATGAAAACTTTCGCAAGACAATTGATGATTGCATTGCAGCGTAGGTGTATTAATATTGTTGATCGGTTTGATAATAGTATTGGTTACTTGTCTCACTTTAAAGACAAGTTCTTAAAGAGGTCATGGTGTATCGTTTGAACACTTTTTTTAAACTTATTTTTAAAGGAGCAAGGCTTTTCCGTGACTTTTTTAAAAAGTCAGTTGTGCGATCGAGAAAGAGTGATAGAGACCCTATAGTTCTATCCCTTTAATAAATAAATTTTATTGGCCTATTGGTCTAATGGTTAGTGTCCCTGACTGCTATGCTAGAGGTCGTGGGTTGGATTTCCACCCAGGACAAATGTTTGTGTGATGAGCATGATCATTTGTTCTATGTCTGAGTGTAATTTATCTATAATATGTATGTATTTAGAAATATATAAGTATGTACGAGTATCCACTCTTACGTTGTTGAAACCTCTACGGTCCGGACTAAGCGTTTCGCCTTGTCGTTTAAACTCGTACATCAAAGGACTAGAACAATTTGCCTGCTGAGGTCTTTCCATCCAATTTTAATTCAAGTGTCTTCAAGGCTAAAGTGAATAAGCTCTTAATAAACCAGTGCGCCTCACCATCAACGATTGCATCTCTGCTTACCATCAGTGGGATCGCAGTCAAGCACTAGTTTATATCAAATTAATGTATATATGAGAGAGATGTTAGCAAACCGTAAGGGCCCAGCTAGGACCGCGGAGAATTTCTAAAAGGGAAACCCGTAGTCCTAGAATGCAAAGGGTAATTGAAGGATACAGGTGTAGTTTTAGTCAGTAAAAGTCTGACACGCCCTCGCGCTCCACCCAGAGAGCGAGAAGTCATTTGGATGATTTCCCACCTTAAAAAAAAAAACAGAAATATTTTTTTCAATTCGTACCACTAATTCCCGAGACAAGCGCGTTTAAACAAACAAACTCTTCAGCTTTGCAATATTAGTATATGTTATTATATAAATGAAAAATTCCACTTTATAAATAACCTAAAGCTTTTCACGTTTTATTTGCCGACATTATGTTAGTATTTATTTTACACGAAAAGCGGGCAAATGCAAATATTAACTTAAAACATTTATTATGTAGTAAACTTTATAACACACTGAAGCCGAACATTTGCGGAAATATTCATAAAATAGAGTTTCGACCATAAAAGCATTAAAACGAATGTTAGTATTTAGGTTTAATCTCCTAAACTGCTGGACTATATATAATATAATTCGCTTATTTAGAGTTAAAGCTTTTGCTAACCAATTAAGTCACGTGGTTATACAGTTGATATTTAGATAGTGGGCAAGACAAATCAACTAAATATTGAAGCATAATTTGTAAACAAAACTGCGATTAATGCAAATCAATGAATTATTTTTTTTATTTTTTTATTAGCGGTCCCGATAGACGTTCTTGTGTCCGTAAGGTAGCTATTAGTCAGAAAAAAAATTGACAACCAATTGCAGTACTACCTATCGGGTTCAATTGTATTTAAAAAAAAACCAGGGATTCACTCAAATATACCACGAATCTAAATCGGTCAATCGAATAAGGAGAGATAGGTGACAAACACACGTACGGAAGAATTGTATATGTCGTTGCCAGATCATAGAAATTGATCACTTCATGATATGACCAACTAAAACTGGCCAGATAATTTTTAAAGATAAAGTTTGACGATATTTCAACCCTCGTTTGACCTACCTTTTTAGACTTTTTACTATCATAGAAATCCTACATCAATTATATGGCCAAACGAGGACCGATATATCATCAAATGTTAACGTTTAAATGATCTGGCCACGACATATACAGTATTGTAATGTGGAGAGCCTTAAAAACTGATTTCAAATCTTTTACCTAGCTATACACTAAGTACGACATGAAGTTGCTGCGAGTGGATGGATGGATGTGGTTGGCTTTGTTCTTCAATAAGTTGTTGCGGGAAGAAGCCATACCTGATGAGTGGTGCAACAGTTCCCTGGTGCCCATCTTTAAAAACAAGGGTGATGTGCTTGAATGCGATAATTATAGAGGAATAAAGCTAATGTCACATACTATGAAAGCCGGGAGAAAGTTATTGAAAGGAGGCTAAGAGAAGAGAGTGAAATTTCGCAGAACCAATTCGGTTTTATGCCTGGTCGGGGTACAGCGGATGCCATTTTTGCTATACGCCAGCTGTGCGAGAAATACAGAGGTGCGCATAAAAACTTGCACATGGTATTCGTTGACCTCGAAAAGGCATATGACCGGGTACCTCGTGAGGTTCTGTGGTGGGCCCTTAAGGAGAAAGGTGTGCCTGGGAAGTATGTGCAGTTGATCCGAGCGATGTACAGTCGATGCAGTACCCAAGTCCGGTCTACAGTGGGCACCACTGGCAGCTTCAATGTGGCTGTTGGCTTACATCAAGGGTCGGCTCTCAGCCCTTACCTCTTCCTAATGATAATGGACGCTCTAACGTCGGACATTCAGGAAGAGGCTCCCTGGTGTATGCTGTTTGCCGATGACATTGTGTTGGTTGCCGAGAGTGGCCTAGAAGTCCAGAACAGATTGGAGGTGTGGTGGCACAGACTGGAGAGTGTTGGCCTGAAATTGAGTAGAACCAAAACAGAATACTTGTTCTGCGATTTCGGCGGTCTCTCCAATCCAGTGCCTTTAGCTCTCGCTGGAACGCCCATACCGATCTGCTCCGACTTTCGGTACCTCGGGTCACTCGTTCAAGGGGATGGTGAGGTAGACCGGGACGTAACACATCGGATCAACGCAGGATGGATAAAATGGCGACAGGTCACGGGAACCACTTGTGACCCACGGATGCCCCTCAAGTTGAAGGGTAAAATCTACAAGTCCGTGATAAGACCTGTCATACTGTATGGATCAGAATGTTGGGCTGTGAAAAAGACGGATGAAAAAAGATTGCACGTAGCGGAGATGAGAATGTTAAGATGGATGTGTGGTGTGACGAGAATGGATAAAGTGAGAAATGAATATATTAGGGGAAGTTTGAAAGTGGCACCAGTGACTGAAAAATTGAAAGGGAATCGTTTGTCTTGGTATGGTCATGTGAAGAGGAGGGATGAAACGCATGTTACTAAAAGAGTTATGAGTTTACATGTGGATGGATGGAGAGGGAGAGGGAGACCAAAGAAAAGATGGATGGATTGTGTGAAGAGTGATATGAAAGAAAAGGAAGTTAGTGATAGTGTGACGAATGACAGGGCAGAATGGAAGAAAAAAACATGTTGCGCCGACCCCAAATAACACGGGACAAGGGCAGGAAGATGATGATGACACTAAGTACGACATGAAATTGTAATAAAACAATTTCATTATATTATCAAATCCGTAAGCCTTAATTAATTTATATTTTGGACTTTTATTCTAGGTAAGTAGGCCTACAACATAATTTTAAAATCGGTCGTAATCCTGTCCGAAGTATACAAAATTATTTAATGAATTAGTGGTGTGACGTACGTTAAATATTTAGAAATAGGTTTAAGCGTTTTCATGTATAATAATATAATTATTTTATTTCCTAGATTTAGAATTAAACGTGTTTAACCAGTGGGAGCGATAAAATATTGTATTTTTTTATAGCTATGTTTAAATTGTCATTTAATTTACATCAAAAATATGCAAGGGCCATATCATCATCATTTTCCTGCCCTCGTCCCATGTGCTCTTTTTTTTCACATCACTTCTGTCAGAAGTCGTACCATGTCGTAATAAAACTATCATCCAACACAGCACCCCCCCCCCCCCTCACATACACTTATACATAGAACCAAAACATAACTGGCAAAAAGTGCACCACTGCTCTCAAAACGGTGAAGGAAACCAGCATATCCTGGAACAAAATATATCAAATCTGACATCCACCAACTCGGACTGGGCGTGGTAAATTACGGCTCATTCTCTCACCTATAAGAGTCTTATAGTGAGAATAGTGAGAGAAGTCTTATAGTGCTTCTGAGTCTCAACCTTGGGAATATTATCATCATCATCATTTCAGCCGAACGATGTCCACTGTTGGAAATAAGCCTCCCCCAAGCGTCGCCACAACGTCCGGTCTTGTGCGTCTCGCATCCATCGGATTCCAGCGACCCTGACCAGGTCATCGGTCCACATTGGGAACATTTTAAAGGCTGCTTTTGTTATGTTTACTAAATACTCAAAAAATATCACGCAAACGAAACGTCACTAATAGTCATACCAAGAAATCAACACATGGCTGCAAATATCTTCAATGGGTCGTCTGAAAGGGAACCCCGGGATCCTGGAAAGCAGCGAGAGAAATCATTGGATGATATCCTACTAAAAAAAAAACGCTTCAAATATCTTATAAAAATCGGTTCGCTTGAATTGGAATATTGGCTTAATCAAACGAGGCGTTTCGGGAATTTGCTAACTTCGTTCTTAGAAACGTAAATCCGGCTTACACTTTGATTAAAGCTTCAGTTACTGCCCATCCGCTAATTAGGGCGTCAATTATATATGTACGTATGTTTATATATAGCATTATGTATGTATGCTGATGAACCAAGGTTACAGACATAGCCCGAAGAATGGCCAAACTTAAGTGGCAGTGGGCAGGGCACATTGCTCGCAGAACAGATGGTCGATGGGGATGAAAGGTTCTGGAATGGCGACCACATACCGGAAGAGGCAGCGTTGGAAGGCCTCCCACAAGGTGGACCGATGACTTGGTGAGGGTCGCGGGAATCCGATGGATGTGAGACACACAGGACCGGTCATTATGGCGACATTTGGGGGAGGCCTATGTCCAACAGTGGACGTCTTTCGGCTGAAATGATGATGATGATGTTGCTGATGATTCGGGAGTAATAGACTGGGTTAAAAGCTTCATAACGTGTCTTGTGTCTTTAAAAGGGTCTGATGACCTTCTGCTGAAGAAAATGGGATTTGTAGTAGTTCAACCTTTTTTTTAGGTGGTATCCAATGTCTTCTCTCGCTCTAGGGCGTTGCGCGAGAGCGTGTCAGAATTTTACTTACTAAAATCAACTCTTATGTTCCTTCTTTACCTTGCTTAAAGCGAACCCCGGGGGGGTTCGCTTTCGGACTTCCCATGGGTAGTAGTCCAATTACGGACTTAAAAGCACATGATGGCAGTGGTTTGCTCAAAAGGAATTAGAACCTTCTAGAATTCAACGCAGGAAACTACCCGGGCGTTAGAAGTCACAGGGCTATTCCTAGCCACCGCAGGCGCGGGTTTGAGGACGTCGAGCAATGGGTAACTCGCCGTCCGGTAAGGACCAGCATATTGCGTAGGTGGGCACCACTAACATTTTTTTTATCCAGATTAGGAACTTACCTTATTCTATAGTGAAAACCTACGTAATAATACGTAGTCGGCATCTTCCATGAATACCAGCTACGTAATTTTACGTAGTTGGCATTCAATCGGTTAAAACACGCTTGTCCAACAAAGAATGCTTAGCCTCTATTATGTCTACAACCTTCGGTCAGTCTAACAAGGAGTGGCGTCTGATCGAGTCACGGCAATATAATGTACCTACTCGTAAATGCATCATTAAGTCCTAGATATGTGATGAGAGAATCCGCATTGGATTTATTTTATTTTGACTAATACAAGTATTTAAACATGGTTCCTTGTCCCCTGCAAATCTGCACCTCGATGAAACAAAAAAATAACTTCTCTCGCTCCGGGTGGAGTGATATTTTATTTATTTTTTATTTATTGGCCTGTTGGTCTAGTGGTTAGTGGCCCTGACTGCTATGCCAGAGGTCGTGGGTTCGATTCCCACCCAGGACAAATGTTTGTGTGATGAGCACGATCATTTGTTCTGTGTCTGGGTGTGTATAATATGTATGTATTTAGAAATATATAAGTATGTTTATCAGTTGTCTAGTACTCATAACACAAGCTCTGCTTAGCTTGGGAGTAGACGGCGTTGTGTGATAATTGTGTGAATATTATTATTTACTTTATTCATTTATTTATTTGAATCCATTGTACATACTCGTATGTACTGGTATTTGTCGAGATTTAACTTAAGAGCCGGTTGTAGTCACTGAGTGTTTTGAAGTACTGGCTCGGTCATAAGTCTATGTCGATTTCGCGGCCATGTAACAGCGATTTTATTTTAATGCGGCCATGTAACAGCGATTTTATTTTAATGCGGCCATGTAACAGCGATTTTATTTTAATGCGGCCATGTAACAGCGATTTTATTTTAATAAAATAAATATTATAAGTATTCAAGATTTTTGTTTTGCCAAACTCTTTTAAAAAACAAGCTTTACTATTTTATTTAACTTTAAAAATATTTCCGTGACGTAATCTCGTAGTTATACACGTTTGAAATCGTAAGTTACGTGATTCAGAAAATCAGTTTCGTGTTTTTTTTTTTTATCGAACCAACAAATTTATATCATGTTTTGATTTTTATCTAGCGGTTGGTCATACGGTCAATTATAATATTTGTGGATTTCCATAGGTTCAAAAAACTACAAAATTAGAACAACCTCGCCTTAATATCTGATAATTTAGACGGAGCTTTGCAATCGGGTCAAAACAACCTCTATTATCTAATAACAAAATCACACTATAAAATTTGCAATATTTGGTTGTACCATCACAACATTTAAAATATCAACCGCTAATCCAATTAGCATATCTTACAAAATACTTGAATCGCACACTTTCACCACATCTACACTAGTGTCGAAATTATAATTACTTAATTGTCTAATGTTGTTAACATTTAAATTGAAGAACTAGATCTGTTGTGTACCTTTGTATGAAGGTCGACGGGTAAGGCCTACCGTTTATAGACGCGTAGCTTCATATACGCGTTATAGTCATTATTAGTGATTTAACCGAAGTGTCTTGACGGAAGCGAAAACAGAAACCGGACCAACGATCCATAAGTTGGTGGGAGGCCTTCCAAGTCCAAACCTGCATATACCGGCCCAGCAGGTTCGAAGCCTACTGGAGCCACGGGTGACGCGAAAGAGATCCTCGAGGCCCTGGAACAATGGCAAAGAAGAAACAGGAGTGGGTTTTAGTCAGTAAAAGTCTGACACGCCCTCGCGCTCCAACCAAGAGCTAGGGATATCATTAGATGATTTTCCCACCCAAACTCATAAAAAAAAAACCATCGCCAATCTGTCGACAGATTTCATCATAAATCACGCTCACTTTTTTTCCATGAAAAACAAGCAGCGACTTCATAAGGCCACATGCTACGTTTACACGCTCATACATCTGGTCATACACGCGTTCTAGTTGCACCTGACCTTTTCAAAGAACATCTGGCTAACAAAAAATTGCTCAAGTAACATCAGACTAAAATCAATATTCAAATTCATCTTCTATTATAAAAGTGAAAAATTGTATGTTGATGTGTGTATGTTTGTAACTTTTTCAAAGTCATACTTATGAATGGATTTTGATAAAATAAATAGCACTTTATTATATACACTTAAAATACGTTAATATTTCCACTCAGTCTTCACAAAGAACCACAAAGTTTCTAATAATATCGTCTTCTATTCATCAGCAAAGAAATCCAATCCAGGTCTCCACGAGTGCGTTGAGCATCGTTAGCTCGATTAAGCTACATTATATAGGTACATTTATTTATTTATTTAGTCATAGGAGAACCAACAGCTATAACAAAAGAATAACAATAGTATAAGAGACATTGAGCCAATTCAGGTTCTCACGGGTTCTTAAGGCTACTTTTATAGAACTTCAGAAATGCACGCTTTGAATTGGCCGCTTCCTATGACCGCAAGAAACTCCACGGTCGCTCTTTTCCAAAAATGTTTTTTTTTTGTCAAATTTTTAAGCAGAAGAAGAGAACAGTGTACACCTGCTAAATACGGACTAGATATATAACTTTAATAAAAACATGAATCAAAATAGAAAAAAAAAGAAAAGCAAGCAAGTAACTATACTGTCTTGAGTGTGAACGAAGCTTCCAGGTTAAACAACCAAGTACCCCGTGATAGAGGGTAGTTTTGGGAAAATTTGAACTTTGGCTGGTAATAGCCGAGGACTATCTTTGGTTATTTCCTCTTAGGGAGTATTCGAGGGGTGCCCTGATGAAAATTGTTAAGGGGTAGTCTCGGCCATTTCGTCACCATTACCGCGGATGTCTTAAGAAATATGCGCACTTATTTTATATAAGGCAACGACTTATAATTACTTTGAGTAAATTTAACTTTAGTAATTATGGTGGGGTTAGGGAAGTGGGTTTTGGTGAAGGATTATTTCGAGTTTATTTTGTTTTTGCTTTTTTTGGTTTTACCTCTACACAAATAGCTTCAGTTTTATATTCGCGCTAACTATAAAAACATTTTTAATATTTTCATTTTTGGACTTTCATCAGACATTCACTTTGACTTTTTTATAATTTAAAAGCGAATACATTTGATCTAAAATTAAATTTCTAATGAAAAATTTACGTATTAAATTATTTTTAGTTTAAGTATTGTTTTTAACATATATTTCATTTCTATTTTCATGTCTTTCAAAAGGAGTAAAAGGTAAGTGCATATTGTTCTGTATAACTATTAAAAATGGAATATCGTGTAGTAATCTGTATGCTTAACGGGGAATCCCCCCTCATTAACCTACAAATCATAAGAGTACATCACGTAGGGGCACCAGGGCAGTGGCCCATACCAGACACAACTTCCGTCTGGTCGGAAAAACCTCCCTTTTTAACTGAGGTTTGTAGGACTTTACAGTCTTTACTTCTAAAAGCATAATGAATCAGTTTGTCCTATAATATATTTAGTTTTTTGTAATCTATAATTTCCCGCATTTGGGTGTAGACCGTTCCCAAATCCTAAGACCACGTAGGTATGCTAAAGCTACCTCAAACCAGTCCTTACGGTAGAAGTCTAGGTCGTTCAGGTAAGATTTTTTTCAAAATTTTAAACATTTATTAAATATAATGTACCTACTTATAAAAAAAATTAAGTAATTAATAACTTAATAGGTATATTTGAGAATTTAAAGTAATATGTACGAACGAGTATAAAAAGAACTGATTAAGCATCAAATAATATAATTAAATATTTTAGAAATGGCATTGCGACCACGCAAGGAAACTCCGAGCATAGCACTTTCCATTGCCCTTTGGGTGACTTTTGATGAGGCCCATTGTAAGCGACCATGTTTCAGCGCCATATGTCATCACTGGCAACACGCACTGGTCATAGACTTTCATCTTGAGAAGATTCCGCGCAGCTTCCCGAACGCTGCCCAGCCGACTCGGATTCGACGATTGACCTCTTTCTCAAAGTTAGACCTATAATGATTAAATAAATAATTATATATTTACGAAAACCCATATTAAAAGATAAAACAGATTTTTGCCCCTTATTAAATATAAAGTCGTCTAACAAAGCCCTTAGGGTTCCAGAGTACGTCTTCAACCCCTCTTTCGCTAAGAAACCCACCTTTAGTTAAGAAATCCTAGATAAAATCTCAAACGTATTACAGTGATCCACTTAACCCTAGCCTAATATTTACTGAACCCTTCATCAAAAGAAAAATCTGGGGTTCTTGACTTTCACCCCCACTAGAACTGTTTTTACTGAAATGTAAACGGGGTTGTTAAGAAATTCGTAGTTGTAGACCCTTGTGTGGGTTGAGATTTAGTTGTTTAAAAAAAGAACTGAAGGAAGAATAATGGCTCGCGTTTTTTTTTTATTAGCTTTCATAAATGAATGCAGATTGAAAGATGATAGATATATTATCTCTTAATATTTTTTCCATGTATGTTTTATAAATATAGTATAATGTGTTTTAAGCTCTTAAAATGTGCTCCTTATATTTATTTATAACAAAATATTGCAAGTAATTTTGTTTAAAAAGAAGTTGCGAGATTTACTTACAGACAAGTGTTATTACAGTATAAGTGTTTTTTTAAATTACAATATTTGACAAAAAAAAAATATATTTCAATACACGTCACTTTTGGGCACGCAATTAACTGTTTTTCGCAATTGTGCGAAAAAGGGCACTAGCTCGCCCGCGTCACGATTGATTGTATTTATCGTATCAGATTAGCGCGCCTTACCATCAATGATTGCATCACTGCTTACCATCAAGTGGGATCGCAGTCAAGCAATGGTTTAAATCAATTAAAATACTGGGTGCTAAGTATATTTCTATGGTGCTAAGTGACCCTCACGAGTCGCGCATCAGCCCGTTATTTAGGTATATCTTCGTAAGTGTAACTATAGACGAAAATAAAAAGACGTTTGATACTCGTGGAAATTGGTCACTGCCGCCCTCCGATTCCGCCGGACGCAATGACAAACCTTTTCTACTTATATCATAAGCATAAGCATAATCAGCCTTTTAATGATCCCACTGCTGGGACTCAGGCCTCCTGTCTCTAGGAGAGGGAATGGACCGTAATTCACCGCGCCGATACGAATTGATGAATGCCACATGTCTTCGAATTTTTGGTTCTAGGACATGCCGGATTCCTCACGACGTTTCCTCCACTTGTATCAAATTGTACTATTTCAAGTTTTGAAAACCTATTGCTACTGGCATATTGGTTCTACTCATATCATTTGTGGGAGCAAGATTTAAATACAATAACCCCGTTGACCCCGTTTAGACTTCACCCATGAAAAATCAAACCAGGTTAAATTATAAAGAGTCTGGGAGGCTGTGGGCTGATGAATGTGCTCTAGTTACTAGTTTATTTAGTATACTGAAACCTATCTAGAAGCAGCAAGATGGAGAACTCAGTACAAACAAAGTTAAGTTTTTTTCTCCACATACACAACATCCGTGTTCGTACGTTGACTTTAACAAATTACTTGGGTACTGACTTAGGGTGTTTTCTTTTCATTATAGCTGTTAAAACAAAACTTTATTTAAAAATTATAATGTAAGTATACTAACTGCTACCAGCGGCTTTACTTGCGTGAAAGTAGAAAATTGTCCTAAAAACGAAAAGAAAAAGAAAAAACTGGGCAAGTGCGAGTCGGACTCGCGCACTGAGTGTTCCGTATAAACTTATCTGTGTAAATAATTCAATTCCCAAATGGAGTCTCAAAGATTTTTCCGAATCTCAAGAAAAGATTTTTTTTTGTGACGTTACAACAAATTTAGGTACTGTTTTCAAATTTATTCCTATATCCGCGCTATAAAATGCCAAATTTCAGGGTTCTGGGACAACTTACCTTATACATAGCACATTATCATCGTTTATTTATTTATTTATTTATATATACTTTATTGTACACCAAGATAATAAATGTTACATATGAGCCTTATATCAAAAAACATACAATTGGCGGCCTTATCGCATTCCGCGATCTCTTCCAGGCAACCTGGTATGGAAAGAGATTGTCTGGACATTACATGGGGTTGCACTTGGTGCATTACAAAAAAAGATAAAAAAAATTGGAGAGAAATAAAGTACAAACTTAACACTAAAATACATACTTAAATACATACATACTAAATAATTATATAGGCGAGGAAACAAGTGACAACTACAATGAATACAGCTAAAAACGAAACAAAATTACAAGGACAAGTAATATTCCTTCACAAGTGTTTTAAATATATGTAGTGATTGCGCGCGTTTTATTGACACTGGCAGTGCATTCCATTCATCGTTATAATGTTCCTACTGCCGGGACTCAGGCATCCTCTCCTGGAGAGGGAATAGGCCGTAATCCACATGATGTCACATATCTTTGAATTTTTGGTTCTAAGACATGCCGGTTTCCTCACGATGTTTTCCTTCACCATTTCGAGACTGATTAAATAAATAACAGAAAGTGCGCTTGACTGGGTTTTAACCCGCGTTCTACAGTTCGTAACTCCTGGCCGTTACCACTGGACCATTCAGATCTCAGAACTCAATCATGTCTAAATATAGACACTTTGAGATACTGGCAAACAGACCTTTGATAATGGAAGCCGTGATGCACGATATCATGTCCTTTGGCTGGTAGTTTATTCTGCGAAGTATCGAACACCGCCGCCGCGTGGGCTGAAATGGATTCGGTTTTATAAAGAGGAGTACGCGACCTAAAGCCCGGTCACTCTCGGACTACATAAAAAAGAAAGAGTTCCACAAAAACAGAATCTGTTTTTTTTTTCGGTGGGAAAATTATCTTACTTTTACTGACTAAAAACCCACTCCTGTTCCTTCGTTGCCTTTCGTACTAGGGCCGAGTCTGCCTTTCAGAATCAATCCCTTGGCCCCAGTAGGCTTCGACCCTGCTGGGCCCCTACAGCTGCAGTATCTCCTTGAGGTGCGCGTGGAACAGTACACGCGCCATCGACGACTTGGGCTCGGTCTGAACGGTTATCGGACGGTCGGACGGCGAGCTACCTATTGCTCGCAGTCCGCAAGCGCGCGCGTACGGTTAGACACAATGCTTGCAAATATGGAGCACTTTAGAGGTTTAATAAAAATCTATAGATTTGATTTTAAAATTAAAACACTATAACAGTAAAACAGTGCTTGTAAAATAATTTGTCAAACGATCAGAATTTGTGGGGCCTGGTGACCAGTAACACGGGTGTTTTCGAAGGCACCAGTCTCTCACAAGGGTGAAATTCAGCTGAGACATTGTCTTGTCAAAATTAACTTTAAGTCAGCTTTGTGAAGATAAAATAAATGTCAATTTTCATTAGATTATTATATATTATTAACCAAAAAACGTCAAAGTGTACTACATATATACTTTTGCGCTTTATAAAAATCGCGATTAGCTCCTATAGTCCTCTTAAACGAATACGAAAAAATACTGATTGACGTTCAAGTGCCTACCAAACAACAATACGGTACCATTGTACATACAACCAGCCATCCACGTCTACAATCAACAGCCCACTCAACCTCTCAACATTTGCAAGGGGTACAAAACAACCCCGTTTCAAAAACCCCCGAAATCCACATCTCTATTACTGGTAGCTACGTATTCAAACCGACTTGTGGCTTTCATCATTAAGCATTTGATTGATTGACGAACGATGACTAGATTCGCGAAAACAATAAAATCAGCAAATCATTAATGGTTTTCAACCCCTGTCTGTCGAGGGGTTGAAAGTTGGAATAACATTTGGATTCACCCCGCATGTTTGGTTTGGCCATATGTCGGTATTTTAAATGTTTAAACAATGGTTTTAATTTGGTTTCCGAAACGCGATGTGAATTTATTGTACGTGATTATGTGAGTCTTCGTTCTGTGCCGTCACGCTATCGTTAATTGAATAATTTTGTTAATTAAATTTTGGTCATTTAAGTTTATTAGCGGTGGAATAGATTGTATTTAGTTTAGTCTTAGTTCTTCGGGCATATCATCCGTAACGCGGACTCGATGGAAAGATTGGTGGTGCAAGGGAAAGTTGAGGACAAAAGATGACGTGGACGTTATCCAATATAGTGGACGGACCTCATCAAATCTGTGACACACTGCAACGTTCATGACAACTCCTAAGCCGTCAAACACAGAGCTGCATGACGTCGTATCGCGAGAGAAGAGGTGACGCAGGACTGGACCGAGACATGACCACGACCACTCTGTCAAGAGTGCACGACTTAGAAAAAGATATTAAGTTAGTTTTCAATTGTGTCAATAGGGTTTTTTTCATTAAGAATTTCGAATAGCATAGCATAACATAGTCGGCCTTATAATGTTCCCACTGTTGGGACTCAGGCCTCCTCTCTAAGAAAAGGAATGGACCGTAATCCACCATGCGGGCCCAGTGTGAGTTGGTGGATGAAGAATTTTGAATAGGAATATGATAAAGTAAAAAACAATAATAAAATCTCTTGATAGGAAACACTTTATCAATTATAACTAACAGACTCATAAATCACAAAAAAAACTGCGTCGAAAAACCCATTATATGCCTTTTAAACAAAGGCGAACAAAAGCCTATCGAATTTTAACACAAACTGTTAATACAATGAAATCAACAAAGAACTATGAATGAAGTTGAATGAACAGTCACCCCAAAAATTATTTAATTATTCTCAGAAAAAGTAACTTTTAAACCAATAATTATTCCGTATAATGTTAAATTGATCCGTCGAAATCGTTGCAGAATATACTGGGAATCGACAAAGTTTCCGAATGCGCGGGAATTTAAAAATACTTGGGATAAAGCCGGTCATTCGTTCGTTTCGTTCATTCGTTCCTATGTATCGAGTTTAGGGTTGCCACGAGTTGTAAAACTATTACACTGCTTCTTATTTTTATTTGGCTTGTTAAAAAAGTGTAAAATAAATATCCTGGACCAAGATATGATTATTACTCGTTCAAATGACTATCTATTTATGATACCACCATCATCATAATTTCAGCCTTAAGATGTCATAGTGACCGGTCTTGCGGGTTTTGCATCCATCAGATTGCTGCGACCCTCACACCAGATCATAGGTCTTCCTTGTGGGAGGCTTCCAACGCTGCGTCTTCTAGTAGGTACGCGGAGGGGGGCCTCCAGAACCTTTCGGCCCCATCAACCAACTGTTCTGCGAACAATGCCATTTCAATTTTGCGATTCTTTGGGTTAAGTCGATAACCTTGTTTCTCCTGCGGATGCAGATCGTGTTAATAATATGACAATGATAACACCACTGCTAATGAAATCCATTGGCGTCCATTTATTTTAGATACAAAATCAACCATCAACAGGCTTGCACGCTGGATTAGTAATTTCCATACAAAATTAACGTTTCCCCGGTAAATAGGGCAAATATATTCTGGCATAAATTCATTTAGGCACTAAACGTGAATTTAATAACACAAATGTAATTGAAATACTCAGCCGTCTTGATAAAATTATACGAATACAAGACGAAATCAGCGAAAAAATGTAAATGGAATTTAAGCGAAATGAACCAAGATTCCTTCGTTTCTGCTCTTCTTGTCATACGTAATGTGATGATGTAACTAGGACGTTCGTGTAGAAAAAATATGGTTCATTTAATGCTCAATCATAGTTTTAGTTCAACTGTTGTGGACATTTTTTTTTTTTAATTATTATTGATAGACTCGCGTTTGACCACTATCTCACCTGATGGTAAGCGATGATGTATAGGTTGTATAGCTATCAGGAAATACAGACTCCGGCAGTGAATTCCATACCTTAGTTATACGCATCATGTATGCGCTCCCAAAACGCTTGGTACGTATGGGTGGGATGTCCACCATGTACCGAAGGCGCAACGCCGTACGTCTAGTGGTCCGATGATGGAAATTATTGCATTTATTTTTCTGTACATATTTTTAAAGAAAATATTAATTCATTTCTACTAGTGCCGTGTTACTCTCGCGGCAACCCTATATCTATCGGATCGGCATGAATGAAATGAAATGCAAGGATTGTTTGCTTTCAATCGGATATTAAGGTGGATCCATTGCTTTGTATAGGTATCCGAATGAAAACTATTCGAGGTCTCGTTCACGTTGGCCCAGCACTATTCCATTCAACAACAATAATTGTTCGTTCTAAATCTTACTTTTATTGTTTCGCCCCAATTTCTGGTCCAGTTATTGCTACATGTTGCCGGTATGGGTGAAGTTGATAGGTTTTATTACAGAAATTGGAGAAGGGACATGAAGTTAAACGGGTCTAGGAACGGTCATAGGTTCGGAATTGCTAGGAATGTAGTGATCTGTTAGGTTAGCTCGGGCATGTAATCGCAAATTGTTCTTTTTTTTATGTGAAATCATCCAACGACTTCTCTCGCTCTAGGTCGGAGCGAGAAGGGGTGTTCTTTCTTTACGTTGTGTTCCAGGACCCCGAGGTTCCCTTTGGACCACTGTACCAATGACGTGTGGACTCTTTTTTTTTACTTTGTGGTTAGGAATAATCAAATTACTCCTTTCGCTCTGCGTGCTGATCAGTGTCAGACTATTTCCGACTAAAACTCACTTGTGTTCCTTCAGTTGCCCTTTGCGTTTTAGGGCCACGGTCACTCTTTCGAACCTTCTTTCTTTCAGCTCTTTAACAATTCAGTATGGGTCATAAAATGGATCGCGTTGAGAGCTCGTGGTAGGGCAATTACAGGATCAACGTACTCCAGCTCTTCAATATTTTATCCTTGCGTAACAGTTCAGTAGTCGTCTTGCTCGGTTGTTAACCCATTACCAATTCTGATGGATTAATTGCTAGGAATTTAAAGTTCCTGTTTTTATAGCTCTTGCCCCAGTTTTGAGCAATAACAAATCTGTTAAGATTTTTAGACAGTATCGTCTTTGTTTTTTAACGCCGCCTTAATACGTATACTGTTTTTTTTATATATCCTGGGCAATTTAATTAAATAATCATTATCAATAAGGCTGGTAGTCGGGATCCCGGCGGCAGGGGCGTGAGGGCCGTTCCCTCGCGGTTGCGGCCGCCTTCTTCGCTAGCATTACTGCTTCGCAGAAGGAGGCAACCACCTGCCGTTCCTCCTCGCTCCGGACCATGGCCTGTACCACGGGCCGGCGCGAGAGGTCGTTGCCGCCGATTGCCCCACGAGGACATGGCGGTGCTCTGCCCAAGCGGAGCACGCCTCTACAGTACCTCTGCTGTAAATCTTTCGAACAATCCCGCAGCCCTTGTAGGCATCAGCCCTAGTAGGGCTCCCTTCCATTTGACATCTCTGAGGCGCGCGTGCAACGCAACGTGCCATCGACTCGGGCTTAATCCTTACCGGACGGTGAACTACCCATTGGTTGCCGTCCGCAAACCCGCGCTTACGATAGCCGGGAGTCTCTGGGGGGATTTGTGCCTTTGAACTCTACTACATCATAACTGGTCACTACTTTACCTTCTATTGATCCAACCTTTACCTATACAAGGAAGTTTTCCCATCCTCATTCCGACCTCAACAAGCGCTGCTTAACCCACGACAATTGATCTCACGGCTTTACCATTCTACATAGAACCTATGTAGGAAATATGCTAATTATGGGTATTGAGCACCCAACTGAGTAATAGTGACATCATACTTCGACCAAACCCACGATTGACAATCAAATGTCCTCCCTAGGATCTATTGAAAGCTTATATCCACTTAACCAAAAACCAACTTTATATCATTAGCAATAAAGTTAGTTTCAGAATGACACTTCCAGCCAAAAAAAGTCTTAACAAAATGTTGAAGTTGTAACGCAAACTAAACCTTACGTAAGAAAGTTAAAGTTCTTTTTCTAAAAGCTCGTAATTGTTTACATGTTTGGGAACAAAATTACCAACGCATTATGTGTTTGTTGCTAGGTGCTTCTATTTGTGTATTGTAGTCAGATTACTAGGAATTACTAGGAAATAGCAGTTCTACTGTGATTGGCATGTCAAGTGGGCTTCTCGATGACTACATCTTTTGTGATTGAGATAAAAATAAACTCATGAATAGTTGGCGATGTTTATCTGATTTGTTTGTAAAATAACTAAGTATCAGGAAGGATTTTATCGCTTCTTGCCTTACTATAAAACACTAATACTTTGTTTTATTATAATAGCATAAACAGCCATTTAATGTCCCCACTGCTGGGACTCGGGCCTCCTCTCTCTAGGAGAGGGAATGGACCGTATCCACCACGCGGGCCCAGTGCGGATTGGTGAATGTCACATGTCTTCGAATTTTTGGTTCTAGGAAATGCCGGTTTCCTCACGATGTTTTCCTTCACCGTTTTGAGATTAGTGGTGATGAAATAAATTACACAAAGTAATGCGCCTGGCTGGGTTTGAACCGGTGATCTACAACTCGTAAGTCTGGGCCGTTACCACTCGGCCACCACAGGAAATAATATCGCTTTTTATATAAGAAATGTGTTTTTTATTTATTTAAACTTCATGTACAGTAGTGGTACATAGGCGGACTTAATGAAACAAGGCATTCTCTACCAGTCAACCTTTGGGTTAAAAAAGACAACACTGTGGTAGGTGTACACAATAAATAAATGATATAAATAAGTGCTTGACTGCCATCCCACCTGATGATAAGCAGTGATGCAATCGTTGATGGTGAAGCGCACTAGTTTATTAAGAGCCTATGCATTCTAGCTTTGAAGACTCCTCAATTATAATCGGACATGAAGACTGTAGCAGGCAAATTGTTCTAGTCCTTCGATGTACTACTTATACTACTTCCACGTACGTGGTATAAGCGACGAAGCGGGACGCACAATGTAAGGGTGGACACTCGCCGTACGTCATGCATGGTGATTTTTTAAATAAACGCCTAACCATGTAAAAATATTGAAAAACTAACTGACCCAACGAACTTCGTACCGCCTAATAGTAAGGATAACGCCATCAATTGGCATTACCAGAACTTTATAATTATATTTTAATTAGAGATGCCGTTGTATTTGGATTATTTTTTTTCGTGATTTTTTTTTAATTTTTTCTCACCGTTTAAACCTTCTCTGGACTATCACGAATATTTCAAGATCAAAATTAGCCAAATCGGTCCAGCCGTTCTCGAGTTTTAGCAAGACTAACGAACAGCTATTCATTTATATATACATAGATTCTTAAAAATAAATTTATTTCAAGAGTAAACATAAATCAGAACATAAATTAATTACTAATTTATGTTCAAGCTTCAGTTAAACTTCCAAAAGACTTGTCGTCAAATTGACAAAAACTTAGACTTAGCCTTACTTAATTCCTACTTAGACATATTACATCTATCAGGAAAAGTTGTAAAGTAATCTAAACATTCCAAGTTGAAGCTATCAGTACTTGTTTTTAACTTTTTAACAAAGATCTTACAGAACTCTGTGCGAGGGAGAACTTTTTATATTTATACTGATACGTTTTAGAACAATCTGAATCTTGGGAAAGTATGTTTCAGTGTCGAACTTAATCTCAGGCTGAATCTCTTAAGACTTAATTGCCAGAAGCCTTTTGTTGAAAGTTTTTATTTGAGGTGTGACTATTGCCGCTGTAGGTTTTTTATTTTTAGGTGGGAAAATCATCCAATGACAAGTCACGCTCTTGGGCGGAGCGAGAGATAGTGTCAGACTTTTACTGACTGAAAACCCACTCCTGTTCCTTTGTTTTCACACAACCGCGATCCCAGTAGGCTTCGACCCTGCTGGGCCCCTACGATTTGCTGACATCTCCATAAGGCGCGCGTGAAACAATACGCGCCGTCGACGACTTGGACTCGTTCCGGACGGTTACCGGACGGTCGGACAGCGGGCTACCCATTGCTCGCCATCCGCAAGCCCCCGCCTACGGTGGCCGGAAATCGGGATCGGAATCTCGGCGGTCCCGCTCTAGGGTGGATATTGACCAAAACCACACCTATGACCCTCCAGTTGCCTTTTGCGTTGCTCACATATACCAGAGTTGTTGCTAAAAACTCTTTCTATAACTTTCGGTAAATATATTAATAAAATGTAAAGTAGATATACCTATATGTATGTATGTTTATTTTCTATATATATACCTCTTTCTATACATATGTTTCTAACATATGTATAGAATGCCATATTCATAAACCTATTCTGCCCTATTGTTTCCACCACCCTTGGTTGACAATACAAAATGCCAAAGGCATTAAATCCGCCTTCATACTTTTATAATGCATTCAGTTTTAATAAACAAATAAAAACAAAAGCGAATATTTAAAGAATCGATAATTGCGATGAAAATAGAAAATGCAACACTGATCAAAATGATGAAAGCTACAGTCAAAGCTTTTACGTGTCCTCACAAAGAAAAGCCAACTTTAAACGCAAAAATGACGCAGCATAATAATATAAAAAAGCCACCATTTTCCTTTGACAAATCGGCCAATATCATAAAATTTACAGACCTCAATAAAATAAGCATTTTTATGCATCTTTCTTCAGAATTTATAGCTACAACGGACAATACATCAACTTTCAATACTGTAAGATGGGGTGCTATTTTTTGTGTCCTGACAAAGAGGTTTTGTGGTTCGAACCTTAAATCTACTTGCCTGTATAAACACGATAACCGATCCTCCCAGTTAATGAGAAGTGGTGGGATGGTGACAACAGGGAGGGAGTATATGAATAAAGGTGCTTTGACCTTTTAGTTATGGAAGAGATGAGGTGAATTTTAAGTGGTTTCAAGAAACGGGTTTCTGGTTAGGGAGGTAATGATCGTGTTTGTTTAGGTCATGTATAACTATGTATCTATCTGTGTCATTAGTTTATCGTGTCCCACTAGTGGGCAAAAGCCCTGCCTTCTACATTAACTTACGACTATTTGTCACACTTAAGAGCACCCAACCCGTGATACTATTCACATCATCGTCGTTCGTCATTACCAGTGATCGGAGTAGCTAGATTGATTTTTGGTACTTGTATCATAAATGCACACAGAAAGAATAACATGGATAAGCCAATTCCGGATAGTAATTCCGGTATTTCCGGATTCAATTAAATATTGTTAATGTTGGTAGTGATATTATTACCTACTACTCAATTCAAAATTTAAAGTAAGGTATAATATTTTGATTGGTCGTTGAGTTGTGTCAAATCGTGACTGTGTGCCGTTAAAAAAAAATATGAAGAGAATAATATTGCTCATTTTAATACAATTCCTACTTAAGTTCCGGTTTTTTTTAATAATCAACCAATTCCGGAGGAATGTCCATATTAATATATACGTTTCGGATCAATGGCCCCAACTCAATCTACCTACCTACTCCGATTACTGATCATAACACATTTTTCTTTACTTTGAAATGGTCGGCTTTTCTCTTCTATAATATGCAAGTATTAAACATCTAAACCTTCCTAATGAATCGCTCTATTTATTGGTGTAAACCGCATGAAAATCCTTTCAGCAGGTTTTGAGTTTTCCTTGAGTTTGTACCAAATAAACGTAGTTTTTTCTTTCTTTTTTTCACATGAGTCTGTCCTCTGCCAGAAGTATTGAATGATGTCATTTTTTGTCTAAATAGGTTCTGTAGGAATCGGAGACAGTAAGAAATGGCTTATAAGCGTTTGGATGTAGGATTTATTCCTATGAAATTACTTTTTTTACATATTTATTACAATAAATCTCATGCGCCTTTCGGTCTGACCGCCTTCTTAAATCTAATCTGGCGATATTCTTTATTACAAGCTTTTATTTAGTTTCACCTGTCCCGATGTTTGTATGTCTGTAATCAAATCTTGCAAATTAAATTTGATCCACTTCCTGGTTACCGATTGAGCTGAAATTTTACATGCATGTGTAAATCAGATGACAATGCAAAATTATTATGACATGGAGCTGATGTGATGATGGAAATGGAAAGTGGCCGTAGGAACTCAGATAACCCTATTGTGTTTGAGCTTTTTGGAATGGTCTTGATGAGTATTAATTATATAGGTATATACCGCGCTATAAAAGCTTGCAATGAAAAAAATTTTTTCATTGAAAACTTGTTTTAAAACTGGAGTCAGTGTTTTGTTAGTCGTCAGCCATATAAAGAGGCTGATGAAAGAGTTTCTACAATACTTATCACCCTGTCTAATCGAAATGCGACCGAATTAGCCCGAGCAGCAGGCGAGGGTGTTATGGAGCCGAGCTTATCCCAGGATTATGTTTCCTCGGGACAATTTTCTAGTTCCAAGCGGGCAAAGCTTCTGGTTGCAGCTAGTCCTTAAATATTTTAAGAAATTTAAGGCTTACGCAGACAGGCGCGCGGCAATTATGCGTCAATCCTGTTTGTACCTAGAATTGGTCATAACCAACACGTCTATCTGATAACCGGTTTAAGAACGATTTCACTAGCTTCTGACGTTTTATAAGTGCCCATGTAGGCCTATGTGAAATAAAAAAATTTTGACTTTGACTTTGACTTTGATTTCTATAAAGAAAACTTGTCGTTGCAATCGTTGTCGCGTCAGTGTCACGGCTGTCTGTACGAGCCTTAAGGCAGAAAATAGCTAAACTATTTCACTAATAAAATCTGATTCTCAAGTACGGCTACAAAAAAAAACCCGGGCAAGTGCGAGTCGGGCTCGTGTACGAAGGGTTCCGATCCATTATTTATACGACTGGAGCCATAGGTTCCCTTCTGAAAGGAAAACCCGGGGCCCTGGAACGCAAGGCAAAGAAGGAAGGAGTGGGTTTTTCAGTAAACGTCTGACACGCCCTCATGCTCCGCCCTAGAAAGAGAGAAGTCATTGGATGATTTCACACCTAAAAACAACCATTATCTATACGTGACCTTTTTTTTACACAATTTATTTTATTCTGTTTTTCGTATTAGTTGTTATAGCGGCAATAGAAATTCATCATCAATGAAAATTACAACTGTCTAGCTCACACGGTTCATGAGATACAGCCTGGTGACAAACAGACGGACAGTGATGTCTTAGTAATAGAGGTCCCGTTTTTACCCTTAACTAAACGACATATTTCGCTAATAAAATCTGATTCTCAAAGTACGGATAGCATAAAAAAATTACCTCATCGAACTCATAAAACTTTTCAGTGGTAATAAAATTAAAGTTATCCACAATTTTCCAAGATTTATAGAAGATTATTCAAAGTGTTACTGGCCACTTATCCTAGGTTTCCGCCGGTTCGGACCTGACTATTAATCATGGCTAGTTTTCCGACCAGAGTACCTAATGGTCTGGATTTACAACTGCACCTGTTCTATTCACTATTTTTAACCGACTTCTCATAAAAGTTGGTGTGTTTTGATATGATAAACTGGAGACTAAATTAAAGTTTTATTGTTTTAAAGATAAACTGGGGACTAAATTAAAGATTTATTGTTTTTTTAAATTTAAATTAATATCTATATATAGTTTTAATTTTTACTGTATTTACATTGTTCTCACATGATAACGACAAGAAATATGTAACAGAGATATTTGTAATTACAAAACATGATTGAAAAGAGTGTCCATGGAGTTTCTTGCACATTCTTCTCCATAGAGATCTACGCTTTGGAATGTGCAATTAGCATCATTTTTTTTTCTGACTAACTGACTTCTTGACACAAATATGTGAACTCACATACATAAGACACCCAGACGCGGAAAACCTATCTATAAGACATACAAATATTTTCTTTACGGAAATCGAACCAGCGACGCGCAGCGCAGAAATCAATCGCTCAACCACCGCGCCAATCACATTATTATTGCATACTGACAGGACACACAGTGAAACTACTAAATAATAATCAATCAAGCCTAGCTTTTTCAAACGTTATTCATCATCATCATCATTTGAGCCGAAAGACGTCCACTGTTGGACATAGACCTCACCTAAGTGTCGCCACAACGACCGGTCCTGTGCGTCTTGCATCCATAGGGCTCCCGCCAGCTAAATGTTACTACCACCAAATAATACCGCTTATTCTTCCATAAGAATAGCAAGTATTTACTGACACGAAAAACATTGTTATCAAAAACTGGAAATAAAACAAGTTTTCAATGAAAATCATTTTTTCAAAGCAAGCTTTTAAGGCGCAGTATATAATATAATTAATACTCGTACATCAAGATAATTCTAAAAAGTTCAAACACGGTTATCTTATTGTCCTTATTACCAAGTTCTTACGGCCATCTTCCAGCTCCATCATCAGACCCTGGTTACCATCTAGCACCAAAGTACTCGTCAAGAGGGATCAAACGAGGCCAAACTCTTTGATTGTGTAGTTTAACTACCGAGTTCCTGTGGGCATTGACCACCTTCCAGTTACATAATCAGATCAGCTCCATATCATAATAATTTTGTAACGTCATCTGATTTACACATGCATGCAAAATTTCAGCTCAATCGATAACCGGGAAGTGCATCAAATTTAATTTGCAAGATTTGGTTACAGACATACAAACATCGGGACAGGTGAAACTAAATAAAAGCTTGTAATTATAACATGTGTAAAAAAATTAATTAAAAAATACCAACATATATGCGTTAAATTTATCATCACCTTCCTGCTCTTAGGTTTCCTGTTTTATTTGGGGTCGACGCAACACGTTTTCTTTCTTCCATTCTGTCCTGTCACCCGTCACGCTATCACTAACTCCCTTTTCTTTCATATAATCCGTCCATCTTTTCTTTGGCCTTCCTCTCCCTCCATCCACATGTATACTCAACACATAACAACACACATAGCACACACACACACACACACACACACACACACACACACACACACACACACGCGCACGCGCACACACGCATAGTAACATGTGTTTCATCCCTGACCATACCAAGACATGACCATACCAAGACAATCGATTCCTCTTAAACTTTTCAGTCACTGGCGCCACTTTCAAATTACCTCTAACTAATTTCTCACTTTATCTATTCTCGTCACACCACACATCCATCTCAACAGTCTCATCTCCGCTACATATGCGTTAAACTGTCTTTAAAAATATACAACCATAAAAAACTCAACCCTAAATTGCGCGGTTATTTTTCAAAGTGCATTAAAAACACGCACGGGACGATGTTTCCCACAAAATTATCTCTCATTACCGTCAAAAATAAAATTATAAAAAACATATTACCATTATACTGTCTTCAAGACAGGGCTAGGCTCCATATGTCAGGCTTTATTCATTGTTTTCTGTTTATTAACAATGAAAAAACTATGTTACACGTGTATGTTATACATAGTTTTATTTGTGGTTATGTTTAAGTTATAATAATATCGCCTCGCCTTTTTTTCTCCGCTGTTGCTGTTGTTTGAAAGGGAATCGTTTGTCTTGGTATGGTCATGTGAAGAGGAAGGATGAAGCGCATGTTACTAAAAGAGTTATGAGTTCACATGTGGATGGAGAGGGAGAGAGAGAGACCAAAGAAAAGATGGATGGATTGTGTGAAGAGTGATATGAAAGAAAAGGAAGTTAGTGATAGTATGAGTGACAGGGCAGAATGGAAGAAAAAAACACGTTGCGCCGACCCCAAATAACACGGGACAAGGGCAGGAAGATGATAATGATGATGATGTTGCTGTCGTATTATTTCTTGCGGTTTTTCGCAATGTTATCTGTTAACTTGTTTTTTTATCTGCAGATTCACTTCCGTGGTTTAATCCATAGGAACCGTAAATTTTTGTGGGATATAAGTTTTTATTGTTTTTTTTATCCCCACGCCGGCAATTACTACTGTATCATGAGTGTTTTAAAAAACATACAAAATCATATAAATAAGACACCCAGAACGGGAACAACTGTTTGTAAGCAAAGATTAATTCCATTCGGGAATCGAACTCGTTACATGCAGCGCAACTGCCAATCGTTCAACCAGCCAATCGTTCAACTAGCCAATCGTCCAACCAGCCATTCGTTCAACCAGCCAATCGTCCAACCAGCCAATCGTCCAACCAGCCATTCGTTCAACCAGCCAATCGTTCAACCAGCCAATCGTCCAACCAGCCATTCGTTCAACCAGCCAATCGTTCAACCAGCCAATCGTCCAACCAGCCATTCGTTCAACCAGCCAATCGTCCAACCAGCCATTCGTTCAACCAGCCAATCGTTCAACCAGCCAATCGTCCAACCAGCCATTCGTTCAACCAGCCAATCGTTCAACCAGCCAATCGTCCAACCAGCCATTCGTTCAACCAGCCAATCGTCCAACCAGCCATTCGTTCAACCAGCCAATCGTTCAACCAGCCAATCGTTCAACCAGCCATTCGTTCAACCAGCCAATCGTCCAACCAGCCATTCGTTCAACCAGCCAATCGTTCAACCAGCCAATCGTTCAACCAGCCATTCGTTCAAGCAGCCAATCGTTCAACCAGCCAATCGTTCAACCAGCCAATCGTTCAACTAGCCAATCGTTCAACCTGCCAATCGTTCAACCAGCCAATCGTTCAACCAGCCAATCGTTCAACCAGCCAATCGTTCAACCAGCCAATCGTTCAACCAGCCAATCGTTCAACCAGCCAATCGTTCAACCAGCCAATCGTTCAACCAGCCAATCATATATTATACTAGCTTCTGCCAGCGATTTTGCCCGCGTGAAAGTAGAAAATATATAGCTATGTCACTCTATTGGTGAAAGAATTTTTGAAAATAGGTCCGGTAATTTTTGTGTGGATTCTTTAGTTAATTACGAACAAAAATACGAATATTTCCATTTTATATTATTAATATAGGTAGCTTAATCAATTTAGCTATAACATGGAATTAAAATAATATCTAAAAATCTTGTTCGGGTACCGTCGGCTACCTTCGCCACTCGTCGGGCTGCTGCGGGGGCGACGGCGCACACGCGTGCCTTATTATTTCTATTTCTGTTAAATTTTTCCTTTCATACATTTTCTCTTTCCTTTTCTTTTCTTTTGGTCTTCACTCCACCAGAGACAGAAACAGATGAAGGAATATATGAGTTAAAGTGATAAAGCTGGGATGTCACTACCCTCAGCATGGAGGAATACGACGCAAGCAGGAGAGACATTTTTCTGGGTATACGTTTGTCAGTTTTAAAGTCCACTGCCTTATATTCAAGTGCAGTCCTAACAAGCTTCATTATCTTTCTCTCATGAAAACTTATCAGACTTCAGTTTATGTTTTCAGTATTCCCAAAATACAAATGTTACCAGACAAGTACTGATAAGCTTTCTACCTCTAATTATATAATATAATATAATATAATATAATATAATATAATATAATATAATATAATATAATATAATATAATATAATATAATATAATATAATATAATATAATATAATATAATATAATATAATATAATATAATATAATATAATATAATATAATATAATATAATATAATTGATTTTTGATGCGTATGTGGGTCGTTGTCGCTTGGGTATCGCTTCGGGCTGGTGGCCTCTAAACCCTGAAATTCTGACGGCTTTTATTGTGATGATCGCTGAAAGGTGCTCTGGAGTGACGCCACTTGCACGTGGAGTTGCCCAGAAGCAAACAATGTAGAATTACCAAACAAGGGCACGGACGTCATGTCCGTGGTTTAAATGTAAGGTAGGAGTGCGGTTTTAGTCAGTAGGAGTCTGACACTGCCCAGACTGGCTCGTCTGTGAGGCAGCTTGGGCGTCCATGAGGATTTCCCATTCCTACCGAAAAAAAAAAAAAAAAAAAAAAAAAAAATATAATATAATATAATATTCCACAATTAACACACAGCGCCGTCTAGTCTCAAGCTAAGCAGAGCTTGTGTTATGAGTACTAGACAACTGATAAACATACATATATATTTCTAAATACATACATATTATAGATAAATTACACCCAGACACAGAACAAATGATCGTGCTCATCACACAAACATTTGTCCTCAAATGTTTAACTTTTTCTGTCTGACCAATCAGACAGAAAAAGTCAGGACCACTAGACCAGTCAATTGGGCAGGTATAGGTATTATATGGCAGTAAACTTGCCATCACATGGATATAAGGCATCATTTTACTAGCCGAGGAAGTCGACAACGTTAGCATTGTAGGCACATCGCGGCATGTTGTGATAGCGTCATGCCGTTTGCCGTCACGGCATTCGAATATGTTTTGCTGCCAAGGTGCACCAATAGATATTTCTCATCAAAAACCTTGTCAAATACTCGCTAAGCGTCACCCCAACGTGGATAACTTAGGTTCGAAACGAATATTCGAGCGAACTGAGCACCCGTCATTCCCTTCATTTTAGGTTAGGTTAGGTAAGCCCCGGGCAGTGCAGCGAAGCTTCGTCGACTTACATTTCCTTAGATATTATAAAACAAATTCCCCCAACTCCAAACTCAAAAACTACTGAACCGATTTTCATGCGGTTTTTAGCAATAGACAGAGTAATTCATAAACAAGGTGTAAGTGCATAATACATCCATCTTATACAATGGCTGTACCCATGTGGACTGAGTGAGTAATATGTAACTAGGGACCTACCCCAGCTTCGCACAGGATCTCTAGAATTCTCGGTTTTTCTTAATTATAAGATTCATATTTTACACTCAAATCTTCCTCACGAATCACTCTGTTTATTGGTGAAAATCGATTCATAAAAAAGTTATCTCCTTTCTATACGAATACAATAGAATAATATGAAGAATGGAAAGACGCATTGCTATAGATCAAAGGCAGAGTTCACATAAACAAATACATACTCTTCGCCCATTATCATATCACAAAAGATTACCATAACAAAGTTCTATGACATGAAAAACGTAATTTTCCCAAAAGAAAAATTGTTTAGGAGAAAATCAGTGAAAAACGTCGCATTTGACTTATCTGAGCATCGTCTCCGCATTCCACTGTCAAACTCACTTTTCCGCTTTGCGAGTCTTTTCTAAACATATATATAAAATTGAAGTGTCTGTTTGTATCAATATATGTTTTTTTTTTACAAAATGCATATAAAAGTATATTTGTTACCTATAACAAAAATATTTTTGTTTTGTCTATCTGTCCGTTTGTCTGTCGGTCTGTCTGTTGTTCCGACTAAGCTCTAAAATGTATTTACATAATTTAATGGGACTTTCGCAGGTAGATAGCTGATGTTTTAAAGAGCAGACTACATTTATTTTAGAAAAAGTATTAGGGAATCGTGCAGAATAGAAAAAAAACTTCTGTCTGTGAGTCTGGCGCGGCAAAAGCCGCGGGCACTAGCTAGTTTGACAATAAATCGCGTCGCAAATTCTCTTATGGGTATGAAGTCGCACCTTTTCCAGCCCGCGTGCGTAATTATAGATTTTACGCACGCATTTTGTTTTGTTACGCTAAGTTTCTCATATTTTTTAGTTAATGAGTATTGCCGTAAGTACTCGTACATAATAGTGTGTAGCACAGAAATTTTAATAATAAGGCAATGTCTGCCTTATTTTTAAGTTAAGTTAAAGAGCTATAAAAATATACATTGGACGTTTTAAGGATTTACAATTTACAACTGAGTTAAGCATTGCCATACAACGTGGCAATGCTGCCAGTCTTTTAGGCACACTTCCAGTCGACAGCGATGCGGAGGAATTTTTTGACGCCATATTTTAGGTAGGAGTTATTGTAAAAAATAAAAACACTTAACTAATTAAAATTACATAATTAAAACATAATGTAATTTTAATTAGTTAAGTGTTTTTATTTTTATGTTCAAAATAAATATTATGTCTCTTCGTTAATTAATACCGAAAAAAATAGGTAGGTAATTAAATAGCTTGTAAAATTACAACTTCCTTTTGGTGTGGTATATGCAATTAGTATCTTATTTTTTTACATACAAACTTTGGCCTTTATAATATTAGTGCAATTCAGAATTAGGCTTTAAACCTGCTTCTTGTTTGTTAAGCTCGCTCTTGACCATACTCCAACTTGATGGTAAGCAATGATGTGATCTACGATGCAGCACGCTTGACTAGAAGTAACCTATTCACACAATTATACTAGTGAATTAAAGTTTGGCAAAATACTGCCTCAAAACCTGACTTCAATGCTCCCAAGCGCTCCGCTAATGTTTTTTTAATCTCAATGACCGGCGTAGGCGCAGGTGCACCGCGCAACTTAACCCGCCAGATGCCGCGTCGCGTGTATAATCGAACACGCCATCTTGGACGCAAATTGCGCCTGCGATTTTAGGGTTAACATAGTTTTTTATTACATTCTATGGTTAAGCAATTTCGTGCTGTTTTTTTTTTTTTCGTGATTTTTAGTTTTTGTGTAAACAGCAGAACTGTTCAAGTCTTTTGTTGCCAAAATGGTTGTGCAATTTTGAGGAATTTTGTTTTTTGTAAAAAACATAAACTCAATTTGTGATGAACACGGTTTTAAAATAAATATTGTAATAACTCTAGCTACTGTACGAATATAAGTATCGTCATTGGATACACTCATTCAATCAGAATTAAATTATGATTAAACCCGTTTTTGCTCGAATCAAAATCATAATGCGTAAGTTCATTCCAACCCTACGAATGTCCATCCAATTTACGCAGTATTTTATATTATATTTTATTTCTTTTAAGACACTACGTTCGTCGTTCTCATAATTATATTACTGCTGCGACAGCAAAAGAAATCCACTCAAGGTTATCTTTGCTCATATTCAAATCGGCTGGATTACTCACCATATATTTTTTAACGTAAAATTATTCGATTTTCTTCTCTAAAATATATCGTGGGCCAAGATGAAATAGCTAAAGGTAGGTTCCCTCTGCTAAGCAAATAGTTTTTACGGTCCCGGGCTAGTGACATATGTTGGACGTAAATTTTTAAGCATATTTGCGCTCGATTACTTGGTACATTGAATATTGACGACAGTCCTAGCGTTTTTTTTTGTGTTATTTATTTATTTACCTACTTAATTTTTTCGCACTTCGGTCCGTTAGCTTACACGATAAAAATTGAGAATTTTGTACCATAAAAATTGTTCTATGGCTAACAGTAGAAGAATTTCAATAAATCGCAACCGTATATAATCTTATCCAGAGATTCAGGGGTATATCAGAGGAGGAAGGGGGATGGGTATTTTTCTTTATACTACGGTAAGTAAGCGTCTGCCAAGGCTGTGGATTGTTTAAAAGTTAGCGTGACTCTCGCAAAGAGCAACTGAAGAAACACTGTGATTATTTTAGTCAGTAAAAGTCTGACCTCTCGCTCCACCCAGAGAGGGAGAATTCATTACATGATTTCAAACGTAAGAAAAGATAAGTAAAGATAAACAATCAAACTCAAGATTAGTTCCTAGGCTCGCGCCAGACCACTATCTCACTTGAAGGCTAGCGATATTGTGGTCGATGATAGAGCACGCTTGCCTTGAAGTAACCTGCCCCCCTAGCCAAGTTACAACCGTTTCGTTTCGATTCTCTTTTCGTTGATCGCCTTGAGTCGGCCACGCCTCCTATTCCTTTGTTCTGACCACGTGACTGAGCGTTGAGATGACGTCAGAATAAAGGAATCGTAGGCGTGGCCTACTCGAGGTGATCGACGAAAAGAGAATCGAAACGAAATGGTTGTAACATGGCTAGGGGGGCTGTTCAATCTTTTCTTCAAAACCCCCAGATCAAACCTGCTTACTAACAACAAGGACATCAAATCTGCAACTATCAGCAGTACACGGTTAAAAGCCGCCATTTTGTCCCCAACATTAGTACGACATTACGTAACCATAAACTGAACCAATCTTTAATACAATTAAGAGATTTTTTACTATTCATAAACCTAGATTATCTGACCCACTTTGATCAACAAAATACAACAGTTTTTATTGGTTTCGATGACATTGTAGCATTTTTTTTATTGCCTCGATGTAAAATAATTATTTTATAACTTTAATAGTTTAATATAATTTGTGTTGGATGAAAAAACGTTTTTGCTTCAGTATTTTAGGGTTGACTGTTATTATTTTTTTTTTGTGACTTATATTGATTTAAATTGTTTGATTTTCAAACATTGTGTAACCTAAGTAATTGCTTTTATTAAGATCGTAATTAAAGTTTTGCGAATTTAATATTTATTAAAGTTGGTTAATAACATAGTAAGCTTAGCAATTTACCTAATTTCTTCTCAGTACTCAGTAGTCATTTAATTAACAGTAACTAAAATTAGTTTAACTCATAAACAGACCTTCAAACTGATTTGAGTTTCAAGCAAGCTAGATTCTCATTAGGGTTTTTTTTAATGTGGGAAAATTATCTAATGACTAATAGCGCTCTTGGGCGGAGCGAGAGATACTGTCAGACTTTTACTGACTAAAAACCCACTCCTGTTCCTTCGTTGCCTTCGTCCCAGGGCCGGGTTTCGTTTCCACACTACCCATGGCCCCAGTAGGCTTCGACCCTGCGATTTGTTGACATCTCCCTGAGGTGCGAATGGAACAGTACGCGCTGTCGACGACTTGGGCTCGGTCCGGACGGTTACCGGACGGTCGGACGGCGAGCCACCCATTGCTCGTCGTCCGCAAGCCCGCGGCTACGGTGGTCAGAAATCGGGACCGGAATCTCGGCGGCGGTTGGGGCGTGAGGACCGTTGCCTCACGCGATCGGCCGCCTCCTTTGCTTGTAGCGTGACCAGCACTGGGTTGCGACAGTCGCCGTCGCCATTCCAACATCCCGCCGGAACTCTGTCCACCATGCCGGACTCATCAAAAATCACATATCTGCCCCTTAAGCACATTACACACACCAAACAACTCCACATACACGTAGATACTGTCCAAATTCATTAGTATGAAAAAAATATTCAAATCAAATAATAAAAATTTGCATAGACAAGAGTCAGAGCTTAACGCGTAAATTTGCGTAATCGGTGCTTGACGCTGATTTGTAGAGCTGATATGGAGTTAAAAACTGGCTTGATTTTTATTTATTTTTTTGTTTTTGATATGTGGAGAATATACTCACACACATACCTCACACTCACAGTTACTTTACTTTCCGTCCTAATTCTTAATTCTTTATTGTACACAAAAACAAAACATAATAAATTGACATACAGACAGTTCATGTACAAAGGCGAGCTTAACTCAGCAATGAGTTAACCCGTCCGTCATTTATCTTACTAGCTGCATTTTTTTTAGGTCGGAAATCATCCAATGACATCTCAGCGGCATTACCCGCACGATAGCAGAAAATTATTATAAGGAAACATACACCCAAGACAAAAAGCATTCGTCCGCGAGTCCGACTCGCACTTGGCCAGTTTTTTAAGCAAATGACAATTATTTTTAGACGTACTAAAATTAAACAGCTCCCTAAATATTGTTAACCCCATTTCCGCCCCTATTTCAGTAGCTATGTTTACGTAATCTCCGACAGGTATACAAGCTATTAGTTAAAAACAACGTTATTAACTGATGTTTCATTAATCTTCGGTTACTTAAATAAACTGGTGTTTATTATGATTTACGGTTCACGCGAAAAAAGTACATTATTCATGTTATTTTTTATGTAATCTTGAATATGGATGAAATGGAATTATAACGTTGTCGGTCGAGATAAATCGACGGTGTATTTTTTCTTTATTATTATTATTATTGATAGTCTCTAGCTTATGACAGTTGCCTAGAAGTAACCTTTTCATTCTTGACTTAAAGACCCCTAGGTTGTAGCTATCAGGAAACACAGATTCCGGCAGGGAATTCCACTCCTTAGCTTTACGTATATTCAAATGCCAACAACACTTTAGGTACCCTGTATACAGTTCCAAATAATCATAATTTACAACGTTTGTGTATCCATTTACCCTCTTTGCCATGTCACTATTAGTACCACATCAATAAATCAATTACATCCTAGTCCTAAAGGCATACACAGACTGACTGCATTCAGGGTACAAACCAAGGATGTTATAGATATGTAATTTCGGATCTGGACACGAATACAGATATAGGAATAATATTCTACTCGTCTCGCTTACGGGTATTTTTTTTTTGTAAGCCTGTTCTGTCCCTTTTTTGTTCTTGATAGGTTCGCGCTTGACCGCTATCTCACCTGATGGAAAGCGATGATGCGGTCGAAGATGGAGCGCGCTTATCTAGAAGCAACCTATTCACTCTTGACTTAAAGATTCCCGGGTTTTAGCCATCAGAAAACATAGATTCCGGCAGGGAATTCCACTCCTTATTAGTAGCTGTACGCACAATGAATGTGTTCCCAAAACGTTTTGTGCGTATAGGTGGGATGTCCACCGTGTACCGGTGGCGCATCACCGTACGCCTGGTGGTCCGATGAAGGAACGGGCTTGGTGGAATTAGGTTATAGACGACGGTCCGACGCACACTCCCCGAAATGCAACCGTTAGAAAACCGGTTCCTATCCTGGACAAAGCCCTCCCTCCACTCCTTTCATCTTTCTTGGGCCGCGCTTCCTCTTGCTATTTCTGGCGAAATCTGTCTAGCTCATCGCGCTATCTCCTTCGCGGTCTGCCACAACCCCGTCACACTGTCAGGGCGGGTTACGAGTAGGTATTAGAATTTCAAAATTATAAAAGTAAAATACTCCATCTTTATCCAAAAGTATTATACCAGTTACGGTTGCGGATATTTTTTTAATTTCCAATATCCGATATTTTCGGTTTCGGAGCTCTATAACATTCCTGGAATAAACAGGGCCTATAAACAGAGCCCGTGAATGTACACCCCAAGGCAGATTTTACAGCAATGACTGTGTGCCATTGTCGACAAAACATAACTCAATCTAACTATGTATAAACTATTGAGTTATCTATTGTATTCACTACTGAAGCATGCAATTGTTTGATTGTATAAAAGTGTTAACAAATATAAATTGCTATTGACCGATTCTACATTAGTTTCTAGAAACTGTACATTGTTTTTAAGTTATAAAAAAATCATCAAATGATTTGTCGGTCTAGCATGGAGCGAGAGGCCATGTCAGATTTTTACTAACGAAACGCAGTGTTCTTCAGTTGCCTTTTGCGTTCTAGGGCCACCGTCACTCTTTTAGACGTTCCTGCAGCTCTAGCAGGGCATCGGCCCTACTAGGTCCAGTTTTAGACTCGGGCTTGGTCCTTACTTGACGGTCGGACGGTGAGCTACCCATTGCTGAGACACTGTACCTGAGAATATAATTTGTCAATTTATTCTAAAATATTCAACAAAAGAAAGACATGAAATGGCCATCTTTCTGAGGGATTGTTCGAAGGAGACATCGTGTCTCTGAAACATTGAATGAACGCAAGAGGTGATTGAAGAAATAGGGGTGGGTTTAAGTCAGTGAAAGTACCCCTTAAGTACCTCTGCTTAGTCTGGGACTGGATGGCATTGTGTGATAGTTGTGGAATATTATATTATAGCATAGCATTGTCTGCCTTATAATGTTCTCACTGTTGGGACTCAGGCTTCCTGTCTAGGAGAGGGAATAGGCCATAATCCACCACGCGAGCCCAGTGCGGAATGGTGGATGTCACATGTCTTCGAATTGTTGGTTCTAGGACATGCCGGTTTCCTCACGATGTTTTCCTTCACCGTTTTGAGAGCATTGGTGATGAAATAAATTGCACTAAGTAATTCGCCTGGCTGGGTTTGAACCCGCGACGTACAACTCGTAAGTCGTAAGTCGGGGCCGTTACCACTCGCCCACCACTGCTCAGCTAATATCTATTGTAAAGTTTTTATTAGTTTTTTTTTTTTTTTTTGTATTTTTTAAGTGTAAATTATTCGTGTAAATAAAGGTCAACATCAATTAATATTGCAACGTTTATTATATTCTTTTTGGAGTACTATTCCGTTAAATAGTTTTAGACTATACAATGCATGCCCAAACTATACCCAAAGTGCAAGACTGCATGTCCGAAAGCGTAAAGTATATTACCCAAAGTGCAAGCATTGTACCCAAATATCAACATTACCATCAAGGAATTCTTCATAAAATTTCACGGACCTTCGACCGATTCCAAACGAATGCAACATACAAAGCGAGGCGTTCCATTTTTTTTATTTCTTTTTTACTGTACGAAGGTTCGTCGAACGTTAGAGCAGGACAAAAAATAACAATGGCAGGTAACAGGAGACTTGGACCATCACTGACTAATTGAATATTAAGACTGGAATAGTTTTGGTGCATAAAATTGAGATTGGTCTCGCTAGATATTGCGGAGTCAATCCATTTTGATTCGTCATTGACTCAATATTTTGGGTTTACGCTCTAGTTTTCGCTGTTTTTTTAGTGGCATTGCAAGGTGTTTATTGGAGTTTTTTTTTGTTAAGACACTATGAAAGAATTATATTAATATCCTTGATATCTGATTTCGTAGAGGTTAGATTTGTTTGACCTTATTGTGCTTTTTTTAGGATCAACTTAATGCAGATTGGATCTCATTACTGGCTTGTTGGTCTAGTGCCGGAAGTCATGGGTTCGATTCCCACCCAAGCCAAAGGTTATGTATTTATTTAGAAATATATAAGTATGTTTATCAGTTGTTTAGTACTCATAGCACAAGCTCAAGCCGAGCTTGTGCTTGTGCAAATAGCACAAGCTCAAGCCGAGCTTGTGCTATTTTATCTAGTTTAGATCTAGTTTATCTAGTTTAGATGGCGTTGTGTGAAAGTTGTGGAATACTATTATTACATTATAATATTCCACAACTATCACACAACAGCATAATTCATTTTAAAATGACATTTTAATTTGAGATTTTCGATCTTTTTTTTTTGTATGATTTTCATATTTTCACCGTTTAAACCTTCCCTCGACTATCACATAAAATTTCCAGGCCAAAATTAACCAAATAGGTCCAGCCGTTCTCAAGTTTTAGCGAGACTAACGAACAACTATTCATTTTTATATTTAGAGATAGATGACGATTTCAATGATAGTCAGCTGTTTCGAATTACGCATAGACTGGTTTGAAAATAGAAACAAATGGCTGCACATTTCAAATTCATGTTCTATATCAATTTTATTAGGCATCCACAAATCTCAGCCGATACCAAATCTGCAGTGGTGTGCGCCCGCTTAAAGTCTGACTCATAATCTCGATGTAACCGAAGCTGATGAATTTATCACTGTCAAACGACACAGCAAAATATATCGCGTATTTAAAATCCAAAATCTCAGTTTATTCCACTGCAAAATGTCTCCCGTATGTAACAAGACGTGGCAGCAGGCAGTACATCAATTGTGAATTCATCTTTCGTTTCCAGATATGCTTTCGATACTGTCGTACACGTTAAAGTAAATCTTTCTTTTAAAGGTATTCTCTGATTTGATACTCCGATTGAATGTAAGGTCAAAACATTAATTTGGGGTACGATGGTGCCCCAATCCTGATTTATTACTTTAATATGTTACGGTTATGTTGGTGGGGTAGGCAGGCGTCGTGGTAACAGATGAGTTGGTTACGCATGTTATAGTCGGGGAAGCGGTTGGAGCAAATAATTTGATAAAACATGGAGTTGTATTGGTTATGGATATATATCTATAGGCTGTGTTTTACTACTAGTGCTTGGCTGTTCTTGATCCCACCTGATAGTAAGTAGTGATGCAATCGTTGATGGTGAAGCGCACTAGTTTATTAGTGCGCTCTCACCTTTAATTTACCTAAATTATAATCGGATGTGAAAACTGCAGCAGCCAAATTGTTTCAGTCCTTCGATGTAAGTACGTGGTATAAACGACAAGGTGAAACACTTAGTCTGAACCGTAGAGGTTTCATCAACTTAAGGGTGGATACTTGCCGAATGTTGTTATCCGATGGTAGAAAAAAGATGGCGGTCATGCAATTCCCGCGCACACTCTCCAAAATACTAGTGCGATATTGAATTAGTAAACTGCTTCCGCAACAGTTATTTTACTGTAAGAAACCATTAGCTTTATTTTAAGTTTTCAAATATCTACGCAATAATTTCTGTCAGTTGAGATATCTTGCTTTAAAACGATAAGCCCTGTGTCTCCCATTCCCAAATCAGATAGACATATTACATTAGACCTTCGATATCTTCCAAAATGTTTGTCAAAACTATCGGTTACAGTCAACGACGATATTTAAGTTTCACACTAACGTATCACATTACAATAAGCAGTATTCTGCCAAACGAAATAGAGCTTTAAAGCTTTGGAATAAAGCTGTATAATTAGAGGATAAGCGGTTAATGGGGTTTCGAATTTTTTGTTTCCAAAAATTGGTCGAAATGATAATGGTTAACGAAGGTTCTTGTGGGTTCATTATTGTCCTTTTTTTCGCTCTTGGGGGTAGTTTTTAGAGATGTTACAGATAATAGTTTTCGAAACTTCTGTTGGAACGAAATTATCTATAACCCTGCATGTTGACATCGTAGTGGTTAGTTTTGTTGTTTCTGATATTTACGAGACGCTTTTCAAAAATGATCATGCTGTGAATGAGTGGAAATGAAAGAATGCGGTAGTTCGTCACAGTTGTGAGTATGAAAGGATGCTCAAATATAGTACAGAATATCTAAGAGTTCTTAGTTACAGTTGTAGGACATATAAACGCAGTACTGAGAACTGACAACTAGTTCAATTTACACGACAACTGGCAGCAGAATTCATGAGAATCTAGAAGAAGCGAAGAACTTGGAAAGGTTTACGAGAATAATCTGTATAAGCTTGATATGATAAGAGGAAATAATGATGCAATATATGCTTGGTTAACAAAAAATAAACTGTACTTCTCTCTTATACGTCTACTAACTTCTGCCAGCGGCCTCGCCCGCGATAAAAAATGAGTTTCTCCATACATACTTTGGACACCCGTTTCATCCTTTTAGGGGGTTGAAATTTATAAAATCCTCTCTTAGTGCTCGTACACGTCACAAAAAGAAGCTTTGTGCAAATTTTCACATTCCTAGTCTCAATAATTTCGACTGTGAGTTAATATGTCAGTCAGTCAGTTTCTCTATATATATAATATATATAATTCAGTAAAAACTCTTCTAGTTTTCGTAACAAATCATCACCTAACCTGAAAAGCTAGTTAGCTTACTACTATAATATTCACTTCTTATACTAAGAGAGCACGTGGTACTCTCTAGTTCCATTTTTATTCCTATGGGAGATTAAACCACGGCTTTTTTTCCAGCAAATCCTTCAACAATAGATTCTCTTTACAAAGACGGTAACAGATTTCGTTAGTAGTTAACCATTGTAATTAAACCGTAACTAACATCTCTTGTACTGCGACTTACAGACTGATTAATTTACGGTAAAAGAGAAAGATACACGGTTATTGAAATAATAATCACAAAGCATGATGATAATTAAAAACTTTTTGAGAAGACAGTTAATATATCTTGTATGGATAAAGCATTTAGCAACCAGACGTACGTAAGTGTATCACCAATTAAAACTATAACTGGAAGAAATAAAACATTGACTGAAAACATTAATAGAATGTTTTCGTTATATCGTAACTATTCAGAGAATAAAACTAGTGAAAAAAAAATTAACTCGCCACAGCGTTGCAGTGGATTCCTGCATGAGAGAAAAGCGTACAAACTCAAAAAACGTGGAAGTTTCAACTGTCTGCCATCAAATTGAATAGTTCAAAGGAGTTAGTCCGGTAAATAGTTTGTGTCCGACCGACAATCGGGCAAGCTTTAGGGCTGATACCTGTTTCTAGATCATTTGATCTCGAAATATGTAGGTCAGAGTGTCGAACACTTAATCAATCTTAGTTCATTACTCGATATTGGCTGATTGAAACCTGTATTGACTATAGTGTGTCAACCGTCAACTGAAACCTTAACTTCTACTGTAAGGGTTTTATTTGTCTCAAATTATGTAGATAAAGCTTTTGTTATAATTCATACTTTGTTCATCACTATAGCTTCATTACTTATCAAAATTCTTTTCAAATGCGGAAAACTTCCAACAAAGATCTTTCACAAAATTGAGGAGCCCAAAATCAGCTACTAAATTCACATTATAATGTAGCATGAATTTGTCTATTTGCCAACCCTATTCAAGCCGTCGAAGTTCCAGCTATGGAGTTAGGAAACTCTAATCTTTCCGCCGTGATTTAGTACAAAACAATTATTCCGGAGATATCTTTGACGATGTGAACTTTACCGATTGTCATGTTACGGTATCATACTTTGAGAAATATCTCTGTCCCGCTCTAGTTTACTTGTTTTCACATTCTTTCTCATGTCGCTACTTGGTAAGATACGAGTTTACTTAGTAACGTAGGGAATCGAGGAATCCTTTTCAGTTTTCGAGGGAGTAATAATGTTATCTTTTCTCTAGTCTTGTTTGAAATATCATTGTAAATTCTGAGAGCATATTCAAAGTTGAACTTATAAGATTTTATGTCAATCTCAACATATTTCGTGTGTAAGAATACAATTATATACAAAGTCAACTTAACTGGATTACTTAAAGATATACTTATAGTCGTTTAAACAGGAACTGGTTCGGGAACAGATACAAAACTCGCCACATTAGGGATGAATGAACTGGACGCTAATGACGACTGCACGACTAATTTGTAAAGCAAAACGGACCTTTGCAAGCAAAGGGACGCAATGACAGAAAAGGATAGCTATTATAGTGCTGTCTCATTTGTTTAGACTATTCGCGACAACAGCGCTGTGGACCTTTACGGATGGGTCGTAGATGACGTAGAAATATTTTTTTTTCTTTCTTTTATATTAATGTCCATAGATTGGAGGTGGTAATTAAATTTCCTGAGAATAACTCGTTGCCAAACCTAACCTAACCATCTTTGATTCTGGAATGGTTGAAATATTTAAGGGTCAACAAAACGTTTCTGTCGATACCACATCAGAAAGAATATGTTTCTAGCTCTAAAATATACTTAGTTGTAGTACAAGATATTAATACAACTTCCGACGCTGCTTACCCTTTTAAATCACATGGAGCATGTAGCTAAAAGTTACACGTTAAAGATCCTGCGTCACTGGGTCTCACACAGAATGGGGTAAACACAAAAGATCATGGGAAAGGGTTGTTACCTCGTAAGTTTTTGACCTCTCCCTAACTTTAGACACAGGTACATGTATATGTTGGTAGAGTTTGCAAAGATACAAAAGTATTAAGGATAGAAATCGTTATGAACGTAGTTAAAGAAATTGTACTGGTTATAACCGGTATAATGACTCTTTGTGTAATGGAGAATTTTGATATCAAAGTTGTTCGTGTATCAAAAGAGCTGTTGAAGCATGTTCTTATAACAATACGTAATTTTGTGTCAGAGCTTACAAAACTTGGGATGGTAGCTTTAATCGAGCAAAACTGGCTTTATATCGAAACAGCAATTTTATTTAAGAGTTTGATAGGATTAAACTGGCTATTATATGTATTGTATATATCTATATGTATCATGGACCCATTGAGTGGCAAGAACGTACTAAGATCCACCTCGACACATAAACAGAAGTTGGTTCAAATGTAAATATAAACAAATATATATCAGCAGATACGATAAAGCCCTGTGATATTTACATTAAATTATGTTTTATAATAACTTCCGTCCTTTACAAGGCTATGTCAAAGTCATGGATATTTTTCCTCGTATTCCTGTTACCAAATTTATAACATTAAAATTACTTTAAGAAGTTACTTCCAAGTCTGCCCAAACAGTGATTGTTTCTCAGAACAACTTACAACCAACACTGTCAACAAAAAATCTTTTCGCAAAACGTTAACAGGTCAATTATATCAATCAATTAATTCGATTGATACTACCATATACGAAATCGATTACTGTCATTCGATGGACAAAAAAAAATAAGAATTTGATACAGAAAAAAAAATACAGCTGTCGTTCAATTTGCATGCATATTAAAATGCGTTAAATTTTGTAACACCACGATTTATAAAATTGGATGTTTCGTAATCTCCATTGCACACCGTTGTTGGCCCCAAGCGTTTACCTGTTTTTCATTCGAAAGCTTGTGCGAGAGAGACGGCATACATATTCCAAAAGCGTATGAAGAATCCGTGGCAACAAGCGGCCAAGATCGGGGCCGACGCTACTGACAATGCACGATTCTGTGTCTGGTTATATTAAGCGACCGCTTTCAAAATACACGAGATTATTGTAAATTAGGTGTTCGAGTGCGCCTCTCCATTTCTGCCGGCGTTCAAGTGAAGCGTGGCCGGTGTGGCAACCATGCGCGGCGCATTCTTTACCAATGGGGGCCAACTTCACGCAGTTGCGTCCAGACTGCCGACGAGGACGGACCCTTGTCGCTCGTGCCCATAAAACTATCGTACCATAAACATTTAAACAATTTACAAGTGTTCCAAATCGATTCGAATTTTGTATAAAATACTGTTTTAGTGATGGAAAGTGCAAAACAAAGCGTGGACATCGATAACGTACGATGACCGAAACTTTAAGTTGGGGAGAACGGAAAAAAGTTGTGGTGCCGAATGCACTCCCGTATACAAAAAATGTGTGCTTGTAATGTGATGGCCTGATGGGATCGCAGTGTGGCCAATACAGTGTAGTTAGTGATGTGTATAACTGTGATATAAAATTTCGGCAGTCGCGTAGATGATTGCCGTTCTTGAGTGTGATATTATTAGTTTATTAGTTACCAAAGATTCCTGATGATCTTGTACATTAGTTTGTGTTTCATATTGGTAGTTTTAGGTAAGTACAGTTACCTCAACAGTTGGTTTATTATAGTCCTTATCTTGAATATTTATTAGTATTACTACCATTAATTTGCATCCTGAGTAATTATGACAGTGCTATGATAAATGGTGCCGTAATAAATAAATCTAACTTATACTGAGCATTTGTAGACATAACGGTAAACTGTGAAATGCCGCTGCAATAATATTTTCATTAGGCGACTGAACTTGACACAGAAGACGTTGACATTAATCAATGTCAGTTCCATTTTTAAACAAAAAAAAAGTTGAGAAATAGTGATGCCCAACAAAATCACTCAAATCTAAATTTAAAATCTACTATGTTACAAAATGAAACAAAAACGCCCGCATGTTACTAACACTTAGTAGTGATAAATTAAATAGTTATAAATTCCCAATCGTAACGGGAATGGACGTAGGCGTCCACAAATTCAGTTAACTTGACGTTATTGCCCGTGCTCGCTCGTCCGTGTCAATTAGTACGTACTTCATTAAAACTAACCTATTACTAAGACCACACAAGGAAAAAATAAAACAGAGATTTATTAAGCCCTTGAAAATAAATTTAAGGTAAAACTTGGGGACGCAACCAAATCCGATATTTCAAATCTCTAAAATCTCTCTTTAATGAAAAAGTTGTTTGTAAAGAAAGTAGAAAAAAACAAAGGATCACAGACCGTATCTGAAGCGGTTTTATTTAGAAACCTGAGCACACTGAAGATAAGCATCTTGAAAATAATAGACTTCGTTATGAGACTTGCCAAGTTGTGTTAACATAAATATATGAAAACCTTTCTCAAACAACATTTTCAATACATTAATATTTCATTTCCAATTACTATCGATGAAAACAGATAATCTAATAGAATTTGGAAAGGGGAATGGTCTGAGCCCAAGGGATGACCTAATCGACTGCAAATCCCAACTAATTGATGTTACGATGAAATTGTTTGGATAGAATTCTGAGTTCTTTTAGTCGAAATAAACCGAGCTGTTTCAATATTCTCGAAGGTATAATAAAGATCAGATAGATAGGATACTCAACAACAAATTTATAGTATACAAAAAAGAGCACATACAATTTTGAACTTCAACATTTTTCTTTATCAAGAAGCTAGTTCAGCTTAATATTGTAATATTCAAACTTATGATCTACTAAGGTTTCTTGATGACAATGAGATCACAAAAGATTTTTTGGTTAGCTTGAATGACTGATCAATTTATGATGAGTTATATCCAAAATTCTGATAATAATATTTTATTATCAGAATTTTGGATCAATTATACGGATTCCTATTGAACGAATCACAAAGATCTAAAAAAATGAGATATTTCATAAAGAGTTTAATATCAAAGCTTGCTCCAAAATTGAAACCACGCCTCCGCAATTTCGTTGATGTTATTATAACCATTTATCATAAAAATAGGAGTAGCCTCTCAATTTTGTTTCTGTTCTCCGAAAACGGTATGTTTAGCTAGTTTTTGTGGCAAAACAAAATATATTCTATATTCCTTATCCTCTTACGACGTAAATTAGTATCATAAATTGTCATATATGAAACCAATATTGCTGTAGGAACAATATTTGTATCTGACCTCTCAGTGAAGTTATTTAAGACACTCGTATAAAGATCTCATTGGATTCGGACGAGAGCTTCATTACCATTGATTTCGACATCAATAAAATCCTATCCATATAACTCAAATTTACTGTCCCCGACTTTATGATCCTCCATAATTTACTTCTTCGCTCTTGCTAATTTTCAATCATGAATTTCGTCGGTTCCTCCATAAAAATTTATGCTGACGTCCAACAAATAAATAACATTAAAGATTCAGAACGTTCATTCGATCTTTTACGATATTTTCAATGGAATCAAGGATAAAAATTTAAAACGATATTTTTTTAGAAAGTGGCTTTGACAAACCGTGGCAAACTGAATTAAGAAGACGTGACTCCGGAGCACGATTTCAGTTCCTTTAGGCTTTTATTTTTTATTTCTCAATGTATCTCTTTCTGTTATATAATCGCTGTTTTTAGTTCAACTTTGTATTCCTGATGTTTAATATTTCTATCTCTTAGGTTTTACCTTATTTTTACTAAATCACCTTCATTCATTTTGAACGCTTTCTTTAATGCTATAAACAGTTTAGTCCTCCCTCTTTAATTTCAAAGCTACTTTGAAACTAAAGTCTAGAGTCAGAAGTGTCAAATCATAATGCTTGTGTATAGAAAATGAAGTTTAAACGAATCAGTCATCTAAATAAGTAATCTCCGAAATCGTGTTTCTAGCACTAATCGAAAAAAGAGACACAATATCACGCTGTAATTTTAATTCGTAATAGTACTAATATTAAGAAAAAGTCGGCGAACTGAAAATTAATCCTCTATTGTATTTTTGAAATTACATTTTCGTAGACTTGAAGACCTCCAATATTGCCAAGCGTTTTTGCTTTAAATAGATAATTGGTTAAACAGAAACTTATTGTTCATAAAATCTAATTTAACACCGCAATTTAAACGAAATTTGAGTAAATACCACTCCGAACACCGATATTGTATTCCTATCATGTTATAATTTACGCGTTGCCTGCTGCTCGTGGACGCACAGCGCCATCTATCGTCGAGTAGCGGTAACTAAATTTTACTTCGCGTAAATAGTAAGCTGGTTTAATAGTCTTTTCTTCATTGTTTATTTTGCGCTAGATATACAATAGGAACATAAATTATGAGTGACTTCGTAGCGCTTTGTGTTCGAGGAAATGTTACAGTATTCATTAAGTGTAATAACATGAATAACATTGGTAAAGTACAGTAACGTCCTCCTTCAGTATGCAAATGTAACCATAATATTTGAGAAAGTGCTTCTATTTTCTTCATTTGAGTGTCTTTAGACGTAATTTCATGATCCTCTTAGCTTGGAGAAATTGTTCATGAAGTTGTTTGTTCTTTGGTATTTCAAGATTTTCTGTTATTTTTGGAGAAACTTTGAGTTTTGAACTATGTTTAAGGACATGAATATGAAAATGCCAACAACAGCACAATACCAAGCAGTTTTGTGACCATTTGCCGTTAGGGGGTAGAATCATCATTGGACGCTTAAAGAGGGATTTTCGCCTATTAAAATTATTATTCTTTTAACTATTACATAATTAAGGTAGCATTTTCAAACTTATATAAAATGGGATTGGCTTTACAGATTTGGTCCATGGTAAAAAATTAAGAGAACAACGTATTCTTCCAGAAAATAACATTGTAGTAATTATTATTTTTGACATTATTTTCATTATTGTTATGTTGATGTTTTTTAAATTTTTGTTGTATTATCGCTATTAATGTGTTGCCTATAATTTATATGCGTGGTGTAAATTGTAAGTATAAGTTGCCAATAAATAAAAAATAAAAACATTTTTTGACTGAATTTTATATTCAAGTCCAAAAATGTACTTTTGACCGTTGTATGATCTTTCTTCCGAATCTTAAAATACGTAGGAGTAGGACAATATTATTATTAAGACAAAACTTACTAGAATTTACCGAAAACCTAGTTATGGATTTACTTGATAATCTTCGTTTAGTAATTACTTAATTAACATAAGTTTTAACAGCTTTACATTCCTTTTCTTTAAAAAAAAAATCATTATGAATGAATTATTCCTATTCTAATGATTCTTCGTTTAAATATTTTTTTTAAAGTTTATATAAAATTTTACAACAAAATACTGAATGTAATAAAAATAATTATATTTACAATGAAATTTAAAATCCATATACAAAAGTTTCAATAGTAGCCAACACAGTAATTTCAACAAAGTAGCCAATACAGCCAACACAGTAATTTTTATATAGCAAAATCATAAACTTTATCATGTGAAAAATTGATATATTGGAATAAAATACGTCTATCCTTTTTTGTGAATATTACCATACATTTCAAAATATTTTCTCGGTAAACAAAAATACTATTCAAATAAAAACGTACCACACACGCCATATATCAAACATTAGCGACAAAATGTAACAGAGAAAAATGGAAAAATAAACAATATTTACTCATACGAAACAATTTCTCTTCTGAGCCCCATACATCAAAGATGTCACAGAGAATAGAGTTATACGTCGTCCGTTGCTTTTTGTTTGTGTCGATGAAAAAGAAAAAAAAACTAATCATAGATCTTAAAGTCTATTGGTTAATCTTTATCTATAGGAAAAATTTACTGACTGACATATCAACGCACAGCCGAAACTACTGGAACTAGGAGTGTGTTTTGCACAAGGGCCCGGGGGGTTCTGTGTTTTGCTAAAGGTTTCCTTTTAAGACGTAGGCAAGCTCTAAGAGAGGATTCCCCTAAGGAGATGAAATGGGGGTCCAAAGTTTGTATGGAGAAATCAATTTTCATGCGGGCGAAGCAGCTGGCAGAAGTTAGTATTATATATTAGTATGAAACAAATTCTATTTTTTAACGACCCCGATTTAAGAGTAAGAGCTGTCGTGGATTCAAACCCAGCCAGGCGCGTTACTTTGTGTAATTTATTTCATCAACACTGCTCTCAAAACTGTGAAGGAAAACATTGTGAGGAAACCGGCATGTCCTAGAACCAAAAATTCGAAGACATATGACATCCACCAACCCGCACTGGGCCCGCGTGGTGGATTACGGCCCATTCCCTCTCCTAGAGAGGAGGCCTAAGTGCCAGCAGTGAGAACATTATAAGGCCGACTATGCTATGCTATGCTATGAAACAAAGTCATTATTACGTATGTCTGTTTATCCACTAACTCCTTCTAAACCACTCAACAGATTTGGATGCGGTTTTTGCTAATAGAAATAACTATAAACGAGAATTTTTCATGTACCTATATTGAGTCTTTCTGCTACTAAAGGCATAACTCCAAATCTCATACTTTTGACAATGAGCAAAAAACAAAATAACTAGTTTCGCGAGCAAGTGACTGAGAGCTTTAAGACAATATCAGCTACGATCTTGTTTGTTTTAATTGTTTTTTATTATTTAAAGATTCTTGCCATACACTAGGAACTTCAAACGTTCAATATGCGTTTTTTGATAACTACAATATGAGGGTCTTTAGGTCAAGAATGAATAGGTTACTTCTAGACAAACGTGCTCCATCGTCGCCCACATCATCGCTTTCAATCGTTGAGATAGTTAACACGATTTGAGGTTGAGATAGATAACAGATAGGCACGAGCCTAGGTAGGGGATATATTGGTAACAGTTCCCTTTAGCCTCCCTAAACCATAGCGCAGTATCTCTGTTTTCCATATCCACCAATCGCAGGTTGCCTTTGGGTGCACTTGCAAAGCGCGTATTAGGGCTACAGGGTTTATTTATTTATTTGATACTTTTTTTTAGGTGGGAAAATCATCTAATGACAAATCCCGCTCTTGGGCGGAACGGGAGATAGTGTCAGAATTTTACTGAATAAAAACCTACTCCTGTTCCTTCGTTGCCTTCGTCCCAGGGCCCCGGGTTTTGTTTTCACACTACCCTTGTTCCCAGTAGGCTTCGACCCTACTGGGCCCCTACGATTTGCTGACATTTCCCTGAGGCGCGCGTGGAACAATACGCGCCGTCGTCGACTAGGGCTCGGCTCGGACGTTCGGGCGGCGGGCTACCCATTGCTCGCCGTCTGCAAGCCCACTCCATAATATGCACATGGGTACAGAGATACGAAGATACAGACACGGACTTGACTTGTCAAGAAATTTTTTAGTAGTCAACACAGCTGATCAATGTTTAATCCGGAATCGTTCCCAAAACAAATAATATGTTCTTCGTTATTGGCAGTATATTAATAAACTCCAAACATAAGATTACCTCATTCTACGCCATGCTTTCCGTCATCACATCTGGCTAAATATTTTCGTGTTCTATTTACTAGCAGACGCTGTTTTGGTGTCACGTCCCCTAGCCTAAATACCTTGGAATTTGGTCTAGTCTGTAATTTAGTCTACAGTGGGTTTAAAAGGACTTTGCTGTGGGAACTGTGGTTTCAGGATTTATTATAGTTTAATTAGTGTTTATTTTTATGTACTACCGCTCTTATAGTGCTTAGGTATTATGCGCAAACATAGATATTAGTCGTAGGAAATTCAATTATTTGTTATGTACATTGAAACATTATGTATACATTATTCATATTGACTGGCCTGTTGGTCTAGTGGTTAGTGGCCCTGACTGCTATGCCGGAGGTCGTGAGTTCGATTCCCACCCCGGACAAATGTTTGTGTGTTGAGCACAATCATTTGTTCTGAGTCTGGGTGTAATTTATCTATAATATGTATGTATTTAGTAATATGTAAGTATGTTTATCAGTTGTCTAGTACTCATAACACAAGCTCTGCTTAGCTTGGGACTAGACGGCGTTGTGTTATATTATGTTATTAGTTGAGAAGAAAGATAGAGCCCTTTTGCTTGATTTAAAAAAAATAAAAACGAAATTTGTGACTTTTAATGGGATTTTACAGGTTTGTACAGCCGGTAATGGGTTCTGTGAAGTTTTATACTGGAATTGTTTTTTCTATATTTAGATTTTTCGTCTTTACACGGAAGGTTGTGAACTTTTTCTAAGTTAATGTCGTTAACGTAATTGATTGATTTTAAGCTAGAAAGCTCTTTATTTCTCTTTGCACTGAAAATCTTTATCTCCAATCTCAACTCAAAAACTATTTAGTTTTTGTTTTTAATAAATACTAGCTCAACATATAGCCTTTACGCTCTTTTTTTGTAAGACATTATTAAATGATTTCTCTAGCTCTGTGTACATACAGCAAAAGGGTGTGTTAGACTTTTACGGACATGAGTCCACTTGTGTTCCTCAGTTGCTTTTTGAGAGGGCCGCGGTATCTGAGGAGCAACATTACTGGATATGATCAGCTTTGTAGGTACCTATCCTAAGATATTCCTGATAGAAAACCAAGTGATGAATCACATTTTATTTTACAAAGGCGAAAGTGTGCTAATGTGTGTTTGTTACTTCTTCACGCTCGAACGGCTGAACGGATTTCGATGAAACTTGGTACACGGGTAGACTATGTTATGGAATAACACATAGGAGACTTTTTTTTTATAAAAAAGTATCCTAACCTAACCCCTTAGTCATGCGTAATAGTAGATAATAAAAAAAAACACGCTTTTGTGCCTTATTTGGACTTTGTCCTACAGTAATGAGACGCTTACAATCTTGTTTCATCATCATCAAGTCCACTGCTGGACATAGGCCTCCCCCAAGCGTCGTGTGTCCCCAATCTTGTTTGTATTTTATTCATTCATCATCATCATTTCAGCCGAAAGACGTCCACTGTTGGACATAGGCCTCCCCCCAATGTCGCCACAATGACCGGTCCTGTGCGTCCCGCATCCATCGGATTCCCGCGACCCTCACCAGGTCATCGGTCAATCTTGTGGGAGGCCTTCCAACGCTGCGTCTTCCGGTGTTTTGTATTTTATTAAATCAACTTTTTCAGTAAAATCATATCCATGGATCTTTACTAAACTCAAAAAGTTACGTTTTCAAGTAACAAGCAAGTTAGAAACAACAGTTTCGTAACTAAACACGTGTTCCCGTAGTTCTTAAACAAAAACTGTTTGTTTTAACTTGTTTATAGTGAAGTAACGGGTGCGTATGTTACCACATAAACACATGGCGTATGTTAAGGCCAGTTGTAACACTGATTTTTATTGTTTCTTCTAAACGTATTACTTTTTGTGTGCGTAACTCGGAATTACGAGATTTATTGACGCTTGAATAAGTAGGAAGTCGTATTGTTTACATTGTGTCTGTTTCTTTTACAAATGATTGCTACCAGCACAGAACAGTCCTGTGTGTCTCGCAAGTATATTTTAATACTACTGGTTTTTAATACTACTGGTACTTTCTGGACACTAGTGTTCCACGCGCGCCTCAAGTAGATGTCAGCAAATCATAGTGGCCCAGCAGGGTCGAAGCCTACTGGGGCCACGGGTAGTGTGAAAGCGAAGCCCGGGGCCCCGGGATGAAGTCAAAGAAGGAACAGGAGTGGGTTTTTAGTCAGTAAAAGTCACACTATCACACTATCTCTCGCTCTGCTCAAGAGCGGGATTTGTCATTAGGTGATTATTCCCACCTAAAAAAAAGTATATTTTCTTTAAAATCTTTGTTCCTCCAAGATCTTCATAAGATTCGTCATAAAAAATGAACTTTATAGATTGCCTACAAAATTTCTATTTAAAAGCATATCAAAATTATATTCTCTATAAATCTATCATTTTTATATTAATTTCTGGTTAAACCTAATTTATAGTTTCTGTGCGGTTAAATTTAACTGTCGGCTTAGCTTCAACGAGATAGTTAACTGTATTAGTTATTCTTTGCAGTCGTAAAACCGAAGTTTACTGCGTGATACTGATTTTTTCCTGTGTCTACTTTTTATGACTCTTGGACTTTTTTTCGGTTTAATATCGAAACTTTTTGAATTGAAATACTTTTTTTTATGAAGCTAAAACACAGTTTAGGAAGATTTATTTATATGTGTTTGTGAGAATTGCATGCAAATCGTTGTAATTTTACAGTAAAATAGACAAAAGTTGCATAATAAACAACACAGTTAAAAGTACAATTATTTTGGTAGTTTCAATAGAAATGGTAAGTCGTTCAAATCTTCATGGCTTTCAAAGCACAGCAATAAAATTTGTAGCTTTCGCCTCTTGATATTTTGTTCCGTAACTTTGAGGTTATAATTTAGAATAACCCTTGAACTTTCTCACAATTATTTGAAAGAAAAGTGAATGTGGCACTACAATAAAATCTTCAATAACACTTGAAACAACGGACCATTTATTAAAATTTTATCACTCAACAAAAACAGCATTCTTCCTGCTCAAATAATTCAACCACTTCATATTTATCTAAACCAATAAATGTCGCAACCACTTCAAAATAACTTTATCACAAAAAACGTCCCCGAATTGACTTCCTGAACTAAAAATAGTAGAACCCTGCATACTAAGAGTTGATCCCTTTAGAAAAGTAAAAGTTGATCCCGTTGTAAAAAACTTATAGTAGAAACTTCAGCCACAGATGTTTAAAAACAAAACACGGTCTCTGAACCGAGGAACGGAGTTTGTATAAAATTTGAAAACAAGAGTCAAGTCCGGGATGATAGAGTGGATTAATCAGGTCGACTTATTAGTGATGAAACGTTTCGTTATTAAAAAAGTTATATGGACATAGATTAATCTGTTTTGTAGAATAAAAATAGTTGCAATTTATGTTTATATGCTTTTTAAATAGAGCAGTGGTGGCCGAGTGGTAAAGGCCCCGACTTACGAGTTGTAGGTTGCGGGTTCAAACCCAGCCAGGCGCTTTACTGTGTGTAATTTATTTCATCACCACTGCTCTCAAAACGCTGAAGAAAAACATCGTGAGGGAACCGGCATGTCCTAGAACCAAAAATTCGAAGACATGTGACATCCACCAACTCGCACTTTGCCCGCATGGTGGATTACGGCCCATTCCCTCTCCTAGAGTCCCAGCAGTGGGAACGTTTATAAGGCTTGTTATAATATTTATGCTATGCTTTATAAATTAGTTTTTTATAGATAAGACGATTTTCTTACTTCTTTCTCTCTTAGGCGGAGTGAAAGGGAGTGTCAGACTTTTACTGACTAAACCCCCACCTATGTTCCCTCATTTGTCCTTTCCATTCTAGGGCCACGGTTACCCTTTCATACATTCCTGCATGAGAGGATTGATTTGCAATGGTTTAGAGAACAATAAATTATATAGATACTTATGGGTTTTCGAGTTAGGTATATTTTAGTAATAACAATTTACTTAGCCAAAAGATTGTGTTAATCTATCTATATATATATAAGCGAAATACCACTTACTGATCTGAATCTCCGAAACTATAACACCTACAAACTTAAAATTTGGCTGGTAGGTTCCTAATAGGGTGTAAAATGTCCATGAATGACATGGCAGAAGCTAGTAAAAAAATATCTCTTCAAGTTCAGAAATCTCAATGACAATTTAAACTCAAAAAGAAGCAGAAATAATATAATACACGAAAGAATATCAAGTATTAAAGTTCTATTAACAAAAACTTTGAAAAACTGCAAGAAAACTTATAAACAAACTAAAAATTACTGAGACAGTTATATATAATAAAAACAACCAATTTTCTGTTGATCTCTTCTACACAACAACTTCAAAACATTATTATTTTTGTTCAACGAAAGTTTTCGTGAACTTTTAATGGGCATTAGTTTTCATTTATAACTTTGTCTGTTGTTTTTTTTTATTAAAACTATAAATGTTTTTATCAATTTATGATTCATGAAAGGCTGTTTTATATTAACTGCTAGCTTTTGCCCGCGGCTTCGCCCGCGTATATAAAATATAGCCTATGTCACTCAGGAATAAAGCAGCTTTCTATCGGTGAAAAAAAATTAGCAATCATACCAGTACTTTTAGAGATTACCTCCTACAAACAGAAAACAAACTTTACCTCTTTATAATATTAGTGTAAGTGTAGATTTCATCTAATTTAAATCAGTGTCATGATCATCACCTTTCTGCCCTTGTCCTATATCCCTTGGAATGGGCGCAACACATTTTTTTCTTCCATTCATCGCCTATCAACCGTCACGCTATCACCGACCTTTTCTTTCATATCACTCCTCACACAATCCATCCATCTTCTATTTGGCCTCCCTCTCGCTCTCCATCCATCCACATCATCATCATCATCATCATCATCATCATCATCATCATCATCATCATCATTTCAGCAGAAAGACGTCCACGCTTGGACATAAGCCCTTCCCCAAGTGTCGCCACAATTATGTTTCTTTACATTATTAGATTCCGCCAAAATTTTCGCCTAGCTATAGATATAGAGATAGCTCCCTGCCCATCAAAACAAATTAAATGTATTTATAATAAACTAATAAAACATAGCTGAAGTTTAGACAGGCTAAAGATATTAATTTTAATTAATTTTACGTAAGAATCTCTTTACTTTTCTAAAACTATTTCTCTAAGAAAATATCAAGCTTTGACTATAAACAATGACTGAAGCACTTACCATTTTCTAAAGTAATTTTCAAGTTTAAAAAATTGCGTCCGTAATAACTATTTACTTTTATGACATTGCTCGCTCTTGCATACAATACCTACTTGTATTTTAATAAATTGATATTCTGCTGCATCTGGATATATTCTTTTATATTATGTTTATGGCTTGGATACTAAAGCTAGAAACTACATTAGACCGACGCACACGTGTAACACGCCTGATTTGTACGTAGAACGACGTCGCGTGGCGTGGATCAAGTGTGGCTCAACAAGTCTAGTTTTCATATAAAATGTATGGAGACCGACGCGTCCAGATCGGCGTGTGTGACACACGTGTGCGCAGTGTAGTTCTAGCTTAATACAGTTACCTTGTTTAACATTAGAATGCGGATATATCACATTCTAATGTTTTTGTAGTATTTGGCAGCAAATATATCAAGTCAGCCTTCTCGGCAAGCTTCGCTGTGGTAGTCTGTACTTACTACAATAAAATTGTCAGCTCCATGTTACCGAGATCGCGTCTTTTTCAATTATTTGTTCTCATATTGTACAGTTGTGTAGATACTATTTTCACATTACAATAGCAACTCGAAAAAACTCCGTCTAAGACTCATAAAATATTTTCCTTTGCACTAAAAAGCCGTCTATTTTTTTTTTTATTTGTCAGAAGTTAGACGAACTATTACGTATACAAACGTCTTGTTACGAAAAATTTAATACAATCCCCCAAAGACGTCAAAAACACGTCTTTCCTTATCCACCCTTCCATCACGGCGAGGCAACAAATTGTTATTAACTCCTGAATAAGATATAATGCGATGTCAATGTAGATAATACTTCACTTGATTGATAAGTCCTCGTTATAACCTATTATTTGGCAAAAATATTGGCTATCATAAATAAACTCATGTATAAATAAGGAAATAAAGCAAAGAATTGGTTTATCACATATTGGAGATCTTATAAATACTTATAATGTTTGTATGGCGTGTCGTTTCTTTTTCTTTTTGGATGAAATTACTGTTATGGTTGTGCTATTGTGTGTGGCCTTAAATGAGACCGTAGCGCCATCTGTTATCGAGTAGCGGTAATGCGAAGCTTTTTTATTGCGTGTAGGTGTAAAGGATTCGTTGTTTGGTTTCGTTTATAGAATATAAATAGGTTTTTATTGTTGAAACGTGTTTTGTATGAATATGAAAAGGTTTTGTAACGCTTATTAGAACTTTGCCTTTGCAAAAGGTAAAGCTATAATATGCGTAATGTAAAATATTTTGGGACTTTTGTTTGTAGGTATTTTATTAAATGAAAACCTACCTATTTAGAGCGTCTCGAATTTAATATTCATTTGTTTAAAAATGAAGAGCCAAAGACATTTGTGCGAATTCGGACTTTAACATATTATTTTACTTTTAACATTAACATTACATTACAAAGTTTTATCAAAAACGAAACGTGAAGCCATTCCACATTAAAACCTAAACAATACAAGATCCAGTCATTATTTCGCTCAAATGTTAATTAGTTAACTTTGGGGTCCAAACACAAAATTTTAAGACGCAAGAAGACTCGGAAATTTTACACTCGTAAGTACCGAAACCCGTATTTTCGAGTTATCAGTTTCCGAGTATCCGAGTTACTGTTGGGGTTGAACTCAAGGGGTTAAATTTTATGAGAAACATTCTCAATATGGGGTTGTATTGTGAGAGCTTTATATTATTTTATAGTGGAAAATATATGAACAGATGTTAAATGCTCTTCAGGGTAAAATTATGTTTGAGCTGAGAATTTAATAGTCACTCTAGCTTTTGGGTTTTAACAAATCAATATCGGTCATTGACCCGCCTTATTTAATGACATTATTATTTTCAAAAGCCGTCTCAAATCGACTTCTATTGTGAATTGTTACTAAAGTAAATCGATACATTGTTTATTATTTAGTCTCCTACGAAGAGATCAGGGGCGCCGGCTTTTAGAAAACCTCATGCTCATTTGACGACTCGAAAAAGTGGCGAAGTGTGAGAAGAGAAATGCACACTGATCGACCGACAAATAAATATCTTACTTACATACTTCATTATTAATTATTTTTGATAAAAATATAAAATGAATCCATTATAAAAGACACTAGTTTTTATTATCAAGAAATATTAAAATTTATACGTAACCTAAAAGTCGATTACTGATCTGTTTCTTGATGTCTATTCTCAGGGGTGCTCGGCACCCACTGTTTATTTTTCATGGGTGCTCGAGCCCCTGAGCACCCACGGAGTCGGCGCCCCTGGAAGAAATATTAACCTTTTAACCGTCTACGTCGGATATATCCGACAAACGCACGCGTTTATTCCACCAGAGTCGCACATCAAAAATCCCACGACCCACGACCAAATACTCCATCTCGTCAGCTCTTCTGTCACCTATGGTCATTGAAGAGCGAAACGAGATGCAGTACCCAGTCACAAACATGACCCTAGCGAATAGGACCAAAAAACACACGTCGGACGAATCCGACGCAAGCAGTTAAAAGGTCCAGGGAAGGTCAAAGACCGTTATCGTCAAGCTAAAACGAAACAACTATAACGGCACCATTGAGGGCACAGTTGGCGTAGTGGTTCCTGCTCAGCGTGTCGCGGATTCGATTACCGCTCGAAACAAAGTGTTAGGCCTACAGATAGCTGTTCCGTTACTGAGTATTTTGTGTTTGTGAGATTACATGTTTGGGAATATACCCATGATACGGGAGTAGTTCCTAGAATTAAAAGTTTAAAAAAAAACCAGCCAAGTGCGAGTCGGACTCGCGCACGAAAGGTTCCATACCGCGCGTAGCAAGAATCACATCGTTGTCCGTCTGTCTGTCTGTCAAGACCCTTTATCTTGAGAACACGTAGAGGTATCGAGTTGAAATTAAAACCATATACTTAGGTCTGTGGTCCCTTGAAGCTGCGAAAAAATCAAACTTCCTAGTTTACGTTTATAAAAGATACGGCCGTTTATGTCGCAAAAAACGTATATTTCGACAATCTATCCCGTTGACCCAGAATACTGAAATTTGGCATAAAGAAAGGTCTTACAGCACACAGTTAAAGGAATAAATTTGAAGAAAAACAAACCTCTTTTTTGCGGTTCGGAAAAATCTTCAAAACTCCATTCGGGAATTGAACTATTAACGTAAGTTTGTACAGAACCTTCAGTGCGTGAGTCCGACTCGCACTTGCCCAGTTTTTTTTGTTAAAGCAGCAACAGAAATACATCATCTGTGAAATGTCAACTGTCTATCACGATTCATGAGATACAGCCTGGTGATAGACGGACAGACAGACGGAGTCTTAATAATAGGGTCCTATTTTACCTTTTGGGTACGGAACCCTAAAAACTGTACCTTAATGATTAAAATTTTATTTTGGAATGGGGCATCTTAAATTCAGCTTTTGTAAATTGTTCACTGTGTATACAAAGGTTGTCAAAATATTGATTGAAATAATATCATGGCTGAAAGCTTTCTTTAATTACAATGTTAATGTATATATTTTCACAATATTTCGGAACAAATTGGAGTGATTGTTTCATGGAATTGACATGCAGAGTAATAATTGCTTTGTTAATAATTTTCAATAGACATTTCGTGTCAATAAATATTTCAGTGTTTACAATTGTGTAATACAATTGCTGTAGGATCTGATTAATTACAACCTTTTTTTAAAAAAATAATAAAACCTAGTGCTTGACTGCGATCCCACCTGATAGTAAGCAGTGATGCAATCGTTGATGGTGAGGCGCACTAGTTTATTACAAGCCTATTCACTCTAGCCTTGATGACACCTAAATTATAATCGGACGGGAAGACCGCAGCAGGCATATTGTTCAAATAATTCGATGTACGCGGTATAAACAACGACGCGAGACGCTTAGTGGGAATCGTAAGCTTATTGCTTATTATCAACGATTGCATCACTGCTTACCATCAGGTGGGATCGCAGTCAAGCACTAGGATTTATCAATTTAACAAGGGTTCCGTACCTCAATAGGGAAAAACGGAACCCTTATAGGATCATTTTGTTGTCCGCCTGTCTGTCTGTCTGTCAAGATCGTCGGGAACGTGTGAAGGTATCGAGTTGAAATTAAAACCATATACCTACTCAGGTTTGCGGACTCTTGAAGCTGTAAAAAAATCAAACTTGTACACGTGTTAACGAGAAAAAAGATACTTTAGTTTATGTGGGAAAAAACGTACATTTCGACACTATCGAAGAAGTCAAAATTCATAGGGTACTTCCTGTTAACTTAGATTCCTGAAATTTGGCATGAAGCAAGGACTCATAGCACAAGTATAGGAAAAATCTGAAAACTGTAAATATGTAGATACGTCACCAAAAAAAAATTGCCTTTCGGAAAAATCTTTGTAACTGAATTCGGGAATTTAACTGTTTTCAGAGGTAAGTTTGTACGGAACCCTCAGTGCGCGAGTATGACTCGCACTTGCCCAGATTTTTTTTTAAATTATTATTGATAGGCGTCTGCAAACTGATCTAAACGGTGCTAAACGGCGTTTTTTAACTATCGGCCTACATATTAGTCAACCGATGGTTTGAAAGGGATGACGGGTGATAGAGTAACTTACTAGGGCTGCGGAAATATTTAAAAGATTTACCGTGGCCCTGGAACGCAAAAGGCACCTGAAGGAACTCAAGGTTTTAGTCGGTAAAAGTCTGACACTCTTTCGCTCCACCCAGAGCGGGAGAAGTAAGAGTAAATAATGATTTTCCACTTCGAAAAAGGGGCTAGAGTGACCGAGCAAAGCGAGCGACCGTAGCCCCCGTCTAGAGGTTGTCGGCCAACCTTGTGGGGCTTTTCTGATGAAAATTTTTGCTTAACCAAACAATAATGAAGCATGATTATTGGATTAGTAATTAAACCCTCAATATTAAATCTAGTCCTTTATCCAGGCTGAAATTAATCCCGAACAGCTAAGCATACCTCATAATATTAACTTTAATTCTTGTCCAAAGTTTCTTCAAGCAAAAAATTAGGCTGTGATGCAGACGCTAATAAATCAGTCTGGATACCCGTCAGGCAGACATTTATTTGTCTACCTTTTTAAAAAAAAAGGATGAGAGGAAGAATTGGTCCTATTTTTTTTTGTTTCGTGTTTATAATTTGTGTGTTTGGGTACAAACAACTCTGAGATAAACTCATCTAATGACAAATCCCGCTCTTGGGCGGAGCGAGAGATAGTGTCAGACTTTTACTGACTAAAAACCCACTCCTGTTCCTTCGTTGCCTTCGTCCCAGGGTCCGGGTTTCGTTTTCACACTACCCATGGCCCCAGTAGGCTTCGACCCTGCTGGGCCCCTACGATTTGCTGACATCTCCCTGAGGCGCGCGTGGAACATACTCATCTTATACTATGTTTTTTTTTGTTATACACCACTTATTTATATTTAGCACAAATACTTTAATGCCTTATTAGAAAAGGTCTTGTTATTATTTAAGTAAAGTCTCAATAAATTATATTCATAAACAGGAAAGTTATTAGCGTTTGTTTATATCCCAAAATGCCACTCAATTTATGGAAATATTTTAAAATGGAAAAACACTGCGCATAGTATTTTCTAGTAGCAATTGTTATGAATGATTGGTTCAATTATGAATTTACCAATTATGACACACTTTCGTGGACAATTTTTGGATTTCGTTTTTTTTTTACTTTTGACTACAAAAATATGATCAGTAACGGGTAAAGCCTCATTTTTCTTTGTACTAATTAAAAATAGGAGTGTTTAAGTTACACTCTTGACGGCATGGCTGGCGCAGTGGTTGAGCTATTGGGTGCTGCGCTGCGTGTCGCAGGTTTGGTTCCCGCATGGAGCAAATACTTGTACGGCCTACAGATAGGTGTTCCTGGGTGTCATTATGTAAATTTACATGTTTGTGAACGTATATCTACGAAACAGGAGTTATTCCTAATGTGGGGCATTTTTATATATTAAACAAAAATTCTATACTGTTAATTAGGCAAAACTAATTCTGACTGGCTTCGGTTAAAGCTCTTATTAAAATTATCCCAAGAGAACTACTTCCGAAATAAAAAGTATAAATACTATGTCCTATTCCAGGTCATGATCTACAACACCTATTTTCTTATATTCTATCCTGTCAGCATTATAAGGGTGATACATCATCATTATTGCAACCGAAAGACGTCCACTCTTGGACATATACCTCCACCAAGTGTCGCCATAATGACCGGTCCTGTGCGTATCGCATTCTTTAGATTCTCGCGACCCTCACCAAGCTGAATATGCTTAGTATACTCTTATTAATGTCAGGCGGCGCTCTAAACCACTGTGCAAACGGGTCGTCGGGTAATAAAAAAATGTCCATCGTCTATTCTCAGGGGTGCTCAGCACCCACTGTTTATTTCTCAAGGTTGCTCGAGCCCCCGAGCACCCAGGGAGTCGGCGCCCCTGGTAGTCCAGGTCCTAGATCAGGACATAGGATAATATTCGCCATACAAGCGAGCAAAGTCACTAGCAAAAGCTGGTCTCATACAAAATAAATGTAACTAATTATTTTGTCCTAAGAATTTCGCTAATACCGTACATGAAAATAATAGCATTACGACGACAGCAATATCTCACCGTTAACTAAGGTTGTACCATAACTTATCTCGTGTCACATATATGTAGCAAATAGACGGTTTTCCCACCCCTACGCATGATTCATTGCTAAGGACAACTGTATCTGTTTCATGAGCCAGTGAATCGTATCCATTTGTTTTCGATTAATGTTGGAACAATTGTGAGACGGGGCAGTATTAATTGGAGTGTTCCGGTTTTTGTGCCCGCACTAGTGTTGTGTTGCGGTTTTTTTTTTCGTTTATTTTTCGTGTAACCGCTGTGTGCTTGGTACAATTGATAAATGGTTGCTTGGATTGTTTTTGTTATATTTAAGTCGGAGTTCGATTGAGTTGTTTCGATGATGAATGCGGCTGCCAATTTGAGATGTAGATCTTTTAAGTCTTTGACTAACTAAGAATGTATTTTTATTAGGTGTTCGTTAGTCAATCACGTTTTAACGGCTGAATGCCTTGAATCAAGACACATTTTTTTTTATTCCAGAAGTAGGTAGACACGTTCTATTGGGTTAATTTTTGACCTTCAACCTTTTCTTAGGAGCTCGTGGCTAAATTAATAACAGCCTCACAGGTTAAGCAACGCTAGCCGAGGTCATACTGTGGATGGGTGACCATCTTAATAAACGTGAGATTCCACCGTGCCTTGGATAGCAGGTTAAGCCGTCAGTCCCAGCTGTCTTTTATATACCTATGGCAGTCAGTAGTCAGAAAATCTGACACCAGTCTTGTCCATGGGTAGTGTGAAAATGAAACCCGGGGCCCTGTGACGAAGGCAACGAGAAAACAGGAGTGGGTTTTTAGTCAGGAAAAGTCTAACACTATCTCACGCTCCGCCCAAGAACGTGATTTGTCATTAGATGATTTTCCCGCCTAAAAAAAACCAGTCTTGTCAAGGGGTATGGCGATCACGCCATACACCTAATGGGTATCAACCCATTTACTGGGTTGTGGACATAGACAGTCACTCCTTATAAAATACTGGTAATTAGCCACATCTGGTTACACTGGAAGCTGACTCCAACATAGTTGGGAAAAGGCTAGGCTGTCAGACAGACCCTTTTCCCTTTCTGACTTTTTCAAGGAAAATGCACGGCACTTGCGGAATTCCGCAGGGACGGTGCGTTTTTTTTCTAGTGACTTATAAGTCACGGGGTCAAAACCAAATAAAGTTTGATAATAAAACAAATACCTCATAAAATAAACTCTATTGAACGGCTCTTTCTTTGAACTCGTAATCCTATTGTTGAAAATCTTAATCAAGTTGTTAATTTCTTCGTAAAGCCGGCTTTTATTTAATTACAACCGAAGAAGTTTTTTTTTTATTGGATTAGATTTGACGATATGATTGGTGCTATGGTTGTGTATGTTAGTATACATATTGGTGAACGCACTCACTACGTAGTAAATAATTTCTAGTCTGGAGCTACGTTATCGTTTAAATACTAGTCATTAGAAAATCAACTTAAATTACACTAATATAAAGTCAATACTTTTTTTTATTTTTTGTCTGTGGTTTTTGTTAAAAACACACCAAAATTACCTCAAAATGGCGGCGCTTCCCCCTCCACCGCACGCAATGCGTCACAGTCCTCACTTAGCGCAGCAAACTCTTTGATCCTTTAGCTATCTAGTGGTGTGATTACATTTTGGATGGAGAAGATAGATTTGTAGCTGCATCACTAAACTGTAACCCCCGATTTTGTTATCAGTTATTTGTTTATTTTTTTTCGCTCCCACTGTGGAAACAATTTTAAAGACTTTCACGTCAACAAGAACAGTGCAGAAACCTTACTACGAGCTATTAACGCGATCCAATTGAGAACCTAAACTGAACTTTTAAAGGGATGGAGCTATATAGGAAAGAAAACATGTTTAGTCTGCCCGAATAGACGCACAAATATTACAAAAAAAAAGGTTTTCCTAACAGGCCATGTAAGGACCGGGCATAACTGTGTTGCACCATAGACAACATAGCTCTATCACTCTTTCTCGCTCGCTCGCGTGACATTCTAGTATCAAGTCTTGTTAAGGCCCCTATAAAGCCTAGACATTTAAACAAAGCTTTTTTACTTTCTGTTCAACCAATTTTGACTTTTATTGCATTCGTGGCATGATACATGGCGGCTGCAGTAAATAGTTGGTATTTTAATCAAACTAGTGTTCTGTTTAGTACATTTTTTAAATAAACAGCTTTACGACTTTCTTTATTTTGACTAGCCTATTGGTCTAGTGGTTAGTGGCCCTGACTGCCATGCCGTAGGTCGTGGGTTCGATTCCCACCCAAGAAAAATGTTTGTGTGATGAGCACAATCATTTGTTCTGTGTCTGGGTGTAATTTGTCTATGATTGTATGTATTTAGAAATATATATGTATGTTTATATATATTTATAACACGAGCTCTGCTTAGCTTGGGACTAGACGGCGTTGTGTGATAGCTGTTGTGGAATATATATCATTATTATCATTATTAACTGAAACTGGTGTTGCAGCATAACTTACTAAAGCCAGTCTTCTTAATTATCTCCTGAAACTTCTACACCTTTTTATTTTTAAAGAAAGCCGATGGAAAAAATTACTCAATTCTCCTTCAATCGTAATTTAAATGTTAAACAAAAGAGCTGTAATAATAAAATCATAAGCGGAAGAGTACAATAGGTGCCTGTAATAATATTAACTTTTGTTTAAGTTCTCATTGTTTTTCCAGGGCTGAATCAAGATTTGATTGTTAATTAATAAATCAGAACTTGCTAGTACCTGCGTAATCCTTTCGTTTTCTTTTGCTTAAAGAATTTATTGAGTTCTCACAGATTTCTCTATTATTCACACTAGTAATATCCGACTGTAGAGCAAAGGTGGCCGAGTGGTAACTGCCCCGACTTACGAGTTGTAGGTCGCGGGTTCAAACCCAGCCAGGCGCATTACTTTGTCTAATTTATTTCATCACCAATGCTCTCAAAACGGTGAAGGGAAACATCGTGAGGAAACCGGCATGTCCTAGAACCAAAAATTCGAAGACATGTGACATTCACCAACCCGCACTGGGCTCGCGTGGTGGATTATGGCCCATTCCTTCTCCTATAGAGGAGGCCTGAGTCCCAGCAGCGGGAACATTAAAAGGCTGATTATGCTTATGCTTAATATAAAGGCGTCCCACGGGTAGCAGTCGTTACAGGTAGTCACGCCAGAAATTCTGACCATCAGTCTACCCAAGGAGTATCGTGTTACCCAGTAACTGGGTTGTGGAGGTCTGATAGGCAGTCGGTCCAAGTAAAACACTTCAGCCGCGTCCGGTTAGACTGGAAACCGACCCCAAGCTAGTTAGGAAAAGGTTAAGGAGATAATGACTAGTAATATAAAAATTACAGTTTCTATGTTCATATGTGTGTGCGTATATACAGGGTTATTTGTAAAACACTGGCAACCTCTCACGACTATGTAAATAAACAACTATTGTTCTATGACTTTTAAAAATTCATCATATTTTTAGCTCATCACATTTTCATACAAAAATAAAATTATTGAAATTGAACGTTCTAAATATTACGAAGTCTATGCAAAGCAAGCGATAGTACAATAGCGGAGGGGAAAGGGGATCGGGTGGCGGGGGTGCTTGATGCCCTTTTGCGTCGCGTCATACAGACGTAGGGTGCAAAATAATAAATGTTTATTTTTTCTCACCACAATATTTTACAATGCATCAAATTCTTAAAATATAGTGACATGTGTTTTATTATTGTGGAAGACTGGTGCCTAAACTAGGCTGCAAGCCTGTATTTCAGGACACCAGGACCCCGCCTTTTACATAGGTAGTAATTAATTTTCTCGTTACATTAACATTAAGTATTGTATACTGATCGGTGAACTCATACATAATTATTTTCAATAAATAAATATATATTGGTTAGTATATGTGTGTGTGTATGTGTATGGGAAAAAATACAGAGTTGAAATGTGTTAGATAGAACAAAGGAAGTCTTGAAGTTTGTTTTTCTTGCCTTTCAAAAGAATACCTCAGAACCCCCGCTGCCGGAAGCAGTCTCATTTTTGTGGGAAATCATCAAAAAACCCCTACCGCTCTGGGCGGAGCGAGGATTGTCAGACTTTTACTAACTAAATTCACTCGTGTTCCTTCAATCGCCCTTTAGGTTCCAAAGCCACGGCACCTCTTTCAAACAATCTCGCAGCCCACTAAAATATCCCTAAACTTTAAACCTAGTTTAACCTAAATTCCAATCAAGCTCTGTCTACTCTTCTCCAAATCCTGTAAGAAGTCACAAATATCCAGCTGTGTTGGGAAATGTCTTGGCCAAGTCTGAATTCCTAGTACTTTTAGTATTTTATCCAATTAAAATCCAAGTACATTAGATTACCCTCCAAGCTTTGGCATCCCTTCCAATAAACAGAAACTTGGCAATGGAATCCACTTGAATTTATTAATTCTATTTTGTAATTCCAATTTGTGATCGTGTTAAACTTTTAATTTTCAGAGGGCCACTGTTTGGGCTATTATGTTAAAAGGAATTATGTCTACGTGTCTCGAAAGCGTTATTTTTTGTAACGTTATATCTGTTACGTTTTTTGGACTATAAAAATTAGGTTTGTAATGTTTTTCGGCTGTGCTGTTTAATTTTATGGTTATACAGGATTTTTCTGTTAATGAAAGTTTTGTAGGTAGACGCAGAAATTTGTTCTTTTTTATAACGACTTTTAATTGGGCCAAGAACATCTGTTTTTTTATTGCTTATTAAAAAAAGGCCTCCAATTAGATATAGTCAGACTTCACGTTACATGAAGACCCCTCAAACGAACGCTTTGTTTAATCATCGCATCGCGCCTGTCTGCGCAGGTCTTAATGTCGTATCAATTATTTAAGCCCCTTCCCCAACGTAAAAACAGATTTAAATATTTCTTTTTTTCTACTTAGGCATATTTATAAAACGTCAGAAGATAGTGTACCGTTCCTATTGACTGGCCTGTTGGTCTAGTGGTTAGTGGCCCTGACTGCTATGCCGGAGGTCGTGGGTTCGATCTCCACCCAGGACAAATGTTTGTGTGATGAGCACGATCATTTGGTCTGTGTCTGGGTGTAATTTATCTATAATATGTATGTTTTTAGAAATATATATGTAAGTTTATCAGATGTCAAGTACTCATAACACAAGCTCTGCTTAGCTTGAGACTAGACGGCGTTTTGTGATAGTTGTGGAATATTATATTATATATTGGTCGATTTATATAAAGAAGAACCGGCAAGCAACTCCGTGGTTATTCTTTTAAACTATAACCGCAAACTACAGAATACTTTCAATGCAATCCTTAAAAGCTCGCATAACCTACCTTCATCGATTCTGAAAAGTACTTCAATATAAGGAAAAAAATGCATCAATAATTGAATCATCACGGTTACCACCTTTTCGCGTGAGTCAGTACTGAAAACCGCAGTCGATGTGAATCATCTATAATTACGAACATTTTTATTGCCATCCTAACTGATTTCGTTCGTATCGGTAATTTGGTTGTAGTTGGGTTCCTTAACAAGCGTTTTTGTTAGGGTTTCTTTTAAAACCAAAATCGTTTTAATATGCTATATTCGAAAAGTAAAAGAATTAAGTTTTTAGAGCTCTGTTCCAAAGAAAATAATTTAAATTCAATTTGACATTTAACCTCGTAATGGATTGCAATAAAGAGGACTTTTTTGAAAAATAACTTAAATTATGTTTCAGTGAAACCCAACTAAAACTTGTTCTTTTACTTTTCGTGGACAATGAAACCTGAGCTGAACTAATCTTCAATATAAATGCGTTTGGCCGAGCAAAAATGTCTACATTACATTTTTGCACGATCAAACGCATTCACCGGAATCATCAAAAAGTTGACTCATAGCAAAAAAGAACGAATAACAAAAAAGGTCCCATTATGAAACGATTCGCGCTTGACCGCAATTTTTTATCTGTATTCACACATTTTATAATAATGCCTTATCAAATAATAATAGGTGGTCGTGAATAAAATGGCATTGGCTTTTTTATTATTTTTTATTTGTCCAAAAAAACGTTAATTTGGGCTTTTTGAATGGTCATTTCCTGTTTTATGTTGCCTACTGTAATTTTTGTGTTGCCATCGCGTGAGGTGTTTAAATACTCTATACTTAGCGCTATGTGGACGATATAGAATTCATTGCCTAATTTTAGCTAAATTAGTTTTTCATGAGACTGGTTACAAGTTAGGCTAGGTTTACACATGTTGTCGCTCAAGCACTCAGGTGTGACGCGACTACGCAACGCCCTGTATTCATTGAAAATTTTCCGCCTACAGACAACAATTTATGTGAAATAGTGGTCGCATTGCCGCTGTATGTAGGCCTTTTTACTATTTCTTTAGCCCAAGTCTTGCTAGCTGGCTAAAGCTTATCGAAAGTATTTCAGGTCATTGTGTTTTTCTGAACACAAATAGCTCTTACATCGAATATCCGATTACATATCTACAGTGATTGCCAGGTCAAAGATCGCATTGTGAATAATTACTGATCGGTTACTAGGCCAACGAATAGAAGCAATGACTCACATCTTAGCAAGTTTCTTCACTCCCACAAAATCTATACTCAATCATTACGAAACAAAAAACTAAGACACCGTTAAATTAATGTACTTTTAAAAGCACACTAGCGCCATTGTCAACAACAGTGGCAGTTTGACGCAACTTCATAACTAGCCATAAACAAAACATCAAACAATACATTTTTCAAAGTTAAAAATGGAATGTTCTACGTTTGAACTTTGAAGAAAGAACTACTTTCTCTATTCTATTTAAAAAGTTGCGCTTAACGTTAAAAGCATTATTGAGGCCACGAATAAAGAGTTCGTACTTCATAAACATGAACTAACGGTAAAATATTTTAGATTTTAAATTTGGAATGGTAGAAAAACATGCTGTGTCAACTGCTTGTCAAATCGTGTAAGAAGTAACAATGGGGTCTTTAGAAAATGATGGACATATTATAATATTATTTCAGCATACAAACATGAATACATATTTTGATTGATGTATAGAAATTAAGCATTTTTTAGTGATTAGGCAGACACGTTATAGGACAAAAAAAATTCCTAGAAATTGTAATTAAACTAAACAGGCATTAAAGTGTCATATTGGACACCATTCAATTACTTAGGTAATTTTTATTTATGAGTATATTTACTCATACTCGTTCAACAAATCAATAAAGGATAGGTATTTGACTAACATGTCAACGAACCTATTCATGACATATATCATCATGACATCATCCTCACATTATCAGCTTTTAGACCCCAGCCGATCACTGGCCTCCTTCATAATCTATTCCACTGAAATCATTATGACAATATTTATATTAAGCTGTCGTCTTTTCGTCGCCTTACTAGCTTATCTTTAGGACGGAGACGGTCTTGCCAATGTTACGGTTCAGTAAAAAAAAAAACCACCATTCGAATTTTAAATTTAAAAAGAACTAGATTTGGAGGACAAAACTAAAAACTGGAGAATTCACTAAAGAGTGCATAGGCTCTTAATAAACTAGTACGATTCACCATCAACGATTGTATCACTGCTTACCATCAGGTGGGATCGCAGTCAAGCACAAGATTAAATCGTTTAAAAAAAAAAGCTATAAATCTACAGTTCCTGGCAACCCTGTACGCTCACTTTAAAACAGCTTTAATAAAACTCTGAGTAAACTATGAAAGAATGACTGAACAGACACTCTCGTTATTAAAAAGTGGGTCTACAAGACGTTAAATTAATAAACTGGGTCAAAGCACAAAGAGTTCACTTCACAAACTGTAAACATCGTAATAGAACACCATTATTGACCCGACAGTTAAACAATGGATTTTATCATTATTCCACTGAACTCGTACATAACAAATTCGATAACCTGTGAGAACAGCAAATATTTCTAATTTGATATGTTACACGATACTGGCAGTTTGTATTTTATTCTTTTGTCTCTGGCTATCGCGATTTAAAAAAATAAGTGTTCGAAGTTTGATTGAGTAACGGTTTTTTAAATGTCGCGTAATGGTAAATGGCTTTGAATAAATAATACCAACCGCACAATATGATTACCAAAGTTAAGCTATGCTAGCTGAGGTTGGTCAGTAGATGGATGACCATGGGTGCCACGGAAAGGACCTGAAGCTGTTGATCCCGGCGGGTTTAATTGGTAGATTTTTGGCAGTCGTTAAGATAAAATCTGACACCAGTCTTGCCAAGTTACTGGGTTAGATGGATGGTCGCTCCATGTTCCTACATAATACTGGTAATGCATCCGGTTATATTGAAAGCCGACCCCAAATATTTAGCTGAATGTTTCTCTTCGTAATATTTTGTTATGCCAAAACTTCGCTTATCTTTATTTTATTAATCGAAACATGTTTTTAAATGTCTCAATCTACATTCGTATTGATCAATTCATTTTATCGCAGACGCAACATATTGGTACCTCAAATCTAAAATAAATCGTCAATTACATTTACTGGATACTCTTGAAGAAATGGAATGACGTCAGACGATATCTCTTCAATTTCTCAGTACTGAGTACCTACATTCATTGATACAAATAGAAGGTACTTATTGCGTATATTTGGATTTAGAATTCGATGTAACTATCCCGTTTTGAAAGAATAAACTCTATGCTGTACACAATAAAGCTAAAATTCCATTGTATTAATTCGCATCCCTTCTTTTTAGGGCCTTTTAAATACTAGTCACTTGAAAATCAACTTAAATCACACTAATATAAGGTCGATACTTTTTTATTTGTTGTCCGTGGTTTTTATTAAGGCCTAGGTCATTTGAAAATCAATATAAAATGCACAATAATAAATTCGATATTTTTTTTATTGGTCTTACCTACAAAAAAAAAACCTACTACTATTTCTACAACTCTGTAGTTTATCAGTTGATTTTTAAATTATAAATTAAAAAATCGAATACAAAGAAGGTGATCGAACGTATTCCAATTTTAAATCTAAACCTAATAATATTTTTTTCTTAATAATTTATTATTGATAGACTTACGTTAAACCACTATCTCACCTGATGTTAAGCGATGATGTGGTCGACGATGGAGCACGCTTGCCTAGAAGTATCCTATTCACTCTTGATTTAAAGATTACCAGGTTGTAGCTATTAGGAAACACTCACTCCGACAGGAAATTCCTCTACATAACTACTGGTTAGTTCGAATAAAAAAAAAACTATACATTTGATAGCCCAATTCTTGAAGAAGATTATATGCTATTTAACATCAAGTCAGACATTTAGAAACCAAGAATAAAGATTAAAAATCAGAAAGAACGCTATGAAAAATCAGCCTAGAACCCGAAGAAGGACAGATTCTTTTAATCAACATAACACTCCAGCAAACCCGCGAGCAGAAGCCGGTATCAAATTATTCTTAATTCAAATGTGACGTTTGAGATTGACAATTTCCACCATGTTGGAATAATTACGCGCCATTTATTACTAATATTCCTTTCAATGCGAATGTTTTTTTTTGAATAATGTATCAATTAATTAAGTTAATATCGCTATAATAATTAATTAATACTAACGGTCGTCTGTTTTGTTCGTTTTTTCCTACCGTTACCTTTTATATTGAAACGTTCATAAAAATATACGGCTGCGTTCCGGCTTTTTGTAAATTGGTATTTACCTTTAGATTACATTTATTATTAAACATATGATTCTATTTAATTGAAGAAATTCAACTTAATAACGACAGCTTATTAGCTAATTTCGTTTACAAGGAAAATTACATAAAATTAATTGGTTCGCTCGAAATATATCATAATAGCAGCGATGTTCGTCCTTGTTACGAACATATTTTTCTTCGACAACAAGGTCTTTGGGCCCCCACAGACAGGTTCAAAGCGACAATGCGACAACATGTTTTTATGACAAAAATAAAACTAATTTTCTCTACAGATCTATCAGACACGTCGTTTCTCTATCAGACAGAGAAATTTCAGTAAGTACTTTTAAGACAAAAAAAAAATAATTTTCTATTACTTTTAAAAGGGTAGGTAGTCTTGAAAGAGGAAACCATAGGAACATAAACCAATAATAAACCTACACCTACAAACAACGCCTGTCAGTAACCCAGCAGGGCCGATGCCCGCTAAGCCCGCAGGGATTTTCTGAAAAAGAAACCCGAGGTCTTAAAATGCAAAGGGCAACTGAAGGACACAGATTTCCCACCTTAAAAAAAACACCTACAACGCCTAATTATATAACGGCTGTTATAGCCAGTCAGGATATAATTTAACCCTCAACTTATCAATAAACTCGCCCCCCGACTCGACCCGCCGACTCGGCCACCTCACCCCGCCGGCTCGGCCACCTCAACCCGCCGCGTTGACCGACGTAGGTAGAATGTTGACAAGGGGTGACAATGCCTTTAGCCACCAATTTTAGCAAAACCTTGTGTGACTGTTTGGGGACCTAAAATACTACTGATGTAAGTAGGATAGACAGACTAGCAGACTAACAATTTGTAACCTAAAAAACAAGAGTGGCACTAGATCTTAAGTGTTTTTTTAATCGCGATTTTTAGGAAGACCTTTTTTATCTACGCTATACAACCAATGAGGATTTTGTAAAATGATGTTCATTAAGTGGCAGCACTGAGTTGTCACGTCCAGGCACCTGTCAAAATGCTTATGTTAATGACATTATTTAAATTGACGTCAACGTCATGTATACGTTTTCAAAAGTAGAAGACCTATCGGCTAAGTGGCGCCAACTGGTGGTGTGAATTCTCGTAAAAAGCTGATTTTTCTATGCAATCCGCGACTGTCAAAGTCTATAACTGAATAGTTGATATTCCACAGCAAATTTAAGTATATGAAAACATTTTGACTTAAAAATCACCGCTTTGGTATAGTGCCACTTTTGTTTAAAGGGTGTGAATTGTGGGAGGCAATGACTGGATGACTAATAAAGTAGGGGAAGACAAAATAAATTATTAGTGGACTGTGTAAAGGATGATAAATTATCTCTAAAGGGTGGGTAACTACTAAATTAATGACGACAAATAGAAAAACATGTTGCGCAAACTGCCAATTTTTATACTATGTCAAAAAAAAATATGACAAAAAATAATATGATGATAGAATACTATGCTAACTAACTATGCTAAATGTACAAGCGTTACAAAAACCAAGCTGGGAAAGAAAAAAATAAAAATTATACTATACAAATAAGTTCTCTAGAACGCACAGTAACTTTACCCTCAATTCCTTGAAAAATCTCATATAAAATCCCAGTAGCTTCTAACATTTATTTGCTCTTACAATACCTAACCATATTTTTTCTTTTATTTGCAGCTGATCCGTTGCCAGGCAAGCACGTACCGCTAGAAAGCTATGAGAGCGAGTTGGAGAGGGAGCACGCACTGCCGACGTCCGTCCCCAACGCTGACATACTCAAGACTAACAGCAACCCGACGTATCATAAGCCGAGGTAAGCTTTGGTTTAGTTTTTTTGACGTGACAACGTCTTATAAATTGGTTTGCCGGGTGACACTTCAAGAAACTGCGTTACGCTCCGCTCACGTTATGCGCTCACAATGAGAGCGAGTGAGAGGCACGCGTCCCTTCCACTCGGGCATGGTTAGCCCGCCTAAGAGCGAGTGAGACAGACATAAAAAGTGAAAGGTTTTATTATTTCATCCTTCTTCCTACTATACGAATGAATATTCACATTAAAATTATTTTACCACTCAAAGTCGTTGTCACGTAAAACTTTCGCCCGTATACCGACTTTACAGGCAACCAATTTTTTTTTTTTAATTATAAGGCTGGAACATTTTCTGTAGCGTGGTGCGTTTTTGTACGAAAATCTCACATATACAAAGACTTGGACCAGTAACTCCAGAATTACTGTATGTGTGTACATGCAAGTTTATTTTTCTATCTATTTTACTTTATGTGGGTAACTACCGCAGAACATTTTAAGGGTATTTTGGTCGTGAAACCCAAAGGCTTCCACAGAAAGGCGCGGCGCCATAATGCGACAAGGATGTCACTATCATTCATACAGACATTGTCCCATTCGTATAATAACTTATTTTTTTAAATGTCATCACATTTTTGTCTCATCGTCGCACCACGCTTGTCTGTGGAAGCCTTTTCCTGATCAAAAAAGCGTTAACGAGTTGCCAGTGAAAAACAGACCATAGATTTTTTTTTTACTTTTTTATTACTTTTTACTTTTATTAGAACTGGGACTGTAATCGTAAAATCTCAGATATACGCTCCTAATTACAATGATTCAAATACTTGATATACACTACAAGTACACAGTCATAAAAAAAAACATTATCGTTAAGTTCAAAACGAGATGGCTAATCGTGATGCGTAAAACGGACGATTATTTACACGGTACGTAAAAAGGTAGATTTCTCACGGACCGTTTAGTTTGTTCAAATCGTAAAATTGGCATAACCTAGCAGTATAATTTTCAAACGATTAGTTTTATTTAGGGTTGGCAACGAAATTAAAAAGGAATGTAAAAAAACAAACATGAAAAAGAACGTAACTTGGAGAGAAAAGTAAAGCCGGAAAATTCAAGGATATTTGCCTCAAAAGAAAAAATGGAGTACCATAGATTAAATATGCCAAAAGGAAGAGCGTTAAATAAATGAATTATACAAAGCTAAAATAATATTGGTTTAACTTCGTGTTTCTGTTAAAACGCAGATATAAAAATAATAAAGCCAGCTTACCCATACAGTTTTTCTGTTGTTTTTACAAATTCTTTTTATCTCTGACAGGATTAAAAAAAAAACAATATTTGTTATGGTTAATTAGTTATTTAAACGTCGGCTATAGAGATCAGAGACATTTTTGAGGTAGGAAATTATCCAATGTTTTTCCCGGCTCTAGGGTAGAGCGAGAGCGTGTCAGAGTTTTACTGACTAAAACCCACCAGTGTTCTTTCTATTGCCCTTTACGTTCTAGAGCCACGGACACCCTTTCGAACGATCTCCACTCTGCTTCTCTGTTTCAACTCCTGCCTCCCCTTGTCAAGTTACAACTATTTCGTTTCTATTCTCTTTTTGTCGATTGCCTCGAGTCGGCCACGCCTCCGATTCCTTTGTTATGACGTCATCTCAACGCTCAGTCACGTGGTCAGAACAAAGGAATAGGAGGCGTGACCGACTCGAGGCGATCAACGAAAAGAGAATCGAAACGAAACGGTTGTAACTTGGCTAGGGCGGGCAGAACTAACTAATAGGATCGCCGCAAACATGTTTGACGAACAAAGTGTTCGATGTTCGTTAGTGGTATACGTGCGAACTAAGTTGTTGCGTATCGTGCAACGCAACAAATTTGTTCGTACGTGCGTACACGGCTTTAAACCACTTCTCCCGCTTTGTGTGGGGCGAGAGGGAGTGTCACACTTTTACTAAATAAAACCCACCCGTGTTCCTTTAGTTGCTCTTTGCGTTCCAGGGCTCGGTAATCCACCAGAATCCTTGACTTACAGGATTGTTAGACTTAGGTTAGGTTTGATAACAATCTAGGTTTTCAACTCGTTCGTTTTTATTAGGTCATGTTCCAAAATAGAACACAAGTGTCACTATATTTTAAATATTGCAAATTAAAACTTCACACAACCCTAATTAGACCAGCATTATCTCTCAAAAATATATTAATTGGTGATTTTGTCGAAAAAACCGGTTCACAAATTTTATTGCGATCTCTAATACTCATTTCCCCTGATTTTATTGATTCGACAACATTAAGTCCGAGTTTTATAATCTTACTTTATTGCTTTATTTTCGTAGTTATCTGATAATAAAAGAAAACATGGAATTAACGGGTGATTTTAAGACAAAAATTGGTCAGTATTAATATGCTATGAGGTATTTTATACATACTATGCATTAATTATTTCAATAACGGCGTCTATTCGTCTCATCTTTTACCGTCACTTGTTTTTTTTAAATATTTGGTTATAGCGACATCTATGGTGCCAAATAGGAACTAAAAACAATGAAATTCTGCATCGCGCTTACGCATACAGCCAGTAAAACCAACAAACCAGATGATATCTATAAAATTAATGTCGTAGAATATTTTAACAGCAATAAAAAAGATTCGTCCCCTAAACTATCTTTCAGAAAATCCATTTGGCTAACCAAAGAATAATTTTAAGGAAGGAATAATTTAACTTTGGAGACATTATGCTTCTTAAAGTACCTTTTTACGGCACAACTTGGAAAATTAACCCCTATTCAAACATTTTTTAATCTCACTAATACTAAAGAGATTGGTCCATTTGATTTTGGGAGAATTTTATTTCTGTAGGCATCAGGTAATATAATTGGGAGACTGATTTCCAGTTTCTACAAAGCTTTTAATCCGAAGAGTTTGTTTCCAAATCTCGACTAAACCGCATGGCATATGGCTATGCCACCGGTACATGGTAGACATCCCACCCATACGTACAAAGCGTTTTGGGAACACATTCATAATGCGTACAACTAAGGAGTGGAATTCCCTGCCGGAGTTTGTGTTTCCTGATAGCTATAACCTAGGGGTCCATACGTCAAGAGTGAATAGGTTACTTCTTTTTTTTTAAATTCGGAAACTTCCGACGAAAAATTCTGCCACTGGGGGGTCCAGAATCATGAACCGGATCCAAGGTTGGTGCGACGATGTCAAAGACACCGTGTATATCAAAGAACAGTATGTATAATCCCTAGGCATAATTTTCTACTGCCGTAATTAATAAATATGATTAATTAGTACTTCGATCTCAACAACTTTCAAGCAGGCATTGATAGGAAATTTACTTGTCATAAACTTAAATCGAGCACTTAACTTAAACCCTTCAAAACCGAGAAAGAACAATTTATATTTTATTTTATTTTATAATTGATGGGCTCCCGTATGACCACCATCTCACCTAATGGTAAGCGACGATGGAGCATGCTTACCTATTCAGACTTGACTTAAAAACCCCAAGGTTGTAGCTATCAGGAAACACAGACTCCACTCTTTAGCTGTTCATAGAATTAATGTGTTCCCAAAACGTTTTGTGCATATGGAACTTTAACAATCAAAATAATATGATATTTAACATCACATTGATTTACTGAACCGACACTTTGGAAACTAAAGAGCAACACACCCTAGAATTTTTCTACAGATGTTCTAAAAATAATTTCCATGTCTTCATTTCCTATACAAGAAATAATTAAGTCATCCTAATTACTTACGACATTGCAGGAATCCCTATGCGTGTCGTCGAAAAGTAATTAGTACACAGACATACAGACAAATTGCGTCCCTTAGGGTGGTCTTAATTAAAAGAAGTTCACCAAAGGACTGAGATTAGGGTGAGGTAAATAAATAAAATAAGTCTGACCCTGTAAATCTTACTGCGGGGCATAGACCTCTTCTAATATTGAGAAGATATAAATAATTTCAGTTTGGGATACCAAAGCCAATGCCACCGTGTAAAGTTAGGTGAACGTGAAGTGAACTTGAGCAGAGTAAATGAACAGTGGTTGTCAAGTGGTAACGGTGGTTCAAACCCGCATTACTTTGTGTAATACATTTCATCATCACTGCTCTCAAAACGGTGTAGGAAAACATCGTGAGGAAACCGGCATGTCCTAGAACCATTCGAAGACATGTGACATCCACCAATCTGGATTGGGCCTGCATGGTCGACTACGGCTCATTCGTTCTCCTAGAAAGAAGACATTAGTCCCAGCAGTGGGAACATTATAAGGCTGATTGTGCTTATTATATCATTCTAATCACAAAACATTTTCTATAAAGTCGATTGCGCCTTTCTGCGAAAAATAAATTAATTTCAACGCCAACAAAAAACATGGTAGGAAAGAAGACAGCACACCGTAAAACAACAAACCACGAGTGTTAATAGAAAAGTATACCCCACAGAATTTTCTTTCATTGCACACAGATCAATCAACTCGGCCATCGATCGAAAATTCCCTCAACGAAGTTTGAACAACGTTTCTCAAAGTTTACTTGCCCGACCCCCTTGTAGAAATCATGTCTAGATTGTGCGGGTGATGCATCGATTATAGTTTTCCCTAGTCGAAGCTTTATTGCTAAAAGGAGTTGCTTTTGTGTAGTGAAGTTTTGAAGTCGGGTGTTGTTTAGTGCTTCATTTTGTGTAAAGGATGTAGGTCAGAGTAAACTGTATATTCTCGGATCAATAGTTTAGTGAGAACAGGAGCTAATCGCGAGTTTTATAATGCACAAAGGTTATATGATCCGCTGCTGTAAATAAAATCAGAAAAATATGCTACTAGCTTTCGCTAGCTTTAGCCCGGCCTACGTCACTCAAGAATAAAGCCGCTTTCTATCGGTAAAAAAAAATTAGCAATCGGACCAGTACTTCCAGAAATTACCTCCTTACAAACAAAAAACAAACTTTACCTCTTTCTAATATATTAGTGTAGATTCTTCGGGATAAATGTTAGATAGATAAAGTGTTCAAAACATAATACAGCTAATTTAGTACGATAGAAAAAAATCTCGAAGATGCCTCTGAAAATTACTTTCATCGATTAAAAACTGGGCATGATTTGTTCCATTTTCAACTGCAAAATAAACAAAAACAGGTTAAAGATTGAGAACAACTGTATCAATACTAAAAACATGATTGAACTTCATTATTGTGAAGTGAGGATTCATTTGAATAAAAACAAAGTTTTCAAGAAAGTTTAGGTGTTCAGTGTTCTTACTTAAAAGGTTTTGCTTCGTATTGATTGATAACTTTTTGATTAATCTGTGTATAAGCAACTGCGCAGATTCTCTCATTTTAGTAAAAATTATCCTTATGGCTCTCGGTGTAAAAGTAACTACACATCATCCTCATCTTGCTGCCCTTGTACCATTTTATTAGTAGTCGGTACAAGACGGTTTTTTTCTTCCTTTCCTTTCCTTTCTTCTTCTGCTCTGGTACCCGCCACGCTATCACTAACTCTCTTTGTTTTTCATATCACTTCTCACACTGTCCATCCATCTTTTCTTTAACCTTCTTTCCCTCTTTATCCATCCCACATGTAACTATTACTCATAACTCTTTTAGTAGGTTGCTAGGTAACATGCGTTTCATTCCTCCTCTTCACAATCATGGTCATACCAAGGCAAATCTGACTGGCCTGTTGGTCTATTGGTTTGTGGCCCTGACTGCTATGCCGGAGGTCGTGCGTTCGATTCCCACCCAGGACAAATATTTATGAGCACAATCATTTGTTCTGTGTCTGGGTGTAATTTATCTATAATAATGTATGTATTTAGAAATATATAAGAATGTTTATCAGTTGTCTAGTACCCATTACACAAGCTCTGCTTAGCTTGGAACTAGACGGCGTTGTGTGATATATGTAGAATATTATTATTTTATATAATACACATGCAATCTTTTTTCATCCCAAAATCGTTTCTATATAACGATAAACGTTTTAAGAACGATTTTGTTCACCATAAACACCGGTGTGGCCTAACGCGACGGACGGTTCATAAAAAAACCGGATTTAAGTAAACTAATTAATGCTAAAGTAATTTAAGTGGTAAATTAGTAGAATGTTAAGTAAACTATGACCTCTGAGTTTTAATTATGGTAGTTTCTAGTTTGTGTATTCTTCAAGTTTTAATAAAATACGTGACAATAAATGTTTTACAAGAATTACGGTTGGGCCACGAGATAAGCGATTACAATCAGATTAGTCTGACATTTCTCGCTCCACCCAGAGCGGGAGAAGATACCTAATTTTCCGACGTTCAAAAAAAAAACCGTCCAAAAAAAGGAACCGTTAAAAGGAGATCAAAGTAACTTAAAAACTAAAGCCTGAAAATTTGAAATATAAAAAATAGTATTAAAATTAAGTTATAACTAAGCTGAATGTATTATTACACACATCGATCACAAATATAGAACTACACACACAAACAAACACAACCCGTCTTCGTGAGATAGAACAAGAAGTTTTAGGAGTTGGTAAAACTTTAATGTATACTAGAGTTTAACAAGCGTTTTATGCTTGTTACCCGAGGGTTCCTGAAAGTTGGTTTGTAGTTTATTTGTTACTAGTAGCTACCAGCGGCTTCGCCCTTTTACAACAATAGATACATAACTTTTAAAACAAAGGTTTTTGTTTCAAAGTTAGTCAGTCACTAGTCATTACAAATCGATCATCTTCTAAATATACTTGTACGTGCGTAGCGTTTTACCCACCTCTAAAATGTATCATAAAATCGGGTTACTTTGGACCCTTTTTTACTTTGGCCCTAAGGAATAACTTTGGCCCTAAGGAATAACTTTGGCCAATTTTTGACCACTAAACAGTGTCTTGTCTTCCTGTTATTAACCAACAGGAACACGAGACACTGTGTTTGAAGACAAGCTTAGGCCAAAGTTATACTCAAGGGCCAAACTTTACTGTACTGGAAAAAATCGCTTTCGCTCCATTCCCCGCTGTTTTCAGAACCCGAAATTACGACTTATAAGTCGTTGGTAAAGTCTCGTTAGTGTAATTATGCAAATCTTCGAGAGTTACAAAGGACATGACTCACGACTAATCGTGTTCATAATCAGTTTAGTGATTTCAAGTTGCGACTTGCGATTAATCGCAAAGTAGACAGAGGCTCAATCGCTGAAGGCTTATCTATGGTGATGTTTTTTTTTTGTTTTTGTAAATATTTGATTAGTTATTATAGTCAGGATATTTTAGTAGACTTATCGTGTGTCGTGTTGTGTGTGAAATTACGTTTCTTCATAAAAAAAAACTTGATTCTCATTTCACCCATTTATGGGGTGAATTTTGGAAAATACTCTCTTAATGCTCGCCTACGTCATAAAAGGAACCCTTGTGCAATATTTCACACTCCTATTCCCAGAAACTTCGGTGGTGCATTGATATGTCAGTCAATCAGTTTCTCTTTTTCGCGCGTATTTATAGGTAGGTCTATCGTCGTTGCGACTTTAAGACCTCCTATGTGTCACTTGCCAAAATCACTTTTTTACGCTACGCTATTTATCATTTTGAAAATATATCGATTATAAAAATTATTCGTATAAATGGCGTAGTTTTGAGGTTTGTTACCTCAAATCTTCGCCATTTTCTTTTTCTTTCTTTTTTTTTCTTGCTTTCTTCTTTTTATTAATGAAAAATAAAAGAACCAAATTGAGGCAAATCCTTACTTTTTTTTTTAAATAAAACAAATTAAACTTTACCCGCTTCAATATACTTATAAAACTAGACAACTCGACATAAATAATAGGAAAACAGAAAACTTATGATGCCCTCAAGCGTCTAGTATATCATTATGGTCAATTATGGTCATTCAACCCATGCCGACGCGGCGGGCGGGTGACACCATACCATAACTACGCTTGTCTATAATACTCCATGGAGTTCTGATAAACATAAATTATGCTCTATGGTTTCATGGTTTTTTATCAACCGTGTTATCTACAAAACATTAACGGTTCTAATCATGACGAATATTGAGAGATTGGTGATGGTAGCGTTTAACTCTGAACTGTCTTTAGACTTCTAAATTCATATGTCCCAGGATAAATGAAAGTATAAGTCTATTGGCCAGACTGGAGAATTGATTAATCAACACAAGCGTGTGAATTAACACAAAAAAAAGAGATGCCTACGCTCAGGAATGCGAGAACAAGATGCATTTTTGATAACGGTACCTATACAGTACCATTTGTTTAGGCAGTTAACTAAATGTAAACAATCTTGATATGTTTTTATTTAAAAAAAAACGTATAAAAGACTTACAAAGATTATTTAAATTTAGTTTATTATAACAAATTCTAAACATTTTTACATAAAATTTTTAAACAATTTTTAGGTAAAAAACATGTCAAGATTGTTTACATTTAGTTAATTACCTAAACAAATGGAGTGTAGGTACTGTTTTTAGTAATGTTCGTTAAATATAATCAAACATACATATATCTAATGTTCCCTTTCCTAGGACTCAGGCCTCCTTTCTAAGAGAGGGAATGGCCGACTGTAATCCACCACGCGCGCCCTGTACGGGTTAGTCGATGTCATAATTTCGAATTTTTGTTTTAAGGAAACACCAATATTCATTGCCAAAACAAATAAAAAAAAAACGTTTGATGTATGGGAGCCCCCTTAAATATTTATTTTATTCTGTTATTTAGTAGTTCTTGTTGTTATTGGGGCAACGTAAATACATCATTGATTTGTGAAAATTTCAACTGTTAAACTGTCACGGTTCATGAGATACAGTCTGGTGACAGACGGACGGATAGCGGAGTGTAGGGTCCCGTTTTACCCTTTGGGTACCTACGGAATCCTAAATAGGTGTTAGTACCAGAATCGTAGAAACAACAGATTACAATTGCAAACTACCGACATAAAGAAGAAAAAAAAAAAAACAAATCACTTGAGTACATTTTCTCAGCTCAGGCCGTGACTACGATCATTAATCTAACAGTATTGTTCACATTTGCATTGTACTCCGCAGTTTTATGTTTTATTGCCAAAACAATCTTATTTATGTAGCTACTTTTATGTGAGATGTGGTTTCTGTAAATTGGTTTGTTTTATGCGCAGAAAAAAGGAAGACTATGTTACTTTGTTTTCTAAAGGTAAAATAAAAATCGAATTAATTTTAATACGACATAATTAAAATATAACGAATATGATGACACACATTCGTTATTATCTTATTTTTAGGGTTCCGGACCCAAAAAATTAAATTTTCACAGATGATGTATTTTTGTTGCCACTACAGCAACAAAGACCAAAAAGAGGAATAAAATAAATATTTAAGTTAGGCTCCCTTACTAGAAACGTGTTTTTTTTTTACAGTTGTTTGCTACGTGCGCGAGTCCGACTCGCACTTGGCTGGATTTTTTTATTAAGTATATTATGTCTTTTTCCTTCAAAATCGATAATGAAATCTACATTTTTATCACGTAATATGATATGTAAAAGTATTAAACCACTCTGTTGATGCCAAAAAAAAACGAACATAAATTTTCAATATAAAATCTATTCCTAAACTAGCTCTAGAATTAGAATATTTATCTAAATAACCATCTTGTCGAAGTTGTAACCGCCTACGGTTTTGCATATAAATGTCACAATAGTATCTCATTTGTTTTTAATCTTAATGTAATCGAATTGGACTTCTTGGCCATTACGAATGTTTCCTTGACTTGTACCGCTATCTAGCGGCTGGTAGCAAAACTAATTTAGTTTTTTTATTCAATAGCAGCCTAACTATTATCTTTTTACAATCTAATTGTGTTTGGTTTTAACTATTTTTATTATACTGGAAACTCTTTTGTTTGAGATACTTAGTTAAAACAATAGACATTTAGCTGTGGTTGAGTTTTAATCCGATAACAATCTGCATTGTTCTAGTAACGCCATCTATTAGCTAATGGCACAAAGTAACAAAAGGTGATTGCGAATAAAGTTTTGTTGTTTTTTGTAAGTTTATTTAACCTGTGGATGATTAAGTTGTAATGTAAATTATGTAAGTATTGTTATTGTGATAATTATTTTATTTTAGGAATTAAAATGATTCAACATAGAAATATAGCAAATAAGCCGTGTTATTTAATAGCTTTGCATATATTTTTTGCGGTACATTGATATTTAGCTACCTGTCTCACCAACAGGTAACACCTATTTTTATACTAAAAACCTAGACATTATTTTACACGTCCCTCATTAAAATGCGGTTTGCGTACCGAAAATAAAGCGAACTGAATGGCGTAGCTATGGCACATTGCCAGTTTTTGTCATTTCCATGGAAGACTGGAATTCGAATACTGATCTCTGTACCGGTACAAATACTTCTAAAATAGAGGTCTTTTTATATCGGTCATACTACAAATACTAAGGTCAATGACATTCAGAAAAATATTCGCTTATACGGTATTGCCATCATAAAATTTACGCTCCAATTTCGGTGTATTAAATTGCCTTTTAAAAAACAACAAATAGTGTGTTTGTAAACATTTTTTTTTTTGACAATTCTCATGGACTTTTATAATCAACGTTTGTGTGTGAATGAATTGTAATTAACTATAGGCTTTGCTTTAAATTGCTTGCTAGATATGACAGAGACAATGACAGTTTTTTTTTTTTTATATAAAGATCACGCTCGTTAATTAGGCAACAGTGAATTATTTGACATTTAAGATCTCATGTAAAATGTACCAAAAAATTACACCAATAAATGAAATTTTGCAGAAAGACAGAATGGTTAAAAAGAAACAACTCGTATTTTCTAGACATTAGCACGTCTAAATAGACAAAAAGCTCTTCCGTTTTATTATGTCTATTAATAGGTATATATTGTAGATAATGTAATTCTCAAAGGACATGCTCAGTTGTGTAATCTTTATTTACCTACTTGCATATTATTTACGTAACCCAGCCGTTCATACCAAGAAATTTAAACGCTAACATATTTCTATGAAATCAAAAGCGAGACTGGGCGTAGAATTTCCATTGAAATGCACGAAATGAAGACAGTAGAGTGTTACTATGTGTGGTCCCATTACAAACATACGATACGTGTGGTATCGTTGGAAAAGTAAAATTGTAGGTAAAACTTTGCCCCACCAATATAATCTATATAAATAAAAATTACTAGCTAGGTAAATGTGTTGCTAAAGGCGCAAAACTCGAGAATTATTGTCCCTAAATTTGGATCATTGAAAATTAGGATAAATTGCACGGATAAATGTGATGAACAGATTTGTGATCTTGATTCACTCAGGATACCTGAAATAGCCCTACAAGGAGGACCGATGACCTGGTGAAAGTTGCGGTAATCCGATGGATGCGAGACGCACAGGACCGTTCACTGTTGCGACATTTAGGGGGGGAGGGGGGCTATGTCCAGCAGTGGACGTCTATCGGATGAAATGATGATGATGATGACCTGAAATAGTTACATATCTCTTCTCTGTCTTTAGCAACTTTTGGCCAATATAATTAGATATCTCTACTAATTTAGTTTATTTTAGGCAAGTTTTTAGCATTTAGGTATTCCAGGTGAATACGAGTCAAAATCGTAAAAAAAATAATATTTATTAGTATTTTATTTAACAACTTTATTAAAGTGTAAGTGTACTTTATGCATATTTTTGGTTTTTGAGGAGAAAACCTCGACGTGTTTTTTTAAGGTTGGAAAATCATTCTATGACAAATCCCGCTCTTGGGCGGATCGGGAAATAGTTTCAGACTTTTACTGACTAAAAACTCACCCCCGTTCCTTCTTTGCCTTCGTCCCAGGGCCCCGGGTTTCACTACTAATGACGCGTTATGGATTTTTTAATTACAGAATATTTTTGGTATGCATTAATAAATATAAAAACCCCATAGCCACTCTGTTGCATTTTGACCATAGACTAGTACATCTATTACTAAAAAAATAATAATTACTAAACGTCAGTCTTCCAATGACTGTTACAATGAACGGATATTGACAGTGTCACCTCGCTTGACAGACATTGGTGATTGTCATATATGTCAATGGGTGGTCATTGTCAACAGGAAGAAGCTACTGAGTGTCATTAAGATCAGGTTGCCTAACGATGATTTCCTGCCCCGTAAGACGAAATAATTACGGTCATAAGTAGGTACTGAAGCTATACTCCATTGATTTAGGTAGTTAACTAAACGTAAACAATCTTAATATGTCTTTTTATTTAAAAAAAATCGTATAAAAGACATACAAAGATTATTTAAATTTAGTTGGTTACCAAACATCGGTGTAGGTAAATAACAAAATGTAAATTTTTTTAGATAAAAATTATAGACAATTTTTAGATAAAAGACATGTCAACCTTTAGTTAATTACCTAAACAGATGGAGTATAGTATTATTCATCTGATTTTGTGTATTCAATAGCGCTATCATTATATATATCACAATAATAAATAAAAATAAATCTAACTAAAAAAAAATATATGAAACTTTGCAGTTTTGTTGCAACAATTATCTGTAGGCCATACACATGCGTGCGTATTTGTATGGTCTACAGATAATTGTTCCAGGTCTGGGTGTCTGGAAAAACTTTTTTATTATTGACCATAATATATATATTTTTTTAATTCTAATGAAACAATAATAAAATTGTTTGCTATAATTTCTAGTCCGCTCCGGTTACGCTGGCTATACAAGATACGTGACAAATCTCAAAAAAATAATTTCTAATTTAAAAAGTCTAAAATAAGCCGGACAGGCCGGACTCCGCCTATTTCGGCCGGACACGCAACTAAAGCCTGACCGGCTTTATCCGGACGCCTGACAACGCTATCTATAAGTATGTGGTGGAGAGTGTGAGTGGTGTATGGAGGTTATTACATTATTACGGTTTGGTACTATTATCTCTAAAACTCGATTTCCCTATCTCGGAACACTCATCAACTTTTTGGTGCTGTTATAATCTTGATTTAATAAATAATTAAGTGCGGAATTCACCAAAAAAACTAATCGCGTTTTAACGTTTGGCTCGCATAATCACGTTCAGCCGCTGTCACTTGTACAACAAATGAAAAATACAGACAAGTGACACTAGTGACAGCGGCTAAACGCGATTATACGAACCATACGTTAAAACGCGATTAGTTTTATTGGAGAATTCCGCCCTAAGTATGTAGTAAGAACTTGAAATACAAAAAGCGTAATCATATGATTTCTAAAACCGGCATTCACGAAGCGATTTATATTATCCTTGCGTTTGGCATGCTAGGAACTTCATTTTGTATACGTTGCATTGAACGCTAAAGAAATTGGCAAGCTCTTAGGTATGTGAGTTTCTATGAACAAGATAATAAACGACGACTGCAAAGGTATGTTAGGAAAAGTACCTTATGTACCTACCCTTTAAGAATTTTAACCTCACAAAACTTATAATTTGAAACTTATTTTAGCTACTTACTTAGTATTTAACAATTACTGAGTACATACTATAAAATACTTAATGGTCGACTGGAGGAGTCAGCTGCCATCCTTTCAGACCCCTAAACACTTCTCATGCCCTGTGAATTTTTTTTTCATCGACTTTTTATTGTTTTATGAAAATAAGACCTAAATTTTTCATTCAAATACAAATTTTAAAAAATATATAAGGCGTAGACTCAATTGGCGTAGACATTTCAATTTGGCATACGATGCACCAAACACCCTGTATATACACAAAAAAACTAATTCAAACTAATAAAACAAACTTAAAAAAAAATAAGCGTTGAAAAACTCTTCCGCATCGGCTGTCGACTAGTAATGTGCTCAAAAGACTGGCGGCATTGCCACGCTGTATGGCAATCCTTATCCCCTACCCAAGGTAAAATCTACCTGCTCTTAATTCATTTTAATAATGAAAAGCAGTTTTAATAAAACACGACCAAAGACTGCAAAAATACTAATTATTTTTTTTATTATCATCCTATTTGTTCTACTTTAATTATTGCAAAGTAAACACGTCTTTTACGTTCTTTCTTCTGGCTTTCTTACACAATATTTGCCTTAGCTTAAAGCAAAGAATATTTGAATAAGTCAGACAATAACTTAAATAGGAATTACTTAAAAAAACGAAACGGTATTGTATTCATATTTTCTTGGCGTGCAAATCGAAATTGTTAAGTAAAAAAATTGGACATGACTGCATTTCTTGCCAAATGTCCTACGCTTAAGTTGGAGTAAAAAAACATCTTGCGTACTTATAAATGGTTTGTTTTAATATGATTTGTATATTTATTGAAAACGCTGTCATTTATTGGTAGCTTTTACCGGCGGCTTAGCTCGTGATCAAGTTATAATATGAACCTGTTCTGTCCCACTGCAGAGCTCAGGCACGCGGTTTTCAACGACATTCATTTCAATAACTAATTAAACCTAACTAGTTTTAATTAGTAACCTAATCCAGTAAAGACCTCTGATAATCTTCTATTTTACGTGAACTTTGGCCCTTCATAATGTACTTATGAATTAAAAATATAAAAAATATATCTATTGAAGCCTTGCTTATTTAGTCGAGATTCTGAATGACGAAAATTTTATGGCTATGTTCACGTTGACGATAGACGGCTTAAAGGTTTTTATTATTTTTTGTTTTTAAATGAATAATTAAAGTTAGTATTTGTCTATCTGTCAGTTTGTCTGTTTCTCATAGCTACTTATTTACTGCATAACATAACAGAACTAGGAACTTACATATTAAAAAATTCTATTGATTTGAATTTCGGAAAAGTTATAAATTGCAATTATAATAAAATGACTGAACGTTTTTTCATTTGGTACGTTAATTTGATCTTTAAACTCGTACTATTTCTTATTCTATGCCTTTAGATATCTTTATGGTTTAAAGATGTAAAGGATTTGATCCAGTAACGATAGCTCAAAATATCCAATAATAATATTACAAAAGCGAAAGTAACTTGTGTTTTCAACCCTGTTTGTGTTTAAACACACTTTATAAAGTATCCAATGTCATTAGCTACTGTCCAATCTATTTCTGTATAGATCCCGGGAGTACCTACCTATGCTTGACTGGCCTGTTGGTCTAGTGGTTAGTGGCCCTGACTGCTATGCCGGAGGTCGTGGGTTCGATTCCCGCCCAGGACAAATGTTTGTGCGATGACCATGATAGTGTCTGGGTGTAATTTATCTATAATATGTATGTCGGTATTTAGAAATATATAAGTATGTTTATCAGTTGTCTAGGACTCATAACACAAGCTCTGCTTAGCTTGGGACTATTGTGTGATAGTTGTGGAAATTATTTATTATTATGTTTCTTGGGGATAATTTCCGACGTTCACACAGGCCAAGCGACTGGCAGAAGGCCTGTAAGTCTTTGTACCTTTTAAAATGACTTCTCTAAAAACCATTACCATTTTTTTGCAGGCCACCACAGCACCACGGCGCCGCTCTGCTGGCCGGGGTGGGGGGAGGGGCGGCCGTCCCCTCATACGCCCCCCCTGGCAGAGCCTTCTTCACTCCCCCTCTGCCGCCCGAGTACAGGAACCCTTTCGCTGACAAGCCTACACTTAGAGGTGAGTGTATATTGAACATTATTATGCTGAACTGGATCTATTTGGCGTAACCGTGAGACATATTGTTAATGTTAATTTTATTTCATTTTAGTTTACAAATCAATTACTTGTTGGTTCATGAATCATGGTGTGCCAAGTAAACATAATATTTTTTTTCTTTCTTTATTCTTATTATTAATTTATTACTAATCCAACTAACCCTGGGAAGGTTAGGGTACTAACCCAACAACACAGCCAAATTACCAACCAACCAACTAACGAACCAACCAACTAACAAACCAATCAACCAATTAACTAAACAATCATCCAACTAACGAACCAATCAACCAACTAACGAATCAATCAACCAACTAACGAACCAATCATTTAACCAACCAACCCGTCCAAACACTAAACTCAACCATCACCCAACGATCACGTGACGTGACGTGACGTGGGCCCTACAGTACGCAGCTTGCTGTACCTAAAAATCCCTACGAAAACTCTCAGAGCTCATGTATACACACGAGCGGCATGTTGTCTCTGCCTTGTCTCTATGAGATCCTATATGATGCTGCAAAAGTTTGCAAGGCCTTATCACCTACCAGTGTTACCTTTGATCTCGTCATCGTCAAATAACTGATAATCTTTATCGATCGACAGGCACTAACACGGATGGGAACAATTATCTCAACAGGCGGCCTATACCCCCGCCCTCCCTTGGACCTGGTCACGACAGGATACCCATCAGGCCACCTGGACAGGTATGTACTATGCTACATGTATTATTTTATTTACCAGCTTGATATTGGAGCAGCACCACGACTTACGAGTTGTAAGTCGTGGTGCTTAATTTATTTCATCGCCACTGTGCTTAAAATGGTGAAGGGAAACATTATGAGCAAACCGGCATTGAGTGACATCCATCAACCAAGACAAGGCCCGTGTGGTAGATTAGGGCATATTCCCTCACCTAGAAAGGAAGTCCCAGGGCCGGGCCACATGATGCGTTGCGGCGCCGCACCGCAAATATTTCGATGAATCGGCGGGCCGTACGAGCGGCGGCGTGGCGTCACTCGTGTGCCCGCCGATTCGTCGAAATATTTGCGCTGCGTTGACCCAACGCTGACGCAGCGCGCCATGCGGACCGGCTCTAAGTCCCAGCAGTGGGAACATTAGGCTGATTATTTAAAGTAAAGTAAATTAAAAGATGTCAGAAGAATACGATGGATGCGAGACGCACAGGACCAGTCGTTATGGCGACGCTTCGGGAAGGCATTTGTCCATCTATCGGCTGAAATGGTGATGATGATGATGAATCACGAAAGCGTATGAATCTCAATGAGACTTATCTAGGTCCAAAAAATTACGAATCCTATTTCCGAACTCCAAATGAAGTCCAAAAATAATTCCTATCCTTCGTAGCACGTGTATATAAACAGACCTATGATCACTTTTTAGTCCATTGTTGAAAACCAACCTGTTTCTGTGGAAATAATTATCGAAATTGTGCCACATTGTGGTTATTTTTGGCATCGGATAATGAGAGAAACGTTTCGTGGTTACGGTTAACAATGTTCCTAAATATAGCTTGTGTGATTTGATTTTGTGTTTGAAAACGTTTGTTCAAATCGATGTTAGCGCTCATACACTCGAGCGGCGTATTGCCAACAGCAGAGATAAAGGGTCTATTACACTATTCGATATGCAGACAGTCTTAGTCAATGTCGCGTAGTGTAATAAGGGTTAGACCGGTCTTACTCGAAACAAGAAATAAGTCTGAATATCGTGTGCTGAATATCGCGTAGTGTAATATAATAGGCCCTTAACTGCAGCCGTCGACACGTTGGCGGCAACTGTTGACGCGTCGACGATCTACCTAACCTTTAACGGTTTATCAATTACTTTATTACTGTTAGAGAAAACTTATAAGGTCCAAGTGTAGTATGAGACACGACTGACGATCTAAGCAACGCATTCGACACTGCAATAAATGTGGCCACGTATTACAAACAATAAGAGACGAAAAAGTATGAATCAGGAATCCAAAAATAATACTAAATACTACTTCATATTAATTACTATATATTACTTATAGAAACATGATGTTGAGATCACCTTTTGCACAAGCATCTTCTTGCTTAAAAGGTGACCTCCAAATCATGTTTCTTGTAATATGTAATTCACACTTGATAGCTTTTGAAGCCTATCTGGATTTAAATAGCAGTTATATAATATTATGTCCATCACAACCGTTCAGCGCGCACGCACAACACACATTATACTACAATCCCAAGGATATTAAAGGAAATCAAGGAGATATTTTGAAAAATCTATGTATATTTTATTGATTTTTTTAATTTAGCATAGTTATTTTGTCTGTCTGTCTAGAATTGTCAAATTTAAGCAGTTACTCCGCAGTTAATTCAAAGCCTTGTATAATTCATTTTTTTTTTTGTACATTTTCAGGAGACTTCATCGCCCCAGGTGCCGGCTCCACCACCAGCACCGCCGATGCCGCCGCCGGGAATCGAACCCCAGAAGAAGAAGGCCCTTAACACGCCCAGCCATAAGGTAAGGATCGACTACGAAGAAGTAATAAGTCTTTAAATAAATCGGTATCAGAAAGCATTTTTTGATTAACCGTCTAAAGTATTTCGATGACATGCTTCATGGAAAACGAAGAATTTTGCTAATAGTTTTTTTTTTCCTTTCCAGCCGGACGAATTAGACAGTGACATCAAACAGCCTGGAACAGACCAGGCGAACTTCACTGACTTCGTACCCAATTCTCTCAACATCCCGACCATATCCAGGATACTGTCGGGCTCCAATGGAAGAAAAGAAGACATCCCAGATGTCCTCCTAAGAACAGTCACTGCTAAACCTCAACACAACCAAGAAAAGACATCCAAGAGTGACATCTTCGTCACAAAAGAAGTTGGAGTCACATTAAGCGACTCAAGCCGAGATTCTTCAACTGAAGGATCCGTTTTAGCAGTTCTAGACCCAGAAATGAACAATCTAGATAGGCCATTAATTGTAGATCAAAATGGAGAAACGAATACGAGACGAAATCTCCAGTATGCTACTAATAAACAGACAGATAGGAATGACAGTAGAAAGGATGAATATACCCCTGCTACGACCATAGGCTTTGAGTTAAAAGACCCTGAAATGTCCACAGAAAGGTATCACAATTTAGCCAATGTAAATTCGGACAAGAAGATTCTGAAACAGGATTCTAAGAACTCAGGACCAGTCCAAAGGCCAGGAGCGGCGTGGCCTTTCGCCTGGAATCTCCATATTTACCTAGCAACAGTTATGTTCACTATATTAGCAGTCTACTCCATCTACAAAATATTCTGCTACAACAAGTACACACACTTATTTACGCAGTACTATTTTATCATACTTCATTTAATTTTGGTCCTTGTTTGTCTTCTCAGGATCTTCTACATGTGCTACGATCCTTATAACATCAACAATTCTCTCCCTAAATTCATAAGTGAGATTCTTCTCCACGTCCCAGAAATCTTCCTAAGCATAGCATTCGCTTGTATCATACTATTCCTCCTTACTAATAGTATTAATTTTAAGAATACCTGCTGTTCATTCCTTCTTCGACCTAGAATTATTATTATAAGTGGCAGTCTTCACATACTGTCCTGTTTAATGTTGCATATCTTTGAAAGTAGTAATACAATAAATAGAAATACGCAGGGCGTCGAAAAGAGGGTATTAGGTCTTACTTGTCAAATAATATTTATAATAGCATGCCTAACTTTAGGTCTTTGCTACCTTTATGTATATAAAATGCTCAAAACTGTTCTTCAGAAAAAGAGTCACACTTATATAAATGGTTTTCAGAATTTGCAGCATGCGATTCAGATAAAATTGGCGACTGCATTGCTTTTTATTCTGATGGCTGCATTGCAGATTTTCGGGATCTTTGGAATCAATCAACACAACATGACCAAGTTTGACTGGCTTCAATGGGGTTACCAGTTCTCTTTAAGACTTTTAGAAGTCAGTATAGTTGCCCTTATCTCCTGGGTAATAAGTCTGAAAGTTGGAATCGCCTTGCAGCACGAAAAGGCCGATGGTCACAAAATATCAGGCCTTGGTCTTTTCGCTTGTGGGGCTGGTTCCAGCAACGAACAATTCGAATCGGACTACCCCGCGATTTGCAACACAAACACCAACCTTCATACTTACACAATGAGGACTGGGAAGCCTATTTATGAAACCGCAGGTCACCACCCCGTCATGCCAGATGCCTGCTGTGGCCCAGTGCTAGACCATCAGAGATTCCAACTTAACACTCTGACTGGAAATTGCGATACTAACTCAGGGACCGAAAACTATTCTGGGCACAGTTCTATAGCTAACGCAGGACACAGTAGCTCTACAGAATCCAGTAACGCGACTTCCAGTCAGGGCGTTACGAACCACCTGATCAAACACCATCCTAACGTGGCTGGCTATAATGGCATCGAGTCGGCTTCGGACGACCATTATTCCAACTGTGATCCAGCCATCCAGTCCCTTCAGGGTGACGATCCCTTAGACCACGAATACAACGTCATCCAATACGGCAGCAACAGCGATTTCATCAGGGATATTAAAAACCAAAACTATAATGCAGGGTCGAACCGCAGCTCACACAATTTCAAACACATGTCCTATGATAGAGTGTCATCACGGACCAATAGTAATCCTCGGAAAAAGCACCGAGCGAAGAACAAGAACGTCCAGAACTGTATGACGATGGGTTATGACGCCTCGATCGGTCACCATTACCATCAGCCTCATACGCCTGATGAATATGGCAACTATAATACGGAAAACGCCTCCTACCACGCTTCTGGCATCCAGACCTTGAACCCCAACAGGAGTTATAACAACGACCCTTGTCAGCAGATCAGAAGTTCACAGCGCAGAAATTCGCCGTCTACTTCCATGGTCAACTCCAGCGGGAGCCAGAAGCGTGGTAAAGGCAATGGATTCCCTGACAGACCCAAGTCTACAGACTTGTACGGGTTCTCAGAAGACCCCAATGAGAGAGGGTATCCTTGCGCGTTAGGAGGGACACCTCAACCAGCTCCTAGGAACTGCAGTTATGAGGCGTCATACTCCCAACCACAAGATGAGATCCCCACGGAGGCTGAGGGAAATAGTATGCTAGTAGCTCAAGACGGGTTCTTAAGGATCCGTTCAATGAAGGACCCGTCTCCGAACCCTCAGCCTTCGCATACCTGATTTACCATAAATCTGTCGTCGTGTGCGACAGAACTCAGTTTTTGATAAAATCTTTACTGTCTGGCGATGCTGAGTATCAAGTTTATAATGATATGAGTAAGCACTTGAGCCAGTATATACTTAGATATGATGCATTGATAAATAAAAAAAAATGCTCATTAAATGATTGACAATCATGTCAGTGAGAAAGGGGAGAGGGGGGGAAATGCCTTAAATAAGGCAAAAATAAGCATTTTAAAGCTATTTTATTTAAATAACTTAATTATACTTACACTGTACAGTTCATACTGATTTCATTTTAATTTCTTGACTTAATTACGGCCTCTAAGCAAAGAGTATTACGTAAAAATATACGTATCAATAAGAGAATAATTTTTATAGTCATGGCTCATTTGACTTTGTCGAATAGAAATCATGTAAAATTGTAAATGTTAGGTATAACAAACGTAATTTAAGGGTATAAAACATAACGGCCTTTTGTAAATAGCTTATTTTTTAGTTTTAAATACGGTCTATGTAAAATATATCTTATGAGATTTCGTTTAGACAAGCCTTGGTATTATTTTTTTCTAGGAAATCACAGTTTATCTTACTTTGCAGAGTTTTAGCCAAAGTCTGCATTTTACGTTTCGTTTGATGCAACTCAAAATTCTAATAATCATTTCCCACTTAGACTTAAGACACTTAAAATAACAGTTTCCTTATTCGTTTTTAGTGTTAAATGAAGATTTAAATGTATGTGATATCAATAAACATTTTATTTGAAACAATCTGTCCATATTTAATGTTAAGATATTATCAAAATAATTCTAAGTATTAAGTGCACTGTTCAACATTTAAAAGAATGTTGGAGAAAGTACTTTAATTATTTTAAAGGTAATTTTGATAAAATCACAAGCAAAAATAAAAATCAAATCACATAAAAAAAATGTGAGTTTGAGTTTTTTTAAGTGTGATTTTAATAAAAATGTTTTTAAAATGATCCTATGTGTTTATTATTCAGTTAACTATACCTACACATTTCTATGACCATTAGAATTTAATAAAAATATTTATATCAGTTGATTATCTGATTACGTTCTATGTGCCCTTTGTCAAATCCATAAAACAATGATTATTTAGCCATATATTATATCAAGGTGTTATTACTGATTGATTCATTATTCTTTTGCATATGTTTAAATGCATGACCATCTGACTGTCTTAAGTTTTACCATATTATTAATTTTTTCTTAAATAATATGGTTATTATACTAAAAAAGATATTCTAAAATTTTGCCTAGTCAACACAAAATCACAGAAGGACAAGACAAAAAAAAACAGTTAAATATCTCAAAAATAAAGTTTGACAAAAAAGAAATCGTGTACTTACCTACAGCAAAATTTTATAACTCTGCAGTAATATACAACTATGCAGAGTTCTAGCCAAACTATGTAGTAATATTTTTACTATGAAAAACAGCATATTAACACTTCAACCGCTTCCGTCGGATTTGTCCGACGACTATTTTCGTGTTCATCAGGGTCGTGTGTTTGCGACTAGGTACTCCATCTCGTTTAGCTCTTCAATCCCCACAGGTGACAAAACAGCTGACTAGATGGAGTATTTAGTCGTAGATGTGCGACCCTGGCGGTTTGTTTGTCGGATATATCCGACGTAAAAATTTAAAAGAATTTACCTATATTATTTTATTTTTTATCATATTCAAATATAGAAATATTTAATCTGTTTCACCTTGTCCTTTGTACAGGCACCTGCCAATTTTTTTTAATATTATAAAAATGACATACATGTATTTGTTATCATAATATCTGAAAGAAAATATCTACGTAGATATGTTGAAATGTACGACATGAAATATATGTTGAAAATATGAGGACTAGGGATAGTAATATTGGAAAAAAAATACTTGAGGTCTTGATTTTAAGTTAAATTCTCTGTCTTTAGTAAGTTCAAATATTGCGGCAGCTGTTTCTGATCTCAAAATAACTTATTGTTTAATATCACTATCTCTTAGACCGTCATAGTTAAAAATAATGAATGTTGCCACTACAATAGATAGTTAAAAATAAATGTATAAATTAGGCAAAAAAACTAAAGAATATTTATTGATAAAAAATACCATCTCACTCGAATATTGTAACGTTATTTTGAGATAAAAAATAAATAAATAATAATGTTGCATTAGAAAAAATGCTCATTTAATTAATTCCTATGTAAATAAATGTAATGTTTAAGTACATAAGTATGGTAAAATAGCTGCCACCATACATGCCACTTTTTAATTTTATTTTTTGTACTATTAAGTGTATATATGATGGAAGTAACGAGTTACTCCAATCAAAATAACATTGAATTTGTTGTAAATTATAGCGTTTTTTTTATATTCCCAAGACTGTACGTATTAATCATCTAATATGTAAAAATAAATTCGAAAAACGGTATTGAATTCGTTGTTTTATTTTAAACCTTATAATAAGATGCGGCTTCGCTCGCATGATGGAGTAAATTATCCCAAGGGAATACACGCCCGGAATAAAAGTATACTTACAATTTATTTTAGAACAGCCGGTCCTTAAATTTCATCAATGTCGGTTCAGTATTTTAACCGTGAAAGCGTAATAGGCTGACAGAGTTACTTTCACATTCATTTATAATATTAGATTAGATTATTATTTTAATGCAAATTGTTTATAAAACCTAAATAAAACTTGTGAATAATATGTAATATGTAAATAGCGACATCTAGCTGACGTCAATTGAATTAATAAGTACATTTAGTCTGTTTTGGCAAGTTGTTCAATAGATGGCGCTACGTCCCCGAATCGGACAAAAAGCTCAGTATGAAACAGGTTCTTTCGATATATTTCCAGTCCCAAATAAATTGCCGCCAGGTGGCAATTAGGAATTGAATTCCGTCGCCACTACTGTGGCAACTAGGAGGGAGTTATTTTCCCCACTTCAAATCGCTGTACATCGCGACAGGGGCGGATCCAGGATTTTTTTATGGGGCACAATGGGCGGACGGCCAAAAAATCAACAAATACTGTTAGAAATAAAATTGAAGTATGATGCTTCAAGTTTTTATAACTCTGATTTGCTTCTAAATATGTACTGTGATAGAATCTCCACAATACACAAAAATACCGTCTGGAGGCCACGGCCCCCCCTTAGATCCGCCCTTGCATCGCGACATGGATAGTTATCCAATAATCGCTGTCTGTCTTATGGCCGCAGTGAGGGGATTGATGGTCACTTTTCCAATGTAATTCTTCACAATAAAAGATGCTACAGAAATAAAAAAATAAAAACAACACACACACATCTCTTTTTTCTCCAACTCTCCTTTCGCAGGTATGCTGGAAGAGATTTCTTTAGAAATAAGCATCACCTTTGTACTATTCTTCTGTTTCCTTCATTTTTTCTTCTTTTTTTCTTCTATTTGTTATTGTGTACATAAATTGTTAAATAAATAAAATAAATAATAAACAAATTAAAAAACGCCATTTTATTATAATTACTAATGTTACATTATTATTTACAAAAATATATTATTAATATTTTCGGTAAGTATACAAACTATTGTACAGTCATTATAAATTAAGCGCTAAGTAATTCGCACATTGGCAACTCGCGTATCATGTGTAACTATAATAAGTTTTGATTTATATCAACAAACAGTGGAAACATAATTGGCTCTATAACTAAAACAAGCGGTCCCGGCAGACGTATACAAGAATTACATATTATATGTATAAAGATTTTATATTAAGTGCTAAGTATTTTGCACATTAGTAACACAATTATTGGCCCTTTATCTAAAATGAAAGAAATCCCGTAAAACTACCAAACAGATCCCATTTTTTCCCAGAAGTAAAACACACCAGTATTTATTACATTATTTCATCAAATTCCTTACTAAAACAATAAAACTATTTTTAATAATTCGTCTATATTTACATTCATAACTTACAAAGCGAAGTACAAAAGAATTCAGTCAAAAAATTCATTGTAACCAGTACAATTAGTCTACAAATATAATCATAATAATTATATATAATCATATTAATTATAATAATTATTTCTAAATAACAAGACAATATACTTACCAAACAAACGTGTGTAAATTATATAAAATTTACTTTTATTCAAATCTTCATTTGTCACAAAAAAATGGTAGTATTTGTAGTGATTTACACAAATTAATAACCTTTAAAGGTATTTTTTATCTACCTTTTTTTTAAATTATATACAGTTACTAAACTAAGTAAAATATTCACTATATTTACTAATTAATTTTCTATAACCACGAACATAACATTCGTCAAACAAAAATTTAAAAAGCAATAAAAAATCGTCAAGTCCCCTTGCTCTTGGCAAACTGTTCGCCTAATATTTTCATGACCTGCGCGTGAGTTCTTGTCCCATCTTTAAGGCTAGCGTAATTTTCTTTCACGTATAAGGCGAAGTCGTTAGTAGTTCCTTTTCGGGCTGGTGTAGATACTACTACGCCATCTTTGTTCTTTTTATTAAGTATAAGTTCAAAAGTACCTCGGCAGTAGCCACAACATTTCTTTGTAACGTCTATCGATTTTGAATGGCGCTGGACACTGCAAAAAAGAATTATTATGCTATTAGATAGCTGGCCTTCCACGTATCCAAAGAGGCAGCGTTGAAAGAACTCCAACAAGGTGGCCCGATGACTTGGTGAGGGTCGCGGGAATCCGATGGATGCGAGACGCACAGGAGCGTTCGTTGTGGCGACACTTGGGGCAGTTAGCCGGCCGGCGGTTAGAATTAATACCGTCTTAATGGCCTACCACCTTTTAAAAATTACATATGAATGCAAAGCAAATGCACACACAAAACTAACAAAGTTATATCCACTTCATTTTAATTTTATTTCATTTCTTTAGATACCTAACTAAATGTAAACAATCTCTTGATTCTTATAAGAGATGACTTTTTAAAAATACATTTTAAAGTATGGATATGTACATAGGTACAAATCAATTAGGTACCTGTCTACGATATAATTTTTGAAAATCTAAATATTTTTTGTTATAAAACGACACAGCTAAACCCTATAGCAAGAGCGGCCTGTTCAAAGGTGTACCGTGTGTATACCGGGCATAATAAAAGAGACTCTCGGTGTGTAGACTTAAGGTGCATTTTGATTCGTTACGAGCGCGACTAGCACCGGTAGGCAAATATAATGAAGGTCACGTCCGTGCCGTGCATGTATTATGAACATTAGGAACGTTGTTATTAGGTTTATATTCGCATGTTTTCTTACGAAGAGTGAAATTTCTGTACTTGTACTATTACTTATTCTGTGGTCCGATGATGGAACAGCCTTGACAGAATTAGATTGTGCAATTCCGATGCACACTCCTCGAAATGTAAATGATAGAAAACCGACTAGCTCGCAACTAGGCGTCGATGATCAAGACTTTGGTCTTGGTTCGACGAGGGTATCATTGCTGGTGATCTTATAGGCTCGTTTTTGCTTTCGTCCAGTAACGACCGAGTCCAATTCGTTGGCGGTTCATAGTGTTCTACGCGCGCCTCAAAAGGATGTCAGTATAACCGTAGGGGGGCCTAGCAGGGCCGATGCCTGCTAGGGTCATGTGAAAACTACTGAAAAGGAAACTCGTGATCCTAGAACGCAATAGGCAACTGAAGCAACATGAGTGTGGTTTTAGTCAGTAAAAGTCTGATACGCCCACCCGCTCTACTTTAGAGCGTAAGAAGTCATCAGATGATTTCCCACCTAAAAAAAAAAGACTGCTTGGTAAAGAAGAAGATAACAGAGTCTCACCTATATCCACACTTGGTACATTTATAAGAGTACTTGAAATGTATCGCCATGTCGTGACATCTGGATATCTCTCCCAGCTCGGGATACACCATCAGCGCTCGCTTAGCCCTGTAACACAATACATTTTTATACAATTGGAGAAAGTGAGCCGCAGGAAAGGGTTTTATGGAGTCGAGTGCTGCAGTCACAAACTTCCACGTGTATCAAACGACGTTTTTCAAAACAGTTACGAAGATTTAAAAAAAAAAATATCTTTATTGTTTGTAATATTTAAAAACTAAGGACCGATTTAAAAAAATCTTTTACCAATAAAAAAATCTTTTTTGTTACCGAGTAACGGACATCTTTCACGCGGGTGAAACCGGTGTCAGAAGCTAGCTAGCTATAAATAAAATAAATTGAGGTGCAACTCTGAGAGAGCATTATTATTATACCCTCTCCAACTCTCAACAGTGGAAACATTATAAGGCCGGCTATGCTATGCTATGCAACTCTGTACACCCCTTCGTTGAACATAGGCGTGATAACATGTTATTAATTACTTCCGAAACAAAGTGACGTTGATAACCGATCATTAGAAACCATTTTGTGAACTGATTAGAATCTACGTAATTATACAAAGTCAAACATATGACATTGTGAACTGCGAAAACCACCCTTATTGCTACAAAATAAGGGTGCTGTCAATGTGTAATAATAATAATTATTGCCGTAACCTCGTGGTTGACTGTACAGTACAATTGATGCATTAGGGTTGACATTTTTATAGCGTTATGTTTTACTAGGTGCTACCAGCGACTTTGCCCGCGTTATAGTTCAAAATTATCAAAGGGACAAAAAGTATCTTATATGGTATTCTGCTGTCTACTCGTGTACCCAGTTTCATCGAAATCCGTTCAGCCGTTCGAGCATGAATAAGTAAGAAACATACAGACACACTTATAAACTTTATATTAGTGTGATGAAGTGTTACTTTAGTTATTGCTTTCATTTACAAATATATTATTTCTTCATGGAAAAGTTCACAGCATTACACAGAGACAATTAACATCAAAACCCAATAATGTTGGTTGTATACTTTTTGTTGTCTTTATTTTATTTCAACTGTGAAAGTGAAGATATAATTCCTTACCAAGAACAGTCACAAGAAAAAAGATTAATCCCCTGTATAACCGGAATACTAGAAAAATATTTTTCTGAAGAAAAATCGCTCACATACGTTGACATGGAAAGTGATAATGATGAAATTCTCAAAGCCATACACTCCATAAAAATCACAACACTGCTTTATAGAAAGGCGACAAAACAACAACATTTTAGACATCAAGGATATTTCATAACTGCAAAAACTGCAACGAAATTTACTGAAAACTTCAAATATCTAATACAAGAACCAACGTGGAACCCATACGCTCGATTCACAATCGTCATAAACTCGCTAAAAGAAGATAAACTAAAAGAAATTTTTGACGAGCTTTTGAAACGTTTAGTGATCAATGTTATAGTGATAAATGGAACGTCGGACGCTGAAATATACACTTACAATCCATACGAAAACTTCGGCTGTGGAAAATATTATGATCGAGTCATAGGTTACGGCTTATGCTCGAAAAAGAATGAAAATCTATTCCCAAACAAACTAGTAACGGGACTAAAAAACTGTACTGTAGTTGCTACTGTAGGAGAGCATGCTCCTTACGCTTTTTACCCATCGAAATCCATAAAAAATCCAGGAACAGAACAGTATGTATTTAAAATACTAGCGGAAATAGAAGAATTTAATATAAATTATACTTTTGTTCATGCCACAGGACTTTTTACAACTATAGATGATAACATGAAAGTCTCAGGACCAATGGAAATACTGCAGAAGAATGAGACCGATGCAATGTTTGGTGGTAAATTATTAGTTTCGAGTCGTGCAGATGCATTCACCTACTTGCATGGGCATTTAGATTACTACGACGAGATGAGTTTTCTAGTCAAAAGAGCGTCCTACAAAGCTATTTGGAAAACTGCTTATTTGGAATTCCAGCCGTTAGTTTGGTGTTTATTGCTCACAGTTTTCTTGTTATACTCAACAATTATGGTCTTATTACTTCGCGCTAAAGATAAATCAGAAATAATACTGAAATTGCTGAACTCTATCTTGTTACGTGGGTCCAAAATTCCTCAGCGTACGACTGCGCAATTTTTCTTTTTAATTTGGGTATGGTTCGCGTATCTTATAAACAGTATTTACCAATCTAGCCTAGTCAGTCTGACTTCAAATCCAATTATGGACCACCAAATTTCAAATGAGCGTGATTTGGCTAGTTATAAGCTAAAACCGTGTCTAGGTAATAATTTTCTAATTTATTTGGATTCTGAAACAAATGTTTCGTCTCCACGTAACTCTGAATGCGTTGATAACATCGAAAATGTTAAGTTGGTGGCTCGATCAGAAGATATGTACACGTTTGTACAACAGTCCGTGTTCAAGTACTACAAAAAAAACCACAGTGACGAATTTGGTCATTCCCCTGTGTATTCCTTTAAAAAACCATATGCCAAATTAATTTTTAGCTATTTTTTCCGTAAAGGCTTTCCAGTCTCGGATAGAATGCGAAGAAATGCGGTCCGTATAAGAGAAACTGGACTCGTGGAAAAAAATTTGAAAGATCATTATTATGCTAGGAAGATTAAGCATCATTTTCATAAAAAGGGATTTGTAACGAGATTTGTTATGCCTTGGCGGATTTATGTGACAGGATGCGTCGTAGCTAGTTTCGTTTTTATTTTTGAACTACTCTGTGCACGTTATAGGAAGTATTTTTGTAAACGCGTTGAACATCAGACTAAAAACCTTATTTAGCACAGTGGGCCGCGTCGGACACCGTGTGTCCGACACCTCTAGGCGGCCGACGGACAATATTTAAGCTAGAACTACATTAGACCGACGCACACGTGTAACACGACCAATTTGTACGTAGAACGACGTCGCGTGGCGTGTAGGTCTACAAGTCTAGTTTCCAAAGGAGACCGACGCACCCAGATCGGCGTGTGTCGCACACGTATGAGCAGTGTAGTTTTTTTTTTTTGTAGTTTTACTCTTTTTCTAAGCTAAGAGACTCGCGCGGCCCTACAGATTAAGGTCCAATTTGAGGAATATTTTTTTGTTAATCGTGAGATTGTGTTCTTTGGCCATCGTGGCTACGCTGTCATTGTTGGATAGAACGAGATTTTCAAAGGACGACACGTAATTTAAAACATGTTCGTAATTTTTCACGATAAGTACGTGATGCGGGTGAACAAAATAAAAAAGGAATCGTGAAAAATGACGATTCGTCAAAAATCGTGAATGAGCACTTCTCTTCGCCAACCTTAGTCTAAGCCCACCTTTGTATCTGTGTGCTTAGTCTAAAAATCTGAATATTATAAATAAAACAATGTGTAAAATAATCTTAAAATTATAAACATTTATAATTTTAAGATTATTTTAGCATTATTTTGTAAATATGTTTTACTAGCAAATAAATTTTATTTACACAGAAAGTTTTATTCAGTGTCTTGTTTTCCGTTGTTAAAATAAATGCACACGTAATTACTCTTATCTATACTAATACTTATCTATACTAACATTATAAAGAAGAAAAATTAGTATTTTTGTTTGTAACGAATAAACTCGTAAACTACTGAACCGATTTTGATTTTTTCACAAGCGGAAAGCTACTTTATCACGAAATGACATAGGCTATATTTTATTTAAAAAAAAAAAACGATAAATTCCCTACTAAAACTCCAATATGGTAAACCAAAGTGTAAATAAATGACCTATAAATTTCCTTACTTTGTGTGATTTGCGAAAACTATTGATGATAGAACAAAATAATATTCTACAATTTTGTAGAACACATAATTATCTACAAAAAATGTTGCGACACCATATATCTAACTGTTATAGTTATGTCACAATAACTGTTTTTTATTTATTTAAAAACTTAATCAAGCAGCACCTCTAGAAAAGGCTATTTTTTGTATTGTATTAATCGTTATCAAAATAAATTAATTCAAATTTAAGTCTGGTTCAGTGCCTGTAAATATTTCAATTTAGATATTTCATTTGAGATGTATCATTATTTTAAAAATGTATTAGATACAATCGTTGAATGATGTTCAACCGATTATATTATCAACAACACAGTCAAAATTTTCTGTTCTTGCTTGTTAAACAGACTATAGTTTCAAATAAAGCCATAATCTTTAAAAAGTCTAACAACCCTGTAAGTCAAGGATTCTGGTGGATTTCCGAGCCCTGGAACGCAAAGAGCAACTAAAGGAACACGGGTGGGTTTTATTTAGTAAAAGTGTGACACTCCCTCTCGCCCCACACAAAGCGGGAGAAGTTGTTTAAAGCCGTGTACGCACGTACGAACAAATTTGTTGCGTTGCACGATACGCAACAACTAAGTTCGCACGTGTACCACTAACGAACATCGAACACTTTGTTCGTCAAACATGTTTGCGGCGATCCTATTTGTATGTTCAGCCCCCCTAGCCAAGTTACGACCGTTTCGTTTGCGTCGAACGCCTCGAGTAGGGCACGCCTCCGATTCCTTTGAACTGACTACGTGACTGAGTGTTGAAAAGACGTACGGCTGTATGGACGGTGTTCTTCATGAATCAATGCGAACATTAATAAACTTAACGCTAATAAGACTTCACAATCGACCACTTCCAACGACGCCTCCATGGCTATTAAGAGAGTTCACGACTGTTGTGCGCAAACTCGATTCGAACTACGTTCGTGTTCGAATATAGCGTCCATATGAACAAACCAAATGTTCATGTCTGATGTTTGTGTTCGCTATATTCGTGTTCGTGTTGTTGTGTGTGTGTGTGTGTGCTATGTTCGTGTTGGTGTGTGTGTGTGCTATGTTCGTGTTCGTGTTGTGTGTGTGTGTGTGCTATGTTCGTGTTGGTGTGTATGTGACCATTTCCATCTCATACATTGACATTGGCAAAATCATCAGACATTCGTCGATGGAGCCATACACCTAAAAATTGAATTGATTGTATTCGTGTTCGTATGTGCGTACATCGCTTTATGATTTTTCACCTCAAAAAAGAGCCGTTTTAATATCTCACCATTTGTTCCACAGAGGACCATGTCCCGCTTTTAGCTCTGAATCAATCAGCCAAGTGGCAGCGTGACACAGCTCATGGATGAGCGTGTCCCGCAATCGCTGAGGTCCATCTAGTACTTTGGTTGATAACTTTATGCTCGACGTACGGATTCGGTCGCCTTTTGAGTTCTTTATTAGACGATTTGTTGTTGTTCTGGAAAACATAATAATTAAGATTAAAAAGATGGACGGCGCAAGATGAGATAGCGTCTAGGGGCTTACCATGATGAGTTAAAAGCGTGCGAGCGAGAGAGATGGGAGCTATACACCTGTAGCGACATCTATGGCGTCACATAAGAACTAATCCTGCATCGCGCAATTAAAGTTCTCCGCGCGATTAGAACATATAGAACAGCCCGAAATCATCTATCGGAGCAGTTGCCCACCAGACATAACACCCGTCTGGTAGGAGGATCCTCCCGTTTCAACGGAGGTCCTCGACAAAGAACGTCAGCACAGCCTACGTGCAGCCACAACTTCGTGACGTCATCATCACTTCCTCAAGCCTTCGAGCAGCGAGCCTTACAGCCAGCACCCACGGCTATAAAAGGGTCAACCTTTTTTCTTCTGGGACCACATAGTGCTTCTACCATTGTCATTTCATACATACAAATGCACACAAACACACACACACGCACAACAAAGCACAATATTTAAAAAACTTGTATAAAACATGTCTGAGAGAGATTAATGAAGATGCAATATTGTCATCACATCCACTAAAAGCGGGGAAGACCTGGTGACCTGAAATACAGACCAAAAGCCTAGCTTATATATTATACTGTGGGCAGTATGAATCCAATTATTGTCATTGTATTAGCTTTGTAATTGCTGTGATATTGTGGTGAGAGAAAATAAACAAATAATAATATTATTATGATGGGCCGCAATAACCTTCAGTAAGTAAAATAAAACTTTACACTTAATATTTTCTATATTCGACAAAATTACTTCACGCTATACAGGTGTATGTAGTTCAACTTTATAGTTTTGCTAGCAGCACCATTATTTATTTATGCACATAAAGGTACAGAGGCGGACTTAAGCCTTAGGCATTTTCTACCAGTTAACCTTTGGGAGATGCAGAGAAGAATAGTGGTAGATGCGACAAAAGAAAGAAAAAGAGAGGTTAATATAAAAAAAAGATATACAAATGAATCATAGATACAATACAATATAGGTAAATATTATATATACATAATTTAATTAACATAACATTTAATTATTGATCGACTTATCGTAAAGAATGAATTAGTAAGCAGAATTCCGTAAAGTGAACTAGTAAGCAGAGTTCTGTACAGTAAAACTACTGCAGAGACACGGAATCTTTTTTTTTCTTTTTTTTTATTAATTGATAGGCTCGCGTTTGACCACTATCTCACCTGATGGTAAGCGACGATGTGGCCGAAGATGGAGCACGCTTGCCTAGAAGTAACCTATTCACTCTTGACTTAAAGACCCCTAGGTTGTAGCTATCAGGGAACACAGGCTCCGGCAGGGAATTCCACTCCTTAGCTGTACGCATTATGAATGTGTTCCCAAAACGCTTTGTACGTATGGGTGGGATGTCCACCATGTACCGATGGCGCAACGCCGTACGTCTAGTGGTCCGATGATGGAACGGACTTGGTGGAATTAAATTGTGCAATTCCAACGCACACTCCCCGAAGTGTAATCGATAGAAAACCGACAGGCCAGCAACTCGGCGTCGATGCTCAAGGCTTTGGAGTTTAGATTCGACAATCTATATATATAAAAGTAAAAACTGACTGACTGACAAATCAACGCACAGCCAAAACTACTGGTACTAGGAGCTTGAAATTTTGCACAAGGTTTCCTTTTACAGGCGAGCACTAAGAGAGGATTTTTCAAAATTCACCCTCTAAAGGGATGAATCGAGTGGTCAAAAATTTAATTAATTTAAGCTACAGGGCTATTCAGAAATGCTTGAAGGGCCACATCCGGCCTGCGGGCCGCAGTTTTTCATTCCTGATGAGATCACGCAAGGAAACTCCGAAATACTAATATTATAAAGCTGAAAACTAACTTTGTTTGTGTTTGGTTGAACACAATAATCTCAGGAGCTACTGGTCTGAATTCAAATATTATTTTAGTTATGTGAGGCTACGAATAGAAGCAGCGCAGTAATCAAAGACGCTGGTGCAACCGAAGGGGAGAACTAGTAATGAATTTATCACTCACCCAGCTGTAGTCCTAAGCTTAGTATCCCACAGTATAGGCAGGTCATCATCCATAGCATTGTCGAACACTCCTTTATTAAACTCCACAAACAACCTCCTTGCTAATTGTTCCTTCAGAGTTTTGTAGCTGTCTCTGTATTGTATAGCTTCTACATTGCATCGCCAGGAGGGGACGTTTTCTGGAAGGTAAAAAAGTAAATTTAGCGACATCTTGCTACATAGGAACTAAAATTCACGGTTTTGGGAGTTCTCAGCGCGATTAGAACAGTAAATGTTAATACAGTAATGTTAGAACAGTAATATTCCGAAATCAACTACAAGACAGTTGCTCGGACCAGACACAATCTGGTTGGAGAATCCTCCCTTTTGCAATGGAGGTTTGCGGAACTTTACACTCTGTTCCGACCGATGTTACATAGGTACTGCTTAGCGTGTGTAAAACTAACCCAATCATAGAAAAACATGGCCAAGTGCGAATCGGACTTGCCCATGAAGGGTTTCGTATTGCAATATTAAAATCGGGTAAAAAAACACCGACAAAATAACTTTCTTTAATTTTTAAGTTTATTTTAATTTTATTGTTTGTTGTTCTAGTGGCAATAAACATATTTTGTGAAAATTACAACTCTACACATGCCCGCTTGCTGACAGATAGATGGATGGACAGACAGACAAAGAGACTGGCGGCTTAGTAATAGGGTCCCGTTAGCACCCTTCAGGTACAAAGCCCTAGAAACAAAAATTTGTAAACTAGTGCACCTTACCATAACCATGCATTACTGCTTGCCTTCTGGTTGGATCGCAGTCAAGCAGTGTTTTATAATAAAAGAAAAAAATTTAACTAACTAAATCAAGTAATTCTTACCTGCCAAAGAACCGATAAAACTAATCCTCTGTACACTCTCAACAACTGGTGTAACGCAAACATTGCCAACTTTCTTTGTCAACACATCAATGTCATCCTTCATAACCTCAACCATTTCGGTCACACTCATAGCTTTTTTAACTTTATTCTTCTTTGTAGTACTGTTCACATTCCTCAATTTAACTTTTGGCACTTCCGGTGTACTTGGCACCATGTCCGTGTACAACTTCTTCTTCGATCGTTTGTCTGTCTCGTTGGCAATGTCAACTATACGTTTAGCCTCGGAATCAGTCAAATATAACATCTTGTTTTGTTTTAAGTGATGTCTAATATTTTCTTTGTCACTCTCATCGTCATCAAACCGTAGTTTCTTTGAGACGGTGTCATTTTCATAATTTGCTTTTATGGCTTTAAACAACTTTGGTATTGATTTCCATTGGTCTCCATAGAGATCGTTCAGTAATTTCTTCTGTGATAAGTGTATTTTCTTTATTGAGCATTGTTCTTGTGATTCATTGGCTATGTCTCGTGGTGAGGATGGTGTTGGTTCGTGCCTTGGAGTGGCACAGATAATGTTTTGTGCTGGGGACCAGCCTCCGATGCTGGGTCGTGATTCTTTTGCTGGTGATGGATCTTCACGTGACAGGTTAAAGGAGATCTGTAATTTTATTGCGAGGAAAAGCTTTGCTTGAAAATTAAGATATACAACGTGTAACAAAAAGGGTATATACATACCAAGTGCACGGCTTCTTGATAAGATAACAAACGATACGGGAAGGGTTTTCTAACATTATGTTTACACGGTAGGAAATTATGAATTATTTCAATACACATGATACCAGAAACCGAACATTTCAAACTGAAATCAATTCATCACTAGCAAAAAGTCAGCTGATCGGTGTCAGTGAACTGTTCATGAATAAAAACAAACCTCTTACTCCTGGTATTCCTTCAAACAGTGGATAAAGGGTTCCGGATGTTTATTTTTCTTAACAATTTTTTTTAAAGGAAAATAGTTTTGAGAAGAAATAATTTTTTCCTACAAAAAACTAAGATTATGAACTAGAGCGAGTGCGTGGCGTCGGATATCTGTGAAGGAAAACCCGCCAGCCGTGTAGAGATGTGTTCGTTAGCGCGCAGCTCATTAAATTTTTCAAAATATTAGACACGCAAGCGTGCGACCCGCGCCTCTTTTAGAGGAGACTAAGTAGATAAGGATATACATAAGGATATGGAATAAGTACCTATCTGGTATCTACATGAAACAATAAGAAATACCTACTTTTTTATTGTTTTACGTAGATATGATAGCAACAAACAAATGAGTGAACGTAACAATTATCGACAAAGTAATCTACCATAGAATCGAGTACCTACAACACAGTAAATAATACCTAATTTATTAACTACATTCCTATAAATTTTCTTACGTAACTAATTCTTTTTATGTCGGTTGTCATACATGGGTAGGTACAAAGTTTGCGAGAAATTAAATTTTACTTAGATGAACACGGTGCGAAAGACGCTACGAAAAAGGATTTCATTTTTTTTGAACCCAAAATATCATTTCTAAGCAACTTATGTCTCTCCTAGTACAAATAAACTCCCGGTGGGTTCCGTTCTTGAATTTAATTGAATTATAGGACTTTAATAAGTTGTTACTTTTTGCAGGCATGAGATGATTTGAATCAATTGATTATAGTAAGTAATTTAAATATCGATTAAAATTAAATGATTTAAAAAAATCGTTGATTTAAATCATTTTTTTTTATGACGTAGAAAATAATACTATTTAGTTTTACATAAAACGCATACATTTATACTGATACACTCTTTACAGCGCAACATACATTCTCTATTAAAAAGAAATATGTTCATAGTTAAAAGTCATCATTAAAATATTTTATCAGCATTAGGTACTTACTATTTATGTTTAATTTTAACCTGAGATTATAAACAAATCTTTCGCGCTTATTTCACCTACATTTTATCGGGGAGGTTTTCACAGAGACAGACAGAATTTCACGACTGTCGGCCGTCGCCCGCCAGCGCAACGCCCATGTTACGAAATAATATCAATTATACCTTTTTTTTCTAAAAAACTATACGTTTGTGCACATTAAGTCTTTGCGTAATTATTTCATAAAGATAAATAAACCTTTTCTAGAAAAATATTATAAGCTTAAAACTCAGCAGCCGGTATAGTACAGTTTAGCCAGTTTAGTATTAATTTATCTTTTCAAAATAAATGAAAAACATGCAAAAGTACTAGGAGTCCATAAGAAACGAGAATTGTTATTGCTGAATTTAACAGCGGCTTGCGCAATCACAGATCCCTAATTTCCTTTCAGTATGAAATCGAATACGATAAAATATTGTATCCCTGTCGCACGCGCCACCTGCGTGTATTATGTGAGAGAGATGGCAATGTTTCCATCGTCCGTTCGGCTACTCTTTTGGCGGCGTCTTTGAGCGCGCCGAAAGGCTAGCCTAAATGAAATTAGGTAAATAAATAAAGTAAAATTTTGCATTAGTGAAAGACCAATAATCGTACATTGCAGTCGCATATTCGTCGCGGTGCTTGTGATTTGGATTTATTGTGATTGTGACAATCGTACCTATGTGATGGTGTTAAGTAATAGTGAATATTATGAGATGATGTTGTGGGTCGGAAGAGAGGACGGTAATGTGCGAGCTGCTCGCGAACTTTGTCGTCGTCTGATTTATCGAGGGTAGGCCAGAAGCTGAGCATCGACAGCTTTCTTCGGTGGCATGTTTTCATCGGATGGTACACCGGTTCCTTCCACGCTCCTGAGTTAGGGGGTCGCCCGAACAGAATTTGAGGAAGCCGCATTTTGAAAATAACCCACGTACTAGCACTCGGCGAACTTGCATTAGCGCTGGATGCCTCTAACCATATGCAAGTATGGCGAGTATTGTACAATGATGGTAGTACCCATACCGCTTCCGTCGCACCCAGGAGCTAGCTGACACCTGCAGACTTTTTGCCTCGCGTGACCGTCTGCGAGTGGTACTGCAATCAGGTAGAAGCTTCGCCCGATTTTGTTTAATTGTCATCAATCACATCGAACCACATCTTTGAAAATGTAGGTAAGTTAAATAATTGTTTTTCATTTTATTATTTACTTTGCTCGGACTATGGTGAGATATTTTTTGAGGCAAAACTTTAGGTACCTACTAAGGCGAACAGAGCGTCATGTACGCGCGCGCCGCGCAATTTAAAATTCGTTAGACAGGTGTACTAGGCGATCAGATTTACAGAAGAAATGTTTCGTAATATTAGCAAGTGACGTGGAATGTTATTGACCCTCGTAGTGTCGTGACACGTTTGTTATGATTTGAATTCAAGAATCATACGATACCAAGAATTTGGTATCAATTCTTTGAGTAATTTATTTTGGGCTGAAACTTTGTGTAGGGATTCTATACCACCTATAATCTTCACCGCTTCTCGATGTATATACCCTTTTTGTTACACGTTGTATATGTGCGATTATGAAATCCTAAAAATCACCATTTAGATTTCACAATATCTAAACTTTATTAGTTTGATTGAATTTTGAGGGTGCCATAATATACTGTACCTAATGTATATTATGTGTTCCGTTTGACGTCCGAAGTCCATTATGAGAGAGTACATCCACGTTTTTCCACGTTTATTCGCTAGATAGTCCTACTTCCGCTACGTAAATCGACATCAGCGCCACCCGTGGCCGCACCTGGAACTAACTAACAGCGCAGAGCAAGCCACCATTCCTTTATCATTGTTGCGTCGTTTTTCATACCGCGCGCATGTCGCTAGATTTTGAATTTAGAAAACATACAAACCTCCATTTTGTTAAAATGTTTTAACTTTCGAGAATAAAGTAGAAAGTTACCGTTTTTATTTTTCCGTTACGTAAAATTATTTCGTTCGTTTTTAAAATGGACGACCGTTAACAACTTCGTGGGCGTTTGAGTAGTCAGTAATCATTAATTACTACTCGGCTCAGTTATGTAGAAGTGTTAATGTACGCGTGAATGCGTCTATTGAGTCAAGTTCATCAGATTTGAATTCAAGTTCGAATGAAGATGATGAAGCCTCCGTTAAACGGCGCCGGACCCGATCACAAAATAGGTTTGAAGTACAATATCTGGTAAGTCATTTTACTACTTTATTTTGACCGAATGTTCGTTGTTCGAGTATGGCGCCTGCAAATGTTATTGCCGAGCAATTCGTATTTTTCGAGGTTCATATATCATCATCATATAGCCTCGATGAAAACAGTTGACTCTTTGGGTTAGAATCTTGCCTTTTGGACATATACAATGCAGGAATTGGATGAGGATATTGAATATTTGGACAATTTATTTGAACCAAGTTTTTTAATTTTTTTTTTTTTTTTTCGGAGTACCTACCAAATTTTTTTTTTTAAAAAAAAACGACATTTTATTCGATCTTTAAACTTTTAAAATAAAGAAGTTGTAGTACCTCTCGACTACATAAAAACACTCTTCTTTTTGCAATAAAAATAGCTCAGAAAGGATCATCTAATCTCGCAACTTTTGATGATCAAAAGAAAGGGGGGAGCCGAAAATGTACAATTACCAGAAGTAAGCTCAGGGAGCCTTATTCGGGCAAACTAAAATTAATGCCAAATTGATTTCCATGCCTGTAGCTTTATCCACTATCACCACTTTTAATTTTTAACAAAAACCAGTGAAAAAGCTACGCCTCATTTTTACAAACGTGCTGAGAGGTGGAGCTTGATCCTAGCCTATCATGAGATGCGAATTTCACAAAGAGCACTGTCTCTTCTTCGCATAAGTTAAGAAAGTCAACTGCTACAAATTACATGTCTAGAATTTGGTCATGCCATGGCGCTGGAAGAGTTTTCGTCAGTTCCAAACTGGACTGCCGACGTGTAACGTAGTGCTTGAGCTGCGTAACATTAAATACCTCTGTACTTGGGCTAACTGGTCATTGCCTGGTCCTATTTTAAGACGAATAATTTAATTAAATCTCATGTAGTTATCACCATAAACCGGGAACTACATTGGACCGAAGCATACGCGGGCGACGCCTGAGTGGTACGTAGCGTCGCCTCGGCTGGCGTCGCGTGGCACGGGCCTGATATAGCTCTACAAATCTTAAAAATCTTTAGTGACTTTCTTAGCAGCGGGCAGATGGATTCTCAAACGGGCGCAAAGCATTAAAGGGTATCTCAACTTTGTGACCTTCATCACCCCCTGGGGAAGGTTGCATTGTCGTAGCTTGCATTTAGTTCCTGAAAATTGACGTTATCCAGCTCCAAAATTTTGCCTCCAGACAAAACTTTATATTATCTGTCAATACCTATTGACTTTCTTAGTAGCTGGCAGTCGGACCCTCAAGCAGGCGTAACGCCTCAAAGGGTATATTTACTTTGTGACCTTCATCACCCCCTGGGGAAGGTTGCTTTGTCGTAGCTTCCATTTAGTTCCTGGAAATTGACGTTGTCCAGCTCCAAGAATTTGCCTCCAGACAAAACCTTATATTATCTGTCAACACCTATTGACTTTCTTAGTAGCTGGCAGTCGGACCCTCAAGCAGGCGTAACGCCTCAAAGGGTATATTTACTTTGTGACCTTCATCACCCCCTGGGGAAGGTTGCATTGTCGTAGCTTCCATTTAGTTCCTGGAAATTGACGTTGTCCAGCTCCAAGAATTTGCCTCCAGCAAAACTTCATATTATCTGTCAATACCTATTGACTTTCTTAGAAGCTGGCAGTCAGACCCTCGAGCAGGCACAACGCCTCTAGGGTAACTTTACTCTGAGACCTTCATCACCCCTTGGGGAAGGTTGCATTGTCATAGCTTGCATTTAGTTTCTGGAAATTGACGTTATTTATCTCCAAGAGTTTGTCTCCAGACTTAGCTTTGCATGATCTGTCAGTGCCAATTCACTTGCTTAGCAGCTGGCAGTTGATCCTTCAAGCAGGCCAAGCCTCTTAAGGTATCTCAACTTTGTGACCTTCATCACCCCTTGGGGAAGGTTGCATTGTCATAGCTTGCATTTAGTTTCTGGAAATTGACGTTATTTGTCTCCAAGAGTTTGTCTCCAGACTTAGCTTTGCATGATCTGTCAGTGCCAATTCACTTGCTTAGCAGCTGGCAGTTGATCCTTCAAGCAGGCCAAGCCTCTTAAGGTATCTCAACTTTGCGACCTTCATCACCCACCGGGGAAGGTTGCTTGCCGTATCATGCATTAAGCTTCTGGAAATTTCTATAAGACACGTGGTCCATTTCCGAGTGTTGGCTACCAGACTATGGTTTTGCATTATCCTTCATTGCCTATGGATTTGCTCAGCAAACGCCTCTTGATGTACATCAACTCTGTGACGTTCATCACCGCCTGGGAAAGTTTGCATTATCGAACCTTGTATGTAATTCCTAAAGATTATGACACTCGAACTAACTGTAAAGGGTTTACCTCATTATCCATCAGAGCCCATTCATTCGCGAAGCAGTTGGCAGTTTCACAAACAGGTGCAACACAACACTTTTTAAGGTACCTATGTCAATTTTGTGACCTTCATCAATTGTCATACATGTCTTGTGTAGGTTTTCAGAAAATTTAGAACACGCAATCCAACATCAAGAAGAAGGAAGACCGTGTTTGTAGATTCGCTTAGCAGCCGGCAGTTGATCCCTCAAGCAGGCCAAGCCTCTTAGGGTATCTCAACTTGCGACCTTCATCACCCTCCGGGGAAGGTTGCTTGCCGTACGTAGCTACAGCGGTTCGCTTAGCAGCCGGCAGTTGATCCCTCAAGCAGACCTAGCTTCTGAGGGTATCTCAACTTTGCGACCTTCATCACCCTCCGGGGAAGGTTGCTTGCCGTGCGTAGCTACAGTAATCGTCTTGGGAGAGGTTCAAGTCATTCGAAATAGTTTGCAGACGAGTTACGCGGACTACTACATTGGCGAGAAAGAAATCTTGAGGAAAAAACTGTAAGTAACACCGACGGGCCGTCTGATATCTGTCCCCATGTATTGGGACTATACAATACAGAACGAGATCTGCTGAGCGACGTGACTACACTGCACTAACTCTTTTGCCACCTGTGTTACGTCACCACCGCGCATCTGGGTGAAGTTCATGGCCTACACCTGGAAACCTGACCAATTTGGTTACGACTCCCTAGCAGGAAACTGGTAAAGTGAGGTTTAGGAAGTTTTGGTTGGTGTAAGAGAAAGTTTCAACACTTATACATCCAAATAAAACTGCAGATGGGAGCTGGGACCACCACCCACTCCGTCTGATATATATATATAGTCCAGTATTTATCAAATGATTATTTTAGCTTAGTGTGCTGTTCTCACTGACAAACAAGCTACAGCATCAGTTTCTGATTAACTCTACAAAAAATTTCTTTGAAAATTTGCAAATCTACGTGCATACGTGCTACGTGGCGTACTGCTACTAAATTATTGCTAGCATTGAGTCAGACTTCATACTTCGAATCTCTTTGATTGCAACTCAAAATTATTTCGTGGACAATTAAATTCCAACAGACTTGCATCCGGAATTTGGCTTTAAATATTTAATTACACGTTATTATTTTTCCAGACAGATGCTATGCTATATTTTTGTAAAGAACATTAATAGATGGTTAACAAAATATCAAGATTCCCTGAAAAAATATTTTTTACCTACAACCGAGTCTCGTCAAACAACTACTACTACTAGTAGATGAAACACTATTTCCGGAATATACACTGTTTCCGGTACTTACCAATGTGGGTCAGCAATTTCATCACGTAACTATTACGTAGCCCGTTAATATACATATTCAAACTAAAGTCTATTTTTTAACTTGTGCAGTATCAAACTTTTACGAAATATCAATGCAGTCTTGTTAAACGCCGATTTCATTAATAGAACGAAATCCGTTTTACTATAGATAACTAAGCAATGCTGATTTCTTTTGTGTCCTATATTCTTTCTTATACAATTATAGGAATATTGTTCACATTGTTGCGTTTTACTAAGCAAGCCACCAGGAGATAACAAACAGATCTCTCATAATGGACTTCGGACGTCAAACGGAACACATAATATAAAAATTTTACCTTAAAATAAAATTTGTATTATGTTTCCTAAGACGTCCGAAGTCCAAATAATTTCTTCCTGGTGTATATCAATTATTATCATTATGAGCCGAACAATGATAAAGGAATGGTGGCTTGCTCTGCGCTGTTAGTTAGTTCCAGGTGCGGCCACGGGTGGCGCTGAGGTCGATTTACGTAGCGGAAGTAGGACTATCTAGCGAATAAACGTGGAAAAAGACGATGTACTCTCTCATAATGGACTTCGGACGTCTTAGGAAACATAATACAAATTTTATTTTAAGGTAAAATTTTTATATTATCCTGTAGTAAATCAGCATTTAACCAAAATCTAGTTTCAAAAGTAGGTTTGAAACTTTGATATACAGCAATACAAAACTGAAAACAGCATCATGTTCCTATGCTGCATTCCTATGCTTGACCAGACCTGACCCAAGGGTGAAGAACCTTCTATAAATACGAGGAGCAGCCCTGGCCTGATGGATTTCGATGAATTTAAATGATTACCTGAATTAGGACACTACTTTTTTCTTGTACTAGCTATCATCACCACATGACACTGGCAGAAAGTTAAGATTGGCTCAATTGCCAAGGAAAATAAGATACAACAAATGATCATGCTCATCACACAAGACATTTGTCTTGTGTGGAAATCTAACCCACAACCTCCAGCGAAGCAATCAGGGCCACTGCCCACTAAATCAACAGGTCAGTCATGTATATTACCTATGTCCTGAATTAACCAGATTCATTGTATGCAATAGGTACAGTTTACTCACATTTCCATTCTTACTGGGTTCTTTATCATTGAGAGAGATTTTCGGCAGGTCATCATTAAATGAGAGATCACAGGAGTCATTTATTGTTATTGGAGAATATATTTTCTGACTTGACTGTGCCTGAAATGGAATAAATACTAGGTTAAAATAGAAGGAGCAGCTTCAACATTTTTAGTGTTAAATTATTAGTTAAGTATGAACTTGATGTAACTATAAGTCAAGGAGAGTAAGTTCTTTAAACACACATAATAAAACACACACACTACACACACTTGATAAAATTGATGAACATATAAAACTGACAAAAAAACTGGTTCTTTCTTAGCACTTATTGATGAAGAGTAAAATTCTTTTTGCTATTCTCACCAGTCTGTTGAATTTTACCCTGGTTTTGTCCGCGATAATGATAGGTAGCTTAAAACACTCGGCAATAATATAGGTTTAATTTTCGTAATTAGATTGGCATTCAAAATTTTTACTTATTTATATTTTAATTTAGATTTGATGTTGCAATAATTTATTTACACGTTATGTATGGTTTCCTCAGGACACTATGTTTTGCCGTATCCGACAATAGATAGCCTCTTCATAATTACAATTTAGATTTCAGTAACATTTTACTGCAAAGTTATCTCATGCTAAAGTGAACCAAATAGGTACTTACAGTTTTAAGGAAATCGTTCCGTAATCTATCAAAAGACTCGTCAAGTATTATCACATCTGAACTTCTGTTATGTTTATTTATGTCTTGAGTTACTTTTGACCTGGATTTCTTTAATGATAGCTTCAAAAATCCTGCAAACACACGTGTAAAAGTATTTTTCACTTCTCACGTAAAAACTGTACAATTCTCTATAAACTGTGAAGTTAGGATGTATACTTACGGTTATTCTGCCTAATTTGTGTGGTCTTAGTGTCCATTTTTTATCAAAAGTTGGTGAAACAAACGAAAATAAGGAAATAATCCATGAGATATGAAAATATTTAAAAAATATCAGCCGTTGATTATGACAGATTGTGACAACTGATAGACGGTGTTGCCATTATCCTGTCCCAGTAGTTTCAAGCTTAATTTGTTTTATATTTGAATATTTATTTGGGTGTTTATTTTGTGTCGTTTAATTACTATACACATTATGTTAATGATTTTTTATTAATTTAGCACAATTAAATTAAGACACAAACATTATACAGCACCATCTTGCGGTGAGTAGTAGTATTTATACAGAAACCATTTCAAGTGATTTTGCTCTTTGACGCTAGATTGCGCTAGTAGTTTGAATTGTATAGTTTTATTTCGTACTAGCTAATAAATAGATCGCGCTGTAGTTAATTTATTCAGTAGTATGTATGAATAAAAATTAGTAACATTTTTGAGACGTGCTTTTGAGATAATGATGGGCAAAATACCACCAATGTTTCTCGGAAAATTGAACGAAATAATTAAATTGAAAGAACCATTTATCAGTGACCGTTCTTTTCTATTTTCTATAAACGAGTGTTATAGGTATTGCCTAAGGACAAATGGTCAATGTGCAATAATATTGTTAAAACAGAAAAAAAAAGATCTCTTGCTCGGCTTTTATTTGTCGTTATGTGTTTTTTAAACCTTCACAGCATAATTTGCTATGCCTTTCATTTGTATTTACGCAAACAGAGCGCCAGTTGCACCGGTATCTGGGTCAAGTAGTACTATGCTTTTATTATGAAACAGATTTGGGCAGATTCACTTTAACCATTATCATAATGATCTTCACATTAGAATTACAGAAACACTTTAGATTTTTATCGGATCATTAGGAGCAAAGCTTTATGGTCAGTTTCCGTTCTAATTTGCAATTTATAAGTGTTAGGTCATCTTTGATGTTTTATTTTTCAGGCAAATAGGTACTTATATACCTAAATCTAAATAGGAAAGATTAGGGGAAGGCCACATTAGTATTCAAAATTCAAATACCTATTATAACCTACAATAGATAGTACAATCTAAACTTTAAACCCACGACTTACAACTCGTAAGTCGGAGCCGTTGCCACTGAACCACCACTACTCTTTTTTATGAACTATTGCAAAACTTTCAGGTAGGTATTCTCATTTGTTGTCAAGTGGACCGCGCGAAGTAAGTAGTTATGAACAATAGTCAACAGAAGTGTAGTAAAGTTGTGTTGCAAATGTGCAGTTAGTGCTGTTTTAAAAAAAATAGACCAAACGTTTTTTAAATTTTAATAACGTCTTTTTATATTATATTTTTAACTACTTAGCTACTGAAGAGCAGGGCAGTGCCCCGGGACCTTTTATTGGACTATCTACCGAAAAATTCTCCCAACGAAATCTAAATAAAATAGGTTGCAACACTATTTTAATCATGGCAAGTTCTTTTTAACCAATAAAGTCGGACACTTCCTGCCGCTCCACCTCTAGAACAGCCCCCCTAGCCAAATTACGATCGTTTCGTTTGCGTCGAACGCCTCGAGTTGGCCACGCCTCCGATTCCTTTGTTCTGACCACGTGACTGAGCGTAACTTGGCTAGGGGGGCAGACGAGGTTATTTCATGATTTTCCATGTAAAAAAGGGCCCCTAGTTTTTTTTTTTACCCCAGGTTAGTTGGTCACCTAACTACAAACTGATATTACTAAACGAGTTACGAGGACTTAAGGATGGATGAGAGACGGAGACCAAATAAAAGATGGATGGATTGACAGGATAGAATGGAAGAAAGAAAGGTGTTGCGCCCCCGACCCGAAGTAACATGGGACAAGGGCAGTGATATATAACATGATAATGAAATATCTCGGCATTTTATTTCTTTTTTCTGTTCTTGTAAATTCTGAGATATTATTTAATAAGCGGGAAGAGGACGAACGAGATGACAATTATGCCTTGGAAGTTGGGTAGGCCTTTGGTGTGGGAAGGCACGGGTCTACACCCCATCTACAAACGACGCAATACGGAGAGTAATGGATTGGCTAGCAAGGAATTTATTAACTTTGAACGTTACAAAAACCAAATTCTTACGTTTTATTTTACCGAACTTACCAAAACCAGCTGAAGAAACCGGAAACTTAATAGCCCATAACTGTCCGCAAAACAATACAGTTTGTACTTGTCTGTCGCTGACGATGGTAAAATCTGTAAAATATCTCGGGGTGTTTGTCGACGAGAAACTAGACTGGACCACTCAATTGGAGTCATTAACATCTCGAACCAGAAGACTAATATACATTTTTTAAAATCTGAGGTTTTCAGCGGATAAAGATACTCTCCGTATGGTTTACTTGGCTCTGTGTCAATCAATTCTGACGTACTGTATCCCTGTGTGGGGGGGAACTTATAAAACTGAGCTATTAAAGCTTGAAAGAGCTCAAAGAGCTGTGCTTAAAGTAATAAACTTCAAACCACGTGACTATCTCACATCTATGCTATATACAGAATACAATGTCCTATCTGTTAGAAAATTGTATATCCTAAGAACCATCCTCTACAAACACTCTATGTTCTCTTACAATAAGCAGCTTTTGAGTCAGCGGCGCTGTGGTTTTCCGTTATGTCCTACCGTCTCTTGCAGGACTGCCTTCATAAGACGACAGTTTAATGGTTTATGTGCTAGGCTATATAATAAAGCCCACAAACTACTCAATATATATGTCTTAACTAAGTGTGAGGTAAAGAAGAAACTAAATTCCTGGCTTCAGACACTAACATATAATGATACCGAGGAGCTTCTAACTACTATACATTAAATGAGATAGGCTTAAACATAAAATACGCTTAAAAACTAACATACACATACTCACTCTCATACACACACAAACGCACACACACTACACATATTTAACTAAGTACTTTGTCCACCCACTGCACGTACCAATGTTTTTGTTTTTTCTTTTTTTTTGTAACCCTAATACGACCCTCTAAAATTGGAAACTCTTTTCTAAGATACAGACAGAATTTCTGCCTAGTTTAGGAAAGGGAGTCCTAGAACCCACTGTATACTGAGTGTACTGTTTGTCTCTAATGTTTAAGACTACTCTGTATGCCTTGTACAAACTACTTATTGAATAAATTATTATTATATTATATATTATTATTATTATTATATCTTCTGAGTACAGTAGGCTGTTCTCGGGTAGCTGCTGCAGGTGCAGAAAACCTCAAACGGCGTAAGTATAATAATATCTTGTCGGAAGTTTTAAGTTTGAGCTGTTTTGGGTTGAACACTAGGGCCATGGGTTCCAAGCGCTCATCGAGTTGTTCGGGATATCAACAAAAAGCTGGTTGACTGTTCGCGTGACCAGAGGGCAGCACCCCTAGCCAAGCTGATAATCTGCAATCGTTAACGCTAGTCGAAAAGTAATCAAATGTATGGGAATGACATCATCTCAACGTTAAGTCACGTGGTCAGAACAAACGAATAGAAAATTCGTAGCTAAGTTCACCTCGTTCAAAATCATAGAATGAATTGTTATCGTTTCTAAAATGTTCAACGCTATATCCTTTGTTATTGTAGAACGAGCAGCCGACTTAGGCGCGTCAACATGGCTACCAACTTATTGTTTTCTATAATTGCTGACACCAAGGCGTTACCGATTGGAGAACGGAATTCGACACGAAACGGTTGTAATTTGGTTAGGAGGTTTGGTTAGGCTGTACATATCTTCGGTCAACGAATCAGCATTGGTATCCATCGTGGCAATGCTGCCAGCGTTCTGGGCACTTTTCCTATTGACATCGATATGTATGAATTTTTTGATGGTTAGTTCTTTATCTACTCGTTTGTGCATATTATTATTTTCAGTTTGTTTAAACAATACCTATTAAATTATAATATTAATAAGCGGATTGACATAGTAGAGGCTCTTATTATTTTATCTATAGCCATTTAACATGACAACTTCATGGACAATTTATGTTGATACTGTTTCAATAGTATCTGTTTCTGTGATTTGACACAGAGCAAAAATTTCTGAGACTACAATAGTTTTTCATAGATTATTCTGGGTCGGTTAAGTAGTGGAACTACGCAAGTCGTTCTAATGTATTATAATCACGTTTTTTTTGCTGCTTAATTGGTACAATGGTTGAGCTATTGGCAATTGCGTTGCGTGTCGCAGGTTCAAGCCCCGAACGCATCAAATATTAGTAAGACCACAGATTAAGTAACACCTACTTAGTAGTAAGGCCTATAGATAGTTGTTCCTTAAGTCTATGTGTCTTAAGTATAATTTTCGTATGTAATCGTATGGTAATTATGATGAATTAAAAGTAAAGAAAAGACTCAATACTTTTTTGCGTTCCATAATGTCACATAGTTGGTATGTTATTTAAAAGATTCAATTATGGACCCTGTCAGTGTCGGGCAAGTTCTAAGATGAATGGATTATGTGAGGAATGATATCAAAGAAAAGGGAGTTAGTGATAGTTTGCCGTCCGACCGTCCAGTAACTATCCTGACCGAGCCCAAGTCGTCGACGGCGCGTACTGTTCCACTCGCGCCTCAGGGAGATGTCAGCAAATCGTAGGGGCCCAGCAGGGTCGAAGCCTACTGGGGCTACAGGTAGTGTAAAAACGAAACCCGGGGCCCTGGGACGAAGGCAACGAAAGAACAGGAGTGGGTTTTTAGTTAGTAAAAGTCGTCACCATCTCTCGCTCCGCCCAAGAGCGCGATTTGTCATTAGATGATATTCCCACCTAAAAAAAAAAACGGGTGACAGGATAGAATGGAAGAAAAAACGTGTTGCACCGACCTCAAGTAAAATGAGCTAAGGGCAGGAAGAAGAGGAAGAGCATTATTTTAGGGCCTCAACACACGGCGCACACCATCAAGACAAAACAGTCAAGTCTAGCGACATGCGTCCAGTGTTGCCAACTTAGTGGATTTTCCACTAAAACTGGTTGTTGTAACCCCCCATTTAGTTGCGAAATATTGGTTTTAGTGGCTAGTTTTTTCTAGTGCTTTAGTAAAATTCAATTTTTTACTAAAAATGCAATCACTCGGGTGTAAATCAGCACCATAGAATCCATAATTATCAATCTGATACCGACGATGATTCTGCAAAAAAAAATGATTCGTCTGAAGATGAATTAATACATAGCTCCCAACTAGCAAAATAGCCATAAGAATAATCCTTAATAAGAGCTTAGACCTTATAAAAGGTTTATATCTGTCTTGGCAAAGATTGTGTAACTTATAAAAGCACCTTATAAGACGTATTGTGCTAAAAGACACTTGTAAGTGTATTTGTTCTAACAAAAGCATTATCAAGATTAATGTAAGATGAAAAAGCACTTAATGAAACCATCATACAACTACTATAAGGGCAAATAATCTTACAAGGTGCGTGCTTATACTTACAGACGTTTAGAAGTGTGTTTAAGAGACATTTTGCTAGTTGGGCTGTTATTGAATAATTTGTATGTTGATTTACCTACTAATATTAATTTACGGCTACTATACAACAAACGTGTTTTTTTATTGGAATAAAATTACGAGTTATCAAGCTCAGGAAATAAAAATTCAAAAGTCAAACCTAATTTTCAACTAGAGTTAAGGTTTTAAGGTAAAGATTGGTTTTGTAATAAAGAATTCCCTTATTTCAGCTGTCTTCAGAAGAGACTCAACAAGCAAACTCCTTCTTGAAGAGGAAGTTTCACAAAAATCTCTAAAACTAATCGCTTTCTACTCTTAGGTATTTAAAACAGGATTTAGTTCTACCTAAGTTACTACGATTTACGTAGGTACTTACGAGTTTTTTGTTTGCAGCACAAACTTGCGCAATATGTACGAACAATTTGAAAAACAATAAAACAAAATAGCTAAGTAATACATACGCCTGCCAGTTGTTTATTCAACGTTTAATGTTGCTTGCTATGGTTGACAACATAACTTTTGTCCTCCTCGCTCATGAAAAACAGCTGTACCTACATATTTTAAATGATAAAGTAATGAACCGTGACGTCTAGCAAGTTAGAAGCGTAATTCGGAATAAATAATATCTATCCTACCCTTGCCCTTAACGCCACGCATGCGCTGTTCGCCCCGACGACGCAAAATGGCGTCTATTTTCTATTAATAACAACTAAAGTTGGCAAAATTGCACCGGGACACAGTTTTTACTAATAATTACAGTTTGCACAATGCTCTTTCTAAAGAACGGACCATGAGGCGCATTGCTGCAAGTTTTTAAAAGGGAATTTCGTCGCGACAGTGACCTCTGACACAGATACGGGCCACTTTAATTTGAGACGCGTCGGTGTAACGATCGCTTGTGCGCGGAGGTCAAATTGGTCTGGAATCAGCTGTTTTCAAAAATCGAATGCTTCAGACCTAAAAAATCGCGATATTTCGCCAGTTTGACGTCAGTTTTCGTTGTGTGCGGGTGGATATTTGTACCGACCATGTAATGGTGAGTGATAGCCGGTGGATTTACGAAATAGTGACCTAAGTAGCCTAGAGTGTATTATTTTAACATTTTGAGTGGAATGCGTAAAAACGTGCTTTTACCTAGAAAATAAAGTGTTAGTGAATGTTGTGTGTAGATTTTCTGTTTTTATAGATATTAATTTGGAATGTTTTCGTAGGTTTAAAACAAAATCGATAGCACTTTGGTCCAGCCACGTGGTGTCTCACATTTTCCTAAAGATGTTGCATGAAATAGTACCTTATAATATTAAGTGGACAACTCAATTTACTTCGACGGTATTGATTTGACGTTTTGTAAAATTTCGCGATTAATTAAGTGCTGTGTTTATGATTTTCAATCAAAGGCAGGTAGGTAGTAGGTACTTCTTGCGGAGATACATTATAACTGAAAGTGATACAAATACTTCAAACAAATGTCGATAGGTAGGTACTAACACAAAAATAATTACTTACTAAATACCTAATAAACGGTTAACATGTTAACTAAGTTCTACCAAACGACATTAACATTAAAACAAAAAGAATTTTAAACATAAGTAAGCGCGAAAATCGTACAAATGTAAAAGACACAGGTACCTACCTACTTAAATACAATCAAGTCTGATTTACATAATATTAAGTACACAATAATACGTAAGTAGGTAGGTAACGCTAACATTTTTAATCTTCACACAGTAAAAACAAAGTCCCTTTTCGAATCTGTTTACTTATAGTTACGCTATCTCCTAAACAACGCAACGGATTTTGATGCGACTTCTACTAATAGAAAGAGGTTTATGTGTATAATGTTCACTCGTGCAAAACCGGGGCGAGTCACTAGTGTCCTCGTGAGGGAACGGATATCCCTCGCCTCGTACTCGCCGACGAACAAGAACTCGAAGAGCTCGTCTAGTTGGTCTGGTAACCGTCCGGACCGAGCCCAAGTCATCAATGACGTGTAGTGTTCCACGCGCGCCTCTAAGAGATGTCAGCGTAACCGTAGGGGCCCAGCAGGGTTGAAGCCTACTAGGGCCATGGGCAACTGAAGGAACATAGGTGTGGTTTTAGCCAGTAAAAGTCTGAAACGCCCTCCCCTTCCGCCGTAGAGCGAGAGAAGTCATTCGAAGTGTCCTCTAGAAATAACATTATTATATTACACTATTATCCTTTGCCAGCTGATATTTTACGATAAATGTCAATGTCAAGGACAGTTATACATAACGCATATAATTTAAAACTACTATAAATTAACATGCAACATTAAACTTCACAGTTTATAATGTAATAAATAACTGTTCAAATGTCTGGCTACTAACATTATCTAATATATAAAATTCTCGTGTCACAGTTTTCGTTGCCATACTCCTCCGAAACGGCTTGACCGATTTTGATGAAATTTTTTGTGCTTATCCGGTATCTATGAGAATCGGCCAACATCTATTTTTCATCCCCCTAAATGTTAGGGGTAGTCCACCCCTAAAATTTTTTTTTATTTTTTAGACAAGGAAATTATTTATACCTATGGCAAAATAACGTTTGCCGGGTCAGCTAGTTATCTATATTATCTAAAAAGGAGAAACTGACTGACTGACATCAACGGACAACCAAAACTACTGGGACTACGAGCGTGAAATTTTGCACAAGGCTTCCTTTTATGACGTAGGCGAGCACTAAGAAAGGATTTTCGAAAATTCACACTCTAAAGGGATGAAGCGGGGACGAAAAGTTTGTATGGAGAAAGCTACTTTTTCGCGGTCGAAGCTGTTGGTAGAAACTAGTTATATATAAAAGGAGAAACTGACTGACTGACATATCAACGCACAGCCGAAACTACTGGGAAAGGAGCATGAAATTTTGCACAAGGTTTCCTTTTACGATGTAGGCGAGTACTAAGAGTGGATTTTCCAAAATTCACCCCCTAAGGGGATGAAACAGGGGCCCAAAGTTTGTATGGAGAAACCTATATTCACGCGGGCGAAACCGCTGGCAGAAGCTAGCCTAGTTTCTGTGTAAAACTAGGTAGTAGTAGTGTACTATATGTGTCGCGCATTTTGTCCATAGGGTAGACGTAGGTAGTAGGTAAATCTATAATTATAACTAATTTTATGAATCCCTTACTAGTTACCCGACTACGGCAAAGCCAAAGGAGGGTTATGATTTTGACAGGCTAATATAGGTATGTATTATTGGTGCCTAATGTACTTATCAGAACTTGACATAAGAGTTATCGTTAGAACCGTTTTAATTGTCTGCTGAACATAAGCTACGTGACGTGTCTCAAAACTCGATATGACGCCCTCTAGCGGTCAAACTTAATGAGTTAAAAAAAAAAATTAAGATAAATACGCCGTGTTTGGTATCATTTGAAAGGGCTTTACTTGTACATTTCAAAAATATTGCTCAAATTTTATGTGACGCCCTCTAGCGGACAAAGCTCATGTGTTAAAAAAAATGTTATGATAAATACACAGTGTTTGATATCATTTGAAAGGGCTTCACTGGCACTAATTAAAAATAATATCATCAAAATTCAATGTGGCGCCCTCTAGTGGACAAAAAGTTTTGTGTTAAAAAATGATAAATACGTCGTTTTTGGTATCATTTGAAAGGGCTTCACTTGTACATACATACCAAAATAAATAGTATAGAAGCACAGTGATTTAACACAAATTGATATTATATAAATAAAAATAAAAAAAAGCTAAAACCCAATTACGACAAAAAAAAAAACGACGCTGAGTATGAAACAAGATTTTCAGGACGCTAAATTAAATAAGGTAACTGAAAAAACAACAAGAACAGAAAAAAAAGAAAAGCCGTAGTCACACGTTATTAAAGTGTTTCAGTTGGTACGAGTATCTATAACGTGTAACAGCGGCTTTTCTTTGACTTTGTCAACTGACTTTAAGTAAGTAGTAACATCGATATACAGTGTGTCCGACATACGCTATGTTCAAACAACAATAACTTTTAAAGTATTAAACATACAGTTGTGAATTTTATGTTGCATTGTAGCTTAGCTCAAAAACTGTCGATCTAGTATAAAAAATAAAAAAGTTCTCGGGGTTGTCTTTGTAGTAATTAACAATTATTGGTTGAATTGCATAATTTTTTGTTTTTTTTTTCGACTTTCACATTTTTTTCAAAAGTTATGGAATTGTGAACACATTGTTTTGTAATGCAGACGGTAGATAATATTATTGCCTTTCGAATAAGCCTATTTTTATCTCAGTATGACTAAAACTTTAAGATATATGATGTTTTTTGTACTCGCATAGAGCATATTTCAAAAAAAAAAAAAAATGGCTGCCACATAGCGGTGAAGTGTATTGGACCCAAGCCTATAGTGTAATTGTTTAAAATAGCTTATATTAAAGTATTTAGAATATCGCTAGTCCATGTCCAGACACACTGTATATGTACTACGTACAGTAGTAATTATTATCGCCAATTGACTTAAGTGTTTTACCTTCTACCTGATTGTGAAAAGGAGAAGCAAAAATTAGAGTGAAAGGTAATTCTCCTTCATCATTTTTATGCCACTCAGGGATAGTGTATTAAGCATTTGATTAGTGAAGTAATCGTAATGGAATCAGTAGGTAGGTTATACTTCAAGGACTTGACTTTTTTTAAGAGCCGGTTGTACTCACTGAGTATTTTGTATGAACTCCGCTCGGGTCTATGTCAATTTCGCAGCCCCGTAACAGCACTTTTTTATATATATAAAAAAAAGTGTTTTATATATAAAAAAAAATAACTATTCAAGATTTTTTTTGAAAGGCCTTTTAAAAAAACATATTTTATTATTTTTTGGAACTTTCAAATATTTCCGTGACGTAATCTCGTAGACATACACTTTTAAAATCGTAAGTTAGGATCAGATTCGCGATTTTTTTTTATCGAGCCAACTAATTTATATCATGTTTTGATTTTTGCCCGGCAGTGGCTCATATAGTCAATTTTAATAAAATAATTTTTCATGGTGTTCTTTTTTATATTTGTGGGTTTCCAGAGGTTTTAAAAAGCTCGAAATGAGTAGAACCTGGCCTTAAGTATATAATAAAAATCTCTTTGTAATATTAGTTTAGATACCTCAGTTACATGAGCTCTGGCTAAGTAGGACAATATCCAAGGCTCTCCTCCTTTTTGAAGTGGCTTAAAACTCACCGGTGTTCCTTTAGTTACCCTTTGCGAAGACTCTTTCGAACAATTCTACAGCACGTACTTAAGCCCCAAATTCATTAATTTCAAGGCAAGTTCTTAATTTCATTCCTGTTTCGTTAACGTTAAGATACGTGTTAAAAACAATTACATAATTGATCCTGACCATGACAAAGACAACAGGTTTAATATTATTTGGATTAATTGTGATGAAATATTGAGTTACATTATCAATATGGGTTACTGAGAAATGTCGTTGATACTGGAATTTTAATGAAGAATATGTATAATATATAATTACTATACAATAGTTACCTACTTATAATTTTGTGTAGGTATTGTATAGTTTTTACTATGCTAAGAGAGAAAATCACTTGTATAAATAAATTAATCATAATAATTTCTATTATATCTATTACATTTTTAACTTACCGATTACCTAATTATTCACTTGCTCAGACATTTTAGTTAACCTTTCGAGTACCTTAATTAGAGACACAATAGAAAGACAATGAGTGAGCTTGAGGTTTAAGAATTAAGTTGCTAATTTTATTTGACCAATTAGTTATTCGGTCTACTTACTTAATATTTCTGGAAATGATATGGTGACGGCCATCTACTTATCTATTCTTTTTTTTATTATTGATAGGCTCGCGTTTGACCACTATCTCACCTGATGGTAAGTGATGATGTGACCGACGATGGAGCACGCTTGCCTAGAAGTAACCTATTCACTCTTGACTTAAAGACCCCTAGGTTGTAGCTATTCGTAAAAATCTTACCTTGAAAACTGGGAATTAAGATTAAAGCGATCATCGAGCATCTTCTTGCTATTGTCCATTTTACTTGGGGTCGGCGCAAAAGGGTTTTGCCTTCCGTCGTCGTCTTTTCTTTCATTCCACTCCTCATATAATCCATTCATCTTTTCTTTGGTCTCTATCTCCTACTCCATCCATTCACATGTGTAGGTAATCATAACTCTTTTAGTAACACAAGACCATACAAAAACAAACGGTGCAAGCAAGCTAACATTCCACCTAAATGTTGCGCTAAAAATTGAAAAATATAGAAAATAATATCATCGGTATCGGGAACTGGGTCAGGGTATCGGTCAGGGCTCCAGAAAAAGGAAACTTCAAACCCTTGATCCAGCAGAACGAGAGCCTCCTAAGATGTTGATCTAGGCTCGTGTCTATTAAGCCATTTGCTGACACGACTATCGGTACAATCATTGCCGCATTCACATCCCACATGTTGATAACCTGGCGAGCCAAGCTAAGATAAATTGATTTGCTTATCTTTCTCGGCGTTCATGAGGTTCGAGTCAAGCGAGACAGTTAAATCAACAATCAGTGCTCGCCTTTTGATTTGATTCACCACTGCTATTTTTTTTTTAATGTTATAAACTAGTGCTTGACTGAGGTCCCAAGCACTAGTTTACGGCGCCAACATTTACTTAATTTGTTACACTAATCTACAATTTTTTTATTTTTAAAACGCACAATATATTTATGACCATAGCTGTTTCTTTATATTTGATGTTAGTTCAAATTTGATAGTAGAATAATTCCATCACGTCTGAATTTTCAGCTGTATCTTAGTAAAGTGGAAAGGAGTGGAATTCCCTGCCGGAATCTGTTTCCTGATAGCTACAACCTCCCCTAGGTTAAGTCAAGAGTGAAGAGGTTACTTCTAAGCAAGCGTGCGCCACATCATCGCTTACCACCAGGTGAGACGGTGGTCAAACGCAAGCCTATCAATAATAAAAAAAGTTTCACTAAAATTGTATGGGACATGACCCTTACATGACATTGATAATACTTATTAAAATAAAAAATAAAAAACTATACTTAGACAATTATTTTATTTTAATTTTTAAAGTAATGATCTGTAAGTACACAAGTAACTATTTTAACTGTTGTCAACTTTTTTTTTTAATATCTGCAGTCCAGAGTTCTGATACTGTTTTACTCAAGAAAGCTAGTTACGAGGGCCCTTCCCCACTCGTCTATCGTCGTACCTACTCATGGTTTAAAAGCTTGTTGGTTCATCCAACGCTATCCAACGCAACGTTTGATAAAAAGACAACGCGAAAACAGAGTGATATTACCTGAACGCTCTACTGGCACTGGGTAATACCGTCATTCACTCGAATATTTCACAAAACTTGTTCCAAAAAATACGTGTTTATTTTTTTAAACTGTAAAAGTTTTTGAAAAAATTTTCTTTATTTAGAATTTTGATTAAATTTGCAAGGCTTCTATCGTCATATTTTTCTGACTTTTTCAACTTATGAGTACATTATGAAGGTCAAAGTTCATGCAAAATAACTGATTTACCGAGGTCTTTACTGGATTAGTTTTACACAAATTTATAAATTGATTTCAATAGAAGCCTAGATAATATTCACAAGATACCTGTGTTTCCAAAATATTTAATAAAAAATGTGTGATAACGTCATGATCATGTAAGAGCGGTTACTGTATGAAAAACAGTAAAAATGTATGTCGGTTTGGACGCTCTTAAGATATACTAATTTAGTTTATTTTAGCCAATTTTTTACATGTAATTTCGGTGAATACGAGCCAAAAACGTAAAAAATAGACCGCTGATGTATTTTAAAAATGTTTTGTGTGTATTTTTTACCTTTTTATGGATTTTAGGGTTCCGTAGCCAAATCGCAAAAAAACGGATTTAGGATTCATCATGTCTGTCTCGCACCCCCGGTGCGACACTGTCACTTTTGCAAAAAATGCAAAAATGAATTAAATATCTCAAAAAAAAGGCCTTAGGCACCCCTTAACTTGGTGCAATAACGTGACTTTTGTAGTACGCATAGTTTCTGTAGGAGGCCGTGAGTTTCATTGCCGTTTTGGCGCGAATCACGGGTCGCTGGGAGCAACATCGTTTTTAAATGCTTTTCCTGAAAAACTACATTTTTGCATAAGTGACAGTGTTGCACCGCGGGTGCGGTCTGTCTGTCCGTCCGTATGTCACAGCCACTTTTTTCCGAAACTATAAGAACTATAACTGTTGAAACTTGGTAAGCAGATGTATTCTGTGAACCGCATTAAGATTTTCACATAAAAATAGAAAAAAAAAGATAAATTTTGGGGGTTCCCCATACATAGAACTGAACCCGTACGTGTGGGGTATCTATGGATAGGTCTTTAAAAATCATATTGAGGAAGATAAGAGAATGATAAAACTAAAAAAACATATGATGTACATTACCATGTAAAGTTCCACCGGAAATTGGTTTGAACAAGATCTAGTAAGTAGTTTTTTTTTATACGTCATAAATTGTAACCGCGGAAACCTCAGTGCGCGAGTTCGTTTCGCACTTGCCCTGCTATTTTTTACTTTTTTTTAAGGTAAAAAATAGTTTGTGTTACGGACTTTTTAAATACGAAATCACTTAACATAATATACATATATTTTTTAATATAGGAGTGGGTTTTAGTCAGCAAAAGTCTGACACGCCCTCTCGCTCCTCCCTAGAGCGCAAGAAGTCATTAAATGATTTCCCACCTAAATAAAAAAAAGCTGCCTCACAGGATTAAAATATAAATTAAATTCATTTCATGAATTCATGACAAACAATTGAATGTGAACAATGTTTAAATTAGGATAATAAAATTCAATTGTTTTCGTTTCTCAAAACATTGTTGTAATACTCGTAAGTAATATTATTTAATTAGGTAGGTACGTACATACTTGTGACGATATTTCATATTTATTACGTGTGCAACGATTTGTATTGCTTTGTAGTAAAAACATTGTATTTAATTAGCTACGAAATAGTAATAGTTTTCATATTTTAATTGTGAGTGAATTGTAATGACAAAAAGAAAATGAGAATAAAAAAATACAAAAAGTATTTGGCAGCGGTGGGATTCGAACCCACGCCTCCGAAGAGACTGGTGCCTTAAACCAGCGCCTTAGACCGCTCGGCCACGCTACCACTTGAAAGGTTTGTCGAAATTACCAATCAGTTTCTAAATACAAATTATGCGACTCGTCCGTAGACTATGACCTTGATTCTATATTTGAAATAAATTGATGTTGTACCTACATTATTTTTATAACGGACGCGCGAGCGTAGTGTTGCTATAATTAATAAAATTACACCTAATATTGTTTTTTTATTTATAAACACTATTGGAATTTTAGGTCATTGGATGTTCAAATATTAATAAATAATTATGTAACTTTTCTATATCCTTGACATTTAAAGATAAATAAACACTTTTAAAATGAATTTAATCGTAATAGACATATTATATTGATATGATTATGTCTATATCTAATGAAATAATAATATGAATTAGGTTTGAGTAATAAAAGGAATTTAGGTACTTAATGCGATGGGTTTATCAAAATCTGTATCATATTTTTGTTATCATTACAGACATTACAGTGACACTAAATTTGTGTAAACATTTTAATCGAATTTTAATGAGTTTGGTGAGATAGAACAAGTACTTACAAGGATTACACATGAATAATCACACTGCTCTTTTTAGGGTTCTTTATGTACACAAAGGGTAAAAACGGGGCCCTATTACTACCACTCTGCAATCCGTCTGTCAGTCTGTCTGTCACATATAAAAAACTCATTTTGTATAGTTTCGATATTGAGCTAGATTCATGATAGCACAAGTTTAAAGTTTAGTGATTTTTGGTTGCTATTTAACTTAGATAATTCTGTATTCTTTTGTATTAATGATAAATAAATGAAAAAAAAAACCTGTGTCTCAAGAAACGAAACTAGCTAGACAGTTGAAATTTTCACAGATGATGTATTTCTGTTGCCGCTATATCAACAAATACACAATAAATATTTAAGTAGGGCTCCCATGTATACAAACTTAATTTTTTTGCCTATCAGGTTGACCCTCGAAATATTTACAGAACATTTAGTTGTATGATCAAAAATAAATAATTTAAAAAAATCCTACATATTTAAGGGGCTACCATTACCATACAACTTGATGTTTTTTTGCTCGATATTAATATTGTAGTATGGAACATGGAACCCTTCATGTGCGATTCCGATTCGCACTTGGCCATTTTTTTTAAGTACCTAATGTTGCCAGGTGTCTGGCTTTTTTTTTATTGCCAAATAAATGAAAATTGTTAAATAACAAAGAGACAAAACTATTATAGAAACACCGACTTCCGAAACTAAAGTTATTTTGCACATTTCAGTGTTTTTTAACATAGAAGTCGGTTGTATTTGTTTTTGTAAAAAGTTTTTTATTAACAATATACTCTATTACTTCTTTAAAACGTTTACAGGCCTACGCACACATCCCAGTGGTTGCACGCGATAAAATAATTCGGTCACGAAACTGCAAAATATTTCGCATCTAGATAATTTGGTGAATAGAATTTTTTATTTTCATATGAAATCAATAAACTCAAAAACTACTGGACCGATGATAATAATAATTTCAAACTAATATCTGCCTAGCAGATATGGATGCCTGGAGAGCAGTTGTTGCGAGTAGTAATGGTCCCGACTTACGAGTTGTAGGTCGCGGGTTCAAACCCTCCCAGGCGCAATACTTTGTGTAAATTACCACATCACCACTGCTCTCAAAACGGTAAAGGAAAACATCGTGAGGAAACCGGCATGTCCTAGAACCAAAAATTCGAAGACATGTGACATTCACCAACTCGCACTGCGTGCGCGTGGTGGATTACAGCCCCATTCCCTCTCCTAGAGAGGAGGCCTGAGTCCCAGCAGTAGAAAACATTAAAATGCTGATTATGCTTATGCTATATCTGCCTAAACATCATATCCTACGGCGGCCGAACGGGCGGGATGGACTTTGACGTCAAAGTCCATGTCGGACTTCTCTTTCTTATAAGCAGCTTTGAAGTATAACTTCTTACTAGAACTGATAATAGCAATTAAAAATATGCATTTTCGAGAAACGTCTCAGTGTTTATCGAGTAGAAATCTCGTGATGTCAAATTGACATGACGTATTGCCGTATCAAGACAGAAAATCATTATTGATGATAATTGGCAAAACAATACACATATGTAACAACTACTGATTATAAGAGAAAACCATTAATTTTCCTGTTATACCAGCTGTCATTATCATAAATTAATTATAAGACAATTATGTATAGCTGAATCAACCTTATAAAGTTCCCACTGCTGGGACTCAGGCCTCCTCTCTCGGACAGGGAATGGGCTGTAATCCATCAAGCGGGCCCAGAGCAGATTAATGGATGTCACATGTTGTCGATTTGGTTCTAGGACATGCCGGTTTCCTCACGAATTTTTCCATCACCGTTTTGAAAGCAGCGATGATGAAATAAATTACACTAAGTAATGCGCCTGGCTGGGTTTGAACCCACACCTACAATTCGTAAGTCGGGGCCGTTATCACTTGGCCACCGCTGCTCAGAAAATTAGGTATTATGGAAAAAATAATTTGGAAGTAAATAATTTTAACAATACGTTTAATTCGACTATCACAGGATCATAGCACATACACAACCTAAACAATTACAATTACAAAGACCACAATACTAGTATATTTATGAATTATGATCAGTTGAATCTGCCTAGTATCTTCCCAATAATGTCGAGGTAGGTTCCAGTCTAAACGACTTAATTATGACCTATGATGCAACTGATTTAGTACCAGTACCGTAACTATAGGGCACGGCCAGCGGTGACTAGGCGCAGGGCGCAGGCTACGGAGGGGCGCAGAAATTATCAAAACACACAATACATATAATTTATCGTGTATCTAAAACGATCATGCCCTACCAGGAGTACTGATTCCGTGGGTACTACAAGTGGTTGTGATGGGTGGTGTGTTTGAAGTAACACGTCAAGTGTAATTTTTTAACAAGTCATTTTTCTTTTTATTGTTCGAACCGTGTATGTTACTTTTATAGTTATAGAACTTCGCACTGGGCGTATAAAAGGCTAATTACAGTACTAGTTAGTACTCAGGTACATCATAGTTCGTCAGTATGTCTCTCCATGTACATACTAGGGTACACATATACAAATATATGCATACATGTTACTCCTTCACCTTAAAACTGCTGAAGAGATTTGTATGTTTGGCACATGACCATGGGTTGACCATGTCCTGTTATATCACAAAGGATAATTTTTAGGCCGGGAGTATGTTTCCTTAAAATAATAATTTTCTACTTTCACAACGCTGGTTTATACTGCTATACTATTTAAACTTATATTATAAAGAGGTAAAGTTTGTTATTTTTGTTTGTTGGTAATCTCTTAAAATACTAGTTTGATAGCTAAAATTTTTTGACCGATAAAAAGCTGCTTTATTCTTGACATAATATAGGCTATATTTTGTATACGCGGGCGAAGCCACGGGCAGAACCTAGTCTTATATAAATTCAAAAACCAATTCAAAATCAAAGTTATGTTATAATTACATAGGGTGGCTATGTATCGTGTACCTGTATTATCAGTAATCGTTACCCTTCACTATTGCAAATTACATTGCATTCTTTTTGCACTTCGATTTCATAATTATCATTTTCGGAAACAAATGTAACTTCCTCATTAAGACAACTTCCTCAGTTCTCTTCCGGAGGATTTCAATGCCTTTGAACTGTTTATTAATGACGTATCAAACCAATGTATGTAGCCAGTGCCGTAGCTACCAAAGGACTAGGCTGGGTAGTGTCCCAGGTAAGGTTGCCTTTACTAGAAGAAATAGCCATTATAACTCATTTCAAAGGAGGTAAATAACGAGTACAGACTTATAAAAAAGAGTATTATTAATTTAAAAAAAAAAGTTTTTTTTTGGTACTTTTTGCAAAATATGACAATTTTTTATTGATTTTAAGAGAATTGTATTACTCCAAACATTCTAACACCAAGTTAACATTTCACCAGAAGCTCATTTTTTATCGATTTAAATGAAGTCCTGTTCCTCACTTCCCGCCACTTCACATTCATGTGTTAAGCTTATATGTATGCATCATACATGTGTGGTGACTGGCACTAGTATAGTAAATACTGTGTAAAAAAGTGTATTTTACCGTCCTCTATTTAGTGTTATAGATTATAGAGTCTACCTACATGATGCAGAGTACAATACTTTATTTTAGAGTACGGTTTGTAACCCTAGCCCCGAGGCCTCTAAAACCTCATTAGCAAACCTCTGAACTACTGAAAAATTCTCCCGAGGTTATTTGTTGAATTCCCATGTAAAAAAAGGGGTTTTAGTTATTTTTTTTGCCCTAGGACCGTTGCGCGTTTGTCACCTAGCTACGCCACTGTATGTGGCCTAGTTGGCACATTGAAGCTTCTAGATGCCTACTTTCCATCATCAAGGTTAAAAGTCACACGTATCTACTCGTGTAGAAGCTTGTCCCTTACTAGGATATTTTATTATTATTGATAGGCTTGCGTTTGACCACTATCTCACCCCGCCAGATGGTAAGCGATGACGTGTCGACGATGGAGCATGCTTGCTTAGAAGTAACTTATTCACTCTTGACTTAAAAACCTGTGACTTATAGCACAAAACAGCTAGATTAGACCGACGCACACGTGGACCACGCCTGATTTGTACGTAGAACGACGTCGCGTGGCGTGGATCTAATGTAGCTCTACAAGTCTAGTTGCCATATAGGATGTATGGAAACCGACGCGCCCAAAACGGCATACGTGGCACGTGTGCGCAGTGTAGTTATACCTTGAATGTGCTTCCAATTATTCTGATTCTGATTTTTTTTATTTTTTTTTTTATAATATTCCACAACTATCACACAGCGCCGTCTAGTCCCAAGCTAAGCAGAGCTTGTGTTATGAGTACTAGACAACTGATAATCATACTTATATATTTCTAAATACATACATATTATAGATAAATTACACCCAGACACAGAACAAATGATCGTGCTCATCACACAAACATTTGTCCTGAGTGGGAATCGAACCCACGACCTCCGGTATAGCAGTCAGGGCCACTAACCACTAGACCAACAGGCCAGTCCAAAGATTCTGATTCTGTTTCTAAAACAGAATTAGGTAAGTACTCCTGTAACGTGGGTGTGTCCAACATGTCAACATATACAGAAGACACCCAGGCTCGAAACAAACATGCCATGAGCATGAAAGTTTTTTTACGTACGGGAAACGAACTCGCGAAACGCCGCACATAAAGGGTCTAAAGAAAGTAGGCCAAAGTAATATTTTTTTAAATTGATATAAACCAGTGCTGGACTGCGATCCCATCTGATGGTAAGCAGTGATGCAATCATTGATGGTGAGGCGCACTAGTTTATTAAGAGCCTATTCACTCTAGCCTTGAAGACACTTAAATTATAGTTGGACGGGAAAACCGCAGCAGGCAAATTGTTCCAGTCCTTCGATGTACGCGGTATAAACGACGAAGCGAAACGCTTAGTCCGGACCGTTGAATTTTCAACAACGTAAGGGTGGATACTCGCCGTACATCGGGTTGTCCGATGGTACAACCCGACGTGGGTTGTTGGTGGTGATGGATGGTGGATAGTGGTGAATGGTATGTAAGCGCAAAAATGTGTTTATTTACGACATCACATTAGAAACTGCTAAAATTATCAATGTTTCTCTACTATATTATGCATGTATTATACATATAAACTTTCCTTGTAAAAAACTATCTATTAAAAAAAACCGCATCAAAATCCGTTGCATAGTTTTAAAGATCTAAGCATACATAAGGACAGACAGACAGCGGCGACTTTGTTTTATACTTTGTAGTGATTGTACAAGGAAAAGTACGTTAATAAAATAATTGCACCAACACTGTTCAAATCTGCATTTTCCTCCCGATTACTACATGAAGCCATTTAAATTCTAATATCTATGTTGTGCTGAATACATACAGTTAATTCAATGTGTGACACAGGGGCGCCGACTACGTGGGTGCTCGGGAGCTCGAGCACCCATGAGACATAAATAGTGGGTGTCGAGCACCCCTGAGAATAGACATCAAGAAACAGATCAGTAATCGCCTTTTAGGTTACGTATAAATTATAATTTTTGATTTATTATCATTGGGGGAGGCCTATGTCCAACAGTGGACGTCTTTCGACCGAAATGATGATGATGATGATAAATTATAATATTTCTTGATAATAAAAACTAGTTTAATTTTTATTTATTGGTTTCATTTTATATTTTTATCAAACATAATTAGGAATTAAGTACGCAGTATGTAAGTAGGACATTTATTTATTTGTCGGTCGATCAGTGTGTATTTCTCTTCTCATACTTCGCCACTTTTTCGAGTCATGAAACGAGCATGAGCACCCATGAGGTTTTCTAAAACCGGCGCCCCTGGTGTGACCAGATGACTGTTGAAAGGTAATGTTTTGGTTAGATGCCAAGTGTGTTAACATGACTTGGGGATGTCCTCTGGTAGATGAATAATGTTAATATAAGGTAATAGGTAATAGAGCAGTGGTAGCCGAATGGTAACGGCTCCGACTTAAGAGTTGTAGGTCGCGGATTCAAACCCAGCCAGGCGCATTACTTTGTGTAATTTATTTCATCACCACTGCTCTCAAAACGGTGAAAGAAAACATCGTGAGGAAACCGGCATGTCCTAGAAACAAAAATTCTAAGACATGTGACATCCACCAACCCGCACTGGGCCCGCGTGGTGGATTACGGCCCATTCTCTCTCCTAGAGAGGAGGCCTGAGTCCCAACAGTAGGAACATTATAAGGCCGACTATGCTATTCTAAGGTAATACGGTTCTTTCTTTTCTATACAATGATAATAAGATAAATAACAGATTGAATTTGTAAAAATATAGAAAAATGTCCTAAAAACTGTAAGAAACAACACGATAACGTGTTTTTTTGCGTTTCGAACACGTCATCACCTATATCTTGCTAAAAAAGCGTCGCAGAAGTCTGAAATTTTTTGTAAAACCCAGATTTGAATATGTCATAATTAAATAATCGGGGACTGACATCAGCCCCCGAGACTATATGTCCTGTGTCACAGAGCGCATCGACTTCCTGAAGCAGAAGGTGTACGCATGGGCAAACCGTATCCGAAGGTATAAGCGGCGGGTTGAGCGGTACACCCAGAATCGCACATTCCGGAGTAATGAAAGGTGGGTATATAGAGCTTGGGAGCAGCCGGACCAAGGTGTGGCTGACACGCGCCTTCCGGATGATGAAGCCATGATTTCGTTCTGGCGTAACATCTGGTCGGTGCCTGTCAGTCATACTGAAGGTGGTTGGATTCGAGAGGTCGAACGAGCATGCGAACCGATCCCAGAAATGGGGGCAATTACAATTAGCCCCCAAGATGTGGCCCGTGCAGTCCGTCCGTTGCCTAATTGGAAATCTCCAGGGCCGGACGGACTGCACAACTTTTGGATAAAGTGGTTTCAAAGATCGCACGCTCGTTTGGCATCTCAGTATCAGACCGCCTTGGAGTCTGGCTCGCTACCCGAGTTTCTTACAACAGGAGTTACCCACCTGCTCCACAAATCTGGTAGCACCGCGGAACCCAAAAACTATAGACCGATTACGTGTTTGCCGACAATCTATAAGGTTCTTACATCCATTTTGAGAGCAAAGATTAACCATCATGTAGATAATAACGCTATCATGTCTGCCTCTCAAAATGGATGTAGGAATGGGTCCCGCGGTACTAAGGAGCTACTCCTCATCGATATGACCATTAGCCAACAGGTTCGACGTTCCCGAAAGGATCTGTCGACATGTTGGATAGATTATAAGAAGGCCTATGACTCTGTTCCTCATACATGGCTCATGAGGGTGCTGGAATTGTATAAAATTGATACAACACTACGCACCTTCCTGATGTCGTGTATGAGGCAATGGAGTACGGTCCTTCGCTATCCAGGATGTCGACATACCCAGAGGAATAGCGAACCTGTAAGGATCGAGCGAGGTATATTCCAGGGTGATAGTTTGAGTCCACTTTGGTTTTGCCTAGCCTTGAATCCTCTAAGTACACTGCTGGAGAATTCAGGTCTAGGCTATCGGTTGAAGAGAGGTGGTCAGGTAATATCTCACCTACTTTACATGGATGACCTGAAACTTTTTGCCCCCAACAATCTGCAACTGATGGAGCTACTGAAGGTAACTGAAACCTTCAGTAGTGCCATCAGGATGGAGTTTGGTGTGGACAAATGTGCGGTCATGCATGTAAAGCGAGGGGAGGTTGTGGAATCCGTGGGCACCCAACTCACGGATTCCATAAACCTGAGATCCCTCTCTCCAACCGAAACCTATAAGTATTTGGGTATGTCGGAAGCTCTAGGCATCAATATCACTGACATGAAGCAATCGTTGCAGGCGCGCTTCTTTGGACGCCTGAAGAAGGTATTCAATAGCCTTCTTTCAGGCGGAAACAAGGTGCGCGCCTTCAACGGTTGGGTCATGCCGGTATTGATGTACTCTTTCGGCGTACTCAAATGGACTCAAACAGAACTTGACGCCCTGGATAGGAGGGTCCGCACACTGCTGACTGCATACCGAATGCATCACCCACGATCGTCGGTGATGAGATTGTATATCCCGCGGAAGTGTGGGGGTCGAGGTTTTTTAAATGCTAAGACCCTACACAACCGCGAGGTATGCAGTCTCAGGGAATATTTCCTAGCTGCCGACGTGGGTATGCATCGAGATGTAGTGGCAGTGGACAAGGGACTCACCCCGCTCGCCCTGGCTAACGGGAACTGGCGCAAACCGGTAGTGCTTGACACTAACGATCGCAGGGAAGTATGGCAAAGCAAGGAACTTCACGGACGCTTTTTCCGGGCCCTTCACAGGCCCGAAGTAGACCAATTGGCGTCCGTAGCCTGGCTGCGTTCCGGTGACCTCTTTGGGGAAACCGAAGGTTTTGTCTGTGCAATTATGGACGAAGTTATCATGACGAATAACTACCGGAGATTTATTGTGAAGGACGGCACGGTTGACATCTGTCGGGCATGTCACCGTCCGGGGGAATCGATTCGTCACATTATCTCTGGTTGTTCTCGTCTAGCTAACGGAGAGTACTTGCATAGACACAACCTTGTAGCCAGGATTATCCATCAGCAACTTGCTTTGAAATACTCTCTTGTGGAATCGGAAGTGCCGTACTACAGGTATGAGCCCGACCCAGTTCTTGATAATGGTCATATCAGTTTGTACTGGGATCGGTCCATCATCACTGACAGGACTATTGTAGCCAATAAGCCTGATATAGTGGTGGTGGACCGAAGCGAGAGGCGTGCAATGATTGTTGACATATCCGTCCCCCATGACGAGAACCTCGTGAAAGCCGAGAAAGATAAACTAATCAAGTATATTGACTTGGCTCGCGAGGTTGTCGACATGTGGGATGTGGACTCGGCGATCATTGTGCCGATAGTCGTGTCGGGCAATGGCTTAATAGCCAAGAGCCTCGACCAACACCTTAGGAGGCTAAACTTATTACCTACTATAAAATACTGCCTGACTGACTGACTAGACTGGCCTGTTGGTCTAGTGGTTAGTGGCCCTAACTGCTACGTCGGAGGTCGTGGGTTCCATTCCCACCCAGGACAAATATTTGTGTGATGAGCACGATCATTTGTTCTGTGTCTGGGTGTAATTTATCTATAATATGTATGTATTTAGAAATATATAAGTATGCTTATTAGTTGTCTAGTACTCATAACACAAGCTCTGCTTAGCTTGAGACTAGACGGCGTTGTGTGATAGTTGTGGAATATTATATTATTATACTGCGCCACTCACTTGAATTAAATGATAAAAACAATAAAAGAACTCTTTGTTGCAAGAATAAAAAAAACCAATGAATGAAATTGAGGCGAAGATGAGTCGCCCTGGAGCCTAATAATCGTACTGGGCGTTCGAAAAGGTCGTAGCCTTATAACTAAGAAAATGAAAAGCTATTATTTTTTTTTCAATGTAATATCTTCCGAATTCAATATCGCCTCGGATTATCGGCTTGGTAACGCTTCTATACCAGCTCTGAAAAAAAATTACACCAGCTTTGGCCTTTTCATTTTTGGAAAATATTTGACCTCAATAAAATGCTGGGAGCGAGGAGAAGTGGCAGGCGGTCGCCTTCTTCTGCGAAGCAGTAATGCTAGCAAAGGAGGCGGCTGATCGCGTGAGGCAACGGTCCTCACGCCCCAACCGCCTCTGGGATTCCGATCCCGATTTCCGGCCACCGTAGGCGCGGGCTTGCGGACGGCGAGCAATGGGCAGGCCGCCGTGCGATCGTCGGGTAACCGTCCGGATCGAGCCCAAGTCGTCGACGGCGCGTACTGTTCCACGCGCGCCTCAGGGAGATGTCAGCAAATCGTAGGGACCCAGCAGGATCGAAACCTACTGGGGCCATGGGTAGTGTGAAAACGAAACCCGGGGCCCTGGGAAGAAGGCAACGAAGGAACGGGAGTGGGTTTTTAGTCAGTAAAAGTCTGACTCTATCTCTTGCTCTGCCCAAGAGCGAGATTTGTCATTTATATGATTTTCCAACCTAAAAAAAAATGGAGCCTAAATAATTACGACAAAAGCATGACTCCATTCATATCAAAGACATCTGTTCACTTTGCAAATACGTAATCCGATAGCAAATCTGTACAAATCAAAGATAAATCAAATAACAGGTGTCATGTTGTGGTAGACAAGATCTCGATTAGATACTATGGATGTGCTGTAAAAGATGCGTGCCGATTGCTATCTGATTTTAGGTAAAACGTGTAACACAACAGGTATTAGCTTTATCTTACAAATAATATGTATTAGGTTTTTCTCTCTCGTGACCTCTCTGTGATAGTCGTAGTAGCTGACCGTCCGATAAAGGACCATGCTCAGTTGACGGTGCGTTTGTTCCACGTGCTCTTCAAAGAGCTGTCAGCTAAATTGAGGCGGGTTAGGGCCTTTAGAGAGCAGTGGTGGCCGAGTGGTAACGGCTTACGAGTTTTAGGCCGCGGGTTTAAACCCAGCCAGGCGCATTACTTTATGTAATTTATTTCATCACCACTGCTCTCAAAACGGTGACGGAAAACACCGTGAGGAAACTGGCATGTCCTAGAACCAAAAATTAGAAAACATGTGACATCCACTAACCCTTACTGGGTCTGCGTGGTGGATTACGGCCCATTCCCTCTACTAGAGAGGAGGCCTGAGTCCTAACAGTGGGAACATTATAAGGCCGACTATGCTATGCTAGGGGGCCTTTAGGGCCGATGCCAGCTAGGGTTGCGAGATTGTTCGATAAAGTTACAGTTTCCCTGGAACGTAAAGATATCTGCAGAAGAACCAAGTTTACCAACTTAACCCGAAGAATCGTCAAACTTAAGTGGCAGGGGTCAGGGCACTTTGCGCGCAGAACAGATGGTCAATGTGACCGAAAGTTTCTGGAGTGGCCACCACGTACAAGAAGACACAGCGTTGGAAAGGCTTCCACAAGGTGGAACGCAGACCTGGTAAGGTCCTGGGAATCCAACGGATGCGACACATACATGACCAGTCACTATGGCGGCACTTGTCTTCTCCAAAAATTAGGATCACGCTTGACCACTATCTCGCCTGATGGAAATCGACGATGTAGTCGACGATGGAGCACGCTTGCCTAGAAGTAACCTATTCACTCTTGACTCAAAGATCTTCAGCTTGTAGCTATTGGGATTTACAGACTCCATCAGGAAACTCCACTCTTAGCTGTACGCACAATGAATGAATAATTATTGAATTAATTAATTCAATAAATTTCAACTAAAAGCAGTGTCTCTGTGCTTTCCTTTCTTGTCATGTTTAATTTCATAAGTACATAAGACCTCAACACCTTACTACATAAATATGTACATAGTACTATCTACATAAATATACAAGTAATACATAGTAATGCAAATTGTTGCTGTTACGATGAAGCTATTTTTAAAACTGAAGTACCTTTTGTCGTTTCATTAACTCTTATTGCTAATTCATCTTTATTGCCTTTTGTTTCGCTTTTTTTTTTATACTAGCTTCTGCCAGCGGCTTTGCCCGCGTGTAAATAGGTTTCTTCATACAAACTTCCAACCCACGTTTTACCCCCTTAGGGGTGAAGTTTAGTAAAATCCGTTCTTAGCGGATGTCTACACCCTTTAAGGAACCTACCTGTCAAATTTTAAGTTTGTAGGTGTTATAGTTTCTGAGATTTCGTGATTAATCAGTGAGTGGTATTTCGCTTTTATATATATATAGAATATGTCTCTACGCCCTCCCGCTTCACCCAGATTGAGAGAAGCCTAAACTAAAAAACGTATTGAACTTATTCCTTACCTTTTAAAAAAAAGAACGCTATTGAACTCATTTAAATTCACATTAATTCATTTGCAAAAACATGTCTAAATAATAATTATACATGGAACGAGTATGACGCTTATTACTCAGTTGAAAAATAGCCTCAAAATCCACCTAGACGGTTGCAAATTAGCGTTCCAACCAAGGTGATCTTGGTTTATGTATTTGGTTTGTGTTGCGGCGACATAGATGTAAACCACGCGCCAACACGTTCGGTGGTTACGAAAACGCGCCTCCAAACCAAGGGCGTTGAAGGTCATGGTTTACAACTGTTTTCTACACGGATTGAAACTAGCAAGGTCACCTTGGTTGGGATGTTGGTTTGCAACCATCTGGTCACCTTAATTCCGACTGTGAAAATAGGTTTCATTAGAGCGAAACCGTTTTTAAGGGACGGTTGTAGTCACTGAGTATTTTGTATGAACTCCACCCGGGTCTATGTCGATTTCGCGGTCCCGTAACAGTGGTTTTATTTTTATAAAAAAAAAAAACAAACTATTAAAGATTTTTATTTTCGCGAGGCCCTTTTAAAAAACAAGCTTCATTATTTTTTGTAACTTTCAAATATTTCCATGACGAAATTTCGTAGACAAAAATCGTAAGTTAGGGTCAGATTCGCGATTTTTTTTTATCGAGCCAGCTAATTTATATCATGTTTTGATTTTTGCCCGGCAGTGGTCATGTAGTAAATTTTAATAAAATATTTTTTCATTGCGTTCTCTTTTATATTTCTATAGAATTCCAGAGGTTTAAAAAAGTTCAAAATGAATAGAACCTGGCCTTAAAAACTAGTCGTCTAAGAAGATTAGATGGCTGAAACTTAAAACGCTATCTTTTAAAAAGGTAACAGTTATTGGTACTACGTCCTTCGAGATAAAAGGTTTTCTTTACCTTGTTTTGAAAGATAGAAGTTTTTCTTGTGCGAAGTTATTAGGATCTTATTCAAGTATCTTTTATGCTAACAGTGTAAAGTGTTGTTTTTATATTTCATGAATATTTAGCTACGATTTTTTTTTGTCCTCGTTTTTATTTTATTTCTAAAGTGATATTTTGAAGCCCTAATAAGTCCTTAGAATTGTTTTTTTTTTATAGGTTCCGTACCCTATGGTAGAAACGGAACCTTACTGCCAAGACTTCACTGTCAGTCTGTTTGTTACCAGGCCGTATCTCATGGGCCATGATAGCTAGACAGTTGAAATTTTCACGCGTAGGTATGTCGTGGCCAGATCTTAGAATTAATTACTTCATCATATAGCCAATTAAAACTGGCCACAGAAATCAGAAACTTTATTTCAAATAGACCTTTAACAAAAATAAAAGGTGAAGCTAAGTTACACCTTGCCACATTGTTTAAACGTTAACGTTTAATGATATGTCAATCCACGTTTAGCTATATTATTAATGTAGAATTTTTATGTTAAAAAAGGTCAAAAAAAGGGGAACCTATGTATTGCTCTTGAATTAAAAAATAAGAGCTTTTTAAAATAAAAAAAAACTGCATTCAAATAAAAAGCCAATTGCAATTAAAAGGGATATTTTCAACTGTGCATCAAACAGAAATCTTATTATTCTCTAAAATACTTACTGTACGAGTACCTACACCAAATATTAATGAACTTTTTATAATAATTAAGAGACTTGGGGCACCCTGACTCGGAAAGGTGAGGTTAGAAGGGGATGACGGGGTCTAGTGAGCGAGCGAAGCGAACAAACACAGACACCGCCATATCCTTCGTGGTTCTTTTTTAAACCATTTTTGATGGAACAAAAGCATATTAGTAGGAAACAGGAATACATTGAGGAACCATTAGACTTTATCGGTGGACAACATATCATATCATGAAAATATCACATCATGAAATAATTATTTCTAAGATCTGGTCACGACATGTATATGTTCTATTCGCGCGGAAATCTCAATACAGGATAGTTCCTATGTGGCGAAATAGATGGCGCTACTCACTTACCAAGGAGTACCTATTCTTGCTCGAGACTTGAAAACTCTCAGGTTTATAGCTACCTAGATACCCATTAACATAAACTTTAAAAGCCCAAGGGCCTTACGCAGGCCCAGGCCAAATTTTGTTGGATCAATAAGCCAGTGAGGAACAAATGCTTTTAGTGTTCTTGTTTATTAGATTTAGGATAAGGATTTTAGGTTTCGGAGTAGAAATAGAGTGCTCGTTTCATTATTTACTTATCCATTTTCTTTAATGAGTTTCGTCAGAAAAATGTTGTTTATCGAGGCCTTTAGCTTAAGCATTTCTAATTTTGATTTTATTATCTACATCTGCTGTAAAACTACTATTTTCGGTGTGAAAAATCGCTGAATTCGAACGTAAAGTACGTTTGTACTTATGCACGTTAAATATTTTACTTTTTTTACCGATACAGGAGTAATTAATTCTCCTGGGTTAACTTACATACACAAGATACCCAGACCAGGAAAAAAAAAAAATTACTATTTTTTTAATTCGTTTTTTTTTTTAATTATTATTACTTATCTACATTGTGCTCACACATTAGAAGGGACAAGACATATGTAACTCCAAGATTTATATAATATGATTTAAAAGAGTGTCCATGGAGTTTCTTGCACGTTCTTCTCCATAGAGATCTACGCTTTGGAACGTGCAATTTAGCTTCACTTGTTTTTTTTTTGACTGACTGACATTTTGATAAATCAAAAGTGCCTGTAATTGGTTTATTTGAAATAAACGTTTCTGATTTGTGATATGGTTATAAGAGTTTAGTTACTCAAGGTTCATTGGAAGAAAGAAAAAAAAGAAAGCTTCAGACAGCGACATCTGTCTGGCAAAATTACTGAAATGAACCTGTACAAAAAAATATCTTTAGGCGGTGCCAAAACCGCCTAAACTTGTTTTTTTTTTTAGTGATTATTTCGTTTTAATTTATTTCTGCTGTACGTTCCAAATGACTATCGGCAAATAAATATTTTCTTTTCTTTCCTTCATTTCTGTCTTTCTTCGTGTTAAGGATATAACATAAAAACATTATCTTATTACCCTCGATATTTGCATTTGATTAGATACCACTTGTACATTATAAGTGTTATATAGTTCACAGCATGTTTAAATATTTTTAGAATTAGCACTAATATTGGCACTTACTTAGAAACTGTAGATGCAATTTGGAAATTCTGGTTCGAAATTTTTAGATTTAGGCTTAGAAGAGACGTTGAACTTCTTCGTCGATCTTCATCCACAAGAAGAAAATAAAGGGTTAGTAGTTCTTTTTTTCTATCGACAAATTGATCGTATTAAAAATGTAACGGAGGCGTATTTCGACAACTCTCGTACGTCACATAAATCACAAAAAAAATTAATATACTGGAAGGACTTGGGGCCTTTACCCAGCATTGGGACAATAAGGGCTAGAAAAAAAAACTTATTATGTAATTGAAAGCCCTTGAGTAATGGTATGAATTTTACTAAACCTTGAAATGAAAGAGAAATAACAAACTCAAATATTTTCACCGAGACCCCATGGCGGCGCGACCAATTGTGCCGTCATGGTGTCCGTAAGCTACCAAGCAAAATGGACCTTAAGTGCACGCGTCCGAGTTGGTCGCGCCGCCAAATTAGTTGCGCAACCAAACGGACACCAGGTGAGTAACTCTCTATAGAGCTGTATACATTTTGTTGGTGGCGGCGACTGGTCGCGCCGCCATGGTGTCCCACTGAAATATAGCCCTAAGAGCGCCCAACCTGTAATACTCCCATACAACCGCTATTACGTGGCTATAACGTTTTAAACATCTTTCTCTAGATGTTTTGGAAACACAAAACATAGATATCTTGTGTTTTTTTTCTAGATTTCTTTGAAAACAAATATAATCTTGTGTAAAACTACAGTAAATATCTCCAAAAATCTGCTATATACACGTTAACTTTAACCCTTCATAATGTACTCATGAATTAAAAAGTAAAGAAATTATATTTATGGAAACCACATACTTAAAATCAAGATTCTGAATGACGAAATTTCGTATTTCCTGAAACAAGTTTTGTGAAACGATCGAGCGAGCGTCGAAAGTTACCGAATGCTAACCGAGTGTACAGGCCTTATCTGCCTTTTTTCACCTTGCCTCTTTATCAAATATTGCGTCGGATGAAATAACATGTCCTTTACCCATTAAACCGATTTAAAAATCTACATTGCTTTCGAAATTACCAAGTCAGCCACAATTAAAAAAACGAGCGTCTGAATGATACTATCTTAGCCACTTGTTACCTTAAGTAAATTTAAATTTTCTGGGTCTTTATAAAAAAATAACCATGAGAGCTAAAGCGGGAGCCTCGCTCCGCTTCACTCCCGCATTAGCCTTATAACTTACCTGTCCGTGCCGGAGTGCCCTGCAATTCCGAGCTCACTTTGCTCGCTCAAGAATATTTAGTTGGCGTTGTGAAAAAGACAAATTCGTTTATTAGAGGCTATATTATTTTCCCATTGCATAGTTATAAAACGAGAAGTTTGATTACGTGGCCAATAAAGAAATTTGTGACATGACTTATAATTTGTCTTTTGTTATTTTTCAAAGTGACAGGCGACTGACGGTAGTAACGAAAAATTACCCTTACACTTACTCATCATTACGTACGCAGGCAAAATTATCCAGTATGGTAAGTTTTTCCCGGGAGGAAATTAAAATTAGCTATTGAACAACGAAAGGAAAATAGGTAACCGTTAGTACCTATACATTATTTTAACGTCACCATTATGTGGTTAAGCCTGTGTCTTTTCAGGGATAAGCATTGTAATTTTATTTCACAATTTATTATAAGGAAGTGTTGTGGGTAAACTTTCTACCGATTATACTGTTGTATTATTTTCGAATTTTCTATTTAAATCTCGTTATAATAAAACAAGAGCTTGAATGTAAGAACCGAATTGCTACTTTTGCTTTTAGCTTTGGAGTTTCTATACCCAGGGTTACCGAATCGTCTGAAAAAGTTATCGCAGCCCTAGAACATAAAGGAACACGGTTTTAGACAGTAAAAGTCTAACACTCTTTCGGCCCACGATTTCACATCCTTAGAAAAAAAAAACGTGGCTCCCGTGACCCTTTAGTCTTTTTTATGTTAATTCGACTTGATGTGAGTAAGATTTATCCTAGTTTTTATTAGGTATCAGACTCTAGAGTAGGTACTTTATTTTTTTCTAGTAGCCTTTATATTGTGTACAAATAAAAAGCAACTGTTACTGACTGACTGATCTATCAAGACACAGCCCAAAGTACTGAACTTATTGCGCTGAGGCACTCAGATAATAATTATTATTACGTAGGCATGTGCTAAGAAAGGATTTTCCAAAATTCACTCCATAAGGGCCGACGCTGCGTTTTGCCACATAATAATACATTAAAGTTTACCATAGACACATCTACATGCACACCGTTAAAGTTGAACTAGCGACACTGCGCAGTTACCTGCGCTTTTTTAATTAGTTAGTTAAAATCCGATTTTTTTTTTAATTGATATAAACCAGTGCTTGACTGCGATCCCACCTGATGATAAGCAGTGATGCAATCATTGATGGTGAGGCGCAATAGTTTATTAAGAGCCTATTCACTCTAGCCTTGAAGACACCTAAATTATAGTTGGAGAGGAAGACCGCAGCAGGCAAATTGTTCCAGTCCTTCGGTTTCCGCTACGTGACCGCCGCACACAACAGACGCGACGGGAGCACGCGCGGGCTCCCGCTTAACGCAGCGTTGACCCTAAGGGGATGAAAAAGGGTTCCAAAGTTTGTATGGATAAACATATTTTCACGCGGGCCAAGCCGTTGGCAGAAACTAGCTAAAGAATAAAGTCGGTCTTCGGTAAGTACCCATTACAAAGTTCAGGGTATTTCCGTCTGGTAAGAACTTATCCAAAAATGTATCTGTCTTACTTTACTATAGCTATTCATAAAAAAATCTTACAAGGCACGACTTACAATACTTTATGGTTAAACCCATAATGTAAATGTTTGACATGATGCATCTGCCGTACCAAATGATGCGTTCAGTACCCAAGGTCATACACCTATACAAAAACGGGTAAGAACCGATAATAACAATACTGATATTATTTGTTCCAAAATCGTCTGTGGGTAAAAATATAACATGTATGAGCAGCTAATTTTGATTTGCAGTCACGTCTCAGGGATTTCTAGTGTGTAGTAGGAATCGTTCGAATTCGAGTTGGATTCACGCACTAGAGGTTCCGTACCATAAAAACCATAATACTTTTGTTTTTGTGGAATTACTTTCCTTCTAGGGCGTTACCATTAGGTGTTAAAATGTCAGGGTGCGAGGGAGAAAGAGGGAGTTTAGCTACATAACAGTACAGTTACTACTACTACTATATAGCTCCATCCATTAAGTATCTACAAATTAAATAAATATAACTGTAAAAAGATGATTTTCCAATATTTCCTAAGCATATCTTATGTAGAGACAAGACCTTCTTACTGTTTGTAAATAAAACTCGCCGTATCTCAAAATTTTGTTTAGTTTTTATAAAAGCACTCTCTCGCTTGAAGCACAGGTTCACTCTAGTTCAGGCATATAAGCAACTGTGTTCTTTTTAATATTTAATATACTGTAGTATAAAGGTACCGATTTTTATTATATTATTATCCCTATAACAGTTCAGTTTAGGTTGTCAAAAGGAGGACGTTAAGAGCTTGTGGTAGGCTTTGTTCCGGGGTTCTTTGCCTCTATCCTATTTCGTAGTTTTAACCAATTAACAAAGTTATTATTACGAAAATGTGAAAAAACTCTTTCTAGTTATTACGGTTAAAATTATAGGCTTAGACTTCTAACAGACTGTCTGACATAAACACAGATGGCGCGGCGTTGGCTCAGTAATAATAGGTCTCGTTGACAGCAGTTTCTTGTGTCAATTTTGACCAAATTATAATAATAATATTCGACATCAGTCACACAACGCCATCTAGTCCTAAACTAAGCAGAGCTTGTGCTATGATACAAGACAACTGATAAACATACTTATATATTTCTAAATACATACATATTATAGATAAATTACACCCAGACAGAACAAATGATAATTGCATGCTCATCACAAACATTTGTCCTGGGTGGGAATCGAAATCACGACCTCCGGCATTGCAGTCAGGGCCACTGACCACTAGACCAACAGGCAATTATTTTATCTCATTTCATTTCATTTTATTTTATTTTATTTTATTTTATTTTATTTGGATGGCTTACAGCTAACAATACAAAATATATGACGATAAAATGTAGTCTTCTGGATAGCCCGATCATTGGTTTCGTTTAAATCATGGAAGACGACGAAGGTTATTGGTATACGGAACCCTAAAAATATATATTTTCTATACGTCATCCCGGGACTGACCCGGAAACCGCAGACGGTTTTCCATTGTATTAAATTCGATTATTTCCTTTCTAATTGCGATTCTGGTCAGGATAGATGCGTTGAGGAAAATTGCGATCTTAGGTTAAAGGGATTTACCTACCTCGGTTGAAGATAATGGTCATTCAAACCTTGTATTTTCTTGAGCTTAGGAAAACTAGAAATTAATACACGTAACACGTAAGGAAGGTTTATGGTACTGGCAGACGGTCTTGACAATGTGGTCAATAATTTTCCAAGTCGCAATAGAGATATTATCGTCCTCTGCCTACACTACAGTTCCTATAGAATGGTTCAGGTGACAGCTGTCAGATTCATGCGATGTTGCTGGCAAATTCAAATAATTTAAATTGCGATAATTTTGGAACACCCTTTAGTTTATGATTCAATAAAAAAATCACAATCAATAATTTCTCTAATTATCAATATTCTATTACGATTTATTATATTATTTAAGTACGCATCACCGCTATATATGTTAATACATATATACAAAACTGTTTTGCGTCCGTTACGTCACAATCTCAGGTTCAGTTGAAATCCAGCGTCAGGCACTAGCTGTCTGGTATTCATGCTGAACTGGACCTATTAGGCACACAATTGTAGGTTTTTGTTTCTCGTTGTGACAAAATAAATTCATTTTCTTTCTTTTTTTATTTTAATCTGAAGAGTAAAAACTGTGTTTTCTATCTAATTCAAATCTTGCTTAAATTCTATTTTAAAACTAGATTAGTGTTATCACCAGTTCAGTCAAAAGCCGCATACAGCTGGACATAAACCTACACCTCCAAGCTTAGCCTCATCAGGACCAGGCAGGTCCTATGTAAAATTGTATTTCATAAATGTCAGACTAGTTTAAAGTCTGATATCTTCTTCTTCTTCCTGCCCTTATCCCATATTACTTGTAGTCGGCGCAACACGTTTTTTTCTTCCATTCTGTCCGTCAAACTATTACTAACTCCCTTTTCTTTCATATCACTTTCATTTTAAAGTCTGATATAAATGGGAATATAGCTAAATTAAATACTTTCTAGATCTAGAAAGGATATTTTTTATCAATAACGAAGTTGTAAAGCTTCAAAGCTGCTGTTATGAAAGAAAAGTCCGACAGGGTCTTCGACGGACCTCAAAGGCTATGGATACCCGTACGGCCGCCATAGATAACGGCATCTTGGAGAGATAGTCAGATATTTTTGTTTCAAATTCAAGCATTTTTGGTATTGATTTGTCAATATAAATTCAATGTTTTTTTCATGCATATTTCCTGTTTTGAATGAGTCATAATTTCATAAGTTATGGCTTATTAGTGACGTGGAGTCATACGATGGCAAATTTCTCGATAAAATTATTATCAAAATGACGAAGGAAAACAAGGATAACGTTAATCTGTACTAGTACTATCTATATTTACATATATATAAAAGAAGAAACTGATTGACTTAATTCAACGCACAGCCGAAACTACTAAGACTAAAAACATAGGAGCGTGAAATTTGGGACAAGATTTCCTTTTCTGACGTAGGCGAGCACTCAGAGAGGATTTTCCAAAATTCACCCCCTAAAGGGATAAAACGGGGGTTCAAAGTTTGTATCGAGAAACTTACTTTTACACGGGCGAAACCACTGGTAGAAGCTTTTTTTTTTGGTGGGAAAATCATCCAAAGACGTCTCTGGCTCTCGGTCGAAGTGAGAGGGTGTGTCAGACTTTTACTAACTAAAAACCCACCCTGTTCCTGTGCCCCAAACCCTTGGCCCCAGTAGGCTTCGACCCTGCTGGGCCCCTACGGTTTGCTGACTGCATGGAACAGTACGCGCCATCGAGGACTTGGGCTCGGTCCGGACGATTACCGGATGGACGGCCCATTGCTCGCCGGCAGAAGCTAGTCTAGCTAGATGGTCAGACGGCGAGCTACCCATTGCTCGCCGTCCGCAAGCCCGCGCACTGGCTGAAGCTAGTCTTTACACATAAAACAAAGTCACCCATTGCGTCTGTCTGACTGTATGAACACGATAAACTTCAAAAACTATTGAACGGATTTTCATGCAGTTATAACTAATAGGCATAGAGATTCATGAGGAAGGTTTAGATGCATACATATGCATATACATGCATATTATAGTTTTTTTTTTTTTTTTCGGTGGGAAAATCATCTTATGACATCCCCCGCCCTTGGGCGGGGCGGGAGATAGTGTCAGACTTTTACTGACTAAAAACCCACTCCTGTTCCTTCGTTGCCTTCGTCCCAGGACCCCGGGTTTCGCTTTCACACTACCCATGGCCCCAGTAGGCTTCGACCCTGCTGGGCCCCTACGATTTGCTGACATCTCCCTGAGGCGCGCGTGGAACAATACGCGCCGTCGACGACTTGGACTCGGTCCGGACGGTTACCGGACGGTCGGACGGCGGGCTACCCATTGCTCGCCGTCCGCAAGCCCGCGCCTACGGTGGCCGGAAATCGGGATCGGAATCCCGGCGGCGATTTGGGCGTGAGGACCGTTGCCTCACGCGATCGGCCGCCTCCTTTGCTAGCATTACTGCTTCGCAGAAGGAAGCGACCGCCTGCCACTCCTCCTCGCTACGGACCATGGCCTGTACCAAGGCCCGACGCGAGAGATCGCCGCCACCGATCGCCCCCACGAGGACACGGCGTTGCTCTGCCCAAGCGGGGCACACCTCCACCGTATGCTCCACCGTGTCCTCCGGGCGGTCCACACAGTGGCGACACCCGGGCGTCGCTTCCGCACGAATCCGGTGCAGGAACTTCCCGAACTTACCGTGTTCGGTGAGAACCTGCGTCATACGGTAGGTGAGGACGCCGTGAGGTCTTTCCAACCACGCCTCAAAGAGGGGACTTACCGCCATAATTGTGGCGTGCCCAGTGCATATTATAGTAAAGAAAAGCCGAGAATTTTCAAAGATATCTAACACCCGAGCGAAGCGAGGGCAGGTCGCTGGTCATATTATAAAGCTGAAGAGTTTGTTTGAACGTGTCAATCTCAGAAATTACTAGTTCGAATTAAATGAAATGAGCAGTAGTGGCCGAGTGGTAACGGCCCCGACTTACGAGTTCACGGTCGCGGGTTCAAACCAAAGGGGTTAATTTATTTATTTTTTTATTTACTGCTCACAAAACGGGTGAAGGAAAACAACGTGGGGACCGGCATGTCCTAGAACCAAAAATTTGAAGACATGTGACATTCACCAACCAGCACTGGGCCCGCGTGGTAGATTACGGCCCATTCCCTCTCCTAAAGGAGGCCTGAGTCCCAGCAGTGGGAACATTAAGAGGCTGATTATGCTTATGCTTACTAGTTCGAATTGAAAAATGATGTGTTGTGTACCCCATTTATCGAGGAAGGCTAGAGGCTATATGACATTACGCTTAGACCTAAAGGAGCGGAGTAGGAATCAAAAACGCAAGTGAAACCGTAGGGGGCAGCTAGTCAAACTCATAATCTTCATCAGACCACACGTTATCACAAGAAAGCTTCTTGATGTTAAATAATATAATTTATCAAAATTAATTAAACAATTATTTCCTTCGATAATCAATTTCTGATTAAACATTGATTAAAAATATTAAATAAGATAATAATGAAATCCTATTGACTTCGGCTATCTATCCTTGACTTTTAGGTAGGCATTTCTTTCAGTCTTTCACTTAAATGTATGAATAGCATATATACAAATGTAGCATAGCTTTTAAGCAATGAACCCCTCGGGCGCCCCGGGGGTATTATTATTACGTAATTGCGCGTTTTTACGTAAATCGAAAAAAATAAAAAATAAACTTTTTCTAGGAAAAACAAAGATAAAGAAACCAAAATTTTCGGCCAATAAAATTTCGTACAAAAGTATGTACAAAACGGCAATTAAGCGTTTTTAAAGGTCATTCAAGTTGTACAATCTGCGCTCGAGGAGTTAATGTGTCGTGGGCTGGGTGGTTCCACTGCGCTCCAAAATGAAATAAGTAGAATCAGCATATAAAGAGTATTTTTTACCCTACTGGGTCCATGGGTACACTTCTGAAAGGAAAACTCGGGGTTCTGGGACGCAAGGCAAAGAAGGAAGAAGGAATGAGTGAGTTTCAGTCAGTAAGAGTCTGATACGACCTCCCCACGATTTTTTTGCTAACTCTACTTAACATATCTTTGAGCGCAGTGGAATATATGAACTTTAAAACCATGAAAACAATGGGTTTTGAAGCGCAGTGGAACTACCCGTGGGTACTATAGACGACGCCCACTGTTGGACATAGGCCTCCTCCAAGCGTCACCATAACGACCGATTTTTCGGCAGCAGTGATAAATCTTCTCAATCTCAATTTCGCTCTTTATCGAGGCTTTCTGCACAGACAAGTTGGTCTGGACAGTGTCAGATTTGTACTGACTAAAATTACTGCCTTACATATGAAATGTACCGAATTTTTTTCTTCTGGGCTACTCTAACTATAAGCGGCGTCACTCCACGTACCAGTTTCCATGTGAGTTTCAAGGGAGAAAAACCAGCGCACAATTGTATAATTTTTCTATATTCTAATCAGATTAGAATATAGAAAATTTATACAATGGTGCGCCTCACTAAAATAGGTCCAGTTCAGCATGATTGCCAGACAACTAATGCCTGACGCTGGTTTTCAACTGAACCTGAGGTTGTGACGTAACGGACGCAAAACAATTTTAGTGTAATTCATAGCGGTGATGCGTACTTAAATAATATAATACATCATAATAGAATGTTGCTAATTAGAGAAATGCGTTAAGTGTGATAAAAACATGTGACAAGTGTGTGTGTGTGTGTAAAAAGTGTTAAGTGTTATAAATATTATTTCCACTTCACTTAAAAAAAAAACGGAGGTCTGTAAAATGTTATTATTTAATACTCAAAAAAATCAAAATATATTACAAATAGGTAATTATGCTCTTTCAGCCTAAATAAATCAGATTGCGGTTCAATTTTTAAATTATTTTGAGCCCAAGCGTTCGATAAATGTATGGATACATTCAATAAATGTGCAGCATTCAGCATTCACTGCAGCACTCAGGTCCATAAGACCCTCGCTTAAGGCTCGGGCGAATTCCACCTAGGTCGCAATTAAAACCATTCTCCACTATTATATCAAAATGTATTATTAAAACTTATTTAAATGCAGGCGACGTGCGCCCCTTTAAAGTTACATCGTACAACCGGTGGCTCTACTATGCTAAAATCATACGACTACTCTCGAAAATTGCCGACTGCTCCCGAATGATGACCAATGTGAACCGATTTATTGGTTATTTATTTATCCGCAAAATTACCAGTATTAGTTTACCGGTTTCATGTCTTCGATCCATGGCACTGATAAATTAATCAGGAACTGTTCCTGATTTCTTTTGATGTGCCGTGCTTCACCGAGGCTATAGATGTCTGGAGACTTGCTTGCCGGAATACAAACCCGCCCGACAGCCCTTCTTCTCTGCAACTACTGCAGTGCGTGCGCGTCTGGTGGCTGTGGGAGAGTGGGAGTCACGCACTACCGTCGTCAAACATAGGCACCTTGTTCGACGATACAACTTTTCGCCTAGCTGTTGCCCTACGCCTAGGCGCTCTTTGCTGTTCTCCTCATTGCTGCCACTGTGTTGAAGTTGTCAAAAGCTTCTCTCGGTCACCACGGACTGTCATGCAGTCAAAGCGCGGGACGCAAAACGCAGCACGTGAATATTAATGACAACATCCGACGAGCCCTTGTCACCGGCGGCGTTTCGGCTGTTTTGGAACCTCATGGCCTGGCACGCGACGATGGTAAGAGACCGGACGGAATGTCTTTATTTCCATGGAAGATGGGTAGTCCTTTAATGTGGGACGCTGCATCCCATCTTCCTAGCTCGTCGTGCTGGTGCTGCTGCTGCCGCTGCGGCTACGGAGAACCTCAAGCGGCGGAAATATAATAACCTCGTCGTCAGTTATATTTTTGAGCCGTTTGGGGTTGAAACTCTTGGGCCGTGGGATCCGAGTGCTCATATGCTTTTTAAAGAATTAGCCAAACGCCTTGTTGATACTTCGCGTGACCCAAGGGCTGGCTTTTACCTCGGTCAGAGGTTAAGCATTGCCATACATTGTGGCAATGCCGCCAGTCTTACGGGCATACTTCCAGTCAACAGCGATGCGGAGGAATTTTTTGACGCCATATTTTTGGTAGGAGTTATTGTAATGTAATTTTAATTAGTTAAGTGTTTTTATTTTTCTTTTTCTATCTATGTTTAATTTATTGGTATCAGAAAAACGCACTGTCAGTCCTGTCCTTACGATTACTATGTCAATGAAAAATACATAAATAAAATAATAAGGTAAACAGTAACAATAATGAAACTAACCTGTTAATATTGGCTTCGTCTATGCTAGATTATACAACGATTCCCGAAGATAGCCGATCGCCTCCGAAGATGACCAATTTATGGAACCAGAAAAAGCCGCGGTCAGTCTGTCATTAAGATTTTGTCTATGTCAATGAAAAATACATAAATAAAATAATAAGGTAAACTGTAATAATATTGTAATTAACCTGTTAATGTCGATTTCCCGGTAACGGACCAACAGATAAACTTGATTGATTTTAAATTTATAATTAAATGAGAGTTTCTAATGTAAACTTGAAAACCTTTTAAATCAAGTTACTTTAATATCTTATTAGATAATACAATTTTGTTGTTAATTAATACTGGAACTGGTTAATGATGCGCTTGATCAGATTAGCTCGTGTTTTGGTTAGATTATATAATTATTAGCGTGTATGTCATTTACAAGACTAGCAAGTTTTGATAAAATATTCCGTTTTGGTAAAATAAAGGTAGAACTACACTGGGCCTACACGGGCCCTACGCCGATCTGGGCGCGTCGATCTCCATTAATTTTATATGGCATCTAGACTTGTTGAGCTACTTTAGACCCAAACCACGCCACGCCACGCGACGCGTCGGCGACCGACGCTACGTACAACAGGCGTCGCCCACGTGTACATTGGTCTATTGTAGTTCCCGCTTTACGCGTGCTATCATTACATACGTACCGTGTACCCACCAGACCTACGGTGATACGCCACGGATACATGGTGAACAACCCACCCATACGCACACATTATTGTGTGTACTGCTAAGAAGTGAAATTCCCTCCCGGTCTGTTTCCTGATAGCTACAACCCAGGGGTCTTTAAGTCAAGAGTGAATAGGTTACTTCTAGAAACGTAACGTGCTTCATCGTCGACCACATCGTCATTTTCTATCCGGTGAGATAGTGGCCAAGCATGAGCAAGCAATCACTAAATATATTATAATAAGTTGCGTTATAATGTGTAGCGATATCTATGGCGTCACATAAGAACTAATCCTGCATCGCGCAATCAAAGTTCTCTGCGCGTTTAAAACATCTAGAACAGCCCGAAATCATCTATCGGGCAGTAGTAGCCCACCAGACATAACACCCGTGTGGTCGGAGGATCCTCTCTTTTCAACAGAGGTATGTGGGGCTTTACTCTCTGTTCCACATACCCCCAAACTGGTGACTCTCTACAAAGAACGTCAGCGCAGCCTTCGTGCAGCTACTACCTCGTGACGTCATCATCACTTTCTCAAGCTTTTGAGCAGCGAGCCATACAGCCAGCACCCACGGCTTTAAAGGGTATCTTGACCACCAGCATGCCTACCTCGTCATACCTGGTAATCACCCTCAGCCTCATCAGCGACCTTGGCTAATCACACCGCACCTTCGCCCAGTCACATGAAGAGCTATGAAGAACCTCTCCTGATCGACGCAAGCAGTCAAGCCACTACATCGCACAGTACCGCTCTGACTCACTGGAGCCAGCAGCACTACTCCGACTCACTGGAGGCTGCAGCATCATCCCGACTCACTGGGGCATCATCCCGACTCACTGGGGCATCATTCCGACTCACTGGGACAGCAACACCCCGACTCACTGGGCCATCATCCCGACTCACTGGGACAGCAACACCCCGACTCACTGGGGCATCACCGCAGACAGTTCCGACTCACCGAGAACTATGCGGCATTCGGTTCCGACCCACTGGAACCAACCTAACACTGGCCTGGCACGCATCAAGAAACATCAAGAACCATCGATCTCCGATCTCCGGAGGGGAGTGATGTAGCGAAATCTATGGCGTCACATAAGAACTAATCCTGCATCGCGCAATCAAAGTTCTCTGCGCGTTTAGAACATATAGAACAGCCCGAAATCATCTATCAGGCAGTTGTAGCCCACCAGACATAACACCCGTCTGGCCGGAGGATCCTCCCTTTTCAACGGAGGTTTGCGGGACTTTACTCTCTGTTCCACATACCTCCAAAAATGTATTACAATGCTCAATGCAATGGTCGCTTACAATGGGCATCATCAGAAGGCTTACAGTCACCCAAAGGGCAATGGAAAGGGCTATGCTCGGAGTTTCCTTGCGTGATTGCATAAAGAATGAAGATATCCACAGGTGAACCAAGGTCGCCGACATAGACCGAAAAATCGCCAAACTAAAGTGGCAGTGGGCAGGGCACATTGCTCGTAGAACGGATGGTCGATGGGGCCGAAAGGTTCTAGAGTGGCGACCGCGCACCGGAAGACGCAGCGTTGGAAGGCCTCCCCACAAGGTGGACCGACGACCTGGTGAGGGTCGCGGGAGTGCAGTGGATGCGAGAAGCACAGGATCGGTCGTTGTGGCGACGCTTGGGGGAGGCCTATGTCCAACAGTGGACGTATTTCGGCTGAAATAATGATGGTGATGATGATGATGATGATAATGTATTATACTAAGTTGTATACTAATACAATACAAACGGCATAATTCTGAAGGTAGAACTACATTAGACCGACGCACACGTGGACTACGCCTGATTTGTACGTAGAAGGACGTCGCGTGGCGTGGATCAAGTGTAGCTAATGCAAATGTATGGAGACCGACGCGCCCAGATCGGCGTGTGTCCTTTAATCTCATACTTTTTTGCAATAAGCAAAATATGTTATTTTTTAAATAATAAAAATTCAATTTCTCCAAAATGGCGTTAACGCCCTTTGTAGCGGAAAAAGTCGTAAAAGAGTTTGTTTGTATGTTTGAACGCGCTAATCTCAGGAAGTACTAGTAGGAATTGTAAAATTCTTTTATTGTTGGATACCCCATTTATCGAGGAAGACTGTTAACGCTGACAACATCACGAGACGAGTTACAAAGACACGGGTAAAGCCACGGGGAATAATTAATTTTAATAAAAAATAGTGAACCGCTTTCATCTAAAATGATGATGACTGATGTACGATGATGTAAAACGTCAGTGCGAACCTTTGGGTGCATTAAAAGTGAGATCTTAGACTCGCGTCTTTTTAGAAAAAACGTCTTGGCTGAATGTCAGCCAGGACGTTTGTCTTGCCCGAAACCTAGCATCTTGTCAGAAAAAAAAATTAAGATCCCAAACCATCCAGAGACCTACTCAAATAATACACACAAAATGACTTTCAAATCGGTCAAGCCATTTAGGAGTTACGTGACGAACACACGTATAGAAGAATTTTATTTAGAAAGATATTTTTTAAATATGGAAGAGAAAACCCATTCCTGCTAAAAACCGTCAATTTCGTTTACGATTCTTCATAAAAGGGATCCTTCCTAAATTGTTAAAATTATCGATGTAAAGTCCTGCCCACTACTTTTTATTAAATGTTAAATTAGCTTTATAAATATGTATTGCGCTAGCGCAGGTCTGTACGGGCGCTGATTGGTAGCTTACCGTTTACGCCCCGCCCAGTGATTGATGCTCGTAGGAGTCTAGTTAACAAATAGCTGATCAAATCAAGTTATGATCAATCATAGACTGATATTTTAATATCGTTTTTAAACGGTTTCTGATAGCAATCAGTTAGAAAATGCTGTTTAGGATTGGTACTTGCTGATGCGTGCCAAGGCTGAGGGGTTTTTCAAACAATAAGCATCACAGACACTCCCCTGTGCAGAGCATGCTAGGAGAAGGAGGAGACAATTGCTCATGTGCTCCTTGACTACAGGGATGTCACCTATCGTATCGTATCATCGTATGCTTGATACGAACCCTAAGATCCCTAAATTCCCTTACAGACGCCCTGAGAAACCTAGGAGGCCTAATGCATTTTTTGGAGAGCGGTAGCCCAAGCGCAACGGTCCGCATAGGAAACCAGACTCCAATATATAGATAACTTCGGCAACGTGAAATATGATGAGTTTTGTGGGTTAGGTGCAGACCCTTGTCTGAAGATTGATTGAAGGTCTTCAACAAGTGCCAAAACGTGAACAGTGACAGCCATGCAGACCCATCAATCCAAGGCTACTAAGCGTGCTAAGGAGCGACGTATGCCCAAAGTTTTCGGAAAAGATACAATCAAAAATGGAATTACTGTCCGAAGAAATGAAATTATCGAAATAGCTTCAGAATAGGCAAGCTAAAATGGCAGAGGGCCGCCTAATTTTGTCGAAGGACCGATAGCCATTTTTGAAGATTGTGCACCGGAATTACATGACTTGATTCCGCCATCACCTTTCCACCATACAACCTGACGTACGGTGGGTGTTCACCCTTACACACCTTTACGGTCCGGAATAAGCGTTTCACCTCGTTGTTTATAACGCTTACATCGAAAGATTGGAACAATATGCCTGCAGCGGCCTTTCTGTCCGATTATATTTTAGTTGTCTTCAAGGCTAGAGTGAAGTGTGATTCACCATCAACGATTGCATCACTGCTTACCATCAGCTGGGGTCGCAGTCAAGCAGGAGTTTATATCATTAAAAAAACCAAAATCTGAGTTGACGATTGATAGAATTTGAGTGTTCGATTACCTCATGTCTTCCAAAATGCTGAACGGAATTTACATAATTAGCATATCGTTAGATTCGTCTTGTTAACCCAAGTCTTCTTAGATAGGTGACGTTGAAAAAAAATCAGCTTAACGACTGCGGGAAGCTATAGATTAATGTAAAAAAAATTTTTTTTTGCTTGTGCATTAAATTGGGTATCAAAATCCAAGAGCTCATCATGATTCCTAAATGGTATATCATGACTATATTAAAAAAAAAAACAATCGGAAATATGTCATTTACTTTTCTGCTAACTTGCAGGGTTAGGTTAGGTTACTCGCAACTTCGTTACTCCTCTTTTTTGAGGCGATCGTAAAAAAAAATTGATATCTATTCCAGAATATTTTAATTTCCAGGGGGGATATATTCCCCCCCTGGAAATTAAGTCTCGTTCCCGCAGGAAAATGAATAGTAGCCTAAGTCGCTCCTTGTAACATCAACTATCCGTTAGTTGAGCACGCCATAATCATGGCGGTAAGTCCCTCTTTGAGTAATGGCTGGAGAGGCGTCACGGCGTCCACACCTTCCGCATGACGCTGGCCCTCACCGGAGATGGTAAGTTCGGAAGGTTCCTGCACCGGATTCAGGCGAAAGAAAATGCTCGGGGATGTCGCCATAGTGCGGATCGCCCGAAGGACACGGTGGAGCTTACGGTGGAAATGAGCCGTGATCTCATGGGGGCAATCGGCGGTGGTGACATCTCGCTCGTCTATGATCCGGAGTGAGGGGGAATGGGTGGCGGCCGCCTCCTTTTGCGAAGCAGTAATGCTAGTGATGGAGACAGCCGCGGTCGTAAGGGAATGGACATCCTCACGCCCCGACCGCTGAGACCCCGACTACCAGCAACCGTAGGCGCGGGCTTTTGGACGATGTGCAATGTGTAGCTCGCAGTCTGGCCGTCCGGCTATTGTTCGAACTGAGCAGATTTTCGATAACGCGTCTTGTACTACGTGTTTCTTAAAGAGATGTCAACAAAACCGTAGCGGCCTAGCAGGGCCGATGCCTAATAGGGCCTTAGGAGGACTTCTGAAAAGATAACCCGTGGTCCTAGAACGCAAAGAGTAACTGAAGGAACCTACGTGTGGTTTTACTAAGTAAAAGTCTGACACGTTCTCCCTCTTCACCCTAGTGCGCGAGAAGTCATTAGGTGATTACCCATATATAAAAAAAGCTTTCCGTCAGTGAAAGGCCCGTCAAAATCGGTTCAGCCCTTTCGATGTTCTCTTCCGGGAATCAGGATGTGGTGATGTGTAGATTATCACAACTAAAAAGTGGAAAATAAAAAAATAATTAAAAAAAAATAAAAAACTTTAAATAAAATCTAAAAAGAAAATAAAAACAAGTTCAGTCCAGTTGCGTAAAAACCAATTTAAATAAAACGAATAATAAATTCTCATACGGAACATATTGACTGCAACAGTCAGTAATGGGTCCCATTAAAATAATCCAGACTAAAATCATCCCTTCTAATAAAGACTATTACATACATACATACAAGATACGCGCGAAAAACATAACCCTTGCAGTCGGGTAAAAAAACAAAATCTGAGTTTACGATTGATAGAATTTGAGTGTTCGATTTGTCTGTTCAGGATAACAGGACAAAATTAAGCTTCTTTCGTCTTATCTTTTTAACACTATTGTGTTAAAAAGATAAAACAAAGTGAATCAGGGACTGGTTACTTCAACGACTAAAAAGAAGGGGTATATACAAAGCATTCTTGAAAAAAAAAAACATCTCCTAAAGTGGCTTAAGATATATCACTTATAGACCTGATAGGTTACTTAATACTATATATAACCTTTTCCATTGCCTTGTGCTATCCACGAAGGTCGTTCGGCAGTGCGCCAAGGATTTAACGATTCATTATGGCTGTCCATGACCATAGCAATTCAATGCAATGGATTTTATAGGTATACAGATATGCTAGTGACTTTTATTTCACTGGTGTGTTAAGCTTGTGTGCTTACCCAGGCCACTACTGATACCCGGAAAGCACGTAAGCCCGATCTTTGACAGTCGTTATAGGTAGCAAGACGCCTAAAAGTCTGACCATCAGTCTATCCAACAAGAATGGTGTTGCCCAGTGATTGAGTTGTGGAGGTCCATTTAAAACACAGGTATTCAGCCGCAGCAGTTAGTTAGACTGGAAGCTGACTCTATAGCTAGTTGGGAAAAGGCTAGGGAGGCGATGCTATGGCCAATTAGTTTGAAGTCAATTTTATTGATGAAACTTTTTGGTCTCTGAGTTGACCTCCTGAAATTCGCTGATGCGCATCATCGGTGCGGACAGAAACGAATTCTCGCGTATACAACATTAGTTTTAGTGTATGCGAAACCCGAAACACGTGTCTAGTATTTTTATGTAAAGAATCTCTATCTATCTATCTATGTAGAAAAATTTCATAACTGTATCATCATTTTTTATTAAAATAAGACCCAAATTTTTCATTTAAATACAAATTAAAAAATATATATAAGGCGTAGACTCTGAATTTTAGTTTTATTTAGATGTGTATTGTATTGAAGTACTTTTAAATTTAAAATTGTGACATTAGCTATCATATACACGCAAAGTTTTGGACTTGAATTAAAGCTGTTTATGTTACAGCTATTTACATGGGTATATAAAAAAACCAAAAACGACCGGAATCTTCCAACTCCCTGAAAAATTCTCTAGTTTATCCTGTTGCTAGAGATGTGCCACATGCCATGAAAATCTTTTTAATAACTTTGTGAATTCGCTAGAATTGTGAATCGAGTCACGTAAGACTAATATTCAAAATTTCAATTTAAAAAAATATTTTTACTTAAATGATACCTGAAAAACCTATTAAAAATGTTATCTCACTCTTGTAAGGTAAAATCTTTCTCGTACCTCTTTCGTGGCTTATACTAGAAATTAAAAAGAAATGAAATTAAAAAGTGAAAAATAAAAACTTTTTACAAAAAAAAAAAAACAGACTTCACTATATTTTTTTAAGATGGCGTCACATTTTGCTCTGTCTCAAGGTTAAACTCATAATCGTTTATTAAAAACGTACACCTAATTTAAGAATCACGTCAACTTTCCTTGACCTCAAAGGCTTAAGAAACCAGTTTCAGTTTTTTGGATTCTGTGTAATCGTATCAGATAAAATATTTGCGGGGTAATGTCGATGCTTTCGATACCTAATTGATTACTCCTTTTTATTCTGGGATATAATTATGCTTGCTGGTCTGAAGGCTGATTCTCGTGCTTAAAAGCTTTTATTTTTTTGTGTCTTATCAGAAATGTATCAAAATCACTTATGATAAAATTTGATTAGGCAATATCATCTCCAACTTAACAAAATGTAGGGAAATTAGACTGTGTGACTGATTTAGACTGAGGTTAGCACATCGAGTAGAAACCCACGGGCCCGAGCGTGGCCAGGTTCTCGCTAGATGGCGCTGAATTCAACATTTTATGGATATGTATGAACTTTGACTTCTGACTTTTTTAAGGTAGGAAATTAATCAATAACTCCTCCCGCTCTAGAGTGGTGTGGGAGAGCGTGTCAGACTTTTACTGACTAAAACCCACTCCTATGTTCCTTCTTTGCCTTGCGTTCCAGGACCCTGGGTTTCCCTTTTGGAAGCCAACTCATGGCCCCAGTAGGCGTCAGCCCTGCTGGGGCCATACGGTTTTGCTGAAATCTCTTTGAGGTACGCGTGGAACACTAGGTATGCGCCGTCGACGACTCGGGCTTAGTCCGGACGGTTATTGGACGGCCGGACTGTGAGCTACCCATTACTCTCGTCCGCGTCCACGCTTACGGTACAATGATGTTATCTCTAAAGCCACCTAATTCTGACTATGTTAGTGCTTAAGTATAGCGCTATATTAATGCACTACAACGATTCTACATGCCCGAAGCTTTCGTCTTAACTTTTCTTAAAAATATTGGAAACGATAATTGTACATTTAAAAAAGAAGTCAATAGTATTTTAATAGAATTGCTGTATCTCAATAGTATATTTTGATATAAGTGCAGAAAGTTTGTCATTGCGACCGAGGCGGAATTCGCACGAGCCGTAGGCGAATGTGTTATGGAGCCGAGGGCTGCATTGAAAAATTTGCACGTGTTCTTCTCAGTCGGCACACTCTTGCCAGAGTGGTCGTGTCGTGGTCATCACTGTGAATCACGATGAGTGATCATCTTGGTAACACGGCGCCATTGTGTATCAAACGACTTTTTTCAATACACTTACGTAGCAATGAATAAACGGGGGTTGACCGGCGTCTAGCGGGGGTCGATGCTCGCCCAGCCTGATACGATAAATGTAATAACATTGTGGCGGGGGAGAGCACGCACACTTTTCTGCACTAGTGCGGCAAACAGTCTATTGCGTGCCGAAAAGCGGTGGGATAAGAGCGGGTTTTCGAGTAGAGTATTGAAAAAACATTATTATTGTAGTGTACCTATTATCTGTTAGTTGAATATAGCGTCACTGACATATTGTATTTGACACAAGCCATCCAACGGTCCATCAATCGGAGTAGTTGTATTTTTTTCTCGCTATTTGTTTATTTTATGGGTATAGTTTTGTAATTAATTCACAACGTGGGCCCAGTGTGGGTTGGTGGATTATTAACATATGTTTAGACTAGCTACTGCCAACGGCTTTGCCCGCGTGAAAATAGGTTTTTCTATACAAACTTTGGACCCCCGTTTCATCCCCTTAGGGGGTGAATTTTGTAAAATTCTCTCTTAGTGCTTGTCTACGTCATAAAAGGAAGCCTAGTGCAGAATGTCATGTTCCTAGTCCCAGTAGTTTCGGCTGTGCGTTGATATGTCATTCAGTCAGTTTCTCCTTTTATATATATATATATATTCACAGATATAAAATATAAATAAAATACATGAGTGGTTCATTTTTAGTATCAACAGTATTTTGAATATTTCCGGAAGATTCGTAGCCTCCCTTTTTTTAGAAGGAAGGTCATTCTGTGTTCCCATGTGTTTTATTTTGTGACGTGTCGTGTGTCTTGACCTAGCTTATGCAAAGTCGTTGTGCTTGTTAAGTCAGTAATAAACAAGTTTAATTAATTAACTCAGTCAATACACTACAATTATATAAATGAAGAAGCGTATATCCACGAAACAAAGTTTTTTTTTTGATTACGTTAACATTTCCCATCACAAGACATCGAACTCCTAACCTTCTGCTCGTAAATAAACTTTCTCTGTATTTAGTAAAACAAACAAACCATACTTTAACACAGCTATTATGTAAATAATAGCTATTATTAGATTCATAGTTATTAAAATTATAATATTACATAATTATTTAAAAATGCAAATGACAGACTGGAATATTCTAAATCGGACCGAGTTTTGTTATGACTATAAAATAAAATAAACGAGTGATTCATTTATTCAGAAAAAAAGACGTTCATACGTAGGACAACTGTATTTCGAATATTATTAGGGTATGTTTGCGGAAGATTAATGGCCCCTTTTTTTAGAAGGAGCATCTTGAGCTAGCTCTAACCTCGATCTCTTTAGCGTTTTACACAAGGTCGAGGGGGAGGGGATCGAGGGAATGGGCCGTAATTCGTCATTCATCATTGTCATCTACCCTCAATTTCGGCTCATAAATAGACACAAAAGCTCCAAATTGGCTGCCAAGAAATTGGGGATCTTAGCTATAGTGAGACAGTACTTCACGCAGGAACAGTTGCTCAACCTTTATCAAACATATGTTCGACTACTACCAAATATCAGCTTGAGGCGCTAGAGTTATTGAAAATCGAGCCAAGACCAAGTAATCATTGACAATGATCTACTTGTCCAGTCGAAGCTTCAAAGTCTTCAGCATCGACGTCGAGTTGCTAGCCTGTCGTTTTCTATCGGTTACATTTAGGGGAGTGTGCACTAGAATCGCACAATTTGGTTTCGCCAAGCCCGTTCCATCATCGGACCACTAAATGGCGTTGCACTACCGGTACATGGTGGACATCCCACCCATACGTACGAAACATTTTGGAAACACATTCATCATGCGTACAACTGGCCTGTTAGTTGGTTAGTGACCCTGGGTGCTATGCCGGAGGTCGTGGGTTCGATTCCCAACCAAGACAAGTGTTTGTGTGATGACCACACGATCATTTGTTCTGTCTGGGTGTAATATATCTATAATATGTATGTATTTAGAAATATATATGTGTGTTTATCAGTTGTCTAGTACTCATAACACAAGCTCTGCTTAGCTTGGGACTAGACGGCGTTGTGTAATATATGTGGAAAAAAAAACTATATGGGCCGTAATTCACCACGTGGACCCAGTGCAACCCGCACTGGGCCCACGGCAGACGTCGTAGACGAGTCTTCGACGTCGTAGATATTTCCGTCTAGACAGTCTTGTCTCAAGTTTGCGCAGGCCCTAACTCACCCGCTTTTTTATATGACTTGTTGCTGCAAGGGAACGGTAGAGAAGGGTTTTGTTTCTCGGAAAAGTGCTACGAAGTAAAAAATCCCTATACCAAGTATAGTATCCCTAAGTAAAAACCTACTTATCATGTGTGTCTTAATCTTTATTTTTTAACAAAATAATCTACTTACTTTAATTCCATGCAAATAAGTAAGTAGTTAGATATTAAATAATAAATTCGTTCCTAGAAATTTTACAATAAGCCTAAACCTAACCTTTTTTTTGTTTGGGCAAGTGCATTGTCCGCAGAGTCCTAAAAGTCTCAATTAGGCTGCATTTTCTTATGTTTGTTAACCTCAGAACTCCGTCGTTTATGGACCGATTTGCAAAAAAAAACCAGTTCTGATGATGGGATCCATGAGGAATCGAGAGAACTCACCAAATATTATAGGAAACTATATGGTGATTGTGGTATTTTCATCAAGAACTTATTAAGCATTTACAGTCAAAAAGTAACATTTGATGAAGTGGAACTGATGAAGAAGACCAGGAATGGCCAACGGAACTTTATACTCACATAGATATCACAATGAATGCATGGTTCGCATATGATTTGACCATTACTTACATGTTTACTGTATGAACTTTAAAAGAGACTTTGACCCCTGAGTTCGTTTTGGTGTTTCTTAGGGTAGTCAGCTAGAAAACACCGGCCTCATCTAGATTAAACTAACGAAAAGAAAAAATTACGTGTAAAGTGTTTTTTAAAACTAATTTGCAAAATAAATATCATTTTTAGCTACAAACTAGGTGTCTGTAAGTCAAGAGTGAATAGGTTACTTCTAGGCAAGCCTGCTCCATCTTCGACCCGACCACATCATCGCTTACCATCAGGTGAGGTAGTGGTCAAACGCTGTAATAAAAAATAAAAAAGGTTTATCGGAAGTATTTGCAAGATGTGAACAGCCTTTCAAATATTCTACCTTCCTCGCCTTGAAATTTTGTTATACAACACTAAAAATAAATTTAATAGGTGGTCAGAGTCATATCATCACATTATATCGAGTTTCTCGCATTTTTGGAGCTTGAGAGGTCCAGTGACCTTAAAATATTTAGTGAACAGGCTCATCTCAACGTATAAAATATATTTTAAAGGATTTAAATATACAAAATGGTTTAAATGTCTAGTGTTACGTGCTTAAATAATAAATGAGTATGTATTAATTCCAAATATTAATACTACTTTATATAAATAATTCAAGTAACATGAGTTAACAGAATAAATTACCTACGTCACTTTATTTTAATAAATGGCACAAATATTATTTATTCAATTTATTTTATAATAATAATAAATTATTTATTGACATAAAGTTTTTACACACATAAATGAAATTCCCTGGCCCCTGAGCTAGTTCAATAGCTAGTGTAATACAGTTCCTAATTGTATTTATTACAGGAGCCAGTGTATTCCCCATATTGTTATTACAGTTTTGTTATTAAAAAAATGCACTTGGGTACACTAAACATAAGTTAGATATTGCGAAAAATAAAACATTTTGACATCTTCCTAAAACGAGTTCCGCTCGAGCAAGCCACAGGGACGAAATTCTCATATGCATTCGTATTTTTGCCCCAATAATTTTTACACATTCATTGTGCCGAGCATTGACCGAATAGAACCGGTCGCCAGCAGGCGAGGTACGAGTCGACGCCGTCTGTAGTCTGTAGCTGACGGGACTAGCCTTTGTAATCTTATCATTATCACTGATTGAGTTGCCCACTTGATATTAAAGCTAAAGATTTCTCACCTGAATGAACAGTTGGCCGTCGGACACGCTTCCGAACGCACCTGCCGCCGTCGCGCGCATTCGAAACACGACAGCGTTCCCGCAACACGCGAACAAAAATGTAATAAATTTAAATGCCAAATGTAATCGGACTAAGCAAATTTAATGTAAATTATAAATAAACATTACCGTGTAAATATTGAATGTAAATATTTTAACAAAGTTATAAGTGTGTGTAAATATAAAAAAATATTTTAGTAAAAAAATATTTTTTGTATTTTATAAAATCCTGTGATATTAGTATTAAGGTGTCCTGTAGAAGAAAAGCAGTCAGTAAGTATTTTAACTTTATTTTTTATGTGTGTTATGCATGTTTGATATTAAAAATATTTTTTTGAATAGGAAAAAATAAAAATGTATTTTTAATTTCTCCTATTCATTTTTTTTCTCTGTATAGTTAAAAATATTTTTTCCTTATTGTATAATACCTTTGGTGATACTAATATAAAATACATGAAGCAATTTTAATAGTTTTCACCGTGTTTATTTGTATAAATAGCCAAGTTTACTTGAAAAAGTAAAAGACAGAATTAGTAGTATTTATTAACTTTTAAATACCTATCTGAAATACTTTAAACGAATAATTGCCTATTCATTTGTACGTATTAAAACAATTATTATGGTGAATTTACATGTACTCGTGTCAAGGAAAACTAGTTCTACTTTTTTGTGAAACACTCATTAACTTAGAAAATAAGGTTATTTTTACTTAACACTAGAAACAGGCCGTCTTAAATTTGACCCATCCTATATCTTCTAGCTCTAGTTTTATTAAGCGTAGAATCGCAAAATGCACCAAAATATGTGTAATACATAATAAATATACTGTATTATCAGTAGGGGATCCAACAGAAAAGCGATTTTGCGGGATTTTTTTTTGGGTGTGAAAATCAACATCTTATGATAAATACCGCTCTTAGGCGGAGCGGGAGATAGTGTCAGACTTTTACTGACTAAAAACCTACTCCTGTTCCTTCTTTGCCTTCGTTCCAGGGCCCCGGGTTTCACCTTCACACTACCCGTGGAGTTTGCGGGATTTAATGTTTTTCTGAGAAAAATGGGATTAGACGACACGCCTTTCTGATTACCTAACAGTTAAATCCAGTAAGGCCTAAACTTTTCGTGGAACTCGTGACTTTTCGGTAGAATTAGTACCTAATATAGAAAATAATTATGTTTTAATTTTTTTATCTTACAGCTAAATATTTTTTTTTAATTTTGTATTATGCGTGTCCTAAATTAGAAGCGGAAAGGAATGTAATCAATCAGTTAAAGCTAGCAGCTATAGCTATCTTTCTAAATCGGAAAGATGAAACGTTAAATATTTTATTTTTTCGTTCCTGAATACTTCAGCGAAATTAAAATTGTCTTAAGCTTTTTGCATTTTGCAGGTCAGAGTGGCACTGTGACCTGTGCAATGCAAAAAACTTAAGATAATTTGAATTTTGCGGACTACATTTTGAAATATCCCAATACGGCAAATCGCTAACTTCAATCCCACAGGCTTGTGGGATCGCGATTTTGATGCGGGATTGGATTTCCTAATTATCAGTTACCAGTTTCATTTGTAATACCATCTCTCCATAATACTGTAGCAAAAATATAATCGTCAAAATTGACGTTGACATTCCGCGCTTCTAGTGTTAACTAGTTAATTAGTAATTAAAGAATAAAATAATATTTAGCAATAGGATTTGTTACAAACACGATCATAAGAAATGAACCATTTTATTCCGCATCAATCCAACAACAACAATTATATGTTAAATACCTATATTAAAATAAACATTAAGTAAAGCAGAATGTTTTTTTCCTATAGTGCAATGATAAAGAAATTCCTTAGTAATTTTTTTACGGCTAACAGTATAAAAAATACATTAAAAATTAATGGAATGATAATAATAATATTTCACAACTTTCACACAACGCCATCTAGTCCCAAACTAATCAGAGCTTTTGCTATGAGTACTAGACAACTAATAAACATAGTTATATATTTCTAAATATATACATATTATAGATTAATTACACCCAGACACAGAACAAATGGTCGTGTGCTTATCACACAAACATTTGTCCTGGATGGGAATCGAACTCGACCTCCGGTATAGCAGTCAGGGCCACTAAACCACTAAACCAACAGGCCTGTCAAAAAGTAAACAATATGTAACTGGAATATTGCACTACTATTAAAAGAAAGAAGGCCCATTAACACCACAAGCAAAAAATTGAGTTACAATCATAATTTAAGTACTGAATGCACTTAGGTAGTGCTTTTTTAAGAAATTAGTAACTCTAATAGTAGGCAAATAAAATGGGCATCGACGCACTGCACTGGCATCTACTCACGCACTCATAAGCAGTGACGAATCAATCTTTATCAAGCAATCAAGATTTATCAAGAAATATAATAAATTGGTAATGTGGAAATTGGGACTGCGTTCCCAGTCACAACCCATATTTTTATCCTAAAATAATAACTTATTTTAAAATTAACTGAACCTTTATTAATATAAGCGTATATTATGTTTACATAATGTAGTAATCTAAATTCAAGTATTATTTCTACTAATATTTTGTCAAAACATTCTCAAACAGCTTTTATTTTGACCAGCTGATCGATGTTAAAAGCATTTAGTGAAAATTTTGTCTATACATACATTATTTAATTAGAGAATCCAGGCAAGTACTCCGCCCTCATGAACCTAAAAGAAATACTACAATACTAAAAGAATACTAAAAGAGAGATCCAATAGCGATAATTTAATTTTATAATTAAAATTCTACTGTTATTTTATATTTTAAACACCCGTTTTAGAAAAAAAAGCAACGTTTACAAAAAAGGACACTGCTTACATAAATAATAAAAATAAAATGTTAGGTTAAGAAACAAGAATAAAACAAGTGTGAATAAAACATTGGTCTAAAAAGTACCTATAATAAATATATTTTTTATAAACAGAACTTTGACAGTTTTTTACTCTAGCGTATCTACTAGAGCTATTATAAGTAATTAAAGATAAAAATATTTTTCTAGCTCTAGGTATTTATTGTAAAGTTGACCAAGGAAAACATTACTGAAACCAGAACTGTTAACTAAAGATTCTTCCTCGTAAGTCGTAACCAAGTTATAATTTCTGGATACTAAAATGATGATTTTAGTATAAAACCGGCGTGAATGAGGTGAGAAATTGTTACACTAGCTATGAGGTGGGTAGGAGATACCCAAACCTTTGATGTAAAATTTTTGAGACTATGACTGTGTAATTAGCATTTATGCTTGAGATATAGTAATAATAGTATCCATTCAATAAGATTAGTAAATAAAATACCAACATTACGTACAAAAAGCGTTATTTTTTATTGAAATAACAAAGTATCAAAATTTTCTTTGAAAAATATACAAGTTTAGGTAGTTAACTTCTTTTCAAATAATAATTTAATAAAATTCCAACTTTTTCTTGAGAAAGAAGACAAGAAGTTGGAATTTAATATAAATATAATAATAATAAAACAATTTAGCGTCAGAATTTTACAAAATGTGGTCGGTGTTTTTACTCCTGCACTTCACATTTTGATTATTTAAATGTTTTAAGCTGTTTTTACTTTTTTTGGGTAACATTTTAAATAAAAAATAGTCCTCCATCTTTTTATTTATGTATTGAACTTGTAAATAGAGTTCAATTTGGTAAAATCAAGAAAAACAATATCTAGTAATTTTTCATAAATAATTTACAAAACTTTGCCGGTTGACACTTTTTAGTTTCATAGCAAACTAGTGCAATTCTGCGATTCTTTAAGCGCGAAAATTAACTCAAAACCAACAGGGTGAAAAAAAAATACAGCTCTGCTTTGCCTACCTTCCCAAATAAAAAAACGTTTTAGACTTTATAGTTTGCTTAAATATGAGTACTAAATCAATACGCTACGGTACAAAATCTGTTAATTTGAAACCACATTTTAACTGCAATATTCTTGCCTAGGCAAAGTAGAAAAAAAATTAATACCATTAACTTTGCCTGGCCATTTCGAAGGTCTTTGAAGAAATTGTGAAGTAAAACCCAAAATGGACTCTTTTAATAGAAGTCTAAGGTTCTGATTTGCATATTTTTTATTTAAGTAAAAACCATTGTGATCGTCATGTTGGTAAACAAAAGTCCAGCTGTTGGTCATCAAAACACACAAAGAATGCAAATAATAAAAAATGCCGTACATTTCTAATTGCTGTGGCACTGTGAGTGTGTGCGACACTTAGAACAATGCCGTGGCCAAACGTCATTGTATGTGAGTACTGTTGATGAAGTTGGCTGTTGAACAATATTAAACCTTGTGCCTTTAACAGAAAAGTACCTTTTAATTTTGTAGCCCAACTTCATAATGTACACTCGAAAAAATTGACCACTTTTCACCCTTCTGCCCTTAGAGATCTAGTTCCTATAATTGTACTATTGTAGCCCAATTTCATTGTATATACACTCGATGTTAGGGTTAATAGGTGGAGACCAAAAGAAACACCGTTTTAAGTATTCCCATAATAACTGTTTATTATCTTTTTTTCTTTATGAAGGTGTGTTTCAGTAATATTACGTGAGACGAGTGCTCCTAAGCAAGGCTAGTGGAATATGGTAACTTTAACCGTATTAGGGATTTCAGTCAAGTGGTGACAAGGGGCTTGGATCATTTTAAAATAATTATTGGTTTATAGAAAGAGAAAGACCATAGTGTTGAAGTAGGATAGATTTGTTTTTGTTATACTCCAACATTCGAAACAGTTGGCTGTTGATCACTCTTCACCCTTCTGTCATTAGCAGTACTATGCGTTTCAAATAAGAATAGGATTGATTGCCATGTTGTGACGTCACGTCATACTGTGAAATCGAAAAATTAATAAGGTGAGCAAAACAATAAATTTTTAAACTTTAATTTATTTGCAATCTGTGAACGAAGAAAGTTTAATCAGAATCCAGTTCTTCAATTTTGCTCATCTCAGAGTTCTTCAATTTTGCCGAATTTCTTGCGATTTGACAGTATAACGTGACGTCACAAAATGGCAATCGATCCTATTCTTATTTGGAACGCATTGTAAATTAACCTTTAACCTATTGAGTAGCGTAATTAGAGACACAATAGAAAGACAATGACCGAGCGAACGCCGGTGTTCGCTCGGGGTTTAATGAATGTCGTCGCTTAACTTCATCGACTGTACACTCGACAAAATTGGTGATTGACCACTCGTCTCTAACCGATCTTCGTAAAAAAGTAATAAGGTTGAAAAGTGATTAACTATAAGCTTCGTTGATTGAAAAAATAAGGTACACCGGCGGCTTAAAATAAATTGTTCTAACCATAAATAGATAAGTATTTATAGATTAAGTAGTTATTTTTTATTTTATTGTTGTTTGTCCTGTGCGAGTCGCAAATAAATGTTTTCTTTCTTTCTTTTCTTTCATAAATTAGTGTCGAGGGTATTAATCTAAGGGTCTGACTCTGGACTAAATTGGTAAAAATTTAAAACTCGCGTATTTCTCACACTATTAGCTTCAATTCCAATCCGCTTTTTGCTGAAAATAGATTTGTTTTTTTTTTTATTTGTTAATACCACCCACTGAATCACCATCCACTTTAGATACATTACTATTATTTTTCATAGAGGGTAAGCGTACCATAATACTGGGCCCAGCATCGCTTGTTAAAAACCTCGCGGAAAAAAAGCACTATTAACCCATAGGTAAACGTGTGACCCGCAGTAAAATCATTGTATTTTGGTGACAATCATCAGTTTAGTAAGTCGACGTGTTTTTAACGAGTTTTTAATAGCACCGTTTAGTTCTAAATTACAAAGTAAATGTGAGAATTCCCATTGTGACAGCATTCCGAGATAACTCTGAAATGACACCTGATGACGATGTTATTGTATTATTTTCGTCATTTAGTAATCATCACATGTCATGACAGTTTATCACACGAGTGCGTAATTTTTCAATTCGATTCTATTCTAAATATTTAATTTTACGTGAACGTAGTACATCGTTCTGAAACGTATTTTTTTTGTTATGGACATGAAACATCCATCATACTTACTTGATGATGATTCCCATAGCGAAAATGCTTATATATGTACGTAGTTAGGTTTAGAACAAATGGTAAGAGAAATATAAGAACAAATCGTGTATATCAAAAATAGTAATTGGTAAAAACGATACGAATCAGCAAGGTTGTAATTAAAATTTTGTAGGAATAGCCACTAGGAGAAGCTGCATTAATGCTCGTTGGTGTGAAATCATCAAATAACGTGGAACGCAGAACGTAAAGAGTAACTGAGGGACCGTAGGAGTGGTTTTAGTCAGTAAAAGTCTGACACGCCCTCTCGTTCCGACCTAGAGGGAGAGAAATCATTAGACGACGAAATCACCTCAAAAATACCTATGTTATACGTAAATTGTGCACATTAAGGTCCATGTAGGGTTGTCAACCGTAGCTCGAATTCCAAGCCTGGGTCGACGACGGCCCCTAAAAGAGCTGTCAGCAAAATTGACGGGACCGATGCTTGCTAGAGCTAGAATTACCATGGTCCTGGAACAGAAAGGGCAACTGAAGATTTTAGTCGGTAAAAGACTGATACACCCGCTCGCTCCACACTAGAGCTGGTGAAATCATTAATAATAATAATATGTTAATTTACCAAAAAGTACAGATACCTATTGAAACAAGCAGTAGCTTGAGAAGTTATACAGTTCTTTAGGTACCTACCGTATGTTGTAAATCTGTACTAAAAATTTTTTTAGAACCCTGCCCCTGAAACTAGGTTATAACCGGTATTTTGAGAAACAGTGAACAGCCACAAAACTCTTTTATACACTATTATTTTTACAACAATTGATGGACGATGTCGTCCTACCACTGAATAATTTTTCGTGTTCTGTTTTAATTTTTAAAGTGAAGTGTAAATTATGTGTGTGATGATGTCTGCGTGTAGTGAAAGGTGAGTATTATCTGAGACAGTGTGCATGTATGATAAGTTGGGGTGTTCGGGGTTTTTTTTTTTACGCGGGAAAATCATCTTATGACAATTCCCGATCTTGGGCGGAGCAGGAGATAGTGTCAGACTTTTACTGACTAAAAACCCACTCCTGTTCCTTCGTTACCTTCGTCCCAGGGCCCGGGTTTCATTTTCACACTACCCATGGCCCCAGTAGGCTTCGACCCTGCTGGGCCCCTACGATTTGCTGACTTCTCCCTGAGGCGCGCGTGGAACAATACGCGCCGTCGATGACTTGGACTCGGTCCGGACGGTTACCGGACGGTCGAACGGCGGGGGGGTGTTCGGGGGGTGTGTGTGCGCATGTTAAGTGTGTGAATGTTAGCGGAATCGGGGTCCGTGAGAGATTAGGTGATATATGTAAGTAGGGACTCCGTGTAGGCATAGTCCCCTTCTAATAGCCACTCTGTTACTTTAGTTGATGATTGGATGACTATACCCACCTTAAAAAAACACAGTTAGGAACAGGCTAGGCAGATTGAGTAATTGATAAATATAACGGTTATCGGATCGGTATGTGTTTCGATTGCGTAGCGTTTTGCTTTGAAAACATTCACAGCTAAACGTGCGATAATGCAGCTGGTGGAATATTACTGTTAGGTACTGGTACAGATTTTTTACGTGCAATCTAATATAATAAAAATCTTGAATAACTTCATATATATCTCCAAAACATGCCTACAAGGTAGACCGATGACCTGGTGGGTTACCATGACGTTCAAAGTAAGATTGTTTCATTCTTATTCCAGTGTGGGTAAGAGACACAGCTAATACAGGTTGTTTAGCGCCATCTCTTACCCAAACTGGAAATAAGAATGTATCAATCTTACTTTAAACGTCATGGTAACCCACTTGGTGAGGGTCGCGGGAGACGCACATGACCGGACCTTGTAGCGTCACTTGATAAACTACATATTATGTATTATCATCATCATCATTTAAGCTGAAAGATGTCCACTGATGGACTCGGGCTCCTCCCAAGTATCGCCGTAACCACCGGTCATGTAGGTCTCGCATCCATCGGATTCCAGCAACCCTCACCATGTTATCGATGCCGGACCGAGCCCAAGCAGTCGACAGCGCGTAGGGTTCCACGCGCGCCTCAAGGAGATGACAGCAAAACCGTAGGGTCTCAGCAGGGTCGAAGCCTACTGGGGCCATGGGTGAAGTGATCCCGGGGCCCTGGAACGAAGGCAAAGATGGAACTATACTACACTTATATATTGGTACACTTAATACATAAACTTCTAGTATATAGATATACCCAGGGAGTATAATCCCGATAACTTTTAATTTACACCCGGGCGACGACACCGGCAGAAGCTAGTAAAATATAGAATTCTAAGTTTTTCTTTTAACCTAGGTACATAATTTGTATACAGTATCGTGTTTCTTGCTGACCTCGTGCCGTAGATATTGCGGCACTAACTTTCCAAACTTTCCTAGTACCCTTGTTATAAATTACTAAGAAACTTTCAAAGTTCTACTGAAAATAATAACAGGTAAACTTGTTGTGTACTGAAATTGATTGATTCTATATCACTCTAGCTGCCGTGCGCGGCTCCGCCCCCGTGAAATTACCCTACCTTACAATAAATGTTAAATTTTTCAAACCACCCCTTTTTTAAGAGGAAAATCATCGTCTGACTACTCCCGCTCTAGGGTGGTGCGAGAGGATGTCACACTTTTACTGACTTAAACCACACCTATGTTCCTTTAATTACCGCGTTCCAGGCCCGCGGTAACTCTTTCAAACATTTGCGTTTTAGGACCATGAGTATGATCGTTTTCAGAACTGATCCTATTGCCGCAGGCATCGGTCCTGCTGGGCCCCTACGGTTTGCTGACATCTCTTTGAGGCGCGTGTGGAACACTATGCGCCTTCGACGACTCGGGCTCGGTCTTAAAACGAGCGGATAAACGACCCCAATATTAAAGCGAACCAAAAATCATAAAAATAAAGCTAGAACTACATTAGACCGACGCACACGTGTAACTCGACTGATTTGTACGTAGAACGTACGATTATACGAACGATTTATACGGTTGAGTGTAGAACGACGTCGCGTGGCGTGGATCAAGTGTATCTCTACAAGTCTAGTTGCCATAAGTATAAAATGTATGGAGACCGCATGCAATGGAGTTCTACTTTAATTCAAGCCGTCTTGAATTTTAGCGAGACTAATGAACAGTAATATTGATTTTTATATATAACAAGAAGATTATGTCTGAATTCTCTGAAAAAGTAAGCAGAAGTACTACGAGTAGAATGCCAACACTTTGCTAAGTAGGTAAGTTCAATATGGGTCGAAAATATATAGAAAACATATTACAGGGGTACACACATCCAACCTCTAAATTGTCACTAAATATGTGTAGCAAGATCTATGGCGTCATATAAGAACTAATCCTGCATCGCGCAATCAAAGTTCTCCGTGCTATTAGAATATATATATACGACATCGACAGCCCGAAATCATACATCCAATCCACACCCTTTTCAACGGAGGTTTGCGGGACTTTACACTCTGTTCCGCCTACCTCCAAATATGTATTTTTTGTTTTCTCACTAGCATTCATTTTATTTATAAATATTATTTAAGTTTTATTTGTCATCTCTAATAAAACTCAGTATTCCTTCCATTATAGTTAAAAAAGATGATTTTAAAATAAATTATTCAAGACTTTTGTACTCATTAATCGATTACAAAGCAAAGAAAACAATTGCCAAATTACTCATAAATCAAAAATTAAAAAAAGAATACTGTGTCCCTGACGTCAAAGCGTCCATAAATCGGGGATACAATGATTCCGTAAAAAGCGTGACTGTCGCATATCAAATGACGTATGTGTCGTGACGAACGGAAACATTAATTTTGCAACCGTAAAGTGTATTTGTGCGTAAAGTATTTGTTTTATGACTTTTCTTCGCGTTGATATCTACTATGATCTTGATCTTGTATTTAAGAAATTACTTATTGCTATTTTTTTGCACTGTTTGTGTCAAAATTAGAAAGTAATACTTTTCGGACACTTTCAGTTCCATTGGAATGCGGGTTTAACACATTCTAATGTTTTTGCAGAAAATATATCGAGTCCTTCTCGGTAAGCTTCGCTGAGGTCGCTGAGGTAGTCAATACAACTCATACAATTACATTCCCAGCTTGATTTTGCCGAAATCGCGTCTTTTTCAGTGATTCAACATATTGTCTAAGTTTGTAGACACTTAAGATACAAAACTATAAATATCAATCCACTAGGAATTAATTAGTGAATAATTAAATCAGCCACTGCACTTGGAAAATTTAGCCAAAAACTTCCTAATCATATTTTAAGTTTATATACACTGCTATTTTTTTTTTATCACCTTGATATTTTTTTTCCAGACCACAGTTGCCAATCAAAGAGTTCAAAGCGTACAATTTTAAACTACTACGTCAAAGTCACAATTTTTTTTTTTTAGTTTTCTCAATTATATAGTTTAATATGTTATACTTTTTATTATTTTAGCATTTACATCGCGTTTTAGACATCGACGCACAAAAGTATTTAATGGACCCAGTACATGATTCTGGACCCCCAGTGGTGGATTTTTTTTTCGGCGTTTTAGAAAGAAGAAGAAAGAAAGAAAGAAAAACATTTTATTTGCCGAAAAAGGCGCAAACTTAAGACTAACATAAAACAGATTACAAACATTTTGGAAAAAAAAAATATGTGTGCCAATTTCGCGCAAAACGGCCGACCGCTCAGCCTAATGAGCCTAATGCCGTGTCCACACTCAAAAATACGACGAGTCCACAGCACTGGTTTTCAGCGAGGGCCGGTGACGGCGGTGGCGGTTTTCTTACAAATGTATAAAATCGTTATTCTAATTAACCCTTATGATATTTTTTATTAAACTGTAATTAAATCTTTTTTGAGTCTATTGATTATTTGGTTATTTGAATAGTTGTGTAGTATATTTCTGTTAAGTTGGCATTGATATGACTCATGTTACTTGGAATTTTCTTACATAAAAAGATAAGAAAGATTCTTGATTATTCACGCAGTGTAATACACAATTTTACGGGTCATTTTTAACGTTCGGCGATAGGAACTTGCTTAGAGTAATTACTTACAGTGTTTTATTTGAAACTATTTATATGATGATAAACATCAATCATAATTTAATATTTCTTACGAAGTCAGACTTATTTATTAGTATGTATATGTAATTTGTCAACAAAAAACACTTGCCTTGTGTAATAAAAAGAAATACTAAGAACAAGGTTAAGTAGGTATCGTAGAAGTATTCAGTTAGACAGTTTTATTGTAATATAATTTTGAAGTGGAGCTTTGAGGTGAAAGCTGGAGTTTTCAGGTGGTTCTACTAATGCAAAGAGCAACAGAAGGACACAGGTCGCTTTTTCTGCTACCTGGTAATTTCTCCTTATTCATCTTTCACTAGATTTGAAAGGTTTCTAACTTATTTAATTTTGAACGGATTTGAATATTTATTTGGATAATTTTACTTTTTGAATGAGTGGAGTACCTGATTAGTTACGGAATAAGATCGTAATTTCTGTATTTACGTTTTACCGGCCATTACGCACTGGTCAGCCACACTTACCTATTGTTATTCTCTTCATTGTTTTGCATTCATCAATCATGCGTCTCTCTAAACACTTTCATTTGTTTACGATCCGTCCTTCTTATTGTAAATCGTAGGAGCGATGGAGTTTTCAATACTGCATTAGATTTAGATTTTAGTGTTGAATTGTTTAATAGGACGTCATTTTATGATTGTTTGGGTTAGAAGTAACAAAATGCGAAAGTGTGTGCGCTATGCTATGGTAATCTAAATTATTGAATCATTTTTCTTAGGATCGGCCATTAGGTATATGGTGAAGCCTCTGCTGTTGATAATGGAGAAGGTTCCATTTTTTTAATGAAATAATTGTAAAATAATAAAATAAAATATCTGTATATCAAAAAAAAAAGTATCCTATGTGCAATTTCAAGACAAGAACTACCCGTGTGCCAAATTTCATAAAAATCCATTCAGCCGTTCGAACGTGAAGAAGTAACCAACATACACACACATCGTTAAACTTTCGCTTGTATTATAATTTCAGTGTGATAAAAAATCAGCTATCCAGATTTCACTGTGGGCTAAATGAATATTTTAGAGTCAATCTGATTCATTTATTGAAGCCATATGTAACTCATCAGATTAATTGATTAGTACAAGATTAACTTTTGATAAACTTATCTTTCGGAAAATTTCCTAGTTGGTACCTACGCATGATAATGGTGTTTACATATTTAGGATATCAGTGAAAAATCCTTGCCCGTGAATAATAAATCAACGAAATCACATTTAAGTTTTTTTATAGCTTGGGAAGATTGGGTAACAGTGGATCACTTATTTTTAAGTAGGTAGTTACAAAGTTTGTAGCTTAATAATTAACCTTTGAGTTTAAATCACAATACTTTTTATCTTAGCTTCTAAAAAAGGCATTTATCGGAAAGTATTACTTGAATTTATAAGTAATAGCCGCTTTGGAGTTGAAAACATCCACTGTGACCTGGGTCACATTAGATACCTGCATAGGTGACAGAGTCGACTCGTGAAAGACAACCCTTTCCATATTAACCCTTCACATTTATTTATACTATAGATACTTATTGTATAATGAAAGCAAATTTATATAATTATTACAAAAATTACAAATAAATCTTAAATACTAAATTATAAATATAGTAGTCATTATAAAATGTTATAGAGAAGTTGCAAAGTATTAATGATTAAAACTAATACTAAATAATTAAAATCAAAGGTTATCATTAAACAAAAATCCTTCTTTAAACTCGACAACAGCCGATTGTGACCCAAAACGAAATGATTATAAAAATGTAACCTAATAAAATCTACCTATCCTACAGACAACAAGGAAGTTTTAAGAACAAAATAAACGTAACACCAAATAGAAACATACGAAACAAGTTTTAAAAGCACGTGAAATAAATTACTGTTACTAAATATTGACCGGAATGTGACAGCCATTTTTATCACTTTGATGCCGTGGCGGGTGACAACTAGTACGGAATTTAAGGATACACTCGTTTGTTTGTATGCGTAAGCGTAACACATACTAAGTAACATTGAATAACCCACTGTACCCCCTGATCCACTGTTACCCAACCTACTTTATATTTTTATAAATATTATATTAAACCACACTACAAAACATTATCCATTTTACCTTTTCGATACCGATTTTTATCTAATAATTTCGCAATAACATTGTTATTTATAATCTAAACTGATAAAATAATGTGTAACAGTTGGTGCAATGTCGTAAAGTAGATACGATGAATAACGTTCGAAGCGAAGAAATGTAGGAATAATAGAAACTTCGTCGTTTATACCGAAGGATTAAAACAATTTGCCTGGTGCGGTCTTTCCGTCCGATCATAATTTGGGTGTCTTCAAGACTAGAGTGAATAGGCTCTTCCTAAACTAGTGAGCCTCACCATCAACGACTGCTTTACTGTTTACCATCAGGTGGCATCGCAGTCAAGCACTAGCTGAATTATAATTATGTGAATTTGCTAATGAAAATCAAAACTAATATACAAAATAAAAATAATAATATTTACAAACGGGTAGAAAAATAAATTATTGGGCATCAAAAAATTCATTAACATCGATATCAATGGGAAAAGTACCCAGAACGCTGGCAGCTTTGCCACGTTGGATAGCAATGCTGAAAAGATAAATCTTTTACTAATTGTAAAAGAAATATGGCTAGCCAGGATGCGACTTCTTTGACTGTAAAAAATGATACATGTAAGGGTGTTTTTAATATCGTGTGGATTTCATCACGCATGCGGGATTGCCACGCATGCAAAAAATTTCACGCTACGTGAGATACGCTAGCCTAGGATCTAGTTTTCTGCGGGCTGTTGTGCGTTGTGGTTGTGTACTAGGCGTGGGCAAAGTGTGTCATCTTTGCGATTGGAACCGTGTTCCGAAGCAGTGATATGTATCATTTGGAAAATCGGCTCAAATGATACAAACGGAACATTTGAAACATTGGCTCACAAGATACAATCGGAACATTTGGAATATCGGCTCAAAAGATACAAACATAACATTTGAAACATCGGCTTAAATGATACAAACGGAACATTTGAAACATCGGCTCACAAGATACAATCGGAACATTTGGAACATCGGCTCAAATGATACAAACGGAACATTTGAAACATCGGCTCAAAAGATACAAACATAAAATTTGAAACATCGCCTCACAAGATACAAACGGAAAATTTGGAACAACGGCTCAAAAGATACAAACCATCAAACCTGTTCCATGCTACCATATTAATGCATTGTTATCCTAGTAACAGGTATTTAGCTCATTCGGTTAGGAGTAACTGTTTTGAAATACATAGAATAGAAATATTTTTATTCGGGACAGACTTAGCACAAACGGTTAGAAACATAAAATAAAAAAAAACTGGCCAAGTGCGAGTCGGACTCGCGCACGAAGGGTTCCGTACCGTCCGTAGCAAAAACGGCAAAAAAATACTTTTGTTGTGCACAATATTTATTTTATTCTGTTTTTTGTATTTGTTGTTATAGTGGCAACAGAAATAAATCATCTGTGAACAACTGTCCAGCTATCAAGGTTCATGAGATGCAGCCTGATGACATACAGACGGACAGCGGAGTGATATCAAAACCCTAAAAACAAAAGTACAATGCGTTCCAAATAAGAATAGGATCGTTTGCCATGTTGTGACGTCACGTCATACTGTCAAATCTAAGAATTATTATGGTGAGCAAAACAAGAAATTTTTAAAATTTAATTTTTAATCAGAATCCAGTTCTTCAACTTTCCTCATCTCTGAGTTCTTCAATTTTGTCCAATTTCTTGCGATTTGACAGTATGGTATGACGTCACAACATGGCAACCGATCTTATTCTTATTTGGAACGCATTGTACCTACAGAATGCACTGAGCGTGAACGAACCGAAAGGGTGTACACCACAGCATTTACTGGGGTACATGTGCAAGGTTTGCCTTGAAAATAGATTCTAGAAACAGCTTGTATTTTTTATGAGATACTGAGATACGAACGTTGTTTTATTGATATCGTAAATTAAGTTTGACGAAAACAAATTCTATTACCATATGTACCGGTTTTAACGGATTCCTATTTCTCGGAATTTGGCAATGAACTTCAATTTTAGAAACGAAGATTGGTTTTATTTTTATACCTGACTGCAGTCTAACTCGTTTATGGATTTTGATAGGGATGCTAGATTTCACAATAATTTATAATTTAGGCGTCTTCAAAGCTAGAGTGAATAGGCTCACCGTCAACGATTGTATCACTGCTTACCATCAGGTGGGATCGCAGTAAGCACTACCTAGTTTATATTATTAAAAATAAAAATACCACTGAGCCACCATCATCATCTTCCTGCCCTTGTCCCGTGTTATTTGGGGTCGGCGCAACACGTTTTTTTTCTTCCATTCTGCCCTGTCCCTCGTCATGCTATCACTGACTTCCTTTTCTTTCATACCACTGCTTTAAATTAATTATTGTAATAAAATACAAATAGCACGAAGATTTCCAATAATTTTATCCTAATAATTATATACGGTGATTATTTCGTGGTAAAATCCTACAAGTAAGTGTACTTACGTTCATAATTAGCGGTTAATTATGTATTTATGCGTGATGTTTGTTATTGGCATTGGCAGTGAGTGATGAAGGAAACATCACGTTCAGGGTAAACTAATGTTACTTTCGTGTTTGTATACGTGTTTTGAAGATGGCTCAGGTATTTCTGTGAGTCACGTTGGACTGTTATATGTCAACCGATAGTGATCATAATCCCATTATTCGTTTCCGGGCCTTGGTACAGGCCATGGTCCGGAGTCGAATGATGTGGCAGGAGTGGCAGGCGGTCGTCTCCTTCTGCGAAGCAGTATTACTAGCAAAGGAGGAGGCCGCACGTGCGAGGCAATGGCCCTCACGCCCCAGCTGCCGGGATTCCGATTCCGTTTTTCGACCACCGTAGGGCTTGCGGACGGCGAACAATGGGTAGCTTGCCGTCCGATCGTCACTGTCCGGACCGAGCCCAAGTCGTCGACGACACGCGCGCCTCAAGATGTCAGCAACCGTAGGGTCCCAGCAGGGTCGAAGCCTACCGGGGCCATGGGTGATGCGAAAGAGATCCCCGGTGCCCTGAAAAGGCAAAAAAGGAACAGGAATGGGTTTTTAGTCAGTAAAAGTCTGACACTATCTCCCGCCCCGGCCAAGAGCGGGGGATGTCATAAGATGATTTTCCCACCCAAAAAAAAAATCCCATCATTCGTTTATAAAATATATGTTTATTTGGAGTAGGTACTCATTACCTGCTGGAGTCTGTGTTTCCTGATGGCTAAAACCAAAGGGTCTTTGAGTCTACTAGGCAAGCGTGCTCCATTGTCAACCACATTCAAAAGATTCAAGATTCAAAAGCATTTATTTCAAATAAACCATCAGGCACTTTTGAAATGTCAAGAGGTCAGTCAGTCAGAAAAAAAAAATTATGCTAATTGCACATTCCAAAGCGTAGATCTCTATGGAGAAGAAAACTCCATGGACACTCTTTTCAATCATGTTTTGTAATTACAAATATCTCTGTTACATGTTTCTTGTCGTTATCATGTGAGAACAATGTAAATACAGTAAAAATAAAAATTAAATATAGATATTAAAATAGCAACTGGCAGCTAAGAGATGACCAGTCTCAACTGACAGCGCCCGTTCACGAACATGACGCTAATATATTATCATTATCGCATACCATCAAGATGGTGGTCAATCGCAAGTCTATCAATAGCAATAAGTCCAACATGCCTTTTTCTTTTCCATTTTTCTCTGCAGGCTTTTGCCGATGGCTTCGCTCGCGTGGATGGAAGTGGAATATTATCCCAAGGGATCAAAGTATCATACAGGCGGGATAAATAATATCCTATGTACCATTCCTGAAGGTATTCTAAATAATATGTATTTACGAGTAAAAGCGAAATACCACTCACTGATTAATTACAAAATCTCAGAAACTATAACACTTACAAACTTAGGAAGGTTCTTTATAGAGTGTAGACATCCGCTAAGAACGGATTTTACGAAACTCTCTAATTTTATGGGGGTAAAACGAGGGTTGAAAGTTTGTATGGAGAAACCTATTTTCACGCGGGCGAAGAAGCTGGCAGAAGCTAATATATATATATATATATATACGGCGCATACACTACTTACCTTATTTATAATTATAGTTTTGAGTCGTTTGGGTCTTGGGGTCCAAGTGTGCGTCTTTTTTAAGGAAATTTCACGCCGAATGATCGACACTTTACGCGACCAGAGGGCTGGCTCGTTCTTAGCTCAATGCTGCCAGTCTTCTGGGCACATTTCCGGATGACAGCGACGTGGAGGAGAACTTCAACGCCTGAGTGTACTTTGTGGTTTTTTTTTTGTTGAATGTCAAATTTTGACCGGTTTTCAAGCTAAAGTAAAATTTCAGAAATACTCAACTTTAAATGGCTAAATCAGAAATGGGGGTTTTTCGTGTCGTCAAAAATATTATTTTTTATTGGCATATATTTTCCCACTGCTGAGAAAAATCCTTCCCCAATTCATTTCAAAGATTATAATATAGAAAAAAAAAATATAGTCACTCAATCCATTTCATTTTATAATTATTAAAACGTTTTTTTTTTGTTTTTATAGTTGCATTGCAAATGCACCGTTTACAAGTTTATTTGTATTGTTTTTATTACTTTAACCATTTTAAGTAGGTACTCAATACCGGTATTGAATCGGGCAATGACCGAAACAACCGGTTGATGTAATTGTTTTTGCTTTGAAGGTTGTGTATGAGATTTATAAAGATTGGTTCCGTATAAATTGTAGTTTTATTTTTAGAAGTAATTTGAGTTGGTATTTTTTCTTGTAAGATAAATTTAGCAAGAAAAAATCGTTTTTGCTATTACAGATTAATTCATCAAGTTTCCGTCCGGTGCTAGTTCTTTTGTGAAACAATTAAGTAATAAAGGATTAACAAAACGTCAAATTTCAGTAACTCTATAACGTGGGAGTAGTGGTGGACACGTGGTAACTACCCCGACTAGGCCAGTCTATGACGCGAAATGACGCAATCTTAAAACCAGCTAACAAACCCCATAAAAATAGTTTTCGAATGACAGAACCAATAAATCAATAGTAAAATGGAACGGAACTCTATACCGATAAGCAGAAGACCCACTTAACATACAGGAGGTTCCGCGTTGAGAAACATAAGGAAGCTCCATAAAAAGGAAAGAGCACTTCCCCTCGTGTCAGCCATTAGGTATTGTCGTGTCAGTTCAATGGCAATTATGATACGGAATGACAATTGATAAGAACGTGTGACAAATCAACGCAAGTCATATTAGTTTTTTTTTTTAATTCTTGATAGGTTCGGGCTTGACCGCTATCTCACCTGATGGAAAGCGATGATGGAGCTCACTTACCTAGAAGTAAACTATTCACTCTTGACTTTAAGATTCCCAGGTTGTAGCCATCAGGAAACACAGATTCCGGCAAGGAATTCCACTCCTTAGCTGTACGCACAATAAATGTGTTCCCAAAAAGTTTCGTGCGTATAGGTGGGATGTCCACCATGTGCCGGTGGCGCATTGCCGTACGCCTAGGGCTAGGCGGAATTAGGTTATGCAATTCCGACGCACACTCCAAAATTGCAACCGGTAGAAAACCGACAGACTAGCAACTCGGCGTCGATATTCAAGACTTTGAAGTTAAGGTGATCTACACTTATTATAAAGAGGTAAAGTGTTTTTTTTTTGTTTGTAATCTCTGGAAGTACTGGTCCGATTGCTAAAATTACTTCACCGATACAAAGCTGCTTTATTCCTGAGTGACATAGGCTATATTTTATGTACGCAGGCGAAGCTGCGAGCAAACGCTAGTAATCTATAGAATAAGTTAGCGGCCTTATCGGCCGGCGAGCAATGGGTAACTCGCCATCCGCGGCCCTGTGACGTAAACAACTGACGGAACACGGGTAGGTTTTAGTCTCCAAAAGTCTGTCACTCTCTCTCCCTCCATGTAGAATGGGATAACTCATAAATTAATAAAGATTTCCCACGCTAAAAATAAAGTAAATACTTGTCAAGAAATGATGAGTTGAAAAATTTAACAGTATTGAAATTAGATAGATATTATACTTTATTGTATCTACACCAAAAATAAAAATTATATGAGGAACTTAAAATTAATAGGGTGTCACAATGGGCGGTGAATTAGTTTATAGAATATAAAAAATATTATTAAAACAACTGATATTTAGACAAATTAATGCAGTAAAAATTAAAAAACAAAACCTTGGTCGTAGGAGAATACTTATTGGTTAGTCCCGCTATGCTGTAGTTTCGCTATGCTCGACTCGTAATTAAATTGAGATTTAAAAAAAAAATGTTTTGATAAAGATTCTTCTTTTTAGGAATAGTATTGGTTCAATGCTAACAGCCTCCCGACTTACGAACCAGGCGCATTACTTTGTGTAATACGAGAGGGAACGCCAGACTCCCAGCAGTGGGAACATTATATTATTATGTCTGATTTATGTTATGTTAAAGACAATATTCTGTTGTATCACCAATTAGTTAGCTATGCAGTTAAATGCGAGCAAAATAAAAAAAAATTGAGTAATAATATAAAAATTATATTATCTGTAATTTTAGATTTAAATCTAGCAATCTCTTTGATCGTCACTAATAAGTTTACAACCATTTAACCGTAGCGGTTTTAGAACCAGCGCTTGTTATAAACTCTATAAGTAGAGTTTCCAGATTTATTTAAACAAAATTACATTTCCTAAGATCAAAGTTCAAACACCACAAAAACTTAGTTACCAAAACAGACAAACAACTTTTTTATTGAAAGAAATCGTGTCACATCAATCATTGAAGTATAATAATCAAGTAAACCGAGCCTAATTTACAAATAAACTTATGAAATAAATCCAGCGAAAAACTGTCGTAGTTTATGTTGCAAGTCCACGGTTCGTTGCTCATTGCAACAGATGACTTTCACAATAAGAAATAATGTTTGTCTCTCAATTTTAAGGGCTTATATTAAAATTTGAAGTACATACGTATCAAAGAAAGAAGCGAAACATTGATTAGATACGCTCATGTAATATGCAACGGGTTGCTCAATTTGCACTCGGTTGCAACTTAATTCAAACCTTATTGCTGTTTAACTGACCTTTCGAATGTGATTGCAACTATGTTTCTAAAGTTTTCAGAGTAAAAATTCAATTTGTTTGATTGGTTTTGAAATAAATTGCAAAATTCAGATCGAATACTGTACCAACATCAGTCTCTCATTATTCTCTCCAAGCAATCGTTGTAAAAGCAATTTTGGTACACATAAATCGGGTATAAAAAACCATGTCGATATGTTGTCACTAAGATTGCAATTTAAAGATGGCTGAATTGGTTTGCACTTCACCGCTATCACCTGATGGTAAGCGATATGTAGTAGACGATGGAGCACGCGTGCCTTGAAGTAACCTATTCACTCTTTACTTTAAAACCTCCTAGGATTCCACGCCATAGCTGTACGCACAATGAATGTAATCCCAAAACGTTTTATACGTAACTGCGGGTGGGGTGACCACCATGTAATCGCTGCGCATCGCCGTGCGTCTAGTGGTCCAATGATGGAATGAGCTTGGTGGAATAAACAAAAATAATAAACAATTCCAACACACATTCCTCTAATTGCCACGGACAGGCCAGTCGCTCTCTCTCGGCGTCGATGCTCAAGTCTTTGGAGTTATAATAGCCATATATAGGACACTTATATAGCCTGTAATTTTCTGGTCGTAGCGCATGTTTTGATGTCTTTCTTAACCATTTAAAGAGTCTTAGTAAAGCGGGTAATAAAAGAACAATATTACGAAATCTACTCTCGTCAACCATAGCAAACTGCGAAATCGTTCGAAACGGTAAACATTGCGTTTTAAAAAACATAACTGTGCTATGCGTAATCGCAATATCGTTACGCGGTATTACAAACCACAAACACTTAAACTGTCTTTAATTATACATGTTAACATTACAATTTATCTATCGAGTATTATATAATAGTATCATCATCTTTCTGCCTTTGTTCCGTCTTATTTGGGGTCGGCGCAACATTTATTTTTTCTTCCATTCTGTCCTGTCACTCGTCACGCTATCACTAACTCCCTTTTCTTTTTCCTTCTGTCATATCAATTCTCACACAATCCATCCATCTTTTTTTTGGTCTCCTTTTCCATCCATCCACATGTATACTCATAACTCTTTTAGCAACATGCGTTTAATCCCTCCTCTTTACATGGCCATACCAAGACAATCTATTCCCTTTCAACTTTTGACACTGGGGCCACTTTCAAACTTCTTCTAATTTAAGTACTTATTTTTCACTTTATCAATAATTTAATAAGATAATAATATGAATAAAATATCTAATTTGAAATTCTCTGCAAAAGCTCTCGCTGTACTTTATTTTTCCAGAAAAAAAGGAATTTTTCCGGGTTCATTTATTTTAATTTTGAGGATTTAGTGATATTTTTTATCCAGGTCAATTTATTTTTAACCGATTTCCAAACGAGGAGGTTCTCAAGTAGTCTGATTTCTTTTTTATCTTGTTCTGCAATATCTTCGCCAACTGTGAACCGATTTTGACGATTATTTTTTTTTTTGTCTCAAAGAATTTTTCCGCCAGGTAGTGTCAAAAATTGAAGAAACAAAACTAGAAACACTAACTTCCAAAATTAAAGTTATTTTGTGTTTTATAATTTGTTCATGAACTCGGTTGTACGGTTTTGTAAAAAAGTATTTGCATATACGCAGATCTTTCTTACCAAGAAAAAACTTGTTCATAGACACTTTATACCGACCATAAAAAACTTCTTAAAATTTATTAAAAGAACGGCTTAATCTATATATATAAAAGGGGAAACTGACTGACTGACATATCAACGCACAGCCGAAACTACTGGGACTAGGAACGTGAAATTTTGCACAAGGTTTCCTTTTATGACGTAGGCGAGCACTAAGAAAGGATTTCGCAAAATTCTCCCCTTAAGGGGATGAAGCGGGGTCCAAAGTTTGTATGGAGACACCTACATTCACGTGAGCGAAGCCGCGGGCAGAAGCTAGTAAACGATAAAAATGAAGGAAATAAATCAATTAGAGAGGGCGCAAATCAATTGGTCTCACCTCAGCAATGGCGTGTGTCGCCTGAGCGCACACGTTTCAGATAATTTTTAATGTAAGATTAACGGATTTCATGGGTGCGAAAATTAATATAAAATTATGAAGGTTTCCAGCGGATATGCTAGGACAAAATAGATATAGATGGATAGATATATTGTTTATTGTAAACCATAAGAAATACAGTAAGAGCTTAAAAAACAGCGGCAATTGACAAGTCTCGTCGAATGAAATATGAGTGTGTCACCCTACAATATGTTTTTATTATATTGGGAAAAGTGGGGTACTTCTGTGGGTGGTCGTGGGTTCTTAAAATTTGATTTTGATTTAATTGCAAAGATTGACACATTTCTCTCCCACTCATTTTTCTTCCTCTGGCAATAATAATTATCGAATCGATAATATTTTAGTGTTTTTTTTTTTTCGATGGAATGTCATCAAATGACTCCTCTTCTGGCTTGATGGGTGGAGCGAGAGAGAGTGTCAGACTTTTACTGACTAAAACTCACCTACCTGTGTTCCTTCAGTTGCCCTTTGCGTTCCTCTTTCAAACCCTCTCGCATCCCTGGAAGGAATATTTGAGTGATGTAATTTTGTAACAGTCGACACTCCCATACGTTAAATGTTATAAATACTCTAAGCACGGGCCCAAGCCAAGATACGGGACCGTGAGCTTGGGCCAAAATTACACCTCAAGGTAGTGTACGAGTTTACTGTACCAACCAGAATTTTTTGCAATAAATATTTCATACAAGCTGACATAATTTAGGTGTCTTGAAGGCTAGAGTGAATAGGCTCTTAATAAACTAGTGCGCCTAACCATCAATGATTGCATCATTGCTTACCATCAGGTGGGATCCAAGTCAAGCACTGGTTTATATCAAATAAAAAAAAAGGTGAAAGTTTGTATGTGTTTGTATGTTTGTCTTCACGCTCAAACGGCTGAACGGATTACGATGACACTTGGCACACGTGTAGACCATATCCTAGGATAGCATATAGGATATTTTTTATCCCAGGAATATGTTCCCTTGGGATTATCGAAGCGGCTGGCAGCAGCTAGTTTGATAATAAATTTGAAACATTAGCTTCCTCGTCTACCGTCCTAAAGGACATAACGTTTAGAGACAATCTCGTGCATTTTGTCATGCATGCAGAATTGCAGACGGACGCGTCCAGAGAGACTCGCCTACGCGAAAACACAGCTGATATTCTTATGTTTATTTATACATGACAGCGTTGCCTAGCAACCAGATTGACCTTTCTGATAAATTGTGCAATGTATGCGTCACTTTGAACGATAATATCTTCAGAGTAATTGTAAAATTTAAATATTTTATAGAGGGTTTTTTTTTCTTCGATGGGAAAATCATCCAATGACATCTCGCGCTCTTGGGCGGAGCGAGAGGGTGTGTCAGACTTTAACTGACTAAAAACTCACTCCTGTTCCTTCGTTGCCTTTCATACCAGGGCCGAGTCTTCCTTTCTGAAGCAGACCCTTGGCCCCAGTAGGTTTCGACCCTGCTAATTACCGCGTTCCAGGCCCGCGGTAACTCTTTTAACATTTGCGTTTTAAGACCATGAGTATGACCGTTTTCAGAACTGATCCTATTGCTGCAGGCATCGGTCCTGCTGGGCCCCTACTGTTTGCTGACATCTTGAGGCGTGCGTGGAACAGTACGCGCCGTCGATGACTTGGGCTCGGGTTTGGTCTTTACCGAACAGCTGGACAGCGAGCTACCCTTACCTCGTAGTCCGCCACCCCGCGTTGTTGGCATTGATCTAATTACTAAAATTTGATTAATTAAAAGCTACACTTTCTATCGCTAACTTTTTTAATACAGAAAATATGTACGATTTCTATGAGATTGGCCACGAGAGCAGAACCACGGGGTCAAAACTAGTTTTAAAATAATGTAATTTAGTTGTACCCTCGGATGGTCGGTGGGGCCGAAAGGTTCTAGAGTGGCGACCGCGCACCGGAAAACGCAGCTTTGGAAGGCCTCCTACAAGGTGGACCGACGACCTGATGAGAGCCGCGGGAATGCGGTGGATACGAGACGCACAGGATCGGTCGTTGTGGAGACGCTTGGGGGAGGCCTATGTCCAACAGTGGACGTCTTTCGGCTGAAATGATGATGATGATGATGAGTCGTACCCTGGCTTATATCGTCACCCTCCCGGCTAACTGTCCTAACTAGCAAATTGATAATTTTCCAGGGCAACCGTTTTTCGGTCGGGCGTTACAATCATGTTCCTGTAGTTGCGTTAGTTGTGGCTTTATCAATGAATTAATACGTTTTTTATATTGCTCTTGGCTCATTCTTTAAGCTAGTAGTGGCCCTAAAGCCCTAAGGTATCTATTTATTTATTCATATTAATTTGAAGCAGATACGTCTCTCTGTGAGAACTTTGTTTCATAACTTGTGTCTGTTATGACGTGGTTATTTGGTATAAAATATAAATAAAAGTTTATTAATATCATATAAATTTATTAAAAGCAATAGTAAAGGTCTTTCGTAAGCTTAAAAAGTTACAAGTTACTTTTAAGGACTTTAAAAATATTCTTTTATTACATTTTTGGCAATTTAGCTGTGTACTCTATGTTTAAACTAGTACCTAATGAAATGAATTTAAACTCAACCTTATTTCAAATAAAGTGTATTTATTTAATATTTTAAGTCTATACCTACTTGTGTATCTTATCATGCTTATTCTAAGAACTAGTGGTCTTATAATATGTAGTTAAGTAATTTAATATTACAATCACTCTTTGCAAAAATATTAATCTTTAATTGGACTTGCTTTACCTAGGATTAAAGCGTCAGTTAACATTCTTATTTACTGAACATAGGAACTAGAAATCAGGTTAATATTTATGTTATAGGTAAACAACCTCTTAATATTAACGTAAGAGCTAAATTTTAAAATCCACAACCAGCTAGTAAATTGAAAAATCGTAAAAAATTATCATGACATGAGTAATTAGTGAGAAAGTAATGAATAAAATGCCACTGGCTCCGGCAACTTAATGACTGGGGTGTCTCCTGTTGTTAGTGACAGCGTCATTTTATTTTCCATCGAAATTTTGGGCGGTGTCGGATTAAGAAGTCCTATAATCTCTCTTAAGAACACAGAGACCTGTCTCCTAAGAGAAAGAGAACGTGAAATCTCTTCACCGTGGCTATTCTTAAAAAACCGTTTGTGGTTCAGTTTTCTTGACAGAAAATTCCATCATTTCTGTCTAGTTCAAGTAGCGGCCCTCATCGTCTTTACGGATAGAAAGCATCCATAGGTCGGGTGAAATTTTTTTGAAGTCTAGGAAATCAGTGTATGTGAGAACATTCACTACGTACGGTTTATGTGCCAATCTAAAAATTGGAGGTAATTGGCTAGGTACAAAAATGTCCCCACTTGTTTTCAGCGGCCGATGGTGCTGTGTACGGAGTCTCCTTCGCTTTGTCCATGACATGGCACGGAGCAACGTAAAGTGATTTCTTGAATATTTGTGGCATTGTTTATGACATACTCTTTGCATCTCTCTTCGCCCATAATTCTCGTCTTGATACTAGCAGTGCTACTCCACCGACTCTACCTCACTGCAACACTTTGATGCCCGAGGTTCGCATAAGGAACAGAGAAGTTTTGAAGTTTTGAGAGCCAGTGCTCTCAAAACTTCGTCTAGACGTGAATAAAGCGAGTGGACCAGATGGTATACCAGCAATAGTTCTCAGGGCATGTGCACCCGAGTTGTCTCCTGTTGCCTCTCCATACGCTTATATCGCCTCTCATTTAGGACAGGTATAGTGCCCAAGTCCTGAAAGTTTGCCAACGTGCAACCCGTGCCCAAAAAGGGCAGTCGTGCCGATCCTGCCAACTATAGGCCGATTTCAATAGACTCCATACTCTGCAAGATTATGTAGCGTGTATTGAACTGGCGCCTCAAGGCATACCTGGAAGGTAACAATCTCCTCAGTGACCGACAGTACGGGTTTCGCCACAATCGGTCTACTGCGGACCTACTAGTGTATACTACTCACATGTGGGGCGAGGCCCTCGAAAAGAATAGAGAAGCAATTGCTGTCTCCTTAAACGTCTCGAAGGCCTTCGACAGGGTATGGCACGCCAGCCTTTTGAGTAAGCTTCCAGCCTACGGCTTTTCCCCTGCTCTGATTAATTGGGTGAAAGACTTCCTGAGGGAACGGTCTCTCCGAGTTGTAGTCGATGGATGCTCATCAGAGCCCATGACCACTAATGCTGGAGTTCCTCAGGGGTCAGTTCTCTCTGCAACTCTTTTCCTGCTTCATATTAACGATCTGCTGATACCCGGTATCTATGGGTATGCAGATGATAGCACAGTTGTAGAGAGATACCTTCCAGGTGCTCGGGCTAGTAAGGAACTAATCCGGTCCGAACGAGAGGCTATGGTAGAGCGTACGAATGTCTCTATTCAGGCAGTCTCCAAGTGGAAACAAACCAATCTGGTAGAATTCAACGCCGCCAAAACACAAGCGTGTCTGTTCACCGCCAAAAGGAGCCCGTTCACCATGGCTCCTGTTTTTCGGAATGTATCCCTGGAGTGCACCGACCGCCTTCAGCTCTTGGGAGTCGAAATCTCTTCAGATCTCAATTTTTAGCGGTACATTGAGTCTAAAGCCAAGGTAACTGCTAGAAAACTAGGCGTTCTTGCAAAGGTCCGACGTTACTTCACACCGGAACAGCTTCTAATGTTTATACAAAGCACAGGTCCGATCGTGTGTGGAGTACTGCAGTCACATACGGGCTGGTGCTGCAAAATGTCATCTAGCAGCTTTGGACTCAGTGGAAAGGCGTCCGAAGAGGCTAATACAGTAAGGTCGATGCCACGATGGAATTTTTGTTCTGCCCACTGAATCCATCAGCAAACAGGTAAACAATATTGATGCCTTTTGCGTCACTCTTCTTGAGTAAGTCATACAAAGAAGTCGAAATTTCTGACGACCCTCTTTTGCTTGCTCCTTCATGCCATGTGCAACACGAACAGGCTACAGAATACATATCATAAATTGTGAAATTGTAGGTTGAAAGACGATGTTTATAAAAAACAGCATTTTCATTGCTAATAGGCAAGCTTATGACTTGTTGGAGGTCAAATGCAGCACATTGTATTGTGGTTGGGTTCTGCTGTGATGCTATTTTACATTTATTTCTTTCTGATCAAAACAAAGTCTTCTCTTGTTGATGCTTCAGTGCCACTCTACAAAGAATTTTTCGACTGAATAGTTTGGGGTCAGTCGCTATACACCCACCCGTACACCCCGTGCGTATCGCAGTGTGACTTCACTTAATGCTATGGAAATAAGCTTCATATTTGTAAAAAAAGCTTTGATCTTATACGACGTAAATTTAAAATAAAATGTGTAAACATCGTAGAAAAAATTCTAACTAAGTGCTATATGTACATAGTTCAGTCATTTGCAATCGTGACGAAAAAAAAAAAAATCTTACTAACTGTAGTATGTTCATACGACAGGTAGAGAGAATATTTTTACCCTCCTTTTGCACTTACGCAAAACAAAATACGTGATTATCTCCTAAACGGTAAACGGCATCGATACGACGATTAGAGAGAACTTATTCGAAACAACGTTATGAACACGTAGGTAATGTCAGTGCAGATACGTCAGTTTGTGAGATACGACGGTTAGCGGGGAGGGCGACGATATAGGTTCAGACTTTCCGGATCATCATCATCATCATCATTTCATATCCTCTGCTGGACATAGGCCTCCCCCGAGTGTCGCCACAACGAACGGTCCTGTGCGTCTCGCATCCATCGGATTCCCGCGACCCTCACTATGTCATCGGTCCACATTGAGGGTGTTTTTCCGTTTTCTGGATATAAAGTGATTATTATTGTTTTTTATAAGTAATGAATCTATTTGAAAAAATTAAAATTGTTTTTTATAAGTAATCTTCAGTAGGTATTGTAATTGTTTTTAATCGGAAAAGTACCACCACACAGTTTATTGACTTAGCAAATGGCATTGAAGCGATTTCATTAAAGAATTGGAGGGTATCGATTAATCAACGATGTTTTATCCATATATATAAAAGGAGAAACTGGCTGATTGACATATCAGCGCACAGCCGAAACTACTACGACTAGGAGCGTGAAATTTTGCACAAGGCTTCCTTTTATGGCGTAGACGAGCACTAAGAGAGGATTTTCCAAAATTCAACCCCTAAAGTGATGAATCGGGAGTCTAAAGTTTGTATGGAGAAACTTACTTTCACTCGGGCGAAGCCGCTGGCATTTATTTATAAATTAATGTTTGATATTTTTTAAATTTTAAATTTTAATTATTTATATTTTTGCGTCACTTAGAGAAAATCACATTTAAGACACGATACAAAAAAAAAAATGTGTCGTCAAATCTTTTTGTAAAGTTACGTGTATAATAATAAATCGATATATTTTTTTTTCTTCTAAAACCTTTAAAATATTGTTTAAAAAAAGGAACGCCAGCTCATTCCATTTTTTAAATAATGCAGTCGCGGGGCACAAGGTATTTTTATCCAAAACAGTAACATACGACCTCTAACTCATAATCGTGTTAAGGCCGTTAACAAAGTAACGTGATACTGAAGGAACTGTGTCCTGTGGTAAAGTGAACATCTCAAATAACATTATTCATTCATTTTATTATGCATTCCTTGAGCTTGACTTCTTTTTGAAATAGTTTTTTAGGCTATTACTAAGCCTTCGCTGTCCCTCCGTCTGTCTGACTGTCTGTCCGACCGTCCGCCTTTCAGCGGGTTTTATCTCATAAACCTAATTTTTTTTTTAACGATTTTAATGCTGTAGTACGGTAACCTTCGTGTGCGAATCCGACTCGCAATGAGGGTGTTCTAAAATGACTTTCACCAGCTGGCAGCACTGAGGCGTCAGGTCCAGGCACCTGTCAAAACGCTTAAGTTAATGACATTAGTTAGACATTAACGTCAACGTCAAACGTTAATCGTTAACTTTAAGGAAAAGACGGCTAAAAGACGTGGCGCCAACTGGTGGTATGAATTTACCCGAACACCCTCGGTGGCCAGCTTATCTTTTATAAATTTTACTTTGAATTACTCCTGTAAATTTTACTTAATTGGCTGATGTTCTGCATGATAAATGGGAATTACCTTATCTCCCAAAGGTCTTATCTTCGGTAATTACTGTTCAGATTACTATTGCACAGCTGAAGTGCATTGTAAATACACTTTTGGTACGAAATTATGTCATTTGTCAAACTATTATCTTCATTACTGTGTTGGGTGGCATTTAGTTGATTGGAAATCTTTCAGGGGGGGCTTAATTTTTTTTTTTCAAATACCTTTTTCCACATTAGGAACTACTTCTGTATCGTGAGTCCGTTCAAGTTTTCAGTGGGAAGTTCAGAGGCTGTTTTAATTATTCGCAAATTGTGATATAAAATTGGTGTAGTTTTGTATCTCAAGTGGACAATATGTGGAATCATTGAAACAGACGCGATCTCGGTAAAATGGAGCTGGGAATTTTATTGTAGTTTTGGCTACCTCAGCGAAGTTTGCCGAGAAGGCTGACTCGATACATTTGCTGCCAATACAATACTAAAAAAAACATTAGTATGTGTTGCACACTAATGTGATACAAAGTGCAGTGTTATGAAAAATAAAATAAGGCTTGACTTAAAGGTCCAAGTGACCAGGTCATTAAAATCCAAAAAAAAATTAAACATGTAAACTCACATACAAAGACACGCAGACCTGGAACATTTATCTATAGGCTGTACAAATATTTGTACCGTGTGGGAATCGAACCCGCGACACGTAACGCAGCAGCCAATCGCTTAACCACTGCACACTGATGAACACCGAAAATCCGTTCAGTAGTTTTTGACTTTAATTTTATAATATGTAAGGATGAAACTGAATTTAATACCGTAAAATGGGGTGAATAGAAACGCAGGGGTAAGTAGAAACAAAAATTTGGTTAGGTTTTTCACTTTGATACCATATAATCGGCTTTTAACAAAGCGTTGACTTTTTAGAATAACAATTCGTTAATAAATTGATATAGTTAAATGCTGCAAAAAATATTCAAATATCGTCAAAATACCCTTTAAAGTTTTGTTTCCGTTCACCCCATTTGACGTCTTTAAAAAACATCACGAGATACAGTCTATTTTAAAAAAGAAACTAGAAGCGGAATTACGTATTTTCCGAACAATGGTCAATAATATGGTCATAATTACAAAAGCTGATGGGAGGTATTGATTAGATCATAAACTAGTATCATCAAGTAATCATGTTGTGTACTCAGAGATCAATCATCATTGGTCATTATAGAACTTGGAAAGGTAAAAATAGACTGTAGTGTTAAGGTGTTAAGGGCTTCAAAAGGCTTACAGTCACCCAATGGAAAAAAATAAAAAAAAATATAAAAATAAAAGCACCCATACAACAATCACAGAACAGAACACACACACACACACATAAGGAAATACATATTACTCTATCGGAAATAGCTAGCAACATGTCTGCTACAGCAATGTCCGATATAAGGGCAATCAAATCTGCCAGCAATCATCGCCAGAACGGCTGGAGCTGCCCCGCACCCTGCGCACTAAGGACGCGTACTGCTTGCGCGAAAGGGCTATGCTCGGAGCTTCCTAGCGTGATCGCATCAGAAATGATGATATTCGCAGGAGAACCAAGGTTACCGACATAGTCCGAAGAATCGAAATACGCCAAACATAAGTGGCTGTGGGAAGACCACATTGCTCTCAGAATAGATAGTCGTTGGGGCCGAAAGGTTCTAGAGTGATGACCTCGTACCGGAAGGTGCAGCGTTGGAAGGCCTCCTACAAGGTGGACCGATGACCTGGTGAGACAATAAGGCATACCGACAGTTTTTAGGGTTCCGTACCTCAAAAGGAAAAAACGGAACCCTTACAGGATCTCTTGGTTGTCCGTCTGTCTGTCTGTCAAGACCCTTTATCTCGGGAACGTGTGGAGGCATCGAGTTGCAATTAAAACCATATTATACTTAAGTCTGCGGTGCCTTGAAGCTGTGAAAAATTCAAACTTCTGAGTTAACGAATAAAAAAGATACGGCCGTTTATGTCGCAAGAAACATATATTTCGACACTCAATGGAATCAAAATTCATAGGGTACATCCCGTTGACCTAGTAACTTGAAATTTGGCATGAAGCAAGGTCTTATGGCACAAGTATAGGAAAAAATCCGAAAACTGTAAATTTATAGTTACGTCACATCAAAAAAAAAACTTTTTTGCGGTTCGGAAAAATATTCGTAACTCAATTCGGGAATTGAACTGTTTTCATAGATAAGTTTCTATGGAACCCTCAGAGCTCGATTTATTTTTCTTGTTGATCTAGCTTACAAAAAAGTGACAAAAACATGCAGAAAATGGTTCCGTGTGAACAAATCAATAACAGGCGTGCACATCACTCACTGATTAGACTAATAATATATTATGGTGTTAATGTTTAGTGGCAGTGACTAGGATTCGTTTATTTCGAAGGTTAAAACGGTGGATTCACATTTTTGCATTTCCGGTTGCGCCTGAATTAGTAGAATCAAAGATTTGAATCTATTATTACGCATTATTCTGGATATGACTTTATTATTGTCATACAGTTTTATTTGTTGACTATATAACGATGATTAAAAAATATTTTACTGAATTAGTGGAATCGATGATTTTAATCTATTTATAACTATGATTATATGAGGATATGACTTTATTAGTGTGCATTCTGACACTGTTTTATTTATTGACTATTTAAAGAAAATTCCGCGTACCAGATGACCTGGTGAAGGTTGCGGGAATCCGATGTAACGGCCCCGACTTACCAGTTGTAGGCTTGTAGGTCGCGGGTTCAAACCCAGCCAGGCGCATAACATTGTATAATTTATTTCATCACCGTTACTCTGAAAACGGTGAAGGAAAATATCGTGAGGAAACCGGCATATCCTAGAACCAAAAATTCGAAGACATGTGACATCTACCAATCCGCACTGGGCCCGCGTGGTGGATTCTGGCCGCTTGAGTCCCAGAAATGGGAACATCAAGGCTTGACTGATTGCAAATGGCGTCCAAACGGTAATAGAAAGGAGAGTAAACGTAATTGAACTTATTGTTAACCGGGGTATAGATAACTGTGCTTCGAAAAAAGATTAAAACTAACAGTACCATTCATTACTATAGTTTTGTTAAAAGAATGACACGTCCATTTATGGTCAGCGAACAAATTAGCTTCAGGCTGAATATAGGATACTTGACGTAGTCAAAGACCGATGTATATGTCACCGTAAAATTGTAAATACCGTTAGATTATAATCTATCTCGTGAGATTGTAAACTGTCGAAAGATTGTTAACCGTAACATACTGATTACAATTTAACGCATTATTTTTCGGTAGATTACAATCGATCAAAGTAAAACTATTAAATCTACTAATGATGAGACGTTTTTCTATTTTGACCCCTCAAACAAAGAAAAAAAAAAGAAAAGAAAAAAAAAAGAAGAAAAAGAAAAGAAGAAGAAGAAGAAAAAGATTTATTTGTTTATTTTATAATTTTTGTACACACATTGAAAGGAGATAAAGTATTAAAAAAAAGTGTACAAAGGTACTGTATTTCTGAAAGAAATTTCTTCCAGCAGACCTACGAAAGGAGAGATAAAAAGAATTGTAGACAATAGTGTGTAGAAATAAGAAAAGAAGAAACATCGTATTTAGGAGATATAATATTTTTTGTCTTTATAATACAATACTGTTCTTAATATTACAATACTTTTTTTTTTTATTTGCATGACAAAGAGGTTGAAACACGCCTCAATCACATTTGTTTGCCGGTAAAAAAGGGCGTCCCTGGTACACATAAGGAATACCTAATTCACAAAGTATTTCTTAATTTGATTAAAATAGGTATATAGACGAAATAAACTTAAATTATGTAAACTACTAGCTGTTACGCCGATGCGCTACCGTTACATGGTGGACATCTCATACGCACAAAACGTTTTGGGAACATTCATTGTACGTACAGCTGAGGAGTGGAATTCCCTGCTGGAGTCTGTGTTTCTTTATAGCTACAACCTAGGGATCTTTAAGTCCCTAGTAAATAGGTTACTTCTAGGAAACTGTGCTCCAGCTTCGACCACAACGTCGCTTTCTATCAGGTGATAACTATCTCACCTTGCACTTGACCACTAGGCCGAGCGCGGACCTATCAACAATAAAAACCAGTGTGAGTTGCACTCGCGCACTGAGGGTTCCGTACAAACTTACCTATGAAAACAGTTCAATTCCCGAAAATGAGTTACGAAAATTTTTCCGAATCACATTAAAAAGTTATTTTTGTGACGTAACTACTAAATTTTCTATACTTGTGCTATGAGACCTTGTTACATGCTAAATTTCAGGATTCTAGGTCAACGGGAAGTACCCTATGAATTAAGATTCACTTGAAAGTGTCGAAATATACGTTTTTTGCGACATAAACGGCCGTATCTTTTTTTTTCGTTAACTCAGTAGTTTGATTTTTCTCAGCTTCAAGTGGCCGCAAACCAAGTATATGATTTCAAGTCGCTACCTTCACGCGTTCCTGAAATAAAGAGTCTTGACAGACAGACAGGCAGATGGACAACAAAGTTATCCTAGAAGGGTTCCGTTTTTTTATTTTCGTTTCGAGGTACGGAACCCTAAAAAAACCCGCGACTTCGATCGCATGGAAAATCTGTTTATGCATTTCGGAGAGCCTCCTCCCCTGAGAATTAATTCAAGTTTCCACGGGAAAATAAAATAAAATACATACTATTATGCATGGGCTTTAGATTGGATATGCAATAGAATTTTACTTTTTTATATTTGCGTATCAGAGTGGACGAGATACACCTTTGTCCCAGTTTTTTATTCTGATCGATTGTCGATAAAAAACAAAGAACCTCCTATCTTTTTAAACTATCGAACAGAAGCAACACACTTCCCAAACATTCAACGAAGTCTACAACATAGTTGCTGGGTATATAAAGCTTGTTGTACACAAACTAGTATTTGGGTCAAACCGACGATTTTATGGACCAATGTAAGGCTCTATGCACTTATAAGGCTTCAGGTCCACCCTCGGTGTAATGAAAAGCCACACGTTTTGGTAAACGTGACCGACATTAAAATAATTCGAAATTCTACAGAGTGGAATTATGTAACGCCACCTGTAGGAAAAGTACGTACGGAAACATTCCTTTATTTTTAAACAGGGTGTGGTAAGCGAATTTCTTAAAATCTTTTAAAGCAGATTTGTTTTTTTTATTTTTTTATGTCATTCAGGAACAATGTAGCTTTTTACTGGTGACAGAATTTTCAAAATCTGTACAATATTTCCAGAGATTACTTTCTACAAACAAACTCAGATCAACAAATTTTCATCATCATCATTTCTGCCGAAAGACGTCCACAGCTGGATATAGGCCTCCCCCAAGTGTCGCCACAATGAACGGTCCTGTGCATCTCGCATCCATCGGACTCCCGCAACCGTTACCAAGTCATCGGTCCACTTTGTAGGAGGCTTCCAACGCTACGTCTTCCAATACGTGGTCGCCATTCCCGAACCTTTCGGCCCCAACGGACATCCGTTCTGCGAGCAATGTGCCCTGCCCATTGCCACTTAAGTTTGGCGACTCTTCGTGCTATGTCGGTAACCTTGGTTCTCCTGCGGATATCCTCATTCCTTATTCAATAAATTTTACTCTTTTATAATATTAGTGAAGATGATGTAAAAGTAAAGTCATAAACATTACACTGTGTTCCGAAATGCAAATCGTTAAGGACTACCCATGCCCAACTTAAATGACTGGGCAGCACATGTCTGCCGAAACGGCTAACAAGCTCGGGGCCCGTAAAATACAGGATTAGTGGCCTGACCCAGTGACACGGGGCTGCGGTAGACCATGAAGCGATACGACCTGGACTTGTTCCTTAAGAATTGGAAAAGAGAGGGAAAAAACGAAACCAGTGCAAGGAATGGAGGGAGGTCTTTGCCCAGCTATGAGAACAAAACGGGCTAGTAAAAAGTATAACGTAATCAAAACGAAATACATTCATTGTGCGTACAGCTAACCACTCCTTAGCTGTACGTACAATGAATGTATTCCTTGCCGGAATCTGTGTTTCCTGATGGCTACAACCCGGAAATCTTTAAGTCAAGAGTGAATAGGTTACTTCTAGGTAAGCGCGCTCCATCGTCGCTTTCCATCAGGTGAGATAGCGGTCAAGCGCGAACCTATCAAGAATAAAAAAAAGTATTTACGTATTCATTGTTTATTTATTTTGAAAGGAAATTTACTCTTTGCATTTCAAACCGGTTTTACTCCGGTTATGATTTTAAGTCAAGTTCCGGTCAAGGCTATTTATAATTTAAATACGTATTAGCGCGAATATATTCTGACATCCATACTACCTATCCAAACATTACAATAATGCTTTTAATTTTAAGCAATTTCTTTCTTAATCATTACTTTAAGCGTAAAGAATAAAAGTAAATCGATCAAATCAGGAAAGATGATATCTCCAGGAGAACGAAGGTTACCGACATAGCTCCGATGAATCGCCGAACGTAAGTGGCAGAGGGCAGAGCATATTGCTTGCAGAACAGATGGTCGATAGGTTCGTAAGGTTCTGGAGTCGACACACAAGGTAGAGCGAAGTCCTGCCCCCCTAGCCAAGTTACAACCGTTTCGTTTCGATTCTCTTTTCGTCGATCGCCTCGATTAGGCCACGCTTCCGATTTCTTTATTCTGACGTTATCCCAACGCTCAGTCACGTGGTCAGAACAAAAGAATAGGAGGTGTGGCCGACTCGAGGCGATCAACGAAAAGAGAATCGAAACGAAACGGTTGTAACTTGAAAGATGCGAGACACACGAGGTCATTGTGGTGACACTTGGGGTAGGTTTATATCCGAAAGGCGTCCCTTTTGGTTGAAATGATGATGATGATGAAATGAAACAATGAATGGATTGAAAGAGGATGATGAGATGATGGAATGGACTATTGCTATGTAGGCAAACAGAGAGGTACGGAAGAACGTGGTACACCGACTTCAATAAATTGTTATAATGGATGATGATCGATAGCTCTGAAAGCGGTTCATAGTTTTTAATCTACCTTCCGGCAATGAGTTGGCTCCATCTCGTCAAGAGTACGACAAAGTTCCAGTAGTGGGAACATAACAGCTCTTGCTTAGCCTATTAATGTATTATAGATATGCTCACATTTGACCATTATCACACCTGATGGTAAGCGATGCGGTCGAAAATGAAGCGCGCTTGCTAGTTATGTTGAAAACTATCTAAAGATTAAGTTAACATATCCGTCTGTTTTGTTCCCAGGCATGGTCGGAGCCCCGGATGTTGTCAAACCATCAGATAAGGTCGAAGATCAGTCGCCCTACCTCAACGGCAGCCCAGTCTACACAATCAGCGGTAAGTGTCTAATTCAACATCTTTTTGGACCTTAGAATATTTATCGTTTATTGATGGGTGGTTCATCCATTGGTGGGCCTTGGTACGAAAACCGAATTGAGCGCCGTGACGTAAAACGGCATGACTCTGTCATATAGTGATGCCACCTATGCCATCGCTCGCGACTTCCTTTTGTGCGCGCGTATTTATTTTTTTTTTCTTGCTGTTTTACATTTGGCGGACGTCCTGTGATGGCCAATGTTTTTTTTTTATTTATTAATTAATGTACCTACACATAAGAAAACATAAAGGAACCAAAAAAAAACAGATAGAAAGGAAAAAAAAGAATTCCGAAGAATTTAATTATTTTTGAAGAAATCTTTTCCAGCATACCTTATGAATTTTGATTTTTTCCTGCGTTATGGAGAGTTGGAAAAAACTAAATGTAGACACCGTGAGTAGGTGTAGCATAAAAACAAGTGCAAAAAAAAGAACAATTTACTTTGAAATAAAACAACATGCAATTTAAAGATACTATCATAATTATATACTTACCTATATGCGTAGTGATAAAATAAATATCACTGTAGCCACCTACATGCGTAAAAGTCTGACACTATCTCTCGCTCCATCCAAGAGTGGGATATGTCATTAGATGATTTTCCCACCTTAAAAAAAAAGCCACCTACATGTACTTAATAATATTACAAGATGTTAAACAACACAATAGTATAGGACATCTAAGTTGAGATATATTACTTTGGAACTTTCTTCAGAAAAAAATCAATCATTTTCAAAATGTCCTTCAGTATAATATTATATTAAATTCAAATCGGAAAACCGTGTTAATTCATATAGTAAACTATAATAATAATATTCCACAACCATCACACAACGCCGTCTAGTCTCAAGCTAAGCAGAGCTTGTGTTATGAGTACTAGACAACTGATAAACATACTTATATATTTCTAAATACATACATATTATAGATAAATTACACCCAGACACAGTAAAAAAGATTGTGCTCATCACACAAATATTTGTCCTGGGTGGGAATCGAACCCACGACCTCCAGCATAGCAGTCAGGGCCACTAACCACTAGACCAACAGGCCAGTCAAAACTCAATTTTACTTGTCGCCACTATGTTACTTTGTTGTTTATTTATTCACATTTTCTTTATCGCTGCCTCAATGGCATTGGTACAGTTATCAGGCTTGAACATACTCAATGTACTGGCACTAAGAGGATTAAAATTTAATCCGGTATAATCTAACACATGTCGAATATTACATGTGGATGGATGGAGAGGGAGAGAGAGACCAAAGAAAAGATGGATGGATTGTGTGAAGAGTGATATGAAAGAAAAGGAAGTTAATGATAGCATGACGAGTGATAGGGCAGAATGGAAGAAAAAAACATGTTGCGCCGACCCCAAATAAAACGGGACAAGGGCAGGAAGATGATGATGTCGAATATATGAGAGGCAAACTGCTGATACATATCCGTTTTGAGCCTTTTTATTAACAAGAGCATTGTAATAATAATTTATTTAAACTTCATTTTTAATTGAAAAGTGTTTCTATAGTGTACATGAGTTTTTAGGTTACAAATTGTAAGTTTTGACATGATTATTATAATTGACATGGGTATTATTGACATGTTTGTTATTGACATGATTATTATTGACATGTTTACTACTGACATTTGTGATTATTATTTTTATTAGTTTTCGTTTTTATATTGATATTTCTTAATTCAACAATACAATTTTAATGGAACGGAAATCTATATAACGAGTGCATGATTTTAATCAATAATTAATTTAATTTCAACTGCAATGCTTTATATTTGCACGCCGAAATTAAAGGCAGAATAAGAGATCTATTTCATTTATGTTGTCAAAATTCTGTACCATATTTACGCAAATAAATGATTTATTATTATTATTATCATTATTCATGTACAGTATTAGTACCAGTACTACGTAAAAATCAGTATTATTATGAAGAGGAAAGATTTGACTCTTTGTTTTTGTTTTTCGTTAATAAATTAAATTCAACTCCGGTCCCCAAGATACAGGCGCCGCCTAGTTTGGGGACCACCGTATACTACACAATTGAAGCCCACAATTAGTTACAGACCTATTGATACATTAAGATTATTTAATTTAAGGTACCGTTTGTAACAATGATTCAATACAAATTATTATTATTATTTGTTTAGTTCTAGATCTTCCCGTATAAGAGAGATTAATAAACCTTACACACGGGCCGGGGCCAAGTATGTAAGGCGTGATTTAAATGGAAAAGGTGGATGTCAGTGTTGAAGAAGTCAGGATATTTCTAGTGATACGACAGGTGTTAAGTATAGTGGCTTTTTGGAGCATATATATTATTATTATTAACTACTCGACCAATTTTAAAAATTCTTTGATTACTATAATTTGTTTTATTAAAACTCTAGCTGTGTAAGTACATAGGTGGTCTTAATGCAACAAGGCATTCTCTACCAGCCAACCTTTAGGTTAAAAGACAACACTGTGGTAGGTGCGCACAATAAATAAATAACAGATATATCAAGTGGAATGTAGTATCATTAAATTAAGTTACAATAATAAAATACTTGTTTAAATATGCTAATATTATAAACTAAAAAATAAGTTATAATCAGGAGAACTTAAAAATAACAATTATGATAATAGATATAATAATAATAAAATTTTATATCTTTAAATGTTTTTAAAACATATTTAAAAATGTATTTATGAAGTTAAAATGACCAATAAAAAGCTAATAAATACATGTAAGTGACAGTTCGCAATTTTTGCAGAGAAGTGTTTTTTACTTATTTATTTAAAAAGTATAATTGTGATAATATGTCAATAATGCCTATTCTAATAGATCAGGAGTTTTATGAACAACAAGTTTGAACAGTTTTAGAACAATATTATCTATACTGTGTATAATAAAACAGTAAAAATGTAGAGCGATGTTTACAGTTGGCGCAAAAACTACTGAACGTATCCTATTCAAATTTTGCATGCATAATCCTTATCGGTCTGGTCAACTTATAGGCTATAAATTATCACGCTCTTTGCTATAGGAGGTGGGCAACATTGCATTATATCAGTACTGAAAGAAATTTGCCAAGTAATCATTCCCAAAAAAAAAAATCTAAGGTTAGTATTTTTGCGATTCTTATTTTTTATAACGATGATATTTTGAATATAATAATTATGAATACTTTTTATAATTAAATTAGGAAATAATATACACCTGTGTTACTTCTCTTCTTCAGTTGCCCTTGCGTTCCAGAACCGCAGTAAGTCTTTCAGCAAACATAACAATAGCTGAACATCAGTTTAGCTGAAAGGCACAGAATAAAATAATGGTCCATTTAAGTATAGTACACCAAAACTTATAACCATAGGTCGGAATTAAGTAGAGTTATTCTTGTACTTGCATCGAAATGTTGATATTAATATGGATCTTCCCGGAATTTCTAATGAAAAATCCTGTGTGGACAACAATATTACAAATAAATAATAATAAAAACCTCAGAGACAGATAAGACAAATAAAACAAAGTCAATTAACATACAATTTTTATTAGTATTTTTTATTGAAAAAGATCTCTCTACGTCAACTGAGGTGAGGTAGACAAATTTATACACGTCCTCCTCCTCGTCATTAACCCCTCGAGCGAAGCAGGATTTTTTTTCTGCTATATTTCTGATAGTCATAAAAAAAAAATCTGCTCTTCAAAATTAATCTCGGGATTTGAGGCATATCCACTTTATTCTTTCGCTGTTTGAAATCAGTATAAGTACTTAAATAACTCTACCTAATTCCGACATCTGCTTATAACACTGGTTTATTTTATTTTATGATGTGTCGTCACGTACGGAACCTAACTTTTAAAGCGTCTAGACGGCATTACTGTTGACGAATAATGTTTTTCTTTTATTTTAATTTCTTTGCCAGATTCCACATAACATTATCTTGACATTCATTCATAAAATGTTTTATGAAAGAAAAAATTACGGTTGTTTTCCAAGTATGTAATATATGTACATAATAATAATTATGGGCCTTACCATGAAATATAGAAAATAAAAAGAAAGAAAACATGTTTATTCTGCCTGAATAGATGCACAATTCGTTACAAAATACAAAAGCCAAGTTCCCTGACAGGCCATGTGTGTATCGGGCATAACTGTGTTACACCACTAGGACCATAGACAACACAGTTGTCTAGGTTATCTGTTGCATTTTGACGCCGGCCTCAGCAGAGACAAACATAAACAAAAATAAACTATATAGCTCCATCCCTTTAACAGTTCAGTTTAGGTCGTCGAATGGATCGCGTTAAGGGCTCGTGTAGGGCCTCAGGATTGGAAAATAATCAATTATTAGAATAGTATTTAATAAACTTAACCAACCCGCACTGGGCACTAGTGGATTACAGCCCCCTTTCCTAGAGAGGAGGCCTGAGTCCCAACAGTGGGAACATTATAAGGCCGACTATGCAATGCTATGCTAAACTTAACTGTACACCAAAATTGTAATATAATTTTACAAAAACTTTAATTGTACTTTGTGTTGCATGAATATTAAATAAATAAATCTATGAGTAAAAGGTCTTATCGCTGACAGCGATGTCTACCAGACAACCTAAATAAAAAAGGGGTGAGTTTCTGACGCACGCGTGTAACACGTCTGATTTGTACATACAACAACATCGCGTGGCGTCGGAGTGGCGTGGATCAAGTGTAGCTCTACAAGTCTAGTTTCCATATAAAATGTATGGAGAACGACGCGCTCAGATCGGCGTGTGTGGCACACGTGTGCGCAGTGTACCTTAAATGGTTCTCATCAGGTTTAAAGTCTAAGGCAATGAAAAGGGAGTTCCTTTTGGTTGAAAAGTGATTATCAGAAATGGAGATGATTTGTGTGATGTCTTATGAGCAGCATATTCTATGCTATAAAAGGATAATAATGTTATTTGTAATCCTTACCTTGTAACATGACATTATTTAGTTACTGTATTATCTAAATGTAATTATCATTTAATTCCTCTCGTATTCTAATTCCTTTTAATAAGTGTCTAGCTGCAGCCAGCGGCTTCGCTCGCGCAAAACTAGAAAATTGTCCCAAGGGACGGCGAGCATTGGGTGGTTCGCCGTCCGACCATCCGGTAACCGTCCAGACCGAGCCCAAGTCGTCGACGGCGCGTATTGTTTCACGCGCGCCTCAGGGCTGACATCTGTCAGCAAATTGTAGGGGCCCAGCAGGGTCGAAGCCTACTGGGGCTATGGGTAGTGTGAAAACGAAACCCGGGGCCCTGGGACGAAGGCAACGAAAGAACAGGAGTGGGTTTTTAGTCAGTAAAAGTCTGACACTATCTCTCGCTCCGCCCAAGAGTGCGATTTGTCATTTAAAATAAAGGGAGAATGATCCCTTGGGATACAAGGGTGAACAGAGTGCGCACACGCTTGAGCACTATAATATCTCCTGTGTACTTGGCTAATCTCTGTTGAGAATTACTATTGTGACCGAAATTCGAACGGGAGGATTATTGAGATAATGCAATTGGTCTTGACTGATCTGTAACGATCTGGTACGGGTAGACGAGTGAATTGGTTACTTCTAGGCCAGCGCAACATCGCTTAATATCAGGTGAGATCGTGGTTAAAGATCATTGAAAAGTACAATGCCTGCAGTCATTTTCTGATTCCTATCGCCTGATTATCTCTCGATAAATGCCGTTTACACCGATTGATTGCAATCAATTTTAACCTACTATGAGTCGATCGTTAACCTCAAAACATGACGATTGGCAAGTAGGCACTTTAAACTTTTTATTCTCGAATAAGTAGTTTTCTGAAAGTCTTTTAATTTTGTGCAGATTAGGTAATGTAATAAACCAGCCTCTGCAAACGGTTTATCCCTCGTGAAAGTAGAAAATTGCCTCAAGAAAACATGGACCCGACAATCAACATAAAATTGCTCCAAGGAAACATAGACCCGACAATCGACATAAAATTGTCTCAAAGAAACATGGACCCGACAATCGACATAAAATTGCCCCAAGGAAACAGACCCGACAATCGACATAAAATTGCCCCAAGGAAACATAGACCCGACAATCAACATAAAAGTATTCTATGTCCTATTGCAGGATGTGGTCTACCCGTATGCCAACATAATTTATTGATTTCAGGTAAATGGTCGACGGTGGAGCACGCTTGCCTAGAAGTAACCTATTCACTCTTGACTTAAAGACCCCTAGGTTGTAGCTATCAGGAAATACAGACTCCGGCAGGGAATTCCACTCTTTAGCTGTACGCACAATTAATGTATTCCCAAAACGTGATATGCGTATGGATGAGATGTCCAATTGATATAAAGGGTTCGTGTTTAGCTCGTAGTATGAACATAATTAGTAAGAACCATTAACTTTCGGTACCTCGGGTTACTGGTCCAAGAGGATGGCGAGGTAGACCGAAACGTAACACATCGAATCAACTCAGAACGGATGAAATGGCAACAGATCACTGGAACAACTTGTGGCTCACGCATGCTCCTCAATTTGAAGGGTAAAATCTACAAGTCCGTCATAAGACCTATCATACTGTATGGATCAGTATGTTGGGCTGTGAAAGGTGGGATGAAAAAAGTTTGCATGTAGCGAAGATGAGAATGTTGAGATGGATGTGTGGTAAAAATGAGTATATTAGAGGAAGTTTCAAAGTGGCACCAGTGACTGAAAAGTTGAAGGTGGATCATTTGTCTTGGTATGGTCATGTAAAGAGAGGGGATGAAACGCATGTCACTAAAAGAGTTATGAGTCCGGATAGATGGAGAGGGAAGGAAAAGAAAAGATAGATGGATTGTGTGACGAGTGATATGAAAGAAAAAGAAGTTAGTGATAGTATGACGGGTGACAGGACAGAATAGAATATAGAAACGTACTGCGCCGTAACATGGGACAAGGGTAGGAAGATTATGAGTAAGAACCATTAATTACTAACATGTTTATTCACATTTTGTTTTGGATAACGTACTTATCCTTACTGACTCAGTAAAGTGATTGATTCTGTATCGATAGTTGTAATGGTCGAGCACTGACTGATAACTGTTAGATCAACAATTAAAAGGAATATGAGACATTGTGACTATGTGTGTCAACAATGGGAGTATGTACTTTGATAGTATGAAGTCATCAAGTCAGTATCATTAGTACAGCTGTTACTATTATAGCCAGGAACACCTCTCAAGACAGGGTAATGAATGTTAGTCTTAAATCAAACAGTAACCCACGCCAGGCTGCGGTGCCACCATTGTGCAGGCCACCCGGATGATACGTTGGAGGTGTGCCTCACTTGCGTGACCTTTCGCACCGGGCAATGGTTCAGGCCATGGTCCGGAACTAGGGGGAATGGATTTCGGTTTCCTCCTTCTGCGAAGCAGTAATGCTAGGGAAAGAGATGGCCGCAAACGCCCTCACGCCTCAGTCACCGTCACAGGAGACACCCTGGCCGTACGTCGATCAACGGATAGCTTGTATTCCAGAAAGAACCTGAGGACCCTGAGTCGTCGACGGCGTGTAGTGTTCCACTCCCGCCTCAACAAGATGCCACGGAAATTCTTGAAAGAGATACCGTGGCCTTGAACGTAAAGGACAACTGAAGGAAATAGGTGGATTTTAGTTAGTAAAAGCCTAACACGCCCTCTTGCTCCACCCTAGAGCTGGAGAAGCCAATTGATTACCACCTCAAAAAAAACGAGGTCCGCTATAATAACGACTCGGGTGAGTTGCGGGCACATAAACACATTAATATATTTTCTTGGCACCGAAACTGTTAATTACTTAATCTAGCAGTAATTGCACTAATTTACAAAGATCTTAATAAATCCTCGTTTCAGTTAATCTGCAGTCAACATGTTCTCATATTATGATCCGTCGACCAAGTAATACGGTAACACAAAAAAACATACAGCTAAAACATACAGCTAAAACATACAGCTAAAATCTTTCATTATACTCATATTTGTCGACAGCTTGACTGCAGTCACTTCCAGGAAACTAAAGTCAATACATTAGATTAAGATTTACTGCTCTGTAAATAAAACAAGTCTTATTAAAGAAAAATAACAGAAGAAAGAAGTTATAAAATAACATAATTTAGAACTGCTTATGAGATAACAAATTTAATATAGTGAGTTGAGGAAAATCCCGCGTTAAAACAATAAACTAATTTAGTTATTATATGTACATAACATTGACAGTAATGTCAATGAATTGTGTAGAATAAAGTTTTATCTGCATTGTGCAGTTCGATGGCAGAAGGCCAAGGCCGATGCATAGATATTAGGTATTTTCAACACTGTTCCAACTTAGGCCCTGTGCACACCACGTTTTTTTAACGCGTTGACGCGCGTTTTAGAAACGTGCGTCGACGCATTTTATCCTATTATAGGTCTACACGCTGCGTCTGACTTGCGTGCGTATCGCGTCTGTATCGCTACAAACGCGCGTCACGGCGCGTTTAAAAAACGTGGTGTGCACAGGCCCTACGTAAAGTGACGTGGCGCTGGTTGTAAGTCAAAGGTATTATGGCATATCTTGGCAGTTAAAGTGAAGTTTCACAATGGATGGAAAGGGAGGCCAAAAAAGATGGATGGATTGTGTGAAAAGTGATATGAAAGAAAATGGAGTTAGTGACGTCTGTCTACAATCTCATAACTTACCCGTATTTCAATATTTGAGAAGTAGCATTGGTTGATAGTGTTACGGTAAACGGTACTTTCAAAGCGTTTTGATGGAAAACCTCGTCGATGACTAATAGTTTTCTATTGAACCATGTCATTTAAACTGATAACAGCTTGACAGGTGTTTTACAATTACTATTATCATTTAAAATTAAGGTTGTTGATTGAGAAGAGTCATTTATTTGTTTATTATACTTTGTAAGTACACACTACGTTAGAAAAACTAAAATAAAAAAGAATCTATTTAATTGAAAAAAAAAATACAAAAAAGAATGGCACTTTTGGTACTCAAAGTATGTCACAATAATTTACTGATATAGCAGCAGGCCTAGCCAAGTTTCGACCGTTTCGTTTCTCTTTCTACAATCGCTAAGCTTCCTATTCATTTGTTCTGTCCACGTGACTTAACGTTGAGATGATGTCATTCTCATACACTTGAATAGTTATCTACTAGCGTTAACAATTATAGATAATCAACTTGGCTAGGCCTGCTGGGATATCTGCGGGATTGTTTGAAAGAGTTGGCCCTTGAACGCAAAGGGTCACACGGGTGAGTTTTAGTCAGTAAATGTCTGACACTCCCACTGTCATCGAACAGAGCTGGAAGAGTTATATGATGATAGAAAAACCAATATGAAAAAAAAAAACAAATTATAGTAGATAATTTCGAATTGAAACTGCTTCCAGAAAAGAAAAATGACAGAGTGTGCCACTCATCCCGGTGTGTGAGCTATGATTGTTATGAGTTGGTGTGTAGTGTTTGTGAGTGAGTACCTATCAAATATTCAAGTAACTGATCCGACTAGGTTTTCTATATCCTTAAGTCTCTAACTCCCAAGCAGTGCTATAAAACAGTGACTTTCTGCAGCCTACCTCGGTAACGGCTAGGTCAATAGGTTTGAAAAAAATATATGTTTATTATAGATTTATATACTCAACATATGATTTTTTCGTAAGACGGCCGACTCGAGGCGATCAACGTAAAGAGAATCGAAACGAAACCGTTGTAACTTGGCTAGGGGGGCAGGGCTCTGCGCAATCTAATGGTTACCAATGGAGTCTAAAGGTTGCTTTTGGTTGTCAATTAGCTCTTGATACCTATAGATTTGACAAAAAAAAAAATTAACAAGATATTTTTTCGCTTGTTTTTTCCTACTCGTTTCAAACGACTTTAATCTTTAGAAATATGTTTACACAAAAAATGCTGGTTAATCTTCTGGGCTGGGTTCTTCAGAATGTACATAGCTTATGTAAATCGACGGGACTCTATGCAGCTGGTTAGAATTATATTATTATATTATATATATTATATTAGCTATTTACAAAATAAATATCATTTATCATTTAATGCACAGATACTCATATCGATTATGTGTGAATTTAATTCCGGCCAGATGTTCAAGGACTATATGCCTTAAAATTGAAACTGTTGAGCTGTTTAGGTGTTTAAGATATTTCATCCCATATCACGATAGATGTCGTATAAAAAATCCATAATGTCGTTATGACCATAAAACACTATTAGACTCACTTTTTCTTATTATATATTTGAAATCATTAGAACAGTTACAGTTACTTACATAATATTACGTTTTATTGAACTCACGTACACGTTTCGGATTGCAAACTGAGTGCGGCGCAAGAGCAGTAATGTAATCAAATATAATAGTTTGAATTAATGGTGAAATGTAATTTCAACATCTCATGGAAATCGTTATGTTACAGTATCAATACAATATTTCAAGATTACGAAAACTAATTCTTTACGTTAATATCAACAGTTGAAATAGGTTATTTTAATAGTTATGGGTAAAACAATTTTGTAATCGGTTTCAAATTAAACTCAGATTTTCTAGTTGTTTCTTTTTTAATTTCAGGGTTAGTATCGAGCTGCGGGAACGTTTGTTAGAGTTATCTTGGCCCTAGGATTTAAGTCAGTAAGTCTGACACACACCCACTCGCTCCACTATACCACTCATCTCGGGAGAAGTCAATTGATGATTTCTCACCTCAAGAAAAAGAGGTTTAGTATCGAAATGAAAGTTGTCTATATTATTGGGTCCACCTCTGAAAGATATACTCAATAAATTTAAGGGTCTCTTTCCATATGCAGATTAAGTTGAATTGTTCTGAAATCGTAAATTCAATTATTTAACGTGCTATGACTAATATAATTTATTGATGTTTAATTCATGACGCCAGAGTGTTAGCAATCTTTGAAATCTTCGTCTCTTTTCCACTATACTATAGATGATACACCTAAACCTTCCTTACATTACTTATTACTTACTAACTAGCGGTCCCGGCAGACGTTGTTCTGCCCAAAAGCGGGATTTAGTAAAAAAAAAAAAATTACCCTACTCTACCCTACCCTACTCTACCCTACTCTACCCTACTCTACCCTACTCTACCCTACTCTACCCTACTCTACCCTACTCTACCCTACTCTACCCTACTCTACCCTACTCTACCCTACTCTACCCTACTCTACCCTACTCTACCCTACTCTACCCTACTCTACCCTACTCTACCCTACTCTACCCTACTCTACCCTACTCTACCCTACTCTACCCTACTCTACCCTACTCTACCCTACTCTACCCTACTCTACCCTACTCTTTTCTTTGCTATAAACCATACGGAGCCCGAGACCTTTCCAACGAATGCAAAACCGTGGAAATCGGTTCGTGCGTTATGGAGTTATAGCGTCAGGAAGGAAAACCCAACTTATTTTTATATAATAGATTACTCTGTCAATTGGTGAAAGCTGCATGAAAATTTGTACAGTAGTTTTTGAGTTTGTCGCTAACGGACAGACAGACGCGGTCATTTACTAATGCGGACTTAGTTTTATAATATGTATAGGTACGCTTAGTTGACACTTCGTGTGACCCAAGGGCTGGCTTTTACCTCGGTCAGAGATTAAGCTTTGTCATACAACGTGGCAATGCCGCCAGCCTTTTAGGCACACTTCCAGTCGACAGCGATGCCACAGTCGATGCGTAGGAGCACAGTAAATATTGTGGTAGGAGTTTTATGACGCTAGGGCCTTTAGTGTATATATGTATATAGTTTTAATTAGTTAATTGTAAATATAATAAAAAATTAACTGACAAAAAAAAAGACATCTGTAGTGGACTGTATATATATTTCTCCTTCGTAGGTGTGTTCCTCTTGAACTTGAAATAAAACAAGGCTTCTTTCTTCCAGGTTTATTTCTTCTCAGGTATTCTTATTAGAATATTCGGCAAACGACTGTGTCCGGAAACAAACCGGTTCTAATTTATACATTACGCAGCTGATCGCTGATTGGTCGAACGGTCAGAAGGTGGAGCTTTTCAGCCATTAAGGAACATTCCGGAATGCTCACGAATATTTCAACCAATCAGAATCAAGCCCGGAATAATCTCGAAATTTCATGCAATAACCTTTAGTATCGCGAAACTTTACCTTAACGAGAGCCTTTACACTTTAAACAGGCTTTTTACATAGAAATATCAATATTTCACTTAAGAAACCTTATATCATTCTACTCGGAATTCACTTATCTATTCTACAAAAATATAAAAACATTAAAAAGTCACCATCAGAAAACCTTAGTCCTTATCACTACGTAATATGATTACACGTTATCACAACACAATTAGGGCTCATTTTATGAGTTCCTTACTAAAAACTAATTAGGTTCATTTAGAAAACACTAATTATTCACATAATCACTCACTGTCCTATCAGTCTATTGTCACTTTGACACATATTAGGTCCGCAGGCTCGGCGTCCATTACATCTCTCCCCCCAGCGCAGCTTGCGTAGCTTCCTTTCTCAGCACGACGACGAGCTTGCTAACTGGCCGCCGGAAGACGCCGGTCCTGGTCCTCACCTCGACGATCCTGACGCCGCCGTCCGGTCCTGGATGCGTGCGCTCGACTCGTCCCATCGGCCACGTGTTTCTGGGCAGTGTGCTGTCGACCACGAGGACCACGTCACCAACTTGCAGAGGACGCACGTCATTCTGTGGCTCGCCTCGGGGTACCAACGTAGGAAGGTACTCCCGGAGCCAGCGCCTCCAGAAGTGGTCCGCGAGCGCCATGCTTGCTCGCCACACTCGTCGATCAGCCTCGTCGCAGGGCCCCGTCGATGGTAGGCCGATAGAGGACCCCAACAAGAAGTGGTTGGGTGTGAGGGCCTCAGGATCCGTTGGGTTCACGCTCACGTGGGTCAGTGGGCGTGCGTTGATGGAGAACTCCGCCTCGGTCAGGAGCGTTTGCAGGACTTCTTCAGCTGGCGCCTTTTCCCTCAGAGTTGCGCTAAGAGCTGCCTTCACGGAGCGTACCATTCTCTCCCATACGCCACCTTGATTTGGCGCACCAGGTGGTATGAACCGCCATTCCATCCGATGAAGCAGCCCTTCGTCCTTCAGTGTGGGGAGCCACTCTTTGTAGGCAGCACGAAGCTCTTGATCTGCTCCGCGGAAGTTCGTCCCATTGTCGGAATACATGACTCGTGGCCACCCTCTGCGTGCCGCCATTCTTCTTAATGCCATGATTGCCGAGTCCGTTGAGAGCGACGCGACGAGTTCGATGTGCACGGCGCGGGATGTGAGGCACGTGAACAGTGCCCCCCACCTCTTCTCACGGCGACGCCCCACCTTGACCATCATCGGTCCAAAATAATCCACCCCGCAGTTGGAGAACGGGCGGTGGAACGGGTCAAGGCGAGCGTGTGGCAGGTCTCCTGTGGCTGGCGTTTGCGGCCTTGCTCGCCGCCTTCGGCAGAGGACGCAGTCCCTCTCCACAGCGCGTACTGTAGGTCGCAGATGGATGATCCAGTACCGCTGGCGCAGGTCGTTGGTCACGCGTTCTCGGTTGGCGTGACCCGCTGCACAGTGTTCCCGCAAAACCAGGAGTTTAGTGATACGGTGACGGCCGTCCAGGATGACTGGCCGCTTCGTCTCGATCGGCGCGGAGGAGGCTCCGATCCGGCCTCTTACTCGCAGGAGTCCGTTTTCCATTACCGGATCTAGCCGGTAGAGTCGGCTCGCTCTTGGGAGGGGACGAGCAGACTGCATCCGCGCGATCTCGTCGTGAAAACTGTCCTCTTGCGCTCGTCGGATCAGCTCGGTCTCAGCGCGTTCGATGTGTCGGTGTTCCAGCTGCGTCGCTCGTCGTCGGCAGATGTCGATGAAAGCCAGCACTCTTGCTGCGCTTCTCACCAGGGTCTCGTACTTGGAGAAGCGTTCCGGTTCTGGTAGCCAGCTTTCTCGCCCCGATGTCTCGCTCACGTGTAGGACTTCCTCTTCTGTCTCTTCATCTGTCGACGTCCCGGGCCACTGGTCTTCTGGCAAGTACAGGAAACTCGGCCCCTGGAACCACCGATCGGTTGAGCTGATCGGCGCGTCAGTCAGACGTGTGGCATCGTCAGCCACGTTCAGGTCAGTAGGGAGCCATCGCCATTCTTCTCTTTGCGTTAACTCGGCGATCTCCCCAAGTCTATGTGCTACGAACGGTGTGTAGCGTCGCATGTCATGTCGTATCCAGTGCACGACCGTCGAGGAGTCAGTCCAGTATGTTGTCTGGCCGATTTCCACTCGATGTTCCCTTTTGATCGTGTCGGCGAGTCTTGCTCCGATGACCGCCGCTTGGAGTTCCAGCCGAGGTATGGTTTGTGTCTTCCTCGGCGCCACCTTTGCCTTTGCTGCTACCAACACGACTGTGATACTCCCGTCGCTCCTCTTGATGCGCCAGTATGCCGTGGTCGCATAGGCCTGCTCGCTGGCGTCACATAGCACGTGGAGATCGATTCGTTCGTACTTTCCCAGAATGTAGCAGCGCGGCAATCTCAGCATGGCTATTTCTGGAAGGCGCGCGAGCCAGGACGCAAAGAGTTCGTTCTCGTCTTCCGGTATCTGTTCATCCCAGGCTATCTGTAGGCGCCACAAGTTCTGCAGGATAATTTTCGAACGGATCGTGTAGTGGCTCAGCAGTCCCAGCGGGTCGTAGATCGACATCACGGCGCTGAGTGCTTCCCGCTTGGTCGGCGCACGTGCTCTTGACCTCACTTCTTCTGGGACCCGGTTCATTGATGTGTTGAACCCGAGCTCATCCTTTTCGTGGTTCCAGAACAGCCCCAGGATCTTACTCTCTGGCTGTTCTCCCCCCAGTGGCGTAGGGGTAGTGGCGTGTAGCTCCGAGGGCACGTCGTTCAGCACCGCCTTATCGCTGGCACTCCATCCTCGTAGGGTGAACCCGGCGCGTGCGTGTACGGTCCGTGTTTCTTCAACCGCCTTCCGTGCCTCCTCTACATCTTTGTAGCTCGCCACCCAATCATCCATGTGATGATTGTTCCTGATTGCCTCCAGTGCGCGCGGGAACTCCTGCCCATACACTTCCGCGTTGTGGTTGCGAATATAGTGGGCCATATACGGGGAGCTAGCGGCGCCGAAGATCATACTGGTCATCTTGTACTTCTGTGGAGGCTTCTCTCGTTCCTTTCCTCTCCACAAGAATTGCTGAGCCGGTTGATCTTGAGGTCTTATCTTCACCCGCAGGAACATCTCTTGGATATCTGCTGTGATCGCGACGGCTTTCTCTCTAAACCTGAAGATGATCCCTTGCAGCGACAACAGCAGATCTGGTCCCTCCAGCAACTCGTCGTTGAGGCACACTCCGTTGCTCCTAGCAGCCGCGTCGAACACCAAACGGTATTTCCCCGGTTTGTTGGGGTTCTGTACCGCGAAGTGTGGCAGGTACCAGCTAATGGCACTTGCGTCCTCAGAGCCGTCGCAGGGAGCTGCATACCCCTTCGCCAACAAGTTCTCGATTTGGCTGGAGTAGTTCTTCTCAAAAGCGGGGTCCGAGTCCATCTTCTCCTCAATCTTCTTCAGTCGACGAAACGCTTGATTGTAGCTAGAGGGCATGGCGGTGTCGTCCCGTCGCCATGGCAATCCCACCTCGTAGCCTCCGTCAATCTTCTTTGTCGTTCTCTCGACTATAGAGATGGCTCGCTTGTCCGCTTCGCTGACTCTTGGCTTCTTCTGTATACCAAGAGACTCGATCTTGAAGTGGGCTTCAACCAAGTTGTGGAGCTCCTGATCGCCCGCACTGGTGGGTCTGGCAGGCTCGTATAAGTGTAGCACGTTTCCCTCTCGATAGATGGCGCCGCGTGGCGCGGTCCCATGCACCACCCATCCGAGTTGAGTCCTTGAAGCAGCTGGCTGGTTCGGGCTGCCGACTCGCAACTCTCTTGAAACGATACACTCCCAATGATCAGTTCCTACCAGGAGTCCAGGGCGCGCCGTTCCATAGCACACCTCGTCTCGGTCCAAATCCCTCAGGTGCTCGTAGTCCAATAAGGTCTCCGGAATGGCCTGCTGGTACAGCTTCAGATCTTTTATAGTTCTTGCTCTGATCCGATGTCCATCCGTTTCCTTAATCCCCTTAACCTTGACGGATACGAGCTGACTTTCCATCTCCTGCTGTGACATGTTCACTCCGTTCAGGTGAAGCGGTTGTGACGGTCCTTCCGCCCCGATACTAGCTGCTAGTTCTTTATCAATGAGGGTGATCGTCGCTCCCTCATCCAGCAGCGCGTAGGTCTTTGCCTCCCCACGTGGTCCCGTCACAATGATAGGGCACATCTTCAGCAGCACTGTCTTGGGTCCGGGAGCAGGTTTCGTTGCTACCGATAGTACCGCTTCTTGCTTCGGTGACTCGTCGGTCCTCGCATCTTCGGGTTTCCTGGCTTCTGTTTTCTCGTCATTGTGCAGAGAAGAGTGATGTGGGCGGCGGCAGTCGTTTACGCCGCACGGCTTCGCCTTGCATACTATGCGTCGATGTCTTCTCTGGGCGCACTTGAAGCAGACTCCCTTGTCGCGAATCAGACGCCATCTCTGGTCAACCGAAAGCGCCTTATATTTGGGACACGCTGTTAGCAAGTGATCTTGGTCACACTTTGGGCACAAGTCCTTTTTCTCTTCTGCGTCTTCTACTGTGGCGTACACCGTCGCTTTCTTCTTAAGTGTCACAGCAGGTCTCGCCTCTCTCTTTACACTAGAGGCGCACGATGCAGGGGCGTATGTGTATCGTAACGCCCTGTCCGCTTCCCGCATCAAAAACTGAGACATCACAATGATCTCTGGGTCCCCGGTGCCTTCGTGGTTGTACGCGTAGTCACACCATCTTGCCTTTAGGTGCGGGCTCATTTTCTCTAGCACCTCTCTGCTCAGCATCGGATTGTACAAGTACCCTCTCTGGTCGATAGTCTTGAGAACGCAGGTTATATTTTGTAGCCTGATAGCGAAGCTATTTAGCTCCGTCGCTGAGGCCCCCAGTCTCGGAAGTTTCTTCAGGTCTTCTATTGCCTTGTCAATAATGACTTCTGGTCTTCCGAAACACTGCTCCAATGTCTTCATTATGACGTTCGGATCCGTGGCCGTATGGAGTAGGGCGGCTACTGCGTCTCTAGCTTCTCCCTTCAGGCAGCTCCTCAATCTCTGGATGTTCTCTGCCGCCGAAATCTGGTACATCTGTGTCGAGTCCCGATACGATGCTTTGAATGGAAGCCACTCGTTGGTCGCGCCGGAGAAAGTCGGGAGGTCCGTGTGTCGCAGTCTTGGTCTTGCCATCTTCTCTAAGGTAGCTGCCAGGTGTTCTATGCTGTTCCTGGTCCTGGTGGGTGTCGGTGATCTTCCTCGCGATGTGTCGAACCGGAGCTGCTTCGCTTCCTCTCTTCTGGGTGCTTCCTCCCCCCGTGAAGTGAGCGGGTTCTTCATTAGCCAGTCGTCCACTTTACGTAGAGGTTCTTCCCGTGGGAGGGCTTCTGCTAGCTGCTCTTCATGCACGCTCTCTTCGTCATTGATAACAGACACTTCCACTGCTAACCTCTTCTTGATCAAGTCTGCTTCCAACTCTAATTCCCTTCTTCTTATGGTGGCCAACTTCTCTGCTGCCTCCAGTTCCGCCACTCGTAGTCGTGTCGTGACGCTGGTGTTTGAGCGTATCGACCTTACTGATCTTGTAGGCGACCTTGGTCTCTGTAGATCTTCGGTTCTTGTGGCGACCCCAGAAGGTCCTGCCGTGCTAGCGTCCGCTCCCCTTGAAAAAGGTGACGCCGGCGGCTCCATTGACAGTCTTCGTAGTCGCTCCTTCTCAATACGCGCTGCTTCCTGTAGCTGGGCGCGTCGCTGTTCTTCCACTTCCACTGCATCCCCCTGGCTTCGGGTGACCACCATTTTCACTTGTGGAATGTATGTGGAATCGTTCCCAAATGTTCACTATTAGCGGCTCACTTGATCCGCCCCTGACGAGTCCCGAGCCCAACGATCCTCTTCTTGATCCGCCCCTGAATAATCTGGATCCACCCTTGATCAAATGTCCCTCTTCTTCTAGGACCAGTGGTTAACGAATATCACCTCAACGGGGTCCCTCCAACACGTTAGGAACCGGTGAATTCTTCGTCTCCACTTCAACGGAGCCCTCTTCTAAGCGAGACTAGCAGATCCTGATTTTTCTTCACTCACTTGGCGTGATCTTGAAACGTTGGTTCAATCTTCGTTACGCAGACTCGTTGTTGACACGTCGTTTCCGTAGGTACGTCGTCGCAGATTCTTCCGATCTTGATTCGGTGAACGAAGGACCAGGCTGTTGGTACTTCGTCGCTGATTCTTCCGATCTGAATCCGGCTCGAAGGACCAGGCTGTAGTGGACTGTATATATATTTCTCCTTCGTAGGTGTGTTCCTCTTGAACTTGAAATAAAACAAGGCTTCTTTCTTCCAGGTTTATTTCTTCTCAGGTATTCTTATTAGAATATTCGGCAAACGACTGTGTCCGGAAACAAACCGGTTCTAATTTATACATTACGCAGCTGATCGCTGATTGGTCGAACGGTCAGAAGGTGGAGCTTTTCAGCCATTAAGGAACATTCCGGAATGCTCACGAATATTTCAACCAATCAGAATCAAGCCCGGAATAATCTCGAAATTTCATGCAATAACCTTTAGTATCGCGAAACTTTACCTTAACGAGAGCCTTTACACTTTAAACAGGCTTTTTACATAGAAATATCAATATTTCACATATGAAACCTTATATCATTCTACTCGGAATTCACTTATCTATTCTACAAAAATATAAAAACATTAAAAAGTCACCATCAGAAAACCTTAGTCCTTATCACTACGTAATATGATTACACGTTATCACAACACAATTAGGGCTCATTTTATGAGTTCCTTACTAAAAACTAATTAGGTTCATTTAGAAAACACTAATTATTCACATAATCACTCACTGTCCTATCAGTCTATTGTCACTTTGACACATATTAGGTCCGCAGGCTCGGCGTCCATTACAACATCAATATGTATAAAGATTAGATTTTTATTTCAAAAGTGTTTTTCTTAAAGCATACAAGACTTGCCTTTTGGTATATTGGTAGTTAGTGGCCCTGACTGCCATGCTGCAGGTCGTGGGTTCGATTCCCACCTGGACAAATGTTGGTGTGATACGCACGATCATTTGTTCTGTATCCGAGTGTAATTTATCTATAATATGTATGTATTTAGAAATATATAACTATGTTTATTAGTTGTTTAGTACTCATAACACAAGCTCTGCTTAGCTTAGGACTAGACGGCGGCGTTGTGTAATAGTTGTGGAACATTTATTTATTTATGTATTTTATTTATTTATTGAAGTATAGTTCTGGTGAATCTTCTGCATTTTAACTGTGTACTGTCATTCCGTGGAGCAATTTAATCTCGTCAGTGCAAATAGAGGGTGCTATTCAGCAAACATTTGTTCAGCGCTTGCACCAGACTTTAAGCAGACGGTTTGAGAGTGGCAGCATTTCAATAGTAAGTAAGATTTTCTGGTTGTACAGCGGCTTTACTTCATTGGCCTACAATTTACGAGCTGAGTTTTGTTCGGGATAAAACATACACACATTCATTGTGCGTACAGCTAAGGAGTGGAATTCCCTACCGGAGACTGTTTCCTGATACCTACAACTAAGGGTTTTTAAGTCAAGAGTGAATAGGTTGCTCCTAGGAAAGCGTACTCCAGCGTCATCGACTACATCATCTTTCCACAGGTTTTTTTTTTTAGGTGAGAAATCATCTAATGTCATCACCCGGTCTTGGGCGGACCGGGAGGGCATGTCAGACTTTTACTGACTAAAACCTACTCCTGTTCCTTCTTTGACTTTGTTCCCCGGGGTTCTCTTTCGCACAACCCATAGCACTAGTAGGCTTCGACCCTGCTGGGCCCCTACGGTTTTGCTGACATCTCCTTGAGGCGCGCGTGGAACACTACGCGCCGTCGACGACTTGGGTTCGATCCGGACTGTTGCCGGGCGAGCTACCGTTGCTCGCCGTCCGCAAGCCCGCGCCTACGGTGATCTTTCGAGTAGGTGAGATAGCGGACAAGCGTGAACACATCGATATTAAAAAATAGTGTAGTTTTCAATCAGTTAATGAATTTTCAGACTAGTACTTTCACAGCTATTTACATCCTCATCATTAGTTCAGCCGAAAGGGCAAAGGACTATGCTCGGAGTTTCCTTGCGTGATCAAATCAGAAATGAAGATATCTCCAGGAGAAACAAGTTTACGGGCATAGACCGAAGAATTACCAACTTAGTGGATGTGTGCAAGTGCTCGCAGACCAAATGGTTAATGAGGCCGAAAGTTTTTGGAGTAATGACCGCGTACCAGAAGACTAATCTTTCTATATATAAGCGAAATACCACTCACTGATTAATCATGAAATCTCAGAAACTATAACACCTACAAACTTAAAATTTCGCAGGTAGGTACCTTATAGGGTGTAGTCATCCGCTAAGAACGGATTTTACAAAACTCCACCCCTGAGGGGATGAAACGGAGGTCCAAAATTTGTATGGAGAAACCTATATTCACGCGGGCGAAGCTGCTGGCAGAAGCAAGTAATAAATGAATATAAATATAATGTACTAAAGAGGGCCTCCCACAAGGTGGACCGACGACCTGGTGAGGGTCGCGGGAGTGCGGTGGATGCGAGAAGCACAGGATCGGTCATTGTGGCGACGCTTGGGAGAGGCCTATGTCTAACAGTGGACGTCTTTCGGCTGAAATGATGATGATGATGATGATGAAAGAGGGACTAACAAATCCTTCAAAATACTGTACCTGCGTATTTAGTAGCCGTATCATGCCCTGATATCATGATCTCCAGGTATAATAAAGTGTGAAGTGTGTACGTTGTAGTGTTTAGATCAGCGATTACTAATCTACGAGGATTACCATTTTTATTTTATGTAATAAAATAATGCAAGTATTTATTTAAGCCATATACTTTTATTATAGCAATTAAAATCTGTGTTAGGAGCGCTGAGCGCTTTATTTTGTGGGTATTAAGAGCCGGTTGTTGTCACAGAGTATTTTGTAGGCACTGGCTCGGATCTCGTGTCGGCTTCGCGGCTCAGTAACAGCGATTTTATTTAAAAAAAAAAATGGACTATTCGAGTTTTTTGTTTTTGCCTTACCCGTTTAAAAACGTACGGCGAGTATCCACCCTTACGTTGTTGAAACACCAACGGTCCGAACCAAGCGATTTGCTTCATCGTTTATACCGCGTACATCGAGGGACTGGAACAATTTGCCTGCTGCGGTCTTCCCGTCCAACTATAATTTAGGTGCCTTCAAGGCTAGAGTGAATAGGCTCTTAATAAGCTAGTGCGCCTCACCATCAATGATTGCATCACTGCTTACCATCAGGTGGGATCGCAGTCAAGCACTGGTTTATACCGAATAAAAAAAAAAACAGCTGTATTATTTTGTGTAATTTTCAAATATTTATTTAGAAATATATATTTATTGACGTAATCTCGTAGATATACACGCTTGAAATCGGAAGTTAGGGTCAGATTCGTGATATTTTTTTATCGAGCCGACTAATTTATATAATTTTTTGATTGTTACTCAGCGGTTGGTCATATGGTCAATTTGAATAAAAATAAATTTTCACGGTTATCTCTTTTATATTTGTGGATTTCCAGAGGTTCAAAAAAATTCAAAATTAGTAAAACCTGACCTTAAATAAGTCGGCGCTCTTTGAGGCATGCTTAGCCTGGTCATCGAAATCAGGACCTCACGGTCGGTAGTAGTGTTTACGACCACAAGGCATACACATAACGACGAAAAACAGTAGATAGTTTTACTTGGAAATCTAAAATAAAAACAATGACGCAGAACGTACCATCTGTATTTGTTTTCAAAATAAAATCAGTTCATGGTAATTATTATTTTCAACGAAGAATAGAACCAGTAAGTAAGTACAAGAATATTAATGTGATCGTCATTTAAGAAAAATGTATACTGCATGTCGATTATTATTTACAACCATTTAACAAATAGTTTACAAGAGTTACCACTGACAATGTTTAAAAAAATACTTTTTTAATCTGTTATTGTTTAAAAGATATTATACCGTTAAGGACTATTTAGAAGACAAGTCAATAGAATGTGTAATCGACAAGATCGGGTAACTGACAACACTGACTGTGAATATATTTGCACGCCATGTTATGGCAGGATATGCTGAAACAAATATACTGTAACACCTTATGTACCATATTCTAGCAAATAAATATTTTGATTGATTGATTGATTATTTCAGCCGAAAAAGGACATAGGCGTCCTCCAAGTCCAAGGCTCTTAATAAACTAGTGCGCCTTACCATCAATGATTGCATCACTGCTTACCATCAGGTGGGATCGCAGAACTGCTTGTAGAGAGTTGTAAGACTGGTTTGTAGCAATTTCAAAAAAAAAAGTTCACCTTAACAAACGAGTCCGTCTCGCATCCAATGTATTCCCGCGACATCAAGTCATCGGTAAACCTTATGGGAGGCCTTCCAAAGCTGCATCTTTATGATACTTAGAAAAGACAACAAGTTTTTTTCTTTCATTCCGTACTGGCACCCGTCTTGCTATCACTGACTTTCTTTTCTTTCATATCACTTCTCACATAATCATCATCATCATCATCTTCCTGCCCTTGTCCCGTGTTATTTGGGGTCGGCGCAACACGTTTTCTTCTTCCATTCTGCCCTGTCACTCGTCATATATAATCCATCCATCTTTTCTTTGGCCTTTCTCTTCCTGCCCATTCATCCACATGCATACTCATAACTCTTTTAGTAACATGCATTCCATCCCTCTTCTTCACATGATTATACCAAGACAAACGATACCCTTTCAACTTTCAATCACTGGCGCCACTTACAAACCTCCTCTAATAATATAGGTAAGCATTAAAAAATATCAGTTTGACAACAAATATCTTAATACTTAATCGATTAGGTACCTAGAAGATTTCAGATAAACGACTACAGATAGAACTAAAAATACATTGTAAAGAATTCCTTGTTTTTTTTTTCATGTGTTATCAAAGTGTAGGTATTTTTTTAAAATCGGTCTTATCATCTGGTCAAAGGTTCCTTGTAGGCTTCCGCTATTACTGGTGTGTCTCCAAAGTATTTCAAGTAAGTACATTAGCACTGATAACCTGACATTTATTTAAATATACCAGAACGAGACAAAATGTCTGGGAGCAAAACATAAAATAAGCAGTTTATTATTATACGACATTTAAATAAAAAATAACTAAACTGAACATAAAATATTAACTTTACGATTCGCTTTATGAGTTAACGACTTACTTTAAGCAGATAAAGTAATCAAATATTATGCAACCTGACACCCGATTCTCAAGGTCGGACAAACGAAACTAGAAATGTCACCGGGTGCAAACTTCGTCAGCCTACGCACACTTAAGACAAGACTGTCAGGAGACAGAATTGTCTACGACGTCGCAGACTTGTCTAAGACGTCGTAGACATAAACAGCTACCTATGTATTAATTCGTCTTTAGACGATTCATTTTTGTTTGCACCATCATTGTCGGTATCAGATTGGTAATTATGGATTCTATGGTGCTAATTTACACCCGAGTGATCGCATTTTTAATAATAAATTGAATTTTACTAAAGCCACTAAAACCAATATTTGTCAATTAAATAGGGGGTTAAATTCACCTGTTTTAGTGGAAAATCCACTAAGTTGGCAACACCGGCCGTACGTCGTAGACAATTCTGTCTAAGACAGTCTTGTCTCACGTGTGGCGGCGCGACCAACTCGGACGCGTGCACTTAAGGTCCATTTTGATACTGTCTCTGTGTGGTGTAGCGACTCAGGTGTCTGTGTGGTGTCCCGGTGAATGCTCTTAAACCCTGGTCAAACACCAAGCGAAAGCGCGTTCGCTACTCGGAAACATGCAAAAATTTCCAAAATCAATAGTATATTTTAAACTATTAAAAAGGGAGGCTCCTCCAACCAGACGGGCGCTGTGTCTGGTTTGGGCAACTGCCGAATTGTTGGATATTGGATAATTGTATATTATTCTAATTGCGCAGAGAACAATGCCGCAATTAAGGATTTTGTCTTTTAGTTCCTTTGTGGTGAAATAGCGCCATCGAATTAAGATGGGGTTGAATGAATTAGAAATGATCTGTATACAATGTATTGAGGGATTGTAATTTTACAAAATTTACATAGTGTAAACTGACAATATTTGCAATATTACGGTTACATCTCAACCCCGCTAGTATGTCCATCTTTTTGGTTATATTCATCATTATATAAACCTAAGGGTGGAAACCTGGTATTCTGAAATACAGGCCCCAAACCTAGTTTAGGCAACAGCCTCTCACAATATGTTTACTGTATCTACTTTTACCTTAGAAACCATGTACTTACTATTGCGCATTTTGGCGAGAAAAAAAATCTTACTTTTACCTCATCCCAATTTCATGGTGGTTGGTGAAGTACTTAACCAACCTTCTTTTCTTTTCTTCCATAGGTAAATCTCTATATTCTGGTATCAGAATATTTACCTCACATCATAGTACACATAACATAGAAAAAGCAATCGTGTAGTGTTCCCACTGCTGGGACTCAGGTCTTCTCTCTAGAAGAGGCAATGGGCCGTACCCCACCATGCGGGTCCAGTGCAAGCCCACCACGGTTCTATTTTTTCCACTACATGTCGGTTTCCTCACGATGTTTTCCTTCACTGTTTTGAGAGCAGTGTTGGTGAAATAAATCACATAAAGAAATTAATATTTAATAAAATCGTAAATCGTGGCCACACCCAAGCTACAGTTAATGCTACTATATTATATATCCATATAATTGTACATTATACAATAGAGAAGAGTATTGCAAACGATTCTTTGATAAATTGTTTTGTTTTTCTTATCATTTGTGTACCAATAGCGTGTGCAAACACTTCGTCTCATAATCTTCGCCTTGTACGCGTTCTCAAGTGTTGATAAAACAACTCAAATCGATAGTAACCTATGTACATAATCAGGGGTTTGATCATCACTTGAAGCTAAAGTATTGGTAATACTAGCTACACACGATCCATTTTCGCGGTGGACCATACGGTGGAGTTCTGTCCCGATTGGGCGCAGCACCGCTGTGTCTTCGAGGAGGTGATCGGTGGCAGCGACCTCTCGCGCCGGGCCCTAGTAGAATGGCAGGCGATCACTCTCCTTCTGTGATGTAATGGAGTTCTGACATGTCCGCTCAATGCTCGAATTTTTTGGTCAAAGCTGGACATGTCACATGAAGGCCCATAATAGCATATCTGAGCTCACAACCACCAACCGCATTCCTTAGCTCCTAAGTCATCTGTGGCAGAAATCGGCTAGCTGGCATCACTTGACCGCTCATACACATAGTTGACTTGTCATCCATACTGATTGGCATACAGCGTCGAGTTTACCGGACGCCGCTTCAAACGCGTGGATGGATCTGTATCGTGTGTGGCTAGCATTAGACAAAGCTGCGAGAAAGCAGGGTAAAAACTTATTAAGATCCTCACTACTAAATTGCGGTCACGGTGGCCAATCTCCACGAAGATTAACCTTGTGCACTTTAAGATATTAAAGTGCACAAGTGTCTGTGCAAACGCAGGTGCAGTGCTCTGCACCTTTACTGTCATAATCCAATGGAACAGCTATACGACTAGACTGGGAAAGTTCATGCTCAGGATCAACAGTTTTACGTACTTTCTGAAACACGAATGTGTTACTGCGTCAATTTTCAAACCCCATAGCATAGCAACAACAACAATAGTCTTAAGTCATTATTGTAATTACTAACACTTTGGATCTTAGTTATCTGAAATAAAGAATTATTATTAATTATTATTATTATAGCATAGTCGGCCTAAAAAAAGGCCGACTATGACTATGACTATAGTCGGCCTTATAATGTTCCCACTGCCAGCAGTGCAGGACTCAGGCCTCCCCTCTAGGAGAGGGAATGCGTAATCCACCACGCGGGCCCAGTGCGGGTTGGTGGATGATACACGTCTTCGAAGTTTTGGTTCTTGGACATGCCGGTTTCCTCACGATGTTTTCCTTCACTGTTTTGAGAGCAGTAGTGATAAAATAAATTACACAAAGTAATGCGCCTGGCTGGGTTTAAACCCGCGACCTACAACTCGTAACTAATACTAAGAAATTCATTTATTCCTGATGCGATCACTGAAGGTAACTCTGAACTTTGAGATCTTTCGTGTCTCTATCTACCCTCTTCTATCTACTCTTTCTATTGTCCTTTAGGTTACTTTAATCTTTCTGATGAGTGTGGATGAGGGTCATTGTAAGTGACTTCGTTTCAGTGCCATATGTGCAGCCAGAGGTCAAAAGTGCAGTTGCACTCTACCGATGCTAAAGTGTCTAAAATTTCTTTGTAGTATACGTTCAATGGTCTACACCTGGTTTACTCAGTACTTTAGGTTCTAAGCTACAAATTAAATTAGTTGTAAACCATTGAACCCTTTTCTACAAATAAATTTTAGATACTTTAGCGTCGGCTGAGTGCAACTGCACTTTTACGCCCTAACTGTACTGACATTATTATCACTTCGCCTATACTTTAGATAAGAAATTGGTTAGAGGTATTATCGATGACATTTTCGATCTCATAATATATGCAACGCAGACACCTAAGTACTTCATTTTCTGATAATTATCTAGTGAATGACAGTGTGATCGTTGATAGGGAATTGCATAGCTATGCCCTTCATTTCGACACTCAAACAACAAATATTTATTTTTAACGAACGAATGCATTTTTTTGTGACAAAAAACCGGTTAGCAATTAAAGTTCAGCCCCCCTAGCCAAGTTACGACCGTTATGTTTCGAATCTCTTTCTACAGTCAGGAACGCATACAATTCCTTTGTTCTGACCACGTGACTTAACGTTGAGATGATGTCATTCCCATACATTTGAAGTTTTCTGCTAGCGTAGATTATCCAATTGGCTAAGCCCGCTGGAACGTAAAAGTTAACTGAAAGAACACGGGTGGGTTTTAATTAGTAAAAGTCAGACACTCCCTCTCGCTCCACCCAGGGCGAGAGGGGTAATTTGATAATTTCCAACTCTAAAAAAAAAACCAGCCAAGTGCGAGACGGACTCGCTCACGAAGGGTTCCGTACCGTCCGTAGCAAAAAAAAAGAATGTTTGTTGTATGAGAGCCCCCTTAAATATCTATATATTTTAGTATTTGTTGTTATAGCGGCAATAGAAATATATCATCTGTGAAAATTTCAATTGTCTAACTATCACGGTTCATGAGATACAGCTTGGTGACAGACAGACGGACAGCGGAGTCCCGTTGTACCCTTTGGTTACGGAACCTTAAAAATTAGATAACCTGATAACTAATCAGAAGGTGATGAATAAAACAGGACACGAGTACTGAATAAATTCCTATTATACTTACTCACAAAGACGTCGCTGAAGATAATTACCCAATCATGAATCATACACACTTATAATTACAATACGATGTAATTATAAGTGCGTATGATTGAAACCTCGGGTATGCAATTTTAGGTAATTTTTGTTTTAATATATTTCTGAAAAGAAAAGCTCGTAACGCATAATTTCGTATCACACAAAATTTAGATTCGATACTCGTAGCGCCATCTACAATGTTGAATGCATGCTTTGCTCGAGTCAGTTTGGTGTGATATGGCAATGGCGCATCAAAACTTGTGTTTAAAATATTTGAATAAAACATATAGAAGCCCATTATAATTCATCATCATCATCATTTCAGCCGAAAGATGTCCACTGCTTGATATGTCCAGCAGTTGACGTCTTTCGGCTCTCCAGCTTTTTCGTCTTTCGGCAGTGGGGTCTTCGGTCTTTCGGGTATTTCGATCGTTCATTGTGGCGACACTTCCGGTACGTGGTCGCCATTTCAGAACCTTTCGGCCCCAACGGCCATCCGTTCTGCGAGCAATGTGCCCTGCCCATTGCCACTTTAGTTTGGCGATTCTTCGTGCTATGTCAGTAACCTTGATTCTCATGCGGATATCCTCATTCCTGATTCGATCACGCAAAGAAACTCCGAGCATAGCCCTTTCTATTGCCCTTTGGGAGACTTTAAGTCTTCTGATGAGGCCCATTGTAAGCGACCACGTTTCGGAGCCATATGTCATCACTGGCAACACGCACTGGTTATAGACTTTCGTCTTGAGACTCTGTGGTATATTGGACCCTTATAATTACATGATAATAAAGGTCTAGTTTGGTTTGTTTGCCTCCTGAAAAGTTACGTACTATCTGCCAGTTACGAGGGATTCACTCTAAGCCATCGAATAGAAGAAGTGAATAATTTATTAAAATTAAGTATTTATCTTCAGCTAGCTTCTATCAGCAGCTGCGCCCACTTGAAAATAGGTTTTCCATACAATCTTTAGACCATCGTTTCACCCCCATAGGATGAAACGGTGGTCCATCCTCTCTTAGTGCTCGCCGACGTCATAAAAGAAAACCTTGTGCAAAATTTCACGCTAGCTCATCACATAAACATTTATCTTGGATGCAATAGCAATTAGCAAATTAACATACCATTAAAACTTGTTAATAAAATGTTACCGATGTTATACAAATGAATAAATGAATCTGAATCTGAGAATGACCATCTTAGTGTTAAACCAACCCTAAAAACAGAGTTCTAGGAGGGAACAGTTTTAAAAGAAAATAAACGTTTAGTACCGAGTTAGCTACCTAGTGTTCGTTCACGTATTACCTCATTATTACTGCTAAGAGAGTAAAAACAGTAGTAAACCGGGATAACACAAAGGGCAACCGAAAGAAAAAGGGTGTGTTAAAGTTAGTAAAAGTATGACCTGCCCTCTCGTTCCACCTACAATGGTTGAATAAGTTTCTCGTAACGCATGAAACGTTTCGACGAATTGACCTGCCGTTTTGATGATACACTTAAATCATTTGAATGCGCTGTTCAATTGTTTAGTGACTTATCTTGATAACAGCTGTACAGTCTGTTAAAAATTCATTATGAAACATAATTTTTCTTGAATCCGCTAATTGAAAATTTCTCGAAGCCTACGGGTTTCCACTTAAGCTTCTCAGGGTGATTAATTACATTGCAAATTCAAATAGATCACAATATCACGCCCTGCCGGGAATATCCGTCGTATCAACGTAATTTCAAAGCATGGTTGGCGCAGTGGTTGAGTGATCGGCTGCTGCGCTGCGTGAAGCGTGTTCGATTCTCGCACAGAACAAATATTTGTATAGTGTACAAATAGTTGTTACGAGTCTAGGTGTCTTGTGTATGTGTTTAGTTTTACAGTTTTACATGTTTTTGAACGCACCTAAGATACAGGAGTCATTCCCAGTGTGGAAACAAATTAAAAAAAAAAATGTTTTTGTGGTACCAGCACTACTAAACGAACAAACTGAGATTCTCTTATCAGTTTCTCTTAACTGTTATAATCAGAAAAAATATTCTAAAATTTACTCTATGCTCTCTCAATCTTAGATTTTCCTTGGGTTTTAGTCGAAAAATCATTAAGCCAATATTAATACAATTTATGGGATACGTCTTAACGTATCTATGTAGTTTTTAACTCTTTCCAATTTATTCCAACAATTTCTATACCACAGAAAACAAACTATTAAAAAAAGACAATTGAGAACAATTAAAAGAAAGCCAATCAAAGAATCATAACGTAAATAAAAACCCTACAACGTTCACACGCTTGACATACAAATGAAAAACCAGGAAATGCGGAAGGTTAAGTTCAAACGTAAGGAAAAACGATGGATTTCCTCAAGTATTATATTGTAGATTCATTAATTACTCGGCAAAGTCAATGATCTTCGTTAATACGAGGTTGATTGACAAGTTAACGCCTTTTGTGATAGGTAAGTTAATTACTTTGGCCTAATTACGACTGGCCTGTTGGTCTAGTAGTTAGTAACCCTGACTGCTATGCCGGAGTTCGTGGGGTCGATTCCCACCCAGGACAAATGTTTGTGCGATGAGCACGATCATTTGTTAAGTGTCTGGGTGTAATTTATCTATAAGATGTATGTATTTAGAAATATATAAGTATGTTTATCAGTTGTTTAGTACTCATAACACAAGCTCTGCTTAGCTTGGGTCCAGACGGCGTGGTGCAAAACAAAAAAACTTAGGGATTTATTAGTCTTTGAGATATTATGTAAGGTGGTAAATCATCTAATGATGACTTGGGCCCGATCCACTCAATTACTGGACGGCCGAACGGCGAGCTACCCATTGCTCGTCGTCCGGAAGCCTACAGTAGCTCGCAGTCTGGTTCGGGGTCTCGGCGGCTGGATGTCCGTTCCGTCACACGTGCGGCCGCTGCCCACTCCCCCTCGCTCTGGACCATGGCCTGTACCAGGGCCAGGCGCGAAAGGTCATTTGTTTTATTGGTTAGGTTATTATATTTTTATTTCCCACCACAGAAATAAGTAATCTACATAATTCATTGAGTAGGTATAAGTGCCATCTAGCGGTACGTTCTGAAAACACTGTATATGTGGTCGATCTCTTTCCAGCATTCTATAGCAATTCAGTGTACAAAAATATACACATTTTTATTTCTTTGATAAACGCGGTCATTGCCGTAGATTCACGTGAATATTTTTTCTTTGTGGTTTATCTATTTTCTACTATATTAAATATGGCCTACTGTACCTATAGTGATTATTATAGTAATTTTAAATGGGAATAGTTACATACTATTTTGTTTACGGGTAGGAAGACGTCTAGTAACTTCTCCCGCTCTGGGAGGAGGGAGTGTTAGACTTTTACTGACTAAAACCCGTATTACTTCAGTTGCCCTTTGCGTTCCAGGGCCACGGTAAAGCTAGAACTACATTAGAACGACGCACACGTGTAACAAGCCTGATTTGTATGTAGAACGACGTCGCGTGGCGTGGATCAAGTGTAGATCTACAAGTCTAGTTTCCATATAAAACGTATGGAGACCAACGCGCCCAGATCGTTGTGTGCGGCACACGTGTGCGCAGTGTAGTTCTAACAATCCAGAAATACCTATATTTACTTAGATTACATTTTTAATTGCATGGTACCTTTATTCAGGGTATATAACATCTATGTCAGCCTGGGCACAGAACACTAATGTTGCCTGGGTCAGTTCCATGTTTTTGATTATACTAATATTTATCAGTCCACATTTAGAAATCTGCTAACCTTGCACACAAGACGCCAACACAAAACGAAATGCTCAATGGCCTTCATAGCCAATCCATTTCGTATTTAAATATATTTGAAGTAACACTATAAACAAGTAACTTATCACCATCACTTAGTAAATACAGTTAATGTCGTAAATAAAACATTATCGCTAACCGGGCGGTAAACAGAGTCTACAACTTTACCCTCATTACGAAGTAAATATCATTTATATTAGTAATGATAACTTCACTAAGCGTTAGTGCCTTATGCTGAACAGTACCCTGGAAAATGTGAAAGGAATAAGCAGTTTTGAGTGTTTAACAAACGCGACGTGAAACGCTAACCTAATACAAATTTGTTTTTGTTTACGTCCAAAAATGTTTAAAAATGGAACATAAATAATTAAGTGTCATGGCGGATTGAGTTTTGTTTTCTTCGCTCGGAGTTTGAATTGTGTTGATGTTCTTTTTTTATAAAAATAATACGAATTTGTTTATGCCTATAAAAATGTGACTTTTTAATTTGTGTTATTAAATATTGCGCGGCAAAACAGTGTGAAGTGAAAATTATCAGTTAAATTCATAATCACATAAGTTCGTTTCGTGATAGTTGAGTAAACACACAAATTACGTTTGTCCAAAGATTTTTTCATGAATTCCTTTTAATGAGAGAATTTTTTTGATAAGGAAACGTTTGTTCCGTGATTTCATAGAAAAGTCGGCTGTTACTTAGTCTTTGTGTAGCTACCAAACGAAGTGTTACATTTCTTACAATTTGAATTAAATAAACCTTTTACTTCTCTTTAACTGAATTGTGAATAACGTAGTATTATACTTAATTTTATGGCCAAAATGTCGGTCATAAACATGGGTGCTAGACTGGAAGTCATGTTCAGTAAAGTATTTAGAAGATTGGATGGATACACTATCATTGGTAAGTTCTTTATGGTTTTGTGTGCTCATTTCCTTATCCGTGACGTCATTAATGAAAGACTATCTATTCTATCGAACGTTTGAATTGTTGATTTTTGTGTTAGTTTAACGATATATTTTCTATACTTACTGTCTTCTATTTAGGTATATATTTTAATTATATGGTTTAGAAACGAAACTAGGTAAGAAGGAATCGTGGTAAGAATTAGTGTGGAACATTGCACAATTCTCTCTATGTAAATATTTCTGGTTTGGAATCGTTCTCAACAATGGCCTTTTAGTTTAGTATCTAAAATGCTGTCAATATATCACATGTTAACTGCAGGGACCGAAATTAGGACAGTCAATAAAATCGGTCGACATATATAATGAGATAAGGCAAGAAATTTAAATTCAATAAGGCTTTCAGAAATCGTCAAACCTTTTCTACGTCCAATAAGCCTACCTATAATACCTGCCTGAACCTTCAGTGTAAACTTAGAACTTTTTTATTCGTGCGTCCACACGGTACGGACTTATTTCAAAACTCCTTAGGGGGGAGCCTTTGGTCAGCTGGACCCGCTTGCTTCTGAAGCCGCGGGTCCACTTGACCCACAATAAAACTTAAAAAAAAAACTTCAATTGTTGCGAGTTTACGGGTTACTCCAAGGGTTGCGTACAAACTTATCTAAATAGTTCGATTCCTAAATCGAACCTAAGATTCCTCTAACAAAAAGATAAACTGTTTTGAGAGATAAACTTACATCTTACGTTGGAAAACTGTTTAAAAGACTTTACCCTGTGACTGTACTAATAATATAATTAGGCAGTGGATCCAGTCGACCTATTCAAAATGTTATAGGGTTGACTGATTTTTATTTATTTATTTATTAAAACGTTCTGCACTAGTAAATAACACTGTACAAAGGCGGACTTAATGGCTTAGGCATTTTCTATCACTCGACCTTAGTGATCCCTGCGGGTCCATTTTGACTGGGTCCAGTTGACCATAGACTTTAGGTACGTAACATACACAACAGAACACACAACAAAAAATAAAATAAAATACACACACACAACAACAACATACCGTATAGATTACCGCATTACCGTGTAGATGCACCATATTGTAAGCCTGATAGCCTATTTTTCTTAAAAACAGTAATATTATGACTGGTACAGTATTTTTCCTACGGAACGGGAAGGGTACAGGGACACTGACCATTTGCGATAGCCGGTCAGTACTACCAGTTCTATAATATATAATACATATAATATATCTAACTAGGTAGTTACAAATGTTACAGTGAGAATGTGTCAGTAATTGAGATATCAAAGACTAACAAATATTTAGTTGGCTGACGTCATTATCGTCAAATATACGAATAAATTAAAGTAGTATAAGAACTGTTCTAAGAACACAGTTAAACAAAAAAGTTTATCCAGATTGGTACAGACAGTTGTTAGTGTAGAAAGGACTTAAGAACTAACTAGAAGTCTTGACAAGGTTACATTCTATCGGTGAATACGATTTATTTTCGATCAACAATTTGGTTTATTTTGGTTTCCTGAGACCAAAAAAACCACAAGTTTCTTACGCGATCGATTAGATGATCTAAACTGAACTGTTAAAGGGATGGAGTTATATAGGGTGTATAGCTCTCGCATGCTTGACATTTTAACACGTCATGGTAAGGCCTCTGGTCGCAAGCACGACTGCTAAGGGCCGAAACAGCGTTACGCGGTCGCCCGCGTGGTCCCATACAAAAGTACTCCTTCGCGGTTCGCCGCAAGGGATACGACAATAATACATTAAAAATCTCTATCGACACGACCACATGCACACCGTTAAAGTTGAACTAGCGACACTACGCAGGTAATAATCTGGTTTCCGTGATGGGGCCCATCGCACACGACGTCGTGCACGTTGCGGGCGCACGCTTAACGTAGCGTCGGCAGTCCTGGGTTCGATTGCCAGGTCGTATTGGATTGCAGTCCCATCCAACTGAGAGAGTAATGGTACAGATAATACACAAGCTTGTGCACTATAATATCTCCTGCATATAAGCATAAGCATAATCAGCCTTTTAATGTTCCCACTGCTGCCTCCTCTCGAGGAGAGGAAATGGGCCATAATCAACCACGCGGGCCCAGTGCGGGTTGGTGAATGTCATATGTCTTCGAATTTTTTGGTTCTAGGACATGCCGGTTTCCTCACGATGTTTTCCTTCACCGTTTTAAGAGCAGTAGTGATGATGAAATAAATTACACAAATTAATGCGCCTGGCTGGGTTTGAACCTGCGACCTACAACTCGTAAGTCAGAGCCGTTACCATTCGGCCACCACTGCTCACGTATCATATCTCCTGCGTACTTAGCTAATCTCTACTGAGATTGGCCACCGTGATCATAATTTGGTCAGGAAAACTATTCTACAGCTTCTTGGCAGTCATTGATGCTGATAGATTTTTTTATCATTTTGTTTAGTAGATACTTACTCTAGGTCCCATAAGCACCTATAACGAACGCCTTTGTTTATAATTGCAAATAAATAAAGACAAACTGAGTGAAAATAATTAAAATTGACATTTATTTATTTCAGATAACTTGATCCATACGGTCCGATTTAAATTAAAAGTAAAACAAAAAATAACATCAAAATAAAAAACCTTTTTACAAAAAAAAATACAATGTAAATAAATACTGAAAACTGCAAAACAACTTTAAAATCGAAGCACAAAAAATATTTCAAAATCGAACCACAATCGACCGAGAAATCGGTGAACATACATAAAAAAAAACATACATTCAGCCGAACATATAACCTCCTCCATTTTGAAGTCGGTTAGTAAAAATTAGCTACAGAATCAAACTAAAGAGTAATCTCAGAACCTAGGAGTAACGTACCTGTTGTTTTCTACAGTTAACGCAGAAAAAAGATATTACCATACATTTTCTCAAGGCATTTGCGACAAAAAAAAAAACAATGATAATGTCTTACAAAAGTCTGTAATCATAAGTAAATTATTTTGCGATCAGAATAAGAATTGAAATGGCCTTGTGGCTGACCACTGCGGACAACAATAATACATTCTAAATCTTACCTAATATGACTCAATATAGTGAAAGGTAATTCACCAACGTCAGTGTTGCTCTTCGTTAGATCATTATTACTTAATATAATTACAATACTCATCATCATCATCATTTCATCCGAAAGACGTTCGCTGAGGGAGGCCTATATCCAAATATAGGCCTCCCTCAAGTTTCGGAATAACGACCGGTCCTGTGCGTCTCGTGTCCATCGGATTCGCGTAAACCAAACCAGTTCATCGGTCCATCTTGTGGGAGGTCTTCCAACTGATCGCCACTCCAGAACTTTTCATCCCCATCGACCATCTGTTCTGCGAGCAATGTACCCTGCCCTCTGCCACAAGTTTCCCCATATGCCAAAGAAGAATCTTTGATTTCTTTGACCACATTACCAGAAAGAGAGTAGTAACCTGGAAAAACTATTGCTGACAGGAAAAGTAAATAGGAAAAGACCCAGAGTCAGGAGACTGATACGTTTAAAAAGTTATTCGTCGAGGTCACGACCTTCTGCATTGAGGACAAATGACACTGGGAGGAGTCTTTTTTTTTCTTTTTGAGGTAATCAACAAATGAAAAAAAGAGAAAAGATGGATGGATTGTGTGAAGAGTGATATGAAAGAAAAGGAAGTTAGTGATAGCATGACGAATGACAGGGCAGAATGGAAGGAAAAAACATGTTGCGCCGACCCCAAATAACACGGGACAAGGGCAGGAAGATGATGATGATGATGAGGTAATCAACAAATGACTCCTTCCTACCGCTCTGGGTGGAGCGAGAGGGCCTCAGACTTTTACTGACTAAAACCCACTCGTAATCCTTAGTAAGTCATTTAAACGTACCTATTTGTAATTACTTTTTGGGATGATGAGGGCAACAACGAGACAACTTTTAAACTGTTGTTCATTTCAATTTTGTAATGAATTTACCCAGGAATTTACTAGGTTTCGGGAATCCCTTCTCTATTTACAACAGCCTATGAATTTAGTTTTAGAAATGTATTTACGAGTACTTATATATTTTGTTCCTACATATCACTTGATTTCTGTGAAATTGTCATTATTGGCTATAACGTGCTGCATTGTCGTCATTACTTCATATATAATTATGACACAATTAAGTAATTTACTTAATTACTTCAAATAACTTAATTGTTCCCGTAAACAGACGATTCTTCAGAAAAAAAAATGAGAACTCGATTGCAGCGCCACCTACCGGGTCCAATTGTATTTTTAAACTGTCCAGGGACTCACTTAAATATACTTACAAAGTTCAATCCAAATCGGTCAAGCCCTTTAGGAACTACAGAATCATTTCAGGCGAAAGATGTCCACTGTTGGGCATAGGCCAAGTGTCACTATAACGCCCTGTCCTGTGCGTCTCGCATCCCTCGGATTCCCGCGACCCTCACTAGGTCATCGGTCCACCAGCTCCACCTTGTGGGAGGCCTTCTAACGCTGCGTCTTCCGGTCACTTAAGAACTTTTGGTTTCCATCGACCATCTGTTCTGCGAGCAATGTGCCTTGCCTACTTGCCACTTAAGTTTGGCGATTCTTCGGGCTATGTCGGCAACTTTGGTTCTCCTACGGATCTTCATTTCTGATTCGATCACGTAAGGAAACTCCGGGAAAGCTAAGGGCTATCCCATTCTATTGCCTTTTGGGAGACTTTAAGCCTTCTGATGACGCCCATTTAAGTATGTCATAGAGTTACAGAGTCTCAGTTATGTCATAAAGTAGTGCAATGCCCTGCACCGGCCATGGTCATTCGGTCCGTGACATTGCAACTACGCTATGTCATTCACAAGAGTTTCTATTAGGTACGTGCACACTTCGCTATGTAGCTGGTACTTTGTGTATAGGTTCCGTAGTATTGTGTCGCATATTATAATTCTTTGGCCAGTCAAAAAAATATGTTTTTATGGTTTATAGTTTTTGTTTTTGTACTCACATACACGGACACAAAAATGCGAAGACATGTGACGTCCACTAATCCGCACTAGATCCGAGTGGTAGATTACGGCCTATTCCCTTTTCTACGACCTTCGACCGTTTTTAAATATTTTTGAAAAAAAATATTACATTGTGTAGAAATGATTGAAATCGATTCAGTTACTGATTCTGAATAAACTATATTCAGGTTTCGCATATACTAAAAATAATGTTGTATATAATTTCTTGAATAAACAATAAATAACCATTCACCATCTTAAGGTAAACGCACTGAAAATATATTTGTCATCTTCGGTATTAACCACACTAGGTATAATCAGAATTTGACTACATACAATTTGGTAAGGTCATATACATTCGTATATTAAAATACAGGCTAAGTACACACGACAAAAGAGATTGACCTATGAATAATTAAGCAAGATTTAAACAATCTTGTGGGCTGATAACTACTTAATCAACTTAACTCTTTCAATATAAAATTGAAGACTATGCGGTCTTCGGTTGGGCACGCTATAATTATGGCGGAAAGCCCTCTTTGAGGAGTGGCTGGAAAGACCTCCCGGCGTCCTCAGCTTCCGCATGACGCAGGTTCTCACCGAACATGTTCCGGAAGTTCCTGCAACGGAATCGTGCAGAAGTAACGCCCGGGTGTCACCACTGTGTGGACCGCCCGGAGGACACGGTGGATCATACGGTAGAGGTGTGCCCCGCTTGGACAGAGCACCGCCATGTCCTCGTGGGAGCGATCGGCTGCAACGATCTCTCGCGCCGGGCCTTGGTACAGGCCATGGTCCGAAGCAAGGAGGAGTAGCAGGCGGTCGCCTCCTTCTGCGAATCAGTAATGCTAGCAAAGGAGGAGGCCGCACGTGCACGCGCGAGGGAGCGGCCCTCACGCCCCAGATCCTGATCCCGATTTTCGGTCACCGTAGGCGCGGGCTTACGGACGGCGAGCAATAGGTAGCTTGCCGTCCGACCGTCCAGTAACCGTTCGGACCGAGCCCATGTTGTCGACGCGTACTGTCACACGCGCCTCAAGGAGATTTCAGCAAACCGTACCGGATTCACAGGTAGTGTTAAAGAGAAACCAGGGACCCTGGGACGAAGCAAAAGAAGGAACAGGAGTGGGTTTTTAGTCAGTAAAAATCTGACACATCCTTTCGCTTCGCCCAAGTGCGTAAGATGTCATTGGATGAATTTACAACCTAAAAAAAATGCGGTCTTCGGTAGTACCTACTTCAGACTACTCACCATACGAACCAAAGTAATAATAATAATAAATATATTCCACAACTATCACACAACGCCGTCTAGTCCCAATCTAAGCTTGTGTAATGGGTACTAGACAACTGATAAACATACTTACATATTTCTAAATACATACATATATAGATAAATTACACCCAGACACAGAACAAATGATCGTGCTCATCACACAAACATTTGTCCTGGGTGGGAATCGAACCCACGACCTCTGGCATAGCAGTCAGGGCCACTAACCACTAGACCAACAGGCCAGTCTTAAGTAAGCTGTGGGTATATATCTGCGAGCCATATAGAGGCCCTCGCTAAGAAAATATAGTTTTAGTCAGTAAAAGTCTGACACTCTGCTCCACGAAAAAAGTCCTTTGATTGATATCCCACCTAAAACAAAAGTATCTGCATACTTATCTATTTTATCAACTGTACTTTACATATGTTATTTTTGCTTCTTCTTGCTTCAGTAATCTAAAAATCATATATCAGCATTATCTATACATATGCATGCCAACATTCGTTAAAAAGAGTATGACGATGAAAATGATTGCCTCGGAACACGCAAACATAGGCTACATACAAAATGGCGGCTTTTCCCATACTTATGAACGTTTCACTATAATTTCTGATCGTCTGATATGATTCCCCTTCTTGATGTGGCCGTGAATGTTGTAAAGAACTTGAAATATGTGGCAAGACCTTGTAGGTTTTTTTTTTTTCGGGTGGGAAAGTCATCTACACATCTGACTGACATCCCCCGCTCTTGGGCGGAGGGCGAGATAGTGTCAGACTTTTACTGACTAAAAACCCACTCCTGTTCCTTCTTTGCCATTTTTCCAGGGCCCAGGGGGTCACTTTCGCATCACCCATGGCCCCAGTAGGCCTCGACACTGCTGGGCCCGTACGGTTGCTGACATCTCCTTGAGGCGCAAGACCTTGTAGGTTTAAGGTAGTGTCGAAGCAAAACAACGGTTTTCGCAGTGGCTTCTTCGCTACGGGTCACGGATTTTTGTTATTATTTTTATTGGGTAATTATCAAATACCTTAGATTCTGACACTCTAGGAGGGTTGAGACAGACTTAATACTCACAGTAGCGTACGAAAATTCCTGAAATAAAAAAGATTAAAAATAAAAAAAAAACATTCACGCGTTTTTTTTTTCAGTTGTTTCAGTGTTTATTCTTAGGGTAGTTAGCTAGGAAACACAGGTTTTCAAAAAAACAAAAAAACCATTAGTTTTAATAGGTTTTAGAAACACTTTTATAGATGCGTGTGTGCATAATAAATATCATTATAATTTTTTATGGGTCCAGGCGATGTGCAAAAGTTATGACCCCTACGCAACGTTTAATATATTTCCCTACAGGAAAATTCTTATAAGGTTACTTCAATATATCTACATGATATTACTTCAAGTATCTTAATATTTCTTTTTTCAAAGGATTTCCTTCGGCATTACCAATCTTCTGCTTATCTTCAGAACCAATTTCGAAGAAATTACTTTTAAATTACTCTCCGAAATGTGATTCACATTAAAAAAACCTTTTACGTTTGTACATGTTTTTTTTGTACGAATAACTAGCTATCCCCGCGGTTTCACCCGCGCTCTTGACTGCGAAAGTCATTAATTGTGCGTACAGCTAAGGAGTGGGATTCCCTGCCGGAGTCTGTGTTTCCTGATAGCAACAATCTATTTAAGTCTAGAGTGAATAGGTTACTTCTAGGCAAGCGTGCTCCATCGTCGGTCATATCATCCCTTACCACCAGAAATTACGTCAAAGACGAGCCTATTCATAATAAAAAGTAAAAGTCTGAGCCCCTCTTGCTCCACCTAGAGGGGGAGAAGTTATTTGGTAAATTCACATCTCAACAAAAAGAGTTAAATCATTCCAGAAGCCGAAGAAGTTGTTCCACGTGAACGGTGAAAATAATAATGTCGTTTTCTTTACCCATTCATAATTCTGAGAAATGAGCTGCTAAAGGTCAAATACTGTATTATGTAGAATCGAAGTATACAATATAAATTGACTAAAACCCACAGTGTTAGTTCCGTTGCCTTTTATTGTGAGGGCTTTTTTTAGGTGGGAAGTCATCCTATGACATCTCCCGCTCTTGGGCGGAGCAGGACGGCGTGTCAGACTTTTATTGACTAAAACCTACTCCTGTTCCTTCTTTGTTCGTTCCAGGGGCCCCGGAGTTCTCTTTCGCACAATTAATCAATTATTTTTGTGTGAATATCTTATTGCGATTAACAGAATACATCTAATTATCAAGTTTCAACGGTATAGTTTTTATAGTTTCGGAAAAAAGTGGCTGTTACATACGGACGGACAGACAGACAGACATGACGAATCCATAAGGGTTCCGTTTTTTGCCATTTGGCTACGGAATCCTAAAAATCGGTGACTGTAACACTTGACAATCTAAACCATTTGTTTAGTTGAAAGTGGCTTTCTGTCCACCTACGTTCCACTGAAATGAAATATTTTATCATATAGGCTTTGTTTTTTATTTGCAATTTAAACAAGTGAAACCATTTCATTTGCTTTGTAATACACTAACAAAAGAAGGGTTTCTTTACCCCATATTCTTGCTACAATTTTTGTTCTCTGCATAATTTTTTTCTTTTGATCAAACCTTTATAAAACCTCTCTCTCTTCATAATACAAGTATTACTAATTACCTGTGAAATTGCCTTTTTTTTAAAACGGGTTGCTTTGAAATGTTATTAAATATTGGATTGAAATGGAATTTTATAAGTTCAAATAAACTTTATATTAAAGGTACGTTATTCTTTTTTCGAAATTAGGTGCCTATTTATTGTTTTCTTTGTGTTTTGTATTTTGTAATTATTATATTATTATTATATAAGTAATATTATTATAATATTGCTAATTTTCATCGAAAAGTATTGTTATCGTTTTTATTTCCTTTTTAATTTGTTACCTGCTATTCAAATCATCATGACCATCAGTAATTTGCGTGTTAGCATCATGTACTAAGCTTAGCCTTGTAGATCATAACAATAAATTATCAAAATCCAGTTTACCATAATTAATTAACGCTAATTAATTTTCTTATAAATATCTAATTTGCGTAGCGCCCGGACAATATAATAGCGGGTTCAGGATAGTATGTTAATGTAGCCTTATTTCTACAGTACCTAGGTATATCAGGTATGTTCGCAGAGTCACACGTCGATGGCTTCCACGCTATCATCTGACAGAAATCTGCCCGTTTGCTCTGAAGAGTGTAGGCTAGCTCCAATTTCATTCTGGAGGCTATAGCGGGAAGGTACAATTATCCTCTGTTAGTTGATGTTGTTCAAACATGCATCTTGAACACCTTTTTTTAAACAGATAGTATGTTTACGTATATAGATATGTTTCTTAGTTGTTTCATCATCTTTATCTTCCTGCTCTTATCCTTATTTGGGGTCAGCAAAACACTTTTTTCTTCTTCCATTCTCTCCTATCAACAATGACGCTATCACTGACCCCCATTTCTTACTTATACAATCCATATATCTTTAGTTTAACCTACCTCTCCCTCTCCATCCATTCATATTGTATACTTATAACTCTTTTAGTGACTTATAGATTTTTTCTTGTTTACTAAACACTTGTGGATGTTGATAATTCCAATTAGAAATTTTATTGTTATACAAAAATTTGTACAAATTATGGATTTCTCATTTAGCTCAACGAACCCTATATATCTGGTTTAACTTGACCTTCAGCAGCTAACTTTCTCGTCGTGGCATGCAATAGCTTGAACAAATTGTGCATTAACGAAAATAATAATGTTGACATTAAAGTCTGCAAGTATTCGTTGATTAGATTTCTTCTGACCTTCAATTGACGGAAAATATTGAGATTTATAGGTCAGGAATCTAATTAAAGGCAAGAATAAATTGAAGAATCCGTTGGCACGTGTAAGCGGTGAAACGTGAAAATTGATGAGGCTTTTTCCTAGAATTGCTATTATTGATCTAAAATTGTGGATGGTCGTTCTTCATTTCTATCGTCAATCGTACCTCTAGAAATATAATGCAAGTATCTTATTTTCGGTTGAAATTTTTAAGATTGTCTGTTTTTTAAAGTTGTTAGTAAAACTATATATTATTAATTCAAAGAAATTTAAATTAGATATTAATAAAGAAGAATCCGTTGGCACGTGTAAGTGATTAAATGTGAAAATTAATGAGATATTTTCGTCTATTGCTATTAATAGTTCGAAATTGTAGATGGTCGTTCTTATTTCTAACGTCAATCGACTGTCCCTTAGAAAAATAATACATAATTAATAAATATATAATAAAATACATACTATTATTTAAGGTATTTTTTTTTATTTGCGTGACAGAGTAGACCAAATACCTCCGTCACACTTTTTTGTGCTGATCTATTGAGTAATAACAAGACTGTCACAGATGCTGTTTCGAGGACATCATTAATGTGATTTAGTAGTTAACAATTAATCTCTGAGATCTATTAAGAATATAGATAGATTGTGGAAAGTTTATAACGAGATGATTATTGAGATAATGGTAAATAGAAAAGACAAATAAGTTAGTAGGAGGGCAGGAGGATGGTGTGATCAACCTGCCTAGCCCTTTTCCAACGGTGTTTGGGACGGTTTCTAGTTAAACCGTATGCAGCTGAATATTATTATTTTACATAGAACGATTGCCCATCTGCCCCCCTAGCCAAGTTACGACCGTTTCGTTTCGATTCTTTTTTTGTTTATCGCCTCGAGTCGGCCACGCCTCCTATTCCTTTTTTCTAACCATGTGACTGAGCGTTGAGATGACGTCAGAACAAAGGAATCGCAGGCGTGGCCAACTCGAGGCGATCAACGAAAAGAGAATCGAAATGAAATGGTTGTTTTTTGGCTACTCCTGGCTGATATCCACAACCAAATAATTGGGAATCACGATACCCTCAAGCAAGACAAGTGTCAGATTTTCTGCACTACTACAAATATTTACGAATGACAACTGTAACCAACGGTTGAACGTCCTTATATGTTAAGATTTTGACCCATCCACAAACCAACCGTTGCTTGACCTTGACACTGACCCGTGCGCTGCGCCTGTTATTACTTAGCCACGAATTCCTCAGGATGATGATGAATATAACTTACAAAATCACTATAAATTCAACACTACGTACATATTTTTATGTGGTGGTTTTACCGAAAGGCATAAATAAAGAAATGTATGTGCAGGTATATGTATTGATAATATATTTACTAAATATATAAATATTTTTTCGTTTTACGAGTAACCCACTCCATGGGGTAGATTTTATTACCAATCTATCTCTTTGGCCTTGACAGTATCATATAATGTATTTACGATTTACTATTTTGATAGCCATCTCTTATGAGAATATTAAATCTATGCGAATATCGTAGTCAAATAAAGGGTACGTATAAGATAATAACAACAAATATAACTAGAATTTAGAGAGAATTTAGGGTTTAGTTGCATCTCGGCATCATCATCTTCCTGCCCTTGTCTCGTGTCATTTGCAATCCGTTTTTTTCTTCCATTCTGTGTTATCAACCGTCACGCTATCACTGACTTCCTTTTCTTTCATATCACTTCTCGTCCTCGCACAACCTTTGGAAACTATTTTATTTAACAGCATGCCCACCAAATTTAATAAATAATCCAGTCGACATACTGACAAGAACTGTGTAATTTGATGACTATGTATCTAACAATGATTCTATCAGGGTACCGAGGAGGGAATTATTCGTGGGTACGATAAATAAGTTTATGGGTGTCGAGATGGAACTAAATCTAATTGTCGTTTATACATGTACAGAAAAAATCATAAAAATCATTCATAAAGAATGAAGCATGTATAATTTGTCATACATCACAATATGTAACCGTAGTGAACTCAATTGTTAATATTCTAACCACACAATGGTCATTTAACATAAATCCATATGTAATTTTAGTGATTACATTATGAACAATTACATTAATTTGTTTGTTCGTTTGTTTATATACAAAAACGTGCGCAAGCGCTGCAGATTTATTTTCTATGATTTCATGCTAATTAACTCTTGACACGTTTTGCTAATTAGAATTCGTCCCTTTGTCTTTGACTGCATAGAAAAAAGTGTATTCATTAAGATTATGTTACGAGTTTGCTTATTAATCTAATTTTTTCCTTATGATACCGTAATGGTCTCTGAGATGACCTTTTATGATCGTTGAACAGTCTATACTACAAATGACCGGCTATCAAAAAGAGCCTCATTGTCATCTTTCATTGCCTTGCCTAATAAATAGGTGGTGATATAATCACAGGAAGTTACTTTGTTGATTGGGATTGGACTAACCATTAATTATAAACATGACACCGTAATGTAAGCCGTCGATCCCGGCTGGCATTTGTAGATCTTTGACAGTCGTGACGAGGATACAAAGACGTTTTAAATCAGACACTAGTTTATGCCTAGGGATTACTGGCCTCTGGACGTCAGATAGCCTAATGAAGTACCACACGGTACACTGCACAGGAGGAATTGCTTTTCACATAAAATAGCTACTATGTTCCAACTTTATGACCTTTAAGTTTAGCATAGCATAGCATAGTCGGCCTTCCCTCTGGGACTCAGGCCACCTCTCTAGGAGAGGGAATGGGCCGTAATCCACCACGCGAGCCCAGTGCGGGTTGGTGAATGTCACATGTCTTGGTTCTAGGACATGCCGATTACTACCTTACCTTTAAGTTTACTAGAGAAAATCATTGTTTCTGAGAATCGCCTTATTTCAAGAGCAAATATTATTGTCTTATAGATAAATTAATATTTTTATCTTAGCTTCTTGCTCTCTTTGTAACATGAATTTGTTTTCATTCCCGATTGTAAAACAACATTGTCGCCTTACTAAGAATGTGTTCTACACTGTCAAACGCCTTCCAGAAATTGAACGGGGTTCCCCAAGGCACAGAGGCCATTCTTTTTCAAACAAACACTACGAATCTACTTTAATCTTCTAAACAATGAAGTTTTGGCCGCCTATTAATGTTATCAACATAAACTACTGCTCAGATAACTATTATTACTTAATTTAAATATTAATAACTAGCTGACCCGGCGAACTTCGTACCGCCTAACAGTTAATGAATGTAGTATATCTTACGATATAGTCAACCCATTAAGATGAAACAAAGCCTAAATATTATATCAAGTCACCCACAATTTTAATTTATAAAAGTTACCTACATCGATTTCGTACATTTTACGTGATGCGCGCACAACTAAAAACTTCCCCAGTTTTATTATATGTATTGATTAAATCATTATTTAAATATTGCTTACTGACCATTACCCAAGCGAACGCGTTCGCTCTCTCATTGTCTTTCTATTGTGTCTCTAAATACATTCGAAAGGTTGTTGTAATATGGCAATATTACAACATCAACCACTTTTTTTTAAAGTGTAACCATCGAGTTTCTTGCCGGTTCTTCTCCATAGGAAACGACCAATTTGGAACCGTGCACTAGCTTTTGACGTTTTATAAGTGCCCATGTAGGCCTATGTGAAATAAAAATATTTTGAATTTGAATTTGACTGGTATCTGATTATTGTTTTCACCGGATTTGGTGATATCCATATTAAATTGATTTTGAACGTTAAATATTATCAAAAGCAACGCATGAGTGTCTATGATAAAGTTCATTATCATAGACAGCACTTGTCTATTTAAATCTTAAATTGGTTATCATAACTACCTTCTAATTGCGTAGTTATAATTATTATAATAATTACGCGTATCTATTAGCGATGTACAAATCATTTGATAAAGGAATCGTGTAATCGGTCATATTAAACTGTTGACATGGACAGTGATCAAAACCATGATAAGGATATAGAATATTTGAAGGTACTGCTGAGGTTATTAAGACTGCTAGTCTGCGTAAGACTAGACGTGTCAGGAACAGGTGCTGGTGAAATTAAAAAAGTAAAAAAAGAAGTTGGTGACTGTGACATATGGTTGTGTGGTTACTGAGTGTGACAGTGTTGAATGGGTGTTTTAGGTAGTTTTCAAAATCATTATAAATGTCTATATTTCCAATACCACCCTCAGAAATGCGTTTTATTGACAAACCTGACCAGAATTTGCCATTGTTCCAGATGAAATTGGAGCACAAGACAACGATTATAACATGGCGTCGATAAATTCTAACGAGAAAAGTCCGGGGGATCCCCCGGATAAGAAACTAGCTGTAGCCGAAGCCGACGCTGAGAAACAACCGCTTTCAGGAGTAAGTACCTAATAATGAAAATTTTAATTAGGTGTAACGATTATACGAACTCATTAGATTAGAGAAGCTGCTACGAAAATTAAAAATTATAGAAAGTCCTAACATTAATCGTATTGTTAGACATAATCTACCTGAAATGTAATATGGTATTCTATGAAGTTCACTACGGACCTTATAGAATATTAAAATTGATTTTTTACGGACTATCTTCATTAATATTATAAACATAATTGTGTTACTGTATGCACAATTCATTATCTCTATATATTTTTTTGAATAAAACCACCACATGAATGCGGAATGGTCATCGTAGTATGTTAAAAAAACTCCCCTTGTTCTAATCCCTTCTGACTGTTACTTAAATCTCATAGGAAATTATTCATCCAATTTTAACATTTCACCTATTTGTCTTTCTCTGCTTACTCCCTTGGAAGAATGCTGTGATTGTAGGTATTACTCTTTATTATCTTCTCATAAGTCATATTAAATTAATCAGGCTTACCGTGTTAATCATTATCAATATCTGCTTAATACTTTAATAGCTTTGTCAGATAGTTGACTCTATCTGTGCACTCAATGTGAGTTGTTTCCACGTTAAAGCGATCTAAACGTTCATCGTGTTTGGCTTTCTGATTGGTTCAGAGCTTGGAGTGGACCAATCGAAGCATCGACGCGTCGATCGCGTTAACGTAAAACAAATTCGCACTAGACACTCTGATATTATACTGTATAGAAGCTAACTCGTCATCTACAGTTTGATATTTATTACCCACGCGGGCCACAGAAGCTTTATTTGAACCACCACCATCATCACCACCATCTAGCACGTATGTTCTCACCATTTCTGCCTATTTACCTCAATCATTTTCTCTTGTATCATCGGAAACTACACCATAACAATTTCGATGCTAAGAACGCGTAATAATTCATTCGTTTGCTCATAACCCGCTTCCTGAGTCGTTGTTATATGTAGCTACTATTGACTTGTTTTCACACTCTGGTCCTGACTAGCGAGTCCAAATATCTTATATGTTGGTCTGTGTGTGTCTTATATTGTTTAATTATTGTACGACCTTTATGCCACAAAACAATTGTACGGTCGGTCGATCCTTGGCACTGAAAGTGTTAAATAATAGGTAATATATAATGCAAAGAGATTAAATATTAAGAAGTAGGAAGTACTGGCTCGATAACTTAAATTCTTTTACTAATAGAGAGTTACTCTGCCGTAGAGTGTGATGGACTCCTTTTTATTTGGAAAAAATGCACAGTTGCTGTGAGAAAGGCCACGGACACGAAGCCGCGGGAAAATCCTAGTGAAATGAAAATAACTAATTTAATGCGACACACTGTCAATGGATGACAAATTTATCTATCTTAGCATATTATAGTATATAGCCACGTGGACAGCGCTATCGTTAGCTTCGTTTAAGCCGTGAAAGGTGCAAGTAATTGAGATAGCCGAGCAGGAAAGGAGGTGACGCATACATATTATATTCTATTCATAGTTTTATCATAATAATTATGTATATCTCTTCGTCTTCAGACGAAAAAAGATAAGTGTCGAATTGGATATTTCCCATATGCACAATGATATCTAACGCTTAATGCGATAAAACGTGGCGTTAGAAATATGTCCAATCAATTAAAAACTTCACAACAAATCTAAAGCCCAATTAAGTTAATATATTAAAAACTAATATGAACCAGTGGCGATCAATTATAAATCGATTTGATTGTATATATATATATATATATATAATTATACTTATTTATGATACCTCCTTAATCGCTTATGATAAGTATCACGTTGTTCGTACTTAGGTGTTTCATTTGAGCGTCTTTATTAGTTGTTAAAGACTTATTTGGACTTCTTAGATAGATCCATTAATTAAAAAGCTGTTTTACAAAATATACCAACTAAATCACCATGATCCAGCTCTTGTATCAATTTTTTTGGAATCGGAGCTACACGTTTTCTATCTTCATAGATGTTTTATTCATCATTACATTATTTTTATTATCTTTCGTATCGATTCGGCTCTGTCTTTGACTTTGTGTAAGTCGTGGATGGTGCTGAGACGAAAAGGGGTTCCACACTGGCACTGGTTCGAATGGGTTAAGGATACCCCACTTGGCCAGAATTCAGAGCCTCCAATGGGTTAAAGACCTTTAGATTGACCACTGCAGTTCCTGTCCAGGTGGCTGATATTCTGCCAGATAAATGAAGTTTAGAGGAGTCGGATGTCTGTTCCTCCACAGTTCGTATCTCTAGTCCCGATTTCTTTTTGTAGTTGCCATTTGAGACAAAATAAACTATTGAAAATCAAGTGGCAGCATTATGTAGCATTAATTTTCTATTGCACTCAATATATTCTCAATAGGCCTTGATTCTATGATAAGTTTGATAACTGACGAAATCATCTCAGTCTAGTAGATAGTAACTATGGACTTTGTCGGTTTTTTTTTTATTACGTCAATGACATGCTTGAGAAAACTTTCATGTCATTTAAAATATGGTACCGATAGATAGACGAATATTGAAAGAAACGGAATAATACGGGTATAATATTCACACAACTATCACAGAATGGCAATTTTGACTGGCTTGCTGGTCTAGTGGTTAGCGGTCCTGACTGCTATGCCGGAGGTTGTGGGTTCGATTCCCACCCAGGACAAATGTTTGTGTGATGAGCACGATCATTTGCTCTGTGTCTGGGTGTAATTTATCTATAATATGTATGTATTTAGAAATATTTAATTATGTTTATCAGTTGTCTAGTACTCATAACACAAGCTCTGCTTAGCTTGGGACTAGACGGCGTTGTGTGATAGTTGTGTGGAATACAAAGTGACAATTTAGAAACAAGAATATAGGATATCCTAGTAACCTGTCAATTCCAACTATGTTGGGATCGGCTTCTGGCCCAGGTGAATACCAATATTTTAAATGGAGCGACTTCCTGTGTAGTTTCCATTTCATGTCTTCTGGCTATCCGATGATGTACAAATGACAGCTGGGACCAAAGGCTTAACATGCTATACGAAAAAGAAAATCCAGATACGAAGGAAACGAGTTAACAATCCGTGGTTACCCATCCACGAACCTCGAAGTTCGGTCTGTGTGCTTGGTATTACTTTTTGATTATTGTAAACTTGCCATATTGTCGACTCAACTCACTTTTATAAATTCCAAACAACCATAAAAAACATCATGTAAGTATTCGTTATATAAGTAGATCAGATACAAATGGTTTTAAACTCGCCTTACATCTTCGTTAAGGAAGTAATGTTATCTATCAACCAAAATTCTAGGTCTAAGTTTTAACATCAAACAAAACACACTCTTCGAAAAAAATAACCACATACCTGCACGATCTACTGATGACCTAGTAACTTAAAAAAAACATAAAACGCATTAATGCTATCTGAAACTGAAATCAAAAATATAAGATATTGCAGATATTGTAATATAATCAATAAGTGTTGAATGATACATATTTTTATACTTTCTGACTGACCTACTAATCAAGTACTAAGCATGCTCGTGTCAATACGTCTTATCGAAATATAAAGCATTAAATCATAAATATTAATCTTTAAGAACATTTATTATAGCTTCAGTTTGCACTATATACTAAGATCCCAGAGCTGTCTGACATAACTTATTTTCACATGGATGAAACCTTAGGTTCTCAGTAGCGTCTCATGTGCTTTGAATATCTGTGTGCTTGTGGAGCTCCTCCTTGGGGTGCCTAAGCAGGTACCAGATGAGAAAGGAAACTAAAAATAACGAGTTACTTAACTTAATTTTTTATAGGTGATTTTTATAAATGTTTTGTAGAATACTAGCGGTCCCGGCAGACGTTGTTCTGCCCAAAAGCGGGATTTAGTAAAAAAAAATAATTACCCTACTCTACCCTACTCTACCCTACTCTACCCTACTCTACCCTACTCTACCCTACTCTACCCTACTCTACCCTACTCTACCCTACTCTACCCTACTCTACCCTACTCTACCCTACTCTACCCTACTCTACCCTACTCTACCCTCCTCTACCCTACTCTACCCTACTCTACCCTACTCTTTTCTTTGCTATAAACCACACGGAGCCCGAGACCTTTCCAACGAATGCAAAACCGTGGAAATCGGTTCGTGCGTTATGGAGTTATAGCGTCAGGAAGGAAAACCCGACTTATTTTTATATAGTAGATTATTTTAAAGTAGTATCATAAGTGTCAAACACTTTCCATGAACGAAAACTTCTGTCAGACGCTTTAAAGCTCCACAAGAAGTAAATAAACTTAAACTTAACTACTTATTTTTACATGTCTGATTTTTAAATATGTTATTAAGGTAACACACTTACAAAGTTATATTTCAGTAGTCAGACTAATTGTAGTGACCAAACATCCCCTAAACACAAAAATTTTTCAGCCGAGAGTATGAGAGCGAGAGCACGCATGTGTTTCAGAGCGAGTGAGACGATTTCATGCACTGACTGGATGTTTAGTACTACAACAAAATTCAAAGCACATGAGACGCTACTGAGAACCTAAGGTTTCATCCATGTGAAAATAAGTTATGTCAGACAGCTCTGGGATCTTGATCTACTACTATCATCTACAAATGTTCCACATTTCTGCTCAATTAGTCCTTGCTTCTTTTCGAGTCGATGGTAAACTTTTTAATTTTTTCCAATCAAATTACTTTCATTTATTTTATCATTTAGATGAGGGCTAGTGAGGGATTTACATAATTAACTCCCGAGTATAGCGAGGGAGTTAACAGTCAATAGTAAATATTCGTAAAACGCTCTCAAGTTTTAGGTAAAGATTCTTGTAATACATTCTTATCGATTATAATAACTGGGACTAATGTTGAGGAAAGTTGATTTTATTATAACCAAAAGTGACACAAAATTTGGAAATGGCTCCACGTATACCGACTTAGTTTTTCTCATATTATATAAATACTTACTTACATCTTGTGTAAAAAGTATTCCATATAGAAAAGGTCTGAAAGTGGCACCGGTGACTGAAAAAACGGACGTGTGAGTTCCTAATGACATTTCTTATTTCCTGTCATAGCGGCAATAGATATACATATATGAAATATTAGAAGTCGATGACAAGAGTACCTATAAAAAACACTTTTATTTTAAGACTAATTGAAAAGCGGATACAAGTAATGATATATAATTACATATATCAGTCGAATAATCTAATTGATAGAACATTGACGTCTGCAATAGACGTCAATCCTATCTATAAGATAGAAAGAAGATTTTTTATGATGAATTTTACAAGATTACACAAATATCAGAGATTCAATTTATAATTTCTATATCAATAATAATGAATCATTAGGCACGCCACAATCATGGCGGTAAGTCCCCCCTTTTGAGTGGCATCACATCGTCCTCACCTTCCGTATGACGCTGGTCCTCACCGAACATGGTATGTTCTGGAGATTCCTGCACCAGATAGGCTGAAGAAGCGCCCGGGTGTCACCATTGTGCGGACCGCCCTGATAAACGGTGGAGCTGTGCCCCGCTTGAGTGGAGTACCGCCGTGTCTTCATAGAGGTGATCAATGGCGGCGATCACTCGTGCCGGGCACTGGTGCAGGCCATGGTCCAGAGCGAGAGAGAATGGTGGAGCGGTACCAGACCTATCTGACTAAATCACACCTGTGTCCTTCAGTTGCCTTATGTATTCTAGGAACACGAGCTTCCTTTTCAGAAATTCCCCGTGAGAATCAGGTTGGTAGGTCAAAGATAAGTGCTAATCTACAAGATTGTTTAGCTATCGAAGTGTACTAGTAGTTGAGAACTTTACAACATACAGGGCCAAATACTTACTAGTAACAAAACCTGTAAACACAACATAACTAGATCAATAGATGTAAACACACAAAGCGACCGTGGACTCAAAAGAAACTAATAACGAACACAATTGATATTGTAATCGACATTCAGTGTTAAAGTACTGTTTACAAATATTGTCCTCAATGTTGTGAAAGTTATAGATAATGAGGTACTTATTGGCATTATTAATATTGGGAGTAATAAACTAGTATAAAGGCACCATTTTCTAGGGTTCCGTACCCAATGGGTAAGCTTTCCGTCTGTTTGTCACCATTTCACCAGGCTGTATCTCATGTACTGTGATAGCTGGACGGTTGAAATTTTTACTGATGATTTATTTCAGTTGCCGCTATAACAACAAATACTAAAAACAGAATAAAATAAATATTTAAGTGGGGATACTGAATTACGTGATCGCTTACAATGGGCCTCATCAGAAGGCTTAAAGTCACACAGGGCTATGCTCGGTAGCTAATTGTATGGTATGCTCGGATATCCGCAGGAGAACCAAGCTTACAGACATAGCCCAAAGAATCGCCAAACTTAAGTGGCAGTGGGCAGGGCACATTGCTCGCAGAACAGATGGTCGATGGGGACGAAAGATTCTAGAATGGCGACCATGTACCGGAAGACGCAGCGTTGGAAGGCCCCCTACATGGTGGACCAATGACCTGGTGAGGGTCGCGGGAATCCGAAAGATGCAAAACGCACAGGACCGGTCATTGCGGCAACACTTGGGAGAGCCCTATGTCCAACAGTGGACGTCTTTCGGCTGAAATGATGATGATGATGATGATGGTGGATACTGAATTGTTTTGATGTGCGTACTTCCATACAGCTTCATACTGATTAAGCAACTGACCAAACTAACGCCCGATCAAAAGTTTGCAGTTTGCGGGGTCTCTTATTGTCATAGTCCATTGAGACGGCAATACGAAATGACCTGGTTCTGGCTTGACCTAGCCTCAACCTGTTCTCAATTTGTGTGATATTTTGATAATATTATAAACTGTTTGACCCGACAGACGTTATTCTGCCAAATGCTGATAAAGTATAGGCCTTGTAATGTTCCTACTGATGGGACTCAGGCCTCCTCTCTAGGAGAGGGAATGGACCGCAACCCACTACGCGGACGCAGTGCGGATTGGTGGATGTCACATGCCTTCGAATTTGCGGCTCTAGAACATGCCGGTTTCCTTACAATGTTTTCCTTCGCCGTTTTGAGAGCAGTGCAGTGGTAATGAAATAAATTGCACAAAGTAATGCACCAGGCCGGGTTTGAACTGGGCCACCACTGGCCTACATTGCTTATTATTCTGTCCTTTATTAGCCTCTTTGGCTATTACACTAAGAATTGATAGCTAATCCTAATATTAACATTTAGGAACAGCTTGAATGTAAAAAAGAAAAATGTGTTTTTTACGGTTTTCTGTACAATTTTTTCCATTTCCTCTGACGGACAGACGGTTCATGCTTATAAAAGCATGAACCGTCCTGATACTGCAACAAATAGATTCAAAATAAGTTCATTTTAATTGGTTCCGTCATTCTCGAGTTTTGCATTTAGCAACACATTTGGTCATACATTTTTATTTATTTTGATTACCTTCTCATTTATCACTTAATAAATAAATAAATAACTGGCGTATATACTCTCAGTAAGGTTCAGTTGAAAACCAGCGTCAAGTACCTACTACTTAGTCGTCTGGCAGTTTTTGCTGAACTGGACCTATTTAGCGCAGCCGTGAGACATATGTGTTCTTTTTAATTTAAGTTTCTAAATGTTGTTTCTACAGTGTACAAACTCCTCACAACGTAGCTGCGAAGTTATCAGTATTGACCCAGATTAATATCCCCAATTTGCACCTATTATCTTGAACTGCATTGAACAGCTTTTAGCGGACATGGCTTTGATTGCCATTTAGGTCACTTTCCTGTAGACAACAACCTTCTAAATGGTTTATTGGCCAGCAGTGGATAATTTGCCAGCAATAGTGGCCCGATGGTAACGGCCTCGACTTACGAGTTGTAGGTTGTGGGTTCAAACCCTGAAAAAATGGCAGTTTAGTGAATTATATGTAGTTTTTTTTTCGATTTAATATTCATATCAATAAAACATGCTTGATATTCTTTAATCCTCTAAAATCGCAAAGGCAAGTTTTAGATCTTAAAAACTTTTTACTTAGTCCACTCATAGTGTCAACGAAATTTTTTACTGTCTTGTCATTTGTCACAAAAGGCAGCTGTCATTTTGATATGAATTTTATTTTGAAGATGTAGTTTTTATTTCATCAATGTTGTAAATTTTAGAAATTTTACTAGTACAGCGTTACTTACAAGGGTGTCGGCGCCGACTGAGCCGGGTCTCTGATGGAGGCATAGTCCCCTTCAAGAGACCCCCTACACCGGCAGGACCAACTAGTAGAGTAGTGTACTAAATTTAACTAATATAGTTTCTAGTAATGTAAATCAAATCGGTCTGCAGACTACCAAAGGTCCTTCCGTCCTTGTCCCATTAGGTAGGAATAGGATTATAATATTGATATATGCTTGGCAGACAGATTACTGATTGCCGTGTATTGTTAGTACCTGAGAATCCAATCAATGACAATATCGTGGGGTAACGGGCTGGTGCTATTATTCTATTTAAATTGACTTTTTTGCCGATTCCGAGCAATGCATCAGTCAATATGACCTGACATATGAACAAGTGTGCATGCAATATTTTGATTGTTCTCGTGGTGTATAGTCGTGAACACATCGCGATCTTGTAGTTAAACTAAACAGCAAGAAACATTTCTTTTTATTTAGTTTTAAACCGTTTTACTATTAGACCTGATCATCAACTTTGTATCTTATTTGTAGCTTTAATATGTTTAGAAAGCAAATCATCTTTAAATAGCCCGCTAAACACAGCTTCCCAATTTTGTTTGCCTCAGTTTTAGTCATAAACATCATTAATATCACCATCATGCTTTGCGTCAACAGTAAACTTATCTACTGCAACAAATTAATCTTCTATAGCCCTGTAGGCGAACTATATAGGCTTTTATCAATATCATAGGCTTTTATCTAGCACACTTCTTTGACGTTATCTACCTCCCTCAAACTTCTGGGGTTATGATACATATTATAAGCAAAGTGTAGTATATTAACAACCCTGGTTTAGATTTATTTATTTCTCGATGTAGTTAACCTTCTCAGACAGCTGGGGTCCTAGTACATTTCCAACTGTAGTATGTATTATATTTAGGGGGTATCGCCCATGCTTTCTTGCATATTTCACGATATCGGCTACCTCCTCAGATTTGTGGGCTCCTAGTATATAACCAACTGCATCTTTAATTTCTGTTGTATCATAATGAATCTGTATGCCTAACTATTGTACCCTGGTTTCAGAAGAAAGAGGAACGATGGTGGACCACGTTGATGCAGGTCGCTGTACCGTTCTTCATAGCTGGATGTGGTACCATTGGAGCCGGTATCGTTCTGGGGAATGTCAGGGTAAGTTTCACTTATCGAAACCTATATTAAGGATTGTAAGAGGTATTTTCTGGAAGTGTTGGTCCTTGCAAAAATCTTCCGCTGTAAGAATGCTACATTTATGCCACACGTGTGTATATATATACTAACGTCGCGGATTGAAACCTAGGCAGGCACTTTACTTTGTAAGTATAATTTATTTCATCACCACTGCTCTCTAAATGGCGAAGGAAATCATCGCGAGGAAACCGGCGTGTTCTTGAACCAAAAATTCAAAGACATGTGACATCCACCAACCCGTACTGGGCCCTCGTGGTGGATTACAGCCCATTCCCTCTCCTGAGTGCAGCGGTGAGAACATTGTAAGGCTGATTATGATAGGCTTTCGCTACTTGTGCCAAATGCCATAGGGTAAGTTTTTCTCGCAAACGAAGTCGCAGGTTGATGTAGTTTTATAAATGATTTTGTAACAGCATTAGACACTCTGATAAAGCGTCGCGATTAGATAGTAATTTTCATAAATCAAACAAATAATATTTTTGACTTCTCAAGTAGTTATCAAAATAAATCTGACTACAGTTACTCTTATCAGTTAGATGTTGTCACGTTTAAAATCACGTGAACACAAAAGTACCTAAAAAAGGTACATTTTTATTTAAATTGATAGTTTTGCAATCTTCAGATAATGTTATCAGTCATTATTTTGGTTTATTCTTGCACGTTTTTTTTTGTGTTGAATCACTGCGCTGGTGAAAATTAATAAATATAGATTTAGTTAGATGATTGTCATACCATTAAGTTAAGGTTTTATTCAAATCGTCATGCTGATAAGATGGATAAAAATTATTATTAATAAAAAAATTAAATCACACCCATTATTGGATGTCCTAGCTTCTACCAGCGACTTCGCCCGTGTGTCGAAAATCATCCCAATTAGTAATACCTAGGGATTTAAAAAAACTAATGGAAAGAATACACCAACTGAACACCGACACAGTGCGTAGTGTTCCACGCACACCATAAAGTGATATCTGCAAACATGGGGGGGCCAGCAGGACCAAAGTCCGTTAAGCCCGCGGGGATTTTCTGAAAAGGAAACCCGTGGTCCTAGAGCGCAAAGGGCAACAGAAGAACACAGGTTTGGTTCGGTAAAAGTCTGACCCTCGCGCCCAACCCAGAGCGTGAGAAGTCATTCGATGATTATTCCACCTTAAAAAAAAAATCTTAAGTGTAGTTTAAACACCTACCAAATATAAGTTTTTGCTCCGAGTTATATTATTTACCTACGACAGGTTACATTTTTTAGAAAATAATAAGCCCAAAAATATCAAATAGCCATGCTTACGCAAAATACAATGCGGACAACGATTAGGCTGCTTTTTGCCATAACGTTTTTGTCTTCATTACAAAACACTAAACATTTTTGCCGTTTCTGGTGGTCAGTACCAGGGTCATTTGTTTTGCAAGTTGTACTAAGGTCATATTGTTTAAGAGCTCGCCAAAAGAGACATTGTGGACGGTGTGAATTTGGCTTTTACCCGACAATAATGAAAAGAAGGTTAAAAAATAAAAAGTCATCAGAAAGAAAAGAACTCTTCAGCAGATCATATCGCCATTCATAGGCGATATGATCTGCAATTCTCAACTAACCTAAGAACCTTGGGCCTTTTTTTAAGGGTGGAAATCATCCAATGAAATTTCCCGTCCTGGGCAGAGCGGGAGGACTTGTCAGACTTTTACTGACTAAAACCACACCTGTGTCCTTCAGTTTCTCTTTACGCTCTAGGACTACGGGTTTCCTTTTCAGAAATTCCCCGCGGTCCTAGCTACCGGGCATCGGCCCTGCTGGGCCATTACGGTTTGCTGACATCTCTTAGAGGAGCATAGATGAGGATAGCGATAGATGAGATTTTTTTTTTATATGTGCTTGTGTAATGTGAGTACCAAGAAAACAGTAGGTAAATTAGTTTTTGCTGAGGAGAATTTATTGACCATTTTATTAAACTAATAGATTCTGATGTGTTGTTACAGGACTGGCCCGTATTTATGGAAGTATCAGCCATCTTCGTTCTAGTGCCATCACTATCTGGTCTTAAAGGTAAGTCCATTTTGCTATACTTTTAAGCACTAGTGTACTAACATGATCATGATAATTATAGTGTTAGGTTTTCCATTGAGATTTTTAGGTTGATGTCAAACGTTTTGGAATGCACATTTAGCTTATTTATTTATTTATCTCTTCTTGACAATTCAAAAGTAAATGGTATTATTGAAATAAATCCTTTAAGTTTGAATTTGCTCGCATTCAATGGTGAATTATTGCGCGTTTACACTAAGCCAGTCACCGACTGTGAAGGGGTGACTTTCCGTTGTTCCCTATCTATTGAGATAGTCAAGTCTTTAAGTCAAGAGTGAATATATTACTTCTATACACCTACGGAAGTAATGTTTTCTCTCTGGTTGTACGACACTCAGGTTGTAGCTATCGGGAAACAGACTCTGGCCGCCGGCAATGAATTCCACTCCTTAACTGTACGCGTAACGAATGTATTCCAAAAACGTTTTGTGAATAGATGGATGATAACAAATCAATAAATAACAGAAATGATTGACCGCTAATCACGATAACATCTTATTATTTCCATGATTAGGTTGATACGTTTACTTATCGCAATAGATCTAATCTTTGCGATAGCACAAGATTCTGTAAGGTGTTTTGAATTACTAACCTGATTTTCAATGATACAATCAATCATAACGTAAGTTTTTCAATGGTATTTTCCTTTTAGCGCCTTAATATGGCGTCAATGAAAGGTTTGAAGATTTTCGCTGTTGCTAATTTGAAATGCTACTTCAGATCTATTTTTGATAAACCTTTTTTTTTTTTTTTCGGGGTGAACCTTCGAAAGGCGCCCGGACTCTGGGGATAAGTCCGGGTAGTGTGGGATTTTATCTCACTAAAACTCACAAATTTTTGATAAACCTAGTTCTAAATTGGAGCTGCTTTTCATTATTAACGGACTTGAAGTTTCTTCATTTAATGTCATTTAATCCCTATGTGTGTTGTGTTTATATGATCGCGCAATTACTGATCCGATTTGAATAGGGTTTTCAGTTCAAAGCATATTTTTCAAGATTATGACATACTAGCTCCTGTCAATGGCTTTTCTCACGTGAAAGTAGGTTTCTCTTTCATCCCCTTAGGGGGTAAATTTTGGGTAATACTTTCTTAGAGTACCGAATTTCAGCGCAAATTTGAGCTGTGTTTTAATAGATTAGTCTGTCTGTAACGGTTACCTTTATATATATGCAATTGCCGTTTAAAATGGGTTGCTTTGAAGTGTTAAAATTTTGGTTTTACTTGGAAGAATAAGTTCAAATAAACTTTATATTAAAGGTACGTCATTCTTTTTTCGAAATTCGTTATTTATTGGTTTTTTGTGTTTTGTATTTTCTGTAATATCGCTGTAAAAAACATCGACTCATCATTCGTCAAAAAACCAGTAACTCTGTCCGCACCCTAACAGTTTCTTTTGTCGTTTCCGTGATTTAAAATAACATAGTTCAGAGATAAGAATCTGTCATTTACTTGAATGTACCATACATAGATGATTGTAGTGTAATTACGAAGGTAATTGCTCTTCTTGGACAAAAGCCATTGATGTAAGCATCACAATGGTATGTGTCCTAGGATTTTAAGGCGAATAGTCCCTTTAACATCTGGCGGGAGTGAAATGTACACATACTCGTACTGCCGCCTACACCCGCATAGAGCCCCTCTGACCTTAAAATCCATTTTCTTAGCGAAATATTGATTTATTTACATTTGCTATGTACATTCTTAAGAACACTTAACCAGCATTTTTATTTTTGTTAACATTTTTCTAAATATCAAAACCGTTTGAAAGAAGGGAAAACAAACGAAAATATATCATGTTGGTAATTTTTATTTATTTATTTATGTACACACACACACACACACACACACAATTTTGTTTTTTTGGCAAAATGTTATACGAAAAAATCATATGTTGATAATGTTATAAACGAATCTATAATAAATATGGTATATTTTTTTCAAACCTGACAGCCGAAGCCAACTGCTTCAGAAAATCACTGTTTTATCGCACTGCTCGGGAGCGAGGGCCTTAATAATAGTACGTACACTTGGCCAAAATTGTAAGTGGATGTCACATTAGAATCTTGCCTGAAATTGCGGTTGTTTTTTGGGTTCTGTACCTCAAAAGGAAAAAACGGATCCCTTATAGGATCACTTTTCGTTGTCCGTCCTTCTGTCTGTCTGTCTGTCAAGACCTCTTATCTCGAGAACGCAAAGTATCTAGTTGAAATTAAAACCGTATGCTCAAGTCTGCGGACCCTTGAAGCTATAAAAAAATCAAACTTCTGAGTTAAAAAACAAAAAAGATACGGCCGTTTATGTTGCAAATAAATAAGTTATTTCGACACTCTCATGGGAATCAAAATTCACAGGGTACTTCCCGTTGAGCTAGAATCTTGAAATTAGACATGAAGCAAGGTCACATAGCACAAATATAGGAAAAAATCTGAAAACTAAAAATTTATTATTACGTCACAAAAAAAATCTTCGTAACTCAATTCGGGAATTGAACTGTTTTCCTAGGTAAGGGTTATACGGAGCCCTCAGTGCGCGAGTCCGACTCGCACTTGGCCGATTTTTTTTAAAGACAGTTTATATTCTATTTATGAAATTATGGTTAGTTATATACTATTATTGAAGGTTTTTGTACTCGTAAAGCTATTAGCAAAACGCGATACTTTTTCAAACGTATTATGTACTTGAACTGTATTTTTTTATTTTGTTGATTTGTTTAGGAAATGGGCCCCTATTTCATTTTGTAATTTGGTTTCAGACCTGCACATAAACCATGTGGATCCACAGGGATCATTTTAATATAGCCTACATTTTGTTAGTGTCTGAATCCATGTGTTGTTCCTTTTTTTGACTTTCGCTCTGGGTCGAGCGAGGGGGAGTGTCAGACTTACTGACTCAAACCCACAGTGTTCTTTCAGTTGTCCTTTGCGAGGGCCACCCTCCCTCTCGCTCCACCTAGACCAGGAGGACTTATTTGATCAATCCCACCCAAAGAAAGAGATTAAATATAGTCATCAAACTTATCTCCTTTTCTAGTTTTTCACGATTTTATAGATGAACTATCTTCTGCCAGCAGCTTCGCCCGCGTGATAGTTGGTTTTTCGATACAAACTTGCAACCCCCGTTTTACCCCCTTTGGGGTAGAGTTTCGTAAAATCCGTTCCTAGCGGATGTATACACCCTATATTGTAAAGAACCTACCTGCCAAATTTTAAGTTTGTAGGTGTTATAGTTTCTGAGATTTCGTGAATAATCAGTGAGTGGTATTTCGCTTTTAAATATATATAGATGATGATAGATCGCCCCCACACAACGTCACGTCACGTCACGTCAACACAAAACTGTGATGCAACGTCGCATCTTAAAAATTTTAGATATCGCACGACGCACTGTAAGAACTTGCGAATTGAACCGCATCGCAGATTGCATGGTCACCTGAACCGCTGCTTTGCCCCACGAAACGCATTACAGCATTATGCATCACAGGTTTCTGCGGTGCGGCGTCGTATCTCAACGCATCGCACTTATGTTTGGGAGCCCTATGTGTGTGTGCATTGGACGTCTTTCAGCTGAAATAAGTCTTCATGCGAGAGTAATCACTACTGAGTAAAGGGCCTATTACACTATGTGATATTCAGCACACGATATTCAGACTGTCTTATTTTTTGTTCCGAGTAAGACCGGTCTAACCCTTTTTACACTACGCGACATCGACTAAGACTGTTTGAATATCGAGTAGTGTTATAGGCCCTTTACTCTTTCCATCCGGTCCACAATGAAGGGTTAATAGATAATTATACTATATGGAAAAAATACATCCACACGACTCAACTTAAAGAACCTGTAGGGTCGCGTGCAAATAATGGTTATAAGAAAAATAACAGCAAATCGACCACATAGCAAATTGTTCACCGTAGTTACTTTACTATTGTATCCTAGGAACGTGTATCGTTGTAATGATGTGAACCATATAATAGAGCATTGACAATTGGAATCGAAGAATATAAAATCTGCGCTGTGAAAATTTTATTAGCATAAAGCTGAAAACAGACTGAGTCCACGTACTATGCAATCAATTAAGAATAGGATTGACCTAGCGCCATGTTGTGACGTCACAACTATCGAATCGGTAAGGTAAGATGAGCAAAACAAGATACTATTTAAATTAATTTTATTTACGAATCGTAGAGTCCACCTAGAATCACATCAATATACGAGATTCAAGACCGACCGGCGACCGACCGACCGACGGAGACCGAGACCCGAGACTTGAGTATTTGTATATATGGCATACGCAACGCTATCACACGCGTCCCACGTAAGTCGTCTGTTTTCGGTCAAGCATATTTAAGCGTCTTGATGTCATAACGCGTAGCATACGTGGCTTACGTGGGCTCAGTTTGTCTTTAGCTTAATTCTATGCTTTGGAAAGCATTGTCATTCGCATAGGTCTTGGCAGTTGTTACTAAGGTTGTTGAGGTCAGATACGCAATCGCTATCACACATAAATTAAAAAGGCTAGTTTATATTGTGTGTGTTTATGTTTGTTACGACCGAACGGATTTGGATGGCATGTGTAGACCATGTCCTAGAATAGGACATAGCTAGGATAGTTTTTATTCCGGGATTATGCTCCCATAAAATAATTTTATATCTCAAAGCAAGCGAAGCCAAGCCTAACGGCCTGTTCACGACTTGTCGCTGTGACCGGTAGCTAAGCATGGGGCGGCGAGCGTAAGATCAAAAGTATGAAAATTCCGCTCATAGCGCCGCGTACCGATGCCGCCCCGCTCGCCGCGCCGCTCTAAGACCGAAGTCGTAAACAAGCCGTAAATGTAAGCAAATATACCAACAAAAACAGAAATCTTTCGTCTTTATAATATTAGTATAGATTATTAAAAGGAAATTTTCGCGTCAATTTTCTGAAAGGAAAACCCGTGGTCCTAGAACGCAAAGGGCAACTGGAGGGCACAGGTGTGATTTCTGTCGACATGCACTGACGCTCCACCTTAGAGCGTGAGAAGTCATCTCAAAAAAAAAGCATAGTTTATTAAAGTTCATGCAATCAAGGGCAGTTTATGTGGCAGTTCGCAATTTATGCCAATGGAAAGTCCCATCATAATTATGTTTTGTGAAACACATCATACAGACATGCATTTAAAATATGACTGCATTACAAAGTCAATACTTTTAAATTACTCAGACAAAACACTAAGTATTTGGCATGAAGACATTTCTTTTGTTTGATACTCGTAAATACTTAGCTGTGCGGGGAAATACAGACCAGCTGCCATTAAGGTTTAAAATACGTTTTGCCATGAGAAATTATTGTTGAAAGACTGGTGCAATGGTTACATCGTTATCATCTTAGGGGAAATCTGTGGGCACAGGTCCTCTTCAATTCTAAATAGAATCGTATTTCGTTCAAACGAATTAATGATGTTTTTTTTTTGATAGGAAATCAACAAATAACTTCTGACTAGAGCGATAGGGAGTGTCAGACTTTTACTGACTTAAACTCACCCTGTTGAGTTTAAGTCAGTAAAAGTCTGACACCTTGTTTTAAACCTTGTTTTAAACCTTTTTAAACCTTGCAGTTAGGATGTTTTTAATATCGTGCGGATTTCATCACGCATGCGAACTGCTACCCGATATCACGCCCCGCATCCCGCGTGCGTATTCCACGCATTACAATGAATACTTGTTTAAAAAGGACATTTTCGGGGGCTACGCGTGCGGGGCAATCCCGCATGAAAACAACACAAAGTAAAATGTATGCCTGGGTTTAAAGCAACGTCCTGCAACTCATAAGGTACAGCCGTTGCCACTAGCACGTCAGACTCGCGCCCTGAGGGTTCCGTACAAACTCACTTATGTAAATAGTTCAATTCTCGAAGATTTTTCCGAATCGCAATTTTTATTTGTGACGTAGGTAACCTACCTACCGACAAATTCACTGTTTTCAGAATTATTCCTATATCTGTGCTATAAGACCTTGCTTTGTGCCAAATTTTAGGATTCTGAGTCAACGGGAAGTACCCTATGTATTTTGATTTCCTTGAGAGTGTCGAAATATACGTTTTTTGCTACATAAACGGCCGTATCCTTTGTTTCCATTAACTTAGAAGTTTGATTTTTTTCACAGCTTCAAGGGATCATAGACTTGAGTAAGCTCATAGTTTTAATTTCAAGTCGATACCTCCACGCGCTCTCGAGATAAAGGGTCTTGACAGACAGACAGACGGATGGACAACAACGTGATCCTAGAAGGGTTCCGTTTTTTCCTTTTGAGGTACGGAACCCTAAAAAAATAAGTCGATACTTTTTGAACCATTACTTCCGAAGTTTAACTGAAAAAAAAGGGTAAATTAGATGAACTATACCTTCTTAAACTCCGCAGTTATCCCTAAAGATCACCATAAAATAAAAACATAAGGTCAGGTTCTTTGTTTTTAAACCCGTATCTTAACCGACACAGCAAAAGAGGTGTTTACCATTAGACGTGTGTTGACACCGCAACCGGCGTCGTTTCAAAGCGCGCTTGGCAGTATTTATAAAATATAATGGCGACTAGAGGCTTGTATTACTACTAAAGTACTCTATACATGGCTAGACTCGTTCAATTTAAATAAGACCTTTAATGTAAACATTGGAGGAGAATGATGAAGGATCGGCTGCAAAAAGTACCTGTAATTCTTTATTTATAAATATAGAAACATCCCTACTTCGCACTGTTTTTAAAACTAGACAAAACATTGAGATGTTTACGTAAAACAATATGTTTAAAGGAGATGTTTCATTTTTGTATGGGGCTCCGGCCATAACATGTACATTTTAGCGAAGCTGGGAAACTTAACCCTGAATAGAATAAAGTAACATTTTTTTCATAATATCAAATGGTTTTTATGTACAAAACAGCCATGATAGGTCGTAGAGATGAAGTTTACTTAACCTATAGAATTGTTTTGTTTTTTTTTATCAGAACTAAACTCATAAATAGTCTAAGATCAGATCTTTCTAATAGAATATTAGACAAAAGTGGCTCACCAAAGTACGATCAAATCTTTGAATCATTCGACTTTGAGCGTTCGGGCGGTTATTTTGAATTCGTTTAGAAACACACTTCAAAAATGGAGTCTAAAGATTTTTGTAACGATAAAATGGTCACATTTAATTATATTTACTCAAAAATATGTAGAATAATAGTAATTTCTTTTTAACACTACAAGAATACATACATTTTTTAATTATTTTCTACGTAACATTGATTTGATGAGACATGATTTCAGAACGAATGAAGTCTGCAAGCAAACGAGACGCCATTTTGATTAAAACATGGCAATAATAATTGAAAAACTATTATTTTTTGTACACAACAAATCAGGCTCAAATTCACCAGAGTATATTTTTCCCCAATTTCTGGTATTTTTTCCTCTTTTTCGATAAATGTACATCTGATGGCCGAAAATGAAACATCTCCTTTTATACAATAAAATCTTCCACTGCGTCTGTCTGTCTGTATGAACGCACTAAACTCAAAAACTACTGAACGGATATTCATGCAATTTTCACTGACTGATAATATGATTTATGAGTTTAATCACACCTTACTAACACTTACTTAGAGCACTGGTGACCGAGTGGTAACGCGGGGCCATTACAGGTCGCGCGCGCGGACTTAGAGAGAGGAAGCCTGAGTCCCAGCAGTGGGAACATTAAAAGTCTGATTATGCTTATTATGCTACACCTTACTAATTACGCACCTTACTTATATTTCCCGTAGTATGATGGGTATATAGCTCAAAATATTTTTATAAAAAAACTACTGTCTGAGTGTCACACACTGCCATTTATGTCGCCACAGTTGGCATAGTGGCGTTTGACTGCTGCGCTACGTGTCCCGGGTTTGATTACCACACAGAACAAATATTTGTATGGCCTGCAGATAGGTGTTCCGGATCTGGGACTGGGTGTCTTGTTTATGCGAGTTTATAAAGTCAGGTATCTGTAAAGTCATCTAAGATTTAGGAGTAATCCTACTGTGGGGCAATGTTTTATTCAAAAATTGGTGGACATCCCACCCGTACGTACACAGAGTTTTGGGAACACATTCATTATGCGAACAGCTAAGGAGTGGAGTTCCCTGCTGGAGTCTGTGTTTCCCGATAGCTACAACCTCTTCAACTGAATGGTTTACTTCTAGGCAAACGTGCTCCATCGTCGGCCACATCATCGCTTACCATCAGGTGATATAGTGGTCAAACGAGAGCCTATCACTAATAATAAAAATATATATAAAAACGAAATTACTTACCTATTTGTTCACGTGTCTGTTCATTGGTTGGTAATTAAATACAAATCTCCATGATAATTTGTAGATACAGTTGCATCGTTACAAATATTCTCAGAGGATTAAATTGTACTTCAGATAAAGTACGAATGATTGATCATATTTTAATTAATCGCAAATTAAGAGGGTCCTTTTTCACTCGCCTATCGTCAACATCGAGCATGGTTTCAAAGCTTGTTACTTCATCTAATGCAATCCAACGCGATGTTTGACGAAGAGGCAACGCGAAAAAAGAGAGATATCGCCTGAAAACTCTGTTAGCATTCGGTAATTCTGTGATTTACTCGAATATTTCACAAAACTTGTTCTCGGAAATACTTGTTTTTTTTAAGGGTTTAAAAAAAACAACAAAAAGTTTTTGAAAAAAAAAACATTCTTCCGGATTCCTCCTCCTTTTTGAAGTCGGTTGAAAATGGTTAACATACATAAAAAATACATTCAGCCGAACATAGAACCTCCTCCTTTTTGAAGTCGGTTAATTAGAAAAATTCATGAGCAAGTAAATGATATTTTTTATTATTTTATCTTCAGGTAACCTGGACATGTGCCTGGCATCCAGACTGTCTACGCAAGCTAATCTAGGCAACATGACATCTACGAGGGAAGTCATATCTATGGTCGTCGGAAACATATCATTAGTACAGGTAAATATACTAGTTATTTAGTTATCATCATCATCCATAGCACAAATAAGCGCACTGCGTAGCATAGGCCTTCTTTATGTTCTTTTCGCGTTCTTCTTCAAGTTCAACTTCTAAATTTTTTGAGCCTATTCTCTACTGGTTACGTTCACTGCAGCATCGGTGGCACTCAATGATATTCTATAAGTCCCACTTCAATATAGGTAAATATGGTAGTTATTTAGTTAACACCGTCATCATCCATAGCCCGACTACGTCCACTGTGCAGCATAAGCCTTTTTTTTCTTCTTTTCGAGTTCTTCTTCAAGTTCAACTATTTAATTTTTTTTGGGCCGGCCAACAGTCCCTACCGGTTACGTTCACTGCAGCATCGGTGGCACTCGAGGTCCCTTTTCAAGGATTTCCAACGTGTTCTCCGCAGTGACATAGAGATCCGACTATGTTTATGAAACCCCATTTCCCCAAGTTGTATTTGCAGCGGCCTATACTTGTACTATTTCTTATTCTGTGCCTGGGTGCGCAATCAATTTGGTGCTTTCCATATAGGCTACTGCAATTCACATACTAGTAGTATTTTTTTTTTTTTTAAGGTGGGAAAATCATCCAATGACAAATCCCGCTCTTAGGTGGAGCGAGAGATTGTGTCAGACTTTTACTGACTAAAAACTCACTCCTGTTCCCTCTTTGCCTTGATCCCGGGGCCCCGGGCTTCGCTTTCACACTACCCGTGGATACTTGTAGTATGGGTCTCCTAATCTTATACTATCCCCAAGTTTCTGTTCCAGCCTCGTCTAGATTCTACGCGCAAGGCCAACAATTTTCTACGTATTTGATGTCTCGATACATCAATCGATTCTCTACTATATAGAGAATCGTCTTCATTGTAGGCAGCCCTAGTCCACCCACTGCTGAGTACAAGTGTCCTCTCTTATATTTCACGCTTTCCTAGTATGTGCAAATCCTGTCTCCTTAAACTCTTACCCGTGATCCTTTATTGTTGATCTATCTGTAATGGAATATGTTTATGCACATCCCTGATCTCCCTATCTGAAATCGATGATTTAAAACAGCTTAGAATATTTAATGATACTTGGCTAGGTTCCTTGGTCTACTTGGCAGTGTTTTTTTGTTTTAAAATTATATAGGTATAAACTAGTGCTTGACTGCGATCCCGCCTGATGGTAAGCAGTGATACAATCGTTGATGGTAAAGCTAACTAGTTTATTAAGAGCCTATTCACTATAGCCTTGAAGACACCTAAATTATAATCGAACGAGAAGACCGCAGTAGGCTGTTTCAATTGTGTATTCACGCACCTCAATTATTTCTATCAGTGTGCCAAGCAGCGATGAGCATAAAAGCGTAACAAAATTTTACACACTTCCTCAGAAAAAAATGCTTAGAAAATAACACAACACATAATAATATGAAACGACGTGTAAATCGTCGTAATTGTTTTTGACTATCGCACGGTCATTACACACTGTAATATGGACGGCTCAATTTGTGGGTGTTTACTCTGTCAACTTGAGTGACCCGCGTATACAGTGGTACCTATCATAAATTCAGAATGTATAACAATATGTATAGTACCATAGCAAGACAAAGGCCTTCTATTCAACAGAAAATACTTAAGCTAGTCACATCACAGCTTGTTCAAGGCGGATTGACGTTTTTAGACTTAAAATAACTATCTATTTCGTTAGGTTTCTTCTTGATGTTTTATTTGCACCGTTCGTCTGTGTACAACAATTAAATTCTTCAGGCATTTTATGTAGAATAGGTGGATTTTTTAAAATTAAACTTGTCGTTTATATTAAATATCACAAGGAAATACCATCTAGACTATGTTGTTCCACTGCAGGTCAATGTCCCGGTTCCATACACTTTTGTTTTCCGCCATTACGTATCAGACCTCTCGAAAAGAGTTCAGAATCTACCACATTTGTGCCTTACCTATACATATAAAACGACGAGCAACAGGTAGGTAGCTCGCTGTCCGGTCGTCCAGTAATCTACCGGACCGAGCCCAAGTCGTCGACGGCACGTAGTATTCCGGGCGCGCCTCAGGGCTACGGAGTATCTCTTTAAAGGAAACCCGTGGTCTTCCAACGCATAGGGCAACAGTCTTTTTAGTCCTCCTCGCTCGTTTCTAGAGCGCGAGAAGCCATTGAATGATTTTGCACCTCAAAAAAAAAAACCCATTTAAAACGTTATTTGGTTTTCTGGGAAGGGAGCTTTATTTGCGTTTGCGTTCCTCGCCATCAAACTATAAAGTTTGGCGAGCTAAAAATATGTAAAACGATTGTTAAAAATTTATGAGATAAACAAAAATAAAAATAAAAAAATATTCACGTTCAATTTGGCTCTCATTATCCGGATGGACCATACGCTTAACTGTGTACTTATTAGGTAATTTATGAACAGCCATGTAAAGTATTAATTCTTAAATCTTCTATATCTTCTATCCCTAGGTGCAAGCAATAGTAGCAGCGACAGTGGTGTCAATGTTCGCGATAGTGGTCAACACTATAACGGACCGGGCCGTCAACGGTTCGTTTGTGTTACTGCTCGTCGCTTCGGCGGTCTTCACTGCTACCACCACGTGCTTCGTCTTGGGTAAGTTATCTCATTTATTTGCTTTTTAAAATACATACTATAATAGCCACTACAAGCGACATCACCCGTGAAAGTCGGCGGTGATCTCTCGCGCCGGGCCTTGGTACGTGCCATGGTCCGGAGCGAGGAGGAGTGGCAGGCGGTCGCCTCCTTCTGCGACTTCTGCTAGCAAAGGAGGCGGCCGATCGCGTGAGGCAACGGTCCTCACGCCCTAACCGCCGCCGGGATTCCGACCGTCCGGTAACCGTCCGGACCGAGCCCAAGTCGTCGACGGCGCGTATTGTTCCACGCGCGCCTCAGGGAGATGTCAGCAAATCGTAGGGGCCCAGCAGGGTCGAAGCCTATAAGGGCCATCGGAAAACGAAACCCGGAGCCCTCGGACGAATCCAACGAAAGAACAGGAGGGGGTTTTTAGTCAGTAAAAGTCTGACACTACCTCTCGCTCCGCCTAAGAGTGAGATTTGTCATTAGATGATTATACCGCCCAAAAAAAAAAACACCCATGAAGGTAGAAAATTATCCCAAGGGACCATACTCCTTCTTATTAGCGTATCGATGGCAAAATTAGTTAAATTCCTTGCCTGGTCCAGTATTCGGCCACGGCAATGCCGTCCGCTGATGTTGTCATACTCCCAAAAAAACCTTACAGATGCTATTCCAGGCTCCAGGGTCCTATTATGACCTACTGTAAATGCTGTGCATACCTATAAGTGACTTTTATACAGCACGCCCTTATAGAATAGAATAGAATATAGTTTATTTATAAAAGTGGTACATTTAAAGTAAAATACATAAAAACAATTATAACGCACACAGTTGCATTTTTCCCTGAACTAGGTTGGACCTGTATTTCAGGCTAGAACAGTAAATTTATTGTACATATTATTTAGTAAATAAGTCGTTGGTGTACCTAAATAAATAAATTCCAGGACATGGTCTACCCGTATGCCTTTCATCCAAATCTATTCAGCCATTTTTTTATTTTCAAATCAAATGTTTCACCAAAAAGGATTTGTTTTATACTGCGGATTGGTTAGCATGTGAGGCCCTCGCAAAATCATTTTAAAAAAATTGCCGAATATTTTTTTTTAATAAACATTTATCGTCCCTTTTTTCCGTTATCGTCAATATCATCCATAAAATTAAACTGAGGTAGAATGGTATATAAGAAGAGAGGCTAAGCCGCCGTGATATTATGGGGGAGGGGAGGGTCTTTTTAATAAATATCACGGCGATTTAACTTCCCAGTTTAATTTTAATGATTTGCCTAATATATATATTTTTTTTTATTCGATATAAGCCAGTGCTTGACTGCGATCCCACCTGATGGTAAGCAGTGATGCAATCATTGATGGTGAAGCGCACTAGTTTATTAAGAGCACTCTAGCCTTGAAGGCACCTAAATTATAGTTGGACGGGAAGACCGCAGCAGGCAAATTGTTCCAGTCTCTCGATGTACGCGGTATAAACAACGAAGCAAATCGCTTCGGACCGTTGAAGTTTCAACAACGTAAAGGTGGATACTCGCCGTACGTCGGGTTGTCCGATGGTAAAAAGGAGATGGCGGAATCAAGTCATGCAATTCCCGCGCACACTCATAATATAATTATAATATAATTCATACTTATACTACGTTAGACAATAGTTATTTATAACAACATGTCCGCATGCCAGCTCAATTTAATAACCCCTAACACATGAGACGTACGTTGATACGTGACAATACATAGATACCGTAGGTAATACAACGTAACATACGGTCAACGGTCAATTGAGTGTAATTATTTCTGGGCACGTAGGGAAATTAAGATAATATTATTATCATAAATCACCATAACGTCCCAAGAAATGTAATTCGTTATATAGACCATTAAAAATGAATGACGCATGTAGTTTTGTTTGATCTTTCCGAATAAATATCTCCACTTAATGAAGATCCACTTTTGTCATGCTCACTCAAGTCTCACCATCATTCGGTTCCCTTCAAAGTGGTTGAGCTGATATGCGTCATGGCCGTGAACGGGCGCTGTCAGTTGAGACTGGTCATCTCTTAGCTGCCAGTAGCTTATTTTAATTTCTATATTTAGAATTTGTTTTTTTTTACTTTATTGTTCTTACATTGTGGTAGAGATCTACGCTTTGGAATATGCAATCAGCATAATTTTTCTGACTGACTGACTTCTTGCTATTTCTAAAGTGCCTATAAATGGTTTATTTGGAATAAATGCTTTGATTCTTGATTCTTCTTGATCAAACCTAATAAAATAATTTTGAATTCATTTTACTTATTTAAGGAAATACAAACATGGTACAAAAAGAAATAGTCTAATATCTTAAATTAAATATTAAATTTTAAAACAATTATGTCTACTGCGTGCCCTACAGATTACGGTTTCAAGTATTTGAAACTAGCTAGTACACTGGTACTATAATTATAGGTACTACACTGGTCAATATCTAGGAAATAATATCAGAATTTCAAAATATACATACCAGGCCACTCAGAAAGTTTCGCGAAAAAAGATTTCATGTGTAAGGCTCTGGCCACTTGTAATTGTTTTGAAAACTTTGATTATTTGAAAGTAAAAATACCATTGTTCGAATTTTGAATTTCCCTCCAATTTTTTTCTACATAGCATAGACCTCCCCCAAGTGTCGCCACACCATCCGATACTGTGCTTCTTGTATCTAAGATAATATGTATTCATCATCTCTCTGCCTTTGTCCCGTGTTTTGTTTCATAATTCTCTATCCTCACACAAATTATCCATCTTTTCTTTTGCCTCCTTTTCCCTCTCCGTCCGTCCTTAAATATACTCATAACTCTTTAAGAAACATGCATTTCATCCTATCCTTTACCTGTCACGCATCAAATAAACTTTTTGTATTTATGTGTACGCTATTACTAACTCCCTTTTCTTTTGGCCACCCCTCTCCCTCTCCATAAGATAATATGTATTGCATAGCATAATTATTCAGCGCTAGCTTTTGCTCTCGGCTTCGCCTGCTTACATAAAATATAGCTTATGTCACTCGGGAATAAAGCAGCTTTCTATCGGTAAAAAAATTTTAGCATTCGGACCAGCCCCTAGCCAAGTTACAACCGTTTCGTTTCGATTCTCTTTTCGTCGATCGCCTCGAGTAGGCCACGCCTCCGATTCCTTTATTCTGACGTCATCTCAACGCTCAGTCACGTGCTCAGAGCAAACATAGACAGTACTTCCAGAGATTACCTCCTAAAAACAAAAAAAACACACTACTTCTTTACAATATATAATAAAATAGTTTTACTGTAACTTTAAAATTTACTGTCGCAATGAAACTGGACTGTAAAGTGATGGCCTGAAACACAGGTTTAAATTAACCTAGATCGGGCGGTCCACTATCAAACATTGCTATTGCAAACCACGATTAATTGCACCTTTAATAATATTTTAGTTTTAGTATATTTTTTTTAGGCACTGTAATTGTATGGGAAACCTTATTATTGTTGGCTTAATGTTAATTTTTTGTAAACGTTATTGAATAAAAAAATATTAGTGTAGATTACCATTCCGCATTATTATATTTTTAGCATTACCATATTTTAAGCATTACCATTTCTTTTCCAGACTTTGTGATGGTCATGGTCATCTACGCCTCTCACAAGTTTAAAGTGAACCCTGACAACGTGGCGACGCCGCTAGCAGCCTCCATTGGTGATATTGTGAGCAACACAGTGCTAGCTGTCACTGCGCAGTATATGTTCGAGCAAATTCGTGAGTATTATTTGACTAGACATTGTTAGATCAGCTGAAAAACTGAAAAAAAAAAGAAATTATAAGTTACATTCAAATATTTATGTAGCGATATATCCGCGGGTGATCAGAGTGTGATGAATATGCGTGCAGACTCCAGAAGACCAAAAAAGTATAGATGGATTGTGTGATGGATGATAAAGGAGCATAACGGTTGACTGAAGTAAATAAAGGAAATGTTGAAATTTTAAATAAAAAAAATGTTAAAGAAGTACTTCACAAAAGGGACAAGGCAAAAGTTCCTATACCTAACTATAACATTAATATTACAGCTATTTACTGATATAGGAGACTTCCTGGCCTCGCATAGGTGTTTTTACTTTTATGTTGTTTTTATTTTCACAAATTGGTTTTTCTTTCTTTCTTTCTTGTAAGTTATAATTTATTTAATAAGATGGCTATATTAATAATAGTAAGTGGATAGTAGTTACTAGTTTAATAAGAACTAGTAAAATCTTAATGACTTAAGAAACCAAAATTATAATAAAGTAACATAATTTGTTAATTTGCAAAATTAAAAGGTACTGATAAGGGAAGAAGTGAGAAAGGTGAGTTTAGCGAAATCAGAATAAGACTCTTTGGTTGACTAGAGCATTTATATTTGGTTTTCACACTTCATTTTTGTCTATCTGAAAAATGAATACACAATTAAATTGAACCATTGCATGAGCATTTTTACGTAAATTGACCAATAATAAACACAATGTCATTAATAACACAATATAATAACTGACTGCTGCCATTGGCTTTGGTCGCGTGAAAGTAGGTTCTCCATACAAACTTTGGATCTCCGTTTCATGTCCTTAGGGGGTATATTTTAGAAAATCCTCCGTGCGTTGATATATTAGTCAGTCCGTTTTTTCCTTTTGAGGTACAAAAGGAAAAAACTGAGCCCTTATGGGATCACTTTGTTGTCCGTCTGTCTGTCTATTTATCAAGACCCGTTATCTCGAGAATGCGTGGAGATATCGAGTTGAAATTAAAATTATATACTCGGGTCTGCGGTCCCTTGAAGCTGCGAAAAAATCAAACTTCTGAGTTAACGAAAAAAAAAGTTACTGCACTTTATGTCCCAAAAAATGTGTATTTCGACACTCTCAAAGGGAATTTAAATTCATAGGGTACTTCCCGTTGACCTAGAATCCTGAAATTTGGTATGAAGCAAGGACTCACAAGTATAGGAAAACTGTAAATATTTAGTTACGTCACAAAAAAAAAAATTGTTTCGGAAAAATCTTCGGAACTCAATTCAGGAATTGAACTGTTTCCATAGTAAGTTTGTACGTAACAAAAATATAATTATAAATTATATAGACATGAAATTTATATTATGTAGATAATCTTTTCACCAAGATATTAATCTATATTTTCATGAATTAATCTAAATAGCGTCTAAGGAATTTTATAAGCATGAATAGAAACAATATGAAAATGTTTTTCATGAAACCTCTTTATCTTAAACTAATGGATTTAAATGGTTTTCGTATTGATTGACGTCAATCATAATCAAACAATTGGTAGAAATAGAACAATAGCCTATTCAAAGAAATCTCTAACAATATATACTATTGCACTTCCTATTTGATCGTCTTCAGGCTTCGAAAGACCATGCAAATCTATTATATTATTTGTTACTTCAACAATGGAGATATGAATTGTAAAACTTAATTTTTTTTTCACGTGTATCACTATATTTTGCTTCAAATATTCTTTCATAACTTTTTCTACATCTTTAGCTTTGAAACCATGAGCAATTTGATAGATGATAAATTCTTTACTTTTGTAGAACAACAAAAGTTGAATTATTTGGCTTGTTGGTTTTTTTATTAGCGATTTTTTATCTGAATGCAAGAAGTACATAAATCATTTAGATATTTTTTGATCATATTTTAGATAGTTGGCATGATTTGTATTTATCCCTATATTAAAGATACAACTGGGTCATTCGTATAAGGGCCTGTGCACACCACGTTTTTTAAACGCGCCATTGACGCGCGTTTGTAGCGATACAGACGCGATACTCACGCGAGTTAGACGCAGCCTGTCGACCTTGTAATAGGATAAAAGCGCGCCGTCGACGCACGTTTCTATAACGCGTGTCAACGGCACGTTTAAAAAACGTTGTGTGTACAGGCCCTAAATTGACCATATCGTAAGGATTAACTTCAACACGAAAAATTGTCCTACTGTATCATGCCTTATAATTAAGTTCTCTAATTCTACATTAGTAATAGGGCGGACCATATATGAACTCAAGGTTCTTCTGCCACCCAACTATCACCCTTAATGTCTCTGTAACAATGTTGTTATTCCTACAGAGATATCGCTATGGCAGCCCATAGCGCTGATGTGCGTATACTACAGTCTCCTTCCCTTGTGGGTGTTCATCGTCTGGCGCAACAAGTACACCAAGAAGGTCCTCACCAGTGGTTGGACTCCTGTCATCTCTGCTCTCTTCATCAGTGGGTATGTATTCGACTTCTTTCATATCTTTGATATTTATATAAAATCTAGCTTCTACTCTTGCCATGGCAACCATTGTCTATCCTATACAGTAATCGCGAGTTTTTTTTTCTGGATCAGAATTAATATAATATGCTACTCTTTAACTTATAATCTAAAAATTGCCGTTCTTAAAACGGGTTGCTTTGAAGTGTTATATTGATTGCCCTTTGAAATGCCTAGTTCTTACTTTGGAAATCTTAATATGAAATAACGTTTTTTTTTATTAGCTTTCATGGTTATAAGTACTGCGAGCGATGTTTCAGAAAATATTAAGAAACCAATAAATACCCAATTTCGGAAAAAGAATATTGTACTTTTCACATAAAGTTTCTTTGAACTTATAATTCCAAGTAAATCCAAAGATATATTATCACTTCAAACCAACCGTTTTAAAAAAAAACGGCAATTTCATAGGTTCCCTATTATTTCTATGCAAAACATCACGGTGGCTAATAAAAACCAAAACAATCTATTTAATTGACAGACAATTGAAAATTATCTTTAAAAACTTTCCTTCATTAAGATCTGCCCTTGTTTTTAAAAAATATGATTAAATCTTTTAAATTCCATCGTCTCTCAATAACAACAACGCCATATCATAAATTACATGACAGACTTCTAGATTCCATCATTTAATTCAAAATTAAACAAACCCTAAAAATGTAAAACAATTTAGTTATAAATTGTTATGATTCTGAAATCTTTGGTGCCTTATTATTTTATGCCTTTGAGTCTAGTATGGCGGACTCTGGCTTGGCCACTATCACGGATTTTAATTTTTATAACACAAAAATTGAATCGCTAATTTGTCAAAATTTGTCGCCAAATATCAGAAATTGGCGGTCACTGGTTCAAAGCTATAAGAGTTTATAGGTGGCTGATCCAGGGACAGTCCCCCGGTTTGCCCATATTTATATCTCAAAAATTAGGGTACCTAGCGAACGTCTGTTTTCTCCCAAATTTAGTCGTAATATGAACCATTTATTATCTTCTAGCTTGTGAAATTTGACTTACTCCCAGTTTCTGAATTGTGAAAACAAACAAACTCAAATTTCAGCATTTAATGTTTGGTCCAATATGTTCTTAACTATAAATTCTCAATTCTAAAACCGTATATGTACAACTAAATCGCTAGTAGTTACAGTTACAAAGCAGCATGGATCCTAAATACCTTTAACTTTGCTTCAAATCATGTATTATCACCACTTATTTCTTTATCAGTGTCGGAGGCATCGTTCTCGACAAAGCAGTGGACCACTACCGCGGTTACGAAGTCTTCCAGCCCATCGTCAATGGTATCGGCGGCAACTTGGTCTGCGTCCAGTCTTCTAGACTCGCCACCCACCTGCATCAGACCGCCATTCCTGGAGAACTGCCTGAGAACACCAGGCTCATCGAGTGGCCTTGGAAGACGTTGTTCTATGGAAGTAAGTTGGGTTATATTTTCTAAAAATATATTGTTGTTATTTTACTGTTTTAGCCTGAGTATCATTTCACAGAGTTACTAAATTGTAGAGGTCGCTCGTTGTGTATACTCTGGTATTCAGTCGGCATAGTTTGGTAAAGATTATGTAGATATAACTATCTATTTACATTTTTGTCGCAAGAAAAATGTAACCGAGATATTTGTATAAATAACATGATTTAAAAGAGTTTCCATGGAGTTTCGTGCACACCCTATTCCATATAGATCTACGTTTTTGGAATGGCAATTAGCATAATTTTTCTGACTTACCGACTTTTTGACAATTCAAAAGTGCTTGTTAATGGTTTATTTGAAATAAATGCTTTGATTGTTGATTCTATCTCGTTAGCCTTGTGGTTGCAAGTACTGCCGAAAATAGTTATATAAATACCCCAGATTAAGCCAAGATCTATTAGGGGTCTTACATTTGTAATTTCTCGTTAGCGGTCAAAATATGCAATGAGTTTAATAATAGAATACTTATGAACAATAGGTAATAATAAATCATTTATTATCAGCAGCGGTCGGAATTAGGTAGAGTTACTGTACTTGCATCGAAATGTTGATATAAATACGGATCTTCCCGGGATTCCTAATGAATCCCGTGTGGCCAACAATATTACAAATAAATAATAATACAAACCTTAGAGATAAATGCGACAAATAAAACAAAGATAATTAACATTACACTTTTTTATTTGTAATTTTCATTGAAAAAGATCTCTCTTATATCAACTGAGGTAAGGTTAACAAATTTATACACTTCCTCCTCCACGTCATTAATGCAGGAAGAAATTTTTTCTGCTATATTTCTGATAGTGTCATAAAAAAATTCTGCTCTTTAAAATTAATCACGGAATTTGATGCATATTCACTTTATTCTTTCGCTATTTGAAATCGGTGGAAGTAAATGTTTGCCTCTACCTAATTCGAACCTCTGAGTATCAGGCATCTAGGTCCATACCTACCAACCTTACAGACTAATACATTATAATGTAAATATAACTTATTGTTAGTAAATAAGACTTCGGGACTATTTTAGCAACGCTTTACATTGTACTATATTCACTTCGTACAGTTCTGTGGCAAACTTATGCTAAAGAAGACATTTTTATGAAGATATGTAATGTGCTGAAATACTTTTGTACAATTTCTAAGCCTAATTTATTTATTTTCCAGCTGCCGCTGCTAAAGTGGCTCGTATGCTGCTGATCCTGGCGTTGTTCGGGCAGATCATCTTCATGGTCGTCGCTGATTTCATGTACCAGGGCAAGGTCACTATACAAGTAGCCTTCGGCATCACTTATCTGATGAGCTCTCTGTTGCAAGTGAGTTTTATTATTTTTCCATATCTTTTTTTGAGATGCCGTAACGAGTAAAGGATTAACCAGTTGTCACCATAGAAAAATGGAAAGACGACAAGGGTAGCTTTTGCTCTGTACTAAGATACAACAGACTTGTAGCATCGTCGATGGCTCCGTAGAAAAACTACAAAAAATATGAAATTCTGCATCGCGATTTAAATATATACAATAGGTCGAAATCATCTTTCGGGTAGTTGCCCGGATCAGGCATAACACCCGTTTGGTCGGAGGTTCCTCCGTTTTTAACGGAGGTATTTTGGACTTTACACTCTGTTCCGCATATCAATAAATTCCTTCCCTTCCCTGTTCCTGAGCAAAGGAGTGGAATTCCCTGCCGGGTTCTGTATTTCCTGATTACTTCAACAAGAGTGAATAGGTGAAGAATGATCAGGCAAGAGTGCTCTATTATCGACCATATCATCGCTTACCATCAGGTGACATGGTGGTCAAGCGTGAGCCTATCAATTATTTAAAAAAAATCGGGACACGGATAGGCAGATAGAAGAAGTATCTATGGGTGACAATGATTCAAATATTCAGTTCTGTATACAGGTCTCTCCTAAGTTAATCTAGAATACCCGATTCTCTACCTTTGCATCGCTTGGTCTCGCTACTTTCAAAAATATCTTTAACGTTACTCTCCTTCTTTCCAGGTCATGGTGCTGTTATACCTAGCTTACATGCTCATCCACCTGATGTGGCAAAAGAAAAAAGACCCTGACAATGCAGCCATCCCCTACCTCACAGCTCTTGGTGACTTGCTCGGCTCCGTCTTCCTTGGACTAACCTTCGTCATCCTCTCGCAGTTCGGCATGGAGTACGGAAACAATGTCCAGAAGAAATAGCGATCTTAAGACGTTACAGTCTGTTTCGAGGATTTTAAGTAATAGTTTTGAATTTTTAATAGTCTAGTCTTGAATTTTTGAATAATCTTTTGGATTCTAGATCAAAATTGTTGCAAGACTTTGACGTTTTTCAAACTCCTTCCTGTGAAGATCAATACTGAATTGTAGTGTTGTCTTATTGTTCCCTAAGGGTCTGCACGATTTAACATGACTAACAAAAACGACATTACCAAAAGGAATTGATCATCGGGTATTATCAAGTAAAAGCATTTCATCAATTTGCTTATGAAAGACGATTTATTTTAATATTTAAATATGTTTTGGTCAATATAAGATGAAATGGACACTTAAAGTCCGATCAGTATTGTTAATTAAAATCGTAATGTCAATTGGTGTGCCAATATATTAATGAGTATGTTGACGACATCATAAATTTTTAACGCTACAGTATTTAAAATTTTCAAAGATTTATCGTTTTTTGAATATTATTTATTACTATTTTGAGAGATTCTTGTTGAGGTATCGCTCTCTTTGTACAAAGAGATGGCATCCTGAGAGTCAAACTGTGATATGAGAAATGTATAAATGTGATCAACGCAATTATTTTAATGTTTCGACATCAATTTTAAACGAGATGGACAATAAATTATATGGCGGAGTGGAAATTGATGAAATTGAACAGCTTAATATGAAATTGTGTTACTATAATGACTCTCTTAATTTAAATTTTTATTTTTAACTCCGACTATTTCAAACACCATTTAAGCTTCAAGTATTTTTTGACATGATTATCATTTGGAATTTATTTATACTTTTAAGATAATTTTAAAATATTGACTAAATTGTCGGGTGAGGCTTTTTACCTAAAGCCAGGATACAGGATGTTCCTAATTAAATTAAAACTCTTGCGATCTAATATCTTGTTAATTAGGTGTCATATCCAAATATAATTGGCGATAGTTCTAGATAAATTGTAGATACGTTTGTAAATAATAACTTGTATGTTAACTACATAGTGATGCTGTAACGTCATCTGTTAGTACTTATGTGATATAGCACTATTTTATTCAGTTGGTTTTTGAACAAGCTATTGATACCATTGAACACTCCCTTAGGGAAGATATTAGGTATGTATTCGGTCTCCGAAAGAGCCGTTACATATGTTTTGTTACGAATACAAACTGTCGTCATTAATCAGTCAATAAAAACCTTCAAATTCGGCGCCGTGGCCAAAATTCGTTATCAATAAAATTTACACGTCAGGTACACATTATTGGCCCAGTAAGGTCATCGATTGAGATGGGTCGTGCAATCGATTGCTAATTTCAAGGCATTGTACTTTATAAAACTTTTTAAATTTTCCTTGTTTTTACCTTGATAATAGAATTCGGAAATACTTTAAATATTAAGTTTGAGATTTTTTTTTACATTTTTTTTCTAAATTTTTTTGGTAAGTAAAAAAATAAGTGTGGTCAGGTTTATTCAAAAACCAAGTGTTAGTTCGTATTCTAGTTTAGGAAATTGAGTACAATAAAGCAATTACGTAGTATTTAAGTTAAGAGGCCTAAAATAATTTATTCAACTAATGTCATATACTTAGTGCAGATTGGTCACGTGATCATGTCGAATGTAAGGTTATCACCAATTTGATAGTATTAGACAAGCAATTGAGGAACTGGAAATAGAGAACTAACGTAGAAATAATTAATATAATGTTTGTGAGAGATCTCAGAAAATAATAAAAAAAGGAAATATTTGGACCTGTTTATTTCTACCTCTACTGGCGAATACACAAAAATATTGTGTATAAAAATTGTATGTGTGATACAGAAATTACAAATTATTTTTGTTAGTAACTTTTAATAAAAATTAAAAAAAATAGCTAAATTATTTAAGGGTACAGTCAACCGCGTGGGATAGTTGGTAATGTGAACTGTGTTCGTACCCGATTGTGATTGTATGACTACACAGCTGATTGTACTTCCTTAGATGCAGTGCTTCATAGTAGGATTATTGTGTCGTTTAACCAAATATGTAATCAAATAATATTTTTAGCGTACAGTACCACGAGAACCTATAATTTTTTTTCACTATTATTTTTTTTCTTTAAAATCCTATTTCAAAAGAATCAAATAGGATAATAAAAAAAATATAACATTAGGCAAATAAATTAATTCGTGATGCTGTATGCAAAAAGCGAAATGTGACCATACTTCAGTAATTTTAAGATATATTTTTGAATGAATGATGTGATATAAATGAGATTTTAACTTGTATATAGAGAATTGTTATGTAGTACGTAAATCACTGAAAAAGCTGTTGATAGTTTGTTAGAAACGCTTACCTTTCATAAAAGGCTGCACTAGACATCAATTATTAGGAAAAAAATGGTAAATACGGATGCTTGGTTGCACAATTTTCTTATCCGAAACTCAACGATTTTTTTAATGAAAGTCTCCTTCCCTTCCCTCTAATGAAATTCCTTTCACTAACAAACATGCAGACATAAAGTCATACATTTTATTTTATTATTTTAAAATTGTGATCCACAAAAAAAAATAACATCAACGACAAATTTTTCTTTTTTATCCAGAATATTTCGTCCTATTTCTATGCCACTATGTGTTTTTATTTAATAGATGCATACATTCTTTATATTGTATTTTATGAATTAAATAGTTTTAGATAATAGGAAAGTAGGAAAACTAAATAGAACCTACACTACAGTTGCTATAGGATGGTGCGAGTGACAACTGTCGGATTCGTACAATTTAGCTACCTATTATCTCATCAAGGTATATTTTCGCCCTGCTGTCATCCTACCCATGCTATGTATAAAAAGACCTTAAAACTAGACTACATTAGACCGACGCGCACGTGTCACACGCCTGATTTGTATGTAGAACGACGTCGCGTGGCGTGGATCAAGTGTAGCTCTACAAGTCTAGTTTCCATATAAAATGTATGGACACCGTCGCGTCCAGATCGGCGTGTGTGGCACACGTGTGCGCAGTGTAGTTCTAGCATAACTCTTCTTTACAGCTGTCATCAGTATTTTATATAGTCACACTATAACAATCGTCGTGCTCACATTTCTTTTTGTGTTAAGTGAAAATGACTGAATAATAAGAAATGGGAAAATTAATCAGCTTTTCTTAAAACTGATGAATTTTCTCGTAATTATTAATATTATAAGTATACTTACATGCATTAATTATTTGGTGGCTACTAATAATAAACTTGCTTATGATTAGATTCGTAATTCATGTGAAAATAAAGTGCAACCAGTTCACTAAGTTATGTATAAATAAAGTCTTTGGTCCGAAAGTGCCATTAAGATTCAAAGTATAGGTAATATTTTATTTTTTGTAACACTATTTACTGTTGCATGAAATTGCTACATTGGTCTGTACATTGACTATTTTGATCTTGAAACGAAAAAACAGTTAGTTTGTGAGGACTTGGCAAAAATGATAAAATGCTGTCATTAGTATCATTTTCTTTTCAATTATTATGAAACATCGATTTTTTTACAAATATATTCTATAAGACTTAAAAAAAATATTAATAAAATCATCTATAAATAAATAAGTAGGTACTCAAATACATATTAATTAACAGTTTTTAATACTGATTCGTAAAATGACTGTGCATGGCATCTACTAAGAATTTGATACTAATTTAAGCATTTTGACTTCCAGTTTTTACATGTGAAAATATTGGAGAAAAGAAAAAATGGTGCCCAATAACCCTGCCCACCGATCAACTTGATTTTATGTACTGTGTCTTTTAATAATTTTATTAAATTAGTTATGTAGCACACAGGCACAGTCATCGAGTGGTTTTTTTTTTCATTTGGGTAGTAAAGCAGATTCTATCATGAAGTAACAATAATAACGAACCTATTTTATTCTCGTTTATACGAAGGACTAGAACAATTTTCCTGCTGCGGTTTTCACGTCCGATTAAAATTTAGGTGTCAGTTATCACTAGTTTATATATTTTTTTAAACTGCAACTGTACAACTACTTATTTTTATGCCTCTAATTTTATCCATAATAAAAGTTTGTTATTTTTTATGAAATTTGTTAAATAGGTAGTCACATATTTTTGACGCTGACTGTACATGATGAAAGTCGTAACGTCAAAGTTTTGAATCCAATAATTTCACATGAAAAAATGTAAATAGTGTTATAAAAAGATATGTTAATATTATGTACATTCCATTATACACAGCTTTTTAAAAGACAATCATGTGATTTGTAAAGTATATTGTTTTAATTTTAAGTTGTATACCATCAATGTATTCCTAATGTGATGTCCAAACATAGTGTAATATAATTTTTATTTCAAAATAAAATGGATTAACTTATATTTTTGTTTTTCTTGGTAATCTGGAATAGTATAATTATTTTGATACAAGTGGAAAAAGTTTGTCATTGCGACCGAGGCGAAATTCGCCCGAGCCGTAGGCAGAGTGTCATGGAACCGAGTGCTACAGTGACAAACCACGTGCGTATCAAACGTTTTTTAATACACTTACGAAGATATAAATAAACCGGGGTTGACGCGCGACTCATGGGGGTTGCTACCGCCCAAGCTGACGCGGTGCATGGAATGTAATAAAATTGGGGCGGGGACGAGCACGCGCACTTTTCCGCACTAGTGTGAAAAACAGTGCCTAAAATAAATGTAGGTATTAAAAATATATTATCTTAACCGATGGGGGACCTAGGTTGGGTGCTGTAGAAAGTATCTGACCGAAGGGCCTTATTCTTTTTAGGGTTTCGTACCAAAAGGGTAAAACGGGATCCTATTACTAAAACTCCGCTATCCGTCCGTCTGTCTGTCTACAGAATAAATATTTAATGGCAAAAAAGCACGTTTGTTGTTTGGGAGCCCGAATTTTTTGCCGTTTTTATAGATAATGGTACGGAACCCTTCAAGCGCGAGTCCGACTCGCACTTGGCCAGGTTTTTTTTTTTAAAGGAAATTCATCAAGTAACTGCTTCCGCTCTGGGTTGGTTCTTGTGTGGCGACTGCGTACGACGCAGCGATTTTAGGCCTCCCACAAGGTGGAACGATGACCTGATGCACCGGACCGGTCGTAAAATGGCAACACTTGGGGCTGGCCTATGTCCACCAGTGGACGTCTTTCCGCTGAAATAATGATGTTGCTCTGGGTGTAGCGAGAGGGAGTGTCAGTTTTTTTTACTGACTAAAACCCACGTGTGTTCCTTCAGATGCCTGTTGCGTTCTAGGGCCGCAGTGACTCCAGTATCCTCAACTCTTCCTAAACACAGCGATAGTGTCGAGCTCTTTCAATAGATATTAAGCTCCTCCGTTACTACACATCATCATCATAATTTCAGCCGAAAGACGTCCATCTTTAGACATAGGCCTCCCTCAAGTGTCGCCACAATGAACGGACTTGTGCGACTCGCATCCATCGGATTCCCACAACCTTTACCAGGTCATCGGTCCACCTTGTAGGAGACCTTTCAACACTGCGTCTGCCGGTACGCAGTCATCACTCCAGAACCCCCAACGGCCATCCGTTCTGCAAAAAAAACACTAAAGTTACGCGATTCTTCGTGCTATGACGGCAACCTTGGTTCTCCTGCGGATATCTTCATTCCTGATTCGATCACGCAAGGAAACTCCGAGCATAGCCCTTTCCATTGCCCTTTGAGTGACTTTAAGCCTTCTGATGAGGCCTATTGTAAGCGACCACGTTTCGGAGCCATATGTCATCACTGGCAACACGCACTGGTCATAGACTTTCGTCTTGAGACACTGTGGTATGTTGGACGAGAAGATACCGCGCAGATTCCCGAACACTGCCCAGCAAAGTCCGATTCGACGGTTGACCTCTTTCTCGAATTTAGATCTACTCAACTGGACTGCCTGTTCAACATGAACGTAATCATCTACAAGTTCGAGTGTAGAGTCAAGTCAGTCCATAATGTTCATTTTAAGGTATCCTTCATAGGCAAGCACAATTTTTTTTTTATTATGTTCCACAACTAACACACAACACCGCCTACTCCCAAACTAAGCAGAGCTTGTGTTATAGGTACTAGACAACTGGTAAACATACTTATATATTTTTAAATACATACCTATATAGATAAATTACACCCAGACACAGAACAAATGATCGTGCTCATCACACAACCATTTGTTCTGGGTGGGAATCGAACCCACGACCTCCGGCATAGCAGTCAGGGCCACTAACCACTAGACCAACAGGCCTGTCACAATAAACAAGCGCTGTCTCAAAATCTACACTAATTTTATAAGTCTGACGAGTTTATTTGTTTGAAGAGGCTAATATCGGGGACTATAACATAGTTTGAATTGAAAAAACATTTTAGTATCGGATGGCCCATTTATTGAGATAGGTTATAAGCTATATTACATCACGCTGCGACCCACGGGAGCGGAGCAGTAACTAAAGACGAAGGGGAAGGCTAGTTCTGTAGGCATAATGATTTGTCTTCCGCACGAAAATCGCTGCTACAGCATCAGTTTCAGTTAGAAGCTGCGATCATTCCACGAGTCATTCATGTGCAGGACTTGGGTTTGGAGATGGTTCCAAATTAATGTTTCATAGGTACCTACATCACCACTGCTCTCAAAACGGTGAAGGAAAACATCGTGAGGTAACCGGCATGTCCTAGAACATGCCGGTTTTGCGAATTCGAAAACATGTGACATTGACCAACCCGCACTGGGCCTGGGATTACAGCCCATTCCCTCTCCTAGAGAGGACGCCTGAGTCCCAACAGTGGGAACATTATAAGGCCGACTATGCTATGCTAGGTACCTACATCAAAGAAACCGGATAAGTACCAATGTGAATTTTACATACTTTTCTAAGTTTATCTAGGATATTACTGACACCCCGTGTCTCGCAAAGCACGTAAAGCCATTGGTCTCGGTTGTCATTCGTAGATCTTTGACAGTAGTCAGACGCCAGAAAGTCTGAACCATCAGTCTCCCCAAGGAATATCGTGTTACCCAGTAAATGGGCTGTTGAGGTCTGATAGGAAGATGCTCCATGTAAAACACGGGTATTCAGCCGCATCCGGTCAAGCCAGTGGCGGATTAGCCATGTAGCAAGAGTAGAAAATACTACAGGCCCCGCGTAATTGGAGGCCCCGCGCGTTCAGGGATCCCGCAATTGAACGTAAAAAAAAACTAGTCAAAATATTTGTACTGCGTGAAATCTAAATAAGCTGTATTGAGATTTCACGCAGTACAAATATTTTGACTAGTTTTTTTTATTATTTTAGTATTTCTTTAGATTTGATGTGATTGGTCCCTTTACTTCAGACTTTTCTCCAAGAAATTACAGAATAGAAGATCTCTTAGAATTGCCCCATCATCGTACTTCTTACGCAACTAATCTTAAAATCCACGGGGTTATTGTGTCTAAAAGCTTTGTTCAAGCTTATTCTTAGAAGGGGTAAGTTTAGCCAGCGGCTTTCCGCGCGCCAAGCCGCTGGCTAAAGATACTTAATTTTAATATGTTTAGCCTCGGTTAAGCACCGAACATATTAATAAATCATTATACTTAGAACCCTACTAAGAATAATCTTAAACAAGGTTTTTAGGGAACTACATATTTTGTGTGTCTATGTGAATATTACATTGCCAGTGCGTAGTGGCATATGGCTCTGAAACGTAGTCGTTCACAATGAGCCTCATCAGATGGTTTTCAGTCACCCAAAGAGTAATGGAGAAGGCTATGCTCGGAGTTTCCTTGCATAATCGAATCAGGAGTGAAGATAACCTTAAGTGCCAGTGAGCTGGGTAAATTGTTCGCAGAACAGATGATCGATTGAGAGAGGGGCCAAAAGGTTCTGGAGATGATGGTGGTCGGATAGCTGAAGACGCAGCGTTGAAAGGCCTCGCAACAAGGGTACCGATAACCTGGTAAGATTCACGGGAATCCGAGGGAAGCGTGTGGCGACACTTGGGAGAAAACTTTGTCTAACAGTGGACGCCTTTCAGCTAAAATGATGATGACGATCGATCAATCAATCAAGAATCGATCAATCAAGGATCAATCTCTCGGAAAGATTATTCCAATTAAAGAATGGCTGAATCTAACCTCTCCAAAGGGGAAGAAATTTTGCACCCTATTCCTAGTAAATCTTAACTGTTCAGCTTTTCTGTATATATTCGTAAAGGCTTCGCCATTATCATCGAAAAGACTTCCCTATTTCTGTATTATTTATCAGAAGAAAACCTAAAAAGTCCTCAGCATAATATTCAAAGTTGTGGCCAACTAAAACTGGCCAGATCGTTTAAACGTTAACATTTGATGATATATTAATCCTCTTTTGGCCATGTCATTGATGTAGAATTACAATGATAATAAAAGGTCTAAAGAAAGTAGACCAAACGAAGTGAAATATCATCAAACTTTAATGTTTAAAACGATCTGGCCAGTTTTAGTTGGCCATATCATGAAGTGATCAATTTCTAAGATCTGAGCTCGACAATACCTACACAGAAGAACCAAAAATCTATAAGGTATCTGTTCAAAGTTCCCACACATTTTTTTCCGAAACCTTTAAACAGCGCCATCTATTTATCGTACGATATAGTATTAGTTCCGGAAAATTCCGTTAGGTGGCAGGAGTAGTACTTCAATAACTGTGTAGAGGAAATTGGTGATTCGAGTTTTTCACACCGAGGACGTCATCCTAAAAGCTTCAACGAACTAAACTAAGTGTAGATGGCACTGCATTACCTCTATTATTATTGAATAGGTTTAGCTAATTAAATGTGACTGAAATCACTGATAAGCATATTACTCTTAAAGCAGTTTTCGGAACTCGACAGTGCATTCATAATGAATATGTGTGCATATGTGCTTTATTTCCTGAAAATAGCTTAACCTAGAAACTCTATTCATTTGATTGATGTATTGTATTTATTTAAGAAACTACCAATATCATCATAACCATACATTACGGTACATCTGTTTTCGTTACGAAATAAAACATTAAGAACATCGCTTGACTCCCGTATTTTTTCTTCACTATAAACACTCATGTATCTTATTATTCCGGAGTACCTAGTTACGGAGACTACATGTATCTCGTTTTATTTTCGTAGAGTGAGCGAGACAAACATACAACTACTATTCATAATGTCAAACGTCATTGCAAACTGTAAGGCATACAAAAGATCAACGCGGCCGAGAGCTTTTACATACAGTACCCATTTCCACCGCCAGGGGCGCCACAATAGCTCGAAAATACAACGAAACATGATAAATAGCCCCACGTCCGGAATACGAAAACATATTTATTAGACGAAACACATTTAATACTTCCAATAAATCATATGAATGGGACAAACGGAAGTTTGTAGGTTAAAATTATGTCAGAGCTTTCAATGTCATCGTCCTTCCATCGATTTTCAGCGTTCGTTTTGAGTCTACCTATTATGTTGGGGATCTAACGTTGGGAATTTGTGTGTAGCTTGGAAATGGCATGGTTGTGGCAAGAGAAATATGCGATAGTATTAGAAAATGGACGCGGTACACCTGTTCTGGATCGCGCGGTAGCCGCGGCGCGCGCCCGACAGCTATTGCGATCGTTATGGTTTGCGCGGGCAGCGCGCGTGCGCGGCGGGACCGGAGCCCGTCAGTCGGCCGCGAGCATCGGGCCCCGACATACCTTGCCCAAAAATCCGCCGCCTAAAGGTACCCACCACACCCGTACTATTTTAAAACCGTTCGAGACATCGCGCATGCGAATATCGATCCGCCTCACTCGGAATGGTCCCGTATCTAGGTTAACCGGCTAAAATTAAAGGTGCGTTCCGAATTCAAGGTTGTAACCGCCGGCGCAGCTCCGAAATAGAGCTATCGTGCATGGAAAATGGAAAATATGTACCCAACGCACGTTGTCTTTAAGGGCGATTATCGTGTGCGTCAAACGCCGTAATGGCGGACGGGAATTATGTAAGAATCGTACGTTGTTGTTTGAAAAAAAAATGAAGTTCCTATGTGTAAGTGTAGGTTGAGGTCTGTCAGACTCTGTTGTCGATGTTAAATCGATACAGTTACGTATGGTATACCCGCGAGTGTCGTGTTGTTAGTTGAGCTTGCTTTTTGTCAATATAACGTTTTGGGAGTGTCTCAGGATGGTCAGTAAGTACACGCGTGTAGAGTGAGTGTTCCTACGTAAAAGATTTAAATATAAATCGAGCGGTCGGCTGTGCAGAGCGGCGATGACTGCTAAAACATTGTGTTTCGCTCGAGAGCATGTTACATGAATTTCAGCGGACGCCACTCGATAGTGCCAACGCTTTTCCGGAGCTTCCCATTACATAAACCGATGAAGGACACAATACATGCCGTTATGGCACTATAACCTTTACAAGGCCCTAAATTAAGCTAATTTATGGTCGCCATAAAACCCTGGAGTTAACCTAATTTCCACTTATTAGCTTTTCTCAGTATCTTGCGTTGCTATAGCTGGCATTAAACAATTGGCTGTAGGTATAAATATAACCATACTTTCATACGCTGAAAGTATTGATTATCAACCATATTTTCATCCTGAAGTTTCAGTTTTCTTGACGAGTCTTTTCAGTTTTCCTTTACATCAACAATCTGTTTAATGCACAGTAGTTCCTATATCATAAATAACTATAATTATTCAGTAATACATAAGTTTTTCAGCAGTAGTGTTAACCTAGAAAAATACTCACGCTATTTCCGCACGCGACCAATAGATGTCGCTGCACGCCACTATCGACTTTTCCGAGGGAATGCAAATAAATATTTCTGTTTTAATCAAGAGAGACATTTAGTATTATTTTAAAGAATGTTTATTAATTAATACTATTAACGTAGCCATAGGCGTTGCCAACGTATCTAATGAGTGTAGTTACCAAGAAGTAATTACATTCTTAATTATTTTCTTCTAATGTGAGCACATATTTTGATTGACTAGGTGGCGTGTTAATTTTAATTCATTCTTATTTTAACTCACATAAATTTAAACTTATCGAAGGTGTTCATTTCTTATTTTTTTCTCCGCTTAGATAACAAGATAATATCTATTTACCTCGCTACGTACCCATTTGATACTTTATTAGCCAATTACCATGATATCATCTCCTGTTCCATCGTTTTTCGTCCCAAATTCACTAAAAAAATCCTGTTCAGTACCAAGGAGCCTGTAATTACTCATACACGTCTAAGTAATTAGAAAATGGTAACACGTGACTTAAAAATCACCGCCCACTGCTGGGCATAGGCGTCCCTCCCCCTTTTCCACACATGTTTATCTTCAGCTAATATGGGCCCATCTATCTGGTAAGAAAAAACCAAAACGAAAATGCGAACCTTGAAGCACCCAAAATTAATTCTGTTTCTACAATATACCTATTCACACTATGGGATTGTTTTAAAGAGTTACCATGGCCCTCGCACAGGGCAACTGAAGAAATCAAAGGTTTTAATTAGTATCTACGGGCGAATTAAAAACCCTTCTTATATTCCAAATTTTGACCGATTTTTAGTTTAAAATAAATTTTGAGATATACTCAAATTCAAATACTTATACCAGAAATGGGGGTAAGTTCGATACTCGTTCCCCCTCCACCCAGAGCGGCAAAAATCATTCGATGATTTCCTACGTGAAAAAACAGAACATATCCACAGACAATACACAGTCTAGCTCCCGTACCATTTTATCCGACAAACAATCTCGCGTTTATTCCACCACGGTCGCACATCCACCACCAAATACTCCATCTCGTCAGCTCTTCTGTCACCTATGGGGATTGAAGAGCTAAAACGCCTATTACACTACTCAATATTCAGACAGTCTCAGTCTATGTAGCGTCACACAAAAAAAAGATCAACTTACGCCACTGTCGTGTAAAGGAATGAAACAGAACGATGAGATAAATAGATAAACATAGACTAAGACTGTCTGAATATCGAGTGGTTTAATAGGCGCTTAAATGAGATGGATTACCCAGTCGCAAACACACAACACTGGCGAATAGGACATGAAAGCAAGCAAGAAAGAAAGAAAACATTTATTTGAGACTCGCACAGGACAAACAACGATAAAATAAAAAGTAACTACTTAGTCTATAAATACTAATAATAGAAAATAATATTAAATAAAAGACCAGTGCGAGGCCAAAAAGGCTCCTATCTCAGCATATGCTGCGATATTGTACTAAAAAGTAAAAATAACGCAGCGCTGGTATTCTAATAGGGCCTGGTGACAGGTGATGCCACGGACACATTCAAGGAACACAAAAACTAATAAGATAATAATATATTGATAATAAAAGAATAAAACAAAATATACTAAACATTTAAACAAATCAATTAAACTACAAAAACGTGTAAAACAAAAGCACTATTTAACCATTCATACGCCCGATGCTCCGTTATACGTTTATCTATATCAGATAAACGAATGGAACGCGCGGGCGCAGATGTAGGCTATAGTCTGTGATATGAAAACACTCGTCGACGCAAGCGGTTAAAGGGTCGTGTTCTGAAGATCCAATGCCGGTCGTTTCCTCTTAAATACTAATATCCAGTCACATCTTGGCAGACTGTAAGTCGACCTCAGACGTGGGATGATGTAATAGATCTTGAATTCATGACTCATGGTGTGCTGACCCTTTTTTATCCTCCATTGATCGAGAACTAAATAATATATACTGGCCTGGAATTGTTCCACTTCAGGTCAAAGGCCTATTTTCTTAGGTGGATATTGATCAGCACATCCTGTACATTTTATAGACGTTAGTTTAACCATATTATGTCGTGGCTAGATCTTAGAAATTGATCACTTCATGATATGGCCAACTAAAACTGGCCAGAACGTTTTAAACGTTAAAGTTTAATGATATATCAATCCTCGTTTGGCCTACTTTCTTTAGACCTTTTATTATCATAGAAATCCTACATTAATTATATGGCCAGATGATGGATATCTAAACGATCTGGCCAGTTTTAATTCTAATTTTATTTTTTTTCCATTCTAAGATCTGGCCCCGACACATACTTTGAATTTACTTGGAGATACCGTAGACCAATGAGTGAATCAATATATTAAAAAATATACTAAATCAGTGTTGCCCACGACCGCTTATTAGGTTCAAACGATTTAGAGTAAAAGCGAAATTTTCTAAGTTTTTGCATTTTGCAGGTCCGTGTCAGGTCCTATGTTCGTTACAACATGGCTTTACTAAGTTATAATCATTAAAATCACCACTACAACCCTCTCAGTCTAACCCTATTAAATAGTTAGTATGCTAACTAAGCATAAGCAGCCTTTCAATGTTCCCACTGCTGGGACACAGGCCTCCTCTCTAGTATAGGGAATTGGCCGTAATCCACCACGCCGGTCCAGTGCGGGTTGGTGAATGTCGCATGTCTTCGAAGTTTTGGTTCTAGGACATCCGGATTCCTCACGATGTTTTCCTTCACTGTTTTGAGAGCAGTGGTGATGAAATAAATTACACAAAGTAATACGCCTGTCTGGATTTGAACCCGCGACCTACAACTCGTAAGTCGGGGCCGTTACCACTCGGCCACCACTGCTCTCATACTTTATATAAATTAGTATAAAAAACAACATTTGCCACCTTTAAGTTTTTCGAGAATAAAAAGAAAACAGCCAGATAAAGAAAAAAAAAAGGAAAACAGTTCTTAAACTTGAACATTTCAACTTCTCGTTTAAAGCGAAGTTTAAACTTGAGCCTTCCTAATGAGGCTAATCCCGAAGTTAACTAAGTAAATATTAAATAAACTTAGCAAACATAGGGATATATGTTATGTAAAAGTTATCCTCTTCCCGACCCAAGGTTTGCAGCCTCTGGCCTCGTTCGCTAAATGTCAGGGGTCGGAGTTACTACACTGTGTTGTTGCCGAAGCTAACCACAATTTTAATCTTTATTTATTGAAGTTAATGCGATTAGTAGCGAGGATTGCAGTATAGAATTATAATAGTTTTTTTTTTAATGAAAATAATCTTTGTGAACCAGTGCGAGAGGCCATTTTTTTAGACTTTCTGGTTGCTTGGTCGGGTTAAATGCGCATTTCCAGCATTTTTCTCATCATATTCCTGCCCTTGTCCCGTGTTATTTGGGGTCGGCGCAACACGTTTTCTTCTTCCATTCTGCCCTGTCATACTATCACTAACTTCCTTTTCTTTCATATCACTCTTCACACAATCCATGCATCTTTTCTTTGGTCTCCCTCTCCCTCTCCATCCATCCACATGTAAACTCATAACTCTTTTAGTAACATGTGTTTCATCCCTCCTCTTCACATGACCATACCAAGACAAACGATTCCCTTTCAACTTTTCAGTCACTGGCGCCACTTTCAAACTTCCCATATTAAACTCATTTCTCACTTTATCCATTCTCGTCACACCACACATCCATCTTAACATTCTCATCTCCGCTACGTGCAATCTTTTTTCATCTGTCTTTTTCACAGCCCAACATTCCATCATTATTTCCAGCATTTTTCTAAGGTGGGAAATCACCCCATGACTTCTCACGCCTAGGACGGAGCGAAAGAGCGTGTCAGATTTTTACTGACTATAGCCCCATCTATGTTCCTTCTTTGTCCTTTGCGATTCAGGACCACGGATTCTATTTCGAAAGTAAACCTTGAGTGATCGCATCAGGAATAAATGAATTTCTTAGTATTAGTTACGAGTTGTAGGTCGCGGGTTTAAACCCAGCCAGGCCCATTACTTTGTGTAATTTATTTTATCACCACTGCTCTCAAAACGGTGAAGGAAAACATCGTGAGGAAACCGGCATGTCCTAGAACCAAAAAAAAATCGAAGACATGTGAGATTCACCAATCCGCACTGGGCCCGCGTGGTGGATTACGGCCCGTTCCCTCTCCTAGAGAGGAGGCCTGAGTGACAGTGGGTGTGAGTGGCAGTGAGAACATTAAAAGGCTGATTATGGTTATGGTATATAAATTATAGCTCTTGTCAACGCCACCTACCGGGTCACTTAAATACTTTCAAATTGGTCAAGTCGTTTAGGAGGAGTTAGGTGACAAACACACGTATTCCACGCATTATGAATTGCTCCGCATGCGTAACCTCCGCAAACGTCAATTTTTAAATACAAATTGACGTTTGCGGAGTATACTAGTATTAGTATAGTAGTAATAGGAGAATACTAGTATTTATTATAATGCGTGGAATACGCACGCGGGACGCGTTTTTTTGCATTGTGATTTATTCTGCATGCGGAGCAATTCCGCATGCGTGATGAAATCCGCACGATATTAATAACAACCTAAGTGGGAAAGCAGAGCACCGCCGTGTCCTCGTGGGGGCGATCGGCGGCAGTGATCTCTCGCGCCGGGCATTGGTACAGGCCATAGTCCGGAGTGAGGAGGAGTGGCAGGCGGTCGCCTCCTTCTGCGAAGCAGTAATGCTAGCAAAGGAGGCGGCCGATCGCGTGAGGCAAAGGTCATCACGCCCTAACCGCCGCCGGGATTCCGATCTCGATCTTCGGCCACCGTAGGCGCGGGCTTGCGAACGGCGAGTAATGGGTGGCTTGCCGTCCGACCGTCCGGTAACCGTCCAGACCGAGCCCAAGTCGTCGACGGCGCGTATTGTTCCACGCACGCCTCAGGGAGACGTCAGCAAATCGTAGGGGCCCAGTAGGGTCGAAGCCTACTGGGGCCACGGGTAGTGTGGAAGCGAAGCCCGGGTCCCGGGATGAAGGCAAAGAAGGAACAGGAGTGGCTTTTCGGTGGGAAAATCATCTAATGACATGCCCGCTCTTGGGCGGGGCGAGAGGTAATGTCAGACTTTTACCGACTAAAAACCCACCCCTGTTCCTTCGTTGCCTTTCATAACAGGGCCGAGTCTCCCTTTCAGAATCAGACCCTTGGATCCAGTAGGCTTCGACCCTGTTGGACCCCTACGGTTGCTGACATCTCCTTGAGGCGCGCGTGGAACACTACGCGCCGTCGATGACTTACCGGACGGTTACCGGACCGGTCGGACGTCGAGCTACCCATTGCTCACCGTCCGCAAGCCCGCGCCTACGGTGGATGCCTGTTAGCGCTGAGGGATTGTTCAAATCAGTTACCGTGTCCCTGGAACGCAAAGAAACTGAACGAATACAAGTGGGTTTTAGTCAGTAAAGGTCTTACATTCCCTCTCACTTCAACCGGAGCCGAAGAAGTTACTTGATGATATACCACCTCATAAAAGGACTTTATGTTCAGCATTAGCGTATGAACACAAAACCATGCTTTTCTGCGGGATAACACCCACCTGATCTACATCTATCGCAGTTTTTCGTACGTTTATCCTTTATCGAAATAACTTTAGTCCGAATTCGGTGAACCCTCCTCCAACATGGAATAATTAACGGTTATTTATGCTTATTAATTATATTTTTTATGGCCACCCCTGATTCTGTGTACTTAGGACACGTAAACCGCAGCGGGTTTGCTGTCGATCAGTACAGTCACCTGCAGAAGTACCTTACACTCTCACAAAATTTGAATACTAATTTTCAGTAATCTTATTCGAAAGCTGGTTTCTATCGCACCGCAAAAACACGCTCACAAAGCAATCTTTTGCACGTGCAGTTTGTTTCTTTTTCTATTTCCGTACTCGTGTGGGAAAGTGCGAATTTAACCACTGTTCTGTTACCAGCTCCCTAACCAAATGTTAGCATTTACAATAATCGACTCATCATCCTCATCATTTCAGCCAAAAGACGTCCACTGCTGGACATAGGCCTCCCCCAAGTGTCGCCACAATGAACGGTCCTGTGCATCTCGCATCCATCGGACTCCCGCAACCGTTACCAAGTCATCGGTCCACCTTGTAGGAGGCCTTCCAACGCTACGTCTTCCGGTACGTGGCTGCCATTCCAGAACCTTTCGGCCCCAACGGCCATCTGTTCTGCGAGCAATGTGCCCTGCCCATTGCCACTTTAGTTTGGCAATTCTTCGTGCTATGTCGGTAACCTTGGTTCTCTTGCGGATATCCTCATTCCTGATTCGATCACGCAAGGAAACAATAATCGACTATTTCATTTATTTATTTGTAGACAAATTTTTGACTTTCAATTAGTTAAATATTTGTGGTAATCCAAGATCATTTTTGAACATAAAACGGCGCGATTTGTTTAGATTCATTCTTTTCCATACTCGGCTACAGACGCCAAAGAATCACATTTTATGTTGTGATATAATAATAAAATATTTGTACAAGTATTCGCGTTTATTTATAATTCTTACACAAACAAAGCACACGAAAACTGCGACCTTACTTTTGTCACAAAATATTCATGTAATTGTGTTAATTGCTTCTTTATAAGTATGTCTAAAAACATCGTTGCACACGTGTGCAGTTTCGGTTGCAAAAAACAAAGCCAACTTACAAACAAACAAACACTTGAGGAGATCGGTATCGCATATGAATTTTGCGTAAATGACATACGTATACCTTTAATCCAACACCGTCACTAAACGAATTTCTTAAAAAAAAAACTGTTTTTAACGCAATCTGTAAAGTTAGCGCTCAGCAAACAGATGGCGTTAAAAACAGTTTTTTGAAGGATTTTGTTTACTGTCGGTATTTTATTAAAGGTGCGATATGTTATGCCCGCGACTGTACCAAGGCATATTGTCGATTTCGCAAAAATCTTCCCTTTAAACAAAAGCTTTTGTATGTTATTAAATACTTATTTCCGTATAGCTATATGCTGTGTGATCGCTGCTTATAAAACAAAACTTTCTACATTTCTTTTTATGGAACTTTTCGAGACGTAGGTTTTAATTAATTCTTACAAGGGAATATTATCAGATCAGGAAAAATATTTGTCCAGAACCTTGTTTTGTTTTAGTTTTTTTTTTAAAACGTAACCTCTGTAAAATATGTATTTATTATACACCTGAACCTTCCTCATGAATGAATATGTCTATGTGAAAACTGCATGAAAATCCGTTCAGCACTTTTGGAGTTTAACGCGTTCGTACAAACAGACATTCGCAGTGATCGACTTTGTTTTATAATACTTATGGATATATCTATACTTTATTGTATTGTAGACCTCATAATAAATAACACATTACCAAAAATTATACTTATGTAAACATAAGTCTACCATAGGCGGTCTTTTCGCTCGGGTCAATCTCTGACCCATAACATTTAGATAGGTTTTTCGTTCAGCCCATCCAAATGTGGTCGGTCAGCGGTCGGCAGAGAGATCTATGGATTTACAATACGAAATAAGGTACTGGTAAATATCAATTATACAATTGAGAAAGGAGTAGGTAGGGAAAATAGAGTGAAAGGTCCTCCTAAAGTAAATGGTGAATGCTCCATCACCATTTCTTTAATCTATATCTGTTCCTGTATCTACAGTCTAACAAAAAAACTGAGTAGTGTTTAGGTACTTGTTCTGTGGTTTTTTTTTTTTTTCGGTGGGAAAATAATCTTATGATATCCCCCGCTCTTGGGCGGGGCGGGAGATAGTGTCAGACTTTTACTGACTAAAAACCCACTCCTGTTCCTTCGTTGCCTTTCGTACCAGAGCCGAGTCTTCCTTTCAGAATCAGACCCCTGGCCCCAGTAGGCTTCGACCCTGCTGGGCCCCTACAGTTGCTGACATCTCCTTGAGGCGCGCGTGGAACAGCACGCGCCGTTGACAACTTGGGCTTGGTCCGGACGGTTACCGGACAGTCGGACGGCAAGCCACCCATTGCTCGCTGTCCGCAAGCCCGCGCCTACGGTGGCCGGAAATCGGGATCGGAATCCCGGCGGCGGTTGGGGCGTGAGGACCGCTGCCTCACGCGATCGGCCGCCTCCTTTGCAAGCATTACTGCTTCGCAGAAGGAGGCGACCGCCTGCCACTCCTCCTCGCTCCGGACCATGGCCTGTACCAAGGCCCGGCGCGAGAGATCGCCGCTGCCGATTGCCCCCACGAGGACACGGCGTTGCTCTGCCCAAGCGGGGCACACCTCCACCGTATGCTCCACCGTGTCCTCAGGGCGGTCCACACAGTGGCGACACCCGGGCGACGCTTCCGCACGAATCCGGTGCAGGAACTTCCCGAAGTTACCGTGTCCGGTCAGGACCTGCGTCATGCGGAAGGTAATGACGCCGTGTTGCCTTTCCAGCCACTCCTCAAAGAGGGGACTTATCGCCGTAATTACGGCGTGCCCAAAAATCTTATCAATTTGCTGCTGCGTCACCGGAATGTGTTTTGTCTAAGTCATAAACTTATTGCAGTTCTTTATAACAACATTAATAAAGATAACTCAGTAGCCTCAAGTATACAAAATAAATATCTGTAACAAAAAATGGCCCCGCAAATCGATAAAAACAAATAATCGGAAAATCAATCAATACTCAACTAAAATAAAACAGAAGAACCGTAAATGTTCAAATAAATTCCGCTACTGAATAACAGATGTCGCTATCTGGCACATCATGGCGGCTATTTGTTTTTACAAAGCGAATTAATGGTTTTATATCTAACACTTGTTTGGTAATTAAAATTATGGGGTATTTGTTATTTAGAATTTCAAACTACATTAATATTCGGTGTGAAATTTATGGAAAATAAAATTGGGGTTATTACGTCAAACTGTCGGGTAAAATACAAGAAAGAACAGATATATTAAAATTTGTTTATGTATTAATTGTTGCAGTGGGTACATGGTGGTATAATTAATTGCCAGCTAGTTTAAACACTGTTTACATACTGTCCAGCAAATTCTTACTACGAAGTCAGCTCCGCTCAACTATAGAATAAACCAAGTTAAAATATTTTGACGTAAATTTTAATACTAACAATTTCGATGATGGAGAATTACGATTTTCAAGAAAATTCACACCTTCAGTTGGCACCACTTAGCCGAGAGGTCGAGAGGTTTGCCAGTGATGACATATGGCACTGAAACATGATCGCTTACAATGGGCCTCATCAGAAGGCTCGGAGTTTCCATCCGTGATCGCATCAGGAATGAAGATATCCGCAGGAGAACCAAGGTTGCGCAGGGCACAGTGCTCGTAGAACGGATGATCGATGGGGCCGAAAGGTTCTAGAATGGCGACCGCGTACCGGAAGACGAAGCGTTGGCAGGCCTACCACAAGATGGACCGATGACCTGGTGAGAGTCGCGGGAATGCCATGGATGCGAGACAAACAGGACCGTTCGTTGTGGCGACATTTAGGAAAGGCCTATGTCCATCAGTGTACGTCCTACGGCTGAAATGTTGACGATGATGATGAGAGAAGAGGTCAAGAGGTCTATTTTTATTTTATTTAGCTAACCAACAGCGATATACAAAAAAAAAAATTGTTAATGATTCGCTTAATCTATGGTTAATAACAGCTTTTCCTTTGTAACTGGAATAATTTATTTAACATGCGAACGGAATGAAGAGAAAATTTCAATAAACACGTACAGTTACAATATTGCTTTATGTTAAATTTGGAATAAAAATTAGAAAAAGTAATTAACAAAATAGATTAAATTATGGGAGATTAATTTTGATAACGTAATACAAGACGTTGACGTAAATTTAACTAATGTCATTAACATAAGCGATTTGACAGGTGCCTGGACCTGACGATTCAGTGCTACCACCTGGTGAATGCCATTTTAGAAAACCCTCATTCGCTTTAAGCGGCAACTACATTAGACCGACGCACACGTGGGCCACGTGGGCCACGCCTGATTTGTACGTAGAGTCACGTCGCGTGGCGTCGCGTGGATCTAATGTAGCTACAAGTCTAATCTACTATATAAAAATAAGTCGGGTTTTCCTTCCTGACGCTATAACTCCATAACGCACGAACCGATTTCCACGGTTTTGCATTCGTTGGAAAGGTCTCGGGCTCCGTGTGGTTTATAGCAAAGAAAAGAGTAGGGTAGAGTAGGGTAGAGTAGGGTAGAGTAGGGTAGAGTAGGGTAGAGTAGGGTAGAGTAGGGTAGAGTAGGGTAATTTATTTTTTTTACTAAATCCCGCTTTTGGGCAGAACAACGTCTGCCGGGACCGCTAGTTGCCATATAAAAATGTATAGAGACCGACGCGCCCAGATCGGCGTATATGCCTGGCCCTCGTGTGCCCAATGTTTTTCTACCTTTACATTTCCCATAGGTAGAAGTTTATATAAACATACTTCAACTTCATGCCATACAACTTTTGTCTACCCAAGTCCCATCCTAGTTATTTTAAATCTAAAAGAAGTACTGCACATAACTTTCAAAGTTAAAATGAAGACGCCGATAGATCGGCGATTATTTTAAAGTTCCATACTGAAGAGCCTCACTATTTTCTTTACAGAAAATGCATGGTTACCATGGTTAATCCCTTAGGATCTGAAGATCTTAGATTTTTAGGTTTGTGGTTGAAATCATCACCTATGTCGCTATATGAATATTTTTAGAACAGAATAATATTTTATTCTACACAAAGAACACATTGACGACAAACAAAGACACAAAACGAAGCAGAGTAAGTACAGAATTTTACGATACAATTGTGCTGAGCGCGGCTGTACCGAAAAGGGTTACCATCTCAGCAATTGCTGGGCATCAGACACCCAGCCTTGGTTTCCGGCTGGCATCCCACTGTGACATAATTTCTTTCTTTCTTTTCTTTCATCATCACCATGGTCTTGCTTATTACTGGTTGGTGGAGAATGTTTTGTCCTCACATACTTCTCAATTCGTTGCCATCTAAACTGACTTGCTGGTCTCGTAATCGCCAGCGCGACTGCTGAGCTTGGGATTTCGGGTTACTAGGTCTGGGTTACACACACTACAAATTACTTTGTAGCTTCCCGGAGTTAAAAGTTAGTGATGTGATACCATGAAAGTGCCTGTACCTCCCGTGCCTGTGAAAGCACGTAAAGCCTGTGGTCTGGCCTGGTGCCTCTCCGGTCGTGTCAGATTGCAATCCCATCGGGCTATGAGAGGAACAGAGAGTGCAGTGCGAAATATGGTCATCACGATTATTAATCTATGTTCCCAATGTCCCAGCATTGAGAACATTCAGGCCTCGTCTCTAGGAGAGGAAATGGGTCATCATCCACCACGCAGGCCCAGTGCGGGTCCGCACATACACGCGGCTTTGATTTTTTAGTTCTGGGACACATTAGGTTTCCTCACGATGTTTTCCTGGACCATTTTGAGAGTAGTAGTGATGAAATAAAGTACACAAAGTAATATGCCTGGCTGGAATGGAACCCATGACCTACGACTCGGCCTTTACCACTAGCCAGATAGTGAGATGACTCTTTAAAGTTACAACAGCTTCTTTTTCCGGAAACCTTTAAAACCTTCCAGACTGATTTTTAGACTTTTAGGTAATTATTTTTATTTTATTTTTTCTTTTTCTCGTATTTTTTTATTTGCGGCTGAACATGCTAGAACTTATATTTCATTATTATCTTGCATGCAATATATCATGGAGGTAGACCACGTTTAAACAAATAATTTTGTACTTTAAAATTCCATGTCCATTCTAACATACCTTTTTTTATTTGCTTGGAAATCCGAGCAAAAGGCCCCGAATCCCAAGGGATATTAAAGATTTTTACCCTCTAAAATAAAGGGTATTTTACCGTTGCCCGGTTCAGCACGTGCGGTCCGGGATCCTGAGTGGAAACCTCGAAAACCTATAGTGTCTTGTATGCAAAGAGCAAGAAAACTTAAGTTAAAAATGAAAAAGGCTAGACAGTTACCTGGATGTTAGAAATACAAAAAAAATGCTATGAATATTTCTCATACACTTGGCAACGTAAAAAAAATAAACCAAGTCATCACCATCATTTCAGCCGAAAGACGTCCACTGCTGGACATTGGCCTCCCCAAGTGTTCCCGCGACTCTAACCAGGTCACCAGGCAGCTATATAAGCTGCCTCTTTCGGTACGCAGTCGCCGCTCCAGAACCTTTTAGCCTTATTGACCATCCGTTTTGCGAGCAATGTGATCTGCTCACTGCCTTGGTTCTCCTGCATATATCTTCAACAAGTAATAAAATGAAAGACTGCCTGTTCTAAACAATCACCTACGTGCGAGTTGGTAACCAGTAGCTAAATCGAGCAATAGTTAAAAATCACACTAATTTATTTATTTATTGGCCTGTTTACAATTTGACACTTATCATAGCAAAAAAAACGGCAACAAAATCACGTTTGTTGTATGAGAGAACCCTTAAATATTTATTTTATTCTGTTTTTCAGTATTTGTTGTTATAGCGGCAATAAAAATACATCATCTGTAAAAAAATCTACAGCTTAGCTGTCACGGTTCATAAGATCCAGCCTGGTGACAGACGGACAGAAAGCGGAGTGATAGCAATAGGGTCCCGTTATACCATTTGGAAAAAAATTCAGGACTGATTTTAAAGGTAAAATACTAAAAATCGAATCCAGCACTGTTAATTAAAATTCTTCAGTTTTATCAAAGACGGTTCTGGCTCTAAGTACCTACTAGAAGTTAAAACGTACTATAATAATAACAACTAAAAGGAATAAAATTAGAATAATTCTATTTCTAATTCGTACCTCGTCCGGGCCTCGAACGTGCTTTACGAATCGGTCTAGCATAAATCAAGCCTTAATTGCAAAACAAAGTTATGAATTCGTACTGATAATTAATTATATTTTCCATAAGAGAAATTAAAAATTAAATATTTTGTGTTGGTCTTTGTACAATATTTTATAGTAAACAACAAATAACACTATAAAACCTCATATACATTTGGAAGTATGTGGAACAGAGAGTAAAGTCCCGCAAACCTCTGTTAAAAAGGGAGGATCCTCCGAGCAGACGGGTGTTATGTCTGGTGGGCAATTGCCCGGTAGATGATTTCGGGCTGTTCTATATGTTCTAATCGCGCGGAGAACTTTGAATGCGTGATGCAGGATTAGTTCTTATCTGATGCCATAGATGTCGCTACATACGTTAGGGGACAAAATGTCCCCAAACATGACTCGCAACTTTCAATCTACATGACGCTGCAACGTTGTCCAGTATCCCGTAACTTGCCACCCAACATTTTGCAACGCATTCACGTGACATGTTATTAGGCAATTTGAAAATAGCGTTGCACGTCATGTTAGAGGACATTTCGTCCCCTAACGTATTTGAGGCTTAAAAAATATTTTTCTTACAACTGCATCAAAATTGGTTATTAAATTATTCTTCTTCCTGCCCTTCTCCCATATTACTAGAGGTCGGCACAACACGTTTTCATATCACTCCTCACATAATCCATCCATCTTTTCTTTGGCCTCCCTCTGCTTCCCCATCTATCTACATGTATACTCAGAACTTTTTTAGTAACATGCGTTTCATCTCTCCTCTTCACATGACCATACCAGGACAAACAATTGCCTTTCAACTTTTCAGTCACTGGCGCCACTTTCAAACTTCCTCTAATATATCATTTCTCACTTTATCCATTCCCACATATCCATCTCAACATTCTCATAGAATCTACGCTACATGCAATCTTTTTCATCCATCTTTTTCACAGCCCAACATTCTGATCTATACAGCATGACAGATCTTATCACAGACTTGTAAATTTAAAAAATTGATTATTAAATAAAGCAGCAATTGACATTTCAAATATTAGATTGAGGAAGAGTGGGGGCGTGGTGGGAACATTTCGATATCTCTTTTCTTTTCAGCTCACATAACCTAATGGCAGTGACGTCTCATTTCAGTTTGTGCATCCTGCCCCCCTAGCTACGTGACTGAACGTTGAGATGACGTCACAATAAAGGAATCGGAGGCGTGGCCTACTCGAGGCGATCGATGAAAAGAGAATCGAAACGAAACGGTTGTAACTTGGCTAGGGGGGCTGTTTCTGTTACTCGACAGTTTCCCCTTACAGAAGATTTGAAAGGCTTCTTACTTATTTAATTTTGGAACGATTTGAAAAATGGTTTTAATTTTGCTATTTTTGAAACAAACAGTTTAAAAAAATAGTTAAGTCAATTATACAATTTTGTATGTGGTTTCGTGGTCAGCTCAGTTTGTCGGCCTCCATACATCTTTTCTTCTTTGGCCTCTCCTGTTCCCACTATTTGGGGTTGAATCTCCTCATTATTCAGCGCCAAATATTCTATCCTGGATTGTCAACTCTGGCAAATGGGGTAATTTGAGGTCTCTCTCGATTCTGGACCGCCAGGTTAATACGCAACATCTGCCTTTCTTTTGTTTTTCATACATCTCTTACGATTGTGGAGTTCTGATAAGCTGTCGCTCGATGTAACATATGGGTATTCAGCCGCATCCGGCTAGACTGGAAGACAATCCCAAAGTTGGGAAAAGGCTGTCCGATGATGCTCATTTATCATCACAAGAACGTGAACCTTGAAATCAGACCTGCATACTGCTTTCCACACATCAGCAAATTCACAATCCAGTCTTTTTTTCATCTCGACGGGTCCCAAGAGCAAAACATTATGGAAAAATAAGATGACATGTATTTTGTTATGTATTCGTATTGTACATACTAAGAACTATGGCATTGTTTCTTTTAAATATCCTTTTACTTATTGAAAAAAGAAATCGAACAGTATCTTATTATTTACACAGAACTTCAAAACTTATACCGAAAATCGATAATCTATATATATAAAAGGAGAAACTGACTGACTGACATATCAACCCACAGCCGAAACTACTGAGACTAGGAGCGTGAAATTCTGCACAAGGATTCCTTTTATGACGTAGGCGAGCACTAAGAGAGGATTTATCGTAATTCGCCCCCTATGGGGATGAGCGGGGGTCCAAAGTTTGTATGAAGAAACCTACTTTCACGCGGGCAAAGCCGCTGGCAGAAGCTAGTTTGTCATATACGTCTTTGTTCTTGGGACTCGTCGCGGCGTCGTCTGTTTTAGTCGCCTGGTATCCTGGGCGATTGCTTCACGAGTTCTATACAACCCACACATAAATGCATGAGATAAGGCACCGCAAGTTGCCAGGCCCTCCAGATAACCTCATTAGCTACTGACGTTGTACTGATATATTCCGATATACTCTATTGTGTTTATTACATTGTCCCTACTTGAATAGTGTTTTAATCTCGCTGAACATACTTAGGTATTTGTTATTACAGGCGTTTAGGCTGCGCTGACGTTCATTGTCGAGGGTCATCAGTTTAGAGGTATGGAGAACAGGGTTTAAACTCCCACATACCTCTGCTGCAAAGGGAAGGTTCTCTGACTAGAAGTGTCGTGTCTGCCCGATGGTAGTTTTCGGGCTGTTGTACTAGTATACGAGTATATTAAAAGTAGAACTACATTGGGCCACGTACGCCCGTCTGGGCGCGTCGGTCTCCATACATTTTATAGACTTGTCAAACTACGTTAGATCCACGCCACTGACGCCACTCGATGTACAGATCAGCCCTCCTAGCCAAGTTACAACCGTATCGTTTCGATTCTCTTTTCGTTGATCGCCTCGAGTCGGCCACGCCTCCTATTCCTTTGTTCTGACGTCATCTCAACGCTCAATCACGTGTCAGAACAAAGGAATAGGAGGCGTGGCCGACTCGAGGCGATCAACGAAAAGAGAATCGAACTTCGAACTTGGTTAGGGAGGCAGACGCCGGACCAACGGCTTTACGATGGTTTCCGAGGTACTGGAGTGGCACATCACTAACTTCCAAAGTCAGGGTTGCTACAAAATAAATTCTTACTATAAACCCAATCAACACTATTTGTCCCACCCTACGAGACAGCAGATTTTATAAAATATACAAATAATAATCATTTTGAGTAGGTCATCATCATCCGAAAGACGTCCACTGTTGGACATAGGCCTCTAAAGTAGGTATTTCAGGAAATTAGATAGATAGATAGCTAAACTCTATATTGTCCACCATAAAAAGTTACACTAGGAGCTTAAAATTCGACCGCCCATTGTTAGTGCGGTACAATGGGCAGTCTTATCGCTAAAAATGGTTTTCACTTTAAAATTATAATAATTTGGAAATTATTTCCTTTTATAATACAACAATATTTTATTTAACTATTCATGTTTAATGTATTTAATACTATTGTAATGTATTATTAATTAATCAATAATGCTCATTTAGTGGCACTCATTACCAAATACTATTGTTAAAATACGTTTGATGTAGTAGGCCACAATATTGTTATAACTTAGATTTATTGATAATTTATTAGTAAGCACTGTATATTGTGGTTGTTAATTGTCGATAAATAAACAAAATAAAAATTATAAATTACACGGACATATAAAAAAACATCACTCAATTATAGGTGTAAAAACATTGCACATTAAAAACATCACTAATTAAATAAAATTATAGTTATTAGGATTATATAGCCCTAAGAATTCAAGGTGTACTAATGTCCTCCTCTCTATTTTCTATTTTTTGTTATTTTCATAAGATTTAGATAACAAAAAATATTATCTAAGTAAGTAAATAAAAACTGGGGAAGTGCGAGTCGGACTCGCTAGAGGGAATCAAAAATCGTAGGGTACTTCTCGTTGACCCAGAATCATAAAATTTGGTATAAAACAAGGTCTTATAGCACAGATATGGGAATAAATCTGAAAACTATAAATTTGTTGTTACGTCACAACAAAAACATATCTACGGGACTCCATTCGGGAATTGAACTGTTTTCATAGGTAACTTTGTACGGAACCCTCAGTGCGCTTGTCCGACTCGCACTTGCCCGGTTTTTTTATAGATAGGAAATCATCCAATGAATTCTACTACTCTAGAGTAGAGCGAGAGGGCGTGCCAGACTTTTATAGACTAAAACGCAGAGTGAGTTTCTTTCTTTGCCTTGCGTTCCAGGACTCCGGGTTTCTCTAGAGCATTTCATCACATTAAAGCTCAAATACTCGCAAATTCGATCGTTGACGCAAAAAAATAATCAGGTAACCCAATAGCTATCAATGTCCTTATCAACTCAAATGTCAGGTGGCGACCTTTTCCATTGACTTGGTACCTACAGGTACCTGACGCCTATCACGACGAGAAACGTCGGCACACATAATACAACTATACACCAAGATACATAGAACTCTACGAATGTAGGCCATTGGAACATTCTCCTTCAGCGAGTGGAGTTTAGGTTATGTTGGTGGTTGCCAACACAATGCATGTCAGAATGGTTTTATCGCACATTATCTGTTTCCTATAGTTGTGGGGTAAGCAGGTTTGTAGGGTAGTTTTGGGTTACCAAGTTATGATAATTTATGTTATAGTTAAGGACATTTCTTTTTGGGTTGACACACGGAGCAAGTACAAACTCCGTGGATTGACAACAAAATGTTGAGTAAACTAATATTATTTCAGGGTTCTCTTAATCAGGGGCGCCGATTCCGTGGGTGATCGGGGTCTTGAGCACCCATGAGAAATAAACTGTGGGTGCCGAGCACCCCTGGGAATAGACGTCAAGAAATAGCCCCCCTAGCCAAGTTACAATCGTATCGTTCGCGCCGAACGCGAATACGTGACTGAGCGTTGAGATGACGCCAGAACAAAGGAATCGAAAACGTGGCCTACTCCAGGCGTTGGGCGCGAACGAAACGATTTTAACTTGGCTAGGGGGGCTGATCAGTAATCGCCTTTCAGGGATGGGTGTTTTTCATTACCCGACGACTCGTTTAGCGCAGTGATTTAGAGCGCCGGTTGAGGCCCACAAATAATGGGCCGCGGGTTCGATTCCCGCACCAACACAATTTTTTGTTGATGAAACAGATATTTCTGTTGGGTCTGGGTGTTTGTAGTACCTCCGTTGTTCCTGGTTTCCATAGTACAAGGGAAACCTTAGTTTGGGACCAGGACAATGTATGTGATGTTGTCTCAATTTATTATTATTTATTTTTATCAACGAAATTAGTAATTAAGTACGCAGTATGTAAGTAGGGCCTTTATTTATTTGTCGGTCGATCAGTGTGCATTTCTCTTCTCACACTTTGCCACTTTTTCGAGTCATCAAATGAGCATGAGCACCCATAAGGTTTTCTAAAAGCTGGCGACCCTGCTCTTAATATTACAAATTAATTTGTTTTTAAAGGACTTAAAGCAGTTACTTATAAAACGCTATAAGTAAATCTTATGCTCATAACTCTTATCCCTATCGGTCTATTAAAAAAACCCCAAAATCTTAATACTTTAGAGATTTTCTTCTTAAATTGAAACCAAATTTTATAAAAACTGATATTACAAAAGACCCGGTTATCGGATTTTTGCCGCCCAATTATATGATTCCCCTTTTTTAAACCAAAATAAAAAAATGTTGACTGTTTCAAAAAACTCAATCGTTAAAATTGCTAAAAAGTTCGAAACAAGTCATTTTAAATCCTTCGCGCGTATAGGGGTATTACTATTACGTAATTGCGCGTTTTTAAGTAAAATAACCAAAAAAAAAACTTTTCCTGGATTTTTCTACGAAAAACGAAGACAAACAGACCAAAATTTTCGGCCGAATAAATTTCGTACACCCGTGTGTACAAAAAGATAATTAAGCGTTTTTTAAGGTCACTCAAGTTGTACAGACGTATGTACAATCGATCCTTGAGGGGTGCAGTCTGATGCAGTTTGTGGCCTCAAATCTATAATTGAACTAAAATAAATGTTGGATTAGGTTAGGTTAGTTACCTACTTATTCCTTGGGACAATAAACTTCAAACTTGGCACAAATTCTAATCAAAATGAATAATAAACATCGTCATTATAAGTTCTTCAAAACTAATCTCAAAATGAGGTTTAAGGGGTGTGTTTAAAGTGTTTGTGAAAACATTCTCGCGAACAAAGTCCTAGCAAAGTGCTATCTTATAACAAAGGACATTTTTTTACATTCATTGTTTAAAGAGGCATAATACAATTAATCCGATATGGGTTATTTTTTAAATCAATAATAATAATATATTAATATTACACAACTATCACACAACGCCGTCTAGCCCCAAACTAAGCAGAGCTTGTGTTATGAATCCTAGACAACTGATAAACATACTTATATATTTCTAAATACATACATATAAAGATAAATTACACCCAGACACAGAACAAATGATCATGCTCATCACACAAACATTTGTCCTGGGTGGGAATCGAACCCACGACCTCCGGCATAGCAGTCAGGACCACTAACCACTAGACCAACAGGCAAAAAAAAAATTACAATATCGTCAATAAATACCAGTTGATATTAATAAACATAGTAGCACTTACTTCTATAGATATTGCCTTCCTTGAGAATGAAAATAGATTACCCAGCACAGAGCGGGATGCGTTTGCGTATTTATAAGCATCGGTAATCGTCAGTGTTGCCGTCCTTTGACAAATCGTAGTCAATTTTAGTTGTCAGTGCAAAAAAAAAAATTAATGTCGATACAAAAATTAGGCGAAGTGCGAGTCAAACTCGCGCATGAAGGGTTCCTTACTATTATCTATAAAAACGGCAAAAAAAAAAAAACATGTCTGTTGTATGAAAGCTGGCAGCCACCTTAAATAATAATTTCATCCTGTTTTTAAGTATTTTTTGTTATAGCGGTAACAGAAATGCATCATCTGTGAAAATGTAAACTGTTTAACTATCACGGTTCATAAGATACAGTCTGGTGACAAACGGACAGACAGACGGACGGACATTAATAGGGTCCCGTGTGACCCGTTGCGTACGGAACTTTAAAAATAATCTTAGATAGACTAAACTATTTTAACTAATATAAAAAGCTAACAGAAGATTGTACATGGAACCCCTTCATATTTGCTAATGAGAAATCCCAATGGACATAGTGCTTGTAACAAAATTAATGAACAAGCTAGTCACCACAAGCTAAAATTGAAAAAGCACTAGTGCGCAGATCAACGCGCATACTCTACAGCAGCTTCTGATATTGATCTGAAGTTAGTAAAAAGCTTAATGCCGCCTTTCTGTGGCCATAAGCGGCTTATTTTGGTAAACAGCTGTTTATTTAAACTGAAAAAATGTTTACCACGATTTATTACTTACTTGCGTCCCGCCTTAGCTTTACACGGGTGTTAGAAATTAAAGAAGTTAGATTTAAGTTTTAAGTTAGGGTTAAGATTAAAGAGAAATAGAAGAAGGAATTAAAGAAATTCTCGGCTTGCTTTTCTCTGCTTTATTATGTATGTATTAAGCACTTAAACCTTCCTCGTGAATCCGTCTATCTATTGGTGAAAATTGCAGGAAAATCTGTTCAGTAGTTTTCGATTTTTTCGCGATCATACAGACAGATAGACAATTTTTTATTGAAAAAAAAAACTTACACCTTACATTAGGAACTTACTACTTACTTACATTAGGAATTACTCCTGTACCGTGGGTACGAGCACAGACATGTCACATACACAAAACACCAAGACCTGGAACTATTATCTGTAAATACAGGTCCTTTTTTTTGTTGGTGGAAAAATCATCTAATGGATGTCATTGGACAAAACGGGAGGGTGTGTCATACTGACACATTTTTACTGATTAAAAACTCACTCCTGTTCCATCGTTGCGTTTCATACCAGTTGAGTCTTCCTTTCAGAAGCAGATCCTTGGCCCCAGTAGACTTCAACCCTGTAATGTTCGGCGCGTAATATTCCACGCGCGCCTCAAGATGACATCTTTCACATTGGAACATTACGCGCCGTTGACGACTTGGGCTTGGTCCGGACGGTTACCGGCCGGTCGGACGGCGAATTACCCATTGCTCGGCGTCCGCAGAGCTAAGGTGCCACAGACGTCTGTCACAGACAGACACGCATAGTTTTCAAACTTACAACACTCCTCTTATTGTTTCGGGAGTTTAAGATGATATCAGTGTAGTGTAATTTAATTAGATTACCATAGAACAACGCCTAAAATAAAATACAACACAATACAATACAACTACTAATAGTACAATTAACATAACCCATCCCGGTTGAAATCTTTTTAGGGTTCCGTATTCCTAACAAGAAACCCTTATAATTTCACCATGTCCGTTTTATTTATTTATCGTTTATTTCAGGCATTAACCCAAACATTATAAAATTAAATTAAACATAATTGCTACAGGATAATGGATAGATTAAATTAAAAATATATAACACCGCTTTGTACCAATTAGTAGGTGCTAAAGAAATTTTCAACTAAATATTTAATCTATATATATAAAAATAAATAGCTGTTCGTTAGTCTCGCTAACTTTGGTCTTTGGATTTGGCTAATTTTGGTCTTGAAATATTCGTGATAGTCCAGGGAAGGTTTAAACGGTCAGAAAATATGGAAAAACTTACGAAAAAAAAAAATTGAATACAACGCCATCTCTAATTAAAATGTCATTATAAAATGGTTATTTATGCTGCCATTAGATGGCGTTATCCTTACTATTGGCGGTACGAAGTTCGCCGGGACAGCTAGTATAGGTATATTAATTGAATAATTCTGTAACGTACTACTCGTATGATATATGATATATAATAATTAAAACACAAACTTAATTAACAGTTTTCACCGACTGAAACTCACACATTCATTGTCTATCAAAAAGGCGGTCCCACAAACACAGATATTGAAATATAAATTACCCATTATGATATTAATTATCTTTAACATAATCACATTAATATTGTAAAGGCAAAATTTGTGGGAGTGTGTGTACATACATACATATTATACTATCTTCTGCCCGCGGCTTCGCACGCTTTAAAGTAGGTTTCTCGATACAAACTATAGACCCTCGTTTTACCCCTTTAAAGGTTGAATTTCCAAAAACCACTTCTTAGTGCTCACCTACGCCATAAAAAGAAACTTTGTCCAAATTTTCATGATCTTAGTCCCAGTATTTCCGGCTGTCGGCATGGCGAACAGAGTTCCAGCGGGATCTCATGATGGAATGGCGATAGCGACTATTGCAACCTAATGCTGGGCACGCCATAATTAAGGCGGTAAGTTCCCTCTCTGAGGAGTGGCTGGAAAGGCAACACAAAAAAGTAGTTTCGGCTGTGCGTTGATATGTCAGTCAGTTTCTCTTTGTATGTATCTAAAGATATGTATGTATTGTGTATACATTCAGACACAGAAGTTACAACAGTTTGTTACTTCTTCACACTGGAACGGCTGAACTGATTTAAATGAAACTTGACTCACGAATAGATCATATTCTGGAATAGAATAGAGGATACTTTTTACTCAAGAAGTATCTTCCCTTGGGATATTTTTTTTTAGTTTCACGCGAGCAAAATCGTTGGTAGAAAACAAAAATACAAAACACAAAATTCTGTTTTTTTTTTTTCATTGTTTTATAAGCGTTACTAACTAAAAAGTCATAATTATTAACGTTCGGTTCACGCCCTTCTATTAAAATGTCACTACCTCTGGGCACAGTTATTTCATTTACAAAATGGCTAAAATGCGTGACACTCGTCAGTTTCAAATTAATCATTAGTATAATTGTTTGTAAAACTTACTTGAATAACTTATTGTTGTCAAAGACTACCAAGGTCATTTAGTTTTGAAGCTTATGGGCCATAAATAGATTAATTTAAAATCAATATAGGTAGATTAAAACTTAAAATGGTGATGGAAAACATCGTTAGGATACCGGCATGATTTTGAACCTAAATTTCGAAGACATGTGACATCCACCAACCCGCACTGGGCCGCGTGATGGATTACCGGCCATTATATGTACTAGAGAGGAGACCTGAGTCATAGCTGTGGGCACATTATGTGCTAATACCGCTTGGGGGAGTCCTATGTCCAGCAATGGACATCTTTCGGCTGAAATGATAATGAGCCGTCCCCCGCGGTTTCACCTGCGTCTTTGCTTACTTGTTCCGCTCCTATTGGTCGTAGCGTGATGTAATATAGCCTTCCTCGAAAAATGGGCTTTTAAAATTTTAAAAAGATTTTTAAAATAAAAACCAGTATTTCCTGAGACTAGCGCGTTCAAACTAACAACCTCTTTAGCATTATAATTAATAGGTATTCGAGAGCATCTCTCTATATATATATTTCTATTTGCGTATTTACTTATAACATATATTAAAAGTTATATATACAAAAATAATAATTAGGGGCGTTAATTCCTCCATTTTCCATGTCACGATATCGTTAATTTAAGGTTCTATATTTATTTATATTATAATTATAATTGGTAGTAAATATACGTACATATTATAATTGGTTGTAATTAATAAGATTGGTGACACGACTAATTATGCCTACAGTAGATACTACAATTAAAAATGTCGTCACTTTAAATAAGACAGATTCTAAAATGGTTATTTTTAGTTTTTTTTTTCAAGTATACACTCAGTTTGAATTGAGAATTTGAAGTTGATAAAGGTAAGCTACTAACTTACCTAAGCATAGGACAAAGTCAAACTTTAGCATTCAAGTACCTAGAATTTGCCTCAAAGATCTCAACTTCGAATTCGCAATACAACGCGACGGCGCGGGTGCGGGTTCGATTCCCGCACAGGACAACTATTTTGGGAAAAGTTCTATTTAAAAAAAAAAACATGGCGATAGAGCTGTGCTGGGATAAGCACTGGGTTCGATTCCAGGTAGGTCTTTTACTTTGTGTATGTAATTAAGGTATATCAAGGCGCAAGATGGAAGGAATAATAATGTATGAACTGCACCTGTTTTTTTTGCTAGCCACCAGGCTACCAGGCAGGGGGCAAACCAATGTCCCACTCCTATTCTTTTCGGAGTGAGAGATGTCCTCTACCATGGGGTGCATGGAGAGGCCTGTCAGACTCTTAGGGCTGTATTTCACTGGGACACCATGGCGGCGCGACCAGTTGCACCGCCATGGTGTCCGTAAGCTACCAAATTAGACACCATACAGACACCAGAGTTGCTACACCACACTGAGACAGTATCAAAATGGACCTTAAGTGCACGCGTCCTAACTGGTCGCGTCGCCAAATTGGTTGCGCAACCACACGGACACCAGGTGAGTAACTCTCTATAGAGCTGTATACATTTTGTTCTTAGCGGCGACTGGTCGCGCCGCCATGGTGTCCCAGTGAAATATAGCCCTTACTGACCAAAGCCACCCCGGGGTTAGGGTTTGGGTCGGGGACTACGGGGGCAGTTTGATTTCCGCTGCCCCTAAGTAACCCAATCCTCGTAAGTGTCCTCTGTCTATCCCAATCTTGGACCAAGATCCACTCCTTCCATCTTTCGCAGGCCTGCATTTCTCGTCTTGCTGTTACTATTAATTTAGCTTCTTCGCTTACCTAATGTTTAAATTTTATTTTACAGGTAAGTTTTGTGGCAACTTCACCTTGATGTAAATGCAGGTAACAAGTATGATTTTTTTTTGAAACCGGAAAATTCAATGGCAACCAGTCTAGAGCACCTATCTCTTAGAATCACATCAAATTCAGTTATTGATAGATCATATAGCTATTCGTTCATCTTTATTAAAACGGTTTTAGATATTCAGCTATAGATTGGATAGTAGGCTGTTTATTCCCCGTTTCTTTCACTAACCCCGATTTCTGAATTAGGAATTTAAATTTGAGTAATGGTCAGCAATGAGGAGTAGTGATAGCTCAATGGTTACGGCCCCTACTTATGAGTAGGTAGTGGATCGCGGGTTCAAACCACCACCACCACCGTAGGGGCCCAGCATTACTTTGTGTAATTTATTTCATCACCACTGCTCTCAAAACGGTGAAGGAAAACATCGTGAGGAAACCGGCATGTCCTAGAACCAAAAATTCAAAGACATGTGACATCCGCACTGAGCCGCTAGATGGAGTAGGGCCCATTGCATCTCGGGCCTATTCCCAACAGTGGGAATATTATAAGGCTGATTATGTTATAGTATATGTTATGTTAATGGTCAACCTCTACACTAGTCTGAAGACCGGCTTTAAAGTACTCTTTGACATGTTCTTAACTTCAAATTCTCAATTCAGAAACGGGGCCCCTTTTACGGAAGAAATAACACAACTACAATCTGGTGTTCTAAGCTCCTCGCCATACCACTTCAAAAAGACACAGACTAGACTACTACTAACTACTACACTAACTAGACTAGTTATTATTTAAAAAGGTAAGCACAAATTATAGAATAGAATAAACTTTATTGTACACCAAAAAATTATGCCAACTTATTATACACAAACTTAAATCTATAAGTACAATGGCGGTCTTATCCCTGATCAACTTCTTCATAAGGACTTTTTATTTTATGTTGCCGCGACTTTTTGTTTTCTTTTAGGTGGGAAAATCATCTTATGACCAGTCTCGTTTTTGGGCGGAGCGGGAAGTAGTGTCAGACTTTTACTGACTAAAAACCCACTCCTGTTCCTTCTTTGCCTTCGTCCCAGGGCCCCGGGTTTCACTTTCACACTACCCGTGGCCCCAGTAGGACTTGAGCTTGGTCCGGACGGTTACCGGACGATCGGATGTTGCCGGGACTAGGAATTACTCCAATATCTTGGATGCGTTTACAAACATGTTAAACTCACACACAGAAGACATCCAGACTCGGAACAATTATCTGTAGGCCATACAATTGTTCTGTGCGGGAATAGATTTCGCGACTCCCAGCGCAGCAGCCAATCACTAATCTACTGCGCCAACTGTAATAATATTCCACAACTTTCATACAACGCCATGTAGTCCCAAGCTAAGCAGAGCTTGTGCTATGACAACTGATAAACGTACTTATATATTTCTAAATACATATATATATAAGATATGTTATTGAGGATTTTGATAATAAACACAAATTGTTTCTCTGAAAATACAAAGATTTATTTAACACAATTTTACTTTATAATAGAACAACAAAATATGAGAATTACACTTCTATCTCACCTGAAAATACAAAGAAACGACATTTAAAGTTCACTAATATCGCCTCCTCAATTATATCCTTTCATTTATTTCTCTACAAGTTTTTTTTATAACGTTATATTAACAAAATAATCTGAACATCATCCGCCATTGAATTACATGTCACCCCGACACGTTTTCTACTAAATCCACAGACAACCTAATACACGCGCGAAGCGCGGCAAATTCAATTTAATGAAATGTCATTTCATTACATCTCCCCCCCTAAGAGCGTAAATTCTAACATATCCACACACTGTACCTATAAGTTATTTTCATATTCGTTTTCTTCTACTTCATCTTCTTCAGCTTCTGTTGCGACAGGTTGTAGTTTTGTTATGTGGAATAAAGTTGATTCTGTTTTTCTGTTGCCAGTGTCAATCCTATAAATGGAGTTCGATATTTTCTCTATTATCTTGAAAGGGCCTATTTTTAATTCGTCTAATTTCTTTCTATTCAATCTATTTCCATTTTCTACATATACACTGTCTCCTATATTAAACTCTTGCATTTTTCTATTTCTATCAAATATTTTCTTGTTGTACTTATGGGATTTTATTGTATTCTCTAATGCCAATCTTCTATCAGCAATCCACTTGTCTTCCCTTTCTGTTGTTTTTAATTCATTTGGTAGAATACTGACATTCGTACCATCCAATAAATATTTTGGTGCAAAACCTGTAACGGAGTGTTCTGTTTCATTATATTTCTTTATACATTCTCTTGCAACTGTTGTCCATGTTCTCTTATTATTTTTCTCATTTATTTTACATCTTATTTTATTTACTACTGTTTGATTTAATCTTTCATTCAAACCGTTCGAGAATGGTGTATTCACAGCTGTAAAAATTAGTTTAATATTATTCTCTTGCAAATGTTGCTTAAATTCTCTTGAATTTATGCCCGGATATTGATCTGTCAGAATTATTCCAATCTCATCTGTCTCTAGCACATTCTTTGTTAGTTTTATAAAGTCACTTGCATTCTGTGTTTTTGAAGTCGCAATAAATGCATATCTTGTGTAGTGGTCTACTAGAAGGTGTAGGTATTTTTTTGTTGACCTAGAGCCTCCAAAGCCACCGATAGTATCCATTGACATAATCTCAAATGGTTTTGTTGCTGGACCCAGTTGTGACATTAATCCAAATTTTCCTTGACATCTTGATTTATTTTTTATACATATTTCACATGTTTTACAAATATTTATGATGTTTTTTGTTAGGTTTTTAGCTGTATATATTGGACTTATTTTTTTCTGCAATTGTCTGATCCCAATATGGCATAAATCTTCATGCACGTTTTTTATAAGTCTTTTACTAAATTCTTCTGAGAGGATAATCTTTTCTTGTTTCTTTATTTTTTTATAATAAATTCTATTTTTGTGTATAAGATTTGATTTCTTTTCTTTTATTGTTTCATTTTTCTCTTGGTCTGCAACTATATCTTTTATTTGTATTAAGTTAACTATTTTTAATAGTTCGTCTTTGTTATCTTCTGATTCTAATACCGGATTTCGGCTCAAACAGTCTGCTTCTACATTTTCTTTACCAGGTATGTATTTTACTGTAAAGTCATATTGAGACAGATAGTATATGAGATCACCCAATTCTTCGTCTGTCCTGCTTTTAATGTTCATGTTCTCTAGAGGTTTGTGATCTGAGTATATAGTGAATTGTTTTCCAATAAGCCAGTGTTGCCAGTATTTAACAGCTTCTTTCATAGCAAAACATTCCAAATATATAGCCTTTTTCCGTTTTTGAGATTCATTCAGTTTTTTTGAGAAATATGCCACCGGTTTGTCTTTACCATCTAGTTGTGTTTGTTTTAGTATTGCCCCGATGCCCTCTAAGGATGCATCTGTAAAGATTTTTATTGGTAAGTCTTTGTCATATATTTCCAATATCGGTTGAGAACATAAATATCTTTTTATTTGATTAAATGATTCTTCACACTTCTCTGACCACACAAACTTTTCGTTTTTTCTTAATAAATTATGTAATGGATCTAAGATAATTGCGCTTCTTGGTATGTATTCATGGTAGAAGTTGATTTTTCCCAAAAATTGTCTGACATTCTTTTGCGTCTTAGGAGTTGGAAAATGTCTTATTGAAATCAAATTGTCTTTTAGTGGTCTTACCGAATTGTTTTGAATTACATGGCCAAGATACTTTACTGAGTCTGAAGCAAAGGTACATTTCTTAAACTTCAATCTAAAGCCTTCTTTTATTATTGCCTCTAATACACTTCTTATGTGTCTTGTATGGTTCTCAAAGGTGGACGAATATATCAAAATATCATCGATATAGTTTACAGAGTATCCTGTGAGATTGTGCTTTCTTAGAATATTACTTAAAATTCTCTGGAAAATTGCTGGTGATGTTTTCAAGCCAAAAGGGAGGCAGGTCCACTGAAAGTGGCCATCTTGTGTGACAAATCCTGTTTTATTTCTATCTTCCACCCGTAGTGGTATTGCCCAAAATGCTGAGTTTATATCCAGTGCAGTAAAATACTTACAATTTCTTGTTTTAATAATCAAATCATCTATTAATGGGAAAGGTTGAGCTTGTGGCACAACAATTTTATTCAGTTCTCTGAAATCTACACATAAGCGGGATTTTCTATTTTCACCTTTTTTAAATGCTAATGTCACTGGTGCAGCAAAAGGACTGTAAGATTCTTCTATTAAATTATTCTTTAGTAACATGGATATTTGCTCTTCAATTTCTAATTTTTCTTCTATTGTACATCTGTATGGTCTTTTACTACAGTATCTATTTACTAGTAAATCTATATGAGCTTCATAATCTTTAACAGATCCTATATCATACTTGTCCTTAGCAAAAATTGTTTTATATTCCTTTATAATTTTCTCTATCTCAATTTTCTTTTCATCATCTAAATGGTCTGTCATACTAACAAATTCCTCTGTTTCTATGTGTTCATTGAAATTTATTGCATATGTTTTTATATTCTTATATTCATTTGTGTTATTTTTAGACATCCTGTCTATTGTATTTGTTATTTTCTTTTGTTCTATCCGCAAGTCCTCATTTTGGATTAATTTGAATTTCTTTATCATATCCAATCCGATTATAAAATCATCAAAATCTTCATTTTCTATTACATGTACATCCACCTCTTCTTCTAAATCAAAAATTTTTATTTTTATTGTTATCAAGCCATCAGTCTTCTTTACACCATTAACCGTTTTCATATATGCTATATTCACATTGTCTTTTATTTCTTTTACTTTAATCAGTCTTGAATTTATTAATGAGATCTGTGAGCCTGAATCATAAATGCCTCTCACTTCTAGTTTATTTTCTAACAAAAGCTTGATTTTGATTAATGGTGTACTTACTCGTTTTTTTTATCAGTATTCATATCTACTTCAATAATGGAGTTATTATTTACATTTTTTGCTTTAAAGGTCTTTTCAGATTCATTTTTATTTTTCTTGAACCAACATGACTCCTCCGGATGATATCTAGTTCCTTTGTCCAAAGATTCACAAGTCTTACATGGCTTCTTCTCATTAGTTTTATGTTTATAAATAAATGTATTACTTTTTATTAAAGTTGAGTTTTTCTTGTACATCATACCTTCATATTTTCTTATCTCGTTGAACAAATCAGTGGTATTCTTGAGTTCGTCCCTGTTTAACTTATTTAAGATAAATCCTGGTAGACCTGTTGCAATCAGATCTATCATTGTTTTCGGGTCTATCGATTTGTTTATATCTAGTATAAGCCGTTCTTTTTTTATAGCATAATCAATTAACAGTCCTTCTTTATACCTGAATGCGAAGGCAGTTGTGACTATGTCCCATCCTCGGTTTTTAAAAGTTTCCAAAAATGTGTCTTTCCATTCCTTCCATTCAGAATTTACTGTTAGTTTTATAACCATCGAGCTATACCAATCCAAACAAGATTTTTCTAAAAATAACCTCAATATATCTATTTTTGTTTCATCTTTTGTTATATTAAAGCGCTCACATTCTCTTTCAAAAGTCTCTATCCATTGCATTGCATTAGGGTTCTTGCTTGTGAATTTTTCTATAATAAATTTCTCTGAAATATGTTTTAGGTTATGTTGATTTTCTTTCTTTGTTGTAGTTTCTATTAATTTTTCCAAGATATGTTGCAGACTGTCATCTTTGTCTTTTGGTTGTTTTGTGCTCATTTCTTCTAAATATTGATCTAAAAATTGTATATTACCTTCCTCATCTATATATGTTTTCTTTAGACCTTCATCCAATTTTATCCATATTTTTCTGCTTTGGTGCCTTTTCTTTATGCTATTTTTTATTTTTGAGAAAGTGCTCATTTTAACAATATATGTATGATGAATCACCGGCTTCAGCTCATCAGGTAAAACATAACATTTTCCTTCTTCTGTAGATATTGCGGTTATGGCTAATACATTAGATTTGCCATCATTTGAAGCTATCATCGTAAACTCAAATTGCAGCCGGTCCATCTTCATTTAGTTAACGAAAATGTCGTTTTATAAGATATGTTATTGAGGATTTTGATAATAAACACAAATTGTTTCTCTGAAAATACAAAGATTTATTTAACACAATTTTACTTTATAATAGAACAACAAAATATGAGAATTACACTTCTATCTCACCTGAAAATACAAAGAAACGACATTTAAAGTTCACTAATATCGCCTCCTCAATTATATCCTTTCATTTATTTCTCTACAAGTTTTTTTTATAACGTTATATTAACAAAATAATCTGAACATCATCCGCCATTGAATTACATGTCACCCCGACACGTTTTTTACTAAATCCACAGACAACCTAATACACGCGTGAAGCGCGGCAAATTCAATTTAATGAAATGTCATTTCATTACATATATTATAGAAAATTAACACCCAGAGACGGAACAAATGATCGTGCTCATCACATAAACATTTATCTTGAGTGGGAATCGAACCCACGACCTACATAGACTAGCATAGCAGTCAGGGCCACTAACCACTAGACCAACAGACCAGTCAAACAGCATTCTCAATGTATTTTTTATTAACCAGACAAAGATTAAAGGAAACTACGAACAGTTAAAAATACTCCAGACAGACTAATGTACACAGAAAAGTGAGTTTTGATCTGAAAATATAATATTTTTTTATTGCGATAGCTGCTACTCAATGCCAACAACAAATCATCATCGTATCCTGGTATTAAGGCGTATAGTCCCTTGAACATCTGGGCGGAGTAAAATGCACACATATTCTCATGCTACCTGTGCCCACATAGATCCCCGCTGACGTTTAAAACCATTTTATTTGCAAAATAATGATTGATTTACATAATTATGCTATATGTACAATTTGAAGAGCATTTAACCAGCAATATTTTTGTATAAACCTAATTCTAAAGATCAAAGCCGTTTGAAAGTAGGGAAAAAAAGCGAATAAATATCATGTTGTTAATTTTTTTTTTGCTTAAGTAATAGTCATACTAAAAAAACATATATGTTGATAATGTTATATATATTATGAATCTATAATATATATATTTTTTCAAATCTATCAACCCAGCCATTACCGAAAAGTAAGCTTCAGAAATTAATTTTTTATGGGTCTAAATGGAAGCAAGGGCCTTAAGACTGTGTTAAAATGCTTTACATCAGCGTAAACCTATTTGTATTCCAATATTTTGACAAATATTCTTAGCGTTAATGAGTCAGTGAGTCAGTCAGTTTTTAGATAATATATTAATGACTATCTGACCCGGCGAACTTCGTACCGCCTAACAGTCAAAGAATGTAGTATATCTTTCGATATAGTCAACCGATTGCGATGGAACAAAACCTAAGTAATATATCAAACTACAATTTTAATGTATTAAAGTTATCTACATCGATTTCGTAAATTTTTCGTGATTCGCGCACACTGCACATTGCGTATTTTTAGTTGCATGTAGATGAATATTATAAGCAATTCTAGAACAGCTATTGGCTTTTGATATTTCATAATTAAGGACGGGTTCCGAGTCGAGTATTTTGAGTAGAAAACGTGTCGAACCCTACTTGAATGCCAAATTTTGACAGGTTTTCTGGGTAAAGCAAACTTCAAATGCTTGTCAGAAATTGGGGGGTAAGTAATCATAGTGCAAACAAGTGTCTGATAAGTGTAAATAGTTTTATTAGGTAACTAGCGACCTAGCCCAACTTCGCACTGAACCCCAAAGCCTTAAAACGCAAGGCAAAGAAGGAACAAACGAGTAGGTTTTAGTCAATAAAATTCTGAAACGCCCTCACGCTCCGCCCAATGGCGAGAGAAGTTGCTCACCTAAAAAAAAAGCCCAACTTTGCACAACTAACAACAACAGGTAACAACAAAGATTTCTAACATCTTTGAAAGACTCGGTATTTCTCGTCTATAACAAGCATTTATTATACACTAAAATCTTCCTCGAGAATCACTCTGTCTATTGGTGAAAACCGCATGGATATCCGTTTAGTAGTTTTTAAGTTTATCGTATTCATACAGACAGACAAACACGATTTTGTTTTATAACATTATAATTGGTCAAATTATTTCTGCTATATCAAATTGGGTATTTTCTTTTGTATAATTTCAAATGTTTTCTGAAAACTGCATTAACAATGTTGGAAATTATGTAACAATTAGCTTTTCAATATCGTCTTAGGTTACAACACCGCTCAAGTCAAAAATTGGCGGTTTTCATATGTGTATGCCTTTAGATGGAGCTGCTCATTACGCGTCTAACCATTGTTCACATGATATATATTTCAGCTAATCAGAAGTCATAATTCGAAAAGTAGTGATAGCGTGCAAGTCGGCTAGCTTTTCAACACCGCACAGTTTTTTTCGTTTCCTGTAAAGTTGGTAAAAATGACTTGCGGTGTTGTTAGCTAAGGGACGATATGTAAAATTATTAGGAAGCAGAGTGGGGACGTGGTGGGAGCACCTTGCTATCTCTTTTGTACCCACGTAACTTAATGGCGGTGACGTCACATGTCAGATTATCCAACCTTTTTCTATTATTTGACAGATACCCCCTCCACCAGATTTCAAATGTTACATTAAGTTACATTTTGAAAAAAAAAATTGAAAATTCTTTGACTATTCAGTTTTCGATATAAATAATTAAAGGAATGTGTCAAATTTCATTACAGTAGTAGGTCCTATGTTTTTTTTTCTTTTTTTGATTTTACAGTCACTTCACTCAGACACTTCAGTCAGTGTCACTTGAGTGTGAAATTTTTTACAAGGTTATTATGACGTAGGCGAGCACTAAGAGAGGATTTTGCAAAGGATGGAGCTGGTCGTACCGAATGGGTATGTGGGTAGGCGTAGCTGCGCGAGGCGCCGCTGACAAGGGTGTTCCGCACTCTCAACCTCATCGCCGATGACATCGACATATTCTCTTGTGCTTTTCACTAGGAAATTAGCTACGGTATAAACAGTGGCACTATTTAAAATAAGGAAACTACAATATCGCATTGGGTCTCGCCTGTAAGGGTATTGTAAATTTTTGAAAAAAAAAAAAAAAAACAAAATTCTTCCCCTATGAAGATAAAAGGGACTCCAAAGTTTGTATGGAGAAACCTACTTTGACGCCGCGCAAACCGCTGATAGGATGGGTGAGGTTTGTATTAGTATAGTTTTTGAAAGTATTTGTTATTACAAATTTTTGGCATTGTGGGAAACATCTTCCACAGCATGTGTTTCACAGATGCATATATTAGTCAGAGTTTTCTTTGAAAGCGACTCATTCATGCTACCTGTACGCTTCCGCGAATAGCTGTCTCTACCCGACCAGATCACACAAATTTCTGTCTTCAAACATCTAAATATTTAGCTGACCTGATTATTAAAGTCGACTACATATTCTAGTCCCTGAACGAACCGATTGTTGTTGGATCTATTCATAATCGTAATGAGATTCCCATTGCGTGACGAGACTGCAAAGTAACCTACATTTGCTTAAACAATTCCACCAAATTATCTTTTATTTCTGTCGTACATCTTCCCATGATCTACATAGCGGAAAGGCACTAATGTCCCATCCATACTGCTATGCAAAAACAAAGCTTGACAACTGGCAATAAATTCAAAATCATGTCAGCCAGCCTATCAAATAAATTCAAGAATAAATTACAACCAAATCAACAGCTGTAGCGAATGCCCGTAAAACGTTGAACATGTCAAAAACATATAATATCCGGGCTACAGTGTTGAAATTACAATTATTTATAAAAATAGTTGATAAAATTCGCTTGTATAGGCAATTAAACCACATGGTGAGTGTCGCTTGGTCTATTTGTGTAAGCGCGCGCTGGATAGAAGCCAGAACGCGCGGGTATAGACCAGCGGTGGAGCAGACGTGATGCTTGCCTTGTCAACGAACTAACCTGTTGAGAAAATATACTTCGAAAATCTTCCTCAATACATTTTGGAACCTCCACCAAGTACCACTGGAAAATGCAAAGGATTACAGTGAAAACTAACTAAGATACTGAAGCGCTATAGGAAGAGATGTGAACAGTCAGAATTAGGTGGATTTTGAGGCAATAATTTTAACTAAGTTCAATAAAACGAGTGAGCAGTGGTGACCGAGTGGTAACGGCCCCGACTTACGAGTTGTAGGTCGCGGGTTCAAACCTAGCCAGGCGCATTATATTGTGTAACTTATTTCATCACCACTGCACTCAAAACGGTGAAGAATAACATCGTGAGGAGACCGGCATTCACCAACCCGCACTGGGACCGCGTGGTGGATTACGGCCTATTCCCTCTCCTAGAGAAGAGGCCTTAGTCCCAGCAGCGGGAACATTAAAAGGCTGATTATGCTATATAATAAAGTGGAAAGTCCTATTTAAGCAAATATACTTTCCTTGACTACATAATGCTCCTATAAACTAAAATACAAATAAACTAAAAGTGTTTACTACAGCGACATCTAGCGGAAATGTGGCTACGCTCGGGTCCGCAGCTTTCACAATGGTGCCACAAAAAACGTTATCTGTATTTGCATGCATGTCGATTGACACTGTAACGCAATCGGTCACTGACCTGACATATTCTGCCGTCGTAATTAAAAAAGGCACAACTAACATTTTTCGTTTTTTTTTTAAATAAGTACATATTCGGAATCAGTGTTTTTTTTTCTGATTCCGAATATGTATTTAATACACGTTTGTGAAAAATATTAGTGCCCTTTTTAATAACGGCAGTATTATTCTCGATACAAATAGTAGATTTTAATACAACTAAAGAAAGTTTGTCGTTGCGACCGAGGCGGAATTCGGAAAGATGGAGCCAAGTGCTGCAGTAACCACGACTTTTTCAATACACTTAAGAAGATATAATTAAACGGGTGTTGACCAGCGATCATAGAGGTCGCTTAGCATCTAGCCTGATACGATAAATAAAATAAATTGTAGCAGGGGCGAGCTTGCGCACTTTATTGCACTAGTGCGGAAAATAGTAAATTGCTTGCCTAAAAGCGGTAAGCGGATAAGATCGGGTCTTTAAGTAAGTGTATTGAAAAACGAAGTATCTTCTATGTATGTTGCACTCGTCTGATTCCTCTGAAATCTATCATCATCTGTGACCTGGATCTATAATACTCTTCGCTGATGACGATTCATTCGGTCCTGTCCTGGTATCTTAATGACTTCTAAACCCAATCCGATTCACACTTTTAGAATTCGATTTCGGGCACTGCGTATGACTTTAGATTGCAAGGATAAATATTAATGTTGCAAATAGGATATTAAATAACACTTAGGCTTGATTTTTCCATAGTCAAACAACTTATCTAAAAAAAAATATTATTACTGCGGTTTGAGTTAATTTCTGTTTAAAAACTTTCAAACCGCCATTTTTATTCCTGAGTCAAAAATATCCTAGCTATTGAAAAATCAGTCCAAATGAAACACGTTCTATTACAATCAATGTGTGTAAAAGACGAGAGCAGGGAAAGAATTGACGTAATTTTAGGGCACCCCGACACGGACAGGTTAGGTCAGAAGGCTAAGGCGGGAGCGGAGCGGAGTGAATCTCCTGCCTTAGCCTTTATGGTTATTTTTTTACAACCACCCGGAAATATGAGGCTTACTTTAAACCCCGCGGACAAAAATAGGACCTTAGCTTGTAACCTAGCCTGTCCGTGTCGGGGTGCCCTAAAATTACGTCACCTCCTTCTCTGCTCTCGTCTTTTACACACATTACCGGCTGCGCATTCGTTATTGTACAGGCAAAGTATTAATAAAACACTATATTACCAGCAAGGTATAAAATAATAGTACATTTTGATACAAGTGCAAAGAGTTTGACATGGCGACCGAGGCGGAATTCGCACGAGCCGTAGGCGAGTGTGTTATAGGAACCGAGGGCTGCAGTGACAAATTTGCACGTGTATCAAACGACTTTTTTCAATACACTTACGAAGAAATTAATAAACGGGGGTTGACCGGCGACACGTGGGAGTCGATGCGCGCCTGGTGCGATAAATGTAATAAAAATATGGCGGGGGAGAGCACGCGGACTTTTCTGCACTAGTGCGGAGACTAGTCTATTGCGTGCCTAAAAGCGGTGGGATAAAAGCGGGTTTTCGAGTAAATGTATTGAAAAAATATTTCATACATTACCTACACGTTTTAGATATTCTATATCATTGCCGGTATTTTATAGAATACCGGATTATATAGATTTCCGGTAACATATAGTTAAAAGGGATTTAAAAAACCCGATTGTTTGAAACTGCCAATTTCTCCACGTGACATAAACCTGTGACGATAGTTCCAACACGATTTTTTCTCAGACTAGTGATGTAAATATCGTCACATAGAGGTGCGCCAAGTCATTTTATCATCATTATTCTGATACTAGTGTAATTATGAAGTGCTACGCTTATGTCCGGGAATATTTGCCAAATATATCTTGGATGGTGACTGTAATTTTAGACAGGGGGTCGGGTGATGCTGTAACATATATGATGTATATTATAGAAATAGTAAAAGTAAAACATAAAGGTGAAACTTTGTGATTGTGTGTGAGTGTGTCTATATATATAAAACCGAAATACCACTCACTGATTAACCACGAAATCTCACAAACTATAACACCTATAAACTTAAAATTTTGCAGGTAGGTTCCTTATAGGGTGTAGACATCCGCTAAGAACGAATTTTACGAAACTCCACTCTTAAGGGGGTATAACGGAGGTTGGAAGTTTGTATGGAGAAACCTACTTTTACGCGGGTGAAACCGCTGGAAAAAGCTAGTGTTTTATGAAAATAATATTCTACAACTATCACACAACGCCATCTAGCCCCAAATTAAGCAGAGCCTGTGCCATAAATACTAGACAACTATAATAAACCTACTTATGTGTATATTTCTAAATACATATTATACATAAATTACACTCAAACACAGAAGATACAAGAGTTTGTTACTTCTTCACGCTTAAACGGCTGGATGTATTTGAATAAAACTTCGCAGACGGGTAGACCATGTCCTGGCATAGACCTGTGTCTGGGTGTAATTTATCTATATATGTTTAGAAATATATAAGTATGTTTATCAGTTGTCTAGTACCCATAACACAAGCTCTGCTTAGCTTGGGACTAGACGGCGTTGTGTGATAGTTGTGGAATATTATTATTATATTATTCCATTTTGTCGTTTGTGTTGTTATTTTTATTATTTCGTTTATTCATTCGTATATATACATATAAATTATATTTTTAAATATTTAAATAAAAAATTTAAAAAAAACATTTAAAAATATAAAAAATAGTGTCCCACCGGTATCGGGAACAGGGTCCAAGCTGCCGGCGGTCAGGGCTCTAGAGAATATTATTATTATAGCACATAGGATAGTTTTTATTTCAGGAGTATGTTCCCATTTACCACTTTCACGCAGGCAAAGCTAGTAACAGAAGGTAGAATTGACAAAACAATACAAGATTTATGACGCAACCCTACCAAGCATGTTGTGTGCCAATGAATTTGGTATTATTTAATTTGGTCAAGTGTTCTGATCGTTTCATTAAATAAAAAGTTATTAATACACTTCATTGCTATTATTGATTGTTTTGTGACGGGCAGAATGAGTGGGCTAACGATTTGTAAAATATAAACATACGATCTTAAAAATAGATAACCACACAAGGAAAATTAAGATCGCTATAATGATAAGGTAAAGACTGGAATTTCCTACCGGAGTCTTTGTTTCTTGATAGAAAACCTAGGGGTCTTTCAGTCAAAAATTTGTAGGTTACTTCTAGGCAAGTGCGTTCCACTGTCGACCTCATCGTCGCTTTCCTTCAGATGAGATAGTGGTCCAGCGCGACTCAGCGCCTATGAATTGTAAAAATAAATTAGGTTTTTTTTTCAAGTTTTGTGAATGTGAAGTACCATGGAGCGTTTTTATTAGGTTAAAATTTTTTTAACATTACGAGCATGGCAGTTGAGAGTTTGGTATGCTCACTCAAATGTCTCGCTGATCGTGGCACGTGATATTGGGTCATTCAGTTCCCTTCAAAATGATTGAGCTGAGAGGGGCCAATGCACGCGTCATGGTCGTGAACGGGTGCCGTCAGTTGAGACTGGTCATCTCTTAGCTGCCAGTGGCTTAATTCAATTTCTATACTTTTATTAGTTTTTTAAATTATTATTGCTTAACTACATTGTGCTCACTTATTAGAAGCGACAAGAAATATGTAACCAAGATGTATATAACCCATAATATGATTTAAAAGAGTGTCCATGGAGTTTCTTGCACGTTCTTCTCCATAGAGATCTACGCTTTGGAATGTGCAATTTAGCTTCATTTTTTTTTTTGACTGACCGAAATTTCAACAATTCAAAAGTGCCTGTAATTGGTATATTTGAAATGAACGTTTCTGATGAAGTTTCTGGGTAAAATTACTCAATTTCAATTTTTATACTATTCATCATGATGCCGCCATCATCAACCACAATATCATATATCTTCCATCAGGTGAGATAGTGGTTGCCAGGGATCCAAGATTATACAAAAGAGTTGCCCTGGAACACAAAGGGCAACTGAAGCATCACTGGTGGATTTTAGTACATTGCCTTTCGCTCCACCCAGAGAAGGAGGGGTTATTAAATGTTATGAATACAAAAAAGTTGAGGTAGTCGTTAAAAGAAAACGTAATAGAACTAAAATTAATAATATTAATAATTGGGGGCCAATTAATTGAGTGAGCAAGTTGCCTGCCTCTTGTTTGTTTTTTGTCCACACAGGGGTCATAATCTAAAGATTATATGAAACATAGTTCTTGGTCCACTTAAGCCTCCCAAAATCATAGTTTTATTATAGTTTTCAATGTGTTTCATTAGGTGCACTTGCATAGCGCGTACAGTGATAATCGTCGATTAGTATTACGTTTCATTAAAAGTGACTAAGGGGCCTCAGCGAGTTGGTTTCGACTCCTCGTACGGCATCCAAAGGTCCAGGGTCCACGTCACAAAAATAAAACTATTTTTGCGATTCCGAAAAATTTTCGAATTTCCGTTCGGAAATTGAACTATTTTTGCATAGGTAAGTTTGTACGGAACCCTCAATGTGCGAGTCCGACTAGCACTTACCCAAGTGTCTACTTGTTGTTTCTACATTGTGTATATGACTACAATATAATATTATTATGACCTCTTTTAATCTCAAGTCAGAATCAAAAATCATCTCTGGACATGTAAAACAGTTTTCACCACAGCAGCTTAAACAAATAGGTTTTGCTGCTTGAAAACAGTAAGCAAAACTCGATTTTGCTCACTGCGTGAGACAAAGTAACTTTTTTTTTTTTTAACCATACATTTCGAAACATTCTACTCTGTCTACGTTCGAACTGCACTGTACTCTGTCTCTTTCTCGCCCTTATAAAAAAGCGAGTGAGAAACATGCCATTTCGAAGTTCATTCCGATTTTGAAATTCTACCACAAAGAAAAACACGTTCGGAAATGCGTAATAAATAGGAAACATTTGTAAAATATAAAATTGTTTTTTTTTTTATAAAGAAATTATTGAATTTTAAATTTATTATTGTATTTGAACAAAAATAAGAGTACTTGAGTACTTATAGCAGCAGATAAAACTGGCATTTAACCTTTAAATAATTATTTCTAGTTTCAACATTGACTGTTTTAGAACGTGCTTTAAAAAAACAGCGGAAATAAAATAGTGGCAAATAAGATTAAGAATGTTAAAATAATTGTAAAATATGAGCAAAACTAGCGACAGAGATAGTATTTATTTTAATTGAAATCATTATTAAATATATTACTGTTAATTATTTCATTTTTCAAGTAATATGTGTTCTCGCTGCTGAAGTGAAAAATGATGTGTGTAACACGAGAGCAAAACTTTTTGCATCTCGTGCCTTTGAATCCCTCCTCTCGCTCAGGATTCTACTTTAGAATCACTCGCTCACGCTCGTGATTCAATCAAAGAATCCTTCGCTTACTCGGGACTCAAAATTAGCACTCGCAGCAAAAAACAACTTTGCTCTCTTGTTGCACCAATAACTATTGTTCACAAGATACACATTCACAGCAAGGTTAACACACTCGATGACAGATGTATCCTAACCCGTCGGTCTGTGTGTCACAAGATTGATGTATCACGTCTCGCGATAAATGATTTACTCATTTTCTAAATACTTCAAATCGTAACACTTCGTCTTGACCTCACAAATATGTCTTTGATGTACATTTTAAGTAAAGATAGCGTAGTTAAATGAACAGGTAACTATCAATCTATGATGGCATGGTTGGCGCAGTGGTTGAGCGATTGGCTACGGCGCTGCGTGTCGCTGGTTCGATTCCCGCACGGAAATAATATTGGTATTGCGGTCGTTTTAAACTTAGAAATGAGATTTAAATGTCAATCTCAATTTTTAGAGTTACATACCCAAAGGGTAAAAACGGAACCCTATTACTAAAACTTCACTGTCCGTCTGTCTGTCACTAGGATGTATCTCATGAACGTATAAAGTTGAAACTTTAACAGATAATGTATTTCTGTTGCCGCTATTACAACAAATACTAAAACGACTTCAATATTTAAAAAAAAAACACTAAAAAGTGCAAAATAACTTTAATTTCGGTAGTCGGTGTTTCTCTATTAGTTTTGTCTCTTCGTTATTTAACTATATTACCTTTAAAAATAAATAATTAATTTAAATAGAATAGATATTTAAGGGGGTACATACATAAAACAAACGCGATTTTCTTGCAGTTTTTTTTTGCTCGATATTAATAGTGTAGTATGGAACCCTTCATATGCGATTTCGACTCGCATTTGTGCAATTTTTTTATATTTTTTATATACTTTTATCTTTTCCTTATAATTTTAACAATTAATTTTTTCGTCCTCCTCCACACTACGATTTCTTATTTTGATCCAGATATATCTTTGTACCTCAAACATCCGCACAGAATTCCGACACCAACACTGCGACTGCAACACTTTTGCGGTGGGCTATCTTCATATCCCGAAGAATCGCCAAACTTATGTAACAGTGGGCAGTGCACATTGCTTGTAGAACAGATGGTCGATGGGGACGTAAGGTTCTGGAATAGCGACCACGCACCAGAAGACACAACGTTGGAAAGCCTCCCACAAGGTGGACCGATGACCTGGTGAGGGTCGCGGGAATCCGATGGACGCGAGACGCACAGGACCGGTTATTTTGGCGAAATGACGTCTTTCGGCTAAAATGATGAATGATGATGGGCAATCGACAAATTATTTCGACAGCTCTGGGTCGTGTTAGACTTTTACTCCATAAAACCCGCCTGTGTTCCTTCAGTTACCATTTGCTTTCCAGGGCCGCGATAACTCTTTCGAACAATCCCGCAAACCATGCATTACACATAGCGCAAATATTCTTTCAAACACACATGTATTGTGCCTAAAATGACCTCAAAAATAAATAAATAACACCGTTGGAAGCACAATGCGAACTAGACGGGTTTATTTCGGTAACAAAAGTCGTCTGGACAATCTCGCAATGTTTTATTACCTTCATGACAGTGAATCCGTACTGTAAACTATTTTATTTTTAAACTAAAGTCGTGTTATGTTACTGCGATTTGAGTCGAAGAAAAATCTGTAGTTTTATGTTGAAAAAAAGCATAAAATAAAAATATAGAAGACCCATTTATGGTGAAAGCTTGATAATATTCACGCTAGATGGCTCTAAACACAATTTGTTTTTTAGTGTATGTGGGCAAGGAAAGGAAATAGTTTATACAAAAACCAAAAATATTGCTTTATTGAACTTAGCCAAATTATTATTTCAAAATCCACCTAATTGTTGCTGTTCATGTCATTAACATTATGACCTAACTATAGATAGCTATAGTTAGGTCATAATGTTAATGATGTTTGCATATGTTTTGCCACATTTATTTAAATTTGTTTTTTTTTATTGTTGTTTTATTACCTTCATAACAGTGAATCCGTACTGTAAACTATTTTATTTTTAAACCGAAGTCGTGTTGTGTTACTGCGATTTGAGTCCAAGTAATATCTCTAGTTTTGTATTTGGTACATCTGTCAAAAGACCCATTTTTGGTTAAAGTTTGGCTATTTTCTTGCAAGATGACGCTAAACTCAACCTTTAACATTAACATTTTATTTTATTATTATTAAGTAATGTTTTTTTTTTAGTATAATGAGAGGCTAAAATCGACATTTCACTTTATTGAACGATGCCAAATAATTGCCTCAAAATCCACCTTATAGGCTGGGTTTTACATTTTATTTCCAAAAATGTACCAACTTCATAAATCCGGCTTAAAATCGTCCTGGCTAAATTTTCGTATTCTCTAATCTTATTTTAGTAGTTTGGAACTAAGATAAGATTAAAACTTAAAGATTAAAGACTAAGTAAAAAAAAAAAACTAATTTAATTTTTAGACGGTGAAGGAAAAGACGGCACAAAACGATGAAGAAAAACATCGGAGTGTACCTATGTCTTAGAACCAAAAATAAGAAGTTATATCAATTTGTCTAGTTCATGTGACATCTACCAATCCGCACTGGGTCCGCATTTTGGCCCATCAATAGTGATTTTAATATCGTTCGGAATTATTCATCACGCATGCGGGATTGCTCCGCATATAGTTTTCTGCGGGCTGCTGTGCGTTGTGGTTGTGTACAATGGACGGCAATCCCGCATGCGTGATCAAAACCACACGATATTAAAAACACCCTAAGGCTAATAATTATTATATTTATAATAGGCATGCTACATATTTTTTAAAATAAACCAATTAAAGGTTAAATAATAAAAAAAAAAACATTATTTTCTCAGAAACTACAATATAAACCACCAACATTAAGTACTTCATCGTATTATAAAATTCACTCCATCCCTTAAAACCAACTAAACCACCCAAGAATCATAAATGAGGCTCCAGCTAACCTAATTAGAACCAAAAATCAGCGATTAATTTTTCAGAGAGCCCATCAAATGTCAGGCTGTCGTGATCACTAGGGATATAATATAATACATTTGGACGTGAATTCCTTGGCTTCTCAATTATGTAAAGTTAACGGAGAAAAGGCTCCAGACTTCTGAATCTTTTATAATGAGGCTAAACGAACGATTAAATGGAAGTTGGGAAAACCAATGGCCTTTTTAATGTGTGTTTAATAAATAAGATGACAGAGATGTCTTAGATGTTAAAAGGATTAATTGAAAGCTCAAAACCATTTAGGTTTATTTTTCTAGTAGGAACCATAAGTCTGAGTGAAAAGTAATCTACGAAATGTCTTACCTAAGTATATTACTTATTATAAATTCAAAACAGTAACTCAAGCTTGCAGCTTTAAAATTACTTAGCATAAATGTCATTTTTGATTTGTACATTTTTTAATCTTTCGTGTTCCATATTTTGGCATTTGCGAACCATTAGTGGTCCGAGGATCACAGGTTGGGAACCACTTGAAGTATCTTTTTGGTCTTTGATTATATAATATATTATCTAGATGGAGCATCCCCATAAAAACATAACAAGAAAAACGAGCCCAAAATTCAGTCCAATCAATCCAGTCTTGTACACTGAGCATCTTTATCTCTGTGGGCGTAATAACGATAGCAGCTACTATGAAATCTCCTTCTTAAATTAGTTCTACAATATTAATAAAAAAAAAACATTTTAGGGAATTTGTATTTGGAATAAAATAATAAAAACATAACTAAATAATAAATCAATTGATGTACTTACAAATATAAGACTTTGGAACAAAGAATTGGCGACACTGAAGAAAACTGGCGCAAATTGCAGTAGAAACCACGGAAAATCTGGTATTTTACGTGAACTTTCACTCTTCTAATGTACTCATAAATTAAAAAAGTTAAAAAAATATAAGTAGGTAACTATTTAATCACGATGAATTGACAATAAATGAATGACGAATATTTTTTCCAAAAACTTTTACAGTTTTTAAAAAAACACGTATTTCCTGGAAGAAGTTTTGTGAAATATTCGATTGAATGACGGAATTACCGAGTGCCTTTTTGTCATACACTGCGTTGGATTGCGTTGAATGAACGGGATGAACCAACAATCTTTTAAACTATATTCAGGTTGACGATAAACGAGTGGGAAAGGGCCTTCTTCTTATGAGGGCCGTCGTACCTAGATCGTATAACGAAGAATCATAGCACCAAAAAGTATAGTAAATATCAAGCACGTTTTATATGGTAGTTTCTGCCATGACATCAACTTCGTATTTGATTGACGCCATTTTGAGCACTGTTCTATTTTTGAACGATTTTTTAAATGGATGGCCTGTTTTTACAGTATATACGGCCAGTAACCCTTATAGAAAAAATAAATGTATTGAACGAGGTTTGCTGAGGATACTTTTCGGAAAAAGTTTCGGGTTGGAATATGTCCGCCCCGGACCTTAGGGACGCGAGTGTCAGATTCAGTCCGCTAAATTGTGAGAATAACTTTGAAGTATTAAATGTACAAAATAATCTCAAGTTGGAACGAGTCTGTTTGGCCGACATTGCATGCAAAACAAATGTTGCTTTTTTTATACCATAATAAGGCTTCTTTCCTTCATGGAGTTGAAAAGGAGGAAAAAGCCAGTAGATTTATTTTTAAGTTGGACTTCTTTTTGGTTTTCTTTTATAAATAACTTCTTGTGCCCAGATTTTTTTTTATTATGGATAGGCTTGCGTTTTAACACTATCTCACCTGATGATGCAGTCGACGGTGGAGCACGGTTGTCTAGAAATATGTATTCATTCTTGAATTAAATACCGCCAGGTTGTAGATATCAGGAATCAGCCTCGGGCAGGGAATTCCACTCCTTAGCTGTACGTACAATAAGAGCGAGAGGGAGTGTCAGACTAAGTGACTAAAACTCACTTGTGTTCCCTCAGTTGCTCTTTGCGTCCAAAGCCACGGAGACTATTTCAAACAATCCAGCATCTTTTCAGGCAACGGGCCCAGTCACCAAATTTAGCTATAACCCGCCCCTAGCCAAGTTACGACCCTTTCGTTTCGATTCTCTTGCGTCGAACGCCTCCAGTAGGCCACACCTCCGATTCCTTTGTTCTGACCACGTGATTGAGCGTTGAGATGACGTCAGAACAAAGGAATCGGAGGCATGGCCTACTCGAGGCGTTTGACGCAAGAGAATCGAAACGAATCGGTCGTAACTTGGCTAGGGGGGCTGAATAGGTCACTTCTAGGTAAACGTGCTCCATCGTCGACCACATTATCGTTTACCATCAGGTGAGTTAGTGGACTAACGTGAGCCTACGCACACTAAAAAAAATTGACTTAACTTTGACATTGAAAAATGTACAAAACTTCGGTTTTCATCTAGAACGTTTAAAAAAGTTCTAGACTATTTGGCCCACTTTTAAAACTGTCAGTCAACATTAAAAATTTTATTACGAAAATTGAAAATATATACTTTATGTGCTAAAAGTAATAATACATTTTTATCGTCATAATATGCAGATACTGTGCCAAAAATGATGTCAGAATTTGCGTCAGGCGTCATCGTCATAAAATGGTGATGATCATCGAGGGTGATGACGTAATGATTATATTTTTTGTCTTTTCTTATAATAGGTATGTCGTGATGTCTGTCATTTTGGTCAGATGTTTTTGTTATTTAAAGATTGTTATTATATGTCTGGTAGATTATGTTAAAAATAGAACAAAAACATGCCATCACTGTTTAAACAAAATTATATTTTTAGACACCTACCTTCTGGTAGGTACCTACAGAGGCGTAGCGTGGACTAATTTAGACGTGGGCGAAGGCACATCGGCGAAGCCATTTTCTTTCATAAATTCGAAAACGAGACAGCGACAATCGCAACCCAGTTTTTGATCACATCGTCGCATACCATCAGGATAAATAGTGGTCAAACACGAGCCTATCAATCATAAAAAAACCCTTGTTCTTAAAGAACCCTCGCTTGTGCGAGGCCCCTTTAGGTGCGAGGCCTTTGGCGAGGGTCCACTTCGCCCCCGCCTTGCTACGCTACTGGGTACCTACCTACTTATTTTTTGGAAATCATGTTGCCAACGTATGTCTAACATACGTTACATAAGTTAAGTTTTATAAGAGTAGGAAATGTTTGTAATCAGTGATTTTTATTTGCATAGGTACGCGAGTGTGATTTATACGGAAACTATACATAGGTGTATACTATATGTAGGTACCTACATTTATACTTAATTTCTTGTTGTGCTTGTATAGGCACTGGGACCAAAGCATATAGCAAAGGGCCCCTTTGCACCCCGGTCCCAGTCCCAGCATAAATAAAAAAAGCCTTTCCTATTAGAATATTAGGTACATTTTAATACAAGTGGAGAAAGTTTGTCATTGTAGCCGAGGCGGCATTCACTCGAGCCTTGGCGAGGGTGTTATGAGGGCTCTGACAAATTTCCACGTGTATCAAACGACGTTTTTAAATGCGCATACGAAGACATAAATTATCGGGGATTACCGCGCCCAGCCTGATACGATAAATGTAATAAAATTGTGGCGAGCACTTTTCCACACTAGTGCGAAAAACCGGGATAAGAGCAGGTTTTCGAGTAGGTGTATTGAAAATATTATTTCCAGTATCGAAACCGGTGCTTTTGGTACGTATCTACCAATATTATTATTCGTCCTCCCTCCACAAAACAAAAAAAAGACCATTATATTAAAACAGAAATTAAACGAAAACTCAATCCAGCCTTATTTTACCATTTTCCGAAATGGAAACCGGAACACGACGCGTTCAGGTATCGCAAGCCACTTCCGGTGGCCATGTTCCCGGGTATGACGTCACACACCCTTGTGTTACGTCACTGACAACTGACATACACGTGGCAGTAAGCCCTTTATGCTGGCGATATAATATCCTGTAATACTGCAAAAGCTTTTGAAGGGATTATGGGGGTTTGTTAAAGATATTTAAGGGTAAGACAACGCCATGAATCCATTATCTAATCCTAATAAACAAAGAGAGAAAAGTAAAAAAAAATCGGTCAAGTGTGAGTTGGATTCACACACTGAGGGTTCCGTACAGACTTACCTACTTATTTCGAGGTGTAACTACAATACTGTTTTCGGATTTTTTCCTCTACTTGTGCTACATAGGCTACATGGCATTGATTCTTGCCAAACATGATTCTAGGTTAACGGGAAGTTCCCTATATGTTTTGATTCCCTTGCAAATGAATGTCGAAATCTGCGCCATAAACTACCTAAGTATAAATGGTCTTTACTTTAGATTGTATTGTAGAAGTATAATTTTTATTTTATATTTTTGTCAGACGGGCAACAAAGTGATCCTTTAAAGGTTTCGTTTTGCCAACTGAGGTACGGAACCCAATTTTTTTTTCTTCTGTGTTATATCCGCGATCAGTCTCTGGCATTATAGACAATTTTGTTTTTTTTTTTATTCTTTATAGGTTTGTGCTTGACCGCTATCACACCTGATAGAAAGCGACGATGCGGTCGACGATGGAGCGCGCTTACCTCTTGACTTAAAGATTCCCAGGTTGTAGCCATCAGGAAACAAAGATTCCGGCAAGGAATTCCACTCCTTAGCTGTACCACAATGAATGTGTTCCCAAAACGTTTTGTGCATATATGTGGGATGTACACGATGTACCGGTGGCGCATCGCCGTAAGCCTGGTGGTCCGATGATGGAACGGGTTAGGCGGAATTAGGTTATGCAATTCCGACGCACACTCCCCGAAATGCAACCGGTAGAAAACAGATATTCTAGCAACTCGGCGTCGATGCTCAAGACTTTGAAGCCTCAACTCAACAAATGCATGATTGCCAATGATCCTCCTGGCTTGCCTCTCAGTTGCCTCAAGTGCACAAAGCTGGTATCGCGCAGATCCGTCCCAAAGATGAGAGCCGTACTCCATACACGATCGAAATTGCGCTTGATAAAGTTTGAGCAGAGCTGTTCCGGCGTGAAGTACTGTCTGACCTTCGCGAGGATTTCTAGCTTTTTGTGTGGTGGCGCTATGTCAGTTGGAGTGCCCCCCTCATTGGGAACGTCTCCTCATCGTGTATCTAAATGATGTCTTTTCGCTTGAAATGCTTTACGTAGCTACGCATCGTGAGCTGTATACAGCCCCCCTAGCCAAGTTCCAACGTCACGCCTCCTATTCCTTTGTTTTGACCATGTGACTGAGCGTTGAGATGACGACAGAATAAAGGAATCGGAGACGTGGCCTACTCGAGGCGATCGACGAAAAGAGAATCGAAACGAAACGGTTGTAACTTGGCCCCCTTAGCCAAGTTACAACCGTTTTTCCTGGTTACTTAGTCGGGTATTTCTTTAGCTTCTCCCGGTATTTCGAAGTAACGTTTTGGATTTCCTCCTTTATCGTGGGCATTTTCAGATGCTCGTAAATTTCTTGGTTGGTCACATACCATTGGACATTGCTGATCGTTCAGAGTATAATGTTTTGCATTCTCTGCAAGCATGAGATGGTTGAAGCCTCATATCATCTTCCTGCCCTTGTCCCGTGTTATTTGGGGTCGGCGCAACATGCTTTTTTTCTTCCATTCTACCCTGTCACTCGACATGCTATCATTAACTTCCTTTTATTTCATATTACTCTTCACACAATCCATCCATCTTTTCTTTGGTCTCCCTCTCCCTCTCCATCCATCCACATGTAAACTCATAACTCTTTTAGTAACATGCGCTAAAAAATTAAAATAATTTTTACAGTAATCTAACATGGTATATTTCCCTGTGACAATAAACTATTTTATGATTAATTTATTACGAAAAAACCCAAGCAGCTACAAAAACAAAACAATACAAAAAATATCGAAATAACTCGGCATATAACAATACAGAAAGCTAAAATCAAAACTGTAACAAAAACATGCGCTGAATATCCATTATTTAAAGCACAAACCGATTGCGTTCTACGAACCACAATTCGTATTTTCAAATGCAAAACGTCGCGTCACTTCAAAAACGCAAACTGTTTGCGTAGTTTTTTAAAGGTATAATATAAAAGCAGAAACTAACTGACTGACACATTAACACACAACACACGCCAAAACTACAGGGACTAGGAGCGTGAAATTTTACACATTGCTTTTTTTGACGTAGGCGAGCACTAAGAAAGGATTTTCCAAAATTCACCCCCTACGGGGATGAAACGGGGGTCCTACCTTCACGCGCGCGAAGGAGCTGGCAGAAGCTAGACATCAAATAACTTCTCCCGCTCTGAATGGAGTGCGAGGGCGTGTCAGACTTTAGCTTACCATGACCAACCCGTGTTCGTTCAGTAGCCTTTTGCGTTCCAGGGCCACGGTAACACTGTCCAGAAACCCAACAAAGTTAATACCTCCTGCAGAACCTTTTGGGCAATACAGACGTGATATTTTGAACCTAAACCTAATTTTATTACCACTATTAAATTAGGTTCAGGTTTAGGTTTAGTTTCGGTATTTTACAGCATGCATTTTGGATAGTGTGCGGATTACATGACTTGATTCCGCCATCACCTTTCTATTTATACCCTATTACGTTGTTGACACCTCTAAGGTCCGGACGAAGTGTTTCGCCTTGTCGTTTATACCGCGTACATCGAAGAACTGGAACAATTTGCCTGCTGCGGTCTTCCCGTTCGGTTATAATTTAGGTGTATTCAAGATTCTTAATAAACTTGTGCGCTTCACCATAAACGATTGCACTACTGCTTTCCATCAGATGGGATCACAGTCAAGTACAGGTTTATGCCATTAAAAAAAAACTATGAACTTGAACACTGTGAACCAATTCCAAACAAAACTCAATCACTCAGAAATACACTTGGTAACTTACCTCTGGCTCGAAGTGTCAAATAGAGATGAGCCATCGCCCGGGAATATCCGCAGGGTATCCGACCTAAATAAACTCATTTCACATTTATACCCACAGACGTAGAGAACTAGACTGAACATTACCATCACGAAATTGAATAATCCGTAGAAAGAGACGAAGTTGTGTTTAGAGGTATACGGAACTGAGTGTAAAGTCACACATACTTCTTTCGAAAAGCGAGGATCCTCCGATCAGACGGATGGAATGTCTTATCTAGGCAACTGCCCAGTAGATTATTTTGGGCTATTGTATAAGTTCAAATCGTGCGGCAAACTCTGATTGATTTTGTAGTTGAGTTCTTAATGTAACGCCATAGAGGTGTCTCTTTTCTGTAGTTTGTAAACGAAAGTGACACAAACAGCTTTACTCATCTTGCTTCAGTTATCTTTGTGTTCTAGAGCCACGGTTAATCTTTCAAACATTCCCGTAGCCAAATAATATTGCAGCCAACACTAACAGCCTGTGATGTGGACTGTTCAGAATTTTTGAAAAAAATAAATAAACAAGCGCCCACGCGATAACTTTGTATCTCGCACAGTTTTCTGTCAGTTTCATTTGACAGCCATACTGCCCTGCGTTCAAAAATGAGGTTAGATTTAACTCTAATAACGTCATCATCGTAGATACTCTACGCTCGCATTTTTGAAACCGAACGTAGAGTTCAACAGTTAATGCCAAGCTCCCCTCATTCCTGCTCGGAGTTAGAGTTAGTTGGGTTAACTCTAGAGTAGCTACTCGAGTTATAAAAGAACGACCCTGGGTTGCAACTGGAAGCATTTTTGAACAGTTAGAGTAACGATCCTACCCTATTCTGGTTATTTTTGAACACAGGGCATGGGAACGTGTAGTCTAGTTCTCAATGTTTACGTGTATACCTTTATCGGGACCGTGAAATATGATTTTCACTAAATTGCCATACTATTGGATTTTAAAAGTAACATTATAGTGATTTCTATTTAAAATAACATAGAAGTTATTGTTAATTCATTCAGCGTCAAAGTTTAGTTCAAGGAATTAGAAGTTACTTGTTGCTGTTTGCTAATGAAAATGATCATGAATTTTAATTTAATTACTAAACTCAATGAACAAGTTTAGCTTTCTATGGAAATTTGTTTGTCTAGGAATTTTGTTTACTTTGTACCTACGTATTAAATATCTACTTTAAAAGGAGAAATTGACTGACTGACTGACAACGTACAGTCAAAGATCAACGCGCATAGAAGCAGGAGTGCACAACATTTATTTTTCGAGACAAATTCAAACAATTTTAATAAATAATGGTTCAATATAAAATTTTAACATTAGGTACATACTTAGATAAATTTGATTATTGTAAGGTAAGTACTAAACACTCGTAAGTACACAACACGCAGATAGGTAAATGAAATGTATTTTTTTTTTAATAAACATCTTTATTTCCAACAATTTTACATTTTTTTTAAATGGCGTATTAACAAGTCTTCTCCTTACAAAACATATGAATTGTACACAATACAAGGCAACAAGATAATAATTTAACATTCATACAAATAGAAATAACTAATAGCCGAGCAGTGGTGGCCGAGTGGTAACGGCCCCGAGTTACGAGTTGTAGGTCGCGGGTTCAAACCCAGCCAGGCGCATTACTTTGTGTAATTTAGTTCATCACCACTGCTCTCAAAACGGTGAAGGAAAACATCGTGAGGAAACCGGCATGTCCTAGAACCAAAAATTCGAAGACATGTGACATCCACTAACCCGCACTGGGCTCGCGTGGTGGATTACGGCCCATTCCCTCTCCTAGAGAGGAGGCCTGAGTCCCAACAGTGGGAACATTAAAAGGCCGACTATGACTAATAGCCTGGGACTAATAGCCGCAGCCTTGGAGGCAAACGACGGCCACGCCGCAGTCCTGTCCATCATCAACAGCCACGACCACCCTAACAAGAGTGCCCGATTATAAAGAAGAAGAGAATAGCTAGGTATAATGAATAACGTTCCAGGTACTGACAACCCCTGCTTCTTTTAGGTTTTGACATGGACACTAGCAGTCTAAGTAAGAACTAAATAATTAATTTAATTAAAAGCCTTTTATATTCAGAAGATGGATAGTTCAAATTAATTCATTTAAGTATAACAGTTGGTATATAAGTTGATTATAATAAATTCAGCATAAACACAATATACATAATATATTGTACTTTTATTACAAAGTGTACCCATTTTTTTTTTGTTGCCGGGTGGAAAATTCTCATGGATGTCCTTCGCCTGGGGCAGGCGAAGGGGTCTGTCAGACTCTTACTGACTAAAAACCACCTCGGTATTCCCTCCCACACTTGGACCGGGGATCGTGGGAGACAAAGTGTACCCTAAAATAACCTTTTTTAACTTCTGTCTAATGCTGCCGCGAACAGAGTATAACTTATTATAGAATAACTCAAACGTCAGCATTGCTGTCCTTGCATTAGAACCGAACATACATATAATATTTTATTTTATTTTTATTCCACAACTATCACACAACGCCGTCTAGTCCCAACCTAAGCAGAGCTTGTGTTATGAGTACTAGACAACTGATAAACATACTTATATATTTCTAAATACATACACATATAGATAAATTACACCCAGACACAGAACAAATGATCGTGCTCATCACATAAACATTTGTCCTGGGTGGGAATCGAACCTACGACCTCCGGCTTAGCAGTCAGGTCAACTAACCACTAGACCAACAGGCCAGTCATAAATATCTGCGACATAGTAGTGTCAATATAACAGAAAAAAAAAATTAATTGTCTAACTTACCTTTTTTCTCTAAATAAAACGCGACAATTGGGATCAATATTTTTCAATCTGTGACTTACTAACGAATAAATCACGCGTCAATCTAAATTGCATTAGATCTGCACTCACGAGTAAAGATACGCACTTCGTGTAAAGACCCGCACAGATAATATAGGGCTCATCGTCGTGTCGTGCTGACCACACACTGTCACTCATGCGATACGCGGACACGCTAACTACTTTAAATAACATTAGCGCAGCTTGTTTCCATTCTACTCTAGATTGGTTTTACGATAAAATATCGCAGTTTATTAATCTACAAGAAACTAAAAAAATAACTAACTTCAACAGCAAAGCAACTTTAAAATTTACAAAATACTTTACTTTGAAATTCTGAGGTATCAAAAAAACGTAAAAAAAAATACCAATAATGACGAATCTGTACTTTTTGCCGTCTTCAGTCAAAAACGAAAAAAAAAAACGATTTTGTTTTGTCACAAAATTAGAGATCCTTTTTTTTTCTTTTTTTTCCCCAGCCCGTCGGACTAGAGATTATGGCTAGCACTCTTGTGCATCCTTTTCGGCAAACGTCAAGTAGAATTCTTATGTCACTATCACAGATATGTCATGTTTGACATATCTGTGGTCACTATATTAAATAAGTAGTCGAAAGCTCTATCAGTTGATTCGATCCCTTGTCGACCTACCATTGTTTATTTTGTTGTAAATCGTTAGAAATTATGCTACAGTAAATAAATGCAGAAATGTAGAAATTCCAATACTTTAATCTGAAAACTACAAAAATTAATGTTAATTTTGGAATTTTGACGTAATAATAATTCAAATATTCCATCTATTAATTGGTTTCGTGCTATATTTAGCATAATTAAAATGTAATAAAAAATACTCGAAGTCCTTTAGTTTTAATTATATAGTAGTACTAACAATATCCGCAATTCGGTCATGTCCCTACAGACACCCCTACTTCACGACACCACTGACAGGTGGACCAACCTTTAATTTACAACGTTTAATTTATAAACTACATCATTACATCATCACCATTTTACTAACAGAGTATACAATTAAGTTAAAAAAAAACTGGGCAAATGCGAATCGGACTCGCACACTGAGGGTTCCGTATAAACTTACCTATGAAAACAGTTCAATTTAGGATTCTATGTAAAAGGTAGTTGGTTACCTACCTACCCTATGAATTTTGATTCCTTTTAGAGTGTCGAAATACACGTTTTTTGCGACATATACGGCCGTATCGTTTTTTTCCGTTAACTCAGATGTTTGATTTTTTCACAGCTTCAAAAGACCGCAGACTTGAGTATATGGTTTTAATATCAACTCGATAACTCCACACATTCCCGAGATAAAGGGTCTTAACAGACAGACAGACGGACGGACAACAAAGTGAACTTATAAGGGTTACGTTTTTTCATTTTGAGGTACGGAACCCTAAAAAGGGACCAATAGTGACAGAATACTTGTGTGACTATGGGTGTACACCGCGACAATTGAACGCGTTGTTATTGTGTGTATACAAGTTGGTTTGGATGTTCGTAAAGACAAGCGACGGGTTAAGCTAATTAAAATGACGTGTCGAGTGTCACTGGACACGCTCACTGCAATGACTACACATTGCGCCCCCAGGAAGAAGGCAATTGGCGGATTAACGCGTTCCCATTTCCTTGCCAAGCACGATATTGTGCTCTCGCCACTTATAATAGTCCTTTACGTTTTATGACTTAAGGCCCTAGCTCCCGAGTAGTGCCATAAAAAGATAACTTTCTGAAGCCTACTTATCGGCTAGGTCAATAGGTTTGAGAAAAATAAATGTTTGTCGGCGCAAGGATGCTGATCATCATTGAAGCTCCGTCCAGGGACTCTGTTTTGTGGGCGATGACTGGGTATCGAGCAATAAACAAACTATTCCAGATCACACAATTGATTTATTATGATGCAAGCTTTAGGTATTCACTTCACACAACAAGCCGTGAGACAGTCTCCGAGACTCGACGTTGTTTGCACGACTGCCGACAGAGAAAAGAGCTCTGGACTTTTTTTTAGTGAGTGAAGTGAGAACCTCGGAGGTTGTCGGCTGCTTAACCAGACTTGAAATCTGAACCTCTGCGGTCGGCACTTATATCTGCTCGGTTCGTGCAAACGTCCGCGCGAATTCTGTCAAAATTAAATGTGTCACTTTTCACTTATCTCGTTCATTCGTTTTCAAGCTTCCGTACTATTAACTACACCGACATGTTTATTATAGATTCATGTACAACATTATCAACATATGATTTTTTTCATATGACTAATACTTATGCCAAAAAAAAAATTTGCAACATATTTTTTCGCTTGTTTTCCCTACTCCTTTCAAACGATTTTGATCTTTACACATATGATTACACAAAAAAAGGCTGGTTAAGTGTTCTTCAGAATGTATATAGCATGTGTAAATCAATATTAATCAATATTTCGCAAAGAAAATGGTTTTAAAGGTCAGCGGAGCTCTATGCAGACGCAAGCGGCAATACGACTTTGTGTGCATTTAATAAATCCGGCCAGATGTTAAAGGGACTATACGCCTTAAGTTTTATGAATTAACGTAGAAAGTAGTGCATTTGTTAATTAAATGTTGAGTTTTTTGCTTTGTTTATAATAGCGTATAATTATGTTATTACGTGAGGCCGTTGCATTTAGTTTGCTTAATGAAAATTGTGGTGTGTAATAAAATGGCGGCATTCTTGCTTATTGCGAGTGGGAGCGCCCTGAAACACGTAGCGGCGCAGATTAACATATAAAGCTACAGTAGGTACTAATTTTTGCTAAAGTCGCCTATTCCACATAAATTGTGTATTTTGTAGGATGAAAATTACTCGGATCACACACACACCCCAATTAGAAAATTGAGTTACAATCATAATTCAAATTGCAAAAAAAGCATTGAAATATTCAATGAATGAATGAATGAATGAATGGATGAAAGAATGAATGAATGAAAGAAAGAACGAATGAACGAATGAAAGAATGAATGTATGAAAGAATGAATGAATGAATGAAATAATGAATGAATGAAAGAATGAATGAACGAATGAATGAAAGAATGAATGAAAGAATGAATGAAAGAATGAATGAACGAATGAATGAATGACTGAACGAATGAATGAATGACGTTTACTTATTACTTATTTAAAAAAATAACATTTCCCCACACTAGGAATAACTTCTGTATTATGTGTGCGTTCACGAACATGTAAACTCACATACTCAAGACACCCAGACCCGGAGAAACTATCTATAGGCCATATATGTTCCGTGTGAGAATCGAACTTGCGACACGCAGCGCAGCAGCCGATCGCCCAACCGCTGCGCTTAAGTAGCGTTTTTTTAATAAATTAGTTATTCTTAGGTGAAAGTAATTGAAGGTAAATAATATGGGAATAGACGTACGTTGGTATTGGTACCTACCTAACTACGCATGTACACAGAAATACGCTAGTAACACAATCAAGATTCATCAAAATAGGTAATTTTTAGGGTTCCGCACCTCAAAAGGAAAAAACGGAACCCTTATAGGATCACTTTGTTTTCCATCTGTCTGTCTGTCAAGACCCTTTATCTCGAGACGCGTAGAGGTATCGAGTTTAAAATGAAACCCATATATATACTCAGGTCTGCGGTCCCTTGAAGCTGTGAAAAAATCAAATTTCTAAGTTAACGAAAAAAAGATACGGCCGTTTATGTCGCAAACATCGTATATTTCGACATTCACAAGGTTATCAAAATTCATAAGGTACTTCCCGTTGACATAGAATCCTGAAATTAGGCATGAAGCAAGGTCTCATAGCACAAGTATAGAAAAAAAACTGAAAACTGTAAATTTAAAGTTACGTCACAATAAAAAACTTTTTTTGTGATTCGGAAAAATATTCGGGAATTGAACTATTTTCATAGGTGAATTTGTACGGAACACTCAGTGCGCGAGCCCGACTCGCACTTACCCGGTTTTTTTAAGTTAACATAATTCTTGATTATATGACAAAAAATTACCTATTTTAAAAATAGCTAAAACGACTCGCGCGTTGTTCAATAAGCGATGATTTAGTCGACGATGGAGCACGTCTACCTAAAAGTGACCAATTCACTCATGACTGAAAAACCCCTAGCTTGTAGTTTTTTTTTATTCTTGATAGGTTCGCGCTTGACCATTATCTCACCTGATGGAAAGCGACGATGCGGTCGACAATGGATCGCGCTTACCCAGAAGTAATCTATTCACTCTTGACTTAAAGATTCCCGGGTTGTAGCTATCAGGAAACACAGACTCCGACAGGGTCTCCTTATCTGTGTGTGTGGGCCTGTGGAATTCCACCTTTTTTTCAAGCCGATGTTTTAATACCAGAACTCTGAATCACACCCTTCAACCTGCTAGCCTCGCAGCAACTTCCATCAGCCGGCATCCTGGCGAGATGCATTTGCCACTAAAAGCTACTCCGTGTACTGAATATGTTGTATGTAACTATATCTCGTACATGTTTAAAGTAGATGACAAAATGCAGAGTGATGAATTATGTTCTAGAAGTAAGGGTCGGGAAGTTTTTGTAAAGAGAAATAAAATTAATTGAGCTTTTTGCCAAAAGAGATTGTTTCTACTTTTTTTGCAACAATGCGTGCGAATGAGCCTTGAAATAAATAAAAAATTCTTTATTTCAGGCAAACTTGCATGTTATCAGCATCATAGCTTTTTCCCTATTTTTTTTTTTTGTTCGGTGGGAAAATCATCTTATGACATTCCCCGCTCGTAGGCGGGGCGGGAGATAGTGTCAGACTTTTACTGACTAAAAACCCACTCCTATTTCTTCGTTGCCTTTCGTACCAGGGCCGAGTCTTCCTTTCAGAATCGGACCCTTGGCCCCAGTAGGCTTCGACCCTGCTGGGCCCCTACAGTTGCTGACATCTCCTTGAGGCGCGCGTGGAACAGCACACGCCGTTGACGACTTGGGCTCGGTCCGGACGGTTACCGGACGGTCGGACGGCGAGCCACCCATTGCTCGCCGTCCGCAAGCCCGCTTTCCTTACTAGCTTGGGGACGGCTTATAATTTAAGTCAAAGTCAAATCATTTATTCGCATAATATGGGTAGATATATATGGTACATGAATGTTACATTATACAATATAACAGTAAAGATCCTCATATTCACCATTTCTGGCATGCGAAACTTAAAATAATAATTAAAAGGAATGGTTAGGTACCTATACATACTCTTAACATTTAATTACTTGAAATCACAAAACTAACTATTATTGCACTAATAGGAACATAGTGAGGTGTTACAGTAATTTTCTATTCTTATAACTAAGGTATTATTATTAACCGTATGTGGTTGAATACCCATGTTTCAGAAAGTACGACTGCTTATCAGACCTCCACAGCCCAGTTTCTGGGCAACACTTTACTCCATGGCTATGGCTTATAGTGAATACCTCGTAACTTTGAAGTAGGTTTTTTTTTTATGTGGGAAATCATCCAAATGACTTCTCGCGCTCTGCGACTTTTACTGACTAAAACCACACCTGTATCCTTCAATTACCCTTTGCATCCTAGGACTACGGGTTTCCCTTTCAGAAATTCTCCGCGGTCCTAGTTAGCGGGCATCGGCTCTGCTGGGCCCCTACGGTTTGCTGACATCTCTTTGAGGAGCGCGAGGATCTTAAAAAAAAAAAAAACTTTGAAGTAGGTACGTAACTTTTCAAGAGGCACATAAAATCTAGACCTTTAATCATCATCATCATCTTCCTGCCCTTGTCCCGTGTTATTTGGGGTCGGCGCAACATGTTTTTTTCTTCCATTCTGCCCTGTCACTCGTCATGCTATCACTAACTTCCTTTTCTTTCATATCACTCTTCACACAATCCATCCATCTTTTCTTTGGTCTCCCTCTCCATCCATCCACATGTAACCTTTATTATCATGTAATTACAATGGGCTTCTACGTGTTTTATTCAAATATTTAAAACTATTGATTTATTTCAAACGCTTGTTTCCACTTGGACTCATTAGTTTTATGACAATAACAAAATATTTGCATTCTATCTAACATCTTTATAAAAACTCCATAATTGAAAAAAAAGAAAAAGAATATGAACAGTAACCATTTTTAAACCAATATGCATCCGAATACACTTAATTCTATAAATATAAATATTGTGAAATGTGTTACGTTCTTGTTGTCGCATATTCTTAGGTACTTCAAAATTCACATTATTCCCCAAGCTTGAGTCACCGAACAACTGTTCCAGAAATTCTAAAGAAATAAAATATAGAACGCAAACAACACTTGTGTGCATAACTGTACATGAACAAAGGCGGGTCACCACTCAACAGTTTCAATACAAAGAAGTACAGCTGAGTGGTAAAACACTTTTCATCCCGATTGTATCACGGTACTGTGGAATCTGGTGCAGCTTAAATAAAATATTTATCAATAAACTTACTCGAAAACCAGCTCTTATCCCACCGCTTTTAGGCACGCAATAGACCGTTTTCCGCACTAGTGCAGAAAAGTGCGCGTACTCTCCCTGCTACAATTTTATTACATTTATCGTATCAGGCTGTGTATGTCGACCCCTACCAGTCGCCAGTCAACCCCCTTTATTCTTTTCTTCGTAAGTGTATTGAAAAAAATCGTTTGATACACGTGCAAATTTGTCACCGCAGGCCTCGGCTCCATGACACACTCGCCTACGGCTCGTGCAAATTCCACCTCGGCCGCAATGAAAAACTTTCTGCACTTGTATTAAAATGTACTACTATAAATATGTCCAAAATAAATAAGAAAGAGTCTGCGTAAATATTACACCTGCTTAAATGGTGTAGGTAAATCAGGATGGATTTACTTACACCAACTTATGTATATGGATACATAAGTTGGTGTATCTATCAAAACTAAGTATAAACTACATCATCATAATCATTTCATCTGAAAGTCATGTGCGTCTCGCGTCCATCGGTTTCTCTGAAACCCCTTACCAGGTGGTTGGTCCACCACGTGGTAGGCCTTTCAACGCTGCTTCTTCCGGCATTCGGTCACCACTCCAGAACTTTCAGCCCCATCGACCTTATGTTCTCAATTATTAAGTTTGGCCATTCTTCAAGCTATGTAAAAAAACTAAGGTAACCTTAGTTCTCCTACAGATATTTTCATTTCTTTATTCGATTTGATTCTTGATTCGATCACGCAAGGAAACTACAAGCATAGCCTCTACCCTTCGATGACTTTAAAGCCTTCTGATGACCAAGTTTCAGAGCCAATTGTGTCATCACTGGCAACACGCACTGGAACTTTCATCTTGAGACGCGTAGATCGATCAGAGCCGCCCAAACGCTGCCCAGCCAAGGCAGATTCGACGATTAACCTCTTTCACGAAGTTAGACCTGCCTAACTGGACCGTCTGTCCTAGGTAAACGTAATCGTCTACAACTACTGTCGTCGTATCGTCTACAGCAGTGATAGTACACAATATATCTCTTATCCTTCAGAAATATCTGTTAACTAATTAATGGAATCAATCCCACCAGACGCCATTCTATCCACTACAGCAATTTTACTGGCAATAAATAATAATGATGCTGATATCTCTGAGTATCCGAAATTAAGGTTTCGAGAAAACTAATTCTATAAATACACTAGCAACTGCCAGCGGATTTGCTCTCGTAAATGTAGAAAATTATTCCTGGGATGTGTTGACATTTCTTACATAAGTACTCGTTTTGCTTCTTTTTTATGTTCATTGATGTTCCTACATCTGGTCATGCATGCAAGCAAGTTGCAAGTACTATGATATAAATGCATCTGATCGGCCTGCGAAACCCGCTGCCTGGGGTGTCTGCAGTTGGCGTCGGCTGGGGCGTCATGATTTCCGACTCCGTTCCCTCGCGGTTGCGACCATCTTCTACGTTAACGTTACTGCTACATAGAAGGAAGCGGCCGCTTCCCATTCCCTATTGCTTTTGACCATGGCCTGAACCAGGGTCCGAAGTAAAACGTCGCCGCTAATAAAGCTAAAGCTTACCTCTTCAATTTTGGTCATCACATCTTTTTTAACTCACAAAACATGTGTAGGTAAAGATGTGCAAAAAGTGAATCCTTGTTCGTCTAATGATCACAAAGCACGACTACTGATCGTAAGGTTCTGGATTCGATTCTTGGGTCGGGTAATATTATTGAGTTTTTCCATTGGAAACCCCTCCGTACCTAGCAGCTCGAAGTTTGGTAGTCAGACTCGTCAAGCACTTGAAGCTGTTAGTCCTGCGCCTCAACTTTCCCCGAACGTATACTATGAATGTAAAGGAATAGAAATTGCAGCTGTGTTTGCGCACACACTTGTGCACTATAATATATCTCCTGCGTACTTGACTGATCCCTGATATGAGAGGATTATACAAAATAAACACTAAACCTTCCACAAGCAAAAGTGCAGAAAGAGTATTTCAAAATAAAAGCATCATTTTCTTGTTATTTTCCTAGATTGTCTCTCCTCTATGGTAAATGTCTTAAGGCAAGGACGTCACGTCGTATCTCGTCGATAAATGGGTCAACACTACTTCTCTCTGGCATGTTTAGCAGACAAATGTCGCCTTACTGAAAACTTGATATATTGTACTTCTAAAGATACTGTGTTAAAAGTATTTATTTTCTGTCTAAAATCATGGTTGTATTTCTCGAAAAGTTAACTTATGCATCAGGATTTACTAAAATTTTATCGCATTTTAAAGAGGTAAAATTTATTTACAGCTAAATATACAGGATTATTTGTAAAACACTAACAACCGTGCAGGACTGTATTCATCATCATCATCATTTCAGCCGAAAGACGTCCACTGTTGTCCAACAGTTGGGCTGTTGCTGTTAGGTTAACGCTTGGGGGAGGCCTATGTCCATAGGTCTCCCCCAAGCGTCGCCACAATGTCCTATCCTGTGCGTCTCGCATCCACCGCATTCCCGCGACTCTCACCAGGTCGTCGATCCACCTTGTGGGAGGCCTTCCAACGCTGCGTTTTCCGGTGCACGGTCGCCACTCTAGAACCTTTCGGCCCCATCGAACAACTGTTCGAGCAATGTGCCCTGCCCATTGCCAATTTAGTTTGGCGATTCTTCGGGCTATGTCGACGACCTTGGTTCTCCTGCGGATATCTTCATTCTTTATGCGATCACGCAAGGAAATTCCGAGCATAGCCCATTCCATTGCCCTTTGGGTGACTGTAAGCCTTCTGATGAGGCCCATTGTAAGTGACCATGTTTCAGTGCCATATGGCATCACTGGCAACACGCACTGGTCATTGACTTTCGTCTTGAGACGCTGTGGTATGTTGGACGAGAAGGTACCACGCAGCTTTCCGAACGCTGCCCAGCTGAGTCGTACTGTATTACTAAGATCATAAACAATAACTTTTGTTCTATGAATTTTTACAAAACCAAACATTTACCAAAAACAAACCTTCAAGATTTCGTTGTTCTATCTAACACATTTCAGCTCTGTATTTTGTTGTACTCATCTACGCCTCCCGCGCACTGTTCTTGTAGCAATAGTAAGCAGGCTTCCGAAACATTGTCATCACACCTAGCAAGCATTCGCACCATTTCCGTGTACTTGAAATTAGAATATTGGTACGCCTTCATATAAAAATAATTATGTCCGCACTACCGAATTTCGCTACAAGGACACGTATGATGCGACGCAACGCAAGCGCATCAAGGCGACCGACCGACTGGTGACTAGCGAGGGCCGTCCGTATTATAGGTCAAGTTCATGCGCCCCCGCTTCCCGATCCCCGCTCCCCTTCGCTATTGTACTATCGCTGGCTTCGCATAGACTTCGTAACATTTAGAACGTTCAATTAAATATTTTTATTTTTGTATGAAAATCTGAAGAACCAAAGCATGATAAATTTTTAAAAGTCCAAGTACAAAAGTTGTTGTTTATGATGTTCTTAACATGGTCCTGGGAGGTTGCTAGTGTTTTACAAATAACCCTATGTAATAACCACAATATACTTACTGTATATAAATAATAAACACCTTTTATACTACATTACACTTAAAACAAAAACTCCTAACTCATCATCTCCCTAGCCTTTTTCCCAACTAGCTTTTGGTCGGCTTCCCATCTACCCAGACGCGGCTGAAGTGTTTTACATGGAGCGACTAGCGAACCTTAGACTTGGCATGCTTTGTCTAGATTTCATTACTTTTTAGAGATAAACAAGCAGCTCCATCGACACTTGGCTAGTTTTTTACAGAATGTTTTTGGTGAGATTTCACTTCGTTTTGTAGAAACGTGGGGCATGTTGATTTTTGCAATGTCAGTCGATTTTGTTATGTACCAATAATAGAAGGGGGCATTACCATATCTCTAATACAGCTGAGACCAGCTGAAGGTTCTTCATCAGATACTTCAGACCTTCGATTTTTGACATCAAATGAAGCGGCCCACCAAGCTAAATATTTTTTGTAAAGGCGTTATGTCGATCTCTAATAGGTTGGGCTCTTGTGTTTTCTAATCAGGGTCACCAGGTACTCAAGATCTTCGATTATCCTAGTTTTTATAGTTTTCCCTTTTTGTGGCCATTAAACCCTAACTCTGTACCAAATTTCAGCTCTCTGAGTTTATGGGAAATACTAGTTCTATTCTGATGATCATGAGTGAGTGAGTGAGTGTCATAAATGCGAAACTTTGCTTTTGCTTAACTTCGGAACTAAATGACCTACAGACTTGAAATTTTAGATTTTGAATATGTGATTATAGCTTACTAGATGATGAGGTTCTCAAATAGGGGCCTAAAAATGCGGCGAAATGGTTCCAGTAAAGGATGGTACGGCAGTGTTTGCTTTGCGCTCGGCTTAGCGGGGGTACTACCGTGCCCCCCGATAAAATTGTGGCGGGGAGAGCACGCGCACTTTTCTGCACTAGTGCGGAAAACCGTCTATTGCGTGCCTAAAAGCGGTGGGTTAAAAGCGGGTTTTCGAGTGTATTGATAATATTCTTCCTTCCTGTTTCCTGATAGAAAATATCTATATATATAAAAGAAAGTCGTGTTAGTTACACTGTTTATAACTCAAGAACGGCTGAACCGATTTGGCTGAAAATTGGTGGGGAGGTAGCTTAGAACCAGGAGACGGACATAGGGTACTTTTTAACGAGTAGGGTAGAGTAGGGTAGAGTAGGGTAGAGTAGGGTAGAGTAGGGTAGAGTAGGGTAGAGTAGGGTAGAGTAGGGTAGAGTAGGGTAGAGTAGGGTAGAGTAGGGTAGAGTAGGGTAGAGTAGGGTAATTTTTTTTTTTTACTAAATCCCGCTTTTGGGCAGAACGACGTCTGCCGGGACCGCTAGTATAACATATATTTATTTAGTTGTATATTTGCCTATGGACGTCCTAATTTCACACCCATTATGCAGGGTCAATCGATTGGACCCTTTACAACGCCTCACGGAAGGACATCAAATTGTGTCAGTAATTTAATGGTTTTCCATAATAGACTCGCCCACTGAAATGGACGTTGAAAATCGAAATTCAATTAATTTTTAATCATTATCAAACACAGAGTAAGTTGTCAACGAGTAAATAACAAAAAAATAAATTCGATAAAATTAAACCCTGTCGTTACTGATCTACCGTGTGGTTAGATTACTTAATCCACATTTTTAAAGACAGTTTTAATTAGGGTTCCGTGCCCAAAGGGTAAAAACGGTACCATTACTAAGACTCCACGGTCTGTCTGTCGCCAGGCTGCGCCTCATATACCGTGATAGATAGACACTTGAAATTTTCACAGATAATGTATTTTTAATGCCGCTATGACAACAAATACTAAAAACAGAATAAAATTATTGTGTAAAAAAAGTTTTGTTTTTTATTCGTAGCATCATATTTTGAACAATCATTTAAACATTTTTTTCAATTTACAAGCAAGGATACATACATGAATATAGCGGATTTTTTTGAAAGTGTGTGCCAAGTTACTGAACCTTGGAATTCAAAAGGCAACCAAAGGATCACAGGTGGTATGTAAAATATGACACTCCTTCTCCCCCATCCCGAGCGGTAGAAGATATTTTATGGTTCTCACGTCAAATAAAAAGGGAGGTGCCCTTATTTTGAGGTGGGATAAATGAAAATGAAGAGCAGTATTGGCCGAATGGTAACGGCCTAGACTTACGAGTTGTAGGTCGTGGGTTCAAACCCAGCCAGGCGCATTACTTTGTGTAATTTATTTCATCACCACTGCTCTTAAAACGGTAAAGGAAAACATCGTGAGGAAACCGGCATGTCGTAGAACCAAAAATTCGAAGACATGTGACATCCACCAACCCGCACTGGGCCCGCGTGGTGGATTACGGCCCATTCCCTCTCCTAGAGAGAAGGTCGCGTCCCAGCAGTGGGAACATTATAAGGCCGACTATGTTCAAATAGGCTCAGACCGCTCCAATACTTTAGTTACGTATTTTTTAAATAATTTTACTCATTAAGAAAAATGCGTAACTTAAGTACCTTAACCAATTTATTCTGCAGCCATAAAAGGCACATGAAATCTCATCTGCGTCATTACTCCTTACAAAGTTAAATTAAATTGAATATAAATGTTAAATATCTAAAGGCTATTATCGAAACTGAAAGCTAATATTTCTTCTCAATTAAATATCCTGCGAACAAAAAGTAAAAAGGGCTTTTCTGCGAGAGAACGTTGCCTTAAATCTGTATAATATAAACTAAAGAGGATGGGGTGGAGGAAAAACAACCTTATGTTCGACATTAAAAGGGTGAATTTTAAGTGCAATAAGAATACATTTTCATTCAATAACGTTTATTAGTTTTATTATGAAAACAATAAAGCTTTTGCAGATGGGCGGGTTTTATGGACATTAAGGCAGTGGTCCCACCGCCGGCGAGAAAACGACTATCTAATAGCGATTTTCTCTTTCAAGAAACGCACAATAAATGGTGTACATTCCATGTAAACGATAGAGATGCATACATTAAAAGTTGCTCTCTGACTGTTCACACTGCCGGCGACGACTGGCTTTACTAGTTTTGTCGCTGAATGACGAGCTTTCAAAAATAAACTCGCTCAGCGATACTCGTTCAGCGATGCCCGCTCGCTTAATCATTTTTAAATGGCGACAAATCGCTTACGTTGGCCACACTGTGAGCGACCGCGGGCGAGTGGCGCGAGTATTCGCTCGTCGCACTTGCACACTCGCTTATAGCCCGGCGACAAAACTATCGAAACTACACACTTTCTTCCCGCATATCGCCAACTCGTTTATAGTTTCTAGTTCTACTCCTTTCTCGTTCATCGTCGGCGGTCGGACCACTGCCTTAGGGTTGGTCCTCTGAAACGTTTAAGAGGGCCCTTCTCAACCCGTCTCCCGTCAACCTGAGTATAGTTTAAAAAATTGTTGTTTCATTCAACGGAACGTTTAATAAAGAGGCAATGCGAAAAAAGTTAGACGACATTGGAGCATTTTTCCGCACCAGTGCGAAATATACTTTATTGCGTGACAGAAGATAGGACCCAGTTTTCGGATAAGTGTGTTAAAAAATATTAAAGTATTTAATTTGTAATATAATAAACAATTTTAATTTTTCCTAAGACAAAGTGACTGAATGAAGAATCCTAATCATGTTTTTTTTTTTAATTAATTTATAGGTTCGCATTTGTCCTCTATCTCACCTGATGGTAAGCAATGGTGTGGTCTACGATGGAGCAAGCTTGCATACAAGTAACCTATTCACTTTGACTTAGAGACCCTTAGGTTGTAGCTATCAGGAAACACAGACTCCGGCAGGGATCCTCAGCTTTACATACAATATAACATGCACATACATATGGACCTACTTGGTCCCAAACATGCAACCTCACATTCAGCGGCGCCGACTCCTTGGGTACTCGGGGGCTCGAGCACCCATGAGAAATAAACAGTGTGTGCCGAGCACCCCTGAGAATAGACATCAAGAAATAGATCAGTGATCGCCTTTTAGGGATGAGCGTTTTTTTATTATCCGGCGACCCGTTTAGCGCAATGGTTTGTAGCGCTGGTTGAGACGCAAGGGTCGTGAGTTCGATTCCCGCACCAACACAAATGTTTGTTGATGAAACAGATATTTGTGTTGGGTCTAGGTGTTTGTGGTACCTTCTTTGTTCCACAGTATGTAGGTAGTATATTTATTTATTTGTCGGTCGATCACTGTGCAAATATCTTCTCACACTTCACCACTTTTTCGAGTCATCAAATGAGCATAAGCACCCATGAGGTTTTCTAAAAGCCGGCGCCCCTGCTCACATTTATAAGGTCCTATGACGTAACGACCTGATCTTACGCATACTTGACACCACCAAGTACTTGCTTACGTCATAATATAGTACTTGTACACCAAACAACATTAACATTTATCCGACTTGTATGTCAGACAAACATTATTGGCAAAAACACTCCGTAGCTCTCGACGTATCCCGAGGCATTGAGAGGCGGCACACAGGCGGCGAGCCGGCCTTGACCCACCCCCCTTTTCACCCCCACAACCCACCCCCGAGCTTAAGAATTGGCCTAAGATTTCCATGATGAGAAATCGCGGAATCCTTTAGGAATATTTATATGATTTTGAGTTGTTACACAACCTTATAACCGTGAAGCTTCTTGCTGGTTCTTCTCCATAGGAAAATACCAATTTGAACCACGCGCGGTTAAACTTTTCAGAAAAATATTCTTCCAGCATTAATGACGAGGAGGAGGAAGTGTATAAATTTGTTAACCTCACCTCATTTGAAGTAGAAGGATCTTTTTCAATAAAAAATACTAATAAAAATTATATGTTAATTATCTCTGTTTTATTTGTCTCATCTATCTCTGAGGTTTTTATAATTATTTATTTGTAATATTGTTGGCTACACGGTATTTTTCTTCATGCCAACCTATGCATGCCATTCTAGGTCAACGGGAAGTACCCTATGAATTTTTATAATTTCCTTGAGAGTGTCGAAATACACGTTTTTTGGGACATAAACGGGCCTATCTTTTTTTTCGTTAACTCAGAAGTTTGATTTTTTCACAGCTTCAAGGGACTGTAGAGTATATGGTTTTCATTTCAACTCGATACCACGCGTTCTCGAGATAAAGGGTCTTGACAGACAGACAGACAAAAAGACGGACGGACAACAAAGTGGTCCTATAAAGGTTCCGTTTTTTACTTTTGAGGTACGGAACCCTAAAAAGTACTGACTTCACGCGGGCAGAGACGCGGGTGACAACTAGTATTTAATAAAATGAAGCATAGAGTATAAGTCCGAGTTGAAGATGTTAAGAAGGGATCTTTTATCTTTTTAATCTTTTAAAAGTTTTTTTGTGAATTGTCTCTTTTTTTGAAGTTGAAACAATAGTGAAAAGTGTGGTAGAAGTTAAAGAATATTTTTATAAGTTTTGTGGAAAATATTCATATTTTATACAGTGGTCGGTCTTGGTTTGATTCGATCTTAGTTCTTTGTTTTAAGAGACAAGGGAAACCTTCCTTCTGATACTTTTATTAGGGCATTAAAAACCAAGTTTGAAATCGAAATTCTTTTCAAATGCCAATGAAACCCAGGTTATATATGTTAGAGGTCAATACGAGGAATCAATAGCAAAAAGAACCACAGAACAGGTTTTTAAACCGTATCCGAACGAAGATACGTATATAAGCATTGCTAGTATATTTTTGTCAGGCGTTACCTATTTTCGTTATATTATAATGAAATGGAAATATAATACGTAGGTAATACATTTTGAGGTTTCCATTGATAAAATAGATTGAATTGGTTATTACTGTTATATTTTTTTCACACTCGCACTTTTCATCACTAAAACTAGTAAAAAATATAAGTGATAAAAGAATCGAAAATATACGCGTTAGTGTTGTGATTGTGTTGACACTATTTAATGCGTACGCACCATAAAAACCGAAACTAAAACTATATTTAACAATAGTAAACTTAAAATATCAGACATACAGCATTTTTATTTATTTTGCTCCAGCACCCAGCAGTGCGCTGGCGCCTAATGCCCGACATAATGCCTTCCGTGACTTTTTTTAAATATTATTCGGAAAAAATATAACATGGTGTAAAAATTATTGGAATCGATTCAGTTACTGATTCTGAACAAACTATATTTAGGTTTCGCATAAACTAAAAATAATGTTGTATATAATTCTTATGTACGTATGTTTATCACCTAACTCCTCCTAAACGGTTTGACCGATTTGGATGTAATTTTGTGTGTATATTTGAGTGGGTTACTGAATGGTTTGAAAATACAATTGGATCCGGTAAGTAGCGCTGCAATCAGATTCTTAATTTTTTTTTTTACAAAAGCCCTGCTTTCTGGTAGGACAACGTCTGCCTCCTTTCTATGTTATTACAAGAGAACAGTTATGAACAGTATTCTTATGTATGGATGGAGAGTCTGGCTAAAGAAAAGATGGATGGATTGTATGAGGAGTGATAAGAAAGAAAAAGGAATCAGTGAAGGCGTGACGGCTGACAAGATAGGATGGAAGAAAGAAAACGGTAACATGGGACAAGGGCAGTAGGAAGTTGATGACCAGTGTTATCGATACAACACCGATTAAATCCAAGTCAAGTGATGTGGCGGCGGCGATCTCGATGCGCGAGGCAATGGCCCTTGCTCCCCAGCCGCCGGGATTCCGATCCCGACTTCCGGCCACCGTAGGCGCATCCGGTAACCACGCAGTGTTCCACGCGCGCCTCAAGAAGATGTCAGCAACCGTAGGGGCCCAGCAGGGTCGAAGCCTACTGGGGCCAAGGGTCTGATTCTGAAAGGAAGACTCGGCCCTGGTATGAATGGAAATTAAGGAACAGGAGTGGGTTTTTAGTCAGTAAAAGTCTGACACTATCTCTCGCTCCACCCAAGAGAGGAAGATGTCGTTGAAGGATTTTCCAACCGAAAAAAAAAGTCTAGTGATGTACACAGAAGCAAACCGTATCAATCGACCTCATTACGCTAATTTTCGTTCCAAAACCGAGCCGAAACAATCTCATTTGATTAGCTTTTAATTTATTTATTAGCTTACTCCTTTTGTTAATTGGAAAAGGAAATTCAAAGTTTTTATCTTTCACCGACTCGCGTTCTTACATTCAGGCCAAACAAATACTAAAATGGAGGTATAACTAATACCGAAAATTTTGTGCATGAGTAATCGAATTCGAAAACCCTTTTACTTTCGCGTTACTCACGCCGGCGAAAGATTAATCGATTCGATGAATTTCGTCGATTCATCCTTGTTGCCCTTTAGATAATCCTCTAAGAATAACATTGTGTAACTCGCCTTTTAGCTTTCTTTTATTGTTCTGATTGGGATTATTACATGAATCATACTAATATTATAAGTGCCTGGGGCCATGGAACGACGAAGAGGAACGTGCAATTCAGCTTCACTGTTTTTTTTTTTACTGATTGACATTTTGACAATTCAAAGTCAAAAGTGCCTGTAATTGGTCCACCTATTTGAAATAAACGTTTCTGATTTCATTGGTTTACCTCCGAAAGGGACACCTTGGAACGCAAAGGTTAAAGATTAAACATAGGAGTAGTTTTAGTCAGTAAAAGTGTGATACGCCTCTCGCTCCGCCCTAGGGTGGGAGAAGTCACTGGATGATTTCCCAACTCAAGAAAAAAACAAGACCTTAATAATTCAACCATTCCATCTGAGACTACGATCCTCTGGAAAGGTCTTTCCATTCCATTCTACGATCTTATACATATACTATATATGTCGTGGCGTATCTTAGACGTTGATCACTTCGTGATGTGGCCAAGTAACTGGCCAGATAGTTTTAAATATTAAAGTTTGATGATATTTCATTTATAATCTTAGTTTGGCCTAATTTCTTTAGACCTTTTATTAACATTTAAATCCTATATCAATGATATAATCAAACGAGGATTTACTTAGCACCAAATGTTAACGTTTAAACGATCTGGCCAGTATTAGTTGGCTATATCATGAAGTGATCAATTCTAAGATCTGTGGGGTTACCATGACGTACAAAGTAAGATTGTTTTATTCTTATTCCAGTGTGGGTAAGAGATGGCGCTAGACAACCTGTATAGCTCTGTCTCTTACCCACACTGAAATAAGAATGAAACAATCTCACTTTGCACGTCATGGTAACCCACCTGGCCACGACATACATATATATATATATAGCTCAACAAAAACTCCAATTTGTTGGTTCACTTTACGAGCCTAACTAGCCGCTTTGCCCCACGGCTATACCTGCATTTTAACTTTTTAATTTTCCGGTAACTGTGGGTATAAAAAGTTACTCAATGTTTTTACAACCTACCTCTCTACAAATACCTCTGTTGATATAGTTTTTAGAGCAGTGGTGGCGGCCCCGACTTACGAAAGACCACGTGACTGAGCGTTGAGATGACGTCAGAACAAAGGAATCGGATACGTAGCCTACTCGAGGCGTTCGGCGCGAACGATACGATTGTAACTTGGCTAGGGGGCAGTTCCGCTCAGAACTGTGTGTTCTTTCTACAATAGACCATCTCAGACTCCAACCTGCATGGTTCTCATATGATTTGACCATTACGTGTTTGCTGTACCTATAGACTTTAAAAGAGATTTTGACCACTGAGTTTGTTTCGGTGTTTCTTCTCAGGGTAGTCAGCTAGGAAACGCCGGCTTCATCTAAATTAAAAAAAAATTGACGTATAAAAGTGTTTTTAAAAAACATATTTGTAAAATAAATATCATTTATCATTTCCTGAGTTCTGGCTATCCGAAAAAACTGTCACATTTTCTGGTTTCTGCCTAACTGTAAAGTCTGTCACACGTCTAAAAATGACACTCGGGACCAACGGCCTAACGTCTTTGCCGAGACACGGAGGAATCTCCATGGAGTGGACGGTCACCCTACTAAGTAACCTCGACAAGCGTTGCTTAACATCGAAGATCAAGTTGTGCAGATACTAGGATTTAGCCACAAGCTGCACTGATATCTACAAATGTTCCACGTTTCTGCTAATTGATCGGATGACGTCAGAGATACAAACAATTTTATACGAGAAAATATTTCAAATTGCGTATGCGCGTAATTGTTGTGAGTTTGTTTCTTTTGGCCTTAAACTATAAGGTTTTGGCCAGTCTTCAATAACACGGGAATAGTACACGACCACAACACTAGACCTGTCTTAACACCAACGATAGAACATCACTAGTTCAAGCTATAATGGTCTAATAACAGATAGGAACGTGGAGTTCTTTTTATTGTTTCGCTGATTTCCAATAAAATCTGGAATGTTTCTGTTGATTTGTTGTTTCTGAAATATAAGTCGGTAAACGTCGTGTCCGAAAAAGAGTTATTATGAGAAAGAACGAAAACATCATTCAATAGTAAATAAACTTATAAAATATAAAAACCAAACTACCCACCTTATTGAAATGTTGTGAATACATTTATGTTTTCTTTTTCGTTCACAAGGTGGCGATAAATTTAGACTCAAAAATGGAACAAATCAATTCTTATTTCATAAATGGAACCTTATTATTCTAAGGGTTCTTTTAACAGTCTTCATTCTTATTTTTTTAACGATATTAACGTATTCTCTTTTCAAAATTCAAACTGTCTAGATTATTAATTCATTTAGATCATAACAGATGGCATTGCTAGTTCTATCATAGACTAACTTATAACATTTATGTTTTATTTAATATTAAATATTGTAATTTCGTAAATTGTTGTTATTTATTGGTTTTCAATCACAAATAATTGTCTTATACGACTGGAAAAAGTAATATTGACTGTCATAAAAATTATATTTTTTTCGAAATAACTGGATCTCGCAATCAATGTTTTGTTCGTTTTTGAGTTAAATAGTTTCTAATGGCCAGGGTCATCAGGTGGTCCTTATCTACGCAGTAAGCCAGTGATCAAGGAGCTGGTCTAAAATCCTTGACGCCTCATGTACCTTTACAACACTCCTTCCTTCTATATGTGTTCATAACCATCCCAAAAGAAAAAAAGACAAAAAAAAATCTGGCCTCTTGACCATTTAGAGATAATCTCAACCCCACTGAAGTAGATAATTTGACCACTTTTTTTTTTTGTTAATTTAATTATCTTCTATAATATACCAAACTAGATTTTGCCCGCGACTTTGCTCGCGTTTTTGGGGCAGCATAGATCTACCTTTCACGATCCTATAAATAATAGTTTTTTATCAGTGTAGGTACTGTGATATCGAAAGGAGATCGCATGAGTTAGCTTAACGAACTGGCATGTAAAATATACTTTTAAGGATTTTGTTGTTCTAGAATAGGTTTGAAAATTAAGTAGAACAAAGAAATGTCTTTGTTTTTGCTTCGTGTTTGAAATTTCTTTGTATTTGCTTCGTCTTCTGACTGAAAGTGTGAAATAGGGTCCAAAGTGTGTATTGTACACACTTTGGACCCTATTTCACACTTTATAGTATGACGTGACGTCACTACCTGGCAATCGATCCTATTCTTATTTGGAACGCATTGTACACATTTTGGACCCTATTTCACACTTTCAGTCAAGGGTACCCGTTTCAAATACGTTATTGGTTAGTTACATAACAATAGTACATTTTGATACAAATGGAGAAAGTTTGTGATTACGAGTGCTGTCCACGTGTATCAAACGAGGTTTTTCAATACACTTACGAAGAAATAAATAAACAGAGGTTGACCGGCGACTCATGGCGGTCACTTAATAACAACCTTGATCAACCTGATACGATAAATACAATAAATCGTGGCGGGGGGTAAGTTCGCGCACTTTTCCGCACTAGTGCAGATAACAGTAAATTATGTACGTAAAGGGTAGAGATAGGAACGGCTTTTAGATTAAATGTATTGAAATAAAATAAAAAATTATACAAGCAGAGAAAGTTTGTCATTGTGACCCAGGCGGGAATCAGGTGGAGCCGAGTGCCGCAGTGACAAAATTCCAGGTGTATCAAACGACGGGGGCTAACCAGTGACTCGTGGGGCCTGCTTGGCACCCAGTCTGATACGATATATAAATACAATAAATTATGGAGCTTGCGCACTTTTCAGTACTAGTGCGGAAAACAGTAAATTGCGAGCCTAAAAGTCATAGGGATAGGAGCAGGTTTTCGAGTAAGTGTAGGTATTGAAAATACTTTATTCAAACATTTTATTCCGCAGACCCTCTTACTGCGATCCTGACACACCATATTTGCTTCGTGTACGTGCAGAATAAAAATTACATAATAATATTATTTAGTCCAACAGTTGTGTAAGGCCGTCTAATAACAGTTATCACTGACCTTACCGGATGTCTGCGACGCGCGACATAACGTGCGCGCGCGCAGCCGGAAATAAACATGTTCGCCAATATGATGAGAAACACAGAAAACACACTAACGGAAAATATATCTCACAATCAACCTAAGATTTTTTTAAAATTCATTATATTGGTTTTTTTTTTCAAATATACAGATAAGAAACTTAAATATAAACTAAACTAAGTATCTATACTAAACCTAACTATCTACTTACATATAATAATAATATAATATATTCCACAACTATCACACAACGCCATACTAGATGGCGTAGTGTGATGTGATGACCAAATTAAGCAGAGCGTGTGCTATGAGTACTAGACAACTGATAAACATACTTCGCATAGCATAGTCAGCCTTATAATGTTCCCACTGTTGGGACTCAGGCCTCCTCTCTAGGAGAGGGAATGGGCCGTAATCCACCACGCGGGCCCAGTGCGGGTTGGTGGATGTCACGTCTTCGAATTTTTGGTTCTATGACATGCCGGTTTCCTCACGATGTTTTCCTTCACCGTTTTGAGAGCAGTGGTGATGAAATAATTTACACAAAGTAATGCGCCTGGCTGGGTTTCGTGCGGTAGTCCGACTCGTACTTGGCCGGTTTTTAAGTAATACAACCACAATAATTATATTTATTTCTGCTATGGTCTCTGTCTTACACATACTTTTCTTACTCATAAAATCACATTGAACCTTCTCCCATCCTCCCTGTCTCGTATCCGCCATGATGGCACAATTTGATCGCCCTGTTTTATTGTTTTGAATAAATTCCATGGCACTGTCGTCATTGGCGATGTATATGTGTGTGCCGTTAATTGATGATGCCCCATGAGAGTTTACGGCCAAGCTGTGATGAAACAGATCTATGTTGTGTTGCTATGCTGAATTTAGAAGGAGTCAGGCCCTTTGTGTAATGGTTACAGTAAAATATTTGCTGAAAGTGACCTTGAAATGTTTGGAGCAGTCCGAAATGTTAAAATGTTTGGAATTGATTATTTTGAATAATATTGACAATCCACGTTTCATAACTTCGAAGTTCATGATCAGATCATAACAATATTTCTATGGGGCCAATTCGGAAGCATAACCTCTCAATAATAATAAAAAAAAAACAATATCAGTCCACTTTGAAACCAAATCGGTGAACATACATATAAAAAAAATACATTCAGCCGAACATAGAACCTCCTTTTTTTTTGAAGTCGGTTAAAAACGACTGAACACATACACCCAGACGCACATATACATTACGATACATTTCAAGGCATAATAAAGCTTCTCGTCAATATAATCGATAGCATAAATACGATCGGCGATGTTAACAAAGAACCAAGGCATCAACATTTCAGTCAAAAAACGTCCACAGTTGGACATAGGCCTCCCCAAGTGTCACCATAACGACGAAACTGAACAGACTATCGGTCCACCTTGTGGGTGGCCTTCCAACGCTGCGTCTCCCAATACGTAGTTCCATCGACCATCTGTTCTGGCCTCGGTAATTACTACAAAATCCAGTGGGCATTTTCGCTCCCAATTCTCTAACGAACTAAATAAGTTGGTAACCCTAAAATCATCAACGCACTAGAATCTAGATAATAGTGTGTTGTTGATTTTACACTACCCGCACCGAAGCCTTCAAATCTCGTGACTATAGGTTCACTTAAAACCGAGCAGACCTATTAACAACACAATGTGCTTTTGTGCCAGTACATAATTCGCCATGTTATCTTTTCTTGAACCACAAACAATGGCAACTTTGGCACAAAAGCTTGTTTCCAACTATTATTGTCTTTTCTTTAAGGTTGCTAGCATGAGTGTGTGTTTTTGATAAGAGAGTGCAAAATTTGTGGTTACTTTGACAGCTCCGTCTTAGATTCTCACTCATTCAACTCTCACTGTTCACGGAGACATGGCATTATTTTTTTTCAATTCACTTACTCGAAAACACACTCTTGTCCCTACCGGTTTTAGGCATGCAATTTACTGTGCAGAAAAGTGCGCGTACTCGCCCCGCCACAATTTATTGTATTTATCGTATCTGGCTAGACGCTGAGCGACCCCACAAGTCGCGCGTTAGCCCCCGTTTATTTATATCTTCGTAAGTGTATTGAAAAACGCCGTTTGATATATATGGAAATTTTTCACTGCAGCACTCGGTTCCATAACACCCTCACCCATGGCTTGGGTGAATTCCGCCTCGGTCGCTATGACAATCTCCACCACTTGCATAAAAATATACTATTTTAGTCTGTGAAGCATCAGAAAACAAACATGGGAACAGATCGATGAAACCGAGAGGTTATGGAGTGGCGACCGCGTACCGGAAGATGTAGCGCTGGAAAGCCTCCCTCAAAGGAGGAGATCCTCCTTTGAGGGAGGAAACTAGTGAGGGTCACCTGAATCCGATGGATGCGAGACGCACAAGACCGGTCATTGTGGTGACATTTGGTGATGATGACGACCGAGGCCAGAGGCGTGATTTTTCGTCAACATCGCCGATCGCGTTTATGCCATAGATTATACCTTTCATTTTTGCCGACTGAGGTACGTGCGCACCCCAAAATAAATACAAGTATTTCATACATATACAAAGTACCGTGTGTATTTAGAGAAAAGAAACCAACCATAAAACAAAAAAGAAAGTATATTTTTAAATATTCTCCCTCATATTGAAACTGAATAATAAATGTATTATTTCAATATCTGACCCAGACTTGACCCGATATATCCTGTCTCAAATAAAACGGGTTACGAGCTGCGATACGGTGGAAACTGGGTTTCCGCCCTTGAACAGGATAGCTTGATTCTTGGAAATGGAAATATACAGAATGAAAATGTACCCGGTGAGCTTTTAATAGCCATAACATTCAAACCAGTGAAATTGCTCAGAAAATAAATGATACTACTCGTATAGTCGGTTTGTCTTAAGGTGAACGCACACTTATTATTTATTTATTTATTATATTCTTTATTGTACACCACATAAACAAAAATAAGGACAAACATAATTAAAAATAAGTGTACAATGGGCGGTCTTATCGCACAGGGCACAGAGAGGAGATGGATTTAGGGCTGTCAGTGTACAACATCAGACACAAACACACTGGACACACTTCGTCGTATCCTGCGAATAGTGCCCTAACAAACATAGAAGCTTTCTTTTTTTATTGCATAATTCAATTCTGGTCAGCATCCCACATATAACCAGTTCAACAAAACATTTTAAAACGGTACAGGTTATCAATCAATTAGGTTTTCTAAAAAGCCACAATTTTAAGCACTACGTATTCAACGAAGAAAAAGACCACTATCGCCCTTTCTTCGCGAGTATTGGAGGTGCGCGGACACAGGGAGAGCGTCCTAGCGCCGCTCGGCCACTAGTCGGCGGAACGCGATTTTTTAAATTAAAGTATTGAATAAGTTCAAATAACATAAATTCAACGAGTTTGTACCTAATTAAATCATTCTAATTACTTATACAATTTTCAATATTGGGTACATAGAAAAGAGCGATAATGGTGATTGTGACCGTGTTCTATGAAATGGGTATAATGCGAGACGAAGCCTTAATTACGTTTGTGTTTTTCTTCTGTGTTTCATATTATGTTTGGTCTTTTATTCTACCGCAGATAAAAGGCATAATGTAACTTATTCCCCAAGTCCAGCACTACTTCGCATACAATAGAGAATGAGGATTAATAATTGTAATAATACGCATTTTGTCTCTTAATGCGTTTAAAATATATAAATAATTTATTGAAAATAATCCTCGCCGAATCTTAAGATATCAATACACATTATATGAAATCACTAATACATATTTGATAATATTTAATTTAATTAAACGCAAAATAGTGTCTCCTGAAGAGTTGCTATTATGCAGTTGCGCCCCTATTCGTAGGATACGATGACTTATCAGAGCCGACCGCGTCGAACGGAACGAAAGAAAAGACTTTTAGAATTATAGCTATAGTCCTTTAAGCAGGTTTAAATGGACACATACTCGTACTGCCACTTGCACCCACATAGAGCCTCGGTGACCTCTAAAACCATTTTATTCAAAATATTGATTGATTTACATATAGACGGTTGAAAGGCTAATTGATCTAAACGACATTTTTTCCAATATTGAGTTATATACATATTCGGAATCAGCCAATTTTTCTCCGTCGTTTGAGTCAGATTTCAATTTTTTTTTGAAAAAATGTCGCTTAGGTCAATTGGCCTTTCAACCGACGATATGTTATGTACGAGTATGTATACTTAAGAGGGTCCTCTTCCACTCGCCAATCGTCAACATCGAGCATGGTGTAAAGTTTGTTACCTCATCTAACGCAATCCAACGCGATGTTTGACGAAAAGGCACCGGCAATAAGAGAGATACCGCCTGATAACTCAGTTGGCATTCGGTAATTCCGTGATATAATCGAATATTTTACAAAACTTGTTCCAGGAAATACGTCTATTTTTTAACCGTTTTGAAAAAAAATGTCGTCATTCAGAATCTTGATTAAATTTGCAAGGCTTTCTATTGTTATACTTTTTTGACTTATTTAATTTTTGAGTAAATTATGAAGTTACAAAATTCATGCTAAATAGTAGATTTTCAGAGCCTAGATAATATCCACAAGATACTGTGTTTAAAAAATATCTAATGAAAAATGTGGAATAACGTCATAATCGCGTAAGAGCGGTTGTATTAAAAACAGTGAAAATGTATGTCGGGTTGCATCCCCTTAATATAATAATTAATACCATTCAGTACAAAACGTGATCTAAATATTCGAAAAAGCTCGCGTAGCATGACCTAATAACTTCATTGCTACGAGCTACGCTGGTGCGTCTACGAGTCTACGCGGCTACGACAGAGCGCTACGAGGAATGTGGATGTCAGGCAATTAACTTTACCCTCAAAATGTCGATATTTTATTAATAGTTTTATGTTTCTTTTGTTTTCTTTTATTAATTTGTGTGGGGCTGTGATTAATCTCAAATCTGTGTGGTTCTTTCGTAGCTAGTCCTAATGGGGCTCCATATCAAATATTATTGAAGTTTGTTTTTTTGAACAAACAAATAGCTTCTACTAACATGGAAATAGTGCCTTGAGTGGCTTCGAAAATGAAAATGAACTCGTTTATTTTATCAATCTGAAGGTACTTCAATAGGTTGAGTTTTTATTATCGTCGTAGATAATGGCAAAATGAGTAGAACGAATAGCCTATCACATAGTCATTACAAGACAATACTGGCCTTTTATCAATAAGAGAATTTAAGCATGTGGGTTTTAACACATGTAGGGGCCCCTGTAGCTCGGGGGCCCCGACCAGGTCATCAGTCCACCTTGTCGGAGGCCTTCCAGCGATGCGTCTTCTGGTACATGGCCGCCACTTCAGAATCTATCCTTGACAGTATAATGAAGATGATTAATTTTAGAGTGGTTTTCCAACTATTGTTTTAGATCTAATGCCTAGATCCAATGTGGGAGGAGACGCAGATCCTAGGATAACTTGGAAGTAACAATATTATGTACCGTCGAGACAACTTTGCCACTTACGAAATTTCTAGATTGTTTCTAACCCCTAAGTAAACCTTAACTCGCAAATGAATTTCGTATATGTGGTCTTAGATTTAGTTTATCACTGATGTTGATCCTAGCTGCTTTTTTTCTACCATCAAATGACTCCACCCGCTCTGGCTGAAGCGAGAAGGAGTGTTAAACTTTTACTGACTAAAACCTACCTGTGTTTCTTCAGTTGGTCTTTGTGTTCCAGGACCACGGTTACTCTTTCGAACAATCACGCAGTCCTGATCCATGCTGCTTAAAATATCTCAGAATTTGATGTCATGATGATTTTGTTTATTTAATAATGAGCAATGAATTGAAGGTGACGTCGTACAAATGCATAAAAAATAAAACTGTTAAACTGCGGCTTGGGCTAGGTCGAGGAGGCTTTCAGGACGCAGGTCTGTTCCCGGATGTAAAATATTAATGTAACAGCATTTGCATTACGTTTATATAATTAAACACTTAACGTAACATTAATGTTAGACCAAACTAAACCAAAAAAATCCTATATTTTTTTATTGATTAAAAAACTTTGCCCCACACTAGGACTCCTGTGTCGCGGGAACATTCACAAACTAAATTCTCTAGATCATTTAAATATTTGTTCCGTGTAAGAATCTAACCCGTAACAAGAAGGGCAGCAGTTATTCGCTCAATTACTGCGCCAACTGAGCTTCTGCACCCCTAGCCAAGTTGATAATCTGCAATCGTTAACGGTAGTCGAAAACTAATCAAATGTATGGGAATGACATCATCTCAACGTTAAGTCACGTGGACAGAACAAACGAACAGAAAATTCGTAGCCAAGTTCACACCGTTCAAAATGATAGAATGAATTGTTATCGTTTCTACAATGCTCAACACTACTTCCTTTGCTATTGTAGAACACACCCCATAGATTGAAGTTTATTTATAAGTCGTATCACTTTTTTTGTATACTATAAAGTTTATTCTATTAATATTACAGAAGTAGTCATGTTATTTTAATTCTGTATTAAACTCTTTGTTCTTCTTCATGATCTGATGCACATATTTTCCAAAATATCCCCAACGAGCTTTTCATATATTTTTATTTTCACACAAAGCTCAACATTTAGGTCATTTGACAGTAACGAAACCACGGACAACGAGCCAGCTCATAGACTAATCAGACCTTTGCTTGTTCCAGGTTAATGTGCCACGAGACGAGTAAAAGAGACAGGCGATCCCGACACTCCCTCTAAAACGCCTTATATGGAGCGGGACGGGTATACCACGCGAGCTCCGCCGCGAATCAAAACACACAAATACCGCGGATGTAGGTAATAGAGCAGGAGCTGAATAGCTTTGTAATTAATAAAAAAAAATAATAAGTAAGCCAAATTTGAAAAACGAACGCCTAAATCCGATCAGACTTTAACGCCTACTTATCGTGGACATGTTGGGTGCTTAAAATGGACAATGCCTTACTTAAATTTTTCATGATGTGTTTGACGGTATAGTGGGTGGGTAGCTTCTAGTATATTAGTAGTTTATTAAGAACAAAGGCGGTCGGACCGGTGTGGGTTTGATCTCGAGGTGTCGGCGGCGTGTGTGATGCAGCGGCGGCCGAGGAGTGAGTGTCGGCTACCTGTGAAGCAGCCTTGTACGCTCGTCTGACGAATCTATAAAGGTAAGGACCAAGCATTAAATACTGGCACTTTACATATTAAAAAAAACACTTAACTATCATTATTTACACAAAATAAAAGCCCAAAAGAACTAAAAAGTAATCTAAGGTGCGTCGAAAAACTCCGTCGCATCGCTGTCGTCTGGTAATGTGCCCAAAAGACTAGCGGCATTCCCACGCTGTATGGCAATGCTTATCCTTTGTCCAAGGTCACGGGTCACGCTAAATGTCAACAAGGCGTTAAATACTTACATCTAATAGTATTAACATACGATCGAATTTGGTACGACGAGTTTGGTCCGTTCCGTACCAAGGTCGAGCGTGTCATTTATCATTTAGTTTACACACCCAGACACAGAACAAATGTTCGTGCTCATTACACAAACATTTGGATGGGAATTGAACCCACGACCTCCAGCATAGCAGTCAGAGCCACTAACCGCTCGACCAACAGGCCAGTAATTGATTAAACAACCTTGTTTTCAGAATAACTGAAGTACTAAAAATGGAATAACTCGTCAAATTAATACGAAAAATAAATCTAAACTTGACCAAACGGTACCGTAGTAAGTCTACTTAAAACCAAGCCTGAGTAACAAGCCATGTTTGCTGTCAAACTAGTTGAAAGCTTAACGGAACGCTGCCACACTTCAGTCCTATTAAAATTCTTTTAACATTTTCAATGCTAATTACTCTGTGGACTGTGATGTCATTTTTACAATCGCATTGGAAAACTATAAAAGAAAAGTTTAAAAAAGAAAAAAAACTGGGCAAGTGCGAGTCTCGGTAGATTTTTCCGAATCGCAAAAAAAAAAAATTGTGACGTCCCAACAAATATACAGTTTTCAGATTTATTATACTTGTGCTATAAGACCTTGCTTTATGCCAAATTTTAGGATTCTAGGTCAACGGGAAGTACCCTATGAATTTTGATTTTCTCGAGAGTGTCGAAATGTAAGTTTTTTGCCACATAAACCAAAGTATCTTTTTTTCTCGTTAACTTACAAGTTTGATTTTTTTACAGCTTCAAGAGTCCGCAGACTTGAATATATGGTTTTAATTTCGACTCGATACCTTTCCTTTCCGAGATAATGGGTCTTGACAGACAGACAGTCAGACGGGCAACAAAGAGAAAGAGGGTTCCGTTTTTTCCTTTTGAGGTACGGAACCCTAAAATTGATTTATTAAAATAGTTTTTCGCTTCTATCATGCGCCGAACGCGCGACAATCCCAACACCATCATGCGCGCGCTGGTGATAGCGATGGCGGGCCGGTGGAACTCTCCGATGCTGGCTCGCTGGATACGCGCTGCACACAGTCGTATAGTGATTTGCCACCATCATCGAGAAGTCCATACGGACCTGCCACTTATCTACTGTTATCGATTAATTACACTAGTTTACATGAGTTTTTTCCATGAAATGGAATAAGTTACTTTAAGTACCTACTAAGTTACTTTGAATAGGTCTAAGTTACTTTGGATATCTACATCTCTGATTAAAAAAAAAAAACCAGCACGTCAGGTTTTGGAAATATTAACTAAGAAGATTTTTACAAGAAACTACATCTAAATAAACATTATACAGTTAAAAATGGGTAATTTTTGCTCTTTTATAAATAAATATTTTCATCTGTATCTCTCAGCAATGTTACCTAGCATATTATATAGATTTCCGAATCGTCACCAACACGATTTGAGAACCCACAAATATTCCTCCCTTTAGTTTAGCCGCAGAAAGATTCGTAAATACAGAGCAAAGGTATCAAAAGGCAGGCGAAACAAAGACCTCTATATCTCAGAATTGTGACGTGCTACGAAGAATAAAAAAATACCTTTTTAACTTACTAGCATAGCATAGTCGGCCTTATAATGTAACCCACTGTTGGGACTCAGACCTCCTCTCTAGGAGAGGGAATAGGCCGTAATGTACCATGCGGGCCCAGTGCGGGTTTGTAGATGTCACATGTCTTCGAATTTTTGGTTCTAGGACATGCCGGTTTACTCACGATGTTTTCCTTCACCATTTTGAGAGCAGTGGTGATGAAACAAATTACACAAAGGTTTGAACCCGCAACCTGCAACTCGTAAATCGGGGCCATTACCACTCGGCCACAACTGCTCTTACTTACTACTTCTTTAACTTACTAATTACTTATAAATAGCCTGCATAAATAATATATGTTAAAAATGGACAAAAAAAAATGTTTTTTGTAATCTAATGTTATCATCATTTCAGCCGAATAGCGTCCACTGTTGGCCATAGGCCTTCCCCAAGTATCGCCTTAATGACCAGTCCTGTACGTCTCGCATTCATCGGATTCCTGTGACCCTCACCAGGTCATCGGTTCACGTTGTGGGGGGCCTTCCAACGCTGCGTCTTCCGTACGTGGTCGCCACTTCAGAACCTTTGTCGACGTCCCCATCGACCATCTGTTCTGCGAGCAATGTGCCCTACCCACTTACCTAAGTTTTTTTTATTGTTATAAACCAGTGCTTGACTCGACGAACCCACCTGATGGTAAGCAGTGATGCAATCATTGATGATGAGGCGCACTAGTTTATTAAGAGCCTATTCACTCTAGCCTTGAAGACACCAAAATTATACTCGTAGTTGGACGGGAAGACCGCAGCAGGCAAATTGTTCCAGTCCTTCGATGTACGCGGTCAAGCGATTCTTCGGGCTATGTCGGTAACCTTGGTTCTCCTGCGGATATCTTCAATTCTGATGTGATCACGCATAGCCCTTTCCATTGCTCTTTGGGAGACTTCGACTCTTTAGCTGAATCGATTAATTAATTTGGTCCCAACACTAGTTTGTAAGCCCGCAATTGTACTAACAAATGTGAATGTAGTCGCAAGATGAACCTGAAATAAATGATTATTATTATTAATAAAAGAGACGCATATAGGTTATGCCACCTCATGCCAAAGCGAATCAGGGTCGGCAATTCTGAATAAAAACAATAAAAGAGCTGCAATCAAAAATCAGTTTGTTCGACTTCGACCTAGATGCGATTGAAACACGTCCTTCATCGATTATACTGCGATATTAATATTGCAATTTTATTGTTCCTTTTTACGCCTGATTTAATAATCGAATAAAAACAAGATAGGTTAGGTTATCAAACCTAAAGCCAAAGCAGTTTTTTTTTTTCGGTGGAGAAATCATCTTATGACATCCCCCGCTCTTAGGCGGAGCGCGAGGTAGTGTCAAACTTTTACTGACTAAAAACCCACTTCTGTTCCTTCGTTGCCTTTCGTACCAGGGCCGAGTCTTCCTTTCAGAATCAGACCCTTGGCTCCAGTAGGCTTCGACCCTGCTGGGCCCCTACAGTTGCTGACATCTCCTTGAGGCGCGCGTGGAACAGTACGCGCCGTCGACGACTTGGGCTCGGTCCGGACGGTTACCGGACGGCCGGCCGGCGAGCTACCCATTGCTCGCCGTCTGCAAGCCCGCGCCTACGGGCCCAATGCGAGTTAATTTTACGTTGCGCAATCGACACGTTACACACGTTCCTTCTCCTAGAGAGAAGGCCTGAGTCCAAGCAGTGGGAACATTATAAGGCTGATTATGCTTTATGTTTATGCTTAATCGACACGTTTATGACGTTCGTTACTCCGATTGGCCCGCTCCAAGCTCTTAACCAATCAGAACCTAACACGGTAAACGTTTCAATCGCGTTAACGTTACCGTTCGTTTATGTCAAACAAGATAGAAAAATCTAGATTTAGGTACCAATTTTAGTTCGAATCGACATTTACTTCAGGAGTCAAGACTTGCCAAAAAGATGTGTCAGCATGATTGATGGTGCCTGCTAGGAGTAGGACCGATGCCTCTAGGGCTGCTGGATTATTCAAAAGTTACTCCTGCCCTGGGGCTTTACCACGATGTGTTAAAATGTCAGTGGCGCGAGCGAGAAAGAGGGATGGAACACCCTATATAGCTCCATCGCTCCATCCCTTTAACAGTTCAGTTTAAGTCATAAAATGGATCATGGTCAGAGCTCGTGGTAGGCCTCTGTCACGCAAAGGGCCAACGCAATACGTATGGATTTTAGTTAGTAATAGTTTGCCACTCCCTCTCGCTCCACCTAGAGAAGTTATTTGATGATTTCCTACCTAAAAAGGGGGGTCTGGACTTCTAAATAGGAACTATACCAAAAAAACGTTTTGGCGACATAAACGACCGTATCTTTTTTTTTCGTCAACTTAGAAGTTTAATTTTTTTCACAGCATCAGGGGACTACAGACTCGACTATACAGTTTTAATTTTAACTCGATACCTCCACGCGTTCCCGAGATAAAGGGTCTTGACAGAACAACCAAGAAGCCGAACATAGAACCTCCTTGTTTTTGAAAGCTGCAATTCTAATATTTCTATCTACATAGATGTAAATTAAACGCGTCCTTCCCAATTATACTACGATATTAATATTGCAGTTTTATTGTCTCTATTTTATGCCTGGTCTATATTTGCGGCCGGATGACGTCATGGCGTGATGTAATATGTAGGGTAAACGTGTTGTGGTTGGTGAGAATAAATTCGTTCTGCTGATCCTTGAGTCCTATATCTTTATGGTATATACTTGTTTGCCTTTTGCGTCTGGTTATGTTGGGATGGGTGAGGGTTATTGAAAATTCTTGCGTAGATTTATACTTGAGAAATGCATTTAAATTACATGAGACCTTTTTTTCTTGAAATAAGTATATTATGGGAAGTTTGATAGTGGCGCCAGTGACTGAAAAGTTGAAATGGAATCGTTTGTCTTGGTATGGTCATGTGAAGAGGAGGGATGAAACGCATGTTACTAAAGTGTTATGAGTTTACATGTGGATGGATGGAGAGGGAGAGGGAGACCAAAGAAAAGATGGATTGGAGTGATATGAAAGAAAAGGACAGAATGGAAGAAAAAAACGTGTTGCGCCGACCCCAAATAACACGGGACAAGGGCAGGAAGATGATGATGATAATAATGAAGCCGTTTTTTCTTATTATTGATGGGCTCGTGTTTGACTATTAACTTACCGTAAGCGATGATGTGGTCGACTATGGAACACGCTTGCCTGCAAGTAGGTAACCTACCCAGGTTACCTTCTTTTGACTGAGTACATATTCATTCACTTAGATTTGTAACTATCATGATGCGTTCATACGTGGGCCAAGCCTCGGCCAATCACCATTGTTTAAACGGGGTTTCCCTGTTTACACAATAGCTGGGCCCACGTGTAAACGGGGCATCAGGAAACACCGACTCCGGCAGGAAATTCTACTCCTTGGCTGCACGCACAGACAGTTGAACTAGAAATCTATTTCAACTATTTTGTAGAAGTATACCTAGTAGGTTGTAGGTATGGCAGTGTTGTGATCTTTGGGAGTTCTGATCCCTTAGATGAAACGACTACCTTCTGCCAGCAGCTCTGCCCGTGTGAAAGTCAAATATTATCGCAAGAGCACTTACTAACAGAATAAAACGTATTGTATGCCCTATTCCAGAGCACCAAGTACTAGTTTAGTAAGTTTCATCCGTATCCATTCAGACGTTTGAGCGTGAAGGAGTCACAAACACACACATACATTCAAACTTTCGTCTTCATAATATTAGTTTGATTCTTTAACAAATAGAAAGCTGCACTACATCTGAATTTCAGTCTAGCTTTGAGAAATAGCTAGCTTTAAAATCAAGAAAATAATACAACACGTAAAGTGAATTTTAGTAGGTAGGTACTGATTACACTTCAAGGTGGAACGCAACGTGGTTTTCAGTCTTTAAAGGTCTGACACTCACTCTCGCTCCACGCAGAGCAGGAAAAGTTATTTGATGATTTCCTACGCCAAAAAACAAGTTAGAAAAAATTGAGTAAATTAAAAAATAAATATAAAAAATATTAATAAAAATAAATTTAAATAAAAGAAAATATTAAAATACTAGTTTTTGTCCGCAGCTTCGCCCGCGTACACAATAGCCTGTCACTCATTAATAAGGCAGGTTTCTATAGGTAAAAAAATTTTAGCAATCGGACCAGTACTTCCAGAAATTACCTCCTACAAACAAAAAATCAAACTTTACCACTTTATAATATTAGTGTAGATTAATTTTCATTTAATTGACTTCTGACTCAAATCAATGTTATGTGCTACTGAAATAATGAAACATTATAAACCTAGTTAAATTAAACTAAACCAAATAATAACTAAACAAATAAATGGTAACTGCTACAAATAATAACAAGTACAAGGAAAATCCTCTAATAATTAGTTCGTTGTTGTCCCAGAAATAGATAATAAAAATCAACTATAATAATGGTTTAACAAATCGAAGAGTATTAATTCGAGTAGGTACTACTTATGTAAAGAAATAGATTGGAATCGATCTATCTCTGTCACTCTTGACCTGGCGCTATTTGACAAAAAGTGACAAATATACTTTTGTCTATACGGGGTCGAGGCTAGAGCGCTATCAATCGTGAGGTGTCAATTGCTGGTGGATGTCCGACAAGAGCTTTTTTTTAATGTTTTTGGTTTGCATACTAAGTCCTTTAAGCCATGTCTTCGTATGGAGTAGTTACTTTGAGTGTCATTGGAATGCGAATGTAACACATTCTAATGTTTTTGCAGTATTTAGTTGATTTCAAGGCTAGAGTGAATACTAGTTTGCCTCACCATCAACGACTGCATCACTGCTTACCATCTGGTGGGATCGCAATCAGGCACTAGTTTATATAAATTTTAAAAAAAGGTGCCCCTAGGCCAAGGACCAACGGGGGGGGGGGGCTTTGTCCTTGGCCTAGGGGGACCTTTTTTACTATTAAATACTTTTCATTCTTAACTCAATCACCAATAACCCCATGGAGTTTACGATTGGATAAAGTACCTGGAAAGTACCTACAGTAATGAGGGAAATCTAAGAGATTGACTATCATATTTAAATATAGGATTTCAATATGTTTACCTATATAGACTAGATTTTTTTTTTTTCATTCAAGTGCAGGACCCTCGAACACGCGCGGCCCCAGATTGCGCGGGGCCGGTAGCATTTGCTTCTCTTGCTATAATATGGCTAATGCGCCACTGTTTATATATTGTATTTTGCCTTATGAACGACTAAGTATAATTTCTGTAATGTTCATATGTATTTAAAATAATAATAATAATATTCAACCACTATCACACAACGCCGTCTAGCCCCAAGCTAAGCATAGCTTGTGTTATGAGTACAGGACGACTTATAAACATACTTATATATTTCTAAATACATACATATTATAGATAAATTACACCCAGACACAGAACAAATGATCGTGCTCATCACACAAACATTTGTCCTGGATTGGAATCGAACCCACGACCTCCAGCATAGCAGTCACACTAACCACTAGACCAACAGGCCAGTCAATTTAATTATTTATAATAGATACGTAAATCCTTTGCTTTTTTTCGTATGAGTTTCAATGGGTGACGGGGGGCGCCGTATAAATCTCACCCAAAGCGCTGGTAATGATAAAACCGGCACTGCCTATCATTACAAAATGCAGCCCCTGTCGTACCAACTACAAACACAACTGTCAAACTTAAAGGGTCTATTACACTACTCGATATTCAGACAGTCTTAGTCTATGTAATGTCACACAAGAAAAAAATCAACTTACGCCAATGTCGTGTAAAGGAATGAAACAGAACGATGAGATAAATAGATAAACATAGACTAAGACTGTCTGAATATCGAGTGTTGTAATAGGCGCTTAAATAGACAGCCGTTTCAGCGCTTAAATTGCTAGTATGACACCAGTGCCTTGTAATTAAAGCTGCTAGATTACACTGACCGTAGACACACTGGAGGTATACCATGTGAAATGTGCTAGTTTCTCCAGCTGTCCTATAGAACACGTCAAAGTGTTCAAATGAGAAGTGTCATGGTGATTGATGAGGGTATTAATTTCTGTCAAAAGTTGAAAAGGAAAGCGAATTGGTATTGAGTTTAAATAGAAGAAAATTCAGCTATATGAATCAGTTGATGGCTGTTGACCCCATTGAATACATAGATGAGACTAATTAAGTAGGTAGTTAACGGTTAAATGTATTTAATTTTTAGGGTTCCGTGCCCAAAGGGACTCTATTACTAAGACTCTGCTGTCCGTCCATCTGTTTGTTCGTCTGTAACCAGGCTGTATCTCATGTACCGTGATATAACTATCACGATCACGGACAGTTGAAGTTTTAAAGATGATGTATTTCTGTTGCCGCTATAACAACAAATACAAAAAAAATATATATCTAAGGGGGCTTTCATACAACAAACGAGATTTTCTTGCCGTTTTTTGCTACAGATAGTATGGAACTGTTCGCACGCAAGTCCGACTCGAACTAGACAGGTTTTTATGTAGATACATACTAGCTATTACCCGCGACTTCGTCTGCGTCAGACTCGTAGAACAGCGCAATGCCATTTGGTAACAATTTCAAAGAGAATTCTCGCGCGGTTCCCTAATTCTTTTTCTAAAATATAAGCCTTGGTTACTCCTTATAACATCAGCTATCTACCAGTAAAAGTCCCGTAAAAATCGGTCCAGCCGTTTAGGAGATTAGCCGGAACAAACGGACAGACAGGTAAAAAAAAATAAAATTGCATTGTTTTGTAAGTATCGAATATACTCGTATATAGGCATTTAGTAAAAAAAAACCGTCCAAGTGCGAATCGGACTCGCGCAGGAAGGGTTACGTACCGTCCGTAGCAAAAAAAACGGCAAAAAAATAATAATATCACGTTTGTTGTATGGGAGCCCCCTTAGATATTTATTATACTCTGTTTTTTAGTATTTGTTATTTTAACGGCAACAGAAATGCATCATCTGTGATAATTTCTACTATCTAACTATTGACGGACAGCGAAGTCTTAGTAATTCGATATATCGGGATTTTATTATCAAAAAAATTAAATCCAGTGTTTTTAAGTTGATTTTGAAATGACGATTTGAAGATATATTATTAAAAAAAAAAATGGATTTCAACCTATGTTCTGAATTCAAATGTTGAAAAATTTCAAAATGCGAGTGTACAGTACTGAAGTCACCTCTAAACTCCATCATCTCTTTTGGTGTTATTTTATTTATTTATTATATTCTTTTGTACACTTATGTACACCGTATAAACAAATAGATACAGAATAATATTATTAAAAATATGTGTATCGTACAGTGCAATTTCCAACCTTTGGGTGGACTGAACGAAATCAATATCACATATTATGAAATCTACTTACTTTGATGTTGTGTTGTAGTTTTAAATGATTACTAGAAGTTATCGTTGTTGTCTTGATAAAAAAAAAAAACAATTGTAGTACACAAAGCCGAGCCCACGCCTGTTTTCAAAGGTCGTTAAAAATAGTCCACTTTTTTCAACAGTGGTAGTAACGGCAGACACAATTGAGTAGAATTATACTGTATATCGCGTCCCATGGGTGCCATAACAACCCTAAATAACTCACCCCGAGCCGAAACAAAATAAGTGCTGGAATTAAAGTAGGTTAAGTCAAAGTCCTATGGAGAAGAACCGGCAAGAAACTCCATGGTTACTCTTTTAAAAAAATGATTGTTTACAATATTTTCATATTACAGTATTAATAGACATTATGTAAGAACAGTGTAGACCAGTCGATATTGTACCCAAAAGCACAATAAAAATAATAATATTTAAAAAAAAAAAAAAGTGAGTCGTAATAGGAAGTAACCTAAGAATTCGCGAAGTCCACGGTGTTCTCACATTCACATTAAAAAAAAAGAAGCTATATAAAAAAAAAAAAAAAACAAGAACAATTAGTAATTACAATTATCAATAAATGACATGTCAACAAAAAGAAAATTACTAACGAATTTATGGTGGTTGGCGTCTACTAATATAAAAAATATTGCAAAAGCAATGTGTAGGAAGAAAAGAAAAAATGTATATATTACAACAAATGTGGAGCAGTTAATAGACAGATGTACACAACATTATGAGTTACCAGGGGGCCACATGTGCAGAAGCAGTCATTGCCAAACAAGCGTGTCTTCGACATAGTCTTTAACCTTGTAATAGGCTTTTTTAGTTAGGACACGCTTAATATGGGTTTTGAACTTGCCCTCGCTAAGTTCAGTCACCGCCTTTGGTAGCTTGTTATAAAAGCGTATGCTGTTTACTAAAAATGACTTGCTGGTCTTAGCTAATCTCCATTTGGGTAATACAATTTCGTGTTTACTGCGCGTATTTATGTTATGAAAATCGCTTCTAATTTTGAAAAGTCCTAGGTTTTTACGAACGTACAAAATACTTTCCAAGATATAAAGAGAAGGCAGAGTAAGTATATCGATTTCTTTGAATTTATTTCTGAGGGACTCGCGAGGACCCATTTTATAAATAGCCCGGATTGCTCTCTTTTGCAATATGAAAATTGAGTCCACATCAGCTGCAGATCCCCACAGTAAAATGCCATAAGACATAATACTGTGGAAATAAGCATAGTAAACTAACCTAGCGGTGGCTACATCTGTCAATTGCCTTATTTTTCGTACTGCATATGCGGCTGAGCTTAATCTACCTGAAAGAGTTCTAATATGAGCGCCCCACTGCAGTTTAGAATCGATAGTTATACCTAAAAACACAGTTTCCGTAGTAACATCAAGTTTGTTGCCGTCTAGAATTAGATTGACGCCAACTTGAGGGACATTTGGTAATGAAAATTTCATACATTTAGTTTTATTCGCATTTAATAAGAGATTATTAGCTGCGAACCATTTCGAAAGAACAGTCAGACTTTCATTGACTTGCAAGACATCCCTATCTTTTCTATCCACTTTAAAAATAAGAGAAGTGTCATCAGCAAACAGAATTATATCGGATAAATTAGCCATCATATAAGGAAGGTCATTAATATAAACTAGAAAAAGAAAAGGGCCAAGAATTGAACCCTGGGGCACGCCCATCTTTATTAAAGACCCCGAAGACGTCGCCCCATTAATGGATACTTTTTGCTGCCTGTAAGATAAATAGGAAAAAACAAGATCAGCAGCTCGTCCACGAAACCATGGAAACCATGTTTCCGTGGTTCCGTGGAAACCATGTTTTCTAAACGTGAAATTTAAAAGGGTCTACTATAGCACTTCGACGACCGAAAACGGACGGACGTAGCATTAGAAACGTAACGCCCTACACTCAAATTCATAAATCAACTCGCTTTCAGAAATAAACGAGAAAATAGCCTGACCAACTTGATGACCGACGATCGAAAGGTCAAAGGCTCAAATTCAACTTCAAATAAAACTAACAAAACATATTTATTTTAGTTTAGACAAAACCATCACAAATATTCAAGATAAATTATTAATATCTACTAGAGGAAAATGTTATTTTAGGACGAGTAGAATAACGCCTTAACCCTGCCTCATAGCAACAAAACTCACAGTTCCGTAAGCACAAGCAAAATCCAGAACCAAAATTAACCCGTGCGTGCACACGAGCGACATTTAATAAACAAACGGACCAGGAAGGTCATAAAGACCGAATGATGACTTACAGAGAACTGAAATAAAGTCGGCTTTGGGTTGTAAATCAATACACTGTCAAACAATAACGTCGAGTGATGCGGACTCCCAAGTGCCAGGCGTAAGATGGGTTATTGAAACAAGCCCCTACAAAGACTACCGAAGTTACGCCGACGAAAACTCTCGAGAATGTCAATTGATATTTTTAATAACGGTAATGACATCTCTTGCCCAAAAACATGAAAGAAAATTCTTTTAAAGCAGAATTATCTTTGGAATTCTGAAATCAATTTAGATACGCTACGTGCGCCCTTAAAATATGAAGTCCCAAAATTATGCGACAATGCATATCATTTTACCGATATAACTGATCACTGTATTACTCGTGGCAGTCATCAGTCCGCCTTCATGAGTGAGTACAGCTATTAAGTTAAACTACAGGTACCTAATCCACGGCCATGTCTAAACTTAGCTCAATGCGTTTTCTCAGAAATGTAAAGAGGTTCGTAAAAATTGTATATAAAACAAGACCATATTTATATATAAACTAAACCACTTAATCCTTGAGAGAGCAACTTTATCTGATTTAAATAATGTATGACCCACGATGATTCGCCTGAACTCGACGTAAAATAACCATATAAAAATATAATACACTATTGTGCCGCTAGATGTCGCTTCAATCCCCCGAGTGTAACGAACTCCGCAAACTTTTCCCTTGGAAGCCATATTGGATTTACAAAACGCGCGAAATGAAATTATTAGTAGGATTATGTCGGAAAAATAAAACAAACGCCGTCTATTTGAGGTTTTAATGGATATCAATTTGGTTTTATCGGTAATTTGCTTGGTAAATACGCCTTTGGACGTAGTTATTTTCTCTTTGTATTTGGACTTTCAGTTAAATACAGGCATCGGAAACCAGCCTTTACGAAACGAGTGTGTTTACAATAAACGTCTTAAAATATCAGAATTACATACATAAGTAAAAGGCCCCAGATTTGAACAAAAAATGAAACACAAATTATATTATGGTTAACATACACGCTAACGCAAATAACATGACTAACAAAAATTTCATAGAAAATGTTTGCGTGCGCTAAGACCTCATACGGCTGTCTTTTGTTGGTAAAAGTAAAATCATATTTCAGGACAATGGACCCGCGAATTTATTTTTGAGCCCATTATTATATCAAAGGAAAAGAAGTACTCTACCGTGTCATTGTTTTTCATATTTTTGAAGAAAAAAAATATTCCAAGAATTTTTTTTATTTTCCTTACAAAGAAACATCTCGTGAACGTTCAGCTTTACTAGAAAGTAGAAAACCCAAAGCATCTGTAATATTTACTTTAAATACCTAAAGGTTTTTATTGAATAGCTGGTAGGTGTAAACCTAACCTACTAGTTGATGCCCTTAACCAACTGTCCTAAAAAAATAGAAGTGAAGGTAAATTTTAATAAGTAAACGAAAGTTACGCTAAACCGTTTAGAAAACCGAATAAACTTACAATTTTAAACCCAACCTTAATTATAAATAGTAGCTCGGCTATTACACACCCTCAGCACGTGTTACAATAAAATTGGATTTTCGTTGCACCATGTTGGTGCTTATAACCTTTTACCGCGTTTTCCTTTGTAAGCCTTAATAGTTTAGCGCTTAAAGCGGTTTAGGACACGGTTAGAAGTGGTCGGTCTAATAGAGAAAATTGCTGCAGCGCTGCAAGATACCGGTTGGGATCGATCGGGCGGGCTGCGCGCGCAGGGGATGACGTCACAGCCGCCGAGCGGGCCAACGAAATAATTTTGAAAGCTAAACATAATACAATCTTATTGCTTGATTATACAATATCAACATACATTATTTTGGATTCATGCATGATTATTCAAATTCTCTACAGCACACTCTGAACGGCCGTTGTTTGCCGGAAAACCTACTTGAAGATTCCTATATTTTAAAAACAATCTAAGTTATTATGTAATAGGTATCTGAGCCACACTATAATAACTCGCTCAATTGAGTACTGACCAGTCGGGACTCAAAACTGAAAAACCAAGGGCGGTCCATACCTTGTAGGTATTAGGTATTATATGTACATATTAATATGTATTATATTAATATAAGACAGAATAAGTCCAGAACAACATGTAAAGAAACCATTGCTGACATAAGAAATTTACAAAACAACAAAATTAAATAAACTACGATTGAGCAGGAAGGTAGACCCTCGTGAAAAAGTTTAACTCACATATTTTCTGCTGACTTATGTTGTTGAAAAGTCGAAAACTTGCAAATTGCTCACACCTTCGCTCTCACAACCTGCGCAAATAGGTATCGAGAAAAATATTTAAAAAAAAACTTACTAGACAATGGTCCCCTCCATTCCTTTTAACGTTGCAAAAAATCGCAGAATTGGGCTGCCTAAAGCTGGCTATAAACAGGTCGATTTTACGATTTTTTTTATTTCGCTCGGAAGATTAGAGACAGTGATGGACAAAAAATTTTGCCAGTTATTTTTAACCGACTTCAAAAAAAGGAGGAGGTTATCAATTCGGTTATACCTATTTTTTAACATTTTTTTGATGTTTTATGGACCAATTTGCTATTTTTTTCCCCACTCCAACTTCCGAAATTAAACTTATTTTGATCCTTTTGTGTTTTTTTTTTGTAAAAAGATTTTTTGACGAATAGTTATGACTTTTCTTATGAAGAATACCTAATAATATATAAATTATTTTGGTCGTTAAGATTGGGTTTTAAAACTTAAATGTATACTTTCTGCCTACTTGTTTATTGTTATGTTTAAAATAAGCTGTGTGTGCTTGGGAACAGTAAAATTCAAAAGCTAATTTTTAATTACCCTATATTAAGGAATTTTACTTGACTCACATAATGCGGCAAGTTTGTGCGCACCTACGAAAGATAAAAATAATCTGTCCGTATTTACCTAAGAAACTACATTACGAAAACAATGCGGCAAAACTTATCATTATCAACTTATCTACCTACCACCAAAAAAATGTGCGTCAAAAAACGTGTGCGTCAGAAGATACAACATAATTTATTTTTATCTCTAAAGTCAGTTTTCAATATCCTAGATTAGTAGATTGATAAAGCTAATTGTTTAATTCAAATTAATATTTGAGTACTTAATGATATAATTATTTCCTTTCGTTATATGAGAACTTTATATTTTCATGCAATGCTAGCATTGTATCGATATGAGAATTAAAGCCATTGCATTGCATAGCATAGGATAGCATAGTCGGCCTTATAATGTTCCCACCGTTGGGACTCAGGCCTCCTCTCTAGGAGAGGGAATGGGACTGGAAAGCCATTGCAGAAATTATCCATTATTTTGTTAGAGACTTAATTTAGAGTAGGTAGTCTTAATCAATAGTAGGTTTAAGTAAATGAAAAAAGTTGCAAAACTAAAACCATCACATTTCACAATAATGAAATCGTACACCTGTCAGGTGAACTGATACTATTGATCAATAACTAAATATAGTGAAGCATATAAAACCGTCGGATAGACAGATTGACTCTGCTTTGTTTAGTCTCTGTATTGTTTGAACTTTGCTATTTTAGTTTTGCTCCAATTCGTTTATAAATTTCTTTGGATAAAGTTTATAATACATAGAGCAAAACGATTAAATTTCAGTTACCTTTCGTGCACCGACAGGATTGGTACTCTTCTTCCATGAAAATGCTGACAGTTGAAACGTAAATAAAATCAATTTTTACCTATGTGGTTAAATTGTAGTGAATAAGGTTTTTCAATTCACACTTGTTCAAATATCAAGACACTACTGACCACCTAGTGACTTACTCTTGAATCCTGTTGGTGAAATGGAATGGTGGACAATGGTGGTTATTACGGAATGGTGTATTTTAGTGAATTCAATAAGAAAAACGTAGTCAGAATAGACGAACGTACTTTACGACCGGTAACTATTATCTACCTGGTATCTATATACTAAAATTTTTATCAACGAATATTTTTTAGGCTAACTGAAACAAATCTTATCACAAAGCAAAATATTACCTACCTATTACCAATTACTTGGCAAATGCAGTTTTAGAAATGAGAGTAATTTTGGATATTATCTAATCGTCATTGGCCTGTACATTTTTCTCACCTGTGACATCCTGAAGCTTTATGTAGCTGGCAGCAGGACCACTTGAGGGATGATTTTGGATTAATAAGTACCTATTTACCTACTTTTCTTTAGTTTGAGAAGGCAAAGACGTATGTTACCATTGCAGTGGGTAAAAGCACCTATCATGTTTATCTCCTAATACTACCGTATAAATAGACGTTAAAGTAAATACATTCTATAAATTCCATCTCGAATAGTTTTCTGAACAACCTTACCCAACAAATGAGCAGTATCTTTCATAACGTTGTTACAACCATCACTTGTCACTGTTCCCCAATATTCTTTCATCAAAAGAATACGCCTTGGTTATATTAAATTGTGTACACCACGCTTACACCGTTCAACAGTAGGGTTGTGACTTAATTTTTGCGCCTTAACCGAAACCGAAGACGACATTCGTTTTCAAAGTAACTATTCATGAAGACATATTTCTATCATTCAGGCACTTAATTATTGACTTGATATGGTGATCAGTATGATTGTGAACGGTTAGTGTATTCGAAACTTCGAATGTTGACTCGAGTTTGGGACTCGAGTCTAGGAATTCGTATCTAGAACTCTAGATATTCAAGTCAAATTCAAATCTAGAAATTCGAGTCTACAACCTAAGTTTGTTACCAATTTTAGAGCAAACAGAAAAAAATCGAATATTATTAAACATTAACATTTCACCAATTTTTTTTTTGACATTGACATTTGGGCGTTCTAAAAGTATCTCAAAACTAAAACCAATTTAACTCAAATACTAGATTCGAGTTAGTTGAACTCCCATAATAGAACCGAGTTAGCGAGTAGAAAGCGATTCTTCCTCAATCGAGTACCGGAATCGAGTCCGGCGTACTCAAATCAAACTAAATTGGTACTGGAGTAGGCGAATCCAAAGCAGGAATCTAGTCTGACTCGAGTCAAGCCGTACTCGGCACATCGCTATCTCTAGTAATCTCGTCCGACGTTCAGAGAGTAAACGTCGCATCATGTTTACAGACGAAGAACTCGTAGAAAATTAATACAACAGTATCGATGAAGTCCATTTTGATACTGAAAAGGAATTGACGCATGCGGTGTGCGCCGCGTCATCGATTAGACAAAAGTTTTGTCTAATCGAAGTTTTGTTAGAGATGAAACAATACAAGTAAATACAGGCAAATACTCGATACTTTTATCCGAAACCAAGTACTTTGAGTATCGATACTTTGAAATTAAGTATCGAGTAGAGATATCTGTCAAAATTACTCATATCTATATGCCAATGTCACTATTTCATTTTAACATTGATAAAAAAAATTGCAATCTTAAATTGAAGTTTTTGCACGCATTCTAGTCTTACTTTTGTGTTGTTGGCAAGCTTAGTTGTCCATGCAGAAAAAAAAAACCAGTCAGTCGCTGCATATTTTGTCGTCATTTACATAGTTTTCGTTGGTTCTACGTCCCACCCGTGTTCGTTAACCCTAATCTTTAACAGTAGTCAGTGTTTATTACGTTACTGCTTAATAAAACCGGGCAATACGAGTCGGACCCGCGCACTGAGGGTTCCGTACAAACTTAAGTATATTTAAATAGTTCAAGTCCCGAATTGAGTTACGTTGATTTTTCCGAATCACAAAAAAGTATTTTTTGTGACAAAAAAGTATTTTTTGTGACGTAACAAAAAATTTACAGTTATTAGATTTTTTTCTATACTTGTGCTATGAGACCTTGCATGAAGCCAAATTTCATATTATTATTATCCTATAAGGGTACCGTTTCTGCTTTTTGAGTTATAGAACCCTAAAAATTAATATTTTGTGAAGAACTACAAACACAGACTTTTTTTATAAATTCTTATAATTTTGTACTTGCTAATAAAGAATACAAATACTTGTTACGGTTTTTACTCAACATTTTCCAAAAAAGATTTGATATGAGTAAGTATCGTTACTTTTCAATTGATACTGAGTAAGTATCGATATGTGGTGACCGATAACGTACCGAGTAAAAGTATCAATACCTCAATGGTATCGTTTCATCCCTAGACAAAACAGTTTTATTTTAGGTGTGCGACGCGTCGTAGACAACAGTTTCTTTTAGTTTTGAGACAGACTTGTCTATGTGAGACCAGTCTGTCTAAAAACTGTCCTGACTCAAGTCTGCGCTCAGCCTTAGCCAGATTTGACGCTGTGCAGTTTTTGTAGGTATTACCATTTTGTATATGAGATGTTTTGTTTGAAGTGTGCGCGTCTTCATATGTTTTGTAAAGCAATAGTCTGACTTAAAACTGTCGTGACTCAAATCTGCGCTCAGCCTTAGAAACAACCAGGTTAATTGGAGTAATATAGACCCGTCCCAAAACCAGTACAGATGTGGAGCCCATTCGCATGATTATTTATTTATTATTTCCTTATTCTCAGGCAACTAAGCAAAAATATATATATAATATATATAGGTACAGCTGCGTCGTAGGCACAGCAGGACGCAGCAGCAAATTGGTCCACTCGGTGCGGTACCGCACAGGTTACGGGAACATGGCTTCTTTTTCTTTTCTACTTGAAGGGCTTTTTCTTTTCTGCTTTTTTTCTTAACTACTTACTACTTATTTTTTTACCAACACCTTCCAGAATATAAACGTTGCAAATAATATAACTTTTAACCGCTAGCGTGAGACAGATGATGTTAGTTTTTCTGTTTTCTAAGTTTCAACATGTTTTTCTACATTGTGTGTAGATGTCTATACTTATATGTGCGCCAAATAAAATATTTTTCTTTCTTTTCTTTCTTTAGAACTATCGGCTATTGAAGCATTTATATACTGGTCGCACAAAATTTGAGGAGTTGACTACGTAATAAACACGTAAACAACTTTTTTCAAGTACCTACTTAATTTTTAGTGCTTATTTTGACAGTTATCCCCTTTTGCCAAAGCAAATTCCGAGACTTTTTATGTGTCGTACGCACCTTCAGACAATGAAATAATCACCCGTCTTTTATGTGAAGCGTTTATTTTGGGATAGATCAACATTACCTAAGGCCTTGCTGTTTTCTATCCAACGCTCGCCTTGAACAGTTCGATTGTCTTCCTATTGATCATAAAATCTTGAATCTTCAGTCTTTTCTTTACACAAACTTTTTGGCATTTATCGTCAAAGTACAAATAAAATTTGAATTATTTATACCCACTCATATATATTTACACCTGATAAATATACTTAAATAAAGAGAAAAAGTTGTTGAGATGTTGTTCTGAAAATTTTCAAACGATAGGTAAAAAGTAAGATACTGTGCCGCATTTTACGCTACTTATTTTAACTTTACCCACATGAGCATTTTATTCAACAGCACTATTCTTTAATTAATACCTGTATTTGCTTTAATTTACATAATTTTATTTTAAAAGTAGATAGCTATGACTGGAATAAAGGTACAAGGATTAAAGATACAGAAATATCAATATTGGATATTCATTTCTTCACTCTCAATAAAAAAAGCAAGTATTTCTCCTCAGTAAAGAGGAAAAATCTCTGATAGAGGAATCTTTGTAGAAAGTGCGCCTATGGCATCTGTTAATTTTCTTGTCTCATATATCGCATCAAACTCCTGCCTAGTGAGGATTCAGTCGATAGGAGTCCGATATACCCGCCCTGTTTGCTCCCTAGGATAGGAAGGGTGTAGTACCTCATATATGTGGAATTTTATTTTAGTTTAGTCGCAGGTTATCCTACAAGGTTATCGATTGCTAAACTGGACTGTCCTGTGGTGCCTCAGTAAATTAAACCATTATTTTTTAAGTTAGATTAAACAACTCGTAGTTCGTAACTACTAAGGGCATACAGACCACAGATTTAAGCAACCCTAGTTCATAGCGACCCAGAAATTTCATAGATATACCTACTTCATCATATTTTAACGTATTAAGAAGTAAAATGTTTTAATTATCCGGATATATGAATTTACGGATATATGAACTAAAAAAATGTAAAAAAATACAATAAACAAAATTTCCTTAAAATATTAGAAATGATGTTCGCTGTAAAGCTTTGCGGTCATAATAGCGACTATTGCCATATGCTAGATTAAAATCTATGCGACCGCGACAGCCTGTTCGAATATAACAGGAAGAGCCTAAATATATTTGTTCGGTTACCTACTGCACCAACTTTACATAATAACAGGACCAACAAAATATGTAATTACATACCTACAACTTACAACTTGGGAGCAAAGTTGTAAAATAAAAAGAACCTAAAATGACGATGACGATGTTCCATACATTGAGTTGGTTTTTTTTTTTCAAACGAACATTATTTATTGTTATGTACAATTAAATTATTCCGTTAAAAACAGCTCGGATTTCAGCTTTATTCGAAGTGTTTTCAATTTAACAATGTTGGAAAAAGAAAATAAACCGAAAACCCCTTGCTGTATATAGGTACAAACTCGTGTATTTTTGTTTTTTATGTATCATTTAGGTGCTCGCAGGCACCTCAGCTAGGAGTTAAACTAGCTGCAATTTTTTCAGCTGTGATCGCACTGGTAGGCTATCTACTTAATTACCGCCCAAGGTTTGTATAAGTATGATAAAGCTACGTGACTTGTTCAATCGACTGAGACAACCTCGCCTTATCATATCAGTTACATCACATTATCATAGCAGCAATTCTGCTTATCCCTTCATGAAATTGCCTTAAAGCCACATAAACTTTTAAATAATATTGCTCAACTTTCATAAAATATTTTATCTACTTTTAAAAAATAAACTTGGTTATTAGATTTTTAACTAAACTCGATTTTAGTAGGTACGTTAAGTGATCATGACATTCGAAACAATAAGCATAAATATTATTTTTCAGTGCTTACTGTGCTGCGTCTCCTGCGCTGTCGCTTTTCATTACCTAGTTAGGCGTCCACCACACGGTCAAGCAGGCGTCAATCAATTCCACCAATCATGAATGATGGTTTTCGTCAGTCAGTACCATGCAAATGTTAGTCATCGCATTAGACGGCAGGTTTTTCGTCGATCAAAACATTAACTGTGGCAAAACAGACAGCAAAAACCTATCGTGTAAAGGACGCCTTATACTTATTGCATAATATCTACAGTTGTAACTATACCAAATATAAAAGTAAGTACGTACTGTTCGCACTCAAGAATCCACATTTCTTTTGAAATCGATCGGTTAACCGAACCGATACAAGCACAGGGCTTGTCATTCACTGACGTCGTACCCGCGGCCCGACTGACGCATGCGCGTCTGGCTAACGTCTATCCCGTACGGATATAGATGAGTGTTGGCTTGTACATATTTTCGTAGTGCGCTGAGATCTTTTCATCGTGGCCGCATTACTTTATTGCCAGAATTCACGTTCGAACGGTTATCTCATTTTGTCGCATCGTAATATAGATAACGTTGACGTTGGTATAATATTTTATCAATTATGTGATAGCGGTACAGCTACTATTCATATTATATAAATGAAAATTAAATTGCGACACGAGCATGTAGCGTTTAGCCGAATGTCGCGTAGTGTATGGGCCGCATGGATAGCGTGAAGGATCGTGCGTGGTGCCCTCATCAGTCAGTAGAGCGGACTCGGATCGTGCGGACGCGCGGCGTGTCGGTGCTTGTAGTTTTTTAGTTTGACAGTTGGCGCGTTTTTCGTTTTAGTTCAACTTGATATTTCTTGTGGAAATCATAGATTTAAGTTAGTGTAATCTGTGTATTTTCTGTTGATTCTAAGTGTACGACTGTTCGTTTGTGAATTTTCCACGCCGGCTGTGAATTGAGTGGTTGCACGCCCTGTGTACCTGCTCTCGTCGTGTAGTGCAGAATTTTTGTGATTTCTCTTTCGGAAATTGTTTTGTGGACTTTCTGCATCCGCTGCCGGGAACGACTGAGGTGAGTGACACACTTTGCCGGTACCTTGTGCAGATAAAAACTTTCTAGTCGAGCGCAATAAGCCATTTCAGCTATTGCAATTTAGGGCGTACAATTTCTCTGTGGACCCGACAAACGGGTTCCAAATATAGCGAATCAGGTTTATTCCGAGCCCATAAACGTTTGAATAGGTAGTTAGATGTTTATTGGTTGTTGGAATTAGTGATTTTTCCTTGGTGGCCGGGCTGAGACGATCCAGACAGCTGAGAGTGCGTAACGGGTAAAAATAAATACACGGGCATTATCGGCCGGTAGACAAATCGGCTTTACTGAGGACAACGCGTTATTATTAGTGCATATTATACAATACTGTGGTAGGTGAGGTTATGTTCAAAGAGGTTCAAGGTTATGAAAAGTACAGTCGAACTAAAGGCCCCTGTTCACGAGTTAGTTTACATGTGACGATTAAATAGCCATTCGTGATAAGAATTAAATAGGTGCCTACTTAGTAACATCTTTGCTTACTGAGATAATATGTAATTGTCGCGAATATGGTGCTAAAATTCTGTAAAGATAACTGTAATCCAGCCTCATTAAAACTTAATTTGTAGCTCAGGTTAACAGTACAATACATGTGAATATTTATTTCCTATATCCTTATGGTAATATCTCATCCAATAAGAGTCCTTCTAACAAAATGTTAACTCTATTTACAGCAGAATGGCATTTAAATACCAGAGTTTTACTCCACTAATGTCTAATCTATCATACTTTAATGCAAAAACTATAGCCTTCCCCAGTTCAGAATTTAGGCCTGTTACCTGTATAGGCCTAGTACTTAGTACAAAAAAAACCTATCTGTAACTACATATAAATCAATAATGTACTCTATATTCCTGAAATTCAGTTACACTTTGATCATAAAATTCTACTGATTATATGGATTTTATAACTAATAAATAATGTTTATGTACAGTACAGGGTTCATTGACTTGCAATAAGGGCACATAGGTCCAATATCCATAGCTATAGTATCTACTTTTTGCACCCCTAAAGCTGACCAGTGACAAATTTTAAATGTAATTTTTTTTTCAATTCACTGTAGCTGCAGATTCACTTGAAGCTTAATTGGTGACAATTTTATACAATTAATTGTCTCTTAACCAATTGCTAAATTGTTCTGATTAATTAATGTTTAAACAAGACTAGACTGAAAATAAGACAAAAATTAATCTTTATTTGCCAAATATGTTATAAAATCTTAAATCTATACATCTGTACTAATATTATAAATAATAGGCCTAAAAAGAATTGGACCGAATTTAATAATTCACATATACTTACTATTATAATTATTATAATTTTCTACTTTCATGCAGGCAATAAAACAGTTTAGTTTTTTATAAAAATAATATTACAATTACTTATTACTAATTATTTCTTTCCATTGGAACAAAAATTTATTTCTAATTAAAAATTAAAACACCATTTTACGTTTGTAAAATGGTGTTTTAATTCAGGGTATCAGAATTTGTTTAAACAGTGCGGAAACTATTTCAACTCGAAAATACCTTTTCACATTTCAAGATTGACATTTATATACTTATCTCCATCTCCCTCCAAAAATGCAATAAAAAAAAATAGAAATGTTACTATGATCAGTACTTTTTATTCAAATGTAAAACCCGCTGATGTACCGTGTCTCAGTTTTGTAACATATGGTAAATACTAAGCCAGATATTTATTACTATGGTGATGTGCTAATAATGTAACTCTATGAGATTAATCAGGATTTTCATATTGGTCTTTTTTGATAGACTTTTTTTGTGAAAATGGTTACTGGTAAAATAAACAAAAGGAAAATAGTACCCAATATTATATTTAGCCTATACTGTCCCAACTGCTGGGCAAAGGCCACCCTACATTCCTTCCATTGTTGCCGGTTCTGAGCCACTTCTTGCCATTTCTTAAGGAAGACATCTAAGTTGTCTCACCATCTTCTTCTTGGTCAAATATTATGTAGGCTTGTTTTTTAATTAATTATGGTTTTAAATAACTAACTACGAGTATTAAAACCTGACTATGTACATACGTTACATCAATACTGGAAATATGAAACAATGTAAGGGATGTTTTTACGTTTTGCGTATAATACCCTAACATCAATTTTTGTAAGGTACATTTTTACATTTTAGGTAAATGTCCCTTACATTATTTTATATTTGCAGTATCGACATATAAAAAATCAAATAATTAGGTGTTAAAGAACTTCACATCGCTGTCATCTGAACACACCTGATACATGCCCAGAAGACTGGCAGCAGCGCCAGCTTTACCATGTTGTATAGCAATTATTATGTCTTTCTTCCACCATTTTAATATTGTTTTACACATAGTACTCAATATCATTAATATCCCAATGGATATAAAATGTGTCTTTGAAATTTGTAACTTATGTAAAAAATTAAGTTACCTAATTACCCACCAAGATTAAAAATAATAATATTGAATTGTCTATATCTTGTCAAAGTTAAATAGACTGATAATTAAGTAAATAATGAACTGGTAATGAGAATTGTTTTGCCACTAAGTATTTATTAACTTAACAGTTAATGTATACATATACAAGAAGAAGGAAACAGAATATATATATATATGATATGTAGTTATTAAAGGTGATGCTTATTTCTGATAAACTTCTTTTAGCATATCTGCATACGGAGAGTTGGAAAAAAGAGATGCAGACACCATGTGTAAGTGTAGTAGAAAAGATAATTACTTACTGAAAATATTTAATAACATTGTAGGTATGTAACTTAATCATACAAACCATCTTGTGTAAACTGTAATCACAACTGTTTTTCTATTAAAAAGCATGGCATTAATAAGTACTTTTTAAGTTGAAATAGTTCTTTTGTTCATAAAATGAGACAGAGATTCTCAGTCTCATTTTAAGAATGTAATAATTAAGAAATCCTACCTGTATATAATAGTCTAGATACTCAAGATTAAACATAATTATTTATTAAAAATATGTTATGTGGCATAAGCTAGAAAATGTTAATTGTTCAAACATTATGATTCAGTCTTGCCTGTGTTTCACCGTCTACTCATTAATTAAAAGTGAAAACAGTGAATACTATAATTAGGTATATTATTACTACTTATGAAAAGTAAAAAGTTGTTCTACATAAATTCGATAGTAGAAAATATGTTTCTTATTTTACTAATGTTTTAATCACTCCAGCCAGTCATTTGATAAGGATTTGAAATTAAAAAAAGCAAAGCAATAGTACTAACTTTAGAAATAACAAACTAGACTTATTTATTAGTAGAAATTATTTTTCATAGAATTAGGTTTAATAAATCCAGTCATTTCGAAATTTAAAAAAAATTGCAAAGTTGTAGTACCAACTTATTGTAGAAATAACAAACGACACTTATTTATTACAGACACGAGACATTCAATAGTTCGCGTTTCGAGGCTACATATTTTATTCCTATATGTAATTTGTATTGATATTTTGTTTGGCCATATGCCAAAATGTAATATGGAATCTGAACTTGTAGTCGGAATTAAGTATTCATTCATTGCTATAAATCTTTTCTATCTTATTCATAAACGGCTGGAGTTGGGTACCTACAGTATGGCCTCATTTCTCGAGAGCGGGTAGGGTGACCATGCAACGTAGCGGACGCTCGGACATAGTCCTACTTACGACTGTTGATTCGCCGTCATAAAGTTTCACATGTGGCTCCAACTTGAGGTAAACCTTGGCTCCTAACAACTAATAATTGGATTCGTAATAGTTCTTTCTTTTAGTTTTATTGCTAAGTAGGTAATTAAATGAACACTTTTGTTATTTGATTGTAGTTGAGCGTCAGGAGATGATTTGGTAGTTAATTCTTTTGACTTTGGTTTTTATAGGTTACAACCTACTAACCTGTAGGAAAGGTTTAGTAGGAGTTGAATAGGTTACTTCTAGGCAAGCGTGCTCCATCGTCGGCCACATCATCGCTTACCATCAGGTGAGATAGTGGTCAAACGCGAGCCTATCAATAATAATAAAAAAAAAGTTCTGACATGACTATTGTAATTTTTATCTAAAATCAATCAATAAAGAACTGATAAATAGTATAAAAGTCCCACTCGGTATGTACCACGTACAATTATACATAAAACTGTGATGACGGTTTTACACCAATGTCATGGTAACAGGAAAATATTAACACAATACCTAAATGTAATTTTAGATTGGTCCTAATAATTCGCACCTCAATAGTACTGATAATAAACACTAAATCAAGAGTTTTTCTAATTCCATAAAATTATGGTTACCCGTTAAATTAGAAGAATTCAATCCTCCTGTAAAGGAGGTCTGCGCTACAGGAGCCGAGCACGAGCCGAGCTCAAATCCGTGAAGAGTGTGTCGTGCTCGGCTCCTCTAGCATAGACCCACCTTCAATTCTCTCAAGTAATTTGGCAGTGCAACGCTGCAATGGCCAGGCTGAAAATTAAGCGAAGGAAGGGGGAGAAGGGGGATATGAGTCGGTGATTTCAGCTGAAATATGGCTACTAGACGGCCGTTACCCCGCAGTGACGATGTTCCAGATGCCTTTAATTACGCGACCGATAGCGGTTGGGGGGGTGAAGCGGTGTATTTAAAGCGTATGCGCGGGCCACTCGCCGCGCAGCGTCATCGGCGCGTGCGTCACTTCTAAACGCGAATAGAAAACTGGTGACCCTCGGATTGGATGACGCCACCCGCTATGCGTGACGGACGGCTCACGTTACTCGATTGTAGTGAAAGTGCCGTGACATATTCCCGGGATGCTACGGGAGAATGACGAATGTTGCGTCGACAGTACACAAACAATTTAACGCTAATGTCACACAACACACGCTAATTTAAAGCTTCAGCTAATTGACACTAAATCTTATCCAATATTTGAAGTCAACTAAACTAACTCATGCTAAGAAGACGTATTTTCTCCCGTAGGTATTAAAAGTGTGCCAAGTTTGCAATGAAATAAACTGTCAGAACAATTTAATCCCAAAAGTATTCGTTACGACCCGTCGAATTCCATAGCACGCTCTCATTTGGTTTTATTACCTCAAACTATCGTCCGAGATAAAGCGTCCTCGGTGGAAACTCTTAAATGGCCGAAAATATATGAGGGTATCTAACCGGGTGTAGGATGCTCCCTCCATCAGACCGGACTATGACAAATGACGGCTTCCGAGGACGTGTAAAAACTGTGTAGGATCCGAATTTACCATTTATCACGTTTGAGTCTTCTTCGATGTTATTTTTGTGACTACAAACGATGTTTGTCGCAATTCTACACTAAGTAAAGCTGAAATCCATCCCGGTTTTGTCCCTCAGCAATTCAATCCATACTAAATTCGATGCTGCCAATCAATGCCGAGTTTACTCTCCGCTTCCTCGTAGTTTTATTTTTTGCGGAATCCCGAAAAATAAACAAAAAGCTTCGACGGTAACCGATCTCTCTCCGAAATGTTATACTGGTACTTGATTGTTCAGTTCTCAAGAGAGAGAAAATAAAAGCTCTGAACATGGACTGAAAAAAAGTTGGAATAAATTCTGTCATCGATGTTAGGCTTCCATCGAATCTATTGATCAAAACAACCTGCCAATGTTTACTCGCCCTTGTCCAATCATATTTCACAGTTGTCACTCATGTGGAATGACTGAATTTATTATTGAAACACTGTTTGTCTATCGATTTTTAACTTACATTGACATATCTCTATTGCTGGGAGCCATCCGAGGAATCCTTTTAGCACTTGAAGCGTTGAGGGTCAGTTAATAACTACACAATGTTAACGCACAAATATGTCCTAATTATCACGAGCACGATAAATGAGTCTGGAGTTATTTTAAGAGTTGTATCACTCTTATCGCTCCATTGACTCAGTAGCGACGAGGTCAGGGGCCAAAGTCATGGTGACATCATCATACAACCAATTGCAGGTGTTGGCCTTATGATTAAGAGGTGACTGACCTTTGTGGGCCTTATTCTAATACTTCGACCTTTAAGCATGGAGTATTAGCTAAGTTGACATGTAAGGCAATTTGTGATAAGTCACCTTAACGCTTAACGATTGTTATTAGGCTACTTCTGATTTGATCTAGTGCACCAAAGGGTCAAAAGGAGGGTCAATTTCAAAGCGAGCTAAATTGCCTAAAACACGCGAGGGACTGAGTCAATTTCTAGACCTATACCAATTTGTGAGTAATTTAAAACAACGTGATTAAGACTTTTTTGAGGTGGGAATCCGCATCATCATCTAATAACTTCTTCCGCAGTGGCTGGAGCGAGAGGGCGTGACAGACTTTTACTAACGAAGAACCCATCTGTTTTCCTTCAGTTGACCTTTGTGTTGTAGCTCCACGGTAACTCTTTCAAACATTCCCACAGCCCATACAATTAAGACTTGGTGTTTAATTTCAACGAGCTAATGAAGCATTAAGACCTCGTATTTTGTTAATACACAGCGAAGTCTGCTGATATGCTATCAATGAATCAATTATAACTAACCTAGTCCAAGTAACCAATTAATGTACTAATGCGATAAGACATTAAAATGAGTACAATCCAGTTCTGACTGAAATGCACAGACGCAGACGCCGACAAATTGATCTTGTATTAAAGCGTTATCGATTGCAAATGGTTCATTGAGGTCTCAATATATTGAAGTGGTCTTAATCACTTTATAATATAATGGAGTAATGAACTGTCACCGTCTGGTCTAGTGTCTTAGATTATCGCCTACCTATGTAACCCCATTAATTTTTAAATCCTACTGTAATTTTTTTATAGTGTACAATAAAGAGTATATCCACCGATATATGTATCGTTAGTTAAGCTCTAGATCCAGTCTAACTGGCAGCCATAAAGTTTTACATGAAGCTATGGCCATGGTCGAATTCAAAGCTATGAATAAAAGCTTTATCTTCTGATAGAGCGTTGCGTTATTTTATTTTTTTAATATTACAGTAGGATATGTTGAAATAGGAGTGTTTTTGGTCTCATACGGATCTTTTTCATGCTTTTTTTAAATTTCTGTTATTATGGAGCGAGTCACAAATATTTCTTTTTGTATAGCTTGATAGCGTTATAATGTACGGTTCCAAGCCTTCCAAGCTTGGATCAAGTTGTTCGAAACTACCAAATTAAACGTTTAAACGTGTTTCAGTATTGAACAAGACTCCGCTTTTACTATACGAAAATTATCTGACCTCAACAATTTGCGTTTACATTATCATTCAAAATTCCTCAGCAAATGTTACGCTAGAATGTCCCACAAATGCCCTCCCTTTAGTATTTATTTACATTTTATTGTTTGATACAGTTCTGAGCTACACAACTGGCAGTGCAGGGAATAGCCTCTTCATTACATTATGTGTGCTCACATATTCCGCAGGACATACTCTTTGTTCCCTCTACCAGTATGTCGTCACAGGGGCGGTTTAATTAAATTTCTAGATTAAGTAATTGTAATTAAAGACGTTGACATAGCTACGGAACGATTACTTAGCTAGGAAGCTGCGTTCAGATGTTCGCTCATATTAAAATGGCTCGCCATCATTTATATCAGTTGGTATTCCTTCAAAAACTGGAGTGTCTGAATGTCTGACTGATATTAATGACATAAAGCAGAAAAAAATAAGTGAATTGGAACGTTTGAAATAACATTAGAGAGAAGATAAAACGAAGGTGAAACGATGAAAAATATATCTCCTCTGTCCTATTGAAAACAGTTTAGCATTTCAGTCACGTTCATCTGTATTCACCCATCGATAAGATTATTGTCTTCCAAGTTGTTTAAGTTAAAATATCCGTACTTAGATACCTAAAACTGCTGAAGCACCTAATTTCATATTCAGGCAACACCTACGCATACATTAATATTAATATGGACAAAGGATAACAATAGAAAACTGGGATTCGAGTAAAAGGGATGAAAGATGACTGGCACCTTGTTTATTGGCGTAACCCAGCCGAATCGCGGAGCGGCTTCGGTTTGTATTAGTGTGTATAAATTTTGATATACTGTTTAAACCGCCCGGTGTCTAGCAACTTTGGCGTGCGTAGGAGTGCTCGATCGTACGGTGACTCACGAGCAAAGATGGCGGACTAACAATATGTAATTATCGTCAACAGACCAGAGCCGAGTTTATGCAATACGCTCGTTATCTGTTTCATAAATAAAAATAAAATCCCGTTTCTGATAATAATTTGTCGAATGAACATGTCAGGCAAAAAGCGGATCTCATCTTTAAAATGTATGATTTCAATTTTGTTGGAGAATTGGCCTTAACAGATTCTAAAATCTTGAATTTAGAATTCGTTCGTCTGATCCATTACATTCAGCTGTCTATACAATAAAATCTCTTTTAAATGATTGGTTAGTACTTTAGCACTATCCTTCTTCTGGCCCTTCTCCCTATCCTCTTCATATCTCCTTTGTTATCGTACACCTTTTATTTTTGTATTTATTGCAATGCAAGTGGAGCCAAATGCAACCAGACATAATAAAAAAAAAACTTTGAGAAATTCTCGGCGCAAAGAGAAGAAAGAATCTTTCATGAGGAGGCGGCTTCGTCCATTCTTAGATAACCTCGCCAGTCTTCTGGATCTTCTCTCAGTAAACAATAAAATAATGCTCCTAATAAAAAATCCTCTTCTCTTGGTCACATCGTGACGTGGGATGTGACGAGCTCTCAAAACACAACTAGGATTGCACAGTTCAGTTTGCACGAGATTACCTGCACGTGTAGCCACTAACACAGTGTTCCGTCTTTTTGTACAGTCATGACTGCACAGGTCTGGACTTCGCAGGCAAGACGGAGCGTATAGCCGAGCCATTCGAGATATAATTTTTAAATTAAGAACCAGCTAATCAGGGTTCAAACTAGACACTGTGTTCTTACTTTTATAAAACTAAGGTTTTAGTGTTAGTATTTCTTGCACGTAAGTGGTCGTGAGTGAAATTCTCTAGATTTAACTATTTTCTGCCAAATGATTGGTTTGAAAATTGATCTTTTAAGCTTGGTGATAGCAAAAGCTTTAGAATCAAATTCTTGATAGCACGTGTGTTCAGTACATTTTGGTTTAATGTCTACTCGCCCACGTGTCGCATTTGTGTGGTCAGAGGCCCGCAACATCTCGAGGTCACCGCCCAGCATTACATCATTGCAATTTTTTTTACGGACCCACTCGTGTTTACTACGACGACTATTTGCTAGAACGTTTATTCATTTAGAATTAAAAAAAAGTCTACATATCTTTAAAAGGTTCTATACAATCAGTACATGTTTTTCTATATCCGTTCTATTCGTGGAAGTTCTTCAAACCGTGTCTTTCTCAATATCAAGTTCCTCTATGAAAAATATGTTTACAATCTCCCCCTGGCAATAAGAAGGAACTTTTTTATGTATCCCGTCCTCTGGGGTGTTGTAAATCAGTTTTTATTTGGACATTTTGATTGCGAGATACGAGTCTTCGAATTTTTGTTCCGATGTGTTCCCCTTTGTAATCAAAGAATCTATGGAAATTACTGAAGAAAATTCTTGCTAGCCAAAGAATCTGGGCAAAGACAACTTCAAAGTAATGCTCAATTAGTAATCATCTTTAAATATGAGATTCCATTGTGCCGTGATGTGTCTCGGAAGGTCATTGAATGACGAATCCTGTCCAATTACAACCGCGTCAAGATAAAAAACCAGTTCGACTAGCCTCCTGACAACTACTAACTTGCTTATATTTTGACGGATAATATAATATTTGCTCACTCACCACTCAATCCGTTAATCGATAGTTACGTCATGCACAACAAGGCTGTTACCAAAATGGCACTCTTATCTTTAGGAGCTAATTAAGGAAACTGTCGTTCCAAAGTTCCCTTTACCCTCGCTTGGTCGATAGTAGATGTCCTTGCATTGTCGAATATTTCATACGACCTCAATATCGCCCGTCTGTGTTCCGCTGCAACGAAAGTGTGTCATCAACTTATCTTCATTTGCAAGTCGAGAGACTGAAGGTTCGACTTTACAAAACTGTCAACTTTGACATCGCATCCTCGGTTTATGGTGATCGTTGAATCCGATTTTTGCGCAGTAAACTTCAAGAGCATCGCCGCTTTCGCTTCGGTTGAAGCAATACTCTTCAGTTACGGATAAAAGATTGAACGATGCCTCAGAAACGTTTTTAACTATAAATCCACTTCGGCTTTTAGGATCGGCTGCTCAGCGAATGTGTGTCAGCATACTGACGGCAGCGTCGCCCCGCAGTTTGTTCGATTTCTCGCTGTTCCATTTTGTTAGCGCTCTAAACAAATAAACCCCGCTTTGCCGGTCCGATTGTTCCCAAGTGTTGGCTTCGTTTTGCGTCCGACCGACATCGGCTCGTTCCGTAGCATTTGGATTTAGAATATTGAAAATTTGACTTTGTATTCGCGTCGCGTCTTCCGATGGTCGTGCGTTCCTTAATGTTTCGTTTGATGTTGCTACGCACATAAGGTTTTACGAAGAAACTTAATTATTGTAGGACCAGGTTTATTTATTCTCTTGGTGTATTGAGTTTGTTCTCCATATGTCCATAGTTCGTTCGGCTCAAGGTATATTACAAAAGTGTTCCGAGTAAAACTTTATGTAAGCATGTCCGATTTATCGGTTCTTTGGTGATACCCACGCTATGAAGGTGTTTATTATAACTTCCCTTGAAATATACTCTTAGGCGCACTTATTTAGATGCAAAAACTAATTATTAATCGGCGTCGATTTAACCGATAAATATTTATATGTACGCTTGAAGCGTGATAGAGTGTAACAAAATTTTACACTGTACAGAAAACTGCCTACTGCATATTTTTCCATTATATTTGCCGTTTTGCTTGATATTATTTTTGTACCTATGATTTTACAAACGGTTCTTCATAAGTTTCCTGCAAACGGCTTTTGTGGTTTAATTTAAATATATATTTTATAATAGCAAAATCATTAATAATCCTGCCTTATTTCCTGTCCAGGTCCACACCTGTTTGGTTTTAGAAAATAATCTATTAATTTATTAAACATACACACACTGTATATATATTTAATAAAACCAAACAAGTGTAGACCTAGTCAGGACCTGGACAGATAGAGCCTATCTTTAAGTTCTGTATCTTCGCCACCTATTTTATGTTCTGAACATAAAATAGGTGGCGAAGATCATTTTTTGCCCACGTAGCATTAAAATCTAAACTATCATTTTGTTTGCCTTTATTTAAAAACCCCAGCTAGATAGCTGGGGTTTTTCCAGGCTTTTGGCTGAAGTTCCTTCCAGATGGAAGGGACTCCAGCCAGCAGGGAATTTCATTCTTTGGCAGCACACACAACTAATTTCCTAACATTAAAGTTTATCATGGGTTTCCAGATTTCTCAATATCAATGTTACATAGTAAGTACCTATTCCATCATCATTATCACCTTCCAAATGTCTTTTTCTGTACCAACATGAACTAACTACGAGGTTGCTCAAAAGAAATAAAAAAGCAGACTTAATACATAAACCTTTTATATTGAAAAGGGGAATTTTTGGTGAGATTTTTTCGAATGATGTTCATTTGCTGTTTTAATTATTCGCTAATTGATTCCTAGTAGATATTGTGATGTAAAATTGGTGTAGTTTCATATCTCAAGTGTCTACACAACTGGACAATAAGTGGAATCATTGGAACTGGCACGATCTCGCTAAAATGGAGCGGAGATTTTTTTGTAGTTGGTACCTATTGACTTTCTTAGCGAAACTTGCCGAGAACTCGATACATTAGATGCCTAATTCTGCATTCTGCATCCTAGGTGTCTCTATTCTGTATCAAAAACTAAATTCTTTCCTAACTTGGCATTGGCTGAATGCACAAAACGCACGAAACGAAAAAGAAAAAAAAGATTGAAATGTCACAATTCTTTAGTATAACCTCAAAAACACGTGACAATCAACATCAAAACTTCAACGACAGGTGATTGACCCTAGCGTCGTGATGACATATCTTAATGCTATGCTTGAGGAGACACGGCAGTTAAAGTGGTGTGATGTAATGTAGATGATGAGCTGTTGTCGTGGTTTAGAATGAGGTTTGTTTGTTGAAATGGAAGAATTGAAATGCTTTTGTTAACGGTAAATATAGTTGGTGTAACACCACCTCTACTGATTGCTATATTTTTCAAGCTTTTGCAAACGTGTTCGTTTAGAACTAAAACTAAGCTTTTTTACACGGGAAATTTTCACATGACTTCTCCCGCTCTGGGTGCAGCGAGTTAGTCTTAATTTTTTTTAAGACTTTTACTTGCTACATACTGGGTTTAACTATAACCCAGTATGTTAACCTTTTTTTGAAAGAGTCTGCTAGGCTCACGCTTGACCACTATCTCGCCTAACGGTAAGCGAAGATGTGGTCGACGATACAGCACGTTTGCCTAGAAGGAACCTCTTCACTCTTCTTGACTTAGTTACCCCTAGGTCTCTGCCCCCTAGGCCTCTGGGTTTCCTGATAGGTAGAAACCTATCAGGAAACGCAGAGGCCACGAGGCCTCGCGACCCATGGCAACTCTTTGGAACAATCCGCAGTCCTGGCAGGATTAAAAGATATTCTGTGTTCGAATCTCTTCTATGATCTTGATGATGATGATGATTACTGGCCGTACCTGCTGCCAGAACCAACCTACTGTCAAAAGCACCCCTCACCCGCACAATATGTGTACTTAATGAAGTGCATGAGAGGATCGACCTATTTTCGAGCCATGAGAGTGAAATCGCAAGAGTTTTATTAAATTTTGTTAGTTTTATTTAAATATTAGTTACTGTTCTAAGTCTGATTTTATATTGTATTTACTAATAGGTTACGTTAAGTTTATTTTATTATTTTTATGTACTTTTATTTTTATAGTTAGTAGTCTTAATTGTAATAGAAGTTAGTAGTGTTTTAGATTTTTAAGAGTTAGTGTAAGAGTAGCACTTTTTCAATATATATTTTTTTTTTGGTAACCATTATTGTATTAGGTTCAGCCTGTAAAGATAGTGTGTGTATATTTAATAAATAAATAAATCTTCATGTGTACCAAGAATTCTATTTTTGGTAAACTTTATTGTACACCAGAATAGTAAGAATTTTACAGAAACTGAAATCTATGGGTACAATAGCGGTCTTATCATCGCTGACAGCGGCAAGTTTCATTGAAATCCTTTCATTCGTTAAGGCGTGATTGATAAACACAATACAGGCTTTCACATCAGTAAAATTTCAAAGACCTTGAACAAATTCACAGTTTATAAGTTATGTGAAATGCTAAAGCCTTTCTAACTTCAATGACGCGCTGCGGTTGTACTCTTAGAACAAGATTGAATGTCTACGGATGACGTCATGCTCAACGTCTCGTTTTACGTCGGACACTCATCTTGGAACGCGTTAGTGTCCATTAGGCAGGGATTAGCCTGCTATGTTTTGTAGCGGATGTAGACCACAGTTGCTTTGAGTATGGTTTTAAATGTGTTTGGGCTTTGTATCTTTTAGTCCATCAATCTACTGAGCCTTTTCTCAACTTACTTTGGACTCGGCTTTCTGTTTAACCAGATGCAGTTATTTTTTAAGGCGAGAAATCATTGTAATGACTTCTTCCGATCTAGGATGGGACGCGATAGCTTGTCACTTTTACTGTTTAAAACCACACCTATTTACCTTCATTTCCTTTTAGCATTCTAGGACTACGGGTTACCTTTTCAGAAACCATCCCATGTCTCTAGTAGGCAGTGACTCTGCTGGGCAATCAGATGCAGATAAGTAACAAATAAGAAGGTCCAGGACGCACGTTGCTCAGTTCTATCTAGTTTCAAATTAACGTAGAACAAATATCACTTTTATCTAATGAGTTGGTTGAAAGTCGAACGCGCTGTCGCTGTACGCATCTAGCAATTTCCTTCAAAGACAATATTAATGTATTCATAATTGGAAGTAGCTCATTAATGGGAAAATTGCGCTTAAATACAGAAGAGCAGAATTGCAACCCGTCTATATAATAATAATTTATTTAAAGACTACATGGGCCCAATGGTTAGTAAAAAACTTATCAATTAAAAGGGTTAGTAAAAAAACTTAAACTTATGCCGCACTAACAATTGCAACCAGTGCTTGATCACTGGCGCATCATGTTTATCGGCTAAGGTTCGAACAAAAAAAAAAAACAATAACTGGCACATATTAAACCCAGCATCATCATATAAGCAAGAAACAGTTTATCTCTCAGACAACCACAACCTATTTTCACAACTTGACCGACCAGCATCGGATGATACGGGACAAACTGACTTACGCTACTTTTCCGAGCAGGCCCACAAGATAAACTTATTAGATATTTCAACGACGTCATTTACAGTTTCTAAAAGTTTCTCGTACAATTGTATGCAGTAAATCGTTGGAGCGTAAGTTCGTCGGAAACATGGGGAGACACTGCCAAACTGTGGTTATTCTTATTATTAAAGTTTTGCATAGTTTCCGCGTGGTTCAATGTAAGTGTCGGAGTTTGGAAATTTTCATTAATGATAGGAAACTTATCGTTTAATGGGGCCAAAAACACATTCATTTTGCGTACAGCTAAGGATTGGAATTCCTTGCCGGAATCTGTGTTTCCGGATAACTACAACCCGGGAGTCTTTAAGTCAAGAGTAAATCGGTTACTTCTAGGTAAGCGCGCTCCATCGTCGACCGCATCGTCGCTTTCCATCAAAGTCAAAGGTTTTTATTTCACATAGGCCTACATGGGCACTTATAAAACGTCAGAAGCTAGTGCATCAGGTGAGATAGTGGTCAAGCGCGAAACTATCAAAAATAAAAATAAATTGGCGGAGGCAATTCATCGTGCTAGTCGCCAGTCTGATTTCATCCAGTGTTTTGAAATAAGGAGGGTATTTAGTTACTGAATTATAATCGTTAAAATTATCATTACAACCCTCTCAGTTCATCTAACTTATTTATTCAACTTTTTTTCCACAATGCAAAAAACGTGAGAAAATCTTAATTTTGCTATTTTCGCTTTCTCCAAAACCACATTCGACCCTTTACCTCTTTGTACCAAGGCGTCCTTGTGTGTTACTATTTTTTTTTTAATAATAAATACTTTGTTGCTCGTTAAATCTTTGAGAAATAAATGATAGGCGTAAACATATACCGTAAAAATCAGCCTTGATTCGGACGTAAATTCACAAGAGATCTCCTGTTTCTTGTCTTTACAGGTAATTAATTAAGATATTATTGTTATTCGCAAAACCAACATTCAATTTACTATCAATTAGTCTCCTGAATACTAGGCTTGCCACTCTAATCAGTAAACAGACAGAATATATTAGATTTAAACCATTTAAACCATTAAATGCTAAGTAATTGTGATTGGCTGCCAGACCGTCGCGTCTCAAACGCTAATAAAAACTTGAAGTCTTACATAATCAAAATGTCTGGTTCGTGCTACTTATGTTTAACTAGATGATCGCCGCGGTTTTAAACGCGTCTTTGGTTACTGCTCCGCTTCTGTGAGTCGTGGCGTGATGTTATACAGCCTATAGTCTTCTACGATAAATGAGCTACCCAAATATTAAAAGATTTTTTCAAATCGAACCAATAATCTCTGAGTTTAGCGCGTTCAAACAAACTTTTCAGCTTTAATATTAGCACAGAGATACATAGAGAGATACTGAGCGTAAGATTATTTTAAGCACCTAAACCTAAATTATCTACCAACTGTTTCATATTCAGACTCTCAAATAAATTAAAATCTTCTCCTATACTAATGAGATTTTTACTAAAACTCACGGATATTATAATCATATTTTCTCAGGTCTATCTTAATCGATGCTAATCAAAGTATTAATGAAAAATCTTATCCATTTTCTAGGTGTAAAGTCAAGTAAGATAACCTACTTAGCACCTAGAGGTTAGGTCAGTCCCATAACGCGTTGCGCGATGCTCACGCCTGATTGGCTAGCTCAGCCGGATTCAGGCTTTCTGATTTGATCGCAGTCCGTTTGCTGACTTCGGATTGGCTGACGCTGTGCTGCTGTGACTACTAATTTCTGTGTTTTGGGTTGATTGTATGAGTACGTTTAACAAGGCGAAGGCACTTAGTGAACATGTTTGCTAAGTTATATTTATGTAGACACAGAGGAATATAGGACGTTTGACCTTGTGCCAAGATTAATTGCTCCCTACACACACATATCCATTCATATTTCTTAACGGTCTGAAATACACAAAATCCTAAATTTCGTAATAAAAACACTTGGCAACTAAATCTAGAGAATAATCATTATTATTTTGCCGGCGTCTGACTCAGAATGAGTGAATCGACTATTACAGTATATTTTTTTCTGTTTCTTCAATAATACATTTCAATGGCGCAGGCTCTTTCGCAAGAAATTGATTAGGCAATGAGGCTGACTCTTTCAGTCACATCTAGTCATTGTTCTAGGTTACTGATTTATTTTGATGATTTTGCAATGCTGTAGAAAATACTGAAGTCCAAAAGTAAGGTGTTGTTGGAGTTATCTTAAATCCTTTTTTTAAAGATTATTATATATATATTACTCTACTAAAACCCATCTGTGTTTCTTCAGTGGCTCTTTGCATTCCAGCGACACGGTAACTCTTTCGAAAGATTCCACAGGCCTCGCAGGTTGTCTTAAATCCTGCTGTAAAAATTTTGGTCTGGCAAAACGCACGAGATACACATAAAGAAATCTTAAAATACATAACTATAATAACTGGACCCATACAGTAAACAATTTACTTACATGATATTTTTAGATGTTAAAGCATTTATCAACTCGAAACAACAATACAAATTAAGTTAACATGACTCTTATGTCCCCGAAACTGTCATCAAAACGGCCTCGAAAAACTTAACGATGTGATGAACTTAATGGCTGCCGTAGGCGACAAGTTGTTCCAACACTGTCGTTTCTCACGAAATATTACAAGCTATTTTATTTTCGTCCGTGACCACAATCGCATCTTGTCTTAGTACTACTTGGACTTGATCCCAGCAATTTCTTTACACAATTTTACGTGTTTTCACAAACGCCTCGCATGAATCACCCGGTAACTAAGTATGTTAACGATGTACTACCTGCATCCAGATTCGTTCGTTTACAGTGCGTTTATTATTAACGACGATACGCAAACAGTGACGTAATTCTTTCCCATCAGTCAACTGAAATATCGACTTTATCCCAACTCAAACGACTGACTTTTATTTCCTCAAATTACAACTCAAATACCACTGTCCTTGGCGTATATTTGCACTTTTTGCCAGGTTTTAATTTCAACTGTGGCGTTCATTTCCTATCAAGGTTGTTCATTGTTAGCCGAATTCGTAGCAGTTGCTTTGGATTAAATGAATCTACGATCGCAGCTAATATTCGAATGAAAATAGCAGTCAAACAGATGATCGGAATTGGTGGGTTAAAAAGTGTTTTTTTCTATTTATCGATACATTTCGGTGAGCAAAATTCGTTAGTTGATTCACCTCACTATAGACTGATGCAAAAAGTGTAAACATTTCAAAAGCATTCGCGTTTTACATCAGTTCGCTTGTCCAAACAGTGGTGCTAGGTATAACAAGTTCGTTCTGCGCCAACAAAATTTCAGCTGGTTCTCTCGAGTTATAAAATGTCGTAATCTCTCGTGCGTGGGTTCTAATGAAAGGGTCGATTTACGGAGGAACTCAACTTGAGAAACGTTAGGGATTAATCACTTTGATTATTGCGCAGGCGATTAGGGTTTTTCTGCCCTGGTTTCCTCGATTACCTCCGTAATTATATAAAGTTTTTAGGGTTCTGTATCCAAAGGGTAAAACGGGACTCTATTACTAAGACTCCTCTGTCCGTCCGTCTGTCAGTGCGTCTGTTTCTCATAAACCGCGATAGATAGACGGTTAAAATTCACAGATGATATATTTCTGTTGCCGCTATAACAAAAAAAAACTAAAAAACGGAATATAATAAATATTTAAGGGGCTCCCATACAACAAACGTGATTTTGTTTGCCGTTTTTATAGGTAATGGTATGGAATCGCGAGTCCGACTCGCACATGGCCGGTTTTTTTTATATTGAAATTGTCGTCTACATACCAGACGAAAATAGTGCTCATTACGTCCAAAAGGCAAATGACTTAATTAAATAAACTAAGAGCAGTAAAACAAGTGTAAAAAATCGTCTGCGATCTATTAAGAGCTTATTAAAAGTTGAAGAGATGTCGGAGACTCCCAGCAGTGTTGGGTGACGTTTTATAAAAAGCACAAGTGTGATATAGTCCAGTTATTTTGAGCTGATCCGAGTCTGGCTCGCTGAATTAGAAATTCGAAACTTGTCACTTGAATATTCTGTGCGCTATGCGATTAATAAAATGTTTATATGGTTTTTGGTGGGATTTCTTCGAGAGAAGTTCAGTGGCTGTTTTAATTATTCACAAATTGATTTCTAGTGGATATTGTGATATAAAATTGGTGTAGTTTTTTATCTCAAGTGTCGGCGCAATTGGAAAATATGTAGAATCATTGAAGCAAGCGCGATCTCGGTAAAATGAAGCTGAGAATTTTATTGTAGTGTTGACTATCTCAGCGAAGTTTGCCGAGAAGATTGACTTGATGCATTTGCTGCCAAATACTACAAAAATATTAGATGGAATGTTTATAGGTTACATACATATTCTAATGTTAACCTCTCAGTATGAAGTTGTACCGTTTTCGGTACACTGGTGCCAGAGAGGTTTAAAAAAATAACTATTGCTACGAAGACATGACTTAAAGGACTTAGTATCCAAGCCAAAAACGTTAAAAAAAAAAAAATCTGTACTGAAACTCACGATATACCTACCTCACGGTCCTCGGTTTACGGTTATCCGTAAGAAATAAACCAAAATCCCCGTTTTCCGTGAGAAATGTAGCCTCACGTTAAGTAAGTAATCCGATTATCCATGTAAGCGCGATTTCTGATTTGAATTAGACTTACTGAATGACGGATGGATACGTTTATCAGACCTTAGGGAAATGTGGAGCAATAAATCGTTAATGTACATAGTTGCCTTTTCTGTTTAATCGATAAACCAACAAAGACGGACTTCTTCGTCTTCCCGTCCGATTATAATTTAGATGTCTTCAAGGTTAGAGTGAATAGGCTCTTAATAAACTAGTGCGCTTCCCCATCAACGATTGCATCACTGTTTACCATCATTAAAAAAATATCAGGCTATTTTTGTCCAATGCTTGAGATGACATTTTATCTTTTAAGGTGGGTGTGTGCCTGGTACATCATGGCAGATTCTCTGTGTTGTTGGATCAGATTTCTCAGTTATTTCACGGTTTATTTGGTTGTCTTAGTTTACAATAAAGTTTTATATCCATTTCTATTGAAAATCGTTTTGTTTATTTTTTTCAGACAAGCTCATGTAATTTCAGATCATATCTACTGCGTTAGTCCATAAAAAAGAACTCCTTTACCGTAAAGAAACGTATGTAAAATACTACACAAGTTGTTATATCCTCATGCTGGTCAACAAACTCTTTATATTATTCACTCAGATTATTCAATACATAATTATAATGCGGTCGCTATGTGAACCATGTCGTTTCTTGCATATTAGCGTTACGCATCGATTGATAAGTATAATATTATAATATAGCATAGTCGCCCTTTTAATGTTCCCACTGTTGGGACTCTGGCCTCCTCTCTAGGAGAGGGAATGGGCCGTAATCCACCACGCGGGCCCAGTGCGGGTTGGTGGATGTCACATGTCTTTGAATTTTTGGTTCTAGGTCATGCCGGTTTCCTCACGATGTTTTCCTTCACCGTTTTGAGAGCAGTGGTGATGAAATAAATTACACAAAGTAATGCGCCTGGCTGGGTTTGAACCCGCGACCTACAACTCGGTAAGTCGGGGCCGTTACCACTCGGCCACCACTGCTCTCATATCAATTAATCAATATTATAATAATTAAACTATTTTCTATAGGCAGTAAAAACGTCAATAGTTACGTTAGAGAAAGTATTATTAAAATTGTATCAACGAAGCTGCAAGCATCAAGCTTCGGCTATCGGCTTTGCCTGCGTGACCATAGAAATTATAACAAGGGAACATACATATTCTCGTGATAAAAAGTGTCGTATGTGCTATGGTCTGCAGGGGTGCTAATTCGGTCAGCCGTTCGAACGTGAAGGAGGAAAAAACCCACACACACATACTAAAGTTCGTGTAACTTTCGCCTTTAAATTTAATATAGTCACACTGATGTGACTATATTCCAATTTATTCGTGGTCAACATTTCTATTTTCTATCTGTCTATCTATCATGTCTTCTTCTTTATACTCCTCTATTTTCCCTCATCTCAATAGTCACATTTTCTTGCTATTTATTTTTACATAATATGTCATATAACAGCCAAAATCCTGACTCACTGACTTATCCACGCCCAGGCCAAGCTCTTAAACCTAAAACTCTGAAATTTTCCATTGACGTTCCTTTTATGATGTATAGGTCACCGGAAACTTGCAAAGGCCGTAAGATTATAAAATATCGCGAGAAATTGTAACCTATTTTTTTTTCTAAATAACGCTCGGTTATGTTGGAAACTAATGATTTGGATGTTATTTAGTGTACCTATACAAAACGATTTTTTTACAATATGTCGATTAATTATAATCTTATAAAGATTTATTACAATTACGAAGACTGACATTTTCCGGTGACATGCAAAGCATAGGAAAGTATTTTCCAAAATGAATCCCCTAGATGTATGAATCGGGGGTACTTACACACATCAACAGAAGAAGATACCTTATTATAAATAAAAAATTGTATAAAGGTACTGCATAATTCAAAAAGAAGTTTCTTCCAGCAGACCTGCGAAAGGAGAGATTAGAAGACAGTAGACACTATTGTCTACTGTGTAGAAAAACGAGAGTTTGTGAAATCATTAAACTAATAAATACTTAAATATTAGTTTCACGCAGGCGAAATCGCTGGTATAAGCTATGTTTTATTTACATACAATCCATCGTTGCGCGTCGTTTCCTTGATCAGTGGGGTTACCATGACGTTCAAAGTTAGATTGTTTTATTCTTATTTCAGTGTGGGTAAGAGACAGAGCTATACAGGTAGTCTAGCGCCATCTCTTACCCACAATGGAAATAAGGATGAAACAATCTTACTTTAAACGTCATGGTGTGAACATACATTACTAAAATTTTAAAATTGTACCTAATGTCTAAACTAAGAATTGCATAGTTATGCTAACAATGTTATCTTAAAACAAAATGGTGGACTAAAATTATTCCGTAAACATGTCTCGGCTCATGATAATCGCTTGCATTTTATGAAGGATGATAATTTATGCGGTTAGAAGGTCACAATGCTACAATTACGTCATACCAAGTAATATTGCGATTGGCAACACTTGTTGATATAGCAACTGTTAAGTGCATCAAATTGTTTTGACACAATATGTTCTGGTAATCAGGAGGCATTTGAAATAACCTGTGAGTCATCAAATGTTGACTGTCATGGCCATTGAGAATCTTCAAGGTTAAGGATAAGGGGGCTAAACCTTTCACCAATATAAAATTGAAGTGTCTGTTTGCAATAACAAAATAACATTTTTTTACAAAATGCAAATGAAAGTATATTCGAACCTATAAAAAAAAATACGAATAAAAAAAAAATCGGTTTGTGTTTGTTCCGGCTAATCTCCGAAATGGCTGGATCGATTTTGACGAGAATCTTACAAGGAGTAACAATAGGTTACCTTTCATTTTCCCTCGGGGAAGAGTATTTAAAATACGGGATACGTCTTCGAAGCGCTTGAAGAAAGTCCCGTCTTTTGGGGACTTTCAGGATGACGAGTAATAGTTAGTTAAGCTACTGTTTATTTTTCCGCTTGACCGGGACTTAATCTCAGAAATGGATAACATTTTTTTACACGACTGCTCCAAAAAAGGAGAGTAATGTTCTTAAAATTTTGTAGAACGAAGTCGCGGGTAATATCTAGTTTATTTATGCGTTGGTACTGGTTTTCAGAGTTTTCGTGTTCTTAAATAATTGGAAAACCCACCTTTAACGTCGGAATTGAAACTATCGTTTATTTGCGTTTGCCACCAGAACCACAGCGATAACGCAAAAAATAACAATGTTTAAGTTATTATTAAGTACAGTAATTCAACCAACACAAATACTCTTTGGTTCGTCTAGAATATTAAAGAACTTAACCTAATATATACCTAACCATTACTGTAAGAAAATTGCCACGTTAACCTTTCCTTAATTGGAAAAATGAATGGTTTGATCTAAACGGAGTAATGATGAGTTAATGAGGACACTTGAAGATTCCATTAGCTTCGATCTCAAATAGATTAAGAAGGAATACGCTGTAATTTCCAATAATCGTTTCGTTCGAAGAGTTAAAGGTCAGAAGCGAAAAATGTTTCGAATATACTCCTGACAAACTCGCACTTGAGAGCAGCGGTGGTCGTACCGGACTTGCGAATGATAGGTTGCAGGTTCAAACACAGCACATTACTTTGTGTATTTTTTTTAATTTATTTCACCACTGCTTTTAAATACATTATTTCTCTGCTTTCATATATAATATATTGTTTGTATTATGTGTATTTTATTAGTTATGTAGTAGCTTTTTCTCCTTCTCTGATAAATCCATCCCAAGGTTGTCTGTAAAAAATCGCTTTTAGACCGCCCATTGTGACACCCTATTAATTTTAAGTTCCTATTGTAATTTTATTATTGGTGTACCATAAAGAATATTATATCTATCTATCTAACTCTTTCGAACATTCCTTCAGTCCAAAGAATGTGACCCTATTACAATGTAATTTATCTCTGCCCCTTACGTGCTCAAAACTAGCTTCGAACATAATTGAATTGCAGTATTTCTCCGAGTCCAATATCATAAATGTCCCATATATATCCCGCATAGCGTCTCAACAGTAATATTTATCCAATCCAGATCAATCTTCCTATTGTGACTCCATTGTGATCCCCACAGCTAACTGAATGAAGCGTCTCTTCATTGAATTGTTTGACACGCAAACCTAGGTATGGTAATATGGAACCTCGCAACACACTTACAATCGATTGCCAGCGAAACGATTTGTTTTATTTAGTTGGTATAAGTTTGTTGCTTTTCAATTAACCTCTGATCAAGTTTAGGAGTAACATTAGGGAGTTTATTTTAGTTATTATTCTTGATTATTTTGGTTCCAGTATTTTTTCTTTTTTACAAGAGACATCATAAAATAAATCTCCCGCTCTGGGAAGGCCGAGAGACTGTTAGACTTTAATTGACTAAAGCCCACAGTGTTCCTTTCGTTGCCCTTTTTGCGAGGGCTACTGTAAACCCTTTGATCAGTCTTAACTGGTCCCCTCAATTTTGCTGATATGTCTATAGCGTGGAACACAACGCGTCTTCGACCTGGGCTTGATCCTTAACGAACGGTCGGACGGTGAGCTACCCAGTGATCGCCGTCCGCAAGCCCGTGCTTACGATGGCCGGAAATCGTCTTGCGACTCCCGACGTCTCCGGCGGAGGTCGGGCCGTGAGGCTTGTCTCCACCTCACGGTTTCGGCCGCCTCCTTTGCTAGCATTACTGCTTCGCAGGAGGTGACCATCTCCCTAGTTCTAGTACCTGCGTCTAGATCGGTGTTATCTCTGGTTCTACAGTCTCTAGGTCCTGTTTCTATGCAAAGCACTCCTCCAACCTCACAGCCCCCGAATTTTCCGAGTATACATGCATATATAGTTCAACTTGGATCTCTTGGCTTCGATATTACCCAGGACCAATTCAACGATAGGACTAGCAGTTATGACAAGTTATCTTTGATCTTTCTAATCTAATCGGATATTCTGGTTAATCTTTGCGATATGAGAGCTCTGCATGTTGCATGTTAACCGTTGGACAACAGATAAATTTGGTTTTGATTTTAAATATCCGAACTATATTAGACAGGCTGAAGGCGTCTGTCCTACTCTTAGATATTGGCTTAATCATGTTAGAATATCCTTACTGGACGATAAGCTACCCATTGCTCAACGTCTGCAAGCCCGCGACTACGGTAGCCGGGAAGCACACTGTGACTCCCGACGCCAGGAGCAGCATATCCTGTCGTATTCTTTAGGCAGCGTAAACAAAACTCAAGAAAATACAGTCTCAGAATCACAAAATTGAAACAAACAAAAACAGAAATTCAATTGTAAGTCCTCGCAATGAGAAATTTTAAAGTACAAAAGCCTACCAGAGCTTCCTACCAAGATTCGTCTCACGAGTGCTCTCGACTATAATTCCGTGATCCAACTGGAGTATTATTCTAGTGTAATTAAACTAAGGAGGCTGTCTGTCCATTGCTCTCGTGCCCAAACTTTTGACGTTATACCACGGAGATTCGCCCCGCTAATTATATTTTTCTGAAGTCTATGGATAATGTGTTGCTAATTGACATGATTTGTTCGCTCTTAACGGTTTTTTTCTTGAGATATTCTGGTTTTCTTGTGAAAGAATACGTCTTTTATATCACGGTTGAAAAACTTCGCTAGATTGATTGCCTGTTATCATTGATGTGATTTCGGCTCTTGTGATTTTATAACGATGCAATGTAAGTTGAAAACTGATGTACTTATGAAATATATTTTTTTAACTTTTAACTTTCATTAGCGCGGATTTTACAGCGTTTCACAGAAGAACTGCAGTCTATTTAAAAAAATATATATAATCGGTAGGAAAAATGATTACGAAACTTAAAAATACAGGGTGAAAAGTTGATGACTTTCACTCATCGTGCTGGCCCAGTGGTAACGGCCCCAACTTAACGAGTTTTACATTGTGGGTTTGTATCCAGCCAGGCGCATTACTTTGTGTAGTTTATTTTTTCACCACTGTTCTCAAAATGGTGAAGGAAAACATCGTGAGGAAACGGCCGTGCCCTAAAATTCAAAATTCTAGGTCATGTGACATTCCCCACTCTGCACTGGGTCTACGTGGTGGATTACGGCTCCTTCCTTCTCCTAGAGAGGAGCCTCAGTCCCAGTAGGAAAATTCTCTAATATTGGTTTATCACAAAAAGTAAATTTAATTTAAAATGCCTATTGAATAATATAGAAGATTAAACGTACCGTCCATTGGTCGATAATTTTCGAAGACCGGTGTTCAATAAAACAGTGCCAGTAATTTTATTAATCAATTATATTTTTAATCTTTCAAGGTGGTTTAGACTATTATCCTTACGAATATATCTTAGTTACCTAGATAGATATTACAATATCTGCAGGTCCATCAACATTGTGTATGCTTACAATGGCGTGATTGTTTTTAATCTGATTTAAAACTCATGTTTATGATAAACTTCGTACTTTAATAGGAAATGATCATCAAGGTGATTGTGGCAAGTGTATATCTAAATAATTACAGCATTTATAATGTTAGATTGTGATATCAGAAACAGGTTATCACGTTACTAACCAAAATACCTAGTTTTTTCCCAAGTATGTTGGGGTTGGTTTCCTGTCAAACTGGATATAGCGGATACCAGTATTTTAAATGGTACGACTGTCTATCTGATCTCCACAACCCGGTAACTGGTTAACACGATAGGTACCCTTTGGCAGAATGTTGTCAGAATTTCTGACTTCTAGTCAGAATTATGTAGATTGAGCTAAGAATGTGCTTTCCGAGGCAAGCAGGAATCTCCGTATGTCACACACTGACAGCGGCAATCATGACTTAGCCTTCGAGATCAACCCATGCAGCTGTGTATTAGCAAGTGTTTAAATATTTCCCAAGATATTTTGCGGCTGGAGAGACGAATCTTTGGGTTCATCGCCCAGGAATGGTAATTGAAGACAGGCCAACACTAGCCATTATATGTACGCCATTACACATTCCTTACTATGACTTACGAGCACAGATGACATTTAAGACTGCACATTTAAAATGAATTGCTATAATATGTCGCGCTATACATCCATTAACGAATAAATGACTAACATAAAACGAAACACATAAGGGCTAAGTATATAGCTAATAAAGTATAAAGTACCAGTAAAACAATCAGATGAACTCATGCTGCCAAGTCTTCGGGCATTAAACTTATGAAACTGTTTGGTTCTTTATTGCATAACCATGGTCTCTGCCCTATCCTACTATTTTGTTTACGATACCGAAATCGTAACTCGTTTAATAATAGAATAGCATTCAGTCGTAGAGTGACTAGTTTGTTGATGTTGGGGGTAAGATACGGTGACAGTTGGGTATCATTCAAGAATATAGTGCGTCTTGTCATAAGATTCGAAGATGAATGTGGCCTGTAAGCTATCGTAATCTGGAAGTATTAAATTCGCAAGATTGAAGAGGAATAGTGTTCCTTAACCTAAACATAGACCGATTCATCAGCCAGTAGGAATAGAAATTGTTATCTGTGTTTCCTGATAGCTACAACTTAGTTGTGTGTTAAGTAAAGAGTGAATAGGTTACTTCTAGGCATCCGTGCTCCTTCATCAGCCATGTCATCGCTTATTATCGGGTGAGATGGTGGACAAACACGAGGCTATTAATAACAAAATAATTAAAAAGTCTTTGGATGTTTCTTTTCAATGCAATCTGACACACTAAGTCAGCCAAAGAAGCGGCTAATTGTTTAATAAACAGAATACTGCGATAAGAAAAAAAAAATTGATCTTCGTAATTTAGTAGTGAAAGTAATTATCCGGTTAATAAAAAGTAACTGCAGACCTGGAGAACCAAGGTTGCCGACATAGCACGAAGAATCGCCAAACTTGTGGCAATGGGCAGGGCACATTGGTCGCAGAACGGATGAATCCTATAGAACTCTATCCCTTTGACAGTTCAGTTTAGGTCATCAGATTGATGGCGTTAAGAACTCGTCTCGTAGAAGCCTTACGCTTCTGATTTTTTAAGAACGAGTTTGGAGTCAGTTGGAATGTAAACTAGTGAGTCTACAGTTCAGTTTGTTATAAAATCTTGAACTTTTACAGTTTGACACGCGAACTTCAAGCGAGCTGTACGAAGTTAAGTAAATACTTGTTTAAACGAAGGAAGGTTCCAGAAGTTAGCCTTTTCTGAATGAGTAAGCTTCTCTATACGGTTACTTTCGTGAGTTGTAATGAAAATGTTTGCTAATAAGAACATTATGGTAGTTTCAAAAGGCAACTGAAGGAATATAGGTGTATAAAAGTATGCTCCACCCTAGAGCGAGAGAAGTCATTAAATAACTTTTCTAATCAAAAAAAAATTGTTGTCAAGGTACGTTTTTGAGGCGATCTCCTTCAATATTACAGTAGTCACCCCCTACGTATACCATCATCATCGTCTGTCTATAAAACGGGCCGGCTTCCATTATAACCGGATTCGTATTCAGCTATATCCGGTTATCCATCTGGTAAAAATAAGAAATTGTGAAACTTTTATTTGCGACAGACACAGCACAACGGTTACAAACACAAAGTAAAAGAGAACAAAAGTACAGAAAGCGCCGAGCGTGCCCGTACCGAAAGGCCTTAGCATTTGCAGGGCATCAGACACCCAACACTGGTTTTCAGTCAACACCCCACAGTGACGTACGGACGACGGTAAATTAAACGTATATAATATACAATTTTTTTTTAATTGATATAAACCAGTGCTTGAATGCGATCCCACCTGATGGTAAGCAGTAATGCAATCATTGATGGTGAGGCGCACTAGTTTACTAAGAGCCTATTCACTTTAGCCTTGAAGACACCTAAATTATAGTTGGACGGGAAGATCACAGATTATTATTGATGTTTTGTCACACACAATCATTCAAGAACTGGGGCTCAACTATGGCGTCACAGAAGTTGAGAGGGTGACGAAGCTATACAGGACACACAACACGAAGCTGGACATCCCACCATACGTACAAAATGTTTTGAGAACACATTCATTATGCGTATAGCTAAAGAAAGAGAATTCCCTGCCAGAGTCTGTTTCCTAATATCTACAACCTAAGGGTGTTTTTAAGTCAAGAGTGAATACTTCTAGGCAAACGTGCTCCACTGTTGACCACATCATCACTTTCATAGATGGATATAGATAGAGGTTAAGCGCAAGTATATATATGTATTCTTTTTTCACGAGGGAATCTTGATGTCTTAGTGTCACCACAGACTTTTAAAACTAACGGGTCTCCAAAATCTATCATGGCATGCATCAAGCATTTCATTGTAATACTAAAATTAAATGCAATACCGTAAAATGTTTACGATGGTGTGCACGCCAAACGCGAACACGCCAGGTGGGTCAAGGTGGGCTTGTGCCCCACCCTTTATTCAAGCTCATTTGGTTTAGGACCGGTTCCGAAAATCCGCAGGGCGGAATATGGGTCGATGTGAGTTATTGGCTGTGTTTTGGCAGTTTACCTGAGTGTTTTAGGTGTTAGGTTGGTCTTGTTAAGTGGTTATTTATGTGGAGAACTTTTGAAGTGGTTTAAAATATATTTTACTAGGGGCTGCTATCGGTTTCACCCGCCTGTTAGCAGAAAATTATCCCAAGGGAACATATTCCCGGGATACAAAGCAACCTATGAGCTACTATAGGACATGTAAGTACTAAGTTTTATCGAAATCTGTTCAACCGTTCGACTATCATCATCATCTTCCTGCCCTTGTCCCGTGTTATTTGGGGTCGGCGCAATAGATTTTTTTTTCTTCTCTCTCTTATTCTATCGCTAACTTCCTTTTCTTTTATATCACTCTTCACACAATCCATCCATCTTCAGTCGTTCGACTGTAAAGAAGTAAAAGCGCAAACTTTCGGATTTATAATGTTAAGTAGATATGATACTAGTGATCCTGCCCCAGCTTCGCACAGGTGTTACAAAGCTTTGTAATTATCTGTTTTTCTCTATTATAATATACATGTATTATACAGCGTGATCGAATCAGGAATGAGGATATCCGCAGGAGAACCAAAGTTACCGACATAGCACGAAGAATCGCCAAACTTAAGTGGCAATGGGCAGGGCACATTGCTCGCAGAACGGATGGCCGTTTGGGCCAAAAGGTTCTGGAATGGCAACCACGTACCGGAAGACGTAGCGTTAGAAGGGCTCCTACAAGGTGGACCGATGACTTGGTAACGGTTGCGGGAGTCTTATGGATGCGAGACGCACAGGACCGTTCATGTAGAAGTGTCGATCGATGAAGGTTGCTGATAATTTTAATATTAACTTTTTTTAGTCGGCATAATAATGTCCTTTCTATAGTTTTCTATTTCTCCTTTCCATCTCCAACTACTCCGTCACAAAAAAGTCAAAGTTATCACGTCAGCGTGCACGTTATTGATAACCAGTGTTGAAAGTGTTTTTTTTTTTTTCTTAATAGCTGATAGACATATTATGCCTGCCCAGCAGTGGAATGAGTCAGACTGACAGTAATCAGAACCTAATGTTAATAGAAACAAAAAGCTACCACGCCTTGACATTCACTAAGAACTTTCCACGAAGGAACATTTGCATTTCTCACAACGTTGACCTACCCATCTAAATATAAAATCCGTTCAATACACGTGGAGGCCAAGACAGCCGGTTATTCCACTACGCATGTTCCAACAATCAACTAATTTAACTTGCAACTTAGGGAAAATAAACACCTGCATATCACTTTAATGGATAGATTCAGTTTTCATATACAGCTATATTTTATCTATCAAATGCTCAATGCCACGACAAGGTCTTGCATGATTCAGCATGATTGGATTGTACTCGTACTATGTTGCTTACTAGCTCGCTAGTTTTCGGACCTGGAGGTAGACTAAGGGGGCATGTATATCAAGCAACATTTATCTTATATGTATAAAAGGAGAAACTGACTGACAGACACATCAACGCACAGCCAAAACTACTGGGCCTAGGAGCGTAAAATTTTGCACAAGGTTTCCTGTTATGACGTAGGCGAGCATTAATAGAGGATTTTCCAAAATTCTTTCCCTAAGGGGTTGAAATGGGGGTCCAAAGTTTGTATGGAGAAATTTCAAAATTTCACGCGGGTGAAGCCGCTGGCACAAGCTAGTTCTCGTATAAAATACAAAGTCAAAGCAAAAATATTAAAAAAAACAATTGAATAAATTTCCAATTAAACACAGTTAAAAAAACTGAAGCTATTTGCACGTTCAAAGCGTAGGAGCTATGCTACGCTATGCTATAGAGAAAAACGTGCACGAAACTCCATGGACATTTTTTTTACATTACGTTCATATGAAAGACGTGCGTGTTAAAAGCGTCCGGAGTAAAAAAAACTTTTTAAAGAACAAATTATTTAAATAAACCGCGAAAATTGAAAGATTACCAGTCCCAACCGACGGCGTCTGTTCATGAATATGACTCATACGCTAGAACTATTCAGCTCAGCCATTTTGAAGGAATGATCCAGTTTTCTCACCATCGCCTAGCCCGGTCCATCATCGGACCACCAGACGTACGACATTGCGCCACCGGTACATGGTGGACATCCCACCTATACGCACGAAACGTTTTGGGAACACATTCATTGTGCGTAAGGAGTGGAATTCCTTGCCGGAATCTGTGTTTCCTGATGGCTACAACCGGGGAATCTTTAAGTCAAGTGTGAATAGGTAAGCGCGCTCCATCGTCGACCGCATCGTCGCTTTCCATCAGGTGAGATAGTGGTCAAGCGCGAACCTGTAAAGAATTAAAAAAAAATTTACTGCTAAACAGAAGTTTTTTTCAAGTAGACTTTTTTAAGACTATTTTTCTGATTTCAGCATAGTCTTACCCAGCAGATAGATATCTTTGAGGTCGTTAGGCCATCTGTCTGGTAGAAGTCATACAGTATTAACATTTCTTTTCATTTGCAAATCAAGGAAGTCAATATTTTTCGCTGTAGTTCTCCAAGAATATTGCAGAGGTTGGCCTCATTTTTTCCAGTTTGCTTTCGGGAATGACCTTCGGTTAAAAACTCGCGAATTTCTTTGATTCTTTCATGTGGATAAAAGTAATTTAATTTTAAGTACATAAGAGTAAGGTTGCCTGCAGGTAAATGAATTATTTACTTATTTCTTGCAAATATTTTGTGTATGAAATATTGTATCATGTTTATTTTTATCTTGTGGTTACGTGCCTTGGTGTAGTTGCTAAGGAAACCAGTACAATAAAAATATTGTTTGATTCTAAATAAGTGCCATTGTATTGTTCATAATAAAGTTTTATGTACCTAGTTATTTTTGCATATTCTTTTAACTGTGAATAAGAAATCTGCCTTAAAAAAAAGATGAATTCGTTGAATCAAACATCAGTAAAACAAAACTGACTAAGTATACGTAATTATCATTGTTTTATTTTAAAAAAATAGACGAAGCCTGAGGCATGTAGGGCAGCATCGTCTATGTAGCCAATATAGGTCTATGTAGACATGGGCTCCTGCCAAGATACAATCGGAGAGAATTTAAAAATATTAAGTAGATTCCGTACCTCAAAAGGAAAAAAACGGAACCCTTATAGGATCACTTTGTAGTCCGTCTTTCTCTCTGTGAAGACCCCTTTATATCAGGAAGGCATGGAGATATCGAGTTGAAATTAAAACCATATACTCAGGTCTGCAGTCCCTTGTAGCTTTGAAAAAATCAAACTTCTGAGTTAACGAAAAAAAAAAGATACGGCCGTTTATGTCGCAAAAAAACGTATATTTAGACACTCAAAGAAATCAAAATTCATAGGGTACTTCCCTTTTACCTAGAATCCTGAAATTTAACATGAAGCATGGTCTCACAACACAAAAATTGTAAAAAAAACTGAAAACTGTAAAGAAATAAAAAAAAAACTATTTTTGCGGTTCGGAAAAATCTTCGTAACTCAATTCGGGAATTGAACTGTTTTCATAGGTTAAGTTTGTACGGAACCCTCAGTGCTCGAGTCCGACTCACACTTACCTGGTTTTTAACCCATACTTTGCCACTGTTGAGTACAGGCCTCCCCCAAATCCTTCCAAGTAGTATTTTTAACCTATACTTTGCCACTATTATTTGTATTTTTTTATGGTTTATAGGCTCGCGTCAGTGGTCAAGCCATTATTTCGAAAAAAGACGATGGAGCACACTTGCCTGAAAGTAACTTATTTACCTTGCGGTAGGCATATTGATTCCGTAGAAGTAGCTACATACTACCTTACCTACTTCCTTAAGATGCTAAATATGAACAGACGTTTGCGATAAACTCAAAAACTACAAAACGAATGCGGTTTTCACCAAGACAGAGTGATTCACGAGGAAGGTTAATGGCGGAATTCACTAATAAAACTAATAGTGTTTTAACGTTTGGCTAGCATAATCGCGTTTAGCCGCTGGCACTAGTGTCACTTGTCTGTATTTTACAAGTGACACTAGTGACAGCGGCTAGTGACAGCGGCCCTTAGGTGTATAATACATGCATATTTATAGGTTATAGAATCAATTTGAATGGTTTGTATCACACCAAAATCGCGTATTCCAACACATCTCAAAAAGAAGCCGTTGTAGCAATTTCTACCTAACCTAGTCGTAACGGCAAGGAACAGACTCCCGGAAAGCGTTGTGAAAGCTCCCATATATAACTGCTTTAAAAATCATTTGGAAAGACTAAACATCTCAAAACTATATGAAACACACGCATCAGCTAATAGCTGCTAGTGTGTCTTACCAAATAGTAATAATAATAACCTCAAACATACATACATAAGTCTGGCATCACTACAATGCATTGATTACACTTACTAATCGACGACCTATTAATAAAACCATGACGTCGGTAGCAAATTACAATTCTCTACACGACATAATAATTATTAATATTATAGGAAACGCCTCCTATATGAAACACGATTTATTTTTATACCATTAGTGTAAACTTGATTAATATTGACGTGGCTTATTATTGTAACGTAAATAACGTATGTAATGGATGCTTTTTAATTTCTCTGCATTTAATAAATAGCTACACGGATCGATATTCAAGGGTAAGCAGGACATGCCAAGGTCGGTTTTTGGATGGATGACCATTGGATAACGAGACTCCTCCGTGTACGTTAAACCTTGTAGTTCTTTTGCAATTGTTATAGTAATCAAAAACAAAAAAAAAACCGGCTCCAGTCTTGCCAACTAATATCGTGTTTCCCAGTTACTGGTACATGAAGGTCAGATAAGTAGACTGGATGCTTAACCCAATATTATTGGGAAAAGGCTAGGCTGGATACCCCATTGTGCGATAGCTAAAATAGGGTTAGGTTTTTCATGCGATCTTATGGGATTAGTGTGATATCCTTTAATAATGATTTAGGGCTGCAGGACCCTGGAACGCAAAGGACAGCTGTGAGGTTCTAGTCAGTAAAAGTCAGGCAGTCCCTCTCGCTCCCCTCAGAGCGGAAAGAAGTTATTTGAATTTGCACCCAAAAAAGGGTTGTTTTTCAATAGTTTTTGACTTCTATGGGATTAGTGTAATAGTGTTTATGATTATGGAGCTGTCTAGACTTCAGTTACCTATGTTCATATAGGCGCTTACACGCACTGGTAATTCAAGGTTAAAGCACTAACATTTTTGTCTGATTTTATATTAAGTTGCTTAAAGCACAATCCAATTCTGAGTTTTATTCTGAAATGACTACGTTGAGGACAATTCTGAAGTCTCACCATATACAACGGAGGTTGAATCTAGGACCAAGTATAACAAGATTGCACTTCAAAAAGGTCTGAAATCAACCAAGACTTACTTCAGGAACAGCTCCTTTAAAATCTAACCGCAAAATGGTAACTTTAGTCTATAAACTGAAGCCAGTTCCCAGTCTCGTACCGCCTACCTTTATTACTGAATGCTCTACACACCTAAAACCTCACGTACACGATTAAGCCGTAAAGAACTCCTATTACATAACCTTCACCGCCTTGTACCAGCTTTATGTCTGCCTAGTACCTCGTGGTTTATCAACCAGCACGCTTGAGGAAAACTACTTAAAACCTATGCTACTAATTATGCTTAAACCGCTGATTACGTAATACCGCGTGCTTGTAAATTCGTACCTTCGTAGTCCCAACTCTCAGGTCGCACTTGACCGTTATTTTTTTTCATCCAATCATTACAAACCCCTTCCGTAGGGATTTAATTAAATATGAAAGGTCCTATGTCGGGTGTCGTAACTTCACGTCGATTATTCTTTCAGCTCCTCTCTCTCGCGAACGGTTACGTCCTTTTCTGGCAACCTATATTGTTTCCGTGCCAAGTCTTTATATCGAACCGTACAACCTAGCCTTTTATAGATTTTACAAGAGATTCGTGTGACAAAAGTGTGATAGAAGTAATCCTAGTGTGGTCGTTGAGTGGTGGGGGTAGCAAGTGGCATAGGAAGTGCATGAGTAGTAAGACGTGGGGGTAACCTTGGTGCTGCAGCTGAGGCGCCTCCCGCCGCGTCTGCCCGGGCCGACGTTCGATTTTCACTTGGAGCATCAGCGCGCCCGTGTCTCGCCCGGGTGGGCGTGGTCTGCGGGCCGGTCAATAGCACGGTCTGCTCCCTCTCGCTCGCTCGCGCCGCGCGCCCCTAACCCCGTCCCTGTCCCCCCGGGGATGATTGAAACGTCTGATGCCGCAGGCGCCCCGCGCGCCCCCTCGCCAAGGACGTTCAGTGAATCCGTCCCTCTCTGCCGCGAGAGCACGTGTCCCCGTTACTATTTCATAATATAATGTGTGCCCCCTTGGTACCGCGCGAAAATTCACAACCAATTATGAGTCAAGTGCCTGATAAATTAGGTGACAAATTTGATGCCTGAAAGGAATTCCGGAGTCGCTTTTAGCGATGTGCGAGGAACTCAGCATTTGAGGACTATGAGGTGCCCCTGTGAAGTGATATGGAGATAAGAAGATGTTCTGAGAACGTCACTTCTTCGTGTTTTCCGTCCTGTGCACTCTCTTGCCTTGATACTGCACTCGTGATATTTTCAGGTATGTTATAGAAAGTTCGATATTCGATTGTTTCCGATTACCATATCGATGCGGCGAATCGGCGGCGTAACTCGGTTAACCTCATTTCGTTGAAATCTTGGATGTGTTCTAATAAAATATCCTGGCGTCGTAATATTTCCAAAGTCGCCTAGCCGTCGCCGGGAGTCTAGACACATAATAATTATACAACGAGCCAACAAGGGCGGTTCTGGAGATGTGACTCACCCGAATTCGACTCCGGCATCGATCGAATCTCGTGTATTTTCTGAGGAGGTCAATCGTCGAAAAGGACCTATTATTGGAAAAAACATTTTCTCAAACACCGTACGTTTATGTCAAAAGCTCCAACTCCAGAATACGTAACTATAAGAAATGCCCTAGACGTGAGTAGTAGAATTCAAGGAATTTTTAATTGAATAGTTGTAAATGCAATAATGATGACGGCAGTATCGAGCTGCTCCCGTGACGTCATGGGTATGACATCACCGGCCTGATTAACGCTGCACTGCCATACTCCGGCACCGGTTAGCATTGATAGTGATGCGATCATCGGCTCGGTACGCAGCCGGTTTACGCAACCGACTTACAGCCAACCGCACATCAAGTAACCTTTAAAGTTCAAAAACCTCCCTTATGTCTACGAAATAAAGGCGATGTCAAAGTCAAACGATTACTATGGAAGTGCTAGCAAGATAAAAACGCCCACTGCATACAATTATAGATATGTTTTTGGGTATATCCGCTTATTTTATCCAATTGGAATTATTGAATTAGTTGTTACAATAATTAAATATAATCTCATAATTTTATAACCACTTTTATAAGTGTAATTTGTGAATCAGTTTCCAGTTCAGGAATTTTTCAGCAGCGTGTGTAGCAAGCACTGTTCCAAAAATAAAATTTCATTATAAACCCTTTTGTAGCTTCAGATATTCCATTCAATATGCGGCTGTTAAGATATTTACTTAGAATGTAGGTGAATGCTCTTAGCCAGTATTTGTTTCAAGATTGTATCTGCATTCCGCATGGGTTTCTAAATGTAGTTGCTTAGGCTATTGAGTAGTTAGTACTAGAATATTAAGTTCAATACCTACTCAATGGTTTCTTAATGGCCTTCTTAATTCTCCTCATTCTCGTAACTGGATCAATATTTGCAGATGAGCAAAAATTAAACATTAAAATAATGGTTAATTATTTGCGTATTTTATACGACAATGTCGTCCGTCAATTCCTTTATGAGTAGGTAGTATATTATGTATAATATGTTTTGGCATATAATGTGATGTTAGCATAAATATTTCTGTTTTGTTTGCCCACGTTAGAGGAAAATACGATATTATTAGACGCAAATATGTCCTCAGCATCATACATGGAAATAATATTTTTTTAGAATGATTACGTCAGTAGTAATTAGCAGATTCTGACATTTCCAGTAGGTGACACCAAAATAGTCTTTAATTAGTGTGAAATGACGAGAGTCTACTGACTCTCGTCATCAATTTAGGTATTATAGTATAGATTATTTTCCTGGTCAAGCCATAACTGATGATGCTGTTGTGTAATAATATTACCTATAGGCTATATTTAGATTAGTAGAACAATGTTTCCTATCATCTAGACTCATCATGGTTTGAGTTTGACATTATTGGTCCTTCGAGCCGGATTGTTCCGAACAGACATCATTTTTCCAGCCAAAAACTAAAGTTAAATATTTCTTACGAATTCTCGTTTATTCTTGATAGTTATTTAGATACGTTATTTTATAGCCTGGTTATGATTCATTCGAAAAGGAAATAGTCATATCATAGGTACGTGGTTTGTGGCGTCAACTGTGCGTTAAACCTTCGGTTAGTATGTATTACTAAGTCACTATTTATAACCAGCTGTATCAAGTTGTCTTTATTGCTGCTACAAATTTATTGAGGAACTTAAATTGAGTGTAACTGAATGCAATCATAATTATACGGAGGAAACATTTGATTAACGCTTGACTTAGCAGCAGCTAAGTACCAGGTATGGTTGGTAGATTCAAAATTGGAAGCTAAAAACCGGACAAGTGCGAGTCGGACTCGCGTACCAAGGGTACCGTAGCGTCCGTAGCAAAAAAAAAACTGCAAATAATTTACGTTATTTTGTTAACAGAAATACACCATCTGTGAAAATTACAACTGTCTAGCTATCACGGTTCATGAGATACAGACGGACAGCGAAGTCTTAGCAATAGGGTCCCGTTTTTAACCTTTGGGTACAGAACATTAAAAATGCTATTCAAATAACCCGCAAAATGAAATCACTCTTGCTATGCATGTTCGTCAAACATGTATTAGTTTCCTTGCGAAACGACTTCGATTCTAATTTAAAAATGAATGAAAAATACTATAATCATTAAATTAATAATCTTCTTCCCACACCAGTTATAAATGTCAAATGTAAAAAATTGTCTACCAAATGTTCGCTACTTCAAACGAAAACGATACCATATATTTTTATTATCAACTAAAACTGACTCAGCAACTGAAATGGTTGGAGAAAAATCTTATTTCTGTTTTGTTCTTATTTCCTGATATGTTATTCATAAACGAACTGTTGTTAAGTATAACTCTTGAAGCAATTTTCTCGTTGTTACCGACTGCCCCAGAAATGGAGTAATTTTCAATATTCTGGATATCTGATTCTGAATCTTCTTGCCTTACCTACTACGCTGTACTGAATAACTTAACCTATTTAAAATGGGCATAACTGCCTGTTTAAAGGAAGCATTTCTGGTCGCAAAAGATTAAAGGTACACTGCGCACACGTGTGCCACACACGCCGATCTGGACGCGTCGGTCTCCATACATTTTAAATGGAAACTAGACTTTTAGAGCTACACTTGATCCACGCGACGTCATTCTACGTACAAATCAGGCGTGTTACACGTGTGCGTCGGTCTAGTGTAGTTCTAGCTTTACTGCGGCCTTCGAACGCAAAGAGATCTAGAGCGGGTGCAGTCATTTGATGATCCCCCTAAAAAGCTAATTAATATTTTCTCTGCAGCGGTGACGTTGCTACCCAGGCCTTGGATATTATTTAAACTGGCAAATTATCTTAATGGAAATATGTTTTTCTAAAACAAATATACATGTCAAGCATTCTTAAACAGAAGGGTTTTAAGTCAAAGACAGTTAAAATATGACAAGGTTATAAGTTAAGCCTCAATTAAAACATATATGTATGTATTTGTCACCGGTTTACGGTGATAGCTACCAGGAAGATGATAATTACATTAATTTAACATGTACAGTACACGCAAACACAGAGAGTACCGCAATATTTGTACAGTCAACAGCTTTATCTAACGTCAAGAGCAACATACGTGTTTAATGAACAAATAGTAACGTATTTGTTAGTCTGTGTCGTTTTAATTTTTATTGTATATGGAACGTGAGAATTGTTCACGTGAACTGTGGGATGGAACACCCACTCTTCACGTGGGGGACGGATAATGTTAATAAGGTCTTGTGTCCAGGTGTAGGTAAGTCTTCGTTTTTGGTGTGGGTAGCGAGAGGGCGGGTGTGTCAGACTTTGACTGAATAAAGCCACACCTTTTTTTTCGTTGGGGAAATAATCTTATGACGTCCCTCGCTCTTGGGCGGAGCGAGAGATAGTGTCAGACTTTTACTGATTAAAAACCCACTCCTGTTCCTTCGTTGCCTTTCGTACCAAGGCCGAATCTTCCTTTCAGAATCAGACCCTAGGCCTCAGTAGGCTTCGACCCTGCAGGGCCCCTACAGTTGCTGACATCTCCTTGAGGCACGCGTGGAGCAGTACGCGCCGCCAAAGACTTGAGCCCGGTCCGAACGGTCGGACAGCGAGCTACCCATTGCTCGCCGTCCGCAAGCCCGCTCAATAAAGCCACACCTGTTCCTTCTGTTGCCTTTTGTGTTCTAGGACCCCGAGCATCCTGTCCTATGGAAGGGCTTAGTGCAAGTTTTATAACGTACTCTTTCACGTTAACGTTAACGTTCGCTTATCGATGGCCTAAGATTGAAAATCTCGGGTATACAAATCCTAGTAATTTTATTTTAATAGATTTTATATATATCTGGAAAGAAAAACTCATAACGCACAATCTTGTAGGTATCACGAAAAATTTCGATTCGATACTTGTAGCGCCATCTACGAAGTTGAATGCATACCTTACTCGAGTCAGCTTGGTGTGATAAATTTGCGATGGTGCGTCAAAAATAAACGAAAAAAAAATAAACAAACTAAAACAAGAGAAATAAGTGTTTGAAATAAATCGGTATTGTTTAATAAAACACGTAGGCACATTTAAATTACATAATAAAGGTAATCTAAGTAAAATAATAAAGGTTTAATTTGGTTTTTGTGCCTCCTGAAAGTTACGTGTTTCGCAGTTTTGTTTTTATTCTTGATAGGTTCGCGCTTGACCTATCTCACCTGATGGAAAACGACGATGCGGTCGACGATGGAACGCGCTTACCTAGAAGTAACCTATTCACTCTTGACTTAAAGGTTCCCGGATTGTAGAAGATTCCGGCAAGGAATTCCACTCCTTAGCTGTTCCCAATGTGTGCAGTTACGAGGCATTCACTATAAACTATCGCTATGACAAAGTGTAAGGGAAAGTAGTTTTCCGTTTTCTCCAGACGGGGCTGATTCAGTTTTAGTACGAAATGACGCTTACTTAAACGCCGTCATTAAAAAAAATCACTCCAAAGCCATAGACATCAAAAGATGTTTTTGTTAATATGTCACGTAGAAACAGAAATAAAATCAAATTAAATCACCGGCAGAATCTTATCAGACTATATATTTTTTTATCTACACTTTAAATAATGAACAAACTCTCCTTGATCTAAATATGCTGTAATTATATTAGTAACACATTTTTTATAATAATTTTATGTTTGCAATCATTTAAGTACTTATGTACTTACCTCTTCCAATCTCAGTGTGTTAATAACCTAAAAAATAATGTACTAAAATAAATAAAACGTGTGCCATTAAGACATTAGGTACATGATGATATGTTATTTACTCTAAAAGATAAACGATAAGTGTTTTATACTAAGGGAATTAGCATGGATCTCTTTTAATTATTTTATTTCATACACTTGCTATCTAGACCTGATGACAGTTAGGTTATTCACGATAAAGGCCGTAACAGTGTTTTAAAAGTAACTAAATATTTCTAAACTTTCTTAGAAATCTGGAAATGTGCAACTAAATTCGTAAGCATCTATTTCACAATTGTTAAAATTCTACTTAAAGCATTTTTCCTTTTTTTTATTGTTATAAACCAGTGCTTGACTGCGATCCCACCTAATGGTAAGCAGTGATGCAATCATTGATGGTGTGGCGCACTAGTTTTTTAAGATCCTGTTCACTCTAGCCTTGAAGACAGTTAAATTATAGTTGAAATTAGAGCAGGCAAATTATTCCAGTCCTTCGATGTACGCGGTATAAAAGACGAAGCAAAACGCTTAGTCCGGACCTTTTCTCTAATCAAACCATTAATCCGTCCACTACATCTAGGTAGCAAGCGCAACTGACGTCCAATTATCTAATAAAATAACGTCCAAAAACCAACTAAGATTAGTTTTGCCAGACGTAATGCGTCATCGAACGACACTCGACAAATGTTAGCACATTTGCTTACCCCGCCTTGCGCCTTGCGACCTTATCGTTGTTTGGAATAGCTCTTAAACCCTGCCCCTCTTGTACCCATCCCCGATATTGAGCTCTTACGGATGTTCAGATAAAATCTTCTTAAGCATTTTGTCTTAATTTTTCGAGGTCGGATGTCTGAGCGTCGGCGAGGATCAAATTTCTAGTGAATAATAATGTTGGCTGATATTTTTTTGGAATTTATGCTTTGATAGTATTACTTAGTGCTGCGTAGTCATAGTGGCATTACCACTTTAGATGCCAAGAAGATGAAATAATTCGTGCGTCCGCCAATCATCAAACAGTCCGCTTCTCGAGTCGTTTTTATTATTTAATAATATAATATACAATATTCACACAACTATCACACAACGCCGTCTAGTCTCAAGCTAAGCAAAGCTTGTGTTATGAGTGCTAGACAACTGATAAACATACTTAATATATTTCTAAATACATATTATAGATAAATTACACCCAGATACAGAACAAATGATTGTGTTCATCACACAAACATTTGTCCTGGGTGGAAATCGAACCCACGACCTCCGGCATAGCAGTCAGGACCACTAACCAATAGACCGAACAGGCCAGTCAAATTGATCAATTATAGATATTGTTGACTTGTGTTCATAATGTGGCGATGCTATGCAGGAGGAGATTTTTATATTATGTATTTCAAAATTTCTGTAGGAGAGTAGCTCTTCCTGCGTCGTGAGTACACTCAACATGTAATGTATGTGATGTTTAAACTCCGTATATATTAGGATACCGAATTTGTTTTCGCGGTCATAAAGTTACAGGAACTCGGAACACGCAAACACCAAACCCAGTACATACCTACTCGAAGTATGCTTAGCATACGTCTACTTAGATTTTTGAATTATTAAGTGACCCATGTGCTTGGTCCTTGACATCGAAAGTGCTAAACTATACTCTATTAAAGGGCCTATTACACTACGCGATATTCAGCACACGATATTCAGACTTCTTCTTTTTTGTTCCGAGTAAGACCGGTCTAACCCTTATTACACTATGCGACATCGACTAAGACTGTCTGAATATCGAATAGTGTAATAGGCCTTTAACAGTCATCATCATCCGCTGGTCGTCCTGTAAAGGCCCGAGTCGTCAATACGCGTGGAGGGTCCACACGCACCTCAAAGAGATGTCAGCAAAACTGTAGGGGTCCAGCAGGGCCGATGCCCGCTAGGACCACGGGAATTTTTAAAACCTAAAGGACACAGGTGTGGTTTCATTTAGTAAAAGCCTGACACACCCTCGTGCGTGGCGTGTCATTTGGTGATTTCCCACCTTAAAAAAAAAACATCCTCCGACCTTTATCCCAATTTATCTGGAGTATCAGCGTGTCTTCTTTAACCACACATATTTATCTGCCATCATCCTCTAGTTGTCAGACAGAGGACTATCATACGAGTGAAAGTGACCAAGCAGGGAGGTCACGAGCCTCAGTATTGAGGAGGAATACGTCTCAAGGAGGAGGATATTCCCTCAGGATAACTGCCACGCGGGCGAATTCGCTAGCAGGATCTAGTTGTTCATAATTATTATCGTATAAAAATAATAAATCCTTATTGCCATCAATTTAAACTATCAGAACCAACACAAAATCATAGAAACCTTTCATAAAATATGTAGATAGAGTAATAACGAACAGATTATGTATTAACAGGGGTATTCAGCTATCAAGCCGTAATTATTCGAGTCGGCTGTGGTATTGAAAATCAATTCTCCATAGAAAAGGACTTGCGTCGAGGAATTTCAGTAGGTAATCTTCTATCGATCGGCGGTGTTATAACATTATTAGCTATAGTTAGTAAGACGACTATTACGAAACGTAGTTACTTATTTAAATATATACCTAGAACGTTACAATGTAGTATCTATGCAAGATACATTATTACATACTCGCATCTGCCAACGGCTATGCTCGTGTGAAAATTATACTAAAGGGTACAATCTCTCGGGGTAAAAAGTATTGTATGTGCTGTCCCAGGACATAACGTCCAAATCCGTTCTGCCTTTTAACCATGAAGGAGTAATAAATATACACACACATACATACAACTTTCGCCGTCATAATATTAATATAATATAATCACGATATCTCAGTATCGTTTGTTATGATAATGATACTATGTTAATCTATATTTTAGCATAGAAACAAAAGACACTAGCAGTAAGTACTCCTATATGAAAAACAACATAATTTTCAAATAAAACCAACGATCCAAAGAATTTCTCTGGCGTAAATCTCAAGTTTCGATTAACTAACTGGAAATCCACGTGAGTTCGATTTGTTTCACTCCCTTGGGGAACTGTCTAGTTGGAATAAAATAAATGGGGCTGTAAGCTCCCCCTGTGCAAAGTTGGACTCGTCCAAGGCTTTAAGAGCCATGTCGCAATAAATCAGTGCAAAAAAAACAAGCAATTACTGTAATTAATTCGCTTCAGACTTCGAATTTAAAAGGAAAACATTTAACATAGCAAGCAGAAAAAAATACAGAAATTATTTCAAGAATTAATGCCGCAATCGCATCTGCCGCATGTCGCAATGAAATTGGTTGAAGGTAATCACTGACTGGATTCTGAACAGCAAGAGCCGGTAGACCCAGAAGGAGATAGCGTGACGATTTGGACTCCTATCTAAAGGATTGGCCAGAAGTGGCTAAGGACAGAAAAGAGACCTTTTCCCTGCAGTGGGACACAACGGGCTCATTAATAATAATGCCGCAAATAAACACTTCTGTCAACAGAAATTATAATATTCAAACTTGTGAAACTTTGAAGCAACGCAAACGTTTCAAACCAATTGTGTTCCAAATCACACTCCATAACTTGCACGAAGTTATTTGCTCACGTTATCCCGTAAACCCCTAATCTGAACTCGCTACACCAAGTTTAGTGTAAACTCTAATACCCTGGAGGTATTCCAGCTCTACAATAATTAATTCTCCACTGAAGCCAATAGGACTGGCTTTAAATACATGCACTGAGATTCAGGCCTAGACAAAGGCATGCTCCACATTACCTACTGTGCTGCTCGGGCTTACAAGCAAATCTATTGTGATGTATGTTCTCGGGTCGTTGCGTTATTCTCTTGTGAAATGAACAATATCATTCAGTTGTTCTACGAGACTACTTTCGTTTGAAAAAACTCATATTACCTTGGCAGTTGAATGCTCGTCTTTTACCTTCGTGGATTCAATTCTGAAATTGCAGTCTAGTTCCTTACGAGCGGCATACAGAACTTTTTTACCATCGAAGCAAGACGAGCTTGCATTCAACTTCAAACTTTATTCCAATGTAATATGCTCGTCTGAATTTATTGGTTTCTAACCCAATCTCTGTCTGTTGCCAGTTCCTTAGTTACTTCAAGAACAAACGATATAATGGTTCTTACAGGCCTTACAATGTATATTAAAACAATGAAAGATCGTATCACCAACATTAAAATCTTTACGTGTGCATAAATATTAAGGCCGTGACGAACATTTTGTTGAAACAAACATGAAACATGGATGCAGAATATTTTGTCTTTTAAAAGCTTTTCGGTCACAAATGAAAATAGAGGAGTGATTCCCTCTTTTGAAAGCTGTTTTTGCACCGTTAATTGGCAAAAAATATGTTCAGCAAATAGTTTTAAAAGTTTCATTTTCTCGCTCGGGATTTTCGTTCACCGCGTTTGGCTTTATATATTCGTGCTTCATTAAATATTTTTCTTTTCGAAGCGTTGTATAACCTACTTTAGTTGAAACAATATTTGAAGAAAACATAACTTGGTAACTGTGTAGACGTTTACCACTTCATGCTGACTTAATTGGTTTCACGAATCCCACGTATCAAATACATCAAACCATCCAACGCTCACTATGAACAGCATTCATTCAATAAAATCTCACAGACGTATTACGGCCATCTCTAACCGAGCATATCTCGGTACCACGAACGGTATCCGGTACAATTCTGAGCTACAGCTTTCAGCCCACTAATGCTGCGTCTGAATACGGAAGCTGAGCAGGAATCCACTCTCTAAATATAAAACGGCCTGGTTGCAAGCAGTAATGCTTTGGCGGTAAATGGGCTTGTCTTGTTCGGGAGTCGTGGTTAAAATAGATCGACTCTTGTGATGTGGCTTAAGAATTATATTTGTTACTAGCTTTTGACCGCAGCTTCGCCCGCGTACATAAAATAAAGCTTATGTCACTCTGGAATAAAGCAGCTTTCTATAGGTAAAAAAAAATTAGCAATTGGACCAAGTACTTTCAGAGACTACCTCCTACAAACAAAAAAACTTTACTTATAATGTTAAGTGTAGATAACAATAATCACCTTAATTTCAACATTAACTAGTTTGATTAGCCGGTATTCCAGAATCTTAATGGTATAATCTGAAATCCATGTAGACATGTCTGAATATAGTTTGGGTTATGACCACGTCATTTGCATCGGACACGTAGTATTAAAACCTAACTTTTAAAGTTAAAGTTTTAAATCACTAATCGATGCTAAGTACGACTTTTTAAACGTTTGCCCGCAAATCAGACTTAAGTCTGCTTTCCAGACTTCATTAGCATGAAAGCGCATAATATCGAAGTTAACGTAGCATAGTTTAACCGCTAATTTCTAGTGAAGATGAGTTTTAGAAGGTCTGGGTATGAGAGTGACTAGAATAATTTAGTAAAGAAGTATAATTTTCACATTTTCTTTGTATTCTTATTAAGCAATATTCACTTAGTATACAAATGCATATTAACAACAGAGATTACTTTTTTTTTCTGAGATCCTAAGTACATAACATGTTAGTAATATAAAAGAAAAGTTTGAGCAAAAAGTAAAAGCATTGGCTTGAAGAAACCTATAAAATATTTCGAAATCTTTGACTTGCTCAACCTAATCGACCCTGTGCTGTTTGTTTGCTCAAAATTATGACGAATGTCTGTTTCCTGTTCGTTTCAATAAATTCTTTTGTTTCCTTGTTTCAGTTCGCACCCTGCAGCATAATAGGGAGCCATACGCCGCGGCGGAAAGACGGGTGCGACACGCACTCGTGGTACGTATATCTTTATTACTTTTAATAGTAGAAATCCTATGGATTCTCTCGATTTTTTTTATACTTAAAAACCCGGAAGTAAAAAGAAAACATTCCGTGTATCTGGTGAAGTTTAAGTATGAATCTGAAATCAACTGACCAAGAAAACAAACATGACAAAGTTCATTTTAACAAATTAAGTTTCTTGATGGAAAAACATTTCAAAAACATTCTACGGAAAATTTAATTCATCTCACAAAACAGGTATGCTGAAATATGATAATTTTTCCAAATTATGAAGTCACTTTTGGAATATAAATAAACCACATAATTTTCTGAGTTCTACGCTGGTCTAAAATTTCATTTCAAGCCGAATTAGAATATTCTTTCCTCTGACGTAATGTTTACTAGCAGTTCCGCCATTTTTACTGCTCTTTCACGCAGACAATTGTGCTTCAAACACTCTTTAGTCTCATTCGATTCCAGTAGGACTTCTCTGTTCCCATTATATTAAAACACTGTAACAGCAGTATCTGCGACTAGTTCCGATTCGTGTCCAATGTTTACAATAAGCGATGTCTCCTCTTCAACTGCAATACACTATCTGTCGTCCGTTATGCGCGCTCTCCTGTCCCAGTCCGCTACATTTACTCACTTAACGTTGATACGTTCGCCACTCGTATTTCTACTGTCGATACGTCAATTCTTTTTGTGCCTACCATCAGACTCAACGACACGTTTCCAATCCGAATTCAATTTATCTTCTATATCGATTTATACATTTGAGGTCAGTAGGTACGATACAAACCGTCTGATTTCTACAAATTAAATATTAATTGGAGCAAGTCTTTCATTTTCACTACCGATTTTCTAATTTGTTTTTACAATTCATTTTCTTGAGATTTAATTTCTTCTATAATTTAATTATTTCAATCAGTTGCTCTCGCAGTTGTTTGTCGTTGGCCACTGTATGAAGCGAATATTACCTTAACTATGCAAAACTAGAGATCTTTGAAATGGAATTAATTGTATCATTACAGCTATCCCTCTGTAATAGATTCAAGTATAAAGGGAGACCTTTGTTCATGCATATCACGTCCACGGTCAGAACTGTGCCGAGGTTCCCGCAAATCGAATTAAGCCACGTCTACTCGGTGAAGGTATAGAGGAGCTTCCATTTAGATTGCACTAACAATACACGGAGGGTGTGTTCGATTAGACGAATATCGATTACAATATGTCGACTGCACGACGTAATCCTCCACTCCTGTCTCGCTTACAGATAGTGGAATACTCGCCGTTAAAATATAAGATAAATTGAACCCATCTACAGTTACTTAGGTATCTCGCCGACCATTATTCTAGATATGATTCGGATGAAGATTTGTTTCGTGGTAATCGAAAATTTAAATTGCGTAAGATCCACTATTCTGGGTTCAATTCAATTCAATTTTTAAGAGTATAGCTCCATCGACGAATGTCCGATGATTTTTACAATGTCAAGGTATGAGGTGGAAATGGTCGGTACTTTGTCAAGTATACTGTTGACTATTGATCAGTTTTTGTAGCGATGGCATCCATTGGTCATCATGCTAAAAAGGAACAAAACAATTTTGGTTAGTACACATAAAACAATACAAAATATATATTAGAACATGAAATAGATACATACTATTTAAATAAAAGTACTAGCTACAACTGGATTCTGGGTTTGTATTGTATAAGAAAAAGAAGCATAATGACGTTATTAAACAGAACTATGTTTCTATAGCAGTGACTTTACAATAAAGCACAATGATTAATTGCCGTGGAGACCTACGTATTGTATAGGATCTTTAAACATGAGTAATTGAAAAATCCAAACTAGCTAAGTGGCATATTAAAAGTCAAGCACTTAGAAAAATAATCCCTTTAAATTTTTTGCAAAGAAATTCCAAGTTTTTCTACTTAACTAACTTGGACTAGCGTCGCAGCGCCGCACACAAAGCAATTTAGATTTGCACAGAATCTGAAGATCGCAGAATTTGTTCCCGGCCACACCATCCAATTAAATTTCATCATCATCAATCTAACGTAGCTGACTGCACATCACAACATAAAGCCGACTGAAAACCAAATCCAATTACAAAAACGATCCAGCCACTCAAAACACGTCCAATTTTATCACAGTCTCCATGAAGTTTCTCGAATATGATTTCTATTACGGAATCAAATGGACTTCGAATCAAAGACTGATCTTTTAAGACTCGAAATGGAATTGATATTTATAAAAAGGCGCGCAGTGATGTCACTCGTGCTCGGGAATGCAGTATTTATGTTCGAATGCAGTCAGGGAAGCTTTTCGTATACTAAATAATATATTGCTCTGCATATGTGAAGGCTTTTAAAGATTAAATGAGAAGAAATTTTATTGGAGTCGAATCATTGATGTCAACTTAAATCAATACAGTATCAAACTCTTTTCTCATTATTATCAAAACAAGAAACATGTACAGCTTAAATTTTTAAAAGACTCATTCATTTTTATTTCTGACGTAATCTTAGAGAGCACGTCTTAATGGATTAGACTTATTAATCCAAAAAGACAGTCGCATTCACTCACTACTGAATTGTTTAAAGTAACATACATTTGTGGTTTCCGTACCCGTAACGGGACTGCAATCAATTAAGGGTGTACACTAGGAACTAGTTATTGGAATGGCGCTTCTGTGTAGTATGTATAGTGAGGTCTCGTGTGAAGCCGCTCTGCGTGACTACGGGTTTGTTTGGCTTAGTTGCAACTCTGAATAAGACAATGGCTGACACTATTAATGTTGGCTGACTGAATAGTGACGGTATAGAAAAGTCGAGTTCTCTCGCTTTGACGTGGATGGTTTTATCGAACGTGCTGCATCTTTTGATCGAGTTTTTGAGTCACAGCAATTTTACCTATAGGCTTTTACAAGTGTTCTCTGCTTTAGATGTTAGTTGTTTTCGGTAGTATGTACTTTATCTTCATTGATATTTCTTTTATGAGCTTTGTAAATCACTGTTTTTTCCTCACAATTTCAGTCACTCAATTATTCTTCAAAAAACAACGAAAAATAACTTCTAAATTCATAACTTCCCAGACCATTGTCGCCTCCTGCCATAATTATTTTTATACTGTCACTATGGAGATTATAAATAAAGTCGACAAACTCAAAGTTTCAAAGAAACCTTGCGAGTCTTGGGAAATATGTCGAATAAAAACCTTACAATTTATATTTGTAATTGTGTATCTGACACGGTCTACTAGGTCTCTGGAAAGTTCCATGAACCCCATGTTTTTTGGTTGGTTAGGGAGACTCATTGTAAACGATTCGTCGCGTACTTTTATGGCGTCTTCTTTGCTCGGTATTCAGAGCCATGTTTATATTAATAGGTTTGCTATTTTAGTTAATGAAAGAGGGGATTTAATTTTTTGCTATTTGGGCTGGTCTGATGAATATGCTTTTTACGAATTGCTCCTTTTTTTCCAAGCTCTTACTGTCGCATTGCTGGGCAAAGGCCTCCCCAACTCCTTCCAGACATTTTTTTTCCGCGCCGTCTCAAACCAGTCCTTGTGGTACACGTCTAGATCATCTTACCATCTCTTATTTACTTCTAATATATAATTAATGATCAGTGGTATTTACCTGCAGTCTTTATTTCGGCGTTTTATCATCTATCAATCTACCTTCTAATTATATCTACAAAAAGAAACCAAGAAACATTCTCAATAACTCAATATACAACAAATTTCTTCATTTCTTTTTCTTTTCGAGGTTAAATAATGCCCAAGTTTACCTCACGTCACGTAGGTACAAATAACTTACCCAATATCTGGCACAGCCGTGCGACAGAGCTGTCATGCATAATTTATTTAGACAAACTAACAATTATCTAGATCGATATTATATCCTTAACTCTATTTAACTTGAAGGTGAAAATTGTCTCCACAGACTTCATATACTCATGTTCTAGATCACTCACTTTATGATTTCGTTATGTTCTTTGCGTGGTCAATCAAAATTGGATAGCCTGAGTCTAAAAATATTTAGCACGAGACTTTCACGATCGTAGATTACTGAAAAAGGTACTTTGTAATCGTGATTGACAATTCTTTTGAGCGCTATTCCTACACATAAAGGTGGGTCTACGCCAGAAGAGCCGAGCACGACCGTAGCACGAGCCGAGCTCAAATTCGTGTAGTGTGGACCGACTGTAGAGGTTCTGAGCACGAGCGACACTACACAAAGAACTCGACTCGTGCTTCGCTCGTGCTCGGCTGGCACCTCTAGTGTAGACCCACCTTAAAAGCTATTCCATTGACTAACTGGCTAGAATAGATTTAGAATGCTGTAGACTGCTATTATGAGCTGTGCGTGTGTGATGTGTTTACGAGCTTTTCTTTCTTAATTCACCACAAGTAAGAACTAAATGAGAAATACGACTAAATACCCTTTGCTTTTCTTAATATTTCCGCAGCTATACTTCCTCCATAAAAACCTTTGTGGTACTCTGAAATAAAAATTACCGATTTCGGAACAGTTAACGCCACAAAACCGACCTCTCGTAACCCACTTAACGCAATTTATACGGGTGTTTAATATAATTAAAACACACCCGTTTTTGTATCGAACCTAGGTTAATTAACCGGCCAGTCTGCCCTTAACGGATTTAATTTTTTGATATTGTTCAGCTCGGTTAAAAACAAAATGTCGATCGTTCAACTTTTAATGAAGTCTTATAATGGACAGAAGTAGCTTTAAAGAGGAACGTTATCTCGGTTTATGTTTGGGAAAATAGATTAATAAAACTAATCGCGTTTTAATAATAATAAGTTTATTTTCAGACTAAATTTGTCCATAGTTTTGTTAGTATTGGTGTGTTATTAACAATGGTGCTTAAAAAAAATTTTTAATAAAAAAATCTCGAATTTAAAAGAGATAATTAATTAATAAAGTTATTGTAGCATAAATATTTTTCATAATTAATTTGAAATGAAATGTTAATCGTTTTTAAGTTTTAACGTTTGGCTCGCATAATCGCGTTTAGCCGCTAGTGTCACTTGTTTGTATTTTTACAAGTGACACTAGTGACAGCGGCTAAACGTGATTACGCGAGCCAAACGTTAAAACGCGATTAGTTTTATTGGTGAATTCCACCCTAAGAAAACTGTTCCATAAAATGAAGACATTCTGAGGGACACGTTTTTAAGAGTAAGCTGACAGAAAACGGCCTTTACTAACCGCCTTTCTTCGCGTCTTTCGTTTTACTCCGAAGTGCATAATGGCGGCATCCTTCTCTTTTAATGTTTTCGAACATCGCTCTAAATTCTACTAAATCTCTTCAACTCGCTCCCAGAACCATAGTAGAATTTTTGTATGATGGGCTTGATTGTAGTACACAGCTCCCAATTACACCATGAACGAATCGGGATGAAATTTGGAATACGGGTAAACCATGTCCTGGAATATTAGCTCAGGTCAGGGATGTGATCCTGTGAGACAATTTTCAACTTTCACGCAGGCGAAGCCACTTGCAGCAGCTAGTCCTCGAATAAAGGATTGTTGTAATCAGTCCACATTTGATACCGTTAACCAGCGCAGACATAAAATCCTAAGCCAATAGCTATTCGGTGCCTAATCACGACACCCAGCCGTAATGTCACCTATCAAGTAGACCCATAAACAAATAGGATGTAGTCCAGTTTGCATTTATATTAAGTTTCCAACGCTGACAAAGTAATGTAATCAAAAACTTAGTTCTGGTCAAGTGTGCCTCGTGGTGTGAGTCCTGATTAGTTCGACTCGGTTTAACTGAACCGGAACGTGCCCCGAATGTATACGGCACACGTGCCGACCGTTAGCTCATATTGATCCCAGTGTCTATGAGCAAGTAATTTGATATAAGCCTTGAGAGAAAATGTGGGAGAGTTGGCACATTGTTATGGATCTTGGGTACAGTCAGATGCTACCTACACACTGTTTCTATGGTACCTGGATGACTGGTTAGTTACTTGACTCGATTTTTTTTTATTACCTACCTGTGTCGAAAAGTAACTTGATCCAAAACCGCAAATAGAAAGAATTTTTCAAATCCGTTCAAAATTAAGTACCTTTCAAACCCAGTGGAAGGGGAAACTGTCAAGTTACAGAAAAAAAAAAGTACAACAGAATGACGTAACCGATATTAGTTTACGCGCGTAGAAAAGAGATAGCGAGATGTTCTCACCACGCGTCCACTTTTCCTCAATATTTGAAATGTTAATATCGAAATTGATGCGGTTTTCAGCAAAATATTTATTTTTAGTGTTATTTGTTGCGTAGTACAAAATATTGTACAATTAAAAATAAACACAGGCAAGTGTTTTCAATTCCTAAATACACAAACAAAATTTCAAAACATTTAAATACCTATCTATTATCACTGGAACTTTCCGATAGTCTGAAAGTCCCACAGTTAAAATCCCAACCTATTCTCTAATTTATTTATCAGGTCCACGTTAAACCTTTCTGAGTTACATCAAAAACAGATCAAAAGCTTTTGTGTGCCTTTTATCGTGTTTTCTGGCTATCGGTTTTCATCCCCGATTTTCCCATTACGAGCGTACACATTGAGGCCGGTATGCCGCAGGGCGGTAGGGCTGGCAGTGAAAAGATATACTGATTAGCGGTGACACGAACTGGCTGCGGCAGGCGTGCGTTGAATACGATCTCCTTTTAGTTCTGTGCTCCTGGTACATCAATGCGATATTCGATTGCTCGTGAATTTTAGATTTCGGGTTTTGTTTCTACGGTATTAGGATTTAGGGTTCTATTCAGGGTTTCTATTCAACTATTCGTCTATTTCCATATAATTAACTTGGACGGAAAAGCTTTAAATCGTGCCCTGTAAATCAAAATCGATCGTTCATTTAATAATACTCGCTTCTTTAACGGACTTGCGCCTTTCAATATTAATTTTTGCCAATAAATTATTTTCCTCTGTAGCTTTCGGCTCCCAATTAAATTTTCCGATAGACTTTTGGAAACACCCGATTCATTAGTTCAAAATACGATTCTGCTTTTACACGGCTCGTCTGTCAGTAAACAGAGTTGCCATTTAAATATTTGTGTCAATGAAGTATTTCGACAGTGCATTTCTGTATTGTTGTTCTTGTAAATTCGCAGTTGGAATTGTAAAGTCGATAGAAGATTGCGTTCTGGCATTGTGTTGAATTTGAACGTGGGGAAGTCAGTTCTACTGCACCATTTTCTTTATATTTGAGACATGCAACGATTTACCAATTGTTTGTTATAGTTTACGGACTCATCCGGTTGTCTTGACTTCGAATGTTGAAGACAAGGCAAGGATAGATCCGATCAACTGTCATGTTTGCTTATGTATGTATGTGCCAAAAAGTGGAATTTGCTTCGCATTTTACCCTAATAATTCAGCTATTGACATAAATAAAAAAGAAGGATAACTTATGAAACTGTTCTCATAAATAAAACAAATGTCTGATGAAATCAAATCCAGACAGTCTATAAAGATTTCAGTAAATAAATTGAAACACACTTTCATTTTTAATCCTGCCGAATATCTGGACGTATATCGTTTTACACATACATATTCCCAGATAAAGGTGTCACACAGTGTACGTGGGGTACATAATAAGTACATTGTGGTTTTCCTCTCACGTTCTCCAGGGTACCGTATGAATCGGACATGACACCATGAATAAAGATAGAAAATTGGATTTGGTTCTGTAGTTGCATTATTTTTAGTGTCTTGATTTGAGGAGGAGGAGAAATTTGATTGTCAAAATTCTGTGTGTGATACATTTAGTTCTGTTTTACCAGCTTTAAATTGCCAGTGATGAACTTAAATAATATGGTTACACTAACTTCGGTTGGTCAGGAAAGCACTTCCACTTATTTAACTGTAACAAGTTTAATTTCTTTCCAAAATGCTCGAACACGATGTTCTTCGTTGTCACTATCAGAAACTTTGACACCTCTTTCGAGCTTCACTTTAAAACTTCGTTCTCCTGTTTCCTATTCAGGGCTGACTGCTTCCCGGACGTGACATCATCGTTCCGTTTCGGTATTGGCCGTAAGCCTTTTAAGGTTTATGAACACGCGATTGTTCTTGCATAGAAACAACACGAAACAGCAGTTAGTAAACGTACCTAATTGTGGTTTTAGCGATAACAGCCATACTGTTACTTTGATGCACTAGGTAGAATCATGAGACAGGGAAATAAAAACTGGTAACGTAGGTAACAGAGATAGATAATGGAATGGATAGGCTTGTAGGAAACAGACATGAAAACGCGGAACCAAAACTAAAGACAATAATAAAAGATAATCAAGTTATACACGACATCGAAAACAAACAAGAAACAGTACCTAAATAAATATTTATACGATCGTCCCACAACACAGTGTACACAAGGAAAAAATTAAATGCACCCAAGTGCTCACACTCAAGCGAATGAAGATTGGATTGAAAAAAGTGGAGTAAACTCTGGAATAAAAGTAACCTTTTAACAGCGGCATCGAGTCTTGTCGAGCGTGCACTTTAGACATTTACTTAGACTTTCAATATTAAACACCCGAGGTGAAAAAAGCTCGCGCAAGAGAAAAATTACTGCGAAGCCTTTTCTGCTAAAAGTAAAAGCATATTTTGTACGTCGAAGTAAGTAGATATTTGATACTATCAAGGCAATCAGTATTTTGCTGTTAGAATGTAAAAGAGCCATAACTTAGGAAATCTATTTGATTCTAATAAGATAGCCCACCTAAATGTATACTTAGCTACTTTATTGGCCTGTAATTGCTAAAATCGCTCGCCAAAACGACGAACCCACATTTAATAACTAAGTTGCGAAATTCTAGGTGTGGCCCTGATAAAACCCAACAAAACACGCGATGCGACCGTACATCAGAACTATTGAATTCTGGTATAAATTATATATAGGTGTTAGTTAACCTTCGCTTAGTTAATGCTCCGGTGTTTCTTTTTCTTTACGAAAACCATTTGCGCATGGAGTGATTTGTGGTTTTCGAATTTATCGATGTGTTCGATTTATTGGTTTACAGTTAACATTGGAATTGTTTCGGGTTTAAATAGAACCAGCGTTCTTTTGATGCTGAACCAGTGTTTCTTGTCAATGGCTTCGTGGTCTTTATGGTGGAGCATGGCTTGAAGGTGATGACTGACAGCTACAAGGTACATACTTTATAATGTGAAATTTTAGCTTCTTTTGTAAATTATCTTGATAGGCTTATTTTCGTTTGATGCATTGTGACGAGATTATTTTCTGCTCGCTTTTCTTCCTTATCTTGCCAACCGAAGAACATTAATTATTTAAACAGGACTGTCCAAAACATTGTTACAAGATTTTTCATGTGTAGCATTTACAATGTGCACGTTCCAATTTCCAAGACAATTTCACAGACCACCCACATTTTATATGCCAGCTCCATCCTTGTTATTTATAGTCGGGAAATATTTGAGTCGCGTCACGATGTGTCTCTTTGATGTCGAGAGGTTAGCACTCGTGGTTAAACCGAATTTAAAGTGAAGTTTGATGAGTTCACCCTTCTCCTATGTCCTGTTATATTTGAACTGCTTTTGGAGGCTGTAGAAGATTCTTGAGAGCATATTTTCCGGGAGTTTTATGGTGTGTTAAGTAAAACTGACACAACCCAATCGACAGCATTCAAATTATCTGAAGTGGGAATTGGAAGTGAGTTGCAAGTATAAGCCCTACACAACATGCCAATCAAACTTCACACACAAAGGCAAGCTAATCCAAGATCAACAACAAACCTAATCCCCTAATAACTGTCTCGCCCCTGACGAATATAATTACAAAATCCAACGCCACCTAATATATCACATCAGCTCAGTCATGAATCATTAGCCGTAGCAAGCAACGGTTAGGCTCGTTCGATTTATCCCGTTCAGTGTAACCGATTAGGGGCACTTTCAATCAAGATTGTTTGTCTGGCTGTGCCAAGTTTGCTGAGAAACGCGATGATTGACCCACTTAGTGGTATACTGGGTATATTGTCGCCGGCAACCTCGTCCGTCGGGTCCTTTTAATTGCTTTCTAAACATCGCTGGGTACGTACTTCATGGGGATTATCGTATGTGTGCGGTAGTGGATTCAAAGGCTCGAGACTCGAAGAATACGTACAAAAGAAACAAACTCCCCTATGTCTAATAGATTTGAATAAAGGTTTGTATTCTGTTGAATATCATGTATTTCTTAATTTGTTATACCTATTTGTTATTGTGAAGTTATTATTAAGTAGTTTTAGTAAAACCAAATAGAACGGCTTGTTAGCAGCTTGAAGTTAAGACCTTTAATAGTTTAATGGCGATAGTTTAAGACTAATATTGATCCATAACTGCTAAAAAGTGATTGCAAGTGATATTATAATTAAGCAAACTCAAAGATATTAAATAGTATATTTATTAGATCAATAATATTCCTAGAGATTGTGGAAGACACACGTCGCGTCACAGGATGATATGATAAAACTGTCCGATATAATCGTCTATATTTAAATTTATTTATCTTTGTCAGTAGCGTTTGTTAGGGCAGATCAGTACTAAGTGTTTTTGTAAACTTTGAACTTTGTATATATGTATTAGTTGCACATGTTGGGTTGGGTTATTTCAAATATTTTTTTGCTAATAGTTCCGAAATATGTGATGTCTATTTTTGCTACATGGATTCGGTGCAGTTTTAGTGCAACACCCTAAAGTAAGCTTTATTTTCAGTGTTTTCACAACCACAATAGTTTTATTATACTTAAATAGTACCTAATCAAATAGATTCATATTCATGTTTACTGTTTACAATTTAAAAAATAGAACTATTGCTATTTGTACTCTGTAGAGCACACACAATCAATAAGTAACACCGGATGAATTGACCGGAATATCGGGTTGTAAATAATAAATAAAATGTGGTATTTGGTTATTCCATCAAAATCTGTATCTATACCAATTATAGGAATAGTAGTTAGTTAATTAATTGATCCACTTTGTTGGACCGAATAATTACTGGGCCCGTACAGTATTATTAATTCATTTTTTACGAATATCAAGTCTATAAGAAACTAAGTTGGTAAGATTAAACCAGACGTGTGAAATGGCGAGCTTGATAATAATGAACAGAAATTGGACTCACAAATGCATACTTTTAATCTTAAGAAGGAAAAGCACGCAGTCTGTTGGTTTTGTAAAATAAAACGCAGAGGTAATGCCCAGCGAAAATTTAGCAGCTTTATGTGCAGACATGACAGCCGTCGCTGACTCCACAAATCATAACCAAGCATAATGCATAGACCTAAGCCAACAAGTTATTTATAGACCAATAAAAAGCCAATAAACATGTTGAACAAGCCAAAGATTCAAAGATTCTCGGGGCGTCTTGGAGGCGCGCCTGAGTCGACGATGTCGACCTAATTGTTGGCCGTTCAACGACACTCAACCCGGATGCTGTTGGCAGCTTTCGCAGGGTGGCTCTCAGGCTTTTCCTCAGCCCCCCTCTTCCCCCATACTCGGCAGCCTGCGTTATTGAGGGATAATAGTATGTACTCGAAATTTTGTTGGGCTAGTGAAGAGAACTAACAAATGAATTCTATTTTTGTCAGTTGTATTCTTGAGGACAATTCCTTCTTCGTCTGTGAGTGTGTTTCGAAACACGTAATTTTAATAAATTTGTCTACTGCCTGGTTAGTAATGATTCACTGTGCTTGAAGAATTTATTGTTAAACGACAACTATCAATTGAATTTTGTTTTTGTGCCTTGATTAAACCTAGACAATTTTTTCTTCGCTTGTTTGTGTCGTGATTTCGTGAATTTTGTTTCTGACCTTGATCATATCCTGGATGTCATAGTGTATCTTACTTGAAGGATTTGTTGGTAAATCGTTTGTATATTTCTTTGTAAGTTTTCTAATCATTCTTTTCTTTGTAGATAACTAATAAGCTATCTTGTATAAAGTCTTATTAACATGTTAGCATAGAATTCTATGCATGTGAATGTTTGGATCATCTGATATGAACTTTGATCCGTTGTGATTATGTGACCGAAAACTTGTTAAAACATACTCCAATGTTATCGCTTTACAATTTCGCGATATTTCTACACAATCCATCGAATCCAATTTACTAAAAACAGTTCAATTCAACAATGACATTTCCTCCATTGGCTTTAAAAGTTATTTTAATTAACTAAACGGAAATTAAAATGTTATTCCGCCCCTATCTTCTACCTACTTGCGAGTTATTACTAAAACATGTATAATTATAATTAGTTAGTGAATTAGTTGAGTCATATTGTTTACCCCTGTGAGTTCTGGCCTTATTTTTTGTTTATGACCTTACAGGCCTGTAGTTAATCAGGGAGTAATTATCAAGTGAAAGTAGGTGTGTTATCGACCTATGTGTTAAATTCATGTATTACTAAGTTAGATTGACTCATTGGCTTTAGTACTTAATTTAAGCATCATGTATCTTTAAAAACCTTCAATTCTATCACACCAATCAAATCCCCTAAGAATAAAGTTTATCATGGCAGTATTGCTTCATATTTCTTCTTTGCAGTGATTGTCAGTGTCGTTTCCTTAGTGCTACTCCAACTATCGTTTGAGTTTGTTAAAATTCATCATTAATTACATCAACTGACATTTTTCTTAAGTCTGTTCCTCCTTCAGTTCAATCCTTTACGTTTTGCAAAACTACAGGGAGCTCCGAAATAACGATACACAATTTGTAATCATCTTAACTTTACACGTCTCTCATAACTTCCGCTCGAGTTGGCTTTGCGTATATAAAACACGAAGGATACGCAGAACGCACCCCCCAACTCCTGGCACACCCTCTATTGTGTATTCAGTACGGTTTATGGAGTACTTAACCCTCTCTTTTTGGCAAGCCCCGCCCGGCTACCATGTTTCTAAGCGGCAATTGTAGTAATCACGTGTATTTTAAAAGCTCAGGCCTACTTTACTTGAACCTGTCGTAAAATATCAAACGTATGCTAAATTCTCCTTCGTTAAAGCAGAACCTCCAAATGTTTGAGTTTACTTTGCAGGCTCAGTTGTCGGGTTTACGGTGTTTTTATTGTTTAATTAAGCAGATGAGTGTTCGCCTGTTTCCTGTTGTTTTTTAATCACGGCGGTTTATTTATGTTAGATCACTAGCATCATTAAAAGCCTTACTTTACCTTTTCTTAAACTTACCCAACATCAACCTGGTGCAAATATCATTTAGATTATTTCTAAGATCTTTTCCAAATTCAAATAGAACTTAACTATGGCGACATATATTAATAATTATTTATTCGTTTCTCTTAAAAAGGTACAATTTAGGTTATTGTAACTAGTAATTGCAACAATCTATTCTTGGTGAGAGCTAGAGTCTATATTGTGTTCGACACCTGTGTGATAGAACTCCAGGCTCACACCTTCTAAATTAAAATTATGATTATTTATTTATTGCATACCTACCTATACCCTACCTACCTATAGTCATTGTAGTGTCTCAAACATGGACCTTGTTAGGGCACATCAACATATTCTTAGTATAGAATGCATCATACTGTACATTACATCTACACTAATATTATAAAGAGGTAAAGTTTGTTTTTTTGTTTGTAGGAGGTAATCTCTGAAAGTAGTGTTCCGATTGCGAAAATTGTTTCACCGATAGAAAGCTGCTTTATTCCTGAGTGACATAGGCTATATTTTATGTATGCGGGCGAAGCCGCGGACAGAAGCTAATAATTAATACAGTTGCATACATTATGAATCGTTTATTAATGTATAAAAAACTTATTTCAGAAATTACTCATAAAGTTGTTGATCATGATACTTAATACTCAAATCGTAATATAAACTGCAAAAATATAATGTTGAATTTGTGTCACAAGTTCTGTAAACTAGAAAATTCATGACATATCTTTTTATGTCATCACGAAGTGTCTTCATGATACTTCTAAATTATGTACGACACTGCTATAAACCATCTGATGGCTTTATAGCGCTGTAAAAGGAATGTAATAGCTTTGCAGGTGTTGTGCCTACTGCAGCTGACCCTTTGTACAATGATCGATTGTGGCTTTGGGTGATGAATGAGGAGGATTAGTTTCAGTCAGGTGTTGATAGGAATATTGCGATATAATGGCTAGGGGTTGTCTTCAGATTTATACGGGCGGTGTTTCCCTATTTATGTCGTTATATATTTCTTTGTATCGTCTTTTTAATTGCGAAATTATTTAATTACTTCCAACAGCTTCGCCAGCGTGATGGTAGAAAATTATCCCGAGGGAACTGATTCCTGGGATAAAAACTATCCCATGTGCTATTCCAGGACATGGCCACCCCGTGTACCAAGTTTCATCTAAATTCGTTTAAGAAATTCGAAGTAATAAACATACAAATAACACACACTCACAAAACTTTCGCCTCTATCATATTAACCTTTAGTGTGATCACAAATAAACACAGTCACAAACGTTCGCCCCTATCACATTAACCCGTAGATTTCCATTAACTTTTCCAGGCTATGCTTTAATTGATATCTTACATTAAAATGTGATATTACATTTATTACTCTCAAACTTTAATAAGCTCTCCTAAAGTCCAACTAAATCTTTGGAACAAAATAATGATATCCAATACCTTTACCGGTAATTATGTGGGCCGAGGCTCACGCCCCTGCAGAGTAGGTGCGAAGATCCCCCACCCCTGTTTAATTATGCACCGTTCAGCGCTAAAGTGCACCCGACGGGAAGTTTTATAGTGCCGTAAATAGCGCCCAGGTTTCTACTTATACAATGAGAATAACGCAGAAATATTACTCAACTGAATCCCTTTGCTGCTATAGATTTTGATTTTCTATCACTACGTTAGAAACATCTGTGCTTTTCTGAATCGTCACCGGTTTCCGGAACTCGTTACTGCCATACTATCGTAAACTTCTCTCGGTTCTCTCACAGAAATACTACGGTCTTAATTTAAGGCAACAAATGTCAAGAATTCTCGGAAAGTGTGAATTTATTTACAAACACATTCGCATTGTCAATTCGTAGATATTTCGTGAACGTCATTGGTATCTTTGACGCAGGTGCGTTCTGAGGAATTCTGACTTTAATCATACATATTTGTAGTTTAAAGTTTGTTTGTTTCTTGGTTTTAACTTTATTACCATGATTCTATGTTCTTCACTTGTGTTTTAACTGCTCCAGTATTTTAATTCTATATTTATCAAAAGCGTCTTTGAATGTTAAGAAAAACAAGTGACAATATCTATATATTTTATTGTAAATTATGCTTACGTTTGGCTCTAAATTAATTTACTTGTGAAATTTCGGATTACAAATTATGTTTATTAAATTATATTGTTACTCATTCCGGTATACTCTAGAGCTCTACTCTAGCCTTTGATGAACTGTAAATGCATCTACCCATAGTGACTACGCGTAGGCGGAACACAACGTAGGAGTAGTGGGATTTTGCAAGCCTCTGCCCACACCTGTAAGAGATTGCAGACTTTATTTCCACGCATAAAATTGTTGTTATTCTGTCGGATATAGAAAAATTGTAATTCGATTCTTAGTACTCGAAGAAAGCTTAGAATAAATCATGATTGTGTCAAGAGGTTGTTTGCAAGACAGTGGAGCAGATGCTGCTGGTTTAAATGTTGAAGACGAAAATATAACGATAACACTGAAGGTGATTGAGGTAGCCCTATGTCTAGCAATGGACGTCTTCGTTCGATTCGACGAGGTTGATGCTCATTTAAAGTAGTTGTTTGATGATAATGTGCTAATGAACCTATTCTTTGTTACAGAGCTAGAGGGTTGTCGGGCGTGGTGCGGGCGGCGGCCGCGAGCCCGGCACCATGGCTACGGTGGAGGGGCGGCCGGCGCAATATGGCGTCACCCTACGGCAGCTGCGCGAGCTGATGGAGTCTCGCGGCGCCGAGGGCATGGCCAAGATCAACGCGCTCGGTGGTCCGCAAGACATATGCAAGAAGCTCTACACATCGCCCACAGATGGTCCGTACCAATTCTTTATTACGATTTTTTCTAGTGTCACTCTTTACATCAGCAGTACCAGTGTCATCGTCAGCTTCTTGTTTAGTGGCAGCAGCTCCAATATCACATACAGCGATGGAGTTTTCCTTACTCAATTTAATTGACTTGACGTCAACAAATTCAAAGCAATTATCTGAACTTCCTTTAGCTTTTCAGTCGATAAAACGGTTGAGGTTACTACTATTACCTTGTGGTAGTTAAACTCTAGAACACAAACACAGAACTCCTGTATGTATGAACCACCAAACACTTTCGAAGCTTTCATTAGTAAATTCCCAGTAGACCGCAGAATTTCATAAGTTCACAAGAGAAATTGTTTGCACTTTGATGAATTGACAAGTTGATTCATAGCTGTAAATTAAATACGGATTTTTCAAAAATATACCGCTGTATTTCAATGTTTCTAGCATCCGTTGATGTTGGAAATATGAATCACAAAACGCTTGGTTTATGCATATGTAAGAACTATTCTTGAAGTCAAATATTTACATGAACACACAAAGGGTTTGTCAATCAGTAGTTTGCTGTTTACAGTCTGCATTATTTAGTGTATTTCTTCGTATTGGAACTGTCTAAATACTACATTGGCTACTGATTGTCCATTCAAACCATTAATAGCCCTCAAAAGTCTCACATTAAATTTTGACATATGTATTTATTCAACCGCGACATCAGCATGACGACCTATTTTCTTTCCGTCTCGAAAATATCACACTTTTCTCATAACGTCAATCTTGTCAACTTCGTTCTCTGTCATATTTGGACTACTGTTTAAATACGAAAACAGCGTCCATAATGCTCATTCATCAATCTAATACAAACAAACTTTTAAGGAAATTGGAGCTTAACGAAAATGTTCGAATAAATGTCCAATGTTTTCCTAAACATCAAGCTTAATCTTGTTGAACTGTTGTCAAAACCGCTATCAGATCGATAGCTACCCGAACTTTGAGAACAGGTGGGGTGGCTAGTGGCTTCTTATCCTTTGCACCCCCGATAATGTCCCCGATAACAGTTTCCTTAATAGCTTCGTCGCTTATACCTGAACCGCTGATAATAACTTGGTTAAGTAAGTCTCACTCAAGTATGATAACATTAGCTTCACTTCCTTGTTTTACCGTTATTTCATTAACTATTCTCATAATGCCGTTGTCCTTAATGGAAACAATGCTGCGACAATGACCGTTGAATGTCCTTTTATATCGTCTGTCTAAAATTAATCTCCTGTCTTATATTTTTCTGACTAGCAAAATGTAATCTTGGTTCAACGACCTCACATTTAGTTCGGGTCTTAATGTTAGCTTTAGAGCTTTGTTCGTGTATTTTATCATCATCTATACTGTATATAGTGTAAACAAGAAGATTTTATGAATGAGATATTTAGCGAAATACTGTCTCTATTTGATGCTTAGAAAAATGACCGTAAAGCGATATTTGATTTTGCATCAACCTTTATGGATAGAAGTTTACGAGTGTCGGTATCTTGCGGGGTATTTATAGTGCCTTTTAAATCTAAAAAGGGTTTTCACGCTTTTATCGATCTTCCGCTCGATATGCTCGACAGAGTATCTTGAAAATTTATTTTTGTCGTACACATCTCAGAGTATATAACATGTGATGTTATATTTTAGATTTTGTGTTCGTAACAATTTTAGGAAAAGTGACAAAAACATACACACAAAATGTGATTTAAGTAATTAACTTTACAACAAAGCAAGGAATTTTAACAATTTTAAAATTTACATTATCCAGTTTGAACTTTGGTCAACAGCGTACTTAACAAAGTTAAATTCAGAAGGGACCAGATGTCGTAAATCTCGCCATAACAATATATAAGTTTACCTACAATCTCAGGTTGAGTTACACTCGCAGTTAAGTTAACCACAATCAGTTCGGAGACGGAGGTAAATCTCGGGGGGATGGTGCCCCTACGTGCTTCATAACCGTGTCCTGGACTCAGAACGTGCTCTCTTTATCTTTCAGGTTCCACTCAGATCTACACCCTGAAATTCATTTCGCGTACAGTCATTTACTTTTAATGTAAGATAAAGAATATGAAGCCCTATTTCGTGTCGCATTTCTTCCTTGCCTCTCGCAATTTTATTGCTTCTTGAGATATTTCCTATTTGACATCATTGTAAAACACTTTTAATTTCGTTCTTATGTTACTAGTAATTTATTTTTTACTATCAACTGTTTAACTGTAACCTGCCACAAAGCAACTCGAAAAGAGTTATTACTTAAATATAAAACCTCGAAGATATCTATTACAAATTTTACAGTATTTGGCATCGACTCCCATCATAGCGACACTATCGGTCTCGACTTATCTATATTGTTCGCAAAATGTCGCGATACGTATCAACCAACGGACAGCGCCCATTTATACCGACCCAACTTGCCTTCAACAGATCGGATAGTTTGATTCACTGCCAAAGGAATACTGTAGAAAAATAACTGACTCGATCGCAATGTCAAAGTTGAAAGACCTAAAGTTGATGTTGACAAAACCTTTGTTGGGCCAACGGTAGTGAGGCGTCCCTTGAAGTGGGAAAGGTCAGACCGAGTACACGTTAAATGTCGACAAATGGCTTATTTGACCCCAAAGAGGACGCTTGCAGAAAATCTTTGATTTTCCAAACGGCCACAATGAAGAGGATCGTTAATTCGGTGGTGGTGAAGGTCGATTGCCTCGCTAAATTTATGGCAGAATTCTTGCTTCTGTTTTTTTAAGTAATTAGTTTTTCGAATAGCATCCCGTTTCGCGAAAAAGCCACTGAACCATCTAGTGTTGTAACGCGAAATACAAATAGCCTTAATTGAGACGTCGCCGTCGTAACAATCGACGCTGATGTTGAATTAGCGTTTGAAAGCGTGACATCGCTTTCAACTGTCCGCAGAACCGACCGCTAGCTAACAGCTGCCAAAGCAAACAGTCGAAATTAAAGTTTTTCCAGTGAAAATGGTCGGAGGCAATTCCACAATACCCCACGGCATGAGGCGAGATTAGCATTCTGTAATCTGGCACTCTCAGCGGTTACAAACGTCCGGCTCTATCTTTAGTTTGGTAGATTTAACGCTGGATTTGCAGTCGCTGTCATAAACTAACTTTATGAAGTACCTCCATAAGATAAACTTGATTTAAATCTCGACAAGGAGCCACTGGACGAAATCTCATTCATTGTTCAATCATTAATTAGGACGCCAGGAATTCTGAATCTATTTCACGAGTAAATTAATGATAATGAGCAAAGCAATTCATCAAGATTATACAACGCTTGCTAACAGCCTTAATAGGGTATGGTACTTTCAGAAAATGAAAGCAGTAATGTCTCCTTTGTTTAAAGTTGTACTACAAAGAGGTGTACCTACATACAAACTACACATTATGCTAATGAACGGTAGGCAAAAATAGAACGTTTTATGTAAAACGAGGAATGTGTCATGTCCTTTTAATGCATCTCGTAATCTTGTTACTCACACTTTGCTCATCAAAAAGTAATTAGCGCGAACTAAAATATGCTATGACTAAAGCGTGGCGCTCTGCACACCGCTTCGTGGACGTGTAATGACAGCAAAACGCCTAGAGGTTAATAACATTGTGGATTTTTCATGATTATAGAATCAAATGATCTCTCAAGATCTAAGGACTTACAATTAAACCGTATGACAGTTGATACAGCCAAGAAGAAAACACACGGACTCAAGAGAAAATGAAACAAGCTCAAAAAGATTACGAGAAATATGAAAGGTATACAAGAAAAAAAAAACAGGAAATCCAACAATTGAAACTTACGAAGGCATAAAGTAGTCTCAGCCCTCAGGACACATATCAATATTCGCTTAATTACATTAAAAGGTCACGTCTGAAGCGGCAATTCTCTCAGAGGGTGTCATGTCGATGGCGTCGTAATTAATAAATGTCTCACCCACTCGATGGAGGCCTAATACGGGAATTTAGTAGGACTTTATGGTCCCCATGCCGCCCTCGTTAATGAGGTCACGAATTACTCAGCACTGTTAAAGCTATGCCTTGTTGCCTTTACTGTTTCGGTTGAAACTTCTTCTATATAATTTTTTTTTGTCAACCTAATTCCGAGCAAAGTTCTCACCCATAGCCTTCCTACCCTTCCTAAGGGCTTAGCCAAGTTGATATCTATAAACGTTAAAGCTAGTAGAAAACTTCAAATGTATAGGAATGACATCATCTCAACGTTAAGTCACGTGGTCAAAAAAAAAGTAATCGGAGGCGTTACCGACTGTAGAAAGAGATTCGTAACGAAACAGTCGTAATTTTGCTAGGCCTGCTGGTGTATTCCCTTCTTCGACCGATCCGTCTTAAATGTCTCATAAGTTTTACGTCGAATGCTCCCTAGGCTTCCATCGGACATTTATGTTCCTAAATTAAAAATTAGCTCAGACAACCTATTTTTTTACGCTCAAGTTATTTCAAACCACTTAATTCTCGGCGCCATCTATCCATGTCATGTCCCACGTCAATCGCAAAAAATTCTTTACTACCTTCATCATGAAAGGCTCGAATTTTATGTTCCCAAGTTAGGATCCCGCCTTGATGAGTCTGAGAAAATATTTTATATCTTCCAAAATTTCCGACGTTTTGTTCCGAAAGGAAACGGGGATTGCCGATGTAACTTGAGAGACGGTTGTATCGACTTGACCTTTATTTAGAGTTCGATAGGCCTCGAGGGGATAAAAATACATAGAATAGCTATTGATATTGTTCGAGCAGAAGAATTTGCGCTAGAATCTTGGATTCGATCCCCTTGTAGTACGATTTGTGTCAGACCTACTGCTGACGTAACAAGCAAAGATGAGCGCTCGATGAAAAGCCTTGACGTTATATTGCAGATCCAAGTGGCTCTTTGTCTATATTGAAAACAAATATTGGCTGAATAATACTTACTGTCTTTCGCTTATTTTTTGGCAATTTTAGAACAGGTGCAAGAGGTAAACCCTCATCAGCTCGCCGTCCGGTAAGCACCAAGCCCGTATTCGATAGTGCGTTGTGTTCCATGCAGCCCTCGCAAAGGGCATCTAAAAAAGCTCTGGTGGGTTTAAAGCAGTAAAAATCTGAAACGCCTTCCGGCTAGACTAGGAGACATTTAAGAAGAACATATACGAAAAAAAAACCAGATGACAGTTTGACACATTTCGACACTGATACAATCACACCAGTGTTGCAGGGGTTTTCAAATGTTCCGCTTTTAAGTTTAAACTCTATCCGAACCACTCTCAAGCCAGTCCGTTGACTCCAATTCGATTCAAGGAAGGTTCAGTTGAACTTGATAACTCCAGTGTCGTATGAAATGTAATGCGGCCACTCCTCATACGTTGTCTGTAAGCTAATCTGAGTCATAACAACGACGAATTATTTAAATCGTTGCATGCAATCATTTCGTTGAATGTGAATATGAAATTTGAAACGCAAGATCGTCGAGTCGAAAGTTTCTAATTATTAAACGAACGATGACATCTTTAAAGACTTTCGTTACGTTGTGTTGTCCAACAATACCACAAAAAAATCACGAACAAAAATCAAACGTCTGTTTTAATGAAACTTGTATCCTGTAATAAACTGTAAATTACGATGTCTGCGTATACCTTCCCCATACATTTTGACAGTTGAAACTGCACAAATTACGTGTGCAAATAGCAACTGTCACTACGCTTGATAGTAACTGTAATATTTCATTATGATATATGCGGCCGCCGAAATTCCCTCGAACCAGTCAGGCGATAATAGACCTTAATGTAAAGTATAATTTATACACTTTATCGATATGTCCGATTCATTTGGCCAGATAATTAGTTAATCACAATTTAGTAAAGGTTTATTACTACTATAAATATTTAGTTGTTCCTCCGATATAGGTAAGCGCCATTGTCGTTTATTAATAGAATCGTAATTCGGTTATCGTGGTCGGTTATTGATAAAAATTGTGGGTTTATCGTTACACGTGAATCAGTATGAATTTCTAAATTAGACTACAAAAACAGCAATAATGAATAAATAGTTTGTTCATTTGAGTATGTTTTATAGTATCTATCTTCCGCGGTTTCATTCGCGTCTTTATTTACTCGCTTCGGTAAATTTTAACGTGATGTTATATAGCCTTTACTATTCGCCATTGACCTGGCTATAACATATAGAAAGATTTTTTCAGTCCGACTGGTGGTTCCAAATATATTAGCGCCTTAATCTTTGTAAATGCACTCGGATTGAAAAAATCTTTTTAAAGAACTCTTCCGCTTTATTACTTATCCTGTAGATAATTTTAATTGTTAAGTCTATCTTTTCTACATTTTTTTTCTCTGCATCACCCAAAGGTTGACCAGCAGATAAAACTTAAGGCATTGAGTCCATCTCGGTATTTAATAAATACATAAATGCCGGTTCAATTTCTCTGGCTTCAAAAGCTCGTATTTACCTACACAGTTTATTTATTGGGAAATATTTGTGTTCATTTAAATAGTGAGAGCTATTGAAATGTAAAATTACAACTACAACGCTGAACGCTTAAAAAGCCACTCGTAGATTTCAGGAATCCTCATGTTTATAGCAGAATATTTCGAATTGGCGTTTTAAAAAAAGTTTATTCATCGCACGAAGCACCAGTATCCGCTTTCGTAAAAACATGATAATATAAAAATTTACATTCGCGCCGATTCCAACGTATGAATTCACCTTTGTTCCAAAGGTTTTATTATAATATCAAGCAGGCCAAAGTAACGGAAACTTGCAACCCCTTTAAACCGTGGTTATTCCAAGATATTCTAAGATATTCGGGGATCTTTAACTACGTGCAATTCTGCTTCTTACCGCTTTAAATATAAAGTTGTTTTTAACTTGCCATTTAGAGCGTAATTCTTCGTCTCTGATGGATCGCCCCTGTCAACTGTTCAGCCAACAAATGCTAGCGAAAAATGATTCTCTTTGCTTCTAGCAGAATAACATCTTTATTCTGACTAAAACGGGTTATTACTCATCGTATACACTAGTTATAGGGTTTTAAGTTGAAACTATATTGAACTAGAGTTCAAATGTATATATGTATTATCGCGTGGATCAATGCCAATGTTGCGATAACATTGTTTTGTTTATTTGAAACGCTGCCGATTGAAAAGTACAGGTGGAAAGGCGAATTTACTGGAATTACAGAAGAAGAATTCGTGTCACTGGCTGCTAATTAATTGATCGAATGAATTGGCCTGGCAATTACTCGTTTTCATTAACGAAATCCCATCAACGCGATCTTTGTACGAGTTTTCCTATTGTGGTGGCAAACAGTTTTTTTTTTCAACCCGTATTTACAGCGACTGTTTTCAACACAACTAATAAAAGTGACGTCATATCTGATTCAATCGACTTCCTGAATAATACAAAGGCATCACTTATACGGTCATCCCAACTTTCTTTCAACGGCACCTCTTTAACTTTACAACGTCGTAAACTTAAGTATATTTCCCAAGCATCGGTCAGACGATACGTGTAAATGCTTGAATAATTCATAGCACAACCTAAGCTACCAATTTAGGGATCCACAAATCGTTCCGAGCGAATATATAAGGAGGAAACGGTACGGAACCCATTATCCTTGCGCGACCTTTTCGTAAGTAGTAAGTTAGCACTGCGATTGGATGATATGGTCGTTATATTAATTAGTTACAAAATATATGCTTCATTAGACTAAATAATAATTTAAAAAATGCGATCAAATCTGTCAATCTAAATATTTGGGAAAGGAGAGCCAGCCTACATATAAGTAGGAACTGCATAGTTCAAACCAGACGTATAAAATCTTTGAAAACACTCTTCCGCAATCAGGAATCTAGTCGCCATTCTGAACATACAATTCCCCACACCAATATTTATTCGTGTAACGAAGCTCGAATCGCCGGCACTTCTCAGAACTGCGAAGGGTTACTGGAATATGCAAATTAACTGCAAAGCCCATAATGCCAACGTGCACCAAGCTTTGATGGGACACATACCAAGCGAACATTGGTGGAGCATTCAGAGGCAGTGAAGCGGTTACACAGAAAAAAGCGGTTTGTATTCCAATGGTCATACTCCAGTACAACTCATAACTGACTGTTTTGTTAGGGGAACAATAAAAGGCAACATTGATATAGTCTCATGTTTAAAAAATTGCACACGACATACATTTAAGAAAAACTGAGGAATGTCACGAGAAAAGTTTTGGGTGTGATTGTTATCAGATTAAAAGGGAGATAACTGTTGAGATACAGCAACTCTATTCGCTGTCATCATCATCATGCCTGCTGAATGCCTTCCATAGCTGCGTCTTCCAATACGCGGTCACCGCTCCGGAACCTTTCGTCTACATCGACCATCTGTTTTGCGAGTGATCTGATTTCTCTTTTTGTTTTTCTATGTTACGTAGATTGACACAGTGGTTACTGGAACAGTATAGGAAAACATTAATACAACCACATGGCAAAAAAAGTCACGTAAAACTTGATTAAGTAACGCTTGACCGCACTGCGCGCTTTAAGCATTCAAGCTTCGATGAATCCAAATGTCTGTCCAAGCAAACGTTTGTCCATACACCGTCATACATTGGCAACCAACACGCGTATCTTTTGCATCAATAAATTCAGTTGGATGCCGTCACGGCTTGAATTATGCGAACCTTGTACCACAATTGAAATAAGCATCAGTACGGATGAATGAAATTTAATCTTAGTACACCTATGTAGTACGGTCAATATTAATGGTGGGAGATTTATTGCATTTTCGAAGCGAGGTCTCTGTGTGATCAAATGTTTTTGCCATTCGTATTGTTGATGCTATAGAGACACATATTAAAAGTATTTGTTCTCGAACAACTGAATAACAATGTGCCAGTTTTTCCATGTCTTTTAAGGTTTTACTCTCTATAATAAAGTCCCTTGTCTCATTATTAGATTTGTTTTGGTCCACCGTTAAGAATCTTGTTACAATGAACTCTTTTCAGGAACCTTAATTAAGGTTGTTGCAACCGCCGCTTCCATGCAAAACTTTTAAATTTCCGGACTAAATATTTTTTCAGGTAACTCTCCTTCGTAATTAATCTACCGAGTTTTATAACTTCTGAAACTAACGAACACCATTTTCTCCGAACAAAGTATAAACTAGCCTGAACCTCGACCCATTCGAGATTTTTTTTATATAAAGTTTCAAAACAGTTCACAAAGTAACCACCGAGTGAATGTTTAATTCAGTTTAGCCCCATTTTCCCGGTAAAAGAACATGTCTAAACTAGTTCGGATCAGATAGCAAGGTAACACACACAAATCGCATTAGATGTAATCGAGGGTCGATGCAGTGCGGCTATTCGCGGCTGGGTGACGTCGATGAGCAAGGGTTATAGAAGTAGAAGGACATCTAACAGACCGGATCTAGATTATTCTGTTACTAATCTCTTTGATGAATATTTAAATTCAATCGAAGCACAATAAGGAAGACAAAGCAATAATAGCGTGATAATATTAGCACGTCTAGTTAAAATTCTGATCAACTACCTTTTATAGAGGAAAACGACTAGAATGTTAATTCAAACATTTACAAGTTTAAAATACAACAGGCACATTTCTATTATACTTAGGTCAAATAATTTTATCTTAACGACGTACAAACATCTTGACTTCATACATAACCCAGATTAATATACCGATTGTAACATAACAATTCACTCATCAAACGTGCATCTCGATCGGAGGTCGGCTGTGGAGTGGGGCGAGGTGGGCCTCGATTCTATGACGTCATACCGATGCTCTCGAGCCTACCCTCATATGTCTGCTTTTGACAGCTCGTACAAATGATGCTCGGTCACGTCGATCTCATGAACCTATTCCTCTTTGTTTTACAGCTTTCAACACTCATATTGCCTACCTAATTGATTTTAATAATGAACTTGCCGAGTACCATACGAATATTGGTACGTATAGAAAAATCCGTAATCGTAGTCAAGGTCGCGGCACCACCATTAATTATGGGCATTAATTTGCTTCAAGGTTGAACGTTTACATGTGCTTTTCTTTAGTCCGCTCTGTTAAAGGTTTAATAATTCAGTTTAACCTTGCAACAACATTTTGTTTAGAAGAATTTACTAGTATTTAGACTTTGAGATCCGGCAAAGTCAATCATTTGATCGTGTAGAACGGATCATGTTGAATGATACAGTCTAAAACTTCTGTATAAAGAAGTATAAGCAGATTGACAGAAATGTTTTTGTCCTTAAAGCAACATCAACAGAGCCAGACAAGGTCTATAAAAACGATTTGTACGAAACCACTCGAGTGTAATGCATAGAGAACGGTGATAAAATTCGAAATGATATCATACATATTATTGTTTAAGACCTGCTGTGACTTGATACCTCACTTTGCAATGCTAAGTGACCATTTTAGCTGCCTGACTCATATCAAGATTAGGATCGTATTTTTAATGCAAATAAAATGGAGAATTTATTAAAAACGAAAAGGTGAATTTTTTCCCCCATTTCTCATGTAATTGAACCCACAATTTGACTTTCTGTCTGTCGTAATTTAGTTCGCGTGTGTTCGAAACGTAGCTCAAATAATAATCGTCGCTCAAAGTAGAATTGCATATCTGTTACAAACAAAGAAAGCTACTCGTAAATGTTTGTCATTGTGGATTGATAAGCAGACAGAAATTTGCCTTTTAAAAACTAGCAGTTGCATACTAAATCGATTTTTTCAGGCAATGTTATTGACTTATACAGTACGGTATTCGGTAAATAGAATTAGTAATGCAAGGTAGTGGTTATTGCACCCTGAATCGCGTGCACACGAATTGTTTACGCTAGTCGGACTGAAAGCCGACTAAACTAATTTGTGTAACAGTTCTTGAAAGTAACACTGTGTTGAAACGATAATAGACTTGTTAGGTGCAAAGGATCTTGTACAAAAAGTTTGTTAATGCACTACCTACTTAACTTGAATAAACTGACACCATTAATTTGTGGTTTGGTGTAAATTGTTTCGCTTTTCTTCTGTTTGCTTTCTTTAACTAACTTACTGTATTACAGGTAAAACACGTATAACTGTTGGAAAAGGGACCCTTAAACAACAGGTTGTTTAACCCTTTTCCAACAGTTATACGTTTTATCAGTGTACAGTACAATCCAACTTCAAAAACCTCACATTGACTTTTTAATTTTTTAACTCTGTCAATCAGGTTATCCTGTCTTTCAATGTCAGTAAAAACTGCGTCTTTATCTTAAAACCGATGACGTCAAAAATGGCCAACCTTCCCTTTGCCACTCATCGAGGTTTATACCTTGAGGTGTCCATGAGCCAGTTACACCCTTTTGCTCGCCTGAATGCTTTAAGCGCGCCCTCTGCGCTGTAAAGGCCAACATCACTTGGTGGTCAATTATTCAGTAAACCGCTTATGTTATTTTCTAAAAGGTCACTTATATTTATGTGCTTCTTTCCTGTTTTATATAAAAAAAAAACTTTAATTCGGATAAGTGACATCCATATGGGTTAGTAAACAATTAATAAAATATATATATTATGGTCTGTTGGTATGTTTTATGGTCGGGATTTTTCAGTATTGAATGCTTTTTCTAATTTTTACCAATGACTAAGCAAAATGTTCATCCAAGTTATTTTTATGTACCTAACTTAAAAGTTAAAAACGTTTTAAGTTAACTTAAAAGTTAGGTACATAAAAATTAATTTTAACAATGTGAAGTAAAATACCATGTTTAACAATAGTCGCGTTATAACCAATATGACATCAGTTGACGGAAATGCTAAACGCCACGGCACAAACAGGTCCCACGTCATTGATGAGTAATAGTTGACAAGATAATTTTATAACTAGCACGTTCTACTCGTCAGTTTTATTAACATGTTGATTCCAATTACCTTCAAAGGCTTTGATGCGGTTTTATGAGTAAATGATTTTGCATGAAAAAATGCTTGAAAAATAATATGGTAAGCTTTTAGATCTCAAATTTTATGTGTTCTGACTGCATCACTCATGAGGTAATTTATGAATACGACAGTAATAACGTATATTCCTCAAACGTCCAGCGATATTCTGCTACAAAAACTTAAAAGGCATTAAAACTACGTATAAAAACTTGCCATCCATGACATTATATAGAATTAAATAACAACGATGCCGTCACTACTTGAGGCTGTAGTCACCGCTGTGGCCAGAATAACTTAATGACGTGTGATGATATCATAAGATGCGGAGTAAATAACATTGCCCCATTGTTTTATTGCGATTCACCCATTAGTTTCAAGCCAAGTAGGTTAGCTTAGTCAAGCAAGTGTTTGATGACGTAAAGGTGGTTAAGAATTAATCACTCTGACTTGAAAAAGTGGTTCAGGATACTTTTGATGGTATATTTAACTTAACTAGAATGAAGACTATCAAAAACCCAAACCACACTATTGACACTAACTTAACAAGACCAAAAGTTCTTGTTAACAATGAAGCTTTACCGTAACTTGGTAGAAGTTTATAACAGCACTTTGAGCAGCAAGCCTTAAAATTAAAGCCAGGTTAGAGTCGAGTTAGGCAATGTGAGTCAATATTTAAAATACGCACTATTATACCAGTAGGTTACTAACAAACCATTTTAAAATTACTAATTCATATGAAGTTGATTTTCAAACTTAGAGGAAGTATGACTTCACTTTCCCACAAACGCTAATAAACCACAGTTATAAACTGATGACTAATGTTTAAATGAAACATTTATTATAAAGGTAGAGACAATATAAATGATTCGTTGAATTATTAAATTATTTATTGATAGAAAACTTTGTCATGGACAGGAAACTATTATTACAAATCTAACTGCAAGACTACTGAATTCTGATGCAGTTCAACTTGAAAAATCAAATAGTCACACAAAATAGGTTACCTGAACAGAATACGATAGTGAGACTTACATAATTATGATGTCATCGAATAAGACCGCCGATCAAATTGGCGCCTTTGTCTCTGTAGAATATAAAAATATCTATGACATCAAATATCAGTTACATGGTAACACTGACGAAGAAATATAACTTGTCTTTTTAGAAAACAATCTGAAGTATATTCGCGTAGCAACGGCAACGTTCCAGGCTATATAATATCGTAAAGAAAACAGTAAGATTTAGAAAATATGTATAGATTATGATAAAGCTACAAAATGAAGCATTCGCTATTTTTCATTCGATGAAGGTGCTTGAAAAGTGCTGATAAATCATTCATTATTAATACTGTATCGATATCTATAAGTTCAACATGCGGAGTTAGTAATACTATGACTAATATAAGTGTAGTAAAACTGATTACCGCACAAGAAATCTTATAGTTGTACTGAGAACTATTTCTCAGGTCATTTACATCTCGTGACTAATCATTCATATCATGACCAATTCTAGTATTATTTATTACATTAACTTATGTCTAGATTTTGGTTTAATACAGTGTGTAGCCCTTTATTATCTGAAAATGGTCGCTTCTGCTTTATCGGGATGTGTGTCGTTTTCAGTTTAGTTTAATCTAATCTCTGTGTTCCCTTGCGCATCGTTAAATGCCATCGTTCCGGTATCCTCTTGTGCCTTCAATTCTTGAATATGTAACTTTCGTAGTAGTCTGTAAGGAAGCCTATGTTCAGATTTCATATAGTCTACATTGATGACGTTACGTATTCAACTAATAAAATTGTAGATCTTTACGCTTTGCATGTTCAAGTTGCAATCCGTCTTATAAAATTCATATATGACATATTGTGTTTACCAGTGTGTGCAATAGACACTATTCTGTGGTAATGTAACTCATTCCCAGATTGTTCGTAGAAAGACAATAGCTTTTATATTATAATATCAATTTCGAAGAATACATCAGTTGCAGTGACAACAGTAATCAAGGCAATAATGTACAAGAATGTTCAATTATGCCGTGTACCAATTACAGCCGTAATTTTGTATGGAATATCGGGAATTGCCGATGCATTTTTAATGGGTGCTGTCGTGTCAGTATACTACCTTATTGCCGTATCGTTTCAGAGCTTGTTGGGACGTTTTGATTTATTTTAATAGTTTTATTAATCATGCTTGGGTTTTTCAATGTTGTTGTTGTTAGAAATTGTTTTGAAGAAGAAAAACAATTCATCGGTAGCTATTGATTTGGTTTTCTTAACCATTTTAAATGTCGCTTTTGTATGTAGAGGATGTACTCATGTGCTATATTCTATTCTTTTGCGCAAGAAGTATCTACTCATTAAACCTAATCATAAATGAAGCCTTGTCAAATTTCAAGGAAATTAATACCGGAAATGGTTTATGCCACCTTAAATGATGAGAAACAAAGTTAGCCAGCATTGTTTCTAACATTACATTGTTCAAAACAGTATAATCTTTAAATCAAAGCTTTCAGAAGTGCAAGAACACCATTTGTTTTCTCTACAAACAGTACGTTTCATTCTTGTAAACTTTGAAGAAATAGAGAAGCATTATTTTTATATTTCCAATAACATTTGGAGCTCTATTTATAGTTTCGTTTCACTTTACGGGATATTTTAGTATCTGTAATTTTTGCGTGTACTGTACGCTGTGCGTTGACCTCCCTTTGCATTATTTTACACAACGAAGGCTAATTGGCTTTATCACCACGTCCGCCATGTTAAACTAGGTCCACAATCTACATTTTGTATTCGTCACGAAAACTAGAATTACTTAATTTGCCCTAATGTTTATTAACACAATTTTCGGTAACTCAATCCGCACTTTTTGTCCTCGTCTCTGTATCAAGGTCGCCTTTATTGTATCTGTATCTCCTCGAAGGCATTAGCCTAAATAGTAACATGACAAGTGAGCTCGTGTACATCCACAGCCATTACGTGGAATAAAAGACAGTCCCGTCCAACTTAACAAATAAACCACTAATTTATGTCTAGTCGACGGACGCGGCGCCTTTGTTGCGGCCCCGTTTTTCGCCTCCGAATCAATTTCCATGATGACGTCACCCGCACCCCCCTCGATCCCGACACAGCTCCCCCTCCCCTCCGAACCCCGGACCGCGCCCGCCACTAGGAACAGGAATACGACTACTTCCGCTCCTTATGTAGCAATGTCTTTCCATTTTCCGTCGACTTACATAAACATAAATGGTGATCTTTTTCCCTTTCTGAATATGTTAGCGACACTTTCGGACTTTTCCAGCGATATCTTATCAGAACTTATTGCTTTACAAGCTGATGATTTACGGTTGGTAGCTTTCAGTGGATAATTCCATTACGATACCGAGTTATTATTTTTTTGGCGTACCACAATAGGGCGGCCACTGTGGCGCGCTCGGGCTCGACGCTGCATAGTTTAATTATGAATTCTTGTGTTAACTCTGGAATCCTGCACACACATGATGATGAAGTACTCGCGATGAAACACGCACACATCCATTAGGCAACAACTGAGCTAACGGAAACATAAACCGTAAACTGTATACCTAAAACGAAACTCTAAATTCGTGCGCAACAGAAACAAACCAGGTACAAACGGTTTATGATTGAACGCTAGCAGGTATTTTCGTACATAATATTAATGCTGAGATTAAAATAAACCTTAGATTAACGAAAGACGGACGACCGGCTTACCTCCTAAAACAAATAACCAAAATGTTCCTCAGCATACGTTACACAAGCCCGTTATTGAGGTGCTACATCATTTTATTTACGGCTGTTGCAGGTTAATATGGTACAGCAACACAAAACAATCGAGATATTTTTGACGCCACACCCCGCACTAGCTAGGAATACTTACCGTATCATCAATATAGACTTTGCTGTTACATTACTGCATCGAATCCTTTGAAGTTCGCTCTCTATCAGCACGGAAACAAAATCAATACTATTACTATTCACGTTTTTATTTACATTGTGAAAACTTTCCACTATCAGTAAACGATCGATATGTTTACATCCAATTTGGCAAACGGCAATAATTTTAACTACAGTTGCATAACGACCTGTTGTCACCAAGGTAATAGCCCTGAATTCATTATCTTGTGGCATTTCATATCGCTTAATAGCAATACCAAACGAGCTGAATGCTTTTATAGTGTGCAAACACGTCATAGCTGAATTGAAGCTGTCATTGTAAAAGCGATTATAGGACAATTAGCGGATGCGACCCTACATTACAATTAACACTGAACTGGTCCCCATCCCACCTTAATCCTCACGTTTTTAGCTCGTGGATCATTAGTCACATGATTTCTGATGTTCCCAGACACATAGAAACGAATTCCGAGACATGTTTTGCGACGATCAGAAATAGAACGCAGCGGGTACTAAGCGTGTTCGCGCTGTGACGACGGCCCATGTTGGCGTCCCGCTCCGTCTTGAACCCAGGACGTAAGCGCGTCCCTTTCGTGCGCACTCACTTCATTGTTTCAGCGTGTAGCTCCGTTGGCCGGCGGACTGAAATAGGTCGGGAGCGTCCGAAACAGACGGTTCATGCTATCGAAAGCTATCGCGAGGTCACTGCCGGAGAATCACGACAAGAGCACGTTCAATTCCTGAAACTGTCATTTTTCTACATCACAATAGACAGTTACTCATCGTTGATTGCACAATCGTTTATATTTGTAAAACGTAACATCGCCGTTGCCTCGCAACTAATTATAGTACAGTATTACATACCGAAAATAGAGCAATAATACTCTCACAACGTTACGTATGTACTGCAGCAAGCAATCAGCGGATTGTTTCCATAACTGTTACTGGCATTACGTAACAAATTGTATTGCTTGTACATTACCGCCGTACTATGCGGAGCACGGCGTAGTAATCGCGATTTAGTTGTGACCTCTTCTTGTTCAGCCATCGCTATTCCTTTTGTAATCCTTTGGGTAATCTCATTGAGGCAGACAAATGGTTCTGTCTAATGTTTTCTAATCTTCGATCCCTTTTTGTTCAGGGTCGTCATCGATTTGCTCCAACAATAGTTTGGTTGATATGGTTGAATACATATTTATAGACTGATGCTATGTTACGTTATTATTACTTATACCCATTTCCATAACATGAGGTATATGGCTGTTATACACATCAACATTGATGACAAGTTCAACATTGACTTTTTCATTTGCTTTATTATAAAATCAAAACAAGACCTTCACATTGTATTCGAGAACCACAGAATCTAAATCCGTTATATTCTCTTCAAAATCAAGATAAGATTTCTCTATAAACAGGAACGAATAGTTTATGCGTTCTCTAATAAAAAAAACATCGCTATTTCTTTGGATGTTGGATAGCGTTGTTTCCCCACGTCATTTTTTTGGCCGTCTCCAGAGGGAAGGATGAATACCAGCTAAACGGAGAACATTATTCTTAACAACCTTTGCGTGTATCAGGTGCCTTATTTATCTTCCCTCAGTTCGAGGTCGGGAGAGTAGGATTGTCAGTTCCATGTAAGAAAGTTTGTATATAGTGGTTTATTATTACATCAATACAACGTAACGTTTCTTTTTCACAGACGACGGGTTCAATAAATGGACAATGAACTAACTATTTCACCATCTTCATTTTACCCTCCAGTTTCATGAAAATGCTTCTCTCCTTTACGTCTACTTAAAAAAAAAAAAACAAGAAATCCTAAAAGACAAAGAATATCGCAAATGAACTTGATCATTCGTTCGTTCTATATCTCAAGGTTAACAACACCACAAAAATTCTTGATTTTCTTTGCGAGACATACATTTTGTATACGAAAGATCTGTATCACATGCTGCATTCCTTGAAAACCGTTTCCATATATTGCCATTTTTCTCGTAAATTCTATGTACAGTTATTTTTTTCCTTTTACAATGACACAGTGTACTTGTGGTCTGTTAGGTTGTGACCTACAGAGGTCGTATCATAAACAGTTTCTTGTCTATATGTGTTATACAGATGTGTTAAATATTATTCCATATTTTTGTATACATTTGTGACTTATGAGTTTTGGACTCGACACTGGTACCTATATATTTTTTGATTTAATAACGGAGGTCGCAATTTGTTAGGATATGAAAGGTTGTAAGCTAATCTGCATTTCGTCATCATTAAATCATGGGAGAGATATGAAGTTTTAAACTGACAATAAAACAAAAAATCCAACCAACCAAAAATTCTAACTACCAGGCATTTGACATACAGTAGCCGTTCATAAAAACATGACGCACATACCCTGATGGCTCCATGAATTTTGATGAGCGTTGACTAGCAGTCACTCAGCAATGTCACACAGCCCTTTGATGGGGTTCGCCGACAATTTGTCATTGGCGTTTCGCTTCCATCGCCCCTATAAAAATGTAATGAGATTTTTTCGTCCAGTTTCGTGTTACATAATGGATTTTATGGCAATTTCTGGGTCAATATGACTTGCATATCACGCGAGATTAGTATGGGAATTAATTAGTTCACACTTTGTATGTGGCGATGAAATGAGAATTATGAATTTGAAATTTAAACAACCATAATTTCAGGCACGGCGCGCACGTTTTTTATCTGACAGCTTTGAACAAAAAATGATTTAGTTCTAAATATAGAATTAAAGCTCGGAACGGTCACAATATAGTACATATTCAAAGTGCAAATTCTGTGATCTCCCAACCGCCGTTGATGCTATTTCCAGACCAAAGCCAGTTTGGTTGGATCGATCGTCAAAGCGAAGCCGCTGTATATTCAACAACAAAAAATTAGGAGCTATCGGCACTTTTTTTTAGAATTACAATAAATCTACATTTGCTAGAGAGGTCTTTAACCGCGAGTTCAAGGGTAAATGAGTAACTTAAGATATTGATGACGTTGAAGATGAGGAAAAGTTAGCTTTTATCTAGAGGATGCTTGCATTTTAAAGATCCAGAATATCTCCTTTTTTCACGTGGGAATTCATCAAGTAATTTCTCCAGCTCTGGTGAAGTCGGCGGGAGTGTCCAGATTTACTGACTAAAACCCACCCCTTTGCAAGGGTCACGGTAGACAACTTTGTCGAACAAATACTTCAGCCCTGATTTAGAATGTCTACTAGATTTGAATCTTATAGAAACTTTGAGCTGTGCCTATATAGGCTCCTCATTCTCATACTCTGCATAACTAACTTACGATCATAGCCTAAATTATTCAAACTATTATTAAATAATTTACTTAGCAACCCCACAACCTCTGCCAGTTTCAATTACTGTTTTGTTACTCCAAGCTTCTGTTTCTAACCGTTCATATACTATGAATATGAAGGAATAATTCTATTTGCACACTTCAGCTAGCTCTATTTCAACCTTAACTTAAGGAAGTACGGATGAAATTGCTTCGGTGTCCGTAAAGGAAATGGTTTTCAGTACATTGGGTGCCAGATTCGCAGTTGCTTGCCTAATTACACTTCTTCGATTTTGACAGGGGATGTAATTGTAATAACACACGGTAATTTTCGCACGTATTTTTATTTATATTTCTAATTTGGATTCTTACTCGTACAAGAAAATTTTCTCTTTGTATTCTTGTTGAGCTAAAAATAAATCAAGCTTTTCATATGTGTCGCAGGAGTTTTCGTTGTAATTTTTGAAAAGACCTTTGTATTTCAGCTGGTAACGTGTTGCCTTTTATACAACTGTATTCCAAAAAATAACAATTCATTCCATTAATTCGTTTACAGACCATAATTTGACTAAATGTAAATTAAATACCCTTCACGATAATACAATTACTGGACCAAAACGTTCGACACACCCCTACTATAATCTCTTGATTGAGTTAACGGTAACGTACGCGTAAACGTGAACGTAAATACCTAGCCTATCCGTAGTAATCCAACCAGTCATGATCTCACATGGCAAGGATTGGCTATAACTGTTAATACAAATCGCTTTTAATAACCACGACATGCTTGATTTAATCATCTACTCGACCGTTATAAGTCTGCGACCGAGACAACTTGAGACATGGTCGTTTTAATACAATTAGTAAACGAAAAAGCACACTGACATGGCAACCCATTGTTTCCTCGAAGACGTATATGGGAACCTGTATCACCTTATTTACGGAACTGGTCCTTCATGACCGCCCAAAAACGTGCTATCAGAATTGCATCACGACAGGCTTTAAGCTCAATTAAAAATTTAGTACTGACGTCTCATCGATTAAAGAACAATTCTCAAATTGAAAGGAGTAGGTACCAGTAACAGTAAAAAAATTAAAACAGTTATCTTTAGATATAAATCCAACCCAAAGCATTTAGCGTCAACCAAGGTTAAGGACATAGTCCAAAGAATGGCCAAACTTAAGTGACAGTGGGGAGAGACACATTTAACAAATGAACGATGAAGGCGAAAAGTTCTGGAGTGGCGACTACGTACCGGAAGACGCAGCGTTGGAAGGCGTCCTCCAAAGTGGACCGACGACCCGGTGAGGGTCGCGGGAATCCGATGGATACGAGTCACGAGACATACAAGACCGAACATTGTGGCGACCCTTCGGGGAGGCCTATGTTCAGCAGTGGACGTGTTTTGGCTGAAGTGATGAATAATGATGAGGAAAGCGTTTATATCAATTACACCTTTTACTTTAGAATTGCCAAAAAGTCGGTCAGTGAGAAAGATGAAGCTTGTTCTAAAATGTAAATCTGTATGGCAGTAGAATGTACAAGAAACTAAACTCTTAATAACAGTAAGTCGAAAGAGTAAATTCTCAGGAATAGTTTAATTACCATTCAAACTAAAGGAACACTACCAGTACATAATACAGATTTTCGAGAAATAAAGATCTTACTAGTTTTGACCCTACAAAAACTGCCATTCATATAAGTTCCAGTTTTATTAGTAAAGCAAAACGGAGAACAGCGGCCGGTGCCACCGTCACTGACGGACGATTACAGTTACGGTGACGTTAATTAGGTCGAGTACACCGAGTACACGTGAACTCGACGCTCGCGTGCGGCTGACGTTAACGACGGAACAATTGGTAATTCGTTAGCGTGTGTAGTTTGGCCCTTTGTGGAAGTGGCCCATGAGAAAATATAAAAAAAATAAATAAACTGTACTGGAGCGATCTTTGGAGCAAGCTTGATAAGAACCCATGCAAGGCCATCTAAAGCTCAAAATCAATTTCTTGTTCATGCTTATTCTTTGATAAATGCAATCATTTATCCAGTTGGCACTGTGCTGCGCTGCGTGTAGCGAGTTCGTTTCTTGCATGGAACAAATATTTGTATGTCCTACAGATAATTGGTTCGGGTCTGGGTGTGTTGTGTATGTGAGTTTACATGTTTGTGAACGATATAAGATTAATTCCTAGTATGGGGCTACTATGGGGCTTTCTTTAAAAAAAAATATCACGTCTTATCAAATAAAATTCTACCACAAAACAAGCATGCAACATGATCGTCGAGCCAACAAGTATAAGAGAGATAACCAGGCAATTTATCACAACATCAAAAATGATGGCTCGCATCAAATATTAACAGTGTACGCGAACACTCGTAAACAACAGTAATCACCCCATCAACGTGGAATTTAAAAATAAAAATTTCGCCGTCGTATCACCATTTTGAGTTATTTAGGCAATAGAAAATTCCATGATTATTTATTCCAGGAGCGGATATAACGTACAATTACCAGAATATGGCGATATAGGAATCTTTACCAATGGCATAAAAATCTTTCGATGCCTACGTACATTCGTGAGTGTTTTCTTCAGCAGCCCCTAGGAACAAGAATTTCGATTGAAGAGAAAAAAAATATAGGTCTTGGCTGTTACATAAATTCTCACTGCAGAATTGGAACTTTGCCCAAAAATTGGTCCTATCTCACTAGAGCCTATCGGCTTATACTGACATCGACATCGTCTAACTTCAGATATACTATAATACCCAATATTCCTTTGAGCAGATGGAAGATTTGAAATTTTTGATACTTGGCTCTAAACGGCCCTGTTAGAAAGGACATGTACTTGAGATTGTCATATTTGATGCCAGAAGTGAAAATTTAGTGACGTTGCCATAGTGTCAGCCAAACCCATGTCTGATGACGCGACGTTGAACGACGTCTCGTGGACGTCAATGCGGTTGATGACGTTGGACACCAGCTTCATGTTTGCTCAACCAATAACTATTGAAATTCACGTGTCATGACTATGACGTGCAAGCCAGACAGCTAAATAAAGAACGCCTGTTCACATTCCTGATGTTGGTGGAAAGTTTGACATTGTAGACACTTTTATGTAGTCTGGCATTGCTGGGAATAGTTTTGCAATGGTTTTTGATGAATTAACTGCGACTTGAAAAATCTTGAATATAGTTGCTATCATAATACAAGCCAAAGAAAAAGAGAAATACACTACATTAAGTAAAGTACATTTTTTTATTATTTATAAAGGAAGATAACAAGAACATTTTAAATAAAATTTTATCAAAAGAGAGAGAAGAGATGTGTTACAATTTACTTCAAAGCAAAAGAAAATGTGAATGAAAGAAAAGAATGCAGCTTATGACACCGTACAAGTTACTCACTGAAGGAAAAACAAAACAGATTACTTACGCACTATTGAACGTAAGACTCGTTTCAAATATAGTAGTCTAGTAGACAGCAACTACTGAAATAAATATTGACTGGAAAAGGAAAAGAAAGCATGAATGTGTATGGATGATCATAGGGATAAAGGAAGACTAGACTTTGGACGCTTTTATTGTGCACGTTTCTCTGCATCGTTCTCACATATATTTGCAATTTCAACAATAACGATTTAACCATAATTTTGTAACTACTTATTGATTTAAAAGAGTGTCCGTGGAGTTTTTGCATGTTCTTCTCTATTGAGATCTACGCCTAGTAACATGTGAATGGCCTTATCTTGTTTGTTTGCTTTTTTGCGACTGCTGACCGACCTTGGCAACTTAAAAAGTGTCAGTAAATGGTTAAATTGAAATAAATACATTAGGTTTAAAGAAACGATGGATGGATGGATATTTGGGAAGCCGATTTAGCTAGATAAAAAGTCACTATAAATAGAGATGTGTATGATAGAAAAAGACATACTACGCCGACCTAAATTGGGATAAAGCAGCAGCATGAAGATGCAATGAAAGAGAACTAAAAAGTGATTAATAATAGTCACCGTGCCAACAAATGAGCCATAACCCTTGAAATCCTTCATATAACACAAGTAAAACCTAAAACATTTTAACTCATATCAGCAGATGCATTCACTTGAAGATCTGCCGTTATTAACAGACAAGAATAGGTAAAATCTCCATATGAATCTCCATTTGGACGTGCGCCCGCGCAGGTCATGTTAGGTAACTGATGCACGTCATCAACGCCCTAATATCTGAGTTCTGATACATCATTACAACTGTAATCTCTAGGCAATCGCGTGGGCGGGACCTGCCTCGGATAATTCAAATATAAATTGCAATATACAATTGTGTTTGTAATGTCTGTTTGAATTTTGATTACATTAATCTTTATGGCACAAATGGTTCGTAATGTTTGTCCACATTTTGAATCATTTGGAACAGATGACTGGTCAAGAACCCTTGTAACTATCATTGCAACAACTTATCTAAAAGCAAGTTTAGCTGCTTCAGTGCTTGATTTGAGAGGAACCTTGACTATCGGTCAGTCATCGCTTCGACTTGCGTTTGATCAAGCACTACAATTGCAACCATAGCGATAAGACAACTTAGGACTGCGGTATTTGATGGTTTGAAAGACTCACTGCGGACCTGGAACGTAAAATGCAACTGAAGGAACACAGGTTGTTTTAGCCAGTAAATGTCCGGCTCTCTCGCTCCATAGTTTTTTTTTTAATTTTGAATTTATCTACTATTTCTATACTGTGTGTATCTATGTGTGCCAAATAAAGTATGTTTCTTACTCCACCCAAAGCGAGAGAAGTTATTTGATTTCCCATATCAAAAAATAAAGAGTTAGACAGCTAATGTTCTGTTAAAAGTCAACAAGAATTCAGTATTCTAGTAACAGCTAAGTGAAATTATGTTTCCAACTGTATTATTCGCCTACAAAAATATAAAGCAGATTTTTTTTCGAGTTTTTGTTATTATTATTATCGCCATGCAAATATTTACGTGTGTTTATATTACCACCTTTAAACGTGGCCATTTCAGCTTAAATGAGTCCTAAAGACGTTTTCGTGCTATCACCTCGAGTCTGGAAGATTTTATTATCTGAACAGGTGCAAATAGGATCTTTCATCAAAGCTAACGCCGCGGAAGCAATTTCGCTTTGTAACCCTTTTGCATGATATTGTGTTTATGTGTGTATCCTCCGGTGTACCTTTCAGATTCGGTAACGTTTTGGGTCGCTCAAATGACGTCATCGTTCCGTTTTCGCTTACGCCAGGCTGTGATACGATATTCAGGCTGTTTAAAAGCGTTTTCGTGAGTGTTTCCTTGGTTCTTAAAAAAAGAATTTTTGTACAGTTCACGGTGACTGACTTCTTGTCGTTTTAACATAAATTTCGACTCCCAGGGATGAAACAGGTATTTTTTTGCAAGGCCTACAAAAATCAACTTTCATACAAGTAAAAATATGGGAATATGGAACAATTCTTGAATCTCGTCATCGAAAGACGTCATACTTTACCAACATCTGTACTTTCACAAGCCCTTGCTATTAGTTGGCTTCGATTAGAGCAAATTGCCCTTTTTGCTAACGTTACATTAGCCGATAACTGTACGTCACAATGATTGATGGAAATACAAAAATATACTCAATATTCGCAGCGGTAAGTGACAGCTAATTAAGAAGTCACATGTGTTTTATTTGTGCCACTGTAAATTGTTCTGAATAATCCCCTAGTTTCTTCTAAATCAGCTAAAGAAAAGTCGACTTTACTGACTTGCTTCTAAGATTATATTCCAACGCCCGTTCTGAAAGGATCGCGGAAGCTAAGCCGTCGTCTAAATATAATAAGTATTTTCGGACTTATATCTCTCGTGTAATGGTAGTATGTAAGTTCTGAGTATCTTATGTGTGTGCGTCATTTGCGTCGTCTTCTGTCTTATCCTTACTTTTTTACTATTAGTAGGATCAGCGACTCGTATGTACAGTGATTTCACTAAGTTGTTTGTCACAAATATTTTCTCATAGACTACATTTATCGCTTTTTCTATTCATGATACAGACAGACTATACACATAAAGTAGCTAACACTATGTTTTTACGACAAAAGACGCTTTCAGAAAATTAGTTATCTTTGTTAAGACCACCGAGATATGCAAATAAATACTCTTTTGATATTTCTGGAGTATTTTTCAGTCTTGGACAAAAAGCACAAACGTTGCCAGTACAAAGTAAGTGCAGCTAAAAAATAATACAAAGCAAAGCAATGTAGAACACCATTTCGTAAACAAAGAGGCGTACAAAAGGACGACAAATGATATGCAAACGAGATTTTGATCACCAATGAACGTGGCGGTTTTATACTTTGGTAACTTCCTGACCAAGCGAATAGGGCTCGCTTGGTCAGGAAGTTCCGCCACCACCGCCACGTTCATTGGTGATCGCTGCATTTAGCAGTCGTTGTAACTCCAAACATATGGTTATTGGTTACGCACGGTCCTCGGGTTCGACGCTCGGCATTTGACCAACACTTACCTATTTTACTGCCTCTACAAATTGTTAGTGAAAACTGTCGGGGCATTCCAACTGGACTGAATGTATTTTGTTTTCTGGGGCATTTTTAACACCTACGTTACTGTACTCATCTAAAAATAAGCTATTTTCGCTAATGAGTTGTTCAATGAGTCTGTAGTCACGTTTTACGACTTTCTCCAAAAAATATTACACTCTAGTTTCAATGGAAATAAACTGGAAATGAATATAAATATAATTTACAATGTAGTTACACAATAAATCCAACCCAGATGGACCTCTTCATTGAACACTTCAAACTTGTGAGATCATTTCCCAGACAATTTTTATGAATCCAATAAAACCGGACGTTTGGACGAAAGATATCTCAATCTCGTATCTTAATTCGATACAAACTGGCAATTTTCACTGTTCATAAAATGACTGAACTGACCACGACTGAAACTCACCGGAATCGAATATGTCTTTCAAAAATGAAAATGTAGGAATGATTTTAACCGAAGTAAAATACAAGTTTAGATATTTTGCGATGTTCGACAACAAAGTAATCGATTTTATGTACAACATTATGGACATTGTTGCAAAAAGGGAAAGTGGTTTAGGATTCTTATGAAAAGCATATCCGTTTGATATTATAACCGTTGGATAGTACAAGCGACACGCATTGTCCTCCCAAATGTGACCCTAGAGGGACACTAATCAAATATTATCAGTATAAACTGACTTCCGATAGCGGGTTTGCAAAATGTTACCGTTTTAGCTACATATATTACTATCATATCTGCTATTATATCAGCAAGCTGCCTATCCACAAAATGGTATACTTATTCTTGCTAACTACTATCATTTCGTGTCCCACATTCCTTATGTTCAACGCTGTCATTGTAATCAAGTATATTGTAAGACCCTATCTATAAAGTAATCTTTGTGTCGAGAGGTTCTCACTGACCATTATTTCGCATGTCGAGCGAAACTGGATCGTTTTTCACGCCAATTGTAAGGACGCCTAGGGACCGGACGCCGGGACCCTTTTGCCAGATTCCCTCCAAGATAGCCTAATGCGTTATACCTTTATTTATTGCTTGGTATGTACGTGAATGTTACTGCTAAAGATTGGAAAATACAGTCAGTTTTATTATTCTACTCGGAATGGGTTCGTACTTAAAGCCCTATTGTACATGCTACTTTTCCAAGTGGCGTGGCTCTAAGTATACGAATGGATGACAAATGAAATAGTGATGATGAGTCTCATGATCAAAGCCAAGCTATTAGCAAATGACCTTGTACGAATTAATTAAGCTAGAACAGTGTTTAAGTCACTAGTGGGAGTGCCATCTAAGGCTTTTGACCAGCTTAATGAATTGTGTCTGAAACTAGAACAGCTAGAGCCAGGTGTAGCAATAATCATAAATATACTAAACGATTTAAGGTGTGGTGCTTTATTAATAGCTGTCGGATCTCTATTGGTTTCGATTATATGTATAATGTTTCTGATATTCACATTACACGTTTTTCGCCGAAATGGAATACAGCAATTTGGTAGCGTTAGATACTCGTACTCATTTATTTTAATGAAGATCACCTTCCGTCTGACGTCACCGACGTCTGTGGTCATAATTGTTTGTATCCTGTCTAATTATTGTGTAATTGCTATTCACATATACCAAATATGTACTATTAAATTTAACACAAAAACTATTACAGGTGCAATAAATACGACCACACGTAAGAAATGGTCAGACGCAATTTTTTAAACAGACTCCTCTCCAATATCTAAAACTCTATCTATACGGTTTAGATTCATAGACAAAATGTCAGATCCTAGATATTTATTATACACGGGGAAAATTTATACCGGGATTGGTATTTTATTTTTACAATTTATCATTCCGGTCGGTAAGTTCTCCCCATGGGATGGAGCGTGTGAAGTGGGGCATCCCACCATACATTTTCGTAGCGAGGATATTTCAGATAAAACGTAACACATATTTATGTTTTTGTACTCCCATTGTATGTACTTTGATCTTTTACACTGGTATTACCTATTCCTACATTTGTTTGTAGTAAATAAATTCAATACTAGATAATTGCTTATATTTTATTACGATTGTATATCATACGGAGCAATTTCTTTAGTATTCCAAATGGAGATCGTTCGGCAATAATCAGATAGAAATTCAATTTTTATGTTATCACTACAGCGACCTTTACAGAATCGGTCTTTCCAGTTCACTGCCGCCCATACATTTTCCTTTCATGAATGCTATTTGAATCATGAATATTTTATCATAAGCTTTTGTTAAGCCTACATTTGTAAACTTTGAAATTTTGTTAGATAAACTGTTGGAAATTGGAGTTAGTCGTCTCCTTGGGCAGTGGAGCTCAGGTCGGGCGGTATTGACGTTCTATTTCCGTCGATACACGATCAGACAGCTGTGTCGATGTGACGGTCCATCAGTTATTCAGATATCACCCATTGTACTCTACCACGTGACTGAAAGACCTTGGATACTACTCCAACTGTTCCATGGACGAAACAAGACTTATATGGGAACTTAAAATCGATTGCTTGCTTGTAGAAAGGCCTTTTTAGGGATCTTGTTGGAATTTAATTTATTAGTCCTTTTACTTGCCTTACACCTCCCAATTTTAAGTCCTCGCTGAAGACGATATTATCAGGACGCATTGGTTTACAGTAAAATATCTGAGTAAAAAAGATGTGATTATTGATATTACAAATTGTTAATAGGGTGTCCTACTTTGAATAACAAATTAAATCAATTTTAATAAAGATCTCCATAAAATAAACGGAACGTTCCTTTTGCTTCTTGCCAATAACGATAGAAAGAGGGAGTACCAGAAAGAGTACTCTATATATCATTATTGACAATGAATCTGCCCTCTTGAGCAATCACGACACGATCTGTTCCCGGAAAGGTGCAAAATTCTTTAGATTTAAACACAAAAATTTTAAAAATGCTAACATTGCTTCTTCTAAATCGTTGTTGATAATCTTAAATACATGAATTTGTTAATATTGTCTTCAATAGCCATTACATTGTTTTCTGTTTTATTCGTTGGAGGTACTAACGTTTTGGCAACTACTTCAAAAGTTAGTTTAACCTGTACTTCCTGTGATGTGGTGTTGATTTCTGAGCTACGATGTCAATTTATTTTAAACCTGCTGCGTTCAATGAGTACAACAAAACATTGGAATCTATGAGCCTGAGGCTTTTTTAAGCCAATTTTCTTCTTCTGGTTTTTGTCCTCCTTCAACCAGCCGTCCTCCATATCTCTTTCGCTGCAAGGTCAGTTCATTATGTTTCAGTTCAATTTCTTGAAAACAGCCAAAACTAATTAATTGAACAATAATTACACAACTTTGTTATAAAAACTAATTGTGTACAAATAATATAGGTGTTCATGAAAGTCGAGTTATTTTAGTAATTCGTTCGATAGCGTTTATTGTGTCGACCTCCGGTTTGGTTGCACGAAGGACGTTATGTTCGCGGTTCAAGGTCACTTCCTATTGGTCAATATTTTATGAGCTTTAGGAAGTTATATTCCTGGCTGTATATACTAAAAAATATAAATATCTTGTAACTTTTCTGAAAATATCAGTTTGTGTTCTATACAATACATATACTCACCCATAGCAGCGTTTAGTTATGTTATTACTTTAAGATAATCGTTATCTATTTCATTGAACTTAGAAGCAAAGATGAATTTCAATCCTGGTGAAGTCTTGTCGCATGATACTTAGGTTTCCGATTCCATCTCATGATTTTAATTGCGTCAAGCGAAGAGTCTTGCCCTACTAACCCCCCGTAAAATTGACATCACGAATACAGGGACGTAAACGAACAAACACGATTCTAGGGCTCTCGAAACAAGTGATGCCAGAGGTACAGCTGTTGATTAATTATTTATTCGTCACACATTGGCGCCAACCGCCGCTGTGTTGGCGCCAACTCTGACTCGTATCTCGAACACCGCGCACGCTCCGTGTATTTTGATTTTATTACACGAGTAATTTTATCACAGGTACCTATGTGTGTATGTTTGTACCGTCGCGAGAGGCCTCATTTATCCGTGACTACAGTCGTTCACTCGATTTATCGCCAATAAACCGTTTTTCGTACTCGTTTTAAACTATGGAGTGTACGCAAATATAAAATTGCTTACGATTTTTAATCGATTATCAAAATAACCTTTCATTACTCTCGTGTGTAGGTGGAACATGAAGTTAACGACTGTTAAACTGACAAGAACAGATCTGAATTGTTTATGTTGTGGGATGTAGGCGCTTGTAGTAACAATGCTTTTTCAGCCATTCCGCTGGGGTTTTTTTTTCGTGGAAATCGATACGTAAGTTTGGCCTCAAACCATATACGAATAAAGCGACCGTAAATAATAATAATATTTCCAAAGTCCCAAACCAAGCAGATCTTTTGCTATGAGTAATAAAGAACTGATACACATACTTATATATTTCTAAATAGACAGTTATTATAGATAAATTACGCCCAGACACAGAACAAATGATCGTGCTCATCACACAAACATTTGTATAGGGTGGAAATCACACGCACTACCTCCAGCATAGCAAGCAGGACAACTTACCACTAGACCGACAGGCCAGTCCAGTAATTGAATTGTCAATTTCACATTAAAAAAATTATGTCATAATATTTTTCATTATTTGCCTAAACAGTTTCGATTATATCATTGTTATCGTAATTAAAATTGTATCGATGGCTACCAACTTTTTTATCTATAATTAGAAAAGATTGGCGCCTTTGTATCTGTATCAGTAATCGACCTAAATAGATTTATGCTATTGAAACATTATCAAATTGTATTTTATATCTTGAAATTATGATGGATGGTGTACAATTATCCAAATCAGATCTAAACTGTTACTAACTGTAAAGGTCATAATTTAATTTTAGAACTATCTAGAAGACTACCATTTTAAAATATTTAGTTGATATAAAAGATTTTTTAAGCTGAAATAATAAAGTGAATTAAAAAATCTTTATTGGGTATAATTGCCTTAGTGAAAAAGAAACTTAAGAAGAGGCAATCACAGGATTTAGCAAAATATATCTAATAGTCACTAGTACAATAAAACCCATAACTAATATTAAACAAAAACTAATTAACATCGATCTAAAATAAGGTGTCGAAAAACTCCTCCGCATCGCTGTCAATGTGCCCAAAAGGATGGTGGGATGGGATTGCCACACTGTATGGCGATGTTTGTCCACTGTCCAAGGTAAAAGCCAGTTAAAGTCCCGCAAATCGCCGTTGCAAGATCTTCCGACCAGACGAGTGTTGTGTCTGGTCCATGCAACTGGCCGATAATTGATATCTCGCGGAGAACTCATGCACGATTTTGAATAAGTCCCAACATAAAGTCAACTCTAAAACTAAGTTTAACCACACTTCCCATACGTTTATCGGTTAACACGGAAATTACCATAATACTCAACGAAGCTCTACCACTTGTAATAAAACAGGGGAGCCAGCACTCATTACAAAGATCCTAATCTACTATTAGTTGCTCGTAACAGTCGTACTAAAGTTGCCTTGTTAATGTTTGGGGTCTTTGTATCCTGTAGGAAAATTAGGGATATTTTTGACTGTTATAGACTCTTTATACAACATGTAACTAGGATTAATGAACACCCTTAGACACTCCAATTAGAAAATTAAGTTGCAATCATAATGTTAGCACTGAAATATTACAATGCGCTTAGGTAGTGTACCTAATAGTAGCCAAATAATAATGTTAGCATGAAATGTACTAGATTGCTAGCGCATTGGGATGTCAATCCTCGTTTGGCTATATCATTGATGTAGGATTTCAATGATAATAAAAGGTCTGAAGAAAGTAGGCCAAACGAAATTTGAAATATCATCAAACTTCAACGTTTGAAACGATCTGACCAAGTTTACTTGGCCATATCATGAAGTGATCAATTTCTAAGATCTGGCCACGAAATATAGATACCAAACCCGATGCGTTAACAATCTAGTAGTACATTACATGCTGTGCACGCACACACAAACATCCTAGTGACGCAATCAAGACTTATCAAGAATTTTAATTGTTTAATTACCTGTTTTGAAAATAGCTAAAGTCGATTCAGTATCCGATTCTGAACATACTACTTTAAAGATGTGCGTTTGTTATGATGAAATAAGAGAATCAGTTAGTATATTTATTTGCTGATGAAAGACCAGTGAAAAGACTAATTAATTGTGTGAAAGATGATATCGCTCGGATGAAAATGAAAACGTGAACGAGACAGGACAGGATTAAATGGAGATGACGTAACATAGCTTATGGAACTTATAGCAAAAAACAAAATGTAGTGCCCAAGGCTATTCAAATTCTGCCAGTGTGAAAGTGAAACCCGAGGCCCTGGGACGAAGGCAAAGAAGGAACAGGAGTGGGTTTTTAGTCAGTAAAAGTCTGACACTATCTCCCACTCCGCCCAAAGCGGGATTTGTCATTAGATGATTTTTTCATCTTCTTTCCTTTTTTTTCTTTTCTCGCGGGAGTGCGGTGCGGTGGATGCGAGAAGCACAGGATCGGTCGTTGTGACGACGCTTTGGGGAGGCCTATGTCCAACAGTGAACGTCTTTCGGCTGAAATGATGATGACGATGATTTGATAGAGTGAATAGGCTCTTAATAAACTAGTGCGCCTCACCATCAACGATTGCATCACTGCTTACCTACCCACCTATTTAGGTGGGATCGCAGTCAAGCACTGGTTTATAACAAAAAAAAAATAACTGCCAGTGTTTTGGCATTGTTCGAAAGAGTTATACCGCGGCCATAGAACGCGAAGGGACATAGGTAGGTTATAATCAGCAACGAGTAGGAAGGCTGACACTCCCTTTGGCTCTACTTAGTGCGGGAGGAGTAATTAGCTGATTTTCCATCGAAAAAAAAAAAACGCTATTCAAAATCTGAACATTGTGGGTCAGAATTATGCAAATTCAATATAATTAATAATATAATATTCCACAACTATCACACAACGCCGTCTAGTCCCAAGCTAAGCAGAGCTTGTGTTATGGGTACTAGACAACTGATAAACATACTTATATATTTTTAAATACATACATATTATAGATAAATTACACCCAGACACAGAAAAAATGATCGTGCTCATAACACAAACATTTGTCCTGGGTGGGAATCGAACCCACGACCTCCGGCATAGCAGTCAGGGCCACTAACCACTAGACCAACAGGCCATTATTGCTGATACAGCAATAATTATACTCCTAAATTTATATCCGAAGAAAATCAAGCAACCAAAACCAATAGGGTCAACATTGTAAAACTCTCAGCATACTTAACATTAACATCAGCTCAGTAACTCGGTACATTGACTCCTCTTCAATATTTTACGATTATCGACAGCCGTTCCGGCCTTCCGGTTCAATATGCAGCTGTTCACTCGTTTATGAACATACCTACCTACTTACATATAAATTTCACGAGGTTTTTGCCGATGAATCTGGCTTGATGGCGGAACGAATACGGAAGCCTAACGTAAAATGATATCAGCTTCGTGAAGGTTACCAGGAACATAGGCATCATCAAATGAGATGAGAGACGGTTGCCATAGTTACTTCTACCATACAGTTTTTAGGGTTCCGTAAACAAAGTGTAAAACGGGATAAGACTCCGCTGTCCGTCCGTCCCTCTGCCACCAGGCTGTATCTCATAAACCGTGATAGTTAGACAGTTAAAATTTTCACTGATGATGTATTTCTGTTGCCGCTATAACAACAAATACTAAAAAACAAAATAAAATAAATATTTAAGGGAACCATAGAACAAACGTGATTTTTTTGCCGTTTTTTGCTACGGGCTGTACGGAACCTTTCGTGCGTGAGTCCGACTCGCATTTGGCCGGTTTTTTTTAGATGATCATCATAAAACAACGTCTGGCGCTCTAGGTGGAGGGAATGGCGAGTGCTCTGTGTCAGACTATTACTGACTAAAACCCACATATGTTCCTTCAGTTGCCCTTTATATTCCAATCCTGCAGTCCAGTTTAGTGATAGCTGAATTGTTTACAGCTCAAGCAAGGACACTGCCTGTCTTCTTGTCAATCTTAACAATCAAAAGCAGAGCAAGAAGCTACATTATGCCAATTTGTTGTATTACCATTATCTATTAAACCAATTCCAACTGTCCGGATATTTGTTTATGCAATCGACCCATTACGGATTAGCTTGCATATGTCAGTTGCAAGATTGACGCTAGCAAATACCTTGATCGTGATGTGTTCCCTTGAGTCTTGTATGTAGATGCTGTACATAATAATAGCCTTATTATTCCGAAGTAACTCTCTTTTTCATCTTTGTTTTTTATAGAATGTGTCCTAATTCAGCATGCCTTATTTTTATTAATGATAGGCTCGCGTTTGAACACCATCTCACCTGATGGTAAGCGATGATGTGGTCGACGATGGAGCACGCTTGCCTAGAAGTAGCCTATTCACTTTTGACGTAAAGATCCCAAAGTTGTAGCTATCAGGAAACACAGACTACGGCAAGGAATTGCACTCCTTGGCTGTACGCATAATAAATTTGTTCTCACAACGTTTTGTGCGTATGGGTGGGATGTCTACCACGTACCGGTGGCGCAACGCCGTACGTCTAATAATCCGATGATGGAACGGACTTGGCGGAATTAGATTGTGAAATTCCAGTGCACACACCCCGAAATGTAAACGATGCCACTTGGTGAAAGCCTCCTCTAGCTGTTTCCACTGTATTCTATCACGAGCCACTCACCTCCAGTTGGGACGCGCTGTCAGTTTCAACTCATTCCCTTATCTCATTAATTGTTTTCCCCTACTCCGTTTCCCGACCCTCGTGTACAAATCTGTCACTATTTGGCTCCACTTTTTTCTGGCTCTCATCATGTGGCCTACCCATCTTCACATTTGCTGGTCAATATGTCCGTAACTTTTGTTTTAAATCTTAGATATTCTTATGCTTTGTGCTTCACGTACAGGTCTAATATAATTTAGACACTAGAGTCTAAATATGATCTCAATTTATTTCTATTTTGAGGTGGGAAATCATCAAATAACACTTCTTCTGCTCTGGGTAAAATGAGAGGGAGTGTCAGTCGTTTACTAACTAAAACCCACTTATGTTGCTTCAGTTGCCCTTTGCGGTTTAGGGCCGCGGTAATTCTTTCAAACAATCCTGCAGTCCTGGCTCTTTTAATTTGACAGTCGAGTTATAGTGACAGAAATAATGCCTCTTTGCGAACAGGTTATAATTAATGTTTTATTAGTATAGTCATAACGCTATAGCCTCAGATACACTAGGGGATAAAATGGCCCCCAACATGACGCGCAACGCTGTCAAATTGTCCAACATGACTGGCCTGTTGGTCTAGTGGTTAGTGGCCCTGACTGCTATGCTGGAGGTCGTGGGTTCGATTCCCACCCAGGACAAATGTTTGTGTGATGAGCACGATCATTTGTTCTGTGTCTGGGTGTAATATATCTATATATGTATGTATTTAGAAATAAATAAGTATGTATAGCAGTTGTCTAGTACTCATAACACAAGCTCTGCTTAGCTTGGGACTAGACGGCGTTGTGTGATAGTTGTGGAATATTATATTATTATAATATTATTATTATTACATGTACCGCGTTACGAGAATGCATCATAAAATGTTGAGGTGCAAGTTACGGGACACTAGGCAACGTTGCAGCGTGACGTAGATTGAGCGTTGCGCGTCATGTTGGGGGACGTTTTGTCCCCTAGTCTACCTAAGGCATTAGAATCACTTCTACCATTTCGTAGTTTACTAAGTCGTGGAGACGCGTTTAAAATTTTATAAAATTATCAAATTAATTTTGTTTAAATTCCTTGCTGTTTTCCTCACCCAAAATTAGCATGCCATAAAATACCTGTGTTGATTGTTCGTACATCACTGTTTCTGGGACAGTTTACACAAGAGCTCCTAAAATAAGAGTAATGACGTGATTAAACGGTATGTCCAAACAATTTGATGCAGGTCATGACACTTTATGGGATAAAAGGAAAACAGAAGCTGGTGCTAGCTTGTGTTACAGTGCCAGTTGTTTTAACGTCGCTTGTTGCCAAATCCCATGATGATGTAGTGTGTGCTCATGCAAGGAATGCAAGGAAACTCTAAGAAAAAAACTTTTTACGAAGAAAACGAAGAGACAAAACTATTATAGAAACACCGAATTTTGAAATTAAAGTTATTTTGTATGTTTTAACTTTTTTTTTTACAGTGAGGTCGGTTGTATTTTTTGTATAAAGTTTTTTATTTTACTCTTTTTAGTTGTGGTGGTAGCACAACTAAAAAGTACCCCTCGAGCTAATCATCATCAGTTTGGCTCGATGGTACCTTATAACCAGAGTGCATCTCATGACAATTGTGATAATCCCAAACACGGTTACATTGATTTATTACATCGACAAACAAAGCCATTTTACTTGTTACGCTATGATCCTATGAGGAGTTCCGAAACGAAACTCCTCCTCAACTCGAAAGCATAATCTTGCAATCAAAAAAATAATTTTCATAATCGGTCCACAATTGACCGAGAAATCGGTGAACATACATTAAAAAAAATACTAACTCTTACTTCCTACTTTTTTCTTTGATGATATCCCTTCCCAAAAAAATAATGTTTAAGAGAGAAAATAACGCGTGTAAAGACAACAAAAGATAAAACACACTCATTAATTATGTCACTAGTAATTTCACTAGTGGCTCACAGAAATATTTCTAAGAGCCATAAGTAAAGATAAATCAGTCACTTGACAGGCTTTTCACAAGACAAACGAGTCATGGCAAACAATTCGCCTCGAGACTTAATATTCATCACATGCACAAATATTACATCACCACTATATCATGGTGTTTGTATAGAACATTTTGAATAAGGTTTTTATTTTAGGTGGGAAAGTCATCTTATGACAAATCCCGCTTTTGGTCGGAGCCGCTGTTCCTTCTTCGCCTTTGTACCAGGCCCCCGGGTTTCATTTTCTTACTACCCGTGGCTCCAGTAGGCTTCGACCCTGTTGGGCCCTTACGATTTGCTGACATCTCCTTGAGGCCCGTCGACGACTTGGACTGAGTCCGGCCGATTACCGGACGGCGAGCCGCCCATTGCTCGCCGCCCGCAAGCAAGCCCGCGCCTCCGGAAATCGGGATCGGAATCCCGGTGGCGGTTAGGGCGTGAGGACCGTTGCCTCACGCGATCGGCCGCCTCCTTTGCTAGCATTACTGCTTCGCAGAAGGAGGCGACTGCCACTATTTTAAATAAGGTGCGTTTATACCAGGGAAAATTGAACTTGTAACGACATTCATGGCGTCATATAATCCATGCATCACTATAATTCAAAATCCAGCATCAATTAGAATATTCCAATAGCCTCATGGGTATTCCGAAAGGGAACCCCGGGTCCTGAAACGCAAAGCAAAGAAGGAACATAGGTGTGGTTTTAGTCAGTGTGACACGCCCTCTGCTCCGCTCTAGAACGAGAGAAGTCATTTCCCACAATAAAAAAAAAACCACGGTACAAGAATGTGTAATTTATAGTGTTAAACATTGTTTAAAAAAAATTGTTGTCTTTTCCTATCGAACGCCATTTTTTATTCTCGTCAAAATCGAGACTCGGACTTGGCATATATAATAAACATGACACTCACTCTAGAATTCACTGTGTTAACAGGAACTGACATATCGACTATGTTTACGTAATATACATTTGTCAATCATTCATTTGCTGTTTGTTTTGAATTAATTTGAAAGACAATGCATTTACTAATATTTCTTATCACTCTTTCTTTATTTCATTTAACATTTATTATCGTCAATTTACCGTCTGCGAACAATCAATTTAGTACCTGTTTATTTTCGTTTGAATACATTTTAATTCCGATAAAAAATATATAATACTAGCTGACCCGGCGAACTTCGTACCGCCTAATAGTAAGGATAACGCTATCTACTGGCATTACCTGAACAGCATAATTCATTTTAAAATGACATTTTAATTAGAGATGGCGTTGTATTCGAATTTCATTTTTCGTAAGTTATTCCATATTTTCTCACCGTTTAAACCTACCCTGGACTATCACAAATATTTCAAGACTAAATTAGCCAAATCGGTCCAGCCGTTCTCGAGTTTTAGCGAGACTAACGAACAGCTATTCATTTTTATATATACATATAGATACATAGATTGACGTTAAGGCTGCGCTACTCTTAACTACCTATAACTGGCACAAAAGTATGCAAGAACCTTGCATGTCATTACACCACAAGCTCCGATTAGTGGATATCACTATAGTATATATGAGACTGGATAAAGCGAGCAATGAGTATAATAAAGGAAGTTTGAAACTGGCGCCAGTGACTGAAATCTTGAAAGAGAATGTTGATCTTTGGTTGGCTCATGTGAAGAGGAAAAATGAAACTGATGTTACTAAAACAGTTATAAATATTCATGCGGCCGAATGGAGAAGCCAAAGAAAAAATGGATGGATTGTGTGAGGAGTGATATGAAAGAAAAGGGAGTTAGTGATAGCTTGACAGGATAGGATGGAGGAAAAAACGTATCACGGGACAAGGGCAGGAAGATGATGTTTATGAATATAATTTGCACTTATGTCAAGCCGAGTTGGTCCCCCGTTAGTTGATAAACTTTATAATTGTATCATTTATTGCAAAGAAATAGTGTTTTGTTTTAGTGTTTGCAATTGTGTTCCATTTTACATTCACAATTACAAAGATGTTAAAAGTATGTTAAAAGAAATTTCCCTGGCGTGTCGTGTCGACAAAACGTTTTAAGTTAACTCAACATGCAGATGACATGCAACACCTTACTACTAACTTTATTCTAAAAATAACTTCACTATGTTAACTATACAATTGCCATTGATAACTAGGAAGTGTTGGCGTGAGTAAAATATATAAATGGTGGCAAACTAAACAATAGAAATACAAGGACTGTATGTATAATTTTGTAATTTGGATAATTTACACGCGATTTTATGTTGAAAAACTGTTGTTTGTAACCTCCTAAAACCGTATGATATTTTCATTGTTCTAAAGCAAAGAAGACAAAAATGGAAGACCGAGAAGAAGATATTCTCTGGTTTTTTTTTATCGCCTGAACAAGAAATGTTATAAAAGAATAAATAAATAAAAAACTTGGCAGTAAAGTTTTAAAAAAGCAACATCTATTGTAACAAAACAGCTTAAAAACGGATGTTGTTTCCAGAACGATCCCAGTCTCAGTTCTCGTAAGTAACGTCTCCCTCTTAAGTAATTTTTCAAAGTAAAAGAAAAACAAAATAATTCCTTTTTTGTTCCCTCGCTTGGAGCATAACACAAAATTTATTTGGCAAATTATAAGAACCAATTCGGTGAACAATTTGAAAAGGGGGAGGCTCAAGTTTATCTTTGAATATATTAACAATTATTTTACTGCCATATGTTTGCTTATCACTACAGTGAACACACTTTCGACAGTCACCGAGTGGCTAATTAGTTTTTTGTTAATTAGAAAGTCTTTTGAGTAATTGTTGGTTGCTGTATTTTGGTGGCGAGGCCAGTCATCCACGCCATAATTTTGGCGGTAAGTGAGGCTTTGAGGAGTGACTGGAAAGATCACACGGCGTCCTTACCTTCCGCATGACGTAGGTTCTTACCTGACATGGTCAGTTCGGAAGGTTCCTGCATCGGATTCGTGCGGAAGAATCGCCCGGGTGTCAAACCGTAGGGGCCCAGTAGGCTTCTCGTTGCTACTCGTTCTGAAAGGAAAACCCGGCCCTGGAATGCAAGGCAACGAAGGAACTAGGACTGGGTTTTAGTCAGTAAAAGTCTGACACGCTCTCCCGCTCCGCTTGTGGGCGAGAGATGTCATTAGATGATTACCCACATTAAAAAAAGTGATCCGCGGGAAAAACCGTTTGTTTATCATAGATCATAGTTTGGTTTATTTTACGCAAGCTTGTTAGTTGAACTAATAAATAGTCATTTTTATTGCTCACTAACCCAATTCTGTGAATCAAAGTATGTCCTTTGCCTATACCTATCAATCACTTGTACATGTTTAACCAAATGAATCTTCCTCCTTCATATAATAAAAGGCAATCAATAATTCAACCGACTCCCTTAACAATTGCTTCAAATCCCTTCCGACTTGTAATTGCTTAATAAGTAATAAGAAAAAGTCTTGGAAATCCATACTCGAGCGTTAACAGAATTAAAATTTCCATCGCTCAATCCGCCAAGACGGTCCCTAAAGACTCAATGATAAATATTCATAGGAGTACGGAACCCGCGCTGTCAGCGGGTATTTCGTAAGGAACTCCATCTAATAAATTCACAAGTTTAAGAGATAAGGAAGTAGGTAACAGGATTGAAAAATGTTCTCGTAAAATTCACGGATTATGAGCCTTATCATGGGCTGGGAGGATGCTTGATAGCGATGTTATGTCTGGTACAGATTGAGCATGTAAAAATATATAATTCGGAAATTCCGTACGACTAGTGAGTCGATTCTCTCCGCTGCCATATGCCACTCATTAAAACCCTCATAAGCGTAAACAAAATTTTTATTTTTTATTTATAAAACACATCTCATAGAGTTCATCGTAAAAACTACAAGTAGTTCGGAGTCGTAGTAAAATCGTTCGTCAATATATTTATGAAGTACGCCAATGTTACTGAGGTCGATGCTCTTTTTGAAACTAATACACAATCAATCAATCAAATTGATGAACACACGCTCCTGATTGACATCAGTAACTGACAGACAGCAACACAAAAAGGAACGGTTACCAAAGAACAGAAGGCACAGAATATTCTTAAAACCCTCTCGAAATATTAAAAGCAAGTTTTGAAACGGTTTATTTACTAGAAGCAAGACGGCAAAGTGGACTAAATGAATGGAACTACTGACTTCGCGAAGGCTTGTTGACTTAACTAAAATGAAGAAAACTTGAGAGCTTTCATATTTTAGCTTGAGACTACATTTCTATCCGTCTACATGAATATTTAGCAACGATGCAATCTTCGGTAAAGTTTCACGATGGAGCTATCAAATTATTTTCAGCTTTTTCGCAAGGAACGAGGAGCGTATTTACTTCATTAACATGTAATCCTACCGGATTGTTTCGTTTCTTTTTTGTTAATGAATGCTAACTCCATTGCTTTTTTGTTCGGCGAGGCTACATAATGATGGCTAGCTTCCTTTCAGCCGACATGGAGCTTCCGTTAGTTTATTTATTTTTAAGCTACATTTTATATAGAATTTATGTACTATTTATTTTTATTAGGTAATATGGAATTTTGTTGATGTTATTTATTGTGTGTTAATGGTACATAAGAGTCACTTTGATATAAGGTATTTCAATGTAAATTAGGTCTAATGAAGTTTAAATGTCGCACGAATGCAAATTTTTAAATCACACTAATCTATTTTAAAATATTTTGATTATTAAAAGCTTTTTATTCATTTTATTATTTTATTTTAAATACATTATCCAAGCCTCCCTAGATTAGGTCATTGAGTTGAGTAACATTACTTACATAAGCTAAATAGATGTTATGTCAATAACTTTTTGACGCATACCCGTAGACAGCTACTTTTAAGCTAGAACTACATTAGACCGACGCACACGTGTAACACGCCTGATTTGTACGTAGAACGACGTCGCGTGGCGTGGAGCAAGTGTAGCTCTACAAGTCTAGTTTCCATATAAAATGTATGGGGACCGACGCGCCCAGATCGGTGTGTGTGGCACACGTGTACTGTGTCTACCTGCCTAGCCTTTTATGGGTCGGCTTCCAATCGAATACGACTGGATACTATACATGGAGCTACCTATCTGACCTCCACAACCTTGTAATTGGGTTTACCCCTTTGTAAGAATAGAGTCGGATCTCCTAGCTTCTGATTATCCATAACGACTGTCAAAGATCTACAAATGACAGCCTGAAACAACTGTTTAACGTGGTTTCCTATCCACAGAAGCATCTCGGTATATCAAGATGTTTACCCAAATACTGACCGACCTCGGCAAGTGTGGCTTAACCTAAAGCTTCAGATACACTAGAGGGCAGAATGTCCCCCAACATGACCATAAAGCTCAATTTATATGATGCTGCAACGTTGCCCAATGTCCCGCTACTTGCCCTCCAAAATTGTTCGGTGCATTCTCGTGACGCGTGACATATTGTTGGCAAATTTGACAGCGTTGCCCGTCATTTTTATATAGTTTGTCCCCCTAGTATATCAGAGCTTAATAAATCCACATGTTACTGAAAATATTTTAACCGCGTGCTACGTGCTTCTCGTGACTAAAAGCGAGTGACTTTTACACAAGCGTCCTTTATAAAACTTCCGTTGTTAAACGCATCCAAAGATAATACGAAATCTCGTTTCCCCAATCAACAGTTTCATTGTACAGTATAAATTTTATTACGAGCGTAGCGTGGGTAGTTTGTGCGTTATCGCATGCTCGTTCAAGCTCATCCAATATGAATGGCAAGGAATACGTCGCTTTTATATCGCCATTCCAAACTGTTCGTATCGACTTTACGATTATATTTTTTTCGGTTACACAAAAATAGGTTTTACGTAAACGGTTTAGGGCTTAGATCGAATCCTGTTTTTTACAGTAATTGGGTATTTGTAGTTACGGTTAGTCGAACAGTAAAAATTTAATCTTTTTTTTATTATTTGATTATAATAAGACTCAACCACACTTCGCACTGATATTATAAAAGCAATAGTTTGGGTGTATATTTGTTACTCCTTCACGCTGAAACGGCTGAACGGGTTTGACACACGGGTAAACCTTACCATGACATGTTGAAATGTCAGTCATGCGAGAATCCCTTTAACAGTTCAGTTAAGGTCGTCAAATGGATCGCTTTAAGAGCTCGTGGTAGGGTCTCATGTCCTGGAATAGCGCATAGGATAGTTTTTATCCCAGGAACATGTTCCCTTAGGTTAATTTACTACTTTCACGAGATAATGCCGCTGGCATAAGCTACTATTATATAAATTCTCGATAACCCATATATTTTTAAACAATCTCAGTATCGATTTTCAACTAATGACACGAAGATGGCTCCATGGCATGAATCGAAACGAAATATTTAAAGAGCTTCAGTGTTGTAGTGGCGGAGAAACTTGAAACGTATTCGAAGATCTTTTAAGTGTTTGTTTATCTAATTAAAGAAACAGACGTTTTTGTTCGGCATGTTTTGTTAAGCTTCAGCTATGTTTTGTCATAGTTTTTTCATGGATTCTATTAACCATTCACTGTGTAATAAAAACTAAAGACGTTTTTAAAGATGAATGAAATTCAAATTAAGCTTTGTGTGGAATTTAGTGGAATGGATCAAATAAAACTTAATGAATAGAATAAACTGCATTATGAATCAGCAGAATACCATGATAATGATAAAAAATATATCCAAAGGTTATTTGACATTGCTATCAGCAATATGGCCGCCATCGACCATTGTACCCTTAAAATTAACGATCTTGCTGTATGTATTAAGCCCGGGTTTTTACAGTAAAGTGTATTCTATTATTTATTTACTAACCTTCAGTTTTCTTTGTCCCCAGGTCTTAGCGGTTCGAAAGCCGACCTGCAACACAGGCGCGAAGTGTTCGGCTCGAACCTGATCCCACCAAAGCCCCCAAAAACGTTCCTTACGTTAGTCTGGGAGGCCCTGCAAGACGTGACCCTCATTATCCTGGAGGTGGCAGCCGTGGTCTCCTTAGGGTTGAGTTTCTACAAACCGACAGATGACCCTACTGATGTTGGTAAGTTCAATGACCCTTTCATGTGTAAGTTCAATTGTGAAGTTTAACAGACACATAAAGTGCTTTTGAAATAGTCCCAGAGTTTGATGAGGAAGGTCTAATCGTATAAAACCAAAGACAGCTTATTAAGTAGATTCTACCTACTTCTAATGGAAAAAGGCGTGAGTTATGAAATAGGGAAGTCTTGAATTGAAACAGTTTCAACTCAGAGGAAATTACCATTTAAATTCTCTACATTTATCATGTCGAACTCTGTAACATATCGACACCTCTGGGCTCAAAGGTCGTAAAGGACATTTTGGCGAAAATGACTTTTTGATGCAGTTTTACTGAGTTTTTAATTCTCTATCGATCTGTATATTCCGTTTTACGAAATTCGCAAAAAAAATGCCTTTACGACCCACATAATTTGAGACGTTAAACGAAATGTACCGTTAAAATATGGGAGTAAATAACACTCAGTTACCAGAGCGAACTCATTTTGGTAGTAAAGCAAAATAAAAAACAACTTTTGGGGTTAAAATACATTATAAATGTCAATTATCCTTTACCTCCTTAGGTGGTTAATATAAGTCATTTTAAAAATTTGGATGTAAGGGACATCGTCTTTGCAAATTGTCCTTTACACCCTTGCAAGTTAAAATAAAGGAACATAAGTGTCCTTTACTACCTAGTTTCTTTTCAATTATGTGCTTCCACTAAGGGCGTATTATAAACTTAAGTGAGAAATTGTCCCATAAATCCTAGAATATTCAGATAACAAAGAATTTAATCTCAACCTACCAACTTAAAATTAAACAAAACTATTAACTCACGATCTCGTAAAATGTGGGTAGGTATTAATAAATCGATTATCATCAAAATTACAAGGATGTTCAAGTTTTGGTATCTTCTTCAACCCCTACTACTAATATTAAAATGATTCTAATACATTCAACATACACAATTCATTATTATTACATAGGTGAGTAATATTCAAATGGCCTCCAGTATAGCTACGACACTTAATATTTTGAATCGGCCCCACAAAAGACCAAGACCTTACAAAGTCAATGTCATGGAATATACTGACTTTTTAAATTTTGATCAATTAGCTTTAAATATATTCACGCCAAAGACATTAAAAAATATCAAATTTAAAAACATCAGAGTCGCCACATTCAAAAAAAGCATAACGACAAAATGTTCGTCAAATACTCTATGGAAGATAAAGCAGAGACTCATTCTATAACATTATTTGAGAAATCCTCAGATAAAGGAAAGGGGAAGGGATATAAAATCCAGATTAACAATGAACCAGTGATTGCTATGGATGCAGTGAAACAGCTATATAACAGTAGATTACCAATAGCCGCTGCTAAGTATAAAGATCTCACGAACCTCTGTGAAAATGGGGCTATATCTAAAAGGTTTCACAAATAATACAGGGAACGATCCATCCGAGTGGTTATTGATGGCTGCTCGTCCGGTCAAATGGAAATTAATGCCGGGGTCCCTCAGGGGTCGGTACTCTCGGCCACACTGTTCTTGCTGCACATAAACGACCTTCTTAAACCCGGTACCTTTGGGTATGCAGACGATAGCACTGTTTCTGAGAGATACGTGTCCGGTGCACGTGCTAGTGGGTCACAGATCCAATCTTTCCGAGAGGCTATGGTTGAACGCTTAAACTTCTCCTTGAAGGCAATATCCGATTGGGGCGATGCCAATCTGGTCAAGTTCAATGCTGCTAAAACCCAGGCGTGTCTTTTCTCCGCCAAACGGAGCCAAGTCCACCCGGCTCCATCTTTCCGGGGTGTGAACGTGCCGATAAACGGCGGCCTTGAGCTTCTTGGGGTGACGTTGTCGTCTACCCTCAATTTCGGCTCTTACATCGAGGCTAAAGCTCAACAAGCTGCCAAAAAATTGGGGATCTTAGCCAAGGTGAGACAGTACTTCACGCCGAAACAGCTGCTTAAACTTTATCAAGCGCAAGTTCGATCGTGTATGGAATACTGCTCTCATCTTTGGGATGGGTCTGCCAAATACCAGCTTGATGCTCTGGAGTCGATTGAGAGGCGAGCCAGGAGGATCATCGGTGATGATGCACTTGTCGAATCTAAACTCCAAAGCCTTGAGTATCGACGCCGAGTTGCTGGCCTGTCGGTTTTCTATCGATTACACTTCGGGGAGTGTGCGTTGGAATTGCACAATTTAATTCCACCAAGTCCGTTCCATCATCGGACCACTAGACGTACGGCGTTGCGCCATCGGTACATGGTGGACATCCCACCCATACGTACAAAGCGTTTTGGAACACATTCATAATGCGTACAGCTAAGGAGTGGAATTCCCTGCCGGAGTCTGTGTTCCCTGATATCTACAACCTAGGGGTCTTTAAGTCAAGAGTGTATAGGTTACTTCTAGGCAAGCGTGCTCCATCTTCGGCCACATCATCGCTTACCATCAGGTGAGATAGTGGTCAAACACGAGCCTATTTAAAAAAAAAAAAAAAACTTCCATGCAATTCCGAGCCACGTGAGACTTTAAACGAAATTGACGAAGAGGATGATGAAATGATATTGAAGATGAGTAAATAAATCATCAGAATGATGATGACTTATTTACTCATTATTTCTCATCTTCTAATCAAACTGATTGAGTTTATACAAATAAAGTTGATTAAAGAAGAAAAACAAATCAAAAGAGCAAAGATGGGAGTGGAGAAAAGGACTTGTAAGGAAAACGTAACTTACGTAATTACTACAATCTTAATCTATCATTATTATTTCAAAGATAATTATTATAAAAGCTTTGTGTTCACTTATAGAAAATAATAAACGATCTCAATTTGATTACGAAAATGTACGTTTTGTTTGTATGATTATGTTATTTCATGATTAATAAAGAAAATATAGTAGTATACACATAAATATATTTAAAAATTACGTGAGCCATTTAATAATTAAGTTTAATTATCAATTAATCCTTTTAGAATACCTTAGTGGGTGATCCTTTAGAACCTAAAAAATATTTCACTTGTCCATTATTTCCTTACTTTGATTAATTTTGCACAGTAAAGTAGATTTACGCCCTAAGCTAAAATCATAAGATGAAAATTTTAGGGGGGTAAAGGACATTTATTTTTAAATTTGTGGTCGTAAAGGAAATCTATCTCGATAAATAAAGCATTAGGGTAAAATTGTAATACTGCCCAAGAAAGTACTATGAATTCTAAGCACTTTTCCAAAGTTTCATTTAAATAGCTCTAGAAACAAAAAAGTTAGAGTAAAAATACGAATTTTTTTTTCGTTTTTTGCTTCTCCTGAAAAGTTGTATTTTGTCCTTTACGACCTTTGAGCCCAGAGGTGTCGATATCCAGTCACAATTTCACAAACTCATTCCCGTAACTGTCACCATAAGATACCATGGTAAGGTTACCATCGATCGCTAAACCCATGTGCTCAATGTGAATAATTCAGAGCTGAGTTTTTGCCCCGTTCGAACGCGTGGCTCACATGTAAAATGTACACAATACTCGTTTGGTGTTGTCGATGTGTGTATATAGCCTTGCAAAGCTTGAGTTAGCATCGGTGAGGATTCTTACTGTAATTGGCGATGTTCTCTAAATTATAAAAAGCTTTGTAGGTGCACAATACGATGAAAACTGCCTGGAAAAGTATATACAAGTTTAAACTGAAGGGGAAATACAAAAGTAACTTTTATATTTTTATGAATTACTGGACGTAAGAACTCCTGTTAGATACTAGAGTAAGCACTACACATTATTTTACATATTATAAGTATTATAGAAGCCCTAGTCTAAGATTATGTATATTAATTAATGTATTTTTTCTTTTCAATAACAATATGGAAACATTAGACGATCCTGGTAAGATTATGTGATTAGAAGTAACACGGTTGTTCGTTGTTAGAGCTATGTAGGTACTCGAGTACAATTGGCGAATAGTTAGATCACCATAATCTGGGTACATACTGGACCAACGAAAGGCGGGATGCCTTCCTTCCGAGGTTCCATTGTCCTTCGCTCAAGCATGTCAACAGAGTCAAAGAAGGCTTGTGGAAGTACTTTGAACGCCTCCTTTGGTTTGTCTGTACCCATCTTAACTCCAAAATTCCTTTACACGACACTTGCAACTAAATCAATACCTTATTGTTCTACTAAATGTCTGTGTTCGGGTATTTTTGTGTCTGTTTCTATACCATGGTTTACCTTCATATCAGGTAATTGTAGTGCTCTGATATCAATGTGTTCTTGATTCGACAAATTTAATATCAGTTCCTATATCAATGACATTTGGAATTTAAAAAAAAGTTGTTGAATCAAGATCGTATCGTAAATGACTTAATATCAGCACCATACCGTGAATTGGCACTTAACACTACAATTTTTGCATCTTGATCAAATTATCCATATCTATAATTACACACGCTGCATTTAATAGTCGAAATTCGCCACGGAAACACAGAACTAATGATTAAAGCGAACCGTAAAACAGTGCTAATTGAAAGCGGTAAATTATATGTAAACTGTTTTCCGCTAGATTCGACCAAGAAATGCAGTTTCTATTCCAAAGTTACGACTTGCGACCTTTAATGTGGTCATAACTAGAGACCATGGTAATGGGGCATGGTATATTGATTTAGTTGCGCACATATCTTGAGTACCACATTGTAGAATGCACCTTGTAACCCTTTCCGACCCTGTAGGTTTATGTATCCGCTTGCTAGTTAATGTAAACACTGGTTTGTCGACTAATGCTGCAATATATTAAGAAAAAATATATAGAAAATAATCATCACCAGACATATTTCAGAATACACTTTATCAGTATAGCAATTTTTATTTGTACAGTCGTTCTTAATGATAACAAAACGAATGATAATAACAACGTTACAGCTACGTTGGTTGACCGATATTGTGAAGGCATACCTGAATTCAATGAACTGAAATGAATCTACATAATCAAACCGCAAGGCATGGTTGCCAACCAATTGAAATACGATCACATGTGCATATTCCAACAAAATTAAATATGGAATGACCGAAATTCACAATCGAAAAGCATCGATATATTATAATTCTTTGACGAGGTTATGGGTTACAATATTAAAATCATAAGCCATATCAAGTGTAACGTCTGTTTAATCTTTTATTTCCTTTGAATGTCGAGTTCTTTTGAGAGGATTTTTAATGTCACCTGTTACAATCATGACGTGCAAATCTTCTATTATTAAGAATTTTATTATCTGTCTGTGTCACAGTTAAATGTACATATCACTGAAGGTTATACATACATTTGTGTGCAGCATACCAAATTATACGAGCAGCATTACATTACCAGTATCACCGTCTGTTATGTTATCAACAGTTTCAAAATCATTGTTAAGTTTCATATCCGTGGCTAAAGTCTAGATTTCACTATTTCTTTCGTTTGTAGCTTCAATAATATTCTCATCTTTAGAGAAATCGTTAAAGCCACAAATGAAAGCGTCCACAGCATTTACCATCCCATCAATTAGTCCAATGAATATTATAGCCGCTATTAAATTAAATGCCACACCGTTATTGAATCTGTATTCCACCTGATACGGTTTATGACTGCCTTCCTTCTCTTTCCCACCTGTCTCTACTCTATCTCCGTCTCCCTCTAGTAGTGTGTTCGTATTACCGTTGTAATGTTCGTCAATGATGTTTGTTTATATGGAGTATTTGAGGATATCTCGTTTTATGTTTAGTGAATGGTAATTAATGTTTATAATTGTTGTTAATATTGATGTATCTTCAATTCTTCTGTTAAATATTTGATAACTAATTGTAGAAACTCTTTTAAATTGTAATAATTAAAAATGTAGTATGATTTGTGTGATGCTTCGCTAAATGTCCTGCTATGCCTTAATTACCATAAATATACTTCTAAGTATATAAAATATCTACAGTGCCTAATACTTCAAGCTTTACCGACACAAAGCACCTATATATGTTGTATTTTTGTCAAAGAATTGCTTTTAGTACTGCTTAAAAACGACCAAAAAATAAATTATATATCTGATGCCAATTGCTCCATCCACTGTTCATCCATTCTTCATTATACTTTGCAAAAATGGTTGATGCTAAATCACAATTGGCGGTACACATTCTTGCAAAAGTACACCGCCAATAAACTGGTAGCCATACAGGCTTATTCTTCAGGTTAATTAGAAATCATTCAGGGATGAGACCCCATAACTGAGAACAACTTATTTTTTTTATATAGTTTAAACTAGTGCTTGACTGCGATCCCACCTGATAGTAAGCAGTGATGTAATCGTTGACAATGAGGTGCACCAGTTTATTAAGAGCCTATTCACTCTAGCCTGGGCGGTAAAAATGCTATTCCCTAGATTTGGTCTGTAACTTTGTAAAAAGACTAAAACTAACAAGCTGGGAAAGAAAACTAAAGAGTATTTAATTAAATAAAGCCATTGTTGGCCGGATACCCGCTATCGTGACCATTCATTTGATATTCATTGAGCGCTCGATTCGTTAATTTAACACTCCTTATCGAGACCTTGGAACATCCGGGCTCATTGCTCGATTAAGCTGTTATATCTGTAACAAAAAAAAACACAAAAAGATATAAAAAAGGACACTTGTGTATCTGTGGGGCAATAACTGGCATTAGAAAAATATTAAAATAAACACTATATTATATTAAAAAGCAATTTAAAGTAAGGAGATAAATTACAAAAGTAATCTGAAATAAAAATATTTAAATTAATGCAAATGGTAAATTGGTGCTACTATATTTAACTGTCGATTGTTTAAGTATACAATAATATCGTTTCAATAATATTTATCTATGGATACCGGCACGGATCTTGAGCGCTGACTTCTACAGTTCTACTTGCGCAGAAGCACGCAGAAGTGAAATATCGGGTCGCTTTATTTATATGAAGAGAGATGCGGGGGCGGGGAGTGAAATGCTTATACAGTGATTGGCTCGCTGATATTGTACGATGCGCAAAGCGATCCCTGTTCTTTCGCCGAGCGCTCAAGATTCGTGCCGCTATCTGTATTAGGGGAATATATATATTTATAATTTATTGTGTTACCAACATGTAACAATGCCAATTCCAATCCTTTTAGAAGAAAGTTTTTCGCAAGTTCCTATTTTTACACGACTTCGGCAAAACCCAAAAGGAGGGTAATGCTCTTGTCTAATTATAACATGTATTTAACTGTAATTTAATACATTTTCCAGCTCATCTTGACGAAGAGGAAGGTCACTATCAATGGATCGAAGGTCTGGCGATCTTAATATCAGTCATAGTCGTCGTTATAGTTACTGCGTTCAACGATTATACGAAAGAAAGGCAATTCCGGTATGTACAAAACTTTTATGAAAATCTAGACTAATATTATGAACTATAATTGACTATACTGCATTCACAATATGACTATACATTTAATCAAACCTTTTTCAATGTCCGTTCAACCCATTTTGACTTCTATTGCGTTGGTAGCGTGGCAAATGGTAGGTGCAGTAAAAAGTTTGTATTGTAATCACTTTTTCCGTACCTCAAAAGGAAAAAACGGACCCTTATAGGATCATTTGTTGTCCGTCCGTCTGTCTGTCTATCAAGACTCTTTATTTCTCAAACGCGTGGAGGTATCGAGTTGAAATTAAAACCATATACTCAAGTCTGCGGTCCCTTGAAGTTGTGAAAAAATAAAACTTCTAAGTAAACAAAAAAAAAATGATACGGCCGTTTATGTCGCAAAAAACGTACATTTCGACACTCAAAGGAATCAAAATTCATAGGGTACCCGTTGACCCAGAATCCTGAAATTTAGCATAAAGCAAGGTTTTATAATATAGATATAGGAATAAAAAAACAGAAATAAGAAAACAGAAAATTTGTTAAGTCACAAAAAAAAAGACTGCGATTCGAAAAAATCTTCGTGACTCCATTCGAGAATTGAACTATTCACATAGGTAAGTTTGTACGGAACCCTGAGTGCGTGAGTTCGACTCGCACTTGCCCAGTTTTTTTTTGCTTTGAATGCCATCCATATGTATACGAAATAGAAGTCAAAATCGGTTGAACGGACAGTAAAAAAAGGTTTTTTTTAAATGTCTAATCTTATTACGAATGGAGCTTTCTTTTTTTTTAATTGTTACGAGATTCCTTTGGGATACTTTTCTGCAGAAGATAGCTTCTGCAGAAAAGTATCCCAAAGGAATCTACTTCCGGCATAGTAACTGATGATAATAAAATTATTTGCAGGCGTTACATAATGTTTCAGTACCAAATGAAAGACTTGTTCTCTCTCTGAATGAGGAGAGATTTTTGCACGTACTGTAGGATATTTTCGATTTATTATCAGGGGCCTTAGCGTGATGTGATAAGGCGTGCGAACGAGAAAGAAGGATGGAGCTATACACTCTATAAAGCTCTATCTTTATTACAGTTCAATTTAGGTCGTCAAATGGATTGCTTTAAGAGCTCGTGGTATGGCCTCTGATCTTAAATTAAGACAGCCTTTAACTGGCTCGTTCGTCTTCAGACAGCAAGCGTGGCTACTAAGCGTGAGACTCTGGGTTCGAAGTCCGGATCTTGCAAAAAGTGTTATCGGTTTTTCTAGTAAGAACTTTTCTGCAGTTTGAAAGTTGGTGGTGTGACACCCCATCAATCGTGCGCCTGATCCCTCTCTCCGGTTGTTTCGGATTGCTGTTCCATCAGACTATGAGAGTAAAGGAACAGAGAGTGCACCTGGGTGATTCTTTGAAAACGAGAGAACGTCTCATTAATCTGGCCTAGCTTTCGTACCCGACGGGCGCAAATGAGTGCCTTTGATACATTTAGTGATCGGGGAAAACTAATATGCAAATAAAAATATCAAATAGTAAAGAAAAAACTAGGCCACACGAATGAGACACCCTCTCGTTTAAAAAGAATCACCCACCTGTGTTTACGCACACGCTTGTGCACTATAAATGTATCTCCTGCGTACTGGACATGATTCTGAATCGGTAGGATTATTAACCCTTAAAACGTCCGCGTCGTAATGGTCCGACGAGTGTATTCGTGACCTATTAGCCAGGGTCGTGTGTTTGCGACTAGGTACTCCATCTCGTTTAGCTCTTCAATCCCCACAGGTGACAGAAGAGCTGACGAGATGGAGTATTTGGTCGTAGAAGTGCGACCTCGGCAGATTAAACGCGAGAGTGTTTGTCGGATAAAAGGACTTTGAATTTTACTAATCCTTTCCCTCACCCAATATTCCAGAGGGCTTCAATCCCGGATAGAAGGCGAGCACAAGTTCGCCGTGATCCGGGCGAACGAGGTGAATCAAGTGCCGATCAGCGAGATAGTCTGCGGGGACATCTGTCAGATCAAATACGGTGACCTGCTACCTGCTGACGGCATACTGTTGCAAAGCAATGACTTGAAGGTGAGACGCAAAAAATTTTATTACACAAATCATTATTTGAAAGCCCATGAAGATCTTTTGTGAAGCTACACGTTAGTCGCCAAAATAAATATTTAAAAACTGGCCAAGTGCGAGTCGGACTCGCTCACGAAGGGTTCCGTACCGTCCATAGCGAAACAAAATTACGTTTGTTGTTTAAAATTATAATTTCGCAAAAAATAAATTGTTGTGCCCTTTTTAATAACGATGGCAGAGGGGAAACCTTCAAAAAGTGCCCGAACTTTGGGCAGCATTGACTACCTAAGTACTTTTTCTAGAAATAACTTAAACAATAAGTTATTTAACAAATCACTTCAGTAAATGTTATAATGTCTATTACATATATGATCTGATGATTCATGCCACGCTACTCATTGACAAACACAACAACATAAGCATCTTCAAACATTTCGTAATACTGCGGGTGCTATCAATGTCAAGATATTCTGTGCTAATAGTCAAGTGTATGTTACCTCTAATCAATACAAATATGTACTTGATACACTCCACTTTAAACGGTGAAGGAAAACTATCGTGAGGAAACCGGCATGTCCTAGAATAAAAAATATCGAAGACATGTGACATCCACCAACCCACACTGGGTCCACGTAGTGAATTACGGCCCATTCCCTTTCCTGGCTTGAGTTCCAGCAGTACGGACGTTATGAGGCTTATTTACTTGTGATTTTATGTATATTTATAATGTACCTGCTTATAAATAACTACACTAATATACAACATTAGTTTTAGTATATGCGAAACTCGAAACACGTCTCTAGTATTTTTATGTAAAGAATCTATGTACAAAATTTCATAACTGTACGATGAAAAATCACGAAGTTATAAGCTTGTTACCTGGTTGGCCGCACAAATACATGATCACCGGGTCACCCGGGTGACTGAGAGGTCGCACTATGCTGTGCGCTAGTGTTTGATGTTCGCTATAGCCTGCCGTAGCCTGTGTTGTAGGTACTTAGTGTCGATGGTGTCCAACTTGTGACCTATTTTTGGAAAAAAATATAACATTCGATTCAGTTACTGATTCTGAACAGACTATATTCAAGTTTCGCATATACTAAAAATAATGTTGTATAGGTCCATCCTTATAACAGTTCAGTTTAGGTCGTCAAATGGATTGCTTTAAGAGCTCGTGGTAGGGCCTTAGGTCACGCGAAGAGTCGACTAGTTGTTTGACCCGACATTATACCAAATTAAATGAAGTTTTATTTTCCGAAAGACCAGTCCTATTGAGATAATCTTGAAGAACAAAACCCAATTGTTTTTTCAAAAACACATAGGTATTATAGGGGGGTGTTGAACTAAACGACGGTAATATCGATAAAGGGTTTAATGAACACACAATGCGGTGGGTTTTACAATTAAACAAATACAGGATCGAATATTAAGTAGGTATGAGGTAGGTAGGCCTCCGACGCCGCGCGGGGCGCGTGCGTGCGCGCTATCAAGTTGGTGGCTTACGGCAAACTGACGCTAGCGCTCTGCGCGTTACTAGAGCGCGCGCGCAGGCGCGCCGACCGACGACGTGGCATTACATGAGGGGTGTGCGGGGTACGAGGGGTGGCACGAGCTGGCAACGTGTCCCTTTTATTATGGCGCGCTATAACCTCCCCCTCCAAGTCACAAGAACGACCCGGCTGTGACTTGGCTGGTCTGCCACGCCGGCGCTGATGAACAATCACCGAGTTCGAACCCAAATAAGGTGACAGAGCGCTGGCATGATATTTCCCTTTGATCATCCCCTCACTATCAACAACTACGAATGATGTTGGACTAACGACTTGTGAGACACGATACGGGCCTTCCCGCCTTGGTGCAAATTTACTCGTGAAGCCTTTGGCTGCACTACTCATCAAGTGAGTCTCCACAAGAACCAGGTCTCCCTCTTTATAAGGAAGAACATCCTTTCGACACTGATCACCCATAGACTTCAGGTATTGGGCCACATAGGTCTTCATGTTCTTAAAATAATATCTTTCTTTGATCTTCCTCAAGGTCCGCTTCAAACCCAGGTGTCCAGCAGTAGGCGCGTCATGAAATTCTTTAAGAAGTTCCGCCTGTAAAGACTGTGGAACCACTAACTGAGGTTCTTCGGAATCTCCATCCGGATCACAGCGGTATAATACACCTTGCGAAAGATAATATCCCCTATCAGTCCAGCGCATAGCTGCTTCTGGATTATTCGCATCTTCAAAATCTTTTATAATTTTGCTGACGTCAGAATCGTTCAATTGGGCATCACGAATATCCTCGGCCTTTTGATGAGGTAAATCAACGACTACCAGGCAAAGGCTGCAAGGACTTGAATCAAGTTCCTCGGATTCGGTGGTCACTGGGCGACTGAGCGTATCAGCAATGACATTGATTTTACCCGGTGTATATTCGATGACCAAATTGTATGATTGAATTTTCATTGCCCAGCGGGCTAACCTGCCACTAGGAGTCTTTAGGGACAAGAGCCATTTCAAAGGTTGGTGATCCGTAGCAACACGAACCTGGGCTCCCTCTATATATCCTCTAAATTTCTCCAAGGCCCAAACAACAGCCAGAGCTTCTCGCTCTGTTGTATGATAGTTACGCTCTGCAGGAGTCAGTAATCTGCTAGCATACTCTATTGGTCTCTCTTCATTATGAGTGTCGCCTTGCATCAATACTGCTCCAAGAGCATAGGCGCTAGCATCAGTGCGCAATACATATGGTTCTTCAAAGTTGGGCTGACGAAGAATAGGACTACTTGCAAGACGTAACTTGAGCTCTTCAAATGCTCCTTGCTCACTCTCCCCCCATTGCCAGCGTCGATCCTTTTTTGTCAGATTTGTGAGAGGACGCGCAACATCCGAAAAATTTGGAATAAATTTTCTAAACCAGGAACAGGTTTGTAAAAATGTTTTGAGTTCCTTTAGGTTCGTTGGCGGTTTCATATTTATTACAGATTCGACCTTTGTGGGGTCCGGTTCAATACCCCGAGTTGAAACAACGTGTCCCAGGTACGTAACTCTATCTCTAGCAAAGACACACTTATCCCGGTTCGCCTTCAAGTTAAACAGGCGAAGGCGCTCGAAAACCAGGTGAAGATCCTTCAGGTGCTGATCTAGATTGGGAGAAATCACAAGAAGATCATCAAGGTAACCAAGGACGCAGACATCCTTCAGGCCAGATCTCATGCGGTCCATCAGACGCTGAAAGGTGGCTGGGGCGTTCTTCAGACCGAACGGCATGCGACGGAACTGAAAAGTTCCGAATGGTGTCGTAAACGCAGTCTTGTGTCGGTCTTCTGGTGCTACCATCGTCTGCCAGTAACCGGCCTTCAAATCGATAGTAGACATGACACAATTAGGCTTTGTACTCTGCAGCAGCTCGTCGATCACCGGCAGCGGGTACTTATCAGTCCGAGTGACGCTATTAAGCTTGCGGTAATCTACGCAGAACCTGGTCTCACCATTCTTCTTCGGTATCAACACTACAGGTGAGGCCCATTCCGACTCAGCCTCCTCAATTATACCATCTTCAAGCATTTTTTCAATTTCTTTTCTGATTATTTCCTTTTTAACGGGAGTAACCCTATAGGGTGGACTTGCAAGCGGTGCGGCATCTCCAGTATCGATACGGTGGACTGCGAACTGGGTAGGTTCTCCCCCTGGAGCAAAAATGTCTTGGTGAACATTCAAGAGGTCGGACAGTCGCTCTCGTTCTTCCGAATCTAGATGGGATCCCTCGTCCTCACGAAGACCCACAGACGAACAAGCAAGTGAGTTCAATGACCTCGCTTCGAAAACAATTGGTTGAGGCGTCTTATCATGTCTCACAAACCATACCCCCCTGTCAAAGTCCAACACCATGCCAACGTCCTGAATAAAATTCATCCCTAGTAAACTTTCAGTTGCATTCGGCAACATAATAAAACTAACAACTAGTGCCCTCCCTCGCACAGTTACGTTAACGTGCGCCATTTCAACAATTTGCGCGCAGATGCGGCCATCAGCATATTTTAATTTAGTGAAAACATTATCGAACGAATGACCATTATTAACTAAATGAGATCTTAACGATACACTACCAATACAATGTTTTGCGCCTGTGTCTAACAACAAACTACCTGTTACACCATAAATGCCTACATTTATTACAGGACGCACACGCGAATCGATTTTATCTTCACTCGCGGACACTGATTGAAACACGGATGACACTACACTTTTCTTCTCTTTACACGTCGGACAGTTGGAACGAATTACCCCGGGCGCTCCGCATCCGAAGCACGTGACCGCAGACGCAAGCGGCTCTGCTCCCTTCGAGTTGTCCTTGGCAGTCTTTTGTTTTGCGAGGCGCTCACAGGACTCTTTTAGGTGACCATACTGTTTACAGTAATTGCAACGGGGCCGCGTCTTATTAACACTAGGCACAATCGGCGACTGAGTAATCGGCGCAGCAGAAGACGTCGACGGTTTGACATCAGCCGTGGTCCGTGGACGGTTCTCATCCAGGATCTCTTCGACACGGCGCGCTTGAGTCAAAAGTTCTGTGAAGGTGGAGAAAATGGAGCGCGGTACCTTCTCACGGATATTCCGATGCAACAACCCATAGGTCATGTCTAACTGAACTTCCTCCGTAAGAGAAAAAGGCGGAAGCTGCGCGATTATCGCTCTAATATGACATACGAATAAATCAGTAGGCTCGTCTACTCGTTGCTCTCGTTCGAATATTTTCCTATATATTTGAGGCGGCGGTAATCGTGGTCCAAAAGTCTGCCTCAGCGACTCTACTGCGGCTTGCCAGGTCATGGTAGTATCCTTTACACCCTGCCACCACGTGGCTGCAAGCCCCGTCAACAGCATAGGTAGTCCACGAAGCGCATTATTATCGTCGACTCGAACACATTCTTTGTACGTTTCTATGGCGTCAATAAAAGCCAGGACGTTACTTGACTTTTCACCGTCAAAACGGGCCGTACACTTGGCAAAGTGGCCAGAAAAAGATGGTACTGGTGTACTTACAGGCTCGCTGCGACTTAACCTGTTTATCAGCAACATTAGCTGGTCGGTCGACATGGTGACCGAAGCAGGTGAGGCATCAACAGCAGGCTGCGGATCCACCACAGCCGCGGGGGCAACGGCGTCAGCGCCGCGCGGAGCGGCCGGCGCCGCAGGCGCGGGCGCTTGATTTGGCGCCAAGTCTGCAGACGGAGCGCCGAGAGAAGCCGGACTCGCGGCACGCGATCTTGTTAGCACCATCGTAAAATTGTCCACAATTCGCGACAACAACAACGAAGAGCGTTGTTAGGTATTTAGGTATCCTAGGTTTTACCTAAACACTAAAAATGTTCACAACATCACACGATCACGCTGTAATAGTCAACAGTCAAGAATGGTTCGCGATACAAAACACGTTAGGTACTTATAATTTAGGTTTCTACCCCAAACACTAAACACAAGTGTTCATAGGTACCTAATTTATGTACGCGATCAAAACCATCACTAGATTGAGTTTTCGTTAAAGTTCACCACCAATTTTATAACGTAAAGATACCTACACCAGTCTTCAAATCGCGAGAATAAAACCGTCACAATCACAACTATTAGGTAGGTAAGTAACACGGTAGTTCGTTTAGGCACACGAATATTACTAACGGTCACTAGATTATATTACCTACGAAATTTGCACTAATTCTGCACCACGTTAGGCTGCCAGTTATAGGGGGGTGTTGAACTAAACGACGGTAATATCGATAAAGGGTTTAATGAACACACAATGCGGTGGGTTTTACAATTAAACAAATACAGGATCGAATATTAAGTAGGTATGAGGTAGGTAGGCCTCCGACGCCGCGCGGGGCGCGTGCGTGCGCGCTATCAAGTTGGTGGCTTACGGCAAACTGACGCTAGCGCTCTGCGCGTTACTAGAGCGCGCGCGCAGGCGCGCCGACCGACGACGTGGCATTACATGAGGGGTGTGCGGGGTACGAGGGGTGGCACGAGCTGGCAACGTGTCCCTTTTATTATGGCGCGCTATAGTATATAATATATATTTTATAAGTCTTTGAAAATAAACTTGCGATTATAGATATTACCGCGAAAGTTCGTGGTCGACCATTATTCGCCCCTCTGCTCTTAGTAATAAGGTTGAAAATGTTGACCGGGCAATTTCACAAGTAGGTATATATTATAATGTAGATATCTGTGCTAATCGTCAGGTCCCTATCTGATTTGTAGGAGTATTGATACAACGTGCGTCAATTGATAAACGAATGCCTTAGTGATCATAGAGATAAGGCGTTATTGGGTTATCGCTTGTAACTTTTTATACATGAAATATATGGGCCAAAAAAAAAATGAAAATATTTGTTCTCATGTCTAGCCTTTACGACTATTAGGTCAGTTCTGTCCAGACAGGGTAGACGAAATAAAACATAATCGCTTATAATGTTTTTATTACTGGAAGTTAGTGGATTCCCTATAAAGGAGAATCGGCCGTAATTCAGCACAAAAACACAAATACAATGCGTTCCAAATAAGAATAGGATCGATTGCCATTTTGTGACGTCACGTCATACTGTTAAATTGCAAGAAATTAGGCAAAATTGAAGAACTCAGAGATGAGAAAAATTTAAGAACTGGATTCTGATTAAACTATTTTCGTTCACAGTTCGTAAATAAATGATTAAAAATTTCTTGTTTTGCTCACCATAATAATTCTTCGATTTGACAGTATGACGTGACGTCACAACATGGCAATCGATTCTATTCTTATTTGGAACGCATTGTACGTTGTTTTTGTTGAAATTCATCAAATAATTTCTTCCGCTCTGAGTGGAAGGTGAAGGAGTGTCAGACTTTTACCGACTAAAACCCACATACGCTCACTATAAATATGTAGCGTAATTGTTTAATTATTAACAATGACATCTCCAAACTTTATTTGATAGTTGCACTAAAAATATATTAATAGAGTGCCTACTGCGATTTTGTTTTACGTTAACGCGATCAACACGTTTATGACGCTCAGCGCTCCGATTGGTCCGCTTCAAGCTCTTAACCAATCAGAGAGCCAAACGCAGTAAACGTTTCGATTACGTTAAAGTTGTCAAAAAATAAATTGCCCGTTTTGGCATCTGTCAAAACGAATACTTAAATACGCAAATGCGCCAAAAATGTATGTATATTTTTAAAACACTTTATATATTTTTTTTTCCAAGTTACATTCTAGGATATTTTTCAAAGGCCAAAACGGGCCTTTTATTTTTAACGAGTTTAACGTCCAAATAAATTGCATTCGGTGCACAGATTAATACAGACCACCGTCAGCCAGTCATCTTAAATTCCCTAAATAATAATAATAATCCTTGTTCGATCCAGTCCGTCCCTTGCTATCTTTCCCCAGCGACGCCCTAAGCCGAGATCCGTATCCCACTCGGGGTGCCCTTAGTGTATAGTCGCTTAGTTTTAAGTTTTGCAAACCCTGGCTGGAGACTTTGATTTATTAAGGCCACCACAGGCTAGTCCAGTTAAACAGATGACAACCGAGGTTGCGAGGGCCAAAAAAAGGCACTGATAACAATCTTATACAACCGTCACGGCAACCTGCTGGAAGCTCTAGTACTCGTATCTACAGGTGCTAGATAAAAGGGTGTGGCTCATCCTTATCAGGAAACCAAGTATCCAACTCTAGTCTACTGTCATTTCAAATATTGCTTATTTTTTTTATTTTTTTTTCTACATCTATCACACAACGCCGTCTAGCCCCAAACTAAGCAGACCTTGTGTTGTGAGTAGGTACTAGACAACTGATAAACATACATAAATATTTCTAAATACATACATATTATAGATAAATTACACCCAGACACAGAACAAATAATCGTGCTCATCACACACACATTTGTCCTGGGTGGGAATCGAACCCATTATTATTATTTGTCTTCTTGAGATAGTCAGAAGGCAGGAAATCTGACACCAGTGTTACCAAGGGGGTATAGTGATACCCAGTTACTGGATTGTGAAGATAGTCGCTCCATGTAAAATACTGGTGTCTGCACTTGTTTGACTGGAAGCCAATCCCAACTAAGTTGGGAAAAGACTTGGCTTGAATTTGTCTACTTGCATGACCACTATTCTATACAGAAGGCTGTATACAGAAAGATAACTATCAAACTCAAGTAGTATCCTACATAAAAATTGAGTCATTTAAGATCTTGTTCTCTAATACATACATACTACCACCACATAATATTCCCACTGCTAGGACTCAAGCCTCCTCTCTAGGAGAGGGAATGCCCCAGGCCCCATTCCGGGCTGCTGAGATGCAGACAAAAACTAAATTTGAAGACGTGTGACGTCTTCAAATTTAGTTTTTGTCCTGTACATGCCGTGTTATCACACGATGTTTTCCATCACCGGTTAGAAAACAATGGTGATGAATTAAATTACACTAAATATTGCGCCACAGCTTGTAAGTCGGGGCCACTAGGTACCACTAGGCCACCACTGCCCTCCACACAGAACAGTCCCTTATGAGGAAAAAAATACAAGTATCTGCTACCTACTTATTTCACTATCAAGAATTACTGTCGAACCTACCGCCTGCATGCCAAGATATACATATATAATTGTGCGATTTGCGTCATTACAAGTCATTAGTAAGCCGAAATTGATCCGATAAGCCCTTGTTTTAAGATACCACTGAAGTTTCAGATAAACCTACTTTTTATCATTTATATTATTATATTTGTCAAGTGCTGATTTAGCGAGAATTATGTAATCATATAATTGTTTGATTATGACATTCTTTTGTAATTATGGCTGTAGGTGAGTAGGTAGGTACATGTTATATAAAAGTTGGTCAACATGATAAATAGTGAAGATCCTTGAGTTGTATGATGTTTTTACACATTTAGTTAAATAGGCTGATAATGATTAAGTAAACACGTTGCACATACTCGGAATTAACACTACTTTTTTGACGGTCAAATAACTTCATGAATATGCCTTGAAGAAGCGTCATATTCTCAATTGTCAAAAAATTATTTTATCCAAAATCGCAAGTTAAAAGACTTATTCAAATCTGTTTAATGGCCTTCGCTCTCTTGTCTTTCTATTGTATCTCTAATTACGGTATTCGAAAGGTTATAAATTCAGTAAGTTAAAAACCTTTCCAATCTAGTAAAATGGGAAACTGTCAAGTAACAGAAAAAGGATGCTCAACTATATTTAAGACATCACTGCCATTAGGTTACGCGCGTATAAAAGAGATAGCGAGATAATTCCACCACGCCACCACTCTTCCTCATAACAATATTTAAAATTTGCTAAATGATGCTTTGGCTGCAGTTTTCAGAAAAATATTTATTTTTAGTATTATCGGTTGTTGGTTAAAAAAAATATTGTATGCATAGGACAGTACCTAATTCAAACCAAAAGTTTTCCTTTTGAGATAGTTTTAGTCAAGGCCATCTGACGGAAAGGTTTACAAACCCCTTCTATATCGTCCATACCTATCTGTAAACTAATTATGGTAATCAGAGATCTATATCGAAGTTCGTTGTATGTTTCAGGTTGACGAATCGTCGCTGACTGGCGAATCGGACCATGTCAAAAAGGGTGAATCGTTTGATCCCATGGTGCTATCCGGTACACACGTTATGGAAGGTATGTTGCTCCCTATGATTTGGTAAAAATATGGTGGTGGTTTTTAATTTTACTATCCCATTCTGTCATACACCTGCCCCCGTAGCCAAGTTACAACCGTTTCGTTTCGATTCTGTTTTCGTCGATCGCCTCGAGTAGGCCACGCATCTGATTCCTTTATTCTGACGTCATCTCGACGCTCAGTTACATGTTCAGAACACAGGAATAGGAGGCGTGGCCGACTTGAGGCGATCAACGAAAAGAGAATCGAAACGAAACGGTTATAACTTGGCTAGGGGGGCTGGGTTATTACTTCTTATTAAATCCAGCGTCTGTTACTGTGATCTTAAACGCATTAAAACGCATTATTGATTACTTAATGCGAAAAAATCGACCACTTGCGTCTGATTGTTCCGACGAGTGTTTTTTGAGTCCATTTCGCCACGGTCATGTGTTTGCGACTGGGTACTTGAGCTCGTATAGCTCTTCAATTGCCAAAGGTGACAGAAGTGCTGACGAGATGTGTGACGTGTATATGCAACCCTGGCGAAATCGACGCGAGAGTTTTAGTCAAAAGGTGAAAAAAAGCTCTCCTAAAAACAATGCACTCTTTGTCTTATGGCCTTATGTGTAGGAGGCATCGAAATCAGTCCAGTAAACAATGAAGAAGAAGAAATAAAATGCGGCATTCAGATTAATTATGGTGTTGACGTTCACAGATCTGCCAAAAACCGCTCCCCTTTACATGAGCTTCGTATTCATATATTTAAAAAAAAATACATTCAGCCGAACATAGAACCTTCTTCTTTTTGAAGTCGGTTAAAAACTGCCATGGCCATGACACATTACCATTCATTTTGTTTTTGTGAGAAATCATTAAATAACTCCTCCCGCTCTGGGTTTAAAAAGGCGAAAACCCACCTCTGCGCGTTTAGTTGCCCTTTGCGTCCCAGTACCATGAGTAACCCTTTCAGAAGTCGACTCATTGCTCCAGTAGGCTTCGGCCATTGTGAGCTTTTTGAGGCGTGCGTGTTGAGTTAACCTTTGCGTTCCAAAGCCGCGATAACTATAAATCCTAGCATATTTTACCCTGATTTTTAATTTCATAAGTTTCTTATAATCGACAGACAGACCTCTGCCGTCTCGACGAGGTATGGGCCTGAAAAAAATACAAGATAACATCAAAATAGATATTGTTATTCCTCATTCTAACATTCCAGGCTCGGGCAAAATGCTGGTAACAGCGGTTGGCGTGAACTCCCAAGCTGGTATCATCTTCACTCTCCTCGGTGCCGCCGTAGAGAAGCAAGATAAGGAAATCAAGCAGTTGAAGAAAGGTCAGTGCCTCAGAGTTTGCTCGCTAACGTAGCATAGCGTCCCCCTAGACATGTACCGCCTTTCTGATGACCAGGTGATGGCCATGTCTTGTGTTTTGTTTGTGATTGTCAAAATTGGGGAGTTTTTTTTGTAGTGAATCGTAGCGAATATTGTCATCAGGAAGGTTGTCCTATAGCAAGAACCCCGCAAAATAGTTTAGCTGTTACTTTGCTCATTTAGATAACGTTTGCAACATGCTTCTATAATATCTTCGTGGTTAAGCAAAAATAAACTTAATTCGAAATTGATAAAGTATAATTCAGCTTGCCTAAATGAGCATAGTACGCCCCTGATGCTTGGTGCATACATTAGTAACCAGTGACGTATGACCCCCTCTCCCCTTGTCATTGAGCCACCGCACTCCCCTCTCCTGTTGAGAGGCGGAAAATCAAAACGAAATTGGTAAATAGTTGAGTTTACACTTTTGGCCAAGAAAAGTGCAAAAAATAAAATAATGTGATTTAAAACAGAACAGTTTAATATTATTATTATTTTTTACCAATTTCGTTCTTTCTAGTGAGATTATTTTATTTATTGATGACTGAATGATACCGAATGTCATTACGTTTTTTTTTTGTCTTGAGTTTAAATGTTTATCCATACAGTCTTGCTGAACGTTGTCTGTCTATATGTTTTAACTAATAGCCTGAATTGTTTTGTGACGGCATGACATATTTTCAAGAGAATATTTTTTACATATATTTTGTGTACGATCGATGTTGTTCAATGCATACATTATATTATTCTGTCTCAATAAAAAAAATAATCTCTTTCAAGAATCATAAAATTATAATTAAAAATGATCCTAAAAGCATACATTTGTAAATGCAATTTTAGTCGCTACGTTTGAGCAGTTGAGCCAGTGAAAATATACTCAATTTTATTTCAAACTTTTCTAATACTGTTTATCGTGAGACAGAAAAATCAAAGAAAAAAATACATCTTCTGTGTATATTGATTTCTCAAATGCTTAAACAGTCTATGACATGAAACCCTCTAGATTTAGTGCCACGACCAAACATAGTGTGATCCGTACAATGACATCCAACTTTTTTTTCTCCACCCCCGACCCCGGCCTGCTGCACGCACCTCCATGTCGCCGATCAACAAAAAATATATAATTAAAAAACAAAATTAAAAACTAAATAAAAACATACACATTCAATGCATCGTGTGACTGTCGTGTTGACTGCATGATGTACTCCAAACATTATCCAATCGTTGTCATAAATGTGTATGCTTGTCTGATTTATATTGGATAATAAAATATCGATGGATATTGGAAAAAAATACGCGAGTAGAAGCTAAAAAGCAGCGCAAGTCTACGCAACGCAAGAGTTTGACTGGTAAGTTACCTCCTTTGCTATGCCCCGCTTAACTTACTACCCTCCGTACACTCAGGGCCAGAAAATATACGCCTTATGTTCTATTTTCCGTTCAAAAGGGTGGTGGTGCTTAGTTTTGTGGCTTCGAGCTTACCTGTGGGACTGGGTACATAAATCTGACCTTAAGTGTACTCTTAATGACATACTACTTTTAAGGCACAATTCTTAATAGTAATAATTACAGTAGTATGTTCCTAGTTAATACAGTAATAGTACTGTAGATTAAAAAGTAATTTTACTAATTTTCTCAATGGTAAAATGTAGGTTCTTAAATAATACTAAATAAATGATAAAATAATATAAATACCATATTTCATTTTCACATAACAGCATCCTAGTGCATTCTTCTGTAGTAACACTTACTGTAGTGTTCCTGATAACTTATAATAGTGTATATTTAAGCATCTTGACCTTCTTTCTATAATATAATCTGAAAGTAAATGTAGATACAATTAAATGCAAAAGAACACCTTATTGCACAATTTTCTGACAGTGCAAAAGTAAGAATCAAGATTATTTTTGTTATTTTAAAATACTTCGGTATTTGCAGTGAAATTTATTTTCCCAAATTTTTATTGAAATTTGACAGCCTTTAATCAAACGTTTTTATTTCAATAATAACTCCTTCGGTCCTAAAAATAACTATTTCTAATTTAACAGTCCATCGTTTAATTACTGGCTGTGTTACAGTAAAATCTATTGGCCTAGTACAAGAATAAGATTCTATTCAATTCTGAGCTTGATTACTCCAATTTAAAAAATTGAAAATAAGTACGCGAGCGTCAATAGCCCAATATCTAAGACGTTGACTGACAATCGAGAGATTGAGTTGTAATTCTGTTGTGACACTGTTATTGTGAACCCATTTCAAAGCACAATCAATAGAACTTGTGATGGAAAATGTGTTCATTATAATTACATAATGGGATATGAAAAATTTCTTAATCGTCAGTTTCGTAAACAGAAAACATTATTATGATACTGCACAGTTACTGAATTTTTTAAATTCGTTGTTTAACGCACACATAAAATCTTATCACTATTAATGCGAGTGATTGGCTACGGAAGGACCAATGTCGTCGTAAGTCGTTCAAAAAATAAAAAGGTGCACTGTTTGATGAATAAATCAATCCAAGTATCTGTATAGCAACATAATACTGTCTTTGAGCTATTGTTGCTTCAATACCTCCGACAAACCTCTAAAACGTTCTTACAAATACAGGTGATGAGGACGCAACCCTCCCCGCCTCGGGCAACAGCCATGGAGCCAACCACGCGCGACCAGACGACAACCATGTCGCTCCACCACCCAGTGACAAGCCGCCCGCGGAGACCTCGCACAAGAAGGAGAAGTCTGTGCTGCAGGCCAAGCTTACCAAGTTGGCTATACAAGTAAGTGTTGCTATGTGACGACCATGTCGCTCCACCACCCAGTGACAAGCCGCCCGCGGAGACCTCGCACAAGAAGGAGAAGTCTGTGCTGCAGGCCAAGCTTACCAAGTTGGCTATACAAGTAAGTGTTGCTATGTGACGACCATGTCGCTCCACCACCCAGTGACAAGCCGCCCGCGGAGACCTCGCACAAGAAGGAGAAGTCTGTGCTGCAGGCCAAGCTTACCAAGTTGGCTATACAAGTAAGTGTTGCTATGTGACGACCATGTCGCTCCACCACCCAGTGACAAGCCGCCCGCGGAGACCTCGCACAAGAAGGAGAAGTCTGTGCTGCAGGCCAAGCTTACCAAGTTGGCTATACAAGTAAGTGTTGCTATGTGACGACCATGTCGCTCCACCACCCAGTGACAAGCCGCCCGCGGAGACCTCGCACAAGAAGGAGAAGTCTGTGCTGCAGGCCAAGCTTACCAAGTTGGCTATACAAGTAAGTGTTGCTATGTGACGACCATGTCGCTCCACCACCCAGTGACAAGCCGCCCGCGGAGACCTCGCACAAGAAGGAGAAGTCTGTGCTGCAGGCCAAGCTTACCAAGTTGGCTATACAAGTAAGTGTTGCTATGTGACGACCATGTCGCTCCACCACCCAGTGACAAGCCGCCCGCGGAGACCTCGCACAAGAAGGAGAAGTCTGTGCTGCAGGCCAAGCTTACCAAGTTGGCTATACAAGTAAGTGTTGCTATGTGACGACCATGTCGCTCCACCACCCAGTGACAAGCCGCCCGCGGAGACCTCGCACAAGAAGGAGAAGTCTGTGCTGCAGGCCAAGCTTACCAAGTTGGCTATACAAGTAAGTGTTGCTATGTGACGACCATGTCGCTCCACCACCCAGTGACAAGCCGCCCGCGGAGACCTCGCACAAGAAGGAGAAGTCTGTGCTGCAGGCCAAGCTTACCAAGTTGGCTATACAAGTAAGTGTTGCTATGTGACGACCATGTCGCTCCACCACCCAGTGACAAGCCGCCCGCGGAGACCTCGCACAAGAAGGAGAAGTCTGTGCTGCAGGCCAAGCTTACCAAGTTGGCTATACAAGTAAGTGTTGTATGTGACGACCATGTCGCTCCACCACCCAGTGACAAGCCGCCCGCGGAGACCTCGCACAAGAAGGAGAAGTCTGTGCTGCAGGCCAAGCTTACCAAGTTGGCCATACAAGTAAGTGTTGTATGTGACGACCATGTCGCTCCACCACCCAGTGACAAGCCGCCCGCGGAGACCTCGCACAAGAAGGAGAAGTCTGTGCTGCAGGCCAAGCTTACCAAGTTGGCTATACAAGTAAGTGTTGTATGTGACGACCATGTCGCTCCACCACCCAGTGACAAGCCGCCCGCGGAGACCTCGCACAAGAAGGAGAAGTCTGTGCTGCAGGCCAAGCTTACCAAGTTGGCTATACAAGTAAGTGTTGTATGTGACGACCATGTCGCTCCACCACCCAGTGACAAGCCGCCCGCGGAGACCTCGCACAAGAAGGAGAAGTCTGTGCTGCAGGCCAAGCTTACCAAGTTGGCTATACAAGTAAGTGTTGTATGTGACGACCATGTCGCTCCACCACCCAGTGATAAGCCGCCCGCGGAGACCTCGCACAAGAAGGAGAAGTCTGTGCTGCAGGCCAAGCTTACCAAGTTGGCTATACAAGTAAGTGTTGCTATGTGACGACCATGTCGCTCCTCCACCCAGTGACAAGCCGCCCGCGGAGACCTCGCACAAGAAGGAGAAGTCTGTGCTGCAGGCCAAGCTTACCAAGTTGGCTATACAAGTAAGTGTTGCTATGTGACGACCATGTCGCTCCACCACCCAGTGACAAGCCGCCCGCGGAGACCTCGCACAAGAAGGAGAAGTCGGTGCTGCAGGCCAAGCTTACCAAGTTGGCTATACAAGTAAGTGTTGCTATGTGACGACCATGTCGCTCCACCACCCAGTGACAAGCCGCCCGCGGAGACCTCGCACAAGAAGGAGAAGTCGGTGCTGCAGGCCAAGCTTACCAAGTTGGCTATACAAGTAAGTGTTGCTATGTGACGACCATGTCGCTCCACCACCCAGTGACAAGCCGCCCGCGGAGACCTCGCACAAGAAGGAGAAGTCGGTGCTGCAGGCCAAGCTTACCAAGTTGGCTATACAAGTAAGTGTTGCTATGTGACGACCATGTCGCTCCACCACCCAGTGACAAGCCGCCCGCGGAGACCTCGCACAAGAAGGAGAAGTCGGTGCTGCAGGCCAAGCTTACCAAGTTGGCTATACAAGTAAGTGTTGTATGTGACGACCATGTCGCTCCACCACCCAGTGACAAGCCGCCCGCGGAGACCTCGCACAAGAAGGAGAAGTCGGTGCTGCAGGCCAAGCTTACCAAGTTGGCTATACAAGTAAGTGTTGCTATGTGACGACCATGTCGCTCCACCACCCAGTGACAAGCCGCCCGCGGAGACCTCGCACAAGAAGGAGAAGTCGGTGCTGCAGGCCAAGCTTACCAAGTTGGCTATACAAGTAAGTGTTGTATGTGACGACCATGTCGCTCCACCACCCAGTGACAAGCCGCCCGCGGAGACCTCGCACAAGAAGGAGAAGTCGGTGCTGCAGGCCAAGCTTACCAAGTTGACTATACAAGTAAGTGTTGCTATGTGACGACCATGTCGCTCCACCACCCAGTGACAAGCCGCCCGCGGAGACCTCGCACAAGAAGGAGAAGTCGGTGCTGCAGGCCAAGCTTACCAAGTTGGCTATACAAGTAAGTGTTGTATGTGACGACCATGTCGCTCCACCACCCAGTGACAAGCCGCCCGCGGAGACCTCGCACAAGAAGGAGAAGTCGGTGCTGCAGGCCAAGCTTACCAAGTTGGCTATACAAGTAAGTGTTGCTATGTGACGACCATGTCGCTCCACCACCCAGTGACAAGCCGCCCGCGGAGACCTCGCACAAGAAGGAGAAGTCGGTGCTGCAGGCCAAGCTTACCAAGTTGGCTATACAAGTAAGTGTTGCTATGTGACGACCATGTCGCTCCACCACCCAGTGACAAGCCGCCCGCGGAGACCTCGCACAAGAAGGAGAAGTCGGTGCTGCAGGCCAAGCTTACCAAGTTGGCTATACAAGTAAGTGTTGTATGTGACGACCATGTCGCTCCACCACCCAGTGACAAGCCGCCCGCGGAGACCTCGCACAAGAAGGAGAAGTCGGTGCTGCAGGCCAAGCTTACCAAGTTGGCTATACAAGTAAGTGTTGCTATGTGACGACCATGTCGCTCCACCACCCAGTGACAAGCCGCCCGCGGAGACCTCGCACAAGAAGGAGAAGTCGGTGCTGCAGGCCAAGCTTACCAAGTTGGCTATACAAGTAAGTGTTGCTATGTGACGACCATGTCGCTCCACCACCCAGTGACAAGCCGCCCGCGGAGACCTCGCACAAGAAGGAGAAGTCGGTGCTGCAGGCCAAGCTTACCAAGTTGGCTATACAAGTAAGTGTTGTATGTGACGACCATGTCGCTCCACCACCCAGCGAGTAAGTCACTTCTTGTTATTTTTTAGAGTGGTGACTAGGTCTTTAAACAGATAGTTGATGAAGCGATGAGACAAGATATTAATAGGCTTCGACATGCTGATCCTGCCAAACTTTTCAAGATATTTTGATTTTGCCACTAGTAAACAATCTTCTTTCTTTACTTTTTACTTATTCACAGCCAAATTGAAGTAAAAGTAGTAAAAATTAAGTATAATATTTTCTTTATGTCCAAAAAAGACAGTACTTTTCTATGAACCGATGACAAGACCACATATTTTATATCTATATTGTAACCTCTCCCCTCCTCCCCCAACAGATCGGCTACGCCGGCTCAACAATCGCAGTACTTACTGTCATAATCCTGGTGATCAACTTCTGCGTGCACACGTTCGTGATCGAGGGCAAGCCGTGGAAGGCCACGTACATCAACAACCTCGTGAAGCATCTCATCATCGGTGTGACCGTGCTGGTGGTGGCTGTACCAGAGGGGTTGCCGTTGGCCGTAACCTTGTCGCTTGCTTATTCTGTCAAGGTAAGGAAAAATCTTTAGTTTTTAGGCTTCCATACCTCAAAAGGATAAAACGGAACCCTTATAGGATCACTTTGTTGTCCGTCTGTCTGTATGTCAAGACCCTTTATCTCGGGAACTCGTAGAGGTATCGAGTTGAAATTGAAACCATATACTTAGGTCTGCGGTCTCTTGAAGCTGTGAAAAAATCAAACTTCTGAATTACCGAAAAAAAAAAGATACGGCCGTTTATGTCGTAAAAAAGTATATTTAGACACTCTAAAATTTTCAAAATTCATAGGGTACTTCCCGTTGACCTAGAATCCTGAACTTTGATTGATTTGATGGTACAGTTAGAAATATTTCTACTCTCTATGCTTCTTCTTATTTGATATAAAATACCTTATTGAAGAATATTAGAGAGAGATTCCATCTAGTCCAGAAATAAACAAAACCGTGTTCTTTCCTCAGAAAATGATGAAAGACAACAACCTGGTGCGTCACCTGGACGCGTGCGAGACCATGGGCAACGCCACGGCCATCTGCTCCGACAAGACCGGCACGCTCACCACCAACCGCATGACCGTGGTGCAGTCCTACATCTGCGAGAAGCTCTGCAAGGTCACGCCCAACTTCCGCGACATCCCGCCCGACGTGGCCGAGACCATGGTGGAGGCCATCGCCATCAACGCTGCCTTCACTTCCAGGATTATGGTGAGAAACCTTTTATTACTTACTAACACTTTGCCGCTCATAATAGCTCATATACTGCTGAGTTCCAAGATTCTGTGTCCCTTTAGTCTGTGCACACAGTCTGGTAATGTAAACAGCCCCCCTTGCCAAGTTAGAACCATTTCATTTCGATTCTCTTTTCGTTGATCGCCTCGAGTAGGCCACGCCTCCGATTCCTTTATTCTGACGTCATCACAACGCTCAGTCACGTGGTCAGAACAAAGGAATAGGAGGCGTGGCCGACTCTAAGCGATCAACAAAAAGAGAATCAGAACGAAACGGTTGTAACTTGGCTAGAGGGCTGGACAGCTAGCTAATTTGGATGTTTCTCCAGTCTAGTTTTGTATTTCCCTACACATGCTCTTGGTAAAGTATATTTACGAAAAACTTCCACTTGATTCGACAGTATCGTCTTTGAATACTGGCGTTTTTTGCAAGATTCTTCTAATCAATTTTTTCTTGTCCACAGCCAAATCTAGACCCAACCGGTCCCCCGATGCAGGTCGGCAACAAGACAGAATGCGCGCTCCTGGGCTTCGTAGTGAACCTGGGTCAGAGTTACGAGGCGGTCCGAGAGAGGAACCCCGAGGAGTCCTTCACCAGGGTGTACACGTTCAACTCGGTGCGCAAGAGCATGTCTACTGTTATACCGTACAAGGGAGGCTACAGGCTGTATACAAAGGGAGCTTCTGAAATTGTATTGAAGAAGTGAGTACAGATTTTTGGTGTATTTAATCTTCATGTCACATGACCGTCTCGATGTGTCCAATAGTTGCACCAACTCATTGTTTGCAAGTGCTATTGCTGAGTGCGATATCCAGAGTTCGATTCCAAGATCGAGAAAAGTTTTACTGGATCTGAAGTCTGACTATTTACATGGACTAAAACCATTTACAGGCACATTTGAATCATGAAAAAGTTGGTCAGTTAGAAAAGACTCCGCCAAAGCGTTGAAGTCACAATGCTTTCGTTTCGTTTTCAAATTAACTCCCGTACTATCGACTTCACCGACATACATATCTTTATCTATATAAATAAAAATGAATAGCTGTTCGTTAGTCTCGCTAAAACTCGAGAACGGCTGGACCGATTTGGCTAATTTTGGTCTTGAAATATTTGTGATAGTCCAGGTAAGGTTCAAACGGTTAGAAAAAAAGAAAAAATCACGCCATCTCTAATTAAAATGTCATTATAAAATGAATTATGCTGTTTTAGTAATGCCAGTAGATGGCGTTATCCTTACTATTAGACGGTACGAAATTCGCCGGGGCAGCTAGTAATATGTAATTCTTCTATGTGTGTGTGTCACCTAACTTTTAAACGGCTCGACCGATTTGGATGAAATTTTGTGTGTATATTTGGGTCCCTGGATGGTTTGAAAGTACTATTGAACCCGGTAGGCGGCGCTGCAATCGGGTTCTCAATTTTTTTCTCACAAAAACAAACTTTCGAAGAGGACAACGCCTGTCGTGACCGCTAGTTTACCTAAATATAATAACATGTGCTTTGCCTAATACTAGGATTATGTTTCATGTTTCAGTCACACTTAAAATCTCTTTACACATACTTTAATTTGTACCTGTCCCCACAGATGTGCATTCATTTACGGCCACGAAGGACGCTTGGAGAAGTTCACGCGCGACATGCAAGAGCGACTGGTGCGACAGGTCATCGAACCCATGGCCTGCGACGGACTCAGGACCATCTCCGTTGCCTACAGAGACTTTGTGCCCGGCAAGGCTGAGATTAACCAGGTAAAGAACAATTAATGGTAGGATAGTCAATTTTGTTAAATATAGGTATTAAGGTAGCCATACACGCTAGGGTGTACCTGACAGTTTGCCCGCACAGTTATACCTGTCAGGTAAGGTTGTGTGGAAACCTGCACAGTTGTGCAACATCCACGCTCTGGTTTACCTGAAAACTCAACTGTACAGGCAAACCTAGCGGCTACCTTTATAGGTACATTAAGAAATGTGTGAACTATGTTTTGCCAAAAGAATGGCGTACAAAATTTAGACAAAAGAGTGAAGTTAATGAAATAAATACGTATAATCAGAAAGTCAATCAGAATAAAAAATATTACTCTTAATGCAACAGGATCTATAATGCAAGCTCGATCGCTGTTATTGCATTGTTAGATTTGTACTCTATCCCACTGAGTCGTGCGTTGACACGTTCCCCGCGTTCCAAGTCACGATAATATTGACCTTAACTCGCCAACAGTCGTTCCGAGTGACAGTAAGCGCGTTCATTAGTGATTTGTTGACTCGCTAACAGCGATGTTATCATGACTCGGAATGCGGGGTTAGTGAAAATGGGCATAAGTTGTTAATTTTGTGTCATGAACCTAAATTTTGATAAAATAAAGTTCAAAATTGATTAGCTCGAAGGATTGAGAGAATAAAGTGTCAACTTGTTTTGTTAATTTAATAAGACGAAGAGTCTCTTCATGTGTTTCCGTTTCGTAACCATAATATACGAAAAAGATAAAATAATATGTGTGTGCTGTTGTTTCTACCTTGTGTGTATCTCTGTGTGCCAAATAAAATATTTTTCTTTCTTTTTATGTGGTTAACTTGTTAATATTGATGTTATTTTGTTTGTGTCCAGGTGCACATAGACCAAGAGCCCAACTGGGACGACGAAGACAATATCGTGAACAACCTGACCTGCTTGTGCGTTGTCGGCATTGAAGATCCTGTGCGACCAGAAGTACGTGTACTCGACCATTGTTTTTTTTTACTTGTCATAGACTTCCAAAGTTAAACAATGCTTGCCGAGATCGGTCTGTGAATGGGGTACTAAATTAACATATCGAGATTCTTCCGTGCCTCGGTAAGGGCGCTTTCAATTGAGACGTTTCATACCGTCCCACAGCCGGCCGGATGCAGATCGTTAGCAGTCCGACAAAAAGTGCCTAAATTGAAAACGCAACTATTCAACACCGCACTGTTTTACACCGAATTGACGGCAATGTCACAAGCACCAACGTGGTGTTTGTGACGTTGCCGTCCTGTTGTCGACGTTCGCCGCACGGTTGCCGCACCGCGCGCCAACTATGGAAAATACGAGCGTCCGCACGCAATACGAGTAGCGCACCACATGGGCACCGCAGCAGGCCGTCAAAAAAACATAAATTGAAAGCGGCCGTTGTTGGTTCCTGCTGTCATTTCTAGATCTCTGACAGTATTTACGGATATTCAGACCCAATTTGTGTATTCGGGTTGTGGATATCACAAAAAGCAGTCGAACCATGTAAAATACTGATATCCAGAACTGCTGTTAACCCAGCAATATTTATAACCTGAAAAAAGTGCGTAATTTACCCAACTGACATTTTATGTGGATCAATCTATTTTTATTCTATTTTTGTAATCGATTTATACTTTAACTGTCAAATTCCGAGAATAGAACTCCATTGCCATTGCCAAGTTGCCATCCGTCAATGATTACTTCTGCCAGATACCATTTTTCATATATTAATAAACGCTTCCACCCACAGGTACCCGAAGCCATCAAGAAATGCCAGAAGGCTGGCATCACAGTCCGCATGGTGACAGGCGACAACGTGAACACGGCGCGCTCCATAGCCGTCAAGTGCGGCATCCTCAAGCCTACCGACGACTTCATCATTCTGGAGGGCAAGGAGTTCAACACAAGGATCCGAGACGCTAATGGAGAGGTGGGTACATTATCTCACTAAAATAATAATAGCGAGCAGATAAATTTAGATGCTGTAAGTCTGGACTTGCCGACTTGATTCGACTCACGATCCATTTGTTTACTAATTAGCTAATTGACTTGTTGTCGTCTATGATTGTTTTTCCTTTTAGTTAGTTTAAGCTGCAAGTCCTCCAAGCTGTAATAAATAAATAGACTCTGAGATCTACCGATTACAAAATCAGTTTAAAAATAAGTTTTATGTCCTACTATAGAGTTTCAAGAGCACAGCAAACACAACAAATTATCAATATTTATTTATTTAGAATTAATGTGTATATAAAATCTTGTGTCACAGAGTTTGTTAGCGAAGGTCGTAGGCTATTTTTATTTTATAACCCACCCCAATCCTCGTTTTTTTCTTTGATAGATGATTTATATGACAGAACGTTCAAATTCGCGCGTCACGCCATCTTCTTCTGGGCCTACTGCATCGCCTTCTCCTGCTGTTCGGGATCTATTCAGTGGTTGCCTTCGCACAATTTTGTACGACATGCGGCAGATGTTGCCTGCCTAATTCCGTTTTACCTACATCTGTGATTTCTGTTTTGAAAATAAATATTACAATATACTGTTTTTTTATTCATACAATGATAATATAAATAGAATAACATGTAAAATGTTCTCCAAGCTAAAATGTTATTTATAAAGTGATGGATCGTTCCGCAGGTACAACAGCACCTGCTGGACAAGGTGTGGCCCAAGCTGCGCGTGCTGGCGCGCTCGTCGCCCACGGACAAGTACACGCTGGTCAAGGGCATGATCGAGTCCAAGGCATTCGACAAGCGGGAGGTCGTGGCCGTCACGGGAGACGGCACCAATGATGGACCTGCCTTGAAGAAAGCTGACGTTGGCTTTGCTATGGTAACATATCTTTGTTGTTTTTTTTCTAAGCTTTTATTTACTATTTCTTTGGCTAAATAATGTTTCTATAAACTAATAAAAAAAATATCTTGAAAATATTTATAGTCTATTCTATATATCATCATATACTAATTGTCAAAAAACTATTCCTACGAAGACATGGCTTAAAGGACTTAGTATCCACGCCATAAACATTAACAACAAAAAAAATGTTTTAGACATGTCACTTAACTACGAGTTTCTTCTCCCAGGGTATCGCCGGCACAGACGTCGCGAAGGAAGCATCAGACATCATCCTAACAGACGACAACTTCTCATCGATAGTCAAGGCCGTTATGTGGGGTCGTAACGTTTACGACTCCATCGCGAAGTTCCTGCAGTTCCAGCTGACGGTCAACGTGGTAGCTGTCATCGTGGCCTTCATCGGCGCCTGTGCGATACAGGACAGTCCTCTTAAGGTAAAAAATACCATGATTAGTATGAATTAGGGATGTAGCGGCATTGGATATTTCGAAACCAAATTCGGATGCGTAGTTTTTAAATTTAATTTGGTGGAATCGGAACCGGAATCGAAATCGAAACCGTAGGCAGAAGTATCATATGAAACATTACTCAAACTAACAAAGATCTCTAATAAGTATCAATGAAGCGCGAATTCACAACATAATAATCGACAGAAGGTAAGGATAGAGGTTTCGCCGAGACAAGTAAAAACTTGTTTGGTCCTCCAATGGAGGGATGAAGCGCATGTTACTAAAAGAGTTATGGAGTTATGAGTTTACATGTGGATGGATGGAGAGGGAGAGGGAGACCAAAGAAAAGATGGATGGATTGTGTGAAGAGTGGTGATATGAAAGAAAAGGAAGTTAGTGATAGTATGACGAGTGACAGGGCAGAATGGAAGAAAAAAACGAGTTGCGCCGACCCCAAATAACACGGGACAAGGGCAGGAAGATGATTAGTTTTGTTTAAAATTTATTGAAATTGAAGGCGCAAAATCGTTTGAAAGTTCCGAACTTTCGGAATCGAAATTGTACCTCCTTAAAATCTTTAGTATGAATTGTTAACACACATTTTTAAGGTGATTCTTTGAAACCGAGAGAACGTCTCATTCATCTGGCCTAGCTTTCGTACCTATCTATTTTGTGTTGTAAGCCACTGGGCGCAAATTAGTGCCTTTGATACATTTAGTGATCGGGGAAAACTAATATGCAAATAAAAATATCAAATTGTAAAGAAAAAACTAGGCCAGACGAATGAGACACCCTCTCGTTTTCTAAGAATCACCCTTTAGTTGATGTGATACCTATGCTTTAAAATAACAAAAATAAAAACTGGTGATAATGTCCAAAAAAGGATAAAGTACTTGAAAAGTTACTTGATCCTTGTCTAACATAATTTACTTGCAAAACTCTAGAATTTACTTCTCTTTGCACTAATTTCTAAACTTCATGGCAACTAAACCATTTGCGCGTTCCACAGGCAGTACAAATGTTATGGGTGAACCTGATCATGGACACCCTGGCGTCGCTGGCGCTGGCCACCGAGATGCCCACGCCGGACCTGCTGCTGCGCAAGCCCTACGGACGAACCAAGCCGCTCATCAGCCGCACCATGATGAAGAACATCCTCGGCCAGGCCATCTATCAGCTGTTTGTGATATTCTCGCTGCTCTTTGTCGGTAAGTACACTTATCATCTGCGCAGCCTTTCCACGCGAGCTTCAAAGAGATGTCAGCAAACCGTAGGTGCCCCGCAGGGTCAAGCCTTCAGGGGTCATCGGTTGTGCGAAAGTGTATCCGGGGCCCAGGAATAAAGGCAAAGAAGGAACATACTAGTAGGTTTTAGCCAGTAAAAGTCTAACATGCTCTCGGAAGGGAGAAGTCATTGGATGATTTCCTACTTAAAAAAAAACTCACACTTGAAGACGTCGACATTTATACAAATAAACAACCTCGTCCGCTTTATTATATATGTAGATAGAAACATAAGCGAGTGTCTGTTCGTGTTCCCAGGCGACCGTCTCCTGAACATCCCATCCGGACGCGGACAGGCCCTCGGCACGGAGCCCACGCAGCACTTCACGATCATCTTCAACACCTTCGTGATGATGACGCTGTTCAACGAGATCAACGCGCGCAAGATCCACGGCCAGAGGAACGTGTTCCAGGGACTCTTCACCAACCCCATCTTTTACTCTATATGGATCGGGACGGCGGCTTCGCAGGTATGTGGTGTGATGTAGTGGGTGGACCACCACAATAAACCGGTAATTGGTAATATTACAGATCTCTTAAACCAGTGGATTCTGGCTTTGGGAATAGAGCAGCAGCCTGCTGCTAGCAGGTATCGTGTTAATATTCTATAGACTTTTTGTCTATGTTTAGTGTAATATAGAGGAAAAATATAAACTTTTACAGTTTTAAACTTTTACAGTTGCCTGGACCAGACAAGACAACCACCAACCTGTCTGGTCGTAGGATCCCCGCTTTTCAACGGAGGTTTGCGGGTCTTTACATCCTGTTGGCGCATACCTCTAAAATAACTGACCAATTCATTACAATCCATAACCCAACTATTCCAGGTGGTAATCATCCAGTTCGGTGGCATGGCCTTCAGCACAGCGGGGCTGTCGATAGACCAGTGGCTGTGGTGCCTGTTCCTCGGCGCCGGCACGCTCGTGTGGGGGCAGCTCGTCACCACCGTGCCCACCAGGAAGATACCTAAGAGACTGTCGTGAGTAACTCCTCCAGAATTCCTTATCTCTATGTGGAAAACTTGCATTGGAATGCAAACTTTTCACGTAGAGATAGGCTGGAATCAATTAAAAGATCATATCGTTTATCCTATTTGTGTAATAAATATACATAACCGAAGCTCGCATAATGCTTCATAATGTGTTTATTACTTAGTTAAATCATTTCCTAAAAATTATGTGATCATAATATAAGTATGATAATACCATTAAGCTATCTCTAGTATGACTCTTAAGTATTTAGTTAATAGTATATATTTAAAAAAAAAAAAAAGCGGAACCACCCATACCAACGACCTTAAAGCCACTAGACCTCTAATAACAGGCGACGTATATCTGTCAACACATATGATTATAGATCTGTTGTCTCGACCATTCAGAACGCAGTACCCCGCTCCCCCGTACCAATCAGAACGTAGTACCCTGCTCCCCGTAGCTCAGCTAGTTGACAGAATTGTTTTAGTGCGCTAGTTCAAGCATGAGGCGTCTAATGGCTGTAAGGTCATACACACAAAATGTTTTGTGAACACATTAATTGTGTGTACTGTTAAGGAGTAGAATTCTTGCTACGAGAGCATTGTATATTGGTTATATCAAAAAACTAAATAAGTCTATTTATTTTCATGATATCCTTTATTTATACCGTGATTTAACGTGAAATTGTCATAAAAAAATATGTATTTGAACACCATTACCCTTGGCAATCGTTATGGAGTAGTTCAGTTCCTTCTGAAGGCCGCAAATAATTTAAAACAAATACATGACAAGTTAAAATGTCAGTCGTGCGGGCGATAAAGACAGATGTAACTATACAGTCTATATAGCTCCTTCCCTTTAACAATTCAGTTAATGACCTCTAATGAATATTGCCATCTGTGATATCGTTGAGCTGTACCGGCCCCGCTCTCCGCAGATGGGGCCGCGGGCAGCCCGACCCCGAGTCCATCCAGCCGGGCCCCGACTACGACGCGGACCTGGACAAGAAGCCGCGCGCCGGACAGATCCTCTGGATCCGCGGCCTCACGCGCTTGCAGACGCAGGTACGCGCCACACCATAGCACTCCACACGCCACACTCACCACAGCACACAAGGAAACGGATGACCTATGCTTAAGATCCTTACCTATTAACCGCTTGCCTCAGATTACTACTCCATCTCGTTGAGCTCTTCAATCTCCATAGGCGACAGAAGAGCTGACGAGATGGAGTATTTAGTCGTGGATGTGTGACTCTGGCAGAATAAACGCGATTTTATTTGTCGGATATCTGAGGTAGGCGGTTAAAGGGTCCCCGAAACGGTCATTTGTGAATGAAAATAGTTACGTGAATAATCTTTTGAATGATCGAACGACGCTCCGATTGGAGACGCGTCATTTGCGCACACTTCAGTTTTCGCTAAACGGGAACGCACATTATCATGTTGATTTAAGTATACTGAAATGATTTCAAACGCAGAAATGGCATTTTTGGCAATAACTCTTGCTGGTTCTATTAAAAAAAACATTGGTCCAAGGAACGGTACAAACTGAGACATTGATCCACTTATTTTTATTTTTTTCGACGTTGTCAAATGTAAAATTTCCTTTGGTGTCTCAAGATAGTCTTTAGAAATTAAAAAAAAAAACAATTAAAATATTTATTGATTTGTGGAAACTGTAGCGACATCTATGGCGTCACATAAGAACTAATCCTGCATCGCGCAATCAAAGTACTCCGCGCGTTTAGAACATATATAAATGCCCGACTCAACACTTCAAATGTTATGGCTACAGCGCTTACAGATGTCAACACGAGCAGACCTGGCAGTAAGCGAACAAACATCACTCGACGTTCTAGCAGCGATGGCAGACAAAATGCACGACCAAGCCATAGAAGTACAAACCGTATGTTTCTGCACCTGTCAAGGTCATACAAAAACATCGTCGCCACCACATGTACAAGAACAAAAAAAGCCGAGACGCCGTAATGCAACTAACGAGAGAGATAGCCGAGCTAAAAGTACAGCGAACAAAGCGAGTGACGCGCGGACATCGACGCCTCGTTCATTCACGATCCCGATCTCGATCGCGCTCAGCCGGACGAAACCATAAATACGATCACAAGGCGAGCGACGCTTGTCCTTGTTCGATCCAGCCCGTCCCGTGCTGCCCGCCCCCAGCGACGCCCTAAGCCGAGGTTCGTACCCCACAGGGGGTGCCCTTAGCGTGTAGTCGCTTAGTTTGTAAGGTTAGTTAAGTAAGCCCTGGCTGGAGGCTTTGATTCTAGAATCGAGGCCGCCACAGGCAAGTCCGGTTAAGCAGCCGACAACCTCCTAGGTTGACCTGAAAAAAAGCGACGCTTGTTACTTTCACCAGCGCTTCGGCGAGAATGTACGCAATTGCCGATCCGACAGGAAAACTAACAGAGATCTTGGCTATGACGGCCCACACCGAGTACTACAGCGGAATGATAAGACGTACACAATACAAGTCGGCGGAAAAACAAAAACTATCTCCATCGATCGACTGAAACCTGCATTCCTGCTGGACTCCACGCCTGAAGCTGAAGTCATCCGCCACACTGCCTACACTACGAGGACTGGGAGATGTTCAAAACCACCAGTACGCTTCGCTGGGGGGGAGCCATGTACCAGACACCTACATTCAGTATAAACGACCGCTCCGCTCAGCAATCACTAAGGCGCGCGCGCCGGCCGCGTAGATTTTATATGTACTTACGAATCTACGTAACTAGTAAACTCCACGTTCGATGAGGCGACAGCAGCGACACATCTTTATAGGACGGCGGATCCGCGCACTAGCTCGTTTGCTATTGGTCCTCTATTATTTTGAGTTTTGTGTGGTATTCAAAATTGTCTATATAGGCTGAGCAAATCACGAAATAAACATTCTGTTCTAAGATCCTGCTTGCGTTTTACTTACCAACCCTTGGTAAATTAACCATTTATTTAACAATAATGTAGATATCACATATGATGACGGCTTATAAAATTACTTAAGTTAATAGTAATTAGAGATTAAAGACGTAATGCAAAATGTATCAATAAATGTCAAATATGATGGTTATTTTGAAGAGAGTCTTGAAAATAACCATCATATTTGATATTAATTTAACAATAATGTTAAATAATTGGTTTCCACAAATCAATAAATGTTTTAATTGGCCTTTGACGATCAGAAATATCCTGACGCATATTGGTATCGGTTTTTTTTTCAATATTCGTCCGAATTTACTCTAATAATGCCTCAAATGAATTTTGTTCCATTTGAAGATTTTTTTTATAGTCATTCAGTTCTGTTTCTTGTATAGTTAGTAATTCATAAGTGAATCGATATATCTCAGTTTGTACCATTCCTTGGCAGCAAGAGTTATTGCCAAAAGTGCCATGTCTGCGTTTGAAATTATTTAAACATACCTAAGGCCTACTGTCCACGGACGAGTAAATTTAATAGACGCGTATTCGTACATACAAAACTATGAAAGTCTGCCGACGAATCGGCAACGTCTTGGAGTTTTGTCGACACAGTTTCATAGAAGGACGAATACACGTCTATGAAGCTCTCTGCTAGCTATCTGTGGACAACAGGCATAACTCAACACAACTTTGCCGCATTCCCGTTCAGCGAAGTGTGCGCAAATGACGCGCCTTCCGTCGAAGCTTCATTCGCCTGTCATTTGAAACGATCAGTCACATAAACATTTTCCATTCACATATGACCGTTTTGGGAACCCTTAACTGTTTAAAATGAGGCATATCTTAAATTAACTTGACTACGAGATGATTTATTGGTTATTTTATTTTAAATAAACAAGAGAATTGATTTAAAAAATATGTAACAGATACTGACATACTTAAATGTAGTATATTCAAGAAACTTACTTGTTTCCTTTTTACAAGATATGTTTCATCATACATTGACAAAACTTTGATGAGAGATTAAAAAAAAAATCGAATTTAAGAAAATCCGTTTTTTATGTTATTGAATCTCATACTAAAGTATATCTCATCCGTCAAACATTGCTATGTGGCTTAATTCAGCGGCTGGAAAGTTGGTGAATTTTGTCGGGGCTTTCATAATTTCATACCAAAACTATTCGCAGTTTTTCTATGAAATTATCGGGAAATTAGGAACACTACACAAAATGGGATAAATGTTGGGGTTTGATGTATGTACATCATTCATCTGGGGGAATTCAATGGTTGAATAAAGTTTATTCATGCCTGAATAAATTATTCGGGTATGAATATTTTTTTTTTAACTGCAAACAATAGTCAAAAAACTTTAAAATTAATGTTATCGAAATGTGTGAAGTGCCTGACTATTATTTACAGTTACTATTTTACTGGCGGCATTCTTGATTATTATTACATTATTATTTGGAATTATACAGTTTTATTAAATTCAATAGCACAGAATAGTCGCATACATTTTAAGAAGCTGTCAGTAAATCCTCATGGGTTGCATCATGATTATTGGCTGTGATAAAAAGACTGATAAATAAAGAAAGAAAAAACATGATGGTATTCCATGATATTTTATTAATAAAAATATGATTGCTGTGCATATTTACCAATATACGAATAATTTTTAAGTAAACATGTCACAGTGATGATAAAATTATAAGAAATCTAAATAATAATAAGAAAAAAAGCAAATCATTAAAAAAATGTATTAGGTCTCGCAGACTACATGTTCGAGCTTTTGAAAGAGGGATAAGTTTTGAGTTTACAGCTTTAATACATACAAATATATATACAGCAAAGGTCAACAGGTCAACACTGCGGATACCTTGGGCATCCTAACGCTAAGTCAACGATATTATTGTCCTTATTAAATATACTTTTACTATTTTTGCATACAAACGAATATAACCACCATTTTTATATGCATCCATATAGACTATATCGTCATAGAATCTATAGAGATTACGCTGAATCATCATATTTTACACATCCTTTGATTTGTTCGTACAGTAAGCCGGAATTTTCACAGTACGAGTCGGAACAAATAATAATATATATTTCATAACAAAAAAAAAATAATAATACACAAATAATTTAATCCGTAAAAAACCGAATTTCAAATAACTGTACGTTATTATTTCGTTTTTATTATTTCTTTCTTGATTATTTTTTTTCTATTTTTATTTCCTTATTATTTTACGTCTCGTATGTTTCGTTTCATTCTCCTATACTTCTGTTCTTTTCAAGACATTTATTTTTATACCTACACAGAGAAACACTTTACAAAGTAATAAATAGTAGTATACGCTATTATTATTTTTGGCCCATGACTAACGTAGAAATTAACTTATTGTTCGGTCACTAATTTTGTTTCAAAAACCTTTCTCCTTCAATATAAAAAAAGAACTTCTTGAAATTGGCAACCGAACAAGCCTAAACTCTAGAACTTTTGTTTATCCAACAAACTATTTTTCATTTTACTTCTTCAGTACCTGGTTTCATGACATGTATGTATTTGTTTATTGCATTTGATTTTTATCTATTATCTGTATTTAAATCTTCAGATTCACATCCTGCTGTCTCCTACTCTAAATCCTTATTTGTCATGAAACCGGGACACCCCCTTAGTGTCACTAGATAGACTTAAAAGTAACCGCCATGCATGATCCGCAGTAAAAAAAGAAATACAGTCTGACGCTTCCCGGTTTTTATTTATTTTTTACTATATTTAATACCTGGGTTGACTACCGCCCCTCCCACTACTCATTAGCATGCTCTTTTAGGCTGTTACAATGTTACTTATCCCTCGTATTTACCTTCAAACAGTTACTATGACTACCCCGATAGATATATCAGTATAATATTTACTCAACATAAACCACATAGCGGTATGAATATGACTATCTCTGTCTTACTCTATCTTTTATTTAACTCTAGTCATACTGACTGTTTGATTTTTTTTTTGACTATTTATGTTTTTATTTTTGTCTGTTTTTATTTTTTATTTTTAAGAATAGTATTTTTTGCTTGTGATACGCCAACCCGAAACATCCTCGCTACTGATCCAAAGCAACCCAGCTCTGTAAATGTCGCCGTTACACAGACCCTGACAGTGCAGGCGTGCACGGCGTACCGACTAACATGCGTTACCTATATCAAAGTAATTATGGCAGTAACATGACTGGTTCACATTCATAATAATTTATCCACTTAAATATTATTTTTAATATTATTTTCTACCAAGTTGTGTTCAGTTACTGCTGTTAAAATGAACGTTAATTTTGAGTGTGGAGTGGATTTTTCTTGAGAAAAAAAAATTGTAAAAAATACACACGTAGCGAGAGCATGCCGAATGTGCTCTACTAACACAAGTCTAACCATTTTCGGTGGAACCTCTTTCCTTTGCCGTTGTGTTGTTGTCAGTGTTTTATGTTTTGTTTATTTTTCTGTTTTGTTTTTTTTTTGTGTTTTGTTTTGTTCTTTTGTGAATGTTGTCCCCGTAGTGGCGTGTTATGTCGGGGTGTGTTCGGTCAGGTGGGTACAGCGTCAAACTGGGCGGCGAGGGCCATCATCCGTAGTTTTGCATTGCCTTGCCGTTGGAAAGTTGCCTTCTTTGTGTTATTTTGCGTAAGTCTTGTTAGGCTTGATGTAGTGTCCATTATTGTAAATGTATATAGCGGTGCTCTAATGCAGCGTCGCAGGTAAGTATAGTATGTATGTAGAGACAAATAACCAGTACTTAAATTTATAAACAAAAAACAATAACCAAAAAAAGTGAGTGTTTAGCTTCCTAACTTTTTCGACGTTCTAAGATTGTGCAAATATCACGATTATTTTGGTTTTTAAAAACAATTTTTTTATTTTTTTTTCAATAATGAGATATTTTCACAATAAAAAACCGTCAAGAATACTAAAAATCACGTAATATGTTCCTCCTTGGCTCCTAAATAGATGTTTAACAAAAAAAATACTATAAACTATAGCATGGTAGATGTTCTAGTGTAAGTACCTGTTCTCACAAGTATATGCGAAATAGCAAGCCACCACCATAGAACGCATATGGAATTTGATATTAAACATAAATAAATAGAGATCAGTTTAAACGTTACTGTACATTTGTTTTAAATAAAAATAAAGCCTGATGGCATTTTAAACTAGGTGTTACCTGAATAGGTTTAGTGCACCCTGGTTCCTATCCAAGCATCTTAGGCGTTCCCTGCGTTGTTTAGGACTAGTATATACGGCAGTCGATCTTCAGGGTAGCTAAGGCCTCGATTGATACCCCTTATTATTTTCTCACGTTATTTTTATTTTTATGTCTCTTTATTTTCTCCTTCGTTGGCACTCTTCAGGGTCATATTCGTATCACGCGACACTGGCCAGCCCTGGCCCATACACGCATCAGTATTACACGATTACACATTATTCCATTTCGTTTTTTATTTCCTGAATTTTCTTTTTTGTTTTAATAAAGGGTCTGTTTTTCCGTGTTGGCCTGCTTGCGGCTAGGACAGATATGGAACAGATGTTTCATGATTTAAAATAGTGCTGGTGAATGTTTTTTGTTTTGATCTCATCATCTCATTGATCACATTTCTTTTCTATTTTTCGTTCCGTTTTCAATTCTTGTAATTAAACAGCGATATTTATAGTGCTGTAGAATTGATTTATAAATAACACAATTTTAAATAAAAATGTTATTTTGAGTTAATTTAATAAAAAAAGAAAAATGTTGAAATAAAAATCTCATAATAAACACATACACTAACAACGTAAAACAATACTTATGTGATTATTTTTTTAACAAAAATGACAGTGGTATAATTACAACGAAAGCAAGACATATTGGTCAGATATATCAACAAAAACCAACCGAACCAATACAACCATCACCATAGCACTACCTATGATGCATGATCAAACCAACCCACTGTGTCTAACTAAATCCACCACAACACTGAGATGATGATGTCTATAAACTAAAACAAAACACGTCACCACCCCTTGTCAATAACTGCACAAACACTAACTCCCACTGGCTGAAAAAAGGCCACTTTAAAAAGGCCGATTAATCAACGACAACCTGATAATAAAGATTAATAAAAAAAAAGAACTCTGCCTTGACTGATTTGAAAATTATAAAAAAGAACAAAACCCCGTGCCATATCTGTCCGGCGGCAGTTGTAAAGCTAGGGCTGCGCACGTAGGACGGTGTCGAATGGGGCGTGGAGCCGCGCGTCGTAGAGAGATGTTGTTGGCAGCCCCGGCCGGTGCTGGAGACGGAGGTCTAGTGGCGGCCGCGGCGGCTCGCGGCGCGCTGCCTGCACAGGACGCTGACGGTACCGCACCCGCCCCCCTAGCCCCCCCTTAACGTCTGGACACGACATACATAGGAACAGGCATGGCCAATAATATGTGTCAACTTGGCAAATACAAAACTGACTTTCTCTTACGAGATTGATTGAAATTGTATAGTGTAACGAACACTGTCACAATATTAATTTGAATGTTATATGTGAAAGAGAAATTAATTTCCGAAATTTGTAAAGTGAACACATATTGATGCTCGTGACTTTATAGAAGATCGGTACATCGGATGAAACACGCCCACACAGATTACGTACGGCAATCGTAAACATAACAAAAACCGCGAGTGCGCCGGCACACGCTGTACGGGAAACGTGTGTGCGTGCGTTTTCGTTCCAGACATGGAACCGACCTTCTGTACCTATCTATTTCGTGTCCTAGCCCCTAGCGCGTAGCATCCTGGTGCCCTTACACCTCCAAAACTCCTGCAAAGGTTGCGGCGACACTCGACTGCCTCAATAATTTTGCAATGGCACACACTTGTGGACAGATTTGGCACGTTTGAGCACTTGTAGCTAAAGTGCACTTGCCGCTAAAATTATGCTGAATTCGGCACATATTTCGACAAATCTTTGAATATGCACAATCGTTAACGAATTTGGCACGAATGTGTCAAAATTTGGACGCTAATATTTGATTAGGCACAGTTTTGAGTAAAATAGGCAACAATTGGTTGCTCTTGGCACGATTTTCAAAGATAGCGCAACGAAGATTGTAGTCTACAGCTCAGTAATGATATAAGGCTTGTCAAAACTGAATTGGATATGTTGCAGATTCTAAATTAAATGGGGATCAAAGGTTTAGTACAAATATTTCTAATTTGGATGTGCAAAAAACATAGATGTGTGTTGAATTATGTAGATAAAAAAGCGAGTAGAGTGTCGTCGAGTAACCGTTAGCAATCAATAGTTCTGTTTTCTCGTCTGTTATGCATCTACCCACGACTTCTGGCTGTAGATCTCGCCCTGTTCCTACTGAAGCTCACAAACATGTAGTTTGTGCGCTTGAGTTCGCTCCTGTACTGGCACCGTCTCGTCCGCCGACCCTGAATCAGCACCCTGTGATATCGACGCCTCCTCCGCTCGTGACACATGTGTCACAGTGCCACCCATGTCGCCCCGACCGCGTCCCATCTCGTCCTGCTTTGTGTTTCACTCTCTGTCTCCAGTCAGCCAGTCATTAGACTCAGTGTTTGTTTTAGCCGTTATCGCAGCACCTTAGCTCTTTTGTTTTGTATTTAGCTGAGCGAGCATGGCGTCCACGTTTCCCCAGCACCGGATCCTCTCATCGTGTCATCGTCACTTCGGTAGTGCATAGTTAGCAACGAGGTTCGAATAGTTGCATGTCGTAGCCACGACGTAGACGTTTCCATCGTTCCCTCCACAGACGTCCCCGAACTCTGAATACAGACAACTAGGTCGTAACAAAGAACATCCACACCACACTCTAAGATAAAGGTAGCGGTGGGTCGGTATCGCGGCGCTAGAGGACGGCAGCGAGGGTGTCTCGGGCGGGCTCCGGTGACGGCGGCGTTGTTGCAGCTGCGCGTGGTGCGCGCCTTCAAGTCCACGCTGGAGGACATGGAGGAGCGGCTGTCGGCGCACTCGGCGGCCGGGCTGCGCTCGCGGCTGCGCGCGGCGCCGCAGGACATCGCCTACATCGACGCCGACGACGTGCCGGCCGCCGCCCGCACCGAGACCACCATATTCTGAGCTGCCTCCGACCCGATCCGACCGACCAGACGCACTGACGACGTTTTGTTTTTATTGTATGCAAGTTTTTCGTTTGTCCCCGGCGGCCCGCCGTCGATCGTACTTAACGCCGCAATCTCCCGCGTAATCTCATCGCTATCGCCGCGCCCTATCTCGTTCTGTCTCGATCGCGTTTACGCTTGAACGATTAATCGACTCTTAATTTTTAGTACGTTAAGAATTTTTATTAAGTGTTAAAATTTTTTAGTGCTAGGTAGTTGATAGAGCAATAAACTACTAGACGATGTTAGCGGCCCGATGTTAGGCTCGTAGACCGAATTGTGCCTGGGACCGCGCCCCGAGCGCGGCGCATTCTGTACATTTTCAAATCATATTTGTAACCTGTTGATGTTTTCATAATAATGTTAACGTTTCCATAGAGAAGTGTTTGCATATTTTAATAGTTGACGAATGAGCATACGTGTGTCGGGACCCCTGTATTTCTTAAACGTAGGTTATTCGACTCTTTCTACCGATCTTTTTAAATGAACACTGCTATTTTAGAGATGAACATATTTGTACATAAATTAGTAATCTTCAAAACGTCTTTTTATGAATATCGGAGCAGTGATATTTTGTATAGGTAGCTATATGAAAATAAATGATGAAACTCCAATTTAAATTGTAACTTTTTAATAATCCTTGAACTTCGAAATTTTACGAAAAAAATAAATGAATAAAAAAAAACTTTTTAAAGTTTCAACTTCGTCACTTAGCTTTTTGTGTAAGTAGTTTGTTACGAGAAAATATTATTATTATGAGATATTGAGGGTACTTGGCAGCTTGTGTGTTTTGTTTCATAGTACATTTTGGGACCACTTTTAACCCCTTTCTAACTTTGAGATCTATATCTTCATTATATATCGGTTATGAGACAGTAATTTGTCTATAAATAAAATATAATTAATTAAAAAACTATAGATTCTTATGTATACGCCTAAAGTTTAGTATGAATGAGACACTTCACGCTTACAAATGAGAACCGAAAGAGCTCTAAGATATAGTGTATCTTAAAAAACTTCTTGGTTTTTGCGAAAATGTTACGAGAGTATTTACATTGAAAAATAAAACTGTAAGCAAATTCCATAGCTTTTTTTTCGCCTGTCTTGTTCTGGTGGGGGTGGCCATTTAGCCCATACGCTCTATTTCAGATGTTGACGGTAAGTTTAGGTCTGACGCATAGGGAGCGTACCCTAGTAAGTATCAGACGGACTAAGTAGGTACACGTTGAACCAATATGTTGATTAGAGCATGGAATCCGTGGTGTCTGCACCTTGGCTGCCCAGCGTCTTCGGTCTCCTGGCTGCTTGAATCATAGCAATCTGTCATCCACTGTTGGCATATACATCATGATATAACATTATTGTAAGAGAAATTCAAGCATAATCCTATTTTTTAATATCTTGTAGTACCAATAAGCGAATTCAAGAGAATTTCTCTATTTTAAATAATGTTGTTTATGTTGTTACAATTTTTTAATTTATAATCCAAGACCAACAGTTTTTATTTTATTATCCCAGTTAAAATGACAATTGCATATCATTCAATAAGCTGTTTTACGTACACCAATAAAGGTGAGAGCAAGCGGACATCTTGTATGACGTCATGTCAAACAAAATGGCCGCTGCGACTAGTTTGTAAGTACTGAGCATTATAATGAAGCAAATGTATATTTTTTTGGTACAAAATGTTGTTTCTTTGATTGTTTTTAATTTTTTAATTATTTTTTGCTTCGCATTTACAGTGTGATCATGCTTATTACAGTGTTATGCATGTATACTGATGTCTGTGAGTATTGCACAATTTGTATTTTTTTTTTCTTTAATTATTACCATTGTAAGTAGATATTTGTACAGAGTCTCTGATAATATACTTTTCATTTGAATAACTATTTCATATTATCAGACTCTCGAGAAAGGTTTTATATCCGAATTTTTCATTTTTTTATTATTGTAACAGTTCAGCATTTAATAAAAAATGGTTTTTATATACAACCACAATAACCTACAAAACTTCTAACACTGTAGTCGATAAGCTGATAAAATATTTACATGAAAAATAAAATGAACGCATAAACTAATATAATCTCCACTATTACACCAAATTAGTAAACTAAGTATTATTTTAAAAGTAAATAAAATAAAACGGCTCTTACATTATCCACTTAATTTTTTTTTTCATTAACTCGGTTGTGTATGTACTTATGTAATAAGTTGATTTTCGTAATCTTTATTTATTTTTGAGTTTTACTGTAACAATACGTTTAATTGTTAAATAATACATACTTAACCGGCACTATAAACCACTATAGTAAATAAAAAACTCATTATAATAAAAGTATTTACTTGACAAATGTTGATATTTTATTTTTTTGTACCTCAAAACACGTCGATAGCAATAATCGAAGCAAATAATTCGCGCAGTAGCTCACATACCGGACGATTTTCATTTATCTGAGTAGCTGTAGTTCTCACACGGTATTTAAACTATGTTTTTTCTTATTATTTTGTTTATATATTTAGTATTTTGCTACTGGATGCCCTCGACCCCGACCCAGCTAGTGAATGCCCCCTATCCTAGTTACAGTTAGGCACTTTACTAACGAAACTGCTTTCTAAAAATATTTCCATAGTTTTCTATAGCTACAACTCTTCACTATTAGTAGTGGTGTTCTAAAGACAAATGATTGTTGAGATCGTAATATTTTTTATTAAGTAAATATAAAACTGCCGTTTGATTTTGGAACGCCATCGGCGAGTTTCCACGTAATGTCTAGTGTTTTGGCGACAAAGCAGTTTGGTTACGCGGCTGTGGTACTTGGTAGTTAGGTACTGCGCAGTGGCGCCTGCGGACGCGTACTGACACGTCCGTCATGTTGTTTTGCAGCAAAAGGCGGACATATTGGCCGGTCGCAGGATATTTGTCAATAATTATTTGGCGGAGCACCGAAGGATCAGCGTGCAATCTGGCGGCAGCTCCCTGCCCGCGCTCAGCCCTGTATCGCATCAGAGCGATGATTAAATTATGCCCCAAAATATTTATAAAACGACACTAAAGTGAAAGTAACAAGTATAAAGAAACACGGACTCAAACTACTGCCATTTAAAAACTAAAACAAAATATTCCAAACGAATATTCTAAAATTATGATAATTACAGATTTTCGCTAAAACTTCTAAAAGTAAAAATAATTTTTTGAAATCTCTTAAAAATGTAAATGCAGTAGATAGTTAAGAATTGTTTATTAAAATATAAGTAAAATATTAGACGATTCGCAAAAATATATTGATTAGATTTATATGATAACTATGGTGCACCACTATTTAGATGGAGTATATTAGATTTTGAGCAAATTATTTTATGACCGGTATATATGGACGAAATATTAAAAGTTTCTGATAATATATTTTAAAATGATATCGTGTTAATTTTTCTGTAAATATATAAATCTTTAAACTCATCTTTTCTTGTAATTAATATGTTTAAAATAACTGTTGTGTGTTAAAAATAAAAGTATATAATACGGATAAAGTCATGTGCCATTTTTATAATATATAAAATAAAAAAACGAAAATACACAATTTGTGCTACTCAAGTGCTTTTATAAACGTTTTTAATAATAAGATGATATTTAAATTTGCTTGTTATTTTAGTTTGTTTATTTTATTGGAAGAATGCGATCTAGATGTGAAATATATTTAGTGTTAGATGATGTGTCTTTTTCATAGAAGCTCGGGTGTGTTTTGTCTTTAAGTAGTTGGCGGGTTTGATTGATCTGAATGTGTCGGCCGCAACTACAAAACACAAACGCTATGCTCATATTTTTATAGACTATACATCGTTTTAGCGAGACAGTAGAACTGTATGCATATTTGTTATATGGCACAATTAATATAGTTTTATACATTTTGCATGAATTGGAGAATTACTAAGTAATCTATTATAAACTCTGTCTTTCTTTTCTTTTTACTGTGTATGTTGGTAATGATTTGCACGATAATGTGTTTTTTTGTTCTGCATAGTCGTTACCAAGGTACCTACCTGTCTACCTATTTCTTACACTACACAACTGTCACTACTCTTTGATCTTCCATCTCATCTCTTTGTGTTTGTTTCCTCTTCACCAAGGTATCTCAAGCAAATTTAATTATCATTCCAATGTTTTGTGGTAAAGTAATATGTTTATATGTTAAGTATATACTAAATATTTAATAAAAAAACTTTTGTGTATTGATTCTTAAAGTTTAATGCACCACAAGTAGAGACTAAATCATTGCCTGCTACATCAATGTTAAGACTTAGGAGAGTATAGTATACAAAAACCTATTATATTTAAATTATGAATGATTAATCGTGTCTTGGTGTACACCAAAAGTTAGATGTAAAAAATATTAAATACGTTTTTTCAAAAAAATTAATAATTACGCTTGTAGTAGGTGCAAACACGCCGATAGTGATAATCACGTAAAAATATAATAACAAAACCATAGCAAAGCATGATTTCTCGCTATACATACCTATCTAACTCGGTATAATAAACTGGTACTGTTATTAATTCGTTATTTCTAAAGCTTCTTGTCTCTTAAACTTTAGTAATAAAGTATCTATACTCCAAAGTAACTTTCATTTCACCTGCCACATTGTGGAGAGCTGCAATTATAAGGTAAACTTGCAGTATTCAGAACATATTGATGTGTCGATGTTGCTCCAAATGTTGTTGTTGGCGGCCAGTGGCCAACATGGCCGATGGCTGTGTATGTCGTACAGTCTAGTCGATGTTAGACAGCTTGGCGCTTACACGCGACGTTGTAGACCGTAGCGCACACTTCGACTTGGCATGGACTTAGACGTTGTGTCTTTGCGTATATGATGCACATACAACCAACTGCGAATAACTGCAAATAATTCCACAGCAAGGTAAAGGACAAATTTTTTATTCGCACATACTGTAAGGCTTGCAGTTTCTATAATATATGTATTGTATTCACTTTGTATGTAACATATATGCATTGACAGTAAACAAATAACTAGAATAGATCGTGCTCAGCTTGAAATATAATCGCCACGCTAAATCAAATATATGTAAATAATATCACATATAAAGTTAATCGACAACCCAAAAAATCACAGAAAGCAAATCAATTTTAGGCATCATTGTTGTTAGTTTCACTTTGTAATATATTATATGTATGCTTCCTGTAACATAGTTGTAAATAGCTTGATTAGATTGTCCTATACCGGTATACATAGGTAGAATGATCTGGTATGTGAGCGACTACGTCGACCCAACGATATATATGTGTGTGCTTCACTAGACTAGATAGCATGATGACAAAGACATACAAACACAAGTGCCGATTGTTTACAAGAACACACACAAACACACAGACACACAAAACATGATTATTTTAAACAAAGTATCAAGGAACCCGTAGGATAAGTGTTCGATGTTTAAATGTTCATAATTATTGTATTTTTTATTATTATTTTAATTAGTTGTTTTTATTTTATTATTTTGTTACTTGCGTTTTTACAAAGATGTATGTAACGGAGCCCTGGATGAAAAAAATATAAAAATTCTAGTATATAAGTGCACACCCCATGAATGTGCTTCTTTAAGATGCCTAAGAGGATGTACCCCGCGTATTATACTTTTAGTTCTGTTTACTGTGTATCTATATATATACTTCTTCTACTCTGCTCATCGCTTCGCGAGGCACACTGCTTCGTATAGTCCCCCCTGATACATTTCTATACTTTCTGATATTACACTCTGTTGAAAAGATTTATCACTGCTAGTGTCGGACGCGATTCTACCCAATCTCTTCAGAAAACCTTTAGTAAATTTCCAAAAAGAAGGACCTTCAATAGCTTGTACTGTAGTCCTTCAAATCTTTATATATAGTATTTGTATGAGTAGAATCACGTTGGACCCCCAGCACGCAGTATATATATGTATCTGTCTATGTATCTTCCACGCCCCGCTCGTCGGCGGCGCGCCTCTCTGTGTCGTACCTTTAACTTCATGTTCTCGTTTTTATTTTCTTTTCCATGAATACCCAAATTGCACACGGAAGGTGATAGGTGGCGAGTTACAAGAACGATTGATACCCGTCCCCTACAGCAAGACTTCAACCGATCAAGCTGTAAGATTCACGTTTATGAGAAAACAGCCTGTTTCAATCACTTTTCTGTTTTATTTTTTTGACTATTTTTATGTTAACATATTTTGTTTTTTATTTTTGTTTGAAAATGTTTTTTTTTAATACTGTACTCTGTCTATCTATACCTACAACTTATCCGTTCTACCTGTATCCCACTTGCTTGTGAGTCGTAGTGACTTTGCACTTCCACACTTATATATTACACTTTTAAACTCCTTATAAACGCTTTGACACTATAAGAATCCTATAAGGCTGCTTTAACCCGCACTGACGCTTATTTTCTATAAATCCTAGAATGTACCTACACTGAACTACACTTGTGCCTCATATACAGGTTGAATTATGATCAGAAATCACGATAACAGAAAGTCTCTTGATTAATTTTTTAATCTCAATGGATGTGAGACTAGAAACGTTTAAGGCCCTGCTTCAAAGTTTCTTTTTTTCATTTTGCAGGTCAAAATCAAGTTGTATGTTGAATAAAGTATGATTGACGGCCGTAATACGTATTTATTTACGGAATATTAATCAATAAAAACCTCTCAGTTCGTCTTACCGTATAGAATTACGTTTTCATGAAAAAGCCATTCAATAGGGTAAGACGATCTGAAAGAGTTGTATTAATGATTTCGCCTGCAAAATGTAAAATACTTAAGAAAATTTTAATTTCGCGGGCTACCTGGCGCTTTCACCATATGAGAGTGCTCAATTTCCTTTTTTTTAAGCCAATTTGAAAAAAAAAAATACTGAAAAAAATATTCTTACTTTGATTCTACTGTGAACCCTATCAAAAACTCAGCCTGTATATTAAATATATGCTGTTGTTGAAGTGCACCGTCAATGTCGTCTGCATGCCTATCACAATCATTTGCATGGATCCTACCGCATGTGCTGTGTTATAATTCATATATAATAATATATACTTATATTTAATATAATATAATATTATAATCTTTCACTTGGGCTGATGTGGGTGTGTCGATAAAAAAAAAAACATATATTTTCACTAATTGTGATGGGATTTTTGTGGAACTGTGCTGTAATTTAATCGACTTCAAATAAAAAGTCTTGTATTAAAAATATTATCTTACTAACTACTGTAAATATATTAATATCCCTTTATTATTATGATGATCTTGAAGTCGATTTTGTAATCGTTGTAATGCAATGTAAATATCGGAATGATTGTTTTTTTTTTAAATATTGATGTTCACATTGGTTTTGATTGATGTGTTAATAGTATAATCAACGATAATTACACAAATTTCGAACAATGGATTATTAAATTATTTAAAACTTTAGTATTCTCATAGGAGTCTAATTGGGCAAAAATTTTAAATTGTAAATAGTCAGTTTATAAACGCAAGTATGACTAGAAGTCCCAGTAGAATCAGCTTTTATGTTAATTTGGCAACCATACATCATGGCATAGCGACTTTTGTTTTTATTTTTTGCCTCACATAATGCACTTGGCCTGGTCCACACATCCGGTACCCGCATTAATCTGTAGTGAAACTCGAACTACCGTCCTTTACAACAGATTCAATTCGCAAATACCCTCCAATGTGTGGCCACGGCAATGAATTCGTCAATTCGTGGGGTCCTACTATAGTAGTGCCAACAAGCCAGGGATTCGTCATAATAGCTTTTAACTCATTTGAGAATTAGACGCATCCAAGGTCATTTTTAACTAAATAGCTTTTAGAGTTACAAATTTTTTCTATATCTCTGTCATAGGGTAGTACAACGCTTTACGTCTATGTACATGTATGTAAAAGGAAGTCGAAGATCGTTGAGGGTTTTTGTCAGCTTGCTTACAATATTTCGGATATAGGACGTTGTTGGGTAAAGCGATGTTGCTTCGTATCATGTGCAATGTAATGTGTCCGTAGGGCAAGAGCATAACATAGAGCTTTCGCGCGTAGCTCACATAGTGGAGTAAATACAGTCACAGAGGTGCGGAGTGCATGAACACCGAGGGCCCTCCTACCTCTCGGCCAGGGTGTCTGTATTCAGAGGCGTTGAGGCGAAGCCCCGGCCACTCACTGCATGGCATGGCTCGCCACCTACAAACTATCCTGTGACTGGAATTTTGATACCTAACGCTTTCTTGCCTCTTTTTTATGGTTCGGTGTGCTTCTATATGTTGAAATTGTACATTTCTGGTCGTCCCTCCCGTTAGTTTCTCTTGTACAAGTGTGTCTTGAGACCAACTGGAGGGATCCGTACCAGGGTCTGCGGCACACGTGGCGCTCTGAACGATTCTGAAACACTGACAATTTGATTGGCATATAAACTTTAATCAATAATGTCTGCATTTGATTGTGTCAGTGAGAATGTTCGCACTTGGAGTTTACGACTCGTCTTTCATGGTGTCACTGTAAATTCTGTGCAAAGGTAGCGTATTGTGTGACACGCTAGGCGAGTGGTAAGCTCCAGGTCGGGCGCGGCGTATGCCGTGGCTCGCAGGCTGGCACTAACCGCTGACCGCGCCGCAGATCCGCGTGGTGAACGCGTTCCGGCAGGGGCTGGACTCGCGCGGCTCGCTGGCCGACGCGGCGCTGGCGGAGGCGCTGCGCAAGCAGACGGCGCTGTCCAAGCGGTTCTCGCACTCGTCCAGCATCGACTACGCCGACGCGGCGCGGGACACGCTGGCGCCGCACGACATCGACGTGGAGCGCCTGTCCAGCCACAGCCACACGGAGACGGCCGTGTAGCCGCCGCGCGCCCGCGCCCGCACGCGCCCGCACGCGCCCGCATGCGCCCGCACGCCGCGGTAGGATAGTGTGCCGCGCGCCGCAGCTCATCGATGCAATAATTTAGCGTTAATATCAGATCAGTATTATGGACGCCGCCGCCCCGACACCTCCGTGCCCGCGCACGATACGAACCGTTACGCTGCCATCGCTCTAATTATATTATTACATATAATAATAATGCTAAAACGATTGTGTATAAAATCATATTTTGAAAGGTAACGAGGATGATCAAGATTGGTATTTGATTTAGAACACGTATGGTTGGGGGCGCCGGTACAGCCGGGCCCGCTTGTCTCGCAGCCACAGTGTACTTGAGCATAAGTTATATTGTTAACTAGTGTGTTTAATTATTCGATTGTTTTGAAAATATTTTATTATTATACGCGCGCGTCGCGATGCGCGCGTCTGTTGAACAAATAAAAAAAATATTGTCTAATTATTAATTTTAGATTTAAGCGCAGTGATGAGCGAATGGAAGTGTGTTTTTTGAAAAAAAAAAAAAAAGTTTTCGCATACCATCGTGTCATCTCTTACACGGAATGAAATGTTTTATATTGCTTTTGTCAAAGACATGTTGTGGAGAGAGGGCGGGCGGGGCCGGGCGGGTCGCCTCATCTTTTGTATAAAGTTATTTCATTAGTAGCGCAGATCATGGTTTGTACGTACGCCGAGTGATATTACGGCCGCGCGCGCCCCCGCCCGCCAATACTAAATATATATATATATACTTAACTAAATTATTGAAGTATTAGTTAAGGTGTTTGTTATAAATTTCAATAACTTTTTTGTTTTTACGACCTTTTTCCCCTAAATCTAAGTATACATATGTAAGTCATATCTCGAAGCGTAGACGCATAAACAGAAAAGTTTCTACACAAGAACCGTACGCAATGCATTCTTGTGTATAAACCGACGTAGTCCACTTTGAACATCTTCAAAATGTTTAAAATAGAAATAAACATTAAAATTGTATAGCTGAAGGTATTTATTTGTAATGCTAGTCTCTTATGAAACAAAATACTAATTATTCAATTATTATAATGTACTTATTGATTATTGATAAATACTTCAAGTTTATTAAACAAGATATAGTCTACGGTGTAACGAATTGATTTCGGAATTCTTTGTCTATGAGCAATAGAACGCGCTCCACATAGGCGACGTAGGATCGCAGCAGTGGCATTTTGAACTTATAAAGTAAGACATGTACTTAATCGAGTTAGTGACGAATTGTACCGATCGCTCGCCGGCCACTTGTTATAGTGTATTATGGTATAATAATGAGGATCAGACGATCTAGCGAATCGGCAATGTTCAATTTTGTATAGAACGTTTCATAGTAGCGGTATTTGAGAGTTGTTACGTTTGATTTGTGAGGTTCGTTGGTAGGCGCGCTCCGCACGGACGCACGCGTACGACACGCGGACGCGACGCGGATCGACACGACACGGACTCGACACGGCCCGGCGACGACACCGACGGACGGACGAGTGGCGCGACAACTATTAAAACTATTAAACAATCTTGTAAGTAATTAAGTATTAGCTTCGAATCAATAAAGCCTTTTTAAAAAAAATTAGTTAAAAAATGAAACTATTGAAACTTCACAATGTTTAAATAAAATAATATTAGTTATGATTTCAGTGAATAGAGAGGTCTTGGTATCGTTTGTGTATTATATAATATTGTTTCGTTGATATTCGTTACCACGAGTTCCCCAATGAAAGACATAAATAATTAGGAGTACATGTTCGTAGAGATGCGCGCGCAGCCCGCGCCATCCCTTACCTAACAACAATTTGTTTGACACGACAGTCTGCCACTAACATTTTAGGTGATAAGTCCCATTGTTGTATTTTTCGTCTCACAATAAATGAAAATCTATTTTATTGTTTTTATATGTGTGTTTTATTTTTACTTGCCCTTTGTTATCTCAAACATAACTGCCTGAGCTCTAGAGGTAGAGCTCAGGCTAGAGGAGCCGAGCACAAGCCGAGCCGATCTATTCGCGGTGTCAAATGTGAACGTACTACGAGCCTCCATCGATCTCTGTCCTCGAACGAGATACTAAACCCTTTGTGCTCGTCAAAAAATCTACAATAGGCGGAGCACAATCGAGCACGAATCAAACTCGAGCGCGCTCGATCGAGGCTTGTAAGGGTCAGCGCAGACAGAGAGGAGCGCATTAAGAGATGATTTTATTAAGGCACTCGAAAATGAACTTTAAGTTTATTGAAATAAAGTGCAGATAGGCTTGAACTTGACCAAAAATTCTCACGCGTCCTCGAAGATACGCGGGGAGCCCGAGGAAGATTGAGCACGTTCAAAATTTCCGGCGCCTTACTTTATTAATATCTTCTTCTTCAACCAAAAGCGCAATTATAATTATATCCCAGTACACCATTGTTGACGAACCGCGACAAACTGGCATGTTGCGCTGGAATGGTAACCCAGAACGGTTTACTCGCGCAGGCTCACGAAATCGCGCGCATGCTCGAGCATACGCGATCCATCAGAAAATGCCCGAAATCGCGCGAGAATTATTCCTCCTTTTGCGCTGGCCCTAAGTCTGTCCACACTACACGAATTTGTGCTCGGCTTCTTTAGCGTAGACCCACCAGCTTTTGTTGTCTTTTTAAGGTGAGAAATCATCAAATGAGATCTCTCGCTCTGGGTGGAACGAGAGGGCCTGTCAGTTGTACGTTTACAAACATTTAAACTCACATACACAAGACACTCAGAGCCGGGAAAACTGACTGTAGGCCGTACAAAAATTTGGAACTGAACTCGCGACATGCAGCGCAGCAGGCGATTGCTGAATTACTGAGTCAACGGTGTGTTTTTTTTGAGCTGGGAAATTAACAAATGAGATCTCTCCCGCTCAGGGTAATACGAGAGGGCGTATCAGACTTTTATTGACAAAAACTCACCCTTGTTTCTTTGTTTGCCATTTGCGTCTATTTCAATTTAAAAAAAAAAACTAATGTTTGCACATCAAAATAATTCAATAAGCTGGTTGCAAATAGTTACGTCTTATTAAAATTTACTTTTCCTATTGTAATTAAATGTCTTGTTTATTAAAAAATAAATTGACTGGCATGTTGGTCTAGTGGTTAGTGGCCCTGACTGCTATACCTATCGGTGGTCGTGGGTTCAATTTCCACACAAAACAAATGTTTGTGTGATGAGCACTATCATTTTTTCTGTGTCTGGGTGTAATTTACCTATATTTATCTATGTATTTAGATATATGTAATGTTCATCAGTTGTCTAGTACTCATAGCAGAAGCTCTGCCTAGTTTGTGATTAGATAGCGTTGTGTGAAAGTAGTGGAATATAAAGTTGAAAAATAGCTTGGTGACCGTATCTACTGAAATGGTTCAAAATATTGACTTGATAAAAAACATAACCTAAATTCTTTTATCATAAGAATTAACTAAAGCTTGACACTGTTTCATATGACAGTGTTATACTAATTGGAACTGCAAACATACACTGAACAAATAGTACCTAGATAATAATTGGGATTACATACATAAAATAAGATGCTGTCGTGCTATTCTCTAAGAAAACAGTCTTGAGCGCAGCGCTGGCCGCAGCGACGACATCAAAATACGTAAATAGGATTAACAATTCAATGGACATTGTATTGTTAATCTAATGTACCTCCATATTTGGATTTTGTCGCTGCGGCCAGCGCTGCGCTCAAAGCGGTTTTCTTAGAGAATAGCACTGCTGGAATTTCTAGATTGTGCATTCTAGGGTTCGAATTGCGAATCGAGCAATTTGTAAAAAAACCCTGATGATTCATCAGTATTTACTGGCTCAGTTGCTGACTGCTTTACAGGGTTCAAACAATGTGTACTGCTCCGGATATTTCCTTTTCCACCTGGGGTCAATGGGTAACTTTCTGTTGCCCTGGTTCACCTAAGTGTTCAATAGTTAACTTTCAGTAACTCTGAATTTGCGTATAGCTAAAGAGTGCAATTCCCTGTCGGAATCTTTGTTTCCTGATAGCTATAATCTAGGGGTCTTTAAGTCAAGAGTGAATAGGTTACTTCTAGGCTAATAGTGGTCAAACGCGAGCCTATCAATAATAAAAAAAGTATTATGGATTACTCCTAAGTAACCCGGGTTGTACAATTTATTTTTATACCTATTTACCTACCATCCTCTTTTAATGGTTGAGATTTTTTCGACACGATTGTTGCCGATTACGTTCAGAGTGTTCGCAACAATATGGACCAATTATTCTGAGAAACCCCGATAGTTTCAACCTAGATGTTGCTAGCTCGGTTGCCAAATGTAGAAGGAAGTTAATTGCCTAGTGTGCGTTCTTGGGTTCGAATCCCTTCGCTACTAGCTTTGTCGCCATCCGTGCAGTTCAGATTTCAAATTCCGGGATGAATTTAATCTACTGCGTTGAAAGGCCTCCTACAAGGTGGACCGACGACCTGGTGAGAGTCGCGGGAATGCGGTGGATGCGAGACGCACAGGATCGGTCGTTGTGGAGACGCTTGGGGGAGGCCTATGTCCAACAGTGGTCGTATTTCGGCTGAAATAATGATGATGATGGTGATTTAATCTATGAAAAACCCCTGTGATTCAGTGGTTACGAGTCCAGTGAACAACTGTGCGTTCCAAGGTTCATATCTCCAAACAATAAATCGTAGGTAATAACGCCTAGACCATGTGGAGAAGCTTCTAGGTTTTTCTTTCTTCTATTTCTTTTGTTGATGGAGTAACACAAGAATGGTTGTAAATCACTGATGCTGGTAGATAGGTAAACATCTTCTTTTCTTATCAATCTATTTTAATTATGTTTGATCAGTATTTAGTTTTACAATCAAGTACATAACTAGGTAGTAGATTCCTTTCACATACAAAGTAGAATTTTATAACACCACCTTTAGGGAAAATACTGTTAATATTGGAGATAGAAAATTTTACTCAAAGGAAACATTCCTTTGTTTAAAAAAAAAAAAAAACAAAACTGCATTCAAAAATGTCGAAAATTTGCTTACCACAACCGAAAATCGAACCACCTAAAATTCAAAAAAATAACGCCCTGTAATTTTATGGCAGTGATCGATAGGGTTTATACATAAGGATGGAATCTGTAACAAACATAGTAAATTAAATTAAACGGAAGCCCTAAAATCTAAATTTATTTTAGTCCCAGTCTCCACTATGTAGGTAAGTGTTTAGAGTATTTTTTCTCCAAGTGGCGTTACAGAATTCCTGTATCTATAACATATTCATTTGTATAACAATACCTACACCCGTCATTCATATCCTCACGGATATATCGAGCCACAGGCCCCTTCTAATTCAGTTTTTTTTTTTAAACTATTAAGTACCTCATCTGACAAATTATATAGGTGCATGTATTCTTACAGTACAGTCAGTACAGAAGAAATCAATATCTATTACATAGGTACTATTGGATATAAATAGTAGTCAAAGAACACAATATTAAAATATAAAATCAACGTCATAAACGCTAGCATTGTAAAAAAATAACTAAACTTAGCTGAAAGATTTACCGCTGGTCAATTGTACCTAGGTAGGTATATAGTCAATTTTCCGCATTAATTACGGTACTCAAAAGGTTAAAATATTAAGATAAATTACTTTTCAGGGACGCCCCTACGATCTTTTCACACTGTATCTTTACTTATTTGTGTACAAACAAATATATCTTATCGCATAAATGTGAGTGACTAGGTTATGAGTTAAGTTCAATGTAAACAATGGTACGCCAGGTTCTTCCCATTTTCTCACAAAGCGTCACGCCTCGGGTTAAGTACCTTAGTTTCCTCAAAACACAGTATAAAAACTCGCTTTCTACTAACATTGATATCAGTTCAAGACAAGCATTTGTCAGTGAATATTCAAAATGGCGAAACTAATCTTAGTTCTGTCAGTATTAGCGGTCTTCTTGATCGCTGAATCAACATGCCAGCGTTTCATACAGCCGACCTACCGCCCTCCTCGCGCACCGAAACGGCCAGTGATCTGGAGAGCCCGTCGAGAAGCTGACGATGAACCTCTGTGGCTGTGGCAAGGAGACAACATTGACCGCGCGCCCTCCACGGCAGACCATCCCTTCCTGCCATCCATCATCGACGACATCAAGCTGGACCCCAACAGGAGGACTGCGAGGAGTCTGAGCACTCCCAGAGCGTCCCGCGGAGGAGGAAGCCGCCCGTCTTCGAGCCGAGACACTGGACCCACTCATCCAGGGTACAACCGACGTAATGCAAGGTCGGTCAGGCTACCGGGGTATGACTTCCCTATACCAACGCTACCCCCTTTTAACCCGCGTCTTCGGTACCCCTGGGATGAGCGACGCTATCCGATGCCCGTATATGCTCAAAATGAAAGATTTTAAGTAGTTTACTGTGATATATAACAACAAAAATGGTGCCAAATTTTCATCGTTTTGTGTAGCTAACAATGTGTATTTTATTCGGTACTGCACCTACTTATTCGTAAACATGCTATTTCAACCAAAAATGTACATAATTGTATACCTACTACTTATAACTAAGTTTTTTAAATTAAAATCAATCTCTAAAATCAATACTTTTTTTTTTATACCTTAGTTAGAACCGAAACGTTTTTTCTTGAATATAAAAACGAGAACCGAAACGTTTTCTCTTGAATATAAAAACGGAACCAGTTTAGTAAGACCCGTTCGCTGTTCAAAAAACTAATATAGGTAATGCTTCATCTACGGGGTCATCTACCTTCACATAAATCGTTTGCTTAACCTACTTTGGCAGCATTTATCTTGGTTAGGTATATACTTACTTTACTTCTCTGTATATTTAAAAGCTAAGAGCCTGACTCGCTCACTGACTATCAACGCAACTGCCCAAACTTTTGGACCTAGAACGCTGAAATTTTGGTTCCTGGCCAAGTTTCCTTTTATGATATCCTAAAGATTTTGTACATTTTGATACAAGTTCAGCAAGTTTGTCATTGCAACCGAGGCAAAAGTAGGCGAGTGTGTTATGGAGCCGAGGGCTGCAGTGACAAATTTACACATGTATCAAACGACATTTTTCAATAGGTACACTTACGAAATAAATAAATGGGTGTTGACCGGCGACTGGTTGGGGTCGATGCGCGCTGCGCTCGTCTTGATACAATAAATGTAATAAAATTGTGGCGGGGAGAGCACGCGCACTTTTCTGCACTAGTGCGGAAAACAGTCTATTGCGTGCTTAAAAGCGGTGGAATAAGAGCGGATTTTCGAGTAAGTGTATTGAAAAAGATTTTACAAAATTAATCCCCTATTGGGATGAAACGGGGATTCAAAGTTTATATGGAGCCCAATCTACTTCAAAGCGAGCGAAGACATTACATCCCACCTCAAAAAGAAAATGCCTACAAGATCAAATTACAGTGAAACTCGGATAAGTGGGACCTGGATAAGTAAGAAACCTCCGTAACTGGAACTCATGCCGAGGTCCCGACACTTTAGCACTAAATTACCTCTGTTACCGTAAAACCGTACAACTTTGCCCAGATCTCTTGCGATTTTGTTTTCCGCACTGTATATTTACTTTTAAGTGATTGTGCTACAACATTGTCAAATAGAATACATAAAAATATTAAGAAAATGTATGTTTATGTACTAAAAACCTCAATTTGTACAGCGGGCCAAATTTATAGTACTTTTTACAAGTTTTCCCATTTTGCAGAAATTTTCTGTATCTTCGTTATTTTTAACTTTAAGAATATAATAAGTTTTAAGGGTCATTCTAGAAAAAATGACAATCTATCATAGGACTATAATAATAAACAAGTAAACGATCATATTGCCTGTCAAATTTGAGTGGGCAAAGTCGAAATCTTTTTTTTGTGGTTTTGCATAAAAACTAAACGATGAACTAGGGTTTTCACTTTTTATTGCTGATTAATATGGTAAGGCAGGCTTACTTATCTCAAATTTAATGTAATATTGAGGCGACAACCTTAACGGTAATATTTTGGTAGGCAAAGTTGAAACAACTGCTTGAGAAAGACGAATTTGATATTGCCCACCATCATATTTTCTAATTTGAGAGAGATTTTGCGTTGGATATCCGATCTTTCTTGTTTTAAACCACTGTTAGTTTGTAATAAATAATTACGAACTAACAGTGGTTTAAAACTTATTTACCTGCTGTAATTAAAATTCGAGTTAAAGAAAAAGTTTTTCACACGACTTTTGACCCACAAATCAATACCAACTTTGACATTTTATTACAGCCGACTGGATCGAAATTAGGAAAAATCAGTTATGCAGTGTTGTCAGGGATGTATTTAAATTTCTTTTTTAGATTTAATAATAAACTCAAATACAAAATATTGCCTGTTTTTTGAATATTTGTGAAAAGTACATTGCTGGGCAAACTCAGATCAGTTAAGCATGTAAGGTTTTACGGTAGCGAGACAAAGCAAACCTCTAATATCTGGGATTCGTTCTTTCGATTTTATCGTCATAGTTACCTCTATAATTGAGACATATTTTACCTCTTTTACTGAGATTTTATTTTAAAGAATACTTTTCTAAATAGTTTTATTTGAATTTTATAAACAATGACCTTTGTAACTGAAATAACATCAATTTTTCACCTCTATAACTCGCACTATGTTTACAACTCATGTAATGTTTACATTACATACATACTTACGTTATTTTATTTAATAATCGTACCTCTATTACTAAAATAACCTCTATTGTCATCTCTATTAATTATACTCTCTGTAAATGAGAGAGATATTTATTTAAGTATACCTGTTTATATGCGACACTGGGTAAGCAGAATACCTCTTTAAGTGAGACAAAGTTGGTCCTTATAGTCCCAGTTATCCAGGTTTCACTGTAAGTAATTACAAGAAGGTATGTGCTATTGCTAAACTACTAATTTATAATAATAATAAGCGGTACTCCTGGACACGGCTCGCATTGTTAGGAGGTTCCTTTCTCTGGAGCCCTGACCGCCGGTAGCTTGGACCCTATTCCCGATACCGGTGGGGTACTATTTTTTATATTTTTAAATGTTTTTTTTTTGGATGATTTTGTTAAAAAAAAATATTTAAAAATGTAATCTATATGTTTTTACAAGGAATAAAGATAATAATAAATAATATTCCACAACTATCACACAACGCCATCTAGTCTCAAGCTAAGCAGAGCTTGTGTTATGAGTACTAGACAACTGATAAACATACTTATATATTTCTAAATACATACATATTATAGATAAATTACACCCAGGCACAGAACAAATGGTCATGCTCATCACACAAACATTTGTCCTAGGTGGGAATCGAACCCACGACCTCCGGTATAGCAGTCAGGGCCACTAACCACTAGACCAACAGGCCAGTCATGTATATACTAATATACATTGAGTAGAGATATCTGCTACCATGAGTAGGATACAATAGGCTTAACCTTGAAGTCTAAGCGAAATGAGTTTTTCTATCAAAAAAACATCCACAACAACTAGATTTTTGTCCCGATTTATGAAAAAATACTGCCCCTTTGTTATTTACCTAGTTCTAATTTATATCCTCTGAATAATAGATACTCATATTATCTACTCAGACGATATACGTAGGTACCTACATCAGCATTAGTATTTTATACCAACCTTACCTTATTCGAAATTCTTAATCTATATATAGAAAAGGGGAAACTGACTGACTGATATATCAACGCACAGCCGAAACCACTGGGATTACGAACGTGAAATTTTGCACAAGGTTTCCTTTTATGATGTAGGTGAGCACTAAGAAAGGATTTTCCAAAATTCACTTTCTAATGGGATGAAGCGGGGGTCCAAAGTTTGTATGGAGAAACCTACATTCACGCGTGTGAAGCCGCGGGCAGAAGCTAGTTTTTATATAAAAATTATGAGATGCGATCTTCGTGCGCACTACATATTATTAAGGGGTCCTAGGTAAGGCACATAGATTCACGAGTGATAACAGTTTTCTAAAGAGTTAGCCTAGGTTTCTAGAGATATACCGAATATCTTTAGAGATATCACACATAGGCCGTATCGTATATATGTAAGTATGTTACGTACCCTACAATAGGAACAGGAAAGTTACTGCATCTTCACACCACTAGATTAAAAAAGCAAGAACGTTCAGTTTGTTACCATAGATAATTCAAAAACAAAAGAGTATTATGAATCATTTATTTAAATAAGTACATAATATTTACAGGTATTTTTATTTGGTACACTACGATACTATGTTATTTTTATGTTATACATAATTAATATATACAGTTGGCAGTAGATACACAAAAGTAATAAATATATCACAACAAAATGCCACTTTTTTATGTTGATATTACATTTACAAACTCATTACACAAAAGTTACCAATTAATTTCTAGCTTACATAGATGGGGTACCTGGGACGAGGGTTGAAAGGTGGCGTGGTGGGCAGGGGTGCCTTGTGCCCTGGCAGCCTCAGTCTCGGCATCGACCTCGCATTACGTCGGTGGTTTACTGGATGAGTGGCATCGGTTGGTGTTGAATGGCTGCCGTTGTCCGGGCTCAAAGATTGGCTGGATTCTTCTTCGCGGATTTGTCTGGAAGTCGACAGAAACCTTGCACTCCTCACATTCCCAGTGTCCGTGTCCAGCTTGATATCGTCAATGATGTGGTCTGCGGTGGAGGGCGCGCGATCGATGTCGTCTCCTTGCCCGAGCCACAAAGGTACGTCGTTAGCTTCTCGACGGAATCTGTAGGTGGGTCGCCGTGTGGGAGGAGGGCGGTAGGTCGGGTGAATGAATTTCTGTGTTGATTCAGCGATTAAAAACACTGCTAGTACAGACAGAATTAAGACGACTTTCGTCATTTTGAATAGTTGCTTACGAAAGCTTATCTTCAAATGATACCTCCGTCAGTAAAAGCTTAGTATTTATACAACATCTTAAGGAAACTGAGGTACTTTACCCCGAGGCGAGACGAAACGTCTTGTAAGAAAAAGGGAAGTACCTGACGAGCCGTTTTGTATTTACATTAAACTTTCCTCAACGGCGTCTTGTATCGATAACGAGTTTTGAGGCTATCGTATCATAGCGGTTTATGTAATAATAATTATCGATTATGGGTAATGCAGCATAGTTTGGTGTATTGGACGTATTTTTCTTAGAACTTCGTTTGAAGTCTTGACCTGAAATAGTGATGTAAGTAAAAAAAACTTATCGATCGGTTCTGTTTACCAAGTTAGCACAATACCTACCTATAGTACAAAGTGTGCTAGTACATTACATCTGTCACCTATCCTGGTTAGGTATAAAGTTATAAGTCTATGTACAGTGAACTTTTCAAAAGACTAGCTGGGCCATTGCATTAGATTTATGGACGAATTGAGGAATTTACCCACACATAGTAAGCTGTAGTTTTGGATACCCCTCATTGGTAATATATAGCGAAATACAGGTGCATACATAGCGTATGTAAATACATAAGCTAAATCAATAAGAATAAAAACACTTAACCAATTAGGTAAATTCCCTGCAGAGAGAAAGCGCCGTCGAGGCAGGCCTAGAATAGCTGGTGAGATGATCTAGACGCGTAGCTACCACGAGGAGGTTCGAGACGGCGTGGTGAATAAGAATGTCTGGAAGGGCTTGGGAGAGGCTATTGCCCAGCAGTGTGACAATAACAGCTAGGAAAACAAACAAAATAAAATAATCTAAAATATGGCCGCGAAAAACTTCTCCGCATCAAACGGCATCCACGCCATCAAAAGCTGTATAGTCATTGTCCACATCACTGTCGAGTAGTAATGTGCTTAGAAGACTGGTGGTATTGACACACTGTATACCAATGCTTAGCTCCTATCCAAGGCAATAGCCAGACGTCACACGAAGTGTCAACAAAGCGTTTAGCGAGGTCTTAACATATTTTTTTTAACACAATTTTTTTTTATTATATTATCTTATTTTAGGGTATACGAGTATATATTTTACATTGACATATATACAGTGAAACTTGGTTAAGTGGGACCTGGATAAATGAGAAACCTCCTTAGCTGGAACTCATGCTGAGGTCCTGACACTTTAGCACTTTATTACCTCTGTTAGCGAGACAAAGCAAACCTCTGTATCTGGGATTCGTTCTGTCGATTTTATTGTCATAGTTACCTCTATAATTGAGACAACGATGATTTTGCCTCTTTTACCGAGACTTGCTATACAATGTAGAAAAAGTATTCTTTTAAAGAATACTTTTTCTACATTGTTTTCTTTGAATTTTATAGGCGTCGATCTCTGTAACTGAGTTAAAATAATTTTTTTCACCTAAGTTGTTCTATTGGTTTACAACTCATGTAAGTATAATAAGTCTCAACGGTGTAGCGCTAAAGACTGTCAGTACCTAGTTTTAATTACCTTGGCCACGTTGTCACAAGTGACGAGATATAGAGAGGGAGCGCAGGGCATTGTCTGTGAGAAGCAATATGATCGTCCGCTGGTTCTCTCGTTGTACTAATAATGTCAAAATAACCCTTTTTAAGACGTTTTGTCAATCGTTTAACACGAGAGGCTTGTGGGTGTCGCGCGACGAGCCTACAGTGCCCTGCGTGTCCAATTTAATAATGCCTTCAGGATGCTGTTGGGACTGCCATGGCGCTGTAGCGCGTCGGGAATGTTCGCAGAGGCTGGTACGGATGGTTTCCACGCAATCATGCGTAAAAAAGCGGCCTCCTCTTACTACGGCGTCTCCATGGTAGTGACAACAGCATTTTGAAGATGATTGCTGCCAGACCGAACTGTCCCTTGCAGAGACACTGGGGGGCGACAGTCATAAATAAAATAAATAAATAGTAAACTAACAAGACTAACCTAATTATTTAAGCACTATTGTTACTAATACACTAATACTAACAAAACTATGGACAAATTTAGTCTGAAAATAAACTTATTATTATTATTATAATGTGTAGGTACTGTAATATCGAAAAGAGATCGCATGAGTTAGGTTTTTATAGCTATATATATAAGATAACCATTGTAGCGCATTGAGCTGGTATCGAATCCTGAAGAATAGTATGAGAAAAACGTGATAGCCTCCCAAGAGTTTTATTCAAGTAGAAGATTCCCTACCGCAGCTCTACGGTCGCAGAGTGGCGACAGTACCTACATAAATACGTTATTTTATTTAATAATCGCACCTGACTAGCTGAAATAATAATATAATAACGGAAAGTACTTGCACAGGCATAACCAAGTAGCCAGGATTATCCACCAGCAACTTGCTTTGAAATACAACCTAGTGTATTCAGAGGTACCGTATTACAGCTATGTGCCCGACCCAGTTCTCGAAAATGACCATGTCATGTTATACTGGGATCGGTCTATCATTACTGACAGTCCGGTCAGTTGAAATTGTAGCCAATAAGCCGGATATAGTGGTGATAGACCGATTAGCGCGCCGCGCAATGATAGTCGATGTCACCATCCCGCATGACGAGAATCTCGTGAAAGTTGAGAAAGAGAAACAAATCAAATATCTCGACTTAGCACACGAGGTTGTTGACATGTGGAATGTGGACTCGGCTATCATTGTGCCGATTGTTGTTACCACCAATGGCCTGATGGCCAAAAGTCTAGACGACCACCTGTCGTAACTGTCGTTGCGCGGTTGGATCAAGGGCCTGATACAGAAGGCAGTACTCCTCGATACGGCTCGCATTGTGAGGAGGTTCCTGTCTCTGGAGCCCTAACCACCGGTAGCTTGGACCCTGTCCCGACACCGGCGGACTGCAATTTTTTATATTTTTAAATGTTTTTTTTTAATATGTGTTTTGAAAAATATTTAAAAATGTACAAAATATGTATAAAAAATAAAAAAAATATAATAATATTCCACAACTAACACACAACGCCGCCTAGTCCCAAGCTAAGCAGAGCTTGTGTTATGGGTACTAGACAACTGATAAACATACTTATATATTTTTAAATACATACATATTATAGATAAAGAATCTGAATAATAGTATGTTTAAAAAGAAACTAAAACAATTTTTATTACATAAGTGTTACTACTCCACAGCTGAGTTTATGGAGGACACCACTGACATTTAGCTTATTGCAATATTACGTTTAGATTATTATTATTTTACTTTGACATTGAAACCTTACCTATTATTACGTACATTACAAATAAATTTGATTTGATTGATTGTTTGTTAAGATGACTTGTTAGTTGTTAATTTGTAATAATTTTGAATTTGTAATAATTTTGAATTTGTAATAATTTTGAATTTATAATAATTTTTAATATATTTACTCTATATGAATTTGCATGCCGTAAGGTAGAATGTAGCGGAAACCCTCACCTATGTATCATCTTATATCTATACCTACATTGATAGCAAATAAATAATTATATCTGAATTTGATAAATTACACCCAGACACAGAACAAAAAATCGTGCTCATCACACAACCATTTGTCCTGGGTGGGAATCGAACCCACGACCTCCGGCATAGCAGTCAGGGCCTCTAACCACTAGATCAACAGGTCTGTCAAAAACCTCTATTCTCACCTCTATTAATAAAACCCTCTGTAAATGCGAGAGATATTTATTTATACCTGGATAATATCTAGATAGACACAGGGTAAGCATAGCATAGCATAGCATAGTCGGCCTTTTAATGTTCCCACTGTTGGGACTCAGGCCTCCTCTCTAGGAGAGGGAATGGGCCGTAATCCACCACGCGGGCCCAGTGCGGGTTGGTGGATGTCACATGTCTTTGAATTTTTTGTTCTAGGACATGCCGGTTTCCTCACGATGTTTTCCTTCACCGTTTTGAGAGCAGTGGTGATGAAATAAATTACACAAAGTAATGCGCCTGGCTGGGTTTGAAACCGCAACCTACAACTCGTAAGTCGGGGCCGTTACCACTCGGCCACCACTGCTCTCAAGTAAGCGTAAGCGCTCAGGGTAAGCGGAATACAAAAATTTGCAGGTCCTTTTTTTTAAGGTAGAAAATCATCAAAATGACTTCTCGCGCTCTGGGTGGAGCGGGAGGTCGTGTCAGACTTTGAAGTTAGGTCCCTTGAAGTCCCAGTTATCTATGTTTCACTGTACATGTATATCTATATATATAAAGGGAGAAACTGACTGACTGACATATCAACGCACAGCCAAAAAAAGCGTGAAATTTTGCTCAAGATTTCCTTTTATGACGTAGGTGAGCACTAAGAGAGGGTTTTTTAAAATTCACCCCCTAATGGGATAAAACGGGGGTTCAAAGTTTGTATGGAGATACCTACTTTCACGCGGGCAAAGCCGCTGGCAGAAGCTAGTCGATGATAATTAACTAGGTATTTTATAAGCATGTAAGTACCTATGTTAAGTATTTTATGATGCAGTTACGGTCTCGGGTATACATTAATCGCTTGACGAGAATTAAAGCTTTTACAGTATAGTTATACTTAGAAAGTGCCGAGTGCATGCGCTTCAAATATAATTATTATCTAACTAGCTTCTGCCCGCGGCTTCACTCGCGTAAATTTAGGTTTCTCCATACAAACTTTCGACCCCCGCTTCAACCCCTTAGGGAGTGAATTTTGGAAAATCCTTCCTTAGTGCTCGCCTACGACATAAAAAGAAACCTTGTGCAAAATTTCACGCTCCTAATCCCAGTAGTTTCGGCTATGCGTTGATATGTCGGTCAGTCAGTCAGTTTCCCCTTTTATATACATATATAGATAAGTGGGTACATTACAAAAAATAATTCAAACGTGCTGTCGTTACGATCATCATCATCGTTATCATCATTTCAGCCGAAAGACGTCCACTGTTGGACATAGGCCTCCACCAAGTGTCGCCACAATGAACGGTCCTCTGCGTCTCGCATCCATCGGATTCCCGCAACCCTTACCAGGTCATCGGTCCGCCTTGTAAGAGGCATTCCAACGCTACGTCTTCCGGTACGTAGCCGCCACTCCAGAACCTTTCGACCCCAACCGTCATCCGTTCTGCGAGCAATGTGCCCTGTCCACTACCACTTAAGTTTTGCGATTCTTCGTGCTATGTCGGTAACCTTGGTTCTCCAGCGGATAATTCCCCTCAATACGGTCCGGAAGTCCGAATACATAGGTACATACTTCTATTATCTACTCAGAGGATATAAATTGGCATTCGCGTATAAATACGAGTATTATACTCTTTCGAGAACATGGATAATAATAATAATATAAATAATAATATTCCACAACTATCACACAATGCCGCCTAGTCCCAAGCTAAGCAGAGCTTGTGTTATGGGTACTAAACAACTGATTAACATACTTATATATTTCTAAATACATACATATATAGATAAATTACACCCAGACACAGAACAAATGATTATGCTCATCACACAAACATTTGTCCTGAGTGGGAATCGAACCCACGACCTCCGGTATAGCAGTCAGGGCCACTAACCACTAGACCAACAGGCCAGTCTATGGATCATTCATACATACATGCCTCATAAGAAATAGACGTCCAATCCAAATCTATCCTAATTGCAATGAAATAAATTCCACTAGGTTGTTTTTGCGGTTGCTTTTTTAGACACTGACAACTTTTTTTATTTAACGGTCTCAAAGGTTTTTTTTTAGATGGGAAGTCAATAAATAACTTCTCCCACTCTCGGTTGGGGCGAGAAGGCATATCAGACTTTAACCGACTAAAAATCACCTATGTTCTTTTGCCCTTTGCGTTCTAAGGACAAGCAGCAGCAGGTACCTAGGTAGCTCTTTCAAACGTTCCCGCAACCTTTGAGATAGCCGCAGACATCGGCCCTTCCGAGCCGCTTCGATTTTGTTGACATCTTGACATATATTTATTTTCTTTGAGGCGCGCATGGAACACTACGTGCCTTCGACTCGAGCTCGGGCCTTACCTGACGGCCGTATGCCGAACTTCTCATTAACGGTCACGTTCGTTACCGAAAAACGTTGTGAATTGACCTTCAAAACAAGGGGTTAGGTCGCCCTATACGCAGTGCCGGAATAAGCCAGCGTGGGACCTCTAGCAAATAAGCCAGCGTGGGACCTCTAGGAAATAAGCCAGCGTGGGACCTCTAGCAAATAAGCCAGCGTGGGACCTCTAGGAAATAAGCCAGCGTGGGACCTCTAGCAAATAAGCCAGCGTGGGACCTCTAGCAAATAAGCCAGCGTGGGACCTCTAGCAAATTCTGCCACGAGGCCTCCTTTAACCTTTGTAAATTACCACCTAATTAAAATTCCTTTATTTTTTTTAAAAAAAGGCTCCGTGGCACTTATGTGTTCTATAGGTACCACATAGTGTTTATGCAAAATCCGGAAGTGGTTAGAATTCATATTGCACAGGAATCTTTACTTATTTATTTATGTCTAAACGGCATAGCATTATTTTTTTTTTTTTAGCTTGCGACGTGGCTAATTCGGCTCTGCCTATACGGGATTATAGCAGTTGCCCAGTGTTAACGGGCGGGGTTCGGCCCAGACTTACTTCTACGTCGTCGCCATCAGTCAGGCGCTTTACTTTGTGTACCAAATTTATTTCATCACCACTGCTCACAAAACGGTGAAGGCAAACATCGCGAGAAAACCTGATGTCTTAAAACCAAAAATTCGAAGACATTATGTGACATCCATCATTCCGGACTGGGCTCGCAGGGTATTACGGTCCATTCTCTCACTGGGACAGGAGGTCTGAGTCCCAGCAGTGGGAACATTATAAGGCTGCTTATGCTATCATGCGGGATATTTCTTAGAATCTTGAAGCTCACTTGACTTGAGAATATTAAGCAAGAACGTTCGTTTTGCTTCTGTGGATTAATCAAAAACAGGAGAATATTTTAAAATATGTATTTAAATAATAGGTATTTTTGGTACATTTACAGTTAGCACGAAAGTAATATATCATCAAGTTATGACACATAGTCAACACAATGAAAGACAATTTAACTTTTCACGTTGGTCTGGTATTGATATTAAGTAGGTACACTCAACAATAGCTATCCAAACATCTTCTAGTTTACGTAGATGGGGTACCTGGGCCGAGGGTTGAAAGGTGGCGTGGTGGGCAGGAGAAACTTGTGCCCTGGCAACCTGAGCTCCGGTAGCGACCTCGCATTACGTCGATTGTACCCTGGATGAGTGGGTCCAGTGTCTCGGCTCGAAGACGGGCGGCTTCCTCCTCCGCGGGACGCTCTGGGAGTGCTCAGACTCCTCGCAGTCCTCCTGTTGGGGTCCAGCTTGATATCGTCAATGACGGATGGCAGGAAAGGATGGTCTGCCGTGGAGGGCGCGCGGTCGATGTTGTCTCCTTGCCACAGCCACAGAGGTTGATCGTCAGCCTCTCGACGGGCTCTCAAGATCACTGGCCGTCTCGCTGCGGGAGGAGGGCGGTAAGTAGGCAGAATGATTCGCTGACATGTTGATTCAGCGATTAAAAACACCGCTAGTACAGACAGAACGAGGATGACTTTCGTCATTTTGAATAGTTGCTTAGGAAAGCTTGTCTTCAAATGATACCTCTCCGTCAGTAAGAGCCGAGTATTTATACAACATCTTAAGGAAACTGAGGTACTACCCCGAGAGGAGACGTCTTGTAAGAAAAAGGGAAGAACCTGACGTGCCATTGTTTATTTATATTAAAATTTCCTCATCGCTGTCTTGTACCGATAACGAGTTCAATGAATCGTGTCATAGCGGTTACAGTAATTATACTATCGACGATGTGTGATGCAAGATGGTTAGGTTATTGGACGCAGGGGAATTTTTCTGGAACTTTATCTGAAGTCTTGAGCTAATAGTGGAGTAATAAAATATAATAGTCGTTTCTGCTTACCTACACAGTATAAAACAATGTATAACAAACAACAAATAACAATAGATACTTAGGTATAGAGAGTGAGACTCGCGTTATTATAATTGAACTATTATGAGATGACTAAAGCTTGATTTTAATAACACTAGGAAACAAATCAGTGTCAAGTTCAGTCAGAATATTATTGCATTGTTTGATAGTAGGTACCGGTAAAAAAAAATCACAGATTTTAGAAAATTAGATCCATCACACTAATATTATAAGGCGAAAGTTTATCTGTGTGTTTGTTACGTCATTACACTCTGAACGGTTTTGGATGCACACGGGTAGACCCTGGTCGGAACAGCACATGGGATACTATCCCAGGAGTAGATAAGTTCCCTTGGGACCATTTTCTACATTCAAGTGGGCGAAGCCGCCGGTAGCAGCATTCATATGTGATCATCATAACATTAAACATAAACCACTTATGTAGGTATAGCATAGTCGGCCTTATAATGTTCCCACTGTTGGAACTCAGGCCTCCTCTCTAGGAGAGGGATATGTAGGTATACCTAAATATAAAAGGGGAAACTGACTGACTGACATATCAACGCACAGCCGAAACTACTGGGATTAGGAGCGTGAAATTTTGCACAAAGTTTCCTTTTATGACATAGGTGAGCACTAAGAAAGGATTTTCCAAAATTCACTCCCTATAGGGATGAAGCGGGTATCCAAAATTTGTATGAAGAAACCTACATTCACGCGAGTGATGCCGCGGGTAGAAGCTAATATTATATATAAGTACTTGTATCTCTTTAAATCTCTTTGTATCAGCATGTGATCTTTTTAGGGTTCCGACCTGAAAAGAAAAAAAACGGAACCCTTATAGAATCACTTTGTTGTCCGTCTGACTGTCTGTCCAGACCCTTTATCTCGGGAACGCGTGGAGGTATCAGTTGAAATTATAACTATATACTCAGATCTGCGGCTCTAACTTGAAGCTGTGAAAGAACCAAATTTAAAAGATACGTCCGTCTAAGTCGCAAAAAACGTATATTTCGACTGTCTCAAAGGAATCAAAATTAATAGATTACTTCCCGTTGATTCAGAATTCTGAAATTTGGCATAAAGCAAGGTTATCACAGGTATAGGAATAAACCTCAAAGTAGTTTTGTCGTTACGTCATAAAAAGAGTTTTTTGCGATTCGGAAAAAAATTCGAGACTCCCTTCGGCAACTGAAAGCTGTTTACATTGGTAAGTTTGTACGGAACCCTCAGTGCACCGAGTCCGACTCGCACCTGCCCAGTTTTTTATTCATGTTCTAATTCTTCCTTCTACTCTTACTAATGGTACGTTTTTGTGAGAAATCAACAAAGTAGCTCCTCCCGCTCTGAGTGGAGCGATAGGAAGTGTCAGACTTTTACTGACTAAAACTCATCTGTGTTCCTTCAGTTACCCTAATTATGTTCCAGGGTTGCGGTAAGTACTACTGCTGAGCTGAGCATGAGCATAAGCGTTACATGTTTGTGAACCCACCCACGATATACATACAGGAGCGTGGGGCAACGTTTTTTTGGAACAATCTAAGTTTGCAACGGCTCGTAAGTAATAAGAGCCACACGGGTCGATCTCCATCGATTCCTCCGTGCCTGGGAAAGCACACTATAATATCATTTGATCGCGGCTGTCATTTATTAATTTCCGACAGTCTACCATATTATACGGATAGTCATGTTAGGAAACACGTCTTGCCAACGGCCAAGGGGTATGGTGTCAGTGGCGTAGCGTGGACTAATTCAGACGTGGGCGAAGGGACATCAGCGAGGCTTTTTTCTTTAATAAATTCGAAAACTAGACAGCGATAACGTAACCCAGTGTTCGACCACATCGTCGCTTACTGTAGTGGACGCACTGACACAGGGGTAAACACATTCGCTCGTTATGTCACCAGCAGTTAGGTTAGACGTCCGTCTTCAGCAACGGCTAGTAAACGACTGCCCGTGAACTCGAGAAAAGTAGGTACACAAACACTACATCCCTCCCTTAATATATTTATTGAATATTATTTTTCCTTTTAGGAAATATAAAAAATCCAAAATATAGGTAATGCAGGAACTTAAGAATAATTATAATGAGAACCTTCCATATTAATTATTTTGCCCATAATCAATAACTATAGAATTTGCATTACACTTTCCTTATAGTTAAGGTTCGCATTTCAAAATCTTATAGATTGATTTTTAATAATATAGGTAAGCATTATCATTACTTTTTCCATTATATAAGTAAATACTTAGTCTACTAGTTTTCTTCACTCTGGTTCATTCACTTTCTTCCTTTTCTTCTTTAATTCCATTTTATATCGTTCGATATCAATAAAACCAGAAAAATCAAAATTCAACCGAATTTAAACTGTCATGGTATCTCCCCAATACACACAACTAATTCAACTAAACCAAAACACCAAACGTTACACTCTGAATGTAAGATCTTGAATTGTTTTGTTCTTGTTCTATAAATATCAATAAACTCATAGCATAACGGTATATCCCCTCTGACCAACAGAAGTCATTGGGCCTCTCCAAGACTTTGTCATAAGCGAGATTTAACTCATGGACATTGCTCACCACCGAGCATCTGATCGGTCGAAGGAGTATTGATAGACATTCAGCAAGATTTCTATACTAAATTTTCCGCTAAAGAACTTCCCTACAAATCCCATACATTTTGCTACGTTGTCATCCATCTGCTCTTTATTCAAGTCAGAAACTTACATATTTCAGAGTCACGTTTTTTGTTTACCAGGTGATTCCTATCAAGTTCTCCTTCAACTTTAGCTCTATCTTCAAGGATTAAGACTGCAAACGTAACTTTTCAATACACTTGCTCAGAGTCCGACTCCAATTGCACCGCACCCAGTCACATAATGGTGCATGAAACCTAACCGTGACCTCTTATCCTTCACTACGCACCAGTGAGATAATGTTGTTTTTCCTCACAAGTGCACTGAAAACCTTAAACTTGTTTTTCCTCACAAGTGCACTGAAAAACGTTGCACGATACATCATGTGAGGATTGATAACTACAGCTCTCGGCTCTCCCAAGCAAGACCCTTGTCACTGCTCGGGTCCAAATACCACCCCGGCGGCAACCGCCAACACCACACACTTGTATCATGATGTAATATCAAGATATGGGGACGACTTCGCGACAAGCAGTTCGCGTATAGCACAATGGCACGATATCTTCCACTTTTTCTTTTGGTATCTTTCACCTTCATACATCACCCGCCTTGGATATATCCTCGATATTTAGGATTGAACAGGATAAACTCCACTGTTCATCAAAATAATAACATTATTCGTACTCGTTTTTTTATTCGTATACGTATTTGTATTCATATTCGTATTCATGGGTTGATCTTTAGTGTTTTGTAATTGTTGAGACGGCTGTTCCCAACAGCACCGTGCGCTGGCGGCAGTGAACCAGGTGTGCGGGACAGCGGGGCACGGGCCCCCGCTCGCCGCAGCAGTCAGCTGTTGCACACCTCCATGCACGGCTGCATTTGCGCGTTCTTTTAATGTCATATACTTGTTTCCATTGTTCAACGACGTTTATATTTCATGCCATCTTTTTTTTTTTCATTATTATACTTGTTACATATACTGTTGTTATACAGTCCACTCATCTCTTTCATTTTGCTCCACCACAACCTATTGTCGCGACCAGTATTATACTTCAAATTGTGTCGTTTTTGATTGTCATGTTTGACTAAGGACCATCAGCGAAGCACTGATCGGAAAGTAGTACACCATTAGGTATGCTTATATTACCATCACGTATAGTTTTCATTTATATGCCCATGCTGCCTAACCACAATAATAATAATGCATGATTTTCATTTATATGAAGGCCCATACTGCCCGTCCACAAAAATACATGGTTTTCATTTATATGGAGGCCCATACTGCCTTATCTCAAACACATATAGTTTTCATTTATATAAAGGCCCATGCTGCCTTACCACAATAATGTATGATTTTCATTTATATGAAGGCCTATACTGCCTGACCACAACTAAACATGGTTTTCATTTATATGAATGCGTTTCATTACGATTCGTTAGGTTCGTTTTGTAGCGTTTCGTTACCTTTCGTTACGTTTCGTTACGTATAGTCACGCTTCGTTACGTTTCGTCACATTTCGCCACGATTCATCACGTTTTGTCACGTTACCTAACGTTTCATTACATTTCGTCGCGTTCGTCATGTTGTGTTTCGTTTTGCCACGTTTTGTTACGCTTCGTCAGGCTTCGTTACATTTAGTCACGTTAACTTACGTTTCATTACATTTCGTTACGTTCGTCACGTTGCGTTACGTTTCGTCACGTTATGTCACGTTTCATTTCCTTACGTTTCTTCACGATACGCCGCGTTTCGTCATGTTTCGCTACGCTTCGTCACTTTTCATCACGTTGTGTCACGTTTCGTTATGTTCGTCACGGTTCGTTGCGTTCGCCAGGTTTCGTTAGCCATGTTTCGTTCGCCACGTTTCGCTCGCCACGTTTCGTTCGCCACGATTCGATCGCCACGTTTCGTTCGCCACGTTTCGTTCGCCATGTTTCTTTCGCCACGTTTTGTTCGCTACGTTTCGTTCGCCACGTTTCGTTCGCCACGTTTCATTCGCCACGTTTCGTTACGATCGTCACGTTTCTTTTCAAACTCTGTACAACCATTGTTACCAAAACGACATTGAACCCTTTACTCTTATTTCCTCAGTCCCACGCCCAAAACGGATAACAACTCTACTGCAAAAATACATTGCTTCAAAATTCCAACAGCAATAGATATCCAAAAAATACTTTCATTCTGACGCCACCATTTTAGAGACTAAAACAAAATCAACGTTCTGAAGCTACTCCTCGATGTGACAATGTCTCCGAATAAGAGACCACTCAAGATCCTTTCCCCTTTCAACGCTTGATACTTAATTTACTATAGGTAATATGAGAATCATTCCGAATACGTTCTCTTTTCAAGTTGTAGCTATCTGGGCACAAAAGAAACCCATTTGCCATTCCGAAAATTCACGACATTTCAAGTTCTTTTTTATTTATTTTTTTACGCTCAGCGGGTTGTCATGTTATCGAAACTCGATTCGTAAACAAAAAGTTTTTTTTATAAATTGATAGTAGATTAATGATTGTTTGCTCAACTGAATAGACCAAGGCATACTACAGGACTTATTTTGTATCTCTTAAAATGATTGTGATAGTTTTCTTCTTTGAATAATTGCCACTTTTTTTTATAAGCCAATACAAAATAAACCTAGTAATATTTCAGTATCTAAAGCGATAATCCTATTATACCTCAATTCAGTATTCATCAAATGACATCATAATATTTACCAGTTTTTAAACAAAATTTTGAGCGCTTTATTTCGAGAGAGACCGCGCTCCGCGCCGTTAATTCAAAACATGTACATACAGGCGGCAATTCAACGTAAACAACTCATTACACAACTTCAAAATCTTAACTATATTTAACGGTATTGGTACTAAAATGTTCGTAAATAATCACGCTTTATATGTAATTCACAATGACTTAAGTACAAACTAGAAATTTGACAGTTTATTTCATGTGTTTATAATTATAAGTATACGGATCTTTCAGATACCACTACAACATAATACTATTGATTTCATCATCCAATTTTTTTGATCGACGCGGAACTCACATGTCTCATTCGAAAGGCCGTAAAATCAGGAACAAAATAGTACATAATATCACTTACCAACAAATCTCCCACTTTAACTTTTGTCACAACCACAAAAAAACTCGTCTTGCACTCAATTCACTTCTACTACAGAAAAACTTTTAAGCCTACGGGAAATAACGCCATCTATCTAAAATATCAAAAATTTCAATAGTTTTCTGTCAATACAAGAACAAAGGATGTCACCCCGTTAGAATAATAAAAAAAAATAAAACCAAGTGCGATGTCACCAAGTTTTCCAATTTTGGCAGAGGCAGCTCAGTGGATATGGAAAACATCGTTCCAAAGTAAATGATTTTGTGTCCCTCAAGCAATATAATCTCTTATATTCCCGTAATAATAATTGAGTTACGTTTCTTATCCTTGTTTTTTGGGTACCCATTCCTATACATGCTCTATATGAGATATTTTCATTAACGAGTAAGTAATTACAATGGCAGCAAAGTCCCGAAGGCAAGCTATTGAAGTTATTTTATTCGTTTACAAATCAATTCGAATCGATTAATCTATATAATTTAATGCTAACTTTATCCGCCAGTATCAAAATGATAAAACCCCTTGATTTTATAAATAAAGCTACTTTTCACGAATTCTTATTGATTAGTGGTGCTCATTTGGAAGCAAGAAAACACATTCTTTTTTTTTTGCAAAACTAGTGAGGAATTGATCAAAAATTTGTCTATTGTCTACTGATGGCTTTATTTAGGCAATTCCCTTTGTACAACATTTTTTGTTTAGTAACAATTCGACCTTCAAAAATTACCTGTTTTTTTTTTATGTACCCTCTTGTCATTATCAATATTTTGTTTTTTCGAAAAAATATTAGGCCACGAAATATATTTTTCTTTTTGCGCTAAACCTTTTACCTCGTCGCCATTTGTAGAGGACGCACTGAAACAGGGGGGTAAACACATTGGCTCGTTACGTCACCAGCAGTTAGGTTAGACGTCCGTCTTCAGCAACGGCTAGTAAACGACTGCCCGTGAACTCGAGACAAGTAGGTACACAAACACTACACTTACCATCAGGTGAAATATCGGTCAAACGTGTGCCTATCAATTCTAAGAAAACCCTCGTTCGTGAAGAGACCTCGCTTGTGAGAGGCCCCTTTGGGTTTTTTTTTTTTTTTTTTCGGGTGGGAAAATCATCTAATGACAACCCCCGCTCTTGGGCGGAGCGGGAGATAGTGTCAGACTTTTACTGACTAAAAACCCACTCCTGTTCCTTCTTTGCCATTTTTATTTTTCCAGGGCCCCGGGGGTCACTTTCGCATCACCAGCAGGCCCCTTTGGGTGCGAGTCCGTGGGCGAGGGCCCACTTCGCCCATGCCTGTGTGTTACCCAATTTCTAGGTGTCGATTGTGGAGGTAGGCACTCCATGTAATTGTGAAAGACTGATATACAGCTACTTTCGGTTAGGGAAATGGTTAAGCTAAAACCGACCCAGTTGGTAAAAGACTAGACAGACAGGCAGGTTCAAAAATTAAATCGCTCAATGAGCGAAAACATTGCTCACAACGAGCTTATTATTTCGTGATGTGGTTCTATCACTTAAGGCTCTGGACCCGTCATAGCTGATCTTCATTGCCATAAAGCGTTCTGGTCAATTATTATGAAAACCTGCATGACATGATTATCGCTAGGCCAGTGAATAATAGGCTCTTATAAAACTAGTGCACCTCAATATCAACGATTGCATCACTGCTTTCATCAATAAAAAAAAACTGACAAAGCCAAAAGGAAACCCTCCTTTTGGCTTTGTCAGTTTTTTTTTGCTCTATGTGCGTTCAGTCTTCGAACCTAACAAATATAGACCACAAATTAGGTAAGTACTAAGGTCACATGAACCTATGTGACCTGCCTTCATCTTATCAAAGTGCATGCGTATACTGCTGACCTCTGCCATTGATAAGTGCGGGGAACACCAATTTTGTAGGTCATTGGTATGTTATCTATATTAAATTATTTAATCGTACTGTTTTATTTGAAGAAACTGGGGAAGCAACGGGACATCTTACTAATATTATAAATCGGGAAGTCTGCTTGACATCATCATCAATTCAGCAGAAAGACGTTCACTGCTAGACATAGACCTCCCCTAAATGTTGCCACAACGACGTCCTGTTTTTTTAGGTGGTTAATGCATCCAATTACTTCTCACAAGAAAGAACTGAGGAGTGGGTTTTAGTAAAAGTCTGATACGCTCACCCGCTCCGCTCTAGAGCGGGTGAAGTCATTAGATGATTTCCCACTTTAAAAAATAGCTTATTAACCAATAGGAACACGATATACTGTTTATATTGTTTGACGAGCTCAGGCCAAAGTTATACCTCAGGGTCAAATTAACCAGACTACGGTGTTTCAGAGAATGTATTTTGGTATTTTGGCCATTTGCCTGTAGTGACATTTATGCCGCCATATAGGAACTAAAATCCTACAGCATCGCTATAACGCGCGATTAGAACATTATAATATTATATAATACAGTCCTAAATCAACTATCAGGCAGTTGCCAGACGCAGACACAACACCCGTCTGGTCATGGATTCTCCTTTTTCAATGGAGGTTTGGCTAAACTGTGTTTCTATTGGCCAAAGTTAAACAGCGGGGCCAAAGTACTTTAGAGTATTTTAGAGATATATATATTTTTAACGCAATCTGTGAAGTCAGCGCTCAGCAAACAGATGGCATTAAAAACAGTTTTTTTGAAGAATTTCGTTTAATGACGGTATTGGATTAAAGGTACGATATGCTTATTGGCACCTTTAGGTATCGTTTGCTGGTGAATAATTTTAGAGAATCGAATGTGAGGAAATTAATAAAACCACAAATGAATGGTATGCTTATATATTTACAGTGTCTTAAAAAGAATAAACTTATACTAACATAATAGTAATTATCACTCATGAGTCATGATATAAACAATAAGTAGCCTTTAATTCTACTACTTCGAGATTTATAAAGAGGTCGGATTTGTACAGCTTCGTCTGTCACGACGAAGAGTTGGCGCAAACGGGCCACCAACGGGCACACAACGCTTAAATCGTATCGCACGCGTCACCATACCATTATCCAAGGAGATGGCGAGATGAGTAAGATGGGACAAGGGCAGGAAGATGATGACGCGTCATCATACAATGCGCGAGCAAACTTTCCGTATCGGAGTCCATCGTAAGACTACGCAGCACGAAGCGGGTTATAAAATTGTGGCAGCTTAAAAACACCGATAGCTGTCGCTCGTTTCTGACATTGTTACAAAAGTGTCGGTAGCGCGCGTCAGCCAACGGTGGCTCTGGTCGGTGGCCCGTTTGTGCCGAGCCTAAAGATTGATCTGTCATATATTTACGGCCGAATACTGTAATTTATTAATGACTATTGTTTTATTGAGATCTAGGGAAAACTAAGAAGTCCGGGCGGTGGTTCCGGTGGTAGGAAGTTTGGTAATGAGACACTGGAATCTGTGGAAAAACAAATATTATGATTTGAAGATGGACTTTTTGGCGGGATTTTTTTCAAGTGAAGATCAGTGGCTGTTTTAATTATTCGGGAATTGATTCTTAGTGGATATTGTAATGCGGAATTGCTGTAGTTTTGTATACAACTGTGAGCAAACATGTGATATCATTGAAACAGACTCAATCCTTCCAAATGAAGCTGAGAATTTTATTGTAGTATTAACTACTTATTTTAATTATATATGATTAATATTGTAATATGAAAATATTGTATCTTTAGTAGAGTAACCATGTAGATTTTTGCCGGCTCTTCATCATACTCAACAACCAATAGAACCGTGCACCAGCTTCTGATTTTATAAGTGCCCATGTAGACTATGTGAAATAAAATAAAACGTTATTACCACTAACCCAATTTCTGGGGAAGCGAGAATGGGGGATTAGACATCATATTCTTAACACTTTGTTGCTGTAACATCTGTGGCTGTTGCTGCAGCATATTCGGCTGTTGCTGTAACAAATTCGGCTGTTGCTGCAACATGTTCGGGGGTTGCTGCAACATATTCGGAGGTTGCGCCAACATGCCTGGAGGTTGCTGCATCATCTGTGGCGGTTGTGTCATCATGTTCGGTTGTTGTTGCAGTAAATTGTTAGGTCCTGACATCATGTTGGGTCCTGTCATCATGTTAGGTCCTGCCATCATATTAGGAGGCTGCATCATCATCATCTGAGCTCGCATGGCGAGGTGGATGTTGGGTGGAGGGGAACCTGGTGGTGGAGGTGGAGGGGGGAGGGCGTCCCAGAGCGGTACGTGGTCGATGTGGGTGGCGGGACAGGGCCATGCACAGCCTTGGCGACGCTGCTTCTTCTTCTGCAAATGGAAAGTACAAGTTGAAAAGTTTACAATTTTTATACTGAAGTTCACTTCGTTTCGTTTATAAACTTCTCACTGAGTCAAAAATTGCCACACTGGTTTACGTCAACAGCAGATTGATATCACAAAAGTGTAAGCAGGATAAACTAGACTGATATAAACTAAGCTAGACCTGCTTAAGCTGCCGGTATGTGGGTTTACCCGTTAACCGTTTACAGAGTCGTATATTTATAACCAAATACTCTCGTTTAACTCTTCAATCCCCATAGGTGACAGAAGAGCTGACGATATGGAGTATTTGGTTGTGGATGTGCGATCCTGGCGAAATGGACACGAAAATATTTGTAAGCGTATAAGCGGTTAAAGGTTCAGTAAAAGCTTGACATTTTCTTTCACTCCATCCAGGGCAGGAGATGTGATTTCCTAACCTCTTTTCAAACGGACATGGCTCACAAAAAATCGTGCAGTTTAAAAAAAGGGAAAAAAAAATAGGAATTGAATTTGACTGGCCTGTTGCTCTAGTGGTTAGTGGCCCTGATTGCTATGCCGGAGGTCGTAGGTTCGATTCTCACCCAGGAAAAATGTTTGTGTGATAAGCACAATCATTTGTTCTGTGTCTGAGTGTAATATATGTATGTATTTAGAAATATATAAGTATGTTTATCAGTTGCCTAGTACTCATAGCACAAGCTTTGCTTAGTTTGGGACTAGATGGCGTTGTGTGAAAATTGTGGAAAAAAATATTAAAAAAAGTTACCTTCTTAACTGGTGGTTCCTCCACATCTGAGTCCTGGCCGGGTTTGTATCCGTCTGCGAAGCTTACGCGTTTCGCGGCTCGACTCTCTGGCACCGCTTTACTGTAAATACTTCACCATTAGAACATCACGGTTGTTTTCGAACGGTTAGACAAACGGGTTACATATCACCAAGATTTCGCTTTTCCTTTGAAGTTAAATAAAACGAGTGAGTATGAATATGCTTATGTCCAACAGTGGACGTCTTTCGGCTGAAGTGATGATGATGATGATTATTTATTATTTTGAATATATTAATTATAAATAAATTATTTTTTTTTGTTCCAAAATGGTAAATAAAATTATACATAAATAAATATTTTTATTTATTTATTTATTTCTATTCCCAACAATATCCTTACAGACTAGTCCAAATCGATATTGAGGTTTCTTATTTCTAACTTACAAACTAGTTACAAACTATATGTTTGAGTATGACTCGCACGAAAGGACAGAATAAAAAGTGAATATGTCATATTATGCTATGGCTACGTTATCGGGATTTAGCGAATATTGGCGTTGTTAGGTATGCAGGATTGAAATGATTTACGCAAATGCAGGTTGATTATGGAATGAAATATATTTCGGAAACTTTGCTTCCATAAACTTAAACTTTGCTTTGCATAAAGTAATGAATTGTGGGTGCATTACTATATAGGTGCCGAAAGACGTCCACTGTTGGACATAGGCCTCCCCCAAGTGTCGCCATAATAACCGGCATGTGCGTCATGTTTCCTGTAAATACTAAAGTTATTTTGGACTTTTCAGTGTTTTTTTTTTAATTGAAGTCGGTAGTATTTTTTTTATTTTTATATTTTTAGTTATGGTAACACCACTAAAAAGTAGCTCTCAGCCATACTTAAGTACCATATAGCCAAAGTGCATCTCATGACATTTCTAATAATCCCAAACACGGTTAGATTACAACAATTTATTACAGAGCTCCGGTGCCTAACTTCAGGCTTAATGATCAGATCAGTTCGATATATTCCCCCTCTTCTTTCAGTCAGTCATTGACTACACGTAAAACAAAGTAATTTTACTTGTTACGACGGTTCTGCTCCTATGAGGAGTCCACAATTGACCAAGAAATCAGTGAACATAAATAAAAAATACATTCAGCCGAACATAGAACCTCCTTTTTTTGAAGTCGGTTAAAAAGAGGAACGTCCAATATACATCAGCGCTTGATTAAATACTCACATTACTAATATCCCCTTCTCCGGCCCATCTTTATCGCCGTCTACCTCATCGCTATCTTTAGCGACATCACCGAGAACTGTGAACAAATGTACGTATTTTATCTTTGTCATCACCATTTAAAACTTAAATTCACTAACTTTAAAAGAAAGCTCAGAATATACAACTAGCTATATAAACATGGAAAAGTTTTACAAAACATCAACATAACCTATAAAAATTTTGACTACGAGACGTCAAGTTGAGAAAAAATGAAAACATTTTTTTATAGACGGCCTGTCATTTTAGACATATTTCTGATTGAAAGAGGGCTTATTTCAAACCACAAGGATGAGGTTCACAATATAACCTTGTTGCTAATTTCTCCCACTGGAAGGACCATTAAGCACGTACGTAGCGACATCTTTGTCGCTACATTATCATCTTCCTGCCCTTGTCCCATTTTACTTTTTCTTTTCTTTTAAGTGTGGAAATCACTACGCGCTGTTGACGACTGGGCTCGGTCCGGTCAATTAATGGGCGGCCGGACGGCGAGCTACCCATTGCTCGACGTTCGCAAGCCCGCGTCAACCGTGGCTGGTAGTCGGGGTCAGAATCTCGGCGGCTGGGGCGTGAGGACATTCGTTCCCTCACGCATGCGGCCTCCTCCTTCGCTAGCATTACTGCTTCGCAGAAGAAGGCCACCGCCTGCCATTCCTCCTCGCTTCGGACTATAGCCCGAACCAGGGTCCGGCGCGAGAGATTGCTGCTGCCGATTGCCACCACGAGGAAACGACGATGCTCAGCTCCAAGAGGAGCACAGCTCCACCGTATGCACCACCGTGTCCTCCGGGCGGTCCACACAATGGTGACACCCGGGCGTTTCTTCCACCTGAATCCGATGCAGGAACCTCCCGAACTTGCCATGTCCGATGAGGACCTACGTCATACGGAAAGTGAGGACGCCGTATTGCCGCTCCAGCTACTCCTCAAAAAGGGGACTTACCGCCATAATTGTGGCGTGCCCAGTGTCCCATATTACTTGGGGTCGGCGCAACACGGTTTTTTCTTCCATTCTGTCCTATCACCCGTCACACTATCACTAACTCCCTTTTCTTTCATATCACTACTTACACATTCCATCCATCTTTTCTTTCTTTGGCCTCCCTCTACATGTATACTCATTTTTAACTCTTTTAGCATCATGCGATTCATCCTTCTGTGTTTCTACATAGGAACAAAATTCAAAATCCTGCATTGCGTTATCAGAATTTTCCGCGCGATTAAAACGTATATAACAAAAGGAAAAACAACTATAAGGAAGTTGCCCGGACCAGACACATCACATGTCTGGTCGGCTTTGTCGACCGGTCACTGATTGCATGAGTAGGACACGCGCCGCTAGTGACGTGACTAACGTGTGGGTCCAGTGGCCTACGAAATCTTCTCAACTATATTTCTGACATGTAGGACCGCCGTGGGGACTTGACGTGGACGCGACTGATGTGTGTGCGTTTCTAGGTATGTGGAATGTGGAATAGAGTGTATAGTCCCACATACCTTATTGTACCTGAGATATCATCAATGACTTCTCTCTCATTTAGTGGTGCGAGAGTGTCAAAATTTTACTTACTAAAACCTACCTGTGCTCCTTCAGTTGCCCTTTGCGTTCCAGTGCTGCGGTCACTCTTTCGAACTTACCAGTAATCCTCAACGCTTGGTTGATCCTGTCGTCCAGCGAGCTACTGTGTGTTTGCTCGCCATTCTGCTCGGTGATAGCGGGTTCGATGTCCGTGTTGAAGCAGTCACCGTACTGCAGCCGGTCCGACGCGCCGTACATGTCTTCGTACGCCTCATCGTAACTTCTGCAAGAGGATTTTGTGAGGTTTATCTGTGTCGGGAGGAGCTTTCTGTATGGGACAGCCAGGTTCATGATAAATAGTAACTATAGTAACTATTATTACGTTACAACATCACCCTACGACCCACGGAAGTGGAGCAGTAACATGGGACGGGGGTGGAACTGAACGATACATCAGGCATCAACTCTCTAGTCTTTTACAAGCTAACTTGGGGTCGGCTTTCAGCCCGTGTTTTACATGACGCGAATGCCTATCAGACGTCCACAACCCAATTACTGGGCAAAACAATATTTCTTAGATAGACTGCGTTCTGGGAACACATTCATTATGCGTATAGCTAAGGAGTGAAATTCTCTGCCGGAGTCCAAGGGAGAGGGAGACCAAAGAAAAGATGGATGGATTGTGTGAAGAGTGATATGAAAGAAAAGGAAGTTAGTGATAGTATGACGAGTGACAAGGCAGAATGGAAGAAAAAAACATGTTGCGCCGACCCCAAATAACACGGGACAAGGGCAGGAAGATGATGATGATGAGTCCGTGTTTCATGATAGCTACAACCTAGGGGTCTTTAAGTCAAGAGTGAATAAGTTACTTCTAGGTAAGCGTGTTCCATCGCCGGCCACATAATGACTTACCATCAGGTGAGTTAGTGGTCAAACGCGAGCCTATCAATAATAATTTAAAAAAAATAGCCTGATGGCCAGTCTGGCCATCTGACTACCTGTAACGACCGTCAAAGATCTACGAATGACAACCGGGACCAATGGCCATGCTTTCCGAGGCACGGAGTGTCAGTAATATCCTAGATAAACTTAGAAAAGTACATATGAATTGAAAATTTCACATTTGTACTTGCTAGGTACCGAACCACATCATGCATGGGAGGCGGGTGCCTTAACCACTGAGCCATCACGAGACAAGGGAGATAGCTAATATAATCTAATAATACGTTTTGAGTTACTTCGGCTGCATGTGCAGATATGAGAATTTTAGATTAGGAGTGGCCACTAATCGTAAGATGCACAAGTACATACCCCGAACTGTTATTCTCACTCCTATTAGCGATGGTTTGTATCTGGTACACCGGTTCTTCCTCAGCACGGACCGGGTAATCGTCACCGCCTGTCAGTACTATGTTCACTTCACCTGGCTTCAGACCTGGAGATGAATTGGAAATGTGAAGAAAGAATTAATCGCGATTAGACAATTTGGAAACTCACACGGAACACATTATAGAAATAGCAGAAATTGGAGCACAAATTCAGGTCAAATAGGGAACCGAGTAATTTAACTGTTTTACTACGGCAACGCTTTTTTGCAACTAGTTTCGTTTAAATTTTGTCATAAGCATAGGTAACACTAAAAACGGTGCCCGAAAACATCGTGCGGTAACGAAAAATTCAAACACGGAATGATGAGGTGTCATGTGTTTGAATTTTTCGTCCTTACACCGCTTTTATTTTTTTAATTTGAGGCAACAATATAACTAAGTTCAATAAAGTCCAATATCCAGAAAAAATTTGAAGGAGTTTCTTATAAGGTATAACACCAATGTGATATAGATACTTTATAAGAAAGCTTATTTGTTACGCTACTTGATCATGATTAAATATGAAGTTTTTCAGGCCTTCGTTTTTGTAATATTCGATAGAATTAATTAATAGATTACTGTTAATTTTTATTTTTTTTTTGGCTCAAGGCTCCATATATTTATTGAACGTCTCCTTTTAGCATTCCATTTCCTTGACTAAGTAACACTTTCATATTAATTCATTACACTCCAAGCGAACACCGGCGTTCGCTCTCTCATTGTCTTTCTATTGTGTCTCTAATTACGGTATTCGTTAAAACAAAATAAACTTAGAGTTCCGCGCCATTTAGTGAGAACATGACCTCGCTCGGGCATGTAGCTTTTACCTTAATGCTCCAAGTTGCTGCGCAAAATTAAAATTTTCGACAATTATTTTTTTTGCATTTTATAAGCCAGTGCCAAGATTTCGCGAGCTACCCTGGAGCATCTCCCTTAAACAAAAGGTAGATATCTTACCCCATCTGGAAGGACGATGGTTGCTGGGTACCGGGGTGCTGGGCTCGTCTCCCGCTCGCCAGTCACATTTGATCTCGCCTCTCGACCGCAGTCGTACCACAGTCTCTATCTTTTGGGAAACTTGTGACACGAAGAACTGGTCTGCATCGCTTGATGGTGTCGGCAAAGTAGACTAGAGAAGAAAAATATATCACTCCTGTATCGTGGGTTCGTTCACAACTATCTGCAGACCATACGAATTTTCGTTTCGTGCGGGGATTGCTCGCGACAAGTAACGCAGCAACCTATTGTTCAACCACGTCGCTAACAAATTCAGCAAAAAACTAATTACGAAAAAAGAATTAGGTAGTTTTAATTTGAATTTTATTTGAACTTAGAATTCCAAGTTAATCCAAAGCTATCACAGTTCAAAGTAACTCGTTTAAAAAAACGCTAATGTCATAGGTAAGGACCTAATACATACGTAAACTCACGCTTTATCTCTATGGTGGTAAGCAGAAACTACTGAGCGCCACCTCCTACGATCCTTCCATACTCCTTGTGTTTAGGTTACGTTCTAACTATGTCACCACATTGGAATAAATTCAAAATCCTACACAGCAGTAACAGCGTTCACCGCGCGATTACAGATACCGGCACGAATCTTGAGCGCTCGGCGAAAGAGTGGGGATCGCTTTGTGCATCGTACACATCGGCGAGCCAATCACTGCACAAGGACTACACTCCACGCCCCCGCGTCCCCGCGTCTCACTTTATACCACTAAATAGACCCGATATTTCACTTCTGCGCAAGTGGAAGGCAGCGCTCAAGATCTGTGCCGGTATCTGTAGAACACATACAACAGTTAGAAATCAACTATCCGACAGTTGGACACAACACCAGTGTGGTCGGAGGATCTTCCCTTTTTAACGGAGGTTTCCTGTATCTGTGCTATAAGACCTTGCTTTATGCCAAATTTCAAGATTCTGGGTCATCGGGAAGTACCCTATGAATTTTGATTCCCTTGAGAGTGTCGATCGAGAATTTTTTTTTTTTTTGTTAACTTATGAGTTTTATTTGTTCACAGCTTCAAGGGACCGCAGACTGAGTATATGGTTTTAATTTCAACTCGATACCTCTACGATTTTACGTGATAAAAGGTCTTCAAACCCAGACAGATGGACAACAAAGTAATCCTATAAAGGTTCCGTTTTTTCCTTTTAAAGTACGGAACCCTAAAAATTACCTAAGAATTTTAAAAAATAACCCACAAACCTGCTTAGCCACATCGCTCTGATACGCCATCGCCAGCTGTTCATACATCTCATAGTTCCCCTGCTCATATTCCTGAAACTTATCCTCTTCATCCTTCTGGTAGTGCTGACTCGCGCTAATCACGTCATTGAAGCTATAGTTGGAGTTCTGCGACGAGGGTCGAAGGTGGCTGTCGTCTTTTTCATATGGATCCTTACTGGTGGTAGACTCTTGGGAGGAACATTGGGATAGGTTCGATTCTTCAGGTAAGGGAGCTAGTTGGGGCTGTGGGATGTGGGTTTCTTGAGATTCCTGTGGATTTTTTTATTTTGTTAGTTCTTCCGCTTATGGTGGAAGCGTCAGGGTACTCAGCGAATCAAATTTACTTAAGTTTTTTTGCAATTTGCAGATCAATGTCAGGTTCTATATTAATATGATTAGCGACTGTAAGGGCAATATTTCATTGGGACACCATGGCGGCACGACCAGTTGCGCCGCCATGGTGTCCCGGTGAAATATAGCCCTAACATGCTCTTTGGTGGGGGCGTCACAGGCGTCCGAGCTGGTCGCGCCACCAAACGGACACCAGATGATTAACTCTCTATGGAGCTGTATATATTTTGTTGGTAGCGGCGACTGGTCGCGCCGCCATGGTGTCCCGGTGAAATATAACTCTAAGAAATATAGTTTTACTGATTTATAATTATTAAAAAAAATCAATACTACCCTCTCAGTTCAGTTAACTCTATTGACTTACTTTCTCATGAAAGAGACGAACTCCTTTCTTCTTTTCGTGTCGATGTACTCTAACAATTTTTATTCTGATCAGTATTTGGCAACCTCTACGGCTCTGTTATTGACCTCGTATAGATCCTGAAAACTGCTGGTGGCTGTGCAGAATGGACAGCATAGCAAATGACGCATGTCCTGTGCAGCGGCTCCACACTGGCACTGTGTTAGAGATGGGTCGAGAAAGCCCCATTTGGCCAAATTGTTTTTACAGTGGCCAACCTGGGTCCGCAGTCGGTTAAGAGATTTCCAGAATAGCCACTGCAATTCACGTCTAGGGGGAAGATGTTCTGATGGGGTGATGAAATGCGCACAGCGCGCATCTCTCGTCCTCTGCACTGTCTTCTGACACGTTGTGAGTGTGTGACAAGTTGAGACGGTTGTATTGATGATTTTAATTATTGTTATTCTGTTAATAAATACGTTTTACAGTCGCGAATCATATTTTAATATTTACTGCATTTTGCAAGTCGGTTTTAAGGAGGACCAGCAAAATTAAAAAAAAACTGAAGAATTTTTGAATTTTGCAGGCAGCCCTGGCGCTTTGACTATAATTGAGACGGTAGCTATGGTCCGGGTGATGGTACGATAGCGAAAATGAAATAGAACGGTAGCTATGACCGGTCCACTTGATGCGAGAACCGAGTGATGCGTTGCCTAACTCTAAACCCCTCCCGCGTAACTTTTTAAAGCTTTAGTGCAACTTTCTTCTTTTCTATCGACAATCGCTTGTTCAATGTCCACGACCAATAATATAAGTATCGAATTTACGCTTGAAACTTTCAAGTTTCACAATTCTCTTACGAGTTAATTATTTTTAAATTTGCATGACAGAGTGGATAAAAAATGCCTCCGTTCCACTTTTTTGTACTGATCGATTGTTGTTAGAAAAGAAAAATGTCCCTAGTCACTTGATTGGAAGGTATAACGCTGCGGTATGCCGTGATGGGCACATAATCCTCTTCACCGCAGACGCGAACAGCGGTGGAAAAAATACTATCCTTGATGTTTTTTATACGGTTATGTGTCAGACACATAGTAATAAGGGTTAAAATATGAAATTGCCGTTTTTTAAAACGGGTTGCTTTGAAGTTATCTTACAGAAATGATAATACAGAAAATACAAAACACAAAGAATACTATAAATACCTAATTTCGGAAAAAGAATAACGTACCTTTAATATAGTTTATTTGCACTTATAATTCCAAGTCAATCCAAAGATCACTCACTCACTCAAAACAACTCGTTTTAAAAAAACGGCAATTTCATACTTTAACCCCTATTAGTGTGAAAAACATCAATACTGCAACGTTTGTGCATATGTTTCCTATAGGCTATTCTCACCAATGACTTGGTAATTCTATAGATCTTGCATACAATATGGCCGTTCAGAGTTCAAGCAACAGTAGCGTCTATAAGATTGCTCAGACATTGGATCATCGTCATCACATGCAACGAATATCTTAACATGATTGTCTAAAGTATAATAATATTTTTATACATTGTAAAAATCAAATTTTGGCTATCAAGACATGCATTACTGTCAACAACTAGGTGTTTAACTAGACCGAGAGCATGACTAATCTAAAAAGCCGTATTTCAACTAAAAAGGCTGTTAATTGATATTAGTTGTTAATGCGTGCATTCTATCATTCGATTTTCTATTCTCATATAATATAATATATTATTTTATTAGCTTGTTTCGTCCTACTCCTGGGTAAAGTCCACTTCTTTTTTTTTTAATAACAACGTATGGTATTATTCGCTAAAGGGCCAATGTGTTGTCAAATCATTATTTATTAATTTACGTACACACAAACACTTAAAAACAAAAAGAACAAATATACAGCCCCTAGCCAAGTTACAACCGTTTCGTTTCGATTCACTTTTCGTTGATCGCCTCGAGTTGGCCACGCCTCCTATTTCTTTGTTCTGACGTCATCTCTATGCTCAGTCACGTGGTCAAAACAAAGGAATAGGAGGCGTGGCCGACTCGAGGCGATCAATGAAAGAGAATCGAAATGAAACGGTTGTAACTTGGCTAGTGGGGCAGAGCGGCTCCTGCGATTTGTTTTATGTTACCGCGATCGACACGTTTATGACGTGCGGCGCTCCGATTGACCTGCTCCAAACTCTTGACCAATCAGAGAGCCAAACGCGATAGACGTTTCGATTGCATTAACGAAAACTCGATACTCACTAAATTCGCCAGAAATACCCAAATTAGGATCCGACAACACTCAAGCACTAATCGGATGTTAGTTTAGATATTCTTGGCTTTCTTATTATCTAACGAGAAAAAGGCTACGTTCGGGACAGCAGATTTCACCTTAAAAGCATACTTAAAGGCATCAGTCCATGCGCACAAGCATAAAGCGTGTCAATACAGTTCCATGCGTTATAAGCCCAACCAATAACGTAATAGGAATACAGTTGACCCTCAGTAATCCGGCTTCTGTCTAATCTGGCACAGGTCTATTAACCCTTTCACCGCTTGCGTCGGATTGGTCCGACGAATGTTCTCGTGTCCTATTCGCCAGGGTCTTGTATTTGCGACAGGGTACTCCTATCTCGTTTAACTCTTCAATCCCCATAGGTGACAGAAGTGCTGACGATTTGGGAGTATTTGGTCGTGGATGTGCCTTGTCGGAAATATCGGACGTAGGCAGTTTATAATTGCCACCAATACGATTAGTTATACCTCTACAAGTGCGTTATATTATATGGATTTGAAATTACCATTTTTGTAAGTATATACAGTCTACTATCGTTAATTCAAACTTGCGATAATTCGAAGCTCTCTATAATTCAAAGTTATCGCAAGTTCCCTAGAAAATCTCTTTATATTTCGAATTAAATCAATACATTTTTATGCATTTGGTAATTCGAACGAAAAATCATCGCTACGTGACAAAACGACGCGTTAATTCGAACTTGACAATTCAAAGTTGGAGAGAGAAAGATTGCAGAACTTGCAGAGGTATGTGTACATATTGAGACAAGTTCAAAATTGTATCATCGTACTCGAGCCTTTGTTTTTGTAATGATTAGTTTGACACACACTTCTGCACGAATTGGTTTGTTTAGTTAAGTTTCAGTTACTGTTACTCTCGTTTCGAACCATTTGATTTTTCGAAAACTCAATAATTCGTAATATTTTAAGAGTCCCTTGAATTTCGAATTAACGAGAGTCGACTGTATGTATTTTGACGGATGTACTCCTTTTGAAAGAACTTCCAGACTACAAGGGGTCGGTGGCAATACTCCATAGTCCAACCGATTCAAATAATCTGACACCGTCTTGAAAAACGTTTGTCGGATTACCGTGGATCAACTGTATTAGTAATGAAAATACGTACTTTATTTAAAGAAGGAGATTCAGTTTCTGGTTTGTTAGTGTCGACCTGCTCTATCAAAGGGCTAGGCTCAGGAGTCGGTTCCTAAGAAGTTAATGTATGACTTGAGTAAGCAAGTTGTCGAAATATAACGTTTTTCAGGTCCATCATGGATTGTAACGTTATTTTTTTATATAAATAATAAGAAAAATTAAGTTCCTGATAGCTACAACCAAGAGGTCTTAAGTCAAGAGTGAATAGGTTACTTCTAGACAAGCGTGCTCCATTGTCGACCACATCATCGCTTACCATCAGGTGAGATAGTGTTGAAGCGCGAGCTAATCAATAATAAAAAAAGTCAACTACCCAATAATGCCAGCTAACTTTTATGTGGAACAGAAATTTGCTACTCAATCATATGAGCCAATGAAGAAATAAAAACTTGAAGCATGGACCTTGAAAATGAACCCACCAATAATTTTGAAAATCTGTATGAAATCTGTTATTATTTGTGCTATTTTATTAGTATTTGATAGAAGCTACTTAATTTAGGTCCCAAACACAAAACTGCGATGTAAATCTACGAGCTCCCACGTCACATTGCAAGAACTTGCGAATGAGAGCATTAACACAAGCTCTGCTTAGCTTGGGACTAGATGGCGTTGTATGATATTTGTGGAATATTATATTATATTACAAGAAAAGGGTTTTCTACTAGGGTTTTCTCCCGATGGTTTTTCGTTGCTCCCGCCCTGAGACCCTCAGAGAATATATTACATTATATAATGTTATGTTATATTAAATTATATTTTTTTTTTTTTTAAGTGTTTTCTACTCGGGTTTTCTCCCGGTGGTTTTTCCTTGCTCCGGCCCTGAGACCCTCAGGGAAAAGGAGGTTCGGATCCCCTGCTAATTAGTTACAAATATTGTGTCCCCCAGTACTTTACTTAAAACATTAACTGTATGGATTGCTGCTTGCTTTTGTATTATATGAATGTTTATACCTGAGTCTAATTTATCACAATATCTATGTATGCTCTTTGCATTATATTATTTTATATTATATTATTATGGTTTTTGAAGTGTTTTCTACTCGGGTTTTCTCCCGGTGGTTTTTCCTTGCTCCCGCCCTGAGACCCTCAGGGAAAAGGAGGTTCGGATCCCCTGCTAATTAGTTACAAATATTGTGTCCCCCAGTACTTTACTTAAAATATTAACTGTATGGATTGCTGCTTGCTTTTGTATTATGTGAATGTTTATTTATTATATTATATTATATTATATTATATTATATTATATTATATTACTTACCATGACGTGTTAAAATGTCAAGCGTGCGAGCGAGAAAGAGGGATGGAACTATACACCCTATATAGGTCCATTTCTTTAACAATTCAGTTTAGGTCGTCAAATGGATCACATTAAGAGCTTGTGATATCTGAACCAATGCTTTGCCGCACAAATTCGTATCGCAAGTTTCTGAGATGCGCCGTCGTCGTAACGCATCGCAGTTTTGTGTAGGAGCCCTAAACCCCATGCAGAATTCATATGAATACGTACTTTATCTACCACTGCCGGGAGTGTTGTGTTTTCTGGTATTTTGTGAGCTGCAGTCTGTTCAGTGTCTCTGTCTTGGTCTATCTGAGCCGTAACGGGTAACGGGATCTCCTAAGGATTATGTTACGTCAAGTTTGTATAGGCTTATAATGTTTTGATTCGTTGATACAGTGTTCTTGTTTATTAGTACCAGAATTAAAATGTATAAGGATCCGAATCAAAAATATTCTGGAAAACACTTTAAAAAAAAAACATATAGAAAATAAAAACACAGAGGACCATTTCTCGTACTTAAAAATCGTTCAAATTCATATTAATCTCATCTCGGCAACAATAAATGTCGAAAACTTGTCCAAAGGGTCTAGGAGGATGTTTTTTGACGACCCTGAGGTTTTCTTTTTAAGTGGGAAATCGTCCAGTGACTTCTCCTGCTCTACGGCGGAGCGAGAGGGCGTGTCAGACTTTTACTGAGTAAAACCCACTCCTATGTTTTTTGCCTTACGTTCCAAGAGTGCAAAAGGGAACCCCATAGCCCCAGTAGGCTCTTCAACCCTACTTACCGGGCCCTTGCGGTTTTGCTAAAATCACTTCGAGGCGCGCGTGGAACACTACGCGCTGATCACGATTTGGGGTCGGTCCGGACGATTACCGGCGAGCTACCCATTGCTCGTCGTCTGAAAGCCCACGCACGGCCCCAAAGAGGTATTATGAAAATAAATTATAATTACAAAGATTTTTTTTAATCGTTGCACCATACTACATAATTAAAACCAAACTTAAGTGGCAATGGGCAGGGCACATTGCTTGCAGAACAGATGGCCTTTGGGGCCGAAAGGTTCTGGGGTGGCGACCGCGTACCGGAAGACGCAGTGTTGGAAGGCCCCCTACAAGGTGGAGCGATGACCTGGTAGAGGTTGCAGGAATCCGATGTGTGCGAGACGCACAGGATTTTCATTGCGGCGACATTTGGGGGAGGCCTATGTCCAGCAGTGAACGTCTATCGGCTGAAATGATGACTAGGAATTACTCCTGTATCGTTTGTGCGTTCACGAACATAATATATACACAACACACATACATACACAAGACACATAGACCTAGAACAACAATATGTAGGATATACAAATATTTGTTACGAGCATGAATCGAACCCACGACACGCAGCGCAGCAGCCAATCTCTCAACCACTGCGTAAACCGTGCCGTCAATTTAACGTAACGTAACAAAATAGATAAGAGGCTGAATTCGCGGCAACGGCAACATTACATTTCAGTGATGTGGTACCATATTTATTATCTTATTTCGATTATACCTCTTTGAGGCCGTTCACCCTAACCTTAGCATAGTCAGCCTTATAATATTCCCACTTTTGGGAATCAGGCTTACTCTCTAGGAGAGGGTATGGGCCGTAATCCACCACGCGGGGTTGGTGGATGTCACATGTCTTCGAATTTTTGGTTCTAGGACATACCGGTTTCCTCACGATGTTTCCCTTCACCGTTTTGAGAGCAGTGATGATGAAATACATTACACAAAGTAACGCGCCTGACTGGGTTTGAACCCGCGACCTATAACTCGTAAGTCGGGGCCGTTACCACTCGGCTACCACTGCTCTTACCTACTCACCCTAACCTTATCAATATGTATTTTTTACGTGCAAATTCTTCAAATAACTTCTTCCTTCTTCTGGAGGGAGTGTCAGACTTTTACTGACTAAAACAAAGTGTTCCTTCAGTTGCCCATTATTGCGGGAGCTGTGGTAACTCCTTCGAACAAGGCTTCGCCCTAACTGGCCCCTACAATTTTTAAGGCGCGTGGAACACAACGCATAATCGGACGACCGGACGGCGAGCTGCCCATGGCTCGCCGTCCGTAAACCCTTGCCTACGGTGGTCGGTAGTCGTCACCCTACTCTATCTTCTCCTACTAGACCCTTAAGAAACATAATGTACTGAATGCAATCGATCTTTAAGTACTGGGAAATGCTGGTTTGATAATACAGGAAATGCACACAGAATATATCACAATATTTAACTAACACAAATACCAAGAACAGTAGTTTTTAGAGCTGTCAAACCGTTTGGAGCCAAAATTACCTACAATGGTTTCCAATTTGACAACTCCAAATTACACTTATCACATTTAGAGTACAATTAAATTATTCACAACAACAAAACATCCAAAAACAAAGGCTCTAGCTGTAAAAGTATCATATAGGTTCCTATCGGGGCAGTTTTGTAATGGAAGTAAAGCTAGACCCTGTAATAAAGTTCAAACTAACCTTAAAAGACACCTCCTGCTTAATCTCGTATACTTCGGGCACATGCGTAACATCCTGTTTATCATCTACTTCCGGCATATCCGGTTCATCATACTCATCCGGTACCTCTGGTGCCTTCTCTGTAGCGAACTCTTTCTCTTCAAGCTCATAGTCCGCAACTTTATTTCCTTCATCTTCTTGCACGGTTTCTTCTACTTCTTGCTTTATGTGAATATTATTATTACCAACAAAATCATTCTGTAACTCTTTGACGTTTATTATTTCCCTATGTTTTTGTCTCCTCGGCGAAAAATCAACGTAACTCTGATTCTTTTCATCGTCAGTCAATCTTTCTGTTTTAATATTATTTAGTATGTTTACGTCGAATAATTCTTCACTTTGAGCTGAGTCAGATGAAGACTTCTTCCGTTTCTTCTTTTTAACTTCTGAGTTCTTCTTTTTCTTCTTCCTCTTCTCCGCTTCTGAGTCTGTTTCGGAAGAGCTGGTGGATGTAGAAGAAGACGATGATGATGACGACGATGAACTGCTTGAGGACTTCGCTTTGGCTTTTTTCTTTTTTTGAGCCTTCTTTTTCTTTTGTAGTTTCTTTTTGCGCAGCTTCTTTTCTTTCTTTCTGTTTTCTGTAGGAAAAGGTTTTTAAAATATTTTAATTTTAAAATGATTATGCTGTCGAAACTAGCTCAATAACGTGTCCCGTGTAATGTGTATGCGTTGTAAAATATTGATGGGCAAGTTGCGGAACACGGTTTCCATTCCGTGTTTTCCATGTAGTGATTGCCTATCACACCTCCACAACCCAGTTACTGCGCAACACGATACTTCTTGGATAGACTGATGGCATCTAACTACCTGTAACGACTGTCAAAGATATACGAATGACAACCGGGACCAACGGCTTTACGTACTTTCCGAGATACGGGATGTCATTAATGTCTTAGATAAACTTAGAAAAGTACACATTAATTGAAAAATTACATTGTTACTTGCCCGGCTTCGAACCCGCAACCTCATGCATGAGAGGCAGGTGCCTTTACCACTGGGTCATTACAAAATTACTCTTTGACATAATTAATTAAATAAACTGTTCAATTTCAACGTCCACTTATTCATACTGTATTTTGTATAACAAAAAAATACCTTTTTCAATGTTCTCATCTTCTGAAACTCGTTTTGCCTTCTTCTTCTTCTTTTGCTGTTCTTTTAACTTCTTCAAATATTTTTTACTTATGCGTTGACGTTTGGCTAACTTGACTTTTGTCTTTTTACTTTCCTGTAATAAAATCACAAAATTGTTCACCTAAATAGCATTTTTAGAAAATACAAATCAACAATGAGACATTAAGTTAACCATCTTTTAAATCATCATCATCTTCCTGCCCTTGTCCCGTGTTATTTGGGGTCGGCGCAATTCGTTTTTTTCTTCCATTCTGCCCTTTCACTCGTCATACTATCAGTAACTTCCTTTTCTTTCATATCACTCTTCTCACAATCCATCCATCTTTTTTTTGGTCTCCCTCTCCCTCTCCATCCATCCACATGTAAACTCATAACTTTTTTAGTAACATGCGTTTCATCCCTCCTCTTCACATGACCATAAGTCATAAGTCATAAGGCATAAGTCATTTATTCATTTGTTAAACATAGGTATAATAACAACGGTGTAGCAAGGTAATAAACAGAGCGCTATGTTTTGCCAGACGGCGTAAAAATGTTTGTGAGAAATAATTAATTAATAGCAAAATAAACTCAATTTCAAGGCACCAAATGTTAATTCTAAATACTAATTTCTAATATAAATTACAATATACAATACAAAATGTCAATATACAATAAAAAATGTCAAAATACAATTAAAAATGTCAAAAATATAATTCAAAATGTCAAAGTAAAGATTCAAAATGTTAATACATAATACCAAATGTCAATATACAATTTAAAAATGTCAATATACAATTCAAATTGTCAAATTCAAGTTTAAGATGTCAAAATACAATTCAAAATGTCAATTTACAGTACTAATATTAATTTACAACACTAATGTCAATTTACAAAAACTAATGTCCGTATACAATACTAATGTCAATAAGCAATACTAATGTCAATTTCAAATAAAAATTTACTATTAATATGAATAAACATTCCATGTATTTTGTGTGTATGTCATCATTCAATTACTAGGTTTTTGTCTGTTAAATATTCCGAAATACTGTAATACGCTTTGGTCACCAGTAAATATTTTAGCCGTTTCTTAAATAGGCTCAAATTCAATTCTTTGATTGACCGTGGTAAGTGATTAAATATGACTGGCGCCATGCAAAAAACACTTTTATACATTAATTTCGTATGGGACCTTCTAACGCATAGACTACTATTATCTCTTCGACTTCGATTATTAATGTCTGTCATTTTTTTAAACAACTTAGAATTGGTCTTAACAAATACAGCAACTTCAAAAATATATAAGGATGGAAGAGTCAATATTTTAAACTGTATAAACAATGGTTTACATGTGTCTATGATCTGTAGTCCAAACATCGTCCTGATGCACTTTTTCTGTGCCTTAAAGATTATTTCTTTATTGGTGGAGTTCCCCCAAAAAATAACACCATATCTCAGAACTGAACCAACTAAGCCATGATAAGCTGTAACTAAACCGTCAACACTCATTACTGAGGTAAGTTTATATAAGGCATAGATAGACTTACTGATTCGTTTGGCTAACTCCTCCGTGTGTGTTTTCCAATCTAATTTATTATCAATTGTTAAACCTAGGAATTTTGATGTGTTTATTTGTGCTATTGGTTCGTAATTATAGTATACACTCATATTTATGTTGGAACGTTGGCTAAACATCGTTAATTTCGTCTTGTCAATATTTATTTTTAAATTATTATTATCTAACCATTGCACTATGGAGGTTATCGTCTTTGTAATTTCGTCATTGTAGGTTTCAGCGTTTGAACTATTAATGGTCACAGTGCTGTCATCAGCAAATAGTGACATAGGGTGACATGTAACTTTCGGCATATCATTTATATAGATAATAAAAAGGGGAGGCCCTAAAACACTGCCCTGGGGCACGCCATAAGTAAGTGTTCGTAGATCAGATTTGTAGCTACGTTGACATTTAGATTTAAAATCTATTGCAGATACTTCAACGTATTGTTTCCTGTTCTTTAAATAAGATTCTATTAAACTCAAGACATTGCCTCTAATTCCGTAGGCATCTAGTTTTCTTAACAAAATATCATGGTCCACATAGTCAAACGCTTGCGTCATGTCACAATATATTGAGCACACAGGTGTTCTATTGTCAACATTCGTATATACATTATTTAAGAAGTCGTAGATAGCCAAATTGATAGTTTTGCTTTTCCGAAAACCTTTTTGCTCCTCTGCCAAAATGTTTTGCTTATCCAAGTATTTATTTATCTGATCATAAATATATTTTTCAAATATCTTGGATATAATTGGGACAAGCGCAATAGGCCTATACGATTCCATGCATTCTTTGTCATTTTTTTTAAATAATGGTTTTACCACAGTTGTTTTTAGGTTAGTTGGATAACTACCGTGTGTTATGCACAGATTGAGTATATAGCTCAAATGTCCACTTATAGAGTCTGAGACATACTTGACTACTTTGGTTGCAATTTCATCATCACCTACACTACGGGTGTTTTTTAAAGCCTTAATAATAGTTTTAATGTCATTTTCATTACTAGGAGTCATAAACATAGAATTACTCGATTTTGAAATACTTGATGTCACATTTTTGCCTCTATTACTAATTGGTTTTATTTTGTCGACAAAAAAATTGTTAAAGGCTTTCGCTATCTCGTGCGGGTGTGTTACAGTCTTATCTCTAATTTTTATATGTGCAATTGAGTTTTTATTAGGCATGTTCATTTTTGTTCGATTTATGATTTCCCATGTCGTTTTCGACTTGTTAGATGATGACTTGATTTTATAACTATTTTGGGCACGTTGTGTTAATATAATAATTTTTTTATATAGTGCTGAATATTTTTTGAATTTTTGTTTATTTTGTTCATTGCGTTCCAGTCGGTAACGCCACAAAAGTCTTCTTTTATTTTTACTGCACGTTTTTATTCCCCGCGATACCCATTCTGGCCTTTTGTGTACACTTAATTTTATACGTTTTAATGGAAAACATAAATTATACATTAAGGTAAATGTCTCCAAAAATAGATCATAGGCTGCATTCGGATCGTCAAGTTCATATATTTTCGAAAAAGAAATATTTTGTATACATTCCCTGAACTTACTCATGTTCTCTTGATTGTAGTCGCGGCGTAAAACATACCAATGCTTTAGAACACATACCATACCAAGACAAGCGATTCCCTCTTTTAAATATGTAATCTAAAATTAATTTAAAATTTATGTAAATATTATATTACACTAGCTCGGTTTTCATGAGGTTCTCGTCACGCGGGAGAGTTATATCAATTATTTCGCCTCTCGATTTGGTCCACCACATCGGCTTATTAGGTACCAATAGTCCTGTCAGTGACGATAGGCAGATCCCAGTACAAAATGTTATGGCTATTATCAAGAACTTATTATTATAATAATAATTATTATTATTAAAAGATGATTAAAGTAAGTACGGATTCCTTTTTGTCTTACGACCAGGAATTTTATCGAATTTCGTGGTATTTGATCAATTCTTAAACAATTTGAAGGATATAATATACTACAACTGTAAGAAGAATATAACGTTTTTACCTTAGCCTTCTTCTTCAAAGCTTTCTTTCTCTTCTTGGCGGAGTCTTCGCTATCAGAAACCGATGGCGAGTGCTTCCTCTTGCGGACTTTTGTCTTTTCAGATTTTATCTTTTTACTGAAAGGGAATTATAATTTAGTTTATAGCATAATCAGCCTTATAATGTTCCCGCTGCTGGGACTCAGGCTTCCTCTTTAGAAGAGAGAATTGGCCTTAATCCACCACGCGGGCCTAGTGCGGGTTGGTGAATGTCACATGTCTTCGAATTTTTGGGTTCTAGGACATACCGGTTTCCTCACGATGTTTTCCTTCACCGTTTTGAGAGCAGTGGTGATGAAATAAATTACACAAAGTAATTAGCCTGGCTGGGTTTCAACCCGCGACCTACAACTCGTAAGTTGGGGCCGTTACCACAGAGCCACCACAGCTTTTCTAATTTTTTTGTTTACTTATTAGAATACAAGATACATTATGTTCATGCACCCGATTGGGAATTTAATTCGAATGAGGATCAGTCATAATTTTTGTGGAGTATGCAGACTTATAGCATAAAAAAAAACCAGTAAATACTGTGAAAAAATTATATAAATCGGACCAAAAATGACGAAGATACAGCAATTTTAGTGTATTAGTTCCAGAAACGCGCCCGAGAATGAAGCGACTCGCTGTGACGTGATCTGTCATGATCGGTCTCCAACAGCGAATGAATACGATCAAGCCGTTCGTCGCACGGATCATGACAGATGACGTCATTGTAAACAGTCCAGCGAGAGCCCACGTGCAAGTAGCCGTTCAGAAAAACTTTAATAAACCCACCATTTCTTGACGGATTTTAATCATTTAAAAAATTAAATGCTCAGTAAATTATTACCCATACTTAGTAAAAATCGGATTTGCTATTGTGTGATTGATCCTCATTGGATTAAGTAAGTATAGTCGTTATTTCTATTAAGAGCGCCCAACCCTTGACACTTCCTATACAACCGCTCTTACGTGATTATGACTTTAATAATAATAATACATTTATTAAGACACACTGCATATTACACGTTAAGCACAACAATTAAAAACATCACAATATTCTTAAGACTAAACAACTATTAGTGCATAAAGTAGCCCTAGACCCCACACTAGGATACCCTGTGTCGTGGGATCTAGTTTTTTTTTTTTTTTTTTTTTCGACATTCCTGACACATTAAAATTATACTAGTGGGTAGTTCACTAATGGTTGTTAGGATTCAAAACTAGATAATATTTAAACTTAATTCAGGGAATTAAATTATGCACAAATGTAATTAAAAGGTGTGTGAACAGTGTAAATGTGTATAAAAAGTGTAAATAGAGAGAGAGTGTGTGTAGTGTAGAATGTATGTATGTGATAAAGTGCTACCTGGGGGAATCATTGCAAAAGATTCATATTAAGGGAATGAGAAGAGCTTCAGTCCGTGCATAGTCTTGAGCTGATAGCCACTCGATTACTTTTATTTTACAAGTGCGCTTTGAGCAATCTACTATGTCCAGAATTTTATTGATCTTTTGATAAATGAATGGACCCATGTAACTAGTGGATGTTTGTGCGAATTTAGTACGAGTAATAGGCGTTTTCCATTTTTTCTGTCTACATGATTTGGTAGATTTGGTTTGGGTAAAGGGTGCTAGTCTGTGAAAGCGTAGTAAGATTGATAGGATAAAAAGTTGCCTTATTCTGAGAACTTTACAGTCTTGGTATAGCTTGTCAGTGGGATACCGATAGGGCCTTGCACTTTATTTTATATCTTGTGGTCATTGTCCAGGTTTCTATTGAAAACGAAACATAAATATGTGTAAAACTAATCCAGTAAACAGACCTTTTTCCAACTTCCTCCTCAATATCCGACTCCTGACTCCACCCCTCACTGCTCAGCTTCATCTTCTTGGCTTTCTTCTTATCATCAGTCTCCTTATCTTCTGTCTTCTTCTTACGCGTCTCCTGTCTGACCGGCGTGGTGCTGCGAGGAGTACCAGCTTTGGACTCTGAGGCTTCCGGCCAAACTGCTTGCATGAACCTGAATGAAGTATTATGAATTTAAAGTTATAATGATTCTAGAAGGTGTTCTTTGCAAATTGAACGATATTCTCTCGCATTTGACTGGCCTGTTGGTCTAGTGGTTAGTGGCCCTAACTGCTATGCCGGAGGTCGTGGGTTCGATTCCCACCCAGGACAAATGTTTGTGTGATGAGCACGATCATTTGTTCTGTGTCTGGGTGTAATTTATCTATAATATGTATGTATTTAGAAATATATAAGTATGTTTATCAGTTGTCTAGTACTCATAACACAAGCTCTGCTTAGCTTGGGACTAGACGGCGTTGTGTGATAGTTGTGGAATATTATTATTATTATTTTATTGACATGTTTAAGTTTTACTTTTCTTTATGGTAAATCAGGCATACATGCCCCAGTCGGTGAGGGGCACATTACGGCACTTGCGAAAGTAAGATACGCATTTAAAATTTAGTGCTTATTTGAGCCGATCTGGTTAAAGTACGGCGATATAACGCAGGTTAAGATCTATTTTCATTTTTTTTTAATAAATTACACAATTTCATTTTTTTATTCAATTAGACATTTTTTTTTTAATAAATTAGATTTTTTTTTTATGAATTTGACATAATTTCATTATTTTTTCAAGAAATCAGACATAATTTTATTTTTCTAATAAATTCTTTTTAAACGTAAGTTTAATATTTTTAATAAATTACACGCATTTTTTAAGTTAAAATTACGTCGTATAGTTTACGTAATTTTAGATACGTGACATAGTTTTGCAAGTGTACGTTAGCGACCGGGCGTATGGCTGGTTTAGACTATTTTGGTAACCAAGAAAAATTGGGGTTCTCCAGGAACCCAGTTTTGTTTTTTAGGTGGGATAATCATCTAATGACAATCCCGCTCTTAGGCGGAGCGAGAGATAGTGTTCTCTTATGTTCTCGAAGGCAAAGAAGGAACATAAGAGTGGGTTTTAGTCAGTATAAGTCTGACACGGCCCCCGACTCCGACGAAGTCATGGAATGATTTCGCGATACATAAGCTATATACATTGCTATAGATTAAGTGTGTTCTGATTTTTTATGGCTAATAATTTTGTGTGTGTGTGTGTGTGTGTGTATGTGTGTGTGTGTGTGTGTGTGTGTGTGTAAACAATAAGAAAAAAAAAGTTCCGATTAAAATATCTTCGTTTAATATTAGTAATATTAATTCAATAGGCTTACATTATTATTATTCTTTACTATTTGTCTTTTTCCGAGCATACGGTCAATGCGAGCTAAAGTTATCTTGAGCATTAAACGTAGATGTTAAGTCTATATCTGAATTCAGAATTCGGGATAATTATCAAGATTTTGAATAACTAACTCTATGGATAACAAAATAAAGTCTAAATTCCATTGCAAACCCTATTTTTCACTTATTTTTAATACAAATAGCTACTTACTTAGAAAAATATCTAAAATACAAAGTTAAAGTCGATACTTGAATTGATGGCGATGGATGCAAATTGTTTCAAATCGTACTTTTAACTATCAAAAATTGTCTAAAGTGAACCTTACAAACTAATAACTACGTACAATTTTGGTAACTAAAAACAGTGAGCTATTCACAACAAAAACAGTGATTGAATCTGAAGAGTGACATTTGAAAATATATATTTTCTTCATCCACCCACATTTGTAAAAAATCATAAACGTTAAATATAATTTGACATTTGGAAAAGTGTTGCCATTGTGAGAAAATAAATACTGCCATGTGTTGCAAAAATGGTACAAATTTGACTAGAGTGGGAATTAGGTTCAATAACAAAAAAATGATACTGATGAAAATCAAAGAAACAAAACTTCTTCTAATAAATTTGTTCAACTTCAACTAATCTTTCACCCAGTAAAGAAAATTCTAACACAGTAAGCGAACTTTGAACCGAATGCTAACAGTGAATAAGGACAAGCAGAAAAAAAAACTCCTTTATAACTTTAGTTTAGAAATCCTAATGAATCATTCGACCTAGGATGACCCAGGTTGGGTGAAGGGTTCTGTCAGACTCTGGGTGACACAGAAACCTGTAGCGACATCTATGGCGTCACATAAGAACTAATGCTGCATCGCGCAATCAAAGTTCTCCGCGCGATTTGAATATATACGACAGCCCGAAATCATCTATCGGGCAGTTGCCCACCAGACATAACACCCCGTCTGGTTGGAGGATCCTCCCTTTTCAAAGGAGGTTTGCGGGACTTTACTCTCTGTTCCGCCTACCTCCACAAACCTCAATCTGCAGCAACCTTTTGCCAGGACACTTCTTTTTAAAACTATATTAACCCTAAACCTTTTTAGGAAGAACATCGTAAGCAACAGTTAGCGTTTTTTGTAACAATGGGTTTTCTCTTTCCTAATTAAAAAGTGACATGAAGTTGGGGCAGGCCTTTGCTATGCACTGGGAAAGTATAGGTTAAATTTAAAAAAAAGCATTGATGACAATATCTTTATATAAAAAAAATATATATGTTATTCATACAACAGCTGATCTATTAGAATAGTTCCTATTAACATAATTTATTATAAATAATTTTTAACTCGTTCTGCCAGTGGCTTCGCCCGCATGAAATTAGGTTTATTTTTACAAACTTTAGACCCCCGTTTCATCCCCTTTGGGGGTGAATTTTGGAAAAGGGTCTCTCAGTGCTCGCCTATGTCCTTGAGCAATATTTCAAACTCTTAGTCAGTAGTTTCTGCTGTACGGTGATGTCAGTCAGTCAATTTCTCCTTTTAAATATATAGAAGATAGATAAAAATCCTGTTCAAAACGACATTATTTCTGAAAAGGCTCGAAATATACAGATCTTAAATGAATGATCACAATACGAATGTGTGGTTATTTTATTATTCATATAAAAAATTACAAATATATTTATACATATTTCTACTAAAATAAAATATTATAAAAACCTACTCATACAGCTGTCCTACAATTTTATAGGTCAAAAGCAAATACCATAAACGTATCACCCTTCTACGTATTATCCTATCCCATTTATACATACATAATATGTGCTAAACTAATAAATAAGTAAAGCAACTGTCTACAAGACTCTTACCTACATTCCACATACCTCTGATACTCCCTATCCAGATATACCTCCTCGCTGCGCACCGGCGTGGTGGACCGCCTTTTGTCTTTGAGATGAGGTGTCTCAGTCTGGCTGTCATCAGCCTCCCAGTCAGACGATGGCACCAGAGACGGAACAGAACTAGATTCCGTCAAGCAGTTGGCGAAGCGAGGATACCAGGTGCGGGTTTTTGGTAGCTCGATTTCTGGGATCCTGTGCAGATTTTGGAGACTAAAGAAATTTTATTTATTGATAGGTATATATATATAAGTTTTTCTTGATCAGGAGTCTCCAAACTACGGCTCACGGGTCAATTCCGGCCCGCCAGTGTCATCAAACCGGCCCGCGATAACCTTAAGACTAGTGTCATCAATCTGGCACGCGACAGCGTTAAGGCTAATATCATCACTTTATAAAACTCACTGGTCGCATCCATAGACGCGGTCGACAAGGCCCATCTTGCAGGTCTCCAGTTCATCATAGACAATCGCCCTATCCTTCACGCATGAGCACAGCTTGGGGTTTTCAGTGAACCAGATTTTAGGTGTTGATCGTGTTTCTCTGAAATAAAAGAGTATAAAGGATGAAGTGAGAACTCTTGATGTACACAAAGAGGGTTTTCTAGCATCAAACAAGTTTTACCAATAAATAAAACTTGTTTGATGCTAGAAAACCCTCTTTAATAACGATAAAAAAAAAAAATTCTTCAATAAAGATATTTTTGGAAGTTAGTCACATTTTTTTATTAAAAAAGTTTAAAAAATGAAGTACAATTGAGAGGAACTGTTAATTCGAAAAGTCTACATATCATATTATTTGGCACCAAATTATTTAATATCATGCGAGAAAATGAAATAGAAAAACTGAGGTGAAAGCTACGAGCCGTAGTGTTCTCGCTAGACGGCGCTGAACTCGAAAAGTTTAGTACTTTTCATCCCGGGAATATGTTTCCATCCGGGTAATTTTCTGCTTTTATGCGGACCAAGCCGCTGGAAGAAACAAGTCGTCGTATAACTTCTCCAGTTCCGGGTAGAACGAGAAGGAGTGGCAGACTTTTACTGACTAAAACCTAACCGTGTTCCTTCAGTTGCCCTTTGCAATCCAGATGGCCGCAGTGACTCTTTCAAAGAACCCGCAGCCAAGGCTGGCATCGTCCCTAACGGGCCCCGCCAATCATGCTGACAAATATTATTAACTCTTTAGTTAATTAAATAATATTATAATAATATACTCGTTAGTTAAATAATATAATAAGCATATAGCACAATCAGCCTTTTAATGTTCCCACTGCTGGGAATCAGGCCTCCTCTCTAGGAGAGGGAATGGGCCGTAATTCACCACGCGGGCCCAGTGCGGGTTGGTGAATGTTGCATGTCTTCGATTCATTTTTGGTTCTAGAACATGCCGGTTTCCTCACGATGTTTTCCTTTACCGTTTGGAGAGCAGTGGTGATGAAATAAATTACACAAAGTAATACGCCTGGCTGGGTTTGAACCCGCGACCAACAACTCGTTAGTCGATGCCGTTACCACTCGGCCACCACTGCTCAACTGAATTAGCATTACAATCAAAATACTCAACTATCCAATACTGCACGCACGCCTCAAATAAATGTCGCTAGTCACCGGGAATTTCAGAAAACCGGCAGTCCTAGAACGCAAAGAGCAACTGGAACACAGGCAGGGACGTAGCTACCGCCTTATCAGCTGTATCAATGATATGGGGCCCCCGAGCTACAAGGGCCCCGTCATATGCCTAAATTCTCATATTGATAAAAGGCCAGAAGTGAATGAATAATGACTATATGATACTCTGTAAATAGTTTTTAGCACGCTAATCTCGCTTTCGCATTTTCTACATACAAGACGACAGCAAAAATTCAACCTATTTAGGTACCTTCCGCATGATCCATCAAATGCTTATTTTCATTTTCGAGACCTCTCAAGACACTATTCCTATGCTAGTAAAAGCTATTTCGTACAAAAAAAAACAAATTTCAAAAATATTTGAAAACTAGCTACGCCACTGGACACGGGTAAAGTTTTAGTCAAGTCTGCCACGCTCTTTCCATCCACCCTAGAGCGAAAGACATAATTCGATGACGTCCCATCTCAAAAAATAAAAACTATCCAATACTACACATACCTGTAACACTTGTTCCTATCATGTCTAAATAATAACGGCTGACATATCTTCAACACAAAACTCCAAGTCTCCAGCGAATCGACCGTCGCCTTATTCATCTGTTCAACCTCCTTCTCCATAGACAGCCTATAGTTATCCCCTTTGCTGTCCCCCGACTTATAACTAACACTGGACTTGCATCCACTCTCCGTTGATTTATAACCACTTTCTGTAGACCTGTAACCATCTGAGTAGTCGCTACGGGATGATTGGAGGTTCAAGAAAGAGTCATCAAGTTCTGGAGTTATTGACAGACGAGAGTCTAATGGTGGACTCGAGCTTTCTTTTGAAGGAGAGTCGTATTCCACCAGACCTTTGTCCTGACTCCCTTCATCACTCATACCCTCTTGCTTAATCTCATTGATGACAGATTCTAGAAATGTATCGTCTGTTAACGCGTCAGCTGATTCTTTAGTATTCTGATCGAAATCGAATATTTTCATGTCTATAGGAGAGTCGAATATATCATCTCTTTTCTGCCGTGTTTTTTGCGCGAATCTTTCTATTCCTGAGTTCTCATCAAACATGTCCAGTAATTCGTCATCGTTTTCATCAATTTCGAATTTGAATGTATCTATTACGGGTTGTAGTTTTTCTATCTTTTTTATGGGTGTGGTTATTAGGGGACTATCTGTCTTCTCTTTCTTAATTTCTATCGGTGTCTCTTTCGGTTTGATTTGTTTAGGTATTGGTATGTTTTTAATCTTATCGTCCACTTTAGGACTCAAATTTGATTTTTCATCGTTGTCTAAAGACCAACTGTCGCATACCAAATAATCACTTAGGTTAACGTCAGTTTCTTTAGGATCCTTAGTGCCAGTTTTTTCTAATTTATTTTTAGCTACAGGTGTCAATTCTTTATCTTTTCCATCATCTTTCTTCTTTTCTGTCTTCTCTTTGGGTTTCTCTCTGTATTTGTCTCTATCATCTTTACGTTTCTCTTTCTCATCTTTCCTATGACTTGAATATCTTCTTGATTCCTTTTCATATTTATCGCTCTTCCTTCTGTCTTTTTCTTGCGCTTCTCTTTCTCTATCCTTCACAATCTTTCTGCGGACCTCTCTTTCCCTCTCTTCAGAAGACATCTTTTTAGCTCTTTCCAGTTCTTCTTTCTTTCGTTGGAAAGGATTGTCGTAGTCTGGTAATATCTTTTGATAGTCGAATTTGAATTCCCTTCCTTCTGCTTTGGCTTTTTTAGCATCCCTTATGATTTCGTCTAGTTTCGCCGGGTCTGTAAGTTATTTACCACACGTTACTACTAGTTAATGTAGAAAAAAATAAAATAAAATTATAACTTTATCGTAATGATGCATACCTACGTGACAAAGCTAAAAAGCAGCAACAAAAAGATTGTGAAGAAGCAAGCATTATGATAGACATGAATGTATCTAAAGCAAGGATGGGTTCCAAATATTGAATAAATATGTGCACACATGATGATGAGTGTGTGTGAAATAGGGTCTTCTTAGTGAAGAGCAACGTTTGTTTAAAAATAAAACAGTTTTGCAACTTTTAAAAATAATCTTATACCGAACATTTTCTTTATTTTCGTAATACTTTTATCCAATACTTGGAACGCATGAACACAACCAGGGCTTGTTCTGACAAAGGCCAAATTCTCACTAATTGGCCACAAATGAAAACAAAACTTATGGCCTTAGACTTAACACCTATTATTGCTAAGTCAGACCCTGGCTACGTCCAGAAATGAAAATAAAACGGAATATACAAACAGTCACTCAAGCAGGGGTCACAACCGTGGACATTGCTGTCACTATGGTGGGTAATTTGGCTACTTTTCAACTGGCGGGTCGGCAGGGACTTCCCATTGGCACGTGCACGCGTTTTGCGCGCTACATGCACATGCAGAGACAAGCGAGAAAAGCACAGTGAAGTGAGATGTTAGTGGGATCAGGCAAAGCATATCCTACTAATATTATAAACACAAACGTTGTACGTATGGATGTACGGAAGTTTGGATGTTTGTTACTCTTTCACGCAAAAACTATTGAATGGATTCCGATGAAACTTAGTACACGGGTAGACCATGTGACTGACTGACTGACTGGCCTTGTTGGTCTAGTGGTTAGTGGCCCTGACTGCTATGCTGGAGGTCGTGGGTTCGATTCCCACCCAGGACAAATATTTGTGTGATGAGCACAATCATTTGTTCTGTGTCTGGGTGTAATTTATCTATAATATGTATGTATTTAGAAATATATAAGTATGTTTATCAGTTGTCTAGTACTCATAACACAAGCTCTGCTTAGCTTGAGACTAGACGGCGTTGTGTGATGGTTGTGGAATATTATTATTATATTATATTATGTCCTGGAATAGCGCATAAGATACTTTTTATCTCAGGAGTATGTTTCCTTGGGATAATTTTCTACTATCACGCGGACGAAGCCACTAGCAACAACTAGTATATCATAAAAAACCAGGCAAGTGCGAGGCGGACTTGCGCACTGAGGGTTCCGTACAAACTTACCTATGAAAACGGTTCAATTTCTGAATCGAGTCTCAAAGATTTTTACGAAACGAAAAGTTTTTTTTGCGACGTAACTACAAATTTACAGTTTTCAGATTTTATCCTATACTTATGCTATGAGACGTTGCTTCATGCCAAATTTCAGGATTCTAGGACAACGAAAAGTACCCTATGAATTTTGATTCCCTTGAGAGTGTCGAAATACACGTTTTTTGCGACATAAACGACCATATCTTTTTCTTTTGTTAATTTAGAAGTTTGATTTTTTCACATCTTCAAGGGACCGCAGACCTAAATATATGGTTTTAGTTTCAACTCTATACACGTTTCCGAGATAAAGGGTCTTGACAGACAGAGAAACGGACCAAAGTGATCCTATAGGGGTTCCGTTTTTTCTTTTTGTGGTACGGAACCCTAAAAATATGCTAAGTTACCATATCCATATCCATATGGCAACTCCAGAGGGATTTGGTCAGTTTCATATTTTCTAAGCGATAATTGCTGTTCTGGTATACTAATTTTGACAAACTAAACCCACGTGCATAATTATCAGGGGTCGGAATTAGGTAGTTATTCATGTACTTGCATCGAAATGTTGATATTAATATCGATCTTTCCGGAATTTCTAATTAAAAATTCCGCGTGGCCAACATAAATAATAATAAAAACCTAAAAGATAGATGACAAATAAAACAAAGAAAATTAACATACAAATTTTATTACTATTTTTCATTGAAAAAGATCTCTTTACGTCAACTGAGGTGAGGTTAACAAATTTATACACTTCCTCCTCGTCATTAATGCAGGAAGAATTTTTTTCTGACAGTTTTATAAAAAAAAAATGTCTTCGATGTCGATCTTTAAAATTTATCTCGGGATTTGAGGCACCTTATTCTTTCGCAGTATGAAATCGGTGTAATAATACGTTTAATTCTACCTAATTCCGACCCCTTATAATTATGTACAGAGCTGCCCATTACCGCTAATCTAAAAATATATTCTTATGTACTTCTGAAGATTCAATAGATCATTTTCAAAAAAGTTTTTTTTTGTGACGTACCAACTAATTTACTGTTTTCAGATTTATTCCTGCCCTATACCTGTGCTATAAGACCTTGCTTCATGCCAAATTTCAGGATTATGGGTCAACGGGAAGTACCCTCTGAATTTTGATTCCCTTGAGAGTGTCGAAACATACGTTGCGACATAAACAGCCGCATCTTTTTTTTTCGTTAACTTAGAAGTTTGATTTTTTTATAACTTCAAGGGACCGCAAACCACAGACTTAAGTATATGGTTTTAATTTCAACTCGATCGCTACCTCCATGCGTTCCCAAGATAAAGGGTCTTGACAGACAGACAACAAAGTGATCTCATAAGATCATTTTGAGGTATGGAACCCTAAAATACAAGAAGACCTTGATTGATCTACAGTAAACAAAAATGAAATTCAATGTGACTGAATGAAAAAAATAAAAACAAAAATTTAAAAGATTTTGTCTCATTTTCGTTCGATATTTAAGCTTTCAGTGACAAGATTGTTGTGAAATCCCTGTAAATCCAGCACAAGCATGATAATGGGCTTAGCTGACGAAATTAACAATAATATTACAATAAAATTAAGAATACCGACAGGGTCTACCATTGTAGCCTGACTGATAAAGTCATTAATTAGTGATCGGAGTAGGTAAATTGATTGAATTGGGGCCATTGATCCGAAACGTATACATATATTAATATGGACATTCCTCCGGAATTGGTGCTTCGATCGGAATTATTAATTTAGTATTGATAACTTCTTTTAAATTTTGAATTAAGTAGTAATAATATCATTACCAACAGTAACAATATTTAATTGAATCCGGAAATACCGGAATTACTATCCGGAAAAATGGCTTATCCATGTTATTCTTTCTGTGTGCATTTATGATACAAGTACCAAAAATCAATCTAGCTACTCCGATCACTGGTCATTAACTAATAATTGGGTACTTGTTTATTTTTGTACAATATTTTGTATTAAACGGCAAATAACACCAAAAACAAATCATTTTCTGAAAACCGCATCAATATTGGTTATAAAATAAAGCAGCAATTAGCATTTCAAATATTTATAATATAAAGAAGAGTGGGCGCATGGTGGGAACATGTGGCTATTATACAACATTATTTTTAGCATATGTGAATCCTGAATATAGTTTGTTCAGAATCAGTAACTGAATCATAGCATAACATAGTCGGTCTTATAATGTTCCCACTGTTGGGACTCTGACCTCCTCTCCAGGAGAGGGAATAGGCCGTAATCCACCACGCAGGCCCAGTGCGGGTTGGTGGATGTAATTTTTGGTTCTAGGACATGCCGGTTTCCTTACGATGTTTTCCTTCACCGTTTTGAAACTAAGTAACTGAATCGATTCCAATAATTTTTACACCATGTTATATTTTTGCCAAGGTCATTGCGGGCATTAAATATCAGCGCACAGCTGGATGCGAGAGCAAAACAACCCCTCAGTCGCCTGGATGGCCCGGTGACTATGTATCTGTGTGGTCAACCAGTTAACATAACAAGCTTATAACTTTGTGATTTTTCATGGTACAGTTATGAAATTTTGTATGTACATAGATTCTTTACATAAAAATACTAGAAACATGTTTCGGGTTTCCCTTATACTAAAACTAATGTTGTATATCTTTTCTACGCGCGTCACCTAATGGCGGTGACGTCACATTGTAGTTTGTGCACCCATTTTCTGTTATTTGACAGTTTCCCCTTGCACCAGATTAGAAAGGTCCTTATCTTACTTCATTTAGAACACATTTAAGAAACTCTTTCTATATGCGATTTTGAATAAGTTACTTTTTGATACAAATAGTTAAAAAATATGAGAAAAGTGCCCAATTATAGTTGCTTGATCAAAATAAGAATAAAACCTTATGGACAGAGATGTATAGTTGACATACTATTGTATACAATAAAATTTGACATATTCACATCAGATGGACTCTATGGTCTGATCTAACCTTTGGCTATTACTATGAACCGTGAGTAAATCCAGGTACAGGTACAGGCTTATCCAGTGGCAAGGCGTCAAATTATTTTAACAAACAAATGTAATCCATATCGGTGCGCTGAGTGCGAGTTGCTGTTAACGCGATATAAACGTTTACCGCGTTTGGCTCTCTGATTGGTTAAGAGCTTGGAGCTGGCCAATCGGAGCGCTGAACGCCATAATCGTGTCAATGGCGGTAACATAAAACAAACTCACACTAAGCGCTCCCATAATATTGCAAGTAGTCACTCAATCTTATTCTAACTTTGATCTCATTTAAGTTTCTTTGAATGTAAAAAAAAAACAAACATAAATTGTATAATTCAAATATGGAACATTATTTTCTACCAACAATCGCTTGTTCCGTCAAAAAATAATGTAAAATCGTATTTTATACGCTTAAAAGGGCAATGAAACTTTTGACATACATTGCTGGCATACAATTTTATTTCTTTTTGCCAAAATTTAAACTTAGGCCATATCTTAAAGGACTGTATGAGAAATCAATAGCAAAAAGAATTATGTCTACCAACCATAACCAAATGAAGTTATAGACTATTTAGTAGATTGCGATTGCGATTGATTGATATATTTTATATCAGGCGTTATTTTTGTTAAAGAGAGTAGTTTCATTATTCATGTTTGATATTTTAAGTTTCCCATTGTTAAATATAGTTTTGGTTAGTGGGCACATATTAAATAGTGTCAATCACCATTGCAACACTAACGCGTATTTTTTTACTAGTCTTAATGATCAAAAACTGCGAATGTGAAAAAAATATAACAGTAATAACCAACTTTATCTATTTTATCAACAGAAACCTCAAAATATTACGTATTATATTTCCATTTTTATCTCGATTTTTACAAACTACTTTAGTATGAATAAGTTTGATTATTTACGTTCTTGGATAAATTTCTTATAAATTAAATATTTTATATCAGTGCTCTGCAAATTTGATTTGCAGATTTTTACTTTATTTTTATTTTCGTGACAAATACGAAATATGCCTTTGCACTGAACGATTGTTGGTAAAAAAGAACGTGCCAAATTCATTCAACTATCTAAAAACATACGCAAAATTCCTATTTCAAATATTTAAACGTTTGAACTCACCCAAAAATGTCTTGATAGGTGGCATAGCCTTAGTAGGCATAGCCTTATCGTTGGATGCGCTGGGACATATCAGACCCAGCGGTATACCTAGCTCAACTAGCTCCATCTTACGTTTCATGTCCTCTATCTCTATGAGGGTACGCTTCTGAAGCTCTGTGTATGAATCTGTGGAAGAAGAGACAGAAAATCAGGAGATCAGGACATTTCTTAAAGAAGTGCATGTTGCTCGTTGTAATAACCATTTATTTTCTAGTAATGCAATGGAAGTCCTAAACTTCCAATCTTTGGGCACGCCACAATCGCGCCGGTAAATTCCTTTTTGAGGATTGGCTAGAGAGCCGCCACGGTATCTTCACTTTCTGCCTGACGCAGGTCGTCACCGGACATGGTCAGTTCGGGAGGTTCTTGTTTCGGATTCGGGCGGATGAAACTCCTAGGTGTAACCATTGTGCGGATCGTCAGTAGGACACAGTGGAGCAAACATAAGTTTAAAAAACATTCTTCAGCCTTCTTAAGACTAAAACCTTTGTGAGAGCTGAAGTCTGAACTAGGTTCGAGAATTGTATGACAGATCTCAACGGCGGCGGAATGCTGCCCCACTTGTTCGGAGCACCACCGTGTCATGTTCCAGAATGAGATGGAATGGGAAGCAATTGCCTCCTTCTGTGAAGTAGTAATGCGAGCGAAGGAGTTGACTGAAGACCACGACGGTGCGAAGGTAAGGACCGAGCCCGAGTCGGCGTCGGCGCGTAGTGTTCCACGCACGCCTCAGAGAGATGTCAGCAAAACTGTAGTTTACACGACAACCAAATTTCCACAGATCAGGAAAAAACCACATTAGTATTGATTTTATCCATCCCTTTCTATCTGTGATCAAATCTTTTTGATCAGAATCAATTTGTTTATAGTTTGATCACCATTTGCAAATAATGAAGAAAAATAACATAAAGATACCTTGTAAAATCTTCCTGGCCTGCCCAGGCTTGGGGGGTTTCGGTGGCTTCTTCTGGTCATTTTCCTCAGGCTTTGGAGCGACCTTCACATTGCTGAGCTTTCCGATGAATACTGTGGAGTCTGCAGCAAAAATTTAATGTTAATTCAACACATTTAATTTATTTAATTCCTCTTAGAACATCTTATTCTATGTTAATTTAAATCTTGGGTAGCTACAGGGTTGCAAATGGTAAAATAAAACCAGATAATGATAAGTACAGGTTTTAGCAAACAGCATTAAATAAACACAGGAAAAAATACTTAAAAATACTACAGCAGAATGTAGTATTTTTAAGTATTTTTACTATACATTATTACTATACTACATTCTGCTGTAGTATTTTTAAGTATTTTTTCCTGTGTTTATTTAATGCTGTTTGTTAAAACCTGTACTTATGCTGTTTGCTAAAACCCAAGCAAAAGAAACAATAATATTAATTTTTATGATTTTATAATCTTAGGAAGTTGAAAAAAAACTAAGAAATTAGACGTACTATTTATTTATTTAATCTATTTGATTCTTCAACAAATATAAAGAGAAACAATTCGAACTTAAGTCTAAGTGCCCCATCACTTAAAGAAGAGCACTACATATATATTAAACTAGCTTTTAACCCGCGGCTTCGCTCCCGTCAACTGACTACTCTACCCTACTCTACCCTACTCAACCCTACTCTACCCTACTCTACCCTACTCTACCCTACTCTACCCTACTCTACCCTACTCTACCCTACTCTACCCTACTCTACCCTACTCTACCCTACTTTACCCTACTCTATCCTACTCTATCCTACTCTATCCTACTCTACCCTACTCTACCCTACTCTACCCTACTCTACCCTACTCTACCCTACTCTACCCTACTCTACCCTACTCTACCCTACTTTACCCTACTCTACCCTACTCTACCCTACTCAACTCTACTATACCCTACTCTACCCTACTCTACCCTACTCTATTCGAATTTTTCTCGCCGTAAAAACCATCCTTGAACTTCAACGAACATTTTAAAAAAAGAATTGGCCAAATTGGTCCAGGCGTTGTTGAGTTATGCGCTTACCAACACATTTTGCGATTCATTTTTATATTATAGATACGCCTTAACAGCTAATAATAATTAAAACACAGAAAAACAAAAACACAATAAAAATAAACATCAAAACAGAACAGAACAGAATGAAAACAACATTACATTTGGACAAACAGAATTTAAAGGTTGATTTTGTAACACAAGTTTTTTTGCAGAGGGCACAGATGTATGGTACAAGTCGATATCTTCATCGTGTTGTCAGTATAATTCATAAATTCTGTGCAGTGAGCAATGTTGCTTTAAATTTGTAATGTTTTTTGTTGTTTCAAGGCACATGGAAGGATACTTTACTGAGCAACTCGGAACAGTTTAAAGAACCTGTCACTAATTTTTTAAGGAATATTAAATCTAACATGCCTCTTCGTTTTTCCAACGAGACCATCCCAAAATACTTCAATCTTTCCCGGTACGATACTAATGTAAAGTAAGTTTATAAATTCTTTCATGCACAAAGTTTTAGTGTTATTGTATTAGGAAACAGGACACAACTCCAACAAGATGATGAAGACTATATAATTAGACTATTTGTATTGTATTGAAGACAAAGTTTTAAATATCATAATTTTTTTATAAAAGTAATCAATTGGAACCATGCGCTAGCTTTTGACATCTTATAAGTGCTGAAGTGGGTCTATTTAAAATAACCTACTTTGAATTGAATTTAATTCATTAATCCCCAAGCGAACGCCGGCGTTCACTCGATCATTGTCTTACTATTGTGTCTCTAATTACGCTACTCAATAGGTTAAATAGATTATTTTACTAGAAAACACAACAAACGAAGATATGCTATATGGAATGGTCAAACTCGCTAAGCACACTTTAAAACATTTACTCGCATTGACATCAAGTAAAACTACAAAAAATATGTATTAAACAAGGGCAAATAGAATATAATGCAATAAACTTACTTCCTCCGGTAGTCACTTTAGGAGCAGTAACTGGAGTAATAGGAGTCTTCTTCTGTATAGAGAATGCTCTCAATCTCTTCTTAGCATTCTCTACTCCTTTCAAAGACGGAGTTAACTTGAAACCAACAGTTGTAGTGCTGGGTTTAGGAGACTGTGTTGCTGGTTTTGATAATTTTACATTAACCTGAACACCAAATAAAAATTTAAGTGAATTATAAATTAATTTTTTATGATAAAAATCAATTAAAAAATGCTATAAAAATATTACCTCTCAATAAATATAGTGTCATTTTTGGGTTTTCCCTAATTAAATCATTACCATTGGAGTATTTAAATACTCAAAAGAATACAATTTATTTATAAAAACTAAGTAATATCCACTACACTTTATTTTTTTTAAAAATCTCATTCATTTAACTGTTAAGTTTTGAGCAAGGGTTGAAAGAAAGATGTATTAAATTATTGTCTTTCCAAAATTACAAACACACTATTATCAGGTATTATTATTATCATAATATTGTTTTACAAATTTAACATGTCCACTTGTACAATAATTAGTATCTATAATCTAAACCTCAGTATACATAAAAAAACAAAAAGCAACAATACAAGGCAATGTTCACAGTGACATTGGCGCCATCATAAATTGTAAATTCTGTGCTTCATGAAAGTACAGAAGTCTATTCATAAACCCAAATCAATACTGATAGACACCCTCAGTAAGACATATTAATAACAATGTAGGTATATCATATCAATGTTTGTCTATAATTGCAGTTTATGCATTGCACCTTACCTTTTTGAAGTCGGCCTTTGAAATTCCTGGTGGAGCCGGCTCATCGGAGTCTTGGGACTCCGATCCTGGCTTTAATAGGCCTTCGCTATCCATCTTGAGAATAAACGAAACAGGTTATCAAATAAAAGTACTGCTAAAACTTAATTAACATCATTGCAAGTACACTTAATTACTACGTGCACATATAACTGAAGTGAACTAGTATTTTACGAAGTTAACTTCAAAAAAATCACTATTTTAACCTCGAAATTATTTGACAATCTTGCAAACAACTAGTAAGTTCATAGATTTAATGTGCAAATGCATTTCGCATTATTTTATCTTATCGTAAAAGTGAGATGGAAGTCGGATAAAAAAATATTTTGACCAAGATTGACAGGAGTCGTTGACGGGTGTGAAAGAGACATATTTATGCTTTAAATCATATAGGTAACTTGCGCTGGAACGCCTTTATCATAAACAAACAATTTATTATTGAACAGATAAAATATTGTGGCACTATTGATATACATTTTCTGCCTACTAAAAATTTTGCATTTTTCAGATCAGAGTCGTGGTATAATGATTAAAATCTGATTCGCGGGCGTATTTATTTGCAAAATTACAATCACCAATTTTTAAATTGATATAAACCTGTGCTTGACTGCGATCCCACCTGATGGTAAGCAGTGATGCAATAATTGATGGTGAGGCGCACTAGTTTATTAAGGCTACTATCCCACAGGCGTTTAACGTCGCATGTTTCTTGCGTACACCTAAAAACGCGATGTTAACGTCGCATCTGCTCAACGTTGGCGCTTACCACTAGAAACTCGCGACGTTACCGACGCGTCTGCACAACGCAACGTTGGCGCTGCGCAGACGTTGGAGAAGCGCCAACGCTCGTAAAACGCCAGTGGGATAGCGGACTTAGAGCCAAATTTCAAATCATCAATATCTCAGTTCATCTTACCCTATTGAATGAATTTTTCGTGAAATAGCCATAAATATAATGGGGTAAGACGACCTGTTGAATTTCGTGGGCTACCTTTAAGCACCCCTAGAATACCGGGGCCAATGATACATGAACTCATAGGACCACAGCAGAACCGTCGTAACAAGTAAAATTGCTTTGTTTATACGTGTAGTCGATGACTGACTAAAAGAAGAGGGGGAATATATCGAACTGATCTGATGATGAAGCCTGAAGTTAGGCACCGGAACTCTGTAATAAATTAATGTAATCTAACCGTGTTGGAAGTTATATTTTCGTACCGTTTGGGGTTGAAACTCTCGGTTCGTGGGGTCCGAGTGCTCACAAGTTGTATAAAGATCTGTCAAAACGTCTAGTTGACATTTCGCGTGACCCAAGGGCTGGCTTTTACCTCGGACAGAGGATAAGCATTGCCATACAGCGTGGCAATGCCGCCAGTCTTTTGGGCACATTACCAGTCAACAGCGATGTGGAAGAGTTTTTTGACGCCATATTTTAGTTTTAGTTAGTTGTAATTAGATTAGGGTTTTTATTATTATTTATTTTATTTTATTGTTATATAGTTAGTATTTATAAATGTAAATAAATCACACTCACTTACAAAATAAAAATAAAAGTCCCACCGTGTTTGGGATTATTAGAATAATTGTCATGAGATGCACTCTGGCTATAAGGTATTTAAGTTTGGCTGAGGGGTACTTTTTAGTGGTGGTACCATAACTAAAAAGTGCAAAATAACTTTAATTACGGAAGTCAGTGTTAAATAACGAAGAGACAAAACTATTATAGAAACACCGATAACCGAATTTAATGTTATTTTGCACTTCTCAGTTTTTTTTTGTTTTTGAAGTCGGTTGTATTTTTTTTCTTTGAAAAAAGTTTTTATTTGTAAAAAGTTTTGTCTGTTGTTTTGAATTGTCATGAGATGCACTCTGGCTATAAGGTATTTAAGTTGGCTGAGGGGTACATTTTAGTGGTGGTACCATAACTAAAAAGTGTGAAATAAAAAACCATTTACAAAAAGAAATACAACAGACTTCAAAGTAAAAAAAAACACTGAAAAGTGCAAAATAACTTTAATTTCGGAAGTCGGTGTTAAATAACGAGGAGACAAAACTGTTAAAGAAACACCGACATACAAAATTAATGTTATTTTGCACTTTCCAGTGTTTTTTTTTTTACTTTGAAGTCGGTTGTATTTTTTTTTGTAAAAGTTTATTTATTTATTTAACTACCTATAAAGCAGGATCATTTGCGGCTGTTTGCCCTACACACTACACTATATATAGCTAATGTTTCACGTAGGTGTGTTTGTGTAGTGTGTATGACAAAACAGCCGCCGACGATTCGACTTAAAAAATTTGACTTGCCCCCTCCTAAGCCAGAAGCTGGGTACGCCCATGTCTATGTAGGTATGTATACCTAAATAGAATTTTATTTTGGTGTATTATATATATATGTATAGACGACAGTAGACAGTATGTAGTCGAGCTAAGGATAAAATCCCTAACTACTTTCCTCTATGATATGAATGATCGATTGCAAATCAAACTTGAAACGAGACAATCGATAAACTTTATTGGTGAAAAAGGTAAATAACAACCATTTTTTATTTTCTTTATTGAAGAAAGATTCAGCGTCACTATTCTATATTTACACGAGCTTTATGTTGATTCTTTATACAATATATCATTCTGTAGAAAATTCATTTCTGAAGTTTTATTGACACTTAAGTATCTGAATATTTCACTCCTATCAGAAACTCCGACAGCTCATCGTTTAGCTTTATGCTGTGTTCCAATTGTGGCACAGCAACTGTAAAAAAAATGAGTTGGTGAATAAGGTTGGTAAAAAATATTGTCATTAAATAGTAATTTAGTTGTTACAATAGTCGTTAGAGGGCGACCGAAAGTTGCCCAGTTTCGGCTGGAATTTCGGTTTCGGCCAAAAAGGGGCCCAATATTCGGCGTTCGCCCGAAACTGGCGTCTTTGAGCTGAAGCTGACGGTTGTGATAAATAACTAAAAACTGACTGACTGACTCTTTTGTTTATGTTATAATTGTCAATTTAGTGGTTTATTTAATATTTTATGAAAGTTATAACTATATAATTAAGCTATTGAATTATAGTTAGGAATAACTGTATCAAAATATAATTATAATTTTTTTGTCACATCAGTTTCGGTTTCGGTTACGATCGAAACTGAAAGAAAAACCGAAACTCAGCAATGGTTTCGGTTTCAAATCATTAGTCGTCGAAAGCAGCTAGTCGCAGGGCTGCAATAGTTACGGCGCGCAGCGGCCAGGTTTTAGTCAATAAAAGTCTGACTAAAATCCAACCCTAAAAGCAAGACGGACTCGCATCACCCAGGGCAGGATTTTTGATGATATTTTTAACAAAAAAAGAGGGTAGATAGAGATATACATTTGAGTCCTATGTAAAATACATATTAGTACGTATTTGACCATTGAAAGGAATGGTGCGAGGCCTTTGCCCAGCAGTAGGACAATACGGGCTAGTAATAATAATGATTAAAAATACAAACCTAAAGGAGTCAGTGTATTACTAATTTCATCTTTCACATCCAAGTTCTGATTTCCTTTGATATCATTGACATCAGCAAAGACCATCTCTGGTGTAATGCTATCCAATTCTAATGAACCAACACAAATATCAACTGGCTCATTAACTTTCTTCTTCTTTGGTAGCACTTTCTTCTTTGTCAACTTCTGCTTTTTCTTGGCTAATTCTTCTTCTCGTTTATCAGGCATTTTCATATTTAAAACCCTTGTCACTTCATTACGGATCTTGGTTTTTACTTCTTCAGTCAAATCTATGCCACTGTCATAATTTCTAGCATATTTAGTTATGGGTACATCATCATCACTGCTTTCATCATCTTCTAATAATATTTTGCTGCCAATATTTACTTTTTCTGCTTTAAAGAACTTTCTCCATTTCTTTACTAAGTCATCAGCTACTGTCTGTAAAATAGATAATCATTAATATGTATGTTTGAAAGACATTGTAATAAATAACAATCATTTAGAATGGGGAGGATTCTTTTATATATATTAAATATGGTTCTGTTATCATATTAAATCTAAAAAGACTGTCAAAACTGCTACAACAATTATTGCAGTTACATGGTTTTCTTTACACCTCTTGTGCCTATCTTCTACCAAAAACAAGAAAACAAAAAAGTATTTAGATCTTACTGCATCTATAGTGTTTGGCTAACATTTCGAGCACTTATGAGAAGTAGCTTTAATTATTATTTTATTGTTTCTTTCAGTTTCGTTCCAAGTTACATTCTAGAATATTTCTCAAATATTAAAACGGACCTTTTATTTTGTAACTAGTTTAAGCATAAAAAAGTCCTCAATATAAGTTCACCAGTCTGCATTTTTAAGTAACGTAAGTCAAGAGTGAACAGATTATTCCTGGGCAACCATGCTCCATTGTCAACCACATCATCACTTACCATCATTAGTGAGGCCTATCAGTTATAATAATAATAAAAGTCACTTACGTAATTAACAGGTTTGGGTATACGCAACAGATAATGCTGGTCATGTGCCTCCAACATCTCACACTTGGAGCAGAGATCATAGTCTTCACAAGAAATGCATTTGTAACGGAAGCCCAATATGGATTTGTTGCAGCTGTTGCAAATTATGTCACTGTGGGCCGATTGTTGCTTCTCCGATTCATTGGAACCTGGAATTATGATGCATAAAGCATAATCAGCCTCCTTATGTTCATACAGCTTGTACTCAGACTCATTATTTTTTTTTGTTTTAATAAGTATATTTAACATTCCATGAGTGTGTCATTATCACAGTGGTTAACCTAACCTCTCAGAATACTAGTTCAACATTTAAATTCATTGTTTTAAATACTGCAGCATAATGCTGTGTTAAGCATCATTTTGGCCTCAAACAGTCATAATTTTAGGTTTTCTTCAGTTTTTATATAACAATTTTTTCCTTTTTTTTATCTCTCTAGTAGATATAATTTGCCATAATCTTCTACACGGGATTAATGTGTGTTGTTGAATGTCATATTATGTCTTTGAATTTTTGGTCCTAGGACATACTGGTTTTCTTAAGACGTTTGTTATTGTGAGTATAAATCAAAATGATTACTAATGAATATTTTGTGGTATGCATATTAAAATGAACTAGACTGCTATGAAATATAGAATTATGCAACCACATTGAATGCATCTTAATAAACCTAAAACTCTTTAAATTATTAACAAATGGTTCGGTATTCAATTTTAATATATAAATAAGTATTGGATCAGAATTTAGGGTGACTAGACAAAATAGGTGCTAGATTTCTGGTCATACCTTCTGCAACAATAAATACTGACCTTCATTTAAACCATTTGATAGACATAAAGTAGGCACAGCATCAGCACACAGATGTTTGTTCTTGATGCTTGATGGAGAGAAGTGGCGGGAGCACACGCGGTGCGTCAATTTTTTCAGATCTTTTTCTAGCAAGTCTACTCGGCCTACAGCTTCAAGCCATTGCACCAGACTGGAAAATTAATAGTTGCACAGTTTAACAACACAATTTACCAAAAGAAGCTGCCTACTCCAATCCTCGGCAGATCCTGAAGAAAATATTTGGATCGATTGCTTTAAAGCAGGTACTACTAGCCCGACATAAGACCTATCTATCTCTTTACCTATTGTTATAGCCGTCTGAAATCGAGTTAAGCAAGAACGGTGAATACAATAGGGGTTTTACGTAAGAAATAACGTTAGAATCACTAAACAACATACCGGTTTCTTTCCTTTGGGAGACTATAGTAATAGAGATGTTTACTGGTTTTACTGTTCCTGCCGCATCCGTAAACACAACAATAGTTGACCATTTTATGATTTGTAAAAAGAAAATGGATAGAAATTCGCAAAGAAAAGCAACTGCAGTAAACAAAGATTTGTTTATTTTTTGTACATTGTCAATGTCAAAAATAAATCTATTCGCTCTGATTGTACGTTGCTCACTGAAAAAATTGTAAAATCTACCATAAATTACTACCAAAGCAAAATTATAAAACCCTTCGCCAGTGATGGATTTCCAGCGGCGTTTATAAGAAACTAGATGGCGCCAGTCGAGTTTCTATCTTAGTGCAATCTGTTACCGAATAGAATTTTTAACAAACATCATGAACTGTTTTCTACAGGTTTCAGACAAATAGACTCATTTAATTTATAAAAAAATAAAAAAACAATAAGCACATCTAATAAAAGTACTTTCAAACTATTACTATTATTACTTATAAACTTATTTTATTTCCTCAATCAAGGTGGACCGGAAGTTTGGCTGTGTAAAGATACAGCCGAACTTGCGAAATTAATTAAAGTTTAAAACTTCATTCTAATTCCGCAAAAGGCTAAATCGGCAAAACAAAGCCCTTATAAAGGCAGGTAGTTCTGTATAAATGTACTATAGCTCAATGTGGCAAATCACTAACAACAACTGTGAGAGAATCATTTCGAGGACAGTAGCGTTTCAGCAAGACTAAAAGATGCCAGTATCTGTAGAGTTAATGTTCCATTGTACACCGATACACATGGGCCTTTATGCAGCTGTTATGCAGTTGTTATGCAGCTACTATAGGCCTGTACAATATTTCCATAAATTGAGTGACATTTTGGGATATAAAGAAACGCTAATAACTATGCTGTTTATGAATATTATTTATTGAGACTTTACTAAATAATAACAAGACATTTTCTAATAAGCCCTTCAAGTATTAGTTCTAATTAAAAATTAGTGGTGTATTGACCTAATTTAGAATAAACAATAACGTTTTTACTTAACTAAGACTCAGTTATTTAAAGCAAAAAAAAAAAACGTTATTAACACGCAAATAAGTTTTCTTTGCAAACCATACTTTTCAATCAATATTTGACAGATCGAGGTTAGAGGCACAGATGCACAGAGTACTTTGTAATATACTGAAAGTTAGAGGTTTTCGTATCCTTATTTGGAATGCATAGTACAGCTACAGGCCTCTATTATTACGTTCCTAAGCTGCAGGCCATTATGTTTGCAGACACTGCCTAAGTGCCCAGTTATTGATCAGACGTCGGATAATACAACACGACTATTTCAGAAGTTCAGGTTTTTTTTTACATCCTTGGCTTAAAGCCAAGGATGTTGCTGAGTTGAGTTTTCTGAAACTAGTTTTGGTACTATCTTTGCAATAGGTATCGTAAATATAATAATTTTAAGCATAATATAACTAACTAGCTCTGCGGATTTGCTCGCTCTAAATTTGGGATAAGATAGATCTACTTTTACGATCCTATTGTAATCCTTTCACGATCCTTAGTTGACACTTCGCGTGACCCAAGGTCTAGCTTTTACCTCGGTCAGAGATTAAGCATTGCCATACAACGTGGCAATGCCGCCAGCCTTTTGGGCACACTTCCAGTCGACAGCGATGCGGAGGAGTTTTATGACGCCATATTTTAGTTAGGAGTAGCGTTTAGTGTATGTATATAGTTTTAATTACTTAAGTATTTTTGTATATTATTTTGTATATATATAAATATTATTGTGTGATATTGTTGATTAAAAATAAACGCCTTACAATCGATCTTACTATTTGTCAGTAAAAAAAAAATCATCCCGCTTAGAATCGAACCCGCGACCTCTGGATCTATATTCGGTTTGCCGCATAATCACAAAGGTGGTTTATAAAATATTTAAAGTCAATGCTAAATATTTTTAAAACCCCAACCAAATTGCAAATTTTTGTATTACATAAATAGTTTCACCCTTTCAGTGTTAGAAATCAGAATTTTAGAAAATGTTAGAAAACGTGTTTATTCTTTGTCTCTAATTTTATTGCTAGTCTAAATTTTCATGCTTCTAGCTTCAAAGATGAAGAGAATGCCATAATCATGGTAGTAAGATATGGTAATTTCGGGAGGTTCCAGCCCCGGATTCAGGCGGGAGAATTCGGGTGTCAGCATTGTGGGGACCGCCCGGAGGCAATGGTAGAGCTTTCGGTGGAGGTTTACCTCGCTTGTACGGAACACGACCGTGTCTTCGTGGAGGCGATCGGAGGCGGCGACCTCTCATGGTCCAGAGCGAGCGGGAATGGGATCAGGTCGCCTATTTCTGCGAAGCAATAATGCTAGCGAAGAAGACGACCACACGTGTGAAGGCGAGCCTAGGATGGCCTCACGCCCCTGCCACCGCGATAGGAGACACCCCTGGCGTCGAGAGTTGCAGAACGACTATCGGCCTCCGTACGCGCTGGCTAGCGGACGATGACCAAAGGGTAGATCACCAACGTCGACGACTTGATAACAATATCTGTGATTATTCATAAAAAAAACTAGGTCCAAGGAATTCATCCACCATCCACCATCGCCCTGCGATGATGAGTCAGGCCTTCTTTTATTAGGTATTATAACTAACTGCCACCCGTGACTCCGCCCCTGTATGATTACTTCCCACCGTTCAATTAATTTTCTATTTTATAAACTATTTTTCCCCCCTTTTTTTATTGAAACCAAAGGCTACAATAAAACGTACAAAACATGATAAAAATTATTAAAATCGATGAAGTCGTTTTTAGGGTTTCGTACCTCAAAAAGAAAAAACGGAACCCTTATTGGATCACTTTGTTGTCACTCTGTCTGTCTGTCTGACCCTTTATGTCGGGAATGCGTGAAGGTATCGAGTTGAAATTAAAACCACATACTCAGGCCAGCGGTCAAGCTGTGAAAAAATCAAACTAGTGAGTTAAAAAAAAATGAAACGGCTGTTTATGTCGCAAAAAATGTATAAGTATTTCAGCTCTCTTAAGGGAATCAAAATTCATAGGATACTTCCCGTTGAACTAGAATCCTGAAATTTGGCATGATGTAAGGTCTTACAGCACAAGTATAGGAAAAAATCTGAAAACTGTGAATTTTTTATTAGGTACGTCACAAAGAAAGGCTTTGGCGATTCGGAAAAATCTTCGTAACTCAATTCGGGAATTGAACTGTTTTCATAAGTAAATTGGTACGGAACCCTCAGTGCACGAGTCCGACTCGCACTTGCCTGGTTTTTTTTAGTTTTAACGAGACTAACAAACAGCAATTGATTTTTATATTATACGTGATAGATTTATATACATATAAATTAATCACGTAAACACACCAAAACATAAAATAAATTATCTGCAAGAACTAGCTTTGTCTATGGTAAAAATTATAAAACTCTGGTTTACCTACGTTACGATCGACGATCCTCACCACTTATTTCTTTGGTTTCGGATACTTATATAGATAATCATAATCATAATGTTGAATGGCTCTCCGTGAGTCCTTTTTTAAAAAAACACTTTTATAATGCTGGAAGAACATTGATTTATATTAAATGCTAAATCGTACTTATTTGGATAAGGATTAATGCTGTATTGCTTTAAATCGCTTCATATGTAAGCCATTATTTCTCGTAAAAAGTTAAAGATAAAAATAGTTATTGTGGGTTATCCCTAAGAGATAGACATATGCCATCGTGGATTTTTGTAGACCTTTTTAAGGTGTACAATACTGTAGTGCATTATTTTGATCTGTCTCGTAAAAATGTGTTTATTTAGGTTCGACATCATATTAGAAATCTCTAAAATTATCAGTGTTTCTCTATTATATTATACATGTATTATACATATAAACCTTTCTCTTCAATCACTCTATCTATTAAAAAAACCGCATCAAAATCCGTTGCGTAATTTTAAAGATCATAGTATACATAGGGACAGATAGACGGCGGAAAGCGACTTTGTTTTATACTATGTAGTGATACTGAATTTTAGTCACTGTTCCTTTTTACCTAGTAGGCGTACTAGTGGAACCGGAACAGGTTAAATATAGGTACAAATATGACTGACTTAATTACACTGACTGAAATATGTCTAACTTAGAAGAAAAATAAGGGGCTCAAACCATATGTTTTTGCCATTTTATAGTCGCAGTGGAAAGTGGTGCGATAAGGGTTATTTAAAAAAAAAACCTTACCCCACACTAGGACTATTACTATTAATTACTCCTGTATGGCTTATAGGTGCGCTTACAAATATGTGAACTCACATACACGAAAAACACCTATCTGTAGGCTATAGAAATATTTGTTCCGAGCGGGAATCGAACCCGCAGCTCAGTAGCCAATCGCTTAACCACTGCGCCAACCGAGCCCTCTAAATGGTTTCGCTTAATGTGCATTTTCTACACTCGCATCTATCTCCTTTCTTTCAGTCCATCCAAAGGTTGTTTGTAAGAAATTTCCCTTTGCGATAAGATCGCCCATTGTACACTTATTTTTAATGTTTGTTCTATATTTTTTGCACAATAAAGAATATAATAAATAAATAAATACGGGACACAGGAAAAGTAAATCAAGATAAAATAATTAGAACAACTACTATACCATTCGATATTAATATCGAGTAGCTTGTGGTCGAATCAATATCTGTGGTTTATCGTGGCGCCTGAATTACTGATTGCGGTTCATAAGAAACTTGATAATTATGACTCAATGAGACAATGACCGACGAATTCAATTGATTGCTGATGTTAGTACGTTGTTTTTAAAACTACTGCATTGTTGCCGGTTCACCCATTCAAATTAGCTATTTATGAATGACTAAATCAGGGGTGTAGGTATCGTCGTTCGAGGACCACGGCCGCGGCGCCGCCGTGTCCTCGTGGGGAAAATTGGTGGCAGCGACTTCTCGCTCTGGGCCCTGGTACAGGCTATGGTTCGGAGCAAGCGGTCGCCTCCTTCTGCGAAGCAATAATGCTAGCAAAAGAGGCCGCACGCGTGAGGGACCGGACTTCCTTATGCCCCAGCCGCCACCGATTTCCAGAGACCGTAGGCGTGGGCTTGCAGGCAGGGAACAATGGGTTTGCTTGCTGTCCGGTCGTCCGGTAGGTAACCGTGCGGAACAAGCCCGAGTCGTCGGTGGCTCGTAGTGTTCCACGCGCGCCTCAAGGAGATTTTAGCAAAACCGTAGGGGCCCCTGCTAGGGAATCCAATCCCGCATCTTTTTTGCGGGACCAAAAATGCGGGACTACTCATGCTCCCGCATGAGTAGTCTTGCATTTTTTTACACTTCCGCGGGATTGATTTTCTTTATTAGATTCAGACGACGCGCCGCCGTTCTGTCTATGTAGGTATTATAGGAACCACTAGCACAGCTTGATTAACAAATAGGTACCTAAGTGATGTAATCTATAGGATTTCTCTTTGAGGCGCACGTCTCGGGCTCAGCACGGCCGGGCGGCGAGCTACCCATCGCACGTCGTCCGTGAGCCCGTCCCTTCTGAGGCTGGTCGGGGATTACGGTCGCGGCGGCTGAGGCGTGACGATGTTCGTTCCCTCACGCATGCGCCCGTAAATTAGTGCTTCGCAGGAGGCAACCGCCTTCCGTTCCCTCTAGCTCCGGATCATGGCTTGAACCAGGGCCCGGATCGGTATTTGTGTTAAAAGAAAAAATATTTAACCCCCCTAACACAATACCAGCGCTGCGTTATTTATCGTTTTAAATATCGCAGCATATGCTGAGTTAGGCGCCTTTTTGACCTTGCACAGGTCATACAGCTATTATTATTATTATTATATTTTTATTTTTTACTGTTTTTTTTTAATTTTTCTGTATGTGTGAGGTACGAATAAACGTTTTTTCTTTCTTTCTTTCTTTCTATTTAAAAAATCCCAATCACGCAAGTCCCACCAACTTGTGACTTCAATCCCGCAGGCTTGCGGGATCGCGATTTTGATGTGTGTTTGGATTTCCTAGCCCCTGGTAAGACGCAATGATAATATAGGTGGAGTAAAGCAGTGAACAAGTGGCGTCTAAGGACCGGAAACACAATGTTGTTCACTCGGCGGCGATATAGATGGAAACTGGCCAAGAAACATGGGTATTGGTACAAGAAAAGAGAGGCCTGTGCTTAGCTGGAGGGCAATTTTGGGCTGCAGATGATGATATGTGTTTTTAGGGTTCCGTACCTCAAAAGGAAAAACGGAACCCTTATGGAATCACTTTGTTGTCCGTCTGTCTGTCTGTCAAAACCCTTTATCTCGAGAACACGTGGTGTCGAGTTGAAATTAAAACCATATAGGTACTCAAGACTGCGATCTCTTGAAGCTGTGAAAAAATCAAACATCTGAGTTAACGAAAAAAAAAGATACGACCTTTTATGTCGCAAAAAACGTAGATATTATTGATATATAGATATACTAGCACCTTGCCAGCGGCTTCGCCTGCGTGAAAGTAGGCTTCTCCATACTAATTTTGGACCCCCGTTTCATCCCCTTAGGGGGCGAATTTTGGAAAATCCTCTCTTAGTGCTCGCCTACGTCATGAAAGGAAACCTTGTGCAAAATTTCACGGTGCTAGTCCCAGTATTTTCGGCTGTGCGTTGATATGTCAGTCAGTCAGTTTCTCCTTTTATATATATAAATAAATAGCTGTTGCCCGCGGGTTTTCTCGTGTGAATATAGGTTTCTCCATACAAACTTAGGACCCCCGCTTCATCCACTTAGGGGGTGAATTTTGGGAAATCCTCTCTTAGTGCTCACCTACGACATAAAGGGAAGCTTTGTGCAAAATTTCACACTCCTAGTCCCAATAGTTTCGGCTGTGCGTTGATATGTCAGTCAGTCAGTTTCACCTTTTATATATATAGATTAGACACTCAAGGGAATCAAAATTCATACGGTACTTCCCGTTGGCCTAGAATCCTGAAATTTTGCATGAAGCAAGGTCACATAGCACAAGTCTATATATATAAAAGAAAGTCGTGTTAGTTACACCACTTATAACTCAAGAACGGCTGAACCGATTTGGCTGAAAATTGGTGTGGAGGTAGCTTAGAACCAGGAGACGGACATAGGGTACTTTTTTTTTTTTACTTTTTTTTTTTTTTAGTGTAGAGTAGGGTAGAGTAGGGTAGAGTAGGGTAGAGTAGGGTAGAGTAGGGTAGAGTAGGGTAGAGTAGGGTAGGGTAGAGTAGGGTAATTTTTTTTTTTTTACTAAATCCCGCTTTTGGGCAGAACAACGTCTGCCGGGACCGCTAGTTTTGAAATAAAACTAAAAACTGTAAATTTGTACTCTACTGACTCGCACTTACCTTGTTTTTATATAATGAATGTTATGTAACGGGATTTATGCTTTAATATTGAACCCAAGTAAGTTTTGATCTGGACTAAAGAATGAGCAATCTTTGTTGGCTAACTCAATTACACGGAAAAGCGTAAAGAGCAGTGGTGGCCCTGTGGCGGTGGTTCCGATTTATGAATTGTAGGTCGCTGATTCAAATCCAGCCAGAAACGTATGTTCTAGAATAGAACCTAAAACTCGAAGATATGTGACATCTACTAATCTGCACTGGGCCCGCGTGGTGGATTACGGTCCATTCCACCTCCTAGAGAAGTAGCCCGAGTCTCAGCAGTGAGTGGGAACATTGTAAGGCTGATTATGCTATGCTTATGCTACAGAAAAATATACTAGAAGCTTTAGTAAGTCATACTAAAACATCTAGTAGTTTTTCTAGGTTTAGTTAGTAAGGTTTAGTTCATAAGTCTTACGTGGGTGGTCTGAACAGATTCCGACCTCAACGTGAAGATAGCAGTAGTCTTCAATAAAAGCTAGTATAAGTAGTTGTTCATCTTTTGATAGGTACTCACTAAAGTTTCTGCCATTTTGGACGTGCATTTGTTATTTGACAGTCATTTGAGTGGGTCGATGTGAAATGCAGAAAAAGAAAATCCTTTTTCAATACACTTCCTGTAAACCCGCTCTTATCCCACCGCTTTTAGGCACGCAATAGACTGTTTTCAGCACTAGTGCAGAAAAGTGCCTGTGCTTTGTCCCGCCACAATTTTATAACATTTATTGTATCGGGCTGGGCGCGCGTCGACCCCCACGAGATGCCGGTCAACCCCCGTTTATTCATTTCTTCGTAAGTATATTGAAAAAAGTCGTTTGATACACGTGCAAATTTATCACTGCAGCCCGAGTCGAGGCTCTATAACACACTCGCCTACGGCTTGTGCGAATTCCGCCTCGGTCGCAATGACAAACTTTCTGCACTTGTATCAAAATGTACTATTTCACCAAGGTAACGCGCCGTCTCACACCTTAGCCGTTGCCACGGCGAAAATCTACGACTTACGGGTTGAACTGCTTGATTATCCGCCTTACTCACCAGATCTAACCCAAGCGACTTCTTTTTGTTCACTTATCTAATAATTGCGCTCAGAGGATTCTGATTTTTGTTAAATGGGGAGGTAATCACCTTCGTGAATCATTTTTACAGAGAAAACGCCAACTACTATTTGAACGGGTTAGTGAGTTGAGGGTATATCGCTGGAAGGCTACAAGGAGACAATGTAAAAAAAGAAAAACAAATTGTAAGAAAAAATGTCTTGCATCTTTGTAAGGTCGGAAACTTTAAGACCACCTGTATAATTCTGTATTTTCTATATAAGTTACGTGCTTACTTAAGTGTTGTGATGGCCTGGAATACAGGTTTCATAAACCTAGCTCGGGCAAGTCGCTAATTACCTTATTCTATATAGGATTAAAGTCAACTACAAAATTATAAGTAATTTAGTAATACACGTAGCAGTAGGGCAATAGCATAATTGTTTGTATAAGATTATTTACTTGTGACTATTACATGTACAAATGTTTTATAAAAGGTTATTATGTATATTATATTTAACATCCTTACCCATACATCAAAACAAGTACCTTTGCATGGTCATTTTTTATGTGTGGCAAAGCATGTATGTAGCTCTATATATTTCAAGTCTAGATTGTAATGGAACACGTCTGACTCCCGGCCGATCAATACCCACGTTTACGCATACAGCCACAACATCGAGTAGATTTACGGCACCCTACACACACAGACTCACAATGTAACTCGAGTACTACGACCCCAGATGTCGCACTGATCATTCAGTATATAAACTAGCCGGCCGGTGAAACAATACGTTATTTCCAGAGTAACAACTCGGTGACAACAACCTTGTTTACTAAAACATAAAAAAAACTACAAACAAAAATATGTCTCTGTTACCATTCTTGCTCGGATCTGCCCCTCATCGTCTCGCCGATCAGGAATTCGGTTTAGGCATCACTCCCGATGACCTCCTCGCTACTGTGGTTGCTCCAATGATGGCCAGGGAGTACTACAGGCCCTGGAGACAGATGCAGGGAATCGCGGCTAGAGACATTGGATCCACCATCGTGTCCAATAAGGAGAAGTTTCAAATCAACCTGGACGTGCAACACTTTGCTCCCGAAGAGATTAGTGTAAAGACGTCTGATGGGTACGTGATCGTTGAAGGGAAGCATGAAGAGAAGAAAGACGAGCACGGCTTCATTTCCCGCCAGTTTACCAGACGCTATATCCTGCCTGAGAATTGTGACCCTGCCACTGTTGAGTCCAAGCTGTCATCAGACGGTGTGCTGACTGTCATCGCTCCGAAAGTGTCCTCGACGGCGAAGAACGAGAGGTCTGTCCCGATCTCTCAGACTGGACCGGTCAGGAAGGAGATCAAGGATGCTGCCAGCCAGCAAACTCCCCAGGCTGATGCCAACGGAACAGCTAAGTGATCTACAAATTAATGCAACACCAAGAAGAAATCCTGCTCTGTGTGTTAGTCCCGACCTTTGCTTTGCGGACCTTTGTATATTCAATTTCAATGTGGAATGAAAAATCGACTGATTCAAAACGTGTTTGTACCTATTAATTTTATTATCTAGTGTTTACTACTTTTTAATAAATTTTCCTATGGCTGTATTTGGAATTTAATTTTTCACGCTAAATAAAATACTTACCTACTTATATCTCCTTAAATAATGAACACGAGAAAAAAACACACCACTTAAATTGGTTACCCAGCCCATTTATATTAAAAATACAAGCTACATTAAGTTGGTTTATAATTAAATATTTATACAATATTGATTTGGATTTAACCAAATTAAAAAATAACTTAACCTCAGCTACTCAAACACATAAGTTTTGCTGCGTGAAAACATTGAAAGAATTATGTATTAGATAAAACTGACATTTAAAATGTAAACAATGATTTCTAGTTTCAACAATGTTATAGGTTTTTTGGCGGTGTTTTCTCAAGTGAAGTTCAGTGGCTGTTTTATTTATTTGCAAATTGATTCATAATGGATATTGTGATGTAAAATTGGTGTAGTTTTGTATCTCTAGTGTCTGCGCAACTCGACATTATAAAATAGGGACTGTTTGATGTCGGTAAAATAGAGCTGAACATTTTAATGTAGTATCGACTACCTCAGCGAAGCTTGCCGAGAGGGATGACTTTTGTCATTTGCTGCCAAATACTACATAAACATAAGAATGTGTACATCCATATTGTAATGGTAAACCAATTAACTATTCATACGAAGACATGACTTAACTTTTTGATAAACTGATGCTATCGCGAAACCAGAGAAAGAACAAAAACTAGGCCTAGCCAAGTTACGACCGTTTCGTTTCGATTTTCTTTAGTCGATCGCCTCGAGTCGGCCACGCCTCCTATTCCTTTGTTCTGACCACGTGACTGAGCGTTGAGATGACAGAACAAAGGAAACGGAGGCGTGGCTGACTCAAGGCGATCGACGAAAGAGAATCAAAACTAAACGGTTGTAACTTGGCTATGGGGGCACAACGCGCTTTAAAAGAAATATCAAGTGGGAATGAACTTTCGCCGGTGGTGTAACGCGCGTCTTCATGAGTAAGATTTAAAATAATCGTAAAAGGTGTGCAAACCAGCGACAGTATTTATTTGAGGTGAAAACGTTATTTTAATAAATTGCAATTCAAATTGTTTTATTATTAAAAAAAAAAAAACAAATTATCATTTTTACATAACGTTCTCACTGCTAATCAGGGGCGCCGGCTTTTAGAAAATCTCATGGGTGCTCATGCTCATTTGATGACTCGAAAAAGTGGCGAAGTGTGAGAAGAGAAATGCACACCTGATCAACTGACAAATAAGTAAACGTCCTACTTACATACTGCGTACTTATACTCGTAATACGTAATAATAATAAATTGAGACAACGTCACTTACATTGTCCTTGTCCCAAACTAAGGTTTTCTTTTAAGGTTTTCTATAGTAATAGAAACCAGAAACAACGAAAGTACCACAAATACCCAGACCCAACATCAACAAACATTTGCGTTGGTGCGGGAATCATTGGACCCTTGCGTCTCTACCGGCGCTCTAAACCTCTGCGCTAAACAGGTCGTCGGGTAATGAAAAAACGCCTATCCCTAAAAGGCGATCACTGATCTGTTTCTTGAGGTCTATATTCCAAGGGGTGCTTGGCACCCACTGTTTATTTCTCATGGGTGCTCGAGCCCCCAAGCACCCACGGAGTCGGCGCCCCTGCTGCCAATTACAGGCTCTTTTGAATTGTCAAAATGTCGGTCAGTTAAAAAAAAAGTGAAGCTAAATTATATTCAGTGAGTTAGAAAAAAATGCTGAAGATCATTTTACTGATTCACTGAATACATTTTTATTTCTCACTTATTTGTTTTATCTTAATTAAGACTTTTAATTTTCGATTCCTATACCTTTTTTTCGTGGGGATAATCATCTTATGACATCCCCCGCTCTTGGGCGGAGCGGGAGATAGTGTGAAACTTTTACTGACTAAAAACTCACTCCTGTTCCTTCGTTGCCTTTCATACCAGGGCCGAGTCTTCCTTTCAGAATCAGACCCTTGGCCCCAGTAGGCTTCGACCCTGATGGGATGCAGTTGCTGACATCCCCTTGAGAGGTATAATAAACACCAGTACCTATTGTTTAATCGGGTTTGAGGTGTGTTATCTGTGTATTCTTTTCATCTATCTAGACTTTTAAAGGATCTGATTATAGTAAAAAAAAACTCAGATTAAAAGTTACTACAATTATTTATTAAAACAAATACATATCAGTCTTGGAAAATATAACCTTAACTTGACTAGTAAGTAAAGAAAAATATTGAACTGAAGGAACTAATATTATGTGAGAACCTTATTTACGTTACGTCTTTCTACAGGAGTCCTTGTCACTAACTTGACAAGACCCTTCTGCATCTTCCTTGTTTTCTTCTTTAGCTTCTCTGCGAACCGGCCCAGTTTGAGTAATGGGTACCACTCGTTCTCCCTTCACAGGTTCCACTTTCCGTGGAGCAGAAACCGTCAGGATGCCATCACTTGAGAGCTGAGAAACCACTTCCTCTGATTCAGTACCTTCTGGCAGGGAATATCTTCTCACAAACTGACGGGAGACATACCCATGCTCATCTTCCTTCTCTTCGTGCTTGGCTTCAATAACCACGTATCCATCTGCAGTCTTCACCGATATTTCTTCCGGCGAAAAGTGCTGGACATCAAGGTTTATTTGGAACTTATCTTTGTCGGTCTTGATGGTCGAGCCCAGGTCCCTGGTCAGCTGTGACAGCTGCCGCCAAGGTCTGAAGTAATCGTGCAACGTCCACGGTGTCATCATAGATGTGAGAAAGTCGTCGGGAGTCAGCGCCAAGCCAAACGATTGGTCGAACAGTCTATTCAAACCACGATTTTGACGATGCGGAGTTTGAGGACAGTTTTCTTCAGCCAATACGTATCTTGTTCCAGTGCCGAAAAATACGATGGCAATGGTCAGGAAGTACGAAAATCCGCTGAAAGTCTTCATTTTCACCTTGTAGAGAGAGAGCTTCTTCGATGCGTTCAATATGATTGCCCGATTGAATTTACTAACATTGGCGCGTTACCCGCGTTTATATACGTGCCCCGACATCTAGCGGCGAGTGGATATTTCTAGAAGTCTCTACTGTCATCGTCGACGTGCTTGCATTAAAAACGACCACGTTTGTTATTATAATATATCATCAAAACATTGACACAATGCTCTCTGATTGGGCCAACAAAAATACCTGCATGCATTATTATTGGTATAGGTTTTTGATTACGTTATCAAATATTATGAAACTTCATAACAATTGCTGATATGCGGATTATTTTATCATTTCGGATTGGAGTAAATAAGTTTAACTAAGAGTTTTTATCAGGCTTACATAACATAGATAAATATGAACTTATTGAGAACTTTCTACCAATATCTCGCTATTTTTAATTAATACAGTATTTTGTATTGTTAATAGTGCCATCTAGCGGTGAGTAGAAGAACTACAAATTCATTGGACGACGTGAAGGGCCACTGCCCTTTGGAATGTTATCGAAAAATTGCTGTCTGGCATACCGTAACCTGAACGACTCGAACTTTCTTGATAGTTCTACTGCTGCTATCTCTGCGATAACATGTATACAGGGTTTAACGGAAATAGGTGGTCATGTTTTAAATACTGTTTCTGCTCATAGAAATGAACATTCTATGGAAAGTGAGTCAACTAAGAGAAAAAAACTTGACCTCTCTTATTAATTTTGATCAGATGATGATAGCTTTGTACAGAAAGTAAGTTTTTTGGGAATTTATTATGATTTCCTTGAAAGAAGTTGGTTATAATTTCTATATGCTGGAAATGAGACCATCCCCTTTCCGTTACGTTACAAGTAGAGTATCTGAGGATTACAGCTTTACTTATATTTTATCATGACTAAATTCAAGATCACCTACACAATACACAATACAATTTTTTCTACACCTACTTAGGTGTAGGAAAAATTACCTATTAAAAAATTGTTATTAGCTGAACAAATCACACATTCTAGTAGTATCATGGTCCATGTTACTTGGGGTCGACGCAACATTTTTTTTCTTCTTTTCTATCCTGTATCCAGCTGTCAATCGTCACGCTATCATCGATTCCCTTTTCTTTTATTATTATTATAGTATACATATTAGCGGTCCCGGCAGATGTTGTCCTGGCAGAAGGTCAGAAAAAAAATTGAATGCCACCAGTCGGCGAAGGAGGAGGAAGGAGGCGTCAAACGCGAGCCTAAAAAAAAGGCGGTCTCACGCGCGAGAAAACGGCCCTCACGCTCCAGGCGCCGGGATCCCGATCCCGATTTCCACCCACCGTAAGCGCTGGCTTGCGGACGGCGACTATGGGTAGTCCGGTAACCGCGGTTACCGGACTACCCATAGTCGTCCAGACCGAGCCCAAGTTCGGCGCGTAGTGTTCCACGCGCGCCTCAAAGAGATTTCAGCAAAACCGTAAGGGCCCTAGAGTGATGCGAAAGAGAATATCTCCCGCTCCGCCGTATGATAATCTCACCGAAAACAAAAAAGCGCCACCAGTCGGTTCCAATTATCGGTTCCAATTGTATTCTCAAACCATCCTCTGACCCACTCAAATATGTACACAAATTAATCAAATTGGTCAAGCCGTTTAGAGGTTAGGTGACGAACATACGTACAAAAGAAGATATTGTCTTCTAATAAAGACGTGGCGTGCAGGGCACATATATGTTTGTCTTGTATACAAAACTATGGTGCTCAAAACGTTAAAACCAATTTTGATGCCGTTTTCAGGAAAAGATGTGTCATTGCAGAAATTAACACAATCACGTTAAATTCACATTCTCACAATCACGTTAAATTCTCAATACAAGAAAATAAAACTATAAGTACCTAAATTATTATTTATTACATGAAAAAAAAATGGTAAGTGTCAAAGACTGTTTTCTTGATTTTCTAGTTGATTACTTATCGCATTATATTTTTATGTGGTACGTTGTAGAGGAATGTAGTACCTTACATCCCTCTGGTTATTATAAGGTAACCATAAGATATCTATTACATTCATTATCAGTATTCACCCGTCATTCTGACTGTCAAGATTTTTATTTTATTGTACACACACCTGCACTAGGAATTATTCCTGAATCGTGGGTTCTTTCACAAACGTAAACTCACACGTATATTTCGTGGCCAAATCTTAGAAATTGATCACTTCACGAAATGGTCAACTAAAACTGAACGTTAACGTTAGATGATATGTCAATCCTCGTATGGCCATATCATTGATGTAGGATTTCTATGATAATAAAAGGTCTAAAGAAAGTAGGCCAAACGAGGATTGAAATATCATCAAACTTTAACGTTTAAAACGATCTGGCCATACCACACTACACCACACACACACACACTACTGGCCACTACTTACTTGGCCATATTATTATTATCATGAAGTGATTAATTTCTATGACCTACGACATATACCACAAGATACCGGAACCTAGAACAACCTGTTGTTTTTTCGTTTCTACTTAAATCACTAAAAAAGAAAACAAGACTTTTTCTGGATTTTTCTGAGAAAAGCAAAGATATAGAAACCAAAATTTTCAGCTAAAAAAAATCGTACAAACGTGTGTACAAAACGACAATTAAGCGTTTTTCAAGGTCATTCAAGTTGCACCTACAGTTGTATGTACAATCGGCCTTCGAGGAGTTAAAAATAACCCAGTTTACTTTTCATTATAAGAGTTTTTTGTTTTTGATGATAATTCAATATTTGTATAATATTATAATAAAATAAATATTTTAGTAAATTATAATAATTATGGTGAAATCTTCCATTGAGTTACGCAAATATACCCAGGGAGAAATAAAATTACCTAACTTTATCCTTTTTTATAATATGGCAACTACGATTTCATTCAACTCCGCCATGTTGTTTTTAGGGTTCCGTACCTCAAAAGGAAAAAACAGAACCCTTATAGTAGGTATCACTTTGTTGTCCATCCGTCTGTCTGTCAAGACCCTTTATCTCGAGAACTCGTGGAGGTATCGAGTTGAAATTAAAACCATATACTCAGGTCTGCGGTCCTTTGAAGCTGTGAAAAAAGCAAATATCTGAGATAACGGAAAAAAGATACGGCCGTTTATGTCATAAAAAAATTATATTTAATTATTTTTTCTGAAGTTTGAGAGGTTTTGTGATTTTCAATTGAATTAGGAAAATAAAAGCCATATCTTCTAAATATTGGTATATTTTCAAAAATATTGTATTACATGACTTGCTTATCTATTTACAAAAATAAAAACAAAATTAAAATCAATATTTAATCAGTTTTACAACCGCCAATGCTTCGCTACAATTAAATAAAGGTCTAAATATCATTGAACCAGTTACAAAGGGGTCCGATGGTAAATATCTAACGTTATATTTACAAAATATCTAGATTGTCTTTGCGCACAATCTTAAGAATTTTAACACTCAATTTGAAAAATAATTTTGATTTATCTTGTAATATGTATAGTGCATTAAGATTTAGATAGGAAAATAATGTTTTTTTTTTTTATTTATTTCGTTAACTATGAAGTTTTTATATAACATTATACATATTACAAATCAACGAAATATTGCCTTTAGTGGTTCTTTTTATAACAAGAGGCAACTGTTGTGACAATAAATAAGTTTTTTTTATGGGGTTTTAATCACTGCAAAATAATTGTCTATATTTTTTTGTCATCAAATTTTTTTTTCAGTCAATAAAGGCTTTTATTATTTAACAAAATTACATGCTCTATTGAAATACGAACTTTTATGTTCATCTGATATAACCCAGTGCCTCTTGTTACAACTTGTAAGCCCCATTTAATATAAAAAAGCGCAAAATACACTATTTAGAAGCGGTCTGAGCTTGTATTTTATGTTTTTATAATAAATTTCGCATTCCAAAATGGAGTATGTTCATACAACGGTTGATGCAAGTGGGATTTTTGACAGATTTCAATTTTATAAACTTCTATTTCAAGCACACATTTATTATCATCTAATAGGTTTAATATCGTTTTATTTTTTTCCTATTCTAAGAACTCTCGAGAGCTTTACAGGTGACCAATATTTCAGTGGATGACAGTACTGATGAATATGAGCAACTTGTACTATAAGTCAAAATATGTCTGCTGTTTCATAAATAAAAAACAATTTTTTTTCAAAGAAAATTCTTGTTTTTTTTAGTGTTGCCCAGTCGTTGGGTTATTGTTATTCATGAGTATTTTCACTTTTATAGTTTTGAATTTAAAATCAATTCGTAGTTTCGTTCTAAGAGCGTCGTTTCAAGCCGTGTTTAGTTATGAGATAGTCAGATTGAATAGGTAAGCTTAGTCTTGGCAGTTATTGTTGAGCATTCAGGATTGAAACTGAACTCTGTGGGGCCGTATTACGAAGTACTAATGCCCACATTTTTCCATTGCGAGAGCGAGACAGATAGACGACGCTGTCTCTTTTTTGCAAAGGCATCATGATAGTAAAAGTTCTTCATAATACGGCTCCTGTAGAACTTAAGTTGGTACATGTTAGCTCAGGAGTAGATTGATTCTATTGCTAAAGTGCAAGTTTTAGATTATATTTATGTAGTGTTGTAGGCTCGTATAACTATTCTATAGTAAAACTATTAACACATCTGTACATAGAAGGTATACTTTTGGGGTTTTATATACATTTAATAAATCCCTCTTACATCAATCGTTGCATATCTGATTATGTCTAGCCTACCTTACTATCTAAGTTTTGTTTATAAAAAAATTGTAGTTCAACATTCCTACGGTTCTTTTTTTATATAAAAGCTAAAAAACACACAGTTTTCAGTCGCTCTCGGGACTCGCACGTACTCCTGAGTTATGTATGTAGACTTAAATAATTATAATATTGAACACAATATTAAGAGAGATCACTTTACGGTGAGGTTACGTTTGAAAAGCTAACTTTTTGAAACTTACGACTTGGTTAATTCTGGTTATGTTATTAGTATATTTATCCGGGTCTTAGGCCTTGTTTAGAGTGAACGTGCGATGTCTAAGGCGGCGCGGGCGCTATAGCGGGCAGTGAAGGCCAAGTGATTATTTTTTTTATTTGATAATGTTATTGAACTGATGCGCGGCTGCATCGCTGCATTCGCGCTGCCGCCGTGCGGTCCTTTGCTGCAAATTTAAAAGTGCCCTAAGTGCATCAAAAAGTGTATTTCCTCAAAATAGTCTTTACGCTTTTTGTAGCGGAAACAGTCGATATATTATTTGAGCAAAGAGGAGCGCGGACTTTTTTCTATAATATTTGGAAAGGGGGGCGAGTAATAAATAAGTTAGGGACTCCTGCGAGACAACCGCCTGTTACGAAGCCGCTCACCCGCAATAGTTACTTCAGCATGGACGCAAACAGCGGTTCCATGTGTATGTTTAATACATCGCGCCCGTCATAGCACCCACAGAAGCCCAAAATAAAATTACTGTCAAATACTGTTATATTTTTACTGTAATACTTATAAATACATTAGTTATTAATCGAGATGATTTTCAGTCAAATATTTTGCATTTCTTCTTTACAACTTTTACCAACTTTTGGTCATTCAAACGCCAAAATTTTGGGTTCATAGCCTTGGTAGAGTAAATTAAAATAACATTAAGACATGGGCGCTTGTAATAATTGCTACAATAATACTGTAGGTGGAATATTACAAGCATTGGAATACAGTGCAAGTCCCCTTTGTACAATACTATAAACAGAGATGGTTCAATATGGTATCCCTATTTACTAAAGAATGGGATGTTAAATTAACTTTTTTAAAAGATACTAAGTTTGAGATTATAAATCTATATATATAAAAGGAGTAACTGACTGACTGACATATCAACGCACAGCCGAAACTACTGGGAGTAGAAGGGTGAAATCTTGTACGAGGTTTCCTTTTATGACGTAGGCGAGCATTATGAGAGTACTTCCAAAATTCACCCCCCAAGGGGAAGAAACGGAGGTCCAAAGATTGTATAGACAAATCTACTTAAAGCAAAGCCGCTGTCAAAAGCTCCATAGCTTTTCCAAACAATCTTACTTTAAACGTCATGGTAAGGGTCCTAGTTAGTAATAAGTATAAAACATTGTCAGTACCTAGAGAACCATCTCCGTATCTCTCAGTCATCCGAGTGTTCGGCAGCATACTTCATCTCCTACTATTGATATCAGTGGACGACACGTACTGTCCGCATGTTCATTTTGATTTTATCGATACAAGTTTTTATAGTAGAAACTTCAGCTAAGTATGTTACCGAAATATTGCTAACAACACCATAAAATTATAATGAATTGCGTGAGTTTACTATTCAATGAGATCTATTTTTGAAATTATTTGTTCTTTTTTTTAAATTCATATAAACCAGTGCTTGAATGCAATCCCACCTGATGGTAAGCAGAGATGCAATCATTGATGGTGAGGTACACTAGTTTATTAAGAGCCTATTTTATAATAGGGTGATGATTTTCTTGATACACCGAATCTTACAAAGGCTGTCGTCTAGTGTATACATTGTACTTATTGTGGGCTCGTTCATTAATCACGTTGAGCTCGAATGGGAGGGGGGGGGGAATCCGGAAATGGCACAAGGGGGAGTGGGATGTAGTATTAATACACGTAAGACATTACGTGTATTAATTCTTTCGTTGAGCGCTCGATTTCTACTAAAGATAATTTTCTGAAAAATTGCAATAACTTTGTACCAAAAAATTTTTACCTAAATGATTTTAGGTAGGAGGTAAGGTAAGTTTATATGTATAACCTTACTGCTGCTAAAAAAACATAACATGATTAATAGACGACTCCTAGCAAAACGATAGTTTAAATACAACCTTGTCTACACAACATTAGTGCAATGTCTATGCAGCGATACAACACTACAGTAATGTAGGATGTAAGTGATAATACTACTTATTTTCTTCAGAAAAACAGCACTTTATTAATTTAGCCTATATAAAATAACGACAAAATTCGAGCACTTCTGAATTTTTTGTCTAAATAAAGACGAAAATCCTAGATATTTTGTACATCAGGCGAAGCTGGCATTAAAACTTTCCTAGGGAAATTTATCGAATAACCAATTTTACGTTAAATAAGAAACGTCGATAATATCAAAATGAACAGGTAGACAGTATTCACAAATATAACCACAGTCAACATCAACATTGTATATTTTGTTTAGCTCATACAAAATCTAAATATACAGTTTAGCCTACATTACAAACAGTTCGATAGTACAATGTGGTACTCGGCATCCCTCTCCAACACACTTAAGTTAAGACGAGCGCTTCAGGATAGCCCGAGAAATTTAAATTTTCGTACGTTTTTGTTCAATTTGCATCAATCACTTAGTGATGTCCTGAAAAACCTGAGAGGCCTAATCTGTTTTAATCTGTTTTTGGAGAGAGGTGGGCTAGTTGGAATAAGCCCGCCTATGGTTATGGCCGCCATGGCCCACGTACAATGGTCCGCATAAGACTAAGTGTGGAAACCATACTCATACAGACAGACAAACATTATAGTTGAGTCAATACGTACGTATCGACTCAACTATACTTATTTAAACCATCATTATATCTCTGTAACATATCATTACCGCAAATACAGTTTTGTTACCATACGATCCGATACTGAGTTGCAATTTGCAAAAAGAAATTTCCAAAATTTGAATTTTGCTGACTACCCTGAAGCGTTTACCTTAAAAATGAAATTAAATATAGTAAATACATCAAAAATGTTACATTGAGGTGCTGTGACTGTTGTTTGTGTTGAGTTAACATACAAAATTAAATGGTCAATGGGTCAAGGCAAATTTAAAGATGCCCGAAGACGTCTTATCTCCATAGGAATGTAGGCGTTACGTTATTGTAGATAAGGGTTAAAATTCTATGTAAAATTTTAGATTGACGCTTGTACTCTGTGTCAATGTGACTCTACAAGTTCGCACAAAGAGAAAAGGGCAAGGCCAACCTTGACGTTAGGTTTGGAATACAAAAAAAAAAGTATTGTACAAGGAGATTTGCACTACTTTGGAGGACAGGCTTCTTAAATAATGCAAGTGACGTCAGATAAAAACAAATAATTTAGATTTATATTTGAAAGTGTCAGTCAAAAACGGAGACCCATTTTCAGCAGTGGACGACAATGGGTTTGATATGATTATAATTATATATTGCAAGGATAAAGTTTTGTTGAAAATGTTTTCAACTGGAAGTTTGTTTAAGATTAATATTAAAAGACCAACAATAAAATCATGCTTTTCTATGTAAACGCAACACAACCTCATTTGAAAATAAACAGAATGTCTGCTATAAACATACAGAGAGTATTTTCACACACATTCACAAAGTATTCGTCACAAAGTTCGTTCACACCTCAATTGTATTAAAAATTTGTGCTAGTTAGTTTGGGGTAATTTCATATCATTTGGCCTCCTGTTTTAACTTTCAGGTTTTTACAAAACACCGAAATATAATTTGCATTGATAACTGTAAAACTTAAAACCATTAAAAATGCAGTCAAATATGGCCTCTATTTTAATTCATTATCAAAATAAATACGTAGATTTTTCACATTTATTCCATGATATTTTTTTTATTTCTTAAACACCTTTCTTTGGACACGATTTCAATTTGGTATGATTTATACCAAAAATAATAATAATAATAAAACTACAATTAATTAATAATAATAATTAAAAATAATACGGTAATAGGTTATAACGACAGATCTATCACTAGGGGCATGTTGTAACTGATATAGGTTTTCTGAAATATTGTGGACCATCTCCTTTAGAGTATTAGATTTTAGCGATTATGCCCGGGTTTTTGAATTGAGTATTTCCAGTTAAGTACGCCTCAAACCGTACTGTAATGCCAAATTTGAGATTTTTAGGCCAAAATAGAGTTTGAGACAATTAACTACAAATAGAGAAATCAGAAATCGGGGGTATGAACGCTTCATATTATCCGACTGCCTAAAACATTGTCAAACTTTTTCATAGTAACCAATACTATGGACGAAATCACTTATTGTATATTTTAATTCATAACTTTTCTTGAAAAAGCTACCATACAAAATAATTCAGAAAACTTAATATCCATGAAGGTTAAAAATTACGATTCGTCAACATATAATTACAAAATCGTAACTTTTTAGCGTAAATTAGTCCAAGCTAAAGCGTTTTTTTTTTTTTTAAATATAAACATTATAAACCTATCTACTAAGTATAGTTAGAAATAATATTGAGATACAAAAAGGTAGTGTTCATTTGTACATACATTTAAAAGTAATAATAATAACTTAAAAAGTATATTAATTTTTTCTTTCATGGAACAAAAACAAATACGTTTTATTAGCATAGAAATTATTATAGGAACATCACTAGATTGTTTTGTCATTTCGAGCAATTAAAACACACTAAAAATCTAATTTAAAATTGTGCGTTCTCTTTAATATCTAAAAAGTACCCTTCCATGTTTGATATAACCAAATTCATATTGTTATTTTTTCCATATATTAATTTCTATGCTGCTAAAACGTTATAATAAAATAAAATATATAAATTCGTACTCAAGATAAACTTGTCCAAAATTTATAAAAAGCACCTACAGTGAGCAGTAGGGAGTTTCAAACTATGTCTAAATACATTAAGTATTCCTAGACACATTGTCAATCACCATTCACACGATTGACGGCCATTGATCAATCCTAAACGACTACCAATCATGATTGATCAATACTCAAATTGCCGTCAAAGAAAATTGTATGTAATTCTGTAAATAAAAAAAAAAAACACCAAATATACAAAATGTATACTTAAAATTAGTCTTAACTGTAAATTGTTCGATAGATTACCGCTTACTAGCTTACCAAAAATTGGACAACTGGCTTTTAGGCGGCCTTACCTCCTGCAAGTACATTGCGGGGTACGATCGGGTGATTGATCATATTATACTTCCGCAGCCCGTAATGGATTACGACCAGCTTGTAAGTTGATTGGAGGAGGAAACGTGGCCTTATACCTGGTTTAACAGTAACCACTCAAGTCAAGTAATGCAATTGGGTGATGACAATTTATTCAACCAAATTGCAACAGCCACCTGAGGCCTTACCATGAGCTACGCGATCCATTTGACGACCTAAACTGAACTGTTAGAGGGATGTAGCTATATAGGGTGTATATATCCATAACTCTTTCTCGCTCGCAACACGTCGTGGTAAGGCACCAGTTTGTCAAAATAATTTTTCGATTTTCGTTACAGAAATGAGGCGTTGCTTTAGCGTACTACCTTGTTGCCTTGTTTAAGTGTTCGATGCTGGCATTTATTCAGTCAAAAATTAACTTTATAGAGTTAAACATAAAGTATATTTTGCATTATCCAAGTGTGAAAACTAAGTAGTTACAGATGCGACGGTCGATGTAACGTAATCGTTCACGTAAACACAGTTTGAGTACAGCGCATTGTGGAGCTGATCTTGGTAAGTGAGATTCTGTATTCATGCGTTAATTAATTAGCAACGATTTTGAGCTTCTGACATCGTATAATCGGGTATCAAATGATATCGCACTTGAGGACGTAATTGAGCAACATTTATTAATACGGGCCTTTAAATTGTTGTCCAATTTCCTTGGTTTGCTAGTATGGAAGCGAGTGACGATTGTCCCATACTCCCGTATGGTAATAGGCCTTATAGTCCATGCCGTTTATAAAATAAGAAGACACTTTCAATACGCAAAGCGCCTGACAAGGGATTGGCTTGGGTTACCATTGATATTATATCTACAGAAGAGCTCTTTTTATATATTTTTTGTTGTATACAAAACTGAGGTATAGAATATTTTTCTTTGTCAGTTTTGGTAAAAGAATATTACGAGTTTTTGTCTATTAATACACTTCCTAGTTAGACATTTAACATGCCGTATCTCTGTAAGAGATTCGTACGATATGAATACTCCAAAATCAATTCGAACTAGTGGACTGTAAAAGTTTGACAATGACTGACACTCCCTCTCGCTCCACCTAGAGTGGGAGAAGTTGTTTGTTGATTTTCCACCTTTAAAAAAAGTGGCTGTTAAAGTATCACTCAGGTTTCAGAGAATAAAGTTTATGATTTTGCCATGCATTTTTTTTTTCAAAATCACTCGTGTCATATTTGTTTACCAAAAAAGACAGTTAAAAAAAACTTTCTTTAGAAGGTGAAATGTCTCATAACAAAACATGAATTAATCAATTTCAAATAGCCTCTATTTACATCGAAACTCAACATTTCATTTATTTTTTTGGTACAATTTCCGCAAATTTTCCAATCATCTCATGCAAAATCAACGGTTTTTTCAATACAAAAGAGCTCTTTAAACCATAGACATAAGACAATGGACTGAGCATTACCATCACAAAAATGACGATTCCGTAGAAAGAGACAAAATGATTGTGAGGCGAATACATCAAAACTAAAAAAGTTATCTACAACTCTTATTTTCACTGTAAGATTTTCTCATAATTGCTGCAACTTACTATAAATATTATATTTCACAACACGGAAAAACTAAAATTAAATTTTTCGACTTTTGAACTTTTCGCTTGATACCGCATAGGCTCATAAAAGAAAACGTTTGAAATGTTAGCCGAACACCGTAGGTTCGAAATGCTTTGTTTTTTAACATTTATTTTACATTTGTTATAAAGAAATAGGCGCTCGAAATTACTGCAACTATCAGACAAACTTGCAATACAAATCTTTTCTGTATGTTGTTATAACTAAGATGACACAGCCCGTGACGGAGAACAAAACAAATTAAAAAATACAACTACTGATCACAAAATCGCATTGTCTCTCTGTTTTTCTGATCGATGCTCAGTCCATTGCTCTACGTCTATGCTAAAGACCTAGGTAATGCTAAAAACCAAAGGTCATATACATCAGGATCTATTCACAGGACCTTCTGAAGGCGGAGTCCATAAGCGTGGGCGCTTAGGACTTACTAGGATAAGATATTATAAACAAGTTGTGCTTAACTGTCTTCGAGTAGATTGTGTAGCTCCGCATAGTTCAGTATGGCACGGTAGAGGAATTCGTATTGTAACTGTAACAAGAAATAACAGGTTTTAACCAAAGGTCAAGGTCAGGTTCTGTCGGATGTGGACCATGCCGCAATGAGGATCAATCACATAAATTTTTACTAAGTACATCGTATGTGTACTAATTTACTGAACATTTATTTTTTAAATTATTAAAATCTGGCAAGAAATGGCTACTTGGAAACGCGCGCTCTCGCTGGACTGTTTATGATGATGTTATCAGTCATGATTCGTGCGACGAACGGCTTGATCGTATTTATTCGCCGGTGAACACCGATCATGACAGATCACGCCACGGCGAGTCACTTCATTCTCGGGCGCATTTCTGGAACTTATACACTAAAATTGCCGTATCTTCGTCATTGTTGTCCGATTTAAATAGTTTCTTCACAGTATTTACTCTGCATATTCCACAAAAATCATGACTAATCCTCATTGACAGCGCCACGTGTGCCATTCGCGCCTCAAAAAGATGTCAGTAATATTTACGGGAGTAGGGCTGAAGCCTGCCAGGGCTGCGGGATTGATCGAAAGAGTTAAACGGGAACTACTCAAAACTCAGTCTAATACTGACGCACACGTGGCCTGCCCCCCTAACCAAGTTACTACCGTTTCGTTTCGATTCTCTTTTCGTTAATCGTGTCGAGTCGGCCACGCCTCTGATTTCTTTGTTCTGATCACGTGACTGGGCGTTCAGATGACGTCAGACTAAAGGAATCGGAGGCGTGGACTACTCGAGGCGATCGACGAAAAGAGAATCGAAACGAAACGGTTGTAACTTGGCTAGGGAGGCTGATTTTTACGTAGAGTCGCATCCAATCAATTATGATAAACTAGCTGAGCTGTTGCTAGCGGTTTAGACTGAGTGATAGTAGAATATTTATCCCAAAGGAACAAACTCTAGGCTTAAAAAGGCATAAAAAGTATCCTACGCACTATTCCAGGACATGCTCAACTCTTTTACCAAGTTTTATCGAAATCCGTTCAGCCGTTCGAGCGTGAAGTAACAAACATACATACATAGTATGATTTTAGTAGAGTGGTAGACAGTAGCTTGGAGAAAGATATAGGACACTCTTTATCCCAGGAATATTGTCTCCCAAAATAATCTTTGACTTGCAAGTGGGAATATAAAGTAAAAATACTTACGAATGTATCAATAGTGCGCGCCCGTTGCGACCTGACGGCGCGCGCGGTAGCGCTCACGTCGACGCGCCGCTCCACGCGCAGCGCGCGGATCAGCGTGCACAGCGCCACGAACAGCGGCGAGCGCTCCGTGCCAAATCTGTCGACATTCACGACTAGTAAACTCACTTTGTTAAGTGGACATCTTTTAGACAACATTATCCTGGAGGACAATGTGATCGGTTAAAGGTTATCATAGTACACATATCAACTTGGACCGGGATCGCCTTTCGCCTCGCCGTCAAACAGGCGTCAAATTTACCGTAAGCAAATAGCCAAAGCGGACTAGTAGTTTCGATAAGAATACTGGAAATTTTAAATAACGTAAGGGACATTTACCTAAAATGTAAAAATGGACCTTACAATGATTGATGTAAGGGTATTTTTACGCAAAAAGTTAAAATGTCTCTTACATTAATTTATAATACCAACCTCATCTAGTTAAAAATGACAAAAAAAATTTACGTGTAAAAGTGTTTTTTTTTTTGTTACAAGATACAAGATTATTTATTTTGCTAAAACATAAGTATACATATAAATGCAAGATGTTACATAAAGTTCAGTTGAATCACTGTCATGTTTTGCCTTAATGGCGTACAAAATATAAACCTATTTGCAGAATACATATCATTTATACTTCTGGTATCGATAAGTATTGGCTATAGCTAGTTGACGCCGCGCTTACGGCTCGCCGACGGCTGCTTGACGCGTAGTGCACTACAGACGCGAAAGGTTCAGCTGCACCAGTTAGCTTGACAAGTTCCCGTGTAGCTCTGCGCTGAGGGGCAGCTTGGTACTAAAGTTGTCGGAAGTAGATCACTTCTCCTCGCTGTACGAGGATGCCTATGTCCAGTAATGAAGATGTGTAGACGATACTCACTGGCAGTGTACTAGCATGGTGCCCTGGTGCGCGTGGTGCGCCACGGGCGCGGCGGGGGCGGCGGCGTCGGCCAGCTCGGCGAGTCCACGCGTGACTTCGGGCACGTGGCCGCGCGCCGTGGGCCAGCCCTGGTACTGGAGTTGTCGGACACAAGTTACTTCTCCACTCTGGAAGACAACAATATAAAGTTAAAATAAATCATTTGTTTCAGACATTACAATACATATTTTTGTAAGAGCTCCATATCGCTCATGTGGAGCGGCATGTTGCCAACGGCAGAAGTAACTGCAGCCGTCGACGCGTCGGCGGCAACTGTCGACCTATAGTGACACTTGACTAGGGAATCTAATCCCGCATCAAAATCGCGATTCCGAAAGCTTGAAGGGGGCAGGATTGAAGTCAGCAATCTCGTGGGATATGCGGGATTGGGATATTTTAAATATTTACTTTTATTTTAAGGATGATGCTCAAAAGTAGCCAGCGAAATTTAAATTTCATAAAAATAAAATCAAAGACGATAAAATATCTAACTTTCATCTTTCAGATTTAGGAATTTTTCAATTTCTTTTAGTAACATTGGTTACGATTCTAACACTTCCGATTTTGGATTCGCACAACACAAAACAGAAATTCATAATTTTTTTATCTTACCTAAAAATAAGAAGAAAGGTAAGATATTTTTTTTCCATAGGTACAAATTCTACAGAAAAGTCACGAGTTCTATGGAAAGTTGTTAAATCACTTGTTAATGGGGCTGTGCTGAGTCTTTATAAATAATAATTAGATTCGTCGTCTAAACACATTTTTCTTAGAAAAAAAAAACAGGCACGCACGCATGCATGCTGGATCCCGCAAAAAGGTGCAAGATCCCGCATTTGCGTGATCCCGCGTTGGCGTGATAGGATTCCCCACACTTGACACACACGACGGTTACTGCTGGCTTCAAAGATGGAATGTCAATGTCGACGTGTCAACAGCTGCCGCCGACGTGTCGACGGCTGCAGTTACCTCTGCCGTTGGCAACATGCCGCTTGTGTGTATGAGCTCTGAGTGAGTTTGATTTCTTGGTCAAGATACCCTTGAAAGATGCCCAGCGGTACAGCTATATGCACCTGGTTGGATAAAGCTTTTAGGCATGTTACAAAATTGTACGGCATTTCGTCTTTATTGAGCAGCAAAATCAAACTTCTGTATATACAACTTTATTTTTTTAGTATATGCAAAACCTGAATATAGTTAGATTAAAATAAGTAACTATCAATTTCAATAATTTTTTTTTACACAAAGTCACGACACGATTGGGGATAGGTACTTATAACCTATCCGCAATCGTACGTTCACAGCACAGGTCACGGCAGGTTATAGTGGGCATTAGGCGCGAGCGCACAACGAGGCGGGGGTAAAACAACCCCTCAGTCACCCGGATGCTACAGTTTGATGCGCACGTGTCGCTCCCGTTCCAGTTGCAAGACGCGATCGCGAGCACGCGGCCCCGTGGGCCTAACAGTTGTTTTGGTTAATGGTGTAATAGCTGGACATTAAGAAGGCGGTAATCTGACCTTGTCATTGGTAATTCTGAACTGTCTCCTGGTGTAGTAGGGACAGGATTCGCTCTCCTCGTACTGCACCGAGATGTGTTCGTACTGGATGGTACCATCGTCCCAGTACCGCGGACATTTGCCGTCACCAAGCTGTAATAGAAATAATTTGATTACTATTGTCTTGTAAACAACCACGGAGAATAATCTAATTAAAAATGCTCTTGGCAGAAGTCAATATTTCCTAAAGGCTTTTCTTTGAAGTCGAGAATTAATAGAATACCAAATATTATCAATAAAAGATGATGCGTGGAAATTAGATTATAATAATGTTACGCCGTGAAACTTGAACACGCCATATCTTCAATGAAATCAACAGTAGCAACAAATAATTAAAACGCATTGGTATACGAAATTTCTAGAATGGAAGTGCGTACCCAGGCCTGGCAAGTTCTAGAAAAGTCCGACATAAAGTACCTACCACTATTATTATTAAGTAAGGTTTAGTAGGTAGGTAAAAATAAGCGAATTCGTACCTTCTGTAACTGACAGTAGAGTCAAAATTCGCGTGAAAGGAGGGAGGTACATGTTTGTAATAAAAATAATTTATTACCCCGCGATTCGACAACAATTTTCTGGAAACTTCAGTATCTAGAATATTCCTGGCTTCGCATACAAATACGAGCTCCTGACCGGAAGTGAGTTACTTTGTTTGCGACTGCAAAACGAGTGCGATACCTAAGTGTGTGAAGTGATAGTTCCTAATACCTAAGCGATACTAAAAACGGAACTAGTGTACATTGTGATTTGGATTATTGTTGACTTGACAAATATTGGTGAATAAAGTTCGCTGCTAGTAAACCGGCATTTAATTACTCACGTTTGTAACAATAATATAAATTCGATGGCATCATAAAATCTTCAAGTAGAACCTATACAATAGCATTAAATGAATTCGATACATACCTCGCTAAGCATGACGATGGTGCTAACATTATGCTCGGACACCATCCGCCAGAAGTCCATGATGGTGTTTGGTAGAGGGTCTTGTGTTATTATGAACCCTTCCGAGTTGTCGTATGCTACGGAAAAAAGATTTTTAATTAAAAAAACAAAATGGTAGCAAAAAAAAAATTCTCCTGAATGGATAGTGAGAGGTTTTGCGTTTTTTCATCACCATCATTTCAGTCGAAAGAAATCTACTGCTGAACATAGGCTTCCCGCAAGCGTCGCCATATTGACCGATTCTGTCGTTCTTGCATCCATCAGATTCCCGCGACCCTCACCAGGTCGTCGATTCACCTCGTCTTTCGGTACGCGGTCACCACTCTAGAACCCTTCGGCCACATCGACCATCTGTTATGCGAGCAATATGCACGGCCCATTATTTTGACCACTACCATACCTGACGGTGAGCGAATGATGTGGTCGATGAAGGAGCACGCTTGCTTAGAAGTAACCTATTCATTCCTGACTTAAAGACTGTTCGGGCGCAGTCGGCTACCTTCGTCACTCGTCGGAGTGCATCGCGGGCGAAGTCGCGCGAGACATGCGGGGCCACACCTCACTATTGAGAACGACCGAGGACACGCGCGCGTTGTAAATTCCTCACATTTTTTTGAATATACGTTTGTCAGTTTTACATTCAGTTTTTATTTAAGTCCCAGATGTCCTAGGTTGGTTAAACTTGTAAAAAATCACCTTTGAGTCTGATATAGATCTGGATGCATCATGCGGCCAAAGTTTCTTGTGGCTGTTTTAGAGCGTACGCTAAGTCACTTTAGATTCATATAAAATTTTCTTTTCCCTTGAAACGGTATAAAATACTCTTTGATGCTAGTTTCAATGATATCGAAATTGATTCGATCAGTAAAAATTGTCCTAAAGAGCTTCATCAGAGACGCAGGAATTAGAAAGGTATTCAACTTAACATAGAGGCCATTCATTTATTACGTACGACGACGATTTTTACTAGTTTTTGACCCCCTTCCTCCCCTAAATAAGAATAGGCCGATCCCTCCCAATATTTATTACGTAAGAATTTAAAGGGAACATGAATCTACGTTTGGTTGGTTTTGATGTTTATTTTTAAAAGTGAAATTTTTTAGTTAAGTTTATTAAGAGTACGTTGTTTATGTACGTAACGTTTAGTTCACAAGCGGGGAGGTGCAGTGCGGGTGGCGCGGGTACATTACCATGGAAATAATTTATCTGTACACATTTAACGAGCGCACATCGGCACTCGTGCGGTTGCCCGTGCTTTTTAGGGTACCGTACCTTAAAAGAAAAAAACGAAACCCTTTTAGGATCACTTTGTTGACTTGTGTGTCAAGATCCTTTATATCGGGAATGCGTGGAGGTTTCGAGTTGAAATCCAAACCATAAACTCACGTCTGCGGACCCTTGAAGCTATGAAAGAATCAAACTTCTAAATTAACGAATAAAAAATATACGGCCGTTTATGTCGCAATTATATAAATTTTGATACTTTCAATCGAATCAAAATTCATATGGTACTTCCCGTTGACCTAGAATCTTGAAATTTGGCATGGAACAAGGTCTCATAGCACAATTATAGGAAAATTTTTAAAAACTGTTAAGTTTTAGTTACGTCCCAAAAAAAAGTATTTTTTGATTCGGAAAAATCGTAACTGAATTCGGGAATTGATCTGTTTTCATGGGTAAGTTTGTACGGAACCCTCAGTGCGTGAGTCCCACTAGCATTTGCTCTTTTTTTAAGTCTTAACTTTGCGTAATTTTTTTGATCTTACCTGGTAAAAAAAAAAATAAGACATGGTCGACGCCCTTCCTTCCTCCACTAAATCGCCTTAAATAGTAAATGAATGGCCCCGTAGTGGTATGATTCATGAAATATTAATTCTCCAGCCATTTGATATTCTGATAATGATGAGATATGTCTTATCATTACAGTCATATCCTGTACATCAATAAATTGAAGTTACCTTCAATGAAGGAGGCGTTGATATACGTAGAGAAGTCCCTGCCGGGGATGGGCGCGAGGATGACGCGGTTACGGTCGTAGGGGAGGCACTCGGCGCTGCGGTTGCGCGCGCGCAGCTCCTCGCCCGCGCCCGCGCCCGCGCCCTGGGACTTCAGCGGCTCCGCTACTGGGCTGTTGAGCATCTTCTGTGGAGGGAAATATAGAGAGTTAATTCAAAGTGGCCTGTGTCATGTAGGGATAAAACACATCGATGCCGCTCGCTTGTAAATGCGCCGTAGGTGACCTAATCACGAGCTGCTTGTGTAATACACGCGTGCAGTTACTGCAATTTTTTGATGCGCGTTCGTACGTATATAACTTAAAATGCACGCACACGAGTGTGTCGCTAGTGACGCATTCGCCAGTTGTAGACACAACCATAATACGGTTATAAGATCTGTCCAGTCCTTATGAATATCTTCCACTCTAGTGTGGGTAGAGCTGTAAGACCTAACCACATACAGTTTTCTTCAACTACCCTTGGCCATGATGATGAATAGCTGCCAAATTTTTAGACTGCGTCAAGATTCCCCTTTTTTCTGAGATGGCAAATCAACAAATAGGTAAACTCTTCTCACTCCAACTGGAACGAGAGGAAGCATCAGAATTTTACTGGCTAAAACCAGAGCAACTGATGAAACACGGGTGTACTTCAATGACCCTTTTTATTCGAGGGCCGCGGTAACTCTTTCGAACAATACTCCAGCATCGAGTTTCATCTTACAATGCGTACATGTATTTATTACTTCTAAAACAGGTCTCTAAATTATTGTCAAATGACTTACTTTATTAATATGATTTATTGTGCTTTTGGGTACAATATTGACTGGTCTACACTGTTCTTACGTAATATTTATTAATACTGTAATATGGAAATATTCTTCTGACTTTTTGTAAGTGCCCATGTAGGCCGTGAATACAAATATTTTTAATTTTGATTTTTGATTGTTTTTCCATAGATTACGTAGTAAATAACAGCTACTCACCTCAAATTCGATCTCCATAAGACACTTGTCGGCGTGGTCGGGGGTATTCCTTAACTTATCAACGGCAGGTTTCAATCGAGACGCGCTGATCTCTGTGTCGCCATAATGCGCGTACTCTACTAGTGCGCGGTACACGAACACGTATTGTTTCTGTGGAAAAATGAAGTTTTATTAGCATAGAACAAAACTTTAGCTTATAGCATTAATAAGTCTAAAGGTCAGCTCACACCGAGGCGCGCACCTCGGTGTGAGCTGACACCACCTATTCAGATAGCGATATAATATTGGAGAAAATAATGCAATGTCCACGGACGCGTAGCTTCACAAACGCGTATTGGTCGTTATACGCTTGGTGTACGCCTGCTCACAGCTCACATACACAACTGCACGGCACGACGTTGCCGTTTCGTCAACAGTGTTTCATAGTTTTACCGTGAAGAAAACACCTCGTGGGGTTGCACTGCGCTTCGAGGCAGAGAGAGATTTTTTGAACACCCCTCGTACAGCTTATATAGATCCATCCCTTTAACAGTTCAGTTTAGCTCCGAGTAGTAAGCGCTCGTGGTAGGGCCAAGGCCTTGAATGCAGAGAGTACCGGGCAGCGGAGCGTTACGAATGCAGATCAAGCTCAGTCTGGAATATGAGGCCTTAGCCAGTTCTAACTCAGTGCTTCCAATTTTCTCTATCAGCCGACAATTTTAAGGTATTTCTTGTCATTTCCTAACTAAATCTTCTTGACGTCTCTTCAGTGGGTTACGAAATGCCCTCAACTGGGGGGCCACACCGATGAATACAGCTTCTTTGGCATGTATAAGAATGGCCAGCCCAGTTCTGTTTAAGCATCTACCCATAAAAGTAATAAAAAACGCCAATGTGACACCCTATTAATTTTAAGTTCCTATTGCAATTTTATTATGATGTACAATAAAGAGTATATCCATCTAAAAACTCACCAGTGACTGCACCAAGAAGTTCCGCTGCCTCCTGAGCTCAGCGACAGTGTTGAAGACAGCTACTTGTCCAGTGGCGCGAAGCTGTTCCAGCAGACAGTCGAGTGCGACTAGCGTGCCAGTGCGGCCCACGCCGGCGCTGCAGTGGACTACGACTGGTCGACCCACCATGCTTGTCCAGGCCTCGTTTACCCTCTGTAGAAAAGAATAACATAGTTGAGATGTTTTTGCAAGAGGCTGCGCCTGGTTTCGGAAACTCTGAACTCAAACTCATAACAATAACTTCAGCGCATTTTTTTTAAATGGTGTTGATTAAGGTTTCGTCTGATATGGACTGGGTCCGGATCGATAGAAAAATTGTGCTCTACGCGTGCCTCAAAGAGATGGAGTTTCAACGTTGGTTATGCGACACTTCCGTGGCTATATTCTATTCGGGGAGCGTGAGATAAAAGGTAAACAAACCATATATAATACTATTAAATTATAGACCACAAATACTGCAAAAAAATTACATTAAAATGTGACGTTTTGTAATTGGGCGGGTTATAATCCTTTTTTACTATGGATACGAGAGTGCTGCTTTCAGATATTTTCGTTGAATTCTAGTTATTTTGTTGTCTTCATTTTAAGTTTTGTTAAGTTTAAAGTTACTGGTTGATTGTTTTGTTTTTGTTACATTGTCGTTTTAGTGCTTAAAAAAAACCCGTCGAAGAAACTTGAACGAAGGCACCTATATTGTTTTCTTTGGCCGTTGGTCCTGTCTTATCTCTCTAGTCTTGAGAGTCTAGTCAGAGAATTGAGAGTTTAGTCATGTTTGCGCACACACTCCACTGAGATTGGTTGCCATAGCCAAATTTTGGTTTAGAGGACTAGATTATATACCTTTATAAACTTGAGTATGGAGTGTGGGTGCTCGGGCGCGGCGAAGTCCTTCCACATGAGGAAGTGGTACTGGCGCACGATGCGCGACTCCCCGTTGTCCTTTACCTCGCGGGGAGATGTGGGCGCGCTGGATTCTGACGCTTCCTTTATATCTGGAAGACAAATTATAGTTTAGAAGATCAACAAGATAGCGTTTTGATGGTGATGGTGGCCTTAGGTGCATATCCACTGATGTAGAGCGGGGTGGAGTGAAGAGGAGGGGACTTTCAAATAAAACATAAACACGCTGCCCCGAGCCGGACAGAACGGAGTCCAACAGGCTGTGGGGCCGAGCGGAGGGTAACACAACTCCGCTTTGCTCTGCTTTAATGGAAAAACTAGTCACTTTTTACTACTCTTTTCCGCTCCACTTAGCCCGGCTTCGTATTGGTACAAATGCACCCTTAAAGAAACTGATTTTTTCTTACAAAGACACATGGAACACCTGGAATGAGTCTGGACTAAAACTCGCACAATCAGACTTATAATGTTTCCACTACTGAGAGTCAAGCCTCTTCTCTAAGAGAGGGAATGGGCCGTAACCCAATACGCTAACCCACGCAGCAAGCACAGCAAGCACTGTGCGATTAATTTGAAGGCGCCCTAACATCTCTTTCGACGAACACCTTGTTCAAAAAGAAATGTAGTCTTACCTCCGTTCCTCTTAGAGATGCCGTTATTCTCGACTATCGGCTGTCCATCAGAGTTGGTTGGTTGTTTCGTGATCTTCAACTCTCTGACGATGTAGTCTGAATATCTGCAACAACACAATTATATTTGTGACTTCGTTTGAAATTGATGTAACACTAATCATGAATCGTTTGCACATAACAATCTTTTATTAATGTAATTTCTTATAAATTTACAGGTTGCATTTTGAAGAGTGCGCGTGGGAATTGCATGACTTGATTCCGCCATCTCCTTTCTACCATCGGACAATCCGACGTACGGCAAGTATCCACCCTTAAGTTGTTGAAACTTCAACGGTCCGGACTAAGCGTTTCGCTTCGTCGTTTATACCGCGTACATCGAAAGACTGGAACAATTTGCCTGCTGCGGTCTTCCCGTTCAACTATAATTTAGGTGTCTTCAAGGCTAGAGTGAATAGGCTCATAATAAACTAGTGCACCTCACCATCAATGATTGCATTACTACTTACCATCAGGTGAGCTCGCAGTCAAGCACTGGTTTATACCAATTAAAAAAAAACTACCATCATAGGCCTCCCACAAGTGTCGCCACAATGAACGGTCCTGTGCGTCTCGCATTTCTACCATGTTTACAATAAAATAAAATGTAATATTAACTATGTGAAAGTAGGAAATAATCCCAAGGCAACATGCGTCAGGGATAAAAAATATTCCATGTGTTATTCTAGGAATCTAGAACATAGTCTGTGTATGGCAAATTTCATCTAAATCCGTTCAGACGTTTGAGCATGATAAACATAAACACACATACTTAACAAAATTTTGCCTTTACAATATTAGTGATACTAGCTGCTGCCTGCGGCTTTCATCCGTGCGATGGTAGAATTATCCCAAAAGGAATATACTTCCGGGATATAAAGTATCCTATTTGCTATTCCAGGACTTGATTAACCTGTGTGCCTTTCGAGCGTGAAGAAGTAATAAACATACCAACACGCTCTTAAAATTTCGCCTTTATAAAATTAATATGAAAAAGAAGTGTGATGTAATTTTATATAAACTAAGGTTTAAAATGGGTTAAATCCATTTATTTAAATTTAAAATATTGCAAAGTGTATTTTCTACATTTATCCAGCTTTTCCAGGACTTTCAAAACCCATTTTACATATAAAGAAACAGTTTAGAAAAAGGTACTCATTTACTGACCTCTTCTCTCCAACATGATTTACAGTAATATTCCCAAATGCCCTCGACGCGCGTTCCTCCGGCCAGTATTTTGAGCACTTGACCTTGGAGTACTCCTCAAGGTTGGTCAGCATCACAATCAGCTCCAAGCCATGTTCCCATATCATGCGCCAGAAGTCGTTGACTGTAGTATCAGTGGGGCCTTGCGCGCAAATGAATTGTTTGCGCTCCTAGGAAGGAATTTTGTGGTTATTTTTCGTGACTCCAAAAACCAGCTAACTACACTCCATTCGCATTAAGATTAGACATTTAAAAATCCTTTTTTACTGTCCGTCCAACCGATTTTGACTTCTATTCGATTAAGAATGGCATTAACAGCAAAAAGTGGTTACAATACCAACTATTTACTGCAGACGCCATTTATTATGTCCCCAACGCAATAAAAGTCAAAATAGGTTAAACGGACAGTAAAAAAAGGTTTGTTTAAATATCTAATCTTAACGCGAATGGAGTATAGTTAGCTAATTTTTCGTGTTAGTTTTGGTTTTCCAAGACAGGTACATTTTAATCTTTTGACCACCACGTCAAAAAAACAAAAGCATGCTCTCAGCACTCGAGAGAATACGGCGATATCATTCTTTAACAAAACTAATAAGAAAAACAATATTATCTTATAAGATTTATTAGCGTTTAAGTCTGTCATGTAGTCGTGCCTGTGGCGTGTTGGACACATTTTGCTTTGTCACGTATACATGAGTGTGGTGGTGAAAAGGTTCAGGGCTGTGCAAACGAGCTACTCTTAGCATCGGGGAATTAGTTTCGTTACTTGAAATTTGACACAGCGAGTGATGATCACTACACTTTGATTTGATATACGCCTCCGCGATATAGTTAATTTTGTCATATGTTTAATACGACTCCACGCAATTGATTTTTTTTTTATAGCGAGCGTGTTACCTAATCGCGATGCAACATTGTTAAGATGAAAGATGGCGCTGATCAGTGATCTCTACATTTTTAGTTTATTTTGTTTTTCAGAATATGGAAGCGTTAATAAGTCAAGAAATGGTTTTTGGGGAAATCGGACACTCTACGTCATTGAACTTAGATAAATTATTGACTCATGCCTATAAATATAGGGCTTAAGTATAGTGCACTGTAATTGGACTCATGAACAGAATTAGGTGGATTGTAATAATAATTTATTCCCATCAGAAGACAACAAAGATCTCTTAGGTTAGTATCTAATAATAATTATTATTCTTATCCTATGTTAGTACTGAATTATAAACGTGACAATGTACGTGCCACAAATGCCCTTGTAAACGGGCTATCTTGCCTTCCAACCACAACACGCTGCAACTGAGCTGTTGGGGCTGCCATGCAGTCTATTCAGCAGTGAGGCCGCTTTCTTTCGAAGCACAGCGGTAAAAACTGTCAGAGTGAGTCTCGACAAACATTGTTGAGCGCTACAGAACCGAGGCAGACGCAACAACGCCCTAAATGCATTATTGTACTGGATCCACAGAGTATTGAAGGACTTTTGGGTGTAATTAAAAACACAGGCTTTTGAGTATAGTGACGTGCAATATGCTTTAAAAAGCGTCACCTTGACTGCGTTTATGAGGCAATAATTTAATTAAGTTTAACACAAAATCTATAATGTTCAGCGCCATCATACCAGAAAATGACCACGCTCGGGTTTCTGACCATAGTAGCATTGACACAGACAGTCGACAGTCGCAAAATCGGCGATAATTAAAGTATTACATGTCTGAAATGGCCCCTAAAGAAGATATTTTTAAAGGTAGGATAGTATTTTTGGTTTTTTGAAACATGGATATAGTAATGTCGTTGCCCTGTTGTAGCCTAGTATGGTTATACATTGAGATAGTAGAAACTAATTAGCCAAAATGTTGCATGCAAGCGCAGAAGCGTCATTCCATTATCAAATTATGCGTTACATCATTTTGGCTTTATATTTTTGCTATAAATGTAACTATAGTGCTGTACAAGTGCGCATTATATACGTGACAAAGAGTGCATAGTAACAATAATAAGGAAAACACAACACAAAAACGGACAGAAAGCTTTTGTACACCAAAGTAAATTGGTTCCACATTATTCGTAGTATTAAAATTTAGTTATGTATTCATTTTTCCTTCACAATGAAATAATATATGTTTAATATAATATATCCACGACATTTATTTGGTATTAACGTGACGATTAGCTCTGGTAAACAAATGTAAAAAAATATTTAAGTTTGACATGGATTCTTAACGTGAAAATCTATACGCATTTTTGTGAGAGACAGACACATTTGTTTAAAATTATAGTTGTTATATCTTATTTGCTTTTCTATCAATTTAGATTTTGCTTTCGCAGTAAGTATTCTATTATTGCATAATTATTAATAAACTGGTTAGATAACAAATATTTTATTCAATAGATATTCCTTGTTGTATATTCTAAGCTGGTCAAACACTCGGATTGGATAAACTCGTTATAAATTGATCACAAATTAAACTCGATACTTTCAGTGCAAAAAAAATACTATCAACTTTTCTTCAATTTTGATTACGAAAACCATTCAAGTAGTAAAAATGCCGATGAGTTTTAGCGTGAGTATGAGAAATTGCGAAAACCTCCAAGTAAAAGCAATGCAATTATTTTAAAATTCAACAACATTAATTTTTTAACTTTGACGATCAATTCCCTCACGGAACAAATGTTTGTATAGTCCACTGAAAGTTGTGTCTTGTGTAAGTTTTACATGTTGGTGAACGCACCCACGAGATACACGAGTAATTCTTAGTGTGGGACAGCGTTTTTTCATACACATACCGATATTCGGTTTTGAATAGAAAAAAAGAAAAGTATGTAGAAGCATTTATTTTTTAAAAGTTGTATGTGGAATCAATTTAATTTCGCATCCGTGCGCGCGGTACCTGGTTAGGCTCCGAAGGGTCCTTAGAAAGCGGAAGACAGAAGACGAACACAATTTTAGAACATGTCCACACGTCACATAGAAGGAATATTCGTGAAAAACTACTTCTAATAGGTTTTCAAACTACTTTTAGCACGCTTGAATCATGGAGACAACTAACTTAAAAAGTGGTGGGTGAAAATTGAATCATATAAAATATAGCTCATTTGGTACATCAATTAGAAATTTTACAGCAGATGAAATCAAAAATTTCTATTAAAGGTATACCATTTTTTTATTATTATTATTGTGAGCCTGTTGTGTCCCACTGCAGGGGCCTTACTTCCATTCTTACACTTTTCTCTGTCCTCAGCTACTTCTGACCAATCCTTTAGAAAGCAGTCCAAATCTTCAAGCTATCTCCTTCTGAACCTACCGCGTCGCCGGCTCCTGCTGTTCGGGATCCAGTCAGCGGTTGCCTTCGTCCAATTTTGTTGCGACATGCAGCAGATCTGGCCTGCCTAGTTTAATTTTAGGTTGGTCTACGTTAGGGTTTTGTGTTTTGGAACCAAGTATATTATTCCTTATGCGGTCTATAAGGTATTTTAAAGCTACTTATCGCAATCGTCGTAATTTTAAAAGAAACTACACATATTGAACTTATAACATGTTACTTTACCATCTCCTGTAAAATATCTATGTAATTACGTCATTGTTGCACCAAATGAGCGATATGTTTAATGATTCAATCTTTAAAGACATCATTCAAAAAGAGTTATTTGAAAAATTTAATCATAAAACAAATAAATCTTCAAAAACATATTTTTTCAGTTGTTTCTCTTCACGATCAAGCATGTGTAGTACATATGGGAATGGGTAAGAATAATCATATTATTGTAATGGTACTCGTGTTTAAATGTTTTTATTAGTTTCGATCGCTCTAATTAAAGCTGAAAAGTTTAATTATAAGGTAAACTAAAGGGAAAATAATATCTGGGGATAAAAGCATCTATATCTATCAATAAATGATGTAATAACAGTGAAGGGTATGATATCTGACTTTTTCCTTGTTTCTGTAAATCCTAACTCTGCAGGCCTAGCCAAGTTACGACGTTTCGTTTCGATTTTCGACTCTCATTTGTGGCCGACTCGAGGCGATCAACGAAAGAGAATTGAAACGAAACGGTTATAACTTTGCTAATGTGTATACCTACCAGAATATCTATTTTTAAGTACACTGCAAAACTGTGTGATTCATGCATTTCTCATTACTTTTGTTTTCTTTGTTTACTAGCGAATCTAAGAATTTCAGAGCTAAGAAAACTAAAGTTTATCAATAACTCACAGGTAAACATCTTACGTTTTTTGGAATAAAGTCACACTACATTAATTATTATTGGCTAATTGACCATGAACTTTTTTATTTAACAAAACTTTCAAGCCAGTTCTTGCCAATTTAAAAAAAAAAAAACAATAAGGCTGTTGATGAATTTTCAAATTTTTTAGAGTGGGAATTTATTAAATTACTTACTAATTTATTTTATTGGACAACCAGAAATTGAATACAGCAACATATTAAAAAAAAACCTATAATCTAGGTCAGTGTTATTATTTCTTATAGTTTAGCACCACATGCCCCATAAAGTAATAACTATATGCTAGATGTACCTACTTTAATATGAAATTAATAAACTAAAATAAAACAGATAACTTCTTTAGTTCTGGGGAGCGAGAAGGAGTGTCAGAGTGACAGAGTGTTCCTTCAGTTGCCCCTTACGTTCTAGGGCCGCGTTAACTCTTTCAAACAATCCCGTAGCCGTGGATTTATATTATAATTATTTGAGACAATATAAGCATGGTCTGGTCATTATTTTAATTTTATCTTAATATTTGGAAACCTATTCCCAAGCCAATACACCTCAACCCACAATGGCCACACAGCACACACACACACACATATATTAATGTAAAAGCGACCTTATAACTAACCTGATATCCCATAACATAGTTCGCATTGATGTAATCAGACCCCGTGATGCTGTCAATCTGTGACAGTTTGACTCTGGTCTGATCATAAGCCTTAATGTCAGGGTATCTGTTCTTGGGTTGGTTCTCTCTGGCTTCAGAGGCGTGCGTCGTTCTGTCGGGGAAGCATTCGGGCAGCATCTGCAACAACTTGGTAATTTGTGAAGGAAGGGGTTTAGTATCATTAGAAGTTGTTACAATCAGGTGAGATAGTGGTCAAACGCGAGCCTATCAATATTAATATTATTAATAAATAATTAAGTTTTTAAAGTCGATTAATTTACGTTTGACGTCATGGTTGGCGCAGTAGTTGAGCGATTGACTGCTGCGCTGGATGTCGCGGGTTCGATTCCCGCACGGAACAAATATTTGTATGGCCTACAGATAGCTGTTCCGGGTCTGGGTGTCCTGGACAATAATAAATTTTACATAAACTACTTTGCGAATAACATCTTCCTGGCACTGCTCGCAGTACAGATGGTTGATAGGGCCGATAGGTTCTGAGCACTCCCACAAGTTGAACTGATGACCTGGTGAGGGCCGCGGAAGTCCGTGGATGCAAGACGCACAGGACTGGTCGTTGTGGTAACAGTTGGGGGAGGCGTGTCTCCAGCAGTGGACATCTTTTAGCTGTTTAACCACTACTTGGTATTTTGTGACTATTCAATTTGGTCGGTTTCACGATATAATCACTTTTATCGCAGTTCAGAACGCTGGGATAATATCTTCAGCACAGACATATGCATTTTTAAGCAACTTACTTCGAATTCCTTCTGGAACCCGTAGTCAGAGTCGACCTGTCTTTGAGCATACGCGTTCGCTAGCTCGTCTTTAGGTATGGGCGGTATGTCCGGAGGAACGGTGGAGACCAACGGTTGACGACCACGAATACTGTCCCAATACCTGAGGAGAGAATTTAATCGATTAGGGGCCATTCAAGTCTTACGTAAGCACTTACAGACCCACCCCTGGTCTCTGCTTTTATTTTTGATTACATGATAGGATTTTTTTTCCGTTCCAGTGGAACGTAACATAAAATGTGGTATAACAAAACGCAACTGACAGTTAAACGTAATGTTGTCTATGGTAAAAAAATGGTTGAAAATTTTTCAGTTTGAAATTTTGAAGTTGACCGGTTGATGTGTTTAGTGGTATATTAAATTAATATACTGTGGAGTAGGGTAGAGTGAGGTAGAGTAGACTAGGGTAGGGTAGGGTAGGGTAGAGTTGGGTAGAGTAGAATATAGTAGTGAGTTGACGAGAGCGAAGCCGCGGGCAAAAGCTAGTATAAAAATCTGTAGAAGTTTTTACACTATAACTTTTATTTAGGTATTAAAATTGTGTGTAACTTGATATATTACTTAAGCTTTGTTCCATCACAATCGGTTGACTATATCGAAAGATATACTAACTTTCATTAACTGTTACGCGGTACGAAGTTCGCCGGGTCAGCTAGTTATACATAAAAAGAGAAACTGACTTACTGGCATATCAACACACAGCCAAAACTACTGGGACTGAGAGTGTGAAATTTTGCACAAGGGTTACTTTTATGACGCAAGCGAGCACTAAGAATGTTTCTAAATTCAGCACATAAGGGGATGAAACGGGAGTCTAAAGTTTATATCGAGAAACTTATTTCCACGCGGGCGAAGCCGCTGGCAGAATCTAGTTTGTTTGTTTTCATGCATATTCCTTACTCCTGACAGGAACCAGTAACACACCCTCACGTTCAGCAATCACGATTGCAATCAACGAGATAGTCAATGATAACAATGATGGTCGTATCATATCTTACCTGATAGCCGCAGTAATAGGGTTATGCAACTCCAGTTGCGCGTGCGCAGGCATTTTACGTGTTCTTCTCGTTTGCATTATGCAGAAGATGATCATCAGCAAGAGGATTACTGCTGCCACTGCGCATGTGATCTAAATAAAAAAATAAAAAGTAAGTAGAGGATTTCTGGTGAAATAATAATATAGCATAATTATTCAGCCTTTAAAGTTCCCAATGCTGGGACTCAAATATCGTTGAGAGGTAGTGGGCTGTAAACCACACGCGCCCAGTGCGGGTCGCTGGATCTCTATTTTTTTAGGGTTTTATACCTTCATCATCATCATCTTCCTGCCCTTGTCCCGTGTTATTTGGGGTCGGCGCAACATGTTTTCTTCTTCCATTCTGCCCTGTCACTTGTCATGCTATCATTAACTTCCTTTTCTTTCATATCACTCTTCACACAATCCATCCATCTTTTCTTTGGTCTCCCTCTCCCTCTCCATCCATCCACATGTAAACTCATAACTCTTTTAGTAACATGCGCTTCATCCCTCCTCTTCACATGACCATACCAAGACAAACGATTCCCTTTCAATTTTTCAGTCACTGGCGCCACTTTCAAACTTCCCCTAATATACTCATTTCTCACTTTATCCATTCTCGTCACACCACACATCCATCTTAACATTCTCATCTCTGCTACGTGCAATCTTTTTTCATCCGTCTTTTTCACAGCCCAACATTCTGATCCATACAGTAAGACAGGTCTTATCACGGACTTGTAGATTTTACCCTTCAACTTGAGGGGCATCCGTGGGTCACAAGTTGTGCCCGTGACCTGTCGCCATTTCATCCATCCTGCGTTGATCCGATGTGTTACGTCCCGGTCTACCTCACCATCCCCTTGGACGAGTGACCCGAGGTACCGAAAGTCGGAGCAGATCGGTATGGGCGTTCCAGCGAGAGCTAAAGGCACTGGATTGGAGAGACCGCCGAAATCGCAGAATAAGTATTCCGTTTTGGTTCTACTCAATTTCAGGCCAACACTCTCCAGTCTGTGCCACCACACCTCCAATCTTTTCTGAACCTCTAGGCCACTCTCGGCAACCAACACAATGTCATCGGCAAACAGCATACACCAGGGAGCCTCTTCCTGAATGTCCGACGTCAGAGCGTCCATTATCATCAGGAAGAGGTAAGGGCTGAGCGCCGACCCTTGATGTAACCCGACAGCCACATTGAAGCTCCCAGTGGTGCCCACTGTAGACCGGACTTGGGTACTGCATCGACTGTACATCGCTCGGATCAACTGTACATACTTCCCAGGCACATTTTTCTCCTTAAGGGCCCACCACAGAACCTCACGAGGTACCCGGTCATATGCCTTTTCAAGGTCAACGAATACCATGTGCAAGTTTTTATGCGCACCTCTGTATTTCTCGCACAGCTGGCGTATAGCAAAAATGGCATCCGCCGTACCCCGACCAGGCATAAAACCGAATTGGTTCTGTGAAATTTCACTCTCTTCTCTTATCCTCCTTTCAATAACTTTCTCCCAGGCTTTCATAGTATGTGACATTAGCTTTATTCCTCTATAATTGTTGCATTCAAGCACATCACCCTTGTTTTTAAAGATGGGCACCAGGGAACTGTTGCACCACTCATCAGGTATGGCTTCTTCCCGCAACAACTTATTGAAGAACAAAGCTAACCACATCCATCCATCCACTCGCAGCAACTTCCACACTTCAACTGGTATTCCGTCTGGACCAATTGCCTTACCATTCTTCATTCCATTTACAGCTATTCTGACTTCATCCATACTAATCATTCTCACTAAACCCACATTCACTGGTTTGCTCTCTAAAATCCCATTCCAGTTGTTTTCCTCATTCATCAGTCTTTCAAAATAGTCCTTCCACCTCTCTTTGATTTTATTATCTTCTGATAAAATCATTCCAGTTTCATCCCTTACACACCTTATCTGACAAACATCTCTCGCTTTCCTCTCTCTTGCTCTGGCAAGCCGGTATAGATCTTTCTGGCCTGCCGTACTATCTAGAGTGTCGTATAGTTTGTCCTGTACTGTTGCTTTCGCTCTTGCCACGGCTTTCTTGGCTTTTTTCTTTAAAGCATAATATTCACTTTTTTTCGCAGACTTTAAGCTAGTGTTTTCCGGATCTATACGCTGCCATTCCTTAAATTTCCTCTTTTTTTCTTTCAACACATTCTGTATATCTATCGACCACCACCATGTATCCCTATCTATTGTACCCTTTCCTCTCGTCTCTCCCAAAATATCTTTCGCTGCATGTCTAATACACTCAGCAATCTCATTCCAGCTTTCATTTATACTTCGATCATTCATGTCTCCCATTTCTATCATTTTGTCTACCACTCGCTCTCTCAATTTCTTCGCGCAGTCACTCTTCTCTAGCATATGCCATTTTATTTTAGGAGGAGGAGGTTAGTTTAGTAGTAGGGTTTTATACCTTGAAAAGGAAAAAACGGAACCTATACAGTACCACTTTGTTGTCCGTCTGTCTGTCTGTCACGACCCTTTATCTCGGGAACGCGTGGAGGTATCCAGTTGAAATTAAAATTAAAACCATATACTCAGGTCTGCGGTCCCTTGAAGCTGTGAAAAAATCAAACTTCTGAGTTAACGAATTAAAAAGATACAATCGTTTATGTCGCAAAAAACGTATATTTTAACACACTCAAGCAAGTCAAAATTCATAGGGTACTTCCAGTTGACCTAGAATCCTGAAATTTGTCATGAAGCAAGGTTTCATAACACAAGTATAGGAAAAAATCTGAAAACTGTAAATTTGTAGTTACGTCACGATTTTATTTTGCGTTTCTGAAAAATCTTCGTAACTCAATTCGGGAATTGTACTGTTTGCTAAGGGTACATTTGTACGGAACTCTCAGTGCGCGAGTCCGACACGAACTTGCCCAGTTTTTTAATTTGCGGCTTACCAATAAAGTTCATAATCACCTGTAACGCTATCTCGAGAGCGGTGGAAGGTACTGGTATGGGCGGGCTCGGCGCTGGCATTAGGAATGTTGCGTAGTCGCTGAATAATGCCTCGTCTGGGTTTGAACTCGCTAGAAACATGAGAAAACAAAACATGAAAATCAATTAAAGACTTAATTCATTTCTAACTCTAGTCTTATTCGTGTTAAGAAAATAGTGACTTCATTAGAGCTACTGTAAAGTAAAGGCGTATTCATACTGGGGTAAAAATTAAACCATTAACATCAAAACATTTTTTTCATTACTGTATGTATGTTACATGTATTGTCTGAAGGGTTTACTTCAACAGGTGATTATAAATACGGTTTTCTTATTTAGGTACTGGTCTAACTGGCGAAAGGCGTGGCTGAGCTGAATGACAACGATGGGTCACTATTTTCTTAGAACGAATACACACACCATGGTGTGTGTATCTGTGCTAGCGATCACATTTAGTACTTTTCATTTTTTATTTTATTTTTTTGTAACGGTTTCTGCATTTAGCCAGTGCAGTGTCACGTTTAGGAAGTATTAAGTTTTCAGTCACTTTGAGTTACTTTGAAATCCATTAGAACGAGGATGTAACACATTCTAATGTTTTTGCAGTATTTGGCAGCAAATTTAACCTTCTCGGTAAATTTCGCTGTGGTAGTCAATACTACAATAATTTTCAGGCCCAATTTACCGAGATCGCGCCTGTTTCAATGATTCCACACATTGTCCAGTTGCGCAGACACTTGAAATACAAAACTACACCAATTTTACATCACAATATCCACTAGGAGCTAATTTGCGAATAATTAAAACAGACACATAACTCCACTCGAAAAAATCCCGCCAAGAATCATTTAGTACTTTAACTAGTTTTTAAATGAATGTTGAGATCGCTGCCCTCAACATCGGCGCGCGCTGGCGGCAGCGAGCCGGGCCAACAGCCGGCCACGGCGGGCCCACAATGCACACTCAGCTGTTACACGCTTTGACTTAATTTACTTACATATAACTTCCACAAATAGTGTGTAATTGAAGCTGGAATTGAGAGGTCCGTCTTGCACGCGGATATCGGAGTCATCCTCTTTGTCCGCCATTGTAGGGTTATTTTTAAAATTCCTGTTAACATACAAGACATAAAAATTAAAAGATTCCAAATATTTTATTTCACACAGGCCTATGTGAGGACTTATAAAGCGTCAGAAGCTAGTGTACGGTTTCAACAGATCGTTTTCTATGGAGAAGAATTAGTAAGAAATTATGTGCGAGTACATAGTAATTCTTAAAAAATCAAATATTGATATTCACAATATTTTCACTTTACAATAACAACTATAGGTTGTAAGTCAACATAGTACAAAAAATAAAAGAAAAATTTATACAGCAAAAAAAAAATCACGTTGTATGGGAGAACCCCACTAAAATATTTATTTAATTCTTTGTTTAGTATTTGTTGTTATAACAGCAACAAAAATACATCCATCTGTGACAATTTCAACTAGCTAACACGTTTTTGAGATACAGCCTGGTGACAGACAGACGGACAGCGGAGTCTTAGTAATAGTGTCCCGTTTTTATCCTTTGGTAACGGTGCCCTAAAACAAGAGTTACAAGCCAAAATAAAACTAAAATATACAAAAAAAATCTTACGGCATTCCATCAGAAGATCTAGACTTCCGCTCAAGGGTAACCGAAAACGGGTCATCAGTCACAATCTCCATTCCATATTCCAAGAACGGGGGCTCAGTGGTTGTGGTGGTGGGTGGCGGATGGAGAGGTTCGTGGTGCACTCTTTTGGGCCGCTTGAGACAACGAGTGCATCTGTCCCGATTCAGCGAGGCGTCTAACGTTCGATTGAAGATTACTATGTTATCACCTAGGACCAGTTCATTGCCGCTAGGAAATCTATCACTGGAAGAAAAGTAATATTTTTAGATAAAATTCGTTAATATTAAAATAAGAGGCTGGCGCCGTGGTTAAGTGATTGGCTATTGCGCTGCGTATCGCGGGTTCGATTCCCGCACGGACAAAATATTTGTATGACCTATAGATAGATTTTCTGAATGTCAAACGAGTGTTTATGAACACCCACGATACAGGACTAATGGCTAAAGTGGGGCACGCCTATAAAATATAATGAAATTCTACCGCAATAATGTAGTCTTCACACTAACTTAAACGAAAACTAAAAAGACGAAAGTTATTTATATTATGATACCTATCTTCTTCTTCGTATTTGTGTGTACATAAATTATAAAATAAATAAATAAATAAATAAAGTTTGTAAGTGTGTGTATGTCTGTTATTTAGAAGAGAAAGAAACCGCTGGCAGAAGCTAGTTCATTTATAAAAAAGGGTATATTACTGTATAATTATGTTCTTATTTATAAATAAAAGAACCTTTTTTTCCCTGGGTATTGCCTGCAATGGCTGCAATCAGTCTATTGACTATAAGCAAGTGGGTGGATGGTTATTGGCGATTAGGGTCTATACTCTTTCAGTCCTTATGACCGACTAGCTTCTGCCCGCGGCGTCACTCGCGTGAATGTAGGTTTCTCCATACAAACTTTGGACCCCACGTCATCGCCTTAGAGAGTGAATTTTGGAAAATCCTTTCTTAGTGCTTGCCTACGTCATAAAAGGAAACCTTGTGCAAAATTTCACGCTTGCAAATCCGAGTAGTTTCGGCTGTGCGTTGATATGTCAGTCAGTCAGTTTTCCCTTTTATATATATAGATTATCGAGGACGTGCCGTCTTTTTAACCGTCTTGTTTGGGCTTTTCCAATCCTGAACTAAGTCACGTATCTGTGAATTGTTGTAACATCTCAGTCGCTCTAGGTAGACGCGTTCTCTAGCTTTGATTTCCTCATTATCAGTGGGTACCTCACGAGTACTGGTGACCCTCAGCACGATTCTTTCGTGCCATATAACCAAAATGAAGTTAGAATTTTAAAAATACTTACTGCGAGAACACGTCAGCGATGTAGGCGCCCAATTTAGTTAAGGAATCCTTGTACTCAATCACGTCAAGATCTCTTGCATTCGGCAACTTGTTCAGACTGTAGCCGGTGGGCAGACGGACCATGTACACTCTGCAATCAATTTTAAATAACAGTTGAAATTATCTTATCTGTCCCTGTCCAGTGCTCATACACACACATTTGACCCTACGGTCAAATAGCAGCAGCACAGTAGGCAGAGCACATTGCTGGCAGAACAGATGGTTGATGGGGACGAAAGGTTTCTGAGTGACGACCACGTACCGAAAGACGCAGCGTAAGAAAGCCTCCCACAAGGTCGACCGGTGTTCTGGTGAGGGGCGCGGAAATCCGATTGATGCGAGACGCACAGGACCAGTCATTATGGGGACGCTTGCTTCAGCCGAAAGACGTCCACTGTTGGACATAGGCCTCCCCATGTCCAACAGTGGACGTCTTTCAGCTGAAATGATGATGATGTGACGGTCAAATGTTAAACTACATTTGACTATATAGAAAATAAATGAACGGTCATCAGGATTTTCGGAGACTAATACTGTGGAGAGTTAAGGAGAGGGGGGGGATGTCCCGTTTAGTTTTGTTTTTTTTTTTTTCGATAAATGAGTATCTCAAATTTATGGGCGATGTAAACTGTGTATATATAATACTAGTAAAAAACCTGAAAAATCGTGCTTTGGATTAGTAGACGCTATACATATATACATAGTCTTTTATGGAGGGTTATGTTTTCCCATCATGAAATAACTTTTTTTTATTATTGGCTCGCGTTTGACCACTATCTCACCTGATGGTAAGCGATGATATGGCCGATGATGGAGCAACTTCTCTCTTTTTGGTGTGTCAAGACTTTACTGACTAAAATCCACCTTCCTTCAGTTGCCCTTTGCATTCCAGGGCCATGCTGACATTCGAACAATCCCCCAACCCTGGCAGCCGCTGGCACTGTCAAGTCGGGCCAGGTCTTTGTTGGACGGCGAGCTACGCATTGTTTACCGTCCGCAAGCTTACATATAAGTCTGGTATTCCTTTTTATTTTTTCAATAATGGATTATTTTTAAAAATTACCTGTAACAGCATATGGGTCCATTCCGCTCCGAAATTCTTGGTAGATACATCTTGAACATGTATGTGCTGTTTTCCAAGATCTGTAACATAAAAATATAAATTGATATCTCAACATCTGAATAACCTTAACGCATAACGTAAGGGTTGACTACATTCGGTTGCTGCTTGACACCAATAAAAAGTTATAAAAACTGGCCAAGTACTCGTCGGACTCGCACAAGGAGGATTCTGTACTACGATATTAAAATCGACAAAAAAAAAAACGGCAAAATAACGTTTATTGTATGGGAACAACCCATAATTTTAATTTTACTGTTTATTGTTGTAGCGGCAATAGAAATACATATTCTGTGAACATTTCAGCTCTCTATCTTTTAAGGTTTATGAGATACAGCCCGCTGACAGACGGACAGTCAGACAGGCGAACGGACGGACAGCGGAGGGTAAAAGAGTCCCGTTGGCACCCCCTCGGAACCCTATAAACAAAAGAATAACGACGATTTGGTATTATACCTTCCTCCATCGGGGTCGTGGTGGTGTATCAGGCGGGGCGTACTCCGTCCGGCATGACGTCACATTCTCTTCACCGCGACGGCGTGTACGAGTCATTGCGCTCAAGCGAATCGTGAACAGTGTGTTTGGAGGCAAATCGTTTATTCTGTAAAAGAATTAGAAAATAAATTTTTATTTTTAAATATGTCATCATCATCATTTCAGCTGAAAGACCACGATCACGTTTCGGAGCCATACCCCTGCCTCGCCGTGGACTTGACCGCTACCGGAGTCAAGGGTAAGACGGGGCTGCCGGGCAATAGGGGACATTTCATTGGGGGGGGGGGGGGGCATAATCACCACGCCTCGCGCTTGGCAGACGGGTTGGCGATCGCAGTGTGTTTGTTGTGATGCACAGACACTGCTGCCCATTCTATGGTGTTATTCTTTGCGTCCGGACACCACACGGACGTTAAAATATGTAGCACAAGCTTTTTGCCTTTGATTTGCTCTATACTCCATTCGCAGTACGAGCCCCAATAGCATCCTGAAGGCATTGTTATACTGAACTTTGAGGGCGTTGTATGCCCACAGACCACACCTACAGAATAGAAGTCAAAATCGGTTTAAAGGACCGTAAAAAAAAACTTTGTTTAAATGTCGTAATCTTATTAAGAATGGAGTATAAGTGGTATATCTTACTGGAATTGTACAATTGGGTATTTTATTGTCTGTTTTAATAGTAATTAAAATAGCATAGCATAGTCGGCCTTATAATGTTCCCACTGTTGGGAATCAGACCTCCTCTCTGGGAGAGGGAATGGGTCGTAATCCACCACGCGGGCCCAATGCGGGTTGGTGAATGTCACATGTCTTCGAATTTTTGGTTCTAGGACATGCCGGTTTCCTGACGATGTTTTCCTTCACCGTTTTGAGAGCAGTGGTGATGAAATAAATTACACAAAGTAATGCACCTGGCTGGTTTTGAACCCGCGACCTACAACTCGTAGGTCGAGGCCGTTACCACTCGGCCACCATTGCTCCGTGAAATAAAAAAAAAAAAGCAATTAGCTTTTTATATATCAGTATGAAAAAAATTAGGAGCGTGGTAGAAACATCTCACTATTTATTTTATACCCACATAACCCAATAGCGGTGATGTCAAATTTCAGTTTATGCGTCTACAATGAAAGTTATCCTGGTAAACTATAATTACGCAGAAGAGTATGTCGTTTTTAAAAAAAAGCTTACCAAAACATAACCTCTTTTTGTTTTTGCCGGGTAAAACAAAAGACTTTTGAAACTGTAATTTTTTCACTCAAATTTTTGTGATAGTCTCTTGCTTGCGCTTTCTTTGGTAAATTAATGGCCGATTTTACAATCGTCGCGCGTCGTGCAGTTTTCCTTTTTTGCGGGGGGGGGGGGGAGGGAAAACGGAGTGTCAGACGTTTACTGGTGTTTGACATTTATTTACTATTTACCATACAAAACTGCCAAACCACCATATTTCTGTCTCAAATAAAATTTACCTGGCTATTGAAAAATCGGAATTCCTTACCTGGTGGTAGTAGAATCGTTGGTCATAAACTTGGATAATGGACCCCATGTAACATGCTTTGAGGAACCAGTGCGGTCTTTATACGTCATGTTACCCGTTATCTCCATCTGAGAATCAAGACAATACAAATTGTTATTCTTCTGTTCCCGGACAGAGATAGTCAGTGCACGCTGGCTGGGACCATCACTGGTACTCTCACGAAAACCTCAACAGTTCACTACATAGGTATCTCGCGCAATAGGTGTCACGCGTCTGTGCCATACGGTGCCTGTTCGTTGCCCCTCCGTCACGTACTCTAACCCGCCTACAGCCCAGAGTCTCAATCTGCTGAACGCTCTGATTGCTCAAGAACCTACATTCAACATCTTTAAATATAAAAGCGAATAACCACTCACTGATTAATTAATCATGAAATCTCAGAAACTATAATACCTACAAACTTAAAATTTGGCAGGTCTCCTTATAAGGTGCAGACATCCGCTAAGAACGGATTTTACAAACCTCTACCCCTAAAGGGGTAAAACGGGGGTTGGAAGTTATAACAGTAAAGCTATAATCAATATTTGTATTACATTTTTTAATTTGTAGATTGTTGACTTCCTATATGCTTTGGTGCAAGTATAACAAGTATTTAAATAAATTACTCAAACAATCCCCCTGAACAGAGCATGCTTGGAAACAGAGGAAACAATCGCGCATGTGCTCCTTAACTGCACAGGTGTCACTGATATACGAATGCGAACTCCCGGGATCACCAAATTCCCTCACAGACGCCCTGAAAACCCTGGGAGGCTTAATCTGCTTTTGGAAAGAGTTAGGCTGGATATAATAGGCCTGTCAAAGTTTCAAATGATGGCCGCCATCACAAACACACAGAAACACGCACAAACGGAAACTCGGAAACCAAACTCCAATAGATAGAATTGTTATCCTTCCTTCTAATAAATTATAATCACGAAAATTTCAAAGTCAAATTATATGGTACATGGTGTTAATTATAAAATATCGATTCACTATTAATTTTGATGGCATGGTTGGTGCTGTGGTTGAGCAATTGGTTATTGCGCTACGTGTCACGGATTTGATTCCCGCACGGAATAAATATTTTTATGGCCCACTAATAGTTATTTGTATGGTCCACTGATAGTTATTTGTATAGACAAAAAAACGCATCGCAAAGTTAAACTGCAGACTGGCCTGTCGGTTAGTGGCCCTGAAAGCTCCAGCATTCAGGGCCACTAACCACTAGGCCAACAAGCCAGTCTGTTTCGACGAGATGAAGAGTGTTGGTCTAGTGGTTAGTGGCCTTGAATGCTGGAGCTTTCAGGGCCACTAACCGACAGGCCAGTCTGCAGTTTACCTTTTCGATGCATTTCGCAGCACTGCACAGTGCAAGACAACTGAATGTATTAGTTTATTATTACGAAAGATTATTTCTGTCTTTTGTCTATGAGCCTTAGTCACTTGATAATAAAATAATATTATTATTATTATTTGTACACAAGTTTTTCGGCTACCCAGAACATCGGTCTACGTACAGTATATCCTTTGATCTCAGCATTAGGCTTGATGGGGTGGTTCCACGTCAGGTTCAAATAGTCCACGCTACATTTGACGTGAACGTTGCTGGGGACGCCCGGAACGCCGTCCAAAGTCGCTGCTTCCATTTCCTCAGACCAGTCTCCACATGTATTCGTGTAGTATGAACAGGCCCGCACCTTGAAATTGGATTTTAAATAAATATACAGAATAGAATACACTTTATTGTACACCAAAAAAGTAACATAACTTAGTGCAGAATTCACCAATAAAACTAATCGCGTTTTAACGTTTGGCTCGCACAATCGCGTTTAGCCTCTGTCACTAGTGTCACTTGTAAAAATTCAACAAAAGAAAAATACAGACAAATGACACTAGTGACAAAACGCGATTAATTTTATTGGTGAATTCCGCCCTTATAGATACACTAATCTATGGGTCGGTCTTATGGCTGACGACAATATCTATCAGACAACCTTAGGATGGATCGTAAGAACATAATACAGGGTATATATGTTATTGTTAACTTTCAACACATTGTCTTTCGTGTTTGAATAATGACCTGTTTTTATAAATTTAATATCTTTATGGCGAGTGGAATAACTTTTAAATAAAATATATAAAGATTGATGTCAAAGAGTAGACATCGCTTTTTTTTACCCAACAGCCTCTAAGAAGAGTAATAAATATTACTCTTCTTATAGGTATCCTGTACCTGAGGATATTGTTTCAAACTTCAAAACTTTTTTTTACTAACATACTTGCAGACTCAGAGAGGTTCTAGTATTCTGATGACCTCTTCCTAGTTACCTAATAAATTTTGTACAAAACATGTCAAGTTGTACACAGACCTTTTTGATCGGATATCGAAAAAAAAGTGGTGAAAATAGTCTCATTTCAGCAAATTAAAAACTAAAACCCTCGTAAGATTTCAATTAAATCGTTGGCACATCACGTAACTTAAGTTTCGAAAGAGCGATGTGCCCTAACACAGGCCATTTTTATCTAAAAGGTCACTTCATCTACTAGATGTAGTACTCAATTTGTGAAAGGAAATAAATTATTTGTAATTGTTTTGATAAAGATCATAAATTCTCTCACCTTAAACACGTAAGTACTGTGCGGTTCCAAATGCTCGAACATGTACGGTAAATTCTTGTCATTACGCTCATGGCAAGCGTTCAGGATGGCCGACCCATTATCTTTCTTCCGAGCCTCTAGCAAGTAGTAATGTATCAGCCCCGCGATGTTCTCCGGCGGAGGCACCCAACCGATCGTCACTGAAGTCGCCGAGAACCCGTTGATAGAAATATTCGGCACAAAAATTGGCTCCTTATCCAAAGTCGTGACATTCATTTCACTTTCTGGACTATCCCGTTCGCTCTCCCCATAATCAGTCACCACTTGCAACTTGAATGTGTACGTCGTATTATTTTGTAAGCCGCTTAAAACAAATGAAGTGTTTTGCGGATCAATCGTTGGAGACACTCCATGGTGTCTGTATCCCTCTTCTTTATTTTTCGCATTCCGATACATTAAATAATACCTTTTAATTGGTGAATTGAAAGCCTGCACGGTCCAGTTTATGTAAACTTGAGTCGTGTTTATAGGAATTATGTTATTTATTTTGATTTGGGGTTTAGCTATGACAAGGATGTCTATGGTTCCCGACACATTTTTAGACGATACTGGATCCTCTAACTCGCAAGAGTAACTGCCATTATCCTCGGTTCCATGTATTGCCACTTCACAAGTGCTTCTTATGTGTTTAGGGTTTTCTAATTTCTCAATATTGGTACAGTTCCCTCCAGTTAGGTTTTTATTATTACCACCATCTTTTGCTTTGAACAACCATTTCACTTCCTTGGGTTTGTAGGCTGGTGAAAATAATTTTGTTAGAATGATTAGTCTATAACGTCACTCTACCACGGCGTTAAAGCTGGGCACATTTCAATCACACCAAATGTAAACAAAAGTTGCGCAACATGACTTTGTTTTATTTTTTAAATGATATAAACTAGTGCTTGACTGCGATCCCACCTGATTGTAAGCAGTGATGCAATTGTTGATGATGAAACGCACTAGTTTATTAAGAGCATAGGCTCTTAATAAACTAGTGCACTTGTGAATAGTCACTCTAGCCTTGAAGACACCTAAATTATAATCGGGCGGAAAGATCGCAGCAGGCAAATTTTTCCAGTCAATCGAAGTACTCGTTATAAACGACGAGGCGAAATGCTTAGTCTAGACCGTAAAAGTGATAACAACGTAAGGGTGGACACACTGTTTTTGCTTAAAAATCATTATAGTCAAATAAATGTGGATGAAAAATGTTGTGCTACTTTTGTTTCTGATGAACACGTGAACTGTAATAATACCAACCTTCGAACGTGCACGACAGATTAATATATACGGTGGTGGTGGAATTCTTCCGGATCGGACTGTTAGTCTGGTTTATGAGTTTGGCATCGAAACTCAGATCTAAGATCGCAATTTTGGAAAAATTTTTGGATGTTCCAATGGCGACGCATGTGTAATTGCCAGCGTCTTCTGTAGTTGTGTTTGATATCTTCAATGTGGATGTAATCATTTTCCTTGGCGAGAAAAGCTCTATATCTGGAAAATCTTTCTGTGTTGAATCTCGAGTGCTATTCGTCACGTTTATTCTGTAAATTGCAATGATTTATTATGGATGATATATTTAAAAATACTCCATTCCAACTGCCTACGCCGCTTATATATAATAATATAATATTATTCCACAACTAACACACAACGCCGTCTAGTCCCAAGCTAAGCAGAGCTTGTGTTATGGGTACTAGACAACTGATAAACATATTTGTATATTTCTAAATACATACATAAATAGATAAATGACACCCAGACACAGAACAAATGATCGTGCTCATCACACAAACATTTGTCCTGGGTGGGAATCAAACCCACGACCTCCGGTATAGCAGTCAGGGCCACTAACCACTAGACCAACAGGCCAGTCATATATGCTCCCTATAATATAATATTCCACAACTATCACACAACGCCGTCAAGTCACCTATGGTGGATAGATTTGTTTTTTTTTTTATCAGTCTACAACTTACTATAAATGTTTTACTAATATCCATCATCTAAAACTTATATACGCTTTGTTGTGTACAAAAGTAATAAAGTATATTTAACGGTATGATAAGTATCTTACCACAAAGCATTCGGTTGTATAGAACAAATCCATCTTTTCTTTGGTCTCCGTCTCCTACTCTATACAAATGTACTGCGCACGACGCAACTCCTGTTACCATGCACCGTTCTGCCGTCGTAATATAGCGGTAAGCCAGATTTTTACCAAAACTAATAAAATCGTTACCTTAATTGGTCGTTTGTCTTCAGCGGTTTCCCATCGAACATCCATATGATTTTGGTAGTTTCAGGGATGGCTGAGCAGCTAACGTTAGATGTCTTCCCCAACTCGCCTGTCCATTTCGGCTGGATTATTTCGATTGCCTCTGCATCTTGAGCTGTAACAAAAGACGACTTGGTTACGGCAATTCTGCTTTTTACTAATTTATAAATGTGACAGTCCGGAGGGTTGTATAATAAAGCCTAATTTTTTTGGATGATATAAACTAGTGCTTGACTGCGATCCCACCTGATAGTACGCAGTGACGCAATCTTTGATGGTAAATCGCACTAGTTTATTAATTGGCACGAAACTTTTTGTCGGCACGGTTTAGCAATTGGCTGTTGTGCTATATGTCGCTGGTTCAATTGGGATGAAACTTTTTGTCGGCACAGATGAGCGATTGCCGGTTGCGCTATATGTCGCTGGTTCAATTGGGATGAAACTTTTTGTCGGCACGGTTTAGCAATTGGCTGTTGTGCTATATGTCGCTGGTTCAATTGGGATGAAACTTTTTGTCGGCACAGATGAGCGATTGCCGGTTGCGCTATATGTCGCTGGTTCAATTGGGATGAAACTTTTTGTCGGCACGGTTTAGCAATTGGCTGTTGTGCTATATGTCGCTGGTTCAATTGGGATGAAACTTTTTGTCGGCACGGTTTAGCGATTGGCTGTTGTGCTATATGTCGCTGGTTCAATTGGGATGAAACTTTTTGTCGGCACGGTTTAGCGATTGGCTGTTGTGCTATATGTCGCTGGTTCAATTGGGATGAAACTTTTTGTCGGCACGGTTTAGCTATTGGCTGTTGTGCTATATGTCGCTGGTTCAATTGGGATGAAACTTTTTGTCGGCACGGTTTAGCGATTGGCTGTTGTGCTATATGTCGCTGGTTCAATTGGGATGAAACTTTTTGTCGGCACGGATGAGCGATTGCCGGTTGCGCTATATGTCGCTGGTTCAATTGGGATGAAACTATTTGACGGCACGGTTGAGCGATTGGCTGTTGCGCTATTTGTATGATCTATAGATATTGTTCCGGGTCTGGGTGTCCTGTGTATGTGAGTTTACATGTTTGTGAACGGACCCACCATGCAGCAGAAATTCCTAGTGTGGGGTCACGTTTTTTTTTTTTTTGAAGAAATAAAGCATAGTCTCGGATAGACCATGATTTAGTTTGGGATAAAGGATATTGTTTAATCCGCCGGTAGCAGGCGCCTGATAAAGCTAGAAGCCTATAGGTCTTGCATATCAAGACATCTAATGTCTTTTGAATCTTATTTCGGTAGAAAGAACAAAACAGAAACGTTTAGTACAAATAGAAAAACAAGTAAAGCTAAATTGCATGTTCCAAAGCGTAGATCTCTATGGAGAAGAACGCGCAAGAAACTCCATGGACACTCTTTTAAATCATATTATGAGTTACATAAATCTTACGCTTCTAATATGTGAGCACAATGTGGATAAGTAATAATAATCGAAATAAAAAATAAAAAAAGCTAATTAAAAAAAATAGAAATTAAATTAAGTCACTGGCAGCTAAGAGATGACCAGTCTCAATTAACATAGAAGTCACTATTGTTAGAACTGGCAGTTTATTTATTTTGAGAGCGCGTCAATAGTTAGTTGTAAAAGTAACTATGATTTAAGAAAACATTAATATTTATTTTTCTATGAGACTTTTTCCTCTTACAACTCCTGTCGAAATTCATGAAATAGATACGTTTTTGATCATGACATTTAATTAAAAAGAATGTATTTCTTAGTGACACATATGTTGCCACAGCCTTACAGTAGGTAGGTCTAATTAATATTTTTCCTCATTAGCTTGTTTTGAAAGGATTGACAAACATAATTGTAGAGAAGGAAATTTAGTAATTTATTAATAACTCCAATAAAAATAGAAACAACTAACAAAACAAAAAACAAAATTCAAAATAACTTTAATATTGAAAGTTGGTGTTTTTAAACGAAACAACAAAACCAGACATACATTTTTTTTATTGATCACGATGACAAGGGTTATCCACGAACCAGCACTGGGCTTGTAGAGTGCTACTTGGACTCCTCGAACTCAGGTCTCCCCTCTAGAAGAGAGAACAGTACAGCCCATTCTCTCGCCACCGTATGGCCCATATCTTCACCACATTCCAATGCTGGAGAAGGTCCACCCCTTTCTCCCTTCAAAATTCTGTGTATAATCCCCTTTCTTGAACCATTCAAAACATTCCATTAAAAAAAACTAGCTATTTCAGTACTCTGTTTAAAATCTATAAAAATCTCTTTGAATACAAAGTAAAATCAAATGCCAACCCTACCAGTAGCAAGTAGGCCAACTAAGTATCGTGGGAATTCGAAAGAGTTACCGTGGCACGTAACAGCAATCGAAAAGATATATTTTTTTAGGTGGGAAATCATCTGATGACATCTCCCGCTCTTGGGCGGGTCGAAAGGGCGTGTCAGACTTTTACTGACTATAAACCTACTCCTGTTCTTTCGTATCGCAATTTGATACGCATGCAGGGCAATCCTGTATGCGTGATCAAAACTGCACGATATTAATAACACCCTTACTAGTTGTAATTTAGGGCAAGGTTGATTACTGTTCAAAATTTCTGCTCCTTAACTAATCTACTAAGGTCAATATCTTTTACAAAAACTCTACTGGTCTAACAATAGACAAAACATTGACCTTTCAAGCAATATCTCTTTTATAAAGATACTGTAATCAAGTGTAAACACTACAGCGTTATCAGGGTCATATAATAGAGCTAGCAAAAACTGATAATGTATCTTACTAAACTGTAGGTATTGTTCTATGATCATTTATGAATGAATGATGATAACAATGTGTGTAAATGTATCGACGTTTTTCTTTGTAATAATTATATGGACAATTGGGTAGTTAACTCATTTTTCATATTCATGTGTATTATTAACAATGCGAAAAACCTACCCTGAAAGAGATGGCGGATGAATTAGACAGATTTCGTCAGAACTGGCAAGAGGAAGCGCGGGCCCGCGGAAAGACAGAAGGAGTAGGACTGAACTAACAAACAAAAATGTATATCATAAAGATTGTTTTCTAATCCGCTCGAAGTTATGTACTTAAATCAGAAACCTTTCAAATCTGGTGGAAGGGGAAACTGTCAAGTTATAGAAAAAGCATGTATGTACCACGGAACCTACTTGGGTCACTGCCGCGGACAAACCATCATAGACCTAACTTTAGCTACAGAAAACGCGACAAACCTAATCTCCAATTGGCGCGTAGGTATCAAACGAACCATCTTAATCTGACCACAGAAGAATATATTTCTCTCTGGCAGCCTTTACAAAAAACCCAGGACCACGGCGCAATCCTCGCCGTACAAATGTACCTGAACACACACAGACCCGTAACCCAAATAACTGACATAGAATTGAATAACACCGTGACAAAACTCAGACTATGTTCCGAAGCATCAGCACAGCACTCGAAAGTCACGGTGTTGACCCGACCCTGAGTGGCTGGATCACAAATATGCTCAGATTAAGAGGAGTACAAGTAAACATAAACAACACCACAAGGGCCATAGTGGCAAAGGGTTGCCACCAAGGGGGGTCCTCACGCCTTTACTATGGAACTTGGTTGCAGACATCCATCTCGTTAAAAGACTTAACACTAAAAGTTACTTCGCCGTAGGATACGCCGACGATATAACCATTATAATAAATGGCACCCACAAAAACACACTATGCAACCTTATCCGGCAGGTGTTGAAAATAGTAGAGGACTGTTGCAGGGAATACCAACTGACTGTGAACCCCACCAAAACCGAATGGGTTCTCTTCACCAAAAAAAGGAATTTGGCAGTACTACAACTACCACGTTTCTTTGGAAGTACCCTTAGCCTATCAACTGAAGTTAAGTACCTGGGCATTTACCTGGACAAAAAGCTGAATTGGGCAAAACACACTGAGTACATCACTAAAAAAGCCAGTATATCCATGTGGCAGTGTAAGCGCATGTTAGGCCGAAACTGGGGCATAGCTCCAAAAATCACCCACTAACTATATACCACTTTTATGAGACCCATAATCACATATGGCTCTCTAGTTTGGTGGCCCAGGACCAAACTTAGCACCGCCCAAAAAGACCTTCAAAGACTGCAACAACTCGCCTGCGTAGCGATCACTAGCATCATGAGAACACCCTGCAAGCGATGTTGGGACTGCCTTCACTGCATCTAATAGTGCAAGAGGCAGCCGCCTTAGCGTGATCCGTTGATCACGGTATTGATAATACTAATATTGGTATTGATACTGAAAAATTACAGTATCTGAAAGCCCTATTCCCACCTGATGGTAAGCAGTGATACATGCTGGATGCTGCATGGATGACTGTGCAGCACTAGGCTCCAAAAGACTAGAGTATCTGGGCCAACCGTTTCCAAGACCAGAGGACTACAGGCTCAGCCCCATCAAGGTCATACTGGGACTCATGAAAAAGGTGCACGGAGGGCTAGGGGCTGAGTAGAAGGGAGGGAAATAGCACAAAAGATCCAGAAGGGTCGAAGTACTCTGGCCTAGGGCCAGCCCCACAATAGGATAAGATAAGATAAGCAGTGATGCAATCGTTGATGCAAGTGGTGAGGCACACTAGTTTTAAGAGTCTATTCACTATGGCCTTGACGACATCCAATGCTATGTATATGCTCTCTTTCCAGGAAAAAATACAAATTTATTACACTAAACTTCCTCTTTTATCTCTTTTTCTATTAGTTAAAACTGCATCAAAATCCATTGCATGGTTGAGGAGGAATTAGCAGCTAGACAGATGTGAATAGCAGTCTTATACTATCTATTTTTGATTGATGTGCAATTACCATTAATTAATTAATGAATGTTAAATGAGTCCATAGGTTTGTTATTCAAATATTATACTTAAATTTTTGATTTAATGAAATGTGATTGTTTAATTACAAAGTAGCAATAAAATATAAATTATGTACAATTTGCCTCCTACAAAATGAGAGTGAAATGAAAACTTTTAACCTTTCGAATATCGTACTTAGAGACACAATAGAAAGACAATGGTAGAGCGAACACTGGCTTTCGCTTGGGGTTTAATGAATTAAAGGGTGCATGTTCTTCCCGGATAATCAGATGCAATAGCAGAACACGCAATATCTTTTTTTTGTTTTGGTTATAGAAGTTTTATATGTATGAAATTTTAACCTAACCAGTTTCAAAAATGATAAGCCTTCATGAAAGTAGAAAAATATTGAAAGGAAACACACTCACTCCCAAAAACGAAATAGAACATACCCTCAGGATAAAATGTATCCTATTTGCTAATATACCATCTGTGCTAAATGAGTAACTTTCTTATTAATTCATTAAGCCCCTAGCGAAAGCCGGCATTCGCTAGCTCATTGTCTTTCTATTGTGTCTCTAATTACGGTGCTCGAAAGATTAACCCTGAAAATATTCATATTTTTTAATTCAGCTCATTCTTTCTATTTTCCCTAATTACGTTACTCAAAAGGTTAATGGTCAGGGACTTAAAAACACCTTCATAAAGGTTACAGAATAATAAGTGTTACAGGTTGAATTGGTTACAGAATCAAATATGTAACACTTATAAATGTGTTTTCAATGTGTTAACCCAAAACACTTACAAAAGTGTAACCGTAACATAATCTGTAACAGATATAAAAGTGTTAACAGTGTTAATAAGTGTAACAGGTAAACGCAGCGTTGCCAAATTTACAATGTACTTTTTTATGGTTAATAAAGCATTAGATAGCCGAATTCCAGTCGCAGTCTGTTGTAAACGTGCAAAACAGTATTGAAAATATTCGTGACGTCGTAAGTTTATTTAAAAAGTTTTGACTGCAATGGATCAATCAATACTTTCTGTAAAAAAAAACTCGTTTGGATCAAGATGACAATCATCCTAAAATTAACTGCTTACCACTTCGACAAGAAGTTGTGCGTCCTGTTAGTCCCGATATCTTGATAGAGCCGGAAGTATATTCGGAGGATTATTCGTAATCAATCCTTTCTTATAAAAAAAACCCGTCTGGATAAGGACGAAGACTATCCTAAATCTATCTAGATTTCCTAAATCTAGATATTTCGCACTTCAACCAGAAGTTGTGCGTCTTGACAATCCCACATTATTTGAAGATGATATAGAAGAAATTGAAAACAAAACTAAATTATTCGGATTCGGAAACGAAAAGTTTGACTGCAAAGAAGTGTTGCGAAATGTTCGGAGTGTGCGTTGCATAGTGACGGTTTAGTTGAACCAATGGATCCAAGAAACAAGCATTTTTAACCGACTTCCAAAAGGAGGAGGTTATACGTTCGGTTGAATGTATGTTGTTTTTTTTTTATGTATGTTCACCGATTTCTCGGTCAATTGTGGACCGATTTTGAATTTTTTTTTTGTCTGAAATGTTATGCTTCCGTGTTGGTCCCATAGAAATATTGTTATGATCTGATCATGAACTTCGAAGATATGGAACAGAACTCCTCATAGGATCACAACAGAACCGTCGTAACAAGTAAAATTGTTTTGTTTATACGTGTAGTCGATGACTGACTGAAAGTAGAGGGGGAATATATCGATCTGATCTGATGATGAACCCTGAAGTTAGGCACTGGAACTCTGTAATAAATTAATGTAATCTAACCGTGTTTGGGATTATTAGAATTGTCATGAGATGCACTCTGGCTATAAAGTATTTAAATTTGGCTGAGGGGTACTTTTAAGTGGTGGTACCGTAACTAAAAAGTGTAAAATAAAAAACTTTTCCAAAAAAAAAAAATATAACCGACTTCAAAGTAAAAAAAAAAAACACTGAAAAGTGCAAAATAACTTTAATTTCCGAAGTCGGTGTTAAATAACGAAGAGGCAAAACTATTATAGAAACACCGACTTCCGAAATTAAAGTTATTTTGCACTTTTCAGTGTTTTTTTTTACTTTGAAGTCGGTTATATTTATTTTTTGAAAAGTTTTTTATAGTGAATTAATTGCATAGGAATTTCAACATGTAAAACCGTGCATGCGTACTTATGCGTACTCATACATATTATAGACTGTACACCAACTAAAATTTAAACATAAGTATATAAAATGCTCAAAGAGTTTAGCATAAAAGGATATCGTACTTAGTTGTCGATTATTTTTTATTTATAATTTGTCGCACTCATGGCAGTAACTGACGGGGTCAGCGTGGTCTGGTCCTAGCTCAGGGAGAGTCGTACCAGGCGGCGAACAAATTAGCGACACGTGGGGTTACGATAGTCGTTGATAGGATCCAGCAGTTGGGACTCGAGGTGGCGCTGCATAAGCCCGAGGCCATGTGTTTTCACGGCCCTCGGAGCGCGCCGCCTTGGCGCTCCCAATTAACGGTAGGAGGAGTTCACATCGGCGTCAAGTTGACGATGAAGTACCTGGGACTCGTCCTCAACAGCCGGTGCAATTTCGAGGAGCACTTCTGACGTCTGGCTCCCAGACTGAATCGGATTGGGGCTGCCCTCAAGCGGCTCCTGCCCAACCTTGGGGGGTTCAGACGCCTCCTACCGGAGGCTCTACGCAGGCATCGTCCGGTCCATGGCCCTTTATGGGGCACCGGTGTGGGCGCCGTCACTGCGAAAGCGACCGGCGGCCCAGCTGAACGCGTGCCAGAGGGTTATGGCCATACGGATAGTTCGGGGATACCGATCGATTTCCCGCAAAGCGGTGAGCCTCCTTGCTGGCCAGCCACCAGATCTGGAGGCAACAGACCTTGCACGCAAGCACGATCTGCGCGTGAAGATGCAATGTCGGGGCGGAACTTCGTTGCCGCGTTGACAAGTCGCGGCATGGCGGACAGAGCTTCGGCGGGGTCTCATGGCGAAATGGAGACAGCGACTATCGCAACCCAGTGCTAAGCATATTGCATTATGGCGGTAAATCCCTTCTTTGAGGAATGGCTGGAAAGGCAACACGGCGTCCTTACCTTCCGTATGACACAGGTCCTCGCCGGACATGGTAAGTTCGGGAGGTTCCTGCACCGGATTCGTGCGGAAGAAACGCCTGGGTGTCACCATTGTGTGGACCGCCCGGAGGATATAGTGGAGCACACGGTGTGCGCCGCTTGGACAGAGCAACGCCGTGTCCTCGTGGGAGCGATCGGCGGCGGCGATCTCTCGCGCTGGGCTTTGGTGCAGGCCATGGTCCGGAGCGAGGAGGAGTGGCAGGCGACCGCCTGCCACTCCTCCTCGCTTTAAAAATAATAACTGACTTTAAAAATAGATGTATGTTGATCTATCAATAAAAAAAAATAATTTCTTGATTAATTATTTTTTTGGTTAATTAGTCCCTGCCCTGGTATCTTTATATTTTAGAGGTTAAAGTATGAAATTTCCGTTTTTTAAATCGGGTTGCTTCGAAGTGGTATATCTTTGGATTGACTTGGAATTATAAGTTCAAATAAACTTTATGTTAAAGGTACGTTATTCTTTTTTCAAAATTTGGTTTTTATTGATTTCTTTGTGTTTTGTATTTTCTGTAATATCGCAGTTCTTATAACCATGAAAGCTAATAAAAAATCATTTTTTTCATATTAAGAGTTCCAACATAGAACGTTACTTTGATGGTGTTTTTTTTTTAGTGAAGTCGGTTATTTTTTTTTTTTGTAAAAAGTTTTTTTCTTTCACACTTTTTAGTTGCGATACACTTATATAGGGTGTTTGGTGCATCGTGTGCCAAATTAAAATGGTCGACTGTTATCCTTTCAGTCCCCTAAACACTTCTTATGCCCTGTGGATCTTTTTTCATCGACTCTTTATTGTTTTATGAAAATAAGACCCAAATTTTTCGTTCAAATACAAATTTTAAAAAATATGTGACATTAGATATATAGTTTTTTTTTAATTTACTCGCAAAGTTTTGGACTTAAATTAAAGCTATCCATGTTACAGCTACTAGTTTACTATACATGGCTTTAAAAAAAATCTAAAGCGACCGTGATCTTCCAACTCCCTCAAAAATTCTCTAGTTTATCCTCTTGATAGTGATGTGCCACATGCTATAAAAATCTTTTTATAACTTTGTGAATTCGCTAGAATTATGAATCTAGTCACATAAGACTAATATTCAAAATTATGATTTATAAAAATATTTATGCTTAATTGATACCTGAAAAACCTATTAAAAATGTTATCTCACTCTTATAAGGTAAAATCTGTCTCGTATCTCTCTTTTTGGGGTTTACTAGAAATAAAAAAAATAAATTGCATTGAATCTACGCCTTATATATTTTTATTTAATTAATATTTGAATGAAAAATTTGGGTCTTATTTCCATAAAGCAAGAAAAAGCCGATGAAAAAAAATCCACAGGGCATGAGAAGTGTTTAAGGGTCTAAAAGGATAGTAGATGACCCCTCCAGTCGACCATTTCAATTTGGCACACGATGCACCAAACACCCTGTATATAACTAGAGTGCCTATTTCTCATGACAATTTCAATAAATGTAAAATATCTGTGAACGGTATTGGTTTTATTACGAGGCATATTTTCTGGTACTTAGTGTATTGTAAGCAAGAGATGGTGACTTGAGATAAAAAAATAATGGCGTGTGCCGATCGGAAGTCGGAATCGGAACTTAACAAAACAAATATAATTATGTTATGTTTAATGCGTTAGTGTGTGTGTACTGAAGATCGTCGTAGGCTTTAACAACGCGCGTCAACACTCTTACGGCCGCCACGCGTTGTTGCCGTACTGTGCAATTACTTATACCTACCTAAAGCTATACTAAAACTGATTATTTCTGTTACACATATAAACACTTATTAACACATATAAAAGGTTACAGTTTAATTCGGTAACATTATTGTATCTGTTACATTTAAAAGTGTTTTTCTGTTAAAACTGTTTTAAAAAACAGTGTTAAAAACACTTATTACGGTTACAGTTTGAGTCCCTGTTAATGGTATTAACAATTTTACTTGTAATATACATACTAAAAATAATATGTTGAAAAGCGCTTCATACTTAGATATCTATATATATAAAAGATGAAACTGACTGACTGACATATCAACGCACAGCCGATACTAAAAGGCCTAGGAGCGTGAAATTTTGCGCAAGGTTACCTTTTATGATGTAGACGAGCACTAAGAGAGGGTTTTCCAAAATTCACTCCCTATGGGGATGAAACAGGTGTTAAAAGTTTTTATAGAGAAACCTACTTTCACGTGAGCGAAACCACTGGCAGAAGCTAGTTCGTTTATAAAATTAAATTAAATCGTCTTTTATTTTAAACTCTTACAAAGTTGTCCTAAGTAGTTCCAACAACATTACGGATGTTATTTCATTTAACTATAACACCAGCCGCTTTGTTATTTAAAATAACTTTTTATTTTACTTCTTTCTTGTGTAAATGGTTAGGGGGTTTGTTTGACTTTGTTTCTGTTAGATTACAATAGTACCTAATACCAATACCACTGTGACAGAGAAGGAATGATTCATGATCCAGAAATATAATAATAATATAAACCTACATAAATTGTTATTTAAAGAGTAAATTTCTCATATTATCCTCAATAAAACTTCGGTAATGTTTCACATCGAGTATTTTAGGCGCAAAACCTCTGTTAGACTTATCAGACTAAACCAAACTAGAGTTATTGACTGCTGTATTTAGTTTTAAATCGTATACAACTGCATTTGTTATGAGTAAACATCATTTACATAACTTTTGCCAACAGGAATACGTTGATTGCGATGCTAAATAGCATCCGCTGTCCGTAAATTTTGAGGAAACACATCAATTGAAAAAATGCGCGTACAGGCACAAAAAATATAGTTCTGTTCCATGTTACTACGGGCTAAACCGTAGGTGCACACGTTAGATATTGAAACTCTTAAGCTCTTACGCTGAAAACAATCTAAAATTGTTTATTACTCACCTAAAATTGGATACCATAGTCCCATACACAGAAAATATAGCACAAGTGCCGCGGGATACCTCCCGACGGTGCTACCCATTGTCATCGCGAAAGCACCTCGATTTCACATACAATACGCGCAATAACGCGACATTAAAGTCATCGCACGGTTATTAAACCATTTTCTATTCACTTATACAACGATAGCACTGATTATTTCTATAATTATCACGCAAAACTACAAAGCGGCTGACACCCAAAGCCGAACAAACAATCTCACTGCCAGTGTTGCCATGCCAATATGGAGTTATAATTTTATTTCTTGATTATTATCAAGTGAGTGAAATATTGTTATTTTCTTAGAGTGCATTCCAATTAAATTAAACTTACAGGTTTTATACGATAAACATGTTCTTTTTCTATGAAATTAAAACTTAATTCTTATTTCTTAACATCACGTTCAAAAACATTATTGAAAATTTTATTCTGTTGGCAACACGAAAAGGTAAACTAAAAAATAATTGTCTATAATTTCACGCTCACCATAGATTAAAACCGGGACATTCCTTTCATTTCGATCAGGATAAGCAGAGAACCCAAATGTGAGACTGCATATTTTAAGATATAATTTATAGTATTAATACATACTAGCTTCTTCTTCTCCTTCTGCCAGCGATTCAAAGGAAACATTCTGGCAAGAGGAAAAGTTACTTTCATTCCGGTACATGGTCTACTCGTGTGCTAAGGTTCATCCAAATTATATTAGGTGTTTAAATATGAATAGGAGATAGACAGACAGTTACTTTCTTAATATTAGTATTCTTAATATAAATATTAGTATCGTTTATTTTGTATTATTTTTTCATCAATGAATAACTATCAAATTCAAATTATATGATTTGGTTTGACTTCGTGTAGCAGTATTTCTAAGAACAATACGTAGTAACGATGCAGGGCTTTGTATTGGTCAATGTTTTCCTCATGAAAAGAAGGAAATTACAAACTTGTTTAGTAATAATGTTTGCCTCTGCAGCGATATCTATGGCGTCACATAAGAACTAATCCTGCATCGCGCAATTAAAATTCTCCACGCGATTTGAACTTAGAGAACAGCCCGAAATCATCTATCGGGCAGTTGCCCACCAGACAAAACACCCGTATGGCTGGAGGATCCTCCTTTTCAACGCAGGTTTGCGGGACTTTACTCTCTGTTCTGCTTACCTCCAAATCTCCTTTGATATGGCTATGTACAATTCTTATCGTGTATTTTGTCAGAAATTATAACATGATTTTAGATGTTGGTATTTAAAATATTCATTTTTAAGAAATATAACTACAAAGTGAAACTTAGTATATGTGTATGTTTGTTTTGTAACTCTTTCATGACAACACTACGTGCGGCGAGCTACCCATTACTCGTCGTACCCACATTTACGGTGAATGTCTGAGAATCACGCTGCTACTTCCGATCCCCTCACGGTTTCAGCCACCTCCTGCCTGCTTCCCATTCCCTCTCGCTTCGTACCATGGCCTGAACCAGGACCAGATACGCGAGATCACCGCCGCCGATTGCCTCCATAAAGACACGGTGGGGTGGAGCATCCCCCAAGTGGGGCAGACTTCCACTGTATTAAATAAAGGGAAAATACATGAAATATGGCCTAAACAGCAATATCTCATTACTGGACGTAAGGCGAATATCAACTGATATCAAAAAGACTTTCAGAAATATATTTAAAACATTTTTCGTTTTATCATCATCTTAGTGATCAGTCAGTTTCTCCTTTTATATGTGTAACATAAAAGGAGAAACTGACTGACTGACATATCGACTATTAAACGAAACAAAGAAACTACTAGGCCTAGAAATGTGAAATTTTGCACAATGGTTCCTGTTGTGACGTAGCGGCGAGCATTAGGAAAGGGTTTTTGAAAATTCAACTTTTAAAGCGTTAAAAAAGGTGATATTATTTGAAACAAAAGCTGAGTAAACAATAGTAGATTATGTGACTAGGGTCAAAAACAAGCAAGCAAAGAATGCAAGTAAGCAGGGTCTTTAAGTCGCGGGCGGCATGTTGAATTCCAAACGAAACAAAGGTTGCTAATTTTAATCCCGAACGTCAGTGAGAGATTTATATAATTAACTCCCGAGCACTGCGAGGGAATTAATAAAGAAACCTGAGTGAAGTGAGGAATTCAAGACGCCCAAGACAAAGACAGCTTTATCCCCGTGTTGGATACTCTACTTTTTACACCATCTGTGAGATAATTAAAAGACAATTTAGTCAAACAAATCATATAATAGAGAAATAAAAGTATAATTTACGAGTTAATCTTAACTATCACTCAAAATGTTTTGAGATTTGAAACAAACTTCACTACTCAAAGATTCTATAGTTTAAATTTACCATAACTCACCTGCTTTTTTTAGAATCATTTTTTATTTTGTTTTTTTTTTGTTAGTGGCCAGTTTGAAATTAGAATTAACTTGTTTGATGCTCTACATTTTAATTCACATATTGCTGACGGTTTTTCACGTTCCAAAATCAAATCTCACTATTCCCTAGGCATCGCCCATATTGCATTATCTCCCTAGGGACATAAATATTTTCGTGAACGAAGTCGCTGGCAAAGTCTTAGTAAATGAATTAAGGAGTTTTGAAGTGGTTAAGCTGAAGGCCATACCCAACAATAAACAGAGAGAAGGCGGTTGGATTGGAACTAGTTCAAGAATTGGAAACCTTCTAAGACGGCGTTTTCATCCCTTAACTGAAGGACACATTTGAGTTTTAGTCAGTAAAAGTCTGACACGCCTTCTCGTTCCACCAAAAATATACCACAGGTTAAATTTTGAATTGAATTGTTGATTGATTGGATGAACAACCAAGCTGAAAATTACTGGCCCGAGAAAGTCACCTTGTTGGCATCCAACTGTAGTTATTTTTGATGAGTCTTTCTCGTTCTCTTTTTAGGTTTCCGTACCCAAAGGGTAAAACGGGCACCTATTACTAAGACTCTGCTGTCTATCCATCTGTCTGTTTGTCGGTCCGTCAGTGAACAGACTGTATCTCATGAACCGTGTTAGCTAAACAGTTGAAATTTTCACAGATGATGTATTTCTGTTGCCGCTATAACTTGTACATATTACAAGAGATAATAATATTCATGTAATGTACATAAAACAGGACTAGGTATGAGTGACTATCAAAATTGGCAGCATGGTGGTCACAATTAGCTTTTCTGCCGGATTTTGTTCCGTATGTCGACGCATAGAAGTAGACGTTCATTTCTGTACCGAAATTATGAACTGCCCCCAAGATAGAATGGTGACAGTGTGGTGCGGTGTATCATAATTGGCACAAACTCATCTACATGATGGGGACGTGTCCAGTGAAATTTCAACAATTTTGCTGAAATTGCCCTATGTCCGCCCTCGCGAAAACCCTCACGATGTCGCAGCAGACCGTGGGTGGTGAAGATGGCGGGAGACTTTGGACGGCTTTGTCGAGAACTGGTGTGACGAAGCACAACACCGAGAGAAATAAAAGGCGTGAATGCCATCCACTCATACATTTAGTCAGTTTAGTCATCATGATAAAATAGTCTACTTTTAATTTCAACTAGTATGATGGTGGAATAAATGTGTGTAGTACAATGTGGACAAGATGCGACAATTTCGTACACATAGTTCTGGCTTAAAAAAGAGTGTGACATAAAGGTAATATGATGTCCTTAGTCATGGACTTTAAAGAGTCTTCTATTCTCACAATAAAAAGCTATACGCGAACATAGCGGACGTGCGTCAGGTAAATTACATCGCTAATAAGGCGACGAATGTCAACCCTTTCTAAGCTAGAAATGCAATTCTAAGCTCATACGTGCCAGCAGTTTTAATTTTTCCACATTTGCAAAATATTTGTATTTAGTGCTAATTGTTTTTTTTTTTGGAGAAATAGTAGTAAATAAAAAAACTTAAGACGGCAACATTAATTGTTTATTGACATGACGAATGACAGACGGCGGGGTCTTGTTCGATGGCAGCTCGATTGGTCCAATTTAGACGAATTAAATGACTCGTTAAAGAGATTATTTCCGCTCTTATCCGATAACGAAGTGAAAATGTGTTTTATAAATACTGTTTAAGCTGTTTACGCACGCTTCTTACGTGCGTATTGTGTTATTAAGATGTATATTCATTACACCATAGGAGCCATTTTTATTGTATTTATTTTGTGCGTTCATTGTGATAATGTAGCCAACGACAACGAAATCAAGGAGATTTACGGTGAGTTAGCTGGTTTATTTGTTCTTTAATAGTTTAAGATGAGAGATAATGTGATTTCTTTTTGTTTTGTCGTATCACGCCTATGTGTGACAGGCCGCCCACGAAGTGTTCGCGAGGCGCAAACCGCAGGCTTCTTCACATATAGTATTGTCGAACTTACCTTATTTTTCTCCGTCTTTATTTATAATTACTGTATTAACTTCCTGTTTATATGCCAAACTAATCGAGAGAAATCACTTGAGAACAACCCACATGGACAATGTTATCATACTGAGTGATATTTTTCTGTTAGCATAAGTGCTTTGATACAATTATTCTTAAATAGGTAACCTACGTATGAAATCTTAAAATCATCGATTCCAGGATATGCAGCAAGAAAAACTTGTGACATATTAATCTTATTAGACTACTGCTATGCTACACTGAACTTATGAACCTTAAAATTTAAGTAAATAACACAGTATAATAGCAATGTCTGAGAAACACAGGTACAACAATAAAGGAAACTGCTTGGTTCATAAACAGGCTATCTATAATAACATAGATGTGCAAGAAAACTATAGGTAGTTGTACAGATCAGCACTAATTTGTATTAAAATGATAGGTACATTTTAGCCTTTAAAACATATATAAACACATACTGGTAGTTTTTTGGATGGACAACCTAATGATTAAAATGTAAAACCTCAAATAAAAAATATGATAAAAAGTAACAATAAACTAATTTTTAATCAATCGGTTAACTGATGATATTTGAACAATTAATTAACTCTAATTTTTTGGTAGTTAATTCCCTAAACCAATTAACAAACAATTGTTTTTACTTTTTTCCTTGTACAATATTTCGGTTTATAACTGTTAATGTTCTGCTATTTTAAATGAATTTTTGTTAATAGTTTAACAGATCAGCATTCTCATAACCTTATTTCAATATCGACGGTTGAAAGGCAAATTGATCTAAGGGAAATAAAAAAAAAAAAAATTGAAACCTGACTCAAACGAAGGAGAAAAATTTGCTGATTCCAAATATGTATATAACTCAATATTGGAAAAAATTTTGTTTAGCCTTTCAACCCTCAATATAATATAGTATTTATTTAAAAAAATTAAAACTTTAAAGTTGCTAAAGGCAAAGGTAAACTTTGGCCCAAGTTCGTTAACCAGTAGAAACTGTGTCTCTTGTTTTTATTGGTTAATAGTAATAGCTTGGGTCTAAGTTATGCCACAGAGTCAAAGTAATCCGACTTTCCTGTATACTTATTTGTGGTCAGCATATTTATATAAAATATAATTATATATAATTTTTTATTTATTTAGCATATTTTCGTATTAGCCGCTACTTGAGTAGTCCCCCTATCTTGTCACATATTACCTATATTAAATCATTAAACCCCAAGCTAACGCCGGCGTTCGCTTGCTCATTGTCTTTCTATTGTGTCTCTAATTACGGTACTCAAAAGGTTAAGTAGGAAATGAATCTATCATTTATTTGTTTTGTGTTCCCGTACTCTTATACATTCCTCTGCATCTCCCTCATACTACAAAAATCTCTTAGTTTATGTATAAAGTGGTATAGAATTGCGTGCAAAAAATCAGGTGCAAATCAATATGCATAAATATGATAATTTTATTGTTTCTTATCATTGATAAACAGTTTGTTTGTTGATAAACATTGTCAGTGACACATTATCAGGACTTGTCTGTGGCACTGAAAGCGTTGTGCGTTTTTCAATGATTTTATTTTTTTATTTATCATGCAGCTCAGACTGGGATCTTAGAGACCTAGGTATCTCTTCAGTATTGCATAGGCCACAAATCTATAGCTTATATTACATTTAATCTATCATTAAAGCAGTGGTGGTAGTTTAGTGATAACAGTCTCAATTTACGAGTTGTAGGTTGTGAGTTTAAACCTAGCCGGGCCCATTACTTTGTGTTAAGTCCGCCCCTAAGGCTACCCACTGACCTTTATTTCATCACCACTGCTTTCGAAATGGTGCTGGAAAACAACCAGCATGTTGTACAACCAAAACATTGAAGACGAGGAGAGGGAATGGTGGATGTCACATATCCACCATTCCCCATATTCCACTATTCCTATATTCCATTCAATTCATTTCATAGTAAGTACAACCATACAGTTATAATGACCGCTTAACACTTTTAAGTCCAGTTACCTTGTCAAGTTTTCACATGACTCATCTAATTGTTAAGCTTTACCGCTCTTACTGTGTGGGTTATTCTGATAACATCTTAGTTATTATACTTTTTCATTATTGAAGATGATTTAGTAAATTCTGGGCTTTGTGATTTGTTTGCTGAGATTTTTTTACTTAATGAAATACGATATTTCTAAAATGGAGTGTGGTTATGAAATTATGCGATAGAAGACTCAGCCCAAAAAAAGGTTTTTCAGCTCCATGTACTTAAAACACTGGTGATGCATCTCATTAGGAAGACCTTTCCAACACCAAGTGCGAGTGCAGTGCTCCAGACCAGACAATGTCCCACTTATTAGAGTGTCCAAATTGCATACATCTACACTTTGGAAGAAATTAAATATGCCACTGACCCTGCTAACTTGGCGACCTACTGAGCCTAAATCAAAAGAAAACCAACAATTCGAAAAGAAGAAGAAAGCTAATGCCAACTATGGCTAAAGCCCACGCATGTTACTGCTACCTGCTACGCATAGTCTTAACATATTTTTGAGTAACATTGTATTATAAAAAAAAAATATTATTACCTCTTATTTACATCTAGCGCCTAGTATTGTAAACTGTTTATTGATTACATAATGCAAAAACATTGGTTAAAAGTGCTTGACGAATTACTTTTATCATTAACAATTACGAAGACCACCTCTCGTGAAAAAATGCACTTTTTGCTCTACGACCTTCATGACAATGATGCGATGTAGAAAGAAGTGCACGTTAAAACTAGAACTACTAGACCAACGCACACGTGTAACACGCCTGATTTGTACGTAGAACGACGTCACGTGGCGTGGATCAAGTGTAGCTCTACAAGTTTAGTTTCCATATAAAATGTATGGACACCAACGCGCCCAGATCGGCGTGTGTGGCACAACATGTGTGCAGTGTAGTTCTAGCTTTATTTGTACGTAGAACGACGTCGCGTGGTTTGGATCACGTGTTGCTCTACAAGTCTAGTTTCCATATAAAATGTATGGAGACGGACGCACCCAGATCGGCGTGTGTGGAACACGTGCGCGCAGTGTAGTTCTACCTTAAATTCGACGCATCTTTTTATTAATTATACGGTTTCCTGCAGTGTGGACCCCTTGGTATATGCTCTATAACCCTTTGTAAAGGAATCATAAAAGTCAAAGCTCCGAAGGTAAATTCCGATTGCACCAAGTAGGCTGTCAACTTTATATTTGTTTTTTTTTCGATAGACTGGTAAGTTAAGTCCGCCTATGTACCACTACCGTACATGAAGTTTAAATAAATAAATATTTAAATTTTTTATCTATTCCGGCGGACGCAAAACGAAGAGATAATCTCGTCGCTACGATTGTTGAGTCAGAGCGGTACTTCACACCGGAACAGCTTCTAATGTTATACAAAGGACAGGTCCGATCGTATGTGGAGTATACTGCCACTGCCATCTTGCAGCTTTAGACTTAGTGGAAGGGCGTGCAAAGAGGAGGCTAATTGGTGATCCAGATTTTGTCAAGTTCAATCTATAAAACATGGAACACAGGACGATAGCCAGCCTTTTGGTATTTTGGAGAGTGTGCGCGGGAATTATATGACTTGATTCTGCCATCACCATACCATCGGACAACCTAACGTACGGCTAGTGTCTCCCCTTATATTGTTAACACCTCTACGGTCCGGACTAAGCGTTTCGCCTCGTTATTTATACTGTGTACATTGGAGGACTGGAACAATTTGCCTGCTGCGGTCTTTCCGTCCGATTATAATTTAGATGTCTTCATGGTTAAAAGTGAAGATTCCTAATAAACTAGTGCGCTTTATCAACGATTGCATCATTGCTTACCATCAGGTGGAATCCCAGTCAAGCATTATTTATTTATTTATTAAATACTCCATGCACAAACGTACAGCGGCGGACTTATGAAAGTTTGCGCTTATGAACTTCCTGGTAAATTAAATCATCGGTAAAGGTGTATCCTTTAATATACAACAATGATGGTCCACGAGGTATACAGTGGTGTTATTAGCATACAGTAAGATGATCCCCCTGGGGACGTCAAAGACGATCGGTAAGGCGACGACGGACGAAAAGAGTACGAAAACAATTGAACTTCTACTGTAGGCAGACATCTTTAAGGTTGAAATTAATCTGTATTTTCTGTCAGTTCTAAATGCCAAAGGTAAAAGAAGTGGTCTTTCAAATTGTACTACTTCCCAGAATCGACATCATCTTGCGTCTTATCTCATGTTAGTCGGGATCGGTGAAACACTTTTTTTTTTCTCCTTTTCCAAGCGTCTCAATGTTGTTTATTCTTATGCTATTCCTCACTCAAATCCTAAAATCTCTATCGACGAGTCAATAATGTTGCAAAAGATATTCAACACGGCACACGTCAGTGTATCAGTCAACCGTGATCTAGACCGAACCCGAGTCTTTGACGGCGCGTAGTGTTTCACGCGCGTCTCAAAGAGATGTCTCCAAAACCGTAGCCAACCCATGGCCCCAGCAGGGCCGAAGCCTACTGGGGCCATGGGTTGGCTTCTGAAATTGAAACCATGGTTCCTGGAGACTGGAACGCAAGGCAGAGAAGAAACATAGAAGGGGGTTTTAGTCAGTAAAAGTAGAGCGGGACAAGTCATTGGATGATTTCCCACTATAAAACAGTGTATCAGCCAATTTCGCAAAGCAAAAGGTGGACACACCAGGTGTGGATCTATATTACATCATTATCTATATATATAGATATAAAAGGAGAAACTGACTGACTGACATATGAACGCACAGCCAAAAGTGCTGAGATATGGAGCGTGAAATTTTGCACCAGGCTTCCTTTTATGACGTAGGCGAGCACTAAGAAAGGATTTTCCGAAATTCAGCCCCTAACGGGATGAAACGGGGTTCAAGTTTGTATGGAGAAACCTACATTCACGCGGGCGGAGCCGCTGGCAGAAGCTAGTTACCGATATAGTTTCAAATCACCGCAAATCGATGCAGCCGTAAATCCACCATAGTGTCGGTTGATGCATCAATAATTCTATTGTACACGATACTATTGCAGCAATTTGAATAAACAAATAGAACAAAAACCACAATCTGCCATTATCTCTATGCTTTGTTGTGATTCCCGGCATTTACTACGGTTTTGAATAGAGAATTATTTCAGAATGTACCTACTTACCTAGGTAGGTATTTGCTTAGCGATTTTTATTGGCAGGCTACTAAGCGGAACTTGGGGCTTCGAATATTTAGCTAGGTTTTTAATAGAAGGCCCGATATTTGAGCTTAGGCGACACTCTTGTCGAGGTAGGTATTGGATGCTCATCCCATCCTGTTGTTTCCCATTCCGCCCCATTCCGTTGACTGGCCTGTTGATCTAGTAGTTAGTGGCCCTGACTGCTATGCCGGAGGTTGTGGGTTCAATTCCCACCCAGGACAAATATTTGTGTGATGAGCACGATCATTTGTTCTGTGTCTGGGTGTAATTTATCTATATATGTATGTATTTAGAAATATGTATATAAGTATATTTATCAGTTGTCTAGTACCCATAACACAAACTCTGCTTAGCTTGGGACTAGACGGCGCTGTGTGATAGTTGTGGAATATTATATTATATAATATTCCACATATATTATATCCGCGGGAATACCTATCTTATATCGAAAATATTCCGTTCCTCGGAAAGCACGTTATGCTGTTGGTCCCGGCTTTCATTTGTACATCTGTGAGAGTCGTTACGGATAGAAGCCGTAAAATCTGACAACAGTGTTGCTTAGAGGTACCGTGCTTCCCAGTTATTGGGTTATTATGGACGTCAGCCTCCAGTAGCCCACGCCTCTGATTCCTTTGTTCTGACCACGTGACTGGGCGTTGAGATAACGTCAGAACAAAGGAATTAGAGGCGTAGCCTACTCGAGGCGTTGGACGCAAACGAAACGATCGTAACTTGGCTAGGGGGGCAGATAAGTGATTGCTTATCATGTTCTCGAGATTCCTCCGTGCCTTGAAAAGCACGTTGTGCCGTTAGTCCCGGCTGTCATTTGTAGACCTTTAACAGTCGATACGGACAGTTAATAGCCATAAAATCTGAAACCTGTGCCACCATAGATATCTGTGTGCCACCTAGGGGTACCGTGCTTCCCAGTTACTGGGTTGTGAAGGTCAGATAAGTGACTGCTCATCATGTCTACATGAAAGATCAGTACTCAACTGCATCCAGTTAGACTGGAAGCAGACCTCAAAATTTTTAACACATAAATTTCAAACACAACTGTACCTAAACAGATTAGTATTATAATAACCTCTTGATAATATTAGCTTATCAGTTTAAATAAAAATACTGAATACTGATTTCATGGATTGATATTTTTTACGTCCACACCCTTTATCCACCATCTTCGTATTTTGCATATTTCTTCTTTAGAAATATAAATATGTACGCAGTATCCCTTCTACTTGCCCTATTCCAAATAACACATGTCAAAAACAATAATTAAATCCATTTTAGCCGTTTATTAAGTATCTGTATACGTACCTATACTATGGTCCATCGACGGTGCATGATTCCCGTATGCCAGTGACTCACCGGACTAATGGATTTGACCTTACTCTGTGGGTCCATGCTAAGGGGCCGGTGCAACTGGCAGCGAGAAATTATCGTACAAATGTATTCTCTTTTTGAATGTTTTTTTTTTTTTGTTTTGACTTGGAACTTCTTTTAAAGTAGCTGATTTTCGCGCCAAAGACGCTTCGAAAATTGTTTATGGTTTTGCTCAAGCCTGGTTTACCTTGCTGGTATCCTTCTTGTTATCTACCACGTCAAGGAATTCTAGTAAAATATTACTCGGTGTTTTAATTAAACCTCGCATATAAATTAAACATGTCATTAAATAAACACACGTTATCCTTATATTCTATTGCGCTTTAGTATACAATTACTATGATGGTGACTAACACTACCTTAGCGTGTATAAGTCTCCATCCAATTCAAACTAAAACCTGTCCTATTTTAGCTCAGGTATTGTTTTCGAAATAGCGCTGTTGGAAATAATAGCCCCTGTCCATCCTCGATCTGCGCTAGTGCCTAGTTGTAGCTGCAGTTATGTTGGGTTTTACATGTTCTCTTACACTGTCTTTTATTTTTATGTTAACAGTACCATGGTCACTGGCACGTTTTGTGTCTCGTAGTCTAAACGAGGCTTTAGAAACGATTTTAAGAGACATCGAACTGTGTTGTTGGATATTCCCCGCGATTACTTTTTTTTAGTAGATATGTACGAGTCTAGGCATTTCTTGTGGTTAAGTTTTGCGGTTTTGTACCTATAATGAATGTTTTCTTAATAAATAAAATGTTAGTATTTTTTTTTAGTCTCGTGAGCTTGTTTTTTTACACCATGACTACATAATACTAATCGTTTAGTTCTACTATTAATTAATCGTCTTCGTTATCTAGCCTGTAAAAATATTTGTAAATTTTAGGATTTTTTAATGTCATCTTACATCTATCTTTACAAGATTTTTTAAATCTCCAATGCGATAAATGCGCTTATCCTAACTTATTAAAACTGACATCTATAATTTATTATAAATAAATAAATAAAAATTTTGTTCTCAGTTCAGGTTTTAAAACAAAAGCAATACATGTCATCTACCTCACGTTGGTTCAATAATTTCTAGGAAACCCATTAAAAGATAATTTTGTTAAGTTGCCTAGTGTTAAAACACGCTCGGACTTGGTACGACGGATTTCGTTGGTTTGGTTGGTACGAGACTGACAAAATCCGACGTACCAAGTTTGACCGTGTGTTTTTAAGAATTTGTTCACTCTCAATAAGGTTCAGTTGAAAACCAGCGTCAGGCAACTACCACTGACTACCATGTGGTTGTCTGGCATTTTTGCTGAACTGGACCTATTTGGCGCAGCCGTGAGACACACATTGTTTTTTTTTTTTAAATTTTGTTTTTTACAGTGTGTGAATCCATGTGTGCCAAATAAAATATTTTTCTTTCTTTCTTTCTTTCTTTTAATATTTTTCTGGTGTAGTAGGTAACTTTCAAAGACTATGGTGTCAAATACTGGATAATGTTTTAAAATCCTTTACGTAATACTTTAAAAGTATATCTTATTAAATCTGTCTAGCCAGCCCGTAAGTTAGTAAGAGCTATTTATTGTACGATCTCTTTTGATATAACATTATTCTAGACGGATACTGGCCTAGCACAAACCAATGTCACTGTGTGTTCTCAGAAACAACAGTCCGGATAACTTTCGTGGAAATATTTAACTTTTATGAATCCATCTCAAACTATATCTTTATCTCGACTTTCTTTTACTTTTAAGTATATCATCCGTTATTCATGAATGGCAAGCGAAATGTGGGTGTTTTAAGCCAAGGAATGAAGTTACGGGAAAAGACATTAGGACCAAAACACACGGATAATGTCCTATATAAAATCCACCTTAGAGCGGGAGAAGTCATCCCCATCTCCCAGAAAAGGAAGGGTACAAACACAAAACTACGATGCGAGCTCGCACGATGCTTCGCAAGAACTTGCGAATTGATTCACATCGTTCATTGTATGTTTACCACGACTGTTTAAGGGATAGAGCCATACAACATTATTTTTTCCCAAAAATATTTAAAAAAGGTCACAAGTTGGACACCGCCGGCACTACAATGTTCAACACAGGTCACGGCAGGTCATAGCGGGCATTAGGTGCAGCAAACAGCTGGGTGCAAATGCAAAACAACCCCTCAGTCGCCTGGATGACCCGGTGACTAAGTATTTTTGCTGACATAACAATTTGTACATAGTTGTTGTGTTGTACATAGATTCTTTACATAGAAATACTAGATACGTGTTTCAGGTTTCGCATATACGAAAACTAATGTTGTATATAATAGGGTATATATCTCCATTTCTCTTTCTCGCTTGCTCGACTGACACTTCATGGTAAGGCCCCTGAAACAATCTTTGCCGCACGAAATCGCATCGCAGCTCCGGGCGACGGCGGGCAATGGGTAGCTCGCCATCCGGACCGAGCCCAAGTCGTCGCCACGGCGCGTAATGTTCCACGCGCGCCTCAAGGAGATGTCAGCAACCGTAGGGGTCCAGCAGGGACTGGGGCCATGGTTGATGCGAAAGAGAACCCTGGAACGAAGGCAAAGAAGGAACAGGAGCGAGTTTTAGTCAGTAAAAATCTGACTCGAAAGGGCGGGAGATGTCCTTGGATGATTTTACCTACCTTTAAAAAATAAACCCTGTGGGCAGATAACGTAATAATACCTCCTGTATTTCTTGGAGGCGTTGGCGGTGTACGACACCCACATTACGCTGGTTATTATTAGCTGCTATTGATTTCGACCTTTTGAAAGGAAAGGAAGCTGATAAATTGAATGGAATTTTTATATTTTTTTGCCAAAACTGAGCCTTTTCACTGTAGCTAGGTTATTAATCAATCTTTTCTCCTCTAAAGCCCTTGTAAGACTAAAACATTCGATCCATCTTTCCCATCTCGCATAGAGAGGTAAAAAATGGCTAAGAGCTATGTTTAGGATGATTATTAGGAAGTGTAATTATTGTAAACTAGTGCTCCGTCCCGGCTTCCCATGCGTGCAAATTATATAAATAAACCTTCCTTGTTTGTTGCTATTTCTATTAGTGAAAACTGCATCAAAATCCATTGTGTGGTTTAGAAGTATGCAGATAAACATACAGACGCGGAAAGCATTCTCTGATAGTCATCAGGGAATGCTTTTGCTTTGCTTTTTATTAGACTTGTGATCACAAGTCTACAATCTAGTGGTCTTTAATTCTAGAGTAAATAGGTTACTGCCCTTTTCTAGACAGGTGGCTAGAATCCCAACAGTGGGAACATTTTAAGTCTGCTTATGCTAAATAGGTTACTTGTAGGAAAGCGAGCTCCGTCGTCGACCACATCCTCACTTACTATCAGCCGGGGGGCTGATAGTAAGTGAGGCAGGCTGGGCAGGCTGAGTAGGCTTGAGCATAGGGCGGCAAAGGACATGGTAAAAAATGGCCTATGAACCAACACGCATGAAATATTTGCTATAATTATTAGTTTTTTTAACTAATAATTATAGTAAAGAACGGACACTTCTTAATTTCGAAAACATTTTAAAAAACACTTTCGTCCTTAGCTTCCGTTATATCAATTTGAGGTTTATAATAGGCAAAGGTATTATAGCTCATACAGTCAAGTCTTTGTAACAGCACTTTTAATAAGAGTTTGACACAGACAAGCGTCACTATTCTCAACACTTGTTATACGATAATGATTTTTAGTTACAAACAGTCCGCTATGATGTCGCGGAACCATAATAAGCCTTATCAAAAAACTCGATTGAAAGCGCTGTTTGACACGAGCAATAATATTGACACTGGCAGTTGACGAATTGACAGATGACAACATTTGACATTTGGTAGTAATGTTACTTGGCGCGCGAATTCTGTGCTCGATCTGCGTAATTATAACCTCAAAATCCGAGTGTTTTGATTTTTTCAGAATTCTCAAAAGTGTCCGTTGTTTTAATGTAGGTTTAATCGAATATATACATTATCTAAAACCCAAAGAGTAAATACACCTCCCTGTTGGATCTTAGGCGAGCTATGTATGGACGACGAGCAATGTCCTTTGGGGACCGATTTTTTTTTTGCCACCTCTTAAAAATCAAAAAGATTTTTGCATGACGGTTTTCTGAAGTCTCACAGATAGAAGTCTGCAACAAATTTTGCTGATGATTTTCTTCTCTCACTTGTCATTGCACATTCCGAGAGTAAAAGAAAAAAAATAGGAATTAAAAAAAAAACTTAAAAAAACCTTGAACAGTGATAGAGAGGTAGTCTTAAGTCTTAAAGCAGGAGATGACAGTTGTAGAGGCAAGGGCGACAAAAACTGTATAGCCTATGCCTTAAAATTTGTAAATCCGCCACTGTCCTAAGATATTCGATAGGAAATCTTAACGAAACTTGTTGCCGATCTGTTGGTGCAAAGTTATTGCGTACGTTAGAGCCCTTTGCTCTTTGGCGTAATCTAATTGACTAGCAACCAGATTAGATCGCTGCGCAATTCTCTTTATTCCAACTTAACACAATCGTTGAGACGGGAAGTCGTTGTCTTTGTGGTCATGTAGAAACTTTTTGGGCAGTTTTTTCGGGAGTGGAAATAATAGTCCTCCGAGAACTTTCTGGGATATTTGTTTGAAGAACTGTATAAAAAAAAAGTAATTTACGGAAAAAATACTTCTATCTATATCTACATTACTTTATTTTGCTTTATTAAAACTTTTTGAAAGTCAAAGGTACCGTACAAAGACGGAACAGCTTCAGACATTCTCTCCCAGTCAACCAAGAGTGGTGGATCAAGCTTGTTTCTAACTTCTACGTGCCAGATTACCTAGTCTTTCCTTTAGTCGTTTATGTCGCCACATAAGAACTAAAATTACAAAAATCCTACGTCCCGGCATCAAAGTTAGCGATTAGAACATAAATTCAACAGCCCGAAATTAACTATCGGGAAGTTCCCCGGACCAGACACAAAACCTGTCTGGTCGGAGGATCCTTCCTTTTCAACGGAGGTATGTGGGACTTCACTCTCTGTTATGCGAAACAGAGTAATTACCTCTATTTTTTTAAATATTATTTATAAACTAGTGCTTGACTGCGGTCCCTCCTGATGGTACGCAATAATGCAATCGTTGATGGTGATGCACACTAATTTCTTAAGAGCCTATTCACTGCACCCTTGAAGACACCTAAATTATAATCGGACGGGAAGAACGAAGAAGAAAAGTAAAAGAGTTCCAGTTTTTGACTCTGGTCCCTAGCTATATCCTGCCATCATTTTCCTCAACTGATACGAAAGGAACCTTGCCTTATGCACAGTAAATTCCATAGGTTACACCCTGATCGGTTCTACATCCAGTTGGAGCGAGATGGCGTGTAAGATTTATATGGACTAAAACCCAAATGTGTTCCCTCAGATGCCCTTTGCGTTCTAGGGCCACAGTAACTCTTTTAAACATTCTCGCTGCCACCCAGAATTACCATTTCCACAGTAAGAACAGTCACTGATCTAATCTCTCAAGGAAAGTTATAGTGCGAAAGTGGTTTGTCATCTTGCGTGAGACATAAAAGTAATTCAACGATGACAGTATGTTTTAACGATACATCAGCGGCTATCATTATTGCGAGTTGTGAGCCTAAGTGTAGATTGCGGTTAACTTTCGACGGTGTTGTGTCGCATTCTTAGGGCCTGCGCACACTTGAGACAAGACTGTCTTAGACTGACTTGTCTGCGACAAGACTGTTTTGTCTACGACAGGGCGCACATCATCAAGACAAAACAGTCTAGCGGCGTACGGCCTGTGTTGCCAATTTACTGGATTTTCCATTAAAACTGGTGGTGTTAAAACCCATTTAGTTGCGAAATATTGGTTTTAGTGGCTAGTGGATTTTTCTAATGCTTTATATATAAGAACTTTATTTGAGACTTTTATATTTAAACGATACAGGTCCATATTAATGCTTTAGTAAAATTCAATTTCTTACTAAAAATGCGATCACTCGGGTGTAAATCTGCTCATAGAATCCATAATTATCAATCTGATACCAACGATGATGGTGCAAACAAAAATGATTCCTCTGAAGACGACTTAATACTTGTTAATAAGTAATTTGTATGTTGATTTACCTACTCATGTTAATTTACCCACAAATGGTATTTTGATCAACTAATTGTTAATTTTTATCACTTATTATTAAAGGAAACTAATAACCTATATGCCTACTTATTTTATTTCGTACAACACACATTTTTTTAGTGGGAAATTTTGGGTTTTTTTTTATGGGATAATTTTCTGTTAGTGGTTTTCTGGTGATTTTAAAAGTTGACTCTAGTGGTAAGTTAGTGTAACTGTTGGCAACACTGGACGTACCTTCTCACTAGTAGTCTCTTCAGAGCAAAACAGTCTTGTCATAGACAAGTCTGCGACGTCGTAAACAAGTCTGTTTAAGACAGTCTAGTCTCAAGTGTGCGCAAGCCCTTAGTTATGATTAGCAGTGCTACCACGATCTCTTAAAGCTATCCTTTTACAACCTAAACTGAACTGTTAAAGGGATGGAGCTATATGGGGTGCTCCATTCCTCTTTTTCGCTCGCACAACTGACATTTTAACACTTCATGGTAAGGGCCCTGAGATCGGAATAAGTAGTCTGTAAGTTCGTTGGCTAGAGTATATTTAGGTACCTAAAGTTCGAGGAAATAAGAGAGTTGATAATACCTCGTCTAAAATTTAAGATTTAAGAATTACTCATCATCATCATCATCATCATCATCATCATCATCATTACAACCGAAAGTGTCCACTGTTAGACATAGGCCTCCCCCAAGCGTCACCACAATGACCAATCCTGTGCGTCTCGCATCCACCACATTCCCGCGACTCTCACCAGGTTGTCGGTCCACCTTGTGGGAGGCCTTCCTACGCTGCATTTTCCGGTGCGCGGTCGCCACTCTAGAACCTTTCGGCCCCATCGACCATCCGTTCTACGAGCAATGTGCCCTGCAGAATGAAAAAGAAATAATTAGAACTAAATTATTACCTCCCTTTCAAAACAGAAAAAAAATAATTCAAATTAGTATAAAAAATCTAAGAAATGAAACTAGAATAACTAAATAACACCGTATTTTTATTATTTTTATGGAAGTTATTTCGACTTTAAATGTGCGAAAAGTCAGTAGCATAGAATCAGGAGGTGTGTTCTTTGTGTGAGAATTAGTTAGTTTCAGTTGTATGTTTCTAATTAAGGAGACTCTCAGTTTCACAAATAAATATTGAACAAGTTACAATGTTTTTGCGGTTTCTCTTGCGGCTAAAACTTCGCGTGTACTTTCATTGATATGAAAACTGTAAAAACATAGTTGTAATTTTATAACTCATAAAAACGCTATGTTGTTTGTATTATACAATGGGACACTGACCTCCATACGATGCTATTGTTTCAACATCGACGTAACACTTTAATTGTCACACCTAATCGCTAGGTTTTCATTCATTTTCCACTGCGATATAAGTGTTAAAGAAAAATGGCTGTTATTTTTGGTTACACAAGTGTTAGAATAGATTGATGTGTTTGGAGTTGACTGATGGGCCTCGGTGATCGTTAACACAGTTACCGTGTTGTTGAATGTTGTTTGCCTTTGTAATTAAGGACGGGGTTTCTTTGGGAGCGATTGTGTTTTGGGCTGGAGATAATTTTGTTTGAATTTAAATCATATCCTTTAGGAAATAGGACTAAAGTTCAATTGTAGCCGAATATTGGCATAGATTTGTGAAATTGTTTGGAACGCATGAACGATATACATCAGAAATCAGAAATATTTTATTTGTGATACACAAAGACACACATTTATACAAAGTTTAAATAAAATAATAAATTATGGATCCAATAATACATACGGTGATCATTGCACGTCAAAAGTATATACATTTACCAATAAAAATTCATAATGAGCAATGATTATACACGTACACATATGAATCCATAATTACTTACCGATTTCGCCACCTTTGTTTTCTACTTATGTCGTAATTGTAAGCGTCAGTTAAAATTACTAACAGAAGTCCTTATTTCACTCTTGTTTTAATTATTTTAATAATTGATCCGCAAGAAATCGGACTCTGCAATATTTGGAAACAAGATACCGTTAGTTTATGATAAATCGCGTAAAATTGTAAAACTCTTTATTTTCAATATGATTCGGTTACATTACAAATGATCAAAGGATGAGATTTATTGTAGGTATTGGAAATAATTTATTCATAGAGTGTAAATTTCACGATTTATTATAATCTTACGGTGTTTGCAATTAAACGGTGACGTAATATCCAAAACGCGTCGTCCGGTGTTAACGGGATTAAACCCCTGGGCGAAATTACTTTCTACATTCGGTTCAGAAATTGAGGCAGAATTTTTTGGACCACGGATGTCGTTGACTTCTTGATTGATGATGTTGAAATTCTCGTCGAGTACTTTGTTTTGGAGACACGCTGATCCTGCTTTATTTCAACGCTTGCTCGGGCCTATCTCTGCTTACTAGCCACTGAACGAGTATCGATCAATTATTAAGATGTAGTCAGCGTCTATGAGGATGCGGGATACTCGCTCAACTAACAAAATGGTTGACTAACAGACTACTGCGTGTTTTACAGAGTTACAACATGCAACGCTACAAAAGTAAATAGGTTATGTGGTGTTCACTATAATCACTATTTAGGGATTCGGGTTTATAAATGAAACAACCAAATTATCAGTAAGCAGGCACAACCTCAGAATGACGTCTACTCGTCCTCAGGGACGGAACGAGTGTGCCCCGACGCCACACCTCAGTCGGTCTACATTTAATGTGTATACCACATCTCTTCCTTTTTATAAAATGATTTAGATTTCAAGATATTTAGCACTCAGATGATAATTTACAATATTCGCTGTTTCGGTTTTGAAGTACAATTACACTATTTAGGATTACTAATGTCTATACCACATGTCTTCCTTTTTATAAAATTATTAAGATTTTAACTGCAATTACAATATTTAGCATTTATGCGCTAATTTGTGTTTGAAATGCAATTACAGTATTTAAGATTTTGAAATTAAATGCGTTTCACATACATTTTTACTATGTTTTGTATTTAAATATTCTTTAAGTTTTTAAAGTACAATTTACTATGTTTTGCATTTAAACATTCGTTGAGTTTTAAAGTACAATTTACTATGTTTTGCAGTTAAACATTCGTTGAGTTTTAAAGTACAATTTACTATGTTTTGCAGTTAAACATTCGTTGAGTTTTAAAGTACAATTTACTATGTTTTGGACTTATAAATATAAAATTAGAACATGTAAGATTAATTAAACTAGATGAGGCCTGTGTTTCCTAGCTGACTGCTCTGAGAAGAAACACAGAAACAAACTCAGAGGTCAAAGTCATTTTAAAATCCGCAGTAAACGTGTAATGGTCAAATCATTTATGAGAACCGTGCAGATTAGTGTCTGAGATGATATTTTGAGTAAAGAACGACGGAGATTGGAGTGCATTTAGTATTTACACTAGATTTACAGATATACTGTAGCATTTAGCAATATATGTAGTAGTATTTTATTTAAACTTTAAGAAACATTTCCATTTGCTTTCTACTTTCTACGTGTTTTAAATTGAAGGTGATGCTTCATACTCGGTGGTCTTATGTATTCTTTGTCTATTTGATGTTCCTCTTGATCTTTTATCCAGCTCCGATATCTGGCTTCCTTTATGACGAGTGAGGGTATCTTTGTTTATTAATTTATATTTTGGTTTTTTGTATCTAACTTCTTAGTTTTGAAGTATAGCACAATGGCAATAAACCGATGAATTTCTGGTTTTGAATTTTCTTTTTGGCTTATTTAAACATCTGGCCTTGGATATTTCTTAAGGTCTGACACCATCATTACAGTCTATTTTGCTTTGAATCTTTTTAATTCTGGATTTTGAATCAAGTATTGAAAACATTATTCTTCGTTTAATACTGTATGTATATATTGATTTCCTGATTACACATTTGTCTGCCACTATCAAGTGCATTTTCTTTGTATTTCTTTTTTCACATTAGGATTTACTCTTGTATTATGAGTGCATCCACAGACATGTAAACTGACTTGCACAAGACACCCAGACTCGGAACAACCATCTGTAGGCCAATTTAGGATTTGCAATTTGCACTTTCGAAATATGTATATGTTTTAAACACTATTATTTTGTTCTATCTAGAAACAATTTCGCTCTTTTAGTGAATTATGGGAATCAGCAATTGGTTTCTTTTAAACATAACACAATTATGTTATTTGGTTTCGATATTACCCTAAATACAATTGTGTATTGTGCTTGTTTTTATATAGTCCTCAGGGCTTATAAAAGTTATGTTTTTAATTTCTAAATAAGGTCTTTATTTTTGTAGCTAGGGAATATGTTTATGACCTATATTTTATTACATGCGCAATTGTTGGATTTCCCACTATGTGAGTACTAGATACATTAGTTACCATTTACTGGTTGGCCTTTGAGTTGGATGTGCTTTGGCGGTTTGGAATGTCATGTTTTGCTTATGGTGGCGCATATGCTAGGTCATTCATTTCCCTACAGGAGAGTAGAGCTGAATGGTTCTAGGACATAAGTTCATGTTCGTGAACTAATGCTATCAATAGGGACTGGTCATCTCGCAACTAGGTACCATGGTTTATTGTTCTTGTAATCATTTATTGATCCGAGTGTCAATAGAGTTTCTTGCACGTTTAACATGCTAATTTGTATTGAATTCAATTGAATACACCCAAAACTTGTGCGTCGTTTTTATCTAACAGTATCATTTTCATTTGTCAGTTTCTGTCTCAGAAGTCTTTGTGGGTGAGGCCTTTAGTTGAGTACTGAATTAGCTAACCGAACTATCGTCAGCTCTACTTATGGATACGATCTCTTGTCATTATAGCCAAGAGATTTTTATTAATTTTGAAAACCAATTGTTTGATTTTTAGAGTTGTAAATTAGAGTTTCCTTTTACATGAAATTGGTTCAGAAAACATTGGATTTCCGTGTGAATGTCTGGATCGACTGTCTGTCTGACTGTGTTGTGTATTTTAACTAGTATGATATCTGATGACATCCATCGCGCCCAGAAACTGAATAAGTTTCAATTGATATATAATAAATACATAATTTTTAGTTTATTGAAACGTTATGGTTTTTTAACTCCGGTTTTCGGAAATTATTTAACCATGCCAAATTAAGTCAAAAGTGCCGCTAGTGGTTATTTATAATTCATTCAACCTTTTCTATTTTTTTTTTTTTTTTTTTTTTTTTTTTTTTTTTTTTTTTTTTTTTTTTTTTTTTGAACCTTTTCTATTTTGTTGAATGTACAGCAATTTACGATTGACTCCTTAACTATTTATTAATACAGGAACTTATTAGCTAAACAACGTAAACTAGTCCATTGATAAACATCTGCTAGGTGCGAACTAAGCTCAACGGCCACTTTAACAGCCACTTGAAAAGTCGAGGCATGATAAACTTCACTGAGATGAGAACTCTTTGTTTTTTTTTTTGTGAATTCTTTACATGTATCTCCAGATAAATACGAATGTCATCATCAGGCTTACCCAGACCTATTAGAGAAATCCAAAACATGAATGATCGTTTTAATTACACTTCAGGTCTCTATAGATTTGCTTTTTATCAATAGAGATCTTTAAGTTGGCAATGGAATTCAGATCAAAGCCTTGTTTTAAGTACATTTTATCTACGACATAAGCTTTGCTAGTAATACTCCAAAGGTAATCCCCCTGGCACGTTTATTTATATTAAGATGCTGATACCTGTGATACAATGTTTTTCATTAGTACAGGTACCAAAGAAATTTGGCAAAATTGTTTTTTTTTTTTTTTTTTTTTTTTTTTTTTTTTTTATTGAATTTCTATTATTTAGCCTGTAAGAATCAATTGTAATTGTTACATTGTCGTCGACGCGACACGTGGCAAATTAGATAAGTAGGTTGGGAACCTACCTACCAGTAAGCACTAGACGTTTTCTTTAGTACTTTGTGTTTCTAATTTTTTGTTTTATTGTTGTCATTTGACGAGAGTCAGCTACCCTCGTTTCGCATTATTTCTGCAAATAACGCTTAAACCACCTCTTTATGCCATTTGCATTAATTATAGAGCATGACTGTTTTTTTTTTTTTTTAAATTGCTCAAGCTATAATATTTTTTTGTGATTACCACAATTTTCATGACATGCATGATATCACCCAATTCATTATAGATATTTGACAGAGGTTAGTACTCTCTCTATGTCATTTGCATTAATTATAGGTCATGAACTGGATTTTCATTAATTGCTCGAGCTGTAACCACTTTTGTGATTACCACAATTTTCATGACATGCATGATAGCAACTAGTTTATTGTTATTTGTCATGAGGTTGGTAGGTACCTTTTTGTTTTATTGGTCCTTGTATTGGAGTGTTTCTGGAAATAACATTTGAAAACTCCTTTTGTGCAATTTGCAATAGTTTAGAGGAAAGGAACTTTTATCACGTTTGTGATTTTAGTTGCCACACCGGCAACACTTCCTGTTCAAGTGTCAACTCCTTTATGGCGGGTACTTATTTCATTTTGTCTCTGGCAATTGTGGATTAAGTAGTTCAATTGCGGGTTTGCTGTTATAAAGGGTTTAGGTATAGTTATGATTTTTTATTGAATCCAGAATTATATTTACAATTCAATTAATTTATTTCAAATAGAATCAAGAATTGTACCTACAATTCAAATCAGTTATTTTTCTTAATTTTCATCTTGTTCTTGTTATACTAAACTAAGATAAAAGAATAGAGTAGGTACACAACACATCGTTACTTTAGCTAAACCGCTGAATTAACTGTAGCCGGCTGATGATAAGACTTGTACCTACGGGTACTGTTCCCATAACATTTTAAATAAACAAACTCTAGCTAGTAAGTCACACAAAGGTTCATTATCCGTAACTCAGCTAATCGGCCCTTTGAAACAGAGATTAAATCCAAACACATCGGGGCGTTATAACGCCGTTTAGATGTGACGAATTCTTTGTTTGATAAGTAAAGCCAGTACAAAATGAATTGATCTAATTAGCCTTTTAAGGATTTCATGACACTTAGGTATTTAGTTTTATCAATATTGTAATACCTCACAGTAGGCATCACTTAACTCCGAAGTATCGAAGTGGTACTTAGCGTTAAAACTGGTACATTAACGATATTAACGTTGGAACATTTTTTAGGTCTAATAATATCTTTCGATAAAATTAGCTTCTATTAACGTTTAATCGCTGGAACTGATTAACGACATTAACGTTGGAACATTTTTTAGATCTAATAATATCTTTCGATAAGATTAGTATCAATTAACGTTTAGTCGCTGGTACATTTTGATCGAATATCTTTTTCATTTGGTTCGATCCATTAACGATGTCGCTGGTACATTTTGATCGAATATCTTTTTCATTTGGTTCGATCCATTAACGATTTCTCGTTGGTACATTTGATCGAATATCTTTTTCATTTGGTTCGATCCATTAGCGATTTCTCGTTGGTACATTTGATCGAATATCTTTTTCATTTGGTTCGATCCATTAACGATTTTTCGTTGGTACATTTGATCGAATATCTTTCCATTTGGTTCGATCTATTAACGATCTCTCGTTGGTACATTTGATCGAATATCTTTCCATTTGGTTCGATCTATTAACGATTTCTCGTTGGTACTTTTATTTCGATTTTTTCAGTATCATATTATGTATCCACAAACGAATTTGGTCAACAAACATCGTATTTGGTATTTATTATTTTTATTTTTTATCTATTGTCGAAATGTAGAGACAAATTGTATGTCGTAATCACCTTTCGATATACGGTCCCGTTTATGTATTGAGTGACGTAATTATTTCATCGATCTATGCAGCACATCCCTCAGCAAATCACCAAGGCAGATCGCTCATAGATAACAACAGAAATATGAACATAGAAATATGAAACATTTACTGAATTTCACTTAGTTAGCGGTCACTTCTTCTTTTTTCAAAACGCGTGCTATGAAATAATAATTTCATTGCTGACCAATCCGTAAGTAGTACATTATTTGATTTATGATCACTTTACTTACTGCGCTTTTACTCGTCGCCAATGTGGTGTTCACTATAATCACTATTTAGGGATTCGGGTTTATAAATGAAACAACCAAATTATCAGTAAGCAGGCACAACCTCAGAATGACGTCTACTCGTCCTCAGGGACGGAACGAGTGTGCCCCGACGCCACACCTCAGTCGGTCTACATTTAATGTGTATACCACAGGTTACTTCTAGGTAAGCGCGCTCCATCGTCGACCGCATCGTCGCTTTCCATCAGGTGAGATAGCGGTCAAGGGCGAACCTATCAACAATAAAAAAAAAGGTCATATTGTACATAAAGGTCCGATGATTAGGGGCTGAAACGCAAAGAGTACCTGAAGGAACACAGATCTACTTGTGTTTCTTCAGTCGGTAAAATTCTGACACAACTTCTCGCTCCATTTTAGTCTGACACGCCCTTTCGCTCTAACCATTTCATGATTTCCTACTTTGGAGGTATGCGGAACAGAGTGTAAAGTCCCGCAACGACCTCCGTTGAAAAGGGAGGATCCTTCGGCCAGACGTATGTTACGTCTGGTGAGCAACTGCCCGATAGATGATTTCGGGCTGGTCTATATGTTCCAATCGCGCGGAGAACTTTGATTGCGCGATGCAGGATTAGTGCTTATGTGACGCCATAGATGTCGCCACACCACCTCAAAAAAAGGGTTAGCTCAGTGTTTATTCAATCAAAGAAAAAAAACTGATGTTTTGCTTTGCCTAATTTCTGTTAAAAAAAGAACTTTACAAAGAGTTGATATAGCTGTTATTGATGTTTTTGTCTAGTTTTTTGCAGAGGATTGTCGATCGATTTGTTTGCTGATTTATTGGTATTGTCACTGTCATGCGAATTAACATTGAAGCGTAGTAATTTATCTGTGAAAAGTGATTGGTTTCAGTATCATTGAGCCGTAAATGAGATCGTTACCGATTTCTCTTCAACACATATTTAAAGCGCAATTGCGACAGCAATACGACTTAAATATTTATTTATTGTTTTATCCTTACATCGGAACGCCTTGCAGCAATTACACCAATGTAGTACAATTAGTTCAGAATCTGCTACTTTCCAACATCGTGAGCGCAGTGGAATGATAATCATCAAAGGAGCGGCGCGGCGGAAGGTCACGTCGTTCGCTTACGCAGCATCACGCCATCGCTCCTCCAGGATTCCACATGTATCAAATCCCATATCGAACACATTTTGAAATGTCAAAGCTTGTTCGATGAGTTTTTACAAAGAAAATTGATTTAAATTGAAAAATACGGAAAAAATTTACATCTTTAAAGTTATATTCAAGAGCAACTACGAATGGTGCTACTTTGTGTGTTTTCTCGTTGAAACTGGGATCTTTAATCTGGGTTGCGGCTGAACACATAAATCTATTATTGGTTCATTTTAGTCTTTGCCAGTTTAGTTGCTGTTACCGATAGTTAATGACTGCTGTTAGGCGTGTAACCAAACAGTACCGGTTTCGGGAATTTCAAGAAATTTGTTAAATAAAATATAAAATAATATGTAAAATGTTGCTGAATTTTACGTGTTCTTGACAGATGAGAATGCGGATGTTCTTAAAAATACTGGCTTACTCTCAGGTCAAAGTTGCAACCTTACACGATAGTTGAATGCGGACGACGAACAGTGGGTAGCCCGCCGTCTGTCTGGATCGAGTCCGAGTCCTAGACGGTGCGTAGTAAGTGATCCACGCGCGCCTCAAAGAGAGCTCAGCAGGGCCTTTTCCCGCTAGGGCCAGGGGAAATATCTGTAAGGGAAACTGTAATCCTAGAACGCAAAGGGAACTCCTTCAGTTGCCCTTTTACGTTCTAGGACACAGGTGGGTTTTAGTCAGTAAAAGCCTGCTACGCCTTCTTTCCACCCTAGAGCGAGAGGAAGGCATTAGAGATTTCCCACCTTAAATAAAAAAAAAAAAACACGATAGCTGAATTGCAATACTGGCAAAAAACACCAATTCCATGGCCTTTATGAAGATCAGATAGAGAACCACTGACTTATGACGAGTACCTTCGCCTAACTCTTTGATTAGAAGGCGTGGTCATCCAATGTACCAGTAAACTGTCAAGCCAGTACGTAATAGAAACCACGTGTTCGCGTGTTTATAACATGGACTTTATAAGCGGAATATACCATCACGCATGTATCCTTTGTAAGGGAAGTAAACATATTTAAGTGGTCTCTTCCAAAACCTTGGAAACTAAGTACTTTTTGGTGAAATCAAACGACCTGTGTTTTTTTAGTGTCCGACTGAAACATACACACACACATTCATTCTGCGTACAGCTAAGGAGTGGAATTCCTTGCCGAAATCTGTGTTTCCTGATGGCTCCAACCCTGGAATCTTTAAGTCAAGAGTGAATAGGTTACTTCTAGGTAAGTGCGCTCCATCGTCGACCACATTGTCGCTTTCCATCAGGTGAGATAGCGGTCAAGCGCGAACCTATCAAGAATTAAAAAAAAAAACACGATTTTTTTTTAGTAGTTTCGGTTCTTTTTCCAATTTCGACGAGACCCGGTTTTCTACTGAACAAGTCTTAACAGAAAAGCTGTTAAAACTTATAAATAATATTTCGATATTGTTATTCACTCTCGAAACACGATATAGTTATGCTTAATTTTATAGTGGCAACTTTCATATGGTATTAATCCTTTAATCGCCCGTGTTGGATAGATCCGACGAGTGTTTTCGTGTCCTATTCGCCAGGGTCGTGTAATTGCGACTGGGTAGGTACTCCATCTCATTTAGCTCTTCAATCCCCATAGGTGACAGAAGAGCTGACGAGATGGAGAAAATTTGGTCGTCGGATACTGGGAGTTTTTGTCGATGTAGGCGAAAAAGGATTAAATAAATAATAAATCCGCCAGCTTAAGAGTCAGTTTCAGTATTCGACCACTTCGACCGAATCCGAAACCTCACCCAAAATCAGTTTTTCTAATCGAATCTTCTTCTCTTCTTCTTAGCTTTAAGAAGTATAAGAAACTACATAGTTGTCTTACTTTTATAAATCCTTGTTTGAAACAAAGTATAATAATGGACGAAGTTGGTTTTTATAGCGACGAGATAGGTAGACGACAATGTTGCCATCGCGGGTGGAATAGATGAGGTTGGCTTAACAGCATGAGGATTGATTACCCGAGATGGCGGCGCAGTCTTCCACGAGCGCCTCTTTTTATAGGATACTATAAAAAGAAAACTAAACTAAATTCGAGCGTGTGTAATAACTTAATAACACACGCTTGAATTTAGTTCGACGGATAAAATCAATCGACCAAAACCGTTCTCGCAACAGACGACTGAATCCAATAGTTGCTTTGCGTACGATGTCAAGTGCACGTTGTCCGCTAGCGGACCTACACGGACTCGAATAAAATTAATTATTATGGTCGCCGAACTACTCTATAGAGTTGGTTCGGAAGCGAACCAAATTCGTGGTCCGATCGTACCAACCAAGTCTAAGCGTGTGGAATAACTATCAGACGTATAGGAGAGTTAACACCTCTCTCCCCATTAGGGGATGAGTTCGCGGATGGCGAATCAGCACTCATTCGCGGGGCAGTGGTAGTTACACCGCAAACCCTCCGCTCACCACAGGGCGGAGGAAGCCCATGAAGATTTCCACCCTGATAAAAAAGGAGCTTGGGGATTGCCACAAGCAAGCATAAGCATAATCGGCCTTGTAATGTTCCCACTTCTAGGACTGAGGCCTTTGGAGAATGGGCCGTAATCCACCACGTGCGAAGTCATTTTTAGAGAAGAGAAGAGAGTCATTTTTATTTCACATAGGCCTACATGGGGCACTTATAAAAAGTCAGAAGCTAGTGCATGAAGTAACATGTCTTCGATTTTTTGGTTCTAGTACATGCCGGCTTCCTTACGATGTTTTCCTTCACCGTTTTGAGAGCAGTAGCGATGAAATAAATTATACAAAGTAATGCGCCTGGCTGGGTTTGAACGACCTCTTCTGGACCTCTTCTTCTTGGAACTTGTAAGTCGGGGCAGTTGCCACTAGGCCACCACTGCACTGCTGCCACAAGCAAAGAGATGTTATTACACCATTAGACGAAGTCATGCTGCGGATGTAAATGACATTTTTATTAAATTGATGGTCAGTTGCACTTCTGAATGACGCCAAATAAAAAAGAACTATACTTCAAATTTACCTTTTATTTTCAGCTATTTTTGTTTTTACGGCTAATCTAGTTACGGTTTGTTTTTACTCTGTGTTTTGATTATATCATTGTTGAGTTGCGGAAGAGTTTCCTTTTACATAATGTAAAATTACGCACTTAGTGGTGCTTTATGGTTTAAGCTGTTACACAATAACGTTTATCGCCCATAAAATGTATTTATATCAGCCATAAGACCTCTACTGCTGGATATATTATTACTAGCATCTGCCAGTGTGTGTTAATATTATTTGTAACGCGTCGGTATTTAAGGTATTTTCAGAAAACTGGTGCCTTATTCTGAGAATTCCCTATAACTTGTCGCCTACCAATGTAATGCGTCTAAACTCACCATTTACGATGAGTGTGAAATTATAATTCAATTGTGTATACCTCTTTTTTTCTTATTATTGATAGGCTCGTGCCCAAACTTTATCTCACTTCATGGAAAGTGACGATGTGGTCGACGTTGGAGGACGCTTGCCTAGAAGTAACCTATTCACTCTTGATTTAAAGACCTGGGACGTGTAAAAGTTGCCTTTAACAGTTCCGTCCGGACTGAGCCCAAGTCGTCGACGGCGCGTAGTGTTCTACGCGCGTTTCAGGAAGATGTCAGCAACCGTATGGGCCCAGCAGGGTCGAAGCCTACTGGGGCCATGGGTGATGCGAAAGAGAACCCCGGGGCCCTGGAATAAAGGCAAATAAGAACAGGAGTAGGTTTTAGTCAGTAAAAGTCTGACACGAAAGGGCGGGAGATGTCATTGGATGATTTCCCACTTTAAGAAATCCCTTTAACAGTTCAGTTTAGGTCGTCAATGGATCGCGTTAAGAGTTTGTGGTAGGGATACTGTTTAACTGCTCGAGTTTTAGTTGATAGTTTAGTATTTGTAAGTGTCGATTTTATTGTTCACAAACTACGCGTTTATGTTCTGTACTGTCACAAGACGATGCTAGATGGTGACAAAGTTATATAAATATGTCACAGTCAATACTGTTAATTAGTCAAAACTAGTATTGACTGGCTGCTGTTAAAACTGTAAAAGTAAAAACACGTTAGTTTAATACTATTAAAAAAAATAATTAAATGTTTTAGTTGTCTCTAAGTACTTAGAATCACTACAAAAAATCTTTTTAAAATGATCACAAATAACAGACACCAGAGTCGCTACACCACACTGAGACAGTATCAAAATGGATCTTAAGTGCACGCGTGCGAGCTGGTCGCGCCGCCATGGTGTCCCGGTGAAATACAGCCTTTATTCGCCAAAGTCGTGTGTTTGCGATTGGGTACTCCATCTCATTTAGCTCTTCAATCCCCATAGGTGACAGAAGAGCTGACGGGATGGAGTATATAGCGGAGCTGGCGGAATAAACGCCAGTGTGTTTACTGGATGTAGGACGAAAGTAGGCGGTTAAAAAGGGTTTCGACGAATTTCCAGTTTTGATTCTGACGTGTAGGTACACTATGAAGGACGATAATGTGACTGTTGTTTCTAATAATAACTTTCTCTTAGTCACAATCAACTTTGTAGAGGTTGAAAGTTAGAATTTAACGATAAATTGTGTCACACGGACGATGCTGTCAGTACTGTGTACTTCGATAAATTAATTGCTTTTTGCTCTGTACATATTATGATGTTGAGATATATCCTAACGAACTTACTAACCTAGATAATAAGGATAAACTACTAACAAATTAGAAATAAAAATAGTACTTACTTAGAAGTAAACTTTAAAATGTTATGTTAAGGGTAATGGGAAATAAAGGCTATTTTATTTTATTTATATTATGATGTAGCTCTTTGGGTGGGAAATGATCAAATAATTCCTCCCGCTCTAGGTGGAATGAGAGCGACTAAAACCTGTGTTCCTTCAGTTGCTTTTTGCGTTCCATGGTTGCCGAACAATCCTGCAACCATTTTTATTTACGTGAGAAATCCGGGCTTCTCCCGCTCTGTGTGGAACGAGAGGGAGAGTCAGACTTTTACTGGCTAAATCCCACCGTTCTGTGTTCCTACAGTTGCCCTATGCGTTGCAGGACCGCAGTAACTCTACCATCGGACAACCCGACGTACGGCAAGTATCCACCCTTACGTTGTTGAAACACCAACGGTCCGAACTAAGCGATTTGCTTCGTCGTTTATACCGCGTACAACGAGGGACTGTAACAATTTGCCTGCTGCGGTCTTCCCGTCCAACTATAATTTAGGTGCCTTCAAGGCTAGAGTGAATAGGCTCTTAATAAAATAGTGCGCCTCACCATCAATGATTATTATTCTAGTTAATAATTCTAGATAATTTTTCATTCAACTGGACTGCAAAAGTCGGGGACAGCTTTGTGTGGTTGTCTCGCAGTGGGACTTGACGGGCTAGTTAAATTACACTAATCTATACTCCATTCACTTCTGCATTAGACAAAAGAGGTTCATAGAAGCAGGTGTGTACAACATTTATTTTTCGAGATAAATTAAAATAATTTTATTAAATATTGGTTTCGATATAAAATTTTAACATTACCTACGTAAATAAATTTGATTATTGTAAGGTAAGTTCTAAACAGTCAGATAGGTAAATGTAATGGATTTTTTTAAACGAACGTAACTTTATTTCAAACAATTTTTCAATTTTTTTAAATGGCATATCAACAAGTTTCCTCCTTACAAAGTATATGAATTGTCCACAATACAAGGCAACATGATAATTATTTAACATTCATACAAATAGAAATAACTAATATTATAAACTGTTTAGAACCATTTAAAATGAAGACTGGAAAACTTCTTATTCTTGTTGTTCCGGTAGGTTTTGCCGGTGATAGTGATGGCTGATTAGTCTTTTTATTTAATAAAAAGAAATATTATTTCATATCCAAATGGTAGTCTCCATCAACTTTTTTAGTTTCAAATATTAATGCAGCACCCTCTAAAAACCCATCTGATGATCCTGTAAAATTAAAATTAATCTGTCATTCTGAACCGGAGCATATACATGTATTATATTACTGAAAAAAGATTTTATAACCTATAATTAAGTAGCAACTAAGTTATTCACCGCACTATATCTTTCATTGTAAGACTTAATTTAAAACATATTGAACATCCAAAACTACCATCCCTCTCCGAGAGGAGTTATCACTGAGTCAACTTTGAATGACAATAAGTAATTTTAAGCCAGAAACTGAAGCCTGGAGGTCTGAGTCCCAACAGTGGGAACATCGTAAGGCCGACTATGCTATGCTAAGTAATTTTAAAAACAAATACACACAAATCAAGTCAGCCAGTTCAAGTTGGGTTCTTTAAACCCGTGGATAAACCTGCCTGGTGTGCTTCCTTTGAAGACTTCATAATAGTATCTTGCCATACTAAACTTTCTGTGTGGCTTATATATATCATAAAAAAAAATTAAGATTAATATTCACATGAACTTAACTTGTATGAAGGTTGTTTATAGCCTGGTGCACAGAAACTTAAGGTATATATTAACAGTACCATTATAATACCTTTATTAAGCCAAGTCTCATCTAAATAATATTATTTTTTTCTTCATTTCGAAGTATTTTCATGGAGATATTTGTGTCTCCACAAAACAATCTCCTGTCTGTCAATGGGTGCACTATTTCTGTTCAGTTTAATATACGTAAATCTTAGTTTCACCTTAACTATTTTGTACAGTGTTTTTTTTTTCAGTCCGGCAGAGTCTCGTTACCATTTACTGCTCCTAATATCGTGTCCAAGGCAACTCGGCAAAGAAAAAAAATGTGTTTTTGCTACGTATACCACATACTTGAATGTTATGTCCCGACCTATTACCCGTAAACGCATCTTATTCAATTTAATAATAGATTTATTTCTTCTTTTCCAGTTCCGTCCGCACCTCAGAACCTGACAGCTAACAACGTAACAACAGAGGAAGTCCACCTCTCATGGGCCCCGCCATTGACCTTTACACTGCGCACCCTTCCCAACACAGACCTAGACCCGAAGAGTCAAACACTGGTACCTGATCAACCAAGCAGGATACAAAAGAAGCAAGAGCCGCAAGGCGACGCACCAGTCAACGATGTGTTAAGCCAAGACCCGTCACCAGACGCACTAAACCCAGAAAGACAGAAAGACTTCGAATACACTTCCTACAACTGGTATAAGAACGACAAACCGAAATACAATGACGATTATTCTTCCCATGTCCTTATCGACGACTATAGGAGTAAAAGAGATGTCCGAACACATAGACATAGAAAGAGACGACAGGACAATGGGACAGAACCGAAAATGCATTACGAGAAGAATTTGGAAGTTCTAGAAGCCCATCCGATAGAGCAGAAAGAAGTCGTGAAGAAATCATATGGGCAAAGTAAACACAAGGACACTACTCAAGTCGCATATGTCCTTTATTATGAGCAGGGGGTTCCAAGGTATGATGTAAACATAGTCAATGGTACACAGACTACATTTGATGTGAAGAGAAAGAATGTGTTTCCTAGTGACTTGGGCATGGAGGATTATTCGAGGGCGACGAAGAATTTGACGCTATTGAACACTTCCGGGAAGGTGACGAAAGTGGTCGGGTTCCGCTTGAGAAATCTGAGTAAGTATGGTTTTAGATTGTTTTGTTCTTTTAGCTGGTGGTTAGTGCCTAATAATGGGGTTTGGGAAAGTTAGATGTTGTGTTTTAAGCAGCCATTCTGTTGTATGTCTCGATTTCGTGACCAATAAAATATATCGAATGACTTAGTTAATAATGGAGTTCTGATAGGCAGTCGCTCCATGTAAAACACAGGTATTCAGCCGCATCTGGTGAGACTGGAAGCCCATGCTAGTGCCTAACTAGCATGGGCTTCCAAAGGCTAGGAACATGATGGTGATGACTTTTTTTTTTATTCGCGACTGCGTTTATATGTACGCCCACTACTGCATGGGGTTTAAACATAGCTTCCGAAATGTTGGTAGGTATACCTACTGAAGTCACACTTCTATGCAGAAATTCTTTTTTACTAATAATTTAATCGTTGAATCCATTTGCAATTTTCTGTTTGCTATTTTTAAGTTTTTCAAATCTTTTTATTAACCCCGACGGAAAAGAGAGGTGTTAAAGTTTGACGTGTCTGTGTGTCTGTCCGTGGTATCGTAGCTCTTAAACGAATAGACCGATTTTGATGCCGTTTTCTTTGTTTGAAAGCTGACACGATGGAGATGGTTCCTTGGTACATTTTTTTTAGATTTTCGCGACAGTGTGGACAAAGCTCCGTCACACTTGAATTTATCAGTTGTGGATAGAAAAGAAGAACGTCCCGAATATATAATAAAATAATAATATAGGCGTATGTCGCAGTAACATCACGCCTATACTAATCAAAGGGTAAGGCAGAAGTGTGGCTGTGTTCGTTCAGCTACAAACTTGCTTTTTGTAAACACCGTAATCAATTGATCCGGAAAGAAATACCTGCTAAATAATATATGTCCATGAGGAATTACTCCTGTATCCTGGGTGCATTCACCAACACGTCAACTAGGTCATACAATTATTTTTTCATACTACACGCTGCGCAGTAGCCAATCGCTCAATCATTGCACCAACCGTGCCATCACTGTAACTTTTATTTCTGGAACTTGCGCACTTAAATATTGCGTTTATCTCCGACTGTCTTACTTTATGAGCAAGTATAGCATAGCATAGTCGGCCTTATAATGTTCCCACTGTTGGGACTCAGGCCTCCTCTCTAGGAGAGGGAATGGGCCATAATCCACCACGCGGGCCTAGTGCGGGTTGGTGGATGTCACATGTCTTCCAATTTTTGGTTCTAGGACATGCTGGTTTCCTCACTGTTTTGTGAGCAGTGGTAATGAAATAAATTACACAAAATAATGCCTGGCTGTGGTTGAACCCGCAACTCGTAAGTCATGGCCGTTACCACTCGGCCACCACTGCTCTTTAAGCAAGCATAGAGGCGTTAATTTAGAAGTCTTAACGTTTGTTTAATTACTAAGCTTGTTTAATAAGTAAAGACCTCGACCTTCTGTCGAGGAAGTGTGTCTGAAATACAGACGATCATCTAATTAAACAGAATACCTTTAGTCTGTCTTAATTGTCTAGATTAGTTACCGCATTTTGATGTCTTCGGATAGTTCACGGTTACGTATGGTAGGATAGGAAAAAAGTATAGTAGTTTGGTAGTTTTTTTTTTGCTTTTTGTTGATGTGGGATTTCATCATTTATGACTGCTCTGGGTGACTTACTGACTAAAAGTCACCTGTGTTACTTTAGTTGCTCGTTGTGGTCTGGAGCCACGGTATTTCTTTCAAAGTATCCCGCAGCTCTGTCAGGCATCAGCCCTAATGGGCACCGTTCGTTTGCTGACATCTCTTTTAAGCGCATGTGGAACACGACGTGCCGTCGACCCAGGCTTGGTCCTTATTGGACTGCGAGCGACCTCTTGCTCGCCGTCCGCAAGCCAGCACCTATGATGGCCCATAGATACACGGGGCATCTCCGGCGAAGGCTGAGGCGTAAGGCTTTTTCTCCGCCTTACGTTTCCCACCACCTCTTTCGCTCGCTCTACTACTTCGCAGATGAAAATAGCTGCTTCGCATTGTCTCTTACACCGTACCATGGCCTGGTACCCGCCGTTTTACACCGCCTTGTGATAAGGCGGTGTAAGCTCTGTCCGCCGTGATGGAAATATTATTAACTAGCTGACCCGGCGAACTTCGTACCGCCTTAGCGTAGCAATGATGCACTACTTTATTTTGGAACAAATGATGCTCGAATTTAATTAAGTAACCACGTTTCCGAACAAACAATGCTCTTTCAATATAGTCTATGGCTGTGAATGACATTGACATTCGTTACGCGCGTTTTTTTAAATAGGTATGCAAAATTAAATGTATATTTTTCAATATTTCTGAGAGATTTTCTTAATATTTTTTTCCGTAAGAACCTTCTCCTAATAATAACAAATACAACAAAAAAAGAATTAGTGAAATCGGTCCAGCCATGCACGCGTGATGCCGTGTCCAAGGAAAACGGGTCTCATTTTTTTATATATAGATGTTCAATTATAACTATGACTGCTCAGAGTGCTCAGTAACAATAGGCTACTCGATAAATCTTCCTCTTCCCTGGTAAATAGACTCAACTTTTACTTGTCGGACAAGTGGCTACAAAAGTTCAAATCGTTTCGTATTTAGCTTCCCAACATTAAACTATTATCTTTTCTTTGACGTTTAGCAAACGACAAATATGGCAACGTTTATTCGTTAGTTACGTTAGTCACTATGAAACTTGACCAAGAATAATTGTATAAACTGACCAAATAAAGTAATGCAACATTCATTCTTGGAGTGATTTTAAGTAACGGAAAACCGTATTTAAAATTTAACTTGTTCAGAACGGTAAAGGAAAAACATCGTGAGGAAATCGGCATGTCCTAGAACCAAAATTCAGAGACATGTGACATCCACCAACCCTCACTGGGCCCGCGTAGTGGATTACGACCCATATTCTCTCCTAGAGAGGAGGCCTGAATCCCAGCAGTGGGAACATTATAAGGCAGATTATTATTTTATATAAAGACCATTGGTAACTCAGTTTGTCTAATATTTACGACTGCGGGATTATTCTAAATAGTTACCGTGATCCTAGAAAAGGCAACTGAAGGAACAGGGTGGGTTTTGGACAGTTAAAAGTTTATCACACCCTCTCCCTTGAATTCGGGATTCGCAGGGCGATCACCGGCCACTGTAGGCGCGCACTTGCGGAAGACGAGCAATGGGTAGCTCGCCGTCCAGTTGTCTGGTAAGGACTGAGCGCGAGTCGGTGGCGGTAGGTTGTGTTCCACGTGCGCCTCAGTGAGATGTCAGTAAAATTGTAGGGGCTCAGCAGGGCTGATGCTCGCTAGGGCCAGAGGGAATTTCTGAAAGGGAAACCGTGTTCTTAGAACGCAAAGGGCAACTGAAGGTGCGTTTTAGTCAGTAATAGGCTCCATAGAGCGAGAGAAGTCATTTTTTTACATATTAAATTTTGAATTTAGTTGTTTATTGGTTGGATGATTAACCAAGCTGAAAATGACTGTGAAATGGCCCGAGAGGTACTCCATGTTGGCTGCGTTGTTACTGCAGTTATTTATGATGAGTGCCTATAGCATTATGCCACATTTCTGGTACTTCGGAATGTAGGATCCCAGTCCGCAAGTCCTTTGATGATTTCCCGTATAAAAAAGGTATGTCTAATATCGAGTTATCTATGGTCTCAGGTTGTAGGTATGTTTTTCTACTCTCAGCAATCTTACCCTTGTAGCGACATCTATGACGTCACATAAGAACTATTCCTGCATCGCGCAATTAAAGTTTTCCGCGCGATTGCAACATATAAAACAGCCCAAAATCATCTATCGAGCAGTTGCCTACCAGACATAACACCAGTCTGGTCGGAGGGATGAGGATCCTCCCTTTTCAATAGAGGTATGTGGGGCTTTACTCTCTGTTCTGCATACCTCCAAACCCTCATTCTAGCTTTTGGAGTCAGCGTAGAACGTCATGTTTTTTTACACTTATTATCTTAGTTTGCAGTCAAGTACACTAGATCGTTTGTTCAAACCTTGTCCACTTTAACGCTGAATGATATTTAAATGCTATTTAGTCGTGTCTTAGTTTTTTATCAATGCTCTATTACATAATAAATCTTAGTGAAAAACATGCTGTCTACTTGAATCAATAATGTACATAATTTTAATTCTTCGCCACTAACTCGAGTACCTATTGACAGCGTTGCGTATTTTAAATTGATTTTAAAATGACTATTTGTATATATTACCGGCAATCTGTACGAGGGTGGATTGAAAAGTTCGCGGCCTCAGCAAGAAAACAATAAAATATAAGCGAAAGTAATTTTATTTTTCCACGTAATCACCATTTAACTCTATGCACTTCTTCAATCTGGTTTCCAATGCCTGTATGTCATAAAAAAAGTTTCTTCAAGCCCTTCAAAAAAGTCACCCACCGCAGCTTCGACCTCCTCATTTGATGAAAATTTTTGACCTCCTTTGAGGTGTTTTTTTAGGTGTGGGAATAAATGAAAGTCTGAAGGTGCCAAATCAGGGGAATAGGCGGGATGGGGCAGTAATTCAAAGCCACAATCACGAATTTGAGCCATAGATTCAACAGACGTGTGAACGTGTGCATTATCGTGAAGGAACAACACTTTTTTGCTGAGTAATCCTGGCCTTTTCTCTTTGTTTGTTTCACGCAAGCGACGTAAGAGGGTGCAGTAATTAGCAGGGTTTATAGTTTCACCTTTTGCAAGGTAGTCCACCATGATGACACCCATAACATCCCAAAAAACTGACGCCATCACCTTGCCAGCTGACAAAAATGTTTTGGCTTTTTTTGGAGTCGACTGTTTTGACTCTGGGGTGTAGTGATGTACCCAAGTTTCATCCATTATTACAAATCTGGCCAAAAAATCTTGTGGATCAGCCTCAAAAATTTCCAAACAGTCGCGAGAAATCGTGAGGCATATTCGTTTTTGTTCGACTGAAAACAATCTGGGTACCCACCGCGCAGAAACCTTAGAAAATCCAAGTTCATTGACTATGATGTTTTGTGTTCGTTCATACGAGATGCCAATAGTGTCTGCAATCTCCCTGATGGTCAATCTCCGATCTGTCAATATCACAGATCACACACACAGTCACAGATTTTCCCGATGTTTTCTTCAGTCGCAGACGTCATAGGCCGGCCAGAGCGAGGGTCATCTTCAATACTCTCTCGTCCGCGTTTAAATTCAGCAACCCACTTTTTCACAGTCGTATACGATGGAGCAGATTCCCCCAATGTTGTTGACATATCTTCGTGAATCTCTTTTGGAGTTAGTTTTTTTTTAGACAGGTATTTGATGACCGCACGTTGCTCAATTTTCTCCATTCTTTAAAAACGCTGCACAAAGGCTCACAAAATTCAGTCTAATTTAAATACAGTTAATGCTATTGCGATAGAATTTTACAATTTGACAACCAGAGAAGAAACTAATCGAATGAGGTCAGTTACATTAAAATAGTTTAAGTATTTATGTGTTAGGCCGCGAACTTTTCAATCCACCCTCGTATAATCCGGTATTCTATACAATACTTGGCCATTGCCTATTCATTTATATAATACTTAAAACGTGTAGGTGATGTATGAAATATTATTTATTTTATACTTTTGCTAGTTACGAATTCTGTAGCAACTTAGTACTGGAAGCAAATTACAGTATGTTACCTATGTACGAGTAGCTAGAAGAATTTTTAATTTCAAGTTGATTTTATTATGCTTATACATCGTCAGTAATCTGAATCGTCAGTGAAAAAACATTGAAATAAAAATGTGTCATTGAGGGTGTTCTAAAATGACGTTGACCAGGTGGCAGCACTGAGGCGTCAGGTCCGGACACCTGTCAAAACGCTTATATAAATGACATTAGTTAGACATCAACGTCAACGTCACGTATACGTTTTGAAAGGAAAAGACCTGACGGCTAAGTGGCGCTAACTGGTGGTGAGAATTTTCTTGAACACCCTCATTCAGACAGTATAGAGTAGTTACTCAGGTCCTATTTCTGTCCACGGGGTTTAAAGTAAAGCTCCTGTTTCCAAGTGGTTATAAAAAAATAACCACGAGGGCTAAAGGCGGGAGCAACGCCTTAGCCTTCTAACCAAAACTGTCCTTGTCGAGGTGCCCTAAAATTACGATAATTCCTTAACTGTTGTCATCTTTTACACACATTGATTTTAGGTAATAGAATATTTTTCATTTGGCCTTCATTTTATAGGTAGGTCGGCTAACATTGATAAAATATAGACCTAAATCTATTTATTTTACACATTGCCGGTGGACCAGCAGGTACAGGTAGGCCTGGGTAAATTATGTAATGGACAAAAATATTCATAATATTTCATACATTGTCTGGACGCCCCAGGTATCCTATATATTGCCTAGGCATTGTATAGTATACCTGAATTATACATATTGCCGGTAACATATAATTAATAAGAACCTAAAAAAAGTTGTAAGTGGGGTGTAATGGAATTTGAACTTTGCGCTGTTCGGAAAAGAGTTTTTTTTTCCAAAATTATTCTGAACTTGTGATCCGTCGCGGCTTTGAACTTCACACCTTCCTCGTTTATTGATATTTCTAGTAAAAACCGCATCAAAATCCATAGCGTGGTTTGGGAGGAGCGGTTAAATAGAGAAACGTAGGAAGTGACTTGTGGTTTATACTATGTACTTAATGATTTTTTAATATTTATTTAGCCTATTTCCCACAGCTGGGCAAAGCTCTCCGCCCAACTTCTTTCAGGTATTAGTTTCTCGAGCCACCTCAAACCAGCCCTTGCGGTAGACGTCTAGACCATCTCGCCACCTCTCCCCAGGTCGGCTTCGGCGATGATTGAAATGATTAAAATATAAATATATATTTTTCCTTATTATTTCAGAGCCCTTCACTCCATACAAGATCTGGGTGCGTGCCTTCTATAACTTCTCGCTAGATGGCGTGAAGTCGTCCGATTTGTTGGACCGACTGGGGCCAAAATCGGACCCCTTGTATGTGTTGACCGACGTCGCACCACCGTCCGCGCCGATTATATTGAACTTGACTTGTGACCAGACTAAACGTGAGTAGACAAAATACTTTAATATACTAAATTGTTTTGCTCGTAGAACGGATGGTCGATGGGGCTGAAAGTTTCTAGAGTGGCGACCGCGCATCGGAAAACGCAGCGTTGGAAGGCCTTACACAAGGTGGACCGACGACCGCGACCTGTTGAGAGTCACGGGAATGCGGTGGATGCGAGACGCACAGAATCGGTCGTTGTGGCGACGCTTGGGGGAGGCCTATGTCCAACAGTGGACAAAGACGTCCACTGGCACAAGGCTGAAATGATAATGATGATAAAGGTCAAATGTTAAAGTACATATATTATGAGTATAGAGAAAAGAAATGAACCTCCTGTAACTGAACGGAACTGTCCTGTCACCCGTCATGCTATCACTAACTTCCCTTTCTTTCAAATTAATCTTCACACAATTCATCCATCTTTTCTTCGGCCTCCCTGTCCACCAATCCACATGTTTACTCATAACTCAAACTGTATGTTGATTAAAATATTTGTGATTGTAACACGTATTTATTTACGAAAATGTGATCATTAAATTCATCAGTACAACTCTCTCGTTTCGACTAATCCTATTGAATGACTTTTTCGTGAAATAGTTCAAACCGAGACACGATGCGACGCGACACTGCACGAAGTACGATTCAAAATATAACTTTATTTATTTACTACACGAAATGACACACATTTCATTGTGAGAGTTCAGAATACGCTGCACCATGCAGCGCTGCGCCGCGAGACATCTCGATCTGAAATAATTATTCTTAATTAACTTTGGTCCTTATAAAAACAGATAATCAACAGACTTTCATTCTTAGGTACTCTATACCTTCAATGGCGCCAACCCCTGGAGTTCAACAACTCTTTAGACCAGTACGTGGTGACCCTGAGGAAGATACCCGAACTGCAACCTCGAACAAGACTCACGCTGCCCACCAGTAAGAACGACATTGAAACTACAATACCTATTGTAAGTATTTAACTAAAAGCGATGATGGACATGCCTATGTATGTACAGTGAAATCTGGATAACTGAAATCTCAAGGGACCTATAGTGTAGTCGCGTCAAGAAAACAGTCCAAAGGTATAGTAAGGTCCTAGCGACCTTAAGCTGACCGATAACGATGAGACTGTTTCTGTGTCCCGAGCAGTGCCATAAAACAGTGATTTTCTGAAACCTACTCCTCGGTGACGGCTAGGTCAATAAGTAGGAAAAAAATATGTATTTATTATAGATTCATATTACATTATTATCATAGATGATTTTGCCAAAAAAAAAAATTAACGTCGAGATATTTTTTCACGCAATAGGGAATATGCATACAAGTTTTTTAATTGCTAAATTAAATGTTATTATTTCTGGTAAACAAATATATAAAAAAAAAATCAAAGAATCTTCATCAGTGAGGAAGTTATAAAGCTTCAAAGCTGCTATTGTGCAAGAGAAGTCCGACATGATCTTTGATGTTAGGAGGCCATGACACCCGCACTGCCGCCATTTAAAAACAGCGTCTTGTGCGTATATTTGTTTAAAATTGTTGTATATCTCGATTACTATTTTGATATTGTGTTACGATTAGTATTCTATTTTTGTATATTTATTGATAAATTGGTTAGTTAAAAAATGCATTTTTCATTCATATTCCCTATTGTATTGTAAAATTCTGTACTGTCTGCTTCTTTTTTATTTAATGTTGTTGCCGTTGTGTTGTCTGTGTCGAACATAATATTATTCTAATTCACGTGAAATAGGCGGCCATTGGCGTTGGTTCTTCATCAACCACCATGATAAAAAGAAAAAGCATACATAATAATAATATACAATAAATTAGTTCAGTAACATAGAAAATATGTCCTTGTATAAATTGATTACACAACACAATAAAAAAATATTTTTTACAATTAAGAATCTGTTTTCTGATAGCAACAACCAGTGACGAGGCTTTAAGTCAAGAGTGATAAGGTTACTTTCAGGCAAGCATGCTCCATCGTCCACCACAACATCACTAACCACTTAGTGAGATACTGGTCAAGTGCGAGCCTGTTTACTAAACTAATATAAAAAATATATATATACTTACCAAATAAGGAAGGAAACTTTGAAATAATTTTCTGCCTATGTAGGAATATAAGGAAACTTGAATAATATAATATAAGCAAATAAAGTATCAAATGTGTTAAAATGTTCAGTTGTGATTTAATAAATCACTGTGCGGTTGGTTGACACACAAAATCTGGATATTTAAATTATATTTTATGTAAGTGTTGGAGTTTATGTAACCGATTTCACGTTTTGTTATATAGTAAAATATGTGCTTACAATATGTTTTATTTGGGTGTTTTTAGAATGAAATTGCGTTTATGTTGAACCATTTTAAACTGAGAAAAATGTAACGATAATATTTTTATCTTTTTACACTGCTTATGTATCATTTAGGAGAATAATTTATTTATTAAATGCTCTATGCACACAAAAGTACAGAGGAAGACTTAATGCCTTAGGCATTTTCTACCAATCAACAATAGGGTGATGCAGAGAAAAATAGTTGTAACAAATCAATAGCAATAATGTCACATTACGACAAGTTTAATATCTATGGAAGTCATCTAATAATTTCTCCCGCTCTGGGTAGAGCCAGAAGGAGTGAGTGTCAGATTTTCATCTACGCTGACTAAAATTTACTCGATTTCCTTCGGTTGTCTTCCGAGGTGACTTTCGAACAATCCTGTAGCCCGTGTTATTATTACATTGGCTGGTTTTGAATCCGCGCGACTGGCAGCGAATCCTGTATTAAAATAAATGGCCATAATGATACAACTATATCGCCACATAGAAACTATCCTACATCGTTGTATCAGAGCGTTCCACGTGATTGAATATATACAACAGTCCAAAAACAAATATGGGGTAGTTGCCCGGACCAGACAAAACACCCGTCTGGTCGGAAGATCCTCTCTTTTCAACAGTGGTTTGCGTGGCTTTACTCCCTGTTCCGCATACTTCTAAACATCTTTGTCACTATTAATTCTGGTATTTTTTGTGTATATTTCGTGGTCTAAATTGTTCTCCTTTAATTCCAGGAAGTGGACCTATGGAATATGACAAGATATGAAGTAAAAGTGTACGCAGTTACTCAGTCGGTTGCCAGGGACAAATCGTTTATAAACGGTGAAGAATCAAAACCCGAGGCAAGTATTTAGGTTTATTACCAAACTTGTTAATTGTTTTCTGATTAAACCTTTGATTTCTGTTACCTTTCAACTAGTATATAGCATAGCATAATCTGCCATATTGTTTCCACTGCTCGGACTCAGGCGTCGTCTCCAGGAGAGGGAATGGGCCGTAATCTACCACGCCGGCCCAATGCAAATCTGCATTGGTGGATGTCACATGTCTTCGAATTTTTGGTTCTACGGCATGCCAGTTTCCTCACTATGTTTTCCTTTACCGTTTTGAGTGCAGTGGTGATGATATAAATTACACAAAGTAATGCGTCTGGCTGGATCCACGTCCTACAACTCGTAAATCGGAGCCATTACCACGTGGCTACCACTACTCTCACTTTTCAATTATCTTAATTTATTTGTAGTTTTTACTGTCATTTGTAGATCTTTGACAGTCGCTAGGAATACGGCCGTCGTTATTAAAAAGCTCACAACAATTTTTTTTATGAAAATTGAGTTTAATACATATTCGCTCAAATTTTATTTCTCGTGAAATGTCGTGTTATTACTTCGTGATACTATTGAATGGTGTAATAAATACAGCGTGTTTTTTTTAAAATGAACGGGTGCGATTTCTGGCTAGGAATTTTGATTTTTCAATTAATCTTACGATGTAATAGATTGTAATATTTACATTTTTTGTAAATTTTATTATTGTGACTCTTGTTTTTCTCTTTAATAATAACAAACGGCCTAACCAAATGTCCTTTCTTTGGTATTGTTCGTCAAGTCGTTGAGCTCCTTAGTAGTTCTGAGTTGATCTACACGAATACTGACAAATGCTCGCACTGACTGGACAGGTCCGCTCAGAACTGTGTGGTTCTTTCTTCTAAAGATCATCTTAGACTCCAATCTGCATGGTTTTCATATGATTTGACCATTACATGTTTGCTGTATGGACTTTAAAAGAGACTTTGACCCATGAGTTTGTTTCGGTGTTTCTTCTCAGGGTAGTCAGCTAGGAAACACCGGCTTCATCTAGTTTAAATAGACAAAAAAAATTACGTGTAAAAGTGTTTTTAAAAAACCTACTTGCAAAATAAATATCATTTATCATTTATTTATCGATGCTGTTTTAGTTTTCATCAAAATGGAGTTCTGGACTCCTTTGAGTATTTTTCACTATACCTCATACTCACGCCCACTTGAAAGAAGAAAGAAAAACAATTTATTGGCGAGAAATGACGCAATCTTAAGACTAACTTACAATTATAACCCTTTTATGGGGAAAAATATGCGTTATATTTACACAAAACAGCCCAACTTTCAATGCGACTTGAAAAATTGAAGCTGTAAAAGCATTGAATAAAAACGTTATTTTTATGTGTGCTTGCTAACAACAATGATGAATGAGTGATTAACTAGCTGTTTCGGCATAACAACGTATAACTTATCAAAAAAAAAAGTGGAATGGGAGTTATAGGGTAAAAAACAGCCTACGACCTATTCTCAGAACTACCAAATATGCACAAAAAAATCATAAAAATCGGTTAAACTGTTTCGGAAGAGTTCTATAGCCGGGTGTTCATTAGGCAACATTTTTTAATAAACACTGTTTTTAAACAGTGTTTCACAATGTTTCATCACCTCTAAAAACAGTTTATAAACAAAGGTGATAATGATATTGTTTATGAAACATGTTGCCGTGTTCCCCACTTCGAATGGAGAGTAAGGCGAAACTAGCTAGTTTATAAGCAAAAGTCAACAAGTGTGGACGTGTGTTGCGCGTGTTTATAAACAGGGAAGTAGCCCAACAACCGAGTTTCGATGTTCATAGAGCTTTATCAACAACCTCATCTTATACTTTGAGATTTTCAAATAAAGATAAACAAAAAACGATGCTTGGGCTGACATTGCTGCAGTTTTGGATATGTCATATGTGTGTGTAACTTCTATTTAAGAGATAGTTTCGAATCTACCACATTTTTGTCTTCTTTTTCTAGTACCATTCTAATGAATTATTATGTAAGCAGCACAGAACATCACTACCTCCTCGGGCGACATCCTTGCAACAAAACTGACAAATGGGGACGGTCAAGTTTCAGAAACAGTGTTTATTGTAAACTTTGTGATAAACACGTCGTAAACAGTCTATCGACAAACGTTGACTAATGAATACCCGGCTACATACATACACGAGATTTTTATGTGTATTAGATTTCAGCTATAAATGTAATATTTTTATTGTCTATTAAATAATGTTTTTCCTACCGGTTTAAAATATATACTAAATATCGACTGTATTTTTCTGACAGGAGGTCTCAAGCCAATGGTGTGTGGCCCATTCGGAAGCGATGTCTCCCGAGAATGTGGAGGTAGCACGCGTCAGTAATGCTGCGCTGTTGGCCGTCTGTCCGCTGCTGATCTTTGCTATCGCAGTAGCCGTGTTGTACTGGAGGTTAGTTCACCTTGACCAAGTAGATCAGGTTAGGACCATATAGATCATGCTGGGACAGGAAGATTAATATTATTATTATTTAAGATTATTGAATATTTAGATTAACCTATGTACATTAACTGTCCTATTTTTATTATTTGTAAGTTGAGTACAATAAAGAAGAGAATATAAGAATAAGAAAAAAAGACACCTTTCTACAGCCATTAACTGTCACCACGTTAAGGTGAAAGGTATGCGCCCAAGTTTGATCGTTTCCTCGCTAGATGGCGCTGACGTCAATATTTTTTAGTTTATTCAGTTTTTAATGTAATTGGTGCATTATTAAGTCAAGCAAATAGTATTTGCGAATATCGGATATTCTACTTTATTGAACTTTGCAAGTTATGGCTTCAAAATCAACCTAAATCGCCAAATATTGCTAAACAAACTTAGTGCTTGAGTATAGTCGGATATTAGAGAAGATGGCCATGCTCAGGGCCGTACTTTCACCTCAAAGTAGTCGATCACCTAGCTTGCTAGCTTATGTAACTCATAATATGATTTAAAAGAGTGTTCATGGAGTGTCTTGCATATTCTTCTCCATAGAAATCTACGCTTTGTAACGTGCAATTTAGATTCAGTTTTTTTTTACTCACCACCTTTTTTTGATAATTCAAAAGTGCCTTTAATTTGTTTATTTGAAATGTTTCTGATTTCTTGAAGACGTACTATCCTGTTTACCGTAACAAGAAGATGATCTGTCCAAATCTAGGAACTAAGTGTTATTATACCTAAATTGTCTACTTATTCACAGGTGCAGAGCTCGTCTGAGTAAATGCATCAGTGCTGCATATAACTACCTGGAGGAAGGTGGCGAAAGGGCTGCGAGGGCGCCTCTCAACTCTTATAAAAAGCCGGGTGAGTTACTTATAATATTGTGTACCAAGATCTCTCATAAACACTTAAGTTGCGGACTTGCCCCAGCATCGTACGGGTGTTACAAATCTTTGAAATTCTCGGCTTTTTCCTACTATAATATGCATGTATTATACACCTAAACCTTCCTTACTCTGTCTATTCGTGAAATCCGTTCAGTAGTTTTTGAGTTAATCGCGAACAGACAGACAAGGTAGGGGAATTTGTTTTATAATAACTTTTGCTGACGACTGCGTTCGCGTGAACGTCGGTTATAGCGGATGCGATGTCTAAATGGAAGCCAGATAAAATATACCCTAGCTGTCCTTGGGGAAGCTCATTCCATACCAAATTTCATCAAATACTGTTTAGTAGTTTCGCCGTGAAAGCGTAACAGACAGACATTTAACTTTCACGTTTATAATATGAGTATAGATAAGGAAGATTTTCTGAGAGAAGACTCAACTTTAAGCTAACAAGCTATAGAACTATTTAATCACTATGTGCTATGGTAAGTTTGATGTACAATATAAAATCCTTTTGACTAAATTTCGATCACAGTGGCCAGTCTCAACAGAGATTAGTCTAGTACGCAAGATATAGTGCATAAGCGTGTGCGTAAATATAGGTGGTTGATTCTTTGAAAACGAGAGGGTGTCTCATTCATCTGGCCTAGGTTTTTTCTTTACAATTTGATATTTTTATTTGCATATTAGTTTTCCCCGATCACTAAATTTATCAAAGCCACTTATTTGCGCCCAGTGGCTTACGACACGAAAATAGATATTCACGAAAGCTAGGCCAGATAAATGAGACGGTCTCTCGGTTTCAAAGAATCACCCAGGTACACTCTCTGTTCCTTTACTCTCATAGTCTGTTTTTTTAGTGGGAAAATCATCTAATGACAAATCCCGCTCTTGGGCGGAGCGGGAGATAGTGTCAGACTTTTACTGACTAAAAATCCACGCCTGCTGCGTCTTTGCCTTCAACCCAGGGCTCCGGGTTTCGCTTTCACACTACCCGTAGCCCCAGTAGGCTTCGACCCTGCTGGGCCCCTACGATTTGCTGACATCTCCCTGAGGCGCGCGTGGAACAGTACGCGCCGTCGACGACTTGGGCTCGGTCCGGACGGTCGGACGGCGAGCCACCCATTACTCGCCGTCCGCAAGCCCGCGTCTACGGTGGCCAGAAATCGGGATCGGAATGCCGGCCGGCGATAGTCTAATGGGACGGCAATCCAGGCCGACACTACAATTGGTGTACTTTGATGAATTAAGAAGTATTCTATGTGCTGAAATATACTTTCAGGAAGTAATTCTGCGGTCTCCTTTTTACGTAGCTCAGATACACTGCTTTAGGTGAAGTGAGGGGGTGTCAGACTTTTACTGACTAAACCCACCCGTGTTCGTTCAGTTGCCCTTTTCATTCCAGAACTGCGGTGATTCATCCGAATACTCTTACAATCCGCTTCTTACTCTACTGAAAAGATAGGCTTATTGTCTTCTGAAACACAATTCTAAAACTGTACAGTATTCTAATTGTTTATTATAGTGGCTATTGGCACTTCTGTCTCATAGTTGTTAAGGAAAATAATACAAAGAATAACATAAATTACGTTGTAGTGGTTTTGATGTTACACTTCTTTGTTCGTTTCTACATCTATTTCATAATTGTGTGTGTATAATAACTTAAGTATTGTTTTAAATATAGACGTGATCACAAAACTTTTGTTCTATATGCTATGTAACGGCGGCGCTAACCTCTCGCGTCGGTTCCTGGTCCAGGCCATGGTCGGACCGAGAGGAAATGGGATGTGGTCGCCTCCTTCTGCGTAACAATAATGCTATCGAAGGAGATGGCCGCAAACGTGAGGGAACGGACACCCTTACGTCCCAACCGCTGCTACAGGAGACGCCCCGGGCGTCGGGAGTTGTATCCCTGGTCACCGTAGGTGTGGTACGTGCAATAGGTAACTCGCCGTCTGGTAATGACCAAGCCTAAGTCGTTGCCGGCGCATGGTGTTCGATGCTCACCTCTAAGAGATAATGTCAGCAAAACCGTAGGGGCCCAAGAGACGCCAATGTCCGTTAGGGCCATGGGAAATTTCTAAAAGGGAAGCCATATTCCTAGAACGCAACCGAAAGTCACAAGTGGGTTTTATTTAACCAGTGACAGTCTGACAAACCCTCTCGCTCCGCCCTTGAGCGCGAGAAGTAATTGAATGATGAATTCCGACTTTAAAAAAAACCTATGCTGTGTAACGCGTATATTTGAACTTTTTTGTGTAAATTGAAAAATAAGAATCAGTTTTGCGTACACCGTAATACGCGTAATCATAAAAGGGTTGCGTGAATAATTGTGTTGTATGGTATAATAAATCGTTTCCCATTTTCAGTGGTAAACTGCTCCCCGCTTGTGTCCTGCGCTTCAGGCGCAGCAGATGGCGTGGACGGTGTTGCGGGCGGTACGGGCGACGCATGCGGGCCCTCACGCCCTCCCCGCATGGCAGGCAGACAACAGCCCGCTGTAGCTGCTACCAGCTTCCCTGCACATGTGGCTGCATTACATGCTGATGGGGACATTGGCTTCAGGTGAGTTGTGTAGCTCTTCTCTGTTCTAGTCCCTTGTGGGCGACGTATACGAGCCTGCATGCCCGCATGGTGTGGATGGCTTTGCGGGCTGCTAACAGCTTGTCTACACATATAATCGTAACATGCTAATGGGGGTATTGTCTTCAAGTAAGGAAAATAGACCAGAGCAAATTTGAATTGATTGCCTCTGAAGGTCATTGCCTCAAGCTATGGACAATAATCTTGGTTACATCACTGATATGCAATAATAATAAAGCCTCTTTATTTCCATAGAGAATGACTTTTACATTTCATAAGATTATTTATAAATTACCATGCAGCATAAAATGACAAATATTAGAATTGACAAATCAATTCATAATTAACATTTACATAACAATTTCGAAATAAATATAAATTTCCAAATTAATATAAAATTTCTAGGTATTAAATAAACAAGTTTAAATTTTTTAACCTTAACGAGTTAAGGCCTCACATTTTGCTCCGCATCTGTCGGTCCTTTGTTTACATTCAGTTACCTAAATGTACAGTAAAGGGGTTGACGGTAGCCTATCAACAACCCTAGCTGTCCCTAACAACCTAGCCCTAACATATAGTTACAATATATATGTATATATATAGTGCGGGAAGCCTGTTACCATGAGACCTAAGGCAACAGACGGAAGGTGGGAAGGATGAAGGGTGTATCGGATGGGATTTTCTCACTGCCGATCCGCAGCCTCACGGACCGACCAATAACTATGGCTGGGTAAGGCCAGAGCTATCAGCAACCATTTATAGGCGCAGTAACAGTGAGAGGAGTCGATGGTCTCGTCGTAGTGAAACAGCGTTGCTCGTAGCGTAGAAAGAGAGTTTATTACAGGTTTACATGGTATTTATATTAATCTATTTACATGTATGAGTATATTAGTTATTAATGTATTTGTGTGAAACAACTGATGCAATCAATAATTTTAGTAACAAATAACTAATATTTACGTCAATTCGGGTTCACTGCGGTCACTGGCCTGCTGCGTCGGCATTTTCACATCCTCGCGTGAACACTTTGCTTTTAATTAAGATATACAATACCAGGACATTAATAAGCCTCTGGGCTTAAATAGGCTATTGCAATAACAGGGACTACCTACCAGAGCCAACACTGTAAAGCTGTAACTATACTAAAAATGCATATGCCATAAATGCATAGAAATAGTTTAGTCCACATAACCCAAAGACTCACGACTGATCTCTTCTGGACATTTAAAAAAAATAATATTTACTTTTTTTATTATAGCAAAGAGTACGAGATCGTGGTAGCCAAATCTGCTGCATTGGGACACACCAGTCATCATAGTCATAGGCCTGAGAATAGACTGAAAAATCGCTACCTGAACATTACTGCATGTAAGTACTTTTCATATTATATTTTTAAGTAACGCAAGCGCAAATATAGGGTGACTGGTAATTAGTGACTGATACTTATACACGTGATAGTCCTCATGATTACAAATAACTTTCCCAAAGAAACTTTATAAACTCATTAGTTTTATGACAATAACAAAACAGCTGTTTGAAATTCGCGCTCGGGAAAGGGCAATGAACTAGTAGTAGAGCGCCTCACGTGTCACGTTTTCCCCTCCCCCGCCCACACCGCTCCCTTTGCCGTGCAGTAGGGACGTTGGTAATAATAACAGTCACCCCGGAAAGCTTGTATGCACAAACTTGCACATGACTTGTTTTTTTTTTTTTGACGCCCGTGTTCCCGGTGCCATTCAATTACGCAGCGAGTGAGCGTGGATAATACAGTGACATGGTGATGTCAGTGATGTGTTTCTACTCGGAAGGGGGTAATTGCGAAGCAGCAAGGCTATTGTACCCAAGAAGGATGGGAAACTTGAAATAACTTGAACAATGCCCAGTGTGACACAGACTCGATACCTACTTGAGGTATCGAGTCAGTTAATAATGTAGCAGTGTCTTATAAGTCGCTTCTAAACATCGTAAATAAATAACAAAACAAACACAATTCCTGACGTTTGTTAAGAAAGATTATGGATTTATTTATTGTAGCGCGCGCACGTACGTAATACTACATAATTTATTATTTATTTTAGTCTCCTCACCGTGTCATAAACAGAGAAACTTGATGTAGGTATAACACTGTGTACCTAAATGGCCACGCGGCGGCCGGGGCGTCACATCTGCAGCGTAGGCCTATGTTCCATGTCTCAGATTAGGCATTTAAAGGCTCACGGTTCCAAGCGCAAGCGAATTTCAAACAGCTGTTTTGTTATTGTCATAAAACTTAATGAGTGTAAAAAAAGTTTCTTTGAGAAAGTTGTTTGTGATCATGAGTACAATCATGTGTTTAAGTATCGGTCACTAATTACCAGTCACCCTATATAAGGAAGTCGAGAGGGGCGGCGTAGGGGGGCATCACGGCAAGACAGCGTCATGCTGTTTGCCGTCACGCCTTTGTGTCAGTTTTACTACCAAGCCGCATCAATAGATGTTTCACATTAAAATATGGCTATTTACTTGTAGGGTTTACTCTTACCGCATAGTTTATTTACATTTATTATAAACTCACAAAACATAAACATAGTATTATTATCATTTACGTTTACCAATAGCAATACTCATTTCTAATTATGCATTAGAAATGAGTATTATATTGTCGGGTGATGTCGCGCCCTACTCATGCACACAGTTTGTCAGTGATGTTGTGACATCGGCGCGCGCAACGGTCGTTTCTTCTATCTGTGTATTCCTTCTATGTGTGTTGTTTATGGACAGTACAAGTAAACCAAGAGTACTAGTGACTTTTATTGCCAACTACCCGCACTCACCACACATACTCTTATCTAAATACTTCAAATTACGAAAGTCCTTAGCCTTAAAGAAATGTCCCCCCGTCAGACGACCACTCGCGCGTGTGCGTGTCGGCGGGCGCGCGGTGCGGCGCGGCGGGCTGCGTGGGCGCCGGCCGCGGCAGCGCCTGCGACTACGTCAACGCTAACTTCATCGACGGCATGCTGCCGCAGCTGCAGCCGCAACACGTCGCCAGGATACGCAGGAAACTCGACAGGAGGAACAGACCTCACAGGTGCAACATCCTTATCATGTAGTATATCTTCGTCGTGTGCGTGTCGGCGGGCTGCGTGGGCGCCGGCCGCGGCGGCGCCTGCGACTACGTCAACGCTAACAAAACTAAACTTTATTAAATCGCGTCCGCTAGTACCAATACCAATGCCAGCCAAGGCTGCGGAATTATTCGAAAGAGTCACCGCGATCCTGGAAAGCAAAGGGCAACTAAAGGAACACGGGTGGGGTTTAATTAAACTCTCAATCACTCAACCCAGACCGCGAAAAATCATTTGTTGATATCAAACTCTAGCCTTCCAAGAACAAACTCTTCCACTCCAAAAAGTATGTATTTATGAATTGCAATACACATTTAATAGTGAAAATAAAACTAGCCTACCCGGTGAACTTCGTACCGCCTGTAGTTTTAGCTAAACTGTCAAAAGATAACGCCATGTACTGGTATTACCATAAAAGCATAATTAATTTTAAAATGACAATTTAATTAGAGATGGCGTTGTATTCAATTTTTTTCGAGATATTTTCCATATTTTCTTAACATTTAAACCTTCCCTGGACTATCACATATATTTCAATACCAAAATTAACCAAATCAGTCTTGCTATTCTCGAGTTTTAGCGAGACTAACGAACAGCTATTCATTTTTAGATTGGTGGTATAACCTATTTTACTAAGCAATTTTTTAAATTAGCACGCTATCTAAATATTTCACCGAGAAATTCAGGCTTCTACAATCCTACTTGTTGCAGAGCTAATCTTAATTCGAATGGAGTAGAAGCTCCATTCGAATTAATACTAGACATTTAAACAAACATTGTCCGTTCAACTGATTTTGACTTTTTATTGCTTTGGTGGCATGATAAATGGGAGCTGCAGTAAATAGTTAGAATGGAGTATAAACTCTCAACTCAACTATCGTAAGCTATAAAAAAAAACAATTATTCTATTTTTGCTTCTTTCACAGACAATCATCAGTAAAACCTGCGAAACCACCTCCCAACCTGGCCGAAGGCATTGAGTCAGCGTTCCTCAACATAGAGTTTTCCGGCATAGTCGAGTCAGACGAACAGAACTCCGATTCGGACAGCGATAGGAGCGACTCTGACTCAGAACTGGACGACGTGTATGTTGATATCGGTGAGTGATCATCAGAAATCGGAAACGTTTATTTCAAATAGACCATTTAAAGGCACTTTTGAATTGTCAAAAAGTCGGTCAGTCAAAAAAAGTGAAGTTGCATTGTATTTGCATGTTCTAAAGCGTAAATCTCTATCTCAGGTTTCGTTTGGTCCATGTCACCGACCCGGGCCTGAACTACCCACGCCACAAACAGATGTTAATTGATAATTACCACAGAAAAAAAATGTAAATCTATTCGCAAAGACGGCACAAATAAATGCATCAAGCCATCGTGAGCTCAACTTTCGTTCAACGATTCGACGACATAACCACCAACGGGAGCATAAATATATATATATATATATATATTTAAAAATTACCTATATCCAAACAGTTCGTCATAAGGAAAATATTATTGTAATTTTATTACCTTTACTCTAAATTATCGAAGGAAAACATCGAGAGGAAAACAACATGTTTTAAGTTTTATAGATATTTGGCTTCCAATACATCATTTACAGCCAATTGTATTTAAAATATTTTAATTTTTATAGATTTACATGGACTTATAAAACGTCACAAGCTACACAGTTAGAATTGGTCGTTTTCTGTGTAGAAGAACTCCATGTGTTTGTTTGTTTCCATTTTAAATTAATGTTAAAGTTTAAAAAGGACAGTATTGACATAGTAATAAATCACACAGATGTTCGATTCCGGTTCTGAAATTCGGAACTTCCGATTGATTTTGCACCTCTGATTCAGATTTCAGTTCCGATAAATTTTAATCGGAGGTACAAACATGTTTCTACTTGTCGCACGGGAACCTTCTTCCTCCCCCGTGCCTTCTGTCGATTACTCTTTCATTTACGTTACTTTGTTTCGTATTTGGCATGTTGTGTGTACACGCTTGATTTTCGAGTTTTATTTTTTTTATTTTTTATAATTCTTATGTAATCAGTTATGTGGACTATAAACAGATGAGATGTAGTCTGGATGGTTTGTAAGGTGCTGCCCCCTACGGGGCCTGCCCTTCCTTAAAAGTAGTCACATGTATAGGTGACTTTTCTAGTCAAAGATCACACGCCGCTTCTTCAGTCGGCGAATACTTTCAGGAATAGTAAGCTGTCCTGCTAGCTGGTTTGGGTGCTTTTGGAGACGTGATTTGTAAGTCCACAGTCCAGACCCACTACTTTTCGCTGAGAGTAAGCCCGAGTCCCAACAGTGCGAATGTTAGAGACTAATAATTATGATGCTTTTACGTATGATTGTGAAAGAATTGCCAAATCCTTGGCCGTTAGTGGACCTATACTTCTTTTGTTGAGGTGGGTAATCGTTAAATGACTTCTCTCGCTTTAGGGTGGAGCGAAAGGGCGTGTTCGTCTTTTCCCTGAATAAAACCCTGTTTCTTTATTTGATATTTGTGTTCTAAAGCCCAGGTTACTTTTAAACTTTTTCTTTTTTGTACTTAAGTTTATAGTTCAACTAGCTTTTGCCAGCGGCTTTGTCCGCGTGAAATTGGATTTCTTCATACAAACTTTGAAACCGTTTCATTCCCTTGGGGGGTGAATTTTGGAAAGTCCTCTCTTTGTGGTCGCCTACATCATAAAAGAAAACCTTGTGAAAAATTTCAAGTTTATCCTTTTAGTTAGATAGATACAATCCATTGGTATCGTGTCGATTTTAGAATTGTGTATTTTCAGTTCCTTTTTGAGCATGGATTAAAATGGGATTTGAACTGTTTTTTATTGTATGGAGCTTATTTTACCAAAATTTAATTATTAAATTAATATTAAAATATAGCATGCAACCATCTCATCTACTCTTTTATTTCCCATAGACGGCGTCCCAACCAGAGTGAAACTAGAGTGGCTAGTGTGGCGGCGCCGCTACATCGCGACGCAGGGCCCCACGCCGGCAACACTAGACGCCTTCTGGCGGATGATCTGGCAACACCGAGTGCACACTGTCGTTATGATCACCAACCTTGTGGAGAGGGGACGGGTACGTACTTATAAGATTATTTCAATGTCGTCACTTTTTTCTTTTGACTATCCAAGGTTTTTGCGAAGCTAGTGCCAAGTTTAGAAATTATTTAGTTTTAACTCGTAAAAATCCCTCCAAAAACCCTATCCTATACTATTGGTGAAAATATGTAAATCCGTTTAGTAGTTTTGACAGACACAGTGGGGGAGTTAATATAATATGTAAGGATGCCTTTATTAATGACGGATGACTGTATACGTATTATTGTTGTTACAGCGCAAATGCGACATGTATTGGCCGGCGGGCGGCGCGGGCAGCGCGGCGGAGTTCGGCGGCGTGCGCGTCACGCTGCTGCACGAGGACGTGCGCGCCGCCTACACCGTGCGCCACATGCGGGTTCACAACCTGAGGACTGACTGTACTGAAGTAAGTTTGTTTTCCCCCACAGATCTCCCGATGCGAGAAGCACAAGACTGCTCGATATGGGGATGTTTCAGAACTCTCTTGATAGAATAATAATGCACTTGCGAGATCTCTGGCATTTGAAATGTTTTACCAGCAGTTACAGTTACGTGCATGCCCTGCATTACCTAGTGTCTAGTCTTTTGTCAACAAGTTGCGATGGCTCATAGTCCAACCGGCTATAGCCAAAAACTGTCGAAGAAAGCATGGGAAACAACCCTCTTCAAGGCGAAAGCGCAAAAGGGCAGCCCGCTGAATTCAAATTTACTTTTGTTTTTTGCTTTTTGTAGGTTAGTATTTTATGTTCATTAAAATATGATTTGCAATCTTAACACCGCCTAGCAAATGCTGAGGTGGTCACCCTTTCGGTGCGGGCACGCTCGGCGCACTTTGTACTTTGTTCTTTTTTACTTTGTGTTTATAACCGTTGTGCTGTGTCTGTCCCAAATAAAAGTATTTCTATTCTATTCTTTAACACGTATTTATTTACGGAATTATAATTATTAAGTCCCAACAACAAAGTAAAGTAAAGTAAAGTAATACAACCGTCTCAGTTCGTCCACCTACTAGCTACCCTGGTACTTTCACCTTACCATGTGGACTGACTAGACAAATATACTGTTAATGGTTTGTACAAATGTTATCCAACCCTTCATTTATTTTATTTGAGTTGATCTACAAATATGTTGTCTATTTTGTATGTTATTTGTTTTTATTTTTTATTATGTACTTTATTGTACACCTCATAATGTGAACAGGATTGCGAAAACAAGTGTACAAAATGGGCGGTCTTATCGCACAGAGCAAACCCTTACAAACAACCTTTATATGAACTGGACGAAAGGAGATAGAGATGTTAACATATGACAAAAGAAAATATAGGAGATAGTTCGTTTCTAGTGACGAAGGCCTGTCTAACATTTATTCACTTATGATAAGTTACAAACGTTAAAAAAGCATATTTTCCACAGGGAAGTTCACCAAGCAGCGGCGACAGTTCTGGTACCAGTAGCGAAGGTCGCAGCGTGGTGCAGTACCATTATACGGTATGGCCTGACCACGGAACGCCTCGGCATCCCCTTGCAGTCTTGCCATTTGTAAAAGCAGCTGGGAAACATCCTTCCACCGTACTAGTTCATTGCAGGTACTTGATTTTTCTATCATAAATAAAAAAAGATGAAATAAAGTTTTTAATTACCGAAAAAGTTTAAATACAATTTTTCATTACTTACTGTTCTTGAATCTTAGAACATATTATTGAAATTAAATCTGTAAAAAAATGTTTTTCTTTCTTTCTTTTTTTTCTTCTTCTTCTGGACAGTAAATTGTATGCCTATATATGCCTATATAAAAAAAAATATAAATAATTATTAATCCTATTAAGTGACATTATCGAATAGTGTAATAATACAGCGTGTTTTTTCCAAAATTAGCGGGATCGATTCATGGCCATATTCATTTTACAGGAATCCAATGATGCCGTTTTAGTTTTACGAAAACAAGTTCGTTATTCCTCATAGTTACGAATTCGGCCATTCAGGCCCACTTGAAAAAATCACCCTGTATGAAATACCGTCTAGATATTATAATGATTCGTTCTTATATATATTATGTCATCATGTCAAAACATAGTTTAGGTATACACGTTAAGCAAATAGCTCATCAGTGCAACTGCAAAGTAAAGGCGAATTCATACAGGGATAAAAAATAAACCATTAATATTAAAGCAAACTTTGTGTAATAAAAAGTATTTTCAAATATAATTATTAAGTAATAATTTCAAAATTTAATCATATCTACAAATTTTCACTTTTATTTATACAAATGGGTGAGGTAATCATTTTTCAAATTTACAAAAGACGCGTCCGTAATGTCTAAAGGGCTTACTTCAACTGGTCAATATACAAACGGCTTTCGAATTTACTATAATAATAATAATAATATCATATTCCACAACTTTCACTCAACGCCATCTAGTCCCAAACTAAGCAGAGCTTATGCTATGAGTACTAGACAACTGATAAACGTACATATATATTTCTAAATACACACATATTGTAGAAATTACACCCAGACAGAACAAATGATCGACTTTGATCTGATTGGTCAAGGCTTTACTACGTGACAACGATGACGTTACTATTTTCTTAATATGAATAATATATATATATCATAATAATACTCTTTTCTTTCAGTGCCGGCGTCGGACGCACAGGCACATACATAGTCCTGGACGCTCAACTAAACCAGCTCAAACTCACCGGTACCCTCTCACCCCTCGGCTTCCTCTGCCGCGCGCGCACGCAGCGCAACCACCTCGTGCAGACCGAGGAACAATACGTCTTCGTGCACGATGCTCTACTCGAACACGTCCGTTCAGGAGACACAGAAGTAGAATTCCCTAAAGCACGACAATACCTCGCCAAACTCCTAGAACCAATCTCCGACGAGGAACTAGCCGTTTTAGACCTTAATCCTACTAAAAATAAGAGCACTAATGACTTGTCAAACGGTGTAGAAAATGGGGAGACATCAAGTATAAAATCCAGTCAAAATCCTAGTGAAAAAGAAGTCTTAGAAAACGGAAGTCAAATGTCAATAAAGACAGATGATTTGAACAGTGAACAGTCGAAATCGGTGAAGGATTCAGAAGGAACTGATGAGCCGAAGGAGGGAATGGTGAACGGTGAAGAGAGTGAAGGGGTGTATGATTTGGCGCCTCGGTCGACTGATACATACAGTAAAAAAATGCAGGCGTATAATAATATGACAGATATGGAGAAAGAAGAGATGAGGAGGTGAGTTTTTTTAATTGTTCGTTGGTATTAGGCTGAACGCTGCGTTAAGCGGGCGCTCGCACGGTCCCACACTGCAGTGCTCCGTCACGGCTCGCCGCGCCCCGCGCCCGTGCCGTTACGTAATATCACATTGAAGTTCTCCATCGACACGACTACATGCACACCGTGAGTGCAACTAGCGACACTGCGCTGGTAATAATCCGGTTTCCGCTACGGGGAGCACCGCACACGATACACGCACGACGTCATGCGACGGGTGCACCCGCGGGCGCCCGCGCTGTCTTCCGCTTAACGCAGCGTTGGCCCATAGAGGTCAGTTAGGCAATTGCTTCTGGTAAAATACTAGAACTGAACTGCGTCCGGTTGCTCTGGACGCTGACTGCAGCATTACTGGGGCAAAGGGCAATTGAAGGAACACAGTTGGGTTATAGTCGGTAAAAGTCTGACATTCCATCTCGCCCAACCCAGAGCGAGAGAAGTAATTTGATGATTTCCCCACTATACAAAAAAAAAAGTATTTATGCGAAAAAGCGGATTCATTGATTTAAGTGTTTTTTTTTTAAACTGTTACAAGGTTCCCTCGTTAATCTGTTATTCGGAAGCGCTACAGCTGAGCATGAGATCCTGGATTCATTACCCGAGTTGGACGAAGTATTTTTGGTCTTTTTGTTAGTCAGTCATGTAAGAAGTGGCTATAAATTCACCTTTTATTACAGTGGACTTAAATTTTCTAAAGGGGGGGGTATCACACCTAAGCCTAAGCCTTCTCTGAAATCTCTCTCTCTGGATGGAGCGAGCGGAAGTGTCAGACTTACTGACTAAAACCCAAATCTAAAAGCCGGACTGTGACCTGCCCATTGTTTGCCGTCTGTATTTACCTGCTTGGGGGGTGGTGAGGGAGGGGGAATTAATTTAATGATCTATGTTTACTGGGCAAATGGCGTGATTAATTTATTTATCCCCATGGAAGTTTAATCACATACATGATTAATAATAATTGTTAATTAATTATGCATAATATGATTGTCTGTTTTCCAGAGCGAATCGAGCCGAAAACTACGCGTTGTTAGAACGTATGAGATCATTAGCGAACAGACATCACACGTATCAAGGTCCGCCACCCGTCAACTTACTAGAAAAACAATTTTTGGTAAGTGTGTAACTCTAGTGACCCCGGCTGACTTCGCACGCGTGAAAATTATTTACATAGACTTTCCTTGTTTGTAGCTCTTGTCATAATCTACAATCGCATCCAGTAGCGTAGCTAGGCGTGCGCGAAGTGGGGCCGCGCCCACAGCCTCGCACCCAAAAAGGCCTTGCACAAGCGAGGGCTCTTTAAGAACGAGGATTTTTTATAATTGATAAGCTCACTCTCGCTTTGACCACTATTTCACCTGATGGTAAGCGACGATGTGGTCGAACACTGGGTTGCGACAGTCGCTGTCTCGTTTTCGAATTTATGTAAGAAAAAGGCCTCGATGATGTGCCTTCGCCCACGTCTAAATCAGTCCACGCTAGGCCTCTGATCGCATTAAAATTAATCGCATGGTTTAGGAGTCTGCGAATGAACAGATAGACGCGGAAAGTAGCTTCGTTTTATACTAATTATTAAAAAAGAAAGTACTGCGTATGAGTTATCTTTTAATATACGGTTTTAACAGCGAAATAGGTAGGTGAAAAGCTATTTTAACTATCTTATACTGAACTATCTTTTGCCCGCGGCTTCGCCCGCGCACATAAAATATATATCACCATGTCACTCAGAAATAAAGTAGCTTTCTATCTTGAAAAATTTTAGCAATCGGACCAGTATTTTCAGAGATTAGTTCCTACAAATAAAAATAAACAAACTACAGGTATCGGCACGGATCTTGAGCGCTGACTTTTACTTGGGCAGAAGTATAACATCAGGTCTCTTTGGTGGTATGAAGTGAGACGCGGGGGCGGGGAGTGTCAGTGATTGGCTCGCCGCGCATCGCATCATAGACGTCACTCGTGATTGGTTCCCTGCGCTTGCTGCACGTACCTAACGACTATGACACAGAGAAAATTCCTTTCAAAAGTAGGTAAAATGTTCGGAATTTCTTCGTAGGGGTGATACAAATCTTTGATATTTTCGTCTTTGCTACAATATGCATACCTTTCGGGTAGAAAATCTCTAAAAGATAATGAAAACCGTATGAAAATCTGTTGCATGGTTAATAAGTAAACAGAAAAACAGACGGAGAAACACAGCGACTTTGATTTAAACTATTTATGTTTTTTTTTAAGCTTTTGCCATCAACCAGAATTAAGAAAATAGCAGGTAAAAGAAAAAATAAAATAAGAGTATTTTTTTTTGCAATAAGTGTACGATGCGCAAAGCGACCCCACTCTTTCGCCGAGCGCTCAAGATCCGTGCCGATACCTGTACCTCTTTATAATATTAGTGTAGGTTAAAGGGCAGCGGTGATTGGTCGTCTCGTATTTTGCAAGGGATTTCCGAGTAAGAAAATTAAAATCTGTAGGCCCAGTCTATCTGTCTGTCGCGTCGTCTAAATCCAAAAACTTAACGTTTATAGGTTTTGTTTTTGTTACAGCTTATAACCCGATCTTGTGTCGAAGCGAGTGTTTGTGCGCGGGCACCTCATAACGCTGACAAAAATCGACCAGGAGGCATACTTCCCTCAGATTCTGCGAGAGTCATGCTCGTACCCAAACCTGGGGTGGAAGGTAAGAAATTTCGACCTACTGTACAGATGTTGGTGCAGTATTACCAAGTTGTGCTTGTGGGAACTCACAGTTTTTGTAGCTCATTTCTGTTACAATCAAATTGTATTCTTTACAGGCAGTGAATACGTAAACGCGTCGTGGGTATGTGGGCGACGGCGAGTCCGCGAGTACGCGGTGGCGCAGCACCCTGCAGATTCCGCAGCTGATCTGTGGAGGCTGCTGTGGGACCACACGGCGCAGCTCGTCTTGTTGCTGTCTGACACTAATGATCCGGTAAGAGGAACAATATTGCGTAGTGAATACGTAAAGTAGTATACGACAGGCGCAAAAATGCGCGAGATATCGTCAAAGAAGTGAAGAAATGCACATCAGCCTATATATTTTTTATTGTAGACTAGCTGGTGCCCACAACTTCGTTAGCGTCCGAGTCCGAGGGAAGCTTTTGTTTTCGTGGAACACAATTTTTTTTATCTAAAATAAAAGGTAGCCTCAGTTATTCATTATATATTTCCGCGTAAAGTGCCGTCGAAATCGGTCTAACCGTTTTAGAGATTAGCAGGAACAAAATTAAAAAAAATGCATTTTTATTGTAGGTATCCAAAATACTTTCATATCCATTTAGTAAAAAAATGTCTTGGAGACACACACTCGATTTTTATTTATATTTATGTATCGACTCGCGCTTGATCACTAGCTCAGTTATGCTGTGATTCAGGCATCTTTGTAATTCTTTGTTTTAGGACATCTCGGTTCTCATACGATATTTTTCTTTACCGTTTTAAAACCAAAACAACCAAACATCCAGTTTGCATAACTATGCCTGTAAAGGTGTATTATCTCCAGCTAGTAGTTTCAGACACGATTCTTTTTTATAGTATCTTATGGCCTTAAACTGTGTACCAAAATCTGCCATTGGCTTCGCCCGCGGTAAATTAGAATATTATCCCAAGGCAACATATCCCCGGTGTAAAAGTTATATATGCTACTAGCTTCTGCCCGCGGCTTCGCCCGCGTGAAAGTAGTTTTCTCCACACAAACTTTGGGCACCCGTTTCATCCCTTTAGGGCGTGAATTTTGTAAAATCCTCGCCTACGTCATAAAAGGCAAAATTTCATGCCTCTAGGCCCTATAGTTTCGGCTGTGCGTTGATATGTCAGTCAGTCAGTTTCTCCTTTTATATATATAGATAATTGCCAGGACATAGTCTATCCGTGTGCCAAATTTCATCTGAATCCGTTCAGCTGTTTGAGCGTGAAGAAGTAATAAACACATGCACACACAAACTTCCATCTTTTAATGTTTGTTTAATTAGTTTAGTACTGCGTAGTTTAACAGAAACGATTCCAAGTTAACTTATATTTTACCTTTGTTTTTGCTTTAGGACTGCGAAATCTTCTGGCCAACGGAAGAAGAAAAAGAGTTATTCGTCGCCAACTTCAGAGCTAGTTTTGTATCAAAAGACACATACGTTGCTCATCGGAAGACCGAGAGGAAATCACCCGCAGAATCCCCCGTCGAACCAGAGACAAACGGATACAGGCGGCAGGAAAACAGTGATTGTGCAGACGACGAACGACTAATACCAGAAAATAATTCACCTATTACCGATTCAGAACCTGCATACCGCTTCGATAGAACAGAACTCAGATTAGAACGCCTCAGCGCTGGTAACAGAGACTTATCAGCGAGAAAGTCAATAGCCAACGGCGATCTATTCTCCTCCTTATCAGAAAAGAAAAACGGTCCAAAATCCCCTCGGTCCCCATCGAAAATGTCGTTGAAAAACTTTAAATTGAGTTCCCCGACTAAGTTTAAGTTCCCTGATTGGGGGAATAGGACGGCTGGGTCGCCGCCTGATACTGCCCCACCGCCCCCTCCAGTCGCTCCGGCTTTGACAGTCGAAGAAGAGGCCGAGTTACGACGTCCTTGCTACTTCTTCGAAAAAGTTGATAAAGTACCTGACGATGTGCCGTTAGACAGGGTCATAGAAGTCACGAACGTCAGTGTACATTCTCTACAAGATGACTACCAACTCAGTGTTAAGTTCATCAAGTGCTCTCGGTGGTTGGATGGTGATACCACAGACTATCTACAAGGGAGGCCGGATGACAATGAGTATGTGAAGGCGGTCAGACATGCGGCGAGTGAGAGAGAGAAGGAGTCTGCGATAGATAGGTTGATAGAGCCGTATAAGGACTCGTTTGCGCTGGTTGAATATGTTGCTGGATGTCAGATGGAGTATAAGAATGGACCGGTCGTTGTTGTTGATAAGTGAGTATTTCATTTTTATTTCACAAGCTCTGCTTAGCTTGGGTCTAGACGGCGTTGTGTGATAGTTGTGAATATTATATTTATATTATATATATATTTATTTATTTATGTGTAGACCAATTTTGAGCTTATGCCACTTCTGGGACGACAATTGAAGAAGTAAAGTGTGTACTTCCGTGTTTGTAAAATATTATATATCAATTCATTAAAGAAATGGAAATTTTTTCTTGTCTTCATGCATTTTGCTTTCTGAGAAATGCCGTTTTTATGTAGTCTGTTATAATATTATTATATTTCCATTGTAGGTTTTTATTTTTAGAGATTTTGTCTTTGCTGGACAAGAGTTGATTAATTTCCTTGTACGGCTTATTAAAAGTTAGTCTTGTAGAGCATGCTACATGCTAGTGAAGATATTCCAAAAGTGTCGCAGTTCCATATCTCTATACGGACACGTTTCCCCTCAGATACGGCGGCTGGAAAGCCATGAACTTCTGCACGATGTCGGCGGCGTGCGGCGGCGCGCGCGCCCGCTCGGCGCGCGACCCGGGCGCGGCGTACGCGGCGCCGCACGACGCGCGCGCCAGCCTGTACTGCTGGGCCGCGCTGGGCGCGCACGCGCGCACTGCACCCAACCACGCGCGCGCTCATCATCACGCCGCCTTGCTGGCTGCTTACTGCGCGCTCGCTGCCTATGGACATCTGCTTACCGAAATTAATACTACTACTGACAGGTAATAAACTATCTCTATACTCATGCTCTTGTATAATGTTTACAATATTTACACAAATAAAAAATGCCTATCTTATCTTACTTTACCGTCTATTCGCGTTACGAAAATAGTGACTCATTAGTGCAACTGCAGGTTACAGGCGTATTCATAGTGGAGAAAAACGAAACCATTTATATTAAAATCAACCTTTTTATTACGCAGCACTATCAAATATTAATTATTTAATAACTAGCAATCCCGACAGACACGTTGTCCTGTCCGAAAACGCGATTTTCTTTAAAAAAAATAGGTATCCCGATTGTTGCATAACCTACCAGATCCAATTGTATAATTCCAAAACTTTCAGGGACCTTTTCAAATATACGCACAAAGTTTCATCCAAATCGGTCTAGCCGCTTAGGAAGAGTTCGGTAACAAACACACATACAGAAGAATTATATTAAGATTATTTTTAAATTTAATCATAATCAAATTTTTCACTTTTATCTTTACGAATAGGTGAAGTCAATAGGTGGAATGGACATTTTTAAAATTAACAAACGCGTCCTTGCTGTCTGAAGAACTTACTTCAACACGTCAACGTGAACATGACTTTCAATTTTCAATGATCTAATTGGTCAAAAAGTGTTGCCGAGTGATAACGATGAGTCACTATTTTCTTAAAGCACGAGTTATTACATAGTTGACACTTATTACGAACAGTCGAATACCAGAAAATATGATGACAGTCTTGCCAAAGAGTATCATGTTGTCTAATTAGATTATGAAAGTCAAGTCAAGGCGGTCGCTCGCTCCATATAAAATAATGATTTTTAGCTGCATTTGGTTGGCATAGAAGCCAAACCTAACATTGGTGGTAAATGTCTTGTGCCTACCCTACCTATAAACATTTTCTATAACTTATCTCATGGCACAAATCATGAAACAAAAAAAAATAAGATGACATGACCAAGATTTGCGATCTTGTTTTCGCACTCAGTCTTTGCTGGACCATTGGCCCATTCGCGTTCGTCATACCATAATAGAAATATTAGTCAATCGGTATAATAGAATATACAAGTACTAATAAAGCCCATGATACAGCCGTAGACTACGTAAACCAAATCAGAAATATCAAAGGCTACTTTTTTCGAGGTGGTAAATCAAATAACACCTCCCGCTCTGGATGGTACGTAAGGAATGTCAGATTTTTACTGCCTAAAACCCACCTAGCTTTGTTTAGTTGCCCTTTGCGTTCTAGGGCCACAGTAACTAATTGTTTTGGACAATCCCAGAAAGTTGTATTTGTGTACATCTCAAAATTCGGAGAAAACTCTCCGAATTTTGAGATATGGACTAAAGTTCTTGTTTTAGCTTGGCAAAAAGGGAACGAAGAGCATTGGCGGTTCGATGCAAAATTCTTGGGCGATGTGGACGCATATTTTCCCTAAATAAAAATCATATTTGTAAGCTATACTCCATTTGTATAGGTAGTTAACTAAACGTAAACAATCTTGATATTTCTTTTTTTCCGGGTGGGAAAATCATCTCATGACATCCCCCGCTCTTGGGCGGAGCGCGAGATAGTGTCAGACTTTTACTGACTAAAAACCCACTCCTGTTCCTTCTTTGCCATTTGTTTTCCAGGGCCCCGGGGATCTCTTTCGCATCACCCATGGCCCCAGTAGGCTTCGACCCTGTTGGGCCCCTACGGTTGCTGACATCTCCTTGAGACGCGCGTGGAACACTACGCGCCGTCGACGACTTGGGCTCGGTCCGGACGGTTACCGGACGATCGGACGGCGAGCCACCCATTGCTCGCCGTCTGCAAGCCCGCGCCTACGGAAACAATCTTGATATGTCGTATGTTTTAAATCGTATAAAAGACATACAAAGATTATTTAAATTTAGTTAATTAACAAACATCGTTTTATATTTAAAATAAAAAATTGTAAACAGTTTTAGATAAAATTTTTAGACAACTTTCAGATAAAAGACATGTCAAGATTGTTTACATTTAGTTAATTACCTAAAAAGGTGGAGTATAGTACTTAGCATTGCGTCATTTCGAGTAAATAAATGGTTTTTCTTACATAACTTTCTTTTACCACAAAAAGTACACAAGTAGATGCTTTAATTTTAACCTCATTCTTCCCCAGATTCCCCGACACACCTGAACAAGAGTCTCGGTAATACACCACGACACATCACATGTAAGTAATAATACTCAGCGCGTTGTGTGTACGTCCGTGCCTACCCCGCCGCGATGCGTCGTGAACTGCAGCCCTACAAGCCAAGCACGACCAGTGTATACCATAATAGGCCAGTGAACGTCTATTATATATACGAGCCTTCTAGCATCACGAGAAAACTACCTAATGTACAAATATGTACTTTGAATAAAAACTACAGAAATGTCAAGATAGGCTAATGATCATTTTGTGAGTCTCCAATGGGTTATATGAGCCTTGCTAACCCTGATAAACGCGATGGGCTTCATAATAGAAGATATCTATATTATATCATTGATAAGCCTGGGTCAGTGAACAGTTTTAAAGTCTCCTATGGTAATATGAGCCTTTCTAGACCTGCCGATTACGATAAAACTGTCCGATTTACAGAATATCATTGACTAAGGCCGTTTGAGAGCTCTAAAAACGCCTATTTAGGCTGTTGTAATGGTCCATATTCAAATGTGCCGATCTAAATCAAGGTATTTTGCAATAGCTCAGTCAGTTGTGTAGACCAATCTTCATTAGCCTTTTTAGCCTTGCAGTCAGACGTCGATAAGGCTGTTTCTTAGCTAAACAATTGGAACGTAGCCATGTCGGGCTAAGAGGCTATAGTAAAATTGTTGCGGTAATTTGACAGTAAACGGAATGTTCTAAATTGATATTAGTCATTCTAGATCATGCTATATGTCGATAAGTTTGCTATAATTTATAATAAGAAAACTTATCACGGGGCAAAAATGTGTGAGTGAACTATAAAAACCTGTGTCGTCCTTTTTGCTTTGCGAACTTGGCTGATACCGTTCGTCTAGAAGTGAAGTGTATTGGACAATTTTAGATCAATCTGTAACTCAATAGATCGGCCTATGATTACAAAACATCAGTTACTCTGATACCTGTTAAATCAGATCAGACTTGTAAGTAGCTGTTTCTCAAGCAATTGTGAAAGATTTTTATGGTATACTCAATCAAAAATAACTGTAATTGTCTTAATAATTAATAATGTATACCTTGTATTAAACATGTTTTCATGTATTAAAAAAAACACGAGACTTGGATTGGTAGATTGTTTTTTACGAGTAGCATCAGTGATTTAAGTGACGGCGGGTAGTTACTGATTTATTATTGATTTTGATAGTTTATGTGGCAACCCCCAGTAACTTGGGTCAAGGGCAGGAACATGCTGATGCATGTATAGTTTTTCGTGATGTAGGCTTTCTGTTCAACATTCATAGAATTTGGAGTTAATCTCGCAATAGAAACGCATCTGCTACTTGGGACTGACGAAATGTGAGCGAACTATACAACTATGCCTGTACTGTCGCGAAATAGAGACGTGATTATATCGTAATTGAGATTACATAATAATATACTCTGAACAAATATTAGTAAGCTATACTAAAATAATAAAATAGTATTTATTATCGTATGAATGTAGTTGTGATGTTTAATTGTTGTTTAACTTAAGTTTAATAAGCTTGTTTATATATGTTAAGAGATTATTGGGTTTTACTAATATTTTCTTAGAAAACAGCAAAAATACCCCTTCAGGGAATTTAGAAAACTAAGAGAGTTATTGGCGCCCGCCGTTGCTTGTCCCCCCGCCCCTTTTATACACAGTAACACTGAAGCAGTAATTCAATTCTATACAAAAATTGAAAATATACACTTAAAAATTAAGCAGAAATTAAAAATAGCTAGAGTAGATATCTTATAATCGTATTTTAATATGTAATCAACATTGGTGCGTCGAAATTCCTATACATTATAAATAATTTTGTATAGAATTGATTTACTGTTTACATAGCAATTGTATCCAATAGTTTAGTTCATAGTGGGTTGTTTTGGGATTGTATGCTCAAATGACAACAATAACTTAGCGAAAGTCGATGGAAAATATTACAAATTAAATGCTTTTTCTTATGAAATGAGATGTGGTTGTGTATTGAGAAATTATCGAAGGATTCTATGAATTTTTCTAGCATTTTTTTCTATGTTGTCCATGCTTCTCATGCCTTAGTTCTTTTATCGAGTAAATTTTTTAATTCGATAAAAGATAGTGTTGTAGTCCAAATTCGTATCAAAAATAGAACAAACTACTTCTTATTAGTAATCAGAGCATAACTGTTAAGGTCAGAAATGGTTATACTTTAACAGCCGCTTTCTCAAACAAAAGAATTATAGCTTAGCTTCGAATTTCATGATTTCATGAAAGTGTAATTAGATTGTTGATTTCGATAAATAATTTTTTGTACGTGTAAAAGTAGATAAAAGATAAACTTTTTAATAACATAATTATTATAACCACAGCTAATATTGAACTGTAAATTGTACAAAAACGTAAGAAAAATTGAATTTCAAAGGTGATCTTGCCGGTACAGAGTCCATAATAAGGTTGCATTAGACTGAACTCGGCGCTGGTTGGCGAATGAGGTGACTTGGAAAAGATAACTGTCCTGTATTCAGATTCAGTTTTATTTATTTGCATAAACATGTGTAGATAATATACATGGTAAGATGCTTATTATAACTGTTACAAAATATTTTTTGGTTCAACATGTTTGACCATAGCTGGGTGTAAAATTTTATTAAAACAGTTTATTTATATTTTAGTTTGCAATTTGCATTGTATATTTTAAGTTATTATCGCAAAACTTTAAAAACTACTTGCGACATTTTACGAAGCTCTCATGAACAATGATTGATGGTCAGAACATATACGATATGATACATTTCTGATCTTAACTTTCAAAATGACCCCGAAAACAGTTTTTCAATAGCAATTATTTATAAAATTTTGACGCTGTGCAATAGATGTGTTACGCATTTAAAATAAATATATTTTTAAATATTTTTTTTCTAGCAAAGTATTAATCGTCTATGAAGATATTTTGACAACGTCTGTGTTTTATGTTCTAATTAAATTATATAGGAATGTATTGTGTATAGTTGTATCGTCGGGACGACGAGTGATATCGGCATATATTTTTTTAGCTGACTGTACTAGCATGAGTGAAGTAGTACAATTTGGTTGTAAGATGAATGTTAAATTAGCAAAAATATAATTTTAAATTTTGCTCAAAATATGATTGTCTGTAGATTGATTCCAATAAAATACTTTAGTCGAATCTGAAATCGTATTGAATTTTGATACACACCGTTACTAATCGAAGTAAAATAACAATTAAAGTAATGAAAATAAAGTACATATTAGAAATACTATGCCCACTCGTCCCTCCGACTCATGTAATTCCTATTAAATCAAGTTATGGTCCAGTATTTTTTATTATAATAATTGTAATCTAGTTATTATCGATATAATTGTGAAGACTGCTTATTAGTGGTTCGTCAATTAAGAAGTAATCAGTTCCGTTTGGGTTCTGTGGTGGTATTACCAAGTTTTGAGGATCTCTAGGCCCGCGGTCGCAAAATTCTGCAATTAAAAGCCGCTGTCGAAAGTTTCTGCGATCAAAAGTGTCGGTCTGATGTATGCGAGGTCCTTAGTGTCCCTTCACACGGTCCAACATAAATATTTATGTCGTGTGTTGGTGTTGGGTACGTAACCGTCTTGAAGAGTTGTGAAGTGATCGAGATAAGACAAAGTAAAAATTGTACATTTCCCTATTAAGTGTTCAACACTAACCCATAGAAATATTGTAATTTAGTTCCCCTAATAGTCATAGTCGCTATTATCATAGCTCAAAAAATTATAAAGTTTTTTTTTTATGATTTCGATCACTCCACAAGGCAACGAAAAGTAAAAGTTAGGGAGAGTAAATGTATTTAGAATGTGAATATGGCGGGTTTTGTTTGTGCGCTGAGGTCCCGTGCGTGCCATTTTAGGCTTAGATAATTATACGCATAGATAGTTTCAATTATATTGCCCTATAGACTTAGGTAGGTATGCTGGATTTTATTAGATTTCCCACCCTCTTCATTTTAGCCTTTTAGAATGAGTGTGACATTTATTAACTTTATATTTCTGGTCATATTGTACCCTGCATTTCAAAGCTATTCATGAACAATTTTATTATTTGCGGTTTTATCCAAGCAAGTACAGTTTCAAGTATTTGTAAGCGCATTTATTTTGCATAAAAATGACAGATTGGAGTAAATATTTTTCGCGCAAACATCCCCGCCTATCGGTTAACCAAAGATGCGCGTATGTATAGTATTTAACGATGGTAGGTGAACGTAGGCAACTGAGTGTCGCAGCTACTTAGAATAACTAGATTAAGGTTATCCTACTCTGTAATTAACTGTTATATTTATATGTGTGAGGCGTAGGCTGTGGTGGGGGTATAGTAAACAATAAAGGTTATTTCGTAAACACTTGATGAAGTTAGAATATTAATTTAAGTGAATAATATTCAGAGGGTTGCCTGAAGTAGAGATAATTCAATATAGTCTGAATAGTTACTATATCAATTTAGACTACACGTGTGAAGGTTTTTTAAATAATCTGCATAGCAATTTCAATAGACTGATCCCTTTATGTTTTACTATATCCTGTCGAACAGCTAAACTCACGTTAACACTTGACATAATATCGTTTAGAACTAATCTTCGGCTCAATTTCATAATATTTTAGACGCAACACTTGTTTAAAAAAAAACTCTGTCATACTCTTACACTTGTAAGTTTTATTTCAACATTAAACATTTAACACATACGACAAATTGTTGCAGGGTATTGTCATGCAATCATGGAGTGTCATTTACGATCATTTCTAAGAGCGCATACACACAAGCGGCATGTTGCCAACGGCAGAGGTAACTGCAGCGACACTTTGTTTGCAATTACCTCTGCCGTTGGCATCATGACGCTTGTGTGTATGAGCTCTAAAACGTGCCTGGTTTGTGCAAGTTTTGAAGATTTGCTTTATTCTTTTTATAGTCTAAACAGGCTAGGTATATAGGTCCCGAGTCGTGTAACACGCTCAGACCAACATAAACGTTTATGTTGACGAGTTGTGTTGGTGTGGGACCGTGAGCTCTGGGCCTAACTTCATTACGACTATGTATGTGCTGTGTGAGAGTAGTATGTAAATTTTTGTCACTCATTTTGTTTAGACTAAGCCCTATTACACTTTATATCGATGTACCAAGTATTAGTTGAATAAACAACTTATTGCTCATGTGATTTAATTCTTGTATCTTTTTTTTTTTGAGTTGAGAAATCATGAAGTAACTTCTCCCTCTCTAGTGTGGGGCAAGAGGAAGTGACAGACTTGCTGACTAAACTGTATTCTTTCAGTTACCTTTTGTTCCACGTAAGAATTTGATTTAAAATTTGGAAAAAACGCAGTAGTTGTCTAGTCAACTAATTTGTGTAAATCACATATTTATATAATTCAAAAAGAATGCTAGAATAAAAAACTAAATGTTCCATGTTGTACGTACGCCCGAGAGAAGTGTTGCCGTAGCTTTTAAGATGTAAAAATGTTGCAAGGTTTTTAATAATGATGATATTAAAAAAAAAAGTAATTATTATCTGTAATACCGCCTTCTTAAGAACTGTATTGTGCCAATTTTTAATACTTCCCTGTCCAATTGACGCATTCCATGGTTTTCTTTTTATTCGTTTTCCATTTGTATTGTCCTCACTAAATTAATATTTTTTGTGTCGCAAAATTTTGCAACAAATGAAAAATAAAAATGGAGGTTTTTGTATATAAAACCTATGAAATATCGCAATTATTTCAGTGTTTCTTGGATTGTTGTGGTACAGAAGGTAGTTCTACAGTTTCCGTAGCATCGACAAGAAATCTATGATTCACTGTACTAACACAAATAGTTCTTAATTTTGTATTTAGTTTGTAAGCAAAGTGATTGTACCGTTTAATTTTGTACAGAAAGTGCATGATGACATGTTTTAAACTTGGGATGTTTACTTCCATAATTGCTGAAAGAGTTCCCATTATACTGTTACTATGACCATAAAATAATAGTATGCAAAAAAGTGCTGGAAATAAACGGCAACGCACGGTCGTCAAATGATTCATCAGACCTTGGCCATAGTGAACGAGCGGTGACTAGGCATCATCATCATGTTCATAATTTCAGTCTAAAGACGTCCACTGTTGGACATAGACGCTAGGAGGGAGCTCCTAGCGTCGACACAGCGGCCGGTGCCTGCGACCCTCACAAATTTAGCGGTTCACAGTAAAACAATAGACGATGATTCAGCGTGCTAGCCGCCCGCTAGACTGACTTTACTATGGACGCAAACTGCGGTTTCTTGTTTGATATTAACCCTTAACCGCCTACGTAGGGTGCGTTTATTCCGCCAGGGTCGAACATCCACGACCAAATACTCCATCTTGTCAGCTCTTCTGTCACTTATTGGGATTGAAAAGCTAAATTAGATTGAGTACCCAGTCGCAAACACACGAATAGTACGCGAAATCACTTGTCGGACCTGTCCGACGCGGGCGGTTAATGGGTTAATATAATGTAACCCGCCGCTTGGCACCTGCGCAAGCTTCTCAGTATGACCAGGTCCTCAAAGATCAGCTGAGACCGTTGCAGTTTGGAGTGGATTTTCGTGTGTTACGGTATAGTAGGAAAATGCCTTTGTTGAGGTGGAAGCTAAGGGCCTGAACTTGGTTCTCAGTAGATGGCGTTGAACTCAATATGTTTTAGTTTGGTTGTTTTTAGTGTATGAGAGCGTTATTATGTCAAGAAAATGTTAATTGCTAAAATCGGACATTCCACTTTATTGAATTTAGTCAAATTATTGCCTCAAAATCCACCTAATTCTTACTGTATATCATTTTCTTAACTTAGTAATGTTGTCGTACATAAAATAAAACTAAAAATTTTGAATTCAGCGCCATCTAACGATAACATGTAGCAGCTTGTACCTCATTGATCAATTTAAACTGAGGCCCTACTTCGAGCTCATAACGCGATCCATTTGACGACCTGAACTGAACTGCTAAAGCGATGGAACTATATAGGGTGTATAGCTCGTATCTCGCTCGCACACCTGACATTTTCATACGTGATGGTAAGGCCCCAGGTCCCTTTACTCATTAGAACAGCACTACTAGTTACAAAAGAAGTTAGCACAAAATATAATTTTTATTACAAACTTTGAGTACCATTTTATACATATATATTTTGTATGACAATCGTGTGCGTGGATCGCATTTTTTTGTACAGTCAGCCGCAAAAATAGACTGTTTACGTGCAAAATAAAAACTATTACCATGCGTTTACTTTTATACTTAGTCTCTTTATTTCTTTAGTTGACTGTACTCAGTTTTAGGTTTGTTGGGAACGAATGTACAGTTTTTTTTTAAATTAGAAATTGTCTTATTTTGTACACTTTTTTGTTTAAGACATCACACTAATGTAAATCTTACGAAGACTTATTTATTTTTATGTAACCGCCTGTATTATTTCAATTGTAAAAATATATAAGAAATTATCTATATTTGTGTTTTATTTATTGTATTTATAAGAACTTCCTGATCTCGAATTTGAACCCAGGGTCCAGCTCATCCAGTCCACTCCAGTCCATGTCCAGCTCACTCGATTAAACAATTATTTGACTTGAAGATCTAGGACCTCTCGTTCAGCAGAAAACCACCGAACACCGATCGAACCCAGGACTCCATTGTTAGAGCCATAGATATAAGAAAGGAGGTTAGAGCTGTCGCTCTTGGAACCACTAGCTAGGTAGATCTTATCTCCATACCTCTAGCCCAATTGCCCTGCGGCATGGAATAAGTAATAGTACCCTGCGGTAAAATAGTCATCGCTTCTAAATTTAGTCACAAAATATGTACTCAATTGTAAACTACTAATACTTATGTAATTAACAGAGTAAATAGTAACCGGTAGTAAATAGGTATCTTGATAGTTTTAGAGAAAATCGACTTTGTAGATAGGGATCGCTTCGATCAACGAAAAAAAGAACGGGGGCCATACTGCAGCTATTCCAAAGTATACAAATAAATTAGCATCTTTATAATTCCTTGCCGGAGCCTTGTGTTTCCTGATAGCTACAACTTAGGGGTCTTTAAGTCAAGAGTGAATAGGTTACTTCTAGGCAAGCGTACTCCATCGTCGACCACATCATCGCTTACTAACACACTCGTGTTTTTGACGCGCCACCGTTTTTGTCACGTGATGCGCGTGAGATTAACCACCTGTAAACGTAATCAAAGTTAGGGCTCAAAACACTGCGACAAGGCATCGCAAAATTTCCTTTGCCATGCCGCAAACAACAGTGCGTAATTCACATCGCAGTATTCTGCGATGCGGTGTTGTTTCGCAACGCATCGCAGTATTGTGTGAGAGCCCTAAGGGATGTCGTGTCGGTCACCATTGTCCAATTTGGCCTGAATGGCATATTAACTGGCGGTCACCATTGTTCCAGTACTTACATGCCGACTAACGTGTGGAGCGAAGGTTGCGAATTTAGCTCTTAATAATAATTTGGAGGTAATAATTTAACTTGCATTTTAAGACAGCAAGAATTAGGTCTTCAGCATCTCATAATGAGGTTTTAGTAACTTCAGTTATAATACCTATCTCACTTGATTTAAAGACCTCCAGGTTAGCTATCAGGAAATACAGAGCCGAACTCTACTTCGGTTTGGTTTTTCGATTTGGTTCAACACGATACAAACTTCAGAAACCAAAGCACGTAATAAAAGTTTTTACTGTCTGCTATTTGGCCAATCGATCTGACGTTATTATAAGGGCCTGTGCACACCACGTGTTTAAACGCGCCGTTGACGTGCGTTTGTAGCGATACAGACACGATACGCACGCGAGTCAGACGCAGCCTGTAATAGGATAAAAGCGTGCCGTCGACGCACGTTTCTAAAATGCGCCTCAACGCCGCGTCTGATTCGCGTGCGTATCGCCTCTGTATCGCTACAAACGGGCGTCAATGGCGCGTTAGAACAACGTGGTGTGCACAGGCCCTAAGGGCCATCGGTTACAACGGCCCGGGCAACTAATCAAACTCGAGGGGAACCGCGGCAGGCAGGACTTCGAGGAAATCGGGGAAAATGAGGAACGGTACTAGCAAACTTTCATCTTGCGGGGAGCTTTGTATTGACATTTAGTTTTAATTAATCTGTAAGTAGAAAGGAAATTACTTGTTGAATTGAGACTTCGGATAGAGTGTTCATCTGTTAGACGCCACGTCCGCACTAAAGTATTATCTACAAACGTTTTGCAATTAGGTGTGTTATAAATTTATAATAAGTATATACGACTGGCCTGTTGGTTTAGTGGTTAGTGACCCTGACTGCTATACTGGAGGTCGTGGGTTCGATTCCCTTCCAGGACAAATGTTTGTGTGATGAGCACGATCATTTGTTCTCTGTCTGGGTGTAATTTATCTACGAGTATATTATGTATGTATTTAGAAATATGTAAGTTTGTTTATCAGTTGTCTAGTACTCATAACACAAGCTCTGCTTAGCTTGGGACTAGACGGCGTTGTGTGATAGTTGTGGAATATTATTATTATTTTAGGCAAATAATATGGGAATCATTGCATTGGTAGCATATCGGTATTGGTATCTACCTCTTTAAATAGATATTGACGATCAAGATTGATCAAAATAGATATTTTTATGTTAAAGTAATCAAGAATTAATAATATGGTCAAAAAATTATCTACTTAAAACTAAAAAGCGCGGACAATCAATGTCAATTTTGGGCATTTTATTTTTGCTTTAGTAATAGGGAAAAATCGTATACCTACAAATGAAACTGGTAACTGATAATATAATACTTTATTATGTACACATATTCAAGTCTACGGTCCCTTGAAGCTTTAAAAAAATCAAACTTCTAAATTAACGGAAAAAAAGATACGGCCGTTTACGTCACAAAAACTTACATTTCAACATTCTCAAAGGAATCAAAATTCATAGGGTACTTCCTGTTGACCCAGAATCCTGAAATTTGGGATAAAGCAAGGTCTTATAGTATACATAGAGGAATAAATTTAAAAACTGTAAATTTGTTCTTACGTCATAATAAAAACTTTTTTTACAATTCGGAAAAATCTTCGTAACTCAATTCGGGAATCGAACTGTTTTCATAGGTAAGTTTGTGCAGAACCCTTAGTGCGCGAGTTCGACTCGCACTTGCCCTGTTTTTCAATAAAGTATACATTGTATAAAAGGTGCAATTTTTAATATGCAAAATAAAATCAGGAGGCAATTATGTTAGTGATTCTGGACCAGAATCAACAATAAAATCGGTAGCTTTTTTAAATTTTAACGTTTATTTTACGGAAATAGGTAAAAGCGTTTCGTAAAGTGGGCGGAGCTTCGTACACAGATTCACGCTCACAGTGACATGACAAGCGATAAATGGGGCATACCTACTGAAAGTCTCTGGATCTGGTCATAATATAATAAAAGAATGTAAAAAAACAATTGCAGAATTCAAAAATTGAACTCTTTGCGAGTAGGTATGTTATTTTTTAATTTGCGAGACTGTCATTTATTTTTTAATTGTGGCGTCCTTTCGAAGATTGTGTCTATCAAAATGAATTTAACTCGTGTTTATTTTCGTTCAATGATTTTTTATGATTTTCGTTGTAGCTTAGGTAAGTCAACAAGATAGTTGCCAGAGACTGAGAAACTGCAATTGGCATTTGGTTATGAAGCACCATGTCGCAGCTCTTTATATTCGTGGTTTGGAGAATTTAGACGTGAACGTGATCATCTCTATGACGAGGTACGTGAAGGTCAGCCGGTGACTGCGGTTACAGACTGGAATATTAACATCGTACGAAAATTTATTGAAACTGACAAAAACATTACTTGCCAGCAAATTTGTGATTTGTTAGGCATTGGAATGAGCCAAGAGCAAAACCATTTTACATATGCATCTGAAGGTTCGGAAGATTTGTACTCGATGGATACCACATGACTTAACGGAGGACTAGAAACGTGTGTGTCCAGTGGTGCCGTAATATGATAAGAAAGTTTAATGGAGGACAGTCATTGGTTGTCTATAATATCGTGACAGGTAACGAAACCTGGGTGTACTGCTTTGAATCCGAAAGAAAAAGCCAGTCGGCAGAGTGGGTCTTTCCTTTTGAAGATTTGCCGACGAACGTTAAAAAAAGTCGAAATGTTGATAAAAAAATGGTTGCATCTTTCGGCAAATCTGGACTTTACACTGCAGTATCGCTTGAAGATCAAAGGACAGTGACTGCAGATTGGTACGTCAACACTTGTTTCCCCAGAGTCCTAGAAAAAGTTCGCGTAAAGCGTCCTCGAAGCAATGTACCTACTCCTCTACCATGATAACGCATCCTCACATTCCGCTAAGGTAACAGAAGCTAATTTGAAGGCTTCAAATGTGGAACTGATGACGCATCCGCCTTACTACCCGGACATCGCACACTGCGACTTCTATTTGTTTCCGAAAATTAAAGACAAAGAGGCACCCGTTTCACGACCCCTGGATCGGCGGTGAATACGTTCTATAAAGCCATTGAAGAGATCCTTAAAGAAGACTAGTCCAACTGCTCTGTAAAACACAGTGGTTTCAGCGAATGGAAAAATACATTAATTGTGATTCCGCCCGGAATATATTTTGTATCGTAAGTCTTATTTATCAGAATCCAGAAACTTTTTAGTACGCCCTAAGTAAAAAAAATAAGTGTTATTGATTGATGTCGGATATTTACATGATTATGTACAAATATAACAACCTCCTGAAATTTTGTGCAGATTCAAACTACATATTATATTATAAACTAGCGGCCCGCTCCGGCTTCGCACGGGTGCAATGCTGTTACCGCCGCAATCGCTATGTCCTTGTATTATAAATCCGTAATATCTTCGATAATATTCACTTACATTACATGCTGTAAAGAACCATATTGATCTATATTAAATGCATAATGTATATAAGGGATAAGAATTAAAGCTGTATTGCTTAAAATCGCTTCGTAAATAAGTCATTATTTCTCGTAAAAAGTAAAGCATAAAAAATGGTTATTGTGGGTTTTTCCTAAGAGATAGATATATACTATTGCAGATTTTTTTGTAGATTTTAAGGTGTACAATACTGTAGTACATTATTTTGATCTATCTCGTATGGTTCAGCCAGCGTTTGCAATGTAAGCACAAAAAATTGTGTTTATTTACGATATCACATTAGAAATCTCTAAAATTATCAGTGTTTTTCTACCACTCTCTTGATCCGATGAACCGCATCAAAATCAGTTGCGTAGTTTTAAAGATCTTAGCATACATAGGGACAGACAGCGGGAAGCGACTTTGTTTTATACTATGTAGTGATAAATAAACTTAGGTGATGGATCACTCACACCTTAAGATAGGTACCTACTTAATTATAATACCCTACGTACTTTCCTATGGCAGAAGATAAACGTGAAAATACCTAATTATCATCGACTTGACCTCGCAGCAGAGAGACCATTTTATTGCTACCTGACATAGGAGGGCACAATATAACATAGTACTTATCTCAAAATGACTCGGGATACAATAGTAAGAAGCTGCGGTCCATCCACTTATGTAACATCTCGTCTCGCAACGCTTAGCACCCACGGGTCTTGGCGGCCTTGTTCTATTTTTAGAGGGACCATATCGTAAATGTTACTCGAGGGAAATGAGGCGACTGCCTTACAAGTTGGTGTAAGTACGACGGACTGGATCGAGTATAAAGTTGTAGCACTTATAAGGAAGATTTTGAATGCTTATTATTTATCAAAAAAAAAAAATCTTTAAAACTATATTTTTTACACAATTACTAGCGGATTTGGAAAACATTGTTCAGCCATATAAATTATCCAAGAAAAAAGTGAGAGATTGGGGTAGGAGGGTAAAAATTGCCAACGACATATTCTCAGACCTACCTTATATAAATAAATTCATTAAAATTGGTCAAGCCGTTTTGGAGGAGTTCGTTATCAAACACTGTAGTAGATTTTTACCCAACTGTGCCAGCCATGAGTACGTTATGAGGAGATATTTTTGAGAACGTGTTTTTATTTTATTTATGTTTGCCTGTATGATATAAGTAGGTACTTACCACATCACAAGGTTTCCTTTTATGACGTAGGCGAGCACTAAGGCTCCGTGCACAAAATCAACACATTTTGAACTTTTTTGATCATGGTTTGTGAGAAAAGCAAGAAGAATTTAAACCTTCTTTTATTAGATTATGAAAGTCAAGTTCTTATTCTCTCAGTTGGCTTGATTACTTTTTTAAAATAATGTGTGTATTAATAGCAATTACCCATATTCAAAACCCTTTTCTCGCAAAAGTAACGAGCGAGTGACGTTTGGCTACGTTTTACACCAAACTACAACTGATTTATAACATTAAAAAAAATATCAGTAACATCATTATATGGTCTACTGGCAGATGGGTTGAAAACATTATTGACTTTAATAGAAAATATAGCAGAAAAAAAATGTTGAAGAAACACAATTCTTGGAAAACATCTGGACAAATAAGTATTTTTTTCTATACCTTAGCAACACATTTAAGAAAATTTAAAAATTGCACAATAATCTTAAGAAATCCCTTTAATAGAATCTAAAATTTATTTTATAAATAAACAATATCTTCATTTCGTAAATTACAAGCAAATTTAACTATATTATCGACCGCGCAAACTCGATCGCGTCAGTAACGACCGGGCTCTCCCAGCGTGAGCACACGTTACTTTGCTTCGCGAGCAGCTCGCGAATATTACATGAAAATATTCCCAAGATCGGACGCCGACTACCACTTTTTGATCCATTAAGTATTATAGTTTATTTTAAGTACTTTTTTTGTTTATGAAAATTGTTAAAATTTCTTTCGACTTCAATATTAATTAGAGGTAACGGTTGTATGTTTGCTTGTAAAGGTTATCTGCGGAATTACTTTACTACTACCCAAATACAAAAATTATTTCACTAATGAAATCTACAATGTTTAATGGCAGCTATATCATCATCCAGTGTTATACACTATGTACAGGATGTTGATATTTCTTATGATTACTTAAGGTCGAAATTCAAGGTCAAGTTTTTGAAATCATTTTTTTTGTAGATAATGGGTCGAAAGAAAGAGACGCATTATCAATTATCATTATCAATGCGTCACTAAAAGAAAAAGGAAACGACATGTAGGGCTTTTTTTTTATTGGGTGGGAAAATCATCCTATGACAAATCCCGCTCTTGGGCGGAGCGAGAGATAGTGTCAGACTTTTACTGACTAAAAACCCACTCCTGTTCCTTCTTTGCCTTCGTCCCAGGGCCTCGGGTTTCACTTTCACACTACCCGTGGCCCCCGTAGGCTTCGACCCTGCTGGGCCCCTACGATGTGTTGACATCTCCCTGAGGTGCGCGTGGAACAGTATGCGCCGTCAACGACTTGACCTCGGTCCGGACGGTTACCGGACGGTCAGACGGTGAGCCACCCATTGCTCGCCGTCCGCAAGCCCGCGCCTACGGTGGCCGGAAATCGGAGGACCGTTGCCTCATGCGATCGGCCGCCTCCTTTGCTAGCATTACTGCTTCACAGAAGGAGGTGACTGCCTGTCACTCCACCTTGCTCCGGAGTATGGCCTGTACCAAAGCCCGGCGCGAGAGATCGCCGCCACCGATCGCCCCCACGAGGACACGGTGTTGCTTTGCCCAAGCGGGGCACACCTCCACTGTGTGCTCCACCGTGTCCTCCTGGCGGTCCACACAGTGGCGACACCCGGGCATCGCTTCCGCACGAATCCGGTGCAGGAACTTTCCGAACTTAGCGTGTTCGGTGAGAAAAACGACATGTTGATACGAGCGGGACAAATGTTGCTATTTTTTAGTAAATTGATAATGAAAATTTTGAAATGACTATGAATACTACAAATGTTGACAACATGTGTGAACTTGATCTAAACATGGTAATTATAACCTTTGTGTTACGCACAGGGTGTAAATTAATATCAAACCTACTTTTAGAAATTCATAACTTTTTTAGTTCTACATGGTAGTCAGCTGATCGCGACTGTTTATATAGGAAGTTTAAAGTAAAAATATTTAACATTTTTTCAATGATAAAAATAAAGGCTAAATAGCCGGCCAGCAACAGAAAAAAAAATTGGCGTGAAAGCGGCAATCGGCTCTGTATTTATTTTTTCGAGTTGTAGAGTTCTGTTGAATCTCTGCTATATGAGATTTGTATTAACACGATAAGTTCATCAGAATCAGATATGGATTTAACGCCTGATTCTTAAGAGAAGAGGCTAAAGCAGTAGTGGAAAACCTTTTACCGCCTAAATCAAAAGAAATATATCTAAAGTCATACGACAAATTTTGAGGAAAACTCAGATTTTTATTTTTACTTTATTTATATTCGTAATGAAAAGCACAGTGTTTTACTTCGGGTTAAAGATCTCTTCGAACTATTGGCGTCCAAGCGTATTTTCGGGACTAAATAAGTTGATCTCACCCCTTGGGTAACAATTATTATATGATTTATGGTGACATTGCACTATTAAAATATTTGCTAGTTATAATATAATTTTTGATAAAACGGACACAAAGATGACGATTTGTGTTTCAGAAAAGGGTTATTTAATTTATTTAATAACCAACTTTTGCCTGCGGCTTCGTTAATTTCGATTTCCATTAAGATTTGAAAGACACGTGGCAGTATCTAGGGATCATAAGTACGTTATTGTTATTTTCCTCGGCACAGTCATTTTCTTCGGGAGAAAAGTTACCCTGTAACCGTTTTTGTTCACCAGACAACATATAATATGTATAATTTTAGGATAATCAGTTCATTGATTTAGGCGTGAAAAGCTAACAAACAAAAATAAACTTATTTTCGCATTTATAATAATTAAAACTATAGAATCTTGAGAGTAGTTAATTTTATTTGTTTCAAATCTTAAAACTTGTCGAGTAATAGTTAAGATTAACTTGTAAATAATATTTATATATCTTTAATATATATTTTGTTTAAGTAATTTGTATCTTAATTATCTCACAGATAACTAAGAAACTGGGTAAGTGTGAGTCGGACTCGTGCCCTGAGGGTTCCGTACAAATTACAATTCCCGAACGGAGTCTCGAAGATTTTTCCGAATTGCAAAAATGTATTTTTTTAGTTATAAGGTGTTCGGTGGAAACACCGAACAGTGACGTTAGGTAACAACAAATTTATGGTTTTCAGATTTATTCCTATACCTGTGCTATGAGACCTTGCTTTATGTCAAATTTCAAGATTCTGGGTCAACGGGAAGTACCTTGTGAATTTTGATTACTTTGGGAGTATCAAAATTTACGTTTTTTTTTTGCGACATAAACGGCCGTTTCTGTTTTATTCATTACCTTAGAAGTTTGATTTTTTCACAACTTCAAGGGACTGCAGGTATATTGTTTAATTTCAACTCGATACCTCCACGTATTCTCGAGATAAACAGTCTTGACAGACAGACAGACGGACGAACCACAAAGTGATCCTATGAGGGTTTCGTTTTTTCCTTTTGAGGTCCGGAACTCTCTACTCTCTCTACTCTAGTACTCTTCTTGAGTATCCAACACGGATAAAGCTGTTTGTCTTGGGCACCTTGAATCCCTTACTTCACTCAGGTTTCTATATGAACTCCTTAGCAATGTTCGGGAGTTAATTATATAAATCCCTGACGATCGGTATTATAACTTCGTTTCGTTCGGAATTCAACATGCCGCCCGCGATTTAAAGACACTGCACGCCACATAATCTACTAAGTATTACATATTTTTGACGTATCGAAAGTGTTTTTTTTTACAACCATTTATATAAATAAATATAATTTTATCATCTGTTTTGGATTTATCGTTCTGTTAAATGTCTAAATTTGTCAACATCCATCTAACACAAAATTAAATAATTTTGGTGTACAGTGTGATAAATACATATAAAGACACACGTTTCAGACGTTTATTTACGAACCTTACTTAATATAAAATTTTGTAATTTAGAATAATTTCTTCTAAAGGATCAAAATTGTTTAAGCGGTCACGAAGCTCGATTTTTACGCGTGTGTGCGTGTAATTGTATGAATGATGCACACAAACATATCATTGCCACGAATTTACCTAAACTCTAGCGAGTGAATTTTATGCACGGCCTCCTAAGAGGATTTTCCAAAATTCACCCTCTAAGGGGATCAAACGCGGGTCCAAAGTTTTTATAGCGAAACCTGTTTTAGCTAGTCTATTTAGATAAAAGGAGAAACTGACAGACTGACTGTTAAAAAATGTTAGGTTTTGTTATTCATAAAACGATTAGAATAGAATAGACATTTAGTGGTCTTGACTAATATTATAAATTTAAAAAAAAACTCGGCTGCCTTTAGGTTTTGGACGTATTTTTATACCCAACATGTTAGGTATAAAAATACGACTAAAATAAAATTTATATTATGTTTCCTAAGACGTCCGTAGTCCATTATGAGAGAGTACATCGTCTTTTTTCCACGTTTATTCGCTAGATAGTCCTACTTCCGCTACGTAAATCGATCTCAGCGCCACCCGTGGCCGCACCTGGAACTAACTAACAGCGCAGAGCAAGCCACTATTTCTTTATCATTGTTCGGCTCATAATGATAATAATTGTTAAACACCAGGAAAAAATTATTTGGACTTCGGAAGTCTTAGGAAACATAATATAAATTTTATTATAAGGTAAAAATTTTATATTATATTTTCCGTTTGACGTCCGAAGTCCATTATGAGAGATCTGTTTGTTATCTCCAGGTGGCTTGCTTAGTAAACGAAACAATGTGAACAATATTCCTATAATTGTATAAGAAAGAATATAGGACACAAAAGAAATCAGCATTGCTTAGTTACCACATTGGTAAGGACCGGAAACAGTGTATATTCTGGAAATAGTGTTTTATCTACTAGTAGTACTAGTTGTTTGACGAGACTCGGTTGTAGGTGAAAAATATTTTTTCAGGGAACCTTTGAAATTTTGCTAACCATCTATTAATGTTCTTTACAAAAATATAGCATTTCTGTCTGGAAAAATAATGACGTCTAATCAAATAGTTAAAGTCAAATTCCGGCTGTTGGAACTTTATTGTTCACAAAATTATTTTGAGTTACAATCAAAGAGATTCGAAGTATGAAGTCTGACTCAATGCTAGTAACAGCACGCCAGTAACAGCACGCCACGTAGCACGTATGCACGTACATTTGCAAATTTTCAAAGTAATTTTTGCAGAGTTAATCAGAAACTGATGCTGTAGCTTGTTTGTCAGTGAGAACAGTACACTAAGCTAAAATAATGATTTGATAAATACTGGACTATATCAGACGGAGTGGGTGGTGGTCCCAGCACCCATCTGCAGTTCCAAAGTGTTGAAACTTTCTCTTACACCAACTGCGCGGTGGTGACGTAACACAAGTGGCAAAAGAGTTAGTGCAGTGTAGTCACGTCGCTCAGCAGATCTCGTTCTGTATTGTACAGTCCCAATACATGGGGACAGATATCAGACGGCCCGTCGGTGTTACTTACAGTTTTGTCCTCAGGATTTCTTTCTCGTTAATGTAGTAGTCCGCGTAACTCGTCTGCAAACTGTGTTGGATGACTGGAACCTCTCCCAAGACGATTACTGTAGCTACGTACGGCAAGCAACCTTCCTCGGAGGGTGATGAAGGTCGCAAAGTTGAGATACCTTAAGAGGCTTGGCCTGCTTGAAGGATCAACTGCCAGCTGCTAAGCAAGTGAATTGGCACTGACGGATCATGCAAAGCTTAGTCTGGAGACCAACTCTTGGAGCTAAATAGCGTCAATTTCCAGGAACTAAATGCAAGCTACGACGATGCAACCTTCCCCAAGGGGTGATGAAGGTCTCAAAGTAAAGTTACACTAGAGGCGTTGTGCCTGCTCGAGGGTCTGACTGCCAGCTTCTAAGAAAGTCAATAGGTATAGACTGATATTTCAAAGTTTTGTCTGGAGGCAAATTCTTGGAGCTGTATAACGTCAATTTCCAGGAACTAAATGGAAGCTACGACAATGCAACCTTCCCCAAGGGGTGATGAAGGTCACAAAGTAAATATACCCTATGAGGCGTTGAGCCTGTTTGAGGGTCCGACTGTCAGCTACTAAGAAAGTCAAAATGTCAATACAAATTATCTATTCAAAGTTTTGATTGGAGGCAAACTCCTGCGAGCTACGGCATTGCAACCTTCCCCAAGGGATGATGAAGGTCATAAAGTAGAGATACCCTTTAAGGCTTTGCACCCGTTTGAGAATCCATCTGCCAGCTGCTAAGAAAGTCTTAGCACTAACGATTTTTAAAAACTTTGGATGCTTCTATATGGCAACGAGACTTGTAGAGCTACATCAGACCCGTGCCACGCGACGTCAGCCGAGGCGACGCTACGTACCACTCAGGCGTCGCCCTCGAATGCTTCAGTCCAATGTAGTTCCCGGTTTATGGTGATAACTACATGAGATGTAAGGACTCCTTGCTTGGACAATTATTAAGTATCGTCTTAAAATAGGACCAGGGGTCAGTGGGTAGCCTTAGGGGCAATGACCAGTCAGCCCAGGTACAGAGGTATTTAATGTTACACAGCTCAAGCACTGCGTTACACGTCGGCAGTCCAGTTTGGAACTGACGGAAACTCTTCCAGTGCCATAGCATGTAATTTGTGATAAAGCCAAAGGCATAGAAATCAATTTGACATTAATTTTAGTTTGCCCACTGAGCTTACTTCTGGTAATTGTACATTTTCGGCTCCCCCCTTTCTTTTGATCATCAATAGTTGCGAGATTAGATGATCCTTCCTGGGCTATTTTTATTGCCAAAAGAAGAATGATTTTATGTAGTCGAGAGGTACTACAACTTCTTTATTTTATAACTTTAAAGATCGAATAAAATGTTGTTTTAAAAATTTTGCCAGGTATTCCGAAAAAAAAACTGGGTTCAAATAAATTGTCCAAAGATTCTCATATCCTCATCCAATTCCTGCATTGTATACGTCGGAATGGCAAGATATTACTCTCCATTCTAATCCAAATAGTCAACTGTTTACATTGAAGCTGATGATATAATTATGAACCTCGAAAAATACGAATTGCTCGGCAATAACATTTGCAGGCGCCTTATTCGAACAAGGAACATTCGGCCAAAATAAAGTAGTAAAATGACTTACCGGATATTGTACTTCAAACCTATTTTGTGCTCGGGTGCGGCGCCGTTTAACGGAGGCTTCATCATCTTCACTCGAACTTGAATTCAAATCTGATAAACTTGACTCAATAGACGCATTCACGCGTACATTAACACTTCTACATAACCGAGCTGAGTAGTAATTAATGATTACTGACTACTTAAACGCTCACGAAGTTGTTAACGGTCGTCCATTTTAAAAAAGAATGAAATAATTTTACGTAACGGAAAAATAAAAACGGTAACTTTCTTCTTCAATCTCGAAAGTTTAAATAAGTATTTTAATTAAAAAAAATTAAACAAAATGGAGGTTTGTATGTTTTCTAAATTCAAAATCTAGCGACATGCGCGCGGTATGAAAAACGAAGCAACAATGATAAAGGCAGTGTCAGTGCCAGTCGGGTCATGACAGAAATTACCTGAAATATAACAAAATGTAACCTTTTTTGGTAGAATAGAATATTAGTTGTACTGACTTACAGAAACATCGATGAGTGTTTGAGCACTTGCCCGCATAAACAAGTATACAAGTACGATATTGTCGAAAAATACGCAAATTCATGCCCCTAATCTTTCATACGAAGGAGCTTGGAAAAATAAATACACTACCACTTTTTGGGTTTTTTTTAATATACCTATGTCACTTCGTTTTTTACTCGCGCCAGTGACTGAAAAGTTGAAAGGGAATCGTTTGTCTTGGTATGGCCATGTGAAAAGGAGGGATAAAACGCATGTTACTAAAAGAGTTATGAGTTTACATGTGGATGGATGGAGAGGGAGAGGGAGACCAAAGAACACAATCCTTCCATCTTGGAAGGATTGTGTGAAGAGTGATATGAAAGAAAAGGAAGTTAGCGATAGTATGACGAGTGACAGGGCAGAATGGAAGAAAAAAACGTGTTTTGTCGACCCCAAATAACACGGGACAAGGGCAGGAAGATAATGATTTACGATGGTAACATATTGATAGCGTATGTCTTTCTCTTCCATTAATTAATTAAGACATCGGATCACGTCATATTTTAATTTTAAATGAAAAATTATCCATTCGATATTGGCAATCGGTATTATATTCACTTCGACATTCGATTCACTTTCGCTTTTTGTTCAACTAGCTTTTGCCAGCGGCTTCGCCTGCGCGAAATTAGGTTTGTCCATACAAACTTTGGACATTTAACACCGTTTCATCCCCTTTAGGGGCTGAATTTTGAAAAAATCCTAGTGCATGCCTACGTCATAAAAAGAACCCTTGTGCAAAATTTCTCTCAGTCAGTTTCTCCTTTTATATATAATATAGATATATGGTTGGAGAGAGCTAACTTGAAGAAAAAAAATAACTGCCCTAGTTATTGGCAAAGTGCTCATACCCCTATGATTGTTCATAAAAGTCTATAGTTTCAGTTCCACCACTGCTAACGAAGCTTACCAACATGAAAAATTCTAAAACGAGCGTTCCGTTTCACGTTGATTTTATGTAAAAAATTAAAAGTTAATTCTACAAATTCCGAAAAATCACCTAAAAGTAACCTTTTCATTAGTGTTACCTAAAAGTAACCAATGCAGTTCAAAAATCACCTAAAAGGCTACAAAAGTAACCTTCTGGCAAGACTGGATAAAGGAATGGTGGCTTGCTCGTGCGCTGTTAGTTAGTTCTAGGTGCGGCCAGGGGTGGCGCTGAGGTCGATTTACGTAGCGGAAGTAGGACTATCTAGCGAATAAACGTGGAAAAAAGACGATGTACTCTCTCATAATGGACTTCGTACGCCAAACGGAACACATAATAGATTCACTAGATAGCACTAGTTCATTTAAAAAAAAAAAATTATACATAATCATTTTTTTTTTTTATAATATGAACTAGTGTTTGACTGCGATCCCACCTGATGGTAAGCAGTGATGCAATCGTAGATGGTGAGGTATACCTACTAGGTAGTTTATGAGGAGCCTATTCATATGGGATAAATAGAAGGCTCGAGGAGGCGATTCTAAAAATAGATAACTCAGTAATAGAAGAAAGAAAAAGAAAACCCAACTGAAAAGAAATTTAGTAAAATTTCAGATTTGCTGCTATTATTTTATTTTTATTTCCGTTGCGAAAAAAATGGGTAGGTACCTACCATTTACCCGATATATTTTTTGTACCTAATAAAACTGACGTAATTCATCAATTCAATATAATTTTTCCCAATCCAATCCAATTCCAATTTTTTTAGCAATTTACCCTATTGAAGCAGGGTGTAAAGGGTGTAAGCACGAATGAAAAAATCAGACAAATATGCTCAGGAGTATGTAACTATTTTATTTTAAAAAAAAACACCAATTAATATACATTTTAAAACATTAATTTATTAATGGATTAGGTTAAATTGTATACCTACTTACGGACAGGCGCGGTCTTATCATTATAATAATATATTAACTTTATAGTCCATGCAACGCGAATTTTATTGTCCAAATTACATATTTATTGTCTGTACAAGACCGCGCTGCGAACTATAAGTGATAACTATGTTAAATATTGTCTTATTTTCTGAAATATCGAATGCATATCTAAAATTCTGTAAAATTGACAAGATAATTGAAGAATATTATAGCTCATACACATTTTATCCGAAAATAGCATGTGACTGTGTTGCAACAGTAAAAAGTTTACCCCGATTTAGAGGTACTCAAATCTTGACATAAGCGTTGGTTGTATGCATTCGATAATTCACTACAGTTTTTTTTATACTGATATGGTTAACTTCATATGTTTTAGTTACGTCTGCGATGCAATCGCAAGGATATGTAACTGTGAAGAACTACAATTAGGTAGGTACTGAAATGTTTCCATATATTTTCCATTTGTTAAACACCTATTTTAATTAATACGCATCCAATAAACACTACTCAATGTATTATCGACTAACTACCTAACTATTAATGACTTTAAAAGACAATAAAATAATTTGTAAAATTCTACAGAATATTGTTAGAAAATTATATATAAATAAAAATATGTATAGATATCTTGCTAAATCGTATTATGTACTCGTAGGATACGGGACGTCGTACGACAGTCCACGTTAATAAATAGAAGATTAATGAATTCATTGACTTCTTAAAGCCATAATACATGACGTGTAATATAATTTTAAAGCCAAATTTTATAGTCTGTGAGTTTATGTCGACTTATCGTCGATACTTAAATGTCGATAGTTGATTAGATATAATAATATATATAGTACACAAATAGATAACAACTTCCTTAGAATTACAGCCTTCACATTCAGTGCGATTCCGATTAATTTATACAGTAGCACATCTGCAAATGCTGGGTGAGATCACGTTAGTAGCTAACGAAGTAAAGAAGTTAAGTTTTTCGTATGAGATAAAGATGAGATCACTGAATGAGAGCAGAACATCAATAAGCCTGTTGGTGTTATTCTTACGAGCGGTACTCATCGCTCCGAGGCTGCGTCACTCCTAATTAGGATCCATTAGTACACAAATATTAAATAAGCCGCGAGCGGCGCGTTACTAATTTACAATTAACTATGTATTACAATAAACATGAAACATTTAAATATAGTTAAAGCATTTTTCTGTCGGGACTCGGTTGCGCTTTCGTATCAATCGAAGTTTGACGGAGTACCGTCTTCCGCAGCCGAAACCCATTAGCCGTCCTGAAGGCTTTTGATTTATAATACACGGTAACGATATACTTAGCGACTAATCACAACAATTATCAACTATTTCGGGAGATAACTGAATACACAGACCAGGTTTTATAATAGTCATACGCTGTATTTTTTTATTGTTACTATGCATTAATAAATTTAAATGACTGAGAATGCAATTATTGTCTTATACCAGAAAGTGACCGTTATATGGCAGTCAACTACATAAATTGTGATATGGAAAATAACAAATGATATTGATAAAAATAAAATTATTGAAATAAAAACACAAACACTGATTACCAGTAAATATATTGTTTTAGATATTTAAGTACAGCACAGAGTGAAGTAAAGGTTCCTAAAACTATTCCTTTGAAGGGCGAAGGTACAAGAAATATTTTTCGCTTCGATTCTTAAGAGGTCGTCGGGCTCGGACTGTACCCCATAACATTAACAAAAAGTTTTTTGATTAAGAACGAAACACGGCGAATACTTTTATTATTTCATAATACTGCGCACAAAATCTCGGAAAACGAGTAGAATCGAAGCGAAAAGCAGATAATAACTTCCAACTGGCTAGCCACCGACATCATTAAAATACTCCTTTATTAAATTCCTAATTTTTAAATGGATATCGCCTTCTCACGCTTTTAATTCTACGAAACATCAAATTGTAAACATCCAAACAGTTTATTGTCAGATTACATTTTTAAATATTTTTATTGTCACGATTAACTTAGTTGGAATTGACGGCAATTTTAGATAATTGCTCGAATCGTATATATAGGTAATGTATTTATTATTATCATAACCGGAAGTACCGTATAACATTAATTATGTCCGTTCTACCTAGGGACTCGAACATTTCAAGAAGAAATCATCCTAAATCCTTAAACCTATCGAAAAATACAATGCGATTATTCAAAAGGGGGTATATTAAAATTCAGAGATCGCATATCTACATCGAAAAAATTTCGGTTTTTTAAATATAAAAATATTGAAAGTTAATGCAGAGAAAGCTCGCATCTTAAGTGACGAGTGTCGTCTAAGCGAAAGCGTTAAAGATATGCTTTCGATATGACATTTTAATACTGATATTTGGAATTAAAGCACATAAAGTGTTTTGTACAATAAGGGAGATTATCCCTGCGGCAAATGTTCTAGAACGTGGGTTCGTCCTGAGGGTCCGAGTGCCCGGAGAGGGTTCAGTAGTAGGGGACGATTTCGGGAGCTGCGTACTCGAAATAGGGGTGGTACATGGCGCGGCGGGAGGGGGGCAGCATCACATCGGAGTAACGCGAGAACTGCGAGATCTGGCGACTTCCTGCTGGCGGTTTCCTAGAACAAAAGTTATATATTAAGCAAGAAATTCTGTAGTTTGACCTTTACAAAACATGTGATTGTATTTTTGAAGCATTTTTATAATTAGAACTTTCTTAGTTCGCTTTGATATAAAATGTAGTTAAAAATTAAAATTTCTTTGTGTTACAGAAACTTAAAATTTAAATGTCAAGTCCTAAGTACTTGTCATGCTTTATTTTTATGCTAGAATAAGCTGAGCGTCCTGTCTTTGTCAATATTTTAAAACTGCACTATGTATAATAAGTATTTTGATTAATTACTAAACATGGTTTTGTTGATTAATAAAAAAAAAAAAATATTTCGTAAAACAATCTTTTTCATTCATGGTCTGCTTCCAAAATTTTCCGATTTCCTGGGTATACCTTGAACAAAAAAAGTTTGCGGAACACTGCCTTAAGGTGCCAAAGCACCTGGACGCTCTCGGTAATAAATTGTAGATGCTCAACTCTATTTAGCAGATAGGTAGTCTTGTAGCCACATCAAACGAAATATAATGTCTAACAGTTAGTAACTCACTTAGTATGCCTGGTAGTGGGGTCATCAGCAGGGTATTCCATCTGCAGTGGCTGCAGTCCCCGAGGCTCCTGTTCACCATAAGAGCCGTATACGTAGTCATCGCTGCAGGAAACAACAAAAATTTAGCAAAGTTTCTTCAAAAAGGACAGGTATTATGCTAATTAGCACAGCAGATGACGCGACGGCCACCGCAGTTAAGTAGTAGGCATAACATGAGTTTAAAATTGTGACAGTAGTTACGCCCAGTTGTAAAGGTCTCGAATATCAATATACGAATTGTACGTCGTAAGCGTAACTGAGTTTGGACCTACCCAGACAGACACTTCACTTTGTGTAATTTATTTCACAATCATTTCTCTCAAAACGGTGAAGAAAAATATCCTAGACCCCAAACATCAAAGACATGTGACATCCACCAACCCGCATCGGATCTGTGTGGTAGATAGTGGCCCATTCCCTCTCCCAGAATAGAAGCCCGAATCCCAACAGTGGGAACATTATAAAGCTGATTATTTATTTATTTTACTATTTAAGTATACACAAAAAAACAGAAATAGACAATACAAAATAGACAATAGTACAAAGGTACTGCTTATTTCCAAAGAAATTTCTTCCAGCAGACCTGCGAATTTATGTTATTATTATATGAAAAATTTAGGTGGGTTCTAAAGAAAAGATCGCATTTCAAAGCTCCCACCGTTACTTCAAATATTACATATACCAACTAGGCTAACAATTCTCTTCTTACTAAAGTTGAGTAATATAAATTAGGTACCTACATAAGTCTTACTCCCATACGTATTTCTCACAAATATACAATTGGGTCACCGGTTTTCATTAAAATTTAAATCAATCGTTCGAAAAGCACCCGTTCTCTCAGTACCATTCAATAAAACGGATATTTCAACTCCAATGAACGTATAAATTAAAAAGGAAAACAAAGACTTCAAGCGAGAGCAATCTTGCCGAAATAATGACATCGTTCAAATACGAAAGCCTTGACAGATTTAATAATCAACGGAACATGAAGACGAGAGGAAAATCTTAACATTTAGATACTCAGGATTACATTTTCCTTTGCGAACGCTTTTAATTTTGACAGAAAACCTCGCAATAATTCCTCCGCAGGGTCGTATTAACATGAACACGCCCAGACGTTTTAAAAGATTTCCTTTCGCTCAACGGTGCGATTTGTTATGCTAAAATGTAAGGCTTCGGTCGCGCGACCGCACAGGGAAACTTTACGAAACACGTTTCAAGTATGGGGTAATTTTTTCGAACTACAAAACTTTTTACAACACTGAATTGCTTAATCGGTCAGCAGACTATGTAGGTACTTAGTTGCGAAGTTTATGTTTATTATTGTTTTTCAAAGTTATAACTTTGTGATGAAATGTTTTAGACTTGGGGTTTGTTTCATTTTTATGGTTGTAGTTTCGATATTTCACAATCTTAGTCAGTTTAAAAAGGCAAAAGTTAAACAGAATTGAAAAATGAAACGTATCGGGAACCATTGCCTAGCAAGGGGATAAATTAATAAAAAATCAGGTTCCTGTTCGTTTGGTTTTTTTTTTTGAGGTGGGTTTCATGTCTGTCTGTCACTTTAAGGTAGTGTGAGAGGGCACGTTAGACTTTTACTGAGTAAAACCACATCTTTGTCCTTCAGTGGTCCTTGGCGTTCTAGGACCAAGGGTTTTCTTAATTTCAGGAAATCCCGGCCGCCCTAGCGGGCATCGGCGTTTGCTGACATCTCTTTGAGGAGCGCGTGGAACGCTACGCGTTGTCGACGACTTGGCCTCGGACCGGACGGCGAGCAACCCATTGCTCGTTGTCCACAAGCCCGCTCATACCGTGGCTGGTAGTCGGGGTCGGGGACGCGGCGGCTAGGGCGTGAGGATGTCCGTTCCCTCACGTTTGCAACCGTCTCCTTTGCAAGCATTACTAGGGATGAAACGATACCATTGAAGTATCGATAGTTTTACTCGATACAGTTTCGGTAGTCAAGTATCGATACATACTCGGTATCAATTATAAGGTATCGATACTTACTCGGTCTCAATTGTAAAATATCGATACCTACTTACTCGAATCGAATATAATTATTGGAAAATTTAGAGTAAAAACCGTATTGGTATTCTTCATTGATAAGTACAAAATTATAAGACTTTTTTGAAAAAACAGTCAAAATTATTAATTTTTATACACAAAACAAACACCGACTACTGTTGGGATTAACGAACATGGATGTGACGTGGAATGAACGAAAACAATGTATATAATATGTAATAACGACAAAATATGGCGGCAGCTGACTGGTTTTTTTTTTCGGGCATAAACAAATAAACTTGCCAACTACACAAAACTAAGCTTAGGATGAGCTCAAAAAGTTTGCAATTTTTTTATCAATGTTAAAATGAAATAGTGACAATCGCATGCTAATATGAGTAGTAGGTACCTACTTTTGATCGATACCTACTCAATATTTAATTTCAAAGTATCGATACTAAAAGTATTTGGTATCGGAGAAAATTATCGTGTATGAAATTATTTACTCGTATCGTTTCACCCCTAAGCATTACCACTTCGCAGGAAGGAACCGCCCGCCATTCTCTTTCGTGCTGGGTCATGGTCCCGGTATGAGAGATCGCCGCCGGCACCGCCGATCGTTTCCATGAGGATACGGCGGTGCTTACCCAAACGAGGCACACCTACGCGGTTCCACCGTATGCTTCACGACATCCCGCGGGCGTTTCTTCCGCCTTTCTGGTGCAGGGACCTCCCGATTTTAATATGTACGGTGAGAACCCGTGTTATGCGGAAGTTGAGGACGCCATGAAGCCTTCCAATCACTTCTTAAAGAGGGGACTTACCATCATGCGCATCATGCGTCAGGCAAACGATCAGGGCATTCCATATGCCCTGATCGTTTGGTCTTAAAAAAGGTTTAGGTCGATGACAACCAAGTGACTAATGTTTTTTAGACATTGAATTTAAAAAATATTTAAACATACCCGCGTCCAGAGGTCAAGTCCTTAAGCTCCTGCTTTTGTTCAGCCTCATATTTCCTCTGCAGCTCACGTACATGCTCCTGACGAATCAACTTCTTCAGAGCTTCGAACCTGGCGGAATAAATTATTTACGTTAAAAGACAATGTAAAGGTCTAGAAACGCGACTGCGTAAAATGTTCAAAGTATCCAAAATAATGATAAAGTTTCGCGCCATGCCCGAACAACAATACAATTTTGCGTCAAGTTTCTGAAAATGTTACCAATTACAAAAAAAAAAAACGAGTGTGCTTATGACCACACGACTGAAGTGAAACTTCTTTCGCTCCATCTGTATGTATATATATATATATGTGTGTACAATATATACATGTATACACATATACATATACATATGAGAGGAAGAGAGAAAGAAAATGTGCGCGCGCACTGCTGTCTCTTGCTTATATCCCCCACTTAACTTCCGTTCGCCTTGCCCGATCACACTTTTCGTAACGCTTACGTCACGCGTTCGCCAGCTTACTCCCCAAGTCAAGCGTGCGTAAAGAAGTTTCACTTCAAAAAGTCGTGCCGATATTCTATTGTCTGTGCCTACATTTTAAAGTAAACTGGAAAACATAAACTTTCTTTTCAAATCTTTGCCCTATGTACCTAGTTAGGTATAAATTATTTTTAACGAGGAACTTTGGAAAGTCCCAGAGGACTCAATATTACTCGTTTTAATTAATAAGGGCAGGCTGCCGTATTTTATTGGAAAGGTAAATTAATTTTAGGCCTTACATCTTCGCCTTACCTTCTTCTTTTACCTTTAAATTTGAGGCGCTATTTTTAGCGTAGTTTGCATGTAAGTACTTAAATATAGATACATAAATAAGAATTTTAATACATATTACCCCTACATCAAATGCCCCACGCATTTGAAGTCTTATCTATATTATCAAACTAGTGCAAGTACGTCGTAGTTTTTTTTTTCGCCTCTAAAAAGCTTAGATCACAGAATATAGTCCGGTCAATTTAGGCATTCGAAGGTGCATAAAATCCCAACAAGCTGAAAATCAGTAAAATTGTTCAAAACATAATTATAAATAATATTTAAAAGATCCCCATCATTCCCGAGTATGGATAAAAAAATTCAAGGTCAAAGGTCAAAAAAATGAGTTTTTCGCGATTCTCAGCAATACGGTAAGTTTTATCATAATTCACCTTAGAAAAAATTGTAGATCATAAAATTATCTATAAAAAATGAACCAACACTTTTTACCTACGAGCCACCGTTTCTGAGATATAACGACTAAAAAGTTATAAAAGTTGATGTCGTCATACGCGTAATATGCACACCTTTCCACGCCACCTATGAGGTAGTGTACTTAGCGCGCGTGGGAGTAAAGTTTGAACTGGCTCTAATATTTTGTTGACCAACTTCCATCCCCAGTCTGTAGGGTCTAGCTGATAACCAAGCCACACTTGAACTTGGTAATATACCCGAAAAAGATGTTGATGAGCAGCAACTGAGGTTGGAGGAAGATAAGCTAATAAACTACTTTTATAACAGCACAATATAGGTTAGGATAAACACGTGTTTTCACTACAGAAAGACAGTGACAGTGACTCCAGAGCGTACTCATGCATATTATGACGAATATGACCATAACAACTTTTATAACTTTTTGAATCGTTATATCTCAGAAACGGTGGCTCGTAGGAAAATAGTATTGATACACTTTTTATAGATAATTTTATGATCTACAATTTTTGTCTTTTTTTTTAAGGTGGGAAATCATCAAAACGACTTCTCGCGCTCTGGGTGGAGCGGAAGGGCGTGTCAGACTTTTACTGACTAAAACCACACCTGTATCCTTCAATTACCCTTTGCCTAGGACTACGGGTTTCCCTTTCAGGAATTCTCCGCGGTTCTACCTAGCTGGCATCGGCCCTGCTGGGCCCCTACGGTTTGCTGACATCTCTTTGAGGAGCGCGAGGACGACGCGCTAAACGCGGGCGCTGTCAACGATTGGGCTCGGTCCGGTTAGTTACCGAACAGCCGGACGGCGAGCTACCCAGTGCTCGACGTCCGCAAGCCCGCGTCTACCGTCCTCACGAGCCAGCCACCGAGATTCAGACCTCGACTACCAGCCACGGTGGACGCGGGCTTGCGGACGTCGAGCAATGGGTTGCTCGCCGTCTGCTGACTCCCGCAGTTGCGCGATGCAGTGGTCTGCGGTTACTCTTTCAAAGTGTTTGCCCACCTTGTCGAGCAACACGATGGTCCAGTATGCGGACGGAGAGACCGCAAAGCACCCCAGCATTCTAATGAGGACCAGTTTTCTCATTTTCTAACTAAGTCGGAATTGGCCCCACTCCTAGATAGTTTTACTGCTTAAGATTAGGCTTGTAGCTTTCACCTTGCGGGGGATACTTCAAGGTAGCCCGCGAAATTCGTTTTTTTTTTTAAGTTTCTTGCAATTTAGAAGTCAGTGTCCGTCAGTCAGTCAGTTGTATCATCATCTTCCCCCCGTCCCCAATAATTAGCTTGGGGTTCGGCGTCCAGTCCAGTCGGATGTGGCAGAATAGGTACCAGTCTTTACAGTTCTATGTCATGAGGCGACTGCCTATCAGACCTCCACAACTCAGTTACTGGGCAACACGATACTGCGTTGATAGACTGATGCTCAGACTGTCAGGCGTTTTTCTTTTTTTCCGGTGGGAAAATCATCTAATGACATCCACCGCTCTTGGCCGGGCGGGAGATAGTGTCAGACTTTTACTGACTAAAAACATTCTCCAGTTCCTTCGTTGGCTTTCGTACCAGGGCCGAATCTTCTTTTCATAATCAGACTCTTGGCCCTAGTAGGTGTCGACCCTGCTGGGCCCCTACAGTTGCTGACATCTCGTTGAGGCGCGCGTGGAACAGTACGCGCCGTCTACGACTTGGTCGGTCGGGCGGTTACCGGACGGTCGGACGGCGAGCTACCGATTACTTGTAACGTCTGTCAAAGATATACGAATGACAACTGGGATCAACAGCTTTACATGCTTTCCTTTATTTATTTCCGGTATTGTAAATATCAAAATCATCAATAGAACTCTCTCAGTTCAGGTAACCCTATTGAATGACTTTTACATGAAAGAGCTATTCATCCCCCATAATAATGATGAGGTATTTATCGTTATCGTCCAGTCAAAGCCAAAGTCAAAGTCAAGGTCAAAGTCAAAGTCAAAGTCAAAGTCAAAGTCAAAGTCAAAGTCAAAGTCAAAGTCAAAGTCAAAGTCAAAGTCAAAGTCAAAGTCAATTTCAAATATATTTATTTGTTACATTTATTAGCATTTGTTGTCATTAGCATTCTCACCTGTCTCGCTGCGGAGGCACCATAAAGGTAGCTCCACCTCGTGGTCGTGAGGGTCCGGGGTACCGCAGGATCTTGCCTGATGTATGAGGTACGTTTAGCATGCCAAACATCTAGGACAAATAAAAATAATGTTATTAGATGTTTTTTTTTTATTGACTTCGTTCCAGGTTTTAGGGTTCAGAAGCCAAATGGCAATCAGATAATATTACATCGTGGTCATTTATACTCCGTAGTGGTACTCTGTGATCGTGGTCCTGGGTCCGACTGTTTCATCGACATTTTACTCGGAGACTACCTATTAGCATTAGGTACTTATTTATACTTAATATTATTATCACAGTTTGAAAGTGGCGCTAGTGACTGAAAAGTTGAAGGGGAATCGTTTGTCTTAGTACGGTCATGTAAAGAGAAGGGATGTTAAGCATGTTACTAAAAGAGTTATGAGTATACGTGTGGATGGATGGAGAGGGAGAGGGAGGCCAAAGAAAAGATGAATGGATTGTGTGTAGAGTGATATGAAAGAAAAGGAGAGTAGAGTTAGTGATTGCATGACGGGTGACAGGATAGAATAGAAGAAAAAAAGTGTGTTGCACCGACCCCAAATAAGTCGGGACATAGGAAGATGATGATTATTATCACACTGATAACATAGGCGTAATTTTGTGAGTGTGTATATTTGTTAGGTACTTCTTCACGCTGAATGGATTTCGATAAAACTTGGTAAACGGGCAGACCATGTCCTGGAATATCACCTCCTGGGAATATGTTCCTTTGGTATAATTTACCTGAAGAGTTTGTTTTGTCGAACGCGTTAATCTCAAAAATTACTGGTTCGAATTGTAAAATTATTTGTTGGATAGCCCATTTTTCGAGGAAGGCTGTAGACCATATACTATCATGCTACGACGAATAGCGGCGGAGCAGCAACTAAAGATGCGAGTGAAACCAAAGGGGACAGCTAGTATCGAGATATTGGAGGAAAGGTGCATTCTATGGAGGAACCTACCGCTAATATAATCAATAGTGTGGTTTTTTTTTAGGTGGGAAAATCATCTAATGACAAATCTCGCTCTTGGGCGAAGTGTGAGATAGTGTCAGACTTTTACTGACTAAAAACCCACTCCTGTTCCTTCGTTGCCTTCGTCCCAGGGCCCCGGGTTTCGTTTTCACACTACCCATGGATCAATAGTGTGGCAGTAGGTACTTACACCTAAGTAGCCAAATTAAGAAATTTAAAATTACATGTTGATTTTTATTGAAAAATTAAAATTATTTTCAATGAAAAAACAATCAGTAAAGCTACAAGCTTGTTGGATATATCATAATTCGAAAGGTAAGTCAATTTTGGCGAGGAATGCGCTTCAAAAACCGCAATAATAACTTTGTTTTTCACGTTATCTCTGCGAAATGAAGTTGAAACTTATTTTACAGCCCGTACTCTGATAATCATTGTAGATATCAAACTATTGGTTATTATGTTTGCACTACTCGCCAACAGATGGCGCTATTACCAAGAACTAAAATTCCAGCGTAATCGCGAAAACCCGCATTCTTATTACGCTATGACAAAATAAAAGCAGTGTCTAAGATGAATGCCTGTATTAAGCGTGGGTAGCCACTGTTCATAATGACCAGCCATTTCGCAAAGGTCACAGGGACGATTCCAATGAGGGACTAAAGTTATTCTGTGGAAATAGGGTTAGGTACTGTGCACAATGGCTGTTTTTGTGGAGGCCAAGGCAAAATATGTTTTCTGCCTAGTTTACCTTTTTTAATATGATTTATATTGAATGGGCGGGGAATTGTGTGTTATATATTTAGGTTGTCAGGTATACGATAATAATAATATCGTAATATTATTATTTCATAATTGTAAGGGTATATTTCTTTGCCTGTAATAAAAGAACAAAGGAATGTAATGTAAATGTAGTAGGAACATTCGAGAGTCTTATGAATATTAACCTATTGTAGACTTCTACTTAATGAGCAATGAAAAAAAACTAAAGAAAAATGACGCAAAGAGAGTGCTTATCTAGCTTTCACAAATAATCTATCAATTTCTAATAATTAAATGATCTTTTTTTAGAACAAATTACGCCAAGATCGTAAGCAAATTGAATTAATTAATATAAATTGACTCTCAGACGGCTATTTAATTAATCAATTACTTTTCTCATTACTCCAAAGAGAAATAATATTTCTAGAGAAGCGTTTTGTCGTTAATTTAATTTATTTTAACGAAATATTGTATTATAGGAATACGACAGGTTCAAAAAGTCAAAAAGAGAGTTGCGACCTTGCCAGGATTCGAACCTGGAATCTTCTGATCCGTAGTCAGACGCGTTATCCGTTGCGCCACAAGGCCAGTTAGTATTAGAGTTGAAATTACTTGTAAGTTTTTAATGCTCTGTTTAGCAATGACGTCACTCAAGATGGAAGGAACTGTCAAGTTTTTTTTTTAATATGGGACGCACGTGATTTTGAACTGGGATTGAATTTATTTGTTTGTGAGCAACGGAACGTCAAGGCCGTGCGTTGAACAGACGTATTACGTAGGTAGACAGAGCTTGTAGGTAGTGATAGCTAAATGTGAACGATAAAAAGGAGCATTGACACGGTCTATATATAACTGTGTTAATTAAAACAATTTGTAACAAAAATCGACGACAGATGTATAAAACAAAGCCTCTTTAAAAATAACTTTATTCCAAAACATCTAAAAGGTAAAAAACACGAATCGACGAACAAATTAATGAAAAAGAAACGTTGTTTATTGACTGAAGCTCGTTGATACATTCCTTTGTTTCAAGCTTTCTTTAATGTGTGCTTGTGAATGAATTCGTCGCCAATACACAGCGTTGTATAAAACGTAACCAGAACCTCTTGACCTACGGCAAAATTGGGAACTAAAAATGTTGTATCGAGTTTGACAGATTGGTGACGCATAGCTTTACAAGTGGCGCCACCCTGAAATATCAAGCTACTCTGGTCAATAATATTCTTTTTACTTTTTAATACGAAGTTGTTTGGTTGTGTAAACTGTTCATATTGTAAGTATTGTTTAATATAAATAAAATAAAAAAAGATCTTTCTAAAAGTATTAAACATTCCTACAAAGAACTTTATCAATTTTATTTTTATATAAAAAAGTTATCGCTTTGTTTCAAGTTTATTGTTTTTACTAGTTATATTATCTATAATACCTACACAAGAAATGAAAGTCAAAGTTCGATTTTTGTTTTTCTTTTTTTGAGATTTAGTTGAAACCGTAGACTTCAGAGTAGAGTTTTTCTTTTTTAATAAACTTCATGATAAAAATAAAACCAGCAGTAGGTCTTTGCTACGACTCCGCGCGCTCTCTAGTAGAAACGATTTCTTACTGTTAGTCGGCTTAGAACATTCTTATCATTATATTTAGGAGATTAAAGTGCCTATAATAGAGGTATGGTATACCTATACATACTTACATGTAATAAAAGTGTTGGTTATAGGTATTTTTTTTTACTAATTGCATATGAAAGTTTATTCGATACAAATAACACAAAAACTTTTTACAAAAAAAAAATAACCGACTTCATTAAAAAAAAAAAAACCGGGCAAGTGCGCGTCGGACTCGTGCACTGAGGGTTCCGTACAAACTTACCTAGGTATATGAAAACAGTAAAATTCCCGAATTGAGTTACGAAGATTTTACCGAATTTTCAGATTTTTTCCTATACCTACTTGTGCTATGAGACCTTGCTTCATGCCAAATTTCACGATTCTAGGGTAACAGGAAGTACCCTATGAATTTCGATTCCCTTCAGAGTGTCGAAATACACGTTTTTTGCGACATAAACGGCCGTATATATTTTTTCATTAACTTTTAATTATTTTTTTCTCAGCTTCAAGGGACCGTAGCCTTGAGGTTTTAATTTCATATCAATGTCTCCACGCGTTCCCGAGATAAAGGGTCTTGACAGACAGACAGATGGATAGACAACAAAGGGATCCTATAAGGGTTCCGTTTTTTTTCTGTTGAGATACGAAACCTGAAAAAACACTAAAACGACCAGAATAACTTTAATTTCGGAAGTCGGTGTTAGAACGGGCTAGCACGACAGTCTATTAACGATAAAAAATTGTTACACACTTAATCGTGTCGACAAATTGTAGCTTGCTACTGATGTACAAACTGTAAAGCGTACTTAAATTATCTCCTTGTAACTATAAATAACAATCTCAATGAATACGTCATTTATCTCATAATTTTCAAACTATCCGGATTATCCGTTCATATACTTAATAATGTTATTTATTACTCAAGGACAAAGGAGATCATTCTATCATCTATACTAATCTATAGGGAAGCTGCGTAGGAAGCGAAAAGGTGAACCGCTGTCACGAGAGATTAGTTCTTATAAATGCCTGATATAATGAGATCTTGTAGTTGTTGTTGACACCTACACATCTACGCTACGAATAACGAAGATATTGTGACATCTAAAGAGGTCACATATTGCTATGGCTCTTATCTTATTAACTTGCAAGCTGTCAAGGTGTAAGCATCATATTTAAGGTTTTGGCGTTTAGCGGCTTGTAATTTTAGGGGACTTGCAATAAAAGTCGTACCTATATTGTTGAGTAAAATATGTATCTTCAACCGCCAAATATAATGTCTCTAGAACAGAAGAAACCAGAGAGTAAAATCACTCCATAGAGAGAACTAAACCATAGAGCACTAAGCTAAAGCATAAACTAAACCATAGTTCACACACAGTTCAATCATGTTACAGTATAAATGTTAATACAACATAAATGTGGGTCGTTACAAGGTGTATGTTTTTTCTTATAAATGCCTAATATAATGAGACCTTGTAGTTGATGAGGTGTCAACACAAATATACATCTACGTTACGAATGACGAGGATATTGTTGTGTATTGGCTTTTATAACATAGGAGTTCATATTTGAGAGGAAGAAAAGTTTGTTTTTGAATGCCACAGAAGTCAGGTTGGTTGTCAAGCCGTTAGGAGGACGTAATTTAATGTAAAAATGCTTCATACAATATAAATAATTATTTAAATCACAGAAGCCTTTTCATTACGTCTCCGCCCCCTTATCTCCATTACTTTTTGAGTTGGCCTGTCTGTTTTCCTCTATCTATTTGAGATGCGTGAAAGGCCGTACTATGAGCTACCCATTGCTCGCCGTCCGCAAGCCCACGACTGTGAACGCCGGTCATCGCTTTACGACGAAAAGTCAAAAAGTATAACAATAGAAGCGTTGCAAATTTAATCAACATTCTTAATAACGACTTTTTTCAAAAAAATTTAAGGGTTTAAAAAAAACACGTATTTCCTGGAACAAGTTTTGTAAAATATTCGAGTACCTAAATCACGGAATTACCGAATGCCAACAAAGTTTTCAGGCGTTATCTTTCTTTTTTCGCGCCTTTTCGTCAAACATCGAGATGGATTGCTTTAGATAAAGTAACAAGCTTTTAAACCATGCTCGATGTTGACGATAGGCGAGTGAAAAACACAAACTTAAATCTATGGTTACAATGGCGATCTTATCGCTGACAGCGATATCTACCAGACGACCTTTGAATGGACTGTAAAAATTATAAATATAAAGGGCTAGTCTGTGGTGTACTGTTTGTAAATTAAATTTTAGCAAAAAGAGCGAAAGTTTATGAGTATATGTATGTTTATTACTTTTTCACGCTCGAACAGCTGAATAGATTTAGATGAAACTTCGCACACAGGCACCTTTTTATATACTTTCCATTTAATATTCATTTTTTTTTACGCGGGTGAAGTTACTAGTAAATTAATAAAGTCACGTGTATTTTATGTTCTAATAAAAATTTGATTCTTGCAAAATTTCTTATTTACTCCTTGCCCAAGTTTGTAACAATTGAGTAGCTAAAACGATCGAAAGTTTCTCTTCAAGCCTCAAAACTTCGAATTTCAGGAAAACGGTTTAACGGGAATTATGGAAAAGTTTACGAAATTAGAAAATAGAAAAAAAAACAATGTTTTATATCGTAGGTACTGCGAGTTTCAAATTCGCCGTGTATTGAAATTTGAAGGGCGTCATATTAATTTTAGTAAAGTTTTTTAAGTATGGGGCTCGAATCTTGGCAGTTTTCTTGTGTGTATTTTTGCGTCACATTTTTGTTGTGAAAGTAATTGTTTTCCGATATACCTACCTACCCTAAAAAATATTGTCGGGTAGAGCATGGTGGCTCAGTGGTTACGGCGCCAACTAACGAGTTGTAGGTCGTGGTCGTGGGTTTAAAATGTTTAAATCCAACCAGGAGATTTGCTTTGTGTTTTTTTTACCACTGTTCTCAAAACGGTGAAGGAAAATATTGTGAGAACTCAAAATTGAAAGATATGTGACGTCCACCAACACGCTCTGGGCCCGTGTGGTGGATACCAGTCCATTCCCTTTCCTAGAGAGGAATCCGAATCCCAGTAGTGAGAACATTATAAGGCTGATAATGTACTTGCTGCTGCCAGCAGTGGCTATTCTCGCGTGATGGTGGAAAGTTGTCCCAAGAGTGCCAGACTTACTGTCACTCCTGTTCCTTCTTTGCCTTCGGTGCAGGGCCCCGGGTTTCTCTTTCGCACATCCCAGGCTTTTCACACGGTGGAGGTGTGCCCAGTTTGGACGGAAGAAGTCATTGGATGATTTCTCATCTCAAAAAAAAAACTTTGTGCTGGGTTGTACAACAGGGTTTATCAACAGTTCAGTACTGATAAGGTATCCAGTAGGTAATTTCATATATTTATGGTGATCTTACCTCATCATAGTCAGGAGTGCGGACCACGTTGGGAGGTGCCTTGGTCATTACTCTGCCGTATGTCTCACGACTAATTGCTGGGTATTGGTATCTGAATCTGGTGGAAAAAAGAAAACAATTAAAATTACTAGAATACTAAATATAGACAAAAAAATAGTACTTGATTTTTTACCAATTATTTGTACCAATAAGTAACCTACTGCAAAATTGTAAACTAAAAGAATTTTTCAGATCCGTTAAAAATTAAGTAAGTAAGAGACCTTTCAAATCTGGTGGAAGGGAAAACTGTCAAGTAATAGAAAAAGGATGCACTAACTACAATGTGACGTCATCACCATTAGGTAGGGCGTGTAGAAAAGAGATGGCGGGATGTTCCTACCACGCGCCCACTATTCCTCATATAAATATTTGAAATGCTAATTGCTGTATCATTTTATAACCAATTTTGATGCGATTTTCAGAGAAACTTTTATTTTTAGTGCTATTTATTGTTAAATACAAAAAAAAAAAATGACAAATATAAACACAGGTAAGTATCCAATTCTTTACAAGAACACATCAAATAAGGCTAAGGCTAAAACCACTGCGGGGTCCAGAATCGTGTCCTGGATCCGTGGTATTCGTTTGTGCGTCGATGTCAAAGACACCCTGTATTTGCGATTTTGGATACCTAATAGCGCATTTTGATGCAAGTAGAGAAAGTTTGTCATTGTGACCGAAGCGGAATTCGGTGTTGGAGCCGAGTGCTGCTGTGACATATTTCCACGTGTATCAAACGACGTTTTTCAATACAATTACGAAGATATAAATCATAATGTGATTTATAATCAATCGACTTAGAATGTGTTTCCATATTGTTACACGCACTGGGCCCGCGTGGTGGATTACGGCCCATTCCCTCTCCTAGAGAGAGGAGGCCTGAGTCTCAGCCGTGGGAACATTATAAGGCTGATTATGCTTATGCTTACATATTGTTAGATGTGGTAGTAGAATAAAAAGCTATTTTATTTTATTAAATTAAACGGGGGTTGGCGCACGAATTGTGATGAGGGCGAGCTCACGCACTCTTCCGCATTACTGCGAAAAACGGTTAATTGCGTGCCCAAAAGCGGTAGGTGCAAGAGCGAGTTTTCGATTAAGTGTATTGAAAAGTTACTTTTTGAAACAAATAATAAAAAAATAAACTTGGTCAATTTTCCAATTATTGATAGGTATTGTTGAGTGTTTAACACCTCAATATTTAACTCTTTACAATGGAATTGTTTGAAAAGGGAGAGTACTTGTTTTGTTTACATTTAGTACGTTTACCCTCTTAATCATTGACAAAAGAACGAGGCTTGGATTTTCGGAACTCTCGCAAAATCTTCTTTCAATAAAGGATTTCTTTTTCTAAGAGGATATTCTCGAGTAAATCCAGTAAGTTTCTCGTCCTTCATAAAGTCAAAACACAAAGATTTTTTCACTCTTTTTAAACAGAAGCGACGCGACAGTGAATCCACGTATTGTCATCGCGGAAATAGGAGCTTGGATTGAAAATAATTCGGCCCGACCACGAAAATAAATTCGTCGAATTTATTTTTATTTTTATATTTCTACGTAATCTCTGAATTCAAAACACTCTTTTGAATTAAAAATATGTCAAGCCATAAGTAAAGATTCAAAGATTCAAAGATTCAAAAGCATTTATTTCAAATAAACCATTTACAGGCACTTTTGAAATGTCAAGAAGTCAGTTAGTCAGAAAAAAAAAAAATGATGCTAATTGCACATTCCAAAGCGTAGATCTCTATGGAGAAGAATGTGCAAGAAACTCCATGGACACTCTTTTCAATCATGTTTTGTAATTACAAATATCACTGTTACATGTTTCTTGTCGTTATCATGTGAGAACAATGTAAATACAGTAAAAATAAAAACTAAATATAGATATTAAAATAGCAACTGGCAGCTAAGAGATGACCAGTCTCAACTGACAGCGCCCGTTCACGAACATGACGCTAATATTAGCACCACTCAGCTCAACCATTTTGAAGGGAACCGAATGATCCAACACATGCGTCACCATCAGTGAGACATTTAAGTGAGCATGACAAACTCTCAACTGCCGTGCTCATTTATGTCAAACAAGTCCAATAGTAACATAAAAAACCATAAAAGCAGCGCAATATGGCACTTATTCTGCCATGATGTGGACTTACTTCTGCCAACACACTGACGCACTCGCAAGCTTGTAAAAAAATAATAAATTGAAAAATTCACTTAGACAGATACATGAGAAACCGGTGCTTTGACCATTGGGCCATCGTGACTAAGCTCTTTGAACTAAATAATGTGGGTAATTTTTGATTTTAAGAATAGTCTGGATTTACATTGTGTCAGGCCGAGTGCTTTTCAATTCACCCTCGTATTTTCCATTTCCAAAGTCAACATTTATTATATAGGGTGGGGGCAGTACCGTAACTGGGCCAGTGCCAGCGGTGCCCGGGCCCAGGGCGCAGAGTCTGGAGGGGCACAGAAATTATCAAACTAGGGCCAACTTTTGGCTAATACTTGCTAGTTAGTAGCAATATCTACAAATTATTTATCACGTGGTACATAATACGGAAGCAGCCACGATCTACCAGGATTGCCTATTTCTTGAGGGCTCTGAGTTTCAGCAACCACAAGAGGTAAAAAGCGGACAGTAGTGGAGTGTGGCGTTTTGAAACATTACACGTATTAAATCTATGGCCGCGTTTCCACCTGCAAGCAAATTGCATGTAAGCTACATTACATTGCGGATTACGGAGGTATGATGTAACCAAGTGGTCGTTCGTTCCACGCATTATGATTCGACTTGCATCAGGTGGAAACGTGGCCGATAATATATATTTTTTTTTTAAACCAGTTAATTTTAAAACTTTTTTTTAGGCGGGTGGCCCCCCTTCACCCGCCTAAAAAAAAGTTATAGAAGCTCACACTGTCGGGCTTATAAATGGCTAGTTACAGTACTGGGTGGGGAAACACGTTACCTTGGCGCGGCTCGAGGTATCGCGGTGTAGACAGGCCACTCGTTGTACATCAGGGGGTCACGGTAGGTGCTGACCTCATTCATTATTTCTGGTGCCCGTGCTTGCCTTTTCGAGAATCTGGGGACAATAAAATTATGTCTATTAGTATCGAAGTAATTGAGTAAAATGGAAGATAGGAAAGAATTTCATTATGGAAGAAAATGGGAGTGATAAAGTTAAGAGAAGATATTGGTAATTACGTTTGTGAGCGATATGATACGTTTGAGCTAGGGATGTTATGAGTATGATATTTCGGATCTGGATACGGACGGTTACGGATACGAAAATATACGGATATATAGATAGGAATAATAGTTTCTCTGGTACTTCAGATACAGTTACGGGTATGAAATTATTTCGGATTATTCGCTGGCCCCTCAAGCGCCGATTGTACATACGGTTGTACAACTTGAATGACCTTAAAAACGCTTAATTGTCATATTATACACATAGGTTAAAATTTTCTAAATCTTCGTTTTTTCTGGAAAAAACCTTCTTTTTTTTGGTGATTTTAAGTAAAAACGCGCAATTATCTACGTAATAATAATACCCCCCGGCGCGCAAGGGGCTAGTTTCGAACGGTTTCGGTTATGGATTTAAGAATCCATCAATCAGAATTTTAAAATCATACATGTAAAATGGGATTCAGGCCTCCTCTCTGGGAAAGGGCCGTAGTCCACCACGCGGGCCCAGTGCGGGTTGGTGGATGTCACAATTTTCGAATTTTTGGTTTTAGGATATTTTTCCGGTCGGTCGGCCGGTTTCCTCACGATGTTTTCCTTCACCGTTTTGAGTGCAGTGGTGATGAAATAAATTACACAAACTAATGCGCCTGGCTGGGTTCAAAATTGCATGAAAAACCCAGCCAGGCGCATTCATCATGATGATGATGAATGCGCCTGGCTGGGTTTTGAACCCACGACTTACAACTCGTAAGTCGAAGTTGTTGCCACTGGGCCATCACTGACCAGAGGAGGTCTGAGTCCCAGCAGTGGGAACATTAGAAGGCTGATTAAGTTTATGTTTATAAAATTAAAATAGATATAGCCAAGATATATGTCTTTAATTTGTCTAGTTTATCATTTTGACTCCGTATCCTTTTCATTTAGATTCCGCCGTTATCCGAATCTTTTATATCGGTTTCGGACATTTTTTTTAATTCGGATATCCAATAGTTACGGTTACAGAGCTCGTAACTTGTATTGACAAAACAGAAAATTGATTTTTGTGTTTGCATTTCAATAAATGACATTTATTTGGCGAATAGGTTTAAAAAAACACTTTCATACAACAATTTTTTTTTAACTAAACGAGATGGGGCCGGTGTTTCCTAGCCAACTAACTTGGCAGGCCTGTTGGTCTAGTGGTTAGTGGCCCTGATTGCTATGCCGGAAGTCCTGTATTCCCACCCAAGACAAATGTTTGTGTGATAAGCACGATCATTTGTTGTGTCTGTATTTATCTATAATATGTATGTATTTAGAAATATATATAAGTATGTTTATCAGTTGTCCAGTACTCATAGCACAAGCTCTGCTTAGTTTGGGACTAGATGGCGTTGTGTAAAAGTTCTGGAATATTATTAAGTCCTTACAACAAACATGACCTGTCAGTCAGTGCAAGCATTTGTCAGTATTCGTGTAGCTCAACTCAGGACTACTAAGGAGCTCAATGACTTGATGAAAAATATCAAAGAGATATATATTATACATTTGGGTAGGTCGCATAAATTACTCATAGTGCCAGATTTCTTAAGTTACTAACTTCTGCCAGCGGATCGGCTTCGTCCGCGTGAATGGTTGATTACTGCAGATGCGAAATCGAATTCGAAGACGGATCAAAAGTATGTCTATCCTTGGAGTTCAAGCTTCCTCCATACCAAATTTCATCGTAACTGTGAAAGTGTAATAGACAGACAGAGTTACTTTCATATTTATAGTATGAGAAACACAGACTTATTGAGACTATGGGCCACTTAGGCAAATGATGAACTAATGGCGTTCCAACAGCAAAAATTTAAAACAAAAATGGCCAAAATGCAGCGGTAAAAGTTCCCGGGCCTTGGTACAGGCCATGGTCCGGAGCGAGGAGGAATGGCAAAGAAAATGGCCCAGCAGGGTCGAGGCCTACTGGGGCCATGGGTGATGCGAAAGTGACCCCCGGGGCCCTGGAAAAAAAATGGCAAAGAAGGAACAGGAGTGGGTTTTTAGTCAGTAAAAGTCTGACACTATCTCGCGCTCCGCCCAAGAGCGGGGGTTGTCATTAGATGATTTTCCCAACCGAAAAAAAAATGCTGTAAAAGTTCAGCAAGTCCCCTTCATTGAATTTGTTGCGAAAATCTTGATCGTTTTAAATAAGTATCAATTAAATCTAACTGCATTGATTCTGGTGCAGTTTCAGCTGAAATGGTGGAAGGATTGCTAAATATGTTCAATAGAGATTTAACTTTTTGAAACTCAGAAAATCGTTCACGAAAAAATTGTATTAAAATATCTAACTTTTCGACAAAGCTAAGATTAACCGCAGTTTTATTGAATTTTTCAGCCATTTTCTTGTAATTTGGCAAATTATTGTAATTGCCCGAATTTATTTGTAATCTGAAAAGAGCTAGCTTGCTACTTGCATTGGCATATTTAATTGCCGGGGGACGCATGCAGCCCGCGGGCCGCGGTCTGTTCATCTCTGGTATGGAGTATGTTTTTTTTTTACTTCTTATAGATTTTTGCTTCGGGTTTTTTTTATTAATGATAGGCTCGCGTTTGACCACCATCTCACCCGATGGCAAGCGATGATGTGGTCGACGATGGCGCACGCTTGCCTAGAAGTAGCCTAATCACTCTTGACTTTTTGTCTCATATCAAAAACGTATTTTATGTAGAAAAAACGTTAAAAACTAAGGGTTGATTTCAATCTAACTTCTTCCTATTAGCCGATGACGTTGAATATTAGTCTACCCCTCATCCCCTATATTATTACACTTGAATGATAAATAACGTAAATACGGGAGCGTTTTAGCGAGAAAAAGAGGGCAAGGCGACCTATGATTTGACATTTTGACGTCGTGATTTGAAAATTTATTACCGAGAATTGAAAAAATGCTAATATCTCAAAAAAAAACTTTTAGTAAAAAATTTATTTATACAATGTTTACAATCATTATATTCTCTATACATAGGTATAAATTTCGTGTTGGTAATTGCTTAGCTAAAAAAGTTGAAACAGAATCAAAAAACGCAGAGATTTTTTTTTATTGTAGGTAGGTACCTAGAACAATAAATGAAAAAATTATTTGTACAAAATTGTAGACCATGAATCAAAATAACGCTTTAAAAAATTATGATGCCTTTTTAAGGTAATTGCCAGAGAAAAAACTACGAAGACTTAAATACACATAGTTATACTATTTGTGTAGTGTAATCCGTTTATATATTGTATGAAACGTATCTAAAAGTAACTTCTCAGTTAAGTTATCTATTATTCAGAATTTCTGCGAAACTACACTAAATGACTTTAATTCTGTTCAAAATATTTTATTTCTCTCAGGCCTACATCAGAAGTAGTACATCCAATTGGTTATTTCCTATGGAGAAGAACCGGCAAGAAACGCCATGGTTACCTACTCTTAAAAAAATGTTTCCATTTAGAATATTAATAGGTATGAGAGGATATTGTAGCCCAGTCAACATGCACAATATAAGAAAAATAAAATAAAATATGGTAAACCAGGCATACTTGCCCCAGTCGGTACTTAATGTGCCCATTAATTAAGTGCTTATTTGAGCCGATATAATTAGTTTATAAGTACGACGACGATACAAACTATACAATGCAAGTTTAACTTGAATGTGTCAGACTTTTACTGGCTAAAACCCACTCCTGTTCTTCTTTATCTTCGTCCCAGGGCCGAAATTTCTTTTCAGAAACAAATTCTTGACTCCAGTAGGCTTCGACCCTACCGGTTTGCTGACATCTCCTTGAGGCGCGCGTGGAGCAGTACGCGCCGTCGACCACTTGGGCTCGGTCCGAATGGTTACCGGACGTTCGAACGGCGAGCTACCCATTGCACACCGTCTGCAAGTCCGCCTCTACAGTGGCCGGAAATCGGATTCGGGATCCTTACGGCTGGGGCGTAAGGGCCACGCCCCCGCGCGTACAATGCAAGTTTAACTTGCGTTGTATATTTTACTGTAGTTTATTTGAGCGTGTTTATGTAATTTTAAATGCGTGTCTTAGTTAGCGTTACTGACTGGGTCGTGTATGGCTGGTTTACCCTAAATAAAAAAAACTTTATCGAAACAGAAAATAATCTATTTCCAAAATTAATCTTTAAATGCTCTTTATAAAGAGATAGGTGTCCCCGGCGGTATTACCCTCGTCTTTGGATAGTGCCTTGCTCCTACGCGCGTTCAACCAACCAAACAAATTAACTCTTCAGCTGTAAAATATAACTATAGAATGGCTGTCCCACGTGATATATCCCACGTCTTTGGTACTTCTCCGCTCCCGTGGGTCTTAAAGTAATATTGTATATACATATATATAGCCTAATGAACCAACAAATAATTTTTGAATTCGATTCAGTAGTTCCTGATAAATATCAGCTCTAGAATAAGCCCGGGAAAGTTTCAAAGAGTTACTGTGGCTGCGCAAAAGTAGAAAATTGTACCCAGAGGATAAAAAGTATCCTGTATCGTATTCTAGGACATGTTCTATCGGTATGCCACATATCATCAAAATCTGTCCAGCCGTTTGAGCGTGAAAGAGTAACAAACATAGACACATACTTACTTTCGCCTTTATACTAGCTGGAAAATCATCTTATGACAAATCCCGCTCTTGGGTGGAGCGAGAGATAGTGTCAGACTTTTACTGACTAAAAACCCACTCCTGTTCCTTCGTTGCCTTCGTCCCAGGGTCCGGGTTTCGGGCCGTATGATAGGTGTATTTTTTTAAATAATCCACAATTTTTACACAACGCCATCTAGTTTTAAACTAAGCAGAGCTTGTGCTGTGAATACTAGACAACTGATAAAGTAATGTATTTCTAAATACATAATATTATAGATAAATTACACCCAGATGCAGAACAAATAGAATACACATCACACAAACATTTATCTTGGAAGGGAATCAAACCCACTAACCACTAGATAAACAGTGGGCACGCCATAATTATGGCGATAAGTCCCCTCTTTGAGGAGTGGCTGGAAAGGCAACACGGCGTCCTTACCTTCCGCATGACGCAGGTCCTCACCGGACATGGTAAGTTCGGGAGGTTCCTGCACCGGATTCGTGCGGAAGAAACGCCCGGGTGCCACCATTGTGCGGACCGCCCGGAGGACACGGTGGAGCACACGGTAGAGGTGTGCCCCGCTTGGGCAGAGCAACGCCGTGTCCTCGTGGGGGCGATTGGCGGCGGCGATCTCTCACGCCGGGCCTTGGTACAGGCCATGGTCCGGAGTGAGGAGGAGTGGCAGGCGGTCGCCTCCTTCTGCGAAGCAGTAATGCTAGCAAAGGAGGCGGCCGATCGCGTGAGGCAACGGTCCTCACGCCCCATTCGCCGCCGGGATTCCAATCCCGATTTCCGGCCATCGTAGGCGCAGGCTTGCGGACGGCGAGCAATGGGTGGCTCGCCGTCCGACCGTCCGGTAACCGTCCAGACCGAGCCCAAGTCGTCGACGGCGCGTGCTGTTCCACGTGTGCCTCAAGGAGATGTCAGCAACTGTAGGGGCCTAGCAGGGTCGAAGCCTACTGGGGCCAAGGGTCTGATTCTGAAAGGAAGACTCGGCCCTGGTACGAAAGGCAACGAAGGAACAGGAGTGGGTTTTTAGTCAGTAAAAGTCTGACACTATCTCCCGCCCCGCCCAAGGGCGGGGGATGTCATAAGATGATTTTCCCACCGAAAAAAAAAAAAAAACTACATAAACAGGTCAGTCATTATTTTAAGAATTATGACAGAAAATACGTAATTTCAATGTCATAACAACATAATGTCACGCCACTATTTCCCTAAAAAGTGTAGGCGCACATGTGTAAGCGTGAAATTATACCTACTAAACCCTAAACACGGAAAACCCGTGTAATTAAAATTAATTATAGCCGAAAATAGCCTGGTCAGCAGTTCAGCACCCGAAGTCGTTCTAATTTTAGAACAATAATTATGTGAGGTATTTATTACAGAGCGACGTGTTCGAGGGGACACGGTTAAAATCTAAATTGGTCTAGATTATAGAACACGGCATCACCGCAAGGGCAGCGACTGGAAACTTCTACTAATTTTGAATAGGTAGGTCTCCGACAAGGTGGACCGATGAGCTGGACCTGTACCATGACGTTAAAAGTAAGATTGTTTCATTCTTATTTCCAGTGTGGGTAAGAGATGGCGCTAGACAACCTGTATAGCTCTGTCTCATACCCACACTGAAATAAGAATGAAATAATCTTACTTTGAACGTCATGGTAACCCCCCTGACGTCACAAATCTTACTACGTGCAATCAAAGTTCTCTGGTTGATCAGATATCATGATTATACAACATCATTTTTAGTATATGCGAAATCTTATAGTTTGTTCAGAATCAGTAACTGAATCGGTTCCAATAATTTTTACACCATGTTATATTTTTTCCCAAAAATATTTAAAAAAGATCACATGTTGGGCACCATCGACACTAAGTACAACACAGGTCACGGCAGGTCATAGCGGGCATTAGGCGCCAGCGCACAGCTGGATGCGGGAGCAAAAACACCCCTCAGTCGCCCGGATGGCCCGTAACCAAGTATTTGTGCGGGGAACCAGGTAACATAACAAGCAATTTTGTACATAGATTCTTTACATAAAAATAGTAGCCACGTGTTTCGGGTTTCGCATATACTAAAACTAATGTTGTATACAACAGCCAATAAACATATTATGTAGATACACAATTACAAACAAACTAACATAATCATACTTTGTAAGGGCTAAACTTGACTAAGAATCAAACCATTAGATATAATGTTAATGTGATGAGAAAATGAGCCAAGTTTAAACAATTCATAACAGACTACAGCTCAATATTTACGTAATTATATTCATTACTCTCTAGTTAGGTATTTTAAACGGAGATCACTTAAAAACCACTATCCGCCGCTCATCAAATAAATTAAACTTCAAGATAAGTATCTCCATTTATGTAATTAATATTATGATGAAAGATGCGTGTCACGACGACATGGTAGAAAAGGTTTTTCGAATTCTATAAAAAAAAACAGCTACCACTTGCGGCTCTGACCCTCCCCCCGAGAAATTATTTACAACCTTTAAAATAATATTAAAATAAAATAGGAAGAAAACAAAAAAACCCTTGTTTTTTTGTTTTCTTCCTATTTTTTTTTTCTTTTACACCATCCCTTTATTACCGCGAACAAAACAAAATAAAAATTATTAAAATCGGTTCTGCCGTTTTTGAGTTTCAGCGAGACTAACGATCAGCGGTTGATTTTTATAAATCTATAATATAAAAATGAATCGTAAAATGTGTTGGTAAGCGCATAACTCAACAGCGCCTGGACCAATTTGGCCAGTTCTTTTTTTAAAATGTTCGTTGAAGTTCAAGGATGGTTTTTACGGCGAGAAAAAAAAGAATAGAGTTGGGTAGAGTAAAGTAGAGTAGAGTAGAGTAGAGTAGGGTAGAGTAGGATAGAGTAGACGGGAGCGAAGCCGCGGGCAAAAGCTAGTAAAAAATAAAAAGAATAATTGCTAAAACAAAAGGTTTATTCATTATTCAAAATGCGTGTCACGGCTCACGCAGATACGGGCAAAGCGTGGGACGACCATCGTGAAGACGTGAAACTGACAGATGCCCAAAACAGACGACCAGCATTTTTTTAACTACCCGCAAAGGTTGGAGTATAAATATTTTTAAGGTGAACGTTACTCTGGCTGGAGTAACCCAAATATGGATACGTTGGTCCGAAATGCTGTCCAAGGGACACGAAGCATCCTTCTCCACCACCACATCTCAAAGGTGATAAAAACAAAAATAAAAGATACCAAACTTTACCTCTTTATACTCGTAATATTAGTGTAGATAGGCCTACATGGCATGAGCACTTATAAAACGTCAAAAGTTAGTGCACAGTTCCAATTATTTGTATCCAATGGAGAAGAACCGGCAAGAAACTCCATAGAATAGAATATAACAATAGAATAAAACTTTATTGTACACCAAAATAGTAAAAAAACTTATAAACTAATTTAATCTATGAGTACAATGGCGGTCTTATCGCTAACAGCGATATCTATCTACCAGACAACCTTAGGATGGACTGTAAGAACTTGACATAAAAAAGGGGGTAGACTGCGGTGTACTGCAAATTTAATTTAATTAAATTAATAATATAATATAATAATATTTCACAACTATCACACAACGCCGTCTAGTCCCAAGCTAAGCAGAGCTTGTGTTATGGGTACCAGACAACTGATAAACATACTTAAATATTTCTAAATACATACATATTATAGATAACTTACACCCAGACACAGAACAAATGATCGTGCTCATCACACAAACATTTGTCCTGGGTGGGAATCGAACCCACGACCTCCGGCATAGCAGTCAGGGCAACCAACCACTAGACCAACAGGCCAGTCAAAATTAAAAATATATATAATACTATACATAGATATAAAATTATATTATATAGCTATTATCCACAGCACATCCATCCAACCCACCATAACCACAGCAACAGCAGCTCCATAGTAACTCTTTAAAAAAAAAAATGGGTGTTCTTAAAATATTTCCATATTACAATATTAATAGATAAATAAGGACAGTGTAGACCAGTCAATATTGTATCCAAATACACAATAAAAATAATTACAATAGAAAAGTGAGTCGTAATAGAAAGTAATCTAAGAATTCGCGAAGTCTACAGTTTTCTGTGAATTTCTCAGGTTACCTTGGAGCATTCACCTCAAGTGGAAAGATTTTCTTTTTCGATTTGCGTATCGACAAAATAGATTATATATAAAAATTCAAAAGCAAAGTATATTTTTATTATTATAATTATATTATAATTTAATATTATTATGTTTGTATAGCTTGGTAGTCAAGGCTTTGTTAATTGTGATATTTCTCATTATTATCAGAATTACGCACATTGCTCGTAGAACGGATGGTCGATGGGGCCGAAAGGTTCTAGAGTGGCGACCGCGCATCGGAAAACGCAGCGTTGGCCTTACACAAGGTTGACCGACGACCTGGTGAAAGTCGCGGGAGTGTGGTGGATGCGAGACGCACAGGATCGGTCGTTGTGGCGACGCTTGGGGGAGACCTATGCCCAACACTGGACGTCTTCGGCTGCAATGATGATGATCAGAATTACGTAGGTACTAAGTACGCACAATTAAAAATGAATATTCTCGAAATAAATGGTGAGATGTAGGTGTGACGTCTCCATTTCAATTGCTTATAGTGAATACCTCGTTACTGCGAAATATGTAACTTTTGAGGACACATAAAAACAAAATAAGAACTTTATTATCATGTAATTTGTACGTGTTTTATTCAAATAGATTAGTGCAAATATTTCTCTTGTTTTTTCAGTTTTTTACGACAAGTTTTGACGCGCCGTTGCGAGGTTATCACACCAAACTGAATCGAGCAAGGTAAGATTGTAAGGATTGTGCGCTAAGAGCTTTTCGTTCCAGAAATAATATACAATAAAAAAATAAAAAGACCTAAAATTGCATACCTTTTTATATTTTTAGGTGGAAAATCATCCCATGACTTCTCCCGTTCTTAGGGTGAGCGTGAGGGCGTGTTAGACTTTTACTGACTAAAATCCACTTCTATGTTCCTTCTTTGATTTCGTTCCAGGGCCCCGGGGATCTCTTTCGCACAACCCATGGCCCCAGTAGTCTTCGACCCTGCTGGGCCCTTACGGTTTTGCTGACATCTCCTTGAGGCGCGCGAGGAACACTGCGCGCCGAAGACGGGACGGACTCGGGTTCAATTTAAAATTTCATACCCGGGGTTTTCACTCTAAGCCATAATTTTGTGGAATAATGACATGATGTTATTTTAATTACAATGAATATTGACTGCATGGATAATACAGCCTCTCAGTTTATTTCAACATCAGGTAGGTAATTCCTCTGTTGACGATATTATCAACAAAAGAATTTGTGGTTGAATGAATTTACAGAGTTTTCCTCGATTTCTGATTTAAGCATTTGAAGTTGAGTATTTCTCAAGCTCTAGCCTGAAAACCTGTTAAAATTTGTCATCTAGGTGGAGTTTGAGACGTTCTTAACTCAATTCATTTACCAGTTTACATACACAATTCAAAACAAATACTAAAAAATTTTGACTGGACTGGAACAATTTGCCTGCTGCGGTCTTCCTGTCCAACTATAATTTATGTATCTTCAAGGCTAGAGTGAATAGGCTCTTAATAAACTAGTGCGCCGCACCATCAATGATTGCATCACTGCTTACCATCAGGTGGGATCGGAGTCAAGCACTGGTTAATATAAATAAATAAAATAATCAGAGACCCGTCCGATATACAGTTACAGAAATTAGTATGTTACTAGAGATGTGCCGACTGCCGACTGTGACTTTGTCCGACTAGCCGATTAGTAGGTTGAAATGAAAAAAGGCCGACTAATCGGCAAACTAGTCGGCTAAATTGGTCACGGTTTCGAGGATATTCGGCGATTTCCGTGAAGTTTCGTTTACAGCTGATTCACATGCATGATGCATGATTGTTTCGGTTGGCACCTGCGGGTGTGTCGGGATATGTTTTGTTTACTTCGCATTGTTTCTTGATTTTTTCTTTTGCACTGGTCAGAGCGGTGTTTTTATGTAAACAAAACGTATGGTAGTGAAAAAGTTCAATTCTAATTCAATCATATTTAAAAGATCGTGCATATATTCTTTTTGAAGAATGGTTCCCGTAAAGTCAAATATAACCAGTGCTAAATGATAATTTATCGTGGTGGGCAGTAAAAAACAGCAAATACTACGAGTATGAATGACTATATCAATTACCGACATCCAACCCTGATACCTCGGTTAGGTTCTGTAATTATGAATTCTTCTTATAAACTTTTAATTGAGAAATACATACATACTATGACGGCAAAGATAGTTACCCATCTTTACCGAATAGACACTGACTACGACAGTGGCTACATCGCGAGTAGTCGGCACAACCCTATTTATTACCCTTTTTGAGGGTGGAAAATCATCTAATAACTTCTCTCACACTGGATAGAGTCAGACTAATGACTATAGTCAATAAAAGAGTGATACACCCTGTTTTTAGGTAGCCTGAAGTCATGTGAAGTGGGTGTGTCTATGTGTGATTGTGTGTGTGTCATGTGTGTGTGTCATGTGTGTGTGTCTATGTGTGTGTGTATGTCATGTGTGTGTGTGTGTGAGTGTGTGTGTCATTGTATCTATTTATATAGTTGGTCTATGTGATAGGGACACCGTTTTGTGCAGCTCTATTTTACAGGGAATTGTTGTGAAAAGTAATAAACAATTTATTTTCTCGGTTTTATTTTTGTAATAAAATATGCAGCTTGAGAAAGTTCCTGTTAAATCCTCGAATAAACTAATAAGCTCTTTATGAGTGTACCAATTTCCCAGAAATTCACAGCGTAGCACTTAAGTAGGTAGGTATTATAATATTAAAAGTTGCCTTACAATATTGGATGAAGCTTACTGAAAATATAAGGTAAATATATTGTTTATTTTAGGAATTAATACAAACAGTGGCGTAGCTAATCCCAATTGGGCCCCATATCAAATATTTTTGAAGTTTGATTTTTTGTACGAAATAGCTTCTACTAATATAGAAATAGTGCCTTGAGAGGCCTCGAAAATGAGCTTATTTAATGGATTATCCAGAAGGTGATCTACTAAAATAGGTTAAGTTTTTATTGTCGTCTTGTAAGTAGAAAAACTTGTCGTCCGATGAATGCGAGACGCACAGGACCGTTCATTGTGACGACACTGGGGGGAGGCCTATGTCCAGCAGTGGACGTCTTTTGGCTGAAATGATGATGATGATAATGATGAAGTAGAAAAAGCTAAAGCGAGAGGAGCGTGCTAAAGACTATTCACAGAGTTTTATATAATAATTATTCATTCACTCCTGGCCTTTTATCAACACAACAATTTACATTTAAGATTGTGGATAACATGTTACGAATTTAGGCATATGTTGGGGCCCCTGTAGCTCGGGGGCCCCATATTATTGATACGGCTGATACGGCGGTAGCTACGCCTCTGAATACAAGACTGATTGAATTTCAGTCGAAATTGATAAGTAGTAGCAGTGTTAATATTACTTTTTCGTTTTCTTTTTTTCGAGTTGTGAAATCATCAAATAACTCTCAAATTACTAAAATCCGCTCTGGGCGAAGCGAGAGGGGGTGCCAAACTTCTACTGACTAAAACTTACCCTCCTTCAGTTGTTTGCAACTTAAGTAATTTCTGAAAGGTATACCGAAAAGGGCAACTGAAGGAACAGGAGGGTTTTAATCTGTAAAAGTCTTACACGCCCTCCCGATTCACTCTAGTGCGCGAAAAGTCATTGTATGATTTCCCACCTCAAAAAAAACAAATTACTAAAAGTAAGTTAATTGTTGAAGCATTAAAAACATAAAGATTCAAGATTTAAGATTCAAGCATTTTATTTCAAATAAACCATTTACAGGCACTTTCGAAATGTCAAGAAGAAAAATGATGCTTATTGCACATTCTAAAGTGTAGATCTCTATGCAGAAGAATGTATAAGAAAATCCATGGACACTCTTTTCAATCATGTTATGTATTACAAATATCTCGGTTACATGTTTCCTGTCGTTACTATTATGTGAGAACAATGTAAATATTATATATAAGGCTCTCAACAACTATACAGACTAACCTATCGTTTAAAAAAGTGAAGGAATTAACACAACGTAGCAGTCGCCGGGCTAGTTTTCTGGTCTTACCAAAGATGAGAACTAAGTTCGGTAAAAAAAATTTAACATTTGAAGGAGCACAGTTTTATAACAAAATACCCCCATTTATAAAAATGTACGCTCATTCAATGCATTCAAGAACCAACTAGCACAATATATAAGAAACAATTATAAAATATCTACTTAAAGACTGAATGCATTGGATGAGTTTAACAACTTACGTACGCGGTGACGAACCCTTGTTATATATTAATTTAGTATAAGGAAAAATTGTTCTCAAGTAAGTGACTTTATGTCTTTTTTGAGAAATAAATATCTTTAAACCTAAATATAGTAAAAATATAAACTAAATATAGATATTAAAATAGCCACTGGCAGCTAAGAAGCTAAATTGGGTAACATCGAAAACACAATTGAACAGGACACCATTTTGTGGGCAGAAGTGCACTTTCATACACTCCTCGACCGTTTTTCGATAGAATAATGTTTTCCAATGACTAAGTGCCATTTTTTGGGCACTATTCCAAGCCTAGTCTATTGAAAATAGAGGATTTTTACGATAAAATGCTTCCAAGGTATCAACGGAAAAAAATGGTGCAAATAAAACGCTAATTCATTGTGCGTACGTACGGGGAATGCAATTTAATTCCCTGCCAATCTGTGTTTCCTGATAGCTACAACTGGCTACAACCTAGGAGTGAATAGGTTACTTTTTTTTTATTGTTGATAGTTCGCGCTTGACCGCTATGATGCGGTCGACGATGGAGCACGCTTACCTAGAAGTATCCTATTCACTCTTGACTTAAAGATTACCAGGTTGTAGCTATCAGGAAACACAGACTCCGACAAGGAATTCCACTCCTTAGCTGAGGTTCAGTTGAAAACCAGCGTCAGGCACTAGTTGTCTGACATTCATGCTGAACTGGACCTGTTTTGGTGCAGCCGTGAGGCAAACAACTACATTTTTGCTTCTTTTTTATTTTTTTTATTTTTGTTTCGTGTTTACCCTATATTGTGTTTGTGCCTTGTGCTGTACCAAATAAATTCTTTTTTTTTCTTTCTTTCTTTTCTTTTACGCCTCGTGAGTCGGGGCCGTTACCACTGAACCACCATTGCTCTACACAAGAGGGGTCTCTGACATCGACGCACAAACGAATACCATGGATCCTGTACATGATTCTAGACTTCCTAGTGAAAAAATGAGTGAATTACTTTTAAAATTAAAAATGTTATCGGTGTTGATTAAAATAACGATTTTATCTACCCCGATGACTTTTTAAAAAAAAAATTTTTATTGAAAATATTATCGGGATTGGTTAGAATAACGGTTTTACACAGTTTAAATTTTAAAAAAGTACAGATTTTTTTTTTAATTAGGAAAAAGTCGACGAAAAATTCGACCACTGGGGGACCAGATTTCCAGAATCATGTACCTACGGGATCCGTGGTATTCGTTTGAGCGTCGATGTCAAAGACACCGTGTATAATTGTTCACCATCATCATCATCATTTCAGCTGAAAGACGTCCACTTCTGGAAATAGGCCTCCCCTAAGTGTCATTACAACGAACGATCCTGTGCCTCTCGCATCCATCTTATTACCGCGACTCTCACCAGGTCATCGGCACACATTCTGGGAGGTCTTCCAACGCTGCGTCTACCGGTGCGCGGTCGCCACTCGTTCCGATCCGTTCTACGAGCAATGTCCCTCGGCTACTTAAGTTTAGGGATTCCCTAAATCAAAATCTTGTTATACGAATAATATTTCTTCAAAGCGACATTGTATAACATCAAATAACTTTCCAAATTCAATCATGTTCGAAGGTCTATTCAAAACAATTACTATCAAAGTATCAATTTATTTATCTGTAGATCTGTCTTGAGGGGAGAAGCGGCCGATACCGGCCATTTGAATTCCACTCGGGGGTAGAAATGGCAATTATGTAAATTGGAACGCCGATGATATTATATCGGCATAGCGGTGGCCTGTTGTAGGGGCTTCGGGGCTGCGAAACTTGTGGAAAAATTTACAAGTAACCTCTTGAATCAAGTTGTCTGGCTTTGTTTTTCTGTTTGTACTTTTGTTTGAGTTTTGGGTTGTTAGATACTTAAGTTTGTGACTACTAGTTTTGGTAACATCGATTGTAGTTATGAGTTTTGCTGTCCTCCTAGAGACGAAACCTGCGTCCCAGCCGTGGGAACATTATAAGGCTGATGATGCTTATTTTTAAGGTGAGAATTAAATCATTCAATTACTTCTCCCGTTCTAGGGTGGAGCGCGAGGCAGCGTCAGATTTTTACTGGCTAAAACCACACCTATGTTCCCTATATATGACCCCACGGCCCAAGAGTTTCAACCCCAAACGGCTCAAAAATATAACTGCCGACGAATTTGTTATATTTCCGCCGCTTGGGAGTTATTGCAATTGTAAGTAAATGAACTGTTTAGTTTAAATATACGTAGAACGTATCGCAAAGAACGAATAAACCACAGTTAAAGAGCGGCTAATACCGGCCGGTCAATTTCGTACTCCCGTGTGTACTTACGTACGACGCTTGGAGCGATTTTCGTGTACAATCGGCGCTCAACGATAGGTCATCGATAGCTCTAGGCCCACGGTTCCTAACCTAGGGGTTATTACCCCTGCGGGAGTAAAACTGGTATTCTGCGGGGGTAAATTATAACAGACCAATACGACCGAATATATACTCCATCTGTTTAGGTAATTAACTAAATGTAAACAATCTAGATATGTCTTTTATCTAAAAAGTTGTCTAAAATTTTTATCTAAAAATGTTTACAATTTGCTATTTACCTATACCGATGTTTGGTAACTAATTAAATTTAAATAATCTTTGTATGTCTTTTATAAGATTTTTTTAAAATTAAAAGACATATCAAGATTGTTTACGTTTAGTTAACTACCTAAACAAATGAATGGAGTATAGCTCACCATTGCATTTCATGCCCTAACATTGTAATCAAATGACAAGTCGGAGGATCGCTTCAAACCAACCTACCACCCCACACAAAAATAATTTAAAGTCTATGAAGATTATGATTGTAGAGGGGTAAAGTAATGTGAATGTAAGAAACAACTCAATGTTTTTGTGAAATTTTTATGAGTCTGACTATGACGATTTATATGTATTTATATGACGTACTATATTCATTGGTAGCATGAGGGAGAGGGGGGTTTCTTTTTTTTAGGTGGGAAATTATCTAATGACTCTCGCTCCGCCATAGGTTCTCCAGTAGGGTGGAGCGGGAGGGCTTGTCAGACTTTTTCTGACTAAAATCTCTCCTATAATCCTTATTTGCCTTTCGTTCCAGTATCCCGAGTTTGCTTTCCGGAAGCGAACCCATGGTTCCATGGCCCCAGTAGTCTTCGGCCTTCGGCTCTGCTGGCAGGCAGTCCAAGTAGGGAGGGGGGTAAATCAGTGCCCCAAGCTAAATCGTAGGGGTGACAAGAACGAAAAGGTTAGGGACTACTGCTTTAGGTTATCAGTAACGTACCGCCACATCGCCTTCAGCTGGTCGCAAGTAGGCTCGTCGGTCTTGGCGAGCTCGCGGTCTCGCACGCGAGCGGGGCGGGGGGACATCATAGCGTCCTGGTCCAGGCGCTGCGCCGCCACTGCGCACGCGCAGGCCAGCACGCTCCACGCGCGCCACAGAGACCACATCCTGTGGAAGAGGAGATAGATTAGTATTATTCCGTTTATTCATTTATATATAGGTACACAAGTATAAATTATATTTTTAAATATTTTAATAAAAAAATATTCAAAAATATTAAAAATAGTAGCCCACCGGTGGTCAGGGCTCTTGAGAGAGGAACCTCCTGACAATACGTATATAATGAGTATATTCTTTATTGTACACCGCATAAACAAAAAAATCATCATCATCTTCCTGCCCTTGTCCCGTGTTATTTGGGGTCGACGCAACATGTTTTTTTCTTCCATTCTGCCCTGTCACTCGTCATGCTATCACTAACTTCCTTTTCTTTCATATCACTCTTCACGCAATCCATCCGTCTTTTCATTGGTCTCCCTCTCCCTCTCCATCCATACACATGTAAACTCATAACTCTTTTAGTAACATGCGCTTCATCCCTCCTCTTCACATGACCATACCATAAACCGCTTACAAAAAAATACAGAACAAACATTTATAAAAATAAGCGTACAATGACCATATTATATATTTTATGGTCGTATTTTTAGATTTGTAAATAAGACTTGCAGCTTAACTCGGTTTTGCTTGCGTTATATGTTACATAGTCGATGTCCATCTGGAATAATGTCCATGTTTAGCATACTTTTAAAGAACAACGTTAATTTTAGGGTTCCGTACCCAAAGGGTATAACGAGACCACATTACTAAGAGTCTGCTGTCCGTCCGTCTGTCCGCTTGTCACCAGGCTGTATCTCATGAACCGTGATAGTTACAGTTGAAATTTTCACAGATGACGTATTTCTGTTTGCCGCTATAACAACAATTATTAAAAAAAAAAAAAAAAAATTAAGGGGGAACCCATACAACATATTATTATATGATTTTTTGCCGTTTCTATAGATAATCGCGCATAAAGGGTACGGAACCCTTTATGCGCGAGTCCGACTCGCACTTGGCCGGTTATTTTTCATCTTTTTGAGAGCAAAGCCATTTTGAGATGAAATATGTTGCAGAGATTAGAATTCAATTGATGATTTGTAAATAAATGAATAGGGCGTGAGTTAATGTGACCGCAAAATGCCCGGCTGGCATAGCGTCTGGCAACCAACTTAATTTTAATTGAAATAAACTATCTTTCAAGTAAAGTACAGACTAAACAAGACAGAGAACTTATTGAATAACTATTAATAATTAAACTTCAATTATTAAAGACCTTTGTCAATATTTATAAATTTAAACTCATACCACGTCTATCGCCTCGTTGTTTAAGCTCGAACTACTTTATATTAGACCGACGCACACGTGTAACACGCCTGATTTGTATGTAGAACAACGTCGCGTAGCGTGGATCAAGTGTGGCTCTACAAGTCTAGTTTCCATATAAAAGGTCTGACTGTTGACTGACCTGTTGGTCTAGTGGTTAGTGGCCCTGACTGCTATGCCGGAGGTCGTGGGTTCGATTCCCACCCAGGACAAATGTTTGTGTGATGAGCGCGATCATTTGTTCTGTGTCTGGGTGTACTTTATCTATAATATGTATGTATTTAGAAACATATAAGTATGTTTATCAGTTATCTAGAACTCATAACACAAGCTCTGCTTAGCTTGAGACTAGACGGCGATGTGTGATAGTTGTGGAATATTATATTATATTATATTAAATGTATGGAGACCGACGCGTCCAGATCGGTGTACAAGGCACGTGTGCGCAGTGTAGTTCTAGCTTTAAACCGCGAACATCGAAGGACTGGAACAATTACCCTGCTGCGGTCTTCCCGTCTGATTATAATTTGGGTGTCTCTAAGGCTAGAGTAAATAGGCTCTTAATACACTAGTGCGCCTCACCATCAACGATTGCATCACTGCTTACCATCAGGTGGGATTGCAGTCAAGCACTACTTTATATCATTAAAAAAAAACCTAAATGGAAGCGGTCGCCTCTTTCTGCGAAGCAATAATGCTAGCTAAGGAGAGCCGCAACCATGAGGCAGTGGACATTCTCACACCGTAGCCGGCGCCGGAGAAGGCGCCCCAGGCGTCAGGAGTAGCAGGGCGATTTCCAGCCACCGTAGGCGAGCTTGCGGACGGTGAGCAATGGGTAGCTCATCGTCCACTCATCCAGTAAGGCCTAGCCCGATTTGATGGCGCTTTGTGTTCCAGGCACGCCTCAAGGAGATGTCAGCAAAGCTGAAGGGACCAGCAGGGCCGATGTCTGTTATTGCTGCGGGAACATTTAAAAGAGTGACCGTGACCCTAGATCGTAAAAGGCAACTTAAGGAAACAGGTGTGGTTTGAGTCAGTAAAATTCTGACACGCCCTCCCTTCCACGCTCCACCTGAGAGCGGAAGATGAACGTTGGGTGAATAATCACCTCAAAAAAAATCAAGCTTCACAGAGGTTTTAAAAAAGTTTGTAGGTTTCATTCCCACTTTATGCAGATCAATATAATAATTCTGATTTATTACCCCACTTCATTTTGAAAATACTACCGTCAAACGGGGTGAATAAGAACGCAGGAATAGAAACAAAACTTTGATTAGGGACTTTCACTAATATTCATAATATTGGTTTCTAACAAAGCTTCCATTATTTTGTATTACAATGCAAGAAATAATTGTAGTACTTATGCGCTGCAAACAATTGCTGAATAATCCCAAGAAATCGTCCAAAATTGAAGAACTCAGAGATGAGCAAAATTGATGAACTGGATTCTGATTTAACTTTTTCGTTCACAGTTAGTAAATAAATTAAATTCTCAAAATTTCTTGTTTTGCTCACCATAATAATTCTTCGATTTGACAGTATGACGTGACGTCACAACATGGCAATCGATCCTATTCTTATTTGGAACGCATTATACATAGAAATACGTCAAAAGTATACAGTAATAAGTATTTAAACGAATTAGCCTCGTTCCAAATTTAAATTCGAACAAATTTTTTATAGTGCCTCAAAATTTATGGCCAGACCTATTAGTAGTATAGATTCTTTGTTAAAACCAACACGTTATTCATTGGCGAACTCTTTCCACAAACTTAGAGACCAAGTTTAAATTAACTTAGCACGAAGTTTTCCAAGCATATTCAATGAAAACTAGCCGAGAGGCTCCGAAGTTTTACCACAACATGATATTCAGATTATCTATAACAGAAAAAAATAAAGAGACGAAGAAAATTATAAAAATTAATGAAAATTTTTTTTCAGGTTGGAAATCATCTTATAATTAATTAATTTAATTAATTCATTTATTTCAGGCTTGATATACCCATAGTTACACTACAATTCGTTTTGAAAAATTTAAAATTAATAATATTACAAAGTCAAATTCAATTCAATAGTTAATACAATGTTAGATTAGATCAATAAATGTCAGATTTACACCGTCAGTCAGTCAGATATTAAAAGAATTGTATTAAATATTAAAATAAATTATATAAAATTAAAATTCAAATAAATGTCATTATTATATTTAAATACATTATTACAATTTCCTAACAGGAATTGTAACAGTAGCATGTCTTCCACAGCCATGTCGTATATATGGACAGTCTAGCCTGTCGGCGATCATTGCCAGGATGGCATTGGGGCTGGCCCACACCCGGCGCACCAGGGACGCGCACCGCTTGCGCATAGTGGTATGAAAACAGTCAGTGCGCGCCGCTGCGAACATCCCTGATGCGCTACAGAAACGGGGCAGCCCCACTACCGCCCGGAACGCGTTATTATGATGGACACGGAGGGCACTGTATAATTATCTTATGACTTTTCTCGCTCTAGGGCGGTACGGGGGTGTCAGACTTTTAGTTTTGTCAGTAAAGGTCTGACATGCCCTCTTTCTTCACTAAAAGAGTGAGAGAAGTCATATAATGATTACTCATTTTTAAAAAATAAGCAACTGACAAGTTCGTATCTATCTATCGTAACAGGTATTTCCTTTATTTACACGTATTAATTATTATCCATAACTGTTCCATTTATGTAGGATTTCCTCCGTCTACGTCCAACTAGTCGAGTATGGAAGTAACAGTGACAAGTGAATAAAGAACAAGTTGCAATCAGTGATCAATACTTTTTTATTCAAGGCTTTCCTGTTGGTACACTATTATTGTGTAGGCAAGTAGGTATATCTAAATAAACAAAAATTACAAAAATGTAAAATTATTTGTTTCTAGAAAATTTTGAATATAAGCATTTTTTGACCATTAGAAAGTTTGGTACACTATCACTGTGCGTGTAAAATATACTGAACCAATTTTTTTCTTAATTTAAATTCGAAATCAGAAACGTTTATTTCAAACTAGCTTCTGTCCGCGGCTTCACTCGCGTGAATGTAGGTTTCTCCATACAAATTTTGGACCCCCGCTTCATCCCCTTAGGGAATGAATTTTGGAAAATCCTTTCTTAGTGCTCGTCTACGTCATAAAAGGAAATCTTGTGCAAAATTTCACGCTTCTAACTACTGGGATTAGTTTCGGCTGTGCGTTGATATGTCAGTCAGTCAGTTTCCCCAGATTTTGTCAGTCAGTTTCCTCAGATCATTTTCAAATTTTGTACATTCTAATTGTCAAAATGTCGCTCAGTCCAAAAAAAGGGAAGCTAAAGTGCACGTTTTAGAGCGTAGATCTTTATGAAGAAGAACGTGCAAGAATCTCCAAGGACACTCTTTTAATCATAATCTTGCTTACATATTTCTTGGTTTCGCTTTATATGTATTATGTGAACACAATAGCATAGCATAATCAGCCTTTTAAGGTTCCCACTGCTTGGCCTCTGGCCTCCTCTCTAGGAGAGGGAATGGCCCAGTGTGGGTTGGTGAATGTCACATGTCTTCGAATTTTTTGGTTCTAGGACATGCCGGTTCCCTCACGATGTTTTCCTTCACTGTTTTGAGACCAGTGGTCATGAAATAAATTACACAAATTAATGCGCCTGGCTGGGTCTGAACCCGCGAACTACAACTCGTAAGTTGGTCTACAATGTAAAAAGTAATAAAACAATCGAAATTGAAATAAATCACTCGCACTTAAGAAATGACCATTCTGAACTGACAGCGTCTGTTCACGAGCGCTGTCAGTTGAGACTGGACAGAGTTGTATTGATGGTTTGAGAGTTGTATTTGATTTTAATGATAATCATTAATTCCGTAAATAAATAAGTATTATGCCTGTCAATTACCGTGCAACGGATTTTGATGTGGTTTATAACGGTGTGGACCGCCCGGAGGACACGGTGGAGCACACGGTGGAGGTGTGCCCCGCCTGGGCAGAGCAACGCCGTATCCTCGTGGGGGCGATCGTCGGCGGCGATCTCTTGCGTCGGGCCTTGGTACAGGCCATGGTCCGGAGCGAGGAGTGGCAGGCGGTCGTCTCCTTCTGCGAAGCAGTAATGCTAGCAAAGAAGGAGGCCGCACGCGTGAGGCAACGGTCTTCACGCCCCAACCGCCGCCAGGATTTCGATCCCGATTTCCGGTCACCGTAGGCGCGGGCTTGCGGACGGCGAGCAATGGGTAGTTCACCGTCCGACCGTCTGATAACCGTCCGGACCGAGCCTAAGTCGTCGACGGCGCGTACTGTTCCACGCGCGCTTCCAGGAGATGTCAGCAAACTGTAGGGGCTCAGCAGGCCCGCAGCCTACTGTGGCCAAGGGTCTGCTTCTGAAAGAAAGACTCGGCCCTGGTAAGAAAGGCAACGAAGGAACAGGAGTGGGTTATTAGTCAGTAAAAGTCTGACACTATCTCTCGGCTTCATCCAAGAGCGGGGGATGTCATTGGATTATTTCCCCACCGAAAAAAAGGAAAAAATACCTCACGTCTAAAAGTAGTAGTTGTAAGTTTATATGCTTATTCAACCAACTTATGCCTGATATGTTTACACATATCAACAATTTTCACCCACACATCTGACGTAGAAACTCTTCAAACCCCTTTCCGCCATACATCGTAATCTATGCTTCAAATATTTTCCCTTCAATTCCGCTTAAATGACACTTTTATAGAAATCGCCCACGCTCACTATGGCCCACTATATCCCAGTGCGTACATAGGGCTGTCACTGAAAAGTACAATAGCCAAGTTCCCGAAATAGTTAGGGAGTAGGTTTGGCCAAATAAATGATTAAAATGACGAACTTGGTTTTAATGATAAATATTCACATTAAAAAACAAAATTAGATTAGCACAGACGCCTAGTTGACATTTGGCGTGACCTAAGAGTTGGCTTGTACCACTGGACTGGCTGTTTCATATGTTGACAGCTAATTTTTTGTGCCTATTTGAAGCGCCACTCGCGAGCGTCCAAAGACCAAAGGGGCTGGACCAGATACGGCCAGAGGTTTTCAATGTCGTGGACAAGATTATTATTTATACTAAAAATCTTAATAATTATTAAAATAATATCACGTCAGTTAAAGTTCGGAAAAATAATATTAAACAATAAGTATATTCATTTATTCAGTGTTTCCTTGGTTCCTGCAATCATTTTGAAGTTTTTTTTTTCAATTATTTCTTGACCATGGATACAAAGTCCTTTAGGCGGAATAATAAAAATAAAGATTGCATAGAATTTTCATTTCAATAATCGACCAGAACATCATTTTTTTTAACATCATTTATTATATCAATAATATGAATTTGGTCCATTGATAAAAATGCAAATGTTTGGGTGTTTTTGACGTGATTTCTTGAGTGAAGTTCAGTGGCTGTATGGTCTTAAGACCTTAGCAAACCCAAATGGGGCGAAAAGTGGCGGCAAAAAGTGTCACATTTTGCCGCGTAGCATTTGAATTGGGACTACTTGTATCAGTTTGTGACTATTTGCTATTATTACTATTCGCTTTCATAATGAACTCTGCACTCGCTTTTCCCAACGACCCCAGCCTGCCTATGGATTCTGAATCTGCTATGTACGACAATGACCCCGGCCGCTCTATCTCTGACTCTGTTTCTACTTCTTTGAATAATTCCAGCGTCCGACAGATGGAAACCGACTCGTATGTACTATATTTTGACCCGCAGAAGCCAACGCTGTGTTAATTGTGCTTTAATACTTAAAAGTCACATACATAATGTTTTTAGACGTTGTTCTAATTTTAAACGACGAAAATTAACCAAATTAATAAATAAATGTTTGTTTATTTTGTTGTGCTACAGCCGCCATTTTGACTCTAGCAATATAAAAATTAAAACTGATTTAACTCATTTCTCCCAACTTTTAGATAAACCTGTAATAGTTGTAACAGGTTTACTATTACATAAACTATGAATTAAAGTTCTCTAATTATATGTCCACTGTTGCTATACCGTGGCCAAAGATTGTATGAATGGTGAACTGTCCCTTTTGTCGTATAATGCAAATGGCTGCAGAGAAGTGTACAATACTCTGAAGTATTTTGGCATTTTGAATTTATTTCTTTCGAATTCCGTATTATTCCTGGTTCAAGAATTATATAAAACTTATGAAGAATGAGATCATGTGTGTATTGTAAGCGGTGCAACATTACTAGTTTTAGTACCGTAGACACACGCTACAGCCGGCAGCGCCAAAATGGCGAATAACAAACGGGCATAGGCACTTTGACGGCTGCCAGTCCAGTGGTAAATTGTAGAAGTTTGTGATAGATACTAAAACAGCAATCTTTTCCCGAAGAACTTAAATACAGCTACTCCCACGTGATCAATAAAATACCCTATTTTGCCCCAAAAACTATTTTATTCCCAAAAACAAGCGCACATCCCTTTGTTTACAAGCGAGTGGGCCGACAACGGTGCGTCCCCTTGTTTGCTCAGCACATTGTTTACGGTGAAGCGGCCAAACGTTTATATTGAACTCGTTGATGTGTTACAGTTACAAACTGATGGTAGAGGGCGCTGATGGCGTTTTTTTGGGTTGCCAGTGTACTTAACTATACAGAACGAAAGGACTAAAATATTGTATAAGGGAAATGAAACCGCTCGTATGCGTGAGTGCAGAAATTTTACGCCAAGGTCACTTAATGTCCTTCCGTCTTATATGATAGGGTTGAAATTCGCATGAAGTTGCGAGAGGGCATTATTATTACAAGTTAGTAATAATAATAATGTGGCGTTCTACTCGTCTTTTAATGAAAAAATTGTGCTTAGGTAAATGCGATCCCACATGGTGGTAAGCAGTGATGCAATCGTTTATGCCGGATGGCACTAGTTTATTAAGAGCCTATTCACTCTAGCCCAGGTGAAAGAGTTAAAAAAAAAAATATTTATTTATTTATTAATTCTTTATGCACACAAAAGTACAGAGGCGGTCTTAATGCCTTAAGGCATTTTCTAACCTTTGGGTGCTGCAGAGACAAATTGAGGTAGGTGCAATAATATGCATTACATAATGTTTATAACCCATTATGTTTTAAAAATTCGGTCCAGTATTTTTTTTTTATTAATTACAAACAAAAATATCAATCTTTCCTCTATTTAACATGTAACGTAATAAATGCAACAGACGTCCTCACGCCCCAGCGGGGATTCCTACCCCGACTTCCAGCCACCGTTGGCGTAGGCTTCCGGACGACGAGGAATGGGTAATTCGCAGCCCAGCCGTCCGGTAACCGTTTGGACTGAGCGTGAGTCATCGACGGCGCGTGGTGTTCTAATCGCGGCTTAAAGAGATGACAGCAAAACCGTAAGGGTCCAGCTGGGCCAAAGCCTACTGAGGCCAAGGGTTGACTTCAAAGGAAATTTCGCTACAAATAGAGCAAGAAATATTCGCTTAGGTTTGAACAAACCTGTCTATGAGCATATTATAATTATGTTCTAGTACGGACAGCCGAAACGGCTTAGAAACGTGAAATTTTGCACAAGGCTTGCTTTAATGACGTAGGCAAGCACTAAGAAGGGTTTTTTTTTTATATTCAACTTTTAAAGTGGTGAAATGGGGTTCCAAAGTTTGTATGGAGAAACCTACTTTCACGCGAGCAAAGCCGCTGGCAGAACCTAGTTATAATTTTTTTTTTTTTTTTTTTTTTTTTTTTTTTTGTGTTTTCAGATCTTGCAATCAGTCATTCCAGACTATAAGCAGATGTGTTGGGTGCTTTTTGACGTTTAGGGAGCTGCTCCCATTAGAGCCAGCCCTTTACTTTTCATTAGTAGGATCACAGACCCTCTAATCGTCGAAAATATCACGCCGCTTTTTGAGCCGACGTATGGTTTCGGGGATAGTGAGTTGCCCTGCCAGCTGGTTTGGGTGCTTCGACAGTCTTAGTTTATAGTTCTCTCCATGAGTGTCTATTTCTTGTTTAACCATAGGCATGTTTAGAATTTCATGGATCTCTGTTGTTTTTATAAACCATGGTGCATTCGATATGTGTTTCAATATGTAGTTTTGAACTCTCTGTACAACCATTATGTTAGAGGCGCTGGCAGAGCCCCACAACTGGATACCGTATGTCCAAATAGGTTTCAGGATCGTTTTATATATGAGCAACTTGTTGTCCAGTGATAGTTTTGAGTTACGTCCCAGTAGCCAGTAGAGACCCTTGTATTTTAGGTTAATTTCATCTCGTTGTGTTTGGACATGTTTCCTCCATGTAAGTCGACGGTCCAGGTGCATGCCCAAATACCGGACTGTGTGTTGATGTGGAAGTTGAATGCCATTTAAACAGACTGGAGAGCAATCTTCTTTCCGGAGAGTGAATGTTATGTGCACTGACTTGGATGTACTAACTGCAATCCTCCATTTGGTCAACCACTTTTCAATTTTATTCAGACTGTTTTGCAAGACGCGAGAAGCTCTATTTGGACACTTGTTCGAGGTGAGTAAGGCTGTGTCATCAGCGAAAGTTGCAACTGTAACTCCTGGACTTAGCGGTAAGTCATGTGTGTACAAAGTATATAGGACAGGTCCCAGCACTGATCCCTGTGGTACTCCTGCTGATATTTCATAAAAATTGGATGTACAATCGTTCTCAGTTACCTGAAAAATCCTACCAGTCAAATAGGATTTCAGGATTCCATAGAATGTGTGTGGTAATATGGATTTTATTTTGAACAGAAGACCTTTGTGCCAGACTCTGTCGAGGGCCTGTTGGACATCCAGAAAAACTGATGAACAGTATTCTTTTTTTTCTAGTGACGTTCTAATTACTCTGCACACTCTATGCACCTGTTCAACAGTCGCGTGTTCTTCCCTGAACCCAAATTGATGTTCCGGGATGACTGATTTTTCTTTGATGACTTTCATCATTCTGTGAAGCAGTGACCTTTCACATAACTTTGACATTATGGGCAGGAGGCTGATTGGCCTGTATGATGTGATTTCGTGAATCGGTTTTCCAGGTTTGTGAATCATTATAATATTTGATACTTTCCATAGGTCTGGGAAGTATCCAACTCGCATTATTGCATTAAATACCATTGTTAGGTATACAGCCACTTTTCGGGAAATTAAAAAAATAAAGGGTTATAAATAAAAATTAATTGCCGAGTGCTTGTGTACATATACGCATCAGTTTAGAATGTCTGTAATTATTTATTTGTTGTGTTCGTAGTTGCATGAAAACAATAATAGCATAGATTAATTGCTAAAATAATGGTTAAAGTTATACTTAGATAAACAAATGAAAATCACTTACATAAATCGTTTTGCAGACTTCTAGTTGTAGTTAAGTACCTACTAAATGTCGTCATATAATTTTCAGTAGATATTACAGATTTATCAGATTAGCCGCTTTTCTCTGAATCCCTAACGATCACACAAAGGCTTTACGAAAAAAAACCTCTCGAAAAAGTTAGAAGCTATGATTGCCTAACGCAATTTTTACAATGGTAATTTTATTTTCACAGACTATTTTTGTGTCTCAATAATTCTACTCATTGAATTTATTTGGAGTTGGCAAAGTCATTGGGTTTACTGAAGAATGGCAGTAATACTGTAAAGGCGAAATTTTGTATTTCTTTGAGTGTGTTTTTTTTTAAGGTGGGAAATAATTCAATGACATTTCGCGCCCTAGGTCGGAGCTGAAGGGTGTATCAGAATTTTACTGACTATAACCACACCAATGATTCTTATTTGTCTTGCGTTCCAAGACGCCGGATTTCCCTTTTGGAGGCCAACCAATGGCCCCAGTAGGCCCTGTTGGCCCCTACGGTTTTGCTGACATATTTTTGAGGCGCGCGTGAACCACTACGCGCCGCGCCGTTGACGATTCGGGCTTGGTCCGGCCGGACGGCGAGCTACCCATTGCTTGTCGTTCGCAAGCCCATGCTTACGGTGGCTGGAAATCGAAGTCGGGATATTGGCGACTGGGGCGTGAGGATATCCGTTCCCTAATGCGTGCGGCCGCCTCCTTCGCTAGCATTACTGCTTCGCAGAAGGAGGCGATCAGCTACCATTTGTCCTTGCTCTGGACCATGGTCTTTACCAGGGCCCGGCTTTATGTGAGTATGTTTGTTACTCCTTCACTTTCAAATGGCTGCACAGTTTTGTTTGGTATACAATTTGGATCACGGGTAGACCATGTTCTGGTATAGAACAGCTAAAGAAATTTCATGTTCTGGGTGTGTTCCATTGGGTTGATTTTCCACTATCATGGATGCGAAACTGCTGGCTCGTAAGTGAATACTTCTTGGATAGACTGAAGGTCAGACTTTCTGGCTTCTGACTACCCGTAACGGCTGTCAAGATCTACGAATGGTATGTCAGTAATGTCTTAGATAAATTTAGAAAAAACATAAAACCTACCTGTTCACGGACGCATAGCTTCATAGACGCGTATTCGTCATTATATAGGTATGCTTGGTGTACGCCTTGGTAAGGTCATGTAAAAAGGAGAGATGAAACGCATGTTACTAAAAAAAATATGAGTATACATGTGGATGGGTGGAGAGGGAGAGGGAGGCCAAAGAAAAGATGGATGGATTGTGTGAACAGTGATATGAAAGAAAAGGAAGTTAGTGATAGCATGACCAAATAAGACAAATAAGATGGGACAAGGGCAGGAAGATGATGATGCTTGATGTACGCCTGTGTGAAGCTGTAAGCAAGCGAAGGTATACCAAGCGTAGTTCTATGAAGTTACGCGTCCATGAACAGTACGCCTATCTTTTCTTGGCGGTTGATTAAAAAGTGCATATTATGAATTGACAAGTTTACGCAGGTAAAGTAACCTGCCCGGTTTTGAATTCGCAACCTCATGCATAAGAAGCGGCTGCCTTAACCAAGGGCCATCAGCCACCAGCCGGCACTAGCCGGGGATCATGGATGGCGCATCAGCTCCCACAATCCCCGGTCCAAGTGTGGGAGGGAACACCGAGGTGGTTTTTAGTCAGTAAGAGTCTGACAGACCCCTTCGTCTGCCCCAAGCGAAGGACATCCATGAGGATTTTCCACCCCGGCAAAAAAAAAAAAAGGATTACGACGCGTTTACACCTGCTTTTATATATAATTAAACATTCATTTTCTACACAGTTACAACTGGTTGCTACGAAACTAATTGAATGCTTTTAATTGTATAAATTCTAATTTAATTAGCAACTGAGATAGCTCGTTTAAGCCATTTGTTATGAAGAGACACATAAATTGGAATTTTAACTTGTTGCCCAATTATTTCGGTGAAAAATGAGTCTGTTATAACCTTGGCTTGCTTTTATGAATTCTTAATTAGGATTCTGTTTTTTTTTTAATTTAGAATGTTAAAAGAACGGCTCCCTTTGACTTTTTCCCTAAATTACTTTGTACGTACTTGTTTATGAAAAAAAATAACCATGTTATTTTTTAGGGTTCCGTAGGTACACAAAGGGTAAAAACCCTACCCTATTGCTAAGACTTCATTGTCAGTTTGTCTGTCACCAAGCTGTATCTCATGGCTTCTAAAAACTGAATAAAATAAATATTTACGCTCCCATAAAACAAACGTGTTTTTTTTTGTTTTTCGATATTCATATTGTACGGAACCCTTCACACGCGAGTCCGACTCGCACTTGGCTAGGTTTTTTCTTTTCACTTGTGTTGTACATTTAGCTAGTGTAAGTTTAGAAAGTATTTAGTTTTTGATACAGATGACAGTCACTTTATTTACAATTAGATTGCAGATGTAACATTAATGTCTTTGAGGTATTTACGGCAGCTCATCGTCGTGGTAGTTAATACTTTAATAGGATTCTCAGCTATATTTTTACCAAGATTGCACGTAATTATTCAATTGTGCAGATACTTGAAATACACCAATTTTACATCACAATGTCCACATTGTTTTAAAATTATCACCTAGCTTCACTTGACATAGTCCCGCCAAAAATTCTAATAGCCAAGTTAACTGTTCCAAATACTAGGTTCTTAAGATCGTCCCTCCCGAGGTATATTTTTTTACAACTTTTTTAGGGTTTCGTACCTCAAAAGGAAAAAACGGAACCCTTATAGGATCACTTTGTTGTCCGTCTGTCTGTCTGTCTGTCAAGACCATTTATCTTGGTAACGCGTGGAGGTATCGAGTTGATATTAAAACCATTTACTCAAGTCTACGGTCCCCTGAAGCTGTAAAAAAATCAAACATCTGAGTTAACGAATAAAAAAGATACGGCAGTTTATGTCGCAAAAAACGTGTATTTCGACACTGTCAAAGGAATCAAAATTCATCGAGTACTTCCTGTTGACCTGCTATTTTGCATGAAGCAAGGTCTCATAACATAATAGAAAAAATCTGAAAACTGTAAATTTGTAGTTACGTCACAAAAAAAAACTTTTTTGCAATTCGGAAAAATCTTCGTAACTCAATTCGGAAATTTAACTGTTTTCGTAGGTAAGTTTGTACGAAACCTTCAGTGCGCGAGTCCTACTCGCACTTACCCAGATTTTTTTCTTGATCAATTAGCCGTGTCTGCCTGTTCAGCCTCGCACTGGTCTTTTTTTATGACGTTGTTATTTTATTTTACTAAGTTTATGTTTACCTAGTTATTACTAATTCATTTTACTTTGTTGCTTGCCCTGTGCGAGCCACAAATCTTTTTTGTCTTTCTTTCTTTTCTTTCAAGGGTTTTAAAATACCCTTTGATAAAAATGCAAGCATCATTAACCGTTCCATGTTTCGAGCGGCACACTCCATTGGTTCCCGATTCATCTACAAAGAGCTGATACTACCCACATTGTTTGGTTTATCTCGCTCGGTTCTTTGGCCGAAGTATTGATATTGTGGGTAGGTATTTTTAAAAGGGGAACGTTATAGGAATACTGCTGTGTGTTTTGTGAAATAATTTTGTTGCTTTTTTTGATGATTACCTGAGGTAATAAGCTTGTTATGTTACCTGCTTGTCCGTACAAATACATGGTCGTCGGGCCATCCGGGCGACTGAGGGGTTGTTTTCTCCCGCACCCAGCAGTGAGCAGGCGCCTAATGCCCATTATAACTTGCCGTGATCTGTGTTGTACTTAGTGTGGATGGTGGTTTTTTTTTTATTAAAAGGCTTTGGCACTTAGCGACCACAACACCCAGTACAGACTAACTCAAAAAATCGTTTAGCTATCGGACATTGTGTTACTAATGCCTATATCATACGTTTTACAGCGTTAAAAAAACATTGATCCTCGTATTTTCACTCTACACAGTCTCCATCAAGATATGGAAAACATCATCATCACTACAGTCATCACAATTTGGAGACAAAACTTTCTTAATTAAATGAATAACTCATGGTTTCTATAAATTATTATCTTTGCATCATTGCTCCATTATCGACCACATCGTCGCTTACTACCAGGTGAGATGTTGGTCAAACGCGAAGCCTATCCATACTAAAAAATAATAATAATAATAAACAATATTTTTTTGTTCCCGTTTTTAAATACTAGTTTTTGCCCGCGACTTGCTCGTGTGAAAGCAGGTCACCATACAAACTTTGGACCCCCGTTTCATCCCCTTAGGGTGTGAATTTAAAAAAATCCTCTCTTAGTGCTCGCCTACGACATAAAAGGAAGCTTTGTGTAAAATTTCACGCTCCTAGTCACAGTAGTTTCGTCTGCGTTGATATGTCAGTCAGTCAGTTTCTCCTTTTATATATATATAGATTTTGATTTAGTTTTTTAATTAGTCAACGGGTTACTTGGGCAAGTTGAATGTTAGTTTCCGATTTGTAATTCTCGATCAATAATTATTAGGTATATTAGGTTCATCAATCGATCAATATTTATTTTATTAGGTATATTCATTAAATCCATCCTACCTAGGTAACAAGGTACCCCTTGGCATAACTGGTGTTAGAATTTCTGGCTTCGGACTACTACGAGTATTATTTAGGTACTAGCTAAAGAAGGTCCTTGATATTATGTCTACTTAAAGGTAGCATTCGGTTCTTGCGTTCCTGCGACCGAGTCTTGCGACCCACTGTTTAATATGGATTTAAGAATAGCGGTGGCCGAGTGGAATAAACCAGGCGACCGCGTGGTCGTTACCACTCGGTCACCACTGCTCTTAATCTCTCTCGTTCATTTAGTACTCCACACATATCCATACTAAGCAGTGGGTCGCGCAATCCCGTCGCGATCGCGGGTCGCGCATTCCGGTCGCGATCGCGGGTCGCGGTCGCCAAGAACCGAATGTTACCATAACGTTATCTTTCGCTAAATCGCATTAAATAACGCTTCTATTTATGCACTTGCAAAGTTCATCAAATTGATTCTTAAGCCTAAAAAGAATCTCAAAAATATTTTCACGACCAAAAACTAATAATATCTTTCGCTTTCAACCGAGGAAGCTTTATAAAACTGAACAGTGAAAACCGATTGGATCCGACTTTCCTGTCTCACTCAATATCCGCCGACGGATTGGGGCCGACCACATCCGATCTCCCCCGACAAACAACGAACAGTGTTGCCAATGCTATCTTAGAGAATAATGGCATACAAGATAAAAAAAGGGGGTTCCTGCAAAAAAAAAAAAAACTGTGGAATACTGAAAAATAAACAACTGCATTTCATTATTTAGTTTCACATACCGAGATTAGGCTAAGGGCTATACCGACATAGCTCGAAAAGATTTAAGCAGCAGTGGGCAGGGCACATTGCTCGCAGAACAGATAGGCGATAGGGCCGAAAGGTTCTGGAGAGGTGGCCACGTACCAGAAGATGGAGTGTTAGAAGGCCTCCAACAAGGTGGACCGATAATCTAGTAAGGGTCGTGGGAATCCGATGATGATGACCAGAAGCCAGAAAATCTGACACCAGTTTTGGTAAGATAGGCAGTCGCTTTATCTAAAATACTGGTATTCTGCAGCATCCTGGTAGACTGGAAGTCCCCAACCCCAAAATTACTATTATAATTATAAACAAAAATAAATGTTATAATATTGTAAGTGTTTTGACAGATTTCGATTATGATGCGAATGCTATCGTTCCTTAAAAAAACAGGTACTCAGGTTAACGAAATAAACTTGTAAATAAATCACACAAAGGTATAATCATTAGAAATATCCAATAAAATAGATGGCGCTATCATCTTAAATATAAAACAGCGCATCATTAAACTAAATAAAAAAGGTGGATTTCCAAAAACCTACCATCTTTAGTTAAAACTGTAAGGTGTTGGCAACCCTGCACCGTGCGCTTTTGAATAAAGAACTTGAGAATCGATCAGATTTGAATTATTGTTTTTGAAAAAGGAATTCAGATTTGAATGAATTGAAATATTTCTTTTAATTTCTATGGAAATATCTTTGGAAATAGAAATCAATTTTTTTAGAGGATTTATGAATGACAAGCAGATCTTTTGAATTTGGAATGCCGTTTAAACGTTCAGCACTTACATTTTATTCTTTTCGTATTGGCTTTTGTAGACATCATTTTTGTCATAATCGTCGTTATGTTTGTAAGAAAGAAATGGTAACACATCCTCTAATTGAACGTCGCCTTTGATTCTTATTCTAGTTCAGTTCAATTTGTAGGAGTAAACTGGACTTAGTCGTCATGATAATGGAAAAAAAGTCATTGATTAATGCCAATAAAAATTGGACAAAATTGTCAATTTCATGATTCGAGATGGAGTCAAGTAGGAGGATATCGTCATCTACCTGCCCTTGTCCTGTGTTATTTGGGGTACGGCGCAACATGTTCTTTCTTTCATTCTGTTCTGTCTCTTTTCTTTCATATATTTTATGAGTGCGCATGTAGGCCCATGTGAAATAAAAACTAAAAAAAACTGGGCAAGTGCGAGTTGGACTCGCGCACTGAGGGTTCCGTACAAACTTGAAAGGTAAATTGCGGTTTACGATTTATGACCTATTAAAAAAAAAAAAACTACTTACTAGATCTCGTTCAAACCAATTTACGGTGGAAATTAGCATGGTAATGTAAATAATATTCTTTTTTTAGTTTTATCATTCTCTTATTTTAGAAGTTACTGGGGGGGACACATTTTACCGCTTTGGAAGTGTCTCTCGCGCAAACTGTTCAGTTTTGAAAAAAATTATAATAAAAACCTCAATATCATTTTTGAAGACCTATCCATAATAAAGTTTCAGATCTAAGTATGGGGAACGCCCAAAATTTTTTTGACGTGACAACGTCTTATAAATTGGTTTGCCGGGTGACACTTCAAGAAATTGCGTTACGCTCCGCTCACGTTATGCGCTCACAATGAGAGCGAGTGAGAGGCACGCGTCCCTTCCACTCGGGCATGGTTAGCCCGCCTAAGAGCGAGAGAGACAGACATAAAAAGTGAAAGGCACGCGTCCTACTATACGAATGAATATTCACATTAAAATTATTTTACCACTCAAAGTCGTTGTCACGTAAAACTTTCGCCCGTATACCGACTTTACAGGCAACCAATTTTTTTTTCTATTTTTGTGTAAAAATCTTAATACGGTTCACAGATTACATTTATTTACCAAGTTTCAACAGTATAGTTCTTATAGTTTCGGAAAAAAGTGGCTGTGACATACGGACGGATAGACAGACAGACATGACGAATCTATAAGGGTTCCGTTTTTTGACATTTGGCTACGGAACCCTAAAAATATCACTTCTCATATAATCCATCAAAATTTTCTTTGGCCTCTGTCACTCTTCATCCGGCCACATCACCTATGGTTCTCAAAATCGACGTGGATGATCTACACAGCTTTTAATTCGCTCCTACAAAACATTTACATGAACTGTAACAAGAAAGTTACTTATCAAAATGTCAACTCAAGGCTTCAAATTCTAACTCTGAGAAGTAATTAACACTAATAGGTGTTGCTATCATTAATAAACTTACTGATCCATAGTCTCCTGATGTGTACTTGTAAGTTTACTTGACATGAATGGAACTCCATTTCAATGAATAGCTTTGACATCTCTCAAGTTCCCTGTTCGTATTAATTGAATCTGCCTACAGACTAGAGATGTTACGCCGGTTCCGATTCCGAAAGTTTCGAACTTCCGATTGTTTTTGCACCTTTGATTCCGATTAACTTTAATCGGGATTTAGGTACAGTATGATCAAAATATGTTAATAAACTAGTGCGCTTAACCATCAACAATTGCATCACTATCGCCATCAGGTGGGGTTACATGACAGTCAAGCGCTAGGTTATGATACTTAAAAAAAAATTTGGACGCTCTAAACTTGGTATTCCGAACTATACCTACGCATACTCGAAAAATTACGCATTCGCTAAATGGTTTTTAAAAATAATTACTGTGCAAGCAATTGTTCGAAGTTCAGAGCTGTCAAGATATTTCGGCTGTACTCTATACCTTATTTATTTAAACTTCATTTACAGTAGTCGAACATAGGTGGACTTAATGCGAGAAGGCAATCTCTACCAGTCAACATTTGGGTTAACAAAGATAACACTGTGGTAGGTGTACACATTATATAAATAATAGATAGGTACTTCAAAAAGAGTGAAGTATCATTAAAATAAGTTGTTTATAATTTATTTTAAAGTAATGAATATTATAATAAATATCAAATCATTATATATTAGGGGTTTAAGTATGAAATTGCCGTTTTTTAAAAAGGGTTGCTTTGAAGTGTATCTTTGGATTGACTTGGAATTATAAGTTCAAATAAACTTTATATTAAAGGTACGTTATTCTTTTTCCGAAATTAGGTATTTATTGGATTCTTTGTGTTTTGTATTTTCTGTAATATCGCAGTTCTTATAACCATAAAAGCTAATAAAAAACTTTAATATTATGAGTTCCAACGTAGAAACTATGCATTTCAAAGGGCAAACAATATCAATTACGTATACCTACGACTTTCTTCTAACAAAATAACTTTGTGCTCTTGTTTTTATAGCTTTCGTTTTGGAAATTTTGTCTTGTTGCCGCACTGAGGTGAAAAGTTGTGTGTGAGATAAAATTTCCCACGTGAAAGTGATTGAAACAAAACTAGACATCCCATTCATTAGCAGTTTTAAGTCCATATACATCATAAATATTGCCTACCGCTTGAGACACATTATTTCCACGGTAGAACTCATATTATAAAATAATGCGTATTTTCTTATATTTTATAGTTAAAAGTACTGCGATATTACAGAAAATACAAAATACAAAGAAACCAATAAATACATAATTTTGAAGAAAGAATAACGTACCTTTAATATAAAGTTTATTTGAACTTATAATTCCAAGACAATCCAAATGTAACACTTCAAAGCAACCCGTTTTAAAAAAAGGGCTTTTTTTACTTTAACCCCTAATATAAGAGAAATTAAAATATAATAATTAGGATGAAGACAAAACTCAAGTTGAGAGGACTTCAAGTAAATGTTTCGAATTTTTACGTTTGTAGAAAAATTTACTTTCTGCTTTTTGATGTCAAGGGGAAGCAAATTCCAGGTTTTTATAGTAAAGACAGCGTAAGAATTAGACAAACCTAGTACAGTGAGAAGGAATATGAAGAAGTATATTTTTGGATACTCGAAGGTTAAAATGGATTATGAGTATAATTGGAGGTAGAGGAGTAAGAGGACATACAAGTTTATACTTGAAATATGTACGTCGCTGTCGGAGGACCCAAAAAAGAACTAAAATGATTTCAAACTGACTTTAATCAAAGTAAAATTACATAGTAAAAGTTATTGCTAAGTTATTACAATAAAAAAATCCTATTCCGGTCGATATTGGATACAGAATGAACAAATAATATTTTATAAGTAATTCGTAAAAAGACACATCCGGTGAACGGGGCATCGAGTGACAAGCGTCTCCAGCGTCGCGTCGTCAGCGGTTTCGGTTACACGTGTAACGCTGCTTTTTCACCTGAGATGTGCTATGCAGCTATGCTGCGAGGATGTAATAACTAAGCTGTGAAACTTTGTGACCGTATCCACTGATACTAAGCTATGTGGCGGTGCGAGTAAGATGTGCTATGAAGATGCGCTGCCGCAAAGTAGCTGTGCGAGGAAGATGCGCAGTTCGAGCTATGAGACGTATAGATAGTACGGAAGCGGCACATAACTACACTACATCCATAGCGCACATCCGTAGTACGAATCCATAGCACACATCCATAGCACGCATCCTTTCATATAAAAATCATATCTTAGTTGAATCCGTTTCCACCAGTGCTAAGCTATGTGCACCAATGAATATGATTGGTGGATATCAAACGCATCCATAGCAACGTAGCATAGTACATCTCTGGTGGAAAAGCATCCTAATGTTACTATCTACTTTATCGAGGTCGGTGCATGCTTGCAATTTATTAGATAGTGTATACTATAACAGTTGCGGCGCGGGGAACCTCCCTCGTGCCTTCTATCGATTAGCTTACTCTTTCTTTAACTTATAGTTTTGATTCATATTTACCGTTGTGAGTTCACGCTTTAACTAGTTTTAGTAGGTAGTGTTTGATTTCATACTTCTACCTACGCCTACGATTCCGGTTCCGATACCAATTCCGATAAACCAAATTTAAAAACTCCGTTTCCGAATTCGGTTCCGCTATAACCCCTTGTGTTACATCTCTACTATAGAGGTATAGGATATCAGTGCTATAAATTATTATATTCAATTAATTTGTCACAGTTTCAGGGACAAATTTGATCTTCTAAATTAATTTGGTTTAACAGATGTGCTTGTTTTCATTTAAAGGCTCTATTCTTTACGTAGAATGATATGAGGAGCTACGGAAGTGTTTGAAAGACTTCTTCTTGGCTCTGGATCACAAAAACGCAGGAGGGCTTTAGTCAGAAAAAGTCGACACCACGCCCACCTAAAAAAAAAAAGAGTTTAGAATCATATCTTCATGAGGAGAAAGTGTTTTTAATAGTAAAAAATAATCAGCATTCGCTCTGCTAAATGCTAAGGATTCATTGCCCAATTTTAATGACATTTTAGATGGATGCGAGACGCACAGGACCGGTCATTGTGGTGACATTTGGGGGAGGCCTATGTCAAAAAGGATGTCTTTCGGTTGAAATCATGATGATGATGATGAATTATATTTTAAAAAGTATCCTATGTGTTATACCAGGACATGGTCTATCCATATTCATATCGTCGTTGTAAATTTCAAATCTCATATGAGTAAAAAGTAACTTTTCGAGAAAAACGAAATACACTTCGTGCTACAAAAAAATCTTAGAAAATATTTTTATTCCCTTGGTTATAAAGAGAAACTAAGTGATTTCAATGTATTGAAATATAAAACTTTTTAAATCATTAGTAAAAGTTACTAATTACATCATTTTAATTATTTTTCTACACATGGTTGATTTAAAATTGCAAGTTTTTGTCACATAAGTGGTTTTTATAGAATATTAAAATATTATAAATAATAATAATAATAATTTTTATTCAGGTCAAAATATACCCATTTACAGAATCGAAACTCATCAATACATTAATTAAAATAATAAAATTAAAATCAAATTAAATAAATTAAAATTAAATAAATTATAGTTGAAATGAAACTACTATCATTATTATTTCGTGTTTGTTAAATTAGTTATGCATGTGAGGTGCGTAAATGGGGGGTTTAATGTACTGTTCAATTGTTGAATGGACACTATCAACTTCCATCATGGTATGGCTTTTTCAAGTGCAACTGCTCAACACTAAGATTCATTCTTTGTGAGAGATCATTTAAAGCCATCAGAAATTACAGTGACTTGTTCAGTTTCCGGCGTCAGGTTTGCTATATAATTGATTAAGTGTGGTATCCAAACCTGGAGATGGTAGCTTTTTTTTTCGCGCTCTGGGTGGAGCGAGAGGGGCGTGTTAGACATTTACTGACTAAAACCACACCTGTGTCCTTCAATTACCCTTTGCGTTCTAGGACTACGGGTTTCCCTTTCATAAATTCTCCGCGGTTCTAGATAGCGATAGCGATAGTATCGGCCCTGCTGGGCCCCTACGGTTTGCTGACATCTCTTTGAGGAGCGCGAGGATCACTACGCGTTGTTGACGACTGGGCTCGGTCCGCTTAATTACCGAACAGCCGGACGGCGAGCTACCCAGTTCTCGACGTCCGCAAGCTCGCGTCTAACGTGTCTGGTACTCGGAGTCGAAATTACGGCGAAGCTAGGGCGTGAGGACCATCGTTCTCTCACGCCTGCAGCCTCCTCCTTTGCTAGCATTACTGCTTCGCAGAAGGAGGCGACCGCCTGCCATTTCTTCTCGCGCGGGACCATTAGCCTGAACTAGGGTTCGACGCGAAAGGTCGGTGCCGCCAATTGCCTCCACGGGGACACGGCGGTGCTCCGCCCAAACGGGGCACACCTTCACCGTATGCTCCACCGTGTCCTCAGGGTGGTCCACACAATGATAACACCCGGGCGTTGCCGATGCAGGAACCTCCCGAACTTGCCATGTTCGGTGAGGACCTGCGTCATGCGGAAGGTGAGGACGCCGTGTTGCCGCTCCAGCCACTCTTCAAAGAGGGGACTTACCGCCATAATTGTAGCGAGCCCATGGAGATGGTAGCTTGGCAGGACATACTGCTTGTGATGATACGGAAAAATTGTTCAGTTTTTCATTTGCTGCACTGCCTCAGTTATTCTAAATTGGAATGTACGATAGCCCGAGTAGATATCATCAACGGCTCCTGCTCGTCATCACTACTGAACAAGATTGGCATAATATCCGCAGTAATTGTTGGTGGTGACAGCAACAGTGACGGCGTCTCCGACATCGGAGAAATCCTAAATCATCTGGCATAATTGATGAATCCTCAAGTTAGGGAGGAGATTTCACGGACGAGAGATGCGGCGGCGGTGACAGAGGTGGCACGGTCGGTATTATCATCAGAAAACACAGATTGAAGCACTAAATTTATCACCTCGATATCGATAACCCCGGCCAGTAGTTTTATATTTTTCTGGCATAATTACTAAAGTATTAACGCTAACAAAGTGTTTACACGCGACAAGTTGCAGCTGCGAAACCAGCGCTGTGAGCTCATCGCATACTGCGAGAGGCCGCAGCTTTATGCTGAGCATTAGGCCATTTTGCGCGGACGTGACGCATATCTAGCTACTCTGGCCCTGACTTAGGGACGAATGTTTAGATTTGATCTATCTCACTTTATTTCGTGCGTGAAGTAATAATGTATTTTCTTTCTAGCAGAAAATATGCGAGAAATTGTAGTGTAGTGAACTAGTGAGCGAATGATCACATATGATAATTTAATTTGCAATATTATGAAATAAAACTGTTACTAAACACTCTCAAGTGTGCATCAGACGCATAAGTCATTTTAATTTACAATATTTTTTTTTTTAGAATAGAATAGAATATCGTTTATTTAATAAAAGTGTCACATTTATATTAAGATACATAAAAACAAATATAACGCATACAATGCATTTTTTAATTAAATGTAGGCTGACAATTGAGAGGTTTTAAAAATAAGATACAAACTATTTCAATATAATAAGATATTCATATGGAAGTTTTTGCTTGAGTTAGTGTTTCAAAATAGCTTTTCAAATCTGAAAAACTTATCTGTGAGAAAAATTTTACATAGGAGATTTTAAATTTGCAGCGACCATTAACCTAATAATTATCGTACCCTAATTTAATATTATAATGGTATGTACCTATTCAATATTATTGATGCAAGACTGTTAATTTTATTATGTTTGTGATTTGTATGATTAATGAAGTAACGGCGTCAACGGCGCGTAGTGTTTCACGCGCGCCTCAACGAGATGTCAGCAACCGTACGGGCCCAGCAGGGTTGAAGCCTACTGGGGCCCTGGAAAAATGGCAAAGAAGGAACAGGAGTGGGTTTTTAGTCAGTAAAAGTGACACTATCTCGCGCTCCGCCCAAGAGCGAGATTCGTCATTAGATGATTTTCCCACCTAAAAAAAAAGTAGTTTCAGCGCGAAGAAGTAATAAACATACACACACATAAATTTACAAATTTTTGCCTTTATAATATTAGTTTACCACACTGAAGACGTATCGATTAGTATGGAAAGTCGAACGAAAGCAGAATAACAAAAACAACTTAAGTATGGTTTCATGAAAACATAAATTCTATAACACCACTCACCCTTGACGCAATTTATTTTGGGAAATAATGTTGTCAAACTCAGCAACGAATTGCTTTCGATACGGTAAAGTTTCGAACATGCCACCCACTGAGGGTTATTAGTATGCTTTCTGCACAGTTTCACACGAGCCCGGGAGATATGGATCCGTTGAGTTCTTATATATTATATGACTATGAGTTTATGAAATTGAGCAAGAATTAATAAGAATATTGTATGGAAGGATTGATTACATCACGCTATTATTATAGAGGTGAAAGCTTGTGTGTATGTTAGATACCGGTCGACCGGTTCACCGGCAACATTGAGGAGGGAGGAATCTTCCTTCTACCCATAAATAAAAGGAAAAAAAAATAATAAAAAAAGAAAAAAACGATGAGAGAAGAAAAAAAAGAAGAAGAAAGAAAGCAAAAAGAGAAAGAAGAAGAATAATGTTTATTCTACTCTATTCTATAACTCCACCCAGAAGAGCATATTTTTGGTGCACAATTATTATTTTTGATGGAATAAAGGCAAACTGCAAAAATATTTTTCAGTAGAAAATATTAGCAGTTGTATAAACGTATTTTTTTCCAAAATAATCTAAATTTATATTTAATGGTTCTCATGGAGTTTCTTGCAGGTTTTTCTCCATAGGAAACGACCAATTTGGAACCATGCACTAGCTTCTGACGTTTTATAAGTGCCCACGTAGGCCTATGTGAAATAAAAACTTTTGACTTTGACTGAATGAAAAATGTATTTATGAATAAATATCATCCGAAACATTTATTAAGATATTAAAAAAAAGTTTGTAAAGTGAGTGTTTGTAAAATATAACATTTGCGGAATGAATTGTTTGTGTAATAAGTATGTAGTATACAAAACGTTGGTTGTTAACTAAAAATTTGTGAATGGAGTTTTGGTAAAACCATTGTGAATGTTTCGGGGACCCTAACAATAATAAAACAAGATCGATATTCGTCCAGTTATTAATCACATTACCCACAGAGGCAGCCGTTGCCGGCCATTGCTCTATGCTGGCCCTTAACCTACCTACATTGTGTAAATTAACCGCTGTTATAAATAGCCATCCATTACGGCTAAAGTTATAATATAGGTGTGTTTAGATAACAATAGGTCCAGTCAGGCTGTTTCTATAAATAGAACTAAGTTTTGATTTGTTTCGGGTTAATTATTTACAGAGCAACAATTTGGTGACATCTGAACTAACTTTATAATGCCAAGGGTATTATGCGCGGGCTGTGGGTTTGTTCGAAAGAGTTATTGCGGTTCTGAAACGCAAATGGTAACTGAAGGGACATGAGTGGGTGCCACTCCATCCAGAGCGGGAGGTGGTTTTTTGATGATTTTCCACTTAAAAAACAAAAAAAAAGGATCTAAGTAGGTGATATTTTGTAGTTTCAACAGACCCTCAAAAAAAAAAACGAACATTTATGTATTTATTATTTATGAAATCATCTAATGAGTTCTCTCGCTCAGAGTGAAAAGGGAGTGCGTGTTATACTTGTCATATTAAGTTCTTATCGTTGTTAGACTATTATGTTCAACTGCTGGGTTAGGACCCCCCTTTCCCTTTTCTCCATACACATCTGTCCTCAGCTATTGCCATTGCAACTTGTCATATTACTGACTAAAATCACACCTGTGTCCTTCAGTCATCCTTTGCGTTCTAAGATCAAGGGTTTCCTTTCAGAAAATCCCCGCCTCTCTAGTGGTGATGTATAGTCAGGGATCAAAAGTGCAGTTCCACCTTACCAATGCTAAAATGTCTAAAATTTCTTTGTAGAAGAAGGTCAATGGTATATGACTGATTTTATTGGTAGCATAGAATTTAAAGTATTGAATAAACTAGTTGTGGACTATTGAACTTCTACAACAAAGAAATTTTAGACACTTTAGCATTGGTAGAGTGCTACTGCACTTTTGATCCTTGACTTTATATAGGTAAAGGTGCTTGCCAAGTTTTAAACCTATCTGTATTCTTAAGAATTTCATCTTCATTCTCGCCTGTCCTACCCTTGACCTAATCCGCCACTGTGTGGACCGCCCGGAGGACACGGTGGAGCATACGGTGGAGGTGTGCCCCGCTTGGGCAGAGCAACGCCGTGTCCTCGTGGGGGTAATTGGCGGCGGCGATCTCTCGCGCCGGGCCTTGGTACAGGCCATGGTCCGAGGCGAGGAGGAGTGGCAGGCGGTCGCCTCCTTCTGCGAAGCAGTAATGCTTGCAAAGGAGGCGGCCGATCGCGTGAGGCAGCGGTCCTCACGCCCCAACCTCCGCCGGGATTCCGATCCCGATTTCCGGCCACCGTAGGCGCGGGCTTGCGGACGGCGAGCAATGGGTGGCTTGCCGTCCGACCGTCCGGTAACCGTCCGGACCAAGCCCAAGTCGTCAACGGCGCGTGCTGTTCCACGCGCGCCTCAAGGAGATGTCAGCAACTGTAGGGGCCCAGCAGGGTCGAAGCCTACTGGGGCCAAGGGTCTGATTCTGAAAGGAAGACTCGGCCCTGGTACGAAAGGCAACGAAGGAACAGGAGTGGGTTTTTAGTCAGTAAAAGTCTGACACTATCTCCCGCCCCGCCCAAGAGCGGGGGATGTCATAAGATGATTTTCCCACCGAAAAAAAAAAAAACCCTTGACCTAATAATTAGTTTCTAAAGGATTTATTATGATCTTTACTGAAGCCTGAATGAGCTACAAATAAACAGACAGATGGATCATTGATCGATCCGTTGGCAAACTGTTGGTGATTGATTTCTTGCCTAGGCCTTGTGTCCATTTATAAGTTAACCCTTTAATCGCCTACGTTTGATATATCCGACCAAAACTCTCGTTTGTTCCTTGTCTGGGTGTAATTTATCTATAATATGTATGTATTTAGAAATATATAAGTATGTTTATCAGTTGTCTAGTACTCATAACACAAGTTCTGCTTAGTTAAGGGACTAGATGGCGTTGTGTGATAGATGCTGAAAAAAAAATCATTTTACGCTGGTTTTCGTTCACAAAATAGGGTAAGTTTCAAGTCTATTTTGGATACCAGAGGCCCTAACCAGGAGCTCCTAGCTCGATACATTTGACGACCTAAACTGAGCTGTTAAAGTGATGGAGCTTTATAGGGTGTATAGTTCCAACCCTTTTTCTCGCTTGCACACTTGACATTTTAACATGTCATGGTAAGGCCCATGTTGACATGTTGTGATGGCAAACAAAATTGTGACGGAACCTGTTTCAACGTCATCCATAGTTTTATTTATTTTGATCCGTCAATTTACCATTTCGTTTTCAACAGTACATCTCCATCAATCGCCATGTCAATATTTACTGGTCTTTCTGCCCCTATCATCTTTGACACAATTCTGTGTCTGTGACCAAAAAAATATTTTTTTCAGGATGGTCACACACACCTTTTTTTTATTACGTTTTTTTTTGGGTTGTGATATCTTCAAATAAGTAATTAAAACTGTCTAATTTAGAGAAGAGGCTTTTTTTGGGTGAGAAAACCATCCAATGACATCCCCTTGGGCGGTGCGGGATGGCGTGTCAGACTTTTCAGAATCAGACCCTCAGCCCCAGTAGGCTTCGACCCTGTTGGGCCCCTACGGTTGCTGACATCTCCTTGAGGCGCGCGTAGACTACGCGCCGTCGACGATTTGGGTTCGGTTAGGACGGTTATCGGAAGGTTCGCGAGCTCGCGCCTACGGTGGCCAGAAATCGGGATCAAAATGTGTCATTTTAAGAAACTTAATGTTTTACCTTGTCTCTAAATTAGAGAGTTATGATGGTGATTTTAATTAATATAGTTGTGTAATTATAATACTTGTCGTTACCGCAAATATAATTTTTGTTACTATACTATCCGATACTGAGTTGCAGATTGCAAAAAAAAAAAACTTTCGAAAAGGAGATGTCGAAAATGGGCCTTTATTCCGAAGAAATTTTAACATCAATGTAATATATCTTATAAGAAAACTTATTTACTAGGTTAATCGAAAATGATTAAATATAAATTTTTCAGGCCTCCATTTTTGTAAAAAGCTGAAAAATGTTTTGGGTGAAAAACGGACATTTTTATATTTATTCGTTTCTATGCAATACAATTTGAAATGTATCTAAAGTTGCCGTTTCTATTAAAAACATATTACATATACATACCGAGGCTACATACTCCCGAAATAAAAAGTATCTTATATACTATTTCAGGACATAGCCTATCCGTTTGCCTAATGCCATTCAAATTCGTCCAAGTATTCGAGCGTGAAGAAGTGACAGATATATATATAGCAACGCGGTAATGTACCAGCGCCATCATAATTTCAAAGCTAAAAAAATAAATAAAAATAAAAATTGTTCTCTCGTCGAGCAACACTGTATGAATATGTCATTTCGTTTAATACATACATATTATAAACTCTCGAGAGCAGTGGTGGCCGAGTGGTAACGTTCCCACTGCTGGGACTCAGACCTCCTCTCTAGGAGAGGGAATGGGCCGTAATCCACCACGCGGGCTGAGTGCGGGTTGGTGAATGTCACATATCCTCGAATTTTTTGGTTCTAGGACATACCGGTTTCCTCACGATGTTTTCCTTCACCGTTTTGAGAGCAGTGGTGATGAAATAAATTACACAAAGTAATGCGCCTGGCTGGGTTTAAACCCGCGACCTACAAACTCGTAAGTCGGGCCCGTTACCACTCGGCTTCCACAGCTATTTTAACATACCAAAACGTAATGTGTTACTGAAATAGTGTGATCCTGGCCGTGTGGTGAAAACTAATAAATACCGTGACTGTAATACGTACCCTTGTAGATCAAAATACCTATAATTTGTAAATACAAAAGCGCGATATATAAGCCATAAAGTTGTTCTAAATATAGAATTTTCGATACCTAGTTCACAAGGTATTGATCTATTTTTATATTAAAGTTCAAGGGAACGGAGTGCGAAGAATTAGAAATGAAAGTTACTGGAAACGGCTTTTACTTAATTCTCGAGTAAATGTCAGTCGGTTGAGCGAGAGTGATGTAGCTACAAACCATATACAACATTATTTTTAGTATATGCGAAACCTGAATATAATTTGTTCAGAATCAGTAATTGCATCGATTCCAATGATTTTTAAACCATGTTGTATTTTTTCCCAAAAAATATTTAAAAAAGGTCACAAGTTGGACATCACCGATACTAAGTACAACACAGGTCGCGGTAGGTCATAGCGGGCATTAGACACCAGCGCTCAGCTGGGTGCGTGAGCAAAACAACCTTTCAGTCAACCGGATGGCCCGGTGACCATGTATTTGTGCGGACAACTAGGTAACATAATAAGTTTATAACTTTGCAATTTTTTATGATACAGTTATGTAATTTTGTACATAGATTTTTCATATAGAATACTAGATACGTATTTCGGGTTTCGCATATACTAAAACTAATTTTGTATAACTCCATCCCTTTAACAGTTTGGTTTAGGTCGTCAAATGGATTACGGTAGGAGCTCGTGGCCTCCGGACTTTGAGATATTTAATAACGTTCTTTAAAATATGTTTTTCACAACATCAAGTGATTGGTTTATAATCTACTAGATTTCACCCCGCTTGAAACTGGAATTATTACCAAAGCAATTTAAAGAAAAAAATAATTAATAGTTTGTGTGATGTTTATAACTAAATAAAATGTGATTAATACCTACCTTACCTACCTAGTCAATAATTTACACAAATAATCTGTAGAAACTTTGTGAATTGTATTTACCCATCACACCATATTTTTGTAATGTAGTGTACAATTGTTTTTTTCCAAATAAATAAAATAAAAAATAAATACCAGAATAAAAACTTCAAAATTTATTTTATACCGTAACCCAAACCCAAGGTTTATTGGGATAGGAAAAAGAAAGGATTTACTCAGCCTCTCACTTAACCCAAAGCGAGAACAGTTACGTGAAGATTTCCCACCTCAGAAAAAAAGGCCAGTTTAACGATTACGTTTTAGTCTCGGTAAAAATATTTTTAAGTAAGTACATTTTTGTAAACTCTCCATTTGCGTGAAAACAGGAATGAAAAAAAAAACATTAACGTAATGAGGTTACAGGCAAAGTTAACAGTCCTTTTAAAAAAATACTTTCTTTAGAATGTGAATAACGGGAGCAAAGTAGTGGTAGGTATATAAAAGTACATTTACTTTGAAAACCTGGCAGTTATTTTTAGCTTTTCATGTAAGATACAAATTACTACGGCAAGTCGTATTTCATTTATGATAAAAATATATTTTCTGTAAAAAAATCTTGGCTTTGATCAAACTTGTTATAATAGAAATAGAGGTTCCTTTTATTCACGATTTTAAATATAACGTTATTCTCCTTAAATATTATTTCTTATTTTAAGAAAAGAATATTGCTCTTTGAAGCCGCCTTAAAATACTTGGTCGTGGGGCTCTTTGGACCCGGACCGCGGTCCCAAACTCCACATATAAAAATAGTAAATTTTTTTGAGTAATATTTTGGGACCACAAATAAAATACACCACTAATTTTTAATTAGTACAAACAATTAAAGAGCTTATTAGAAAAGGTCTTGTAATTATATAAGTAAAGTCACAATAAATTATATTCATAAACAGCAAAGTTATTAGCGTTCGTTTAAATCCCAAAATGTCACTAAATTTATGGAAATTTTGTACAGGAAAAACAATGGAAAAACACTGCGCGTAGTATTTTCTAGTAGCAATTTTTATGAATAATTTATTCAATTATGAATTTACCAATTGTGACAAATTTTCGTGGACGATTTTGGGATTTCGTTTTTTTTTTACTTTTGACAACATAAATATGAACAGTAACGGGTACAGATAGAGCCTAATTATTTTTTGTGCTGATTAAAAAATTGGGGTGTATATACAGCTTTTTTGATAAATTTATTTTAAGGCCTGTGGTCCCAAAACACTACAAAAAAAATATAGGTGGAAGTTGGGACCGCGGTCCCAGTCCAAAGAGCCCCACGGCCCAAATTACTTAGGTACGTCTGCCAGGCGTAATTACTGAGTAACAAATGTCTCATGTCTTACACTATATTGGTACACTATACTTTTCAAGTTACCATTTTAAAAAAGATATACAGCTATATTTATAAGTTCGATTGCCGTGGGATTGAGCGTGGGATGATGCATTGACGTAAACTTATTCGTAGATACGAATTCTCGTACCTACCCTATTCAGGTTTATTCCCATTTCAAGCATATTACGTAAGCTTTGATGAATACGGTAAGAGGAATAAATACTTTGTAACCTATAAACTTATACACACTACGAAACTTGGTCATATCTTTTATTTTATGCAGCACTTTTAGAGGAAAGTAACCTAATATGGAATACTATTTTATTTTCGTGATTTAATATTATAAAAGATTTTTAAAAAAATCATTTATTAGTAACATTACATTTGCGCTTAATTTTTTATTAATTAAAAGCATAGTTTTATTTAAAAACTAAACAAAAGCAAAAGGGGATCTAATTATGAAATAGGTACCAAATATGGAATACAGCAAATATATATTAAAACAATTTAGGTAAAACCTAAAAAGTAATTTTTCAACACACTTGCTCAGAAAGTGACTCTTATTGCACTGCACTTAGGTATATAATGGCAGTCGTTACCAAACTGTGACATTTTGATTACCATTATCCAGTAGTGCTATAATGTAGTTAAAACCTTTTTTTTCAACCTCTTTGTTCGCAAAACAAATTTTGAATTCGAATAAAATTCCCATTAAGATATTGCGTTCAATAGTATATAAACTAGTATCTTGCTTACTTATTTCATCTAATTTACAAGTTAAAATGGACCAATTTAACTTGTACAAAGATTTATTTAATAAAAACATTTAGTAAATAAATCGTATATTCAAATAAAATTTGTTTTTTTTTTGTGGTCTATGGCCGCCATTTTAAGATGCACGCGGTTTTTGGCGTGTTTTTATTTTATTGCAGTGAAGTTCAGTGACTGTATTTATTAAATAAAATTAAATACTACAAAATCATTAGAAAATGTTACATCCGTATTCTATTGTCACTACGAAAGACATTATCGTAAAAACTTTTCACGCAAGAAAACATAAACGTAAAACTAGGCAGTATGATCAAAATACCTTAGCCTTAAAATCGTAAATCAGCGCAGTTATCATGTACCGAAAGCCCGCACATAAGACAACTGATCCAAGTTTCTTCTCGAGCATTTTAAAAATTATGTACTGCCAAGTAGAAACTAGTACAGGAGTATTATATATTATAGAGATAGAAGAGAATTGTTTTGTGCGGCTAGAAGTATTGATTTACGAGAAATGGTGGATTCCATATTGGGATACTATTCCATTTTTAGTTACTTTTCTTCTTTTTCATTAATTATACTTGTATTATTTTAATCTGAAATACATAATTACCCTGAAATCGCACAACGGGGTCGTGGCAGAGTATGAAAGAGATGGCGTGTTGATTAGAAAGAAATAAATAAGAAAAAAAAAGAAATGTGATGAGAAAATGAGGAATTGGAAAGAAATGGCCTATAGCTAGGAACAATGGAAGAAAGCCTTTGCCTATCAGCCTCCTACTGCAGGCTAGATATAATATTAAACTCAATTAGTAGTCAAGAAATTGAATCGACTGCCAAACCAAGACGTGGGCAGATGTATCTATCAGTTAAAATCAGGTAATTATATCTCTGACTTAAAAGTGCGGTTATAGAAAAAGAGGAGCTGCAACTCTCTCTTGAATTTTCTCATTTGATGATCTGACATCTTTTCAAATATGGTTGCGCGTAGACGCGCGTTACATATGAACATAACAGGATTTTTTTTTAAGGTGGGAGATCATTCAATCACTTCTTTTATTTTACTTCTACCATCACACCTGTGTCTTTCAGTTGCCCTTTGCGTTCTAAGACCACGTCTATTTCGCTAGCATTGCTGCTTTACAGAAGAAGGCGACCGCTTGCCATTCCCTCACGCTGCGGATCATGGCCTGAACCAGGGAATGGCGCGAGAGGTCTCCGCCGCCAATCATCTGCACGAGGACATAACGTTGCTCCGCCCAAGCGAGGTACAGTAGCGGTAGCGGCCCACACAGTGGAGACACCCGGGCGATTCTTCCGCACGAATCCGGTGCAGGAACCTTCCGAACTTACCATGTCCGTTGAGGACCTGAGTCATGCGGATGGTGAGGACGCCGTGACGTCTCTGCAGCCACGCCACAAAGAGGGTACTTACCGCATGTGGCGTGCCCAATGCGGAGCAGGGTAGGCATTATTATATTGTTTATAAAGGTACTGCTTATTTTTTTATAAAAAAAATTGTTGAATAAAATTTCAATTTAACACAGCTCTCGTAAAAGCTTTGCAAGTTATTCTACTGACGATTCCATTTCTCCTAACTCCATGCTCTAGTAATATAAACCTTTGATTTATGACCAGCCGCGGTCCGCGTATAATGTTTTGTGACTTCAGTAAAATGGTTGTTTGAGCGGAATTATGTTTCAACTCTGCTCCGACTTGAAGACTTAAATGTTAGAGCTTTAATTAAGTTATTTATTTCTTTTTTTTTTTTAGGGTTCCGTGCCGAAGGGGTAAAACGGAGACCCTATTACTAAGACTCCGCTGTCCGTCCGTCTGTCACCAGGCTGTATCTCTTGAACTGATATAGTTAGACTGTTGAAGTTTTCACAGATGATGTATTTCTGTTGCCGCTATAACAACAACTTGACTGGCCGGTTGGTCTAGTGGTTAGTGGCCCTGACTGCTATGCCGAAGGTCGTGGGTTCGATTCCCACTAGTTTGTGTGATGAGCACAATCATTTACTTTATTCATTCATTATACATATAAATTATTAAAAACAGAATAAAATAAATATTTAAGTAGGGCTCTCATACAACAGACACGATTGTATTGCCGTTTTTATAGATAATGATCAGGAACCCTTCGTGCGCGAGTCCGAATCGCACTTGGCCGGTTTTTTATTCATTTTCATTACTTTTAAAGATCTGTGTTGACGAGGTGCGCACTGTGTGTGTAATTTTTATAAATATTTTGTTTCGTTAAAGTAACTCTCTGTCTGTTACGCTTTCACGGTTAAACTGTTTGCCCAATTGAACTACTTGGGGAAGGTCTATGTCTAATGTCCACCAGTGAACGTCTTTCCGCTGAAATGATGATGATCATGACTTGAACCCCAAAGAAGGACCTATACCCTATACTACCCTATATAAATAATAAATCATCATCTTCCTGCCCTTGTCCCGTGTTATTTGGGGTCGGCGCAACATGTTTTTTTCTTCCATTCTGGCCTGTCACTCGTCATGCTATCACTAACTTCTCTTCCTTTCGTATCACTCTTCACACAATCCATTCATCTTTTCTTTGATCTCCCTCTCCCTCTCCATCCATCCACATGTAAACTCATATCTCTTTTAGTAACATGCGCTTCATCCCTCCTCTTCACATGTCCATACCAAGACAAACGATTCCCTTTCAATTTTTCAGTCACTGGCGCCACTTTCAAACTTCCTCTAATATACTCCTATATATAAATAATAAATAAATAAATTTATTTCACACAAAAAAAAACAGCATTTATATCATGAAACTATGAACATATAGGCTTATTACAAGGTCACAAATATATAGGCAGGTACTCTGACTCCTAAACTAGGTGTGGGCCTGTAACTTAGGAGTCAGTGATTCTCCGTAACAAACAAAGCCATAACTACGAAAATATTGAAAAGAGGACAATTCAAACAGTAAGCAAGTGGTGGCTAAGAAAACAGAAACTAATTTACTTATGAAACAAATATAATAAGAAAACAAAACTATATGGTGAGTGTGTGTAGGTGTAAGTGTAGAGTGTGTGTAGGTTTAAGTGTAGAGTGTGTGTAGGTGTAAGTGTAGAGTGTGTGTAGATGTAAGTGTAGAGTGTGTGTAGGTGTAAGTGTAGAGTGTGTGTAGGTGTAAGTGTAGAGTGTGTGTAGGTGTAAGTGTAGAGTGTGTGTAGGTGTAAGTGTAGAGTGTGTGTAGGTGTAAGTGTAGAGTGTGTGTAGGTGTAAGTGTAGAGTGTATGTAGGTGTAAGTGTAGAGTGTGTGTAGGTGTAAGTGTAGAGTGTGTGTAGGTGTAAGTGTAGAGTGTGTGTAGGTGTAAGTGTAGAGTGTGTGTAGGTGTAAGTGTAGAGTGTGTGTAGGTGTAAGTGTAGAGTGTGTGTAGGTGTAAGTGTAGAGTGTGTGTAGGTGTAAGTGTAGAGTGTGTGTAGGTGTAAGTGTAGAGTGTGTGTAGGTGTAAGTGTAGAGTGTGTGTAGGTGTAAGTGTAGAGTGTGTGTAGGTGTAAGTGTAGAGTGTGTGTAGGTGTAAGTGTAGAGTGTGTGTAGGTGTAAGTGTAGAGTGTGTGTAGGTTTAAGTGTAGAGTGTGTGTAGGTGTAAGTGTAGAGTGTGTGTAGGTGTAAGTGTAGAGTGTGTGTAGGTGTAAGTGTAGAGTGTGTGTAGGTGTAAGTGTAGAGTGTGTGTAGGTGTAAGTGTAGAGTGTGTGTAGGTGTAAGTGTAGAGTGTGTGTAGGTGTAAGTGTAGAGTGTGTGTAGGTGTAAGTGTAGAGTGTGTGTAGGTGTAAGTGTAGAGTGAGTGTAGGTGTAAGTGTAAAGTGTGTGTAGGTGTAAGTGTAGAGTGTGTGTAGGTGTAAGTGTAGAGTGAGTGTAGGTGTAAGTGTAGAGTGTGTGTAGGTGTAAGTGTAGAGTGAGTGTAGGTGTAAGTGTAGAGTCACAGTATCGATAAGTTTATGTGAGTTTGTAGTGAGTAAATGAACATCTATACCTAAAGGGTACTCTTTATCAGGCATCGACTATGGTTTTACGTCCGCAAATAATCGACATTTACGCGGGCGAAGCCCATGCCAGCAGCTAGTAAAATATTAACAATACTGGTTTTAAATATTTTGTTGTATTTACCTATTTAGGTGTTCCGCACCTACGTCGGCACGGTAAAAACTCGTAATTAAAATATTAAGTCAAAAAAAAATCAGTATGGCTGTCGACTGGAAGTTTGACCAAAAGTCTGGCGACATTGCCACGCTGTATGGCAATATTTAATTTATGACCGAGGTTAAATGTAAAAACACATCTTTTTATCGACAATGTCTGGACCACAGCTTACTTTTATTTATTTATGTAGGTACTGTCAGGATGGGGGCGCAATGAAAGGCTTCTAGTTTGCTTTTAGAATATTATTATATGGTATTAAGCACTTTCATTTAACATTTTTTATAAAAGATACCTCCCGACATTTGTATGACGTCTTCTTATTGATTGAACATCCATCAAATCTAAACTTTTTATAACACAAACCTTAAAAGGTTGCAAGTTAATAATAACTGTGACCTCCATAGTCGTCACAGTACACACAAACACTTAAAAATGAAAAGAATATATATTATCTGCTTTTAGATAGAGCACAAAGGTACTGCTTATTTCTAATGAAATTTCCTCCAGCAGAACTGCGACAGGAGAGTTGGATGAGGTGATGTAGACGCAGTGTATACAAATAAGTTAGAAAATTATAAATATACTGTACTAGCTTCTGCCCGCGGCGTCGCTCACGTTAAAGTAGGTTTCTCCATGCAAACTTTGGACCCCTGTTTCATCCAGTTAGGGGGTGAATTTTGAAAAATCCTTTCTTGGTGCTTGCCTAAGTCATGAAAGAAAATCTTGTGCAAAATTTCACGGTCCTAGTCTCAGTAGTTTCGGAAGTGCGTTGATATGTCAGTCAGTCAGTTTCTCCTTTTATATATATAGACTAGCTTCTGCCAGCGGCTTAACTCGCGTGAAAGTAGGTTTCTCCATACGAACTTTGGACCCCCGTTTCATCCCCTTAGGGGGTGAATATTGGAAAATCCTCTCTTAGTGCTCGCCTACGTCATAAAAGAAACTTTTGTGCAAAATTTCACGTTCCTAGTTCCAGTAGTTTCGGCTGTGCGTTGATATGTCAGTCAGTCAGTTTCTATATAATACATAATTTTACTATATGTATATCAATAACAGTATAAAAACACATAAATAGATATAATACCTAAACTAAATTATAAAAATATATATCTATAAAATATGACTTTACGAGATGGTAGAGAGGTAATGTTCTTTGACTAGCTTCTTGAAGAATCTGTCTTCAAGAAGCTAGTCAAAGAACATTACCTCCTTATAGCGTCACGGATCTTAGCTGGAAGTAAGTTCCACAGTCGTACCGCATGAAAAGAGATGGAGTTGGAATAGGAACGGGTATTATGGGATGGGAAATTGAGATAGTATTTAAGGTGTGATCTGCATAGGGCATCGGCAAGGCCAGTGAACGAAAAAGGATCACGCAAGTAGCCAGGATATGTAGGGTTGAAAAGGATATTGTACAAGAGACATAATACCCGAGTCTTCCTTGGTCCAAAGTATCTCTATTTAATAACTTTCAGTTTTCAACTAAAGTGTCGTTAGGTCCCGTGTGACTGATCTACATAATTTGTGGCAGGTCTGCTGATGGGAATCTGATGACCTCAGGATGTGTGTTAGAAGAATCTATGAAATATTAATAGGGTCATTATAGTGTTGAAATATTTTAGAAATCCTTTGCCACACGAGGACATCAAAAGAATACTAAGAAAATATAAACGTTTGCGTATTTAGATTTGGAGGCGATCGGCGGCGGTGACCTCTCGCGTTCGGCCCTGGTTCAGGTGATGGTCTGAAGTGAGAAAGAAAGGCAAGCGATCATCCCTTTCTAAGAAGCAGTAATGCGAGCGAAGGAGGTGGCTGCAACCGTGAGGGAACGGTGGCGTTATAGGAGACATACTAGGTGCCGGGAGTCAGAGTGCGATTCTGAGTCACAGCAGGAGCGGGTTTGCGGACAACAAGCAATTGATAGCTCGTCGTCCGGTCGCCCAGTTAGGATCGAGTCCGCGTCGACAGCCCTCAGTGTTACACGCGCGCCTCAAATAGATGTCAGCGAAACCTTAGGCTCTGATGCATTACTATTAGTAGAACCAAAAGCCGCTAGGTCTGCAGGGACATTTGAAAGAGTTACCTTGGTCCTAGAACGCAACGCGTGGCCTAGAGCAGTGGTGGCCGAGTGGTAACGGTCCCGATTTACGAGTTGTAGGTCGCGGGTTCAAACACAGCCAGGCGCATAACTTTACTTTGTGTAATTTATTTCATCATCACGCTCTCAAAACGGTGAAGGAAAACATCGTGAGGAAACCGGCATGTCCTAGAACCTAAAATTCGAAGACATGTGACATCTACCAACCCGCACTGGGCCCGCGTGGTCGATTACCCATTCCCTCTCCTAGAGAGGAGGCCTGAGTCCCAACAGTGGGAAAATTATAAGGGCGACTATGCTATGCTAGAACGCAAAGACACAGGTTAAAGCGAGAACTACACTATAAGATCGACGCACACATGAACCACGCCTGATTTGTACGTAGCGGATCTAATGTAGCTCTGCAAGTCTAGTTGCCGTAAAAAATGTATGGAGACCGACGCGTTCAGATCGGCGTACGTGGCCCTCGTGTGTGCAGTGTAATTCTACCTTTACACGCTGTCTTGCTCCACACAGAGCAGCATAAGCTATTTTGTTGATTTCCCACATAAAAAAAAAGTAAATTCATTTACTAAAAAAACAGTATATGTCTGTATATCACACTAGTATTAAGGCGAACGTTGTGTGTATGTTTGTTACGTCTTCACGCTTGAACTGCTCAACGGATTTGGATCAAATTACACGGATAGGCCAAAAATTCTCGATCCGTCTAAGCGTAGACAAACGTCTACAATTGTCTACAATTATTATCAGTAAATTCCGATTTAAAACAATAAAATCTAAAAAAATAATTCAACGCTGCTTTTTTGTGCTGAACTCAAAATATAACGGCATATTATTACAGCTTGTGATTTTTTTAAAATTACGTAAACTAGTGCTTGACTGTGATCCCGTCTGATGGTAAGCAGTGATACAATCGTTGATGCTGGGGCACACTAATTTATTAGGATCCTATTCACTCTAGAATTGAAGACAGCTAAATTATAATCGGACGCGAAGACCGCAGCAGGCCAATTGTTCCAGCCTTTTACTGTACGTGGTATATACGATGAGGCGAAACGCTTAGTCCGGACCACATACGTTTTAACAATGTTGAAACGTATGTGGTCCGGACCGTACGGGAGATTGAGGTGGACCCATGACTTGATAATGGTTGCAGGAGTCCGATGGATGCGAGACGCACAGGACCGTTCATTGTGGCGAAACTTGGGGGTGGCCTATGTCCAGCAGTGGACGTCTTTCGGATGAAATGATGATGGTGATGAAGGGTAGATACTCGCTGTAGGTCGAGTTGTCCGATGGTAGAAAGGAGATGACGGAATCAATTCATGTAATTCCCGTAAACTACTATTACAGTCTTATAATATGAACATAAGTCCAATTTATTAAAGAAAATACAATCGTTTTACCAGTTTTAATTTAAAAACTCAATAGTAAAGAACACACTCATATAACTAGTCAACACAATGTAGTGAAACACACACAGGACTTGACATTAACAGTTCGTTTACGTTCACATACATCCATAAACTTACGTCCAGCGTGGGCGAAGTAATACAAACAGCGTATTTATCAACGTCTACACTCAACTGACAGAAAATATTAACCCTAGGAACGAGAGAACGAAACACTTGCGAACGACTTCGGATTTGCTCGGAAGTTTTCGGAAAAACAAAACACATTTACGGACTTTCCCAAGTAATAGACGAATTTACCCGACATTAGGGCTATGGAAGCTGAACTGTGTGAGACGGCGCTAAAATTTGGTCCTCTAGTAAATCAAATCACAATGAATTGGTTCGATTCTTAGAAACCGATAGTTGTTCCGGGTTTGGATGTCCTGTATAAGGGAGCTTAACCTCAGATAAATTAGGGGACAAAATGTCCCCCAACATGACGCGCAATATACGTGACGCTACAATGCAACGTTGCCTAGTGTCCCGCAACTTGCCACTCAACGTTTTAAAACATATTCACGTGACGCAGGATATGTTGTTGGAAAATTTGACAGCGTTGCCGTCGCGTCGCGGGAGACATATGGTCCGCTAATAAATCTGAGACTTAAATATCTATAACACAGGTATCTACGAGATAGGAGTCAGTCCTACTCTGGGGCAACGTTTATAAATAAAAAAGTAAGTCTGAGAATCAGATAGATGAGACTTAAATTGCCAATGCATTCACCTTCTTCCCTGCCCCCCTAGCCAAGTTACAATCGTTTCGTGTCGATTTCCGTTCTCCAATCGGTAACACTTCGGTGTCAGCAATTGTAGAAAACGATGAGTTGGTAGCCATGTTGACGCGCTTGAGTCGGCCGCTCGTTCTACAATGTAGCGTTTGCATAACAAAGGATGTAGCGTTGAACATTGTAGAAACGATAATAACTCATTCTATCATTTTAAACGATGTGACATTGGCTACGAATTTTCTATTGGTTTGTTCTGACCATGTGACTTAACGTTGAGATGATGTCATTCCCATTCATTTGATTAGTTTTCGACTAGCGTTAACGATTGCAGATTATTAACTTGGCTAGGGGTGCTGGATAAATCATTTACTGTCCAGGCAGCTCGTCTATGGAATGCATTGCCTGTAAGCTAGAACTTCATTAGACCGACGCTCACGTGTAACACGCCTGATTTGTACGTAGAACGACGTCGCGTGGCGTTGATCAAGTGTAGTTCTACAAGTCTACTTTCCATATAAAATGTATGGAGACCGATGCGTCCAGATCGGTGTGTGTGTGGCACATGTGTGCGCAGTGTACTTCTACCTTAAAACGTACGCAAACACTACCTGTGTTTAAAAGGCTGGTGAAGGAACATTATACTTGTCACTGTGATCATTACCCACTTATTCTCTTGCCTATATACATTTTATATGTATATATTCGTATTATCTATTTTAATAATAAGTACCAATTTTTTTACTTTTATATTTACACAAAATGCCGCCCCATTTTGTGTCCAGGCAAATCTAGAAATCGCCGAGTGCGATAAGTCTAGCAATTGTAAGTTTTTATTATTATAAGGTTTCCTTTTTGTATATTGTAATCTTGGTGTACAATAAAGAATGTCTATATATAAAAGGAAAAACTGATTGATTGAGATATCAACGCACAGCTGAAACTAATGGGACTAGGAGGGTGAAATTTTGCACAAGGTTTACTTTTATGACGTAGTCGAGCACTAAGAGAGGATTTTCCAAAATTCATTCTGTCAGAGGATGTTACTTTCATGGGGTCAAAGCTGCTGGAAGGAGCTAGTAAATAAATATTAAAGAAGAAATTATGGAAAACTCAAATTAAAACTATCTTTCAGTCATGAATGTATAAGCTGCTTCTGGGTGTGCTCCACCGTCGACCACATCATCCCGCCTGAGCCTATCAATAATAATAATAAAAAAAGCGCAGATATCCCAAATCTGTTTCAAAAGCCTTCGTATAATAAGATCTCCAAGATTCCGGCTACAATGACGTATCTAACTCAATATATCACGCGGAACGAATAAAAGTATTGTTTTGAACCTAACTCTATATGCGGAACACGTATTCAATAGGGTTCCGTAGAGAGTGGAAAAAACCTTTTTGTTTTATATTTGGGCGAAGTTTTTCGCCTCAGGCTTGAGCTTGAAAATGTACCGTGAATTTTTATACGATTCTTTCTTTCGTGTATTTTTATTTGGGTAGGAAACGGTAATGCCTATACATAGCTTTTAGGAATATATAAATCTTCAAAGGGATCAGCAGAGAGATATTAGTAATCATATATTGCTGACTAGATTATATAGGTACTAGTTTCTGCCATCAGCTTCGCACGAAGGGGGAAAATAGGTTTCTCTGTACAAATTTTGGACCCCCGTTTCATCCCCTTAGGGGGTGAATTTTGGAAAATCCTCTCTAACTGTTTGCCTACGTCATAAAAGGAAGCCAAGTGCAAAATTTTTAGTGATATGCGTATCATTCCTCCTCTTTACATGATCATAACAAGATAAACGATTCCCTTTCAACTTTTCAATCACTGGTGCCACTTTTTAATTTTCTCTAATGTACTCATTTTCCAACTATCTCAACATTCTTATTCGACATGACCTGGTGAGAGAGTCGCGGAAATGTGATGGATGCGAGACACTCAGCACCTTTCATTGTAGCGACATTTAGGGGAGGCCTATTTCCAGCAGTGGACATCTATCGGCTGAAATGATGATGATTTAGTAAAGTGTGTGTTACCTTAACACACAATAATAACACAGCATTTAAATCATGACTCGCCAAGCTCTGAACCTATAAAACCTTCGGACAACCATGAGATTAATCTTCCGTCCGTCCCACCGTATAAAACGTGAATATTTCTTTTATCCCCAGCTTTAAAGGTCAGGTCACATCGAGATGCGATGCGACGCCATGAGGCGTCGTCCTAATTGAAAGCGTTCATCGCTCAAAAACGCGATCGGTGCGTACAATGCGTTCCAAATAAGAATAGGATTGTTTGCCATGTTGTGACGTCACGTCATACTGTTAAATCGAAGAAATAATAGGGTGAGCAAAACAAGAAATTTTTAAAATTTGTTTTTTTTACGAACTGTGAACAAAAAAGTTTAATAAGAATCCAGTTCTTCAATTTTGCTCATCTGTAAGTTCTTTAATTTTGCTCAGTTTCTTGCGATTTGACATTAAGACGTGACGTCACAACATGGCAATCGATCCTATTCTTATTTGGAATGTATTGTAGGTTCAACGCGCGAAGGGAACCTTCTGGTTTTGCAAGAACTGGTGAACATGGCGATCGCGTATTCGCACGATGGTCAATTTTTTTAAGTATAACGACGCTTAAAGAGGCTACTTGTTTCGCGCTGATATGCGAAAAGTATCGCGAAGCTGTAAGACCTATTTGAATTCGCGAGGTGAAGTGCGGGCTAAGCATCGCATCGTGCTCTGGACCTGTACCATGACGTTTAAAGTAAGATTGTTTCATTCTTATTTCCAGTGTGGGTAAGAGATGGCGCTAGACAACCTGTATAGCTCTGTCTCTTACCCACACTGAAATAAGAATGAAACAATCTTACTTTGAACGTCATGGTAACAACCTTAGTCTGTTAAACGAAACGCGCAACAATAATTATGCGGTATCATACACATAGTGATTTTTATTTCTAAATTATTTGTTAGTTTTTTTTTTTATTTTCTTCAATATGTTTGGATTTGTTATTAGGTAAATATTGTTTTATTAAATTAATTTTTAGTATGTATATTTCCATTGTACAACGCTTTAACGAACAACCTTAGTCTGTTAAACGAAACGCGCAACAATAATTATGTGGTATCATACACATAGTGATTTTTATTTCTAAATTATTTGTTAGTTTTTTTTTTATTTTCTTCAATATGTTTGGATTTGTTATTAGGTAAATATTGTTTTATTAAATTAATTTTTAGTATGTATATTTCCATTGTACAACGCTTTGCATCAAGTATATCCTCTGTAATGTTGTACAAGTGGTTGTAAATAAATAAGTCTCAATTGGTCATTTGTTCCGTTACTTGCCGTGCAATTAAGCGTTTGTCTCTTGATCGGGACATGTTTTCTTTTGTTTTCATTCTCTCATTGAAATGTGTACCGAGTTGTGTAGTAAATAAATTTCCGTGATCATTCAGCCGTAAGACGACCATTGATAGGCAAAAAAAAACAGAAATAAAAGAAAGAAAGTTCCATATTGTATCGCTATTTAATAAAAAGTGTGCGTTACATCGCCTCTCGGTGTGAGCAGATCCTAACAAACCAGACCTAACATGGCAACTTGTTGCGTGATTTACATAATGCTTTACTTAACGCTGACCAGCCACACTGATCTTCCACACCCTGGATCACTTAGCATTAATTATAAACGCTCATTTACACCGCGAAATTTTCTTGCTTCGAGCAGACGACTTTGGAGATAAAAGAGTTCGTTTGAATATTATATTTGAAAATGGGTAGTATTTAAATTTTTCTCAATATATTTCTGTTTCCTACTGCAAAATATGACTTTATTCCACCAAAAATACTAATTGTGCTCTAAAATAAGCTCTTTCCATCATCATCATCATCATTTCAGCCCAAAGGCGTCCACTGTTGGACAAAAGCCTCCCCCAAATGTCGCCACAATGACCGGTCCTGTGCATCTCGCATTCACCGCACTCCCGTGACTATCACCAGGTCATCGGTCCACCTTGTGGGAAGCCTTCCAACGCTGCATCTTCCGGTATGTGGTCGCCATTCCAGAACCTTTCGTCCCCATCGTCAATCTTTTCTGCCAGCAATGTGCCCTACCCACTGCCACTTAAGTTTGGCGATTCTTCGGGCTATGTGTAACCTTGGTTCTCCTGCGTGGTCCTAAACTCTAAGCTCTTTTGGGTGGTTTAAAAACCACAAAAGGGATAGCGGGGTCTGTGTTTGCTCACTTCGCTTGCTCACTAGACCTCGCCATCTCCTTCTAACCATAAGTTAGTACTATTTTTTTTTTCACTGTGTGATCCTATCCTATACGGAAAAAGCGACCACAGTGCACGTGAACCTATACACGCAGAGTATATTTTTCCGTATAGGATAGACACGCACAGTGAACCAAAATAAATGAGCACGAGCCCGTTTTTTATGTGTCCGATGGGCGAGAAATATCTGTTATCAACTCTCCTCCTTTATGTGGTTTTGTATTTCAAGTATCTATACAATTGGACAATATAGAATCATTGATACAGGCGCGATCTCTGTAAAATGGAGCTGAGAATTTTATTGTAGTATGGACTAACTCAACGAGCTTGCTGAGAAGGCTGAATCGATACATATGCTGCGAAATACCTTTAGCAAAGACATTAAAATGCGTTACATCCATATTTTAATTAAACTTTTGTGTGTGGTTTTAGAGACAACAAACCACATTCAATAAAAAACTTAAAAAAAAAAACAACCGACTTGAATGTAAAAAAAACACTGAAAAGTGCAAAATAACTTTAATTTCGGAAGTCGGTGTTTCTATAATAGTTTTGTCTCTTCTTTATTTAACACCGACTTCCGAAATTAAAGTTATTTTGCACTTTTACGTGTTTATTTACATTGAAGTTGGTTGTATTTTTTTTTTGTAAAAAGTTTTTTATTTTTCCCTAAAAAGTACCCCCCAAAACTTTCAATAAAAACGAAAATCTAAGATTTGATCGAGAAATTGGTGAACATACATAAAAAAAATACATTCAGCCGAACATAGAAACTCCTCCTTTTTGAAGTCGGTTAAAAAGAAAAATCCAAACACTTTTTATTTTAAACTTTTAGGTAACTGGCTAACAAACGGTGCCGAGCGAAAACAAAAAAAAAACAATTAAACCATTGAAAGGCTTTTGAAGTATTCATGTACACTCGTATATGTATGTACCTACAAACCCTTATAAATTTTCCAGTCGTTCTTGCACCTCCAATCAAACAGATCATTACAGATTTCTTTGACAATCTTCAAACAATTGACGGAATCAGAAATCAGAATGATATTTAAATTCGTTTAACCACGTGCTGTGTGATTCATGCGGGCTATATTTCCGGAAAATCAGCGGATTAATTTAATAATATAATATTCCACAACACCGTCACCTATCTCACAAAGCCGTCTAGTATCAAGCTAAGCAGAGCTTGTGTTATGAGGACTAGACAACTGATAAACATGCTTATATATTTTTATATACATACATATCTATATATATAAAAGAAAGTCGTGTTAGTTACACTGTTTATAACTCAAGAACGGCTGAACCGATTTGGCTGAAAATTGGTGGGGAGGTAGCTTAGAACCAGGAGACGGACATAGGGTACTTTTTATCGAGTAGGGTAAAGTGGGGTAGAGTAGGGTAGAGTAGGATAGAGTAGGGTAGAGTAGGGTAGAGTAGGGTAGAGTAGGGTAGAGTAGGGTAGAGTAGGGTAGAGTAGGGTAGAGTAGGGTAGAGTAGTCAGTTGACGGGAGCGAAGCCGCGGGCAAAAGCTAGTTTATAGATAAATTACACAAAGACGCAGAACAAATGATCGTGCTCATCTCACAAACATTTGTCCTGGGTGGGAATCGAACCCACGACCTCCGGCATAGCAGTCAGGGCCACTAACCACTAGACCAACAGGCCAGTCAAAATAAATAGAAGCTAAGGATATTTTTCCACTCGTTAACAATAATCAGTCACCGCATAAACGACTGAAAATGTTGTATAGCAAGGGAAGTTTCAACTTAGGCTGGTTGCGACAGTGAAGTTTAGATTTATTTAGGTTAATACGCGTCTAGCTTAATGTGATGTTGATGTATTAATTAATTATGATTGCCTCTTGTGATACGGCGTATTTTAATTGTTGTTGAAGTATTAGGACGGAGACAAATGGCTTCTGGTTCTTAAGAGGGCCCTTCTCGACCCGTTTATCGTTAATCTGAGCATGGTAAAGCTTGTTGGTTCATTAAATGCCATTCAACGCAATCTAAAGTAATATTATAAAGCGGAAAGATTTGATATTTTTTGTTTGTTGGTATGTTACGATTTAACTCAAAAACTATATAACCGATTTTAGAAATTAACCATTAGAAAGCTACATCTTCATTGAGTAACATTGTTTTTAGACAATTTTCTACTATTACGTGGGTGACGCCGCTGGCAGCTAATAGGGTTTGATAAAGAGGCATCCCGAAAAAAGTAAAAACTGATCGTTCTGTTGGCATTTGGTGATTTCGTCATTCACTCGAAAATTTCACAAAACTTGTTCCAGGAAACAAGTGCTTTTTTTTAAACTGACTGTTTTCGGAAAAAAATTCGTCATTCAGAATTTTGATTAAAGTGTGCAAGGTGTTCTATAAGTATATTTTAGTTGAGTTTTTTGAAATTTATTAGTAAATTGTGAAGAGCTAACTTTCACTCAAAATAGCAGATTTTCGGAGGTTTTTACTGGATTAGTTTAACACAAATTTGTGATCTGATTTCAGTAGAAACCTAAATATATATCCCCAAGATATCTCTATTTCCAAAATATCTAGAGAAAGATGTGTACTAACGTCATAATCCTGTAAGAGCAGTTGGATGTAAAATATATCTCGGGTTATACGCTCTTAAATAACATTCATCATCATCTTCCTGCCTGTGTCCCATGTTACTAAAGATTGGTGCAACACTTCTTCCTTCCATTCTATCTTGTCACTGTCACTTTATCACTGACTTCCTTCTCCTTCATATTACTTCTCAAAATCCATCAATATTTCCTTTATTTATTTATTCATTACAGCTTGGAGGACTTACAGCTTACAAACACACTGCGATACTATGTAGTACTGCAGTACTGTTATATTACAGAAAATACAAAACACAAAGAAACCAACAAATACCTAATTTCGAAAAAAGAATAACGTACCTTTAATAAAAAGTTTATTTTAACTTATAATTCCAAGTCAATCCAAAGATATGACACTTAAAAGCAACCCGTTTAAAAAAAAAAAGGCAATTTCATACGTAAAGACCAAGACAAGTGGAACAAACGAATGAACACAGAAACCGTTTTTTTCCACAAAGACAACATTTTTAAGTTTGGCTATTCTTCGGCCTATATGATGGTTCATATTTGTTTTCGCAAACTGAATATAAACCATCATCATCATTCATCATTTCAGCCGAAAGACGTCCACTGTTGGACATAGGCCTCCCCCAAATGTCACCATAATGACCGGTCCTGTGCGTCTCGCATCCATTGGTCCACCTTGTGGGAGGCCTTCCAACGCTGCGTCTTCCGGTACGTGGTCGCCATTCCAGAACCTTTCGCAACTAACCCTTCGAATATAAACCGTATGCAAAAATTTTAAAGCTGCTGTTCTTTTCTTCCAGTTAACATCCTTTACTTAACGAGTTTTTTCAATAACTCAGTACCTACCTAACTACTGGTAATTAAACTGCACTAATGACTTCCCAGCGTAATGTCTGTCGCTAATTACACTTTTTTCAAGAAAATTTTCTGAAACGACTGGAATTTCAATAGCTTTCTAATTAATAACTTGGAAGAAGTTGGTGACCTAGCTAATGAAATGTCTCCTTAAAGAAAATACGGAAGTCTTATAGCATCACTTTGTCGTCCGTCCGTCTGTCTGTCTGTCTATCAAGACACTTCATCTCGGGAACGCTTGGAGGTATCGACTTGAAATGAAAACCATATACTCAGGTCTGCGGTTCCTTGGAGCTGTGAAAAAATCAAAATTTAAGTTAAAGAAAAAAAAGATACGGCCGTTTATGTCGCAAAAAAAGTGTATTTCGACACTCTCAAAGGAACCAAAATTCATAGGGTATTTCCCGTTGACCTAGAATCATGAAATTTGGCGTGAAGCAAGGTCTCATAGCACAAATATAGGAAAAAATTAGAAAACTATAAATTTATAGTTACCTCACAATTTCTTTGCGAATCTTCGTAACTCAATTCGGGAATTGAACTGTTTTCATTGGAAAGTTTGTACGGAACCCTCAGTACGCGAGTCCGACTCGCAATAGGCCAGTTTTTACTTAATAGTAAGGTCTACTGTGCATGGACACGTAGCTTCATGGACGCATATATTCTACATTATATGCTTGGTGTACGCCTGCGAAGCTGCAACGACATAATGGCACGACTTCGCTACTTCGTCGACATAATACACTTGGTGTACGCCTGCGAAGCTGCAACGACATAATGGCACGACTTCGCTACTTCGTCGACATAGTTTCATAGTATTATATATAAGCTGTAAGCAAGCGTACACCAAGCGTATAATGACGAATACGCGTCTATGAAGTTACGCGCCCATGGACAGCACGCCTTGGTCTGACAATTTCGTGACTCGTGGAGAGGCGGTTAGCGCTCATGAGCTTCTTATGGTAAATTGCAACACACTGTGACTCAAACTTGGGCGATTAAAAATGAGTTCGGTTGCGAAGCGATGTGGTGGGGGTATCCCTACCGCATCGCTTCGTTTCAACGCAACAGTTCAACGCAACGCGGTGGCTTTGTCCTACGTGCGTGTGAATTCGCGGCTTCAGCCACCATTTATGAAATGAAATAAATATGAGATGAAAACAAGTCAATGCACCGTACCAGCACAAAACGTTTTGAGAACACATTAATTGTGCGTACAGTTAAGGAGTGGAATTTCCTGCTTGAGTCTGTGTTTCCTGATAACAACAATCTGGGAATCTTTAAATCAAAAGTGAATAGGTTAATACTTCTAGGCAAGCGTGCTCCATCGCATTATCGCTTACCATCAGGTGAGATGGTGGTCAAACGCAAGCCTATCAAAAATAAAAATCCGAGCAAGTGCGAGTCGAAGTCGCTTGCTTACAGCTTATATATAATACTATGAAACTATGTCGACGAAGTAGTAGAAGTCGTGCCATCATGTCGTTGCAGCTTCGCAGGCGTACACCAAGCATATAATGTAGAATATATGCGTCCATGAAGCTACGCGTCCATGCACAGTAGACCTTACTATTAAGTAAAAACTGGCCTAGTGCGAGTCGGACTCGCGTACTGAGGGTTTCGTACAAACTTACCCATGAAAACAGTTCAGTTCCCGAATTGAGTTACAAAGATTTTTCCGAATCGCAAAAAAAGTTTTTTTTTGGTGACGTAACTACAGTTTCAGATTTTTTCCTATATTTGTGCTATGAGACCTTGCTTTACGCCAAATTTCAAGATTGTAGGTCAACGGAAAGTACCCTATGAATTTTGATTCCCTTGACAGTGTCGAAATATACGTTTTATGTGACATAAACGGCCGTATCGTTTGCTAGCTCAGAAATTTCATTTTTTCACAGCCTCAAGGGACCGCAGACTTGAGTATATATGGTTTTAATTTCAACTCGATGAGGGTGCCGTTTATTCTTTTTGAGGTAGGTACGGAACCCTAAAAAAGGTTTGAAATCATCAAATAACACTCTCGCTCTGGGTGGAGCGAGAGGGATTATCAGACTTTTGCAGACTAGAAACCGACTGGTGTTCCTTCAGTTGTCCTTTGCGTTAAACAATTCCTTAGCTCTAAAGACAGCCCTAAAGTTTAGATAATAACTACAATTTTAACGACTTGGGCCATCTTCAAAATAACTTTAGTTTTAAGGCGACTATACCTCTTTTATACGGCGTTTTAGGGTTCCGCAGACCCTTACTACTGGCTATAATTCTAGAAAAGGATCGTTAAACAAATTCCTGGATCTACGAGACGTAATTTCCATCTAATATTGCTCGGGTTTCTCATTGTGTTTCTAACAAATATATATTATTTTCTGTGTTTCACTTCGTCCGCTTTGGGTAGGGCGAGCATTTGATTTTTACTGACTAAAAACCCACGTTCATTCAGTTGCCCTTTGCGTTCTAGGACCGTGGAACAATCCCTCAGGTGCAGCCCTGAACAATCCCAGCCCAGTGTTCGATTACAGACGTACGGCAATGCGTCACCGGTTTATAGTAAAAATCTCACCCACACGCACAAAACGTTTTGGGAACACATTCATTGTGTGTGCAGCTAAGAAGTGGAGTTTCCTGCCGGAATCTGTGTTTCCTGGTAGCTATAGGTGAATAGGTTATTTCTAGACAAGCGTCCTACATCATCGACCACATTAGGGCCCTCGCCCACGGGTACTTTTTGTAACGATGCAGTAGCGATGCTGTAGCACGTTAGTAGCGAGTTAGCATCCCTTCTGCAGCGCGTTGCAAATGCGACTAACGCGCGTTAGTAACGATGCTGTCGTTTACGAAACGCGTGACAGAATCGCTACAAAAAGTTACCGTTGGCGTGGGCCTTAAGTGAGATAGTGCTCAAACGCGAGCTTATCAATAATAAAGAAATGGCTGGCAGACGTAATATCCCCACAAAACTCAAACAAAGATGAACTCTCCTAAGTACAAGAAGCTCTCTCTCCCTTTCAACATAATTAATACAACTTAGCCGTTTCTCCCCATCTCTCCTGACCACACAATATGGTAAAGTAATAAATGTTACAGTGTGTTGCCATACGGCTGCAGTAATACAATTTATTACCTCGGACTTGGTTTCCTTGTTATATTTCCCCTATGTAGTTTCATATTCGGGCAAAAATAGACTAAGAGTGGGTAGATCTAATCTTTTATCAAGAAACATTGGAGATGATAGTCAAAAGCAAAACTGTAGTCGTTTTTCTGAAAAACTATATAGGATATGTACCGTCAAACGGGGTAAATGGGAACGCAGGGGTGAATAGAAACAGTAATTTAATTAGGATTTTCACTTTGGCATATATTTATATTCTTGATTTCTATCAAAGCATCGACTTTTGTTAAATTTAATGAATAAATTGGAGTACTTAAATGCCGGAATAAACTGTTAAGGGACGTGGAGCGTGAGATAGTGTCAGACCTTTACTGACTAAAAACCCACTCCAGTTCCTTCTTTGCCTTCGTTCCAGGGCCCCGGGGTTCTCTTTCGCATCACCTATGGCCCCAGTAGTCTTCGACCTTGCTGGGCCCCTACGGTTTTGCTGACATCTCCTTGAGGCGCGCGTGGAACACTACACACCGTCGACAACTTGGGCTCGGTCCGGACGGTAACCGGAAGGTTCGCAAGCCAGCGACTACGGTGGCTGGAAATCGGGATCGGGATCCCGGCGGCCGCCTCCTTTGCTAGCATTACTGTTTTGCAGGAGGCGACCGCCTGCCACTCCTCGCTCCAGACAATGGCCTGTACCAAGTCCCGGCGCTCTATTCACTCCTACTACGTTCCTATTCACCTCATTTGACTGTAGACAGTTTGATTTCGCGTAATTTATTTTATGTGTAATTGTAAGGCCTATGTACACGAACGCGTAGGCTTATAGACGAGTAATTGTTATTATACGCTTAGTGTACACCTGCTCACAGCTTACTTAGAAAACTATGAAACCCTGTCGACGAAGATGCAAGGGTCGATGGCACGATGTTGCCGCTTCGTCAACAGACTTTTATAGTCTTCGTGTCCGTGGACAGGAGGTAGCCCTACTGATGCCTACCAAAAGATGTCGCGACTGTATTAACAGCCAGAAAGTCAAATGCCGTGACGTCATATCCTACCATGTGGTTGAAATGGGGAGGTGTGACAGTTGCCGCCAAACCAAGTTAGCCAGCGAGCTAGCCAGCCATTATTATTTCGATGCCTACTGGAGTCAAGGGTCTGCTTCTGAAAGGAAGACTCAGGCCTGATATGAAAGGCAACGAAGGAACAGGAGTGGGATTTTAATCAGTAAACGTCTGACCCACCCTCACGCTCCGCCCACGAGCGGAGGATGTCATTGAATGATTTTCCCACCGAAAAAAAAAACATACGAACTATCATGCTCGTATAAAACTTCTCTGCGTAATAAGTATATATACAACTGTCCGAAATCAACTATGGCAGTTGCCTAAACCAGACACAAAACCCATCTGGTCGGAGGATCCTCCCTTTTCAATGGAGGTATGTGGGTCTTTACACTCTGCTCAGCATATCTCTAAAACTTAAATATTCCATGGGTCGGAGTTTATCCCGTATTCCTATCTCGTCGTGTTGTGCTAATGCTGCCGTTTCAGCTGCGGAGAACCTCAAGCGGCGGAAATATTGTCTTGAGCTTGTTAGCAGTTATAATATACAAGCTGCATCATCATTTCAGCCGAAAGACGTCCAGTGCTGGACATAGGCCTCCCCCAAGTGTCGCCACAATTAATGGTCCTGTGCGTCTCGCATCCATCGGACTCCCGCAACCGTTACCAAGTCATCGGTCCACCTAGTAGGAGGCCTTCCAACGCTACGTCTTCCGGTACGTGGTCGCCATTCCAGAACCTTTCGACCCCAACGGCAATTCGTTCTGCGAGCAATGAGCCCTGCCCATTGCCACTTAAGTTTGAGGATTCTTCGTGTTATGTCGGTAACCTTGGTTCTCCTGTGGATATCCTCATTCCTGATTCGATCACGCAAGGAAACTCCGAGCATAGCCCTTTCCATTGCCCTTTGGGTGACTTTAAATCTTTTAGTTTATTTTTAGACTTTAAGTTTTTTTTTATTATTATTTAAATAGTATGTAGCAATTGTTAAATAAATCCATTATTTTGATTTGTAATTAATCTCGTACTATCTATAAAATGAAATAATAATAATGAAGCAAGGCTCTTTTTAATCGTCCGTTTCAATATTCCTTTACAAAAACTGCTATATCTAAAAAAATACTTTTCCTCGACGAGACAGGGTAGCTACCCATAAAACCGTCAAGGCGCGGCACTCAGAATAACGAAGGCGCTAAAAATACTCGTCAGTACTTTTGGTACAGTCAGTATCAAAAATAGCTAAGCAAATCAGATGTGTGGGTGTGAAAAAAGCAGTCAACAGCAGCGGCATTTTGTCGAGATATGCGAAACCAAAATGTACGTGGATAGGTAAGATTTATTTTTTAAAGTTGTCATTTGCTTACATCGCGTTTTTGATTAATACCTAATGCTCGAATTTTTTCTCGCAAAGTATTAAAATATTATGCAAAGTGACCATACTCACCAGAAATTCTACAATGTCGTTTTACTATAACAAAGGATGTAGCGTTGAACATTGTAGACACGATCAAAATTCATTCTATCATTTTGAACGATGTGAACTTGGCTACGAATTTTCTATACGTTTGTTCTGACCACGTGACTAAACGTTGAGGTGATGTAATTCCCATACATTTGATTAATTTTCGACTAGCGTTAACGATTACAGATTATCAGCTTGGCTAGGGGTGCAAAGATTGTGCGCGACAGCTGCTCACGTTAGCCTGGCGGGCGATTGGCAACCACTAATTCACTTCTCACTACACATTTAATATGATGTTGTTATTGCCTCTAGGTAAAGTTATAATGTAAGTAAGTACCTTGTCGTTCCTGCGACGATGTGTTTACCTAGTAATTAAGTTATTCCAGAAGACTTTTAACAAGAACACTGCATGCAAACTGTACTGCCAAACTGCAGAAGATTTATAAAATTAGTATATTTTCTTGAATAAATCATTAAAAAAAAGACATACCACGTAAATGCCCGGCGATATGTCCCTGTGATATGTCTTGTCGGGGGACGAGGCGAGGTGTCGGGGTTTGGTTTTTATAAAGAGAAAGAAATGTTTACGTTTATTACTGTTTATTACTTCTCACTTCAAATATTCTTATGGTTAAACTAAGCTAAAAATGTAAATGAAATGTTTAAATGTTATAAATACACCCAGCTATCGCGGTAGACGAAAGTGCACTGAATATGTTGTAAAACCTAGGTATTCAATTAGGATGGCATGTCACGCCGATATCGCTGGATAAGGTGTTCGGTGAAAACACCGAACATGTCTCCTAGTGAAACGTAGATCCACGTCGGATCTAGTATTTTAATCATTTATTATGGATCCCTTATAATATAATAATAATATAATATAATAATAATATTCCACAACTAACACACAACGCCGCCTAGTCCCAAGCTAAGCAGAGCTTGTGTTATGGGTACTAGACAACTGATAAACATACTTATATATTTTTAAATACATACATATTATAGATAAATTACACCCAGACACAGAACAAATGATCGTGCTCATCACACAACCATTTGTCCTGGGTGGGAATCGAACCCACGACCTTCGGCATAGCAGTCAGGGCCACTAACCACTAGACCAACAGGTCTGTCAATATGTTTTGGTCCTTTTGTCCTTATGTTTTGGTCTTTAATAAAGGACATTGTAAAAAATGGCCTATGAACCAACACGCATGAAATATTTACTATAATTACTAGTTCTTTTAATAATATACATTACTTATATTTTAATAGAACGGACACTCTTTAACTTCGAAAACATTATAAAAAGTATTCACTTTCGTCCTTAGCTTCCGTCATAATCCTCGGTGATAGTTCTATTATTTTTTGGTTCAATATGAGGTTTTTAATAGGCAAAGGTATTATAGCTCATACAGCCAAGTCTTTGTGACAGCACTCTTAATAAGAGTTTGACTCAGACAAGCGTCAGTATTCTCAACACTTGATATACGATAATGATTTTTAGTTACAAACAGTCCTCTATGATGTCGCGGAAACATAATAAGCCTTATCAAAAAACTCGATTGAAAGCGCTGTTTGAAACGAGCAATAATATCGACACTGACAGTTGAATTGACAGATGACAACATTTGACATTTGGTAGTAATGTCATTCAGTAATAAATGCTTAGTTATTGCTACATACCGAATGTTTATAATGACGTAATTAAAACCTCAAAATCCGAAAGTGTTTTGATTTTTTCAGAATTCTCAAAAGTGTCCGTTGTTTTAATTTAGGTTTAATCGAATATATACATTATCTAAAACCCTAAGAGTAATTACACCTCACTGTTGGATCTTAGGCAAGCTATGTATGGACGACGAGCAATGTTCTTTGATATTATTATTTATATAGAGCAACCGCCTTTCTGACTTTCATAACCCGGTAACTGCAAGACTGGTCAATCTTTGACACCAAAATTTGACAGTCAATATACAAATAATTATTTGTATCGACTGTCAAAGTTCTACAACTGACAGACAGGACCATCGGCTTGACGTGCCTTCCGAGCAGCTTTCTTATTGATATGGTAATTGCGGTAATATATGGTAATTGAATGATGTTTCTTTTAGGGTTCCGTATCTCAAAAGGAAAAAACGGATCACTTTGTTTGTCTTAGTTTTTTGTCCGTCCGTCTGTCTGCCTGTCTGTCTGTCAAGACCCTTTATCTCAGAAACGCGTGGAGGCATCGACTTAAAACTCAAGTATAAGTCTGCACTCCCTTGAAGCAGGTACGTTTGTGCGGAACACTCAGTGCGCGAGTCAGACTCGCACATGCCCGGTTTTTTTAAAATATGGTATACGGCAGGGTTTAAACTGATCTCCCTAGCATTTTCCCAACATGCTTGGGTTGGTTACCAGTCTAACTGGATGCGGCTGAATATGTATCTGTATCGAATATCAGGCCTCCACAACCCAGTTACTGGGCGACATGATACTCCTTGGATAGACTGATGGTCAGAGTTTCTGACATCTGACTACCTGTTATGACTATCAAATATTTACGAAAGACAACCGGGACTAACGGCTTTAAGTGCTTTCCGAGTCACGGCACCTTGATCATCAACCCGTGATAAACTAGAAAAGATTTAAACTAGACTAGAAAATATAACCTATCTAAAAAATAAATGTAGATAATCTCTTATTCAGTAGCCGATTCTTAACTACTCCTACTCTTAGGATGTGCGTTTTTTTAAATGATATAAACTAGTAAAGCACTAGCACATCCTGCGATCCCACCAGATGGTACGCAGTGATGGAATCGTTGATGGTCAAGCACACTAGTTTTTTAAGGGCCTATCCAGAGCTTGTAATGAATTTATTTTGACATTTGTAATGAATTTATTTTGACATTTGTAATGGATTCATTTACACATTTGTAATGAATTGTTTTGGTATTTGTAATGAATGTACTTTTGACAATTATAATGAATTAATTTTGACATTTATAATGAATTTATTTTGATATTTATAGTGAATTTATTTTGACATTTATAATGAATTTAGTTCTGACATTTGAAGAATGTATTTGACATTTAATGAATTTATGATATTTACTATTTTTATTTACTATTTTAGTGATATTTGTATTTCATTTAATTTAAGTGGTGTGTCCGTTTTTTTTTTTTAAATTATAACTTTGTTCTCTTGAAATTGTACTTTTACCTACTTTATGAAATTGCTGTGCCCGACCATGGACCCTCCATGTGCACTTATTTAACTATTTTTAAGATCTTATGCAACACGTGATATAGCAATAAAGAATTGAATTGAATTGACACCTAAATTATAGTCGGACGGGAAGACCGCAGCAGGCAATACGCAGTTTTATACTGCAACGAGGCGAAACGCTTAGTTCGGACCGGAGAAGTAAAATGTAACTAGAATAATAAAGAAAAAAAAAAACCTATTTTAAAAATAATTAAAATCTATATTATTCAATAGCCGATTTTGAATATACTATTTTCAGGATGTGTATTTCTTATGTAACATGTTATATATCTGCCGTTGACTGTACCGTAGCGAGACTCGACCATTGTTTTAGTACCACAAAGCAAGATTATCTTCTTAGAAGAGACATTTGCTGATTGTTACAAAAACATCACCTACCTACACTGTCCTTTACGGTGATGCTTTTGTAAGGAGCTATTTTAGCCTTTTTAGTCTTTCTCCTTTTGTGATAGATTAGGATAGAGAAATGAGGAAGGAAAATTAAAATTTATTCATTTATGGTCCCGTTGCCTTTTTCCAGGTAGGAGATTATCCTATAAACCCTGCTTGCTTGAGGAAAATCGAAACTATTTAAATAAAGTGACTTGTGTCCGGTTATACGATGTAATGCCGAATAGAAAAAAGTACAAATAACAATTCTTATTAATTTTTAAATCATTTTTATGCGGCCTAACTGTGAGAGTCGTATTGATTATTTTAATTTAATTCCGTAAATACCTACCGCTACGATATCCTATTATAAGATATCAGCTACTCAAGCTAGTGTTGTAACGAAAATTCGCATTCGCATCCGCGTATATTCGCACATTTTTTTGAATGTTTGGCGAAAGCAGACAAACAAAAGGAACAAATAATATATTGATTAAATGGATATAGACTTGCAATACAACTGATATTATTTTATAATTTTATATTTACTTCAATATTTTTTTATCACACAACTTGGATTTCACATTTTCAGTGTCACAAATTGAAACGAAAGTACAACCTATCAATTAAATTTAACAAATACAATAATATTAACTAACCTCAAATCATAACAATTTTTTTTCGAATAAACTTAATGTGAAAAAATAAGCTTCGTTCAATCAGTCTGTAACGGCTCTGCTATGTTTGGTTTAAACTTAGCTGACACGAAATGTCAAACCTGTATGACATTTTGCGCGTACATTATTTGAAAAACAACATCCGCATTCGCATTCTCAAAAAATTGAATTTGAATATTCGCATTCGCATTCGCGAATGTGAGAAATCCACCATTCGTTACATCACTAATATCTGCAAGAGAACCAAGGTTACCGACATATCCCGAAGAATCGCCAAACATAAGTGGCAGTGGGCAGGGCAGTTGTTCGTAGAACAGAAGGTTGATAGGTATAAAAAGTCCTAGAGTAGTGACCACGCACCGGAAGACGCAGCATGGCAGGCCTTCCACAAGGAGGACCAACGACCTAGTGAGGGCTGCAGGAATCTGATGGATGCGAGATGCACAGGACCAGTCGTTGTGGTGATACATGGGAGGACTATGTCCAACAGTGGACATCTTTTGGCTGAAATGATAATGACCTAAATTCGTGTAAAAAATTTCGCGGGTTACCTTTTAGCATCTCATTTAATAACGTTCAACTAAAGATACGCTTGGGTTATTACCCAAGCTTTTCTGCTAGTACTAAAACGACGTTATCAAAAAACCAAAACCCAAGCTTTCAAATACCAGCATAAAAACGATCTAATCCACAAAGAGACCCAATGAAGTCCAAGCTATCAAGCGAAGCGAGCTGTATGTCGTCAGTGTAAATAAGCGGAGCGAGCAAAGCGGAGTTGTAATCCGTTTGGTACGCTATGGATTAATAGACAAACTGTTGCATGTCTGTTAGCAAGATTATTAGAGTATTGCTCCGGATTTAGAATGGATGAAGTGGATAAAGAAATAGGTTTGTTTTTAGAAGGATTTGTTTTAAAGATTCAAGATTCAAAAATTCAAAAGCATTTATTTCAAATATACCATTTACAGGTACTTTTGAAATATCAAGAAGTCAGACAGTCCGAAAAAAATGATGCTAATTGCACATTCCAAAGCGTAGATTTCTATGGAGAAGAAGCTCCATGGACACTCTTTTTAATCATGTTTTGCAATTACAAATATCTCTGTTACTTTATCATCAGTGATAGGAATAGGTAGTGCCTATTAGCCTAAACTTCGAAGAACAGAGACAAGAAACGGAGACTTCCTTAGGACTAAATTATTTCCGGCACATCTGTCTCGAAATTTCGAGACAACACTTAAATACATTTAAAAAAATGTGTTATTTTATCATTATACATTGTTTAGTTTTGGAATGATATTAATAAATTTAGAATTGTAAATATTCTTTGATGTATCAAGCTAATAGCTAGACTTGCTTCGCTGGCGTTAAAGTAGGAAGTTTTTTTTATAGGTTTGCGTTTGACCTCTATAATATCCCACCTGATTGGTGGTAATACCTCATCAAACTTTAAAGTTTCAAAAATATTTTCGATATGGGATTTGGTGCATCTGGAATCCTGAAGAAACGATGGCCTGATGCTGCTTAAGCGAGCCTACGTGACCGTGAGGCGAGCCGTGATGACTACCACTCCACTGCGCACATGATGTTAGAAAGTAGCGGATTCTGAACGAATTGTGCTCCATTGGTGTATTTGCTGTAAAGAGTTCTGATGTGGGAATGGTCAATAAATGAAAGAAAACAAATGGTCGATGATGGAGCAAGCTTGTCTAGAAATAAAGGTGCTAATGGCGGGCTCGTAAATACAGAAAAAAATAGACGTCAACTTGAGAATTTCTTTTATTTTTATTTCGTCAGGTAAAAACTAGAGACCATTATTTTTTATAATGGATTGGTTTGCGCTTAACCACTATTGCACCTGTTTGGTGATTGATGATGGAGCACGCTTACCCAGAAGCAACCTATTCACTTTTGACCTAAAGACTCAACTAAGCATTATGAAGTACCTAACAGGAATAGACACACAACATTTCAAAGCGGTATTGTTTCAGGATTGCTGGAATTGGTATCAATTTTAGCAATTCTGAAAATAGATTTGAAAGCTTTTGGAGTATACGAGAATAGAATTGTCATAGAATAGATGCCTGAATCCATACAACGAGCGAACAAAGCACAGAAGGATGGAGTCTCGTCGCTAATTTATAAAATATACTCGTATAGATCGAGACCAATTCTTAGGCCTTAAGAAGAAATCTTAAAATGACAAGCGACAAAGAGGAATGCAGCTATATACACCTTAGACAACATTATTTTTAGTATATGCGAAACCTGAATATAGTTTGTTCAGAATTAGTAACTGAATCGATTCCAATAATTTTTACACCATATTTAATTTTTTTCCGATAAATATTTTAAAAAGGTCACAAGTTGGCCACTACCAACACTAAGTACAACACAGGTCACGGTAGGTCATAGTGGGCATTAGATGCCAGCACACAGCTGGGTGCGGGAGCAAAACCACCCCTTAGCCGCCGGGATAGCCCGGTGATCATGTATTTGTCTGACCTGTTGGACAGGACTGTTGGTCTAGTGGTTAGTGGCCCTGACTGCTACGCCGGAGGTCGTGGGTTTGATTCCCACCCAGGACAAATGTTTGTGTGACGAGCACGATCATTTGTTCTGTGTCTGGGTGTAATTTATCTATAATATGTATGTATTTAGAAATATTTAAGTATATTTATCAGTTGTCTAGTACTCATAACACAAGCTCTGCTTAGCTTGAGACTAGACGGCGTTGTGTGATGGTTGTGGGAAAAAAAAAAATGTGCGGACAACCAGGTAATATAACAAGCTTATAATTTAGTGATTTTTCATGATACTGTTATGAAATTTTGTACATAGTTTCGCTTATACTAAAACTAATGTTGTATAGCTCCCTTTAACAGTTCAGTTTAGATTGTCAAATGGGTCGCATTATGAGCTCGTGGTAGTAGCTACAAGTTAAGAACTAGTATCTATATGAAGCGAGTGGGAGTGTGGTTTTAATAACAACCATTTGTATTCACTAGTAGAGTCCGGAACCAATTTGCTTCCGGGGTCTGCTAGGGAATAATGTGAGCTTTGGTTTTAAAATTGGGCTGTGGTTTTCTGTGGGAAAGGGATCCTCTAGACAATTTAATGCAAAAGTGGCGGTATGAATGGCGTTTTTGAAATTACCTTTTTTTAACCGACTTCAAAAAAGGAGGAGGTTATCAATTTGGTTGTATTTCTTTTATCATTATTTTTTATGTTTTTTACCTCAGAAGTCCGTCGTTTATAAATTAAATTTTTTTCTGTATCGCAACTATAAAGTGTGAAATAAAAAAAATATAACCGACTTCACTAAGAAAAAACACAACAATTTTGATTCTTTTAGATTCTTTTAGAATCAAAATAACTTTAATTTCGGAAGTCGGAGTTAAATAATCAACAAACAATACCGCGTAACCGTCCGGACCGAGCCCAAGTCGTCAACGGCGCGTACTGTTCCACGCGCGCCTCAAGGAGAAGTCAGCAACTGTAGGGGCCCAGCAGGGTCGAAGACTACTGGGGCCAAGGGTCTGGTTCTGAAAGGAAGTCTCGGTCCTGGTACGAAAGGCAACGATGGAACAGGAGTAGGTTTTTAGTCAGTAAAAGTTTGACACTATCTCCCGCACCGCCCAAGATCGGGAGATGTCATAAGACGATTTTCTCACTGAAAAAAAAAAAAATTGTTGGGCCTAAAAAGTTCAGTTTAGATTTGTTGTGCATTTATAGTTATCCTCATGTTTAAAAAATTTTTTCATTTATATTATATGGTTATATATAATATATGGTTTGCTGTAAGAAAACTTAATTGTGGGTTATTAAGCTTGCCATTGTAAATCAACTGTCTTTTTTTCGTTTGTTAAAATTGTGTGTACAATAAAGAATAAAAAAGGCCCTTACACTGGCAAAGGTTTTGACCAAAAATATTGAGAGTGTGAATAAATTGAACGGCGTATACCTCATGATGTTCCCAGTCTGCATACCAAAAAATATTTATCCCACTCTTAGGCGGGGCGAGAGATAGTGTCAGACTTTTACTGACTAAAACCCATTCCTGTTTCTTCATTGCCTTCGTCCCAGGACCCCGGGTTTCACTTTCACACTATCCGTGGCCCCAGTAGAAACTTCCTTGGCCACTGAGAAAAAAAACATATTCGGTGCCATAAACATAAAACCTTAAAGCCAGTTAACAAGTTAAAGTTGACAAGACAATTGACATATCAAGGTCACGTGACGTTACTATTTATATTTAAAAAGTATTGTACTGTAATTACGTTTTATTTTTGAATTATCATGCCTCGTTGCAATTAAACAGCTTCGGAGTACTCCGACATGATTTTAATTTATGTAGAGTGCCACAGAAACGCCGCTTTAACTATAGAGAGGTATGGGAACACCAAAGTTTGTCCGACGGTCCGACCAATGCGCGCATTATTGTTCGAGCTGTCCAGAGGATGCGGGAAAATCAATCTTTAATCCCGCAATTGGATAGTGCGTGTAAGAGTGGCACAGAGTGACTTGACGATAGAATTTTAAATACCTTGGAACGCAACCCTACCCTACGCATACTTCTAGTCTGCGTAGGGCAGGCAGGGACATGATTAAATATCGACAATATGTGAGTGATAGTGAGTGCTAAGTGATGAATTACATAATATCTATTAATACTGTAATATGAAAATATTGTAAGCAACCACTTTTTTTAAAAGAGTAACTTTGGAGTTTCTTGCCGGTTCTTCTCCATAGGAAACTACCAATTTGGAACCGTGCACTAGCTTCTGACGTTTTATAAGTGCCCATGTACGCCTATGTGAAATAAAAACTTTTGACTTTGACTTGGAATAGTTATTAAGATTAATAATTTTATTCATTAAACCCCAAGCGTTCGCTCTCAAACACATGATCTGAATTAAATTGTTCCAGTTCCGGTGGGCTATTTTTTTTCCTAAAGTAATTTCAATTAGTGCGTGGCAACTCCAAATATATACCTATTTCAATGAATTCTAATATTACATTAATAATCCTCCATTCATTTCAAATTATTTTTTTTACTAGTACTTTACCAAAGCCATATAATTAAAGCTGAATTCTAATTACCTATAGAATACCGCAAAAGAATATAATTGATTTCAGGAACCCTATAAAAAGATATAATATTATGTGTGGGTGGTAGATTCTGAGTATTTTTCTTTAGAGTTCAATATTCATTAGAATGAAGGCTATATTTAAGTTACCGGAGATTTATTGTGAAGGACGGCACGGTTGACATTATTTCTGGTTGTTCTCGTATCGTCTCTGCATAGACACAACCTTGTAGCTAGGATGAATAATCCTATATATTGAAATATGTAATGTATTATTGTATCAGCAACTTGCTCTGAAGTACTCTCTTGTGGAATCAGAGGTGCCGTACTACAGGTATGTGCCCGACCCAGTTCTCGATAATGGCGAAATCACATTGTACTGGGATCGGTCCATCATCACTGACAGGACTATTGTAGTCAATAAGCTTGATATAGTGGTATCCTCCTACGGTTTGCTGACATCTCTTTGAGAAGCGCGTGGATCACTACGAGTTGTTGACGACTGGCTTGGTCCGGTCAATTACCGGACGGCAAGCTACCCATTGCTCGACGTCCGCAAGCCCGCGTCTACGGTGGGTGATAATCGGGGTCAGAATCTCGGCGGCTGGTGCGGCTTCCTCCTTCGCTAGCATTACTGCTTTGGAGCAGGAGGCCACCGCCTGCCATTCCTCCTCGCTTCGCTGCCGCCGACGAGGACACGAAGATGCTCCGCACAAGCGGGGCACACCTCCACCGTATGCTCCACCGTATCATCCAATGACCTGGCTTGTGCGTCTCGCATCCACCGGATTCCCGCAACCCTCATCAGTTCGTCGGTCTAACTTGTGAGGAAAAAAAGAAAGAAAAATAAATTACAGAAATACAAACTCCCACTGCCAAGTCAGTTGAAAAACAGTGCCGGAAATACAATACTACTTTATTATCTTCAACACAAAAGGCATTGTAGTCATCGCATTAAAAAGCCACGAATACAAATTTCATTTACTCCATTAGATACAACGTCTGCAATTCTGCTGGTTCCCTAAAGCGTGGGTTTGATGAAGCTATTCAGATTGGGTCCACCCACGCGGTGGGTACACATATTACGTATGCAAATGGCGACCGGCGTGTGTGTAAACCTCTAAGCAGCCCACCGCTGCTCTGTCCATCGCCTAATTTTGTGATGGCACCGTTTTAATTTTATGTCAGTTTGTGATTTTTATTTCTTAATTTTTTAACTTATTTTGTAATTATTATTAGTTAATAAAATCGAGTCAAAATTACTAGAATGTAGTCTTCATTTTTGTATAATAATGTCGGTTGTATTTGCAGTTAATTAGGTAAATACATGGTAAATATAACATGTCTTTACCAACTGGTTATTTAGGTAGCAATATCCCAAAAACCAAGAACCTTCTGGGAAGAAATTTCGAGTCAGTGAATCAAAGCCGATAAAAAAATAAAACTGGGCAAGTGCGAGTCGAACTCGCGCACTGAGGGTTCCGTACAAACTTACCTATGAAAACAGTTTAATTCCCAAATTGTAACTCAGCACAAATTAAGTCAAAGATTTTTCCGAATCGCAAAAAAAGTTTTTTTTGTTTAGACATAACTACAAATTCTCAGTTTTCAGATTTTTTTCTACACTTGTGCTATAAGACCTTGCCATATGCCAAATTTCAGAATTCGAGGTCAGCGGGAAGTACCCTATGAATTTCGATTCCCTTGAGAGTGTCGAAATATACGTTTTTTAGACATAAACGATCTTTTGTTCCGCATCTTTTGTTTTCGTTAACTTAGAAGTTTGATTTTTTCACAGCTTCAAGTGACCGCAGACATGAGTCTAACGTTTTAATTTTAACTTGATACCTCCACGCGTTATCGAGATAAAGGGTCTCGACAGACAGACAGACAGATGGACAGACAACAAAGTGATCCTATAAGGTTTCCGTTTCTTCCTTTAGAGGTACGAAACCCTAAAAACCGTGAAGTTTTCCTCCTCAAGAATTCCTCCAAAAATAGAAAAAGATAAAATTAGTCCATCAATGTAAAAGGGACTCCAACCTCCATCCTACTATATGAATGACGTAGGAATAGGAATTTTAAGCTGTCACAACAATGTGTGACGGCTTCGCGATTTCATATTGATTTTATATTTTGTGATTTCCTTCAATCTTGATACGTACTGAATACGTAAGTTGAATGGTGTGTTTTGGGCTTTTGTTCGTGTTCAATGATATTATATGTGTCTATTTTTAGAAGGAACTGTAAAAAGGAATTCTGTAATTTTCGGTAAATAAAACAGAAGTCGTTTTTGTTGAAGATGATTTCGGTTGTACTTACGAGTCCAAATGGAACTTTGCCGGTTTTTTGACGTTAGTTTGAAAATCGACTGCCGATTCGCTGTTGTGCTTACCTAGAACAATAAAATGTTAAATTAACATCAGGTTTAATCTATACTAATAATATTACAAAACTGAAGAGTTTAATTTGTTTGAATGCGGTAATCTTAGGAACTACTGCCCCCATAGCCAAGTTACAACCGTTTCGTTTCGATCTCTTTTCGTTGATTACCTCGAGTCTGCCACGCCTCATGTTCCGTTGTTCTGACCACGTGACTGAGCGTTTAGATGACGTCAGAACAAAGGAATCGGAGACGTGCCCGACTCGAAATGTTTGTAACTTGGCTAGGGGGGCTGATTCGGATTGTACATTTTTTTTTGTGTTGGATAGCCTATCTCTCGAGGAAGGCTATATAAATCACGCTATGACCTACGGGAGTGAAGCAGTAATCAAAGACGTCGGGGATAGCTATTTAAATGTACAGAGGGCCGATGAGACACCGAAGGACATAAAAAAAACTGTATCTACACTTATAATAGGGGTTAAAGTATGAAATTACCGTTTTTTAAAACAAGTTGCTTTGAAGTGATAAGACAGATATTACAGAAAATATAAAACACAAAGAATCCAACAAATACCTAATTTTGGAAAAAGAATAACGTATACCTTTAATATAAAGTTTATTTGAACTTATAATTTCAAGTCAATCCAAAGATATAACACTTCAAAGCAACCCGTTAAAAAAACGGCAATTTTATAGTTAAAGACCTAATATTATAAAGAGGCAAATTTTGTTTTTTTGTTTGATCTTTGAAAGTAACGATAGAAAGCTGCTTTATTCCTAAGTGACATAGGCTATATTTTATGTGCACGGGCGAAGCCGTGGGTAAAAGCTAGTATTCCATAACTTTAATAATCAGAAGTCGGTGTTATATAATGAAGAGACAAAACATGCTCAAATACGACTAGGATACATCGTTTTATTACAGAGTTCCTGTGCCTACTTTCCACCTTTCGGCTCCATCATCAGACCAGTTCGATGGTACATTATAGTTATAAAGTATGAAATAATTGCACATTTCTGTTCCTGTAAGCAAAAAACAACCCCACTCATCTTGTTTAACAAAACTCAGATAAAATTACAAAAATTTTAGAATAAGTGCGAGTCGGACTCGCGCACTGAGGGTTCCGTACAAACTTACCTATGAAAACAGTTCAATTTCCGAATCGAGTCTCAAATATTTTTACGAATCTCAAAAATGTTTTATTTTGTGACATAACTACAAATTTACAGTTTTCAGATGTTTTCGTATACTTATGCTATGATACCGTGCTTTATGCAAAATTTCAGGATTCTGGGTCATGGGTCCCTATGTATTTTAACTCCCTTGAGAATGTCGAAATATACGTTTTTTGAGACATAAACGGCCGTATCTTTTTTTTTCGTTAACTTAGAAATTTGATTTTTTCACAGCTTTAAGAGACCGCAGACCTGAGTATATCGATTTAATTTTAACTCGATATCTCCACGTGTTCCCGAGAGTAAGGATCTAGACAGACAGATAGATAGACAGACAGACGGATGGACAACAAAGTGATCCTATAAGGGTTCCATTTTTCCTTTTGATGTACGGAACCCTAAAAAATATCACATTAGAAAACACCGACCGCGGACTCCATTAAGTACATTCTATGACGTCACGCTGTCGTCAAACACATAACCGGTTTACACGGGTTATTAAACTGGAGACGATCGGATATAACCGGATTACGCCGGTTTAAGCCGGTACGTACCCATGCCAGTCACAATGTGTCTATGTCGTAATTATTTTTAGTTCGACGTGTCGCGACATGCCGTTAGAATATCCAGGGAATACAGCTTCTTAGTAAGTTAAGGGGGCTAGAAAGGGTTGGGGGGTACACCCCTCCCTCTCCTATGTATATTCAAGAGTAAATCGGATTGTCCGACGACTAGGGGCTTCATTAACTGAGAAATTGTCTCGAACTTAATTTGTTACTTAGTATACCAATTATGTTTGGGTTTGCTGTGTGTGAACGTGCCTTGGATGATCGAATCAGGAATGAGCGCAAGTTCGATCGTGTATGGAAAACTGCTTTCATCTTTGGGATGGGTCTGCCAAATACCAGCTTGATGCCCTGAAGTCGATTGAGAAGCGAGCCAAGAGGATCATCGGTTATGATGCACTTGTTCTCTTTAAGTCAAGAGTGAATAGGTTACTTCTAGGCAAGCGTGCTCCATCGTCAGACACATCATCGCTTACCATCAGGCGAGATAGTGGTCAAATGCAAGCCTATCAATAATAAAAAAAAAGTGAAGATATGCGCAGGAGAACCAACGTTACCTATATAGCCCGAACAATCGCCGAACTTAAGTGGCAGTGGGCAGGGTACATTGCTCGCAGAACGACGGTTGAAAGTTAACTCGTCATACTGGAGGAGGCCTTCCAACACAGACAGTGTTAGAAGGCCTCTCGCAAGGTGGACCAATGACCTGATGAGGGTCACTGAAATACGATGGAAGTGAGACAGATAAAACCTGCCGTCATGGCTACAATTTAACAAAACATAAAAGAAAATCTGCTAGTACTCAGGCTTTCTGTCTATGAGATCATCATCATCTTCCATCACGGGGGCCCACTGCAGGTTGGTGTATGTCACATGTCTTCGAATGGTGGTTCTAGGACATGTCGGTTTCCTCACGATGTTTTCCTTCACCGTTTTGTGATATATACTATTAATTATGTATTAATTGGTACTTAGTATCTTTCTGTAAGACTATTTATTTATATTGAGTCAGTAAAGCAGATTGAAGTGGTGTACTTAAAAATATATTAACAAATGGCGTGTTAGTGTGACGTCAAAACTCCTATACTAGCAGAATTACGAGATGATTTCAACAAAGTTATCATCATTGAAAGCATTTGTCAAATTATATTACGAAGTTTAGAAGCTATAAGATCAGTTATAAGGATGGTTAAAATCATAACCCTCCTTTTGGCTTTGTTGTAGTCGGGTAAATATGAACCTCAAGGCTGCGTGCCTATTTTTAGAATGAGTAAATCACAATAGCTACAAATTCAATTCGAATCACTTTGCTACGCCATCAGTCGTAGTACTTGCTACGCGGCCGTCGTAGCGCGTGCTACGAATATTGAAAACTTCAAAATATTCATTGTAATACAGGTAAAAATATCTTGGAAACACATTTATTGTGCGTATAGCTAAGGAGTGGAGTTTTCTACCGGAATCTGTGTTACCTGATAGCAGTTTTAACCTGGAGGTCTTTAAGTCTGGAGTGAGTAGGTTACTTTTAGGCAAGCGAGCTCCATCGTCGAGCACATCATCGCTGACCATTAGCTGAGATATATCAATCATAATTTAAAAAACAGGGCAAGTACGAGTCAGCACGCATCGCGCACTGAGAGTTCCGTACAAACTTACGAATCACGAAGATATTTTCGAATCGCAAAAAAAAGTATTTTTTTTTGTGACGTAACAAAATATTTACTGTTATTATTATTATATTTATTCCTTTACCAAATTTTAGGATTCTGTGTACCCTAAGAATTTTAACTCCCTTGAGAGTGTCGAAATATACGTTATTTGTGACATAAACGGCCGTATCTTTTTTTTCGTTCACTTAGTGTGATTTTTTCAGTTTTAAGGGTCGTCAGACTTCCGTATATGGTTTAAAATTCAACTCGATATCTCAACGCGTTCCCGAGATAAACGATCTTGACAGTCAGACAGACAGATGGTTTTAACCTTTTGAGGTACCCTAAAAATACAGCCACTTTAAATCCACTCAAACATATATCAGTTTATTTTATACCCGAAACATATTGACACGAGTAATCCATTAAACATTATTATTTTATGAACAACAAAAAGTGTAAAAGCCATTTTTATAAACACAGCTTAAAAGCTTTTGAGGGTTATTTACAGATGGGTGGGATATTGCGGTACTAGTAAATACGACAAAAGTATCGAGTAATACTTTTGTTTCGATACCAAGTACAAATCATCATCATTATTATTTCAGCCAAAAGACGTCCACTGCTGGACAAAGGCCACCTTGGAGGTGTCGGCAGAGCCGAGTGAGAGTCGGTAGCGCAGTGGTGGCGGAGTGGTAACGGCCTCGACTTACGAGTTGTAGATCGCGGGTTACAAGCCAGGCGCATTACTTTGTGTAATTTATTTCATCATCACTGCTCTCAAAACGGTGAAGGAAAACATCGTGAGGAAACCGGCATATCCAAAAACCAAAAATCTAAGATATGTGACATTCCCCAACCCGCATTGAACTCGCGTGGTGAACGTCTACGGCCCATTCCCTCTCTTAGAAAGGAGGCCTGCCAACCACCATGCGGGCCCAGTGCGGATCGGTGGATGTTACATGTCTTCCAATTTTTAGTTCTAAGACATACCGTTCTCCTCACGATGTTTTCCTTCACCGTTTCGAGAGCAATGGCGATGAAACATATTACAATATGTAATTCACCTGGCTGGGTTTGAACCCACGACCAAAAAGGCTTGAGTCAGGGCCGTTACCACTAGACCACCACCATGAACTGCACCATAACCACCACACTGAAAAGCACCGTAGACTCGTCGCATTTTGCGTGTGGTCACGGCATTATACTGAGCATATGTGGCGCATATTTTTCACATAATATACCTATTTATAATATGTTAGTTCTAAATTTGCAGCCTGTTCCGCCAAATAAAATGTTTTTCTTTCTTTTCTTTCTTTATAAGATCAAAAGTCCTCTTTTTGATTGTAGTAGCAACATCGGTTTAAAATGAGTGCTTACTATTTACAATCAGAGCAACATTGCCACACGCAAGGAGCAGGTTGTCCGCAAAATACTTAGATTAGTTACTGTTTTTGTGTATTCGCTCAAGTTTTTTGTTGAATACACGTAATAATAAATAAATGAAAACATGATTTTATTTAATCATTTTACTTTAAAATAAATCATTAAAAGTATTCGTATCAGTAAGTATCGGATTTTAGGAGTACTCGTGTGAGTATAGTACCGAAAAATGATTTGAGTACTACTGATATGAGTTGGTATCGATACTGTGAGGATATCGGAACATCACTACTGGGCTACGTTGGCTCTCCGAGTCGAGGGACAGCTTTTAATGGCTCGAAATGAACGCTTTTGTTTCGAGCACACAGCTGTAAAAGCTGGGAACAATTGAGTGATCACCAATGTGTTTATCTCAATGAGATTCTCTTGTTTTAGTGAATTAAAATTTCTTTCATTGGTTATTTTTAGACATCGATACATAATATGTACTACGCACTAGATTACGCGTGCCGAACACTCACTTCAATCGGACTCAGGTGTAGAGTAATCCATACAACTTGAACATTACACTATGTTGAACGAAACGCGTAAGTGCCACGAAATTCATGGCGCTTAAGACATTTTGTTCGCGAAAAAATTATCCTCCTAAAAGCTATCTTAGCGCTGTATGTTTTAATAGTTTTATTAAACGGCGTAATGCCAATGTAGCGCCTCAGCGAACTTTTGTTTTAACTTTTCAGTATTTTGACAAATATTTTCCATGAACGTGCTTGTCTATCGCTAGAATATAATAAGTCGATTTTTTTAGAGTGGATTGAACTAAGAGCTAGATACAGTTTCCGTCAAACTAAATTTTAACGGTAATCATTGAATTTTACCATCTGCTGTTACACCATCACTTAAAACCTTGCTTTAACTGGTAATGGATAGCTCACCGCCTGGCCATCCGGTAAAAACCGAGCCTGTGTCATTGACGGCGCGTAGTGTTGCAAGGAGATGTCAGCAAACTCTAGGGGCATAGCAGGACCTATGGGGAAGTTGCGCAAATGACAACTGAAGGTTTTAGTCAGTAAAAATCTGACACGCCCTTCAGTTTCACCCTACATCGGGTTGATTTCCCGACTCAACAAAAGCTTTTAACCGTCCGAATTTTGAGCGGTTAATGTTGTCGTTATTAGTGACACCATTTTAACTATTACAGGTGAAACTCGTGTGGGCTTGCTCACAATACCATGGCACGGCGTCATGGATGTAAGGTACGGGGCCGCTTCGTAATAAGAATGTGGCTTGGCCCTTTCTCGCTTAGCCAGAGATTTGACGGGTTATTCGCACTTCGTCCCATTCGCACTTTGTCCCATGCAAGTAAGGGAAGAGGTAGGTTTGTGGACCAAAGTGGGTTGAATTTATAAAAAACCGGTCAAGTGCGAGTCGGACTCGCGCACCGAGGGTTCCGTGCAAATTTGTAGGTATTTAAATAGTTTATCACGGGTTTTTTTACCTTGAAACTTACGTCTTCCCTTACAAACTACTTGCATGGGACTAAGTGCGAATGGGACGAAGTGCGAATAACCCGATTTGACGACTGATTTTTTTTTGATATTATATTTAGTTTTTATGTTGTGTATTTAATTTTTATTTTGTTATTTTCTATAACTAATTATATTTATAATTTTAAAATAATATATTGCTCTTGAATAAATTGAAGTTGGTGCAATTTAATATTAATGTTTTATTGTTAAGGTTATAAGGGGTGCTCGCTGTTACGTAATTTTAGCCACATGGGTCGAACTCCAAGGTCTTTAGAAAAGTCTAGGCTTATGGTTGGACGAAATATACCTACCAATTAAGGGTCGTTTAAAACCAGCGTCAGGCAACTGCTACGTAGTTGAACTGGACCTATTTGGCGTAGCCGTGAGACATATTGATAGTGTTAATTTTTATTTCTCCTTATTTTTTTTATGTTTTATTTTAGTTTGTTATTCAATTATTTGTTGATTAATGTATCATGTTGTGCCAAATAAGCATATTTTCTTTCTTCTTCTTTTCTTTCTTTCTTTCATGCTGTGATCGATTGAAATGTCAAGACAATGGCTCCTGCTCTATGATTATTACTATTTATTATTTTTTGTTCTTTATAAAAATATATTGAAAGTTAAGATTTTTACTAAACGAAGGGCTTTGAAGCTACACTTCGGTTTTGAACATCTAAAAGTGATCACGTGGTCGAACCTGACCACTGAACAAACTTTAAACAAACAATATTGTGGTCTGTCGGACCGGACAACAAAAGTTACTTCAATGTTGATTTTGAATGATTGATTTTACTATTCCTATACAGTGCAATGAACTTTGGTGGTCTGGACCTATGGAGTGGGTCTAAATTAGGGGTGTGCCTGTGTTTTACGAGCCCACAGCTCGTCACGCATGCGGCAAACATGTCCTACCCAGTCTCAATTATGTTCGGCAGCTGTGATCCTACCTGATGGTAAGCAGTGATGCAATCGTTGATGGTGAATCTAATTAGTTTATTAGGAGTGTATTCACTCTAGCCTTAAAGACACCTAAATTATAATCGGACGGTAAGACCGCTGCAGGCAAATTGTTCTAATCATTCCATGTACGCGGTATAAACGACGAGGCAAAACGCTTAGTCCGGACCGTAGAGGTGTTAAGAACGTAAGGGTGGACACTCGCCGTACGTCAGGTTGTCCGATGGTAGAAAGGAGATAGCGGAATCAAGTCATGTAATTCTTACACATACGCTCCAAATTGTATCTTGTAAAATATTTATAGACTACCTTACGCCCGTGCTCCTGTGCTGTTTTTGAAACGTGATCATCATTGTATACTGCGCTCCATATAATACAATAGAAAATAGATATAATCCTCCATATAATATATATAGATACTCATGTAATCTGGAAAAACAGAAAATAAGAGCAAAACTATCAAAATTTTCATACGCCCTTCGCGAAATAAAAAAAACTACCAACCTGCAAACTGCACTTACTACTTACAGCTTACAGTAAACCGTAGGGGCCCAACAGGGCCGATGCCCGCTAGCTAGGACCGCGGAGAATTTCTGAAAGGAAAACCCGTAGTCCTAGAACGCAAAGGGTAATTGAAGGAAGGAAGGAAGAAGGTGTGGTTTTAGTCAGTAAAAGTCTGACTTCTCGCGCTCTGGGTGGAGCGGGAGGGCGTCCTCCCGCTCCACCCAGAGCGCGAGAAGTCATTTTGATGATTTCCCACCTAAAAAAAAAGCTACCTTACGCCCATGCTCCTGTGTTGTTTTTAAACGTGATCATCATTGTATGCCATATAATACAATAGAAAATATTTATTCGACACAGACACAGCACAACGGTAATAAACACAAAGTAAACAAGAAAAAAAAAACTGGGTAAGTGCGAATCGGACTCGCACACTGAGGGTTCCGTACAAACTTACCTATGAAAACAGTTCAATTCCTGAATTGAATTACGAAGATTTTTCCGAATCACAAAAAAACTTTTTTTTTGTGACGTAACTACAAATTTACATTTTTCAAACTTTTTCCTATACTTTTGTTCTGAGACCTTGCTTCATGCCAAATTTCAGAATCCTAAGTCAACGGGATGTACCCTATGAATTTTGATTCCCTTGAGCGTGTCGAAATACACGTTTTTTTTGCGACATAAACGGCCGTATCTTTTTTCCGTTAATTCAGATGTTTTGTTTTTTTTTACAGCTTCAAGGGACCGCAGACCTGAGTATGTTGTTTTAATTTCAACTCGATACCTCCACGCGTTCCCGAGATAAAGGGTCTTGATAGACAGACAGACAGACGGACAACAAAGTGATCGTATAAGGGTTCTGTTTCTTCCCCTAGAGGTACGGAACCCTAAAAATATTATGATATAACAATATTGTGCCGAGCGTGCCCGTACTGAAAAGGAAACATTTAACACAACTTGGCGTTATATTTTCTCCCGAACACCTACCTTAAGCCGAGTTAAGGAAACTCATTCCAAAAAGTTTTCTCGGAATTGCAACAAATCGTTTAAAACTAATTACACCTTAGTACGTTATTTAATTATGAATACAGTGAGAAATGAGTTCATAAGAGGAAGTTTGAAAGTGGCGCCAGTGACTGAAAAGTTAAAGGGGAATATTATCTTGGTATGGTCATGCGAAGAGGGAAGATGAAACTGATGTATTAAAAGAGTTATGAGTATGTGGGTTGATGGAGAAGGAGAAGGAGGCCAAAAAAAAAGATGGATGAATTGTGTGAGGAGTGATACGAAAGAAAAGAGTTTCAGTAATTTTTTGGTGGGAAAATCATTGCCTGTACCTAAGCCCGGCGCGAGAGATTGCTGCCGTTGATCGCCCCCACGAGGACACGGCGGTGCTCTGCCCAGGCAGTGCACACCTCTACCTTATGTTCCACCGTGTCCTCCAGGCAGTCCACACAATGGTGACACCCAGGCGTTTCTTCCGCACAAATCTGGGGCAGGAATCTCCCGAACTGACCATGTCCGGTGAGGACTTACGTCATGCAGAAGATAAGGACGCCGTGTTGCCTTTCCAGCCACTCCTCAAAGAGGGGACTTACTGCTAATTATGGCGTGCCCAGGGATTCAGTAATAGCATGACGGTTGACAGGATAGAATGGAAGAAAAAGTCATGTTGCACCGGCCGCAAGTGATACAAGGGTAGGAAGATGATGAAGGACCACTCAACATTTTTGATTTGAAATTGTTTAAAACTAATTTACTCGTAATAGTTAAGGGCAATGGAGAGGGCTAACGCTTGGAGTTTCCTTGCGTGAAGATATCCGCAGGAGGTTAGGTCCAAGGTTACCGTTATAGCCTGAAGAATCGTCTAACTGAAGTGGCAGTGGTCAGGGCACATTGCTCGCAGAACAGGTAGTCAATGTGGCCGAAATGACCGAAAGCCTTCGATAAGATGGACCTATAACCTAGTGGGAGTTGCGAGACTCCGATGAATGCGAGACGCACAGGACTGGTAGTTGTAGCGACACTTGGGGAAGGCCTAAGTCCGCGTGCTCCATCGTCCATCATCACATTATCGCTTACCATCAGGTGAAATACGCGAAAAAATAATAATAAAGAAAAAATCCTTTTTTTTATTCTTGATAGGTTCGCGCTTGACCGCTATCTCACCTGATGGACAGCGACGATACGGTCGACGATAGAGCGAGCTTACCTAGAAGCAAACCATTCACTCTTGACTTAAAGATTCCCGGGTTGTAGCCATCAGGAAACACAGATTCCGGCAAGGAATTCCACTCCTTAGCTGTACGCACAATGAATGTGTTCCCAAAACATTTTTTGCATATAGGTGGGATTTCCACCATGTACCGGTAGCGCATCGCCGAAAATCCTTCCTTAGATTTCACAGCTTTACTTATATTTTAGAGAAACAACTTGATAATATAGGGTATGTCAGAGCCAACCATCAAAATCGTTCGTTCAACACCATCAACATAGATTCAGACTCATTCAGAATTTCATACATTTTAAAGCTTGTAATTTCTCTTTACTAAAGCTCAAGTGAGTGAACGATCCACTACATTATTCAAAGAGATCAAAACGGTGAAACTGCATAACAATAGCGTTTATATTAGCGTTAGTAGTGCTAATGTTAGGCCTTGTCTAGAGTGTATGCGCGGAGACTGGAGCGGGAGCGGACGCGATTAGGTGCCTGAGAAAGAACGTCTGGCTTATAGAACCGGCGTGGTTCCTCAAGGTAAATTAACATCAAAAGAGTTACCGTGGCCCTGGAACGCAAAGGGCAACTGAAGAAACACAGGTGGGTTTTAGTTAGTAAAAGTCTGACACTCCTCCCGCTCTGTTCAGAGCGGTAGAAGTAATTTGACGATATCCCCTTTAAAGCTGCCTCGCTCCGCTCTGGTGGACAGACACAGACAGCAACTCCACTCAGCATTACTCCTTTGCTCCACTGTGCTACCTCGCTCCGCCCCGGTGAACGGGCAGCCTAAAACAGGGTTAAACAATAAACGATCCAAATAGTGAGACCGCTTCATCTCGTCACAATAGGCCCGCCGTTGTCAATTCACTATGGACACAAACGGCGGTATCGGTATGTTATTTATACTTGAAGCCGAATTTACATCTCCCGAATGTACTTAAGTCCACCCGAATTAACGTGAGTGAGTCATGGCGAGGTGAATGACGAGCACGCATGAGTAAACAGCGCGTTCACCTATTCGCCTCGCGCACTTTATATACAAATGTTTCGTCGAACGACGAAGCGAATGGCGATACGAGTAGCGAGGCGAATGGTGAGGCGAGTGGCCAGGCGAATTCTCTGGCCAGTGGCGAGGCGAACGTAGAGCATGAATGTGTAAAAGAAAGAAAGAAAAATATTTTATTTGGCACACATGGACACACGGATACACACACTATAAAAACAAAATGTAAAACAACATAGAAGAAAAAAAAAAACAATGTGTGTCTCACGACTGCGCCAAATAATTCCAGTTCAGCAAAAATGCCAGACAACTACATGAAAAGCGTGAAAGCTCCTCACTTTGTCCGTGGCCTTAGGAAGGTAAGTTTAATGGACTTCATCAATAAATATAATAACGTAACTGCTATTGGAAAAGCCTTCGGGTAAACGGTAATAAGACGTTTATTTAGTGTATATGTCGTGGCCAGATCTTAGAAATTGATCACTTCATGATATGGCCAAGTAAAACTGGCCAGATCGTTTTAAACGTTAACGTATATCAATCCTCGTTTGGCCTACTTTCTTTAGACCTTTTATTATCATAGAAATCCTACATCAATAATAAGACCAAACGAGGATTGACATATCATCAAATGTTAACGTTTATACGATCTGGCCAGTTTTAGATGGTCATATTATGAAGTGATCAATTCTAAGGGCTATATTTCAGCTCACCGTCCGACCGTCCGGTAACTGACCGGACCGAGCCCAAGTTGTCGACGGCGCGTAGTATTTCACGCGAGCCTCAAGGAGATGTCAGCCCAGGGGCCCAGCAGGGTCGAAGCCTACTGGGGCCAAGTGCCTGATTCTGAAAGGAAGACTCGGCCCTGGTATGAAAGGCAACGAAAGGACAGGGGGGGGGTTTTTAGTCAGTAAAAGTCTAACACTATCTCTCGCACCGCCTAAGAACGGGGGATGTCATTAGATGATTTTCCCACCGAAAAAAAAGACAAAGTTCTTCGATGTACGCGGTATAAAATAACGAGGTAAATCGCTTAGTACGGACCGTAGAGGGGTCAACAACGTAAGGGTCTCGTTTGTCTTCAATTCCTTTTACGCTATTGCAGATGACCAGTCCATTCAATGCCTGTTGTACTGTATTGATGTTAATTCCTGTCTTTCAGTTGGGCTAGTTGCTTAGTTGAATTGCCTCGTTAGTATGCGATTGTCATCCACATTTTGGCACCCACATTGAAGTCAAGAAAGGGAAGGTGAATATGGATTTCTATACGTGAGGAAAATGTTGCGTTAGAACGTGGCTTTAAGTGAGGAAAGTGTTGAGTATAAATGTGAATGGATAATAATAAGAAACTTGGAAAGATAGGTGATAAGAAAAGGATGATTACAAATTAATAGATAATTCTTTAATAAATATACACTAATGAAGCATGTTAAACATTGATTGCTGTTTACAGTAATAATTGGAATTCAGATTTTTGTAGAGCAGTGGTTGCCGAGTGGTAACAGCCCCGACTTACGAGTTGTAGGTCGCGAGTTCAAACCCAGCTAGGCGCATTACTTTGTGTAATTTATTTCATCACCACTGCTCTCAAAACGGTGAAGGAAACCTTTAATTTCGGAATCGGTGTTAAATAACGAAGAGACAAAACTATTATAGAAATAACAACAACATCAATACAACGGGTATTTATTTTCTCGAAGTGTATTGAAAAAAGTTTGATACATGTAGAAATTTGTCACTGCAGAATTTGGTTCCGTTTGGCGAAGGTGTTATCGCCCGTGGCTCGGGCGAATTCCGCCCCGGTCACAAAGACAAACCTTTTGCACTTGTATCAAACTTTTACTGTACTATTTTAACTTGAAATTCATATAGGTAGTACCTATTTATAAATTTTGTATTTCTCATATATCATTAAGAACAGGTTTTGGTTCACATACTTTGTAAAAAGGACCACGGCCTTCCAAAGATCTACCGTCCAGGGCAATCCTTCATTCTACTTATCATTATAGTCGGCCTTATAATGTTCCCACTGCTGGGACACAGGCCTCCTCTCTAGGAGAGGGAATGGGCCGTAAACCACCACGCGGACCCAGTATGGGTTGGTGGATGTCACATGTCTTCGAATTTTTGGTTCTAGGACATACCAATTTACTCACGATGTTTTCCTTTGCAGTTTTGAGAGCAGTGGTGATGAAATAAATTACACAAAGTAATGCGCCTGGCTGGGTTTGAACCCGCGACCTACAACTCATAAGTTGGAGCCATTATCACTCGTACACTCTAGTTATCATTATAATTCCTAAATACCGACATATTATAAAGTTAATAAAAAGGGAAATCTAAATAAAGACCGTGAAGACTAAATCAACATTCATACGACGAAAGTTCAATTATATGGAAAAGAAGAAACGACTTGTCATACATAATTCAAAGATCTGCGAAGATCAAACAGGCAATGTATACGAGGAACAATAAGTATTGGATTGACTTTTTTCGAGTTTTTTCTTATATTTAAAGAGACTTCGAAGGAATCGGGTATTAAATGTACATACTGCAAATAAGGTAGGTTTTTTTCCAGTGTGTACTACATTATGTTTCTTTTTTGCGATGGGGAAATTATCTAATGACTACTCCCGCTCTAAGGCAGAGCGTCATGGCGTGCCAGATTTTTACTGATTAAAATCACAACTATTTTCCTTCAGTTGTACGTTCCAGGACCACGGGTTTCCCATCAGGTCAACCCATGGCCCCAGTAGACTTCGGCCCTGTTAGGACACTACGTTTTACAAATATTTCTTTGAGGCGCGCGTGGAACTATGCGCCATCGACGGGCTCGTTCCGGACGGTTACCGGACGGCTGGTCGGCAAGCTACCTAATGCTCGTCGTTCATAAGCCCACAGTGTGGGCATGATGCTATTTTTTTGTCGTATTGCAGTGCCACTCAATGATCTATATCTATAAAAGCGAAATACCACGAACTAATTAATCACGAAATCTCAGAATCTATAACACCTACAAACTGAAAATTTGGCAGGTAGGTTCCTTATAGGGTGTAGACATCCGCTAAGAACGGATTTTACGAAATTCTACTCCTAAATGGGTAAAACGGGGTTCCAAAGTTTGTATGGTGAAAGTTACTTTCACGCTCGCAAAGCAACTAGAAATTAAATAAGTTACCAATTCCACAACTTTCACACCACTCCATCTAGTCCCAAACTAAACAGAGCTTATGCTATGAGTACTAGACAACTGATAAACATGCTTTATGTTTCTAAATATATACTATAGATAAATTACACTTAAACACAGAAAAAATGTCTGTGCACATAACACAAACATTTGTTTTGGGTGGGAATCCACTATCTTATGCCAACAAGCGAGTTAAAAAATCTTAGGTACAGGTAGGTCATGTCGATCTATGTGTATCTACACATCCCGTACGTGTCGCTGTTGTCGATTTTTCTTACTTCTCCAATTTTCTATTTCTATTTAACTTTCTCTCCACAATTCTTGTCAACGTTTTCAATTGATAGTCGAAACATATTTCACGCTTACATTGACGCGTAGGCGTCTAAAGAGGTCCAACTGACCTTATACTTGGAGTTAGAACTGGGTGCCATTTCAAATGTCATTGAATTATTTCACAATTGAATTCGAAGGAGCTGAGTAGAATCAGGCGGGTTACAAGAGAAATGTCTTCGCCTACGTGAATGTGGAAATTTGATCCAAGGAATTGTTTTACCAGAATAATATAAATACAGGCCATGGTCTTATATTAATAATAATAAAAACATTTAATTCGGAACTTGCCATATTTTGATAACAATTTAAACTTAAAACTAGTGTTAGTAACATAAAGAACAAATACTATTGGTACTTATTCCAAGGTGGGTGAGACACACGAACCTAGGGAATATCTATTTGACGGCGTGCAGTCGTATCCACTGCCCCAAGATCGGAGAGTCCCACTTGTCAGCAAAGTTCTGAGAATGGTGTTGGGGTTGGCACATACTCGGCATAGGAAAGAGGCACATCTTTTGCGCATGTTACACGAAAAACTGTCGACGTTTGCGTAGGCAAACATGCCAGACGCACTACTATAACGCGGCAGCCTCAGCAATACCCGGAACGTATTGTATATTAGACACGCTGGTCGCTGTATGCCTTCTGCGTAAAGTTCATCCGCAAGCTGCACGTGTAAAAGGATTGGCAGAAAGTTTTGAAAAGCGTCTAATAAGGAAAAGGCCTGAGTCGACGGCGCATTGTGACAAAGAGATGATTAACAGGGCTCGTTAGGACTGATGCCAAGGCTGTGGGGTTCGAAAGAGACACCGCAGCCCTGGTACGTAATGGGCACGCCATAATCATGACGGTAAGTCCCCAACAAGCAAAATAATCCTGGAATGCGATTATATAATGCCTCGTGGACTTATAAAGCTCCGATGATGGTTTTGTTGGTTGCTATTGCGCTTTTAACAGCATAAATACATGCTGCCTTTACTCAAGTACGTTTAATTCTATAACTTGTACTTCATCATTTCAGCCGAAAGACGTCCACTGTTGGACATAGGCCTCCCCCAAATGTCACCACAATGAATGGTCCTGTGCGTCTCGCATCCATCGGATTCCCGCTACCCTCACCAGGTCATCGGTCCACCTTGTGGGAGGCCTTCCAACGCTGCGTCTTCCGGTACGTGGTCGCCATCTGTTCTGCGAGCAATGTGCCCTGCCCACTGCCACTTAAGTTTGGCGATTCTTCGGGTTATGTTTGTAACCTTGGTTCTCCTGAGGATATCTTCATTTCTGATGCGATCACGCAAGGAAACTCCAAGCATAGCCCTTTCCATTGCCCTTTGAGTGACTTTAAGCCTTCTGATGAGGCCCATTGTAAGAGACCACGTTTCGGAGCCATATGTCATCACTGGCAACACGCACTGGTTATTGACTTTTGTCTTGAGACACTGTGGTATATTGGACGAGAAGATACCGCGCAGCTTCCCGATTTCGAATCAACGGATTTCTCGTAGTCCACAAACGCTAAGCAGAGAGGCTGATTACACTTCTCAGTCTTCTGTATAACCTGCCGCAGCGTATGTATGTGGTCGAAAATGCTGAAGCCTTGCCTGAAGTAATTTGTATTTAGATCGGTATACAGGACCATATTTCTTGGCAAATATAGGATCAAGACTGAGTGAAACAAGAGTAATTGCACTCAAGAGCAATTTACTCCCATAATTCGGACTTATATGCGCCTATAAAATAACATCTGCGGACCATTTAAATCTTAATACTCCTGTAAAAGAATGGACCAGGAAAATATGTACTGAGGAGCAATTCTCTTACTTTTTTAATTTTTACTTATAACCTCAAACAATTTAATATTTTATGGTCAACATAAGTAAATTACTGTAAATCATTTACGGTTTGATTTTACATAAGCTTAAAAGTGTTAAATCAATTTCATATCCATGTTTTAAAAACAATAAATCATCAAGATTATAACAGCACTGCATAGCAAAGCATAATCAGCCTTTTAATGTTCCCACTGCTGGGACTCAGGCCTCCTCTTTAGGACAGGGAACGGGCCGTAATCAACCACGCGGGCCCAGTGCGGGTTGGTGAATGTCAAATGTTTTCGAATCTTTTTTGGTTCTAGGACATGCCGGTTTTCTCAAGATATTTTTTTTTCACCGTTTTGAGAGCAGCAGTGATGAAATAAATTACACAAAGTAATGCGCCTGGCTGGGTTTGATCCCACAACCTACAACTCGTAAGTCGGGGCCGTTACCATTCGGCCACTACTGCTCGATAGTGATTTGTTCACTGTAATTATTATTATTCTTGTTCCTTATCCAGAATTGGAATGAGAAAGCGAGAAATCATAATCGTTGGAAAGAATGGAGGGAGGCCTTTGTCCAGTAGTGAACAATATGGGCTAGCTATAATAATAAAAAAAATATTATTAACTTTTACTAACAGAAGTTGATGTTTGGAAAAGGCAAATTATCAATTAATAATAATATTCACACAACTATCACACAACGCCGTTTTTAAACTTGCATGCACTTGATGGCAAAATATTTAGGACTGTTATAAAAAAAAAAACATTTATGTACTATACCCATGTTTGCAAAATATGTATAACCGCTATTCCGGGAATAAAGTCTTTAGACTCCATTCATTTTGTTCCCAGAATATTTAAAGGGTAAATGAATATGAGATTTTAGCAGAATGTAACAGATGCAAGCACGGATGGCGTGGGTTGATGAATACAGCGAAATGGAATTAATTTCATCGTTATTAAATAATGCGTGGGACCGTACTCCTACGTTATAATTTTTTTACAGAGCACAATAATGCGCGATACACTCACTTTGTCTGTTCACAATATAATATGAGCTTATAGAAAAATTGCTAGGCGCGTATTAATCTAATTTTTTACTGTAACTTACCTATATTGATATTTGCAGGAGTAATTGCATTGATGTAATTCAATTACAGGAGTAATATAGGCGTATATGGCATTTCAGTGGTCTATTATAAATACGTTATAAGTAAAAGTAGACATATAAAGTGGCCTTTTGGAGGTATGCGGAACAGAGAGTAAAATCTGTAGGATTTTACTCTCTGTTCCGCCCTCTTCCTCCTTGGAACCTCCAATGAAAAGGGAGGATCCTCCGGCTAGACGGGTGTTATGCCTGGTCGGCAAATAATTTCGGGCTGTTCTATATGTTGAAATTGCGCGGAGAACTTTAAATGCGCGATGCAGGATTAGTTATTATGGACACTTTTCGCAACTTATATAAGTCTCATATGGTCCTCGATAAATGAGGGTTCTAGGATAGTCTAAAAACCACTTTTTGCGAATTAGGTCACCTGTTTGAGGAGTGGCTGGAGAGACGTCACGGCGTCCTCACCTTCCACATGACACAGGTCCTGACCGAACATGGTGAGTTCGGGAGGTTCCTGCACTGGATGCGTGCGGAGGAAACGCCAGGGTGTTACCATTGTATTGACCGCCCGGAGGACACAGTGGAGCTTACGGTGGAGGTGTAACCCGCTTGGGCAGAGTAGAAGAAGGAACATAGGAGAGGGTTTTAGTCACTAAAAGTGTGACACGGCCTCCCGCTCTGGGGGAAATCATAGGGTGATTTCCCACCTAAAAATAGCCCTAGTACGCAAAGAGCTTCTGAAGGATCACGGGTGGGTTTCAGTCAGTATAAGTCTGACACTCCGACTCGTTCTTCCTAGAGTGGGAGCATTGTCAATCAAAGAGAAAGTCCAATCTTTAAAGCCTTGAGCACAGGCGTCGGGTAGCCAGATCTTTCGGTGTTTTACAGGTTGCATTTTGGAGAGTGTGCGCGAGAATTGCATGACTTGATTCCGCCATCTCATTTCTACCATCGGAAAACCCGACGTACGGCGAGTATCCACCCTTACGTTTTTGAAACCTCTACGGTCCGTACTAAGCGTTTCGCCTCGTGGTTTATACCACGTATATCGAAGGACTGGAACAATTTGTCTGCTGCGGTCTTCCCATCCGATTATAATTTGGGTGAGTTATAGGCTCTTAATAAACTAGTGCGCCTCACCATCAACGATTGTATCACTGCTTCTCATCAGGTGGGATCGCAGTCAAGCACTAGTTTATAACAAAATTAAAAAAAAAAAATATATTCAATTATTTCTCACCAAAATAAGGCCTTTTTTCTTGTGCAGATTTTCTTCTAAAGACGTTGAGTTGTTATTCATTAAATCTATACTAATACTAATAACAAAGCTGCGGAGTTTGTTTGTTTGGTTGAATGCGTGAGTAGGTTTTTGGTCAGTAAAAGTCTGACACTATCTCTCGCTCTGTCCAAGAGCGGGATTTGTCATTAGATTTTCCCACCTAAAAAAAAAACCAGGAACTAAAGAATCGAATCAAGAAATATTTTAGTGTTAGATAAATCACCTATTGAAGAAGGCTAGGCTTTATAAAATCACGCTACGAGCAAAAGGTGTGGAACAGTAACCAAAGACAAGGGAGACAAAACATTTAACAGGCTTACACATTTCCAAAGTCAATAGGAAGTTGAAGTTAAGTGAAGTAAATTTTAAACGTGTTAGTGTATAATCATTACCAGTTTTCAAGTTTGTAAACAGTATGATATGTTACTTATAAGTCTTTTTTTTTTAATGTGGTTAAATCATAATATAATGACATCCCCTGCTCTTTCGTGTCAGACTTTTACTGACTAAAAATCCACTCCTGTTCCTTCTTTGTCATTGTTCCAGGGCCCCGGGGATCTCTTTCGCATCACTCTTGGCCTCAGTAGGCTTCGACCCTGCTTAGCTCTACGTTCGCTGACATCTCCGTAAGGCGCGCGTGAAACACTACGCGCCGTCGACGGCGATCTAACCATTGCTCGACGTCCTTAAAGCCGAGCCTATGGTGGCATATAAGTCAACATTATAATTGCATTCTATACAAAGAAGTATTACTTGTTCCTTTTCGTGTTGTTTAACAATGAAAATCAATGGATCCAAATCAAATCAGGCGTGTTTAAAAGAGGATTATCGAACGTGTGTACGAACGATAAGGTGATCTTTGATGTTTGTTGAACGGTTCTATTTGCAACCTTATAACGTGAGATATAAGGTGGAAAAATCTGTAGGTGTTATTTTTAAAAAAATATAAACCAGTGCTTGACTACGATCCCACTTTTTTATTATTGATAGGCTCACTTTTGACCACTATCTCACTTAATGGTAAGCGATGATTTTTTTTTCGGTTGCAAAATCATCTTATGACATCCTCCGCTCTTGGGCGGAGCGCGAGATAGTGTCAGACTTTTACTGACTAATAACCTACTCCTGTTCCTTCGTTGTCTTTCGTACCAGGGCCGAGTCTTCCTTTCAGAATCAAACCCTTGGCCCCAGTAGGCTTCAACCCTGCTGGGCCCCTACGGTTTGCTGACATCTTCTTGAGGCGTGCGTGGAACAGTATGCGCCGTCAACGGGCTCGGTCCAGACGGTTACCGGACGGACGGACGGCGAGCTACACATTGCTCGCCGTCCGCAAGCCCGTGCCTACGGTGGCCGGAAATCGGAATCGGAATTCCAGCGGCGGTTGGGGCGTGATCTCAGGCGTGCGGCTTCCCCCTTTGCTAGCATTACTGCTTCGCAGAAGGAGGCAACCGCCTACCACTCCTCGCTCATGACCATGGCCTGTACTAAGACCCGGGTAAGCGATGATGTGGTCTACGATGGAGCACGCTTGCTTAGAAGTAACCTATTCACTCTTGAATTAAAGACCCCAAGGTTAGGTTAGGTTAGGGCTATCAGGAAACACAGACTCCGGCAAGGAATTCCACTCCTTAGCTTAATATTGTAATAATAACCCTCTTATCTGAAATCGACCTTCGCTCGGAGAGCGGAAACTAATATTATGTTGTACCTAACTACACTATAATGTGTGTGTTGGATACTTGTTGTTGATGTGTGTGTTGTTGATCAATCATTTATCAACGGTTGAACGGACTTTGATGAAATTTGGAACATTATTATTATTTGTTAAGACACACTAACAGCTGATGCGTTTGTTTCAAATAGTTTAGAGAGATTTAAGGCAGAAGTGGCACAAGTGGGCCACGTACGCCGATCTGGGCGCGTCGTTATCCATACATTTTATATGGCAACTAGACCACGCGACGCGACTCTACGTAAAAATTAGGCGTGGCACACGTGTGCGTCGGTCTAATGTGGCTCCCGCTTTAGTCTATCCAACCAATTTAATCGGCGAGAACAGTCGTGACCCAGTGGCAACGGCCCCGACTTACGAGTTGTTGGTCGCATGTTCAGCCAAGCGCATTACTTTGTATAATTTATTTCATCGCCATTGCTCTCAAAACGGTGAAGGAAAACATCGTGAGGAAACCGGCAGGCCCTAGAACCAAAATTCGAAGGAATGACATCCACCAATCCCTACTACTGGGCCCGCGTTATGGATTACGACCCATTCCTTTTCTTAGAGAGGAGGCCTGAGTCCTAGAAGTGGGACCACTTTAAGGCTGATTATGCTTGCTTCTCCATGGAGTTTCTTGCACATTCTTCTCCATAGAGATCTATGCTTTGGAACGCTACTGTTTATTTTGGGACTAGATGGCGTCAGAAATTAAGATATCCGCAGGAGAAACCAAGGTTGCGGACATAGCACGAAGAATCGCCAAACTTAAGCGGCAATGGGCAGGGCACATTGCTCGCAGAACAGATGGCCGTTGCGGCCGAAAGGTTCTGGAGTGGCGACTGCATACTGAAAGATGCAGTGCCGAAAGGCCCCCTACAAGGTGGACCGATGTAGTGAAGGTTGCGGGAATCCTATGGATGCGAGACGCACAGGACCGTTCGTTGTGGCGACATTTGGGGGAGGCCTATGTCCAGCAATGGACGTCTATCGGCTGAAATGATGATGATTATGAATGATGAGATGGCGTTGGTGAAAGTAATGGAATATTATTAATTAGGTACACATCTCAAAAAAAAAAAAACAGTTGATGACGCTGTTTATACATTTCCGTGAGATAATTTTCGCCACAAAAAGCTAGTTGGCTATAAGTGATCTGATTAACTCAGTATTAACATTTACCTAACAAAATCTATCACTTCGAAATTCTGAAGTCATAACGTTTAAACTCTAACTTACATTACCTCCCAAATCTATTTCTAATCGAGTGGGTATGGATCGATTCCTCTCGATAACGTCGTTCACTCGGATCGGGCGTCCCTTTCGGCCAGAAGGTCATGGATTGGCATAGAGAATGGATTGAGCATTATATTTACAAAATCGTTTACTATGTAAAAAGAAAAAGTCGTTAATTCTAAATCCGTTTGAATGAGATTTGCTCCATTGGAATATACACACATCATTATCTCCGCCTTTTCCCAACTAGCTTGGAACCCCAAGCTCAAGAGTGAATAGGTCATTTTTAGGCAAGCGTGCTTTATCGTCCACCATATCATCGCTTACCATTAATTAAGATAGTAGTCGAACGCTGGCTTGTCAACAATTATAATAATCTTCCTAGTCTATTCCCAACTAACCGATTTGACTGGAATCCGACTCCACGACGGCTTCCAGTCTGGCCGGGTCCAGCTGAATACCCGTGTTTTACATAGAGCGACTGCCTCTCAGACCTCCACAACCCAGTTACTGAGCAACACGATACTCCATGGAAAGACTGATCTGATTTCCTATAACTGTCAAAGATCGACGAATGACAACCGGAATCGACGGCTGTACTTGCTTTTCGAGGTAAAGTTGTCAGTAATGTCCTAGATAAACTTTTTTTTTTTTTTTTTCTCTTTATTTGGTATTAGGGACTTTTATACGAATGTACATGTCAATCCCATCGGACATTATAATAGTAAATACCTTACCTATATTGTAAAACGTAACAAAGCAAACTTAATTAAGCTATAAGCAGCCTCTGAGTTAGGCAGTCGACAAGATGTAATGAAACATTCCAACATCGCATATGTTTGTACCTAGTTAAACTTAGAAAATAAAATTGGTATTGCTCAGTTTTAAACCCGCAACTTCTGCGGCTAGCTTAACTACTGAGCCCTTACGACCCCATGAAATATACACTTATGATATACGAAAATATTAATTTGATGTCAACTGGAATTCCAACTGCAATATTGGTTCCTCTTTTATAATCAAGCCCTCAAATTAAAAAAAATGCATTTAAAGAGCTCTTCCAACGTTTTCCTCCCACAAATAAAACTTCATTTTAGCTGACATTTGTCTACAAAAATAAAACACGTTTTTATCTTCAACGGACATTTTTAAATACCCTCATATTTTGCATCTACCCTACAAATTTAAAATCATAAACTTACTTTTAAAAGTACTTTAAGAGGAAAGAGTAATAAAAAAGCCGGGATAAAAAAAAACTTGGGCAGTTTTAAAGGCTTACGGAAGCCAACCTAGGATATTTGTGTCTAAATAAACTCGTTCAGGGAAAATGGCGGTTGGTTGCGAAACATCATGGCGTTTTAGGGTCAGCTCACATTGACTGCGACTAGACGCTACGCGAACTTTTTATGATAACAATATAACGTAGAGTAGGACAGACTGAGCTGGCGCCAAATTGTGAGGAGAACCGACCAGAGATAATGGGAGTAGGGACGGACGAAGAAGAAAAATATAGTGTAGAACGTTTAATCCTCCCGACAGCATTTCTATCTCGACCAGTCTCAACAGATTGGTCAAGTACGCAGGAGATATTATAATGCTCAAGTGTGTGTAAACACAGGTGAACTCTCTGTTCCTTTACTCTCATAGTCCGATGTGATGGTAATCTGACACGACCGGAGAGATCATCAGGCGACGGACTATGACTCCTTTCGTTCAGTCCATCCTAAGGTTGTCTGTAATAGATTGAATTGTGCGATAAGACCGCCCTCTGTACACTTTGTTTTTGTATATGTTTATCCTGTCCACATCATGATGTGTATAATAATGTATATAATAATAAATAATAACGTGCTTTCCGAGGCACGGGATGTCACATCACCAAATTCCAAACTCTAGGCTGTTACATAGTAATCCAAGACTCCATGCTCAGTAGTTGCGCTTGCGACCACGAGACCAACGAGGCAGTTATAGAGCAGAGAAGGGGTGGAGAGCATTATTTACTACACAAAAAGTTATACTTTTCAGTGAGAGAATTTAATCAAAGGCGACACGCTGCAACTCGAGGCAGATCGCGGTGCGTTGCTGCTTCGCCTGTGCCAAATACGCACCTAGGCTTTGCTATGCGTTTCGTAGTACTGTACAATGCAAAATAACTAACTCTTTCAAGCGTTATCTCGTTGCTAAGCGTCTTGGAGTGAGCTAACACTTAAAGCCAAGATAAAAGAAATCTTTTTTAAGCTTTAAGCCTTAGAGCATTTATTTTCGCTTACCATGATGGCCTCTTCAAGCATCGTTGCATCGCGTCGCGTATCGGTATGAGTTGACCCTTAAGTTTAATGGCGGTGTAAATCCTATTTTTTATCCACAGTTTTCCGGCTTATACCATCTTTTGATGTTTCTAAACCACAATGGACACGTGGAAACATCCAGCTTTAGGTGTCGTAAAGGCAACTTGGATTACGTCAATTAGGCTAAGCTGGAGTTAGCAAATGTGGTTGTGATGGTTGTTTTAATGAGGAGCTTGTCACTAAGTAATAACCACCTCACCTACAAGGTTAAGTAACCCTTGCCGAGGTCAGTCCATGGATGGGTAAACATGCATTACAAACCGAGACTCAACTGTGTTTCGGAAAGCAAATTAATCCACTTCTTGGAGGCGGTCAGCGGCGGCGAACTCTCGCGTTCAACCCTTGTCCAATTCTAGCCAAGTTACGACCGTTTCGTTTCTCTTGCGTCGAACGCCTCGAGTAGGCCACGCCTTTGATTCCTTTGTTCTGACCACGTGACTGAGCGTTGAGATGACGTCAGAACAAAGGAATTGGAGGCGTGGCCTACTTGAGGCGTTAGACGCAAGAGAATCAAAAAGAAACGGTCGTAACTTGGCTAGGATTGGACAAGGGGCAGGTCATCGTACAAAGCGAGAGAGCATAGGAAGCCGTGACCTTTTTCTGTGACTAGTTTATAATAGTGTCCCACAGCTGGGCAAAGACCTAATCCTTTTCTCTCCAAACCTCTCTGTCTTGGGCAATCTCTGGCCAAGCTTGCTCCGCACAATAAAACTTAAACTATGCTTTTTCTAGATCGAATGTCTAAACAAATACTGTCAAATATCACTAGCGTTTCGTAATATAGCAATAATTTAACTTGAAATAGACAGCCAGTATCCTTCGTTTCTAATATTAGACTACAATTTATCCACTCGAGTTTAAATTCTCACTCTATTTTATCTCTTATCCAAGAATAGCTTCCTTTAACCGTCGCATAAACTTGTTGATTAAAATACTAGGAGCTGTTTTCGTTGAATATTAAGTAAAAGCTTGGATCCTAAATTTATATATATTAAAATAAACCACACATAGTACTGTATATGTTGTGTAGAATGATTTCAAATTTGCTTCTAGGTTTAATTGAAACTGGTCGTTTTGTATTTCACCGTGTTTTCAGATGAATATAGAATCTTGAATCTGTATTAAATTTTACGGAAAACATAATAAGTACTTATGAGAATTAAGAAATAGAACGTTTAAAAGCATTTCCATGAAATTATTTGGCTCTTTGAAAAGCTTTACTATTTATGTGTGTGTTTTTAGAAATCATTCAATAACTTATCACGCTCTAGGGCGAAGCGTGAGGGTGTGCCAGACTTTTACTGACTAAAACCCACTCTTAGGTTTCTTCTTTGCCTTCGTTCTAGGGCCCCAGGGTTTCTTTTTCGCACAACCCATGACCCCAGTAGGCTTTGACCCTGCGAAGACCCTACAGTTTTGCTGATTTACTTGTATTTATTTTATAATATTTAGGATCTAAAGATTTTTGTAGTAATAAAATAAAATAAAAATAAAAAAGCCATTTATTCTACTACATAATCAATCTCAAAATATACATCATTATTCCATTAAATTTATATTAAGTATTACCAATTCAATTCATTTTTGTTGTATATTAATAAAATTACTTTTCTCAAATGCTTCATTGAATTTTCCGAGTAGAAGTATTTAAGTTATTCCTTTTAAATATTAATTTATGACAATAATCCATAATTCCCTAATGGCGCCCAACAATGGGCCAGTATTTTATTTTATTTTATTTTTGTCAACAAAAGTATGTCCTGTGTCATGTTTACTACACTCTAACTCATTCAAATGATATATTTGCTTTTAAAACTAGTGATTCATGTTAAAAACTTTGTATTTCATAAATGGCGCCCAACGAAGACTGACGTCTAAATTATACCTACTCTTTAGTAATATTAATATAAAATATGTTCAGCTTTAAAGCACATTACGTGTTGATGAAGGATAATGATAAGTTATGTTTATTTTATAAATCACTTAAACCGTCATTTATCTCCATAATTAGACTCAATTAAGCGTAATAGTGATAAACCGTAATTCTATAATGGCGCCCAGCATGGGACCTGTACGTTCGAGCAAAAGTATATTTATTACTAATTTAATTTCATGTTCAACCCCAATCAGATGATATTAATTTTAAGAACTAGTTATTCAGGCCTGAAACATGATTCTTGATTCATTGATTCTAGCTCGAAACATTACGTTTCTAAGTCATCGACTCCAAAGTTGGGCTACGAACTGCCGACAAAATCACCTTTATTCATTCATACAATTACGATGCACTGAACAGCACGTTGGGTATTAGTGAATATGCATATCATCATCATTTCAGCCGAAAGACGTCTACTTGGACATAGGCCTCTCTCAAGCGTCGCCTCATAGACTGGTCTTGTGCGTCTTGCATCCATCGGTCCACCTTGTGGGAGGCCTTCCAACACTACGTCTTCTGGTACGCAGTCGCCACTTTAGAACCTTTTGTCCCCATCGACCATCTGTTTTGCGTGCAATGTGCTCTGCCCATTGCCACTTAAGTTTGGCGATTCTCCGAGCTATGACGGTAACCTTGGTTCTCCAGCGGATATCTTCATTTCTGATTCGATCACGCAAGGAAACTCCGAGCATAGCCCTTTCCATCTACCTTTGGGTGACTTTAAGACTTTTTATGAGGCCCATTGTAAGCGGCTACGTTTCGGAGTCATATGTCATCACCGCCAATACACACTGGTCATAGACTTTCGTCTTGAGATACTGTGGTATATTAGACGAGAAGATACCGCGTAGCTTCCCGAACGCTGCCGTACCGATTCGCATTCGTCGATTGACCACTATCTTGAAGCTAGACCTACCCAACTGGACCATCTGTCCCAGGTAAACGTAGTAGTCTACAACTTCGAATGTAGAGTCTCCGATCTTGATATGAGTGCGTGCTACATGGATGTTTACCATGACTTTGGTTTTGTCCATGTTCATTTTAAGACCCATTCTTTCAGACGCTCTACTGAGGTCACCCAGCATTGTACTGAGCTCCTCCGTAGGCTTAGCCATGACTTATTTCCTGAATTAAATTATTTTTAGTTTTAATAAACAAATATGAGAGAATTTTTGAAATATCTTCATAATAAAGTTTTAAAGTATTAAAGCTGGTAATAAGAAAGAGAAGTCCCATGTGTGCATATTCTCTGTTATGAATAATACTGACACATTGGTAATTTTGAAAATTATTCAAACCTTCCTTTGTGTCAATAGTTCAAGTAATCAGCTTAAAACAGTTTAAAACTGTAATCCTTTAATGGCGCCTATCCTGGGACTAAATATACATTCAACCAAAGTACATTCATTTCCAATTTAATTTCATGTACTACATTCTAGTTCATTCAGATGATATTTGCTTTCAGAACTAGTTATTTAGGCCTGAAACATGGGCCTACGGACCGCCAACTAATTTATTGTCTTTATTTAGTTTATTTACACAATTACGTCGAGCTGCGCTGAATGGTGCGTAATGAATAAAGTTTTAACGAGTTTAGTGTTTACTGATACACATTGTGATGTCACCGTTTGTTGATGCGTGTTATAAAATATTGAATTACCCTCGATTCTGATATCTTTGAGGAGTATGTAGATAGTTTGAAATTTTATCAGTTGTCTAGTACTCATAGCACAAGCTCTGCTTAATTTGGATTAGATGGTGTTGTGTGAAAGTAGTAGAATATTATTATTATTTCTATGATATTTTTTTTTTAAAGAAAAACGTATAAACAATATTTAAAAAATAATACATAGTATTATAATTGATATTTGTCAAAATATGTATAGTACAATAGGGTTCTTTTTTTGTAAAAAATAATAGTAACTGGGATTTTGTAAAAGTCAAAGCTAATATTGATATTTTGAGTTATTATACCCTGAAAAATTTACTTGAAATTGTAAATATTTAACATCGAGCAAAGTTCTTTAGAAGCTTCAATCAATTTTAGTTTTAAAACGTACTTTACAAATATTTTCAACAGAATAATGACCCATTTATGTTGAATACTACTTAAAATACTAAGGGTGATATTGAAACTATGTTTTATGCCGTTACATCAGCCATAAAAGGCTCATGATCTGCAAAACATGGCTATATTATGCTATAAAAAACGACTATCATGCAAGCTTATATTCCAATTTACCATAAAACGCGACCCACAAAAACATGTCTCCAAACATTGAACCTATCACAAGCCCATAAAACCTTTCCAATCCCGTACTATTCCCAGTCAAAGTTCACGTGTTCTCATTTCACTCTCAACGTCAATCACGCGCTATCTCCACTGAGGCTTGACACCTTATTTTCTTAGAAAAAAACAAATTACCCGCAACTTACGTAGCGCACCAATAAGCAATAAAAACATCTCGAGAGCGTCGAGAATAGGCAGGAGGGGCACTAAACAGATAGATGCAGAAGGTCGGATTTATACATCGCATACGTATCTCTACGTTGACATCGTGGTGGGGCTTGCGCACTCCAATAAACCCTAGGTCTGTACCGGTAGAGTTTGCTTTGCCGTAACATACCTAGGGTCAGAGGCCAGACTAAGAGAGATACAATCAGCTGGGCAGTTTTGTGGTGAACTGATGGGCATTATCGACCCCACGGACCCGATCTCCCGGGAGAAATCTTGTTCCTCATCGTCTTTGTTGGCCGGCCGTAGTGAACACTGACGAGGAACGGAGCTCCCACCTCTCTCTTGCCTTTATTGGCTGGCTTGAGTGGAGATTCGCAAGAGCTGTGCTCAGGAGAAGAAGGATGTATAATCCAGTAAGATGCTGGTAGGGATGTTGACCGTACTTCCGGGATTTTCCTGATAGCCGTGGTATACCACGGCCTCTCCATTCCTCAAGCACCTCAGGATATGTTGCCTTTTTGTTGCTACGTCACATCGTGCTGGCGACCGTTTTTCGGGTCTCATTTATTAAGTGTGCAAGTCATCCCCTGTCTTTTTATCGATGGAAATTCATAACATTGTTCAGGCAGGGGCCATAGTCTTAACATAGTTCCTGGTAACAAGTCCACTTAAGACTTCAAAAACCATAGCCCTATATCTTAGTTTTTCATATATCGCAATAGTTTCTCATTAACCGGGAGTTGTCCTTGGATGCACTAGCATAGCATACGTGGATAATCGCCGGTTGGTACCACGTTCCATTAAAAGCGTATAAGTTGCCTCTGCGAGTTGGTTTCGACTCCTCGTACGCCTTCCAAAGGTCCAGGACTCCAGGTTTCTGAGATATAATAACAAATATAATAATAATAAATTCTCCCATTCAGGACAATCAATATGTCTTATTACCTCTGGTTGTTCTCGTCTAGCTAACGGAGAATACTTGCATAGGCACAACCTTGTAGCCAGGATTATCCATCCACAACTTGCTTTGAAATACTCTCTTATGAAATCGAAAGTGCTGTATTACAAGTAGTGCCTGACCCCGTTCTTTATAATAGCCATATCATTCTGTACTGGGATCAGCCCATCATCACTGATAGGACTATTGTAGCCAATAAGCCTGATATAGTGGTGGTAGATCAAAACGTGATGCGTGTAATGACCGTTGATATAACCGTCCCGTCTTGTGAAAGCTGAGAAAGATAAGCAAATCAAGTATCTTGATTTGACCTGGGAGATTATCAACATGTAGGAAGTGGATACAGCAGTCACTGTGCCGATAGTCGTGTCAGCCAATGGTTTAATGTCACGGAGTCTCGACCATCATCTAAGGAGGCTCTCGATGGGCAGTTAGGTCGAAGGCTTGATCCAGAAAGCAGTAGTCCTGGACACGGCTTGTATTGTGTGGTGATTCCTCTCTCAGTAGCCCTGACCACCGGTAGTTAATTGGGCCCTATTCCCGATATCAGTGAGCTACTATTTTTTTATATTTTTAGATGTGAATATTTAAAAATGTAAATTATATTTGTGTAAAAAGTAAATGAAATAATAATTTAATAATAATACAAAATTGTGCTAATGGTTAGTAACAACTTATCAACTAAAGGGTTAGTAATATTTAAAAACCTAAAAACTTAAACTACTGCCGTACCAGCAACCGCAACCAGTGATTGATCATCGACGCATCCTGCTTATCGGCTAAGGTTCGAAGAATGAAATTGGAGCTGGCCATAGATATGTTTAGCAACGAGGCCAACTTGTTCTTCATTAAAGCGTGGACATCATCCACACGCTCTAAAGAGAGCATGCCCAATGCACTGCAGTATCTAGGCAGCCCCAACAGCACCTTGGCCCTGAACCCATTATTATACTGGATCCGCAGGGCGCCTAGATTCTTCATTAATATGCATTTAGTTGTTTTATTTGCTGAGTTATTTTTAGCTTTAATAAACAAATATCCACCACCACAAATACCCAAAGGGCAATGGAAAGGGCTATGCTCGGAGTTTCCTTGCGTGATCGAATCAGAAATGAAGATATCCGCAAGAGAACCAAGGTTGCCGACATAGCACGAAGAATCGCCAAACTTAAGTGGCAATGGGCAAAGCACATTGCTCGCAGAACGGATGGCCGTTGGGGTCGAAAAGTTCTGGAGTGGCGACCGCGTACCGGAAGACGCAGTGTTGAAAGGCCCCAAGGTGGACCGATGACCTGGTGAAGGTTCCGGGAATCGGATGGATGCGAGACGCACTATACCGTTCGTTGTGGCGACATTTGGGGGAGGCCTATGTCCAGCAGTGGACGTCTATCGGATGAAATGATGAAACAAATATGAATTAATAAGAATAAGAATTTTTAAAATATCTTCATCAAAAACGAATTTATAAAGCTTCAAAGCTGCTAACAAGAAAGAGAAATCCGACGAGAACTTTGACGTTAAAGTACATCACGCCCATACGGCTGCTATAGAAAACGCCCCTTTGACGAGTACTTAAATAGTTACTATTATTATTATATATTAATAGAGTACTTAAATAATTAATACCCATCAAGACCATTCCGAAAAGCTCAAACACGATAAAGTTATCAGAGTTCCTATGGTCACCTTCCGCTTCCATCATCAGATCAGCTCCATGTCATAATAATTTTGCATTGTCATCTGATTTGCACATGTATTCAAAATTCCAGCTCAATCGGTAACCGGGAAGTGGATCAAATTTAATTTGCAAGATTTGATTACAGACATACAAACATCGGGACAGGTGAAACTAAATAAAACCTCGTTTGCTTTTCTACAAATTTTGTTGTTTTTTTTCACTGTTAATGTTCTATTTTTGATAACTAGCATCTACAAGCGGCTTCGGCCGCGTAAAAATAGGTTTCTCCATACAAACTTCCAACCCCCGTTTTACTCCCTTAGGGGTGGTGGAGTTTCGTAAAATCCGTTCTTAGCGGTGGTCTACATCCTATAAGGAACCTACCTGCCAAATTTTAAGTTTGTAGGTGTTATAGTTTCTGAGATTTCGTGATTAATCAGTGAATGGTATTTCGCTTTTATATATAGAGATAATTTGGTTAGATAGTGAATTTTTTTTCATGCACACGGCAACAAACTCAAATAATGCTTGCACTTGGTACGAGAAGCGTGTCTGTGTGAACTTTTTCGCTTGTTATATAAAACCAACCTTCTGTACCGATTAATTTTGTGGTAAGGGGGTGGTTGGGGAGAAAACCCAGGGGATGGGACACTTGCGCTTATTTCATGCACCTTTAAAACGTGGGCGAGTATCGTTTAATTCATTTCGAAGTCAGTTACATAGAAATATGTTATTTTGAATTAGGAATTATTGTTTCCGTGAAACATTTATTTGAATTGAATGAAAAGAGAATTTTCATAATTGGGTTGCAATCACTTTTTCACACTCGAACGGCTGAATGAAATTCGATGAAACTGAGTTATTGCTATTCCACGACAAAGTTTACCATGTCCTTGAATATCACATAGGATAGTTTTTCTCCGAGGAGTATGTGCCTTTGGGATATTTTTTAGGGTTCCGTACCTCAAAAGGAAAAAACGGAACCCTTATAGGATCACTGTTGTCCGTCCGTCTGTCTGTCTGTCTTTCGGTTAAGATTCTTTATCCCAGGATCGCGTGGAGGTGTCGAGTTGAAATTAAAACCATGTACTTAGGTCAGCGTACTCTTGAGGCTGTAAAAAAATCAAACTTGTAAGTTAACGAGAAAAAAAGATACTTCGGTTTATGTAACAAAAAACGTACATTTCGATACTTTCGAGGAAATCAAAACTCATAGGGTACTTCCCGTTGACCCAGAATCCTGAAGTTTGGCATAAAGCAAGGTCTTATAGCACAATAATCACAATAAATAATAAATCTGAAAACTATAAATTTGTTGTTACGTCAATTTGCGTTTCGGAGAAATCTTCCGAGACTCCATTGCGAATTGAATTATTTACATAGGTAAGTTTGTACGGAACCCTCAGGGCGCGAGTCCGACTTGCCCAGATTTTTTTATTATCATGTGGGTAAAGCTTTTCGAAAAACTGTTTTTATTTATAGGTATATTTCACTGTATGTAATAAAAAAAAAAACAAGTGAAAAACAATTTCAAATTATTGCTTTAGCGAAATAGAATCTGACAAAATAAACATGTAAACCTATTTACTTTTTCAAATTATTCCTTTTTTAGCGTCTGAATTTCATTTATTTGGTCATGAATATATCGTACAGAAGACGATATCTTTTTATTTACCTTTAGCAAATACGTCTGAAAAATGTTTTAAGTTTTTTCAAACTTCAACAACGCTTGTCTGACCTTTAAAAAAGAACAAACGAAGATATTTTTTGTCACTACTTCCTAGCCTATTCTGTTTACTCCATTAAGTGCCACAATATATGGGAACACAGTACCCGAGTGCTCGTTTGGGCCTTTATTTGAATATTTTACGGTCGCAACACAGATTTTATTCCATGTACCTAATAGTATAGTGTATTGAGCGTCCTTCCCGAGGTACATTTTCATACAACAGCTCATAAGTAATTATGATGTTATTACTTACATATCTTTTTCTAGATATTTTGGAAACACAGATATTTTATGGATACTATCTAGGTTTCTATTGAGATCAAAACCTTAAGTGTAAGAGACGCGGACAGCGAGCAATGGGTGGCTCGCCGTCCGACCGTCCGGTAACCGTCGGGACCGAGCCCAAGTCGTCGACGGCGCGCACTGTTCCACACACGCCTCAGGGAGATGTCAGCAAATCGTAGGGGCCCAGTAGGATCGAAGCCTACTGGGGCCATAGGTAGTGTGAAAACGAAGCCCTGGGACGAAAGCAACGAAGGAACAGGAGTGGGTTTTAGTCAGTAAAAGTCTGACTCTATCTCCGCTCAAGAGTGGGATTTGTCATTAGATGATTTTCCCACCTAAAAAAAAAAGTCGATAGTTTGGTTGGTTGCTTATTCATAATGATTGAATCATTTCAAACCTTAGTGGTTTTTGGTCGCTATTTAACATAGATAATCCTGTATTCTTTTGTATAAATGATGAATAAATAAAAATTTAGAGGAATTACTGGTGGGGGACGAAATATTTTTACTAAATCGTTTTTAAGTATATAGGTAAAGATCTGAAATGTCTTCATATAGCCACGATAAAAAAACAAAATATTTACTCGGACCGCGATTTTTAAATTATGAGATATAAAATATAGTGCTGAAGACAAGCCGGTTGTTCTAGTTGTCAGTGGCCCCGACTGTTATGCCGGAGGTCGTGGGTTCGATTCCCACCCAGGACAAATATTTATGTGATGAGCACGATCTGTGTCAGGTGTAATTTATCTATAATATGTATGTATTTAGAAATATATAAGTTTGTGTGAAAGTTGTGGAATATTATTGTTATTATATTCCCTTCACTTGTAAAAGTGTTAATATCTACCAGACTTAGTAGACCTCAAAAACTTGCAATAGAACGCAACAATTCAAGGTAAAATTGACGACCCAAATCAACATTACACAAATAACTGTGACCCTAACCCTGCTTCCTAAAATTTGTCTTCCTACCCTGCAATTTATAATTTTAAGTCGACCGCTGGACTACAGAAATATCTGCCCGTATTATGCGAAATATTTATACCTACTCTTAATTCTGTCCCTTATATTTCTAGGGTTAAATTCTCATACAGAATAGCATTGTGGTACTGATTAATAGGAGCCTGTGTATTCGAAGAATCCCAGGCTGCGTGGGACGTAGTATGTGAGAGGTGTTGAGTTACATTCTTGTGTTAATTGTTTAGAGTACGTAACGCAAATGAGAAAACTTCTTTTAGTTTGCCTGGGAAATGTGTAGTGACATTGTTACGTTGTTTTGTGAAGAAGTGGGTCTGCATACATTCAGATAGAATAAAGGGGTGACGAAACGGTTGTAAATCAACGTCCCAACCAAGGTGACCTTGCTAGTTTCAATCTGTGTAGCTAGCAGTTGTAAACCATGAACTTCATCGCCCTTGGTTGGGAGGCACATTTTTCCAACCACCGAACGTGTTGGCGCGTGGTTTACATCCATGTAGCCGCAACACAAAACAAACACATAAAAATGATCTTAATATCAAACAGAATAATATACAGGGTGTCAGGGAAACGCTTCCGAAAACGAAGACAGGTGATAGGGCTACTGATTCTCGATACGATACCATCAAAAAATCTGATTTTTTTTTAAACTATTTTACCTATTTTTTTTAGCATTTTTCGTACACTGTGCATTGAGAACAGTGAAATGAAACCATTATTTGCAATTAAACACATTTTGTTTTCTTTACAACTCTAACAAGCAATGTATCAGCTGACGCTTGCGCGTGACCTCAAGTTCAAAGTACGCGCGCGCTCTCCGACAGCCGCGCGGCCGACGACCCCAAGTCCACGCGCGCGTACGTACGGAGGTGAAGGAGGAAGCGAGATGGACATAGGCTAGACATGGGTCGTACTTGCAAAATCGAGTACCAGGGCTTCCAAGTACTTCCAACATCCACCTTAAAAAACCAGGGCCTAAAACCAGGGCTCGAAATACTTTCAGGTGTTTTCTATCTGCATCGAAAATTGATCCATGACTTCATACAAATAAGAAGTACAATCGTGTATTCAAAAGCCCTGTTGGAAGAAAAAATACTAGCATAGGAAATTGATCCGTGACTTTCCTAAATAAGGAGCAAAATCGCGTTTACAAATAAATACACACAAAAAATACACAAACCAATAAAGTAAAAAAATACTTGCATACGAAATTGTTCCTTATACTCTTACTGATAAATGATCGCATTTGCGAAAACTAACGCAGTTGAGTACCTACGTAGTTGAGCGTAACTTTTGTCGGGCGGCATCGAATGCAGGTGCAGGCGGCATGTTTGATCTTCATAGTACTTCTTTAGTAATCTTATTATTTAGTTCTGTTTAGTTCCTTTCCGACTCGGTTCGTGAGCGAACGTGCGTGAATCAATCCATAGCCATTGAATCGTATTTGTTACTGTTTTGTTAGTTTTGTGTTTAGTTATTATTGTTACGTTTTTAGTGCTGTTTAATTGTTGCATTTAGCTGATATGCTAGATAGTGTATCGCTGGCTGAATTTCGTCGAGCATGGTTCCAGCACGATGGCGCTCCACCGCATGTTACGCGCCCCGTTCGCGAGCGTCTCACTGAGCTTTTTGGTGACTGCTGGCTCGGAAGGATGGGGCCGCACGCCTGGCCAGCTCGTTCACCCGATTTAACACCTTTGGACTTCTTTTTGTGGGGGTATGTGAAAGAAAGAGTGTTCGATCGGGAATGTGACAGTGCTGATGAAATGCGGGGCAGAATAGTGAGCGTTTTTAATAAACTACGTGCAGAATGTGTTGAGGATGTTACACTGATGCCTCGTGTTCACGAGTCTACACAGCGACGGGCCCGGCTATGCATTGAAATGGATGGCGCGCAGTTCGAGCCAAACCTTATAAGGTCGCAAAGGATTTAAACAGGTACGTAAAATGCTTCTGTCAACTTAAATGTGAACTACGAATGCGATTAAAATCCAAAATTTTGTGAAGTGTTGTAGGGGTAGGCATTTTGAAAGTGGTTTTTGTAAATTCCGTATTAAATCCGTACGGCCGCTGCTCGAATTTTGCGGACAGCGGGTGGCGGCGACGGCGGCGCGGAAACGGCGCGGGACGTATTAGATCCTGCCGCTCCCGCGCCGCCGCCGCCGCCGCCCCGCTGCCCGCAAGATTCGAGGCAGCGGCCGTACGGAGCGCTCGGCGCCCGCGACGCGCGTTGGCGCGACGTTGCCTTGCGTGTCAGTGACCTCACGCTTTGTACGCTTTCCATTGCGTGTTTGCGAAATATGAAGTCTTGAAAATAATGAATTTAAAGCGAAAGGTTAGTGGTATCCGTTTGCATATAGGTTGTATATAATCTACGTTCTGGCTTCGGAAGCGTTCCCCTTACACCCTGTATACTACTTTTGCCGGTGTAGAAATATTAAGTCAGTATCTAATCTGCAAATTCACATATATTTTATGCAATATTAAATAAAAAAACTGGGCAAGTGCGAGTCGGCCTCGCGCATTGAGGGTTCCGTATAAACTCACCTACTTATGTAAATGGCTTTTTTTTTGTGACGTAGCAACAAATTTACTGTTTTCAGATTTGTTCCTATACCATTTCTATAAGACCTTGCTTTATGCCAAATTTCAGGGTTTAAGGGGAAGTACCGTATGAATTTTGATTCCCTTGAGAGTGTCGAAATATACGTTTTTTGTGACATCAACGGCCGTTTCTTTTATTTTCGTTAACTTAGAAGTTTGATTTTTGATTTTTTCACGGCGCCAAGGGACCGCAAACCGGAGTATATGGTTTTAATTTCAACTCGATACTTCCGCGCGTTCTCGAGAGAAAAGGTTTTGACAGACGGACAACAAAGTGATCCTATAAGGGTTCCGTTATCGACCTTGAAAATTCAAAAGTGAATGGTTTAATTGAAATAAGTTGAGTTTTTGAATAGGATAGGTAAGAGCAAACCACATCGTCATAATTTCAGTCGAAAGACGTACACTGTTGGACATAGACCTCCCCCAAGTGTCACCATAACGACCGGTCCTGTGCGTCTCGCGTCCGTCGGATTCTCGCGACCCTAACTAGGTTAATCATTGACCTTGTGGGAGGCTTTCCAATACTGCGTCTACAGGTACATGGTCACATTAGAATCTTTCATCTTCACCAAATCAAATTTTTAAATATTATTTTTATTTGTCGTATTGTGGATGTAACCCAATTTCCAGAAATAAACATAATTTTAATTATCATTTATCGCATTATGTAAGATTTTTTTTTTATTAATATAAACCAGTGCTTGACTGCGATCCCACATGATGGTAGCAGTGTTGCAATCATTGATGGTGAGGCGCACTAGTTTATTAAAAGCCTATTTACTCTAGCCTTGAAGACACCTAAATTATAGTTAGACGGGAAGACCGCAGCAGGTAAATTGTTCCAGTCCTATTTTTATTACCAATTAGTTCCTTCCAGTTTCAAAATCATTAGTTTTCAAACTCAAAAGCTCAACTACCCACATTTGTTCTAATACAAGTATAAGTTGTTTGCTAGTATCCAAACCGCTAGCGTTCGGTAGTCGGTGCTACATTGCAGCAAGGAAACTTTGCCGTATATGAGGTAGTGTTTCTATTGGACTTAAATTGAATACGAGCTAAGCTCTTTGAGGCGTTAGAAGCTTAGGCAGCTCTGGCTTAGCAGAGATTTTTGAAATCTTCTGAATGCAGCGCCTTTTATCTTTTGTTGTTGTAGATTTTAAAGCAGTTGAAGAATAGAACTTTGTAAAAGAGCTTATTATGCACAGAATTACTCTAGCTAGCACTTATTAGACGACACGGCACGTCGACTTTGTTCGACCCTGGTTTAGGCCATGGTCCGGAGCGAAAGGTAATGGAAAGTGGTCATCTCTTTCTGTGAAATAGCAATGCGTGCGAAGGATGTGGTTGAAACGTTGAAGGAGAGGACATTCTGATGGCCCTAGCTGATGCTGCAGGTGACGTTCAGCAGAGTGTTGGGAGTCTCAAGGCGATTGTGTTGTGCTCCACGCGAGTCTCAAAGAGACAGATGATGATGATGTCAGATGTCAGTAATACTAAAGGGGCCCAACAGAGCCGATGCCTGCCTGCTTAGTTTTGGGACTTTTTAAAAGAGTTACTGTGGCCTTAGAACGCAAAGGGTAACTGAAAGAACAGGTGGGTTTTGGTCAATAAAATTCTGACACATCCCTACACTCCACCCAGAGCGAGAGAAATTATTTATTTATTTTCCACCTCAAAAAATTCCAATGGCTTAGATGTGAAAGTGTGGCCACGCAACGTGGAGTGAGTAAATTTTTCTCGGGTGTGCCCACCTGAGAAAAATCCGATCGCCGATTTTTGGCCACCGTAGGCGCGGACTTGCGGACGGCGAGCATTGGGTAGCTCGACGTCCAAGTCGTCGACGCCGCGTACTGTTCCACGCACGCCTCAAGGAGGTGTCAGCAAACCTTAGGGGCAGCAGGGTCGAAGCCTACTGGGGCCAAGGGTTTAATTCTGAAAGGAAAACTCGGCCCTGGTACGAAAGGCAACGAAGGAACAGGAGTGGGTTTTTGGTCAGTAAAAGTCTGACAATATCTCTCCCTTCGTCCAAGAGCGGGGGATGTCATAAGATAATTTTCCCACCGAAAAAAAAACTGTTTCTTTGCCATTTCAAATTGTATTAAAAAAAAAACTCCTTTACGTAACTGTTTTCTACTTAACAGAACTTATTTCATTTCATGTTAACAACTTAAGCGTACCGTCAATCCTACATTTAACTTTTTACCTTAAAGTTTTTCTTTGCAACATCCACAAAATGGAAATTCCCAAAAAAAGTGAAATAATTTGCGGTGTGTCTTATCTATCTATATACTACAGACCCCCTAGCCAAGTTACGATCGTTTAGTTTGCGTCGAACGCCTTGAGTAGGCCACGCCTCCGATTCCTTTGTTCTGACCACGTGACTGAGCGTTGAAATGACGTCATAACAAAGGAATCGGAGGCGTGGCCTACTCGAGGCGTTCGATGCAAACGAAACGATCGTAACTTGGCTAGGGGGGCAGAAGCTTTACTTGAATACAAGCTGTAGGGAAAAGACAAAATTATTACTTTGACTATTGTTAAAATGCAATTAGTATATCCAAGTTTGCAACGTCTTTGAAGTGTTCAAGTTGTTTTAGTTTAAAATAACCATTTTATGTAAAGTGGATTTTGAAAGCTAGTATTTAACTTGTTTTGCTGTTTCTACGAAGAAAACTGCAATTTAGACGTTTTATTGCTTGTTTTCTTTTAATATAGTGGCAGATTCTTTTTAACAATATAAACAAAATAAAATGACTCAAAATTTTCGAACTAAGATTATTCGTGCCGCTTTTCTCAAGTTTTTAGATTAGATGAACTGTGTTCAAGTAATGTTAAATTAATATCTCTTAGTTTATTTTTAGGCAATAAAATTTTATTAAACCAAGTAATTATATTCGAAAACCTAAATGTATTTTTTAAAAATGCATGTGATAGAGCTTTCTCCTTAATGGCGCCCAGTTGGGACTACCTTACCCTGCCTTAATGAAGCAATATAATACCTTCTTGTTGCTTCATTAAATTCTCTCTACACAGTCGCATACGTCGAGTGACGTCACTTTGAAACAAAATGTTATAAGTATCTCAAAATATTCGCTTGCGTATTTGGCGCCCAACACGGGGCTCTTTAATTTATCTAATTCTGACGATATAAAAAGCACTTAACAACCATTTACCCGACAGGATTAAAGGTTTTATAAGTAGTGGAAATAATGACTCACAATTTAATTTTTAAGAAAAATATAATTTTATTGTTAAGGTTTTTAAAACAACCTTGAACTAATTACTCTAAATCGTTTGAGTATAATCCAATATAAAACATTTTGTTTACATATATTTTAAAATAAATACAAGGTTGAGACATTAATTACTTACATATTAGCTTCTTTTCATACATGTTAAAAGCCAATTTGTTGAGTTACCGACTCTTTATTCATCTTACACAAAGAGTATTAATAAATATGTATAAATAGAAATGTCTAACGAGACTTCCTACCATTACAATATTGGTAATTCAACTCACCACTTATAAGGAAAAATAACCGTGTTACTATAGATAAAAAAACCATTTCGTATTGTCGCATATTTATATTTTTCCTTTCAAAAGAGGGTATACGAGTAAAATTGTATCTAAATCAAATTATACTTCTTTTCATCAGATACTTATATAAAACTGTTTCAAAATCAGCTTAGAACCGATCAATCACAGTCACAGTCGCCTGGCTGATACAAATTTAATTAAAAACTGGTAAAGATCGGTCTATCTCTTTCTCTCAAGTAAAATTTGAAGCGAGCGAAGGAGATGGAAGATGTAGTTGTTGTTTTCTGAGTGCAGGTGCGTGAAAACTCATCAGGTCTTGCTCTTTCAGATCGGCTTAAGTGCTTAGGTGGATAAAGCATTAATCTTAGGTTCGAGTTTTATTGTTGTATGGTTAATACATTTATTAGATAAATGATGCGGAAGATCTGTTGAAAGTTTTACCATTTCCAATGAAATGAAGCAATTTTTCAGTAAACCTTTTTTTTTAATTTCTTTTTTTTTTAAATTTTTTTTTGAATTTCTTGACACAGAATCTGGAAAGTAACTAATTTAAATCGCAATTTCTCAAGATTTGTAGTTATTTTTTAAACGGATTGTTAAATTCATGGAGTTAAGAGTTGTTCTCTTATGCACTGAGAATTGACTAAATTATTCTGAATTCGATGAGTCGGTCTGAATTTTTTTTTTGGCTTGGCATAATCATCAAATAACTTGCTCTAAATAGTAGCTCTAGGTAGGAGGGAGAGGAAGAGTTAGACTTTTATTGAATCATCTAATGATAAAATCTCGCTCTTGGGCGGAGCGCGAGATAGTGTCAGTCTTTTACTGACTAAAAACCCACTCCTGTTCCTTCGTTGCCTTCGTCCTAGGGCCCCGGGTTTCGTTTTCACACTACCCATAGCCCCAGTAGGCTTCGACCCTGCTGAGCCCCTACGATTTGCAGACATCTTCCTGAGGCGCGCGTGGAACAATACGCGCCGCCGAAGACTTAGGCTCGGTCCGGACGGTTACCGGACGGCCACCCATTGAGCTCCTCAGGAGTTGGGATTTTTGCCACTTGATGGCAGTGGTCTCGACCCTAATTATATAGACTAAAACATAATTGGCGGATTCTGGTTAGTACACCTACTGACGATATCCGACCTCAAAAAATAACATGAAATAATAATAATATTCCACAACTATCACACAACGCCGTCTAGTCCCAAGCTAAGCAGAGCTTGTGTTATTAGTACTAAACAACTGATAAACATACTTATGTATTTCTAAATACATACATATTAAAGATAAATTACACCCAAATACAGAACAAATGATCGTGCTCATTACACAAACATTTGTTCTGGGTGGGAATCGACCCCACAACCTTCGGCATAGCAGTCAGGGCCACTAACCACTAGACCGACAGGCTAGTCAAATTAATGATTGAGTGTGTATATTTCTCAAATAGTCATGTTCTCTGAATATTGTCAAAGTACCCTACTCCCCTGTTTTGTGTAACTACCCACATAATATAACTACAAAGTTGTATAGCTTCATTAGTTGGTGGTCGGAGAGCACTTACGGTACACTGAAATGTGGTTAAGTTTTCGTTGTTTCGGTCAAAGGTAATATTTGGTGGTTTGGTAGTTTGGTAGAAGACTTTTTATTAACTACTTACGTGTAATTTTTCGTCATTGTGATTCTTTGTATTTGACCATGTTCGGGAATTATTTGAGTATGAAGATTATAAAGTTTCTACTTTTTTGACTTCGATACTTGATTACCTTTTCTCTATGGCAGGTAGGCTGAAAGTATAAACTAATACCATTTTTAGGGTTCCGTACCTCAAAAGGAAAAATTGGAACCCTTATAGAATCACTTTGTTGTCCGTCTGTCTGTCGCCCTTTATCTGCGTACCCTTGAAGCGATACGGCCGTATATGTCGCAAAAAAAACGCATATTTCGATACTCTCGAAGGAATCAAAATTCACAGGTTACTTCCCGTTGATCTAGAATCTTGAAATTTGGCGTGAAGCAAGGTGTCATGGCAAAAATATAGAAAAAAATCTGAAAACTGTAAATTTGTAGTTACGGGAATTTTTTGTTTTTTTTTGCGTTTCGAAAGAATCTTCGTAACTCAATTCGGGAACTGAACTGTTTTCATTAGTAAGTTTGTAAGGAACCCTCTGTGCGCGAGTTCGACTCCCACTTGCCCAGATTTTTTCTTTTTTGACGTGGGAAATCATCAAATAACTTCTCCCGCTGGGTAAAGCGAGAGGGAGTGTAAAATTTACTGATTAAATCCCCCCCATATTCTTCCAGTTATCCTTTGTGTTTCAGGATAGCGGTAATTCTTTAAAACAAGTAGCCCTTGGTCTGCGCCTAAATGTCAAAAAACCTCTATATTCTTTGACATTTAGGCTTTAAACCAATTTAACGTATCATAATTACATTTTCCTCTCCACTCTTGTTAATATGACATGATATAGGTAACACTGTTTAACTCATTTATGTCATAATGTCTCGAATAGGGAACTGTATGAAGTATTTATAATGCAGTTAATTAATGGAATGGAAGACAGTGTAATACGAGGCAGAGTGCAAAGGGGTGACCAAACGGTTGCAAACCAACGTCCCAACCAAGGTGACCTTGCTAGTTTCAATCCGTGTAGACAACAGTTGTAATCCATGACCTTCAACGCCCTTGGTTGGGAGTCGCATTTTCCCAACCACCGAACGTGTTGGCGCGTGGTTTACATCCACGTAGCCGCAAAGCAAACCAAACACATATACCAAGGTCACCTTGGTTGGAACGCTAGTTTGCAAATGTCTGGTCACCCCTTAACCCTTAAAGTACCATAGTATAACTTCAGTCAAAGTCAGTAAAAGTCAGGGAGATCAATTGCGTGCCACTCGACTTTATGTTGTTTCCACTGCTGGGACTTAAGCCTCCTGTCTAGGAGAGAGTATGGGCCGTAATCCAGATCACGGGCTCACTGCAGGTTGGCTGATACGTTGACAACAAAAATCTGTTTGTAATAGCCTTCTTCCAACTAAGTTGGGGCCGGACTGATTGACAGATACTGACTAAAAACCCACTCCTGTTCCTTCTTTGCCATTTTTCAGGACCCCGGGGTCACTTTCGCATCACCCATGGCCGCAGTAGGCCTCAACCCTGCTGGGCCCCTACGGTTGCTGACATCTCCTTGAGGCGCGCGTGGAACACTACGCGCCGTCGACGACTTGGGCTCGGCCCGGACAGTTACCGGACGATCGGACAGCGAGCAATGGGTGGCTCGCCGTCGACAAGCCCGCGCCTACGGTAGCCGGAAATCGGGGTCGGAATCCCGGCGGCGGTTGGGGCGTGAGGACCGTTGCCTCACGCGATCGGCCGCCTCCTTTGCTAGCATTACTGCTTCGCAGAAGGAGGCAACCGCCTGCCACTCCTCCTCACTCCGGACCATGGCCTGTACTAAGGCCCGGCGCGAGAGATCGCTGCCTCCGATCGCCCCCACAAAGATACGGCGGTGCTCTGCCCAAGCAGGGCACACCTCTACCGTATGCTCCACCGTGTCCTCCAGGCGGTCCACACAATGGTTTCTGAGGTGCGGTATGGTCATCCATACACAAAAAGTATAAATACTTAGTCAATATTTAAATTTCTTATTTGCAATTATGTATATTACGAGCTTCGCCCGCGTACATAAAATATAGCGTATGTCACTCAGGAATAAAGCAGCTTTCTATCGGTGCAAAACATTTCATCTTTTAAAAATTGATTTCTTCAGAGCTCTTCTCTTTTTAATACCTATTAGTGTAGATTACTTTTCAACAATTAATTTGATTGAATTTGAAAGTTGACGGTTTGAACTACTTGACCATCCGCCTTACTCACCGGATCTAGCCGCAAGCGACTCATTTTTGTTCCCTCATCTGAGAATTGCGCTCGGTCGATAGAGATTTTCGTCAAATTAGGAGGATAGGAACTTCGTGAAACATCGTGAACAATATATTTTGCAGAGAAAAACGCCCCGACTGCTATTTCGTCAGTTAAGGTTAGGTTACAAGGAGACGATGTAGAAAATGAAAAGTAAATTTTAAGAAAAAACTAGCTGACCCAGCGAACTTCGTACCGCCTCATAGTTAGGATAACGCCATCTACTGGCATTATGAGAACAGCATAATTCATTTTATAATGACATTTTAATTAGAGATGGCGTTGTATTCGGTTTCTTTTATCGTTTTTTTTTTCATTTTTCTCACCGTTTAAACCTTCCCTGGACTATCACGAATATTTCAAGACCAAAATTAGCCAAATTGGTCCAGCCGTTCTCGAGTTTAAGCGAGACTAACGAACAGCTATTTATTTTTATATATATGATATATTGTATCTTTGTTAGATAGGAAACTTTTCAAACCGCCTGTGTACCTAAATGAGTATTGACATCAAATTAACGTCACATCGCTTACTCGACATTTATTGTGGGGCGCGACTATACAGGGTGTTTGGTGCATCGAGTGCAAAATTGAAATGGTCGACGGGAGGGGTCATCTGCTATTTTTTCAGACCTAGAATATTAGTCTTATGTGACTCGATTCACAATTCTAGCGAATTCACAAAGTTATAAAAAGATTTTTAAGACATGTGGCACATTACTAGCAAGAGGATAAACTAGAGAATTCTTGAGGGAGTTGGAAGATTCCGGTCGCTTTTGTTTTTTTTTTTAAAGCTATGTAATAGCTGTAACATGGACAGGTTTAATTTATGTCCAAAACTTTGCGAGTAAATTAAAAAAACTAGGTAGCTAATATCACTAAATAAAAATTTAAAATTAGTTTTTAAAAAATACATATCTAAATAGAATAAAAATTCAGAGTCTACGCCTTATATATTTTTAAAAATTTGTATTTGAATGAAAAATTTGGGTCTTATTTTCATAAAACGATAAAAAGTCGATTAAAAAAATTCACAGGGCTTAAGGAGTGTTTAGGGGTCTGAAAGGATAGCAGATGACTCCTCCAGTGGCACACGATGCACCAAACACCCTGTATATTCTTCCAAATTATATCGTATCTGAGACGATCTCCCATATTGTAAATTTTTCCCTGTATTCCGGAGTATTTCCCTCCTTATGGCGTAGAGCCTATGTTCGTCCACTACCCAAAGTTTCCAATCCTACTCTTTCAACCCACTTCCGCCCAATTTCTATCCTTCCTTTCCTATCCAAAGTGCTTGAGGCCTGTGCCCACAAACAACTCTCAAGTTTTGTGCGGTATAATTCACTCATAAGCCCTTTCCAATCTGGATTCAGACCAGGGCATAGCACTGTTACCGCCCTCCTTAAAGTGACTGGCGATATAAGGGCAGGACTTGAAGATACCAAAGTCACTGTACTAGTGTTGGTCGATTTCTCAAACGCCTTTAATACCGTCAGTCACGAGATCCTCTTAGCTATTCTGTCCTATATTATGGTCTCTCCCGAAGCGCTGGAATGGTTCTCTTCCTATGTTCAGGAGCGTCAGCAGTCGGTTCACGTCGGAGATTCTTCATCTCGCTGGTGTGGGTTGGAAGCTGGCGTTCCTCAAGGCGGTATCCTTTCTCCTCTTCTGTTTTCTATTTTTATTAATATCATTACTACCGAACTTCAGTGTTCGTATCATCTGTATGCAGATGACTTACAGTTGTACTGTCAAGGGAAAGTCGACGAAATATCTGCCGTTATCGATCAATTAAATAGGGACTTAACAGCCATAAAAGACTGGTCCGATAGGTTTGGTGTTGCAGTGAACCCCAATAAATGTCAGGCTATCATCATTGGGAGCCCTCGAAGCATCGCTAAAGTGAATAGTGCAACATTGCCACCAGTTCGTTTCGACGGTACGATCGTCCCATTTAGCACCGATGTAAAGAATCTGGGCTTGCGCATCGATAGTACTATGAACTGGCGTGCTCAAGTGGCCAGTGTTAGTCAGAAGGTTACGGGAACGTTGCGGGCTCTGTATCGATTGAAAAATCTGCTACCATCGAGTACGAAGACAATGCTTGTGCAGACCTTGATTTTTCCTATCATCGATTATGGTGACGTGTGCTACTATGACCTGAATGCGGATCTCCTCAACAAGCTTGACCGTCTTCTAAATTACTGCATTCGATTCGTTTACAATCTACGTAAATATGATCATGTTTCAGCGCATCGGTCGCTTCTAAAGTGGTTACCCATACGTCAGCGTAGAGAGCAAAGGGCGCTCACTACCTTGTTTTCATTTCTTAATTCTCCTAATTCCCCTAGTTACTTAGCTCCTCACTTTCAATACATTTGCGCCAACCACAATAGAAATCTGCGCTCATCTCATAACCGCCTACTTCAATGTCCCACTCATCGTACTGACTTTCTTCACTGTTCTTTCTTTGTTCAAGCTATTTCTTTGTGGAATGCACTCCCCCGGGAGATTAGGATGGCAACAAATCGATTAACATTCAGAACCAAAGTTCGCGAGCTAATTCGTAAGAAGTTGGCAGTAGTGTCATCACAGTGTTAATGTTTTCAAATTGTCGATTTGAACTAATTGTTTGACTTTATTAGTGTAGATATATATGTAGATAGTTTATTAATTTGTATATGTATTGTATAATATTTATGGTTTATTAGTATATCTTTTCTTGTACCTTTTCGCCTTTTCTCTCTCTTTTATTGCACCTACCACTATTTATCTCTGCATCACCCTAAGGTTGACTGGTAGAAAATGCCTAAGGCATTAAGTCCGCCGCTGTACGTTTGTGCATGGAGTATTTAATAAATAAATAAATAAATAAATAATCAAAATATTTTAATGTTTTTTAGGCCGCATTCCCATTTTGTCGTGACGACAGATAATAGTGTATTTTTAAGTACCGTGCCTTATATATTTAAATGAGGGTGTTCAGATATTGAACGACACGATTTACTGTCGTCTACGACTTTATTTTGCGGTGACAACAGATTGTCATGATAGTGGGAACGGCTAGAACGACAGTCGTAAAACGATAAAAATTTGACTAGACTAAACCGTGACGATAAACTGTTGTCGTTGTTGCGACCATCTATCGTGGCCACGACAAACTTTAGTTATAATGGGAACAGCTAGAGATGTTAGTCGTCCGACGATAATTTAACCGTTAGGATATAGTGGAAACGCGGCCTTAGTTTACTATGTATCACGTATTTACTTTCAAAACCGAGCAAAGTTTTTAGTGCTAAATACGTACGATAGTCGTGTAAACTCGAAATAAGCACCTACGTGATAATAGCTTTTAAATGTTTGCCATTTCGTAAACAACACTTTTTATTAATAGATATTTTTTTCAGGAACAATATCAGCTGATATACAGCATCAAGGTCGCTTCAAGTAGGAAACATGCCAGGGAATTGAGTAAGGGGCGAAATTATCAAGCACTTAGAAGTTGATTTGAAGATTCCTCAACGAATCACACTCTAGGTGGAGTGAGAGAGTGTATCGGACTGTTACTAGTCATAAACCCATTTACCCTCGGCGGTCCTGAACCACGGAGACTGTTTTGAACAATCCAAAACCCTGACAGGATCGTAATCAACCATACGACCCCTTATGTAAGTTTAAAGGTCAATTTGATGCGTGTGTTTGATTAGAGTGAGCACCATTGTTGAAACCAGCAACTAGCAGATGTAATTAATGACACAAAGCCTGGGTCGTGCGTTTATTCAGGACACTCAAACTACATAAGATGTACTTAAAGAAGGTCAGATCAGCCGTAGTAAAAGATAATATTTCCTTTTTTTAAAACCATAGTTTCATTCGGGGAATGACTTAATTGATGAAACTGGACTGTAAAGTGATGGCTTAAAACACAGGTTTAAATTAACCTGGATCGGGCGGTCCACTATCAAACACTGCTATTCTGAACCACGATTAATTGCACGTTTAATAATATTTTAGTTTTAGTATATTTTTAGACACTGTAATTGTGTGGGAAACCTTGTTACTGTTGGCTTAATGTAATTTTTTTGTAAACGTTAATTGAATATAAATTTATTATGAATTTATTATATTATTAATTCCCCGAATGGAACTACGGTTTTAAAAATACTTCGATAGATTATAATCTACCGAAAAATAATGCGTTAAATTGTGAGCAGTATGTTACGGAACACAATAGCCGGTTTACAATTTCCTGAAATAGATCATCGTACAATATCAGCGAGCCAATCACTTTACAAGGATTTCACTCCACGCCCCCGCATCTCTCTTCATACCACTAAAGAGACCCGATATTTCACTTCAAATGTAACTGTAGAAGTCAGCGCTCAAGATCCGTGCCGGTATCCATATATGGAAGTGCGTGTGCTTTTTTCGAGCGTTGTACGAAGCCGGCCTTCTGCCCCAATATTTTTAGTGGCAAATCTATTGTGAGGTACCTGTGTAAAGCTCTTTCAAATTAACGGTCCTGGATGTAAGTGTCAGGTTTGATGGTTCGCTTTGTCTCAAAGTGATATTAATAGGGATTCAATTAGCCGATGAGTGTTTCCATTACTACAAAGTTAATAATAAATAGCTATTTTTAAGTTAACTTAAATAGGTGTTTTTTATGTTGGACAAATCATCCAATGACATCGTCCGCTCTTGGGTGGAACGACAGGTAATGACAGACTTTTACTAGCTAAAAACCTACTCCTGTACCTTCGTTGCCTTTCATACCAGGGCAGAGCCTTCCTTTCAGAATCAGATCCTTGGCCTCAGTAGGCTTCGACTGGCTTCGACCCTGCTGGGCCCCTACCTACGGTTGCTGACATCTCCTTGAGGCACGCGTGGAACAGTACGCGTCGCCGTCGACGACTTCGAAATGGGTGGTTGATATCTGCATTCACGTTTTCTTTTTCTTTTTTCGACCTTCCGGTAACCGTCCGGACCGAGCCCAAGACGTCGACGGCGCGTATCGTTCAACGCGTGCCTCAAGGAGTTGTCAGCAAAAGAGTTAGTAGTAGCTAGGTTATTTTACACCCGCTATGCTGTATGGTTCCGAGTGTTGGGAAATCGGAAAATACGTAGAGCAAAACATGTCACGGAGATGAAGATGCTGCGATAGGCGTTTAGTGTCACGAGACTGGACCTTCAATAAGCTGATTTGAGGGATCTTTAAAGTAGCTGAAATACAGCATAAGGAAAGCCGCTTGCGAAGGTATGGGTACGTAATGCGCAGACACGAAACCGCATGACACAACGCGTTTTAGCAACAAAAGAAAGCACAAGAGGAAAAGGTCGGCTACCGATGAGCAGGAGGACTACCGAAACATCCAGAACGATCTACTGAAAATGGACCTAATGCCAGAAATAACACAATGTCGCCTAGAATGGCGTAACAGTATCAGAAGGGCTGACCCCAAACACAGAATAACCCAGGGACTGATTAAGTGGCTAGGTTATTTTAAATAAATGAACTGCAAAAATTACCTCTATGGACCTCTATGGAAAAATATTGAGCGCACCGAATCGCGGAAAATTATTAAATTAATTAAACACGTCCGCTTCGCTTCGTTCGTCGCCGCACCACACTCACGTGTGGTTGGTCACATAAGCCACCGTAGTAAAGTTTCAATTGTCTGTTCGATCGCGCCGCTTCGCTTCACGATTGCGTTTGCGTCGGATAGGTTATGAATCGCGTTATTCTTTCGAAGAATCCCACAGTACTACGAGCTCTTAACGCGTCCCATTTGTCGACCTAAATTAGAACTGTTAAAGAGATGGAAGTATACACTGTGTCTTTGATATTGACGCACAAACGAATACCACAGATCCAGTTCATGTTTCTGGACCTCCCAGTGGTGGAATTTTTCGTCGGCTTTTTCATAACTTAAAAAAAAATCTGTACTTTTTAAAACTTAAACTGTAAAATTGTTATTCTAACCAACCCCGATGATGTTTTTAGTAAAAAAAAAAAAATTAAATAAAAAAATAATTAATTAAAAAATCATCGGGGTATATAAAATCGTTATTCTAATTAACCCCGGTGACATTTTTAATTTTAAAAGTAATTAATTCATTTTTTTCACTAAACATAACGCTTATATACAGTTTCAATTAAAAAACTACTGGATCCAGGGTATTCGTTTGTTCGTCGATGTCAAAGACACCCTGTATAGAGTGTAAATAAAGAAATACAAGAAAGAAACAAAGAAAGAAAGAAAGAAAGAAAACATTTTTTTGAGACTTTATTTCTCGCTCGCACGCCTGACAATTTAACATATCATGTTAAGGCCCCTGATATAACTATAGGTACTTAAATCCACTCGTATATAGTTTAGTCAGTAGGTGAGTCACTGGAATTCCTCGGTCCGTGAGAGTGAAGCAGTCTCATGGAAAATTCACGATCCGATAGAAATCCCGAGTCCGATTTTGTGCTCGTTTAACTGTAGATTTCTGTCATTCGCAAGCTTTCTGTATTTGCAGGGTAGAACGAACTAGGCGCCTTAAGTGCCGACCTGAAATCGATGCCCTGTGTTGCTGCAGGAATTGAAGGTTCTTAAATGTTTTCTGTTGATAGTGACTCGTAGATTGTTGGAGGAGGGCTCTTAGAGATATTTAACCTTCGTCATACAAGCAAATATTTATTTTAATTTTTTATTTTACAATAAATGCTTAATTTGATACTGTTTCGTATTTTATTCATTAGCTTAATTATAATAGGTAACAAAAAACACATTAAAACTTATTGCACTGACATACATATTAAATTAGAGACCGATGTACTTGGGGTTAGTGTAACCCCACGTTGGGTGAGGAGTTTTTTTCACCTTGTATGCTGAGGGTTAAATCTATGTAATTAATTTCTGAATATATCATCTTAATCACCAGTTTGCATAGTATGTAGCGACAACTATGACGCCATAGAAGAACTAAAATTCAAATCCTATATTGCAGAATTAGAGTTCAAAAGCCAGAAATCATCTATCGGACAGTCGCCCGGACCAGACACAATACCCGTCTGGTCGTTTTTAACGGAGGTATATGGGATTCTACACCCTGTTATGATGAACCTTATAATGTTCCAACTGCTGGGAGGCAGGCGTCTTCTCTAGGAGATCCCAGCCTGTTGTTGCATTTTTTTTCTAGCCGTTACTGTCCCATTTTTAGGCAAAGTCCTCCAAAACTTTCTTCTCCCGCGCCGTCTTTAACCAGTCCTCGCGGTGCGCGTCCAAATCATTTCGCCACCTCTTTCTTCATTCGGGGCGTAAAAAGAAGTGACCTAATATTGAATGACACGCTGCGCTCCATAACGGGCATAATATATGTGAAAACATTTACAACATATTTGGCAAAAAACAGGAAAAATCCACCCGAGAATCGAACTATTTACATAGACAAGTTTGTACTGCACCCTCGGACTTGACCGATTTTTTCATCACCCGTTGGTAACCATCGATTACATTCGATGGTTAATGTCTCTTTTCTCACATAACAACTATTACATAATATAAGCATAATCAGCCTTTTTTTAATGTTCCCACTGTTGGGACTCAGGCCTCCTCTCTAGGAGAGGGAATGGGCCGTAATCCACCACGCGGGCCCAGTGCGGGTTGGTGAATTTCACATGTCTTCTAATTTTTTGGTTCTAGGACATGCCGGTTTCCTCACGATGTTTTCCTTCACCGTTTTGAGAGCAGTGGTGATGAAATAAATTACACAAAGTAATGCGCCTGACTGGGTTTGAAACCGCGACCTACAACTCGTAAGTCGGGGCCGTTACCACTTGGCCACCACAGCTCTATTAACAACTGTTAGGAACATTTTTATTTATCAGTTACTCGTATTTCAAACTTATGTCCCACGTCCGTTCCAATTTCAACTACTACAAGATCCAAACCTAGGTCAGACGCGAAACCTGATCATGACTCCGTAACCTTTAGCTAAATGTACTCGAGAGCTGATCTAAACTTACACAGACAGTGTAAATAAATAGTCTTTCAGAAAAATATCTCGACGAAAGCGATTTCTCATTGTCAGAAATATATATTATATTTTATTGTGCTTTCATATTTTATTTACGCCATTTTTACATGAAATTGCTGAGTCGGAAATGTCACGCTGTAGGAGTGGGCTTAACGAAGAGCGTGGGACGCTTCGCGACTCATTACAACGATTACTGAATGGAAGGGATGTTTTTAGGCATATTCATGTGTAATACTACCTACTGTCAGTGGTTTTGCCCACAGTTAAGTCGAAAATTATCCCAAAGGAACATAATTCGGGGATTTTTTTGTAGGTGGAAAAATCATCCAATGACATTCCACGCTCTTGGGCGGAGCGAGAGGGCGTGTCAGACTTTCACTGACTAAAAACCCACCCCTGTTCCTTCTTTGCCTTCGTTCCAGGGCCGAGTTTTCCTTTCAGAAACAAACCCTTGGCCCCAGTAGGCTCCGACCCCTACGGTTTGCTGACATCTCTTTGAGGCGCGCGTGGAACAGTACGCCCTGTCGATGACTTGGGCTCGGTCTGGACGGTTACCGGACGGTCGGACGGCGAGCTACCCATTGCTCGCCTACGGTGGCCGGAAATCGGGATCGGGATTCCGGCGGCTGGGGCGTGAGGGTCGCTTCCTCGCACCTGGACGTGCGGCCTCCTCTTTTGCTAACATTACTGCTTCGCAGATGGATGCGAACGCCTGCCACTCCTCCTCGCTTCGGACCATGGCCTGTACCAAGGCCCGGCGCGAGAGAATACTCCGGGGATAACAAGTAATCATAAAAATGAAGATAATTTAAATCCATCCAGCCGTTCAAACGTTAAGGAGTAATAAATGAACACCCACACATACAAGGCCTTTATTATGTTTGATTTGTGGCAGAAAATGATGTATTGTATCTATCGAGGTCAGATCACTTCAAGATGTGACAGATCGTTTCATGAAATAGTGGCGTTCCATGATATAACCAGATAAAACTGGTCAAATCATTTAAACGGTAACTTTTGAAGATATTTCAATTGCTATAACCATTAATCTAGAATGTGATAATAAAAAGTAAATAAAGTAAGATATTGTGTGCCTATTGCTCTTGTAAGATCAAAGATAAGCTTAAAAATTTATTTGATTTAAATAGGAATGTAGAAGTTGACCTAATTTTATTTGACTTATAATTAATTAAATGTAATTTGATGATATACCGGAAATGTAGGAGACTACGTTTAATTTATGTATTTATTTTGTTTTAATTTCAATTAGTTTAATTTAATTTGTGTTGTTTTTGACATGTTTGTTTGAATTTATTTCATTTGAATTGTAATGATATTTTGTTTTATTTGTTTGATAATAATATTTAGAACTGGAATTTTATGGCTTGGTACTAACATAGTTTTTAAGTAAAAATTGTTACTAACCTTTATAATGAGTGCAAGCTTTAAATAAAATGATTAATAATAAATAAAATAATATCGACATGTTGGATAGATTATAAGAAGGCCTGTGACTCTGTGTCACATACTTGGCTCATGAGGGTGTTGGAGTTGTATAAAATAGATGCAACTCTACGCACCTTCCTTGAGTCATGTATGGGGCAATGGAACACAGTTCTTCGCTATCCAGTATGTCGATCGATTCGGAGGGACGATGAGCCTATATGGATTAAACGGGGAATATTCCAGGGCGACAGTCTGAGTCCTCTTTGGTTCTGCTTAGCCCTGAATCCTCTAAGCACATTGCTGGAGGAATCAGGCTTGGGCTATCGGTTGAGAAGAGGTGGTCAGGTTCTATCTCACCTCCTTTACATGGATGATCTGAAACTCATTGCCCCCAACAAGTTACGACTGATGGAACTACTGAAGGTAACTGAAACTTTCAGTAGTGCCATCAGGATGGAATTTTGTGTGGATAAATGTGCAGTCATGCATATAAAGCGAGGGGAGATTATGGAATCTGAGGGGATTCAACTCTCAGATTCCATATACTTTAGATCCCTCTCCTCGACCGAAACCTATAAGTATTTGGGTATGTCAGAAGCGTTAGGCATTAACGTTGCTGACATGAAGCAATCGTTGAAGGAGCGCTTCTTTGGCCGCCTGAAGAAGGTATTAAACAGCCTTCTGTCAGGTGGAAATAAGGTGCGCGCCTTCAATGGTTGGGTCATGCCGGTCTTAATGTACTCTTTCGGCATACTCAAATGGACTCAGACCGAGCTAGACGCTATGGATAGGCGGGTCCGTACACTGCTGACCGCAAACCGGATGCATCACCCACGGTCGTCGGTGATGAGACTGTACATCCCGCGGAAGTGTGGAGGTCGAGGTTTTTTAAATGTGAAGACCCTACACAACCGCGAGGTGTGCAGCCTCAGAGAATACTTTCACAAAACCGATGTGGGTATGCACCGAGATGTGGTCGCAGTGGACAAAGGAATCACCCCGTTGTCCATGGCTAAAGAGAACTGGCGCAAACCTGTGGTACTTACAACTGATGACCGCAAGGAAGTATGGAAAAGTAAGGAGCTCCACGGGCGCTTTTATCGGGCTCTTCACGAGTCTGATATAGATTTTGCAGCGTCCGTAGCCTGGCTACGTTTCAGCAACCTTTTCGGGGAAACTGAAGGTTTTATCTGTGCAATTATGGACGAAGTCATCTTGACGAATAACTACCGGAGATATATAATGAAGGACGGGACGGTTGACGTGTGTCGGGCATGCCATCGTCCGGGTGAGTCTATCAGACATATTATCTCTGGTTGTTCTCGTCTAGCTAACGGCGAGTACTTGCACAGGCATAACCAAGTAGCCAGGATTATTCACCAGCAACTTGCTTTGAAATACAACCTAGTGTATTCAGAGGTGCCGTATAGCAGGTATGTGCCCGACCCAGTTCTCGAAAATGACCATGTCACGTTGTACTGGGATCGGTCTATCATTACTGACCGGACTATTGTAGCCAATAAGCCGGATATAGTAGTGATAGACCGATTAGCGCGCCGCGTAATGATAGTCGATATCACCATCCCACATGACGACAATCTCGTGAAAGCTGAGAAAGAGAAACAAATTAAATACCCTCGACTTAGCACACGAGGTTGTTGACATGTGGAATGTAGTCTCGGCTGTCATTGTGCCGATTGTCGTGACCGCCAACGGCCTTATAACCAAAAGCTTCGACGACCATCTGTCGAAGCTGTCATTGCACGGTTGGATCAAGGGCCTGATACAGAAGGCAGTACTCCTCGATACGGCTCGCATTGTGAGGAGGTTCCTGTCTCTGGAGCCCTAACCACCGGTAACTTGGACCCTGTCTCGATACCGGCGGACTACTATTTTTTATATTTTTAAATGTTTTTTTTTTCTATATGATTTTGTTAAAAAAGGAATATTTAAAAATTTAAATTATATGTATAATGAATGAATAAAGAAAATAAAATAATAGCCAATGGCCTTATAGCCAAAAGCTTCGACGACCATCTGTCGAAGCTGTCGTTGCGCGGTTGGATCAAGGGCCTGATACAAAAGGCAGTACTCATCGATACGGCTCGCATTGTGAGGAAGTTCCTGTTTCTGGAGCTCTAACCACCGGTAGCTTAGACCTTGTTCCCGACACCGGCGGACAACTAATTTTTATATTTTTAAATGTTTTTTTTAATATGTTTTTTTAAAGAAATATTTAAAAATGTAAACGGTATGTATAAAAATAAATAAATGGAATAAAATAAAACTGTTTTTTTATGGATCTGCATTCAAATAAAAAGCCAATTGCAATATAAATTGTATGTATGTCGTTGAAAAACTGTAGCATAGCTGCATTCAAACTGTTGATTGACAAAAGATCCATATTAGTAAAATCAAATGACGTAATTGTATATTTCATTGCACTTTTATATGCCTTGTCTGCCACCATGTCAAGTCACGAACACAAAGCGAAATCATCACTTCTGCCGGTGGACAACATAACTATTTTACGATATTATGATCGTCCATGTATGACCATATCATAAAATAATCGTGCGTTTAACTGTTCATATTGTTAAACGCAGTGTTCTTTGATTTGGCTAGCCTATATCATGACGACGGGCAAAATCAAGAAATGCGGCTATTTCATGAAATGGTCTTGTCTGTGGCACTATAGAAGATGTGCATCATGTCCTGTCGGAGTGTGTTCATATTGGGGTCCAAAGACGTCAAGCTTTTGCCAACAGTTTTAATGTAGGCTTCTATAATAGCATTCTAGCCTCACCTTTAACAGATGAGGCTAGAAAGCTTTATCGTATTATTATTATGGGTATAAGGTTGCGGGTAGACTAGTAAACATGTATCTAAAATATTTGTATTAAATCATCGGGGTGACATATTCTGTATAGAAAAAACCCCGCAAATAAAACGAGATTAAAAAAAAAAAAAATGAAATGGTCGAACACATCATAGCAGAAGCATAATAATAATCATAGCTTTTTAATATTCCCACAGATAAGACTAAGGCCTCCTCTCCAGGGGAGGGAATGGGCCGTAATCCACTACGCGAGCCCTGTGCGGATTGATGGAGGTCACATGTTTTCAATTTTTTGGGACATTTCTAGGACATGTCGGTTTCCTCACGATGTTTCCCTTTATCGTTTTGAGAGCCACAGTCAAGTGATGAAATAAACTACACAAAGTAATGCACCTGGCTGGGTTAGAACTCGCGACCTACAACTCGTAAGTCGGGGCCGTTACCACTGAACAACCACTGAAACGTTTAATTCTAAGCGTTGGCCATGATATATCGATTTACTTGCACATGCAAGGAAACACTTGCACACTCTACTAGTGCAATATAAACCTGGTATCACGACGAGGAAACCGGAATCGAATGAATAAAAGCGAGCTATTCCAAGCGATATGTTCGTTTAAGTGTAGTGCACTTGTAGATACTAATGCTGACAGCATGTGCTAACAGCTTGCTTGGAAATATACGGAGAAGGTTTTGTCACGCGACAGTTTTAAATAATCTTAGTATTTTAGCTCAGCGTTCTTTTGGTAGCTGGCATTTTTTTTGTTTATTAACCCCTCGTGCGCCGATTTTACATACGTCTGTACAACTTGAGTGACCTTAAAAAACGCTTAATTGTCGTTTTGTATACACGGCTGTACGAAAATTATAGGGCTGAAAATTTTGGTCTCTTTAAATTCGTTTTTTTATAGAAAAACTCCAGAACAGGTTTTTTTTTTGGTGGTTTTACGTAAAAACGCGCAATTACGTAATAATAATACCCCTATAGTAACTTTACCCATAGAAAGAATATTTCCAATTGGTTAAAATTAAATTAGAAATGTTTCGAATCGGGTGGGTAGAAGTAGAAATTGTCAAATAACAGAAAAGGGATGAACAAACTGACATGTGACATCGTCGCCATTAGGTTTATGTGCGTACAAAGGAGATAACGAAGTGTTCCCACCATGCCCCCACTCGGCCGTCGGGTAACCGTCCGGACCGAACCCGAGGCGTCGACGGCGCGTAGTGTTCCACGCGTACCTCAAAGAGATGTCAGCAAAACCGTAGGGGCCCAGCAGGGCCGAAGCTTACTAGGGCCATGGGTCGACTTTTGAAAGGGTTACTTGTGCAACTCGGGCAACTGAAGGAACATAGGTATGGTTTTACTTAGTAAAAGACTGACACGGCCCACTCCGCTCTGAGAAGTCATTACATGATTTCCCTCCCTTGCTTCATTTCATAACTAATTTAAAGATGTTATTTTCAGAAATCTTCGTTCAACAATTAGAATATTTTAGAAATGGTTTTTGCGAAAGGTAACTAGAAAGCGGTCACCTTCTTCTGCTAAGCTATTAATGCTAGCGAAGGAGGTGGCCGCAACGGTGAGGGAACGGACGTCCTCACGCCCCAGCCCCAGCCACAGGAAATGCAAAGTCAGAAGTCGCAGGGCTATCCCCGGCCACCGTAGGCACGGGCTTGCGGACGATGATCTATAGATTGATCGCTGTCCAGTCATCTGGTAAGGACCGAGCCCAATGCGTCGACGGTGCGTAGTGTTCCACGCGTGCTTCAAAAAGATGTCAGCATAAACGTAGGGGCCCAGCAGGGCCAATGCTCGCTATAGCCACGGGATATTTGAACATTTAAATGAAGTAGGTATTTAATAATCAAAATTTAAACCAATAATATGGTTAAAAATTATTTTTGAATACACTTACTAGAAAACCCGCTCTTATCCCACCGCTTTCAGACACGCAATATACTGTTTTCCGCACAAGTGCGGAAAAGTGCGCGTGATCTCCCCGCCACAATTTTATTACATCGTATCAGGCTGGGCGCGCGTCGACCCTCACGAGTCGCCGGTGTCCGTTTATTCATTTCGTAAGTGTATTGAAAAAAGTCAAGTCGCTATGACAAAATTTCTGCACTTGTATCAAAATGTACTAAAATATTTATGAGTATGACTGAATATTTTATCAAGTAGAGCTATACAATGAGCGTCCTTAATCTTAAAACCCGATTCTTAGCTTCGGTAGGTACAGTAGTCTCCAAAACTTTGATCGCCTCAATTTCAGAAGACTTGAAAGTTAAAATTTGCTCACTTACTAGCAACCAAGTTCCAAACATACGGAAGCATTGGAAGACAGACTTATCAAGATGAATTTAATTCAGAAGAACTTTTGTCAATTAAAGTTAAATTTCTTAAAGCTGAATTACGTACACATAGTTCGTTTCCTTTAAGATTTTCTATCAAATATCATACTTATGTATGTGAATCTTGACGTATGTCCATTATCATCTTCCTGTTCTTGTCCCGACTTATTCAAGGTCAGCGCAACACGTTTTTTTTTTCCATTCTATCCTATCACCCGTCACCCGTCACCCACAAGGTGAAGGCCTCCCACAAGGTGGACCTACGACCTGGTGAGAGTCGCGGGAGTGAGGTGGATGCGAGACGCGCAGGATCGGTTGTTGTGGCGACGCTTGGGGGAGGCCTATGTCCAACAGTGGATGTCTTTCGGCTGAAATGACCCGTCACGCTACCACTATCTCCCTTTTCTTTCGTATCACTCTTCAAACAATCCATCCACCTTTTCTTTAGCCTTTCTCTCCCCATTTATCCATCCACATCATGTATATTTATAACTCTTTTAGTAACATGTGTTTCATCCCTCCTCTTCACATGAGCAGAAGAACTTTTGTATGTTCACATAGTAGGATTAATTCAAGATTTTCTATTAAACATACCAGTTCATATTTGAATTCGTGTAATTAGTTTTGAATAGTCTTACGTATAATATATATTCATGAATGTTACGAATATGTCTCTTACGTATGACCTTTTTTGACAAGAGAGCAGTGGTGGCCGAGTGGTAATGGCCCCGACTTACGAGTTGTAGGTCGCGGGTTCAAACCCAGCCAGGCGCATGCATTACTTTGTGTAATTTATTTCATCACCACTGCTTTCAAAACGGTGAAGGAAAACATCGTGAGGAAACCGGCATGTCCTAGAACCAAAAATTCGAAGACATGTGACATTCACCAATCCGTACTGGGCCCGCGTGGTGGATTACGGCCCATTCCCTCTTCTAAAGAGAGGAGGCCTGAATCCCAGCAGTGGGAACATTAAAAGGCTGATTATGTTATGTTATGTTATGTATGACCTTTTGAAGAAAAAATCCTCTATTACTCAATCATATCTTTCTCAATCGGCTTAGGCGCCACGCCAGTACAACAGAAACGGAACATTAAGCTAAAACGATTAATATTATTAATAAAGAATGACTCAAAATGAGATCCGTAATATTATGCAACAATTGAATTTTTTCCTAACTGTATCCAACTTACTATACTTAATAGGTATTATTGTCTTTTTAGGACTTATTGTCTTTTTTTTAGGGTTCCGTACCACAAAAGGAAAAACGGAATCCTTATAGGGTTACTTTGTTGTCCGTCCGTCTGTCTGTCTATCTGTCAAGACCCTTTATCTCGGGAACGTATGGAAGTATCGAGTTGAAATTAAAACCATATATGTTCTCAGGTCTGCGATCCCTTGAAGCTGTGTGTGTGTGAAAAAAAAGATACAGCCGTTTATGCCGCGAAAAAAACGTTTATTTCGAACCTCTCAGGGCAATCAAAATTCATAGGGTACTTCTCGTTAACCTAAAATCCTGAAATTTGGCATGAAACAAGGTCTCATAACACAAGTATAGAAAAAAGTCTAAAAACTGTAGATTTGTAGTTACGTTACACAAAAATCTTTTTTTGCGATTCAGAAAAATTTTCGGGAAACTCAATCGGGAATTGAACTGTTTTCATAGGTAAGTTTGTACGGAACTCTCAGTGCGCGAGTTCGACTCGCACTTGCCCAGTAGTTTTTAGGTCGGAAATCATTCAATGACATCTCGTGCTCTAGGGCGCGAGGGCGTGTCAGACTTTTATTGACTAAAACCAATCTTATGTTTCTTCTTTGCCTTGCGTTCCAGGACCCCGGGTTTCTCTTTCGGAAGCGAACCCAGGACGCCAGTAGGTTTCAACACTGCTGGGTCCCTATGATTAGTTACTGTCTATTACCTCTGTAAGTCTTGACTGCCAAATGGATTTGGACGGAACTTGGCACAAGGGTAGACCATGTTCTGAAATAGGACGTAGGATACTTCTGATCCCAGCCTCCCTAGCCAAGTTACAACCGTTTTGTTTCGTTTCGTCGATCGCCTCGAGTCGGCCACGCCTCTGGTTCCTTTTGTTCTGACGTCATCTCAACGCTCAGTCACGTGGTCGGAACAAAGGAATAGGAGGCGTGGCCGACTCGAGGCGATCTACGAAAAGAGGATCGAAATGAAACGGTTGTAACTTGACTAGGGGCAGGAGTATGTTCCCTTGGGATAACTTTCGCCGGAGACAGCTACTGTTAGAAGCTCAAAATGTATAAAAGTAATAGTTGATCAGTTCGATATTTTCAAAGTCTAGTCTGAAACTTACCAACTGTTTTAACATTCTACGTAATTGTAATGAATATCTAATTTATTATTGATTAAGTTATTGATGGGAACACGAACAAGTGGCAATATTAATCTAAGTTATAGAGTAGTCATCGATAAGTGTGCAAAAATTTTACCAGCCTCATAAGGATAAAAGATTTTCCAAAATTTACCTCTTAAGGAGATGCAGCGGGGTTTCAAAATGTGTTGGACAAAACTTATTTTCATACGAGCGAAGCCGCTGACAGAATCTAGTTATAAATACGAAGGTAACTCGGTCTGTCTGTCTGTTACCTTTAAACGGACCACATAAAACTTACAAACCAAGTTATTAGACGTTACGGGACGCTGTGGACGGACCTCAGCTTAGGGCGCTTCTATTAAAAGTCAAGCCCACCCACAACAAACACCAAAGTCAGTCCACCTTTGTACTTTTGTGTTGCATGAAGTTTTAATAATTTATTTATTCATGCAACATAAAAGTAAATAAATATAAAGGTAGCAAGGGACAGAATGGATCAAACATTCTAAAGGAGTAGTCTTATTTTTTATTTATTAAATACTTTATGCACAAACGTACAGCGGCGGTCTTAGGCCTTTGCCTGACTTTTGCCTTTCTTCAGCAAACAACTCCCTTAGCTCAAAATATTATTTTTTGCTAGTCTGCATAAATGAAGAGTATCATGTTGCCCAGTAACTGGGTTGTGGAAGTTTGACAGGCAGTCGCTCAATGTAAATCACGGGTCACTACCTATCGGTTAGACTGGAGCTTTGTGGTCGCCAGGCTAGTTGGGAAAAGACTGCAACAGTGAATTAGTGAGAAGAATTCCAAGGTAAACCCGTGTCTTGTGAGATAGGGTATGAAGTTTCAAGCTTCTATTGAAAAGGGAAGATCCTCCGACCAGACGGGAGTTATCTGGTTGTTTTTCGGACGGTTGTATATGCTCTAACCTTTTTTTTTAGGTGGGAAAATCATCTAATGACAAATCTCGCTGTGTGTCAGACTTTTACTGACTAAAAACCCACTCCTGTTCCTTCTTTGCCTTCGCTTCGTCCCAGGGCCCCAGGTTTCACCTTCACACTACCCGTGGCCCCAGTAGGCTTCAAATCGTAGGGGTTCACCCTGCTGGGTCCCTACGATTTGCTGACATCTCCTTGAGGCGCGCGTGGAACAGTACGCGCCATCGACGACTTGGGCTCGATCCGGACGGTTACCGGACGGTCGGACAGCGAGCCACCCATTGCTCGCCGTCCGCAAACCCGCGCCTACGGTGGCCGGAATATGCTCTAACCTTGTGAATCTTGTAATTTAGTTCCTAATTGGCGACACAGATGTCGTTATACACATATCAAGACTTACTAAGCCTACGAAGTTATCGCGGCGTATACGCTCATAAACTTTACCCGTGTGTTTCCAGTCTTTATTATGAAGACCCTGCTAGGCACCGTCACATGTAAGAGGAGGTAGAAGAACTACGGCTTATAAGGGTTGTCAGTGCTATGTAAGGAAGGTTTTTTTTGCAAGTTATTTTCTTTTATAACTACTGTGTTAGTTTAAGAGTGTAATGCATGGTTTGGCACCAAGCAAGTCAGGAGAAGGAGAGTCAGACAATAGTCTGAAGAAATGGAATGGTTTCCATTCTTTTAGTTGTCTTTTACATTCCAGAGCCGGAGCGTCCGGGCTGAGTACGAAAAAATTCAAAATTCAAATGTTTTTATTTCAAATAGGCCTACATAGGCCCTTATAAAACGTCGGTCTAGTGAACGGTTCCAAATTGGTCGATTCTTATGGAGAAGAACCGGCAAGAAACTCGAGAAAGCGAAGAGAAGGTAGTACGACAAGGTTTATCCCTCCGGACGAGATACCTAAATATAGGTACAAACAGATAGATATAGTCTTTATTATACACCATAAAAAAATTATAGTAGGAGCTTAAAATTAATAGGGTGTAACAACGGGCGGTCTTATCGCAAATAGCGATTTTTTGCAGGCAACCTTTGGATGGATTTGGCAGAGAAGGAGAAAAGATACGTGTACTTGGTAGATACTGTGATAGGGGAGACGCAAATGAAAAGCTTCTGGTTCAATTATAATGTTATTATATTGTATGAAGCACTTTTTAATACATTTTATATATAAATTTAATTAAATAATTCTATTGTTTTTTCATCTATCAATTCTAAACTTTTAAAACATTATCCTTAAAAGTATATTTTGCCAGTTTGCAAGTTAGTAGTATTAATGTGACCTCTGTGGTCGTCACAATACGATAGGTGTACTATTTACATCTGTACTTATATATTAAAGGAGAAACTGACTGACTGACATATCAACGCACAACCGAAACTATTGGGACTAGGAGCGTGAAATTTTGCATAAGGTTTCCTTTTATGACGCAGGAGAGCACTAAGAGAGGATTCAAAATGCACCTCCTAAGGGGATGAAATGGGGGTCCAAAATTTGCATGGACAAATCAACTTTCACGAGGGTGAAGCCGTTGGCAGAAGCTAGTATTATATAAAATACATAAGTAGTAAGTATATCTTTCAGACTTAACCTTTTGCTCCAACCTCTAACACGGCATAATCCGTTTAAATAGTCGCTACCGTTTGCTACGAGCTGCCTCCTTATCTAAGTTCTAAGCTGCTGTTTATTTTGAACGACCAACACTAAGTGCGGACTATACGGGATTATATGAACGTCTGTGTCAAGACGAGAACTTGTTGAGTGGAAATTAGAGAGAGGAGAAAGTAAGAAATTACATTAAACGACTTGACATAAGATACGTCTTAAGATTGCTTTGAATATGTGTACACGTAGGATGACAGCAGGACGAAAATATGCATCTTTAAGATCTGCCGCCCTAGCCAAGTTACAACCGTTTTTTTTCGATTCTCTTTTCATTGATCGCCTCGAGCTGGCCACGCCTATTATTCCTTTGTTCTGACCACGTGACTGAGCGTTGAGATGACGTCAGAACAAAGGAATCGGAATCATAGCCAGGTTACAACCGTTTCGTTTCGATTCCAAACGAAATGGTTGTAACTTGGCTAGGGGGGGAGAGAACAGGATAGTTTAGGTTAGGTTAGGTTATAAATCCGACAGCTGTCATCCGCATCATCAATAACAATTGTTGTGTAGCTTGTTCTTTCCGCTGTGGCAATTCTCCGACTTTTCCGCTCCAGAACGGACACACCTCCACACCTATGTTCTTATTTGCCCTTTGCGTTCTAGCACTTAGGTTCCTTACGGTTTACTGACATTTCTTTGAGGCGCGCGTGGAACAAACACTACGCGCTGTCGGTGACTCGGGCTCGGCCCGTACTGTTACCGGACTGCCGGACGCCGAGCTACCCATTGCTCGTCGTCCAAAACAACTTGACACAAGTATGGGAAAGTATGTTGAAACGCGTGAATTCAATAAAATATTCTATCGCTGCGTTTGCTAAGTTTATAACACAGGACTACATATTATACTTTTCTATTAAAATATACAAAATTGAAGGTTTTATTGATCCCTTTGTCACTTTGATCCGAGTGGAATGTGTAGCTGCAGACGGGCGTCTGCAGCCACACATTCCACCATGTTTTAACGCGATCCAATTGACGACCTAAACTGAACTGTTAAAGGGATGGAGCTATATATGGTGTATCCCTTTCTCTCTCGCACGCTTGACATTTTAACGAGGCCCGTGGTCAGGGCGCGGATGCAATGATACGCATAAAGACGCGCTAGTGTTGTGTACAATGTAGACTAAATTTTAGTGATGGGTTTCCAACAATAATATACCTACTACAGATCTTTGCGCGTTTTCTTTTGACAATTGAATTACAAAGTTTTTTTTTTAAATTTGATGTAAACTAGTGCCTGGTAAGCAGTGATGCAATCGTTGATGGTGAGGCGCACTAGTTTATTAAGAGCCTATTCACTCTAGTCTTGCAGTTACCAAAATTATAATCGGATGGGAAGACCTCAGCAGGCAAATTGTTCCAGTACTTCGATTTATGACTGTGACTGTTAAATTATTCGCCATCTTAAGGAGCTCTGTGGGATTGTTCGAAAGAGGCCCTGGAACGCAAAAAGTAACTGAAGGAATATGGGTGGGTTTTAGTCATAAGATTGACATGCACTAGCGAATATCGAACCTTCTGTTCGTCATACATGTTTGTGGCAATCCTATTAGTATGTTCTGTACGGACGGTGTTCTTCATGCATCAATGCGAACACCAAAAAACTTTTCGCTACTTCACAATCGACCACTTCCAACCACGCCACCACAGCTTTTAAGAGAGTTCACGACTGTTGTGCGCGAACTCGATTCAAACTATGTTCGCGTTCGTATTCGAAAATGCTGTCCATACGAACTAACCAAATGTTCAAGTTTGGTGTTTGTGTTCGCTATGTTCGTGTTCGTACACGGCTTTAAAACTGACCTAGACAGTTGCTATAATACTGTCAACTTTGAGGATAGATTAATCTAAAACATTATTGCTTTCAGACAATCGGAATTGTTTTAACAGCTAAACCTTCCTTTGAGATCTTGAAAGCCTAAACAAATATAGATTTAGGTTACTAGTCTGAATAAAACACTTCCTTTAAAAAAATACATCTTTTCCCACGACTAAACTCACAAAGTTAACACCATCATATTTTTATGAGTATACTTGCCGTTCCTAAAACATAAAATTGTTATCCAAAAGGATTTTGTAAGGAAAACCTGAAAAAATGGTCTCGGGGTCGGCCATATTGAACCCGGGTCGATTGAAACGGAATTTATTGTCAACATAAGGAGAATGTTTTGTGAAGAATTTAAGGTTTTGTTGAAGAAGTCTGATATTATAATCCGATGAGGGTGGAAACTTATTTCCTGAGGTTTGAGTGTGGGTAGATAGGATAGCTTCGAGTTTTAGTAATGATTAAGCCGTGTACGAACACAAACACCAAACTGGAACATTTGTTTTGTTCGTATGGACGGCATTTTCGAATACGAACGTGAACATAGTTCGAATCGAGTTCGCACACAATAATCAAGAACTTCGTCGGTCGTGAAGTTCCCGCTGGATTAGCTTCTTGTTAATGGTATTTCGCCATCTGTGACAGTTCTTAGCATCATGAAGAGCGACGTGCAATTGGGTGTCTAGTGTGGAGCAGACCTGATCTGCCCATCTTTTTGGTTTGCGGCCTCTTGATCGTTTGCCATCAACCAAGCCAGTTACGATGAGCTGTTCAAGGTTGTGGCCATTTTTCCAGGCAATGTGACCAAAGAACTCCAATACTATGCGCATGCAGGTATTCGGCAGCGTTCCAGGGTAAATCTTTCGAATAAATTGCCGTCCAGAAGCCCAACATACATAATTCGCGTTTTTTCAAGAAATAAACGCTTAAATGGGTCCATTATGCGAATATGTCATCCAGAATTGATCTATTAGGGTGCGCAATTACAGTGGAACCGCAGCGACTTTTTACCCGAATTCGTACCTATTTGCCGCGGACAAAAGCTAGTGGAAAAAAAAGTGACTGTATATTACATAAAAATACATTCTAAGCTTGACACTGACTGAATGCAGAAAGAGTGCAAAACAAAAAGAAACTTAAAGATCAATTACTAGATATATGTGAATGTCATAGGGTACATCGTGTCCCGGAAACCCAGGTGGTCCTGTAGGGTAGGACCAGGGAACAATTAAACCGTTACTTTTATGTGGGAAGAGATGTTTTACGAGAGGGCGTGCCTGACTTTTACTGACTAAAACCCACTCCTATGTTTTTTTGTTGTCTCGCGATCCAGGAGGGGGTTTTCCTTTTAGAAGCGAACCTATGGCCCCAGTAGGCTTCGACCGTGCTGGGTCCATATGGTTTACTGACATCTCAAACACGCGCCGTCGACGATCTAGGCTCGGTCCGGATGACTACCGGACGGCCGGACGGCGAGCTACCCATTGCTCGCCGTCCGCAAGCCCGCGCCTACGGTGGCTGGAAATTGAGATCGGGATCCCGGCGGCTGGGGCATGAGGGCCGTTCCGTCGCGCATGCAGCCGCCTCCTTCGCTAGCATTATTGCTTCGCAGAAGGAGGCGACCGCCTGAGGGAGCATAACCGTGGGAAAAAGCTGAAGTATCCTAGTAATCCTAGAAGTTAACATACTAAGAAAATTAAAGAAAGGAAAAAAAAATATTTATGTCAAACATGGCGCATACCTTAAAAATAAAAACAAATAACAACAACGACTTATATTATAAGTGTTAGGATATGCGTCACATCCACGCAAAACAACCAGCGCTCAGCAAAATGCTGGGGCTCGTGTGTTACTTTCAGGGTAAAAAGTAAAGTATGTAACGACCTTAGGAGCAGTGGGGGCCGAGTGGTACCGACCCCGACTTACGACTTGTAGGTCGTGGGTTCAAACCCAGCCAGGGGCATTACTTTGTGTAATTTATTTCATCACCAATACTCTCAAAACGGTGAAGGAAAACATCGTGAGGAAACCGGCATGTCCTAGAACCAAAAATTGGAAGACATGTGACATCCACCAACCCGCACTGGGCCCGCGTGGTGGATTACGGCCCATTCCCTCTCCTAAAGAGGAGGCCTGAGTCCCAGCAGCGGGAACACTATAAGGCCAGCTATGCTAACCTTGGGATAATTCTCTACTTTCTTTCACGCGAGCGAAGCAGCTGGCAGCTAATAGACCATAAATAACCAGAAAAATAATTAAAAACCTTGAAAGCAGATTACCTAAAAATACAGCCAATTGATTTGGTTCTGTACTCTCGTATCTTTGTTGAGGAATTTCGGTAAATTTCCCAATATAAAGCTATTAAGGTGGTACCGTAATAGCGGACGAGGAAGCTTTTCTCCTTTATTAGAATATTACGGTTCACCTGACTTGTATTGTAACAAGTAGAGATATACTTGTGTACTATGCTTTCCTTCATTTCTGATATAGTTTTTTTTTATTGATTAAAGCACTGGTGCTTGACTGCGATCCCACCTGATGGTAAGCAGAGATGCAATCATTGATGGTGAGGCGCACTAGTTTATTAAGAGCCTATACACTCTAGCCTTGAAGACACCTAAATTATAATCGGACGAGAAGACCGCAGCAGGCAAATTTTTCCAGTCCTTCTTCGATGTACGCGGTATAAAGGACGAAGCGAAACGCTTAGTCCGGACCGTTGAAGATTCAACAACGTAAGAGTGGACACTCGCAGTACGTCGGGTTGTCCGATGGTAGAAAGGAGATGGCGGAATCAAGTCATGCAATTCCCACGCACACTCTCCAAAATGCAACCTGTAGAATACCGATAGGCTGGCTACCCTGCGCCTATAAACCCGACGTACGGCGAGTGTCCACCCTTACGTTGTTGAAACCTCTACGGTCCGGACTATTTGTCTGCTGCGGTCTTCTCGTCCAATTATAATTAAGGTGTCTTCAAGGTTAGAGTTAATAGGCTAGTAATAAACTAGTGCACCTCACCATCAACGATTGCGTCACTGCTTACCATCAGGTGCGATCGCAGTCAAGCACTAGTTTATATCAATTTAAAAAAAGGTATTTGAAGTTGAGTGTTTCTCAAACTCAACTTTAGCCGAAAATTCTGTCAAAATTTGTCATTAAGTTGGATTCGACACGTTCGAGTGTTCTCAACTCAAAATACTTAACTCGGAAACCCGATTTAATAGAACTAAAGGTTTTTTTTTTCCCACTCCTGTTCCTTCTTTGCCATTTGTTTTCCAGGGCCCCGGGGATCTCTTTCGCATCACCCATGGCCCCAGTAGCCTTCGAACCTGTTGGGCCCCTACGGTTGCTGACATCTCCTTGAGGCGCGCGTGGAACACTACGCGCCGTCGACGACTTGGGCTCGGTCCGGACGAATAGAACCGGAGGTATGATCCTAAAGAGAAAGCTAAGAATTTTTCAAGTGCTTATAATTACAACGACACTCATTACCATACAAACGGTCTACCACGTTTTTTAAGGTTCCATACCTCAAAAAGAAAAAACGAAACCTAGGATCACTTTGTTGTCCGTCCGTCTGTCTGTCAAGACCCTTTATCTCAAGAACGCGTGGAGGTATCGAGTTGAAATTAAATCCATATACTCAAGTCTGCAGTCCCTTGAAGCTGTGAAAAAATCAAACTTCTGAGTTAGTGAAAAAAAAAGATACGGCCGTTTATGTCGCAAAAAGCGATCATTTCGACACTCTCAAGGGGATCAAAATTCATAGGGTACTTCCCATTGACCTAGCATCCTGAAATTTAGCATAAAGCAAGGCCTCATAGCACAAGTATAGGAAACCACCTGAAAACTGTAAATTTGTAGTTATGTTACACAAAAAAAAAACGTTTTTTGTGATTCGGAAAAATCTTTGTAACACAATTCGGGAATTGAACTGTTTTCCTAGGTAAGTTTGTAAGGAACCCTCAGTGCGTGAGTCCGACTCGAATTTGGCAGGTTTTTTTTAAAGAAAACTTTGCCCATACACTAGGATTTACTTCTCTATCAATCGTGCGTTCAAAAACATGAAAACTCAAGACGCATACATAAGACCCTCAGACCCGGAAACCAGAACCAAGAATCTTTGGCATTTATTTCATAAACCATTTAAATTCAAATACCTAATATACTCAAGGCCAGACTTCCGTGTAACGCTTACTGCTGACTCAAAATTCCAGTATGCTGACCTACAAACCATCGTTTTTATTTATTTATACATATTTGTCCAATGTTAACATAACTTTTAAGTATTAACGCACCCTCGACTTTAACCCAATTACCAATTCCGCTGACGCAAAATCATGTTTGCATGTGTAACTATAGAATAAAGTGCAAGAAACAGTTTTAAAATACGAAATACCATAATTGTGACTTTTAGTGTTTAAGTAAACTAGTTATATAGCATATTTTTAATTATATTTTTCCCTATTTAGAGACTGAATGTTAAATATTGTTATGAATTTTATTGTCTTACAAAACCATAGTATAAGAGCTTCTACCGCCTGTGATACAGGTTTATCCTAGTACAGGCGTTTAACATAGCATACCTTTGTAATTTTATGATGAAAGATTTTATGTAACTATTTTACCAAATTACCTCTGAATAAATATATTATATATTATTATATTATATTATACTTATACTTTTTAAATTGTCAAGAACTCAATCCGTCAGAAAAATTATGCTAATTGCACATACCACAACTTAAATCTCTATGGAGAAGAATGTGCAAGAAACTCAATGGACACTCTTTTAATACTTTCAGCGCCAGGACCGCCGGCCATCCACATAAATTATTTTATTGCAAGCCAATATGATTTTTTTTTAACTTATATCCGCAGGCCATGTGGACAGCCGGCGTTTTAAATGCATTTACATATTTAACAAGCTATTGACAAAAAAAACAATATGAATTTGTGAGACACAGTGGACCACACGGCCTGCTGGGTGGCTGGCGAGATACGCCGTGACCTATGTTCCCGACGTAACCCGCCTGCGGCCCACATAGCTTGTTAAAAAAGTGAGTTCAATTGTAGTGTGGCCAACTGCATAAAAAATATGTGACACGCGCGCCGCCCGCATGACCTTTTTCTCTAGAAAATTATTAATAGTTACTAATTTTCAAAAAAACTGTATTCTAACCGACCCCGATGATAATTTTAGTAAAATTAATTTTAAAAAGGCATCGGGGTAGATAAAATCGTTATTCTAATCAACCCCGATGACACTTTTAATTTTAAAAGTAATTTATTCATTTTTTTTCACAAAAAATGTTAGAATAACGATATTATACAATTTATAGTAAAAAAGTAGAGATTTTTTTTTTATATTAGGGAAAAAACGAAGAAAAATTCCACCACTGGGTGATCCAGAATCATGTACTGGATCCATGGTATTCGTTTGTGCGTCGATGTCAAAGACACCCTGTATATAACCGGTAACCGTCCGGACCGAGCCCAAGTCGTCGACGGCGCGTAGTGTTCCACGCGCGCCTCAAGGAGATGTCAGCAACCGTAGGGGCCCAACAGGGTCGAAGCCTACTGGGGCCATGGGTGATGCGAAAGAGATCCCCGGGGCCCTGGAAAACAAATGGCAAAGAAGGAACAGGAGTGGGTTTTTAGTCAGTAAAAGTCTGACACCATCTCGCGCTCCGCCCAAGAGCAGGGGATGTCATGAGATGATTTTCCTACCCGAACAAAAAAAAAAAACACTGTATATAGAATAAGATAGGATTTTCTTAAATTCGCCCACTAAGGGTATAAAACGGGGGTCCAAAGTTTGTATAGAGAAACCTATTTTTACGCAGACAAAAACGCCGGTAGAAACTAGTATAGTTATCAAGTTAAAACTTCCCTTACCGAACTCGCAAAGATTTCTAGGCTACTAATTATTTCTTACTTCATTTCCTTGAGCCCAAAAATAGCTCTGTCATTCATAGTAGTATCTTTTTAAATGCTGAAACCTCAATTCTTCCGCGCTGCCGACATTTTCTCGAGATTAAATATAATGTTCCATAATTAGGAGTATTCTTGGTTGCTTCCACGAAATGGAGACGAAAATTGCGGAATAGATGGTCCATTCTCAAGATTAGAGCGGTAAAAATATACCTACGCTTACTTATATCTTGACAGGCCTAGTGGTTAGTGGCCCTGACTGCTATTTCGTGGATAGAGAGAGTGGATAGAGTTCGTGGGTTCGATTCCCACCCAGGACAAATGGTTGTGTGATGAGCACGATCATTTGTTCTGTGTCTGGGTGTAATTTATCTATAATATGTATGTATTTAGAAATATATAAGTATGTTTATCAGTTGTCTAGTACCCATAACACAAGCTCTGCTTAGCTTGGGACTAGGCGGCGTTGTGCTAGTTGTGGAATATTATTATAATTTTCGATTATTAATTATTGTAACTAATAAATTATATTTTACGATACTGCAAACATAGATCTCAATAAAAATATTTTTAAATATATCAATAAAAAAATTAAATAAAAAACATTTAAAAATATAAAAAAATATTATTATTATATTATAAAGTACTATCTTCTGCCAATGACTTCACCCACGTGTAAGTCGAATAATATTTATCCTAATTTTCTGAAGTTTTCCAAATTTTTTTAGGGTTTCGTACAGCAAAAACGGCACTATTGTAAGATCACTTTATTGTCAGTATGTCCGTCTATCAATACCCTTTCGCAAGAATGTGTGGAGGTATGAAGCTGAAATTAATATCAATAATACTCAAGACTTGGTATAGTATAGTCGGCCTTACAATGTTCCCACTGCTGGGACTCAGGCTTCGTCTTTAGGAGAGGGTATGAGCCATAAACCACCGCGCGGGCCCAGTTGGTCGATGTCACATGTCTTCGAATTTTTGGTTTTAGGACATGCCGTTTTTCTCACGATGTTTTCCTTCACCGTATTGAAAGCAGTGGTGATGATAAATTACACAAAGTAATGCGTATAGCTGGGTTAGAACCCACGACCTACAACTCGTAAGTCGGGGCCGTTACCACTCAGCCTCCACGGCTCTAAACTCAAACTCAAGACTTGAAGCAGTAAAAAATTAAACTTTTAACTCAACGAAATTTATAGATAAGGCCGTGTATCCTCCGTTTAGGTGCTTATTTTGATACTCGTTAGGAAATAAAAACCTATATGGTATTGTTATTTCCTCTTAAATCACGTAACGAATTTTGACGCGGTTTTTACTGATAGAGAGAATATATATAAGAAAAGATGATAAACGAAATTCCACGGTCCACTCCTCTCTACTCCGCCTAGCTCCGCGTCAGTGGAAACACACCCTTACAAACTTATAGTTACACTACAACAGAAATGTGTAGAATAAAATATATTACGTATCATTTTATCTCTTTGAGTGGACTTAACTCGAAGAAATAAAATATGATTTCTAAGACATTTCTTTGAACTGTCTCCATCACCAAATATTTGTATAACCTCAATGATACTCAATCCTCCCTATAACTGACTGCGAAAAAACAAAAGGTTCTGTGTTCAACGGTTTTTTTTTAACATCGATTATCTCTTGACGTCAATTCACAAGGTTTCTGCTGACAACGACTTAATCCTAGCTAATCCGTACAATGCGATTATGAATCTTATTCTTTACAATTTAAAGATTAGAATGGACTGTAGTTTTGGATCATAATTCAGTTGTAATAATGATACCAGGGGGAAATGATGAAGACTAATCTAAGTCTAATCTAGATGGCGTAAGGTTTCATTGATAGGGATTGTATTTTATTTTTTTATTTAGAAAAATAAAATATTTTACACATTGGCGTAGCTACCCTACGGGAGGCAGTGCCCCGCGGCCTTCAATTTCCATCGATGAAAAGGCACTATTATTATTTTATTTGTTGAGGTGATAAATTATCCAATGACTTCTCTCTATCTAGGGTGGAGAGGAAAGGCGTGGCATCGGCCCTGCTGGGCCACTACGGTTTTGTTGACTATCTCTTTGAGGTGCGCGTGGAACATTACGCGCCGTCGACGACTCGCGCTCGGTGCGGAAGGTTTTCGGACGGCTGGACGGCGAGCTACCCATTGCTCATCGTCGGAAAGCCTGCGCCTACTGTAGCCGGTAGTCATTCTGCGACTCCCAACGCCCAGGGCGTCTCCTGTTGCGGTGGCTGGGGTGTGAGGATATCTGTTTCCACACGCGTGCGGTCGTCTTCTTCGGAAGGAGGCAACCGTATCCCATTCCCCTTCGGACCATGGCCGAAACCAAGGCTCGGCATTCCAAAGGGACATACTTTTGGAGTAAAAAGTCTCCTATGACATAATCTATCCATGAAACAAATTTCATCAAAATCCATTCAGTCATTTGAGCGTGAAGAAGTACCAGACACGCACACACAGATAATACATACATGTAAAACTTTTACCTTTATAATATTAGTGTGATTCCATTCATACAATTTGACAATACAAAACGTCTCATATACGTATACACGTACGATACAAAGTATCCAATAAAAGTTATTTACAGCCCCATTTTACTTCAGCGGCTGAAACCCCGCCCTTGATATCAGTGCACATTTATTTACGATACGACTTATAAACTTTGTTATTCCCTGCCTCTCAAATTTGTACCACAGAATAAGTAGGTACAGAAGGCCGACTTCATACCATAAATTGAAACAAATTCACGCGCCCTAACCCTCGATTTCTGTTTGAGACGAAAGACGGTCGCAATCTCGAAAGGCTCATCGTTACCGGTAAAATTGATGGAAAAAGGCCTCACGGGCGCAGCCCAATACGTTGGTCTGACTAGATCCGCACCGTTTTTAACTCCACGGTATACAAGGATCTTCACACTGCCAGATACAGGAATAGATGGAAGATCATAAAAGAGCATAAAAATGAAAGTGATGAAGCAGGGACGTCAGGACCCTCAACATTGAGGTATGCGACGCAAGGAAGAAGGAGAGTTTGAGAATTACTTAACTTCAAATGCTTAGATCGGAAAAACCTAGGTGGATGTCCTTTTTGAGGAGTGGCTGGAAAGGCAACACGGCGTCATTACCTTCCGCATGACGCAGGTTCTCACCGGACACGGTAAGTTCGGGAAGTTCCTGCACCGGATTCGTGCGGAAGCGACGCCCGGGTGTCGCCACTGTGTGGACCGCCCGGAGGACACGGTGGAGCATACGGTGGAGGTGTGCCCCGCTTGGGCAGAGCAACGCCGTGTCCTCGTGGGGGTAATTGGCGGCGGCGATCTCTCGCGCCGGGCCTTGGTACAGGCCATGGTCCGAGGCGAGGAGGAGTGGCAGGCGGTCGCCTCCTTCTGCGAAGCAGTAATGCTTGCAAAGGAGGCGGCCGATCGCGTGAGACAGCGGTCCTCACGCCCCAACCGCCGCCGGGATTCCGATCCCGATTTCCGGCCACCGTAGGCGCGAGCTTGCGGACGGCGAGTAATGGGTGGCTTGCCGTCCGACCGTCCGGTAACCGTCCGGACCAAGCCCAAGTCGTCAACGGCGCGTGCTGTTCCACGCGCGCCTCAAGGAGATGTCAGCAACTGTAGGGGCCCAGCAGGGTCGAAGCCTACTGGGGCCAAGGGTCTGATTCTGAAAGGAAGACTCGGCCCTGGTACGAAAGGCAACGAAGGAACAGGAGTGGGTTTTTAGTCAGTAAAAGTCTGACACTATCTCCCGCCCCGCCCAAGAGCGGGGGATGTCATAAGATGATTTTCCCACAGAAAAAAAAAAAAAAAAAAGGTGGGTGTCCTTAAGTTGCTCTTAGTGTTCCAGGTTAGTGTTCCAGTGTTCCAGTGATGGTATGGAGTCGAACTTCTGTTCAATTATATGTCTGTGTACTGTACTCTTCTATCAGACAGGGTTTTGTTTAATAGATGTAAAAATTATATAACATTTTGACGGCACAATAAATGTTAAAAAAATTATCAGTGTGAAACTATATATTGGTATTCATGTTGGATAAAACTGAATCTTTCTTGATGATAAAAATAATTACACTTTAAGGTTTTTACAAACACATCAACGTACGATGAAACTAAAAATCTTATTGCAATCATCTCTTAAAAAAAAGTTCCTGGAATCCGGTAATTAATAAATGAAAAATATGTTTTTATTAATTTATACCTAATTTACAATAATAGAATTTAATAATTTAATTACTTCTACTAATCTTATATTATAATTTAAATGCTGCTCTCAAAACATGCCGTTTTGAGAACCAAAAAATTCGAAGACATGTGACATTGACCAACCCGCACTGGGCCCGCGTGGTCGATTACGGCCCATTTTTCTCCTAGAGAGGAGGTTTGAGTCCCAGCAGTGCAGCAGTGTTCATTTAAATATAATTTTCATAATGTTATATGCACATAAATAACGTGTTGTACTGTGTTTCATGTTATACTACTTGCAATTTTGTCTGTTCTTAATTTAACTATCTCTGGAGGAACATTAGCTCCTAAAACACAGGCTCTTGGCCTTGTTAAGGAGGCAGCAGTTCACGTTTTCTTTGTGCCTTATTGTACATTTGTTCGTAATTGAGTACTAAATTATTTAAAATGTTAATGTACAAATAAACGAATTATTATTATTTATCTGGTACGTCGCCGATCAGTTACTGATAGTACCTATCATGTAGGTATATCGCTCCACCCCTTTGACAGCCCAGTTTAGGTCGTAAAACGGATCGCGTTTAAAATTAACCAAAATATCCATGCCAAATATAATTTTAGGCAGTATAATAATTTTTTATAAGACACTGGAAATAGAAAGCCTTAGAAACCTATTTTTAGACTGAAATAGACCGTGGTAATCTGGATTTTCTCTCCATTATAATTTATATAGGTGACTGTAGGTAAATATAAGGTATACAGTCACCAACAAAATACATTGGTATACTTTTTGTTTGTTTGTTTGGAGAGCAGTGGTGGCCGAGTGGTAACGGCTTAACGGACTTACCAGTTGTAGGCCGTGGATTCGAACCTAGCCAGATGCCTTTGTGTAATTTATTTCATCACCACTGCTCTCAAAACGGTGAAGAAAAACATCGTGAGGAAACCGGCATGTCCTAAAACCAATTCGACGACATGTGACGTCCATAACCCGCACAGGGCCCGCGTGGGCGATTACGGCCCCTTCCCTCTCCTAGAGAGTTGGCTTGAATCCCAGCAGCGGGAGCATTAAAAGGCTGATTATGCTATGCTTATACTTTTTGTTTTATTTTGGGCACCATTGATATTGGTTAAGGAAAAAAATTACAGAATAATTGAAATCAATGGAATGCCTTTTATTTTGCAAATAAATTTTTAAGGCATAAGGAATTCCTCACCTGATTTTGAAGACCTTCAAATTTTTTTGGATCGGAAAAATATGTCACACGATTGGGGGGTGGACTTAAATTAGCATGGTGATTAATGCTCGTGTCTATTCTATGTGAAGAGATATTGCATTTACATTTGAACAAACTCAGTGCATCTTATTAACAAGGGGTAATTACTGTGCAGTTTGTAACCAAGATTTTTGTAACTCATAATATGATTTAAAAGAGTGTCCATGGCGTCCATTTCTTGCACGTTCTTCTCCATAGAGATCTACGCTTTGGAACGTGCAATTTAGCTTCACTTTTTTTTTGACTGACCGACATTTTGACCATTTAAAAGTGTAAATGATCTATTTGAAATAAACGTTTCTGATTTCTGCAGTGCATACGACTTAGGCCTCTCGCCCACGACGACATTTTGTAGCGATGCTGTCGCGCGACAACATCGCTACTAACGCACATTAGTAGCATTTGCAAGCGCTATAGAAAAAATGCCAACGCGCTACTAACGCGCTACAGTATCGCTAAAAAAAGTCGCCGTAGGCGAGGGGCCTTAGCAATAACACTCTCCAATTAACAGGTATAATTATCTCGGATTGTGGAGTCAGAGTGTTCATTAATTGTTTATGGAATTCTCAAAACATCTCTTTTTGTCAATTCGCTTCACTTCAATTCGCACTTGACTTGGACAAAGGATAAGCATTCACCATCATCATTCATCATCATCGTTTCAGCCGAAGGACGTCCACAGTTGGACATTGGGTGGCGGAATTGCCAGTCGACTGTGATGAAGAGGAGTTTTTCGATGCTGAATTTTTATAATTTTTTTTTTTGTTTTAGAGTATAGAATAGAATATAATCATAGTTAGATAAGTATTTAATAAGTATGTCAATTTATAGCATTTAATTTCGATAGAGCTGGTCAATCCTCCAGGTAAGTAAATAATAATTTGTTTAGTGTTTGTGTCTAATACATTACATGTAATTAAGCTGGTTGAGCGATTCTTTGAAAGAGCTCCTGTGGCCCTATAACGCAAAAGGCATCTGAAGAAACACTGGCAGGTTTTAGTCAGCAAAATTCTGATAATCACTCTCGCTCCACCCAGAGCGGGAGGACTCATTTGAAGAACTAAGCGGACTAAGCGTTTCGTCTCGTCGTTTATACCGCGTATATCGAAGGACTGGAACGATTTAGCTAAGTGAATAGGCTCTTAATAAACTAGTGCGCCTCACTATCACCGATTGCAACACTGCTTACCATCAGATGGGATCGCAGTCACTATAGTACATATCAATAAAAAAAAATATATAAAAAATGATATTCTATCAAAACAAAATCACATCGTATTTAGCTCGTGACTGTACCCGATACCTCATAAATTTATTTACGTCATTTTCCTTAACCGTTGCTGAAGTAAATAATTTGGTATTACTTGGATGGAAACTTTTGAAAATTAAACTGCTGTAAATCGTAACGCCTCAGCGAATGGTCCTTATAATACTTGAGAATCTATATATATATATAATGAGAAACTGACTGGTTGACACATATCAACACACAGCCGAAACTACTAAGAATAGGAACGTGAATTTTTGCACAAGGTTTCCTTTTAGGTCGTAATCGAGCTATAGGAGAGAATTTTCCAATATTCACCTCCTAATACACGGGTATTCAAAATTTCTATGGAGAAATCTATTTTTACGCTGGCGAAGCCGCTGGCAGAAGCTATATAGATAGATATATTCTTTTTTTTCTTCTTTCTTTTTTTCTGTTTATTTATAAAAGAGTGGAGTAGAAATAGTAAAAGAAAATCGCCAAACTTAAGTGGCAATACAGGGCGCATGTGTCGTAGAACAGATGGTTGATAAGAACGCCGCGTTTGAAAGCTTTCCACAAGGTGAACCAATGACTTGGTGAGAAACACGGGAATCCGATAGATGCGAGACGAACAGGGCGAGTCTTTGAGGCGACCCTTGGGCGTGGCCTATGTCCAGCCGTGGGCTTCTTTAGGCTGGAGTGACGTAATTCCTTGTAAACTTATGTCGATTATTTACGGCCTTCCTCAATTTCTTCCAGGTCCTTTTCTCGAGCCACCTCGAACCAGCCCTTGCAGTAGGCATCTGGGTAATCTCGCCACCTCTTCCCAGGTTGATCCTCCATTTTTTCTTTTATACGTTAAAAAAATTACCTTCATTCATAAAATAAATACTTTATAAGAGAATTATTAAGTCCAGAACAGAATTAAGGGTTACTTTCAAACGAATCATGGAAAAATAAATCATTGAAGAGCCACTTCATTTCACTTGAAACGGCGCTAAATTAGTTAAATTAGGGATATTTAAATATCTACTAATTTTGGCTATGTACGAGCATAATTGTACCAATTCGTTTGCCTGAATTTATTTGAGTGGTACCTTTATGTAAATAATGGGTTTAAAAGGTATAAATATATATACAGATGATCCTCCCGATACACCGATGTATATACAGATGATCTTTCCAGGTTGATCCTCCATTTTTTCTTTTATACGTCTAAAAAATTACCTTCATTCAAAAAAATAAATACTTTATAAGTGAATTATTAAGTCCATTATTTATGTAAATAATGGGGTTAAAAGGTGTAAATATGTATATACAGATGATAGCTGTACTTTTGTTACCTTAATATATTTTTTAGTTTAAGGTGAATTAGTAAAAGGTTTGAATTAATGCTACATCTCCCGCAAGTCGAAAATTATATCAATGTTGTTCCAATCCTTCGATGTACGGTATTAACGACGAGGCAAAACGCTTAGCCCGGACCGTAGAGATGTCAATAATGAAAGGGTAGATACTCATTGAGAGCAGTGGTGGCCGAGTGTTAGCGGCCTTGACTTTCGAGTTGTAGGTTGCGGGTTCAAACCCAGCCAGGTGCATTACTTTGTGTAATTTATTTCATCACCACTGCTCTTTTGTGTTTTAATTACACATTACGGTGAAGGAAAACATCGTAAGGAAACCGGCATGTCCTGCAACCAAAAATTTGAAGACATGTGACATCCACCAACCCGCACTGGGTCTGCGTGGTGGATTACGGCCCATTCCCTATCCTAAAGAGGAGGCTTGCATCCCAACATTGGGAACATTATAAGGCTGACTATGCTATGCTATGGTAGACACTTCGGTGTTGTCCGATGGTAGAAAATTAAGGCAATGACAGAATCAAGTCATGTAATTCCCGCGTAGACTCTCCAAAATGCATCCTATAGATATCAAAAGGCTGGCAAGCCCACACCTGCTGCTCCAGGCTTTATAGATTGATCTTATTAACCAAATCTGGATAACCATTCAATATTAGTATGATAATTTAGGATAACTCCTATGGTAGGTGGGTGGTATACCTTAAAATCGCGAAAATAAATCAGCACAGTTTCCTACATATTGTACGAGTGATGCGACAATACTAATACGTGAATGTGAACACATTCAAGGAACAGATAAAAGAGGTCTCATTGGTCTGTGGCTCCAGTAAATTATGGTGGGTACGCCACAATTATGGCGGTAAGTCCCCTCTTTGAGGAGTGGCTGAAAAGACCTCACGGCATCCTCACCTTCCGCATGACGCAGGTTCTCACCGAACAAAGGCCAGTTCGTGAAGATCCTGCACTGGATTCGTGCGGAAGTAACGCCCGGGTGTCAACACTGTGTGGACTGTCCGGAGGACATGGTGGAGCATACGGTAAAGGTGTGCCCCGCTTGGGCAGAGCACTGCCGTGTCCTCGTGGGGGCCATCGGCGGTAACGATTATACAAGTCATGGTCCGGAGCGAGGAAGAGTGGCAGGTGGTCGCCTCCTTCTGCGAAGCAGTAATGTTAGCAAAGGAGGAGGCCGCGCATGCTCGCGCGAGGTAGCGGCTCTCACGCCCCAGCCACCGGGATCCCGATCCCGATTTCCGGCCACCTTAAGCGCGGGCTTGCGGGCGGCGAGCAATGGGTAGTTTGCCATCCGACCGTCTCGGTAACCATCCGGACCGAACCTAAGTTGTCGACGGTGTGTACTGTTCTACGCGTGCCTCAAGGAGATGTCAGTAAATCGTAGGTGCCCAGCAGGGTTGAAGCCTACTAGGGCCAAAGATTTGCTTCTGAAGGAAAACTCGGCCCTAGTATGAAAGTCAACGAAGGAACAGGAGTGGGATTTTAGCCAGTAAAATTCTGATACACCCTTGCGCCCGCTTAAGAGCGGGTGATGTCATCGGATGATTTTCCCACAAAAAAAAAATGGAAATTACATGGATTAACGCCAATACGATTTTTTTTTTTAAGAGTAGTTGTGGAGTTGACTGGCCTGTTGGTTTAGTGGTTAGTGGCCCTGACTGCTATGCTGGAGGTCGTGGGTTCGATTCCCACCCAAGACAAATTGGTTTGTGTCTGGGTGTAATTTATACATAATATGTATCTACATATTTAGAAATGTATGAATACTTTTATGAGTTGTCTAGTACTCATAGCACAAGCTTTGCTTAGTTTGGCACAAGTTGGTCTCATTTGAAAGTTGTGGAGTATTATTATTATTTATTCATATGTTAGATTATTAGTATCCGTTGCAACTTAGGTAGTCACTTGTCACTTGTATTTCTTTCTTGTCTTTAAATCTAATTAATGCGCTAAATAATATAATCTTTCTAACAGGATTGAGTAAACGTGAACAGTGCAACGATTAAAAATAACCTACAGTAAGGTTAACTGCAGTCGCAGGGTGATTCCCGGCCAGCAAAGGCTAGGGCTTGCTGACGGAGAGCTACCCATTGCTTGCCGTACCAAGGACCAGGTCCAGGGTCGAATCAAACGCGCATTGAGTTCGATAAGCGCTTCAAAGTTGCCAACAAAAAAAAGTACTAGAGATTTAAAATATTCTCAAAAATGCCAAGGCTAACTCTTTCTAAACTTTAAAGATTTTGATGTGGTTCTCACTAATGGAAAGAGCAATTAACAAGACAAGTTTTTGTATGTAATTTGCATCTGAACGAAGCCGGGGCAGGCCACTAGTATAAAATAAATACGATCTAAAAAGGTAATGAAAATCTAAACTTTTCCGTGATAAATTGGAAAATAATTTAAAGGAAAAGGTACTAAAACCCATAATATGTTTATAATGTCTCACTTTCAATCAGCTAAACGGCGCCATCTTATCTCAAATTGCAAATAAGAAAACTCCATTTAATCCGGACAAAGGCAAAAGAAAGACAGATTTAATTTGTCAAGCAGCCCATTCACTAGGCAAGCACGCCAGAACAATAGTATTGTTAATGAATAGCCTTCTTTAGGCCATACTCGAGAAGCTTATGTTTTTTTTTTTCAAAGGCTTTCTGAAGTAATGCCTTTGCCTCAAAGTGCCGTGTGCGGTTTTGTTAAAAGTTTGACATTCTTTTTTTGGACTTGCGTCTTCTTTTTTTATAATGTTGTACACCTGGTTTTCTGTGACCTATGGACATTTAGAACTTCTTTTGTTTTTTTTTTTGTAATTGTTGTTTACGGACGGGGTATTTTTTTTTCTTCTTTAGCAAATGAGCCGGTGTCGACTATTCTGCCAGTGTCATGTGGTGACAGCAGCGCTGTAAGGACTGGGTATTTTATGATTTGTTGCTATTTGATATTCTAGTCAGACGTGATGACAATAAAGTATGACCAATATAAAAAAAAATACTTTAAAGGTAAAAAAACAAGTACTTATTCTTTACAAAACCTGGATGATATCATATTTTTTCTGAATGAGTTAAAATGAAAAACTAAGTCTTTTGTTAAAGAATACTTTTATTAGAGTTATTTTTCGAAAAATTTCAATTTAAATAACGTTTTTAAGTCAGACCAATCGCAAAATTATAATGCGTTCAATTCTTAGAGATATGTTGCGTTAGAATTTTTATTATGATTGTTACGAGACGAAATAAAAAAAATTCATATTTATGTTTGTAATGTTATTTGATTGTTGACAAAAATACTTATTAAATAGCAAAGAAGAAAAAATATGCTAAGGTGCGTCATTTATTACATACCGTTATGTCGGGGGCATGTTAGGATTTACGTTTAAGGAATTTATATACTCACTAGCTTCTAGCAGTGGCTTCGCTCGTGTAAAAATAGGTTTCTTTATACAAACTTTGAACTCCCGTTTCGTCCCCTTAAGAAAGAAAGAATGAAAGAAAGAAAACATTTATTTGAGACTGGCACAGGACAAACAACAATAAAATAAAAAGTAACTACTTAATCTTTAAATACTAAACTTAAAATAAAAAAATAAACGAAAACAATATTAAAAGATAAAAATAAAAGACCTGTGCGGGGCCAAAAAGGCTCCTGTCTCAGCATATGCTACGATATTCAACAAAAAAGTAAAAATAACGCAGCGCTGGTATTCTGATAGGGCCTGGTGATGCCACGCACACACACATGGAACACAGAAGGGGGGACTATACATAAGGGCTAAATTTTTGAAAATCCTCTCTTAGTGCTTGCCTACTTCATAAATGGAAACCTTCTGCAAAATTTCAGGCTCCTAAGCTTTGCAGTTTTGGCTGTACGTTGATATGTCTGTCAGACAGTTTCTCCTTTTCGCGACAGCATCAGACAGAAGTTAAAAAAGGTTGTTCTAGGGTATACTTTGTAATAAAAGTACAATAGTATATTGTGCTTTATTACAGTTAATATTGATGCTGAATTTATTATAATCAACTTGTATACCAACTGTTATACTTAAATGAATTCATTTAAACTATCCATCTTCTGAATTTATGACATGGAATTCAAAGTCAAAGTCAAAGTCAAAAATTTTTTATTTCACATAGGCCTACATGGGCACTTATAAAACGTCAGAAGCTAGTGCACGGTTCCAAATTGGTCGTTTCCTATGGAGAAGAACCGGCAAGAAACTCCATGGTTACTCTTTTAAAAAAATGATTGTTTACAATATTTTCATATTACAGTATTAATAGACATTATGTAAGAACAGTGTAGACCAGTCGATATTGTACCCAAAAGCACAATAAAAATAATAATATTTAAAAAAAAAAGAGTGAGTCGTAATAGGAAGTAACCTAAGAATTCGCGAAGTCCACGGTGTTCTCACATTCACATTAAAAAAAAAAGAAGCTATATAAAAAAAAAACAAGAACAATAAGTAATTACAATTATCAATAAATGACATGTCAACAAAAAGAGAATTACTAACGAATCATGCAATTAATAGTATAACTGGCAACATAGACTAACTTAAACATAATTCATTTGAACAGAAACTTCGCAGTGCTCGCCACTGTAAACAATTGCTTCTAAACTCATTATGACAGTAATATTGCTGACATATTTATACAGCGGACGGCTGGCTGGCTTCTTTAGTTTTGTGGTCATAAAATTCGCTCGTCCTCGGGAAGATTTTTTAAAGACTATTTTCAAAAATTACGATTCTGTTGGAAGAGTCCCAGCAGTGGGAACATTACGAGGACGATTATAATAATAATAATAATAGTTCTTTATTTTCAGGCAACTAAGGCCCATAGACAGAATACATAAAATAATCTTAAAAATAATAAACTAATACATATTAACAACAAACAATAACTAATCTATTTTTCTTTTTTGCACTATAAATACAACTTTTACTTTTTTTTTTTTACTTTTTTTTTTTTTTTTTTGATTATGCTATAAATAAGCAGCTAGGCCTACATGGACACTTATAAAACGTGAGAAGCTAGCGCCTACTTTAACACAGGGTAAAGGACAGGAAAGGTCATAGGTGTCATGAATCTGTCAAAATTTTTCGATGGTATAGGTATTTCTGTCTTGGTCGTCCAAGTCATCGAAAGACGTCCATTGTTGGACTTAGGTCTCCCCCAAGTGTCGTCACAATGAACGGTCCTGTGTGTCTCGCATCCATCGAATTCCCACAACCTTTACGAGGCCATCGATCCACCTTGTAGGAGGCCTTCCATCGCTGCGTCTTCCAGTACGTGGTCGCTACTCCAAAACCTTTCGACTCCAATGGCCATCTGTTCTGCGAGTAATGTGCCCTGCCCATTGCCACTTATGTTGGGCGATTCTTCCTGCTACGTCGGCAACCTTGGTTCTCCTGCAGATATCTTCATTCCTGTTTTGATCGCGCTAGGAAACTTCCTTTTCATTGCCCTTTGGGTGACTAAGCTTTCTGATGAGGCCCATTGTAAGCGACCGGCAGCGACAGGCAACACAGATCGCTCATAGACTTTTATCTTAAGACACTGTGGAGCTTCTTGAACGCTGCGTAGCCGAATCGGGTTCGACGGTTGACTTCTTTCTCGAAATTAGATCTACCCAACTGGACTATCTGTCCGAGGTAGACGTAATCGTCCACAACTTCGAGTGTAGAGTCTTCGAACTTGATAGGAGTGGGTGCAATAAACGACATGGTTGTTTATCATGACTTTGGTTTTGTCCAGGTTCATGGTCGTCTATGTGGACACTGTTAATTCCGGTTCGTTTTTGGAGAAAAGCGTGACTAATTATCATGGGGTACCTGGTCTTGCAGAATTGTTGGAGTTTTATAGTAGGAAATTATGAAGCTTTCTGTAGTCTGCGCATCACTCATCAGTCTAGATTGTAAAGTCAATGGTGATAGACAGCTCCTTATAACATGGATTATATTGTCTATCTATATAAACATAAGCATAATCAGCCTTTTCTTTTTTAATGTTCTCACTGTTGGGGCTCAGGCCTCCTCTCTCTAGGAGAGGGAATGGGCCGTAATCCACCACGCGCGGGCCCAGTGCGGGTTGGTGAATGTCACATGTCTTCGAATTTTTGGTTCTAGGACATGCCGGTTTCCTCACGATGTTTTCCTTTACCGTTTTGAGAGCAGTGGTGATGAAATAAATTACACAAAGTAATGCGCCTGGCTGGGTTTGAACCCGCGACCTACAATTCGTAAGTCGTGGCCATTATCGCTTGGCCACCCCTGCTCATTATCTATATCTATACATTTAAATTTAAATTGAAGCGTCTGTTGCTAATATCAAAATATTTTTTTTTTACTAAATCCAAATGATATTTTGGTCTGTAAAGTCTATCGATATAACCCTTTTTTACTAAATACTACTTATCATTTTTGTCTGTCGGTCTGTTTGTTCCGGCTAATCTCCAGAACGGCTGGACTGATTTTGACGGAACTTTCTCTAGTAGATAGCTGATGTCATAAGAAGTAACTTAGGCTATTTCTATTTTAGAAAAAAATTAAGGTTACGTGCAAAATTAAATTCTTTAAACTGTGATCTAATGGTATTGTTTAAAGGGTGTAACGTGGACGAAGCCGCGGGCTACAGCTCTATAAATTCAGTAATTATATCCACAACAAAGGCCTGCTCAATATTGCCAACTATTTTCGAGACTTCAAATTAAAGTTTCCTCAATGAAACTATTAAGAAAGTTGAGAGACCAAGTAGTGCCTTGGCAGGAATACTTGGACCAACAGAAGGACCCCAGTTGATGAAGAATTTCAAATTTGTATTCAAACTATCCTTTTGTAGGTTATTTTGTGGAAAGGCTGGATGGGCCTACATGAGTAGGTTCTATGGAACTTGATAAACAATTCTGAATTCAAGATAATCTATATGTCAGTGAAGTCAATAGTACGGAAGCTTGAGAACGAATGAACGAGCTAAGTGAAAAGTGACACATGTCACTTTGACAGAATCCGGGCTGACGTTTGCATGAGCCGAGCAGATAAAAGTGCCGACCGTAGAGGCGCCGGCCTCTTTCCTCTGTCAGCAGCCGTGCGAACAACGTCTAGTCCCGGTGACTTGAGACAATCAGGCCGCCTGAGCCGACATATATTTGACTAGCTAGAAGATGGAGCCGCGGACGAAGCCGCAGACTAGCGGCTTCGTCAGCGGGAAAGTAGGTTTCTCCATACAAACTTTGCCTGCTGCGGTCTTCCCGTCCGATTATAATTTAGGTTTCTTCAAGGCTAGAGTGAATAGGCCTTTTGTAAGAAAAAAAAAGAAAAACAGTTTATTTGCACAAACATGACGCACAACTTAAAAAATAATAATAATAACATACATATATAACAAATTATACAAAAAAGTTAAATTATGCGACACATCAAAACAAACAAACAAACTAGTGCGCCTCACCATCAACGATTGCATCACTGCTTACCATGACGTGGGATCGCAGTCAAACACTAGTCTATAATAATAATAAAAAAACTATTGACCTATTACATTGGAAAATCCTCTTCTAGTGCTCGCCTACGTCATAAAAGGAAACCTTGTGGAAAATTTCTCGTCGGTCTGTTAGTTTCTCCTTTTACGTATATAGATTTTGTGGTGACCTTTGTGATACTAATTACGACACGATACGACAATTTGAATTTTTACAAAATAATTGAGCATTATTCTTCTGTAAACTCTGTTCCAATTTCATTTAATTGTAACTTAATTCATTTTAATTGAAATTTAATTTATTTTGATTTTAATGGTAACTCAATTCATTTTAATTAAAATTTAATATTTATCGATGTGCTGTAAATTACTTAGGTAATCATGTTGTGTCGAAACTTAATTTATTTTATTGTTCAAACAGTTTTTAATTTTATGCTTTTAACTTTATATCCTGTGATTTATTAATCTAACGATTTTATTATAACTTGTTGTTATTAATAACTAGCTTTTGCCCGCGGCTTCTCTCCCGTCAACTTTCTACTATATTCTACTCTACCCAACTCTACTCTACTTTACCCCACTCTACCCTACTCTACCCTAATCTACCCTACCCTACCATACTCTACAGTATATTAATTTAAAATAAGTACCATTAAACACATCAACCAATCAAGTTCAAAATTTCAAATCGTTAAATTTTAAACCATACTTAACCATAGACAATATTACGTTTAGCTTTCAGTTGCGTTTTTTTATACCACATTTTATGTCACGTTCCACGGGAACGGGATGAAAAGTATCCTTTCTGTCTTCTTCCTCTCATTCCGTTCTTAAGTTATAAATAGTTACACTATTTATAACTCATGTTACTCGACTTTCTTTTATATAGTATATAGATATATTACTTTTGCCTTATTGGTCCTAGCTAGGCTATTTTATATAAGGCAATATAAAATAGTATAATAATGTATAATACTATGTGTTAACGAGGGTTGTTGAAATGACGACACGGTGCATACAAAAAAAAAAAAATACAAATACAAAATTGTTTATTTTTTAGAACCAAATATTTTTTAACAATAGATTGTGATTGGAGCCTCCTTTTAAGTAAATAATACCTGTATTAGGAGACTCCGCTCTTCCATAACTTAGTAATATTTCAATAGCATAGCATAGCATAGTCGGCCTTATAATGTTCCCACTGTTGGGACTCAGGCCTCCTCTCTGGGAGAGGGGATGGGCCGTAATCCACCACGCGGGCCCAGTGCGGGTTGGTGGATGCCACATGTCTCCGAATTTTTGGTTCTAGGACATGCTGGTTTCCTAACGATGTTTTCCTTCACCGTTTTGAGAGCAGTGGTGATGAAATAAATTACACAAAGTAATGCGCCTGACTGGGTTTGAACCCGCGACCTACAACTCGTAAGTCGGGGCTGTTACCACTCGGCCACCACTGCTCATATTTCAATAGTTTTTGGTTTTTTAAAATTTAAAGTTATCTATTACCTATATTAATATTTATAAAAATCATTTTATTTGTATTTGTGTGTGAGATGTGTGTGTTTTAATTTGGTGTGCGCGTGTGTTTATGTGTGGCTTGCGTGTCGTAGTGTGTTTGCGGGAGTGTGTAAGGGATGGTTTATTTTACGTATTGCATAGAAAGATAATAAAGAGTATAATTTAGTACACTGCCCGGTGATACGCGGCGCGGGCGCACGGCCTTGCGTTAACACTCGGGCTTTCATCCCGGGAGCCTCGGTCTCGAAAATATCGAGTATCAACGATTTTTCCGTATTTTCAAGACTCGAGACTGACGACTGCAGTCTCGGGTATTACGAGACTTTCGAGACTTGCATAGATTAAAAAAAAAAACAACTAAACCAGATACTGCACACTGCACGGTACTACGCAACACTTAACAGCATTTAATGTGTATTAGATTTCTAGAAGAGCTCTTTAACCGTATTGAAGAAAATAGGCTTACTAAGGCAAGTATATATTTGCACAATCCTACTTAATTTTATTGAGAGGAAGTTGGGTCCTGTCAAACTTTCAATAATAACGAAATTACATTATCTTTAAAAGTATAATATAAAAGATTAAATAAATCACTGATTTAAAAGTCATCTGACAGCTATCCATCAACTACAAGTACTCCAAAATATAACGGGACAATAGCTGCTTAGCTCACAGGTTTTTTTTTTATTATTAATAGGCTCACTTTTGACTACTATCTCATCTAATGGTAAGCGATGATGTGGTCGACGAAGGAGCACGCTTGCCTTGAAGTAACATATTCTCTCTTGACTTAAATACTCCTAGATTCGTTTAACTGCAAAAGAAGACCTAGAATATAAGCTTAACCGTTTACTAAAACGTAATAATAAAAGATAATAAAACCTCTGCGGTTAACTCTATGTATGACTTACAAAATATGAATGTTTTTAAGAATTTGAAATAGATTTCAAATTCTTAAGCCATTGTAGCAATGTGGAAGCATAGAGAACTTTTTCTGATGCAGGTTAATTTTGTAGTAAATTATAGATCGTACCGTTCTGAAATCACTTTAGATGCTTCATGATTTTTACATGTTCACTTTAAAAAGCAAAAAATAACTCGTCATTGTTATTTTACTCCACGGAAGAAGAAACAAGATAGTAATACTTTTTTTAATAAAGTTCTTTAATACAATCGTGTATTGATTACCTAAATGTCAAGCAATTGAATATAAATCTTTTTCTTTTTAACCTGTCTCGAAAGATTCATTTTTCCCGGGATTCCCGAGATTAAGCAGAGTCTCGATTTTTTCGATCCGGGACTCGAAAATGTATCGAGACTGAAAGCCTTAGTTAACACTATGTATAACCGAGAATAGTGGTTTAAGTCTATAATAGCTACAGTAATGAATGTAACGTTCACAAAAATATATGTCACGTATGTTATTTTAAACGGTTCAAAACTAATTAAGTTAAATCACAACAAAACTCCTGTTCGCCAATAAAAGCTATTTAATGAGCAATTAACAGTAATGTGTTAATGGCTGCGTGTCACCATTATCGTTTATAAATTGAAACAATTAAAAGGAAATAATATCGGCTTTGTTTTAAGTCGTAAAATTGTTGATTTAAAGGCATTTATGGTCATAACTAACTACTGCCGGTGGTTTTGCCCACGTGATAGTAGAAAATTGCCCCAAGGGAATGAATTCTCGGTATTATTTTTAAACAATCTGTAGCCTTTACACCAAGTGTGGTGAACCTATGATACGCGTGTCAGTGTAAGCACGCGAAAAAATAATTCGGGCACGCCCTATGTATGAGGTTTATCATCTCGATAATAAAACAGCTGCAATCGCACTGATTTTGTCTTTTATAATTAAATAAAACGTGAGCAGTGGTGGCCGAGTGGTAACGGCCCCGACTTACGAGTTGTAGGTCGCGGATTCAAACCCAGCCAGGCGCATTACTTTGTGTAATTTATTTCATCACCACTGCTCTCAAAACGGTGAAAGAAAACATCGTGAGGAAATCGGCATGTCCTAGAACCAAAAAATTCGAAAATATGTGACATTCACCAACCCGCAATGAGCCCGCGTGGTGGATCACGGCCCAATCCCTTTCCTAGAGAGGAGGCCTGAGTCCCAGCAGTGGGAACATTAAAATGCTGATTATGCTATGAAAATTATCATAATAATTACACGGATTTCGGGTTGCAAATTAACCTTAAATCTTAAGCTTAAATCAAAATCTCTTATAAATCAAATCGTTTATTTTTTTGTACATTAAATCACAAAGTCAACATTTTAGCGCCATGACAACATTTTTTTTTTAAATATTTTAGAGGCTCATTCTTCAATAAAGGTTCGCCATCCCTGCTTTACACCTAAGAAAAATTGTTTATTATTTATAGGTAAGTTTTTTCTTTTAACTTGTTAAATTCGAGTCCCACTGCTGGGTAAAACCCTCCATTTTCTTCTTCCAAACCGATTTGGCCAGAGATCGCGCAACACGCTTTCTGTTTTGCACGATTTCGGACCATATTCGCCACGGGGGCCCTCGACGGCGACGAATATAATAATAATAATATTCCACAACTATCACACAACGCCGTCTAGTCCCAAGTTAAGCAGAGCTTGTGTTATGAGTACTAGACAACTGATAAACATACTTATATATTTAACATACTTATATTTTTACACTTTATATTTTTATGCTTTTTTTCAGTAATAATATAGATAAATTACACCCAGACACAGAACAAAATGATCGTGCTCATCACACAAACATTTGGGTAGGAATCGAAACCACGACCTCCGGCATAGCAGTCAGGGCCACTAACAACTAGACCAACAGACCAGTCCAGTCAATAAAAAATCTAGAGGTACATTTAATAAATCTGTAGAAGTTTTTAGTTGTGTGCGCATTACATGAAATGTACGAAATCGACGTAGATAACTTTTATACATTGATATTGTGGGTAACTTGATATATTACTTAGGCTTTGTTTCATCGCTATCAGTTGACTATATCGAAAGATATACTACATTGTCTGACTATTAGGCGGTAAAAAGTTCGCCGGGTCAGCTAGTAAAATTATTAAATATACTGGGCAAATGCGAGTCGGACTCGCGCACTGAGGGTTCCGTACAAACTTACATATGAAAACAGTTCAATTCCCGAATTGAGTTACAAAGATTTTTCCGATTCGCTATTTTTTTTGTGACGTAGTTAACTACGAATTCACAGTTTTCAGATATTTTCCTATACTTTCGCTATGAGACTTTGCTTTATGCCAAATTTTTAATTTTTATGGTACTTACCGTTGATTCTAGGTCAACGGGAAGTACCCTATGAATTTTGATTCCCTTGAAAGTGTCGAAATACACGGTTTTTGCGACATAAACGGCCATTTTTTTTTTCACAGTTTCAAGGGACCACAGACTTGAGTATATGGTTTTAATTTTTACTCGATAACACCACGCGTTCCCGAGATAAAGGGTCTTGACAGACAGACAGGCACACAAACAACAAAGTGATTCTATAAGGGTTCCATTTTTTCCTTTTGAGGTACGGAACCCTAAAAATATTACATATACGCCTTTGGCATAATAACGACCGTAAGCAAAATTCAAATTAATCAATGAATCTCAACGCAAGTCAATTTATATTACTAATATTATAAAAGCGAAATTTTGTACCTTTGTATTCATGTGTGTGTGTTACATTTGTTGCTTACGCTCAAACGGCAGAACGGACTTGAATTTAATATGGGACAAGGGTAGACCATGGCCTGTAGTACCACTTAGAAAGAAAGAAGAAAGAAAAAGATTTTATTTACGGTAAATATGGCGCATACCTTAAAAATAAAAACAAATAACAACAACGACTCATATTATAAGTGGCAGGATATTATGCGTCGCATCCACGCAAAACGGCCAGTGCTCAGCAAAATGCTGGGACTCGTGTAAGACAGAGCCTCAGCGCTGATTTTTAGCACCATCCGTCGTCGACGGTGAGACGTTGATCGGCCAGCAAAGATTACATATATACTTAAAATCACTGAATAAACAAACCAAAAACATAAATAACAATAAACCATAAAAATATACATAAAGGGGTACAAAAATAAAAACAACAAAACACAGTTGGCAAAAAAGCATTGCCTTAAACCATCTACTTTTTATCCCGAGCGCAAGTTCCCTTGGGATAACTCCTACTTTCGCACGAGCGAAACCTCAAGCAGAAATCTATATATATAAAAGAAAGTCGTGTTAGTTACACTGTTTATAACTCAAGAACGGCTGAACCGATTTGGCTGAAAATTGGTGGGGAGGTAGCTTAGAACCAGGAGACGGACATAGGGTACTTTTTAACGAGTAGGGTAGAGTAGGGTAGAGTAGGGTAGAGTAGGGTAGAGTAGGGTAGAGTAGGGTGGAGTAGGGTAGAGTAGGGTAGAGTAGTGTAGGGTAGAGTAGGGTAGAGTAGGGTAGAGTAGGGTAATTTTTTTTTTTTACTAAATCCCGCTTTTGGGCAGAACCACGTCTGCCGGGACCGCTAGTAAGCAATAAAAGTGGTTTTCCCTTACATCTAATAGCAGTTACATGCATATAACTGCAAGTATTTAAATACAGGTCAAGCGACAAACAACCCAGTTGCCGTATGTGCGGGCTATTTACCGTAAAATACAGTTGGAAGCAACAGCAAAAATACCAGAGCTCAGGGTCATATTAAGCTACCTACAATGTATGTCTAACCTTCAATAACTCTCGGTGTTTACTGCTGCCCTGGTACCTACAGCTTACTACTGCATTTGTAGTTAGTTTGTTAGTCTCAGCTCTAGGGAAAATGCACTTAGAATCTTAGTAACAAAGTGTCTTAGAATTACTTATACTGGAGCATAAATGGCTGGAATCAATTTGGATAATGAGAAAGATATACTTACTTTTAAGAAGGTGTATCGACTCTCAATTGACAGTGCAATTCTGTTTCGTTGTTGCAACTTCAACGGTCCAGACTAAACGTTTCGCTTCGTCGTTTATACCGCGTACATCGAAGGACTGGAACAATTTGCCTGCTGCGGTCTTCCCGTCCAACTATAATTTAGGTGTCTTCAAGGGTAGAGTGAATAGGCTCATAATAATGATTGCATCAATGCTTACCATCAGATGGGATCGCAGTCAAGCACTGGTTTATATCAATTAAAAAAAAAAGTTTCACAACGAATCTCTTTCAAATGATCGCACACAATTCAAAAGCGTAAGAACTTGTTTTTAGAGATTTTACCTCTACGGTAAGACTAAGCGTTTCGCCTCGTCGTTTAAACCGCGTACTTTAAGGGCTGGAAAAGTTCCAGTCCTTAAATTTCCAGTCCTTCAAATCTTCCCGTCCGATTAGAATGTAGGTGTTTTTTAGGCTAGAGAACACGCTCTTAATAAACTAGTGCTTGTACACTATCAAAGATTGCATCACTGCCTATCATCAGGAGGGATTGCAGTCAAGCACTAGATTTTATTTTATCAATACAGTTACTCGAAAACCCGCTCTTATCCCACCGCTTTTGGCACGCAATAGACTGTTTTCCGCACTAGTGCAGAAAAGTGCGCATGCTCTCCCCCGCCACTGTTTTATAACATTTATCGTATCAGGCCGGGCGCGCGTCGACCCCCATGAGTCGCCGGTCAACCCCATCATCATTACTTCTTAAGTGTATTGAAAAAAGTCATTTGATACACGTGCAAATTTGTCACTGCAGGCCTAGGCTCCATAACACACTCGCCCACGGCTCGTGCGAATTCCGCCTCCGTCTCAATGAAAAACTTTCTGCACTTGTATTAAAATGTACTATCTATAATATAAAAATGAATCGCAAAATGTGTTGGTAAGCGCATAACTCAACAACGCCTGGACCAATTTGGCCAATTCTTTTTTATAAATGTTCGTTGAAGTTCAAGGATGGTTTTTACGGCGAAAAAAATTCAAATAGAGTAGGGTAGAGTAGAGTAGGGTAGAGTAGGATAGAGTAGTCAGTTGACGGGAGCGAAGCCGCGGGCAAAAGCTAGTTTTTAAATATAAATAGAATAAACCATCACGGATATATAACTCTGTTAGAATTTTGAAATGGTAAACAGTTCTAGCAGACTGGAGAACGTTTATTAACTAGCTTCTTCCAATGGTTTCGCCTGCGTGAAAATTGAAAATCCCAAGAGGACACAGTATCCCACGTCCTATTGCCGGCCGTGGTCTAACCATGAGCTATGTTTTTTTTAAATCCGTACAGTCGAAATACGTGAAGAGGTTTTTTTTTAGGTGTGAAATCATCAAATTTTAATATTATCTCTCGCTCTGGGTGGAGCGAGGAGTGTCAGATTTTTGCTGACTAAAACCAATCGGGGCTTCTTCATTTGCCCTTTGCGTTTCAGGGTCAGGTAGATCTGATGCTCTTTAGCTACGTGATTACGTAACTTAGAATGTTACTTTCGCATTTATAACATTAGTAGGTTTTTTTTTTTAGATGGGAAAATCATCTTATGACAAATCTCGCTCTTGGGCGGAGCGAGAGATAGTGTCAGACTTTTACTGACTAAAAACCCAATCCTGTTCCTTCTTTGCCTTCGTCCCAGGGCCCCGGGTTTCGCTTTCACACTACCCATGGCCCCAGTAGGCTTCGACCCTGCTGGGCCCCTACGATCTCCCTGAGGCGCGCGTGGATAACATTAGTAGGTATGGATTTCAACATCTCCTTTTCCATTCTGTCAGTTTGTTTTCCTATCTTTCGAGAGCTGTGGAGCAACAAAAAACAGCGTGATTTTTTTAATCAGAACGCCGTATCACCCTCCAGACTGTAGTTACTAACACATTATCATACCATCGTTCTATATATTATTACCTTATTAAATTACAATACTAAACGATCTAATCCCATGGAGGGCCACTGGGTTTAGCAAGAAGTTTTGGTGGTTTCTGCTCTACATCGATACCGTCTCAATACCGTCGCTATCGCTTAACAGACTCCTGGAGCATTTATTATTTTTTTATAATTGATAGACTATCACTATCTCACTAGATGGAAAGCGACGATATGGGCAGCGATGGATCACGCTAGCCTAAAAGTAACCTATACACTTTTGACTTACAAACCCCCTAGTTGTAGCTGTCAGGAGACACAGACTCTTATCCCAGACTAAATTGTTCAATTCCGAGGCACACTCTCCGAAATGTAATCGGTAGAATATGGACAGACTAGCAAATCGGTGTTGATGCTCAAGACTTTGAAGTTTCGACTCGACAAGTGCATCATTTACCAATGATCCTTTTGACTCGCTTCTTAATCTGAATTGACTCAAGCGCATTTCAAGATGTTGTTGCGACTGCCTCGTTTCGGTAGCACCTCCGAAATATTTGCCGAGTCAAAAACAGATGGCTTTCAAGCCATAATACATAAAAAAGCGGCTTCGCTGCTATGCAGAGAGCAGAGTAGTCGCAACTATATTCTGAGAGTGTTGGCGGAGAGCTATACGTCTAATATTTGCCATTTTGTGCGGAGGATCGAGTTGCAGGGCGACAAAATGGGACATTAAATAATGTATTCTGTGAATGGTTTTATCTACCATTGATTGATTGTTTTTTTTTTTTAATTTTGCATTGGCTCGCGTTTGAGGCTAGAACTACCGCGCCTAACACGCCTGATTTGTACGTAGAACGACGTCGCACGGCGTCGCGTGGCGTGGATCAAGTGTAGGTCTACAAGTCTAGTTTCCATAAAAAATGTATGGAGACCGACGTGCCTAGATCGGTGTATGTGGCACAAGTGCGCGCAGTGTAGTTTTACCTTGATCATTATATCACCTGATGGTAAATTATGATGTAGTCGATAATGGAGCAGGCTTGCCTAGAAGTAAACTCTTGACTTAAAGATCCCTAGGTTATAGCTATCGGGAAACACAGACTCCGGCAGGCAATTCCACTCCTTAGATGTACGCATAATGAATGTGTTCCCAAAACGCTTTGTACGTATGGGTGGGATATTCATCATGTGTTGATGATGCAACGCCGTACGTCTAGTGGTCCGATGAAGGAACGAACTTAGCGGAATTAAATTGTGCAATTCCAATGCACACTCCTCGAAATAGTCTTCCTTCTCTTGTTCTACTGTATTTTGGATCAACGAAGCAAGTTTTTGTGTTCTAGCATACATTATATCCGCGGTCATCTTAGTATTATTAATAAAATGCTTGCAATCATTACCTATGTTTAAAAGCCTTGTATACGAACATTACTTGTAACTGTGATATTATTTTTGTTTTTAACTGTTTTCAATTCTGCCTTCACTATCTATTTTAGTATTTTTTTTAACTTGATATAAGCCAGTGCTTGACTGCGATTCCACCTGCTGGTAAGCAGACATACAATCATTGATGGTGAGGCGCACTAGTTTATTAAGAGCCTATTCACTCTAGCTTTGAAGACACCTAAATTATAGTTGGACGGGAAGACCGCTGCAGGCAAATTGTTCCAGTCCTTCGATGTACGCAGTATAAACGACGAAGCGAAACGCTTAGTCCGGACCATTAAAGTTTCAACAACGTAAGGGTTTTATTTTAGAATTATATCATTTTTAAATTTAATTTCATATATGCACTCAGTGCAACCCCATTTTGTGTCCAGGCAATATCATTCCATTACGTCGAACAAAGTGCAGAATGCGATAAGGCCGCCCATTATTTGTCTTTTAATTTAAGGTTTCCATTATATAAATTACTATGTTATTGCCCAATATCACTTGTACTGTTACCTATTCTGTGGTATAGCTGAAATAGCACCATTTCATAAATGGCCGGTCACATGAAGTGATCCATTTTAAAATCTGGCCAAGACATACATCGACGGTGAAGTGCCAATACCTTCAAACAAAAATTTTTCGATAAAATTACTTTTTAGCCCTTTTAATTCAAATGTGTGTTTCCGCATGTTTTTGTGAATCTCTGAAGCGAATATTTAGTTGCAACTGAACCAAATTAAATTGTGGAAACACTTCCTAACTAAACCAACATGTAAATTTTTAGTATTACCTCCTAACGTTTTTAAGACAAAATATGTTGACTTCGTCAGTTAGGAGTTCTTGTCACTTCGCCGTCGACATATATCATCATTTCAGCCGAAAGACACCTACTGTTGGACATAGCCCTCCCCCCACTGTCACTTAAGTCTGGCTATTCTTCGGGCTATGTCGGTAATCTTGGTTCTCCTGTGGATATCTTCATCTCTGATGTGATCGCGCAAGGGAACTGCGAGCATACCCCTTTCCTTTGCCCTTTGGGTGACTAAGTCTGAAGAGAATGGGCCTCACGTCATATACTGCTATTTTTTAATTAGTACAAAAAAATGGGGCTCTCACACAAAAATGATCAGTAAGGGGGGATCTTACTGATCATTTTTGTGTAGTCAAAAGTAAAAAAACAAACGAAATCCCAAAATTATCCACGAAAATTAGTGGTAATTGGTAAATTCATAATTGAATCAATATTCATAACAATTGCTACTAAAAAATACTACGCACAGTGTTTTTCCATTGTTTTTAATTCATAATCAATAGCCTGTACAATATTTCCATAAATTTAGTGGCATTTTGGGATTTAAACAAAATCTTTGCTGTTTATGAATATTATTTATTGAGACTTTACTTATATAAAAACGAGACCTTTCCTAATAAGCCCTATAATTATTTTTACTAATTAAAAATTAGTGGTGTATAAATTAATAAATATGTTATTATTCCAATTTTTAGCTTTACACAGAATCCATTTAATGATTATATGGTCTTTTTCCCTTTCTACTCTAATAAGCATCAAAGTTTTCCTCACTACATGTCCCGTTTCCCTTTTGACCATTTAATCTTATAAATTAATACTTCGGCAATTTTCCTTACAAAAAAAAAAACCCTGTCCGAAAATTCCCGACACATTTTTTTTACTAAACACTTTTGAATCAAAGAAAGTGCTCCAAATTCTCGACGCATTTTTTGATAAACTTGTGCCCAAACAGGCTTAGTGCGCAGAAAGGGACATTTTTTTGTCCAGATCGATAAGCTAACGTATAAAATAAGCTGTAATCCAATAACGGGGCTCATAATAGAACCAATAAATCAATTGATTTTGCAATGATTTACTTTAATCATAACTGTAGCTTATTCATTGGTGAACACAATCAATTCAATTAATTCAATGAACGGGTTTTCATTTGCAAACATTAATATTACTTAATATGACTCATTTTCGTGTACAATCATATTTAGTTTGTTTGAATAAAGTTATGTTCGTAAAAGTTTTAGTTGATTTTGTATTGAGCAATTTTAATGGGATATTTTTTGGATTGGTTTGATCGAGTAAAATCGATCAGTTTATAGTCTGGCCATCATAAAATCGTTTTTAAGTGATTTAAAATATTGATTAATGATGCGATAATAATTATGATGCGAGGCTCAATACTAAACAAAAAAAGGCTTGCAAAACTGAACTGCGTAAAATTTTGCGAAGATAATATATGTAATACCTTCGTCGGTGTCTGTCGTAAATTGCAATTCACTAAACTTCTTAAGAAAAATACGATTTTATTTGAATAATATCTTACCTTTTTATATTCAACAGATACATTTCTTTACGAAACTTTATAAATACCCAAAATGTTTGGTCAAACGTATATAAAGGTAGATAAAATTTTTGTCAGTAAAGTATAAAAACGTTGCCTGAAATATGAAATAAAATATGAAACCATAATCTGGAAAGACTCACCTGTTGTTGGCAGAAAGTCGGCCACCTGATGCCACAAACACTCTCCTTGTAATAAAAAAAAAACGCGCGTTACAGTAACAATTAATACAATAAATCGGTAAAATAACCCCCAAAAAACTAAATTAAGAAGAATAATTTATTGTCTTCGAAAAATTTAAATTAACGTCAAAAGTTCATCGCTGACGCGCGCTCAAAAATGGAAGTCGGTGTTCGGATTTCAAAATTATTGTCCGTTTTTATGTGAAACGTTTCCGAAGGAGACGTGAGCGTACCAGGGCGACGAGGGTAATACTGAAATGTGGGCTGAAAACAGGGGCTGTCGCTACATGGGTCTATGAGTGGGTGTATCTAGAGTGAGATGGGTAGATGTTGATCTTGTTTGTAAGCAAGGGATGGGGAGAAAGTCGTAGGGAGAACACCGTCACGTACTAGCTCTGCGTGTCAGGAAGAATTTGTAGGCGTTCATAATTGTACCTCTGATTGAGGTTTCCGAATTTAATAAGTTGTCTTCTGTGACATTTTGTCATTTGGACTGACTTGTGCAATATGATGAATAGTCGTCACTGATCTTATTGGATAAGGAGGGTGTTATGCCAAGTTATTTATTTTGCTTGAAATCTGCTTCTTCTTTTTGCAGATGAAAGTTTTTAAATATTTCTTGCGTGTTACGTCTAAACAATAAAAGGGGAAGGTGGGGATATACCGGATAGTTAAGATAAAGACACCATAAATAAATCAATATAATATTTATTTAGATAATCAATATTATAAAGGTTTAAATATACCTTAGGCATTACTTTGGTATGAAAATATTTTATTCTTATAATATAAATATTTGAAAAAATAAAATAATCAAAAATTACAAATCCGATTTCACCCCATACCTATGGGCCAGAGCAGTGGTGGCCGCTTGGTAACCTCTCCAACTTATGAGTTGTAGGTCGCGGGTTCAAACCCTGCTAGGAGCTTTACTTTGTGTAATTTATTTTTATCACCACTGCTCTCAAAAAAGTGAAGGAAAATATCGTGAGGAAACCGGCATGTCCTAGAACCAAAAAATCAAAGACAGGTGACATCTACCAATCCGTACTGGGTCCGCGTGGTGGATTACGGCCCATCTCCTAGAGAGGAGGCCTGAGTCCCAGCATTGGGAACATTATAAGGCTGTTAATGCTATGTTAAGCTATGCTATGGGTCAAACTGTATAGGTATTATGTATGTGAATGGGTGAATGCCAAACCAAATAGTCGAGATTCCACTGTTTTAATATTTTCAACCAGTGTACATACCTTCTAGTTCATCAGTAAATTCTCATTTTTAAGTAGACCACTTTTTGAAATATTTCTACTGTTTTATCTTCACTACGCGATCTTCTAAGGAGAAACTTTTGGGAACATTCTATGTGTGTGGTGCTAAAAGATATCATATTCTGCCTTTATTAATTACGGTAAATTCTGCTAAAAGCATGTCAGACTCTGATCATTGCAGCCTTTTAGCTTTTTGATTGGGGTGAAATCGGATAGTCGAAATCTGATTTTATATTTTATTTATAAGTTAAGTTTTTTATTTACTTCTTTTATAGTTATTAGGATGCTGTAATAGAGTTTAGTGTTGTTTTAGATTTTGAAGTAAATGTTAGCCGTAAGATGTTTTTTTTTTCGAATTATTTTTATGTGTTTGGGAACTACTATTGTATTGGGTTCAGCCTGTAAAGATAGTGTGTGTATATTTAATGAATAAATGAAATATATGTATTGTGTGTTTATGTTGTGTTTGGCGTCCCATAACCTTTTTTGAGTTTTGAAAAAAAAAAAAGGAAAATAATAATATAAAAAAAAAAAATACGCCACTTGCACGTGGAGTTGCCCAGAAGCAAACAATGTATAGTTACCAAACAAGGGCACGGACGTCATATCCGTGGTTTAAATGTAAGGTAGGAGTGCGGTTTTAGTCAGTAGGAGTCTGACACTGCCCAGACGGGCTCGTTAGGATTTCCCACTACTACCGAGAAAAAAAAAAAAAAAACCTTTTTTGAGTATAATGTCAAACAGATATTACTTAAAACTAGGCATGCATTCTTATTGTAAAATAGTAAAAGCAAAAACAGACGCAAGACAATACAAGTAAAAATCAAAAGTTAACTTTAGGTCTAGTCAATTTTCTTTAAGTTAAGGTTCTTCTTGAGTTCATTTAAGTGGGATTCACTTTTTATGCGGATGTAAGATTTTTCTTCAACTTTTCGAAGATAATTTTGACCATTTGAGGACCACACAAGCTTATACTCAGCTGTCTTTGCAAAGTCACGCGTAAGGAATAAAAGGCGTTTCGTTTTAGCTGTGAATAATTCCAAGATAGATCTGTTGTTTTGATACATGTATGCCCATGTCATTTGAGTTGAGTTGATGTGGTTGCTGCTTAGACTGGTTGTACTCTTTGACCGACTCCAGGAAAGACAATTTAGTCAGCGTGTTGGTAAACTCAATTGCAATTGACGAACTGCTGGCATCCTTCTTAACGATATTCGGGCGACATCTCGTATGTATTTTTTACATCATCATCCTCATCCTTTCAGCCGAAAGACGACCACTGCTGGACATAGGCCTCCCCCAAGCGTCGCCACAATGAACGGTCCTGTGCGTCTTGCATCCATTGGACTCCCGCAACTGTTACCAAGTCATCGGTCCACCTTGTAGGAGGCCTTCCAACGCTATGTCTTCCGGTACGTGGTCGCCATTCCAGAACCTTTCGGCCCCAACGGCCTTCCGTTCTGCGAGCAATTTTTTTACATAGATCAACGTAATTTACGATCCTAGACAAGTTCATGACGTAACCAAATAGATTGGGCTTCTTCTCATTTTGTACTTTGGGTAGATTTCTAACTTCAGTAAAGGTTTTCCAGGTTATTAATTTCCAGGTGATTTAATTTCTTTTCTAATGCCGATAAATGTGAATGTGTATGTTTATGTTCATGTTCCAATTGATCTATTTTATGTTCAATCGCTTTTACATTGAACGAAAGGTGTGTGACGGAATTCTCGATGTCCAAGTTCGTTTTTTGTATGTCTTTGTTTTGCTCTTTTATGGAAACCATGTATTCCTCCAATTTATCTAGGAGATTATTATGAGAGTTATACGAAATTAGTTTATCATGAACATTATTTTATCTTTAAAGGATAAAAAGTTTTTTCCCGTGCATTTGTTAAGCACACGTTGTGTTCTTTTGTTGTTAGCTTTACTTGGTGAATTTATGACACCAGAAACCACTTCTTTTTATTGTTTCTCGGGTTTTATGCGTAAAAGATCTGTCTCTTTGCTATGCCGAGTACGTGCCAGCCCCAACACCATTCTCAGAACTTTGCTGACAGGTGGGACTCTCCGATCCTGGGGCGGTGGATACGACTGCACGCGGTCAAATAGACATTCCCCCAGGTTCGGTGCGTCTCACCCAGCTTAGAATAAGTACTTATTTGTTCTTTATGTTACTAACACTAGTTCTAAGTTTAAATTGTTACTAACACAATATGGCAAGTTCCAAATTAAACGTTTTATTATTATTATCCTTTATCCGATGTAAATACCATATAAATTACATTTTTAAATATTTTTTTTAAACAAGATCATACAAAAAAAAAACATTTAAAATATAAAAAATAGTACCCCACCGGTATCGGGAACAGGGTCCAAGCTATCGGCGGTCAGGGCTTCAGAGAATGGAACCTCCTAACAATGCGAGCCGTGTCCAGGAGTACCGCTTTCTGAATCAAGCCTCCTAAGGTGTTGGTCGAGGCTCCTGGCTATTAAGCCATTGCCCGACACGACTATCGGTACAATGATCGCCGAGTCCACATCCCACATGTCGACAACCTCGCAAGCCAAGTCAATAAACTTGATTTGTTTATCTTTCTCGGCTTTCACGAGGTTCTCATCATGCGGAACGGATATGTCAACAATCATTGCACACCTCTCGCTTCGGTCCTCCACCACTATATCAGGCTTATTGGCTACAATTATTATTATTATTAAGTCTGGTTCACAGGTTGACTGAACAAGATCCGGTGGTATTCTTTGCGTAGCCAATATATACGCGTAGCTGATTTACGTAATGTTTATTATTAGTAAGTTGAGGCTAATGGATAATATTATACTTATTGTTCAATGGCTCACGAAAATTTTGCATCCAGTGGTCAGCAGTGATAAACACGGAGTACTCGATGGCCAAATTTGCTTTACAGCGCTACATTGTTTCGATGTGAAGCGGAAACCGGACGGCAGCAGGGTGGCAATTTGATTGCAGGGGCTCAGGCTGACGCACGATGACGATGGCCGTTTGATGAAAATTTTCAAAAGCTTTTTCACTATAAATTTTTGACTCGTTATCACAGCGTAGTCCAAGTTACTTTATTCGGTAGCACTGTCAATTCATCATCATCATTTCAGTCGAAAGATTTCCACTGTTGGTCATTGGCCTCTCTCAAGTGTCGCCACAATGAACGGTACTGTGCGTCTCGCATCCATCGGATTCCCGCAACCCTTACCAGGTCATCCATCCAGTTTGTAGGAGGCCTTCCAACGTTTCGTCTTCCGGTATGGGCCCTGCGAGCAATGTGCCCTGCTCATTGCCAATTAAGTTTGGTGATTCTTTGGGCTATGTCGGTAACTCTGGTTCTCCTGCGGATGTCCTCATTTCTGATTCGATCACGCAAAGAAACTCCGAGCATAGCCCTTTCCATTGCCTTTTGGGAGACTTTAAGTCTTCTGATGAGGCCTATTGTAAGCGACCTCGTTTCGTAGCTATATGTCATCACTGACAATACGCACTGGTCATAGACTTTCGTCTTGAGACACTGTGGTATATTGGACGAGAAGATACCGCGCAGCTTCCCGAACGATGTCCAAATAGATTTATCGATAACACTCACAATAATATAACTTGTAACTTTTATTTTTTTTTACTGGGAGCACTTTAGGACTGGTCATCTCTTAGCTGCCAGTTGCTATTTTAATATCTATATTTAGTTTTTATTTTTACTGTATTTACATTGTTCTCACATGATAACGACAAGAAACATGTAACAAAGATATTTGTAATTACAAAACATGATTGAAAAGAGTGTCCATGGAGTTTCTTGCACATTCTTCTCCATAGAGATCTACGCTTTGGAATGTGCAATTAGCACTAACTGACTTCTTGACATTTCAAAAGTGCCTGTAAATGGTTTATTTGAAATAAATGCTTTTGAATCTTTGAATCTACATACAGTTTAAAACAATCACTGCTGTTAGGAAGCGTTGTATGTAAATGTTTGTTTACAAGCGCTGAGATGTTACCGTCGCAGCATTTTGCAACCACATTAAGTAAGCGTTCGCGCATAGACCACTTACCCAGAGTAATGAAATAGCCACTGTCCGGTTTCACCCTCTTTCCCCTACCATTGCAAATTTACTCGTTTGCTTCACTTTCCTTTCATTTCACCTGCTTTTAGCGTATGCCGCATCTGAAATCTATTATCGATTGAGAAAAGGCTTAGCTGGTTTATTTTCTACAAACTGTCTATTACTGATATTTTCATTTTAATTACGTTTTCTGAGAAATATTTGTTAGGTTGAGGAATTATTACAGATTCTTTAAGATTCTTGTTTCTGCGTAATGTCAAAGGAATTCATTAATTTATGATGATGACTGACAGTTTTATCAACTTAAAAATTGTTATTTGAAGTAACCAAACCTTCATTAAAATTGGTTAAGTATATGAATGTTGCCGTTTTATTATGATAGGATCACTATGTTGTCCGTCTGCCTGTCTGTCTATCAAGACCTTTTATCTCGGGAATTCGTGGAGGTATTGGACCATAGACCTAATCTGTGGTCCCTTGAAGCTGTGAAAAAATCAAACTTCTGAGTGGACGACAAAATATTGATAGGTTTTTTTTTCTTTTTTTTATGACTGTAGCCTCTTTTTTTGTGATCATATTGTAGACTCTGCGGCTTAATAGATTACTTTCTATATCGATCCGCTTTTTTATTATTATTATTCTTATTGTGCTTTTGGGTACAACATTGACTGGTCTACACTGTTCTTGAATGGGCACGCCATAATTATGGCAGTAAGTCCCCTCTGAGAGGAGTGGCTGGAAAGGCAACACGGCGTCCTTACCTTCCGCATGACGCAGGTCCTCACCGGTTATGGTAAGATCGGGAGCTTCCTGCACCGGATTTGTGCGGAATAAACGCCCGGGTGTCACCCTTGTGTGGACCGCCCGGAGGACACGGTGGATCACACAGTGGAGGTGTGCCCCGCTTGGGCAGAGCAACGCCGTGTCCTCGTGGGGGCGATCGGCGGCAGCGATCTCTCGCGTCGGGCCTTGGTACAGGCCTTGGTCTAGAGGGAGGAGGAGTGGCAGGCGGTCGTCTCCTTCTGCGAACCAGTAATGATAGCAAAGGAGGCGGCCGATCGCGTGAAGCAACGGTCCTCATGCCCCAATCGCCGCCGGGATTCCGATCCCGATTTCCGGCCATCGTAGGCGCAGGCTTACGGACGGCGAGCAATGGGTGGCTCGCCGTCCGACTGTCCGGTAATCGTCCGGACCGAGCCCAAGTCGTCGACGGCGCGTGCTGTTCCACGCGCGCCTCAAGGAGATGTCAGCAACTGTAGGGGCCTAGCAGGGTCAAAGCACTGGGGCGAAGGGTCTGATTCTGAAAGGAAGACTCGGCCCTGGCACGAAAGCCAACGAAGGAACAGGAGTGGGTTTTTGATCAGTAAAAGTCTGACACTATCTCCCGCCCCGCCCAAGGGCGGGGGATGTCATAAGATGATTTTCCCACCGAAAAAAAAACATTGTTCTTGAAAATATTGTACTCGTATAATCAGTAATTTTTTTAAAAGAGTTATTATGGAATTTCTTGCCGGTTCTTCACCATAAGAAACGACCAATTAAAACCGTGTACTAGCTTCTGACGTTTTATAAGTGCCCATGTGAAATATAAAAATTGAATTTTGAATTTTGTTCCTTAGAATATTAACCGCTGGGCGTGAAGCGATGCAGGTAGGGTGTCGGGTGACTCTATCATCACTCAACATTCATCATCACTCAACATTCATCATCACTCTGACCTTTTTTTTAATGGAATTAACTAACCGTTGGGGCCCTAACGGCCATCAGCTGTTCTGTGAGCAATGTGCCCTGCCCATTACCACTTAAGTTTAGCGATTATCCGTGCTATGTCGGCAACCTTGGTTTTCTAGCGGATATCTTCATTTCTGATTCGATCATGCAAGGAAACTCCGAGCCCTTTCCATTACCCTTTGGGTGACTTTAAGCCTTCTGATGAGGCCCATTGTAAGCGTCCACATTTCGGAAACATATTATTATGTCATCACTGGTAACACGCACTGGTCAGAGACTTTAGAATAGCCCTATCGAAGTTACTTTTAGTAAAATATCCAATTAACTTACCTATCTTTTTCACGAAAAAATATTAAATGTTTCAAGTATTTTTTTGTTTTCTAATAAAAAAAGTTAGCCATCGTAAAGAATCCACCTAAATTATATTTGCAATATTCTTTATTAGTTTTATAACGATCGTTTCAACAATTTATTGCTTACCGAAGTTATGAAAGTCGGTAATCATTACATGGATTTTTTAAAGTATTTTTACCAACCGCGTGATTATGGTTATATTATCGATAGTAATCTTAAGGCAAAGAAGGAACAGGAGTAGGTTTTAGTCAGTAAAATTCTGACACGTCCTCTCACCCCACCCGAGGGCGGGAGATGTCAATAGATGATTTACTACCTAAAAAAAACGTAATAAGACAATAAAAAAATATATAAAAAACAGTTAATGTTTTTATTTTTGTTCATAGAATTGGTTGATGGGGCCGAAAGGTTCTGGAGTGGCGACTACATACTATTATAAGTCTCTACCGAGATTTTCGAAGACATGTGACAACCAATACTTGCACTGGGCCCTAGTGGTGGATTACGATGATGGATTATTCCATCTCATAGAGAGGAGAAAGTAGGAAATCATCCAATGACATCTGCCGCTCTAGGCGGAGCGGGAAGGCGTGTCAGAGTTTTACTGTCTAAAACCCTTCATGCTAAAACCACATCCCTACGGTTGCTGACATCTCTTTGAGAAGCGCGTTGATCATAACGCGCTGTTGTCGACTGGGCTCGGTCCGGTCGTTTACTGGACGGCTAGACGGCGAGCTACCCAGTGCTCGACGTCCACAAGCCCGCGTAAGAGGCCTGAGTCCCAGTAGTGGGAACATTATAAGGCTGATTATGATAATATACACATGGAATCACTTTTTACTTGTTACTTATTTGTGTTTTGAATTAAAATCCAAGAACGAAGTAGGCAAGTAAGAATTCTTAATTTCCTTTTAAAGTAAGACAGTTGTCTTAGTTAAGACTGAAGACAACTGTCTCGAAATTCCTCTTTCTCAAAGTTAAAATTACATGAAGTGAAGTTTGAAACTTATTTCATCAATTCGGGATAGAATTTCAACAATGTGAATCCTATCAGAATATTTACTTATATTTCATCTAAGTATGCAGGAGTTTTAGTAGATTACTCTGTAATTTGGTCTTAATAATTTTAATATAGAGACTCTAAAAAATTAGATATCGTCCTTTAGCTAAAAACACAGCTTATGTAATTTTTACCAACTTTACAGGAAACGAAAAAATGTTTTTTTTTTTTTTGACACGCCCTCGCCCTCCATCCAGAGCGCGAGAAGTCATTTGGATGATTTCCCATATTTAAAAAAAAAAAAAAACGAAAAAAGCTGTGCGGTGTTGAGAGGCCAGCCGACTTACACGCTATCACTACTCTTCGAATTATGGCTTCTGATTGGCTGAAATCTATATCATGTGACCAATGGTTAGATTCATTAAAGGCATTCAAATGTGAAAACCGCCAATTTTCGACTTGAGCGGTGTTGTAAGCTAAGGGACGATATTCGCATACATCAGAAGGGCTATTGTAGGGTTCTGCGTAACCTTGACGTGAACAAAGCCAGTGGCCCGACGGGATACCAGTAACTATCCATAGAACCTGTTTACCTAGGACAGGCGGGGGATCTTCTAGCGTATGCCATTCACATCTGGAGTGACACCATTGAGAAGTCTAGAGAACCACTTGCCGTCTCTCACCTTAATAGTAAGTTTCCTTCATTCGGTCTGGACCCACTGGATCACCCACTGGACTATGAAATGCCTTGCATAACTCGGAAAAGTGAAACATCGAATAACACGTCCCCGTAAGTTTACTAATACAAAACTCTTAACAACGAATGCATGCTACCTCGAAAAACTTAACCCCATAGCCACGTGATCTCAAATCACAAAATATCTATTTTTCATCAATTCCAAACTTAACAAAAAAAAAAAAAAACGTGGTTTTACGAAGAACATAAAGCCAAAACCAAAGTCGCATGGCTTTGGCGATAAGTTTAACTTAGCCAAACCTCTAGACTTAACTAAACCTCTAACGAAAAGACCTCTAGGCTTAACCAAACCTCTAGTGAAAAGATCTCAAGGCTTAACCAAACTTCTAATAAAAATAAGTCAAGGCTTAACCAAACCTCTAATAAAAAGACCTCAAGGCTTAACTAAACCTCTAACGAAAAGGCCTCAAGGCTTAACTAAACCTCTAACGAAAAGGCCTCAAGGCTTAACTAACCTCTAATGAAAAGGCCTCAAGGCTTAACCAAACCTCTGACGAAAAGACCTCAAGGCTTAACTAAACCTCTAATAAAAAGACCTCAAGGCTTAACTAAACCTCTAACGAAAAGGCCTCAAGGCTTAACTAACCTCTAATGAAAAGACCTCAAGGCTTAACTAAACCTCTAACGAAAAGGCCTCAAGGCTTAACCAAACCTCTAACGAAAAGGCCTCAAGGGTTAACAAAACTCTAATGAAAAGACCTTTAAGCTTGATCAAACCTCACACGAAAAGACCTTTAAGCTTGAACCAAATCAAACATTGTTCTCAAATATTTAATTTAGTTGACTACTTATACCATCAGGTGAGATCGCAGTCAAGCACTAATTGATATCTTTTAAAAAAATAAAACCGACTAAGGGCGATCCGGACTCGTGCACGAAGGGTTCCATATCATTACATATAAAACTTATTTTACTTTATTGTTTTTATAGTAGCAAAAGAAATACGTCATCTGTGAAAATTTCAACTGTCTGGCTATCACGGTTCATGAGATACAGCCTAGTGATCTGTCACCAGGCGATTGCGGCGGTCTATTGTTGGTACGTTTTTACTCTTTGGCTACGGAACCTTAAAAATCAGGATGGGTCTAGCAGACCCTACCAGGCACGGGCAAAAGGCGTGCCCAATTAAAACGCACCAAACATTGGCGTATCCATACCTCGGTTTTCTTTCCTTCCGCTATTAGGAATTTCTCAATACCCTTTTGTTATTCGTAACTTTTCAGTAGTAGCTCGAAGTTTGAATATAGTCATAGTCATTTATTCATAAACAAATAATATGTATCTGAACAACAATTAACACACAATAAATTACAAAAATACAGTTTTACAATAAAATAAATAAGTAAATTTGGGTTTTATTTTTATTCATGTCAAGAATTCAAAAAAATTAAATAAAATTTTCTCAATAAATTAAACAGTGTCTTAAAATTTAAAATAAATTACAATGAAAACATTATTTACATATAAATTAGCAAAGAATGTCAGAATTAATTAACCTTTCGAATACCGTAATTAGAGACACAATAGAAAGACAATGAGAGAGCGAACGCTCGCTTGAGGTTTAATGAATTAAAAAATAAAAATGATAAAATTTATAGTCTTAAATTAATAAATATAGGTCAATAAATTAATAAATAAAATCCAATAATAAGTAAAACAATTATACAACATCAAAAATTCGAGTTCTACAGTATATAGACACTTGTTAAATAGGAATTGTTTTAGTTTTAATTTGAAAGCGCTGCCATAGACAGCACTTTTTAGGTCTAAAGGCAACCTGTTATAGTACATTTTGATACACGTGCAAATTTGTCACTGCAGCCCTTGGCTTCTTAACACACTCGCCTACGACTCGTGCAAATTCCGCCTCGGTCGCAATGATAAACTTTCTGCACTTGTATCAAACTACTTTTTTCAATACACTTACGAAAAAATGAATAAAGGGGGATTGACCGGTGATACGTGGGGGTCGACGCGCGATCAGCCCGATACTATAAATGTATATTAACATTGTGGTGGGGAGAGCACGCGCACTTTTCTGCACTAGTGCGGAAAACAGTCTATTGCGTGCCTAAAAGCGGTGGGTAAGAGCGGGTTTTCGAGTTAGTGTATTGAAAAATATTTACAATCGATGGCTCTCCTTTTACAAACTTACGCAATGTGGGTGTACTCCATCACAACCCCTAAGCTGACAGGCGGTTGCCTCCTTCTGCGAAGCAGTTATGCTAGCAAAGGAGGCGGCCGATCGCGTGAGGCAACGGTTTTCACGCCCCAACCGCCGCCGGGATTCCAATTCCGATTTCCGGCCACCGTACGCGCGGGCTTGCGGACGGCGAGAAATGGGTGGCTCGCCGTCCGGTCGTCCGGTAACCGTCTGGACCGAGCCCAAGTCGCCGACGGCGCGTAGTGTTCCACGCACGCCTCAAGGAGATGTCAGCAACCGTAGCGGCCCAGCAGGGTCGAAGCCTACTGGGGCCATGGGTGATGCCTTTGAAAAATGGCAAAGAAGGAACAGGAGTGGATTTTTAGTCAGTAGAAGTCTGACACTATCTCCCGCTCCGCCCAAGAGCGAGAGATGTCATTAGATGATTTTCCCATCCGAAAAAAAAACCCTCCTAATCTGAGATCATCAGTTTCATAGAAAGATAAAATACTTTTTTACGGATATAATGTTTCTTATTCTGTTGTTTTGTAAAGTAATCTAAGATTTTCTGCGAGAAAACTTCTCTTTCTATTTTTAGACTGATTAAGGAATTTGCGTGGGCTCAACTATGGAGATTAAAACCGTTTTAATAGTGAATTTATGTTTGATATAAACTGATAAAATTATTTATAAGAAAGGCTGTCAGATCTTTTAAACAGCTTTCCAACGTGATTGAGTACTTTAACTTTTTAGAATTAGATTTTTTCTATTGAGTGCTACTTGGGCTCTAAACTTCTCTATTAATTAGGACTATTACAAGTGTCGTAATGGACCACTGGTTAAGGCACCCACCTCTCATGTATGACGTTGGGAGTTCGAAACCGGGCAAGTACCAAAGTGAATTTTTCATTTCATAATGTACTTTTCTAAGCTTTTCTTGCCTTTGCCTCAGAAATCACGCAAAGCTAAACACCAGAAAGTCTGATCAACAGTCTATCACTCTATCCAAGGAGGTATCGTCGTGTCCAGTAACTGGTTGTGGATGTCTGGTAGGCAGTCGCTCCATGTAAGACACAGGTATTCAACCGCATCCAGTGAGACTGAAAGTCAGCCCCAAGCTAGTTGGGAAACCACCGGTACATCTGGTTTGACGTCTCCGCCCAGACCTCGACCACGCTGGTACACACGGTGACTTTGATAGCGTAGCAGGGCACACTAACATGATAAATGTGTGCGTAAACGCTAGCGCGTGAAACACAACAGGTATTATCGTTGTGTGATACAAAGTAACTCGTTTCTACACTCACACTCTTGAAAAAAAAAATAGTAGCCGTCTAAGTTACACGACTATGAAAATACAGCAAAAATTGGCTACTGTTATTAATGGCGCTGTGGCGCAATGCGTATGATACTTAACTGACGAGTAAGAGGTCCCAAGTTCGATTCCAATTATCTGTTATTTTCTTTTTGTTTTACTCATGTTTTTTTTGAATAGTAATGTTATGGTTATTCTCGTAATAATTAAAATATTCGAAATATATTTTTGTAATTTTATACATATAAACTATGTATATTTACGAAATTAATTAACGAAATTTTTGTATATAACTTGTAATATAAATAATTTTATAATATATATATATATATATATCATTTACGTAATATAACAATACGTTATTATTAATAGTTGACAATACTTTCATTGTCAACTTTTTTTTTTTATTTTCGCAAACATTCACTTATGAAATTATTATAGTTATTTAAATTAGCATCAAACACTTACACTTAATCTTTGGAAAGTAATTTTGATGATATGGGTAGGTAATCAGCAATAATGTTCACAATAATCAAGTAGCTGTGGGTATCAATACAAACAGAAGTAAAACCGAGCGTGCCATCCCACAATAATTCACCTATTCAAATAATATGTCTCCAGCTCAACTCGCAAACAAAATAAAACTCGTTTACTACTCGATATACACACACACATATTTGTATATGTGTTTGCTACGAATTAGATAAAAAAATTCGCTTCGTTCATTAGATGGAAAATTAGCACTGATTATCAAGTGCTTGCTTGCCGTTAAAGGTGTATCGAGTTCGATCCTAGCCATTGACAAAACATTATTTTCTATTTTATTGTAGTATAATGATAACGAAGTTTATTAAAGCTAAAACTTAGAATATTTGCTTTAAAAACTAAGTGTATGAATATTATCATCTACCCACTTTATTAGTTATTTACTAAGAAATGAGTCGGATAATAAGTTAACCTGGCATAACGCTTTTGCCTATCACGATCGTGTGTTCTACAACTTACTCCGAGACAAAAAATAATTAATCGTTATGGAAAGTGATACTTTTTACAAGTAATAATTAACATGTCTCATTTGTCTACACTTTTGAGGGCTGAGATAGTAGTATTATATAAACAAAATGTATCCATAAGTGAAATTTCGAGGAGACTAATGCTACCGGTAAGTAACAAATCCAAACTTAACATAATGCGAAATAATTTAACATTGTTGATATTTGTTAGATTTTAACGTAATTTTGTGATTGTTTACAGAGGAAAACTGTGCAGTTTTGGGTGCATAGATATACAGCTGAAGGGACAATCGATGCCAAACGTCCGGGTCCAAAAGCAATTGCATATACGGATGCCAACCCACTGCATCGAAATATTGTTGCTACGTATAGCGCTGACGGCTTTGCTACAACAAGAAACACTGCGATTATGCACGACGTGTCTATGACAATTGTTCGACGCCACTTACGAGCAGCAAAAATTAAATGTCGCAAGCCTGCGAAAAAAATTTTACTGACGGCGTTGCATAAGGAAGAAAGGATGCGGTTTGCAAGAAAATTTATAGATTTTGATTGGTGCAATAACATAGTTATATTTAGTGATGAAAAGTGTTTTAAGTCAGATAAGGATGGGCGTAAAATATTATGGAGAAAAGATGGAGAACGTTACCATCAGAAAAATATTCTCCCGTGCAGGTCTAGTGGTCGCATTACGTTAGGTTATTGGGGCTGGATGTCATCGATGGGTCCCGGTGAGTTAGTGGAGGTAGGGGGTCGCAATACCAGTCAAGGTTACTTGGACATCTTGCAAAATGTTATGTTGCCTACCGTGCGCGTGGCATACCCGGACGAGCATATTTACTTCGTGCACGATAACTGCTCGGTGCACCGCGCACGAATGGTGCAAGACTGGTTAAGTGTCCAAGAAAACTTGACTGTTATTGAATGGCCCTCTAAAAGTCCCGATTTGAACCCCATAGAAAATCTATGGGGTCACATGGTGCTCAACTGGGATTCATCTGATGTGAGATCTAAACGTAATTTAGATAATTTAGTGTCATCCATGTGGGAATCGTTTCGCGGCACTGACCTGTGTGAAAATTTGGTGGCTAGCATGAGAACGAGGTTACAAGAAGTAATCGACAATGAAGGTGCACCAATTAGATATAAATTTTGATTTAAATTGAATCCAATTATAAATATTTTTAAAAAGCTGTATTACTGTATGCTGTTTTTGTTGTTGTTGTTTTTATCATGTTATTGTTATTGAAATCAAGAGTGACGATACCTATCATAGTTCATTTTTTAAAACATGTTGATTGATATGTTATAAGTAAAAAAAAAAGACTAAGAAGTAAGCTGTAGGTAATTATACTGTTGTTGTTATTATGTGACATGATGTTATTGTTATTGAGATCAAGAGTTGCGATATCTATCATAATTCATTCTTGATAACATGTTGATTTATGTCACTAATAAAAAACTTAAAAAAGTGACGTCCATCCTTGTCTGACTTAGAATATTTTCACTTTATATATTGTATTAAAGATAATCATGAACAGATTCGTTAATTGTGACCATTCCGTTTAATGTATGTAATTAATAAGTTGTAATAAACATAGTTGGATCGTTATCGCAGTTTTCTTTGTCACAATATTTTCAAAATATTTTAATTATTATGAGAGTAACTATAACATTACTATTAAAAAAAAAACAGGGGTAAATCAAAAAGAAAATAAAAACAAGCAAACTTTTTGTTACATCAGACGATTGGAATCGAACTTGGGACCTCTTACTCGTCAGTTAAGTATCATACGCATTGCGCCACAGCGCCATTAATAACAGTAGCCAATTTTTGCTGTATTTTCATAGTCGTGTAACTTAGACGGCTACTATTTTTTTTTTCAAGAGTGTGAGTGTAGAAACGAGTTACTTTGTATCACACAACGATAATACCTGTTGTGTTTCACGCGCTAGCGTTTACGCACACATTTATCATGTTAGTGTGCCCTGCTACGCTATCAAAGTCACCGTGTGTACCACAGACCCCTTGTGGTACGCAACGGGCGTTAAAGCAGCTGGACTGGGATCTTCCCCCCGAAGCCATGATGGTGTAGGCCTAGGTGCAAGCACCGAAGTGGACCGATGCGGCAATGCCCGGAGTCCGGCCAGTACGTGCCAGGTGTACCGGTGGTCGACGGAGATTGCGACACTGCGCGACGCCAGTACTCCAGACACTGCAGGCGCCGCATCCGCCCGCCAGATGCGAAGGCCAGAGAAGCGAAGCTGTACGAGGAATACAGAGTGTTTGTCACACAAACACTCTGTATTCCTCGCGCACCCTCCGAGCGGGCCAAGCTGGAGGCTCGCAACGTGTGACTGGGAACTTTGAACGGAGACCCGTAGGGACAGCCCCATCAAGGTACGGATTAAGTTCGTCCCCTAGGCTTCCCCACTGACGCTGAGTCTCCGACCTTAGCTTGTGGAGAGTGTGGTGAGCACTTCCTTCTCTGCGCAAGGGGAACATTCTCCTGCACCCACGGCTCCGCCACCCGCGTTGTCCGACGCGGACCACGACGGCCACGACGACGACAATGCTCCAGAGATAACCAAGGTGAAGGTGTGAGCGGTGGTACGAAGGCTGAATGTCAACAATACCGCCCCAGGATACAACGGTTTGCCTGCGGCTCTCGAGCCTCGACTAAGAGGGCTCTTCGGCGCATGTATGGAGAGGGGCCAGTTATTACTTCGTTGGAAGACAGGAAACTAGTCCTTATCGGAAAGCCGGAGCGCCCTGCGGAATCTTCGTACGCATACTATAGCCCATCGGGCTGCTCGACGGGGTGGGAAAGCTCTTTGAAAGAGTAATTGCAGACCGCCTTATCGCGCACCCGGTGCGGATGGGGTCGGATCTTGCAGAAAGCCAGTTCGGCTTCGTGCGTACGACTATGTGCTGCGCCGTGACCTCCCCGATGGGGTCAGTATGCTACGCAGACGATACGCTGGTCCTGGCGCAGAGAGAGTCGTAACAGGCGGTGGCCGAACGTTGCGAAAGTCGTGAAGATGATCTGACAGTTAGGACTCGGTGATGCTGCATAAGTCGGAGCCCATACGTCAGTTACATGTAGCAAGTATGGGCTTTAAAAGAGACTTTCACCCCTGAGTTTGTTTCGGTATTTCTTCCCAGTGTAATCAGGTAAGAAACACCGAATTAAACGAGTTTAAACTGACGAGATAAGTGTTTTTTTTCACAAGTTATTTTTAAATGAATTCCACATTCACACATATCGTATCGTATCAAATATCGTCTACATAGGTAATTATTTTTACACAATACGTAAAAACTTGAATAGGAACGAACATTCACAATACACTCAAACTCTAAATACCAAATTGGAACACTGAATAGAACGCGATTCATCTAAAAAGTTCCACTCAAACTCTCTCTACTCCAGCCGTTTCAAAATAATCTGGCCAGCTAACGTGGGCGGTAATCTCTGCTTTACAGCGCTCTACCTACCTACGCGAATTAAATTATTTTTAGCCTAGTTAAAATTTCGCTCAAATATTCATTCTTATTCCACGCCAATTAATTTTTTCATTAAGGCCCTAGCGCCCGAGCAGTGACTTACTGAAACCTACTCTAAAAAATTGTGTTCATTATAAAATCATGTAAATAATAAAATATAAAACTAATACAACCGACTTCAATGTAAAAAAAAACACTGATAAGTGCAAAATAACTTTAATTTCGGAAGTTGGTGTCGGTTGTATTTTTTTGTAAAAAGTTTTTTATTTTACACTTTTTAGTTATGGTACTACCACTACAAAGTACCCCTCAGCCAAACTTAAATACCTTATAGCCAGAGTGCATCTCAGCTTCATCATCAGATCAGTTCGATATATTCCCCCTCTTCTTTCAGTCAGTCATCGACTACACGTATAAACAAAGCAATTTTACTTATTACGACGGTTCTGCTGTGATCCTATGAGGAGTTCTGTTCCATATCTTCGAAATTCATGATCAGATCATCAATATTTCTATGGGGCCAACTCGGAAGCATAACCATTCAAAGAAAAAAAAATTCAAAAACGGTATACAATTGACCGAGAAATCGGTGAACATACATAAAAAAAATTCATTCAAATTAACATCATGATAATTTTTCACTTGGTTTCCCTACTGTTTACACAAAAAAACAACGGAGCTCTATACGGTCGCAGCTGGCTGGAATTAAATGCACAGATATTATTGCCAGATGTTCAAGGGACTATACGCCTTAAACTGTTTTTTATGGTCTTAGGCACTTTGGGCGTGGGCGAAGTTCATTAGTTTTTTTTCAATACACATAATCGAAAATCCGCTATCCCTATGGCTTTTACGCACGAAATTTACTATTTTTTGCACTAGTGCGGAAAAGTGCGCGTGCTCGCTCTTGTCACAATTTATTGTACTTATCGTATCAGGCCGGGTGCTAAGCGCACGAGTCGCGCGACATCCCCTGTTAGGTCTTCGTCTCTGTATTGAAAAGGGTTGTTTGATACAGGTGGAAATTTGTCACTGCAGCTCTTGACTTTAGAATACCATCGTCCACGGCTACGGCTCGGGCATATGCTGCCTCAGTCGCAATGATAAATGATATTTATTTTGTAAATAGGTGACACTGACACTGACAATGACACTCCACTTGTATCAAAATATACCATTTCTTTTTTTTTGAGGGAGACAAATCGTCAAATAACTTTTCGAGCGAGATTTCTCTTCCCCCACCTCAGGATCACCACGAGACATCGTTCGTATTACAAAGTGGTAATTAAAGACACCCGTTCGTTGTGGTAACACTTGGGGGAGGCCTATGTCCAGCAAATGATGATGGTAATAATTAACAGAATAATTTTCTACATTAAATAATAATCTTTAATAATTCAAACATTTGTACAATGCATATCAAATAAGAATACACACCGCAAAATTTTAATTAGTACAGATACTTAAAGGGCTTATTAGAAAAGGTCTTGTTATTATTTAAGTAAAGTCTCAATGAATAATATACATAAACAGCAAAGTTATCAGAGTTTGTTTATATCCCAAAATGTTACTCAATTTATAGAAATATTGAACATGCTATTGATTATGAATGAATGAATAGCGATCAAAATAGAAAAATGAATGATGGATTCAACTATGAATTTACCAGTTATGACAAATTTTCGTGGACAATTTTGGGAATTCGTTTTTGCTTAACCTAGTCTCAGTCAGTCGAAAAACATTATTGCTAATCTAAATTAGTTAATCTAAGATATTTAAGTCATAATTAGTTTAAAAAAAAAACGGTTTTCTTTCTTATTTTCATTGTTGGCAACAATTCAAGTCTTGGTGGAAACTTTTTAAGTATTAGACTTCAGTTTACACTAGTGCTTGACTGCGATCCCACCTGATGGTAAGCAGTGATGCAATCGTTGATGGTGAGGCGCACTAGTTTATTAAGAGTCTATTCACTCTAGCCTTGAAGACACCCAAATTATTATCGGATAGGAAGACCGCAGCAGGCAAATTGTTCCAGTCCTTCGATGTACGCGGTATAAACGACGAGGCGAAACGTTATGCCCGGACCGTAGAGGTTTCAACAACGTAAGGGTGGATACTCGCCGTACGTCGGGTTGTCCTATGGTAGAAATGAGATGGCGGAATAAAGTCATGCAATTCCCGCGCACACTCTCCAAAATGCAACCTGTAAAACACCGAAAGGCTGGCTACCCTACGCCTGTGCTCAAGGCTTTGAAGATTGGACTTAACTAAATCTGGATCACCAATTAGCCTCTTCGCACGCCTTTCCACCGAGTCCAAAGCTGCCGAAAATCGGGACATTTCATCTCATCCTTTGTTCGTTCAATATTGGGAGAATATGCTTAATACTGTCATGACTAACGTTTGCGCTCAGCCTTAGTTATATTTCCTGATAGTATTCCCATAATAAAAACACACAATATGTCTATCAATAAGCAATTTTACTTTATTAAAATTAATTTGAAAACAAAGTTCCCACGCATTATTTAATGACGATGTAATTAATTCCATTTCGCTGTATTCATCAACCCACATCATCCGTGCTTGCATCTGTTATTCGTACCTACATTCTGCTAAAAACCTCATATTAATTTACCCTTTGAAAATCCTGGAAACAAAATGAATGGACTCTATTCCTGGAACAGCGGTTATATATTACTTCCTGGCATTGAATTGCATTTTCTGTTAAATCATAATCAATTAGAAAATTTAATATTTAGCCATCACATGGGCTTGCAAATTAAAAAAAAAATGTATTGCATGTCGTGTGGATTGGCTAGTAATGTCAGTTACAATTTGCCGAAAATCGGGACATTTCATCTCCTCCTTTGTTCATTCAATATTGGGAGTATATGCTTAAAACTGAAACGCTAAAGAAAGGACATCCAATTAGTCTTCATTTATGAGAGGTTCATTTATGTAGGTAACTACATGTTTGAAACTCGGAAATCGTTTTGCGAAACTTCCAGAATAACTATGAACAGATTTAGAACACAATCGAGATTTAGTCTTACTGTTGAATGCAATTGACAATTTGCCTTTTCCAAACAACAACCTCTGTTAGTAAAAGTATTTTTTTTAGGTGGGAAAATCATCTAATGACATTCGCGTCATCTAATGACATTCGCGTCGTGTTAGACTTTTACTCACTAAAACCCACTTCTGTTCCTTCTTTACCATTGTTCCAGGGCCACAGGGATCTCTTTCACATCACACATGGCCCCAGTAGGTTTCGTCCCTGCTGGGCCCCTACGGTTGCTGACATCTTGAGGCGCGCGTGGAACACTACGCACGCCGACACTACGCGTGACGGTTACCGGACGGTCGGACGGCGAGCTACCCATTGCTTGTAGTCTACAAGCTCGCACCTACTGTGGCTGGGAATCGGCCAATGACTTCCTAATGCGCGGCTAATGTGCGGCTGTGGCGTAAGAATGTCCGGTCCCTCACGGCTGCAGCCATCTCCTTCGCTCGTATTACTGTTTTGCGGAAAAAGGTATCCGCTTCCCATTTCTTTTCACTCCAGATCATGACTTGTACCATGGCCTCACGCGAGAGGTCGTGGTCGCCGATCATCTCCATGAGGATGCTGTGCTTCGCCTAACCACACTTTAAGGCCCGTATTAATAAACGTTCCTAAGCCAAGTTCAAGCTCAAGCTTGAGTCAAGTTTCGGCTTAGGCTTAGTTAGTTACGTACGGTCTAGTGCCACGGTTATTCTTACAAAAGTTCTCTTGGGCGTCTTCAGCTTTGCTGATATTTTCTTAAGATGCTCGTGGAACACAACACGCCGTCGACTCGGTTGGTACCTTGGATATGCAAGTCACATAAGAGCACGTAACAGTGTTCGCCACCATCGTGAGAAGCCAAGGAATGCGGCTAGTGTCCGAAATCGGTTAGGTGACATGACCAGCATAATTTAGCCGGGTATTTCTCGAGATTTCTGGTATTGATGTACAGTAACAGTAAGGCAACCTTCAAGCAGGTTTTTTGAATGAATGAATGAATTAATGATATCTTATTTTGCAAGAATATTGGTAGCTTTTTAGGGTTCCGTACCGCAAAAACAAAAAACGGACCCCTTATAGGATCACTTTGTTGTCCGTCTGTCTGTTTCTTACCCTTTGTCTTAGGAACGCGTGGAGGTATTGAGTTAAAATTAAAACCATACTCAGGCCTGTGGCTCCCTTCCTTAAAGCTGTGAAAAAATCAAACTTCTGAGTTACCGAAAAAAAAAAGATACGGCCGTTTATGTCGTAAAAAACGTGTATTTCGATCTCTCAAGGAAATCAAAATTCATAGGGTACTTCCCGTTAACCTAGAATCCTGAAACTTGGCATGAATCAAGGTCTCATAGCACAAGTATTGGAAAAATCTGAAAACTGTAAATTTGTTGTTACGTCACTAAAATAAACTTGTTTTGCAATTCGAAAAAATCTTCGTAACTCAATTCGTACGAAACCCTCAGTGCGCGAGTCCGACTCGCACTTGCCCGGTCCGCAGATCTAAGTATAAAGTTTAAATTTCGACTCGATAGACAGACGGACTATAAAGTGATCCTCTAAGGGTTCCGTTTTTTCCCTTTGAGGTACATATTCCTAAAAATCAATCCACATAGTCCTCAAATACACAATAATAAAATAAATACATAAAATAAAGTTGACTGAAATGTAATAAGTATTACAAAGTATTACGAAGTAAATATTTAAGTCAAACATAAAAAAAAAACATTTATTGTAAAACAATCGAGGCAATCCAGCTTCTCGACTACACAAATATAGAGAGAAGATTAAAAAGAACAAAACCGTTCGAGTAAGTGTTTAGTGATAGTGAATAGTGTAATGTAGCATAATTGCTACCTAATAAATACAAGAACGAAGTGTATTCGCCTTAATAGAGCCAATAAGAAAAGTGCTATTGGACACATTCTTAGTAAAGAGAATTTATTAGTTTACGATGTAATTAAATTACTTATTAGTCTGTATATATGGCTAGATTGTGATAAAAATAGGGCCCATTCTTTGGATGTACCCTAGGACCAGGAAAAAATAAATCAAAAAATTGTAAAACAAAAATAATCAATCCTGACAAATTGCAAAAAAAAAATCAGTAAAAAGTAAATCGTAATGTAAAAATCGTGAAAATAAAAATAACAAAAGAAAAAGAAAGACAATGGTAGTGTATTCTGGAGCAGATAAATCCCAATCCTTTTCGTCTTTACGATAGCCCTTTACAGGGTAGAAAGTTTTTGGCAAAGTTTTCGTTTTACAAACAATGTGAATTTATAAAGGCTTAATTCTTGAATATGACTGGGAAGTTTAGTATAAAAATGTATACATTGGCATCTAAATGAACCCCCTATTTTTTTTTAGCCTGGTTGCAGTAACCACAAGTGTTTGTTCCTAGTATTAAAATTATGAATATCACTGAATTTTTTAAACATGTTTAAATTTTTATGGGCATACAAAATTTTCTCGTAAATATACTGTGAAGGTACAGTAATTATTTTCTTTACATTTTTCTCTTAGGGAGTATCTGGTACTTAATTTATAAATTGAACGAATAGCCCTTTTCTGCAAAACGAAAATTGTCTGGATACCGACGGCATTTCCCCACAGTAGAATACCGTACAACATAACACTTTTTTTTCGGTGGAAAAATCAACTTATAACATCCCACGCTCTCGGGCGGAGCGGGAGATAGTGTCAGACTTTTACTGACTAAAAACCCACTTCTGTTCCTTAGTTGCTTTTAGTTCCAGGGCCGAGTCTTCCTTTTAGAATCAGACCCTTGGCTCGACCCTGTAGGCTTCGTCGGTCCGGACGGTTACCGGACGGTTGGACAGCGAGCTACCCATTGCTCGCCGTCCGCAAGCCCGCGCCTGCGGTGGACACTGGTTTAATGTATTAAGTTTACCATGCTTATGTTAGGCAAGTAGAGACTAGTGTGTTCATAAAAGGTAAAAAAAAAAAACTACAAAAAAAAACCACAAAAAACAAACAAAAAAAAACCCAAAAAAAAAACATAAAAAGAAAAAAGAAGAAAAGATTCTTGGGCATAACTCTAGATGCTAAGTTTCAGTGGGGCCCACATGTAGACAAATTATCGGAAAAACTTATAGACCAAGATCCCAGATCTGTCAGACATAACTTTTTTTCACATGGATGAAACCATAGGTTCTCAGTAGCGTCTCATGTGCTTTGAATACCTGTGTACTTGTGAAGCTCCCCCTTGGGGAACTTTGGCAGGTACGAGATGAGAAAGGGAACTAAAAATAACGAGTTACTTAACTTAAATTTTTATGGCTGATTTTTATAGATGTTTTGTAAAATAGTTCGGACAGAGCCCAAGTCGTCGACGGTGCATAGTGTTTCACGCGCGCCTCAAGGAGATGTCAGCAACCGTAGGGGCCCAGCAGGGTCGAAGCTTACTGGGGCCAAGGATCTGATTCTGAAAGGAAGACTCGGCCCCGGTACAAAAGGCAACAAAGGAACAGGTGTGGGTTTTTAGTCAGTAAAAGTCTGATACTATCTCTCGCTCCGCCCAAGAGCGAAAAAATAACTCAAATAATGCGATTTTGCTATAAAACAACCATTTTCAAATAATTTTTAATAATTTTGCACATACAAACCAAAATTCAGCAGTATTAACAAGAATCATTCCATCATACAATTCGTAAAGCCGAGTTCAACATTTATGAATACCTGTGGTAGCCCAATTACTGAACGATACATTACTATTAACCGAAATAGTCTTAGGTATAAAAGTAGAATTAAATTGATTACAGTACATGTTAAACAAACCTTCATATTGATGATTGAGATCATATGTAGACAAGTCTGGTAAATTAATATATTGATGAGTTTAGTTTCAAAAGTTTCTAAACGACTTACTACAGTGATATTATTTATAGCCACAATGTTGTTTTGGTTTTGTAAATTAATTAATTGTCTGCAATATAATATATAATAATAATATATAATATTCCACAACTATCACACAACGCCGTCTAGTCTCAATCTAAGCAGAGCTTTTGTTATGAGTACTAGACAAACATACTTATATATTTCTAAATGCATACATATTATAGATAAATTACACCCAGACACAGAACAAATGATCATGCTCATCACACAAACATTTGTCCTGGGTGGGAATCGAACCCACGACCTCCGGTATAGCAGTCAGGGCCACTAACCACTAGACCAACAGGCCAGTCAATGATCAGAATCTAATACATTTATAATTTTTTTGCGACTCGGTACCACATCCGTATAAATACTCGTACTATATACGCATGTGGCACAAGTTGGAGTTATTCTCGTGGGCTCCAAAAATAAATTAACAAGATTGTTTGACTGAAATAGACTTAAAATTTTGCTACATAAACCAAATTTTTCTAATAAATTAACATTAAAATCACCACAAGTTATTATGTACTTGTTTGAATTGCAAATCTTGTGGAGCACTTCATCCATTACCTTTTCAAAGCAGCCATACAATCCGGAAGGGGGTTTGTACACACTTAATATAATAAACTGCTCCAATTCAATACAGGCTAATTCAACTTACCGCTCAACAGACAGGCTCAAAATATCCTTGCGTTCTTTAAATTTAAGGTGGTCACTTACTAATATTAATGACCCACCACGTATCTCACCAATTCTACTGAACGAGCTACCAACCTGGTGATTACTAAAATTAATGGTGGCTCTTTAACCAATGTTCTGTTAAGCAAAGAAGATTAATATTGTGACAATTAAAGAATAAGTCCTTGAATATTTTGATGCACCAGGTTGATACCATTTAATGATTTTAAAATCTTATTGGAAATATTTTTGTTTGATGGTACATTCATGCTAGAGATTGTCTCTGTTGTCTTAATTTCTAACTTGAATGACTATATGTCAACATTCGATGCCAATTTGTTGGCTAAATTATAATTATAACAACTTATAAAGACAGTACATGGATGATTGAGATAAAAAGCTTTATCTAAATCATCCATGTCATCATCATTTCAGCCGAAAGACCACAGTCCACTGCTGGATATAGGCCTTCCCCAAGTGTCGCCAGAATGAAAGGCCCTGTGCGTCTCGCATCCATCGGACTCCCGCAACCATTACCCAGTCATCGGTCTACCTTGTGGGAGCCTTCCAACGCTACGTCTTCCGAAACGTGGTCGCCATTCCAGAACCTTTCGGCCCCAATGGCCATCCGTTCTGCGAGCAATGTGCCCTGCCTATTGCCACTTAAGTTTGGCGATTCTTCGTACTATGCCGGTGACCTTGGTTCTCCTGAGGATATCTTTATTCCTGATTCGATCACGCAATGAAACTCCGAGCATAGCCCTTTCCATTGCCCTTTGGGTGAATTTAAGTCTTCTGAAGAGGGCCATTGTAAGCGACCACGTTTCAGAGCCATATGTCATCACTGGCAGCACGCACTGGTCATAGACTGTCGTCTTGGGACACTGTAGTATATTGGACGAGAAGATACCGCACAGCAATCATCCATGTACTTCTTGTAAAATATTACCTAAACAGTTTATATCTAACAAAGCATCTAAGTTAATAGCAACTACAACATTCTTGAGTCGTCTGCCCAAATGCCTAGTAATATTCTGGTACGCCAGGAATTAATGGAATCTTGGCGGAATTTATTAACTTTATACTACCCACGTGCCAATAATACGTAAAGGCGCGACATACGAACTAAACGTCTGTCGGGTTTGGCAGGATTTCCTGAGGGTTCACTCTTAAAACGCGCCCTTACAGCTGATTTATACCGAAACGGCGCCGACCGGTGGTAATAATAATAAATAATATGTTTTTTTAAGTGTATTTTAGGAAATATTTAAAAATGTATAAACTATGAACCTACTTGAAAATGAATAAACGAAATAATAATAATAGCAAAATAATAATTTCGATTAGCGTGCCGTGCAATTATAGTCGATGTCACCATCCCACATGACGAGAACCTCGTGAAAGCTGAGAAATAGAAACAAATCAAATGTTTCGACTTAGCACACGAGGTTGTCGACATGTGGAATGTGGACTCGGCTGTCATTGTGCCGATTGTCGTGACCGCCAATGCCTTATAGCCAAAAGCTTTGACGACCATCTATCGAATCTCCACCAACCCGCACTGGACCCGCCTGGTGGATTACGGCCCATTTTCTCTCATAGAGAGACCTGAGTCCAAGCAGTGGGAACTTTAAAAGGCTGATTATGTTATGTTATGCTGTAATAATTGGGGCACGTCATAGTTATGGCGGTAAGTCCCCTCTCTTTGATGAGTGGCTGGAAAGACGTTACGGCGTCCTCACCTTCCGCATGACGCAGTTCCACACCGGATATGGTAAGTTCAGAAGGTTTCTGTACCTGATTCGTGCGGAAGAAACGCCCAGTCGTCACCATTATGTGGACCGCCCGGAGAACACGATTGAACATACGGTACAGGAAAACCCCACTTGGGCAGAGCACCGCCGTGTCCTCGTGGGGGCGATCGGTGGCAACGACCTCTCACGCCCGGCCCTGGTACAGGCCACGGTCCGGAGCGAGGAGGAATGGCAGGCGGTCGCCTCTTTCTGCGAAGCAGTAATGCTGGGAAAGGACGCGCGAGGGAACGGCCCTCACGCCGCCACCGGAATCCCGATCCCGATTTTCAGCTATCGTAGGCGCAGGTTTGCGGACGGTGAGCAATGAGTAGCACGCCTTCCGGTCGTCCGGTAACCGTCCGGACCGAGCCCAAGTCGTCAACGGTGTTCGTGTTCTACGCTAGTACTGGATAGGCTACGCTACGCTACGCTAGAACTGTGTATACAAACTTGTAAGTTAACGAAAAAAAAGACACGGCCGTTTATGTTTTGCAAAAAACATATATTTCGACCCTCTCAAGGGGATCAAAATTCATAGGGTACTTCTTGTTGTCCTAGAGTCTTGAAATTTGGCAAGAAACAAGGTCTCATAGCATAAGTATAGGAAAAAATCAGAAAACTGTAAATTTTTAGTTACGACAAAAAAAAAAAAACTTGTTTGCGATTCGTAAAAATCGTTGAGCCTCGATTCGGAAGTTTGTCTGGAACCCTCAGTGCGCGAGTCCTACTCACACTTTCCCGATTTTCACAAAATAAATATTATTTTTTAAATCAAATCAAATCAAAATATTTATTTGCTAGAATATGGTACATAAAGTGTTACAGTATATTTGTTTCAGCATATCCTGCCATAACATGGCGTGCAAATATATTCACAGTCAGTGTTGTCAGTCACCCAATCTTGTCGATTACAGATTCTATTGACTTGTCTTCTAAATAGTCCTTAACAGTATAATATCTTTTAAACAATAACAGATTAAAAAGTATTTTTTTAAACATTGTCAGTGGTAACTCTTGTAAACTATTTGGTAAATGATTGTAAATAATAATCGACATGCAGTATACATTTTTCTTTAATAATTTTAGCCTTAGGTATTTGTGGCAGCCGAAGTCTGTCTTTATGCCGTGTTCGGCTATTTGGCCTGTCAGTGTTTGTCTCGATAATATTGTAGTATTTCTTAACAAAAACACATATTTCAAAAATATATAAACTCATTCATTCCAAATTCCAAAAAATAAATTCATTCATTCCAAATCACACGGTGGCTGGCATCTGAGGCTGGTCGCCTCGCAGGAGACCATGCGTTATCTCTGCACCATCTGGATAGCAACCTTGGTTCCCCTGCGGATTATAGTGCGGGTATTAATATTCTAAATAAAAAAGTAACTCTGCCTTTCTGACTCTTTTATATTTATTTTTTAATTTCTAAACATTAAGAAGCTTATAATATTCTAATTAAAGCTTGGTTCTTAGAACAGACGGAAGCCGTAGAACACTAAAAACATCAAGAGATTTGAACATTATAAAAATAATAATCGTCAAGCACGCCTACACGTTTCTTTAGTCCATTCACAATAATTTTATCTTTAAAACCATCCTTATTGCTATGATTATAAAGCTCACTTTAAAAAATAATAAGGTAAAGAAATGTACCCTGGGATTTGCCCTAAAATACCCCTCCATCCCTCCCGTTGAATATCAATGAACGGAAGAATCTTGGTGAAATACCTCTTTAACACCCGAAAACTTCCCTTCCCTGTAAAACTTGTGGTATTAAAATTTTATTGTAACGTCAATATTTTGGTGGGCCGATAATTCGTTGTTCTACCCTACTCAATGACAACGTAAGAACGGTTGACAGTATTTGTCGAGTGATGCTTTGGAATTTGAATTTTTGGGGAAAATATTGTAGGAGGTAAGTGAAGAACGACGAATGGCAATGGTGACATTTAAAATTCAATCAAAAAAAAAAATAACTCCCTATGTTTTTGCTAAAGTGCCATTCTGTCAGAATGAGTGGTTCATTGGTCAATTATGAATGAGAGGCTGTCGAAACAGATTTTTCAGTGGCAAAATGAATAAAATGAAAGAAAGTCTCCAGGACTTAAAAAAAAAAAAAAACTAAAACTAAACGACTACTAATCCCTGTGGGTCTGCTCGCTGCTGAAGCGACTGGTCCGCCAGCTAAATATACTAAGATCTGGACGATATTTAACGTGCATTTTAATTGTATTGAAATTTTAATCGTATTGACATTTAATTGATTTGCAAATTATTTAAATTAATAATTAGAGTAATATGTAATTGTTAATTTTTTTTTTCAATGTAATATCATAAATTATGCATGTCTTTTTTTTAATTAATTTATTATTATTAATAAAAATAAAAAAAAAACGTAATAATAATAATCACATTTATTTCGGACAATGTCCATATTTGGGTAGTAGTACAAATTGCTTAAAACCGCTATGTTAGTAAAAAAACATCAATAAAATTAATAAATAATGTTGCGTAATATGCAGGGCCAGTTATACAATAAAAAAATATATATATTTGTCTATTTTTATTTGACAGTATTTAACCAGCTATTATATAATGGGCTCGCCGAATTACTGAGACATTAGGACTGAATTGTTATTGTTATCATTATCAAACACTAATATTTTATGTTGTTTTTAGGATTCCGTACCTCAATAGGAAAAACGGAAACCTTATTGGATCATTTTGTTGTCCGTCCGTCTGTGTGTCTGTCAAGGCTCTTTATTTTGAGAACGCGTAGAGGTATCGAGTTGAAATTAAAACTATATACTCAGGTCTACGGTCCCTTAAAGCTGTCAAAAAATTAAACTTCTAAGTTAGTTAAAAAGGTTTGGTCGTTTATGTCGCAAAAATCGTAAATTGGACACTCATAATGAAATCGAAATTCATAGGGTACTTGTCGTTGACTTAGATTATAGCACTATATGAATAAATCTGAAACCTAAAATTTGTAGTTACATCACAAAAAAAGTTTTTTTTCTATTCGGAAAAATCTTCGAGACTCGATTCGGGTATTGAACTATTTAAGTACATATGTTAGTTTGTACAGAAACCTCAGTGTGCGAATCCGCACTTGACTTTTGACTGACCGACATTTTGACAAGTCAAAAGTGCCTGTAATTGGTCTGTTTGAAATAAACGTTTCTGATTTCTGATTTCCGACTCGCACTTGCCCAGTATTTTTGCAGTAGTTATATTTCTTTGTATATAAAAATTCTTCACATGCCATACACAGGCTAAATAGAATATAAGATTCAATAATGTAACATAAGAAACTATCAAATGTTATTACTTTATTTAAATGTGAAAACATGAATATAAATTTGAATTTGAGAAATTTGTATGTGGATATACCACGCGGTTTCTTGCGAGGTGGCGAGCTCTCGCATCCAGCCATGGTTTAGACCATGGTATGGAGCGAGAGGGCAGTCACTTGTTTCTGCGAAACAGTAATGCGAGCAGAGGCAGTAGCGAAAAGCAACAGCGACAATCGTACCGACTAGTGCAGAAGATACCTTAGACGTCAGGACTTGTAGATCGAATCCCGGCCACCACAGACGCCAGTTTGTAGACCACGAGAACTTGGTAACTCGGGCGTGGTCATTTATGGATCACGCCCAACGGTGCATTGTGTTCCACAAGTGACTAGGCTGGCTAGGGTCGATGCCTGTCGCGGATGATTAAAAAGTTTTCTCAGAAGAAGTTTTTGATTTATTTAAATTTTGATAATGAAAACCACAAGTTATTTCAATACAACTAAAATTCATGTATTACAGATGGCGAAATGAACTAGACAGATTTCCGCCAGAACTGGTAAGAGAAACCGCATACCCGCGAAATATGGAAGGAGTGTAGGGAGACCTTGGCTCAAGTGTGGGATAAAACAGACTAACAAAAAAAAATACAGCTCTCATCTACACTCCATAATAACCAGCAAAATCAGAGTGCTTTTTCAATACAACTACTCTCCACTCTTATCCCTGCCGCTTTTAGGCACGCAATTAACTGTTTTTTTTTGTACTAGTGCGGAAAAGTACGCGAGCTCGCCACAATTGAGTGTATTTATCGTATCAGGCGTGGCGTTAAGCGTCCCCCACGAGTCACGCTTCAATTTATTTCTAACTTCGTAAGTGTATTGAAAAACGTCGTTTGATACACATGCTTTGTCACTGCAGCACTCCGCCACATAACAATCTGCCTCGGTCAAAATGACAAACTTTCTCCATTTGTATCAAAATGTATTATTGAATTGTTCCCAAAAAATATTAATTCTACGGAACAACTAAAACCTAACTTTTTATTACACTTACTCGAAAACCCGCTCTTATCCCAACGCTTTTAGGCACGCAATAGACTTTTCCGCACCAGTGCAGAAAAGTGCGCTTGCTATCCCCCGCCACAATTTTATTACATTTATCGTATCGGGCTGGGCGCGCGTCGACCCCCACGAGTCGCTGGTCAACCCCCGTTTTTTCATTTTGCAAGTGTATTGGAAAAAGTCGTATATTACACGTTCAAAGTCACTGCAGCCCTCGGCTCTATAACACACTCGCCTACGGCTTGTTTTTTTTTTTATTATTGGGTGGGAAAATCATCTTATAAAAAATCAGACTTAGACTGTCAGACTTTTACTGACTAAAAACCCACCCTGTTCCTTCTTTGCCTTCGTCCCACTGCCCGTGGCCCCAGTAGGCTTCGACCCTACTGGGCCTCTATCATTTGCTGACATCTCTCTGAGGTGCGCGTGGAACAGTACGCGCCGTCGACGACTTGGGCTCGGTTCGGGCGGTCACCGGATGGTCGGCCTGCGGACGGCGAGCAATGGGTGGCTCACCGTCCTCAAGCCCGCGCCTACGGTGGCCGGAAATCGGGATTGGAATCCCGGCGGCGTTTGGGCTTGAGGACTGTTGCCTCACGCGATCGGCCGCCTCCTTTACTAGCATTACTGCTTTGCAGAAGGAGGCGACCGCCTGCCACTCCTCCTCGCTCCGGAGCATGGCCTGTACCAAGGCCTGGCGCGAGAGATCACCACCGCCGATAGCCCCCCCCGAGGGCACGGCGTTGCTCTGCCCAAGCGGGGCACACCTCCACCGTGTGCTCCACTGTATCCTCCGGGCGGCCCACACAGTGGCGACACCCGGGCCTCGCTTCCGCTCGAATCCGTTCGCCGTCGTGTTCGGTGAGAACCTGCGTCATGCGGAAGGTGAGGACGCCGTGAGGTCTTTCCAACCAGTCCTCAAAGAGGGGACTTACCGCCATAATTGTGGCGTGCCCAGCCTACGGCTCGTGCGAATTCCGCCTCGGTCGCAATGACAAACTTTCTGCACTCGTATCAAAATGTATGTACTATATTTCACAAAATGTACGACATTGCACTACTACATAATTCTAATACATTCAATATCATAACCCTCTTTCATGCTGTCGAGTCGGGTAACTGTATGACGTCAGCGGGCGAGTGCAGCTATCGACGACCAAGTAAATCCAATAAGATTAAAGGTAATATTATATGGAGAGCTATAATATTTAAGCTAATGTTATAAAATATTGAAATTTCTTTCTGGAATGAAGACACAGCATTCTTAACTTAATATCACTTTCAAAGCCAATTTAAGGGGTTTAAGGAGCGAATAAAAATTAAAAATTGAAGTAGGTATACGATTAATTCAATTTGGACTGATTAGTTGGGTTAAAGGCATAAACATAATGAATATCAATGTAATAACGATAAAACCAAATTAAAAAAAAAAAACGGGCAAGTGCGAGTCGACCTCGCGCACTGAGGGTTCCGTACAAACTTACCTATGAAAACAGTTTAATTCTCGTATTAAGTGACGAATATTTTTCCGAATCGCCAAAAAGGTACACAAATTTACAGTTTTTAGATTTTTTTCCTATACTTGTGCTATGAGGCCTTGCTTCATGCCAAATTTCAGGATTCTCGGTCAACGGGAAGTACCTTATGAATTTTGATTCCCTTGATAGTGTCGAAATACACGTTTTTTGCGACATAAACAGCCGCATCTATTTTTTTCGTTAACTCAGATGTTTGTTTTTAACTCACAGCTTCAAGGGACCGCAACCCTTTTATTTCAATTCGATACCTCCATGCGTTCCTGAGATAAAGGATTTTGACAGACAGACAGACAAATAGACAGACGGACAACAAAGTGATCCTATAAGGGTTCCGTATTTTCCTTTTGATTTAATTCCGGAAGTAGGTGTTAATTAACGAAGAGATAAAACTATTATAGAGACACTGCTTCACACAAAATTTAATTAAAAGATAAAGCCTTGTGATGTGTTAAAATGTAAAGCTTACGAGCAAGGAACACGAATTTTACTTAGGATATTTTTTAATCCGGGTATGTTTCATGTATTTAACCTATCAAGCGGATGAAGCCACTGATAGCAGCTAGTCAAGAATAAAATAGAAAAAAACAACAAAATATTCCAACGCTCACAATCAGTTCTTTGCATGTTTCAAAGGCTCACTTAGGAGTAAAGGAAGCTCAAAGGCAATTGTAGAAAGTTACAACGTTCTCGACACAAGAGGGGCGGGTTTCGACGTAAACGTATGTCCTAGTAATTTGAAGAGAAACGTGCTCTCTGCGAGGTCACAAGGATTGGGATATTATGACGGAAATAGATTTAAGTTTGAATAATTTTAGACCGTTTCGCGGTGGTGCATTTAATTTGTACCTACATACAGTAAACCGTGCGAGCATAAGTATATTCTATCTATTTGAGTACGGTTTCCGCACTTAGTCTTAAGTGGACCAGTGTGCGTGGGCAATGGCGGCCATAACCTTAGGTGGGCTTATTCCAACCAGCCCACCTCTCTCCAAAAACATAATACGCCTCTTAGGTTTTTCAGGGCATCAATAAGGGAGTTCGGGGATCCTAAGGTTCGTGTGCGTATTTCAGTAACACCTGTGCAGTCTAGGAGCACATATGCAATTGTCTCTTCTCCCTCCAAACATGCTCTGTACAGGGGACTGTCCGTGATGCCTATTGTGTGGAGGTGCTTGTTTAGTGTGTTAGTGTCCGGTGATGGTCCCCGCATAAGCATATTTATAATGTTCCTAAGGCCTCTTCTCTAGAACAGGGCATGGGCCGTAATTCCCCACGCATGCCCATTGCGGATTAGTAAATGTCGTTATTATGTGCAGTCGATGACTGATTGACGAATTTGACGGAGGCAAAGAAGGAAAGAAGTGGGTTTTTAGTCAGATTCAAAGACTGACACGCCCTCGCGCACCACCCAATCTCGGGGGATGTCATTGGATGATTTTTACACTTAAAAAAAAAATGCTGAAATGCAGGAGTTGGTAATTTCTTGTGTGGAACAACGATTTTTTATAATGAAAAAATAATCAGGTCACAAGTATCTATTTGCTAACTATGTCTCCTTGAATTACTCCCATCTTATATCATAGCAAATCTGTCACTATACAATAAGGCTAGAATTGCACTCAGACATGATATTTATTACTCGGTACAATAGCAAACTATTTGCTCTATAGACAAGCCGATAAGTCGAATAAAATGGATATAGTATGTTTTTTTGTCATGTCCATATTGGTAAACAAAGATGCTACGAAAATTATGTACATAAATATATTAATTAAGTTTTTTACCTTTTTTGATGTGGGAAATCGTCCAAAAACTGTCTCTCCAAGGTGAGCGAGAGGGCTTGTCAGATTTAACCATGGTTCGGAGCAAGAGGGAATAGGATGCTATCTCCTCCTTCTGCGAAGCAGTAATGCTAGCGAAACTGATGGCCGCAAACGTGAGAGAGAGGACATCCTCGCGCCTCAGCTACCGTGACTGGAGACGCCCCGGACGTCGGGAGTAGGGTGGATCCCTGGTCACCGAAGGCGCGGGTTTGCGGGTGACAAGCAATGGGTAGCTCGCCGTCCGTCCATTCGGTAAGGACAGAGCTCGAGTCATCGTCTACGCGCAATTTTCAACATTGCCGACGCTGCGTTAAGCGGGTGCCCACGCGGTCCCAGACAAATGTAGGTGCCCGCGCGGGTCACCACGATGTAGCACAATCACGGGGAGCTGCGCCCCGTGCCCATTTTCCTAATACATGAAAGTTCCCCATCGACACGACTACATGCACACCGCTAAAGTTGAAATAGCGACAACCAAACCCCATGTTCCTAGAATGCCAAGGGCAACTGAAGGAACACAAATAGCATTAAGTCCGCATCTGTACCTTTATGTGCATGAAGTGTTAAATAAATAATAAGTGGATTTTAGTTAATAAGGGTCTGATCATGTCATGTGCATTTAAGACGAAGCACTGGCACCGTTTAAGACTCTGTACTCAAGCCATGTTTGTTTACAAAATATGACAGTCGAACAGAAACACACTTTACACCCACGGGTTTCCTTATAGTAGGTCTGTATCGAACGACGTCGGTTGATTGGTTACAATTCTAGGAATACAGTAACTTTTGAAGTCAAACTATTCTAAGAACTACTGACAAGGTTTTATGTTTATCAATAGATCTGTAACCTTTGTACTGCCTTCCTGACTTTGAAAGATGGAAAATTCTATGTCAGCGGCTCCACCCTTCTTTGAGTTTACTACTCCGCTATTATAGGTCGCAGTGCGATGTTATAATATAGTTTTTATACATATATTCCTCGATAAATGGGCTATACATCAGTAACATTTACCATTACCAATATATGATTGCTTATATCTTTTCAACATAGCCGATGACAAGGAGTTAGACCGGCTTCTTGTCAGCCCCAGCTTACGCAGTAGCTGCGGACCCTCTTAATCATTTTTTAATTCAAAACAGCAGGCTTAGGAAAATGACTTTTCGATACAAAAACCCGCTCCCTATCGCTTTTAGACATGCAATTTACTGTTTTCCGCACTAGTGTGGAGCGATGGCAAGATACAAAAAAGTGAACAGGCAGAATATCTTTCATCTGCGTCCCCAAATGTCTAATCAAATAAATGTAGTTGGCATTCTGTATTTCTGGTTAAATAAATAAATTATATAAGGCTGTACGTGAAAGCTCGGTAACAAATGTGATCCGAATTTGATTAGTGGGAATCTTTTGGCAGATATAGGGTTATGAAGATAGGAATAGTGCCGAAAACTTCATGAAGAGAAGGTCCACTAAGGTGGTAAATATTGATGAAAAATGCAAGGTTTCATTATTTTAGGTATTCAGGTCTGCTGGATTGTTCGGAAGAGTTACCGCTGTTCTGGAAAGCAAAAAACAACTGAAAGAACACGGGTGTGTTTTAGTCAGTAACAGTCTGACACTCCCTCTCGCTCCACTCAGATCGGGAGAATTTATTTGATGATTGTCCAAATAAGGAAGAAAGGAGTTTCACCTAGAATAGTGCGCGAAATTGCTCGTTGGCAAACCTTGAGTTTAAACGTCTTTAACAGTCTGTGCACCATAGGTCAAGACAAGAATATACGTCAAGTCTATGAGCTTTTGTTTTTAGTGCCATAGGCAATAAGTTGTTCAAAGGTAAGTCTTTGAACAGGTCCTTCAAAGACTAGTAGCTCTATCTTTTTCATATTGATGAAATCAGAAATCAGAAACGTTTATTTCAAATAGACCAATTACAGGCACTTTTGAATTGTCAAAATGTCGGTCAGTCAAAAAAAATACAAGTGAAGCTAAATTGCACGTTCCAAAGCGTAGATCTCTATGGAGAAGAACGTGCAAGAAACTCCATGATGCACTACATGAACTTCTAAATAATTTTTCATACAGCAATTGTTGTGCCATATGCAGTGACGGTGAACGACTTAATACCAAAGAGCCTTTACCAACATCTGAAGAGGTTATCGTTGGGCAGTTGGATTAAGAGTTTGATCTAAAAAGCAGTACTCTTGGATATGACAAATAATATTAAGAGATTCCTCTTATAAGAGCCCTGAATTCCGGCAACTTTGACCTTGTTCCTGAAGACCGGATTCGGGAACAGTTACTAATTTATTAATTTTAATATTATATATATTTTGTAAAATAAAAAATGTAACTACTGAAGAAAATAAATAAATGAAATGAATAAGTATAAGCATAATCAGCCTTTTTAATGTTCCCACTGCTGAGACTCAGGCTTCTTCTCTTGGAGAGGGAATGGGCCGTAATCCACCACGCGGGCCTAGTGCGGTTTGGTGGATATCACATGTCTTCGAATTTTTGGTTCTAGGACATGCCGGTTTCCTCAGGACGTTTTCCTTCACCGTTTTGAGAGCAGTGGTGATAAAATAAATAACAAAAACTAATGCGCCTGGCTGGGTTTGAACCCGCGACCTATAACTCGTAAGTCGGAGTCGTTACCACTCGGCCAATGAAATGAACAAAACTTTTAAATAATTAACAAATTAAAATTATGAACTATCTTCTAAGTTGTGTTTCTCCCAAAAACGTACGTTTTCACGTAGGTAAGTAGTTTTATATGTAAAAGCTTCTCTAATGAGACAACCAGTTAAAATTTTTCAGCTTGTGTCCTATTTTTAAATATTAAATATATTGATTTTTCTTCCTTGAATAATTTTAGTTATTCGCATAGGCCATGTGTTAACGATACCAATTAGATACAGTACAGTATTTATGGCTTTTGTCAATAAAGCAAAGAAAGGTTCGAGCTGGCTCGTCAAAAGAAGAACTGGAAGAAGCTTTTATCCAGCTGTGGGAAAATATAGACTACCTTTCTTAGAGAAGTCTTAGAGAAGGACTAACTTTCTTAGCATATTTTTTAGGATAAATATTGCACAAAAGGGTACTTCAGGTGCAAATCTTTTATGGAATTTCCGCATTGCTGGTGCCAAAGCAGACTTAAAAGACTTAAAGAAGATCATCATATTCAGGCCTATTGTTATAGAAAGATATTGTTTATCCTAATACTAAGAAGACATTTTATGATTTTTAACACTATGTTTTGTTTTTATTAAGGCTAATTGCAATTCGCATTCCCAAGACTCTCACCAGGTCATGTAGAAGGCTTTCCAACGCTGCGTTTTCCGGTGCTATCCGTTCTACAAGCAATGTGCCCTGCCCCCTGCCACTTAAGTTTGGCGATTTTTCAGGCTATGTCGGCGACCTTGGTTATTGGTTCTGGGGTGGATGCGAGACGCACAGGACCGTTCGTTGTGGCGACACTTGGGGAAGGTCTATGTCCAACAATGGACGTCCTTCAGCTGAAATAATGATGATGAACTGAAATTACAAAATCTTAATAAAAAGTAACTATTCTTGTCTGAAATTTTTTTTTTTTTTGATTTGACTGTAACTACAAAGTTACAGCTTTCCGTTTTTTTCTTATGCTTGTGCTATGAGACTTCAGGATTCTAGGGCAACGGGAAGCACCCTTTGAATTTTGATTCCCTTGAGAGTGTCGAAATACATGTTTTTTTCGACATAAATGGCCGTTTTTGTTTTCGTTTACTCAGAAGTTTGATTTTTAAGAAAATATAGTTTAAATTTCAACTCGATATCTAAACAAGTTCTCTACATAAAGGGTCTTGACACACAGACGGACAACAAAGTGATCCTTATAACGTAACCCTGATAAGGGTTCCGTTTTTACCTTTTGAGGTACGGAACCTTAAAAATAACTTTGCAAATCGGTCCATAAATGGTGGAGTTCTGAAAGAAACACTACGGAATTGAATCCTCCTTATTTCTTGAACTCGGTTAAAACCCTTGGTCTTGTGGATAGATAAAAAACTTATCTACCAAGAACAGCAATGTTTGTAGCATGTACGCTGCGTAAGATAACAAAGATCAACAATAATCGTCTTAAAACAAAATGATTGCCTCATCACTTATCGAAATGATATTGATTTTCAAGATGGTGAGTTATCTTTTATCTCAACTGCAACGATATTTTATGTTGGGAAAGCAGTAATGCCCCAAGACTTGGGTAACATAAACATGTTGTCTGTGTTTCTTATAATAACAGTATGTGCTTCAGTACAGGGATTATCCAGAATAGACCCTCTCGTGTCTACCAAAGGAGGCCTGATTAGAGGTCTACAGTCTGGAGATGGGTACGCCCAATTTTTAGGAGTGCCTTATGCCGTGGTTGATGAAAATAATCCATTTGGGGTAAGTTTTAATAATTTTTTGGTGTAAAATAAACTATTGAGGTATTCCTGATTAATATTTCACTTTTGGTCATATGCAATTTTGCCAACATCCTTGAATCCTACTAGTCAATTAATTCATTTTTTAGTAATGAGGTAGACGTGTATATTTTACTTTTGGCTTTATGCAAGCTTACAATTTAGCATCTTTTTTTTTCTGACTAACTGACTTCTTGACATTTCAAAAGTGCCTGTAAATGGTTTATTTGAAATAAATGCTTTTGAATCTTTGAATCTTTGAATCTTTACCAACATCCTTGGACCTTACTAGTCAATCAATATAATTGAATTTGTTCCTTCTCGTTTGTAAGTAAATGTTATAAACTGTATGGTTGGTGCCAACACTAACATTTTATTAGATTTACTGTCATTAAGAAAAATTAAGTTAAAAATAATTTGATTGTTTCACAGCCATCGAAACCACATCCTGGTTTTGACAACATCTATGAAGCCTACGAATCCAACGAATGTCCTCAAGTTAACAATGATGTCGCCACCGGTACCCTCGACTGTCTCACCATGAACATCTATGTGCCAAGCAACGCCGTCTCTCAACACCGCTTGCCAGTGATGGTTTGGATCCATGGAGGTGGCTTCACCAAAGGCAGCGCTGACAGTGACGGCTATTCACCTAAGTATTTGCTGAAAAATGACGTCATTGTAGTAGCAATCAATTACAGACTTGGCGCTTACGGCTTTATGTGCCTCGACATTCCAGAAGTTCCAGGAAATCAAGGATTCAAAGATCAAGTCCTAGCTCTGAGATGGATCAATGAAAACATCGAAGCTTTTGGAGGAAATTCTAAAGAAATTACCGTATTTGGTGAAAGTGCTGGTGGTATATCAGTTAATCTTCATCTTTTCTCGTCATATGAAAAGTTATTCCATAGAGCAATTATTCAGAGTGGACCTGCTTTAACCCACATTTGGAAAAAAACCTCTGATAATACGGCACCTATAAAACTGGCTAAAGCATTAGATTTCAATACTTCAGATATACATGAAGCTTTGGATTATTTATCGTCTGTTGATGCACTTACAATTATTCAACTAGCCAACGATTTAGACAGTACATTTGCTTTCATGGGTAATAGTATTTTGACAGTTCCGTGTATAGAAAAGGAGTTCGAAGGTGTAGAGAATTTTATAACAGATCATCCAAGGAATGTTGTATCTTCAAAAGCGAGAACAACCCCTGTTATTATTGGATACAATAACAACGAAGCTGCTGTCATGTTCGAGAATGTACCTGACGAATATTATAAACATTTCAGTTTTGGAAATAATTTGGAAATAGGATTTGATTTACATGACGATGCAGAGGAAGCAGCGGATGCTGTCAGACATTTTTATGTTGGAGATGAGGATATCACTGAGAATGTTAAAGAGGCTATTCTCGACTTTGCATCAGATTTTTCCTATGGTTATCCAACCCAATTAACGGCTGATCTACTTTTAGCAAATGGTGCTAGTAGTGTGTACCGGTATATTTTCTCGTATAGTGGTGGAAGGAATTTGCTGAAGGTTCAACTAAACATAAATATAACGGGAGCTGCACATGCTGATGAGCTTGGTTATTTGTTTGATTACCAAATGTTTGACGGAGAAACGGATTCCGATGACCAGCTCGTGATTGATAGGATGACAACGATTTGGACCAACTTTGCTAAGTTTGGGTGAGTGTGCGTTTAGCAGTGTTATCTCAGTGTGAAAGCACATATCATTCGTTTTTTTCAATGAGCTAGAGACAATATTACACCCTATTCCATTGGTTGCACTTTGAGTACCGGAGGGCTGTGGTGACTCTTAAGATCAATCCCACAGTACCTAAACCTCTTGTCGGATTTGAATTTTAAGATTACTTTTAAATCCTAAAATTCAAATCCGACAAGAGGTTTCAAGCAAAGTGATATACCTATCTGGTCTGTAAGAGCCGATTTGACTTTCAATATCCTTATACTTTGAAGGAAGCCTTTATCTTGGATAAAATAGACTTTATCGTATTTTTTTTTCACGTTTAGGAATGACACGAAAGATAAAGACTGAAAGGTAATACCTAGTTGCATTAAGTTTGCATAAGTAACTGGGTATAAAGTTTAAAAAGACAAAATATGTAAATGATAGTATGAGGTTTGACAGTGAAGAAAGGAAAAACACCGATTAATTTCCGATTAAATTATCTATAAACATAAAAGGAGAAACTGTCTGACTGACATATCAACACTCAGCCGAAACGACTGGGACTAGGAAAGTGAAATTTTGCACAAGATTACTTTTTATTTTTATGACGTAGATTAGCACTAAGAGAGGAGGTATGAAACGAGGATCTAAAGTTCGTATGGAGGGACCTACGTTCACGCGAACGAAGCGGCTGGCAGAAGCTAGTATGGGATAAAAAGGAGGAAGATGATGACGGTGATGTGTTTATTTTTATTTTCAGAAATCCTACGCCTCAGATAACGGAGTTACTGCCGATCAAATGGGACCCCATCACGACGACAGCGCATCCGTACCTAGATATAAACTCAGAACTTTCACTAGGGTCAAGGCCGACCCATGATAGAATGGCATTCTGGGACCTGTTCTACAGACTCTATGGAAAGTATCAGATCTAATTTGCAGTGAATATATTTACATCCAAACAAGCTACAGATATCCCATGTTTTCTAGTTAGTTGTTATAATATTCTTGTACTTGACAAGAATAAAATTGTAAACGCACCAAAATATTGTTTGAAAGGATTATAGTAGTTGGCATTCTAAGGTTGAAAAGTTGTAAGTTTATGTAAGTATTAATTACATTTTGTAAACTATATTATTTTCTTTTATTATGTTGATTGCTTTTGTTTTCCTTTTCAGTAATTTTAACGTATGTCTGGCAATTTCAGTATTTTCTGCGGCCTACCCAAATGTCCTTTCCTTGGTATTGTTCGTCAAGTCGTTGATATCCTTAGTAGTCCTGAGTTGAGCTTTGTGAATACTGACAAATGCTTGCCCTGACTGGACAGGTCCACTCAAATCTGTATGGTTCTTCTTTCAAAAGACCATCTCAGTCAAATCTGCATGGTTCTTATGTAATTTGACCAATACATTACATACTGAATTGACTTTAAAAGAGACTTTGACCCCTGAGTTGGTTTCGGTGTTTCATCTCAGGATAGTCAGCTAGGAAAAATTTACGTGTATAAGTGTTTTTTTAAACCTATTTTCAAAATAAATATCATTTAATAAAAATTTAGGTAACTACTGATCTTGATTAAAGAACAAGTTTATTAACTTGTGTTCTTAAGATTACAACAACTGTTGAACGCTCAACAATAAAAGTTTTCGTTGAAAAATGCAATAATAATAAATTTATTTATTCTCATTTTAGTTGTAATAGCAGTGTTGGTAATAACAATAACTTTACATCAATCATCATCACCATAATTTCAGCCAAAAGACGTCCATTGTTGGACATATGACTCCCCAAGTGTTTTTTTTTTTAAGTGTGTAAATCATCTAATAACTTCTCGCACTCTGGGCGGAGTGGGAGGGCGTGTCAGACTTTTACTGACTAAAACCACACCTGTGGCCTTCAGTTGGCCTTTGCGTTCTAGGACTACGGGTTTCCTTTTCAGAAATTATCCGCGGTCCTGACATCTCATTGAGGAGCGCGTGGATCACTAAGCGCTGTTGACGACTGGGCTCGGTCCGATCAATAACCGGACGACCGGACGGCAAGTTACTCATTGCTCGACGTCCGCCAAGTGTTGCCATAACGACCGATTCAGAGCCTCTCGCATTCATCAAATTCCCGCGACCCTCACCGAGTTATCAGTCCACTTTCATATATATATAGCATATTCAGCCTTTTAATGTTCCCACTGTTGGGACTCAGACCTCCTCTCTAGGAGAGGGAATGGGCCGTAATCCACCACGCGGGTCCAGTGCGGGTTGGTGAATGTCACATGTCTTCGAATTTTTTTGGTTCTAGGACATGCCGGTTTCCTCACGATGTTTTCCTTCACCGTTTTGAGAGCAGTGGTGATGAAATAAATTACACAAAGTAATGCGCCTGGCTGGGTTTGAACTCGCGACCTACAACTCGTAAGTCGGGGCCGTCACCACTTGGCCACCACTGCTCCACCACTTCATAATAATACCTAATATAATATTATAAAAACGAAAGTTTGTGAGTGTGTATGTATGAATGTTTGTTACTTCTTTACGTTCGAACGGTTGAAGGGATTTCGACGAAACTTCCTAGGTTCCTTTGGGACAATTTTCAATTTCTCAACATGCTTAACGGAACGTGCGCCGACATGCATTCGGTGTCTTGTTTTTCGTTCTTTCTTTATCATCGTCATCATTTCAGCCAAAAGACGTCCACAGCTGGATACACGCCTCCCTTAAATGTCGCCACAAAGACTAGTCCAGTTTACCAGGTCATCGATCCATCTTGTGGGAAGCCTTCCAACTTTATGTCTTCTGGTATGCGGCCATCACTCCAGAACCTTTCAGCCTTAACGACTAAGTGTTCTACGAGTAATGTATCCAGCCCACTGCTACTTCAGTTTGACGATTATTTGGGATATGTCGTGTCTTGAAGGTTTTTTTACATAAGTTATACCAGCACGAAGCTAGGACGGGTCGCTTGTTTTCAATAATATTTATTGAATGTTATCGTTCAGTTTAAATTGAATTCAGTTTGTGCATACAGCTATCTCGTTTGATTTTACATTATCTAACAATAGATTAGGTTATTGATATTAAAGGTATCTTTTATCAAAATAATATTCATCTTCAAGATGCTGTGTTATCTTATATCTCAACTCCCGCGAAACAGTAATATCACAAGATTGCACAATTTGAACATGTTGTCCATGATAATTTTAATCACAGTATGTGCTTCAGTGCAAGGATTACTCAGAATAGACCCTCTCGTTTCTACAAAAGGAGGCCTTATCAGTGGTCTGCCGTCTGAAGATGGGTACGCCCAATTCTTGGGAGTGCCTTATGCTGTGGTGGATGAAAATAATCCATTCGGGGTAAGCTTTAGTATTTTTTAGTGTTATTCTTTGACTATTGACGTAGAATCTTATACAGTGTTTCACTATTAGCTTTTACTTGATCTCCTTCAAGCCTTCCTACAAAGAAAATCTTTCCGGAATTATTTGGACCAGTTAGTGAATGTATTTTAATTTGCCATATTTTTTAAAATTATTGATTGGCTCGCGTTTGACCACTATCTCACCTGATGGTAAACGATGATGTGGCCGACGATGGAGCACGCTTGCCTAGAAGTAACCTATTCACTCTTGACTTAAAGGCCCCTAGCTATCAGGAAACACAGACTCCGGTAGGGTATTCAATTAAAAAGCTTTTCATATCATAAAAAAATTAACAACAAACTGTTTCACAGTCATCAAAACCCCATCCTGGCTTTAACGGTATTTTCGAAGCATATGAGTCCAACGAGTGTCCTCAAATTAAAAACGAAGGCGCATCTGGCACTCTCGACTGTCTCACCATGAACATCTATGTGCCAAGCAATGCCGATTCTCAACACCGCCTGCCAGTGATGGTGTGGATTCATGGAGTTGGCTTCACCAAAGGCAGTGCCGATAGTGACGGCTTTTCACCAAAGTTTTTGCTAAAAAATGACGTCATTGTTGTAGCTATCAACTACAGACTTGGCGCTTATGGCTTCATGTGTCTCGACATCCCAGAAGTACCAGGCAACCAAGGATTGAAAGATCAAGTGTTAGCTCTGAGATGGATCAACGAAAATATCGAAGCTTTCGGAGGAAATTCTAAACAAATTACCGTGTTTGGTGAAAGTGCTGGTGGCATATCTGTTAATCTTCATCTTTTCTCATCATACGAAAAGTTATTTCAAAGAGCGATCATTCAGAGTGGACCTATCTTAACTCAAATATGGAAAAGAGGATCTGGTGATACTGCACCTTTAAAACTGGCGAAAGAATTAGATTTTAACACTTCAGACATATATGAAGCTCTGGATTATTTATCATCTATTGATGCACATACAATAATTAAAGTTGCTAACGATTTAGATAATGCATTAGCTTTCTTGGGCAATACTATTGTGACAGTTCCGTGCTTAGAGAAAGAGTTTGAAGGCATTGATAATTTTATAACAGATCATCCGAGAAACATAATATCATCAAAAGCGAAGACAACCCCAATAGTAATTGGATACAATGATAACGAATCTGCTTTCATGTTTGAGTTACTAGGTGATGAATATTATAAAACTGTTAATTTTAAATACTTTTTGGACTTAGGTTTTGATTTTAATGACTATTTAGATGAAGCTGTGGATGCTGTAAGGCATTTTTATATAGGAGATGAGGAAATCAATGAGAATGTTAAAAGAGCTATTTTTGACTTTGCTTCTGATTTTACTTATGGTTATGCAACTCTAAGAACGACTGACTTACTGTTGGCAAATGGTGCTAGTGCCGTGTATCAGTACATTTTCTCATACAGTGGTGGAAGAAATTTGATGAACGTGTGGCGAAATATGAATTCAACAGGAGCCACTCATGCTGACGAGCTTGGATATTTGTTCGATTACGAAATACTTGGCGGGGAAACGAATCCTGAAGATCAGCTTGTGATTGATAGGATGACAACTATTTGGACAAACTTTGCAAAATTTGGGTGAGCGTGATTTTTTATTCTGTACTCATGGTGAAAGCATTTTATAACATACTAGCTTCTGCCAGCAGCTTCACCCGAGTGAAAGTAGAAAATAAATGGCCTATGTTACTTAGTAAAGATGTAGCTTTCTAATGGTGAAAGAATTTTTGAAATCGGTCAAGTAGTTTTTAGTTAACATACAAACAAAAAATCAAATCTTTCTCAACGATAAGGATTTATCGAAATACTATAATGCAAGAATGTTATAATTTGAATTATGTAATATAATATTGTGATATCGAAAGGATATCGCATGAGTTAGGTTTGTTATAGTTAACGACCTGGCTTGTAAAATATACTTTTAAGGATTTTGCTGTTCTAGAATAGGTTTGAAAATTGATTAGAACAAAAAAAGTCTAGTTTATTCAGTTCGGACCATAATCATACCGTCGCAGAGTGCGACAATATTATGTAGGTGTGTAAGGACATGCCTTGTTCCCTTTCTTTGATAAAGGAAATCATCAAATATCATCTCTCATTCTGGGAGAATCGAGAATGAGTGTCAGATTTTTATTGACTAAATCCCACTAGTGCTCTTTCCGTAACCCTTAGCGTGCCAGACAACTCTTTTGAACATTCCTGCAGCCCATTGTTCACATTTTAGTAGCGCATGCGCATGTATTTTGGATTTTTGCGAACAATAGATAGATAATAATATCACTGATAATTTGACAGTTGTTCAGGCCTTCAGACTTTTAACACCTGGACAGGTTTAAACCGGCAGTGTAAAAACACTTATAATCTCACTCAGATTTTGAAACACTTGCTTCCATTATAAGCACAAAAAGACGTGATGAAATAAATGATAGCATAACGGTTGACAGAGGAGGAAGAAGAAAACGTGTTTTCCAATGCAATTTGGGATAATATGAGAAAGATGATGATACTTAAATATGTTTATTTTATTTTCAGGAACCCCACGCCCGAGAGAACAGAGCTTCTGCCGATCAACTGGGACCCCATCACCAAGACAACGCATCCGTACCTAGATATAAACTCAGACCTGACTCTGGGGTCAAGGCCGACTCATGATAGAATGGCATTTTGGGACCTATTCTACAAACTCTATGGAAAGTACGAGATCTAATTTATGAAAATGATATGAAACTAGAAAAAATAAACTTGAAAGATTAAAAGTATGATTATTATAATGATGACCAATTATGAGGAGCAGTGGTGGCCGAGTGGTAATAACGGCCCCGACTTACGAGTTGTAGGTTGCGTATAACAAACCTAGCCAGGCGCATTACTTTGTGTAATTTATTTCATTACCACTGCTCTCAAAACGGTGAAGGAAAACATCGTGAGAAAACCGGCATGTCCTAGAACCAAAAAATTCGAAGACATGTGACACTCACCATCCCGCACTGGGCCCGCGTGGTGGATTACGGCCCATTCCCTCTCCTAGAGAGGAGGCCTGAGTCCCAACAGTGGGAACATTATAAGGACGACTATGCTATGCTATGCTATGCACCAATAATGTTCTTAAGTTATGAAATATTTTCATAAAATTTTAGACTGTTTAGCAAATTTAGTACCTATAAACAGTTTGATTACCGCGGTTTGTTTAAAATTGCTTAAAAATAATATGAAATGTAAATTATTGTGTCTCTGCTGAAGACGCAGCGTTACTTTACCGCGTTTGGCTCTCCGATTAGTTAAGAAGTGCACGCACGTACGAACAAATTTGTTGCGTGGCATGATACGCAACAACTTGGTTCGCACGTGTGTACCACTAACCTAACATCCATTCATCATCATGGATGGATGGAGAGGTAGGTATACTCATAACTCTTTTAGCAACTAGCATTTCATCCCTCCTCTTCACATGACCATACCAAAATACACCCTTTCAGCTTTTCAGTCACTGGCGTCATACTTTTTATGCAATTCTTCACTGATTCTAATCACCATCATCTTCCTAGCCTTTTCCCAACTAACTTAGGGTCGGCTTCCAGTTTAACCGGATGCTGCAGAATACCCGTGTTTTACATGGAGCGACTGCCTATCAGACCTTCACAACCCAATCACTGGGCAAGACGATACTTCTTGGATAGATTGATGGTCAGACATTCTGGCGTCTACCTACCTGTAACGACTGTCAAGGTGATCATCACTGATTTTATTATCAAACAATATTGTAGCACGCGGATACTGATATCCCTAAGATATTCTCAAAAGTTGGCGCACCTTCGGTCATTCAGTGGTGAAAATGAACCTTTTGATTGTTTTATATATTATGTAACAATATCTATTGAGTGTAGGCGCAATTTTAAAAATTGCTTAAAAATAATATGAAATGTAAATTATTGTGTCTCTGCTGAAAACGCAGCGTTACTTTACCGCGTTTGGCTCTCCGATTAGTTAAGAAGTGTACGCACGTACGAACAAATTTGTTGCGTGGCATGATACGCAACAACTTGGTTCGCACGTGTGTACCACTAACCTAACATCCATTCATCATCATGGATGGATGGAGAGGTAGGTATACTCATAACTCTTTTAGCAACGTGCGTTTCATCCCTCCTCTTCACATGACCATACCAAAATAAACCCTTTCAGCTTTTCAGTCACTGGCGTCATACTTTTTATGCAATTCTTCACTGATTGTAATCACCATCATCTTCCTTGCCTTTTCCCAACTAACTTAGGGTCGGCTTCCAGTTTAACCGGATGCTGCTGAATACCCGTGTTTTACATGGAGCGACTGCCTATCAGACCTTCACAACCCAATCACTGGGCAAGACGATACTTCTTGGATAGATTGATGGTCAGACATTCTGGCGTCTACCTACCTGTAACGACTGTCAAGGTGATCATCACTGATTTTATTATCAAACAATATTGTAGCACGCGGATACTGATATCCCTAAGATATTCTCAAAAGTGGGCGTACCTTCGGTGATTCATTTGTGAAAATGTACCTACTTATAATACACGTGGATACTGATATTCTCAAAATAGTGGGCGCACCTTCGGTCATTCAGTGGTGAAAATGAACCTTTTGATTGTTTTATATATTATGTAACAATATCTATTCAGTGTAGGCGTTCGGTTTAGAATTCAGTTTGTGTCTCCCATTGTTTCGCTTGATTCGATATTATCTCATAATAGATTGAGTTACCTACTGATATTGAAGGGATTCGGGTAGTAAATGTAGGTGGAATTATATTACAGATTCGTTGTAATGGAAGATGGTGCAACTATCACATTAATTAATAATAAAATTCTACAAATATCACACTACGCCATCTAGTCCCAAACTAAGCAGAGCTTGTGCTATGAGTACTACACAACTGATAAACTTACTTATATATTTCTAAATACGTACATACTATAGATAAATTACACAGAACAAATGATCGTGCTCATCACGCAAACGTTTGGCCTTGGACGTTGGGTGTGAATCGAAGTTACGACCCCCGGCATAGCAGTCAATGCCGGGGCAGTCAATTAAATGATGGTACAGAAGATTAGCAGCAGTGGTGGTCCAGTGCTAACGGCCCCGACTTATGAGATGAAGGTCGCAGGTGCGCACAGTCAGATGCAATACTTTGTGTCGTCACCACTGCTCTCAAAACGGCGAAGGAAAACATCGTGAGGAAAACGGTGATGGAAATCATGGTGAGTTGTTGTCTATAACCCTTCTATGTTCCTTCAGTTGCCCTTTGCGTTCCAGTGGCGCGATGACTTATTTGAAAAATTTCGCAGTCCGCTACTATTGAGTATGAGATTCGATTCTCGGGTTGGTTGTATTGTTACCTATAGGGTTTTCCATTTGACATTTCTCAGTCTTGATTCGTGTCCGGTTTATCGCAACAAGATCTCCACGGCCTGAAAGAGATGTCAGCATTGACGGGACTCGCTAGAACCAAAGCCTGCTAAGGCCTACCTAATGTCTCAGGGATGTGCCCTAACAGGCGTTGCACAGAGGGTGTTCTGGAATGGCCTTTTAAGAGGTAACGGCGCCCCTTCTATATGTGCTGATGGTGATCACCAGGGTGTTCTTAGTGAGGTAAAATTCTCACACTCCCCGGACTTATCCCCAAAGTCCGCGCCTTTCAATGTTTTCCCCCCGAAAACAAAAAAAAGGGCCTAACTAATGTAAAAAAAAATAGGTTTTTAAGAAGGAATTTTGAGTGTAAATATTCCTAAGCCCAAAACCTTTACTTAAACCCACATTCTTCAGTAGAAGAATTATATTAACGTGGGCAGCTAACCCCCCCGCCATAAATTGCACCGATAAAATTAATTAAGACCGGATATTTATTAAAGATGAAGAAGCCGCCAATAAATTTAAGTTACACAAAGCCGATATTAATATGTTTACTTAGTTTCTGAAAAGATCGTAAATAACTTTGAAGCTCACGCCTACGAATATTTTCCTCATGGGTTGCATGAAGCCCGGCCGGGATTTACGGCCGGAAGACGAGCTACCCATTACTCGGCAGACGGCGAGTAATGGGTAGCTCGTCTTCCGGCCGTCTGGTAACCGTGCGGAGCGAGCCCGAGTCGTCAAAGGCGGAGTAGTGTTCCACGCGCGCCTCAAATAGATGCCAGCAAAACCTTAGGGGCCCACCAGGGCCAAAGCCTAGTGGGGCCATGTGTTCGCATCTGAAAGAAAAACCCCTGGGGCCCTGGAACGCAAGGCAAAGAAGGAACATAGGAGTGGGTTTTATTCAGTATAATTGACGTGAGTCCTGAGGACCTCTAGGGTCGACCCCCCCTTGGGATATCTTTTTCTATTACGTGGGCTGCCAGCGGTTGCTGGAAGAATCTAGCGTAAAATGAAATAAAGAAAATAATAAAACACTTTTATTTTATTATTTTAATTTATCGAAAGAGCTATCCTCCATCGAAGTTTGAAATATTCTTCTTCAAGGGCCATGGGCCATACGGCTTGTTCTCTTCAACCAAAGTTGCAAACGAGTAGGAGCCAAAGAGAATTCACAAAATGGGTCTAACTTAAGCCGTTTTACGTCATGAAGGTAGGATCCTCTTAAAAAGTTCTAAAGTCATAACCGCAATAGCAGACGTCTACCTTTTAACGTTGACTTACTATTTACTTTTTTTTAGTAATCTAGAGTAACACAGACGAAGATGCGCAGGACAGCTAGTATTTAATGTAACGCTGTCTTAAAACAATATATCTATAACACAGTAAAATATCGTTTCACAGACCTACTCAATACGGAACTTAGCAAAAGAAAAAGAAAAACTTCGCGCACGCTTGCTGGAAATTCTTCGCTTTGACAACCCTATGCGAGCCACATTGTGCGCGAGAGAAAAATGGTGTCGATAGCAGTTACACTGTAAATCAGAGTTGATTTATTACTTGTGTGGACAAATACTGATAAAAAACTATAAAATATTGTTACTGTTGATTGAACGGAATGAATTTAACAAGTCGGTTCTTTCCGGTATACCTAAAATTTGTAAATATAGGTACCAGTTTGTGGAAATGAAATTTATAATTTTTTTTTTTTTTTTATTCAGTATAATCCAGTGCTTGACTGCGATCCTACCTGATGGTAAGCAGTGATGCAATCGTTGATGGTGAGGCGCACTAATTTATTAAAAGCCTATTCACTCTAGCCTTGAAGGCACCTAAATTATAGTTGGACGGGAAGACCGCAGCAGGCAAATTGTTCCAGTCCCTCGATGTACGCGGTATAAACGACGAAGCAAATCGCTTAGTTCGGACCGTTGGTGTTTCAACAACGTGAGGGTGGATACTCGCCGTACGTCGGGTTGTCCGATGGTAGAAAGGAGATGGCGGAATCAAGTCATGCAATTATTTTATTACTAGCTTCTGCCAGCTGCTTTGTCCGCGTGAAGGTCAGTTTCTCACTTTGGACGTTTCTTCCCCTTAGGGGGCGAATTTTGGAAAATCCTTTCTTAATGCTCACCTACGTCATAAAAGGAGGCCATGTGCAAAATTTCACGTTTCTAGTCCCACTAGTTTTGACTGTGCGTTGATATGTCAGTCAGTCAGTTTCTCCTTTTATTTTGAAATTCTGGGGCCATAGGTGATGCGAAAGAGATCCCCGGAGCCCTGAAACAATCGCAAAGAAAGAACAGGAGTGGGTTTTTAGTCAATAAAAGCCTGACACTATCTCTCGAACCGCCCAAGAGCGGGGGATGTCATTAGATGATTTTCACATCCGAAAAAATCCCATTTGCACAAAATGTTTTCAGAACACATTCATTATGCGAATTAAGAACATATTTATTAAGCTAAGGAGTAGAATTACCTGATGCCGGAGTCTGTGTTTCCTGACAGCTACAACCTCCCCTAGGTTATAGTCAGTCATTAAGTCAAGAGTGAATATTAGATTATTTTAAGGCAAGCGTGATCCACCATCGTTTACTATCAGGAGAGATTGTGGTCAAACGCAAGACTAATCAATTAAAAAAAAAAACCAGTAACTATCCTTAGTCTTCAAACTCGTCTTTCATAACTAAAGAAAACCTATATCACACTAGGAAATAATTAAAAAAACAAAACACGATCTTTCATTAGTTCCCAAGGCCACAGTTAATTTATTTCCGTAACGACATTTTTCAGGCCAAAGCCATTTTTCATCTGCAGTCCAGCCTGGGTGGCCTGCCTTCCGACTAAATATTAAGGGTCATTTATCACTAGTGTTGACACTGGTGGGTTAATTTTAAAATAGGGTGTGAATTTAAAAGTTTTGAGATGTGAACTTAGTTTCGGGACCTACAAAGTAGAAACGTATGTACGTAATGACATTAATTCTGGGGATGTTTGAAAGACACCGATGGCTGATGATCGGCGGCCTAAGACTGCTATTTTTAAAAATTCGTCATTCCAACACGATCTCATTGTCATCTTGCTAAAAGTTCGTAATCTGTTAATTCATAATGATCGATCACTGATCTGTCAATGGTCTCGTAATAGAGTTGTGGTAGAATGACAATATCGAGCTGTCTCGTAACAAATTAAAAGTAATGACGTTCTAATGGTAGGAAAGAATGATCAAAGGAATTGTCAAAATTTTAGCAGATTACCAGACATTCATTTGTCATTATGTACACACGGTGACTTTGATAGCGTAGCAGGGCACACTAACATGATAAATGTGTGCGTAAACGCTAGCGCGTGAAACACAACAGGTATTATCGTTGTGTGATACAAAGTAACTCGTTTCTACACTCACACTCTTGAAAAAAAAATAGTAGCCGTCTAAGTTACACGACTATGAAAATACAGCAAAAATTGGCTACTGTTATTAATGGCGCTGTGGCGCAATGCGTATGATACTTAACTGACGAGTAAGAGGTCCCAAGTTCGATTCCAATCGTCTGATGTAACAAAAAGTTTGCTTGTTTTTATTTTCTTTTTGATTTACCCCTGTTTTTTTTTTTAATAGTAATGTTATAGTTACTCTCATAATAATTAAAATATTTTGAAAATATTGTGACAAAGAAAACTGCGATAACGATCCAACTATGTTTATTACAACTTATTAATTACATACATTAAACGGAATGGTCACAATTAACGAATCTGTTCATGATTATCTTTAATACAATATATAAAGTGAAAATATTCTAAGTCAGACAAGGATGGACGTCACTTTTTTAAGTTTTTTATTAGTGACATAAATCAACATGTTATCAAGAATGAATTATGATAGATATCGCAACTCTTGATCTCAATAACAATAACATCATGTCACATAATAACAACAACAGTATAATTACCTACAGCTTACTTCTTAGTCTTTTTTTTTTACTTATAACATATCAATCAACATGTTTTAAAAAATGAACTATGATAGGTATCGTAACTCTTGATTTCAATAACAATAACATGATAAAAACAACAACAACAAAAACAGCATACAGTAATACAGCTTTTTAAAAATATTTATAATTGGATTCAATTTAAATCAAAATTAATATCTAATTGGTGCACCTTCATTGTCGATTACTTCTTGTAACCTCGTTCTCATGCTAGCCACCAAATTTTCACACAGGTCAGTGCCACGAAACGATTCCCACATGGATGACACTAAATTATCTAAATTACGTTTAGATCTCACATCAGATGAATCCCAGTTGAGCACCATGTGACCCCATAGATTTTCTATGGGGTTCAAATCGGGACTTTTAGAGGGCCATTCAATAACAGTCAAGTTTTCTTGGACACTTAACCAGTCTTGCACCATTCGTGCGCGGTGCACCGAGCAGTTATCGTGCACGAAGTAAATATGCTCGTCCGGGTATGCCACGCGCACGGTAGGCAACATAACATTTTGCAAGATGTCCAAGTAACCTTGACTGGTATTGCAACCCCTACCTCCACTAACTCACCGGGACCCATCGATGACATCCAGCCCCAATAACCTAACGTAATGCGACCACTAGACCTGCATGGGAGAATATTTTTCTGATGGTAACGTTCTCCATCTTTTCTCCATAATATTTTACGCCCATCCTTATCTGACTTAAAACACTTTTCATCACTAAATATAACTATGTTATTGCACCAATCAAAATCTATAAATTTTCTTGCAAACCGCATCCTTTCTTCCTTATGCAACGCCGTCAGTAAAATTTTTTTCGCAGGCTTGCGACATTTAATTTTTGCTGCTCGTAAGTGGCGTCGAACAATTGTCATAGACACGTCGTGCATAATCGCAGTGTTTCTTGTTGTAGCAAAGCCGTCAGCGCTATACGTAGCAACAATATTTCGATGCAGTGGGTTGGCATCCGTATATGCAATTGCTTTTGGACCCGGACGTTTGGCATCGATTGTCCCTTCAGCTGTATATCTATGCACCCAAAACTGCACAGTTTTCCTCTGTAAACAATCACAAAATTACGTTAAAACCTAACAAATATCAACAATGTTAAATTATTTCGCATTATGTTAAGTTTGGATTTGTTACTTACCGGTAGCATTAGTCTCCTCGAAATTTCACTTATGGATACATTTTGTTTATATAATACTACTATCTCAGCCCTCAAAAGTGTAGACAAATGAGACATGTTAATTATTACTTGTAAAAAGTATCACTTTCCACAACGATTAATTATTTTTTGTCTCGGAGTAAGTTGTAGAACACACGATCGTGATAGGCAAAAGCGTTATGCCAGGTTAACTTATTATCCGACTCATTTCTTAGTAAATAACTAATAAAGTGGGTAGATGATAATATTCATACACTTAGTTTTTAAAGCAAATATTCTAAGTTTTAGCTTTAATAAACTTCGTTATCATTATACTACAATAAAATAGAAAATAATGTTTTGTCAATGGCTAGGATCGAACTCGATACACCTTTAACGGCAAGCAAGCACTTGATAATCAGTGCTAATTTTCCATCTAATGAACGAAGCGAATTTTTTTATTTAATTCGTAGCAAACACATATACAAATATGTGTGTGTGTATATCGAGTAGTAAACGAGTTTTATTTTGTTTGCGAGTTGAGCTGGAGACATATTATTTGAATAGGTGAATTATTGTGGGATAGCACGCTCGGTTTTACTTCTGTTTGTATTGATACCCACAGCTACTTGATTATTGTGAACATTATTGCTGATTACCTACCCATATCATCAAAATTACTTTCCAAAGATTAAGTGTAAGTGTTTGATGCTAATTTAAATAACTATAAGAATTTCATAAGTGAATGTTTGCGAAAAAAAAAAAAAAAAGTTGACAATGAAAGGATTGTCAACTATTAATAATAACGTATTGTTATATTACGTAAATGATATATATATATATATTATAAAATTATTTATATTACAAGTTATATACAAAAATTTCGTTAATTAATTTCGTAAATATACATAGTTTATATGTATAAAATTACAAAAATATATTTCGAATATTTTAATTATTACGAGAATAACCATAACATTACTATTCAAAAAAAACATGAGTAAAACAAAAAGAAAATAACAGATAATTGGAATCGAACTTGGGACCTCTTACTCGTCAGTTAAGTATCATACGCATTGCGCCACAGCGCCATTAATAACAGTAGCCAATTTTTGCTGTATTTTCATAGTCGTGTAACTTAGACGGCTACTATTTTTTTTTTCAAGAGTGTGAGTGTAGAAACGAGTTACTTTGTATCACACAACGATAATACCTGTTGTGTTTCACGCGCTAGCGTTTACGCACACATTTATCATGTTAGTGTGCCCTGCTACGCTATCAAAGTCACCGTGTGTACGAGATTACCATTCTATGCCATTTCTTTTAATGGAGTGTCCTTGGTTGACCACTGGAAAGTCATAATGACGCTATTATATTAGTAGATTACCAAACATGTCAAAATCAACAATTATGAAATCAATGATAGACCATTCCGACACTATTGTAATAGCATACTTGAGGCCCTGATGAGAGTCGCGGGAATGCGGTGGATGCGAGACGAACAGGGCCGTTCGTTGGGACGACACTTGGTGGAGGCTTATGTCCAACAGTGGACGTCCTTCGGCTGAAATGATGAAGATTTTTGAGAGTTTATCGAGGCCACTCCTATGTTATTTTTTTACCTTGCTTTCCAAGACCATGGGTTTCACTTTCGGAAGAATTTATGGCCGCAGTAGGAACGGTTTTGCTGACATCTCTTTGAGGCGTGCGTGAAACACTACGCGCCGTCGATGAGTCGGGCTCGGTTCTTGCGGTTACCGGACGGCCAGACGGCGAGCTACCCATTACTCGTCGTCCGTAAGTCTACGCCTTCAGTGGCTGGAAGCTCTAGAACGCGAAGAGGTACTGAAGGATACAGGTGGGTTTTAGGCAGTATAAGTCTGAGACGCAATCTTACTCTCTCCCTAGAGTAAGAAAAGTCATTTGATGGTTTCTCACGTAAAAAAGGATAATCTACATAATGAAAATTATGTGCCATTTTTTTTATTTGCATTAAAGGTCCAGTCATGGCACATTTACACTAAGTCGGTCACCGATTGTGGCAACCGCATTCGGTCTAATTGGGTGACGTGTCTGTTTCAAGGTGTTGGTTTACCGGATACGGCAATTGTATTCAGCCGACTGTGTACGCTTTCAACCCGGACAGTGTCAGACTTTTCCTCCAGTCCTTCAGTTGCCCTTTGCGTTTCAGGGCCGTGGTAACTTTTTCGAACTACCCTAAAACCCTGGCAGACTTCGGCCTATCTTGCTGACCGTTTTTTGAAGCGCGTGGAATACAATGCACTTCTAGTTCAGTCCTTACCCAACGGTAAGCTATGGCAGTGTTTGCACAGTGTGTCCCGGGCACACTGGTATATCGTGGTGTAGAAAAATAAGGTTATTTTTTAAGTTAAAGGACAGACGAAAAAAAAATGTAGAGCAAATTATAGATTGGTTTCAAAATCCATTCTCCAAGGGTGTACCTCTAAAATTTTCCGATTTCCTAGATGTATCTTGTAGTAGTTTAGGTAACACAGAACTAGGTTACATCCCTGCAAACCGTTTTCAGGTACACGCGATGATATCTAGATACTGTCCAAATTCCACATCCAGCCACCATTAGCGCGTATTTTCCTTTATTGCTACAGAAAAGCGTTTTTTTTTCCTTATTAGGTAGATTCAATGACGTAAATGTATTGAAGATAAAGTCCATAGAAATATTAACAAAAAAACCGGTCAAGTGCGATTTCGACACGTGCATCAAGTGTTCCGTACAAACTAGTAAATAGTTAAATTCACAATTTTCAATGCTTAAAGTATTGGGCAGTTCTCATAATTTCAGCCTTCGAGCAACCAAAAACATACTTCTTCATGTTCCCGCACTGGGTTTATGGCTAATTGTCTCTACCATAAAACTCTGGAATGTGCTTCCCCTTGACATCAAAAAAACCCGAAAGTAAATTTCCCTTCAAGCGTAAAATTCGAAAGTACTACTTGAAATCCTCTCAACCTTAGTTCGGTCTTCGTCATAATTGTTATTTTTTAAGTTCTCCTAAATAAAATGTATTTATTAGTTTATAATATTAGCATATATAAGTATTTTATTATTGTAAGTAACTTTTCTATTTTATTTTATTTATTTATTTATTTATTTCACTATAACACCTTTACAGATAAGTCCAAGGCGATGTTATAACTAACACTTAATATATGTACATGGTTATGATATTCTATTAATTAGGATGTAATGTCCAGACCTTTCTCAATAATTATTTGAGCTGCTTCCAAAAATTTCGGCAGTGTTTGGCCAAATATATCCTCCGATTGTGCTATATTATTGATAGTTCGTATGGCTCGTGACAAAGGGGCAAACTTTAGGAGGTTAGTCCTAGCAGACGGCACCTCTAAGAGAGCGGGGCGGCGGCGCGCGCCCACATACCCGTCCGGCGCGCGCAGCCGCAGCGCTTCCAGCACGTCTGGGTGGTGCAACAACCCTATCAGTACACTAGCTACGTACTTGACCAGTGCGAAATCCCTTCTTACCTCCAGTCTAGTATACCCAACCATGCCCAGGACGAAAAGACTCGGGTACATGAGCGGATAAAAGGGGTAAACCCCATATTGTTTCAAGTACAGAAATCTCGTAAATTTATTTTGGATCTTTTCCAACATGAGGCTGTACTTTTTCTCATGAGGATTCCAAATAATGGAACTAGTTTCTAGGTGGCTCCTTACAAGTGCATTATATAAAACTTTGACAGCAGCCGTATCGCTAAAATCCTTACATTGTCTCAGGATGAAACCGAGGCTTCTGAAAGCCCTGCCGCACACCTCAACTATGTGTTTGCGGAATGTTAACTCCGGCACCATCTGTACGCCCAGGTCCCGTACCTGCGTGACGCGCGGCATTATTACGCCGTCCATCTCGTACTGATGCCGCAATGGAGAATGCGCGCGACTGTAGCTCATCACACAGCACTTATTGGCATTAAAATGCAGTTTATTAGATTTACTCCATTGGAGTACATTGTTAATGTCAGACTGGAGTTGATCACAGTCGGCCTCATCTTTAACAGGCAAGAATAACTTTAAGTCATCTGCAAATAGCAGACACTTTGATTCTTTAACAACTGTGGGCAAATCGTTAATAAATAATATAAATTCTAACGGCCCGATATTAGTGCCTTGACTCACCCCAGAGAACGTATAGTAGGGTCTAGAGTCATGCCCTGCATACTCGACGTACTGTCTGCGTTCGCCAAGGTAACTAGCAAAAAAGTTAAGCAAGTGTGGTGTGAATCCCATAGCAGAGAGTTTGCACAAAAGTATATCATTATCCACAGCATCAAAAGCCTTCCGGAAGTCAAAATACGCAACATCCACTTGACCACCTGCGTCAACAGCGGGTGATACTTCGCCAAGAAATGATAATAAGTTACCTCCCGTACTGCAACGCGGCCGAAAGCCATGCTGTACGTCCGTTAGCCGAGACATAACTTGCGTATAAATACCTTTATGCAACACCGACTCAAATACCTTGGCGAACGCAGACAGCACCGCCACCGGTCGATACCCACTCACATCAGAGCCCGCACCTCCTTTAGGGACTGGGATGACTCGCGTAATCTTCCACACGTCCGGATAGTGACCCTCTCGCAAACACACGTTGAAGATATGTAACAAGGGCTCCTCAAAAACCATGCGACAATCTTTCACAATGTAAGGCGATATGCCGTCCGGCCCCACTGAGCGCTTGGGCTCGAGACGCAAGAGCGCCGCGCGCAGATCTCGTGCGCTGATGCGATCAACATGCACACGCGCCGCCCCCGCCGCCCCGCCGCCCGAGCGCTCCGCAGCCTCCGGGTCTAGCGCCGGCTGCTGTGAGCTGTAAACTGAGTGGAAATATGCAGCAAAACATTCTGCACACTCCTCCTTTTTCAGCAATAAACCGTCCTTAGTGATTTTAGGTTTATTACGCTTAGCTTGTTTGGTCCTAATCATGCTCCAGAACGATTTCGGATCAACTTGCAGATTTTTCTGAAGGCGGTTTTGGTAAGCTTCATAAGTTGAAGCGATCTTAATTTTCACTTGAGTTCGATAGTGAGAAAATGCTTTGTAATCGCTTTGGGAACCAGTCATTTTATATAATTTATGGTAACGCCACTTATTTTTGATATCACGTATCAAGTCAGATGTGTACCATTCTGGATAATTAAACCTAAACCCATGCTTACTTACTCTAACAGTTTTCTTAGGAACACATTCATCGAGGACCTCATTCACTGTTTTATAAAAGTAATTTATAGCCGCTTCCGAGCTCTGAATTTTAAACAATTGTTCCCAATCTAATAACATAAAATAATTATATAAACTTTGAAAATCTGCCCGATAAAAATTCCACCTATTTTTATTAATTAACGACATACTATCATTAAAATTTTGTGAAAGCCGGTTACCCTCCACTTCCCGATCCGATAACCTGGCGATAATAACTAGCGGTGGATGTTGTGCATCAATGTTTACTAGGGGTTCCTCAGAGAGCTGTACCCCTAAGTCACTCAAATCAAACGTAGATAGTACCAACTCTAATGTACGATTATTAATATTAACCAAATTATTTACCTGCCGAAATCCACAGTAAGCAATAAAGTACTCCAAATAACTTTGAACTTCTACAGTCGTAGAAGGCATATTGAAATCACCCAGCACTAATACTTTCTCATGTTTTACACAAACATTCTCTAATATTTGAAATAATTGCATATACTCCTGAGCATCACCTTTAGGCGGAATATAAACATCACAACATAAGAACAAAAAGTTACTTCGTCGTTGAACTGTCGCGCACACAATCTCAAATAAGGCCTTGTCCACGTTGTCTATAGAAACGCGATTTAGACTAAGGGTAGGTTCAGATGACAAGCGCTCAGCGCGCGTTGAACGCGCGTTGAATTTTTGTATAGTGTTCACATGGTGCGCGCTTGTCAGGCGTTAAACGCACGTTGTTGCGGCCAGTTTGAGTTCTACATTTGTCGAAGATGGACGTAGAAACAGTTTTATCGGTGATTTTATACAGACGGCAGAAACGACACAACAGAAGACGGAGATATTGGGTTCACCCAATTTTGTCAACCAGGCTGACTGAAAGTCAGTACATTATTTTATATCCTAAGTTAAGGCAATTTGAGCCCAAATTCTTTAACTACTTCAGAATGTCCATCAAGTCATTTGATGACTTACTGACTCTCATAAACGATGAACTCGTAGCAGATAAAAACGCTGTGCGATATAGCATTTCACCGGAAGAAAAACTCATAATTACATTGAGGTAAGTTTTTTAATAATCAACATAATCTATAAATCAAATAAATCAAATCAACTTGTTTAGGAACAATTTTTTTAAAGAAAAAATAACATTTTGTTACTCGCAGAATAACTCTAACTCTGATTCATTGCTGACATTAGTTGGTGCTGGCGATGGAGTAGGTGTTACTGGCGATGGAGACCCCATTGCTGTAGTATAACCATAATGTGCAAAATTATTTGACGCACTAGACTGCTGTGATCTATAATCATGATAACGAAAGCCTTCAACAGAAGCTGATGACTGATGACGCTGCTCTTGTGATGAATAATTTCTTCGTTGTGATACCGGGTAATTTTGATTTTCATATGTCTGTTGTTGTGGTCCTTGAAATTCATTTTGGTTTTGCAAAATTAAATTATAAATGGCAATTTTAGTTTGAAGTCGCCTATATTCCGGAATTTTTTTAATCTCTTTAACGAGTGACAAACAAAACAGCTTGTCTTCATCGTCATCTTCTTTTGGATGAGACACATTTTTCTGTGCTAAACTCTGCTCTAATATGTTTGCAAATCTTTCATCAGCAGGATTTAATTTTTGTTTTTTTCTTGAAGTAGATTTAGGACTCTTAAAGCCAGAACTTATTTCTACTTCAGCAACCTCTGACGAAGTTGATGCATTATCTGCATCGAAACTACTTTCTGTATCTTTGTTGGCAATTGATGCCTGTAGAAATCGTAGTCTATTATAATGAATATATATCGAAGTTTTGGAAGCTCCTGATCCAGATTTGACAGTCTTTATTTTCTTCACCTCTCTCATATAATTATCCCGTAAACTCTTCCACTTTTTTTGCAGGGATGACGCTGAAAAAAAAAACAGTATTTAGTAATAGTTTATGTTTGTTTCCAGATATTTGGCCATTGGATGTTCATTTGGGACATTAAGCTACGACTATAGAATTGGCAAATCTACTGTGGCTACTATAATACCACATGTATGTGAAACTATTTGGAAAAAATTAAGGCCCGTTGTTATGAGTGAACCAACGAAAGAAAAGTGGTGTGAAATATCCACGATATTTGAAAAGAACTCAAAGTTTCCCAATTGTTTGGGAGCCTTGGACGGGAAACATATACGGTTCAGGGGTATCCAGCCTGAACACACGGGTTCTATGTATTATAACTATAAAAATTATTTTTCGCTAGTTTTATTGGCGCTAGCGGATGCAAACTATTGTTTTGTGTGGGTTGACATAGGTGCTTACGGTAAAAACAGTGACTCAGGTATATTCAAGAATTCTTCATTGTACAAAAAGCTGACAGAAAGGTCATTAGATCTACCTGAGCCAAAGGCATTGTTAATACAAAATAGACCGACAACGTTGCCATATGTGATAGTGGCTGATGAAGCTTTTGGCATGATGGAGAATTTAATGCGTCCATATGGGGGAAGGTCACTAACTTATGCTAAAAAAATATTTAATTACCGTTTGACATTAGCACGCCGGTATGTTGAATGTACTTTTGGCATAATGTGCAATAAATGGCGCATTTTACACAGGCCGTTAGATGTTAACATCGGTTTTGCAGAAAAGATCGTAAAAGCGATATGTACACTAAATAATTATGTCAGAATCAAGGATGGCTACAATTTTGAAGACACACTTTATACGCCACCCCTGGAAAATCTAGCCTCACATTATACCGGACGTGCTGTGCGACAGGCGGATAATGTTCGAGTACATTTAACAAACTATTTCATTAATGAAGGAAAAGTAGATTGGCAGGATCGTTATATTTAACTTGTAACACAAACCGATTGTAAATGTAAATAAATATATATACTCACATAATATTTTCTTCTTTTCTTCATTGTCATGTCCTTCACAAAATATAAGGACGAGTTCTTCCCAAGCCCGTCTTCTCAAATTCTTATCTGAATAATCGCTACTTGTCATGTCCCATATCGCAGGACGTTTCTCTATTTCATCAATTAATAATTCCGTATTAAAAGCTTCGGTTTCCATTTCGGACGATTTTCGGACGAACTTGACGAACCCTAAAATACGTCTATCCGCGTCGAAAGCGCGCGCTCAACTGAACGGAAACATAGAAAACCAATGATCTCAAAGCGGCGTTGACGCGCGCTGACAACAGTCGAGCGCTAGCGCAGCGTTGAACGCGCGCGTTACTAAAACGCGCGTTAGCATGTGTACGGCCTGAATAAAATGTATGTAGTTGTAAACGCGCGTTATCAAAACGCGCGTTGAGCGCTTGTCATCTGAACCTACCCTAAAGCGCGGGGAAGCTGCCAAAAATACTCCTCCTTGTTTTCTCCCGTCCGCTCGATCACAACGTAACATGTTAAATTCATTTGGAATTAGTTCTCCGTCATGAATCCCATTATTGAGACCTGACTCCGTAATTGCAAAAAGGTCATAAGTTGATGCTAATATATTGTTGTGGAACGTGTTTGTTTTCGTCCGTAATCCTCTGACGTTTTGGTAGTAGACTAGTACGCAGTCATTCCTGGCTTTGATTGCCCTTTGCTGTTTTACTGGAGTTCCGAAACCAAATCCATTGATTAAATTGCGCATTTAACGGCCAACTATCAGCATTATTTATTTTATCAAACAGGGATTCCGGGACTCCCACCATAAATGACGCGTAATCTCTGGTAGTTTTCGGGACTATTTTCTTAACTTTTACGTCCTGCGATTCACAGATTCCCACAACATGTTCACTTATTGCTTCCTCAGTAGTGTCAGGATGCAGAGACCACACGTGCAAGAACTTCTTGGCCTGAATTGCTTGAAGCTTGGCTATCTGGGCATTTCCTCCTTTTTGCACCACATTATTATGTCGTTTAGTTTTTTTCTTATTATTTACTATCTTCCATTCTTCAGACGTAACACTGTCAATAGAAGGTATTTCCGCGGAACCGTACACACGCTCGCTTATGGTTATGGACGCAGCCTTATTCTTCGCACGCTCGGTCGCTCGGCGCGCACGTTCCGTCTCCTTCTTTTGCGGTTCTTTAGCTTTACACGCTAAGTTTGTCTCACTTGCCCGCGGTGAAGTTGGTATCACGGCGTAATTTTCCATCTCGCTCTTCGATGAATTTAGTCCGACTTGAACTTCGAGCTTGTCAATTTTGGCGCATAAATTTGCGACTACCCTCGTTTGTTCTGTAATGGTGACGAAGTATTCATCGATCTTTCGTTGTTGATCTTCTATTATTTTGTTTTGAGTTTCTATAGCAGCTGTTTGTGTCGCAGTTTTTGTTGTCAATGCTGCAACTTTCTTCAATAAATCGTTGAGAGCCGTTTCAACGTTAAATTTCGACATTTTTACCGGTAAACGGATTAAAATCCCGGAGAGCTAGTACACGTACGGAGCAGTTTTTTTTTTATTTTTACTTAATTTTATGATACTGCATTCTAGTTGATATGTCTGTTAATTATTTATTGTGCACACCTACGTTGTTGTCTTTGTCTTTGTCTACAGTGTTGTCTCTTTTAACCCTAAGGTTACTGGTAGAGAATGCCATGTTGCATTAATTCCGCCTATGTACACCACTACTGTACATGAAGTTTAAATAAATAAATAAATTTCCGAAACTCAAAAAAAAAAATCCGAATCGCAAAAAAGATTTTTCTCTTGTGAAGTACAAGTAACTATAAATTTCCTTACATACTTCATTGGACTTTTCCTGTATTCGTGATATAAAACCAAGGTCCAAAGCAAGCTTTACGCCAATTTTAGGATTCTAGGTCAATGGGATGTATGTCTATGTGGCTTTAATTGTTTAGTGAGTGTCAATGATAAAATCAATATGCATATAAGAAGGATTGCGTTGACTTAGAAATCTGTTTTTTTCACTGCTGTTACTCTAATAGCAGATATTAATTTCTGGGCACGCTACAAATATGGCGGTAAGTCCCCTCTTTGAGGAGTGGCTGGAGCGGCAACACGGCGTCCTCACCTTCCGCATGACGCAGGTCCTCACCGGACATGGCAAATTCGGGAGGTTCCTGCATCGGATTCAGGCGGAAGCAATGCCCGGGTGCCATCATTGTGCGGACCACCCAGAGGACACGGTGGAGCATACGGTGGAGGCGTGCCCCGCTTAGGCGGAGCACCGCCGTGTCCTCGTGGAGGCAATTGGCGGCAGCGACCTTTTGCATCGGGCCCTGGTTCAGGCTATGGTCCGGAGCAAGGAGGAATGGCAGGCGGTCGCCTCCTTCTGCGAAGCAGTAATGCTAGCGAAGGAGGAGGCTGCACGCGTGAGGGAACGAAGGTCCTCACGCCCTAGCCGCCGTAATTCCGACCCCGACTACCAGCCACGGTAGACGCGGGCTTGCGGACGTCGAGCACTGGGTAGCTCGACGTCCGGCTGTTCGGTAATTAACCGGACCGAGCCCAGTAGTCAACAGCGCGTTGTGATCCTCGCGCTCCTCAAAGAGATGTCAGCAAACCGTAGGGGCCCAGCAGGGCCGATGCCCGCTAGCTAGGACCGTGGAGAATTTCTGAAAGGGAAACCCGTAGTCCTAGAATGCAAAGGGTAATTGAAGGATACAGGTGTGGTTTTAGTCAGTAAAAGTCTGACACGCCGTCCCGCTCCACCCAGAGCGCGAGAAGTCATTTGGATGATTACCCACATTAAAAAAAAGGTTTTAATTTCAAATTCATACCTACCTTACCACTCTCTTGAAGAAAAGGGTCTTGGCAGATGGACAGTTGGGTAACAAAGTCAAAAAATTCAAAATGGTTTTTATTTTACATAGGCCTACACTTATAAAACGTCAGAAGCTAGTGTGTGTGTTTGTGTGTGTGTGTGTATTTGGTAGTTTCTTATAGAAAAGAACCAGCAGGCGGCAAGAAACTACATACACACATAATTTTATTTTATAATATTTCCATATTACTTGGTACGGTCATGTGAAGAGGAGGGATGAAGCGCATGTTGCTACAAGAGTTATGAATTTACATGTGGATGGATGGAGAGGGAGAGGGTGACCAATGAAAAGATGGATGAATTGTGTGAGAAGTAAGTAGTAAGAATATGAAAGAAAAGGGAGTTAGTGATAGCGTGACGAGTGACAGGACAGAATGGAAGAAAAAAAACGTGTTGCGCCGACCCCAAATAAAACGGGACAAGGGCAGAAAGATGATGAATATTTCCATAGTACAATATTAATAGATAAGTGATCCCACAAGAGTTCCGTTACTGCCAACTTTGGTACGGAACCCTAAAAATTAGTTAAGAAACCTATAAATTACTTACCAATATATTCAATAGATAATAACTTTCAGTTAGCTAATTAATTGGTTTTTAATAGATTCCAAAACTTGGCTTCAGTAGATACTATAATATAATTACAAGAGGAAGATTCCTTTTATTATTGCTATTTATTTTTAAACTAACCTATTTCAGTTGATATAAATTAATAAGCAAATTCCTTATTCGTAGGCTAGGTAGCCAGGTAGGATATTTACGTCTACCAAATTACTTGTGACAAAACTTCTAAGCTAAATATAGACTTGAAAATCTTGCAAAGACGTGATCATGGCGTGACCTAAATTCGACACAACTTTTGGGAAATATTTACTTTTTGCCTAGCTGGCTACTTTACTCACTAATTCTTACAGAGCAAGGCTGACTTTCTGTGTTAAAGGATATTATCAAAGGCAAAATACAATGGAACTGATGAAGTAGGTCGTGAAAATATGTATTGTCTTTACTTGTACACAATGCAAGGTCATTGCGGTCACGAAAATCTAGGTCATCGAGGACGCGAGCTGAGGGATATATAGTAATTGTAATAGGCAAAGATTATTGATTAATGTGAGGTGGATCCAATGCCAGTTTTGGTAATATTTTCTGACAGTTCGTTGGGACACATGAGGAACACAACGCTCTGTCAATCCTTTCTTGGTCTTTATCGGACGGTAAGTAACTCATTGCTCGCCATCCGCAAGCCCGCGCCTACGAAGGCCAGGAATGGGCCCCGGGAGTCACCTTTCCTGCGGTGACTGGGGCGCGATGATACTCTCTTCCTCACGCTTTCCACCATCTTTGTCGCTTGCATTGCACTGCTTCACAGGAGGTGTGACGAATTGCCAAACTTAAGTGATAGTGGGCAGAGCACATTGCTCGCAGAACAGATGTTTGATGGGGCCGAAAGGTTCTGGAGTGACGATCGCGCACCAGAAGGTGCAGCGTTGGAACAAGGCCGAAAATTTAATTGATGTGAGACGCACCGTCATTGTGGCGACAATGGGCTAGGTCTAGGAGAGGACGTATTTCAGAAATGAAATGGTGATGATGAGAAGAAGTTATTGCACCCTATATTTGCAGTAATTGCAATGTTCACCTAATATCTTCCTCTCCTAGCCTTTCATTCTGACAGAATATTTTTTTTTGTTTAAGACATCCTCAATATGCCATATTGATCTATTAAAATAAACAGGATGATAAAAAACCCACACTTAAAACTAAACTTTAATTATTTGTATGCACTGTGTCTACATCTCTAATCCAACTCTCCTGTCGCAGGTCTGCTGGAAGAAATTTTATTTGAAATAAGAAGTACCTTTGTGCTCTTCTATCTGCTTTTGTTATTTTTATTTTTAAGTGTTTGTCCGTAGATAAATAAATAAATAAAATGAAAAAGAGTTAAAATAAATGTTGCATTTTCGACCTCAGAAAAAAATACAAATCATTAGAAAAATAAACCATTCGTGTAATTCCAAAAACATATTATAATGTTTGATGAGTTTTTTATTGGGGTCCGTAGCGGAAAAATACCTTTTCAAGCCTTTTCGACCAAAGGTCCGCTTGGCAGTGTAGAGAATAAGAAATTCAGCATTTATTTTACACATCGCTTGTTCGATACGAGCTGGTCTATTAACCACAATATTGCTTCTTTAGATAATAGGTAATAACCTATGAAATTGCCGTTTTTTTTTAAACGGGTTGCTTTGAAGTGTTCAAATATATTTTTTAATAAAGGTACGTTGTTCTTTTTTCGAAATTAGGTATTTATTGGTTTCTTTGCATTTGTATTTTCTGTGTTATCGCAGTACTTACGTTTTGGGAACACTTTCACTACGCGTACAGCTAAGGAGTGGAATTCCCTGCCAGATCCTGTGTTTCCTGATAAGGAAACCTATACTAACTTAGAATAGGTTACTTTATGGCAAGCGTGCTCTACCGTCGACCACATCGCCACTTACCATCAGGTGAAACAGTGGTCAATCGCGAGCCTATCATAAATAAAAAAGTTGCTTAATTTAATATTCTTTTTCGTCAACGTCAAGTGAAACTTATAATTTCAAAACTTTAAAACAGTTAATTTATAGCTTTATTATATTAGGCAAAGTGTACTATAATTTAATTTTATTACAGTTGTCTGTGCATAAGTTTTGGTTTCATTATTAGAACTTTACAATATGAAATATGATAAAAATAATGAAATCACTTTCAAGTGAGATTTCGCACACAAGTGTCGCATAAAATTTTAAAAACAAATTCCTTTGGTTTTTTTCATCTAAACACTGTTCAGATTCCGAAGAGGTGCTGAAAAAATTATTGCCCCATTTAAAACGAAAACTGTTCATATTGTTAAAGACTTTTGTATAGAAAAGAGTATATTTAAGTACGTATTTTTTATTTCTCAATTTTATTTACATGGCTCAAAATGTATTTTTTGTGTTTTTAATTGGTCGTAATTATAAGATTATTCTTCTATTTTCTTTCTTTACGTGGGCTTGATACAGGGTTTAAGTAAAATGTTTTAGACTATTATATATTAATTAATAACCTTTATTCAGGTAAGTTACATCCATATCAATTACCCAACACAATTTACCCTCTCCTAGAGAGGAGGCCTGAGTCCCTACAGTGGGAACATTATAAGGCCGACTGTGCTGCCGACATTATTTAATTCATAAATATATAAAATTGCCTCAAATAATACCAATATATTGGTGAACAAACTAGTTGAATTCATCTTACAGAAACAAGTACATAAATACATTGCTGTCCAGTCTTATCGAGTATTTTTGCGAGTAGAAATTTGAGTTAATATACTCAAATTTCTACACAATAAAAAATCACGCAACGTAATTTTCTCGAGGATCCTAGCTAAATGAGATTAAAATGACAACCAAAAATTATCCTCGCCATCATATCCCAAAACTTTTCTAATTCAAAAATCGGTTAACGAAAATCAGCACCAGGGTATCAATCATGAGAATTCGGCTCCTATCGGGGTCCGATCACAAAACCAATTTCGTATTTGGGACGGGTCCCCCCCGCCTACGTTGGTCATAGCTACGTAGTGTAGTATAGAATTCATTCTGAAAGCACCAGTTGCTCCATGAATGGGCTCATTCAATACTCTGCTGGGTGGTACGCATGCGTGACATCGATCTGGCGGGGCCGGGCGGGAGGAAGCGAAGCGTGGTTTCCATTATGGATGGTGGGTCGAGTATCGACACGGATTTTGGGACTTTTTGTGTATGATTTTTCAGTTTGGTCCCATAAGAGTCGCAGGATGAGTTGAATGCAAGAAGAACAGTATCAGTAGATTTGACAATGGTTGGTGTCTAGCAGTGGAAGGCTTTCGGCGGAAATAATGGTGGCGTTTTGTCAAAGATGCTGTTTTAGCGAATATATTACTTATGTTCTTCTTCTTCTCTACACGCTAGGAATTTTAGTTACTATTGCTTTTTCCTTCTCAAATTTGTAATAATAATAATTTTTATTTTAGACAACATAGCCCATTTGTTTTTTTTTTTTCATTCTTCATTTCATATATGCAGTCCATACTTCTGTGGTATGCATGTCCTATTGTTATCAGACTAGTCAGCCAAAAATGAAAAAGTTATAAGGAAGATAACCAGGGATTATATAATTTTCAGATTAGAAATCTCCAGTTGGGAGCAGCACAAAAAAGACGGTGTTAATAGTTTAATATACTATTCTTAAAACAGGTACTATAATCAATTTATTAAAAGCGAGTTTAGGGCCATCCATTTCGCGCAATTAAAACCGATGCTAGATAAGGTGATGACAATTAAGACGCTTTTTTTAGTTTAGAATGAGAATTAGGTATTCTTACTAAAGCTAGATAAAGCGCTGATTTTCAAGAGTGGCTGAATGATTAGTAATGATTCATAGGGATCGAGTTAATGCCTCGCCGATTATAAAACGTTGATATAACCAGAAAAGAAATGCATTGATGGTAGTCATACTATTAGCAAGTTGGACGATTTTTGTCCGATATAGTAAACTAACTGATGCCAGTGGCTTCGCCCGCGTGATGGCAGAAAATTATCCTAAGGGAATATACTCCAGGATGTAAAGGTTCTTATGTGCCACTCCAGGACCAGCTACCCGCGTACCAAGTATAATCGGAATTCGTTCAGCCGTTCGAGCATGAGGAAGTAACAAACACACACACGCTCACATACTTTCATTTTTATATTATTAGTGTTACATCCTTTTAATCTTTCATCCTCTATTTTTCGATGTTGTGATTTTCCTCCGATATTTATGTAACAAAACAAAATACTAAATTTTTCGACACGCTCATCAAATGGACAAGCGCACCTATCCGGAATGTTACGTTTTTGGCAAATAGTGTATATGTATACAAGATATAGGTTTACATACATACACTCATATAGTATATACCGCATGTTATGTTAGTACGTATTGGTTCTATTAATAGAATCGTCTATTTTAAAGATAACAATATAATTATAGAAACATCTTCATCAACCGTTTGGTGAAAATGATTTTGAAGTCTTTGTTATACTTCGTTGGGTTTTAACTTCAAAGGTTTAATTTTTAGTACAGATTATTTCTCTCAAAGAGATACAAATACAAGGTCTGTAGTATCTTCAGTTGAAGCAATATTCTAACTGTTGTGAGTACTCTAGTCTTCAATGTAATTTGTATCTGTGACTGATTTCCAAGGCCTCTCTAAATTATTAATTTAATTACAGTCAAGCAGGGTTGGGAGTTTCATTTCGATCGTGGGATCTAAGTGTTCACAAATTGTTGCAAGTGACCCAAAGCTGATTTTTACCTTGGACAGAGGATAAGCGTTGCCATACAGTGCGGTAATACCGCCAGTCTTTTGGGAACATTACCAGTCGACAGCGATGCGGAGGAGTTTTTCGACGGCATACCTTAGATTGCTTTTAATTAGTTAGGTTTTTTTTTCTTTAGTACTTAAATATATAATGATAAGTGTTTTTAAATATGTAAATACTTTCTTGTAAAATTTAAATACAATTGTCTTATTACAGTTGAAATAGCACTGACGTAATAAGACAGAGACAAGAGATTCAGGTATTTACTGAGGGGAGAATTAGGGATACAAAACAAATAAGGAGAGTTACTTTGTGTGTTTCTGGAGGACTCTGTGTGCCCGTAAAAGCAATGTAATTCATTTAAGGAGCTAGTCCTATCACAGCTTACAAATTTTACGATTTAATAATCGTTTTTGAAGGTGCTATAGATATATTTGTGCTTTAAAATAAGTTCATAGCATTTATAGAATGCGCAGAGCCCGCATGGTGGACTACGGCCCATTTCTTCTCCTAGAGAGGTGGCTTGAGTTCCAGCAGAGGGAGCATTAAAAAAAGGCTGATTATGCTATTATGTTATTTATAGCATTTCCAGCAACTAATATTACTTTTTTTCATTATCAACTAGACTACAAAGAAATGTCTGTAGAGCAAAAAACATTATTATAATTTTTCTTTTTAAAAATTCTACGTTTAGGGATCTCGAAGGATGATTGAATAGGTTTAAAAATATATAACATAAAAACTTCACGAGCGATACCTATAAAACCTACCTACCTATATACCTATGAAATTGCCTTTTTTTTATAACGGGTAGCTTTGAAATGTTTTCCTTTGGATTAACTTGGAATTATAAGTTCAAATAAACTTTATATTAAAGATACGTTTTTTTTTTTCGAAATAAGGTATTTATTTGTTTCTTTGTATTTTCTTTAATATCGCAGTATCGTACAAAATGTTACATACCTGTGGGTACAACATTTTGTTTTCATTAAAGTAATTAACATAAAATAGTTTCCGAAGACTTCCTGCACTAGGAAGTCTTCGGAAACTATTTTATGTTAATTACGAGCGAGGCTTGTCCTGCAGGAAGCTTACAAGCTTTCCTAGGAGTTATAAATTATAAGTAGGCGCATAATAACTAGAGGAAATAATAATGTAGGTAATATATCTGACATGGCCTGTTCTTTGAAATTGATCATTTCATGATATGGCCAAGTAAAACTGGCCAGATCGTTTTAATCGTTAAAGTTTGATGATATTTCAATCTTCGTTTAGCCTACTTTCTTTAGACCTTTTATTATCATTGAAATCCTACATCAATGATATGGCCAAACGACTGCTGACGCTTAAATAATCTGGCCAGTTTTAGTTGGCCATATCATGAAATGATCAATTCTAAGATCTGGCCACGACATACCTATTATAACTAACATTGCAAAAAAAATATTAGAGTACTTAATAATTATAATTTATTATAGTACAAGCTTACAATCCTAAGTAATTATCATCATTATTATCATTGTAGTTATTATCATTTCATCTAACCAGTATATCAATAAACTAGCTTTTGCCCGCAGCTTCACCCGCATAGGTACATCAAATTTAGACTAAGTTACTCAGGAATAAAGCAGTTTTACTTACTACTTTTAGTACTTTCAGAGATTGCCTCTATATAGTACAGTATAGTCGGCCTTATAATGTTCTCACTGCTGGGACTCAGGCCTTCTCTCTAGGTAAGGGAATGGGCCGTAATCCAACACGCGGGCCCAGTGCGGGTTGGTGGATGTCACATCACATGTCTTCGAATTTCCGGTTCTAGGACATGCCGGTTTCCTCACGATGTACCTATTCCTTCACCGTTTTGAGAGCAGTGGTGTGGCCTCCGACAAACAAAAAAAAACAAACTGTACCTGATTATAATATCTTCTACACTAAGAAGATAGTGAAGATACACAGAAATAGATTATTAACTACAAAAACAAAATCAAAATTGGTAGAAGAGCAAACGAGATATATAACAATTTTATACAAATATGTTTGTCTCTCGCCATGACGCCGTTTTTTATGGTACCCGCAGAGTGTGAAGAACTTTGTCGTCAAAGACCATATCGGAATTTTCTTTTTTATTAGCAGCTTTGAAGATATTTAAAAAAATCTTCCTTATTTGTTTACTAGAGCTCAGAATTTTATGTAACAAATAAACAAAACGCCATGTATATTTCCTATTTGGGTTTATAAAGGTGTGTATTATTCCAATTACATGTTGTAAATGGTGAGATGCAACTTAATTCTCGTATCCCTTGTCTTACATACACCGATCACCGTCTGACCTCTGCAACCTAGATTCTGAGAAAACCGATATCGGTAAAGATAGACCCGTTGTTAGACTTACGGGGAAGAGACTAGTTTAGAACCATATTATCTCTCTATTTATATAAAAGGAGAAACTGACTAAATTTTTTTACACTTTTTCCCCTTAGGACATCCATGTCAAACTCAAAGTCACTGGTGAATGAAGACCGGAGATCTGCAACACACCTCTCCTATCGAGATCGGAGAGTCAACATTCGAAGTTGTAGACGATTACATTAAACTGGAGCAGACGGTTCAATTAAGGAGGTCTAATTTCGAGAGAGAGAATTGACGGTTAATCGTCAAGTCATACTCGGCTGGGCAGCGTTCGGTATCGTCTTGTCACTTCTCATAGCGCAGTGTTTCAAGACGAAAGTCTATGACCAGTGCGTGTTGATAATGAAGATATATGGTACTGATACGTTGTTGCCCAAAATGGGCCTCATCATCATCTTTCTGATAGCGAGCAATGGGTAGCTCGCCATCCGATCGTCCGGTAACCGTCCGGGTCGAGCTCAAGTGGTCGACGGCGCGTACTGTTCCACGCGCGCCTCAAGGAGATGTCAGCAAATCGTAGGGGCCCAGCAGGGTCGAAGCCTACTGGGGCCAAGGGTCTGTTTCTGAAAGGAAGACTCGGCCCTGGTATGAAAGGCAACAAAGGAATAATCTTACGCTCCGCCCGGGATAAGAGCCTGGAATGTCATTGGATGATTTTGCAACTAGCTTGGTGTCGTCTTCCATTGCAGACTAACCCGATGCGGCTGAATGCCTGCTTTTTACATGGAGTGTCTACCTATCAGACCTCCACAACCCAGTTACTGGGCAACACGATACTCCTTGGATAGTCTGACGGTCGGACATTCTGGCGTCTGACTACTTGCAACGACTGTCTTTGTAATGACTTAGACAAAAGATCTACGACAACCGGGACCAACGGCTTTATGTCCTTGATTAATTTAGAAAAGTTCGCATGAATTGAAAATTTCATATTGGCGTTTTCCCGGTTTCGAACCTGCAACCGTATGAAAGGCGAATTTCTTAACCGCTGGGCCATCAGAAGATTTAAAGTCACAAAGGGAATTCTTAATCATGCATGACTAGAAGTTCCTTGCGCAATCGAACCTGGAAAGAAGATATCCGCAAGAGGACCAAAGTTACCGACATAACTCGAATAATCGCCAAACTTAATTGCCAATATGTAAGATAATATATTGCTCGCAAATCAATAAATCGATGGAACTGAAAAGCTTTATAGAGGTGACCGCGTACCGGAAGACAGAGCATTGTAAGACAGAGCACTGTAAGACAGAGCACTGTAAGACAGAGCATTGTAAGACAGAGCATTGTAAGATATAGCATTGTAAGACAGAGCACTGTAAGATATAGCATTGTAAGACAGAGCACTGTAAGACAAAGCATTGTAAGACAGAGCACTGTAAGACAGAGCATTGTAAGATAGAGCATTGTAAGACAGAGCACTGTAAGACAGAGCATTGTAAAACAGAGCATTGTAAGATATAGCATTGCAAGACAGAGCATTGTAAGACAGAGCATTGTAAGATATAGTATTGTAAGACAGAGCATTGTAAGACAGAGCATTGTAAGATATAGCATTGTAAGACAGAGCATTGTAAGACAAAGCATTGTAAGATATAGCATTGTAAGACAGAGCACTGTAAGACAGAGCATTGCAAGACAGAGCATTGTAAGACAGAGTATTATAAACAGAGCATTGTAAAACAGAGTATTATAAGACGGAGCATTGTAAGACAGAGTTTTATAAGACAGAGCACTGTAAGACAGAGTATTGTAAGACAGAGCACTGTAAGACAGAGTATTGTAAGACAAAGCATTGTAAGACAGAGCACTGTAAGACAGAGTATTGTAAGACAAAGCATTGTAAGACAGAGTATTATAAGACAGAGCATTGTAAGGCAAACCATTGTAAGACAGAGCATTGTAAGACAGAGTATTATAAGACAGAGCATTGTAAGGCAAACTATTGTAAGACAGAGATTGTACAGTTAGCGGCACGAATCTTGAGCACTCGGCAAAAGAGTGGGGATCGTTTGGCGCATCGTACAATATCGGCGAGCCAATCACTTTACAAGGATTTCACTTCCCGCCCTCGCATCTCTCTTCATACTATAAAGAGACCCAATATTTCACTTCTGCGTGCTTCTGCGCAAGTAGAACTGTAGAAGTCATCACTCGAGATCCGTGCTGATATCTATAAGACAGAGCATTGTTAGACAAAGCATTATAAGACTGAGCATTGTAAGGCCACTCTCAAGATGCATCCATGAGCAGGGTCCTTACCATGACGTGTTTTTTTTTTTCTATTTATTTAAGGAATTTTTATACATAAAGTACATTTCACATTCACAATTCCATCGTAACCTAACTTAAAATAAACTACATCTACTTACTAGTTATGGCTTCCCTACGACTAAATAACATAAACAGCGCTTTAGCGGCTTCAGACAATGGAGAGGACAACGTCTCATGGAGCATACCCACATTAGTTCTGCTCAAGTTGTATGTTCTTAATAAGAGCTCTCGATCGGTATTGTAACGGACACATTCCACTAACAGGTGATGAACGTCTTCAATAACACCGCACACATCACAATTTGGAGAATCTGATTTTCTCATCATGTGTGCAAACTTGTTTAGTGGAACGTGACCAGATGTTAACCTGAGCGCTGTTACAATTAAAGACCTACTCAAACTTACATTAATGAACCATGGTATTCGAGGAGGCTCACTTTGTATTGTTACCATGACGTTTCAGAGAGTTGACTTTTCAGAGCCAAGCGAACGCCGGCGTTCGCGCGGCGTGACGTCATCCTGCATTCGGCCGAAGGTCAAGCGAACGCCGACGTTCGCTCTCTCCCACTTCATTGTAGGCCCTATTTTCAAATTTTCAACACTTAGAGACTACTTTTGCATGAACAAGTTTGATTACTTACGTTCTTGGATAAATTTCCTACAAATTGAACGCATTATATTTTATAGTCTCTACCCTCAATTTTTTTTTTTTTCGTTTTTATTTGTAAAACGTCATATTCCCGCCACAAGAACCCGATGGATGTGAGATGCACCGGAACAGTCGTTATGGCGACGCTTCGAGGAGATCCACCAGCAGTGAACGTTATTTCGACTAAAATGATGATCATCATGATCATTGACAAGAATGTTAAAATCCCAGGACTGGACCAATTTGTGTTCACGCCCGATTATAATTTAGGTGTCTTCAAGGCCTGAGTGAATAGGCTCTTAATAAACTATCGCGTTTCAATGATTGCATCACTACTTACCATCAGGTGTGATCGCAGTAAAGCACTAGTTTATATTTACACAATTTAAAAAAAACGTAATATTATCCTAAAGAAATTCAAAATTATTCGCTTATAAAAATTCTTTAACAAAAAGACATTGAACTACATTTTCTTAGTATCAAAATTAATCAACATCTTTACTGAGCAAACTATATTCTTCTCGCTTTGAAAGGAAATAACTGCTTTGTTATACAACGTCTAACGCGTCAAAGCGCTTTATGTGATAAAGCTGCTTTGAAGCATTTGTGCCTTTGCTCCTTTCAGATTTGACGAACACGGGTAAGTAAATGTTTTCAGCTACATAGTCATTTTTCATTAAAAAAAAACTGTTATCGTTACCTACATATTTTATGTATACTTGTGAATGTGAGGACTATGTTGATTGCTTTTTTTCCTTTTCTTATTTGCGTGTTTTCTGCGGCCTACCCAAATGTCCTTTCTTTGGTATTGTTCGTCGTTGAGCTCCTTAGTGGTCCTGAGTTGAGCTTTGCGAATACTAACAAATGCTTGCACTGACTGGACAGGTCCACTCAAATCTGTATCGTTATTTCTTCAAAAGACCATCTCAGACAAATCTGTATGGTTCTCAAGTGATTTGACCATTACATATTTACTGTATGGACTTTAAAAGAGACTTTGACCCCTGAGTTTGTTTCGGTGTTTCTTCTCAGGGTAGTCAGCTAGGAAACACCGGACTATTTTAGTTTAAAATGACGAAAAAAATATTGACATGTAAAAGAGTTTTTTTATAAACCTATTTGCAAGTATCAATAAATATCATTTATCATTTACAAAATATTATTAATGAAAAAATGGGAATAACTACTTAGTGCGAAAACCGTATCATCGAATTTTGTTACTTCGAAAACCTGTCATCAAAATCCTTTTACTGCGAAGCATTGTCAAATCGATCTCTTGTTATTGCGATATTTACTGTACCTGCTGCGAAAGATTACTGTGAAGTCATGTTCAACCGACGACATCTTATTACCGTAAAGCTATGTTACGCCGGAACAGTTACTCAACCTTCACCAAGCACAAGTTCGATCGTGTATGGAATACTGCTCTCATCTTTGGGATAGGTCTACCAAATACCAACTTGAGGCGCTAGATTCGATTGAGCAACGATTCAAGAAGATCATCAGCAATGATGCACTCGTCACGTCGAAGTTTCAAAGTCTTGAGCATCGACGTCGAATGCACGACCTATCGGTTTTTTATCGCTTACATTTTGGGGAGTGTGCACTAGAATAGCACCATTTCTACCATCAGCTGTTTTGTCACCTGCGCTGAGATTTCTTCGGAAACTTTTCAATATATTATTGCAGCCATTTAAACGACTTTTTGGCTTCCATCGAATTTTGTCCTACGGCTAGCCAGGACCAATAGGACGCAAAATGCCACCGGCTTAAAAATTGGCCTCCAGTATGCGGACGCCAAAAACAGGAGGACGTCACTTTAAATGCACTTTTGTCATCTGGGGACGGTTGTTTGTTTGCAGAATAAATATATTTGTATAGCATAGCATAGCATAGTCGGCCTTTTAATGTTCCCACTGTTGGGACTCAGGCCTCCTCTCTAGGAGAGGGACTATATTTGTATACGTATATATTATAATTCCATACTTATGTTAATGTATAATTGATTACAAACGGTACAGTTGTAACTCGGCATTAATTTTCAATGGATTGTCGTCATAAGTGTATTGAAAATTAATTACATAGTAGGATATAGACTGAGTCCCTCAAGTGGTGCAAATATTGTAACTTTAGTTGTAATTAGTTTTGAGCCGTTTGGGGTTGAAACGCTTGGGTCGTCTTGAGTCGGAGTGCACGTCGTTATGCCCAGATGACGGTGAGTTGGAGGAGTACTTCGACTATTATGTGTATATAATAACTATATGCCGCCGATGTTACATGTATACCAACAGTTTAATTTTTGTGATATTTTTAATATGTATTAGTTATTTTGTTTATAAGATTGTCATCATCATCATTTCAGCTGATAGACGTCCACTGTTGGACATAGACCTCCCCAAAATGTCGCCACAATGAACGGCCCTGTGCGTCTCGCATCCATCGGATTCCCGCAACCTTCACCAGGTCATAGGGGGTCACCTTGTAGGGGGCCTTCCAACACTGCGTCTTCCGGTACGCGGTCGCCACTCCAGAACCATTTCGGCCCCAACGGCCATCTGTTCTGCGAGCAATGTGCCCTGCCCATTGCCACATAAAAGATTGTAATATAATGTATTTTATCTATGGGCCTTAGTTGCCTGATAATATAAAAAATAATAACAATGATATGTTTTTGTTTATGTATATACGGGAATCCGATAGAAGCGAGACGCATAAGACCCGTCATTGTGGCGATAATTGGGGAGCCTATATCCAGCAGTGCACGTTTTTAGGCTGAAATGATGATGATAATGTACAAATTAAAGTAGTTAGGTTTAAGATAAATTCCTACACTCGTACTTATTTCAATAGATAATATTTAAGTCAATAAATAAATAAGGTACTTAAAGTTTTTTAGTAGCTAAGGCCGATATCGGACCACCGGTACATGGTGGACATCCCACCCATACGTACAAAACGTTTTGGGAGCACATTCATTGTGCGTACAGCTAAGGAGTGGAATTCCTTGCCAGAATCTGTGTTTCCTGATAGCTAAAACCCGGGAATCTTTAAGTCAAGAGTGAATAGGTTGCTTCTAGGTAAGCGCGCTCTATCGTCGATCGCATCGTCGCTTTCCATTAGGTGAAATAGCGGTCAAGCGCGAACCTATAAAAAAAAGATGTTTCCCCTATTTATGCATATTTTTTAATTTTGTAAATAATCTAATCAATTTGGAAAAACAAATAAATAAATTTCTAACCTCAAACAAAACTTTATTATGTCAGCCTTTATAAATACTGCTAGCGCCATCTATCAGCAGTTTTTAACATTAATCGTTGTTTTTTACATATTAGTTAAACTGTAAAAAGCTGTTTATAATTAATTTACTGTAATATTGTTCCATTTAGCGAGTTTTTTTTAAATACCAAGGTTCCTTCCTCTAATAGTTCTTCTCTTTGTTAGAAGATGGCGTTGGTATCGCATTAAATCGCGCTGTAACAATAATAAGTTCTACATTTAAAATATTAACGATACTCTTATGGTATTACTAACAATAAATAAACTTACATTATAACATTGTTTGTTACAATAACAAAAACAACAAAATTCACACATAAATAAATAATAATCATTGCTTCAGTATCCTCGCGAGTATAGGGGTATTATTATTACGTAATTGCGCGTTTTCACGTAAAATCACCAAAAACAAAAAGAAATAAAAAAAACTGTTTCTTGTTTAAAGCGGTAGGGATGAGAACGGGGTTTCAAGTAAGTTTATTGAAAAAGTTTTTTCAATACACTTACTCGAAGACCCGCTTTTAGGCACGCAATAGACTGGTTTTCCGCACTAGTGTAGAAAAGTGCTCGTGCTATCCCCCGCCACAGTGTTATTACATTTATCGTATCAGGCTGGGCGTGTGTCGACCCCCACCAGTCGCCGGTCAACCCCCGTTTATTCATTTCGTAAGTGTATTGAAAAATGTCGTTTGATACACGTGCAAATTTGTCACTGCAGCCCTCGCCTACGGCTCGTGCGAATTCCACCTGGGTCGCAATGACAAACTTTCTGCACTTGTATCAAAATGTATTATTTTAAGCTCCATAGAAGCACGCAAGAACCTGCGGGCAATCGTATTCGTTCGTACTGACAGCGCCCTCTACTCTCTCTCAATGTCGTTATCATCCTTGAGGTTCGTGGTCAATAATATGTTGACTACCATAGGTAAAATTTGACGAGATAAAGCTCGTCATATAAAAAAAAACATAGTAACTGGCAGGTGACTCTTTTTGCAGGATGACTTTAACGTTCTAAAATGTTGAAAATTCATAAAACTAGTTATATGCCTTCTAATTTATTAGAATAGGCTTCTTTTGTGGTGGGAAGTCATCCAATGGTCTCTTCCAGTCTAGGGTGGGACGGGAGGACGTGTCAGACTTTTAGTGACTAAACCACACTTGTATCCTTCAGTTGCCTTTTGCTTTCCAGGACACGGGTTTCTTTTTCATAGTTTCTTCGTGGCCCCAGAGCCCCATCGGTCCTGCTTGACCCCTACGGTTTTGCTGACTTATCTTTGAAACGTTGACGACTCAGCTTCGGTTCATGGACGGCCAGGCAGCGAACTTCCCAATGCTCGTCTTCCGCAAGCCTGCACCTACGTTAGCCGGGAATCAACCTGTGACTCCAAACGCCCGGAGCGTCGCCTGTCACGGCGGCTAGGACGTGAGGATGTCCGTTCCCTCACGCTTGCGGTTGTCTCTTTCGCTAGCATTACTACTTCCCATAGAATCCCATTTCTTCACACTTCGGACCATGCCCTAAAATAAGAACCGGTACCAGAAGTCGCTGATCGCCTACCCGAAACAACTCGACCCAAGCGGGGCACACCTCCACCGTGTCCTCTAGGTTGGTGACACCCGGAAATTTCTTCATCCGGAACAGGAACCTACTGAACTAACCATATCCAGTGATGATAGTGTGGTGCCTCTCCGGTCACTCCTCAAAGAGGGGAATTGCCACCATGATTGTAGAGTACCCTCCTCCTACCTCTTGTTACACAACATCACAACCTTTGTCAACCCCGTCCCCTTCACTATGTGGTGAAGTAATAATGGATGGCCTTAAAGCTATCTGCAATCATGCGTTCTTGCTCATAAAAGTGAGTATTCATCTTTGATATATAACTATTCTATAAGTGACAAGAAACATGTAAAGAGATAATTGTAATTACAATGGAGTTTCTTGCAAATTCTTCTCCATAGAGTTCCTATGCTTTGGCATTCCAAAGCGTTCCAAAATTGCACATTTGCAATTAGCATAATTTTTTCAAGACGACTGACATCTTGTCATTTCAAAAGAGCCTGTAAATGGTTTATTTGAAATATAATGCTTTGAATCTTGATCTCGTGATCAATGATCGTGTGTTTGTCACGTAACTCCTCTTAAACGGCTTGACCGATTTGGATGAAATTCTGTGTGTATATTTGAGTGGGTCTCTGAATGGTTTGAAAATACAATTGAATACGGTAGGTGGCGCTTCAATCTGGTTTTCAATAAAAAATCCAGTTTTCAAGTAGGACAACGTCTATGGGACCGCTAGTATATGTATAAATTTTGGAATGTAAATAAAATCACTGTTTATAAGGATATTCTCGTTTAATTCCTAGAACTCATGAGGTAAACAATACTAAACTATAATCATATCAATTTCAACCAAACAGATTTACTCGGACACAATATACAAATTGTGTAAAACTATAATCAAAATTTTGTACCACACACATTCTGTATTTTATTTTTTTTGTAAAAAAAGGATTTAAACACTCCATTCGATAATACTCGCAGACACAATACTGTATTCGTAGGGACAAATCATTTTAATTAAATTAACGAATACTAAAATTAAAGCTACGTATTCTAAAATAGATAAATACGCGATTAAATTATGTTTTTTTTATATAAAAATTGTTTGTGAGAGAAAAACTTAAAGAGAGTGAAAATAAAAACAAGAGAACATAAAATTAGATAACAAACAACAAAAAATAGTGAGTTTAATGCCGATTCGTAACAGAGCCAATTATTTTATTATCTATAAAACGGCGACATGCATACTTGTAGCGAAAAATATGCAAGTTGCTGGCATAATTGCATGTCATCCACCAATCACAACTTGTTGTGACATACTGGCATGCAAGCTACTTGTATACTTGTGATCGAGATACAGGTATGAATATCGCCGCCTATACCTTTAACAAACAGTGAATAAAATTAAACGTAGGTATTTATAATGGGATACAATTTATAATACTTTTGTATAATTTTATTCAGAGTTTATTTGTTAAGGGCTTGCCTTTTAGTCTTACATAAAAAAGATTTCTAGACCAAAACGTTTTAAGATATTTCTTAAATATTCAATGTGACTAATTTATTTATGGCACGGCCTATTCTGTTTAAAATAAAATATATGAAAAGATACTACAGTAATTAATGAGTAATGCGATTTTCAGTGATTTTTGTTTAGAAATTTTTCGGATCATAATTTAATCAGAAATAAATATTTTTTTATTTATTGAGTCAGTTGTAGAAATTTATCAAAATTTGAAAATATATAAAAACAGAGTATAATAAGTACAGTGTTTTTATGATTCAATGTCACATGAAATTATTGAAAAATCATACGATTTTTTTAAATCTGAAGATGAAAGTAGAGTATAAATTAAAAATAAAGTAATGCTCAAAGAAAATTACGCAATAGGAACAACTGGATAGATCTTAATATGCTACAAATACTGATACATGCTAGGAGTAGGGTACAAACAGTTTTGGTCACAAAAACGATCGACAAACGACCATTTTCTAAAAACTAAATGGCTCAAATGGATGCCAGGAATCAAAATCAGGAATGCAAAAGGTGTATTTTAGAAGGACAAAATATATATCTAATACTGAAATAAAAATGTGTTTCAATCGTCGCAGCGAAACTTTAGCTTCACAGAAAAACCTACGCAAGTAGATAGTCGCACAAAAAAAGCTCAAGTTTCGCGACGACGATTTTCAACAATTATAATTATTACTTAAATGAAAGTTTTATGGCATTTTATGGCTACCTCATGAATCACAAACATTAGCACTCGATTTTTTTCTGTACACTAATGTCCTAATGATTTTTATACATTAATATTTTTTTACCAATATTTCAGTAACAATTAAATTTTATTAACATTATGTTTTAATATATAATCTAATCTTATTTACAAGTTGTATTTTGTTATAGAATTGACCATTTTTTATTAAATATGTGCTTTTTTATTAAATATATTTTTTTTAAATTGTAAAACTAGTTTTTTTGCGATAATTTCTGATAGGTGAGGAGTTATTTTGGCCTTTGTATGAGTTATTATTTTTGAAATTGAGTATTATTCTATCAGATATTATCCCAAAATATGATATTGTCATGACTTTAACCCTCCAGGCACAAAGTGGTGTTCTTAACCCAAATTTTATTGCCTTAATAGTTTTTCTTTAATAATTTCACGAAGTTCTACATTTAATAATACTATTCGTAAAAATGTCTTTTTCATGGGGAAGTAATAAATATCAATATTTTATATAAACTAACAACTAAGATTGGTCAGGATTTAGGAAATACACACTTTTAAATATAATTGTGTCATAGTTTGATCAACAATCTTTGGGAGGGACCACAATTTTTTTTTAGCAGAAACAGTGAAGATTCTATTTCAAAAAAATATTTAGCTGCCATTTTTTTTCCAAAGATTGTTGTGAAAACAAGACAAATACGCATGCACTGCTCCTACAGATTATTCACATTTGTTCATACATTTGTAGGAAAATAGTCTTAACATACGCCTCCATTCATTAATAAATCGCTTCAATAAATTCAACAATAGTTTTTAACTAATTTTGTTTTGGCACAACAACATTTGCCACTAGGTTACATTCCGGTTTGTGACTAAGGCACAATTTTTGAGGGTATCTACTAATTAAGATAGATTTCTGTAGGACTTAGTTTATGGCGAAAGAAAATTCGTCAGTAAACGTGTCTATGGTTCTAACAATCCATTGACTTGCCTTAACTACTCAATTTGTCAATTCAGAAATTCTACGTCACATAGATTCTATATTTTTCTAAGACACTAGGCACTTTTGAAAATAATTTAGCCTGAATTTCAGACAAAAACGATTTCACATCTGTCAAATCCATGTTCAATTGTGTCACTTTGATTGTCACTTTAGTAAATGTTCTGTGGTCAATTGGTACCGCTGGTTGAGGGTCCGAGGTTGGCTTCTTGGTGTTTGTACTTGTGTGAGGTCATCTGGGACAGGCCGAGGACCGCAAAGCCACATTGTAAGCAGTGGTAGTGGGTTTGTTTTTTGCTGTGGATACATTGAGGTTCGTAGCCGCAACCTGTGGGAGAAAAACAACAGTATGTAAAACAAAGTAATGACAAAAAAAAAACTATAAGCCTGCCGTTGCCGCCACTGGCCTTTGGACTTCTATTGACTTCTATTAATGTTAAAAGAGGTGCAGAAGAAATCATGATAGTCCTACAATTTTCACAGACTTGCTGGTTACGTCACGATATTTTTCATCCCCTTGATGTTCTCGCTAGATGGCGTAGAACTCAAAATTTTAATACTTGAGCACTATAGTTAAAGTTTTACTAGATCAACATTCAGAATTAGGTAGAATTGGCAATAATTTGGCTGAGTTTAACTAAGTGGAATATCCAATTTCCTAATAATGCTCCGATTACACTAAAAACCATATAAAATAAAATAAAATGTTGCGTTCAGCGCCATCTACCTACAGCATGACCACACTCGGGGCTTTTATAGTTAAGTATACTGATGGTGTGTTTTAGAACCTTACCTTTACTAGGTGGAAACTTCTCAAACCCAGCCGCCTGGATAGAGTCAAGTTTCTGATGCTGCCGACGATGAGCAACGACCTTGTTGGTGTCGGTACACACGAAGTCGCACTTCAGGCAGTGGAAGTGAGATGCCTTGTTCTGTCCTGTTCCTTGGGCAAAAGAAACGTCTAATTTAGTATAGTTTAGGAAGATCCTGAAGGACCAGAAATAGTTAAAACAGATGCAGAGAAATAGGTAGACTAAAATGAGACACTGAATAAAAAAAGCAGTCAATGTCAAATAAAATATTGCTAATCTTCAAAAAATTAATAGAGTTGGATGTAACGTGGGAAAATGATGATGAAAGTGAAGAATCTACGATTTGTTTATGAGAACTCTGACTTCAGGTAATCACTGATGATCAAGACCACAAAGAAAATTTCATAGCAAAAAATATTAAAATTTTAGTCGGTGAAATAACTAATATTATTGATAGTAATCATCAATAAAAACATGTTCTAGACACTAAAGGAGGGTATGAGTAAAATGGTATGTATACTAATGTACGTACGAACTGAATAATTACCAAATGTAGAAGCGTGGGGGCACTCGGGTCGCTTGCAGTACACGTTGGCGCGATACTGCTGGAAGTCTCCGCCCATTAAAGTGTCCAGTCTGGAAAGGAAATTATGATTTTGTAAAATGTTGCCCTACACTAGAAATTGCTCCTATTGATTGAGATCACAAACATTTAAACTGACATACACAAGACACTCAGAACCAGAACATCATCTGAAGGCTATATAAATACTTGTTCCGTGCGGAAATCCGTCAAAAAATTATGATGGCAAAGGTTGTGTTAACATAATTCTGGAAAGTCTTCATAAATATGAGTGCAGATCTTACTAATTTGTACTTGAAGAAGAAAATATCCTTGTCAATGTTTATAAGATTCGGCGTTCATCTAGGATGTTAATCTTATTTTTACCACTTATGGCCAATAAAGAAATGTGTGGCTGTTTTATTAAAGATTACTTTATATATACATCTTAACTATTAATATTAAATATTATAACTTAATAAATATATAAACAAACTGAAAATAATAATGTACAAACGGGTAGAAATAAAACTCATAGGGCATCAAAAAATTCGTCCACATCGATGTCGTTGGGAAAAGTGCCCAGAACGCTGGCAGCATTGCCACGCTGGATGGCAATGCTGATACGTTGACCGAAGAATAGCCCAGCCCTCTGGTCATTTTTACCACTGAAAAATGTTTACCTATACATATAGGTAATAATGGAGCTATAGATATTAAAGTTTTGAAAGAAAACAAAATTATTTAAACCACTAACGATGTTATTTTTCTTGTGAAAGATGATGAGAAATAGAAAATTTAATTACCTTTCGTGTCTAGCCGTGTGTTGAACAAATCTAGTTTTGTCGCAGAAGGAGTAGCCGCAATCCTTTCTCGTGCAATGGAAATGGGTTTGATGTTCCCTGGAAAAATAGATGCATTACATTTATAAACTGTCCGAATGTGAAAATTAATTGCAATAATCATTCATAATGCAGTTAATAAATTTTATGAAAGATATTAAAACAATCATAAGATATTAACAGAACTTCGGGATATTTTAGGATTGTATCCAAGAGCTGCGGGATTCTTCGAAAGTCACCGCAACCCTGGAATGCAAAGGGCAACTAACAGATCACGGATGGGTTTTAGCCAGTAAAAGCCTGACACTCTCTCTCGCTCCATCCAGAGCAGGCGAAGTTATTTGATGACTTCCCACCTCAAGTTTTTTTAGTAAAGACGTTTAATGATGTTTCCCGGATTAAGAAATAAATTCACGCGTTTTTGAGATATTCTAAAATGAGTCTAAGTATAAATTTACGTAGCGCCGTGAAATACGCAAAAATATGGTAAGTAACAAAGAAAATAAAACGTAACCCAACTCACCTGTACCCACAATGCTGATAAGCACAGTCCTCGTTGAACCTAAAGCGGAGGTACCCCTCGGGGATGGGCTCATCCTTCAACACACGCATGTGAGGACCACGCGTCGTGTGCGTTCGCCTGCTGACGGTACACACAATTTTAGTATTAAGTAAAGTCAACAGAAACATAAAGAAGATGGCATGATTTAAACAGCTAAAGGAAATAGATTGGATGAGTCGTCGAAGTTTGTTGATGCAGATAAAAATAGTAATAATGAAGCTGAAATGTATACTTCTATAAATAAATACTGAGAATACTTTTAAAGAATACAAGAAGATACGGTTAGCTCTATAGTACAATCTGATTACTATCTATGAAGAAGAATGCACGTTACAGATCTTAAAAATGTAGTTTCTAATTAAATTGAACTGATCATCAAAATAATTCAACTCACGTCTTTGCTATCATTTCAGCCTCCTTATCCAGTCCTGGTGGTAGACCGTGGCCTTGGAGAAGACTCTGTTCCAACAGTAGTTCCGGAGGGTACAGCATTGTAGGATATAGAGGGAATGGTGAACCCCTGGAAAAGAAAAATTAGGGATAAGATTGTTATTGATACCGGTTCCGTTAAATTAGATTAGAAAAGATTATGTCAAAGTTTAAGGAGTCTAATTTTTACCTACTTGAGCTTAGCAAGAAAAAACTCTTAATAAATGAAATAGCTGTAAAAGATCTCGGGTAGGATCTGGTTAGAATTATCACAAACTAGGGAATCTAGCTACAAAAGAGAAGAAACATGAAAATACTTGTGATGATGCTGAGGTCAAAACAGTAATCAATCATTTCTGCAGAATGACGTCCATGGTTGGACATTGACTTTCCCCAAGTAATAAAGTTAAATCAACGATTTAAGACATTGCTTTACTTACCCTTGAGAAAATAACGCAACCTGTGCCAGTCCTGGAAGACCAGCCAAGGATGCGGTATACTGCTGCTGCATCTTCAACTGTTCTTGCAGACTGCCTTTTCTACCACCTGCTAAGTACTGCTGCAGGAGTAGGCTTTGCACTGCCTGTACCTAGAAGAGAAGATGACACATTTATATTAATGGTACATTTAAAGGGATACAGAACAGGGTGTATAGTTCTGCAAAACTCCGTTAAATAGGGAGGATCCTCCGACCAGATGGGTGTTGTGTCTGATCTGGGCAACTACCCCATAGTTGATTTCGGACTGTTGTATATATTCTAATCGCATGAAGATCTTTGATACCACGACGCAAAATAGTTCTAATGTGGCAATAGATGTAGCTACAATAGATATACATATAATAAATGGTATCATTTTCTTTGAATATATACTTTAGAATAAATTTGTTGAAGATCAGAAACCGAAGCTCTTTTGTTTCGGCACCAAACAAGCTTAATTTTGCCCAAACCCACTTTGTGGCATAAAACATAGACTCTTTGCCACTTTACCAGAATATAGTGATTGTGGCTTCAAGATCCTGATGATATTACTAAATCTGACTATGTTATATTTCGAGTCGAACCAGTCGAACCAGATATAGCTGGATGTTCAAGTACCAAGCATTTTTGTCATAAAGAAATGAAGAGGCTATTTACCTGATCAGCAGGATTAGGAGGTCTCTGACTGTGACTGGGAGAAGGCGCCTGGCTAGTGGACGACGATGATGCAGTAGACGGTAATATCGAAATCTCCGGATATTCCCTTTCCAATGTCTCCTGTGCGGAAAATACAATCTTAGTTGAATGGTAAACTATGACGTTAAAGGATGTGAATGGTAATACCGGCAAAATTGATTTGAATAAACCAAGTGTTCTTCATAATACAAATGAAGATAGTGACGCAATGTAAGACAATAGCATTACTGTACATAATAGTCCCAAATTAGCTGACATTAATGTTATTAATACGTTACCAACTACTTTAAGGGACTTCCCCTATATTGAAATCAAGATGAATGTTGACAATATACTAATAAAAGCTATTGTGGGAAGGATACGGCTATTAAATTTCAAAGGTATTTACTGTGGGCTTCAGAATTGTTCGTAAGAAGAGTCATCGCGGCTTTGGAACACAAAAGGCAACTAAAGAAATACGGGTGGGTTTTAGTCACTAAAAGTTTGACTTTATAATTCCCATAAAAAAGCATTTTATTGATATTTTTACTCACCTTAGTAGCAGCTAATCCAACTGGACCAGGTTCCATATTATTGCTATGCTTCTTCAACATATGACTGAAGAGTAGCTTTAAATCCACATAAGCTTGACTGCAATGAGAACAGTGGTAGTGAAGGTTCATTCCTGTCGAATTCTTGTTCAGAGGACAGGTCTGATCATGGCACGAGGGAGGAATAGTGGGTCCTGTGACCTTTGGGGGTTCAAAGACCTTTTTCTGGTCATAGTCCATACGAGGCTTCATGTCCTTTGATGGAGAGGCATCGTAGATACTTCTGGGAGATGGTGATGAAGTGTTACTGCGAAGGTGTGATGACGGGTAGAAGGTTCCTGTCGCTTTTACTACTGAAATAAAAGAGTTTCAAGATCAGTTAAAGGCACATAATTTTCTTGAAAAGTTTTTAGTTAGATGAATTCAATCAAAATGATAAATTTATTTGTGAAAATATTATAAAACAATGAGCATTTTCATAGAAAGACACTCACCGGACACGCTGTCCTGCTCTCTCTCAAACTCACTCTTGATAGAGAAGTTTGTAGGTGTAAAAGACTCATTTGGCTCCTTCATGGAACTGACACTATCCACCGAAGCCCTTTCTTTCAAAGAATAATCTTTAGCTTCCTCAAACTGCTTCTCTTGTTCTGATTCACTTTTAATAACAGGAGTTCCTCTTCCGTGCTTATGAGTAGCCAAAACTGAGTATTGAGTCAGAATCGCTGGGCAATTATTACCCTGAGCGCAATGGAAATGGGATCTGAGTTGGTTTTTAAAGCAACTCTTTCCTCCACACTGGTCGAAAGACGAGAAATAGTCAAAGCCTTCTAATAACGGACTGACACCATGGGCTTCCCTCATATGGGTTTCCATGATTATATGGGTTTCGCCAGCGAAACTACAGTTAAAGCAGTGGAGATGGAGTCGTGTCATACGAAGCTGACAGCTAGGGTATGATGATGAGCAGGTGTCAGGGCTTGTAAAGACTTCGAAATGCTGGAATTTGATGCGCTGTAAAAAAAGACAAGAATATAAGTAATGGGCATCCTATAAACAATGGTTATAATTAGTAGGGTTAAAAGAAAGAGTGTACTTACAGGAAATTCCTCAATGGTAGGAATAACCGGTGAAGGTATAACCGGTGGTAACTGGTTACTTTTTGGTAACTTGAACGATGTGAATATGGCTTGAGGAGTGATATTATCAGTCCAGACTTCCACTACTCTATTCTTCGGTGGTCTTCCTCTTTTTCTGCTGAACATTTCATCCAACGAACTAGATGGGTTAACGTGCTGCGGGACTACCCCTGGACTTGGCCCAAGGTTCAACTGAGCCTGTAGGTTTGGAGTTAACTGCGAAGACAAGCTAGGAGCCATTTGGGCCAGCTGAGCCAGGTTCGGTGGAAGATTTGGCAGATTTGGTACTTGACCAAGTTGAGCCGCCATATTTGGATGCAACTGAGCTGATAGTTGCGGAGTAAAGTTTGGAGCAAATCTGGATGCTAAATTCGGAGACATAGGACTCAGAATCGCGTGCTGCCGATGATGTTCAAGACGCCGGAATGGGTGTTCCTCAGATGAGAGGATAACTGCTCCACAGTTCTCCCAGGTGCAGTGATAATGGGTGATGTCCCTGATGTGTTGGCAGGCTGAGTTGCCACAAGGGTTGTGTCGGGTATACGTGACAAAGTAGGCATCAGTTACTTGGTTCTGTTGTTCATGTTCCATTACGTGTTTTACCATAGTTGTGTGGCAGCTGTGGATACAAAATGAAGCATATTAGAAAACTTTAAATACACCAAACAAATGATAGTTAATCAATATTACAGATGAAATTATCTTTGGGTTTTGGAAGCCTGGAAAGTCTCACAAAAGACGTACCGATAGCCGCGGACTATTCATTGGATGAGCTAAACACATGATCAGTAAGTGAGGTAACGCCTTGGGAAGGTCAGCAATGGACGCTTTTTGACTGAAATTATGATTATGATGATTAAAAAGCTTACCTATGAGCCATCTTGCAGCCATCAGCTAAGCAGTGGTAGTGCTTGTTGAAAGCACTGCATTTGTTGCATTTGTCTTCAGCCTCTTTAGCTCCATTGAAAGTTTCTATGTACTTCCTTGTTGCTTCTTCTACCAACGCTGGGTTCTGTAAATCATTCAAATAGTTTTTCATTGGTAAATCCAAATAGGATTTCAACATATTTGGAAACTAGGTTTTTACTTCTGTACTGTTTTATGTCAAGTATTTTTTTGAAATATGTCTCGCTCCATAATATAACTCTATTAACTCTAACAAAACTTGAGTGGCATAAAATCCTTCAATTAAACTCCAGCCACGTCATCATCCCATACAATAATCACTTCATTATCATGACTAAGTGTAAAATTGCTACTCACGAATGGATGCGGGTAGTCCGAATCCATCATTGGATTAGACATGTCGTCATCAATGTGGAGATTCCCGCCAGGAGAATACATGCTTAAATCTGCACCTTGCTGCATCAGGGCGCTTTGGATAACAGAAGTTGGAAGCCTGTTGATAAAAATATTTGAATTAGTAATGGCACGACAGTCTTCATTAGTGTATGTCGTAAGGGTTCGGTTCCCAAATTAAGCAGTGTTATTGAGCTTTTAACATTAAGAATTTCTCTGTCATAATAACAAGTTTGGAAATGAGTAGTATGATAGCCACGTTAAGTTCCTCCAGCTCTTGATATCTCTCCGATTGTATTGGGTTGTCAGTCTATCAAGGAATGAGGAAACCAAAAGTACAAACACAGGTTGTGTTTGTAAACCATAATATCTCCCGCATACTAGGCTCCTCTCCGTTTTGATTGGCTGCCGTAACCGAAATCCCATCTAAAGGATATTGTTATTTAGTGACTATAGTATTCCCTATACGTATTTCAATTGAAGCTTGTGACTCAGATTTAGTGGCAATGTCATTCATGATGAGATATGTGTTCGGAATAAATATGTGTGATTTCGTTCCTAAGCACTTGAAGACGTACGTGATTAAGTGCATGTTACTCATGCCATTATATCTTTCAATTATGAAACGCCATTTGCCTTCATTCCCATCATCTCTTTTTATTTCTATTTTCATATTACTTTCAAAAGTTTTAATATCTTGTAACCTTTATACCAATATTTTCTTTCCATATATCACGTGTGCGAAAATTTTTGATACATGAAATATTTTGTTTCAATTTGAATGGACGTTTATTGTACACATTCGTATGAAAACTAATAATATTTATTTTACATTGATCTTCTTGCTGTTATTAAACGCAACATTGTATTATTATCTTCCTAATATTGTTTGTATTCGTAACAAGACGACTTGTTGCTATCGAGCAGATAGGAATTGTGAGAATGTCAGCAGTACATACATAACATACATACATAATCAGCCTTTTAATGTTCCCACTGCTGGGATTTCCTCTTCTAAAGAGAGGAGGCCTGAATGTCAGCAGTAACTATATTAAATTATTTTTCATGACCATGAGCCTGTATCTTTTCTTTTTCAGTCCTGTATCTTTTCTGCATATCACCAGATTCACCTCTGGGTCAATTTGGCTAATGTACCTGGTACATCATATTTTACATCTATTGTTTTTTTTTACTTTAGCTAGTGGATGCTATCTTATTTTCGTTAGATTCGCTGCAGTGTTTTTAGTTAGGCATATTATGCTTACAATAATCAAAAACAAATATTTTATGGAAAAATACTCACCCAAAACTCATTTCCTGTTCCTTCCTTTCATGCTTCCTCTTGTGAGTGAAGATCTGGCTGCTGGAATGCAGCACATAGTTGCAATGAGGTCTGATGCAGTGTATATGGTTACAGGTTTTACTAAACCGGCAGTCGCGGTACGGACAGGCTTCGTTCTTCATGTATTTCTTGAAGCCATCCTTTGATAGAGCTTCATCTTTTATGTGGTAGGTCTTGTGTTTTTCTGTGGATAAAATGATTGTGTGTTAAATTTAATTAACCAAAAATCTAACTAAAAATATTTAAATTATGGTTGCTTGCTTAACATCTCAACCACTATCTAAATTCATTTGGTTTTTAGTCTGTTTTGCAAACAAATATAACATACCTGTATGGTATGTTATATTTGTTGTTTTATTTTATTTGTGGTCTTTTTAATCAAACTGTTATTAATTCAAAGGTTTTAATCAAAACTGTCGTCAGATTTACCATACTCACCCATGTCAGCCTTATTCTTGAAGGTGTAGGTGCATCCAGGTCTTCTGCAGTGGAAGTGCGTGGTTCTTTGACCAGCGAAGACGCAATGAGGAGCAGCACAGCTCTCAGTCGCCCTGAACCTCTGGAAACCCTCCTGAAGGATAGCAGAGTCCTTTCTGTGGTAGTTGGCATGCATTTGCACATCTGAAGTTGATATATATACCTGGAAAGATGAAAAAATAAATGACAAATTTAGTTTATTTTTGAAGTATCAATAAAATTACAATGGTTTTATTTTAATTCCCGAACCTTATTGCAATGTAAAATTATAATTTCAAAGTGATAAATTTTTTGAAGTTTTTTGGTTTTACTAATCACAAGAGTTATTGACTATTGTTTCTCTAATTAAGACCAAGTTCTCGTTAAGCGAAATAAAACCTTGTAAAAAATTGCAAGGGAAGGTAATAACAGTTACATTTATCTCATTACTTACATTTGTTACACCCTATTAGTCACATTGTATGAAGTGGGTAACTCTTAACTAATTGTCTTAAATATTAATGACAATCGAAAAAAAACTGAGTTACAAGTAATTAAATTCGACAGGCAATTAAAAACAATTTGTAAACGAGTCAACCTTATATTTCTTTAACGTTTGTAATACTAAATAAGACAAAGGGTTTGACTTGAACTAGGGTTACCTACCAAGGTGGGTATCTACCAAGCTTGTAAGTTTTGTAGCTATAAACGAGATCATACGTCACTTCCCGCGTACAAAGCGAGTCTTAGATTATATCTAGAGGATGGGCAGCATCCTGGCTTTGTGTCTATATCATCATTCTACAATCATTAATATGTTTACCATCGAGTGCATCCTTTCAATAACTAAGAAACAAAGCCGTATCTGATATGAATCGAAATTGAAGATGAAAGTTTGAAATAATGTAATAAAAAAAATAAGCAAAACTAGTGATATGGCAGTTAAACATACTAACCCCTTTGGAGAGTGATGCGCGGTCGGAGTCCGACGCGGCATCCGGAAGGAGCTCGGAGGGCTCGGAGGTTGAGGAGGTGGCGGGCGACTCCGGTAGAAACGCGAGTTTCTACCGAAAGCGCTCCAGACCGGGGGAAAAATCGTCCTCCGACGGAGAGATGGGCTCGGCCCGAAAAATCCCCACCAGCGGGCGGGGTGCAGGCCGAGCAAGTGGAAGAGGGAGGGGCCTCACTGCCCAGGAGTCCGCTAAGCGAGCCGACCGACTTGTTGCGGAGGGGCGTCACCCCGGAGTGGCCAGCGCTGAGGTGGTCATCTCGGGGCAGTCTGGCAGCGAGCGGGATGCCAGGGAGGACTCCGCTGAAGAGTCCCGTAAATCCCTGGGGAAGTTGGTCGTCGCCGCGTTGCGAGACATGGGCCGGAAGAGAGAGAGGACCTCCAAAGAGAAGACGGTCCACCGGCACGCCGCCTCTATCGAAGAAGCTATCGATGCCTCTCTCGAGAAGAGAGCGGCGAGACTACGGGCCGAGCTCCGGACCGAGCTCCGGGCCGAGCTTGTGGGAGCCCAGAAAGTCGACGGCTGCCGGGAGCCGACTGGAGGGGGGCGCAAGCAAGGGCAAGGTCAAAGCCAGCCCCAACCGGAGAGCCAGCTGCTTACGCTGGTGCAGCGGGAGCTGGCTGCCCTCCAGCAGCAGTTGCAACAGCAGCAGCAGCAGTTTCAGCTGCGTATCCAGCAACAGCTGTCCCTGCTGGAGGGCATCGTGCTGCGCCCCCCGCTAGCGGCTTCCGGCCAGCGAAAGGCGGCGTCATATGCCGCCACCGCGGCCACGGCAGCTGTGCCCAAGGCGGGTTCGTTGAGGCAAGCCGGGCGCGAGGCCGTGGCGGCAGGGCTTGCGAGGCCAGCCCCGGCGTCCAAGCAACAGCAGCGGTGGAAGGATAGTACAGCGCCTGCCGCTAAACCGGTGGGACTTCTTGCCACGGTGGCGACCAGGCCGCGCCTGCCGCCTCCCCTGCCTGAAAAACCCTCGGCTGGCGCCGAATGGACAGAAGTCGGTGCCAAGAAGAGGGCGGGCAAGGCGGCTAGGACGGCCAAGAAGCGCGCGAGGCACCAGGAGAGAAAGAAGCGGGCCATGGCGGCTAGACTTCGCGCCCCGAATTCCGAGGCTGTAGTAATTACACTACAGCCAGATGCGGAAAAGAAGGGCGTGACGTACGACACCGTCATGGAGAAGGCAAAGCAGGCGGTGGTGGGCCACCTCAGCGAGTTCGGGGCCTCTGGGGGCTTCCGAATGAGGCGCACCGCAACCGGGGCCCGAATATTAGAGGTCCCTGGTGCGGACAGTGGCTCCACCGCGGACGCCCTGGCCGCAAGGATCAGGGCGTCCCTGGACGTCGAGGAGGCTCGAGTGTCCAGGCCCACCAAGTGCATGGACTTGCGCATCATGGGCCTGGACGACTCTGTCAGGGTGGACGAGGTGGTGGCCGCCATCGTCAGGGCGGGAGGGTGCCACGCCGATCAGGTGCGGGCGGGCACCATCCGCGCTGACAGCACGGGCATGCGAGCCGTAACGGTGAGCTGCCCCGTGTCGGCGGTCAAAGCCATCACGGGCGAAGGCCGAAGACTCTTGGTGGGCTGGGTCTCCGCGCAAGTAAAACTGCTGGAGCCCAGACCTCTGCGGTGCTACCGCTGCCACGTGGGGCACCACGTGGGTGCCTATTGCGCCGCGGAGGTGGACCGCAGTGACCGCTGCTTCCAATGCGGTCAGCCCGGTCACAAGGCTGCAGAATGCCGTGCTACGCCGCACTGCTACGCATGTGCGGCGGCAGGTAAGCCGGCCGATCACCGGGCTGGGAGCAGGTCCTGCGACCCCCCCGCCAAGGCCAAGGGCAAGGTCCTCAGACAAGTCCACCCCGACGTCCTCTCCGCCGCAGCCTCCTCTTTGGCTGCCGCTGCTGTCGCCGCCGCAACCACCGCGGCAGGGCCCTCACGTGGGGCTCGGGAGGAGACTGTAATGGACTGTCAATAACGGCTCCATTACGTCTCCTCCAGGCGAACATCAACCACTGCGCCCCCGCTCAGGATCTGTTGCTCCAGAGCATGGCGCAGTGGTCGATTAACATCGCCGTTGTCTCCGAGCCGTACTATGTCCTGCCCAGAGGAGACTGGGTTCAGGACTTGAACGGCTCGGTGACTCTAATTTCGTCGGCCGCCGCCGGTACCCCGACCCTCGAGGCTGTCACGAGGGGACGGGGTTGCGTGGCAGCACGGTTCGGGGACATTGCAGTGGTGGGCGTCTACCTGTCCCCGAACAGATCTCTCGGCGATCTCCACATCTCCCTAATGGAGCTGAAAGCCGTCGTCGCTGGGTTTGGTTCCCTCCCCGTGGTCGTGTGCGGGGACTTCAATGCCAAGAACTTAGCTTGGGGTTCCCGGTTCACGAACCAACGGGGTCGGATGGTGGAGGACTGGGCTCTGGAGACAGGCCTGGTCGTCCTAAACCGGGGTTCTGTCCCCACGTGTGTGCGGATGCAGGGTGACTCCGTGGTGGACATCTCGTTCGCCAGCCCCGCTCTGTCACCGCGTGTCGTCGACTGGTGCGTCATGGAGGGGGTGGAGACGTACTCGGACCACCGGTACATCCGGTTTGACGTCTCCGCCCAAACTTCGACCGCGCCGGTCCGACGGAACCCTTGTGGTCCGCGATGGGCGCTGAGGCAGATGGACCGGGAGCTACTCCTGGAAGCCGCGACGGTACAGGCCTGGGTGCAAGCACCGGACAGGCCTGTCGATATCGACGTCGAGGCAGAGTGGTTCCGGGAGGCCATGTCGCAAATCTGCGACGCGGCAATGCCCCGAGTCCGTCCAGGACGTGCTCAGCGCCAGGTATACTGGTGGTCGCCAGAGATTGCGGCACTGCGCAACGCGTGCAATGCCGCGCGACGCCGGTATGCCAGATACCGCAGGCGCCGCATCCGTCCACCGGATGCGGAGGCCAGAGAGGCGGAGCTGTACGAGGGATACAGAGAAGCAAAGCGCACCCTCCGAGCGGAGATAAGACGGGCCAAGCTCGAGGCTCGCAACGTGTGGCTGGGGACTCTGAATGGGGACCCATGGGGACGCCCCTACAAGGTGGTGCGGGACAAACTCCGCCCCTGGGCTCCCCCGCTGACGCAGAGTCTCCGGCCCCAGCTTGTGGAGGGTGTGGTGAGCACTCTGTTTCCTGAGCGAGGGGAACACTCTCCCCCGCCCATGGCTCCGCCACCAGCGGTGTCCGACGCGGACCACGATGGCGACGACGACGACAATGCTCCAGAGGTGACCGAGGTAGAGATGAGAGTGGCGGTACGAAGGCTGAGTGCTAAAAATACCGCCCCAGGACCCGACGGCTTGCCTGGGAAGGCCTGGGTCCTGGCCATGGAGGCTCTCGGGCCTCGACTAAGAGGGCTCTTCAGCGCATGCATGGAGAGAGGCCAGTTCCCACTTCGCTGGAAGACAGGGAAACTGGTCCTCATCGCGAAGCCGGGGCGCCCTGCGGACTCTCCGTCCGCGTACCGGCCAATTGTGCTGCTTGACGAGGTGGGCAAGCTCTTTGAAAGAGTAATTGCAGACCGCCTCGTCGCGCACCTAACACGGGTGGGGCCGGATCTGGCGGACGGCCAGTTCGGCTTTCGCAGGAGGCGGTCCACGGTGGACGCCATCATGCGCGTGCGAGCTCTAACGACGGGGGATGCAGTGGCCCAGGGCAGGTGTGTCGTGGCGGTGTCTCTTGACATCGCCAACGCCTTCAACTCCCTGCCTTGGAGCAGCATTAGGAGGGCACTCCGGTATCACCGGACGCCCGACTACCTCTGTCGTGTGGTCGAGGCGTACCTGTCAGACAGGTACATTATCTACCCTGGTCACCAGGGAGAGTGGGAACGTCGGGAGATGTCGTGCGGTGTTCCGCAGGGATCGGTACTAGGGCCGCCCTTGTGGAACATCGGATACGACTACGTGCTGCGCGGCGACCTCCCTGACGGGATCAGCGTGGTCTGCTACGCAGATGACACGCTGGTCCTGGGGCGGGGAGAGTCGTACCAGGCGGCGGTCGAACTAACGACACGCGGGGTTGCGACAGTCGTAGGCAGGATCCAGGAGTTGGGACTCGAGGTGGCATTGCACAAGTCCGAGGCCATGTGCTTTCACGGACCTCGGAACACACCACCACCGGATTCCCAACTAACGGTAGGAGGAGTCCACATCGGCGTCGGGTCGACGATGAAGTACCTGGGACTCGTTCTCGACAGCCGGTGGGATTTCGAGGAACACTTCCGACGTCTGGCTCCCAAACTAAATCGGACTGGGGCTGCCCTCGGGCGGCTCCTGCCCAACCTGAGGGGTCCAGACGCCTCCTGCCGAAGGCTCTACGCGGGAATCGTTCGGTCCATGGCCCTTTATGGCGCACCGGTATGGGCGCCAGCGCTGCGGAAGCAGCCGGCGGCCCGCCTGAACGCATGCCAGAGGGTCATGGCCATACGGATGGTGCGAGGATACCGGACGATTTCCCGCGAAGCGGCGAGCCTCCTTGCTTGCCAGCCACCATGGGATCTGGTGGCAACAGACCTTGCTCACATGCACGATCTGCGCATGGAGATGCAACGCCGGGGCGAAACTCCACTGCCGCGACAAATCGCAGCATGGCGGACAGAGCTCCGGCGGGTTCTCATGGCTAAATGGCGGCAGCGACTGTCGCGACCCAGTGCTGGGCACGCCACAATTATGGCGGTAAGTCCCCTCTTTGAGGCGTGGTTGGAAAGACCTCACGGCGTCCTCACCTACCGTATGACGCAGGTTCTCACCGAACACGGTAAGTTCGGGAAGTTCCTGCACCGGATTCGTGCGGAAGCGACGCCCGGGTGTCGCCACTGTGTGGACCGCCCGGAGGACACGGTGGAGCATACGGTGGAGGTGTGCCCCGCTTGGGCAGAGCAACGCCGTGTCCTCGTGGGGGCGATCGGCGGCGGCGATCTCTCGCGTCGGGCCTTGGTACAGGCCATGGTCCGTAGCGAGGAGGAGTGGCAGGCGGTCGCTTCCTTCTGCGAAGCAGTAATGCTAGCAAAGGAGGCGGCCGATCGCGTGAGGCAACGCTCCTCACGCCCAAGTCGCCGCCGGGATTCCGATCCCGATTTCCGGCCACCGTAGGCGCGGGCTTGCGGACGGCGAGCAATGGGTAGCCCGCCGTCCGACCGTCCGGTAACCGTCCGGACCGAGTCTAAGTCGTCGACGGCGCGTATTGTTCCACGCGCGCCTCAGGGAGATGTCAGCAAATCGTAGGGGCCCAGCAGGGTCGAAGCCTACTGGGGCCTTGGGTAGTGTGAAAGCGAAACCCGGGGTCTTGGGACGAAGGCAACGAAGGAACAGGAGTGGGTTTTTAGTCAGTAAAAGTCTGACACTATCTCCCGCCCCGCCCAAGGGCGGGGGATGTCATAAGATGATTTTCCCACCGAAAAAAAAAAAAAAAAAAAAAAAGTTAAACATACTAAAACCCAATAACAAAAAAAAAACAATTACAGAGAATCTATGTATAAGCTTCAGTCTGTTAAACTTTGACTTAAGAGACACCAAATAATACAATTGATCATAATAAAATTGTTACGATACTACCTAGTAGCAACACGTACTAGTAAGCTAATAAACATTACAATAATGATGATAGTGATAGAGATGTTATAAACGACAGCGAAAATCATATTATAAAAGTTTACCTTATCACAGCCATCTTGGATACAGTGGTAGTGAGTTTGGCTGCGGTTATGAGGACAGTCGGTGAACCGTTCAGAGCAGTCGTCCAGAGGTGAGTACCTCATGAAGCCATGGGCTAAGGACTCGTCACGTTTCTTGTGCCACTAGAAGATAAAAAAGTTTTGTTAACCATTAAACAAGTCAACAGCAAAATATCTTTAATAACTAAAAAAGATTTTTCTTACTGTTGATCAAAGAAAAGAATATTATTGTGGAAATCATGCTTAGGTTAGAAAATTATTGAAGCGTAAAAAAGATAACAAAGAAATAAGTTTGGATTAGAAAATCGTAATGAATAAGTATGATGTAATTTGCGTATTACCCTGCTATTTTTTGTTAAATTTACCTTAAAATGTCTGATCATCTCCTCTTTCTTGCAGAAGACCCTGGCTGTGCAGTCCATACAGTGGAAGTGTTCCCGGTAACCCAGGTCCTTGCAGTATGAGGAGCCGCATTCCAGAGTCGAGCTGTACCTGTTCAAGAATTAAGACTATCATTAAATATGTAAAGAATATTTTGTATATCAAGATCATAGTTGCTTTGAGTGCCAGTAATGAAGGCAACTTTAACATAAATATATTAGATGATGAAAAATGTGTTCTTGTTATTTTTTGTGGCTCTACTCATTAGTCATTCGAGTCGCTGTTACCATCCGAGTTCAATACAGTTTAAACAAACTCATTGGTACAAAACTTATTAAAATCATTACACAAATTAATATCCATGTGTATTTAAACCAAAAAAATCTACATATCACGTCATCCTGACTTCTGATAACAATTTAATAACTCAAAATTGATCACGAGAAAAATTCACGCTCCACTGTTCATATAAAAAGTGACAGCTAAATTATATAAAGAATAATTTCAGTAGCTATACCTTTTAACATATCTGGAGTAGTCAACCGTAGTTTGCAAAGAATTCTTCCGTGCCTGGTCCAAGTGATTCAACGCCGAAAGCAAACCTTAACAAAAACAAAAAACACGTTGATACAAACAAAAAACTATATTATGCTAATACATATCGAAACAATCATAACTAACGATACATTCAACCATTCCTTTTCCGTCAAACTTATTCTTTTGTTTGGAACAGCCAAATCACCTCCATGCATCATATTCAAACGAACAATGTAGTGTTTTCATCATATTTTGGAACTAGCGAGTCTTTTGGTTCAGTTTCGTGCCCGTTTGCGTTACCCACTTCATAGTTAGAAGTTTTTAGTTCAAAAACAACTTAAACGTCGGGCGGGTTGTGTAAGCGGCCCCTCCCCGTATCAAGTTTTGGAGTATCAAATAAATTATTATGGTAATTAATCAATGTTTTCTCCTAGTCACTGCGGAGCGGCCCATTGTGAGTGATCGTTGACTCTTCGTCTATGTACACTGGTGCACGAAACTGTTTTTGTGTATCGATTCGTTTTTTAACAAGACCAAAGATGTTATCTTTTAAATAGAAATGAATGTGTGGATCGAGAATCGAATATTTAACACGTTGTAATTTTTATTTGGGAAATTGAAGCGTTTCTTATTGATGTTACGGTTTAGATTAAGTTTAATGCGCTTGATAAATGAGTTTGCGATTTTGCAAATAAAATAAGTTTTTGATTAGAGACTGGACATGGATTATTTTAATATAAAACTCAACATTCTAAATTGTTTTTGTAAGAGGTATTGAAACTTTATGGTTTATAATTTTATATATATCAACGTGTATGGTTGATCCAGTTAATTTCTGTGCTTCTTTGTCTGCCAAGACAAACACTTCTCCACTCATCATTACAAGACGTACACATACGTATTGTATTGAAAACTCGCGTGTAAAGTTTTAAAGAGAATTAAACTTGAGACGCTGATGTCGAAATACCGTCGCTTTTTTTACAAAATCGTTTTTGAAAGACGAATTAATACCTATACTTATGTAGATTAGAGTTGAGAACACAATGGATGTTAGCATGTAGCTAGATAATTTGTGTGTTACATAAGTCGTGCATGAATCGTGATTGTAATAACGGACAGGGTTTTAGTGAGAGCAGGTTATTATTAATGAATGAGGGTACGTACACTTAATCTGTAGGTATAGGGTTGACAAAATTATTTGTAAAGAGCTTTAGCGACATTGGTGAAGAACGTGATATAAATATGTTTGTTTCTTATAAAATATATTAAAAAGCTAAAAGAAGTATCAGAGCATGTCACTTTCTTTACAGTTCCAATTAATTGACAATGTTGAATAAGTTGCAGAAAAAGAAATATTTTTATTGATAAAATCAGCTAATGAGTTCAGAGTTTTGAGTTCAGGATTTAAGGAAATCAAAAAGAATTTCGATAGCAGCCCTAATAGTTTTGGATGTAACGGAGTTAATAGCTCACGATTTGTCGGCGATAGTGCGAATATAGAAAAACAATTGAACATCGACAGTACCTCGTGTTTATTGCCTCTAATTTATGGAGATTATAGATAAGATTAGAACCGAATAAGACAGTTATCGAAAATAGTAAATTATAACATGGTTATTAAGAAATTAGAAAATCGGTGATAAAACACGAATAAGCAATAAAAAACTGGGGCAACATCTTTAAGAAATATTAAAATGAGTGTTCAATTTAATGTAGCAAATACTTATTTCAATGGCATTATACCTATCAATAACATTAAAAAGTAGCCTAACACAGTTACAAGCGAAGCAAAGTTGGATTAAACTTGAGTAAGTTATAAAGGTGATTGAAGTCGATAAAAAGTAAAGTCCCGCTAAGATGATTTTATGCAAATTAATTTGCTTCGCTATAAAAAAGATTGATTTCTATCAAATAACAACTAGCTCCCAACTTAAGGAGATTGCTGTAAATGCGAAAATAGCGAGAGGCTACTAACCTAACATTACGTTCTCAAAACACTCTCATAATTCAAGCAATATTACTTTTTTGAGAAGCGGTATAGTCCATCCTAATTAACATGCCCACATAAATTTCATATCGCTGGAATATTAAAAATATACGTGGCGCCTTAAAATTTCAAATACCGATGGTACCAGAAAGACAATGGTTGTTCGAATCAGATAAGTACGGACATAATAAACATCCATAATACGGTGGTAGGTTTTTTAGGAAATTTCGTAAGATATTGTGCCCGTTCATTCAGGCGAAACAATGGCTCCTCATAATGTCCTACATAATGGGTTTTTGAACTCGCTCAACGGAACCACGAGTGATCGAAAGTTCTTAGTACTGGGATTTATGATTCCAAGGAAATTGGGTAGGGACTTCCTTTTGAATTTGATTGTCGTTGACAACTGAATGCTGTAGGGGTCATTGTTTTTAAAGATGACTATATCGCCGGTGTTTGTGATGATAGCAAAAGGTAAAATGAAGATTGTAGTGAAAATTGATGGTGAAACAGTTGGTTTATAGAGTACTATTTAATAGCATAATATATCACTAAGAAACAAATACATCAACACCACAAAAAAAAAGATCAAATTGTAGCAATAACTCTCAACGAAATCATAAAATTGATTTGCTTCAGTCTATCTAGGTCCGTTTTTTTAGCAGATCAGGATGTAAAATAAACAGACAAAGTGGATACAAATGTACATAATGACTATACAGATCAACGCAACTCTAGAAATAATCATGACTATACGAATAAAAATCAACAAAAAGCCAGACCAGAGTGTTGGCAAAAAATAAACAACGAAATCGATATAATTCACACGATTCTTGAGTTCCGACGGATGAGAGTAACACATTGCTCGGCTTTATCTTATGAAACTATTACAGTAATTTGCATTACTCATTTTGATGCTGCTAAAGTATTCCGCAGTAGCCTTTTAAAGGAATCTTTCTAGATAAGCTGTCTTCTTTGAAGAATCGTTTTTGACGCCTCCACCATATTTATAAGTTAAAACGTTATCCTCGAACACAGACGAATCGTTGTTTTTGGCAAAAAAATTATACAGACCGAAACTACGTGAGTGCACTCAATAATTTTTAAATTTCCTGAGACAGCTGTGACCCGAGTATGCTTGGGAATCCACATAATCCTTCTCTGGCATTTAGTTAAGTGGAAAACGAATAAATGCCAGTGTGTACTGTTCCGTTTTGGTCGCCGTTTACAGTTCTATGACTAATTGAAATTAAAATGTCACTTAAGATTTAGATAAACGGATTGGTGTGGCCGATTTTAGACTGTTGTTCGAAGAATATTGCTTTCAAATGCTTCAGATCAATCAAATATGGGATTTAAAATTGTTTCCTAGAATTACTTTAGATTATTTTATTGATAGACTGTTTTTATCTAAAGTTACTTAATGTATGAGTGATCGTTCAATTATAACCGAAATCAATTTTTTTGTACACTACCGTTAGCTACTTGTTTATAATTCCAGACAATCTATCATCATAACCTTTAAATACTGTAATCAATCTACTCGCAAAACTACTTTTCCTTCAATGTTGATCACCAATCATTTTACAAATTAAAAACGGATACTTTCAAAACGTATTTGATATCTCTCATTAATTATTCCATTGTCTTCACATCGACAATCAGATCATCGTGCAAGAGTTCAATAACTGCATCAATTTCTTGCATCAGTACCCGTCTTCCATCTAAATTGACATTTACTCTCTGCAAGTATGTCTAAAATGTAAATGCGGTTACTACACACACCAATTCACGTGCGTTTGCAATTATTTACTCTTTTGTGGCAACAGCTGAATAATCTTCAACTTTATTACGACTGCATAAGGAAAAGCATGATTTGTCCAACTGCAAATTCAAAACATCTTTGGGAATACATGTCCAGTTTAACCTGATATGTAATGTTGATTACTTTATTAATGTTTTTATTGAAACGAGAGATCAAGTTAGGTTGGGCTCCGCGGTCAATGTGATAGTACATTAAAGTGAGGCTGTATCGTATAGGAGGTAATGAGGCGGGGCGATGGGTGTACGTACGGACAAAGATCTGACTATTGACATACACGAGATCATCTATGTATAAGTATCTACTTAGAATTCTTAAGCTTATTAACAAGTTATGATGTCGAAGACTTGTTTTGTGACTTAAAATATTAACGGTTACAAAAACAGAAGAAGAAATACTTACGCATGAAGACCATGCGTATGACCAAGTATTTCTTCTTCTGTTTTTGTGACTGTAATATTAATTTTTTTCTTCCAATAGATAATGTTATTGAATTCAGTCCATGTATAGTAGTTCTCGCTTATCTAATTGAATAAAAATATGAATCTCACTTCCCAATTTGTACAGAAACGAGATGAATCATATCATTCCTTGGAGCGTTACGTCAATTGATGACCAATTTTAGTGTACTGTTGGAATCATCTTCTGTGAACTAACTTTGACCTTTATGTCCAGGAATTATGATTGTAAATTGGGTGTGAAATGATTTGTAAGGATGTATACACGTTTGTCATATCCTAAGTACTTTTTATTACAATATTTCGTTCCGAGATGGTCAGATAAGGAGCGACGTCTAGTTTTATTTTTTCAAGGATTAGTTTTTATTGTTAGTGGTGTATTATAAATATGTTTTCCTGTAACGATAATATTTTTTTCAGGCATTCATTTTGTTCTGTCTGTATCTTCAAATTGTTTTGTTGAAATCTACATTATTTGTCACATAATTTTAGCGTTACATATTTCTATAGTACCATTTTTCTCTTGATGCCTCAGGCAGATAACGAAAATCCTTGGGGCTCCCCAAGGTTCCATTCTCGGCCCCCTTTATTTTAATCTCCGCCAAAGTCAACTTGTCAATCAAAATCCTAATGATAACGGTGAAATCTGTAACTCGATCTCCGAATCGTCTTATTAAGACCATCAGTTAAGTTATAATTGCCGTGTATTGTGTACAGTGTAGTTAATTGTCCATATTAAAGTTAGTAATGATCATTAATTACTTGCCAATATGATTTCAGACGTTTACACGGGGCAGGCGGTCGTAAACTCTAGTCGGCGGATGAAAGAGCCGAGATAATTATGAACGTACGCATACGTAGATCAAATCGGGATCCATCGATCGATAAGGGATCTAGATATGTTGCACCGGCATCACTTGTTCGTATTACGTTTGTTGATGGCAATTTTATGTGCAATGTAACGCCGGATGACGTACGCGTTTTGTTACAAGATTTGTTTATAGATAGATATGGCGATGATATTGATTATCTTTTATTAAATCTTTGTCTGAATTATGTATTTGATGTGTAATCATGTTCCTGTCTTTACACAATATTTCCACGTGTTTTCCGAATCTAGATAAACTGTACTTTTATGTATTTAACTGTAAACTTTTATCTTCATAACCATTTTCTTATTGCAAAAATATTTAATCAAAACCTTTTAACACAGAAACACTCAATGATTCATTTAAACCTATAAAGTGTGGAATAAATCTAACAATGTCTATGTCGATAGAAAGGGATTCGCCATCACACACCATGTGACTGCACCGTAGATCTTCGTCTTTGTTCGGGCATCTCCGTCATCGGCCGCACGCGCTGATTGGAGTAAATGATTCCGCATGATCTTGTTTGGTTTTGTTCTGTTTACTCTGTCTCACTTGATGGTTTACGGTCTTGTTTTACTTTTGTTCGAGCAGTCAATTAGAGCAGACGATTTTTGTTTTAAATAATGCTTTGACATAGATTTTTGGTTGGTTTAGAAATAAACGATACAATAAACATATTTTTTAGGTAATTTAAGTAACAAAATATATCTCAAAATTTGACATAAGTAACATTAAACTTTCAAAATTTTTGTACCTGGAATCCAAACTCAGAAATGGCCAGGAATTCAAAGACGTTAACAGCATTATATCATTAGTAAAGAAGGAAACGAACAACATAAAACGTAGCCGTACGCGCATAATAGCAAGTGCACGTTCAATTTTCTCAATACCTGACTGGTCTAAACTTCGGGGCGTGGTTTCCAATACAAAATAGGTAATTGGCTTGCGAATCGAATATTTTTGTACTGCTAAATGTCACGAATGATGCGGTCACACGATATATAAAGATAAACGCGTCATTCATGGGATTATGGTGTTTGAAGAGTACTGCACTGGCAATGCAGGCAGACTATTTGAGTATAAGTTTTGTCCTAACAATTATGACAATTTGTTATTGTGTCCAGATAAAGTCAATTTAAACATGAAAAACGTATAATTAGCAACTCAAAAAACTATTAATTAACTTCCAGAGGAAGTGAAAAACAAGATGCGCCTATCAATAATAATGTTTTAGACCTTTAGACCCAATTAAAATTGAGAATATTGCAATTTGGAGGATACCACTTGCTACTTCAAATACCGATGGTACGGCCGCTGTAAATAAGGACAATTACGTGTCCACAAGGTGGGCTACCTCACTACATGGACGACCACTAATTGAAAGAAAAAAAGAAATTAAAACTAAGAACACAGAGAGCTTGATGGATAGACGAGCACCGAGCTTCGACGTCGCGGATCGATTATATGGATTAATGCGGCGATAATCGACACTTTTTGCTCTTATTTCGAATCGATTCTTTTTGTTTCCAAGCAGGTGATATCGACTGCTCCGTGTAGGTACCACTCGTGTGTATTATCTTTAGTTTATGGATCTCATTATCGATTTAAAATATCAAGATTGTAATAAATCTTCTGAAATTTTGTTGCGTTTCGATCTTGAGTTATAGTTTTTAATGTGCTATGTTTGTATTTACTCTATTTCTTTTTCTTATGGTTTCCTTCCATCCTTCATATTTTTCATAAAATTCTTACTGTAACTTATTATGTCTGTCAAAAAGCCATATATTAGACCACCCACGAGAAAAGACAAAGCTTATTTTAAAACAATAAACTCTACAAAATACCGTAGCTAACTGATGAAATAAACGCTAATTGATGGTTTATGGACAATTAGTTAACTGACTTCTGACAACTCCTAAGCTATAAATTATCTACTGAAAATCCGTAACCACTGCAATTTAATGCGACACTGCATTTCAACGGAGATTCATATTAAATGGATGAAAGCCAATTCAAAATAAATTATTATATGGAAACACGGCATGTTAAATTTGAATAGTCTTATTTGTCTTTGGCAACCAGAAAAGTTTGTGTTATACAGGAATTCCATCAGAAAAGGTCTAGGCTGCAATAATTTCTATATTTATGCGTTTTACTAATGTAGGAGAAGTAATTTTTGGCAAGCGATTCAGTCGTCTTTGTATAATATTGTTCTTGCCAAATTAAGATTCTGATATCTCTATTATGAATTACTAATCATGCTGATTTAATTACCATGTCATCTAAAACAGCTACATCTATTATCATTTTTACTTCATCATCAACTGTAAAATAAAATTCAACAAAGCTTTTAGTGGTAACAATAATTTAATAATGTTCCTCATTCTACTTGATATGCAAAACAATGCATATTTCATTAGCATTTGAAGGATACGCGGAAAAAATCACAAATACACCTTATGCATGTTCATTTCACAAAAATGACAAGTAACCATTCAAGGTAACTGTCAGTTTGGCATCACGTTCAACATTTTGAACAAAGATCTATGAGTTTAAAGTTACGAAAAAATAGACAAAAATTTGTTTAAAAATAAAGTTAAGAATGAATCAAATGTAAAGGCATTTCTAAGAAATATTAGCGGAGAAATGGATAAATAACATTAAAGCGTATACAGGAATGGTAGGATAAAATAAATAGACATCGCAAAGCAAAGAGCTTGTACCGTAAAGGTACCTTTTACCTTTTATAACATAAAAACGACTACCAAGGCGCGTCCGGGTCATATAATGCATTATAATTTTATACAAAGATACAAACTGCAAGACTCAAATGAATATGCAAAGGAGACTTGCATGTAGTGCGATTGAGTTATTGTGATCGCTTGGTCGTGTGCGTGGAGAGGAACGTCGCCATTCTGTTGCAATTGCGCAGGAGTGCGTGAATGCAGCGCTGTGTGTACACCGCACACGCATACGAAGAAATGCATATTTTATGACGTCTACTCACATTCTGTGCGGTGCCACAAAGAAATTATACGCGCATTAAATCCGTGGAGGTGTGATTTTTTTTTATTCATACTTTTTTTTTTGCTTGTGACCTTTACGAGAGTTTTAGATAGGTTTTATTTAAGATGTAGCGAATTATATGGGCGATATGCTTTGTAGTCGAAACTTTGGTCGGGAATACAGATTGGAGTTGTAAAAATAAATTGTAATAATAAGGTTTTGTTTACACCAAAAAACACGTCGAATGCTTTATTTCCTTCTTTATTGAAATCGTTTCTAGAGTTGAATTTTGGCAAATGATTTTCCGACAAGTTTATTCACCTTAAGTATAGCTCGGAAACCCATAACAATACGTATTATGATTTCAAATGACAATGCCACATAAATAGCTACAGGTTGTGAAGTTGCTAATCATTGATCTTTTGAATTATTATTTATTGTACTAGTTGATGTAGAGACAGAGATTTATAGGGATAATAATTTCGATAACAATGATTTTCCGGTCATTAATACATTCAGAAGTCTAATTCTTTCTTATACAAAGAATTAGAGACCACCAGTCATCACTATTGCTCATTGAGAGTCATAGTGATGACTGGTCATCTCTAATTCTAGTCAGAAACGGACCTCTAATGGACTAAAATTATCAACACAATGGATAATTTTAGTGCATTAGAAGTTTCTGTTTCTTCAGAATATTTGCTTTTGCCATTGGGTGGATTATAACATTGGGCTGAAATAGTCTTCGCGACCCTGGAACGCAAAAATAACTAAAGGAACACGGGTGGGCCTTAGTCAGTAATAGTTTGACACTCTCTTAGCATTCGGCCCAAAACGGGAAGAGTCAATTGATGATACCCCCCCCCCCCCCCCCCCATCAAAGAAAAATCATTGGGTTGTAGAGATCACTTACAGGCAAATAAACAAATATGATATTGTAAAAGTATTTTCAAGGTAGATTGAAGCAAGCAGCCTAATTTTGAAGATGGAAAGAAAAATACCCATTTTTTTATAAATCACAATGACGACTCAACAGTCTCTATTCCCGGGAGGATACGCAAGCAAGCGTCTATGTTAATTACCAAAGACTGCTGATGTGCACATGTGCCGCTCAATGGATGCACTGTCCTGGTGGCTGCAGCCTCTAAGCGGAAGGATTCGCTTCCTTTTCATGCTGACCGGTCGATTTAGAGTTCCGTGATGGTTAGATTGAATATGGAAGATAGAGTTGATCAACTTTCTAACTTCCTTTCGGTTGGTACTCGTTTTTCATTCGCTTTTTTGTTTTTCTTATTTTGTTTTTTGGCTTGAGAAATGTCAATATAACAACATAATAAGTATTCAAAAGAATATTTTTTTTTACTCCGAATTTATTTATTTTTTTGTAGTTGAAATTCTTCCAATGACTGCCTGCTCTCGAGTAGAGCATGAGGGCGTGTCAGATTTTTACAAACTAAAACCACACCAGTTTGTTTTTTTGTCTTTCAGTTACCTTTTGCGTTCTAAGACCACTGGTTTCCTTTTCAAAATTTCCCTGTAGCCCTAGCGGACATCAGCCCTGCTGGCCACCTACGATTTTGCTGACATCTATAGACTTTTACAGTCTAAAATCTACCGGTGTTTCTCCAGTTACCCTTTGCGTACCAGAACCATGGCGACTCTTTCAAATAATTTCACAGCTAATCAAAGAATATCATTTGAATTTGAAAGACGTTTATTCTGCAGTTGTAACTACTATAACGATGAAACATTGATATATATACTTAGTTATAATTTAGGTGTCTTCAAGGCTAGAGTGAATAGGCTCTTAATAAACGTGCGTCTTACCATCAACGATTCCATCACTGCTTACTATTAGGCAGGATCGCAGTCAAGCACTAGTTTATATTTAAAAAAAAAAGAAGTTATGTCCCTAAATGAAAATAAAAAAGTTAAGGGACTCGTTTTATATTATTACCTACAATTAATGAAACTTGAGTACTTTGGTAAGTAATTATATAAAATATGACATAAAGTCTTTATGGAATACAGTAATTGATAGTAAACTTGTTGGCTACGTCCGTCACAAGAAATTATATTTCCAACTATTCATAGGAACATTGATCATTATAAAACTATACTCTGTTATTATAAACTTTCCAAATTGGAGTTATAAATTAATAAAATTCATTATGAATATCACAGGAAATAATCTAAAACCCGACTAGATAAATAATAAAATAGGAACATGAATTACGGTTAATTATAATTATTAAAAAGACCCACATAATAAAAATTTCGAACCGATTTCCGCAAATATCGAAACCGATCGCAATTCGTTGTAAAAAAAAATCGGTAAAATATCAAAAGCAATGCGACCACTGGATATGGGATACTGACAGACCAATAAAAAACTACAATAATTACTTTAACTAGTTTGTCAAATTAAACGATTTAATATGACCAACACAACTCTTAGAAGAATTGTGTTATAAATGTAAAGAAATAGTTTCAATCAAAAACTAATTTAAAGTACAACAACCTAATCGATTTGAATGGATTAATTAACGATTAGAATCTATTCGGCTTGATCTCGACTAAATTAGAACATACGTAAGTAATCACGTACATTTTTATTTGGACCGGTTAAGCTCGAGTTCACTCAAAGAAGTGGTTCCGTATATTTTAACGGGTGCTGATAAATGTTTAATGTCTTCATTACTGTAAAAACATGATTGTGTCCTGGTGCGTTTGTTAATTGTTACTCCGTATTTTCTTTTGATAGACTTGAGTATATTGACAAGGGTAGAAACCACTCAACCACCAAGACATATTGGACGCATCTATTTCCATTGATGATGATACAATTTTACTTAAATATTCAAGAAAAGAACCTTTAAGTTTACAAATTTAAAACTTAAGCGTCTTTTTTAAAAAAATGATATTATCTAATGCTTGACTGCGATCCCAATCCCACCTGATGGTAAGCAGTGATGCAATCGTTGATGGTGAAGCGCACTAGTTTATTAAGAGCCTATTCACTCTAGCCTTGAAGCTACCTAAATTTTGTGATCAACATTAATCCTGAAAATTATGATAATGGTGTCCAACTTTGTTTTCTGTAAGCTTGTAAATTACGGAACCCAAATCACTAAACAATCGACATATAATCCGATAAAAAAATCGATAAATATCCAAGAACCTCGTAATAAACAAGAGAAACATAAGAACAACGCGTTTTAATTATTGTAATTAACAGATTTCTGTATAAATTATAACTCTATCGCCTCGGGAACACTTCGGCTAACACAATTTGTTTAGACAGAGATGGAAGATGGTTTCCTTGCGAGTGTGAAAGAGAGGAAATGTAACCGAAATGAAATAATCGGCGATTATAATCGGACAATCGGTTGTCACTTTTCGATAATTTATTTTATGATTTCAGATATAAATGGGAGTAATTCTTATGCGAAAGTGCTTTTATTGTTCTTCGAATAATGTTGCGGATCTTGTAATTTCTTATGTCTGGCAGAAATAATATTATCGCGTCATACTAATATTATGATATTAAAAATGTACTAATATTATTAACTCCTTTATTACTATTTAAGTATATTAAATAGTTTTGTCGTTTTTGTATATTTAATTTGTTTGTGTATGTGTAACATATAATGCTTGTGTAAATGTATTTTATTTCTGTAATTTGTTTCTGTATGTGCAATGTTGTATGGACTCTTGATTGTCCGAAATAAAAATGTATTATTTTTATTTATTTATTGTAAATATATATAAATTACATTATAAAATATCTTTTAAATCTAATCACAAAAAAAATATATAAAAATTAGCATCCCACCGGTATCGGGAACAGGGTCCAAGCTACCGGCGGTCAAGGCTACAGAGAAAGGAACTTCCTAACAATACGAGCCGTGTCCAGGTGTACCGTTTTCTGAATCAAGCCCTGTATTATTATTATTATTAAAATTGAAAGTATGTGTGTACCTACGCGTGTGTATATATTTTATTATTATTACTATTACTATTATTCCTCACGTTTAAACGTCTAAACGGGAATATCCTGTAAAAGCACTTTTAATCTCGGGTGTATGATCGCTTGGCATCTTATATTACTTTCAAGCTGGTTGTTGATAAAAAAAGCAAGGATTTGCAGTGGCGGTCCAGTGGTAACTACCCCGGCTCACGAGTGGTGCATCGTGGGTTCAAAACCAGGCAGGCGCTTTACATTGTGTAGTTTATTTTATCACCATTGCTTTCAAAACGGTGAAGGAAAACATTGTGAGGAAACCGGCATATCGTTAAACCTGCACGGGGCCCGCGTGGCAGATAACGATCCATTCTCTCCTAGAGAGTTTGTCGTTTGTTGAGTGCGCTATCCGTGCCGTTAAAGTTAAAAGTGGTCTAAATAACTAGTCAAAACTTATCGGATGGCCTTTTCTCTGGAACCAGAAACATCCTCCTCACAGTGCTCAAACCCCACACCTCCGCTATAATTTCGCTCCTCTGAAGTTATATGAAGAGTAGGGTGTACAACAGTAATCCATTACCCATATCTGAATTGATGGAAACCATTAGATAAGAAATCAATGACATTCCTAATCAACTTCAATAAGATGGAGAAAGTTTGTAATTGTGACCGAGGCGGAATCCGCCCGAGCCGCAAGTGAGGGTGGTGTGGAGCCGAGTGCTGCAGTGACATATTTCCATGTGTATCAAACGACGTTTTTCAATACAGCTACGAAGAAATAAATAACACGACTCGCGGGGATCGTTTAGCGCCCAGCTTGATACGATAATTATGGCGGGGACAAGTTCACGCACTTTTCCGCACTAGTGTAGATAACAGTTAATTGCATGCCTAAAAACGGTAAGAATAAGAGCGGGGGTATATTGATAAATTTAATATATTGTTATGCATTTACAAAAGTGATTTTTATCCTACCCTATCAGTAAAAGTTTTCATTTCAGAGAACAAAAAAATATTAAACTATAATAGATCCGCAGTACATTATATATTTATTTATATATTATAATTCCATACTTATGTTAATGTATGATTACAAACGGTCCCAGTTGTGACTCGGCATTAATTTCCGATGGATTGTCATTGAATTTATTCGCGAGACAATCCGAAGGGCAGACATGTTAATGAAGCTAAATGTAATGACTGAATTAATAACTAATGATATGTATAAGTTAACCTTAAGGTTTACATGAGAAAATAAGAAAGATTTGAGTGTTTTGAACTGGCTTTCTATGACCTTCCAGGCTAATATGACTGGTATCTGCAGCGGCATCACTTGCGTGAAAGTAGACAATTGTAAGAGAACATATTCCCGATTTGCAGAGCAGTGGTGGCCGAGTGGTAACGGCCCTGACTTACGAATTGTAGGTTGCGGGCTCAAACCCAGCCAGGTGCATTACTTTGTGTAATTTATTTCATCACTACTGCTTTCAAAACAGTGAAGGAACACATCTTGAGGAAACCGGCATGTCTTAGAACCAATAAATTCGAAGACATGTGACATTCACCAAACCGCACTAGGCCCGCGTGGTTGTTTACGGCCCAATTTACGGCCCAATTCCTCTCCTAGAGAGGAAGCCTGAGTCCCAGCAGTGGGAACATTAATAAGGCTGCTTATGCTTATATTCCCGAAATCATCATTATGTTCTATACCAGGGCATGGTCTACTCGTGTGCCAAACTTCATTTAAATCCATTTATTTAGACACACTACACTAGGAATTACTTTTGTATCGCAGGGATTGAACCCGCAACTATTAGCGAGTTTTATAATGCGCAAAAGTATATGAACCGCTGCAGTAAATAGAATCACAAAAAATTATTATTTATTTATGTACATTAAAAATGAAAAGAACAAATACAGATAGAAGATCACAAAAGGTACTGGATATATGTTATTTTTCAGGATAAATTCTAGATATATAATACTCGTAGCTCATTTAGTACGATAAAAAAAACAGAGCAAGTGCATGTCTGACTCGCGCAACTACCTATGAAAACAGTTCAATTTCCAAATCGAGTCTCAAAGATTTTTAGTATCCTTTTAGCGTCAATCAAAACCATCAATCATGACTGACAGGATTTTATCGCCAAACATTTTTCGTCATGCAAACGTCAGTCATCGCATTACACGGTAGGTTTTTCGCGTCAGTCAAGATATTTGACTGTGTCAAAACTGACAGCAAAACCTATCGTGTAATGGACCCCTTAAGAGCAGACGTTGTAGTGATGTGACCTGCTTCTGCGACATGTCGCAAGCGACTGCGCAGTCGCACGACAATCACGGCACACACCGGACGCACTGAAACTAAACTATTATACGTAAATGGGAAACGGTGTTTGTCTATTAATGCAGTCCCCTCGCGTATACAGGATAAATGGTATAGTTGGAAATATGTGCTGGGATTTTAGATGGCATTATAAAGAAGAATGCAAGTGTAGATTTTGAAACAGATGATTGGTGCGGTGGTTTAGGCGCAACTGTTGAACGTGGGGTCATCAAAAGTGATACCAGTTTTTATTTTTTTTATTTAAGTTTTATTTTAATAACAGGCCAGTATTTAATTTAAATTGGTGTTATGGGATAAAAACTAAAACATTTCAAAAAAATTATCATATACTTAATTATTAAAAATATCATTGAATTATTTAGGTACATAGGGTTTATAAATATCTAGCAAAATAATTGGCTTCTAACTAAGCTACTAAAAAATTCCTTTAGCATCATGCTACCTTCAAGTCTTTCCATTTCTAACTTAAACTAGCTTTTGACAGTGGTTTCGCCTATATGAAAATAGCAAATTACCCCAAGGGAACACATTACAACAAGTATTTTATATCCTATTTCAGTCAGGATGATGTATATACAATATATATATATATTGGTATGATGTACCCGTGTGCCTAATCCGTTCAAGCATTTGAGTGTGAAGGAGTAACGAACATCCAACAGACATATACATATACAAACTTTCGTCTTTATAATATTAGTGTCGTACCTAGGCACCTAAATTCCCCCTACTTTCCCCATCACTTTAAAACCTAATAATAGTAATAAAACACGTACAAGAGCCGTCTATTAACGTCACCCCGAGTTCCCTGCGCCCGCGCCGACAATTGACTGAATTCGCTTCTATTGAGCAGATTAGTACGCCGAGGTTTGACAATTACTGGGGGAGACGCGGGAAGTGGGGCCACTGAGAGTTACCGTAAATTGTGTGGAATTCTGTTGGGCTAGGAATGAAGAATGTGTGGTGTGATGATAAATAATATTTCAATAACTCAAATAGGTTTTAAAAACCCCTTTTATAAATCAATTTTTTCGTCAAGAAACTTAAGAAGAAACACTGAAATAAAATCAGAGGTCAAAGTCTCTTCTTAAAGTCCATACAGCGAATAAGTAAAATTATAATTAAGAAAACTAGGTAGATTAGTGTCTGAGATGGTCTTTTGAAGAAAGACCCACACAGATTTGATGGACCCGTCTAGTCAGTGCAAGCATGTCATGTAGCTCAACTCAGAACTATTAAGTGGCTCAACGACTTGACGATCTATAGCAAAGAAAACATTTGAGTGGATAACTACCTCACGAATGATTTTGATTGTAATAGACAGTTCAGAACAAAGGAATCCACTAAGAGCTGTAAATGTTTGTCATAACACAATATGTCAGTTTTTCTTTATATATAAAAGGAAAAACTGACTGACTGACATATCAACGCACAGCCAAAACTACTGGGACTAGGAGTGTGAAATCTTGCACAAGGTTCCTTTCATAACATCCTGAAGACGACAGCCGAATTTCCACAGTTTTGGCACCTCTTTTCAAAATTGTACACTTTGATACTAATGGGATAGTTTTGTCATTGCAGGAGGCTGGCCAATGCACTTTTTTGCACTAGTGCGAAACACACTAAATTACAAGCCTAAAACTGGGAGGATTTTCCGAAGAACGGTGCCAAAATTGTTGCCTCTCTTCGAGGGTCAAGACAAGTAAATAAATAGAGTCTAGAAACTATAGAGTATTACTAGCATAAACTAAACTCACTAATTTCAATACTTACCTAAAAATATACCTTTTTCGACAAAAATATCTTTTATTAAACGATGACCACATATCAGCGCCTACAAAGGCACCATTACATCATTAGAGTTGCTTATAAAATCATTTTACTCAATCATCTTTGGGTTAGGAGTTAGGAGGCACCTGTCAACTGATCTTTGGACCTGGCACGCGATTGTAGTCAACACGTACCTACCTAGATGCTACGTGTTTAGAACTTCTAATTAGATCATAGTGATAGTTGAATTATATAATACCCTAGTACTTGAAGAATAGATCTGTGGTAACCAAGTGGTAACTGACTGAGTTGTAGCTTGCGGGTACAAACCCAGTCATGCGCATTACTTAGTGTAGTTTATTTCAAGACCATTGTTCTTAAAAACGATGAAGGAAAACATCGTGAGGAAACTGACTACCACCGTATGCGCGGGCTTGTGGACGGCAAGTAATGAGTAGCTCGCCGTCCGACCGTCCGGTAACCGTCCGGACCAAGCCCAAATTGTCGACAGCGCGTACTGTTCCATGAGCGCCTCAAGAAGATGTCAGCAAACCCTAGGGGCCCAGCAGGGTCGACGCCTACTGGGACCTGCTTCTGAAAGGAAGACTCGGCCCTGGTACGAAAGCCAACGAAGGAACAGGAGTGGTTGTTAGTCAGTAAAAGTCTGAAACTATATCCCGCTCCGCCCAAGAGCGAGGGATGCCATTAGATGATTTTCCGACCGAAAAAAACCTATGTGACATATAGAGTTAGTTCACAAACACATTCAGAAGAAATATATATATAAAGATATATTTCTTTTATGAATTGTATGTGTGTAGCGTATGTGTACATAGTAGCGTTCTGTTTTCCAACAAATACGACAACTTCGTTTATTTCGCCGACTTAGGAGTCAACACATTGACTATTCTCTCAATTTCTTTCAAAAACCTCATTATGAATGCAAACAAGAACTTTAACTAATAATGATATGCGTTTGTCAAACACATTGAAAACAAACCGTCGGTATCCAGAAAACGCTGCATTCTTACACTGACGCGTGAAAAATGACACAACTCTAATTTATTCTATGATCAGTCATTTGGTACATTTTCTGGTTTAATTAACGTTTCGTCACAAATATTTGGTTTTAGTGCAGTGAACTGCCTTTAAAATATGTTTTTTTTTTTTTTCGGTGGGGTAATCATCTTATGACGCTCCTAGGCGAGATAGTGTCAGACTTTTACTGACTAGAAGCCAGTTCCTTCGTTGCTTTTCGTACCAGGGCCGAGTCTTCCTTTCAGAATCAGACCCCAGAGGCCCCAGTAGGCTTCGACCGTGGGCCTGCTGGGCCCCTACGGTTGCTGACATCTCCTTGAGGCGCGCTTGGAACAGTACGCGCCGTCGACGACTTGGGCTCGATCCGGACGGTCGAACGGCGAGCCACCCATTGCTCGCCGTCCGCAAGCTCGCGCCTACGGTGGCCGGAAATCGGGATTTGAATCCCGGCGGCGGTTGAGGCGTGAGGACCGCCGCCTCCTTTGCCAGCATTACTGCTTCGCAGAAGGAGGCGACCGTCTGCCACTCCTCCTCGCTCCGGACTATGGCCTGTACCAAGGCCCGGCGCGAGAGATCGCTGCCGCCGTTAAAATATATGTTGGTGAAAGCTTGTGGAAATAGCGATAAGTGGTTTTGTATGATGTGATAATAATTATATTGTATGCACGTTTCCCTATGGGCGAATTTTCGAGATTGTGTTGAAGACCTATCATTAATTATAATGAGTGGTTTGCACAATTAAAAGTTACATGGACTTTGTGTGGATTATGGACATGGCATTTTGACTGACCTGTTGGTCTAGTGGTTAGTGGCCCTGACTGCTATGCCGGAGGTCGTGGGTTCGATTCCCACCCAGGACAAATGTTTGTGTGATGAGCACGATCATTTGTTCTGTGTCTGGGTGTTATTTGTCTATATATGTATGTATTTAGAAATATATAAGTATGTTTATCAGTTGTCTAGTACCCATAACACAAGCTATGCTTAGCTTGGGACTAGACGGCGTTGTGTTATAGTTGTGAGATATTAAAAAAAAAAAAAAAATGTAGCAGCGTTATTTTTGGCGAAAAAACATCTGATAACCGCTCTCGCAATGGGTGGACCCAGAGAGTGTCAGACTTTTACTGACTAACTAAACACATCCGTGTTCCTCCAGTAGCCTTTCACGTTCCAGGGCCACAGTAACTCCTTTGAAAAATCTCGTAGCATCGTCCGGCCGACCGACTTCCAGCCGTCGGCGTGTGTGCGTGCGACGGCGTTTAGTGTTCCACGTGCGCCTCAAAGAGATGCCAGCAAAACCATAGGAACCCAGCAGGGCCGAAGCCTACTGGGGCCATGGGTTCTGAAAGGAGTACTCATGGTCCTGGGACGCAAAGGGCAACTGAAAGAATATAGGTGTGGTTTTAGTCAGTAAACGTCTGACACGCCCTACCACTCCACCCTAGAGTGAGAGAAGCCATTAGATGATTTCCCACCTTAATAAAATATTGATTAAGATTAAAAAACTGGGCAAGTGCGAGTCGGACTCGTGTACTGAGGGTTCCGTACAAACTTACCTATATTAATAGTTCAATTCTCGAATGGAGTCTCGAAGATTTTTCCGAATCGCAAAAAAAAAAAAATATTTTGTGATGTAATTACAAATTTACTGTTTTCAGATTTTTTCCTATAGTTGTGCTATGAGACCTTGCTTTATGCCAAATTTCAGGATTCTGAGTCAACGGGAACTAATCTATGAATTTTGATTTCCTTGAGCGTCGAAATATACGTTTTTTGCGACATAAACGACCGTATCTTCGTTAACTTAGAAGTTTGATTTTTCACAACATCATGGGACCGCAGACTTGACTATATGGTTTTAATTTCATCTCAATACCTCCACGCGTTCCTAAGATAAAGGGTCTTGACAGACAGACAGACCGACAAAAAAGTGATCCTATAAGGGATCCGTTTTTTTTCCTATTCAGGTACGGAACCCTAAAATCTTTTTTAGGCTAAATGCAAAATAAAATAATATCTACGTTTATTATATTATAGAACCTACAAATAATCCCTGGGAACGTATCAAGCCACCTGTCGTATGTGGCACGATTCAACATCACCCTGTGAATACATCATAAGCCACTCCGACTAATCATTAGTCCTATTGTTTATTCAGATATTGCGGTACTATTCAGGTGTATTGCACTTAGGTTGGTAGATGTGCAATAAGTAGGAATATAGGCCTATCAAGTTTAGTTATCAGTCATATAGCTTGGGACATTGAGCTATTCCAACTTATTAAAGAGAGGTTTTTATAAGCTGAACTACAAAATTGTTAGGTAGCCAGCAGGGCAACTAAATAAACAGGTGGGTTCCAGCCAGTAAAAGCCTGATACTCCCACTTGCTCCGGGCGGTGTAATTTGATGATTCCCCCCAACCAGAAAAAGGAATGACCCATGAAAGGAAAGGACCCATGGTAAGAGTCAGATAAAACAGTGTCCATGGAGTTTCTTGTTCTTCTCCATAGAGATCTACGCTTTAGAACGTGTCATTTAGCTTCACTTTATTTGGTGACAAAAGTGCCTGTAAATGGTCCATTTGAAATAAATGCTTTTGATTTGAGTTGATACATTTGCAAAATCGGTTATTGACCCAAAAAGTCAATATACTTTATTTCAAATTTATCTAGCGCCTATTAAAGGATCTCGTGTTAGCGCCTATGTTGTCTTAAACTTCAAATAATAGTCAAAAGATACTCAGATACCTTGTTCGAAGTTGCGTGTGATAATTGTTACATCGTCATAGGACCTAGTTTACAATTTAGTTCTAACGTTAACATTCTGAAACCCATGTCCTAATAGCCGCTAATCTTCATAAGTATAGTTCAGTGACATTTAGCGACCGCTGAAAACTGAAGGTACTAAATGATCTGCCTCAGTTATTACGTAAATGGTTTCGCTTATGCAGTTTTCAGATGATCTTTGTGTCTGTTTTATTTATTGTTCGCGCATGATCACTATTTCACCTGGTGGTAAGCGATGATGTGGCCGACGATAGAGCACGCTTGCCTAGAAGTAACCTATTCACTGTTGTCTTAAAGACCCCTAGGTTGTAGCTATCAGGAATAACAGACTCCGACAGGGAATTCCACTCCTTAGCTGTACGCATTATGAATGTGTTCCCAAAACGCTTTGTACGTATGGGTGGGATGTCCACCATGTACCGGCGGCGCAACGCCGTACGACTAGTGCTCCGATAATGGAATGGGCTTGCCGGAATTAAATTGTGCAATTTCAACGCACACTTCCCGAGGTGTAATCGATAGAAACTCGACAGGCTAGCAACTCGGCGTTGATGCTCAAGGCTTTGGAGTTTTGATTCAACAAGTGCATCATCACCGATGATCCTCTTGGCTCGCTTCTCAATTGACTCCAGAGCATCAAGCTGGAAGCTGATTGAAAGTGATGATATGGTCGACGATGGAGTGCGCTTGCCTAGAAGTAATCTATTCGCTCTTGATTTAAAGATACCCCAGGTTGTAGCTACAGTTTTAATTTTAAGTATGGACAAAATAACGGTAGTCTGTTTTTAAATTAAGAATCAATCTTTGATTTTTAAACTTGCTCTTTATAAACAATTAATTATTATTGCGAGACGGAAACACTTAACAGCTTCTAAGTTATGGCAATTTACCAGATTTTAAATTAATACTGTCTGAGTATGTGCCCCAGATTTGTTTAATTTGCACTTTTTTTTACCGGACAAAATACTCCGTAAATCTTTCTAAATTCTAGACATTTATACTAAAAATTTATTGCTCAACATTTAAGGTGAAAGTCCCAATTATCGTCTCAAGACTAATCTGAAAAACCGAATTATATTTTTTTACAAATAAATAAGAATAATGATTTTCATTTTAATTTTTAGTGTCCTATAAATCAAATTCTGCGTAATCGGTATCTAATAACACTAATAAAATTCTTACGGTCCAACCGTTTCGATATAATTTCGCGAATGATACAGGGAGGTAATTAAACAGTCGTATAGTTTTTTTGGTAATTTGATTACTCACCGCTTGCCTGCAGTTTTCTTTCCTGAGAGTCGTCTGCATCCATCGAAGATTGCTTTTGGAAGAAACCCTAAAAAAAATATTTATTGAATTTTTAATTGCTACTCGTTTTTCTTGTTAGTTAAGAATTGATTTTGAAGTTAATTACTGATCGTATTCATTTTTGGACTTAAAAAGAGAGTTTCGTTTTAAATTTCATTGAATTCACATTCTTTACCAACAAAAAATGCAAAACATACTTTTAGCTAGACTGAAATGGACATTAAGCGTTTTATTATTATGTTCTCACAAACCAATTTACATAATCTTGTTTCTATTCATATCTGATCTAACAATTTTATTGTACAAACAGCCCCATTATCTAACAATACACACCTGCATTTGTAAATTAGCCAGATCCTCTAAATTTTTCCTCATCAGAAGGTTTTGTTGCTCAAACTCCGACACACTGTTGGCGGCACTCGAGGTCGCCGATTGTTCCTTAATAACAAAAAAACATCTTATCATTCGTTAAATCTAACTTCACATTCTATTATAATCGCATACCATTCATACGTGTGCAAATGTCCGGATTATTGTCAATTTCAAAGAATTGTACTTAAGAATTTAAATATCATTGAACCGACTCGAACTCGAAAAGGAATAAATAGGTATTTTATTTATCTGCCTCGTTCGTACAGCGTTAATAAATCTTCTTATGGCAAGAATACTAAAGTGATGATATTAAAAAATATGACGATTGGATGCAGACGTTTCGAGCGATTTGCATATTTTCTCAGACCATATAAATAAAAATGTGTATATTAGTTATTACCTGTCCATCCGTATCTCTTGAGACACTAAGATCAAGAGTTTGCTCTCCATCATCAGACCCACTTCCATCTTCTTCTTGACCTTGAGATCTGTTGAACAGTCTCATTGATTGCTGGTTTATTATTTGTAATGCTCTTTGTCTGAAAAAAAATACCATTAGTATTTTTATCTTGATCTTAAAATATGATAAGTTTATTTGCATCAATTATACCTCTGAGCTTCAATGTCATTATCAGGTGTTTTCGGTGGTGTGATATTAGTAGAACCCTCATCCTCAGTCGCTGATGAAGATCTTCTCATACTTCTGTCAGTTCCATCTTCCATTCCAGAATCATGCCGTCTTTTTAAACCTAAAGGCAGCTGCGTGAACGGTTTACCTATAAAAACTACACTGTTTAAGGCTTAATCAAGAATAGATAAAATCACAATGATCAAGTTGTCAAAATGTTTGGTCGTAAAGCTAAGAAGATTATTGTCATAAATTTTATAGCAGTGTAAAATATATATTCGTTTCTAATGAGCTCACCTTGTAGAGCTTCTAAAGCTCTAATCTGTCCACTGATGGCATCAGCGACTTCATTAGAAGATAATCCATATATCCCGAGCAGTTCCTTCATGGTATTCATAGCATAGTCCCTCAATATCCTATTTGTTGCATTTGATGCGTCACCATTCTGTTGCGTCTCAGTCGTCTCTATCTGTTCTTGGTTCTCTTCTAATCTCTCATTTGCATTTATATCCTGACCCTTGTCCTCGTCTGAATCCGAGTCCCTTCTTCTCGGAGGTGAATTAGTCTTTATTAATTGAGATATAGCAAAAGGATTTTTGGCACAAAACGTCTTATTTTGTAAATTACTAAAGTTTAGGACCGTCCGATCTCTCTCGGCGCCCTGGTTTATTTGTAAACTATGTATGTACGAATGTTGAAACGAGTCTGCTTTTTTATCTTCCGGTAACCTATTTTGGTAATTTGAGTCTATGTTTTCATTGGAGTCAGTGCTTAGTCTTCTGCTGAGGTCGACAGCGCCACCTTTTAGTAGACTGAAGTTTTTGACACCAATTTTAGCATAATTTCCATCATCTTTATCATCTTCATTAACGTTTTCTGGGGTTGTTCTATCGTTTCCGTTGATAGGACTACCCGGGTCATCACAGTTTACTCCGTTTGAGTCGTCAGAGAAGGCGGTAGCGTTGGGAGCACATCTAGGTTTGAAATTTTTCCTCTTATTTCTTTTTGGCATGTTGTAGTAAGGAGACATATCGGTGCTGTGCTCTTCCTGGTGGTCTGACGACTCCGGCCATGTCGACGTTTCATGGTGTAAGTATAGCGGTTCCTCCGGCGTTGGCTGTAGTCTCTCGTGGATAGATTCCTGGTGAGCAGCCATCGCAGTAGTCATTGCAGTATTTGGACTCTTTCAAGGATCACAACCTGAAACGAGTCCGCCCTGTGAACACAAACGAATACGGTCAGTTTTATATAAACAATCAAATTAAACTCAATACATTTTAGCGTCCAATCATAACAGTGATTCATTTTCGTTCAATTTAAATTGAAACAATGTGTTGAGAAGAAACAATAGTCTTTTGTTGACAATAAGATTAGCTGAATACTGTGGAATGTTTTGAATTTAAATTTTCTCTTCATTGTTTGGAAATAATTAAATTGATTATTGGCACATTTTGTTACCTGGGGAGAAACTTCATGAAGCTATCATTTCCTAATTGGCTTAATAAATATTTTAATCAGTCTTCAAGATCAGCCAATGTCTATGCATCATCTGGAACAAAAAAGAAACATGTGTAAGTAAATATGTCTGTAAGCTTAACGGCTAAACAAGTCGGATCCGAAATTGAGTAAAATTACACATCACGATATAAAAATATACGCTAGATAATGTAGTCTAGTCATTAATTCTATATTATTACTATAAAATTGCTTTTATAATGAAATACTCATAGAAGCCAAAAATTTGTTCTGACACGGAACTTATTAGGGCAAAAAAATTCTTCAAACACCAAAATTTCGCGTAAACCAATTTGATGTAAAAAAACGTTCCGTTTTCTGGCCGTATTGACGTAACTCTGTAATTTAAAAATAATTATATGTAAAAAAATCCACGTGAAGTAACACGCATCGATCAAGTGAGTCGGTATGAAATTAATTATATTCAACATATTAGATCTATTTTCGAGAAAACGAGATTGCTTGAAGCGAGGCGAGAAAAAAAAACGTGTATTCATGTCGAAATCGGTAACGTGGTTTGGGTGTACAATTACTTATTAAAAACTAATACAAAGCTGTGGCCTTCGGTTACGGGTCACAATATAACTATCGATCTCTCGTTATAGTAAGTGGAACGTCTCAAAATCGTGTGTTTACCCTACTTTTTGATTTCGGACGTTGACTTGATATATTTGGCTCTCGGTTACATGTCCGATCGTTTTAAGTAGCCGACGTTGTAATTGGATGAGTTATTTCAACTTTCCGTTAAGTTCGAGATTTGAAGTGGCTTCACGTGTGTATGAGTTAGAAAGTCGTTATTGTTGATGGTTATAAATTGTTATACAATTCTTACTACAGCACTAGTGTCTTTTTATTTTACTGTATACTCTCTGCCAATCATAATTGGGAAAATGAAGAATCGTGATATTAAAAAAAAACAATGTTTCAACATTTTGAAATACAGTTTATGCTTTGAAGAGTTAAATGAATGTGACAGAAAAGTATTTGAGTTTTGAGCCCCTCATCCGGCTGTATCTCCGGTTTTGACATTATGATAAGTGAATGATCTAATAACACAGCACATGTTTTTGAAGTATTATAATAAAAAACTTCGTCAACGTCTGTTTAAATCATCAGCATTAATGAACACGATTTTTTAGTTTATTAGCTTTATCTTAGACTTGCAAACTAAGTTTTTTTGTTTTGCTCTCATTTTTAAGCCAGTATTATATTAGTCACTATGTGCAATGTGAAAGTTTAAGGAAAACCAGACATTGAATGTTTCGTAAACTAATTAATGTTTTATTAATTTGTTGGAATTTTTTCTACATTATTATTAAAGAAAACAAACAAAATGAAAGAGCACTTACTCCCACAATTGACATAATATTCTTATATATTGGGATTTATTAGCATATTGGTTATATGTTTGATTTATTTATGTTTCTGTGCACTGAATCCTACCCTCAAATATGATCTCTGTCACTCAAAGGTTTTCTGGCACAAAATTACAGAGTTATAAACTTGATTTTGTTCAAGAATTGTGAAATCACAATTTTTTTTTGTGTACAATAAAGAATAAAATTATCTCACTAACAATTTATCGATTTTTGAGAATCACTTATGCAGTTTATTTATTTCGTTTTTATTTCAATACACCCTTTTAAAATTTTGACAGGTTTTAAACCGCGATTAGCGTCACCACAACATTAGTAACTTTTCAGGAAAAGTTTTTTCCTCTAAATAACTTATCATAGGTTTCTCCAAGGTACATAAAGTTTTTGTTAAGACATATAACACGAAGTTTCATGTTCAAGGAAAAAAATCTCATTTATATATCACTTTGTACCTAATTTTTTTGTTTCTAATCTCATGGACGATAATCGGTGCACCCACCCTTCACTAGGCATGTGACACTGTTGACAGTTTTAAATTTTCGATGTCGTGTGTCGATAGTAGTGATGTGTAGAGACGGGATATTATCGATATGTCGATCAGTAAACTTACAAACTTGATGCCTGTGATACGTTTGTCGTAACAATCGACTACCGAAAACAGTAGTTTCGTAACTTGTTTAAATGTTTAGTTCATGTTTGATATTTAGATGAAAGATTACTATACAGAGTGAAGGTAAAATATTATTAAATATCCTTTACCAGGATTTCCTTGAAACCATTTTTGATATTTTTACAAAGCCACCTTACATAAAGTCACTGAAATTAATAAATTGAAAAGTATATATCTGTACTAGCTTCAGCCAGTGGCTTTACTCGCAAAACTCATGCTATGAAAATAATATTATTAGCCTATAGCACTCAGGAATTATGGTACTACATATTAATGAAAGAATTTTTAGAATAGTTTCAGAGACCTCCTTGCTTCATCAATTTCACTCCTTCAATATTCCTGCATCAGTTTCTGTTTCTGACTCCCCACATACAATCATAAAAATTTTACCTCTTTATAATATTAGTTTAGATAAGTTTAAAGTGAGTAATAACGGGATATAATACCCAACAGCATTGTCTTAACAATAATAATAAAAAAAATCAGCTGTTTTTCCTTCTACGAAACAGCTTGTCCACAATTTTATAGCTCAATTCAAATGAAGTAATCAACAATAATATACTTTTCTCTTGCTCATATCATCGCTCCATAACGTTACAGAGATCAGCAGCCATGAAGGGCTGCATTGTCCTTTAGACATCGCGAGTAAAACCAATTGTGGGTACTAACAGCTACTTTAAAGGCAGAACCGCTCCATTTTGGACACAGCCTTGGTAGGAACAATATCCAATAATAACAATAAAACGAACGCAGTTATGCGCGCGCGCTTTATTAATATTGATCGGGATTCAAAATGGCGGCCAAGATGGCGGCGCGAATAGCGGAAACGGATTAAATTGAAATCTAGATTGGGTGCGATCTAGTTTTGTTTGTTTAATGATTTAATTTAGATATATGTTTTGGACGTTTAAAATCTTGTGTTAGTTTTTATTGAGGTACCAAAGTTTTTTTTTTTTTCACGTTTGATAAGTGTCGTCTCGTTTGACAAAAAAAAAAAATTAAGCTGATTAACTCCTACTTCAAAGCTAGTATATGTTATTTATTTATTATATACTTTATTGTTCTTATAAAAAGAAACATAAGAAAGAAAAATACATACAATGGGTGGCCTCATCGCATTCTGCGATCTCTTCCAGGCAACCTAGAATATATAGGTGTTGAATAAAAAAAATTTTTTTCATGAATTGGTAATAAAATTAAGCGTATCTTTTCCCTCATGAAAACTCTGCAATCTGTTTATATTATTAAAACACAGTTTTTTTTTTTTCAAGACTGCGGTATTGTTCAGAAAGTAATCGTGGCCCTGGCGCATGCCTTTTTTTCAGGTGGAAAACCATCCAATGACTTCTCGCGCTCAAGGGTAGAACGAGAGGGCGGGTCAGACTTTTACTGACTAAAACCCACCTAGGTATGTCCTTCAGTTGTCCTTTGCATTCAAGGACCAGGGTATCTCTTTCAGATCCCCATGGCTCTAAGGGGACAGCTATCGCATGCCTAAATTGTCCTTTTCAACTGAAAGAATACACGTAGGTCATAGTCAGTCATAGTAGTCACTTTATTCTTCAATGTGTTATTATGGTTTTTATTTAATGTATTTTTTTAGTTTGTAAGTTTCTACTGTACAACGCCTTGGACTTCCTCCGTAACGTTGTACAAGTGCTTATAAATAAATAAATAAATAGTCACAGGTATGTCATAGTCAGTAAAAGTCTATCACTTCATCTTGCTCCACCCAGAGTGGAAATAATTATTTAATGATTTCGAACTTCATAAAATGGGATCCTATGATATTCGATAAGATCTAGGAAATTGAAAACATTGTAGCGTTTCATAATAATTTTTTTTTGTATAAAGGAAAATATTTGAGGAAAATTCATCAACTTTTGTCACAAAAATATCTAACAAGCATCTTTTCACAACGCCTTGATTACGCTATTCAGCATCTTCGTCTTTTTAAACATCTTATATATATATACACAAAAAAAAAAAATTGTGTCTGTTTGTATATCAATTCTTTTTTTTACTAAATGCTTGTAAAAGTATCATCATTTGAGCCGAACGACGTCCACTGTTGGACATAGGCCTCCCCCACTTGTCGCCATAACGACCGGTCTAGTGCGTATCGCATTAATCTGATTCATATAAAAGTGTATGCGTTACCTATGACAAAAATGCTATTTTTTTAATTTTTGTAAGTATGTTCCGGGTAATTTCCGAAACTGGATGGACTGGATTGATTTTGACAGGACTTAAGTAGACAGCTGATGTTATAAGGAGTTACCTAAGCTATTTTTGTTTTCGAAAAATAATTAGGAATTAATATATATATATTAATATAATATGTTTTTTCTCTATAACTCAAAGGTTTGCTGAGAGAAAACTTATTGCTGAGTTAAGCTCGCTTTTATACATGAACTGTTTGTATCACTGTTTTTATGTACTATAAAGAATTAAAGAGAAGAAGAGGTAGAGAAGAAGAAGTAGTAGTAAAGAAGAAGTAGAATTAAACGCAAAAAAAGCAAATTTCTTAAAATTCAATGTTTTACAAACTACACGCAAATGGAGTCACGGGCTCTAAGCTTGCAGAATAAAAGATAAAAACAATCACAAAATGTTGCAATTCCAAGTTATTTTTCCATTACAACCCGATCAGTAATCATGACAAGTTTTAAACAGTTTATCTTTATCTTTTATCTTCAAATCCTAATTACGATTTACAAAAGATTGCGTAACTTAATGTTTTAAATCTTTTTAGATTAATTACGTTTTTGTTGACCTTTGCCATTGAATTTGTGCAAGTTTTTTTTTTGTATTCTATTATAAAGCTTTATTATAGACAAATAATAAAAGACAATAGACTTTGATTGTGGCGTTGTTGTAAGAGACTTAAATGTATTGCAGTAATGTAATACAACGGTTTGACAATTTGAAAGCAGTAGGTTACATGTTCGTGAACTGGACATAATTCTTTTGTCAGTTATCTAGGAACTTGAGCTGTAGGATTGTAGGATTATTCGAAAGGATCACTGTAGCCCTGGAACACAAAGGGCAACTAAAGGAACACGGGTTATAGTCAGTAAAAGTCTGACACCCCCTCTCGCTCCACTTTAGACCAGGAGAAGTTATTTTATGATTTGCCACCACAAAAAAGTCATAGCTACCAATTTTTTTTGACATACATAAATAAACCGTAATGAAACTAGTCATCAAAATTGATTGTCCACCAATAAGTTAACAATAGGTATGATTGAAACACATTCCACAGTTATAAGAGATATCGTCAAGGTCTATTCGTGCTAAACGCATGTATGTTTTTGTTGCAATACTTTGAGTACAGACAGCAAAAAAAGAACACAATCTTAGTCTGCAATTTAGAAAGGAGAAACATAGTGGGAAAAGTTGTTTTTTACGAGTTTTTGCGGTAACTAACCATAATTTGCCAAATATCAAATTAAAAAATGCCGTTGCAATAGCCACAGTTAACAGCCCCACAATGCAGTAATCACATAAAATTAAAATCCACAAATAACCGTGTTATGACAGATTGAATATTTGAAAATAGAAATAAAACGTTAATACAAATCAGAGACTTTACATCTAGAAAAATAAACTTTGACAAGACAAGACGGTCTCACAATAAGCTTAGTTAAATAAAAACACATTTACCAGAGTAAATGACCAGTATGAACAAAAAAACAGTATCATTAATCATTTTCCTTTAAAAAACGTAATACAATATAATATTTGTGTAACTGGTTGTACAGACATTGCTGGAGCAAAAAAAAAAAACGAAACGTGCGCATGTAGCAATCATATTTTGAATCTAGATAAGTTAGTTTTTTTTTATTTTGGGTAGGCTCGCGTTTGACTTACATCTCGCCTGATGGTAAGCGATGATGTGACCAACGATGGAGCACACTTGCCTAGAAGTAACCTTTTGACTAAAACCACACACAAACTTTTGACTTAAAGACCCCTAAATTTTAGTTGAAATACTTTTTTTATTCAGCCTATACTTTCCCACAGCTTGGCAAATGCTAGGCGTCTAGGTCATCTCGCCACTTCTTTCCAAGTCAAGCTCGGTGGCGTCGTCCATCCTCAGGTACCCACTTTGTGGAGATTTTTGCCCAGCAGTCAGTGTGCACGCCCAATCCCATTTTAGCCTAGCAGCCTTTTTCCTACGTCTATAATCCCCGTCTTTAAGCGCAGCGTGTTCCTCATTCTATCGGCACCTTTAATATATTTTAGATGAATATTTTTTGTGTGATATACTTGTCTTGCTAACCGTACATAATAGGATATAAAAATATCTAACATAGACATTAGAATGTTAATTCAACAAAATTTTAATCTGACAGTTTGCCGTTATGATATGATGGTAATTATTTATTTAATTTACAATCAATGTAACTGAATAGTGAATAGTTTAGGTCTCTTTGAAGTTGAAGTAACATGGCATAACATCTTGCCTACACGCATAGGAGCAGGCAGAGAACTAGGGAGCCTTTGACTGAAGTCACGATTCTAGACTACGGGCAATTAAGAACTTATATAGAAGAACACAAAATGAAAAATAGGACACATTTGGCACAGGGGTTAAGCAATTGGCTACTGCGCAGCTGTGTGGCGTGTTCGTTTCCCGCACGGAACAAATATTTATATGGCCTACAGTGATACTTGTTCCGGGTCTGCCAACCGCTTAACGTCTAAGGCACGGAGGATTCTGAGTAAATAACACTGTCACCCATCCACGGTCTGACCTCGGGAACAGTTGCTTAACCTCGAAGATCGATCCGTGCAGAACAATAATTAGCATAATAATACTGTACAAGTTAAATCACCTGGGATTTTCAACTGGGTAGTAATAATACGGTAATATTATAAATAACAGGTACGTACACCTGTTATTTCTAGACAGATAGACGACACTGTCTATACTCGTAAAACAGGTATATTCAAACGTCTAGACTTAATATAAATCTAACACCATTTTTATCTAAAATCTTAAACTCCGAGCGTGCGATTTTTAATCAATAAATTCAATATTTATACCATCGCTACCCACAGTTTTATATAAAATACTTAATTATAGTTAACAAAAACTTTGCCTGAAGCTAAAACACATAAATTGTGTATAGAAAAGTTGCCGATTTTGTGTGCGTAATAAAATTAATATCTATTCAGGGTCTTTGTCTGTCTTTACCAGACTAACCAAACATATTTAAATATATATAGTAGCATAATCAGCCTTATAATGTTCCCACTGCTGGGGCTCAGGCCTCCTCTCTAGGAGTGGCAATGGGCCGTAAACCACCACGCGGGTCCAGTGCGGATTGATAGATGTCACATGTCTTCGAATGTTTGCTTCTAGGACATGCCGGTTTCCTCACGATGTTTTCCTTCACCGTTTGTAGAGCAGTGGTGATGAAATAAATTACACAAAGTAATGCGCCTAGCTAGGTTCGAATCCGCGACCTACAACTCGTAAGTTAGGGCTATTACCAATCGGCCACCACTGCTCTTTGCCTCATTAATATACTTATTAATTTCATAAAATAGATTTTTTAAATTATTATTGATAGGCTTGCGTCTAACCACTATCTCACCTGATTGAAAGTGCCGGTGATATCGACGATGGAGAACGCTTGCCTAGAAGTAAACTATTCACTCTTGACTTACAAACTCCTAGGTTGTAGCTTTCAGAAAACACGGACTCTGGCAGAATCAATATATAAGATGAAAAAAGAGCTTTTAAATAGCAGTAGGTAACAGTAGATTAATTAAAACATATTTTAGTTCTAATAAAGATACAAAATCTCGTTTAATAGCAGGCGGAGACGCGTGCTTAGCTTATAGAGTCATGTATGGTGAAGAGATAAGATATTCTAGTTGCGCCCACGCCGCTAACTCGATCTAATTAAATTATAATATCGATAGAAACCTATAGAGTCGATTGCTTTTCTGATAAAATTTGTAATGGAGTTTTTTTTTTTTAATAATCATACAAGAATTTAATTTAGAAAGTAATTTAGTAAGAGTACAGTGAAATTTATTTATCTAACGAGCAAATCAGAATTACATTTTATGCCTTCATAGAAGTTTGGCTAGTGTGCTGCGTGTCGCGGGTTCGGTTCCCGCTCGAAACTTATATATTTGTATGGTAAATTAAACTTATTTTGCAAATAGGTTTAACAAAAATTTTAGGAGCTGTGTTACTTTTTTGTTGTACAATAAAGTTCTCAATCTAATCTAATTCTATTGGATTTTTACATGTAATTTTTTATCAATTTTACAGATATTTGTTTCGGGTCTTAGTATCTTGTGTACGTGAGTTCACATATTTGTAAATATATCCTCGAATGTACAACACAACACAACACAACTGTGTTTTATAAATTAAAAAACTTTTGATAGTTCCTACTTATTTCAATTAATATGCTTAACCTTTTCTAAATTACGTTAGCACTAGGATGCAACTTATATCAGTATATGATTTACCCGATAACTGGGTAACACAATACCCCTAGGCATAATTGTTGTTAGAACAAAGATCTATACTACTATACTATATGTACGATAGTCGGGAATAAGGGCTTAACGTGTTTGCCGAGGTTCGGTATATAATGGATGGTTACCCATCCAAAAACCGACCTTCGCCTCAAGTATTGGCTTAACTATATTTTAGGTTTATTTTTCAGTCTGAGTAGCCACCCATTCCACTCTTTTTGACATAAAACACGCTACAAAGTGACTACAATCTTAGTTAAACTATCAAAACTAAAACTGTCACAATAACAAAAAAAAGAACATTTGAATTTCAAACATCGTCTCCACTCGGCCAAGTTCGGGAGCGAACGATAATTCAAAGGCGCGTATTCCAAGTGATCGTTATAGGCCGTAAAGTCACCAATAAAAACGATTAGCGGCCATTTGAATATTCAAATGCCGAACACCGCTTCCAAAATGTGAATGAAATTTGTTACCGGCAGGTTAGAGTGGCGGTTGCATAGAGAGGGCTTTTTTTCGTGTTTTTGAATTTGTATGTTTTAGAAACTGTCTTTACTCATAATATGTATAAAACTCGAAAAAAATCGAATTCTAATTACGCAATAAATAATCGAGCAGTGCTGGCCCTGTGGTAATAGTAGTAGGTACTTCGTGAGTTCAAACCCGCATTTTACTTTGCGTATAACTTAAAATAGTGAAAGAAAACATTGTGAGAAAACTGACATGTCAGAGAACCAAAAAGTCATGAAGACATGTGACATCCACCAACCAATACTGGTCCCGCGCGGTGGTCCATTCGCTCTCCTAGAGAGGAGGCCTGAGTCCCAGCAGTGGTAACATTATAAGACTGATCACCCACCCTAATAAATCATCCCGAAGATCTAGATAAGTGTTCAGTTGAAATTCAATCTCACAATATTTATTTTGATTAAACCATCGAAGCTTAGAATATAATTATTTTACTAACCGTCATATTCAACTCATTCTAACCATAGTTTACATCTAGAAGAATATATTGATTTGCCTCGGCATAAAAACAATCACATTTTACACCAAAAACAATCACCAAATATTTCGTAGCAAAGAAAAAATCATTTTGATGTAAACCAATCTAACGGTACTACGCCGTAGCATCTGTCTACGAGATTCGTAGCTCTGCGTAGAAGCGGAACTACACTAGTGCGCATACACAGCTTTTTAACTTAATTGTCGAACAAAACTGATTAAAAGTATTTGAAATAGACTATTATAGTATAATTGTTCTATAGAATACTTTTTTTATAACAAAACCCGTAGTTCTGGCTTACGAACCACTCAATTTTATTGAAAAATAAAATTTATACGACATCTTAAAGAAGCTTTGTAATTAATTACTCCAAGATAATATTTTACCTTTTAAAGAAATCAAGTTTCTATATAAAACGAGTGTTTTTATACATTTCTGGAAAGAGTTAAGAGGGACGCATTAATCAAAGTTGATGTATGTGACTCTGAGGTCATTAAGCTTAGAAGTCCTAATTGGTTAACTGTTAATTATTACGGAGTTTATTAATCATTGATTTGTCGGCAAATTGGTAACAGTAGAAGTTTAACTTGTTTGAGTAATCCCGGATGTTTGGTTAAGCAATGGTTTGAGTGAAGCAAGCGTGCAATTTTATAGTTTATTTTTTTGCAAAAGTAATGATTATACAGTTACGATGAAGTTGTTGCACAATTATTATCATAAAAACTGTACTTTTTAATAGATTCATTATATAAGTAAGTCGAATATGTGTATTTAGAGAAAGTTAATCTTTCATCAAAATCATAACTAAACTCTTTATAGAACCATATCACCGTATAGAACGACTACTGTTCTATGACGTCACAATTCATTAGCCAATGGCCGAATAGCCTCAACATGAGCCTCAAAAAATAAAAGTTTAAAAGTCAACGTTCTAAATTTAAAAAAGCGTTCGAATTATGATTTAAAACGTGTTCCGGTGAAACTGGCCGTCGGACATATCTAGCGGTAATGAGTGTGCGCAAGAGTTGTTAGGACATTAATTCTAATGTAGAATACAGAAAAAATATAATAATTATGCAAAAGTCACAAACAGACAACTGCTTATGTATCTGTCTGTCTGTTCTTCACGAATTTGAATGTCACTGTCTTGACACACAGACTTTGTGCTGAAAGTATTATGTTCTATATGAAAAACTTACTTTTTTAGTTTTATATTTTATATATTACTGGCAGAAGCTATTACAAATACAGCACTTAAATAAACACACGTAACGAAATAAACAAATCAATAAATGCATTGGATTGAAAATCAAAGAAAACGTAAAAGAAAACGCAGACATACATTACGCATATCATACACATAAAAAAAAAATGTCTAAAAACCGCCAGACAACACAAGAAAGATAGATTTATAGTGTTGTAAATTTACTTCCAATCGAATCCGGAATGTAAATAGATGAAATGCATTAGCCACAAAATATGAAAGCACTTTTCACGTCTATGATACAGTTCAGAGATAAAAGCTTCATCAATATAAAAAATTCCGATGTCCGCTTCGCTCTCGTGTCTAACGAAGATAGTGTACTTTATAATAATATAATGTTTCAAATATTTCAAGGCTAACCGTTCTCAGCTGTCAATCATAATAAGCTATCTGTCTCTTTCTTACACACATATGTCATGATACATCTGTCCCTCTCTCACGTACGCCCGATCGACCGCCGCGAGTTCTTTATTTGAAAATTTGATTTTAAATGTGGAATGAATAAGCATTATCTTAAGGAATACGTTCTTTTATTTGAATTTTTAATTTCTTTTTTCGGTTCGACTACTGGCTTTGTGATTATTTTTCTTTATTCATTTCGGCCAGGATTTTTGTGTTCTTTGAGATTTATTAGGAGATGTAAATGTGTTCGGCGTGTGTTCGTTTTTTATTCGTTTCCAATTGACGTCGGGCCTTTATTGTTTGGGAAAATTTTGTGTTCTCATAATTATAGTGATTTTTATTTCTTTTTAGGTTCTATGATTATTTGAGATCTATTATGGAGATTCGCGGTTACTTTCTGTTGTTACTTGTTCACTAGCTTCTGCGAGCGGCGTTACTCGCGTGGGGTCTAAAGTCTCAAAATTATCCAAACATAAAAAGTATCTAAAATGTGGTTACCTAGCTACGTGTCAAGTTTCATCAAAATCCCTCCACTTGCAAATATATGAAGAAGTAAAAGACATACAGACAGATAGACAGACAGACTAAGTTACTTTCGCATTTATCATATTATTAAGTATAAGCATAGATCTATTGTGGAGATTTGCGGTTACTCTCTGCCTTCGTTTGTTTATGTAAGATGATACTATCGAAGTAATGCAAAAGGAATTAGTTGAGGAATGTGTCGTTGTGAGTCCAAGCCGTCATTAAATGGAGTGTAATGCTGTTTCAGCGTCTGGACGTCAACCCACGTGCTGAGCTTGTATCTAATTACTTTAGCATTAATTTAGCGCTTGCTGTTTTACTATAAAAGGTTAATGACTGATGGTTGATATACCTATATCATTTAATAGTTCGATGAAAAGGCGTGGTTTTTTAAGGTTCCGTAACCAAAAGTTAATACGGGACCCAATTACTAAGACTCCGCTGTCCATCCGTCTGCCTGTCTATCCGTCTGTCACCAGGCTGTATCTCATGAACCATGATAGTTAGACAATAAAAATTTTCACAGATGATGTATTTCTATTGCCGCTGTAAAACAAATACTAAAAACCGAATTAAATAAATATTTAAGTGGGGCTTCCATACGGAACCCTTATCAACGGGTCCGACTCGCATTTGGCCATATTTTTTTTACTATTCATAAATTCGCATTTGACCACTGTCTCACCTGATGTTAAGCGATGATGTGGTCGACGAAGGATCATGCTTGTATAGAAGGAACCTATACACTCTTGTTTTAAAGACCCTCAGGTTGTAGAGAGCTATCAGGAAACCAAATTCATGTTGGTTTTGACTTGATCTTGGGATGTGTGGTATTCACTAAAATCACTTTTTAGGGATTTGGGTTTATAAATTAAACAACCAAATTATCAGTAAGCAGATTAAACTTCGTAACACACAACAACGCACAGGACCGTTCATTATGGCGACACTTGGGGGAGGCCAATGTCCAGCAGTGGACGTCTTTCGGCTGAAATTATGATGAGGTGAAACTTCAGAATGACGTCTACTCATTCTCGGGAACAGATCGAGATGCCCACGACGCCACACCTCAGCTGGTCTACATTTAATGTGTATACCACATCTCTTGATTTTTTTAAAATGATTTACATTTCAAGATATTTAGCTCTCAGATGATAATTTTCAATATTCGCTGGTTCGGTTTTGATTGTACAATTACAGTATTTAGGATTTTTTAATGTGTATACCACAGGATGTAAAGGTCAAAACAAACCAATGCGGGTTTGTTGATATCAATATTTTAAATCGGGAGTTTGTTTAAATATACTTAATTGGGTCTTACAAAGACGTAAAAGAGAATTTGATTAGGTTTAAAACCTGTAGATTTTAGTAATTATACTGATTTACATTTACACTGAAACTATAGAGTTTATTCTAGGTAGGTCATACCACCCATACGTACAAAGCGTTTTGGGAACACATTCATTATGCTTACAGCTAAGGAGTGGAATTCCCTGCCGGAGTCTGTGTTTCCTGATAGCTACAACCTAGGGGTCTTTAAGTCAAGAGTGAATAGGTTACTTCTGCAGGCGTGCTCCATCATCAGCCACAACATTGCTCACCATCAGGTGAGATAGTGGTCAAACGCAAGCCTACCAATAATAAAATAAAATAAAAAATGTACTACATCCCAATAATGTTTCTTTTTGCTGGAAGTTGAGAAATCATTCAATAAATTTTCTCGCTCTGGGTGGATTGAGAGGGAGTGACAGACTTTTCCTCATTAAAACCCACTTTTGTTCCTTCAGGTGCCTTTTGCGTTCCAGGGCCACGGTAACTCTTTAGAACAATGCCGTAGCTCTATAATATGTTGATATGTAATACACACATTCAAAAATACGAAGCCACGCACATACATTTAAATTTCGTACCTTAATAAGAACCAATTATTTTTAAAGTAGTCACAAAACACCAAAGATAAGCATTTAGACCACCTGAAGCCCAGACCCACCGCATCCTTAGCTATAACAAATCCTACGCACAAATCTGCGAATCGACCAACGTAACATAACACTTCATATATAAACAATACAAAAACTGTTATTGTTAACATAACACTATATAGAGACCTTAAGTTTCTTCTCAGAAGCAGTCTCCATATCAAAACATCACTAACAAACTTATAAATGCACTCATTCCGTACAATTTTACATTTAAATGCAACGGACTAAAGTCTATTATTTGTTTCGTGAAACGCAAATTAATCTTAGTAATAATTTGTAGTAATTTAAAGTTTGAATTTGAAATTGGAACTGCTGGCCAGTACGAGGATTTTTATTTTTAAAATGGTAAGGTTCGAAATTCAAACGCAGTTCAGTTTTCAAATGCAGTGCCAGTGATGTGCGATAGTGTCTAATAGGCTGTTGTTTAGTCGAATAGAGGCAGTTTATTTAACGGGTGTTGATTACAACATTATTCGAAATTCTTCGGTAACATTGTTTTATAAAGTTGGCGAATGAAAAAGGAGTGACAATACTGACGACTGAGATATAGACAAATATAATATGGAAGAAGAAAACATGTTGCGATGACCCCAAATTAATTGAGATAGGGGCAAGAGTATGACGATGATGAAAAGATGCGCGAATTTTTATTAAAAAATTATTCATCCATTCAGTAACCAAGGTATAACGCTACGTGCTAAGTACGACAGACACGCATTTCGCTTCCTTCGTCTCACACACCTATTTAAAACTTCTATACAAAGAAACGTACCACAATAAACCAAAGGCCTAATTAAAAACCACAGTGACAGTTTGCCGTCTGCCAGCGAAGTCAATAATTTAATATTAATTGTAAGCGGAAAGTTACCTATTTATTATGTAGTTTAAGTGTCGATTAGTCCGAAGTGGATGGCTAAAGGCACGGACCATGGTTCTGAGACATGTTTTTAATATTAAAACGTTAGTTTTCCACTTCATCCAATGCCATTTTCCTGTCAGTGAAGGACAAAGTGACAGACTGGACACTTTGAAATGCGTTTGCGTCAACTGTGCATGGAATTATTAATGCCATGCCATTTTATTATGGCTATATTATATAGGCGTTTTGTGGCCATATTGTGCCTACTTACCTAAATATTAATGTGGAATACAATGGAAGTGTATGTTGGTTTGAATTGTAAGGTTATGTAGTCCAATGGTTTCGTGGAGTTATTTTTATGAAGGAAACTTGTCTGGCTTTCTAGTTTCTACTTTACTATTTGTTTTGTTACTGTAGGTAAAAAACAAAATTTTTGATTGAATTTCAGTGAACACAGTTCAGTGATCAGGTCCACATATTTTCGAATCCATATTCTAAGTCATCTAAGTGATTTCGTTAACTTCCCTCAATCAGATTTATTACGTTAACATCCTCGACTCCAGATTCTTTTTCCGTTTTCATGACAACCAAGTTGAATAGAGTGGAGACATTTTTCTTTCAAAAGGACTAAGCTCGCGGTTAGTGGTTAGCGGTAAGTTTCCTTGCGTGATCGGGTCAAAAATGGATATCTACGCAAAAGAACCAAGGTTACCGACAGAACTCGAAGAATCGCCAAACTTAAGCGGCAGTGGGCATTACTCGAAGAACAGATGGTCGATGTAGCCGAAAGCCACTTAAGAAAGTGAAAACCACGTACCCGTAAAGGTGCAGCTATAGAAGGTCTCCTACAAGGTGGATCGATAAGAACTGCGGGAATCCGATGGAAACGTCGAGACGTACAGCATCGACCGTTCTGGTGACACTTAGGGGAGGACTAAATCCAACAGTGGACGTCTTTCAGCTGATGAATGATGATGATGATGAATAATATACGGGTTTGAGTTGCGTTTAAACCATTTACCTGTCTTCACAATTTCAACAGTTTAACAGTAATTTAAGAAAGATTTGTTATAATATTTCGGTGTAACCAAAGTCTGCTTTATTCACGTCATTGTTTACATAAGGCGCCGTCGACGCTCTTCAATAGTTTCTTTGTACATAAATATTTAGTTAATATTTCAATTATTTTATTTACATTTTTAATTCTCTGAATCAACACTCGAACTGAGCTCGGATTTATACAAACTCTTTAAGTTGTTCTTTTAATTATGAATATTTAAGCGTTGATTGCATTACAATAAGAATCAGAAGAATCCTTTTGTATACCTACAATAAGTATTTTTTCGGGATAAGTAAACCAGAAATAGTATCATTACTTTTTTGAGCAGCCTTATAAAAACAGTCTATTACAATTTTTTGTGATCAAAATAATAGTTTATTGTTCGAATAATTAATTATTCGAGAAATAAAAAAGAACTTTCAACGAATCTCAATTGAAAGACGTCCACTGGCGGACAAACACATCTGCTCGATTTTCAAACGTACCTATTTAATTTTATTGACTTATTACTCATCCTCGAAAAAGTTTTATCAAAAGAAAGTTCACTTTATACGTAATACAATTTTTCTAACGACAACAGACATCTTTGACAATGCAGTAAGCCTCGACTCACGCGTCTATGTCGACCGGATTATTGCACAACCGTTGATCGTTGCCAGCCGCACACGATGCTCGTAATCTGCTTATTTATGTAATTGAGTAATCAATCTGGACGTTTTTAGTAATTATTCTGGTTAAAAGCCACCTTATTTCAATTTAAAATTGTGAAAATATTTTTCTCCATTGCACTTCTTACTACGAAAAAAAATTTTCATTTTTCAAGCTTAGTTTTAAACTATAATGAAATCAGCTTAACACTAGTTTCAAAGCGTATAATTTGAGAAAGAAGTAAAAGATGTTGAAGAAAACTGAATAACTTGTTTTCAATCACGTGCAATCAAGAAACTACAAGTTTTGTCATATTTATAATTATACGCAATCCTAAATACCCACAACACATGCAAAGTCTTAGACAGTAACTAATTATATACTTAATAAAGAAAACCACACACGAGCCTCAATCTAAGCCCGCAAGCCAATCTACACCTTACGAATATTAAATAAAGGTTGTACGAATAATTACTAATTGGCTATACGTAGTTAAAAAACGAGAAACAATATAAATCGCTTTGTCTTTATTCTAGGTCAGTTCTAACGGTGAGTGTATTCATGTAAAGTCTAATTGTATTCTATAAACATTAATTTAAAGTTTTAATAGCTTTCATAATGTTTCGGGCCTAAAGTGTATTAGAAATCGAACTATCTAATTTGTATACGCGTAGAGAATTAAACGTTTTCGTAATTTGAATTTGGAATTGTTGTAGAACAATTTGGTGTAATTATTCCACATATTATTCGATTACCAAGTCTATTCGGAATCGCGCTTTTTTAAATAGTTTTTATTAGATTTGAAATTCGAATGCGTGAATGTCAATTAGTTGTTCAGTTTTGCAAAAATAATTTGAATTTCAAATTCGTACTAGTTTTTATTTCTTTCTGTTGGTACCTCGGTACCTTTATTAGCGTATTATTTTATCGAAGCTTAAAACTGACCTCAATAACAGCCACTCACAGATCAAACGTTTGACAAATACCCATCAGGCATTACATCGCGACAATATAAACAACGGATGAAGAAATTCCAAGCAAGTTTTAAGATTACAATTTCGAGAGGCTAGATAATTCACTATTTAGCATACAAAGGAGAATTACCGTCGAGCTGTGCGTCCGTATGTCACAGTTTATATATAAGAGGCCACGCCTTGTAGCTGTCATATGTAGCCTAATTAGGTATGAGTAGCGTTGGGCAACTGTTAGATTTTATTATGAAATTATGTGCAGTATCAGTTTACAAAAGTGTTTTGCTTAACGGTACTTGTTTCCTGTAGTTATCTGGATTCTTTGTTACTTGCTTTGAATAGTTTAGTAGATAGGTAACGGTAATGTGACGTCATTTTCGCTGATTTAACTTGACAATAGAAACTCATTTTAAAACCTAGACTAATAATAGACAATCACATACCAAAACAGTTTTTATTACTTTTTGGTAGCTATAATCGAATAATCAATAACGATTTCTTAGTAAACATCAATAATTTATCGCCTTAACCAGTAAAATAATAATTAATGAAACATTAAGCCCATAAATGAAACGTGACACAATTACGATTTCAAAAAAAGAATCTGTCAAAGTCAACCGTCAAAGCGTCCAAAGACTATAAAATGAAGACAGCACATATATATATATATGTAGTTAATAAGCGATCACCAGGAAGGCGCAATACTCCGAACTAGTGTCATTAAATTCCTCACACTTTCTTATTTAAATTCATAAATATCCGGTGTAAGTATTGTTTTCTACGCTCGTCACGTCCGACCGATTGCGCACAAACACACACACATACCCACAGACACACATTTTATATAGTTACGCACTTCATAAATGTTGGAGCAGTTATTATAAAGATGGACGCAAAGCTTCTTGTCGATACTTTCATTAGGTTAACTTTTAACCGTCGATAGAAATTGTACGAGTATTTAGAATTATTTATTTAAGGAGGACTTAATGCTTTAGGCATTTTTAGAACGTCTTTAAGTAAATAAATTTTTAAATATACTATATGTAAAAAAGTAAAAAAAAAATGTACTATCTAATTTAGAAGGTTAGGAACAAATTGTGATGTCTCTTCAATGAAACCAAGTGATCTTTAAACTTGTATCATTTTATTGCCCCAAAAACAAGGCTACTTGTACAAAAATATCGCGATAAATAACGATAGCTTTCTATAAAAAAATAAATGTTTTTACCGGTAATTGACAATTTTATTACATATCAATAACTTGTTTTATAAAAATCGCAACTAGGTCGTTGTGTAACTAACTATCTACATGCAACATTTTGTAATTCTGTTCTAATAAATAAAACTGCAAAAGATCTATTCAATATTTTGCAAAATGGTTACAAGCATACATATAGCCAGTTAGCCTGAACCTGTGTGTCCTATAAATTAATTGTTACAAGGGCTCAAATAAAACTGGGCATACGCAATGTATAGTACAATGAATTCCATTTGCTACACAATAGAGCACACACGATTCCAAACTCAAATTTTAACTTTATAAAAAAAGAATAGTTGGCTAGTGTTGTACTGTAGCCGCCGAGTATAATTCCAATAGACAGCCGCGAATAAATGGATAAATAAGTAGAGGTTTTTGTGTAGCATGAAGTTTAGTAACTTAAATTTAACATACATATCATATAAAGTTGCTAAAAAAAAGTTTTTTATGCGGTTAGAAAACAAAGTAAGACCGCTAGATGAATAATGACGTTAATTAACTAATAGCTTCCTATTTTGTGATTCGGGAAAACAGCATAAATCATTCCCGTGTATAGTAATCGTTATGCTTGAATAGACAATAAATACTGAATGGAACGAATTATTTTTTTAAAAACATTTTCTTTTCGATGAAATCAATTTTTATTTTCGGTAAATCAATTTCCTATGAAATCATGTCACGTCACTAGTAAAGTTTGGACGCGCGAAATTCAAACTTTGTTCGTATTTCGAATTTCGTATTCTTAATTCAAATTCAATTATTATTTTCAATTGCCGTAGTGCCCGCGGCTCGAGCCGTGCATTGTCCTATATTACTTTTTCATTTCGAGCGTTGGTTGAATAGTGAAATTTTGACGTAGGCTTAAAAACATTACATTCATTAAAGTAGACGAAGTTTTTAAGTTGATATAAGAAGTAAAAAACAAGCGATCGTGACCATTTTTTAGAAAACAATGAACCCAATTGCAATCAATCATTGCAATGACTTTGTCTGCTGACTTTTAAAATGGCTTTAATTAATTTTGTCTTATCGTTACAACTATGTCACTACATAATTCATAGTGTAGTTGATAAAAAACAATATCTGATATTTTTATTCTAATCTAGTTAATTATCACCTGGAGGCTTGCGTGACGTCATCGTTCCAGTTTCGACAAGAGCGTACATTTTTCAAACAAACAGACAGTTTCGGATCAACTCAAGATTAATGATCTCACTAACAGACCGAGTCAGATTTCGCAACTAACAAATTACCGGTACAAACCACTTTGGCAATAAACAATCCGACCACTCGATTAGGAAAAAAGTCGATTATCGAGTTCAAAAATACGATTACATCACTATTCTGTTGAATTACCGCGCGATATCAAGAAATCGAATTTAGAAAAATAATTTACTCGATTAAGGAAACTGTCAGTCATTGTAATATTATTCTTTGCATTATTTCTTTTACATTATATATTTGATAGTTACAAAATCATAATTCAAATCAAATTATCATAAAACTGTTTCATTCAATCACTGGCTTGTTGATTCTAAGAAATATGAAAGCTTGTACAGTTTGAAGAAATTCAAAAAAGGAATAACAGAAACAGACGCCATTGGTAAACAGACTGTTATTATAACTGAGGGGAAAAAATCTACCGAGTTCGTCGACTCGTATGTTCCCAGCCACTCGAAGATTTTATAGAGAAAACACTTCAAAACTTATATTACTATTTCCATACTTTAATTACGTACTTATACACCCACATGGACGCCGAGTAATTATAAGATAAACATATGGCCTTCTTAACGCACCAACTCGAATACTTATAGGAATATTAGATTACTTTCCTGTGCGTAAAAAGTTCGGCTGTAAAAAAGTTTTTGGAAATTGTTTATGGGAGGTTATTTGTTTCTAATTAATTACTCTGTAATTTGCATGCTAGAAATGTTGATTAATTAGAGGAATGTTGTTTGAAATGTGGTTTTAATCTGTATTTAATTTAACTGTTTTCAAACTGCAGAATTAAAAAAAAAAACTACTTTATACACAAACCTTCCTTGTTTATGGTTCTTACAATTACTGAAAAACTTATCAAAATCCATTGTGTGCTTTACGAAGAGTCAATGAACAAATAGAAAGACAGACAGAGAGCGACTTTGCTTTATAATTATGTTGAGATTTAGTTCTGACTGTGATAGAGTGTCCTTACGTACCTAACACAAACGAGACACAGATAGATATTACAATTTTGACATTATTTGTACAGACAATAAAACAATAAAATATTAGAAAAAACGTTATAAAAGTAATTGCTCATTGTTGTGTCTAAGGAATTGTTACTGGCACGCGTCACGTCGCAACAGGAAAAAGAACCCGTTCCACATTCAAATTGGAATAGAATTTGAATAGGTACGCGATTGTCATTGGTTGACAATCAATCATTATGGTTTTTGAAATTCGAATTCCTCGACATACGTGAGGTTCGATTTGATCAGTGAGTGGCGAGTAGCCGCGGGGTCTGCTCGCCTATCTGATAAAACATTGTTAGTTTTTATTCCAAATCCTGTTCTCGACGATTTCTATTTGAGTACACACGTAATGTTTATTAGATGTATGATTATGGCGGAATTACGCCAACGTATGGTAGCGACCGATTGTTTCTGGAGAATCAACTTTAAAGTACTTTTTATTCGAAAACTGGCTTCATAGATCTTTAATGGCGTCTGTATAATATCAAGCAAACTACATTCGTTTCTAAACGATGCTTTATATGTAATTTAAGAGGTAGGTTCACTTGATATCAATCATACGAGCCCAACGGAAGTATACGATCGAATGTTTTAGAGTAATTAGACTTTTTTGGTTAATGAAGTCGAAAACGGGTTCAGTTAAAACCACTCTAATTAAATACGGTGGGTTAAAAGTAAAACTACCATATAACTTTGCAAAAACGAGATAAAAGGAAGGTGTATAGACTGATAGAATCCCATTCAATGACCAAGAAGGTACTTATGCATGACTGTTTCTGGGCTAAATCAAAGATAGAGAAGATAGCGGCACGAATCTTGAGCGCTCAGCAAAAGAGCGGGAATCGCTTTGCGCGTCGTACAATATCGGCGAGCCAATCACTGTACAAGGATTGCACCAATATTGTTACTAACCCTTACATAAGTGCAAACTTGAATTAAATTCTATTCTATTCGAAGCCTTACCCGGACTCGACATTCGAACCCAAATCAGTAGTCATCCTAGCAACCGCTAGACCAACTAAGCAATCACACAAATATCGTGTACAAATACAAATACACGCGTGCGACATCGTCAAGCACATGCGGGTGAAATAGTGGTCAAGCGTGAACCTATAAATAGTAAAAAAAACTAACATAAAAAAACAAGTAACTATCTTCGTCAAGTACCCTTAACAGTTATCTTCATCTAAGTATATTTATTTCTAAACTCGAACCTTAAGGCCCTTGATTCCATTTAGTGTCACAAAACAGTGACTTTCTGAAGCCTACTCCTTAGTAACGGCTGGTTTAATAGATTTGAAAAAAAATCAAATATTTACTATAGATTCATGTACTTATAACATTTCAAACATATGTTTTTTTTTTCGTATGACTAATACTTTTGCCAAATAAAACTTTTTTAACAATATAGTATTTATTTTCTTGTTTTCCCTACTCCTTACTTTGTTTTGATCTTTAGAAATATGTTTACACAAAAAAAAAAACGCTGGTTAAGTGTTCTTCAGAACGTACATAACATTATGTAAATCAATCAATATTTTGCAAAGAAAACGGTGTTAAAGTCTCTATGCGGGCGCAGGCGGCAGTATGAGTGTGCATTTAACTCCGGTCAGATGTTCAAGGGACTATACGCCTTAAGAACGTCAAACACTCCAAGATGGCGCAGGGCGGGAAAAAAATCTACATCTACCCGCGTATTGACACAAAGATTTTATCATTTAAATATTCTTGAGGAACTAAGAGCTATACTTAGTGTACTTGTGGGTAGAAAGTGTTTTCTTTGTTTCCCATTTTTACTAGGAAGATGTATCATATCTGGTTAGGGTCGCGCGAATCCGATGGATACGGGACTTGAGACTTGACTTCACATATAAAAAAAAAACATCTCCTCTCTGTTCTCCGAAGATGGCTTTATAGATACTATCGACAAGAATTTTCCGAGATGAAAAAATACAAATGGCGTCCCATTAGGAGACATGTAGGTATATCCAGTGGTGGATTTATAATAAGCTAATTACAAAAAAGTATTATCTTCAAAACTGACATTTTAAACCAATTTTTTGAGGTGAGAAATCATCCAATGGCTTCTCTCGCTCTGGGCGGAGCGAGAGAAACCACACCTATGTCCTTCAATTACCTTTTTCGTTCTAGAGTCCGCGAGTTTCCTTTTCAGAAATTAAGGAATCGGACGGACATCTCACCCTTAACACACGTACAAAGCGTTTTGGGAACACATTCATAATGCGTACAGCTAAGGAGTGGAATTCCCTGCCGGAGTTTCTGTATCCTGATAGCTACAACCTAGGGGTCTTTCAGTCAAGAGTGAATAGGTTGCTTCTAAGCAAGCGTGCTCCATCGTCGGCCACATCATCGCTTACCATCAGGTGAGATAATAGTCAAACGCAAGCCTACCCATAATTTTAAAAAAATCCCCATGGATATTTTGAACCGTAAATATTCATTCAACAATCATGTGAATCCGCCATTTTAAATCCAAACCATTAAAAAACTAAAATTACTAAAACACACCTCCCATCATTGCGCGTCAAACGTTAAGCTATAAATAAGTGGGACTAAAAAACCTATGGAGCTATCTATACAAGTTAATAACTGTTTTCCATCAAATTTCGTTTCTAATCGAATTCTGACAGTGTATATTTGGAGCGGTTTCAAGTACCGTAGTAGCCGCAGGGTATCAACAAATTGTATGTATGACCTGCATGAGATTGTTACGTCATTATTTGGCAGACATGACAGTTTTTGTGGAAGAAGGCTTTATAGCAAAATAGCATAATCAGCCTTTTAATGTTCCCACTGCTCTCTGACTCAGGCCTCCTCTCTCTAGGAGAGGGAATGGGGCGTAATCCACCACTCGGGCCCAATACGGATTGGTAAATGTCACATGTCTTCGAATTTTTGGTTTTAAGACATGCCTCCGGTCATGCCTGCCGTCGGTTCCCTCACGATGTTTTCCTTCACCGTTTTGAGAGCAGTGATGATGAAATAAATTACACAAAGTAATGCACCTGGCTGGATTTGAACCCGCGACCTACAAATCGTAAGTCGGGGCCGTTATCACTCGGCCACTACTGCTCTAAATTTGGAAGATGCTTTATAATTTGGCTAAATTATTAAAAAAAATATTGCTTGAACTACTTTATACACAAAAAAAAAAATTAGACCAGAAAGGTCTAACTTTTTGTGGTGGGAAAAGAATAGAGAAGGCGTGTTGACTTATATTGACTAAAACCCAAATGTGTTCCTTTCCTAGGCCACGGTAACACTTTCGAGCGTTCCTGTAGCCATAGCAGATATCGTCTCTACAGGCCGCTTCAGGTTTCTGAACTCCCTAGATACGAGTTTCCTAAAATTCCTGAATTTGTCCTATATTGAAACACAATCTTATGGATTTGAAACTATTGAAGTGAATAAATGTAGCTTCGAACTTTATATTGTTAAGGACCATGCTTTTTTATCTGCACCCTCTTGAACACAGAGAGAGATAGCTACAAAACTCAAAATGCTTTAGGATATTTAGTTTTATCTTGAGGGAGGCCTATGTCCAACAGTGGACGTCTTTCAGCTGAAATGATAATGATGACGATGACGTGCTATTCCAGAATATGGTTTAACCGTATACTGAAATGTAATTCCGTTCAGTCATTCGAGCGTGAAAAGTAACAAAAGTACACACAAACATCCGCCTTTATACCAATTTACTCAACCACGTGATATTTCGAAACCTCAAAATATAACAAACCAGAAACTAAATATCGCAAAAAATTTTTAGTTCATGGTCAGTAAAATGCTACCTACCGCTTCTGTGTGTGTAATTAAAAAATAATTTATTTAAACAAACTAGTCTGGCAACAGTTGCAAGTATATGTTATAAAAATTACGATAATTGTACGTTTATTAGCATAAAGTTGCTCAAAGTTTGAAGTTCGTAGAACAGGATCTTTTGTTTTTTGACGTTAGTTTTGTAATATGTTACAAATCCGCTTCGATTGGTTTATTTTTACAGTATGACATACTAAATAAGACTCAGATTGTGTAGATCGACCACATTTTATATTTATTGCATTACAATCGTACAAGATGGTTACCAAAATAACAGAGAACGAATCAATGATAGATTACACTGACTGTTGATTATGACAGTTCAATGTAGTGTGTATTACGACAATTCAATGTTGACATTACATAAACTAATGTTGCCATCTAAACAAACCTTTTTTTAACTGCTTTTTTTTAAATTAATATAAACTAGTGCTTAACTGCGATCGTCCAATGACATCCCACGCTCTTGCAAGAGGGTGTGTCAGATTTTTACTGACTAAAAACCCACTCCTGTTCCTTCATTGCCTTTCATACCAGGGCCGAGGCTTCTTTTCAGAAACAGACTATTGGCCCCAGTAGGCTAGGCGACCCTGCTGGGTCTTTACGGTTTGCTGACATCTCCTTGAGGCAAGCGTGGAACAGTACGCGCTGTCGACGGCTTGGTCTCGGTCCGGACGGTCATCGGACGATCGGACGGCGAGCTACCCCTTGCTCGCGGTCCACAAGCCCGCGCCTACTGTGACCGGAAATCTGGGACGTGAGGGCCGTGCACGTGCGACCTCCTTCTGTGCACCCCAGTTTATACCCCTTGCAATATAATTTCTAACACCTCAAGACAAACAATAATAAATAGCATTAAGGTTTAGTACCTTTTGCCCTAGTGTCACAATGCAAATAAATCTAGTCTATGTATTGTATTCTATCGGCCAAAAGATATTTAGTCTAAGATAAAGCTAATTATTGTCCAGTTGGACCGTGTTTGGGCAAAAATCTATCCCCGGTTTGTGAGAGATTGTAAAATGATTGTATTTGACTTACAGAATTTGCTGTTTAATTGTTAGATTTTGAACCAATCAAATATTTTGCTTAAGGGAATATAATGATCACGTTTCTATGATATTTAATGATAGGAATAGATTTGTATAGATGTCAAGTCGATGAGAAATGTTGATGAATTAGCAATTGAAATATTGAGTATTATGGTGTGTAAAAAAAAATCCATTGCTGAAAACATGACCAGTATTGTTTGTTTTTTTTCTTTTTTTAATATCTTTTCTGTATCGTAGGTACGCTCATAAACAAGTTATGTAAAACTGGCATACATTTGACATCCAGACCCTGTTCCGTATGGGAATCGAAACTGCGACGTGTAGCGCAGCAGCTAATCGCTCTATCACTGCATCAAATACGCGTCTTTAGTTATCTTTCAATAACAAGAAGAAAATATATAAAGAGAGACTTCATGAGATAAATTTTCATCATATTTACTAACAAAATAATTTAATAGAATTATATATGTAGTCTTAATGGTATTTGTGATATTGGTACTTTGATCTGAAATAAAATGATAATTATTATTATTAAAAATATAGGTGATCATAATCCCAAACTTAAAGTAAGATTATTGGTGAGCACGGCATAAAAAAAAACTAAACTAAAATAAAGCTTTCACGTCCTGATTGGTTTGTCAAAGCTTTATTTTCAAGTAGTGACCCACCCCAGCTTCCCACGGGTACTATAAATCATTAAAAATCTCTGTTTTTCTCTCTTTAATATGCATATTTCATACATCTAAACCTTTCTCATGAGCTACTGTTTCTATTAGTTGAAAATGCATGAAAATCTATTCAGTATCTTTTGAGTTTTTCGCCAACAGACAGACAGACAAACGCAGTGGGAGAATTCGTTTTATAATATGTATAAAACGATAATACATTATTTTTTTTCGCTTAACTTTGGTCAACGAATCAGGATTCCTTATCCAATGTGGCAATGCTGCCAGAATTCGAATTCTTCACATCCACGGGTAGTATGAAAGTGAAACCTGGGGCCCTGGGATGAAGGCAAAGAAGGAACAGGAGTGGGCTTTTAGTCAGTTAAAGTCTGACACTATCTCACGCTCCGCCCAAACGCGGGATTTGTCAATAGATGATTTTCTCACCTAAAAAAAGCACTTTTCCCAATGACATTGATGTGGATGATTTTTTTGATGCCCAATGTGTTCTTTTTCTATCCGTTTGTACATGAGTTTGTAAATACTTACCGTAATAAGCTATAATATTTATTCGATTTGATGTTTATAAGTAGCATAAAACTACATATGTATTATGATTTTATTGATTAATACTTAAATAAAAATGTAAAACATAATAATATGTAACCAAGCCGATCATAAATACATAACATACAACGTGAGTTCGTGACAAGTCAGACTGAAAAATAAATGTATTTTGACATTTCAATATTTATCAACCGTAAATTACAATCAATCTTATGATAGTTTAAATATTACCCTAATTGCGTAACTATGCAATTCATATAACACACGACTGGACCTTTATTTTGTTCTTATCGTGATGTTCATTTGTTACGTCATATACATGTCACGTCAACGCTTTAAAATCTTTTGATCTATGACCGTTAGCTTAGAGTGTGTGGTTGGTCGGACTCTGCTTGAAATTAATTACCTGATGCAATAATTTTGGAAAAAAGATACAGTAGCTGTGTATAGAGTGGCGATTTTTGTTGAGAGCTGTATGATATTTTTTTACGAGAAAAAAAAGACGAATTATTACGAAGAGAGCCGACCCCAAGGAAATGATATCCCATTTTATTTAGGGTAGTCTAAGTAAAGAGTGAATAATATGAGATTTAAACGCTGTAGATTTTTGAGTCCCAATTTGCGAGTTATACGTCGTAGGTTCAAACCCAAGCTGGTATTGTACTCTAAGCAATTTATTTCATCACCACTGCTCCCAAAACGGCGAAGGAAAATATTGTGTGAAAACTGACATATCCTAGAACCAAAAATTCGAAGACATGTGACATTCACCACTGTGTCCACGTGGTGGTTTACGGTTTATCCCGTCTCCTAGAGAGAAGACCTGAGCCCCAGTCGATAGAATAATACCTGTAAGTATTACTATGGTAATGATTTTATGACTTTTGGCGAATTTATTTTGCAAAAGATGAAAACACATTTTCGAGTTTTGAACAAATTAGTAAAATTCAACTCAAAAATTTGATTTGATTTCAATAATTTCGTACTGGATTTTATCTGCAAAGTAAACAAGCGAACCAATTGTTGCCATAACCAAAAAATTTCATCATTCATCAATAACGATTTCTAAAGCCCCAATCTGTACCCGTTTTAAGTTCATCAGTAGAAGACCGATTTGTCGCGTGGGTGTACTGGTCTCGTCATTTTGTTACTCTGTGGTGTGTGTAGTAGCAACCAGTCGCTCTGTTATCGCAGTCGTGGATCGAACTTAGCATTATTTTGAGAAGTAATTATTAATGTAATGGCCACCGAATTTCAGGCCACTGCAAACCAACAATGGCTAATGAATAATAGAAAAGTGGACTGTCCAAGTAGCTGATATCGAACTAAGATAAATGATGAATGCGTTTTCGGTGGAGCTTATTTTTTTAAGTAATTATCTTAAGAATTTGTTTTGCTTTCTTTGCTTAGTTGCCGTTGTAGTTAAGTAGCGGTGTAAGTTATTGGGCTGCTTGATTGACTTTTTATTAAGTTATAACTTATAGTTCGAGCAGTTCAAGGGCCTTACCATGACATGTTAAAATGTCAAAAATGGGGGATAGAGCTGTACACCCTTTATAGCCCTATATCTTTAACAGATTAGTTTAGGTCGTCAAATGGTTCGCGTTAAAAGCTCGTAGTAGGGCTTCAGGTAAATAAATATTTAAAACTTTGTGTCCCTAGACATTTATGCTTGATTAGGGCCCTTAATCATATACCAAATTTTGCTCTTTTCAAATTCCGAAAAGCTGTTGATCTCGGTTGACATTCGCAGATCAAGGACAGTCGTTACAGGTAGTCAGACGCCAGAAGGTCTGACCATCAGACTATCCAAGGAGTATCGTGTTGCTCAGTAACTGGGTTGTAAAGGTCTGGTAGGCAGTCGCTCCATGTAAAACACGGACCTGTTCAGCCGCATCTGGTGAGACGGGAAGCTGTCCCCAAGCTAAGTTGGAAAAAGACGAATGAGATAAAGCTCTTTTAAAATACCATATTAAAAGCAGCCTTATAATATTTCCACTGCTGGGACTCAAGCCTCCTCTATGACAGGAAATGGGCCGTAATCCACCACGCTAGACCAGTGAGGGTTGATAGATCTCAATTATTTTTTTTTAATGTTTGGTTCTAGGACATGGCGATTTTCTCGAGATGTTTTTCTTCAGCGCTTACATGGGTCTGAAACTAAGTTGGGGCCGTTACCGCTCTAGGTTACTACAAAATTGAAAAGACCAATCTAGTAGATTACCAATACTTACCGTGAGAATATCAACTCCCCAGATCGGGTGAAAACATTTGCTGTGCGTAATAACCAATGGCAAAAAATCTCAGTTGGATGATTTCGTTAAAGAATCCGCTGGCCGGCTCTCGTATACGAAACTCCGACGTAAATTTGACAAAAGAATTTTATGAACGTATAAATTCGCAATGCCGGGGAACGTCATTCGATCGGTGCAAGTTAAGATGATTGCAGATCGACGATTTCAGCGCTGCGATTTTGGAAACGGAATGCTTGTTAAATTTTTTTGTTGTTGCTTTACTGTGCTGCTTTTCAAGTTTTAAGCCTGGCTTCTGACGACTATTCTATTAATCTTAAGTCCCATGTGGGATTACTTACAGTTAAAAAGCTAATCTTAAAGCAGATAATTCAAATCAAATGTCAGCAATTTTGTAAGTGTCTACTCACTAACTGAAACTATGACTGTGTACGATAGCTTTGATTGGATCCTGAACAAAAGGAACCGACAACGTGGTAGGCTAAGAAGGCTTAGATGGCGTGTTGGGATTGTCTAGATGTAGCTAAGGATTAAGAAAAGTAGAAAAAAGCAGGGGAGATCTCTGCCCTATATTGGGACACAACATGGTCGTAATCTGAAAATACCTTTTTACGTAAAATGTAAACCGATTTACCCACTGTACCACCAACCTATCTGCAACCACCCTAACTCTGAATTCGGCGAAACATCGTCTTTTTGCCCCCAGTTCTCAAGTCGTTCAATTACGTCCGAAATTAATGATTGAACACATTTTTAACGTATATGTATTCACATAAACCCACACATAAAGATGAGGAGGAGCGTCTCACAATAGGATTACAACACCATAAATGGCCAAGCACAACCAGTTATCATCATTTATGATTCGCTTATATTTGCTGCTTAATATTTTTGTTGCCCTTTTGTTTCGGCTAGACTGTGTTCGTGCATTTTAATTCGGTTTTAGTGATACATGCATTATTATTATCGTGTTGTATGTAGTTCCTTCGTATATAATTCCGAAATGACAGGGAAAAATCGTTTCCTTTTTTTCTTACCATAGGGGTGCGAAAACAAAACTTTTTTTGGTGTACGGTATTTTTTATGCTGTGGTTTTCGCATTTTCAATTTTTATTTTTTTATTTTTGCGAACACCTTTAATGTGTTCATTATAAATTTTAAAAAAAAGTTTCTAAATGTCATTGTTGCAGTAACTGATTAATTAAGAATATAAAAGTTCTAGTAAAAGAAAGAATAGACCGGAAAAACAGCATGACTGAATTCGTGCGTGACACTATGACAATGAAAAAAGTCTACAATATTGTCGTTGGCGCTCGCATCGTTCCCGGAAAATGTTTTTTTTTTTACTTTTACCCTCTTCTCAGTATAGTACAGATGTTTGGTATAATATTAAATATTCTTGTCATTAAACAATGTACATTTTAAGACAATTAAAACTTAATTGAGAAGTGACCACTTAATGACTGCATTCAATTGGAATTGATGTTTTGTGACATAATCGATGTATTTTTTTGTGGAATTTGTAAGTTATATTTTATAGCACAAGGTTTTATTATAAAGTATCTTAGTGCTATTATCGAATGGGATCGGGTAGGAAGTAAGAAATAATAGGTATCAGGTGGAGTCCAGCCTTACATGGGCGAACGTTATCTCGGATCGGAATCGAGTAACAAACGGACAAAAAACGCAAGATACAATATGAATTCTTAATCATAAAAATTGTTATTCATAATGATACCACAATCCATATCCGTAATGTTACCATGGCAAAAAAAAAATTTTCAAAGTCGTTTACGCAAAAGAGACCGCTTACGAAACTTTGTGGTAATAAATTTTTTTTTACAGATCATACGTTTTTCTATTGATCGGCCGCATCATAAAAATATCAAACGGAAGCTCATAGAAACATCGATTAAATAAATTTTAATAAAGCATGATAAACGAAAAAAAATGTGTACATAATAAAATTCGTTGTCCGGAGCAATATTTCAAATTAAGAACAATTCAAATCAAATCTTCGAATTCTCGTTAGAGCAGGACGCCCGTAGGGTTGATGACCCGTTGAAATGTCAGCACATGTCTGTCCTTCTCGCACGACTAACTTATACATATCTCCGTCCCTCTCACCCGAAGAGATGTTGATCTTGATACGTCACATTTTTAATAAACGAACTCCGTATGACATGGCGCACGGAAATTCGTTCCAATGATTAATATGGCCGCTCCATTCGTATATGAAACTAATATAACTTTGTTTTTAAACGTTATTAGAAATATTGATAGTTCCATGTCATTGCGCGTGTTTGTGATCACCCGATAAACGTTTCGTAGATAGAAAGTATGACAGAACTAAATTGAATGCACGAGAGAACAAGCGCGTAGGCAATAAACGCAAAAAACTTATGGAAGCGACTGTCTGTTTTACAAGTCTATGTTATACTTAATTTTTTATTGTATTTTAGCTAACGAATCGTGGTTAAGCGTGTCTTCACGTATCTACGTACGTCGATTTTTGCATGGTTGGCTATTAATTAGAACGGTTCTTGTAGAGTCCACCTCAATAGCGTAATAATCTTGTCGCCGGTGGCGTTTTTAGCTTTTGCTCGAAATCTTATTATAATTTTGACATTAATAAGTACGGCGGTACATATAACAAAACAAATGAAAAACGAGCGCGCCGATCCGACACAAAAAACGTTAGAGATGTGAGTACTAGACATCACACCGCGCGTTTCATTACATCTCAAATAAAAAAGTTCATATTTGACGTTTAACAAATTGTTCCTTTTTCAAATCGACCAATGAGACCATTGTGTTCACTCCTAATGGCGTGTTCTATTTTCAAATCTCATTCTCTTTTCAAATCTCGCTCGCCTTTCAGATTCGTTTGAATTTGGAATGCGTCGGTTGGATACGACGTACGTTTTCCCACACGAGTTTTTAGTTAAATGAGTTGATTAATTGGAGGTAAGTCTTAGTTTGTGCGCTGATTGCGTCTTGTCTTGTCGTCATGTCGCAAGGTCTCATCTCGCTAGCAAGGTACGACATACGTACGACAACAAATAATTGCTATGACCATCGTAGACATGACAGAGTGGGCCCGCTAACAAAAGTGAAACATCGATATGATGTATTGCCATCACATAAATTGGCAAAGTGTCCGCGCGGGTGGGCACAGAGTATTAAACTTTTAATCTAAAATATGCATCAGTGAAATCCCCGAAACGGCCAAATGTCGCGTATAGATCTAGCCGAGCGGGAGATATTGCCGAAATGCATAAACATCAAAGGGGTTTTTGTTAAAAAAAGATTTAAAATTTTGAAGGGCGCGTCCCCATATAGGCAAAATGGCGTCCGAGATTATAATAACGATTTTAAAAGTCCCCTCCGTTTTTGTATTTTTAGTTTTTTTTTGGGAAGGGTTGTTTAAGTGGACTTGGGGACCGACGGAAAATTTGACACTACAATGTTTCAAAAAATAGGGGTAAGTTTTGCATGTTTGTGTCCGAATTTTGGAATAGTTATCAAGGGAATAGACGAGCGATCAATATTGCGAAGTGCGATTAAAATCCGTCGCTGTTTTGAAGCTTAAATGGGCGGAGATTAGAGAAACCCCTTTAATAACATTATAGAAAATATTTTTTATTCTTTGTTGCAAACCAATAGTTTTTGAATTGCATTTTGAATTCTAACTTGATTGTATTATTATTAAGTATAAACGTAGCATAATCATAAGCATAATCAGCCTTTTTAATGTTCCCATTGCTCGGACTCAGGCTTCTTCTCCAGGAGAGGGAATGGGCCGTAATCCACCACGCGGGCCCAATGCGGAATGGTGAATGTTACTTGTCTTCGAATTTTTGGTTCTAGGACATGCCGGTTTCCTCACGATGTTTTCCTTCACCTGCACCTGGGTTCGAACCCGCGACCTACAACTTGTAAGTCAGGGCCGTTACCACTCGGCCACCACTGCCGAGTATAAACGTGAAAGACGAAATTAAATTCTAGTAAACTTTTTCGAAAAGCGTACCCAGAATAATACCCATCTAGTACAAGAATAATTCCAAATCATAGCCATCATTCCATTATGTCAAGAAAATTAAAGAAACCAGAATATCATCCACATGTTAAGAAATAAACCTTCCAGTCCTTCTCATCCTGGCCCTTCCAGCCTTGGACTACAAAACGTATCAAAAAGATTCAATCTTAACCCTACAATGCCAACCGTCCAATACAACATGGTAACTAAGACCGAGGCCGCAGTGATTCGACCAATTTAAGGCCAAATCCGTACCAATTGTCGTAAGAGACGCTTTTATCAATAAAAATAAAAATCCTTCGAGGAAGTTACCAATTTGTTCGGGCGCTCCACGATGAGCGTGATTTACGAAGCATTGTCGACTCTGTCTGTTAGCAGTTACAGTCGAAATTTGAGTTGTGAGTGTTCTGATAGATTGTGAAATCAATTAAATTAGTACTTTATTGATGGGCCCTGTTTATTGGTGCTACTCGTTGATTTTAATACAATGTTATGTTTTCATCTGCTTTGATATTCGACTAAAATATTTTAATGTAGATCGTTGAATCAATCGCCATATATTTTAAATTAGAATTTAAATGATGTTTGTAATCACAGATGTCATTGAAATCGTAGCTTTTAAAATACAGCGCAGTTTAAAACAACACTTAACTGATGTTGTGTAAATAACTGACGTTTATATGGCAACAATTATGTATTTGATTTCATTGATTACCCACTTAATTACAAAATAGGACGTACAATAGACACAAACATACCTAATTATTATTTCAAAGGCGATCTATAATCCTTTTAATTTGATTGCCCATTCCGTATTCACGTCCCGTTATTTGACGCAATGAGCAATACTAACCATAACTCCTAACATTAAATAGTACAAACAAAATTATATTTTCCGTCTATAATGGCCGTTTGATACACCGAAAACGGCGTAGAAAGTAGAAATAATAATATATTTGACGTATCACGAACGAATATTTTCACTGGGACGTGAGCGGGGACTAGACTTGAGTCCTGCATACTGATTGCTTAAGTTATTGCGACTTTTCCGAATGCATACGTTTCCTCGACACGTTTTCTGCGGAATCGCGCGATTTTAAGTCGGGGCCAGAGTTGCATCGAAAGTATTTTGAATGCAGGCAGCACGCATAGGGTTAACTGACGTCGATACGTTGTATAATTCATTACATTAGATTTTAATACGTGTTCCAATGATAGATTCAGTGTCGCGATCGTAATTTATTATGAAATAAATAGTCAAAACGCTTTTCCACCTCTGAAATGTTATTTTCTGAGTGACATTTAAACGATGATATCGAATGAATGAACGAAAGCCTATTGATGAATTTTAATATTTAATTTTGGAGCTTTTTCATTTTTATGCACGTAGACTGTTGCTACCTGCATTAAAATCAATTGTTCAATCATTCTATAACTAACATAATACGTAATATAAAATTTAAATAACCAATAAACTTCCAACATAAATATCAATAAAAAAAATAGAAACCGATTGTCGAGTTGATCCATTGTGAAACAGTTGTGCGCATGCGTAACCCGCATATTAAGAGCCGTCGCTAACTACCAGCGAAAACGGGAAACAATCGCCGTTCCATATTTGAAACCGGCCGTTTGAATATGGAACTATTTAAAATTTCGAATCCGTTTGCGTTATCGCCGCGACGTGTTGGCGTTTTTCGATTGTTCTTTTTATGATTTTTTATTTTATTTTAGTGTTGTTATTTATATCCGTTTAATGATAGTTTTAAGTAACGGTTGATAGTTCCACATTTAAATACAGAGACATATCCTGGCGGCGTGCTTAAAGCGCTCGCGAATGAAAGAACATGTCGTTTATATCCAAATGACCTGCTATTAAGTCATGTATGAGTCGAAATGGATATATAACTTGCCCATTAGGCAGTTCTACAGTGTAAAATTGAACTAGCTTTAAGTCTATATTACTTAACTTCAAGGCTATGGACTCTTTTTCTTATGCCTCTAAAGCTAGTTGTTCTAATTGATGGTATTATAAGTTTTTACTCCTAGAAACGATGAATTAATTTCAGCTGTGCAAATTACGTCGCGACAAAATGTCAAGTGAGACATCGATCAGAACGACAAAAAGTAACAAAGTATTAAAGTTTTTTTATTATTAAACATTATCCGAATATGTTTCACAAAGGTGGAACAATCGCATTGTTTTAAAATCCCACGGTGCAATCATCGGAGGGATTTTTATGCGATTCTATTATAAGTCAGTTACTTTGTAACTACAATATTGTATTCATTATATCGAGAGCTTTTTGTTCGGTGGATAGAGTTCGGAATTTGAATATTTTGTATTCGATTTTGCTAGTTCTATTTTTGAATTTTAGAAAACGATGCGCTTCTGGAACGATTTGAATTATATTAATTACAGAACTTACTTTTGCACGCAAACATGCGTAATTGTCAAAAGCTCGGTTAAATCTGGAATCTGTCAAGGTTTAACTTTTGCCCGCTTTAATTTACCATAAAACTTAAAAGATCGATCACATCTTCATAAAAATACGGCATAAGTATAATAAGATGCATGTGCTTATTTTTTTCCGAGCGAATCCGCAAGAAACTGCGACCAGCTTTCGACAATAACATTTCGAAGGCGCGTAGTGTCCGCCACTCGGCCGGAACATAAATAATGTTAATGCTGTATAAAAGGCGTTTTTCGATGAATTTATTCCCAAAAACGTCCGCTTTTGTGGTGAAACCAGGCCCGGGAAGTATAAAGTTGTCCATAAATAATTCATGACATATACTTTTGGGACTTAGTGACTGTAACTTGCACTCCTGGTAAAATAAGATCTCGACTTCCCGAACTGTCAATTCTACACGTTTTAAAAAATTTCTCCCAACACCGTATACGGCAGTCATTAGTCTGCCAATCCGTTCCTCTGTTACCCAATCACGATGTATTTTTTCAAATTAAAATTCTCCCAACACATTGTTGTACTCACAATCGATATCTAATCTCGACCGACGATTATTAACGACAATTATCTTCGAAAAGTAAGTACAGAAAAAAATTAAATACTTCGTTTTGTGAATACAGATGGACAGACAAAGAGCTGGCTAAACGCAAGTCACTTCATACGAATTACCGCCGCTTTGTTTCAACGTTCGACAGACAAAAACATCATTTTTAATATCAATACGCCCGAATTCGATTCGATACTCGAATGTAATTATACACATTCGATTATAATTATTGAACGAATAAAGCTACGTTCTAATTAAAGTGTCGATGCTCCATAAAACCGTTGTGAAAAAAAAGTTCAACGCTCCAGAAATTCCGATTTTGAAAATTAAAGAGCATTGCGTTTTTAGCGCCTTTTATCGACGAGTAAATCCTTTTTGGAAGATTGATCATTTGGTGATTCAGCCAGTGTGATTTCAAATATCGAATTCCTAATTCAAATTATGCAATGTCATTGATAATCTTTGTAGGTACCAACCTAATATCAGAAACTTCCTAGTCCCACCTCGTTTGTTTGCAGCTAATATAATTTAAATAGCATTGCTATTATTATTGCATGCGATGGAAGTTCCGAAGTGCAATGTGAGCTTTGACTGGTAAAACTTATTAACGTAAGCCCAATTTCCGAGGGTGCCTAGATAACTCCCTAGGCCAGGGATGGCGAACCTTAATTAATGACAGTGCCATTATGTATTATAAAATAAAAAAACCAAAGCGTGCCGCCAAAGTTTTCTTTTCGTGATTTATTGAAATAAAAAAACAAAACTGAACGCTATTTTTTTCACATGTATTTATTTAAGTTTTTTACATCCCAAAATTTGTAAAGTCAACAGTGCTATGTATTTTTTATTTAAATGAAAGTCAGTGTAATTACCTAGATCCAAAGTAATTTTGTATTGCTGTGCATCAATTTCAGTGCCACGTGTCACTATTGGCACGCGTGGCATAGATTCGCCATCCCTGCCCTATGCTAATACATTTAGGGCTTTAGGTTCCATTTGGTTGAATTAACAGCCCTAAGGTAGACAAAGCCATAGATATAAATATAACTAGTAAACTCATTCGGCTTTGTCTGCTGATCATATGGGAACAGCAATGAGATTACGAAAGGGGTCCAGTCACATCAATTATTTTTGTGAGCGCTTAGCTTTCCATTTTTAAAATAAACTCATCCTTCACGGAGGGGACTTTAATAAAATTACAGTTGGTACAAGGGTTAAAAATTCTAATAAGAACATATTTTTGGGTTGGCTGTGGTGTTGAATGGCAAAAGTTTTTTTGAGCTGTAATTTAAACTTTTAATATATTGAGAAAATATTCATTCATATTTTTATTTTATTAAAAGTTCTAAGTCATTTACAAAAGGAATGCAAAAATTTTCACAAACCTGAAACTTAAGTCTCAGATACTTACATAAAGGACTAATAATTCACATTGACTTTGCAACGACCGATGCACTGAAGTATTTGAAGATACCATCAAACCAGTGGCTCTACTTGATTTATTGGACTTTATTACCCTGGATTACATTCTTTCGAAAATTTCAGTCCTTAGAAAATGTAGGACCTTTAGAAAGAATTCAGGTCAAAACCGTTCATACATCGCTCATTAGATTCGAAATTCAAATTTGACAACTAAACGTCAGTGACAGTTGAAGATTAAAGTTTATGTCATCGTTAAGGATGACGCTACCGGCCCTTAAATTGATTGTTTTTCTTTAGTTTTTCAATAGTATCTAGTTTCGACTCACTATTTCCGAGTAAGGTTCGTGACAAACCATCGTATTTGAATCGATGATATCGCCATCCAATTTCTAAACACGTTGTTCGGCAAAGTACCTGGAAACAAAAATCAAAACATTAGTCTGATACGGAGTAAGATGAGAATTCAGTTTACTAAGGAAATAATAGAGTATTGCATTGGATTTTATTTGAAAATGTAGTGTTGTTAAATTTAACTTGTCGAAGAAATAGAATGTCTTCTTAGAATCAGATTGGAGTCTGCAATACTGGTCGGAATGTATCTAGATTTATTGTAAGATAAGTGATATTTAATTGTATTTTATCTAGTTTTCCTTATTGAATACAGATGGTCTATTTAAAATTACCCTAAATTAACAAACTCCTAAATATGTTGGTAGTTAAGTAATTATTAGTAATTTTATTAAAGTTAAAAGAAATTAATCATGAATGTACCCTCCTCTTTTTATTAAACTTACAGAAATCAAATTTTTCAAGTCGATACTTTGGTCTCAAACTTATCCCAAGATGTCCGTTCGAAGCGAAAATCTATTTCAATTAATTTAATTAACACGAACCACAATTAAGTTCCGAATTCAAACGTTCGACCAGTAAGAGATCGATCGCCTTCCAAATTTAAAATCAGATATCCGAACGCCGACACAATGGAATGGAACGAGCATGACGATTCAAATATTTTCGAAAATGGAATATTAAGTGAACGCCATTATGTGAACGAATGATTACTAGACGGTAACATGTTATTAAAAGAATATATTTCGAAGGTGACGCACATGTACTATAGAAACTATAAAAAATAAAAATGTTAGACTTGTTTCTCCCTTTCGGGATGAAGAGTATTCGAAAAAAAATTAAATGCTATTGTACTGTGTTATGTGTAGTCTTCATTGAATAAACGTCAAGTTAGGTTTGTATATTGGAGTTAGAATTTAGAATCTTATTTCCATTTGTGTGGTCTCTAGTCACCATATTACAAATAGGACAAGCGATTAATAATCCCAATAGTGTTACGGCATAATATTCCTAGAACGGGCTAGTTTCCTCTTGAGGTACATCTCATACATACAAAAGGACGTCTATTATGCGGCTCGACTCCGGCATTCGATATTATATCGATTATAATATCATAATAAGAAGTCCCCATTTGCGTATTGGGGTCATCGCCTTGCGTATGCTGGTCTCGTGTACGATGCGTCAAGTGACCCCTTAATGCGACTTATTGGTTACTCATTTAAAGTGCACGCGCACAGACTAAAATAACACCAACAACGAGAATATTTTCAGGCTGTTTATATAGTTTGTAAGTTAAGTTTTTTTTGTACTCTGTGGCTTATTGGATTCCGCGAACCTTATAAGGGAATATAAATTATGTAATAAACATGAATTGCTCGTCATTTAAACATCAGCTATAAAATTTTATCTTCAGAAACCGAAAAAATCTTATTATGAAGATTATAAATGCTGTGTGCACGAGTGATCGATAATGCAACTATCTACGATGTGGTAACATGACTGTGTCATTGAGACCGCCTATAGACAACGCCTACGCGATTGGAAACAAAAACAGATCGCACAGTTCCACAAAACATCATTAAATTCAATATTTCGTTTAAAAAGCACTCCACATATCTGGACCATTAATCACTAAGACTACCGACCTTCAAGGAGATACATCGGAATAAAATCGCCAATCGAAATAAAGCACTTAAAGCGAAACGTCATTATCGCACAACATAAATAAAAAACGCAGAAATCGAACGCAAAAATTGAATATCGAACTCGATTTAAAACAGAATACGAATTTTAAAAATACGAGCGCGGCCGAGCGGCATTAATTAAAAATTCTCGGTAGAATATTCAAAAATAGAATTCGCATTCGAAGTTCGAACGCTCCTTGTACGGATCCCAAGTTTGAATTTGGAAGGAACAAAAGGAGGAGAGCGCGGGAGCAACCCTTTTAGCGCTGATAATCTGTTGGTCGGCCGTGTTGTGTTGCCAGCCTTTTTTTATTTGTTGTCACTTTTTTGTCCGAACCGAGATTGTACACAACATTCTTTACTTCGAAACGGAGCTTTTTAAAACTCGCCTCAAGATTTATTTCTTTTTATACGCCTTTAATAACGAGTCCCCGTCCGATTTAATTGACGAATGGTCACGAGCGAAATGTTCAAACTGTTTTAGAGGTCAATTTTGACTCGACATTTAGTAATAAGTATAACGTTATTAATAATTACTTTTACTTATGAAACGAGACTGGGTTAGAAATTAGAGAGCGTTATTCTGTGATCGAAATTCGTGCAAGGAATCGAATTCAAAATTCGAATATAAAGCGACCGGTACCAACTTACTAAGTTTGAATTGCTTCGAAATATAAAAATTTAAAAATAGAACGCAATCCTTCCGCCCTCGGTCGGGCGGTTAGTGCTTTACATGAAATATTATTTTATGGAATCAACATCTGCGTCTGTGGCGTTGTGTGTGTGTGTTAGTGTGTGAGAGCGAGGGGTTTATGTACACAAGTGAAATTACTTAAAAGTAACACGCTTATACGCCTCAAGTGGATGGGAACGTTTTCAGAACTCATTTCTTTTCAGTCCAATTTTAGAATCACATGTTTGCTTTTCAAATTTATTATCAGACTTTATTAAGAGTTATGTCATAAATTTCGAATTTATGAGTGAACTTTAACGAGTAACTGATATAAAGCTATATTAATAAAAACATGAAGAGATTAGACGATACACAAAAATGTAAAACAGAAAAATAAAAGTGATAAAATGGCTAGTTCACTCTCGCATCATAAAATTCGTTTTACAATCCCGTCCGAATCGTCAAATCACTCGTCGCGGGTTCATTTTTTAAAATTGGAACGAAAAGTGAAACCCTTCCATTTTTAAATTGCTTTCGTCATGCGCTCCCTTTGCCACTGTTGGCTGTTGAGTTCAACAACAATGCGCGGTTTTTTTTTTCTAACTTTAATGTCATTTGTCAAAAATATTTGAATAGAGAATGTTGTAAATGTATATACATTTTTTTTTCTGTGTCCAGTGTCCGAGGGTTGGATTAGACTAGCGTTTACAACAAAAAAACTTTACATCTATGCGCTTATTTTACTTTTCTGGAATAAAAACATGACTTTATTATATTCAGAAGTGCAGACGGAAGAATCCAGGAAGGAAGAATAAGAGAGCCGAATTACGTTAAACCAAACCATTTAATCTAACAAACGCAAAACGAATCCATTTCTTCCAAGACCAATGAATCAACAAAAACATCCGAAAACGCATTTTTTACTTCCATTAGTTGATTTAAAGCGTCATCTCAAAATTCATTCGAAAAACGAGTTATTGTGGAACGTCAGCTGTGTTAGTTCAGAGATTACGACTTTTTTGTCTACCCTCCATTTTAAATTTAACTCTTTTGACTATTTTAATATTTCTCCAACTATTTTAGCTTAGGGCGAGGGTACTGTTTTTTGATATAAAGGGGTTTATTTTTAGTAGTTAAGTTTACATTATGCGGGCGGGCGTTAGATTTAATATTTTTGATTGAATAGCGGACAATCTTTATTGAAAGGGTTCATGGATTTTAGAGACTCTTTTTATTAAACTCATTTTTATGGCTGCGTAGTGAATTGTGTATGGCATTAGGAATTCTTTTGTTAGACGTCGTGTATGTACCATAAATAATCGTTGATATGAAAAACAATTTAAGAATTTTCCATTTTCCGACCATTTAGATGTAGAAATACGAGGAATTCAATCGAAATACGAACCAAGGAAATATTATATAAATTTTACTTTTTTTAGTCCAAAATATCCCACTGCTGGGCAAAGAAACAAACGAACTGTATTGCAACAATGAAATAATTAATTAGCATGATTAGATATAAAATGAACAAAAAATCGATTTACGAAAACAATTAATCGTTTGACATGTCAATATTATTTAAAAAAGGAAACCCTTACACAATTAAAATCGAATAAAAACGTTTTGAAAAAAAGAACCGAGATCTGATTCGTAAAAAAAGTAGGGTGAATGTCCTTGTGGAGGGAAACCCGGTATAAGTGAGAATGTGGAATGGTTCGATATACATTGACGTTTTTACTCCGTCAATCAAATCTTCATTGGCTTAGTCAGTTTCGCAGTCAAACCGTATGCAACTACATGCGTACCTGACCTACGCAACCCAGTATCTGGGTTCCGACAACCGTAAGAAATGCCAAAAATCTACAAATAACAGCCGAGATGAACGGCTTGTTATGCTTTTCAATGGTTCTTGGTATGTAATAGATCTATCAACTTAACAAACGTAGCTTAACTTAGAAGTTCGACCTAGCATAAGTTCTACTGAATGTTTTTGCTCATGGGTTTAAAAATGGTAAGTACTAAAGAAGCAATGGATAAGATACATGAAGGGAAGTTGCACTGTCGTAAAAGGAAGTTCAATCGAACACACGTCGGGTTTCGGTTTCATAATACATTAGGTGTCTTTGTTAAGTTTCAGAAAAAAAACTGCTTCACAGATGTGTTTGATTTTTGTATATTCCGTATACGGGTTGGAGGAAAGACGAATATGTTTTTTTTGTTGGTTCGGTTATTTTTTATTGTTACGGAGTTTAATAAAAAGAGAAAGGTATGACTAACCATTATACTTAGAGATAAACTATACAAAACAATTATAATAGGTAGATAATTATTTTTTTTATTCAACTCTACTGATAATGAAAAATCTTTAAGAAACTACATATTTTATTAAGTTCCTGATTTTATATGTTTTTTAAATATTATAAATTTTACCCTATTATCTTCTTTCAGTTTTGAAGTATATAACAAAATAAAGAATTTAAATTAACCTCTCGCTACGGATCAATACTTTATTTATATCTAATTGTTTGAAAATAAAATTCCTGAAGCATTTTTATGCATATCAGGATATATCTAATCTAATTTATATATCTAATCTAATAAAACTAAGTCTAATCCATTTTAAACATACCAACTTTCAGAAAAAAACTGCGGCTGTCCAGACAACACCGTAACATTCCTCACTTCTTTCTTACCAACCTAACAAAATAGCAAAATACTAACTAAAGTAAACACAACTTACTTGAAGACAATCCTCATAGTTTACGAGATAAGTGTTAATAAAACAGTTGTAAACTGTCTTTATTATCGCTTCAACAATAAACACTACAATTTCCACTTTGTTACGTCTCCACAACTCGTGATTTGCTGAATTGTTAGTTTTCCTAACAAACAAATTTCAACCTTATTACGATAAACTAAAGTTGAGTTTGCAATACAGAAAAGGCTGAAGACGTTGCTTTAACAGTGCGTGGTTAAAGTAATGAGTAAATTATTTGTTAACGACAACATGTTTATATGCGTTTTGTTTTATTTTGGAAAAACTTGACTCTTATTTTGAGCGTGACTTTTGTTTTCTGTTTGTAAATTTTCATGTGTTTTAAATTTAATTTCGGATTATATCTTCATAATCATTTCAGCAAAAAGCATTCCACTGCTGCACATGGGCCTTCCCCTACTCTCACCACAACGAATGCTCATCGGAGTGCCGCGACACTCACCAGGTCATCAGTCCACCTTTGTCAGAGCTTGTAGGAGGCCTTCCAGCGCTGCGTTTTCCCGTACGCGATCCCCAATCCAGAACCTTCAGCCCCATCGACTATCCGTTCAGCGGGCAACGTGCCCTGTCACTGCCACTTAAGTTTGGCGATTTTTTGGATTACGATCCATACTATTTAAATCTATGATAACGATCGAGTCTTCTTCGCATTACTTCTCTTATTATAATTTAGTTTCATATAATTATAACAGGACATTGTTAAAACAATAATTTTGCGTTGAAAAATATAATTCTTCATCTCAATTTTCCTTCCATGAACTTCTGATAGGTATTTTAATATCAATCTCCTTCAATTTCCTTCAGATTGTGACGCACTTTTCAGTCTGTACCTGCTAAAGATTAACAACTATTCAGTTGTTTTTATATATTTATTCTCTGGGGTCTTACCATGATTTATTAAAATGTCAAGCGTGCGAGCGAGAAATAGCGTTGGAGCTATACACCTTAAATAGCTCCATCCCTTTAACAGTTCAGTTTAGGTCGCGTTAAGATCGTGGTCGTGGTAGGGCCAACGGTCTATTCTAGGTATGAATCAAGATCTATGCTTTGATTAGCATCATAACGGCCTTTATTTCCTAATTCAAATCTCTTTAAATCAGTTCGAAATTCAATTTATACTTCGTAGATGATCGTAATCATAACTTTAATTCCTAATTTAAACCTTTTTACATCAGTTCGAAATTCAAATAGAAATTTTTAAATGTTGGCAGTTTGTTATACTTAAATACCTTAATTCCTAATCCAAATGTTTTTCTATGAGTTCGTAATATAAATTATACTTCGTAGATGTTCGTAGTTCGTTAGTATCACCCGAAGTAGATTGTGTTCTGCAATCGAAGTCGGGGCAGACGGTCGGCTATTTGCGGAGATACGTTTTGTTATTCCAAATGTAACAATTCTCTGTTACGTTACGTACGGGCCCGCTAATGATGTTTGTGTCAATATTATGTTTAGCGTAGCAATTGTAGTTAATTTTCAACTGTTTTATACTAAGATTGTATAAACATTAAATACTCATTTTAAATCAGAACCTTGTTTTAATTAAAATGAAGAGACATAATATATTTTATTCCGGAGCTTCAAAACTTAGTAGACTATACAGAAAGTTTCAGCCAGATATTCCTGAATTTTTTTCAGCTAAAGACTAAAATTCATTCCATTTTTATTTTCCTGAAACTTTCAGGGAAATAAAAATTTCCTATTTTGTTGCAAAGATAACTAAAAATACAAACGGACAAAAAAGATTGAACATTTTAAAGGAACTGTCATGATCAGTTGCTACAAACTTTTAAGCCATTTGGTTTTAAAACGCCAATGTATCATACAAATACTCATACATCAGTCTCATCCCTTAATCCAGCACAAATCCAGATACATTAATAACAACAATAATTTGTTAGAACCCAAAATAGTGCGTATTATTAATTAACCTGCGACCGTCGCGTATTTAATTTTAATCGGTGTTTCTCGTTTTCGCACAACGCGCGGGAATGCGCCCGCGCACCTGTCCCGCACTTTGTTATGTGCGCACTTTGCATGCGTATCGCCAACCTTAGAACTTATTGTTTTAGTTTTTTTTTTTTTTTTGACGCGAATCGTCAAATTTATTACGGTAGAGGAATGCCATCTACATTTTACATCTAACATTTTCTTCATAATTTTTCTCATGAAATTTTAATAGTCTAAGCTGATATTAGAACTTTTTGTTTCTTTACAGACGCTTGCAACGGATATTCGTCTGCTAAGTTTACGGCAATAATGACGCTGTGTCGATATAAAATACATCAAAAACAATAAAAATGGACTCGACCACTGTACACGTTAATAGACTACGCGGAAAGCGAAACGATAAATCTGAGTGCATTTTTCGCAAACGCATAAAATCCGAACGCACCTATTATTGAATCGGAGCTGGACTGAGGGATTTTTGCTGTCTTGCTCTGTCTGCATACGTTGGTCTCTCTCACTCGGTGCACGCGCCGCTATTGTGTCTGGCGCTACTCGGCGAGTAGCCTCCGACTCGCTCCCGCGCGCTAGCTCCGTCCCTCTCTAACGCATGTCAATGCATTTTATTGTCGACGTTAATGGCTCTGATTACAAATGTAAATTTTCAGCGCGCGACGGCGTTGGTTGGACTTTTTTCTGTTCGATTTCTCTCTATGGTATTAAATTGTAGCACAAAATTAATAGCGCACATTTATGGGCATGCTCGACTTTTTTTTAATTTTAAATGTTCTATTGTTGTATTGAATAAAAACGGGTTTTAATAAACGATTTACACTAACTTTAGATCGTCGTTTTATGGTTTCAAAGTCCACTACGAGTTTCTATCGCAGTGAACGGCTGGGGAAAAGCTGTAAACATATGAAATTTATTGGCAGCGATGTACATTTAATTAATAACTAATGATTAGTTAATCCAGCGAACAAAGCGCAGCCAATGCAACTTAGACCAAAATAAAATAGCGTTGAGTACAGTACGCACATCGAACGCACTCTGACGGACAGACTTACCTATTATTCGCATATCAGGGCACTTTATTTATAAAACCCGCCCAGTTTCTTCTGACATATCCCCTTTGAGTGATTTTCTAACAAAAGCCATCGTGTGGAGGGCGCATCGCGGGTCTGGTTGGGCTGGACGCGGCTACAACGGTTTCCCAACCGAATACCGTTCGCAAAAGATCTCACACGGCTGCCAATTTTCAGAAAGACAGAGCTAAAATAATTGCTGCAAACGCGCCCTATTTCGAGCGGCGCACTACAGTTTAGATACGATTTAATTCTAGAACATTATTATCGCACTGTTCATTGCAACCAGTGTTAAATGCGATCATTTAAATTTCGAAAATCAAACTTCCTATTTCAAAACCTGGCAAATTTATAATAGTGTGTTTTTATAAATTTCGAATCCCGATATGTACTGGAAATATGAAATAACGTAAGGGATATTTTTACGTTTTGCTTAAAATACCCTTACATCAATCATCTTATGGTACATTTTTACATTTTAGTTAAATGTTCCATACGTTATTTCATATTTCCAGTATCGATCCGTAAGATTCGAAATTTTAAATTTTGACTGTTCTACAGTTCAATTTAATGATTCTTTCAAAGTTAAAATGTAAAGACGTTATTGAAACGTTGAAGCATCTGTTTCCATAACAATGAGTATAAAAGTTAAACACAATAAAGCTTTGATCTGATTACGAAGAATGTTCATTACAGTGTTACTGAGAACTGTGTGTTTATTTTCACGCAGATAATTTTAATGGACATTCGTCTGTTTCACGGCTCGACGTGACACCTAAGATTATAACAGCTAACAGCATTTCAACTGAAACTAACGACGCCCATTATAACCTGACTGCTGCCATCAGAACCATTAAACACAAACAAAATAATTGTCACATTCACATCAAACATATATAGGCTATAAATCCAAAGAGACGACGCAAATTTTGGCAATATGGAACATTGGCAACGTTACAATACGTTACACGGAATGCAATTTCTGTTTACTTGCATTTCTTATGTTAGTTTGCGATGCGTCAATAGAGTGTGCGTGACATTTTTCATTAAGTCATCTCTTCCCGAAAATAGTCCTAAGAAAACATGTGACGAAATATATTTACATTGAGCTCAGGGCTACAAATGTTATGAAATGGAAAACTAAGTATCAGCTGTAAAGTTAATAAGCCGTTCGTAGGCTGAGGACGTCAGTATCGAGACGCATTCAACGTAATCTTTATGGACAGTGGATGCAAGGTGAGCCGCGAGACGAAACTATCCATCGACGCTCATACTTACAGCAATAACCAGACTCAACAACAATTACATTTGCACACAATAACGAAACGTCAAGAAAGAAAGCAAAATAATCCGCTTTTCTAAATTCGAATACAAAGAGACGTTCGAAATACGAAAACGTATCAGCCAATAGCGCTAGAGCATATGCCAACAATTAGGAATGCGTTCTATTCCACATTCAAATTCAAACGCGGGTGTCGCTTAAATTTGGAATAAATTATAATTGTATCAATCGGGATGGCCGTGTCGTGTTACGTTCGGATTTTAAAATCCTCCAAATTATGCATGGCGCGCGTATTAATTAAATTTATATATATGAGCGACAGTGACAGAATTTATTCAGCGTTGTTATTTATAAATTCGTCTAAATGTCACGGGAACAATGGAGTGTCCGTGTCTATTTAAGATTGATGAGTAACAAATAATCCCTCTTGTTGTCGGAAGGCGGAAAGTCAGTTGCGTAACGCCCGGACTCTCGTATGAGAATGTCAGATTACGGCCGGTATTATTTTCGGTAAACGATACGTATCTCTGTCTGTTCGGATCCGACGTTGCGTTTAATAGTTTAAGCATAGTAAGTATTCGGTCGGCCGCGGACTAATCTTGACTGGCAACTGCGATTTCACCAGGAGATCAGTGGATCTAACATTTTTTAACGACTCCAAAGCGTTGCAGAATTTTAATGAAAATCGTGATTGCTTTTCTAAAGACCGAATTATTATCGTTGACTCTTAATCGCCGCTAAAAGTCGTCTTAAAAATTCGTCGGACGCATTCATCAAAAATAAGAAAATAATTAATACTCGTTTCGGAACGAGAAACGAAACATTTAGAACGGACATAACAATAAAACAATACGCCGCTCGCAAACCGAAACAAAACACAGAAAAATATGAATTCCAATCGGAACGGGCCATGGAAACAAAAGATGGCGGATTTAATGAAATGAAATAAAATATAAATTCCTTTTGCAAGCGAGAATTCTTACATTTTTAATTTGGTACCGTGGAATGGGGCTAAAAACGGTCAAATTCCAGATTCATAAGCGACCGGCCATGGTGATTGAGTGTTGAACTGTGGAGCGAGTGTCGCCCAAACGAATATTCATTTTATTGAAAATCGATTCCACCGTGTGTCGGAGCTGGAGATTTTTTTTTATAAATTATTAATTACTCTTCCGATTTCAAATGAATTATTGACTTTATCACCTGTGGGGCGCATACGGCGCGCCTAGCCGCGAAGTAATTTAATTAGTTTTGGTGTCAGAAAGATTAAAAAGCTCCTGAGCAGATTCGTGATCTATACGAACAAGTTACTGGCATAAATTAGCTTCATGTCACAAAAAAGGCATCTCGGTTCTCTTTTTGAATTTTAAATGTAGTTTGCATTCTTGCAAGCGTTTTGTTCTTTTTTTTTAGATTCAAATGAAGAATGTAGGTTTAAATTTGGAAGTGCATTCGAATTCTATGATTAAAAGTTAATGTTTTTTTGATGGGACCGTTATTTTACTTTTCAATATCTACCAACAAATGAAGAATATTTATAAAACTCATGATACGTTCCCGCGCGGAACATATAATAAGAGTGGCAGATGCTGTACAGTATTGAGACGAAACAGACCGCCTTCCAATACGATGACTAATTCCAAGCGAATTGTTTATTTGTTTCAGCTTTTATGAGTAAACGTTGTCAGTTCACGGGAATCTTTACGATTATATCGATAATATTGGTTTATTGTGTTATTTTAGTGTTATTCGACTTTCAGGGTTCATGGTGATCTGGTTTTCTGAGTAGGTTTTTGACCGCAAAACAGATGATTAGGGAATCCCAATAATATAACGTTCTTACCTACTAGATGTCACACTTTCAAGTTGAAAAGTTTATCAGTTCGCCATTCTTCTTTAAATGACCATACACATTACTTACTTAGTAACTAGGTAAGTAATCTAGATTTTCAGTCTCTCCGTTGCTCACTTAAAGCTTGACTCTACAAAATTCTAAATATAGAGTCTACTAAATAGCTGAATAACTGATCTGTGACAATAAGTTCAAATACTGTAGAACCATACCAATAAACATATATCTACGAATTCACATCCCTACTTTACCTATCAGTTCCAAATTCAAAAACATTCCGCGATGACAATCAGCCATCATTTATTTCAAAAATTCAAACGTCGAATTCCGAGAAACAAAAAACGTAACAACGAACAAGTACCAACATAACAATTTTAATATTTTAAACCGGGCGATACTGCGCAGGAGTAATAAAATCAATCATATAACAAGATACGAACAATTTTTACATTTGCCCTCGGTTCGATTTTAGCTTAAAAATAGATGTTTTGAGTGGTTTCCAGTCAGATAAGTTGTATTGATGTGTTTCAAGCAGACGGATGGATGGTCCATATTTTAGGGTTCTTCGTGATTGTAGGATAATCCTCGTCTTTAATGGTTTATGTTTATTTATGGTCGTTTTTTAAGTGTTCTGTTCCGTATAGAGTAATTTGTCTGGTTTGTTTTAGTATTGTGCGTGCTTTAGTTGTAACGTTTGTTAAGTTATATTTAATGAAACTCTTGTTTAGATTTGAAAGTCTTTGATCTGTGTCTATTAATATTAGCGAAAGATAATTAATATCAGCGAACACAATTGATTTGATACATTACTAATTTATTTAAACTTCATGTAAAGTAGGTAGCAGTACATAAGCGGACTTAATGCAACAAGGCATTCTTTACTAGTCAACCTTTAGATTAAAAAAGACAACACTGTGGTAGGTGTGCACAGTAAATAAATAACTAGATATTACAAATAGAATGAAGTATCATTAAATTAAGTGGCTTACGATAAAAAAATACATATAAGCTAAAACTACAAACTATTAAATACTATGACAAACATCGAACCGTTGTATTTAAGAGAACTTCAAATATAATATTTATGACGAAGACCAAACTAAGGTTGAGAAGACTTCAAGTAGTAGTTCCAAATATTACGCTTGAATGAAAATTTACTTTCAGCTTTTTCAGCATTAGTCTAATCCATCATCTTATAACTTTAATTACAATAAGCTCGTCAACAAATCAATAATACAAAACTAAACAATTATAATAAGTACCGTAAACAACTCCTTGACCCAACAGTCAAGCATTTGTTTACTAACTCACAATTACTGTAAACATTTTTCTCGCACAACAGCTCACACGTCAACGACTTCGAAAGCCGTGTCTTTCGAAGTCGAAGCCGATGTTTAAGTGACAATGGCGGGCGTGGTCGCGAGCTAGCGGCGAATAATTACCCCTCCCCTGTCCCCCCCTGGGGTCTAGCACCACCTCCTTCCTTCATTGAGCATTGTCTTAAGATGTGACCTCTTGAAGGTATTAACAACTTGTGTATGGAAATTGAGTCCAATTTGTCTGTGGAAAGCGGAGATATGTTTAAGAGTTGAGATTTATGTGGCGCAGGCGCAGTATATTTAGATCGCTTTTTTTCGCATATTTTTTGTTTTCTTTGGTGAATTTTTCAGTGGAAAAAAAAAAACGTGAGAAAAAAAAAACAGAGAGTGATATCAAGATAAAATATTTAATTATTATACTCACCGGCTTTGTCCACGTGCAAGTAGAAAATATAATTGTGCGTATGTCAGTCTGTCATGAAGTAACATTATATTGTTGAAAGATATTTTAAAATCAGTCTAGTAGTTTTTGAGTTTATTAATTACACACAAAAATACAAATCTTTCGTCTTTATCATGTTAGTATTTAAAATATAATAGTTTATTTTATTAGAAAAACATTTTAATTTACGAGTATTGTTTTTAATTAGGTAGGTATAGGTTCACTTTGATCACTATCACACCTGTTGGTAAGCGATGATGTTGTCGACGGCATGCTTAAATTCAGAACATAATTATACTTATAGAAACTTCAATTTTAATCACTAACCTAAAAACTGTATGTATTTCTTTTGCAAACCAACATCTCAGTCCCTATTGGCCAATGAATCAGCATTGCCGTTCAAAGTGCCAATGCTGCCAGCGTTCCCGTTGACATCGTCGTAAATGATTTTTTGATGACCAGTAAATCCTTTTTTGTTTGTTCATACTTTTCGTTTTTCAGCTTGTATTGTAATATATCTATTAAGTTGTTTAATAGTTTAGTTGTTGGTTTAGTTGTTGCATTCGTCTATTATAGATTTATGCATAACATTATCAACATATTTATTATAAATGGTTTTTTATTGTACGATTAATACTTTTGCCTTCAAACTGAAATTATATAAAAAATTAACATAGGCCTCATTAAATCGACCGTTTTTCATTCACCTACGAATAACTACGTAAAAGAATGCGCTGGCCACCCGTGCCTTACCGTGCGTACGTGAAGTTGGCGCGTGCGCACATCTATCCGACTAACCAGTAGTGACTGAGCGAAGGCCGAATTCTGGCCGAAGCCGAAAGTCTAATAAAATCTTAAAACTCTGTTCAAGATTTATTTAAAGTAAAAATATAAATATATATATATATCTATATATATATATTCATTGATAAAAATTAATACTTAACTGCGATCCCACCTGATGGTAAGCAGTGATTCAATCGTTGATGGTGAGGCGCACTAGTTTAAAAAGGCAAAAGTTATGTAGGTATGTATGTGTATATTTCCTTCACGCTCATATTTATAATATAGATCTGGATAAACCTTTACAGTACTATAGCTTATACATCAGAATAACGTGTAGACTTTGATTTATAGTAGGGGCTAAAACCAAACGGCTGATGCCGCTAGCAGAAATTAATTAATAATACAATAAGTTTTAATTATTTTTTTATAAATTCACTGTATATTAACAACATAAGGGATGATTAAAATATCCTTGCATCTAATTTTTAGCTTGCCAAAATAAAAAACAACAAAATTTTAAATTATGTCAGATTTATTCAATTTCAACGCCTGCCGGAAACCTTAGGAATCTATCAAAACTTCGGCCCATTTTGCCAAGTTCGGCCGAATGTGGCCGAAGGCTTCTGCCGGACACTATACTAGCAGCATACACAATACGACAACTTACGTAACACGGAACGCGTACAGAATTACAGAATACGCGATTTCTCTATCACACCTTTCATACAAAAAGCCATGACAATACTAACGCTAGACAATTTATTGTCCACTAAAAATCGTCTAGACGCAAAATTGTAGTTAAACTCATGCGTGTTACGTATAAACGACATTCTTCTCTAGTGCTGTTCTAATCTGTTTAGCTTTTTCCCAACTATACTGGGGTCGGCTTCCCAGCTAAATACATACCAGATTTTTTAATGAAGAGAACCCAGAGACGTCTCGCTCGATATGTTACGAATGGTCACCCATCCACGGATGTAGCGAGCCAAAGCGCAGCTTAACCTCAACGATTGACCCGTTTGTCAGTTATTATTTAACCACGAATTTTAGACTCATGCGTGTTCATAAAAAAACGACATTCTTATCTAGTGGCGTTCCACATTCAAAATATAAGTGAAGCAATTGAAAAACGAACCGCACCAAGTTCATATTACTGGCCGCTGTTCGGCTGTTCCAAATTCGAACGTATTCAAATATCGAACGAGATGGATGGCGCGGCCGCTGGAACATGTCTCACACAAATCATTTTAATGAATGAAAAAAAAATTGAATAAAGAATTCGAGATAATTGTCAAATTGTAGAACAACTAACTCTATGTTATAGGTCTTTTGATTTGGAGATACAATACATGACAAAGTTAAAGTCTCATTGCTACCCTTGCTCAAATCGATAGGTACTTGAGTTGGCGGGATATATTGAAATTATCTCGAATAATTCATTCAAATATTGTTTTTATTGCCATTTTGTCTTTACCGTAGATATTTCTTGCTTCCATACGAGTATGTACTAAGTATTTAAATTGCAAATATATTTTATAAAATTAATCATTAGCTATTTAGCCGAATCTTTCCTATTTCTAAACTCATAAAACCGCAGCGTTCCGAACCGAAACATTCAATCAACCGAAAATTTAAATAAAATATTACTCAAACTTATAAAATCATAATGTTAGACGTGGCTGGTCTGATCCCATTGATTGATGGGTGACCATGCTTCGTGTGGAGTCCACTTTAACAGTGGCTACACTTTCAAACAGAAATTTCCTGCATAGAGGTCAACTTAAATTGGTAGTTATGTTTTCCAAGTGTGTTGACCCCGACTGCCGTGGACTAGTATCTACAATGTTCTGTACTTAATTAAAAATGTATAAAGAATTTATTATTGCGTGTTAAGACCGTCCCCGTACTTTTAGAGCAGATTTTTTTATGGCTGTCAATTGGTCGTGATGGCGGACAATTTGGTAGACTGGCTATTGAAACGACTGAATTGTGTATCTTTTCGTGGTATTTATCTAATTTCCTGTTGGTATCCGATGACTGTTCACGTCATACTGAGTCAGAATATGAGAATATAGAGATGAAGGATGCTGTTTACTACGAATGTTAACGGGAACATTTTTAAGATAAAAAATAAAAAAAAAAACAGTTTTTTTTTTTACAAATTATTGAGTTCGGATTATACTAAAATAAAACTAGAAACCACGTAGACGAAACAAAAATTATCGATCAATCATTAACTTCGAAATTACGTAAGCTACTCAAATAAGTATTGGCACTTAATATATTTTTTATGATTGCCTAAAGCACTTGTTTACTTATGATACGCTTCCTACACGCCTCACTTTTGAGAGTGTGTAATAAAATAATAATCATCAACTCAACAACACGAGACAAATCGCTACAAGCGAGCTTATAAACCTAACGAGTAGTCGATTATATTCTTAAATCTAATCGATTATCTGCTATAGAAAGCAATGAGGGTTTCAGAATAACTTACTATGTTTTTGAAACGAAAACCAAGTCATAATAATCGTTAAGATAAGTTGAGATAGTCGATTTCTTTCTAAACTAAAAAATCAATCATCCATCTACACTGGCCGGTCATAAAGAATCATTCCCGTTCTATTTTCAAAACAGAAATTTGAATATGAACCGAAAGCTACATTCGAACTTCGAACGCTCCCCGTGTTTGTAATTCGTCCGTTTGAAAATGGAACTTGTTGTTCTTATTATGAATGCGTTAAGGATGCGCAAGAGCATGCGTCTGACGGTTTAGTAACTGATGCATTAATGCCTCGAATGATCTCTTACGTTTTTTTGTTCGACGCCCGGAGATTGGTCATTACACATCTGAATATGTGTTCTCCAACAAAAAGTTGGATCACGATTCGGTAAAAAGTCGAAACGAGTCTTGTGATGTAAGTAGATAGCAAACGTGCTCTTTATGTTATTAGAATTTGAAGTTTCCGGATTGATTTGAAAGTTTTTAACGGGCCGAAACTATTTGGTGGAGAGCAAATTGATTTTATTGTGTTTGTAGGTTTGGTTTCTCTTGGTCTAAGCTTTTGATCTTGTTAGATTTACAAACAGAAAGCTCTTTGCTGAAAAACTACTACAGGCATTATATTGCAATCAACCTTTGATATTGAGTTACAAACTATCAATGACACAATTGTTGAATTTTAATCAATCTGATTAGACTTTTCCCAATTATACCGTCTTATTATTATTTTCACCGGATGCCGAAGCGCCTGTCTATCTGACGTTCACCGATACTGTATTACTTTGTAACACAATACTGCAATAGCATGAACAGTAATTTTCCTTCCTAAAAAGCTTCTACAAACAGTTCTTAAATGAATCGATCTCGATCATCAAAGCATTCAAAATATGTTGCGCCATATCGCTGCCCGTCCTCAGTCCTCATAATTAACTGTTCACATATTCCTTAAACACGAGAATTAACCCCAATTGAGGGACCGCTCTATTTAAATGAACGCTACACTATTCAGCTTTCTGGAAGAGACACGTCACGCCTCTAATCTATATCGCAGCTGCCAGATGTACTTGAGTTTAGTCGATTTTTGTGTTGACATCACCGGTTTAGTGTTCTTATTTTGAAATTTGTTTGAATTAGGAATTTGGAACGTTGTTTTTTATTTTTAGTTGAAATGTTTATGGCTTCATCTTTGCTGGTTATTTATGCATGTATAAATCAATTTGAAAAAAAAAGATAAGATAAAGAAAGATAATTGAACAGCCACCTGTTAGATCGTTTCCGAAATCAGGTTTTTTTTTGCAAACATTAAAACTAAATGTTAGTTTCTAATAAAATTTGTAGGCGCATGGAGTAAAACAATTTTTTTGATGATATCGTGCAATAAAAATGAAGTATCTAAAATAGTCATAAAAATTCCGATTGTAAAAAAATATTCTACTAATCTAGTTCAGTAGCGCGGTTTAGCAAAAAAATAATATCGTTATTTTATAAATAACGCTTTTAATTTGAGTTGGAGCGGAGTAAGAAGTTCAACACCGCGTTTCCTGTTTCTGAAAGACTCACTTTATAGCTTTTTTGTTAGTAACCGGAATAACAAGATGGATTTCCGTTTTCGTAATGCACAACTACAATAATAATTTCGCATTAAAATAAACTCGCTATTGTGCCTTTGTGGGCTATAAAATTATCATAAGCGAAACACACAAGTAATAATCTCATATTTGAGCTCGTCCCGTCCGCCATCTTTAAAAACAATGAACGTTATTGTCTCTTCTTAATTCCATTTTTGAAAAAATAATCCATTTCGCATTTCATCGCGAGTGGCTCATTGATTACTTTTGCACAAGATAAAAAGAACCTTATGTTGTAAAAGAAACAGTCGTTGTCTGCTTGTTGTACAAAAGCGCAGCTGTGTTCTTGAAAGAATTCGCTTGCAGAAAACTAGATCTTATCTGAAGGGTTGAAGGGTGAAAATGGTTCGCTAATTGGTTTACGGGGATTGCATATGAGGAGTGGAAAGGCGATACTGTAAGAAAGGGATGTGGAGAATGCACGATTTTGCAATGTGTCCGTTTATTATGATAATTATGCGACGACAAAATCGAAATATTTCGATACAAAGTATAATAATAATATTTGTCATTGGTGTTGATTTTATTGGATATGTGTGTACATTTAAGATGAAAACGAATAAATTACCTTTATTTTTATCTGTACCGTTGTAGATAAGGCAAATTAATGTAGGTTTATGTGTCGATCTTTTTATTTATAGACTGCATTTGCATTTTTATTGAGTTACATAAAAATTGGCATTCGTTATTTGAAATAAGACTTGTATCTTTTTATTTTTGCGAGTGAGCGTAACTTTTAACTGATCAAACAATAAAGAATACTTTTACTATATTGTATTAGATTAATTATAATTAATTAACATAATATAGTAAAATATTAACGACCTGCATGAGAATTACAATTTTTTCAAATTCTCAGTTTTTCTCTAGGAACCTACTATAATATGCATGCACACCTAAACCTTCCTAATTCTTATGTTAGGACATGTCGGTTTCCTCACGATGTTTTCTTTCACCGTTTTCAGAGCAGTGATGATGAAATAAATTACACAGAGTGTAGCGCTTGCCTGGATTTGAACCCTTGACGTACAGCAAGTATGTCCGAGCCATAACCTACCCCTGGCACTGCTCTTATTTACCAACCTTGCAGTTTGGTGTCTATTTGAAATGGTCTTTTGAGAAACCACACAGATTTGAGTGGACCAGTCCAGCCAGTGCATTTGTCAATATTCGTGTAGCTCAACTCAGGACTACTAAGGAGCTCAACAATTTGACGAACAATACATAAGTAAGGACATTTTGGCTACGTAAGTAAGTACTCAAAACTGCTAGACCCTATGTTAAAATTACAGAAAAGTAAACAGTATTCTACTTAGTCCCCACATCCACAATATTAAAATAAAATTTACAAAAATGTAACACTATCGATCTGTCAACAGCCTTTTATAAAACCTTTTTTAAACGTTAACTTTAAACAAACAAGTAATTGAATTCAAATCAAACAGTCCCACCGAACCTTAATACGCACAGAAAACCAGAAAAACACATAAAAACTTCAATAATTTCCATTTCAGTATCAAATTAGAAACGATCAATTTATAAATTGGCTATTTGCAACCATACGCGGTTAATATAGCCTTTATATGGTCCTTAGTTGACGCGACAGACAGACAGACAGCCGATACACTACTTAAGGACGGAAAACTTAAGTACTTTTGATATAAATGGCTGGTATGGCAATATTAAGTACCTACATGGGCGATTCTACGTTTCGAACGTACTAGTAAAAATCAGTAGTAACATTTTTCATTACTAACATAAACTTTTTTTAATGATGTAAACTAGTGCTTGACTGCGATCCCACCTGACGGTAAGCAGTGATGCAATCATTGATGGTGAAGCGCACTAGTTTATTAAGAGCCTATTCTCCATTTAGGAACCTTGAAGACACCTAAATTATAATCGAATGGGAAGACCACAGCAGGCAAAACTTAACGTATGAGATGCTGACGCTGGATTTTTTTGAGGTGGGAAATCATAATATGACTCTCCTGCTCTGTGTGAAGTGAGAGGGGGTGGCAGAGTTTTACTGACTTAAAACCGACCTGTGTTCCTTCAGTTGACCTTTGCGTCCCAGCGCCACGGTATCTCTTTTAAACATTTCAGTAGCAAAACTGGAAAATGGTCCACTTTCTTCTTGTTTAGTTCTAGTAAGAAAATAGTCTTAGTATTTTTGCTTATCGATAAAAACATAATTGGACGAGATAGTTTCTAGTAAGCTATTTCTTAGCTAACAAAATTGTTAGCAAGAAATTAAAATTGAACTTTAGGATCCATTGTTTCAAATGGATCATAAATTAGGTTATGGGTAAAAAAAGTGATAAAAGGATGAACAATGACAATGACAAGAGGTTGCGGGTTGGGACCGGGCAAGTACTAATGTGAATTTTGTAATTTATATTATGTATTTTTTCTAAGTTCATAGTTAAATGAAACTTACAATTTTAAAAAACGTCAATGATTTACTAATAATTCATGACAGTGTCTCAATAATCTACGGGTCCGTTATGATCATAAGACTTGATAGTTCTATAGTTGTTCGACTTTATGGCTCTGATCCATTGATCTCGAGTAATAATTTTTTTGCTGTGCGTTATAAAGTCCCTAAATTTTCAAAGAAATAAAAAAATATAAACTCTATAAACTCTATAATATAGAACTCTATAGTTACCCTCCGTTTCATTTCTAATATCTAAACAGCTGCTTGATTTAAGGTGAAACAATACTAATTATAAATGACTTAAGTTACAAATTGTAAACTGACGTTTTCCAACTGTACAAATATTTAATATTGACTGAAGATCATTTGGTTTCCTGTCAATGTTTCGAATAGGAAAATATAACTTATTAGACTTTCTTTTACAAGATAGAAGACATTAAATTAATATAATATTCTAATGAATAATCACAAAGGTCTTTTCCTAGGAATGATTTTAATCTTTATACTAATAACAAAGAAGAACAAAAATGTATGTTTGTAAAGGTCTATCTCTGGTATAGATCCTAGTGATCTGATTATGAACGTTTCTTCATTGATAGAAAGCTATCCTATTTCTGTGTCAATGGTAGTACATTCCATCTGGGAAGATTCACGGTTTTTTGAAATAGACCACAGAAAAGGATCTGCTTTCTTTATTACTAAAAGAAATTACAGTTATTTAATTTACAGCAGAATCACGCCAATCATTCTCGTAAGAAATCGAATTTCAAAATTCAAAACTCGCGTTTCAAATCGAACGGTTGGAACGCATCGGAACTTTTTGAAAATCGACTACTTTTATCGATATCGTTGAAGCGTTCGATATTTGAATGAATCACGTGACATGAGTCAGGTCCATTGTTCAACACAACACTTACGTCGACTCCAGTAAATTAGGAAATGTATTTTTTATTGGAAAGCCACTCGGAATCACAATGGAGGGCAATATATGATGACACACGTACGAGGTTCCAGCAAGCAACGTGATAGTATTCGAAGTTCGAACGATAACGTACGCTGTCTGTGGCCGCCCATTGATATTTTAAAAACTTTACGAATGTTGCCACACTAAAAATATTAATAAATTACCTAGTTGGCGGTATTATTTTTAGATGCAACTGAAATTCACAACGCTAGATGTTAAATTGTTTGTTGACTTACATTAACATAATTATAACTTCCTCTTACATTTGCAAGTTGTTTATCTTGCGTAAATTCAAACATTTCCCGTTTCGCATTGTTTTACTCAGAAGTTAAAGAAAAAAAATATCTTTTATTTATATAACAATCACGTTCGGCTCACATTGATTGTGCTCGTGGCTTGTGACGTCACCTCCGCCGCCTGATAAGGGCTACTTCCGGTCGAAATCCTGACCGATGGAAGAATGAATGACTGACCGAATGAACGGAACGAACGACCTTATTCAAATATTGAGGACGAATTTTTCACACAATACATTTTTGGAGGCTGGTATCATTTGTAATGCAACTGACGTTTGGCGATGTGTTGCATAAAATAAAAATTAAATTGATAATTTATGATTTGTCAAGCATATATCACGCGGGTACGGGATAATAAATTCATATAGACATATAGGGTTGTAATAATTATGACTAATATAAGCAGTTTGTGCGTATTTCATCAACATAGACTATGCTTACATTTAATTGCTGACAAAATGGAATAATATATGGTTTCAATTTCAATATGAACAGGTATTATTGGTCATTTGGCCATATAATGATTGACTGGTTTAATTTTCTTACCAATTTAGTGAATCTGGTGTTTTGTTTAGTAAAACTAGGACTTGGAAGCTTAAGAGGGTCCTTTCCCACTCGCCTATCGTCAACATCGAGCATGGTTTAAAAGCTTGTTGCTTCATCTAACGCAATCCAACGCAATGTTTGATGAAGAGGCAACGCGAAAAAAGAGAGATAACGCCTGAAAACTTGGTTGGCATTCGGTAATTGCGTGATTTACTCGAATATTTCACAAAACTTGTTCCAGGAAGTACATGTTTTTTTTAAAACCTTAAAAGTTTTTCAGTAAAATTGTCGTCATTCAGAATCCCGATAAAATTTGCAAAGCTTCTATTGATCTACTTTTTTATATTTTTAACATATGAGTACCTACATTATGGAGGGCCAAAGTTCACGTAAAATAGCAGATTTTCAGAGGTCTTTACTGGATTAGTTTTACACAAATTTATGTTTTGATTTCTATAGAAGCCTAGATAATATCCACAAGATAGCTATATATCTAAAATATCTAGAGAAAGATGTGTAATAACTAGTGATACAAGAGACTTAATTGTTTAAGGTCTTTAAAAAAGACACGACTTCATTTTACACGACGTAAGTGAAAAAAGAAAACTAGAGTTTCCAGTCTTTAGTAATAAGACTCAGTCGTTTTACTAAAGGACTAAAAGATTAAAGTCTTTTAGTCCTTTAGTAAAAAAACTCGAGCTGTTTTTTAATAGTAGTCGCACTTAAGTTCTGCTTGATATTCAATACGGCTTAAACTTTATGGTTAAAATACGATGAAAATCTTCTGATTGGGTAGTTTGTATCTTATAATCCCTGTGTTATAAATAGTCTTCAAAGTATAACAATGAAGTGGGTACTTAAATAATCAGATTTTAGTAACTAGTCTTTAGTCTCGAAAAGGATGCTCTTAAAGCTTTTTTACAGTCTAACTAATGTTAGACTAAAAAGTCGATGAGTGAGCGCATCCCTACGTCACCGCGTCCCTTCGCCCCGCACTAGCATCTTTGACAAGCGGGACACAGTGAATTGCGCGCCGTTTTCGTAGAGTTGTACTTTTTCTAAATAAAAGTAATAATTAAATGTTTTGCGAGATAAAACTGCATTTATCATTATCACTAATTACAAGGAAATATATTTTCAATTAAATATAAGATCGTTTCCTTATTTTATATTCACTCTAGCCTTGAAGGCACCTAAATTATAGTTGGACGGGAAGACCGCAGCAGGCAAATTGTTCCAGTCCCTCGATATACGCGGTATAAACGACGAAGCGAATCGCTTAGTGCGGACCGTTGGAGTTTCAACAACGTAAGGGTGGATACTCGCCATACGTACGGGTTGTCCGATGGTAGAAAGGAGATGGCGGAATTAAGTCATGCAATTCCCGCGCATACTCTCCAAAATGCAACCTGTAAAATACCGATAGGCTGGCTACCCTGCGCCTGTGCTCGAGGCTTTGTAGATTGGACTTAATATTTTAAAACGGGTAGTAAGTATGTTTTGTACTACTTACAATTTATGCCTTTTTTCACCAAAAGTACTAATTGTGCACTAAAATATACTCTTCTAGGTAGTTTAAAAAAATAACCATGAAGGGAATAACGGGGTCTCTGTTTGCTCGCTTCTAACTCAACCTGTCCAAACGTCGAAGTGCCCCAAGTCCCTTAATAAATGGAAAAAAAATCAGTAAATATTTGCTGTGCAGTTAATATTTTTAATGAAGAATAAGATCTTTGATGCACAGTTAAAAATATTCCTTTTAAAATTTTAACATCTGCAGTAACAAACAAGCTAATAATATCTATTATCACCACACATCTCAGGGAAAAAACCTCAACGTAGGACAGTGATTTTACAAAACATGTTCAATTCACACTTTTTCAACAAGTAATAGGAATCCATAAATTCGAGAACAATATTACAACAACAAACAGAAACGAATACATTTTTGGATTTTCCTCGTTCTAATAGATGTAGCGTGTTTCCGAGAATCGTCGCAAAAACTGTGGAATTTTAATAAAAACTTTTAAGGCATTACTCAATTTGGTAACAGGGTTCCGTAGTATCTTATTTGAATCTGGTTTCGGGAGACAGTTCTTATTAGTCACTCAATCAAAGAAAGTATTGATTGGAAAGGACTTATTTTCAAACAACGTCTTCCGCCTGTGTTTCAGTTTCTTGGGTCACAGTGAATCTTTTTTTTTTATTTATACTTGTGCCTGACTTCGATCCCACTTGATGCTAAGCAGCGATGCAATCTTTAATGGTGCGGCGAACAAGTTTATTAAGAGCCTATTCGCTAGCCTTGAAGACGCCTAAATTATAGTCGGACGAGAAGACCGCAGCAGGCCAATTCATTAATTCAAGATTGGCAGGGATCTAAGGTGGTACAGGAACGTGGAGACTGGCACAACAAAATAGAGGTCTATGCCCAGCAAAGGGTAAAGTCGGGCTATGGATGATGATGATGAGACCGAAGGAACGGTGGATGTATTGTGTGAAAGATGATCACTTTTCAAAAAAAGGGAGGATCCTCCGACCAGACGGAGATATGTGGAATAGGGTGTCCCACGTACCTGTATACTGTATACGTTGAATAGGAAGTATCCTCCGGCCAGACGAGTGTTATGTCTGGTCCGGGCCACAGATAGTTTCTTCCGGGTCTAGGTGTCTTGGATATACGAGTTTACATGCTTGTGAATGCATCCAATAAACTGAAGTTATTCCTAATGTAGGGAAAGATTTCAAAATGATTTAGTAAATAGAGTCCAATGAACGAATCAAGCAATTTTTTATTATTATTTTAGTTACAGACTAATAAAAAAGAAATGATATTAAAAGTGTAATATTATGTAATGTATGATGTAAATCGCTAATTACAAGCCTCCAAACATGGATGAAAGTACACATAAGTCAATTAACCCATTAATGCCCAAAAAAACTATAAGGATTTTATTTGAAACTTTGTTATATGGGATAAAAGATAGCAAAAAAAAAATACATTTTTCAGTATGTGTGAAGATTTTTGAAACAAGGTTTTTCTATAGGTACGCAGGGTTTTTTTTCATTTTTTGTGTCCTAAACTATGGAAAATAAAACAGTGTAAATGCTCGTAATGGTAGGTGTTCCCAAATTAGTACAGTGAGCAAGAATGGGTTAATTAGTAGGTAACAAGAGAATTTAATTAATCATCGAAAAAATTCTGTGCTATTAGCATTTTCATCACCATCATCATCATTTCAGCCGATAGACGTCCACTGTTGGTCATAAGCCTCCCCCAAATGTCGTCACAATGACCGTTCCTGTGCGTCTCGCATCCATCGGATTCCCGCGACCCTCACCAGGTCATCGATCCACCTTGTGGGAGGCCTTCCAACACTGCGTCTTCCGGTGCGTGGTCGCCATTCCAGAACCTCTCCGTGGCCTGCCCACTGCCACTTAAGTTTGGGGATTCTTCGGGCTACGATCCACCTTGTGGGAGGCCTTCCAACACTGCGTCGTCCGGTACGTGGTCGCCATTCCAGAACCTCTCCGTGGCCTGCCCACTGCCACTTAGGTTTGGCGATTCTTCGGGCTATGTCTGTAACCTTGGTTCTCCTGCGGATATCATCATTTCTGACGCGATCACACAATCGATGAGATTGATGTGATTGCGATGCCATGAGCATTTTAATAAAAGTTAATTATTTCCAAAACTCAATATTATGAAAAACAAAAAGTAATTTAGATATTTTTCATCGCTACAATCTCACTGCCGAATACAATGTTTCTTTCAACAAATTAAGAGCTTGCCAAACAAAATCATTGTGCCTTGCCAAAATAATCTTTAAACTTTTCGATATAGACTACTAGTTGCTGCCAATGGCTTTGCCCGCGTTATAGTAGGAAATTAAGTTTTTTCATGTAGTTATAATATAGAGCTTTGGAAATATTTAGATTTTATTAAAATGCTTTAATGAGCAGTGGTGTCCGAGTGGTAACGGCCCCGACTTACGAGTTGTAGGTTGCGGGTTCAAACCCAGCCAGGCGCATAACTTTGTGTAATTTATTTCATCACCACTGCTCTCAAAACGGTGAAGGAAAACTTCGGAAACCGGCATGTCCTAGAACCAAAAAATTCGAAGACATGTGCCATTCACCAACCCCCACTGGGCCCGCGTGGTGGATATTACGGCCCATGCCCTCTCCTAGAGAGGCCTGAGTCCCAACAGTGGCAAAATTATAAGGCATGATCGACTATGCTATGCTAAAATGCTAATAGCACAGATTTTTTTCGATGATTAACTAACTTACTCTCATTACTAATTAATTGACTTGTGTGTACTTTCTTCTATGTGTGAAGGCTTGTAATTAGCGATTTGATAATATCGTACTCCCAAGATAAAAAGTATCTATTTCAGGACATGGTCTACCCGTGTACCAAGTTTCATAGCGCTCTGTTCAGCTGTTCGAGAGTGAAGAAGGAACAACTTCAAACTTTCGTCTTTAGAATATTAGTGCGATTGAATTAAATTTAATTAGCTATTGTAGATATTTTAGGCTGAATTTTCTTAGTAGATTTGATAATGATATTTTGTAAACAAAATATTTAGAAATGTAGTTTCTTTAGATTATGAGAATATTTGCTTATCTCAAGTATTTCGGGAATTAAATCGAATTTGGTCGAAACATAATGAAGTTACGACGTTATACTACGATATGACAAAATATCGCAAATTTTGACATTTCATTTGCAAGATTTTATCGTATCATAGTACTTGTGAAAAATTAATAATAAATCAAGATTTAGTAAAACTAATAGAAATAGAATAAACTATATTGTACACCAAAAAACTAAACACCAAGAAGTACCATGATCTTATGGATTTTTAAATGCCAATCTAGCGTACGGATCTCCAAAACCTGACGTTATTTATATTGAGGAGTTAGATAATTATTGAATTTTATGTTTTATGACTAGTAAATGAATATTAACATATAATAAAGATGGTCAGTTTGAACAATTAGTAATGAGGTATCATTAGAATATCTCTGGGATTATTCGAAACGCTTTTAAACAATCCATTAACTTAAGTTATTAATATGATAAACGACTCTAAATATAATTTTATTTTGAATTGTTGATAAATTGAAATGGGATTGAACTGCACCGAAGTCTGCAGTGTCACATTTCAAGTGAAACTGGATTTGTAAACTACTCTTATAAGAATGACTAAATTGCTGTTTTGTAAGTTGCCCACGGTTTTGGAACTCAAAGGGTAACTGAAGGAACACGGGTAGGGTTTTAGTCAGTAAAAGTCTGACATTTCCTCTCGCTGCATCCTAAGTAGAAGTTATCTGGCTGTTTAGTTTAGTTTCCGTTAATAATAGGAATGGTTTTAATTACACAATAAACTTAAAAAGTAATATTATTCGTAAAAAAATATAACTTATCACACTAATATTATAAAAGTGAAATTTTGTAATTGTGTCTATGTTTGTTACGTCGTCACGCTCGAACGGCTGAACAGATTGGAATGAAATTTAGCATACAGGTAAAGCATGGTCTGGTGGGTTACCATGACGTTCAAAGTAAGATTGTTTCATTCTTATTTCAGTGTGGGAAAGAGACAGAGCTATACAGGTTGTCTAGCGCCAACTCTTACCCACAATGGAATAAGAATAAAACCAATCTTACTTTCTTCGTCATGGTAACCCACCTGGACATGCTTTACTTGTATGCTAAATTTCATTACAATCTGTTCAGCCGTTCGATCGTGACGACGTAACAAACATAGACACAATTAAAAAATTTCACTTTTATGATATTAGTGTGATAAGTTATATTTTAATAGACATAGGAATAGTCCATAGAATATTTTTTATTCCGATACTATTTTGCCTTTGGACAACTTTTTACTTTCACGAGGGCGAAGCCGCAGGCAGGAGCTAGTTGTTCATATAATTACCGATCTAATACAATAGTTGCTTTTTTATTGTTGATAGGCTCGCGTTTGACCACGATCTCACCTGATGGAAAGCGATGATGTGGTCTACGATGAGGCACGCTTAACTATAAGTAACCTATTCACTCTTGACTTAAAGACCCCTAGGTTGTAGTTAACTGGAAACATAGACTCCGGCAGGCTATTAGCATTATTTTCATAAATAGGAACTTTTTAATTATATTATGGAAGAAAAATCCTTTTCCTGCAAAAACGATTTTCTTAATTTTTTATTGTACAGCATATTAACTTATAGTACAAGTGGATAACAGATTTCAGGTAACTACATAAGCGACCTTAAATCAGAGTTGGATTTTCTTCCAGTAAACTATTGAGTGAAAGAGGGAGATCACAATAGAGGGTAGGATCCAGTCACAGATCAAATGCTGTTATATATATATATATATCTGTGGATCCAGTACACAATTTTCAACTGTAGGGGCCCAGAACGGTCGAAGCCTAATGGGGCCAAGAGTCTGATTCTGAAAGGAAGACTCGGCCCTGGTACGAAAGGCAACGAAGGAACAGGAGTGGGTTTTTAGTCAGTAAAAGTCTGACACTATCTCCCGCTCCGCCCAAAAGCGGGGGATGCCATAAGATGATTTTTCCACCAAAAAAAATTGCACAATTTTAATTTATAAATAGTACGAATAAAATAATACATACATAAATATACCTACATACGTAAATAAAAACACAACACTTATAATATTATATAATGTACTATGTAATTATGAAAGGAAATGCTCTTTAATTATTTTCTTTCTGTTAAAGCAGAGAAAAATATTCATTTAAATCCGGATAAGAAACACAATTTTTAAACAATGTCCAAGACAACCTTGCTATTTCTTTTTTTCCTAATAACCTATTAACGATCAGTTTCTTGATATTAACAATACTAAGACAGATACAAATTGTAACCTTGTTATTTAAATAATTATACCTATTGATATCTCGTTGCTCCTAATTAAATTCGACCAATTATTTAATTACTTTGTCATTTAAATTTTGGCTGCAAAAGTAATTTTCAATTGGTTGTTTCTTGGTTAAACTTTACCTAGTTATTTTGGCCAATAATCCAAAGACAACACCACATATTCACGCCCAAATGGTGGATTGAGAGCAGGCCTAAGTCCCAGCAGTGGGAACATTATTAAGCGGATCAGCTTTTCAATTTTAAGAAATTAAATTTTAAATCTCATTTTGACGACCCACAAAACTTTATAAAGATATTCAATCATTTCAATAGGCAAAATAGTTACTAGTCTTTTAAAACTTATTTCCTAAAGGGCTTTCAGAATTCTCTAATAGTCCCCCTGAACCTACTGGGATGCCTAATTTACTCCCGGAGAAAGGTGAACTGGATAGAATGCTGACCACTACGGCCTAAGCACTCCAAACATAGAACATACAACTTTCTGAAACTAAAATAGAGAAAAGTTCCATTGCCTTGAACTTTCAGGAAACCATGTCCCTTGTTCATTTTATTTAAACTTCCTGCACAATAGTGGTACATAGGCGGACTTAACCGACGGTTGTAAGGCTAATTGATCTAAGCGACATTTTTTTCAATATTGACAAATATACATATTCTGAATCAGCAAATTTTTCTCCGTCGTTTGAGCCAGGTTTCAATTTTTTTTTGAAAAAATGTCGCTTAGGTCAAGTAGCCTTTCAACCGTCCTTAAATGCAACAAGGCATTCTCTACCAGTCAACCTTTGGGTTAAAAAAATTACACTGTGGTAAATAGTAATATATAAGTAAATAAATACTAGGTATTTAAAATAGAATGAAGTATCATTAAAATGCTAAAATTATAAACTAATAAATGCTATGAGAAATATGAAATCTTTACAATTAAGAGAACTCAAAATATAATAATTATGACAGAGACCAAACTAAGGTTGAGAGGACTTCAAGTAGTAATTCCGAATTTTACACTTGAAGGAATTTTAATTTTCTTTAATTTGACGGCTAAACAGATTAACTAATATATATTATTATATAAAGATTACTGGTTCTCATATAAAACGTATTATGAATATCAGGATTATGTAATTAATTACTGAGCCTAGCTAGTGTGAGTTCATGTACTATCATCTGCCCTTGTCCCATGTTCCTTAGGGTCAGTGCAACATGTTCTTCCATTCTGTCCTGTCACCCGTCACGCTATCACCGACTCCTTTTTCTTTCATATCACTCCTTACACAATCCATCCATTTTTTCTTTAGCCTCTTTTTTAAGTTTATAATTGTTTTTATATATTAACTTTACTATTGATATTTTTAGTGGTATCTAGAACACCTCTTTTTTGTTTTGGTAGCTTTAAATTATTAAATATGTAACAGGCAATCTGTATAATCCGGTATTCTATACAATACCTAGGCAATGTATAGAATACCTGAAACATGAAATATTATAAATATGATACTTAAGGAGATGCAACTCGACATACATTTTCACTGTTTTTCATACAACCGCTCTTGCGCTATTATGACGTTATTACATATTTTTCATTAGATATTTTGACAACATAGTATCTTGTGGATATTATCTAGGCTTCTATTGAAATCAATTCATAAATTTGTGTAAAACTAATCCAGTAAAGACCTCTAAAAATCTGCTGTTTTGCATGAACTTAGACCCTGCATAATTTACTCAAAAATTTAAGTCAAAAAAATATAACAATAGAATTAGCCTTGCAAATTTAATCAAGATTTTGAATGACGACCATTTTTTCAAAAACTTTTAAGGGTTTGAAAAAACACGTATTTCCTGGAAAAAGTTTTGTAAAATATTCGAGTAAATCACGGAATTACCGAATGCTAACAGAGTTTTCAGGCGTTATCTCTCTTTTTTCGCGTTGCCTTTTCGTCAAACATCGCGTTGGGTTGCGTTAGATGAAGTAACAAGCTTTGAAACCATGCTCGATGTTGACGATAGGCGAGTGGAAAAGGAGCCTCTTAAATTTAAGACTTCACATAGTCATCTTCTCCTACTATAGACTACCTTTCTTTTTGATGTCTACGTGTCGCAGATTAGAAACTTCTATTTGAAAGAAAGGGGAGTTAGTGATATTGTGACGAGTGACAGGACAGAATGGAAGAAAAAAACGTGTTGCGCTGACCCCTAGTATTTTAAGGATTATTTTATAATTTTAGCACAGCTTAATTTAATGATACTTAATTCTATTTGAAATATCTATTATTTATTTATTGTGCACACCTACCACAGTGTAGTCTTTTTAACCCAAAGGTTGACTGGTAGAGAATGCCTTGTTGCATTAAGTCTACCTATGTACCACTACTGTACATGAAGTTTAAGTAAATAAAAAAAAGGAAAACAAAAGTAAGTTTATTCTATTCTATTTTATTCTAACCCACCAGAAAAAATTACTGTGGTAACCCGATTAGCTGTACTAGTTGTTGTTAGTAATTGGGAAAAACGAAAATTGAATGTATGAAGGTAAATCAAACTAACATACAAATTCAATATTGTAAGGTCAAATAAAATTGTATCAACTATAAATATATCGCATCAAACGGGAATCGTACCCGCTACAACGTCGGTTCTAGCTTGATCTTCTAACCACGCGACCTATGACCTATGATACTCTGAGACTAGATGTTCCTCTGTATCTGATCTCGATTGGTGAGATAAGGGAAAAAATGCACGTTCCAGCATCTTGAGATATGTATCTTTTGTATGTTCATGCTGTGAGAGAGAGGGGTAGGTAGTCTGTTTAGTTTGTTTAAAGTTCGAGTATTTTATGAGAAACTATAGCAGTTGCCAGTGGCTTCGCTCGTGATAATAGAAAATTATGCCAAGGGAACATATTCCTCAGATAAAAGTATCATGTGCTATTCCAGGACATGGTTTACACATGTATCATGTTTCATCGAAATCCGTTCAGCCGTTCGAGTATGAAGAAGTAACAAATATACAAACAAACTTTCGGCTTTATAATACTTGCATTGTTTTTAATTTCGTTTTAGTTTTTAAATATGTAATAATGATTTTAATGAATTACTAAAACGTTAATAAAAATTAATTAGGGTTTTTTTAAAAAGTTTGCAGTTTTTTTTTAATGTAGTATTGGGAAAAAATATGACTTTTTAATCAAGTTTTACTTACAGTAACCGAGTTGTTCCTTTTTTAAATATGTATCTATTATAACAATTATTTGAAAATGGAATATAAAAAAGATTAGAATTTATAGTTAAGTTTTGGCTACCATTATTGATCAAGTAGACAACTATACTAGGTACTACATTTTAATTAATTAATTGAAGATAAATACTAAATAAAAATATCGGTACTTCGCTAAAAAACAATGTACAACAAAAAAAAATACCTACATAACTTAAAGTTCGAACAAACTTTTGAAATGTTTTCCATTCATGAAATAATAAATTCCTTTTTCAAATAAGTTATTTGTTCATGAAAGCGCTCTTATTACACTGTTTTATTTTGTAGCACATTGTTATTATAACAAACACAATATTTGTTTATTATAATGTGTTATGTTTTTAGTCAAAAGAGAATAAAAATAAAATCTTACCTTAATTATAAGACATCCAAACCTCAAAGAAACTTGACAAAACGACGCCGTGGTCATGCACAATGTTCACTGCCTTATCACCTTAAATCCGTAGTGTCACACACACACACAATGACCACAGTTTGACAACACAGTTTATACAACTAATCCAAGTCTTTTCTAACAAAACTTCTATTTACAGTCACCTGAAATAATAAAGTTTCAATGCTAACTTCGCGAGAAGTCGAAACTAAATAAAAATAATCGTCCGAAACACGGAAAATGTATCAGCCGCGCGCGAATTACTCACGCGACTGAAAAAATTGCCACATCTGCGTAAGACTCGGAAACTAAATCAAAATACTGGCTAGGAGAGGGACGAGTCAACCGAGGCCCCACCCTTCCCCCACCACCGGCCGATACGCAAAAACATTCATAAAAACACCGCTCGACTCCTCCGCGAAATTATCAATTGTTTATATCACGGCAAAAATGTAAACCAAAACGGATTCATCTCGACAAAGCCCTAGATCAAACAAAACATTAAACAATTAAGAGTCACACAATAGAATTCCGACAATGTCGAAATATTTAAAACAATACACGGTTTAATTTGTACGAATCATAATAATAAACACGGCGCGTTACTGTGTTATCGAAAATAATCGATTCTTCGAATGCGTTTCGGTGGATTATTTTTAAAGATGGAAACCTCAAGTGCGGGTGTTGGCGCGAGTTTTCCCGCGCTCCTGGAAGCGTCGTGACGTGACGTCAGAGAGCTAGAGGTGCGACCGCGCGCTGCAGCCGCCCGGCCACGAATAAGCCGCGCCGCGCCCGCCGTCTCCGCTCGCCTTTTTTTCTGCCAAAAAACTAAGAAAGGGTCTTTAGTTTAGGGTTAACTGTATGCCCGACAATGCGGATGATTTTTTGTAAAGTCTTTTGAAACTGGAGCGTGTTTAAAATACGCGCGTTGACCTTCGACATATCGCTGTGTCGCTCAGCGCAACACTAAGCCATTGTCTTAATTTTACATTGCGTTTTTTGTTTTTGCTCAGATAAACATCTGTTCTGTAGTGCCCGTAACTTGTAAGCTGGTAACGCAATGGATACGACAAGGCTCTAAGTTTCGTAATTGTAAACTTTTGACATCTAAGTTGGTAGCGTTTAGTTTCTTAACTTAAAAAGTTTTTGTTTAATTTTTTGTTCAAGCTATAAGAGGATATAAGTTCTTTAATGATATTATAATAACGTGTGGAGGTACCTATGGCCACTGTTTTACTTGACGATTAATCTATGATTTATTTTTTATGCCAAAACTTTGCGTCAGTTAGATGTAGAGGGGGTACAGCTCTAATTTGAGTTTTACGTCAAAACTTCAAACTGCTTTTCAACTATGATTAAACGATGTTCTAGGAAAATTCGTAATTCCATTTCTTTATCATAGTATATCATAGTCGGCCTTTTAATGTTCCCACTGCTGGGACTCAGGCCTCCTCTCTAGGAGAGGGAATGAACCGCGTAATCCACCATGCAGGCCCAGTGCGGGTTGGTAGGTATACAAATCTTAGAATTTTTAGTTCCAAGACTGTTCCTTTACGATGTTTTTCTTCACCGTTTTAAGAGCGGTGGTGATGAAATAAATTACACTTGACAAAATAATGCATCTGACTGGGTCTGATCCCACGACCTGCAACTCGTAAATCGGGGTCGTTACCACCGGGCAATCATAACATAAAGTAAATAAAATACCTATATACCTAACTAAAGTATTTATTAACTTGATGCAGATTCAGAAACATTGGCTTAAAGTTTACTGAAACTTACATAGATGAAAATTGCTGTAACAAAACTACCTACCAACTGATATTGCTTACAGGGTAAGCTTTCAGTGACATTATTAACTTTCATCATCATCATCATTTCAGCCGAAAGACTTCCACTGTTGGACATAGGCCTTGGGCCTCAAGTGTCGCCACAATTAACGGCCCTGTGCGTCTTGCATACATCGGATTCCCGCAACCCTTACCAGGTCATCGGTCCACCTTGTAGGAGGCCTTCTAACGCAACGTTTCCGGTATGGGGTTGCCATTCCAGAACCTTTCGTCCCCAACGGCCGTTTGTTCTGCGAGCAATGTGCCCTGCTCATTGCCACTTAAGTTTGGCTATTCTTCGTGCTATGTCGATAACCTTGGTTCTCCTGCGGACATCCTCATTCCTGATTCGATCACGCAAGGAAACTCCCAGCATTGCCCTTTCCATTGCTCTTTGGGTGTCTTTAAGTCTCCTGATGAGGCCCATTGTAAGCGATTACGTTTCGGAGCCATATGTCATCACTGGCAACGCACTGGTCATAGACTTTCGTCTTGAGACACTGTGGTATGTTGGACGAGAAGATACCGCGCAGCTTCCTGAACGCTGCCCAGCCGAGTCGGATTCGACGATTGATCTCGAAGTTATACCTACCCAACTAGACCGCCTATTCCAGGTAATTAGTAACTTTATTCGACTATAATCATCATTTCTACCTTGTCCCATGTTATGATAACATAGGGTTTGGCCCAACACGTTTTTTAACCGAACATTGTTGCAAAAAGATTTGGCTAGTTTTTTACAGTCGGTCACCAGCCTGACACTGACTGACTTAGGTTACACTAGTTGATACTTTCCCATACAAATTTTGGGGGGTATTATCCCACAGTTTTACTTAGTACATCCAAAATAAAATATGATATGGTTTCATCTTATTATTAATTTTAACTGTACGGAAACAGAACAACAATAAAATTACCATTAAAAAATACATTCAGCTGAACATAGAACCTCCTCCTTTTTGAAGTTGGTTAAAAAGTGATGACCCAACAAAGTTGCTGTTTTTTGATGATTTTAACGCAAGTTTAGGTGTAAAAAAGTAACAAGAATCGTATAAAATCTTCAAAACGAAGTGGTTACGACAAAGCTTTATTATCGAAGAGTTCTATACAATTTATTTATAATAAATTTATGCAGTTATTTTTTCATAAAACTCGATTTCCCAAAGCACTACTCTCAGATTTTACGCACCGTCTAATGTTCCCGGACCCTGGGACGAAGGCAACGAAGGAACAGGAGTGGGTTTTTAGTTAGTAAAAGTCTGACACCGTCTCTCGCTCCGCCCAAGAGCGGGATTTGTCATAAGATGATTTTCCCACCTAGAAAAAAAAAAAAAAAACGTCTAATGTTGTTTCTGTTCGGAACGGTGCTTGTGTGCGTGCGAACAATAAGTTGTGCATACAGACTAGCGTCTAACTGCTCATACTTGATATTATCGCTGTCAGACACAATGTCAGATGAGACATCGCACATTTTGGCCTCACCCATCAGCAAGTTTGACTAGTTCAGCCTAAGGTGCTGTATAGTACGCAGTCTCTATATATTATGTCCCTTAGTCGTCTCTTACGACCCAGGAAGTAATGAAATGGCACTATTCTTTACTTTCAACACCATACAACTTTATTCGACTATAATCATCATTTTCATTTTGTGCCATGTTATAATAATATTATTATACAATACAAAAAAAAAAAATACAAAATTGTTTATTTCAGAAACCAAAATATTTGTAACAATAGATTGTGATTGGAGCCTCCTTTTAGGTAAATAATACCTGTATTATGAGACTCCGCTCTTCCATAACTTAGCAATATTACAATAGTTTTTGGTTATTACAATTTACAGTTATGTATTACCTATATTAATATTATAAAAATCTATTTGTATATGTGTGTGGGGTGCGCGTGTTTGTGTTTGGTGTGCGCGTGTGTGTATGTGTGGTTACGGGAGTGTGTAAGGGATGGTTTATTTTACGTATTGCAGCAGTGCTTCCGTACTTTCATATGGTGTCGGCGCTACACTTTTTTTAACCGAACATTGTTGCAAAAAGATTTGGCTAGTCTTTTTACAGTCGGCCGCCAGCCTGACACTGACCCTCTTTGAAAAGTTTTTTTGGTGGTATACCCACCACCTCGCGGTGACCTAAGGTGCTGTAGTACGCATAGTCTCTAAATGATCAGTCGCCTCTTCCGGCACCCACAGGAAGGAAGCTTTATTCGACTAAGTATGTACTAGGTTTTCTTTTTTGAGGTAGATAATCATCCAATGACTTCTCCCGCTCTAAGGTGGAGCACGAGGGTGTTTCAGTCTTTTTACTAACTAAAACCACACTGGTGTCCTTCAGTTGCCCTTTGCGTTCTAGGACCTCAGATTTTTCTTTCAGAAATTCCCCGCGGTCCTAGCGATCGACTACTAGGTACTTTTTCAACTTATGACGAGAGAGACATAATATAACAACACGCCTATTGTACCCTAAAAGATTAGACAAAAGTACAGCCACAATCGGATGTCAACTTTGTTGCAAGTAATTCCCACACTAGCATGTTTTATCGAAGGGTTCTTTTTACGTCTATGGGCAAAATCAACAATTTGGGCCACACTATTTGATCTTTTTGTCTTTAAAGAATTCATAAGAATAATTTTAAAATGAGTGAAGAAATGTTGTCATTGCAACCGAGGCGGAATTCGCCTGATCCGCAGACGAGGGTCTTATGGAGCCGTGTGCTGCAGTGACTTCCACGTGTGTCAAACGACGTTTTCCAACACACTAATGAAGAAATAAATAAATGAGGGTTGACCAGCGACTAGTGGGAGTCGCTTGGCGTCCAACCTGGTATGATAAATGCAATAAATTGTGGCGGAGGTACTTATGTTGAAACAATAAATTACGTGTCTATAAGCGGTAGTGATAAGTGCGGGTTTTCGCGTAAGTGTATTGAAAAAGAATTTTCAATACACTTACTCGAAAACCCGTTCTTAATCCACCGCTTTTAGGCATGCAATAGACTGTTTTGCCGCACTAGTTCAGAAAAGTGCGCGTGCTTGGGGAGAGCACCCTCGCCACAATTTTATTACATGTATCGTATCAGGCTGGGCGCGCGTTGACCCCCACGAGACGCTTGTCAACCCCCGTTTATTCATTTTGTAAGTGTATTGAAAAAAGTCGTTTGATACACGTGCAAATTTGTCGCTGCAGCCCTCGGTTCAATAACACACTCGCCTGTGGTTCGTGCGAATTCCGCCTCAGTCGCAATGACAAACTTTCTGCACTTGTATCAAAATGTACTATTTTTCAATGCTTTTTGTTGCAGTAAATTCTCTTAAGTATCATGAATTTAAAGTTAGGAATACGCTCTTGTACCTGTTGTATTTTTGCACATTAGGTATACACTTGATGAGTTTTATCGATAAAAAGATGGAGGCCATTGAATAACCGAAATTAAAACCGGACCCGGAAACCAGAACCAATTCACCAGTCGTGTCGTCATCATCATATGGAGTCAGTAATCATCATTATCATTTCAATCGAAAGACGTCCACTGCTGGTCATGGTCTCCCCCAAGCGCCGACACAACGGCCATCCTGTCATCCTGTGCGTCTCACATTCATCGGAGTCCCGCGACCAGGTCATCCATCGGTCCACCTTGTGGGAGGCCTTCCAACTCTACGTCAGGAGTCAGTATCTATCTGTCAATAAGGTGGATGTTTCAGGGTAGTCCGTGAAATTCCGACCCTATTGAAATAGCCATTCAACTAAGTTAGACAAACTTAGAGGGTTATATTAATAATATCGCAAGAGCAAACGGGAGAAGAATGTATAATCCAGTAAGGCCGTAATCTTGACCGTACTTCTGGGATTGTCCTGATAGCCATGGTATAATAATAATAATCATTATATTTTCAGGCATCAGGGGGCCCCTGATACCTGATAGACAAAATACATAAAATAATCTTAAACTATAATAAACTAGTACATATTATAAAAACAACTTACTTAACTATAATTAAACACGTAATGTAATCGGCGTGGTGTTGCGCTGCGTGGTATCGCATAGCCGTCCTCGGAAACGTCGGTATACGACACTTTTCGGCCAGAAGCCCTCTTTTAAGAAGGTCTGTAGCTGTTGGGTTGGAACTCGTACCACGGTTCGTGGTCGTCCGTTTCGTATACCTCTCCACTCCTCAAGCACATCAGGATAATATGTTGCTGTCTTGTTGCTACGTCACTTCGTGCTAGCGACCATTTTTGGGGGCCCATTTGTTGAGAGTGCAAGTAACCCCCTGCCTTTTTATCGATGGATATTAATAACATTGTTTATTGTTCCAGGTTACCAGTCCACTTAAGACTCCAAAAACCATAGCCCTATTATCTTTGTTTTCCATATATCGCAATAGTTTTTCACCAACCGGAGGTTGTCCGTAGGTGCACTAGCATAGCGCGTACAGGGATAATCGTCGGTTAGTATCAAGTTCCATTAAAATTATCTAAAGGGCCTCTGCAAGTTGGTTTCGACCCCTCGTACGCCTTCCAGGAACTCAGGATCCTACTCCTGTTCCTTCATTGCCTTTCGTACCAGGGCCGAGTCTTCCTTTCAGAATCAGACCCTTGGCCCCAGTAGGCTTCGACCCTGCTGGGCCTACAGTTGCTGACATCTCCTCGAGGCACGCCTGGACCTCAGGATCCTGAGATAAATAAACAAATAAAATAATAATTATAATTATAACAATATTTTATTGACACTTCAAGACTGATAACTGTTATCAGTGTAGTGCTCTGACTCTTGTACTAGTATTTCCTGTATCACAAGAGACAGAACTCTCAATATACAGGGTACATAACAGAGGAGTACAATAGACAAGATCAAAGGGCAATTCAAGGATTACAGAATTAGCAAAAAAGTGTAATTTTTTTTAAAATTAAAAATCGTATTTGTGTGTACATAAATTATAAAATAAATAAATAAAAAAAATTGAGAAAAAAAATATAAATAAGAAGGTACTCCATGTTTAGGGTATATTTACGTGAGAGTGTTGTGTGAGTGTGTGCATGAAGGTGAGTAGTGTATGTGTGTTAGGGATGAGTGTGCGTGAGGGTTGAGAAGTGTACTAGTCATTGTGTCATTTAATGTTATCGAGTAAGTATTCTGTTTCATTGTAGTAATTGTCAAGACAGTGCATTATTGTCAGTGCATGTTGATTATTTTTATTATTATAATCCAACACACAACTTGATTTTGATCTGCGAAATGCAAAAAACTTGAAAAATTTGAATTTCGCGGGTTACCTTTAAGCATTCCCCCTAAGACACTAATCCAGTAACTTCACGTAAATGTGAATTAAATCTCTCGTTTTCTTAGAACAGGCAGTCTAGTTTATTCATCATCATCAAGTTACTAGATTAGTGTCTTACGGGGATGCTTCGATCGGCGGCAACGACCGCTCGCGCCGCCCCTGCCCTGAGCCCTGGTACAGACCGGGCTAGGTCCGGAGCGAGGAGGAATGACAGGCGATCACCTCCTTCTGCGAAGCAGTAATACAAGCAAAGGAGGCGGCCGCACGCGCAAGGGAACGGTCCTCACGCCCCAGCCACCGGGATCCCGATCCCGATTTCCAGCCACCGTAGGTGGACGGCGAGCAATGGTTAGCGAGCCCAAGTCGTCGACGGCGCGTAGTGTTCCACGCGCGCCTTAAGATGTCAGCAAATCGTAGGGGCCCAGCAGGATCGAAACCTACTGCGGCCATGGGTTGAGAGAAAATTAATCCCCGGGCCTTGAACGCAGGGCAAAGAAGGAACAAACGAGTAGATTTTAGTCAGTAAAAGTCTGACACGCCCTCCCGTTCCGCCCAAGGGCTGGATATGTCATTGGATGATTTTCCATCTAAAAAAAGGGGGTGCTTAAAGGTAACCCACGAAATTCTGAAGTTTTTTGCAGAATATTTGAATTTCGCGGGTTACCTTAATCTAGTAACTTTAAGTAAATGTGAATTAAAAATTCTTTTCTTGGAACAAGCAGACTAGTTTATTGACTAACAGCAAAATACGTTAACCTCCAATGGTTCGATTTTTAATTAAACTCTTCATATCTTCTAGAAAACACGATTTATGAACTACGCCGACGTGCAAAGCAGTGGTGACCCTGTGGTCAACAGCGCCGACTTATAAGTTGTAGGTTATGGATTTAACCCAGCCAGGTGCTTTATATCTACTTTCTGTAATTTATTTCATCACCACTGCTCTCAAAACGGTGAAGGAAATCATCGTCAGGAAGCATGTCCTAGAATCAAAACTTTCTAAGACATAAAGACGTAATATGACATCCATCAACACGAATTGGGCCCGCTGCCCGGTGGATTACGGCCCACTCTCTCTCCGAGGAGGCCTCAGTCCCAGCAGTGGGAATAATAGGTATAAGGCATTACAGTAACTAAGTATTTATACCTTATTTGGGAGTCTTGCCCGATGTTTTTAATTGCCATGAGTCAGGCATCGGATAAAATATTCCGGCGTCACAACATTGTATTGACAAACAGACAAATACACAAACATGTGCGAGATTTAGATGCTGGGAACAAACTGACCTATTATAGTCCTGAGTATACATATAGAGGACTTGACAAATGCCAAAAGTGCTGTAAAGGTTAAAGGTTAAAATAAAAAAAAAAAAACAAATTATACACTAACAGACAAACGATAGTAAGAGTGACACTTTTTTATTTTATTTATTTATTTTGAAAAATAAACGGTGATACTCGTACATTACAATTTCACAGTAATTAGTACAATTCAATAAATGAGATAAATGCATAACCAACATTTTTCACATAATATAAAACAGTAAGTTTGAAAATTAAAATTCAGTACGAGCGAATATATAAAATTCGTTATTAAAATTAATTCTATGTCAAACAAACACCAAAATATAATTAAATCGATTTTAAATCTAATCAAATCAATCAATTTTGTGGTGAGAAATTATCACAAGAATTAAGTAGTAATTATCGATTACCTTCACTTCAAGGGTTCTAATTTCTAAGATGCAGATTTTATTGTTCGAAAGAGCTACCGTGCCCTGGAATGCAAAGGGCAACTGAAAGAAGGAGGGTTTTAGGGTTATTCGCACTTCGTCCCATTCGCACTTAGTCCCATGCAAGTAGTTTGTAAGGGAAGAGGTAGGTTTGTGGACCAAAGTGAGTTGGATTTATAAAAACCCGGTCAAGCGCGAGTCGGAATCGCGCACCGAGGGTTTCGTACAAATTTGTAGGAATGTAAATAGTTTATCACGTGTTTTTTTACTAGTTTGTAAGGGAAGAGGTAGGTTTCAAGGTAAAAAAACCATAACATCCATGTAGATTAGCGTCTGAGATGTTCTTTTGGGGAAGGAACCATTAAGATTTGAGAAAGGAATTCTGAAAATATTAACCTGGTAAATAAAACTATAACTAATCTAATAATGACCCCAGATTAATCAGGATTAAAACAATGTGTGATAGTCTATCTACAACTGTCTACCAACGATATCAAACAGCAATAAAGGGAAGATTGATGTCTGAGATGGATCCCAGCCAAATCCAGCACTAATGCGGTCAAAAAGAACAATAAACGAGACAGAGGAAGCTCGTGGGACAACCAATTGAGCACGATAAACTATCAGCGCACCGGGATATAGAAATGACTTCTTTTTAGGTGTTTTGGTGTGTTTACTAGACCAGGAATTTCATAGTTTGCCGAAGAATATGCCACTAAAAATATACAAAAATTTAGAGGAAAAAGTTTGTCATTGTGACCGAGGCGGAATTCGTCTGACCCGCAGGAGATGTTATGGAGCCGAGTGCTGCGGTGACCCACGTGTATCAAACGTTTTTCAATTTACGAAGAAATAAATAAACGCGGGTTGTCCGGCGACTCGTTAGGGTCGCTTAGCACCCAGCCTGATACCATGAATACAATAAATTGTAGCGGGAAAGAGCTCGCGCACCTTTCTGCACTAGTGCGTGCCTAAAAACGGTAGGGATAAGAGCGTATTTTCAAATAAGTGTATTGAAAAAAAAAGAATCTTGACATGGTGATTTAATGAATAAAAAAAAAATTGATAATAGTCATTCTTAATTTGTAACCCAAAATTCCTATATCGTAATATTTACACTTCTTTGTTTATTTAAATAAATAAAAGATAAACTTATTGTGATTACTGCTGTTTCAAATTACCGAGATAGTAAACATCTTACATTGCCGGCGTGCCCGAATTATTTTACGCGCCTGCCACCTGTAGCACGCGTGTGTCATATGTTTGCTATCCCTTGACTAGGCATTGTGGTATCCGAAACTGAAAATTTTCCGAAGAAACCTGAACCCTTATTTTTTGGGTGTTCAAATAAGTTCTCATGCTCTTGGTAGAACGAAAGGGAGTGTCAAACTTGTAATAACTAAAAACCACTTGTGAGTTGATTAGCATAATCAGCCTTATAATGTTCCCACTGCTGGGGTTCAGGCCTCCTCCCTAGGTGAGGGAATGGGCCCAGTGCGGTTTGGTGGATGTCACATATCTTCGAATTTCTGGTTCTAGGACATACCGGTTTCCTCACGATGTTTTCCTTCACCGTTTTGAGAGCAGTGGTGATGAAATAAATTACATAAAGTAATGCGCCTGGGTGGGTTTGAACCCATGACCTACAACTTGTAAGTTGGCTGATATCACAGGGTCACTACGGCTTTGCACGTCGGCGTAATCCATAAATCGTGTTTTCATGAATATAAGATTTTCACTAAAAATTGAACCATCGGAGGTTAACGTATTTTGCCAATCCAATAAACTAGTCTGTCTGTTCCCAGAAAACGAGAGATTTAATTCACATTTACGTGAAGTTACTAGATTAAGGTAACCCGCAAAATTCAAATTTTCTGCAAAAAAACTTAAGCAGAAAACTTAAGGCTGGGTTTGAACCTGTGACTTACAAACCATAAGGCGAGACCGTCACCACAGGGCCACCACTGCTCTGTGTGTCGATTGGGTTAAAGTAAAACAAACTCACACTAGGCGATCTGACCATTTCATATCTGGCCAGGGTGGCCAGATATGAAATGGTCAGATCGTCACTAGTTTAAAGATCGATTGACAAATTAAATAGTCAGATCATCAATAGTTTGAAGATCGATTGACAATTAAATAGTCAGGTCATCAAAAGTTTGAAGATCGATTAACAAATAAAAGCTGTTTCAATTAATTATCGAAATCAATTGTTAATTTTAACAGCTGAAATCTTTGTAACTTTTGATCATACGTAAATTAGCGTTTTTAGGGTTCCGTACCTTATAGGATCATTTTGTCGTATGTCCGTCCATCTGTCTGTCTGTCAAGACCCTTTATCTGGGGAATACGTGGAGGGATCGAGGTGAAATTAAAACCATATACTCAAGTCTACGGTCTTTTGATGCTGTAAAAAAATTAGATTTCAAGTTAACGGAAAAAAAGAGATACGGCTATATAAAAAAGAGATGTCGCAAAAAACGTATATTTCGACACTCTCGAGGGAATTAAAATTCATAGGGTACTTACCGTTGACCCAGAATCCTGAAATTTGGCATAAAGCAAAGTTTTATAACACAGATATGGGAACAAATCTGAAAACTGTATTACGTCACAACAAAAAAACAATTCCTGCGGTTCGGAAAAATCTTCAAAACTCCATCATTGAACTGTAACTTAAGTAAGTTTGTACGGAACTCTCAGTGTGCGACTCCGACTTGAACTTGTCCAGTTTTTTTTTATTTTTATAAAGTCTCGAAGTGTTGACTTGGTGAAGGTCGTGGGAATACAAACCGAACAATGGACATCTTTCGACTGAAATGATGTGATATTTTGAGACATATTTCTTTGAGATCGAATCAGGAATGAGGATATCCGCAGGAGAACCAAGGTCACCGACATAGCACGAGAATCGCCAAACTTAAGTGGCAATGGGCAGGGCACATTGCTCGCAGTACGGATGGCCGTTGGGGACGAAAGGTTCTGGAATGGCGACCACGTACCGGAAGACTTAGCGTTGGAAGGTCGACGCACAGGACCGTTCATTGTGGCGACACTTGGTCCAGTAGTGGACGTCTTTCGGCTGAAATGATGATGATAATGATGATGATTTCTTTGAGGTGACAAATCATCCAGTAACAAATCATCCACCATATACTATTTATTGCCACAAATCTCGCTATTTTAAACCTATGCACACTGAATATAATTCTATCCGCCACATTAAAATCTAATCATGAAAACAAAAACACGCTAACTACAGTACGTAATTGCGTCGCATTTCACACTAGTGTATTATAGTTCGATTCTGAACGCGTGAAAATGTCACCGGTTATTTTGGCTTGCGCTCTGTTCGTCCGTCAGCGCGTGCGCATGCGATCTATTGTGATTGGATGATTTGGACGCTGTGAGATAAACCGATGGTCGATAAAGATTTTTCAGTGGATTTTTTAGACGAATAGTGTGGATTCTGGGCGGTGGTTTAGGTGATTTATTTGTGAAGCGTTTTTTAATAAATTGTTGTCAGTATTTTTGTCTGACCGCCCAATTGAATTTATTTTGTTTATTTGGAAAAATAAACGGTGATACATTAGAATTTTACAGTAAATTATACAATTCAATTAATGAGAAATTCTGGCTTTTACTTCGGACAAATGATAAGCATTGCCATTCAGCGTGGCAATGACACCAGTCTTTTGGGCACATTACCAATCGACAGCGATGCGGAGGAGTTTTTCGACGCCTAAACGGCGTCAATTGCTTTTTTTTAGTACTTTAGGGCTTTTATTTTTAACTAAAAAAGTAATCTAAAGTATGGCGTCGAAAAACCCTTCGGCATCGCTGTCGACAAGTCATCTTCTCCAAAAGACTGGCGGTATTACCACGCTGTATGGCAATGCTTAACCTCTGTCCAAGGTAAAAACCAGCCCTTGGGTCTCGTGAACTGTCAACAAGGGATTGTAATTTAAAAAAAAAACACTACAATATGAATTCATACTACTACAAAATAATTTTATCTATTATAATGATTCGTAATTAGAGCAACCTGAAGACAGTTTATTTTAGTGTTTGAGTATTCGTTAGCTAAGAATCTTTGAATCGTTAAGTACGTTCGTGTTTGTGAATAAACCATAAATATAGTAAACGTTTGTGTTTCTCTTTTTTGATAAAATTGAATAATAGAAATTCTAATAGTATCTAAGTACCAAATAAAAAGTTACCGACATAGCGTGCTCCAATGTCGGCCACATTATCGCTTATGATCAGGTGAGATAGTGGTCAAACGCGAGCCTATAAAAAACTGGGCAAGTGCGAGTCGGACTCGCGCCCTGAGGGTTCCGTACAAACTTACCTATGTAAAGAGTTCAATTCTCAATTAGAGTCTCGAAGTTTTTTTCTAAATTGCAAAAAAAGATTATTTTTTTGTGACGTAACTAAAATTTTTCTGTTTTTAGATTTATTCCTATATGGGTGCTATAAGACCTTGTTTTATGCAAAATTTCAGGATTCTGGGTCAACGGGAAATACCCTAGAATTTTGATGCCTTTGAGTGTCGTTTTTTGCGACATAAACGGCCATATCTTTTTTTCGTTAACTTAGAAGTTTGATTTTTTCACAACTTTAAAGGACCGTAGACCTAAGTATATGGTATTAATTTCAACTCGATATGTCCACGCGTTCCCGAGATAAAGGGTCTTGACCGACAGACAGACGGACGGACAACAAATTGATCCTATAAGGGTTATGTTGTTTCCTTCTGAGTTACGGAACCCTAAAAATAAAAAAAGGAATTGCCCGAAGAATCGCCAAACTTAAGTGGCAGTGGGTAGGGCACATTGCTCGCAGAATAGTTGGTCGACGAGGCTGGAAAGTTCTGGAGTGGCACTACGTACCGAAAGACGCAGGAAGGGCGGGAAGGACGGAGAGGGTCGCGGGAATCCGGTGGATGCGAGACGCACAGGACCGTTCGTTGTAGCGATACTTAAGGGAGGCCTGTTTGCAGCGGTTAACATCTTTCAGCTGATATGATGATTACGATGATATAGTGTAACAGAAATATTAGGAAAAATAATGAAAAACGTAAATAATCAGGCAATAACTATTTTGGTGATCTGTTTGGTTTGTAGTCTTCAATTTATAGTAGGTAATGGTGTTTTTTCAGGAAAAATAAACGCTTTCAAAAACATAATTTTATCATCCCCAGGTTCCATCACCTTTTGTTGGAGTGTGTCAGGAATGAGTCTAAAAGGAGTTCGTTTATTAATCAATTAAATATAAATAAGCTAGATTTAGGTATATTTAACGTTATTCTAACCAAACCAATGTCGCCAGAAGCTATTTTAGTTTACTCACTAGTTACTTTGTAATTGTGATGTACTTGGGTAAGGCTACGATGGAACTGGTATAACAATTTGTTAAAAGTTCCATAAAAACAAATTACAAATAAAGATTTGGCGTTTGTGATGCAAAAGCGATGCCTACGTGCCAAGTTCGGTATCCAAAGTACGGAGAGCTGTAAGCCACTTTTTATAAAGCATAAAATACTCATAGTTCCGTCACTCTATATTTTAGAAATAGCCCTATTTGTTAGAAATAACCCCCATTTGTTTCTTCGAATATCGGATATTATAATACGGAATCGCCGGGATAACAGTAAAATTCGTGTTCAGCCAGCTAAGACTGCGCTACTATATAAGAGCGTTTATGCAGAGCGCCAATAATTTATAATAATATTCCTAACTATGTTAAAACATTAAATATAGACCAATTTAAGAAAAAATATTAAAAAAAAATACTGACAGAAAAAGCCTAATAGAACATTAATGAATTTTTAAATGATAAATCCCTCTAAAGTTACTGACTGAATTTATTTTGTACCGCACAACTATTGACTTATTTTTTTAATTTTTATTATATTAATGATAATTGTTGTTATTTGGATTTTTATTAATTATTTTTGTATTTTTAAAATCTTATTGTCTTTCGACCTAATTTGCACACCAGCCATGGTCAAACATGTTGAGCCAAAAAAATATTTTTAATAAGCGTCTTACCATGTATATTATTTACACATGTTTATGCAATTAAATAAATCTAAATAAATTAAAAAAAGCCTAAAGGTTTTTTAACACAGGCTTAATAGTGGAGTGCCTATGGGTTTTCACCTGGGATTGCAGTTACTGGGGATGAAATTAAAAAAAGCAAATTATGGTATGTTCAGTTAATAATATATATAAAAAAGTTTGCTTTAATGTTGGATACAAAGTCCAAGTTGCGGGAGTCCGATGGATGCGAGACGCACAGGACCGTTCATTGTGGCGTCAGTTGGGTGAGGCCTATGTCCAGTGGTGGACGTCTTTCAGCTGAAATGATGATGATGATGATGAATGTTGGATAACTCATTTACCAAGGAAGGCTATACAGCTATTTACCACTACGCTACGACCAATAGAAGTAGAGTAGTACGACTGTCGTCTTCGTGGGCAACTGCCCGATAGTTGATTTCAGGCTGTTGTATAATAATACTAACTATAATTTGGGTGTCTTCAAGGCTAGAGTGAATAGGCTCTTAATAAACTAGTGCCCCTCACCATCAACGATTGCATTACTGCTTACCAATTAAATATGTTTTTATCAATTAAAAAAAAAGTACCAAAAGACCCGGGTGAAACCGCGGGGGACAGCGAGTAATACATATTAGGCTATGTTTTTGTGTATTAAAATTAAGTAAACGTATATTTATACTATGCCAGCGGCTTGGCCCGCGTGAAAGTCAGTTTCTCCATACAAACTTTGGACCCCCGTTTCATCTCCTTAGGAGGTGAATTTCTGAAAATCCGTTCTTAGCGGATGTCTACACCCTAAAAGGAACCTACCTGCCAAATTTTAAGTTTGTAGGTGTTAAAATTTTTGGCACTTCGTGATTAATCAGTGAGTGGTATTTCGGTTTTATATATATAGATATTAATATAATTTTTGGTCATTTGAACATTTAAATTTTTGTCCTGTTCAAATATTTTCTTCGACTTGAGATATCTGAATGAAAGGTGAAGTTGAAGCAAGTATTTCCGCTGAACAAAAACACGTGTTATTTTTTTTTTATGTAATAAATTATCAAATGAAGGATTCATTTGAAGGATTCATTCACCGGGAGCTTTGGGGGGAGTAAGAGGAAGTGTCAAATTTTTACTAAAAGAAAATATTGAGCTTTCAAGTTCAGCTTTATAAAAACTTCTAAATATCACATTTTTCGTTCATACATAATTATATTAATTGTTATTTAAACTGTTATATTTTTATCTCATGCCTGAATGATGTGCGTAGGATTTGCTTACCAGAAACTATGCGCAGTGTCAACAAAGCGTTGGCATTTCTTTCTATGAAAAGACTGTGGCTATTTTTATACACGCGAATAATTAAATGTGAGAAAGTAGATAGATAGAACCTACCTATCATACTTTCTCCCCCTCATCATTCAGCCGAGCCATTAGGCCTCCCCAAGTGTCGCCACAATGAACGGTCCTGTGCGTCTCGCATCCATCGGACTCCCGCAACCGTTACCAAGTCATCGGTCCACCTTTTAGGAGGCCTTCCAACGCTACGTCTTCCGGTACGTGGTCGCCATTCCAGAACCTTTCGGCCCCAACGTCCACCCGTTTTCCCCCTATCTACTTTCTATCCCTATGTTTTCCTGTCTCCCTACTATGGACAGGGAGTTTTCAGCGGGATTTCTTTGAGTGATGTTCGAATTCGCGGATTGATCCCTAGTGGATATTTTGATGTAATATTTATTTATCTCAAGTGTCAGCGCAACTGGCCAATACGTGGAATCTTTTAAACAAACGCGATTTCCATCTGGTGAGATAATGGTCAAGCGCGAACATATCAAGAATAAAAAAAAGATATCGTTAAAATGACGCTGAAAATTTTATCGTGGTGTTTACTCAGCGAAGTTTGTCGATAAGGTTGACTTGATATATTTGCTACCAAATACCACAAAACATTAGAATATGTACATCCATATACTACAGGTTCAAAAGGTTCTGGAGTGACGACCACGCACCGGAAGACGCTGTGTTGGAATTCCTCCCACTAGGTTTTTTTTTTTTTTTAATCAGACTTTACTGACTAAAAACCCATTCCTGTTCCCTCTTTGCCTTCATCCCGGGGCCCCGGGTTTCGCTTTCACACTACCCGTGGCCCCAGTAGCCTCCCACTAGGTGGAACGATGACCTAGTGAGGGTCTCGTTAATGGATGCGAGACGCACAGGACCGGTCATTATGGCGACTCTTGGGGGAGGCCTATATCCAACAGTGGACGTCTTTCGGCTGAAATGATGATGCCTATTCCTTAGAGTGTTTCAAGTTTTTTATTTTTATTTTGTTTATCATTTGACTTTGCTCGAATTCTTGATACCACTCATGCACAGTGTTCGTTTAACAAAAATCACCATAATCGGTTAATATTTAAAGGTCAAGTGTTACTAGTGTGTTGTTGTGTCTAGTAAAACTTACTTCCCTCTACTTTAAAAAATAATAATATTTAAAATTTAACCTACACTGATGACGTACTAGCTGTATGAAAAAAAAAATTGGCGCTGTGCAATCTTTAAATATTAACCGATTATGGTAATTTTTGGTATAAAAACACTGTGCATGAGTGGCATCAAGAATTAAAGCAAAGTCAATAATCGAATATTTAAAAAACATGAAACAACCTACTATTCTAGCTTAACACTAGTGGAAATGGGTTAAACAATGCTATGTATGTATTTTATACTAGCTTTTGCCCACAGCTTCACCCGCGTACATAAAATATAGCCTATGTCACTCAGGAATAAAGCAACTATCTATCAGTGAAAAAATTTTAACATTCGGACCAGTACTTTCAGAGATTACCTCCTACAAATAAAAAAACTGGGCAAGTAAGAGTCGGACTCGCGTACAGAGGGTTCCGTACAAACTTACATTTGTAAATAGTTCAATTCGTAAAAGTAAAAAAATTCGCGAATGGAATCTCTAAGATTTTTCCGTATCAGAAAAAAAAATAATTATGACTTACAACAAATTTACTGTTTTCAGATTTATTACTATACTCCTATAAGAGCTTGCTTTATGGAAATAAACATTTATATATTTTTTTAGGTGGGAAATTATCCAATCACTTCTCCCGCTCTAGGCCGGGACGAGAGGATGTGTCATACAATTTTATATTATTTAAATGTAATAATTTTCTTTTATAAAAGTTCTCAAATCAACTTAATTAATATACTCTTTAATTAGGACTTAGAGCCATATAAAAGAAAGATAAAGAATTCATTAAAATTGTCTGTCATTGTATTTTATGTAACGCTTCATTTGATCTTGTAAAAAATTATGTTATCTATTTAGTCAAATAACTAATTTAATAACAGTTATCAAGTAATGAAGTAACCCTAACGAATATACATTTTATTATTAATTTATTTACAAAAAAAAATTGTACCTAATATACATATTATATCGACTATTATTCGACTGGCCTGTTGGTCTAGTGGTTAGTGGCCCTGACTGCTATGCCGGAGGTCGTGGGTTCGATTCCCACCCAGGACAAATGTTTGTGTGATGAGCACGATCATTTGTTCTGTGTCTGAGTGTAATTTATCTATAATATGTATGTATTTAGAAATATATAAGTATGTTTATCAGTTGTCTAGTACTCATAACACAAGCTCTGCTTAGCTTGGGACTAGACGGCGTTGTGTGATAGTTGTGAAATATTATTATTATTATTATATTTATAAGATTTTATTTAGTTTCACCTGTCCCGATGTTTGTCTGTATCAAATCTTGTAAATTAAATTTGATCCACTTCCCGGGTACCGATTGAGCTGAAATTTTGCATGCATGTGTAAAACATATGACAATTCAAAATTATTCTGACAAGGAGCTGATCTAATGATGGAACCGGAAGGTCGCCATAGGAACTCGGTACCTAGTTAAACGACACAACCACATCGAGTTGGGACTCGTTTGATCCGTCGACGAATACTTTGGTGCTAGATGGTAACCAGGGTCTGATGATGGAGCTGGAAGATAGCCGTAGGAACTCAGTAATAAGCGTAATAAGCTAACCTCATCGTATTTGAGCTTTTTGGAATTGTCTTATATTAGTATATACCGCGTTATAAAAACTTGCTATGATAAAAAAAAAAACAGAAATAATACAACCGACTTCAACGTAAAAAACACAAAAAAGTACAAAATAACTTTAATTTCAGATGTTGGTGTTAATATCGACGGTTGCAAGGCTAATTGACCTAAACGACATTTTTTCAAAAAAAATTGAAACCGGACTCAAACGACGGAGAAAAATTTGCTGATTTCGAATATGTATATAACTCAATATTGGAAAAAAATTCGTTTAGATCAATTAGCCTTTCAATCGTCGATAGTTTTGTTTTGTTATTTAACACCGACTTCCAAAATTAAAGTTATTTTGTACTTTTATATTGCTGTTTAGGTTTCCGTACCTCAAATGGATAAAAAGGAACCCACCAAATCAATTTGTTGTCCGTCCGTCTGCCTGTCTGCCTGTCTGTCATGTTATGTTAAAACTATATACTAAGGTCTGCGGTCCCTTGAAGCTGTGAAAAAATCAAAATTCTGATGATCTGAAAGAAATGTTACGACCGTTTATGTCGCAAAACACTTGTATTTCGACGGAATTCGGACTCGGTAATCAAAATCCCCGTTGACCAAGAATCCTGAAATTTAGCATAAAGCAATATCTTATAGCAAAAGTATAGGAAAAAATCTGAAAACTGAAAATTTGTAGCTACGTCACAAAAAAAAACTTTTTTTATGATTCGGAAAAATCTTGTTTGTACGGAACCCTCAGTGCACGAGTCCGACTCGCACTTGCCCGGTTTTTTTTACTTTATTTACATAATAGACGCAACAAGAAATATGTAACCGAGATATTTGTGAGACATAACATGATTTAAAAATTTCGCATTTTTATTTTATTTATTAGATCTATGCTTTGGAACGATTTTTTTCATGTAGGAAATCATCCAGCGACTTCTCCCGCTCTGAGTGGTGCGGGAGGACTTGACAGACTTGTACTGACTAACACTTGTGACCTTCAGTTGCCCTTTGCCTTCTAAGATCACGGGTTTCCTTTTCATAAAATCCCCACGGCCTTAGCGGGCATCGGCCCTGTTGGGCCACTACGGTTTGCTGACATCTTTTTGAGCAGCGCGTGGATCACTACGCGCTGTTGAAGACTTGGGCTCCATTATCGAACGGCCAGACGGCGAGCTATCCATTGCTCATGGACCGCAAGCCCACGACGCTTTGGAATGCGTAATAAGCATCATTTCTCTGACGCAGTACCTTCCTGAAAATACAAAAATGCGTTTAAATGATTTATTTGAAATAAATGCTTCGATTCTTTGATTGGTTAAATATTGACGAAGAGTATTTCCTAACGAGAACACCGCAGCCTTATTTCGCGCTCCAGAACTACCACCGAGTTTTTCTCCAAAGCCATCAAAACTCAAACTAATACCGAAACATTCTTCTTCAAAATCAGCCGTCTCCACAAAAAGCGGTAGTAATAAAACATTCTGTATGGCGTACGTTAAAAAACACTTAATTGTTGGTCGATTGTCGAAATTAAAAGGTTGATGAACAAGTAATAATTCCCTATACACATAAATGGCACATTTTTCGACGCATCACGTACTGCGCAGGCGTTAGGGCTGTCAAACTGGTAGAATGGTGGGATAATCTGCCCCCCTAGCCAAGTTACGGTCATTTCGTTTCGATTCTCTTGTGTCCTACGCGTCGAGTAGGCCACGCCTCCGATTCTTTTGTTCTGACGTCATCTCAACGCTCAGTCACGTGGTCAGTAAAAGTCTGACACGCCTTCTCGCTCCACCCAGAGCGGGAGAAGTTATTTGATGATTTTCCACCTCTAAAAAATATATATAAATAATAATAATAACTTTATTTCGGGTGGCACAGACCCATAGAAAACTTGACTTAGTACAAATTTTATTTTATTTTGTTTGGCCATACTTAAACAAGACATGACCCAATAATTTTAAAAGGGACAGTCAAAACGTACAGCAATTGCGTTCCGAATGCCGTTGTTGCAACTCAGTGTGACCTGGAAACCATCAGTGCGCGCTTCAGCAAATATCCCAGAGCGCTGCACAGCCACGGTAGGCCCAACAACATCCTGAACGCATTATTGTACTGAGTGCGCAAGGCTCTACAGGCTCGTAGGGTATGTCTCACCCACAGGCCACTTGAGTACAAGCATAAATTAAATTTATATTATATTATGTGACGCTTACTTTTATGAAATCTCTTTCAGCCTATTCAAATCAATGCTTCTGGAATACCTGCGTTAGATGATTTGTTTAAGAATGTCTCATTTACCCAGTAGTTTACAAATTGTACGTTTAAAATGTATGCTCGTATCTCGAAATACTTATGCTAAGTGTGGATTAAGTTAATTAAGTCATGATTACTAAGTTGAAGGAATAGCAAGCATACAAATATATGCATTATTGGGTACGGAGCGGTGTGGCGCCGCCGAGATGGTTGGAATTAGAACTGGGAACACCGGTCCGATTCCCTGATGCATACGTTTTTTAAACTCCTGAAAGGATAACCCGGGGCCCTGGAGTGCAAGGCAATGAAGGAACATAGAAAGGTTTAAGTCAGTAAAAGTATGATTCTAGTTAAACTGATTTCGGTTTTTTTTAGGTGGGAAATCATCTAATGACATCTCTCCTCCGAAAGAGCATGTCAGACTTTTACTGATTAAAACCCACGCCTATGTTCCTTCGTTGTCTTGCTCCCCGGCATGGTTAGCAACCAGGGCTCTCCTCGGCTCTGGAACTAAAGGAACACAGGTTTTTAAAAAAAAGTGGGAATGTATCTATTGACTTCTCCAGCTCTTGGGCAGAGCGAAAGGGTACATCAGACTTTTACTGATTAAAACCACACCTATGTTCCATGAGAAGTCGATCCATGGCGCCAGTAAGCTTCCTTCGGCTGCTGGGTCCCTACGGTTTTGCTGACATCTCTTTGAGGCGCGCGTGGAACACTTACCAGACGACCGGACGGCGAGCTACCCATTGCGCATTCCCTGATGCATACGTTTCTGTAAAGAATGCTAACTACGCCGGAATCGGTTAAACTAGAATCAGACCCTGGTTGGAAACTAGTGCTGCTTAGAGTCAAAGCGGCTCTAGAACAAAAAGGGTAACTGAAGGAACAATGGTGGGCTTTGTTCAGTAAAAGTCTGACCGTTCCTCTCGCTCAGCACATAGCGGCAGATATTATTTAAAGTTTGCCACCCTCAAAAAAAAGCATGGTTATGAAAAGGCTAAGCAAATGAGGGTTCAGAAAAATTCACGCCGCCAGGCGCCACTTAGCCGAGAGGTCTTCTACTTTTGAAAACGTATACATAACGTTGACGTCAATTTAACTAATGTCACTACATAAGCGTTTTGACAGGTGCCTGGACCTGACGACTCAGTGCTGCCATATGGTGATCGTAAAAAAAAAAATCTAGTGATCGTTATTTTTTTTAAAAAACCCTCATTGTTTGGTAAACTAGCAGAGTATAGTGGCACCGTTATTTGGCTTTTGTTTTTATTTGTGGCTTATTAATTTTAATTTTATAATATATTTGATAAGGTTTCATTTTGATTTTATTTTATTCTATTTTATTTAAATATAATTTTGAAAATGGAAATGGTTATAATTATTTGACCTAAATAAAATTAATGTTATTTTTATATATCACTATAACTCAAAACCTCCGAGGTCTTGGACCTTTGGAAGGCGTACAAGGAGCCGAAACCAACTCGCAGAGGCCCTTTAGACACCTTTAATGGAACGTGATACTAACCGACGATTATCCCTGTATACGCTATGCTAGTGCACCCAAGGATAACCCCCGGTTGGTGAAAAACTACTGCGACATATTTTTTTTTTTTTTTTCGGTGGGAAAATCATCTTATGACATCCTCCGCTCTTGGGCGGGGCGGGAGATAGTGTCAGACTTTTACTGACTAAAAACCCACTCCTGTTCCTTCGTTGCCTTTCGTACCAGGGCCGAGTCTACCTTTCAGAATCAGACCCTTGGCCCCAGTAGGCTTCGACCCTGCTGCGACATATATTATCTACACTAATAGTAATAAAGAGGTAAAGTTTGTTTTTTGTTTTTATGTTTTTTTGTTTGTAGGAGGTAATCTCAGGAAGTACTAGTCCGATTGCTAAATTTTTTTCGTCAATAGAAAGCTGCTTTATTCCTGTGTGACATAGGCTATATTTTATGCACGCGGACGAAGTCGCAGGCAAAAGCTAGTTATTAATATTGCTCATTTATACATTAATAATCATAATAATCCGTGTTCCCTACGGGCAACCCTGGTCAGTCCTGCGCAGTCTGTGTGTGTATGTCAGTGATACTCCGCACACAAGTTGTTGTGCGTGTTTACAATAAATCATACCAATGTATTTGTGACGGCCATGGCGGCGACTAGGGATGGGACACAAGGTGGTATCGAAATCGATATTTGATTGGGAGATTTTTGTTGTTAATAATAGTTTATTGGTGTTGTTTGTTGTTGATCTGTGGCGTATGGAAGTGAGGGTTTGATGTGTGTTTGAGTTGATTTTTTTTTAAAGAAAAACAAAGTTCACCGTATTTGACACTAACTGACACTTTTTTACTATCTCGCATTTGACCACTATCTCACCTGATGGTAAGCGATGATGTGGTCGACTTTGAAGCACGCTTGCCTAGAAGTTACCTTTTCACTGTTGACTTAAAAACCTGTTGACTTAGTTGCTTTTAGCTGATCCAGGAAGGGAATTCCACTCCTTAATTGTACGCACACTGAATGTCTTAACAAAAAGTTTTTTATGGTATAGGTATTATCTCTACCATGTGTCGGTGGCGCATCGCTTTATCTCTGGTGAATTGATGATGGAACGGACTTGGTGGAACCCATGGTGTAATACTATTTTAAAACGTTGTTAGACCTTTATCTACTGATTTGGATTACTTTCAAGTGTGTTGTTATTATGCAACTTGATTGAATCTGGATAAAATATCAAATTATCGTAGTTATTCAGGTAAAATGCTAACCTGCTAAAATATGTGAATTTAACTATATTGACCATACCATAGTTAAATTCACATATCCGAAGTCCATTTGCATCATAAAAAGCTTTTATTTTGTGATAAACTAATCTAAATAATCGTTCTGTCTCTGTTATTCTGTTTGAAAATGTCAGAGACGGTATCACGTTTTAAATATAAGTTCCTATATATAGATTGTGGTGCAAATTGGCTTGTATTTAATGCTTTCCACCGCTGCCTAAGATCCTTTAACCAGAATTAAAGAAATCACAAAAGAAAAAAAATCCTTAAAAAACTAAATCATCATACCATTGAACCCAAAAAAAATTTTAAATAGGTAACTATGTCAAATGCATTGATAAGTTAGTGGTACAAATTAGCTATCCGACGGTGTCTAAATAAACTCTAAACCAGAATTAAATAAGTCACGATTGAAATAAAATCATCTGAAAACGAAATCATCATACTATCGATACCAAAAAAAAACTAAAATAAAAAACATAAAAAATTCCAATTTTAAATCTGCACGTTAGAACCACGACCACCCCGCCCTACGCATACAAGTGTGCGTTGTACACACGATACGTGTGTGCATTTGTCCGTGTTGCATTTCTTTCTCGTATTGTAATTTATTGGTGTGTAACGAAGTTAATTATTACGATTTTTGTATTAAACGTTGAAAATTATTTTTAGTCCTGCAACTCTTGCAGATGCAAGTTCTGTATGTAACCTTTTTTACAACGAAACAACGACGACGACCCGTTTTTGCTCCGATATTGTATTATTAATGATAGAATGTTGTTTTGTTTGTTATTCTTTACTATAATGACGTCTATTTTAATATTAATTCAACGTAGCAGTTAACGAGAAATGTTCTTGTTTAATTTTTTGAAATTGTCAACTATTTTTATGTACGTTTTGAGGCTCCTTACTTATTTCATGTAATTATCTATAAGTAGAATTGAAAAATATTTATTAAAAAATGGAGTTAGCTACATACTTTTTCGTTTTATTGATATAATTTCTTATGGAATTTAATAATTGTTGGGTGTATAGTACTTATAGTAGTTTGATGATTGGTCTAGTTTATCAATTTAATAGCACATTTTAATTTTAATTAATCAATTAATTAGTGGAATATTATAATTAGCAGTTCTGAAAACTACGTCAGGCCTTAAGGGCATGCAATTCGACATACCTACATTTTCACTGTTTTTCATACAACCGCTCTTACATAATTGTCACACACACAATTGTTACACATTTTGTCATTAGATATTTTGGAAATACAGTATCTTGTGGATATTATCTAGGCTTCTATTGAAATCATTTTGTAAATTTGTGTAAAACTAATCCAGTAAAGACTTCTGAAAATCTGCTATTTTGCAAGAACTTTGACACTTCATAATATACTCAAAATTAAAAAATTAACAATAGAAGAAGCTTTGCAAAAATCAAGATTCTGAATGACAACATTTTTTTTCACAAACTTTTAAGGGTTTAAAAAAAACACGTAAGAAAGTATTTCCTGGAACAAGTTTTGTGAAATATTGGAGTAAATCTCGGATTCACGAATGCTAACACTTTTCAGGCATTATCTCTCTTTTTTCGCGTTGCCTCTTCGTTAAACATCGCGTTGGATTGCGTTAGACGAAGTAACAAGCTTTGAAACCATGCTCGATGTTGAAGATAGGTGAGTGGAAAAGGAGCCTCTTAACTACTTACGTCTCATCATCATCATCCTAGCCGGTTCCCAACTAGCTCGGGTTGGCTTCCGGTCTTACCAGATGTGGCTGAACACCCGTGTTTGTCATGAAGCGACTGCCTATCAGCCTCCAAAACCCAGTTACTGGGCAACACGATGCTCCTTGGATAGCCTGATGGCCAGGCTTTCGCGCGTAACGACTGTCAAAGATTTACGAATGACAACCGGGACTACCGGTTTTATGTGCTTTCCGTGGTACGGGGTGTTAGTGATGTCCTAGAAAAGAACATATGAATTGAAAAAATCTGATTGGTACTTGCCCGGTTTCGAACACGCAACCTCATGCATGAGAGGCGGCTGACTTAACCGCTGAGCCATCATGTTACGACTGTTAACTTTGTATGTCGAGCATTAACTTCTTACATCTAAGGGTATGAAGTTTGAAGATTTTTAGTAAAACATTAATGGCGGAATTCCTCTTTATCTGCAACACTAAATAAAATAAACCTTTTGAACGAATTTTGATAACGTTGGCAAATAGCCAAGTACGCAGGAGATATTGTAGTAATAATAATAATAAAAGCGTTTATTTTTCTCCAGCACATAGTGCAAAAATAATAATTATATTCCACAACTATCACACAACGCCGTCTAGTCCCAAGCTAACCAGAGCTTATGTTATGGTTACTAGACAACTGATAAACATACGTATATATATAAAAAATAACAACTCATAAGTACAGTACATTGTTACAGTAAGTACATTTACATTGATGTTGTGGAGACTGAAGCCTGTACTAGGAAAATCCTGTGTTACAGGACTCCAGGACTCCAGGCCTCCAAACTATCCAGACTTGTTACTATATAAATATATACAAAGAGCTAAAAATTTGCTGGTTGATGTTCGTCTTCAACGTTGATGGAAAATAAGTAAAACAAATAAAACAGTTCAAAGACTTAACTAATTAAAAACAAACTACGGTGTGACAATGTGTGTAGTGCACAAGCGTGTGCTCAAACACAGGTTCACTATCTGTTCTTTTACTTTCATATTCGGGTGAGACGGCCATCCGCCATTACCGGAGAGAGATCACTTGTAGGACCAACAGTTTTACGTGCTTTTCAAGGCACGGGGGTGTCATACGGCCAACTTCCATACTCCGGGCTGCTACAGAGTAAAATATCTAATAAAAAACCCTATAACAATTTTTGCCTGACCCAGGAATCGAAACTCAGCCCCCCCAACCCCTACCCAAGTTACAACTGTTTTGTGTCGAATTCCGTTCTCCAATCGGTAAAACCTTGATGTCAGCAATTGTAGAAAACGCTAAGTTGGTAACTATGTTGGCGCGCCTGAGTCGGCCGCTAGTTCTACAATGTCCTTCTACAATAACAAAAGATGTAGCGTTGAACATTGTAGAAACGATAACAATTCATTCTATCATTTTGAACGATGTGAACTTGGCTACGAATTTTGTATTCGTTAGTTCTGACCACGTGACTTAACGTTGAGATGATGTTATTCCCATACATTTGATTAGTTTTCGACCAGCGTTAATGATTGCGTATTATCAACTTCGCTAGGGGTGCTAGACTCCACGCTCAGTAGTCGCGCTTGCGACCACAAGACTAATGAGGTACTACAACACTGCTGACCCGCTGATTCTAATTATAGTTTTACTAATTTTAAGTTTTAAAAAATATTCCCCTGCGCAGTAGCTTCAATCATGTCCATTGTTTATCCTTAAATTTCTTCAGGGTGCTAACAGTGAAGTTAATACAATGTACGAGTACGGAATATCTACAACAGCATTCTTGCAAAAAAAAAATGACGCTAAGATTTTTACAATAAAAAAAAAAACAATATTCGTCATCTTCTCACAAGAAAGTCTTACTTACCTGCCTAAACAGTACCATCAATAATAAAAATACAATAAATAAAAAAAGTAACCGGATCGAATTTCACAAATACACAGGGTTAACCCTAGTTCACAATGTCGAGACCTCATCAGGAAATGGGGTCAATTTTTTAGATTTTTTCCCAAAAAAAAACTTTGTAAAAACTGAAAAAAAATAATGATAGCAATTCTAAAGTGATCTACTTTGATGTTCATTCCGCGTAAGAGATAACCCTAAAATTGGGGTGAATCGGGGTGAAACGTGGGAAATTTAAACCGGAGGGTAGAAAGGTCGCGAATATAATGTTCCAAGGTTAATCTGCATTAACGTAGATTTTTTATAAGATTTATCTTCAAGTTCAAATGTCTTTGAGTTCAAAGTTTTTTAATCTATGCGCATAAGGTACAAAGATAATTATTTATGTATTAATTTTGATTTAAGTATCTGAGGATAATTTAGGTAAATTAATGGTGATGAAAAAAATATTGCAAAAAAAAATATTAAAGTAATATTATGTACTTAATCTACCTATATCTATATATATAAAAGTGAAATACCACTCACTGATTAAATCACAAAATCTCAATAAGTATAAAATCAACAAACTTAAAATTTGGCAGGTAGGTTCCTTATATGGTGTATCTGTTAAGAACGGATTTTACGAAACTCCACCCCTAAGGGGGTAACACGGGGGTTGGAAGTTTGTATGGAGAAACCTATTTTCACGCGGGCGAAGCAGCTGGCTAGTTATACATATAAAAAAGGAGAAACTGACTGACTGACATATATTAAGACAGCAGAGCCGAAACTATTGGGACTGGGAGTGTGAAATTATGTACAAGATTTCCTTGTATGTCGTTACCGAGCACTAAGAGAGGATTTCCCAAAATTCACCCACTAAGGGAATAATAATATTCTGCAACTTTCAATCAACGCCATCTAGTCCCAAACTAAACAGAGTCTGTGCTATGAGTACTAGACAACTGATAAACATACTTATATATTTCTAAACATACATATTATAGATAAATTACACGCAGACACGGACCAAATAATCGTGCTCAAACATTTGTCCTGGGTGGGAATCGAACCCACGAAGTCCGACATAGCAATCAGAGCCACTGACAACTAGACCAACAGGAACGAAACGGAGGTTCCAAACTTTGTATGGAAAAACCTACTTGCAGCCGCTGGCAGAAGATAGTTAAAAAGGTTAGCTGTATTTTGATTGCCCCCGTTGCCTTCATACTAGTAGCTTCTTAAGCATTATAACGTTCCCACTGCTGGAAATCAGGCCTGTTCTCTTGGAGAGGGAATGGGCTGTAATCCACAACGCAGGCCCAGTGCGGGTTGATGGATGTTACATATCTTCGAATTTTTGGTTCTAGGACATCCGGTTTCTTCACGACGTTTTCCTTCACCGTTTTGAGAGAAGTGGTAATTAAAAAAAAATACAAAGTGTGCCTTGGCGTTTAATTAATTTTAATTTATTAATAGATTATTTAATCCTGATCCTAAAAAGGGATCAAGCAAGTATTACAGGGATCATATTACATTTAAAATATAGAGATACAGTAATTCATTAAAATTAGACAAGAAACAAGCATTTTAAAATATCATTATTAACATATAACATGGTTGAACATATATGTCATTCCTTACAAGGCATTTGAAACCTAGTTACACCTACATAGTTCTTTTTTTTCAATGGTTAACAAGATCAGCGTCACAGAAATATGTCCTTAATTAATTACTAACATACTACTAAAGTGATTTAAACATAGCTGGCATCGGTATAGCAGCTACTTAACACGTTCAGAAACCGGTTTTAAGATCGTAGTACGCATAACTTAGTTGCTCTACACAAGTACATAGTAACTCAGTTTCACGATACCGAATCAAAGAAAAACCACAAAATGACCCTTTCAAAATCATTTCTATAATTCTTTTTTTTTTAACAAAGTATTAAAATTGACCTTTTCTTAAAGCTATAAAAACTATTGTTACCAAAATTTATATATTCAGTAACCCTTAAAAATCAATACAATTAAATTGTTTACGGTCACAATTGACCCGAGGTCACACACGTCTAGAATTACTTCGAAAAGAAACAAAATTCCCGGATTTCGACATTCACCCCGAATAAATTCGCAAGCATATCGAATTCTATAACTGACCTCTTTTTGGTAAAATAGGCCCAAACAATGACCTTAAGAGGTACAAAACGTGTGACTTATGACCCCAGTGACCTTTTTTTATTTCTTTTTTCTTCGCAGTGGTCAAAAAGGGGCATCTTGGCCACGATTGTGATTTGCGGACAATAGCTTCTGATTGGTAAGGCAAAAACGCAATCACTAAAGAGGTTATAGAAAAAACTTTACACTTTTTATGAACGATTGATTTTAAGGTAACTTTGTTTTTTTTTCGTTTGGTCGTCATATCTAGATTAATAAAACTTAAAGGATTGAGGAAGATACCACATACAGTAGTTTCGAGATAAGTTTAACATGTAGGTAAAATTTATGGAGTTAAAAGTAAACTAGACGAAAATACTTATTTATAATTAAATAATTATTTTCCTCTAGTTTACGTTTAACCTTTACTGTTTTTAGCTAAATATACTCCATAAATTAAATTTATTACAATTACAATAAAATAGGTATTTACGAAACATCCTTCATGAATTATCTGTCTTACTTATTAAACGTAAATTTTCGTCTTATATTTTGCTATCTAGTATAAAAGCATTCACAGAGTAATAAATTTCATCTGATGATCCAGAAAAAAAAACTAATGATATTACACTATTCCACCAAAAGCCGTTATAAAACCATCACAAAAAAAAAAAAACTCCTACAACAGCACAATATCTATAAAACTCTCAAATTACTGCAAACAGTTATAAATCAAAGTACGAAAAATTTATAAAAAAAACTATCTCACGCATCTTGCGATCATCTGTTGCCAAAGGGGTTGAACTTCGCGATATTTTTTTTACTTTTTTAAAAAGCTCACAATAGCGGAACCCTAGCTAAACAGTTAGAAATTAAAAAAAAACGCGGAAGATATCGTCTTTCTGTTAGAAAAGGGAGATTAAAGACCGTATCTAACTCTTTCCCATGGGTCTTAACCTCGGTGAACTTTTTTGTCAAAAATTGAGACACCTTTGCCATCTTTACGTTTTTTTTTAATGTCAGTTTCTGGTTATTTTCGCGCCATCGATGCGCAGGGCGAGGGGTCGGGCCCTTGTATTGTTGGATCGCGAATGTAGCAGGTGGGTCACATCGTACTCCGCGAGCATTTTAAGGTTTCAAAACGATTCCTTCTTTGAATTTTTATTTTTAATTATTTTTGTTTTCTATTGTTTCTTTTTTTTGGCTTCAGACTGTATAAATTATAAAAATGAGTATTTGAATTAATTAATCAACCAAGTAAGTAGATAATTTGATGGCTCTAAGATTTTCATTTCTTTTTATCAGATTTAAAACATCTTTTTTTTTAGGTTGGAAATGACAAATCCTGCTCTTGGGCGGAGCGAAAGATAGTGTCAGACTTTTACTGACTAAAATCCTACTCCTGTTCCTTCGTTGCCTTCGTCCCAGGACCAAGGGTTTCGAAACATCACATGTGTATGTTTGTTACTCATATTTAAACATCGACATTAATTGAACATAATTTTGAGTGGTAGGTATTACCATCGCTTTTCAATCGAGACCACTTCTGGCCCCTTCTGGCCCCATTTGAAGAGATTTTAGCTTTCATTGAAGTTTTATGGCCATCTGTGTATTATGTAGCAAGATTTATAATTACTTTAACAGCACAGATATGACTTCTCCCAGACTTATTAAAGGAGAAAACCATTAAAATGTTTTGAGAATAGCTGCTTAAATTGCTCGTCCTAGATAAATAAAATTTATTTAATTAACAATTAGGAACTTGCCTGTTTTATTTTTGTAATAAACAATAAATGACACTAAAAAACAACCAAGTGCGAGTCGGACTCGCTTAAGAAGGGTTCCGTACCGTACGTAGTAAAAAAAAACGGCAAAAAAAGTCACGTTTTTTGTATGAGAGCCTAACTTAAATGTTTAATTTTATTCTGTTTTTTAATATTTTTTGTTGTTATAGCGGCAACGCAAATATATATATAATTTGTGAAAATTTCAACTGTCTAGCTATCACAGTTCATGAAATACAGCCTGGTGACAGACAGATGGACAGCGGAGTGATAGCAATTGGGTACAGAACCCTAAAAATCAATATTTTTCTGAAAAAAGCTTCAAAATTTTTTTTTTTTTTTTGTATATTCCACAACTATCACACAACGCCGACTAGTCCCAAGCTAAGCAGAGCTTGTGTTATGGGTACTAGACAACTGATAAACATACTTATATATTTCTAAATGCATACATATATAGATAAATTACACCCAGACACAGAACAAATGATCGTGCTCATCACACAAACATTTGTCCTGGGTGGGAATCGAACCCAGTCTAGCAGTCAGGGCCACTAACCGCTAGACCAACATGCCAGTCAATATGGTTAAAGTCAAATTGGTTATTAAATAAAGCAATAATTAGCATTTCAAAAATTTGTTTGAAGAAGAGTGGGCGCGTGGTTGGAACATCTCTCTTCTACATGTATACAATTTCAATTGCATAGTTATAAATGATAACTGGAAGTGCGGAGACTCCTTATACAAGCAATTCCTTGCTTAAAAGGAGATGTCCAAAAATATGTATCTAAATGCCTATTGTAATTGAAATAAACATTTTTATTTTATTTTTTTTACATGTGTAACCAAATGGCGATGACATCACATTGTAATTTGTGCATCCTTTTTCTATCTCCTGACAATTCCCTTCCACCAAATTTGAAAGATTTTTAAGTTCTTTAATTTATAATGGATTTGTCATTTTTTTCTATTTATTTTGCAATTTTGTAAAAAGTTGTTTTTAATACAAATAATAAAACTATTGAATCGACTAAACTTATTGCAAGTGGAATGCAATTGCCTGCCGGAGTCAGTGTTTCCTGAAAGCTACAACGTGGGTTTCTTTATGTCATGAGTGAATAGGTTACTTCTAGGCAAGTGCGCTTTATCGTCGACCACATCATCGCTCACCAATGGGTGTGATAGAGGTCAAACGCGAGCCTATCAAAAAAAAAAAAATGATGGCACATCGACCGGTCCTGTGCGTCTAGCATCCATCGATTTCCCGCGACCCTGATCAAGTCATCGGTCCACATTGTCCTTCCTTGGCCTTCCAATGCTGTGTCTTCTGGTACGCGGTCGCTAATCCAGTACCTTTCGGCCCCATCGTCCATCTGATCTACGAGCTGTGTTCCCTCCCCACTGCCACTTAAGTTTGGCAATTCTTCGGATTACATTTAAGAAAAAAAGCTAGTCAAAGAAACTCTGTAATCTTTCGGAATACCATCAAAAACAATACACAAACTCAACACCAACTTATCATTTTTACAAATCACAATTCCAAATTCTGTTTTATAATAATCGAAATAAAAAAAAGCTCACGCATTCGCAGAATTTTGAGCTCAAAATCGTCGCTCATATTGCGAAAATAATTTCGATTTACTGATTGCGGTGTCCGTCGAAAAAGTCATCGATCGAAATAGGCATAATTACGGTTTCGGCTAAGCGAAGCGCGCACGAATTTTCCGAAAATTACACTGTAGGGCACAAAAACGGCGCGTTTTCGGAAATTTGCTGCGTCCGGCCGCAGGACCGGGCCGATGTAAAATTGTGCGTTTTTCAAACTGTTCGAACACCATGTGTGATGCATTTTTGTTTGTTTGTAGTCGTTGTAATGAATCATACAAATATTAGTACGAAAGACGTGTTCTGAATTTAAAATAAGAACAACATTTTTTGATTGTTCAAGGTGACTGGACCATTCAAAATTGGACTTTTAATAGTTTAGTTGGGATAAATGCGTTGAATTTGATAAGAATTAAAGCTGTTGCCAGATTTTTCTACTCATATCAATTTTCTAACGACCTAAAACTATGCACAGGTTCAATATTTTAGAGAAATTACTCGATGCTCGTCAACCCTTCTGATTCTCTCTAAATATTGACCGCAAGAATTCAGTGTTTTATTAAAATTTGGTACTAACTGACTTAAAGATTACTGTTTTTAGTCAAACTCTTCAACTAAAAACGGTAAACAGAGCAATGTCAATGTCTGATCATTATTGAGTATAAACTAATCCATAGTAATAGTATAAAAAAACTTATCTTGTGAAAATACCATAATCTTTATGGTTAAAAGCTTAGATCGCTTCTTTTGAAAAAGTACATTTTTAGAGTTCGTTGTAACTTACCTACTTTTAATTTCTGAGTAATTGTAGTGATTTTAAGTTCTAAATAAGGCATATTGTAAATAAGAGCATAAAATAGTATAATCAGCCCTATATTGTTACCATTGCTGGGAGTTTAGAGCCAGGCCTTCTCAGAGAGAATGCACCATAATCCAACACGCGGGCTCTATGCGGGTATGATATAATAATAATAAAAAAGTTTATTGACTCAAAAATTATATAGGCAACAAACTATTTTTGAAGCCCGGGCTCCTGAGCTAGGTAGCAACCTGTGTTACAGGAGCCAGTGTCTTCACCCAGTTGCATATGGTACACTTGATTAAGTACATATTTGATAAAAAAAGAAAAAAAAACGAGGTAAAATAAAATAAATGAAAGTGCACGCCATGCTCTAAGTATTTAATATCTTAGCGTATGATGTGTGTGTTTGTGTGGGTGTCCATGTGTGATAGTAGGTTTTTGTGTTTGTTTTAAGTACCATGTTAGGACATGCGCATGAATACACAAGGCACTTCCGAGGACCTTTTCGTGCGTCCTCGGATGGCCCGGACCAATTCATCGTATTCTACGTTCAGTTAACACAGGTGTGCGATTTTTTTATTCTAGAACATGACGAGAGCATTTAGTAGTTTACATAGTTACACAAAATAAAGCGACAGCCTGGGTTTAAACCATTACATTTTGTTTGCTTGTTTGTTTATAAACAATACGGTATTACAATTCTACATCCTAGCTCGTTCTCAGGCACCTTATCATCGATTCAGACAATTGAGTTACTACAGGAGAACTTCCTGGCCTAAGGGAGCTTCCACGCTTCCTATAACAGCTGGGTACCGATATAATATAATATAGAGGGACTGTTTAGATTAGATATACGTTCTAAGGCAATAATATATATGAAAGCTTGTAATTAGCAATTTAGTTATTTGCTATTATCATTATAATATTATTTATTAGTCTCAGCTTTCTTTTAAAATGTGAAAAATAAATAAAATAATTATGTCTTAGCCGGAAGCTGCAGCGTTGGAAGGCCTCCCGCAAGGTGGACCGATGACCTGGTGAGGGTCGCGGGAATCAGATGTAAGCGAGAAGTACAGGGCTGGTCGTTGTGGCGACAGAAAAGATGAAAGATTGTGGCGATACTTAGGAGAAGCCTATGTCCAGTAGTGGACGTCTTTCGACTGAAATAATGATGATGATATCTTAGCCAAGATAATAAGAGTTTAGATAATAAAATAAACTAATATAAAATTATATTAGTTCTGCAAGCTGACTCGCCTGAGTGAAAGCAGAAAAATATCCAAAGGGAACATGCACTCAGACCAAAAAATGTCCTGTGTACTACTCCAGGACATGGTCTACCTGAACGCTAAATGTCATTCAAATTCGTTCAGTCGTTTGAACGTGAAAGAGCAACAAACATACACACACAGATATACATACAAATTTTCGCCTTTATAATATGAGTGTGAATGTGTGAACACATACATAATTATGCAATTGAATATAAGACCCCTTAATAGGATTTCTGGGGTGTATCTCTTTTAGTCCAAAAACAGTTCAAATACATAACATTAAAAAAAAAGTTTCATAAACGTAAAAACCAAAAGCAAATAAAAAACTAAAAGTGAATTAAACACAAAGTAATTTATTCATAAAAGTCTCTACTCTTTAGCATCTGTCAAGCAGATTCTTAATTCAAATTCTTTGGAGATTTTGGCGGGATTTTTTCGAGTGAAGTTCACATTGACTGTTTTAATTATTCGCAAATTGATTCTTAGGGGCTGTTGTGATGTAAAATTGGTATAGTTTTGTACCTGCACAAGTGAACAATATGTGCATTTATTAAAACAGACGCGATCTCGGTAAAATGGAGCTGAGAATTTTATTGTATTGTTTTAATAATAATAGTATTGTTAGCCTCGACGAAGTTTGCCGTGAATGCTGACTCGGTACATTTACTGTCTAATACTGCAAAAATTTTAGAATATCATTCGCATTTTAATGGAACCTAAAATAACTAAAAGTGACATACCAATGACAAGGCGGATATGGTCCTTACCTCAGATTTCTGATTTAAGCATTTGAGGCTGAGTATTACTTAAACTTCAGTTTAGCCTGAATACCCGTCAAAATTAAAATTTGGCATTTAAGTAGGGTTTGAGATGTTCTTAACTCAAAATACTCAATTCAGAAAACCTACCTACCCAAATAGAGCAAAAAAAAAATTCTTTATAATTTTGCTAAACACTTCAATTTTTTCCAGTTTTTGGCGGAATTTCTTAGACTGAAGTTCAGTGTAAATTTTTAATTATTCGCAAATTGATTCCTAGTGGATATTGTGATGTAAAATTGGTGAAGTTTTGTATTTCAAGTGTCTGCGCAACTGGACAATGTGTGGAATCATTGAAACAGGCGCGATCTCGGTAAATTGGGCCTGAGAATTATTGTAGTATTGACTACCACAGAGAAGCTTACCGATAAGGCTGACCTGACATTTGCTGCTAAATACTGCAAAACCATTAGAATCTGTTACATCCGCGATCTAATGGAACTCAAAGTAACTTAAAGTGACTGAAAACTTAATATTTTCTAAACTCGACTCTAGCTAAATGCACTAATCATGCGATGCTAAAATTAGAAATAGTGTCAGCGCGAGATAGTGTCAAACTTTTACTGACTAAAAACCCACCCCTGTTCCTTCTTTGCCTTCATCCTAAGGCCCCGGGTTTCACTTTCACACTACCCGTGGCCCAAGTAGGCTTCGACCCTGCTGGGCGCCTACGATTGCTGACATCTCCCTGAGGCGCGTGTGGAACAGTACGCGCCGTCGGTTCGTACGGTAGAAATGAACAAAAAGCTTTCTGAAATATAAAATTCGACACGTTTTTGACAAAGTTAAGTAGTAGTAACCTTCACTAACAAAACAAAACACTGACAAAAATAAAATACATTCCGAAATTTAAAAAAAAAACAACAAAAATGCTGAATCTCAAAATATTTCTAATTAAAGCTACCTACGTTGTGGACAAACAAAAATGCCGGTCGCCCAGTCGTTATTAATTTCAACAAAATTTAAACAAAACTGACATATCTCCGTTTGAAACTATGCGGGACGTTTTGCGCGCCCAAATTTTTGACGTACATTTTTGGAGCGCGAGGTGTGAGCGAGCTAGCAGATTTTTTCTTTCAATAGAGTGAGACAGCGATAGGAGTGGCGAAAGTGAATGTGTTCTAAAGTCATTTTTATTATGTAGATTGTGTGGTTGTCTATAAATTGCTGATCTTTTGCATACAATAAAGTCTTGAGGGCCGTGGCTTTGCATTTATTTCATTGTTAGTTTTTTCTTTTCAAGGCGTTACGTAAGCAATATTAGTTTAATACTTTTGTCGTGCGTCATTCAAGCTTATTACTAGGTGCTATTGAATTTTTGATATTTTGTATTTGATTTGAATTTTAAATAGTAGGTAGGTAGTTGTACTTTGATTGAATTTGTGCTACTAAACCTACTTTGAAGAATCCTAGACGAAGCCAAAAAAAAAATCTACAATGTCACCCAATGCTTAAAGTAACTTTTGCATTCCTTGTCATTTATTTTTTTACGTAGAAATCATCAAATAAATCCACCCACTCCTGAGCGAGAGGGAGTGACAGACTTTTACTGAATAAACCCACGTATGTCCCTTCAGTTGCCCTTTGCCGCAGTAGGTTTTGCATTATCATGACATTATTATTTTATTTGCAGGAAAAAAACTTTAATGTCAGCGGTCTCGAAATCTCTCTGCTCACGAAAGTTCTAGTACTTATTTTAACACACACTTACTACGTTAAATTTATAGAGTATAATTATCTACAGATATTTACTTACCTAAGTTATAATTTGAACAATCACAAAGTTCTCAAACTCCGTGTAAATGTATTTTTTTTCATTACAAATATTTAACATACTAGCACTTTTCCCGCGACCTCATTCGTGATATATTTTCATAAAAACGAAGTTCACCCTTTTTCACCCCCTTACAAGTAGAATTTCCTAAAATCCTTTCTTAGTGCTCGCCTACATCACAATAGGAAGCCTTGTACAAAATTTCAAATTCCTAGTCCCATTATTTTCAGCCGTACGTTGATAATGTCAGTCAATCAGTTTCTCCTTTAATATATATAGAAGACAGAAATTATTTCAATCTGTCGAAAATAAAATGTACTTGGAATTTTGTCGTTAAATCAAATTATAGAGATAATACTAGTATATCAACTATCATTTAGGAGATGAAAATTTTTCTATTTGGTTACTAATAATAGTGTTTTATATATAATTATATATTATTTTTTATATTTTAAAATATACTTAAACGATTTGTCAGATGAATCTAATGAACGGAATATAAATAAAAATAAAAAGCCTTATGTTTCTTGCAACTAAATTAACTTACAATGAAAAATCTTAAACTTGGTGTTAGTACTTTTATTAACTACCTGTATGTTAGTGTGTCTTAATGCTGGCATGTTGCGCGTCTACAATGAACGGAATAACAATGTTTATTTCAGAAAATAATGTAAAATTATATCAATAGAGCGGCTTTAAACTAGAACTAAAATGATATACAATAATTAGATCAAACGTAAACTAGGATAAACCTATAACTCAAAGATCTAATAATTGTATTATTTACGCAAATTATTCCTAAAATGTATTACAGTACGTTCCAATTAAGAATAGGATCGATTCCCATGTTGTGACGTCACGTCATACTGTCAAATCGAAGAAATATTATGGTGAGCAACACAAGAAATTTTTAAAATTTAATTTATTTACGAACTGTAAACGAAAAAAAAAAATCAGAATCCAGTTCTTCAATTTTGCTCATCTCTAAGTTCTTCAATTTTGCCCAATTTCTTGCGATTTGACAGTGTGACATGACGTCACAACATGGCAATAGATCCTATTCTTTTTTGGAACGCATTGTACTTACTAGTGATCTACCCCTGCTTCGCTCGGGTTTTACAAATCTTTGAAATTCTCGGCTCCTCTTTACTGTAATATGCATCTATTATAAATTCAAACCTACCTCATGAATAACTCTATATTGGTGAAACCCACAACAAAATCCGATTGTTAGTTGTAGCGTTTATCGCGAACGCACAGACACACAAGCGAGGGGGGATTTGTTTTTCAACATATCAGTAGAATTACCTGCCGGAATCTGTTTCGTGATAGTTACAACCTGGGGGTAAGACCTCTAAAGTCAAGAGTAAATAGGCTACTTCTAGGCAACCGTGCTCCACTGTCGATCACTATCAGGTGAGATAGTAGTCAAGCTCGAACCTATCAATAATAATTTTTAAAGAAAATGTAAAGAGTATAAAAAATGGTAACCATCTAATCAGATTATTACATTAAAATTGTTTTATTGATAGAAAATTTATTTACCACTGATTTATTGTCATAGGCTAGGCGTTCATCCTAGCTCCGAGGTACACACGGGAGAGAATTTACATGATATTAGCAAAATATTTATCTATATACATAAAAGGAGAAATTGACTGACTGATATATCAACGCACAGCCAAAACTACTGGGCCTAGGAGTGTGATATTTTGCACAATGCTTCCGTTTTTGACGTAGGCGAGCATTAAGAATGGATTTTCGAAAACTTATAGTCTAAGGGCATGAAACGGGGGCCTAAAGTTTGTATGGAGAAAGCTTATTAGAAACTAGTAGGTATATTCATATATTATATTTAAAAAATTCTGTCGTCAAAAATACTCGTTTCTTACAAAAATCAATCAAAAACATGTTCAAAGATACACAATGCCTACCAACGTTCTCATTGTAACCAAATCTCGCTCCGACAAAAATCTGTCTTTTTACCCTTTTCTCACTTTTTTTATTATTTTACTTACACCCGGTCGTAACGTGAGTCTACAGTTTTGTCAAAATATTTCACTGTATAAACTTTTTTTGGGTAAGAATTACCCCTTTTTCGTCGCGTTTCTTTTCAACAGAAGGGTTGTATGACGACATCTGATATTTTTTACGATCTAAGATAGCCGTTGTAATGATAACTTTTGTGAGAAGTTCCTTTTTTACGGTTTTCTCATTTCGCTACATAATAAATGTGAAGAAAGGCCCGGAAGTTAAAGTGTAACTGTATATTTTTAACGTGTTATTAAAAAAAAGAATTGAGGTTTTTTACTTGAAGTTTGTTTATAAATTTTGATACGCTGTGTTATCCAAAAGATTTTTAGTAGGTACAACAATTTCAGACAGGTTCTACAAGTACCTAAGCGTAAGTGTAATTTTAAGGTATGATCAAGCGTAGATCAATGTTGTATGTAAACTCAAGGCCGAAACGTATTGAATATAGATCAATCAAAGATCAAAAAAATAAGTCAAATAAGTAACGTTTGCTGTGTGTCTTTACAAATCTCTACAAAGACTTCAAAAAATGCCGTCCGAAAACAACCTCTTAACAAATTATAAAACTTCCAAACATGGGAAGTCTTTTTTCCATACTTTCCGAAGACCGTTATTCTAATCCATATTTCGAGCGCCTTCCATATTCGAACTGTTTCTAAATTGAAAATTCAAAAGAGTTCTAAATCCCTGTGCGGTGCGCGTCGCGTTCTAAATATAAAAAAGTTCTTTTTTGTCAAATATGGAAGGGTTAAGTTTAAAAACGTTCTATTTTCGAATTGTTAAAAAGTCCACATTGTATGGAATACGTCAAAACTTCATATACCGTGACTATGACTGGCTACAGTAAATGTAAGGTTTTCAGATGCGACACTTTTTAATCTAATTAGAAATTTTTATAAAAATGTTCTTATTCTTACTAAGCTAAACAGAAAATTGTTGTTTTTATTCATTATCAGGGAATGGATCTAAAGATGTTTTATGGCAAGAATTTCTACAAAGTCTGTGCCTGAGGAAAGATGGACGACGCCGCTGACGTTGACCTGGGAAGTGGCGAGATGACCTAGACGCCTTCTGCAAAGTCTAGTTCGAGGTGGCTCGAGAAAATAATAACTGATTTTAATTGACTTTTGAGTACCATAATTAGACACACAATAGAAAGACAATGAACGTACAAACGCCGGCGGTTGCTTGGGGTTTAATGAATTAAAGTCAGTTAAAAACAAATAACTCAAAATATTATGCAGTTTTAAATAAAGCAAACAGGCTGCTGTTACAGTTTGTTACTAGGCTAATGTAACGTTTTCTCAGTCAAGGTTATGTGTATATTTAAAAGAAAATTACAAATATTATGTTATAAGGCAAACGCACGTTTTGTTCCACCCGCAATACATATTTAATGACAAGTCATTAAGACAGAACTCAATTTTTTTTTTCTACAACTATCACGCCTTCTAGTCCCAAACTAAGCAGAGCTTATACTATGAGTACTAGACAACTGACAAACATACTTATATATTTCTAAATACATACATATTATAGATAAATTACACCCAGACACAGAACAAATGATCGTGCATCTATCATCACACAAACAATTGTCCTGGGTGGGAATCGAACCCACGACCTCCGGCATAGCAATCAGGGTCACTAACTACTAGACCAACAGGCCAGTCAAAATTACTTATTTGAAAAATTTATCTACTCGACCACGAAAATAACGCAATAACGTGGTTGAATTTGTCCTTGATTGTATATTAAGTTATTACTCCGCTGCTATTTGAATAACTCATTATTCTAATTTAATTCAATAAACTTTTCAAAACATGCCTTAAATTAATCTGCCGCCGTCACGTATACTACGTCGCGTTATTCCTTTTTCAAATGATACGAAAGACACAGGAAGCACGAGTTTTTTGTCACTTCCACATCTCGTCTGAACCGATTCAAACGTTCCTTCTCTTTCTTACCTAAATATTTTATTGAGGTGCGAAAAGGACGGGTATAGCGACATCGTTCTCAGGTGTGTTGACAATAACAGATGTACAGATGGCGGGGCGAGCATATTACACAATTACAATTCTATTTAATTATTTTTTTCTCGCACGGTTTGTTAAGATTTGGACGTGGGCGTTGCGTTACTCAGCCTAGTCGAAGAACAATCGCCGGTTTTTCGAAATGTCATGGCGTACGTTCCGTTAGTTGCCGAAATTGTACCCATTTGACTTGTTAATTTTATTTGTAGGTGGTTTTGTTAATTTTAATTTAGAAGAAAAGTGGGGAGCAGTGACTATACAACATATTACTGGAATAATGCACACTATACAATCACAATTCAAGCATTGAAATTTTACTTAAATGCACTTAGACAAACGCTAAAAAACCGGACAAGTGCGAGTCGGACTCGCGCACCGAGGTTTCCGTACAAACTTACTTATGATAACAGTTCAATGAGTTCAACGTTATGAAGATTTTTGCGAATTGCAAAAAAAGATATTTTTTGTGACGTAACTACAGATTTACAGTTTTAAGTTTTTTTTCTATACTTGTGCTGACCTTGCTTTATGAATTTTGATTCCCTTGAGAGTGTCGAAATATACATTTTTTGCGACATAAACGGCTGTACCTTTTTTTTCGTTAACTCACAAGTTTGATTTTTCACAGCTTCAAGGGACCGCAGATCTGAGTATAGGTATATAGGTTTTAATTTCAACTCGATACCTCCACGCGTTCCCGAGATAACGGGTCTTGACAGACAGACAGACGGACAACAAAGTGATGTTATAAGGGTTCCGATGTTTTTCTTTTGAGGTACGGTTCCCTAAAAAAGGGTTGTGGAGATCAGATAAGGTCACTTCATGTGAAATACTGGTACTCAACTAGATACGGGTAGACTTGAAGCCGACCACATCATACTTAGCTGGGTCATGGTCTGCAGATTGAGTTAGAAAACCTTAATGTTCGAAAGAGCGACTGCGGCTCTGGAACGCAAAGGGCAACTGGAGGAACACAGGCGGGTAAAAAGTGAAAGTCTTACACTCTCTCTCACTCTATCCAGAGGAATTTATTTCATGATTTCATCATCATCATCATTTGAGCCGAAAGACGTTCACTGCTGGACGTAGGCCTCCCCCAAGATTCGCCACAACGTACGGTCCTGTGCGTCTCGTATTCATCGGATTCCCGTGACCCTGATCATGTCATCAGTCCACCTTCACTACGTCTTCTGGTAGGCGGTCGCCACTCTAGAACCTTTCATCCATATCGACCATCTGTTCTACGAGCAATGTGCCCTGCCCATTGCCACTTAAGTTCGGCGATTCTTCGGGCTATGTCGGTAACCTTGGTTCTCCTGCGGATATCTATATTGATACCAAACAATAATAATAATAACAATTTGATTATTTAACAAATCATAAAACCGGGCAAGTGCGAGTCGGACTCGCGCATGAAGGGTTCCGTACCGTCAGTAGCAAAAAAACGGCAAATAAATCACGTTTGTTGTATGTGAGCCCCACTCAAATATTTATTTTAACCTGTTTTTAGATTTCTTGTTTTAGTTGCAACAGAAATAGGTACATCATCTATGAAAATGTCAATTGTCTAGCAATCACGGTTCAGCCTGGTGACAGACAGACGGACAGCGGAGTCTTAGCAGTAGGCTGTTTTTACCATTTTTTTTTTCGGTGAGAAAATCATCCAATGACGTCCCCCGCTCTTGGGCTGAGCGGGATTCTCTTTCGCATCACCCATGGCCCGGCGACATAGGCGACCCTGCTGGACCCCTACGGTTTTGCTGACATTTCCTTGAGGCGCGCGTGGAATACTGCGCATCGTCGACAACTTGGGCTCGGTCCGGACGGTTACCGGACGGTCGGACGGCGAGCTACCCATTGCTCGCCGTCCGCAAGCCAGCGCCTACGGTGGCTGGAAATCGGGATCGGAAACCCGGCGGCTGGGGGTGAGGGCCGTTCCCTCGCGCGTGCGACCACCTTTCCTAGCATTACTGCTTCACAGAAAGAGGCGACCCTTTGGGTACGGAACCCTAAAAAGGCTTAAATGTCGTATGTCATTGCTCTGTAAGTAGGATTGCTGTGGATCAATGGCTGATGATGAAAGAACTATGTCCTACGAATGAGTAATATGGACCTAGTTGCCTAGATACATTATTCACACATTGCACTCGTCAAGTTTAGAGACATGACATTTTTCTTCTCACTAAGGTCTGTGTGTTATTTGTTTTAAAGATCTGTTGTAACTTCAACTTAATAATTCAAAATCTCTTTTCTATAGGCCGGCCTGAGAGCGGTGGTGGCCGATTGGTAATGGCCCCGATTTACGAATTGTGGGTCGCGGGTTCAAACCCAGCCAGGCGCATTACTTTGTGTAATTTATTTCATCACCACTGCTCTCAAAACGGTGAAGGAAAACATCGCAAGGAATGCGGCATGTCCTAGGACAAAACATTCGAAGACATGTGAGATTCACCAACCCGCACTGGGCCCGCGTGGTGGATTACGGCCCATTCCCTCTCCTAGAAAGGTGGCCTGAGTCCCAACAGTGGGTACATTATAAGGCCGACTATGCTATGCTAATTAAGGGAAAAAAAAAACTTGATCTCCATTGTAAAATAACATCGTCCTTTCTAAAATAAAACAATGTAGGACTAAAACTTCTCACGTGCCTAACAAAAATCTTTTCAAACCATCCAAAATTACGGTTGAACAGCTCGAAAAAGAGTCAGTAAGTAACAAAACCGCAGCTTGCCCCATAAACCATAAAATACCGAAATCATTTCAAATCAGACCGTGCTCCGAATTTAAACTAAAACTTTAACAAAGACCCCGAAACACAATATCTCATTATATCGAAAAAAAATATAATCAATGAGAAAATACGAGATTTGACCCAAAAAAACCCGCACCCTCCATCAAAGGGTTAACGAGTGAGACAGCGGATATTTGTACGAAGATAGAGAGAGACGGCGATAATTTTCAACCCTTTCGTCGCACCTGGCCGGGTTTTTATACTTCGTGTTTTTGTGTTGAAATTTAAAAATGTGCAAAATTTCTCTTTGTTGACGGGTCAATATTGATTTTTGGGGTTCAAATAAATTTCGTACAATAATAGTTCGTTATCTGCCATAGTTTAAATGAGGCTATTACTTTCTCATCTCTTTATATGACATTTGACATTATCTGTTTGGGGTGATGTCATAAAAAGTGAACTTATAAATTATCTACTGACACTCTGGATCGACACTCATTAGATGGCGTCAATGGTAATGATTTATTTTTAATAAAATAGAATGCTTTAAGCATCTAATACTATCTGCTACCTATGGATCCGCCCGTGTGAAATGAGTATTTCCCATCTTTTATATCATCCTTTAAATCAGCCGCATGCACTCTGACCGGTGGGCAAGAGTCTCCACAAAGTGGGTACCTGAAGATGGACGACGCCGCCGAGGTCGACCTGGGAAGAGGTGGCGAGACGACCTAGATGCCTACCGCAAGGACTGCTTCGAGAAAAGAATACCTGGAAGCAGTTGGGGAAGGCCTTTATCCAGCAGTGGCAGCAGGTACTACAGAATGTAATATTAGGGTTATTTATTTAACTAGCCTGTTGGTCTAACGGTTAGTGGCCCTGACTGCTATGCCGGAGGTCGTGGGTTCGATTCCCACCCAAGACAAATGTTTGTGTGATAAACACGATCATTTTTTCTGTGTCTGGATTTAATTTATCTAAAACATGATTGTATTTAGAAATATAAAAGTATGTTTATCAGTTATCAAGTCCTCATAGCACATTCTCTGCTTAGTTTGGAACTAGATGGCGTTGTGTGATGCTTGTGGAATTTTATAAGAATTATCATCATCATCATTTCAGCCGAAAGAAGTCCATTACTGGACATAAGCCTCCCCAAGTGTCGCCATAATGACCGGTCCTGTGCGATTCGCATCCATCGGATTCCCGAGACCCTTGGTCATCAGTCCACCTAGAGGGAGGCCTTCCAACGCTGCGTCTTCCGGTACGTTTAGATTTTTATTATATTATTTATTATAAAATAATTCTTGATTCATCATCATCATTTCAGCCGAAAGACGTAGTGGACGTCGGACATAGGCCTCCCCCAAGCTTCGCCACAACGACCGATCCTTTGCGTCTCGCTCCACCGCACTCCTGCGACTCTCACCAGGTCGTCGGTCCACATACTGGAAAGCCAAAACGCAGCGTTGGAGCTGCGTTTTCCGGTACGCTGTCGCGACTCTAGAACCTTTCGGCTTCATCGACCATTCGTTCTTTCCCTACGATTTGCTGACATCTCCCTGAGGCGCGCGTGGTTCAGTACGCGCCGTAGACGACTTGGGGTCGTTCTGGACGGTCGGCGACCTTGGTTCTCCTGCGGATATCTTCAATCTTTATGCGATCACACAAGGAAACAGCCGAGCATAGCCTTTTCCATTGCCCTTTGGATGACTGTAAGCCTTCTGATGAGGCTCATTGTACGCGACCATGTTTCAGTGCCATATGTCATCACTGGCAACACGCACTGGTCATAGACTTTCGTCTTGAGACACTGTGGTATGTTGGACGAGAAGATACCGCGCAGCTTCCCGAACGCTGCCCAGCCGAGTCGGATTTGACGATTGACCTCTTTCTCAAAGTTAGACCTACCCAACTAGATTGTCTGTCCCAGGTAAACGTACCTAATCGTCTACAACTTAAAGTGCAGTCTCCGACCTTAATCGCAGTTGGTGCTACATGGTTATTTACCATGACTTTGGTTGAATTCTTGATTATCTTAGGATAAAAAAAAACTGTTTTAATAACAGCTAAAAGCTATTCAATAACCGATTCTAAACACTACTTTAAGGATGAGCGTTTACTATGTTTTATGTTGTTTAAACTAACAAATAATCCTACCTCTTTAAAACATTTTAAAAAATCTTTAGATATGTTATAGTGCGCACTTATTATCAAAACTAATAAGATAAGCCAATAAGATGAGTATATTCTTTACATTTTACATCTACCCATACAGCATAATGCTACCCAGCCACACAGCCTCAGATAGACTGATACCATCTTTTGAAATCAAACAGCATAACATCTGAAATCTCGAGATTGCAAAGATACATAGCATTACGGTCTATCCAGCTTCAAACTATAAATATTGTAGTAGGTGGCAGGGGCGCCGGCTTTTAGAAATCCTCATGGGTGCTTATGCTCGTCTCATGACTCGAAAAAGTGGCGAAGTGTGAGAAGTGAGTGGCGAAATGTGGCACACTAATCGACCGACAAATAAATAAATGTCCTTCTTACATACTGCGTACGTAATTACTAATTAGCAGCCAACCAGCTTTATGCTGAGCGTTCGGCCGTTTTGCGCGGATGTGACGCATATCTTCCCTATTAATTGATAATGTTTGTTTGCTAGTTTTAAGATTGCGACATTTCGCGCGAATAAATAGTTTTTCTTTCTTTCTTTTTTTTTCTTTCAAATAATGTTTGAGAAAAATATAAAATGAAACCATTATTTATTATTAAGAAATATTATAATTAATTATGTTTTTGTCTTGCAAACTGTTTGCAATATGTTAGTTATAAGTTTGCACCTTTTCCGGCAAATAAAATGTTTTTCTTTCTTTCTTTCTTCTTTATAATTTATACGTAACCTATGAGGCGATTAAGTACTGATCTGTTTCTTGATATCTATTTTCAGGGGTGCTCAGCACCCACTGTTTATTTCTCATGGGTGCTCGAGCCCGCGAGCACCCACGGAGTCGGCGCCCCTGGTAGGTGGTGTTCATAATAAAACTTGAATCCCACAAGTTATGTGGGTAGATTGACACTTTATAGCTTTTTATTGTTTCTGAATTGATGCTTATTAATTATGATAGACTTAACGTGTGTAGAATTATTTCTTGTAATAAGTGGTTGACGAATGTGGCAGAAATATGATCGTATGGCGAGGTAAAGAGTTATCGTACCCTTGGAATGCAACAGGGCTATTGAAGAAACACAGGTAGGTTTAAAACGGTAAAAGTGACACTCCCTCTTAAATCCACCCAGAGTGGGAGAAGTGAGAAAAATATTCTTTATCAATACATTTCTGAAAGCTGTTAAAGCTCACACGGGAAAGATCTAAGTGCTTTTGCAATATTATTCTTAGCGTTCTCTCATCTGAAGTTGGCGTAATGATTGTTCTATTTGTTGATATGAATATAAGAACATAAATATTAATTGGCTACTTGGGGCCCTCGAACGAAGGCAAAGAAGGAACAGGACTAGGTTTAAGTCAGTAAAAGTCTAACATGGCCTCTCGCTCCGCCTAAGGGTGGGAGATGTCATTAGATGATTTCCCACCTAAATAAAAACCACTGCTGTAACAATTCTTACATGGAACAATGTTTATACATTATTCCATTTTATCCTGCTGTACCTCTACAATCTCCTATCTCAATCCCGATAAAATATTATAAAACGCACCAAATTACCAAACAACCACAAATTCGTTACCAATGTAATATTATAACGAAACGTGCGCATACACAGCCGGCCCACACCAGCAAACGATAAAAATATAAATTAAAACGTCTCAATGCAGTACGAACCGAGACGAACAAGAAGATAGTCAGCTTAATACAAAAACAGAGAACCATTTAAGGAGGCAAACTTATAAAAAAGTCAAAAAAGCAACACAATCAAATGAGGGATGCTCGAAAACGGGAATAAAACGAGAGAAAAAAAAGAATATGGCGGATTGTTTTTAATTATCGAGTATCGGCATAAATCGATGCGCGTCGCCGCGGGCCCGCCAGCGCGGTGCATGCGCATCCCATGAGTAGACAACGCGCGAAACATTTACAATGTTTCTAATATTTAAAAACGAGATGTGAGAAATTTCGCAATTTTGCAAAATTTAAAAGTTATATCCGCTGGTAGAAGAAGATGTCAAATCTAATTAAATCATTTTTTTTTTTTTTTTTATTTCACGTAGGCCTTCATGGGCATTTATAAAACGTCAGAAGCTAGAGCACGGTTCCTAATTTGTCGTTTCCTATGGAGAAGAACCGGCAAGAAACTAAATGGTTACTTTAAAAATAGTGGTCTTTTAAAAATAGTGATTGTTATTTTAGAATAGTGTAGACCAGTTAATATTGTACCCAAAAACACAATAAAAATAATCTTTTTTTTTTAAATATATTAATTATTATATATCATATTATTATTAGTCGTAATAGGAAGTAATCTAAGAATTCGTGGAGTCTACACTGTTCTCACATTCACATTATAAAAAGGGGCTATATAAAAAAAGCAAGAAAATATGAATATTATGAATATAATGATTCTGTAAAAGTTGAAAGAACTAGAAAAAATAAATGAAAAATTTAGGTAATAGATGAAAAGTACCTATTTCATTTACTGTCATATCAATAGCTATCTCATATAGGCTTCACCGACTTGAAATAAATTGGAAGAAGTGTAGGAACGAAGTTTAAAGGTTTTGTTACTATTTTAGTGTACAATAAAATTTATTCTGTTCTATTCCATGAAGGTTGAAAAAGTTGAATATCCACTGATCGTTTTAGACTTCCATTTCAGTCTTTTTTTTTTTCGGTTGGAAAATCATCTTATGACATCTCCCGCTCTGGGTGGAGCGAGAGATAGTGTCAGACTTTTACTGACTAAAAACCCACTCCTGTTCCTTCGTTGTTTTTCGTACCAGGACCCAGTCTTCCTTTCAGAATCAGACCCTTGGCCCCACTAGGCTTCGACCCTAATGGGCCCTTACAGTTGCTGGCACCTCCTTGAGGCGCACGTGAAACTTGCGCCGTCGATGACTTTGGCTCGGTCCGGACGGTTACCGGTCGGTCGGACGGTGAACTACCCATTGCTCACCGTCCGCATTCCATTTCAGCCTTGTGTTGATCTTCAATCATCTAGTTCTTTAGATGATGGACTAAATAGCTGGTTCACCACAGTTTCTTCTTCTGTCTAAATAGAATAAACACCATGAAGAAGAGAAGGACTCACTGCTTCGTACAGGTCTTAGTTTTTTTTCAGAAATGACATTATTTTAGTTTATTGTAATATACTTAATTGTAAAATAAGATTATAATTTACACTAGCTTCTGCCAGCGGCTTCGCCCGCGTGAAAATAGGTTTCTCTATACAAACTTTGGACCCTCGTTTCACCCCCTTAGGGAGTGAATTTTGGAAAATCCTCTCTTAGTGCTCGCTTACGTCATAAAAGGAAACCTTATGCAAAATTTCAGCTTTCTAGTCCCAGTAGTTTCGGCTGTGCGTTGATATGTCAGTCAGTCAGTTTCTTCTTTTATTTATATAGATAACTGAAACCTTAAACTAAAAACATACAATTAGCGGCTTAATCGAGTACCCCGGTTTCTTTTTTCAGATAACCTGGTATGGCCAGAGATTGCCTTTTTTTTATTAATGATAGGCTCGCGTTTGACCACCATTTCACCTGATGGTAAGCTATGATGTAGTCGACGATGGAGCACGCTTGCCTAGAAGTAGCCTATTCACTCTTGACTTAAAGACCCCTAAGTTGCAGCTATCAGGAAACGCAGACTCCTGCAAGGAATTCCACTCCTTGGCTGAGATGTATGTGTCAATGTATCTTGGGGTAAGTACATTCTTTTGTTAACTTTTATGTTTAATAAAGATATTTGAAAATGAAAATGACTCCTTAGCTGTACGCATAATGAATGTGTTCTTAAAACGTTTTGTGCGTATGGGTGGGATGTCTACCATCATGCCTGGACACAAGTTGTGTTAAACTTGGTTTAACTGGAGAGATGATATCTTTAAAAAGGTAAAATGCCAGCTGTAATATGCACTGTGACTACAGAACCAAATATTATATACATACCTAAGACTTTTGTAATCAAATTACTGGTTTTTATTGTAAGTTAATTCAATTTATTCTTGGTAAGACTTCTCATCTCCAATATAATCTAAATATTCATTCGATATTTCTCTCTCACTATCTTAAAATTTAAAGGTAACGTCGTCTGTCGTTCTTGAAATAAACTACACGCGTTGTTGGATGATAGATTCATTACATACTGCCGTCTGTACAATTAATTTATTATTTTACTGCACTGTATAATAGTTAGTAGAGCAGTGGTGGCCGAGTGGTAACGGCCCCGACTTACGAGTTGTAGGTCGCGGGTTCAAACCCAGCCAGGCGCATTACTTTGTGTAATTTATTTCATCACCACTGCTCTCAAAACGGTGAAGGAAAACATCATGAGGAAACCGGCATGTCCTAGAACCAAAAATTCAAAGACATGTGACATCCACCAACCCGCACTGGGCCCGCGTGGTGAATTACGGCCCATTCCCTCTCCTAGAGAGGAGGCCTGAGTCCCAACAGTAGGAACATTAAAAGGCCGACTATGCTATGCTATGCTATGTATAATAGTTTGTGCTGCCTATAGGATTCGTTATATGCTTACATGTTCGTATCATTGCTGGTGGGTGTTTCATTTCTTTGTCTACCACCATCTATTTAACATCATAAACTAAAGGTTCAAGACCTATACGTCTGTAATGTACACTCATGTTTAGGAAGAAAAGTAATCTTGACTTTACTATTTCTTGTGTTAGGTTCTCCTGATCCTTGTTAAGGAAGTCAACGATACTTCTTTTTTATTATCAACTGCTTTGGCATTTTGTGATATTTTAGGGAAAGCTATAATTCAACTCTGTTTATAAATTGTTTTCTAGGCAATATCTTTTTAATCTCTAAGAATCCAAAATTTCAGTCAGTCAGACATTACCTTGGAATTTCTTCCATTCACTCCCTTTTCTGACTCTATTTTAACTGAATCCATATTTTCTGAGATTTCTTACTTGTCTCTAATATATCCTTACCATAACTCACCTCTAAGTCAAACGCTTTTATTATACTGATCAGCGTTAGCATATTTAAAATCATGGAAATAATTCCAGAAAAATCTGTAACACAACCTCATCTCCACAGTTTCCCTGCGCATGATTCATAAAATTCATATGTACGGGTGAAGGCAGTGCGATCGCCGACGTACACACATTTTACTTATAACTAAAGAACATTGTTGTGCTCGTCTGTCTGGTCGGCTTTTGTCATTGCCCCGCTTATTTTTAGAACGCTTTCGTCTCAGTTCTAAATCTGTACGCTAATAACACATACGTTTAATTAACTATCAGATATAACATTTATTTCTAATGGCTGAATTTCTGTGTTGGGTTGGACTTGGAGAATTTTGATCGCAAGAACTTCGACTTTGCTTTGTTGTTTTATATCAAGTCTGTCTTGTCTTCTGAAATTTTTATTTCTTTGTTATTGACGGTCCTGGAAAATTCTAGCTCCCTTTTCTTATGTTTAATTTTCTTTTCTATTTTTCGTTAACGATTAAAAAGTTATCTCATAGAGAGCGTACAATACAAATGATTTTGTTGAATTTTTCATATCATGGTCTAGTTTCTTTCCTTTTAAGTTCAAATTAACTTATGCAATGAAGTTATGCAAGTGAATAAGCTCTTAATAAACTAGTGCGTCTCACCATCAATGATTGCATCACTGCTTACCATCAGGTGGGATCGCAGTCAAGCACTAGTTTATATCGAATAAAAAAAAATGCAAGAAACGGTATTTTACTTAGAACCAATTTCATCTGTTTTTTGCAGAGTTGCAGCTTAATTATTATTAATTAGACTATATCGATCACCCCTACGAGGACACGGCGGTGCTCTGCCCAGGCGGGGCACATTCTGAATGGAGCTAGAGTGTCAGACTTTTACTGATTTAAACCCATTCATGTTCCTTCAATTGCTCTTTGCGTTCCAGAGCCATGGTAACTCTTTTGAAATCCCATAGAAATATGTCAACCTGAGCCTAATGCAGCTGAAAAATCTATCTACTCGGAAGCCCAATTGACTACTCCACGAATTCCAACATATGCAGCTAGAATCAGTTTAACGATATCATCATATTTTTTTCTGCAGCTAATTACCTATTTACATAGGTGAATCGTGATACATTTAAATTGGTTCAGTCTCGGAGCGCAAGTCAAACGATCGGTCAACAACGTGAGTTGGAAGCGCGAAAATTGTTACAATTTGTGTCAGTCATTCATTATCAGAATCTAGATAAAACTGGAAACGTAGTACAAAACTGAAGGGAACTTCAAAACTCTCGTAAATAACTTGTATTACATTAAAGTCTTCTTGAGTGTGAAAAGGGCAGAGCAGTATTGGCCCAATAGTAAAAATATAATATAATATAATTAAAATATAATATAATATAATATAATATAATATAATATAATATAATATAATATAATATAATATAATATAATATAATATAATATAATATAATATAATATAATATAATATAATATAATATAATATAATATAATATAATATAATATAATATAATATAATATAATATAATATAATATAATATAATATAATATAATATAATATAATATAATATAATATAATATAATATAATATAATATAATATAATATTCCACAGCAATCACACAACGTCATCTAGGCCCAAGCTAAGCAGAGCTTGTGTTATGAGTACTAGACAAATGATAAACATACTTATATATTTCTAAATACATTCATATTATAGATAAATTACACCCAGACACAGAACAAATGATCGTGCTCATCACACAAACAATTGTCCTGGGTGGGAATCGAACCAACACACTAGACCAACAGGCCAGTCAAAGTATAATAATAACGGCCCCGACTTTGATACACAGACTTTACTTTGTGTGATTTATTTCTTCGACACTGCAAAACATCGAGATTCAAAATTCAAAGCATTTTATTTCCAATAAACCATTTACAGGTACTTTTGAAATGTCAAGAATAAGTCAGTAAAAAAAATATGCTAATGGAACATTCCAAAGCGTAGATCTGTATGGAGAAGAATGTGCAAGAAATACTTTTTAATTGGGAGCAAACCGGCATGTCCTAGAACCAAAAATTCGAAGACATGTGACATCCATCAACCCACACTGCGCTCGCGTGGTGGATTACGGCCTAATCCCTCTCCTAGAGAAGAGGCCTAAGTTACAGCAGTGGGAACATATAAGGGTTGATTGTGACATGTTATAAGTGAGGATACATAAATCTGAACAGACACCTAGATCCAAAGCTCTTTGAAAAGTCAGCTTCGTTACTACGATACTGATTAATTTTAAACATAGCACGATCAATCTATTCTTCGATGATCAACCACAATATTTTTCTAAGGCGTGTAGAAATGAATATCTACCAATATTAGAAGATGTGATATTACAAAATCTGATCAATCGTGTCCTCTATCTTTTTGATAACTTAACTCTTATTTCGTCCTGTCTCGATTTTTTTATTGATTATCTTTAATATCCCGACGCCGTATTTTTTTATCTGATTGTTGGTGATAATTTGATCAATGGGACCATTTTTTGGTGGGAAATCGTCAATTGACTTCTCTCTGTGGGAGGAGAAAGAGGGAGTGTCATACTCTTACTGACTATAACCTACCTGTGTTCCTTCAGTTGCCTTTTCCGTTCCAGGTCCGCGGTTACTCTTACTAATAATGCTGCAGTCGTGGTCAATGGGAAACCTATGATTAAAATTTTAAAGTATTATTGTTATTCTTACAAAATATTGTAACACTTAGAAAATGTAACGTATTTGTATTTATTTAGGAACAGTCTAATTTTGTTATTTCCTACGGATGTAAAAAATAAAAAAAAATATTTAAAATTAATAATCATAATCCTATAGACCGATTGTTAATTACGTAAATCCCACAATTCCTTACATTATATTATTTAGTAACCACTTGTAAATTAGGAGTTCCTCAAAACCTCTCTACAACCAAAACGCTCTTATCTAAACCCTCTCGAATCCCACGTTTCTTCATAACTTTAAAAAAAAAGTAAAAACAACGCGACTCCTCATTTTGTACCCTTTTCAAACGGAACTCAATTTAAAGACAAGAATTTGTGGGTTTTTTGAAAAATGATCAATGACAGCCTCACAATGACGGAATATTATGTTTTTTTTTTATTAATTCGAGGCCTTTTTTGGAACGCCCTTTTGTGGTAGAGACAATAGGGCGAAGGGTCAATGGCCACAGATTATAAAAATTTTGAAGAAAGAACCCCGAGGTATCGGTGGTTTATTGTATATTGTAATGTGCCCCGGCGACGCTTGTCTTTTTAATTGTGTGTTTAGTTAAAACTGAGATAATTATAGGTTACAAGTATTGTCGATAAATGAGGGGATTTTTAAATACAGGGGTAAGAATTGATAATAGGAACTGTATCAAATTTATTCGCATCGAGAGTCATATTCTTGTAAGACGTACCTAGTATATTTGTATGTTTGCTTAAATTCTAGAAGGTTTATTTGAGCTACCTAGTAGGGTAATATGTTCTATATACATCTTTTCGTAAAGCTGTGCTGCATATCATTTGGAGAATATTTAATAGGTACTGTCTTCTTCAATTCTAATCGATGGTTAACTTTTTGGACATGCATTAGACCACAAGGGTGGAAGACATCGTGGAGTACGTGCGCAAAAAGATGCACTGGAGGAACAGCTTCTGGAGTCACACCGTAACGTCAATTTGACAGGCCTGTTGGGCCTGCAGGACAAATGTTTGTGTGATGAGCACAATCATTTGTTCTGTGTGTGGGTGTAATTTATCTATAATATGTCATCATTTCAGCCGAAAGACGCCACTGTTGGACATAGGCCTCCCCCAAATGTCGCCGCAATGACCGGTCCTAAGCGTCTCGCATCCATCGGATTCCCGTGACCCTCACCAGGTCATCGGTCTACCTTGTGGGAGGCCTTCCAACGCTGCGCCTTCTGCTACGTGGTCGCCATTCCAGAAACTTACGTCCCCATCGACCATCTATAATATCTATAATATGTATGTATTCAGAAATATATAAGTATGTTTATCAATTGTCTAGTACTCATAACACAATCTCTGCTTAGCTTGGGACTATACGGCGTTGTGAAAAAAAAATTTAAGGCGTTCGTAGTGCGAGTCCCAAACACTTTTCTGCCTTTCATGTTGAAGGAAGACATTTGGCCGCAGGGCGTGGTGTTCCGTCGGTTCCGCGGACTGGTGCCACATTGCACGAAGTGAACTTAGTGCAATGTGAAGTGTTACTAACATATTCCTAAGTCTTATTTACTAGGTATAACTTGTATTTACTCTATATATGTTAGTCTATAAGGTATGTGTCTATGTATCAAGATGCCTGAAAATAAATAATTTGTTATTATTATTAGGCTCATTGAGTAGGCAGGTTGATATCTAAGTCAGTGGTGTTTATTAGGTCCTGAAACGTGCAGGTGTAAGACTTATGAGCACTTGAGGCATTCCAGCATGAGGGTTATGTTCAGAACAGAAAGACTGCACTCAGAATATTATGGGAAAACTTTATTTTTGGGTGGGAGTTATTGTCAGTCAACTTCTCCTGTTTTGGGTGGGGCGAGAGGGAGTGTCAAACTTTTACTGACCCACCTGTGTTCCTTCAGTTGCCCTTTGCGTTCCAAGACTATAGTGATTCTTTCGAACAACCCCGAAGCTTATTATAAGCCCACCAACAAACAGACAAACGTATTTTTTTATTTTTTATTATTCATTGGAGCATTTACAAAAGGATCGGTCATTAGCGATTTATGATAATAGCCGTGGTGATATTTCGTGCGATTCGATGCGATCTGGAGCGATCCCAAGCGATCTCTTGCGAATTTACACCGCCATTTTACTTTTATTGTTTGTTTCCCACAGCTGGGCAAGAGAGAAACCGAGTAGAGCAGTTGTGGCCGAGTGGCAACGGCTTCGACTTACGAGTTGTAGATCGCGGGTTCAAACCCAGCCAGGCGCATTACTTTGTGTAATTTATTTCATTACCACTGCTCTCAAAACGGTGAAGGAAAACATCGTGAGGAGACCGGCAAAAAACTTGAAGACATGTGACATTCACCAATCCGCACTGGGCCCTCGTGGTGGATTACGGTCCATTCCCTCTCCTAGAGAGGAGCCCTGAGTCCCAGCAGTGGGAACATTAAAAGGCTGATTATGCGATACTATGCTATGGTGGGCAAAAACTTATACACTTCCAATACTTTCTGACTTGGGCGATCTCTAGCCAGGTTTGACACGCGAATATGATTAGAGGCACTACCACGCGATCATTTAGACGACCTAAACTGAATTGTTAAAGGGATGGAGCTATATAGCGTGCACAGCTCCATCACTCTATCTCACTCACACGCTTGACATTTCAACACGTCATAGTAAGGCTTCTGATCGTTTCACCGCCTTCGCAGCGGTTCACCTTGGCCGTGGCGTCCTTCTTCAGGCGTCCTGTGAGACTAGAGTCGTAACTAGCCCACTTCAGTTTTTTTTATTCTTTCTTGAGGTTAGCGTTTGACCACCATCTCACCTGATGGTAAGCGATGATGTGGTCGACGATGTAGCATGCTTGCCTAGAAGTAGCCTATTCACTCTTGTCTTAAAGACTCTCAAGTTGTAGCTACTATCAGGAAACACAGATTTTAAATTTCTGAGCTGAAAATTAAAATTTCTTACTGTGTACCCTCTACAACAGAAAGAAAAGAAAAAAAGAAAGAAAACACGTTTATTTGGCACAGAGGTACCACAATGAAATAACAATTATAATATAGAAACTTAAATACTTAATAACTTAAAATACATCAACATTGTGTGTCTCACGGCTGCACCAAATAGATCCAGTTCAGCATAATGCCAGACCACTACGTAGCAGTAAGTTGCCTAACGCTGGATACGGGACATGGAGTCCATATCTGCTGGTGGTGATCACCCAATTGCTTTTAGGTGAGGCAAAATTTCTATACTCCCTGATCTATCCCCAAAAATTGAGGCGTTTTTTAAAGATTTTTCCTAGAAAACTGAACTGGAATGAAAACCTGTCAAAATTTAACATTCAAGAAGAGTTTGAACTGTTCTGAACTCCAAATTCTCAATTCAGTAACTAAAAGAAAGCGATTCTGTGGAACATGTGTTCTGTGTGTATGCAAGCAATAGATTCGATGCGACGCCTTGCTACTGACTTTTTTTAAGGTCGGAAATCATCCAAACAATTCTCCTGATCTAAGACGGAGCGTGAGGGCCTTCTTTGTTTAGCGTTCTAGTCAACCTATGTCCCCAGTAGGCTTCGGCCCTGCTGGCTGCTACTCTGTGCGACTGGCTACGATTGAAATCGATTCATTGCGATCACGGCTCGTTCGTTTCGGTTAATTTGCGCCGGAGTCGGACTCAAATCGTTTTTTATCCGGCGGGCGTCCGCCAAATGATATAGGATTTGGATAACACCTTAGGCTAAGCTCGCAAACAGCGCAACAACGATTAAACGGCCGACATTTTACGATTGGTATTCATTTAAATTGTATTGTTTTTGCGATTAACTCGCGTTGCTATAGATAATTTAATCGTTTCAGTGTGTTTATCGCTGTTTGTCTGTAATTGCGTATAAATATTCTGTTTCTGTAGTTTATGATTGTGTCAGCTTGCAGGAAGTTCATAATTTACACCTTAAGAGGGCCCTTTGAGGGCTTGCGGACGGCGAACAATGGGTAGATCGCCGTCCGGACCGAGCCCAAGTCGTCGATGGCGCGTAGTATTCCACGCGCGCCTCAAAGAGATGTCAGCAACCGTAGGGGCCCAGCAGGGTCGAAGCCTACTGGGGCCGTGGGTGATGCAAAAGAGATCCCCGGGGCTCTGGAAAAATGGCAAAGAAGGAAAAGGAGTGGCTCTTTAGTCAGTAAAAATCTGATACTATCTAACACCCCGCTCAAGAGCGGGGGATGTCACTAGATGATTTGCCCACCCGAAAAAAAAATCAACCTGAGCATGATTTACATGCTTGTTGGTTCATCCAACACAGTGCCATGCAATGTTTAATAAAAATTCAACGCAAAAAAAAAAAGAGAGTTAACACCTAAATTTTCTGTTAGCATTCAGTAATTCTGTCATTCACTCGAATATTTCACAAAACTATTTTTTTTTAAATTGATATAAACCAGTGCTTGAGTGGTTACCGGCCCACGCTGAAAACCAGCGCCGTAGACTCATCGCATTTTGCGTGTGGTCACGGCATTATGCTGACCGTTCGGCCATTTTGCGTGAACCCTCTACCCTTGAAGACACCTAAATTATAATTAGACGGGAAGACCGCAGTGAGTACGGGTTCTTGTCGGTTTGGACGCTCTTAAGGTGGTGCTGCCAGTTCGCGTAGACAAGAAAATGCATGCAGCTCTATGGTGTGTTCTTCACCTAGTCACTGTTGGTCACGCAGTCAACCATATATATTTTTTTACTTTATGACCTGGCTACGCTGCCGTGGCGTTCCAGGGAGGCACGGCCCTTAAGGTAGAATGTTCACTTCTGGAAATATAGGAAGTTGCGGCTTGCTTTCGGCGAGCATTAGGTAGCTCGCCGTCCGACCGTCCGGTAACCGTCCGGACAGAGCCCAAGTCGTCGACGGCGCGTAGTGTTCTAACTCCTCAAGGAGATGTCAGCAAATGAGGGGCCCAGCAAGGTCGAAGCCTACTGGGGTCATGGTTTCGCTTTTGAAAGGAAAACCCGGCCCTGGAATGCAAGGTAACGAAGGATCATAGGAGTGGGTTTTAGTCAGTAAAAGTTTAAGACGCTCCTGCTCCGCCCAAGGGCGGGAGATGTCCCACCTAAAAAAACATTTTTTTTTTTCGTGATTTAAATTCTCATGAATGTCTTCCGCCCTGGAGGGTCTGTTAGACTCTTACTGATGCCACAAAGGGACCATCAGAATGTTTGAAGGCATGGCAATATTCTACTCTAGTCTGCATTATCCACTTACAACTTAACCTCCCTCTCCATTTATGCACATGTATACTCATAACCTTAATCAATCTAATCTCTTTTAGTAACATGCGTTGTATCCTTGCTCTTCACATGACAAACGATTTCCTTTCAACTTTTCTTTTTTGCCCGGACCAGACACAACACCGGTCTGGTCGGAGGTTTGTGGGACTGTACTCCCTGTTTTGCATACCTCTTAAAGAGCATCTTCTGGCATATCACAAACGATGCTTTTTATCGCAAGAGTATGTCCTTGAGATAATTTTTTACTTGAAAACGGATGAAAACCGCTGGTTGTAACAAAAGAAATCTAACATGTTGTTAAACTGCACCCGCAGTCTCCGACACAATAATGTTCTTACATATGTATCGGAGGCTAGGATCCCAACACTGGGATGCTTCTAGTCAGTAAAAGTTTGACGCTCTCTTTTTTGTTTTTTTTACGTGGGAAAATCATCTTATGACAAATCCCGCTCTTGGGCGGAGCGCGAGATAGTGTCAGACTTTTACTGACTAAAAACCTACTCCTGTTCCTTCTTTGCCTTCGTCCCAGGGCCCTGGGTTTCGTTTTCACACTACCCATGGCCCCAGTAGACTTCGACCCTGCTGGGCCCCTACGATTTGCTGACATCTCCCTGAGGCGCGCGTGGAACAGTACGCGCCGTCCACGACTTGGGCTCGGTCCGGATGGTTACCGGACGATCGGACAGCGTTGGCTCGCCGTCCGCAAGCCCGCGCCCACGGTGGCGAATAACTTCTGGACCAAATAACTTCTCCCGCTCTAGGAGGAGCGAGAAAGCAAGTTAGACTTTCGCTGTCTAAAACCCACCCGTGTTCCTTCAGTTGCAGTTTTTTCCCAGTGGATTTCAGTCAGTAAAAGTCTGACAACCCCTTTCGCCCCACTGAAAGCGGGTTCAAGGTATTTGATGAATTCCACTTCGAGTCCTGAACAATATTTTTTAATAAACTTCCAATTCCACCTAGTTTTTAAGTAGCAATAAAATCCAGCACGTTTCACGGTAAACTTGTTACCAACAGTTTGTTCTGCAATTATTTTTAGATCTAGGACTAAAAACAGACACAAAAGTCTAATTCTAGATTCCCAGAAATGATTTACAGCAATTTAAATTCCAAATATATCAATAACTTTTATCTACTGATGTTGCTATAAAACCCACTTACGAAAAGCAGTTCCCAAACTAATATCTCCTTTAATTCCTTTGAATGTTGAGCAAAATGAGCTGCAAAATTAAAGTTGTCCAAGTTAAATTGTTGCAATGAGTACAATTTTTTTTTGTTGAATGTTTGTATTGAATATTGGAACTTATTTTGTTTCCGATAAGGTTCATTTGAATGGTATGAGATAAAGTGGTAAGTGGTAGATGGCTAGCAGTGAATAAGAATCTTGAAACGAATTCGATTGTGTCTGGTTTGTATATCGTTTGCGATCGGTTGCTTTACTACCAGTTGCATGCAACTTGCATGTAAATATATAGATTTGAAAACTGGGACAGACTAGCCAGTTTAACCGGACATTTGAGTAAAAAAGGCCGGACACACTTTTTTTGGGTGGTAAAATCATCTAATGACATCCCCTGCTCTTTACGTGTCAGACTTTTACTGACTAAAAACCCACTCCTGTTTCTTCTTTGCCATAGTTCCAGGGCCCCGGGATCTCTTTCGCATCACCCATGGCCCCAGTAGGCTTCGACCCTGCTGTGCCCCTACGGTTGCTGACATCTCCTTGAGGCGCATGGAATACTACGCGCCGTCGACGACTTTGGCTCGGTCCAGACGGTTACCGGACGGTCGGACGGTGAGCTAGGCCGGACACACTGATCTTATTAGTTTTAATACACGACAGTTTTTTTCTGTAAAGTAGTTTATAATGACTTTTTTTTAACCATTTACCCAACCAATGGACCAAAGTCTTCTTAAATTCTAATGAAACAACAATAAAACAGAATGAATTCGTCTTCTTTATTATAAATCATTAAATCGACGACGACGACCGACACGACGAACGTAGACGACGGACGTAGCGGCGTACGTGGACGTAGCGGCGTACGTGGACGTAGACGACGGACGTAGCGGCGTACGTGGACGTAGCGGCGTACGTGGACGTAGCGGCGTACGTGGACGTAGCGGCGTACGTGGACGTAGCGGCGTACGTGGACGTAGACGACGGACGTAGCGGCGTACGTGGACGTAGCGGCGTACGTGGACGTAGACGACGGACGTAGCGGCGTACGTGGACGTAGCGGTGTACGTGGACGTAGACGACGGACGTAGCGGCGTACGTGGACGTAGCGGCTTACGTGGACGTAGACCACGGACGTAGCGGCGTACGTGGACGTAGCGTTGGAAGGCCACCTTCAAGGTGGACCTATGACCTGGTAAGGGTTGCGGGAATCCGATGGATGCGAGACGCACAGGACCGTTCATTGTGGTGACACTTAGGAGAGGCCTGGCCCTGTCCAACAGTGGACGTCTTTCGGCTGAAATGATTATAATGAGACCGCCTATTGACTCAGACCCATTGTACACTTATTTATGAGTACCTACTAGACAAAGGACAACTATAAATATATAAAGACAAAGGATAAACATACTTGTGTATTTCTAAATAAAAAAATAAATAATAATTTATCTATAATATGTATGTATATTATAGAAAATTACACAGAACAAATGATCGTGCTCATCACACAAACATTTGTCCTGGGTGGGAATCGAACCCACGACCTCCGGCATAGCAGTCAGCGTCACTACCACTATACCAACAGGCCATGTCATGTGGCCTTGTGGAGTTAACCCTAGTGTGAGACCGGATTCGTGCGGAAGTGACGCCCGCGTGCCACCACTGTGTCCGCCCGGAGGTCACGGTGGAGCATACGATAGAGGTATGCCCCGCTTGGGCAGAGCACCGCCGTGTCCTCGTGGAGGAGATCGGCGGCTACGATCTCTCGCGCCGGGCATTGGTACAGGCCATGGTCCGAAACGGGGAGGGGTGGCAGACAGCCGCCTCCTTCTGCGAAGCAGTAACGCTAGCAAAGGAGGAGGCCGCACGTGCACGCCTGAGGGCGCGGCCCTCAAGCCCAGCCGCAAAGATCCCGATCCCGATTTCCGACCACCGTAGGCGCGGGCTTGCGGACGGCGAGCAAATGGGCTGCTGAATATATGTGTATGTTTATTACCTCTTCACACTCAAACTTCTGAACGGATTTCGATTACATCTGGTACATGGGTAGGCCATGTCCTAGAATAACACAGGATACTTTTTATCTCGAAATTGTGTTTCCTTGGGATGATTATCTACTATCACGAAGGTGAAGATGCTAGCAGCGGCTACTAATTTTAATCAAAATCAACAAAATCACCAAAAAAAAAAAACAAATTTCCAATTCAAAAACTGCTAAACAACAGTCGCACAACGATCGCTTTACACAGTTACACAAACACGACCGGGGAATCGAACCGAAGACACATGCGTTTTAAATCAGTACGAGCCGATCGCGCAAATAAACGACGCGCCGACGACGTAATAAACTATTGTAAGTGCAACCACATCGAAATCCGTGGAGACGTGTTGCACACTAAAGATTTTTGTAATTATGTTTTTTATTTACATTGGGAATTAATTGAGAGTAGGGACAGGATGGATGCAGGACGCACAGAACCAGTCGTTATGGCGACACTTGGGGAAGCCTATGTCCAACTGTGGACGTCTTTCGGCTGAAATGATCATGAGGGACAGGAGACAAGCAAATAGTAGGCACGTAGCCTATGCTCAGTTATTAATGATGATGATCAGATCATGTATCAGGATTCAGAATTGGACATGATAGATCAGATGTCAAACTGATTGATTGATTTTTCGAAGAACTTGCAGATCATGTATTATGTCAGAGGGGCTACTATTATAGATACTATTTAGAGTTTTCTAGTACGACTAAATTTATAATAGGGGACAACAGGGAAAATTGAGGTTCATGTACAGTGACAACTAATAAGGGTTGGTTGGGGGAGGTTTTTAGTTTTCCGCTAAGTCATAAACAAATTATTATTTCCACAATTAATCAATTCAGACTAAAGAGATTATTGCTAAAAATGAAACCCCTCCAAAAATCTCATTACAAAACTCCTTTATTGTTCACGACTCTCTTGCAAAGAAAACTCAAACAAACTAATAAATCCCAAAAATATCAAAACCAGCCATCTCTATGTCTTTTTTATGCTCAGTCCGAGAATCAAATAAGATATGGAAAACCGCGGGCGAGCGCGCGTCGCGCCCGACGGACGGGGTCCCGTACATAATAATTGATTTTTATAATCATTACGGACTATTAATGTCACACTATTTTGTGACTGCCTACTGGCTGGTCCAGTAACTCTTACTACTACCGATCACTCAAGTCTTGGGGATATAATGAGTAGCTACTGTGGAAGACTAGTGTTTATATGCATGTAACTAAAGATCTACCTGTACTAATATCATAAAGGTGGAGAGTGTTTCTTTGGTTGAATGCGCTAATCTCGGGAACAACTGCCCCCCTAGCCAAGTTACAACCATTTCGTTTCGTTTCTCTTTTCGTCCATCGCCTCGAGTCGACCACGCTGACAACGCTCAGTCACGTGGTCAGAACAAAGGAATATGTGGCGTGGCCGACTGGAGGCGATCAAAGAAAACAGAATCGAAACGAAACGGTTGTAACTTGGCCAGTGGAGCTGATTCAATGGCTGAAAAAATATTTTAGTGTGGGATACCACATTTATCAGATTTATAGGCTATATCACAACACGATAAGACTCACGGGAGCGGAGCAGTAGGTAGCTAAAGACGCAGGAGAAACCGCGGGGACATCTATGTATCTATCTCGTATTTATTTCTTTTTAAAATTATGTACACACATTTAACAGAAGATGACACATTATTATAAAAATTTTACATAGGTGCTACTTATTTCAAAAGAAAGTTCTAGTATACCTGTGAAAGGAGATTAAAAGAAATGTCGGCAGTAGTGTGTAGAAACTGTATAAGCTTGTGCCGATAGTGTTTTAGTTTAGATTAGTAAGGAATTACCTGTTAAGTGAATATTGACGGGCTTTACTGTACTGCACATTAAATGGGTACGAGATCATGCTTTTTAAAAAATAATTTGAACCCTCGAATGGGAAAGGAAATCAAATTGAACTCTGTTATATAATGTTAACTTGTTTAAGAGTAATTAATTATTTTCTATCTATTAAGTACCTATATTAGGCAGTTCCTTAATTCCTTTTTATAAGGTGTATGATAGTTTTTACAAGAACTAAATTTACTATCAAACCCCGTGATCCTAAAAGCGACCTGTCGACCATTCACAAATTAATTACAAGTACCTAATGTGAGTGACTATTGCGAAGCAAACTCCAAAAATGAAATAAAAAGCACACATACACACACAATACACACTTACTTTTTACACACACACGTACACTTATATTTTTTATTTATACGTTTGTCCTGTAATAAGTTAAGGTTTGCAATAAAAAAATAAATAAAAAAAAGGCTTCCCAGAGTTGACGAGACAAAATAATAATTCATATTTATCCAACAATTAAGTCCAAGGAACCCTAAAACCAAGAAATGATTTGAACTTACAAAAATGAGTTAAAACTCGCAAAGAGGATACCACGGCGGCCAGGACTTTTTGTAGCGTGGCACCGGGTTCGATTACAGGACGAGTAAGTAATAAAATATGTCGTGGCCATTATATTAATTACTTGTATACTGTGTTCATAAATAATTTTTGTACAGAAAGTTGCTGCGGTCATTGATTTAGGAGTTATTAATTGGGTTGGCTTTGGAGTCCTGTGTACTATCATAGTCATCATTATAGGTCTCTCATTAACCCAATGAAGACTCTGACTTGGATGTTCAATTTTATTGGGGTCTAGGACCTGGACCTAGCTCCATCCCTGTTTTTCGCTCACATGCCTTTTTTTTTGGTCTCGAAAATCATCTAATGACATCCCCCGCTCTTGAGCGGTACGCGAGGGCGTATCAGACTTTTACTGACTAAAAACCCACTCCTGTTCCTTCTTTGCCATTGTTCCAGAGCCCCGGGGATCTTTTTCGCATCACCCATGGCCCCAGTAGGCTTTGACACTGCTGGGCTCCTACAGTTACTGACATTTTAACATGTCATGGTAAAGCGACATACACAGCCCTTAATAAAGTTTGCTTATTTTGTTTTTAGAAAGAAATAAAGAAAATTTCATTCTTTCTTCTTTATTTTGTTTTTAAACGTTGGGTCACCAACATTTAAACTCACATACTTACTTGTGTATGTGAGTTTATGAAACCCCGAAATCACACCCCGGAGCAATTATCTATAGGCCATACAAATATTTTTTTTGGACCTGTTGGTCTAGTGGTTAGAGGCCCTGACTGCTATGCCGGAGGTCGTGGGTTCGATTCCCACCCAGGACAAATGGTTGTGTGATGAGCACGATCATTTGTTCTGTGTCTGGGTGTAATTTATCTATAATATGTATGTATTTAAAAATATATAAGTATGTTTATCAGTTGTCTAGTACCTATAATACAAGCTCTGCTTAGCTTGGGACTAGGCGGCGTTGTGTGTTAGTTGTGGAATATTATTATTATTATTATTATTTGTTCCGTACGGGAATCAAAGTCACGACACGCATCGCAGCAGCCAATCAAGCCAATTAGAGAGTAATTAGAGTTCTTAAAACAATGCGGATTCCAGACTGCTTCCTTCCTGTTTAGATACTGAGAATTATTATTGGTCCTACTAAGATAATTTTAACAATCAACAGTGGCTCTATCAAGAATCACACTAACCTAGTCAAGTCTTAATTAAGTTAGTCATCATTTTTGCAATGATGACTATCAAAAGTTGGCTGTGACATCACCAGACCAACAAAAAACTGCTCAATTGTTCCCAAGCAATTCTTATTGCGAAATATAACTCCAATTTAGAATATCTGGCATTCCAATTCCTCACTCCATATCCAATCCACAATGATACCAATGAACAAGCACGTAAGATATTCAGAAACGTACAGATTTCAAAAACCGCTCGGCCAGTCATTTATAATAACATTTGAAAGCAAAAAAACGTACACAAAGCAATCCTTTTTCGAATTTTGTTCGAAAACGAACGATCCTGTGATAAATATTGAAATATGGTATAGAGATATGATATGTTTTTGTTCGTTTTGTGTCGGCCATGATTGTTTTTTTTTGTTCGTGCTTTAATTTTCGTTTCCTAATGGTGTTGAACACGGGTTAATGGTTGGATCCTGCAGCGTATGCTACCGTTTTATCGACTATTAATTTTAGTGGCGCTTTACAATTTTAAAGATAGTTTTTCTGTCTTGTGATGAGCGGTCTAGTTAACCTGAGGTGGTTTAGTGATAACGAAACCAATCTTTAATTGCTATACGTTAACTTTTTATGTAATGTTTGGGTGTTTTTCATTTATAGTTTTTGATAGTAAAATGTTTATTACAGCCATTTAAATATTCGAACGGTTTTAAATATCTCCGCGGATGAAGTTGTTCTTATTTATGAGTTGTTTTCTATGAAGATCTTTCTGTGATGTTTTGCATGCGGTACCTATTATTGAAATGCTGTAGTATTTTCGTTCCAATATGTTATTGATATTGTTTTATGGCTCTTGCTCTCTGCAGTACCTGTGATCCCGAGGACTGTAATAGGCTTTAAGCATTTATTTGAAGACGAGACTTATAATTATGGCTTGACACGCTAAAAGCCTATAAAGACTTTCGGTCCTTTAGTTTAGGTTGGAGGGTCACAGTCTACCAAAATTTTTAGTTAGTCTGACAACAGTAATGGCTCGTTTACTTATGCCCATCACCGAATACGGCAAACGCATTCGGTATCGAATTAATCCATCTAATTGGGTCTTTCAACGAATACGGCCATATTCGTTTCAAGTTGTCGGTTTACCGGATTTGACGACCACATTCAGCCGAACCATATACTATAGTATGGTTCAGCTGAATGTGGTCTTTGAGCCAAACTGTGTACACTCTTGTTGAAAGCATCATGAACGATAATGTACGCGTTTCAACAGTCAGCCTGCCACCGAAAACGGTCTGCGGCCGAATATGGTTAACCGAAAACTGGTTTACACTATTTGGTGACCGAATACGAGCTGTAACCGAATCTGTCAAGACGACTTAGTGTAAATAATCCATTACACTCAACGCTCTGAAATGTCGATAGGCTATCGTACTAGTTTCTCGGTAAATGATTCGATGAATGAACATATTTTAATGCTAAGGTTTAATATAATAGATCTGAGGTAGCACATAGCCACATAGGTAAGAAGGTACAAGGTTCATACATATTGCTCAACGTAAGCCAATGAGAACATGATGTATAAATCAAACACCTATCAAAGGTTGTAACGATCTACCTACTACTATATTTTCTATAGAAGTTCACAAGTTTACCCGCTTGGACAAAAACGGCAAAGTTGATGCGCGACTGTCTCTCTACATCGAGGGACTGGAATAATTTGCCTGCTGCGGTTTTCCCGTCCGATTATAATTTGGGTCTCTTCAAGGCTAGAGTGAATAGGCTCTCAATAAATTAGTGCGCCTCACCATCGATTGCATTACTACTTACCATCAGGTGGGATCGCAGTCAAGCACTAGATTATATCAATTAAAAAAAAAAAAAATATATGAAGACCATAAATAGATGTGCCAACAGTTTTACCGCGAGATATTTGCAAACCTATCCTTAATTTCGTAAAAAAATCGCGCTGGGCCTTGGTACAGGCCATGGTCCGGAGCGAGGAGGAGTGGCGAGCGGCCGCCTCCTTCTGTGAAGCAGTAATACTAGCAAAGGAGGCGGCCGCTCGCGCGAGAAAACGGTTCTCACTGCCCAGCCGCCGGGATCCCGATCCCGATTTCCAGCCACCGTAGGCGCTGGCTTGCGTACGGCAAGCAATGGGTAACTCGCTGTCCGTCCGTCCGGTAACCGTCCGGACCGAGCCCAAATTGTCGACGACGCGTAGTGTTCCACGCGAGCCATAAGGAGATGTCAGCTAAACCGTAGGGGCCCAGCATGGTCGAAGCCTACTGGGGCCATGGGTGATGGGAAAGAGTACCCCGGGGCCCTGGAACGAAGGCAAAGAAGGAACAGGAGTGGGTTTTTAGTCAGTAAAAGTCTGACACTAACTCATTGGATGATTTTAGCACCGAAAAAAAATCGAGAAAAATAAAAAAAAAATTGTTTTTTAGTCAATCTTGAAATTAGAAAAAGACGATTAAAGCTGTTTTTTAGAGATTTTAACTATTTTTTTTTTTCTCGAAATTAGGGATAGGTTTGCAAATATCTTTCTTAGGTTCTTAATTTTTTTTTGTGTTTATCAGTGCGATGTATTTTTAGAAATTTTGAAAACTGTAAAAGTTGATTCTTACGGACTCTCCCCTTAATAATAATCAAATCTCCATGAACTTGTAAGAAACAATACGCTCACATGATAAACTTCACATAAAGCGTAGTTCTGCATCGTCACTTCTCCGATCTGATTCCAACAAAACTAAAAAATAACTTGTAACTCGTTCTGAGGATTTCATATTTTAAAACAAGATTGTTTTGAATATGCGTTAACTTTGTGCTAAGTCACGTTTGAACCTCCGAGATTGGAATTACTACTTTTTTAATGTGTGTTATAAAATTGTATGTTCGGTTGGAACAGCTTACTATTTCTTTAAGAAAGTTTAACTTTTCTTGTATTATATTCACTAGCTTTTTATTAACTTGCAATGTTTTATGTACTATGTTTGTTTAGGGTTCCTTACCTCAAAAGGAAAAAACGTAACCCTTATAGGATCACTCTGTTGTCCGTCTGTCTGTCAGTCTGTCTGTCAAGAGCCGGTATCTCGGGAAAACATGGAGGTATCGAGTTTAAATTAAAACCATATAGTCAAGTCTGTGGTCCCTTGATGCTGTAAAAAAATCAAACTTCTAAGTTAACGAAAAAAAAGATCGGCTGTTTACAAACAATTTTTTTTTGCAATTCTTAAAATTCTTCGTAACTCAATTCGGGAATTGAACTGTTTTCATAGTTAAGTTTGTACGGAACCCTCAGGGTGCGAGTTCAACTAGCACTTGCCCGGTTTTTTTTAAATTATATGAACTAGTGCTTGACTGCGATCCCACCTGATGGTAAGCAGTGATACAATCATTACTGGTATAGTGCACTAGCTTATTAAGAACCTATTTATTCACTATAGCCTCGAAGACACCTAAATTATAAACGGACGGGAAGACCGCAGCAAGACAATTGTTTCAATCCATCGATGTGCGCGGTATAAACGACGAGGCGAAACGCTTAGTCCGGGCCGTACAGATTTCGACAACGTAAGGGTGGACACTCGCCGTACGTCGGGTTGTCTGATAGTAGAAAGGTGATGGCGGAATCAAGTCATGTAATCCTGCGCACACTACCCAAAATGCATCCTGTAAAATACCGAAAAGCTGGCTACCTATGCCTATGCTCCTGGCTTTGTAGATTGGTGTTAACCACATCGGGATTACCAATTAGCTTCTTCGCACACCTTTCCACTGAGTCCAAAGATGGCATTCTGCAGCTCCAGCCCTTATGTCGCCGCAGTAGGTACTCCACTCACGATCGGACCTGTGCTTTGTATAACACTAGAAGCTGCAAATCTTGTAAATTCATTTGAAAACAGTTACCTACGCATAACCGATTGTGCAGAAATTTTGCAGACAGTTTGGATGACAATGCATGGTTAGCTAAGAGACTTCATTCTAAATCCAATATGGCGAACTCCTCAAGACACAGCATTGGAAAGGTTCACCGATAACCTGGTGAGGGTCGCGCGGGAATCCGATGGATGCGAGACGCTCAGGACCAGACGTTATAGCGACACTTGGGGGAGGCCTATGTGATGTAGTGGTCATTTTTCGGCTGAAATGATGATCATGAAGATGGCTAATTATTTTTTTTATTTGCACAAAATATCAAAATAGAAACTACATCACAATAAATCCAAGATGGCGAATAATTTTATAGAAGTTTTCTTTTTATCTTGTTTCAGAACGATGAAACCATTAATATTTATTCATGACTAGCTGACCCGGCGAACTTCATACCGCCTACAAGTAAGAATAACGCCATCTACTGACATTACCAGAACCAGCATAATTAATTTTAAAAATGACTTAATTAGAGATGGCGTTGTATTCAATATTTTTTGTGAATTTTTACATATTTTCTCACCGTTTATACCTCCCCTGAACTATCACGAATTTAAAAACCAAAATTAGCCAAATCGGTCTAGCGGTTCTCGAGTTTAAGGTAGACTAATGAACAGCTATTCATTATTATATCTATAATATAAAAATGAATCGCAAAATGTGTTGGTAAGCGCATAACTCAACAACGCCTGGACCAATTTGGCCAATTCTTTTTTTTAAATGTTCGTTGAAGTTCAAGGATGGTTTTTACGGCGAGAAAAATTCGAATAGAGTAGGGTAGAGTAGGGTAGAGTAGGGTAGAGTAGGGTAGAGTAGGGTAGAGTAGGGTAGAGTAGGGTAGAGTAGGGTAGAGTAGGGTAGAGAAGGGTAGAGTAGGATAGAGTAGTCAGTTGACGGGAGCGAAGCCGCGGGCAAAAGCTAGTATATATATATATATATATAGATGTGTTGTGATCGTCTGACTACTACTCCAACCTGTGCTAACTAGTCATCCATCACTATTATCATACGAGTACCGACCTCGAAGGACATCCTGTGGTTCCATGAATTGGCTGATTCTCGTTGATATTGCCAGTATACTACTTTTTATGGAAGAGTTAGGATTTTTGTTTTGTTAAACTGTGACTCCAACAATTGTAACAAGAACAAGGTGTATTCTGATTTTGGGGCAGTCAAGATCAAAAGAGTTATATGGCTCTGAAATTATGAAGATGTTGATAACAAAAATAAAAAAAAAACAGCTTTTATTTTTAAGTATACATATTTATTCATAAATTACGCGGTCACATGATATAAATTAAATTATGTACAATTAAATAATACAGTTAAATTTATATAAAAATAATTATACAGATTTTGGTCAACGAGAGACTCGGGCCAGGCCGAGGTGGCAGCAGCCTGGCCCACGTCGCTAGCGTAAAATCTATGCCAACATTTATTAAACTCAAGCTTTTTTAAATAAGCTGCATATCTGTTAGGTGAGGACGATAAATAAACAAAAAAATAACAACGGATAATAGTTCACCAATAAATAATAACATTTAAAAGTTAACAGTGACTAGAGAGCGAGGATCCGATCGTCCAGGCGTCTTCTCATAGGCATTCGACAGGGTGTAACACTTAACGTAACTTGTTTATTAATAAATAATTTATTATAATATAAAAACTGCTTCACACTTAGACTCCGAATTGTATAAAAAATCGTTACTCATACTCAATATATCGTTTAGCATCCAGTTAGTGTAGATTTTGTGTGGGTGTTCCGCAGGGTCCTATAATAAGCCCTACACGGTTTCCCAGTCAGTCCATATTATTTATTGGTCGACGACGTTAAGGTAGAATGCTGCGAGGGCATCTCCCTTGGAACCGACGGCGCGGGCCTGGTACTGTCCAGCGTCGTCGGGGCTGCACTTAACGATCTCCAGTCGGTACCTGGAGGTTCCTTCCATCATGAACTTGTATCTCGTGGAGGTCTCGTCGATAGGCTTGCCGTCCTTCAACCATTGAAGCTGGAGTGGTGGCTGTGGAGGAAAGAGTTGATTAGAATACAGTTTTAAAATAATATCGGAATAAAAATTGCTACGAGATTACCGTCTGTCTGCGTATTTAATGACGTTCATGAATTCACCTTCGATTATGAGGATGTCAATCGATTAGAAGGCCAACAATATCATTTAGTGGAAATCAATGAACCACAGTCACCACCTTTATACGACTATTTGCTAAATTAAATATATTTTAGCTTTAATAAACAAATATGAAAGAATTTTAAAAATATCTTCATCAACAACGAAGTTATAAAACTTCAAAGCTGTTAATAAGAAAGAGAAGTCCAACGTGATCTTTAACGTCTATGTTCATCATGCCCATACGGCCGCCATAGGAAAACGTTTTGACTAGAGGGACATGTAATTATTTTAAATTGTTATATCTCGTTTGCATTACATTGTTTTCACAGATAATATTCTTTTTAGGGTTCCGTACCTCAACAGGAAAAAACGGAACCCTTATAGGATCACTTTGTTATCTGTCTGTCTGTCTGTCAATCAAGACCCCTTATCTCGGGAACGCGTAGAGGTATTGAGTTGAAATTAAAACCATATACTCAGGTTTGCGGTCCCTTGAAGCAGTGAAAAAATTAAACTTCTACGTTAGCGAAAAACAGGTACGGCAGTTTATGTCGCAAAATACCTATATATCGACACTCTCAAGGTAATAAAAATTCATAGGGTACTTCTCATAAATCTTGCCCAGTTTTTGTTGTATTTTTATTGATAAACTGGTGAGATAACAAATATTCTTTGCATGCTTATTCCCTATTATACCTAAATAATTAAATATGTTTATTAGGTGTAATGATGGTTAAGATTTCCCGCGTATTCTGATGTCATTAGTTCCGAGAAAGATGCTGTTGTTCACTTGAGAATCAGCACGTATTCGACCTACTGTTGTAGAAGAACATTCTTGCTCAATGAGTTATCAATACAAATTGAGACTCATTATCATAGCACGCTTTTCTAGTTACTTGAAACCCTACTCAACCTGCGTAATTAAACAAAACCTTTCGAATTTCTTTTAGATCTGTAGTGGGTAAATTTATCTCAATACCAGACTATGTTGGACTACTTGACTTTTAATCAAGAAATCTTCAAAAACGCTAGTTTTGAGACGAATAATAACCCTTTAACCACTTGCATCGGATCGATCCGGCGAGTGTTTTCGTGTCCTATTCGCCAGGGTCGTGTATTTGCGACTGGGTACTCCATCTCGTTTAGCTCTTCAATCCCCATAGGTGACAGAAGAGCTGACGAGATGCGAGTATTCCATCGTGGATGTGCGACCCTGGAGGAATAAAATCGAAGAAAGTTTGACGGATATATATCCGATGTAAGCGGTTAAAGAGACTAGGTATCTTTACATAGTAGATACAGATAGCAGCATCAATTAGATACCCCTCTTTCATACACTCGGAAATCTGAGGGATCCACTTCTAGGAATTTTTTCTTACCTTATCCAGTTCAGTGGTGAACACAGCAGGCTCGGCGTTGCTGACGGTGAGCGAGCTCGGGAAAGCGCTGTACTGCGGCGCCGGGCTGCTCTCGCCGGGCACGCGGACTACGAGGGAGCATGACGAGAACGACTCTCCAGCGTCGTTGAATGCCTCGCATGTGTACACGCCTGGTGAGACAAAAATGTAGTCAATTAAACAAGTTATGAAATCAAATCAAAAAAATATATATTTGCCTTGAATGACAAACAGCGCCATCTAGTGAATAGAGCTCTACACTAAATGGACAATATGTATTCAGCGCCATCTAGGAAACCAAACTTACACTAAGTAGACACTAAGCATTTAGCGCCATCTATCATCCCTGCCTCAAACTACGTAGCTCTTTTGCTAGTTTCTTAGAAATAGTTCAGTTTTATTCTGTGCCACATTAAAGCACTTTAGTATTAGTGTGCAACAGAAAACATAGATGGCAGTGAATCGAACTTCAAAAAGGTTTGGCCCTTTTTTTGTTACTCAATTACTCATAAAATGCTGAATGGATTTATTTAGGACCGAAAAATATACCATGCGTATGTGTAATCCAGAAATTACACATACGAATGCACTTAATAAGGATATTTAATCTTTGTAAATAGTTAAAAAAAAAAGACTTATTTCGGCTGAACTATATAGTTTTACTAACCGGCATCCTCAGGGAATATTTCAGCAATGCTTAGCTTGTGGATGTTGGCTTCGCTGGAGTACTGGAAGTCCTTCGAAGGCTTGATCTCCTTGTTATTGTGTAGCCAGATAACGTCGAAGCGTTCAGCGTTTGTGATTCTGTAACAAAATAATGGTGGTTGTTTTATTTCATAATGTTCGGGTCTGCATTATCTATCAGCGAAATTAATGATCCTATTAAGGCGGTTGAATTATAAAAGAACTTGAGTGTATTTGTCTCCAATAAACTAGAGCTTTCAAGGTAGTAAAGGAGCAGCCTTAGAAAATATTTTGAAGGAAATATTATTCAGAAATCCATTAGAATGGTTTCGCGACATAGTTGTAGAAAAGTACTTCTATTTACCTTTTTTGCGGTTAACTATTAATAGCATAGCATAATCAGCCTTATAGTGTTTCCACTGTTGGGACTCAAGCGTCCTCTCTAGGAGAGGGAATGGGCCGTAATCCACCACGCGGGCTCAGTGCGGGTAAGTGGATGTCACATGTTTTCGAATTTTTGGTTCTAGATGAGATCCTCACGATGTTTTCCTTCACCGTTTAAGAGCGGTGGTGATGAAATAAATTACACAAAGTAATGCGTCTGGCTGGGTTTGAACCCGCGACCAATGACTGGGTTTGACTCGTAAGTCGGGGCCGTTACCACTCGGCCACCACAGCTTTCTATAAACTAACTAATAATGCTATAAATAAATTAACGATACTATTATGCGATTTAAATAAGAATAAGATCGAATGAGCGCCATGTTGTGACGTAATACACGTTGAATCGAATCAGGTAGGTGAGCAAAATAAGTTTTTTTTTTAACTATATTTAAGAATCATGAACGAAAAAAGTTTAATAAGAATCTAGTTCTTAAATTCCGTTGATCTCTGCATCACTGTGTGAAGTGCTTGAGTAGTTGGTGAATGGAAGAAGAAGGTGAACTGTTGCCAAAAATGGAAATGTTTTTTTTTTAAACTAATTTCTGACTAAAATAATATATTAGCTAATTTATTTATATAAAACAATAACGCTTTTTCAAAAAAAGACTAAATTTTCTTTACAAGCCGTACTTTTCAAGTAACATTTGACAGATAGAAGTCGTTGACGTTCCTATTCTTATTTGAATCGCATTGTAAATCGTATAACTCGCATGATAATGTTCAGTGAAATGTTCTTACCTGCAGGACAGCGTGACAGCGTCTCCGTCAGTGACAGTCTGTGATATCGCGTGGTCCACTATTCTTGGGGGCTTGTCGCCCAGCTTCACGGCAGCCGCCGTCGCGCTGCTTTCCATTGCTAAAAGGAAAAAATATTAAGTCACCACATTCAATGTTAATGAAAAATTGTTTTAAAATAGGAAACAGGAACCTAGACCAAGCGAAACTTGTACTATAAGTCTCCCGATAGACTTTTTTCTATCCGAAAGCTGGCTATTAGTCAGAAAAAAAAATTGAGAACCCGGTTGCAGCGCCATCTACCGGGTTCAATTGTATTTTCAAACCTTCCACTCAGATATATTCGCAAAACTTTAATCCAGATCGGTCAAACAGTTTAGAAGCTGTGTCAGGTGATAAACACACATACAGAAGAATTAAAGTATATAAAGACTAGCTTCTGCCAGCGGCTTCGCCCGCGTGAATGTAGCTTTCTCCATACAAATTTACACACTTGCCGTGTGAATTTTCGAAAATCCTTTCTTAGTGCTCGCCTACGTCATGAAAGGAAGCCTTGTGCAAAATTTCACGCTCCCAGTCCCAGTAGTTTCGGCTGTGCGTTGATATGTCAGTGAGTCAGTTTCTCCTTTTATATATATAGATAACGTTATAAAGCTGAAGAGTTTAGTTAACTATAACATCACGCCACGACCCTCAGGAATGGAGTAGTAACCAAAGACGTGGGTGAACCCACGGCGGACAGCTATACATTATATAGAGCCATGCTTATCAATACATATATACAGTGACAGGAAACGCGACAGGGAACGCTTATAGCTCATTAATGATAATAATATAATAATAATATTCCACAACTATCACACAACGCCGTCTAGTCCCAAGCTAAGTAGAGCTTGTGTTATGAGTACTAGACAACTGATAAACATACTTATATATTTCTATATACATACTTAAGTATATAGATAAATTACACCCAGACACAGAACTCATCACACAAACATTTATCCCGGGTGGAAATCGAACCCACGACCTCCGACATAGCAGTCGGGGCCACTAACCACTAGACCAACAGGCCAGTCAAAATAATGATAAGATTATATTCATCATCATCATCATCATCTCCCTGCTCTTGACCTGTCCCATGTTACTTGGTGTCGGCGCAACACGATTTCTTCTTCCATTCTGTCACGTCAACCGTCACGCTATCACCGACACCCTTTTCTTTCATATCACTCCTCACACAATCCATCCATACACGTTAAATTAAGTTTTTTTTTATTAAGCTCTTATAAATGGTGTTATAATAATTATTTTGTCCACATTAAGATTGAGAGAGAATATATACATCTACACAAAACACACTAACCATTAAATAAAAAGTAAATCAGCAAGATCAACAACTGGCCACGAATCTAGACTTAGACTCACTAAACTAGACTATATCGATAGGAGGTAGAAAGTAAAGTAACTAACTGCTCAGTAACTTTTACTGATCGGTACTAAATATAGATGTGAGAAAACTGGCTGTTGATTTTCTAGCTAAAAAACTAATCAATACAAATTCATGTTATAAAGGTGAAAGTTGTATGTATGTTTATTACTCCTTCACGGTCAAACACATGAACGGAGTTGGAGGGAATTTAGCAGAAGGGCGGACAAAGTCCTGGAATATGATTATTGTCCCGGCAGTCTTATTTATTTTATTTATTTATTCTACTACTATCACAAAACGCCGTCTAGTCCCAAGCTAAGCAGAGCTTGTGTTATGAGTACTAGACAACTGATAAACGTACTTAAATATTACACCCAGACACAGAACAAATGATCGTGCTCATCACACAAACATTTGCCCTGGGTGGGAATTGAACCCACGACCTTCGGTATAGCAGTCAGGGCCACTAACCACTAGGCCAACAGGCCAGTCATTAGTTGTTTCCTTTGGGTAATTTTCTATATATTATGACAACTGAAGAGGTCGCATACGGCTATGGCTCTTTATGGTGTTCATGTTTTGATAGGGAAAAAAAGAGATTGTTTTTAAATGTCAAATAAATCAAGATAAAAAGCGGATAAAATATTTTTGAAAATTTTACATAAATAGTGTTTCTAACAATATAATATAGTATTGGAAGAATAGAACGTGTCCCTTTCAATGTGTCGCTCACCCCTACAATATACACGGGCGAAGCTGCTGGGAGAAGCTAGACACAAGACAGATTGACAGACTAATTTAACTTGGTTTATTAAGCCTGGCATTTGAACGTTCTATTCGAATATATATTCTAAAACCTCCCGGTAGAACATATATTCGAATATTATATTCCGTAAGAAAACTAAGGCAATATAGAACTATTATCATCTTCCTGCCTTTGTTCCGTTGTTATTTGGGCCTGAACAACATGTTTTTTTCTTTTATTCCGTCCTGTCCACTCGTCATGCCATCACTAACTCTCTTTTCTTTCATATCACTTCTAACACAATCCATCCATCTTTTCTTTGGCCTCCCTCTCCCTCTGTCATAGAAAACGGTATCTTGGCGAGGGATTCAGATAACAATATTAGTTTACTTTTTACAATTTTGAAATTGTTTTCGTAATTAAACCTTTTAAATATTCAATTTGCAGTCCTGACAGTCTCATATAAAGGCTGACAGGCTAAAATATGACTTTTTTTCAAAAAAAAAAATTAAAACCCAGTTGCAGCGCCACCTATCGCGTCTAATTGCATTTTCCAACCGTCTAGGGACCCACTCAAATATACACACAAAGTTTTATCTATATCAGTCCACACTTTTAGGAGGAGTTAGATGACAAACACACGTACAGAAGAATTATATATATAAAGATGTAACATACCCTTGACGGAAACTTTGCACTTGGTCTCAACCTCGCCCTGGCTGTTGATGGCCTTCAGCGAGTACACTCCCTCGTCTTCGGGGAACACTTCGTTGATGGCTAGCGATGCTACGCCGTTCTTGTACTTAAGATCTACGACCTGGTGGGGGAAAATACACGTTTGTATTAATAGCACGAACGAACGTAGTCGAAGGACTGGAGCAATATTTTGCCTGCTGAGGTCTTTCCGTCCGATTATAATTTGGGTGTCTTTAAGGCTAAAGTGAATTGGCTCTTAATAAACTAGTGTGCCTCAACATTAGCGATTGCATCACTGCTTACCATCAGGTGGGATCGCAGTCAAGCACTAGTTTATATTAATAATAAAAAAAATAATGGCATTTGATCAAATCAGCTGCGCAATTCTAATAATATATTTTATAAATAGCATTGTGATTTATCGTTTTTAGCTAACTTTTTACAATTAGCTACGGGTCGGCTTCCAGCCTAACCGAATGCGGCTGAATACCCGTGTTTTACATGGAGCGACTGCCTATCAGACCTCCACAAAACAGTTACTGAGCAACACTCTTGTATAGACTGATGGTCAGACTTTCTGACGTCTGACTATCTGTAACGTTTGTATGACAAGCGATACCAACAGCTTTACGTGTATTCCGAGACATGGGGTATCAGTAATGTCATAGATGAACTTAGAAAAGTACATTATATTATGAAAAATTTAGAAAGTCCCGTTGGCCTTTACCACCTATCGATCCACAATTATTAAAAGCAATTATAGCATAATCAGCCATAAAATATTTCCACTGCTGGGGCTCAAGCCTCCCCTTTAGGAGAGGGAATGGGCCGTAATCCACCACGCTGGCCCAGTGCGGGTTAGTGGATGTCACATGTCTTTGAATGTTTGGTTCTGGGACATGCTGGTTTCCTCACGATGTTTTCCATCACCTGGCTTGGTTTCAACCTGCGACCTACAACTAGTAAGTCGGGACCATTACCACTTGGCCAAGTTCCAAGATGTGCTACGTTAACAATCGAAATAATCAGACTAGTTAAAATAATCCATAGAGTCAACCATCGACTCGCCGTTCTACAAAATAATCGAGATGTTTTTCGATTGTTTCGAGTCACCGGAATCGGCGGCTAGTTTTCGATTGTTCGAATCAGTCACTCTCACTCACCGAGTTTCGCTCGGTCACCGGGGTGAGGGGTCAGTCAGTCGCAATAACGGACCAAGTCGGAATCGAGTCAAAGTTGAAATGATCGAAACCATCGAGATGTAGGGACAACCGAATAAAACCTCTCGCCATCGCTAGCTCCGAAAAAAAAAAACAATATTTGCTGGTTTCTCTTCCCTGATCTTTTCCAAAATGATGAGTATCAGAGTGTTTGTTACCTCAGAGCTGTGCAGTGGCTTGTCGTCCTTGTACCACGAGACGCGCGGGTCGGGGTCGCCGCGCACGGCTGCGGAGAGCAACAGCGGCGCGCCGTCCTTGGCGGCCAGCGTGTCGGGCAGCGAGCGGGCGAACGACGGCTTGCACATCGTCGAGTCGGACGCTGGTACTGTACAAGGGAATCATGTTAAACACGCTTCTAATGACTGATATATAGATATATTTATTACTAATGATCCATAAGAATAGTGTCAATTAAGATATAAGAATTTAACCAAAAGCATTGAAGCAGAAAGAAGACAGAAAGAAAAAAGACTACTTGCGCCTATTTTTAGTACATTGAGTTGTAATGATATACATTACGACCTAAATTTAGGATGGGCCTTACGAGGATAATTTTGTACATTATTATTGTTACTTACATATGAGTTCCTTGGTAGCACTCCTAGACCTGGACGAGGTGTCCGAGTCCAGTCGCGACAATCCTCCGTATTTCTTCTTGCTCGCTTCCACGGAGCTCTGTGGTGAATACTTCGGTCTGATCGCAGACTTTGCTGGTAGGTCGATTGTCACCTGGGGTTTAGATAGAAAGGGATTATTCGGGTTCGATTGTTGGGGAGAAATTCGATGTGGCGACTATGGGAAACGAAAAAATAAATGTATCAATAATATGTGAGATACATGCTACTGTGTTGTAGTTTAGGTAAAAGACTATCTTTTTTAAGGTTCCGTACCCGAAGAGTGCCCACAGGACTCTATTTTGGTATTAGCTCGATTTTAATATTGTACTACGGAATCATTCGTGTGGGAGTCCAACTCGCACTTGGCCAGTTTTTTTTTTTGCCAGCAAAATCTGTCAGACTAGGGGAAGGTCGCATGTTTAGAAAAAGTCCTCAAAAAATGTGTAATTTAAAGACGTAGGCCTCTCAATGAAATGCAGCCTTCTTTTTTGGCTATTCTGTCCTGAATTCATTGACCCGACTTTTTAAAGTGTCTACATCACGTATGCTTTTTTAAAGCACTATGTAAATAACTTTAATATAATGTTCTATGTCGACAAATATGGCGGTCGATTTTTCATGCTCACTCAAAATGTCTCGCTGATTGTTGCGCATGTGTTTGGTTTCTTTCATTATGTCTGAGCAATATGTTGCTGATATGTGTCATGCACACATGAAATAGGTATGTCATCGATATGGCTAGTCATGACTGTCTTAGGTAAACTTTAAGCAACCCGTTTATTTATTTATTTTTAATAAATTCATAACATTACAGTTTGTCTGTATTTCCTTATGAATAAAGGTAGATTGCATGTATGCAACTACATCTTCAAAAAGAAAAAACCACGTGTTAAACGAGATATTCAATAATTGTATGGAGCTTGGGCTAAAAACAATTAAAAAATTGAACAGTAATCTGACTTATACAGGCTTATTAAAGAGCGTAATTATCTTGACTTATTATATATGTTTTGTCTTTATTTCTTATAGCGGCAGTTGAAATCATAATAAAAACTTACGGTATTTAATAAATAATTCTATTGCGTAGTTTTTTTTTAATAGCCTATACCGTCCCACTGCTGGGCAACGGCCACCCCCAACTTCTTCCAGGTATTCTTAGTAACGTAGTAACGAATAAATATAAAAATGTGCGTTTTTACTGAAACATTTTTTAGCTTTTTATAAAAGCGGAGGCTTCAAAAATTCATATTTAATCATGATCGAGTAGCGTAATAAATAGGCATTCTTATAATGTATATTACATTATACACTATTTTCCTCTGCATCACCCAAAGGTTGACTGGTAAAAAATGCCTAAGGCATTAAGTCCGCCTCTGTACTTTTGTGTGCATAAAGCATTTAATAAATAAATAAATACATTTAAATTTGAACACCAATTGTTCAAATTTCTTCGGAATAAGCTTAGCCCATTTTTAACCTCTCTTTTAAACTTTAAAGTGGTCAAATAAGATTAGTTTTTTGACTAACTAACGTAGACAATTTATAAATTTTAGTCTCTGTTAATGATTCGATTGAAAAATGCTTTAAAATTCATACATTGACATGACAACATAATCGTGAGATCTAAGTTTGCTGTGACTTGTGATTTTGACTACACTATAACAGACTTTGTCGTGAGTATTATCCATTCCAGTGGATAATATTGCCATGTTTACCTTCTCTTCTTCATGTTCCCTTGTGGTTACATTTTGGGGACGACGACGCTAAGAAAAGCAGTAATGTGAATAAATTAATAGATGTTTTAAAGCTGTTGAATGATGAGAAAGATCAAGCGACGTTCCATTGTTGTTTTTTTTTTGTGTTGTTCGTTTGTATTAATAATGATTATTTATAAGCAAAGCAATACACATTTAAAATGTATAATTAATTGATACTGCGAGTATAAAATTATTTGGCCAGCAATTCCTTTAAACGGAGAATTATTATAATCAGTAATGGTACTACAAAAGGTTGAATTTGTGGGTTATTTATAATACAATGTATTTATACATTTAATTATAAACCAGAATTTTTCAAATCAGTCATTGCGTTCGAAACTGCAGTTTGAAAAACGCGCCCGCTTTCTTTCACCAAGGTCACCTCTTTTGGGACGCTAGATTACATGCTTTATATTGCATATGATACAGATATCTCGACTTGATTTTGTACATCCAAAAGGGACCCACAGCATTCGATACGGAGCTGATCCGGCACTGATGAAGTATTATACAGAAATTATCAAAGAATAATATACAGTTCATAATATAATCATCAACTTACTTTAGTTTTAGTAATAATCGGTGGTGGTGCCGGTTTGAGCGGCTTCTCGATGTAGCGGCGGTCTCCCGAGTGCAGGAAGTTGTGGATCATCTGTGCTTGCTCAGGGGAGGTCACCTCGCCTGTGGGACAAAATAAATCAAGAGTGAATAGGTTACTTCTAGGCAAGCATGCTGGCTATTGATTGCCTTCTGAAAAGGTTACCCGTGGTCCTAGAACGCAAAAGGCAATTAAAGAAACAGGTGTGACACGCGTCGCCCTAGAGCGGGAGAAGTCATTAGATGATTTCCCATCTTCCGATCCAAGCGTTTCGACTCATAACATTCATTGTGCGTACAGCTATGGAGTGGAATTCCCTGCCGGAGTCTGTATTTCCTGATATGTACAACTTAGGGGTCTGAAGAGGTTACTTCAAGGTAAGTGTGCTCCATCGTCGACCACATTATTCGTTTACCATTAGGCGAGATAATAGTCAAAAATATTTTTTTTTAAAAAAAACGTACCCTCAACGATAACGACACAGTTGGTCTCATCAGTGCCGTGCACGTTGGTGGCGATGCAGGTGTATTTGCCGCTGTCTTCGGGTCGGCAGTCGATGATCTCGAGCGTCACGACGCCGTCCGAGTGAGTCATCGCGTAGTCATACTTAGATAGCTCTCTCTTGTCTTTGTACCTGTGGGTAGATGGACGAGATTAGTATAGGTTTTGGGCCCGTTTCTTTCTGAGTTGCGAACATGATTTATAATAATGAAAATTTATTTTCAAGTTTGCTGTTGTAGTAATGCCAACTTAGGCCTTTGAAAAAGGGGTAAACTTAATGCAGATTGGAATGTTTCGAAACCATGCAGAAAGACTGAAATGGTTTTGCAGTTACAGAATTCTAGACCGTCATTTCGAGTACTAAGTTAACTTTTCTCCTTAAATATATTCAGGTTCAATTACAGTACGTTTAAAATATGTTGGCCACTCTGAAGTTAGGCGTTCCGAAATAAGCGCAATTAAAAAAAATATACGCATCCACCATACAATTCTTAAAAAGAATTACTACGCAGTCAATTGTTAGAAGTTCGCAGCGTTCAATATATTTCGGGCGTACTGTACACAGGTGTATACTGACCACTTGACAGTAGGTGTAGGCTTGCCACTGAGGCAGCACAGCAGCTTGCAGGTGTCCCGCGCCTGCATGACGCGCGGCCGCAGCTGGAACGTGAATACTGGCGCCGTCTCGGACGATTCCTGCCAGAAGGTGTAGGGAAGAGCCTCGCGCCGGCGAGGGGCCTCGGGAAGGTGTTGGCGTTGGACCTTCGGGACCGCTGTGTGGAGAAAAAGCAGGTTGAAAGTTGCTTTCACATCATAAGTTTAAACCTAGAACAAAAGCCCTACCACGAGCTCTTAACAGGATCCATTTAACGAACTAAACTGAACTGTTAGGGTGCTTTTCCACTAGAGATGTGCTATGCTACGTTGCTATGGATGCGTTTAATATCCACCAATCATATTCATTGGTGCACATAGCTTAGCAATGGTGGAAACGGATTCAACTAAGATATGTTCTTTATATGGAAGAATGTGTGCTATAGATGGTTGCGAGTGGAGTAGCTATGTGCCGCTTATCTACTATCGATACATCGCATAGCTCGAGCTGCGCATCTTCCTCGCACAGTTACTTTGCGGCGGTGCATCTTCATAGCACATCTTACTCGCACCGCTACATAGCTTAGTATCAGTGGAAATGGTCTCATAGTTTCACAGCTTAGCTATCACATCCTCGCAGCATAGCTGTATAGCACATCTCTGGTGGAAAACCAGCCTTAAAGGGATGGAGCTATATAGAGTGTATAACTCCATCCCTCTTTCTCACTCGCATGCCTGACTTTTATAACACATCATGGTAAAACACCAGAACTTGTACTAGCACGTCTCAAGAATATGTTTGTTTCAATGCCAGAATCAAGAATCAAAGCATAGCATATAGCATATTCAGCCTTTTAATGTTCCCACTTCAGGGACTCAGGCCTCCTCTTCTAGAAGAGTAATCCACAAGGCATTCATTGCATAGTATAATCAGCCTTATAATGGTCCCACTGCTGGGACTAACTAAGCGCTCCTCTCTATGAGAGGGAATGGGCCGTAATCCACCACGCGGGCCCAGTGCGGATTGGTGAATGTCACATGTCTTCGAATTTTTGGTTCTAAGACATGCCGGTTTCCTCACGATGTTTTCCTTCACCGTTTTGAGAGCAGTGGTGATGAAATAAATTACATAAAGTAATGCGCCTGGCTGAGTTTGAACCCGCGACCTACAACTCGTAAGTCGGGGCCGTTACCACTCAGCCACCACTGCTCCATTCTCCAGGTTTTCAGAATCAAAGCATTTAAATTAAATAAATCATTTACAGACACTTTTGGAAGTCAGTTAATCAAAAAAAAGATGCTAACTGCATATTCCAAAGCGTTAATCTCTGTGGACATTCTTCTCCACACACACTCTATGGACACTCTTTTAAACCATGTTGTGTATTACAATTATCGGTTACATATTTTTTGTAAACAGAGAGCCATAAAGGTCGATTAGTACCATTCTGTTTTGCAAAACGAAATTATGATGGACATTACACGTCTTAGCAGTACCTAGGACATATTTATGGATGGTTCACTTTATTTCGATATCAGCGTTAAGATAAACACTCAATCAAATAACTAATACAAGATTCGAATGTCAATTTAGTTGGATGCATATGCACAGAATTCCGAAGTCACAAAAGCTCTTTAGATTATTAATCCAAAATGCATAGATCCTAGAAAATAAGAGTTCGTAGATTCCGAAAATATTTGTAACAGTATAAAATTAAGGCATTCGTTGCATCAGCTTTATAATGTTCCCACTGCTGGGACTAACTAAGTGCTCCTCTCTATGAGAGGGAATGGGCCATAATCCACCACGCGTACCCAGAGCAGGTTGATGAATGTCACCTTCGAATTTTTGGTTCTAAGACGTGCCGTTTTCCCAGAGTATTCCTTCACCGTTATGAGAGCAGTGGTGATGAAAATAAACACATTCATTGAGCGTGATATTTTTCACTTAAGCGTTTTCAAAAATCGAATAACACTTACACGTCAAAAAACGATTTATTCACTCGAACCTTGAAATCAACGTGATTACACTGTATATCAACTTAACCGGGCCACCCAACGCACTAAATATTAAATCAATCGGCACACCACGCCAGTTAGAAAGACAGTGGCTAATTTAGTCGTGTATCGGCGGCTAAAGGTGTGTGTAATAATAGATTGGAGTGTTCTAGGACACTATTTGTCTGCGGAACAATTAAAGTACGAATCTAAATGGTATGCCGATTTAATTGGTCGGGAGTGTGTGTCTAATTTGAACCGGTCATTTTGATGGATGTATGTTGTAGTTATTTTAAGTGTCTTGAAAATTGTAGCTTCTCTCGAAGATGATTCTTTCTATCTTTGTTTTGTGAGGGAATAGTGTTTAATTGAAAATTAACCCATATCAAGCTTTTTCGTTGATTAGTTACATGCTTTACTGAGAGCAGTGATGGCTGAGTGGTAACGGCCCCGACTTACGAGTTGTAGGTTGCGGTTTCGAACCCAGCCAGGCGCATTACTTTGTGTAATTTATTTCATCACCTCAAAACGGTAAAGGAAAACATCGCGAGGAAACCGGCATGTCCTAGAACCAAAAATTCGAAGACATGTGACATCCAACAACCCGCAGGGGCCCGCGTGGTGGATTACGGCCCATTCCCTCTCCTGGAGAGGAGGCCTGAGTCCCAGCAGTGGGAACATTATAATGCCGACTATGCTACTATGCTACAGGTACATGCTTTTGCAAAGCCATGGTAAAATAATAATCCATTTTCGAACTATGTATCATTATTTCTTTAAATGTCTTAACTAGTGTATTACAGAAGAAGTTATAGAACTAATTTTATTTGCTGGATATGACATTGACTAATTTTAAAAGTTTAGTCAAAATCGCTCTTACAAGTAATGTCCAAGACGCTGTGAGGCTGTTTCGTATTCTAAATCGTTCTGTAGAAAAGTAAGCTTACTTGTATACATTTTTAATTTGCATTTAAAGAGGCATATTTATTTATTTTTTATATAAAAAGGGGTAATGCCAAATCCCAAACAAATGCCATCACGACTATTAGCTAAGACCAGCAAGTCATTCTTAGTAAACAGCATACGCTATTACAACAAGCTGCCAAAGGACTTAGCGAGTGAAAATTCAAAACTCATATTAAGCGTGTCCTAACCAAAAAAGCGTATTATAAGGTTAAAGAATATGTCGAAGACACGCTTGTTTGGCAATGTCTACTTCTGCACATGTGGCCCCCTGGTAACTCATTATTATTGTGTCTATTAACTGCTCCATCTTTGTTTTAATATATACATTAAAACATTTGCATTTTGATTTCAAAGCCCTGTTTAACCTGATAAATAAATACACAAAATACTACAAAAAAAAAACACTCACGTTGCACATTCAGGAAGACAACCTCTTCCCTGAATCCGTAGTGGTTCTCAGCCCTGATGATGTACTCGCCGCGGTCTTCCAACTTCGCGCGGTTGATTATGAAGTAGTAGTCGTCGCCAGCATACCTACAGAACACAAAGATTCCCTTTAATATATTGGTCATCATCTTCCTGCCTTTGTCCCGTGTTACTTGGGGTCAGCGCAAACGTTTTTTTTTCTACCATTCTGTCTTATCACCCTTCATGCTCTCTCTATCTCTTCTATGGCACCCCTTCCCTGTTTTTTCTGTCCTACTCCTGGGCAAAGGCAACCCTCCTCTTCCACTCCTTCCATCTTTCGCGGGCCCGCTTTTCCTCCTGCTAGTTCTGACGAAATCTGTACCTATAGTTCGTCCCGCCATCTCCTAACATTTATATATTGGTCATAATATGATCTAAATTGATCTCAGACATCCAAAGTTTGCTAGTATACTATACACGAGACGAGACGACACACGATTATTGTATTCCAAGAACGTTTTGTCCGTATGGGTGGGATGTCGGCCTCATCTAGTTTCAAATAACGAAAAAAAAAAATTTGACGTGTAAAAGTGTTTTTTTAAACCTATTTATAAAATAAATATCATTTATCATTATTCTCACTTTTCATTTTAAATATGAGCTAGCTAGTGAGATTGTTATGTTTAAAATTATTGTCAAACATAAAATAATTTTGACGGTAAAAGATGTCAAGTGTCTAGTATGCCTTTCACATTCGTTCATTTGCAATTTACAAGAAACACATGGAAGCTCAAGTCTATAGGGGTGTAGGTTTTGAAGAGCAGTGGTGGCCCAGCAGTACAGGCCCTGAATTACGGGTTATACGTAGAGGGTTCAAACCCAGACATATTATACAGAGGCAATATTTTTATGTTTGTATTTTTGTTAGTAATAAATAAACTTCAAAATTAATAGACCGATTTTCAATTTTTTTCCACCATTAGAACGCTACTTTATCACTAAGTGACAAAGACAAATGTATTTTATACTTTGACGCAGGCGAAGCTAGTTTAATAATAATATTGTCATGTTTACCTCTTCATGAACTTGACAGACTGTCTCAGTTCGTGGTTGTTCCTAGACCAGGTGACGGTGGGCGTGGCGCAGGCGATGATGCGACAGTACAGCTTGACTGACTGTCCTTCGTAGCAGAACGCAGACTGCGGCCTGATCACGAAGCGAGGCGCGGCTTGGCGACGGTCTGGGTGACGAAAATATCGTTTTAGTAGAAGTTATTCTTTGATTTTACTATCACTGGTGTTCAAGTCAAAAACGCAGCAGGGTTGTTTATTCTAGTGAAAAGACAACAAGTTAGATTCTTAGAAGATAATAAATATTAAATTTCCTAATCATCAAATTAAATGTTATGTCATCAAAAATTAATGTCATGTCATCAAAAATTAATCTTATGTCATCAAAAATCATATTATTATTCCGACACGTTGAACTAATTTTCTTTATTATGTATTGTTTTGAAACATCACAAAAACGACACATTGTACATTATCAAAATTCAGAAACCTTGAAAAAGAATATAATTATAATAACTTCATCAGTTTTATTAATAAATATGTAAAAAAGACTAGTTACTTACCGAACTGTCCGTCGTATATCTTCCACTTCTCGATGAGAAGCTTGCGTAGTGAGCTGTACTCGCTCAGCCTGCCGATGGGCAGTCTGAATGATGACCAGTTCTGTTGGGAATAGTAAAGAATTTAGTATCAAATCAAAATATAAATATAATCCTCCCGACCAAATTTCGATCACGGTGGCCAATCTCAAAAGAGATTAACCAAGTACGCTGGAGATACTATAGTGCACAAGTGTGTGCACAAACACAAAGTGCACTCTCTGTTCCTTTACTCTCATATTCAAATGTGACGGCAATCCGACACGACCGAAGAGATATCACGCACAAGATCAACGGTTCCACGTGCGCACCGAGGTATGGGGTGACACAACACCACCTTCCATACTCCAGGCTAATACGGGGGGCCGGGAGGGATTGGGAGTAGCAATATAACAATAGTACTTTTTTCGGATCTGGAAATCGCACCCAAGACCCCATGCTCAGCAGTCCAGCTTGCGACCACGAGACCAACGAGACATTAATTAGTTAGTATCGTATATACTCCATTTGTTTGGGAACTTAACTAAATTTTAATAATCTTTCTATGTCTTTTATACGATTTTTTTTTTCATTAATATCATTTTTTTTTTTTTCATAATATCAAGATTGATTTTAAGTTTAGTAAACAAATGTAGTATAGTTAATTACCTCGTACTGCTGGCGCAGCCTGTTGCGCATGGCCTCGTAGCGCCGCGCGTCGATGTGCGCCGTGCGCGCCGCGGCCGCGTCGCCCGCCAGCCACTTGTGCATCAAACACTCGTGAGCGGTCATACGCTTCCTGTGGACGAACACAAACATACAATTTAGTATAACATCTTTATAGTACGCGTGGTAGATTATAGACTTTTTACATCACTTGCTATCGAACGAGAATAAATTGACCTTTCCACCTACGTCAAATATATTCGAAAAACGCTCTCACGTTTATTGCGCCAGAGTAGCATATCCACAACCAAATACTCCATCTCGTCAGCTCTTCTGTCACCTATGGAGATTGAAGAGCTAAACCAGATAAAGTACCCAGTCGCAAATACACGACCCTGGCGAAAAGAACACGAAAAGACTCGTCGGAAAAATCTCATGCAAGCGGTTAAAGGTTTAAAAATCGAAACTTTTTTATCGTTTGTTTTTTTTTCGGGTGAGGCACAGAGTTAGCTTACCAGGGAGTGAAATGAATGGCCACTCACCCAGGGACCAATTGTGGTATGAATATGAGTTACTTGTAATCTTGCAGTAAGCAATAATATGATGGATTAGTGTTTTTCAACAGATTTCGATCCTGATTAATCAAGGGGAACTACAAGATTAGTGTAGACAGGTGAAGGTGTACTTACTCCTTGTTCTTGACAAGCAGCCTCTTGATGAAGTCCTTGGCATCATCAGATACATGCTGGAACGCTTCCTCGTCGAACTCCCAGTCGCAAGCCTTCACGTTCTTTAGAGTTTCTATGTCGTTGTTTCCGGCGAATGGTGATAGACCAGATAGACTGTTGAGAAGGAATAAAAGAATTAAATTTTTATGAGGATCGAGATTTGTCAGCGGCCCATTGTTTTTTTAAAGTGATAAATCATCCAATGAGCCATCCAATCTATCCGCCCAGAGCAGGAGAAGTCTCCTGCTCTTGGGCGGAACGGGACGGCGTGTCAGACTTTTACTGACAAAAACCGGAGTGGGCTATGTTCCTTCTTTGCCTTGCGTTCCAAGACCTGAGTTTCCTCAGGCCCCAGTAGGTTTCGGCAATGCTGGTTCCCTACGGTTTTGCTGACACTTCTTTGAGGCGCGCGTGAAAAACTTCGCGTCGTAGACGACTCGATTACCGGACGGTCGGAGGACGAGCTATTACTCGCCTTCCGCAAGCCCACGCCTACGGTGGCTGGCCGCCTCCTTCGCTGGCATTACTGCTTTGCAGAAGGACGTGACCGATTGCCAGTCCTTCTCGCTCCGGGCCAGGGTCTGTACCAGGGCCTAGCACGAGAGGTTGTTGCCGTCTATCGCCCCCACGGTGCTCCGCCCAAGCAGGGCATACCTCCACCGTACGCTCTACCGTGTTCTCCGAGCGGTCCACACAATGGTGACATCGGGGCGTTTCTGCCGCACGAATCCCGTACAAGAACCTCCCGAACTTACCAGGTCTGTCATTGCCTATGTCATTTGTGTTCCTTTAGTTACCCTATGCGTTCCAGGGCCACGGTGACTCTTTCGAACAATCCCGCAACCCTTAACTGGTAGTATAACTTTTCACATCACTTTTACGTTACAAAAAAAGTGGATTAAATACTCACAGCACATATGACAGCACTCCCACCGCCCACATGTCGGTGTAGAAGCCAACCGGCTCACGCTCCACAATCTCGGGCGCTGCGAACTCGGCCGTGCCCGTGGATATCTTCACCACCTCGTTCGGGTCCAGCTTCGTGGCCAGACCGAAGTCGATGATCTGTTCGAGGAGAATTCAGGTTATAATCTAGTTTTTTTTGGCACATTTAGTCGAAAATCCCCTCCTACCCCTACCACTTTTAGGCATGCAATTATTAATTTAGATTAATTTAAAGCTGTTTTTCGCACTAGTGCGGAAAAGTGCCTAAGCGTGGCCACGCTACAATGAATGCCATGTATCGTATACTGGGTCAGGCACAGTGTGGATCCCGTCTATTTATTTCTTCATAAGTGAATTAAAAAGATCGTTTGATACTCATGAATATTTTTCACTGCAGCCCTCGTCTCCAAACACCCTCGCCTGCGGCTTGGCCGCAATAACAAACTTGGTCCACTTGTATCAAAGTGTACTAGTTCAGAAGATTCAATGATTGTAGGTACTATTATTCTCACATAACAAGTACAGTTTATCATTGACAGTGCTTTTAGGGAGCATTAATCATAAGAGGCTTTTTTGTGCAAATTAGGACTGCTTACCATCAGGTGGGATCGTAGCCAAGTACTAGTATATACACCATTAATTTTTAATTAGTACAAATGATCACAAGGGCTAATTAGAGTTTTTTTGTTATTATTTAAGTAAAATCTCAATAAATAATATTCATAAACAGTAAAGTTATTAGCGTTTGTTTATATACTAAAATGTCACTGAATTTATGGAAATATTTTATAGGTGATTGATCATGAATGAATGAATGGCGATCAAAATAGAAAAACAACTGGGTGTAGTATTTTCTAGTAGCAATTGGTATGAATTATTGATCCAATTATGAATTTACCAATTATATGACAAATTTTCGTGGTAAATTTTGGAATTTCGTTTTTTTTGTTACTTTTGACAACACAAATATGATCAGTAACGGGTACGGATAAAGCCCCATTTTTTTTTACTGATTAAAAAATAGTGGTGTATTATGTAAACAAAATCTACCTTAACATCAGTGCCAGTTCTGGTCTGGCACATGACGTTTTCAGGCTTAAGGTCCAGGTGGATGATGTTCTGCTCGTGCATGTGTCGCACTCCCTCGCAGATCTGGCGCATGTAGTGAGCTGCTTCAGCTTCCGACATGTTGTAGCCTGGTTCTGTGATGCGCTCGAATAGCTCGCCTCCGGATAAGCTAGAAGACAAAATGGGGTTAGATATCGAGTCAAGATATCAATGCCAAAATCCTTGGTCGCTTTTTATATTATTATTTTTTGCAGGTGTTTTGGCGCTCAAGATTCGTGCCGCTATCTGTAGTAAGGTCCTTATTATTTCTTTTTTACACAACTATATATTTATTTACACATATAATAAAATGTAAGTGTCTGTTTGTAATATCAAAATATTTTTTTTTTACTAATTCTTATAAAAAATATTCGATATCTATGTCAGAATGTCTGTCTGTCCATTTGTTCTTGAAAATCTCCGAAACGGTTGGACCGATTTTCATTGGGATATAGCTGATGTGCTGAGGTACATGTAACTTAGGCTACATTTATTTTTAGAAAAAATAGGGTTCCACACAAAAAGAAAAAAAAACTCCTTGAAATGGCTAACTCCATGTTAACTAATAACAAGACTTTTACTGACTACAAACCCAACCCTGTTCCCTCGTTGCCTTTCGTACCAGGGCCAAGTCTTCCTTTCAGAAGCAAACCCTTGGCCCCAGTAGGCTTCGACCCTGCTGGGCCCCTATGGTTTGCTGACATTCCTTGAGGCGCGCGTGGAACAGTACGCGCCCTCAACGACTTGGGCGGGGAAGGCCTATTGTAAGCGAACACCTAAAATAGTACATATTAAAGATACTTACAACTCGAAAATAAGCACCATCTCGTCATCATCTTCAAAGGCATCATGCAAGTTAATCAACTTGCGATGATGCAGTTGATTCATGATATCAATCTCCTTCTTAATAAGTTCCTTCTCCATGGCGCCGGCTACAGGTATGAATTTGGCTGCGAAGTAGTTGCCGGTGGCCCTCTCGCGGCAGCGGTGGACAACGCCGAATGCGCCTGTACCTACAACAGTATGTGCAACCTCATGCCTCTGTCGGTTGGTAAATTTTGACACTTCCATTGCCATCTCTATTTTCATAAATTCGCGAAAAACACGACATATGTGTCGTCAGCGCAAAAAGTGTTAATGGGACGTTCCCATCGACAATCGCTTGTGTTTTCGAAAAATAATATAATTAATATCATATAGGCACTTAAAATTTCTTAGCATCTCAATTCTCCTAGATCAATTAATTATCTAACTCAATTACATGTCTTTATAATTCTTCTTTTATCTTAAGTCTATTTAAGGGATTAAATTGCATAGCAATATTTTAGTTTCTTTTTTAATTTCGTGACAGAGTTGACGAAATACGGTGTCATCACACTTTTTAACTGAATTCTAAAAAGGAGTAGGGTCCCAAGTCGTCTGTTTTTTTTTTTTGGTAACTTGTGAACCAGTTTTTGCACTGATCGATTGTCGATAGAAAAGAAGAGCATCCCTTATATACTTTGAGTCGTGTTAAGGTGTGTAATATAGTTCCTCTGAAGCAGATGTTTTTGTTTCAACGAGAAATAGTTCTCGTTTTACTTCGTGTCCAAAACCGTCATTGTTCTACGGTGGAAAAAAAATGGAAGTATACAAGTCGTGTAGCAATATTCCTTTTCACAACGGAATGCTGATAACAAGCCTTAGATATACACTAGGGGGTCAAAATGTCCCCCAACATAACGCGCAACGCTGTCAAGTTGTCCAACATCATGTCCCGCGTCATGTAGATAGACCGTTGCGCACCATGTTGAGAGACTTTTTGTCCTCTAATGTGTATGAGGCTTTGACATGACACTAAGGCATTTACCAGGAAATGCCTTTGTGTAATTTTGGTAGGTAGACACTTGAAAAAAAGAATTTAGTGGAGTGTCTTTACGCGACGTCTTGCATTCTAGTAATTAATTATTAGGAGCTTGACTTAAGAGAATGCTCAAAAATAACCCACAAAATTCAAATTTTCTTAAGTATTTTTTTGCTTTTTGTAGGTCTGTGTCAAGTTACCCTGTACATACAAACATAGTCGGCCTTATAATGTTCCCACTGTTGGGACTCAGTCCTCCTCTCTAGGAGAGGGAATGGGCCGTAATCCACCACGCGAGCCCAGTGCGGATTGGGGATGTCACATGTCTTTGAATTTTTGGTTCTAGGACATGCCGGTTTCCTCACGATGTTTTCCTTCACCGTTTTGAGAGCAGTGGTGATGAAATAAATTACACAAAGTAATGCGCGCTTGGCTGAGTTTGAATCCACAACTTACAACTCGTAAGTTGAGGCCATTACCACTCGGCCACCACTGTTCAAGTTACCCTTTTGAATGGCTATTTTATGAAAAAGTAATTCAGTAGGGTAAGGCGAATAGTGGGAGTTGTATTAATGATTTTAATTATTATAATTCCATAAATAAATACGTATTACGCCCACCAATTATATTTTATCAACATACAACTTGACAGTGACCTGTAAAAAGCAAAAAAGATACTAAGAAAATTTTAATTTCGCGGGTTACCTTGGCGATTTCACCTTAACACGACTCATTTCATTTGGGTTTTAATTTTGAATTTTGTGTATGTACGTATGTCTGTATTTCACATGTATTATATTTGTTCTATAATATGATTTGATAAGTAACCCTAAATTCTTTGAAAGAACTACATACAGCTTTGATTGCCAAAGAAATATAGTACAAAAAGAATTCAGACACACGTTTCAAAGTGTAATTTCTATAATTATGTAGAATCTATTATTCTGTGCCAATATTATACGCCAATTTCTACTTGGTGTAGTTTCGCATAAAAATATTTTGTTTTGTGTAATAATAAAATAAATATATAAAATATCTTAAGTAAGCAAAAACCGTGCATTCGATCTACTAAAAAAAACAAAGAAATAGATAAACTGTAATAAATAAATATTTTTTATAAAATAAATAATATATTGAAAAATTAGGGTTAACTGGAAACATACGTCCTAAAATAAATGAAATAATTTCTAGATTTTTTTCATTATTTTCCAATTACCCTACATTTTTTTCATGCGTCTTGTTTATTTTTTTCCTAAGAAAATATATAATATGTTTTTAAAATAAAATAAGTATGCGTGTGAGACAGAGAGATGCAGAGAAAGAGATGCACTACATCGATCCATTCACACACAGACCTCGGGCGCGAGACCTGCGAGACGCGACGCTCACGAAGTCACCTGTGAATTATCACCACTTTTATACTATCACCACCTTTTTACTGGGAAGATCACCACTTTGGAATGGGGATTAAGGTTAGATGAGAATATTATGAATAAGTATCAGTGGCGAAGACTGAACATTGTATTCACAAATTGGCGTAAATATGACCATTCGAGCGTTAGAAAGAGTCTCTCAGCTCTGTCAACACTGGACTGAGGTCTACAAAGCTGAGCTTTTTCTCAAACTCGATAAGCCATATGTACTAAGTCCTATAAATCACTCTATTATGGAAAATTCAATTAATTCTTAATGTTTAGAAAGGGTAGTTTTCAATGCTTTAACCCCTTCGCTACTGATGACTACCACTAGTGATTAGGATTATTAAAAAGTATCACTTTATTTATACTGCGATTTGCGTTCAAAGAATAATCACCACAAAGAAGTGGCGATTAACGATTTAAAAAAATATTTTTTAAATTCTTAGTCAAAAGGGAATAGGATTGATTTTCTAAGGCACGGTTAGTATTTCTACGGTTAATATAATAAAACTCTATAAAATCCCATGTGATTTCACAAGCAACTTCGTGAGTTTGTTTAGTTTTTTATTTTTTACTTTATCTATTTTTACTATCATGCTTTATTCCTCCAAATCCACGAATTTATAAAAAAAATATTTTTTTTACTTCTAGTCAAGCATGCTCCATCGCTGACCATATTCATCGTTTACCACTATGTAAAATAGTGGTCAAACGCGAGCCTAACAATAATAAAAATACTACTTATTGGAAATAGCATAAGTTTCACTTAAATCAAATTTATAAATTCATTTAAAAAATATGTTTATGTTTAGTGTCAGGCAATATCAGTCTTGTAAATTGAATGAATATTTTTGGGATGTTAAATTAAGTAATTGTGTAAAAGTGTATGTGTAGTGTCTCTGAATGTTTATCTGTTCATATACGTTGAACACCAGTTTATTACGAACTATTAGACTACTGCCATATTTTAACTTCTATCGTTTTACAAGGAATCTGTTTTTCCTGATAGCTACAACCTAGGGGTCTTTAAGTCAAGAGTGAATAGGTTACTTCTAGGCAAGCGTGCTCCATCTTCGGCCACATCATCGCTTACCATCAGGTGAGATAGTGGTCAAACGCGAGCCTATCAATAATAATAATAATAATAAAAAAAGGAATATTTTGTATTGTTTGAAGATTTTAAAATATGGCTAGCATACATCAAACTATGTTTTTTAGGCTTTATTTTGAGCAGTCATGCATTTTATGGGTCAAAAATTCAGGTACCTAATTTAATTACCCATTTTCGGTGTAAAACACAATAATTTTTCTTTATCAAAATAAAAGTTGTATCAGATAACTTGCAATGGCGTAATAACTCTCCAGTTTTTGTAAGCGAGTTCAATTAATTCAAAAATCTAATACATTTTATTTTACAGTACTTTAAACACAATTTTACAATATTTTACTCGTCACGAAATCTTGAGCCGGCTTTCAAAAACTGAAGTTTTAATCTACGTTTAACTACACATGCAGAAAATCGTCATACCTGTTCATTAAATTGTGACTACTCACAAACATAAACTAAAGGGGTGACCAGACGGTTGCAAACTAGCGTTCCAACCAAGATAACCCTGGGTTTATGTGTTTGGTTTGTGTTACGGCTACATGGATGTAAACCACGCGCCAACACGTTCGGTGGTTGGGAAAACGCGCCTCCCTACCAAGGGCGTTGGAGGCCATGGATTACAACTGCTGTCTACACGGATTGAAACCAGCAAGGTCACCTTGGTTGGGACGTTGGTTTGCAACCATCTGGTCACCTCTTAAACAATTTAGGTGAAAGCTATTATTTTGATTTTCATGTCTCTAACTATAGTGCTTAAGTATAGTTAGAGACATGAACAGTCAAAATTAAGAGGATATTGAGGCAAAAATTTGACTAAGTTTAATAAAGTGGAATGCCCGATTTTAGCAAATACCATTTCTTTGACTTAATAATGCTCCTACACACTAAAAACAAAATAAACTGTCAATTTTGAGTTCAGCGCCATCTAGTGAGAAAATGGCAACGCTTAACCACGTAACTTTCACCTTAAGAGAATAGTTTTTTTTTCTACCATTTTCTACCAATGCTAGTCTACTTTAACAACATTCTTCAACACTACTTAAGCTCACTTACCAATCTCCTCTAGAATATCATACTTGTCGTAAACCGAGCAAGTGTTAATATCCACAGGCTGTGGTACGAATTTGCTGTAAATGTCGAAGACATAACTATCGTAATCCTTGACTGGGCCGTGGTCTGCGTTCGTACGGATGCGTTTGCCGGATTCGTCAACTGGAAAGAAAGTATTATGTAATATAGTTTAGATAGCTTTTTAACACACAAGCGCATACGTAAGTCGGCCACGCCTCTGATGTCATCTCAACGCTCAGTCACGTGGTCAGAACAAAAGAATCAGAGGCGTGGCCAACTCGAGGCGATCGACGAAAAGAGAATCGAAACGAAACGGTTGTAACTTGGCTAGGGAGGCTGGTATGGTTGATGACAAACGGCACAGAGGCCACAGCCCATAAAGATGGTCAGATCAGGTCCGCTCGATCCACGCTGGACACCCACACACCATCGAGACACCACCAGTAAGAAGCTAATCCAACTTCACGAACTTCAGTAATAAGGGATTCGACTCGAGAAGGGAGGAGGATATTTACCAGGATACTCCTGCTTTTTGAACTCCTTCTTGATAACAGCCTTGGTCTGCACCAACGTGCTGGTCTCGCTGGGCTCCGAGCGGCCGTAGATGTTCTCAGCGTACACTCTGAACTCGTACTGCTTGCCTGGTACTAGGCCGGTGATGGCCATTGTTGTGAATCTGCGGGGAGAATGATGGATATATAGTTAGTGCAATTAGAATTAAAAAGTTTTGGTTTTCTCCACAACTTTCACACAATGCTATCTTGTCCCAAACTAAGCAGAGTTTGTGCTATGAGTACTAGAAAACTGATAAACATACTCAATTAAAAAAAAATATCTTCTTACATAAAATAGGATAGTTAGGTTGTATTCCATATGAAATTCTATAAGCCTATATATAATATGAATTTCTGCCCGTTCTCTGAGTTTGTTTCGATGTTTTTTCTCAGGGTAGTCAGCTAGGAAACATCGGCCTCATCTAATTTAAATTGACGAAAAAATTGACGTCCAAGTGTTTTATAAAAACCTATTTGCAAAATGAATATCATTTATCATTGGTGCATCTTTTCCACAGACCTTCTACTATTTACCACCCTGGACTGGCGGCTGTTAAGTGCTTTTGTGCCCGTTTGGTAGTCGCTATTTTGGCGCTGTCAGCCGTAGCGAGTGTCTACGGTACTAAAACTAGTAATGTCAGGCCGATTACAATTTACACATTCATAGGTTTTATTTTATGTAATTCCTGAAGCAGGAATAACACTGAATTCGAACGAAATTAATTCAAAATTCAAAAATGCTCCAGAGTGCTGTACACTTCTCTACAGCTATTTGCATTATACGTCAAAATTAGTTCTCTGGACGCTCGCGAGTGGCGTTTCAAATAGGCACAAAAAATTAGCTGTCAAATGTATGGAACAGCCTGTCCAGTGGTATATAGTAGAGGTCTGTGATCTTTTCCCATGTTTAAATCACTCAGCTGAACTCAGCTTCACTTGTACTTTTAAGTTGCCCATTAGTATAATAATATTTCATATTGAATGATGATGCTGAGGGTGGTGGAATATAGTGTCCTTATGACTTAGAGGCTCTCCTTTCAAGACATACCTGGTGTTTCCAACCCTGATCCAGCTAGTCATAGGGTGTTCTCTCTTCTCCACCAGATAGTTGGTGATGTCGGAGCCGCCGTCCCAGACTGGAGCCTTCCAGCTGAGAGCTAACGAGTCCACTCCGATGTTGTCCACCGCTGGGAAGCGTGGCGGGTCTGGACGGTCTGTGGGCAAAATACGGGTTAGTAAACGACAATGAGTCAATACTTTGTGTTTTATCTGAGAAAAGGCCACATAAATGAAGATGAAAGATGTTCATGTTCAAAGATATTTCTTACACATTGCATTCTCTCAAACGCAACAAAGAAGATACCGGAATTACTAATTCTTCTCTCATAAATGTTGGTTACATTATTTTCCGTCAACGTCAGTTCTACAGTCAACGTAATATTTTCCACCAAATAGACACTGACCGCTAATTTCAATGCTGATGGTAGCGGAGTCCTGTCCCAACTCGTTCTCAGCGGTGATCCTGTACGGTCCCGAGTCCAGCTTGCTGGCGTCACGGATCGTCAAGATCGCGTGACGTTCTGAAAAATAACATAATTAGTTAAAAATATTTTTTCAAAATTAACGTTCTACTCCTACCTAAAGGATTATCGAGATATATTTATTTATCCTTGTTTTAGTTAAGTTACCCATAAATTGGTTAGTATGCCTTTACCTATGTAAGTATAATAGACAACAAATCTAGACTAATATTATAAAGAGGAAAGATTTGTTTTTTTTTGTTTGCTTGTATATTTTTAGTTGTTTTTTTTTAGTCAAAACTTATCTAAAAACTACTGAACCGATATTCAAAATTCATCAGTAGAAAGCTCATTTACCACTGAGTAACTTAGGTCTATATTTTCTATTTTCACGCGGTCGAAGGCGCTGGCAAAAGCTAGTTTAAAAATATAATGCCTTTAGGATAGTCTTCGTCCTTATCCAGACGGGTTTTTTCTTATAAGAAAGGATTGATTGCGAATAATCCTCCGAATATACTTCCGACTCTATCAAGATATTGGGACTATCAGGATAATTACGCCACCTTCCGGGGACATCTGGCAAAGTACATGCACAGCACGCAGGTGCCCCATTAGGTTAGGTTTTGTTAGCAACAATGCTCAGAAGAATGCTGTCTATAATATCTGTCTAAAATATGGCAAGTGACAGAGAAAAATGGAACAATGGAAAGGAAGCTGCAGAAGACCCTGCAGTGAGACACAACAGGCTCATAAAGCGTTTTAAGAAGTTGATTTTCGTCACGAGATAAACAATCGTTCTTCCAATACAAGAATTCATAAGAATCAAGAAGAATCAGAATTCGGAGTTATGTCTTTTGAATTTAGGACAAGTCTTTTAGAAACTAGAGTTAGGTTATTTCTGAAGTTGCGGTTAGGTATTTCAGACACCGGAGTAAGTTTTTAAATATGTATTTGCCAAATATGTATTTTGTTGTTTTTTTCCCAAACGAGGTTTACATCTTTAAGAAATCGATATATTCGCCTGGAATTAATATCATGGTTCTCAGAAATCTTGGATGAATCTCTCAACTGTCTCCTACCTTTCCTCTCGACGTGGTAATGATGTCCAGACTCGATGGTCTCTCCCTCCCTAACCCAAGTGATCTTGGGAATGGGGTGTCCGGTGAAGGGTATCTTGATGACCACGTTCTCTCCCTTGTCGAAGTATGCGGACACGCGGAAGCGTGGTGGCACGTTCAGTTTTGGTGCGGCTGTTGAAAGAGATGTGGGTAGTTAGAATTTGTACTTAGATGTTACAGTATCCTTATAAAATAGATTAAGTTATTAAATATTATGAACAATTGAACAGAAATGTAGATGGTAGTACATTTCTGTATCACGTTTCCTTTTTCGTTTGACCATATGACAAAACGACCAAAATATGTATGAAAAAAGTCTAGTTATCTAGTTTTCATCTTCTTCTTCTTCCTGCCCTCATCCCATATTACTTGAGGTCGGCGCAACACGTTTTTTCTTCCATTCTGTCCTGTCACCCGTCACACTATCACTAACTCCCTTTTCATAGTTTTGATCTAATATTTACTTAATAAAGTATTAATTTTTTATTGTGAACATGAGGACCATCTGTATGGATTATTCCCCTTTTCCAGTCATTATAAATTTTGCCTGACAGTTTGAGTACTTCATGGAATCTATCCTAAAGTCCTATCTTTTGTATCATTCATCCAGTCGTGAGCTCTTTACTAGTCCTTAGTTGAGCTATATGAATACTGGTAAATGCTTGCACTGACTGAACAGGTCTACTCAAATCTGTGTGGTCCTCAAAAGACCATTTCAGAAACTAATCTGCATGGTTCCGATATGATTTGATCATTACATGTTTACTGTATGGGCTTTAAAAGAGACTTTAAGCTTTGAGTTTGTTTTGGTGTTTCTTCTCAGAGTAGTCAGCTAGGAAACACCAGCCTCATCTTCATCCTCAAATAAAGAAAACCTAATGAAACTTACTCATAATCAGCAGCTCAGCCCTCGTGCTCTTAACTCCGGCCCTGTTGACGGCGCGGCAGACGTACTCGTCAGCATCCTCGCCGAACACATCCATGACGGTGAGGAATTGGTTGTCACCTTCGCTCCAGATGCGGTGACGAGGTCCGTTGGTTATCTCGCGGGCACCTGGGTAGAAATATAACATATTTTGTAAAAACTTTTAGTAATAAAATCTGAAAAATAGTAAGCTACAGAGCATCATTCGACAACGACCATTCGATATTAATTGCCTCGTAATATCGAGTTAAAGGTCGACATCGATCGCATCAAAATTGGTTATTAAATGAAACAGGAATTAATATTTCAAATATTGATATGAAGAAGAGTGGGGGCGTAGATAGCAAGATCGCTATCTCTTTTGTACGTGCGTAACTTAGTGGCGGTGACGTCACATAGGTATAGTTTCACCTTCCAGATTTGAAAGATGTCTACATTATACGACACAATTTTCAAAAGATTTTTTTTTCTATTTTTCGTAAATGCTTTTTGATATAATAAATAAATAGTTGAATTCCTTATTATTTTTCCGCTGAAAAAAAGATGTCCTGTCTTTTTATCTGTTGACAATAACATAAAATGCATTCGAAACTCACCCTTATACCACGTGATGTTAGGCTTAGGTTGACCAGTGATGGTGCACTGGAACTTAGCGTTGTGGTTCTGAATGCAGTTCGCGTTCTTCAGCGGCTTGACGATCTCTGGCGGTGTGGCGGCTGTGGGACATTCCAATTACGATTAGATTATTTGCTTTTTAATTTTGATAAGTGTCGTAGATTGCGATAATGAAAAGCGGAACTAACTTCAGCACCCTTCGAACCGAACTAAGTTGTTAGCTATATCTTAGTTCAAAAATATAGCTGAAAATAAGTTTACACAAAAGTTTTTTTGCTTGTCTAACCCTTCATGTCAAAAAGGCAAAAGTGTGCTCTCAGCGCTAAGCTACGATTTCTAAATGCTAATTTTAGTGATTTTATGCTATTATGGATGGAATAAATAGTAAACAGTTCACACAATATAAATTGGGATACATCTGGCTATATAATTAACGATGCAAATAAAAAAGATACAAAAGAAAAAGATTTATTAGTGTTTATAACGCGTAGCGTGGCCACATTTTGCTCTGTCATGTATACATGACTGTGGCGTCGAAAGGCTAACTAACTTTGGCCCTTCATGGTGTACTCATAAATGAAAAAAGTAAAGCGAATAAGTATATGGGAACAATGCACATTAAATCGAGATTCTGAATGCCGAAAATCTTTTCCAAAAACTTTCAAGGTCGGGAAAATCCTCATATTTCCTGAAACAAGTTTTGTAAAATAATCAAGTGGGCGACGGAAGTTACCGAATGACAACCGAGCGTTCAGGCGCTATCTCTCTTTTTTCGAGTTGCCTCTTCAACATTGTGTTGGATGAAACAGGTCCTTCAATAATGTTTTGACGATAGACCGACTGGGAAGGGCCTTCTTAACATCGTTGGGTTTTAAGCCTAAGCTGACGATAGATACCTTTAGGATCGACGACCTTAACGCCCTGGCTGGCGGTGCTGGGCGGCGAGATGCCGGCTTCGTTCTGCGCGGTGACCCGGAACTCGTACTGGCGGCCCTCGATGAGGTTGGCGCAGTTCCACTGGTTGGGCAGGCACAGCGTGGGGTTCACGCGCTGCCAGCTGCTGCTGCCCACCTCGCGCTTGTCGATCCAGTAGCCTGATGGAACAAATACGTTTAGGGTAACGAAGTTCCGAAAAATAAGACAAGTCTTTTTAACTGAATAAAAAAAGAGAAGAATCAATTTGTCTGTTTTTTTTTACTACATACATATTTTTTTTTGCAGATTTTTTTTTTACTAGCAACTGTAATCGTCGCAATAATTATAGTGCGGAATAGTTTTGGCAAACATTTTGGCTTACAAAAACAGACGACAATGTTTTAAATATCTTTAATATTTTAATATTACCTTGTATCCTAGATCCACCGTCACTCTCTGGTTTGTCCCATTCGAGGTGAACGAAGTCGCCTCCAATCTCCAAGATCTTAGGAATGCCAGGAGCCGATGGTGGGTCGTATGGTGCCTTGGCCTGTACAATGTTAAGAAACATTTAGTTTAAAACTAAATCACAGATATAAGATCGTAATTTAAAAACTTTAGGAATTAGGAACTTTTTTTGATATTGTCATCAATATTCAGAATCATTTTCAGATTAAATTTAATTGAGATTAAAAAAAATTCTCATAGTGGGAACCAGATGAAGGTAGCTTTTACAAAATAGATAAGCATACAAGTGAGGGCAGAAATGACATCTATATTAAACAGAAAAAGTAGTAAGACACCTGGTTAGGTGTTTTTTTTTGTCGACTGTACATACGTATGTACAGTCTCGAGGCATATGTATGCGCCATGAACTTGACAATACCCTTCATATTTTAAGTGTTCTAACTCACCTTGATAGGACTAACACCTTCAAGCGCCGGTCCAATACCATTTTCATTAGCGGCATGTATTCTAAAGTTATACTCTTGTCCCTCTGTCAATCCTTGCACAGTAAACTTGGTATCCCTCACGGAGGACGCAATCGTTATCCACGCCGTTCCCGAGATATCGTTCCTCTCGATGACGTAGTGAGTGACAGGGAGGCCTCCATCGTAGGTAGGAGGCTTCCAGGCCAGAGTGCAGGAGTGACGTGAGATGTCGGTGGTCTCCAGAGGGCCTTGTGGTGGTCCGGGCAAACCGGTGACTGTGACTGTGAATGTGTCTGAGGTTTCACCAGATTTGTTGGTGATGGAGAGTTTGTAGATGCCTGTGGAGGAATAAAATATTTTTATTTTATTGTAAAAGGTATTTTTGATCACAGGTTTCGGTCTATATAATGTAATTTTGAAGTTTAAAATGCAAGTCATCAGTAAAATTTTATTTTGCAGAAATCATTTATATATCAACTTTTTAAAATCACAGTAGGTCGATACTATTAAATTGTTTATAGAATGTCTTGAGATAATGTCGACAATCTGTTTTGCGAGCTATGTCGGTAACTTTCTTTCTTCTGCAGATACCCTTCATTTCTGATTTGATCAGGCAAGGAAACTCCAAGCATAGCCCTCTCCCTTAGGGTAGCTCTAGCCTTTAGATGACCCTATCGACAAGGTTCCGGAGCTTTAACATTAACCTAAGACAATACAAAAGTCTATCAAATCATCGGTTCTAAAGCTAATAAGACCACTTCAGCTTGCTTATTCTTAGACTGCACTATTTACTACCACAAAATTTACTCATTAGATTTATTAAAAACTCACCCATATCATCCTTAGAAATATCCTTGATAAAGATAAGGATATAATCATCAAACACGGTGTACTTGAAGTGCGGCGACTCGGACAGCTTGTGTCCGTCCCTGGTAAGCACCACGTCAGCTGGCTGATCTCCAGTGTACAGAATTTTGATCTTTGTGTTGTCATGTTCTGGGAGGTGTAAGTCGCCTGGCATGCGTACGATGCGCGGTGGGTCTGGGGGAGAAAGACATGGTTTAAGTATTGGTAAAAACAAGATAGATTTGTAACATATTGTGATTTGTCCAAGGCTTTTGATTTCATATCTAAGTCCAAATACGCTAACGAGCTCTCCACGATCTGACTTATCTTCCACCACAGAATTTAGAAGATAAATTTAATTTTCAGTTAATGAAAAAAAGATGACGGAAGTGCGGCCAGCTTGGATGTTCCGCAGGGTTCAAATCTAGGCCCATTTCTGTTTCTAAATATATTGTCATTACTCTTATTAACTAAGAAATAAACGTATTATGTGTACATTTCATCCGTTTTGAAATAAAGTCTAATTTTGGAGGGCCAGTAGAAAAAATTAATTCAAGTTTTTTTTCTTTGTAATTGCATGCACTTAAATAATTTTAGTTGATGTTTTTGCACATTATTTTTTAGCAGGTTCAATTATGTCGATACACTTACTTCCAATCTTAACATGTCCGGTGCAGTAGATGAAGCCGATGTTGTTGACAGCCTCACAAGTGTAGTCACCCTCGTCCGCTTCGGTAGATGCCGTGATGTTCAGGCGGAGAGTACCCTCGCGAGATTCAGCAATGAATCTGGAGATAGATTTAGAATGTTAATTGCGAATGCAACGGAATTTCAACTTTGTCACATATAATACAGAGTTTGTTATTCAATCATTTCCCTAGGCTTTTGCCAGCTAGCTTTATATGTTCCTTCTTTGCCCTTTGCGTTCCAAGACTACATGTTACGCTTTCGGAAGTAAGCACATGGCCTCAGAGCAAACTCATGGCCCCAGGTCCCCAACTAGCTTAGGGTCGGCTTCCAGTCTAAACTGAAGAGGTGGAATACCTGTGTTTTAAATGTAACGACTATCTATCAGACCTCCACAAACCTGTTAATGGGCAACACGGTACTCCTTGGACAGACTGATGGTGAGACTTCCCAGTGTCTGACTAGAATGTACAATTATTTCGAGTTCTAAATTCAAATAAGTACAGTCAAAATAAAATTTAACATAATATTTACCTGGTGCCCAGTACGACCTCCCTGCCATTCTTCAACCATCTTCCAGTAGGTACAGGGTTGCCAGTAGCAATACATTCCAGAGTAAATGGCCTGCCCAATGGTGCGCAGATAGTTGCTGGTAACTGTTTGACCCATTCTGGCTTCGTGCCGCCCAGCTCCTCGCCCGTGCGGACGGGGGTTGTGCAGCTTGAAGGCTCAGATTTACCTGTGGGGGTAGAAAAAAACATGATATAGAATTTTAAAAGGTCTAACTGACTACCCTATTCCGGAAAACATCGTCTTGCCAATATATATACAGAAATCATCAAATGACTTGTCTAGCTCTGGGGGGAGCAAGAGCAACTGACTAAAATCCAGCTAGGTTCCTTCAGTTGCCTTTTGCGAGAGCCAAAAAATCCGCAGTTCTGGTAGGTATATCGGTAATAACTGGCCGTGTTAATCTTGCTGATATATTTTTGAGGCGCACGAGGACGTTACCGGATGGTGAGCTGTCTGTTAACACGCTAAGGTAGTCTACTATTACTTAATGTCAGACTAAACTTACCGGCCGAATTGACGGCTACGATACGGAACTCGTAGTCCGCCTTCTCATTAAGATTCATCGCAGTAAAGGTAGTGTCCTGCACGTTGTAGTCGTTGCACTTTATCCAGACTGAGCTGCCGACGTCGCGACGCTCGATTATGTAGCCAGTTACACGGGCACCTGGTGAAGGTACGTAAAGTTTAGATAAGGCGAAACGTAGTCCAGCAGTGAGAGTGCCTGGGCTGGAAAGTCAGCCGCATGTCGATCGAGTGATGGGCCAAGGAGTGTGGGAGTTTTACCGCATTAAAACTACCCCGGTGATCAAGAGGACATCCTGGCAACCGCTTTGTGCAACATCTATTAGGGACATACCTAAGGACAATACACTATATACTAGTAGTAGTCTAGTTGTAGTAGTAGTATATTTTTAATTTAATTAAATTTATTTTGCAGTACACCGCAGTCTACCCCCTTTTTTATGACAAGTTCTTACAGTCCATCCTAAGGTTGTCTGGTAGAAATCGCTGTTAGCGATAAGACCGCCATTGTACCCATACATTAAGTTTGTAAGTTTTTGTTACTATTTTGGTGTACAATAAAGTTTTATTCTATTCTATTCTATTCTAGTAAACGGGTGGTGATTACTGTGCCCCGTCTTTTCTAGGGTAACTTGGTGTGTGAATACAGCCTGATGGTGTCCTACTTTATGCTTTGATGCGATCTCCAGTCAAGAGTATTTCTAGGTCAACGAAATTTATGTCTAATATCGTTGATACAGCAGCTCTCTTCTAAAGAAAGGAGACCTGAATCCCAGCAGTGGGAACATTAAAAGGCTGATTATGTTATGTATGTTATATCGTTGATACATAGCATAGCACCTTTCAGTAGTCGACTACGACAGTTAGGATGAGTGAAATGGTTAATAATAGTTGTTAATTTTCTCTACACAATTACTTAATGCTAGGGTTACAGTGGAGCACGAACATGGAACTAACTTTGTGAAAGACGGGTGCCTATGATAGGTCTCTATAAAACCTGTATTACAAGTTGCCTAAGCCTGCTATGTTCTACTTTTTTGTGCGAAGCTGGAGCCAATGTGATCGTAGTTGGATTCTTACCTCCATCATGTGCGGGCGGGTCCCAAGACAGGTCGACGTAGTTCCTGCCGACGCGCAGCACGCGTGGCGCGCGCGGCGGGGCGGGCGGGTTGGCCTTGCCGCGCACCTTGAAGGGCTGCGAGCTGGACGAGTACTTGCTCCAGCCGGCTGCGTTCTTGGCTCGGACACGGAACTCGTATTCGTGACCCGGCTCGAGGTTGTATGCCTGAGAAAGAGTAGTTATGTCAGTAGAGTGCATCAAACAAGAACCAAGTGTTAGAGCAACTACTTCCGCAGATCATGTCCTACTTTGAATTTGAGTCACATGCCGTGTTCACGTAGGGATCCAAGCAAGGCAAAGGAATAAATTAGGAATTTTCAAAAAAAAAAAACCATCGACACGTTAAGAACTAAGAACCTAATACCAGACAAGAAAATTTTTTAGAAAGTTTCTAATATTTTGACAACAGTCATGTAATTGCACTTGAACTGTGAAAACCGCATTTAATAACGGCTATATGAAAACGATTATAATTTTAAGTAGTATATAACTGTTTTGCAGACGGATGAAACTACCTATCTCCTGGTTGGTAGTAGTAACATAAGCAATAATAGGGTTCCGAACGTTTGAATGAAAAAGAGGAACCCTTAACGCCGCCTATACACGTTAAAAAAAGTTCATATCGTTTCTACACACGAGCGCTTTGGCGCCGACAAAATTCTTATTACGTACATGATGAATTGGTCCTATCTGCCGCAGACACCGTGAAATTTCTTAGCGTTAAGTGCATTATGGCTTCTGGTACCGGTCTGATCGCAGTCTGTCCCAGATGAGTCCCACCCAGGGTATTGTGTTAACTTACCTGGTAGTTACAGTCCTTGACAAGGTAATCAGCACTGTTCCAGACGCCATCTTGCACGTCCCTGAACTCCAGCTTGTATCCCTGGATGCGCGCGCCGCCGTCCGATCGCGGTCTGTCCCAGATGAGGGACGCGGCTGAACCGTCCCAGTCCACCACGCGTGGCACGCCTGGTGCGTCGGGGATTGTGAATGGGAACTGTGAAAGAAAAGTGAGGGTTAGTCTTGCTGTGCTGCAAATGCTGAAATTCTGCTTATTTTTACGGTAATCTTGCAACCCCTTCAAAGGTGTCTAGTAAAATATTTAGTTATTAAAATGATAAACAGGTTAGTCCTAACCCATCTGTCCACATATGGGTCCAAAAATATGTTTGTGTTTGTGTCTATAACTCTTATGTGTAGTGTGAACTGTCACTATAAATTGTAGAAAAGTAAATGTTGGTTATGGACACAAAGTTTATCACACATCACATTATCCGAGTTCTATCTTATTATTGTATTGTTTTTTTGTCTGATTCAAAAGACAAAACGCTCGAAAAGTAAGCCGAATAGGTTCATATCCACCAGTTTCAAAATATCTTGGCACTTAAGGCGTTTTGGGATAAAGAGATCAGATACCTCTAGAGGATAAAGATCAAGTGTGTACATAAAATATTCTTGGTATTGGTAATGCAAATGAATGATTTTACCTGTATTAGGCACAACGAAAGTAAGTTGTAATTTAAAATAAAATGTGTTCATATGGAAATACATACCTTAGCAGTAATAGGATCCTCCATAGCCAAAGGCTCGGACTGTCCATACTGGTTCTCTGCGCGAACGCGGAACCAGTACTTGCGGTTCGGTTCCAGGCCCATGACGTTGTAGTGGCAGTTGCGGACGAAGGATGATATCTTTGACCATACCTGGGGGTAAAAGTTATAGATTAAGTTAGACATAATAGATTTTAACTATGTCTTCTTTTTGTATCAAAAGACGTGACTACGTTCAAATTATATTCTTCTCTTTCTTTCTTTCTTTTATCATATAATTTCTTTTTTTTCTTTCTTATTTTTTTAGACATCACTATAAACACCAAACAGCGCCATTGTATAAATTGACTTGTGATATTTTGGATAAACTATTCACAACATTAATGTGTCTATGTAGGAAAAAATTGTGTTTTTTTTGTTTGTGATTCTTCACAAATAAATAAATTAAAAAATAATACATACGCCGCTTTGATCCATCTTCTCCACCACGTAGTTGGTGATGGGAGAGCCGCCGTCGTCTAGCGGTGGTTTCCAAGACAACGTGCAAGTGTCCGGAGTGATGTCATACGCGTCCAAAGGTCCGAGAGGCGGTGAGGGCCTGTCTACGACTAGTACCTGGAGGGGGAAAGAAGATTGTGAAGATTTTTGGGTATCAAAATGGTATTGAATGAATATATTTTGCGATATTTTGACCCATTTTTTTCATTATTTTGTGATTAAATATGTTAGCTTATTAACCAATGGGAACACGGGAAACTGTTTACTGTTGCTATTGGTTGATCATAGATAGTGTCGAACGGTCACTCGAAACGCTGATGATGATGCTGTTTTACACTCTGTAAGTCTGTAAGCGCTGCGTAACAGTTACAATAGATTGTCTGTTTTAAGGTAGAATAATCAGCCTTATAATGTTCCCACTACTGGGACTCAGGCCTTTCCACTCGAGAGGAGAAACTAGGAGAGAGAATGGGTCGTAACCCAACCACGCGGGCCCAGTGCGAGTTGGTAGATGTCACGTCTTAATTTTTTTGTTCTAGGACATGCCGGTTTCCTCGATCTTTTCCTTCACCGTCTTGAGAGTGGTGATGAAATAAATTACACAATGTAAAGCGTCTGGCTGGGTTTGAATCCGCGGCCTACTATTCGTAAGTCGAGGCCGTTACCACCGGATCACCACTGCTCTCGTTTTAAGTTCCTAGAAATAAGAAGTTCATCTTACCCTGCACGTTGCACTGTCAGATCCTTCGCTGTTAACCAGCTGGATGGTATAGGATCCTGTGTCCGACCTCTTAGCAGGCACGCAGTGGAAAACTGTGTTCGTGTCCGAGGTGACGAAACGGATGCGGTTGTCCGGGGACACTTCCTCGTTGTTTATTATCCATGATACCTGGTCAGGGAAGAATTCAGTTTTCAAGTTTAAGTAGTACAGAAGATAAGTAAGATTTTGAATCTTACTCGACAATGAAAGGGGATCAAATAAAGATCTGCTCTAAAATATTGTCACAATGTGTCTACAAATGGCAAATTAATGGACTGGTATTCACACTTATTATATTATCATGTAGATAATAAATAAACATAGACTTCGAACTCATGAGAACAAAATGCTTATAGCATAACCTCATTAAAAATTGACAACCATCAATTATTATTCGAAGTTACAATGAAAACAAAAGGTTATAGGCTGTCCCCCACGGTTTTACCCGCGTCTTTGGTTACTGCTCCGCTCCTATTGTTTGTAACGTGATATTATATAACCCGCTGCCTTCCTCAATAAATGGGCTATATAATGTCCAACAGTAAAAAATATTTTTTTTAAATTCGTACCACTGATTCCCGAGATAAGCGCGTTTAATCAAACAAAATTCAAATCTTTCCTCCAATAATATTAATTTAGGAAAGTAAAGATAATTTTACTATCTCACCTTAGGCCTTGGATTGCCAGTAAACGGCACAGTGATCTTGATCTCCTCTCCAGCAATGACCGTGATATCCCTAAGGCTAAGGTCACTGGTGATCTTCGGCGAGTTGGGAGGCGCGGCAGCCCTGATAGCATCAGAACTGGCAGAGTACGGGCCCTGACCAGCCGCATTTACTGCTGATACACGGAACTCGTATTCGTGGTTCTCTATAAGACCAGTGACTTTGTAAGTTGTGTCAGGAATGTGAGCGTGAGAAGCTTTCGTCCATTTATCTTCAGTAATAAGGCGTTTCTCGACGATGTAGCCGGTGATTGGTGATCCGCCATCGTGACGGGGCTTCGTCCAGGTGATAGTGATGGAAGATTCCGTTGTCTCCACAGAGCGAGGTGCTCCGGGCGCGCCTGGCGGGTCGAATGGATGTCTCGCCTTGATCGGTTCTGTAGTTTGAGCTGGATCTGATTGACCGTATTGGTTCTCTGCCATAACCCTGAATTCGTAATCTTTTCCTACAGTCAAGTTCTTTACGCGCAAGAACGGAGTCGTGACGTAGCCAGAAACTTTAGTCCAGTTAGCAGTTCTGCCTTCGCGTTTCTCAACGACGTAATTGGTGATCTCGCCACCGCCGTTGTCCTTCGGTGGGTTCCAGTATAATGTAAGAGCTTCGCCTTCAAATTCGTCAGCGCGCAGGTTCTCTGGTTTACCAGGCCTGTCCAAGACACGCACGTTGATAGTAGCTGTGTCATATCCAGATGGATTGCGGAGCTGGAGACGGTATTGTCCACCATCTGATCTCTTAGCGTTCTTGACGACAAGGGAAGCAGAGTCTGGTGTAATCTTCTGGAATATTCTGGAGTCGCCTTCAACATCGAGAAGGTTGTCATCGGCGAACCATTGCGCAGTCGGTTGCGGGAAACCAGTGTATGGTACATGAATGGAGAAGTCTTCTCCAGCACGCACAGTAATATCCCTAACTCCACCAAGATCCATGCAAGGTTTGTTCGGCTGTTCAGCGATGATAAGCTCAGCGGTGGGCTTGCTAGGATCTGAGCGGCCAACATCGTTGACTGCGATGACCCTGAACTGGTATTCAGCTCCTTCCTTGAGGTTGGGTACAGTGTGTACCAGGCTGGGAGTAGGCACATCGTTGACGTCCTTCCAATCTTTGTCTCCCTTGCCCTTCTGTTGGATAATGTAGCCCTTGATCTTGGCTCCACCATCGCTCTTAGGCGGCCTCCAGGACAGAGTAACGGAGTCTTTAGTGACTCTATCCGGTTTAGGTGCTTCCGGCGGGCTTGGTTTAAGACGTTGCGTTTGCGCAGTGATCGGTTCGGTCGGCTTGCTAGGCTTGCCGGGTCCGGCTTCATTAACAGCGATGACACGGAATTCGTAACGGTTTCCTTCGCGTAAGTCAGAAACTGTGTAGCAAGTGTTGGGTGTTGGGTAGTTGTTAACCTTGACCCAGTCACCTCCGCGTTCTCTCTTCTCGACATAGTATCCAGTAATGGGTTTTCCACCGCAATCCTTTGGTGGATCCCATTCCAAAGCGCAGCTGTTTGAGCTGTAACCAGTAACCCTTGGTGTGTCTGGTGCATCTGGTGGGTCGAATGGTGACTTCGCAAGTATGGGCTTGCTTTCCAACGGGTCAGAAACTCCGTATAAGTTCTCAGCACGTACTCTGAACACATATTTCTTGCCTTCTGTCAAGTTCTTCACAGTGAACGAGCATTTAGGACAGAATCCGGCAACTGTACGCCAGTCGTTAACGCCGAACTCGGCAACTTCGACAACGTAGCCAGTGATCTCACTGCCACCGTCATCTGTAGGTGGTTGCCAAGATAGGCTGACAGCGTCGTGAGATACTGGTTGGCATAGAAGAGGTCCTTTAGGCACTCCTGGTTTATCAACAACAATAACTTCGATATCAGCAGAGTCTGTACCATGAGCGTTGGATGCTGTAATGGTGTATTTACCAGCATCATCGCGTACGGACTTCTCAATAGAAAGTTTAGTTTCATCTGCCTTTGTTTCGGCAGTAATCCTGTATGAGTGGACAATAGGAAGTGATCCCTTGGTCCAGGAAATGGTCGGTGTTGGAGCTCCACTGATTGGAATGTTGATATTGATGGGTTCTCCAGCACGGACCTTGATCTTCCTGCCTATCAAGTGGTCTAAACTCAATTTCGGGCTTTCCTTCATTGGCTTGGCGATGAAGACGTTAGATTCGTCTGAAGGCTGACCAGGTCCAGCAGCATTGACTGCGGAAACCCTGTATTCGTATTGATGTCCTTCTTGAACTCTATCATCGTTGTATTCGTTCAGCCTGACCGGTTCTTTGTTCAACTTGATCCAGCGGCCAGTAGCCTTATCTCTCCTTTCAACATCATAACCAAGAATGTTGGATCCTCCGTTGGAGATAGGTGGAGACCATCTAATGTTGATGTGGTCTTTGTCAGCAGCCACAAGCTCTGGTTTTCCAGGCTTTCCAGGTACTGTGTACTGGTTCTTCGCAATGATTGCTTTGTCAGTGACTAATGGTTCAGAGCGACCTTGCAGATTCTCTGCGAAGACTCGGAACTCATACTTCGTGCCTTCTGTAAGACGAGGTACAGTAGCATGGGTGAACTTCGGATTGATGTAAGTAACAGCTGGTACCCATCCACCTCCGTGTGTTAGATCACGCTTTTCAATGACATAAGCAGTCAATTCACTGCCACCATTATCCTTAGGTGGTTTCCATGACAACGTGACAGATTGAGCCGTGATTTCTTCGTATTCAAATGGAGGTTGAGGTGCTCCAGGTACGTCAAGTACAATAACTTCGAAGCTACCTTCGTCTTGTCCAGAATCGTTCTTCAATTTCAGATTATATTTGCCAGCGTCTGTACGCTTGCAGTTAACTGTGTGGACAATGGTATGGTGACCGACAATGGTGACCGTTGTCCTCTCGTTAGCGACCACTGGTTTTCCATCACAAGTCCATGTAACCTCAGGAATAGGTTCTCCAATGAAGTTGACATCCATATGGAAGATAAGTCCAGCCTTGATACGGATCTCTCTAAGCGGTGTGAGAATCTTAGGAGCGACAAATCTGTCTTTAGCAGTCACAATGTCAGATGGTTCAGAAGGCTCTGACTGGCCGGCTTGGTTAACAGCGATGACGCGGAATTCGTAGTCTTGACCTTCAATAAGATCTGGAACCGTAGCCTTATTCTTGCTAGGAGGAACATGCACAGCATTGACCCAATAGGGGCTGCCCTTCTCCTTCTTCTGAATGATGTATCCGGTGATTGGTGATCCACCGTCTGACTTAGGCTTCTCCCATTCAAGGTCGGCGTGGGATTTACTCCAGTCTGTAGCCTTAGGTTTACCTGGAGCAGATGGCTCATCGAATTCGTTCTTGGCGACGATGGCACGGTCTAACTCCAAAGGCTCAGATTGTCCAATCGCGTTAACCGCGCTTACTCTGAATAGATATTCCTTCATGTGGATTAATTTGGTAACTTGGTGAGATAAGAATGTGCTCATACCAGCATCAGACCAGGTACCACGAGATAGATCCATCTTCTCGATAACGTAGTGTAGGATTGGTGATCCACCATCGTCCAAAGGTACCTTCCATGATAGACTGCAAGATTCCTTGGTAACGTCAGATACAACTAAAGGTTTCTCAGGTCTTGAAGGTTTATCTAAGACGGTGACTTGGGCAGCAGCTGAGCATACTCCAAGGTCGTTCTTCAGGGTCAACTTGTAAACGCCTCCGTCAGCGCGGACGGAGAATGGAATGTCTAATATGACCCTGTTGTGAAGAATCTGAATATCAATTCTGTCTGATGGGTGGACAACTTTGCCGTTGATCTGCCATTCGACAGTTGGTTTCGGCGATGCCTCGATAGGAATCTCGTATTGGATCCTCTGGCCAGCCCTGACAGTTTTGTCTGCCAATAGCATTTTGTCGAAGTGTGGAGCACAGAATCTGGCCTTAGCCACTTGCGGTGTTGAAGCGTCACTGGGTTCTCCATTACCAGCCTTGTTGACGGCAATCACCCTGAATTCGTACTCCTCTCCCTCTTGAAGGTTTGGTACTGTAGCAGTTGTCGTGTTGCCTGGTACCGTCGCAGCGACTTCCCAAGGTCCATACTTCTTCTTGGCTTCGATAACGTAGCCAGTGATGGGTGATCCACCATCCTTCTTGGGTGGAACCCATTCAAGATCCATGTGGTCTTTGTCCCAGTCCTTGACGACAGGAGTTCCAGGTTTGTCTGGAGTTCCATAGGGGTCCTTGGCTGTGATTGGCTCATGACCGACCAATGGCTGTGATTCGCCGAGTTTGTTAACAGCACGGACTCTGAAGTTGTAGTCGTGTCCTTCGATAAGGTGGTCGATTCTAATGCTGCAAGACTGGACTTCTCCAGCTGGGATCCAGCGCATGGTTTCTTGGTCCATCTTTTCGATGACGTAGTGAGAAATCTCTGCTCCACCATCGTCCTTAGGTGGCCTCCATCTCAGAGTGCAACCTGACTTAGTAATGTCATCAGCACGAAGAGGACCTTCGGGCGGTGTTGGCACATCCATAACAGTGATCTTAACTGTAGCAGAATCTGTGCCGTTGATGTTTCTCGCCTTGAGAGTGTAGACTCCAGAATCAGCCCTCTTACCGTCAATAACACGAATCTTGGTGCTATGTGTGTCATTGACAATCTTAACCCTGTCGGAATTCATGATAAGGTTATCGCCGTTAAACCATTCCTTAGTAGGAGTAGGTTCTCCAACGACTGGTACATCCAAGTCAAAGTTCTGTCCGACTTTAATCTTGATATCGAACATGAAGTTCCTGTCAATTTTAGGTGGTAGATTCTTGGGTCTTGCAAGATGTGGTGCTGTTCCATCGCTGGGTTCGCCTTTACCGGCTTTGTTGACAGCTCTGACGCGGAACTCGTAGGTGTTTCCTTCAATAAGGTCTGGGACCTTACCGGTTGTGACGTCACCCTCGATCTGGGCGCATTCTTCCCAGTCTGGGGCGAACCTGTCCTTCTTCTCGATGACGTAGCCGGTGATGGGTGCTCCACCATCGGCCTGTGGCCTGGTCCACTCCAGCTCCACGAAGTCCTTGTCGAAGTCCTTGATCTTGGGTGTGCCGGGTTTGCCGGCGACATCGAACGGATTCTTCGCTTCGGTTGAGTGAGGTGTTGTGAGAGGCTCGGATTTGCCTTGCCTGTAAAAAGAAAAAAAGTATTTATTAATAAAAATGTCTTACTAGTTTTATTATTTAGACTCTTTAGGAGGTTATTAAGCTCTTTGGAAAGGCATTGAGACAAAATAATTGCCAAAAACGAAACGATTATCGCTATATGCAGGAGAGTCGGTATTTTCTGTTTTTACCACATTTTTCCTAGGTTCGTGACATTTAATTACGTCACGAAGTAAGTCTCTTGCATGATCTTGCACCTGAGTTTAAATTCAGAATAAAAACTCGACATTTTTTATTTATTAGTATGGATTACCGATAGTTCCAGAGGGAGATGAAGTTTCTTTCACTAATTATTTATCATGCCTTATAAAGTAACGTCTGCTTATCTAACCTATTATGTAAACAGTTTAAATAAATAATAAAACCAATACACACCTATTAACGGCCCTGACCCTGAACTTGTACTTGTGTCCCGGGGTCAAGCCATCGACCGCCAGGCTGGTCTGAGGTCCGTCAGTCTCTCCAGCAGTGACCCAGCGTCCGGTAGCCTCGTCCATGCGCTCCACCACGTACTTATCGATGGGCTGGCCGCCGTCGTCGGACGGCGGGTTCCAGGAGAGCTTCGCGCCGTTTGCGTGAACGTCTGATACCTGGAGGAAGGAAGTGGGTTTTAGTATGAATAAAGTACGATTGTTATTTTCGTGATAAGGTATATAGTTATTGCACTTCAAATGGACCTTATTTCTATGCATAAAAGTCGAATGAAACTCGGTAGTGACTTATATTGCAGAACGTGTCTACATCTCTGATATTTTTTTGATTTAGCTTCCTAAGCTTAAACTAGCAAAAATGTTGAAGATGGATGTGTGGAGTGACGAGAACAGGTAAAGTGAGAAATGAATATAATTAGGGGAAGTTTGAAAATGACACCAGCGATGGCAAAGTTAAAAGGGAATCGTTTGTCCTGTTATGGTCAAGTGAAGAGAACAGACGAAACGCATATTACTAAAAGAGTTATGAGTGGATGGATGGAGAATTCGAGAGAAAGAGGATGGAGAAAGAGGAAGCCAAAAAAAGATGGATGGATGGTGTATGAAAGAAAAGGAAGTTACTGATAGCGATAGAATTGAAGAAAAATGAAATAAGGGCAGTACAATGATGATTTAAGCTGGCATTTAAAAACAACTTATACTGTTATTAATATTAAATACCCTTTGAGGAGTTTATCTTTTAAAGGTTAACCTATTTTTTTTTAATACCAATAGCTAAGCTATCTAAGCTGAGCCCCATTTTTGAAATGCAACAAGTACCATAATTAATAAAAGACTTGATCAGCTATTTGTACTAACCTTGAGCGGTCCTCCAGGCGGGCTGGGCACATCCAGCACGATGACTTCAACTTCAGCCACATCCTTGCCGTTGGAGTTCTCTGCAGTGATAGTGTACCGCCCACTGTCGCCGCGCTTCGCCGACTTGCAGTTAAGCTTAGTGTTGTAGTCCGAATGCTGCACTTTAGTGTCGCCGCTAGATTTGACCTCCTTCTTCGCGAGGAACCATTTTGTTTCGGGCATTGGTTCACCAGATACCTGTACAGAAATAATAGCGTTAAAATTAATATTGATAATTGTGATCCCAGGGCGCAGGATCGAGGCTTTGGAACGCAAAGGGCACATGAAAAAATACGGGTCAGTAAAATTCTGACACTCCCTCTTGTTCCGGGAACGGAAGTAATTTTATTGTACACCCCAAAAAGAAGGCATAACGTGATGTTTTATGAATTTTTGATGGTCTTACCGATCAGTTAATCTCTGGGTAAGCGTGAAAAAAGATTTGAAATTACATAAGTTCCGTTATTAGATAAAAATTAAAATTGCAAACCGGAGTGATTCACTCTAATCTAGGATTAACTGCCAATCTTTCTCATAACTGTCATAAAAGCTTAAGTACTAAGAAAGTTTTATGTCAAGAATTTAGAATCATTTATACTAATATTATAAAGCTGAAGAGTTATTTGTTTGTTTAGAACGTCGATATGTCAGGAACTACTATTTCGGATTATTATGCGTATACTTAAGTAACAGGTTTTCAATTCTACACATACATTATTACGCAACTGCCCTAGAAGAAAAGTACCTACTGTTTTTATATAGCTCAAATAAATATCCAAATACTGACCTTGACATCAAAGCCGAACTTCTGTCCGACCTTGATCTTGATATCAATAAGGTTGGTCCTGTCGATCTTGGGCGCCAGGTTCCTGGGCTTGGCGACGATCGGGTGCGTGCTGTCGCTGGGCTCTCCTGGCCCCGCCTTGTTCACGGCGCGGACCCTGGGTGAGGAAAACAAGGGTTTAGATTGGGGTACAGGATTGAAACTGTACACGCGTAGACAGACGCGTATCCGTCAACGTGGCAACGTCGTGCCGTCGCGTCGGTCGTGTCGTTGCAGCTTCATCGACAGTTTCACAGTTTTGGTATGTAAGCTTCACACAGGCGTACATCAAGCGTATAATGAAGGATACGCGTCTGTAACATTTGATGACATGTCAATCCTCTTTTGGCCATAACGTTGATGTAGGATTTCTATGATAATAAAAGGTCTAAAGAAAGTAGGCCAAACGAGGATTGAATCTGGCCAGTTTTACTTGGCCATATCATGAAGTGGTCAATTTCTAAGATCTGCCCACGACATATGAAATACACGTCTGCTAATTCATTACCAAGCCAAAGCCATTGCTGAACTTTAACTGTAACTTTTGAAGTTCATTAGAAGCGACAAGAAATATGTAACCAAGATTTATGTAACTCATAATATGATTTAAAAGAGTGTCCATGGAGTTTCTTGCACGTTCTTCTCCATAGAGATCTACGCTTTGGAACGTGCAATTTAGCTTTACTTGTATTTTTTTTTTTTTGACTGGCCGACATTCTGACAATTCAAAAGTGCCTGTAATTGGTCTATTTGAAATAAACGTTTCTGATTTCTGATTTCATTGATTTATTTTTCTGCAAAACAAACAGTACCCTGCGTCACTGCGGGCTGACAGCTCGAAACCAGCACTGAGTGAGTGACGCCCAGATATTGCTGAAGTTCGGCACGCTCAGCGCAACTGTATTGTATTTCTGTACTCTTTTTTTTTAATTATTTTGTGTTGTCGCCTATTGTATTGCATATTGCCTTTGTGGAATAAATACTATACTGTTCTACCAACCTGAACTCATAAGTCTGTCCCTCAATCAGGTCCGGCACGGTGCAGGTAGTCTTATCCGCGGGCACTTCGAGCGCCTTCTCCCAGTTGCCAAACTTGTCCTTCTTCTCCACGATGTATCCCTCGATGGGGGCGCCTCCGTCTTCGCGAGGCGGGGTCCACTTGAGGTCCACGTGGTCCTTGTCCCAGTCTGTGACGGAGGGTGTACCTGGAGCGCCTGTGGATGGGAAGAGAGTTAGTATTGTTACAAAAGTACAATTGAGGGAAGAATTAAAAAGAAAATGATATTTCGAAAAACGAATATGATTTATAGATTTGACATAAATATGGCAAAGGCTCAAAAATGTCCCGCGCGGGAATCAAACCCGCGACACGTAGTGCATCAGCCAATCGCTCAACCACTGCACCTTTATTCCATATCATCTTACTTCAAGCCTCCACTTACCAGGTTCGTCGAATGGATTCTTGGCAATGATGGACTCTTCACCGGTGAGTGGTTCAGACTCGCCTTCCGAGTTCACAGCGGATACGCGGAACTTGTACTCCTTGCCAGGAGTTAGACCGGTCACATCGCATTCTGTGGAAAAGAGGATCATTAGTTTTCTGGTATATAGATAATGTGATGCTTGAGGTAATAATAATGACAATCTGCCGAATTCCGGTGGTGGCCAATTTCAACAGTGATTACGCAACTACGCATGAGGTATTATAGTGTGTGGGCTCAAACGCAGAAGATTTCATTTTAATCTTATTTGTTGTTTAGTATAAAGTATTGACCTAAACTGAACACAGGCAAAAGCCCAATTGACCAAAACGCTTCTTAATTCTCGTATCTATCCCATCCTTCTATATACCTATCAAGAAGGGGGGGGAGGAGGAATTTCTAATATGCGTTCAGCACTTACTAGGTTCATCGGAGCGCGCACAAGGCACCCAGCAGCCGGTCTCGGTGTCCAGCTTGTCGATCTGGTAGTACTCGATGGGAGTGCCACCGTCGTCCTTCGGCCTCTTCCACTTGAGGGTAGCGCCCTCTTTGTGGACGTCCGAGATCTGGGGATAAGATGTCAAAATATTACTTTATGAAAGCCATAAATGATGACTAGGTTCAACTGAGAGATGATTGTTTCTTATAACACGATGTCTCATTTAAGTAATGGATGTATGTTTCTCCCTTCTGTCAGAAGCTCAAAAGTTAACTGCTCAAATGTGACCCATTGGCACCTACTACGTTTACAACTTTGAGAATTTAGGAGTTTATGAAACGCAGGCACTTCTAGTTCTTTAGGAAATTGGTATCACCATTAAATCTGGTAACGTCTAACTCTCTGCATTGATTAATTATCATCAACAACCATCAGAAACCATCATCTTCCTGCCCTTGTGCTGTATTACTTGCCGCAATATGTTTTTTGATTGCGTTCTTTCCTGTTACTCATTATGCTATCCCTAACTCTTTTCTTTCATATCACTTCTAAACAAAAGCTTCTAAGATAAATGTTTCTATTATTTCAAAGATTATTGTTTTCTTATGGTTTCGTACTTCAAAAGGAAAAAACGGAACCCATATAGGATCACTTTGTTGTCCGTCCGTCTGTCTGTCTGTCAAGACCCTTTATATCTCTGGAACGCGTGGACGTATCGAGTTGAAATTAAAACCATATACTTAGGTCCGCGGTCCCTTGGAAGCTGTGTAAGTGAACGAAAAAAAAATGATAAGGCCGTTTATGTCGCAAAAAACGTATATTTTGACACACAAGGGAACCAAAATTCTAGAGTACTTCCCGTTGACCCAGAATCCTGAAATTTTGCATAAAGCAAGGTCTTATAACATAAGTATAGGAATAAATCTGAAAACAGAAACTTTGTTGAACGTCAAAAAAAAATTTTTTTTTGCGATTTGGAAAAGCCTCGAGACTCCAATCAGGAATTGAACTCTTTACAAATGTAAGTTCGTACGGAACCCTCAGAGCGCGAGCCCGACTCGCACTTGCCCAGGTTTTTTTTTGTACTTAATTTTTCCTATTACTCTTTTACACGGTGTCTACATTACAATATTTCCGCCTCTCCTATCAGATGTGTGAAAAATCTTCTTCTAGTCTGTATATCTGTCTACAATAATTATTAAGTAAATAAAGGAATATTTTCTCACCTGTAAAGGTCCCTCAGGTTTCAGCGGCTTGTCAGTAACCACGACATTGATGGTGACAGTATCTTTGCCGCTAGAGTTGACGGCGGACACGGTGTACTCTCCCGAGTCGTCGCGCCGCACGGGCCGGATCACCAGCTTCGTGAAGTACTCGGGGCTGTCGATCATGACTGCCTTCGATGGCCGGAGAGGCATGTTCTGGTATCTGGTGGAGATAAAGATAGGTTAGTGGTTGTGATAAGATAAAAAAAAAACATGAAGTAGATTGGACCATTCAATTAATTTTGTTTTCACTTAGACCTTTTTTTCAAGTGGGATATCATTCAATGACTTCTACTGCTCTAATGCGGAACGAGAGGTCGTGTCAGACTTATACTATTTTTTTTTTGACTAACAGACATTTTATAATTCAAAAATGTCATTCATTTCTTTCAGTTGCCCTTTGCATTCTAGGACCGCGGTCTTTTATACGTTCGCGTAGCCCTAGCAGGCATTGGCCCAACTGGGTCCTTTCAGCCTTGCTGACATCTCGTAGAGCACTACGCGCCGTCGACCCGGGCCTGATCAGTAACGAGCGGGCGGGCGACGAGCTATCGATTACTCGTCGTCCGATAGCCCGCTCCTACACGGGTACTTATAATAAGTTAAAAGCTAGAGCACGATTCCACTGACTGAGACTTTGATAAGAAATGACCATAAACGCAAAACGATTTAGACGTATATCATTTATATTCTCTTAGTTATTTATTTATCTAATATAATCCGCAGTCTATCAATCAGTATACATGACAAATCAAAATGTGTCAAGCACGCCACGGTCACCACTACATGACAGACTTAAAACAAATAAATTTTAGAAAAAGGTATTATTTTCTTATGAGTTTTTAAAGGATGGAATCGCTGATTTGTCCGCTGACGCTTAGACCACGCTTTTATTTTTTTATTTATTTTAACGTAGCGGTTGAAAGGTTAAACACTCACCTCCATTCAACAGCCGGTGCAGGTTCGCCAGTGATGGCAGCCTCCAGCTTCAGCGTAGACCCAGCGGAGATGGTCACATCCCTCAGGTGGCGCCTGTCGATCTTAGGAGCCAAGAATCTAGGCTTGGCCAGGAAGTTCTTGCTGGCTTCAGATGGCTTCGATTGGCCAGCCTTGTTGATGGCGATCACACGGAACTGGTACTCGTTGCCTTCGATTAAGCTGGCGGGAGAAAGAGATGAATATTGAAAATATAATAATAAAAAAAAAAAATGATTACCGACTCCCAAAACGGTGAAGGAGTTCCAGAATCAAAAATTCGAAGATATATGACATCCACTAATCCGCACTAGGCCCGCGTGGTAGATTATGGCCCATTCCCTCTCCTAGAGATGAGGCTGAATGCCAGCAGTGGGTACAGCACAAGACACGTAGCTTCAGACGCGTTTCATAGTTTTGTATGTAAGCTTCACGCAAACGTACACCAAGCGTATAATGACGAATACGCGTCTATGAAGCAACGCGTCCGTGTACAGTAAACATTATGCTATTTATCTAACTTACCCATTGACAGTGCCGGAAGGTGTCGGCGTGTGAGTCTCGACAGCCTTCTCCCATAGCGGACTGTACTTGTCCTTCTTCTCGATGATATAACCAATGATGGGTGACCCTCCGTCTGATAGAGGTGGCTCCCACTTGAGGTCTACGTGACTGGCTGACCAATCGTCTGGGACTGGAGTACCAGGTGCATCGGGTGTAGCTATAGAAAAGGAAGATAATGAACGATTAGATATTGAACGTAATATAAGAATTGTGTATTGGCTGTCCAGAGGCCCTACCAACTGAACTGTTAAAGAGATGGAGCTTGACTTTTTAACAAGCCATGGTAAGGCCCTAGGTTTCGGCGCCCGATTTAAAAAACGCTCTATTAGGTCCTAAATCTATTAAAATTTGACTTCAGATTGGATCACACAAAAGAATCATTGAGTTATTTTACTATTAACGAAATTTCTCATGAAGAAACTATTTGCATTGGTGTTAATTATAAAACAAAAAAGCAGGTAATTTTCCAGGGTCGAATAATATATTCTCTAGTTAGAGAAGATGTCTAAAAATCAGAAGCTTTATTTTAAGGTTTAGAGATATTCGGAAAAGGGTTTAAAATCCCGCAAACATCCGTTGAAAAGGGAGGATCCTGCAACCAGACGTGTGTTATGTCTGGTACGATTCCTCCTACAAAATTGTGGATTGATGATTTTATTAACCGGGTCATCATCATCATCATTCTTTCAGCCGATAGACGTCCACTGCTGGACATAGGCCTCCACCAAATGTCGACACAATGAACGGTCCTGTGCGTCTCGCATCGATCGGATTCCCGCAACCTTCACCAGGTCATCGGTCCACCTTGTAGGGGGCCTTCCAACACTGCGTCTTCCGGTACGGTATTAACCGGGTCCTCAATATAAATACAGTCGAAATGGCGGAATATGGACGAGTAAAAGAATACTTACTGAAGGGATCCTTGGCGATGATGGAGCCGAATGTCTCCAGTGGTTCAGACTCGCCCTCCTTGTTCAGAGCCTTCACGCGGAACTTGTACTCGTGACCGGGGATAAGGCCGTCGACCTTATAAAAAGTAATAAAGAGGTTATTACTCGTATAATTAACCAGTTTCTACCAACAGCTTCACCCGCGTGAACATTTACACTGTTTTGTTACACCATGAAACTTTAACGAGTCATATCTCCGCTTATATCAAGAGTAGCGTCAAATAATTAAAACACATTGCCGAGTGAAAGTTCTAGAATCGAACTTACGGACTTCGATTCTAGAACTTTCACTCAGCAATGTGTTTTAATTCAAGCTCTAGAAAATTCCACATTAGTCCACGTCAAGTACCACCATTGTTATTAGTTGATAATGGAATTTGTACCTTCCGTCTTATGCAATAGAGTCGAAATTCGATTGAAGTCGCGAACTTCTGAAAACTGGTTTTTTTTTTGTCTATAACCCCCGAAGCGACTACGTTGTTCTAGAGTGACCTTGAAACGTCTTTTTCTAGAGCGACTACGAGCTCGTCGTATAAGAGCTATCTCCGGACCGGTTTTGTTTCGACAGCTATACAAGTGTGAACTGTGATAAGTGATATTCTCTAACGACCCTTGCGGATTCTTGTGATATTGACATATTGATTGGTAATTTTTGTGTGGAGAAATTATTATTATTTGTGGTAAATAAAGTCATCTACTTGTAAACCTGCATTTGATTACACCCACGTTCGTAAATAAAGAAGATTTAGACTAGTTTATTTATGCCTGTTTAACAAAAATGTAATGTTACCTCCATCTCCGGTACATTGCCGTGGGTCTTGCCCACGGGCACCCAGGAGCCAGTCTCAGGATCATACTTCTCGACCAGGTACGCGTCAATAGGTTCACCGCCGTCGTCCTTGGGCCGCTTCCATTTGAGCGTGCATCCATCTTTGTGGATGTCTGACACTTCCAGCGGGCCTTCCGGTTTGTCTGGCTTGGCTGGAGGAGAAAAATGTTGATTAAATTAATTTAATATAGAAAGTTGACTGTATTTTTCTGACTGTCATTTATGGGATTACGTAAATAATATATCTATACCGTATTCATCTGGGCTTGAGACAAAATGTAAATAAAGAAAACAATGTAGGTTACCTTCGGCCAAGTTCCTTCGACGGGTCTTTTTAAGCACGAAAACGACAATATAACAAAAACAAAACAATTAACCTGTAACTTTAAATTTAACAAAACAAGAAACTTAATGAAAACAACAAAATTTACAACTAAATAACAAGAATTCAACGAAAATATCTGAAAGCGGCACTCTCGTATGTACTCTTGTAGTTTATACTAGCACGTCATGTTTTGTTTTTTGCCTATCCCCATGAGAAAAAGGTGTGAGAAAGATGTGGGGTCGAATACATACATGCATGCGTACACGCGCATGATTTATTATTTTTTAATATACTTACATGTGACAATGATCTCGAGCTCTGCGGTGTCCTGTCCGTACTTGTTGACGGCCTGTATCTTGTACGTGCCCGAGTCCTTGCGCCGCGGGCTGGCGTGCTGGTACTTGCTCAGGTATGGTACGTTCACCACTAGAAAGTAAGAAAAAAAAAAACATTTAAGTCAATCACTAAGGGCCCACGGCGAGTTTTTGTAGAGATGTGAGAGCATCGCTACTAATGCGCGTTAAGGGGTGACCACATGGTTGCAAACCAACGTCCCAACCAAGGTGACCTTGCTGGTTTCAATCCGTGTAGACAGCAGTTGTAATCCATGACCTTCAACCCTCTTGGTTGGGAAGTGCGTTTTCCCAACCACCGAACGTGTTGGCGCGTGGTTTACATCCATGTAGTCGCAAAACAAACCAAACACATAAACCAAGGTCACCTTTGTTGGAACGCTAGTTTGCAACCGTCTGGTTACCCCTTAAACTAACGTTCCAACCAAGGTGACCTTAGTTTGTGTTACGGATTGAAACAAGCAAGGTCCCCCCATCAGTCGCATTTGCAACGCGCTACAGAAGCGATGCCAACGAGCTACTAACGCTCTACAGCATCGCGGCTGAGATTGTTTTCTCGATTTCTTAAGTCTTCTACAGTCTTTCAAATCTGTGAATAGTTTAAGGAGATAAACTTACATTTCAAGCCATTGCCGCTGCTAACAGACTTGCCATTGAGCGTCCACGTGACTTCAGGAGCGGGTTCTCCCGATACCTTGACGTCCAGGGAGATGGGCTCTCCCTCATGCACCTTGATGGTACGCAGGTTGCGACGGTCGATCTTGGGAGCCACTGGAACAAACAAAAAAATATTAAAATCTATTGTATGTACTTTTTAATAAGGTTCGCGGGAATTCAATGGATCCAGATACACAGGATAATATTATTATTATACTATTATAAATAATGAAGATTTCTTAATCATAAAAAGCTAAAAGTAGTAAAACTATAACAATGGTTCTTAAAAACAATACAGCTTGGCAAATCAATATGAAACTGTAGATAATTTAATTATATTGTTAAGAAGTAAGACTAACAGAGGATAAATCTTAAAAAAAGAAGACAAATGTGTCTCGGACAGAAAAAATAACAAAATAAAAACAATTCTACAAAACAAAAGTAGATCTGTGTGAGCCCAAAATGCCTCAGCATAATTATGCTGCGATATTTAAAAATTCAACCTACGTGAATTTAACTTTATGTCATACAAAATAACGTTATAGAGATCTGAAGTCTCACAGTTACAGCTCTTCATCTTGAAACAATAACTTTGTTTTTATTAGAGAAATTATCTTGGAAAAATTATAGAAATTATCTTGGATAAATTATAGAAATTATCTTGGATAAATTATAGAAATTATCTTGGATAAATTATAGAAATTATCTTGGTTGTAAACTCACGTCTCCTAGGCTTGCAGATGACAGACTTGCTGGCGTCCGAAGGCTCTCCGGGCCCAGCCTCGTTGATGGCCTTCACACGGAACTCGTATTCCGTGCCCTCGTCTAGGTGTGGCACTGTTGCCTTCTCGTTGTCGTTAGGTCCGACCTGAATCGCAAAAAATACATTTTAATAAATTGTACTTGCTATAGGATATCACACCAAATAACCGGCCAAGTGCGAGTCTGACTCGCGCATGTTGGGTTCTGTACCATGTATACAGCATTAGACATTTTAAATAGGCAAAAAGATCACGTTGTTGTATTTATTTTATTTTAATTATTTATTTTTATAATAATAATAATTATTATTATCAAATACATATTTGACATAAAATGTAAAGTAAAGAACAGTCAATTTAATTTGAATACTAGGAAGATCCTGTATCTTAGGAGTTAAAAAAATATTTATTTTTAAAGCGAATATACAATTAAATCTTCTGTGAATATTTCAAGCGTTGGCTGTTATTAATATCCAGCAAAAAAAAAACGGTAATAGAATCACGTTTGCTGTATAGGAGCCCCCCCCATAAACATTTATTTTATTCAGTTTGTACTTTTTGTCATAGCAGCAACAGAAATACATCATCTGTAAAAATTTCAACTGTTTAGCTACCATGGTTCGTGTGATACAACCTGGTGGCAGATAGACCGACAGCGGAGTGATAGCAATAGAGTCCTGTTTTTACCCTGCGCGTACGGAACCCTAAAAAATGATTTTTGTATATAAGCCAGTCAGTAGCCTGACGCAAATTTCCTACAGGCTTATAAAACACCTGTTCTTCTAAATAAATAAATGTTTTCGAAAGAAATAGACGGTAAACTCACCTCGCAAGCCTTCACCCATTTGGGCGAACCCTTCTCCCTCTTCTCGATGATGTATCCAGTAATAGGAGCTCCGCCATCTTTGATCGGCTTCTCCCATTTGAGGTCCACATGGTCCTTGTCCCAGTCCACCACTTCCGGCGTGCCAGGCTTACCAGGCTCGTCTGGAGACGAAATAGGAATATTAGCACATATGTGTGATGACAGCAGTGACAGCAGTGACAGCAAGCGTAATGTAACTAAAACACAACAAAAACTCACCGAACGGATTCTTCGCAATAATCGAATGGTCAGCCTCCAGTGGTTCAGAGACTCCCTCATTGTTCACAGCAGACACCCTGAACTTATACTCATGGCCTGGTACAAGATTCTCGATTTCAGCCTTGGGGTCTTTGGTCTTGAGGGCGGGCATCCACCTTCCAGTCTCAGTGTCGAGCTTCTCCACGAGGTAGTGGTCGATGGGCGCGCCGCCGTCGTCTAGCGGCGGGTTCCATTTCAGTGTGCAGCCTTCTTTGTGGACGTCGGAGATCTGACGGAGGAATTGACGGAGTTTAGTGTATTAGTTACCATCGCGGTGTAAAGATTAGTCAGCTAGACTCTGCATTACCGAATGCTAGCTGTCCAATGTACGCCAGGCGTTTGAAATCGCAGAACGATATATTTAAATCCATTTGGGCAGGCTTCTTTCGTGGGGTTTTAACTTATATAAACTTAATAATGTACAGCAGTGGTAAATAGTGGTTCCGTCTCCTAGAGAGGAGGCCTGAGTCCCAACAGTGGGAACATTAAAAGGCCGACTATGAGTGGTAAATAGCCGGAATTTAATGCAACAAGCCAATCATCACTAATCAACATTTGCGTTAAAAAAGACACTCTGGTAGATGTGCACAATAAATAAATACTAATAGATATTTCAAATAGAATGAAGTATCATTAAGATTACGTATGAATAATAAATATGTATATAAAATAATTATAATTGAAATAACTCAAAATATAAAGACAACATTTTTTAGTTTTTCTACGCCATAGAAACGACACTTGTATTGGTTACATACACAATCGAAAATTCTTGTGCCAAAACTCACACATAACTCGATTTTTACTAAACAATCACTATTCAAACAAGAGTTTGAGTATTGGTCAACAAGTGTTTGAGTGGTGCCTTTAGAAACTCAGGTTTTAGGCTTCTGATCACCGTTTATTTTTTTTTAATTGTTATAAACTAGTGTAGTATTTTTTTTTAGTTGTTATTTATATTATTCAGTGCAGTTTCTAAACAAAACCCAGTATCTAATTTTTTTTTTTTATTTCCAGCAGTAGAAGATATTTCAATAATATTTCCAAGGTTACCTTGAGTGGTCCCTCAGGTTTGGCGGGCACATCCAGCACAATGATCTGGATGGTGGCCTCGTCCTTGCCGCTGCTGTTCTCCGCCTTCAGCACGTAGGTGCCGCTGTGCTTGCGCGACGCCACGATCACGGACAGCTTGGTCCTGTAGTCTTCTGTGTCCACAGACAGGTCGTCGCGGGTTGATAGACGTTCCTTGTTGTGGAACCTGGGGGGGATGGCAAGAAAAAAACTCATGAAATTGGCCTATTTGAAGCTAAGGTTAGCATATCTTATTTAAGCTATGATAGCCTTATAATGTTCCCACTGCTGGGACTCAGGCCTCCTCTCTAGGAGAGGGAATGGGCAGTAATACACTACGCAGACCCAGTGCGGATTGGTAGATGTCACATCATGTCTTCGAATTTTTGGTTCTAGGAAATGCCAGTTTCCTCACGACGTTTTCCTTCCCCGAATTTGAGAGCAGTAATGATGAAAATAAATTACACAAAGTAATGCACCTGAGTGCACCTGACTGGGTTTGAATCCACGACCTAATACTCGTAATTCGGTACCGTTATCACTACAAGAAAAGGATAAGCCCAAAAGTCCCGCTATGACTCAAATCTACTAGCTAATATGGTGTTCAAAAGCCTCATCTAAACTCATTATTTGCTGTGGCTGAGCAATTTTTGCACCTAAAAGCAATGATTATCAGGCAGGAATTAGCTTGTACTCACCATGTCTTGGTTGGTGGCGGTTCACCGCTAACCTTGACGTCCAACCGGATGTTCTGTCCGGCCTTGAGTGTAATATCACGCATGTTCGTGCGGTCGATCTTTGGCGGCGCTGCAAGTAGAAAAAAGTTCTTGAGTAATGATGAAATTAAGAATGTAATAAAGCTCAATGTTATGCGTAGACCCAATAACCATATCGTGAAAAAATGCCTTTACAGCCATGTACAAAGAAGAAAGGGAGAGGTAGACCGCAAATTACCTGGATGACAAATGTCCGCAAGGCCATGCAAAATCTTAGCCTTACAGATGACGATGCTAATCAGCGAAATGAATAGCACCGAATGATTAAAAAAGCAGACCCCGCGTAACGGGAAGAGGCGAGGGCAAAGAAAGAAAGAAAAAATTAGTCCACATATTCATCACTTGTGTAGAGACGCTGATATACAAAACTACACCAATTTAACTTCACAATAACCACTAGGAATCAATTTGCGAATAATATAGTGGCAATGTCGTATCGTCGTGTCGTTTCATAGTTCTATGTAAGCTGTGAGGCGTACATCAAGCGAATAATGTCGAACACGCGTCTATGAAGCGACGCGTCTGTGGACAGAAGGCCTAACTCTCCACTTAGACTCTACCCTTCCCATCGAGAGGTTCCGGGGAAGACGGTGGCACAGTGGTCACGTGCTGCCGTGGACAGTGAGGCTCAGGGGGGACCGTTGTAGACCAGTCTCCTCAGGAATGTGCTGTAAAAGGCGTTACACAGAAGAGGTTCCGAAATGGTCTTTTGAGACCCCCCCTTCTATGTGCTGATGGTGATAACTGGGGCGGTTTTGGTGAGGTAAAAATCCCACACTTCCCGGACTTATCCCCAAAGTCCGGGCGCCTTCTGAAGGTTTCCCCTGGAAAACAAAAAAAAAAGGTCTATCTCTCCACTTACCAAATCTGTCCTTAGCCAGAAGGTTTTCGGTAGGCGCCGACGCTTTGCCGGGCCCAGCCTTGTTGACGGCCTTCACGCGGAACTGGTAGGTCTTGCCTTCGATCAGGTCCGGTACACGGGCCTCGGTCTTGTGTCCGGGTACCTGCAGAGAAGTTAGGGGTTAATATGGTTTTACTGGGCAATAATCATAACATGAACATTCTATGAAGGTTATACTAGGAAACATTACCATAACAGTCTTTATATGTGCTTTAATATTTTTGCCGGACCCAAAAATCGAAAACTATCACTGATCGGACATTAGGCAACATTGCTATCTGGCCTTTTTAGGTTCCCGTAACTCGAAGGGACAAAAAGGAACCCTTATAGAATCACTTTGTTGTCGATCTCGGGAAGGCGTGGAAGCATCGAGTTGAATTTTTTTTTTTTTTAAAGAGAAGGCGTGATTGACTCATCAACACCCTATTTTTTTCACAGGTGTTTTTAAGACAGACTAGGAATAAGAACGTATTTTTCGATATTCAACCCTTAAAGGGGGTAAAGAGGGTTTCATGCGAGCGACGCCGCGGTTATAAGCTAGTATAGTAATATTTGTAAAATTTCAAAGGATACATACCTCAGCAGCCTTGACCCACTTGCCGGTGTCGCGGTCCTTCTTCTCCACGATGTAGGCGGTGATGGGCGCGCCGCCGTCGTCCTTGGGCGCCTCCCACTTGATGTCGGCGTGGTCGGCGCTCCAGTCCTTGAACTCGGGCTTGCCGGGCGCGTCGGGCTCGCCTGGGAGATGATAAAATAGAAGCATTTGAATTTTCAAATCTGATGTTGATGTATATTTAAAATTCATCAGATCAAGATCGATTCAAGAACTTCAGGTTTCGACGCCAAGTTTCTGAACGGTTGGTGGGGTAATTTATTTAATATCAAATTAAAAAAACTTTTGTGATTGGTTGAGCAAATAACATAAACTTCATCAATTGCGGGAAGATTTGATACCCAATAAAATTAAACAATCACTTAAAAACCGAAGGTTTCAAAGATCAAAATCAGCTGCTAACCACATCTAGACCATCTTAAGGTTATCTGGTAGAAATCACTATTAGCGATAAGACCGCCATTGTACCCATAGATTAAATTAGTTTAAAAGTTTGGTTACTATTTTGGTGTACAATAAAGTTTTATTCTATTCTAGTATTTTTTTAATAGGACATATATACAGATTTTCAATTTTCTCCCAAAAGAAATGTTCAACACCAAACTTACCATAAGGATTCTTAGCAGTAGTAGCGGCATCAGTAACCAACGCCTCACTCTCACCCTCAGGATTAACAGCCTTAACCCTGAACAGGTAATCCTTGCCCTCATTCAACCCTGTAACATCAGCTTCCGGAGTCTTGGTGGTGCATACGGGCACCCATCTTCCTGACTCCGTGTCCATACGTTCGACCACGTAGCTCTCGACTGGTTCGCCTCCATCGTCTTCTGGTGGCTCCCATTTGAGCTTGCAGCCGTTTGCTGTTACGTCCGATACCTGGAGCGAAATAGTTTGGTTAGTTGAGACAGAAAACAGGGGGAAGCCTATGCAGTAGGGACTTTAAACTGAAATGATGATGTCCCCACTCGTTAATCTAAATAATAAGCTTTTAAACTATGATCTGTCAGCGTGAGCATGGTTGAAAAGCTTATTATTTCATCCAACGCAATCCAATACAATGTTTGATAAAGAGGGAAAGCAAAAAAAGAGAGATAACGCCTGAACGCTCTTTTGGCATTCAGTAATTACATAATTTAGTCGATAGTTTCTAAACATACGTGTTTTTTTTTTAACCTTGACAGTGTTTGGAAAATATATCTAGAGAAAAATATGTTAATAACTTCATAATCACGTTAGAGTGGTTGTATGGAAATGTATCTCGGATTGGTCGTTTTTAATACCATACGACAGAAGTGGAAAATTCAACAAGGCGAGGTTATACAAAATCGTAATCGTTCGGGTGAGGTCGGCCGACTCGAGCCGACTTTACCCGAACGAGCCTTACATAGCCGAGCGTGACTACTCAGTTTCATTCAATATCTACAAAACAAAACAAAAAAAAGTGCGGCTTTAATTTTACTTTAAAAAAAAAAAAAACAATGGTTCCTGTAATACAGCACAGAAGACAGGGTTTACAAACACGCTACAACTACATTGTATGTTGAAAATATGAAACAAAAAAAAAAACAAACAATACAACACATTTACCACAACTCAAAGGAAACCACTGTTACTTGAAAGATATTAAGATATTTATTGTGGAACAAAATTATACTAAAAACAAAAGTACGAATAAACAATAATTATTTTGCGTAACAAAATAGGTACGGGAAAATGGCAACTCTTGTGGTTTTGTCAGCTTTTAAAAGCTTAGAACCTCTTACTAAACGATGTTAAATGACAACGTCAAAACAGCTTCGTGTGATCATTAATTAAAAAAGAAGTGAAGTAAAGAATTCAATGTGACAAAGTTCAAACGTACCCGAAATTTTTGTAGATTATGTTTACGGAACAAACAAGTGGCCAACGGATTGTGGCGCCACATGCGAAACAGACAGCATAGCTGCGGTATTGTTCGAAAGAATATGGATGTAAATACGTGCGGATTTCATCACGCATGCGGGATAGCCCAGCATGCAGAAAGTTTCAAAATGCAAAAAACGCATCCCGCGTGCTTATTCCACGCATTACAATAAATACTTGTATGCAATGGACATTTGCGGGGGTTACGTGTGCGGGGCAATCCTGCATGCGTGATCACAACCGCACGAAATTAAAAACACCCATACCGTGGCCCTGGAACGCAAAGGGCAACTGAAATAACACAGGTGTGTTTTAGTCAGTAAAAGTCTGATACTCCCTCTCGCTCCATCCAGAGCAGGGATATTTGAGGGACCTGTCTTATTCTACTAACCGAGGGGGAACGCCATTGCGTAAAAATTCCATAAATATTCTACCAACCTTCAGAGGTCCCTTTGGCTTCGAAGGCTTGCTGACGACCTCAACATCAATCTCCACGGTATCAGTACCAGAATCATTCTTCGCAGTAACCACGTACTTTCCAGCATCAGCTCTGGTCATCCTCTCCATAAGGAAGGAAGTGTGATAGTCTTTGTTTTCGATCTTCAGCCTCTCTTGGGCTTTGAGGACTTCTCCCTTGAACGTCCATGTGACGGTCGGTTCAGGTTCGCCAATGATGTCGGCTTCCATCTTGAGGTTGGAGCCAACCTTGATCTTCTTCTTCTGTAAGTCCTTGCGGTCTATCTTTGGTTTCACTGTGGAGAAAGAAATATGTTTTAGAATGAAAAGAAGATATTGGAAAAGCCGCGAGAAAAAGTGTCTTATAAGTATCGTGTAAGTGATCTTCTACAGGCCATTATACTTACAGAACCGTGGCTTAGTGACGACACTCTTGCTGGGGTCGGAAGGTTCTCCCGGGCCCGCCTTGTTGACGGCGAGCACGCGGAACTCGTACTCCCGGCCCGGCTCCACGTCTTCGACGCGACCGGTCGGACGATCGCCTGTTGTTTTGAGGCAGTCGGCCCATGATCTGGTGGGAAGAAGCAATGACTTAGTAATGGTTTTACTTAGCATAATAGTTCCACTACGGACTTGAAACAGTAGCGTACCAACTAAATGGTTAAAACATAACGAAAAACATGTCTGGTCTGTTGGGTTAGTGGTTAGTGGCCCTGACTGCTATGTCGAAGGTGGTAGGTTCGTTTTCCATCCAAGACAAATGTTTGTATGATAAGCACGATCATTTGTTCCGTGCCTTATAGGGTGTAGACATCCACTAAGAACAGATTTTTCGAAATTCACCCCCTAAGGGGAAGAAACGGAGGTCCAAATTTTGTATGGAGAAAACGACTTTCACGCGAGCGAGTATTATTATAATTTCGTGCCTGTTTCGTTTCGATCACCTCGAGTAGGCCACGCCTCTGATTCCTTTATTTTGACGTCACATCAACGCTCAGTCACGTGGTCAGAACAAAGGAATAGGAGGCGTGGCCGACTCGAGGCGATCAACGAAAAGAGAATCGAAACGAAACGATTGTAACTTGGCTAGGGGGGCAGGTGGGATCGCAGTCAAGAACCAGTTTATTTATTTACACAGAAATAACACTGTTCAAAGGCGGACTTAATACTTTATGCTTGTTTATATCAATTAAAACAAAAAAAATATGAGATTCTCAAAGTGAAATAGCTTCTATTATATACAAATAAGCTCGTCAACTCACCGTCCACCCTTCTCTCTCTTCTGCACGATGTATCCAGTGATGGGAGCTCCGCCGTCGTTCTTGGGCGCCGACCACTCCAGCTCCACGAAGTCCTTGTCCCAGTTGCGGGGCTCCGGCCGGCCGGGCTTGCCAGGCTCGTCTGCAAATTATATAGCAGGTTAAACACAGAATAGAAATACTTTTATTTGGGTCAGACAGCACAACGGTTACAAACACAAAGTACAGAATGTGCCGAGCGTGCCAGCACCGAAAGGGTGACCACCTCAGCATTCGTAAAAAATAGGAAAAAGTAACAAGAAAGATAACTATTCTTCACGGATGTATCAAGTATTTGCAATCAATAAAATTCTACCTGGAAGTAAAGGTAGGAGAGAAATGTATGAGTCATTATTCTGCCTTGAATTAAATGAAGAACTTAATTCTAATTAAACTTTTCTCGTTCATGATTCATAAATAAATTTAATATAAAAACATCTTGTTTTGATCACCCTAAGGTCTACTGTCCACGGACGCGTAGCTTCATAGAGGCGTATTCGTTATTATACGCTTGGAGTACGCCTGCGTGAAGCTTACATACAAAACTATGAAACTGTGTCGACGAAGCGACAGCGTCATGCAGTCGTGTCGTTGCCGCTTTGTCGACACAGTTTCATAATTTTAGCTACGCGTGCGTGGACCGATTCGATTTGACAGTTATGACGTCACAACATGGCGCTAAGCCAATCCTATGTTATTTGAATCGAATAGTACCTCTGTCATACATTAAGCAGAAGTTTTTGACGGTTTATATTAAAGTTGAACTCACCGAAGGGATTCTTAGCGATGATAGGCTTCTCTGTCTCCAACTCTTCGGATTCTCCCTCCTTGTTGACGGCCTTCACCCTGAACTTGTAGGGCTTGCCTTCCGACAGCCCAGTCACGTTCGCCTTGCAGTCCTTTGCAGTGCCGCAAGGAATCCAGGTTCCTGAGGGTTTAGAGTTATTATTTGTGTAAGAATAAAAGCAATAAAGATATTTGTAGTCATGTAGCCCATATTCAAAAGTATTGTTTATATAAAAATGTTCCAGAAGACAGTTATTAACGGGGAATAACGACCACATATTTTGTTTTTTTTTTCTTACTAGTGTCAGGATTTTCTATATCAACTGACTGATCTTAAAATTTATATTATAAAGCTTTCAAATCCTAATTGCTCTTCCTTTTTTTTACTTTGTTTTACACCGGGATTTGTTCAAGTTTTGTGGATAAACAATACATACGCAAGACACAGAAATGATTGTAGGGCAATTAAATATTGGTTACGTGCGGGATTCCCAGCCAATTGCTAAACTACTACGCCAAATGTGACGAAAAAATAAATTGGATTGCTATTTGAAACTGAGATATTTTTTCATCCAATCTGAATAAGAATACTGATGTTACAATGTGAAGATATCTTGGTCTCTTTAACCTGTACTTTGGCCTGGTTCTGATCAAGGTCACATACACTAACTGTATTTTTATTTTATTTTTTAATTTACGCTTTAACTATTATATTTGTACTCCAACAGAGTGACATATTCGCGCTAGTGAAAAACTCTATAAATAAAGATAAAAAAAAAAACAATTGACAAGCCAGGGTCATGATTACCCTGCCTTGTCAATTTCATTACAAATCGTGCTTATTGTTCAGGTTTAGCGCGAAGCGTGAAGGAGTAACTATCATACACACATACACCCTCATACATACAAACACTCTCTCGCCTTTACATTATTACTATGATTATTACCAGTAAGCGGGTCAAGCTTCTCAATCTCGTAGTACTCGATGGGAGCTCCTCCGTCGTCTTCTGGTTTCTTCCACGTGAGTGTACAGCCGTTCTTGGTGACGTCAGCCACTTCCAGAGGTCCTTTTGGTTTCGAGGGCTTGCCTGTCCATTAAAAAAAAAAAAAGTTAAGCATATTGACCAATTGTATCTGTGAACAGTTTATCATTTAATTGATGGCAACTACGAGTAAAGATAAGAACAATGGTTCTTTAACTTTTGATTCTGATTCTTTCGATTGTAGCGCCATCCACCGGATCCAATTGTATTTTCAAACTATACACAGACTCACTCAAAAATTTATACAAAATCTTGTTTAAAAAAGTTGTTTAGGAGGAGTTGGGTGACAAACCCACGTATAGAAGAATTATATTTTTAAAGATATAATTTATTTAATACACCAAAACTGAAACCCCAGCCCAACGGCAGTTACAACTGTTTTATTTCTTGTAGTTGTAGCAACTAAATATCTACAGTGACAAAACAGGTAAACGATCAAAAAAAAAACCCAGTACTCACCAAGAATAGTGATCTCGATTTCGGCCTCATCTTCACCAACCTCGTTCTTGGCCTTGATCACATACTTTCCAGACTGCGCCCTCTTGCTCTTAGTCATCAAGAACTTAGTGTTATAGTCCACATTGATGATCTCCAGGTTCTCCCTGTTCTGCAGTTCTTCACCCTTGAAGTACCAGGTGACCTTTGCAGGGGGTTCACCGAAGACCTTGACGTCTAGGGAAACTGGTAGACCAGCCTTTACGGTGAGCGGGTTTAGGTTTGTGCGGTCGATTCTTGGTTTCACTGTGGGGAGAAATGGATGATTAAAATCGATTTATCAGTTCTCATTAATTTTTCATAACTTCTCGCGTCTCTCTGTTTATCCGCTTACTAGTCGTAAACGAATTTTAATGAGGTTTTTACTAATCGAAAAAACAATAAATAAGGAAGGTTTGTGTGCATAATTTGCACTTGTGTAAAACCGGGGCGGGTTACTAGTGGCTCTATAGTCAAGCAATGAACCATCAATGCCAGAAAACGCTTAGGTATCAACCCACCCATCCTCAGTGACAGTTATAAATTTCACCTTTACCAAAGATTATTATTTCGTTGAGCTCCTTCGTAATTCTGAGTTGGTTCTTTCCTCAAAAGACCATCTCAGATACTAATCTGTAAATTCTAATAATTCTATTCTATTAAAATCGAATATTTTTTTAATGAAGTTGTGTAATATATTATAATATGTATGTATATATTTATAGTTATGCGTGTTTTATATATAAATATAGACTGATCAATTCGTTAGCAGTACACCGCAGACTACCCCCTGTATTATTTTAAATTTTTACGATCCATCTCATGGTTGTCTGGAAGATATCGCTATTAGCGATAAGACCGCCATTGTACCCATAGATTATAGTTTATGTATAAGTTGTGTTACTTTTATGGTGTACAATAAATTTACTCTATTCTATTCTATCTGCATGGTTTTCATATGACTTGACTTAAGAAAATATTTTGACCCCTGAATTCGTTGCGATGTTTATTCTCAGGGTAGTCAGCTAGAAAACACCGGCTTTATCTAGTTTAAATTATCGAAAAAAAATTTGCAAAATAAATATAATTTATCATCTAAATATCATTTACCATTATTTCCTGAAAGCTCATGAAATCGTTAACGAAGGAGGTACTTACAGAATCTAGGCTTAGCAGTGTGCCAGTTGGTGTTCTCCGAAGGTTCGGACTGTCCAGCCTTGTTCACCGCTCTGATGCGGAACTGGTACTGGTTGCCTTCCTCTAGCTTGGGCACGGTACCCTGGCAGATGTTACCTTGGATCTCCGCGGCCTGGGGGAATAATATAAAGAGTAACAATATGAAATGTTTATTTGCTTTATGCATCAGTGTAACAGTGCTATAATTCTTCGTATAAGTTCAGAGAGATCTTTAAACCTCAGATATGTTAGAGGACAAAATGGTTCCGAACATGACGCTCAACGCTTAAGGGTATCCAACTCGCCATACATTTTCACTGTTTTTCATACAACCGCTCTTAAGCGATTATGACGTTATTACACATTTCTCATTAGATATTTTAGAAACACAGTATCTTGTCCAGTAAAGACCTCTGAAAATTTGCTATTTTGCATGAACTGACACTTCTTATTTTACTCAAAAATGTAAAAAAGTCAAAAAGGTATAACAATATAAGCCTTGCTTTATTCAAGATTCTGAATGACATTTTTTTTTTTTTTAATCTTTTAAGGGTTTAGAAAACACGTATTTTCTGGAACAAGTTTTGTGAATTATTCGAGTAAATCACGGAATTACCGAATGTCAACAGAGTTTTCAGGCGTTATCTCTCTTTTTTTGCATTGCCTCTTCATTAAACATCGCGTTGGATTGCGTTAGATTGACGATAGGCGAGTGGAAAAGGACCCTCTTAATCTACGTGACGCTGCAATGTTGTCCAGTGTCCCGCAACTTGTCCCCCAACACATTGACGTGACGCGGGACATATTGGACAATTTCGCAGCGTGGCACGCCCTGCTGGGGGATATTTTGTCCGCTTATGTATTTGAGGCTTTATTAAACGCTAAGAAGGAGATTGAAGAAAAATTACAGTGTACGATACCTCATTCACTGGAATTCTTATTTAATCTCCTTCTATTCTTCCCTATTCTCTTTTTATGCCTTCTGTTCTTTGAATTATCATACTTCTGCCTTTACAATTAAGAGGTGACCAGACTTGCAAACTAGCGTTCTAACCAAGGTGACCTTGGTTTATGTGTTTGGTTTGTGTTGCGGCTACATGGATGTAAACCACGCGCCAACACGTTCGGTGGTTGGGAAAACGCGTTCCCCAACCAAGGGCGTTGAAGGTCATGGATTACAACTGCTGTCAACACGGATTGAAACTAGCAAAGTCACTTTGGTTGGGACGTTGGTTTACAACCATCTGGTCATCCTTTTAAAGTGACAGACACAGTATGAGACTGGACGAAGTTTTAAATTGAATAGTATTTGAGAAATAGTAGAGATTATATAGAGTTTAATTCAGTAGTAAAATACGCAATTCCAAACCAAAAAGCTTATACAATGAACTACAAAACGTAGGTAATACAATGTACCAAAACGTGTGTGCGTAATAAAAAAAAAAAAATATAATAAATCTTCCCGGGAAAAACTTGTTAAGCAATAGCAGTAATTCATTGATAAGAAAAAAAATACACATACCTTAACAAACTCGCCCCTATCTCTATCCATAACTTCAATAATATATCCAGTGATAGGTGCTCCATTGTCCCTGATGGGGGGCTCCCACTTAAGCTTAGCGGACTTCTCATCCCAGTCCACGATGTCGGGGAGGCCGGGGGCAGCAGGCACGTCGTACGGGTTCTTGGCCAGGATGCCGTGGTCGGTGTCCAGGGGTTCCGACTCTCCTTCCTCGTTGAGGGCTTTGACGCGGAACTGGTAGGTGTGACCCGCTTCTAGGCCTGTTGAGGGTGAAAAGTTTGAAGATTTATGATTTGAAGATCACTGAATCGTTGGAACAATTAGGGTATGAGAACTTGCAGAGTACGGGACGCTGCGCTGTGCCGGTAGTAACTAGAAGCGCCATTGCTTATAAATTCGTGTCCGAGCAATATGCGCAGGGCTCAAGTTTTAGCTGTCATAGCTATGGTCAAAAACCGCCCTTTAACTTTCATAAATAAACAATGACAATCACTGACACGCTTCGTTTGTATGTTAAGTGGTAACGATCTCGCCAGTGACCGTAGACACAATGAAGTGCTTTATGGGCACTTGCAATTTCTTTTGAGAGTCAGAAGTTTTCATACCATTGTAGACTAGACTCTCATAATCTGCGTTTAACTATTAGAATAGTCTTCTAGCCAGCACTGTAGCTGAATTATTACGCATTTAAATATCCTAGAAGAGAAGTAAAACTAATGATTTTGTCTGTACCTTGGCCAGGCTTTCCTTTGGCTGAAAAAAGCTTTTTCTTCTTGTTTCGTCCTCAAATATTGGACTTTTAAAAGATTTTTGATAAGCATCTATTTAAATCCTAAAGTGTGACCCACAGATGCCCCTCAAGTTGAAGGGTAAAATCTACAAACAGTGATAAGACCTGTCATACTGTATGGTAGAATGTTGGGCTGTGAAAAAGACTGATGAAAAAAGATTGCATGTAGCGGAGATGAGAATGTTGAGGTGGATGTGTGGTGTGACGAGAATAAATAAAGTAAGAAATGAGTATATTAGAGGAAGTATGAAAGTGGCGCCAGCGACTGAAAAGTTGAAGGGAAATCGTTTGTCTTGGTATGGTCATGTAAAGAAGAGGGATGAAACGCATGTTACTAAAAGAGCTATGAGCATACAATCATGTGGATGAATGGAAAGGGAAAGGGAGGCTAAAAAAAAAAGATGGATGGATTGCATGACGAGTGACAGGGCAGAATGTAAGAAAAAAAAACGTGTTGCGCCGACCCCAATTAACACGAAACAAGGGCAGGAAGATGATTAATATATCAAGTGTACGAACCAGTAACAGTAGCCTCAGTGGTGTCCGGGTCCACGGTCCCAGCGGGCACCCACTTGCCAGTGACGGTGTCCATCTTCTCCACCACGTAGGCGCTGAGAGGCAGCCCTCCGGTGTGCTTGGGCTTGTTCCACTTCAGCTTCACGTGGTCGGCGTGGATGTCTGATACTTCTAATGGGCCCTCGGGCTTGCCGGGTTTGTCTGTTGGAGGAAGAAGGAATTAGTTTTTTTTTTTGTAGTACCAAAAATTTTTCTAGACTTCTAGAAATTCTGAAAAGAGGTTTGACTTACTAATCGGGTCCTGAAGGGTCCTTAGTATTGAAAACAAGTCGACAATAGCTACGTATAACAGACTCGGGAAGCGGGTTAAGGGCATTCGAATGAAAAATTGTACGTTCTTAGTACCAAAAATGAGTAACCTTTTTTTTTCAAAAGTTGACATATCCATTTCGGTTCATAACTTAAAATGCCATAAAAGTTATCAGCGATGGTGGAAAAATTCTTTTAATTAAAATAAGTATAAAAAAGTTACAAGGTAGAAAACAAGAAACTTTCAAAAATACTGCTATAGTTTTTTTGCAAAATGCTGTTAGTACTTTTATATAATACTAGCTTCTGCCAGCGGCTTCGCCCGCGTTAATCTCGGTTTGTCCATACAAACTTTGGACCCCCATTTCATTCCCTTAAGGGGTGAATTTCGGAAAATCCGTATATATATAATAGCGGATGTCTAGCATTATATTCTTAGCAGTTACAGTTAATTATCCCCTTTTACAAAATGAGTACATACCCAGTACAGTAATTTCCACAGTAGCCTCATCAACTCCGGAGTCGTTCTCCGCCTTGAGGGTGTATACGCCAGAGTTCTGCCACGTCGAGTCGAAGATTTGCATCTTGGTGTTGTAATCTTCGTTCTCGATCTTCAGTCCTGGGCCTGTCTCCAGGACCTGGGTTAGGAAGTAAGAGAAGTTTTAAGGAACCATCATAATTATTTTGAAAATGGAATGCCATCATAAAGCTATCTATCTATACATGTATCAGCATGTTGCTACTATATGCGTAATTATTTTGAACTCGCTCGACGTACATTTTCACTGTTTTTCATACAACCGCTCTTACGAGATTATGACGTTATTACACATTTATCATAACATATTTTGGAAACAGAGAGCAGTGGTGTGGTGGCTGAGTAGAGAACAGTGGTGGCTGAGTAGAAAAGGCCCCGACTTACAAGTTGTAGGTCGCGGGTTCAAACCCAGCCAGGCGCATTACTTTGTGTAATTTATTTCATTAACACTGCTCTCAAAACGGTGAAGGAAAACATCGTGAGGAAACCGGCATGTCCTAGAACCAAAAATTCAAAGACATGTGACGTTCACCAATCCGCACTGGGCCCGCGTGGTGGATTACGGCCCATTCCCGCTCTAAGAGAGAGGAGGCGTGAGTCCCAGCAGTGGGAACATTAAAAGGCTGATTATGCTATGCTTATGATATTTTGGAAACAGTATCTTGTTGATATTATCTAGCCTTCTATTGTAAACAATTTATAAATTTGTGTAAAACTAATCCAGTCAAGACCTCTGAAAATCTACTATTTTGCATGAATTTTGACACTTCATAATTTACTCAAAAATTAAAAAAGTCTAAAAAGTATGATAACATAATAATAATATTCCACAACCATCACACAACGCCGTCTAGTCTCAAGCTAAGCAGAGCTTGTGTTATGAGTACTAGACAACTGATAAACATACTTATATATTTCTAAATACATACATATTATAGATAAGTTACACCCAGACACAGAACACATGATTGTGCTCATCACACAAATATTTGTCCTGGGTGGGAATCGAACCCACGACCTCCAGCATAGCAGTCAGGGCTACTAACCCCTAGACCAACAGGCCAGTCAACAATAGAAGCCTTGTAATCAAGATTCTGAATGACAGAAAGATTTTGTTTGTTTCATCAAAATTAATAACGACCGCAGATAGCCCACCAAGTTAGCATGGATTTTTTTTCTTGACGAAAGTGTTAAGCATGTATCTACAAGTGTTATCCACACTGTACTAGATTGTGATGTTTTATGAATGCTCACGTAGGTATGACAACTGTAAATATTGTTTTTTTTTTTTTTATATAGGTTTTATTCCATACCTTCTTGCCGAAGGTCCAGGTTTTGGATGGTGGAGGTTCACCCTTGATGTCGACATCCAACTTGATGGTCGTGCCGGCGCGCACGCGGATAGCGTGCATCTTGTCGCGATTGATGTGTGGTTTCACTGTAGAAGAAAAATATTTTGTTAGGCTTTGTAAGAAAGATTAGTGAAGAAGTTTTTGCAGGGTAAGTGAGAGCAGAAAAGCATATTTAAGCTAGAATAATATTTATTCTACTATCCATCCCACGGAACAGGAGTAGGCCTCGTAAATATTATATATTATTATATTATATTATTATTGCATGTGGAAACAATAATAGGAACAGGAGTAGGCCTAGTAAATATTATATATATTATTATATTATATTATTATTGCATGTTGAAAACCATTGATTTATTTTTTCTATTTTTACAGCCCAGGGCATTATTACTAAAAAAGGTTTTCAATGGCGATGGACAAAAAAGATGTGGTACAAAATTTCTGTTCAATAAAAGGGGAGCATTTCATCATTTTTTTTTTTTGGGGAATCAAATAACTTCTCCCGCTCTAGGTGAAGCGTGTGGAAGTGTCAGACTTTGACTGACTAAAACCCACCCGTGTTACTTCAGTTTCCCTTTGTGGTCCAAAGCCGCCCTGCAACCATACTGGTGGTATAACCACAGTCGACCCTTGGCTAAGCATATAAGCTAGATGGTGGCTGTCTCACGTGGCTTTTTCATTGCGACCTCGATATAGGGCGGTATAAAATAGGGCAGACTTATGAATTAGTTACTTACAGAACCGGGCCTTAGCCGTGTGTGGTTGTGTGGCATCTCCCGGTTCTCCAGGTCCAGCCTTGTTGACAGCCTTCACACGGAACTGGTACACGTTGCCTTCCTTCAGGTCTGGTACGCGGGCCTTGCATTCTGGCGTCTGGGGGAAGAAGAGAATATTAAGTAATTTGGAGATATTTTAGTAGAATTTTTTGATGCCCCGCACGACACAGTTTTAAAAATCATTATCTTCCTGTCCTTGTCCCATATTACTTGGGGTTGGAGTAGAACGTTTATTTCTTTCATCCTGTCCTATCACCCGTCACGCGTTTACTTAACTATTCAGTTTTACAAATTATTATTTTTTGACAGGCTCGCGTTGGACCACGATATCACCTGATGGTAAGCGACGATGTGGTCTACGATAAAGCACACTTGCCTAGAAATAACCTATTAACTATAGACTTAAAGACCCCTAGGTTGTAGTTATCTGGAAACACATACTCCGGTAGGGGATTTCAGTCCTTAGTGTACGTACAATAAATGTGTTCCCAAAAGGTTTTGTATGTGTGGGGATGGCGCAACGCCGTACGTCTAGTAAAATTGTGCAATTCCAGTGCACACTCACCGAAATGTAAACGATAGAAAACCAACTCAAGACTTTGAAGCTTCGAATCGATGAGTGCATCATTGCCGATGATCTTGGCTCACCTCTCAATCGACTCTAGTGCCTAAAGCTGGTATTTGGCAGACCCATCCCAAAGATGAGAGCAGTACTCATACACGATGGAACTTGTGCTTGATAAAGGTTGAGCAACTGTTCCGGCAGCGTGAAGTACTGACTCACCTTAACTAAGATCCCTAAGTTTTTGGCAGGTAATTGTGCCTTTGACTCGATGTATGCAGTATGAAACGAAATTAAGGGTAGATGACAATGTTACCTATCCCAAGAAGCTCAAGAAGGTCGGTTATCAGCACGGTCACACCTCGAAAAGATGAAGCTGGGTGGAATTGGCTCCGTTTAGCGGAAAAAAAGACACGCCTAGGTTTTGGCAGCGTTGAACTTGACCAGATTTGCATCGCCCCAATTGGAGACCGCTTTTATGGACGTGTTCAAGCGCTGAACCATAGCTTCTCGGAGAGACCGGAGGACCCGTAACTCTCAGCAACAGTGCTGTCGTCTGCATACCCAAAGGTACACGGGGTAAGGTCATTTATGTGCAGCAAGAACAATGTGGCCGAGAGCACCGACCCCAGAGGAACCCTGGCATTTAAACCCAACATATTTTTTTATTTTGTTAACAGTTATAGATTGCGATCTAGCCGCTTGGGCGCTGCATGTCTGGGAACTTACCGTAGTAACGAGCGCCTCTGTCCAGGAGCCGTACTTCTCCTTCTTCTCGATGATGTAGCCGGTGATGGGGGCGCCACCGTTGTTCTTGGGCGCCTCCCACTTGAGGTCCACGCGGTCCACGTCCCAGTCTTCAATCGTAGGCACTGACGGCTTGCCGGGGATGTCTGAGGAGAAAAATGGGTATGTTTGAATTTTTCCTGAAGAAAAAAACGTCTACACAATGGATTTATTGTTATTTTTTCCCTTAGGTACAAGCTACGTTATTTTGAAAAAAAAAATACCTTTTCATATACAGTTGAAAATACCTTTTCAGACCTGCTGAGATTACAAATCACTATGTATTTTAAACACCAAACAGTCTCTATAATCTTTAAACAATTACATATACGTATGTTTATTTGTGTTTCGGTGCAAGCGGCCGTTATTCCAAACCCTTTGAAACTAAATTTTCTTCTCTTAGGCCTTATTCAAAATCACCAACATAAACATAGACCAAGTTATTAACTTAGATATACCAAGGCGATTATAGGATCGATGACCTAGTAAGGGTCGCGTAAATCCGGTGGCTGCTAGACGCATAAGACCTATGGCGAAAGCCTATATCCAACAGTGGACTTATTTCGGCTGAAATGATGATCTTAGGATATAATAACCATTTCTGCAGCTTGTTAAAACTACTGGACATGACAACTCACCATAAGGATTCTTAGCGACAATAGAGTGGTCAGTCTTGAGCGGCTCCGACTCTCCCTCGTCGTTGACAGCCTTAACCCTGAACTCGTATTCCTCGCCTTCCTGAAGCCCCTTGATGTCCATCTCGGTGTCGTCGGTCTTGCCAACTGGCACCCAGCGACCGGTCGCCTTGTTGAGTTTTTCGACTACGTAGCCTGTTACTGGTTTACCTGAAAAATGGGGGGAAGATTATCATTTTATTTTGAGGAGATGAGTCGTTATATATATTATAACGGATAGACCACTCGATAGGAGGTCAACTAGTAATGTAAGCCTGCCATCAGTGTCTTTTCGGCTTCTCTCCTCAGACCATGTCCCAGATCCCAATGTCAGACATGGTGGTAGGAGAGGCAGTCTGAGTCTGTGACGTGAGATGGAACTTGAGACACATGCCCTGTTACCTGTTCGTGTAAGAATCAGACGGAATTGCCTTGACCGAATACTGAGCCAGGTATGGAATTTAATTTAGAAATTTGTTTTTGTATCGATATGCTAAGAACATCTGCCAATTATCATGAAATTTCAAGAGTCCTTTGCTAATTTGGTGTTATTATTGAAATATTCCGTTTTATTTTTTCTGCAAAGGAACATAGCCGCTTCATAAAATATAGCGTATACGCTACGTAAACATGACGTATTTTCTATATGAATACGTCACCGTAACGTTAATGCAAGCTATGTTTTACGCAGCGTTAACGCAATATCAACGTCTACAGTAATCAAAATACTTTGGAATTTTAAAAACATTATAACCGTCTAAAATCCACCACCAATACTCATTTACTTACCACCATCATCCTCAGGCTTCTTCCAGGACAGCTTGCATCCATTCTTGGTAACATCAGCGACCTTCAATGGACCACCAGGTTTGCTCGGGGAAGACAGCACGGTGATCTCGACCTCAGCTTCGTCTTTACCGTGTTCGTTGGTCGCTAGGATACGGTAGGTACCAGTCATAGCACGTACGGATTCTTTGACGTCCAGTTTTGTGTTGTAGTCGACGTTTATTACGTTTTCTGTTACCTGGGGAATTGGAATAAGGGTTAGTAAGTGATATTTAGGGAAAGTCGAGAGCAAAAGATCACGTGGACGCTCCACAATACGGTGGACGGAGCATTAATGACAACTCCTTAGCCGCCAAATACAGAGCTACATGGCAACGCATCGCAAGAGAGGCGGTGGCGCAAGACTCAACCGAGACATGACCACGACCACTCTGACAAGATGCAAGAGTGCAAGACTAAGAAGAGAAATGAAATTTACAAAGGTATAGACTGTATTTATCAGATTGGTACATTGCCAGGCAAACAGGCACAATACAAGGCAGGCATTTGCTTTTGGGCACAAGGTTGACTGGTCTTTTATAACTATTAATCTATATATATAAAAGCGAAATACCACTCAATGATTAATCACGAAATCTCAGAAACTATAACACCTACAAACTTTAAATTTGGCAGGTAGGTTCCTTAAAGGGTGTAGACATCCGCTAAGAACGGATTTTACGAAACTCCAGCCCTAAGGTGGTAAAACGGGGTTTGGAAGTTTGTATAAATAAACCTTTCACGCGAGCGAAGTCGCTGGTAGAGGCTAGTATTTTATATTATATCCTAGCCTACACTTTACGTGTGTAAATTTAAGTGGGTCACTGGACGGTTTAAAAATAAAATTGGACGCGGTAGGTGTTGCTCCAATCGGGTTCTCAATTTTTTTTTTTTCAGACTTAAAGCTAGCTTACGGACAGGACAACATATGTCGGAACCATTAGTATTATAAGTTGTTTATGTGTAAGTGCAATGAGATAGTCATCTTTGACAGTTTCATAAAGTTATTAACATAATAAGTTGGATAGATGGTACATAGCGAGCCTTAACCTAATTAAAAGCTGCAATGACTGCTTATCGTAGTCTTCTGGCTTTACGCTCAGACTCGAAGCGGGCTAGGATGTCACCATCACGCACAGGACCTGTACCACGACGTTCAAAGTAAGATTGTTTCATTCTTATTTCAGTGTGGATAAGAGACAGAGCTATACAGGTTGTCTAGCGCCATCTCTTCAAAACAATCTTACTTTGAACGTCATGGTAAACCCGCAGGTCCCTTCACGTTCCTGCGTTCTTTGCGAATGGAGCATAGATTAAGATAAAAGTCTTAAATATAAAGGTATTGATACATACCTCCTTCTCTTCTTCCTTCCACTTCCTGAACCACTGCACCTTAGGTGCCGGCTCACCCTTGACGTTGACGTCGAAGAAGATGGGCTTGCCCGCGCGCACGGCCAACGACTTCAGGTTGGTGCGGTCGATGCGCGGCTTCACTGGGGGAGCGTGGTGGGGTGAGTTTCGTATATTCATTATTGTACATAACTTTTACAATTAATAAAAAATGGGACAGCTGATGTACACAGGCGAGCTTAACCCATGAATCATGATTCGGTTTTATACCCATTTTTACCCATGGTTGGGCGAGTATGATGGAAGTATATAGAGGAGAGGGGATAGCGAAGATAAGAGCCATTCGATGTTCAATGTTTTAAATATCGACCAGATTATGTAACTTTCAAGTTATTATTTTAAATGAATTAAAACTTAGTAATTATATATTTTTTTTTTTATCTGGTGCAAAAAGGTTACATATAATACTTATAGGCATTGAATCACAGAATCCAAATTTGTTCACAGATAAAAACTTACATCAGATCGACTGATTTTCCTACACTCCATTCACTATAAGATTAGACATTAAAAAAAAACTTTTTTGCGGTCGTTTCAACAGATTTTGATTTCTATTGCGTTGGTGGCATGACAAAGGGTAGCCGTAGTAAATAGGTAGCATTGTAACCACCTTTTTGCGCCTATGTCATCCTTATGCCTACGGAATAGAAGTCAATATCGGTTGAACGGTCAATGAAAAGGTTTGTTTAAATATCTAATCCTATTGCAAATGGAGTCTATACTTTGTACTTAGTCATTCCCTTATTATATTTTAAATCTTATATTTTCACTCCTAAAGCTCTTTTTTCTTTACCAGGACATATATTTTACAATATTGCTGAATACTTACGAGCCTTGTGTCTGATAGTGGTCATCTTGGTTGGGTCCGAAGGTTCGGACGGTCCAGCCTTATTGACGGCCACCACGCGGAACTGGAATTCGCTACCTTCCGGTAGACCGTCGATCTTGGCATTGGTCTGAGTTCCAGGCACCTGGGAAATAAGAACTAATGTTAGATTGGCCTGTTGGTCTAGTGGTTAGTGGCCCTGACTACTATGCCGGAGGTCGTGGGTTGGATTCCCACCCAGGACCAATGTTTGTGTGATGAGCACTATCATTTGTTCTGTTTCTGGGTGTAATTTATCTATAGTGTAGTGTAGTTTATCAGTTGTCTAGCACTCATAACACAAGGTGCTTAGCTTGAGACTAGATGGTGTTGTGTGATAGTTGTGTGGTGAATATAATATTTAAAAAAAATGTTTGTTCTGGTATAATAAGTTTTACGTAATGATATTAATGTAGTAAGGAAAATAGCATAGTGGATTCCTATAAGGAAAACTTTTTCTGAATATCTTAAGATTCTGAATTTAAATTCTTAAACTTAATGACTTTCAGAAAATCTTCACTAGGTTTATCAGGCATCTCAGAATCGAAAAAGAATGAAATGTTTTAAATTGGCCAGAAGATACAAGAACAGAACATCTTGCAGCTGATATCATGAGTCCCATATTTAAGACCCTGAGATCCAAGTACACCTATAGTTTGTACCATATTTACCTCAGCAGCATTCTCCCAGTCTCCACCCTTGGGCTTCTTCTGAATGATGTACTTGAGCACTGGCGCTCCACCATCGTTCTTGGGCGGGTCCCACTTGATGTCGGCGCTCTGGTTGTCGTGATCAGCGACCTCCACGTTCCCGGGCTTGTCTGATGCCTCTGTAGGGAGAGAATGGTGTTTTAGAGAAGTTTTGGAGATGAAAAGGGTTGCCTTTACAAAAAACGATGGCTTATATCCCTATAGGTATACGGAACCGAGCGTAAATTCCCACAAACCTCCGTTAAAAAGGGAGGATCTTCCGACCAGACGGGTGTTATGTCTGGTTTGGGCAACTGCCCAATAGATGTTTTCAGGCCGTTGTATAATGTTAAAATCGCGCAGAGAACTCTAATAGCACGACGCAAGATTTTGTAGTTTAGTTCATATGTGGTGCTATAGATGTCGCTACAGGTGTATATACTGATTTGAGCTCAAATAAAAAAAAAGTTGCCCTATTTATAATATCCAGATAAACTAAAACGTTCTATGATAGTAAGATAAGTAACGGGGTGTCCAAATTACACATTGAAATAAAGAACAAGACTTTCACACAGACATACTAAGAGATCAAAGTACAATGCCAACGTTTTACAAATCTTAGATTTTCGTAACATAATATCTGTGTGTTTGAATCTATATGATTATATTCGTCAAAACCAACGTGACATCTATCATGCTTGAGTACCATTCAGAAGGTCCTTACCGAAGGGATTCTTAGCGAGGATAGCTCGTTCAGCCTCCAGCGGCTCGGAGTCTCCTTCGTCGTTGACGGCTGTCACCCTGAACTTGTACTGGTGGCCAGGTTCCAGACCAGTCACCTCCATTTCTAAAGGCTTCTTGTCTCCGGCAACTCTGTTGGTAAAATTGAAATTGTGAGAAAGAAGGAAACTAAGCTAGAAAGTCTTTCGTTTAGACGGATACATAGTGCTTGGGCTTAACAAAATATTGAAAGCATCTGCCAGAAAAGGTGGTTAATATCGTCTCACAGCTGTTTAGGTCATGTACATAGTAAGATTTAGTAAAGTCTAATTTATACAGCGCGGGTGTTGCAATGGTTGGCTGCTACGCTGCGTGACGCGGGTTTAATTCCTGCACGGAACAAATACAAAGGGAATGAAACTTTTGCCATACATAGCTGGCATGATTTTTTTTTCTATTTGCCAATAGTGAAACCTAGACCATATCTTAAAGGACTGTATGAGAAATCAATAGCAAAAAGAATTATGTCTACCAACCGTAACCGAACGAAGTTAGAGACTATTTAGTAAATCGCCCGATCGTTCGAGACCGAGAGTTTTGTCGTATGTGTCGTATAAAAATTATGCTATACAAATTATAAAATCCACTTGGTACTGACCTGCCAACCCTGACCCACTTGCCAGTGGCGACGTCCATCTTCTCGAGTTCGTACTCCTTGACTGGAGAACCGCCATCGTCTTCTGGCTTCTCCCATTTCACCTTGCAGCCTTCTGCGTGGATGTCCGTTACTTCCAATGGGCCTGGGGAGGAGATGTTTAATTAGTATATGAAGGGTAGAAGCTTGAAATCGAATTATGGCAAGCTTTTCCTAGTTATTTTCATGACAGGCGGTTTTTTGCGAGCACGGGAATCAGAGCATAACTTTAAAGATTGCCTCCGATTTCTGAAAGTAGTAATCGAGGCTTGCAGAAACAAGCAACTAAAATTAAAGTTGTGTGTGCGGGGCGGGTGCGGGGCGGGTGCGGCGCGGCATTCTCAAACATAAGAACTTCATTTGAGTGTCCACAGCGGGCACGCGGCCGTGGGAAGCGGCGCGGGCTACTCTACGCGGGACGCGCGCTGGCAACTCATGCCATACCTCGTTCATAAACGTGGCCACATAGTGTGCGGGCGGCGAGCGACAACCCTGTTTCTGCACCCGCGTCATTACCCGCACCGCTGCCAGTGTGACCAAGCAAATCGCCCGCTCTTTCTCGCTCGCATTCTTGACATTTTAACACATCATGGTCTCTACTCCACCGTTGACCTTACCATCAGGTGAGATAGTGGTCAAGCGTGAGCCTATCTACACTAATATTATAAAGTTTGTTTTTATGTTTGTAGGAAGTAATTTCTGAAAGTACTTACTGGTCCGATTGCTAAAAAATTTTCATCGATAGAAAGCCACTTTATTCCTGAGTGACATAGGCTATATTTTATGTACGCGGGTGAAGCCGCGGGCAAAAGCTAGTCAACAATAAAAATAAATTATAAACTTACCCTTAGGCGAGCTAGGTTTGCTCAGCACAGTCAGCTCAACGGTCTCCTCATCGAAGCCGTTACAGTTCTCAGCCCTCAATTTGTATTTGCCAGTATCACGACGCACCGCGTTCACGATTGTGAAGTCGGTGTGGTATTCTTTGTTCTCAATCTTGATGCGCTCTGTGTTCACTAGCTTGATGTTATCGCGCCATGACCTGAGAAGAAGAGGTTGTTAGGTTTCTATGTTCTATTCCAGGATATGATGTGACAAATTTCATTCGAATCCGTACAGCCGTTGAGCGTGAAAATGTAACATACACACACGTAAACCTCCGAGAGAAATCTTTTATACTTCAATGTTATCCCTATTCATCTGGGCTTGAGACACAATGTAAACAAAGAAAACAATGTAAGTACCTTCGACCTAGTTCCTTCGACATGTTTGAATACCGACATTAATAACAGTCTCCTTTTCTGTTGAATGCATGGCCTTTTCTTACAAAAAGCGTACAAGAATTCAACGAAAATATCTCGTATCAACAAGTAGATCGATAGTGAAAAAGATGACGGATTATAACCCGCCCGATAACAAAAGTCACATTTATTTATATAAAATGTTTACAGTATCTGTGGTCTATAATTTAGTAGTATTATAAATGGTTTGTTTACATTTTATCTCACGACTCCCTGAGTAGGGTATAGCTATTCTTTTTTCGTTTTATTTTTGAGAATGACCATCGAATTATAGAAAATGTTCAAAATTGTAGTGCACTTAGGTTTTAAGGTATCTGAGGTACCTATAGTTCATTCCTACTTCAGGTTAGATCCTGCAATTGATTACCATTTTAGTTCTAGTTTAAATACTTTGTGTTTAATAAATTAATAATCTGTTTCAATAACGTGTTTTTATTATATCACTATACGAAGCTTATTTTAGAGCAGCGGTGGCCGAGTGATAATGGCTCCAACTTACGACCTGTAGATCGCGAGTTCTGAGACCCAGTCAGGCGCATTACTTTGTGTATTTTATTTCATCACCACTGCCCTCAAAACGGTGAAGGAAAACATCGGGAGGAAACCGGTATAGAACCAGCCCCCCTAGCCACGTTAAGACCGTTTCGTTTCGATTCTCTTGTATCGAACGCTTCAAGTAGGCCACACCTCCAATTCCTTTGTTCTGACCACGTGACTGAGCGTTGAGATGACGTCAGAACAAAGAAATCGGAGGCGTAGCCTACTCGAGGCGTCCGACACAAGACAATCGAAACGAAACGGTCGTAACTACGCTAGGGCGGTAAAAATCGAAAAAAATTGTGCTATCCACCAACGCGCACTGAGCCCGTATTGTGGATCAAGGCCCATTCCCTCTACTAGAGTGGAGACATAAGTCCCAGCAGTGGGAATATTATAAGGCTGATTATGCTATATCTAGCTTATACTGTCCTAATGCTAGGCAAAGGCCTCCCTCTATTCCTTCCATTCCTCTGAGCCACTTCTTACCAATTCTTACAGAAGACATCTAAAACGTCTTGCCATCGCTTTCCTGCCGCGACCCCGTCGTACCAATTCAGGACAACAATTTTGTGTTTTAAAATAACATGTACAGTCAGGGGTCAAAAGTGCAATTCCACCAATGTTAAGGTGGAACTGCACTTTAACGCTAAAATTTATTTCTAGAAGAGGGTCAATGGTTCATGACTGATTTAATTGGTAGCATAGGATCTAGAGTATTGAATAAACTAGCTGTGGACTATTAAACTTCTACAATAAAGAAATTTTAGACACTTTAACATTGGTAGAGTGCAACTGCACTTTTGATCCTGACTGTACCTACCTAATTGTATTTATTTCTATTACTTACCAAGTAGTCTCCGGTGGAGGTTCACCAATGATGTCCACAGACCACTTGTGAGTACGGCCAGCCTTGATGATCACTGACTTGAATGTGCTGCGCTCGATGCGTGGCTTCACTGATGAAGTAAAACAAGGATGATTAATAATATATTCTGAAATTACTAATTTTTCCTAATGAGCACACTCTTGATCTATCTTGCTTCAGACAAGGTTTTTTTATGAGGTGAGATGTCATTCAATTACTTTTCTCACTCTAGGGTGGTGTCAGAGAGCGTGACTGACTTTTACTGACTAGAACCACAGCTGTGTCCTTTAGTTGCCCTTTGTGCTCTAGGACCACAGTCCACAGGTTCATGAGGAAGTTGAAGTTAGTAAAAAAAAAAGCATAACTGAATCAAATGAAAATGTACCTAAGGCCCCTCGCCCACGACGACTTTTTGTAGTGATGCTGTCGCACGTTTCGTATGCGCGCGACAGCATCGCTACTAACGCGCGTTAGTCGCATTTGCAACCGCTATAGAAAAAATGCCAACGCGCTACTAACGCACTATAGCATCGCGATTATATCGTGGGCGAGGGGCCTTAAATATAACAATTCATTATTTTAGAAACCTCAGGGGATTTTAGGGAATCAAATAATAAAAGATGCAATAAGTAAACTGAATGCAACGTGAATGTTGTTTAGGGCAGTGTTTGACCGATTGGATGCTGTTCTGCTTGTCTCGGGGCCAGTAGTTGCACATCACTAATTTGTATTGGCTACAGAGAACCCAGGACTGGGAGTCTTGTGGACATGAGTTTACATATTTGTAACTGCACCCGCAATACAGAAGTAATTCCTACTATGTAAATAACAATAACAGAAAAAAACTGACAAAGGTCACTGGCTACGGTTTTATAACTCGCAGTCAGAAAAATAAAAATAGGAAATTCTGCAATCATAAATTTCTTGTCAAAGAGCAGTGTTTCAAGTAATGGGAGGTGAAAAGGTGCTGATACAGTTTTCAGCTATATAATAAGAAATAAGAAACTCATACTTACAGTTCTTATGCTTGCAAAGATGGTTTTCAGTGGGCTGTGAGGCATCACCGACTCCAGCCTTGTTGTGGGCCTTCACACGGAACTGGTACACCATCTTCTCTTTAAGACCTTCTACCTTGTACTCAGTCTTGGTGTCATTTGTTTTTACAACCTGTGAATAGAGTTGAGTTTATTGTACTGCTTGATATTGAAAAGCAAAGATTGTTGGAGCATGAAAGGTCCCCATTACATTACTATTATTATTATTATTATTATTTTTATGGCATATTCAATAACTTTAAATAAATTGTTAGGTTTGTTGAATTAAACGCTGTTATCTTATAATGTTTTAAATAAGAGCTAATAAGACAAGCAGAATAAACATGTGGTGTAATTTTCACAAATAATTTTATTTTCCTAGCCATTACTGTCCCACAGCTGGGCTAAGGCGGGAATCCTTCCAGACAATCTTCTCCCGCACTGTCTCAAACCAGTAATTAATAGAACTTAAATATGCCATACTACATCGAAGTGCAAAGGGTTGGCAGTATGAATTGTTTAGACCAATTAGTTTACTTTCTCTTTTAGTTCATTAATTCATTAAACCCCAAGCAAAGTCTATTGTCTCTAATTATGCTACTCAAAAGGTTAAACCCCAAGCAAACACTGGCGTTCGCTCGTCATTGTCTTTCTATTGTGTCTCTAATTACAGTAGTCAAAAGGTTAAAACTGGTAGTCCAGTAGTTGGCGATGTTCATTCCAGCATTGGTGGTAGTCCTCCAAAGTGCTGGTATATGAGACTTATTTAATTTGTTATGCTAATAAACAATTTATCAAAATAAGTCAATTGCACTGCGGAACGAAACTTGAATTTAAAATCTGTTATCTACCAAATCTTGTGCTAGGTGTTGTATCATTTTTTTTTCTTTGAAAGTATCTCACCTCTATCCAGTCTGGAGAGAACTTGTCCTTCATCTCCACGACATATCCAAGGACTGGTCGTCCACCGTTATCGGATGGTGGTTCCCATTGCAAAGTCACCGACATGTTGTCGTAATCGGTGATTGTAGGCTTGCCAGGCGCCTTTGGTGGGTCTACAGGAGAACATCAAGGTAATATTAAGCATTTTAAGTGATAAATTTAATAGAAACCGGTGTTTAAAGCTGATTTGATTGTTCAGTTGGGTAGACACAAAACTACATAAATTTTACATCACAATATCAATTAGGAATCAATTTGCGAATGAATAAAACAGCCGCTGAACTTCACTCGTTAAAATACCGACAAAAAACCGTCTTACTGTTTGTAAATAAAAACAAACGACTGTCAATTTAAAAATAGCGGGTTTCAAACTGTCAAATTCATGACGTTTGTTGCAGTTGCGTTTCGTTTTACCTTGTTAAGCTTTCGGAGCAATGGTGAATAAATCGAGTAAATATTGAATAAATGTAGCAATGAAATGGAATCGTAAATGTTAGGAATTTATTTCTTACCGTAAGGATTCTTGGCGACAATAAAGCCATCAGTTTCCAACGGCTCGGATTCGCCCTCCTTGTTGACGGCGCGTACTCTGAACTTGTACTTGTGGTTCGGGGTAAGACCTTTTACTTGGAACTCTGTAGGTTCAGGGCCGGTTTCACCACACGGTACCCAGTTTCCAGTATCCTGTGAAAAATCAGGTCACTTTTAGTTACCTATTATTTATTTTAAAGGTACAATATTTATATGGGCCTAAATTTAATTTAACTCTGTATTTTTTATATATCTGTAGCAGTTCCTTACCATATCCATTTTCTCGAGAGTGTATCCGGTGATATCGGATCCCTTCCAGTCGTCTGGCTTCTGCCATTTGACAGTCGCCTTTTCGGCGCGAATATCCACAACTTCGATCGGGCCATTCGGGCGATTTGGTTTGTCTAAAATACGATTACGTTCTATGAGTACATAATATTTATAATAGAGTTAGTCAAAAATCATACATTCTCGTAATCAATCAATTTATTACAGTACAGCTGCTGAGAAGTAGGAACCAGGACTGAAAGTATTTCAACTTACCCAAGACAACCACATCGCCAATGCTCTCGCAGCTGCCCGATGAGTTGGTGAGCACAAGCTTGTATTTTCCACTGTCAGCTCTGGCGGTCCTCCTGACAGTCAACACGGTGTTCCTCTCGTACTTGTCAATGGTGATGCGGTCACCATCATCAAATACTTCCTGTTATGGCATAGAGGTATGAGTATAAGGTTGTAAAGGGACCGCGCCTGATAATGTTTAATTTTGATGGTGTTAATGTGGTGGTGGTGATGCGAACTTGAAATAAGTAAATGTTTCATGGAGGGAGTCTGTTGTGATGTAGGTAGGTAGTTTATGAAGTTTACTCCTCCGTCGTGTCATCCCGGCCGTATTTGGCGTAAGGTAGGCACGGTTACGACCGCATTGACTTATGGGATTTTATTGTTTAAATTAAACCGTCAACTACCCTCTTTTCAAATATTTCTCTTTGATCTTTGTATTTGAAAAAATAACTGAGCAAAATTAACTATTGAAAAGAAGGATAAGTAGTACATTTTTTAGATGTAATAGTAACATAATGTGGCAGAGTGTTACAATGTCTGTATCTAAGAAAAATGTAGGTGGTGATGGTAATGTATTAAAACCATAATGGACATTGGTGATATCAGGCGCAATCCTGTAAAATACAATCTAAAAAATCATTTTTTTACGTGCCAAGGTGCAATATTGCGACCAGTTGATAGTGTTAGAATGTTATGTGTTGCCAGCATCCAACGAAATCGTCGTAATGCTGAATGTTATCACAGTATAAAAAAGAAAAGTGTTGGTGTGAAAAATCTGTTTGTCCTTGTTGGTTTTTGATCAAACTTATACAGGTGCATCTACATAAGTTTGGTGCCTTTGAGCCAATCAGAATAATTTCTAGTTAATAAATAGTAACGTTTAGTTACAACATCGAAAGCATAAATTTTAAAAGCCAATTACATTGTGTGTTTGTTGTCCAAGTACAATGTAAAATTTGCTTTTGCGCGGTGATGATAAATTGAAAGAAAAAAAACTTAAATTTTAAAGTGAAATGGGGCTGAAATTCTGTTTTTTTTTTCGTTCAACTTACCACCACACATACAATTTGTATCAAGTATATTGTATAGTTGTGTTAGCACATCTTGTAGAATAAAGTAAAAGAGAAAAGTGGATGAGTTTATGTTTAGAACATATAAATGCGATACAACATCTAGATCCAACTATCTAACCTTCTCCGTGTACGCCTTGCCGCGTTTCTTTTTTGAGGGAACAAATAAAAAGTTTAATTAAAAATGTATCCTCTAATGTAGATAAATGATAAAATGGGATCTTAATTTGTGTCTTTGCATTGTAAAAATCTTCGTTATTTTGGTCAGTGGGGCGGATTTTTCTTCAGGTCCGCTTACAACAACTAAGCATTCAACACTGGCCGATTATCTTAAGTCATTAAAGTACTAGACAAGAATTTGACATCATCGGAAATATCAAACAAATTTAACTGTAGTATACGTTGGAATTCAGGCATAGAGGTGCTCAGGCTATATTAAATGGGCTATGGTTTACCATAGTCTTCTCAAGCAGGCCAGTTTCCACCCAGTTGCCTCAATCGTATTGGCTTGGTCCAGCTCATTAGGAATTTCGATAGATTGCAGTTCTTCTTCTAAGCACAATTTACTGTTTTTCGCACTAGTGCGGAAAAGTGTGGGTGCTCGCCCCCGCCATAATTTTATTACATTTGACGTATCAGGCTGGGCGCGCGTCGAACCCCATGATTCGCGGGTCAACCACCATGAGTTGCACGTCACCCCCGTTTATTCATGTCTTCATAAGTGTATTGAAAAACCTTTTGATACACGTGGAAATTTGTCACTGTAGTCCATGAATGCTGTCTCAGTCACAATGGCAAAATTTCTCCACTTGTATCAAAAAGTACTATTCCAACTCTTAAAAATGAGGAAATAAGCAATATTTACCTCTTCTCCCTTCATCCATTTAACTGTAGGCTCAGGCTCACCACCGTACTTGATATCGAAGGTGATCACCTGGCCCTTCTTGATGATCATGCTCTGGAGACCCTCGCCAACAATGTAAGGCTTAACTGTAAGATATTTTAATACATAAGTAAAAATACTCAAACGTTACCAGGACATTAGACAAGTCGTTAGGTGACTTTCCACCATAAAAAAACCCGGAACATTGAGTTTTAGAAATTGGACCATCACGTCATTGTGATGATGACACTTTAAAAAAACAAACTTTTAAAGTCGTCTGATAATAGCAGAGATTTCCAAAGTTTGGTCTGCGGAGCTCTTTTAGCGATCCATATCTTTGCTCCGCAAGAGCAAAAATATGGTACCTGTACGCGAAAAGTAAGAAATATCATATTTTCTATGATATTTCTCAAACTTGTGATTTTAAAGGATACCTACATAAATGTGTGCTGCAAGTTTTTTTATTAGATTAACATAGTAGTTAAAGTCTTCTAGAATCCTAACTTGTTCCAGGTCACCCGGTTTCTGTAAATCTATTCGCTATACTGTCATTAAAACTGACAACATTCATGTTGCATTGCTCGTTCTGATCAAGCAGTCATAATAGACGGTTAACTAGACAAATCAGCGCATTGATTAACCCTTAAGAATTTAGTCTGATTCAAGGTTCCTTGTATTTTTATAGTAAAAACGGATCTCTACGTCTAAACCCACTTACCGAATCTGCACTTAGCGACTATCGGCTTAGTAGTATCACTAGGCTCTCCAGGTCCAGCCTTGTTGATGGCGCGAACCCTGAACTCATAGGTGCAGCCTTCCTTGAGGCCATCCTGAGTGGCTGCCATGCAGTCACCAGGCACTTCCTTACCGGTCACCCAGTCCTTGCCGAATTTCTCCTGTAAATAGAAATAGGGGTATAGATTCTGAGCTGGTACAACGTATAAGAGTTCCAGCCAAAGATACAAAATGGTAGGCACTTTCTAACCTTGTATTCGATGACGTAGCCAGTGATTGGTGCACCGCCATCGTTATCAGGCTTCTGCCATTTGAGGTCTGCGCGGTCCTTGTTCCAGTCGGAAAGTTCGACATTCTTGGGCTTTGATGGTTCGTCTACAAGACGAAACAATCGTGTTAAAATTCAAAGTTTATGGATTGTAAACGACAATAAAGCAAAAGTACAAAAATGACGTATATCTTAAAGTTAAACAATTGATGTATTACCCCATGGGTCTTTAGCCAGCACAGGCTTGCCGAAAAGACCAGGTTCACTAGAACCAATCTTGTTAACGGCACGAATCCTGAACTTGTAAGTTTTCTTCGGAATAAGGTCCTCGACCTTGTATTTAAGCGGCTGGCCAACTGCCACTTCTGCAACGTTGTCCCATCCTGCTTTGAGTGACATGTCCTGGACAAAAAAGATGTATTAAACGCCACATAATTATGTAAAAACCAAGACAATAACTTTTTTTTTAATTTGCCTTACCTGTCTTTCAATGACATATTTGACGATTGGTGAACCACCATCGTCTTGTGGAGTCTTCCAGGCAACAATACATGAAGTCTGGAACACCTCCGCGACCGCCACATCCTGGGGCGGAGATGGAACACTTTGCATAATAACGCTGACATCCTTTGAATCTTCTCCCTGGGCGTTGGATAGTTTGATCGTGTATTTGCCTGATCCTTCCCTGCTTGGTTTCTTGAACTTGAAAAGAATCTTTTCTTGTTCAACAATTGCCTCGATTTCTTTGGCGGGCAATGCTTTACCGTCTTTCCATAGTTTAGCTTCAATCGGTGTTTGGCGGGTGCCGGTAACTGAAAAAGACATGGATATTATACAACCGTGATATTTGTAAAAGTATCGTTAACTTCAAATTAAATATTTCAACAAGTGAACAACAAAACAGTCTTTCATAACTTACTTTTATAAGGCACCTCAATGACGAAAGGCCTGTCATGGGGTCCGCTGAATTCGTCCGGACATTCAATAGAGGGTTTGGATTCTCCTTTCTTGACGGTCAGCTTACAAGATGAGGTTAGTTTGCCAGACTCGCAAAGAATCTCGCCATCATCTTCCATCTCCAACTTGTTGAAGATGAGTTGATGTTTACCACCGCCCAGGTTCTTGATTTCAATCCTGATGAAATTCAAAGATTATTATTTATGTATGAGTTAAAGATATAATAGGAATTAATTTGGAAGTTCCTAAAGAGTGTGATTTTACAGGAAGTTTTGCTTAAAAAATATTTAAATGATCTTTCCTGCAAAAACGTTAATCATTGAATGTAATTAAAGGCTCACCTTTCATTAGGCACAATAGGCTGTCCATTGAAAGACCAAACTGCTTCCGCAGTCTGGTCCTGCAACTCTACTTCTAGAACAACCTTGTCCCTCTCAATTGCTTCTGTATCCTTCAACTTCTTGTTGAAGCGATTCGAGTCTGAAATACAAAATACCATATTATATATATCAAAAAATCCAATCTTCATGATTGACTACATCGTGACGAAGTAAACGACTGTTCCGCTTCAGAACTATTTTAAGAATATTTAGATTTTGGATGAATAGCTAGGTAAAGTTTAGGTCTAGTTGTCCCAAACAATAGACTATTAGAAACAAGCCCATTTTGTGTGTTTGGCATTCATACGGAAGGATGTGTCACAATAATAACCCATTATGGAAATTAACTGGTTGCCGACGCCTTTTGAATCACTATTTGACTTATGGACGTACATATCTACACAAACCTGAAATATTGCATAGGTTTCACTGGATATAATTAATTAGAATTTTTGCAAAATGGAGCTATCTGAAAAATGTTTAAACTTACTAATTCGGCATTAGACAAGGCACCATAATACAAATCAGATTAAAATTGTAAAAAAATCCAAGATGATATTCTTGTAAATCTAATACTTGATGATAACAAAAAACTTACAATTGACAATCAATTCGCAAGCGGTCTCATCGGCGTTACTGACACACTTGAAGTTACCAGCGTCAGTGACCTTAGCATCCTTGATCACTACCTTGCGCTTGCGACCCTCCTTCACGACCGTGATGCGCTTGTCTACCTTCAAAGGTTCGTCGTTCTTGAACCTGGTGAAGAAATAGAGCGAAACATTAAGAAGTTCAATCACATACTGATGGAACAACTATTGCTTTAATATATGATGTTTCTCTGAAAAAGTGAGTTGGACACATATTTCGCCAGTTATGTTTAGATCTCATGTTATATTGACTCAGTTTGCGCCGTCACATCTAGGCCTCGGAGTTAATCCTACTAAAAAATTCGTCGTGTGAAACCTTCTTACCATTTCACGTCACCACCAGCATCATCCAACTCACAAACTAGCGTGATGGTATCTTTCTCAATCGCCTGTTGTGACTTGAGCACCTTGGTGAACTTATATGGGTATTCTGAAAATGAAATAGATACCAGTGATGTATTCATCATTTAAAAAAAAAAACACAAAATAATAACGCTTTATTAAAAAATAATAACGCTCTATAATTCTGCTTACCCACAATCTTGACCTCAGTCTCGGTCTTGTCAGGCTGCTTCTCGATCTTACAAGTGTATTTGCCAGCATCTTCGAACTTACAGCTCTTGATGAGTAGCCTGCAAACACCTGACAAGTCCTTAGAGATCTGGTATATTTCACCATCTTCTATCTTCTCTTCTCCCTTCCACCAGGAAACGATAGCGAGGCTGTTAGAGACAGTACATTCCAAGACGCATTCGTGCTTCGTGTAGCCACTGGTAGTCTTCTTCAGTGGCTTGGTAAACGTGTAGGTTGGGTCAGGTTCGTCAACTTGCAAGAAAGCAGTGCAAGTGATACCACCGATCTCAATGGTAATTTTACCCGTGTCTTCGACCTTCGGGGCCATGATGATAAGTTTGTAGGAGTCTCCTTCATTTGTCATCTTATACTTAGACCCAGGGAAAAGTTCCTGTGAATATTTTAGTTGGCATTATAGTATAGTTACACCAAGACCATGTATGGTATGTAACAGGCTTCGTAATTGAAACATTTTACTTACATCTTTCCTGAAGTACCACTTCGGCTTCGAATTTGGTTTAGTAAAGATGGCTTCGAATGTAACCTTCTTATCTTTGCCTTCTTTCGCGAATTGATCTACGAGGGGCTTCAAGAATGACTCTTGTTTCTGAAAACAACGTCCGTTGGACATAAATATACCTGTTCCGACATGAGACGGAAGAGTGCATAACACAAAAATGTGCTCTTCATACAAAAGCTTTGAGTGCTGACCATCAAGAAACCTGCCTCACTCCTCACCGCTGTCAACGTCTCGAGCGAACAGTAACTCAAGTGCAAAAAAATCAACGAAAACAACTGAACTCGTATGTAGTATCCGAGGCGTTAGATTCGTCAGCCATTCTTTTATCATCTTCACCCACACAATCATGTGAACTCCATGCTATTGTACAGAAATTGGAATTTCTATATATTTCTTTTAATACATGTGCAAAAGTGGGCGTGATTTTATTTATACGTTTTTCTTAAGGAATATACATTTGACCGAACAAAAATGGTGAATTTTTATATAAGGATAATACATTTTTTTTGTTGCATTGCCAATAGAAAATAATCTACAGCATTCATCATTTTTGAAAGGATTATATTTATACTGGAACATTGAAGTCACTGTGCATAGAATATTGAACCGGTGCGTTGTGCTGCTAGTAAAATATTGACGAAGATGTGCACAGAAGATTGCTTAAGAAGAGAATAGAAGAATAGAGTACCAAAGATGTGCTGGACTGACTAGTCGGTGACCACGTCGCTGTTGATCAAATAATCTGAAAAAATCATTGAAACATTCCTGCACGAATATCTGCTAAGTTTATTCTTAAAGCCAAAATATTTAATACGACAAGAAGAGTTGGTTATTTGTAATATCATAAAGAAGATTGATATGTAGTAACAGTTTGTATTTACATCATTCACAAGAGAGCTTGTAAGAAGGCTGAGAGAGTTAAATCTGGTTGCTGTTTTAAGAAACGAAGAAATTAATTGAATAGTCATTTATTCAGTTTTAGTTTTAAATATGTTCAATAGTTTATAGCAGACATTAATGCAAGACTTTCTGTAATAATTCAACCAGATTATAAGATCATACAGATATCCGTGGGACACATTGCTGTGCGACAAATAATTTGCATTTCGTGATATTACACTTCAAGATGCATTGTGTCTATTGACGTTGCTGTCAAACCTCGTCTCTTTTGAACGAGTGTAGCACCGGCCAATCCGGGATCAGTTCAGCCAGTGACGGTCTTCTATTATGGGATCTCTACAAAATATCCATTTATTCTTAGTGATTCGTCTTACTATATTACTTCGCGAAAAGGGATGATAAGACTCTTAAAAAATGAAGTAAATTGTACTATATCAAATGTACTAAAGATACATTCAAAAATACAAATGTTGATTACAATAATGCCATATGCCTTAAAGATTATAATCAACATAATTAAAAAAATTCCAACATCTGCGTAACACCGGATGCATCAGCTGAAATTAATGAAGTAAATAATGAGGAATATAATTATTTTGATAAAAATGACGTGATAGAAGCTCTTCAATCCGACGTCAATATAGACCTGCAATTGAACATAGTGGATACCAATTCAAAAATAACAATAGTCATCAAATTCATTCCACTTACATTGCCTGAAAATCATGTTCAAGTTATAGAAACATGAAGTGGTGATACAAAACCCTTTGTTAATTTAAAATTCAATTTAATGCACTTGTTTATTTATTTCGCTCTTTAATTACAAACGTCAACTTATAATATCTCTTTTAAACTCTTTTGATATTAACATTATCAAGATATTAAATTATTTAAAATTTATTTGTAATGTTATTAATTGTATTGTCTGTTTTTCATTGTGGATTGTTGAGGTAAGTAATTTAAGAGGTGTATTTTAGTTTAGTAATTTAATCATTCGTGGTTTTAATCTCAATCATTATTTAGAAGTTATTTTCTGACCATTTGAAATTCATATTTACTAAATGCCATAATTGAGTTTCAGGGTGCTCAGTATTAGTCAAAATCATGTTTGCTAATTGTAGAAGATTTCAAATAGTTAAAAAATCCCTTTATTGTTTTAGCTTTTTATCTTTCCTTTTTATCGAACCTTTATTTTGACAGCCTCCATCAATTCGGGCCAATCAGGTATTAATTCAGGCAGAGACATTCGTCTCCTTATGTCATAGATACCCTAGAATTTTAATAGTTATGTTACAACAGAGCAGCAGAATTGAGAATTAACTTGAAATTAATATCAAGCTAAATTATTAGGAAGCCTTATGAAACATGATTGAAACTGTGAGTTAGGCATAGTTATCTATGTGCTTTGAAATATATTTTAAGTATGTTATATTTTGCTTTGCTTACATAACTTGATCCAGCACGGATAGAGAACCAAGGAAAAATCTTGTTAAAGTACCATCCAGCCATTGTTCATTTAAATCAATATTTCTAGTAGGTTTCTATAGCACTTATTATGTAAACAGCTTGCGTTACATTGACGTAATTTTGACATTTCGATTTATTTTTTTTTAAGATTAAAATTTAATAATATTAGGATCTCTTTTAAATGCATGCATTAGAACTTTTTATTTAGCAAATATCGATTGAAATCGATGGTTAGAAAGCCAACTATAACAATGCTTATACCGTTCACTGGGTATTTATGTGCCCATTAATTTAACTTTTTATTTAAACGAGACTCCGAAATTAAATTAGGTAATCTTTTTTTTTCATATTTCGTTTTCGGAAGATCACATTGATACATTAGGTTTTTGTTAGTAGCTATTTCGTAAAATAGAGAAACTGGAAATGTAAGATGGAATGAACGATGATGCTATATTTTAAAATACTGATGACCTTGACCCAGTTCCAGTTCAAGGATGATCTCCTCTCAGCTGGGAATCTACCCATCTCGTAACCTTCAGAAATGACCACTATGAAGCCGTCCTCCTCGAAATATCCAGTTTCTAAGCCCTAAGAATTAAATGTCATGATGCATATAGATAAAATATAATTAAAAATATTAGAACATTAACATACTAAACAAATCTACTCAGTTAACATTATTAAATAACTCAAAACAGAGTTATATAACATTTTTATAAGAAGCTGTTCTAGTTGAAATTCTTGATGCAACAGATGAACATGAATTTTCTTTCGGTCATCGCCAAAGATAATATGGAATGGTAAAATTATTATTAGATACCTAAAAATATGAATCAGGATATAATTCGATCAATTGCATCAAGATATCCCGTAACTTAAGTTAATCAAGTGCTAAATGGAAGCTGACTAAAACTTATATTTTTATTATCATGTTGCATGCTACTTGATATTCTACCTGAAAGCATTGGTTTCATAGCGTAGAATATACAATATCTATCAATTGTTATTCACAAGTTATGAAACATATTAAAAACAATCTTGGGCAGTTCCTTGAACTCCATATTTTGGTATACTCTTAGCCCGATGGAGCTGTCTAGTCATTTATAAATAATTTTAAATAGACTACAAGACAATGTAGAAAACTATTATAATCTTGATACAAGTCTATATTATAAATATCTTTGCTATTGCTATTCTTAGCACGGTGTTTAGATCTAATTTTGATCTGCATTGCCTTGCGTCATTATTTTTATATTCAGTTTTATTTATATCATTTAATATAGCGTTTATATCACCAGCTTCTGTAGTCCAATAATAATTGTTGATTGGTTTATTTTCATCAATATCTGTTGGTGTTTTGAAAAGAAGAAGAAAAGAACACCTTACCTTTTCCACTTTCTTCAACGGTGGAATTGGCTTTTCAGTCTCCTTGAGGTCTCCCCAATCAGGGTCTTCTTTCTTTTCACCCCATTTGGCGTACTTCCTCTTCTTGAGCATGGCACGGAAGTCCATGCCACTGGAGTCTGCAGGAACATTATCGTCAGTTATGTGACTTTAGGTACCAATAATAGCAGGTGTGATAAAGAGGTGATAAGTTTTTTGTAGTTGATTGACGAGTATTATCAGGAATGTTTGATCTTTACTACGCCATTAGAGACAACATACAATTTGCCTCAAGTGTAAGCCGTAGTAATATAATATATAATATAAAACACACGTAGTAATATCTTTTTCCAGACTTACCGGATACATAAAGCTGCATCTCAGCCGAATCCTCTCCATGAATGTTGCTGACCACAACCTTGTATTTGCCCTCATCATTGGGCTTGACTTTCCTCATGCAGAGGGTGATGAGACCAGTTTCACCATCGGTGTTGAATTTGAAACGGCCTCCTTCGATGATCTCTCCAACACCCTTGTAGAACTTGAAAGTTGGTGCTGGGTTACCCTCCACTTGTACCGTGAGGTAGCCAGTTTGGTCTAGGGGTCAGATAAAAATCTGATATAAGTAAATTTTCTAAGACAATATAATTACATACCTTTAGTTAGCAATTTGTAGAATCCGCGTATTTCGGAGCGGAAAAAACCTTACCCCGTACTGATACAAAATTGTCATAGACCTGGAGTAGAGTTTAATTACGGCACTTTAAAATTAATCAACGACTTCAAAAGCTAAGTAATTATATTATCAACCTAGAAATGTTGTAAAATAACTAAGAAATATTTTCTTACCCTCAACAGCAGAGTAACTTTCTTGAACATCAACGATAACCGGTGGTCCTCCAGTACCAATGGGTTTGAGAGGCACTGACGGCTTATTGATGAGGTCTTCAAGATCCTGCACCGATGGTCTTCGCGCATCGCCAGATTTTCGTCGCTACATCATCAGAGTAACATGTGAGTTACATTTTTGTTTCATATTCTTTTTGTTTGGGGTTAATCACTTTAAAATCAACAAATAATATTGTAGAGCAAATAGGCTTTGGAGTTTTTTTAACAAAACACAGAATTTTTTTAAAAAATAAATAGACAAATGTTACGTGTGTTACGTAGAGCTACGCTTATTTAAAATAAATGGTCCATTTGCTTTACATTTGCCATTTGCTTTACGGAAGAAGTTAAAAAATTAAATACATAAAAGGGAGCATTATAAACATTGATAAGTTAAAATTCTTCATATTTATACGTATAGGTATTGACAGAGTATTTAAAACATTTATATTCATCATTGGCTTCACCATAAATATATAGATTTGTGAAGTTATTATACTTGTAACTAGATTTGATATTAATTAAAATCTCGAAAAATGCAGAATTGATAAATCTCGTAATATTGAAAGTAAACTAACAGACCTGAATAAAGCTTAATCCTGATGGTGAAACAAATGACAAATCAAAGGTCATTAAAAATTACCATAAAGATGGTCTAGTCCGATATAGATTGAAATATTGCTTGGTTGCTAACTGCTTGGTAAAATGGATGATACATTAGAATGTTATGACAGTTGTACTCCGTTATGAGCGTTAGCCAAATGGCCTGACAATACTGGACTTCCTGATAAATGTAGCGCAAGTGTACTCTTACATATCTTCACGTTTTCCTATACAAGAACAGTAAAAGCAGAACATATCTTGTCCTCAATAGAATTTGATTGAGTTATTGGTTATCATGAAGATTTATCGTTATTACGATCGTGTTGATCTTCCTGATAGCTTCTGTGCCAACTCATCTTCTATCTCATTTGACTGACGTGATTAATATGTTGCATGATAAAAAGAAAACAATGTAGGTCATAGACATGACATACCGTCACGTATACAGTCACTATAGGGGTAGGTAAATATAATAAGTATAATTTGACCAAATAGTTAAATTCCTGGGTACTGGGGAATGAGACTATTGCAGAAATCGAAAATATTAATAATCAAAATTTATGGAAAACACAATATGAATTTGCTCGGAGACATAACGTGGGCTATGAAACTTAGAAAAGTTTAAATGCAAAAGGAAATGAAAGACGTAACAGCGTCTGAACAGCAACTTTAAACTTAGATTTGGGTCAATGAAATTAATCATTTAATTTTAGATATTCCTTTTATTTCATTAACTATTACAAAAGTTATTGTACAATATTAATTAGCTATCCAACTGAAAGATATATTGCTTATGCAACACAGTGTTTGTTTAATAGTAATGGAGCGCAGTAGGCGTTAAATTATGAATTTCTCGGAATGCATTTGATTTAAATGAAATAATTAACAGGTGTTTCGTAATAACTGATTTATGACCACATTAGTGGAGCTTCATAATTTAGAAATATCCCAAAATAATTTTGACTGTCGATTCTGGAATATTGAAGCAAGTTTATAAAACTATGTCAAAGCTGATGGATTTTTTCCTTCACTGGAGAAATCTAGAGAAATATGATGGCAGATTCTGCAATATACACATAGAACTACAACTATGTTGAAAAAGCTTCCTGAAAATTTTTAATGACCTCTGATATTTCCGGGATATGTAATACATAGAACAAAAGCAGTTTCATACTTACCGGATCACCAGCAGGTGCAGGTTTAGGTAAGGCAGCACTTGGTTTTTTAGCAACCGCTGCCATTGTTAATCACATATAATCACTTTGATGCCACAAAATAATCGAATCTCTCGTTTATAGTATAAAAAATTAAAAGTTTACTTATAACTGCATCACACTATATCACAGTCTTATCTTACATCTACACGTCATTATCATTAACACTTAAAACTATTTTTAAAATTATCAAAAGTTCTTTTCTTTCATGCGGATCATCCATATTTATGAAAAAAGCTTCTAATTAAATGCTATTAAATTATATTTACTTCCTAAGTGTTACACCTTGTTTTTCGTTTCTTTGTTGTTTTATTTTGGAGTCGTTTAGTGAAATTTCGATTTGGGGCAGTTCGTTAGTCGTTCCATGCAAAATTGGGCGCGAATGTCAAAAGACTGAAGAGGGGGTCGTGTAGACATGGTCGCCTGGCAAAGGAGGGGTGCGGGGGCGGTTGGCGGCTATTTGTGCACAGCACAAATCAGCAGACCAATACAATTAATTATTAGATTAAGGTGGGCCATCCGTGCAGCATGTTCTTGAACGTTGCTGCAAATATATGCATGAAGTTATCACCGCCAGTGTTGCGCCGTATTCTCTCCGCTGTTTGGCTTTGAACCGAGGAAGCTCTCGGTTTCGCTTCAATGATTAATGATCCACATTTTTTTCGAATTGACACCTGTAATTAAGGTCAATGGGTTTTTGCTGACCTACTGCGTATGATTCGAACTCCTGCCTTGGCTATAATAATTATGTATACAACATTGTATGACGTCGGTCAATATTAAAACAATCAGTTGGGTGTCACAGCCAAACAACAGTTGTCTCGAGGAGACAAAGTGTGTGCGCGTGTTTGTCTAGATTAATAAATAAAACTAGATTGAGGGGTTGCGCAAGAAGATCGAAAGATTGATTGGCACCCTGGTATTAATGCATTCTGTTCACATGGTTGCCATAGTTGGCAAGTGGGTTCATGTCGAAAGCGCCTGCATCATTGTCGAGCCGACAAATTTTAACGCAGGCGACTGAATGTTGTCTGATGCTTTGCTTGTGTTATCCCGTGCTGTCATTGCCTTTTTTGCACGAGCTTCAAGCCTTCAAATGCAGTACAAAACCGGGTACGTCTTTTCCTAAGCTTACATTTATAAGTAAAAACAGCAGATTTATTTATGACGATAGTATTCTTCCAAGTATATTTTGATGAGTAGGTACATAAACTTCAAGATTAGAAATTTCTCGAGAAACAGTTTTATACTTGGTCTTGTATCTTGACATAGGTCAAGATTAATTTGAGGAACTAACTGCCAAATATATTGGCTTCATCACCCTTGCCAAATTTTTCTGATGGAGCGGTTCTGTCTCAACCCACTATTCAGTCGCCCGTGGTCTGCCCACGCGCATTTTAGTTATTTCCTATTCGACCATTATGTCAATCAAAGATTTGCTAAATTTCTATTTATGGACTGTCCTTGTTTTTATATATATTCATCTTTTTTTTTGTTTGATGTCATAAACAATGCATTTCAACTAACTGTAGTTTTATTTTCTTTGAAATCTCAATTTCAATTTTATTTTTAATTATATAATTTGTATCCCCTAGTTTTGTTTGGGTAGTACCTATAGTCTTTGTGGTAATAGTTAGCTTAAACTTTCAAAAGTGCTTATGTTATTCTGAACTCTACCACGCCATCTAGTTACTCTTCGTCTTGAATATTCATTTTGTCCTCGCCTGCTCAACAACTAATGTTTATTTTAAATGCTTTAATGCATATTGTCATTACATTGCCACCAATATAATTTACGGTTCAATTAAGGCAATCAATCTTTTGCATTCTATTTTAGGTGTCAACATTAGTTGCACCAATCAATATATCGAGACGTATATCTTTTTAACAATATACGACGGACATAACTCAGTCTTGCTGGCAAGTTGAGGCAGTTAAAGGTGAGAACGTTTCAAGAACAGTGGCTCCGCTCTTGGCCTGATTACTATCGTCATATTTATACTAATAACAATCAATCATAACAGCGACAAGCGTTCTCCTGGCGCATGATGCATTGTGCTCACTTTGCTTCATTAAGCGCGCCCGAGTCCGCGCCATCTCACTTTACGTTATCACCAGTAACAGGTGCGCTTTCTTTATTAATTACTTTAGTTTCTGTTCCTTCCATGGCATCATTTACTTCTATAATATTCTGGGTTTGATTTATTTTATTAACTCAAACACATTGCACGAGATCTGTCTACTGGGCAGAGCCAGCTCACGAAACTAAAGACCGAAGATGGCAGAGTCATATCCGCCAAATTGGAGCTTGTGGGAGTGATCGAGGCTTTTTATCGAATGGACAGTTGTACACGTCAATTACCAAACTTACTGTGAATCTAGCAAACTACCCAAGAGCTAGATTGACCCGCCACTATGCCGAAGATATCCCGGGCGTCAGCCTGTACGAGATAAGGATGGCTCTGAAGCAGCTTTATAACAACAAGGCACTGGGCGATGACGGAATTACGGCCGAACTCCTGAAGGCGGGTGGAAAACCAATCCTTAAGGCCCTTTCATAAGTTGTTTGATTCCGCCATACTCAAGGGAAAAACACAAGCATGGAGCGGATGCGTGGTGATACTCTCCTTTAAGAAGGCCGACAAGTTCCTGCTCAAGAATTACAGGCCCATTTAACTTCTGAGCCATGTCTACAAGTTGTTTACCAAAGTCATCACAAACCGTGTCGCATGCAGGTTTGATGACTTCCAGCCTCCTGAACAAGCTGGATTTCGAAAAGGCTTCAGCACCGTAGACCACATACATACGCTACGGTAGATTATAATCTGATTTCACAGAAGACCGAGGAGTATAATCTGATTTTCTGCCTAGCGTTTGTGGACTACGAGAAAGCCTTTGATTCGATTGAGACTTGGGCTGTGCTGTAGTCTCTGCAACGGTGCCAGATTGACTATCGGTACATCGAGGTGCTGAAGTGTTTGACCTATCCTCCTGTAGCGGGGTTCACACCCCGCTCACGGCAGGGAGCCGTCATTTCTCCGAAATTGTTCACGGCTGCAATGGAGAATGGTCTTCAAGTTTCGGACTGGAGTAGACTAGGCATTAATGTCAATGGCGAGTAAATCACTCCCCTATGGTTTGTCGACGACATAGTAGTCATCGCTGATACTACGGAGGAGCTCAGCACAATGCTCAGTGACCTCAGTAGAGCTTCCGAAAGAGTGAGACTTATTATTATCCAAAATAAACATAGCATAACCATAGTCTAGTCCAAAAATAAACAACCATGTAGCATCCACTCCTATCATGATCGGAGACTCGACACTCGAAGTTGTGGATGATTACGTCTACCTCGGATAGACAGTCCAGTTGGGTAGATCAAATTTTGAGAAAGAACCGTCGAATCCGACTCGGTTGGGCAGCATTCGGGAAGCTGCGCGATATCTTCTTGTCCAACATACCACAGTGTCTCAAGACAAAAGTCTATGACCAGTGCGTGTTGCTGGTAATGACATATAGAACTGAAACGTGGTCGCCCACAAAGGGCCTCATCAGAAGGCTTAAAGTCACCCAAAAGGCAATGGAAAGGGTAATGCTCTGAGTTTCCTTGCGTGATCGAATCAGGAATGAAGATATCCCCAGGAGAACCAAGGTTGCCGACATAGCACAAAGAATCGCCAAACTTAAGTGGCAATGGGCAGGGCACATTGCTCGCAGAACAGATGGCCGTTAGGGCTGAAAGGTTCTGAAGTGGCGACCGCGTACCGGAAGACGCAGCATTGGAAAGCCTCCTACAAGTTGGACCGTTGACCTGGTAAAGGTAGCGGGAATCCGATAGATGTGAGACGCACAGGACTGTTCATTGTGGCGACATTTGGGGGAGGCCTATGTTTAACAGTGGACGTCTTTCGGCTGAAATGATGATGATGAATCAACTTTACAGTCAGATCCGAAATAGATATTGCTGTTATCAAGATTGGATCTTTATTATTGGATCTAATTCTAGAAAAGTTGCTAGAACATTTTCCCTGTCTAACATAGCCAGCCCACCTGCATAGCTTAGCATTAGAACTTTGATGTTGTAAACGTGTCAACCTTTAATGCATTTCATATCTACTTTATGAGTCACCAAGTTGACATTATTATTGTCTTATTTGCGTCATAGAAACATAAATGTTGGCTCTAAACAAAATTCATTAGTAATTATAGAATCTTTGTTTAGTTTCCGTTCCTATATATTCTCAACGCATGATTTGAATAGTTTGTTCGTATAATTAGAAACTGTGTTTTGTGATGTTTACAAATTCTATAAAATCTTTAAGACATTTTGTGGCATCTTTATAATGATTACATGTAATATCTATGACTGAATTTATTTAGGCGAAATATTCAAGAGTCGGAAATTATTTGAGTAGTATTTCAATGTCATCATAGATATTACTTTTAAACAACGTAATACATAAAATTATAAACAGTTATAGGGTGCTAAAGCTATAAATTGAATATCTCCATGCATTTTCACAATAACGCAATAAATAACCTTGCTTCACGCTATTAATATTGGCTTTTATTATTACGTTAAATTGAATAAAGTTATTATTTTATTTGTTGTTTACTTGTGCGTGCGGTGTCGCAAACGCATTGTTATTTTATTAGGATTAGGAGTTTAATGAACACAGATTTATCGACAGCGATAAAATAAACGGTCTCAAGTTAAGTGCGTTGATAAGTTATTGATCCATTTATTTATCCAGTATGTACGATAAATTCATTGTTCTTTATTTAAAGTTGGATTTTAATAGGATTCATGCATAGATTTTAAGTGTCGTCAAAATTATGTTTTTACTAATTATTAAATGTTTAATATAATGTTAGAATGACAAGGTATTAGTAGCACTGGTTGTATTTTATTTACAAAACATAAATACGGTTTTTGAAATCGAAATGTAACATACAATAATGATGTATATCTTCTATGCCACGTTTTTTTTTTGACGCATAGTCTTTTTATTTACGACGAATATGAAATTATTCACTTTGAAATTAATCACTTTGAAAAGGTCTATGTTAGCCACGAGTCTATTTTTTTCTATAACATGTAAATAATCTAAACAAATAGTTTTCCACACATTGTATACCTCTTCGGAGATGAACTCTCCCGGCCTGGCGCGTTTCTTTTTTGAAAAAAAAGTATAAGTTTTAGTAAAACATTCTCTGTTAAAAGTGTGCTAATATATAAAAATCTGTACAAATAGATATTTAGTGCTTAAAAGTTAATAATTGTGTGTTTCTGTATGTATGTCAGATGTAGTACTGTCAAAATGTGGACGTGTTAACCTGTAGTGTGAATTTGTATGTGCATAATTAATAATAATTATCAATTATTTCTTATTATAATTAGTTTTTCCCACTAGTTTGAGAAAACATTTCCGAAGCATTTACATGTTCCGCGCAGTTAATGCGAGTCAGTAAAGAATTGTTTTAATACGTTTGTAGCTCGTCAAATTAATGATAAAATGTAAAGTGCATTTAGAAAAATATTAGTGGAAAAATAAAAAAGTAAAGTTAGATGTTGGAAATTGAATAAAGCCATTCTAAAAACTAACAAGCTTGGTTGATGAGGGAAATAAGTTTTTAATAGTACAGAACGTAAATACATTTAGAGAAATCGAATAGAAAGTTTGAGATGATTGAGCAAAAAGATTTTTTTTAGATTCTGACTCTAAGTATTCCTTATGCTCAAATTTCTTTTGGAAACTTATTTATGGTTTTTATTAATTTCACTCATCAACAAAAAAAAGTCAAACCCAGCGATGCTCTGTCACATCGTAAACCCGCTGGTCGGCAAAGCGGTCACTAAATCTAATTTCAAAGAGAACATCTAAAAAGAAAAAGATTTGTAAAAGAGTTCGGACATTGTAAAGATTGCAACTAAAGGGTCTAAAAGTAGCTCTTTTGGAAGCTATTGAAGACGCAGCTTTTTTGAAAGGGGAAAACAAAGTAATGAGAGTATGAGAAGAAGATTGTGTTTTTATTTCTTTTTATATTTTTTTTTTTCAAAAACCAATGATTCGCTTCAACATGTGTTGTCAAGCGTGTATTTGTGGGGAATGGGGGATATGAACGTCACTATAAAACTATTGTGTGGTAAAAAACTAATTATCACAATAATTTTCCCTGTAAATGAAACTTATGTCTACCTTAACAGTAAAAGTCGTCCGTGTAGTCATGTGTGCAACAATAGAAGAAAAATAAAAAAAGACAAAAAAATGCTTTGCAAAAGCGAGCAGCGTCCACCTAAAACTGACCAGATCCAATCGGTCTCACCTTTTTCTCGTCTAAAACTTCGCCGGGACGTAATTTCGTGACCTGTTGTTAAAAAACATTGATAATCCCATATGTAATATTAACCCTACCTAAATCTCCGCTGCCGAACCTGGGCTATCTGCCTAACCTAACTTAGTTCATTATTGGTGCAATGTCCTAGCGAGCGTGTGCAATAGTTATTACGTTACAGTTTGCGCCACCTTCGTGTTATTCGTTCATGTTAGTGTCCGTTTCATTATCGTGTTGTGTAAGACAAGCCTCCTTAGGCACACCATTCCTGTAAAAGATTTCGTCTCGACATGGTTGTGTCGAGACTTTGACCATTATTTCGTGTGCGTAACGTGCTGACAAGCTGTGCAGTTTATCTGTGTGTGCGTACTTCACAAAGTTGTGCAATTTAGCTTTGTGCTCCGACGACAAAACGTTTCTTAGACAGATATAACCTGGATAATAACATTTACCTGTATTCGATGATTCGTTACTAATAATGTTTTCAAGGTTCGTGTGATTATCCAGTATTACGTGTGAAACAGTGTTTTAAACCGCGTCGGATGCAAATGCATTAATAATACCGTATACAGATATAGTTAAGAATTTGTCACGGCAATAATAACATTCATTTAGAATTCTTAGCGTTTTATCTATTACCTTCTTCTCTTCGATCACCTCACCGGGTCTTAGTTTTCTATTCTCCTGTGGATTACGTTTTGCACGGTCTTAATATCGCTACATACACGATTCAATATCAGTGTTCTCAAAAGTATCTGCTGTGACATTGCTAAACTCTGTTTAATGTAAAAGCAAGGAATTAAGGGTCTAAGCTCAACTCCACTGTAAACCAATTCATTCTCTAATATCTTCGGCTAAAGCGTTCTGGTAACAAAGCATCATCTTTCTCAGACGATTATGAAAATGTCTTTTTCAAGGGTTCTATGCATTCGTGTTATGGGTTCGGCTTAAGAGAATAGGGTCTATACTACTAGGGGCTAAATTACTTTGTGGTTTGGCGCTAACATCCATTTAAATCACTCGTTGATTGCAGATTGCACGCGATTGGTTAGAAAGAATCATGCCTGATGCAGATGTTGACACAAATGCAGCAAAAATGTGAGAAAAATTCATTATATGCTTATCAAAAGTTGGCAATCTGGTTTATGATTAAAAAAATGCAACCTTTTTTAAATTACATACATTCTTTTAGAAATCAATTTAAGATTAATAGAAATCCAGAGAATTAACCAGAGTACCATTAATGCTTAAAAGTGCAAATGCTGTTTCTGTGACTCAAACGCTGATGTGCTTCCAGCCGTAAAGCTTGCGTTTTCAAAGAGTGATTCTGATGCCAGCGCTTCTTAGGTATATTGTAACATGTCTAGGACTAAGACGGCACAATTTTACATATAAGTCTACAAAACAAGTCATACCTTCACTGAAATTGAAGACAATTGTGTCCAGTACAAAAAAAAAAACATAACAAATAATTTTAGAAAAGTCTTATAACTAGGAAAAACGAATTGACTACATACCTCGTCGCTGATGATAAGGGAAGGGCGTCTTCCCATTTCCTCTGGAGGAGGAATGAGAGACCCACGTCTTCCGACGGGTGCACCAGGTACAAGAGAAGGTTTCCTTGGCATTTCTGGTTTCGGAGACTTCTCACGAATGACTTCAATTTTAGGCGCTGCTGGCTTTTCTTCGGGAGCCTTGATTTCCGGTACCACTGGTATCGGCTGTTCGTAATCAGATGTTTTAGTTAGTATCTTAAAATAAACAGTCTTTTTGACGTTCATTTTTTTTTTAATTATTACGCACCTTGTCAGGTTTATCCTTGGTAGTTTGAGTGAATTCTGGTTTTTCAAACTTTTCCAGTTCAGGCCTTTCATAGTCAGCAATTACTGGTAGATCCTCTGCCTTCTTCTTGACTGAAGTAACCTTGGCCTTCTTTGCTTCTTCTTCAACTTTTTCTTCTTTCACTGCCACTTTCTGCAAGTCGAGTGTTAGTTTAAGATCGAAATCTAAATTTTCTCTTATTGTGTTTAAGAAGAATTTGAGTACTGTATTCATTTAACACGACGAGCTATTTTCTAAAGAGAAATAATATGTAGTGGTGTCTATTTTTCATTACTGAACATCTTTTGATATAAAATACGGTTAATATAAGGAAGACGTAAAATAATTTTGTTTTGTTTACTTACACTCATACTTACCATTGAACTGAAAACCTATAAATTATACATTTGAAATTGTGTAGGAATAAATAAGCAGAAGCGAAAGCGGGAAATGTGAGAATACTATAACATGCATTCAAATATTAAATAGTAGTAAAAATATATATTAATACTCGCAAACATTGCTTAAAAAAAGTTATTCTATACCTACTAAATCAATATGCATTTATATTTATTAACATATATACAGACAAATCGCTGTTCTAATAAAATCTAGATAGAAATAGTGTTTCTATAACGACTACAAGTACTAAGGAACTACTTATACAGTGCATCTACTTCTACTAAGAGAGTCTAATGAGAGACAGAATATGTGCAATATTTGAAGAGTCTATCTAGGTGCTGGTGCATATGTGCCGGTGCTTTACCACTCCTGTAATTAATATATTGGTGCATTGTGCAAATATCCTGTGCGGTAACACTGTGAGTGCTTATGTATACCTCTTCAGGCGATTGAGGTCTGCTGCTATAAGCGGGCTGTGGTAATTCAAATGTGGCTGGTATTTTTTCATCTTTGCCTTCAGTCGTTTCAGCCTATACAGTAAATTTTATTAATGGCGACCGTACGATGTGTACGAATTTTGCAAGCGTATTGATGACATATTTTGTAACAATCGTATTTTCAATTCTTCATCCATCGAAATTTTAGGGTTGTTACTAAAATCTGTCATCTAATTTCGAACTCATGGCCAATCAGAGAATGCAAAATCGTGTGCGTTTTTATGAATGTGTGGGCGTGTCTGTTTAAGCGATGAATGTGTGTTAATGACTGTGTGTGTACCTGAGGGGATTTAGCCCTGCGCCAAGGAGCAGTCTGCTCCGTTGTTTCGAGTAACGTTGGTTTATATTTATCTTCTAGCTCTGGTGTTTGTTCGGCCTGATCAGTAAAATATTTAGTTATTGCCTATGCTTTACATTTACCTTTCCTATTAATTGATTTACAGTATTTATAATTTCTACCTGTGGTATTTCAGGAATGACCTGCCAAGAGAATGAAACGTCCGGCGTCTCCTCTTTATTTTCCGGTTCCGGAGTCATGAGAGTCGGTACCTGATGATGTAGTCAACATTTTACGCATTGCAGAACGTGAGTATGCATTTTATTTTTAATAGGTTTTAATTATGTGTAAGTTTTGTGCAGTTTTTTTTTGTGTGTATGTAAGTGGGTGTAAGTGTTGGTATCTTTGTATGTTACCTCTAAATGTTGTTTTCTCCAAGGGTATAGTGTTTCTGTTATAGTGGGTATGTCTAGTGGTTTCTCTAGTTTAGGTTTGTCCTCCTAATAAAATAATATTTTTTAATTAAATGGGATTCTTTAATTTTCCCAATGAGGAAAAAACATTATTTACTATTGAAATACCTTAGGTTTTTGGGAAACTTCTTCCGTAGGTTTTCTTTTATCTTCGATAGAAACTCTAGTTACTTCAAGTTCCTAAAGGCATTCAATTTGTTTGATAACTATTTTACTCAACTTGACTAGCTGTTTAATGAATTTATTTTTTAATTCTATGTTTTATATATGAACTTATAATTATATATATATTATATATGGTACCTTTGGTTTTTCTTTAACATTATTCTCGGGTTCCTTAGTAAGTTTCGAGGATATTTTCTGTACCGTTTCAGGAGCCTAATAATAATAATTGATTATTAGTTGATAGGTGCTTAGTTTCAGAACATAGAAAATATACTGGAATTATGAGTTACCTGTGTTTTCTGTGTACCGTTCATGATCGGTTCCACATCGGGTTCAGATAACTTCGTTTTAGGTTCGGGTTCCTAAGAAATACATGCGACTTTTGTAGTTAATTGTAAAATACCGCAACCTCTAGAGTTTATTACATTCCAATTGTGCTACCGTTCAATACTGAAAGGGTTTTTTAAGTACCTAGTAGATAACAATTTAAACAAAATAATTTGACTACCTTTCGTTTATCCTTGAATGTTTCGATTGTAGGTTCAGAAGGTTTGCTTTTTGCTATTACAGGCTCCTAAGAAATTACATTTAGTTAATAAATTAACTCTCTTTTTTTAAGAGTATTTCACAGCATATAAATTATTTTGAGTCATATATTTACCTTTGTTTCTATAATATTCTCTTTTGTTGGTTCTACAATGGAATTTGTCCGTTTCTTTAAAAACGAAGGAGGTTCCTAAGAAATAATTTTCAATAAATTAGATATTTGGATTAACTAGCATTATCGAAATAACCACCACTATTTTATCTGTCTATGATGAATGTGTTGTAGAGTATGTTATGTAAAGTAATTGTGTGTGAAAGACTAGAGACAAATCTGACCCGAAAATTCTTTGCAGGATATCGCGGTCGTAATGCCTTGAATATGCCAACGTTGCTAACCTGTGAATTACCGTCTATACTTCTAGATTATTTTCATTATCAGTGGCCTTATATTTTAATGGAGCGAACTTACGCTCGCGACATTCGTCTAGGTTTAAGTTTAGATTTCTCTCTAGCCTAATGTAGTGAATAGCTACCTCTAAGCTAGGCTTCTTCCTCATGAAGAATGGTGTTTGTGTTGGTTTCAATTGTTTGTCTGTAAGTGTTTTCTGCGTATCTTCTGGTTCCTAATAATGTAAAGTAATCGAAAGTTAAGTTACATCCGTAACCTAGTGTTGTGTATATAACAATTATTTGATTGTGAAAACTACCTTAGACTTTGGAGCGTCTTTGGTCGGTTCCAGTTCTGGTTTTTTAGTCTCGGGTTCCTATTAAATTAATATTCTTGTCAGTACGGTTTCATAATGAAATTATATTGTTTATTTAAGAAGTTTTGAAAACATTAGTTATACCTCAGTTTTGCTCGGTCTACGCCAAGGATACTCAGATTCCTTCGGTTTATCAGTCAATAAATTATCTTTAGGCTTTTCTGGCTCTTTAACCTCTTTCTTAGCCTGTTAGAAAAAAAATGATGTGTAAAACTATGTTACACTAACAAAAACGTACATTTGTTGAAATATTGAATAATTATACCTCCTCAATATTATTTGTCTTACGCCACGGGTAAGCAGATTCTTTAGGTTGTTCTACTGGTTTTTCCGTTTCTTCAGGAGCTTCAGGTACAACAGTTTCCTGTTTGAAATATTCATTTTTATTTAAATCATTTCTTTTTAAAGAAATAACCATCAGCAATACTATTATTATTAAAATCATCTACCTCAACATCAACACTAGGTTTGCGCCAAGGGTACGTGGGTTCTGTTGGTCTATCAACAGATACTCTACGCCGCGGTACAAAAGGCTCATCGTCTATTTCCATCGGAAGTTTCTCGTCCTGTTTATAACGTTTATAACTATCAGTACAAGAATTTACTTTTTAATGTGTGAGAGAGTAAGAGATGTGTTAGAGAGAAAGAGAGAGAAAGAAAATTCAATAAATGATATTTCTATCTACCTCATCAACATGACTTGGACGTCGCCAAGGATATGTTGGTTCAGTTGGTCTATCAATGGAAACTTTTCTTTTAACTTCTGTCTTTTGTACTACTTGTTCCTGTTCAAAAATATTATTATTACAGTCTATTAATCTATCAAAAATATTATGTAATATTTATTTTTTAAAGGAAGATGTTATACCTCATCGTCTTCGCTTGGCTTTCGCCAAGGGAACGTGGGTTCAGTTGGACGATCAATTGAAACCTTTCTCTTAGTTTTGGTTTCTGATACCTCAATGTTTTCTTTGTCCTGTTTAAAAATCGTATTTTTATTACGAAAAAAAAATATTATTGAATTAAATAGAATAAAAAGTAAAATGTCTACCTCATCATCAGCAATACTTCGTTTACTCACAGGAGAAGTAGGTTCTGTTGGTTTGTCAACAGAAGGTTTTAGTTTAATTTCTGTCTTTTCAACAGTTTCTGTTTTCTTTTTCTTATCTTTAACCTGTTCGTGTACAATTAAAGTGTCAATTAAAAGTGTAGAGCGTAATTCGCTACAAAAACCTAAATAATACGCATAACTAAACAGAATTTTGTACATGTCAACTATCTCTTGTTGTATGTGTAATATAATTTGTAGTAGATATTCAAAATTAAAATTCAAATAACTCTACCTCTTCAGGTTTGCTGGGTCGTCGTTTAGGTTCTTTAGGCTTATCGATAGAAACTTTACGTTTTGTTTCAGTTTTTTCCTCAACTTCCTCAACATCTTCATTATCCTGATTAACAACCTTTAATTAGTTTATATTGTCCTAAGACATATGCTTGTTAAGTTTAATATCAAGGATATTCTAAAATATACCTCAGTATCGTTTTCACGACGTTTCAGAACTGTAGTCTTATCAGTAGACCGGTCTAAGCTTTCCTTACGTTTTGGTTCCACCGTTTCAGTAGGTTCCTATTACACGCAATAAAATAAGTATATTCGTTTTTAAATGACATGATGTGTATATGTGTGCGAGTGTATGTGTATATACCTGAGTGTCTGTTTTCGTAGGTCGCCACGGATATGTTTTATCTGAAGGCTTATCTGTAGGTACCGTATCTTCTACCTTCCCTTTCTCATCCTATTTACAAAAATAAATCGTTCAGTATCTTGCAAGAGGTCACGTCGACGTTCCTTCGTAATGTAGTTACAACATCAATTTATATAAATATGTTATTGTCCACGTAGTTATTTACTGACACACAGTAATCAAACAATCGTCTGTTGATCGTTTGAAGTTTTAAAATAGAATTTGTATTTACAAAAGAAAAGGCAATGACATTTATGTTTTCCATAGTTTCTGAATTTATATTTTTCCTATGGACATGCATGGTGTACGACATGAAACTTACCTTGAGTTTGACTTGGTCCAATTTTGATTCTTCTGCCGCCTTTAATGTACTCTAAAATAACAAGTCAATGGGGGATATATGAATAAGCGGGAAAAGGGGTTGCTTTTACTACTCGTACATTTCCTGGGTATCATTGTTTCAAAACAAATCTCTACTGCAAATGCCATGATATATTACTAGTTCAACCGTAACTTGTTGAATTTATACACAAAATTAAGGTCAGTTCTTTACTTTTTATCAAGTAACCATTTCTGCAGTAAATATAAAATAAACTACATTCACATCATCTAACTACTAAAGCTTAGGTTGTTTGCCTTTGCTCTTCTAAAAGCATTGGAGATTCAGCCTTATAATTTCGATTTCTAAGACACTCGGGGTCTATCAATGTCTACTTGAACTTCAAACTCAAAATAAAACTAAACTTTAGGAATTGCTTGCTTGCTAGGTTTTAGCCTAATCTACGATTATGGTATGATTTTTAAGAGGACCGCCAATTGGTTTAATTTCGTTTTCTTCTTTATTTATACTTTTAATGTTATCCATAATTCTCATTCTTTTACATTTTGGAGTTTTCTGGTTAAATAACAGTGAAACATTTGGAGGTCTTCTTACAATTCATATCAATATTTTCAATGTATTATTAAAAGCACTTACCTTTTGAGCAGTCTTTTTCAAAGCAGTGGCAGAAGTAATTTCTTGTTGTTCAGCCACTTGTGAAATTGAAGACTTTCTGCTTTCAGCAGATTCCTTTGTAAGCTATTAAATGGAAAAATAAATAACTTATGTATGAGGACTAACATTTGTTTTCCATTAGATTTCTTATTAATTTTACGTTAGTCAAGTGAGATTGAATTATGTTTATGATTTAGTTTAGATCCAGTTTTTTCATATGATCAATATTACCTTAACAGCTTTGTTGTTTTCCATGATGGAGCTCCTACGGCTCTCAGATTTTTCTTCTTTGACCTACAGGAAAAAAATAATTAAAAGTTTTCAATTTGAAAAACAAAATATAGAAATGCGATATTTTTCAATACAAAGCAGTTAATTTCATATTATACAAACCTCGCTTGCAAACGATGTCCTTCGGCTTTCAGTCTAAAGGAAACAAAAAGGATAGTTCATATTAGCACAGATATAAAGTCGGAAAGCTATTTAACACACGAGAATATATGTACAGGTACAGATAACTGTAAAAATTGGACACATGGAAAAACAGAGGATATTCAAAACGATATTTACAATTGGGATGACGAAAAATAGAACGAGGTCACAATTCAATGGATTTGTTAAATATATTTATCCTAAGGCCATGCCATGAATTGTCAATGCCATCAGAATTCCATTGTGAAAAAGGTGTAGAGCTATCTATATACATTTTGGACAGCTCCTTCTCTCTCACATACTAAAATACTGATGGCTCTAACTGGTCATAGCATAGCCCCTTGATATAACACAAAAACGGGTTAAAATACATTTGAATGCTGTACCACCGTGTGCGTTGTAGATATGAAACTATGGATGTGTCAGGAAAAGTTGTAAATAAGTTACGTAAAAATTTTGAAAATACAAACAAGAGTATATTTATTTTCTTAAATTTTCATGTGAAGAAATAAAACACTATAAATTTTAATCTTAGGAGATTTAAAAAAAATATTTTTGAAAGTGTTTTATTTATAGTATGTATGTCTGTGGTGGCATAACAAAGTAAATTCACACTCATCACATATATATCTCATTTTTTTTATACCTTCACTTCAAGATGCTGCGACTGTTGGGCGTTTTTCGTCACCTGTTTTATTTGAATTTACTTTTAATATCCCTAACTATTATAATAATAGTGGTTGATTATACGTCTTCTTCTTTATTATTTGGATTCTAATATTTTAATCATAGTTCTTACCTTAGTTGCCTCCTTTTCTTTCTTCTCCCGAACTGTAGGAGTTGGTGTGATCTTTTCGTACTTCTCAAGCACTGGTCTTTCATAATCATCGACAAAGTCGAGCTCAATCTGTAATTATTTAAAATTTGTATAAGTTTCTAGCCGAGATTTTGTTGGCTATTTTATTTCTCTTTGAACCTTTGAAGTCATAATGAATTGAATAAGTAAACAAATAACATTTAGACATGTAACATATAAAGAAGAGAACATTTAATACGTTTGCTGCGTGCTTTACTAATTCATTTTGTGCAACGTGTTATTAGACGAAGTATGTTGGTGTGTGGCATCAAAATGTGCAAGAAAAAAATTACTTCACTTTATTCATACCAAGTCTAAAGATGACTCCGAAGCAGCAAACGCATTGATAAGATAAACCTGAAAAAGAAACTAAATACATGTAAAGCGTAATACAAGCAGCATGCGACTTGCAACCAAACCTGGAACAGCGACGTAGATCCCATCATTTTATTTGAATCTAGAACAGGGTGTAGTGAGGTTTGTGCCAACAGAAATGTACAGTAGTGATTAGTGGTGGACGTCACAAAGGTTGTGCTTGAAAGTGGACAAGACAAGAAGTGTAATAGATTGCAGATAGATAGAGAAAGAGATAGATAGTGGACGTCACTTAGTACGTTTGAATCAATTTTTACCCCGTCGTCATCATCGTCAATCTCTTGTTCACTGTATACAGCTTTTTTAGGTTTTGCAATTATCTTCTTTTCAGTTTTCTTGAGCTGGGGTTTTTCGAATTTACCACCCTTTACTACGATTGGGTCCTAGGGAATTAATCAAGGTTTAATGGATGGTTTAAATTAAAAGCGCAGTTTGAGGTGCAACTATTGCATTAGTGGCTTGATACTCTGTAAAAAACCGTGAAATTACTAGCATGCTAAACAGTGGACTTCCTCTTAATTGATCTCACTTAAATGAAGTTGTAAGTGTGTTGAGCTAAAGTAAATTCATTTACTTAGCTTGTAATTGGTTTTTATTTACAAAATATGTAGATGGTCGTTTTGTTATATTATGAAGTACGTTACACTACATTCATTGTCAAGTAGAAGGTGTTGTGTCACGTGAATTGATCAAAAGAGTAATCCATTGTATTAGACTATCTACAAAACATTAGTGATTGTTTTTCTAACTATCTCAGCATGATTGTCTAGATCTACTTCAGTGACTACAACAACAGTTTCAGTAGTCTATCTACATTGCAGCACTTAAGCGTTTTCTTCTCTACCTGATCCTCGTCTTCTTTATCCTTTTTAAGTACCGCTGGCTTTTTGACTTTCAACTGTGCTGCTTCAGTACCCTCCTATGAATGTTTATATTATTGCATTTTAACAAATAGATTATTATAACCAATTTTGAGAACGAAATTGTCTCACAAAACTTAACGTTAAAAATGGCTGGGATTTAATTAAAAACAAAATTAAATAAACTTAAAATTAAAAAATAGTATTCTGTAATTATATTTTTTTGACAGAACTGAGATAATTAAAAAAAGTACTGCACAAGGTGACTGTACCGTTAACTTTTTCTTAGGTGTCTTTTGTGTGAGTTGTGCCTCTTCAGGAGCAGTAGTGCTTGTCTTAGTGCGAGGCTTGGTTAGGCTGACAGCCTCCTCAGTGTCCTCTCCCTAGCCCGCAAACACATTTGTATTATACATCACAAAGTCAAGTTAGTGAAAACTAAAATTGATTTTCATAAAGCCGATCCTATCACTTCCCTCCCGCATAAATAAGTGTGTAATTGAAATTATTAATAGAAAAATTAATTAGTATAGTTTATTTTTATTTAATCCTTAACATCCCACTGTTGGGTTGATAGTGTGGTAGTAATAAAATCAGCTCATATTAAATAAACATGTCTAATATTTCTTTAAATGTTAATAGAATAAAGTGTGTGTGTTGTGTATCATTATTAAAAATCCAAATTCGTGTATTCAACTAAAAAAGTGCTTTGGTTTCCATTTCTAAGTTGCAAGTTGCCAATCTACTCCTGTACCTTATCAAGAATTAATATTCGTTTTAAAACTGTAGGGACACCATTATCAGCAGATAAAGGTGGTATATTAGTGTTGATTCGTTCTGGCATGGTCTGTGAATTATTCGGAATTTGAAGTTATTACAACTTCTTGGATACTTAGGACAGAATCAAATAAAAGGAAACATTCAGATAAAATGTTGATGCAAAATTATTGTGTATCGGTATAGTATATTTTTTAAAAGCCTCCAAACCGTACCTTCGGTTCCTCTTTGCCTTTAGGTGTAGGTCTCTTAATAGTCTTTTCGTCAATAATTTCTGGTTTCTTAACACTGAGTTTAGCTTCAGCCTCGCCCTCCTAAATAGGTTTAATAATGATTAGCATATGTTTTCGACTTATGATATTCTTTATGTAATTACTGTGTGTTTAAATATGAACGTACGAACCGTAAGCTTAGTTTCAGCTGGTGTCTTGTGTGTAAGCGAAACGTCTTCAGGTTCCTGGCCTGGTTTAGCTGGTGCCTTCGGTTTAGATAAGCTGACACTTTCGTCAACATCCATAGGCTATAGAAATAATTAATTTTAGTTAAATGTACGCATTTTGATTAAAGCAATTTGAATGTATTTGTTGTAAAATATGTCCTACCTCCGGCTTATCTTTGTCTTTGACAGATCGTCGCCTAGTGGTAGCCGTTGCCGAGGATACTTCCTCTTCAGGTTCAGGCTTGGGCTCTTCCTATATAGATTGTTTAATTTCATCAGTAAATATATCAGCTAAAATAAAATAGCAAGTGTGTGCAAGCAAAGCTAGATGTGTGTAAAAGTGTACCTTCTTCTTTTTCTCAAGTGGTGTAGGTGTGATTTTCTCGTATTTCTCGAGAACAGGCCTCTCGTAATCGTCGACAAACTCCTCAACATCGACCTTTAAATTGTTGAATATGTATGAGTGAAGTTTAAAGAAAAATATTAAATATTAGTAGTAACGGAAGCACAGAATAGAACAGAGAATAAGATAGGATATGTTGAATTCTGTGTTCAGTATCAGTAGTTCTTGTAATTTTGAGTGAATTTCCCAATAGAACTAACACTAGTTCATTTGGGAACAATAACTTATTATTACTTGTACCACTGAATATTCTGTACAGGAACGCTGTAAATATCTTAGAATTATAAAGTTATATTTAAAAACATAGAGAAGCGAAGCTTTTCATTTGCCATGCATGCCAAAGCTTACTTACTGTTAACTGTTGTTTAAATTCAAGAACTGAAAAATTGCTGAAAACAGTTTTTGCCGCGATAGAGGATTATAGCGTGATGTTTTATAATAACGTTGCGTTGTATGAAATTTAGTGTTTTGTTATGTTTAATAGATCCTGCATGGCTTTAAAACTCGTTATTTCGAGCTACCAAACTGTTAAGTGTAAAGTGATTGTGTTATTAGTGTGTGTACCTCTTTCTCTTTGAGAGAAGGACGCTTTTTAGCTTCAGGTTCGTCCTTTTTCTTTGGTTTAGCCTTTGGTTTCTCCTCAGGCTTTTTCTCCTCCTCCTATATAAAAATGCGTAATTATTTTCTGTCCTACACTTTGCAAACAGTTTTATTTCAAATATAGAATGTTATTATATTTGAATAAATCTTTTTTTACCTTGTCCTTAGGGACAGGCCGTTTGCGGAGTGTAGGTACTTCAGGCTCTGGTTCTTTTTCTTTTGGTTTGATTTTACCCTTCATCATGTCTACATCATCCTATTAAAAACAGTCGATTTGTTAATTATCTAATTTTTACGTTTCTAGACTCGACTAATTCAATATTGCGATATTTTTACCTGAGTATCACTAGGACGACGTTTGTCCTTAGGTGTAGGTGTAATCTTTTCGTATTTTTCAAGTTCAGGTTTTTCATAATCATCGACAAGTTCTGGTTCAGCCTATAAGAATATAATTTTAAAGTTTCTATCCTTTTACTTGATCTGGTTTTAAATTATCTTTGACTTAGTCAATTTATAAATATAAAGTTAACCAATAAAATAAAACGTGTATGTATACCTCCTCAACTCCGTTTTGCTTTTTGGTCCTATCGCTAGGAGTTGGTGTCATTTTGTCGTATTTTTCAAGATCAGGCCTTTCGTAATCATCTACAAATTCGGCTTGCTCTCCCGGCTTTAGAAAAAAGTACGTTATTTATTTTTTTGTTTTAATAAATTGAATTCTTTTTAATTGTAATAATAAACTCAATATTATGATTTTACCTTTTTAATCGGTTTTTTGGTCTTGGCAACCTGTGGTTCCTCAAGCTTAGTTTCTTCTTGTTTAATTGGAGTCTTTCCAAGTTTAACTTTCGATAATTCATCAACAGGCTCCTCTGGTTTAGGTATACCCTTTTTGATACTAGGCCGCCTTGGTTCAGTCTTTTCTTCTTCAACCTAGATTACAGCCCGCAAAATTTATTTAAGTAAGTGTTTATATTATATTTTATAAACATACGTGCGTAACGTACGTTTTGGTATGGAACAAACAATACAGTAATATTGTGTATTTGCAAAATTCCAAACTAAAAATGCATATATTTGAATATACCTTTGTAGTTTCAACTTTAGATTTTTTCTCCGGTGCTGGTGCAGCCACTGAGGGTTCTTCCTCACTATCTTGTTCACTTTTGACGCTATCGGCAATAGATGCACGTTTACCCTAAATATATCCACTTGTATTACTTTTAAATATACTAGATTAAAGAATAAACGCATTTTCAATTAGTTTGAAATGTGGTGTGAGTGTATAGTGTAATATGTTTACCTTTGGTGTGATTTCCTCTTTAGATTTTTTATCGAGCGGCGTCGGTGTAAGCTTTTCGTATTTCTCCAAAACTGGCCTCTCGTAATCGTCGACGAAGTCGATAAAGTCCTATATCCAAAGAAAGTTTAGCACATCCAGTTATCACAACACACACGACAGAGAAAATGAGTTATCACAATCTAAAGACGCTATTCAGCACTTTTATTTATGAACAGATTGTTTTTTTAATGACAAAAGACATTTACATTTGTAGATGCCCAACTAAATGGAAGTCTGAATTCCAACATCAATAGAAAAAACGCTTTATTGTTTTTACTAGTTGTTTGTCTGGACATTGCAGCAATTTTAAGTATTTCGATTTCATTTACAAAAGTAAATAACCTTAAAGCCATATTTATAAAACTAGTGAGTTTTTTTAAATAACTATCCCATGTATTAATGAAGAAGTCAAAAACTGATTAGCAGGTTGTTAATTCAAAATATTCTATGAAAAAATTGATCCGCTAATCAGTATTTAAACTATTACATTTTTTTTTCAGTAAATAAGGCACTAAATTGATAAAAAATTACATGAAAAAAAAATTACTATTTAGGACGACTGTCTAATAAAAAAAAACTTCCAAATGGTTGGGATAATGAATAATTGAAAGTATCAGATCAGTCATAACATTATAACCACTATTTTAGCACCATTTCTTAGAACAGTTTCTACTTTAGACAAGTAGTTATATACATTTTTTCTAGTCTTATAAGCTTTTTACAATGCTCAATAAACAAAAACCACCGTACTTACCTCTTCCTTTTTAGAAACAACCTTCTTTTTGACCACCTTTTTCTTTTCTTCAGTTTTCTTTTTAGTGTCTTCTTTCTTTTCCTCAACTGGTTCTTCCTTAGGCTTGACTGACCTAAGTTTTGGAATGCCTTCAATTTTCTTTTCCGGTTCAGGTTCAGGTTTCTTCTTTTCAAGTTTTTCCAGAAGAGCTTTCTTCTCTTCTTCGGATTTTGAAAGTCTCTTTTCGAATATCTTTTTGGTCTCCTCAGCTTCATTTTCAGCAGTTTTGGTTTCCTGAATCTTTGAATCAACTTTTTTGGTCTCTGATTTAGATTCAACTTTTTTGGTCTCTGATTTAGATTCAGTTTTCTTGGCCTCAATTGAAACCTCTTCATTCTTTTCTTCTACTTTAACTTCTTCTTTCTTTGACATCTTTCTCATTGATGACTTCTTTTCTTCCTCCTTTTAGAAAATGCATGTACAGTTTTTTAATGCTTGTTGCATTTGTCATATTGTTATTACCAAGGAACAGATTTTTTTTAAACCATTACAAGTGGTTAATTTATCTTATAACATAAAAACACCTACCTTCTTTTTCTCTTCGACATGGTTTTCTTCGATCAAGGATTTTTCCTCAACGATCGACATCTCCTCCTCAGACTCCTCGATAACAGTTGTCTCTTCTTCTTCCTCCTCCTCCTTTTTCTTTTTCTGTAATTGTCAGGCGAACAAATGAATAACACTGTGTTTGTAATGATTCTAGTAGTAACGTGCTATTTACAGATGTATATTGCCTTAAATTGTTGCTAGCAATCATTTCTTACTGGGTAACAATATCATAACAAGGATTTGAAAGGTCATGATTAAGATTCAGAGATTTTTTCAAAAATCAGCCGTAGGTGCGGTGAGAGCTAGAAAAAAGGCAATGTTTAAAAATCCAACTGGTTTTTACCTTTTCTTCGACGAGAGTCAAGTCGGCACTCGACTCGTCTTCACCGAATTCGTTCTTGATCACCACTCTGTAGTTGGCGACATATTTGGATGAGACTTTTCTTATGATAAGCCTTGCGTTCGTGCCATCAAACGTTGTGTTGACGTCTGAGGATTCCCTGACGACGGTCGAGTTTTTGTACCATGTGCATCTGCAGGACTGATCTGAGGTCTTCAGGACTGCTACAAATTCGGCTTCTTCGTTTTCTTTGCGTGCCTGTAATTTTTTACAAGAAATTTAAGTATGAGGCGCGATTTTACTTATATACCCTTTTCTTTTTTCTTTCTTTTAATATTTCGATTGTGAATAAAAATCTACAATCTAATTCTCGACTTTTAACCCCAAATTAAAAAAGGATGTATCTTATTCGTAACGCAATGCGTTGCACTTAGTTGCACCCATAAATTTTAGCCAGTCGTGTGTGTTTTTAGTAAAACTTACCAAACTCCTAAGATGCTTGATGATGGTGGGTTTATCACCCTTCTCCTCGGGAATATCTATGATCTCGACAAGTTGTGACGTCGCCTCTCCCTTCTCGTTCTTAGCCACCAGCTTGTACGAGCCTTTGTCTGTTTGTGAAACGTTTGATATTTCCAATTTGACTGTGAATTCACCCTGTGACGTAATAAAAAAAAAAATGTTATAGCTTAGATATTTCTTTATTGGGAGGGCAACAATTTTTTGAATTATAATTTGAAAACCTGATGAAACGAATACATTTCTATGACTACATATTAAAATAGATATTTTTTTATTTGTAGCTTATATCTATATATAACTCTAAATATTTTAGCATTTCTTACCTCTCTACTAGGCTCAATAAGCACAGTATGCCTAGAGCTCTCTTTGACGGCGGAACTCTCCTTGAACCACGTGCATGCAGGTGCAAATTTACTTAATACTTTACATTCAATAATAACAGTCTTCTTCTTAACTATCTTAATGATCTTTGGTTTCTCTTTGATAACTGGAATGACTGTGAAGGCAGAACATTTGTGTTTAATAATGTATTTTTTTCGCATTTCGTACATAATTATACAAAGAGATCATTTAGGAATGTTCATTTTAACATCAAAGTTCACTTAATACTTACTTTCAATATTGAGCGTAAGATTCGCATTGAGCTCTCCAAGTTCATTTTTAATGTTGCATTTATACAATCCGGAGTCTTCAATACCAGGATCGATGAGTTCCAATATGATTGTGTATACGTCTTCTACGACCTCAACCCTGGTCTTTATTTTCGACGAGTCCCTGATTTCTTTACCTTCGTGGTACCACACGATCGTCGGCCTAGGGCTAGCTTTGACCTTGCATCCCATTATAACTAATTTGCCATTATCCTTTGATGTAATCGTTGGCTTTTCAACAAACGTCGGACCTTCACCTTCCGGTTCTGGTTCAGCCTCAATGTTTAAGTTGAGATTAGCGTTGCTTTCACCAAATTCATTTTTGACGTGACAGCGGTAAGAGCCACCATCCGCTGCCGTCGGGTTTGTCAAAAGCAACAATAACTCATATACGTCTTCACCCATTTCTGATGATTTGATTTCGATTTTACTACTAGCCTTGATGACGGTCGTGCCTCTGTACCACGTGACTTCGGCCGCCGGCTTCGCTTTGCAGACACAACGCATCGTGATGAGTGTGCCATCCTCGTTGGGAATGATTCGGGGTTTCTCCACGAACGATGGTGCGAAACCATTTTCGTCATCCCCACCTGAGAATGTGAATAGTATATTATAACACAGAGTACCGACCACAATTTCATGCTGCCCCAAAGCTTAAAGCTTTACATGCTATTGCTACTGTATGCGTACATTCTAAAATATAAAATGAAGGCATGATTATCCTGTTTTACCTTGGAAATTAAGAGCAATATTGGCATTGCTCTCGCCAAACAAGTTGAAGGCGTTACACCTATAATTGCCCCCATCTTCCCGCGTGGGGCCTAAAATTTCTAACGTCAAATTAAATGTATCTTTTCCCGTGGCCTTTCTGGACATCTTCATTTTTGCACCATCCCTAATTTCTTTATCTCCGTGGAACCACGTGATGTCTGGAACTGGGTATGCTTCTAATATACATTCCATTATAAGTACTTCGCCTTCCTGTCTAATGGTTGGCTTTTTAGGGAATCTCGGTGCTTTACCGTCGGGTATTCTGTTTAAAAGACAAAATATTTAAATAGCAGCCCTAACTCTTACGCATAATACAAATCAATGAATTTTGTGTGTGTCTGCTTACTTTGGTTTATCTCCGCCTTCAAAGTTTAGATTAATTTTTGCTACGCCTTCACCATGTTTGTTTTTTGCTACAGCCCGGTATTCTCCTTTGTCTGAATTCTCAACCCCTAAGATTTCGAGTCGCGCCATATGATATAATGTTTGGTCCTCTTCTAACGTAATTTTATATCTACTACTTTCTTTTATCATCTTTTTTCCATGGTACCTGTATCATTGATTACTAGAGTTAAAACCGATTTTATGTTTAAAATCATATTAAATGTGTATTGTGTAGCTTCTTACCATGTGATGGTTGGTTTCGGTTTGCCAACACATCGACATTCGAATGAGATTTTGGTACCATCCTCCGATTGCCTGATGACTGGTCTCTCCGTAAATGTCGGTTTGATAAAGTCGTCAGGCACGGGCGCTTCGTCGCCTATTTTATCAATGCACACAGTATTAGATTGTTTACCAATTTTTTTTTTACGAAGATTTGCAGCTGCCTTTACACGTTTGTTATCAGATTTAAGATGTTTTCTTTCTAGTGTATTAAGATACGCAACGCAGGCTCATTCAGAGTTAATCGAGGGATGTAAAAGAAGATAGATAAATGATATAATCGAATAGAATACATAAATAAAAATTTGGATTATACGTGTATCATATTTTTCAGTCTACTCTCATTCTGACAAACAGTACGCATGACAGTTGCTCAAGTTATTGTGTTAATTGTGCAATTGCTAAAGCGAAGAGTCTGCAACGTTATTACTAACTACAAAAATATTGCGAGGGTGTATTAGTGTTAATTAAAGCACAGTTGCAATAATAGTGAAATAAAAGAAGTGATGGTGATAAAAATATAAGAATAAGTAGTAAAATAGTAATTAATAATATCAATTTGATTATAAGTGCAATCGTGTATGGTGTGGAGTGTCCCATAATAATAGTTACAGGTGAGTGTATAGTATGTTTTATGTGGCAGTGTGTATTAAGAGAATTTATAGATCAAATTAGATCATTAAGAAAACATCTTAATCTGTAATACATAATAACCAATTACAACGATATTTTCTAGTGTATTATGTAGAGTAACTGAAATTCTGAAGGAATTAGTTGATGATTATACAAGCTTTGCTGCAATATCTACGTTTATAATCAGACATATTACAACTAATACACGTAAAGGATTAGATACACACAATAAAATAGCTTTGGTTAAACAATATTAAGCGTCATATATCGCTGCGATTTCGTTTTTTAATTTTTCTCCGCCAATGTATATTTTAATATACCTCGCCCATTTTGAAGCCAATTTGTCGTATATTTCTGATTTGATATTCTTATATAGATTGGAAAGAAGTTGAGGGTACTTACTATCGAAGTTCAAGCTGATAGTGGCATTGCTTTCGCCGAGTTCGTTCTTGGCCGTAACCCTATACTTGCCAGCATCTTCCACGGTTACGTTGTTGATCTCCAGTGATGCATAATAAGATTTTGTTTCCTTGCTTACTGTAAGCTGTTGATGTAAAAATGTAAAATTATGAGTATTGTATTGCTTCAAAGTTAAATTATATTAAAATATGCCTACTAAAAATAAAATAATACATATTGATACATTCTTCGTTTTCTTTTTGTGTATATGTTACGGCTAATAGCTGAAGTGCGGATAAACCTAGTTTTGACCGGCTACAACTTGCTGCAGCCAGCCACATGTGGTTAAACTTAGATGTGTCCTTGGTGTAGCCTTCATCATAGCAGCTAGAACAGTTATAGCCGCAGACCGGTGGTTAAACTTAGATGTATCCTATTTACCGTTGACTAGAACTATGTTTTTAGTGCAGTTAAGTACTACATAAGGTTTTATTTTGATATTTGCGTTAGCGTTTCCCGATTGATTTTATTATATTAAAAAAATATAAGACAGGGATGTTGAAGTGACATTTTTAATTATGTGAGCAATTAATAAAACTCAAAATATCATAAATCTTCTCTTTAGAAAAAGAACCTAGCAGTCTACCTAGTTGTAGCCAGCTAAAACTAGGTGTAACCGCACTTCTGCTATTAGCCATAACATATACCTACACTCATGATGATGAATTGACTTGCCAAAACAAACCATAACTATATCTGACATTACTTCATTCATAAATTCAGTTAATCACGATGAAATTCATTAAAATTTTCGTATAAATGCGAATATTTTTTCAATGCTCCATGTTCTATTGCATAAAATGGTCAAATGAATGTTATTAATAAATGTTTAAGATAAAAGGTCATCGAGCTAGACAGTTGACACCTGGTATCGTCACCAGCCAACTAAAACCGGGTCAAGGCCATTTCTGAGTACTATTTAAAACTAGGACATCTTTAATAGCTAGTTTTATTTTTACTTTCTTTACAATGTCATCTGCCGTGTTTTGTTTCTCTTTCACGTCTCTGAAATTTCTAATAATGTCTTCAATTATTAAGTAAATACGTTACTTTTGTAAGTCTTTTTATGTGAGGCAATTTGTCCCTATGTTTGCATTTAGTATTATCTTGTCTAAACAGTTTCCTATAGCAATTACGTTAAGCATTTAATGATTCTTCATTTCAACACTTCTGTTCACTTTACCAAAATCCAAATATCGACATTCACATCGAACAAGACAGTATCTTGGATTACAGTCCAAACAAAATTCAAACATGGCACTATTACTTATAGGTTCATTTTGAAAAATTACTGAATTAATTTTACTACCTTGTTCGTTGCGGGTGTCGATGTTATATTATGTTAAGAATTACGATGTACGCTGTGATGAATATATCAATTTGTTTTTGTCAAATCCTTAATCCTATCTCTGAAAAATTATTTATTGGTTTATTGAGACATTCGTGATGTCTATAGATTTGCCGTTATTTTGGTTTCTTTTACTGAGATAGCAATACTAGTTACAACAAAAGCTTAAAAAAGAGTGACATTTGAAACTGACCTTATGCCTGGATCCAGGTTTGACTTCCACGCCACCGTGGAACCAGGAGACCTGGGGCAGGGGTTCGGCTTCAATGCGGCACTCGAATATAAGCCGTTTGCCATCGTCTTCTTGCCGGATGGCGGGTTTACGCGCGAATGTTGGCGCTTTACCGTCCACTTGTCTGTAAACGACGAGTGAAATATATAAGTAAAATGGAAAAGTTTACGCGAAAATAATAAATGCTTTTTCAGGAAAAACAGAAAGGGCAGCAGACCAACTGGGTTGCCTTTTAGTCAATGAAAATAAAAATGTGGGAAGTTTACTAATTGTAAAAGATGAACTAAAGACCGAGACGAGACCCTAAAAATATTTTGATCGAGAAAGTGACTGTAACTTGAAAAACTAAGTCTGACAAGACAAAGAAAAAAATCAAGTATTTGAGATGATATACTTACTTCTGTTTATCTTCGTCAGCGGCTGAAAAACAAAACATAATTCATTATATTTATGAAACATTCTCAAAAGCCTAATGAGTACAAAATTGCTATCTTTTTTATTTTCGAACGATGATTCTATTCAAACTTCAGTTGCATTCGACAGATGACTCAGATCGTAAAATTACAGAGCAACAAAATTTATTGCTGTAAATTCGATTTTCAACAGATATTCCAAAGCATCTTCCAGATGTAAACGGTGAAATAATTTCTTAGTCATGTAATAATTTTGGTAGTAGTGTTGTTACTATTCAGTTTTGGATTTATAGTTTCATTTACGTATTAATGAAGAGCATGATTTGAAATTCTTGAAGATTCAGTGTATAGGTACATAGAGTGTTGGATATAGCAGAAATATTGTTGCTATTATTTGGTTAATTCTTATAGCAGTCATTATTTTTAAAGATTATTATTATTATTATATTATATTACTTATTTTTGGAAGTTGAAAGGGGAGGGATGAAACGCATGTTACTAAAAGAGTTATAAGTTTACATGTGGATGGATGGAGAGGGACAGGGAGACCAAAGATAAGATGGATGGATTGTGTGAGGAGTGATATGAAGGAAAAGGAAGTTAGTGATAGTATGACGAATGATAGGGCAGAATGGAAGAAGGAAACGTGTTGCGCCGACCCCAAATAACACGGGACAAGGGCAGGAAGATGATGATGATGAAATCACTTATTTTTGGCACAGCATGTTAAGTTTATCGTTCTTTTTTTGACAGATTTATGACTTTATTTTTGAGAATAATAAATCGTTCAAAACTAGAATGCAATTTTCCTTGAAATTTGAGATTGACTATTCACATAACAATCCTATTTTTATAAATATTATTATCCTTGTCAAAACTAAGGTCCTTTAAACAGTATTTACTTAAACACAGACAACAACTGAATTGGCTTTGCTAGCTTCTATAGAATTTACTGTTACTGTAGCCTCAATTTCTACATATACAAGGTAAATTAGAAAATATGCTGCCACTAAAATTGTCTTGTATTACAAATATGCAAAATGCGTCTGGTCATTATTATTTGGGGGTAACTCGATGTATTCCTTGCAGGACGTCATAGTAGGATTAAAATGCAACTAATTAAGCCACCAAATGCTCTACCGATATTCAGTAGTTTTTGAGTTAATATGCTAACTCGGTGGATCTCCTTCTCCTGACTGTACAGTGGTATGGATGTTGGCCTGATAAGTGAACTACAGACCAGACTTCCCACTGTGACATACCGAGCTCATGCGCTGCGATGTTTGTTGATATGTTAAGATCATCCATAAAACGTTGAAGAATCAGCTCCTTATCTTCAGCCGTGTATCTCCGGGAACGATTAGTGTCAATTTGCCTACTTCTTTGGACGATGCCAGTTTTAGATAATCGCTAATAAGTCAATCCAAAGACAACGACGCATGTGTGTCGACAGTTGGAAAAGCAGTTATATTCTCTTCGTGCTTCAGTAGCGTTTCCGTCCCAAAGACCGCAAAAGTACCTACATTAAGTCAGCGTATTCAGCATTAGAATATGCAGCCATAGTCAGCACAGCACAGCACAAGAGCAAGATACGCGACAACAGTTAGTTTACAAAGCATGAGCTTGTGCGACGTAGAGTTGAAACTAACTAACGCTGACTCTCTCTCGTGTCGCAATTTTACCAGTTCCCCATAAAACTCTTCTCTTCCCTGCCACACTTGCTAAAGTATTGACAATCTTACCTTTCTGAATAGCAGATAAGACAAGAATATTTTTCTAGTAATTTGTACATCAGGCGTAGTATTTTTTTGCACTAGACAACATTTTCTATGAAATATTAGCAAAAGTTACAAAAAATGAAATCTTTAATTAGTGATATTTGCCAAAGTTTTAGTCACTTTTGGCCTTTAATTACTAAGAAAGATCTCCTACGGCATCAATTATGTAAACAGTTTTCAAATTGAATTCAAATTAAAAAAAATCTAAAAATCTTACTAAGTCAAAAACTACTGAATGTCGGTAGAACATTTGGTGACTTAATTTGTTGCCTTTAGTCCTTCCATGACGTCCTGTAAGGAATAGGTCGAGTTACCAGTAACCCGGTATACTGTATACATGTTTACAATATCTAAACTTTTGTCGGTCGATTGTCGTCGATACAGTTTCGTCTGACATTCGTGTTGCCAACGTGATGCGCAAACGCACGTTTGGCTCAACACCCCAGAGCGTGGGTTAACGTTCAACAGTACATTTTTTCCTAGACATTTATTTCTGACTATGACTAATACCGTTATTTTCGTAGGTATTTTTATTGGTCCAGTATTGAGTTACGGGTATATTGTCACAAATGTTTGTGTCATTGTTTGACATGTTGGTTTGTTTGGTTCCAATATTTCGACATGTTTGATGTTGACTGAAAAGTTTTCGGTAAACAGTCCAAGGAATTGTTATGATGATTGGATTATTGTTTATGAAAAACATAACTTTGAATACTTTACAAATATTGTTGCTTTTTTTTTGTAAATAAATAGAATAAATTATTTTTAACTATTAAAGTTATGGCAAAAAACCTAGAAACACTGTCTGAAGCCTCATAATTGAATTTATTAATCTATTTATGACTTCACGATAATTAAAAAAAAAAACTCGCCGTAATTGGCAATCGCAGAAAACTAAAAATCAGATACAGTTAAATGTAAACCCTAGATACTTCAGTGGTTATTATTTCACAAAATATGGAAAATAACAAGATAATTTATATACTCACGGCTGAAGTTAAGGTTGATGGAAGCGGCCACCTCGCCCATCTTATTCTTAGCCTTAACTTTGTACAGCCCCGCGTCGGTCTCGATGACGTCATCTAACTCAAGCACCACCAGGAACTTGTTATTGGCGATGCTCTGGATCCTGAAACATTGGCAAAAGGTGGTTTAGAAGAGTGTGATTTTAGCTGATCAATGCACACGAGTAGACGATGATGTTAAATGAAAACGAACGATGATGAAAATATAAATTTTAAATTCAAAGATAGGCATAAAAAACATTTAATTAATTATTGTCTGTTATTTTGCAGATATACTGGAATAGTTAGATTTTAAAACATCAGCATCATCTTTTAACCCATAATAGGTTCAAGATCAAAACTAAAATTGATAGTTTGATATTTCCACAGGGAATGAAGTAGGTAACTCCCTTGCTATTAAAAAAAATAAACCAATGCCCAACTAATGTAGTTATGGAATTATTCGTTATTAAGGATACAACGAACGCCATGGAAGTATTGCAATAACTAATGGAATTTCGAAATACCACATTCACCTTCTGCCAAAACCATTGCAGTAAAATGACGCGTTTCCTTTGGTTAAAAACGTTAATTTGAACACGAACGATACGTAAATATGCTAATATCCTGTACCATGTTTACATTAGTATATCTTTAAATTTATTTAGAAATAACATGTAAGACACGGCTTATAAAGTGCTTATTATTATTAACCATATAAATGTGTTGAGTTATCACGTGCGAATTGTTTTCCAACTGCAACTTTATGACTTTATTTATCATTTATACGTTTCTCATTAAATATCATTTGACTTATAACCTACTTCTTCTTATTTATGTTCAGAATCACTGATTTCATCATCACCATCATCGTTCAATTGAAAAATGTCCATTGCTGGACATACGCCTCTCCCAAATATCCCCACAACGATCAGACATACTATATGTGTCTCGCATTTACCAGATTCCAGCGATACAGACTTATTCAACGGTCTACCTTATGGAAGGTCTTCCTACACTGTCTTCTGGTTCACGGTCACTGCTCTAAAAACTTTCGCCTTCACTGAACATCTGTTCTGCGACAAATGTGCGATGCCTACTGCTGTTCACGATCACGCTAGGAAACTCCGAGCATAGCGCTCTTCATGGCCTTTTGAGTGACGTCTTTGTTATTGTTACTGTTATTCCAATTTCTTCATGGTTTTATTCAAAAAAAGTTAATCAGTCGGTTTGTGCGCTTTCAAAAGTCATACTCGTATATTTATCAGAATTTATTACTTCTTGCTGCTTTCCTTTGCATCTTCATTTAACCAGATTTAAGTGCAAATAAACAGTATTTTACTAACAATAAAGTTACCAGTAGATTTGGTCTGCATTAAAATAGCCACGATGTATGGTTCCAAGATTGGGTTGGATTATAGAAGTGGGTCGCCAGAGGTATTTGTAAACAGGATTGACTTATTGCAATGCTTCCTTTACCTACTATGAAAAAGGATTTATGACTTCAGACTGCAGTCTGTAGTGGGGAAGTGTGCAGTGGGGTATATTAGTTAAGTAGTTTTGTTGTAATCTAAACTATTATTATAAAGATTCGATTTTTGGTTTGTTTTTATATTACGATTTAACTCAAAAACTGCTGAAACGATTTTAAAAATTCTTTCACCATTAGAAAGCTACATCTTTATTGAGTAACATAGCCTATATTATGTTTTGAGATATTTTCTACTATCACGCGGGCGAAGCCGCTGGCAACGGTTAGTTTAAAATTATCATGTAGAAGTCGATATAGCTTATTTACATTATAAGTATGCTTTCATCATGCAACTTATCTGTCATTTGAACTTTTTCTGCTAATAGTACAAACGTAACTATCACCTCATTATCATCATCATCATTTCAGCCGATAGACGTCCTCCCCCAACTGTCGCCACAATGAACGGTCCTGTGCGTCTTACATCCATCGAATTCCCGCAACCTTCACCAGATCATCGGTCCACCTTGTAGGGGGCCTTCCAACACTGTGTCTTCCGGTACGCGGTCGCCACTCCAGAACCTTTCAGCCTCAACGGCCATCTGTTCAGCGAGCAATGTGCCCTGCCCGTTACCACTAAAGTTTGGCGATTTATTTATTATTTATTTATTTAAACTTCATGTACAGTAGTGGTACATAGGCGGACTTAATGCAACAAGGCATTCTCTACCAATCAAACTTTGGGTTTTGGGCGATTCTTTGTGCTATGTCGGCAACCTTGGTTCTCCTGCGGATATCTTCATTTCTGATTCGATAGCATAGCCCGTTCCATTGCCCTTTGGGTGACTTTGAGCCTTCTGGTGAGGCCCATTGTGTTCGACCACGTTTCGCAACCATATGTTATCACTGGCAACACGCACTGGTCATAGACTTTCGTCTTGAGACAATGTCACCTGTCATTTATCACCTAGCTTAATAGCATAATCAGCCTTTTAATGTTCCCACTGCTGGACTCAGGCCTCCTCTCTCTAGGAGAGGGAATGGGCCGTAATCCACCACGCGGGCCCAGTGTGTCACATGTCTTTGAATTTTTAGTTCTAGGACATGCCAGTTTCCTCACGATGTTTCCCTTCAACCGTTTTGAGTGAGAGAGCAGTGGTGATGAAATAAATTACACAAAGTAATGCGCCTGGCTGGGTTTGAACCCACGACCTACAACTCGTAAGTCGGGGCTGTTACCACTCGGCCACCACTGTCATTTTTCACCTGATAAATGTTTATTCTATTCATAAACTCCTCTACTATTAAAGAGATGAGTAATCAGTGTTATTTTTAGAATAATGATGAGTATTCTAGTTCATGTTCTAACGTCTCTGGTTTTCAAGCAAGCAATAATTTCAAATTGCTTTCATATGCGTGACACTATGCAGTAAAACAAAGATTTCATACAACAATTGCTCCATTTCCTCAATGTTCCACTTATTATCTTCATATACTTGGAAACTTCTCAAAACTCATACCGTTTACCGATTAAGAAGGAAAATAATATTTTGAAAGCAATAAAAACCTGAAATATGATGAGACTTTATATGTGGTTAGCTTTGAAGTATACAGTGGCTTTAAAATTATACGTTTCTTTAAGATCGTCGCTATTTGGAAGATTTTATGTTTCTATAACCGATTCAGAGATAGGTTTTCTGTTCTTTGAATGCAAAATATCTTTAGATACTCGTAATATGTCTGTAATAAAATCGCTTTTAGCGATAAGACCTCCCATTGTGACATCCGACAGATTTATTCCTATACTTGTGTTATAAAACCTGCTTTATGCAAAATTTCAGGATTCTAGGTCAACGAGAAGTAGGTACTCTAGAATTTTGGTTCCCTTTAGTGTCGAAATATACGTTTTTTGCGACATAAACGGCCATATCTTTTTTTTCGTTAACTTAGAAATTTGATTTTTTCACAGCTTCAAGGGACCGCAGATCGAAGTATATGGCTTTAATTTCAACTCGATACGTTCACGCTTTCCCGAGATAAAGGGTCTTGACAGACAGACAGACGGACGGACAACAAAGTGATCCTAGAAGGGTTCCGTTTTTTCCTTTTGAGGTACGGATCCCTAAAAAACACTAAAAATAATTTAATTTTGATGTAATTTTTTTATTGGTGTACAATAAAGAATATATCTATCTACGCTTATGAAACTAGAAAAGCTGTGAACGTTTGTGAATTTACAACATTATGTAAACATTGGTGTCGATTGAGACAAATAAACTAAAATAATCCTTCCGACCTTATTGCGGTCACGGTGGCCAATCTCAACAAAAGTTGGCCAAGAACGCAGGAGTTATTATAGTACTCAAATGTGTGCGTAAACACAGGTGAACACACCGTTTCCTAACTAGTCCGATGGAACAGCAATCTGACACTACCGGAGAGAGACCAGGCGCAAGATTTGGTCTTGCACCTGGTCGCGCTATCGACTGTATATACTACCCAAGGTTTGGGAAAGTCACACCATCAACTTTTAAACTCCAAAGTGCTATAGAATATTCATTAGAAAAATACACCACGCTCTGCAGTCACACTTGAGTCTAATGGGGATGTTGATTAGGGTATCATTAAAACTCAAATTTTACTCAATTAATATCTTAATAGTCTTTAGCACTTTATTACTCTGATCAAAATATAGGTTAGAAAAAGAATTAAAGGCTATGAGATTCTTTGAAAGAGTTCTATCTGTCTACTGTGGTCAGGTTTCCGCACTTAGTCCCTGGCGGACCATTGTGCGTGAGCCATGGCGGCCTTCGCTCCAACCAGTCCACCTCACTCCAGAAGTAGATGAGTCTTTTCAGTTTGCTCAAGGCATCTGTGAGTGAATTCTGTGCTCCCAAGGTTTGTGTTCTTATTTCGTTGACGGCTGTGCACTCAGGAGCACGTGCACGACAGTTTCCTCTGACTCCATGCATTCGAAAGAGTTACCACGGCCTTAGAACGCAAAGGGTAATTGAAAGAACACGAGTAGGTTTTATTCAGTAAGAGTCTGACATTCCCTCTAACTTCACCCAGAGCGAGAGGAGTATTTTTATGATTACCTTAAAAAGAAGGAATAAAGCATTATTGAATATTTTAATAGACTTCAAAAAGAAGGAGGTTCTATATCTCGGGAACGCATGAACGTATCGAGTTGAAATTAAAGCCATATACTTCGATCTGCGGTCCCATGAAGCTGTGAAAAAATCAAACTTTTATGTTAACGAAAAAAAAAGATATGGACGTTTATGTTGCAAAAAACGTGCATTTCAACACTCTCAAAGGAATCAAATTCATAGGGTACTTCCCGTTGACCCAGAATCCTGAAATATGGCATAATGGAAGGTCTTATAGTATAGATATAGGAAAAAATCTGAAAACTATAAATTTGTAGTTACGTCACAAAAAAAACTTTTTTTACAATTCGAAAAAATCTTCGTAACTCAATTCGGGAATCAATCATCTGTTTTCATAGGTAAGTTTTTGCGGAACCCTCAGTGCGCGAGTCCGACTCGCACTTGCCCTGTTTTTTTTTTACATTGAAGTCGGTTGTATTTTATAAAGTTTTTAATACATTTTCTTAAGACTCTTTTTCGAAGCAATAACTTATCAACGTCTTCACATTGTAAGTGTTTCATGTTTAATAGATTTATGCTTTATAAGCATGTTTTTTAATAGTGCCGACACACTTTCAAACAAAACTTCGAACAGCTGTTATTTCTTAGTTTAAATAGAGTTCTTTATCGCTAACCGTTCTAGGAAAATTCATATTTACTGGAATCAATATGACGTAAGTTTCCTCTGGTGAAATTTTATCGTCATCCGTTGATCCAGTGAGACGATCGAAAAATTCTCTGACAATGGTATTTATATCATACTCGTAGTTAGGATAAAACGATCGTTGGCTATCAACATAAATAATAATAATCATTATCATTTCAGCCAAAAGTCGTTCACAGTTGGACATAGGCCTCCCCCAAGTCACTTAGCTATGCTCCAACAATGTAACATTTGTGTATGTTTTGGAATAATAAAGGTTAATTATTATTATATTATTATTATAAGTGTCGCCAAAATGAACGCTCCTATGCGTCTCGGTGGAGAAAAGGAAACTCCGTGCATAGCTCTTTCGCGATAGAAAGACCTATGCACGGAGTGCACCCAAAGGGCAATCCATTTGGGTAATTTTGTGCCTTTTGATGAAGCCTACGAGGAACATGAATAGTACAAGGCTAGATTCTAGATTTATGTTTTACATTCAGTATTGTGTAATGAATGATATCAGAAATGAATAAATTAGAGGAAGTTTGAAAGTGGCGCCAGTGACTGAAAAGTTGAAGGAGAAGCATTTGTCTTGGTATGGTCATGTAAAGAGGAGGGATGAAACGCATGTTACTAAAAGTGGTACGAGTATACAGGTGAATGGGTGGAGAGGGAGAGGGAGGCCAAAGAAAAGATAGATGGATTGTGTAAAGAGTAATATTAAAGAAAAGGAAGTTAGTGATAGCATTACGGGTGACAGGATAGAATGGAAGAAAAAAATCGTGTTACGCCGACCCCAAATAAGACGGAACAAGGGCAGGAAGATGATGATTCAGTATTGTGTAAGTCTTAAGAGAGACCCAACTTGAATCACTTTGTAGGGAAGTCAATTTATGAGGCAAATATCTGATTTTGACATGATTACTTAACAGTCAAGGAAAATTTTCGAGTGGTAGTGGCCCCAACTTATGAACTGTAGGTCGCGGGTTCAAACCCAGCCAGGAGCATTACTTTGTGTAATTTGTTTCATCACCACGGCTCTCGAAACGGTGAAGGAAAACATCGTGAGGAAACCGGCATGTCCTAAACCCAAAAATTCGAAGACATGGCCCATTCCCTCTCCTAAAGAGGAGGCCTGAGTTCCAAGAGTGGAAACATTATAAGGCCGACTATGCTATGCTATGCTATTTCGATTAAAAAAATGGGCTTCAATTGACCCAAAAAACTCTATATATGTGAACTAATACAGAGTAGTTGAATATCTTGTAAACTTTGGTTTTGCAGTTTTGTAAAAAAAAAACAACAATATCGTAATTATTTGTGATGGTCAAATTCTGAATTTTATCGGATTATAAATCTTAATCTAGTTGTAGCAGCTAATGTATGAAGATGCTGAAATCGAAGTGGAGTTAAATCAGCTAGAACTGTTGCAGACATTTATAATCATAACTAGCTGACCCGCCGAACTTCGTACCGCCTAATAGTAAGGATAATGCCATCTACTGGCATTACCAGAACAGCATAATTTATTTCATAATGACATTTTAATTAGAGATGGCGTTGTATTCGGCTTTTTTTTTTTCGTGATTTTTTCCATTTTTCTCACCGTTTGAACATTCCTTGGACTATCACGAATATTTCAAGATCAAAATTAGCCAAATCGGTCCAGCCGTTCTCGAGTTTTAGCGAGACTAACGAACAGCTATTCATTTATATATATAGATAGATATCTATGTGTATGACAATATCTCAATGTTAGTGTACTTATAATAACAGTAAATGCCATCGATATATGAACGAGTATATTTACTAAGTCAGTATATTCTATTTAGCTTTGCAATGTTGTTTTTATAATACACTAGCTTTTGTCCGCGGCTTCGCTCGCGTCTAGGTAGGTTTCTCCATACAAACTTTGGACTCCCGTTTTGTCACCTTAGCGGGTGAATTTTGCAAAATCGTCTCTTAGTGCTCGCCTGCGTCATAAAAGGAAACGTGATTCAAAATTTCACGTTTCTAGTCCCAGTAGTTTCGGCTGTGCGTTGATATGTCAGTTAGTTTCACCTTTTATATATATAGAAAATAGTCTGTAGACGCGTCTTGCAAAAATGTTTAGAAAAATATTTAACATTTGATAAAAACATTTGATATTCCTTGTGGACGTGTTTGGTACTGTTTAAGAGTTTAAATAGGAAGAATGGAATATAATTAAATTAAAACTTTATTGTACACCAAAAAAGTTAGGAGTCTTGTTTTTTAATTACGTACGTAGATGCGATCACTAATATGTGAACTCACATCCACAGGACATCCAGACTCGGAACAATTGTCTATAGACCATACACATAATTGTTCCGTGCGGATATTAAACCCGCGACATGTTGTGCAGCTGTCAATCACTGTGCCAACTGTGCTTGTACAATATACTTATTCTGTGACTGCCGTCAAATTAATTAAATTGCTGGCTATATTTGTTTCTCATTTTTAACCCCAATAAGTTCATGACCAAAGACAATTTAACTAGTTATATCTCTACGAGATTTTCTGAAAGAGTTACCGTGGCCTTAGAACGCAAAGGGCAACTGAAGAAACATGGATTTTATTAATTAATAATCTGACACTCGCTCCGGCCAGAGCGTGAGGGTTATTTGATAATATTTCACTAAAAAATGCTGGCTACACTTATATCAATCTCATTTTTAGCTTTCATTTCTTCACGTGTTTAGTCACACAAAATACCGATATAATGTTAAACCAAATAGCATCATCTTCAAGAAATTACGATTCCTCATCAAAATATTAATAGCTGGCATGCCCAGTCTGTGCCAAGTGTGTCGGCTTGCGATCGTCTTGATCACATCAAAGGGATTTTTGGGACAAACAGTAAAGCTAATGACATCGAACGTTGACCCAATAGATTTTGGACATGTTACACCTTGTGTATGGACATGTGGACTTTGACAATCAGTGTGGAGCGAGCAATAGGTGGCTCGCCGTCCGATCGTCCGGTAACCAGCCGGACCGAGCCCAAGTAGTCGACGGCGCGTAGTGTTCCACGCGCGCCTCAGGGAGATGTCAGCGACCGTAGGGGCCCAACAGGGTCGAAGCCTACTGGGGCCATAGGTGATGCGAAAGTGACCCCCGGGGCCCTGGAAAAATAAAAATGGCAAAGAAGGAACAGGAGTGGGTTTTTAGTTAGTAAAAGTCTGACACTATCTCCCGCTCCGCCCAAGAGCGGGGGTTGACATTAGATGAATTTCCCACCCGAAAAAAAAAAATAGATTTTGGACATGTTACACCTTGTGTATGGACATGTGGACTTTAACAATCAGTGTGGAGTTTAGATGTTTTGTCTTATTAAAGCTTATTTAACTACTGTTTTATTTGAGATAGTAAGTAGTTTATTATAAATTCTAATAAAAATATTAAGACCAGTGAGATAGATACAACTACTGAGGATCTACTACTTCTGAGATCAGACCTATGAAAAACACGGAAGAAAAAAGATAGCATGTAGCGGAGATGAGAATATAGAGTTATAATAATGGATAAAGTGAGAAATAAGTACTCGTATATTAGTTATCCAGTAGAGAGGTAGTTTAAAAGTGGCACTTGTGACTAAAAAGTTTAAAGGGAAATCGTTTTTCTTGGTATAGTCTTGTGAAGAAGAGGGATGAAATGTATGTTACTAAAAGAGTTATGAGTATACAAGTGGATGTATGGAGACGGATACATACATAAACTTTCAAAAACAGGAAGCAAAATAAAAGATGGATGGATTGTGTGAGGAGTGACATGAAAGCTAAGGGAGCCAGTGAAAGCATGGCAGTTGCCAGGATAGAATGGAAGAAAAATATTGTCATACCAACCCCCAGTAATATGGGACAAAGGCAGGAAGATGATGATGACGTAAGTGTACTCAATATCTAATTGATTTGTGTATACAGGACCATCTTTTAAAATTTTAATATAATTTTTTTTAAACAAAATGCTGATGCGCTTATTATTAATAATCATTATTATGACAAAATAAAAAGCTTATTAATTTTAAACTATTGTAGCTACAGTTCTTATTTTTCATCATCCTGTAATAATGACAACAACAATTACTAGTAATTGTTGAGATTTGCCAGGGGGTTACTAAATCTGTCTATCAGATGGGCTTTTAAAAACAGGAGGCCAGATGATTCAAATTTTCAACCACGGTAAAGAATAACACGAGAAAAAATCCTCAGTAGAAATATTATATGTAGATAATAAATTATATCAAGTCGATACAAGAAGCAATACTATTTCATTGGAAGTGAGTTTGTAAAAAGACAGTATAGATTAAATAGTAAAGAAAGGCACTTCATCGCTATTCAACTTCAATTTCGACAACAATATTGGACTTACAAACATAGTTCAAATTATATTCAGATCATGATTAATATAAATAAACAACACTCTCCTCTATATAAAAATAGAATGATATATTATACACAAACTTTTCACAGATAAGTGATTCAACGTACCGATGACGGGTGGTAGAATCTACGCGAATGACTAAGAATATGCATGTACTTTTAATTGGGGAGTACCTGGGACTTGTCACGTAGCTTAATGTGCCATAATTATCTTTGATATCATCATCATTCATCATTTCAGCGGAAAGACGTCCTCTGTTGGACATAGGCCTCCCCCAAATGTCGCTATAATGACCGGTCGTGAGCCGATGACCCTCACCAGGTCATCGATCCACCTTGTGGGAGGTCTTCCAACGCTGCGTCTTCCGGTACGTGGTCGCCATTCCAGAACTTTTCGTTCCCATCAACTCTGTTCTGCGAGCAATGTGCCCTGCCCACTGCCACTTAAGTTTGGCGATTCTTCGGGCTATGTCTGTAACCTTGGTTCTCCTGCGGATATCTTCATTTCTGACACGATCACGCAAGGAAACACCGATCATAGCCCTTTCCATTGCCCTTTGAGTGACTTTAAGCCTTCTGATGAGACCCATTGTAAGCGACCACGTTTCGGAGCCATATGTCATCACTGGCAACACGGACTGGTCATAGACTTTCGTCTTGAGAAACTGTGGTTTATTGGATCTTTGATATAAGTACTGCTAAATCTAATTCTTGCATGACGTCTGTTGACCGAATTTTGACTATGAGAATTTGATTATGATTATTATCTCAGCCAAATTACGTCTACTAACTGTTGAGATAAGCATCACTATAATGACCGGTGCTTTGCTACCCGCATCCAGAGGAGTTTAGACTCGAGAACTTATTTTAAAAAAGAAATGAGAATAGTTGAATTGTGAATGAATGGTGTGTGTGGTGGTGGTTGTGTGGTGAATGTGATTAGTTTAAACACTGAATAGCAGGTTCATCATCCTCATCTTCCTACCCTTGTCCCGTGTTATTTGGGGTCGGCGCAACATGTTTTTTTCTTCCATTCTGCCCTGTCATTCGTCATGCTATCACTAACTTCCTTTTCTTTCATATCACTCTTCACACAATCCATCCATCTTTTCTTTGGTCTCCCTCTCCCTCTCCATCCATCCACATGTAAACTCATAACTCTTTTAGTAACATGCGTTTCATCCCTCCTCCTCACATGAGCATACCAAGACAAACGATTCCCTTTCAATTTTTCAGTCACTTTCAAACTTCCCCTAATATACTCATTTCTCACTTTATCCATTCTCGTCGAACCACACATCTATCTTAACATTCTCAACTCCACTACGTGCAATCTTTTTTCATCCGTCTTTTTCATAGCCCAACATTCTGATCCATACAGTATGACAGGTCTTATCACGGACTTGTAGATTTTACCCTTCAACTTGAGGGGCATCCGTGGGTCACAAGTTGTTCCCGTGACCTGTCGCCATTTTATCCATCCTGCGTTGATCCGTTGTGTTACGTCCCGGTCTACCTCACCATCCCCTTGAACGAGTGACCCGAGGTACCGAAAGTTGGAGCAGATCGGTATGGGCGTTCCAGCGAGAGCTAAAGGCACTGGATTGGAGAGACCGCCGAAATCGCAGAACAAGTATTCTGTTTTGGTTCTACTCAATTTCAGGCCAACACTCTCCAGTCTGTGCCACCCCACCTCCAACCTGTTCTGAACCTCTAGGCCACTCTCGGCCACCAACACAATGTCATCGGCAAACAGCATACACCAGGGAGCCTCTTCCTGAATGACCGACGTTAGAGCGTCCATTATCATTAGGAAGAGGTAAGGGCTGAGAGCCGACCCTTGATGTAAGCCAACAGCCACATTGAAGCTGCCAGTGGTGCCCACTGTAGACCGGACTTGGGTACTGCATCGACTGTACATCGCTCGGATCAACTGCACATACTTCACAGGCACATCTTTCTCCTTAAGGGCCCACCACAGAACCTCACGAGGTACCCGGTCATATGCCTTTTCGAGGTCAACGAATACCATGTGCAAGTTGTTATGCGCACCTCTGTATTGTTCGCACAGCTGGCGTATAGCAAAAATGGCATCCGCTGTACCCCGACCAGGCATAAAACCGAATTGGTTCTGCGAAATTTCACTCTCTTCTCTTAGCCTCCTTTCAATAACTTTCTCCCAGGCTTTCATAGTATGTGACATTAGCTTTATTTCTCTATAATTATTGCATTCAAGCACATCACCCTTGTTTTTAAAGATGGGCACCAGGGAACTGTTGCACCACTCATCAGGTATGGCTTCTTCCCGCAACAACTTATTGAAGAACAAAGCTAACCACATCCATCCATCCACTCGCAGCAACTTCCACACTTCAGCTGGTATTCCGTCTGGACCAATTGCCTTACCATTCTTCATTCCATTTACAGCTATTCTGACTTCATCCTTACTAATCATTCTCACTAAACCCAAATGATTAGTATGGATGAAGTCCAAAATTTTCTATGAAGAATTTAAATTTAGAATCCTTTAATCAGTATTTCAACTAAGCATTCGGTTAGTTATAAAAAACTTAATAATATTGCTTATAAATATCTTATTTTCTGTACTGATTTCTATAATTGTTTCATCCTGCATAATGTTGATAGTTAATCAACTAAATTATTTCAATAATTATATTCACATTGTTGATAGCTGTACGTGCTTTCATAATAATATCAATATTTGCTTGCAATACAAAGTTCATTGAATGTAAACAGTTAAAATTTTGTAGATTGCTTGGTTCCTAATCAAACATTATTTCTCGTATTTTCTTTTATATTTGATTAAATTGAACATGAAAAAGGACATAAAGTTGTATTATCTACTAAGAACCAATTTTTTTATTCCGTAGGTATTTTAAGTTATTATTTTAAAAAAAAGTTAAACCAAGTTAAACCAAAAAAGTTAAAGTTTGTGGAGTTGTAGACGACACTATTAGTTATTAGTTCAAGCTCTAATCTGTGGTTCCCGTATTTTAAGAGAGCTGCTCTATGTTAGTGGTTCGTGTAGATTCACTTGGCACATATTATTCAGTCCCGTAACACTTACGGTATTGGCAGCATTGTTGGTATCGGTACTTTCGCTTTTAGCGATAAGGCTGTTTTTCGTGTACAATAAAAAATATACCTATCTATGTATCTTAGGTATTTCCGTAAAACAAAGTAAAATATAAGTTATTATAAACACAAAATACTCACTTAAACTTGGTCCTAGTATCTTCTTTGAGCAGTTCATCGCTCCTAAACCAGCATATCTCCGGTTTAGGCGATGCGACCAGCTGGCATTCGAAGACGAGTTTGTTGCCATCGTCTTCTTGTCTGAGCTGGGGCTTCTGTGTGAAGCTAGGGGCTAAATCGTCGGTCACCCCCATGGTTAGCTTCGGGACATTACGCTCGCGGCTGGACCAACACTGCCGCTCTGATGAATGGCTTCAACCTGAAAAGAAAGAAAGAGAAGTTAGTTTTGATGATAATAGAAACTTGTCGATTCAGTCCACTGTAGAATTAAGTTTCTAGTATAAACGAATAGGGTTAAGTCAACAAAAGCGGTGCGTACGATGGTCGCTGACAGCATGAATAGAAGCCACAAGGACATTAATTTTCTTATCACTATATAAACCTTGGTGGAAACAATAGCGAGAAAAACAAAACCCAAATTAAATGAACACGTTATATGTCTGTAGGCAGCTATCAAAATTTGCTGTAAGTTCATGCATGTTAGTTAAAATTAAATGATGATTTTTCACTTTTAAAACTATGCAGCATTGGTATATGTATGTACTGAGAAGGCGATATGGATTAGATTATAAAAAAAATGAAGTAAACAATTTAAAAAAAACCCGTTAAATATAATCAGGAGCAGTCGTTTCCCAGTAGTATTGGCCCCGACTTACAAATTGCAGGTCGTAGGTAAAACCTAACCAGATGCATTACTTTGTGTGATTTATTTCATTACCACTGCTCTTAAAACGGTGAAGGAATCCGGCATGTTCTAAAACAGTGGCGGACTAACCTCTGTTAGGAGGTGTTGACGGTAGCAGGTTGTACCCTGCGGCTACCGAGCCCTCGGGACAGTTCAACCCAATTTTTGACGTACACTGCCTAATAAGTCGAAGATATGTGGACCGTAATCCATCACGTAGGCGCAGTGCGGATTGGAGGATATCCGCACTGGGCCTGCATGATGGATTACGACCCATTTTCTCTCCTAGAGAAGAAGCCTAGGTCCTAGCAGTTGAAACATTTAAAAATTGATTATGCTTATGCTAAGTATAAACAGCATTCTTCGATATAAAAACTAACAAAGCAGTATAGAAATATAGTCGATATCACTTATGTTAATAATTTGTGTAATTCCCAATATTTAAAAAAAAATTGACGCATAGTAGGTATTCTAATTTGATAATAAAATTTATTACCAATCTTTAATTTCAATATAAGTTTACAGAATAATAGAATCATCCTCATATTTTTTTTATTCTAGATCAGTTAATGCAACTGTCGCTTATAACAGTCTAGCTGTGGATCAAAGAAATTTCTTTAGTAATTAAATTAAAAGGCAATAATTAATAAACCAAATGGATTAGACGATTTCTAAAAGCTTTTAATTTTTAAAAGCTCGATCAAGCATTATCCAATAGTACTGTCAAATCTCAGTGATAGAAGTCAAAAATTCATGCAGAGTTAAAAAATCCTGAGGAATTAAGAATCAGACATGACATTTGCAAAAATATTGAAAGAGCTTTCAGGAACCGTAGGTGTTGTCACTTCAATCCGACTGTCAAATCACACGAGATTCAATGATTGTTGATGTTTTGATCAATCAATCACAACATCTAACATGAAAATTGACAGCAGTATATGTTGTTTTGGTTATTACAGAGTGGAATGATTAATTGCATTAGCACGCCAAAAGTACAAAAGTAAAATTCTTATTCAGAAATCAAAAACCATTTTCTAGTCTATAAGTTTTTTTACTTTTGCTTCAAGCTTTGTAGTACGAAATTATAATAAATTTTGCATCAAAATCGTGAGACGGATGAAATAAAAACAGATAAATAGAATTTCTGAAAACATTGTTTGTTTTACAGCATGTCAATCAATGACTGGAGATAGTTCATTAGTGTGCATTTCAACATATCACATTTTAGTGTAATCCGAACTAGTCTGTAAGAAAAATAGTGCAACATTGTAAATATTTTTTTTTAAATCAGTTTATAAGTTATATTACATTACAATTGCTATAGGATGATGCGGGTCACAGCTGTCGGATTCATAAAATGTATACAATGTATCCTACATATTTTCGTTCTGCTGTCATCCTACCCTTGCGATGTAAAAAAGAACTTTGTTGACGAATTTCTACTGACACAAACATTTGGACATATAGTAATTATTTATGGTGTAAGTCAGTTATGTAGTTCAGAACTAAAATCATTATATGTCTAGTCTCTAACTGCACCGTGACACCTGTCACGATCATTAGTCTTATCGAACCTGAAAACCATACATCAAGTATCATCAGTAACTGAAGCGATGTTGGCCACTTCTGAGCCACGACTCACAAGTGACTCATACGCAGAGCGGTCAGCGCCATCAACACTGGCAAGGTGAAGTGTAACCGAGTGGGTGTCCAGCATTCAAATATTCACGAGTGTGAACGAAACGAAAGAGTGTCTCGGGCTATTTCGGTACCGTTGAAGGCCTCTGTTGCTTCGAATCGCGGCGAACGTTCCTCGAAGAAATTTTATAACTTGCAACTCTAACTTCCTCCGATTACCTAATATTCGATCGTTTTATTTCGACGTTTTATGATGCATTCTCATGTTTAAGTGCTTAAAGTGCTTGAAATAGACTTTTGTGGTTCAGAAATTGGTTGCTGTATTAAATTCTGTACATACTTTTGATTAGTTTTGATGTGTCACAAGGACTTATGTTGAACTAGCTATTAAATTTTTAAATTGAAGACCAGAACATCAATCAAAAATTGTTAAAAGAGATATGCAATTTTAGCATCCATAAAGATACTTGATGGTTGACAAAATGTAAGTGAAACCAACATACCAGAGAAATAGAAACAGCCAAAAATCCAATAGTGCCACGAAACACTCAAGTCAAATCACAATCACAATTAATGTACAAAATTCGCTAAAAACAAGACGATCGAGAACTTGACGAAGGTTATAAGAAACTGGATTCGTCAGAGAAATCGGGCGGTTTGTCGCCGGCGGCGGGACGCGTCGGGTCGTTTTCGAAATCGTAACTAAACTATGAAAATTTTGGCGGCTGGCCGAGGCGGGCGGGCGGAATTTGTGTGGGTGGATGCAAGCACCGCCATGGGTTGGATAACTGACTCGTCATACGTGACGTCTCTGATGCAGAGGTGTTTTCCGCTGAAGATAGAAGCTGATCTAATGGTGGTACTGTTGCAAATATTGGGATAGGGTTTGGACCAAAGCTAATGTATGTGATTGATGTGGGCGTTGTGGTTCTGAGAAGAGTTGGATTAATCTAAGAGTTGCCTATTTCTGTCGAAATTTTGGTTTAATTGTAGGTTCCCTTCTCCGTCTTTCTACCATATGCATATGTAGTTTCGCTTTCTTGAGTAATGTAGTTAATGATATTGAACGCGATATGTTATATCGGGACGTGCAAGCTGTGCAAGGTAAAAAGCTTTAGAGTTTTCGACTGAATAAGCATACTTGTAATCATTCTTATAATTTATCAATACTGGGACTCAAGTTTCCTCTCTAAGAGAGGCAATAGGCCGCAGACTAATAGGTAGTAGTAGGTTAGTAGATGTTACATCTCTTCGAATGTTTGGTTCTAAGACATGTCAGTTTCCTCACGATGTTTTTCTTCAACATTCAACTACATATTTCCATTAATTTCACTACCATCTATATGTCTAACTGATTGTCATCTACAGAATGACGTTTTTACTAAGGTTAATCCGATTGACTTGCTATTTCACAAATATTTGTGTGAAGAAAGCAGTGTATGCTAAGATCATACTTTGACCGGCATCATCATATTTTGACCGGCCTGTTGGTCTAGTGGTTAGTGGCCCTGACTGCTATGCCGGAGGTCGTGGGTTCGATTCCCACCCAGGACAAATGTTTGTGTGATGAGCACGATCATTTGTTCTGTGTCTGGGTGTAATTTATCTATAATATGTATGTATTTAGAAATATATAAGTAAGTTTATCAGTTGTCTAGTACCCATAACACAAGCTCTGCTTAGCTTGGGACTAGACGGCGTTGTGTGATAGTTGTGGAATATTATATTATATATTATTATATTATATTATATTATACACAGCTTTGCATCCGGAGATGATAAAGGTCATAAACAAAATAATTTTGATGATGATTTTTTTGAACATGTTATCTTCGTAGCTTGGATATTTAACTTGGCCAATTTGAAAGGAAATGCAACTTATTTGTTCTTAAAAATGTATAACTCAAATTCTACCTAAATCCGTAACTATTTCAAAATGAAAAATTTTCTGAATTTTAATAAACAGCATAATACCTACATATGAAAGTTTATATAATAATATATTATTATATGCTTGTTTCGCAGTTCGTGAATCTGACAAACAAGTGGCTCTGGTTTTATTAGTTCATAAATCAGTTTCAGTCGTAAATTTTTCTTCAGTGTTCGTCGATGTTCTTGCTTGGCAACTGGAGAAGTCAGGTGACCTATAAATCAGCAGGTGAATTGTGTCAACATGTAATGCTTTAAAACGTTATGATTGATGAACTAAATGCATCTTGGGACAATGATGGACAGTGATTTCATTACAACTCTCCACACGTTTATTTTTAATTAAGATGAAGATATAATCGTTTGTTTTAATAATAGCAGCTTCAAATATCATAACCACTCTAGAAGGCTTATAATCAAAAAATGCAAATACAAAATGTTTTATTTCAACTAAATATTTTTTAGCAATAGTTTGTGATTGCCCTCCTTTTAAGCAAATAATGCCTGTATTAGGAGACTCCAGTCTTCCATAACGTTTTTACAATTTGTAGTTTATAATTTATATGTTTATAAAAATGTATATGTTTAAGTAATATGTTTTTGCAGACCCCTGTATACCACAAGGGTGTGCAAAAACGCATTTATATTAGTTACATATTTTGTTGTTTCATAAATACAATGTTTAATATCGGATTAACCTAAATATGAAAAATATATCATTGAATTTTATTGTTTCTTTATAATAAATGTGTCTCTAAATAATTTAAGGTGATTGATTAGTCTACTGAAGATACCATGGACACTTTTACAATTAATTTCTTTCATGGTTATAAGTACCGTTTTAGTGCGTAGTAGCCAAAATTATGAGTTCAATGACTCCTGTGATATCTGTTTTTAGATTGTAATCAAGGCTGAGAGGCAATCTATCCAGATTAAACGTAATATTTTCAGAAACATCACTATGTATGTTTCTGAAAATATTACGTTATGAGTCAATTCAATGAACGAAATGTTAGTAATTTGACACTACTTTGTTTATAAGTTGTAGCATAATTAGCTATAATATTTTTATTTTTTTAGTTTTCTTTATAATAACCAAAGCATACAAGGTATCCATATTATAAACTTGTGTGCCCGAAGTCTAAAATATAGATAACTTGTGTGAGGAATATCATAAAGCAAAAGAATTGTAGTTGACAGGAGAGAATAGCAGAAAAAAACGTGTTGCGGTAACTCAAGTAACATAAGAAGCAGCAAGCAAGGCAGCAAGGCAGCAAGGTGACTTAGAAGTCTAAAACATTGCTAGCAATTTGTGATTGAAAGTCACTGAGAGTAAGTAGTAGAATATTTGTGACATACAGTAGATACGAATCGTAGTCATATAATCAAACACATTATCATAAAGGAATATAGGAATATTTTACAGAACCAATAGCATTCTAAACAACATTAAGCCCTGAAGAAGATGGTGGGATGAGGTAGATCTAAAAAATTGGTCAGATATAGCTAAGGACAAAGAAAGGAACTAATTAAGGGACGCTTTTACCCTGCAGTGGGACACTAGTAGTTCATAATAATAAATACCACATAACAAGAACCTCATAAAAGCTGAGAAAGATAAATAAACTAAGTATCTTAATTTGACTAGAGTGGCATGATATGTGGGCCGTGGATAGAATAGTCATTGTGCTGATAGTCAGTACGGCCAATGGCTTGGTAGCCAACAGTCTCGATCAACATCTGAGGAGCCTCTGGACATGGCTCGAATTGTTAAGAGGTTCCTTTTTCTGAAGCCCTGACATAGCTAATAGGTTTTTTTTATATATTTGTATAATGTATTTTTATATTAATATGAAGAAATGAAATAATAAATATAATTATATATCAGTAAAGAAAACACATTATTTTCAAAGAACAAAGTATTAAAGAAGTAATTATAATTGCAACATTAATTGCTCTATTATTATCACCACAAAGCATGAATGGGTTTTTAAGATCACAGAAAATCTATTTCAAACAGTTGAAGAATGAGAAAACAAATAATATGTACCACCCACTTTTAAGATATTTTGGATAACGGGACAAAACATCCTGGTAGAATAGTGTTTGAGCTATGACGGTATCTGTTGGTGGGTGGAAATGCTAACTAGGTATGCTAGACAGTAGACATCAGCCAAGAAATGTGTATGCAGGTATGGGATTTTGAAACCGGATGAGCTTCTCATTCTTATCACACCTACAGTCTGATGTTAATTGCTATGTTTAATTTCTTTAGAGTTTCAACCGTACCAATTATGGATTTCTTTTCCTTTTGTGTTATTTATTGTTCGCAAGTCAATTAGAATAATTAATTTCTTCATTAACTTTTGTTTTGACATTTTAAACTTCAGCAGCTATAGAATTTGCATCATAAGTATTTTTTATTAAATTCAATATCTATACTTACTTGCTTCATAGAACTTTTGTTAATTATGAAATTTTACGATTTTGTTTTTTTCTTTTTTAGTGTTTTTACCAAGGCGGTTTGGTTTTGTATGTGTGTGTAGGTTCACGTACATTTTTTTCGTAAGTTAGGGTGGGTTGCTTGTAGTATATATGTTACCGGCAATTTATATAATTCAGGCAAGCTATATGCTAGAATTTGTATATATTACCTAGGTAAAGTATGTCATGAACAATAATATTTATAATATTTTATACATTGCCAGGACGCCTCAGGTATTTTATACATTGCCTAGGTATTGTATAGAAAACCGGATTATGCAGATTGCCGGTAACATATACATATAATATAGTGCTTACGCACACGAACACAATGTGCATATAAATATAAACACACATCTAAAACAAATCTTGGAGAGATAGAATACCTGTTCTTACTTAAAAGTTCGTGATTACATTAAACTACTCGAACATTTTAAATGTTTACTAACCAAACAGAATGAGACATATCAATCAATTCAGACACAGTATCACGTCTTTTAAATTAGGTTTTATTTATATCTGTATGTTTAGTAACTAGATATATTTCAAGACAGTGTACCATCTCCAAATATTGATTCAACAAACCGATAAACGATTCCTTCAAATGTTGGTACAACTACTCATACACAAACAAATGATCAATTACTCAGTTCGCGTGATTTGGCAAACAAGGTGCACTTGCGCAGCCCACAGCGTGATGCCGACGTTCAGGCGGATCGGTGACTCATACTCTTAGGTTGAATTAGATGATCAAATGGTTACGTTGATAGGATAGTGATACTTTTAACGGGAATTTAGACTTTGAACTTGTGGATGTATTTATAATAATTGTATAATTCTTTTTTATGTTAGTATTTGTGATGGCGGGTCAAGCTGGGCAAAAAACTACCGGTGGGCGATATTAGCCCCGGATCCCAAGAACTAATAGTTATGATGTGATGCCTATATTTAGCAGTAGTATTACACATATTGACAGTAACAGTAACTTATTTCACATGTATGTTAAAACTAATCATTATCGATTTGGTGAAAAAATGTATAGAATTTAGAAAGAAAAAAAATTATAAATGTCAGTTTTAACAGATAAAATTTAGCTTTAACAATATTAATTAATACCATTTTGTCGTACTAAAGTGACAATATAACTTTTTTTTTTGTTTGGGTAACATCGCCACACACTGGATAGAGTTAGATCCCGTATCAGACTTTTACTGACTAAAACTCCCACGCGTTCCTTCAGCTGCCCTTTGCATTCCAAATCAATGGTGACTCTTTCAAACAATCCTGAAGCCCATCAATTTGGATTGGATTTAGTATGACTGATGCTGCTGAGACTTGGCTAGTAATTTAGATAGGTACCCTTAATTTAAACAATGTTTCGATTACGGATTAGGACAGGTGATAAACATAAATACTGAGCAACAATTTGTCATGAGACTTGATTACTCACATTATTAATGAATAAAAGATTAACCTTCATGTCTTATACAATACCTATACGTTGGTCATCTTATAAATCTTGAGAGGAACACTATCATATGTATTTCTTAGTACAAAAAGAAATTTAGTAAATAAATCAATGAAATAAATAATGTTATTGTGTGAATAAACTTCTGAAAGTTTCTGTTTTGAAGTCTTATATATATTTACTACACTCTTTGAGTCTTATGAATCGCTATTGTTCAAACGTCAAGATACCTTTGACAGTGATTGTTTAGTCGGTGTAATAATTTGTCGTGACTATTAGTCTCTTTTATTTTTTTGATGACCTCTTTAATAAAAGTGGTTTGTTGTTTTGACCACATTTTTAGCGTTTCATGTTTTAAATTTCAGAATATATCAACCAATCTGATAAAAGATATTTTTATTATTTCTGATAGAATTTAGGTAATGTTTCGTAATAATAATGACACAATCAGAGTAGTAGCCAAACAGCAACACAAATATATCCTCTAAAAATAAATTATTTTCTTAAAGAAAAACAATTCCAGGAATAATACTGATTGTGAAGATATTTTGTGTACTATTACTAATGATACAGGCTGTCATCCAATTAGCTAAATAGTGAGTGACGAATATAATTAGCACAAGTACGCATGTAGGCGGACTGTTGTCCAAATGTTCGTTAATATCATCAGCTGTTTGTTAAACAATATGAGGTAAATAGCGGAGGAGCCAACTGATATAAGACAAGCCAAGATTTTGAAAGATCACCGAAAAATGGCGCCTTACAGATAATTCACTAAACTAATGAATTTTATTAAAGGTATAACAAAATAACACGTTACTTTTAAAATAGCATAATAATCTACATATCTAGGCTCACGTCGACCTCTCCCCAAATATTTTACATGAAAGTGACATAGCAACCTCAGAACTAAACATAATGTAAATAAACATGCAAAAGAAAAGTTTATAGTTCTACAAAAAAGGAAGTAAGACTTTAATAACAAACTAGTGCTAACAACTATCACCATATTGAATAGAAGACCAAAGAATAGTGCACAAAACGCCAGAAAAAACTAGAACTGAAAGAACAATAACATACATCCCATAAATATTCTTTTTTTACCGAAACATTACGACTCGAATACCTGCCATCAAATCTAAAAGAGTACTAGTAGTCACATCAATAAGCTAATAATAGAACAGCAACAGTAGGTATCAGAAATAGACAATAATATTTGTACAGTCAAACAAGAAGATAAGAGTACAGACACCGAACTTGCAACTGCTTTTAGGCAATAACGTGAATGTGTTGAGTAATCATTTCAAACCATAAGTCAAAAAAGAAATTATGCACACAATAAAAATAAGTATTGCCCGTGTAGTGATATGACCTTTGACCTGGTCGAAGAAATCTGGTAAAAATTGGGTGAGAGAGATCCAAGCCAGGTAAGTGACGTCACTTACACGTTTACGTGTAATAAAGAAGGCCTACCCTCAGCATTTGATGATTGCTGTTGCATGAACATAACCTAAGCCTGATAAACTTGAACCTACGTTGCGTTCCGCCCACGTGATGCAGATAATATCAAAGGAACCCATGATCTGAATGAAATTGCTCGAGCAAATATGGATTTTTTCGGGCCAGAGAATTTGGTCACGTGGCACGATGCATTTTTATTCTGAGATTACTCACTATCATGAAACATCTTTCATTGTATTACATGATATTATACACTGTATCTATAAATTAGATTGTTGTTTAAACATGTTAAATAGAATTAGTCTATAGTTTAAATTACAAATCAGAAATTGAAAATAAGATTTCGTTTAAATAAATAGTTTCGACTTGACAAGACTACTTGAATCTGTAGAATCGAGTATATATTTCACCTGAATTTAAAATTGTCAACAAACAAAAACAAAAAAATATCCTCAATAGCTGATCTGAATGAAATTTAAACACTATCCAATTAATTAAATGACAAAATATTTTAAATACTGTCTCAAATTAAAATCACCTATGCGCCGAGGTTGACACTAATTTCTCCAACGGCTTATCCGTTGCACTGGTGCCAAAATGTTTAGAAATTTTAAAATAAACTGTGACATTGTGAGTAATTTAGCAATGCCACGACAAGTCACGACTGATGATGATCGGTTTACTACGGTCAGAAACTTTTGATTTGCAACACAATACATAAACAAGATAACATAACGCCTATATTATTCGAAAAATAAGACGTAGAATTACATTCACAATAGGAGTTCTATGGTCATCAATTGTGGAGTAGCTCTGACTTTGAGTGGATACTAAGAGTCTTGTTAGAAAAACCCAAACAAAACTTCACATGACCTTGATATCAAATACAAAAGCTCACGAGACGAGGTAGTCCAAGAATAATTAAAATAAAATATGGGCCTGATTGTTACGGAAGTAAGACTCCTAGGTCACGAGGTCAGAGTAACAATTGATGAAGCATATGATAAATCGCACAGTGTAAACCGACATATAAGTCTCATAGAAAAAGTTTGATATGACAATATAAAAAAATATATTATTACAATACGATACGACCATAGTCACTGTGTTTATTTAGTTGACATCGCTATGTTAAATGATGCGTTCCTCTACGAAAGCATGCATAATAAGAATATCTTTAGGGTTTCAAATGTTACTCACTGTCAAGACATTTGTTCATATGAAAGACCAGATTAGAGGTGATGATTAGTTTAGAGGTCGAGTTTTAAGAAGTCTTAGTAATACTGTTAAACACGAAGTATTTATTTACAATCCATAAGTATTACTAATAACAACGATCATAGCCCAAAACGATGGTTACGCCTTATTCATTACGACTAACATCTGTTATTGATAAATTCGGAAATATCTACGAATTCACGTAATCGCGAATAACGCAGCAACGAAAATAGAATTCGACGAATTGTAGCTTTTGATAAATTAAAATGATTGTAGCACAAAGAGATATTGTTTCTATAAGAAAATAATCGCACATTAAAAACTAATTTAAAATGTATTGTTTGTCTATCATCATATCCCGCTACACACAAACCAAAGAAGGAAAGCATTGTGAGGAAACCTATATGTTCTGAAACCAAAAAAATTAAAACATGTGACATCCACTAACCAGCACTGGGCCCGTGTGGTGAAATACGGAGGCTCAATTCCTAACAGGGGGAACATTGATAACGAATTATATTTATATCGATCATCGATTTGGAGCTATCAGTCCTTTGCCATAATCATCTTTGGATATCGAGGTATATCTATACGTATTAGGTAAGCAAGTATATTATGTGATATTGAGTAGTAGGTAGTTGCTACTAATACTCAATAACATAAAGTCATTGCTAAATCAGCGTGATGTTAAAAGTACAATGTGACTGAGATTGGGTCACTTCTAAATGACTTAAGAGATTAGGAAACGTCATAGCTTAGGGGACGTCAACATACAAGATAGAAGGACGACCTTAAATTCGAAGCTGGATACCAATGAAGAAGTGTAAATGCCAATATGCCGAGAGGCACACTAAACTACGGGACATTATATAATAATAATAATAATAATCACATTTAGCCTCTATAGTCATGTCAACTTAGTTTTTCAGAATATAGGGTTAATTTTTACATTTTACTAGGTTTTGCGAGCGGCTACTCCTGCATGATAGTAGTTTTCTTCACACAAAATTGGGACTCACGCTTCACCCCCTTAAAGGGTGATTTTTTAAAATCTCTCTTAGTGTTCGCCTACGTCATAAAAGGAAAATGTGCAAAATTTTTCGCTCCTAGTACTAGCAGTTTTGTATGTGCGTTGATATGTTAGTAAATCAGTTTCTTCTTTTACAGATATAGAAAAAGATAATTGGCTTAAGAGCAGGCTCAAATATTCCTAAACACATTGATTTATCAGTCAATGCGTTCAAGGCACAAAAGCGTTGTATACGGTCTATGTTTGGGTTGCAAACTACTGACAGTTGCAAACCAATGTATAAAAAGTACAGAATTCTAACACTTCCGTCACTTTACATATTAGAAATATCGCTATTTGTAAAATCTAATCCGCATTTGTTTCCCCTCTTAAATAATAATAGACATAGGCGTGAGAAGTACAGATTTTGGGTGCAAACAATCCCCGCCAAAACAGCATTTCTAAGAAAGAGTGTAATATGCATGGCTCCAGCAATTTATAATAAAATTCCTAATTCCATTAAGATAATGAATTTTAATTTATTTAAGAATGAACTAAAAAAATTGCTGCTTAGTAAGGCTTATTATAATGTTGCGGAGTTTTTAAACGAAAACTTTTGAATCATGACTATTTAATTCAATTTTATTATTCTATTGCTATTTATTTTCTTTATTGACTGTAATTGATTTGATTGAATTTTGGCTATATTATGTATTGACTATTATTAAATTGATTGAATTTTTGACTAAGTATATTATTTATTGACTATTATTGAATTGGTGGAATTTTTGACTATATTATGTGTTGACTATTATTGAATTGATTGAATTTTTGACTATATTATGTATTGACTATAATTGAATTGACAGAATTTTTAATATTTTCAAATTAAATGATTTTTAATTACTTTTGTACGCCGGTTACGGCAAAACATGTTGAACTATATTGAATGTATCACCATCTTAACATACACATGTTTATACAAATAAATGATCTTATCTTATCTTATCTTATCTTAATGATAAAAAGAAAATAAAAGAAAACTAAAATAAAATAGAAATGTTAGAAGAACATAAATTGTGTAATGTGTGCAATGTTTTGATTTTTAAAGTAGCTGCTAGTGCAATGTCAATTTATCAATGGCTTACCTACTGACTTACTGTACTAAGATTGAGGCGGATTGGAATTCCTATTTGGATAATTGCATGATCTTGTTGATATGTTTTCAAAAATATCGTGGAAGATTATTTGAAAAAAATATTTAAACTAGTTAAAAAAAGTTTTGTTCTTGATATACATATTGTAGAAGAGAAACAGATCAAGAAAGTTAAAGAAAGTCCAATGATAACTTGATGACTGAAACTTGACAATGCAGGAGTAGTCATTGTAAATGAAGGTTGGTAGCTAAAAGAAATATAGGTAGAAACCGATATCAAAATCTTCTAGTCCACTAACAAATTCAATTTGCGAGACACGACAAACAACGAATAGCAGTCTGTTTTCCATTCATTCGTCGGTACGGGAATAGACACAAATCTAGGAGACTCGAATAAACATGATTCTACATACGCTTACGATTTTGCAATTGAATCACCTTATCGTTTTCATTTAACAATGACCCCAAGCAAACAGTCATTTTGGCTACTGCAATATGTATATTTAAAACCATTTTTCATAATTAGATTTCATATTTCGTAACTACTTTGACGGGGTGTTGGCTTGCGGCCATCGAGAGGGAGACACTAGATATATTTCCGCTTGAGTGCGAAAAGGACAGGTGATAATCTTGTGTGAAAAATATTTATGCTAAGGCCTTCTGTTGCTATGAATTCGTCTATGAATAGTTCGGTCGGTTCACCCGTGCGATATTTTTGTCTCACTCACTGAAGGTTAGGACTACTTTTACAAGTAACAGTTTTGCGGAGAATTTTCTGGTTAGATCAACGTTCGCGTAGGTTCGCGTCGATTATTCTTTTTCGTGATTTCTTTGATAATTTATTGGATAGGTCTTAATAATGTTTGAATTAATTCCTTAAATTTTTAAGTATATAAAATTTTTCTCGCTTTAACAAGAGAGATGTTACATATTCTTCAGTAGATAGAAAATAATACACTAGGCACATATTGAAGTCATATAATTTTCTGAATAACATTTTTCAAAGTAACCTTGGTTATAGAGAAAAGGATACGTGTATTGAATATATAGTGCGTAGATAGAGTACCCAGCTTTCTTAATAAAGCATCCCAGCCATCCAGGCCTAGCTCTTAAAACTATTTTGAAATAATTGATCGTCATTAATTTTTTGTACGAACACTATTTATTCATTGAAATAAAACCACAGTTTACAGTCCATTAGAGCAATGTTTTACGGAAACATAAAAAGTTACACAACACGTGTGAAATAATCCGTGGAAAAGCTTTATTTCCCTGTTTCTGGTCGTTTGATAGACCATGAAAGTTATTCTGGTTGGCCATAAGTAAGGCTTATGGGATTCGTTTTAAAACTGAATCTGGAAATCATGGGATGTAATGTCACAGTTGAAAATAAACTAAAGAGTATTCAGAGCGAGGCTTCTGTACAGAGTGAACATCTTTCAACTGAAATTATATAGAAAATAGAAGAAAGAGAGGAGCAAAAGAAGACGGGAAAAATACTGTCGATAAAGAGAACAAGAAACAGTGGTTAAAAAGTTAAAAATGAAGAATATCCACCAACTTCAAACGTTTATGTGAAAGTAAATACTCATATTATACAATATACAGTAATGAAAAAAAAATACCTATATCAAATAAATTACCTATACTTCGTGTGTCGAATAACTGCTTGAATGAAACTTGGCAGAACAAGCATTAGTATAATTTACAAAAAATTTACATCCATTATGTTACCGCATTAGTTGCAGTAAATGTTGATATCAAAAATAAATTCATCATGTAAGCATAAAAATTGCACATCTAGCTTTAGAAAGAGACTGTTTCACAGGTACGATTGACAGAGAAGACGACGTTCTTTAAAATTGTACTTATTTGGACCAATACACAATAAAGTGAATACAAGCGTGACTGTTGCCAGGTAAGAATGAAAACAGAAAACGTTTTGTGCTGACCATAAGTAACATGGGACGAGGCCATAAAGATGATAATGAGACAAACTATGAAAATAATAGCGCAAAGGTTGACAAGAGAGAATGGAAGAAGAAATCGTGTTGCGCCGACACTAAGTAACAATGGACAACGGCAGGAAGTTAACGATGATGCAAGTTAAGAAAAAATGGAGAAAATGACAGCATGATAGTTGACAGGGACGAATGGAGCATGAAAACGTGGTACGCCAAAATCAAATAAACAATTTTAAAAAAAGCAAAAAGATGATGATGATGATGATAGTGTATCATTTAGTTCTTAATAGCAGTATTCAATATTTCAGATGTAGCTAAATCTAAGATGCATCATTGGAACTAAAAACTACAAAATCGTGCATCACGGTACTAGATTTCTCTACGCTATTAGAACCCGAAATCAACTATCGAGCAGTTGTCTAGATCAGACATAACACCCGTCTGGTCGGAGGATGCTCTCTTTACAAAGGAGGTGTGTGAGTGTGAGACTATACACCCTGTACTTTTAAACAGATTTTCAACCCAACTACATTTTAGTAGACAGTTAGAATCGATAGGCAATTCAACAGCTTCGGAAATATAGATTTCGTTTGGGAAATCTTTGATAGTCTATGATGCCAAACATAAAGTCATTAGACTACAGGTCAATGAGCTCTTTCAGATACAAAGCCACCTTAAAGCTCGTAATTCAGTTTCCGATCTATTGCCAGAAATCATGATGTAGATTGTAAATTATAACAAACGATGTTGTATACAATGGTTTTGAATATTAATAGATATGCATGCTGCCATACATGTGGGTATAATGAGATGGAATTGTTTAAACTAAATTATATTGGTAGTGGGAGTATGAATTTAGACCAAATTATATACATATATGGTAGGCGACATTGAGGTAGGTCCAAATGTAGATAGCGGAATGAGCTCGCTAGTCCAAGATAGAAAAAAAATAAAAAGAAAGTAATTTTCTGGACAGTAAGCCTTTTCAGGCCTGTAATAAAATCTATTGATTACAAAGATTTGGAATTCAAAATCACATTGCAAACGGAAAATTTAGAATGATTGAAAACTATAAAGCGTTATTCCTGTTGGACTTTATTTTAATTTATTCTACGCGTTTGATTTCGTTTATTGCTTGTAATAGGTACTTAGGAGTAAATTTTTACATGACCGTATTTTATTTTGTTATTTAAATACGTGTACATATAAATTTAAATTTTCTGTTACACTTACTCTTAATACATAAAATCTTTTATTTATATAATAGAAAACGTGCTCAACGAATTAAATTTAATTCGAAGAACACTAAAAAATCATACGAATATAAACCAAATGATGATATAAAATCAATGACGAGACACGAGGCACAATAAAATCTATTTAATACTTAATTAGACGACATTTATTCGCTGTCTGATAAAATGTTTAAACAGATAATTTTATGAGTTGCAAGAAGCTTGGAACAGTGTCAGATATTTTGGCATGAACGATTCTTGATGCATAAACACAAACATTTTCAAAATTATTACTAAGAACTTGTTTTCAAGGATTTGGGTTATGTCATTTGGTCCAAGGTTGTTTCCAGGCTCTTAGAAATTGACGCAATATTTTCGGAATTAGATAATATTGTTAATCCTACATAATTTAATGGTTCACTTGTTGCAACTGTTCTATAATAGAGGATATTATTTGGTTAATGTTCTCAGAGAGTCTTGGAAGGTGCTCTGAATATTCTTGATTTCTTGTTCAAGGGTAAAACGGAACGCGATTTCATATACCGTCTACATTAATACGATAACAGATATACACATAATAGAGATAGAGATTATACAGATTATATATTTATGACACAAGAACAGCAACATTGTAAAAATTGCAGAAAACAGGTAGATGAGTGACGTAGAATACAAAGAACCAAGCTGGGAAGATAAAAGGCCTTAAACTCAGCAGTGGCTGAAATGATGATTATTAGGGGCCGGATTATATGTATTTGCATATTTAAGCCGTCCTTAGTGGTAATAGCATATTTGTACCTGAAATCTAGATATGACGCGTATTATCGGTACATTTACAATATTTTTCCGAGTGCAGTGCACTCACCCTGCGTTCCAAAATGCGATAAAAGTGATCATATCGCGAATCCGACGAAGACACAATCTTACCACTGAACATATAGAACAATACTTAATTGTTTATGGGCGGGTTTCTGAATTGAGTATTTTGAGTTAAGTATGTCTCAAACCGTACTTTAACGCCAAATTTTGACAGGTTTTCAGGCTAAAATAGAGTTTGAGAAATACTCAACTTCAAATGCTTAAATTCAGAAATTGGGGGTAAATTTACAAAAATATTAAATAATTTTAATGTCATGTAATGTTACTGTACCTATCATTGCTTATCAAAGGATAATTTACTACATAATTGTACGCTGATTTTGAAGTAAAAAAATGAAAACTTCCTTTTTTTCTGGGTTCCTAAAATTTATCATTTTATTTGCATATTCTTCTAATTTTCGTACGAGTATATCTTTGGCGCTTTGCAATAGCCAAACAACACCGACATCAAAATTGGTATATCTATTCTTTTCCCGGTTTGAAAACCTGTAACTAGGTGAACAATCCTAAACCAATTTTAACTACTTTTAACCTACCTTAATGTCAATTGGCAAACAGTCCTAAACTATGCAGGTGGAAAGAATTTCAGGTATATTTGCCAATCAAAGGCCAATATGTAGCCAAGAGAGAGACATTAATTACTTGGTAGCAGTAAACGATTGGGCTGAACAAATTATTATCATTAGGTGACACGTGCGATTAATGCCTCCTGTGATATAGAAGTTGCAGACAAAGGTTTGGAATGTATTGGCTGCGACGATGATCGCTAGCTTTGATGGGTGAGTGGTTGTAATGTGATCGGGTTGATGCAGATGATAACAGACGCTTTTCAAGCTTGTTGTTGGCACCGACTTCGACTAGCTGTCTGCACGTGTACCTCAAGGTAGTTAAAAAAAAATCGAAGAAAAGAATTACTTATAATATTTTCGTGTTTCTATAGAAACAACTTTTTAGATCAAAAACAATGTGTTTCTGTGTATTTGGAGGTACAATTAATCGTGCACAGAAAACGTTTCCTTTGTGGTAACCAATTTTCAAAAACTTCTTTTGCTCTGGGTGGACCGAGAGGTGACTTGGCGGGTTTCTGACTTTTACTGATTAAAAGTCATCCGTGTTATTTCAGTTTCCCTTTGGGTTCCAAAGCTGTAGTGGCTATTTCGAACAATCCCGGAGAGAGTCCTAAACATTGACTAACATACTTCAATCGGTCTAAAAAATATTATTTCACTGGTTTTTGTTTTGGTTCCTCGAGTTTGAAATTGATTTTGATAATCTTGTACTATCGTTTACGAATCATATATTATTCTACTAATCTTAACAGACACACTGTCTTTTTTATATTATTTGTGTTAATAATGTTAATTACTCGTACATTAACTCTAATTTTCACAATTTGTCAGGGTGGCCTTAAAGCAGACGAAACAACACCATGAAACCGACATTTGTGATCATTTAAGAGCGCGTTAACAACATTCAGTTTAGTTATTGCTTCGCCTAAAGACATTACGGCCAAAAATATGGCTTCATCTCACCCGTTCGCAGTTATATTGACTTCGATACTGCTGGTAATATTTTGTTCGTAAATAACTTTGAAAATAAACATCCTCATTCTGTAACTATCTTTCGTACAGATTTATTATTATATTATACGTTTATTTATGTTGTTTTTTTTTTTGTGAGGAGACACAAATGCTGCCAGTTACATCTAACCTTGTCTTAGATTTAAACGGTTTGTTTTGGGGAAAATTTTAACTATGACTTTTAAGGGTCCCGACTAACGGAAATATTAACAATAAAGTCAGTCAATAAAGTGACTTTATCTAAACTCATCATCATCATCTTCTTCTAAACCATACCTAAATTAATTCCTTAAGCTTGGGTACGAGGAGACAGAAAGATTGCTTAATAAACATAGGTAGAGATTTTCAAGACAAACGAACACACCTACTAGCACTCGAACACACATAAATTCACCGTCACACACGCACACACAAACACACATGCATGTCAAAATTTTTTGAACAAGCACACTCCCTTAATCTTAAGTTTCTAATCAGTGTATTTTCTTTTGATCTGTTCTTTAATCTGGGTAAAGGTGACCAGGAGACTCATAACACAAGTTTTCCTAGTATGGGCTCCTGTCTCCGTGCCAAAAAATATTGTTCAAAGAAATTTTTCTGTACCTATGTATCTTGTGGGAGAAAATAAATAACACTTGACAAAGCTAAGCAAAACTATAAAGTGGTGGATTAAAAAGTAACATTACAATGTTGAAACTTAAAGTTATCATAAGAATGACAAGTATGGAAAAGAAAAAGTAACTGTAATTAAAGAAACTAAGGTGGCGAATAGAGTGGATTCACTGAAAATCGAAATAAGTGAAGCCAAATGATAAAGAGAAATAAAAGGTGCTTGAGGTATGACTATATATCTAACAGTTCAAGAAAGTGAGTCATTTTTATGGTTGATGAAGGTACAAATCATATAAAATATTCTTATTTATTATAAAGTTTGCCATTAAAAAAAAGTCATGGAAAATTTAACAGTTTGTATGATCTTACACAACGTAGGAACGATTTGAACCAACAAAACCAAGGTAACACGTGGGGCTATAAAACGATACCTGCAACTTCTTTTTTAACATTTGGCAAATGTAGCTTATTACATTTTAAAAAGATACTTTCTTCTTATTATCTGATGGTTGCTATCTGATTGGCAAGCTACCAGCCTCCCAGCATGATATTATCGAGACATTAGTCATTCGATTTAATATTAACAGCACGTGACATTTTAGCATGGGCCAGTTAGGACCGATGCTTGGCAGGGCACCGGGATTATTCGAAAGGGTCCTGGAACGCAGCTAAAGGAACATAGGTGAGTTTTAATCAGTAAAATTCTGACACTCTCACTCTCTCTAGGTGGATAGAGCGTGTTATTCGATGATTACATCCCCAAAAAAAGTAATTGTGGCGTATTGTCTTAGTTCGTGGTGCTGCTAATTGGAAGATTACGTTTGGTTGTGGATGATGGTGCCAGATTTAAAAATACGATACAGGCCGGTACGAATTCGAGGTCGTGGGTTCAAATCCAGTGAGGCGCAATGATTTGTATAATTTATTTCATCACCATGACTGCTCTCAGAACGGTGAAGGAAAACATCGTGAGGAAACTGGCATATCCTAGAACCAATACTTCAAAGATATGTGACATCCATCAACCCGCATTGAGCCCGCGTTGTGGACTACGGCTCATTCCCTCTCCTAAAGATGAGGCCTGAGTCCTAACAGTGGGAACATTATAAAACTGATTGTGTTAAGTAAGTTTAATCTATTCCACTAACGAACCCGTCACGGAAGATGATATTGAGAAAACCTATTATCCTACATGTCACATTTATGATTTGTAAAATTGATAGCTTCAGTCTGGAGATACATTACTAAAAGTTCCAAGAACTTCATTTGATTTTATGAAACTACAAAGCATATATTGAAACGGAAGCAATGGCAAAATTCTCAGTATATTGTGTGATTGATTCCTTGCTACATTCTAGACTTTCTTAGAAGAGCTTGTCCCAGTTAATCAAAGGAAGGCAGAAATTCTATACGAAACTACAGACGAATACATGAAGTTGGTATATTTCCGGGTATCTTTTTATAACGCTGTCTCTCTGTTGTGCATGGGTCTCTTGCATGGCCATTCCGTCTTTCTGGATGGTTTGCTTTCTCCAGCAAACGTCTCCAGGTGACCATACTTTTTTTTCCTTGGAAAAATCATCCAATGACATCTTCCGCTCTGGGGCGGAGCGAGAAATAGTGTCAGACTTTTACTGACTAAAAATCCACTCCTGTTCCTTCGTTGCCTTTCAGACCAGGGCCGAGTCTTCCTTTCAGAATCAGACCCTGGGCCCCTAAGGTTGCTGACATCTCCTTGAGACGCGCGTGGAACAGTACGCACCGTCGACGACTTGGGCTCGGTTCGGTCGGTTACCAGACGGTCGGACGGCTCAGGTGACAATGATAGCGTTTTCCGGGTCCAGGATTACGGGTTTGTTAGAAAGCTACGCAGCTTTGGAAAGACGAGGGCAGCTTGAGAAACACGGATAGGTTTTTAGTCAATAAAAGTCTGCTACTCCTTCTTGCTCCACCTAAAGTGGGAGGAGTTATTTGAGCAAATCCCAACCAAAAAAAAAAACTTTGTATACTCCGACGCACCCACGCATGACGACTTTGGCCCATTGATTAGAATGCAAGTATATAGCCCGGGTATCATTGACTGATAATCATTTCATTTTAGTCGCTTCTTAATCTTTATTCATTGAAATCATTCTTCTGTAAAGCATAACTTTCAATTCGCATAAATCTATGAAGAAATAGAGCTTAGTGAGAAAGAAAAATTTTATTTAAAAAAAAAGTACAAATGTTTGTTTGGTTTTAAATTTCCTCCTCATAATTTCAACCATAAGTTGTGGACGGCTGTAAACAGGGCCCAATCAAGCGTCAGTACATCTAGCGATCTTGTGCTTCTCGCATTCAGCAAACTCCTGCAGCCCTCACCAGGTCATTGATCCATCTTAAGAGGGGCCTCATAATGTTGGATCTTCGGGTACACGGTTGACATTCCACAAATTATCCGCCCTATCGCCTATAGCTATTGACTGCATTAATATTTAGCAGTTTGTTCCCCTAAAATCTTCGCTTGCATGATTATTCCAATATTTTTTTTATAGACTTCATTATATTTTTTATAGGTCTCCAACTATCTCGTCACATTATGCTTCATTCTCACAATTTTTAAGATTTAAATAATATTATTTCAGTTGATAACTCATAATGATATTTTAAATACAGTGGTCACCTATAGCGATGCAGAATGTTCAAAGAATCTCATCCCAATTTGTACCAGGGAGCGAGAAAGTCAAAGAGTTGGCGGTCATCGGCATTTAATGAATCTAATTCGCGGCGGAAGTCGACCAGCAGGTGGCGCCACGTGTTACTGGGGCAGGCCAATGATCCACTTAATATCAGCAGTACACTGCACTTTAGGCTACGCGTACACGGAACACTCTCGGTCGTCACTTCGTCAGTAGTAGTAAGCTATGGCAACTTTTTGTCGGAGATTGCATTCATTTTGCCGCATACGTGTACCAGTGAAGGTCACTTAATAAAAAATACATAATATGGCGAAAAGTTTAGCCACTGAAGGTAACGTACTAAATACATAACTTGATGAAGAGCAATCGTCGAAGTCACTGGGTACTTAGACTTTGCATAGTAACAAAAAATACATAGGGACCTACGACTCTGTTGTATCAGTGAGAGATAACACGGTTAAATTTATAATAATCCTTCGACTATTAGAAATTTAACTTATAATCTTGTTTATAATTTTGTTTAAATTTAACTGTGTTATCTTAACTTATAATCTTGTTTATAGTCTTGTTTAAATAGCTATGTTATCTGTCTTTAAACATTTTTACTGGTCGACCAGTTGGTCGGTTCGTTGGTTTGTAGTTTCAAAACATGAGTGTATTAAAATGTAACAAAGTAACTGTTAAAAAGTGGCTACACAAAATTCATGTCACTACACCTCGGTGCTTTACCCAAAGTTTATGTCACTGGCCACTAATACTGGCAGACGTAAGTGGCCCGTGTGTCATTGCCCTTATATCTGGTGTGTTCTTAATTGAGATTTAGACTGACTGAGATGTACTGCAAATGCTTCTTCAACACCGTCATCAGACATTTCGAGAATTTACAAAACAGTCCGAAATAATTCTTGGTGTAGATTTTTTGTGAATTGACGTCAATTTCAAATTACAATAGGTCGATTGGGACGTCTTTTCTAACATTGAAGAATTGATTCCTAAAAGAATATTATCACTGGTATAGCTCAAAAGGAAAAAACGGAACACTTATAGGATTACTTTGTTGTCCGTCTGTCTGTCTGTCTGTCAAAACCCTTTATCTCTAGAGCGCGTGGAGGTATCGAGTTGAATTTAAAAATGATATGTTGAAAAAAACGTATATTTCGACACTCTCAAGGGAATCAAAATTCATAGGGTACTTCCAGTTATCCTAAAATCCTGAAATTTAGCATGAAGTAAGGTCTCCTCTCTCAGCAAAAGTATAAGAAAAAATCTGAAAACTGGAAATTTACAGTTACATCACAAAAAAAAAACTTTTTTGCGGTTTTTCATCCAATGATATTCCCGCTCTTGGGCGGAGCGCAAGATAGTGTTAGACTTTTACTGACTAAAAACCCACTCCTTTTCCTTCATTGCCTTCGTCCCATTGCCCCGGGTTTCACTTTCACACTACCTGGCCCCAGTAGGCTTCGACCCTGCTGGGCCCCTTCGGTTTGCTGACATCTCCCTAGACTGACTTAACAGAATTTGGTTTCACTATACCACACAATTTAAACAAGCCATTTATTCAACAGTTCATCAGTATTGCCGTCTTAATGATTGCATTCGATAACGTGTTAGTTCGTAATAGCTACAGTCCAAGTATTGACAGCTCTCTGGCCCAACGCCTATTCAGAAGAATCTACAAACATTTGTTTCAGATGATTCATTTCGCACTAAACTGAACGGTTTTACGGGCATATGAAATTAGATATTTTATTTGATATTTATTTATAAGATTTTTTTAATGAAGCGAAGTAATGAGACTTCAAAAGGATTCGGAGAAATCGTAGCGCGAAACGCAAATGTTCTCAGAGGTTGGTAAAAACAAACGAGTTGATAGAAAAAAATAGGCAAGGAGTTTCTTGCACATTTTTCCCCATAAGAGATCTAATCTGACTGACTGACTTCTTGACAATTCAAAATTGCGTGTTAATGGTTTATTTGAAATAAATGCTTTGATTCTTGATTCTTGCACCGTCAAACAATCAAATACTGTAATCTAGAAAATTGTATTTTTATATAAAATTCAAGTATTATTTTATTTCCACAATTTTTGGTTGAGGAACCTGTTGTAGTCACAATATAACGATAGATTTCAACTTAAAATTAATTCTTTATTATAATTATATTAATTATTTATTTTTCCAAAAAGTACACAGAACACAATGACAAGATAACATCACATTACACAGGTTAGTTCAAAAAGTGAGTCAACGACTCCCAAATACAGCGTACAGCGTACTTACAGCTGTAATTCCCTGACGGAGTCTGTGTTTCTTGATAGCTACAACGTAGGGGTCTTTAAGTCAAGAGTGAATAGGTTACTTCTAGGCAAGCGTGTTCCATCGTTGGCCACATCATCGCTTACCACCAGGTGACATTGTAGTCAAACGCGAGCCTATCAATAAAAAAAAACTGAGCACTGCTCGTATCTTAGGTAGTTGGCGGTCCACCATTTTATTAGTGCAGTTATTGTACACATTTTTTTTAATACGTAGACCGAAAAATATAGAAGAAAATAAATTAAAAATTAAGCTTCACATCACTTAACGACTTCGATGAGTTTTTCCGAATCGTCGTAGTTTAATAACTTTAACAAACTAGATAATTTCTTTTTAAAGTTATGCTTATTTAGTTGGTGCAATAAGATCTTTTTGTTGATATTATTGTAAAGTCTGGAATTCAATGCTTTGTACTGTCGCTGTGCGAAAGCTGTCCTACTTACTGTGACCACAAAGCATGGTGTTTATGTTAGTTAGTTCAGTCTCCATTCGCAATGGCATTCAAATATTGGACCTATCAGCTACCTGCCACTACCCTGTATCGTATCTTAATTACTGACCGGCTACCAAATTTCATAAATTTTATAGGAATGATTAGAAATTATCAACGTGTTCAGCATCATCATCTTTGTGCCCAATGTAAAATTTGGTTGATTCAAAAGGTTTTTTTCTTCCATTCTGTCCTTTCAACCATCACGCTATCACTGACTCCCTTCTATTTCATATTGCTCTCATCTAAATTACCAACGTGATCATTAGATTTGTCGTAACTTTAATGACTTGATGTTCTTCCATTCGGTTCTATCAACTGTCACGATATCACTTCCTCCTCCCAACATCTAATATTTCCGGGCCTTGGTACAGGCCATGGTCTGGAATGAGGAGGAGTGGCAGGCGGTCGCCTCCTTCTGCGAAGTAGTAATGCTAGCAAAGGAGTCAGCCGCAAGCGCTAGAGAACGGCCCTCACGCCCCAGTCGCCGGGATCCCGATCCCGATTTCCAGCCACCGTAGGCGCTGGCTTGAAGACGGTGAGCAATGGGTAGCTCGCCGTCCGACCGTCCGGACCGAGCCCAAGTTGTCGACGGCGTAGTGTTCCACGCGCGCCTCAAGGAGATGTCAGCAAAACCGTAGGGGCCTGGCAGGGTCGAAGTCTACTGGGGCCATGGGTGATGCGAAAGAGAACCCTGGGGCCCTGGAACGAAGGCAAAGAAGGAACAGGGGGATGTCATTAGATAACTTGCCCACCGAAAAAAAAAACCTCTTACTTTTACTCTAATCTAAAGTATTATCTTTATTATAGTATATCTTTCATAACTTTATAGTCCGTGTTTGGTGTCCTTTAACCAAAAAATCCAAAAAATTCTTTGATCTATATATTAAACTATACTTATAACATGACACACGAAGCGACGAAGACGACAATATGTCGTCCTACATTCGGGCTCAAAGGTTCCGTACAACGCTGTCTGTCCGTCTGTCAAGCTGTCAGTCCTTCACTCTGTTTTGTTTGTGAAGCGTCCCCAAAATAAAATGTATGGGCTTATAATAGTTTAACATCATGACCGAATGAGAGATTCTTCTCAATAGGCAACGACCAACTGGAACCATGCACTAGCTTCTAACGTTTTATAAGTGCCCATGTAGGCCTATGTGAAATAAAAGCAGTTCGAATTTTGAATTTGAATTTTTTGGTACGTTTCTTTTGAAGTGAGAAATCATCTAATGACTTTCTCCACTCTAGGGTGGGGCGAGAGGGAGTGTCAGAATTCTACCCCGGTAACCAGGGCGAATGGAAGCGGCGAAAGAGGTCGTGCCGTGTTCCACAGGATCGGTACCGGCGCCGCCCTTTTGGAACATCGGTAAAGACTACGTGCTGCGTGACGACTTCCCCAGCGGCGTCAGTGTGTTTTGCTGCACTAATGACACGCTCCCGCTTCTGGGTGGAACTAGAGGAAGTGTTCGATTTTTACTAACGAAAACCCACTTGTGTTCCTTTAGTAAACATTTGCGTCACAAGACCGCGGTAACTCTTTCTTAGAATTCCGCAATCCAAAATACAGGCATGGTGTAATTATACGTTCATTGTAATATTATAAAGAGGTTAAATTTATTCGTAATTCTCGCAGAACAGATGATCAATGAAGCCAATGGTTTTGGAGACGCTGCAGTGGAAGGCCTCCCGCTAGGTAGACCGATGACCTGGTTATACTCATAAGAATCCGATTGATGCGAGACAAATAGGACCGATTGTAGTGGTGATACTTTGGGGAGGGCTATGTCTATTCTAATATGATGAAGTTTTGCTTACAGGAAGCAATCACTTGGATTACAACCATTCATCTTTCGGCTGCAAATTTAACTATCGTGCAGTGGCAGAGCTACTTTTCCAAGTACCTTCGTGAACGCTTTGAGTACCTTGTGCTAAGGGGTAAACCCTGTCGCACTATAAATTCTCTTCTCCTTCGTACTCCGCGTCACACTTCCAGCCGCTATGATTGCTCCTTTACTGTAACTGCAAGGCGTCTCTGGAACGCTCTCCCACATTGCCTACGCGACAGCCCTTCTCTGGACGTCTTTAAGAGGAGAGTTAAAGAGCACTTCCTTTCTCATTGACATAATATTTAGACGTATTGATGTAGGTTTATGTTGTACACTGGATCCTACCCTCGAATGTGTCCATGAAAAGTCGTTGTTGAGTTAAGCTCGGCTTTGTACATAAATTATCAAATCAATATATTAGGTTATTTTTTTTTTGTGTGAATAAAAAAGAATAAAGGCAAGTATATCGTAAATGTATTGAAAAAAAAACTCGAAGAAGCAAAATCATAATAATATAGTATTTATATGATTGAGGGACTAGACGATGACGACGCTACTTAAGTCTTCGCTGGAAGCATTAATCGATACTTCCACGCTAATATCATAAACTAGCTTCTGCCAGCGGTTTCACCCGCGTAAAAATAGGTTTCTCCATACAAACTTCCAACCCCCGTTTCCCCTTAGGGGTGGAGTTTCGTAAAATTCGTTCTTATTGGATGTCTACATCCTTTAAGGAACATACTTACCAAATTTTAAGTTTGTAGGTGTTATAGTTTCTGAGATTTCGTGATTAATCAGTGAGTGGTATTTCGCTTTTATATATATAGATGTGGAAGTAACTCTGTGTGTCTGTTACGCTTTCACAGTTAAACTATGGAACCAATTTTGATGAAATTTAGTATGAAGCATGAATTTAATAAGCTTAAATCCCAAGGAAGGACTAATGCTACTTTTTATCTGGCTTTATCTTTCACTTCGCGTTTGCAATAACTAACGTTAACGCAGTCATAGCCGCTGCTTGAACCTAGTTTTTAGTAAGATCAAGTCAAGGCAAGTTCGGTTGAGCAGACCTCGATCTTATAGATTGACCTATGAAAAGCTACACGTAAAATAAAACGACGATAACATTTTTTATGGTTTCGTACCTCAAAAGGAAAAAACGGAACCCTTTTATGATCACTTTGTTGTCCGTCTGTCTGTTTATCCCAAGAATGCGTGGAGGTATCGAGTTAAAATTAAAGCCATATACTCAAGACTGCGTTCCCTTAAAGCCGTGAAAAAACCAAATCTCTAAGTTAACGAAAAAAAAAGATATGGCCGTTTATGTCGCAAAAAATGTGTATTTCGACACTCTCAAGGGAATCAAAATTCATAAGGTACTTCCCGTTGACTTAGAATTCTGAAATTTGACATGAAGCAAGGTCTCATAGCTATACTTATGTATAGGAAAAAGTCTGAAAACTGTTAAAAAGTTCTAGGAATTTCAGAAGGTATTTGCAGTTATTTTGCGATACTGTTCGAAACGTTTCTGGAATGTTTTGTGCGATTTTTCTGATTGTTTACATATTTTTGAATCTGAAAATTTATTTTTATGACTACTGATTACTTCAAACTGTATCGTTACTTTACAGGAAAATTGACATAAACAATAGTTTTCATAAATGTTTATATTACTGCCCACCATTGGGAAATTCAGTTGCAATTTTTATTTGATATCAATATAGATCGATATTTATTTAGATATTGTTTTACAATCGACAAACAAATATCCTTTAGTAGTTTTATAGTAGGTAGTAGTATTATAAAATTATATTTAAAACGTAAAAGTATAATGATACCAATTACACGCAATAAAGCTAATTTCTTACTCATTCGTAGCGAGTATAGCAAATGTAGACCCTCTACGAAAGTGCTACGCACAATACTACGAAATCTCGTAGCTTGCGTAGCAACAAGTTGTAGACTGTGTTATGTAGTTTTATGTTTTGTTATATTTTTTATTTATTTAGCAATTCTCCATGATATTTGTAGTGTACCTATCATTTACTAGACACTACTACTACATTTCTTTGGTACCTTTTGTACTTTCCAAAAAAAATAAAAATAAAAATCTAAACATGATCTTTGTACGGATCGATTTAAAATCGAGGTCAAGTCTGTCAAAGTCTGGAACTAATGTCAAAGCATCTGAAAACATGTCATGTGTAGCGTTGACAATTAGCAGCGTGACCTTACGATGTGTGACCTCGGCATTATTATTATATATAAGCTATATAATTTATTTCACAACCGTGGTGCAATACTACTTATACATATAGTTTTCTAACATATTTTAAACGGCCATTTTTCGGCCAATTTCACACAGTAATACAAATTAAAATAAACGGTGTAAGTGTTAATCGTTTTTATTACAGAATCGAACGTGGGACGAATCGTGTCCATCATTAATCTTTTCGCAAATACGTAACAATTCTGTCACATCATGCGTATATAGAATTGTTATTTATAGATTGTCATTTTGACACCTATCTAATAATAAGTTGGTTTGTGGAGTGTGTTTTAAAGCTACATGCAAAGCTGTTTTGTGGTTCTGCAAAGCATACAGTCTCACATAATTTGAGAGGGATTGGCGGTGTCGGAGAAGCGTGCGCCGGCGCAGGCGGTCGGGCCGCAGTAGCCGAAATATACCGCCCGACGCCGGTCAAAAATAGTAGCGCGTGGCCGCTTGCTCGCTGCATACAAATGTGGCGAGCGGCACCAACAGCTCGCCTTATCAAATTTCCCTGCCCACACCCGCCCACTCGCGCCCCTTAGCCACCCTGCATGCGTTAGTGTGTTAGCACAGCCCTGCGGTGTTAGCCGAGTTATGACCTTCACTTGATCCTTGCTGCGACACAGAAGCACTGAGCGACACCCGAAGCATTAATTAGTTACATCACTCCACTTACACAGTTGTTGTCACTATATCACTGCTCACTCGAGAGTCGTGTGGTATCGACGCGACCGAGAGTACGAGCGCACGCGAGCGCCGCCGTCCAGCGCTGAACTGTTAGCGCGGGCCCTCTTCGCTCTCCGCGATCCCAAAATACCCAGCATTGTGTACACAACACTTATAACACCTAGGCTTTAGTATAAATCTCGGCGAACTTTATAAATAGTGCGTTTCGATACGGAGAAGGTATAAAGATGCGAATGCAATGGATGCTATTAACCTAAATCATTTGGCCTGGATTGATATCAGGTGTGGTTCGCTCGATTTGCTCTTGTGCGAGTCTAAACAATATGGTCGCTTCAACTTACGTTGCAATTAAATGGCGGACTGTATAAGCTTTTAGATTTGTTTTTGATATGAACAAGGATTTAATAATGTGTTTGAGGACTGTAGAATTTAGTTAGAATAGAATAAAACCTTATTGTACACCAAAATAGTAACAAAAACTTATAAACTAACTTAATCTATGGGTACAGTGGCGGTCTTATCGCTAACAGCGATATCTACCAGACAACCTTAGGATGAACTGCAAGAACTTAACATAAAAAAGATGGTGGGTTATTTATGTGATCAATGGTAATCTCAGACCATTTTACTGGCCTGTTGATCTAGTGGTTAGTGGCCCTGACTGCTAGGCCGGAGGTCGTGGGTTTGATTCCCACCCAGGACAAATGTTTGTGTTATGAGCACGATCATTTGTTGTGTGTCTGGGTGTAATTTATCTATATATGTATGTATTTAGAAATATTTAAGTATGTTTATCAATTTTCTAGTACCCATAACACAAGCCCTGCTTAGCTTGGGACTAGACGGCGTTGTGTGATAGTTGTGGAATATTATATTATTATTATTATATTATATTATTCTTTGTCGTTTTTAGGATAATGTACCTCAGTCGGCAAAAACGGAACCCTTATAGGATCACTTTGTTGTCCGTCTGTCCGTTTGTCTTTCTACTGTCTGTCCGCCTATCAAGAAAGGGTCTTGACAGACGTTTAGACGAAACTAATATATAATACTCGAGTCTCGACAACGCGACTCCGACTTGCACATGAACGTTCTCTTTCCAATCTGTGTATCTCCTTAGATATACTTTTTTAATTAAGAAATGAGTAATTAGACACAGATGCTCCTCTTGCAAAAAGATTTCAAACAGATCTAATCTATCTTCCACTCTGCAGTTACAATGTGCCAGAGTGCTTCACTGAACATAAAATGATTTACAATAGTTCACCTGTTCCTTGCTGTCTAATTTATGAGATTTTACTTAAGTTTGCCAAATATCTGCTGCATTTTGAACAAACATACCTAACTATAGAGAGGATCGTAGTCATGCATAGCACTAAGCTAAATCGTACAAAATAATAGCCAAAAAATAAACCCAAAGTTTAAAACTTGAATTTAAACATCTTAGAGAATTTCTAAGCCTACAGGAGTGCGGTTAAATATAGGGAACGGACATCTTCACGGCCCAGCTGTCGGAATCCCGACCCCGATTTCCAACCACCGCAGGCGTGGGCTTGCGGAAGAAGAGCAACGGGTAGCTCGCCGTCCGGCCCTCCAGTAACCGTCCGGACCAAGCTCGAGTCGTCGACGACGAGTAGAGTTCCACGTGCGCCTTAGAGAGATGACTTTAAAACCGTAGGGGCCCAGCAGGGTCGAAGCCTACTACGGACATGGGTTACATACGAAAGGAAAACCCGGTGTCTTGGAAAAAAAGGAATATATAAATATAATTTTATTTATTCAAGTAACTAAGGACTCATAATTACACATAACACAAAACATAACAACAACAAACAAACAACATTTACATATTTCACACACAGTTATCGATAACTGCAGGTAACATGCAAGTCACTGCAGCGCCTTATAAAAGGACAGTCGAGCCGGTCGGCTATCATCATCAGCACACTGTTGGGGCTGCCGCGCACCCTGCGCACCAGAAATACAAACATGCCCGAGGCACTACTGTGTTGCGGCAGCCCCATCAGTGCCCTGAATGCGTTATTATATTGGACACGGAGACCTTCGTATGCTTTTTGGGTATGATTCACCCAAAGGCTGCACGAGTACATAGAAGTACAATAAGTCCTGAAAAGGGTCTGCTTGACTGACCTAGAACAGCGCGCAAACCTGCGAGCTATCGTGTTACCTCTAACAGCCAAAGCTCTCCGCTCCCTCTCAATGTCAGCATCGTCTCTGAATCCGGATGTTACTAAATGTCCTAGGTATTTGAAATGCTCCACTTTGACCAAGGGAACACCATACAGTTTAATGGGAGGAACTGCTGCAGGAAATTTTGTGCCGGCCTCAAAAACCATGAACTGACTTTTTGTCACATTGTATTTAAGACCATGCTCTTCAGCATATGTTTGACAGAGCCCCAACAATGTTCTCAAGCCACAAACAGATGTGCTCAGCAGCAGCATATCGTCCGCATAGCTAATATTATTCAGACAAACTCCATCAACATGACAGCTAAAATGATGACTGCTGAGAGCAACTATCAAAGCATTGACATATAGGTTAAAAAGTGCGGGGGAGCTCAACCCCCCTTGCCTCACCCCGCACTCCAGCCCATACGGCTCCGACAGTGAGCCGGCCCACTTAACACTATTGATCTGGCATCCATACCAACATTTAAACAAGTTAATCAGTTCTGTAGGAAAATCAATGAATAATAAAATAAATAAATATAGGTGCTGTTTTAGTAGGAGTAACAAACATACACACATTCACATATCTTTCGCCTTAATAATATGCCATCAAAAACATATCAAAAAACTAAGGCTCGCAACTCAGTTCTTATACCGTAAAAAGTTGTGAGATCCATGTAATACCAAATCGGTTAATTCACTTAGTCCCTACTTGATCCTTTTGCAACATTACAAATCTTTTATGTTTTTAAATAAATAGATTGACTTGAATCGCATGAAAATAAAATGTATCTCACAAGTAATACGTATTATATTCTCCACCAACTGTGTTCCCACGTTGTCGTCGTGGCGGGGCTTGCGTGTCTCTGTGATCTTGAGGGCTATGCCGGTAGAAGTACTCATACCGGAAGGCCTTAAATGAGAGATCAGACCAAGAGAAACACACACAAGCGAAGTCCAGATGGACCGCCACGGAGGGTGCGCTGTCCAAAAGCATCGGCACCAACGGCTGTTGGTGCTTTTGGATAGTGGTTTTGGAGAGTGAGTTCACCTCTGGTACGTGTCTGCATATCAGACATGACCATAGTGGTGAACGTGTTTATTGGGGACCCCACTCCATTGACAAAAAGGCAAAGCTGTGGCCAGCACAAATATGAGCGCGAGTAGTAAAAAGACAACTCCTAACTAGGAGGGTACCTGCATGCAGGAGAATCCCTCCCCGAGCAGAGCTCGGGCTGCGTCGAGTGCGCGTCTCCTTCTCAAAGAAATTTCACACATAAACCCAAAGTTTAAAACGTGAATTTAAACATCTTAGAGAATTTCTAAGCATTCATAATGTAAATGGACCATAGGACCATGTCCGGTTTCGACATCAACTTTGCGTCCCCAGTAACCGATTCACGCGAACAAAGTCACCGAAAATGGCTAGTAATAGTTATATTGAGAACAATGTAGAAAGACGTACACATTAAAGTATCCAGAGTATAATGCTCACTACGCATCGTATGATCCACGACACTGGACCATCCAACCTTTGGCACACCACCCGCCCACCAACGAGAGAGTAACCTTCACGAAATAATTAGCCAATGTGTACATAGTCATCAATTGTTCATTTATTATTGTGTGTGATTTATTGCAGGTGTGTAAGCATTGGGATTCAGTCCAGGAGGCTGTTTACATTGTGTTAATAAAATGATCATTTGTAATTGTGTTTTATTTGTAAAGCAATCGGTAACTATCATCGTTTTTAAGAGCGCTTAACCCAAGATATTATCTATTTAAATAGAAGGAGAAACTGACTGACTGACATATCAAGGCACAGTCGAAAACACTGCGACTGGGAGCGTGAAATTTTGCATAAGACTTCCTTTTATGACGTAGGCGAGCACTAAGAGAGGATTTTCCATAATTCACTTTTTAAAGGGAGGAAACGGAGGTCCAATGTTTGTATGGTGAAACCTACTTTCACGCGGGCGAAGCCGCCGGCAGAAGCTAGTATTTCCATATAATTGCCCTTACGTAAAATATTCGAATGAGTGACGAAATTACCTAATGCCAACAGAGCGTTCAGGCGTTATCTCTCTTAACTCTTTATAAAAATATGCGTAAGATGACAACAGCAAGCTTTTAAACCTTGATGTCTTCCTTAAGAATTGGAATTAGAAAGCGAAGAACCATGATCGCTGGAAAGAATGGAAGGAGGACTTTGCCCAGCAGTGGGACAATACGGGCACGGGGCAAACTTTAATAAAAAATATATATCTAAGTACACAGATGTCAATCAAAATACAAGTGTACCACACATCTCTGTTCTCTCTCCAGTCTGTTGTCGAAACAATAACAGAACAATCGAGCTTAGCAACAGTGATTAGAACGGTGAACCGTTCCAGAAAAAAATATTCACAGATCACGTGAACTGGAAACTAACAACTTTTTTATTACACCTCAAAACAACAAAACAAATTTAAGTCTGTCCTACCTTTATTAATAAAGTGCCCAACTAGTAATAACGCCGTGAAATAATACAAGATTTTATGAAACCGACGATTGGCGAGACTTCTCTCACAAAATTTATCGGTCACAATGAAATGTCGACGCTCCGTTAGTTCGACACGCAGAATTAGATACGACATGAGTTTGTCGCATCTTACGCAATGTGGAGCAATAACATCGGCAACGTTTGTTTAATTTGTTGGATCGGCAGCCATGTTGATAATGCGAGAAGAATAGGGCGGGGCTCATTACGCGCAGAACGCAAGGTCGATGAAGCCAAAAGTTCTGGAGTGACAATCGCATTCCAGAAGACGTAGTGTCTAAAGGTGGTGGACGTCGTGAGGATCCGCTACTTGAAGCTGTGGTCATTTTACCATAGCTTGGGAGAGACCCAAAATAAAAAAAAAAGCCAACAGCAAAATAAGTCAATTGTTGGACATATCCAACAGTCGACTTATTTTGCCTGGAATGATAAAGATTATGGATTTTTAAATGACTCATCTAGGATTCGTGTCTTTAAACAAATCTTCGTGTTGATACGATGGTTTTTTTTTTTAGCCCACAATGACACTTCCATTGCATTTTCGATGGCAGTGCCACTTAAACAAAATTTATACATAATAAATCATCAGCCTTCCAACTGCTGGGACTCAGGACTCCTCTCTAGAAGAGTGAATGGGTAATACACCAAGAAGGCCCAGTGCGGGTTGGTGGTAATAATAGGTTAAAAAATCTTAAGCACTTTTTAATTTTATACGTATTTGAAGAATCTTAAATAGCTTTAGAAAATCTACATCGTCTCTAAAACATGGTGAAACTTATGATGATGATCTTGAAGACGTTTTAATGTCATGGAAACCTAAGCCCAGAAAAAAATAATGTTGATTTATGACTAGCAAAATGTAACAGAATTAAAATACGTTTTGTAGCCAATATGTGCTAGGGTAACGGTTATTTTAGTTATCTGAACATAGAGATTATAGCTAGGGTATTATATAAAGAGCAAAGTCAAGGAACTGTTGCTTAAAACCTGCGAAGATGGTTTTATAACGCCACGTCATATATCCAGGCAACGTCACACTAAGGAACGTCAAATCACGCCAAGCCACATCATACCACGGTAAGCCACGCTAAGCTACGCAGATTTTCAAAGAGATGTCAAGCACCGCCTGTCCTCTCGTGCTGGGCCCTGGTACAGGCCATGGTTCGGAGCGAGGAGGAATGGCAGGCGGTCGCCTTCTTCTGTGAAGCTGTAATGCTAGCGAAGGAGGCGGCCGCACGCGTGAGGGAAAGGACTTCCTCATGCCCCAGCCGCTGGGACCCCGATCCTGATTTCCAGCCACCGTAGGCATGGGCTTGCGGACGATGAGTAATGGTAGACGACGCGTAGTGTTTCCACGCGTGCCTCAAAGAGATGTCAGCAAAACTTTAAGGGTCCAGCAGGGCAGAAACTTACTAGGGCTATGGGTTGTTCGAAAGGGAACCCCAGGGTCCTGTGACGCAATTTTTTTAAGAAAATTTGTTTGGGATTTAGTTAGTAAAAGTCTGATACGCCCTCCCGCTCTGCCCTAAAACGGAAGAAGTCATTGGATGATTTCCCCCCTAAAAAAAAATAACTGGTATGAACTTTGACATCAAAAACCACGCCGGAATTTTCTTTCTTGTTAGCAGCTTTGAAACTTTATAACTTTGTTGTTGATGAAGATATTTAAAAAAATATTTCATAATTGTGAAAGCTAAGAATGATTTAATTTAGCATCAGCAATCGATATAAACTAGTGCTTGACTGCGATCCAACCTGATGGTAAGTGTTGTGTGCTACAGTGATGCAATCGCTGATGGTGAGGCGCACTAGTTTAATAAGAGCCAATTCACTCTAGCCTTGAAGACACCCAAATTATAATCGGACGGAAAGACCTCAGCAGGCAAATTCTCTATTCGAATCGCAGGTTGCTGCGATGTAATTTATAGGTATCATATCGCATCGCATCACAGTTTAGTATTTAATAAGAGCCCAAAGGGTTATTGGACAGTTAAAAATCACGTACCCAAGACTGGAGTTCATAATGGACTCCACTTTAGAGCTCCATAGTGATTTTGTTTGTAGAATTTAGTTGCTGTCTTGAAGTATGACATTCTTACCTACAAAACGTTTTTACTGTAGAGATTTTCTTTCGTGATTAATCCCAGCTGTTGTCGGCCTATTTGATGTTTTGTTTTTGTAAGAACTAAGATGTTACGCATAATGTTATGTAATCGACTTATTATTACTAATCATAATATGATTTAAAAGAGTCTCCATGGAGTTTCTTGCACGTTCTTCTCCATAGAGAAGCTACGCTTTGGAACGTGCAAATTTCACTTTTTTTTACTGACTGATATTTTGACAATTCAAAAGTGCCTGTAAAAGGTCTATTTGAAATAATCGTTTCTGATTTTTACCTCAAGCAAAGAATAAGAAGAAAAGAAAAGAAGTTATATTACTATACAACTAGAAACTAACTTGCCAGCGGCTAAGTCCGCGTGAAAATAGATTCCTTTAGAGAGCAGTAGATATAGTGTTTCGAAATCGATAATAAACTCGTTAATGTGACACCTAGTATACCGAGCTTATATAATCCTTCAGTTCATCAACAAAATTTAGTTATCCTTCAGTCTTTACCATGTCATCATATACACAACTAGCTTCTGCCCGCAGCTTCACTCTTGTAAACGTAGGTTTCTCCATACAAACTTTGGACCCCCGCTTCATCACCTTAGGGAGTGAATTTTGGAAAATCCTTTCTTAGTGCTCGCCTACGTCATAAAAGGAAACATTGTGCAAAATTTCACGCTCCTAGTCCCAGTAGTTTCGGCTGTGCGTTAATATGTCAGTCAAACAGTTTCTCCTTTTATATATATAGATAAAATGCACTAAGACATACTCCAATAGATCACGTTTCGTAATAAAATAACCTGCATACCTCAAATGAGATGTAACACCAGGGCACGTGGCCTACGTGAGATGTAACACGTCTATAGCTTCTCAAAATCTGTTTACAATTTTGTTTGTGGGCACACTTTCCGCTGTATAGTCACATGTTCTTGATTACAAATAAAAACTTTTGGGAGAGCGCAGAGGTGGCCTTATCCATTGCGAGGCTCCGGGCGCCAGGTCTTGGCGAGGCCCTTTGTCCTTCGTGAAAAAAATCTCTCAGTGTACATAATGAATTTTTCAATTATGTTTTGAATGAATGAATTAGTTAACTAACTTCATTTTAATTTACCGTTATGTTATAACCTTAATAAGTAATTAAGGATCAAAATCAAAAGTTTTAAATAAATAAAAAAAAAAATTCTTGTTGTTGTTGCGCGAGGCCTCTGTAAGAGCGAGGCCCCGGGCGATTGCCCTGTTCGCCACCCCCTAAGGCTGCCACTGGGAGAGCGTTATGGTTGCTCGTGGCTGTATATTGATAAACAGCATGTAAATGGCGTGCATAACATAAACTTATGAACCCAGTGTCAGATAAAATCATCATCTTCCTGTCCTTGTCCCTTGTTATTTGGGGTCGGAGCAACACGTTTTTTTCTCCCATTCTGCCCTGTCACTCGTCATGCTATCACTTACTTCCTTTTCTTTCATATCACTCTTCACGCAATCCATCCATCTTTTCTTTGGTCTCCCTCTCCCTCTTCATCCATCCACATGTAAACTCTGATACACAGTGTCAGATAAAATAATCCCAATAATAAATATGATTAAATTCTTTTTTAAAAAACGGACCCAGAACTTAGCAGTATTTTTTTATTTTTATTTTTTAGTAAACACTTATATTAATTTAATTCTAATGTTTTATATACCTACAGAGTGTGTTATTCGCATTAGCTAAAAAGCTCTTTAAATAAAGAATAAAAAAACTTACAATCATCAATTTAAGCACTGGAATTTTGCTAGGTAGTTTAATAATAATACATACATTTACATTTAATAATACATTTATTAAGACACACTGCATATTACACGTTAAGCACAACAATTAAAAACATCACAATATTCTTAAGACTAAACAACTATTAGTGCATAAAGTAGCCCTAGACCCCACACTAGGATACCCTGTGTCGTGGGATCTAGTTTTTTTTTTTTTTGTGTTTATAAGAAATCAGTTTTCCTATAACTGTAAGCAAAGATACCCATACGGGTATAGATGTACTATATCGGTAGTGCATCGGTGTTGACATCTACGCACGCGTACAAACACGTTAAAAACGCAATCAAGATTGATCAAAAAATCAAAATAGATAATTTTGTATCCTAAAATAATCAAGAATTATTTATCGATTAGGTTACTAGGTTTTATTTCCAGGTGAAGCAAAGTGTTTGTGGTTTTTTCATCTGGATTTGTTCAGTTACACCTGACTAATGTCAGTTTATGGGACAACGGCATTGTTACTAGTAGATGGTAGATCTAGTGGTCTCTAGCATGAAATACTTGGTTTTAATTCCCAGGTGAACCAAAGTATTAGTGATTTTTCCAACTGTATTTGCTCAATTGCATCTAACATCTGTCGATAAGTTAACATTTAACCGTATATGTTTGAACAACTCTAAAAAACTATCCACGTTATATATGGATAGTAGGATGAAAAAATCTAGTTTAAAAACTATATATTTCTCCCAAAGACGCGTTAGATTCCATACCCCATTGATTACCAGAGCCATAATAACCCACTTTCCTCAATTGACTCATATCCGCTAATGTGACTCTTCCAAATATCTCATCCGTTCACTCTCTGAAATATTTTCTTTCTCAATTTAGCACAAGAATATAATAGCATTGGACACTTCGGATCTATAAATAGGGGTAAATATATCTTGTTCTTCAGTCGAATGTTTTCCGGCCCATTGCCAGAGTCCGGTGCTTGAAGAATTAGTCACGCATTCATTGTCAAGCACACTAGAAAATATATCATGTATGAAATGTATTTTTTTTTGAAAATGACTACGTTGAAGACATCAATTCTTCATAGATGCCCCATCGGTGTAATTGCTGCAAGGCGTTCCGATGTGAGGATAAAAAATCTATACTTATAATAAATCTGTAGAAGTGAAAATTCTGTACATTAAAAATATCAAAAAAATAATGGTGTTACTAGACCGACACCGAACCCAAAAATGTGATTAAAAAATTTTTTGTCTGTCTGTCTGTCGGTTTGTTCAGGCATCACGCAAAAACTACCGGTTCGATTATGATGAAACTTGGTATAATTATTCTTTAATATCCTGGGCACCACACTGGGTACTTTTTATCCCGGAAAAGTACATACAATAAAAAACAAACTTAATTTTGCGGTTCGATCCCTAGACCCGATTACTGTACCAACCGCAAATAATAAGTTTGTCGTAGGTTACATCACCCGCAGTGGAGTTCACTAAGGGGCGCTGCACATGGCTAAGATACTATAATATTTTATCTTAGATACAATATCGCTCGCCTTACAATTCAATGAACTATCACACACGACGAAGATAATAAATAATATTTCATATTTTCGTATCTTAAGATGAATTTGTATGGCGAGCGATATTGTATCTTAAGATAAAAGGAAAAACTGACTGACGTATCAACGCACAACCGAAACTACTGGGACTAGGAGCGTGAAATTTTGCACAAGGCTTCCTTTCATGACGTAGGCGAGCACTATGAAAGGATTTTCGAAAATTCACACCCTAAGGGTGTGAAACGGGGGACTAAAGTTTGTATGAAAAAAGCTACTTTCACGCGGGCGAAGCCGCTGGCAGAAGCTAGTAAATAAATAAATAAATAGATGGGTGCTATGAACGATCTTCAATATTATTGAGTTTCGTAAACGGGCTGGTGATTAGATTATGTTGTGGAAAAGAAAATTCTCCCTAAATTGGACTGTTACAGGGATTGAGCTATATGGGGTTTATAGCGCTATCCCACTTACTCGCTCGCACAACTAACATTTTAACACGTCATGGTAAGGACCATGAAAATTCTTTCATTTAATTTAATGAGGCAAATAGCTGTCATCATTTACGTCAAAACGATTATGTAATCTTATTTACCTTCAACAAGAATTGAACAAAATTCGTATGTGTAAAGGTGTAAGGCCAGTGGTCTGAAGTTTCTGCCATAATAACTATCTCAAATATTTTTACGCGAGCGAGCGTGATACTTGGCAAGAAACAGCTGAAAGCGCTAAACCAAACGTTTTTGGGGCATTCTACTACCGACTAGTAACGACTGTAAATACTCATAATTATGGCAATTGATTTAGGCAGGAAATTCAATGGATGCGAAACGCACAGGACCATTCATGGTGGCGACACTTGGCATGGGCTCTGTCTAACAGTGATCGATAATTGTCTATTCATATATACAAGTATTTTAAGCATTCCAAGTCCGTGTGTATGGATGAAGAGAGAGAGGGTAGCCAAGGAAAATTTGGATAGATTGTGATATGAAAGAAAAGGGAGTTAGTGATAGCGTGATTGGTGACAGGACAGAATGGATGAAAAATAACATGTTGCGCTGACCCAAAGTAACAGGGTTTTTTTTAAGGTGGGAAATCATCTAATGACTTCTCCCGCTCTAGTATAGAGCGAGAGGCCTAGGAGGTTTCTTCAGTTGTCTTGTGCATTCTAGGACTATGAGTATACCTTTCATACTTTTCCCCATGGCCTTAGCAAGCATCGGTCTTGCTGTGCCCATATAGTTTACTGACATCTCTTTGATGCTTGCGTGGAACACTACGCGCCGTTGATGACTCGGGCTCAGTACTTGTTTCTACATGTCGGACGAACAACGGACGGCAAGCTACCCATTGCTCGTTGTCCGCAAGGCCGCGCCTACGGAGGCCGTAAATTGCTCTGCGGTTCCCAACAGCTGCCCCCCTAGCCAAGTTACAACCGTTTCGTTTCGATTCTCTTTTCGTTGATCGCCTCGAGTTGGCCACGCTTCCTATCTATTTGTTCTGACCACGTGACTGACAGTTGAGATGACGTCAGAATAAAGGAATCTAAGGCTGACCCACCTACTAGACGCGATCGACGAAAAGAGAATCGAAACGAAACGGTTGTAACTTGGCTAGGGGGGCTGGGGCGTCTTGCGGCCGCCTATTCCCTCCCGCTCCGGACCATGGCCTGAACCAGAGCCCGGTGCGAGAGTTTGCCTCTGCCGATTGCCTCCACTAGGGATAAGGGCAGAAAAATTACGATGAAGCATACCAAGTACAGCTTAACCTTAGAGACCAATCGATTCCCACAGCTGTTATGAAGCCAGTAGCCCCTCATAAAAGCCACAAATAGTATTACATATATCAGCCCTAATGGCTGATTTGAAAGAAACAGCGTGTCAATTATGTTCTTGGTGAAGCTCCAAATGTGTAATGAGTGTTATCGTTATTGTTGGTGTAATCTTTTAACTCGTAGTTAAAATGTCTTTTGCAATTATTTATTTTATTTCTTCGACGATGTTTTCGAGTCATACTCAGAGCTAAGGCGATGGTTACACCTCTGATATAATGATGGGTTTTTTTGTTTAATAACGTTATTTGTTAGATTCCTCCTACAAAGTTTTTTGAAAATATTAATTTGTTTAATGAATATTTTTTTACCATACAATAACTGGATGTAAAGGAGCATCAGTAACAACACGTGCGCACACAGTCATGATTTTGAAAAAAAAAACATGTAATTGTTGTTTTTTAAATGAAGAAAAAAAATGAAGGTTTTTCATCAATATTCTATGAACTCCAAGGTTCAAAAATTATGTCAAATCACTTAACAGTATATTAGAATACTCTGTTTTAGGTTTCCTTACCTACAGGGTAAAACGGGACCCTATTACTAATACTCCGCTATCCGTCCGTCCGTCTGTCTGTCCGTTTTTTACCAGGCTGTAATTGAAGTTTTCACAGATGATGTATTTCTGTTGCCGCTATAACAACAAATACTAAAAAACCAAATAAAATAAGTATTTAAGGGTGCTCCCTTACAACAAACATATTTTTTTTGTGGCGTATTTTTTTTACGGACGGTGCGGAACCCTCGTGCGCGAGTCTGACTCGGTTTTTTGAGTTTCCAAATTCATCAAATTACTAGGACCACTCTGGCTAAAATCCAGGTGTGTTACTTCAGTTGCCCATTGCTTTCCCAGACCACGGTGATACTTTCAAATGATCCCGCAGTTCTGGCTGGCATTGGCCCTACTGAACCCCTTCAATTTTGATTGACATCTTTTTGAGGTGCGCGTGGAACACAAAGCGCCTTCGACTCGGACGCTCCATCACAAACCTATGAATCATGATCTCCTGGAAATTCTTGCATCAGAAGGTCTTCTTCTTCTTCTTAGCGTATCGATGGCAAACCTAGTTAAATTCCTTGCCTGGCCCAGTATTCGGTCACAGCAATGCCGTCCGCTGATGCTATCATTAGGTCCCTACGTGAACAGGTAACAGGGCACGTGATGCAGGATCGAAGGTGCGACATGGTCTGCGGAGAGACGCCACACAAACACTGAAGATCGGAACCGTCCGAGAACCGCTATCTGTGGAGATTGTCTTTGCTGCGCCCAACTTGGGTGCGGAGTCCGTTTAAAGTTTTCCAGGTGGACCATAGGAACTCGAGTCCAGGAGAGAGGCCTCCGATGGCTCTTCAACATCATCAGGAGGTTTAAACTTCTCCCGCCAGAGGTCGCACCTCTCCGAGGTGGTGTTACTTTGAGATGGGTTTACGCTTGCAACTTGCAACTTTTACGACTTTTAAGTCTCAGGGGCACCGAACTGAAATTTTGCATTGGATGGCGAGGGCCGAAGGTGAAAGGATTGATTATCCACCAAGTACACCAGCCAGTGCTAGACATTTCTTATCAAGCTGTTTATGAAAATAAGACCTGTTCAAACACCAGGCAGTTTGAAGATTGTTGATTTTTTGGTTGCTCGGTTTCGGTAGTGCTAACCAGAAATCAGTCTTAGATGACGGCAAAGTATGAAAAAATATCTTGTTGCATTGACCCCGAATAAAGAGAGTGGAATAATAATAAGCATAATCAGCTTTTATAATGTTCCCACTACTAGGACTCAGACCTCCTTTCTAGGAGAGGGAATGGGCCGTAATCCACCACGTGGATCCAGTACGGGTTGGTGAATGTCACATGTCTTTGAATTTTGGTTTCTAGGACATGCTGGTTTCCTCACGATGTTTTCCTTCACCGTTTTGAGAGCAGTGGTGATGAAATAAATTACACAAAGTAATGCACCTGTCTGGGTTTGAACCCGCGACCTACAACTCGTAAGTTGGGGCCGTTACCACTCGGCCACCACTGCTCTGAAAATGAATTGCCTTCTTTACTCAAGCATATAAAGGTATGCAGAACATGGTGTTAACTCCCACAACCTCCACTGAAAAGGGAGATCTTCCGACTAGACGGGTGTATTTTTTAGGTGGAAAATCATCCAATGACTTCTCCCTTTCTAGGGTGGGGCGGCAAGGCATGTCTGACTTTTACTGATTAAAACCACACTTGAGTCCTTCAGTTACCCTTTACGTTCTAGCAGCGGCCCTAGCGGGCACCGGCCCCCACGGTTTTGCTAACATCTCTTTGAGGAGCGCGTGAAACACTACACCCTGTCGTCAACTTGGGCTTGGTCCGGACGATAACCGGACGGCTAGCTACCCATAGTTCGTAGTCCGGAAGTCCGCGCCTACCAGCCAAGAAGGTCGCAGCGGCTGGGGCTTGAGGATGTCCGTTTCCTCACGTGTGCTGCGACCACTTGCCATTCCTCCTCACTCCTGACCATGGCTGGTTCAAGCCATGATTTCATGAATCGCTTCCCCGAGGACACGGCGGTGCTCCAGTCAAGCTTGGCACATCTCCACCGTACATTCCACCGTGTGTCTAGACGGGCATTGTGTCTGGTCCAGGCAACTACCAGATGGTTGTTACGCAAATGAGTTAGATACTGCGATTTTGTCTTTTTGCCACTACATTACTCTGAAATAATCGCACAGCGCATCGTAAGAAAATGTCGTCGCTAACAGTGTATCGATGATTTACTCAATGTCGTGTACTCGTCCTACAAAATAAGTGGGTCACATTCACATGTTATTTTAACCAGAATGAGAACGACAGGTATTCATGCAAGCTGACGCTAAATACAACTGTTGACTCAAAGGGATCTTGTGGCAAAGTTTTATTGAGTCGTATTTTGTAGGTTTTATTTGAGTGCAGTTGTTGCCAGGATTGCAGAAATTCTTGGGTTTTGATTGCTTGTAGAGTTTGCTGGCAATTGTCTTCTACGAGATTTTATGAAACCTGAACTAACCTGGTGACAAATTTTGTCTACAATCTATATATACATATAAAAAAAGTCTCGCTGAAACTTAAAAAAACTGGGCAAGTGCGAGTCGGTCTCGCGCACTGAGGGTTCGGTACAAACTTACCTATGAAAACAGTTCAATTCCCAAATTACGAAGATTTCTCCGATATATTTTTTTTGACTTAACTACATATTTACAGTTTTCAGATTTTCCCCTATACTTGTGCTATGAGACATTGCTTCATGTCAAATTTCAGAATATAGGTCAACAGGAAGTTTTTTGCGACATAAACAGCCGTATCTTTTTTTTTCGTTTACTTAGAAGTTTTATTTTTTCACAGCTTCAAGGGACCGCAGACCTGAGTATATGGTTTTAATTTCAACTCGACACCACCATGCGTTCCCGAGATAAAGGTCTTGACAGATAGACAGACAGACAGACGGACGGACAACAAAGTGTTCCTATAAGGGTTCCGTTTTTTCCTTTTGGATGTTCTGTTTTATATTTAGTTTGCTCTAATTCAGGACTGGTTTCGAAGTAAAATAGAGTAAATCCGTAAAAAATATAATGGATAAACTTGCAAGAGAATCGCCTCATTTAATAAGGAAAGTTCTACGAGTAATATCGCTAGGCCGTAGCCGCAGGCGGTAGCTAGGATTTAATATTTTGCAAAACTTATACCTGTTGACACAAAGAATCTTTTTTGAAAGTATTCCGTAACTAATGTAGTTTGAAAAGTAGACTTAAATTCAGAAGAAGCTATAATATGCGAAAAAAACACAGCAACAACATAACCTAAGCTGTGTAGATAAATTAAAAACAATTTTAATCTAAAAATATCTTCTGGATCAATAACCCTTCGAAATTATTTTCACTATGAAGGATAGCAACGATACGCTGCGCTGGCTGGCCATGACTCAACCCCAAGCATGACAGAAAAAACTAATATCTGCTGTCAAATCACTCTTCATAAATGTCATGTCTAAATTCGGTGATTAAACTTTTATAAAAATATACAAAAAAAAATGGTAAAAAATCCGCATCAAACGATGTGAAACCAAAGAAAAATCCCTACTATGATAAGTGTCAGAGGATTACTTTTGGTAATGTTGAGAAGTGCCTTCATAGTCGCTTTCCTAAGCATTCCAAACCCCGTCATCGCGTTCACCGGTATTAAGAACTGGTCCAGAAAAGCGATCTACCACAAAGTCGACCTCTGCACTCAAGCCTGTTACAGCCAGATTATCCCTGGCCTCTACCTCAGCAATGCAAGAGCAGCCGCGGACAAAAATGTTCTTAGACGCCTCAACATCAGCCATGTCCTCACGGTGGAGGCCCACCGCCTCCCCAAAACCACTTTTACAGATACCGATATCAGCACTCTCTTCATTAGGGCCTACGACACTCCTCAAACCCACCTCCTGCCTTACTTCCCAATGGCCAACGCTTTTATCGACGAAGGACTGCAGAAAGGAAACGTCCTTGTTCACTGTCATTTCGGAGTTTCACGATCGGCCACCTTGGTCATTGCCTACATCATGGAGAAATATAAGTTGACGTTTGACCAGGCATTCGTGTATGTGAGGCAAAGGAGAAGATTCATAAATCCCAATCCGGGTTTCGTTGCTCAGCTGAAGGAGTACCAAAGATTGAACTACGACGTGAATGGATTCTACAGGTTCGAGGCGTACATGAATGTCAACGCTCGGAAGCATAAGTATAAGATCGCGTCGGTCGCCGCCGTGGTGGTTGGTATACTCGTACCTCTCGCAGTGTTAGTCGGTTGATTCCCGTGGTAAGTCAAATTTAACATAATCAAGTGCAAGTTTTTGTAGACACACAATAAAGTTATATAAAAAACCGATGTGATTATTTTTTTGTCAATATCTTCCATCGAGGCCATTGGACTTAAATGAATGGGAAGCTTTTTTTTTATTGGGTGGAAAAATCATCTAATGACAAATCTCGCTCTTGGGCGGAGCGGGAGATAGTGTCAGACTTTTACTGACTAAAAACCCACTCCTGTTCCTTCTTTGCCTTCGCCCCAGGGCCCCGGGTTTCACTTTCACACTACCCGTGGCCCCAGTGGAGGCTTCGATCCTGCTGGGCCCCTACGATTTGCTGACATCTCCCTGAGGCGCGCGTGGAACAATACGCGCCGTCGACGGCTTGGGCTCGGTCCGGACAGTTACCGGACGGTCGGACAATGAGCTACCCATTGCTCGCTGTCCGCAAACCCGGTGGCCGGTAATCGGAATCGGAAACCCGGCGGCTGGGGCGAGAGGACCGTTGCCTCGCGCGGTCGGCCTCCTCCTTTGCTAGCATTACTGCTTCGCAGAAGGAGGCGATCGCCTGCCACTCCTCCTCGTTCCGGACCATGGCCAGTACCAAGGCTCGGCGCGAGAGATCGCTGCCGCCGTTCGCCTTCACGAGGACACGGCGGTGCTCTGCCCAGGCGGTGCACACCTCTATCGTATGCTCCACCGTGTCCTCCGAAAATTAATGGGGAGCTATGAAAGAATTCTGTTGATAATTTTGAAAGTAATAAATTTGGATAACTGTTATTGCCTGATTTACGGACTTAATTTGACAAAGATTCCCATATGATTTCATTAAAGATTAGAACTAGTAACTATTGGAACTAAAAATATAATTTGAAAATGCGAACCAGCAAATAGAATAGTTAATCATGATAAGTCAGTTCAGTATAAACCACAGGCATGTTTTTAGTTTTACAAAATGGATAATTCTTTCAGCGTCGCGAACAAGACTGAAGATATTTTCGGTTCCATCTGTTACTAAACATGATAACCATAAATTAGTGAAATCACGCGCCCGACGACGTCGTCACGAGCGCGCCCAGGAAGTGCAATATTAATATTATAATTTTTCAATTGAGCGGAAAATCGCAAATATCACATTGTAATAAATAAAGTGAAATCCCAAAAACCCAGTAATTGGTGAAAATATTAATTTTTTTAGCTTTTATATTTTTGTCTTCTTTGCGATTGCGCAAGAGTTTATGAATTTACGTTTTTACGTGAGCGCCATTTTGCAGATTTCGGCAGTATGTGCTCGATAATTTCTTTTAGTTAATATGTAGTGCCAAGCGCGGCGACTGTTCTATCATTTAGCTTTTGTATTTATCGTTCATTAGATATTATCGTCGCTTGCAGCTTTTAGTGTAATGCGTAAAATAAAAATAGAATATTTTTCTTATGTAAAATTCTCGGGAATATTTTCGCGGCTCACGTCATTGAGTTTCCGTTTCTGATCGATTTGATTGTCTCAATGTTTATAGAAGTGTGTATTCTTGTTGTTAGATAAATCGAAGTTTTTTTTTGAGAACTTTACAGTAAAATATGAGTGTGGAGCCTAATGTATTGCTATTTACAATGTACAGTTCCAAACTGTGGGTTACTACTGAGATTACCTAAGAAAAACCCACAACTCGGCCTCGGCCTGTGCCGCAGCGGTTGAAAGTAAGTACTGTCAACCACTGCTCCACAAGTCCGGCTTGTGGACAGGTTTTGACTTGCCAAACTAGATCCCTAAGCCACAAAATAGGTACAGAAGTCAATCTCATGTATGTACTTCACTTTTCATAACTACGATCGCGCTAGGGCCAGCGCGTGGCGCCGAACTGTCCTAGAGTACGAACGGGCGCGGTGATAAATGCCTCATCATCGTCATCATTTCAGCCGAAAGACGTCCACTGATGGACATAGGCCTCCCCCAAGTATCGCCACAATGACCGGTCCTGTGCGTCTCGCATCCATCGGATTCCCGCGACACTCACCAGGTTATCGGTCCACCTTGTGGGAGGCCTTCCAACGCTGCGTCTTCCAGTACGCGGTCGCCATTTCAGAACCTTTTGTCCCCAACGACCATCTGTTCTGCGAACAATGCCCACTGCTACTTAAGTTTGGCGATTCTTTGGGCTATGTTTGTAACCTTGGTTCTCCTGCGGATATCTTCATTTCTGATGTGATCGCGTAAGGAAACTCCGAAGCATAGCCCTTTCCATTGCCCTTTGAGTGATTTTAAGCCTTCTGATTCCGAAACGTGGTCGATTACGATGAGCCTCCCATTGTAATCGACCACGTTTCGGAGCCATATGTCATCACTGGCAACACACACTGGTCATAAACTTTCATCTTGATATTGGACGAAAAGATACTACGCAGCTTCCCGAACGCTGCCCAGCTGAGTAGGATACGACGATTGACCTCTTGATAAATGCCTACCTAAATTGAATTGTAAAAATATTACAAGGCCACAAAATCATCTTCTCTTTCTCGGCGCGGAGCCTGTTTTGTGTTACGTTAAAACAAACCATCAAAATACAAGCAAATATCTACTTACCTCTCTGAAACAACTGGTAGCCTAAAAAACGTCAATTCTCTGTAAAAAAGTTCACAGACGCGTGTCTCAAACGGATAGCACTCGAGCTCGCATTGAGCTGAATTGAGCCGAGATATCGTGTCCGTAAGCGGTGTCTATGTGTGCGTTGCTCGAGCGCGCTTTGTATGTAGATTGACTTCTGTACCTATTTAGCTATTTTGTGCCTAAGCCTAGGAACCTGTGTTCATCAGTCACGCTGGTTGCTAGCTAGACCTTCGAGCCAGTCAATTTTACTTTATATACTTATCAATGCAATATTATTAAGACAAAACTTTGTTTGTGTATATTTTATACTCCTTCACATTCAAACGGCTGAACGGATTCGGATGAAAATTTGGCATATGTAAATCTGGGGATCACATTTAACACATTACACAGGGATAGCCCATAGTCCAACGGGCGACCATAATATAGGACATAGAATATACAGGATGTAAGGTAAATCGGTGATCATAATTTAAAGAAATATTGATTGCCGTGGTCATGTGAAGAGGATGGATGAAAGGCCTGTTACTACTTTTAATGAACTCTTTAGTTATGAATATACATGTGGATGGATCGAGTGGAAGAGGGATTCCAAAGAAAAGATCAATGTATTGTGTGAAGAAGTGATATCACTCTTCACACAATGCTTTCATCTTTCATTAACCCCTTTATCATTCTTATAGAAGTTAGTGATAACAAGGTGGCTGCCAGGATAGAATGGACGAAAAAAAAAGGTGTTGCGTTGAGTCGCAAGTAACATTGGACGTAACAAGGTCAGGAAGATGATGATTTTCATTTCTTTTAATATACCTTTAATATTACGTTTATTTGAACTTATAATTCTATGTCAATCCAAAGACTTAATCAACTTCAAAGCAACCCATTTTATAAAACGACAATTTTATACGTAAAGACCTGTTATTAATGCTACGTATTAAGATCATAAGACTTTTCTATCTTCAAGACTTAGAAACAGAAAGTAAATTCACTAATGGCTGATATTTATAATTATGATGATCTCCGGCCGTCTGTTGTTCGCTCAGTCTGTCTATTAATTGGTGCGGTATTTCTGTTCAGCTAAATATATGCAAAGGTCACGCACAGGTGTTGTTTCAGACTCGACACTCCTCGCTATTGAGAGTTGGAGTAAGAAGTTATCTCTTGTTTCAAATGTTAAAAAACAATAAACATTTTTTAAAGATTGTCTGCCATACATATACATTTATTGTGACGTAGTTATTTTTTTTCGTGTTCTTCTACACTAATCCTTATAATAGTAGGTCAGAACAGCTAGACTACGTGAGGGATGGAAGCTTATAAAGGAGCCTTTTACCGCCCACTAGGCGTTACATAGAAAATGACAGTAATCAAAATACTAACACAAAACTCAAAAAATAAAGTAATAAATCTTTTTTTATATTAATAATACATTACCCTTTATTAGGTGTTGTAAGGAATGTTACGATGGATGTGTGGTGTGACGAGAATGGATAAAGTGAGAAATGAGTATATTAGGGGAAGTTTGAAAGTGGCGCCAGTGACTGAAAAATTGAAAGGGAATCGTTTGTCTTGGTATGGTCATGTGAAGAGGAGGGATGAAGCGCATGTTACTAAAAGAGTTATGAGTTTACATGTGGATGGATGGAGTGGGAGAGGGAGACCAAAGAAAAGATGGATGGATTGTGTGAAGAGTGTTATGAAAGAAAAGGAAGTTAGTGATAGCATGACGAATGACAGGGCAGAATGGAAGAAAAAAACGTATTGCACCGACCCCAAATAACACGGGATAAGGGCAGGAAGATGATGATGAGGTGTTGTAAGGAATAAAATTTAATATTTTTTATTTTATTTAGCATGTGCTGTCCCACTGTTGATCAAAGGCCTTCCTCTATTCCTTCCACCGTTCCCGGCTCTGAGTCACTCTTGCCAAATCCTAAGGAAGACATCCAAGTCATCTTGCCATCTCCTTCGTAATCAGCCGTGACTCCGTCATTCAATTTTGTGTTTTACTGGCCTACGGCTAGATCTGTTACGGTTAGACTGGAAAGCCTTTTGAGCTTCAAAATATTAATATACCTTTGTTAACAAACTGAAATAAAATGATTGTTAATATGCAAATATATTGCTTTGTGCGGGAATCGAACACACAACACGCAGCGCAGAAGCCAGTTGCTCAACTACTACGCCAACTGGCCGATAAATCCTATCATTATGAGTGGCGTTTGTGAAATGCAAATACATTTGATGTTTTGAATAAATAGTTTAATAGCATAGTACTCGTAGTATTCTGAGTCCAGTTAGTTAGCCAAGAAAACTAGTACTTATAGCCTAAAGGTCAGGTTGGGAAACTGGTTTGAAGAAGGTCATAGCTCCGAAAACAGCTTTTATATATTTACTAGCTTTTGCCCGCGGTTTCGCTCCCGTCAACTGACTACTCTACCCTACTCTACCCTACTCTACCCTACTCTACCCTACTCTACCCTACTCTACCCTACTCTACCCCACTTTACCCTACTCGATAAAAAATCTGTTCAGCCGTTCTTGAGTTATAAACAGTGTAACTAACACGACTTTCTTTTATATATATAGATGTGAAGACCCAATCTTTAAGATTGTTCGACAGTCTCATTATGCGAATAAAAGTTCATTCTACTCGTAAGTATAAAAAGTACGCGCATCTCAAAGTGATGTCAGCAAACCGTAGCGGCCCAGCAGGGCCGATGCCCGCTAGCTAGGACCGCGGGGAATTTCTGAAAAGGAAACCCGTAGTTCTAGAACGCAAAGGGTAATTGAAGGACACAGCTGTGGTTTTAGTCAGTAAAAGTCCTACACGCTCTCCCGTTCCACCCAGAGCGCGAGAAGTCATTGGATGATTTCCCACCTTAAAAAAAAAGTATAATAAATAGCGGGTGGTTTTTGGTGAGTAAAATTCTGACACACCCTTTGCTCCACCTAGAGAAGATATTTAAAGATTTTCCTACACAAAACACACACCATTATTACGGGTAATATACAGCAGCTTCTGCCAGCGCCTCCACCCATGAATGTAAGTTTCTCTTTTTTATTCTTTGCATAAGTCATAATGAGTTTGTGAGTAGGTCAGGACTTTTCCTTTTATATACCTGTAGTGTTTGTGTACCTACTTTTCTCGAGTTCACGGGCAGTCGTTTAATGGCCGTTGCTGAAGACGGACGTATTGAAACTAACTGCTGGTGACGTAACGAGCCAATGTGTTTACCCCCTGTGTCAGTGCGTCCACTGCAAATGGCGACGAGGTAAAAGGTTTAGCACAAAAACTGTATTTCGTTGCGTAATATTTTTTCGAAAAAACAAAGTAATAAAAACAAGAAAAAATAGAGAATGAGAATAAGAGGGTAAATTAAAAAAAAAATTGAAAAAAAAAATGGTTAGGTAATTGTTGAAGGTCGAATTGTTACTAAACAAAGAATGTTGTACGAAGGGAATTGCCTAAATGAGGCCATCAGTAGACAATAGACAAATTTTTGATCAGTTTTGCCAAAAAAAAAAGTATGTGTTTTCTTGCTTCCAAATGAGCGCGACTGCAATCAACAAGAATTCGTGAAAAGTAGCTTTATTTATAAAATCAAGGGGTTTTATCATTTTGATACTGGCGGATAAAGTTAGCATTAAATTATATAGATTAATCGATTCGATTCGATTTGTAAACGAATAAAATAACTACAATAGCTTGCCTTCGGGACTTTGCTGCCATTGTAATTACTTACTTGTTTTAATGAAAATATCTCATAAAGAGCATGTATAGGAATGGGTACCAAAAAAAAAGGATAAGAAACGTAACTCAATAATTATTACGGGAATATAAGAGATTATTGATTTCATTTTATTTTTTCGTGATCGTGACAACACTGGGTTGGGTCTGACAAGTGTCAGATTCTATTCAATTGCTTGGGGACACAAAATCATTTACTTTGGAACGATGTTTTCCATATCCACTGAGCTGCCTCTGCCAAAATTGGAAAACTTGGTGACATCGCACTTGGTTTTATTTTTTTAAATTTTTCTAACGGGGCGACATCCTTTGTTCTTGTATTGACAGAAAACTATTGAAATTTTTGATATTTTAGATAGATGGCGTTATTTCCCGTAGGCTTAAAAGTTTTTCTGTAGTTGAAGTGTGGTTGAAGTGAATTGAGTGCAAGACGAGTTTTTTTGTGGTTGTGACAAAAGTTAAAGTGAGAGATTTGTTGGTAAGTGATATTATGTACTATTTTGTTCCTGATTTTACGGCCTTTCGAATGAGACATGTGAGTTCCACGTCGATCAAAAAATTGGATGATGAAATTGATGATGATTATTTACGAACGTTTTAGTACCAATACCATCAAATATAGTTAAGATTTTGAAGTTGTGAAATGAGTTGTTTAGGTTGAATTGCCACCTGTATGTACATGTTTTGAATTAACGGCGTGGATGGCGGTTTCTATCGAAATAAAGCGCTCAAAATTTTGTTTAAAGACTGGTAAATATTATGATGTCATTTGATGAATACTGAATTGAGGTATAATAGGATTATCGCTTTAGATACTGAAATATTACTAGGTTTATTTTGTATTGGCTTATAAAAAACAGAGGCAATCATTCAAAGAAGAATAACTATCATACAATCATTTTAAGAGATACAAAATAAGTCCTGTAGTATGCCTTGGTCTATTCATTTGAGCAAACAATCATTAGTCTACTATCAATTTATAAAAAACTTTTTGTTTAAGAATCGAGTTTCGGTAACATGACAACCCGCTGATCGAAAAAAAAACACGTGGGTAGTTATTTTGTTGTTGTGAAGCTGGACTTCTTGAAATGTCGTGATTTTTTGGAATGGCAAATGAACGTATTCGGAATGATTCTCATATTACCTGTAGTAAATTAAGTATCAAGCGTTGAAAGGGGAAAGGATCTTGAGTGGTCTCTTATTCGGAGACATTGTCATATGGAGGAGTGGCTTCAGAACGTTGCTTTTGTTTTAATGTCTCTAAAATGGTGGCGTCAGAATGAAAGTATTTGTTGGATATCTATTGCTGTCGGAATTTTGAAGCAATGGATTTTTGCAGTAGAGTTGTTATCCGTTTTGGGCGTGGTACTGAGGAAATACGAGTAAAGGTTTCAATGTCGTTTTGGTAACAATGGTTGTACAGAGTTTGAAATAAAACGTGACGAAGATAACGAAACGTGGCAAACGAAACGTGGCGAACGAAACGTGGCGAACGAAACGTGGCGAACGAAACGTAGCGTACGAAACGTGGCAAACGAAACATGGCGAACTAAACGTGACGAACGAAACGTGGCGAACGAAAATTGGCGAATGAAACGTGGCGAACGAAACGTGGCGAACGAAACGTAGCGAACGAAACGTGGCGAACAAAACATGGCGAACGAAACGTGACGAAAGTAACGAAACGTGGCGAAACCTGACGAATGCAACGAACCGTGACGAACATAACGAAACGTGTCAAAACGTGACGAAACGTGACGAAGCGTAGCGAAACATGACGATACGCGGCGTATCGTGAAGAAACGTAAGGAAATGAAACGTGACATAACGTGACGTAACGTAACACAACGTGACGAACGTGACGAAATGTAATGAAACTTAAGTTAACGTGACGAAACGTAACGAAGCCTAACGAAGCGTAACAAAACGTGACAAAACGAAACGCAACGTGATGAACGTGACGAAATGTAATGAAACGTTAGGTAACGTGACAAAACGAAAATGAGATTAGTTGTTCCAAATACTGGCAAACATCTATCATTGCTAATTTTATAGCTTCATAGACAACCGGAACACTCCGTTTGAATTTAATTCATTACTATAACCGACTTTAGATAATGGAAATTAATGTTTTCTAAGATTCTCTCAAATGAATTTTTATTTGTTTACTAGAAAATACCCGGCGTGTGCTAAAACAATGAAATTTTGTTTATTTGATGAAATAAAAAGAAACTTGCTTTTATTTTGGTGATGCATTCTTTCAACGGTCTAAAAGCTTTTTGCCTTTCTCATAAAACGGTTTGGGATAGATCGGCTGGAGAGTTTCAAAATCTTAGACGGCCATATATAGAAGCAGTTTTTATATTTTATATATTAGGATAAATAGATAATTCAAATGGAACAAGCCCATTTACATTAATTAATATAGAAATATGGACAACATAAAAATTATCTACTTAATTTTAGCAGTTGCATGGTTGAACGCGCTAATCTCAGGAACTAAAAGTTCGAATTGAAAATTTATTTTAGTGTTTAATAGGTAGCTTATTTATTAAGGAATGCTCTATTTTACATAGTATCCGGTGGCTTATTGGCCACGTAGCAAGAGTAGCAAATGCTACGGGCCCCGTGCATTTGGGGGCCCCGCATGGACTTAAACAACTTGTCAAGAAGACAGAGGTATGTCATATGAATACTAACTAGTTCGATTTAAATAAAGACAATACCTATGGACCCATCATGAACTGAGTATTAGAGGAAGTTTGAAAGTGGCGCCACTGACTGAAAAGTTAAAAGGGAATCGTTTGTCTTGGTATGGTCATGTGAAGAGGAGGGATGAAACGCATGATATTATAAGTTATCAGTTTACATGTGAATGGATGGAGAGGGAGAGGGAGGCCAAAGAAAAGATGAATGGATTGTGTGAAGAGTGTTATGAAAGAAAAGGAAGTTAGTGATAGCATGACGAGTGACAGGGCAGAATGGAAGAAAAAAACGTGTTTCGCCGACCCCAAATAACACGGGATAAGGGCAGGAAATAGTTAAACTATGGACCCATCGCTACGTAAGAGCTTCGGGGCCTGTTTGAAAATAAGTTAAAAGAGTTTTAATTCGGTGTCATTTATAATGATTTAGGGGCCCTGGGTAGAATTTGCTACAGGCTCCACGCTAGCTTAATCCGGCTCTGATAATATCACGCTACGGCCAACAGAAACGCAGCAGTAACCAAAGACGTGAGTGAAACCACGAGGGACCGCTAGCTGCCTATGATTGATTTAAATTATTATTTTAGTTGAATTATTTTAATAAAATATAATTTTCAATGAATAATTTAATATTAAAATCCTTGTTCATCTACGGTTTTTCAGGAAAAAGTCAAAAGTCTACCATCGGCCATAACAGCTTAGCAGCAGATGCTCCAGCTATTTGCCCATTGCTGGGCAGCTATGAGCAGTGGTAGCCGAGTGGTAACGTCCTCGACTTACGAGTTGTAGGTCGCGGGTATAAAACCAGCAGGGCGCATTACTTTGTGCAATTTATTTCATCACCAAAACGGTGAAGGAAAACATCATGAGAAAAACGGCATGTCCTAGAACCAAAAATTTGAAGACATTTAACATTCACCAAACCGCACTGGGCCCGCGTGGTGGATTACGGCCCATTCCCTCTCCTAGAGAGGAGGCCTGAGTCCCAGCAGTGGAAACATTAAAAGGCTGATTATGCTTATGCTTATACTATGCTGGGCAGAAGTCTACCTCTCCCTTTTTCACACACGTCTATCTTCAGCCATTGTGGGCCAATCTCTCCGGTAAGCATCAAGTTCATCTTTCCTCATTCATCTAGTTCTGCCGTGTTTCGCCTAGCATTTAATGGGTCCCAATGTGTGAATCTTTTAGCTAACAGCATGTGCATGCTTACTATGTTCACCTTAATACCTGCTGAATTGCTGATGACATCATAATGCCAACTGATTCGGATGCCAAACGTGTAATAATGACGCATCCGACCAGAATTATTGCTCATTGTATCATTCGTAACCTGTAGCTATCCGGCCCTTTGCTTCAGCGGGATATTGTGATAGGGTGACAAATTAGTAGAGTATTTTAAGAGCGTCCTTTTCGAGGTACATTTTCATACAACCGCTCTTACGTGATTATGATGTTATTACACTTCTTTCTCTAGATATTTTGGATACACAGCTATCTTGTCGATATTATCTAGGCTTCTATAAATATCAAAATATAAATTTGTGTGAAACTAATCTAGTAGACTTCTGAAAATATGCTATTTTACGTGAACTTTGGCCCTCTATAATGTACTCATATATTAAAAATATAAAAGAGTAAACTGAGTACATCAATAGAAGTCTTGCACATTTAATTGAGATTTTGAGTGACGACAATTTTTCTGAAAAACTTAGAAGGGTTTAAAAAAAAACACGTATTTCCTGGAATAAGTTTTGTGAAATATTCGAGTAAATCACAGAATGCCAACAGTGTTTTTGGGCGTTATCTCTCTTTTTTTGCTCTCTTCATCAAACCTCACGTTGGATTGCGTTAGATGAAGTAACAAGCTTTTAAACCATGCTCGATGTTGACGATAGGCGAGTGGAACAGGACCTTCTTAAACCGTTTATAAATACTTCATAACATTTTGTTTTTGGCCGGTACAATGTATTCGAAATAACTAAATGAATTATTACTAAAACCCTGTCAACGCTTCGTCAGAGGCGGGAAAAATATTGCTTGCATCACACTAATATTATGAAGGCAAACAAACTGTATGTTTGTTAGCCCTTTATGCTTGAATGGCTGATTGGATTTGGATGGAATTTTGCACACGGCTACTATGTTCTTGGATTAGGACATTTTAACTTTTTATCACGAAAATGCCCTTGACATGCATTTCAACTTTTAAGCGGGCAGAGCCGCTGGCAGAAGCTAGTAATAAATGAACTTTTTGACAAATTGAAGTGTCTGGTTTGTTAAGTGGAAACACGACTTATTAAACGAGGCATTTGTTTTGCCGGGCCGGGTAGTGTAATTGGATGTTTCCATCTAAACTTTCTCAGTAGGCTGCAGTCTTTTTTTATTGTAGAAAATCGTCAAATGACCCCTTATGTTCTAATAGGAGCGAGAGAGAGCGAACTTGTTCCTTAAAAATCGGAAAAATAAAACGCAAAAAATCGTGGCTGTTGAAAGGAATTGAGGTAAACCTTGGCCCAGCAGTTTCATAATTCGAGCTAGTAATAATAATATTTTTTGGGAAACGTAACACCGCCGGACAGCGAGCTATACATTGCTCGTCATCTGTAAGCCTGCGCCTACGGTGACCAGGAACCACCCTGCGACTCCCAACGCCCGAAGCGTCTCCTGTGAAGGTGGCTGGGGCATAAGGATATCCGTTCCCTCATGGTTGCGGCCATCTCTTCCACTACACAAAAGGAGGCAACCGTTTCCCATTCCCACTCGCTTCGGAAAATGGCTTGAACCAGAGCTGGGCGCAAGAGGTCACCAGGAGTACGGCGATGCACCACTGGTATAGTTGAAATCCCACCTATACGCACAAAATGTTTGGGAACACATTCATTGTGCGTACAGCTAAGGAGTAGAATTCCTTGCCGGAATCTGTGTTTCCTGATGGCTGCAACCCGAGAGTCTTTAAGTCAAGAGTGAATAGGTTACTTCTAGGTAAGCGCTCTCCATCGACCGCATCGTCGCTTTCCATCAGATGAGATAGCGGTCAAGCGCGAACCTATCAACAATAAAAAAATAAAAATAAAATTTCTTTCATTTGACTTTCAGCTTTACATAATTTCAGCACGTCATAATCACTGAAAGTGCGTCATAATCAAAGTGGAGTAGAAGCTGTGTGGGTCGCTGTTTTGTATGCTCGTTTTTTATTAAAGAAATACGTCAGAGATCTGAATATCGTGACACAATTCAGAATTCTAGTATACGGACGCAATCACAAAATTTTATTAATGAACTGGTATAGCTTATCCTTCTTCTTTTCAAAAAGTGAGAAGTGTTTATGTACCTGTAATAAGTTCTGCAATATGTTGATGGTGTTACCTTGATCTTAACCATCTCCACTCATCTCTACCGATCCTTCGGCATTATATTGATTTTAATTTATTTTATGTAATTGTTTGATTTTAATTCATGTTGTTACATTAAATTGGTGGCCGAGTGGTAACGGCCCCGACTTACGAGCTGTAGGTCGCGGGTTCAAAGCCAAGCCAGGCGCATGACTTTGTGTAATTTATTTCATCACCACCGCTCTCAAAACGGTGAAGGAAAACATCGTGAGGACACCGGCATGTCCTAGAACCAAAAATTCGAAAACAGGTGACATCCACCAACCCGCACTGGGCCCGCGTGTTGAATTACGGCCCAATCCCCCTCCTAGAGAGGAGGCCTGAGTCCCAGCAGTGAGAACATTATAAGGTCGACTATGCTGTGCTATGTTACATTTAATTAAATCAAACAATTACCTACAATAAATGAAAACAACGCAGCAAACGCTGTGTTAGGCGCCTCTTTACCTTTACGCTTTCTTTTTTCATAGTGTATTTTTTAGTTTTTAAATGTGACGTTTTTTTTTCTATCTTTCCTTAAATTTAAATCCACATTTAATTGTTTTATTAACACATTTAAACCATTAGATTTCATAAGGAATTAAATCGCTAAAAGGTGTAAATAACGTGAACAAATAAATCCCCCCAAAAAATCGATACGAAATCTTAATAAAAACAATAGAAATTCGCTAGAACACGACCGTCATTTTGAAAGTCTAGAATAGAGTAGCAAAAATAAACCCGTACTGGTTTGCATTCCTCTAGATTACGTCACCGGCCGGTTTTAAAATAGACCATATTATTTTGGATTAGGTTGCCAGCAGACATATCAATAAAATGGGTTCGTGTAAATGTATTGGTTAGGATTCAGTTGGTTTTACTGGAATTTGCGAGATAATTCTGTCATTTTAGAACGTTTTGATGACCACTTTTCAATCTAACATTTTAACCGGCTTCGTTAAATACTCTCACGTTTATTCCGCCAGCGTCGCATATCTACGACTAAATAATCCATCTGTCACCTATGGGCGTTAAAGAGCTAATTGAGATGGGGTACCCAGTCGCAAAGACTCGTCCCTGGCGAATCGGAGACGAAAACAAACGTCGGACCTATTCGACGCAAGCGGTTAAATGGTTAAAAGATCTCAGAGCATTTACCAGGCATGTGTGATTCGGACTCGCGCACCGAGGGTCCCGTACAAATTTACCTCTGAATACAGTTTAATTCCTGAATTGAGTTACGAAGATTTTTCCAAATAAAAAAAAACCGAAATACAGTTTTTTTTTGCGACATATACGGCCGTAACTTTTTTTTGCGTTAACTCGGTAATTTGATATTTTTTGCAGCTTCAAGGGATCGCAGACTTGAGTATATGGTTTTAATTTCAACTCGATACCTCCACGCGTTCTTAAGATAAAGGGTCTTGACAGACAGAGAGACAGACAGACGGACAACAAAGTGATCCTATAAGGGTTCCGTTTTTTCCTTTTGAGGTACGGAGCTATGACAGATCGAATCATAGATATGTCTACTTGTGACACTCCTCAGCACCAGTAAAGAAGAATTTTATTTATAAAGATCAATATAAAATATAATAAAAATTAACTATTCAAATGTTCCAGAAATTATTTGTTTATAAGGAGGGTCCAGTCATAAACTAATGTAAGACATATTTTGGTACAGAACAGGTAAAACAGTTATATATTTTGCCTGTAGGTATTCCCTGAACAGACACGTTTATAGATAAATCTAGATTCTGCGTGAAATCATGCTTACCTGTATCCTGGTTGGGAGATCGTGACGAATTGTGAAAATATTCCAGCTTTCCGGCCAGAGATAGTTGCAAAACTATGTGTCGTCATCGAAGTAAGAAGGAATTAAATAATCTATATATCTAAAAATTATTAAACTCAAAAACGGCTGGACTAATTTTGTAACATATAAGAAATATTCGAGATAGTAAAGGGAAGGTGTAATCGGTGAGAAAAAATGGAAAAAAACACGAAAAAAAACAACCGTATACAATGCCATCTCTAATTAAAATGTCATTATAAAATGAATTATTCTGTTCTGGTAATGCCAGTAGATGGCTTTATTACTATTAGGCGGTACGAAGTTCGCCGGGTTAGCTAGTCTTTAATTATTAAATAAACTTAAATCTACGGGTACAATGAAGCTTTGGATAACTTAAATTAAAAAAAAACTGGGCAAGTGCGAGTCGGACTCGCGCACTGAGGGTTCCGCATAAACTACAATTCCTGAATCTCGAAGTCTCGGAGTCTCGAAGATTTTTCCGAATTGCAAAAAAGTTTTTTTTTGTGACGTAGGTAACGACAAATTTACTGTTTTTTACATTTATTCCTATACCTGTGCTATAAGACCTTGCTATATGCCAAATTTCAGGATTCTGATTCATCGAGTAAGTACCCTATGAATTTCGTTTCCTTTGAGAGTATCGAAATATAAGTTTTTTGCGACATAAACGTCGTATCTTTTTTATTCGTTAACTTAGAAGTTTGATTTTTTTTCAAAGCTTCAAGGACGCAGACTTGAGTAAATGGTTTTAATTTCAACTCAATACCTTCGGGCGTTCCCGAGATAAAGGGTCTTGACAAACAGACAGACAGACGGACAACAAAGTGATCCTGTAAGGGTTCCGTTTTTTCCTTTTGAGGTACAGAACCCTTAAAATGAGGATAATAGTATTAACTGAAGTGCGGTGTGCTGTTAGTAAAATATAAAATTTTACCTACATATTATAAATGTTACCCAATTTTACAGAAGGAAGCGCAAACAAGATACTTAATGTTAAAAAAAAACATGTTTTACAACAAGCTGTTAAAAATTGTCAGCCATATTGAATTTATCGAAGTTACGTAGGTTTTTTTCGTATTCTTATCAACAAGTCCTTTTACATGATACCCATAGCAAGTGGTGCATAAAAAATAACTAGGTAATCTATTATCTTCAGTAGTCCGTCCCATTGGATTTAGATTGATGCCGCTTAGCTGATCACCTACATTGTCATTCAATCTAAAAAAAATCAGTTCTTTCGATTAAGAGTAATTGTTTTAGAATTCGTTCGCAAGCTTTGAGCTAAACAAACACGTAGATATGAACAGGGGCGCCGACTTCGTGGGTGCTAGAGGCTCGAGCACCCATGAGAAATAAACAGTGGGTTCCGAGCACCCCTGAAAGCCATCAAGAAATAGATCAGTAATCGCCTTTTAAGTTACGTATAAAAATATAATATTTCTTGATTATAAAAACTATTTTTATATAATGGTTTCATTTTATATTTTTATCACACATAATTAATAATTAAGTACGCAGTATGTAAGTAGGACATTTATTTATTTGTTGGTCGATCAGTGTGCATTTCTCTTCTCACACTTCGCCACTTTTTCGAGTCATCAAACGGGCATGAGCACCTATGAGGTTTTTTTAAAGCCGGCGCCCTTGGGTATGAACATTGCTAGTTAAATAAAAGAATGAAAGATGGTTTGTAACAGACCGTTTTACTAACTACGACAAAGTTAAGGGCAAATAAGAGGATTACCATACAGAATATTAAAAAATAAAAACATTTTTTTAACTGAATCTGGTTTAAAAAAATGATTTTTTAGTTTTCACTGTAAGTATATGACACTCTTTAAATTAATAACTCATGTCATTTTTTTAAATGTGGCAAATCATCCATTGACTTCTCGCGCTCTAGGGCGGTGTGGGAGGGCGTGTCAGACTTTTACTGACTAAAACCACCTATGTTCCTCCATTGCCTTGCGTTCTAGGACTTTTCTTTAGATTCCCTTTCGGAACTCAACCCATGGCCCCAGTAGGCTTCGGTCCTGCTGGGCCCTACAGTTTTGTTGACATCTCTTAACACGCGTCGACGACGTCATCGAGCGCATAAGAAATCGGAAAGAAGTCGGCCATATTGGATTTATTAATGACATCACTTAGCTATTCATACATTGTCGTTCAAACTAAACATGTCTGTTCTACGCGCGCCTCAAGGAGATGTCAGCAACTGTAGGGGCCGAGCAGGGTCGAAAGGGTCTGATTCTGAAAGGAAGACTCGGCCCTGGTACGTAAGGCAACGAAGGAACAGGAGTGGGATTTTAGTCAGTAAAAATCTGACACTGTATGATGATTTTCCAACTGAAAAAAAAACACGTCTGCAAAATTACAGCTCAATCGCTTAGATAACTGTTTCGAAATTAATTGGCAATATTTACACTAAACAAACATATGAACATAACAATTTAAATAAAAACAGGCTAGACGTTATATACGATAGCTGCCTCCGACAATTTAAATTCAGTTTGCAACCCATTTACCGACCGTCTCTATGAGACGATATAGCTTGAACTTTGAACTTCTAAAATGGAATATTCGTGACATTTTAAAAGCTTTTCGTATGTCATGTAGACGAAGACTTGGTGTTCTCGGTTTGCATTTAGTTAACTGTGCCAAATTCTTTAGTTAGGCATCTTTCATTCAACGCAAACAATTTAAAAGGTGGGACACTAAGTACTGTCACATGGGCTCAGGGATTTTCCGAAAGAGGTACTGTGGCCTTTGAAAGCAAATAGCACAGCTAAAGAAACACAATTGGGTAGTATTCAGAAAAAGTAAAATACTAGACAAGAAATCAATAACATTCTTTTCCAATTTCTGAGGCGTGTATTCATGCATGTTAGAGATCGCTTTGAAGAGTGCCCGAGCCACGCGAGGGACAACATTTTCTGAAGCGTGTATTCATGAATGTTAGAGATCGCTTTGAAGAGTCCCGAGCTGCGCAAGGGACGACATTTGAATAATGTTGTTTTCAAAAAGTGATTATCCCATGACTTCCACTTTCTAATTTTGTAATTTAATACGTATATATTTTAAGTGAGGTTGTCTCGGAATAAAACTCAATTGAATTGGAATATTGTTCTCCGAGTTTATCATCATAAACCACAGTGTTCTTAGTTCGAGTTGTTTTTACGTTAAACGTGTACGTCGTCTGGCTCTCTGATTTGTTAAGAGCTTGGAGTGGGCAAATCGGATAAACGTCATAATGGCGGGACCAACTCTTTTATTCGAATGATTCTACTACATATATTTGGTACGTTTTAGTACTATTTTGTACCCATCCCTGAAACTTTTGTACCACACACGGCATAAACGGAATTACACGATAACAATAGCCCCGCCATTATAACGTGTTATAATGGCGGGACCATTCTCGTACTTCAAAACTAAAACGAATATCAGCATTGTGATAAAACTATTCTTTAGTACGGATTTAGTATCTCTAACAATCAACAGTAGGTGATGGAGCGCCGAACATCATAAACGTGTCGATCGAATTAACGTAAAACAAACTCGCACTGGGCACTCTGGTCCCACAAGCCTAACTAGCCTAGCTTCGAGCTAGAGCTGCAGCTATTAAAGTACCTTTTTCGAAATTTAAGAAGATTAATATCGAGATGATAACCATTTTTTCATCATTTTGATAGAAAATCTCATAAAGAAAAAATAAATCTAATCTCTTCTATTTAAGAAATGAAACACCCAACATAATTTTAAATAACCAAGTTATTTAGAGCGTAAAGAACTTGGAAACTTTTACACCCATCATTTGCCGCAAAACATGAAAGTGTTAGGGGACAACATTTCTAAATGACTAAAGGAGAATAAAAAATAAATCACTATTTACTTTCATAATAAGAAAATTTTATTTAATAGTTTCATTAAAATATCGTCACAGATGTCCAGTTTGTTCATGTACAAACATTAAAAACAAATAATTTATTAGACATACACAGTTCTCATTACAACCATCTTGTGCGTTGGTTTTAAATAAACATTAACAATTACGTACAAACTAGTAATCTCATAATATAAAGTAAGAGATTCAATGTTATCAAAACAATGATTCATATTGCTTTAAGTAAATTATAATAAGAAACTAATTACAATAACTAAATGTTACTTAAAGTTAAGATTCAACAACTCTGTAAAAATTCTAGAAAAGGCGTCTATTTTGTACAAATTTTATTTTTTAATGAACTATCTAATAATCTCAAAGATCACTTACAGTATAGAGATCTTTTAGGGGCCGGCCTGGAGCATGACTATAGTATACCTAATCTACTATTATTTAAAGGAGTTATCAATAGCAACTAAATAATTGTGTTCACGGGGAATAAATTTACTTAAGAAAGGAACTGTCTTTTTGTTCTTAGGTCTTTATAGAAGTTGTATAAACACTGTGAGCGAAATATAAAAATTACTTCCACATTATCGTCACACACCAAGCCATCCATTGTATTTACTACAGATCTCAATTTTTTATGATTTTTATGGGTAAATATTAACAATATTCTAGAGATATATCCTCTTAAGGCACTGCTATCCTTGTAATTTTATGTACAATGTATCGTATGTACATTTTGAAGGCACTAACCGCAAACCTATACATAACCAATTATATGTAAATGCAGTAATATTAAAATTAGTATACTTAATCTATTTGGAAGACGTTGTCTAACAGATATGTACAATCTTGAATACAAAATATGTCTTTTTTTTAATGAAACTATTTAAGAAATAATGTACTTTGTAGTATCATAATATCCTGCTTCTCTGTTTTTATGACAAAATCTATACTTTTAATCGAATTGAGTTTTTAAAAGTGCCAAACTTTAATATTCAAAACTTATTGTAAATAGTTTGCCAAAACGATTCAGACCTTAAAATTTATAATAAAATTAATCAGTCTCGGTATGAGAAAAGTTATTTTACAACCTTTAGTATCTTGTGCACCATTTAACAGATCTTAAAATTACTTATCTACTTTAGCTACAATAGTTGCCATTATAACAAAAATCTTAAATAAAATTGTTCATGTCTCGACAACTCTGCATTGACTAAAGTTCAAATCACTACAGCTGAATATATTGTTTGATATGTATAGTTTAAAATATATCAAAATTGGACTATTGAATCATCTGGAGGTATTGGTTCTCTTCATAAAACGAAGATAGGGAGGTTTGCAGGTCGTTTACAACCATGTTGTCTCCACCCTGCAAAGGATGGGTACTACTCGATACCATTTCTGAACTCTTCCAATTTTCACAACTTTCTACATACTCTAACGTTCTCTGGTACGTTTCTTGTCTCATAGTATTCGCGTTTTGATTCTTTTTGTTATTATTTCTTCCATTATTTGCTTCTATTTGGGACTGAGAGATATCCCAGACTTGGACTTCGCTCGTTGGGTTATTTTGACTTCGTAAACTGTTCATACTACAGTCTGTTTGCTGTTCATTCTTCATTTGATTCTGATTCATCGGTACCCTCGTTCCATTAATCGGTTTCTGGCTGCCAGTAGACATGTTCAGAGAATTCTGCATTGACTTTTGCATGTTGTGCTTATTGAACTGGTTTCCTGGGTAATCCCACTGGTTATAAGGTCTCTGGTGATTGTAATATTGATTATTATTTAGCATCGTTTGATTGTACTGGTGGTTATTTTTAGGAGGAGGTGGGCCCATCACATTCGCAGCATTCACAACCGAATTATATGGCGGTGGTTGTGGGTACTGCATGTTCTGGCTATACTGAGGATTTTGGATAGGAGGACATTGGATCGGGGGACATTGGTTCTGTTGTTCACAGTAGTTATTCATCGTCCCTCGACTCATATTCCCACTGTTATCTACACTCATCATTGATGATCTAGACATTTGTAGCGGATGCATCTGGTTACTTTGGTTCGCGTAAGCTACTGGTTGGTAGTTCATCGGGTTGTTAAATACCATGTTCTGGTTGTTCATCTGATTCATCACCATCTGGTTTTGATTATATTGCTGCATCATCTGGTACTGCTGCATGTTTTGACTTCTCATCACATTTTGATTTTGGACTGGGTATGGCGGAGCTTGATTATAATTCTGATTATGATATTGGTTCATGTTGTTTCTATTAGGCACCTTTGCATTACAGTTTCTATTGTTCATGTAATTTGGATTAACGTTCATTTGAGCACCTTGGTTCATATGAGCCTGATTCATATTCATCATCTGGTTTTGGTTCTGAACCTGCTGATTCATAGTCATATTTGACATGTTTTGAACCATTGGACTAGTCATCCCTTGTCCCATTGGACTTTGTAGCCCTGGATGCATCGGACTTGGCATACCATGGCTATGTGGACTGGCTATATTTTGACCCATTGGGCTTGCCATGTTTACCATAGGGCTAGCCATGTTCTGCGACATAGGACTGCCAATGTTGTTATGTCTTGGACTCATCATTATTTGATTTGGCATTTGTGGACTCATTAAACTTTGCATGCTTTGTGGGCTCATGGCATTATGTTGAGGAGACATCACGCTCATCACACTTTGCGGACTCATAACGTTATAAACACTGGGAGGACTCATCACGCTATGCGGTATGTTATGAGGACTCATTACGCTTTGAGGACTCATAGCACTATGAGGAAGGCTCTGTGGACTAAGCATGCTATGCGGTAAGTTCTGAGGGCTTAAAACATTTTGATTCATGACTACAGTTTTAGGACTTAACGTGTTCTGTTTCTGAGGTAATGGGTTTGCTCGCATTCTAGTCGTCTGTTCCGTTTGGTTTGCCGTCATTGTTTGCAACGATTGCAAAGGATTCGTAGACACGTTGCTTGTAGGTGGTTTCGAGTACTCTTTATCACATTTCTCTGTAGCAACTTCAGGTATGACTTGCTCCTGCAACGGAGTAGCTTTTTCGTCCGGTGACTTAGAATTGAGTAAAGATCCACTGTTGCCTGACATACTAACGTCTAAAGATCTTAAATCGACTGGAATATCACTTATGTTGAGATCACTTCCTATGGCACCTAAGTTTTTAAGTAGAGAATCGTCACTGGTGGCTACGTCACTGATTTTGTCACTGGAATTGTTCGTGTTGGGGACGTCACTAGTTGTATTGTCTTTGGTAGCACTTTCCTTGTCTTTAGGGGTTTCCGGCTCAGGTTGGTTGGTGGATTCAGTTTTAGCTGGTGTTACCGATTCCGTTGCCAATATTGATTGGTTAAGATATTGCATCATTTCATCTGGTATTACCAGCTTGTTCTCCACCATTTCGCCTTCGGCAACCTGAAATACGAGACAATTAATATAAAGAACATGTAAATAACAAATAAGCAAGAGTTGGGAACCGTAGAAAGAAAAGAAAATTAGTGGTCTAATAAGTTACTTTAAGGAATAAATGATTTTTATGTTGGGATCGGCTTCTAGTCTAAGCCTAAAATGCAGCTGAATTCATTTACATGGAATAATTGCCTATCTGTCCTCCATAACCCAATAACTGGTCTACATAAGATCAGTTTTGGGAATGCAGGCATAGGTATATTGTTGGGGTTGGCTTCTAGTCTAAGTCTAAAATGCAGTTGAATCCATTTGCATGAAGCAACATGCTATCTGTCTTTCACAACCCAATAACTGGTAAAAACTATGCTATTTTACTTGAGAGCCCAGACTGACTGCCAGACTTTTGAGCTTCTGACTAATCGTAATGGTACAACTGATAATAAATTTATATAATACAAAGATGTACCACAAATTGTAACAACAGGTGCCAGCAGTTTATCGTGTATTTCCAAGAGTCTTGTTATATAATTTAGCTTTAGGACCTCACTAAGTGTTGCTTAACTTCCAAGATTGACTAGTACAACTGTTTTTATTTAGCCACATTAAAATTAAAAGGTGTTTCTTTACCTGTTCCAGGTTCACCTCTTGGTTGGGGTGGTGGACCTGTGCCGTGGTGATGACGACGGTGGTGGTGGAGTTGGAGCGAGACTCCTTGTACGTCACCGTGTCCTGGTCATCTTCTGTCTTGAACGGGAATGGAGCGTCGCCCTGGAATCCAATGTAAAATTAGGTTTTGTAACCTTTTAAATTGGAGAGGGAGAGGGAGGCCAAAAAAATATGGAAGGTTTGTGTAAGGAGTGATAATTGGGAAAGACTAGCTGACCAGGCGAACTTCGTACCGCCGAATAGTAAGGATAACGCCATCTACTGGCATTACCAGAACAGTATAATTCATTTTATAATGTCATTTTAATTAAAGATGGCGTTGTATTCGGATTTTTTTTCGTGACATTTTCCATTTTTTCTCACCGTTTAAACCTTCCCTGGACTATCTCGAATATTTAAAGATCAAAATTAGCCAAATCGGTCCAGCCGTTTTTCAATTGTAGCGAGACAAACGAACAGCTATTCATTTATACATATATAGATAGATAAGAGATTCAGTGACAAGATAGAATGAAAGAAAAAACGTGTTGTGCCAACCCCAAGTAACATGGAACAACATGATGACGATGATGATTAAAAGGTTTTTGTTCGATTTATTATAACAACACTTGGACAATTAAGAATAATAAAGACTGCGTTACAATCCATATTTTTAAAAGTATGCAATAATATATATAATAGTAATAATACTATAGGAAAGTATCAAGATTCACAACCATTTTCCACTCTATCTAAAATTTCTTGCTTTCTTATAGTATGGAGGCGGATCCGAGGTGTTTGGAAGAATTTAGTTCGACTGTTGAAACATTATCAACCAATCTTACTATCAACCTTAATTAGTGGTAGGTTATTTTTTTTCTATCAAGGTATCACATTGCATAACTATTTTTATCACGATATTAACAATCTCATAAAAAAAAAACAAGTTTTTAAGATATTAACATGAGCAGTGGTGGACGAGTGCTAACAGTCCCGACTTATGAGTTGTAGGTCGCGGGTTCAAACCCAGCCTGGCGCATTACTTTGTGTAATTTATTTAATCACCACTGCTCTCAAAACGGTGAAGGAAAACATCGTGAGGAAACCGGCATGTCCTAGAACCAAAAATTCAAAGACTTGTGTTATTCACCAACTGGGCCCGCGTGGTGGATTACGGCTCATTCCCTCTCCTAGAGAGGAGGCCTGAGTCCCAGCAGTGGGAACATTAAAAAGGCTGATTATGCTTATGCTTATGCTAAGATATTAACTTACCACATCATCAGTTCCACAAGGGTATTGCTGATACTGCGCCTGGTCGCTCAAATTGGACTGTTCCGACAGTCTTCTGGCTTCCTCCTTCACCTGCACGTTGGGGTCCAGCTCCAGCGTCAGCTCTTCAGCTCTGACTTCTGAACAGGTCACTCCTCGGAGGAGCACAGCCTGGCAAAAACATGAGGGTTAGCAGATGTTAAAATTTAAACATAGGGACTATAATATCTTCCTGCTTAGTGATTCAGTTAATCGTACATCGTTTATAATAATAATTATTTATTTGTCCAGATACAGCAAATCCATATTTTTGTTAGTAGATACTTAAAAATTATGTCAGTAAGCTGAAATTACATTTTGAAATGCATCTGTATAAAATGCCACATTATTGGGCAGTCTAATCGACCGGCCACAACTCTAAGAATTTGACATTGATAGAACCTCTATGTTGTAGCGGTAAGGGTGAATTTTTTTAGTGAAAATTATCACTAACGTACGGTCAACTGTTTATACAGCACAACACAATTTGACTTCGGTTTTGACCTCGCTACTCTTAGCGAAACTTGGCTTGACAAAGGTCTTCTAAGATAGAAGATTTAGGATAGAGAGCAGAGATATAATGATTTGTTTACCTGATTGCCTTGAGATGTTCTGACGGCTTGAACAGCAGCAAGTGCTGATGACGGCGCTGGCGCATAACCCACACACGATACTTGACTAGATCTGAAACGTAAAGAGGGTTATTAGATTTTTGAATGTTTTTGAAGAGATATGAGGCCTGAAAACAAGAAACTTAATCAAAGTCTACCACGATTTCTTAACACGATCCATTTTACGACCTAAACTGAACTGTTAAAAGGATGGAGCTATACAGAGTGTACAGCTTCATTTCTTTTTCTCTCTCGCACAAATAACATTTTAAATCGTAAGACACCTGGTCGTGCAGCTACAAGAAATAGTCCGGTTTTATTTCGATTCTGCCAAGTACATATACATATTCGTGCATTGTATCTTGCTAGTAAAAATATTTCGTGGAAAAAAAGGCAGGATTAAAATTATGTTTAATTTTCTAGCTGAAGACGAATAGCGCAACCACAAGTGTACATAGTCTATTTTTTCTAAGGTGGAGCGAAAGGGCGTGTCAGATTTTTACTGAATAAAACCCACCTGTGTCTTTCAATTGGTCTTTGCGTTTCAGCACTACGATATCACTTTCGAAAATTCACTCTAGCTTGGTACTTACTTGGACGGCTGGGCGGCGAGCTACTTATTGCTCGTCGTCTTCAAGCCCGTGCGTAGTCTGATGGGACGACAGTCCAGCACGACCGGAAAGAGACTAGGTGCAGGAAAACCCTTCCGAAATGGTAACTAGGTTTGTAAAAGAACAGCTGTACCCTCTTACCTTCTACTGCTATCAGGCGAGAGCTGGTCGTAAACGGCAGTGTGCTGTGACACTAGCCGCTGCGGCCCGGCCACGCCTGTGGTGGTGGCCACCGCGCCCGATACCACTGACGCTTGACTGCTCTTGCGCGATATGTCTGATGACCTGTAAGGTGAAAATTGGTTAAGAAACACAAAAAAAAATAGGATGGGCTAAATTGGAAGATTTTTTTTCGTTTTTGTTTATTTAAATTTCTATGTGAGTACTTGTTTCTTCGTTGTGTGTATCTATGTGCTTAATAAACGTGTTTTCTTTCTTTCTAATCCTCACCTATTCTTGAACTATTTTTAAGCATTACTCCATGGGCAGAGTCGGTTTACAAAATAGTTACCTTGCACTATAAAGGCTGCTTCCAGACGAGATGCCAGAATCCCGCCTGGTATTTGGGACTCCAGTTTTCAGTTCGACTGCAACGCTGGTACTGCCTAGCTCGGTTCTTCCTTGGCCACCACCTGGTAACAAAACATGTTTAGGTATTTAGGTTTAAGATAGGCAACGTAGATCTGATTTGGTTTTCCATTGAATTATTAATCATTACTGGATACCATACGTCTCTTTTAGGTTTGAAAAAAAGTTAAAAATCTATGTGTTACCAAATCAAGAGATTTATGCCTTCGTTTGAAGACAGTATCCATTCAGTAATATGAGGGTTATATTTCACCAGGACACCATGGCGGCGAGACTAGTCGCAGCTACCAACAAAACGTATACATCTCTATAGAGAGTTACTCATCTGGTGTCCGTTTCGACCAGCTCGGACGCCAGTCTGGCCCCCAGTAACGCCCCCACCAAAGAGTATGTAAGATGAAAATCTAACTTATGAAAAGGCTATATTTCACCGGGACACCATGATAGCACAACTGGTCGCGCCGCCATGGTGTCCCGGTGAAATATAGCCCTAATAATGGCATCGATCTCTCAGTCAACGTCAATCGATAGTGTCTATCGCAACAAAAGTTACCACAACAATTGAACGACATTAAAAAAAAAATGTCACGTCTGTATGTTTATTTGATAACTCCTGATAAATCACGCAACGGAATTTCATGCGGTTTTTTCTATTTGAAAAAACAATATAAGAAGGATTATGTATAGGTCATAGTCAAAACTGTTGATTAGTCAAAACACTTTTAACTGCAAGAATTTGTCTGAAGTACTTTAACCATTTAAGACTATTTTAAAATTACAAATTATTTCCTAATAAAAATAACCTATTAGGTTTTGTTTTGTGACCATTTTAAAAACATTTTCTATAGTGATTCTAGGTACCTAGATAAAGTAATCTTATACTGGATGGATACTTGATTACTGATGATTACTTAAACACTGCTCCAGGGCGCATGATGCATTAAAATAAAGCCTCCTCACTTTAAGGAGGTACTTACCAGGTCCAATATCCGGATGAGGCGGCGGCATGAGCCTGGCGACCGCCATCTTGTTGCCAAACCTTGGCGCGTGATGGTGTGCGCGCGGCTCGCCTATGGCCACCATAGCACGCAGCATAAGAGGCAGCTGTCCGACTTCTCCAACTACTTCTTGTTCAACCTAAGAAGAGAAGAGAAGATGAGGAGTTAATTGAAAGGTATTACTGCGGTTACCACACTGGACTAGCGAGCCATATTATTCACAAACAAAAGAGCCAAAATCAATAGTGGTGACCCGAAAAGAGAAAGAAAGCAACGAAGCCCAACGAGTTCCGGAGAATCGATTCAATTTTCTTAAATATATATAAAAATCGGTAATAGGTATAACTTATTTATTTGAATAAAAAAAAAAACAAACAGAAATGAAAAAAGAACAAAAATCAACAACAAAAATATCTAAGTATATATTAAATATTATATTTTCAGGACTATTTGATATAAGTAATGTTGATAAATTAGATATACTAATGTTAAGTTTCTGTATGTTTGTAAAGCACCTTCAGCAAATAAAGGCTATTTTATTTTATATTACAACTGTTTCATTAGAACTTACCTCTCCATCCAATCTGAAGTAAGGCGCCCCATTCTCGTCTCCAAATCCTCCAAGTCCTGAGCCTCCGAAGTCCAGTTCCCCACCACACTGCGCCGATAGCTGGTGGATCAAACAAGACAACTATCTTAATGGTAATCAAATCCTTTTGAAAAGCTAAATATTTCTACAGAATATTTTTTGGAAAATCATATCTACGACAGAACTGCACTACATTTATTGATATTTTTTTTTTGTTGTCTCACTCTAGGGATTACTCTTGTATCGATTGTGAATTCACAAACGTTTAACCTCGCATATATAAGACACTCAGGTCCGAAACATCTATTTGAAGGCCAAACAAATATTTGTTCCATACAGGAGTAGTGGAAGAAGTGGCTCAGAGCCGGGAACAATGGAAAGGATGGAGGGAGGCATTTGCCCAGCAGTGGGATAGTATAATATAGGCTAGATATAATAATAATAATGGGAGTGGAACCAGTAACATGTCACCCATGTAGCCGATTTGCCCCCCTAGCCAAGTTACGACCGTTTCGTTTCGATTTTCTTGCGTCGAATGCCTCGAACAGGCCACGCCTCCGATGCCTTTGTTCTGACCATGGGACTGAGCGTTGAGCTGACGTCAGAACTAAGAAAACGGAGGTGTGAGAGAATCGAAACGAAACGGTCGTAACTTGGCTAGGGGGCTGGTTTCCAGATCCATCACAATAAGGGCAGTTTTTTGTACATATGTGTGTTTATATTTGCACTCCTACACACACAAACGGCTGAACGGATTTCAATGAAATTTGGAACACTGGTCGTGTCGTGGAATAGCACATATAATAGTTTACTTTTATCTAAGACTTCAAATACCTGATGAGCAGGAGTATGTAACCCATGTGGAATAGGTGACGCAGGGCTCTCGCTCTTGACAGAAGCTGATGATGTGTGCCCTCTGACACCAATAGGTACTCCGCCCTCCTCTGATCGTGGAGAAGATCCTGCTCCTCCGCCTCCTGATTCTGCTGAGTCATCTCCACGGCTGCAACCTGGAGAATAAAAAGGTAAGAAAAGGATGAAACTACAATAAAAGGTAGACCACGGTATGTCAAGATATGTTATTTGAATCCATCTTTTTTCCAGTCTCACTGTTTAACAAAGTTCTACCATATACGACGTGGAGCGAGAAGGAATCTGTTCAAAGTGTTATTATGTAAAATGTTACCCAAATTGCTGGACTGACAGTTATTTTTTGGTAAGAAATCATCAAATTCTCTCCTTCCACTCTGGGTGAAGAAAGAGGCTAAATGTAAGAGGACTATGTGTACCTTTATGTTTCTTACTGGCGTAGAACTCAGCTCCGTGGACAGTCTTCACGTGTTTTCGTAATGATGAGGGATCCGTGTATCTCTTGGTACAACCTGGCGCTTTGCAAACGTATGGTTTCTGGAAAAGGACGCAAAATATTATATTACCATTCCCTCTTAAATATAAAGAAATAAAATTATAGTGTAGGATATGTCGACATAAATTTTTCAAAATGAACCTAAAAGTGATAGTGCCATGTTTGAATTTTGTTTGGACTGTAATCCGAGATACTGTCTTATTCGATGTGAATGTCGATGTATAATTGAATTCAAATTCCTGCATCGAGATATCAGAGTCCTCTTTGCGATCAGAACATAATATACAACAGTCCGAAATCGACGGTAGGGCGGTTGCCCAGACCAGACATAACACCTGTCTGGCCGGAGGAGGATCCTCCCTCCTTTATTGAATTTTACACTCCGTTACGGATACTCCTAAACTGGTAACCATCGACTATGAACGTCAGCGCAGCCCTACAAATAATAGCCTAATTGCCTCGAAAAAAACATTTTAAACTAATGTTGTATTTGTATAAATGCAACATAGGTAAGGCCAACAATGAGAAGTAGACTGATGTTCAGGTCGATTTAATTACAGAAAGATTTTTTTTATCATCATTCAGTATAGTTTCGAGGCGCACAGGACCGTTCATTGTGGCGACACTTGGGGAGGCCTATGTCTAAAAGTGGACGTCTTTCGGCTGAAATGATGATGGTGATGATGATAGTTTTCCTAGATCTACATACCACAATAAGATTAAACATTTAAACAAACCTTTTTTTTACTGTTTGTTCAATCGATTTTGACTTTTTTGCGTTGGTTGGCATGACAAATAGCGGCTGCAGTAACCAGTTTGTATTGTAACCACTTTTTTTGCTTTTAGTACCACCCTTATGTCTACGTAATAGAAGTTAAAACCGGTTGAACGGACAGTTAAAATGTTTGTTTAAATGTCCAATCTTAATGCGAAAGGAGTATAAAAATATCAATTTGTAAATTACTTCATTGCTATGCGTCCTATTCTGATGCTTGGCTCTGTCACTGGCGTTCGAGAACGCCTTCGCACACCCAGGGTACTCGCAGGTGTAGGGTTTCTCTCCTGTATGACTTCGGAGGTGGGTCTTCAGGTTTTCCAGCCGGGAGTAGGCCTTACAGCAGCCTTCAAACTGTGGAAGAAAAGAAAATACTTTTTATAAGTACTATAAAAAATCGTAATCTATATATATATATATAAAAGCAAATACCACTCACTGATTAATCACGAAATCTCAGAAACTATAACACCTACAAACTTAAAATCTGGCAGGTAGGTTCCTTATAGGGTGTAGACATCCGCTAAGAACGGATTTTTACGAAACTCCACCCCTAAGGGGGTAAAACGGGGGTTGGAAGTTTGTTTAGAGAAATCGACTTTCACGCGGGAAAAGCCGCTGGCAGAAGCTAGTTTCATATAATATTCTAATCAGTCAAAAACATGTCCCGTTTGTATATAATTATGTTTTAAGCTAGGATCTCCCAGTCATACGCACCAAACGTTTTAGGAACACATTCATTGTGCGTACAGCTAAGGAATGGAATTCCTTGTCAAAGTCTGTGTTTTCTGATAGTTACAATCCAGGGGTCTATAGGTCAAGAGTGAATAGGTTACTTCTAGGCAAGCGTGCTCCATCGTCAAAGACATCATCGCTTACCATCAGGTGTGTAATAATTAAAACAAAAAACAATCAACCACTGCACCAACATAAACTAAAGTCAAGAAAAAACACTGTCGGACTTACCGTACACTTATGAGGTTTCTCCCCCGTGTGCCTTCTCATATGAACGACCAGCATGTATTGAGCCTTGAACGGCTTTTCTTCTCGAGAGCATCCCACCCAGCGGCAGACGAAAGCCTTTTTACTGGCGTGGATGTGATCCGTGTTTATATGTTTCACGAGGTCATCTTGTGTCGGGAACTCTAGCTTGCAGTCCACCTGGAGAAAGAAATGGATCCGTTAGTAATCACACTAGTATTATAAAGACGAAAGTTTGTAAGCTGTTTTATTTATCTATTGAAAGCTAAGGAGTGGGTCTCTGCCGGAGCCTATGTTTCCCACTAGCTACAACCTAGGGGTTTTTAAGTCAAGATTGAATAGGTTATTTCTAGGTACGCGTGCTCTATCGTCGACCACATCATCGCTTACCATCAAGTGAAATAATAGTCAAACTTGAGCCTATCAATAATAGAAAACCAGGCAAGTGCAAGTCGGACTCGCGCACAGAGGGTTCCGTACAAACTTACATACGAAAACAGTTCAATTCCCGAATTGAGTTACGAAGATTATTCCGAATCGCAAAAAAGTTTTTTTTGTGACGTAATTACAAATTTACAGTTTTCAGATTTTTCCCTATACCTGTACTATAAGACCTTGTTTTATACCAAATTTCAGAATTCTAAGTCAAAGGGAAGTACTCTATAAATTTTGATTACCTTGAGTGTCGAAATACACGTTTTTTGCGATATAAACAGAAGTTTGATTTTGTCACAGCTTCAAGGGATCGCAGACTTGAGTATATGGTTTTAATTTCAACTCGATACCTCCACGCGTTCTCGAGATAAAGGGTCTTGACAGACAGACAAACAGCCTGACGGATAACAAAGTGATCCTATAAGGGTTCCGTTTTTTCCTTTTACGGTACGGAACCTTAAAAATAGTATGTGTATGTGTGTGTTTGTCAGCGCTTCACGCTGGAACGGTTAACCGGATTTCGATGAAACTTGGTACACAGGCAAACCATGGCCTAGAATAGCACATAGGACATCAAAACCAAAATTGTCAGAAAACTTAAAAGGCTGTGGGTAAGCACAAGACTTGATACAGTGTGGCAGGCGGTTGCCTCATTCTGCGAAACAGTAATGCTAGCAAAGGAGGAGGCCACACGCGCAAGGGATCGCCCCTCATTCCCCAGCCGCCGGGATTCCGATCCAGATTTCCGATTTCCGATTTCGCCACCGTAGGCGCGGGCTTGCGGACGACGAGCAATGGGTAGCTCGCCGTCCAATCGTCCGATAACCGCCCAGACTGAGTCCAAGTCGTCGACGGCGCGTAGTGTTCCACGCGCACCTCAGGGGTCCCAAGGTCCCAGGGTCGTCGGGGCCCAGCAGGGTCGAAGCCTACTGGGGGCATTGTGTTATGTGAAATTGAACCCTGGGGCCCTAGAACGAAGGTAAATTAGTATCATAAGATAATTATTATCAAACATGTCGATACACCGCATGTCGCACCGGAAGACGCAGCGTTGGAAGGCCTCCCACAAGGTGGACCGACGACCTGGCGAGGGTCGCGGGAGTGCGGTGGATGCGAGAGGCACAGGATCGGTCATTGTGGCGACGCTTGGGGGAGGCCTATGTCCAACAGTGGACGTCTTTCGGCTGAAATGATGATGTCGATACATACCCAATGACAGTTAGTCTCAATAAAGTCCCCAGGCTCGTCCTTAGAATCTAGACCGTCATGGACAGTACTCTCTGCTGCTGCTGACAACGGCTTGTTACTGTGGTGGTTGTCTCGGTGGCCCATCAGGTTCTGAGGAGACTTCCTCTGGGTCATGCCGGATGCACTATAGATAGAAAAATAATAATAATGTTATCTTATTAAACCGATTAATTCTATGGAGGAATTGGCAAGAAGAGTAGCTCCTGGCAAAAGCAAAAACAACTGTATGGGTCGATCGATTGATCTCGTAGGTTAAGCAACGCTTGCCGAGGTCGGTCTGTGGATAGGTGATCATTTTAAAATAAGAGATGTAGCTGTCATGTTTATGATTGCGGAATTTTAGAGAAAGTATCATCAATTCCATGTTATTTACTTCCATTAACTTTAGATAAATGTACTCTACCTACTCGTACCGACCTCTGCTCACTATTGAGGTACAGTCAGGGACCAAAAGTGCAATTGAAGAGTTTAAAATTTCTTGGTTGTAGAAGTTCAATAGTGCACAACTAGTTTCTTCAATACTTTAGATCCTATGCTACCAATTAAATTAGTCACGAACCATTGACCCTCTTTTACAAAGAAATTATAGACATTTTAGCATTGGTAAGGTGGGACTGCACTTTTGACCTCTGACTGTTTATCATAAAAAGGAGGTCTATACCTAGACTGCGTTTTCATACTGTTCTTTCCTGGTCTGTTCATACATTATTGAGAAATATACATGGAGTCTCTTGGTCCTTACCTGTCAGCTTCCATGACACTAGTAACCTCTGGCTGCTGTGGTGGTTGCTGTAGGTGCTGAGGAGGTGTGCCGTCCAGCGTCAACCCTGGTCGTACGTCTACTGGACCCATCAGGAGTTGTGTCGGCGATGATATGTGAGATCTGGTGAGAGGTGGAAGAGAATTTTATAAAAGAGTACCTATGAGAGCGTGAAATAGATCCAGGATATATTAAACTATTGCGTGGAAGTCTTTGACTTTTTTTTTTTAAGTTGATATTGACCATATGGTGAGGCGCACTAGTTTATTAAGAGCCTATTCACTCTAGCCTTGAAGACACCTAAATTATAGTTGGACGGGAAGACCGCAGCAGGCAAATTGTCCCAGTCCTTCGATGTACGCGGTATAAACGACGAAGCGAAACGCTTAGTGCGGACTGTTGAAGTTTCAACATTTCCGGATAATGACAACCTAGAGGTCTTTAAGTCAAGAGTGAACCGGTTACTTCTAGGCAAACGTGCTCCAACGTCGACCGCATCGTCGCTTACCGTCAGGTCAGATAGCAGTCAAGTGCTAGTCCATCATTAATAACAAAAAAAAAAGTTTTGAAGTCAGTTCGTTCTGATCGTTTGCTTATGACAGTCACACTCAAAGTGTGCTCCGCTGAACCCTAGGGCTCCACAAAGCCTCTTTGCGGGCTCCATCCATATGAATACTGATTATAATGAGGAAATTACTTTTTATGTTAATATAATTATATACGTAAAAAGGAAATACGTTAATAGTTACGTAATTAGATTTTACGATATCTCATTAAAGGTAAATATTGCATATTTTTTTATTTAATGGCTCCGTTAAATATTTTGCCTTCCAATAAGGTTCCGTTAGAGAAAAAGTTTGAGAATCGCTGGCTTATGAAATTAAAAATGTTTGATTACAAATACTGGCACGAAAGTTCCCGATTGAAAGCTTTTTTTGCACCAAAAACGAATGGATAATGCGCACAAAGACACAAATATAAAGATAAATCACCGACAGAACAGTAATTCACTACAATGACTGTCAATAAACATAGGTAAGCACTAACATAATTCAATACAATAGTTACACAGTTGCAAATGTCTGACATTTTCAACCATATCCGCTAAATTTAATAACAGCAAAGGAGCAGTACCCACACATTATATTTTAAGATAACAACAGACAACTATGTCAGTGCCGGTCAACTTTGATCATTAATCAACCAAATCGAGGTCCGATAAATTCCAATACTTTGACATCATGGAGTAATTTTCTAGCTTAGTCATATATATTTAAGAATTTCTGACATAGCAAAAAGCTTTTGAACTTTGAAATGGTTACAAACCGGGGTAGTGCAAGTCGGACCCGCGTAATAAGGGCTCCGTACAAACTTACTTATGAAAACAGTTCAATTCCCGAATTGAGTGATATATATAAATAGACGTAACTGCAAATTTACAGTTTTCCTATACTTCTGCTATGACACCTTGCTTCATGCCAAATTTCAGGATTCTAGGTCTACGGGAAGTACCCTATGAAGTTTGATTCCCATGAGAGTGTTGAAATACACGTTTTTTATAATAATACGAGTAATAAATAAAATTTGTTTATTTCCACCACACAATATTACAGTTTTATTTTTGCATTTAATAAATTTTATTTGAATGAAATCTAAAAGGTGGACTGACAGATTTTATTCAGTAAAAATCTGACACTAATGACTTCTCACCATAAAAAAGTATTATCTTTAAGATACTTGAGCTGTTCTAAGGCATATATTAATTGTTCTCACCTATGAATACCCGCCACAAGATGCGCATGAGCGGCATGATGCGCCGCAGCTGCCGCGGCCTGCTGGTGGGCAGGGTCCATGAGAACTCCACCCGCCAACACGCCACTGCCACCGACTACCCCCCCTCGCGCCAAGAGCTGCTGCGCCAGCGACGCGTGGGAGAGGGACAACGCTGGGGAGATGGCACCTGGAAATAATGAAATACGTGATTGTTGTAGTTTGGGAGTAGAGTTTTAATAAGTATTATTTGAGGAGAAAATTACAGGCAAAAAACCAATGACAAAATACAAAACAGGGTAATCAAAGGTCAGGCTCAGTTGTAGACTTAAAATTTATGTTAAAACCACCACATTATTATTAAAAAAAGACTAATAATATACAGACTAATGCAGAGCCTACAGAATAATAATTCTTCAGACCTGGTCAATCTTAACGGAAATTAGCCAAGTACGCAATAGATATTTTAGAGCACATGCGTGTGCGCAAACACAGTGCACTCGCTGTTCCTTTATTCTCATTGTCCAAAGGGAAGGCAGTCCGACACGACCGAAGACAGATCTGCCCCCCTTGCCAAGTTACGACCGTTTCGTTTCGATTCTCTTGCGTCGAACGCCTCGAGTAGGTAACGCCTCCGATTCCTTTGTTCTTACCACGTGACTGAGCGTTGAGATGAAGTCAGAACAAAGGAATCGGAGATGTAGCCTACTCGAGGCGTTCGACGTAAGAGAAATCGAAACGAAACGGTCGTAACTTGGCTAGGGGGGCAGGCGTAAAATCAACGATTTTACGTGTGTTTGGAGGCATGTGAGTGTCACACCATCTACTTCCAAAGTTTGAGCTACTACAGAGTAATTCCCAATAGAAGACCAACATCACTATATTGTTTTACCAACTCCGGGAATCGAACCCAGGACTCGTTTAACATTCGTGTTTGCGACTACGAGTCAATGCAATGAATAATTAATCCACTCAGCATACCAAAGTTGTACCTCTCACAATTTTGCAGCAAAAGCTCATCAAATTACTGTCGAATTTCTCCATAACTATATATAAAAGGGGAAACTGACTGACTGACATATCAACGCACAGCCTAAACTACTGGAACTAGGAATTTTGCACTAGTGTTCCTTTTATGATGTAGATGAGCACCAAGAGAGGATATTCCAAAATTCATTCCCTAAAGGGATGAAACGGGGGTCCAAATTTGGTATGAAGAAACCTATTTTCACGCGAGCGAAGCCGCTGGCAGAAGCTAGTTTAGAAAATAATTCTCGACGGAAAATGTTAATGCTAGATCTAAATATAACTATGTTAGTATGTTAGTTACATAAACAACAATAATGAAAAATAACCACAAAATAAGTACCAAGACAGTGCCAATGATCTTCAAACTCACCGGCACTAAGATGTCCATAGCTGCCCGTGGAAGCTGCTGAGGGTGCTCTGACAGCCAGGCTGGCAGGGGACGCCCTAATAACAGCCGCCAGGTCCAAGGATTCGGCTGAGTAAGGGCTCCATGAGACAGCCCTTTTTCGGTTGGCTGACGCCCCTATAGCTCCTCCGGATAGCCTTAATCGCGTTGGTGAGGCTATTCTAGATCCTGGAGATAAAAAAAAATAATAGAATGAGTCATCAGATATCTTATAATAATTTTTGCCGAAACACGTTCATTGCTGGTTAGGTGGCTGGCCAACAAGTGTAGCTAGAACGACAGGTTCTGATTGTCTGGCATCAATCGGATTCCCGCGACCCTCATCAGGTCATTCATCTTTGTCATCATTTTTGGCTAACCTTTTTCCAATAACTAGGCGACTGCATTGGTAGACGCGGGTGCGTTCACAAACATGTAAATTCACATACACTTGAAGACATTTACTCCTAGAACAACAATCTGTAGGCTGTACAAATATTTTGTTCCGTGCGGGAATCGAACCCGCGACACGCAGTGCAGCAGCCATTCTCTCAACCATTGCGCTAACCGTGCCGGTGCTGTCAAAGTAGACGAACCATTCGTACAACTATTAGTACAACTTTTAGGTAATATCTGTCAAAGGAATACAATAATGGACAGCTAGGATCACTGACTAAATGGAATTTCTGAAATCTGAAAATAGCACATTTTGATACAAGAGCAGAAAGTTTGTCATTGCGACTGAGCCAGAATTCGCACGAGCCGTAGGCGAGTGTGTTATGAAGCCGAGGGCTGCAGTGATAAATTTGCACGTGTATCAAACGACTTTTTTCAAAACACTTAAAAAGAATTGAATAAACGGGGGTTGATCGGCGACTTGTGAGGGTTATCGCGGGCCCAGCCTGATACGATACATGTAATAAAATATTGGCGGGGGATAGCACGCGCACTTTTCTGCACTAGTGCGGAAAACAGTCTATTGCGTGCCTAAAAGCGGTGGGATAAGAGCGGGTTTTCGAATAAGTATATTGAAAAAAAATCCAAACATCTTTTTTGAGGAAGTAGTAGTCACTTTAACTTACATACGTTACTGAGAGACTTATGACTATGTACCAAAATAGTCATAGGTCTCTAAGTTTGACTATGTAGGACCTACATAGTCAAACGTCTGAAAATTCAACTGCCAAGCTTGGGTATCGCATAGAAGAGAAAATTAAATAACCATTAATCTGCAATAGGTGATGAAAATTTATTGCTACCAGTAACTGGTGTTTAGCAAGAGCTATTTAAAAGTCAATCAACTATAAAAGGAAATTGACTTCTGAATAGTAATTTTGATAAAGATAAAAGAGATGATTGATAGACTAATATCAAGCGTTTGACTATTATTAGAGTGACTAAATTACTTCCGGGCTACTAAGAAGGTAATTAGAGCGTGTACATCTAAGTTTAGCTGAGCGGTAGCTTTGATTTTATTTATTAGTAAGAATAGCCTACATTACAATACAAGGAATTGCTGTATTTGCATACATCGAACATAGTAAGCACATAAAATAGTATGTACAAAATAGGCTTCTGCATCGATTTCGCCTCGCGATGATCAAGAATTATTTTAGGTTAAAAAAACTTGGCAAGTGCGAGTCGGACTCGCACCCTGAAGGTTCCGTACAAACTTATCTATGTAAATTCAATTTCAATTCCCGAATGGAGTCTCAAAGATTTTTCGTGTGACGTAACAACATATTTACAGTTTTCAGATTTATTCCTATACCCGTGCTATAAAAAACCTTACTTTATGCAAAATTTCAGGATTCTCGGTCAACGGGAAGTACCCTATGAATTTTGATGCCCCCGTGAGTGTCGAAATCTACATTTTTTTGCGACATAAACGGCGGCTTTTCGATGCCTTCACGCGTTCTCGAGATAAAGGGTCTTGACAGACAGACAGACAGACCGACGGACAACAGAGTGAGGGTTCCGATTTTTTCTTTTGAGGTACGGAGCCCCAAAAATTACCTGTTTTGAAAAATTATTGATAAATGTTTATTGCGTCACTAATGTTGTGTTTGAGTGCGTCGATACAATTAATACCGATGTATTACCTATGTAGTCGTGCTTATTTACCACGTAAATAAAGCTTACTAGCTTCACTTCATATTTTCATAAACTCCTAAGAATCTTTTGTTAAATGAAGCGAAGGCAAAAAAAAATCATTAACTTTATTATATTTCCTCTGCTGCGAATCAGGCCTCCCCTCTAAACGAGTGAATAGGTCGCAAACGTGAGCCCAATGCGGGTTGGTGGATATCACGTGTTTTCAAATTTTTTGTTCTAGGAACATGGCGGTTTCCTCACGAGGTTTTCCTTCATCATTTGAACAGTGGTGATAGATTTAATTACACAAAAGGGGGTTCATTTTCGTTTGAACCCACAATTACGAGGGTTCGACTTACAAGAGCTAGCGTAAGTCAGGGCGGTTACTACTGACCGGGCAGTGCTCATTGTATAATAAATCAACTATTAAAATTTGCACATATTCAATTAAGCAATCAGTCATATGGAAGACATAAAAAAACTTCTATCACTGCCGAAATTATTATTATAGACACGTCCTTAGAATTTATATTTAAGGACAAGGTGAGATTAGCGAACAAGGTCCCATAGGTATATCAACCATTGGCAAGGGATTCAATCAGAAGGTGAGAAAATAGCAGCCTTCTGAATATTTTGGTACTAGTGCTGGTTTAAGTGGCAGTGAGCAGGGCAGATTGCTCGCAGAACAGACGGTTAATGGGGCCGAAAGATTCTGGAGTGGTGACCACATGAGTTGGAAGGCGTCCCACGAGGACCGACGGCCTGGTGACGGTCACGGGAATCCAATGGATGCGAGACGCACAAAACCGGTCGTTGTCGCGATACTTGGGGGAGGCCCATGTCCAATAGTGGACATATTTCGGCAGGTATTATGATAATGAAGAGGTGGTTCTAAATAGGCTACAGTTATCGTTATATATTTTTAGTCGATTAAAAAAAAGGAAGTCGGTTTTAAGTAATAAAGAAACAAAACAGAATACAGACTCACGAAATTCACAAACACCGCATTTATTAAATTGCTGGTAAATCTCTCGACCTTGTTCTCCAATCACGTGTAAAAGTATACTAACCTGCGCAGTTTTGTCTCTGTTTTTGAACTCGCACGCATTGTAATATATTTTTTTAACGCGTTTTTCCATTTTTCCCATTCCGTAGATAAGTTTCCGATTATCACATTTTTTAATTCGTTGTTTAAATTAAACGGTGGTGGCGGTGGTAATACAGACTCCATAACTATTGCAATGTGTGTTTTTGAAATTCGAATCGTCACTCGCGAAAACCTCTTTTTTTTGCACTCGACACTGATTATACTCGTAGCGAAACTACTAATGTTCTTAATTTAAACCGGCTGCGCCTTGTTGAGCGGGTGCATAGGATTCGACAATCAAACAAGGCGTTCAGATCAAGACTACTTTATCGGTTCTTTTCTCAACCTATATACATCTACCCTCATCAGTCATCATGCACTTATACCCTAAACATTACTTAGTACTAAATGTATCAATCTACCGACAGAAGTTATTTTGCATTTTTTTGTGTTTTCTAATAGAGGTTGTATTTTCAGGTTACAATTTTTTTGTAAAAAGTTTGTATTGTTTTATCTTTTTGCAAACTCAAGGTTTGCCAACATCCTATAGAGCGTGGCATACTATATGTTAAATTAGCAGATCACGTGCGAAATACTACACTGCGCTCCAAACGTAAATCGTTGATGTGGCTCAAAAAGCTGCCCAATTTAAATGGAACTGGGCCGGACATGTCTAACGAGCTGTGGACTCGTAAATCATAGAATCGATGCCCAGACACAGCGAAGCGGGGCCGCGGCAGACCACGAAGGAGATGGTGGGTCCACCTGGATGTCTTCCTTGAGAATTGGAAAGAGGAAGCGAGGAATCATTATCGTTGGAAGGAATGAAGGGAGGCCTTTACCCAGCTGTGGAAAAATACGAGCTAATAATATCGCTTTTGTGTTTTTTTTTAATCATTGATGAGAATAATTTAATCAGCAGTTTTTTTTTTTTTTTTTTCACCAAATATATACCTACTAGTGCTTGACTGTAAGGAAGGCTTGGTTTCCTGACCCGGGTTGGTATCAGGTTCGTCTTAACTACGAAATTAAGACGAACCTGATGACCTGGTGAAGGTTGCGGGAGTCCGATGGATGCGAGACGCACAAAACCGTTCATTGTGGCGACATTTGGAGGAAGCCTATGTGGACGTCTATTGCCTTAATGATGATGAATTAAAACGTTAAAGATTACAAGAAGGGGCTATATATAGAGCATTAGACGCGAAGATGGCCTGATAGGTGGCCAACATAAGATTTAAAAAATGATTATTTATTAAAATAAATATTCTTGTTTTTTATTTAAAATGGTACAAGCTAGTGTTTGACTGCGATCCCACATGATGGTAAGCAGTGATGCAATCGTTGACGGTTAGGCACACTACTTTATTAGGATCCTATATTCACTCTAGCCTTGAAGAAAACTAAAATATAATCGGACGGGAAGACTGATTGAGAAAAGAATCCATCTTACCTTCTAAACTAAGTTGGAAGTCCTGGCTAGCAAGCGTGCTGCCAGCGTGCAACTCCGGGTGTAAGCTCCGTGCTGCACTTAAGTACTCTAAACCTAAAACAACGATAAAAATAACTTAGAAATTGATAAAATAAATCTATTAACCAATAAAGAAGATATACTTAAATTGATTAAGACATAGGATAGGATTTTATGTACAATTTATAACCAAATGACACTAATTTATTTAACCAAACTCGACTCATAAGACGAAAATCTCAAAAATTTAAATATTCAATCTAAACTTTAGAAGACAAGCTAACGAATTTCAATAAACATAATGTCTTCATAGTCCATTTCTGAGGCCACAAATTAGTCTGGCCTTAGTCACCTTGTCCGTAATAAGGCAAGATTGAGTTGTCACCGTGTAGAAGCCATTTTGAATATAAAGTGGCCGCTTAGCACCGTATGTGATTAATGTAGTACCGGATGTCTTTTACGAGCTATATTGCGGGAACAGATTTCATGCTGACTAAATTGGGAATGTCCTAATATGTCGCCACTAATTGGGCACCCTATAATGTTGTGGTTCTCTCTGGACATGGAGCTGTGCCTGTATTTGCATAGACAAGCATTCAATGTAAAGTGTTGGTGATAAACTGCTTTTTGTGAGTGAATTCTGTTCCATAGAGAGATATAGAGGCTTGTCAAGAACCTCATTGCCTTGCACTGGTTGGGTACAGCAAAAAGTAAACCTATGTTGTAATAAATTAATTATAAAACAATTAAAATAATAAAGTTGGTTTGCAGTCGTCGTATATTTCTTTATTAAAACCCAGTAGGGTGACCTCATTGTCGTTACTCAGCTCGTTAAAATCCTCAACATAAATCGATAAAGCGCTGCACTCACAAAGATATTAGTCATCCTTATTAAAATCTATCCTTCATCAAGGAGGCGGCGTTTAAGTAACAAATTTCCATAATAATCACATCTCGAACGTACGAAAACAAACACGCGGCGGGTTCTAAAGAAAAAAAACGTAACACCCAAACCATTTGATTTGTTGATCACGCTTTGCCGGCTCCAAGGCGGGCGATTTACCCAAAAATAATAGGTTGATGCAAAAGGCGTCAGCGGCCAACAATTTTGCAAACGTAAGAACGACCCAACAAGAAAATAATACCCAAATCCCACGAATATAACGTATGTGGTCTCCTTTTGACGCACCGCTCGACTTCTAAAATTTTTATGTCTTCATCGTCATGAGAACCGGCGGGAAACGACATTCGTGTCCTTTAAAACGAAAAAAAAAAATATCATCGATCGAATTTGAGGCCAATCGACTCGGCCACGAATTCCATTACCCGGCTATGGTCACCCTAACGACATTGTGGCAACCGCGTGCAAAAACTTCATTCGAAAACTGTCTTTATGTTCTTTTTTCGTACAGACGAATATCGAATGATCGGTGCGCCCGAGCGAACTCGTTTTTGTATCATATCGATAGGTCTCGATCCGAGTCCATTAGATATTGATGTATTAATTTTTATCCGAGTCGATTGGGCGTAAAATTAGTATTTCGATGTTCAATATCTAGTGGTTTCGTGGTCACGTTTAGCGTAAATATATGAATGTCAATGGCTTTGTTGGGCGGCGTCGTTTGGCCGCGCGTAGTGACTTTGTAAAAGCGTATACTAATGAGACTCGTTGTAAATTATGAGTTTGGTTGTTATTCGAATGTGCGGCGAGATGAAGGCGTTACGACGTGAATTTGTAATGGCGGCGTAGGTATTTTTTACGGCTTTACCATTTCGAATTCACGGCTCAATAAAAAAAAGGAAATCATATTTCTGTGTATAATTATAGGTTTTGGTTCGAATTGAAGTGATAGTGTGATTAGACATGTCAGGTTTTTTGCTTAAACTATAAAACTCTTAGACATGCAAGTACAAATCAAACTGTTTTTCCCCACAAATACATAATTACTTCAATAAAAAAACGCTAAAACAACGGACGCCGAACAAAACCATTTGACACCCAATTTCCTCCACTCCTAGACAAAACCGTACCGCCCAGTCCGCGTTAAAATTCACGGGAAAAAACTGCTCTCATTAAATCATCAATGTCATAAAACGATTAGTACCATCATTAGTTAGGACACTGCAAAAAACAAACGGTGTTTACTAACGATGTTTTTATGCTGTGATCAAAGGTGGTGCAAGAGTGCGATCAGGTAGTCGGCGCAAGGATTGATGCCAGTTCACGGAATTAAAAAAAAAAAGATATATTATGATAAAGCTACACCCGTCGTTTAATTTTTGATGGAGTTCTGTTTGATTGAAAGATCTTAAATTGTTAAAAAAAAACGATACATAAAGTGGATGTAAGAAGTAAAAAGCTAATCTATGTGATTAGAGGGATATATTTGATAAGCGCGATGAGATGCATCGATGCGTGTTTATCTTAGAGCCTTCGATAATGAGGTTCTTATAATAGCAAATAATAGGAAATTACAAATTACACTGTCTATAAGGCTTGTGAACCTTTTATAACAAAAGCAAAATATAGCTATAATTTAATCTGCGAGTGTAGGTCGGATGATAATTACTGTATTATACAGGTGGTTTTGTCACGATTTTCAGAATATTTCCTTATTATTGAATTTCAAAAGATTTTGTCGAAAAAAAAAGTTAGAAAGTTTGTTTTTGTTTGAGGTTAAACATACCTGCCAAGGTCGATCTGAAGATGGTGGTGTGCCTTGGAAAACAAGTTAAGCCATTCGTCTTGGCTCTCATTTAAATATCTTTGACAGTCGTTACGGATAGCCAGAAGCCAGAAAATCTGACATCAGCCTAGTTAAAGAGTTACTGGTTTGTGCAGGTTAGATAAGCAGTTAAAATACTGGTATTCAACTGTAGTGGGTTAGACTGGAAACCGACCCTAACATTTTGGTAATTAATCTCTCAACAATAGAAGTATTTGTTCAAAATATCACATCTTCATAATTATGATTACTGGAAACCCTTTCTCTTTTCCCATTCTCTAAGTAAATGGAGTGTAGGGTGGATTTAGTTCTATTTTTTCAGTGGGAAATCATTAAACGACTCCTCTCGCTCTGAGAGTATCATTGGATTGAGGCGAATGTCAGACTTTTACTGACTAAAATTCACCTGTATTTCTTCAGGTGCCTTTTACATTCCAAGCTAACTATTTCGAACAATTCCGCAACCTTGGCAAGCACAGGCCTCAGTGGGAAAATCGAAGCTAATTTAATTTTTGCTGTACTTTGAATTTTTTTTTTGTTTGTGCCTGTCTTCCTCCACTCCTTTCATCTTTCGTGCGCCCACGTTTCCTCTAGTCAGTTCTGGTGAAATTTGTCTAGTTGGTCCCGCCACTGAATATTAATCAACAATTTTACCATAATGATTTTCCACCTCATTGCAGGTTTCAAACACTGTGCAAACGACTATGAAAACGTCTTAATATACGTAAAACAAAATAAAACTCTATAATGTGACGCATACATCGCTTTAACAACATGAAATTATATTCTTAACAGCATAATTACAGCTTTGAGGAACTAGTAACATCTCTCTCCCTCACTCAAAGCCAGCGCCAATCTATCTATCTCTTTCTAATGGTCCTTTTTGATTGTGTTTCGCGAGATGATCTTTGATGATTTATTCATAAACGTTTCTCGTTTATTTTCTTTTTTTTATTATAATTTTCTTGGAAGTGGTTTAGAACTGTGATTTGAAGCACTACTGGGTTTGAGTCAATTTTAAATTAGTTATGTGTTGTTAGTTAAGCTTGAAAAGGGTTTTTGAAAAAAGAACGATTTTAACGTTTTTATGAGTGTATTTAAATTTTTGGAAGGTTTTTTTTTGTAGCTTTATAATAGACAATTTCTAAAAGAGATTCATTACAATCTCCTTGTAGCTTATGTGCACTAAGGTGCTATATATAAGTAGCATTATTTCATTTTGGCACATGACATAACATTTAAAGTTTACTTCATTTTAAGTTATTAAGACTAATCAATTGCGGGTGTCCTCCCAGAACTGTGAGGTTGTTCGAAAGAACTGAAAAAACTCAGGTGGTTTTTCTACACTAATATTATAAAGAGGTAAAGTTTGTTTGAAGAAGGTAATCTCTGTAAGTACTAAACAGATTGCTAAAAATTTTTTCACTGATAGAAAGCTGCTTTATTCCCGAGTGACATAGGCTATACTTTAAGTACGAGGGCGAAGCCGAGGGCAAAAGCTAGTAGTAGACAATAAAAGTCTGACACTCTCTTTCGCTCCACCCAGAGCTGAGAAGTCATGACTTACACCAAAAAAAATCTACATGTATATTTTCCTGTATGGTTTGCTAATTGATACTTTGAAACGAATTCAACTGTCACTTCACCATTCAGATCTTAATGCTAGTTTTTATATCTATATGTACTCGTATGTTTTCAACACTAAAATTAATTAAGAATAATCATCTTGTCTCAAATGTTAGCAACGATCTCAGTTCAACTTCTTTTTTACAAAACATTCCGATAATTGAGTTCCAACTTAACAACCTCACTAATTAAGTTCAAAACCATAATTGGGCGTCATAATATTGACACAAAATTATGTGTAGAACCAACCATCATTTGGTGATACTTGTTACGTCGCGACAAGGTTATGTCGTGAGGTACAGTTATGGTGGTTGTTTAGACTAGTTAGAAAGAGATGGGACATACAGAAAAAGTAACTTAAAACCGACAAGCTGTGCACATATGCGCACGCTTCCGGTTTTGTTTCACTTAATTACTTCTAAGGGTCGAACACTTTAATTACTGTTTCACAGGAATAGAATGGAGTAATTATTATATTTTTAGATTTCAATTGCATACTATGAATGCCTGCACGATGTTTTATTTCACTTTACCGTAAAATCTTGGGGAGATAAGCATCGTGTTCAGGCTGTCATAATTATCTTGAACAAGTTAATCAGTTAGTATGAATTACAACTCGTGCGCAGCAATGATTTTATTAATTAAAGCTTTCATATGGTTTCGCAAAGGCAGTGCTATGTTTTCGCAAATTGCTCTGGTAGCCAAAATACAGGCTTTGTCTAGTATGGCTAATATTTCAATAAAAAATAAAAAAAAAACATTTAAAAATATAAAAAATAGTGTCCCACCGGTATCGGGAACAGGGTCCAAGCTACCGGCGGTCAGGGCTCCAGAGAAAGGAACCTCCTAACAATACGAGCCATGTCCAGGAGTACCACTTTCTGAATCAGGCCCTTGATCCAGCCGCCTAACGCGAGCCTCCTAAGGTGTTGGTCGAGGCTCTTGGCTATTAAGCCATTGGCTGACACGACTATCGGTACAATGATCGCCGAGTCCATTATTATTATTATTAGTACGAAATGATTATCTTAATGTTGTCCTTGGGTACAAAACGTCAGCTATCCTGTGAAAGTAAAAAGCCCTTGTCCCGTGTTATTTGGGGTCGGCGCAACATGTTTTTTTCTTCCATTCTGCCCTGTCATTCGTCATGCTATCACTAACTTCCTTTTCTTTCATATCACTCTTCACACAATCCATCCATCTTTTCTTTGGTCTCCCTCTCCCTCTCCATCCATCCACATGTAAACTCATAACTCTTTTAGTAACATGCGCTTCATCCCTCCTCTTCACATGACCATACCAAGACAAACGATTCCCTTTCAATTTTTTAGTCACTGGCGCCACTTTCAAACTTCCCCTAATATACTCATTTCTCACTTTATCCATTCTCGTCACACCACATCATATTCTGTGGTCATGATGTGTTATAATGTCCGTCCTGTCGAGCGAGAAAGAGGAATGGAACTGTACACCCTGTATAGCTCCATCCTCTTAACAGTTCAGTTTAGATCGTCAAATAGATCGTGTTACGAGCTGGTGGTAGGGCCTCAGGTCTGGCTCGTTTCATAACAGAAAGTTCATTAGAGAGGGCTTATTTTTCTAGCCTTTTTTTAGGTGGGAAAATAATCTAGTGACAATTCTCGGTCTTGGGCAGAGTAGGAGATAGTGTCAGACTTTTACTGACTAAAAACCCACTCCTCACTTCCATTTTTCTAGTCTCAGTATTTTCCTATTTCGTACTTATGTATATCACTGTGAACCTATTATCATTTACTACGCAACAACATATATACTCGTATATACAACGTATGTGTATCTCTATTTACCTCGCACTAAATAAAACAGATTAACAACCCTGAACTCAAAGTAAGGATCAGTTGAAAACCAGCGTCAGGCAAGTGCTATGTAGTTGTCTGGCATTATGTTGTACTGCCGTGAAACACAGGACATAAGTAAATGTTTTTAAAGGTAGGTGGAACATAGTATAAAGTCCCAAATATCTCCGTTGGAAAGGGAGGATCCTCCAACCAGACGAGTGTTATGTCTGGTTTGGGCAACTGCCCGATATATGATTTCGAGCCGTTGTATATGTTCAAATCGCGTGGAGAACACTAATAGCGCGATGCAGGATTTCGAATGCTTTTAGTTTCTATATGGCGCCATAGATGTCGCTACATGTTGTTGTTTTTTTAATTTATGTTTCCACATACTTATTACTTCGTTGTTTGTACCTGTGTGCTAAATAACTAAATAAATTTATTTTCTTCTTCTTCTCATCCATTTCTTTCCATCATATCTCATTACCAAAAAAACTTGATTTTAATTTTATTCAAAAAACTAATCAAAATGCCTCAATTCCCACGTAATAAATAAAAAAAAACTCCAATTTAAAAACAACTATATGACACTGTTTCAAACATCAATAAACTTAGTTCATCAATAAACGCAAAATTGAGTCATAAAAACTGAATATTCAAAAACACCGCAATTTAGGATTGAGACGTATATAAAATTGTTTAAATAAACTATATCCCGTTTTGATTTGGTTGTATGAATAAATCAGATTTTGGGCACTGGTCGAGGTTCATAAATAAGCTACAAAATGTCACAGAGCGATTTATTTGCTGTAGCTAATGAGAGAAGAAGATATGCGTTTGAATCCTGATTCGACTAAATGTTTGGCCCTCTTAAAGGTTTTTTTTTTCGGGTGAGAAAATCATCTAATGACATCCCCCGCTCTTGGGCGGAGCGAGAGATAGTGTCAGACTTTTATAGACTAAAAACCCCACTCCTGTTCCTTCTTTGCCATTTTTCCAGGGCCTTGGGGATCTCTTTCGCATCACCCATGGCCCCAGTAGGCTTCGATCCTGCTAGGCCCCTACGGTTGGTCCTTTTATAGGTGAGCTGTAATTTTAATTTGTAAACTGTTTTGTGGTTGTGAATAAGTCATTATAATTGGTCCTTTCTCCCCTTCCTTATTCCTAATTAACGAGGACAATATAATTATCACTTTGAAATACACATACTAGCTGACCCGGCGAACTTCGTACCGCCTTACAGACAATGAATGTAGAAAATTACCTTTTAGTTAAACTTATTGACCGAATGATTGAAAAATAAATAAAAACTGAAAATATATTATATGTATTTGAATTATAATAGACATTTTGAAACATGTTACTGCAGATCACCTTTTAGGCAAGAAATTGATTGTTTTTGGTAACTCCGCAGTTTCACTTGTCATTTTTCTGTAATTGAAATGAAATTGCAATGTAAACATGCAAGACTAAAAAAAATAAAAATAAAACTTGAAACCAATGTATTTGACAATTGCTGTAATTTTTCGACGTATTTGGTTATTTTTCTATTTTATTATTTACTGTATTTTTTTCCGATGTTTTAATATTTATTCTGCTATATCATTAAAATCAGTGCAGCCGTTCCTGATCGTTCTAGCCTCCAAAAGAAGTTCACAAAAACATTAATAATAAAAAAGAACTTCAAAAGCAGATGTCCAACAATACACCCAAAATCTCACATTTCACCGCCACTGTCACCACGTGGTGAAAAATTCGCGTCTCATCACAAAAACATGTGTTAACTTGTTAATGACCTTTCTTGGAACTGAACCAAACGGATTTTGAAACACTGCAATATGATTTATATATCCTATACTGCCATACTGAGACGGCATTAGAAAGATTTCGACCATTAATATTACCTTAAGACAGTTTTATTAGTTAATTAATCAATAATTTGACAGTATTTTAGTTATAGATTATTTTGTATTGTAGTTTATTAAATTAAAATTGATTACTGCCTCAGGATTAGTCGTGATTATTGGACGTGCTTAATTTTTAACCTTAGAAAAATAACCTACGCCTCTGAGGCGAACGTTGAAAGTATATGACGCTGTAATTTTTCAATTAAAGTGAGTATAAACTTGTGATTTTCAGTCAACTCTCTTGTTGTTCACTACTTTCGGATGGCTATTGCGTCGATGTTATAAATGCCATAGTTTAGCTATTATGTATAAACAGTTGGGTTCATGAGGCGTATTATTATAGATTTTTTGAATAATTATATTTTTTTACTATATTTTTTTCAGACTAACTAAACTGATTAATAGTCAATCAGTTTTTCCTGCAAAATAAAAAAAAATCCTAGAAAAAACTGATACCAATCTCTAAATATTAACCGATTATGGTGATTTTTTTTTTGGTATATGAACACTGTGCATGAGTGGTATCAAGAATCCGATCAAAATCAAATGAAAATCGAAAATTTAAAAAAAAACATGAAACACCCTAATATTTACCATTATCTACAATATCATTGACGTCAAACCCTTCCATACTTAAATATGGCAAAAAGGATTAACAACAGACTCAACTACAAAGTTTATTGACCGGCCATCTAATTCACACGTTATTAATAAATCATTAAAATAAGCAAATGACAGCATCACGATATTGTTAATTATATAATGTGTATGATTAAAATTTATGACTTGTTTTATACGCTTAGATAAAAATAAACTAAGTAAATTTCGAATTTGTAGGATACAAAAATTGTTGCATTTTATAAACATTTAATAATTAATAATTGGGAGTTATTATAATTTATTATTTTCGTACAAACTTTTAAAACTAAAATTTATAAATTGAGATGTGAATAAATGAATACTGTAGGTATTTTATTTACACAATAAAACATTGAAAATCTTAACTAAATTCGCCAAATATCAAAGGACCAAAATTTTTCTTTAAAAAGACCAAAAATTCAAACCTAATTTTCCAATTCTAATAAATACAAGAACAGACCAACTACCAATCAGTCGATTATTCTTCATCAAAGTAGATAAAACATAATGAAAACATTTTAGCAATCAGCCTCGCCAATTACTTGGACATAAGGCATTAGACTAAAGAGCCGAGCAATTATTCTTATCGAGACATGATTAAAAAACTCCGTTGAGTATTTTGGTAACAATCATGCGGCTAGCGTGGGTGAGGATAGTAGTGAAAGTGAGAAGAGTCAGCGACAGCGGGCTGAACGTGGAAACTAAGCTCCATAGCACGATGTAATAACAGGTAACAATAGCTCACCTCAAGCCTTACTAAGCTGTCGTTCCCCAAGACCTTGTTTTTTTTTTATGATATAAACTAATGCTTGAGTACGGTCCCACCTGATGGTGAGCAATGATGCAATTGAATGGTGAATCACACTAGTTTATTAAGAGCCTATTCACTCTAGCTTTGAAGGCACCTAAATTATTATCGGACAGAAAGATCGCTGCAGCAAAATTATGACGAGATGAAACTTTTAGTCCGGACAGTAGAGTCAATAAGATACTTAATACAACAGTCTCTTAAATACTTTTGAGATACCTGCCAAATAATAATAATGCCTACCTCAAACTGAAAACTCCCATTTAAACGTAAATAAAGTTAAGCCTAAAAAGCTTCCCAATTTCGGAAAGATAAGTCCGGCCGCTGTGAAATTAAGTAATTTACGATCTACCGATAATCTCTTATCACTTAGGGCGGCGCCTGCGCAGGCGGGCGGAACTCGTTCCGAGATGTCTCAATCTCGATAGAGACCGGATCAATCGAAACCGACCCACGGCTTTTTTTCATCGATCATCGATTGAACTGGTTCCCAATCGGAAAAAATTATAGAGGACCGACGATCAATACACCTTCGGCTTCTCCAGATAGTTCCGATGAAATCGATAGATGGAACTGATGCTTTGTTTAATAATGGTGATTTGGGATACAGAAAATATGCCGTTAGAATGAGAGGGCAGATGAAAAATGAGATGGGAAGAGGAACAGACGTTCTTTGAGTAGATGTTAGTAAGACCAAAGATGTTGAATAGGTTGAAACTTAAGCAATGATTAATGTTTTTTAAATAAAAGCCAGAAAAGGTTTTGCAGACAAAAACAATCTCAATAAAAATCTTATTAAACAGCGACCTACCACGAATTTGTGACCACAACTTAATAAAGAAATTACCAAACGACACCTTAATCGAGAAATTTCGCCCGTTCAAAAACACGTAATAACGACTTATGACCATAAAATTAATAACAAAAAAGGTCAACACGTTTAACAAAATTAATATCAATACATTAATTATTTCTTATAACGTTAAAATAACTGACAATGCGTGTAAATAAATCGGTCGATTTATATTGGTCGGTTGTAGTGAAGGAATTATCGCTATTAGTGAAGGCAAAGAGGTTATTTATTAAAATGTTGGCGATAGTTCTACACTCAGCGGGAATGGGTATCGAGGTGGATGTGAGATCGTCAATCATTTGGCTGAGTACAAGGCACGAGCAGTTGGTGGCTTGGGTATGGATAAAAACGTGGACAAGGTTGAGTTTGAGGACGGTCCGGGTTCTGTTGATTTGATTTTGTAATTGCATGACGAAAAAGAGGAAATTCCATATTATAGTGATATGCTTAAGACAGGAGTTGTTTTAGCTGATTCATCATTTAGACTGTTTTTATGCTTAAAGTCACAAAAACTTTATTTCGTTTGAAGAAGGCTCAGATACTTTTAAATCTCTTTTGATCAATTTGGTACCGAAATTAAATCTTTCATATCAAGGCGTATTAAATATGATAGAATGACGGCTATCAATGTTAAATTTTAGGGGTAGAATAAATTGTATAATTATGTAATTTAGCAAAGCATTGCTTTAAAGATTGCACAGTAGGAACTAATTAAATGCCATCATTTATGATGTAGTAGCAAATTTAATGACCGATAATGATTACGAGGACTCAAATTAGGACTATAATATAAAAATATCATGACTATACTTTTAGTTACTAATGTTAGATTGGTGTTACTTAAAAAATTGGGTTCAAGCTGTATTCTAATTTTATATTTATAAAATTTTTTCATAAAGAAGATTATTGATAAAGCAAGTTGAAAATAAGAAATTACCATCTAAGTATGTGCATGGTGTGAAAAAAAGCTTGCAAGGGGATCTAAAATAACTGACATGGTGACAGATAGAAAAGTATGGAAAAAGAACATACACTGCGTCGACCTCAAAACAGAAGACTAAATTATTATCATCTTCAGGTTTAACCAACCGTATGCGGAACCCTACAAAACCGAATGATAAATAGATTATAAATTGTAATTTATATTTCTGGTGCTCATCGACTTATATCTGTATCAATTACTTTGTCACTTGGAGATTCTGAACAATCCTCGTCGGCTAAGCTAAAACTATCTTTGATGATCCAGTATGCAAGTTTAATACATTTGTATGCAAGTATCGAAAGCTATAAACACTAAATAGAGTCGAAATAAATTCTCATTTTATTGGCATTATGCAGATTGGAAGATCTTTAGTGCAGCGAAAACATTGTTGTTAACTTCTTTAGTATTGAAGATAAAGGTCATTGAAGAGGTAAAATGTGCGGCGACCATTACTTTTCAAACTGTTGCTTTTTAAGGACTGGGTGTTAAAGGGATTTAGGTTAATGTTACTGGACAAGTCGTTTGAGTCATTTTTGGATTTATAAAGCCCTAAAAGCTTAGGTCTTTTACCGATAGTCAAAGTCGATAAGACGGTACTCTTCGGTTTACAAAAAGTAGCTTGACTCATACATAAGTAATTCGAAAGTGTCTTCTAAAAATCTTTTCCAAAAAAAAACCTATTCAATTAAGGGTTCCGAGATCAAAATTAAGCCTTCTTCGTTTAAAATGCATTAATCCGGTCACTTGTCATGCGCGGGCACAGTCGTTCCGTCCCACTCTAAAACCCGTTCCGGTTCGCCCATCGCCTTCTCGTTGACAAAGATTAAGGTTTGGGATACTGTGTTTGACAAAGGCAATTAAAAAAAACAAGATCGAAAGTGTCAACTTTGTTCACGACATTTTGTAAATTGGAATCTGCCGCAAAAATTTATTGACGAGTAAAAAATGCAATCAATCTTCCTCTAGATTGATTAAAGCTGGAGAGGCTTTTGAGGAAGTTGATCGTCAGCGATATGTTGTCATTAATCTGAATTAAATTACTTCCTCACTGAGACGTCCTGGCTGTATCTACAAATATCTAGCTCTCAATTCTTTAATTCTTTGACATCAACTGTAGTTCTGTCTCTCTTACACAATCGAAGCTCTGAATACTTTTTTGTTTTACATTTTCGAAGTAACATGAACTCTCAATCTCTCGCTCACAGTTTTTACGCTCAGTTAAACCAGAGTCGGACCTTAATTTATGATTATCAGACGATGAAGACATACGTGTACACGTATCGATTTTAACCACTATACTTTTATATATAATAATATTTTTTTGATAATTGTGACATTTACGATAGTCGCTTTTATTACAGTTCCTTAATCAGGGTAATGTTAAGTTTTTACGATATCGAAATATTTGCGAATCCAACTTCCAGGAAAGAGGTACTACGCGCTCATTTTTTAGTATTGTCATTAATTTTTGCATTTATATTTCTTATATAAGATTGTCGGAGTGTAATATCAACCTGATGTTGATTGGCAGCTGTACCATTAGCAACTTTATTAAAATGTTTCATAAAATTCCTCACGGCAAAAACTTGGGACAAGTAAATGTGGTGATTAACATTTTGGTCGGAAAAAACTGCTGAATAATGAAGGGTATCGGTGCGAACAACTTTATTAAAAAGGCAAACACGAGAAGCCAATCATTCGTCTGTCTCGTTACCCTTGAGTGATCCCTATACAGATTTTATTACACACAATAACACCAAATCTTTTCCGTTGCGATTTCAAATATTTCATAAATACCAAGCTGGTCAACATTATCTGTACAACAAGAATGAAAAGGGTACAAATTGAGTGAAAAAGTGTCCCAATGAACCTTTAAATTGTTCTCTATATATGTCTCGTGAACACGATCTTCGTTTACATCATCATTCGTCGACTTATCTGATGGGCTTTCATTGTTCGACTCTGATTCTTGTGTATTTACTATCAGGATATATTTTACCTTGTTTACATGGGGCTCGTAGTTTCTTATACCATCATTGTATTCAACTAAAAGTAGTGAGCAAAACTATTTATTTCTGAAACTACAACTCTGTTACTGCATCTGTAAAGCTTTTTGTCGCCTGTATCTAGATAGTTGGTGGATGCTGGAGCATCTTGAAAGTTGTTTGTTTGTGTTAAAGTTGACTTTTGAGTGGTTTTCTTCGGCTGAATGAGCGGTTATTTGTTTTAAGGGGGCTTTATCGCGGCACGTAGGCTCGATTTGAATAAAAATACAATTTATATGTGTCGGAGAGTTCGGTAAGGCAGTGTAGGGTTACGGAGCCGGTCGGACGACTCGGCTCCCAATTTGCTGGTGCATTTCTGAGTAAGTTATTAAGTTTCGGCGTGTCACTTCGGTTGCAAAATTTTGCAGTCCACTGATGACATGACGGTGCGTTGGTATTTTGTTTTAGTAAACACAATCGACTGCATCTAGGTCTTTTTAGTGGTTTTTGTGTGGCTATGATTGATGATGTCGTTATTAATAATATAATTTACCTAGACATTAATAGCTTATTTCGCAACTGATTATTCAGTGACACCAGCGGACGCTGTGAGGTCAGATATATTTGCATAAACACTTTCATATTAATAAACAACGGGACTGATTATATCTCCGCCGGTAAATGTTTAATTTATGTGTTATCGCTCTATCAAGACACTTTAAGTAACAATTAGACTTCATCATTCCGGAAAATTTTTGACTCATCTCATTTGTATTCAGATTAATCTTAATTTAACATTATGAATGAGTAGAATTTCACTATGTTAATTAATATGGAGTTAATTAAATTTTGCATTATACATAAGTATGATACTACTTCTTAAGCTACGCTTTTTGATCTTGCAAAATAATAACATGTATCGTAGTGGATATGATTTTAATATGATCGATGATATTCATAGCCACGTTGAGCTATAACTTAAGGTTTTAATCTTGTCATTGTGCATAATTAGTTGCGTATTGGAAATATTCTCATTAATTATATATTTCATGACATAGCCAGGTTACAGGGCAGGTACGCAAGGACCAGTTAAAGGGCAGAAAGACCAATCTCGTAAAACATGTCTTTGTATCACTTCTGACTCTAAAATTAAACGAAAGGGACAGACCTAGTTTAGGAGTCAGAGAATTTAAAAATGACCTTATAATTTAAAGCCTCTATTTAAAAAATGTCTAGAGTAAGGAATTTTGTAACAGAAGACTTAGGACCACTTATTTACAACTCCTTACCCAAATATATTTCCGAATTACCATACAACAAATTCTGTCGTATTTTACGGGACTGGTTGATAGAGGAAAGTTTTTATTCAGTAAAAGAGTTTTTGAAGAAAAGTTCATGTTGTTACAATTTTTTTAAGGATGCATAAATTTATTTCATGTTTTTTTATCTATTTCGACATTAATAAAATCCATAATGTAAACTCAATAATAATTATATGTTAATCAATTTTTAATAATTAATGTATTTATAAATTTTATTTTTTAATATTTGCATACCTGTAACTTGGGGAAATATGTCTTGATCTATAACTGCTATTATAACAACTCCTGTACCATATTTATAGCAAATAAATGAATGATTGATTAATTGATTGATAAACTAACTAGGAATTAAGTATCAATCTAATTCTAAGTTTTTAATTTTACTAGCCACTGTTTGGTTCGGACCAAAACCTCTTTTTTCCTATTATGTCTGTCTCCAAAATTGATCACAGTCTGATAATTCTATAAATTTATTTGCCTAACCAGAAGTCTCGCCAATTTTAGCTACCTACTCCCGTTACTAGACGTGCAGTGAAGGTCATCTCCAATGGGTCTGTGGAACTGGGTCCGTCCGGTGCAGTAGACGAAACCCGAGCCTTTTGATACGCCGCAGTTCCAGTTAACCTGTTGGGATGGTGTTATGCATGACGTGAGGTGAGGCTGTGATTTTCTTTTTTTTTTGCATGTTTTTGGGAATTCGTGGAATAGGGGTTATGTTAAGATGAGAAAAAGATTCTATATTGACACCGCTGTGTGAAGGTTTTCCTCGGCTTCTCGTTGGTTATTTCAAATTTAGTCAATATGACAATACTAATCATCACACTAACATTATTAGGCGAAAATCGTCGGCCACATCATCGCTTATCATCAGGTGAGATAGTGGTCAAACGCGAGCCTATAAATAATAATAAAAAAAATTGTGAGGGTGTGTATGTTTGTTAATTCTTCACGCAGCCGTTCGAGGCCGAACGGATTCTGATAAAACTTACACGGGTAGACCATATCCTGGAATAGCACATAGGATATTTTCTGTCCTGTATCCTATGGGAGTATGATTCCTTGGGGTTTTTTTTTACTATCACTCGGGCGAAACCCCACATTAGGCGTGTGCGTTCCTCGGGCGTGTGAGCGACGCGGGCACTGAGTGCGCGCCGCAAGCGCGCTGCGGAGGCGTCGCCGCCGTGTGTCGTGCGTGCAGCGTGCGCGCGGCGCTTGGCGTTTATTATTAGCATTATGATCGGCATAATGTTCGCGCATTATGACAGTAGCGGGCGGTGCGGATAGCGGCCGCGTGCGCGCCGCCAGCACTCTCCACACACGCCACAGGGCAGCAAAACGCGAAGCTCACGCAGCGCGCACGTGGCAGTGGCGCCCTAACGCGCACGCCTAATGTGAGATCAGCCTTACAGTAGCTAGTAGGTATTTAAATAGGGCAAACATAAAAGAACCTCCATGATATTTTTCTTCATTGCTTGGTGTTTTAGTGACCACTTCACATCCACATTAATTAAGACAAAGGTGTTGATTAATAGCTATAAGATTTTTTGTTTTTCGTTTTCAATTTCAATAGTGTCGTGTCAATACTCTGTAAACCAACTGGTTTAAAGGCTAAAAAAATGCTTTCCGAAGCAGCTGTTGAATATTAAATATAAATACAAAACAGGACTTAATTAAATAAGCTTGCAAACATGAGCCGACAAGTTATACAAGCAAAACTATAAACATTAATTAGTACTCCCGTAAAAATAGGTCATTCAGACGATTCTTCAAATACTAAAAATGCTTTCCGAATAAAAAATGTGGTTAACAATAAAGTCATTAGCAGAAAGCTATTCGATTCTCGCATAAAATTAAGGATCAAGAGATTCTTGCATTAATTTATTCGATCATCAGTACTTTGTGGATACTGATTGACGTTCTTGGCGAGTTTCCAGACCGCCTGGGGTTTCTACCATTGAAAAATTACGTAAATTATTGTAAAAACCAACCCATTTAAGACTTCAATGACGTTTGCAATTTAAAAACTGTTTTTTTTTCTGCGAATATTTTAAACATTGATTGTCCGCCATTTTTGTCTTTATTTCTGTTTTTATTGACCATTTTGTGATATTAAATAGGTATTAGCGCAAAGGGGGGTAAACACAGGTTTTCTAAATGCTAATATTAGATACTAGTTTATTATTGAAAACATGAGAATCCTGTCGGACCGCCCACCTACATGGTATTTCTTTCTTTATAATAGATATTAATTTGACTTGACTTTTTTACGATTACTACCTTCTGAATAAAGCCATTCCGAAAAGAGTTATCATAAAAAATGGCCGTTAATTGAGCGTTATCTAAAGATGCGTTTACTTCGTGTAAGTTGACCCGAGCTGCTTAAGAAAACAGACACCGCTCGCGATTTTTTTTGTCATAAACAGTCTCGGTTCGGGTCTAAAATGACACCACAGAGACGGGTTGAGTTTCAGCCGTGTTGTAATCATGGGGCCTAAAAGACCGCCTGGTGACAGAAGATTTTGACGACTTTAATTGTATAATTAGTAGTTAAATTAGTTGTTTGTGAATCGGAAAAATCTTCGTAACAGATATTTACTAATATCTATTCTTTTTCTGTTTTTGGTTATTTTCAAAGAATTTGCTTCCACCAGACCTACGAAAGGAGACATTAAAATGTAGACTAGAGTGTGCAGGAAGTAAGAAATGAAAGTGTATAGAATCTTAATCTAAACTATTAAATAACTCATATAGCCAAAAAGGCTGGCTTTTACCTCAGTCAGACATTAAGCATTGCCATACAACTTGGCAATGCCGACAGTCTTTTAGGCATACCTCCAAAGATATATAAAGAAAAATATTTAGTTTTAATTAGCATAGCATAGGATAGTCGGCCTTATACTGTTCCCACTGTTGGGCCTCAGGCCTCCTCTCTAGGAGAGGGAATGGGCCGTAATCCATCATGCGGGCCCAGTGCGGATTGATGGATGTCATATGTCTTCGAATTTTTGGTTCTAGGATATGCCGGATTTTTCACGATATTTTCTTTCACTGTTTTGAGAGCAGTCGTGATGAAATAAATTACACAAAGTAATGCGCCGCGTAAAGAGAAGCGGTGGCCGAGTGGCAACGGCCCCGACTTACGAGTTGTAGGTCGTGGGTTCAAACCCTAGTTTGAATCAGTTTATAGTTTTTATTTTTCTTGTTTCATTATAAATATGATAAATTTCTTAAGTTCCCAGTTAGAAAACAAAAAATACATTTTCACAAATTTAGTTAGAAAAAAAAATAATTTATATAACTATAAATATACCCATTTTTATTCTAACTCCTTCTCTTTTCATGCGGTACGACTATGGAACTCACTTCCAGCTAAGTTCCGTGACGCTAAAATTATATCTGTCTTCGAAAAGCTAGTCAAGGAACATTACCCCTTTACCATCTCGTAAAGTTATATATTATAGATCTATATGTATGTATTTCTATAATTTAATTTATGTATTGTATCTATTTAAGTGTACATTTATTTACTGTTGTTGTTATATATTTAACTATATTTTTTTTTTTTAAATATCTAAATTATTTATACACACTACGTCTACATTTCTCATTCAACTCTCCCGTCGCAGGTTTGCTGGAAGAATTTCGTTAGAAATAAACAGGACTTTTGTACTCTTTTATCTGTGTTTTAAGTGTTTGTGTGTACGTAAATAAATAAATACATTCTACTTTATATACTCGTAGATGACAAATAATATATAATACATATATAAATATGTAGTTTTTAAACATAACAGCCTCCTGGCTTTCTTAATGATCGCTCTAACTCCAACAGAAATATAAGTAATATGTGATAATGTTTTAACTGGACATTTTGTACGAAAATTTGTAAACGACAAACGAGATAGTAAAAATAATTGGCACGGCGTCACATGCGAAGTTTTTGAAACATTTGAATGATGTGAATTTCAATCAACTGAAGTATAAAATACCACATTTATTCAGCTCGAGTTTAATTAACAGCTCCAAAATTATAAAGAAAGAAATTCCATCCACTTTTCGACTTTTCAGTACACATTTTTATTTTTATTATTCAATTCAATTTTATTTATTTACACAAATTAACAACAACCTTAATAATGTTTACATAGCTATTGCTTACTTATTTCCTAAAAATATACATACCTTATATAGAAATCGTAGGTTCACTTAAAACTTTGGTTGTTGCGAAACCGATTCACCCTGACCCCCGCACTAGTTTGAACTGTATTACGGTGGGACCGTATTCCTCATTCGCAGTACACAACTTAGGTTACACAGCCGATTTAGACAAAAATAATTAAACAAAACAAATTCACTAAACCAATTATACAAGTAAAACTGTGGGGTCATTGTATCAAACATCTAAATCTTGTGGTAGGGTACTTGATTTTAACTTCGAAGGTAGTAACGTAAACTCACATAGTATAAGCAAAGTTTCCAGATGATCAATTTGTTATCATAATTGTGAAATTGTTTGTGTGGTTTTTACTTAATAATTATTTATTTTTTGGATAATTATTTTAGATTTTAGATACCAATAGATTATTTTATTTTATTTTAAAAAATTATAACTTACAAACTGTTCTGTTCTGACCACGTGACTGAGCGTTGAGATGACGTCAGAATAAAGGAATCGGAAGCGTGGCCTACTCGAGGCGATCGAGGAAAGAGAATCGAAACGAAACGGTTGTAACTCGGCTGTAGTCTTTAAAAGACATAACTTTAAGTAGTGCACGTTGGGCCCTTTCAACTATCAACATCGTAGTTTTTGATGTACCACCCCATACTGTTAAACAGTAACTAATAATAGACTGACAAAGTGAATAATATGCAGTAGTACGCAATTGTACTGAACAAACATTTCTGAGCATTTTAAAGATGTATATCAGTTTTCGAACTCGGGCACTTAGTTTTTTGGCTTGCTCTTTCCAGTCAAGTAAATAAATACATTCTACTATAAAAATCATAAATAATATATAATACATATATAAATGTGTAGTTTTAAACATAATAGCCTCCTGACTTTCATAATGACCGCTGTAACTCCAACAGAAAATCATAATTACGGAGAAAAGAAAAATATGTTGTGTCTTGTGACTGTAATTAGTTTGATAATTATTGTCCAGTCTCTTTTCATAATATATGTTTTACGGAAGTGGACATTTTGTGCGAATTTTTGTAAAAGACAAACGAGATAGTAACTTAGCACGGCGCCACATGAGAAGTTTTTGAAACTTTTGAATAATGTGAATTTCAATCGACTGAAGTATATAAATTACGCATATATTCAGCTCGAGTTTTTAATTAACAGTTCCAAAATAAATAAATAAATTCCATCCAATTTGACTGACTTTTCAGTACACATTTTCTTTTATTATGACCTCTCACTCTCTATCTCAAGTTTATCTATATATATGTTGTGGCCAGATCTTAGAAATTGATTTAGTGTGTTTTTGATTGATTTGGTTTTTAGTATTTAGTTCTAGGACATGCCTGTTTCCTCACGATGTTTTCCCTCACCGTTTTGAGAGCAGTGGTAATGAAATAAATTTCACACAGTAATTAGCCTAGCTGGGTTTGAACTTGCGACTTACAACTCGTAAGTCGGGGCCGTTACCACTCGGCCACCACAGCACCATTCCTGTTAACACGTGTCGAAACTCAATGATACTAGCAAAATTTTACGAATAGTGATAGAGCATTTATTTTATACAAGATAAGGTTTATATTCCATGGACTTCAAACAATAAACGAGCATAACAATATAAAGCATATTCTGAAAAGACTCAAAATAAAACGTACGTAGGAGGAATCTAAATATTGTGCACGTCGAATCGCTAATGCGCGGTAGGGCTGAGGGCACACTGGAGGGTACGGCATGCGGGCTGTAGGACCAAGAGGAAAACGGTGGCGGGTTAGGATCAAAGTTTAGGAGGAAAATATGAATTATACAACATGTACAAGGCATATCCTGAAATTAGTATGTTTAGAATCGGGTACTAAATCGATTCCAACAATTTTTTTTAAATTATTATTTTTTCCGAGTGCCGATTGATATACGTCTACCACCTAGCCAAGTTACGATCGTTTCGTTAGCGTCGAACGCCTCGAATAGGCCACGCCTCCGATTCCTTTGTTCTGACGTCATTTTATCGCTCAGTCACGTGGTCAGAACAAAGGAATAGGACGCGTGGCTACTCGAGGCGTTCGACGCAAACGAAACGATCGTAACTTGGCTAGGGGGGCTGTACAACTTGAATGACCTTGAAAAACATAACGAGGTTTGACATATATCTTCAAACGTTAACGGTTAAACGATCTGGCCAGTTTTAGTTGGCCGTATCATGAAGTTATCAATTCTAAGATCTTGCCGCGACATCGATAAATGGTGGTCAGCACCATCTGATGAAGAATTTTTTTTTTCTTTTGTGATCCAATCCAGTCTTAGGCCTCCCGCCATGAATTAAATGGTACTGTCCCAAAAACGTTATCAACTCACAACTGTACAAGAATCATTGTGTGGACCGCACGGAGGACACGGTGGAGCACACGGTAGAGGTGTGTCCCGCTTGGGCAGAGCACCGCCGTGTCCTCGTGGGGGCGATCGGCGGCAGCGATCTCTCGCGCCAGGTCTAGGTACAAGCTATGGTCCGGAGCGAGGAGTACGAGAATATATATTATTTTTTAATTAAATTCATATAAAACAGAGATTTTAGTATTACTAAACCTACTCGTTCATCACTTGGACCCCAATCTTAACATCAATATCCAACTTCAACCCATCGGCTACGGTCTTGTGGTAAGCATTAGTGAAGACAGATAAACCAGAATTATAGACTTGCCCATTAAGCCTATTTGTTCTTTAAATCCTATCACAAAGGGCGTTTACATCGATTTCGAACGCCCATAAAACTAGAATGGGGGAAAACAACCCGTGACATTGAATTACTAATAATTATCTTATTTTAATCGAGCTGTTGAAAATGGCGTAGAAAATCGTAATGACATTATTTTATTGTACCACTCAATTGGGCGGGTTCGGTTTATAGAAACAGGTTTTTTTTTTATTTGACGTCACTTTGAATATTCTTTTGTGTGTACTGAAATTACGACAACAATCATAATTTTATAAAGGCTGAAAGCTATTTCTAAGGACCAGTTGACCAGTACATCGAAGGACGGGAACAATTTGCCTACAACGGTCTTCCAAGGCTAGAGTGAATAGGCTCTTAATAAACGAGTGTGATTCACCATCATCGATTTCATCATTGCTTCAAATCAGGTGGGATCGTAATCAAGCAATAGTTAAGAAAGACCACTAAAAACTATTTAAAGAAAAACAAGAATATTTATTTTAATATAGTGGGCATCTTTTGAATCTTCTCTTAGCCACCTATCAGGCCATCTTCACCGTCTAATGTTCCGTATATAGCCATTCCTGTAATCTTTAACGTCTTAATTGCGAGGTCGGAAAACCAACCCTTCGTTACTCAAATGCATGCCAATTTTAACCCGTGAGTTACCACGGTTTGTTCTTTAAAAGCCACTTCTGCGTATCTGTCATCTAAGCTGCGACAGACGATTCTGAACTTTAAAAAGTTTTCAATAAAAGTCGTTTTTGTTAGTTTTTCGTGAGGATACGAATGGTAACAGTCGTGAGTTCAAAGTCTAATTAACACCTCTGCAGGGAGATAAATTGTAGTGATAGTGTTGCGCCGTGGCGTTGCGCATTGGTTTCTGTGAGATATGCAATGGTATACTATGCTTATTGAGATTCGAAAGCAGGGAAATTTAATCCAGTGCACTTTGGATTTAGTGAGAGCTTGGAAACATTATAATGTATTGGAAATTTGAAAACATTATGCAGTCTTCTTTATAATGACATTAGACCACTGACTAACTTCATTAGTGACGTATTAGTGCAATATCGACGGTGAAGTGACAAGAACTCCTAACAGTCAAAGTCAAAAAATGTTTGTCTTATAAACGTTTAGAGATAATACTTAAAATTGACATGTTGGTTTAGTTAGGAAATGTTTCCACTATTTAATTTGGTGCAGATGCAACTAAATATGCACTTCAGAGATTTCACAAAAACATGTGGAAACGCAAATTTGAATTAAAAGCGCTAAAAAGTAATTTTATTAATTAGAAGGTATTGGCACTTCACCGTCGATATAATTATATTAACAATTTCATTTATCAATAAGTTTATTCTTGTACAGCTTAATCTTTCATAATGTGCATGTGAGAGCACTGTACTCCACTTTTTAGTTATTACACCTACTTATTTGGCAGTATGTTAACTGGTCTAAACTGTGGTCGTATGAGAAGATATTATACATGAAATATTGTGCAAAAATATCTCCTTTTTTTTGGAAAGAGTAATATAGTTTCTTGTCTATTCTTCTCCATAGGATGTCTTCTTGCCTGTGATAATTTTAATTAATTAAAATCGTGACTAGCTTCTGACATTTTGAAGTGTAAAATATTTTGAATTGAATGATGATGAAAAATTTAAATATTTTAATCACTTTAAGAATACGGCTCGAAGGACATTTTTTTATTAAAAGTACATGCAGTGCCGTTATACGCTACCTATTAAAAGATTTTTTGTTATAAATAATTAAATATCTAGTAACAATGATTCCTTCGTCTAAAATAACACCATCTGTAAAAAATAGATGGTTGATGAAATGATACTGCTGCTTAAATAATTAAATTAGATAGATATATTTAACGGACCAAAGGTTTAGAAATACAAAGGAGCGAGGGAGGAAGCACACGGGATGACCGCTAATCGCTCGATTAATATAAATTAGTGAAGAGAATTAAAAATGCACATACACCATCTTTATATCAATTTTTATATCAACCTTCATTTTCCACCTAATAAAATCGTTGTAAATTCGAATCGGAAACGTTACAGGTCTATGCAACGGATGCATCTGAACAAGAAACGGCAATGTCAGTGTCTGAGCATGCATATAATTTGCAATAACACACTAGTGTTGCAGATTTATCATTACGAGTGCGGTGTAGCGTTACCGTGTTCACACGTCCTAGGGGTGCTACTCGCTGATAAAAAGTGAGTAATAATAAAAACGGATTTTATGTTGTTTTCGAGGAACTGTGCTAGTGATTGTGGTGGTATGTGGTGACTGTGGCGGTGATAGTGTGTCGTAACGGCCCAGTGGTTAAGCTAACCTTTTCTAATGCATGATGTTTTGGTTTTGAAACCGGGAAAGGACCCCATGTTAATTTTATCATTTCATATGTACTTTCCTAAGTTTATATAGAACATAACCCCATGCCTTGAAAAGCCGTTGATCCCGGTGGTCATTCGTAGATATTTGACAGTCGTCATAGGTAGTCAGACTCCAGAAAGTCTGACCATCAGTCTACCCAAGGGTATATCGTGTTGCCCAGTAACGGTTAAGCGGTTAACGGTAAAGGTTTTTGTCAGTAAAAATCTGACACACCCACCTGAAGAGCGAGAAGTTACTTGTTGATTGCCCACTCAACAGATTAACTGACATTTACGGTAAGACGACGTGATATTCTATACTTTCAAATTGATCCTATCAGCTCACTTCAGTAGAAAGATCTATAAAAAAAGATTCCACGATTTGTGAATAATATTTATTTCTACGTACATACTACAATAAGAACAAGGAATTTTCCTGAGACTATTATTTTTACTTCCTCTTTAGAGGCAGCCCTAAGCAGTGCAGTGCAGTTGATATCGTGTCTCAGGTTTAATTGCAACTTATCGGATTGTTTTTCATTGTCCTGCTTATGGCGGTTTATAGGTTCGATGCCGGTGCGGGTATTTTTATTGCTATGGTTAAGCACTAAAGGTTACTGCATATTTTTGTTCAGACAACGACAAAAAGATTTGTGTCGTTTTAAAAAATATAACACGCTTGTTTTTGTGGTGTCGCATTTGTTTTGGCACCGTGTTGAAATAAAATAAAGTATTCTAAAAAAATGAGTTGTAAACAATTTGCAAATTCATACTTTCTGGCAAATGTCCAGTTAAAAGTTCTTTCATCAACTTACTTAAGAGGGCCCTTTCTGGGACGTCTATCGTCAACGTGAGCATGGTTTAAAAGCTAGTTGGTTCCTTGAAATGTAACGCAACGTTTGATAAACAGGCAACGCGAAAAAAGTGAGATAACGCCTTAACTCTGTTGGCATTCGGTAATTCCGTCACTTACTCGAATATTTCTTTTCTGTTCTAGGAATTATGTGTTTTTTTAGAAAGCTTTAAAATTTTGGAAAAAAAATTGTGATTCAAAATCTTTATTAAATGTCCAAGGTTTCTGTAGTTATGTTTTCTTTACTTTTTTAATTTATGAGTACATTATGAAGGACCAAATTTCACGCTAAATAGTAGATTTTTAGAGGTCTTTACTGCATCAGTTTTACACAAAATGTTTTGATTTTTATATAAATCTAGATAATATCCATAAGTTATCTTGTTTCTAAACTAGGTATACATATAGAGAAAGATATGTAATAACGTCATAATCACGTAAGAGCGGTTGTATGGAAAAGTATCTCGGATTGGGCACTCTTAAGAAAGAGTTTTAAAATTTTAATTACACAGATTAGTAAGCTGGAAAATCGATTTGTATATAAATGTGACTCTTGATCAGTCACGAGCTTCGGATTCGCTGAAGTTTAAATCAACTCGACATCTCTTCGAATTCATCTTTAAAGATACACTAGGTGATCAGACTTTTTGAAATCTTGTATAAGTAGTCAAAGTCATCAAAATTTATTACGATGACGTTGTATAAATACTTAAAAGATTTATTAAATATTATTGAATTGAGTAAATACATCCTGAATCATTTAAAAGCAAAAGAAAAATAATTATCACGCACAAAAAACGTTGATCGAAAAAAACTCGTCATTTTTGTGTGGCATTCTTTTGGTGCTTGGGCAACCGCTTCTTAACAGACAATCAGCTGTTACAGTATTACCCATATTAATTCTAGTAAAAGAGTGTTAAGAGGACTACAACACTTGGCGCGGTCACTCTCGGACTGCAAACAAAAGAAAACGATGCGCAAAGACACAATGCTTGCAAATACGAAACTTATTGACGATTTAATAAAAAAAAAAAACACTATAACGGTAAAACGTTGTTTGTAGAGTAACCTGACAAACAATCAGTAATGATTGCATGTACATTAAAAGTAATTTTTAGAGGCATCTTCGTGTTTTTTTTCTAGCGTACTGAATTAATTGCATTTTGTTTTGAACACACTATTTATCTAGTATTTATCCTGAAGAATATCATACATATTTCTGATTCTGTTTGCAGCAGTGGATTATACTTTTGTGCAATAAAAAAACTCGCGAGTAGTCCCCTTAATAAACGGTGCAAACTGAAATTCTTCTCCGAACAGCTCAGGGTCAATAGGTACCAATATCTTGAAGATGACTTACCTCTTAACGTATTAGCTCCATACAAAGGGTGGTCGTAGGGTACCGGCCGGTATGCTGGATGAAGGGCAGCAAGGTAGCTCAGTTCACTGGTCGCCCCAGCTGCAGCCGCCGCCGCTGCTGCCAGCCTGTAGAAAAAGACAGAAGCACTTGAGATACAGTTTGATACAATATGCTAAAATTAGGATAGCATAGCATATCAGTCTTTTTAATATTCCCACTGCTAAGACGCCTTCTTTCTATGAAAGGGAATGGGCCGCCGTAATCCACCACGCGGGCCCAGTGCGGTTTGGTGAATTTCATATGTCTTCAAATTCTTGGTTTTAGACAGGTTTAGTTTCCTCATGATGTTTTCCTTCACCATTTTTAGAGCAGTGGTGATGAAAATAAATAATTCAAAATAAAGCGCCTGCTTAGGTTTGACCAAATCAGAACCAGTGATGGCCCCATGGTAAAACAACCAGTTGTGGCCTATTGGTAAAACAGCCAGTTGTGGCCCATTGATAAAACAACCAGTTGCGGCCCATTGGTAAAAGCTCCGTTTTACGAGATTCTAAAGTTATTGAACAAAAAACCATGGCATATCCTTAGAAACAAAAGATACACTGCATGGCTATCATATTTTCTCAGTTTTCCATGTAGTAATAACATTTTATGCTCCTCAAAGTACTGGGCTGCAGCCATAATTCCGTCATGTAATAAGCTTGTATGAATTTTTCTCATAAGTCCAACTTATTAAAATGTCGACCTGATTCAAATGCCTGTCCCAAACAGACTTCTGACAAGTTTTTACATCCAAATTGCATTACCATATAAGGTGAAGTGCATATGGAAGATTGTTTTCTTCGACACAGGGTGTCTTTTAATTACTGGACCTCGTTTGCCAATGACAATATTTGAATGCTTTGCCAAAAAGGTTGAACACGATGACACATTTGAAACTTTTTTCACGATCCCTATTCAAGCATTCGGAGTATCGCCGGGGACATCTCGGTGCGAACCCAAGGCCTGACAGTGGGGTTCCGTAGGCAATAAAAAGAGGACGAGCGATCGCAATCCACCGGCGGCATCCGTGACGTAATATGTCTGGACGTTTTTGAGCAAAAAACGATTTAGAAACAGCTGGATACTCAGTAGAGACTCGTATGTGCTAATTTTTCAAGTTATTTAAGCCGATTGAGGTATTGGTTTCTAATTTATATTCACGAAACCAAAGTCGAAACATTAAAGTGCGTTTCCAGACATTGCATATTTTAATTAAATAACATAAAAATGTAACGACTAAGACATACTAAGACTTAAAACTTATAAAAAAGTATGTCGACAACTTAATAAAATAGACATTAGCTATAAACAACAAAACAATGGATAAATCAGATAAACAATGAGAAAACAATCCATTCCCACGTTTACAGCGAAAAACAAAAGTAAAGCGACCACTAAAAGCGCAAAGCTAAACAAAAATAAGAACACAATAGCTCGCGCGCATGCGCAATGCGCCCAGTAATAAAATTATTAAACAAATCAACCTCATAATAATGCGGCCCCAGAAAATTGTCGGGTGGGCTGAGTAGGATAAAGAAATTATCCAACTTACCGGCCACGGACGATTGCGCCCCGACCAAACCCGAACAAAGACGTACCTCGAGAAAACGAAGAAAAAAAAATCTGGCGGCTAACAAAATAAATAAAACAAGTGCAAGAACACTCGCGCGCCTTCGCCCCGCGTGACGTCTTCATGTACTCTGTCCTTTTCGCCCACGCGATCTGTCTGTTCTCATGTGTACGTGTGACAAGGATGGAGATATGCACAGATTGTCCTCTGAATAGGAAGAAAGTTTTGAAACTGTTGCTGGATGTGAAACAAGTTTTACAGATTTCGCGCAGACGGGCTTTTTGATTTGACGTTTTATTTACATTTTTTTTGAGTGGTTTCCTCTGAGCATTTTTCTATGATTAGAAATGGAATGAAACAGAATCATCACGGGAGCTATTAAATAAAGGTTTTTTTTTTATTTGTACGTAAAGAATTAATAATGTTCTTACTCAATATTGTTCAGTAGACGTAATATTTATTAATATTTGTATGCTACACAAAGACAATTATATAAAATATTTGTAACAACTAAATTGTACCTGTGTGCACAAATAAATATTTTGTATTTTGAAAAATTACGAGTTAACAAAACGATTATTTTCAATTGTTTTACAAAACTGTTTAAATACCTCACACATCTTTCTACTTCAAAACAAGTTAATAATCATCAATTCATCAGTAACTTTTAATGACAAAATAAATAATTTTACGTGATAATAATCAACGGTTGTCCATATTTAGCGTTATTTTTTACTTATTTTCAAGTAATCACCGCAGCCTGCTGAAGTCTGTCAGTGGCGCATTTTAAAAATGTAATTGCCCCTTCAATGCGAGCGACTCAATCATGACATCATGAATTTTTCATGAAAACCAGTTGGCAATTACACCCGTTTCTTACTGCGATGCACTTTTTACAATTTGTTTAGTTTTTTCGCCGAATGACCAATTAGTACTTACTGCCTGCTACACAATACTCGTGTATCTATGGTAAATGGAGCCCGTTATTTGTAATACATGTTGTGTTTTATGGTATTTCTTGAGGTATGTGGTATGAGGTTCATTAAGAAAAGTATTTACCAAAGAATGCCTTGGAAAAAGGGTTGAATGTAAAGTTGTCAGAATTTGTTTTTAATGTTAGCTGTTTTCTAGGAGTAAAATAAGTTTCGTTTACACATTACTTTTTTTTGTTATCATTGTCTATGTCACTCAGCAATAAGAAGCTTTGTATTGGTAAAAAATTGTAACAATCGAACTAGTACCTACTTTCAGAGAATACCTCGAAAACAAAAAAAAAATTACCTCTATGATATTAGTGTAGATGGTAAAATCAAGTAAAAGGACACTTTTTGTGCCCTTTTAGTTAATTTTTGAAAAGAGAACTCTTTAAATTATATGTTTAAGGTAAGTTCCGTTTTCGAATTGTCATCACCTTTGATGGTGACTTGGAGATACAACTGTCAGGCAGTAACGCAAACTGTCCGTACAAGGCTTTATCTTCACGCTTGGATGCGCAAGAGATGAGTTGAGCGTGAAGTGAAAAATTGGCCATCAACAGGGAATTTTCGAAGAGTTTTTGTTGTGTCAATATTATGATTATTGTCCATTAATATTTTTTGCATTTAAATTAATGAACGCTTGTCGAGATTTTGTGTTTTGATTTACTTTCACCTTTTATGATGATGACTGAAGTCAAGATATTGTTGAATGGAAAGCGTCAGAACAAGTCTTTGGTTTTGGATTTTATATTTAGAGAGTTCTCACAAGATTTTTTTTAGCATGCATATTTTGTTTCAGGTGAATAACGGGTAAAACTTTCCAGTATCAATTATTTTCATATGATTTAATATTATAACCCAAAAAATAACTAATAATTCACTTAACAATACCCCATAAAAAAGGATTTTAGATACATAAAATTTAATTCAAAAATAACGAGGCGTTTCTTTATGTGATCTTTCGTCAAAGAATATATCACTTTATCAAGAGTTTCATGAGCAAATAATACGAAAACTTTAATTCTTGAATGCTTAAGTGTCCAATGGACAGATTTATTAAGGTCCGGAATAAGAACTGGGCCAAATAAAAGACCCTAAGCTTCTTACGGTGCGACTTTTAAAATGAAACCGACGAAGTTTCGAACAACCGTTTAAATCTACAGGTTGATTTATTTGTCGCAAATAAATTTGGATTTTGTTGACGTTTAATATTTTTTAAAGATGTGAAATAATACCCGGTTTATTTTGGACATTAAAATAAAACTTCCTGTTGGTATTTCGAAAAAAATAACTTTCTACACGCAAGTGACAAGTTAAAGTAAGGACAAGCGTCTTAAGGCCCTAGCGCCCGAGCAGTGCCATAAAACAGCTTTCATAAGCCTACTCCTCGCTACCGGCTGGGTTAATAGATTTGAAAAAGTAAACGCTTATCATAGATTTATTTATGTACTTATAACATTATTGACATATCGACGGTTGACAGGCTAATTGATCTAAACGACATTTTTTCCAATATTGAGTTATATACATATTCGGAATCAGCCAATTTTTCGCCGTCGTTTAAGTCAGGTTTCAATTTTTTTTGAAAAAATGTCGCTTAGATCAATTAGCCTTACAACCGTCGATATGATTTTTTCAAGCGATTAATACTTTTGTCTAAAAATATATTTAACAATATGATATTTTTTTCGCTGGTTTTCCCTACTCCTTCCAAGCGGCTTTGATCTTCAGAAATAGGTATGTTTACACAAAAAAAATGCCGGTTACATGTTCTTCAGAATGTACATAGCATATATAAATCAATCAATATTTCGCAAAGAAAAGGAATATAAGGTCAGCGGGGCTCTATCTGGGCGCAGCTGGTCAGAATTAAATGCCGCCTAGGCAGCAGTACGAGTATGTATGCATTAATTCCGGCCAGATGTTCAAGGGACTATACGCCTTAACGTGTAAAGTAGGCAATCGTGCTTCATTTTCGACAGTGATATTGATCATGAGATATTGGTCAAGCGCGAGCTTATCAATAATGACAAAAAACGTGGGTCACTTTCTCAAGTTTTTGTCAAAACGAACTTTTTATGTAACCCATTTGCAAAGATGTCAAAAAGACTACCTGAATGCCACATTATTATAATAATTCACCGCTAAATAACATTTAGCCACCTTTTGTAATTTAAACAAGAAAACTCTTAAATGAGTCACTTCTGTATGGTGTGAGGACTATCCTTCCAAGAAGGTTTGAAGTGGTCACCGTGGGGGCCCGCGGTAGGAGTTTTGTTTAAGTCGTATTTTATTGTCACACTAGCTTCGCCACCTGGATTTTTTTGTTAATTTTGGCTATTTTAAAATGCGTTGAATGAATTTATCAAATCAAAAAGAAGCGAGTTCGGTTACTTTATATACTTAGTTCTTTTGGTTCAAAATAGAATAGAATAAACTTTATTTTACACCATAAAAATAACACTACTTATATATAAACAGAAATCTATTCTTATATCTTCGAGACAACCTTAGGATGGATCGTAAGAATTTAAAATAATACAGGGGGTAGTCTGCGGTGTACTGCTAACAAATTGATCAGTCTGTAAAACACAATACATAACTATATGTATGTATATATTTATATACATACATATTATAATATGTTAAAAAAAAGAAGAAAAATAAAGAATAAAGTATGGTTGGTGGAAGGAATTAAATTACGTAGAACCAGGATAGTGTTAGAGAGAAAGGGAATGGCTCACTTTCCTTCTTTTGTGTTAAATTAATAAAAATTTAAAACTCTGTTTTAATATTATTTTTTTTAGGTTTTTTTGCTATTCATGTCGTAAATCAAATCATCACATGATAGTTTTATCTTTTTATCTACTTTTCTTATTTGGAAATATTAAATCAGCAATGATAATGTATTTTAGTGAGTAAACGTAAAACGAATCACAAAGCAAACTTCAGTGATACATTCAAACATAAAAATCATACTTTTCAAGCTAATTGTTTACTTACTAACGCGAACAAAACCATGAGCAATAAATTATAACGTTTATGTTGTCAAAACTATAAATGAGCTTGTCAAATTTGTGAGAACTTCACTTTGATTAAATCCTAACAGCACACTATGTTATTTTCATTTAAATTGCTCAGAAATTAAATAACTAGTGTTTTTTTATAAAAAAAAAAAACACATTATTCTTATTATTTTTCTTTTTTTTTTAATTTTTGTCCCACACTAGGAATAACTTCTGTATCGGTAGGTGCGTTCACAAACATGTAAAATCACATATAGAACACACATACCCGGAACTCTTATCTGTAGGTCATACAAAAATTTGTCCCGTGCGGGAATCGAACCAATTGCCAATCGCTCTTACTTCGCCAACCGTGCCATCAAAATCACCATTACAAAAACGCTAACAAAATGTGATATTAAATTGACTTGTATAGGTCGCAGAATACTCATAAACTGTGCACAAATAAAGACATTCACAAACTAGCAACAATCACACTCGTAAAATTTCCCATTTTCAATAACTGCACAGCAAAATACATTTCCCTTACGACACGAAGCCAGCGCGAGCGCTTCAATCGGCTCGATCTCTGCAGCGCTCACGTTGACATGTCAATCGCAGCCCTGAATAATGCAGTAGGCACCATGTTGCAACTTGAAACACGCTGTATATCGGGACACATTTAATTGTGTACTAGGGATTTTTGATTCTTATGACGATTTTAAAATTAATAGTTAACTAAAATAATATTTTTTTAAAAATGGGCTAAGTACGTGTCCGATCACACGTATTAGGGTTCAGTAGCGACTCATGGTTGTGACTTGTGACGCTTATTACTTACTCGTTTTAAACAAAAGACTACTATTTTTTATCTAAGGATTGTGTATTGATTTTGTTAGATATTCCTACGAGAGCTGTTGTTGTTTCGTTCTAATTTCGTAACAGTATCTTTCTTCGTATTAGAATGATTGTGATAATTAAAATGTGATAACTATGTATTGTAAATGTGACATAAATTACAAATAATAAAAATGAATTTATGAATTACCATTAACAAAATTTATGATTAATGATTATTAATAATATAGATAATGTAAAATATAAGAATAGTAATAATTAATATTAGAGTTATGTAAAATATATGAATATTGATAATTAATATAATAGATAATGTAAACCGTTGACCTGTAATATTTAGCATGTATTTTTCTTTTTTCTTAATATTTTAACTATTTATGTTGCAATGCCTTAACAGGTAACTAAGTTCTAAGAACCTAGCACTTATTGTTAACACCCCCAACTCACACTTAGTTCGCAATAAAGAATTTGAATTTGTAACATAATCTATTCTACTTGTTGACTTCAAAAATCTAAAAAGTATCCTATATATGCTATTCCTGGATATTGTCTTACCAGGTTTCATAGAAATCCGTTCGGCCATTCGAGCGTGAAGAAACAACAAACCATCAACAAACACACACTCAAAATTCGTCATTACAATATTGGTGTGATTATCTTTTTCGGATTCCGTACCTCAAGAGGAAAAAACGGAACCCTTATAGGATCACTTTGTTTTCCGTCCATCTGTCTGTCTCTCTGTCTGTCTGGCTGTCTGTCAAGACCCTTTATCTCGGGAATGCGTAAAGGTATCGAGTTGAAATTAAAACCATATACTTAAGTCTACGGTCCCTTAAAGCTGTGAAAAAATCATATTTCTGAGTAAATGAAAAAAAAAAGATACGACCGTTTATATCGCAAGAAACGTGTATTTTGACACTCTCAAGGAAATCAGAGTTCATAGGGTACTTCCCGTTGACCTAGAATCCTGAAATTTGGCATGAAGCAAGGTCTCATAGCACAAGTATAGGAAAAAACTCTAAAAACTGTAAATTTGTACCCAAACCCTTAGTGCGCAAGTCTCACTCACACTTGATTTTTATTTGTATCTATCACCGGAAAATTGCAGTCTCAATATGATTGTAATAAATATTATAGTATTTTTTTTAGATTGTAATTTCTCGATATATTTAAAAAAAATCGATTTGTAAACGTTAAATCACAACCAAATTGGTTAGTTTCCAACATAACAGTGTCTTATTTAGAAAAAAATAATTTACAATTTCTTGCGATATTTTACAATCATAAAGCGTTTTCACAATTGTCCAGTGACTCATACTTACATACAAACAAACTGGCCCCTTTGTCATATTAGCGTGAAGTGTGATCCCAAGAATATCCAGAAATCCTGGTGCCCCTACAGACAATCGCACAGGTATAACTATAACGCACAGCCTAGCACACTTGTTACGACCAGTTCTGCCTGCCTCTTAATAGACAGAATCGCTATATTGTGTCGTCACAGCCGGCCAATTGTTTGTAACATTGTTATTTCCTAGTCAATTGTTCTTACTTTGTTAACAACCTGATAGAATTGAAGATTCCCTTTGTGTTAAACCTTTCTTGCTGTGTATGAATGTCTATTTTATTTTGTAATGAAGTTTTTTCTGTTATTGATAGTATATAAGTTTACTTAGAATACGGTTTGTTTAGCATAAGCCATGCATACATGCCCCACTTGCAAAACTAAGTCATGCATTTAAAATTACATAAACAACGCACTTTAAACTTGCGTTGTGTAGAAAGAGACGGACAACAAAATGATATTAATATAAAGGTTAATTTTTTTCCTTTTGAGGTACAAAACCCTAAAAAAAAGCAAAAATACTGTTGTGTGCCTCACTGCTGCGCCAAAATAGAACCTCAGCAGATCAGCATAAATGTCAGACAACTAGTGACACCTGACATTAGTTTTTACAGGCACTACCAAGAGCTCTAAACGCAATCCATATGACGACCTAATCTGAACTGTTATTAAGATAGAGCTGTAAAGGGTACATAACTCCATCTATTTTTCTAGCTCGCACGCCTGAATTTTTAACACATCATAGTAAGGCTCCTGAGCCTGAGGGTGTGACGCAACGGATGTAAAACAGTTTAAAAATGTATATAACTTTGTCAAATCATGATTATAAAGTACTTGAGATCCTCAAGAGCGAAGTACTATTCTTCATTTACTGCATCCAGTGAATTCTAGTTGTTAAGAAAAACAATTTCAATAACAAGGAAACACATAAAGTTAATTCCTTATTTGCCATCAATGCCAATCCAATACACCTTAACTTTCTAGTGTTTACGACATTTCGAATAGGTTCAGACGCATTGAAAATAATAATAATAATATTCCATAACTATCACACAACGCCATCTAGTCCCAAACTAAGCAGGGCTTGTGCTCGGCAACTGGTAAACATGATTGATTTTTAAATACATACATATGTATACATATATATACATTGGAGGTTGAAGGAAAACGTCGTGAGGAAACTGGCATGTCCTAGAACCAAAAATTCAAAGACATGAGACATCCACCAGCTCGCGCTGGGCCCATGTGGTGCATTATGGCTCATTCTCTCTCCTAGAGAGGAGGCCTGAGTCCCAGCAGTGGGAACATTAAAAAGGCTGATTTTGCTCATTTTCATGTTTCCGCAGGAGAACCAAGGTTACAGACAGCCCAAAGAATCGCCAAACTTAAGTGGCAGTGGGCACATTGCTCGCAGAACAGATGGTCGATGGGGACGAAAGGTTCTGAAATGGCGACCAGGTACCGGAAGACGCAGCGTTGGAAAGCCTCCCACAAGGTGCACCGATGATCTGGTGAGGGTCGCGGGAATCCGATGGATGCGAGACGCATAGGACTGGTCACTTTGGGGAGGCCTATGTCCAACAGTGGACGTCTATCTGCTGAAATAATAACGATGATGATGTTTATACAAGTCAAATGATCGTGCTCATCACTCAAACATTTGTCTTGGGTGGGAATCGAACCCACAACCTCCAGCATAGCGATCGGGGCATTAACCACTAGACCAACAGACTAGTCATAAACGGAGTCAGTCATAAATGTGTGCAATAAATAAATATATTTTACTTAGAATAATATAGACACAGTGGTTTGTAGTAAACGCGACATAATCACTTCAGTTAAAATGCTATTAAATTGTTTATTGATTATGGTACTAACATTAAATCAATTTTGAGTAGCAACAGGTAGATAGTCGTTAAATGATTTAGCGCTTGCTGAAATGGCTTTTCAATTAACTTAGGCCCGAGGTTAAGTGCGAAATTATAGACTAGTAAGTATATTGTAAATAAAACACCCCACACTACAAAAAAAAAATCATCCCACACTAATGTCATAAAGGCGAAATTTTGTATACATATTATTAGTTCTTCTCGCTCAATTAAAAAAAAAACATACATACACTATACATATACATACTATCAGTAAATATATATATATACATAATTATATACTTATATATTTCTTTCTTCAAGGACTAATAATCTTGACGACGAAAATTATGCCCTACTGCAGGTCCAAAACTGGTTCACTGCTAATAATCTAGTTTTAAACGGGAAAAAAACTAAATGTATAAGATTTTCCTTACCTAATGTCAAAAGCAGTGATTGTGACGTAGTATTAAACGATGAAAAGCTAGAATTTGTCGATAAAACGGTTTTCCTGGGGATTACGCTTGACTCAAGGCTACAATGGGGTCCTCATTTAACATCTCTTGCAGGACGGCTTAGCTCAGCTGCATATGCTGTTAGAAAAATCCGCCAATTTACGGATGTTGATACCGCTAGACTAGTCTATTTTAGTTATTTTCATAGTATCATGTCATACGGTATCTTACTATGGGGACGGGCTGCAGACATTGACTCAATTTTTATACTACAGAAAAGAGCTATCAGAGCTATTTACAATCTTCGCCGGTGCGATTCTCTAAGGGAACTGTTTAAGGATATTAACATCATGACGGTGCCTTGTCAATATATTTATGAAAACATCATGTACGTTAGAAAAAATCTTAATCTTTTTAGCAAAAGAGGCGATAGACATAATTATGTTACAAGAAATAGGGACCAATTAGTTCAACCAGGTTTTAGACTGGCTAAAGTGGCCTCTTCTTTCATGGGGTACTGTTTGAAATGTTATAATAAAATACCTCCACAAATATTAGAACTTAATGAAACGAAATTTAAATCTTGTATTAAACGCACACTATGCAGGCAAGCATATTATAAGTTAGAGGATTATATTCAAGATAAAAATGCTTGGCTCAATGCTGGTCCAGCTCCTCTACCACCGAGGTATACAAATTGATTAGTTTGGAAATTATTATTATTATTTTTTAATGCTTTTTTTTTTTGGGAATTGTAAAATATTATAAGTATTGTATAATGTAGAAGCATTTATTTTCAAAGTTTGTAAATGTGAGTACCATGGAGCTATTTTATGGTTTTTTATGTTACTATTGGACTTGTTTGACATAAATGAGCACGGCAGTTGAGAGTTTGTCATGCTCACTTAAATGTCTCACTGATGGTGGCGCATGTGTTGGATCATTCGGTTCCCTTCAAAATGGTTGAGCTGAGTGGTGCTAAGATTAGCGTCATGTTCGTGAACGGGCGCTGTCAGTTGAGACTGGTCATCTCTTAGCTGCCAGTTGCTATTTTAATATCTATATTTAGTTTTTATTTTTACTGTATTTACATTGTTCTCACATGATAACGACAAGAAACATGTAACAGTGATATTTGTAATTACAAAACATGATTGAAAAGAGTGTCCATGGAGTTTCTTGCACATTCTTCTCCATAGAGATCTACGCTTTGGAATGTGCAATTAGCATCATTTTTTTTTTCTGACTAACTGACTTCTTGACATTTCAAAAGTGCCTGTAAATGGTTTATTTGAAATAAATGCTTTTGAATCTTTGAATCTTTGAATCTTTAATTTAATTTTTTTATCTTAAAATAATCAATATTTTTTTTAGGATAAAAAATATTACATATTTTAATAATAGCTCAAATCGATTCAGAAGCCGATTCTGGACATACTCGTACTACTTCCAGGATGCGTTTATTATGTTACTAGTGTAAATATGAAAAATGATTTTTGGTAATATCTTTGATCTGTAATTACTTATTGTTCTTGTTTTTTTTTTTATATAGCTTCTTTTTTTTAATGTGAATGTGAGAACACCGTGGACTTCGCGAATTCTTAGGTTACTTCCTATTACGACTCACTTTTTTTTTTTTTGAATATTATTATTTTTATTGTGCTTTTGGGTACAATATCGACTGGTCTACACTGTTCTTACATAATGTCTATTTAAACTGTAATATGAAAATATTGTAAACAATCATTTTTTTAAAAGAGTAACCATGGAGTTTCTTGCCGGTTCTTCTCCATAGGAAACGACCAATTTGGAACCGTGCACTAGCTTCTGACGTTTTATAAGTGCCCATGTAGGCCTATGTGAAATAAAAATTTTTTGACTTGACTTTTGACTTTTTTGACTTGACTTCATTAATCCACATTTTGGCAATAATCTATACGCTGTACGCTCATTATTTTGTTCGTCCACTATTTTTGCGAAGACACTGCCTCCTAAGATACAGGATCTTCCTAGTTTAGGAGTCAGGGTGTTCAAATTAAATTGACTGTTGTATTGCTTATATTTTTATGTACTTTATAATAAATAAATATTATTATTATATTATAATTGGATGAACGGATTATGATAAAATTTGGCACGTGGGTCAGATAAGGAGATGTAGTTAGTCGACGATTTTTTTAAGGTGGGAAATCATCCAATGACTTCTTACGCCCTAGGGCAGACTGGGAGTGTGTGTCAGTCTTTTACTGATTAAAATCACACTTATTTATTTATTTATTTATTAAATACTCCATGCACAAACGTACAGCGGCGGACTTAATGCCTTAGGCATTTTCTACCAGTCAACCTTAGGGATGCAGAGATAAATAGTGGTAGGTGCAATAAAAGAGAGAGAAAAGGCGAAAAGCACTTATGTTCCATCTTTGCTCTTTGCATTCCAGGACCACGGTCCATGGGTTTCCCTTTCGGAAGTAAACCCATGGCGCCCCAGTAAGTTTCGGCCCTACTGGACCCTTACGGTTTCACTGACATCTCTTTGAGGCACGCGTACAACACTACTTTTTTTTTAATTCATAGAAACTAGTATGTGACTGCGATTCCACTTGATGGTACGCAGTGATGGAACCGTTGATGCATCATTGACTACGCACCGTTGACGACGCAGGACTTAATTACCTTTCTACCATCGGAAAACCCAACGTATGGCGTGTGTCCACCCTTACATTGTTAACACTTCTACGACCCAGACTAAGCGTTCTGCCTCATCGTTTATACCGCGTACATCGTAGGACTAGAACAATTTGCCTGCTGCGGTCTTCCCATCCGATTATACTTTAGGTGTCTTCAAGCCACGATAGGCTCTTAATAAACTAGTGCGCCTCACCATCAATAACTGCATCACTGCTTACCATCAGATGGGATCGCAGTCAAGCACTGGTTTATATCATTGAAAAAAAAAACTCTCTTCTTTGTCGGTACGAATTAGTACAAGAATAGCTTAATGATATGGAAGAAATCACGGTAGTAAGGTAGCGGTAAAATTGACTGACCAAGGAGCGCCGGACGTACTACACCGTCACTTGAAGAGCCCAGATATCATATCAATGATATCTTCATCAATCATAGCACACGCGTTGCATTTTAAATCCAGTGCAGTAAGGTAGCGGGTACAGTTGAACAAATAGATTGGTATACATGCTACACACGCAAAATAAACTTTCGGCTAGTGTTAAACAATGATGTTGTGTTTTTTTGAGCTGGGAGATATATCAAAATCTTCAAGAGAAAAAGAAGAGAAGGCGTGTCAGACTTTTACTGACTAAAACCACACCTATGTCCAGTTGCTCTTTACATTCTATACTCCATTTGTTTAGGTAGTTAACTGAATGTAAACTATCTTAACATGTCTTTTAACTAAAAAAATGTCTAAAAATGTTATCTAAAAATGTTTACAATTAGGTATTTTCTAAAACCGCTGTTAGGTAATTAACTAAATTTAAATAACCTTTGTTTGTCTTTTATACGATTTATTTTAAATAAAGAGACATATCAAGATTGTTTACGTTTAGTTACGTACCTAAACAGATGGAGTATAGGGCCATGGTCACTCTTTCAAACGTTCCCGTAAAAAAATATTTAGTGCTGCGAAGTGATTGTGAGTCTGTTATAACTATGTATGTTTGAAGTTCAATACCGACTTAGTACCGACTCAATACTGCTTAGTGAGCGACTTAGAGTCGCTCACTAAGCAGCACTAACAAAATACTTAAGTTTAATTTTGTGGTTATGCCTTTATAAAGGCCATTGAAAACCAGCAAACAGATACAGCCATTCTGCTAAATACTGGGTTCTATTGGTTCTTTTGGGGAGGAGCATAGTCTTAAAACAAGTTCTGACACAAAATTAAAACAAATATTGACAGTGTAGTACGGCTGTGAATATTTTTAGTCTTTATATATTTATATTGGTTTACCGGCCATAAATCACCTATCTACAAGTTAGGTAATTTATGCCGGTACACCAAACTCTTTGTTTGACTGTACTATGCGCTTGCGTCTCACGATGCGTTCGAGCTCTTTGAAATCAAACATGGCCGCCACGCACGCGCAGAATTGTAACACGTCCAGGGTTACCATACGACAATAATTCACAGGATATGGTAATGCTTTGGTATTGCGGTATACTTTGAATGTAATGTATTGTAGTAAGTAGCTTTTTTGGCTATAGTCAGTTTAGGGTTCCGTACCAGAACGGAAACCAAACCCTATATACCCTTAGCCTCCGCTGTTCGTCCTTCTATCTGCCAGTGGGACACCCTACTAAAAATAAATTTAAAAAGTTATCGGTGCATATGCATACAGATGCACATGTACCGTAAACTTTTAAAATTTATTGTTTAATATTGCAGGTGATAACGAATCTGTTAAATACTTTAGTACATATAAAATACTCTTTTCACAAATGCTTATTAAGTCTGCATTATTGGTTATATTGCTTCTGGGCCTTAAATGCCTTCCTTAAACACAGAAAATGATTTGATATCTCATTAAGGATCCAATATAAACATCATATGCGGACAGTACCCTGAAAGTATTAGCAGGTTTGATAATTGATAATATGTAAAGTGCATATGATTGCTAATTTATTTTCATGCATAAGGTCTCAACATGTTTTTTTTTTATTTTTTATTCATGCTGGAGTCAATGTTAAGACCCAAAAACCTAATTGTGTCTGTCGACTTTTTTATTTTGGTCATTAATGGTAATAATAATAATAATAATACACTAAACTGTACATTTCAATGCAACGTAATATTTGGTTATTTGAAGACATGTGACATTCATCAATCTGCATTGGGCCCGCGTGGTGGATTACGGCCCATTCCCTCTCCTAGAGAGAAAAGGCCTGAGTCCCAGCAGTGGCAACATTAAAAAAGGCTAATTATGCTTATGCTATGTAACAACATGTACATAACACATGTATGTAATTGACAGGCTCCTCAATAACTGCATCCGATTAATATATAATTTGAGAAAATATGACCATATTTCGAGCTTCAGATCCGAGCTCAAATGGTTGCCCATTCGCCAAAGAAGGAGTCTTCGCGCTCTGACTACTCTTTACTCTCTGCTCAACTCTCCCACCCCTCCTTCTTATCTTATATCACACTTTAAATATCTATGTTCTTCTCACGCTAAGAATCTGCGTTTTTCTAACAATCTTCTACTGCTTTGTCCTTCTCATACTTCTGACTTTGTTCATTCTTCCTTTCATATACAGTCCATACTTCTGTGGAATGCGCTTCCTCTCGCGATCAGGACGGCCACCAGTCTATATGCATTTAAGCGCATGTTGCGAAGTTACTTTCTGCACAAATAGTAAAGTCGTCTCAATAACCCCTTTCTTTTACTTTATATAAATATATATGTATATATTACATAAAATTATATATATATGTTTATTTTGTATATATATATACATACTTTTGAAGTTTTATTTTCTTAATATTCTTCTGTATTTTTATGCACCTGCCACATTTTCTCTTCACCACCCTAGGTTGACTGGTAGAGAATGCCTAAGGCATTAAGTCCGCCTTTGTACTTTTGTGTTGCATTTGTTGAAGTTTTAATAAATAAATGTATTATTTGGTTAGATTAATTTAAATTTAAATCGTTCAGTATACTTGATTCCATAATTTTATCTATAACATCGTTAGTGGTACTGAATAAAATCAAAACAAATTTAAAATACTATTCATTAGAGAAATGGGGAAACGCATCCAGAAAAAAAAAAACCTTTGAAGCAATTTCTACCTAACCGAGTTGTAACAGCATGGGACATGCTCCCGGAAAGTGTTGTGAAAGCTCCCACATTGGCCTGTTTTAAAAATCGGTTAGATAGCAGACTAAAAGTCTCCAAATTATATGAAACATACGCATCAGCTAATAACTGGTAGTGTGTCTTACCAAATAAATAACAATAATTAGAAGATATTTTACCCCTAATCGAGAAGAAGTCGCTATCATGAAGGATTAACCTGACAATGACAAGTCGTCAATTAAAAAAGAGAACAATCATCATGACTACACACTTACAGTCAAAATCGACAATTACTAAGATTCTAACCACACAATCACTTCTTAAAAAACCTCAAATGTGTACACAACTAATTAACATTGAGTAACTAAGTGTTATGGTACAAATTGGTGACCCTAAAGAGTCAATTAGAACCAGTGGCCTTCACAACAAGTATGTGTGGTCATAATTGATATGTGTCTAATTGGACATAACATTTATTGTGCTTGTTCCATCTCGCAGATCAACTCATTCAGTTTGGCTATGAATAGATTCACTTAGTGCTTAGGCATGTGGTGTTGGACTAAGAATAGCACTGTATAGCTTCCTTATAATGCTTCTGAGAGTCATGAGAAGATGTTACACATGTTGTCTAAACATGTAAGAATATAGATGGTGTTGAAGAAAGGAAGCTTATACTCTGCAATCAATTTTAAGCCTCTAGATTTATTAGTTATTAAGTATTTATTAATATTTAAATTAAATGTTTAGATTTATTTTAATTTTAGACTTTACATTCCCTTCTCCTCATTTTTACACACTATTGTTTACATTTCTTTTGAATTTCTCCATTAGCAGATTTGCTGCAAGAAATTTCTATTGAAATTATAATGAATTTTAATCTTTTACGTTTAACCGAGTGTAAAAAAATATTAAATTAATGATAACTTGGTATAGAAAAAGAAAACATGTAGCGCCAATTTCAAATAAAACTCGGCTAAGAAGAGAATATTGATGATAGAGTGACATTTGTAAATATGAAAATCAATTACAAAAACAAAACCCTTGGTTATGACAACTGATTATCAAGCATGAAATGGTTAGTAAAACAACAGACATTAATTATCTATAAAATAAGGTTACGACGTGTTAAATTACTGTATAAATTGCGTAATTTACAATAATATCGACGCATCATTTCCTAATATAATTCTAATTTATCTCGCTCCATATATTTGAAAGCGATCGAAGTTCAGATGTCAATTGAATTTATTACGTTATAAATCATCTTCAAATATTTCCAGGCAAACAATATTGTAGATAACAACAATGTTTCCAGATACAGAAGAACATCAATTGGTTACTAAAAGTATTTCCGAAAACATAAGAATTATTAGAATTAGTAGGATGGTAATATCCCGGTATTTGGAGCATAATATCTTCTATATCAAGACTATTTAGAGTTTGAGGAAATAACATCAACAGTATCCTTGGAAGCTTTAGAAAATATAATTTAGAGTTTCAAAGAACTTGTTCTTTGCTTGAGCAATACAGCTTATTATATTTACACTGCAGAAAATTTGCAGAATATTGCGACGAAAGAGGTAATGAAAAGCCTACTAGTAATTGAAGGAGGTCTACATCCAGTTAAGAAAGTCTCGAAAGTTAAGGCAAATTAGAAATAATACGTTCCATTCAAGATTCCTAATCAAACCACACAATTGTGACGACTCATAAACAGACAAGGGCCTAAACAATAAACCTTTGAACTATAATAACCTCGTCCATCGTAAAGCATTATCCAACCGAATCGTAAAAGACAATCAAAACAAGTGAAGCAACAGGATTGAATGACAACTCAATTTTGCATCGTAAACTTTTTACTGTTTTTATCAAAGCTATTACTTCTAGCACCTACAGAAGTTTGTAATGGTGATGAAGATGATGCTGAAATTATTGATGATAAAATAGATGGGCAGTTAAACTTGCGTGGATTGTGGGCTTATGTCTATGGGCTAGATAGTAGCTTTATTACATCTTAAAGTATGAATGATGATGAGTATTTTGATTGGACAGTTTTCTTATTTCAATGAAGACATTTTTTTCAAGTCCTTGGAATATCTATGACAGTTCTACCATTTGTTTACATTTCGTTTTGAAAACATTAACAAGTTTTATTAACTTTTTTATTACCCTTTACGAATTAAATTTTGGCACTGGAATTTATAGACCTAAGTGAAAGTTTATATTATAACTATTCTCTCTTTGATAGTTTTCAATACTGAATATGTCCACGTTACTACCATAGTTCATGTCTGTCATACCAGGTGGCGGATCCTAGCGCCATTCTTAGAACCTAACACATGTGTTGAATCTTTATTAGTCTAGGCCCTTTTTTCCTGTGGCTTGACCTGTTTAGAATATGTTGTATGTCCATGGGAAAATTTCTGGTCAGACTTTAATGTATTGCCTTCCAGGGCTGTGTGATTGTTTGAAAGAACTACTTTGTTCCTGGAACGTAAAAAACAAGTGAATAAGGCAGAAGGCAGAGTGGAAAAAGTAATTAAACGATTTCCTATCCAAAAACAGATTCATGTATTGATTTCTACCCAGTCTTTAGTGGTGTTTTCTACAAAATCGATATTAATCTTGATAAGTAGTTTCAAGACTAATAAAATCAGAATAATGGTATTCCCAAATTTAAGTTATAGTAATAAGTCTTTATAGCTCTTATTAATTCATACTGCTCAACTTCAAAACCAATACAACAATTTTGTTCTGGACTCGGTCATTTTTCTAATAACTTTATTAAATAAGGAAGTAAAAATGGTCGTCGCTATCACTCTTCATAATTTTACCATCATTAAACCAGATAATAAATCTATTATAACTAGAAAATGTTATGGTTCATCATTAGGATGCATGTTGCACAATATTATTACCATATTTTACGATATAAACAGGTCAACAAATTGAAATGTCAATAAAGAAAATGATGGTTCTGGTACTAAAAATAATAGTTTTACTGCTTAATTTTGGGCATGTGTCGAAATTCAGGTCTGACAATTTACGACTATATTAAAAGTACAGTTTTACAATCATCCTTTATTGTTTTTGCTTGTTTTTATAATGTTGAGATTGTAAATTGTGTGTCAAATATTATGGTTGGGTCATGTTTAAATGGTGTGTGATTTATCGAGTGCATTTGGACCTGTCATTTGTCGTTGATTTTTTTTGTTGTGTTAGCGTTGCATAAAACTTTGTGTTCCTAAATACCTAATTGTTAGTACCTAATTCTTATTTTTTTTATTATCTTTAAGACACATATATAGTCTTAAAAAATTAAGAATTTAACAAACTTTATTAGACTGATTTTATAAATCTGTTTTATAGTTTATTTTCTATATATAAAATATCTATAAAGTTAGTCCTGTAACATAATACTCCTCCAGGTACATAAACAGTAGCGTATTAATGAAGAATATGTAAATAAAAAAGGTGATAAACGACCGGAATGGACTTTTGGAAGCTTTTTAATCCATATGCAGCGAAAATAAACAAGATCAACTATTGTAAACAATTGCTCGGTGCGCGGGCGCACGGTACAGGGCCAGGCGATGTTTGGCATTGCTATGTATTTATTACAATAAGTAAAGTTGTTACGGACTGTTGAGATGTTTTGGTCAGCCTTTACAAATATCTATTGAATAAGAGCATCAGCCTATATGGCAAGGTTTGTTTTTTTAACCTACTAGAGCATATTGGACAGCAATTAAGCTTTCCAAAGAAATTCGTCTTTATCTTCATCTATACTTAATATTATAAGGGGAAAATATTGCTAGGTATTTTTTTCGTAATGAATAAGTTCAAAAACTACTAAAGTAATTTTAAAAATTCTTCCATCAGTAGAATGCTACTTTATCACTTAGTGACATAGGCTATATATTTTTTACAATCACGCGGGCGAAGCCACTGACAGAAGCTAGTACTGTACTTTATCAAATTTGCTTCTGAAAAAACCCTAAGAATTTAATATAGTCAACAAAATTATGGCCACCTCATCATTTACATTATCTCTTATTTGTCCAAAAAGCCTCACAAGTCTGATAAACCAATACAAATCATTAATCATCCACGAACATCCAAGTTACCCTTCACGTATGCACAATATTACGATCCCGCGTTGACGCGCACACATCGACCGTGTTTACAAATAAATCATCATTATTTTATTGCCTCGCGCCAGCATCGCCGCGCGGTGTACGCTTCCGCCCGACGGGTCATCGGACTATGTACACGTGATTTATGAACTAGGGTAGCCCTAAGGATTTGCTTACGGTTTTAGTGGTAACCCTATTTGATCCTAGAGCTTGAGAGGCTGTTCCGTCTGGATTGGTTTTGATGCTGTTAGCACTGTGTTCTTTATCTGGAATTTTGTCAATCTTTGGGTAATTAACTTCGCTTTATTTAGCTGTTTAGATTTTATTATATTATCATCTTTCGATATATCTGGTTTTCATTTAATGATTAAGCAATTTAAAAGCTTTGGTTTCAATAATTTCTTTACCACTATCATTTTTATGCATAATTAATGATTAGTTGGTAACCCTAATTCCGTTTATGTCCTTCAGTGCCACGGGAAGTCTCCCGGTCACTACTAGTACGTACTGTTTACATTTTGAACTTCAAAAATATTTGGTACTTCCTTCCTTATTGTAAATATTTGATCCTCAGTCCGGAAATCGGATATTATAGTTGAGAAAATCTATAGTTTAGAGAGAAAGCTTCATTTAGAAAGCCAGTATTCCTATTTCCTCCGAACTTTAAGTGTTCATTAAAACAATGTTTAATTTCAATAATTTGAATGCGGTGTCACGTAGAGAAATAAATATTTTCATATTTATAGCCCTTTCGAGTCAAAATGTTAAACCAAAGCCATAACATAAGCTTTAACATATGACAAACCTTATGGTTGTTATTTGCATACAAGTTTTAGATCAAACAATAATAATATATTGTTTATGACATACAAATTACTCTGTAAATATTCAGTGCGAGCGTGTGCATGCGCTGCTCTCTCTCTCTGACTAATGTTTCTAGGATATTGTCATAATTAGCACACTTGGCAAGCGGGATTGTAACTGCGGTATGTTACATATTCGAGACAGATAATTCGCTAGTTCTACGCTTGTAGATGTCGTAAAAATATTTGATAAACAAAATTGCAGGAAGTCTTAATATAATCGAGTTATGAGCGTCTTGGATAAATTATTTTCTCTCCAAATAGATATGAACATGAAGTTCCATGATGTCTTCTTAGAATTTAAAATTAAGAATCATGCTACTTATATTTGACCTTTCAAAGATGTTTGAGAAAACGTTATTATTTTTAATGAAAACGATTTTAAATTTGAGCAACGATTACAGCAACGCAGCAATGATAGTTTTGTATATGTGGACATCCAAACGTAGACATATCTTACTAATATTATAAAGACGAAAATTTGTATGTATCTAGGTACATGTATTCTCTTTCGATTTCGATGAGAGACACGAGATTATTACCTGATTATTCTGTGTGCTAGAATATTTATACCAGCAGTATGCGCCCTTGGAATATCTGTCTTTTAATTGTCTTGATTAGGACCTGTAGATGGAAAGCCAGTGCCTATTTTTACTTTGAATGTAATGTTCCAACAATATTTTCGCTATTAAAATTTATCGGTGCAATTACATGAGAACAGTACGTTCCTCTGTTAATTATTTATTTAGTAATCAATACGTGAGGGGGTATCGTACCTTAACCTTACTGATAAGTAGAAACGCCATCTTGTTAACTTGAGCAGTCAAAAGAATACATCTTGGTTTTTTTAGTTCCGTGTTTTTTATCTGTAATGAATTTGATAACGACTAACAAATACGTATGTTCTTGGATATGTTTAATTAGATTATATTTTCTGTTTATGTTTTTCTTTGGCACGCTTCTTTCTTTGTCAATAATTTCAATAAATATACTGGTTTTTTATACTTTTCTAGGTACACTTGATTAATTTCAAATGACCTTTATAATAATTTTTTTTGGCGGTGGGACATCATCTAATATTTCTTCCCATCCTGGGTGATTCGGCAGACAATGTCCTGTTTAAGACCTGCCCTTGTTCCTTTAGACTATTTTTATAAATTTCAGATAAGCTTCCTTCGACATCCTTTGACGACACCATTTTGTAAAAATCGTTTATTTCTTCCCTTTCAGTGTTACTTATTTCATTATCTTAGACCAAACGACCAAAATCTGTCCCATTAAATCCAGTTCCCCTTTCATCAGTATTTAAAACTGTATTCATTGCATTTTCATTGTCAGAAGCTACTAAAACTTGAAGAACCAATAGAACTGCCTCAGTTTAAATATCGATATACTCCGTTTCTGCCCTTGCACTGTCAATGCCTTCATTGACCTCAGTCGACAAGGGGCTCTCTGTACGGTAAATTTAGCTTTCAAGTAGTGCTCCTACTTTCTAGATAGTGAGTGACGTCTAGTTGGAGTAATGCGAATTCTTGGTTTATAACTGTAGATCACTTTGTGAGATGGAGGATGTATTTAAGATGTTATTGATCTCATTCTCACAGTTTATTTCGATTCAAGGAGTTGGTATTTTTGTTTTGGGAATGGTATTGGAGAATAAAACATACTTAACATTTGTCAAATATCGTCTCATCACTTCACACCAATATTATCATGACGGAAGTTTGTGTGTATCATTGTTACTCCTTCACGCTGAAGCTGCTGAGAGGTAGACCAAGTCCTGGAATAGTATGTAGTATATAATAACATACGTTTTGTCCCGAGAATATGTTCCTTTGATATGTTTTTTTACTATCACACGGACGAAAACGCTGGCAGCAGCTAGTGGTAATAATTATGGATAATAATAATAATATTATTCAGTTTATTTGACCAGTGCAACATTTAGATTTTTACAAATTTCTTGGATCCCACACAAGGATTTGCAGTAGATAATTACAAGATTATATTATTGAACTAAACATTATTGTGAATATGACAATATTGCATAGAATTACATAATAACTATACAAACACTACTACCCAGCATTGGGTGCTAATAACAGGTTGCCTATGCCAGCGACAGAGCAATTACGGTTGATGTTTGAAGCTCAGAAGTTGGGTGAAAAGAGTGAGGACTTGAAGACGGCTGAATGAATATGATAGTATAGTTTTGCATTGAATGAAATGATTTTATTCAGAGATAAACGTAGAATGCATACTGATGAGAGAAAGAAAGAAATAAATGTCAAAGGAAATATTTCAAGACCAAAGACCAATATAAGAAAATTAATTAAAAACAAAAACAAACCAACATGATTGTGGTTGGACAACAGGGTGCAAAAAATCTTAAATATCTCAAAATATTAAAATCATCTCCCTAACGAGGACAACAATCGCAAACTAATCACCTTCCACATGATTATTAACATATACATATTCTCACATATACAATATATACGATATATAAAACCGGGAACGGGTCGTAAAAGACGTCGGTTGCCGCACTAGGGTACATTTTTATTGAGATACTCACTTTACGAGCAACTGACACGCCTAAGGGTCTTGACCCCAGCAGCAATATATACAGGGTGCATAAACCTTCGGAATGAACTAGAATGGTCCTTGCCGTTTATAACGTCTGCAAGTTGATTAGATTGCTGTTCTCGTATATTTTCAAAGATAGGGCCTCGTAGTAGAGGTTATATTAAGAAATGAAGTCAGATGTTGAGTTTCTGTTTTTGTTTCAAATTCATCGGTCATGTTTGCTGGGTGGGTTTAAAATTATCGGTGCCAAGAACGTACAATAGTTAGTTCGTGTGCCTACAACCCACTTCCCGATTTGTTGCTATACCTACGTAACTACTATTGACTTGAGTTCATTCTCAGGAGAGGGTCTAAATCTAAGTATAGAGTCAGCATCTCCGAGCATTGGGAGTAACAGGGTGATTTCCGGAAACCCGTAGGCACGCGCTTGCGGACGACGAGAAATGGGTAGCTCGTCCAGTAGTTACCAGGTCTGAGTCCACATGGCGTAGCAGGTGTCAGCAAGACAGAAGGAACCGAGAAGGGCCGATACCTGCTTGAGCTGCGAGAAAGCGTGAACGTGGCTCTGGAACGTAAAGGACAACTGAAGAACACAGATGGGTTATAGTCAGTACCTAAATATCTGGTACGCCAAAAAATAATACAGTATATTTTAGATTTTTCATTTTACTTCGCACCTAGAGAATGAATGATATGCCCTAAATTTTGAGTGAAAGGCCGAGACTTTTAAAGATTACTGATGACCATGGGACATCTATAACGATCAAGCTGTTCTCTTAGATCAATGATATTTACCACAAGCCATCAAATTACTGTAGATACTATAATTTAAAACAGTAAGCTATTGTCATTTCATTTTGATTTAAGAGTAACCTGCTAAATTTTAAGTTTGTAGATGTTTTAGTTTCTGAGATTTCGTGATTAATCAGTGAGTGGTATTTCGCTAATATATATATAGATAGATTATTATATATATATATATTGTCCCACAGCTGGGCAAAGGCATCCCTCCATTCTTCCTAACGATCACGTTTCCCCGCGATATACTTAACATATTTATTATTTGCTGCCAATGTGCCTCTTGAACTGTCGTAATGAAACTGTAAAACGGATTTTTACGATAATGTTTTATCAAAATTCACTCCCAATTCACGAATAAACGGACAGTGTCGGAAAGATGGTTTGGTGTTTGGCGCAAGTTACAAGAGTATTATACAAAGAGGTAAGCTTCGTAAGTTTGTATGTAGGAGGTAAACTGTAAAACTAGAGAACTGATTCTGAAAACTCTTTCTTTAATAAATAGCAGCACTATCCCTTTTTTTAAGATTTGAAATCATCTAACGACTTTATCGTTTTAGGGTGGAGCGAGAGGGCGTGTCAGACTTTTACTGACTAAAACCATCTATGTTAGTTCAGTTACCTTTTGCGTTCTAGTACCACGAGTCGCCCCTTCTCACTTTTCCTCTGCGATATCCCAGAGTACTATAGGTAAGCTGTTTTTTTTTTTCATATAATTATTACATAAGTACCTAGTTTTTTGGGCGAAGCTGCTGGTAGAAGCTAGTTACATTATATTGTACGTTGTATCTCAAACTATCTACTTACTTTATTTTTATGTAATGAAATACCAATCCACTGGGGCAGTGAAGTATTTTGTTGTAGCGAGTTAATTATTTCATGGCAAATTAATTACGATGCTATCAAATCATGTTGTTAAATTGTAAATGTTTATAAGCTTTTAATATAAGATATAGCAGGCTATATTCCAATTAAAAAGGCATTATTATTATTATTTTTAAAACAGCAAGCTGCAATTTTTTAAACATATACAACACACGTTATCTATAAAATCTTAATTAGGTACTTCTACCAAAATTAGAAGGCCCTCGCTCACGCCCAAAAATTAATGCTCAAAAGTAAGGCATAACATTTTTATGATGTTACCCAAAAATGTAACTGTAGGTAGTTATTTTGTTTTTATTTTTGCGATAAAAAAATATAGACATGACTGTCGCCAGAATAAAGTGCCATCGTAATCAACAAGTTTTATTTTTATTAAACTTTTTGACGTTTGTGGCTTCCAAATACATTTAAATAAAATCATTTTGTACTTCTATGTATGGGTGAAGTCAAAATGTACAGCTACTATATATGTTTTTTTTTTTATTGGATCTTGTTAATAAACTCTTATTCGTCTAAAAATATCAATGACGTTTTCGTGTCTCTTGGCGAAAAAATATTTATTTCGTAAGCCCTTTTTAAAAAACGTTTTTTACTTGTCTAGAGCAATTCATTTACGATCTTTTTTTAAACCTTTTTGTGTCTGCACCCTTATCCCAGTTGACGTTTTATTATCCAAATTCCTTCCGTACAAATTGAACCCTTCCTGAAGTTTGTATTTATTTAAACGCGGTGCAAGTTACAAAATACAGCGAGTTTGATCTTTTAACAACTTATTTGACCTATGATTGTAGGTATACTATTTTGAATGGAATCTCTAATATTATAAAGCCGATAGAATGTGTTTGTATATTTTAGATTTCGATTTAACTTAGTATACGGGTAAACTTTGTCCTGAAATAACACATAGGATACTTTTTACCCTGGAATTATGTTCCCTAGGGATAATTTTCTTCAATCAGTAACTAGTAATTAAAATTATATTTATGTATTAGATATATGCCAATAGCAAAAAAACCATAGAACGATTTGGGTCTTTGTTCCAAATTATGAGGATACCATATTCATTTTCTACTTCATATTTCTAAAACTCGAATCTAAGACAGACCGAACCAATCAATAATAATAATTTCTTGCTATCAAAACTAAAGTTTAGCGAGTAAAAAACATGATAAAATAATGTTAAAAATAAATTAGTGGCCTGTTGGTCTAGTGGTCTGTGGCCCTGACTGATATGCCGGAGATCGTGGATTCGATTTCCATTCAGGACAAATGTTTGTGTGATGAGTGCGATCATTTGTTCTGTATCTGGGTGTAATTTATCTATAATATGTAGGTATGTATTTAGAATATATATTATAAGTATGTTTATCAGTTGTCTAGTACTCATAGCACAAGCTCTGGAGTAAAAAAAGGCAGTAAAGCAAGTACTAAAGTGTTTGTTATAAAAGAGTAGTTCAATATTTCCTCCGCTTCCGCTCATGCATCGACCCACACCCGTCCACAGTGCATTGTTATTTCAGTAAACACAATCGCAGGTGCCACGTTTCCGAACGAACGCGCTTTGATATTGGATTGTGTTTCACTACACATTTTGTACTACGCTTTTAGAATATTTCTCTAAAATAAACAAACATTTATCAGTTTATTTATTTTTAAATGTTGGGGAAAGACTTAATTTTATCTATCATCAATCTCCAATTCATCTTATCACCTTGCTTTGGATTAGTTTTTTTCTAAACTCTTAATGTCTTGAATGAAAGCTCTTAATCTTCCCATGAGACAAGAATGTACGGGATTTAAAAAGGGTTTTAAAGTGTCAGCGAGTATTAGTGATCTCAGGATGGCTATACACTTGGGTGGAGCCGGGAGAAGAGAAAAATGAGAAACACACCTCGCATGTACTCCTCGAAATTTAAAGCAGTGAAAGATAGGCTGAATCCCTTTTCCAGGGCTGCGGAACTCACCACGGTCATCATTATTTGAGCCTAAAGACTGCTGGACATAGACCTCCCCAAGCGTCACCACAACGATTGGTCCTGTGCGTCTCGCATCCATAGGATTCCCGCGACTCTCACCAGGTCATCGGTCTACCTTATAGGAGGCCTTCCAATGTTGCGCCTTCCGGCACGCGATTGCCACTCCAGAACCTTTTCGGCCTTATCGACCATCTGTTTTGCGAGCAATGTGCCATGCTTACTGCCTGCCTGGTATTATACTTCCACAACTATCACACAACGCCGTCTAATCCCAAGCTAAGCAGAGCTTGTGTGATGAGTACTAGACAACTGATAAACATATTTATATATTTCTAAATACATACATTACATACATATTATAGATAAATTACACCCAGACACAGAACAAATAATCGTGCTCATCACACAAACATTTGTCATGGGTGGGAATCGAATCCACGTTCTCCGGCATATCAGTCAAGGCCATTAACCACTAGACCAACAAGCCAGTCAGTGAGATAATTGATGATTTCCCACTTTAAAAATATCGAATCGCTCGAATCCTTTATAAAGGCCAACTTTCCAATGGGTAACGTAGGTCCAAGAACCTTATTTGCGGAAAAATTGTTCTTCAAAATAACTTCATTCATTTCAAAGGGATTATACAGCTGCAGTAGCTACCTCTGTTAGTACTTAAAGTCGTAAGTACGATTATACGAAATGTTCGAATTATAGTCTCATTGTATCAGAGGCCACCTTGCTAGCCTCCAATTGGTACCAGACTATTTAAAGACCCCCTCACACCATCCCAAGGTCCAACAGGGAACCATTAAGACGGTAATCGACGCGCGACAATAAACCGCGCGACCGATTTACGCGCGATTGTGTCGACGCAGTCGCCGTGACGCATTAAAAATCGCAACATAATGAAATAACAAAACAACGTATTAAACGCAAAATGAACGTTTATTGGTCCCTGTGTACATCTATAGTTATTGGTCGTGTGATTTATGGTGGTTATGTTGTAGCTATGGGTTTATGGGGATACTTCTAGAACTGTTTTTCTTGCCTTGATTGATAATACTGTATAACATCGTTTAGACTATACACACGGAGCGCTTTATAAAAAGGTTAACAAAGTACACCTACTAATGCAAGAGTGAGGAAACGTACACTCAGCCACTGCGATATATGACGCCTCGGGCATCGGGAATCCCAATCAAAAGGATATACTCATAGTCCTGGAACACAAAAGACAACTAAAGGAACATAGGCGTGGTTATAGTCATTAACAGTTTGACACGCCCTCACACCCCACCCTAGTGCGCGAGAAGTCATAAGATGTGTCCTAAGATTGATATATTTCTAGCAACATTTACAAAAACAAACCAAAACATTCTCCAATATTTCACTCGTAATATACAATAGTTTATAAATTATTCCTTCAACAACATTGTTGTCATCATCCTTTACTAAAGTGGTTAAGAATCCAATTTCCCCATCAGCATCCCTATTTACCCACCCAGTACCCTTTACATTTCCATATCTGTCCCTACACACGTCTGCGCGCGCACCTTAAGATTTTAATGAGCAGGGCTGCGCCTGCGCACGATTGTGTTCGGCTACTGTACACACGCGACGTTGCATGACCCCACTCTTTTTCTTCTCCTTCATTATTACCGTTTTTATGGCCCAGATGGCGATTATTGGGAATTTAAAGAATAAGCTTCCATTGACGCCCAATTTCGCTAAGCCTGGCCTGATTTCTTATAAACTTTCTTCAATATTTTGTGGATGCTATTTTTCAAAGTGACATCACAGAGATTAACTTCACTAATATTTCATTATATTAATGAATGGATACCGACAGTCCACAACTCATCCTTCCCAACTTCCCACCCACTGAAATTGCTTACATAATTAATTATTTAACCATTTTTAAACAGGATAACGCATAGTCTATTAAAAGGTAATGAAATATTCATACAGTGGCACGTATTACGAAGTGTGACAGACAAAATTTGCCTACAATAAGTGTGGATAGTTATTAGCAGCGGGTATTTATAGACCAAAGTGGGAGGTCACATGGATGCGACTAGTGTTGAGTTATATGTGATTAACCCGAATTCGTTTGGCATTTCAATAGAGCAAACATTTGCATGGTATTACTGGACAGCTTCAAAGTGACCATAATAGATAGAGACTTCAAAGCAGGACACAAAATTCGTCAAATCCTCTTTAAAAATATTAAAATATGAATAACGTTTTTTTCAATTCAATTTCTAAAGTTCTTGCTCCAATTTATAATTACAAAATGCCGGACACATTACACGCATCAGTCAGTTTTAAATCGAGATTCACTGAAAAATACGACAGCATTTTTTCGTCACGAGATAATTCAGATAATGGATCAAATGGATCCAATCTACTACAAGACAGTTTAATGCGTGTTTGGGATTATATCAACTCCAGAATTCATTTTATAAACTTTTGAGTGATTTCGCAAGTGAAGTATGAAATAAAAGAGTAACCACATTTGTACAGAAGCTATTAAACCTTCCGGAACAGTGCTATTCCCAGGATTATTTCATGGCCAGACTATTTATACCCCGGGAGCGTGGTCAGGACAACAACGACAGTCAAACGGGATGTGGAGGGACAATTTATGACCGGAACTGCTTTATAGAGATTGACCGATTCGAGAACATTTCTGAAGCCCGATTCTCGTAATCAAAACCGTAACGATATCGTAGCAACTTAGTCGTTTAGACCATTATCGTATTCGCATCCATCAACCGAGTTTGAACGACAACGATTCTAAAGTCGTTCGATCGAAAAGTCGTTGACGCGTATTCAGCTAAGACAATCGTCATTTAATCGTTGACTCGAAGCGACTCGAAGGTATTCTCGTAAAGAAACGATGTTTGATCGGGTCGGATGCCAACGACTTAACGTCAAATATTGCGGTTCAAATGTCGTTGAACAAAAGTTAGTTAAAACTAACTTTTAGTATCGTGTAAATCTCATTTATGAGAACAATACATACACAAAGTTATTGTAATTATATCGAAAAACGAGACACCACTTTTTTTAGGTCGGAAATCATCCAGTGACTTCTCCCGCTCTTGGGCGGAGCTAGGACGTATCAGACTTTTACTGACTAAAACCCACTCCTATTTTCTTTATTTGCCTTCCGTTCCAGGGCAGGGATTTACTGACATCTCCTTGAGGCGCGTGTTTAACACTACACACCGTCAACGACTCGGACAGTTACGGCTGGATGGCGAGCTACCCATTGTTCATCGTCCACAAGCCCACGCCTACGGTGGCTGGAAATTGGGGTCGGGATTCCAGCCGCTGGGGCGTGAGTGAGTCCGTTCTTTCACGCGTGCGGCTGCCTCTTTCGCTGGCATTACTGCTTCGCAGAAGGAGGTGACCGCCTGCTATTCCTCCTCGCTCCGAATCATAGTTGTACTAAGGCCCGGCGTGAGAGGTCGTTGCTTCCGGTTGCCCCCACGAGACCACAGGGGTTCTCCGCCCAAGCCAGGCACACCTCCACCTTGTCCAAAGAGAAACAGACTGAGGTGTTCAAAATGGGATGCTTTTGACGTTGACTCAAGCCCTTGTCCAAGATATCATTGGCTGACCCATTTCAAAACTTAGTAAGGACTTAAAACCTTTGACAGGAGAGCTCATAAACGTAAAATAGTCAGGTAGTAGGCATAGGACCTATGAAAAGAATTTAATTTAGGTAGAGAGAGGAGGCCTGAGTCCAAGCAGTAGGAACATTAAAAGGCTGACTATGCTATGTATGTTATGCTTAAAAAAAATGCTATTATTTATTTTTTTGTTTATTCTCACATTTCCTTCCCTCTTCCTTTCCTTCCTTGCAGCAATTACATCAAAGGAGGTCAATTAGTTAAGAATATGCTACTTTGTAACATTATGTGCGCGGTGGAGTTGTAGTCATCAAAGGAGCGGCGCGGTGTGGCCACGTACGCTCTCTTACGGAGTAGTATTGATAGTAAAAAATACTAAATAATGAGTGCTACCAACATTTAATATAATAAGTGTATATTACATATTTACCTTACTGTGATAATTGTCGAGAAATAGTTTGCCTCATATTGCAATTAGTTTCAAAACATAGTAAGAGCACTTTCTAGGGTTTGTTATGGTTTATGCATAGCATATCTCATTGACTAAATTCTAGTAACTGTTTATGGTGTGTAAATAAAATAATGATTAATTCAATAAATCAGTTTATTAGTTAAAAACCAAATAAAAGTTGAGCTTATGTCGGCTGGTAAATCTATTTGGATGCAGACAGTTGCTTATCATTTACCAAATCAATAGACGAGTCAATGACGAGTAAATTTTGAACTTTCTTGTCTCGGGCATCAGGCATACCAATTTATTAATAACTAGCCGAAAGCCTGCATGTAGTATATATTTCGATATAGTCAACCGATTGTAGTCAAACAAAACCTAAGTAATAAATCGAAGTTACAATTTTAATGTATAAAAGTTATCTACATCGATTCCATACATATTACGTGATGCGCGCACCACATAAAACTTCTGCAGATTTATCATATGCATAGATTTCTTCTTTTTTATTTTGTTTTAGGAAGCACAGTACAATCAATTGTTGTATGGGTTCATCAAATCTGAAAAAATAAATTGAGTTCTTATGATTATCATATTATTATAGTTAGCCCGTATTGTTCCACTGCTGGGCAAAGGCCTCCCTCCTTTCTTTCCAACGATCACGGTTCATTGCTGTCTCGTTCCAATTCTCCCGTCGTCCCGCCATTTCTTTCGTGGTTTGCCGCAGCCCTGCATCGCTGTTTTTGGGCACCAATCCTACGTTTTACGGGCCAACAGCTCGTTAGAAAAGCGGCAGACATATCCTGCCCAGTCCCATTTATGTTGGGCAGCCTTTTGAGACACATCAATGATTTGCGTTTTGGTGCGCAGTGTTGTGTTTCGAACATGGTCTGTTAATTTAACACATAGTATGCTGCGCTCCATAGCACGCTGGAAAACCTTTAATTTGGACTTTGGGATATTAGTCAAAGACCAAGTCTGGCACCACAGTTCAGAATGGGAAGAATACATATGTCCATCAGCTTACGCTTCAGTGACATGGGCAAAGTGCACTTAGTTCTTCTGATTATGCGTCCCTAAATTATCTAGACCAGCTTCGGCCTTCAAATTCAAATGTGGGCAGTTCTGCACGATGCTTTTATTTACACTTCTCCACTACTTACTCGGTCCACAATGCTAAGGGAGAACCCTTAGTAAGCACAATCAAGGAGTGAATGGTACACTTACCAGTTATCGGTATACTTAAATACATATATTTGCTTTTATGAAAGTTTAAACCACTGGTGTTTTTGTATTTGGTAGGGACTTATTAGATTAGCAAGATTATGTAATAAAACGATTTTTGTAAAATGTGTCCCCTAGATTTTGAAATGACAATCTGATGATTGACATTATTTTGACAGATAATGCAGAGACAAATATTTAAATATATATAGACTTTACTTTTTAAACCACAATTTAGCAAATTTCTAGGTGAAATTTATATTATGAGTAACGATTTTCATTAAATGGTTATAAACATCGTTTTTAATTCTATTTTTTATTCGTTATGCCGTAAATAGAATTTCAAAAAAAAAAAACTGTATTTCATTATCCTGGTAGAATAAATAATTATGTAACTGGCAGTATATTACAAAGTACTCTGTGGTAACCGGCAATAAGTCGTTGATAGATCGTTTAGTTTCGAGTCAGTTCAATTGTCGTTCTATCCAATCCCGATTAAGGAACACGTGAATACCGATTTTGGATAGGACTACAATCGAACGACTATAAAACTTCAACGATATTTGACTTGTTCGATTTTACGTGAATCAGGCTACTGGTCAATTAAGAGACAAGTCTCGGACCTTTTCGGACAAAAAAGGTTTTGGATCACAATAGATAAGTGTTGTTAGACGGGAGGCTTTTAGCAAGTTATTTGTCTGGTAGTGCTATTTTTTTCGCTTCCGTTAAGACGAAAAACTTTATGTTCACCTTTGATGGCATGATTCATATTAAAGCTATGCTTTGAAATGTAACTTGTTTTTGAAAACCGTTTAGGAATAGAGGAAACTATATAATTTAGAAATAGATGTCTTCAATAATGGCGTTCTAAAGTTAATATTTTACCCAGTATATTTAGAACGGGAGTCAGACATCCAAAGACCTGTTTAAGTCTAGTAGAGAATAAAAAATTATACTAAATTTATAGCATTGTTTTAACTGAGTTGCACTATTATAAAAACTAAAATAATAATTTATAAAGACTAGCAACAGTAACGTACCCAGTTTAAAGACCACATATACACGAAGCGATCTTTTAAAATGATTTCACGTATTCATAAGACTTGGACCAACAAAGACTCAAATCGATTTCAAGCCCAGGCTTCGTTACCACGTCACGATAAATCTCTTTTTCATTTTCAAATATTGCTTCAAAAACTCAATAATTACAACATATATATTTATTTGAACTCTTTTTCTGTAAAACTTCTGTAGTTCAACACAAATGAATCACTCAATATTGACTTTTAACAGTTTTTACATTTCTTTAAACAATCGTGGCTTTGACTTGTGAAATATTAATGGGTTGCTCAGTATTGATATTGCTCTCAGTTTCAAGTTTGCGAGACTAAGATGTTTGAAGGTACACGTCTTTTATTTTGGTTGAATGTGAAACTGCAACTTCCTCCTCTATGTATCATTCAAATTATCACTATTGGTTTCACAAGTTTTTTCTCTACTAATAATAATATTATCAAGGATTACTTTTATAAAACTCATAATAAATTCTCATAATGTCTTCTTACTTTAAGCACACAGTACTTGAGTCAGATAGATAAACTTTACTTTAAATTACGACCATAAAGTCTAAGCTCATCTTAAACATTCTCCATTTTTGTCACATGTCATAAAAAAAAAACAAAGAACAAAACAGTTGTCGACGTAACAGCACCCAAACATATCAGATCGATTCCGAACACCAATATCTATGTTTACAACTCAGAAAAAGCTATCGATGACAAGAAATCTCGAAACGTTTAAATAAATATCATATGTCACGATTAAACTTACACTTTTTATAAGCGTTGATATAAATGATAGAGTTATTGCATCTAATTGGCGGTGAATTTTATGTTACACCCTGAAACAATAGTGAACCACACACGACGCCCAATCACGACTCGATAACGCCTTTGTCTCTACGTCAATAATAATGGATTTTTCTTTGATGATTTGTGAAGCCAGGACGTTCACAATGAGGACGGAGTGGGATGCGGGCGGCTGAATGGCGCTTTTATTGTCGCCGTAAGCTTTTGTGGCGACACATGTGCGACCCAAGTTACCAACACAATTTCGACGTAAGTGGACGCTAACGGAATCTAGCCATTCACAGGAGAGCCCATTCTTCTCAATATGTACATTCTCAAAGCAGATTGTATAAGACGCGGTAGATAAAGGTTAGATAAACCGGCGATAAATAATGTCCCCAATTTATAATTAGATACGAACTCCGAAGCAGTGAATGGCCAGAAGATAAATGTAACAACAAAAAGAACAGCAGGTGGGAATGGTGGCAACAACGCCAATGATGCAAAACAACAAACTAATACGACACGCATCGCGCACCAAGCCGGAGCTAAAAAGGTTGGACCAGAATTAATAGTTGAAGTGGCGCGATACTTATACATCAGTTCAAAGGGTTCCAGTTAATGAATCAAACGACAGGCGACTCGCAACACCTCTTTTGTGGCTGGACAAAATTGACTTTGACGGAGCGAACGGAGCCAAAATAACCGATCGTGTCCAACCCATTGTGCGTGCTATAATTAGAACGCTTGGAAATAAACACGTGGTGGCAATTATCGCAGCAACGGGTTAAATGAGGCACCGAGAAACGGTCGTTAATGGGTACACCCATCCGGCGACGAAATCCTTCGCCACGGACCGTGGATAAAGGATTACTGGACTTCCGAGAAAGCGGACGTCTTTATACAACCAATTTCATACCCGATTTTACATTCACCATAACGAGTTGCACAACCGATATAAATAAGACGTAGGAAATAACGAGTTTATTGCACGAGGATGGAGCCTTTAAATGTTGAAACCGACTTCATTTGTAAATGTTTCCGCGTGAAGATTTAAGGTTCATCCTAACTACGCGGTGTTAGGTTAGTTTTCAAACATCAAGTGTTATTGATATGCTGAACAAAAGAATATAAAATATTGCCACTGGGGTAAACCCATACTGGATTCACATACAACAGTAAAATTCCAAGTGCTTAGTAAATTATGATTTTAAATTTTCATGGCGCAGTGTGAGGGTTAAGCCGAGGCGTGCCTTGAGGCTCGGTACTAAGGCATTAATCATTTCAGTCGGCCGGCACGGTGCAACCGCCGCCGCCATACATCACGCACCCTTTGAGCACAGCAAGTAACTCATTTGTTGAAACGCACCGTCCTGCTTTTATTAACGTCCATCCTAACATTGTAAATGTCTCAATTCTTTTGACGACTTCCTGTTCATCAGCCGTCACCGCAGCAGTTCAGGTGCTGATCTAACCTTTTTTGGTGTTTACGACTCCATTTTTATATCGCCCCAGTTACAGAAGATTAATGTTGTCGTCAATTCTGACCAGCTCGTGGTGTTCGATGTTTTGCAATAAATTATCATTAAGTAACACGTTGTCTCACCTGGACGGGGTTTTATGGTCGGCCGGCCGTAAACCACAGTTAATACGCCGGCTCTAATCTAATCTAAAACTTTTCTACCTGCTCCCGATATAAATTCTCCCGCAAGACGTAAAAAACTTAGTAAAGATGGAATAAGGTAATATTGCTAATGGAAACGAACAGCATATGCATAAAGGTGCATAAGAAACAAATACGAATTTTATTACTGATAATGCAGTTACAGTTTTAATTGAAAATGAATACAACAAAGTCAATGTTTTGAATTACAGTTAAGTTAAAAAGGTAACACATGCAATTATGTAATAAAAAGGTTTCGCAGCATGTAAAATGTTTAATGAACCACTCTATTTTATGGAGTTGGCCAATAAACGTGGTTGACGTTTAGGAGCGAGCGGGTAACGTGAAGCGATCGTAATATTAAAGGACACTTGCCTCGCAAGCGAATCATAATAAAATTACATATGTAGATGGATTCGTCTGATATGAAAGCGCTCCGCGTTCAGAGGCTAGATTATGATAAGCGGGGTACTAAAACGTTGAAAGGACTAAGTGTGGTGCGCAATGACAGTGCTTAATACTTAGCAAGGATAATAAAGACGAATTGGCTAATACTCCCGTTGCAATGATAAATACCAGGTTGTGTTAATAAAACATTGCGATTATTTGCGATATCTATGTTCACAAATCATTAATCAACAATAATATCTTTATTACATGTGCGTTCACTCTGTATTAATTTATGTGCGTTTATAAGTGGCATTTGTTTTAGACTTTTTTTTATTAATGTGAGAACAATCAACACTGACTTCAACTTGAAGTCCTTATTTATTAAACTTGCAAATAAAAGACGAAGATATTTAATAATAAATTTGTACTTACTGGGCATGATGATGATAATGAGTAGCGTGATGCATAGCTGTAGTAGGAGTGCCAGGTGGAGTAGAAGCATGGAAGGCCGCAAACGCCGAGGGGAACTGTAGTGGTAGGAAACCACTGCCTGCATTCCCAGGACCTCCCACCGACTCTCGATCAGGCATTATTTACAGTCCTAGCACTTCGACATGTTCTTCACCACTAACAGTCAACACTTCATCACTTCTATAAAGTCCAATCACAATCACTAGTTTATATTAATCACCGTTTACAAAATCTTCTGTCAGGTCAGCTCCAACCTTATCCCGTCCATCATAATCACCAACGTCATTATGTACTTATAAATTATAATTTTGTGCATTGTTGATTACAAAACGAAGTTTTCCTTCCAAATCGTGTCCCATACTTCCGTTTTCAGCTTCTGAAACAAAGAAATAATTATTGTTAATAATGTTTCCGTCTTCAAATTCGGTAGCCACATTAGAATTGCTAAAATAAACTGTTTGGTATTGTTGAACAAAAAGTGTAAATGGGATCGTGTTAAGATTGCGTGTCTGTGTGTTGTTACTTCAATTGCCTCTATTATGTCTTCATTTTACGAGCGAGCGAGACGAATTACCCGGTTTGTATTAAGTTGTTTGTAACTAATGTACGTGTTTAGACTATTTTATAGCAATATTGTATTATTGTTGGCGTTAGTTTGGCACTCATTAGTTGATTTATATATTTGCTGCTGTTAGGTTAAATACTTTAACGTCTGGCTCTTGGCGGTCAGACATGCATAAAATGCTACTGCATTACGTTACTACTGCAATTTATTAACGTTATCGCCGTTTACTTAAAGAATCATAAAGCAATTTTCTTTAACTAATTTAATATGAGTCACTAATATAATATATAGTCTCATATAATATTTTTAAGTTTGTTACCGATGCTAGTGTATAAGTTTTAGCATATAAGATGTACACTAACAAAAATAGTTCCTATTTTATACCAAACAAAACGATTTATGATTATTTGTCAATATTTTTTTATTTTTTTAATCTTCTTCTTTTCATGTCGATAAACTCAGACTAAATTTTCTCTAGCTAGTATTTAGCAACCTATACAACTCTATCATTGGTCTCGTATAATTCCTTGAAGATACAGGTGGTTGTGTAGGTCTTCACACTGGCACTGTGTATGAGATGAATCGAGGAAACCCTATTTGGCCAGAATGTTTATACAGTGGTCAGCGTAGATTGGTTACTGCATAACCACCTCTACCACCAGTTCACGTCCAGGGGAGAGATGTTCAACTTATAAAACTATAATTTCTAAAATTTGTGCCCTATTATGTGAAATTAAGGAAACTAGTTGTTTAATTGCTACTTATGTACTAGATAGTTAAGCTGCCAGTAACAGTTGTGTAGCTACCGCAGACCTGGCTCATTACTGAGCTTACATAGTTTCATGTTGATTAAGCTTATAATTTGCATGGGGAATAGCACGATTGACACGCAAACATACATTAATTCTTATCATAGAAACGTTATGTTCCTTTTCGTTAACTTCGCCTCTGGTTGTGTTCAAACTGCTATTTTCTTGAACGATGACTTAGTTGCTCCCGAAGGCGTAGACTGGAAACCTCTAAACTGTTAAGTGGCTATTTGAGTCAACCTGTAATTTTAGCGTCTTAGAGTGATAGTTTACTGTAACACTTTAACATTTAGAGTGGGTTGCACCAAGAGTTACATAATATGTAGCTAACTTAACTTTGATGGAAACTAACATATTAAGTATGTAACTTAAATTAACTTTGAAGTTAATTTTTACAATAACATTAACAATGACCATTAAATGTTATCATCGCGCAACGTCATCATTTGTCAGCTGTTTTAACCACACCTTCGCTTAATGTTTACATTATTTTTAACGTTGCCGTTTTTAACCATTGTTAAATTGGTGCAACCAATTTCAATTTCACAGATTTGATGGCTGACAAGGTATTGGCTACCGTTAAAGTTAGATGGTGCAACTCACACTTAGTACTAATGTCACTAAGATCATTGGCTACAGGTGTCTGAAGTGTGTGACGATCTGCGGGTGAAAAAAACAAAAACGATTACCTTACGAACGATTTGCTTTGTGTCTTTATCATGATTGATATGACATATGCTAAAGGCTTATTTAAGAGCTCTTGCATTAAAATTAATCGAATGTTGGTTATTCAATCATTAATTACTTTTTTTTACTTTTCATGTCGATCGAGTTCTGTAGTTGATCTATATTTCATTAACTCTATCTCTATCTAAACATAATATGTATTTTTTTCGAACTTATTAACAAAGCCGTTACCGAGTAGGCTTTAAAAAGTCACTGTTTTATGGCACTACTGGGGCGCTAGGGCCTTAATGAGCTAATAGACTAAGACAATTTCGCAACTAGGAAAACACGATGAACTGAATATGTTCACGTCTGTTGGTAAACTCGAAGATACATCAAGCTTTACGTCCTAATTTTCAATAACCTAACATTGCATAGTCTGTGTGTAACATTGCAGATCACCTTACACTGGAAATGTATAGCTTAGGTGTCGTCGAGTATACACATGCACTTTATCTCCCGTCTTATTACCATAGCACTACACAGTTCCCAACCCATACATTGGCACAGGCCATGGTCCGGAGCGAGGAGGAGTGGCAGGCGGTCGCCTCCTTCTGCGAAGCAGTAATGCTAGCAAAGGAGGCGGCCGATCGCGTGAGGCAACGGCAACGGTCCTCACGCCCCAACCGCCGCCGGGATTCCGATCCCGATTTCCGGCCACCGTAGGCGCGGGCTTGCGGACGGCGAGCAATGGGTGGCTCGCCGTCCGATCGTCCGGTAACCATCCGGACCGAGCCCAAGTCGTCGACGGCGCGTAGTGTTCCACGCGCGCCTCAAGGAGATGTCAGCAACCGTAGGGGCCCAACAGGGTCGAAGCCTACTGGGGCCATGGGTGATGCGAAAGTGACCCCCGGGGCCCTGGAAAAATAAAAATGGCAAAGAAGGAACCCATACAACAAATTCTCCGGCCATTAGTGCAATTACATTCACGAACATCCACAACAAGACTAGTTACTTGTTCAACTTACTTAGAGACCGACCGAAGATTCGGTTTCAGTTTCGGCAAAAAAAAAAACTGATTCTGGCTAGTATTTCGGTTCTGTTTAAAAAGTGGCCGAATATTCAGCACGACCGAAACTAACACCTTCTAGAGACTAAAAAAATGTCTATCTTGTTCGTATAAGTATTTTATCGCTTTTGGGTTAGCATCGGTTTCTTCATTTATTTATAATTAAGCATAAGCTATATCGAAATATTATTATTATTATTGACAGGTTTTCTGTTACTTTGTCGGTTTCGTTACTAGAAATGTCTAATCGGTAAAATCGGCCAAATAAGAGCTGAACATTCGGTTACGTTTTCGGTTTCGGCTGCATGCAAATCGTGTTTTGGTCAGACACTAACTTACTATGTCTATTCATACTCAAGTCTTTCTAGATCACGTACTTCTTACTCACGTTTAAAAGGTGATTTGCCATCTTACTTTGTAGCGTCATTAGGACTGACTGTATAAGCGTTTTGTGCTGTTTCAAAGTTTTAATCATTTACAGTTCTATATTATTTTACAATTACTGCATACTGTTTACAAAATATAAAAAAAAACCTTAAAACTAATGAAAGCTACAATTCGGGCTTCTAAAAACTCCGCATCGCTGTCGACCGGGTAATGTGCCCAAAAGACTGGCGGTATTGCCACGCCTAATGGCATTGCGTCTCTTCTATCGAAACTAAAAGCCAGCCCTTAGGTCAGCATGAAGTGTCAGCATGATGTTTAGGTATATCTTTATATAATTTGTGAACACGTTACAACTAAATGAAGCTTGCAGTGTTTTCCCATTGTTTTGCATTTATAATCAATAGCCTGTACAATATTTCCATAAATTGAGTGACATTTTTAGATATAAACAAATGCTAATAACTCTGCTGTTTCTGAATATATTTATTGAGACTTTCCTTAAATAATAACAAGACCTTTTCTAATAAGCCCTTTAAGTATTTGTACTAATTAAAAACTAGTGGTGTATTGGGTGTAAAGCTCCATTCTTCCTTCTCGCTCGCACGCCTGACATTTTATCATGTTATGGTAAGGCCTCAAATGTATTTGACACAAGTCCGGCTGCCTTCGGATCTATCTCGGCAATATTTCATGCATCGTTGTCTCGACCTACATTGTTTTTGCAATTGATGTCTCGTTTGGCATAGTCGAGATAGTAGACGTAGTACCGATATTATTGTGAGTTCGTTTTGTGTCAGTTACTAGCTACTGAGATGTATGAGAGACATAAACAAGGCATTAAATGGCCTTGATTTGTAGGCAATGCTGTCAGGCTCAATTTTGGTTATCAACTTATTTTTTTTTTTCATTATTATTATTGATAGGCTCGCGATTGTCTACTATCTCACCTGATGGTAAGCGATGATGTGTTCGACGATGGAGCACGCTTACCTAGAAGAAACTATTCACTCTTGACTCTTGAGTTCGCGGCTAATCAGAAAACAGACACCAGGAAGGGAAATCCACTCCTTAATTGTACGTTACATAATGATTTTATTCATGTTATGTTTATTAATTTAAAACTTGTTGTTCCAAACTCGCGGTAATTTTATTAGGCTTGTGTTTTTAAACGGTTTTTATATATTATGTCCATAAATAATTTGTAGTGTGTTTAAACCATTTCGGTCTAGTCTTATAGACTAGTTGATTGATCTAGTGTTTTGTGGTTGAAACAAATTTCGGGACAGCGTTCAGTCTAAATAAACTTCATCGGCATAGAGTTATGTTGGTCTAAGATCATTGGTTGAAAAAATGATCTATCGAAAAAGCGTTCGTCTGTCGGACGTGTATATACTGATACACTCGGAATCAGGAAAGCATACCATTGTAAAAAATGTAAATAAAAAAAAATAAAAAAATGTAAATTGTGTCATGTATAGTGTTGTGTTATTTAATGATGTGGGTGTAACTTACCTGAATAAAGATTATTATTATTATTATTATTATTATTATTGTATCCAATCAGTTCTAAATATTTTCTGTGAAAGTATAAGATCTAATAATGATTTTTATCTCGCGTGGCCCGGAAATCAGATAGTATCGTCATATTTAACATAAATTAACTTTTTGTTGAGGTGGTAAATCATCAAATATCTACTTCCTCTCTGGGTGGAGAGGAGGACGTAACCTGCTCCATACAGATCTACGCTTTGGAATATGCAATTAGCATCATTTTTTTGGACTGACTGACTTCTTGACATTTCAAAAGTGCCTGAAAATGATTTATTTGAAATAAAATGCTTTGAATCTTCGAATCATAGTTCGTGCCTAACTTCAGAGTGGCCAACATATTTCGACCGTGCTGTACTTTCCAACTACAATTATACTAAAGTACAATTACTTTGTCATACTCTAAAGGTTTGCCATGAAATGTCGTTTAAGCCAAATCTGTTCACCTTATATCTGCTGTGAAAAGACAAGACAACTTTTTAATATAATAATTATATAGCAATGAAGTCTTCATTACCCTTTTAATAAGCTCTAATTAGCTTAAAAATTAAATAGACATGGGAAACAGTCTTAATTGCGACTGAATCTCGACAACTCGTGGCGACAAAAAAAATCGTGCGACAAATTGCGAGAGCTGTACAAGTTCAGACTTCAGAGTGGTAATTTTCAATTACGGGGAAATTGGGTGTGGTGTCTTTTATAGCGGATAGTAATAAGCTTTTAATTATGAGTTATATAAAGAAAAAAGTGTTGTGATCGCTCTGAAAATATATATAAATAAAAAAAATATATATAATAATTTATAATACATAAATGATACCAAATCTGGATGATATTGCATCTTACAGAAGAAGACAAATAACAAATACAACATGCCAATGAAAAATATACGGCTGTTGAAAAAAGATGTGGACTGATCGATCGCTTCAGCTCATCACTCACGCTCTATCACATAAGTTACCATCGGAAAAATTCCTTCCGTAATTAATGAAGATGTGATTGTTAGGGACGTGGCTCAAGCATTGTCCTCAATAAGGCTACGAGTTATACTCGAGTAATGAATCGATCGTAAAACCCGATATCGATATATCGATACTCATTTTCATTCAATGAGATTTACGATGTTTATGCATGCAAAATTGGCGGGCGTTTCGAGTGTCGACTTTTATCGGCCATTCAAAAATCGAATCGTGAATTTTGAATTTCGTATGCGTCGGATTAATGGTGGATTTTATTCTTATTTTGTGCTTTGTAAAGTGTCAAGTGATTTCGAAGTTTTTATATCAATCATAACTTTCGATAAATTAAAGTTGGCAAGAGAAAGTATTAGTGGTGACGCCAACGCAATTATTGATAAGAAGTCCTTGTTGTCTAACTTTCTAATGATTACAATGAAACGTCCTTGTGAAATATTATTGGCACTACAATAATAATAAATGAGTCTATTGATTTCTATGAATAAATACGCATAATTTTACATTGAAAACTTTATTCTGTGCATATTTTTACATAATATTATAATAAATCCTAATCATTCCAATAATGAAAATAAATAAATGATACCTTTGCACATTTTTCACAAATTTTGTTATAATAAATCCATAATTTATCGATTCTTTCACAACACTATCTTCAAAATGAGTGCGGCAATGCGCGGACGCATGCCGCGTCTCTTAATACGGCCCTTAATTACGATTTAATTGTTTTTAGCGGCGGAATTGTTCCGAGCCCTTCTCAGAAACGCAACCGGACTGAATCGATGGTGTTTTTAGTTGCATTGCGATCATTCTAGAACCTTAATCAGACGAATATTTTCGTCAAATTAAAGTATAATTGTTTTTAATAGGAATAAAGCCTTGCCTATTATCTGCTGACTTCTAACACCAATTTAGATTAGTTTTATTTCGCATAGTTAACTTATAGATAAGACAGGTCAAGATATTACTATGCGATCGTGTAGTTTCTAGATTATTTATTGAGATGATTGCTCAGAAGTTTATGTTTATACTATGTTAAATCGTCCTAATTAGCTGTTATTATATCGCAACCACCTATTAAGAATCTAAACAGCAATAAAGCATGAAATTAATGGAATGAAAATCAAAGAGACAAAACCAGTTTGTCGATATCGATAAATTACACGATCTAGAAATAGGGCAGCTCTATTAGTCACGGATGAGGTGAGGTGAGAGTAGAAGTGGTTGGACAAAAATGTTTTTTTTTTTAACACATTTGTATGTATTGTCGACAATGGTTAGTTACAATTTCGATTTATGTGATGACTCACTTTTTGTTCGTGTTTAAGTTAAATTAAGTAACTGTAATTATACAAAATGATAATTAGTATACAACTTGATGGTATCTCGAACAGAATAGTAATAATGCGTGATATTGTTTAATTAAAAGGAATGAATATGTATAGCACTTATGCCGTTATTTATTGAATTTTCACAATTTTGTAAACTTTTTTCTACAGGATAGGATAGCTAGTGAAACTTTACAGACGAGAATGACTATATTTTAAAAATACGATACGCTCGTATACATAACATTCCTACAACTATGCATTATGGGTCATATTTTTGAGTGTATTAATAACATCCCCTCCCTCCCTCATCCCCTTCATCCCTCTTTCTGTCGTAGTCGGGCAAAAATAGCAGATTTTAGAAATTACAATGTCATCATGTTTCTCTCGCTAATTTAATTTGATGTATTAAATATAAAATTCAAATAAAACTGCGTTCTCGCAACATTTTCAGGATTACTTTCAGATACAAAAATATGTGTCTGGATATCTATATCTTACATTAATTTAAAAATTTTGAATTGTTTTTTTTTTATTTTTTTTTATTTCTGTGTTCTTTTAAAATAAAAGCAACAAGAAATATGTAACGATATTTTTAATATATAAACTGATTTAAAAAAGCGTATATGGAGTTTTCTAGCACATTCTTCTACATAGAGATCTAAGCTTTGGAAAATGCAATTAGCATCATTTATATGACTGACTTTTAGACAATTCAAAAGTGTCTGTAAATGGTTTATTTGAAATAAATGTTTTTAATTTTGTTATTTGATCTAAGTCAATAAAATACCTTTTATTATTTTCTATACATTTCAGTTAAACCTACGTGAATCTTACAAATCAAAACGTCATGCCAATCAATTACCTTCCAGAGAAAGGCTGATACCGAACAGCTCTTAAATCTGACTTAAACTGACAATTAAGACTGTCAGTCAAGTCAAAAGGTTCAATTAAAGTACCTACAGATATCTGTATATGACAGATTTGGAATCAGAACCTGCTAAGTACTTGTGTAAATTTTGTATTTATCGTTTCATCTGACTTGGATTAATGGTTTCTGTAGAAGGTAGCTTTCGGAAGGTAAGGAAAAGAATAATTGGTTTTGGAGGAAGCTCATGTCCGGTTGTGTATCAGTAATTGATTCATAACCATTGATACACTAGGAATTGGTCGTGTACCATGAATGCATTCATAAACATGTAAGCTCACATATACAAGACATCCGGAACAACTATCTGTAAGTTATACAAATATTTTTGCCCAGGGAATTGAACCACTGAGGGAAAAACCCACTCCTGTTCCTTTTTTGCAATTGTTCCAAGGATCTCTTTCGCATCACCCACGGCCCCAGTAAGCTTCGACCCTGCTAAGCCCAACGTCTTCATTTTTCTGCGATGTACCATAATGTGGTTCTCAGCTCTAGCGTGGTGTGCTGTCAATGAAATAATGTTCAGAATCGTATCAGAACTGCAAAAAAATATCTTCCTACAAACAGAAAAAATAACCTCTTCATAATAAACGGCGCAAAATAAACGCCACGCTGTGTTCAAAAACGGCGATCATAAACGTAGAAAAAGGTTGGCCGGCTAAATTGGAATTGGGTGGCTCATATCAGCCGAATGCACACACACACGGCTGAGCAAGTCTCCAAAAAGTGGTTACCTATGACTGGACGACGCTGCCAAGACCCACCTGAGAAAAGATGCCAATCACTAAGGCTGGTTCGTGGCTCGAGAAAAGAATAACTTGAAGAAGTTGGGGGAGACCTTTGTCCAGTGGGAAAGTATAGACTAGACGTAAAATAAATAACCAGCGAAGAAAATCACTGGAAGAAAATCTGTCAAGCCTGAGCTGAATGACGATCAATGTGTCTTACTTCTCTGTTTGCAAAGATGCCTTCACAAACAGTGGCAAAAAAAAAACTGTCGTTGAATATGCGGCCAACATCCCAGTCTCCCTATCCCAGTCCACGGCTGGGCATAAATGTTTTCCAAACGGGTAAACACACAACCACAAAATTGCAACGTTTGAACCACGACATACGGAACAAGGCTAACATAGCACAATAGTTAACTGCAAGCCTTAACTAGCCAGCTATGAGTCAAAAAATCTTTATAAAGACTACAATGAAGATATTTTCTGATACTATGTCCGATGATGACATCAGACTGTATCACAATAATGATGGTATTAGCATGATGATCATCATGTGCAATAAAATAAGGTAGATGTAATATATCAATGGTAATAGGACGCTTGTATGCAAAAAATATTTCATGGCTCGTTGAGAGAACAATGTTGAAGTTTGTTTTGTTGCAAGAAGGTCGTTTTTTGACCTTTGAACTTATTTAAATAGTAGTTAATGAGTGATTTTTTATTGAACTATCTTCAAATGGAGACGAACTTTTAAAATATATATATTTTATTCAAGTATTCAGTTTATATTTTAACCCCAAGATTTTCGCAAAATTTTCATGTTTTTATGACAAGTCATAAAAATACTTACTATCTACTTAAAACATAATTTTCCTAAATCTGTAAGCTGCAAGGGAAACATCTCCTCGACTGCATTTCTTAAAAACGAGAGTCAAATATTACCAAGAAAGTGAATCTGTTATACAGTGACAAATCTTCCCCAATAATTATGCAACTAAATATGTACACAGACTAACAATCAGCGATACAAAACAATCAACACGCACAACCTTACAAAGACCTTGATTTTCACTAAACACAAACTAATAAAACTATAAATTAATATTCAGCAACAAATAAGGTAACCAGATAAGCGAGCCAAGCCACTCCAAACTTTGTTATAAGGGGCTATTAGGCCCCTTGCTCACGAACTCATTGCCCCGACATTGGATATAAGTCAGTACACAATAGGAACACTCATCATTTGATATGGCCTCAGCTTGCTCGAATGTGTTCTGAACGCGAATCGTCTTATTAGAGAGCGTTTAGTCTGTCTGCTCACTTGCGATTTGTAGTGTCGTAAAAAATGGTGAAGGACTTATTGGCTGTCTGACGCTTTTGTCGCATTGATGTCTCATTATCATGGCGGAACAGTATCTCTTTTTTTTTCGACAGGTTATTTTCTACGCTAGGTGCATGCGAAATGTTATCCTTGAATTGACCAAACAGGAGATATTTTTCATGAGCGGCTATGTTGTAAATTAGACGAAAAACTATTTGATTCAAGTTACAACTCACATCAAGCCATTAATCTCCTTTCAAAACAAAATTAATTACATTATATTAACGATCACAATCGTAACTAGCCAACAATTAAAATCTCGATTTAAAGCCTCCTCATAAATCGAAGTAAAATTATTTAACACCAGGTTTAATAGATATCTTAATTCATTTCTCGTGTACCACAACTTTATAGGCTAGATTCTAGATCATCTTAAAGATTTTATAGGTGACTCACAGATTTTCTATTAAGAATATACCCGAGCAGACCATTTATTATGGCAATAAACTGGTTGACATCTAACTACTGGATAACAGTAAATAAAGGGATCATGATTATATTTAACGTGAGTACGAAGTTAGTTAGTTTTCGATGTTGCTAAATAAGTTATTATCAACTTAAGTAAATTAAACGAATATGATTATGACCAGAAGCAGTTTGAATGAAGATGAGGACAACCAATCCACAACCAATCTCCCTAGCATAGCATAGCTTAGTCGGCCTTATAATGTTCCCACTGGTTTGACTCAGGCCTCCTTCTATGAGAAGGAATAAGCCATAATCCACCACGCAGGCCCAATGCGAATTGGATGTCATATGTCTTCGAATTTTTGCTCCCGAATCTCCCTAGACTTTTCACAAATATGTTTCTGGTCGGCTTTCAGTCTTACTGGATGCTAGAACCCAGTAATTGGGTTATATGATATCCCTTCCAAGACTAACTTCTAACTAACAGTAACAACTGTCAGAGAAAGACTGTCAGCCGGGACCAACGGCTTATCATGCTGCCCGAGGTATAAAGGTAACTCAGTATGTGATCGATTGTCACCCATCCACGTATCGAACTTGCGTGGGTGTTGCTTAACCTCGAAGTTCCAAACCTATTTAAAATAAAAAATATTTAAATACATAATTGAAAATGAATGCACACATGTTTTGGTAGAAGAAGTAATTGATGACCACATTCTAAGCTACTAAAATCTGACCGTCTAAAATAAATCTACAACAGTAACTGACATGAATAAGTAAACCAACTAACTTCCGTCAACCAACCCAAGAACCCATTCCTTCCACCACGTCCCAAATTTTCGAAACGTCATCAGCCTCACCCATCCACAGCCAAATACATCAATGCTAATCCCTGGAACCTTAAACCAGCGGCTAATCCTTTCATCAACGAAGTTAACATTCGCGGTATACTGCGCAGGGACAACCATAAATTATAATGAGTTTCAACGCCACGCCGCTCGTATATGGCCCTTCGGAGCGGTGTCAACTCACTCAGTACGTGCACGTCCGGCATTATGGCGTCTGTGTTGTAGCTGGAGATAGGCTGAGCTATGAATGATACAAGTTTATGCTGATTCCTATAAACGTAAGAATAGCAATGGAATTGGGACGTCTTGTAGCTCACTCTTCATGCGATGCTACTGTTTTTTCGGTAGCTTTATGAGAATAAGAACTAATGCCAACTATGACTATCAAAATACCAAAAGTTTCATGCTTGCTTAGAAACACTAAACAAATCAATGTGCCACAGTCATAAAACAGAAGTCTCTGATAAAAACACTAACAGAAAAGACGACCACGTTGTTAAATTGCTAAGAAAATTATAAACTTTGTTTCTATTCAGTCATAACTTATTTTAAAATGGAACAGTTCTCCTGCCTAATGCTTTACTATAGCTACTGGTGGACAGTAAACTTTTTGCTTCAGCTAGTGAATAGGCACGTATACACGTTTGTAATTTATTATATTCATAAATACGGTGTATTGTATTGTAAATGTAATATTTAAATAAAAGCATTTAAATACAAAGATTACTACTTAATTTTAAGGCCTATGACTCTCTCAGTAATATAAGGAACGATGTAAGTAGAGGTGTCATGTATTTATGTCTGAATCTTCATTTGATTTAAACATAATATAATTTTATTAGTAATTATGGAAGGGATAAATTACAAATATTTAAAGAATATATTATTTAGTGAGCTAGAGGACCGACTATGGAAGATAACGGAAGTAAATAGTAGAGGGAACCAAAAAGCGATATGTACTGAAGCAAGAAAACAAGGTAAAATAAATGATCACTTTGAGAATGATAAAGGCAAATTAACAGATCAGATACAAATACTTGAAAAGCTTAACAAATTAAAGAACCTTCTAAGAATCAAACAGTTTTTTGCACAAATGATCACAAACACGGAAATTAGTATTCCATATAAGTACTGAAAATTGTTTCTTAATCCAGTATGCTTCGATTTAATCGACCGTGACTGTCATGACAGACAGACTGACAAAAAAGGATGATGCTATATTTAAACACTATTCCTTTTGGATATACGGAATAAAGTGAGTCACCTAACTGTTATTCGGATTACAATCTTATTGAAATATTGCGACGCTATTAAAAATGCGTTTAGCAAGATACGAACAGCAAAAATGATTTCTGCAATTTTTGCAATTCACAACCTGTCACTATGACAAATAATTTTATTCTCTTCCACCTCCTAACTCTTTACTTATGACCATAATTGTAGCATCATCTATGATTTCAAGTTGATCGTTATTTAACTTGACATGTATCATAGCATCATAAACGCGATTTTATTTCTGCTTTTTATCAGGTTCATATTATGTAGATCTATATCTACACCGCGTATAATTACGTCTATCGATGCTAACTAAGAATCATATGCTTGCAGCTGCAACACATTTACGACTACTACAACCACGATACTTTTTATTATATTACTTTATTGTCCTTGTTTTGCAGATGTTCTTTGATACAAATATTCAGTAGGCTCAGCTTTAGCTTTGGCACATGTCACAAAACCGTTGCTCGTGATACTTTAGCGGCGACATTGACTACATTTGCACCCAGCATTTCAATAAGCTCAACCGTATACCATAACATATATCTATATGTTATTTCAGACGCGTATTTTGGTACTATGTTCATTCACAGTAAAACTTTATTTATGTTTTCTAATTTTTATTGCTCATCGCCGTCGACTACTTAATGACTTGACGCCTCTGTTTACAAAATTAAACTGTGCGCTCCCGAAAATAGATGCAGACCTGAATTAGGAAACAATAAAGTTGAAATTAAGTATGGGGCGGTTGTAAAGACGTGTTTGGTAATGTTTGGTTAGCGTATTCACGCCACGGTGAAGGAAGTGAAGAATAAAACTAGCAGCGTCGAATATAAAGCTGGACAATAAAAATTTTAGGTGAAACTTATTTATTTACATTATAAATTTATTTTTACACATTGATTGGTAGTCATTTTCTGGATTTATAGGCGGTGGAACTAGACGCTTTATTGCTTTCTTTATGGTCCGTTTTTTTAGAAACTATAAATTTGACTCCTTTTTTTTCTAAACGAGGAACGAATTTTAATCCGTTTAAGGCAAACTTTAGAAATGAGCTCGACATGTGTAACAGGATTTGATCTGACACGTTATTTCTTTGACATTTTTATGGTGTGGATTCGAGTTTTAAACAACTTTGATGGTCTTTTGATAGCTGTTGTGAATAAACAGTGTCATTTCGGTGTATTGGTTTTTGATTGGTGCTTTTGTTTAGTCCAGTTTGAATGACTATGACTCCACTGACTAACATGGTCTAGATTGTAAAATTACAAGTAAAATAATCATAAATTATAATAATAATAAACTAATCATTCAAAATGAGCTTTATCTTCTAAATACAGTAGACAAGAGTGATAGACTAAGAATCTTCAAATAAACAACAACAACTTTAAAATATATTTTTGCAACCAACCCGTCCTTCAAAGTGAAGACAAAATTATATAAAGCAAACGGAAAGTGGTTTATTTAGGGAACAAATAAATAACTGATATAAATGTTTTATCGCGGTCATATAGACGAGAATCAATAAAAATCACGCACTCGGACTTGGCCACGATCCATCATCGTATTGTAAAATAAAATGAGTATTTTGGAAGTTTATTTTTAGCTCCGTAAGTACTACAACGGATTTAGGTAAGTGATTGATAGAGTAGGAGCAGGCATAACACCCAATTATGATCATCAACAATATATAGACACAGTTAGGTAAGAAAAACACAATTTCTTTTTTTAACAAAATATGGGAAAATTTATAATAAACTGTAAAAAGGCTGCAGCAGATTTTGAACATTATAGAAAATATTTAGCAGCAGCATAATAATATTAAAAAAAAAAATTATTAGAACTTCGATATTGAAGTCTAAAAGGTCACCAAACCCCAAGCAAAGACGGTCCAAGTAACGTTTAATTTTTTTGGACCGTATCTTCAACTCGAATCTCCAACAATATTGACAATCGTAACAAATGAGATATTTCAAAATATTTGACTAACAAAACAAGAAAATATGTCGACTCTTGTGACCGTAATCTTAATTAGTGGAGACAAAGCTAAAAATGGACAGCATGACGAATTAAACAGATGTAGTTGAGGTGACCGAACGAAGTCTTGAAAGACAAAATCTTAAGTAAAATTTCTTAAAAAAAATTTTTGTAATGATAGGTAATTTTTTTTAGAGATACAAAATACACATAGAATCACCAAGAAGTAAAATGTAGTGATTAACCTTTTGAGTACCGTAATTAGAGAAACAATAGAGACAATGAACGGACGCCGGTGTTCGCTTTGGGTTGAATTAAAGTAATTTTCCCGTTTTATTTTATAGCCTATGTTTAATCCAACAAAGCTGTGATCTTATGCAATTAATGGAGAGGAAAATAGCAATTAATGTGACACAAGCTATTGAATTGGCTAAGGCCTAACTCCATTATGCAGAGTTCAGCATAACAGAAGACAAGAAAATAGAAGCTATTACAAATGCTACTGGTTAAGAAACAGCTATCGATCCAGTTTATTGTCCTAATTCCATTAAAATCTAGGCAAAACATGCAGAAGCTTTTCACCTTGACGTTGATGTAATCAAATAAATTAGTGATTCACTGTATGAAGTGATGTTGGTAGGAGAAAATTTACGACTTAACGGAAAACTGATTATATTCAAACGATGTCTAGAGGTGTCCCCTGAATAACTTGTAGAACACTCCTTGGTCATACAGATCAGATTATGAGATAAGATTTATTGACTTTTCCTTTTCGATGGTGACATTTAGGGTACTAAGTGGAACAATGCCTTGGCAGGAGCCTTGAACCTAATAATTTATTAGAAATATGATGCATTGAAAATTTAATATGGATATAAGAGGCAGTGGGCAGGGAATATTGCTTGCAGAACAGAAACTCAGATAGGGCAGAAAGGTTCTGCAGGCCTAGCCAAGTTACAACCGTTTCATTTCTAATCTCTTTCTACAGTCAGTAACGCCTCCGATTCCTTTGTTCTGACCACGTGAGTTAACGTTGACATGATGTCATTCCTGCAAATTTGAAGTTTCTAAAAGCATAACGATTGCAAATTATAAACTTGGCTAAGCCCTCTGAAGTGGTGCAGTGTTGGAAGGCCTCCCAAAATGTGGACTGAAACCCTGGTGAGAGTCAAGAGAATATGATGGAAACAAGTCGCATAAGACTGCTAATTGTGACGACACTTAGGGGAGGTATATACCCAACAGTGAATGACTTTCGGCTGAAACTATGATGGTGGATACAAAGGTTCTTTCAAAAACGGGATTGCAAGCAGTGAAGAAACCGAGACGTCAACAGCTTGCAATTCTAATAAAATATTGAAGTGTCTAGACAATGAAGATGTATTGCAAATCCAAAAATGTGTGCGTCAAAAGTTTTGCCAACCCATAAACGAACCACGTCTTGCAAATTATCCCCACTACAGGCCTCACATTACAATTATTTCATTGCAATACACACTCCGCATCGACAATGAGTCCACTCGATTTATGAACCAAGAACCAAAAAAGATCGATGTTTTGAATCCAAAATCTGTTCGCATGTACTCAAGAGTCACGACAGGCGGTACAGTAGGGATAAATACAATAAATTTTTCATTGCTTTAGTGACGTACGAATTACATGTCAAGAGTAGCGATGCGGATTTAGTGTGTAGTAGTACCTTATAATATGGAGACGTGTTTTATTTTTTAATGACTGGTGGGTTATGGCGCCTCATCGTGATTTCACCTATATATGATTACCTACATAACATTTTGGACTAATCGTTGTCTTCCATACAAAGCGTTTGACTTTGCAATACTTTCTGTATTGTCAAATAGCAGTATGTAGAAAGACTGACGGGAATTCTTTTTTTTATTCAGAAGTAAAAAATGTCCTCCTGCTCTGGGTGGAGCTAGAAGGAGTGTCAAACTGTTACTGACTAAAACCCACCTGTGTTCCTTCAGTTGCTCTTTGCGTTCCAGGTCCGCGGTAACTTTTCAAACAATCAAATTTAATTATTTATTATGATATTTAATCTAGTCAATTCAGTTACCAATTATCATGATTTTTTGCCAGACTTGACTGGCTGTTAGCTTCATTCGAAGGTTTGATTTGATAAAACTTAGTAAATTATTTCGTCGGTATCTGCCATTAATTGTGTGTCAACAATTTCAACAAGTAGAAAGAAATCTTTAAATAACTCCTCTTGCTCTGGGTGGAGCGAGAGAAAGGCAAACTTGTACCAACTAAAACCCACCGTGTTTCTTCAGGTGTCCTTTGCGTTCCAGGGCCTCCCCGTAACTAATAATCCCACACATACTTATGTATATCTTTTCGTTGATAGTAGATTTTCCACATAATACAGGTATAGTATCTACATTTATTGGGGCCAAGGGTCTGCTTCTGAAAGGAAGACTCGGCCCTGTTATGAAAGGCAACGAAGGAACAAGAGTGGGTTTTTAGTCAGTAAAAGTCTGACAAACCCTCACGGGGGCGTGAGGGTTTGTCAGACTTTTACTGACTAAAAGCCCCAAGAGCCAGGGAAGTCATTGCTTAAATTTCGCAAAAAAAAAATTGTGTCTACATTATCATCTTCAACACCCAAAATCAGTTTTAGACTAATATCCTAATTAGCCCCAGTAATAGAAGTAGCTTCATCATTACAGTTTAAGTAATGATTTGACCTCCTGACCTTGGCCAGACATAATTTAGATAATTTGTTATCTATAAGTGCACGTGGATAATTAAGATTGGCACCTATTTCATATATAATATATCTTAATGTACAATTAGCAATGACCTCAGTGACCACCCAACGAGAAGGCTCGATGTTCTCGCAGATGACATCTATAGTAATGCAATGACAATAGAATAAAATAAACTTATTGTACACTCAACATCATCATTTTAGCCGACAGACGTCCATTTTGGACATAGACCTCCCCAAGTATCGCTACAACGAATGGTCATCGCATCCATTGGAATACCGCTACCCTCACCTGGTTATCGGTCCACCTTGTGGGAGGTTTTCCAACACTGCATCTTCCGGTACACGGTCGCTACTCCTGAACCTTTCGACCCCAACGACCATCTGTTCTGTGAGAAATGATCCCTGCCCAATGCCACTTCAAGTTTGACGATTCTTCGGGATATGTCGGTAATTTTAGTTCACCTTCGGATATACACTAACATTGGAAAATCATCAAAAAACTTCTCCCTTTGGGTGGAGCGAGACGACTACTGACTAAAACCCATAGTGTTCCTTCGGTTGCCTTTTATTGTTAGGGCTGCGGTGACTCCTTCAAACAATCCGCAGTCTAACTGGCCCCATCTATTTTGCTGACCTCTCTTTGAAGTACGCGCCATAGACAAATCGGGCTCGGTCCTTACCGGACGAGCGGATGGCGAGCTACCCATTGCTCGCCACCCGTGAGCCTAACTGCTGGGCCCCTAAGGGCTGATGCCGTTAGGGCCACGTTGAATTTCTATAAACGAAAATCGTGGTCCTAGAACACAAAGGCCAACTGAAGGAGACAGGTCTGGATTTAGTCAGTATAATACAAAAAACACGCCCTTTTACTTCACCCCAGAGCAAGAGAACTCTAGTCAAAAACAGTCACAGACCATTTCAATTCTATGCCATAACATTTGATCACCAATTCAAAACTCAAACAAATCGAAAACATTTGATCTCTATTACTGCGTTCAAGCTTGCCAGCAAACCACACAGTACAAATTACGAGAGCGACGCGTGCGCAGGCTTAGCTCTGCGGTTAGACTGGATTTCTTTTATTTCTAGTCCTAACTGAGCGTGAACACTTTGACCGCAGACGTGTTGGAGTGTGGTCCGTACTCCGATAACAATAGAAGAAGGGTTATTTTGAATTTCAACAGTTTTTTTTTTTTCTGTTAGGAAGATGATATAAGCTGATGTAACTTTGGGCTATCTATATTCTATCTATACTCGTAAAAAAGGAGAAACTAACTGAATGACATATCAACGCACAGCCGAAGCGACAAGGAGCGTGAAATTTTCCATAAAGTTTTATTTTATAACATAGAGCTAAGCGAGGATTTTTCAAAATATTTAAAAATGTTTCATATTTTTAAATACCTGTTTTATTTTAAATATATAAATGAAATAATAATAATAATAATAGCCTTCTGGGAGTTGTTTTTTTCTAGCTTGGTTTTTTGGACAAAGCAGAGTGAGAGATAAAAGTGGAACAATGGAAGGGATGCCTTTGCTAGTACAACAGACAACAGTGATACAATAGACTCATAGAGTTTTTATTATTATTTTTGGTTCAGTGTTACTATATGTATCATCATCATCATCATCATTTCAGCCGAAAGACGTCCACTGTTGGACATAGGCCTCCCCCAAGCGTCGCCACAATGACCGATCCTGTGCTTCTCGCATCCACCGCACTCCCGCGACCCTCACCAGGTCGTCGGTCCACCTTGTGGGAGGCCTTCCAACGTACTGTATGTATACATACTTATAATTATAGAAAGTTAAGTAATTTTAATATGTAAATAGTATGTAGTAATTGTTAGATAACAAATAATAATATAAAAATAAAATTTTATTTTTATAGCATAACTGTGCTAAAAATGCATTACAAAAAACAGTACTCATTTCAACCATCTGCGTGACATGAGTTATGACAGCAATATAATTCAATAAACATTTTAATATTAAATAATAAAAAATATAAGGCCAAAGCGATAAGGGAAAACAGTCAACAGTTTGTCGAGTAGCATGTGGCCTCCGTGTCAAAGGTGCCAGGTTCCTATCTCGATCGAGGCACGCACCATTACCTAAGTACCTACCGCTACCGTTTGTCTTAAAGATAACTTTGTTGATGATGTTATTACGATGCTACTTTATTGCTATGAAACTATAAATCTTCAAGGAAATTGTGGTATTTACTGAAAACTGAATAGTGTATTTAGATATACCTACATAGTACTAGTGTACTACTATGCGGTTTGGTGTTGTTTCCAGAGGTCAACGCGTCTATTGTTCTCGAAAATGGAAATTTACTTCCCAAAAAAAAAAAACAGGTCTACGACTTTTTTAATTTCCTTTAATAAATTAAAATAATATTGTATACTAGCTGACCCGGCGAGCTTCGTACCGCCTAATAGTAAGGATAACGCCATCTACTGGCATTACCAGAACCAGCATAATTCATTTTAAAATGATATTTTAATGTCATTTGGCGTTGTATTCGGTTTTTTTTCCATTTTTTCTCACCGTTTAAACCTTCCCTGGACTATCTCGATTATTTCAAGACCAAAATTAGCCAAATTAGTCCAACCATTCTTGAGTTTTAGCAAGACTAACGAACTTTAATTTATATATATATAGATAGATGTAGATTGTTCTGTGTGTATTATTTAAATTAATATTGTAGTTAAATATGTCAAACTGGTGTCTAACATGTGAGTAATCTATCATAATGTATCTAGTTAGGTTAAATAAGACTCAATACACGTGTACATTACAATCAATTTATCTAAGAGGAAACCAACAAAAGACAGACAAGTCAAACCAGGATTACTACATCATCCGACAGCTACAAATACCTAGCATTATGTAACATTTAAAACCAACGTCAAATCTCATACAATAATCCAATAAAATATAGGCCCTAAGTTATTTTACAAATGAGTTTACATAAGAAAAGTACAAAAAGTATGTAAATAGTTTAAAAACTACAATAAATTGAGTGTCGCCGTCGGTTTTTATCTCGTTTCTAAGAAATGGTTCTAGCGGTTGCGGCTGCGCATACCGAAGTTGGTCCTACCTGATTAAGGGGATGGTGTTCAGCAAATGCGAAGATTGAGAAATATATTTCGATAAAGCTCTTAATAAACTAGTGCGATTCACCATCAACGATTGCAATACTGCCTATCATCAGACATGGTTTTTATATCATTGAAAAAAAAAGTAAAGCTTTTTTTATGAGAGTCAAAAACACATCTTACTTTATCCTTTAATATTTGTTTTAGTAGCTACAGGAAGTATCAGAAGTAATTCCCTTTTGTACATATTAAAAAAAAAAACAAATTTATTTTTATACACGCGTTAAATTACAAAATCAAAAATTAGAAAGACATGACATGACTAGAAGACATGGGAAATTTATTTCTTAAATGTAAAGATCGCGATGATACAGGACATTCTCGTCCTTCATCATCGCGATTTCTAACATTTAAGAAAACGCGCCTCAGAAGGTGAGTACGAATGTTGCTGATTTTTTGCCTAATGTTTTCCTTCAATTCCGATATGGTTGACTGATTACTGTTGTACACCTGACTCTTCATATAACCCCAGAGTAAAACATCTGTAAGTTTGAGGACTAGAGTCTGTGAGAGGAATGAAAGATGGTTTTTTCATACGTGTTTTTTTCGAAAAGAGGAGTTTACCCGAAGCCTTTGCAATTTTATTTGTGTAATAATAGCATAATCAGCCTTATATTCCTACGGCTAGGACTCAGACCTTTTCTCTAAGAGAGGGATGGGAAGAGGGGGTTTATTTGTGTACTTCAATAAGAAAGTTTCCTAGCAAGCTTCGCCTTAACCCCACATGCGTGGCTACGTGTACGTAAGCCTGGCTCGGCCATTTGTTACTGGATTATAATAACACCAGCCCAGTGCATGGACTACTACACATGACAAGCTTGTTATATCGAATTTCTATTGACATTTTTCTATTGTAAAACTTTCGGAATTAAAAGAGATTTAGGTTTCGATATGTAAAGTTGTGTTTGATTTTTCTATATCGAGATGTCGTTTATAATAATCTTTAAGTATAAGATGTGCCTTCGAATTCATTCACGTACGTCGACTATACATACATATAGATAGCTACACTAAAACATACTCCAAGTTTTTTTTTGTATGATATAAACCAGTGCTTGACTGCGATCCGGTCAGCAGTGATGCAATCGTTGATGGTGAATCGCACTAGTTTATTAAGAGCCTATTCAGTCTAGCCTTGTAGAAATCTAAATTATAACTGAACGAGAAGGCCACAGCAGGCAAGTTGTTTCACCGTAGGCGCGGGCTTGCGGACGGCGAGCAATGGGTAACTTGCCGTCCGACCGTCCGGTAACCGTCCGGACTGAGCCCAAGTCGTCGACGGCGCGTACTGTTCCACGCGCGGCTCAAGGAAATGTCAGTAAACCGTAGGTGCCCAGCAGGGTCGAAGCCTACTGGGGCCAAGGGTCTGCTTCTAAAAGGAAGACTCGGCCCTGGTATGAAAGGCAACAAAGGAACAGGGGTTTTTAGTCAATAAACTTCTGGCACTACCTCCCGCCCCGCCCAAGAGCAGGGGATGTCATAGGATGATTTTCCCACAGCAAAAAAAAAAATCGGAAGGATTGAAATATTTCCCTAGCGGTTGTAATAGAACTTACTATATAGAAAGGGATTGAACAAAAACTTGCATTACTCGCTTCAAACGTAAACAAATTGTAATACATCCGTTCTGCCTGGGAATTGCCAAGTCTATGGCACTTTATAGTATTGAGTGATTTATGGTTTACTAGACTTTTTCCCGTGACTTCGCTCCCGGGGCGGTAGGCAACATATTTTGTTCCAGGATCAGTTCGGAATAGTGGCTTTCTGTAATTGCAAGAATTTTCGAAATTGTATTCATTGAAAATAAAAAATTTAGTACCTCCTACAAACAATCAATTTTACTACTTTAATATTCGATTTTTTTTTTACTCTTAGCTGAAAGTAAAATAGTATAGGAATAATATTATTATTAATTTCAATGATCGAAAGCTTCTGTATCGCTGAGAGTCATTCATGAGCTACTATCCCAGAATATTGCAAAGTTTTTGTGGTAATAACTGAACGATAAGCTAGTGTCGGAATATTATCATTAGTGTATCTAGGAAGGTTCAAACCTAGCCAGGTGTAATACTTTATGCAATTTATTTCATCACCACTGGTCTCAAAACGGTGAAAGAAAACATCGTGAGGAAACCGGCATGTCCTATAACCGAAAATTCGAAGATGTGACATTCACCAACCCGCACTGGGCCCGCATGGTGGATTACGGCTCATTCCCTCTCCTAGAGAGGAGGCCTGAGTCCCAGCAGTGGAAACATTAAAAAGGCTGATTATGCTTTATGCTTGTGTATCTAGCGTTACTTTTCAGAGAGGACCTGCCCCTGACAAGTTTGATTTTTGAGTAAACCTATCAGTATTTTGGCGCCCATCATAGAATTTCGAATCGGTGGCGTAAAATCCTGAGGTTGGCGCTAGACCACACTGAGGTTGACAGGGCCCACTCACCCTCTTATATACGCTTATACACATCATCATCATCATTTCAGCTGAAAGATATTCACTGTTGGACATAAGCCTCCCATGAACGGTCCGCGTCTCGCATCCATCGGATTTCCGCAAACCTTACCAGGTTATCGGTCCACCTTGTAGGAGGCCTTCCAACGCTACGTCTTCCGGTACGTGGTCGCCATTCCAGAACCTTTCGACCCTAACGGCCATCTGTTCTGCGAGCAATGTGCCCTGCCCATTGCCACTTAACAGATCACATATACACAAATGTCAGCAAAGCCGTAGGGTCTCAACAAGGCCGATGCCTAGAACGCAAAAGACAACTGAAGAAGCATAGGTGTGGACTGTTGTTTAAGTCAGTAAAAGTCTGACACGCCCTCCGCTCCGCCCTAAAGCAAAAAAAATAATTAGATGATGGGTTATCATCTAATTATTTTTTTTTCCTTAGGTATCTTAAAAAAAAATGGCATCGACCATACTGAGTGGACACGACCTACTCGCCCTCCCATAAACGCCTATGTACAAAACCCAAATATGGCGTCACTATTCCTAAAACATTTTTATCAAAAGACTAAACATTAACTCAGTTTCCAATAATTCCATATAATGAACTCAATCTAAACACAGTCGGACATGTATATTACAAATGTTTGGACAAGTTCAGCCGTTGCGGACGTGTAAACAAACATACGGACATATTCGAACATGAACATGTCGCCTTCCATTATCTGTCTTTATGCTTTCATTTGTTTTACGGTTTTATTTAGTTGCTTTTTTTTCTTACATTTAGAGGAAATGGGGTATTATCTGAGTAACTAATGTGTCTGTAATTTTTGATAAAACTTAAAGGATAAAGTTTGGGACTTTCGCTTAATAAGATTAAGTACTCCTTCAAATTATTTTGCACGTGCAGGAAATTCTTAGACCTATATTTTTTTTTGTAAATTTTTATAGGTACTCAAAAAGAAGACAGTAAAAAAAAAAACTAATCGCTTTAATTAGTTTTTTGGTTTTATTTCGTTTATTCTTACGTTTAGAGAAGATGGTATAGCTAGTGTATGTTAGTGAGATAATCTTAATAACCGATGTGTCTATGATTTTGGATATAGTGTAGAATTTACACTTAGTAAGATTAAGTACTTACTCCATCAAATTATTTTACACGTGTTGAAAATTAGTAGTTGTGTTCTATTTTTTGTAAATATGGAAGCAATTTTAAAGAAATCATAAAAGTTTACAACTGTCGTTAAGTATCAAACGACACCATAAAATCGTATAAATTTTTAGCCGCACTGATTAAAACTTAGACTGTACTAATATCCCCTTTTCCAACCTATCAATGTAGTTCCATAACAAAAGCAAAGCAACAACATTTACAGTACATTCAACCCTAAATAAGCTCAACAGTGGTACATTTAACCCTTTATTCGCTCATTGTTTTCGCAAAACCAACTCAGTGTAATGAATTTCTCTAAACTTTGCACCGATATGTATTTTTACATACGCAAGTCCACCTTACATTGTAAGAAAGCGCGTAAGTCACGCACAAGATGTTTTATTGCTGTGTTTACCAAATTAAACCACGCTTTTAATACTTTTTGTGGACTTAAACAGGTCCGCCTCAACTTTCTTTTATAGTTTGAAAATGTAAACACTGATTTATAATAACTGGGTACGAGGCTACGAGGAGCGCTATTTTTGTTTGGAATAAGGAGAATTCGTTGTTTGTTTTAATAGGAAAATATTCATGGTACATAGTGTATTACGCAATATTAATCTTTCGAATACCGTAATTAGAGACAATAAAAAGACAATGAGAGAGAGAGATTGTCTCATTAAACCCCAAGGTACGAGTATAATGAATTAATAAGTACGTATAAATTTTTGACAACTCTTATTAATATATTATGGAGTCTCGTTAGCAATAGTCAATACAATTCTGGTCAATGTACCTTTAGTACACTTTTTTAACAATATTAATGTTTATAAAATTTTTCAACGTGTATGTATTTAACAACCTGTTCGATTTTTTATTTTATTTTAAGGGAATATTGTAGGACCACTTTTTTGTCCATCTAATCGTCCCTTTTCCTTACGAACGCTCCATATAAAGCTGAAATTATATCAAATACTCAAGTCTGGTACTCCAAGCAGCAGTGAAAAAAATTAAACTTTTAAGTTTTCACAATCTAAAGATAATGTCGTTTATGCTTCGTTTAGGTGCATAATATGACATTAACTACAAAATCAAACCTATAGGGAACTTTCCGTTTACCTAGAATTCTGAAAGGTATGAAGCAAGGTCTCATTACACAAGTATAAGAAAAACTGTAACTATTTGTAGTTACTTACATAACAAAAAGAAAAAAAAATTGCAAGTACGAAAAATCCGACGCGCACTTGACCAGTTTATTTTTCATTTGTTTCATTTTTTTTTTTTTTAGAATTTTGTGGAAACTTTTTTATGCTTACACGTAAGAATGACAAGTTTCAAGGCAGTTTTTTAAAAACAACCATCTGACATAATATATTTCTATATATGCAGGTGTTCGATATTATTTTCACCATATAACTGAAGTTTACCGACTTGCTAAGCCATATTCATGACAAGAATCAAATCCGTTTTCAACAGGCTAAACTCGAATTTATTGTCAATAAAACCATGTTTAAATTTGTCAAATGACATTTATGTGTTCGCGAATGTTATGATCTCTTTATTACTAGTATATAGCTGTTTAAGATCAGTTAATTTTTAATAGCTCCAGTCGTCTTGTTAGATTGTTGTTTTAAAATGTTTAATTTATTTAAAGTGTAACATTTAAGTGTCCAATAAATTTCAGAAACGTCATTGTCACCCTATTTGATTTGTATTTTTTTGATTATAATAATAAATATGTCATTTAAAATTGTGCAAAACTGCACAATCTAGACGTAATGGAATCTTCCTACTTATCAAAATCGAACTAAGGAGCTTACAAATATTACGAAACACCTATGGTCATATCAAGATCGGAGACTACACCCGAAGTTGTAGAAAATTACATTTACCAGGGCCAATGGGTCCAGTGAAGTAAGTGTAATTTCTGATGGATACGAGATGCACAGGATAAAATGGTAGTGGTGACATTTGGATGAATATTGTAGATTTTTAGACATTATTCAATATATTGCAGTTTTAATAAAAACAACACGATTATTGGTTTTAATAATAAGATGTTTAGGGGTATGTGGAACAGAGAGTAAAGCCCCACATACCTCTCTTGAAAAGGGAGGATCCTCCAACCAGACGGGTGTTATGTCTGGTGGGCTACTGCCCGATAGATGATTTCGGGCTGTTCTATACGTTCCAATCGCGCGGAGAACTTTGATTGCGCGATGTAGGATTAGTTATTTTATGACGCCATAGATGTCGCTACAGATGAATAAGCAAACCCCTAACCCTAACACGCTTGAAGCATAATAAATAATATATTATTAACCAAAAAAAAACTTTGAAGTTTTCCTAAAAAATAGCCAAACCACGATGTAGCTTTAAAAATAAATAAAAAGTGAAATATATTGCGCTGTGCCCGCAGGGATCCGAGCAGGTGACAACAAACTGCACAGTCACTAAGTGCCAGCCATCAAAGGGGTCCAATTAATAATCTATGACCATGTTTACAAAGTACTTTATAATTGATACAAACTCCATGCGGCAAGCTTGTTCAAGTGATAAGTCAGCCATTACTCTTTTATAATAGACGAGTTTATACAAAAGAATTTCATTGCAAAAGTTGGGAACTATCTAAATGTCTGCACATGCGCGTTGCTATTAGTTGTCTGGATTCGTTTTATGTATAAATTAACAAGATTTTTACAAAAAAAAACCGGGCAAGTGCGAGTCGGACTAGCGCACTGAGGGTTCCGTACAACCTTACTAATGAAAACAGTTCAATTCCCAAATTGAGTTATGAAGATTTTTCCAAATCGCAAAAAAAAAGTGACAGACAAACGGACGGACAACAAAGTGATCCTATGTTTTTACCACTAAAGTGTAAGTTTGGTATTTATAGCATAACATTTCAAATTTGGAAAAGTAGATTTTGCCGTGGCTTGCCCAACTGAAATGAAAAACTGAACAGGCAGAGTACTAGACCGTTTCGCTAGAACAGAACTGAAAGGAGGAAACACGTACCCACCAAATATGACAAGAGTGGTGGGCTGGTGGGAGGCTTTTGCCCAAGAATGAGACAGATAAAGTTAACAAAAGAAAAAAAAATCGTCTCATAAAGTACTGTAACGGCCGATCACCTGCCTATCAACTATCTGTAGTGGCGTCATAATGAATGGTTTCGTTACTAACAGGACTCATCATAAATTAACAGTCTTTTATAAATGAAACCTGATAGACTTACATTAAAGGTAAGTTATTATCTATAAACACTACTAAAACATCTTTACGTGACTTACAAAATTATATTTAAAAAAAAAATAAAAAAAATTGAAGGTCACTGTTGTTGAATGTTAATAAAAATATTAAGAAACTTTGTATTCTTGTAAAATAGCCAAGTGATGTATTTATTGCTAATATTGCATGTCCTAGAACCATCAAATGTGTTAATATAATAAGACTATTATGAATGACCTATTGGTAAAATAAAAATTCATATTATATTAGGTACTAATATGAAAATTGTTGTAAAGTTGTTATTTATGACTACCTCCTGCCAGCGGTTTCGCCCGCGTGTCGCGAGGAAATATACATAACAATATAATAATTTTTATTCAGTAAGTAGTTTGTACAAGGCTTACAGAGTAGTCTCATACACAAGAGAAAAACAGTACACTCAGTATAAAGTGTGTCCTAGAACTTCCTTTCCTAAACTAGGTAGAAATTCTGTCTGTATCTTAGGAAAGAGTTTCCAATTATAGAGGGTCGTATTTCGGTTACAAAATAAAAAAAAACATTGGTACGTGCAGTGTTTACTAATATATTATGTATTAATCATATGATTTACTACTTCAGTAATGCATAACTGAACAGGTATTTTTTTTCTTATAATAAATATTTTACATGTGTATGATGAGATGTCCAACAGTGAACCAGTGGTACACATTGAGGCACCTCTCTTACTTTGTAAACGTGACGTTGTCAATCCGTGTCTTGGACACGGAAATACTCGAGTTTTACCGAATTTCACGCTCCCTAGTCGCAAACTAGCTAGAGCCAAAGACGCCAGTGTGACATTTACGACTTTTTTTACGAATAATAAAGTTGTTTCCTTGGTAATATATACAAGAATTTTTATTTGCTTTACCTTTAGTTTTATGAAATAAATAGTCATAATTTACTGTAAAATAAATAGGATGGTTAACTGTGTACGTATTGACCTAGCCCCTGGATCAGTGTATCCCACGCTATGGACTCAGTGAGCTACTTCCCATCTTAAAAAAGGCTTAAATATATCCTATCTTGTTATGATTGGGTCTAGCTGTCTATCTAAATGAGCTATCCTCTAGAAAAAAAAAACTTCATTATGATTAAAAACAGCTGAGCTTTGAATGTGTAACTTTTTTATGGTTCACTGTTAGACACGCCACACCTACTACCTACGTGTAAGGTCATAATAAAAAAATGACCCTGGTAACTTACTATCAATTAAAAGTATCCATAAAGGTGACTACTACTAGAAAGGACAAGTTCAATTTGGAAAATTTGTCCTAAGTTCTTATTTAACTGACTAGTGTTAATTGATCAACTAATGACGTGCATTAAGAATACAGTAATTAAAACATCGTTATTAACATAAAATACAAGAAAAAAACAACTCACCAGTTGAAATTGCTACCAGCTACGAACATCTGCAAACAAAGTAATAAATTTTTAATAATCGTTCGTTACATTTACACAATTTTTTACAGAAAAAACTTTTTTTTTCCTTTTAGCAAAAATGGTAAAAAGGTTTAAAATATTGACAGTCAAAGTAGACTTCCCATGTATAGGTAATGATTAAGTGTATAAGATTGGTTTCACCAAACATAGTATTTTTAATATTATTTGAGTCATTTCTGATTGTCCGTACGTGTTGTTTAAATTCGTTTTTGGTAAGTAATTTATTGTTTTTACACTGAACGTTGATTACTGTATTTATCTCTCGAGGTGTATTGCATTGAGTGTTGAGGAAATGACGCTTTTGAAATTAATATCATAATTTGCAAAAGCAATAACTATGTTTTATATAAACTATTAAAGTTTATTATATATATTTTGACTGCACCAAAAGCCTATTAAGTAAATGCCATGTTATTAAAAATTAAAAAAATATCAAAAATGTTAATATAGTAATTAAAAACAAGTATTAAAAAAATATGAAAATAAACATGCTTGTAAAATCAACTTAAACCTAAAACAAAATAAAAATCAAACGATGACCACAAACGTCATTCGTGTTAAAAATTAACGAGCGTACAACGGTCACAATTAAGGGACATTTTTTTACGCTCAATAATAATTATTTGTCCTGAGTTTTTTCCTCGCAGGGTATGCACCGGTTGAGACAAAAAAGCTCTCACGCGCTCTCATCAACTTGGACCTTTCGATTATATTCATGCGCTACGCTGTTATTGTAGAATGATATCTGTATAGAGCTGATATTACCTGAACTGTTGAAAAAAAATCTTCGTTTTGGTATTTTCCGATTTTTTTATGTGTTACGTAGAAAAAAATGCTTTTGTCAAGTTCATAAATATTATATTATTATCTTGGGTTTTTTCAAAAATAGATACGTTCGTTTTTCTTTTTTGATTATAATACGACAACATGGTCGCGTTAGTTAAGCGATCGACTGCTGCGCTGCATGTCGCGGGTTTGATTCCCGCACCCAACAAATATTTGTATGTATGGTAACAGATAGTTATTCCAGGTCTAGGTGTCTTATGTATGTAGGTTTACATGTTTGTGACCGCATCGATGATGCAGGAGTAAATTCTAGTGTAGGGCAACATTTTTTAAGAAAAAAAGAAAAGTATAAAAAACAAATCAATTTCATAATAGGTACTAATCGTTAGTTAACCAAGCGATACAAAACTAATAATCATAATAAATCAATAGAAAATACAAACAAAACAGCAAAAAAAGGCCCGGGGGGTTCAACCACTCCACACACATCTGCGTAATCGAGTGACGGCTGATAGAGTCGGCTGAGATAATGACATCTGCGGTAAAAACGCGGACACTCGGTTATTTATCATCCACTGGCCTCTTTAATTATCCTCTGGCTCAGTGTGCGCCCGTCTTAACGCGGCGCGGTGTACCACCGGCCTTATAAAGTCGTCTCAACTTATGAGGGTGATTTTTTGACAGTTCGAACTTTTCTTTTTTTTGGATAATTATTTTCTCGTGTTGATTATTGTTGTATGGAACGAATTATTATTATACTTTTTGATTGTAATGTTGATTTTTGTTCCTGATAGCTTGAAGTGTCAATGGCGTCAACGTAATGACGTTTCCAAATGTCTTCAGTTATTATTTGAAGACTCAATCAAGTAGATTGCTAGTGAGTTTGTAATTGCATTTTCGTGGATTTTAGTAAGATACTTATCATTTGATTGAAAGATTAAAATAAAAATTTAATATGTTTTTTTTTTTATAGCTGGAATTCATCCAATGACTTCTTGCGCTCTGGGTGGAGCGAGAGGGCGTGTCAGACTTCTACTGACTGGATACTTATCATTTGATTGAAAGATTAAAATAATAATTTAATATAAATTTGAGGTCTTAATCGAAGCTAAGAAATAAATTGCTAAACAAAATTTTAGTTCTTAAAATATTTCTTTATTTTTATTTTTGCGCCTTGGTAGATAATGACCTGCACCTGATGGTAAGCAATGATGCTGTCAACGATGGAACACGCTTGCCTAGAAGTAACCTATTCATTAGTATTTAACTCTAAAGAACTATTTTTGTTCCCTTTTACCTTTTGTTTGCTTCTTAATTATTACATAGTAACAATATAAAAAACAAAAAAAAACTGGGCAAGTGGGAGTCGGACTCGCGCACTGAAGGTTCCGTACAAACTTGAAAGGTAAATTGCGGTTTGCGATTTATGACGTATTAAACCAAAACTACTAACTAGATCTCGTTCAAACCAATTTTCGGTGGAAGTTTGCATGGTAATGTACATCATATATATTTTTTTTTAATTTTATCATTCTCTTATTTTAGAAGTTACACACATTTTACCGTTTTGGACCGCGAGAGACATTTTCTCGCGCAAATTATTCAGTTTAGTAAAAAAATATATTGGAAATCTCAATATCATTTTTGAAGACCTGTCCATAGATACACGTATGGGTTTGATGAAAAAAAGTTTTTGAGTTTCAGTTCTAAGTATGGGGAACTCCCAAAATTTTATTAGTTTTTTTTTCTATTTTTGTGTGAAAATCTTAATGCGGTTCACAGAATACGTCTACTTACCAAGTTTCAACAGTATAGTTCTTATAGTTTCAGACAAAAAGTTGCTGTGACATACGGACGGACAGACAGACAGACATGACGAATCTATAAGGGTTCCGTTTTTTGCCATTTGGCTACGGAACCCTAAAAACAGTTTTATTCATTAATATAAAACTGTTTTTATGTATATGTAGAGCAACTCTTAAAATCTTATACAACATCAGAAGATGATACGATTTCATCAAACCTTAATTTCTAACAGACAATTATTAATTAACAACTCTTAACAAGCCTTTCATCTAATACAATTAATTGAATCTCTTAATAATTTAACTTTTAATTGAAAGTTTATTTATTACAGAAACTATTTCGTAGCCAATTTAAAGTTCTACAAAGCAATCATTAGGTACGAGGAAGTAATTCTCACGACTTTACTTTTTAATGTTAATGTAGGGATCGGAGATTATTGAAAATATTTATTCGCGTATTAGTGAAGGATTTATTCAAAATAAATTAGTCTTTTTTTTTCAATTATTATAAAAAATCGGCCAAGTGCGAGTCAGACTTGCGCACGAAGGGCTCCATAGTACCATTGTCTATACAATATTAGACACTATATTATAACTACATAATTATTAGTATCAAAATGCAAAAGCAAAAAATTACAAAAAAAATCACGTTAGTTGTATGGTAGCCTAGCGCTCACTTAAAAATTAATTTTGTTCTGTTATTAGTATTTTTTGTTATAGCGGCAACAGAAATACATCTGTGAAAATTTCAACTATCAACTATAACGGTTCGTGAGAAAATGTCTGGTGACAGACAGATGGACAGGAGTCTTAGTAATAATGATCCGTTTTTTTCACTTGCGCATGACCTGATAGCTTTCCTAGTTTCATCTTCAATTGTCTTAAGCACAAGTCGTGTAGAGGGTAACCTAAAAGCAACCTGAAAGTAGGAAATCCATAATGTTACATTTGCATTTTATTTTAAACTATCTTCAGGACGATGGACGATCGAAGTAGTCTCATGCATTGAGACTACTTCGATCCATCTCAAACACAATACCAGTGTGAAACCTCTTCACAGGACACGTCCCGCCGTGTTCTACTGCCCATTCTGCAAAACCATCTTCAAGGATTTATACGAGGCCAATGATAAATTTAAAAACTGGTCAGAGGAAATTTAATTTCAGTTAACACGAAAAGAAAAATTTCATTTCATTGTATCAACACGAAAAGAAAAAATTAATTTCAGTTTATCAACACGAAAAGAAAAATAATTTTGTCAATCCTAAAATATTTAGGCCCTCTCAGGTTTTTTTTTATGGAAAATCACAAAATAACTTCTCCCGCTCTAGTTGGAGTGAATCGTTGGACCTTTAAATAAATATCGTCACTTAACGAAGTTCTACTATAAATTCTATTATTTTATTTTGCAGACGGCTTACACATGAGTACTTTTTAGATTGAAGTTATCTATAATCCTTGTTATTAACGGATCTTAAGCTATCTAACTGGTACAGTTATGGTTATGGCCTGTAGGGTAACACTGTTTTCGGGATATCGGGGACAATTTTATTATATTACCTTCGTTGATAGATTTTATCGTCTTGAAAGATATTTGTTAGTTTTTATTCTTGTTCTTGTTTTTTTTTTTTAATACCATTTCTTTTCCCGTGTTACTTTTCATAACTTGTAAATTACAATGAAAATATTGATATAAGGCATACTCTAGACAAGTAAACGTGCTTCGACAGAAATCAGTTAATCACGATATTCTAAAGGTGAAAATCTGTATGTGTGTATGTATATTGGTTACTTCTTCACGCTCAAATGGCGTCAAAGATTTGGATGAGATTTGGCATACGGGTAGACCATGTCCTGGAATAGCACATAGGATTTTTGTATCCCAGAAGTAAGTCTCCTTCGGATACATTCACGCGCTCCAAGCCTATACCGTAGGGGCTCAGCAGGGTCGAAGCCTACTGGGACCAAGGATCTGCTTGTGAAAGGAAGACTTGACCCTGGTAAGAAAGGCAACGAAGGAACAGAAGTGGGTTTTTAGTCGGTAAAAGTCTAACACACCCGGTCCGCCCAAGAAAAAAAAATGCCTATACATTTATCATTGTTACAGCAATTGTAACCCCACTCACTTAATACAGAAATAACCCAACACTTTATTAAACAAACTCACAAAAACAAATCAATCGACTGAATAATCAAAACTCGATACATTTTTAATCGATATCGTTGCTCGAATAACCTGTTCAATTAAAACTTTTTTTTTAACCATTCTATATATCAATTTAACCCCGATATGAAATCGATTTTGAGAAATCGGCGGGTCACTTGAGCAGTTGGGGTACTATATCACTGTGACATGGAGCCGAGTGAGTGCGATAAATCTTGGGAGGGTTAATTAGCTGCCAGCACAATGCTTTATAAGTGTTTATGGATGCGTGTATGTGCGACCGCAGTGCGCGGTTGCAGGGTTAAGTTAGAGCGGGGACATTGATTTTAGAGTTGGTTTAGTCAAGTTTTATTTATTTTTTATTGAGTCGAAAAGTACAGTATTTATCTTATGTATATATTTTTCCATGGTTTTGGAAATAATCTATAATTTTCATGGCCCAAGTTATCAGAAGAAAAGAATTGTCAGAAATTTTCGAAAAATGATCTCGAATACAATTTCCGATTGAATCTAATTAATAATATAACACTAATTAAATTTACTACTAATTTAATAATTAATAAGTTATCGAAAACAACGTTTTATGTTTTCTGGAAATGTAGGAAGAAAACAACATGTTGAAAAGAAAAAGGAATTAGCATCCTGAAAACTATAGCGGACAGGTGGGACAGTCCCATTCTGAAGCATGGGTACGCCTGCGTGGCGTATAATAGTAATCAATAAATAAATAAATAATAATAATAAATAAAATTATTTATTTCTTTATTTGTAGTCTATAAATCTGTATTTATTATTTTGTATGCCGTAGAGGAAAACATAGCGCCCTCAATATATTAAATAAGACCTTATCTTGTACCTATGTTATACAATGAATAAATGAATCTTGATACTTGAATCCATATATCGTTCTTAACTTGCGCCAGCCTCCAACGGCCGCGCTAATACATCTGACGATTAAGATCTTAGCAGGAACTTGATACTAGCCGCGTTATCCGGCATCATCTAGCGGTAACATCGCGCCTAGGCGACAAGGGACCGGCTAGAGGAGTAAAAAATGCAAATAGTTTGCTCTCAGGCTAGATAAAGATGTGTAATTAAAGAGGGAATTTATACATTTAGAGTTGTAGGGAGTGAATTATTGTAAACAGTCTTTATTATTAAGGAAGTTCCTCCGTGGAAGTTTTAAGATCCGCCCTTTTGGAGAAAAACTTCTTAGATGTTTTTTTTTTTTTTGAGGTAGGATATCGTCTGATGATTTCTCTTGCTCTGAGGGCGTGTTAGACTTTTACTGACCAATGACACCTGTTCTGTCAGTTGCCCTTTGCATTTCAGGCCCACGGGTTTCCCTTTCAGAAGTCAACCCATGACCCCAGTAGGCTTCGGCACTCTGGGCTCTTACGGTTTTGCTGACATCTCCTTGAGGCGCGTGTGGAATACTACGCGCCTTCGACGACTCGTGCTAGGTCCAGACGGTTACTGGACGGCGAGATATCCGTTGCTTGTCGTCCACAAGCCCATGTCTACGGTAGCTGGTAGTCGGGGTCGAGGTCCCGGCGGCTGGGGCGTGAGGTTGTCCGCATCTCGGATGATATGGTCATATTTTTTTGTACGTCCTGGTTGGAGACTTTAAAGGTTGCCACAGGTAAGTCCAGTTAAGCAGACAACAACTTCGAAGGTTGACTACGAGATGCCAATCAATAATATTTTTTTTACATTTATAAAACTAATCAATCTAAGCCTAACTACCCTATATTAAATGCAGGCTTACTAAAGGCCTAGGAGCGAGATGGAGTGCCAAATATTTGTTGGCTGAAATTCACCTAGTACCTTTTAGTGGCCCTTCTGATCTGCCCTCCTAGCCAAGTTACGATCGTTTCGTTTGCGTCGAACGCCTCGAGCAGGCCACGCCTCCAATTGCTTTGTTCTGACGTCATCTCAACGCTCGGTTACGTGGTCAGAACAAAGGAATCGAAGGCGTGGCCTACTCGAGGTGTTTGACGCTAACGAAACGGTCGTAACTTGGCTAAGGGGGCTGAGCGGTTAGGCCTTTCGGTAGGGTAGGAGTCGAGCTCGTCTCGCCATCATCACATTGGTTTGCCACGATACCGATATATAAATAGTTCTATGACACAGCAGCCTAATTTAAACAATTATTTAAATCAACAAATCGGTTTCCAAGCGTGGGCTAAATACCCACGCGTTTAAAGTTCGATCTAACTTCTACTTGAATAAACTCTCCAACACGTTTCATAAGTGCTGTTAATATGACACTCAAACTTATCCGACCGCAAGGCAATTACTCAATCAAACCTCCTTTATCATCTTAATACGACTTATTTATGAAGCAAACTAAAATAATTAATCGTATAATTAAAACGCACTACATCACTACTTGTACTTCAATTACAAAACACTAAATCAAGTCCCAGCACTATTAAAACCGCAATATGCGCTCAATATTATACAAGTTGCACTTTATATTATAAATCTTAACGTTGGACACGGCAAATATGGCGGGAACCAACTAGCTGTGGCGTTGTCATCGAGCGTATTCGCGCGGGATATCGATGCCTACGATCTGGCGACCACACGTGACGTTATTCGATAATCGAATGAGTCAATTGCATTCGGAGTGACACTAGCGTGGAATTCTAAATTTCAAATTGACATTCTGTATTCGGATTTACTTTTTATGACTAAGGACAAAATGTATGGCCTAGTTGACAGTGGTTTTATTGTTCTTTTTTTAAAACTCACATTTTTTTTTTGTCCTGTAATCGGGAAGGGCGTCGCCACATTACCATGGCACGGTGTCGTTAACGTGAAACAGATATACGATGCCAAGCCGTGTTGAGCAAATGGAGGTACGATGCCGCGCACGACACCGTGTTGTTCAAGTACTACATCAGTTTTGCGACGATGTCTTGTCGTGACACGGCACTGTTCCGTGTTTCTGGTCTAGGGCAATGAGTTGACTTTCGAAAGGGACACCCGTGGTTATGGAAAGCGAAAGCCAAAGAAGGATAGGTGTGATTTTAGCTCTCTAGCTCCGCCCTAGAGCGAGAGAAGTTATTAGATGATTTCCCATATTAAAAAAAAAAACCGTGTATTCAGTCAACATTGCTCGGCATGACGACGCGCCGTGCGCGTGATAATGTGGTCAGGCTCAGACGTTATAAAAGTAGGCACTTTTAAGTTGTAAGTAAAATATAAATGTAGGTGCACACTATAAATACAATTATAGTTGCTTTTTATCCATACCTACGATGAGTGACATTCCATTTTATTTTTATCACGCTGTATCATTGTAAAGTATTTTTTATCTGAATACATTTCATAATAGGGCCGGGTTAACAAGAAATTTTATAATAGCAACATGATTAAAAGAAAGACTTACAATCATGCCTAATCAACCTATTGGGTTTCTAAAACCACATATCACAGCCGTCAAACGGAATAGTGATGGGATAGTTCTTATGAAAAACATCGATAATAATTTTTTTTTACTTTGTTAAAAGTGGTATCGGTATTCGTAAAAGTGATGGGAAAATAAAAATTCCCGGGTATCGATAAAATCGTAGGGTATAAGCGAGCGGCCACACGGAGCGTGGTCGTGTGCTGGCGTTGCATGCCGGCGATTATTAAGTAGTGTACATTTCAATTGCTCGACGTGTGCTTACTATATTTATTGCACCTTTTCAATGGGTGAATAGAGATAAACACCACGTTGCGCGCAGATTAATGTTGTTTTTGTTCGCCAAGAATAAAAGACTGTGAACAGTCGTTAGTTACACTGTAATCTGCAATAAAAATCTGTCTTTAGTGGTTCGAGAGTAACCCTTTTAGTTTTCTTTATACTTAAACTTGAAACATTAATAGTTCCATAAGAATTATTATGCGTAAATGAACGGTTGTAAATTGAATCATGATTGTGAGTAATAGTTTTATATGGGACTTTATTAAAATGAAGCTCGAGGCTCCGATTTGATTGATTTAATAGACTTTATTGCTATGATTTTGACTGGGGATCGAAGGCTATTAATTTTTGAGAGGTATCTTATATATCCAGCAGTGATTGGTTGATTGCTGTTTTGTTCATCAAATTATTTAACACGAACATCAGTTATTTTTAAGAAATATGTATAAATATAATCATCAAATGCAAATAACGTTTTCCATCCACAAACAGCAACCCATCTCACAGCTTCACTTATGTGATAACAAATTATCGATTCTGCGAAACTACACGCCGCCCAAAAGCCGTGGCTAATTACAAGGCGCAAAAATAAAAACTTAAGCATCGAACCAGATACTAAAATGAGAGATTGGACGGCAACCCTTCAGCAAATTTACGACTAAACCTGTCATTACATAAGACCCAATTGCAGACCTCCTCGGAGGAAACCTGTATGGTGACATTTTCATCGATTAATTAATTTCGTATCACTTTCCTGGTGTTATTAAAAACCTTTTTCTTAATCGTGTAAGGAGTATAAGATTCGCCAGAATGTAAGATTTTGTTAATAAACAAATTAATTTGGTGATTTACTTAATTTGAGTTTTTTAATAATAAAATTCGCGTTACCATCTGCCATTATACCACTCCCTTACTTAACCTTACCATTTCATACAAACCTCAAATTCCATCTCATTTTATACCGAATACCTATGTCAATGAAATTTTATGGCACCAGTTAAGAAGCCACTGGAATTCAGAATCGTGTAACGATCACAGCATCATCTCGTACTACAAAATTGCAACACAAGAGCTGTTTAAAAATACACGAAACTGAGCACGTAATTGCGTAATAACTCAGGAACGATTACCGAAGCGATCTCGATTGGGGTATCATTATGTTGCTACTAAATCTTCAAAATTTCCCTAAAAATAAGGAAGCTTTGGGCTTAGGAATTAGACGGAAGAAGATTCATAACTGAAAACTCAATACAAAAAAACGATATAAGTTATTAATTTGAAGATTATAATTTGAATCTCTTTAAGTGTATTTGAAAGTAATTTCAAAGCTCGAAACATTCTACATTTCCACTAAGGTCTCATCCTAGCCGGGTTACACGTAAGGTTTTTGCTCTTGCCCACCGAGTTTCTTTCCAGAGATTCCGAGTGTATAATGAAGCCATTACCCGCAAGAACAAGCTTGGGCGAACGTAACTTGTATGGAAGAAAAAAAATGCCCGAATCGCCCGGGGCAACACTCGTGCGCCGACATGCTGTCTTGCCAGTATAGAAAAAAGAATTAAAAAAAAAAAACATTTTTTAAGTTCGTTAGGACTCGTTTCGCGAACCTGGCTTTCTGAATCGGGATTTATTTTGGAATACTTAACGTAGGTATATGTTGATATATCTATAGCTAAAATAGCGAGTCCGTTAATCGGTCCTAGAACGTCTGGTAGCCACATGTAGTGTGAACAAGTCTGGTTTAAAGATAGGAATAGCCAAGTTTACGACCAACCAATTTCCCTAGCGGACTTTTACGAGTAAAGCTGAAAGGTAAACAACCGGTACACAATATCATCCTTCATTTTCAAATGACTTTTAAATAGGGATGGGAAAGGTTTGAAGTGAGATATCAAAAGATCGGAATTTTAATGACGTATTGAGTATTCAATTGCTGGTTTATAAAAGTAAAAATATTAATTAATTACTCCCCAATAAAGAAAAGGCAACTCACTTAGTCATTAGTGTTGGCTTCTAAATTAACAAACAGAACATGACAGGGCAAGTCTGGGTTGTATTTAATAAGTTATTTCTTAATCACCAGACATCCGTTACAAGTAATACATAGAAACCCGGGAGAGATCCATTGTTATTTAAAAGATGTGTTCTAAGTAGTTGTGAATATAGTTTTGTTACTTGATATGACTTTGATCGCATCAATGTTGTTTTGTTTATATACTGCTTTTGTTGTTTTCTATATTTTTTAAGACAAAAATGTGTTCATAACTTGCTGAAGTATTTGATTTACATATCATTTTCTAGCAGCAGTCACAGTTTCTCACTTACTCGTGTATATATAAGCAGGTAGTCATTACTTTCCTAAAACATATCAGAATTAGTTATAGAGAAAATCATTAAGTTTACCAACACAACTTGCCATCATAAAAACCTGATTAGATTCAAAATCAAAACCTCAAAATTCTGCCTCGTCATCACCATCCCATCACATCACCACAACATGTTAATCTGTGATCATTAACCATGATAAAAGACACGCAGTGATTACCCTACAATGCTTCACAAAAAATACCTTAATCAATTCATGGGGACTATAAGAAAGCGACAAACTTACGCCCACAAGCCCACAATCCGGCTCGAAGGACTAAAGAAAATAATAAGGTGATTTGTATTAAAAAAAATCGGGTGTGACACTTAATTAAGTCGATTGTCTTTTAGTATGCTTATGGAGATTCTACAGATGTGAATTCTTTGATAAGTTTTAGTGTGACGTTGACCCTTTGATGCAATCAATTGAAGTCAACCGAACAACTTGTAAGTTGATGTCTCGGACGACTTGAAATAAAAGGACACTTTAAAAAGAGATGTACCGGTTTTATAATGTCTTGAAAGATAAATAAAGGTATAAGGATGCAGCAACATGCATTTACATTGATGACGACTACGACTCTACGCTACATTTACGGCTAAAAGAAGCCTAGACAAAGTTTTAAGAAAAGTTTTCTACAGACTGTTTGAATTTTAATAGACCTTATATTTTTTTTTATTAATATCCTTATGATAAATGATAAATGGTATTTATTTTGTAAATATGTAGGTTTAAAACACTTTTACTCGTCAATCTTTTTTTTGGTTATTTTTAAACTAGTTGAGGCCAGTGTTTCCTAGCTGACTACCCTGAGAAGAAACACCGCAACAAACTCAGAGGTCAAAGTCTCTTTTAAAGTCCATACAGTAAATATGTAATGGTCAAATCACATGAGAACCATGCAGATTTGTCTGAAATGGTCTTTTGTCTCTTGAACCAAGTAATTAAAGCACAAGTAGAAAGTGCAAGAATCCCATATATATATTAAGCAATATACTTAAAGTATTCCAGTGCAGTCCGCTCTTAAAAGGTCCTTGAACTCGACTTGTACTTAAGGCAGTCCACTAAACGTCCAAGTCGCTAAGAATAAACAAATGCTCTATCAAAATTTCAATATCTTATGCAACACGCATTAACTCTGAGAAAAATCTTCATTTAAAACATTTAACATAACATTTCCAATATCTACCCACGCTTAAGCCTCGTTACACCACACTTCAATCCGTTAATTTCGTCACAGAAAACATAAAAAAGACATCTTAATTGAGTTCAAATCTAACGTGATACTCAAATGTCCGTCTGAACATATCAAAATCACATTAAGACGTCGAAAAAGCCGCTCGCATTAAACCAGCATTGGTTTCTGGTATCTCAAGACTACTAATAACTCAATCCTTAGTAAATTATATACGGCCGGGAGAGGCACATCACTATCATTACTGGGCGCGCGTTACGACACGATGCGTCGTTTTAGTCACGATATGACTTTTTGAATGTTTTTCTGTCATTTCTTGTACAATACATTATTTTACTCAAAATTTATCGTAAGATTTTTAATGAACTGTGATGAAATCAAGAAAGTTTTCTGCATTAATGATATCAGAGTGATTTATAAGTAATTTCTGAAGTCAGCCTATGCATAAATTTTAGTGTTAAAATATGTATGGCTTCAATTTAATGTTATGCTAAATGCTACAAGCTTAGTTAGCTTAACATTAAATCATGAAACTCAATTCAAATGATGACTAAGGCTAGTTGTTGGTAACTGGTTTAGAAAAGTTTATTAAAATCTTTCTCATTAATATTAATTTAAAATAGGCCTGAAGCGTTGATATGTTTTTATAATATTTTTAGGAGTTACCGTAGTCTATACTGTACCAGTTGAGAGTTTATCTGTGTGTTTCAAACCTTCATAATAATTCTTAATATACATTTGATACACAAACAGTTTCGCAATTTTTTTTTTGTTTTTGGAAGTCATTACTTAAAAAGTTAAATGAAATAAAAGGTAGTTACTGTCTATAGTGTATAGATAGAGAACTAAGTAATACTTTGCAAGGAATACATATTCTTGTGTTTTTTAAAATGGTGGATAAAATGTGGTTGTTATAACGCTAATAAATCAATCTGCCTAGCCTTTTCGCAGCTTCTAGTAAAACTAGATGAACCTGGATACCTATGTTTAAAATGGAGTGACTGCCTATCTGATCTCCACAACCTAGTAACTGGATAACACGATACCCCTTGGCAAAAATGAGATGAGATTTTCCAGCTTCTGGCTATCCTTAAGTCTACAAATGATTGCCGGTACCAAAGTCTTACCTCGCTTTTCGAATCATCAATTTCGAATCACGGATCTCTGGATGTTAATATGATTACCCTATGCTAATCCTAATAAGTACAGGTTTACTTGTTTCGAAATTAAGGGTTTAATTTTACTCTGTCACACATGGCTCTGTTATCCATTTTTTTCAAAAAATTGTCTCCAGGTTAATTAAAAATAATAATATTTGTATAACAATATAAAAAATACAAAAAATTAAAAAATAATAATTATAAAAAAATAATTTGCTAACGTTAACGAAAATAATTGTAATCATTTTTTCCCCTTCCAAACTCCGCCTACTTTACCAAGAAAAACTTTTCAGTTACGCCCCTACACTTTCTCACTGACGTTACAGCACGCACTATTGCACATCGCATGTCTCATATACGTACTCATCACGAAATAATAACAATATATACGCGTTGGTTGGTTCGTTTTGTTGCGGCCAATGTACCACGCCCCGGCCATTATTGTGGGACCGACTGGGTTTTCTGGTTTATCGATAAGTAACGGGTACTGCACTAGTTCATTTTATAAAGGAGAATGAAGTAGATGAACCTTTTTATTGAAGAGGAAACTGAAAGCTTTGATTCGAACCATTTCCCTGAAGGAAAATGAAAAAATATAAAGACAAAAGATTTTTTTACAAGTGTTTGGTGATTATAATAAACACCAGTGTTCTTAGCATTGCAGTTTTTTTTCACTTGACAGCATTTACGCTCCACGGTATTTCATATAATAATGTACGATATTCTTGGAAATTAATGAATTGATTTTAGTTAAACTTAGCACGCATGTATGGGCATAAAAATTAGTCACCAACTTTTTCTACAAAGAGAATAATGACAGAGTAATTTTACATTTTCTATAGAAAACTTGCACATTGCTCTCAAAACTGATGGTCGTTGGGGCCGAAAAGGCCTGGATTGGCCACCATGTAACGGAAAAAGCAGCTTTGGTAGGTCTCCCACCAGGTCAGTCATTGTGGCGACACTTGAGGGTGGCCTCAGTAGTGGAGTATTTCGTCTGAAATGATGATGGTGATGATAGAAACCTTAAAATTTCTATAAACTTTTTTTTATAGTTGGTTAATATACCATCGTCTTCCTGCCCTTGTCCCGTTTTATTTGGGGTGGGCGCAACACGTTTTTTTCATCCATTCTGTCCTGTCACTCATCACGCTATCACTAACTCCCTTTTCTTTCATATCACTTCTCACACAATCCATCCATCTTTTCTTTGGTCTCCCTCTCCCTCTCCATCCATTCACATGTAAACTCATAACTCTTTTAGTAACATGCGTTTCCTCCCTCCTCTTCACAGTTGGTTAATATACCGTGGGGAATAAACACATATAAGTTAGACAATTGAAAATGTTGACACATGACCACGTATTCACTACTTGTACTTCGGATTTACTAGTGAACAAATTCACTACTTATTTTAGTTAATAGAAAAACTATTGCAGCTCTGTTTGCTACTCAGAAAAGTATTACTCAGCGATATCACAATTCCCTTTCATCGATATCTTTAAACAACAACACTAAACACCGACTCCGCTCGCGCCGTCCGGACACTAGCGGTGACTTTATCACCCACCTCACAGACATAACAAGTACAACACACACTGACAAACAAACATATTCATACGTATTACTCACTCTTTTATAAGAAAAATAATATATGTTTGACATAAACTATCGATGAGACTATCTATTACTTTATCGACTTTTAGAATAGTTTAATAAGGTACAACACTATGATTACACTGTTAGTAAAGTACCTTTTTTTTTTTTTTTTTTTTTTTTGTTTTCGGGGGGAAGTTAGTAAAGTACCTAGGCGTAAATATGACTTACCAGTTTCTGCTAGCGACTTTACCTGCGTTCAAAGTTATCTCAATGGAATATACTCCCGGGGTGAAAAGTATTTTATAGCATATGCTATCAAAGTTTGAAACCAAATGATGACTTCTTTAACTGTGGGTGGAGTGAGAGGGAGCGTCAGAGTTTCACTGACCAAAACCTACAGCGTTCTCTCAGTTGCCCTTTGCGTTCTAGGACCAGTAGAGCCACAGTGACTTTTTTCGAACAATTCCGCAGCCCAACTGCCTGGTCATCATTATCATCATTTCAGCCGAAAGACACCCACTGCTGGACATAGGCTTCCTCCAAACGTCTCCATAACGACCGATCCTGTGCGTTTTGCATCCATCGGATTCCCGTGACATCAGGTCAACGTGGATCTTTGTGGGAGGCCTTCCAACGCTGCGTCTTCTGGTACGTAGTCGCCACTCTAGAACCTTTCGTCCCCATCGACCATCTGTACTACGAGCATTGTGCAAACTGCCCAGTCCTGCTATTTTAATCATATTAAAACCAGGCTGCTTAACTTAAACACACATAGTTGCAACTTTCAAAGCACCGTAAACAATTTTAGTCTAGTGTTTATTATGTTGTTAAAATAGACTAATATTATTAATATTCTGCGCTAGTTCGTACAGACTTACTTTCGTTTTCAAAAAGCTTGTCCTGTTTTATCTGGAATCAAACCCGCGACAAGAAGCGCTGCTGCCAATACTTTACTAATGCACCAACCGTGCCATCAATAAATAATAATTATATATAAAAGGAGAAACTGACAGACTGACATATCAACGCACAGCTCAAACTACTGGGACTATGTGGCGAAATATTGCACAAGGTTTCCTTTGATGCACCCCAGGAGAAACCTACTCTCTCACGGACGAAGTCGCTGGCAGAAGCTATAGATACTATTTATTTCCTGATAATTTTATTCAGAATTTTAAGAATCACGAGTTAGTCAATTTCTGGAATGGAAAAATAATGGCTATGATTTGCTGAATGCTTAAGAGGGTCCTTTTCCACTCGCCTATCGTCAACATCGAGCATGGTTTAAAAGCTTGTTGCTTCATCTAACACAATCCAATGCGATGTTTGACGAAGACACAACGCAAAACAAGAGAGATAACGCCTGAAAACTCTTTTAGCATTCGGTAATTCCGTGATTTACTCGAATATTTCACAAAACTTGTTCCAGGAAAATGAAAATACGTGTTTTTTTAAAACACTTAAAAGTTTTTTTTAAATTGTTGTCATTCAGAATCTTGATTTAATGTGCAAGGCTTCTATGGATGTACTTTTTTATATTTTTATTATATGAGTACATTATCGAGTGCCAAAGTTCACTTAAGACAGCAGATTTTCGGTTTTTATTTATATTTTAATTTCGATAGAAGCCTAGATAATATCTACAAGATAGCTGTTTATCCAAAATATCTGGAGAAATATGTGTAATAACATCATAATCACGTAAGAGCGGTTGTATGAAAATTTACCTCAAGTTGGACGCTCTTATGGGCTCTGGGAGGAGATTGGGCTTTCGTTAAATTTTTACGTCGATAATTTCGTTCCAGAAAAGATTATAGTGTTCATCCACTTACCAGAAACAATCAAGTTTTCATTTCAAACCTACGACATATCACCTACCGCTCTTACTTCCGATAAATCAGGGTCAAAATAATTGAAAACTATTCCCATAAAGTCCCATAAAGAAGTATCATAGGCGCATGATCGCGATGCGGACGGAGTCAATGTTGACACTCGCGCATGCGCGTGACGCCTCGTCGCAGCTTACTGCCAGCGTCAATATTGACCCTGCTGCAAGCGCGCGCGCAACTAGGGATGGATCATTGGTCGAATTTATTTGTATATATTTTTTTAATAAATTTAATTTTTTGGCGTCTTTATAATCTTTGAATTTCATTGCATTTTAGTTTGTTGCAACTAGAGGGTGGTAGGTCTTCTTGCAATTTCATTGCATTTTAGTTCGTTGCAACTAGAGGGTGTTTTTTTTGTAGGTGGGAAAATCATGTAATGAAAAATTCCACACTTGGGCGGTGCTGGAGATAGTGTCAGACTTTTACTGACTAAAAACCCTTTCTTGTTTCTTCGTTGCCTTCGTCCTAGGGCCCCGGGTTTCGTTTTCACACTACCTATGGCCCCAGTAGGCTTCGACCCTGCTGGGCCCCTACGGTTTGCTGACATCTCCCTGAGGTGCGCGTGGAATAGTACGTGCTGTCGACGACTTGGGCTCGGTTCGGACGGTTACCGGATGGAAATTGTGTCATATTAAATTGCTGTGGTCAAATTTTGTTTCGAAAAAGAATTTGTCGTGCCTCACCGAATGACCATAGAAAACAAAATATAAACGAAATAAAAAAAAAAAAGTACTTAATTGGATTTGGAAGGAGAAGAAGATGGCGTGGTTAGTTGGCCAGAAGAAGCTAGAGATAGAGAAGAGTTGACGAATGGAAGAGAGGCCTTTGCCCTACAGTAGGACACAACATCCTCATAAAAATAATAATAAATAAGTATAATATGTGCGTGTCCAGTAATCATAAAAACCATTTAAAATTCTTATAAAATACCTGATCAAGATATCAAATCTTTAATACATTAATTATAATTTTATCAGCAAATGTTTTTATTATAAAAGAAAAAAATATGTAATCTTGAAATCGTTACAACCCTAAGATAACCTGTATGACTGGAAGCTTTTGTAGAGCAAACTTTACGATGATGGGAACATCATAAATTCACATTACATTGCTACCTCGGAATCCGAATTATTTCCCTCGTTATTTGAACAACAACCAATGGAATCATACATAGCGATATGGTACGATGCGTCCAACTATATGTAGTTTTTATTACTTTTTATGTTGACATTAATTTTGTGGGAGCCCTATTTGCATAGGTGCGCAGGAGTTTAACTTAAAACAACATTTGTTTTACAATGTCATCTCTGCTGATCATCTTTTTCTTAGATGGATACATGTGCAGGTATGTTTATTTTGTAGATAGTGAATTTATAAAGTCCAGGGTTCTACTCATGGCATGCTGGTATTTGGGAGAGTAATCGTGGCTCTGGAACATCAAGAGCAACTAGAGGATTTAAGTCAGTAAAAATCTGACATTCCCTCTCGCTCCACTCGGGGCGGGAACAATTATTTGATGATTTCTCACCTCAAATAAGTGCTGATTGATGAGACCCCTTATTTGGAGAAACCCTTAGGTGTTAGGTGCGTACTACCAATTAGTAACCCCATAAAAATAATGTATCTCATTAATTAAAAGAGTTATTGTGGCTTTAGAACACAAAGGGCAAATAAAGCAATATATTTATTTATTTATTTAATCTTCATGCAACACAAAGTACAAAGGCGGACTTAATGCTTTCGGCATTCTCTATGTAAACAACCTAGGGTGATGAAAAGACAATATAGTAGGTGCATAAAAAGAAAATGTTATGTAAGAGTAAAAAAGTATACATAATAGATGGGTTTTAAATCAGTAAATGCCTGATATTCCCTCCCGCTCCGTCCAGAGTTAGAAGTTATTTATGTTTTCCCATCTAAGAATAGATAGTAGTAATTGTAATAGTATCGATTTCTTCAAAAATATTAACTTAGTTTTTAGATTATGCATCTCTATTGTATATTTATATTATGTAATGGACCAATTGTTTGAACATAGTTATTCATTTGTTGTAAGTGAAAATATGTTATTGGCCTTATTAAAATAAGTTAACATGTATTTATAGTTGTATGAGTTACCAATAAAATAAAAATTAAGATCTGCTCATTTTTTGCCATTATTTTGCTAAGGCGCTTTTAGGCCAGAACAAATCGAACAAAATTATTTAAACTGTTTCACCCATGTTTATGTCAATATAATTTATTAGACCTGTCAAAACTTTGACAAATGATGCGTCGAATTATATTTGACATTTGTAATAATGATTTTAACGACGTTCTAAATAATCGAGTACCGACTGGCATTAGCGAGATTATTATAAGATATCTAAACATATAATAAATCTGTAGAAGTTTTTAGTTGTGCGTGCGTCACGTAAAATATACGAAATCGACGTAGATGACTTTTATACATTAAAATGTTGTGTAACTTGATATATTATTTAGAGTTTGTTTCATCGCAATCGGTTGACTATATCTAAAGATATACTACATTCATTGACAGTTATGCGGTACGAAATTCAGTTCAGCTAGTTTCTTAATAATTTAGATTAAAACCATGATCAACAGTTTATTTGACTTCATCTATCCCAAAATCTTAAAAAGATTCTATTATTTTTTTTTTCAGAAATACTTTGGGTTAGGTTAGGTTAGGTTACATGTAAGTAAACTCACATACACAAAACACCCATACCAGGAATAAACTATCTGGGTTCAGTCAGTACAAGTCTGACACAACCACTCGCTCCACTCTAGAGCGCAAAAAGACATTTATAGATTTCCCCCTCACCTCAAAAAAAAATAAAAAATATAAATAACCTAACGGTATTCATTTAATTCAGAATATAGAATAGAATATCGTTTATTTAATAAATAAAAGTGGCACATTTATATTAAGATACATAAAAAACAATTATAACGCATACAATGCATTTTTGCCTGAACTAGGTTGGACCCGTATGTCAAGCTAAAAAGTACTAAGAACCTAAGAAATAATAAATTAACAATCATTAAAATTCACTATATTAAATGACCTACATTTAGTTAACTAAAAGCAAAGCATGTTTTATTTACAAACTAAAAAGAGATCTTCTGTCTCTCCGGACTATTCAGGACTTTAAATGAGAATAAATTTCGAAATCCTCAGAAAACCGATCACCCCTACACGACCAAAAACAGGTTAGAGGCAATATTTACCCGCACCAGAATCCAAAATACCAATAAGCTACTGTACGCCCCCCGGCCTCGCTCTGTCAATATTGAATATACTTAAAACATGTTCCAGGAATCAGTTTTAGTATTACAGTGAGATATTGTAAGTAAACTCTTCTATTTAGATTTCGCTGATCCTGCACCAACATACATTGAACTCCATTATTTAGTCCTAAGATACGGAAGGGAGTTCTGGGATTCTGGGTACAGAAGTTACTCTGTAGCATACTAATTAATATGTAGGTGTAACGTAGCTTAAAAGGAATAACTATTTGAGTATTTCTATTTATAGGCAGGAAGTTGAAAGGACTCGGAATCATTTTGTGACTGATCGATTTTCTGGTCATATCGGTTCAAAGGGAATGTTATGTTCGCGCCTTTATGGATAGAGGAGAATATTGGTGTTTAAGTACTGAAAATTGCCTTATGCTGTTACTGTAAATTGTGGATAAAAATACCAGTAGACTTTGTATCCACTTTGCCACAGTTTGTAGTCCAAGAAAGTCCTGGCTGAGTACCTCAAAATACTTGGATAATTTATCAAAAGTTATTCTAAGAACATCACACTAAAGGCGAAAGTTTGTTAGTGTGTTTGTTTGTTTGTTACTTCTTCACGCTCAAACGGTTGAGCGGATTTAGATGAAATTTATCACACGGGTAGACCATGTTCTAGAATAGTACATTTTTTAAATGAGAATACCATCCAATGATATCTACCGCTCTTGGGCGGAGCGAAAGGGTGTGTCTATTACTGACTAAAAACCCACTCCTGTTCCTCTCCTTTCAGAAGCGAACCCATGGCCCCAGCAGGCTTCGACCCTGCTGGGTCCCTACGGTTTGCTAACATCTCCTTGAGGCGGGCGTGGGACGTGACTGAACGTTGAGAGGACGTCAGAACAAAGGAATAGGAGGCGTGGCCGACTCGAGGCGATCAACGAAACGATATTCAAAACGAAACGGTTGTAACTTGACTCTTACCTAAAAGATTAGACGGATGTTGCTAAAAACAGAGAGCGGAAGAAAGGAGGGGAGGCCGTTTCCATGCAGAGGGATAAAACTGGTTCATAATAATAACAGAGAGCTAAACTACCATCACCCTGGCACTAATCTCGACTCTCAGCTTCTTCTACTGAAATATTTCTGATTCAAAAACCCATCAACACTTTGCAAAACCCGTAGGTACATAGAACCCAAGAAACTCGTGCTTAGTAACGCCAGTGAACACTACACCAACGGGTTACCTTGTTTAGAGTCAGACAGTCCAATAAATAATTAATTAGCAATTAATTTTATATCTATTTCTACTGCTGTCTTTGGTGTAGGAGCATGTTTCATTTATCGTGCTGAAAGTACTATAACTGATAATTACTAATAGCCTTTAGTACTTCCACTAACACCTCCGTTTGCTGATTTAATAGTACAAACTTCAAGTTTGCTATCTCTTCGATAACCTGGGTACAGTTCCACCTACAAGAAATGCACCTACATTTATTATATTTCTAAATAAAATTATGAAATCAATTTTTAAAATTATTATATTTCAGAGCACCCACCATCTTGAATATAACCAAAAAGTTATTTCAGCAAAACTGACTACTGTCTTACTTTACCTGATTTATCACAGACATGTATGCTACTTAAGTCTTCGAAGCCAGGTTAGAAGTAATAAACACGGTCTTGCTCAACACATATTAATTCCTAGCTTAGATCGCAAAACCAGTGCTAAATCGCACTGAAATACGAACAAGTAAAATACATACACACTACATTTCTTGAAAACAAATACTCATCCTGAAATAACATAATACTTCAAGTCAAACTTACTAATAGCTGCACAGAGTAGTAAAAGAACAGATACTTCAAACAAAATTTTAACGCCGAGTAAAACCCAAAAAAAACGATCCCTCGTCAATTTCTGAGTACCTTTCTATTCAAATATTAAAACTAATAATTTTCACAAATCCTCGCTTCCCATTGTAATCGTATCTATTTAACCTGTCATGCTCCTTTCATGGGGTTTTATGGGACAATGAGAAGTATTCACCATATCCTAGTGATGAGTAGTGGCCACTTGTTCAAACAATTCTGTATTTGGGATTATATATGTTTAATCTGTATTATTTGTTGAAATACTCTGTATTACTGCAAATAGTTGGCATGACGATTTCGAGTGTTAGAGAGGTTTTTTGTTTAGGGTCTCTAATAATATTGACAAAGTTTTCCTTAGAAATATAAAGTGGTTACTTACAAGCAAGTTTAGCTAGGAGAGGATTTTCTACTAGAATATAAATTTCAGAAGAACAACAATCGTATCGCTTACTACACCAGCACTAAAAGCAATCATTCAGAAGCATTTAGAAAATTTATTCTACATATATTTAGCCTCAAAGATTCAAAGATTCAAAGCATTTTATTTCAAATAAACCATTTACAGGCACTTTTGAAATGTTAAGAAGTCAGTCAGTCAGAAAAAATGATGCTAATTGCACGTTCCAAAGCGTAGATCTCTATGGAGAAAATGTGCAAGAAACTCCATGGACACTCTTTTCAATCATGTTTTGTAATTACAAATATCTCTGTTACATGTTTCCTGTCGCTATCATGTGATAACAATGTAAATAAAGTAAAAATAAAAACTAAATATAGATATTAAAATCCTCGATTCCAACAAAATGCAAGTAGCATTTTGTTGGAAACTAGAAATCCTTATAAAACTGAAGCAAGAAGAAGATTTATAAGCTCACCAATCCATTCAACCTATTTCATAGCTAGACTAAAACACATTCCTGTCTCAAAAGACCATATACCCTTTCACCTATTCCAAGATTTTATTGTCTAGCGCAACCGAAGTCCTAAATTACGAGCTGATAAAAATAAGTCCAGATAGTTTTATGTGGTCCACCTGGACCAACGAAGGCCGAGTTTCTCGCCTCGTTACCAAAGGGCCGAGGGCTGGAGCATTAATTATGGCTTTTGTGTTTATAGCTTATATATTTAATCGTAAAATACTACCCACAGACACCATATTTATGTTAGTTTTTGATTGCGAAGGCTTAATTGCTGATAGGATTCGATTTAGTTTCGGAGTCTAGATTGTCTTTGATTTCGGATTGGTAGATAAAGCTGGTTAGTTTATTGTCGAGCTGTGATTGGGTAATTACAATTTGTAAGACATGGTAGTCGATAAAGTTGGCATTTGTGTGCTTAGAAATTACTTTATTATTGTAAATTTGAGACGTCAAGTCCGGATTTTGATAGTGATCAGGCATTATACAATGATTATTGTTAAGATTCTGATCTCTATACTACACAAATTGGTTATGATTTTGGTGGTGTTGAATTTCGGTGGGTGCAATATCTGAATATTTTGATCATTATTACTGATCTCAAAGATGCACCGTTTGATATAAAAAAAAGATATTTTTATAGAAAACTAGCTTCTGCCAGCGCAGCGGCTTCGTCCGCGTGAATGGACAAAAATTATAGTATCACTCATTAATAAAGTTTCTTTTGGTGAATATTTTTTTTTAAATCAGTCCAGTAGTTTTCGAGTTCATTACAAACAAAAATATGTACATATCTTGCCCTTTTATGATATTAGTATAAATTACTAGCTGTTTTACCCGAGTCTTTGGTTGCTGCTCTGCTCCCGTTAGTCGTAGCGTGATGCCTTGCGTGATAAATGGACTATTTAGCACCAAAATAATGTTTCAATTCGACCCAGTTGGTCCTGAGATTAGCGCGTTCAAACTAACAAACTATTCAGTTTTATATTAATAAGATCAACAAACAAATCATAAAATCATCGTGAGGAAACCGGCATGTCCAAGAACTAAAAATTCGAATACTTATGACATTCCCCAATCCGCACTGGGCCCGCGTGGTGGATTACGGCCCATTCCCTCTCCTAGAGAGAGGAGACCTGAGTCCCAGCAGTGGGAACATTAAAAGGCTGATCATTCTATTTATAGTACAAATAAATAAATCGAAGCTGAAGTGGAACAAACAACTGGGCTTCTTCTTTGTGTAGATAACTGTAATCTAGTATAATCATAGACAATATTACTTCTACAATATCATACACCCATTCAAACCCCATCACAGTCTCATGTCCCATAAACAACCACAATCTAACGCTGGTCCACTTTACCGTAAACAAACCAATCTATGGCGTTACGTCACAATAGTGTCCGGCCGGGGAATCGAACCAAACGCCCACTCACATTCCTACCGAAACCAGTTCTGTGTCTGTGTTAACTGCTTATTAGTACTTTGCAGGTTATCCTAGGCGTTATGGTGTTTTATTGAAGTATTTTTATGTGTTTATTTGTTCGCCAATTTATTGGTTATTAATTTGTTCAGGTAACTGTACAGTATCTTATTTTTAAGACAGGTTTGTTTTGTCTCGATCTGGCATGTGATTGGATATTTGTGATGATTTACATCACAAATCTCCGGTCGAAGCCGAATGGCAATTTGTCGGAGCCAAAAAGGCGGGTAAGGTGGCTCGGGCCGCCAAGAAACGCGATCGGCGGCGACAGTGGATGAGGAGAGCCATCACGGCCAAGTTTCGAAGAGGCTTAATATGTCACCAAGGCACCATTCTAAAACAAGCAATACAAAACCAAACATCGCAACTCCTACCACAAGAATTCCAACAAATCCATTATCAGATTGCTCAACAGAACTTGTTTTCAAAAACTAGCAGCGTAATCCAAAACTCACGCGCCTAAACCAACTGAAGATAATAATGTCCAAACATAGTGAAACAATATTGGGGCGAGGGATGCGCGGGCGCAGTAGCTCGCACGGCCATGTTAAATGGCGGGGCAAACTGTCATTATCACCTACAAGTCGACGGTAATGCGTTAGTCGGTTGCCTATTGCATTTTTATGTTGGAAGAGATAGGATTTGGGAGGTTGATGTTATGAAGAAATTTATTATTTGATATTTTTCAGTGGGTTCAAAGGTCCTATGAGAGAAGATAACGAAACTCGCTTTCTGGTCCTTGGAGCCGGATACTTTCACAATGTAATCAAAAATAATAATGCTATAATTCCTGCTCAGATTTTAGAGCACAATTTGAAAAAGGAAGCTTCGACTTTGGATAAAAGATGGATGACAAAGACGTCAGTAACTTTGACACATAAATCAAGTTACCTTAATAGACCAATCACCAATCTAACCAACCTGACCAAAGACATAAAAAGTACATTATAAAGCCAATGAACAAAACAAGAAATTACAACTTCCTGTGGGTCGCCCCGTTACAAAGATGTTATCTTAAAATCAGCGCGCAATCTCAGATTATGAGATTAATGTATGATAATTATAGTCATTGCGCACAATTATAATATTAAACTGCGACTAATAAACCAATTTAACGCTAGATAGCATTTAGTCTAGCCTGCGTTGATTCCGACACTTTAAATACTTGTTTTTAAAGACATTGAGACATGAACGGGTAACACAGATTTATCTAATTATAAAATAGTGCCAGTCAATTAACATAAAATAGATTTTGACGACATAAATAAATAGTCCTAAGACTAAATTTTGATCTTGGTCGCCAATATCAGGGAAATATTATACACCACTAATTTTTGATTAGTACAAATACTTAAAGGGCTTGTTAGAAAAGGTCTTATTATTATTTAAGTAAAGTCTCAATAAATAATGTTCATAAACAGATAAGTTTTTAGCGTTTGTTTATATCTCAAAATGTCACTCAATTTATGGAAATATTGTATAGGCTATTGATTATAATTAAATAAATGACGATCAAAATGAATAAATACTGTGCGTAGTATTTTCTAGTAGCAATTTTTATGTATGATTGATTCTATTATGAATTTACTAATCGTGGACTAATTAGAGATTTCTTTTTTTTTCTTTTGACTACAAAAATATGATCAGTAGCGGGTACGGATAGAGCCCCATTTCTTTTGTACTAATTAAAAAATACACCTCTAGGTGTATAAATATATTATAACACGAGCGCAATTTCTTTTTCTTTACTCTCGTAGTCCAGAAAGAGATCAGGCGCAGAACCAACGGCTTTAAGCGCTCTTCGGGACATGGGGGTGTTTTTTTTTTCTGGTGGGAAAATCATCTCATGACATCCCCCGCTCTTGGGCGGAGCGCGAGATAGTGTCAGACTTTTACTGACTAAAAACCCACTCCTGTTCCTTCTTTGCCATTTGTTTTCCAGGGCCCCGGGGATCTCTTTCGCATCACCCATGGCCCCAGTAGGCTTCGACCCTGTTGGGCCCCTACGGTTGCTGACATCTCCTTGAGGCGCGCGTGGAACACTACGCGCCGTCGACGACTTGGGCTCGGTTCGGACGGTTACCGGACGATCGGACGGCGAGCCACCTATTGCTCGCCGTCCGCAAGTCCGCGCCTACGGTGGCCGGAAATCGGGATCGGAATCCCGGCGGTGGTTGGGGCGTGAGGACCGTTGCCGTTGCCTCACGCGATCGGCCGTCTCCTTTGCTAGCATTACTGCTTCGCAGAAGGAGGCGACCGCCTGCCACTCCTCCTCGCTCCACACCATGGCCTGTACCAAGGCCCGGCGCGAGAGATCGCTGCCGCCGATCGCCCCCACGAGGACACGGCGGTGCTCTGCCCAAGCAGGGCACACCTCTACCGTGTGCTCCACCGAGTCCTCCGGTCGGTCCACACAATCGTGGCACCCGGGCGTCTCTTCTGCACGAATCCGGTACAGGAACGTCCCGAATTTACCATGTCCGGTGAGGACCTGCGTCATGCGGTAGGTGAGGACGCCATGAGGTCTTTCCAGCCACCGCCATAATTATGGAGTGCCCAGCACTGGGTTGCGACAGTCGCTCTCGCCATTCCACCATGAGATCCCGCCGGAAATCTTTCCACCATGCCGCGACTTGGCGTGACAGCGGAGTTTCGCCCCGGCGTTGCATCTCCATGCGCAGATCATGCATGCGCGCAAGGTCTTTTGCCTCCAAATCCTACGGTGGTTGGCTAGCAAGGAGGCTCGCTGCTTCGCGGGAAATCGTGCGGTATCCCCGTACCATCCGGATGGCCATGACCCTCTGGCTTGCGTTCAGCTTGGCTGCCGGTCGCATTCGAAGAGACGGCGCCCATACCGGCGCCCCGTAAAGGGCCATGGACCGAACGATTCCTGCATAGAGCCTCCGGCAGGAGGCGTCTGGACCCCCTAGGTTGGGCAGGAGCCGCTTGAGGGCAGCCCCTGTGCGATCCAGTTTGGGAGCCAGACGTCGGAAATGCGGACATGGGGGTGTCACACCACCAACTTCCAAACTTCGAGCAGATATAGATTAATTCTGGTTACAAAAACGTAATAAATAGCACTTAGCAACTTAACAATAGACCACGATACCAATGGGGCAGTTAGATTTTGACGATAAAGATACAGCGAAAGATAAAGTTGACACAGATGATGCTAAGGATTAAAGTGATAACAGCACAAGAGAAAAGGCAAAAAAATGTGAGACCAATAAGGCAGTTAAATTTTGATCATAACGATACAGTGAAAGATAAAGTTGACACAGACAATGCTAAGAATTAAAGAGACAACACCAGAAGAAAAGGTAAAAAATAATCATAATAAAACTAAGTATAACTTTTCCACAGCTGGTACATGAACTCCTGTCTATGAGGAATAGGCCGTAAATCACCACGCGGTAGAAGAAGGATAATGGAGATAAATTAAACGTATTTAAAAACAAAGATATTGTTTTAGCATCAGCAAATCAAGTACAATCGGTATCTCACCCAAACCTTTGAAATAGAAATATTCATTAACTTTGAAAATAAATATACTCGTAGTTAAGTCATCTCTTGAGTTCTTGACCTTCAATTTATTCTCTGTGAATTTGCATTCGTTAGCAACAACATTGACTGACCACTTTACCTATAAATTTTGGACCATTATAACTTCATGTTAAAGTACCTTTAAGTTTACCGTATCTATTGCTCGTTTAGCACAAGCTAAACGAAAAATACAAATTTCAGAATGATCAATTAATCAGTTTAAACAGACTAGAGATGCTCGAAAGACAGCAAGCCGGCCTAGTGGTCACGGTAACCGCGGCTTACAATTTTTTTTTTTATTTATTGATGGATATTAAACAGCTACAACATATAAAACTCATGCATATAAATAACACTTTATAGGTGATAATGTTGCAGCCAACTGCATTATCCACAGATTAAACTTAGAAGTAATAGGCATATTGTTTGCCACTAGTGATGAGTGATGAAATTGTTAGGAATAAAATCCAGCCAGGTCCAATACTTTTTGTAAGTAATTTATTTCATCATCTCTGCTCCTAAAACGGTAATGGAAAACATCAAAAGGAAATCGGCATGACCTGGGATAAAAAAATTTAAAGACCCGAAGTAGACCCACGTGGTGAATTACGGCCCACTCTCTCTCCTAGACAGGTGTCCTGTACCCTAGCAATATTTGTCCTCAACATTATAAAGGTGATTATAATTGATCACTGATAATTGATCATTCCTCCTTCTATTTGAATTATTTCTTCTTCTATATTATCATTTCTTAAGGCGGTTTGCTGTTGTGTTCCACTCTTTTATAAAACAGTCTTACCTATTCCTCTTCTTCTTATACTGAATCAAATTTCATCCTTATTCCTTCGTCCCTTAAAAGAGCAGCAATTGTCAACCTATATCAAATTCCCTCACAACATTAAGCAATCAAGTTCATTCGTTCTTAACAAGTGTTTGCTCCGGGATTCGTCTGTCAGTCAGTTGGGAGCTAACGCGAGCATCCTGTCTGTCTGTCCGTCCCGATAAGATAATACTTATACACACAGCATTGCTTGATTGTTTAATACTTGAGTTATTATGATTTCCTGTGCTTGAAAATTTTAGATAATTTTAAGACTTAGATAACTGGGCAAAGACGGGAGAGGCTTTTAGGTTGGTGATTATAAAATTTTGGGCGTATAGAATAAGCACAAAGATATTGGCAGTACTGAGATAGAGGAAATAGACTAAATAGGGATATCATAGGGTCCAAGTGCGCATCCCCTTTTGAAAGATATTTCTTACCGACTGAACGACACTGCGTGATCAGAGAGCTTTTTTTGTCATCAAATAACTTCTCCCGCTCTGGGTAAAACGAGAGGGTGTTTCAGACTACTGAATAAAACACACTTGTTTCTTCAATTGCTCTTTGCGTTCCAGGGTTACGGTAATTCTTTCCAACATTCCCGCAGCCCTGTGTCAGGGCTGACTTGATCTGTACCCAAAGAATCAGCTTTGCCATTCAACGTGGCAGTGCTGCCAGGCTTCTAAGCAAGTTTTTGAATAACAGCGATGTGGAGGTGTACTTAATTCGACGCTTGAGTGTGTTTTATTTTTGTATAGATATCACGTTGGTACCAACGCAGCTAAGTTTAGTATAATATAAATAGTTATTTAATATTTAAGTTTCTTATGTAAGTATTTCTACGAATTAGATGATGTTGGTTTCATCATGTTCTCATTGTACGTAATAGGTGTGTGACAGTTCAGATTACCGAGAATACAAAATGCAAATATACATAAAATTGAATCCGAATTAGGACGACAAAAAAAAACATAAGCACAAACAACTCTTGTTTGAACACGAAAAACACATAAAACTGTAACGGCAAGTCACCCAGAAGTCTAGTTTATGTCACCTAAGATGTTACATAACACCTTGAGAGTATCATTTTCATTGAAACCATCACGTTTCGCCTCAAAATCGTAAATAACACCTCATTTGACAGACGGAAACGCACCTTAACATTTTTTCTGCCAAATATACCACGTGGGTTCGCAGAATTCAAAAGTTACGATCTCTCAAATGTGCCGAAAATCATTAAAAGTACCCCAACAATGAATGTTTTGTGTTTCGGGGGAACTAGTTTCACAGATATAGTCGAACAAAAAAATGTATTTTGATGTCTAAATAGACACATCATCGGCCAGGTAGTAGGGGCAGGGTAACCGACACTGTTCCCGGCCGTAGTGAAAGAAATGTCATTAATTTTAACGGTTGCCCCGTCCGGAGAGGTGGATTCTTTTTTTCATAATTTCGATAGCTGATTATTCGGAATTTGATCAAGATGTGAATGTGATGTGTGTTCTTCGGTTGTTTAGTTTCTTTTTTTCCTTCTTTAACGCTTATCCCAATATTGGTTATGTTGTAGCAGGAACGATATCCAATTTCAAAGACACTTATATCTACGGATTTTTATATCGATAAATCGTGCGGAATTAAAAAAGAAAATACGAAGTACAGTCAGGCACATAAACATTGAGCAAAAAAAAAAATAAGCGTTCACCGAATTTTATTACTCCTAAAAATCTTCAAACATTACAATCCTAATGGTAGTCAACAAAGGGAATTTATTCTACCTGACCGTCTCCTGGCCCATTGTTCGGCAACAAATCTGGTGCGCATTCGAATCTCTCGACTTTTTTTCTCAAGAAATCCCTTGTTAGCAAGTCCACGGATAGATCTCTTTTGTGAGGACAATGGGGGTTACATATTTATAAGTGGGTAGGTAGGCGGAGAATACAGGTGTTTTGTCTAACTGCGCCGCTCCGTATCAAGTATATCTAACACGAAATAGTTATAACTTTATTTTCTTCATCGACACACGCCACGGATCAGTCATCAGACAGTTGTCACGTTTTTATTGTTATATTTTTCATAGTTATTATTAGGTACGGCCTTCTTGTAGTTGGTGTCGAAATTGCCCTGTTATACTTTTACCGTTACAAAATTATTCACTCGCTCAATTATTCTTATCCAAATCTTATTTTTCATACCGCATATCTTCGTAGCAAGTTATTTCATGTTCAAAAAAATCCAATTTTATTGTAAAAAAAAATAACAATCATGCAACTACATCAAAAATATTTGTTCAATCCGTATATCAAAGTGGCAGCAGCGGTCAGTACCGTCATTTTTTGTCCGAAACAGCCTCACGTCCCGGCTTCGGACATCAAAATAGTGTTACGAGTTTAACAAATAACTTTTTTAAGGTATAAACCAACGAACGCCAATTAGTTCTACCCAGGAGAGATGGCTCTTTCGACGCTCATTTTACTCGTATTTTTTGTGGGTCCGTTCGAAGTTCGAAAATTTTTATTTAGTGAACGCGATGATTCGTCTCGCTTCTGTGTGTTTATTACGGTGCTGACTGTACAAATATTTTGTGGTCGTATTTTCTGGTCGTGTCACGCTCTTGCGCAGCCGATTGATTGTAAATAACTGGGATGTTCGGCAAATATAGTGATTATTCGCCATTTTTATGATTAGATACTTTGTTTGGTATGGTCATTGTGTACGAATTATAGTGAGTGCCTTGCAAAGGTTTTCTAATGATAGCTTGAAAGGATCATCAATTTGATGATAGCATTCCGATTCTGTGGTGCTAAAAATCTGTAGAGATTTTTATAGATATATTTTTATTTAACAAAAAAGCACATTGAAATCAAATTATTTGTGTTCATTTCACACTTTTTTTGGCTGCAGTGAGATTCTGCCATAAATAAATAATTAATCAAGAAGACCCAAAACATACTTTTCACATAATTAACATTAATAAAACAAAAAAAAATGTCAATGTGTAGGTATGTTTAACAGTCATTAAACCCCAAGCGAACGCTGGCGTGCGCTCTCTCATTGTCTTTCTATTGTGTCTCTAATTACTGTATTCGAAAGATTAATTAACAGTATCTATCGAAAACTTTCTTAATTCTAAAAATACGGATTTGTGTTTGTTTGCTATCAATAAAATCAGTAGACATGTTTAGTAACCAGAAAATGTCTCATTGCCACGCTAATCAAATAATAAAATTAGTAGTTGAGTGTTGGTTTGTTGATTTACAATAATTTAATGTTTATTGTAAACTTTGTTATCGTGACAATACTATATTTTTCATGCTAAATTTTTGTCAATTAGTGACATATCAGAAATAATAAAAAAAAGTACTCGTATTTATTTCAAATAATCAATTTTCAGGCACTTTTGAATTGTCAAAAGTAAGTCAGTCAAGAAAAATTATGCAAATTGCAAATTCCAAAGCGTAGATCTTTAAGGATAAGAAAGTGCAAGAAACTGGTCAATTTTATTAAAGAAAAAGTAAATTGACTGAACAGTAATTCGATTTTTATATTATTATTATTATTATTTTCTTTCATTCAAAATTTTCCAAGAAAATACTACCTATCTGCAGAAAAATTACTTGTGTCCTGAATAATGAACTCTATGCATTATCATAAAATATCTCTGCACAAAATAAAAAAAAATCTAAGAAGCGCCACTCCACGGCACTGCTGTATTGGAACCCGAATGTCTTCATCTAAGGCCGTGACCGCGCTTGACCCGGGTTGCCCCAACCAGTTCCCGAGATAGCCCGGACCAAATAACTAAACGACTTAACGATATCAGCGAAATTACACCACGAGGGGTTTAGAGTTTATTGCACTTGAGTGTAAAAGCTCAAGTTTGATAAGTGAGAAATAACTTTAATTCATGTTGCGTTTGAAATTGGTTTCCTGTTGAGGAATTTAAGGAGCATATACTTCACCTGACAAACTATAAAATAATATTATAAAAAAAAAAACTAAAAAAAAAATGTATTAAATAGATAATATTTTCTTCAACTTAAAAATATAATTACGAAACCATTACAACAATAACTGAACATTTGTTTAAACGACTTTGTTAAGTCACAAAAGTAAACATTAAAATACCTGCCAAAGAAAATATGACAGAAACCAAAGCAGACAAAATGAAAATGCATTAAGTTTGAAGATGAAGTCCAGTCGCAACAAAACGTATACTTAATCTCGCTAACTCCGGGAGTCCTAGTACTTATTTAACTTTATTGTCTTTAGAATGAATAAATTCGTAAGCTGGCAGCTTAAGATGATCGCTATGAGATAAGGTGATACAGATAGCGATGGAAAAGCAAAATGGTACAACTAAATACATATGTATATGCAAAAAGGAATGAGGACTTGATAAGGATATACACAGTACAAAATTTTAAAAATGAATTTTAGAAGACAATTAAGCTGCTGATTTACTAATTGATTATCTACCTACTAAATTTATGAAGAGAATTACAATTACACCTTCACTAACAATTTTATTTGAATTGTCAGCCGCGTTAAAAACTGATTTAATTTCTTTGGCATCTTACTAAGCCTGTATCTTATTCCCTTCTCAGATTACATCTTGAAAATTAATTAATGATGTTATTAAAAGGGTCTTTAACATACTTCAAAAGTTCATTAAAACTTTCTAGATCTTGAATTCAAATCTCAGTTTTAATATTTTAGTTAGAATATTTTCTGTTCCATCCGCTTTCCGCTCACTTTCTGATTCCATTATTAGTTCAAGACATATCTTATACACAAATCGATTTTATTGAGTGTATTGACTGTGATTTCATTCCTCACACAGTTTATTGGTTTTGTTTAAATACTACTCTCCATTACTTTAAATTGACATTATTGGATATTATTTAGTAGTATTGGTTATTTGATATTTAATCTAGAAACTATTTGCATTATTGCTATTATATGAGTGGTAAAATTGTGTTTGACAGGTTTATTTTCTGAGATAACAGGTAGTTTTTTTAACCTGTTTCAAATCGCAAAAGAAATCTAGAACTAAAATATTCTTACTCTACTTTTATACGCTGCACAATCTATCATTATCGAAAATAGATTTACAGCATGGCAGGTAATCATCAATTCAAGAGGATACCGAGCTGATCATAATGAATAATGTAAAAATCAATCGGCATTACGCCGATACCAATTTACGTAAACACCAATCATAAAGGAAGAATCCATCCATTACAAAAAAATAATAACTACACAAAATGATAGAAGATTCGTATAACGGATATGATTTATAGGAGAAAAAAAAACCGCAAGCGGCGCCGCAGGGCATTTGTAGATGAGGAAACGTGTAGTTTTGGTAATAGCTTAATCAACAAGATCCGAGATCGATACAGAGATGGAGGCATGTCGACGACCGAAGCGCGTGAGTCGATAGATAGACCAATAATTGTTACAGACGCGCACGATGGAATTCATAATGGGTAATGCCTTGTAATGTTTCAGCTTATTGGATAACTATTATGGAAATTTTCTCAGAGTTATATGCCATTTATAACGTAATTGAAGATATTAAAATCGTTTCGAGTGTATTAGCAATTAATGTGTCGTTAGATCTTGCAGTTCATATAAATTAAGTTAATAGAGAAGCGATGTATGATTTTCTATTGCTCTTCAACAAGTAGACTTTATTAATATGTATTTTAGAATTTTTAGACGTTGATGTTACAGCTCAGATAAATTAAGTTAATATTGAAGCGACAATGTTATTTTCTATGGATTTTCATCAAGTAGATTTTGTTAATATTTTAGAATTTGACGAATGAACCAGTATCCACATAGATTATATCCACATAATCTATGTGTCACATTAAGATGGAAAATCCTGGTTTTGAAACTGGCATGTGTCTTACTGAAGAGAAGCAAGCAATGAATTGTGAAAACTTATTGATTGCTTTATTTGGCTCATTTTATTCAATATTCGGGTTCAGAAATATCTTTATCTTCATTTGGTTTTCAGATTGTACGCTCTTCTCATTTACTATATACTATGGCTTTTTCTGTGATCTTTGTACCATCTTTATTAATTCGATATGTTGATGATTCCACAGCAATTATGTCATCTACTATCTTGCATTTCTCATATCGATAACTCATCTAAGGAATCGATTGTAAGCAAACAAATCATTACGCTATCTCGTGTAGTCGTGATCGGGACGCAGGTCGTCGGGTCCGTTCGGGGCGGTTCGGAACCGTTCGTGCAACTCCGCCACAGCTCGTGAAATGTGAGCATTATGAAGTTATTAATGGTGAAATCTTACTATTTTACATTATAAGGCGGCCGACTGTATCTACTTCATATTGTAGTCAAGTTAATTGCGAGTTTTGATAACAATGGAAGTGTTTTGACTATGAATAAAATTATGAGTTAATTAGATTTTGTTAATACCTTTAATAGAATGGTATAAGTTTAGACGAAAGTTGTTTCTGAATTTTATACAGCTTCATATATTGCTTGAGAATTCTTCGCTTTCAAACGTATCAAAATTTTTACGAGTTTTCTTTCTTTTGAAACAATATCTTAAATTAATCTTTTCATTTTATTTTTTAATTTGTTGATAAATATTAGGTAAGTATATAGATCATTGAGTCTGTCCTGTGCGTTTTTACCGTTAGTTATTAAAAAATATTTCTCCTTCTGATCTTTACAAGTTTAGTATGTAAAAGAAAGTATTTTCATTGCACGTGAAGACTAGAATTTAATGTTAATTTACATTGCATATCAAGATTATAAAAACACAAGTTGAAACTTTAAAATACTCCATATAAAATTTAAAAAAAAAACTTGAAAATAAATCAATTTACAACAAAATTCTCTGTCACTAAATTAAAAAGTAGTAATCGAATAAAAATATTACACAAAACAGTTTTTTAGATGGAAAACCTCAAACATATGCAATTTAAAGTAAGTTAGTAGCTTAATTTGCTTAATGACACCTACGGAACATTTAATTTTCATACAAATTAAATTTTCAGTGATGAATGACTTAATTAATCATTTTATTGTGATACGGTTTGGTAGCTAAACGAAACTAAATACATAGTTAAGTAGTTATTTATGTTTATTGTAACTTAACAGTAATTTAAACAATAAAAACATGTCTAACTTTTATGGACGCGTTGTATTTTAATGGCTGATGATAAAATGAATGTTACAATAATTAATAAGTACACCTTGCAGCTCGCAAATATTAAGAAATTGTACTTCAAACTTCTTAAGAAAATAACTTTCGTATTTTTCTAGTGATCGTGTTTTTAGAACTGTTACAACTACCATGATTTCATTTATTTGTTTTGTTTTACTTTTTACGGCTAAAAAACAAGCTTCACTTGTAATATAAATATTATATATGTAAGAATACAACAATATACTATGGTTTTTAGTTCAACTATGTCAGGAATATGGTAATTCACACATCCGATGCAATTCTCAGAAAATGTTTGTACTTGGAATACAAAATTTCTCATATTAATAAAAAATGCAACTCTTAGCGACGGTCGCTGGGTGATAAATAAAAATCCCAGCAATTCCCGGGAAAGACTAAAAACGTGACTGCACTGCAACACCGGACGACTCCCCGCCGACCCGGCCACTTCTTTGTTTTTAAACATACAAAAAGTCAGCCCCTTCATTCTCAAAGATTCAGGTACAAAATACTCTTCAGCCCACATGTTCTGAACTCACACCGAAAATAACTAACTACTGGCAAACTTTAAAATAAACCATAATAATAAAAATGTCGCAGTACAAATACTTATTAAAATAATCTAACAAACTTCTATAACTCTTTCAATTTTTTTATTTTTTTTTATAATAATGTGACATATTTACTTACAGTTCATATCTTAATTGTTCAGGTCATCTTGTGTCAAACTATATCGCCGGTGGCAAAAGCAATCCATTCGCATAATAATAAATACGGACACAACACATGCTCACTTGTCAATCGTATGTTAAATAAACTATTTTTGGTCACAACAGAATAAAATAAAATCAATCACTTGCACACAAATCCTCACACGAAATGTCAATGTTTTTAATTTAGAAAAATAATAACGATTGTCAAAGTAAAACACGAAATAAAAAATAACGCGAGCAACGTCCGCCACGGCCGCACTACACGCCGATATAGAATATTAATAGCGGGTGGACACGGCCGAAACGCGCCGACGGCGATTTCATCTCAATCTTGCCCGTCGAAACGAGACAGTAACATGACAATAAACGATTGTAAAACGTCTAGAGAGAAAGAGACAACACTTTTCTCATTATGCGCCCGTCGAACCTGACATTTCAATCGCGCCGTCTCTCTCGCACGGAAAGTTATTTCCGTACAAATTATATGCGGGCGTATTTGTGCTCTGTCCTGCTCGGGCGCGGATAGTGCTAACCAGATAATGTCTTAATCGCATTTTCTTAGCGCTATGCTGACTGATGCACTAACATAAACAATGATAATTCATGGATTTACATGAACGATACACGGTTTTTTATTGAGTCCACATCGATGGCTAAGTAAATACGGTAGGTGGGAGGTCTGGAGTGATTATGTAATTATAACCTTTCAGTGCGGAAGCTGGAATGTTTCCCTTTGAACTGCAACGCTACAGATAATGTCATGTGTAGTTCGGAAAGTAAGTACATACAATGAAAGAAATGTATTTTTTTTTGTTGATTTGTTCATCAACAACACACACGTTACAGGACAGATCACGTCTTATGAGGATTATAGCATAGTTTGTAGTGTGTGTGTTTATATCAATATCCCACGTTAATATACAAACATACATAGCTCATAACAAAACCGAAAAACGGTAAATGTCATGACTTAGATGTTTTAGTGAAATGATTTTTATTATTTGATTCGCATTTGTTTTGTAAGAGAAGTCCATATATAAGAAGAAACAGTAAAATGGTAATTGATACAGAAGAAAAAAGGAAGAACGAGGTATAAAGAAAGACTGGGATAGAAATATTCTCTTTAAAAAACCTAGATGTGCAGTATGAAAAAATTTGCAACTGATATGATTACTTGATGTCAAATAGAACTTTTGAAATACACAATCGAAAAGTTAAAAAACATTATTATCTAGAAATAACAAAACTAAACGAAAAATACAAAGAGTTGAACCTCCTCCTATTTGAAGTCGGTTTACAAAAAACAACGTGGTGACAGAATAAGTGGAACCTAAAATCAGAGTGATAATAATGTTTGATAAACTAATAAATGTCAGCGATCCCAATAAAACACCGGATACGCTGAAAGTTACGTCTAATTAATAGCGTCAGAATAAAAGTGTTCTAAAGCTAGAAAAATAAAACTAAATGGATTCTGTTTAGTCAAAATCTTTCAGAAACTGATGTGAGCGATCAAATGAACGATTAATTCATGAAACTAATTAATAGATCCATTGGTGATTCAAGCAATGAGTTTGTTGACAAATTAAATAAATTGAAGTAAAATCATAAACATTGAAGTAAAATCATATTAATACGAAGAAGTTTAAAAGTTTGAACAAAAACAGAAGCCGAAACACGACTCCAAATAAACACACCTGAATGCGGTCACACCGACTGATAATCTAAATTTACCATAACGCCAACATGAAAAATGAATTTCAGAATAAGAAATTCAATATCGAAATGTGGAAACAGACTAAATAATTATCTATTTGTGGAGTGGTGAGCAAATACTTGAGGGCAGTATGTTTACTGTGGTGACTACTGCTCAAATGTTTGTCCAGAGATGACAAGTTGCTGACGACTCAAGCAATTCAGTCGTTCTGAGAAACTATGAAAGTATTCCTTAATCACACACTGACTGGACTACTTTGAGGTTGGAACACAAATATGATGAGGATTCAGTTAATGGGGTTGAAAATATAAAGGTCAAATTAGGTGTGACGTGGAATTTGTGGGAGTAAGAAGTAATGTGTTTTGGTTGTAGGATTGTCATCAGTGGATGATTTTGATGGGTTGATTTGGGTAATTGAGGTATAGCGTGATGGGTAATTGATGATGACAGCAATAAGGGATTAAAATTAAGATCGTGTGTTTTTTTTTTTTTTAAGGTGGGAAATCATCCAAATGACTTCTCGCGCTCTGGGTGGAGCGCGAGGGCGTGTCAGACTTTTACTGACTAAAACCACACCTGTATCCTTCAATTACCCTTTGCGTCCTAGGACTACGGGTTTCCCTTTCAGAAATTCTCCGCGGTCCTAGTTAGCGGGCATCGGCCCTGCTGGGCCCCTACGGTTTGCTGACATCTCTTTGAGGAGCGCGAGGATCTCAACGCGCTATTGACGACTGGGCTCGGTCCGGTCAATTACCGAACAGCCAGACGGCAAGCCACCCAGTGCTCGACGTCCGCAAGCCCGCGTCTACCGTGGCTGGTAGTCGGGGTCGGAATTACGGCGGCTAGGGCGTGAGGACCTTCGTTCCCTCACGCGTGCAGCCTCCTCCTTCGCTAGCATTACTGCTTCGCAGAATTAAGATCGTGTGTAAGAAACAATAAGGAAGATGACAATGCTAAATAGATTTTTGTCAAGAGTAATAAGATTTATGAACTTATAAATGTTCTAACTGCCAGATTCTCCTGCATTGTTATTCTCGTAAACAAAGCGAGAAATAAAATACAGTGTTTTGCTCTCGTCCACTATCTCAAGTACTCGGAACAATTCAATAAAAGAAAAACAGTAAAAGTACTAAACATCGCATACTATCACTTACAAAAGAATGTTTCTGTCAAGTGCGTGCGTGAAATCGCGTCACTACCAATAGGTTCCGTATGAATCATGTATTAGTTACCCGAACTGGCCCTCAGTAACCAAACTGAGTGCAATGCATGTCTTAATGCACTCACAATAAAAACACCACATATCGCATCGTAGAATGTGACAGTAACATCTTCACGAGAACGTATTAAACTTTACATTGCAAACAACGAACAAGCAAAAAATTATCTTACAATGCCCTCAACAAAGTCCATTTTCAGACAAAAAGACAATCTTTAAGGATTTCAGAATCAAACCCGTTTGGTTACGAATGAAATGGCCAGAGAAAAGGGACAGGGATACAGAAAGCAATCGCGGTAAAGCAACGAAACTCGAAAGCTCAAAGGACTTGAGCTGTATTTTGTTTTGTCTGAGCGAGATAACTTGATCATCGTCGTGAACTACCAAATGTAGGAAAAGAAAAATTTTAAAATAAAAAACGAATTTATATCAATAGCAGTAAAGATTAAATTCGTAATATTTCATCTTGTATAAGACCTTTTGGTCCGGGCATAACGTAAAAAGAACAATTTACAAGTTCGTCTGGTACAGAAAGAGATGGAGCATGAGGCGTGATACGTGTGAAAGGGAGAGGAGACAACCGGAGTTGGAGGCTGTGTATTTTTTCTGAGTTATTATGCCGGTTCTGATCATTTAATTAAGACATTTTGTGCATTTATAATGAAATAACAATATGAGTCAACGTTACCACCACCTTTTAAGATGACGTTGAAGTTTGACCTGACGTTGAATTATTTAAACGGTCATTTTTATTTTTTATTGAAGAGTATTTCTGTTAAGGATAAAAAAAATACACGTCGTGCGGGATGATAAGTAGTATCATCCTGCGTAAGTTGTAAGAGTATGGGAACTTGAGAACAGAAAAAATAAACGGGTTCTGGATTGGAAGGGTCGCTCATTTAATTCGTATTATACATGTACATGTGTTTATGGAAGTATGGAAGCTGCGACCAACTTAGACAGGACTGATGAATTCGTTAAAGAACCCGGCACACGTCTACGATTGAATTCGGAGCTAAACGGGACTTCAGAAGTTCTTGGGAGTTCGGGATTTTCCCGGCTATGGGCGAATTGTGCAAAAACATTTTTTTTTGTTTAGTCTATACTTTCCCACAACAAAATCCCCCAAATTCTTTCAGGTATACTTTTCTCAAGACATTACAAACCAGCCCTTACGATAGGCGTCTAGCTCATCTCGCCACCTTTTCCCAAATCAGTCGCAGCGGCGTCGTCCATCCTGAGGCACCCACTTTGTAAAAACTCTTGCCCAGCAGTCAATCTGCATGCAACTGACGTGACTCGCTCAATCTCACACTTTAATGAAACTAAATGCTGTGTTCTGATTCTCAATGAGTTTTATATAAAAAGTAGGTAAAATATATTAAAGGGTATTTTTTCTAGTAGTCGCAAGCTCTATTACTGAGTCTGACATGCACCAGTCCAAGTCCTGATTATGATTTCCAGGTCAGGCGTAGCAGCGCGGTGTTTACATTTGAGCTCGGTTTTTTTCAGAAATCATCAAATGTCTTCTCTCGCTCTAAGGTAGAGTGAGGGGTTAAATAAACCCACCTGTGTTCCTTCAATTTCCCTTTGCGTTCTAGGACCTTCTTTCTTTCGAACATTTCCACAGCCCTACCAAGCATCGGGCCTACTCGCCGTCCATTTTGCAATCCAGAATTCCTTAGGTAACAAATACTGCGTCATATAAAAATATTAGCTGTACCCCGCGGTTTCACTCACGTCTTTGGTTACTGTTCCTCTCCTGTAGATCATAGCGTGATGTTATGTAGCCTATAGTCTTCCTTGTTAAATGGGCTATCCAACACTAAAATAGTTTTTTAATTCGAACCAGTAGTTTCTGAGACTAGCGAGTTCGACCAACCAAATAAACAAACTCTTCAGCTTTATAATATGTATTATAATATATAATTAATTAGCTTTTGGCCGCAGCTTCGCCAGCGTACATAAAATATAGCCTATGTGACTCAGGAATAAAGCAGCTTTCTATAGGTGAAAAAATTTTAGCAAACCGACCGGTACTTTTAAAGATTACCTTCTACAAACAAAAAAAAACAAAAAACAAACTTTACCTTTTTATAATAGTGTAGATGTATATGTAGATAAGTATAGAATACAATTACAAAATACGTACGTGTGTCTGCAGGTACATATTTTTTAGAGATGGGATTTTGTTTTCCTTGTGGCACGCGTAAAATACAACGGTCTCGTTACTCGGGCTTGGTCCTTACCAGACGGTCGGAAATTGAGCTACTCACTGCTCGCCGCTCACAAACCTAGCCTAAGGTGCGCGGTGACTAGGAATTGCCCTGTGACTCCCTAGGTTCCTTTATGGCGCAGCCAGCTAAGAGAGGATTTTCCAAAATTCACCTCCTAAGGGGAAGAAACGGGGATCCAAAGTTTGTATGAAGAAACCTACATTTTTCTTTCACGTGGGCGAAACCGCTGGCAGAAGATAGTCTATATATCTATACTAATATAAAAAAAAATAAAGATTTGAAAATTCTTTCACCAGTAGAAAGCTACTTTATCACTGAATAACATAGGACTATATTTTTTCTACTTTAACGCGGGCAAAGCTGCTGGCAAAATCTAGTATTATATAAATGGAGAAACTGTCAGACTAACAAATCAACGCACATCTAAAGTTACTCGGACTAAGAACAGGTAAATTTGCACAAGGTTTCCTTTTATGACGTAGGCAAGTACTAATAGAAAATTTTCCAAAAATCACCCTGTTAGGGGATGAAACGGGGTCCAAAGTTTTTATGGAGAAACCTACTTACTGCCGCTGGCAGCAGCTAGCGGAAATATAAGTACAAACAAACGTGCATATTTTTTAAAGATGCCATTTTGTACTTGGAACGTTACGAAGCGAATCCCTCTTGCGGTTATTATATGATATATTGTTATTGCTCTGTCATAACGTTAAATTCTAAAAATAAAACATGCCGTACGAATGTATGAAAGAAATCTTTATGCCAAGAGCGTATGGTTTTTGTTAAACTGAGCTGATTTTATTTAAAAATGTAAAGCGGAGTAGCTGCTTATTTTTTAGGGTTCCGTACTTCAAAAGGAAAAAAACGGAACCCTTATAGGATCACTTTGTTGTCCGTTTGTCTGTCTGTATCTTTTTTTTTTCGTTAACTCAGGAGTTTGATTTTTCACAGCTTCAAGGGACCGCAGACTTGCGTATATGTCTTACATTTCAACTCGATTCCTCCACGCGTTCCCGAGATAGCTATCTGACAGACAGACAGACAGACAGACAGACCGACGGACAACAAAGTGACCCTATAAGGGTTTCGTTGTTTTCCTTTTGAGGTACGGAGCCCTAAAAAGCGATGAGATAACTCCTCCCGCTCTCGATGGAGCGAGATAGAGTTTAACCACCTTACCTAGTTCAGTTTCTGGCACCTCTGGCACTTTATTACTAAGTACTAATGCTATTGCACCCACTGCTACCAACTTGACCAGTCATCTGCAATTAAAACAACAGTTATCCTTCTTCGTATCGGCACAAATTACACCTAAGCTCATATTTTTCATAATGTAAGCTAAGCTAGTCACAACATCCAACTTATTTTGATGTACCCTAAAAACGGCACTTATACGCATATATCGAAATATTTCAGTTACATTGCAAGGTCAGTTGCCCTTTGCTTTTTAGGATCAATAGGACACTTTCGAACTATTCCGCAGTTCAAATATGATATCATTTGATGGCAGTAAGGCAACACATGAAACTGAGCATTGGGTCAACCAAATAAATTCAGATTTCTACGTAAACACTATACCTACAATACTCAAATTTGCCAATATCAGCACAAAACTGCTCTTATGCGAAAAAATGTATTTTGCATGACTCCAAAAGTTTATAATAAATTACCTAAAAGCTGGAAGCAGAGTGATATAACCTATAAAAAGAAAGTTAAAAGTTTCCTAGCAGATAAAGCTTTACTACAATTCAAATGAATTTTCATTGACTACCATTATAGTTGCCTAGCATTTTTGTTGTACTGGACCTATTTGGCGCAGCCGTGAGTGATCAGCGTTTTTTTCTTTTTTATTTATCTTAAGTTTTCTAAAATTATGTTTTTACAGTGTGTATCCATGCGTTCAAAATAAAATATTTTCTTTGTTTCCTATCTTTGAGTACGTTTTCCGAACCGGAACAATCTTCGAGACTCGATTATGAATCGAACTACTTCCATAGGTGTTATAGCATAAGTCCTTAGTGCGTGAGTCCAACTGATACTTGAACAGTTTTTTATAACGTCTGGAAATCGTCATGGATGTCCTCCACCGGGATGGTACAGGGTTCAGTCAAACTTTTACTGACTAAAACCACATGGTTTTCTCGAGCTACCTTTAGTGAGGACGCTGGGAGGCTTCAGCATTTCATCACGCTCGTCCTCCAGGAATTGATGCGGACCTTGACACACATTCAGGCTCAACTAATTTACGACAAGAAAAGGTGGGAGAAACCGTACCTTCCGTTCTATAGAGCAAAAAAACTTCGCAAGAGATGGTCATTAAAATATACTTCAAAGTTAATAAATGATGTAAGTACATTATTAGCTCCCTAGCCTTTCCCAACTAGCTTCGGGTCGGCTTCCAGTCTAAGCGGATGCGGCTGAATACCTATATTTTATTACATGAAGGGACTGTCCATTAGAGCTCCACAATTCAGTTACTGGGCAACACGATACTCCTCCTGATAATATCAGCCCCGCTATCCAAGTTACAACCGTTTCGTTTCGATTCTCTTTTCGTCGATCGCCTCGAGTCGGCCACGCCTCCGATTCCTTGGTTCTGACGTCATCTCAACGCTCAGTCACGTGGTCGGAACAAAGGAATAGGAGGCGTGGCCGACTCGAGGCTTCAACGAAAAGAGAATAGAAACGAAACGGTTGTAACTTGACTAGGGGGGGCTGAAATTCTGGCATCTGACTACCTTTAACGACTGTCAAAGCTCTACGAATGACAACCGGGACTAACGGCTTTACGTGCTTTCCGAGGCATGGTGTTAGTAATATCTTAAATAAAGTTAGAAAAGTACATATAAACTGAAAAATTCAGATTGTTACTTGCCTGGTTTCTAACAGGCAACCTCATGAAACGGTGAAGGAAAATATCGTGAGGAAACCGGCGGAATGTCCAAGAACTAAAAATTCGAAGACATGTGACATCCACCAACCCATACTAGGCCCGTATGGTGTATTATGGCCCGCTCCCTCTCCAAGCGAGGGGGCCTAAGTCCCAGCAAAGGGAACATTAAAAGGCTGATTTTATCCTACGCTATGCTAACCTCATGAATGACTGGCCTTAACCACTGGGCCATCACGATATTTAGAATTATGTAAGTAAGTATATTTATATTAGGTAATATCTTGCAAATAACTTTAGTATTAATAAATAAGCCAACACCTGCAATTTTGCTGACGGCGCGCTAGAGACGGTGAGTATCGTGGGATTGTTTACAGATATAAAAGCGGACATTGCTTAATGTATCGTCTTACATTTTAAACACTAAAACATGACGTTTAGTTACTAGATGTAAATAAATCATTAGGTGTAATAATAATAGTTTAATGGTCTCCTCTCTAGAAGAGGGAATGGGCTGTAACGGCTGTATAAACCACCACGTGGGTCCAGTTTTGGTTGGTGGATGTCACGTTTTTTTTTAAATTGATATAAGACAGTGCTTGACTGTGATCCCACCTGATGGTAAGCAGAGATGCAGTCATTGATGGTGAGGCGCACTAGTTTATTAAGAGCCTATTCACTCTAGACTTGAAGATGACGTAAGATGACGATGACATATGACGTCATCGTCGCGTCTTCCAATTTTTGGTATTCCTCATGGTGTTTTTATCACCATTTTGAGAACAGTCTAGTGATGACATAAATTACACAAATTAAGTCGGGGTCGTTACCACTAGGACTCCATTGCTCTTTTTTTAGGTTAGGCTATTTTAGCAAGTTCTTAATTACAGCCATTTCATTTTGAAGTAATTTAAGGCCCTAACTCACGAGCAGTGCCATAAAACAGAGATTTTCTGAAGTCTACTCCTCGGTAACGGCTGGGTCGATAGGTACGAAAAAATATATAATGTATTTATTATAGATTCATATATAACATTATCACCTTATTATGATTTTTTCGTATGACTAATACATTTGTCAAAAAAAAAAAATTACAACTTGATATTTTTACGCTTGTTTTCCCCACTCCTGTCATACGGCTTTGATTTTTAGAAACGTCTTTACACAAAAAAAAACTGGTTAAGTTTTCGCAAAGAAAATGGGTTTAAACTAAAAGCGGGTGCAGGCAGCAGTGCGAGTATGTGTGTATTTAACTCCGGCCAGATGTTCAAAGGACTATACGCCTTAAATGCGCCCTGGCGGTTGGGTTCGGAGTATCATGCTCACTTAAACGTCTTGCTGATACTAGCACATGAGCTGGATCATTTGGTTCTCTTCAAAATGGTTCAGCTGAACGTTACCACCGCAAGTCATGTCCATGTCATTTCTCAGCTGCCATTTTATTTTTTTTGGATGCATGGAGTAGGAGAAGACAGCAAAAGAAAATATGAATGGAGAAGTAGGAATGACATCAAAGAGAATGCAATGAATTATTGCGTGACGAATTCGCTCACCCAAAGCAACTTAACACAAGGTTAGGAAGATGTTGATGACAGGGAACATCATTCCAATCAATTGTTAATTTAAGCATAAATTTCAATACACTATCCTCTTTTTTTTTTTTGTAACGTTTCATTTTATTTTATTTTTTGTCTACTTTCTACTTTTATTTTATTTTTATAATTGTATGTTTTTTTTTCCATTTTGTATGTTTAATTTTTGTGGTAATAATTTAATGGTGTAAGCTGTGCATACCTATAATGGGCATGCATACCAGATAACACGTTTTAATATTATTTTTCGCTAAAAATCATGTATGTAATGCTGTTGGTGTGCCAATAAATAAATAAATAAATAAAAGAAATCGTCAAAACGGAAAATGTGTTTGTTTTTCTTTGTTTTCGGAAGCAGCAATTACAAAACACTTATACATTAATTTTGGGCACATTGCCGAGCGTAAGTCTTGGCAGGCAGGAATATTTTTTGAAGTGAAAACTTCTTTAGCGGCGTTGAGCACTTTTTCTGTAATGGGTATAAAATCTTAAACTCGCGTCAGGACACGTGACCTGATCGAAAAAGCGTAAGACGGAAGATAAACTTTTTAATGTAAAATAATTGTAATAGTTTTAAAGTGTTAAATTTTTAATGTAATATAAATTGTCATGTTTGTGTACGATAGCGCAATAAATGAATATTGTATTCTACCACATAAATGATAGTACTTTTATACTGATAAAGCAATTGGTGCAAAATTATTCCCTAACCATTCCAAAATATCAAACATGCTCAACGTTAATAATCAAGTTTTCACTTCTGCCGGCACTCCCGGAGTGCAACCCGTCTTTTTTTTCTTTCGTTTGTGCTTTAATCACCTACACAGTTAATTAATGGCACTTTACTTCCGTATACATTAGAAAAGAAACTTGATATTGTGCCAAATGTTGTACTCAATCGTTGAGCGTTTTATTAATTGGTAAGTAACTTCCAATAAAAAGAACCGCGAACGAATAATCGCCAAACTTAAGTGACAATGGGCAGGGCATATTGCTCGCAGAACAGTTGGCCGTTGGGGCCGAAAGGTACTGGAGTGGTGACCACGTACCGCACGTACAAGGTGGACCTATGACCTGGTAAGGGTTGCGGGAATCCGATGGATGTGAGACGCACGGGACCGTTCATTGTGGAGAAAACAGTAAAATTTCCGAATCGAGTGTCAAAGATTTTTACGAATCGCAATTTTTTTATTTGTGACGTAACTACAAATGTATAGTTTTGAGATTTTTCCCTATACTTAAATTCATAGGGTATTTCCCGTTGCCCTAGAATCCTGAAATTTGGCGTGAAAAAATGAGAACCTGCTTCACGCCAAATTTCAGGATTCTAGGACAACGGGAAGTACCCTATGAATTTTGTTTCCCTTGAGAGTGTCGAATTATAACTTTTTTGCAACAATAACGGCCGTATCTTTTTTTTCGTGAAATTTGAATTTTGTTTTCCACTGCTTCAAGGGACTGCAGACTTGAGTATATGGTCTTAAATTCAACTCGATACGTCCACGCGTTTCCAAGATAAAGGGTCTTGACAGACAGACAGACAGACGTACAACAAAGTGATCCTGTAAGGGTTCCGTTTTTTCCTTTTGAGGGCAGACCGCTGAAAAGCCGCACATACTTACTAACTTTTTGAACTTTTCAAGCAATACAGGGGCCTTAAAATGATGTGTTAAAATGTCAATCATTCGAACGAAAAAGAGGGATGGAACTATACACCCTACATAGTACCATCAAGGAATGGAGCTCTTTCTCGCTCGGACGATTGACATTTTAAGTCCAAACTCCCAAGCAGTGCTAAAAAACAGTGACTTTCTGAAGCCCAAAGCTTGCTCCTCGGCAACGGATAGGTTATAGCAATAAACTATAGCTTAGCTAAATAACAATAGCTTTGAAAAAAAATAATATTTATTATAGATTCATATATAACATTATCAACATATAATTTTAACGTAAGAGTATAATACTTTAGCCAAAAAAAAAAAATTAACAACATGATATCCTTTCACTTGTTTTTCCTACTCCTTTCAACGGCTTTGATATTTAGAAATGGGTTTACCTACACAAAAAAATTGCTGGTTAAGTGTTCTCCAGAATGTACATAGCATAAGTAAATCAATCAATATTTCGCAAAGAAAATGTATTAAAAGGTTTCCGGGCGCAGCTGGCCAAGATGTTCAAGGGACTATACGCCTTAAACCATTATGGTAAGTCTCCTGGTAGATTATACAAAATTGAAATCGTTCGGGTCAACGATATTTTGGAGGTAGGCGGAACAGAGTGTAAAGTCCCGCAAACCTCCGTTGAAAAGGGAGGATCCTCCGGTCAGACGGGTGTTATATCTGGTGGGCAGCTGCCCGATGGATGATTTCGGGCTGTTCTATATGTTCCAATCGCGCAAACTTATGTGACGCCATAGATGGCGCTATATCACTCCCGTCGATCGATGGTTCTTGATGCTTCTTGATGCGTGCCAGGCCAGTGGTAAATTGGTTCCAGTGCGTCGAAACCAAATGCCGCATAGTTCTCGGTGAGTCGCAACTGTCTGCGGTAAGTCGGGATTGTGCCCCAGTGAGTCGGGGTGATGATGTCCCAGTAAGTCGGGATGATGCTGCAGGCTCCAGTGAGTCGGAATAGTGCTGCTGGCACCAGTGAGTCGGAGCGGTGCTGTGCGACGTAGTAGCTTGACTGCTGACGTCGAACAAGAGAGATTCTTCGTGGCTCTTCATATGACTGGCCGAAGGTGCAGTGTGCTTCGCCAAGGTAGCTGATGAGGCTGATGGTGATGACCAGGTATGACCAGGTAGGCATGCTGGTGGTCAGGACACCCTTTATTGCCATGGGTGCTGGTCGTATGGCTCGCTGCTCGAAAGTTTGAGGAAGTGATGATGACGTCACGAAGTAGTGGCTGCACGAAGGCTGCGCTGACGTTCTTTGTCGAGGGTCACCAGTTTGGAGGTATGTGGAACAGAGAGTAAAATCCCGCAAACCTCCGCTCCGTTGAAAAGTGAGGATTTTCCGGCCAGACGGGTGTTATGTCTGTGGGCAGTTGCCCGATGGATGGTTTCGGGCTGCTCTATATGTTCCAATCGCGCGGATAACTTTAATTGCGCGATGCAGGATTAGTTCTTATGTAACGCCATCGATGTCGCTACAATATTATATTAAAGAATATCATTGGTTCGGGTAAGATCAGCTCGAGTCGGCTCGAGCGTCACATAGACGACCGTGACGGCTCAGTCACATTCAATACCCGCAAAATAAACTAATCAACGCGCCTAAAAGAGATTTTTTTCATTCCATACTTTGGTCGTGATGAAAATATATTTTTAAAGAAACAGGAACTGACAAATGTGCCGTTACATGTAAGAATCCTGGGCTATGGAATTTATGTTAATCTTACGTGGACAGGGCACAAAATAGCCGACTCTCATAAATTCCTATAAGGGGAAGATGATGTATTTCATATTAATTCGTATGATAACTAAACGATTGCTACTTTGATATAACGGTGGTCTTTTTGTATGTGGGAAATCATCAAATGACTTCCTCCACTCTAGGGTAAAGCGAGAGCGCATGTCAGACTATTACTGAGTAAAACCTACACTGTTTTTTCAGTTGCCCTTTGCGTTCTATTGTCGCGGTAACTCTTTAAAAAATTCCCGCGGCCCTAACGGGCAGTGACCCTACTGGGCCCCTATGGTTTTGCTGACGTCTCTTTGAGACGCACGTTGAACATTACGAGCCGTCTCCGACCCGGGCTCGGGCCTTACCCGATGGCCGGACGATGAGCTACCCATTACTTGTCGATCGCAAGCCGCCACGGTAACTCTTTTAAACGTTCCCGCACGGCATAGGATACACCTCTTTTTGTCATTCGGGTAACACATCACCATCGGACCACCAGGAGTACGGCGATGCGCCACAGGTACATGGTGGACATCCCACCTATTCGCACAAAACGGTTTTGGGAACACATTCAATATGCGTACAGCTAAGGAATGGAATTCCTTGCCGGAATCTGTGTTTTCTGATGGCTACAACCCGGGAATCTATAAGTCAAGAGTGAATGGGTTGCTTCTAGGTAAGCGCGCTCCATCGTCGACCGCATCGTCGCTTTTCATCAGGTGAGATAGCGGTCAAGTGCGAAACTATCAAAAATAAAAAAAAAACAGGCATAATGTTGTGTTTTGAAAATAAACACTAGGGTTGTTTTGAAATTTTAATCTTTCTACACTGTTTCCGTTTTTAAGAATCTTTTGTAGCATTTTCCGCATTTTCCTGGATAATCATCAATATCATACAAAATTTTATACAGCTTTAGTAAACTAGATAAAATTTTACAGAAACTAGTGCTTCTGCGAGTGACTTTGCCCGTGTGAAAGTAGAAAATATATTGCATAGGTCAATCAGTGATAAACAGAGAGGTCGGAATTAGGTAGAGTTATTCATGTACTTGCATCGAAATGTTGATATTAATATGGATCTTCCCGGGATTTCTAATGAAAAATCCCGTGTGGCCAACAGTATTACAAATAAATAAAACCTCAGTGATAGATAAGACAAATAAAACAAAAATAATTAAAACATAAAATTTTTTGAAAAAGATCTCTCTACGCCAACTGAGGTGAGGTTACTTTATACACTTCCTCCTTCTTCTCGTCATTAATGCAGGAAGAATTTTTTTCTGCTATATTTCTGATAGTGACATAAAAAAAAAATTTGCTCTTTAAAATTATTTTCGGTATTTGAGGCATATCCACTTTATTCTTTCGTGTTTGAAATATCTGTACTTAATTCCGACCAGAACTTGTTTCTTGACAGACTTTGTATGCCAACCAGCAGGATGTACTGGGTTTAAATATGTATAACTGATCTAACACCATTATTGTAACACCTACATTCAATACAAATAAAAAAAAATATTATTATTATAAAAATCTTTTATGTTAGTATATAAAATATATTGATACAAGCAAATTAAGGATATATTATAAGAACGCTGATATCTAGGATCATCGTATCCTAGCAAAACTTTTTTTTTTGTAGATTGTGTTTTCTAACTTTATTAATATGGTTTTTCAATTTTACAATATTCGACATAAATGTAAATTGACTAAAAAAAAAATTAAAAAATTCAACCATTTCCCAAAGAACTAAAATTCCAAAAGACGTGTTCAAAAATGCAATAAAATCCAAAAAGCATTCAGTTCTCACACCAAGCTGAATAAACTTAATTAAGCCCTAACGTAAAATATCACGTTCTACAATCAACACTCGTAAACTTACATTAAAAAGTTCATAAAAAATAATGTTATACAAAATTGTCGGGCTTTTGTCTTTGGACGAAGGCAACTACTATCTTAAGATACTCATCTTGAGTATCAGTTGCAGTATTGATACTGCAATAATTTAGCCCTGGTAAACAAAAAACAACTGGAAATTTTTGAATCATATCACGGCACCACTCCACACGGGCCTGCTTCTGAGCTTCGGTGAGGTTGTGCGGCACCCAGCGGCAAACTGTCCATCTCACGCGACGGTGCTCGTGTAGAATCTTGTGAACGCTTCCCGAACCAATCTGCAGTGTATGCTGAATCTCTTCGTATGTTATTCGCCTGTTTTCTTGAATTAAATTTTTAATTTGAGTTAAATAAACATGAAAAAAAATTCAATTAAATATCTTCATCAACAACAAAGTTACATATACATAAGAGTATTTAACCTGAAAGCTACGAAAGAGTAGTCCGACATGGTATTTGATGTCATAAAACTTGACGAGTGACAGGGCAGAATGGAAGAAAAAAACGTATTGCGCCGACCCCAAATAAAACGGGACAAGGGCAGGAAGATGATGATGATGATGATGAAGCTCATTTAAGAATTATTTTAAGTTAAAATAAAATTAAAAATTAAAAAATAGCTGAAATGGATTCAGTAGCCGATTCTGAACATACTATTTTCAGAATGTGCGTTTATTATGTTACATGTTGTATACCTAAGCAGGTAAGCATTAACATAGGCATAGTCAGTCTTTTAATGTTCTCACTGCTGGAACTTAGGCCTCCTCTCTAGGAGAGGGAATGGGCCGTAATCCACCACGCGGGCCCAGTGCGGGTTGATGTCACATATCTTCGAATGTTTGGTTCTAAGACATGCCGGTTTCCCCACGATGTTTTCCTTCACCGTTTTGAGACCAGTGATGATGAAATAAATTACACAAAGTAAGCAGGTACTAACACAGATTTAAGCAATATTATTTCTAACATCCAATTTATTATTTTATTTTTAAGTTGTTGTGGACTATGCCATCTCATAAATAAATAATTATTAAGACGAATCACGGTTTAGGGTTAGAGCCACATTATGTTCCATAGAAATGACAAATAACTTCTTAACCCGATAATGCTGTGAGTAATCGATGAGGTACCAGATATAATTAATAAAACATATTATATTGATATACCGGTGTCGGATGCCTCCGTAGGGATCCCAATAAAGCCTATTTGAATTTATTGGTGAAGTCTAATCGTACTGGTGGTTACGAAAAGGCTTCGATTTCTTTTTATTTATTTATAAAATTCACCTAAAATGGCGGACTTGGAAGGATTTTGTACAAAAATAAAATAGTTTAATGGCAGTCACATATTTTAAAGAATAATACTATTTACTTTGTCATTATTTTTTACTGTGTCATTAGTATTTCTGACATAATACTGTATTTACGAAAACTGGCGAAGAAACTGGTCCATATGATACAGTTAACAGTAATTTATGAACCAGGGGATTCATATTTATTTTAAGCCTTTAAGTCAATAAACTTTTTGTTATTATTATGTCATTTATTTTCTATTTAAACATATTAATTACATTTTTAAATATTTCTTTAAAAAAATCATTTAAAAATATAAAAATAATAGCCCGATGGTTAGGGCTCCTGAGAGAGGAATCTCCTAACAATTCAAGCCGTGTCCAGGAGTACTGCTTTCTGGATCAGGCTAGTGATCCAGCTGTCTAACGAGAGCCTCCTAAGATGTTGTTCGAGGCTCTTGAATATTAAGCCATTGGCCGTTACGACTATCGGCACTATTATCGCATTATCGTGGCTGTATCCACTTCCCGCATGTCGACAACCTCGTGAGCTATGTCATGATACTTAGTATGCTAAATCTTTTCAGCTCTCATGAGGTTCTCTTCATGAGGGACCGCTATACCAAAAATCATTGTGCGACACTCTAGTCGATCTATCACCACTATATCAGGTTTATTGGAAACAATAGTCCTGTCAGTGATGATAGATCGATCCCAATATAATGTTATATTGTCATTATTGAGAACTGGATCGGGAACATACCGACCACGTCACGTCGTTTCACGTCATCAGCATTCATGCCTAACGGTTCTGACATACCCAAATACTTGTTCGTTTCGGTTGAGCAGGGGGATCTAAGGTGTATGGAATCCGAGAGTTTAAGTTCCCGCAGTTTGCGGCGATCTCTTGCGCCGGGCTTTGGTATTGGCCATGGTCCGGAGCGAGGAGGAGTGGCAGGCGGTCGCCTCCTTCTGCGAAGCAGTAATGCTAGCAAAGGAGGCGACCGATCACGTGAGGCAACGGTCCTCACGCCCCAACGAATGTTCCCCAAGTTCCCACGGATTCCTTAATCTAAATTAAATTGTATCCTGATGGCACTACTGAAGGTTTCAGTTACCTTCAGTAGCTCCACCAGTTGTAAAGAGACAGGAACCTCCACACAATGCAAGCACAGAAGGCAGTATTCCTTGACGTATCAAGAAGTACAGCCTTCTGAATCAGGCCCTTGATCGACCCGTGCAACGATACCTTCGGCAGATGGTCGTCCAAACTGAACAGGGCTAGGCATTAATGTCAGTCTCTCCAACTCACCGTAGTCACACGGGAAGAGATGGGATAGTACTATATTTTACGCCCGACACCAAATTGAACTTTTTTGTGTAATAAGTTAGAAATAAACAATAAAAGTTTTAATAGCAACACATTCCATTCGAAGTCTATTCGATCCGTCGACGCCTATCCTATTGTCTAAATTTTCTTCTTACTGGATTATATAATGTCATTATTTGCCTCTCATTGCTAATGCTGTAAAGATTCCACGGTAGTAAAAAACCTCATCAATAATCGTTCATAAGGAGTTCAAACTGTAGCACATAATCAGCCTGAGAAAGCATTAACATAAAAGACAAGTACGACAACACAAAACCAGAATTCAGAAGCTACTAAAATTGAAACAATATTGTACCGTTTCATTTTAATAAATTAATCATGCTTTCTTCGTTTTTACTCGCGAATTGTCCAGTCATAAGAAAAAAAAAACATGTCTCAAGGACTGGATTCATTCGCCATGCCCAGTCCAATGACTTTCATAAAAATAAAATGTTTCTTCCGAGAATTACACTTGTGTCCGCGACTGTATTTACTCGTAAACGACGCACAGAACTTCGTTTTTGGAGAAAAAAGCATCGGGTAAGAATCCAGCTGCGCGATATTTATGACTTTATATCTTTCTTGCTCTTTCAGACCCTGCTTTATGGTATATTTTCGTCTCTCTCTCTCAATCCGCCCGCTGTTATCTACGATTGCGTTTTGACTCGGGTGCGTGAGTATATTGGTAATGGATATTTCAAATTTCAAGATGAATCAATAAAGATATCTGAAGTTGTACTTTTGGTGAAGCTATCATCATCATATTTTTAGTGTCAAAATCCTCAGATATTATTTGAAGGTCCTGTGCTATCACATCTAAAGTTTTCAATGGGTTGAAATAATTGATCACTTTTTAAACCTTTACGTAACCAGGCCTGAAAAAAATCAATGATTGTCAAAAGGATTTATGTCTTTTTCTCAAGAATAAAACCGATAAGAGCCAGTGTGGATTTTTTTCATCCAAGTGATCAACAGAATAATAAGCTTGTCTTCTTATTGTTTTAGATAATAATTCCATAGCTCTGCTCTAAAAGACGGTCTCAGAAAACCTCCATCGTCGACCGCATAGTCGCTTTCCATCAGGTGAGATAGCGGTCAAGCGTGAACCTATCAAGAATAAAATCATCATCATCATAATTTCAGCTGATAGACGTCCACTGCTGGACCTAGGCCTCCCCCAAATGTCGCTGTCCTGTGCGTCTAGCATCCATCGGATTCCCGCAACCTTCACCGGGTCATCGGTCCACCTTGTAGAGGGCCTTCCAACACTGCGTCTTCCGGTACGCGGTTGCCACTCCAGAACATTTCGGCCCCAACAGCCATCTGTTCTGCGAACAATGTGCCCTGCCCATTGCCACTTAAGTTTGGCGATTCTTCGTGTTATGTCGGCAACCTTGGTTCTCCTGCGGATAACTTCATTCCTGATTCGATCACGAATAAAATAAGTAAATAAAAAAGGTAGAATTGTTCCCCATAGAAGTTCATATAACTTGCTCAATAAATTCTGAAGAAATGCGCTACTTAATAGTGTAATTTAAACTAAGGCATAAGGTTTTAATGAGTTCGTGTTCATATGCGAACGCTCTTGTTGTTCGTTATTTGCCGATATTGGATGGTGGGACACGCATACAGTGGCGTAGACTTAGGAAGGTATACATTTGAAAAATTTCGTCCGAAAGACAAATCTACTTCTGGACATGGGCCTCCATAGGGACTGGTCATAGTGGCAACACCTGGCACTCCACAATGACCAGTCTTGGGCATCTCATATCCATTGGATTCCCTGAACCCTTACCAGGTCATCGGGCCATTGCTGCGTCTTTCAGTATACAGTCACCACTTCAGAACTTTTCGGCCTCATAGACCATCTCTTCTGCGAGCAATTTGCCCCACCCGCTGCGACTTAAGTGTGACAATTCTTCGGATTATGACTATACTGAAACCACTTACATACTGTACCTATTCATTTCTGTCTGCAGTTTATAAGTGGAGTCCTTCGTTTCGTGCGGTACGGACCCCATTGTCCGCACTTACACTCCCATTTTGTTCGTTGTGGACATGGGTAATCCTAGTCCTGGCTACATACCCGGCCTAGCTCCGCCCAGGAGTACAGCTTCCTCTATACTTTAAAACCTTCATGCACCAACGTCTCTCTCGAATCATCTCGAATACCTGATGGAGTCTTGGCCTCTTGGTCAATTAAATATCGAGGACTTCAAGACTAGAGCGGATAGATAGGTAAGCGTACTAACGCCACCATATGGTCTCTTGGCTGTAGATGTGGAGGTAGTAGTCATGAGCCTGAAAACAAGAAGCTTATTCAGCCGAAGTCGTCGACGGCGCGTATGTTCCACGCGCGCCTCAAGGATATGTCAGCTAACCGTCGGGGCCCAGCAGAGTCGAATCATACTGGGGCCAAGCGTCTGCTTCTGCAAGGAAGACTCGGCCCTGGTATGGAAGGCGACGAAGGAACAGGAGTGGGTATTTAGTCAATAAAAGTCTGACACACCATCTCGCTCCCGCCCAGGGGCGAGAGATATCATTAGATAATTTTCCTACCAAAAAAAAAAGTGGCCCTACCACGAACTCTTAACGCGATGCATTTTACGACCTACACTGATCCGTTAAAGGGATGGAGCTATATAGGGTGCATAGCTCCATCCCCCTTTCTCGCTCGCACGCCTGACATTTTAACACGTCATGGTAAGGCCTCAGTAGTTAGTAAATATCGACAAACTTGATAGAAATAATAGTTTCGATAGTTCACCAACTGCAGAAGGTAGGTATTCTTGACTGGCCTGTTGGTCTAGTGGTTAGTGGCCCTGACTGCTATGCCGAAGGTCGTGGGTTCGATGCCCACCCAAGACTGTTGTGAGATGTTTGTGTGATGAGCACAATCATTTGTTTTGTGTCTGGGTGTAATCTATCTATAATATGTATGTATTAGACAACTGATAAACATACTTACATATTTCTATATGTAAGTATGTTTATCAGTTGTCTAGTACTCATAACTCAATCTCTGCTTAGCTTGGTACTAGACGGCGTTGTGTGATAGTTGTAAAATATTATATTATATATATTTTGGCATTGAAACCCTTATGTGTAGGTAACAGTAGATTTCTAGGTAAAAATCACCGGTAGGAACACTTCAAGTTCAGACATACCTACTGTCGAGATATTTTTATACTTCGGTTAATCGAGGCATGAAAAGATCTTGATTTCAATCTGTCACACTTGATTATCATCAGCTAAGACCTATAGCTCAGCGTTGTATGGCAATTGTTTCTACGATAGTTTTATCTCTTCGTTATTTAACAATGTAAAAAAAAACACTAAAAAGTGCAAAATAACTTTAATTTCGGCTGGCTTCCGAAGAAGAAGAATTGAAGTCGGTTGAATTTTTTTGTAAAAAGTTTTTTATTTTACACTTTTAGTTGCAGCACCACAACTAAAAAGTACCCCTCAGTCTAACTTAAAGTGTACAAGTTCTATAGTAAGGAATTACCTATAGAATTTAAATCATTAAAACATTGCATGACAATTACTATAAACCATGCCACGGCTAGGATACATTGTTTTATTCATTAAGTAGTTTTCGTGCCTACCTGCCATCATTAGATTAGAATGATGGTACCTTATAGTCAGGGTGCATCTCATGTCAATTCTAATAATCTCAAACACGGTTTTACAGAGTCCCGGTGCCTACCCTACAGCTTAATCATCAGATCAGTTCTATATATTCCCTCCCCTCTTCCTTCAGTCAGTCATCGACTACACGTATTAAAAAAGCAATTTTACATGTTACGACAGTTCTGCTGTGATCCTATGAGGAGCTCCGATCCATGTCTTCGAAGTTCGTCATAAGACCATAACAACATTTCTATGGAACCAACTCGAAAGTATAACCTTACAATAAAAAAAAAAAAGAATTCCAAATCGGTCCACAATTGACCGAGAAATCGGTGAACAAAAAAAAAAAAAAAAAACTACCGAACATAGAATCTCCTTCTTTTAGAAGTCTGTTATAGTGAACGGATTTACATGCAGTTTTCAATAATAGACAGAGTGATTCAGAGATGTGATAATTTTAATACTAAGAACAAACACTCTGTAGTTCCTTCAACCAGGCTCAAAAAAATAGGGGGCTCATTTAGATGCCAATGTATCACTTCTATAATAAACTCCCTAGTCATATTCATCAACTAAGCCTTAATAAATTCAAATCATTTGTAAAGCGTAAAGTTTGCCAAAAGGCTTTTTACACTATAAAGGACTATGTTGAAGACGAAAAGACTAATGCCCGGTTTACATAATTCCAGTCCAGTGATCCAGCGAGAATTCAGTCCAGTGCTGGACTGGATCTGTAACGTATACATTATTCCAGTCATTTAGAAGCCGTTGAAGTGTGAGCACTACTGTGACAATGATTTCAAGAAGAGATCAGTTTCGAAAATGTTTCTAACGTACTCAATTACTCTTGCTACTAGTTATTAATGAGGTTGATAAGGAACTAAGAAAAAAGGAACGGATTTGGGTGAGAAAATGCATCAGCGAAAGAGATCAAAAAGGAGGGTCAGTAATGCTTTTGCAACAACTGAAGTTAGAAGATCCCACTGAATATAGATTGCCATTGAGAATTACAGCAGAAAACTTTAAGGAACTGTTATCATTAGTTTCAATTAATTCAAGTAATCCGCAAAAACAATCAATACGTGTTTACTGTGTCAGCACTGGAATGGCACTGGATTGGCCGTCTACATTATTCCAGTTGCACTGGATTGCTCGCACTGGATTCAAAAGTAGACCGCCAATCCAGTTACTGGACTTGAATGCTAACTGGATTCAGTGCGTTCCAGTACCGGTTTACATTTTTCCAGTAAGCAATCCAGCACTGGATTCGATCGCTGGACTGGAATAATGTAAACCGGGCATTAGGATTGACCTGCTCCAGTACGCACTACAACTGTTGTCTTATATTTTTTTCTTTTGTTTTATTTTCAATTGTGCTTTTTATTATAATGTTTTTTTTTTTTATAATCTGATATTTTAGATTATTTTTATTTTGCAATTTGTCATTTTTTTTCTTTATTTAATTTTGACTTATGTAAATATTTACTTTATATGTAATACATTTTGTAAATTATATATCTCCTTTTATTATAGTGAACGTGAGGACCATGTTGATTGCTTTTTCTTCTTTTTCACTAATTTTGCAGAATAAATATCATTTATTATTAATGAGGAAGGTTTAAAGTGTATAACACATGCATAGTCTAGTAGAAAAGTCGAGATAATTTTAACCTTTTAACAGACTTCACTCTCGTGTTTATTCGCACATACACGACCTCGCGTTTATTCGCATCTCGTCAGCTCTTCTGTCACCAATGGGAATTGAAGAGCTAAACGAGATGGAGTACCCAGTCGCAAACACGCGACCCTGGCGAATAGGACACGAAAACACTCGTCGGACCAATCCGTAAATATTTTTGGGGCGGGTCACTATTATATATTATTTAAAACTAGCTTCTGCCGGCGGCTTCGCCCGCGTTCTCCTAACTTTGGACCCCCTTTTCATCCCCTGCGGAGGAGAATTTTGGAAAATCCTCTTTAACGGACTGGTCACGACTTCGGTCTAAGCGGCGAGCACGGCGCTATGAGCGGCGTCTCGTGGCGTGCTTCAAACATCTTCATACTTTTGATTTTACCGCTCGCCGCCCCTCACTTAGCTACCGCTTCCATAGTTAGTCTTCCCTACATAAAAGGCAACCTTATTAATATTTCACTCTCCTAGTCTGCATAGTTCCAGCTGTGTGTTGTCAGTCAGTCAGTCAGTTTCTCCTTTTATATATATAGATGAATCTATTCTCAGCATGGATACCTAACTAAACCTACCTGAACAGCTAACAAGCTTGACTCTTGACATTTTGCGCAAAATTCTTCCGGTCCACATTTGAGTCATAACTTTATAAGTAGGACTTCGTGTTCACTTAGGTACACAAGTATATAATGGCCGCAATACGCTGCCATGTACTGCCTCAAGCCAGCCCCGTTGAAATCACGACTGTGGAACTGAAATGAGACATTCGTTTAGTAAGGTAACTCTTATCTATTATGCATGCATAGCTTATAGGCTGTTATCCTATTATCAGGATAAATAAAAGCTATGTATACCCGTCTGTATTAAAGTATAACACAGTACCTGTACGGTGAACCCGCATATTCATATAATTAAGTAGGTTATGCTACTGCAGCGTTTGCACACGCGCGACCATTTAGTATAATAGTAACTAAGTAAAATAAATCAGTGATTTTTCTACACTGAACACGGGCGGTTTTATTATTATCCCCGGCTTCTATCATTTTACCATAAGTGTGCAGACTATCGTCATACAGTACCTAACGCATATCTAGTAAAGAAAGTATCAGGTGTTATCAGGAACAGATATTAAAGACTTTGATGCCTGAGTTTGTTTCGGTCTTTCTTCTCAGGGTAGTCAGCTAGGAAACACCGGCCTCATCTAGTTTAAGATGACGAAAAAAAAAATTGACGTGTGAAATTGTTTTTTTAAACCTATTTACAAAATAAATATCATTCAATCATTTATCATTCAAAGTCACTGGAAGCAGCCACAACCCCATATTGGGGACCATAACACAGTTTATGTATAATTAGCGCAATTCATAAAAAAACTGGCCAAGTTCGAGTAGGATTCGCACACGAAGGGTTCCGTAATAAAATATTAAAATAGAGCAAAAAAAAAAAAAACTTCGACAAAATTATTTTTTGTGTAGGAAGCTCCTTTAATTTTATTATTTGTTGTTGTAGCAGTGAATAAAATCTGTGAAAGTTTCAACTCTCTACCTCATACGATTTATGAGATAGCTCCCGCTGAAAGACGGACGGACAGATAGACATACGGACGGACGGACCAAAGGTGTCAAATAGGGGAGGCTTATTTGTCGTCACAACAACAGATCCTGTGCGTCCTGCATCCATTGGATGCCTACGACCCTCACCAAGTCATTGATCCACCTCGTGAGAGGCCTTCCAAAGCTGCGTCTTCCGGTACGCAGTCGCCACTACTAGGCTCTTAGTAAACTAGTGCGCCTCACCATCAATGATTGCATCACTGCTTACCATCAGGTGGGATCGCAGTCAAGCACTGGTTTATATCAATTTAAATTTAAAAACCTTTTGGCCTCATCAACCATTCGTTCTGTGAATAATGTGCCCAGTCCACTGCCACTTAAGTTTGGCGATTCCTCGAGCTATTTCGGTAACCACGATTTTCCAGCGAATAGTAATATCATCATATCTTATTAGATCACGCAAGGAAACCTCGACTATAGGGCTCTCCATGGCCTTTGAGTGATTTTAAGCCTTCGATGAGGGCCAATGCGACCACGTTAGAGAGCCAATACGGACTTTTGTCTTGAGACACTATGGTATATCGGATAAGAAAATACCGCTCAGCTTCCCAACTGAATTGGATTGAACAGTGGTCTTTAGTTAGTCATATATCCTACAAGAATAATAATCAGGATAAAGATCTCAAAATAATATTTAGGTAGTAACAGGTCAAAGTTCTTTGTCGTTGAACAAAGTTAAAAGACTGTTTATTAGTTTGTAACATTCGTTTTGTTACTTTTTGTCTACAGGAGAGGACATTGTGAATGTCATCATCAGATATCTGCAGTTTATTACCTTGTACTTCAGTCTGATAATCCTGATATCGTAGTTAAGACGGCACCCGTTCACGAGCATGGTGAACGGGTGCCGTCAATTGAGACTGGTCATCTCTTAGCTGCAAGTAGCTTAATTCAATTTCTATTTTTTAATTACTTTTTTTTAATTATTATTACTTATCTACATTGTGCTCACATATTAGAATCGACAAGAAATATGTAACCAAGATTTATGTAACTCATAATATGATTTAAAAGAGTGTCCATGGAGTTTCTTGCACGTTCTTCTCCAAAGAGATCTACGCTTTTGGAACGTGCTATTTAGCTTCACTTTTTTTTGACTGACCGACATTTTGATAATTCAAAAGTGCCTGTAATTGGTCTATTTGAAATAAACGTTTCTGATTCCTGATTTCTGAAGATATCCTGCCCTAAATACGTTTTCTTCTTATTTGTCGTGATCAGGATGGAAAGTTTAGACCTGGATGTGTCTAGCCTAGAATCTGGATCTGAAAGCCGTCCGAAAAACAGTCTCTACTGAAGTAGAGTAAGTCTGTCGGTTGAAATGAGGACTGATGATGTAGATGATGTTTCGACCGAATTTAGCCATATCGTAAGTTTTCGCTGTTTTGAGGTGTGATTCTAAATACTATGAAATCATCTGCATTTTTCTAAGCTGTTACCTTTTTATCCAATCTTGAGATAGAATTTACATTTTGAAGAAGCTCTAAGTTTAAGCATTCATGAGATGATTTCCCACCTAAAAGAGCCTGAATTGTAGCTGCGGTACTGCTACTCTTGATGCGGTAATGACTCTGACTTTGCCCTTAAACAGTAAACGACATAACATAAACAGACTTAGGCCATAATCACTACTCAGTTTTTTTTATTCTACGACATGTTTTAAGAGCAGTGGTGGTGTAACAAATTAACAAAGTAATGCACCTGGCTGGGTTTGAACCCTTAACTAGTGTTGCAATTGAACTCTGCTCCCGCTTCCGCTTCTGCAGAAGTTCCGCAAGTTTTTCCACTCCCGTTTCCGTTTCTGGTTCCGCAAAGTTTATAACAGACCTCTTGTTAAAAGAATACAAGGAGGAGCGCGGGGTTGCGGGACCCAAAGACTATTGGAAACGACGGAAAAGGTGTGGAGGGATTGGGGGGGGGGGGTCTGTACACAAACGTGTCTTAGCGACTTTCTTTGAATATAATAATATATTATATTTTTTTGGTTCATTCTGTGCATCACCGCGTCTTGTGACGTTTAGCGAAGCGCGTAATTCTTCTGTAGTTTTTTTCTTGTTTGATGTTTGTTTTGTTCTTCTGTGGCCAATAGTTCGCCAATACTTATCAGTTCTCACCAGAAGTGTAGCCAGTGAGCAATTATTTAGCGGAGCTGATTTAGAATAATATGAAGAACACCGAAACAGACTCAAAGGTGTAAAAGCGGCCAAATTACTTTTTATTATATATAATTTGCCTTTGTTTAATTTCGAGTACTGTAGTATGTTAAGTACGAAATACAAATTTAATTAAACAAATCTTAAAAAATAAAATAATGTTGTTCTTCATAGTATTATCACTTCCGCTTCCGATTCCGCTTCCGCTAAGATTTATTTTTGACATCTATTTCCGTTTCTGCTTCCGTTAAGACGGAGTGTCGTACTGTTTACATTGCATCACTACCCTTGACCTATAACTTGCACGTCGACGCTATCACTGCTCTATCTTCTCTATATACTGCAGTAAACGACATTGTTAAAAATACTTATATGTACCACACACATTACAGAGTAACAGAATATAAGTGACATTTCATGTCTCTTTAATTCTCTTTAAGGTAAATTTTAACCAACCTTCAATAGACCATCCTGCGGCATCCTGAGCATGATTGCTGACAGACTGGACTGCTGTATTCTAAATCATTGCTCCAGTATCTCAGCTGGGGTGCTGAAGCAATGATTGTTTTATTGTGCGTGTGAATGTAATTTATAGTTGTATTTGTGTCACTAACATAGTTGTAAGTTTGTTTTATTTTTACTAACACTAAATGAGTCTTGTTGCTCGAAATAAAGAATATTATTATTAAAAGATGGTTAATTGCAAATATGCAGCAGGTTAGACTAGATCCACCCATTACTCCATTGAATAGACCCAGAACAATCCATTACCTTACGTAGATGAAGATCCGTAATCCCTTTCACCCCTGTAGACACCTACAAATTGCCACCCCATAGCCCGACCATTATAAAAATGGTATAAAACCAACAGCTTTCTATAAATACTATTAGAAAAACGTGTTTGTCCGTGACGATGTATCCGAGCTGGCTATCTACTAATTATCACGTCCAAGGCGGCCGATAGAGATATTTTTGTTTTTTTACTGCTTATCCACTTAATAACATTCTTCACGCTGTGGGACATAAGGCGGTGGAGTCGCCGTCACACCTACTTTTTTTGAGGTACGAAGTCATGTAGTCGGGGTGAGTCAGTTGTAAAGCTCAATTCAGTTCTAAGTCTTTTTTACTGGCATAAACTTTATATTTCTATGACATATCACAATAAAGAGACACAAGAGACAGAATTAAACTCAAAACTTCCATGATACTATATCGCTCGTAACATTCTGACAACCTTTACAAAACAGCACAATTGTCTACCAACCGAACCGTTGTGTGTGCTCCGATTGGTTGGCGCGACGCACATGCGTCAAAGTGCGTTCGGAAACACACTACGGTGAACAATCTTGCCTCAAACCATGCGATCTGGGAGGCGTTTGGTTATCACCGCTATAGTCATCAAATAAGGTGATTATACCTCGCTCTGGGTAAAGCACCACTCCCTGTGTCAGAATTTTACGGACTAAAACTCGCATACGTGTGTTTTTTCAGTTACTGTTGCCCTTTGCGTTCCAGGGCCACTGTATCACTTTTCACCGGACTTGGAAAGTTCGGCAGTTTCCTGTTCTGAATTAAGGCGGACACGGTGGAGCATACGTTGGAGGTTTGCCCCGCTTGAGCGGAGCACCACCGTATTCTAGAGGAAACCTTCGCATCGGTGGTAACGACCTCTTGCGCTGGGTCCAGGTCCAGGCTATTGTTCGCAGCGAGAGGGAATAGGATGCGGTCACTTCCTTCTGTGAAGCAATAATGCTAGCGACGGAGGTTAAGTACGTAAGTTAGAAACATTTCAAATCTGGTGGAAGCGGAAAATATCAAGTAACAGAAAAACCGACCAAGTGCAAGCCAGACATACACACGAAGGGTTCCGGGCACAGACCGTAGCAAAAAAACGCCAAAAAAAAAAACACGTTTGTTGTATGGGAGCCCTCTTAAATATTTATTTTATTCTTTTTTTTAGTATTTTTGTTGTTATAGCCGCAACAGAAATACATGATTTGTGAAAATTTTCAACTGTCTATCACAGTTCATGAGATACAGCCTGGTGTCCGACAGACAGACAGACAGACAGACGGACGGACAGTAAAGTCTTAGTAATAAGGTCCCATTTCTACCCTTTAGGTACGAAACCCTAAAAAGGATAGCGAGATGTGCCATCAGTTTCCATAAACAAATATTTGATATGCTCCATCCATCGTTCCTTTGGTCTTCCTCTACGCCACTACGCTTATCAATATTCTATTCCTATAAATACAATACTTAAATCCTTATCCCCAATAAAATGCGTAGACTCCACGGTTTTCCCTGTGCGCACCCTAATGCCCTCGTCGCCAGCGGTCATCGAGCGGAAGTGTACCAAAACCGTTCATTTTGAGCTCCAAACCAACTCCCAGATTTTTTTTCCACTCACCTCTTCCCAGAAAGTTTATGGCTTTTAAAAAAGCAACACAAAAAATCTGATCTCCATGCCCTCTTTCTATGGGAACGCTTCCTTTTATAAGTTGAAATGAGAATTTATTTGGTTTAACCTGGAATGTCATTGTAATAAATAAATGTGAATAGGTCAACTTACGTGTATTTAAATCAGAAAGCGTTCCAGAATACAATATACTAACATATCTATTTAGTTTGTATAAGTATTTTGTGTTCAGCAAAAAAAATTTTGCAGAATTCACCACCACTGTCGTATTTCAATTAAAAGGCGAACTTGCAATTTGAATATTAGTGGAAATGTAACATTTTAATCCAAACCTGTAGAACCAAAACATAATAAAAGGTGTAAAAATAAATTAATTAGTTATTAACAAGTACAGGCAGAATGATTATAAAGAGCCATCTGTTATAACTTGAACGAAACGCGCCCAAAGTACAACTACCGATAAATATAAAGTATTTCGTTTTACAACATAGATGGCGTTGCAAATGATGTTACGAACAATTACAAGATGGCGTCACGGTCGAAAGAGTAAAAAGTATTTCAAATCAAACACTTCACGTTTGTTTTCAAGCTGATAGATGGCGCTAATATTATGCGGCCTCACAAAAAGTATAGCACTCGTGCAAGATTGTAGCTTCCTCGACGTCACTTTTAATTTAGTCGGGTAGTAGTAAAAGTAATGGAGTCAATATCAGACAAAGCTCGTGTCTATGGCCCAAACGAATCCGTCTGGCAGTCTGTTGCCGCGTTTCTATGAAAGGTGGATGTGTCAGTTGTCGAATCGGATTCATCGTGAGAATGCTGTGAAAGTGTTTTTTACATAAATTGGTGACTGAAAATTGTACGGAATAATAAGTTTGAAAGCTGAAAACAATAGTGAAGTGTTTATTTGTGATTTTTAGTGGACTTTTATGTGTAAAATCGTGACGTAAAGCTGTAGATTCGTGCGATTACTTCGACTTCGCCGGCTTATCTTGTTGTGGTGAGTGTATGATCGATATTTACCCCCTTTTATTCTTCGTTTTGGTTCATTTTTGATATAAGAACTCAATGTCGCACGTTTGTAGTAACATGTGATTCAAGTAAATCGAGTTTTTGGTTCGTTAATCTTCGTAATTTCAAAGTTTTAAACGGTATTCTTTTTGTATTTGGTTTCGTAAAAGAAGCTCGGTTCGTTGTTTATGTAGATGGTAGATGCATTTGTTGTATGTTCCAGCCAATTAGATGCTTACTGGACGTAAATAAAATTATTTGCATTTGTGTGGTTTTATCAAGATTGTTTACATGATTAATTAAATAAATATTATAATTGTGTGGGGTAGGTTGCCTGCGTGGATAAGTTTATGCTTTTACCGCTGTTCCTTATTTCAAATCAGTTTAATTGCATTGTTTTTCACAAGCAGTTCATTCGGAAATTAGTTTCGTAAGTACTGATCATCCTAAAATGTGGTTACATTTTTGTTTATTTGTAGAGATCTGGTGTTGTAACTTGAATACATCTACTTAAATAATGCTTAATTATATTTTAACCTGGCTGATTTAAATGAACTATTAATAATTGAATGTAAAAATGTGCCCTGATAAATAACTTTGTTTTGTGTCACAAGACAAGACAAACATGTGTTCCATATCTACATAGTAACATGTATGCATAGTATTAATAGGTAACATTTTTTCATTAAATTAAAATTAAAGCTTTATAAAAATTTACATACATGCATGTAGACTGACTGCTTAGCAGACATACAGTTTCCTAGGCACAACAATATTTAAGGCACACACTTAGAGATTTTAATACTCACTACAGATAAAAGAACAAATTAATCCTAAGGTCCTTGTTGTATATGTTTAATAGAATTTCATTATTATTATTATTATTATTATTTATTTGGTCAGCCAACAATTGCTTACACAATAAATTTATGTTATAATAAAACGAAACTGACATCCATTAGTGTAGCAATTAATTATAGGCCACATGCACTATATTTGGTTTTACAAAAAAAATGTAATTAAGTAATATTATGTAACAATTACTATTTGCAACAAGTTAAAATATGGAAGATTATTAAATAAAATTATAATACAACACAACAGATAAAATTAAAAATAGATTGAGTAGCGGACAATATTATAAAAGTTTCTACTCATTCCTAACTTGCAATATTTTTTTAATGTAATACCAGGCAACAAATTTTTATGTAATAAATTCTGGCTTTGTCTATATCTGTAGAGATTCTTAGTAACGGCTGTCATCAGTAAACATGTGGTTGTTTTTCTTAACACCCCTATTCATTATACGGGGTGATGCTTCAACAGTTATAATTAGATCAAAAACATGATTTACTAGTGAGATGAGTGTAATTAAACAAGTAAGTGGGGTTCTTACAATGATGAATAGGGAGTTGGGTGTTTGATGATTTCAAAATTAAAATTTCAGAGATTTATCTTGGACAGTGATGGCATACTAAATTACTGGCTCAGAGGTGTCATCTTAAATTAATAATGATCTCAAATACTGTATTGCCTAGAAAAGGAAGAATACATGTTTTTTTTATTAATTTTACTACACTGCTACTTGCAGTAGGCACTCAGAAAAGCCAGCGATAAACACAAAAAATTCTATTCATTTGGTGTTACCAACCTATTCAAAGCTTAGATCACAAGTGATAATGAAATAGCCTGCTAGACTTGAAATTAACACCTATGTTTACGTCATTATTATTGCCTTTGGTGAGCTGGCGTGCATGTACAGAGTTAGTTAAAAAAAGACTTATTTAAAAAGTAGTAAATATTGTCTATAATGACGCCGCATGAGTTTTTGTCAAATGTCTATGACTCAAATGGATTAAATTCTGCTTTAAAAGTAGGTATAGTTCAAGTAATGTAGGACCAACTAATAGTCGTCAACGTTTATCATCCAGCCAAAGGCTTTATTTTCATCATATCGATACATAATGTGGAACAAGAGTACCTAGCTCATATTATGCACCCCTAAGTTGTTAGCATGTCTGGCTCACGCTTGACCACTATCTCGCCTGATGGTAAGCGCACTATTCACTCTTGATTTAAAAACCCCGCAGTTAGGCAAATATGAGCATTTAAGTACCTAGGTAGGTAACTTCGTAATTTCTCGTTTTATAATATAGGAATGACAGGTAAGTCACAATTTTGCCAAGAACTACCTACGTGCGAAGTTTTGTACCTGTCATACGTACATATATGTCCTACGGGAGTCCGATGGATGCGAGACGCACAGGACCGTTCATTGTGGCGACACTCGGGGGAGGCCTATGTCCAGCAGTGGACGTCTTTCGGCTGAAATGATGATGATGATGATGATACCTACCTAATAACTTTCTTTTTTCTAGGGTGTGAGATATCATCAAATGATTTCTCCAGCTCCAGATTTTTGCGTTCCAGAGCCGAATTGATTGAGTCTGTCAGACAGGTTGTGTACAAAACAGAAACTGCTGCTACTTACAATATCTACCTATTGTTTTCAATTGAGTCCATAAGTTATTGCCGGCTTTGTAACCGAGACTCGGATCCCTTGAGAAATATGCATAAAAGCAAGTGCCAACTAGATGTTTAATAGATGGATAGGCCCTTTGTTCAATAAGTCTTCGACTACTTCGACGGTGTTGTTCAAGATGGGAAGGAGAATTTACCAGCTTATCCAGGGAACCCGTGGTTCTGGAACGCAAGAGCAAAGAAGGAACATAGGCGTGGTTTTAGTTAAGGTCTGACACGCTCTCGTGCTCCACACTAGAGTAGGAGAAGTCCTGGGATGATTTCCCACCATAGAGAAAAAAAAAACAGATCATCCAGAAAGTATTTGTTTACTTGATGACTCATTAATACCTGCACAGTTTTAAGAGAACTGGTGTACCTATCACGAGGTCGTTTCATTATTTACAACCAGTTCCAAGTAAACTTGTAAGGGTCAATTTAAACGACCACTTGATTGGAACTAAACCGATCCGTTTGCGGAACGGATCGAAGGTGAGTTTATCCTCCATTTAATTCTACACATCCAGCCGTAACAACTGCAGAGCTAAGCCCACAGCATCATGAAATATCTAACAACCGTAAAGTCAGTGAAGAAACACATTTATTTAGATCTGTCCCACTCATTCAACCATCATTCATCAGCCTACAGACTTTTCGTTGAACCCACTACTTAAATCTGTTCTATAACAAAGTCTAAACAAAAAGTACTGTGAACCACATCAAAAGATCACGATCTTGATACAATTTACTATTCCTTACATGTGCGGGGCAACGCCCTACCCCGTTCAATTTTTTTTCCCCGCGATCTTTATGATTCTTTAGGGCATGATCACACATGCGGCGACCACGTCATAAATACGCACCCAAACAATGCTATCGACACATCTGGAGCGTCTGAAGGCAGTGACGTAACGACACTATAAAACATGGGTATCTTAGGTACTTTGCTGTAAGGAAACTGACGCACGGGCTCGGGAATGGTGACATGGCAATTTTATGGCGACAGCGTTTAGGTGTCGCAATATGGAAGGGATTTTCTGCAGTGTGGTAACGTTTATCTTTAGATTTTCTGCTATGCATGGCAAAAAGAAGAAAAATCGACGAAATTTTTTTTTTTGCTTAGAATAATTTACTACTTAAGTACCAACCAAAAGGTAAAACGGGACCTACTTACTATTTTAAGATTGATGACTAAAGGTGAATCAGAGCGGACGTTTTGGAAGTAGCTAAACAGCGATGACAAACAGAAAATTCAAATGAAAATAAGTATAACCATCTGAGAAAAACAAGGCCATTACAGGTTTTATTGCGTTGGCTGACACTCTTGTGAAAACAAACTAAGCTTACGTAAAAACCTAGACGGTTACCGTTCCAGATTACGAACTTAAGAAATCAATCATAAGAAAAGTATTTACTTGCCGGAAACCGTTCGTAATAATTGGCGCTTGCAAATGATGTCTCGCTCTGCCATAAGAAATAACTAAATTACATCAGAAGCCACAGAATAATTTACTGAATTGAAAAAGCGTCCTTGAGAAATGCTACCGTATTCTGAAGCGGCCGGTAGCCATCAATCCAACAATTCCCACCAGAGATCAATTCAATGTTCAAGACTTGACACGGACTTTCGATTTTGATCCGCATTTTCCCAAATTGAAAATGCAGTTTCGACAGACTGAAACGTGCATCGTTTCGAAACGATGATCTCAAAGGAGAAAAGGATTGAAATCTCGGTCATTGTCATTCAGAACGGGTCATGGACTCATGGTACTGCTTTTACCGTCGTCATCACGCCGTAACATGCCGTACAAGGGGAGACAGTTTTAGTTTAGTTTGTTTGTCCAATTACGTTGTTCTTCCATTTGGGCAAGATGACTTCATTGGAGGTGATAATTTGAACGGTGTTGACATATTGACTGGTTAAAACACTAGAACCTTTTAAGGTATTCGTTTGAAAGAAGTTATGGTAAATGTAACAAATTTTGACGCATCGTGTCTTTCCACCGAACAAAAATTGGACCCTCTGTGCGTCAGTGACTATTAATCGGACTTAAGTCAATGTATCAAGTGGATAAACTCAGGGGATCCAATAACATCAAACTGCAATTACCAATCTGTCTTGCCAACGTGTTGATGTATACTTATTATATTCTCCAGCACTGTCTTTAGGGGATTTCCGTGTCCGAGGATCAAGCTGAATAATGTAAGGCGCTATCGGGAAGTATCGCTGTAGTAAAGAGAATATGTGATGCGAACTGGCAGTCAGACCGAAGCTTATTTGGCCACACAGTAACGCCTATGTTTACCAGAACTTTACGTCATGTTTTGCGCAAGTAGATCTCGTATTTTACTCGGCCATATACATAGGTCGACACGACAAATAAACCGTTCATGTGGAAATTAAACGGTAAACGAGTCAGTGAACTCGAATAAAAATGGGGAATGCTAGCTGAATGAAAATAATGCGTATATCAAAGTTGTTTTTATTGATAAATGTGCCAAAGAATATGGGTCAAGTTACTGGAGAATAGGAGGCAACCGACAACAGTAATTTCCTCGACATACCTATTGATTAGATTGATGAAATGATTATGATAATCAAAACTTTGAAATTGCTATGATACAATCTAAACATAAAAGTAATTTCCGAAATGTTTTCACATCAAAATAAACAGCAAAAACTTATGTGAATCCACCGTCAAGTAAACAATAGAACAGAATCGGCACAATCTTGATAATGTAACCTCTGTTTTCTGTTTCTGCGAAACAGGCCAAGTGCGACAGTAAACGGTGCACATCGGCCAACGTAACTTGAACCCTGGGAGACATTGACAATGTTCTGGATGCAGAAAAGCACGTGGGAGGCATCGTAGGTCAAGCATAACTGGGGCAGGTGTTTAATGTGACCAGCCTAACGAGATCCACTGCATTTCGCCAATTTATTCTCATTGTTATAATCAGGGGGGATCTTATAATGATGGTGGTGGTTGACAATAACAATACTGCTGCAGCAGTAATGATAATGACTGTTGCATCACGGGTCATTCAATTGTTAGTTTGTTTAGTTGGGTGGCCCATTCATAGTACAAATTGGTAAATTGCCATGTAATTGGAGTTGTGGAAAACAATAAGTTTTGGGGAAGCGTCATATTTCAGTTAATAATGGTTTGTTATCTCTTTATTATAACTTTATCCCAATTTACTCTTTGATGGACACGTTTAGTTCTGGATGTTTTTTTATCAGATTACCATTGGATGGAGGATAATGTTTTATGAGCTAAAACAACTGTATCATACATGAATAATGAGCCTTATAAATAATAATGTTCCTACTGCTGGGACTCAGGCGTTTTCTCTAGGAAGACTCTCAGGAAGGGGCCGTAAACCAGCCCGCAAGCTCAGTTCGAGTTGGTGGATGTCACATAGGATATGTCGGTTTTCTCATGACGTTTTCCATCACCGTTTTGAAAGCAGTCGTGATAAAATAAATTACACAGAGTAAAGGTCCTGCCTGGTTTTGAACCTACGTTACCGTCCAATGGGCCACAACTGAATCAGGCTGCTTGAAAAGCGATCCAGTTTGCACCTTTTTAGTTAGCTTTGCAGTTTGGGTTTTTGTTTTTGTCCTGTCTTGTTTTAATATGCTGAAAAACCAATCTAGCCAATATGTGGTTATAGGAATAAATGTCTGTAAATATGTACTGTGGACGATGACTTTTCTATTTATTATTAGTTCTCTAAACGGTCTGGATGCGATAAGGAAATTGCATGAGGCGAAATTCTAATTCGAAAACCGAATTCCGATTGCTGCAACCAATATTGCCTAAAGCGCTTTAAGAAATTCTTCTCTTGTACAATTTTCGCTGAAGGTTTGCCTTTCAGAACCCTAGTACAAAACTTTTTGGTATGTTAGCGACATCTATGGCGACACAGGAACTAAAATATGAAATCCTGCATCGCGCAATTCAAAGTTCTCTACGCGATTTGAACATTACAACAGCCTAAAATCACCTATCGGACAGTTGCCCTGATCAGACAAAACACCCATCTGGTCGGAGGATCCTCCCTTTTCAAAAGTTGTATGTGGGACTTTACACTCTGTTCCGCATACCTTTATGGTACTTAACGAATTGAATCCATAGAAGTTATCGACAATGGTTCGTAACTTCAACGATGCCATAAATTTCAATAAATTCAACGCCCATTTCCGATTAGAACTACTATGATATACGACTATTGTATAACTACTTATTGAAGTATCGTTACTTAAGTTCTTTTTCGGGTGCCAAGTTAGGTTTATAAACACCAATTACCAACTTTCCTGTCACTCAACAGTTTCTGAGTGAGTCCCATAATGTCTGAGCCCAATTTCTTTCCCCAGAACTTCTCAAATCCTTTCCAACTTTACGAAACCGCAAATTAAGGTCACCAAACATAAGTTATCAGTGTTTGCTGGGAAACCGCTGATCCTAGATAAAACATTGTGACGTTGGCTATTGGCTCTAGGTAGGTAGGTATCGTGCTGTTGTGGTTGAGGACACCCTGATTTGGTTACGCTCCAATGACCATTTGGAGCTGCAGCTTTAATGATATTTTCAATTTGTGGACGTGTAATTAATTTATTGACCTGTTTAGTCCTGAGCTCTAGCATCGATCTGTTGTCAATTTATATTCTAATAGCTTTTGCTAACCGCTTGAAATTTGGTTTCTCCATACAAACTTTGGACCCCCGTTTTATCCTCCTGAGGAGGGGAATTTTGGAAAATACTCTCTTAGTGCTCGCTTACGTCATAAAAGGAAACTTTGTACAAAATTTCACGCTGCTAGACCCTGCAGTTTCGGATGTGCGTTGATATGTTAGTCAGTCAGTTTCTCCTATTATATATTATATAAGATTAAGATTAGAAACTAGTAGCTTCTATTAGCGACTTCGCCCTCGTGATATTCGCAACTTATCCAATGGAAACACTTCCGAGACAAAATATGCCTATTCCAGGACATAGTTTACACGTGCGCCAAGTTTTATCCAAATTAGTTCAGCCGTTAAAACGTGCAAACAAAATCATTCTTATTTATAATTTTCATTAGACTAAAGATGATGCTTCTTCTTAATTATAGGAAAGTATGGCAACATTTAAGAAATGCGTTCAATGATCTTTATCTGAACTTCTAAGTTTTTTCACGCTTAATGCCTTCTGGTGCTGTGGCTACATCGGATTTGGATCAAACTTGGCTGGCTCACGAATACGCGAAGATCAATGAAAAGCCACCATGTATATTATTTCCAAGGGATTGCATTGCTATATAAATGTACTCACCTCTTATCTAATAGACATCAATGTACTCCATTCTAACTGCCCCTATGCGACACTACAGCCCGTCTATTGACAGCGGGATCGCCGGGATCTCAACTGGAGAGACACCATTCAGGGGTTTCCATTTAGGCTAGCAAATTGTATTGAATCTACCAAGACAGGCCAATTTCTAGTCAGGAAGAAGCATATTGTGCAAGATCATCATAAGAGCTGACTAGCATTTCTTCAACCATCTCCAGATGAAGGGGGAAGCGGCAGGATAGCCCGCGAAAGTCTTCACTTAGGTTTTTAGGTACGTTTTTTTTTTACAATGTGCAGCTCAGTGTCCAGTTTCTATACTACTTAATTAAAATATGATTAGCGATCGTATTAAATGCAGCTTTACGGACTCATAATCATTAAGTAAAATCCCTTTCAGTTCGTTTGACTCTATTGAATGGCTATTTTATGAACTAGCTTCTGCCAGCGTCTTCGCTCGCATGAAAGTAGGTTTCTCCATACGAACATTCGACATTTCGTTTCATCCCCTTAGGAGGTGAATATTGGAAAATCCTCTCTTAGTGTTCGCCTACGTCATAAAAGGAAGCTTTGTGCAAAATTTTACGCTCGTAGTCCTAGTAGTTTCGTCTGTGAGTTGATATATCAGTCAGTCAGTTTCTCCTTTTATTTATATAATAAATAAGTCATTCAATGGGGACGAACTGAGATATTAGTATTGGTGATTTTAATGATTATGATTCCATAAAAAAATACGTGTTACGGTCACAAATCATATTTTAATCAACATACCACGTGACACTGAACTGTAAAATCTAAAAAAAACGTACCTAAGTAAATTTGAATTTCGCAGGGTTTCACCATTTTCTTTTTTTTTTGTTTTTACGTGGGAAATCATCCTATGACATTTCCAGCCCTTGGGCGAAGCACGAGGGCGTGTCAGACTTTTACTGATTATTTACAACCCATTCGGGTTCCTTCTTTGCCTTCGTTCCAGGGCCCCGGGGTCACTTTCGCACAACGCATGGTCCCAAAAAGCTTCGACTCTGCTGAGCCCCTGCGGTTTGCTGACATCTCCTTGAGGCGCGTGTGGAACACTACGCGCCGTTGACGACTTGGGAGGCTATCACCTTAAGTCACTCAATAAAGATTATGACGTGTTTAGAAACATCTATTGCTCTTAGTTTTGGACTGCATGTTGAACACGAAATAAACGTAAATGCTTGCACAAACTCGTAAGACCTACACGTAAATATCGTAATGATAGAATTATGAGCAAAAATAAAATTAACATACTTAATTATTCGTATCAATGCATAGTCAATATTGTCGGGTGTGAATTTTAAGTCTATCTTAATTACGGGCTTAAATGATTACCACGTTACCACGCCATTCAGAACTGCATTAATGTACGTCATTATTAAATGCCTCATGCAGTTTCCAATTTACACACGATATATGTACCAATAATAACTATCTTCACGTTCGCTGGACATTGCCACGCGTAACGCTTTGCAATTAGTAGTTTTTATATGTAGAAATGGTTCTGTAGATATACTGTGCGTAGATTTCACGTTTTCTTCGCCGGTTTTATTTTTATTTATAGGTTTTCTTCTTGATAGTGTTTATGAAGAAAGTTTTATTTTATGAGCATATGAGCTCCGCTTTTAATGCAAACATTACTTACTCAACTTTCAGAGCATCTCAAAATATTCGCAATTTTCTACCAACTAATTAAAAGCCTTTCGAATATCTCAACAAGGCAAACTAAAACAAGCTACTTGTAATCTGAATAAACAAATGTCTTCAGGGCTAGAGTGAATAGGCTCTTAATAAACCAATGCGTTTCACCATCAACAATCATCAATTGTGTGTACATAAATTGTTAAATAAATAAATAAATAAACAATTGCAACACTGCTTACCATCAGCCGGGATCGCAGTCAAGCACAAGTTTATATTATATTTAAAAAAAAAACAAGCGGACAGAAAAATGCAGAAAAACAAAATTGAAACCGGCGCCACGCAGAAGGCAGAGAGAGAAACTGCCTAAGTATAAAATGTAACGTCCATTAAAAACTAAGCGCCGGGTCTGCTAAGTTAAACATACGAGTAAGTAAACACACAACATACTGCAGGGGTGGCAAATTTATGCAGGATTATTAATATGTATACAAGGGCCAGATTCTGGCTTCACTTCAAAATGCAATTTATTAATTCAATTCCTGAGGATTCTGCTTAAATCTATGTAAGTAATAAAATTTATACCAAAAAAAAAAAAAATGGCCTGGCCTGGGCATACAATTGATTATTTAGTAATAATCATCGTAATCATTTAAACCGACGACTGTTGGGCACAGACCTCCAAGTATTACCACAACGAATGACGTCGTCGCCACTCCAGAACCTTTAGGCCTTTAGGTGACAATCTGTTCTCAAATATGCCCTGTTCACTGCCATTTAAGTTTGGTGATTTTTCAGGCTATATCGATAACTTTGGTTCTCCTTCATTTCTGATGCGATCATGCACGGAAACTCCGAACATAGCCCTTTCCATTGCCCTTAGGGTGACTTTAAACCTTAAGAGGCCCATTGTTAGAATAAATACAATGTCCTAATCCTCTAAAACATCAGTTGTGGACGTAATCTTTGCCTTTCATTAAAAATTCTTTCAGTTGTTTTTTTTAAATAACATTAAGATTTACTAAGAATATTAACTAAAAATTATGATTTCTACCAAGTTGCGGAACTCATGGGAGTCCAATAAACGACTTCAGACGTTTCAGAGCCATACGTCATCACTAGTAACACGCACTGAGCTCAACACAAAAAACCTTAAAGCATTGTTCTTTTTTACAATACTGACGTGGAAGAAGTCACGGGCATCAACTAGAGTTAATATGATAAAGCGTCAGAGTGAATTTTCCACCACCCCTGCCTCTTACCAAAACTAAAGCACGACGCCCGAATAAGGAAGAACATAAAGTAAGTCTTCGTTAATGTGCACTTAGTTATTCCCGCGAGCTCGTTCGACCCTAAGTACACATGAAACTATTTCTCCGAACTCTTCCGAACTTATAGATGACTTTTGCAACATTGAAACTAATGTTTAAACTTATTACTTTCTGAGTGGCGATATTTGTTTAAAGATTTTCTGGCAATTTGCGTTTAATGGCTTGAGAAGCTCGTTATACGTTTGTTTACTGATTTGTTTGTTGAACTGCTGAAGATTCTTGTTTGAATGGAGATTAAATTCGAACTATTGACATCATTTAATCCCGATAAAGTATTTTTCTCTTTTTGATGCAATCTGTCCATTTATTGACATTCAGAATCTGTTGTGTTCGAATAGAATTTGGTCATGCTTGATATACGCCTACTGTGGATAGACGGAGAGGGAAAGGGAGGCCAAAGAAAATATGGATGGATTGTGTGATGAGTGATATGTGAGAAAAGGAAGTTGGAGATAGCATGACTCAAATGGAATCTCATAAATATATCATAGTCATCAAGTCTTGAAAGCTATGCCTTTGAAGTCTCTTCAATGTCTTTGTTTTTATCAAGTTTGCTGAAATTTGTTTTAATTTTATTTCATTATTAAGTATATTACGTCTTGCATAAATAAATATTCTATATGGTGATTTGGACGACTCGATGGCGTTTACGTTACTACTTTGAGGCAGTCACTGTGGATATGTTTAGTTCAGAGTTCTTCATATTTTAAAATTAGACATGGTCTGTATAAATTAATTTGTCTAAAGGAGAGTTACATGTTCTTCTTTCTTTGGAGGATAAGTTACCTCCAAAGAAAGAAGAACACAACACAACACAAGAAAGAACCACGAAGTGGTAGCACGTCAAGAAAAGGAAATTCGGACATGTTTTTGCCCTTCGCTCAGAAAACAATTACAAATAAAACTTACTATTTGTTACTAAACGAATAAATAATATAGTTGACTGGTTGACTCCTTAAATTTATACAATTCCTTTGAACTGACCATAGGTAAAATCTTCCGTCTACCAAAAATAATATTCTACGAATGTCCCAGACACTAATCTTAGTTCATCCAGTCCTACTTTTTTATCCAGGCAATTTCTTTTTGGAATTTGTTTCTTCTGATCATCAGGACGGCTACCAGTCAGTTCTCCTTTAAGACGAAGACGCAAGCAGTTGGTAGAATCATCACAGCATTGATTTGTATGTGGGAATCTAGGTATATATTTGTATACCTTTTCTACTTGTTTGTTCATTAAGTTGAACCTACCATGTTTTGTTTTCGCACCACCACAAGCGCGACTGGTAGAAAATGCCTAACCTAAGATACCTAAGTCCGCCGTTGTACAGTGTTTTTTACTAGTTCATTAAGTTTTAATAAATGATTGAAATAATTACTTTTAAATGTAATTAACAAAATAAGGAACATTTTGCTTTTATCTCTAGCCCCGATTACCTTTTCTGCTCTGCCCTGATCAACAACCGAAGTAATTTATTCATCACGTCAAGTCATAAATTTTAACGCTCAAGTTCATTAATTAGGCACTGAAATGTCCTCACAGAGAGGACATTAATTAATTATTTATCTCGGAAATTAATAAAATATCCTTTCTACGTTTTACTTTTAAAATGATTTGTTGAGAATAGAATTTTTTTAGAGGAATGATTGCTGGTTCCTTTAATATACTGCTGAGGAACAAATTTCTTCTTTATTGTTACATTATGTCAGCTATTAGGGGTCTCAGTTCCCATTTCAGAAGTGGGCGATACGCGGGGATACGAGTGTAAGACTCCAAACAACTCAAGGTTCCTCCTGGAAGCCGCGAGGATACAGGACTGGGTGCAAGCACCTGACAGGTCTGTTGACATCAACTTCAAGGCGGAGTGGTTCCAAGAGGCCATGTCGTAAATCTGCGAATTGGAAATGCACCGAGTCCGTCCAGGACGTGCTCGGCGCCAGGTGTACTGGTGGTCGCCGGAGATTGCAGGCGCCGCATCCGCCTGCCGGATGCAGAGGCCAGAGAGGCGGAGCTGTAAGCGGGCCAAACTGGACGCACGCAACTCGTTGCTGGGGACACTGAACGTAGACACGTGAGGACGCTCCTACAAGGTGGTGCGGGATAAACTCCACCTCTGGGCTCCCCCGCTGAAGCAGTCTCCGGCCCCAGCTCGTTGGGGGCACGAAAGGGCAGTAGATGTCATTGGAGTATTTCCCACCTAAAAACAAATACAACTCAATTTCAAGCAATTCTTAAACAGCAAATGAGGATCAGGAATTTGAAATCAAACACATTGGACACTGTTGCATGACCTGGACACCTTTTACATCCAGACGTAGCTAACGATGCCGTCTTTCTCAGTCAGGAACCAACCAACCAGAGAGACGATTAAGAAGAAACAATAGGCCAATGACAAGTTAAAAAAAAATCGGCAAGTGCTAGTCCGTCTAGCGTAAAAACGGTTCCGAACAAATCATATTTTTTTGTTGTATAAAACATAAACTTTTTATAGGTCTTCTTGTAGTTTTTAAGTAAGTAAAGGTCTATTGTCTGATTTTGTCTAACTGGTTTCAATAACTTTATTTGCCCCAATATGCCAGTTTAACTTATTAACGTTACTCGTCCGTGTTTGGTTCACAAATATTCACGTGTAAACTAAATTTCAACTCAGTCGGTTTAGTAGAGTCGAAGCAAATTGACTGTCATAGACACAGACACGAAGAGTTCCGTTTTTTCATTCGAACTTTGGATCCCTAAAAAGAAACAATATACAATTTAATGTGTTTTTAAGCGTATTAAGTAAAGTAGTCGACCGTGGTGACCGGCCGGCCGGCAAGTGGCCGAAATCAGATTATTTCTCTGACGAATTTAACGAGCCAAAAATGATTTCGTGAAATCGTGACTGACACAAGCATTTTATTCGATTTGAAAGGCGACGCTGCTAAGGGCTTGTGGTGTAAATTGATTGGTATTTAAATTCTTTGTTAAGGTTCATGTTGAGTTAAAAGGTCTCGGTTTATTTGATGTGTTTTTTCTGCTTTTTCGTTGACATCTTGTTTTGTTTTTTGTGGTTGTTATTTTTGTGCTTGGTTTCTAAACCGCTGTGGTTGTTTTGATAAAGATTTGAAAGTGGCGACTTAGTGCATTTACAAACAGCCGATCTATTTCTATTGGTGGAGTGTTAGACTTTTACTGACTAAAATTCACTTGTATTCCTTCAGTTACCATTTGCGTTCCAGGGCCTCTTTCGATCAATCCGTAGATAAAGTACCTACCTACTTGAACACGGAGGATACGGTGCAGCACACGGTAGAGGTGTGCCCCTCTTGGGCAGAGCACCGCCGTGTCCTAGTGGGGGAGATCGGCAGCATCGATCTCTCGCGCCAGGCCTTGGTACAGGTCATGTTCCGAAGCGAGGAGGAGTGGCAGGCGGTCGCCTCCTTCTGCGAAACAGTAATGTTAGCAAAGGAGGAGGCCGCACGTGCACGCGCGAGGGTGTGGCCCTCACGCCCCAGCCGCCGGGATCCCGACCTCGATTTCCGGCCACCGCAGACGCGGGTTTGCAGACAGTGAGCAATGGGTAGCTCGCTGTCCGATCGACCGTTAACCATCCAGACTAAGCCCAAGACGTCGACGGCGCTTACTGTTCCACGCCAGCCTCAAGGAGATGTCAGCAAACCGCAGGGTCGAAGCCAATTGGGACCAAGGGTCAACTTCTGAAAGGAAGACTCGGCCCTGGTATAAAAGGCAACGAAGGAACAGGAGTGGGTTCTTAGTCAGTTAAAATCTGACACACCCTCGCGCTCCGCCCAAGAGTAAGGAATGTCAATGGATGATTTTCCCACCGAAAAAAAGGAAAAAAACCTATCAGAATACACGAGTATCTATGATGATTTACAAAATATCACTGGTAGGTATAAAACTAAAAAACTGCAACGGGTCGATATATCAGTTCGAAAAGTATTTTTTTAACGGTCAAAGTAACAAAAAAGGCTTACTGTGACGTCAGTGCAACACCGTCCAGTACGTTTACGTTTCCACGTTCATTCCATCAGCTGTCGAGTTTCTACATGCAAATATGCGAACAAAAACTAGAGCAGCGTATCTAACGGTTTGATGCAGAAACCGACAATGCATTTGCATTTTGTTTATTCACGAATTCATGATAAAAGAACGTGGTACAGGAATAATCTCTCATTACCCAGTCAAGCTTGATGATTAAGTCTTTTACGTCTCATGTTAAGCATGTTCTTCCAAGTCTGTTTTATTTCACTAATGGGTAATTCATTCGCATGATTTTCAGTTTATTTTGTTCTAAGATAATGCAGACTTTCTGTCGGTTTTCTCCAGCTTGTCCAGTCTTTCTCCTTTTTTACCTTGTCAGGGCATTCAGGGCTGCCATGGGGGCACTAGGGCCACGAGGTTTTTTTGAAACAGTTGCCGTAGCTCTGGAACGCAAAGAGCAGAGTAAAAATTTCGCTTCACCCTAGAGTGCGCTCTCTCAACTCTTTCAAAAAAACCTAGTGGCCTTAGTAGACATCTGCCCCTATGGTAGCCCTGAATGCCAGCCGGAGAATCAGCCGAAAGACGTCCAATATAAGACATAAGCCTCACCCAACTGCCGCCGCAACGACCGGGCCTGCGTGTCTCGCATCAAGTCATCGGTCCACGTGGCTGTATTGCCATCAGATTATTACATATACGGCTGACCCAGTCTGCATTAATCGCGTCCCGTATACCCATTTCAACTTTGCTGTGCAACTACAAACCTGATAGTAGGCACTTACTTGATATGCGGGTCATCATTTGATTAACCGTTCCCAAACTATGTTGGTTTTGGCTTTGATCTACGAGTAACTAGATGCGCTTGAGAATTAGTATGCTAAGCAAATACACTCTGACCTCCGCAATCGAATTCCTTTGGATAACTGAAATTGAATGCTTATACTGAACGTAGATTCAGCCTTCTGGCAACTGGAACGACTATTACGCATAGCATTTAAGATTGCTTAGAAAAGGAATGTTATATTGAAGCCTCGTGTAAGAGAAAGCAGGAGAGCTGCGAGATTGTTCATAAGAGTCAACGCCACTGGAACGCTAAGGGCAACTGCAGTAACATAATAAGTTTTAGTCTGACACTCCTTGCTCCAAAGGAAAAGAAGTTATTTGATGATTTCCCATACTCAAAAAAGGGGGAAAAGGTGACACTAACCACTACCACCACTACTAAGTGTAAAATCACATGTAAGTGCACATTTTCCATGCGGGTAGTTTTAATAATGTCACGTAAGTAATTCGTGTTGTAATATGTAATTGCAGTATTTTACAGACGCTATGGCGAAAATGTTATCACATTATGAGTAATGTTAACCATTAGCGCCTTATCTCTATGAACTTCGCCCATTATTTAGCTATTCGTACGTGTAGTATTGATTAAAAAGCCATTACCATGGTTAATGTTATTAGGCGGATCAAATGGGCGGGAAGGCTGTGTTGAAGAAAACAGATGATGAAAAGCAAAATAATTTTTTTTTTCCTTCGTTTATTTTCATTCTTTTATGATAAACAACACTACCTAAGAAGATAATCGTATCGGAAATGGTAACGTTTTGAATTTTGGATCTGGATGATAGTCGGTGACCAATGGCTTAATATGCTTTCCGAGACACGGAGAAAGCTTGGTATTTAGACGGTCACCCATCCACGGAATAACCTCACCAAGCGTAGCTTAACTCTGGAATTCAATCACGCCACGTTCAAGCGGCGAACTACTCTTTTCTTTGGGTAACAAGTTTTTTTTAAATTATAAAATAAAAGATGACTAGAATTGGAATTGGGAAATGCCACAATATGGCCAGACAAGGATAAACCCACGGAAGAGAATCATCTGTAAACCCAAAATATAAATAACTGGACTTAAAGGAAAGGAAAGGCTTGCATACAACAGTATCGACATGTTTGGCAGCCTGCCAAAAATTGCACCGCATCATCAGTATTTAACCCACCATATTTACGCCAAATAGTATGTTAAGTGGTGATTTAACACTGATTGTACACACACTGCTTAAATCAGGTTCATGAGCGTAATTTTATGCATGTGTGTTAAGGACAAAAAAGAAATTAAAATAAATCACCTGCGTGACTTCTAATTAATGCAGTGCTTCGGTAAACGTACCATCTAAATCTTAATGCGTTGTGTTGGCACTGACAATTATGATAACTATTATGTCATGTCATTTGATCATTAGTATTAATCCTTATTCTTCCTCTTTATTTATATTATAAAACCCTTTTTAATGGAAAATCATTGAATGACTTTCTCGCTCTAGGGCGAAGTGAGACAGAGGGCGGTGTCAGACTTTTACTGACTAATACCACACCTATGTTTCTTCTTTGGCTTGTGTTCCAAGATCCCTGGTTTCCCTCAAGTGCCCCCTTACCGCGTTCACGAAGAATTCAAAAACGACTGGAGAGCTCAGACAGAGTGATTCATGAGGAAGATTTAGGTGCATATTATAGTATATAAACGTCCCATATATAGTAGAAATTCAAAAATTTCTAACATCCATGTGATGTGTGGAGTGCGTCGCTAGCAATAATAATAATAAATTATTATGATTTAATGAATGCAAATTAGCTTTGATCACAATCATTGTAACTGCGTAGATCGTTGTTTGAGTTTCCAACTACTAAACTTGCAATATGATTTTATATGATATTGCACTTCAAACTGACCTTTAACGTGTTCATTACAATAGCTCCTTTTAAAATGCTATTTATTTTCATTTCAGAATCATTATTGTGTGTTGAAAGTATCAGTTTTTGCAATCTCATTACGCTCTCATTGACACATTTTTTTACAAAACTAGACGTCATTCTTGAATCTCTTTGCCACGTCTAAAAGAAAAAAACACAAAACCGTGTCTGTCTTTGTCTCGCCTTGGTGATAATGCCCGGTCCCATCTTCGAAAGTATTGGTGGAAATGTTCGATGTCTCTTAAATCTTCAACAAATCCTTAGTGTACCCGTGTCGGAGTTTAATCAGGCGTTAAGACCGGTTCCATACCCTTTTGGTTCTTCCATTTTGCTTCCAGTCAATTCTCTTATAGACAACAGATTAGCTGTTGAAACTTCAAAAGCCTATTGTGGAACTGTTTTTACCGTTGTTCAAGAACTTTGTACTTAAAGTTAATTTACCCGTGTTTTATTTAACAAAATTGCTTAATTAACATAACAGTCACGCGTAAAACCTTTAAGTAGCAATTACTCTTGCCAAGTCCACTTGCGCGAAATTTAATTTTAGAAAACGTAACTTAAAAACAATTTAGTTATTGTTCAATGTTCTTGGTCGACCTCGGCGGTTCCGATCAATTGTAATAAACTGACACAGTAACTTCCTACTCTAATAAAAAAGTTAATAACTGAACAATGAAGGTCTGGCCTTAAACTAGGCTTTATCCTTTCATATTCTTCAGAATTTTTCAATCTCTTATAAAAATAGCTGTCACTTTTGCCGTAGACTTAAACCATTCCAGCTTTCTCAAATAAAACATTATGTTTTAGTGTTGAAAGTTGCAAATTCGTTTCGTGCATGACTCAATCCTCGAACCGATTCACCAAATTGGATTATATGAACTGTATCTCCCAAATGGCTATTACAAATCATAAGAACATCAGGGACTCGTTTTAAATGATGCATAACATATTACTTCCATTTAAGAAGTGTGTCTCCTTCAAATATAGTATCAGAAAATGACGAATGACCATTCGCATCTTCGTCATCATCTCGCAAAAAGGTCAAATCTGTTCTTCGCGTTGGTGCATCCATATTTAGCTGGCTCGCTCCCACTGATACTTAGCGTAGCGGTAACTTGTCTAAAATACATTTCTAATTTTTGACAGAATTGGAAACTACGTTTCGAATGATATAATTAAAGTAGTCCTTATTCATTCTTAGTAATGTTATGTTTAGCTTAGTCATTGTTTAGATAATCACAGTTTCGTTGTATAAGGAAAATTTACCTTTTTGTACACTAAGCCGTTCTTTATCCATATTAATATGTTACTTTTACAAGCCTTTTTCTTTGTTTTCATCATTTACAAAATATTTACTAACCCACGCAATAAACAAATTCCTTCCTTTGCCAGAATCCAATTCTAAAAACGCACCGAATCCTATCTCCCTATTTTAATTTGTTACCAAATACAATAAACACGGTTCTCAGAAAAACGAAAAGCGTAAAACTAAGCCGCATAACGTATGCGATCGCGGTCTAATTCGGTGGCATCGGCGCAAGCGCATGCACTTGATAGATGAGTCACGGTCGCACACGGCCACTGCACTCCGACTGAGGTTTTGTTGTGATTGGGTATACTGTTATACGCTCGTGTTGTTATGTATGATACTACGTATTCGTCGTATCATCAAGGACCGTTTATTGGTCTTACTAATCGGGTTCTTCCTTAGTGTTGCCTTGTGATTGGTCGTTGTTGTCGTTCTTAACTCCTTGTTATAAATTGCTTTGTTTTTAATTAACACGATATTCTAACGTTCCAAATTCGAGGAATTATGGATTGTTATTATTAATTCGGGCTACGTAACTTTAATCGTTGCGTAGTCTCCGTTAACATTCATCACATATGGTGAAACTATTTATTGGATAGACGTATGTTCTCGCAACGGCTGTTGCTCTCTCAAACAAAACAATATAAAAATAAACTACGCTTTTTAGGCTACAAGTTTTAGGTTGCTATTAATATTCCTATCGAAGCAGAGCTTATAATCCACTTTGACACTCTTATTATTCTCCATTGTGTCTTCATTACGCATTCAAACTCATGCTTGTAGCGATCTACTTAAAAGAATCTTTGTCGTTGTAATAAATTCTGTAAGAATCCAATTTCACAGTCTCATACAAAGATCTAAAATTGTAGTGATTGGGATTCGTCTTGCTTGATAAATAGTAAAAGGCTGACTATAAATCAGTGGTTGTTAAAAGCGGAAGTATCTGGAGTCGAACCGGCACTTGATAGAATACATGAGGGTCGGATGATAACCGTGTTAAAAAAAAAACTACGCCCAAAGGATTAAATTGATTCTGAATCGTGATGCTATAAAGGATATGCTTCGTTGGCTAACAAACAAAATGGTTTAAGGAGAACGGATTTATCGGACGTATTGCTTTCAGACGGTTATAAAATATCTCAAAGCTCATGTCTGTTCGGGACATTAAGGGCTTTAGACTTAGACAAAGAACTATCTTGACGACGTAATCGATTCAGTAGAATTTAAGAATAGTTTTACGACATACTCACAGGCAATTTGAGTCACAGCATTTTACATTTAAATATATCTAGAGACGGCGGTTTCCCTCTCCCTATGTAATTAGTATCATCTTCTTATTGCCACTCCAATTCTAATTTAATCCTCAGAGCTATGTTGAGCTTATCAAAGTGAAAGTATAATATTATCAACATCCTAGTCCACAGCTTGTACATTTTCCTAGCAATGATAAGCGCCAGCATTCTGAGCTGTCCCATTACTTTCAGATCAGCGTGAAAGTTACTAAATATTCAAATGTATTCAAGAGAAGCTTGTACTGCAGCCTGGTGAATTCCCTTGGAATGCATCCAGATAAAATCCAAGGCTTCTTTGTTTTCTCCATCTTGTTTTTCATTATAATGACCAGAGTGCCTGGTTAGCGTGATTTTATTAGTGATAACGATTATAAAGAAATCCAAAATAGACTTTGACATGGTAGTAGGGCTACCGAAGTGTCGCTTGGTTAGTAGATAAACTTTAGACCATCAAAATGGTAAAATAATTTTTAAATAAAAAAATTACATTATTTATTTTTTAAATTTTGGTTACAACAACGGCGTGGCGATCTTATCCTTGACAGTGATATCTAACAGACAACTTTTAAATGGACTGTAGGAACTTAAAATAAAAAGGGTGTAGTCAGTGATGTATTGCTGCTACCTATCAAAACTTTTTTTTTATGTGACCAATCTAATAACTCCTCTCACTCTGGGTATTGCAGTGAGTATCAGACTTTTACCTACTGACTAAAATCCACCTGTATCCTTTAAACCATTTGCGTTTCAGGACAGTGGTAACTTTCAGACAATTCCACAGCCCTAGCAGGTTTTGACCCTAGTGAGCCCCGTCCATTTGCTATATCAACCATTAAATTTCAATCAACAACATTTTGGTCGTTATCGCTGATACTGTGTCACTTTGTCTAAGCAACCAACAGATTGAATGACGCCATTAATGACATATTGTTTTCGGACCAAACACGAAACCGTTCCTCTCCATTACTCGAAGACTGACAAGGACCTCTGGCGTAATATTAATTAATAGTTCCCGAGAGGCGAGCTGTCCCAAATGTCAGATGTTTTACTACATGTGTCTCCAGATTATACAACGGTTCAACAAACTACAGCAGCGCCAGTAAATTGATGTTCATTTTATTGTCAGATTCTTTCATACATATTATATCCCACTAATTATCAAGGCGAAAATTTGTGAGTGTGTGTATATTTTTAACTTCTTCACGCTCAAACGGCTGAACGCAATTGAATGAAATCTGGCGCAGGGGTAGACCGTGGTCTAGAGTAGCACATAGGGTACTTTTTATCCCAGGAGTATGTACCCTTTTTTTTATGTGGGAAAATCATCTTATGACAAATCTCGCTCTTGGGAGCGAGCGGAGCGAGAGATAGTGTCAGACTTTTACTGACTAAAAACCCACTCCTGTTCCTTCTTTGCCTTCGTCCCAGGGCCCCGGGTTTCGCTTTCACACTACCCATGGGGGAGTATGTACCCTAGGGATAATTTTCTCCTATCACGCTGGCAGCATCGCTTGTAGTCGATATTGATGATGAAATCTGGAGTAAGTATTTTATATCTTGATTTGTACATTACACGCTGTATGATAAAGTAAAATGGCAGGCTATTTGTAGTACTTCTATACATTTCACCCACACAAGTAGAAGATACATCAAAATTGTAAAAAAAAAAAAACATCTGCAGTGCACCATAGTATTTTAGCAGCAGTCAAAAGTAAGTTGAATTCGTTTCAGTTAAAAGTTCCCTGAAGGCTCATGTTAATTATGCGTCCTGTAAATTTTATTTTGCGCTAAAAGCAGAGAGGTCGTGGTCAACGGTTTACTGAATCAAAAGACTAAAATTGTCCCCGGTCCTGTCTAGCGCATTGGACGTTGAATTTGCATACATTTTAAATTTCGCTCCGAATTTCAACTTAAATTCAGACTTAGCCAGCAGCATTTTTATCACGTGTCATCTGGGTTACATTTATAACCTGGTATACGAACATTTTTCCGGGACTTTATTAATTTTTTATCTTGGCTGGCAAAGTTAAAATTATTTTTGTTACAGCCGCGTAACTGTTATTGAGCCTTATCTGATTTATTGCAGAAGTTCCGGCAGGATGAAAATTTATTTGAATATAATGAACGGTTTTGAGGAATATTTAATGTCTAGTAACAAACGCAAAGATTCGTATTGATCAAGAGTCTATATTTAGCTTGAATCTAAATACAAATGTGCCTATATAAATGGGATTTTTTCCGGTTTTAGTATAGGAGAATAAACACACATAAAACACACCTAAACAAAAGACCTTCATGAGCCTCAAATTAGCCGTGGCACTTCTCTGTCCACTTTCCCCTCAAACGTTTAGCCTTTTATTTGTAGAACCAAACAATGAAATGACAAGCTTTGAACAGACTTGATTGCCAACACAATTGCCGTCAAATTAAGTCTCAAAACCAATTAGACTCCTGTGTTAAAATGGTTTAGCGATCTAAGTGAAACGAGAGTGTTTGAAACGGACTTGAATATCTTTGAAAACTATGTTTTATGAGGGCATTAACGGCACTCAGCAGTATTTATTGACGTTTGTTTTATTAGTTCAAACACTGAAACTAACGCCAGACCTGCGAGTGTCAAAAAAATTGGGTTTGGTCGTTGCCCTCGGGTGAAAATCGATAGAAGTTCATTGAGGGGAAGGCCAACTTGTATTGTATTACGTTATGGAATTGTTTTGCGGAATGCCCAGCCTTTTGTTTGTTGTGTTTTAGTTTGATTCGATATTGTGTTTGCGTAGGGTTATTGACTTACCGACTGTGATAGACTGGTAATGTAGTTTCTGAATCGACGCATTACCAAATTACTTGTATCGATGGTTTTTTGGCTGCTTATCGTTGGAGTTAAGCTTTTAGTATTGTTTAACATTGGCTTCTAACTGATTTATGTCCGTTACGTTACAACCTCAGGCTCAGTTGAAAACCAGCGTCAGGCACTGGTTATCTAGCATTTATCATCTTTCTTTAGTTTTCACAATATTGTATTTTTCTTCTTTTTGGTTTCCTTCATACGTAAATAGCGTTTTTGTACCAAATAAATTCATTTTCTTTCTTTCTTTTTCTTTATTATAAAGCTTTAGTTTCGTGTAAGCCTTCCCGAGTACCTTAAATCACTTCGCAGATATCGTACAGAATTCCATGGATGCAAAAGTCTGATATTGTCTTAAGCATTTTGTATTCAATCCGTGTTTCCAGTTATGAGCCACGTGGTCCATGCTGTAGCTGAACTTTTAGGTCCAAAGCAATTAAGCGAAACTACACAAATTATTAGAACTAAAGAGCCTGACATCACGTTACCAGAGGCGCAAAGCTATAACATGGCGAAACAGCAAAGTAATTACTCTACACGGACTTTATCAAAAATTTATTACTGAAATCAGGCTTTAGTTTACCGCAGTAGATTTCTCTCCTAAAACCAAATTATAACAAACAGAGATTTGCTACCTCTCCGTTACAGGTTGTGGGCCATGTAATTATTCTAATGTCTACTCTCCTGTTACTAAGAGTTCGTAATACGTATAACCTTCAATGTAATTTATCGCTCAGTTTTCCATTTAAATTAGAACTAGAGCGGTATAATTTGCTTTCTGTGTGTTGTTCAAATTTTGTTTTGAAATCATTCCTAATGTTTCATGTTTTACTTCAGCGTTATCTTTTACATTACCAGCAATGTATAAACTTGGATAATTGTGTTGTGTTTGTTATAGTCTAGTCTTATCTTTGATTTCTATTACGACTTGTTTAAAACGCTACTAACCATACACCTTTTATAACCTCTACGGGGAAAGTGAACACAACTTTATCTACAACAAGGTCTATTCCACGATTATCATCATTGTATGGAACTTTAAAGGCCATTAACCTTACATCTATTCCGGAGGCAGCAATGCGTATTCTACCTGTCACTGATCTTGATGGACGGTTGGCATTCAATTGATCCATAATGCGCCGACAATGTCCGATGCTCAGCCTGACGCCATTCCGAGTGCCTTTGACACTGTTAAGCTATTAGAAATATTAATAATAACCAAGTTATGGTACAAACTAATAGCTCTATCATGCTTTCAGGAAATAAGTTTTATTAATATGTTTGAGTTGGTTAAAGTTTGTTACTGAGTATAAGCATAAGAATAGAACTAAGACAAGGAAAGGAAACGAAATAGTTGGTTTGAGTCACACAATAATTATCTAGAAGAATGTGTCATTGAGTATATATATGTGTGAATTCCATTTTTATTCAGCTTTAAGAGCTTAACATTATAAGACTGCCATCTATAGAGTGATACCCCAAATACCCTATGTAACGCAATATTTACAATACACGCCAAAACACATTTGGAATACATAAAGCTTCTATCATATTACTGATGTGGATATATCTAAATGTCGTCAGAAATCCATATTCTGACATTCGTTACCAATTACTGGCTAACTGGGAACCCGAATATTTTGCAGCTCTATCGATCCACTGCACCCAGCACTTGCATTGCTTGCAGTAATTTATACCTTGTAGAAGGGGAGTTTCGTATGGCAGTCCTCTCTTACCACTATTACCATCCTTATGTTTACACTGGTAAGGTATGTTATTGAAAGTGAGAGGGTGTTTAAGTAAGGGGTTTGACCCACGTGTTACAACCATTATTGCGTGATCCCATTTTTTTGTGGATGTTCGATGTCGGAGGAGGTACAGTCAATTGAATTTTAACTTGAGCTAAAACATGGCACAAAATATGAGTATTGTTCCGCGACTTCAAGCTGTTATGTTTTGGCAATTTTATTAGATACGTTATCATCTATTTCGTTTCCTGCATCTCTTGTTATTTCCTTGTTGTAAACTTCTTTAATATCCGTTTATCATAAGATTTTACATCCTCGTACAGCGACGTCAACAATCCTAGGCTGTCTTTTGTAATATTTATTAAAATTTCTAACAAGAAAACAACTATTGTCTATGTGTATGTGTCTGTGACCCACTACAGGATTAAATTCATAGTGTGGGGCAAAGTTTGTTTAAAAAACAAAACAAAACATTGGAGAGCTCTCAATATTTTTTTAAATTTATTTTTCATTCAATATAGTTTCACAAGATCCGTCCATTTGCGGACGACAGCATAATATCCCAAAACACTACGAAACCTGGATTCAATTTGAAACTTCCATAAATCTACTTTACATACAGGCTGGCGTATATCTGAGCTTGAAGTGTTAACGAGGTATTGTCCGTTATCTGACAATATACACGAATATTCTGCTTTCAATTTCAAATTTGATTTTCAGATTTGTACAGATTCTTCTACGTTACAATATGAGATAAATCTAAGTTCGTGAATGGCCAGATTTGAAATATACTCCAAAGAAGACTCAGTCAGGGTCCATTACTATGACTCAAGCTCATTGCATACGGTCAAAGTACATACTATTTATTCAATCCCATACATGTGTATGGATTTGAGTAGCGAATCCAATACATTTTATTCGTGAAAAAAGAGTTTTGGGATCTTGAACTAAATGGATCGTTCTTGTTTTTCTTGTGGTAAATATACCTGATCATATTTCAAAATTTCGTTTCACAGTATTTATCGAACTCCTCCCAAACGGCTTGATCGATTTTTATGACTTTTTATATATAATTAAGTAGGTCTGAGAATAGGCTATATTCTGCCGGCCTACCCCCACCTTCAATTTTTTTCTTTGATTATGTGTTTATATAGCAGCACAACGTTTGCTGAAACACGCGTCATGCTCGTGAACGGGTGCCGTCAGTTGAGACTGGTCATCTCTTTGCTGCCAGTGACTTAATTTCAATTTCTATTTTTTTAAATTAGTTTTTATTTTATTTTAATTATTATTACTTATCTACATTGTGCTCACATATTAGACGCGACAAGAAATATGTAACCAAGATTTATGTAACTCATAATATGATTTAAAAGAGTGTCCATGGAGTTTTTTGCACGTTCTTCTCCATAGAGATCTACGCTTTGGAACGTGCAATTTAGCTTCACTTGTATTTTTTTTTTGTCTGACCAACATTCTGACAAGTGCCTGTAATTGGTCTATTTGAAATAAACGTTTCTAATTTCTGATTTGCCGACTCTATAAAATTATACAATTTATATTACATTAAACTCACTAAAACGTTATTTAACTTATACGCTACTCGAATCATATTCGTGTTCGCTACGAGGCTACGACCCTCACAGTACTCGTTCTCTTCGCTTATTATACAAATATTGCCGTAAGCGGCACAACCGAATCAGACGTTTGGCGTATTGTTCATTTAAATTCATCTGCTTTTATTTACTTAATATTGTACGTGCTTGTTTTATGTTTACTTATCATTTTGTTGTACGTGTTGATCAATTTTTCTGATTGCTTTTCGTCTTTTACAGGAAATGCTGTTCGATTCCTTTCGGTAAGTTCAAATTTATTTTTAACCCTTCTGAATTTAGAAGGCTATCGAATATCGTCTTAAGCTTTAATTAAACAAAAATCCCGACATGCGACATAATGACGTTATTTGATTACAAAAGGTAAAACCTTTTAATTAAAACCGAGCATCAACTAGCCTCTAATCTTCTTAATGTTTACCCCCAAGGAAGCTTACTAAATTCTCTTTGAAAATGTATACAAACCTAATAAGAATTTAATGAAAACAAATGCAAACTCTCCAAAACTCAACATCAACTTTAGGCCGCTCCACATAATTGTTTTTGTTTCTTTTATATCATTGTTTTAGACTAACCTTTTGATTTTAATGATAACCAACTGGCCAACAACTAGGGGTATCTTTCTGCTCAATTTGAAATTCAAATTGTTGCAAACGTAGATAAAGTCAATATTAATTTTGAATGTTATTCGAACAATAAACTCTATCTGAACAGGATCCTGTTAAACAAGCTAAATTCTTGGAGAATGTTGCCGTTTTCAGTTGACTTTGCGTACGTCTTATTACCATAATCATCCATTTTGACGAGAATTCGGGTTGTTCTAGTCTTTTATCATAATAATTATGTATTCACTGAACATTGACCGCCTACGGCAGGTTATTTCATGTACGGTTATTCAATTTCGACGAATAAACATTACATAATAATATATATATGTTTATCATCAATTTGTTTCGCCTGCTGCCGGCACGCCTCCGTATCGTGAATTTTAGACACAATTTTCATAACTGCGAGTAATATTAGCTTAATTTATTGTTTCTATATTAATGTTCTGTGAGAATTTCACTGGCATTTCATCAATTATGTCTTCATAAGATCGATCTATCATTTCTAAGGATTCGTCTGACACTTACCTACATCGTTTCTGTTGAATAGTAAGAATGTCTTCATCTAGGCTACATTCCAGGTTTGTTCTCAAATAACTGTTATTTTCTAGTCCACTGGACCTCAACGATGCTTGGCTTCCGACTCAGAAGTGGGAGTAATAAAAAAACCCCTCACTAGCTATGAATGACTAATTGATATAGGGGGAACAAGTACTTCTTCAGAACCGGTGATTTTGTGTATGACACACACACACACACATTATTCACGAAGACAAATAGTGTTTTAATTGGGTAATAAGTGTGTTGTAAAGTTTGTTATACATATTATGGGGGCACAGATGTCATCCGTGTTAGACCCCGCTTTAACCATAACATCTACAATTGATAAATCTAATGCTTTCATCTGTTCCGCTTTCTCTGGAACATAACAAACAGCTACATTTTGTTCGATAAATTCTTTCTCTGCTGCTAAAACATTGTACCTATTCGTTTCCGAAACGTGAAGAATTTTCTCAACAAAACGAAGTAATAATGCAATTCGCAATCCGATTTACATTTCCAAATCCTTTCCACAAACATTTAGCCGGCTTTAGAAAGCAACAAACATACAGTTTACTTAACATCTGTGTCCATATGTTCTGTTATTTTTATATGTGAAATTTATTCAAATAGAAGTCAGTGAGAATGTGTCCAAACAGTAGCTTCAATGAATGAATCGCTGCTTTTTTTGATACCGTTGGTAGTCCCGTAACGAGCATGTTACCATTTCCGAGATACTATTAAGATTGCCTTTGTGATAACTTACATTATGTGTAGTCTTTGATACTTTTGATGTAGGAAAGTTTTCTGGCCTTGCACCAAAATGTATTTGGGCGTGTCCTTTCCGTTCCTTATTCAGTTTTGTAACTTAATGTCAGATAAACGATTTGTTCCTAAAATTTTCCGGTGCAAAATGTTTATGTTCGAAATTCTTTGGGAATTGGAGACGGAATTTATTTGTGTTTTTCTCCTGTTTAAGTAGTTGTGGGGGCACTCTAGCTCGACGTTTGAAAGCTTTGCACCATTTTTAACGTTAGATGACACTACCTTTCGGACAGGTATTTTATTTCGCAACAGGAAATATGCTTTTGCTGGCAAAGTAACGTGAAATTTTACATTATTTACCTCGTAAATGTACTTCTAGGTAGACAGAAAAGAGCTGTCGGACTGTTCGAAAGAGTTACCGCAGCCCTGAATCGCAAAGGGCTATTGAACACAGGCTTTAGTCAATCCAAGTTTGACACCTAGAACAAATTAATAAAAGGTAAACAGACAAAGCAGGGTTTCCTAAGTGTCGTATGATCCTTATAACCTGAACTGCAGTAGTTACTGCTATCCTCATCGCTCATCTCGTATACACAATGCAGTATTCTGCGTGCATTGCGTCGTGTAGTACTCCCAAAGTATCGATTCCATTGTCGAGTACTATTTCGACTTCTATTGGCTCGTGAATTCGATATGAGGCTACGCTTGTACCGAATCATGAATATTCATATAGTTATATGAGGCAGTGATTAGCTTTGTCCGTCAATGTCTGCATCTGCCATTATGAAGACAATGTTAGTGACGATATTCCTCGAAGTATAGAAGAATACATTTTCCTCCATCATGTCAACAGCCTATAACAAACTAAACAAAAGCTGCTTATCAACAAGGAAGCAAACTAAGCGGTTTTCTCATTGCGAAACAGTGAAACACATCATATAGCACATTGTAGCTGGTAACATGGCGTCTCGTTCAAAACAATGGCTTTTTAGTCACGCCTTGAAAACTTTTCAAAGTGCTATACAACGTTTATGTTGAGGTAAGAGTTGGCGCTCACATGCGTCTTTTAATCGGTGGTGTTACGTTGGCGGTTTTATAATCTCTGGTGGGTAGAAAGATTATAAGTTCATTAATAGTATAGACTTTAATGAGCTTTGGTTGATGGTAGACTGGAAATTGTTGGATAAAATAAAAGCTAGTATAATTTAGTTCTATTGTAGCTCTATGAGCAACTTTATCAGAATATGACTTTAAATAGATCTCCCCCTCCTTCAAATTTCTGATTCGAAACTATAAACAAGTGTTTTATTGTCACGCTAATATTATTATGAGCAGTGGTGGCCGAGTGGTAACGGCCCCGACTTATGATTTGTAGGTCGCTAGTTCAACCCCAGCCAGGCGCATTACTTTGTTTAATTTATTTTCATCACCACTGCTCTTAAAACGGTGAAAGAAAACATCGTGAGGAAACCGGCATATCCTAGAAACAAAAATTCGAAGACATGTGACATCCACCAATCCGCCCGCGTGGTGGATTACGGCCCATTCCCTGTCCTAGAGAAGAGGCCTGAGTCCCAGCAGTGTGAACATTATAAGGCTGATTGTGTTTGTGTTGTGTGTAATATTATTAAGTTGAAGTTTGTATGTATGTGTTTACATGTTTGTTACTCCAAGCTCAAACGGATTTGGATGAAATTCGATACATGGGTATACCATGCCCTGGAGTGGCATATTGTATAGGATATTTTTATTCCGGGATGTTTCCTTGGGATAATTTACTGCTTTCACACAGGCGAAGCCGCTGATAGAACTTAGTCGAACAATAGTTCCCAAAAAACTATCACACAATGACTACATGTCTAAGTCGCAGTAATCGTGAGTTTGCGTTATCTCTAACAGTTTATTCGCACGCCAGTTTTCGATACATTAGACAGAAAGGTCGTAATCGAAAACCATTACTCACTCAGCACTGACCAAGGACTGTGTAAAGGTAAAAGGAATTTATTTAGAACTAGAACAGTTCACAGTGAATGAACCGAGAAAATAAATCATATTTTGACGAATATGATTTCTCTAGAGATATGCTGTTGGTAGTGGTTTAACAGGTCTTAAAACGAATTTATATGGACCGTAACTATTGCGGCTCATAAAAGTCCACTGCTACACGTGAGCCTCCCTTGACCGCTAGAGTAAATGCTCCTGGGGGAATAATATATTGCGACGGACTTTTACACACTAGGTACTAATTATCTGAATGTTTGTAGATCCAGTAAACATGTGCCGATGCCGATGTGTCTTAATAAATAAAGTTAGTCAAAATGCAGCCCATTTGTTAAATTTGAAACAGCAATGAATTCAGGCCTTTGAGTTGCGAATTCAACTACGTTTATGGAGCTGCAAATTTTAATTTACAGTTTCCTCTAAGAAACTGTACGATAAATAACGTTCCCAGTAATAATAACTTTTGAAACTGTAGCAGTAAACAAGAATGGCGCCAAAACGCCTCTAAATCTCCGCAACTACCCTCAATATAAAATTATGAAAAAATAAAAGTTATATTGCGGTCGCCGTAAAAGCCGATAAGCTGATTTTGATAGCGGACTCCAACAAAACAGTGAAACATAAAACCAAAGAACGGGCTGTTGATGATTCTCAACATTTTAATAGTCTGTGCAGTGGTTCGATATAAAACGACGATAAATTCTATAAATAAGCCAGTGTTAGCTCCATCGGCCACCCTCCGCGTGGTTGGTGACTCACACATAGGGGTAGATCCAGATATATTAATAAAAAGAGCCGTGTCTGTTATGTAATATTACAGGTCTCTTTATGTCCTAAGGTTGTCTGTGAGCTGTGTATTCGATTCCAACGGCTGAGGTTACACAGGCTGAAGCTCAAAACCATGTAACCTGGGATCTCATTTTGGTAGCACAAAATACGTTTTACGACTAGAATTCTGAAGATGGTAACCAAACACAAGCGTCTTATGACATTTTCTACTAAACTTCAATGGTCGAGCTTACCGAAATATTCTGTGTTACCACTGATTTTATTTTTGAGAAGAAATGTATGAATAATTTAAAGTACAGCCATAACATAAAACAGTATTGCCATCAAGGCACTTGAGGCTCTTCAATATAATCCAATATATTCGCCTAAAATGCAAACTTACGTGCCATGTCCTCATAAACGGCCGACCTCCATTTCCTGAATAGCTACTGCACCTGTAGTATTGGCAATATCGAGGGCTACGTCATCATTTCGATTATTCAAATGCTTTTTATACGAGGGGACGTAAGGGTAGGTCCGGGGCTTGACAAATTGCCCTAAAGCCAGACAGGGGGTCGCGAATGTGAGCGTGCTAGATATGTAAGACTGGGGTCTCTATGGCCTTAGGGAGTGGATTTCTCGATATATTTATTGGATTTAATGGGGCTGCTACCGTAGCTTTCGCAGTTTTAGGGTTTCTTACAAGATTTATAAAATGAAACGAAATGTTTTGAAAACGTAAAGGTCTCGTTTTTATAGAAATTGAAAAGTTTTACAGAACTTTTCTCAATGCTCCCAAGATATTAAACTTTTTAATTGTATTAACACTAGCTACGCACGAAGTTGTAAATCTTTAGAGTTTCTGGGTAACATTAGGTTTGCATTAAGAGCTCAAGTTACAATAAATATAGGCGAAATCAACTTTTATTTATTACTCATTCTGTTACTTACCAGAACTTCGTTCTCTTCAATAACTTCTTATCCAACTCACTTCGGTGAATTTTGTTTACAAGGTTTGTTCGTGCTGGCTAAACAATAGCCTTTAGTTCTTCACTCCAGACTGTCGCGACGACTTCAACCTTCCCTGTGTTGCGTTCCGTTTTTCATGGCCCCACGAACTCCCCCTGCCTATTAGACATAGGCCCTCTCCTATTAGAACATACAACCTACAATATTGACTCTTTCCACTTCTGTTCAAAGTTCATTTTACTTCGGCACCTCTAACGTAATCACAGACATTGAAGCCGAAACAAAGGAGGTTTAATGTAATGATGTTTGGGTTTTTGTCTCGCTCTTACAGTCGTACAGAAAACGTAATGGAAAATTGGTTTAGGTGCGTCCCGCGGCCCCACGTTGGGCGCCAGTTATGAGGTGTCGAGGGACAATTTATGAGAACTAACATTTGTTAACACTTCCTTAGCAATAACTTGGTTTGGTTTATAACGGAAATTATTGCGAACAGCTCTTTCATTTGACTGTTATTTTTTCTTTGGAAGTTAAATAGAGAATACCAACGCATGAAAAGACCTTGACAGACAGATAGACGGACGGACAGCAAAGTGATCCTCTTAAAAGAATACCGTTTTTTTCCTTTTGAGGTACGGAACCCTAAAAAAAGTGTTATTTAACCAGTATTCTAAAAGATCTCGGTACAAGCGTTTAGTGCCAGGTTTTAGTGAATTCGATTTAGCTAAATGGAATCTTAGGAAGCAAATAAAGCTATTTAGACAGCAGTGTTCTCTTGAGGACCACTTTAGTATTTGCTTGTTTCTTTACCACTTGTTGCTTCTATCTAGTTTCAAACCTATTTTAAATGATTCTAAGTTTATTCAATGTTCGGAACATTCACCGTGGCCTTCGAACGCAAAGCTAACTGAAAGAACTCGGGTGGGTTTTTTTTACACTAATATTATAAAGAGGTAAAGTTTTTTTTTAATCTCTGAAAGTATTGGTCCGATTGCTAAAATTTTTTCACCGAAAGCTGAGTTAATCCTGAGTAACATAGACTATATTTTATGTACGCGGGCGAAGCCACGGACAAAAGCTAGTAGTCAATAAAAGTCTGACACTCTCGGTCCACTTGGAGCGGGAACAGTAATTTGATGATTTTCCTACTCCAAAAAGAAATAATCAAGTACTTTAAGTTCGTCCCACTAGATGAAAAATATACTGTTTCGTAAAAGTAGCTCCAATAAAAAACATTGAATTGCTTTTTCAATATATTTCCTTAACACCAATTCTGAACGCCATAGGTCAAAGTTTATATCTCAGAAAAGCTTTGGGGTCGTGCCCTTAGATTTTTACTGCCTTTTAATTCTTAATAAAATCTTTTTGGTGCAACTGGTAAAATGACCGGCCAAGTGTGAGAGTACGTTGCCGCAACATCAAAACAATATAATAAATATTTAAGGGGGCTCAAAAAAGTGTTTTTTTTTTTTGCCGTTTCTTGCTACTGACGATACGGAACCCTTCGTGCGCGAGTCGACTCGCACTTAGCCGGTTTTTTTTTATTTGAAATCAAGGTAAAATCTTGTCTACCTAGATATCTTTATATTACACACTAGGATGTCAACACAGTCTTTCCAAACACACTATTTGAAATATAATATGAAATCCTGTTTCATAAAATCCTTATAGAGCTACTTGCATACCATGTGCACCCGTTGACAATTTTGAACATGCGCAGAATTGTAAGCAGGTGATACATTTTGTATTCCCTTTTCCATTCTAGAACAGAAACAAATATGCGAATTAGCATAACTTAGTTTTGCTCGTAGTACTTTACGGAACTCCTTACACTTGTTAAGGTGTATGAACTTTTTTTATCTTTTGGTTTAGCCCAGTGCACATTTAGGCTGTGTCAAATGTAGAAAGTATTTAGTTTTTTTAAACGGAATACTGTCACTTTGTTTTACATTAGAATGCAGATGTAACACATTCTAATGTGAGGAGTGGCAGACGGTCGCCTCCTTCTGCGAAGCAGTAATGCTACCAAAGGAGGCGGCCGATCGCGTGAGGCAACGATCCTTACGCCCCAACCGCTTCACGGGATCCCGATTCACGGCCACGGGTAGCTCGCCGTATGACCGTCCGGTAACCGTCTGGACCGAGCCCAGGTCTTCGACGGCGCGTACTGTTCCACGCGCGCCTCAAGGAGATGTCAGCAACTGTAGGGGCCCAGCAGGGTCGAAGCCTACTGGGGCCAAGGGTCTGATTCTGAAATGAAGACTCGGCCCTGGTACGAAAGGCAACGAAGGAACAGGAGTGGGTTTTTAGTCACTAAAAGTCTGACACTATCTCGCGCTCTGCCCAAGAGCAGGGATGTCGTTAGATGATTTTCCCAACGAAAAAAAAAACACTTTCTAATGTTTTACAGTACCTAAGTATTTAGCAGCAAATGTATCGAGTCGGCCTTTATGGTAAGCTTTGCTGAGGTAGTCAATAAAACTACCTACAATAAAATTCTCAGCGCCATTTTACCGAAATTGCGAATACAAATACAAAACTACACCACCACCACTACAAATTTTTCGTCACTACACCCCCTTGAAATAAAGTCGCGAAAAATGGCGGTGGCGTCAGACAACCTTTTACTGCTTGTATATAACTTTATTGGTATCAGACGAAACATTATTTTAAAGTATTATCATGTCTTCTTATTGTTATGTTAGGTTCCATACAATTTTGAGCGAGGTATAGTGATACTAGCTGCCACCAGCTTGAAATTAGTAAGTACTAGGACAGCTTATATCGTGGATAAGCTATAATTTATGAAGAAATTAATATGATATAAGCTGTCCTACCAAATTTCAGTCACATCTTTTTGTAGCGTGAAGAAGTAATAAATATACATACAATATTTCGCCTTTATAATATTCGTGTGTGAGTGTGGCTCGAGTTTCATTTGATTTTACGATAGTACTCGCGGCACGGTTCAGATAAGTCATCCGTATGTTGAACTAGATACACTTCAACACTTTGGTTCTTACAAGTTCAATCGAGTGGAACGTTGTATGTAAATAAATGGGAAGGATCACGAAATTTTGGTTTTGTGGTGAGAGAATTGGTTAAGAGGGCCCTTTTCCACTCGCCTATCGTCAACGTTGAGCATAGTTTAAAAGCTTGTTGCTTCGTCTAACGCAATCCAATGCGATGTTTGATAAAGAGGACATGCGAAAAAAGAGAGATAACCCCTGAAAATTATGTTGGCATTCGGTAATTCCGTGATTTACTAGAATATTTCACAAAACTTGTTCCAGGAAATACGTAAGTTTTTCAGACAAATTGTCGCCATTTAGACTCTCGATTAAATGTGCAAGGCTTCTATGGATGTATATTTGTGTTGATATATGAGTACATTATAGAGGGCCAAAGTTCACGTAAAATAGCAGATGTTCAGAGGTCTTTACTAGATTAGTTTTACACAAATTTATATAATGATTTTTATAAAAGTCTAGATAATATCCACAAGATAGCTGTGTATCCAAAATATCTAGAGAAAGATGTGTAATAACATTATAATCACGTAAGAGCGTTTGTATGGAAATGTACCTCGGGTTGGCCGCTCTTTATCTATCGAATGCAAAGGGCAACTGAACGACACAGGTGGGTTTTACTACGTAGAGTACTTTTTAGTACTTACTACTTTTAGTACTTTTTATACGTAGAGCGGGAGAAGTCAAAAAGCTAATAATGATTAGCCCTAAACATAAACTGTGTCTGTAGACGCATATTTCGTGGAACGAACAACAAGACCATGAAACTCGACTTAAACTAGGACATCTATAGGATATCTTTATATGTAAAGATTACCCAATCAGTCAATACCGCATTAAAGATAACTATTTCAAGTTCAGGATAAGTCTTGATGTGACGGATTGGAGATAAATTCAAATAATCTACTGATAAAAAGACATCCGACATTTCTATAACGATATTACGTACCTACTTGGTTATCTGTTTGATCTTCATTCAGAGAAGGCAGATGAATAAATAACGGAGGCCTCTTGAAGACTTGCACTAATCAGTACTACAGCACTAACTTAAATCATATTTCGTAGCAAGTAGAACATAAGCCAGCTTGTATTAAAAAATTCATGTTTCACTTCAACGTAAAAATCTACGTAAAATTTAATATATTCAAACCGCTTCTTCCACCCGAGAATTTTGCAATGCACACGACATTTTTCATCCAATAAATTTATGAATGCGAATTACATAAAATTTTCCATAAGGACGGTAGTCTGCTAATTAACACGGCCGCAATAAAATGTAACAACACGTTAAAACCGCAAATAAGTGAATATTACCTCGTTTATTGGTTATTTCCTGCTTCGCTTGGGATGTAGGTGAACAGTAATATTAAAAATGCCATATTTTTGCAACCACATGTTCTATATGACCTATTTATATATTAGAATCTCTTGGTTCGTCCATACTATTATTGTTATTATACATACCAGTCTGAAGGGGTTCGTTATTGATGATAGGCCTAAGCGCTTGATTTCCATAATGGCTTGCTTCCAATATTATAACCATCTTTCAGTATCAATTGTGCTGTAAAAGGATCTGGATATTAACAAAGACAGGTTTAGTCAAGATTCTTTTCTCGGCAATGATATTTTGAACTAGTTGGTGATTGTTTATTTCCTCAGACAATTTATCTGGAAATGCTTCTTAAATCCCAAATTCTTCTGATACCGCGATTAAAGTAACATCACGTCTCGCGTGAACCCGCAATTTTCTTTTCGCTTACAGAAAAGAGAGCATTATAACGAAGCTTCGTCTGCACAATATTTCACTGTCACATCTGGTCGTTAAACTCCAGTGCCAATCAAATCAATTTCATCCAAGCGTATCTTATCGTATTACAATTACACTGGTATCCGTTTTAATATATTTTGTCTTTTATTGAACTTTTTTTTTACATCTGCTGTCCTTTTTGGCCATCGTACTGGGGCGATCTGTTATTTCCCATGGGTGTCGTCAGAGGAGACTAGTGGGTTTTATCAGGTGGATCGATAACAGACTGACTGATGTTTTGTTCACTGACTTGGCACTCAACATTAAACTAAAAATTCGTTTGGTGTTTTGAGTTACTAGAGGTGCTTCCATTAACTGTGTCTTCAAGCAAAGCCAACTGGTAAAAGGCGTTTCATAGAATCAAATATTTAAACCATATCATTTGCTGACATAACAGCTCGAGAACATCATCTTCAATGATTAATTCTCTGCTATTATGACTAATAATATATTCGTAATAGATACTATGTATTCACACAGCGTAAATTTAGTCTTTACATGCTCATAATTTGTCAGACATTACACATACTCCATTTCTCTTATGATAATTTGAATTACTTATGTCATTTGTAAAACACGAAAGTGGAAAGTAGAATGTAATTGCTTATTTGAAACAGTCGTAAAGACCTGCCAAGCGAACTTGGGCATGAAAAAGAGCATACTTATTAAAAACGTAGTTTTCCAAGGCGAAGCGGTTAGTACCTACAAAGTTGGAAAGAGTACTGTTACAAGAAATATGTTCTGTTCCTAACGTTTTTAAAATATTCTCTGCATTTTATTTCTTCTGCGGAGATCGGTGGAGTGTGAAAAATCTATTTTCTCTAGTTTTTGCTGACGTTTTTATTAACTTGGATCGTTTTGACATTTTTATCAGTTTGCCAATCATTCTTTGAAAAGTAAATATATGCTGTTAAATCTTTTCATATTACTGCGTGAAGTTTCACTTGTGAATTCGATGAATCAATTAGCTCGTTGATACTATAAATTGTACTCACTTTCGGAAATTATATTTTATGAGTGAATTTTAAAAGCGCACAAAGTTTGAACAACACGAAGTATCAATTCTGATCTGGCTTGAACTTGTATTGGTAAAGTGTCTCTTGTAGTTAGTTCGGAACTTCAGAGACTTCCCACTAAAGCCAATTGCTTAAGTTTGTAGTTAGAAGCTAAATTCCGTAAAGTTGTTAAATGTACAACTTCTTCAAAGCAAAGTTTAACCTCATCTATATTCATTTATAATATTTTCAAGCCTATCAAATCAGATATTCCAATAAGTAGTTTCCTCTGTTAACATTTTAAGGAGTTCCTCAAGGCACTAACACAAAAAAGATATTCAACGAAACTAAGGCAAAACCCTAAAAATTAATAAATATTCCAAACTCGAACATAAAAACCATTATATTGACCAATATAGAAGTAACATGTTCATATAAGTTGAAGGTGTAAAAATACCTACAGCCCATAAAAACGCCAAAATGTATTTCTGTTACCGTTTTTTCTGCTGACTGCCGCCCGATGACCCATTTAAAGTGGAGACAGAGTCGACTCATATTGATTTTCCTTGGCCACGTGTAATATACTTTTTAATGAACACATTTTGAACTACCCTCCTGGGATGTAACGACAATATTTATCCCTAAGTTAGCCCGGAAACCGACCAGACCCTAACAAATTAACCAAAGGACTAGGTTGATGGTTAATATTGTTAATTTTAATAGGCTTGTTTGTAAACGCACCGAAGCTTTATAATACAGACTCTGAACATAACAATTATTTAGATATTCTCTCGGAAATATTTGTCAGAATTTAATTATTACTTGAAAATATTATAGTAATCAAATTCAAATTTAAAGCATTTATTTCAAATAAACCATTTACAGGCACTTTTGAAATGTCAAGAAGTCAGTCAGTCAGAAAAAATGATGCTAATTGCACATTCCAAAGCGTAGATCTCTATGGAGAAGAATGTGCAAGAAACTCCATGGACACTCTTCTCTCTAATCTCACGCCCCGCATAAGATTCATTATGATAATTACACTATTTCTTGTGACGTCTCATATTTTCCGACAATGATTATCTTCAGGAACTCCGACACTGACACGTCAGACCCAGAAAACCTTATCAGTTATAAAGACCCTGCAGCTAAACTTTGCGATTCTGTAAGTGACAGCATTTTTACAAAACGTTTTGGAATTTGAATTAAAATAATCGTTTTCTCTATAGAACCTCAAAATCAGGTCATGGTGTTATGTAGGCGTACACGAGCCAGGGATAAGCCTTTATCCCTGATAATTATATCGAATACGTGAGTTGTATACTGATGTTCAAGCACTGGTTAGACTAGAACTTGACCTCAGCTAGCTTGAGAAAGAGCTAGAAGGGGAAATCATGTATTAAGTAGGAACACATTAATTTATGGCCTGAAGAAACGCCAATCTTAAGTGGCAGAACTGTTGGTCGATGGGGCCGAAGGGTTCTGTAGTGGCGACCGCGTACGACTACCCTCGTTAAAAGATCTCCCAGGACGTGAACCGATGACCTGGTAAGGGTCGCAGGAATCCGATGGATGTGAGACGCACATAATCAATCGTTGTGGCGACACTTGGCGTAGGTCTTCGTCCAGTAGTGGATATCTTTCGGCTGAAATGATGATGAGATTAATGTAGATAGTTCGTTAGTAGAGGGTTAGTGTTATCTGACGTTTGATTAGTTTTAAACTTCAAACCTTTGAATGGGCTTTTCTAAATCATCAAAGATCCACCCTATGTCGTCCGTAGGCGTCCGTTAGGTGCCGTTTTGCCTTAGAAATATTTTTATTTGATTTTTATTTCATGTGTATTTTTCGTTGTGTGAGGAACTAATAGACACTTTTTCTTAAATTTTTTGAATATCCGAATTTTCAATCTCTCTTCTTACGTTTACTTAATTTTACATCTCAAATTACAGCATCTCTCATATAAAAGTTAACTTACATTACCAGTTACTTCTGCTATTCCGTAATATTTGTATTTAAAGGAGGAAACTCTTAAACATGAGCATAACTTAACATTTTCTTCAAGTGATGTGACCTCTTTACGTCTAAATGTGGCATTTTACCTGTTGCATTGCCTTTCAACGAACTGAAAGCAGTATGAATGATGCACTGAAAAGCCAGATGTTTTCATACCTTCATTAAGATGTAGTGAACGTTCTTAGAGTTTAGAATTATAGGCCTTAATGATGGTCCTTCAAGCTGGCTTTTTCAGTAACTATTTTTGATATAATTTCTAAGTTTTAGTCATCTATTCTACCTAAGTAAAGTAGGTTATCCTCAGATATAATTGCGGTGGGCTTGCAGACGGCGAGCAATGGGTAGCTCGCCGTCCGGATCGAACCCGAGTCGTCGACGGTGCGTAGTGTTTCACGCGCGCCTTAAGTAAATGTCAAACCGTAGGGACCCAGCAGAGCCGAAACCTACTATAACCTGGGTTTTTCTTTCAGAAGCTAACCCAAGCTTCTAAAGGAAAACCCGGGGTCCTGGAACGCAAGGCAAAGAAGGAACATAGGTGTGGGGTTTAATCAGTAAAAGTCTGACACTCCATGATATCCAACCTCAGAACCTGCCTTACTGCGTAACGTAGCCTTTTAAGTAATTTTCTGCACTTATTAACTATCGTCGTGTGCAAAATTTCTATGGCATTAAGGTCTGCTGTTGAAAAACCCAATCCTGGGTTAAGCTTGCCTATGTACGAAATATAATCAGCGTAAGCGATATACAAGCTACGCTTTGATTTTTCAAAATCAGTGTATTCATGGGTGATTTTGATGGATCGAGTTTCGTGTTTTTACGTATATTATCCCTTAGGCTGCTAGTTCATTCTCCATTCTTTTTTTGACCCTTCCTAAATACAATGCCAGTGTGGAGCCCTTCACAAGATACCTATACGTCACCTATGCTGCGTGATTATTTGAAAGAGTTACTGCGGCACTGGAACGCAAAGGACAACTGAAAGAGCACAGGTAGGATAGAGTCAGTAAAAGCTCCACCCAGAGTGGAAAGAGTTATTTGATAATTTGCCGCCTTTCCTGCTCATCCACCTGCACCTTCCACGACTTAAACGAAGTCTGCAACAGAGTTATCCAAGTGGCTACATATTGGTAAGACAAAATATGGGTCGAATTGACACGAAAGAACTGGAATAAGAGTTTGCAAGGCAAGTTGTGTAAATGAGGCCTTGAATGCCTTCTGCATACGGCCTCACATGTTGCTAGCTAACCGATCGATGAAGGCCGAACTCGTGGTCGATAGTCTTTATGCGAAGGTTAGCTAATATGATGTTGATTGTTGTTGTTAAAGGGATGAATCTTCTTAGGCAGTGGGATTGTTTGAAAGAGCTACTACTACTACTATTCGAGTCGGCCACGCCTCCTATTCCTTTGTTCTGACCACGTGACTGAGCGTTGAGATGACGTCAGAATAAAAGAATCGGAGGCGTGGCTTACTCGAGGCGATCGACGAAAAGAGAATCGAAACGAAACGGTTGTAACCTGGCTAGGGGGGCTGAGATACATATCGACAACCGTGCCGTAGTTTGTCGCTTATAAGCGTCGTTGGCGTCCAGAGGGATAATGTGTGTGTTCCTTTAATTATTTTGGTAGTCCTATAAGTAGATATTTTGCACTTATGAAATAGAAACACCAATGCACGAAGATAAGTCCTCAAGACCCACTTCTACATTGCATTAACAAATTACGTAAGTTTTCTTGATAAATTCTCTAAAATTCAAGTAACATTTTACGAGGTACATTTAAGAGACGAAAATTCAAGAAAGCAGCTTAAAAGGAATTGTAATGCACCTTTTTGTTTTAGCTTGCATAACATAGACCGCCGGTTTCATAACTTCAGAATATTTCATCTCTAGTATTTCATGAAACCTTTCTCCATTTAGTTTATTTCATAAAACTTTTCTCCATTTAGTTTATTTCTCATACCTGCATAGCATAATCAGGCTTATAATGTTTCCACTCCTGGGACTCAGGCAGAAGGCCAGAAGGCCTGAAGTAGAGGTAGATAGAAATCTAGGAGAGGGAATGGGCCGTAATTCACCACGCGGGCCCAGGACGGATTAGTGGATGTCACATGTCTTCGATTTTTGTTTTTAGGACATGCCGGTTTCCTCACGATGTTTTCCTTCACCGTTTTGAGAGCAGTGGTGATGAAAAAAATTACACAAAGTAATGCGCCTAGCTGGGTTTGAATCCACGACTTACAACTCGTTATTCGGGACCGTTACCACTGAGCCACCATTGCTCATATTTCTCACAGCTCTTACACCTGCTGCAACATTTAAATTTGAAAACAAAATTTACTTTATAACACAGAAAAACATGTACAGGTATTTGATATTTGTAACCACCCCCACCAGGATTCTCCCTTCAGATTCGTGTATGCTCAAACACAATTTACATATACAAACATCGATCTTCAAAGTATCTACGAACCATACAAATATTTGTTCGGATACGGAAATCGAATGGCAACCCACAGCAAGTCTGTATTATGCTTTGGGGTCTCATTCCATTTCCGCTGTCACATCAAAAATGACATCTTATTGAACTAGGTAGCTAATTTGATGAAGAAGTTCAAATTCTCTCAATAAACATGCAATATAATCAAGAATTCACTACTTAATTCAAAACAGTTTACAGCAACATTTGAATTGGCTAATTGCACATTCCAAAGTGACATTACATTATCTTTCTTATCGCTTCTATTATATGAGAACAATATACACAAATAAAGTAAAATAAAACAATCCAGAACACAGAAATTAAAATAAAACGCTAACAGTTTTGAGACGACCAGTCTCAACTAACAGCGTCCGTTCACGGACATGACGCGTAAGTCACTCAACTGAGCCATTTTGAAGGGAGCCGAATGGTCCAACACTTGCGCCATTCCATCAGCGAGACATTTAAGCATGACGAACGTTGATTGAACCGTCTACTTAGTGATAACTTGTAATCATATTAGTCTTAGACTGTGCCACTGCAGTTTAAACTCTTACTCTTTTTTTAGGAAGGAAGAACAGGACGAGCATAATTATATCGCTATCGTCCGAGAGATATAGGAGTCATAAAGTCCTAGACTCCTAGCTTCTTCTTAGTGTTTTCCTTTACCACAAGACATTCAAATCTATTAATACGGTACTTACATCATAAACGGAATGTCTTCCAATTAGAATAAAATTATATCAGATACATTAAATTACATCACAACTTGTGATTCACTTAAAATTAATAATAATTACATTATATGGTTCAATATGCAGTACCTTTGTACTATTTTTGTAATGATATATCTTTTCTGGATTTGAATAAATTATCGGTCAGTTACTATTAAAATAAATTGCATAAAATTAAAATCCAATAAAATAATTAAATTTCATTCCATCACATCGGTGTCCAAAATTGAGTTATCAATAATTTTGGTATTATAGAAGCTAGTCTGAGTAATACAAAATACCCACGTTTTAATATAAATTAAGAGGCCAACAGTAGCACTAAAACACTATCACAGTATGTAATCACTCAATCACAACCTGGGACGCAAATTGCCCCGTTGTAACCATAATGCGTGTACCACCGGCGCGCGCGGCGTCCGCGAAGCAATTGAAAGATTGGCCTGGGGTCGCACGACGAAATGAGGAGTTTAGCAGTACCATCATGTCTGATTTTTTTTTCGGTGTGTAAATCATCCAATGACCTTCGCTCTTGGGCGGAGCTAATGATAGTGTCAGACTTTTACTGCCTAAAACCCACTCCTGTTCCTTCGTTGCAGCTTTGGTACCAGCGCGTAGGCGCGCGTGGAACACTGCGCGCCGTCGACAATTTGAGACTCGGTCCGAACGGTTACCGGACGGTGGACGGCGAGCTACCATTGCTCGCCCTCTGAACATCATGTCTGGGATTCTGAAAAATAATTGACACAAATCGTAATTCATCGTTCGATGAATTTAGTAATTCTACTACCAGCGGCGTGTGTTACCCGCGTGTAATTAGAAAATTGTCCCAATGGAATAAAAGTATTTTTGCGCTATTCCAGGACATGGACTACTCGTGTGCCACATTTTATGAAAATCAATTCAGCCGTTTGAGCGTGAAGGAATGACAAATACACATACATATACATTGGGAAGTTCCTGCACCGGATTCGTGCGGAAGCGACGCCAGGGTGTCGCCACTGTGTGGACCGCCCGGAAGACACGGTGGAGGTGTGCCCTGCTTGGGCAGAGCAACGCCGTGGTCCGGAGCGAGGAGGAGTGGCTGGCGGTCGCCTCCTTCTGCGAAGCAGTAATGCTAGCAAAGGAGGCGACCGATCAGCAAATCGTAAGGTCGAAGCCAACTGGGGCCATGGGTAGTGTAAAAACGAAACCCTGAGTGGGTTTTTAGTCAGTAAAAGTCTGAAACTATCTCTCGTTCCGCCCAAGAGCGGGATTTGTCATAAGATGATTTTCCCACCAAAAATAAATACACATAAACTTTCGCCTAGTTGTAACATTAGTGTCGTGTAATTAGTGTGATAGAAGAATGTAAGACAACATAGTGTCCACAATAAGTCCTTTCCACTTTATCAAATTAATAAATCTAAGCTTTACTATATTATTTGGAGACCGGTGTTAAGACTTAATCCTCCAGTTAAGTAAACCTATATTTAAACGGGTGTAGCTTGAAATAAATTTCCGTGAGCCCTTAGCCCATTCGTTTTCCACGATAATATAATGCATCTGTCTCTGACAGGGATCCTCCTTCGAAAATACGAATTCTACAAAGCTGTAACTTGATATTTTGTCCTTATAATATATTAAACTACTGTTAACTTTCTTGGCTTCTGTCGCTTAAAAGTATAATAATTATCTTAAGGAAACATACTCCCGTTGCAGGATTGTTCGAAAGAATTACCGTGGCAACTGAAGTAACGCAAGTGGATTTTAGTTAGTAAAAGTCTGACTCTCCCGCTCCACCCAAAAAAAGGAAAAATACCTACTCCCGAGATGAAAAGTATCCTCTGTGCTACTCCAGTATATGGTATAACCATGTACCAAATGTATTACTCAAGCCAAAAACATTTTAAAAAGAAATAAATACGTTTTTGTTTAGGTATATTTTTTTTTTTTTTTAAGGTGGGAAAATCATCTAATGACAAATCCCGCTCTTGGGCGGAGCGAGAGATAGTGTCAGACTTTTACTGACTAAAAACCCACTCCTGGTCCATCGTTGTTTTCGTCCCAGGACCCCGGGTTTCGTTTTCACACTACCCATGGCCCCAGTAGGCTTCGACCCTGCTGGGCCCCTATGATTTGCTGACGTCACCCTGAGGCGCGCGTGGAACAATACGCGCCGTCGACGACTTGGGCTCGGTCCGGACAGTTACCGGACGGTCGGACGGCGCGCCACCCATTGCTCGCCGTCCGCAAGCCTGCGGTTTAGGTATATTAGGTATTCCAGGTACAGTTTTTTAATATTAATCTGAACATTTACAACACAACCTCTGATTTCGCTTTATAAATATTCCTATCAAATTCAATAACAAATACAATAGCGAAAAATATACTTGTTCATTTCATATTTACAGTGTTCCGGATAAATTGATGGAGACCGGCTTGCTGTCGCTCAAATTGACCCGGACCTTGGCAACAGAATAGTTCACTCAATTTGGCCGATATTAAAAAGCTGTATTGTTTAAGCAATCTGAATAAACTCGCCCTATTGACCGCTATATTTATGAATAACTATGTTTAGGTGTTGATATTTATTATACTAGCTGACCCGGCGAACTTCGTACCGCCTAATAGTAAGGATAACGCCATCTACTGGCATTACCAAAAAACATAATTCATTTTATAATGACATTTTAATTAGAGATGGTGTCGGATTTTATTTTCGTGATTTTTTCAATTTTTTCTCAAGTTTAAACCTTCCCTAGACTATCTCGAATATTTCAAGACCAAAATTAGCCAAATCGGTCAAGCCGTTTTTGAGTTTTAGCGAGACTAACGAACAGCTATTCTTTTATATATATAATTATATAGATTTATTTAAGATTTCAGTAACAACAGAACAACAGTTCATGCAATGCGATGCTATTACGTACATCCATCATTATATATTAATACATAATACATAATTCAAAATTAATACAAATTAAAGACAATTAAAAAAAATAAAGTACAATACAAACATGTGAAGGGTCATTGGATAATTTATGTACTTAAAGAATTTAATTAGGTACTCTGCTCTTTATTATTTCCGTGTCCAGCTTTGCTTTAAAAAGGCTGCAGAATTGATTGAAAGAATAACCGGAGCTCTGGAACGCAGAAGAAGTTATTGGATGACTTTCCACCATAAAAAACGCCTGTGTGCTGTACTTTTACGAGGCTTTCTAGAAATATTGCTACAGAATTACTTGACAGTTTAACTTCCACCTTTTATTATTTTACTAACACTATTATAGGTAAAACAGTCGACTGCATGACTGTCTTATTTGATTGAAAGATAATGGCGGTTACTTGTCATTTCACAATATGAACCAGTTAAACTTTGCTTAGGTCGGCACGTAATGTTCCATGCGTGCCTCAAAGAGATGCCAGTAAAACCGTAGGGGCCCAGTAGGGCCGATGCACACTGGGGCCATGGGTGAGCTACCGAAAGGAAAACCCGGGGTTCTAGAAGGCTAGGCAAAGAAGGCATATAGGTGTGGTTTTAGTTAGTAAAATTCTGACACGTTCTGCCCTAGAGCGAGAGAAAGCATTGGTTGATTTCCCACCTTAAAAAATAGATTACTTTGGTATATTAGATAGATACACACGCCTATTTTTAAATTAGTAAAAAAATATTGAGCTCTATCTGTACCCGTTGCTGATCATATTATTTATGTAGTCAAAAGTATGTAGTAGTGTAAAAAAAACGAAATCCCAAAATTGTCCACGATATTCAATTCATATTCGAATCAATTATTCATAACAACTGCTACTAGAAAATATTACGCGCAGTGTTTTTCCATTGTTTTTCATTCATAATCAATGGCCTGAAACCATATTTCCATAAATGGAGCGAAATTTTGGGATAAAAACAAACGCCTAATAACTATGAATATTATTTATTGAGACTTTATCTAAATAATACTAAAACCTTTTCTAATAAGCACTTAAAGTATTTGTACTAATTAAAAACTAGTGGTGTATAGATATAACACAGGATACACTCTTAATTGTAAGTACTTCATAAAGAATTCTAGTAGGAGCTTAAAATTAATAGGGAGTAAAAATGGGCGGTCTTATCGCTAAAGGCGATTTTTTATAGAAAATTTTTGCATGGAGTTGGCAGAGAAGGAGAAAAAAAACCTTTATGTGAGTAAGTAAGGGCGGAATTCACCAATAAAACTAATCGAGTTTTAACGTTTGGCTCACGTAATCGCGGTTAGCCGCTGTCACTAGTGTCACTTGTATTTTTCTTTTGTTGTATTTTTAAAAGTGACACTAGTGACAGCGGCTAAACGCGATTATGCGAGCCAAACGTTAAAACGCGATTAGTTTTATTGGTGAAATCCGCTCTAAATGATTTTATCTGCCTGTGTCCCTTTTACTCGTTCCATGTTATTGCAGTCCACTTTTTGCTTGTCCTAAAAATACTTCCACACGTCCAAATCACGAATCCCATCTATCTTATCAATAAAATCATTCAACCGTTCGAAAGGACCCCACCTTACCAATCTTTCAATACGTTGACCTCTTTCCCCTCAATCTTACAAAAAAGACACTTCAGCGCAGTCTTATCATATCGTAAACCGGTAGCTTATCTAAACTGTCCAGTGACGTAACGTGGGCTGCGTCTGTCGTGGGCGGGGTTCGGTTCTCGGCCTTATTAGATGTTGTTTTGACAGACAGCTGTAAAAAAATACTCACGGCTCCGTTAGCGTAATGACAGTCCTGGAGTGATTGAATGAATGAAAGGAAGAGTGAACGGTTGTGGAGGCGGAGATGATTTTAAGTAGCTAAGTGTTGTAGTTTTGGCGTTTGTTGTAGGTGGGTTATTGATGTCGGGCTTGCAATTTTATTAATGGAACTATTTTTAGCGGCTGTGGTGGATAAATAGTCTTGGGAATTGCTTTTTATTCTTTTTTCATTTTTGTAAAATAGTTTTTACTAAACAACAAGTTACACTGAAAGATTTTTTTTAAAAAAACAGCGTCAAAATTGGTTATTAATGAAGCAACTTTAAAATATGAAAGAACATCTCGCTATCTCTTTTTACCTAATGGCAGTGACGTCACATTTCAGTGCACACGTCACACTGAAATAGGACGTCACCGTCACCGCAAATGTTAGTTAACCGAATAAGGATGCATCCATTCCTTATTCCTTATTCGGTTAACTGACATTTTCCCCTTCCACCATATATGAAATGTTACTCACTTAATATTGAACGGATTTAAATTATTCTTTCTATTTGCGATTTTGGATAAAGTTAATTTTTGATTAAAGATTTCGACTATCTCAAACGCGAAATCTTTAATCACTTACAAACACTTATTGTATTTTGATTTAGATTTGTTGCCTCTGCAAAACAAGTTTCATTACTATGTACAGAGGCCCTACCACGATCTCTTAACGCGATCCATTTTACGACCTAAACTGAACTGTTAGAGGGATAAAGCTCTAAAGGATGTATAACTCCATCTCTCGTTTTCGCTCGCACGACTAACATTTCAATGCGTCATGGTAGAGACCCTGGTGTAGTTTTTTACCTTACTTACGAATGAATTTCTCATGCGTTAGAAAACAAACATTTTTCAAACCCACAAGATCTAAGTACAGACTAACAAAAACCCAATACTGATCAGTTAACTCCACTGTATTCCCACACTAGCTGGAACAGCTGTCCCACATCAACAGTGTTCCAAGTTCCAACAAATCGCGACGTACGGAAACGCACCGTTACTTGATTATCGTATCCGTCCGAACATTGCCGGCCACTTAAATTAAGCCACACCAATTAAGACACAAGAACACAAACCACGAATTAAGTAAGACTTTTAACTTACATCTGTCCAACATTTTGGAATAAACGTTCGTTTTTAATAGCATCCAGTTTTTCGAAGTATTTTGAAACGGCAACAGCAATTTATTTACGTACAACTTCAAGAGTCGTATCTCTAATGTCATCTACGTTAGACACACTTGACGTAACACAAAATATTTTAGAAACTACATTCGTAGTATTTCTATCCCCTAGATACGATTCTTAGAAAACCACGTACGGTTCCCATTTTTATGATAAACAAACTTGTTAGATTTTTTACACTCGTCCGTCAGTCTTGTCATCGGTTGTCAATATCACGCGCGTCGACACGCCATGAAATGCGTGCACGCAGTTCCGTGGTAGGATGTGACGTAACTACCGCAATAGCGGGATGGCACGTTCATTTTGTGCTCGACTTGTGTTGTAAACGGACCTGTCTTACGCATGTTCTCGGTCAGATCTATCCAAAGGTTAACTCCTGCTATAATTTTTTATGGTGTACAATATATAGTATATCAATAAATCTATCATGTTCGATTATGTTATCTGTTTCAGGAGGTGCTTCCTTATTAATGTAATTGTAGGTAACAATAATAAACTTAGTAATTTGTCAATCGTGTAACTAATAGGACTTGGATTCAATTGAACACGTTAACACCTTGTATAACGTTGTTATCAAGCTTCACAGAATCGCAGAAATTAATAGCTAAGCAGTAATAAGAAAGGCAAACATTGAAAGTGTTTGCAGAAATGATGAAACATTTAACTTGCAGAAAACACTTGACATATTTCTGAAAGTAACCAATGATTGATCAACTTGGCACTTTATAAATTAAGTAATCGACAATATTAACACACTTACTGATATCGCCCACATGCAACATGTGAAATGAGTTATCTCCGTCTGGTCTGCTGTATGTTTTGAGGTCAAGAATGAACACCCACTAACTAAAAGTTTATATGTGATCATTGCACATTGGTAATTTTGCGTCGAATTTTATGGCCGGCCAAATTTTTTGTTTTCGACTTTTTTTATTATTATTTATAGGCTCGCGTTTGACCACTACCTATCTCACCTGATTGTAAGCGATGCTGTGGCCGATGATGGAGCACGCTTGCCTAGAAGTAACCTATTCACTCTTGACTTAATGACCCCTAGGTTGTAGCTATCAGGAAACACAGACCCCGGCAGGCTACTACGACTAATTTCACGAATTTTTTTTTAGATGGATGTCTAGTTGTTTTTGAATTTATTCGTTAAAAAAATACAAAGGCTAAACTGTACTATACCGGACAACGAGTTTTACGCTCATAATTTTATATTGGAAAGGTATATGTCTAAAAAGTAATTACGCAAAGTCTCAATGTTAGGAAACATATAGTTTTTGAGAAAAAAAATAATGAAAATCGATAATTTTTCGTAATATTTGACGCCATTTTGACAGATTTCGTTCACTTTTTACTTTGTTTGTAATATTATGACAAAGGTATTAGTTCATACAGCCACAATGAATATTTACAAAACGCAAATTTTCTTTTATTTGCATTAAAAATGACGAATAATATAGCCAAATGACATATTATACATCATCTAAGTGAATTTAGCTTGTCCAATGCTAAATTAATAATATTTGAAAAAAGTAAAATATATGTTACTACTTAATAAATAGTTTATTATAATTTTAGTGTTTAATTTATCAAGCTCTTATTACTTAGTTTACATGAAAGTATACAATTGCTACCACCCACTGGTTAGGTTAGGGTTATTTTTTTTTTAAACCACCCAGAAAGCTTTTTTTTTCAATCTAAATATATGAAAGAATACAATTGCTACCACCCACTGGTTAGGTTAGGGTTATTTTTTTTTAAACCACCCAGAAAGCTTTTTTTTTCAATCTAAATATATGAAAGTATACAATGGCTACAGTGGGAGGTTAGGTTAGGGTTATTTTTTTTTTTAAACCACCCAGAAAGCTTTTTTTTTCAATCTAAATATATGAAAGTATACAATGGCTACAGTGGGAGGTTAGGTTAGGGTTATTTTATTTAAACCACCCAGAAAACTATTTTTAGTGCACAGATATTTTTATACAATGGTAGAGCGCTCTCCGAAACAACAAATTTTTTTTTTTTCATCTAAATACATGAAAGTATACAATGGCTACAGTGGGAGGTTAGGTTAGGGTTATTTTTTTTTAAAACCACCCAGAAGACTATATTTCAGTGCACAAATATTTGTAGATAATAGTAGAGCGCTCCCCGAGAACAAATTTTGTTTTTTTCATTTTTAAATACTTGAAAGTATAGAATTGCTACTGTGGGTGTATAGTTCAAGGGGTTTAGGGTGATTCTCCTTCCTAAAACCCCCAAATCTGCCCCAAAAATGCGTAAAATGTACGATTTTGTGATTCCTAACCTCAAAATTTGAATCTCGAATATCTCCAAAAGTATATGTTTCCTAGATTTGGGAGGGGGTTTGGGGGGGTGGGGACTGGGGGGATTTATTGCTCTTTTTATTTAGGTAAAACCTCGTCAAAATCGTTGTGTGGTTTAGGAAGAATAAGCGGAAGAATACAGACGCGGAAAGTAACTTTGTACTGTGCAAAGATTTTGTAAATGCGCAGTATCTCATGCGATTTTTTTTTTCAGTAATTTGTAGAAGTTTATTTTACACCAGATATTATCATCGGCGGAAGGCCTCCCACAAGGCGGACCCACAACCTGCAGAGGGTCACGGGAATCCGTTGGATGCAAGACGCACAGAATCGGTCCTTATGGCGAAACTAGGGTGTGGCCTAAGTTCTGCAGTGGATGTCTTTCGGCTGAATTGATGATAATACCTACTAATATCGTCGTCCCGCCCGATCGGTAATCGTCCGGACCGATCCTAATTGACGACAGAGTAGTAGTGTTTTACGCGCTTCGCAGCTCGGGCCGGTGTCCTCTAGGGCTGCGGGCATTTTCTGAAAAGGAAACCCGTGGTCTTACAACGCAAAGGGCAACTGAAGAACTCAGTTGTGGTTTTAGTCAGTAAAAGATTGACACACCCTATCGCTCCACCCAGAGCGCGAGAGTCATTGGATGACTGACGACCTTAAAAAAATCCAGATAGGTACATAAAATAGCACATGCTAATGTATTTCTATGTCGCATTTCTGAAACATCTTCAAACCATAATCCTGTTTAGCCAGTATGTATCAAAATTATTTATTTAGTTCGTAAACTTGACTTCTAAGAGATCTGTTCTCCGTAGAAACAACCAAAACTATTTGAAAACTAAGTTCAAACATATTAGATGGTTGCAAATATGTTACATACCCACCCCTTCATATCCTGTGGATAATTTTGTAGGACACAAGTTAAGGATCTACGTACAATAGTTAAACTAATATTAGAAATAGAATAAATTATAATTCGTTGCTTCATTTGAAGATATGATTATAACAACGTAGTTTCCCTACTTACTCGGTAACCTTCGCTCATTTTTCAAAGTTTTTATTTTTTTATTTTAAAACTTCTTAGGTTTCAATACTCTCAATATATCTATCAGCCTCACGTCGTTTGACGTTTAGCTCATTCCTTTTTCGTGCGTGGTAACTGTCGCATGTGCCCTGCAAGCAACATGCCAAAAAGGAGCACACGATCAAAAATTGAGCATTATGCTCAAAAAATCCGTAAATTCGAAAAAAAAGAAAGACAAAATAATAATAATGATCGAATTTCACTTGGAAGTTCGTTTGATCATATATTTTATTGTACACATAAAAAGTAAAACAACTTACACAAAAACACGAGTACAATGGCGGTATTACCGCTAATAGCAATATCTACCAGACAACCTAAGCCTTAACCTTATTTCTATCATAGAACATGAGATGGAAAAATACAATCCTTATAGGACCCGTCGTGTGACTGTTTGTCCGTTTGTTACAGCCTACTTGCTTCGAATCTACTACCCGATTGAGTTTAAGTTTGGTACAGATACCGGCATGGATCTTGAGCGCTGACTTCCACTTGCGCAGAAGTGAAATATCGGGTCTCTTCAGTGATATGAAGTGAGACGCGGAGTGATTGGCTCGCCGATGTGTACGATGCGCAAAGCGATCCCCACTTTTTCGCCGAGCGCCCAAGATTCGTGCCGGTATCTGTATAAGTCTGACCGACTTGTTACGTGTTTTTCTTTTGGTATGTAACTCGGTAAAAATGTACTGTCTAACATAAAATAATTATCAAATGAAATAGCACATCGCAAGGATCTTAAATGTATTTTTATAAGAAATTAAAAGAAATACCTGTACTCGTATAGTTTTATTACATTACAACGTTACTTAATTGTAAATTTCAGAACATATTACGACCTAAACTCACTAATTTCTTTCATTTTCAAGACTTCTTTTATAGCTTTGAAGGCGTTACTAGGAAACTCAAGTTAATCTTGTTTTTAGTACCTATTGGTTTAAGACGCTCCAATACTTCCACGGCAAAATCAAGAGAAGCTTCAAAGAAATTTCGTACTTCAAGAAAACGACTTTCATCTATACGACAGCCATTTTCAACAATATTGCAAACCGGTAAAGGTACAAGATTAGCGAAATCTTCATTTTGATTGCTAATAATCTTTGGAAACGTAACAACATCCACTAAAGTTCGGAGTTTGAACCAATAACATGTTTTGAACTGCTTCAAGTAACGCGGAAACGTCGTCTTGGGAACGATGGAAACCGTCTGGAAGGTAGATGGGGTGGCCCCTACCACCCTGATTCCCCCCTCTTTTATCCTATACGAGCTTTGTCTCGTGCGTTTCCGCGTTTCGTATCCTGCTACGCATCCTGTACGATCGTTAGAGAAATTCTGTTCGCTGGAAAATTTTAAATTTTATGCTCCGATGCTTATACGCAGAGAAATATAACAATGAAAATCCTGCCAGTTGCTTTTCTACATTGGTATATATATAACTTATATTATAAAGAAGTAAAGTTTGTTTTTTGTTTTTAGGTTTCTGAAAGTACTGGTCCGATTGCGAAAATTGTTTCACCGATAAAAGGCTGCTTTATTCCCGAGTGTCATACTTAGGCTAGATATGTATATTTTTTGCCGTTCACCACCGCAGTAGTAATTTTAATAATGTAAAACTCTGGGATAAACTTTGCTTTATCATATTTTTACGAAAAATCATTAACTTCGCTTCCTGGGTAGCCTTTCCCATCTGTTATGGTGTTAAGATAGCTTATGCATTTTAGCCCATCGCTGCTTTGGTCGACATCGAGGAGGCGGTTGGGAACGATTGGTTAGACCAGGAAAAAGTTGGAAAAGGCCTATACCAAAATGGCCTTTACCAAATAACCTATAAAATAGAGTTATTTAACTAACACTAGATCTTCAGTTCACCCATTAAAAACAAACAACATTTGAAATGTATAATTTAAGGGTTATAGAATAAATGGTTTTATTATTATTCTGGATCTGGATTTATATTGTTTTGATATTACTTAATAAGATTCCTTACAGACACCATTTATAAGGGAAATTGTAAAATATTATTTGAAAGCACTTTGTTTATTGTATTTATAATTTCTGTTGACTGTTTATATTATGTTGTCAAATTTAAATTCTGTAATTTGCATTATAATTATCTTTGTTTTGCTTTGCAGTAGGTATTATATTCATAGATATTAGATTCACATATTATTATAATCATACATTTTCGATACAATGTAAAAATTGTTTATGAAATAAATAAATCAATGAATCAATATTATATTATTATGCGTTTGAGCAATTATAGTTACTCTGATTTTCATATAAATAAGTCTTAAGTTTCTTATTTAATAGCTCAGTACTGCAAGCTAAGAGCCTTATCTCCTGCACAAGTTGCAAGTGTTTACTCTCCCGTATAGTTGCTATTCTCTTGTGACGGATTAGCAAGTTATACTTAGCACTATCTATTACAACCTTGTGCTCTCCTAGTCCATTGTTTAGATCCATTTCCTTGGAACGAGATGATAAAGGACCAGTTGCGTCTATAAACCATTTACATAATGGTCCACAAAGATTGCCTTTAGAATACCTACCTTTGTGCAGACAGACGGACAGACAACAAAGTGATCCTATAAGGGTCCCGTTTTTTCCTTTTGAGGTACGGAACCCTAAAAATGGACAAATATGAGTTGGACTCGCACGCGAAGGATTCCATAGGTACTAAAATTGTGGGTGAAGTAAGTAGACCAACCATGCAAGAAAATCGATAATTAAAGAAAAATTGTGTTGGAAGAAAAACCAGTGTATTAGCAAAAGGAAAAGTTGTGATAGCGATTTATAAAAATAATATAACTGACAAAAGGCCAGTACTTTGATTAGCCCCACTAAAGAGGTTTAAACAACAATACGCAAAAAAAAACACGCCTCTGTGTTATTATTTGATGTTGTAGCAATAAAAATACACATTATGTGAAAATTTTGGTTCATGAGATACAGCCCGCTCATACACGGACAAGCAGACGACGGATGGACAGCGGATATTTAGTAATTGGGTTCCGTTGGCACCAGTCCCCTGAAAAAAATGAATTCAGAGCTAAAAGTGTGATAATCCATCGTCAGTTCGTCACCGTTTGCGAAAATCTTCTACTCCCTTGGGTACCAGCCCTCTTCATATTATAATCCCTTAATCGTCTCTCACGGCACCCTCGGGAGGGCTTACTTTATTTGGAGGCTGTGTATTAAAGTCACCTTGGAAACCATCGGTAGATACTAGTCTAATTTATGTTTTTTAATTGGACAAATTTTGAGCAATTTGAAGAAAATTAAACAGAGTAGAGTAAAATTATATTCACATTTCGAAATCAAAATCTGTGTTTAAGAATACTTAATTGGTTTGATTAATTGATACAAATGAAATATTTAATTTATGTACAACACTACAATTATGATTAGTATTATAACTGCTAAAGTTATAATACAGGGCGTGACTATACGCCCTCCTGCTCCTGCTCCGCCCTAGAGCGGTAGAAGTCATTGGATGATTTTACCTTAAAAAAAAGTTTGTGTACCTATATGTTTGTTATTCGTTCATGCTCAAACATATTCGATTGAATTTTGGTATCAGGATATCTCATATCCTGAATTAACACTGCATAAGCATAATCAGCCTTTTTATGTTCCCACTGCTGCGACTCAGGCCTCTTCTCTCTACCTCTGGGAGAGCGAATGTGCCGTAATCCACCACGCGGGCCCAGTGCGGGTTGAAGAATGTCACATTTCTTCGAGTTTTTGGTTCTAGGACATGCAGGTTTCCTCACGATGTTTTCCTTCACCGTTTTGAGAGCAGCGGTGATGAAAATAAATTACATAAAGTAATGCGCCTGGATGGGTTTGAACCCGCGACCTACAATTTGTAAGTCGGGGCCGTTACCACTCGGCAATTGAGCAGTGGTAGCTCAATTAACACAGGTAGACTAATATTATAAAGGCGAATATTTGTGTATGTGTGTGTGTACCTATGTTTGTTGCTTCTTCACGCTCGAACGGTTCAGCAGCATTTAATAAAATTTGGCACACTGATAGTCCGTGTTCAGGAATAGTATAGGATACTTTTAGTCCCGGTAGTATGTATCGTCAAAGTCGCTAGCAGCAGCTAGTAATTTATAAAGAGAAAATACTAATTCCACCCGGGCGAAGCTACTGTCATTAACTAGTGACAACCTAAAAAAATGTCTTCGTTTCCTGTTCAAATGTCTTTCAGGTTTTAGCTATTATCATTTACGCAATCTTTCTTAGTTTCTGCCTTGCAAAAGATTGCTATATTTGACCTAGTTTTTGTCGTCTTTTGTCTTGTTTTTAAGCCTTCCATTAAGGCCAGTAACTTTCTTATTGGAGGGAAAAGAGAATTTAGATCCAAAGTTTATGATTTTAGATCCTTCAATTATTATATTCGACTATAAACTTTGCTTAATAGTTATTATAGGCGGTCTAATTAACTTCGCGTGAGGGTTTGCGCTCGTTGGCTATCCATTAAATATTTTTAATAGCGCTAATGTCTTTTTTGTTACCTTGGTAGATCATGAAGTTGGCGCAGGAACTTGAGGAGTCCATTATGCCCAATAGTGGAGCCCAAGTTAGAATTCAGTTAAAGATGATGAAGATGATGAGTAACTTTTGTCCACAAAACGGTTTTGGGAATACATTCATTGTGCGTACAGCTAAGAAGCGGAATTCCCTGCTGGAGTCTGTTTCCCGATAGCTACCTAAAACGTATATATATAAAAATGAATAGCTGTTCGTTAAAACTCGAGAATGACTGGACCGATTTGGCTAATTTTGGTCTGGAATATATGTGATATTCCAGGGAAGGGTTAAACCATGAGAAAAAATTAAAAAACTTACGAAAAAAGAAATGCGAATACAACGCCATCTCTAATTAAGGTGTCATTTTAAAATTAATTAAGCTGTTATGGTAATACCAGTAGATGGCGTTATCCTTTGACAGTTTACCTAACACAACATTGACTATTATGCGGTACGTAGTTCCCCGGGTCAGCTTGTCAATAATAATCATCAAACCTCATCGCTACATACATACATTTCTTTAGTTGCTTGAAACTATTAACTTAGTTATATTTACATATTTAGATCGACGTGTATGTTTACCGATCCTACCGCTGGTTCAGGCTATGGTCCGGAGCGAGGAGGAATGGCAGGCGGTCGCCTCCTTCTGCGAAGCAGTAATGTTAGCGAAGGAGGAGGCTGCACGCGTGAGGGAACGAAGGTCCTCACGCCCTAGCCGACGTAATTCCGACCCCGACTACCAGCCACGGTAGACGCGGGCTTGCGGACGTCGAGCACTGGGTAGCTCGCCGTCCGGCTGTTCGGTAATTAACCGCACCGAGCCCAGTCGTTAACAGCGCGTAGTGATCCTCGCGCTCCTCAAAGAAATGTCAGCAAACCGTAGGGGCCCAGTGGGGCCGATGCCCGCTAGCTAGGACCGCGGAGAATTTCCGAAAGGGCAACCCGTAGTTCTAGTACGCAAAGGGTAATTGAAGGATAGGATAGGTTTAGTCAGTAAAAATCTGACACGCCCTCGCGCTCCACCCAGAGCGCGAGAAGTCATTTGGATGATTTCCTAACCTTAAAAAAAAAAAAAACCGATCCTACCGCTAACGTATACTAATCTGTTAGATAATGCATTGCGTTTAATACGATTGTATGTATTTTTTCGCGCTTAATGTGTGTTCTCTATCATCTTCATATTTCTACCACTACTTTCACTGTAGTGAATTTGTGACTCTGCGCAATTAGCTTTCTTTTTTCTCTTGTGCACTTCGGACTTTCTTTCTTTTGTTTACGCTAAAGCTACGTCTACCTAAACCCTACACTGGTCCCAGATGGTTAAATTAGTCTGATTACTTTATATTCAATACATGTTCACACATAATTACTCCAACATCTTTATACATTAGAAATTGATTCAGGGTTACGACTTTCAGTAAAGATTTTCCTCGTAAACGTTTTAATTGGCACCTTTCTTTCAAGATTGCACATCGGGTGCTTAGGAAGCCAATACAGTATAAGATAAATGGGTTAAATGCGTCCTCCGTTCAGAGCCTATTAGTAACACATGTACACATAAAATTTATGGTATCTCTAGTAAATGCGCATCCCATCCATACGTACAAAACGTTTTGGGTACACATTTATTTTGCCTACAGCTAAGGAGTGGAATTCCCTGCAAAAAACACAGACTCCGATGTTTCCTGATAGCTACAACCTAGGGGTGTTTAAGTCAAAAGTGAATAGCTTATTTCTAGACAAGCGTGCTCCATCGTCGACCACATCATCGCTTACCATCAGGAGAGATAGTGGTCAAACGCGAGCCTATCAATAATTAAAAAAGGTACATTTGAAGACAATTCAATGTTTTCTTGATAAGTAAAAAGTTTTACCCAACAAACGGACGGGTACACAACGGGTATTGTTTTTGCATAATTTAAAGTAAACATGTCAGTCAATGTCTTTTCGAGCGTATCCAGGGACAAGAGGTATAATGGATCCAAGGATACATACATACGTAAGTAGACGACTGTTGAAAAACTAATCGAAAGTCGAAACGACGAGCTTTTAAGCCTAATTGCTTCAGAGCCAAGTAGATTTATCGCGGGTGGGTTCACAGACATGTAAAACTTAAATACACAAGACACCCAGACCTGGAACGATTATCTGCAGGACATAAAATTATTTGTTCCGTTTGAAAATCAAAGCCGCGGCACGCAGTGCAGCTAGCCAATCGCTCAAACACTGCGCCAATAGTGCTGTCAAATCTACCTTCCCTTTTCCAAAAACAACTTTTTGTTTGAAGCATTAACCTATATAATTCTACCTCTTTCAGCTACCTACGAACTAAAATAAAAAAAATGCTTAATAAAGCAATCAATCTTGATCTTATCAAACAAATATCCTAAGTAATCCGTTAATGTAACTTGAAATTTGGAAGCAAAATACTTGGGAGTTGGTGACGCGTCATGCCAACTTGTAGTTAAAACAATCGATTTGAAACACCCTTTGATATTTCAGCAAGGAATCTAAGAAAATAGGTCAAACAATTGTTTGAACTATAGAAACTCAAGAATAATAGTAACTGCAAAAGATTTGCAGCAAATCTTTGCAAAGTAAATTCTACAGTTTTAAAAAGGCAAGTATTGGTCCAAGCAACTAAGTCAATCGTACTCATAGAGATGATGGTTGTCGAGAAAGACAACAACGATGTTTTAATTCAATTTGTCCAAACCCAATGCAAATAACAAGCGAGCGTCTAACAAAAAAAAAATCGCTAAGAAAAAAATACATTTCCAAATTTCTAAGCCAAAGGTATTCTACGAAGGCGTATTACATAAATGCGTAACAAAATAAAAAGTAATATCATATTCCGTCTGTGAAACGAATTATAATAGAAGTTATTAACTCAACTAGATCTGTCAGGAGAGAAAACAGTACAAATTCAAGGAAAATTGTTTTAAGAGACAAGTTTTCCCTAGAAATTTGACCTTATTTATCTGGTACATAAGCAATACTTCTGTAAACACTGTTAATGACTTTTAACGTAGTTGTTAATTTATGATACTAACATCTCTTTGTATGTTTGTATACTAATTTAGTTTTTATACAACAACATTCATTAGTATTTACATATACTTCAAATTATTTTAAAAAAATTAAAAAATTGCATTTTGTCCGGTATCGGGAACAAGAGAAGAAGAAGTACCATTTTCTGAATCAAGCCAAAAGTCTGATTTTCCAATCGCCTAAAGAGAGCTTACTAAGAAGTTGGTCGAGGCTCGTGGCTAATAAGCCATTGGCCTGACACGATTATCGGTACAATGATCACTGAATACACATCCCACTTGTCCATAATCTTGTGATTGTTATAATTATTCTCCACAAATGGTCTCACCTTCCATCCTGCATCACGTGCCCTTTTTTTTGCCCAACAGTAACGGCATTGCCGTAGCCGAATAATGGGCCAGGCAAGGATTTTGGCTAGTTTTGCCATCGACACTCTAAGAAGAAGAATACACAAATATATTTTTTTTAACAGTAGTATTATAACGATATAAAAAATGGTGTGTCGGAAGTAGGATCCAAGCTGCCGTTGGTAAGGGCTCCAGAGCAGGGAACCTCCTCACAATACTTAACTAGCCGTATCTAGGAGCACTGTCTTTTTACTATTATTTCCACTTTGATTGCCTTCGGAAGGAGAACCACTTCCATTATTACCTTGTACAAGTTTTTCGTTTTATTGGAACCGTTTATTGAAGCCAACTTCTTTGTTAATGATACGATTTGGAAGATAAGCATTGTCAGCTGCTTAGCAATTCTTATTTTCTAGTAACTTTGCATACTTAATGTGCTTTAGAATTCGCATTTTCTTTCTCTCGTTGCATTTTCGTCTTAGTGTATACTAATTTATTTGAACTCTTGTTGACGTATAGTTAACATTTTCTTTGATCTGGATTGCATTAGCTTCTTTTGAACGTTTAATAAAATCTTACTCCTCTTGATTTTCACTGTCATTAAAATCATACTTCTACAAAATATTTTATTTTCACTACTTACCAAATATTTTTAACAGTAGTGTTGTGATTGGAGCCTTTTCAGCAAATAATGCCTGAATTTATTAAACTATTCCGCTCTTCCAAAACTTAACAATATTTTAATACTTACTTAGTTTTTTTTAATTAACCATTGTGACCCGAGATACTCTCAATCCCATATTTAGTTTTCTCGCTCCAATAAGGTGTGTTCTCCGATTTTCGATTCCGAAACCACTGTACGGGGTTTACTCTCTTCGATATTGACACAATTGAAATTTTCTCTCAAAAGCTGGCATAGAAGTTAAAACGAGATTCCAGCAACACTATTTTCTTTAATTCATATAATATCCATTGCCACTGTCTCAAGTCAATAACTTTTATGTGAGTTTTTGTATAACATAGTTTGTTGTTGTTATTTCAATTCTGAAGTCAAATATAGTGTAAATTAATTCTTACAATGTCATAAAATAAAAAAGTGCGAAAATGTTTCTATTCGACTAGAACCACTGGCACGATTTAGAAGAAATTACGGACTTAAAAAGAAATAAGGACACTGTAGCGTTCCAAAACGTCTGAAGATTTTTTAAACGATTTAAGCTAAGCTGGCTCTCCGGTTCTTGCGCAGCAAAGTAATCTTTAAATACTTTACCATTTTCTAGATTAAAAACCATACCAACTTCGGTATGGTTTTTAAGCCAATTCCAATTAAGCTCGTCAATATATTTTCCGGCTAGTTACAAAGCCAAGACCGACCTAAACGAACGACGTCCGATAAAATTTCGCAGTTTAACACCAAAAAAGAAAACGTTGTAACTGCTACACAGACTGTTACTATACCTAACAACGTGGTACTAAATAATACTTTGATCTATTGACGTAATATCTTGATATCCAATATATGTTGTACGGAGAACCAGCCAATATATCACGAGTTTTGGCAATAAAAACGATAAATAGCACTTTGTTTTGTAGCTAAGGAAGATATGGGACATATGTAGGTATGTCATAAATATGTTTCTTCAGCAGATCGCCGCAAAGCAAGTTACATCAAAATTTATCTCGAAAATGGTTCCAATTGACTTGGTCATAACGGGAAATTGACTTCGTTTCCGACGATTTCATGTTATATTTATGTCATTATTGTATTAATAATAATACATACTTTATTTGTGATCATGATGCCCATTTTGTTAGTAACAAGGTTCTTTTGTACTAGTGTTAAACTCGTACTATTACTTATTCAGGTTTTAAGATAAACTTAAAACTACCCACAACAAGACGTATAAAAAGAAAATAAACTCCAACTACAATTATAGTCCAGCCGACTAGCGGTCAAGCTAAGGATACTATTGACGCTGCCCCATACTCCACGCAACAGGAATGCGCATCTTTTACGCATCGTTGCGTAAAAGCAGTCCACTCGATGCTCAGCACACATCAGAATCGCCGCAGCCCCCCACCAACACCCTGAACGCATTATTAAATTGGACATAGAGAGGGCACTTTAAGAGTTTTGAATATTTAACTAAATTGCTAATTCTTCCTTCTTTCTGTCTGATCATGCCTCTGTCTGAGTCCAGATGCATAACATAACATAACATAATCAGCCTTTTAATGTTCCCACTGCTGGGATTCAGGCCTCCTCTCTTTAGAAGAGGGAATGGGCCGTAATCCACCACGCGGGCCCAGTGCGGATTGGTGAATGTCACATGTCTTCGAATTTTTGGTTCTAGGACATGCCGGTTTCCTCACGATGTTTTCCTTCACCGTTTTGAGAGCAGTGGTGATGAAATAAAGTCCAGATGCGTTTTAAACCAATTATCTAGAATGAATTGGATTCTAGACTAAGATACAATCGGCCTGTTCACTAGATTTGTTACAGTCTGAAGCTTCGTTATCTGGGACGTGAATAAATAATTTCTAGCATTTGTTATGTGAGTGAAATTCATTGCTATTTCTTTATAACCTTCATTGTGTTTTTTTGTTTATTTTTAAGACTGAAATAACCTTATATTAGTAGGTAGGTAGGTAACTACGGTATAAAACGGACCCTTAGCGTGCTTGAATGCATCATCTCCATTCAGACTTCGGGATAGACATTTTGAAGGCGGCTTTCAGTCCAATCTCAATTATCTTTATCACCTTCTTCTTTTCGTGTCGATGTACTGAAACAATTTTTTTTCTGACGATTGTTTGGCAATTATACAGCTCTGTTATTAGCCTCGTATAGATCCTAAAAAGTGCAGGTTCACGGTTCAAGTACTTCATGTTCTGTGCTGCGGCTCCACACTGACTCTGAGGGTCGAGGAAGCTCCATCTGGCCAGATTGTTTTTACAACGGCCATCCTGGGTCCGCAATCCGGCTCCTTAAAAAATGTTGCCCAATCCCTTTGACAACCAAGCTTTTTGTATGACCTTTTTTGTGAACATACAGCCACCTAGTTGTTGTGATAGCATTCAATAATATTTATAATAGAATATCACAGTTAAACATTTATTTATTTGTGCTACAACCTGCACGTGTTTCAATTTCTATATTTTGATAGCATAGTTACCTAAGTCTGCAACAGTTTTATGGAATCAGAATTTGTAAGTCGTCTCGTAAATAAAGAGAAATTAAAGGGTGTTATGGAGCCGAGTGCTGCAGTGACAGATTTCCACGTGTATCAAACACGTGACGTTTTTCAATATACCGAAGAAATAAGTAAACAGGTGTATTAATTATAAAGGTGAACTAAACTTGCGCCATCTACATTTTTTATTAAAAACTACAAGCTTTAAACGCGTCTCATAAATAATTAATTTCGCTAGTGATATGGTACAATGAGTGTTAAAAAAAAGTAGTGTTTTACATATTTCACCTACACGAGGCGTGCGAAAATTCACTGTTCAGTACAGTAAAAATCATCATCATCTTCCTGCCCTTGTCCCATCTTATTTGGGGTCGGCGCAACACGTTTTTTTATTCCATTCTATCCTGTCAACCGTCATGCTATCACTAACTTCCTTTTCTTTCATATCACTGTTCACACAATCCATCCATCTTTTCTATGGCCTCCCTCTCCCTCTCCCTCTCCACCAGTACAGTAAAAATATAATACTAAAATAATCCAGAGCTCAGAGATTCTCAATAACTTACTTAAATATTTGCATCGTTAGTCGGTGACACGACGAAGTTCGTGGCATATTATATTAAAGTTATAACTTATGTGAGAAGTTTCAACCTTACCTTTTCCGGATCATCTTTGACCTCTGAGCTTGTTTCGGTGTTTCATCCCACGGTAGTCAGCTAGGATACGTCGGCCTCATTTATGTACTTAGTTTAAATTGTCAAAAATATTAATGGTGGAATTCTCGGTTTTTCTCTACTATTCCATTCCATCCCATTCCCTCTCCTAGAGAGGAGGCCTGAGTCCCAGCAGTGGGAACATTAAAAAAGCTGATTATGCTTATGCTTATATAAAAGCATATTATTGTAGAGAAAGTACATATATACATACCTAAAGCTTCCTCATGAATTACTCTGTCTATTGATGAAACTTTTTGGAAATCCGCTCTGTAGTGTAGTAACAGATTTGGGACTTTGTATTGATTATAATATGTAAACAGTTGCAAAATAAATCTCATTTACCTAAGCTGAGTATATCCCATGTGTCCTAACGATAGATATGTATACAGAAATAAACTAGCCACTGTCTTACACGAAAATCGGTCGAACCATTTCTTCAAGCACAGTTTCGCCACATCTTGGTTTATTCTTCTGTCAAAATGTACTATTATGAACCTAAACGAAGTTCATAATACATACACATACACACACACAGTACACACACGCACACACACACACAGTACACACACACACACACACACACACACAGTACACACACGCACACATACACACACACACACACAGTACACATACACACACAGTACACATACACACACAGTACAGGCAGAATTCGCTCGAGCCGCAGGCGAGAGTGTTATGGAGCCGAGTGCTGCAGTGACAAATTTTCACGTGTATCAAACACGTGACGTTTTTCAATATACCGAAGAAATAAGTAAACAGGTGTTGACCGGCGGCTCGTGGGTGGCTTAACACTCTGCCTGATACGATAACTACAATCAATTGTGGCGAGGGCGAACTCGCGCATTTTTCCGCACTAGTGCGGAAAATAGTAAATTACGTGTTGTTGTAGTTAAGTGTATTGAAAAAGTATTATATTGTATTCAATTTCTGTTGCATCAAGATACCGTGTTTCTTTCTACACATTTTCTTATTCAAATGGGTCTTTTTGTAGTTCAATCAACAATGCAGCTTCTTTTACAAAATTCTACGTTACAGACAAAAATAAAAGATAAAAATCGTTTACTAACCGGTTATCAATACCATTACGTCCAAATATCACTTACAATTCATAATCAACCCTTCGTAAGTCGCGGACATGTTTTGTCCCTTTATTTATCTGCAGAAAACACGTGAGGTCGTCCCCGAGTCGTCACTTCAGCCGGACCCGGGTTGATGTGTAACAAACTATGTAATCTGTTTCTGTTATGTATTGTATTATTTTATTTGCCTGTTTAAATTTGTATCTGGTTTTGCTTGTTTGTCATTTTATGGCTTTTTGAGGGTATTTTTGATTTAGGAGTTTGTATTGCGAAAGGGACTTGAAATACCTGATTTTGAATGCAGGAAATGTTGTTCCCTCAAGTTTTATTAAGATCCCTAACTTCTATCTATTAATATATTAAAACTATGCACTGGTCATCATCATCATCATCATTTCAGTCGATAGACTTCCACTGCTGGACATAGGTCTCCCCCAAATGTCGCCACAATGAACGGCCTCTGCGTCTCGCATCCATCGACATGCACCCAGATGCACTAATAAAAAATATTATATAAAGGCGGGCATTCTATTGCCCGTCCTGCACAACCACGTGCACCTTCTACGATTTCATCATCTTCCTGCCCTCACATCATCTAACATCACACCATCACGTGTTATTTGAGGTCGGTTCAACACTTTTTTTTTCTTTCATCTGTTCAGTCAACCTTCACTCTTATGACTCTTTTTTTTTCATATCACTCCTCTCACAATCTGTCCATGTTTTCTTTGGCCTCCCTGTCTCTTTCCATCCATCTACATGTATACTCATAACTCTTTTAATAACATACTTTACACATCTCCTCTTCACATGATCGTACCAACGATTACCTTTCAACTTTTTAGTTACTGGCGCCATTTTCGGTCTTCCTCTAATATATTATGGGAATGATAAAACTGTAGGCACAGTTCTTGAAAACAAAAGAAACCAAGAAAAGAAGCGAAGCCCGGGTCCCGGGATGAAGGCAAAGAAGGGACAGGAGTGGGTTTTTAGTCAGTAAAAGTCTGACACTATCTCTCGCTCCGCCCAAGAGCGGGATTTGTCATTAGATGATTTTCCCCCCTAAAAAAAAAACCTCTAAATATATATATATTTTTCCTGGATTCCCTATACCTTCCATAATTATTCACAATCAGACAACACACATTCACACCGTAATAACACCCACACCACACACATTCAGACACCACACACATACCACATTACACATACACATACCATGATAGAAGAACTGGAATTTTACTAATTCTTATGCTGTTTTGTTGTCATAATGAAATAAAATACTTAATAAAATAAAAATAAAATAGATTAGGATAGATATTACACTATCCGTTACTCCTAAATACTATTATACTACTTTTTCCACTTAGGTTGAACCGTAAATTAGGATAAAAGATATCCCTTTCATGTCTTAACAATTCACGGGCACAAAGGATTTACTATGGTACTATAGTGTTATTTAATTTTCTATCCCGCCACTCTACCCTCACTAGTTTAAGCTAGTTTTAAGCCACAGAAAATCTGCTTTCAACAAAAGCTTTTCCACAAATCTTAACTTCGCCTACCCAAAAGATCCTTCCCGGATATAACTTAATATGTTAATAACTTTTATCTTTCAACCCTTCATTCCGTCCACATAATACCAATTTAATATCAAGTTCCATCTCAACGCCGCCATAGAGCATTATACCAATAATTAACGCCCGCGGGCTTTAACCCTAAACTCCTCTGCAATATTAATTACGTGTTTACAGAGCCAAAACAGACTACGCAAATAAATAGTCGAGGATATTGCCGATAGAGAACTTGAGAATAGTGGTACTGGCACAAATAATAACAGTATCGAAAGACTGGAACAATTTGCCTGCTGCGGTCTTTCCGTCCAATTATAATTTATGTGTCTTCAAGGATAGAGTGATAAGTGCGCTTCACCATCAACGATTCCATCACTGCTTACCATCAAGTGGTATCGCAGTCAAGCACTAGTTTATATTTATAAATTAAGCAAAAACACATGAAAGAGTTTACAATATATTTCAGTCAAGGCAAGCTCGTCTAAAAATCAATAAATTGTTTTATGGAGTACCCATATGAACATTACCATATTATGTAAATATTGAGACACCCCTTTTTGCATAAAATAGCGATTTATAAAAAAATATTATTTTGCAAACACAAGCGCTAAAGTTTTACTGATAATGCCATCTAGCGGAATAAACAAGAACTATCAAGTAAATCGAGGGTTGCAATTTTATGCACCCTGTCTGTATACGTTGCTCAGTTATTTCATTACAAAATATGTGTATCGTAATTCCAGTATTGGTTACTAGATGATGCTCTCACAGAAGGAAAACTTTCAGTGAATATAGTCAAACATTTTATATGGGCTAAGGGATTGTTCCCAAGAGTCACCGCGGAGAAACATGGATGGTATTTAGTCAGCAAAAGTCTGACTCTCCCTCTATGTGGAACACCATCCAGAGCAGAAATTACTTAATTATACTCACCAAAAAAATTACACACGTGGTACATCTGAGATGTAACATCTCCCACCCAAAAGGTATTTTGGGAAAACATTCATTGTGCGCACAGATAAGGGTCGTCGCACACGGACCACACGCGACAGCCAAAAACGTCGCCACGAGAAGCTAGAAGTGGCCACAAAGGTAGCTGAAATGCGCAACACAGCCTCCTGTGGCCGGTGGCTGCTACTTTTTTGAACCCATACACGCAGTATCATAATGGACGACGAAGAAGGTTTAAATGCGCGAGTGCCGTGAAGAGTGCATAGGTTACTTCTAGGCAACACGTTCCACATCATCGCTTACTAACAGGTGAGATAGTGGTCAGGCCCGAGACTAATACTAAAAAGAAAAGCCCTATATTGCCAGAGCTTCATCATTATTTTCCTGCCCTATCCCATGTTACTTTGGGTCGGTGCAACACGTTTGTTTTCGTCCATTTTCTCCTGCCTCCCGTTACGCTATCATTAACTGCTCATTCTTTCATATCACACATATCATCAATCTTTTTTTTGTTTACTTATAACAGTTTTAGTAACATGCGTTTCATCACTCCTGTTCACATGTCCATATCAAGCCAAACGATTTCCTTTCAAATTAATTTAACAGCAATAACACTGAAATCAAATGAACTTATCATACCTTTTTATTTTTCGGTTTTTTTGATTTTTCAATGCGAAATTATCAAATCAACCTTCTCTCATGCTCTAGGTGGTTCGAGAGGGAATGTCAGACTTTTACTGACTAAAATCATTATGTAAATAAATAGATGTCATGAAACAAATATTTTGTTTTTAGCTTATTGTTCTATACTGACCTGCAAATTGCAAAAAAATTACGTAAAAAAAACAAATTTTGTGTTCCTTCATTTGTCCTTTGCGTTTCAGAGCTTCGGTAACTCTTTCGAACCATATTTTATTCTCGTCACACTGCCAGACTAAGTTTGTACCCAACAATGCTGTAGCTGCAACGTTACTAAACACTTTACTGAACATTATTGTGATGCTACATAAGCTTTACTTAACCCGTAAGTTACACGCACATTTACGGCTTCATGCCATGTAGATTCACATAAAACGCATATTTTATGTAGATCACCTTCGGTGTGAGCATAACATCTATAGTAATCTTTGTACTGTTTCCACAATATCCATTGCAATCTTCAAGAAAGGTGTAATGGGACAGTAATTGCTATATATGGGACGGTTTGAGACTAAAGGAATGCAATTTAGCATAGTTCAAACTATTTTATGAACGGTTGGTTTCATATTTCTTAAATTCATTGTTTTCATAATTCCGATTTCAGAACGAGTATTTGATTCGAGATTTTGTGTCTACCTATTCTAAGCACTACTCATACGGGCATTAAGAATACATATCGTTGTCTAGACTAGTCCAGTAACCGGGGAACACACACAAACAAAGATACCAACAAATTGAGTACCTCTCCCTTTGTTAAAGTCTATGTATTTTGTGCACTGTTATTATGAAAAAAAAAACCAAAATCTCTCATGATTACAAGAAATGTACACAAAACCATGGTGTAGTATATAATCAAGACAAGAAAGCGTATCGCTAATAATGCGAATAATTTATTGAGGATGTAAGTGGCATCTGCTATCAAAGACATCATCTTATTTGCGACACCTGGATACACGCTAACCGTGACTTATCGCTATGAATTTAATTATGAAACCCGTTTGGTAAATCTTGACTAGTTTTTTGTTTACGTTTGTCCTAACATCTTCGGATCATAACTTTATCAAAGGACAGTTGCGCAATCTAAAAGGAAACATCGTTTCAATAAACAAACAACTATCTTTCTGCTGCTTCAAACAGAAAATATAGAGACATCAAAAAATATACATAAAACAAAAGCACATCACAAGAGCAAGAACACATCAATAAATAATATCCTACATTAGAAAGCCGTTTCTCTTTAGTTTCCTTCTGAAGAAACTACAGGAAAAATGGCGAAACTAAGGGTATATTCAATTATGACGATGTCACATGCAGTCATATCGAAATTCAGAATTCAGGTCACGGTGAATTGATAGACACAGGCTCAGCAACCACATTGGCAATAAATGCAGCCGACAGGTAATTTGTGCAGTCCAGATTCACTGAATAACCGCAACTTGGGGCCTTTTTATTCTACCCTTGTTGCGGCGAAATTGCAAAATTGAACGGTTTTTGTCTAGCACAGCAAAAGCTGTTTAGTTATCTCGAATCGGTTTTTTATGTCTATGAAGAGAAAATGGTGGAATAATAGCTTTGATTCGATTAGTGAATTGGTATTCTAAATAGTTTCTGAATTTCTCGAATGGGTAAATTCTAAAACGCGAGCGGGATTTTAAGAAAACATTTCGAAAATTGATTACTTTGACGTCGTTAATTGAATCTTGTAGTACATACACGAGTATATTACTTATTGTTTCTCTTTCAGTATTTAAAGTCAATATAAGCTTTATTTATTTTGCGAAAACCGTTCAGCTTTAACCGGCTGCAGCTTTATTAATTAGAATCCAGAAAACGGCCTATTCATTTCATAGTCCGTGGACCGAACCAACTCGGATGGCGTCCCAATTTCTGTCATTAATAAATTAAACTGTATCCAAACAGACTAACTAAACACCAATAATAATGGCTTACTTTACGCTTGTTTAGATTAACATAGCTTATCTTTGAACATGAAATGATAATGTATATGCAATATACAGTTTTGTTTTATTCATTACGGATATATATGAAATAAAGTAGACATAAAATTGACTGTACACTACTGTAACAAAATAGAACAAATCAAATTAGTATGTTTGCGAGTTCTAGGATGGACAGGAACGTAAAAAGAGAATTAGCATAAAAGAGCCCATCAACAACACCGTACCATAACATGATCATACCATGTCCATGTTAGTCATGAGAATAGTCTCATGCCATAGGTCCTAAACCGTTCCATCACTGGCCAACAGCAGCGCTATAATTTGTCGGTGCCGATACGCTCCATGCGTGGCATGCAATGTTACCAAAACTACCTGAGTATTTATGTGGGTTATAAACGCGTATGATAACCGTTCTAAACCCGTTTAATGACGTCGTACGAAACTACAAACCTTTTTGCCACTATAATTCGCTAGTCTTTCCTAACGCATTTATTTCACGTGAAAACGAAGAAATTACAAAAAAGACAAGCGAATGATACGCGGATACTACGGCCACTAAAACCGACCAAGGGCATGATACTCTGTCGATACGTTCCTAAAATGGTCAAGGTATGATACGGTATATTGGGTAGAATTCGTAACAGTCTATTAGAGTAGTTTACATACACATAAAAGTGCTAGAAAACTCAGCCTTTCCACTGTAACCTTGATGAGATTTAAGTCTGCCTTGACATAAAAGCTTGTCGCAGCTTTTCGGCTTTCAACCAAATCCAACAGATTTACCAAAAACCTTGAAAAAAGTTTTAAGTAGCGGTGAGTACTGCCAAAATTTCACACAATAGTTTCCGGAATTAACCCTATGATATGGCGTTCGTGAGTTCTATTTTATATAGTTCTGTTTTGAGCCTCCAAGAGTAAATAGGTTAATGTATTTAACGACTAGCTCTGTCTGTCTTGTTGCTGAACAGCCTAGTTAGTCTAATTTCCTTGAAACTCAGCTTCATAACCGTAAATGTCTTAGACTAGTGAAGCATACTTAGTTTTGAGTCAATCTAGATATTTCTGATCGTCATTCGGTATATTAACCGGGGTCTGTGTTTCTTGATAGCTACGATCGTCTTTAAGTAATTAGTGAATGAATAGGTTACTTCTAGGTAAGCGTGCATCGGCGACCACATCATCGCTTACCCTCAGGTGAGATAGTGGTCAGGCGCAAGCCTGTTAATAATAATAAAAAAGTGTGTTTAACTATTTGATTATTTTTATTTTTTTGGATGATAGATAACATCGTTTATTTATTTATCCATAGCTATAAAACACTTAACGAATTAAAATTACATAATATATAGGTACACAATAACTCCTACCTAAAATTTGGCGTCAAAAAATTCATCCGCATCGCTGTCGACTGGAAGTGTGCCCAAAAGACTGGCGGCATTGCCACGTTGATTCGGAGCATCAATAAATAATATTCATATATCTCTCAAATCACAATATGTATTACAAATCGTTCTTTCACGTAGGTATGCTGCTTTAGTTATAATAGACCACAGAATGCAAAGACAAGTAGGTGAAAATAGATAAAATAAAAGTATAATACAAAATACTTAATCAATGCATTTGAAAGTGTACTGTTCTTCAAGATACTGGATTGTTTCATAATTTGAAGAACTGCGATCTTAGTTTATGTGAAATAGCCACTCTCATTTTTGGTGTTTCATCACTGATGTCTTGTTCTACGAAAGTAGTCTAGTTCTAAACTAAAGACTAGCTAATCTTTTTTGCGAAATAAATGATGACAAAGATTAAATAATATTTTAAAATTAAACTGTACTTGCTTTCATAGCCAAGTTTTTTCTACTACTCATTAAATGCCTTCATTTTAAGTTCTAGTTTTGCGTCGTCTATTTTTTATTTGAATGGTAAAACAACTGACTCGACCCCATTTTCTAATAGATCCTTTTTTTTCTCGAAATTATTTCATTGTAGACAAAACCTTTAGTTTTAAAATTATAATAACACTTTCCAACTTTTTATGTCGCCAGTAAATATCGTTATACAGACCCTAAATTATTCTTTATCTTGCGAAAATTTTAACATCTTACTTAATCAAATTAAAGTGTCTGAATAAGAAATTAGCAGTTATTTCAGTGAATTAAACATTAATTATACAGCACAGGTCTAGCTTTTTGTACATTCTAACTTTTCGACGGCGCGATTGGCGCAATTGTTAAGCGTTTGGCTGCTGCTCTGTTTCGTGTTGCGGGTTTGATACTCGCACGGAAAAAAATATCGTATGGTCTACAGATGTTTGAGATCTGGGTGACTCACGACAGAGGAGTTTTTCTCAATGCGAAATTAAAGAAATTCACTGTTCTTGTTCTTTTCAAGGTTCAGTACCAGAAAAGGAATTCTTATTAGGATCATTTCGTTGACCTTCTGTCTTATTATCAAGTCCCTTTTTTCAGGAACTCGTGCAGGTATCAAGTTGTAATTAATGTGAAATACTCAGGTCTGGAATCGTTAGGAGCTACGAAATTGTAAAAATGATTCAAACTTTTTATGCCACACAATTGAAAGATGCGACCGTTTACGCTGCATATTATGACACTCGCAATCGTAGGGGAATCAAAACCTATAGGGTACTTGACGTTGACCTAGAATCATGAAATTTGGAAAGAAACAAGGTCTCACAACACAAATAAAGGAAAAACAAAACGTTAACTTATCGTTTTTATAACTTAAAGAACATTTTTTTGCGATAACAAATTTACATTTGCCATTGGAACATTGACCGAGTCGTGTATCGATTGAGCAAACAGTTTTTTAGAACTAGAAAGTTAAGTTTGCCCGTCAATCATATTTATATTTTCGTCAAACTAATGTTCGGTGCTTTTATAGTTAGTTTATTATGGTTTACGAGACAGGACTTACTACGGGACCCCTATACGTGGTCCGACATGCACTTGGTTGGATTTTTTAGTTACTTTGAATTTAATTTAATTTCTTTATTTAACGTGTTGTGATGACATAGTGGTTAAAACACCCACCTTTCTCTCAAGATCTTTGGCGGTCGTTGCAGGTAGTCGGGCGCCAGATAGCCTGACCATCATTCTACCCAAGGAGAGTATCCTGTTGCCTAGTAACTTGATTGTGGGGGTTTGATAGGCTGTCACTCCATGTAAAACACGAGTATTCAGCCGCATTCGGTTAGACTGCAAGCCGACCCAAGCTAGTAGGACAAAGGCAACAAAAAAAACGTATCAACATTTCTTTAAAATGTTGATACGTTTTTTTTTTATGATATAAACTAGTGCTTGACTGCGATCCCACCTGATGGTAAGCAGTAATAAAAATATTAAATAATAATATTTATTTACTTTACAAGAAGTACTTATTGTATTTTAACAAATAAATGCTCTAAACAGCAGTCGCAGCCGAACTAGGAGCAGTGATGCAATCGTTGATGGTGAGGCGCACTAGTTCATGAGCCTATGTTACTTAACTTTGAATATTAAAATCGTAAATTTATGACTTCATTTGAGTAGGTACAGTGAAAAGTCATTGACATATTAAATTTTAGCCATAGGTTTCATATTATATGCATATCTTGCCAAAACAATAGTACTCCAAAAGTCTTTTGGCAGAAACACTGCTAATAAAGCTTGTGAAATTTCTCTACATTATGACAAGCTGCACATTTGAAGAGTTTCTCGTTTAACTTGGGCTGTTCTTAGATCCCTATGATACCCTTTTTAGAAAGAATATTGTACCTAAGCGGTCAGACTAACAAAAAAAGATGTAAGCGTAAGGTAATGTTTGCGTATTTTGCGGGAATGGGAAATACGAAACCCTAGGATTTGCTGACATCTCTTTGAGGGCTTGGTCCTTATAAGACGACCGGAAGGCGAGCTACCCATTGCTCACCCGCAAACCCGCACCTACGGTGGCCAGAGATTGTTGAACGTTGATTCGAGCTCCTTAGCAATCCTGAGTTGAGCTTTGCCAATATTGACAAATGCTTGCACTGACATATCCACTCAAATCTGTATGGTTCTTTCTTCAAAAGACCAAGGTTCTCATGTGATTTGACCATTACATATTTACTGTATGGACTTTAAAAGAGACTTTAACCCCTGAGTTTGTTTCGGTGTTTCTTCTCAGGATAGTTAGCTAGGAAACACCGGCCTCATCTAGTTTAAACTGACGACAAAAAAATTTACGTGCAAATTTTTTTTTTAAACCTTTTTGCAAATATATATCATTGCTCTATGATTCCCGACTACTGTAGATAGGTACATTAAATTTAAATAAATAAATAAAACGAACATAGCCTTCATTACGACTCTAATAGACACGTCATTTTCTCTTTCTTCCAAGAAAAATCAATAAACACTAAACAAACAATGATTACTGTATGATTGATATTATTTTCTCTTTTCCAGGTATGTGCGCGAACACCATAATCAGCTATAAAATAAGCGATAAACTTGAGCACGTAAGTTTTATGACTTTGACGACTGTAATCTACTATCGTGAAGTGAGGAATTGCGTGTGAAGTAATTTTTATATGCTAGAAAATTATTTTTCCGACACTTAATGTCTCGGAAAAATATTTTCTAGCATTCGACACTTTTTGTATTTTTGATAGGCTCGCCATTTGACCATTATCTCATCCGATAGAAAGCGATGATGTGATCGATGATGGCGATCACAACTTAAGAGCGGCCAACTCGAGGTAAATTTTCATACAACAGCTCTTACGTGATTACGATGTTATTACGATTTTTTTTCTCCATATATTTTGGATACACAGATATCTTGTGGATATTTTTTAGGCTTCGGTTGACCTAGAATCCTGAAATTTGGCGTGAAGCAAGGTGACATTAGTACAAGTACAAGAATAAATCTGCAAACTGTAAAGTCGTAACGTCCCAAAAAAAAAAAAAATTGCAATTCGGAAAATCTTCATAACTCAATTTGGGAATTGAACTGTTTTCATAGATAAGTTTGTGTGAAACCCTCAGTGCGCGTGTCCGAATCGCACTTGCCCGGTAGTTTTTTTTTCTTCCATTCAGTCCTGTCACCCGTCACGCTAATACTAACTCCCTTTTCTTTTATATCGCTCCTCACACAATTCATCTATCTTTTCTTGGGCCTTCCTCTCCTTCCATCTACATGTATATTCATAACTCTTTTAGTAAAATGCGTTTCGTCTCTCCTATTCACATTGCTATCATGGCTGCGCAAATCACGACACCGGAAAATTCATACAGCCAAATTCAAACCATATTTTATACAAAACAAAGCAAAACTATAAATCCGCAATATCAGAAATAATATATATAATAATAAAAATATAATATAATATTGCACAACTATCACAACGCAACGCCGTCTAGTCTCAAGCTAAGCTGAGCTTGTGTTATGCGTACTAGACAACTGATAAACATACTTAAATATTTCTAAATACATACGTATATAAATAAATTACACTCACACACAGAACAAATGATCGTGCTCATCACACAAACATTTGTCCTGGGTGGGAATCGAACCCACGACCTCCGGCATAACAGTCAGGGCCACTAACCACTAGACCAACAGTCCAGTCAAAATATATATCTATACTAAATGCAATCCCAATCTCGTGTTTCGATCATACACATTGTATTAGATCTGAGTCTATTACGGCTTTGCAACCCGCACTGCACAGGATCGGATGTGGTGCTATTTGGTCTGGCGGACTGCGGATAATATCTCAGGTATCATATTGGTAGCATACAGACATACGTACGTACGTATGGTAGCACATAAGTAATAGATGGTAAGATCAACTATAAGATGTATACGTGTGAAACAAACTGATGTGTCTGTTTGTGATATCAAAACAACAGTTTTTAGGGTTCCGTAGCCAAATGGCAAAAAACGGAACACTTATGGATTCGTCATGTCTGTCTGCCTGTCCGTCCGTATGTCACAGCCTCTTTTTTCGAAACTGTAAGAACTATAATGTTGAAACTTGGTAAGTATATGTATTCTGTGAACCGCATTAAGATTTTCACACAAAAATAGAAAAAATAATAATAATAAATTTTGGGGGTTCCACATACTTAGAACTGAAACTCATGCGTGTGGGGTATCTATGGATAGGTCTTCAAAAATAATATTGAAGTTTCTAATATTTTTTTTTTAAACTGAATAGTTTACGCGAGAGACTTCCAAAGTGGTAAAATGTGTGTGTGTGTGTGTGTGTGTGTGTGTGTGTGTGTGCCCTGTAACTTTTAAATTAAAAGAATGATAAAACTACAAAAAATATATGGTATACTTTACCACGCAAACTTCCTCCGAAAATTGGTTTGAACGAGATCTAGTAAGTAGTTTTTTTTTAATATGTCATAAATAGTAAACCGCAATTTTCCTTTCAAGTTTGTACGGAACCCTCAGTGCGAGAGTCCGACTCGCACTTGCCCAGTTTTTACTAAATACATGTGGAAATATATTTGTTTTGCGAGGAAATGGAACCCACGATACTCAGCGCAGCAGTCAATCGCTCAACCGTCTCATGAATATAATATGTTGAAGAATAGTCCATTTTTTGTAGCTTCTAGCAAAATAAGTAGCTGAAATAAGACCTATTGCATTTCCACCGTCACAAAATGCGATAGGTTGGTTAATGCTCTTAACGATGAAACATGGTAACACCTCTGGTAAATGAATCTTCGGTGTAATCAGATATCCATAAATTAACCCAGGGAAAAGCCAATTTCCACAAGTTACTGCAAATGTTCTACCTTTGGATAAATTAAGTTAACGATTCACATCCAATTTCAACCCTCACTTGCAAAACCTGTAAACAAAGACTAGTGTTTTCTTAAGTTTATTTTTTATTTATATATTTATATAAATCTCACCACACACAAGCACACCAACGACTTATTTACAAAACATTGACTACAACACATTTACGAGGGCATCCTGTGTAAAAAAGTCACATATAGATATGATATACAGCATTTACAGTAGGACTTATTAATTAGTGATTATAATCAGGTTTAAAACTGGAAATTGTTATTACAATATAAAAACTAAAATTAAAAACTAATATAATAACCTTCAATTATAGATTATATTACATTATTAAACATTATTATTATTCAATCATATTATGAAATTAAAATATTATTAAATTACATTATTAAACATTATTATTATTCAATTATATTATGAAATTAAAATATTGTTAAATTACATTATCTTATTAATTATTATATTATGTAAAATGAAAATTGAGAAGTTAGGCTGTAGCTTGGCCGAAAGAGTTACTGCGGCCCAGGATCGCAACTGGCTACTAAAGGAACACAGGTAGGTTTTAGTCAGTCAAAGTCTGACACTGCCCTTCGTTCTATCTACCTACAGAGCGGGAGGAGTTATTTCATGATTTTTCATTTCAAATAAAAAAGGCCTTTTTACATTGTACAAACTAGTGCTTGACTGCGATCCCACCCGGTGGTAAGCAGTGATGCAATCGATGCTAGTAAAGTGGACTATTTTATTAAGCATCTATTCACTCTAGCCTTGAAGACAATTATAATCGGACGGGAAGACCGCAGCAGGCTAGAGGTTCCAGTCCTTCGATGTACACGGTATAAACGACGTGGCGAAACACTTAGTCCGAACCGTATAGGTGTTAACAATGTAAGAATGGACAGTTGGACACTCGCCTTTCGCCTTTACGATAGATTACAACTTTTTCTTGACTTTAGTAAAGATATACAAAAAATATAACACCACCAAAAGTATCCATTTCAACTTAGTATTCCCCATTACCCTTCACACTAATGTTCCTTGATGCGCGCTTAATTACCTCGTATTATTTTTGGACGTGCACAAAAATAAAGCCGTTGATGTGACAGCGCTTTCACGCGGGGATGGGTTGTGGCCAATTTTGCGGCCAACTGTACATCAAAGGCCCCAGTCCGGCCCTGGTTGCCTCAAAGACAGCTTTACCTGGTTGTTAATTACTATTCAAATATTCAGTGGGTTTACTCCTGATTTTTTAGACGTATGGTAATTTTATTTTTTGGGAGGATTGGATTATTTTTAAAAAGGGCTTTCTTAATCAGTATGTAGCAAATTTTTTTTTTTCTCTATGAGAGTAATTGCAAAGTGTTTGTAATGTCACAGTTAATTTAAGGCCAGGTTCTACTCATTTTGAACATTTTTAAATCTCTAGAAATCCACAAATATAAAAAAAAAACACAATATTATAGGTACATAAAAAAATATTTTATTTAATTGACTATATGACCAACCGCCGGGCAAAATTAAACATGATACAAATGAGTTGGCTCGAAAAAAAAAAAGTGAATCTGACCCTAACTTACGATTTCAAACGTGTATGTCTAAGAGATTACGTCACGGAAATATGTTACAAAAAATAATAAAGCTTCTTTTTTAAAAGGGCCTCGCAAAAATAAAAATCTTTTATAGTTAGTTTTTTTTTTATAAAAACAAAACCGCTGTTACGGGGCCGCGAAATCGACATAGACCCGGGTGACTTTCATACAAAATACTCAGTGATTACAACCGGCCCTTAAAGTAACATGAGGTTAAGGGGTAGGAAACGTAATGGTGAGGAAAGAAAAAAAAATAGAAGGGGAATAATAGTTATAAAGGTAGAACTACATTGCGCACACTTGTGTCACGTACGCCGATCTGGGCGCGTCGGTCTCCATACATTTTATATAGCGACTAGACTTGCAGAGTTACATTAGATCTACGCCACGCAACACGCCACTACGTACAAATTAGGCGTGGTCCACGTGTGTGTTCTCGCTTAATACTAACCTTGTGAGGTACCTAGATTACAAAATTAATGTAAAAATTAACGTAGACAATAGAAAAACAAGTCTGAAATTGGTTCACGGTCGCTGAAGTAGACCCGGCATGGTCCTTATACTAGCCCTCAGAGGTTGATAGGAGCAGAGCAGACTCGGTGTGGCCTTCACAAAAGCCGTCAGTGGCCGTTAGGGTTAAGACCAAGTGGACTTTGGCGGGCTACAGAGTCCGGGGAGAGCTGCAGTAACTATCACTGAAACGTAATAAATCAATTAATCAAATATTTGTGTAATCTGCAATATGATCACTAAAAACATTTTTTTTTTTTTTAGTATGAAAACTATTTTATTTTTGGCTTTTCTCCATAGGAAACAACTAATATTTAGAAACATGTTCTAGCTTCTGACATTTTTGATGTGCCCATGTATGCCTATGTGGAATAATATATTTTAAATTAAATTGACACCTAGTTTTTGCGAATCTTGGTCTTTCTGCACAAATAAATAAAATACCTTCTGTTTTTGCTTAGTAGGCACTCTAGAAAATCTGGGATGCACTCGCGGTGTAATACAAATTAAAGCAATTCATCTTTTCACAAGAGCATTAGCGGATTTTTATTTTTATTTTTTTCTTGTTTAAAATCTTTGTTTCAAAATGAAAATATCTCACCATTATTAAATGGGAAAGTAGCCACGCTCAAACAACCGAACGGATTTGGATGAGGTTCAGTATGAAGATGGCTTCTATCCTAGGTATATACAGGGTGTAAGGGACAGGTATCCGCAAACTTTAAGGACTTGATCAGTAAACGAAACTGAACCTCTAACAAACTTTTTTTTTCAAGAAACGAAACATAAATTCGGCCTCTCCATACAAACCCAATCAAGTTTATAATTTTGTATGGAGAGGCCGATTATTTTTTTCCATTCTTGAAAAAAAATACTTATGAAAGGTCGTTCAGTTTCGTCTACTGAGCAATTCCTTAAAGTTTGCGGAGACCTGTCCCTTACATCCTGTATACAGGCTACAGATATAATACAAGCTACAATTTATAAAGGGGGAAGCCGCTGGCAGAAGCTAGTAACACATTAACCTTATGGACTGCCTGTCCAGTGGTCACTAGCGCTACTGTGAAGCATGAGGTCCTGAATCAGTTCCCGGGACAAGCAAAATGTTATTAGTCAAGAAGGAAAAATTACCAGGTTAACAAAATATTTGGGACTGTGTTGCGAATATTTAGGGCCTTATTTATAAAAATTCTGAGATGTTTAAGTAACTGATTAGCAGATATGCTCTATAGAAAACTGCTGAACTGTAACTAAACAGCGCGGTGTTGAGATCTTTGTAAATTTCAGTTTAATGGTCCAATAAAGAGTTTTCAACGTTCTGAAGCAAAGATTATCTTTACGGTGCGTATTCTTTCAATAATTACTTCTGTCTGCTATTACCTCAAAGTTTTGATCACCTTCCTTTTGAGGAGTTGATGACAGGACCTTATTATAAAGCGCGCCGCGCGGCGTAGCGCGTCGGGGATGTTCGCGGAAGCGCGTGTTTCGGATATCGGCTTGCTGCTGCTAATCGCATCACTGATCATGTTACTAGTGGCTATTATAACCGGCTGAGTACAGTAGCCACGAGGCTGTTGGGGTACACAGACCGTCATACAGATATCTGAAGTAGATGTTTTTTTGGACAACTTATGTTAAGGATCTCTCATATTAAGGTCTGAAAATAAAGTTAATTATTATTTTTATAAAGATTATTCAAACAAAGTTTACACTTATCAGATAGACAGGCACAAATTCTGAAACAAAGACAACAAAGACAGATGAAATAGAAAACTACTTTAATATAATTTAAAATAAATGTTACTTGTGTATTTTCTACTATAGAGTGGCTGTACTAACACAGGGGGTAAATACATTGGCTCGTTACGTCACCAGGGTACCTAGCGTCATCACGTGCGCATCCGTCAAAGGATTGCACGCAACTGTCAACTCCTACCACTCGTACTCCCGAGCCAAAGTATACAAACAACACAACAATACCTATGTATAAAGGCTGCACAGCTAAAGTGGGACTGGGCTGCACATGTCTGCTACATTGGACACACACGGATTGGGCGGTAGGCCACACAAAATTGTTGCCTTAAAATCAAGAGGCGGGGTCGAGGCAGACTAAGGAGATTTAGATGTCTTCCTTATGCCAGAAGTAGCACAACGCCAGGATCAATATAAGAAATGGAGGGAGGTAGTAGGACAGTACAAAATAGACACAATAATATATATGCATGTGAGTAACCCACACTTCGCCAATTAGTAATGTTTAAGTCCGATGGCATAGAAGGCGCAATGAGTTCATAAAATTAATATAAATAAAACACGCGACCGCGCACCGGACGGAAGACGGAGCGTTGGAAGGCCTCCCACATGGTGAACCGATGAACTGGTGAGGGTCGCGGGAATGCGATGGATGTGAAACGCTTATGTCCAACGGTGGACATCCTTCGGCTGAAATGATGATGATGAAATAAAACAAAGTCTTGAAGTCTCCCGAAAAATAATAAAGAAAAATCTAGTGATGAAGTAGCATTCTACTGGTGAAGTAGGTTTTGAATTCATTAATTACAAACAAAAATACAAGTTTCCTCTATAAAATATTAAATTTCTTCTTTATAAGATGAATAAATTGATATCTCTGTCTCATCAGGGTAGTGGCTGTGTTACCAAAAATCAATAACAGTCTTCCTACATTTTAATCGAAACGTTGCATCTCTCTCTCTATTACGATGTTGAAAATTCTAGGAAAATTGGGTAAATTCGCCCCTGTACTATGTGAAGCAACTAGTGTCGAAGCGTCGTGCGTACCGTTCCCAAGGGCTCAAACTCTATCCATATTTCAAACTGAAAATCAACTTTATGCTAAACAGATAAGGTTTATTTAGTGTTGATAGATAAACTTCAGGTCCCGGGTGACCGGAACTCGCAGCTCGCCCGTGCAATTATTAAGATTCATTCACATTATGCGGCTATGATTTATTGTTATTTCGAAAGGTCCACCGCGTAATTTTACGGATATTGTTTTTATCGCTAGTGGATATTTATTTACGTTGTTGGTTGCAAGTATTACAGCTTTAGAATGAGCTTTTTTTGTCATTGTTAATATTATGCAGATTAAGTATGACATTAAGCTTTTCAAAAAATGCATTTAATCTATATATGTTGGTTGTTTCTTTCAAAGATTTACCTTCGGGCTTACAACGCTTTTACTTTTTACAGCCCATGCTTTGAGCGCAATAAACTTTACAGGCTAACTTATGGTTGACTTTTTTGACGAGACTATTCGAGTGAAGTTCAGTGGCTATTTTAATTATTCGCATATTGATTTCTAGTGTATAATTATGTATCCCAAGTGTCTACACTACTGGACAATAATTATGTGGAAACATAGAAATAGGCACGATCTCGTTAAATGGAGCTGAGAATTTTATTAAAATATTGACTACTTCAGCGCTACATTTTTTGCCAAATATTACAAAAACATTAGAATAACATCTACATTCTATTAGAAAACAACGTAACTGCATTCTGCATCAAAAACTTCTTAATTTTATACTGGCTTAACGTACAACAAAAAAAAAATTATTCCACTTAAACTTGATTCTGCGTTCTAAGTTTAGATAATGAGCATCGTTTTAAGTGGATTATAAATATTTTATGAACTCATACTGTCCCACACCTTTAAAATAATAATAATTTATTCACCATTTTCAGTCTAAAATTTTTCACAGACAATTGATAGCAAACTCCTTAAGAGATAACGTTGACGACTGTACTAGTGTGAACTAAGAGAGAAGAAGAACCACTCTTCGCTCCTTCTCCTGTTTCCTATTGTGGCCCAATCCCTCATGTAGCAGCTTGGCTCGTCTCACCAACCTCGCCCCTGACTTCATTATGAATAGTTTTTCTTTTATCAAAAACACCTGTAGCTAAATAAGGTTCTGCATCAACAACTTGCAAATTGTCACGAAGGTGTTTTAAAATTTCCTCGTTACTCGTATCTTGGAAACTTGTTGCAGCATTTGTCGCCAGTTTCTAAAATTCAAACTTAAGAGTCCTCGTGTTAATTGTATTCGCTGAACTGAAACTTCGGTGCAATCCGTGTAGTAAATTAGTTTAACGATACGATAGAAAAAATTGTCATAAATCTCCTTTCCAACTCAGCATGCACAACCTATACCTGCCACGACTTAAACGAAGCCAACCACAGAGCTATCCAGGTGGCTAATACCAATATGGTCGGACAAAATTTGAATTAAATTGACACGAAAGAAGAATAAGGGTAAACAATTTTGAAACATCCTGACATATTGGCCTGACAAGGGCTGCTGTGATCCTGTAAAACCCCGATGCATCATAAAGTGCTTTTTGTCCTGTCTGTGTCATTACGGCTTCCAATCGTATGGCAAGATGTCAATGAGGTTCAGCAGTGAGCATCTTGCCGCCGAGTCAAATCTCCCATGGTTTCCTTGGAAGGCCATAAACAGACAGCGAACCCAAGTGGACATAAATATTTAACGCCAATTCGGTGATGTGGGGATATCTCGATCTCGTCACAACAGCTAAGAGTGGTAGTTAGAGAAACGCAGACTGTCCTGCTCTCGTTGCCCATTTACTTTTAGGTAAAGGACAATACCGTCAAAGTATTGTGCCAACAATATTTGCCTTGAAGAAGAAATATAATGTCATATTTTGGGTTCTATAATAATGACTAGCTGACCCGACAAACTTCGTACCGCCTAATAGTCAATGAATATAGAATGTATTTCGATATAGTCAACCGAGTGCGATTTTAATACCTATAAAAGTTATCTACATTGATTTTCGTATATTTTACTTAACTAAAATTTTCTACAGATTTGTTATATGTATAGACTAGACAGGGTTGCCCTAGCCATTTCAACGTCAGCTCATAAACCCGACAACACTCTTTTTTAAGAATTTCGTAAGAATTTTATTTTTGAGCGTATGGTGTTTCAAGACGTTGTTACGGATGACAACATGTCTAAAATAATTGGCACATCGTTATCGTATAAACCTACCAAGAAAAAATTGCTTTTCTTTTCGTCCTTCGAACCGGATACATGAACGCACCCTTATTTTCTGTGATTTTCAATGGGATACGTTGGTACACGGTGCGTTCGGGGGCTGCATCGAACGGCCCAGGCAAAGGCTTGCAGGGCAGAGAGCCCCAGGACTAATAGCTCGCTATTTGTCGAACGTACCTGACGTGTGCAGTACTCAGTAAATATAAGTAATTTTTAAAAAATGGTTCCCATTTATAAAACAAAAATACTGAATCGTCTCAAGTGGTGTACTCAAAGCGATTTCGTGACTGTGTGCAGTGATTTGTGCGGTTATCCAAAAATTTTAGTGTTTGAGCTTTTTTTTTTTCGGTGTTCTTTGTGTTACGTAACTGACGCCATCTTGAAATTTATAGTAAGGATATTAACTCTAGTTTTCTTAGAGTTTAGTATGACTTCTTTTTCATTGGAAATAAAGTTAAATAGTGTTTGTAAAAAAATGGTTAGGCTCCATTGGTTGAAGCGGTGCTCCACCTCCACTGTTTCGTGTGCAAATTACCAAACAATACCTAACTATTTCGTTGAATTTAAATAAATTATTATGAGTTATTTATTTGATCCAATTAATATAGTTTATGTACGTATATTTTCCAGACTAGAGTGATAACATTCAGAGCTCTTTTTGCACAGTTTTGTGTATTACCCATAACAACAGTAAGCGGTAGAGTCGCTTTAATACATAAGATTTTTCACGGAAATATTTTTTTTAAATTGAAGTGGTGCAGAATCTAATACTGTATCTAATTAGTACTATGATAATGATTATGTATTACTATTTAATTTTGGAAATTGTGTTTTGGATCTCTTTGTCTAATCCCAGTCGGCCTATGATATATTTATTAAGTTTAACACCCTCACCAACGGTAAGCGGTAGAGTCGCTTTAATACATAAGATTTTTAACGGAAATATTTTTTTTTTAAATTGAAACGGTGCAGAATTTAATGTTGTAACTATTTAGTATTATGTTAATGATTATGTACTTATTACTATTTTATTTTGGATATTGTGTTTTGGATCTCTTTGTCTAATTTCCAGTCGGCCTGTGGTACATTTATTAAGTTTAACACCCTCTCTGTTTGTATGTAGGGTGGTTATGATGATCAAATCAAATTATTCAATTGGTTGATCAGCAAATGTGCACTTGCATTACGTGACTATAGTTCAATATACGCGTACGTACTTTTCCTTCCATTTGAAATCATCACCGTCGCCATCTTTTTTCTGTAGATTATGTAACAAAGAGCCTAGAAGGGTCTGGGCATTGCGCAGTGTGAGCTACTGCGCATTGCCCAGGCTGAATCTAGGTCATCGAAGTGACCAATGGGAGGATGTCCTTATCACTGAGTTGCGCAGTGCCTTAAAAGCCTGGGGTATTTAGGGTATTTGTTCCGCATATCACTGCAGATGGAGGCGTATCTATTGTTCTAGCAATTCTTATTAGTTTTGCTGAAAATACTTGAAATATTATTTTAAGCTTATCTTTAGTCGGTACTACGTTATTTTATGAGCTATCCAACATATTTTAAATGAATTATCATAACGGTGGAGGCCTGGACTGGGACAAATGGGTTATAAAAAAAAATCCCGATTCTTAAATTTAATTTAGCAGTGGGGTTTAAGGCAGTCGACTTAAATGAGCATAGCAGTTGAGAGTTTGTCATGCTCACTCAAATATCTCACTGATGGTGGCGCGTGTGTTGGATCATTCGGTTCCCTTCAAAATGGTTGAGCTGAGTGGTGCTAATATTCGCGTCAGGTCCGTGAACGGGCGCTGTCAGTTGAGACTGGTCATCTCTTAGCTGCCAGTTGCTATTTTAATATCTATATTTAGTTTTTATTTTTACTTTATTGAATTGTTCTCACATGATAGCGACAAGAAACATGTAACAGAGATATTTGTAATTGCAAAACACGATTGAAATGAGTGTCCATGGAGTTTCTTGCACATTCTTCTCCATAGAGATCTACGCTTTGGAATGTGCAATTAGCATCATTTTTTCTGACTGACTGACTTCTTGACATTTCAAAAGTGCTGGTAAATGGTTTATTTGAAATAAATGCTTTGAATTTGAATTTGACTTGTCCTTGTTTTCAGTGCTACTCAAAAAATTGTTTCCAGTGTTACTCAAAAAAGTTTTTTTATTTATATACGCCGCGAGAACTCTCTGGTTAAGTAGCGTCAATGCTTCACTCAGGACACCCTAACATTTTGACCAAAAATCCATCTAGTTGCGCTTTTGTCGCTGGTGTTCAGAGGGCTTAGACAAGTTGATAATCTACAATTATTAACGCCAGTAGGAAACTTCAAATGTATGGGAATGACATCATCTCGTCGTTAAGTCACGTGGTCAGAACAAAGGAATCGGAGGCGTTACCGACTGTAAAAAGAGATTTTAAACGAAAAGGTCGTAACTTGGCTAGGCCTGCTGGTTTCAAAATGTATCTTGATCACAACGACCTTGCCCTTATTGTACCAGACCACCATTATGTTAAACATTTGCGCTTTGCACAGTAACTTTTTCAATTCTCTGTGATTTTTACTTGGGGTATATGTCACAAGTATATACCTACAAAATGATGTTACTTATATAAAGAAACGGTTATTTAGACTGTACAATGCACTTGAAACATGAAATGCCAGGAGTGGTAGAATCAATAGTTCATGTTATCTACGTACAACTGATTACCTACCTGCTCGTAAATCCACGGCAGACATATTTATTTTATGAGAGGTACTCTTTGCACTAACAGTCGAAACCAACACGTGCAAAGAGTCATTATTATGTAACAATAAATATTTAAAAAAAAAAAATAATATAACTCACTTATTACAAATCATTATCATTATCATCATTACATTATAGGTACAAATCCGAAAATTAACCATTTAAAAAAAAAAAAAAAACTAACATTAAAGTTTTAAAAACAAACAAAAAGAAAGAAAACACAAGTCATAAACTTAACCATCTAGTAACAAGTTGTGAAGTTTTTTATTTGCTGTTGAGTTCTTAAAGTTAAATTGGAAATTAAATAACAATTGTTCCGACTCCTATTTAATACTAAACACTGCCGCAGCTTCTCAAAGTCCCCAGTGAACTAAGGCGATAAAATAATTTTGTAGTTCATAAAACAACACTGTTAAAGTGTTTACGTCAGGTGTGATCTTACAATAGGTTTGATCAAATATTATTATTATTAGCTGACATAACGTTCTGTGATCGATATCTGATACCATACCATACCTAACACATTGCGCTAGTCTATAAGGTAAACACTGAGGTACTTTTTAGGGCTCCGTACCAAAAGGGTAAAAACAGCACCTTATTGCTATCATTCCGCTGTTCGTCTCTCTGTTCCAGGCTGTATCTCATGAAGCGTGATAGTTAGACAGTTGAAATTTGTACAGATGACGTATTTCTGATCCCGTTATAACAATAAATACTAAAACAGAATAAAATAATATATTCAAATGGAGCTCCCATACAACAAACGTGATTTTTTTGACTTTTTTTTTACAGAACTCTTCTTGCGCGAGTCCGACACGGACTGCGCCGGTTTTTTTTTTTAAGAAGAAAAACATCAAATAGTCCTCTTATTCTGATTGGCGCCAGAGAGAGTGTTGGCCTTTTACTGACAAAAGTCCGCCTATGGTCGCTGATGCCGCGGTAATTCTTTCAATAAATTCCGCAGCCCTGGCAAGCCAATACACTTGGCCAACAAATCACCAAATAAATTTAAATCTAAATGTATTTAAAACATCTTACAGTCCCTTTCATCTTCGAACAATTTGCAGAAACAAAAAATTTTTTTTTTATTGTTTTTTTTTTTACATTGTTTATGTTGTTGTACACTGACAGCCCTAAATCTTTTTCTTTCGTTCAGTTCATCCAAAGGTTGTCTGATTTACTGAAACGAACAAATTATTATATTTTCTTTTACAATATTTATTTTGTTTTACACTGACAGCCCTAAATCTTTTCCTTTCGTTCAATCCATCCAAAGGTTGTCTGTAAGAAATTGCCCTGTGCGATAAGACCACGTATTGTACAATTATTTTTATAAATATTTGTCTTATTCAGGTCAGCTGTGACGAGTTTAGGTGTGCATTATAGTACCTATTACCTATAATAATTATTATTATTTAAATTCGTTACATGAACGTATGGTGTGGTTTGAGGTGCATGCGACCCTTACCACACTGATTAAAAAAAAACCGCCCAAGTGCGAGTCGGACTCGCGCACGAAAGGTTCTGTATAGTCCGTAGCAAAAAAACGGCAAAAAAAAAATATTATTATTTGTCTAACTACCACGGTTTATGAGATATTCCAGGTGACAAACGGACAGATAGCGGAGTCTTAGTAATAGAGTCATGTTTTACCCTTTGGGTACGGAACCCTAAAATATATCTTTTGCAGGGAAAAATTTTGATGAATAATTAAGGAAATGTAAGTAATAACTCCTAAATAACTAAGTTAGTCTTTACAATTCAAAGAAAACTTTTTCTCATAATAAACTACATTTAATATTTAACAAAAGTGCAACGACAACAGTCGAGGACTTTAACAGCTTACCTCTTAGTTGCCAGTAAATTTCATTTTACACTGCCAACAATTTTGATAATGGTATGTACCATTGTTTTCTCTTCAAACAAATGTTGCAAAATATTTAGTTTCATCTAATCATTGTCATTTGCCACTTTTATATTTGGCTAAAATAATTCCATATAGCATAAGCAGCCTTTCAATGTTCACACTGCTGAGACTCAGGCCTCCTCTCTAGTAGAGGGAATGGGCCGTAATCCACCACGCGGGCCCAGTGAGGGTTGGTGAATGTCACATGTCTTCGAATTTTTGGTTCTAGGACATGCCGATTTCCTCACGATGTTTTCCTTCACCATTTTGAGAGCAGTGGTGATGAAATAAAGTACACAAAGTAATGCGCCTGGCTGGATTTGAACCCGCGACTTACAACTCGTGAGTCGGGGCCGTTACCACTCAGCCACCACTGCTCCTAAATAATTGCTTGCGTTTAAATTTATAAATATCTTGAAATTAATAATAATTAATCAGTATACAATGTAAATAACGTTATAAAAACGTATTATAATCATTAGAATCATCAATACAATCTTCTCAGTTCGTTTTACTATATTCAATGGCAATTTTATGTAAAAGTCATTCAATAGGGTTAAAATGACTGGGTGAAAAATGATGAATGAATGGGTTGAGCAGTCGTGGCCGGGTGGTAACGGCTCCGACTTAGGAATTGTAGGTTGCGGGTTCAAACCCTGCCAGGCTACTTTGTGTAATCATTTCACAACCACTGATCTCAAAACGGTGAAGGAAAACATCGTGAGGAAACCGGCATGTCCAAGAACCAAAAATTCGAAGAAATGTGACATTCACCAACCCGCACTGGGCCCGAGTGTTGGATTGCGGCCCATTCCCTCTCCTAGAGAGAAGAGGCCTGAGTCCCAGCAGTTTTACCCTAACGCGATTGTGTACGCCACAAAAGTCTCGGACTTCTGAAGGACAGGCTACATTGTACGAGTACCTACCTAACTCACTTCAAAGGGTTGAAGTGAAGGTCGAAGAGCAAAGGTTTAACTTAATTATCATCTCAGTAGCTTCATTTTGTTTGCCATTGTTTCTGACTTAGATTTTTTTTTCACACTGTTGTAACGTAGTACCGACTATCGATTTCTAAGATTCCTCTATAATTATTCGTTCGTTAGTTAATAGTTAATATACATCACTATTTTTTCATTAGTACAAATACTTAAAGGGCTTATTAGAAAAGGTCTTGTTATTATTTATGTAAAGTCTCAATAAATAATATTCATAAACAGCAAAGTTATTAGCGTTTGTTTATATCCCAAAATGACACTCAATTTATGGAAATATTGGATTTTTATACAGGAAAAACTACTGCGCGTAGTATTTTCTAGTAGCAATTGTTATGAATTATTGATTGTATTATGAATTTGCCAATTATGACAAATTTTCGTGGACAATTTTGGGATTTCGTTTTTTTTTTACTTTTGACTACAAAAATATGATCAGTAACGGATACGGATGTTTATTTCGCTTTCAAAACAGTTAGGCCTACGTCCGCGGACGCTTACACGTCGTGCCGTCGGCGTCGTGTCGTTGCCGCTTCGTCGACAGGGTTTCACAGTTTTGTATGTAAGCTGGAGCAGGCGTACACCAAGCGTATAATGACGAATTCGCGTCTATAAAGCTACGCGTCCGTAGACAGTAAACCTAAGTATATTCAGTAGATATTGTTCAATAACTAATTTAAAAAAAAAAATGAATTCTGTAAAGTGGTTGACTGGTTTCAAAACGGTGGTCTCCGTACTTACAGTTGACATACAAATTTAGATTGTTAATGTGTTGTTTATAAATCTATTCGCGAATATGTCTCCAAGACTGCATATTTTTTCAATTCTATAAATTATTTAGATGTTTGGCCTTTATTATCCAGCAGTTTATGCTGAAAAAATAATAATGATTCACTTGTTTACAAGATAAACTCTATACAATCTTCAATATGTCAAGTTCTTAAAAATGTACTTCACCTACTTGTTATGATTGTTAATACCTGTGAATCATAGTGTGATAAAATGATAAGGGTGTCCTAATTATTGTAATGCTTAATATTAATCTAGTTTTAATACTGATTAAGTTGTTTATACTTATCGTTTTCTTGTTTTATATTATGTTTTAATTAAGAAATATTATGTAACTATCGTTCCATAATATGTGTTAATATTCTTGATCATATGCATTGATTATACCACAATATTTCTCATCGTAAACTCGAAAGGATGATTTTTTTTAAGTTTCCTTCACATCGCGAAAAATGAAGATTCGGCTTTTGTCCTGCTGTGGCACGACACGGACTTAGAATAATAATACCTGAAGAATTTGAGGGAGGCCTGTGAAAAATTTTATGTATACTCGAGCTAAAAGAAGTACGGATAAGTTTATCCTTGATTTGTTACGTAATAGAGTATCAAAGATTGCTAAAAAATAAAGTTTGAGATGTTATCCATCATAGCATAGATCATTGCCTATATTCAGCTGTAGGTACTCGAATTAACTGAAGTATCTTCGAGCCCTGTTTACCAATTTATTACACAAAAATAAACAAAACTTCCTATTGATGTCGAAATCTTTTTAAACAGGTTAATTTCCAACTTGGAAATTTGTTTTTTTTTTCAACGTAACACAATCTCTAAGTAAACAAAACTAAAAAATGTTTATCCTCCATTGGTGTAAAATCGGTCAACGCGATCGCTAAACCATACTATTTCTGGAGTCGCATGCGCCGTCTTTGCCTCGCCAGGTGCGCTTGCGCATCTGCCGGTTCGCGGAGATCGCACGTGTGAGGTCGCCATTGTGCTGGACATTTTATACTGCACTGTGATCCTATAAGATTATGAATATATTACGCAGTTCTAAACATCCATTGTGAGTTGGTTATTTTGTGCTTTAATAATATTCAATCAGGTTTGGCGGATTTATTAAAAGAGTGATGAGTAGTAGAGATACTACTTGATTTTTAAAACATAAGAAAAATCTTAATATACACTTGCTGTCTCCTGCGGTTCTTGTTTACTTCTGCGAGTCATCGTAGCGTAGTGTTATACAATATTGTTTTTAATTTATGCGAAACCTGAATATAGTTTGTTCAGAAACAGTCACTAAACGGGTTCCAATAGTTTTTAAACCATGTTACATTTTTACCCAAAAATATTTAAAAAGGTCACAAGTTGGACACCACCGACACTAAGTACAACACAGGTCACGACAGGTCATAGCGGGTATTAGGCGCCAGCGAAAAGCTGGGCGCAAGTGCAAAACAATCCTCAGTCGCCTGGATGGCCCGGTGACTATGTATTTTTGCTGACATAATAAGCATATATATAACTTTGTGATTTTTCATCATACAGTTATGAAATTTTGTACATAGATACATACGAAGAGCACCTTAAAATACTTGACCTTATCACACTGGAACAACGTAGACAAAGGGGCAGGCTTATTGAGACTTATAAAATACTCACAGAATACTACGATGTGCCCAGCCTTCAAGACCTTTACACATTGAATGCCAAGAAACATTTACGAGGACATTCCTTTAAGTTATGGGGAAATGCATCCAAAAAGAAGCCTTTGAAGCAATTGCTACCTAACCGAGTTGTAACGGCATGAAACAGGCTCCCGGAAAGTGTTGTGAAAGCTCCCATATTGAATTGCTTTAAAAATCGGTTGGACAGACTAAACATCTCCAAACTATATGAAACACACGCATCAGCTAAATAGCTGCTAGTGTGTCTTACCAAATAATAATAGATTCTTTACATAAAAATACTAGACACTTGTTTCGGTTTTCGCATATACTAAGACTAATGTTGTATACCATCTACTCACTTTTCTTCATGAATCTGGCTATCATATTCAGATTTGTTCCAATCCTACTGGTAGTTCCAGAGATTAGCGCGTTAAAACAAACAAAAATAAAGGCCAAGTGCGCGTCGGACTGCCGCACGAAGGTTTCTGTACCATCCGTAGCAAAAAACAGCAAAAAAACAAAAAACACATTTCTTGTACGGGAGCCCCCCCTTAATTATTTATTTTATTATGTTTTTAGTAGGCGGTTTAAGATTATATATGTGTTAATGTAGCAGCAACAGAAATGTCAACTGTCTAGCTGTCATGGTTAATGAGATACATCCTGGTGACAGACTGATGGACAGCGGATTGATAGAAATGTGGTCCCGCTTTGACCCTTTGGGTATGGAACCCTAAAACTATTCCTCTTTATTATATTAGTATAGATAGAACATAATTTTGCTATTAGTTACAGTAAATTATTTAATTTGTATAATGAGGATAGAGTAATTAAATCTCTTAATTTTCAGTAGGTACAATTAATAACGGACTAGGTCGGGTCGGTGTCGAAGCGTGGGTGAGACGAGCATATACGTTTATTTTTTAAATTAAAATTTTGTTATTTTATGATTATCTGTGGCCAGCCTAAAATTCTTTTTTTTTCTGTTTTTAAAAAAACCCTTTATGTCTGTTCATGGGAACAGATTCAAAGGGTTATTTTTACTCATTTAAATTAATTGCTTCTGTTAAATCCTTTCCACAAAAAACAAAGTAAAGATTACTGTTTTTGAATGAGTAGGTATTTTTACGTTTAACAGATTTCAACAAGTTGTTAATATTTTAAAATGAAAGTTTTCAAATCATAGAATGCTACTTAGGCATATCAAAATCGTTCCAAATGGCACTTAAATATTAACATTACAATTTGTCAAAAAGCTAATTCGACGTATTACATTACAGTCTTAATCGAAAAAAACAGCGTTTAATGATATTTTAATCTTGGCTGCAGGGTTCGCTTGGCGCTTACATAAACAATTGATACGATAGGTATTCACCTCCTATAGATTTTCCAGTCTAGTGAATCGGCACCATACCAAACGGACATTAGGGTCGCCGGACTCGCGCGTGCGCGTTAATTAAATGTTTTGGACTTAATTTTGCATTATTGTTCATTCGGGTTTTCCTATTGAGTTCTCTTCGTTTTGCTTGATAGTAAATATAAGAGAAAATAGAAAAAAATGGTGCAAAAAAGAATTAAATAAGTTCTTAGGTAACAAATATTTAAAATAAAACCTATTGCGAAAGGAATCTATTGCGAACTTCCTCCTTTTTTGAAGTCGGATTAAAAGTAGTGCTTATTAGGACTAAAGTAATCCTGAGTGTAGAGTTTGAGCCTTTTTTTTCTTTCTACAATAGTTTCTAGCTATGATGTCAATCATGTTGTGATGCATGTGCTCTGAATACTTATTTTTTAATCATCCGGCTACTAGATATTTTTAAAGCGCAGGCTATTTATCTTCTAGATAAATCTTCAATCTCCTTGAATGTTCACATCATCTATATAGAAATGATTCTTTAATTGCTCTGTACCCTGCATGTTTTCTGACAACGTCTTCCAAATAATGCATTTCATTTTCTTACCTTACCTACCTTTGGCAATGTCACAAATTACTTGAATCGTGTGTTTAATTCTGTTATGTAATATATGTATAATCAAAATGATAATGATAAATGATATTTATTGTGCAAGTAGGATTTTTAAAAACACTTTTATAAGCCAATTTTTTCAGTTTAGACTAGATGAGGCCGGTGTTTCCTGGCTGACTACCCTGAGAAGAAACACCGAAACAAACTCAGGGGTCAAAGACAAAACTGGTTTTGAGAATCTAATTGAATCCTGATTCCAACTCCCATGATCTATCAATCAGTTCCTCTAGCAACATCTGCAGTATACGATTTGGTCTAGTTATGACAGATTTGCTATAACCATGTAATTACGATAATGTAGACTCCAATTACATTGTTATAACATTATTTATCATAACCTTGTCTTCAGTTTCCACATCTTCGTCTATGTGAATTGTATCATGGTCAAATATCTCTACGAAGGGTTTCAATAATGAAAAAGCCATGGGGGTCTTTCTGTACATATTTATATGATATAATTGCTTTAGTTTTAGTGTAGAGAGTAATGATTTTGCTAACAACTCGATTATGTGTGTCTTCGTTTTTGTGTTCACATTATTTACGTGGCCATTAGTAAATCAATTTAGTTTTGATATACTATTGATCATGTATTTCAATGTGTACCTCTTTGATCATCATCTATTTCAATACGACCTTCTTGGGACTGCATTTTATTATACCTGCTATTCTGTTAATATTGTTTTTTGTTATTATTTCGCATATTTTTAACATTGCAATTTCGATATGAAATACAATTTCTCATTGCGTCGGTAGTTCCCTGCTCATGGTGATCTGCCACCGTGATATAATGGCGTCGTTCTCCATAGTTTCGTCATCACATCATTGTGGTAGACTCAACATGATGCACAATCATCCTGGAGTGGCGGTCAACGTCTTCGTTCGAAATTGGCATTTAGCCTTTGTTAAGCTAGATTTAAAGCTGCTGTGTGTTTTGTTCTTATCAGCCATCACTATTTGGAAAGTGATAATCACTTGTCTTGCGACGTCGCCAAAGCTAGGTTAGTTAGTTTTGATCTTCGAAATTGTATGTATATTTTTTGTTACAATTACGCTTTATTGTAAAAATATTTATACATTTATACACAAAGTATCCAATTCGGTTTCGCTAGCGTAGGTATATTTATTCCACTTTGCTTGACCTAATAGAACTGTTTGTTTCGATATATTGTGTAATGTTTTCCGCAACGTGAGACTTTTGGAGATCTTTACAAATCAACGATATGATTGGTTTGGTTCTTTTACTTTCGTTCATTCAGTGAGGTTAGTTTCCTTAGCTTTTGTATTGTAATGAGTAGTCTTTATACTTCATAATCGTAGTACAGTTTTTACTTTTGCTCGTTTTAAAAACAATGTCATTTCTGTCCAAATTTCACTTTTTGTGTACAATTTATATTTTTCGACAATTTTGAACTAAACAATTATTTATTTTATGACTTATTTTCAGTTACTTATGTTATTTTGGTCCGTGGAATTATATCTTGTTATCCGTGTTTGTTTTTGTAATTTTTCTTATTCTTTGAATCTTATTTCTTCAGTTCCCTTTTTTACCTTATCTTATATTTAATATGCATGTTCTGAACGCAACTTACACTCAGACTATGTACCATCTAGGTCAATCATCAGGTTCATGTAAAATGAGTAGAACTGGATAAACCACAGTAAATAGTAGCGGATAATATTTCGGGATCATTGATAATTTAATCATGGCTCGCAACTCATCATGATGAAGAATACATCATCATCCTGTGTTTTGTTGACTTGCTTACTATGATGGATAGTCGTGCAGGAATACGTGTGGGACATCAATACCTAAAAGTTATTCACTTTACCTGACAATAAGGATCTGTTCCTTGACGTGGACGTTATTTTTGGTCCTACAGCTACTTCCTTTTATAGGTCTATGAACATAATTTTTTTCAATAATTTTGTACAGTCAGTAGGCTGAGATAGGTATCCACCTGGCTATAGTAATTTGTTTATCTAGCATGGTGGGTTCATATCTTCGTCACCGACTGTACCAACTCGAGGAGAGCGAGGTTTTGCTCATTTGGTACTTTTGTCAATTTCGTTAGCTATACATAGAGAAATAATTTCTATCTACAAATATTGTATTATTAAAAAATCGGATATTTTTTCTTTTATTTCTTGATAGTGTGTTCATTGCTAGTCCCATCGAATCCAGTTGATTTTATCGTTTTAGAACTGATAATTAACTGGGTTAGGAGTAATTACAATGTTTTAATATTTCAACAACAGAAGGTTTTTTTAATTGATATAAACTAGTGCTTGACTGCGATCCCACCTGATGGTAAGCATTTTTTTTCTTTCGTCAAATTTTGCTTTACTTAATCAGAAGATACTTTGTAATCAATGCATATGATAGCGGATAACGGTGTATTATTAATACAAAAGGTTTCAAGGCCTGCTCTTTGTTGATGTTCCTTAAGGTTGACTGACCTCGGTCGGTTGGCGCCACGACCCACGCCCCTTCACATGTATGGTTTTCTTTAGAGTGAATAAAACCGAATCGCAAATCTTTATAATCTCATTTGCATAAAATTATCTATTAATTTTGTAATGGGTTCATTCGATTCGTTTTTATCAACTTATCTAACTGTTCGTCATTAAAACAGTTGGTAACTCATTACTGTGTCTAAGTTTTAAGCTTTTTGTACTAACTGTTGAAGCAAATGTATTTGATGCTCGAGTTAGCAAAGCAAAAAGGTTGTCATGGTGCTTGGTTTTGTTACACTATGGTAGGCTTTTTGCTGTTCAACAAATTGGCGGTAATATTTACTTTGTTAATAAATATTTTCTAAATTGTTATCTGCATTCATTTTTGTGGTACCAATACGCTTCATATTGGAACCACTTACTCTGCTTACTTCCTTAGGCAGAGTGAACAACGTAGTATCTTTTACTGTTATGTAAATTATGTAAATATAACATCATACAGTATTAGATACTATGTGTTTTAGCTTATCTCAATTAAATTGAATGAATTCAAGTTAGGACCCCGCTGAGTTTCTTGCCGGTTCTTCTCAGTTGCGGGTAGGTTTACGAACCGGTGGTAGAGTCCTCAAGGAATAAATTAATCAAGATAATAAATGATTTTAACATAAACATGTTTGTTTCTTTTAATATCATTGTAAGAATCCCCACTGGTTTTATTGTAAGGTACACGGAATATATAACAGAATATAACAACAGACTTATTTGAATTGTTCTGAAATACTTTTGATTTAACAAACACATTGCTAAAATCACAAGCTATTCCTTTATGACAACTATATAAATTATCCAAGTATCCATAAGGATTGCCATTACAATGGGCAACTTAAAATAGGCTGGCAACTGGCAACCTCATACAATATTTCAACTGACAAGACTCAGAAACGAGGTTACATTAATAATTTTGGCTCGTCTTTACATCTACTCAAAATGCTTAGGCATCGTATATGAGATCATGGTCATATATTCCGTATGCGATATCGAAAACAACAAGACAATAAGGAAAAGTAAACTCCAGATATTCCGAAAATATCTTCGCTTCACAAACAAACATACAGACTAACAACATTATGCAAGGCGTAAAAATTGCTGGTCTGACAGGATAACCAAATTCTGTCGCATAAACACTTTTGTCTGCTGACAAACGTCTTAACTTTATTTTTTGATGAGACAAGGTCTTATTTTTAGGTGGGAAATCATTATATCATTCCTCGCGATCTGGGTGGAACGAGAAGGGGTGTCAGACTTTTACTGAGTAAAAAATCATCTGAGAGCCTTAAGTTGTGCCAGGCCTTAACTCCTTCAAAGTGATGCCAATGCAAATTGCGGGACAGCAAGATTAGCAACGGGGCTGACTGCACTTTATGCGCCGGATTGAAATTCCTGCCCCATCTGCATCGATATTTTTGGTGATTCTACGTTGTCACAGGATTAAAAGAAAAAGACTGTTGGTAAAATGGTTAACCTTTCGACTACTTTCAACATTTTCAAAAAAAAACATATTAAAATTGTGAGGGAATAAACTATTTTGCAGTGGCCTTTTCTAAACTCATCCACTGGTGCTCACTTAACAGTCGAAAGTTGACTTCAAATTCTTAAAACTCTTGCAGACAGGCGACAACTCCGCGGATGCGAAATCGAAGTTGGCCAAGGAAAGATATAAGCTACTTTTTATGTAGTTAAAAAGTAGTCCATATCCTTGGGTTTTAAGCTTACTCTGTAACAAATTTCATCGAAATTGTTTAGTAGTTTAATCGTGAAAGCATAAGAGACAGACGGAATTGTTATCACATTAAAAAAAAAAACAATTAAATTAAATCAAATTAAAATAGTTTATTTCTGTAACTTTCTTGTACAATATTATTCTGTGGCTAGAACCAACAACATAATAACACAAAACAACAACAACAACAACAAACACAACACATAACAACATACCACACATAACACACATAACATTTATAATATGAGTATGGATTTTACGGGTAACAAATATTCGTGGTGCAATTTCTGTATAAAGGGTAGTCGCTTTGTCGCGTGGGACCTGTCAGCAAATGCTTTTATCCTATGGCATAGATACAAAAAGCTCTCCTATCAGCATAGAACAATTTATAAACCATAATGTTAAAAAATAGCCAACCAGGAAGGAAGTCAGAAGAGTAAGGTCTTATAGTGTTATAAAACTGACCCGACTGCCTTGCAACAAGCTTTAAATAATGTTACACAGAAAATTTATTTTACACTGGCTTCGCCCGCGTTCATAAAATGTACTCGTAGCTTATGTCACTCAGGAATAAAGTAGCTTTCTATCGGTGAAAAAATTTAGCAATCGGACATTACCTCCTAAAAACAAAAAAAGAAAACAATTGTGTGGATAATTACAACATGCTATTACAATAAATCGCTGTGGAAGTTGTTTGTACTCGTAAATAACTCTTAATCAGAATTAATTCCCTGGCTTTCCCTGGCTAGTGGTAAATTGTGCAGTTTGGATTCACTAGTAACCTCACACCGCAAACTGGAATAGTGAGTGATTTTATGAAGCGGCTGAAACACCGTGATAATCATTTATTCATTTGGCTTCAGGCTGAAGACAGTAATCGTTTGCCTGAACTTCTCTTGGTTTGAACAACTTGGTTCGATAGGTACCCGCACGGGAACAAATATTTATGGCATACAGATAGTAGTTCCGGGACTGGGTGTCTTCATGTTTGTAAACGCACACACGATGCAGTAATTCTTTTATTCTTTATTTTACACACAACTATAATAAAACAAATAGGACAGCTGATGTACTTACTTACACAGGCGAGCATAACACACAATCGGCAGTTTTTTTTTTAAACAAATGATAGAAAGGAACTGGTAGGTAATGAGAAAGGATGAAACACATCGATATATATGACACATGTGAAAGAAAGAAGAAAGAAAGAAAGAAAAACTGTTTATTCGCGCGAAATGACGCAATCTTATGTGACAAAAAGTGTTATTCAGAATATGAATAGATTGGAAAGGACAGCCAAAGACAAGATACACTGTATGACGTGTATCACTGCTTACCATCAGGTGGGATCGCAGTCAAGCACTAGTTTATATCAAATAAAAAAATTAAAAAAAACGTGTGGTAGTGAAGAAGCGGGAGTCAGTGATAGCGTGTATGAAGAAACGCTTTACACAGACCCCGGGTAATATGGAACAAGGGCGAGAAGATGATGGTGAACCGAATGGTTTACGCGTAACCACAAATCACTAGTTATTAAAACTCTCGATCGAGAAAGAGGAAGGATAGACTTCGAGGAATTGGTAAAGAACTTGCTGATATGTAAATTGTACGTTGTAAGTTTTTTGGGATGTAGGAAATCATCTAAAGACTTCTCGAGCTCTAAGGTGGAGCGAGAGGCCGTGCCACTTTTACTGACTAAAACCCACCTATGTTCCTTTAGTTGCCCTTTGCGTTTTAGAGCCACAGATTACGTTTTCAGAACTGTCCCTTGCATCAACCCGGCTGGGCCCCTACGGCTTTACTGACATCTCTTGGAGGCGCGCGTGGAACAATACACGTCATCGTTGACTGGGGCTTGTTTCTCGCCAAACCACTGCTCCTCGTCCGCAAGCCCGCGCATATGTTTGCTGGAGATCGCTCTGTGACTCGCGACGCCCGGGGTGTCTCCTGTCACTGCTGTTAGGGATTTAAAGACATAATTACTACGTCTTTTGGAACCTTCTGTTAACCTAGCCCTTTGTCAACTTACATGCTTGAAATCATTTCAAAATTTAATTCAAATATTATACGCAGGTGTCTGACAGTATTTCCAAATGTTGAGAAAGATCAAAGATGACAGCTCTTTAAAGACGTTTCAAATGAAAATGAATAAGGGGAAGATATTGTAACATGACAGTGATATGCAAAAGAGGAAATATTATTTTGGTCTTAGCTGGAAAGGTATTAATACCATCAGACTTGGGAGTGCCTAAGGGACACGTAGATATTAATTAAACTGTTGGTTGGACAGATCCAACCAGACAAATGATCTACTCTAATAGTTAATTTAGTGCCATCATTCGGAAAGTTGCTTATTATTTCAGGTCTGATTTCTACAACGATTTGATACATTCAAAGATTCAAACCATTTTATTTCGAATAAACCATTTACAGGCACTTTAAATAAAAAATTGTTAATAATAAAATACAAGCTGTCATTGCACGGTTGAATCAAGGGCCTGATACAGAAGGCAGTACTCCTCGATACGGCTCGCATCGTGAGGAGGTTCCTGTCTCTAGAGCCCTAACCACCGGTAACTTGGACCATGTCTCGATACCGGCGGACTACTATTTTTTAATGTTTTTTTTTTCTATATGATTTTGTTAAAAAAGGAATATTTAAAAATTTAATTAATATATATAATGAATGACTAAAGTAAATACATTCAAATAATAATAATAAAAAATAACAATTAAATAAAAAAATAATAGAAACACACACACTATATACTATATTCAAGTAATTAATTTAATTTGTTTTTTAATTATTTTTTTTCTTTTTTTAGTTAGTCATATAAATGATGCTAATTACAGATTCCAAAGCGTAGATCTCAAAGAATGTGCAAGAAATTCCATGGAAACTAATGTTTATTTAAATCTAGTTTGAAATCACACTTATCTACCTCTATATTTCTTAATTAAGGGGCTTAACGCACAAATTATACTAGGTAGTATTGTCGTGCTCGAATAATAAACCAGGAAAGGAATTTAATTTTGAAAACTTACTATTTTTGTCATCGACACGCTTAGAAGAAGAATATACTCTATCAAATGAAAACAAATTTGCATTTCATAATCGATGCGAAATCACAGGAATTAATAAACTATCCATGATCATAAATATGATATTACGGGTCATAGGAAATATATTAGTATGTGATCGGAAATCTATCAAAGAAACAGTCCCCTCTTAACATTCACAGTAGGTCTGATGCAAAAATGATAAGTCCTAATTAGGTATTATAATAGAATCGGATGCCAATATCCTTTTGTACATTGTTATGCAAATTGATTAACATTTACAAGAATTGCTAACAAGCTAGTGAATCTAGACGTAGTTAATGCATTTCATGACAGATTAAGTATTTTTTATGGTTAGAAATCATCAAATAACAAAAAGTTTCAAGTCGTCCATGTAAAGGAATCAGCAGTGCTATTCTGTAAATGGTAAATCATTTCGAAAGTCATTTCGCAAATCATCTCGAAAGTCACACTCACTTCGCTTCTCATCTTGCCTGTACAAGTTTCGTTATTCTTATGTCAAGATCAAGGCCAAGTGTTCCGAGAACAGAAGAAGAGTTCCGAGAACCCAAGTGACATTGCTCTATGGTAGTAGTGCAGTGCTGAATTGTGTCTTGTTATGATTTACATCGACTCACTTCATTTAAGAATACGAAACTTTAATTTCACATGATTTCACTGCGGATTCAGAAGTGATTTCGCAAATAAACTTTTCAGAATAGCAATGCAGATATAACCTTACCACCTCTCATCAAACGATAGCCTAGGCCTGAATTCTCCAACAGTGTGCTTAGAGGATTCAAGGCGAGGCAAAAACAGGGCGAACTCTAAACTATCACCCTGGAAAATACCTAGCTCGATCCTTATAGGTTCCTTTGGATATGTTGACTTGCTGTCCATAACAAAGGACCGTTTTCCATTGCAAAACTAAACAAACTAATGAAACATTGAACTGTTCGTACAGTGGTTCATTGGTTGTTTAATATTATAATTTAATTTAATACTAACATTAGGCAAAGTTGTATTACTACTAAGTACTAACATATGAATGTTTATCTGAAATAAATATTTGAATTTGAATTTATTGCTTCATACATGACACCAAGAAGGCGCGTATTATTATATTAATTTTGTACAATTCTAGCACAATTAAAAACCAGTATTTTCACTGGTTAATCTATAAAAACGATGTCAAAAATCTGCCAAATCTGTCAAATAAAAAACTGCTGATTTGTAGATAGATTATTTGGCCACAAAAATGCTTTATTACTCCCCTTCAGAGGGGTACATCTTCTGTGTAATACACAATAAGGTTATGTCCAAAAAAGGTAGCCAAGTGGCTAATTTGATCGCCCCACTGTGTTGATGAGATTTATGGAGAAATCTAAATCAAAATGTTTATTACCTACTTACGTTATAATATTTTGATAGAAGGACGGGAAATTTCCGACTTGAGGAACATTATTGGAATTTACTTTTAAATTAGATATTTATTTAGGTTCTGACGAAGAAGGAAAACGGAAAATCCAGCTAGAAGGGGGATTATAGACCCACCGACATCTGTTCGAAGTATGCTCATCTGTTGGAGCGTACACTTGCACTTCTCAGGCCTTAAAAACACTACTGAAGCCACGATTGGCCAGGCCACCTAGTATATCCAATTTAATTGATTAAATATGTAAACAGAAAGACAGTTTCTCTCTATGTTTACACTAGTTTTTGTCTATTGTTGACTAAAAGGAACTGGGGGTCAAAACATAGACCCATCCTTGTCCCATCTCAATTGATTCAATAAATTGGGTCAGTATGGTAACATTAATTATCAATATTATGTTTGTTATAGCTGTACTATCATTATCCTGTTATTTTAAACAAGCTCTGGTTGTTGAAAAACAATGAACAATCAATTCAGAATGAAGAAAGATAGTAAGTTATACTTCATATATTATGAGAATCCTATTTGCATTTATGCCAAACATTCGGTGCTATGAATTATGATCGATATTCTGTATTCAGCAATGTTTTTGTCAATAAAAAGAACGACTCATCGTAAATCGCTCATATTTATTTATATTTTTGATAAGCAGAAGACTTAAAAGGGCATAGGGCCCCGGGTGTCGGAAGTCTAAGAGCTGTGAGCAAATTTGGCGAAGCCCACCATGGCTGCAGGATTATTAGGTTTTAGTCAGTTAAAGCCTGACTCCATGACGGCCATGCTCCAATCAGAGTGAAAAAGGAAACACTGAACCATCGTTCTCGAAATTACATATAAAATGGCATAATCTCAGAATTACCAATCAAAAAGTAGCTTAACATGGACATATAATCTGAATTAATAATACTAATTATTCAGTTCCCATGTGAATGTAAAGCTACCTTTTATAACGTTAGTGAGTGGAAGCTCAAACAAGACAATCTAAGGACCACACAATCTAATGCTCTGTTACAAACTGTGTCAAGTAATCTACATAATAAGCAGCTTTGTAATATTCAAGCTTTCCAACATTGTAAATGAAATCATAAAGTCTAAGAAATATTTTGATCCCAAATATCTACAAACCTAAGAAAATATTAGCAAAGACGTTGATGGTATCGGAAAACTTACTTCAAAGCCGAGTTGTTTTTAGAAATGTTGATAACCCAGATGCAGTTAGGAGATCTATAATCTGCAGTAGTCTTAGCATCTGACGAAAACATCTAAGTACCTGAAAGGAAAAAACTTAGATACCTATCTCATCGACTCAGAAGAAACACTTCTAGCGAAGTATGACGAGGAAAACCGATTCCAAGTAAAAGAAGGATTCATAACGATAAAACGCTTATGATTGACGCTAACGTGAGGCTTTTCTTGATATCCTTAGTTAGGAGAACCAAGGTTTACGGACATAACCCGATCGCCAAACTTAAGCGGTAGAGGATAGGGCAAATTTCTCGAAGAACAGAGTTTCGATAGAGTCGAATGGTTCTGGAGTGGCGACCACGTACCGGAAGACGCAGCGCTAGAAGGAGGGCTGGAAGATGGACCGGCGACCTAGTGAAGGTCCCTGGAATCCGATAGATGCGAGACACACAAGACTGTTCGTTGTGGCTATACTTGGAGGCGTATGTCCAGGAGATGATGATGATGATGAACGTACACCAAATACAAGATACCAAACTAACCATATAATTTTCATTATTTGCAGGTACTCCGGAGTTCAAAGCAGCATAACGAACCACAGTTCTACGAAAGGCAAGTATGCATTACACCACTTTAATGGCCATTCAATTAAATCAGATTCCTTGATGCTCGTAAACCATTAAGGTAAACACTTGACTGTTCAGAATTACCGCTAAGTATCAACAGACTGTTAAAGCCACATTACTTTTATGGCCAGTTCTTAACCACGATGGTAGCCATGGTAAACAACGATTTGCCAGACAACAGGTTGGTGATATTTAGGTACATAAACATAAAACTCTTTCAAAAAGTAACAACACTAAATATTAGTTTAAAAGACGAAATGTTTGGAAATGGCATACATAGTTCAAGGCGATATGAGAACCGAATATAGGAAATGAAAATGGTCAACGTTTTGAAGTAGGGTGGGATACTTATGTTATTATTAAAATTTTAAAGGTGATATAATAAAACATGCATGACATAAAGATTACTCTTACGATTTGTCGGTTAAGGTACTTGATGTTAGAAGTTGTAGGCGCGAGCTTGCGGACGACGAACAATAGGTAGTTCGCAGTCTGTTAAGGACCGAGTCCAACTGCACGACTCATCGACGGCGCGTAGTGTTTCACGCTCGCCTCAAACGCATGTCTACAATACCGTGGGAGCCTCATTAGGGCCGATGCCCGTAAGGGCCGCGGAACAATTGAAGAACACACGTGGTTGTAAGTCAGTAAAAGTCTGACACGTCCACTCGCTCCACCCTAGAACGGAAGAAGCCCTTTGATGATCTTCCACCTCAAAAACATAGAGGATCTTAATGAATTTTAACAGTGATACAATTAACAACATTTTGGGAATTCATTGTACGTAAAGATAAGGAGTGGATTTCTCTGCAGGAGTCTCAACATGGGGTCTTTAAGTCCAGAGTGAATAGGTTACTTCTAGGCAAGCGAGCACCACCGTCGACCACATTATCACTTACCATAAGTTGAGATAGTGGTCAAGCACGAGCCTATCAATAATAAAAATAAAACTGGGCAAGTGCGAGTCGGACTCGCGCACTAAGGGTGATACTGGACTCGCGCGCGTTTTCCGGTTCCGGGTTTTTTATGACGTAACAACAAATTTACAGTTTTCAGATTTATTCCTATATTTGTGCTATAAGACCTTGCTTTATGCCAAATTTCAGTTTTTTGCGACATAAACGGCCGTATCTATTTTTTTTCGTTAACTTCGAAGTTTGGTTTTTTCACATCTTCAAAGGACCGCTGACCTGAGCATATTATGTTTTTATTTCAAATCGATACTTTCACGCGTTCTCGAGATAAATAGTCTTGACACACAGATAGACAGACGGACGGACAACAAAGTGCTCCGTTTTGTCCTTTTGAGGTACGGAACCCCAAAAATACATAAGGTATTCCAGTTATTTGTCAGTTACAAATAATCAATGACCAGTAAAGGCGGTTTCTTTTCAAATGAGGCGTGATTAATATCGTAGGTACAGTTTATGAGATGATGTCATAACTGACACTCAACGGTTTATATAGCCGTGTATCGTTAGCCAAAAATAGAACAAATTATCTCCCGTCTTTACTGACTCGAGGCTATGAAGATTTTCTGTAGAAATGCTGCGGAAACCCCTTGGAGTACACAGAGAGAGCTGATGCGTGGAGATATGATGATATAGAGATGCGGACTTGATCGTGTGATTTAGGCACCACGGCCCCTTAAAAGGCAACTGAAAGAACAGACGTAGGTTTTAATCAATAAAGTCTGACACTCCTTCTTACTCCACCCAGAGCGGTAGAAATTATTTGATGATTGAGATAGGTGGGACCTAAAAAAAATCGCGCACGATGGATTCCGTAGCATTATCTACACAATACTAAACGGTCTAGACACTATACAATACAAGCAGAAAAAGCACGTTTGTTGTATGGGAGCCCCCCGTAAGTATTTTATTTTCATTTTTAACCGACTTCAAAAAGAAACTATATATACTACAATTCACAAAAAAAGGTCTTCGGTTGTTCTTTTCCTAAAAACATGCTTCCAGATTGGTACCATTTTTTTTTTCAAAATCAAGTTCTGATGATGGAATCCATGAGGCATCGAGGGAACTCCTCAAATATTATAGGCAACTATACAGTGATTTTGGTATTTTCGTCGAGAACTTAAGCATTTACAGTCAAAAAGTAATCTTTGATGATGATGAAGTGGAACTGAAGAAGAAGACCAGAAATGAAGACAGTTAAGCGACTATGAAAATACAAATAAATTAATAGTTATGTTGAAAATGGTATCATCGAAGTGACCTGATAATGATGATGGAACCTTCAGTTAGGCACCGGAACTCTGTTATTAATCAATGTATCCTAGCCGTGTTTGGGCTTATTAAAATTGTCATGAGATGCACTTTGGCTATAAGGTACTATCGAACTGATCTGATGATGGAGCTGGAAGGTGGAATGTAGATTCAGGAACTTCATAATAAAACAATGTATCCTAGCAGTGTTTGGGTTGATTGCAATTCCGAATTTAAAATTAAACATTAAAATAAAAAAAAAACACTAAAAGGATCAAAATAACTTTAATTTTGGAAGTTGGTGTTAAATAAGAAACAAACAATCCCGAATAAAGTTTTTATTTTTTTTAAAGGAGTTTTAATATATATATTTATTTTTAAAGTGAAAATACAAATAAATATTTAAGCTGTTTCTACCTGATGCCGTTATTATTATCGAGCAAAAACGGCAAAAAAAAAACACGGGTGTTGTATGGGAACCCTACTTAAATATTAATTTTATTCTGCTTTTAGAATTTGTTGTTATAGCGGCTACAGAAATACATCATCAGAGAAAATTTCAACTGTGTAGCTATCACGGCTCATAAGATAGGTACAGCCTGGTGACAGACAGACGGACATCCGGTGGAGTCTTAGTAACAGGGTCCCATTTTTACCATCAGGGTACGGAGCCCTAAAAATGTGAAGATATAACTGAGGAAGCGTATCTTACCGACGATAAGGAAATTTTGCTCAATATAGATTTTAACTTATAAATTCCAAGACGATAAAACCAAGACGAAAATAAACTAAATATTCGATAACTAAAATCACAGTTCACATTTCGCCGAGAAATAACAAGCTTAAATAGGAAGCATGCCTGTTTTGTTTATCTTTCATATCAAACTTGATAGGCTTTTTGGTACCAGGAAAACCGTTGCTGAATTTGTATAATGAAAACGGAAGCGATGTAAGGCTCGGCGCAAACGGGCCACTGACCACAGCCACTAGTGACTAGCGACAGCGACTTAATATACTTTTTCATATATTTTTTATAAAAGTGCCGCACGCGTGTAACCAGTGGCGGCTACAAGCTACAGCAGTGGCTCCACAAAACACCGACACCCGCCACTATCGCACCTGCTGCACCCCCCGCTCAGTTAACCGTTAGACGTTCTATTTCATGCGCGAGCAAACTTTCCGTGTCGGAGTGCATCGTAAGACTGCTGACAGCTGGGAACGGGTTATAAAATGTGGTGGCTTCCGAACACTGGTGGCTGTCGCTCGCTTCTGACACAGTTACAAATGTGGCGGTAGCGCGTGACAGCCACCGGTGGCTGCGGTCGGTGGCCCGTTTGCGTCGAGCCTAAATGTTACATTTTTATGAACCACCGCCTGGTTTGAGCACCTTTCGGCACGTCACCTTTCTGAATTATCTATTGTTAAGGTTGTCGAGCAACTTTCAAGGTTCTGTCGCGTTTATTGGTACAAGTATTCTTGAGGCTTTATGGACTGTTTAGCGTTTGCCATTTGAGAAGATGTTTTGAGGTTGTTTTTATATGTTAAGAGGGCCTTTCCTGATCCGTTTATCGACAACGTGAGCTTGGTTTAAAAGCTTCTTGTTTCATCCAACGCTATGATTGATAAAGAGGCAACGCGAAATACGAGGAAATACCTACGTGTTTATTTTAAACTTCACATAAGTGAGCTTGTATCTCTATTAATCAAGCTAACATTATTATTAGCTAACATTGTCCATATACGAGATATCTCGTACTTACGGCACCAGCAATATTACTACTTTCATTAGAGGCCATCTACGTTCGTATAGGCCCTACGATATATCTCGTAAGTGAGAGAACTATATGTACATACAGAGAGACACGATTATGATTTGTTTACTTACTTAAGATTCACATTTCACCCACATCTGCAAGCTCCGACAGATCTCATATGCATGATATTACTTGATGTCCTGAATGAATAATGTGCGACGTGGTAGGAAGCGAGAATTTCCATTCCTCGCAAGTGTCAAGGGTCATAATCTTAGCCGTATAACGTCGTATCTTCAGACCCGTCGTTTATCACTGTCTTCACCCAAAGATTCGTCCTCATATGCAGTAGATTCGCCGACATCCACTTAAATTGTAAAGTCAAGATTTAATCTAAAAGATACGGATCGTAGGAAGCCGGTAACGATGAGTCTCCGGTATTGATAGTGGAGGAAATGGCTTTTAGACTTTGGACAGTGTCGAATTTTATAGACTTACTAGCGGTCCTGATAGATGTTTTCCTACCGGAAAGCTGGCTTTTTGTCAGATAAAAAATTGAGAACACCATTGCAGTGCCGCCTATCAAGTCCAGTTGTATTTGTTTTCAACCCTCAATCGAGCCACTCAAAGACACACACAAAGATTAATCCAAATCTGTCAAGTCGTTTCGGAGGAGTTAGGAGACAAACGATCTGATAGGCCTAAGTTATCTTTTTGTTTTGTTATCCGAATTCTTTTGTAAGTTGCCGTTATTTTTGAAGTCACAGAGGCATTCCTGAAGATTTTAAAAATAATTAATTACGAAACAAGCTAACACAAATTAGATAAGACAAGAAAACATTTTAAACTCACTTAGAAAGCCGATACTTGAAAAGGTCAAGTCGAAAAAAAGGCTATGAGGCATCTAAAATTACGCTACCGTCTTTAATTTGACGAAAGTGAAACATAACGCAAATAGAAACACAATAGGGGCCATTCATTAATTACGTAAGACGATTTAGGAGGGGTGGGGGTCTTATTTTTTTCAACCATGTCTTATTTTTTTTTTTGCAAAGGGGTGGGTCTTGATAGTTTTTACGTAAGATCACAAAAAATACGCAAAGTTAACATTTCAAAAAGCGCTGGTGCCGATGTACGCTCGGATGCGTATAGTTAACCTATTTCTATGGCAACGTCATCGTCACTGCATCTTCTAGCTTGTGAACTAGACGTTACTTGTTTGCGAAAACGACTTTAAAAATAAACACCAAACCAACCAAACGTATATCCATTTTTTCCTATAGATTCTTAGGGGAGGGGTCGGCCTATTCTTATTTAGGAGGGGAGGTCAACAGAAACTAGTCAAAATCGTCTTTACGTAATAAATGAGTGGCCCCATACTGCTCAGTAATCCAGTCACAATACCTAAACGTTTGATGCATACCGATCATTATAATGGCGATAAAACTTCATTGTCGATGCCCATAGGATCCTCTGTACCACCATACTTGCTATATGGTGATTAATAGCTGGTGACACACCTGAATATATTGCGATGATTGACTATTGTTGGTAAATTGGCTTTTGTTGATGGATTATGAACATTACGATCCAGTGCACGTGGGTATGATTCATCTACCTAGTTTAATAGCTCCAATTAACGTCAATTCACCTTTGATATTTCCAGTATTTATCGCTCTGTTATGATTTTTACGGATGTTAAGGTTAATAGGTGGACACAACAGTTTATTATTCTGTTATTTTATGTACCGGAAGGTGTTTTACACTAATAAAAGGCTAAAGATTTACACTAATAAAAGGCTAAAGAAATATAGCAACTTTAGCTACTACCTAGGTGTCTTTAAATCAAGAGTGAATAGATTATTTCGTGACAAGCGTGCTCCATCGTCGGCCGAGTACCAGACCAAGTACGAGTCGAACTCGTGCACTGAGGGTTCCGTACAAACTTGCTTACGAGTACCTATGAAAACAGTTCAATTCCCGAATTGAGTTTTCAGATATTTTTCTGTACTTGTGCTATGAGATCTTGCTTCATGCCAAATTTTAGTGTTCTAGTTCAACAGGAAGCCATATGAATTTTGATTTCCTTGATAGTGTTCAAATACACGTTTTTTGCGACTTAAACGGGTGTATCTTTTTTTTTCGTTAACTCAGAAATTTGATTTTTTCACAGCTTCAAGGAACCACAAACTTATGTATATGGTTTTAATTTCATCTCGATACCTCCATGCGTTCCCGAGATAAAGGGTCTTGACAGACAGACAGACAGCAAAGTGATCCTATAAGGGTTCCGTTTTTTCCTTTTGAGGTACGGAACCCTAAAAAGACTGCAGATTTCAATCACGTGGTGACAAGCGGCTCGGATGATTCTATGTATGATAATACACATTATAAAGCTGAAGAGTTTATTTGTTTCAACGCATTATTTTCAGGAACTACTGGTTCGAACTGAAAATATATTTTAGTGTTGGATAGCCCATTTATCGATGAAGGCTCATGACTAGCTTCTGCCAGCGGCTTCGCCCGCGTTAATATTGGTTGCTCCATATAAACTTTAGACACCCGTTTCATCCCGCTAGGGGCAGAATTTTGGAAAATCCTTTCTTAGTGCTCGCCTACGTCATAAAAGGAAGCCTCGTGCAAAATTTCACACTCATAGTCCCAGTAGTTTCGGCTGTGCGTTGATATGTCAGTCAGCCAGTTTCTCCTTTTATATAATAATATATAGATAACGAAACAACATGGAACGGAGCAGTATCACAGAATAAGTAAATAATACAAGTGCAGTATTCAAAGACGCGGGTGAAACCGCGGGGACAGCTATAAACAATATATGTTGGTTAAAAATAGAAAGATCATAGTGTTGAAGTAGGATGGATTGGTTTTTGCTATACCTACTCCAACAAAGGCACTATGTGGTTTGGTCTAAGATCGATTGTGCCCCTTGTTAGTGTCTTACGTGGACATTACATCATCAATTTTGTGTCGATTAGATTCGATACTTTGGTTTGATTCACGAGCAATCTAGCAACATGTAGACGTAGATTAACGAAACAAGTGATTGGAGGATCCGTCGGGAGTAACGGATATTCAAATTCTTCGTAGTCGACCTCCGTGTCATGTTCAATTTTTATTTTATTTTTTATTATTGATAGGCTCGCATTTGACGACTATCTCACCTGACAGAAGTAACCTATTCCCTCTTGACTCAAAAGTTGTAGTTTGAAGTATGTTCAGTATATACTCTAGCTTCGTACGTTTTATAAGTGCCCAATGTGTAGGCCTATGTCAAATAAAAACTTTTGACTTTAACTTTGACTTGACTTGTAGGTGCCCCAGTTCAGAACATGAGCCACACGCTAGAGTGCCCCATGTTCCCAACTTGCACCTTGAAGGATTTAATGAGTGCCACCGATGCTGCCACCTATTGAGCTCAAACCGTTTGACGAGTTTACCATCGATTCGAAAAGAATAAGTAAATACTTTACCCAAACGAAAATTAATCATCTTACTGTTATCATAACAAATCAAATTAAACTACACAAATGAATTCAAACAATCCAATTTAAAAGTAATAAAGAACATTAATATCCGCCCTTACAAATAACCAGCAGCGTGCCACCGGTAGTAAATCACGGCCATCTTGGTATGCCAGTCGCGGCGAGTGAAAACTGTGGCCGACGCCGCTGTATTAGGAATGCGAGTAAAAGTATCCAGACGCCGCTGTAGAGGCGCCATGGTACTGCAAAGTTGGGAGACTGTCCTAGTGAACTCAAAGAAAAACGAGTTTTCTAAAATATGTACGTACTACGTTCTAACTTCAGCCAGCGGCTTGGAAGTCGCTTTCTCCATAAACTTTGGACCCCCTCTTCATACTCTTAGGGGGTAAATTTTGAAAAATCCTTTCTTGGTGCTCGCCTGCGTCATAAAAGGAAACCTTGTGCAAAATTTCACGCTCCTAATCCCAGTAGTTTTGGCTGTGCGTTGATGTGTCAGTCAGTCAGTTGCTCCTTTTATACCTAGATGATAAGCAAGAGGTTTTTGTAGAAAAAAAAAACATGTAGATGAACAATTAAAATATACGACAACAGAAGAAAACAGACAAATAGATAAAAAAGTCTTGTTTCTCAAGAAATTTCTTCTACCACAACTGTGATAGAAGAGCTGTTAAAATAGATGTAGACACCGTATGTAAGTGTAGTAAAAAAATAACAGTTAACAATCGAGAATGGTACAGAAGAACATTATACATTTACCCCGAGTAACATGGAATAATTGTGGCAATTCATGAAAGAAATGGCGGGACGATCTGAACAGATTTCTCCAGAAGTGGAAAGTCCCTCTTTTCTTCGCGCGAGCTCGCGAAAGATGGAAGGAGGGGAGAGTGAAGCGCAGGGGTGGAAGTCTTTGGTCAAGAGAGAGATAGGATAGAACAGGCAAGTATAGAAAGGTAGAAGAAGAATTCTGGAAGAAATACACACAGTACAGTTAAAAAAAAACTTAGTAACAGTATCGATAACAGTAGGTACCTAGTGAAGTAATTGATTGAAACGAAACCCCTAATTCAATTGACAGCACAAAAATTTCCAAACCCCGAAAACAATAAGCTTGTGATTCGTTCTGGTCAGTTAATCTTATTGTTTCATTAAATAAGGGCATGGTAATTGATACGTAGCCTTGAACTGCTCAATTCATTATTATACACGAGTACACTGAGCATCGCGTGCGCAACCGATATATATCAATTAAATCCGTGTTATACTGACGTAAGCGCATCCATTCGATTATGACATGCTGTGCTATATTTGAAGGTAATAATTTGAGAAGAATTTTGGCTTACGTTTTGGATAGGTATTTTTATTGCTGGATGGATACCTGAAGAAGTTATTAGATATCTGCTAAAATATTTGGGGATATTTTAATAGAGATAACTATTATATATATAGACCGCAAATTCATTGACGCCTTTGAGATGTAGTGCTGGAGAAGGATATTCCGTATACCATGGACAGCATTTCGGATCAACGTATCCATATTGCGAGAAATCTGCTTGCGGTTGTCGTCAGTGTCTACACAAGATTCTACAATACTTCGTTCACATTGCAAGGAAAGATGGTGGCAACCTCGAAAGGCTCATTGTGACCGGCATAGTGGATGGGAAACGGCCTCGTGGATGCAGCCCAATACGTCGGTCTGACCAGATCCGCACCACTCTTGACTCTACGCTATACAATGCCCTTCACACCGCTAGAGACAGAAACAGATGAAGGAATATCGTTCGAATGAAAGTGATGAAACGGGGAGGGTGGATGGAGCAGATCGCATTTAAGGGGCTATAGGCCACCACGAAATTCGGTTAGAAAGATTATTATTATTTTAATAATAATATTATTAATCTGTTTTGAATTATTCAGCTGATGTTAGAAATCAAGAATAAGTCGCAGTGAACCACACTATCAGTGTCACTGTACATATAAAACAATACTCCAAGGATTATGTCATGTTATTTTTACAATGCATTTACTTTCGTTCTATAAAATATTCTACGAACACGTGTGCCAATGGCTATTGGAGTTATGAATCATTTTCACCATTAGCATAATCAGCCTTATGTTCCCACTGCTGGGACTCAGGCTTTTCTAGGAGAGAGAACGGGCCGTAATCCACCACGGGGGCCCATTGCGGGTTGGTGGATGTCATAATGTCTTCGACGGTTTAGTTCTCAGACATGCTGGTTTCTTCACGATGGTTTTCTTCACCGTTTTGAGAACAGTGGTGCTGAAATAAATTACACAAAATAATGCTCCTGGCTGGTCTGGCCTAACATTGAAAAAGATCTCAAGAAAGCAAAATGGCCATAATCGACAACCCAAGAAAAACTGTCATGAATGACGCAAAATTGACGGACAAAGAAGAATAATGCGCCTAACCGGGCTTGAACCCGCGACCTACAACTCTTAAGTCTGGGCCTTTACCACTGGGCCACTACTGCTGTTTTAACCATTTTTTTTAAATTTTTATTATTGATAAGCTCGCGTTTGACCACTATCTCGCTTGATGGTAAGCGATGATGTGGTCGACGATGGAGCACGCTTGCCTAGAAGTAACCTATTCACTCTTGACTTAAAGATCCCTAAGTTTTAGCTATCAGGAAACACAAACTCCGGCAGGGAATTCCACTCCTTAACTGTACGCATAATGAATGTGTTCCCAAAACGCTTTGTAGGTATGGGTGGGATGTCCACCATGTACGCATGGGCGCAACGCCGTACGTCTAGTGGTCCGATGATGGAACGGACTTGAATTGTGCAATTCCAACGCACACTCCCCGAAATGTAATCGATAGAAAACCATTGCCTACAATGATTCGCATGAAAGTCATAATAATATAATAAAATGGTGTGTGAAACACAATCTTTACATAAAATAAGAACGTCGCTTTCAGCGTCTGTCTGTTTGTCCGCTAACTCCTAAATTACGCAAAGCATTTTGATTCAGTTTTCACTAATAAAAAAAACAAGGCTTGCAACTCAGTTCTTCTACTTTAAAAATTTGTGAGATCCACGTAATACCAAGTCGGTTAATTTATTCATTCCTTACTTAAGGGACCTTGATGACCTATATTTCACACTAATAAACGAGGAAGGTTAATGTACCTATATAATTTGCACCCGTGCAAAACCAGGGCGGGTCACTAGTCAATCATATTTAAGATTGCTATGCTGTAGTCTTTTTCTTTTCCAGCCAATTACATGACTGAGGTGTTACGTTTTTAATTACAATTAAAACTGAATGCTTTCAATTTATTTTACGACAGAAATGTATAAAATAATAGCTTACGTAAAACTGTGATGTTATTAACGTATTTCCTTTTCATTTTCCGGAACGAGAGAAGTGTCCAAAGCAATAGACAGGCGATTAAAGAGACCAGAAACTAATTACTTTTGTGTTCTTATTCGCAATCCTTAGCGAGGGAAATGTTTTGAGGAAAGCTTTGACTATGAATGGCTATAGGAGTAGAAAAATAAACAAATAAATGATGGATGGACTGTGTAAAAGATGAAATCATCAAATAACTCTTCTTCTGGAACGGGTTCCTTTAAGCTAGAACTACATAAGACCGAGACGCACACGTATAACACGCCTGATTTGTACGTAGAACGACGTCGCGTCGTGTGGCGTGGATTAAGTGTAGCTCTACAAGTCTACATTCCATATAAAATGTATGGAGATTGACGCGCTCAGATCGGCGTGAATGGCACACTTGTGCGCAGTGTAGTTCTAGCTTTAGTTGCTTTGTTTTTGCGGGGGCTATGGTAACTCCTTCGAACAATCTGCAGGCCCGACAATTTTGTTCATATCTCTTTAAGGCGCGTGTGAAACACAAGGCGCCGTCGACCCGGCCTGTTTCTTACCGGACGGCAGGACGGCGAGCTTTTTGAAATGTCTACAAAGTTTGCTATCTGAAGACGAAAGAAAAATTTTTATTTGACGGAAAAGGCGCAAACTTAAAACTAACATATTGCAAACATTTTGCATGACAAAAACATAATTATAAATAAAATATATGCGCCACGTCCGAGCAAAACGGCCGTACGCTCAGCATAATGCCGTGTCCACACGCAAAATGCGGTGAGTTCACAGCGCTGGTTTTAAGCGTGGGCCGGTGACGTTATCAACTATCTCGCGTACTTACGTCAGCAACCGTAGGGGCCCAGCAGGGTCGAAGCCTACTGGGGCCACGGGTGATGCAAAAGAGATCCCCGGGGCCCTGGAACAATGGCTAAGAAGGAACCGGAGTGAGTTTTTAGTCCGTAAAAGTCTGACACGCCCTCGCGCTCCGCCCAAGGGCGGGGGATGTCATTAGATTATTTACACACCTAAAAAAAATCTACGCATCTAAAAAATCTCGTAAGAAAAAACAGTTAATTTCAAAAGTTCAAAACAAACCATTAAAACAAGAAAAGTGATCAAAGAAAAGAAATTGCCGAGAACTTTTCTCGAGAGTTTAGTTAGTAACTCAATTACTGTGGCTAATAGAAATTAAAAAAAAAATACTATTAATTAACCCGTGAATATTGGATGTCCAATCATGTAGCGTGCAACTAATTTATTAATTAGGTCGGACGAAGTAACTGCAAAAGTGTACTGGTTAAGGTAGGGTTAAAAAACTCGTTATTGAATTTTAATTAAACTGTTTTAGAAACTTGGTCTTTTGCTCGCATAGACATTACTTCATACTTTGTTTACCTATAGGTAAACTTTAGAAAAAAAAACTGGCTTCTGCCAGTATGGAGTGTAAGTGAAAATAGGTTTTTCCATACAATCTATAGACCTCCGTTTCACTCCTTAGGGGGTGAATTTTGGGAAATCCTCTTTTAGGAATCATTGTGCAAATTTCACGACTTCGACCGTGCATTGATATGTCAGTGAGTCAGTTTCTCCTGTTATCTATATAGTTTTTTTCTTAGCCTGTTCTGGCCCACTCCTGGGCAAATATATGCTCGTATATTAACTGCTCGTATTATTATTAGATAACTAGCTCTTGCCCGCAGCTTCGCCCGCGTATTTAAAATATAGCATATGTCACTCAGGAATGAAGCAGCTTTCTATCAGTAAAAGAAATTTAACATTCAGACCCGTTCTTTCAGAGATTACCTCATACAAACAAGTAGTAGTTAGTAACATAGTGGCGAACAATGGGTAGCTCTCCGTCCGATCGTCCGGTAACCGTCCGGACCGAGCCCAAGTCGTCGACGTCGCGTAGTGTTTCATGCGCGCCTCAAGGAAATGTCAGCAACCGTAGGGGTCGAGCAGGGTCGAAGCCTACTGGGGCCATGAGTGATGCGAAAGAGATCCCCGAGGCCCTGGAAAAATGGCAAAGAAGGAACAGGAGTGGCTGTTTAGTCAGTCTGACACTATCTCGCGCTCCGCCCAAGAGCGAGGGATGTCATTTTTTTTAGATTTTCCCACTCGAAAAAAAAGGAGTTGATAATATTTCCTCTTAAATCCCGGAATCATATACAGCGATTCAATCCAGGGATTTATAAAACAGCAAAGTACTTATTGCGCTTTGAATACATTTGAACTCAATTATTATATTGAAGAATCTTGTTATATTCTAAAACTGTTAAATATAAAAAGTTTAGTACGCAATTCTAAAACATAATAAGATTCTAAGGGCCTGCGCAAACTTGAGAAAAGACTGAGTTAGACAGACTTGTCTACGACGCCGCAGACTTGTCTACGACAAGACCGTTTTGAGACGTCCAGTATTGCCAACAGTTACACTAACTTAACACTTGAGTCAACTTTTAAAACCACCAGCAAAAAATTATGCCACACACAAAATCACAAAATTTCCCACAAAAAAAAAATGTGATTGTACGGAATAAAATAGGTTATTAGTTTCCTTAAATAATAAGTGTTAAAAATTAACAATCAGTTGAACAGAATACCCATTTGTGGGTAAATTAACATTAGTAGGTAAATCAACATACAAATTATTCAATAACAGCTATGAATTAATTCGTCTTCAGACGAATCATTTTTGTTTGCACATGATCGTCGGTATCAGATTGATAATTATGGATTCTATGGTGCTGATTTACACCCGAGGTGTCGCATTTTTAGTAAGAAATTGAATTTTAATGATTGTTAATTTATTATTTCTTAGATTCTTAGCACTTTTTAGCCTGACACACAAGTCTAACCTAGTTCAGGCAAAAATGCATTGTATGCGTTATAATTGTTTTTATGTATCCTAATAATATAAATGTGCCACTTTTATTAAATAAACGATATTCTATTCTATTCTAAAGCACTAGAAAAATCCAACTAGCCACTAAAACCAATATTTCGCAACTAAACGGGGGATTAAAACCACCAGTTTTAGTGGAAAATCCGCTAAGTTGCAACACTGGCCGTACACTGCTAGAACGTTTTGTCTTGATGGTGTGCGCCGTGTCGTAGACAAAACAGTCTTGTCGCAGACAAAACAGTCTTGTCGCAGACAAGTCTGCCACGTCGTAGACAAGTCTGTCTTAGACAGTCTTGTCTCAAGTGTGCCCTAACACAATTTGTCGCCTTTGTAATATCAGGTAGCGTGATTCAACTGCTCCTAGGATGAATATTTTTATCTCTTGCTCAACTTCCTCTTGAAATTTAAACTCTTTGCAATACCTCTCTGAACATTAGTTTATGTGTTCTGAAAGTTTTATAGCTTCATTATCGTTTATTTGTGCTAAATAATGTTTGTTTTATTTAAATCTGTTGAGATTGCAATCTTGTTGTTGGTCATTATTCAAGATTATCTAATGTTAAGCTAGTACTTTGTGTGGGAATGAGAATAAAAATCGAGTAGCCTCATAGCAGCCATAATTATATACATATATTACAATATCCTTCGTCAGTTGCTGATTTTTTATTTAATTATCTTTATTAAGAGTCACAGAGTGATTCCTGGCCACTGTAGACTTGCGGCCGGCGAGCAATGAATAGCTCGCCGTCCGGCGAGAACCAAACCCGAGTCGACGGCGCGGTACATTCTACGTGTGCCTGTTTGTTTTTTTTTTTTTTTAAATCAATCAATTTTAATTAAATGTCTTATGCCCTTTTTATGGAATTTCATCACTAACAATTACCTACGTACACATCACCAACACAACAGACACGACTTATGTATAAACAAACCAACATGTAACTCTTAATTGTCACAACAATAAGAGTAATGAATAAATTATTAATTAAAAATCTGTCTAAATGAGCCTTTACTGTAACAAGCCTAGACCTTTTACTCTAAAAAACAAAAAATGCTTTATGCTTTTGCTTTTATTTGGTGTTCTGTATTCGTATGCGTGCGTGTGTACTGTTTGAGTGTATTTTTTTGTAATAAGACGGTAAAATTCTGACCCGCTCTCTCGCTCCACCCACAGCAAATGAAGTTATTTGATGTTTTTCTGCTATCAAAAAGTACAGGACAAATATCTTGAGGATACCAAGCATCTCCTGGACACAAGGAAATTAAGACATCTACCAATCCGCACTAGGATCGCATTAGTAGATTACAGTCCACTTCCTCTCACAGAGAGAAGACCAACTCCCAGCACTAGGAACAGTTTGAGCTAGTAAAGTTCGTAAGTTACGTAAGTAAAGTTTTCATCCTTGTGATCATTTCACAGCTTTTATTTATTAAAGAAATAATTAGAAAACAAAAATATCCGCTTAAAATAGAACAAGTTCATGCATTTCTCATCCAACATCCGACGCGTCCAAAATTTTCATTAGAAGACTGATCATTTCATATTATTTAGAAAAGTAATTAAAACCTTAATTTATACCGACTAATCATCAAAATCAGCAACGGTTCCATTTAAAACTAATATTGGATACGTATCGCATCACCCATTTTCACTGGAACCATAAAAGCGTGTTGCTTTACACTTGTTCCAGAATTCCACATAGTTCAACAATGTTTACTTTAAGGCCTACGCAGACTGGGACGGCATGGCAAAGGATTTATAATTTTACCAACCGACATTCAAACTATCTATAATATGTATGTACTAAGAAATATATGAGTATGTTTATCAGCTGTCTAGTAATCATAACATAAGCTCTGATTAGTTTGGGACTAGACGGCGTTATGTGATAGTTGTGGTATATAAAAAAAACATATCGAAATAGAAATACGACATAAATTTCTATGCTTTTTAAAATGATTCCGTGGCATCGAAAGGGATATCATCGCACGACATTGAAAGACGCTTCACGGGTGTCGTGACAACGGCTTGTCGAAGGATGCTGGCGCCCGTCAACACTATATCAAACGCTATGACTTATGACTGAAATGTGTATCGGGCAGCAGAAGCTGTTGGACGTGACGTGGCAAGGCGCTGGACTGCAGCGGTATCTAAGCGGCTAATGCGCGCTGACTGGCGGCAAAATCCTTTGCCATGCCGTCTCGGTCTGCGTAGGCCTTTACGGAAGTGGGTGGAGGGGGGGAGTCCACACAATTTCACTTTTGTACCTGGTAGATGGCACTTTTTTAATTGGTTCTCGATCGAGAAGGTCGTGTCAGCCATTTTGATATTTGGGGCCTTCGTGTATCTACAGCATTTTTTGTTTGACTAGCCTAGATTAGTTTTGGTTGGGTCGGTTAGTTATGCGGGTATACTAGTATTTTTTGGTAGAAATCCAATTGTTGGACGTCGACCGGTTTCATACGTTTCTTTTTCTGGATTAATTGGACTCGGTTTACTTTTAATTTCGAAGCTTTTCATTTTCTATCTCGTTTCTACGTCAAATGGAAATCATGACACGATTCGAATTGGTGGTTGAAATTTTTAGACTTATTTATAGTACCTAAATCATTGTGACAATTCAAAACAAGATAAACAGATTACAAAAGGATCTTTGATAAAAACACAACATATCATGCAAATAGAAATACTGCAGACAGAAAAGGAAAATTTATTTGTTTGTTTGTAAAGGGGATCTCGTAAAACCGGCTTACTACCGAAGGGATCAATCGGTCATGAGAAGCAAATCCCGGAGGGTCACGTGTTTAAAGTAGCCAGGGATACTTCAGTGGTGACGTATAACGGAACTGATATGTATTTCGTCTTCTGTCGTGATGGCATTAGCTATAAGAAAAAACTAGGTATGCACGAGTCGCACATTGAGGGTTCCGTACAAACTAGCTTATGTAAACAGTTCAATTCCCGAATCAAGTCTCGAAGATTTTTCTTAATCGGAAGAAGTATTTTATTTTATTTTAGGGACCGCAGACGTGAATATATGGTTTTAATTTCAAATCGATACCCCCACGCGTTCCCGAGATAAAGGGTGTGTAAAAATGATCCTATATGGGTTTTTTTTAAGGTGGGTAAATCATCTAATGACAAATCCCGCTCTTGGGCGGAGCCGGATATAGTGTCAGACTTTTACTGACTAAAAACCCACTCATGTTCCTTCTTTGCCTTCGTCCCAGGGCCCCGGGTTTTGCTTTCACACTACCCGTGGATCCCGTTTTTTTCCTTTTGAGGTGCAGAACCCTAAAAATAACTTATCTTGTTCTTAGTCGGTCTGTGCAGACATTTACCACGGTCTTCCTTGTTCTATCTTTACGGTGTCATCGTCGAGTTCAGCTTCTTAGCTAGATGGTTTTCGAGCATAACTCGCTAGCTTTCACTAGCGGTTCTACCCGCGTGAAGGTAGAAAATTATCCCAAGGGAACATCTCTCCGTATTAAAAGTATCCGATATCCTATTTCAGGACATGGTCGACCCGTGTGCCAAATCTATATATATAAAAGGAGAAACTGACTGACAGACATATCAACGCACAGCCGAAACTACTGGGACTAGGAGCGTGAAATTTTGCACAAGGTTTCCTTTTATGTCGTAGGCGAGCACTAAGAGAGAATTTGCCAAAATTAACCCTTTAATTTTTTTACTTAATTGATATAAACCAGTGCTTGACTGCGATCCCACCTGATGGAAAGAATTAAAGGAATGAGACGGGGGTTCAAAGTTTTATGAAGAAACCTACTTTCAAGTGAAGCAGCTGGCAGAAGCTAGTTTTATATAAATACTTTCAGCCGTTCGAGCCTGAAATGACAAACATATACTCACACACACACACACACCACGTACATACGAACTTTCACCTTTATAATATTGGTGTGAAAGTGTGATCAGTTAAAAGATTAACTAAATAGTAAGTAGGTGGGTTGCTCAGCTGACTGCTAAGGATGCTCTTGACGAACAGTAGATAGGTGCGTATCATACTTAAATATGTAACCAAGATTTATGTAATTCATAACATGATTTAAAAGAGTTTCCATGGAGTTTCTTGCACGATCTTCTCCATAGAGATCTACGCTTTGGAACGTGCAATTTAGATTCACTTTTTTGACTGACTGAAAATTCAAAAGTGCCTGTAAATATTTTATTTGAAATATTTTTTTCTGATTTCTGATCTTGATTTAACGAAATATGGTCCTACTTTATACCCGATTGCCTAGAAGGGTTATATTGGATAGAATAATTTGTCTAGATTATGTAATGGGTCCCGACTGTATTATATATTTCTATGGTTTCGACTGCTGCTGTTAGAATTATTATTTTTGATTATAATAAGTATGTTTTTCTACACGTCTGGACTGAAATTTATTTAATCTTTTCAGTTTTTATTTAAAGTATTTTTTACGCATTCATGTTTTTTTTTCTGATTAACTTAAAATACACTATCTAGTTGTTAAACTATTATATTATATCACAAATCATCTGGATTTAAGATAATGATAATTTAGCTAGTTTTATTGAGACAATAATGTTAGATAACAGTAATTTATTCATGTTCAGTGTAATACAGTTGTCATTAGATTAGATGAAAAGTAATTATAATGATTAGGGACTTATATCAGTAAAACTATTTGATAAACACAAAGCGCGTACCGGAAGACGCAGCGTTGTTAGGCCTCAAGGTGGACCGATGACGGGACCGGTTGTTATGGCGACACTTGGGAGAGGCCTATCGAATAGAAGAGAAGAGAATAAACTTTATTGTACACCAATAAAAGTAACATAACTTTAAATACACAAACTTAAATCAGTGGGTACAATGGCGGTCTTATCGTTGACAGCGATATCTACCAGTCAACCTTAGAAAAACCTAAGGCCGGTTCAACAGTGGACGTATTTTAGATGAAAATGAATAAATGATGAAACACAAAGCAGTAAGAACTAGTCCAAAGCCCGGTAGTAATACGACCGGATGGTGTATGACGTAAGCTAGCCGGACATCAGACTAATGTCAACTCCACTTCTTCCGAAAACACACAAACAAGCTAATAAAAATCTCGTACACACTCTAAATCAATATTTCTTTCTCGAACAAATGTCTTTACTGTCGCATGTGACTCAAACAGGACAGCTAACAGTTTTACTACACTTCCCACGGAGTATATAAATCTCCGTTTGACGTTTATTGATAGTTCCGTACGAGTAGCGACATCTGTTAATGCAACGTTCACTTTCATCGTACCAATCAGCTGATTGGCGCGCGAGTGACGCGTTGTCGTAGATCGTTCATAGATGGCGTTAGTAGTTGCAAAGATCAATGGTCAGAAAATAAATTTAACAAAACACTTTTTGGGCAGTCCTGTAATAAATGCAAAATACAATTTTGCTATATTACAGTACTGTATGTTTGTAAGAAGGTATCTATATAGGCTGTTCTGATAACACTATCATTGAGTACCAAACTCTCCTCCTGACTCCTGTGGGTCAGACTGGAACAAACGTCGGAAAAGAAAATTTGGATTTTTTAATTTTTGATATTGTTAAATATCATTAATTGTGTTTCAAATGTGATGTGCTGTATTTTCATTTACTTGGTACAGCATTTTTATCCACCTCAAAGGCAAATGGCGTACAAATAGCAGACTGTGTCTCGGTATCCATATTTTCATTCTTGATATTTCAGCTTGCTCCAACCTCTACATAGTTTCTATTCAATATATTACCACTACCACATCTTTTACGACTCGGAAAACCAAACCAAGGAATCGGGGAATGCAAAACATCTGCCTTAAATATATCAAATTAATTCCCAGAAACTCTGAAACAGAATTGTTATGCTGCAATGCACCATTTCTTAATATCCCTTATGTATCACTCCCCGACTTCCCAAATATAATTACAGTTGCAGCTTGAAGATAATTTCATTAGCAAAGCGTGTAACCTGCTAAACTGATTTAGCCTCTGTATTAACATGGATAAAGTCTTATTTAGGTTGTGGTTTTGTAGCTGAGACAGATTCATCGTTAGGAGAGAGTCTTGGTTTAGAATGACGGAAGGGAATCAAGCTTAAGCGGGTAACCGCCTGATCAAAGGATAACAGAGAGTAAATCACATAAACGCGCAAGTTTGTTGGTTGGTACTCATTTACACTCACACGCCTGTAAGGATTTGGATGAAATATGGCACACGGGTACACCATGTCCTAGAATAGACCGTAGGTACTTTTTATCTCGGGAGTAAGTACCCCAGGAATATTTTTTTATCGTCACGCACGTCAAATCGTTTTGTCTTGATATGGCCATGCAAAGAGGAATGATGAAACGCATGTTACTAAAAGAGTTCTGAGTATACATAAAGAAAGAAAAACATTTTATTTGGTGAAACAAGGCGCAAGGCGCATGTAGATGGATGGGAAGAGGCCAAAGAACAGATGGATGGATTGTGTGACGAGTGACATGAAAGTAAAGGGAATTAGTGATAGTGTGACAGGACAGAATAGAAGAAAAAAACGTGTTGTGCCGATCCCAAGTAATATGGGATAAGGGCAAGAAGAAGATGAAGAAGAGACGCTGCTGAAGCCGATGACAGAAGCTAGTATTTTTTATAGCTACTGCCAGCGCCTTTTCCCGAATGATAGTAGAAAATTACCCGAAGGGACCATACAGATATTCCAGAGCACGGTCTACCCGTGTAGAGTAGAGTAGAATAAACTTTATTGTTCACCAAAAAGTAACAAAAGTTAACAAACCTAAATAATAATAATATTACACAACTATTACACAACGCCATGTAGTCCCAAACTAAGCAGAGCTTGTGCTATGAGTACTAGACAACTGATAAACATACTTACACAAACATTTGTCCTGGGTGGGAGTCGAACCCTAGACCTCCGGCATAGCAGTCAGGCCCACTGACCACTAGACCAACAGGCCTGTCGAAAATCTATGGGTACAATGGTGAACCAAGTTTCATCGAAATTTATTCAGCCGTTCGACTGTGAAGAAGTAACAAACAAAGTTTGTGTGATTATTTTGATTTTGTTCATTATTGGCGGTAATCCAGCTCGTAGCAGTTACAGTGGAAAGTTCATCTTTATACTGTAACCGAAACTCAGAATTACCTTCATCCTTGTTTCCCCATCATTCTTGATTTCTCAGTGACAATAAACATGAACTTTCTAACCCGACAATTGATTGAATCGCTTACAAAACACGACTACTCTTTCAAGACGTGATTGGGTAACGAGATGAAACCTTATTTCATTTTTATATCCTTTAGGAACTACCTTTCCGCGTTGAGTAAGAATATTTTCTGTATCCTTTCCTCCTTTGTACAAAGTTTCATCATCCGGTGACGTTGTATGTATTCATATTGTAGGAACTAGTAAAAATTTTTTGTTGAAGCATAAAAAAGTTGGTCCTTTACTACGGATTATCATTTCATTAATTTTGTGTACTTAATTTTAAAATTAATTGAGACTTTTCGGCTTTGCACGGTGCATTTAAATTAGAAGTGCACTTTGTTTATCATCAGAATGCGGATGAAACATTCTAATGTTTTTGCACTACCTACTTGGTAGCAAATGTATCGTGTAAGCTGTCTACCGTAAGCTTCGCTGAGGTAGTCAATATTACAATAATATTTTCAGCTCCATTTTACTGAGATCGCGCTTGTTTCCATGATTCAACATGTTTTACAGTAGACTTGAGATACAAAATTACACCAAGTTTTAGTCACAATATCCACTAGGAATTTTGCAAATGAAACAGCCACTTAGCAGTAATTACTTAGAACCTCCGTAACATTTTAACCCAGCCAACTTACATATACATATATCGCTTACTATTCGGCTTTTGCAACATCGCCCCGTTTTGAATCTCAAAAAACCAAAAGCATTTTGATAATATTTATTACTGATTTTGATATTATTAAACTTTATGTACCTACACAAAAGTAGAGGCGGATTTACATGTTGCATTTTCACATAGTACATAGATGTAGTGCGTCGATGCCCATCTTATTGGACAGTAAGAGAACTATTTTAAAAACATTACAAGTGCATTTAGCTAATTCAGTGCTTTATGTGCTTAATTTTCTGATATCCTAGTTAAATGTTCTAGATAATATTAAGCACCAAAAACTCACATTTTCATCTGCTAACTGTAACAATTTCTCGTAACACATGTTGAATAAACTCAGTCGCAGGCTTGCAGGTAGGTACATAGTTACCCCAACTAACTTTATTAGCGAAGCACTGTCGCCTCCGAACATTTAATTAAATCACGTTTTGTCTGCTTTCTGTGCCTTTTTCAACCGTCGATCCATTCAAATGTATTTTTTACATCTCGTAGTTAATTGGAAGTTGGACTAACTATGTTGATTTTCCCCCAAACAGAGCAATAAACGGTTCACTGTTTATTTTCCTGTTTTTGCTGACGGTAACCGTGTCTTATGTTGACTGTTACGTAATCTACTGGTTTGTATTCCTTTACTGGTTCTAAGGGCTATATTTCACCGGGACACCATGGCGGCGCGACCAGTTGCGCCGCTATGGTGTCCGTAAACTACAGACACCAGAGTCGCTACACCACACTGAGACAGTATCAAAATGGACCTTAGTGCACGCGTCCTAACTGGTCGCGTCGCCAAATTGTTTGCGCAACCACACGGACACCAGGTGGGTAACTCTATATAGAGCTACATTTTGTTGGTAGCGGCGACTGGTCGCGCCGCCATGGTGTCCCGGTGAAATATAGCCCTAAGGAACTACGTCGTTTGACAAATTAAACCTCGATTATATTAAAAAAAAAATAACAAAAGAAACCCAGTGGGGTAATCGTGTCGTCATCGGTGTTGTACTGATTTCATCAACATTCATTTTGCCAATTTTTCAAACTTGCATAATCTATGTATATTTGGAAGTATGCGGAGCAGAGTGTAAAGTCCCACAAACCTCTGCAGAAAAGGGAGGATCCTTCGATCAGATGGGTGTTATATTATCTGGTCCGGGCAAGAACCCAATAGTTGATTTCAGGCTGTTGTATATTATTTTGTTCTAATCACGCAGAGCATTCTAATACGGCGATGCATGATTTTGGATTTTTTAGTTCCTACGTGGTGCAGAGATGTCGCTACATGTACTTACACTTATCATGTTATAACGCTGATGACTTTGTTTGTTAGAACGGGCTAATCTCAAAAATTACTGGTTAGAATTGAACATTTATTTTAGTGTTGGATAACGTATTTATCGAGGAATGCTATAGGTTATATTATATAACATCACGACCAAAAGGAGCGGAGCAGTAACCAAAGATATGGGTGAAACCGCGGGGTCACTAGTATAAATATCAAGTAATGGATATTGTAGAGACTCTTTTACGAGGACTTCTTTAGATGGTTTCAGAAGTAAGGGCACATTATAAATAAAAGAAATTAACAGTTATTCGAGTCAAAAATAAAGAATAATTGTCATCTTTTATTTAATATGGGAAATCATCAAATAACGTTTTCCGCTTTGGGTAGAACGAGAAGGAGTGTCTGATTTTTACTAACTAAAATCCACCCATGTTCCAGGTCCGCGATGATTCTTTCGAACAGTCTCTCAATCCGGGCAGGCATCATCATCAAAAGTTATTTTTTTTATTGTCGTTAGGCTCTTGACCACTATCTACCCTGATGGAAAGCGACGATCTAGTCGACAATGGAGCACGCTTACTGAGAAGGAACCTATTCACTCTTAACTCGAAAGATCCCCATGTTATACCTATCAGGAAACACAGACTCCGGCAGGGAATTCCACTCCTTAGCTGTACGCACAATGAATTGATCACTTCATGATTCTCGTATGGCCAACTAAAACTGGCCAGATCGTATAAACCATCATATGTAGGATTATAATAAAATATCGTATGTAGGATTTCTATAATAATAAAAAGTCTAAAGGAAGTAGGCCAAACGAGGATTGAAATATAGTCAAACTTTAACTTTAAAAATGATTTGGCCAGTTTTAGTTGGTTTGTTGGTTAACCAACTAGCCACCAGCAACCAGTGATATGAAAGAAATGGAAGTTAGTGATAGCATGACGAATGACAGGGCAGAATGGAAGAAAAAAACATGTTGCGCCAACCCCAAATAACACGGGACAAGGGCAGGAAGATGATGATGATGAGTTGGCCATATCATGAAGTGATCAATTTCTATGATCTGGCCACGACATCCATACGCCCAAAACGTTTTTTGTGCGTATGGATGGTTGTTCACCATGTAGGTACTGGTGGCACATCGCCGTACGCCAGCTCAGTTGGATTGGAAAGTTCAATATCACGACCTCATCCAAGTGACAACAGTTCAGTTGTTTCTTCCGTTAATTAAGGTTTCTGACCACAGGTCATTGAACTTAAATTACTAAATTAACTGCGTGAAACGCCACACTTGATCACAATTGTGATTCATGAACCAAAGACGATTCTCACGGAAAATTAACGGGTATTAAGCGAATTTTTAAAACTATCAGTTGTAATTATCGGAGACCTATCATTAGAAGATGACTATACTTATTTTTACTTTCCATTGGTTGTAAAAGTACAGCAAGAAAGGTTTGTGATTAATCGGATCGATTTTTATCGATAGTTGGTGAAAAACAGGCTGTTGAGGATCGAGGGAATCCGATGGATGCTAGACGAACTGGTCGTTATGGTAACACTTGGGGAGGCCTTTTTTCTTTTTTTGTTGCCGGTGTGGAAAATCCTCATGGATGTCCTTCGCCTGGGGCAGGCGAAGGGGTCTGTCAGACTCTTACTGACTAAAAACCACCTCGGTGTTCCCTTCCACACTTAGACCGGGGATCGTGGGAGCTGATACGCCATCCATGATCCCCGGCTAGTGCCGGCCCGCCTACGCGGGCCACCTCAAGCTTGGGGAGGCCTATTCCAACGGTGGCCGTCTTTGGGCTGTAAGGATGATGATGATCTGCATAATAGTCTCTGCAAATTGGTGGTGGGTTTCGTTTTTATTACAATAATTCGTAGCCAAGTCAACAACAAGTCCACTTATAAAATACAGAACAATACTATATTCAACGGACATTAAGTAAGACAATACTATGATAACTTTAACAACTAAAACTGACCACGGTGTCAACGCCCGCTGGTACAGAGTTAAGTTTATTAGATTGTTTTGAATCTACATTTCAATATTATTTTATTTAGACCAAATCATTTTCATTTTATTTTTTCAAAATAAATGTCTTAACAAGCCATTCAGTGTCGGTCCATTATATTTATCGAAACTGAGAGTGAAACTCTTCGAATTGGACACGACAAATGTTCACGCGCATTACATCCAGAGCGAAGTTAATTGTAAAATTAAGTAATTTCCCACTGACTGTCAGACGTCGACTCATTCATCTGAGTCCGGCCAAGGCGAACGGCACCCGGAATCAAAGTCATTTTGTGGTACAAGTCGAGATCGGAAGCGTTCGCTAATAGTTTTGTTACTAGTAAGCAAAGGCTTTTGTTCTAAAGCCAGTCATGAATCCGCGACTCATTCCTGTCTCATTTTGTGGTAGTCGAAGATTATCACTTGCTAGCTTGTGCCCGCGGCTTGGCTACCGACTACCCTACCTATTTTTGTTTTCTTTTATACCTTACCTGTACGCTGGTAAACCAAACAAGAAAGAAATAAAAATACAGCAATATTACAGAAAATACAAAACACAAAGAAACCAATAAATACCTAATTTCGAAAAAAGAACAACGTACCTTTAATGTAAAGTTTATTTGAACTTATAATTCCAAGTCAATCCAAAGCAAGCCGTTTTAAAAAATGGCAATTTCATAGGTAATGACTAAAAAAGAAAAAGAATGTTTCAAATCCTTAATTAGGGTTTCGTTATGTGTATATTTGAAAACTGACGTCATTAGAATCAGATCTTCATAAACGAGTATCCTGTAACTAGTCCTTGGCGACTCTTCAAACATTGTATTTTTGTTATTTTATTTGGAACTAGCTTCTGCCCGCGGCTTCACTCGCGTGAATGTAGGTTTCTCCATGCAAACTTTGGACCCCCGCTTCATCCCCTTAGGGAGTGAATTTTGAAAAATCCTTTCTTAGTGCTCGCCTACGTCATAAAAGGAAACCTTGTGCAAAATTTCACGCTCCTAATCCCAGTAGTTTCGGCTGTGCGTTGATATGTCAGTCAGTCAGTTTCTCCTTTTATATATATATATATAGATAACAGACAACTACGTGTATTATTTGAAGCCTCACGTTTAACGCTTCAAACTCATAACTTGCACCTCAGAACAGTTACATTTATCACGTATTCTTCCGGCCGGCAATGTAACTGATGCGTTGCTAACCGAGTTAAGAGAGAATTAATTATAAAATCACACTGACGACCAGATTGCGGGACTAATTAATTACTGTCTCTTGCACTTATTTAAATATATGGACTAGCTTCTGCCAGCGGCTTCGCCCGCCTGAAAGTAGCTTTCTCCATACAAACTTTGAATCCCCTTAGGGCCGACGCGACGCTGCGCTTTAAGCGGGCGACCCGCGGTCCCATACAAAAATGCTCCGCCGCGGCTCGCCACGCGGGCACCCGTCGCGAGCAGCCGCGTACCGCGCCCTTTTTGCTACATAAGTTCTCCATCGACACGACTACATGCACACTGTTAAAGTCGAACTAGCGACACGGCGCAGGTATATAGCGGTTCCGCTACGGGGACCGCCGCACACGAAACACGCGCATAGTTACGCGACGGGCGCCCGCGCTGACGCCCGCATAACGGGGTGAATTTTGAGAAATTCTATCTTATTCTTTTTGTACCTACATCATAAAAAGAACTTCTGTGCAAAATTTTAGCGTCCTAGGTCCAAGCGTTTGGGTTGGACTCACCAACTCATCAGTTGGTGAGTTAGTTAGGACTTTGCCTTTTATACATACAGATTAATGAAAATTCTATGTGCATTTCAGGACATAGTCTACCCGTAATTTCTCCATTGCTCTCAAAGTGGTGAAAGAAAGCATCGTTAGGAAACCGCCATGACCTAAAATCAAAAATTCGAAGACATGTTACATCCAGCCATCCGCACTGGGCTCGTGTGATGGATTAAGTCCGATTCACTCTCCTAGAGAGGAGGCCTGAGTTCTGGCAATGGTAAAATTATAAGGCTAATTATGTTGTACTATTACTATTGAAAAAAAAAAAATGAGTAGTCATTTTTTTTTTTCAATTGTTGATAGGCTCGCGTTTGACCACAATCTCACCTGATGGTAAGCGATGATCTGGTCTACGATGAAGCACGCTTGCCTAGAAGTAACCTATTCACTCTTGACTTAAAGACCCCCAGATTTTAGTTTTCTGGAAACACATTACAATAAATGTGTTATCAAAACGTTTTGTACGTATGGGTGGGATATCCACCATGTACCGGTGGCGCAATGCCGTAAGTCTAGTGGTACGATGATAGAACGGGCTTGGCGGAATCAGAAAATAAACTTTTGCTTTTATAATATTAGTGTAATATCATGCTACAACATACGGAAGCAGAGTAAGTAACCAAAGACGCGGGGGACAGCTAGTGGTAGGTAACTGTGCACCCGTCAATGTATTCTTGAAAGAGAAGAAACAAACGAGGCATATAATTGTAAGTTACCGGGCTGAACCATTTTAAGGGTAAACTAAGTTTAGCATAGGCTAAGTAAATTGGTTCTAAGTTCCTAACGCGCTTCAAAGGAACTAGTTTAGAGAAACTAGTTTATCCCAATATCGAATTTGGTTTGTCTCATTGGTTAATCTACACACGGAATAGGTGACGCCTCTTTACTTCAATAATGTGATAGAACACGCAGCATTAGAATACTTTTACTCTAAATAATTTTATATTTTTTATGCACCTACCATATTTTCTCCCTACTGGGGCCAAGGGTCTGATTCTGAAAGGAAGACTCGGCTCTGGTACGAAAGGCAACGAAGGAACAGGAGTGGGTTTTTAGTCAGTAAAAGTCTGACACTATCTCCCGCTCCGCCCAAGAACGCGGGATGTCATAAGACGATTTTTCCACCGAAAAAAAAAAAACCACCGTCGGTTGACTGGTAGAGAATGCCTAAGGCATTAAGTCCGCCTTTGTACTTTGAGTTGCATGAAGATTAAATAAATAAATAAGGTGGACCTTGTGATGGTCGCGGTAATCCGACGGATGCGAGTCGCACAGGCCCGGTAATTATGGCGACGCTTGCGGGAGGCCTATGTCCAACAGTGGACGTCTTTCGGCTGAAATGATAATAATTATCACCACGTCATTGAAGCTTAATACGCTAAATACGCAGTAGGTACAATAGATAGATAGATATATTCTTTATTGTACACCAATAAGAAAATTACATAGGTACTACAATCTACACAACAACAACAACACAACAATAAACAACAACAACACAACAATAAACAACAACAACACAACAATACACAACAACAAACACAATCACAATCTACAACAATAAAAACAAACAATCAACAATCTTCTCTACATAGACAAAAAAATATTTTCCGCGACTGTCTGTTTATCAGTTAACTCGTCTTTAAACACACAATGGATTTTGATGCAGCTTACACTAATAGAAAGAGCAATAAATGAATAAGATTTGTCTGTATCTATAATTTGAACCCGTGCGTTGTCGGAGCGGATTACTAGTGTTATTATAAATACTTACGTTAATTAACTATGTGACCAATGGCTTAACAGACTAACAATATCTAGACTGAAAAAATGGCCTGTTTATTTTTTTAATGGATCAGCCACTATTTCCAACCACTGATTGTATCAACAGTGTATTTTGGGTTTTATATCACTAATCAGCTTCTGATAGCCGCTTAGGCTGTGCGAAAATAGTACTTTTCCTATTATAAATTAAAGCCTGTATTTTAGCTAAAGCTAAAAGCTAACCTGGTACCATATTTCATATAAACCCATTTGAGCGTGAATAAACATACACATACATACAAACTTTCTACTTTTCGCCATTATAATATTAGTGTGATAAATATCACAGAGGCTGACTAAGTACAAGTGTAGAGATCCATCATACTTGTACTTAAGAGCATCGAAACCGACATACGTACATTTTCACTGTTTTTCATACAACTGCTCATACGCGATTATGACGTTATTACACATTTTTCTTAAGATATTTTGGAAACACCGATATCTTATGGATATTATCTAGGCTTCTATTGAAATCAATTTATAAATTTGTGTAAAACTAAACCAGTAAAGACATCTGGAAAACTGTTATTTTGCATGAACTTTGACCCTTCATAATGTACTCAAAAGTCAAAAAAAAATATAAAACAGTAGAAACCCTGCAAATTTAATCAAGGTATTATTGGCATGTTTTTTTTAACAACTTATTACATTAAAAAAAAAAACACGTATTTCCTGGAACAAATTTTGTGTGAATTTCGATATTACCGAGTGCCAGCAGAACTTTTAGGTATTATCTCTGTTTTCGCATTGCTTTTTTATCAAACATTGCGTTGGATGAACCTGCAAGCTTCTATACTCAGGTTGACGATAGACGACTCGGGAAAGGGCCCTCTCTCTCTAATTAGTCAAGGTTACAAAACAATTTTTATTTTTTTAAAAGACATTCAGAACGGGAATGACTTAGTAGTTACATTAGACGTAAACGATGGTCTAGCACCCGTCCTTAGGCTGCAGGATCTTCTGATAGAGTCGTCGTGATCCTGGAACGCCAAGAACAACTGGATCAACACGGATGGGTTTTACTTAGTAAAAGTCTGACACTTCCCTTCGCTCCACTCAGAGCAGGATAAGTTATTTGATGATTTCCAACACCACAAAAAAAGTACCCAACCGTTATTTATGCGCTTTACCATAATTTTAAGGGACATCCTTCAGCTATTCGCACTATAAGCGACGCCAACATAATCAGGCTAAAAATAATCGCATGAGTCACTTTAAGGCATTTCACACGAACCAAAATAAAACAGATTATATTTTCATAATATGACATTTGTATTGATGAATCACTGATCGCGTCCTATTTAAAGCATTTGAAGTGCTTTATAAACTGACTTAAACAAAACACGACGTGATTCAACGCCTAAAGTCGACAAATATGCCAAGAGATAAATCTAGGTACTTTCTCAAAATGAATGTGTAGTTCAGGGATCAAGCAAGTCAGGATTATTACAAACATGCCTTTAACATTCGCTCGGGCGCAATAAAAGAAAGTTATGTTATGTTAAGAAACAACTATATCTGCTGAAAACAACCAATAAGGGAGAACAATTTCAGTTATTCATGGCGCTGTATTATCATGCTCCGCGTAGTTGTAACTTCATACGCCTGCCATTGTATTGCGCTCACTTTATGAACTGAATATTTCGGGTTCTCATACCAACAGAGCAATTTTCTTTTTCGCTCGTCCCTAACGGAATGATTTATTGTTTCAGATGCCAACGATGTAGACTGAGCGAGTTCAAAACATTGGAACGGTGAAAAAGTTTAACGTATTTCTGCAAAAGTGAACTGCTTCGAAATTTAAATCCTTGTTTCTGTTGTGACGTGAGCGTTGAGTGATGTTCCAAATTTAAAATGTGTGATGGTGATTGGCTTATAAGCCTCGTGTCGTTGTGATGTGCTGTGTCGATAGTGGTTATCGTTAGTCGTCAATATGGCGACTATGGATCTGACCAATGAGGTGGTCCGCTTGCGGGCCGAGCTGGAGAAGGTGTCCACAGAGCGAGACATGCTCCTCTGTGAAGTCTCCAACCTGAGGCGGGAGCTGGAACTGAGCGAGTTGAAACACTTGCAAGATGACGTCAGGTGAGTCTTATGTTAACAATATGATTCAATAAAACGTTCTCAGAAGGTAACTTTACATAGAAGATAGCGTTACACATACAATCTTTGTACATAACAACCGTTTCCGAGCAAACAAAGGGTGCCTACGTCTTGTAGGTCCTTTCAAAAGCTCGACAGTTCGTCGGGGACCTCTCATACCACAGACAATGATGAGGTCCAAGTGACGCACTTATAGGTGCATCTTCAAAAAAAAAATGGAATGAAACTTAATGCAATAATTGACGTCTTCAGATCTACCAAATCATGTTTATTTTGTTAAATCTGTGGTATTTTTTTGACAATCAAACGATTTTTATGGACTTGGATAAATACATTAAACGAACAAAAACATTAGCAAGCAAACACGAAATATCGTTTCAATCAATCAATCAACCACACCAGGAAACAAAAATATCGCTCTCTCTCTTCCCTTAGCCCATCCCCCTACGCGTGCCTATTACTCCCATTGTTCGGGAGGTTTCCGTCGACGGTGACGTCAGAAGGTCCTCGCCGCTCTTTCAAAAGACCCTTTTACACGAGCGTCGAGCAGCGTATAAAGGAGACGTTGACGTGACCGTGTATCTTACATGAGAGCTCTATTTAGGAATACAAAAACGAAATTATTTATAAGTCTTATTGCGAATTTTGTAACGTGTGGCTTCTTGGAAATTGGGTTTCACAAGGACGTTGATGGGGAAAAAACGGAATCCTGATCACTTTGTTGTCCGTCTGTCTATCTGTTTATCTCGGGAACGCGTGGAGGTATCGAGTTGAAATTGAACTGCGGTCCCTTGAAGCTGTGAAAAGAACAGGCTTCTGAGATTACGTAAAAAAAAAGATACGACCGTTTATATCGCAAAAAACGTGTAAGACTCTCTAGGGAATCAAAATTCGTAGGGTACTTCCTGTTGACCCAGAATCCTAAAATCTGGCATGAAGTAAGGTCTCATAGCAGATGTATAGAAAAAAATCTGAAAAGTATAAATTTGTAGTAACGTCAAAAAAAAAAAAAACACTTTTTGCGATTTAGAAAAATCTTCGTAAATTCTTAAATTCGCCAGTAGTTTCGACTGTGCGTTGATATGTCAGTCACTCAGTTTCTCCTTTTATATATTATGTATATAGTGTGACTGGCAATTAGTGTAACATACTTAAACACGTGATTGTGCTCATGATAATAAACAATTTTTATTATGGGAGCAAAGCCGAAATCGCGAAAAAAATATCAGCTGTTCAGTACATTAGGCAAACATAAATGTACAGTGATGAGCAGCTGACTTTTTTTTCGCGATTTCAGGTGGTTCCCATAGTAAAAGTTGTTGGATATCATGAGCACAATCACGTGTTTAAGTATCGTACACTAATTACCAGTCACCCTATATAGATTTTGATGTTCTGACTAGGCTGTGTTTAAAACAAAGTGGTAGAAGTCAGGTATGGACGGTAGTAGAAGGTAGGACAGGAACCAGTCAAGAATCTAATGGGTCTCCAAGACCCATTAGATTCTTGACTGGTTCCTGTCCGCCCAAAGCTTAAATCGACATTTTCCGGTTTATGATGATGCTTTTGTGGCTTTTTGATGAATATTGAAGGCTTACGTCGAAAAACGGGCCGAATTCTATAAAAAAAAATTGAAGTTTTTTGGCACCACAAATAAAATAATTTATTACAGTTTTTTTGGTGACTGTACTTTAATGCCTTTTTCGTTGTGGTCCTCAAAATACTAGATACTTACTGTAAAAAACAAGATTATTTTTATTCGTGGAAGTTTTTTTTTTCGTCGGGAAAATCATCTTATGACATAACCCGATCTTGGGCGGAGCGGTGTGTAGTGTCAGACTTTTACTGAATAATAACCTACTCCTGTTGTTCGTTGCCTTTCGTACCAGGGCCGAGTCTTCCTTTTAAAATCAGACCCTTGGCCCCAGTAGGCTTCGACCCTGCTAAGCCCCTATGGTATGCTGACATCTCCATTTACACGTGGAAGTTGGTACCGCTGTCCTGGTCCAAAGAGTACCGCGAAGGGTATAAAAAATATACCCTGCCCCTGTAATTTTTTAAGGCATCAAATGATTGTTATGGTTCTATAGCCGAAGGCTGCCATCGGGACCCTATTACTATGCCTCCGCTGTACGTCCGTCCGTCTGTCAGCATGCTGTATCTCATAAACAGTAGTTGAAATCACAAAATGTGTATTTCTTTTGCCTCTACAACAACAAATAATAAAATTAAAGTGTGTTCCCATACAAGAAACTTTATTTTGCTCGATTTTAATATAGTAGTACGGAGTTCTGTGCGCGAATCCGATTCGCACTTAGCCAGTTTTTTTAAATTAATTTCCATAATTTATCTGGCAGACTGTCATTTCCTCTTTTTACTAAGGTGGGTAAAACACTTAAGCAGTACAACATATTATAATAATTGCAGTAATACTATTTAAAGGTCATAGTTTAAAAATAATAACATCTTGTCACAAGTTAGGTACATTGGTAAGTTATTTTCCTTAGCTGAGTCATTATTGCATGGGAAGATACTTCATAATGACATGCATTGTGGTTCTTCGGTTTCAATTTATAATAGCTCTATGATAATGAATTATGAATGGTTACAATGACATGTGACTCGGTTGTTGTGCAAAACAATTTTCAGTTTTCATACTAATGTCTGATTTCAGTTTTCGCGAGTGTTATTAACACATAAGTACATACATAATAAGTAGACCTACTTATTAGTATTTCTCTGATAAATATACTATTTTTTTAACGTGGGAAATCATTAAAATACCACACCAATTTTGCTAACTAAAACCCACTTGTGTTCCTTCAGTTTTCCTTTGCATTTCAGGGCCCCGATAACTCTTCAGGTATTGGCTAATAGAAACTCTAGGTGTACTTGCCAATACCTGCTAGCGCTACGCTCCAGGTCTGACCAAGAAAATATTTTTTTATGAAATTAATTATATTTTTATGCGTAATCAACAGAGGTCTATTCATGTACTTGTATCGAAATGTTGACATTAATATGGATTTTCCCGGGATTTCTAATGAAAAATCCCGTGTGGCCAACAATATTACAAATAAATAATAATGAAATCCTCAGAGATATATGAGACAAATAAAACAAAGTTAATTAACATACAATTTTTATTAGTATTTTTCATTGAAAAAGATCTCTCAACGTCAACTGAGGTGAGGTTGACAAATTTATACACTTCCTCCTCCTCGTCATTAATGCAGGAAGAATATTTTTTTGTTATATTTCTGGTACTCATAGTCATAATTTTTTTCTGCTCTTTACAATATTAATCTCGGGATTTGAGGCATATTCACTTTATTCTTTCGCTGTATGAAATCAGTCTAAGTACATAAATAACTCTACCTAATTCCGACCTATGGTAGTCAAAATCATGTTCAAAACACTTCTCCCTTCTCCCACTACCTGGAAAGTGTTTGACACCTTTTAAAAAACAAGTCTTTTTTATTATTGCAAAAATTGATATGCTCCATTTGGCAACAAATTGCCTGCTTGACAAATAAATTTTGTATAATCATATCGCAGAGTGCAGACGTATTAAACTCCACACAGTTAATCAGTCTGAACTGAACTAAATAATGTGGATAACTTTGCCTTTAGGAATCCAGTCAAGGATCTGTGTCAGTTTGAATACTTTTCAATCTACTCTCGTTATCAAAAGTAAGTGTGGCTTTGCCTCAAAGAATCTATTGGGAAAAGTTTTAGTTTCAATTACGTAGCTTTTGCTTTTGAAGTAACTAGATGGTGCTCTTTAGAGCAGTGGTGGCCACTTGGCCGGCTTACGAGATGTAGGTCTTGAGTTCCAACCCAGCCAGTCACTTTACTTAGTGTAATTTATTTCATCAACACTGCTCTCTGAAATCATGCCGCAGCAGTGGTGATGATATAAATTGTCCAAGAACAAAAAAATCGAAGACATGTAACCTCCATCACCTCGTACTAGGCTCGCGTGGTGGATTACGGCCCATTGCCTCTCCTAGAGAGGAGCCTTGAGTCCCAGCAGTGGGAACATTAAGAGGCTGATTATGCTGCTATTATGCTAGACATTAATTAATCAAAAAAATATATTTTTAAATATTGATTGGCACTCGCTTAACCACTTATTTATCTGAGGTTAACGATGATGTGGTCGACAATGGAGCACGCTTGCCTAGAAGTTACTTATTCACTCGACTAAAAGATCCGCAGGTTGTAGCTATCAGGAAACACAGACTCCTGCAGGGACTTAAACTCCTTAGCTGTACACAAAAGGAATGTGTTCCCAAAACGTTTTGTGCGTTTGGGTGACATGGTGGGCTATGTCATTTCCGTAATCAATACGTAAACTAGCAGACATTCCTAACATTTTTCTAAACTTCATTCCTCTTCTACAATTTCACTGAACCACATACTTAGCTATATTGCATGCCTAGTAAAGCCGAGTGCACACAAAAATGCCATCTATGCTATGCCGTCAGTATTACGTGACTGCGCAAGATTATCGGCCGCTATGAAAAACAAACAAATATAGCTAACGCTAGTTACAACGTTAATCGGTTACTGTTCTGTAATCTGTTGTTAATCGAAGAAATGATCGATGACCTGGATAGGGACGCGGGACTCCGATGGTTGCGAGATGTACAGAACCTTTCCTTGTGGTGATACTTGGGGGAGGCCTATGTCCAATAGTGGACATAATCATCATCATTATTTTAACCGAAACACCTAGTAGTTACTAGTGATGGTGTAATGGTTTTTTCTTGAAAGTGAATGCTGTAGAGTTAATCGCGAAATTCAAATTTTCCCACCTGATGGTAAGCAGTGATGCAATCGTTGATGGTGAGGCGCACTAGTTTATTAAGAGCCTATTCACTCTAGACTTGAAGACATCTAAATCATTGTTATGTTATATTTATGATTAGACGCCAACCACCATAAATTCGTTAGTAATTTTATTTTGTTGACATGTCATTTATTGATAATTGTTATTGTTTATTTTTCTTTTTTTTATATAGCCTCTTTTTTTAATGTGAATTGGAGACCACTGTAGACTTCGCGAATTCTTAGGTTACTTCCTATTACGACTCAGTTTTTTTTAATATGATTATTTTTATTGTGCTTTTGGGTACAATATCGACTGGTCTACACTGTTTTTACATAATGTCTATTAATACTGTAATATGAAAATATTATAAACAATCACTTTTTTAAAAGAGTAACCTTGGAGTTTCTTGCCGGTTCTTCTCCATAGGAAACGACCAATTTGGAACCGTGCACTAGCTTCTGACGTTTTATAAGTGCCCATGTAGGCCTATGTGAAATAAAAACTTTTGACTTTGATGTCATTTCATCCACTTCTTGGTCTAAAGACGATGTTGTGTTTTTATGGCCATCAACAGTTTAACTTGCAACAAAACAAAAGTGATTTATGCATGCATACATATTCGTTAAATAGTACCCAACCTAATACTTTCTACCGCTACTATGTGGACACTGATTTGCATAGCCACTATGTGAAAGTGAAACTATGGTGTTATACTACTATATTCACGTAATATGTCACTGTTGAAGATATTTTATAAGAGTACTTCACGGTATCTGTCGTCACGGTAGCTGGACCAAGAAAGTGTTTCAAATAGCACCAATTGAGCTGTTGTTGGATATGTTCATGAATGTATTTCTTATGTGGTTGAGTGTGATAGTAGAGGTAATGTAAACCACGAGGGATTTATCTAATCTTATTAGCCTTTTATTCTCCACTCTTTTCCACACGTCTGCGTCTGTAATCGCGGGTTATTCTTCTCGGTTGGAGTCAAATGTTTCTGTGTTTGGTTTGTGTTTTAAGTCTGTGTTGCTTGATAGCTACAACTCTTTAAGTCAAGTGTAAATAGGTTACTTCTAGGCATGGGTGCTTCATCATCGCTTACCATCAGGTGAGATAGTGGTCAAAGACGAGCCTACCTATAATAGTAACTAAAAAAATCATCCCTCCATCTTCGTCTTGGTCTGAGGCAAAACTGTTTAGCATTTTTTGAAGGATGGATTACGATGGTAAACAAGTTTACAGAAGTGTAACTTGACCGGAAAAATATGAATAAATAGCTTCAGACAGCGGTTTAGCCCCCGTGAAAGTAGAAAATTGTCCCAAGGGAATAAAAAGTATTATATGCGCTGTTTAAGGACATAGTCTAACCGTGTCGCCATCGAAATCCGTTTAGCTGTTAACAAATATATCTCACATATTCGTACAAACTTTCGCATTTTTAATATTATTTTGATACTTTTTTATTGTTTTTAATATACAAAACTAAAACCCTAAAGCCCACTAACCACGGACGCGTAGCTTCATGGACGCGTATTCGTCATTATACGCTTGGTGTACGCCTGCGTGAAGGTGTATACAAAACTGAAACTCTGAACTAAATTGAACCTGTTGTGACTTAATGCTTGAAAATTAGGGTATTCTAAACCGTTCGAAACTACCGAATAAATTGGTCCTTCGGTACGCAACGGATGATAAGTGGATTAATAAATTACTATAAATATTGAGAGTGAGACATAACATAATTTACAGAACCGTGAGATTTTGGTTACAAATATTGCTCGACTATCCATAAAACCTTTACCGTGGGTGTGTATAAGCAATAAAATTAATTCGACTACCCACTTCTGAACTAATATATCTGTAATCATTGTGGAAACGAAATAGGTGGAATACAAAAGGTCTACTTAACGTCATTAGCCAGTAAACCTTCATTAAATGGGGAGAAATCACTACAAGAGCGCAAAAAAGATCCAGCAATCCGGTCATCAGTTTACGTCCATAGTATTGTTGAGATAATTTGCGTTAATTTCCGAATATCCGAAAGAGTTACCCCGGTCCTGCAACGCAAAGGGCATTTAAGGAACGGCCTCCTCGAACAATCCTGCAGCATGCAGTTGTTCACCTGGTAACTGATTCTATTCTAAGCGATCCTCAAGCCCCACCCGCCGTGACCCCGACTTCCAGCCACCCTAGGCGTTAGCTTGCGGACGATGAGCAATGGGTAGCTCGCCGTCCGGCCATCCGGTAACCGTCCGGACCGAGCCCGAGTCGTCGACGGCGCACAGTACGCGTGGAACGCAGCAAAATCGTAGGGGCCCAGCAGGGCCAAAACTTACTGGGGCCATGGGTTGACTTCTGAAAGGGAAACCCGGGTTCCTAGAACGCAAAGAGCAGAGAAGGAACAGAGGTGTGGTTTTAGTCAGTAAAAGACTGACATGCCTTAGTGCGAAAGAAGTCATTTGTTAACTTTCCCCCTTAAAAAAAAAACCTTTTTTGCTTCTCGCATTCTAGGTGGAGCGAGATTTTGTGTCAGACTTTTACTGATTAAAACCCACCCGTGTTCCTTCAGTTGCTCTTTGCGTTCCAGGGCCGCGGTAACTCTTTCGAACAATTCGCACACTTCTAGATACCGTCTGCATCCCTACTATACGTTGTTAATACACATTGTAGCAACCATTTCTCCTTTTCTATCAGGTACTTTGATTAAATTCTACACTTGTGGAGATTACTTCCAAAATCTTCCTTCTATACCTTCTGCATCTCTACAGCACGTTGTGCGTATACATTGTGGTACCTAGACCGTCCGCCCCCGATTATGACGTCATAAGGCTCGTACAAAACGTGGGCAGGTTACTTTATTGCGTCATTCGTTACGACCTTGTTATATTGGTCAGTGCGATTGCTTTTCGTTGATTGATTCCGCGAAATGTAGTCTTTGTTGTTTTAGACCGTTTTACAAATATTCCAAAATTAAGTTAACCAACTATACTCCATTTGTTTAGGTAGATAACTAAACGTAAACAGTCTTGATGTCTTTTTATTTAAAAAAAAAAAGTATAAAGACATACAAAGATTATTTAAATTTAGTTAATTACAATTATCGGTATAGGTAAATAAGAAATTGTAAACATTTTTAGTTAAAATTTTTACACAACTTTTAGATAAAGAAATGTCAAGATTGTTTTCATTTAGTTAATTACCTAAACAGATGGCGTATAGTTTTAGTTTCACTATAAAATGTTTCATATTAGTAAACCGTAAATTCTGAACTTTATTTTCGGCTCTTTTAACTAAAAACGTTATTTTTTAAATAGGTTATAAGTTCGCCGAAGACTTTTTTTTATTAATAAAAAATACAAAAAAAAGTTCCAAAACACAAAAATTCAATACTTGGATTGATTAACTAAAACAATTGCGAGTCGGTCTCGCACACGAAAGATTCCGTACTACAATATTAAAAACGAGCCGGAAAAAAAAAATCAGACAGAATAACATTTCTTGTATGGGAACCCGCTTTTTTTATAAATTTTTGTAGCGACAATAGAAAAACACATTTTGTGAAAATTTCAACTTTCTACCTTGGTTTATGAGATTACAACTTGCTGATAGACGGACGGACGGACAGACACAGACGGACGGATAACAGGTAATAGGCACCCTTCGGTTTCGGAACCCTATAAAAACACCATAGTTACTTACATTAATCACACAAACAAGCCACAATGTTACAAAAAACGTCAATACAAAAGAACTGGATACTTACATAATTGATGTCTTGTTTCCATTCTCAATAAGAAGTAGCTAATAGCCGTGCCTACACTGCCTACCAGGGATTTGCACATACAAACGGCCTTGCGAGAACCGGCACAGTTTCCAACCTAAAATGTAATCACAACTTGAGAATAATTTAAGTACATAATTTAGAATCAGTGAAACATGCGGGTTTTGACATTGTTTTTGTAACCAAATAAAGGACAATGAAAAGGTCAGTTTTTCAAGTGAATGATTGATTCGCCGTTGAAAGTGATTGGTCTTTATTAGTTTGCAAGATAACAATAAACAGTAAAGTGTCAAAAAAAAGTAATGAAAATAATATAAAAAAAAAATTGCAAGATTTTTTATTTTTATTTTTGAACCTTGCCCTCCCACCAGTTACAACTCCTGTATCCCGTGGATGTGGTCACAAACATTAAACTCACATACACAAGATACCTAGACCAGGAACTGCTTCTTGTAGGCCATACGAATATTTGTTTCGTGCGGGAATCGCACCAACAGTGCCGTCGAATATAATAATTATTCTGCCTAAGAAAGGTTCTTATTAATTGGTCTATATTAAACTCGTTAAAAAATAAAATTCCCGTTTTGACATTTGAGAAATACCCTAGAATGAACTTGGAACGAAACTGAAAGAAATAATAAAATAATAATTAATTAAATAGTGTTTTAAAAAAATACATACTATTTTGGCGAGTTAAATAATATGATGGAATATAATGCGAGTATTCTTTTTGCGTATCTAAGCATTTATTTTTTGACAATTTTAGCATGAATCTGATAAAATTACAGCCTACCTTAAAATTGTTGGGAATAGGTTAGGCAGATTGATTAATTGGTTTTCCAATTACAATGATCCATTTGGAACTCACGGTCACAGAACACACTTCGTGTAGACTCAAGACCGTTGTTAAAAAAATGACAGTTTGAAAACTTGCACTATCACCTCCTTTTACAGACAGATTACCGCTATCTTTTCTTTGACGTCAGAAATCTTAATAAGTCCCGCAAAAAACCATCTCTGAAACCCTAATCACTACTTAAGCTCAGCCAATCTTTAAAATAAACAAGAAAACTCATTAATAACCCCGACTCTAATACTACTTTGTCGTCTACCCGTCTTCTTACAAAATCTTAATGCCATATCCTTAAAATGACTTACAACATAAATGCGGCAGACCATTTATTAATGATCCATTAAAGTTGTGACAGAATGTGGCAACATACTGGCCATCCTTCTACGGTCCGCGACCTTAGAACCACTTGCCAAAGACTGACCTCCACTGTCATCGCGGTTTCTTCGCCTTTTGTGCCCAAGTAACCTACTGCCGACCTCTCTGATCTCGCAATGTTTTTGATCTATGCGCGATGTAAATATTGCATTGATTAGTTTATCGCAGGATAATAAAACTTGAAGCAATAAGCAGAAATGATTTTAATACTTCCACTTATGAAATTATTTCTGCTAAATATTCTAATATCTAACCTTGAAATTAGAATATTGAGTCATCTTTATTAATGAGATGAGACGAAAACTAACATCTTAAAATCACAAGATGAAATATTCAAGATGTCTGTCTAACATTTCAGCCACAACTTTATTCTTCTGAAAATTTTCACAAACTGTTTCTAAGTCAAATTACTTAAAGCATGTGGTCATCGTTTTATGTGGAGCAGCTGCGCAAGTTTTCCTAAAATGATGTCATTTTTCTGAGTAAATACACGCTATAGATTACAATCTTCCTCTTATTTTTCTACGCCTTCCTTTAGAAATACAAAGCGTCCATCTTTTGTCGAATGACCACTCAAGTCATCCATGACATTACTAAAATTCAATCTAACAAAAATAAAAAAGTTCAGAAACACATAGACCGTCTTCAACGTGGCCTCCATAATTTGCCCGAAGCTTAATAATAACATTACGTTGCTCGGACTAAGGTTCGTCAAAAGCATTCCCTTGGGCATGCTCCTTTGCTCTTAAACAAGCAAAATAAGCGGAATGCCCACGCAATCATAATACCTACTAGCTAATATGCCGCTTTGTATACGATTTTCTTGTTAAATTAACTTTTCCGAATTAAATGTTTTGTATTCGGGTTTGTTATAAGTTGCAAACTATTGTGGGTGGGAGGATGAATGTTTAAGTATTTAAGTACACGGCTGTATGAAGTCACGAACCCTTGCGGGGTTGGGTTGAGTTAAATAAGTCTTCAAAACTACTACGTAACTGTTGTGGTATTTAAATAATGTTAGTACAAATAAATGTACTGAAGTATTGCTTTATAGGTTAAACTAGCCTGCGGCTTCGCTTGCGTGACAGTAGATTTCTCCATACATTTTTTTATTATTTATAGGCTCGCGTTTGACCACTATCTCACCTGATGGTAAAAGATGATGTGGCCGACGATGGAACACGCTTGACTAGAAGTAACCTATTCACTCTTGACTTAAATACCCCTAGGTTATATCTGTCAGGAAAAACAGACTCCGGCAGGGAATTCCACTCCTTAACTGTACCTACGCATAATTGTGTTCCCAAAACGCTTTGTACTTATCTATGGGTGGGATGTCCACCATGTACCAGTGGGGCAACGTCGTACAAATTTTAGACCCTCATCCTTTCATCCTCTCAAGGGCTGAATTTTACGCTCCTAGTCCATGTAGTTTTGGATATGCGTTGATATGTTAGTCACTCAGTTTCTCCTTTTATACACGTACATTGATGTAATGACACAAATGTCAAGATTGTATTCATTAATTCTAACCTTAGAATGTCGTATGCCCTTGGCTTTAAATTGTTAAAATTACCAATAAATGCAGTATATCAGTTACGAGGATATCAACGACGTTATCTAGGTAGAGATTTAGGCATTACATTGATGTGTCTGACGACGAAAGTATTGCCATGCAATGTTGCAATGCTGCCTTGCCAATGTCATTTGGGCACACTTCCAGTCGACAGCGATGCGCAGGAATTTTTGACGCAATATTTAACTTTTATTTTAAGTTTAGGCATAAGTATAATCTTCTTTATTGTCTTTTCCTATTCCCATTATTTGGGGACGGGTCTCCTCACAGATCGGCGCCAGGATATTATATCCTGGGCTGTCAGCTCTGGCAAATGGGCTAACTTGAGGTCTCTCTCGATTCTAGACCAATGGTCAATGGTGGGCGACCTCTGCCTTTCTTTTGTTCTGACAGATTGTATTTTTAAAGAGTGCATTTTTAATGACATGGTCCTCACTTCTCCTGCTAATATGTCCATACTATGGTCTTTGGACTATGGTCCATGTCCAGGCATAGGTAAATTAATGCATAAATAAAAAATAATTACTCATTTAAAACGAAAATGGTTTACTTCATTTAAAAGCCCCTCAAAATCAGGAAACCCCAAATTTTAACGTCAGGTTAAAAGACATGATTTCACGAATAAGGTAATGATAACTTTTGTAAAATATTAGACGATCTCAAAATTCAAACGAGAACAGTGTTTGACTTGAAGTGGACGAATATTCTATTGATATCTGCTCGAATAAAACGATTTCAAATATCTAAAAGGCTTTATTTGTATTTGGTCCAACCATTTTTGCCTTGCAGCTAGCACATGGCAAGGCTAAAGGATGACCTGACTGCAGCAAAGTGTAAATCTCAGAGCTTGCTTCTTTATTCTTTTTGGAACCTTATGCATTTAATGAAAACAGATTTTAATAAATGTTTTTTATTTTTTATTATTATTATTTATAAGCTCGCGTTTGACCACTATCTCACCTGATGGTAAGCGATGATGTGACCGAAGATGGAGCACGCTTGCCTAGAAGTAACCTATTCACTCTTGACTTAAAGGCCCCTAGGTTGTAGCTATCAGGGAACGTATTTCTCAATTGTATGAACCTGCTTGTATTTGGCGTATTTGCCTGCCTTGTTGGTTTCGTGGTGTCGTGCTTGTGACCACGTTGTTGATCTTGGTCCTGGGTTGAGCAAAAAGTGCCATTGGATTTTTTTATTAAGAATTACTCTGTAGCAGCCCGCAGTTTTAAAAGTTAAGAATTCGGTGCACTGATGGTGCCGTTGGTCCTGAGCCAGGGTCTCAAGTCTACTGTTACAATAGCGTCAGAATGGTCTATCATTGATTTCATAATTGTTGATTTTGACAAGTTTGGTAATCTACTAGTATAATGGCGTCATTATGACTTTCCAATGGTCAACTACTGGCACTACATTGAAAGAAGTGGCATAGAATGGTAATCTCGTGCAAATGAATGTCGTATGCGGCAATCTGCTATAATTTTGACAGTTTCTTTGATTTCTGTGACCTACCATTAGAATGTCATTGTGCAGTTCTTGCTTTTAATAAGCTCGATATTGTCTTCTACCACAACTCTATTACGAGACCATTTACAGATCAATGAATGATGAATTAGCAGATTGCGAACTTTTAGCAAAATGACAATTGGATCGTGTTGGAATGACGAATTTATAAAAATAGCAGACTTGGCCCCCTGATCTCTCTCCGGTCGTGGCCGATTGCCGTCCCATTGCACTATGAGAGTAAAGGAACAAAGAGTGCACCTGTATATTATGCCCTGACACTTTTATATCTCCTGTGTAGTTGGGTGATCTCTAAAATTGGTTACTGTGATCGAAATCCTGTCGAGAGGAGTTTTTGTATGACCTTGCAGCTCACAGCCTTGTAGCAAGTTGGTCCTACACATGTCATTCAGGCAATTAATTACCTTAAGTAATTTATTGGGAATAGGTTGTATCTCACCACGTATTTGAGCTCTTAAGCATCTGCTGGTATTTGATAATACATGATATCATCAAACCGGATGATGTCATGTTTACTCAACTTTATGTGCATTACCAAGCATTTAGCCTTTCTTGATATCAAAGTCAGCTTTAAAAGGAATCCATATAAAGTATTTGGTATTGAACTTCTTTCAAACAAATATACATCTTCAAGGTTCTATTCGTCGCTTTTTATTCATCGCTGCCTCCCATCCATAACTTTGTTTCTTTTAGTTATCGGCGTCCATCCATTTTTCTCTTCTCTGCATAATGAATTATCATCCCTTTTCTGATGAGTTTTATTGCTATTTGGTATGACGAATGGATAGCTCAGCGCTTCGTCCATTTGGTCGTGATGAATTAGGCTCAAACAGACTTGATTCATTTTCTGACTTATCGTTAGGGACATTAATTAATATCCATGATCGATTATCTTATTTATGCAAGTCGCCAGATTAGGGTGGAAATGATTATCCTAACTATATTTGCTGAATACAAACAGTTTTCCCCCTATAAGCGCGGAGGGATGTGACAATCAGTATCATCTCGAACCCTAATCACGAAATATACTTAATTACATTTTCTATCACAGTGAAATTGAATTCTATTGCATCATATTTTTAAACATACGTCTGCTTGACAACGTAAAAGACGCAATGAATACTGTTGAATTGGAAAAAACTTTCGTACAAAAAATACAACTTACTTTATTAGGAATAATATTAAAAAAAAAAAAAAACATTTAAAAGTGAAAAATAGAATCTTTTTACAAAAACACACAAATAAGTTTAATTTAGATGAAAAAAAAAAAAATATTTTCAAAACTAGAATTTGATAGTTATAGGACCAATCTGGAAGTATGAAAAAAAAAAATCCAAATCGGTTCATAAATGACTGAGTTCTGAGGAAATAAAAATAAAAAGAACAACCAAAGTGAGAGCCTCTTCCTTTTTTCTGAAGACGGTTAGAAATGAAGAGCATTGCAATTCGAAGTTTAATTTTGACATAACTTTTTATTTAGGGGGGGGGGGGGGCTCCCTTAAGCGTCACCTCATAGATTCACTACCTCTTGCATTCCACGGGGATTTTCTGAAAAGGAAACCCGTACTCCTATAAACGGTAACTGAAGGACACAGGTGTGGTTTCAGTCAGTCAAAGTCAGACACGCCCTCCTGCTCCAGCCAGACCGAGAGAAGTCATTGGATAATTTTGCCATCTTAAAAAATCTGGCTTGCATTCAATATTTTTTATATACTTAATATTATGTTCAACCATTAGCAAGAAATCATAAGTGCGAAGTTACCAGGACCAATTTCAAACTTTTTTGCGGAATGAAATTTCGCAGCGGACAATGTGATTGAAAAGTAACTTCCCTAGGAAATGAGAGCACAAAGTTGTTTCCAAGTAACATTAAAGAATTTTGTTTATTAAACTTTAACGACTTTCGAGGTAAAAAATAAACTCGACGTTGTACTTTTCTTCTTGTGAGAAAGGTCTAATGTGCTGTGAAAAATATGCATAGTTATATGGGACACCTCACTGGTTCCTTTCGTACTGAGACTAAACGATTTTTATCAGTTGGATGAGCAGTTAACATTCACTTAATTATTTAAATTAGCATAAAACCTATCATAATAAACGAATTTTCAACGTTAAATAAAAATTACGTCGTATAATGAATATCACTCTTGAAATTATGGAAAAGCAATCCCTATAAAACAACACGAATAACTTCCATTATGATCATCATCATTTCAGCTGAAAGACGTCCACTGTTGGACATAGACCTCCCCCAAGTGTCGCCACAACGAACAGTCCTGTGTGCGTCTCGCATCCATCGAGTTCCTACGACCCTCACCAGGTCATCGGTCTTCCGGTACATAATAAAATCATTTGTCGAGATTTAATACACTAATTATAAAAGCGAAAGTTTGTGTGTGTGGTTGTTACTTCTTCACGCTAGAACGACTGAACAGATTTGGATGAAATTTGGCACACGAGTAGACTATGTCCTAGAATAGGAGTAATATAAAGTAACTTGGAGCAATTTTCTACTTTCACGCGAGCATAGCCACTGGCAGCTGCTAATTACAAATAAAAGGAAAATTACAAAAAAAATAATGAAGTCCTTAATTTAATAAGACAAAAACCTATTCTATACAACAGCTCTAAAGAAAATCCTTCGATATCTGCATAGAAATCTAAATCCGCAAATAAAGATCTGCTCTCACTGATAAGCCTGCACCGTTATCTATCGACAGGGAACCGCCCACTGGCAATGACGTCTGGACGCACAGACATATCCACCCACCTAATTACATAGCGTTATTGATTTTATATAAAGTACCAGTCTTCTTCGCAGTTTAATAACGGGAGACCGGAATACGGATGCAAGAAAGGAGGAAACTCGAGTAGTATTTCCAGTTGTTTCCTTCTTAGAGTTTCAGGAACTGTGGTTTACTGTGTTTATTTGTGTGTATTTTTGTGTGATGATAAGATAAAAAATGAGTGTGAGAAGTGTGAAAATTAAATCGAATAAACTCTTACCATATGTATGTGTTACGGAGGAATGCGAATGTGGTTACAAGAGGTAAGCGAAATTTTTTTTTTTTTTTTTTAGATTATGCATGCTTTTCCCGTAGTTTTGTCTCCGTGGCGTATCGTATCGTGTCCCACAAAAACTTATTTCGGGATCAAACAATTTTACCTATGTATCTCTTAATATTGTTGGCTTACATTAAATCTAGATTTTAGTAGCAGCAGAGTGCGGTAAATAATAGATGATATTTATTTAGCAAATGTTTTACGGAAACCATTCTTACGTCTGTTTAAATAAGATGAGGTCGATGTTTCCTGGCTGACTACCCTGAGAAGAAACACCGAAACAAACAGGATAGAACCCCACATATTTAAGTGGAGCTTTCTAGCCAGGACTAGCTCTCACTCAGGAGTACTGAGGAGCTCAACGAATTCACGAACAATACCAAGGAAAGGACATTTGGGTAGGTCGCAGAAAATTAGATGAGGTCGATGTTTCCTCGCTGACTACCCTGAGAAGAAACACCGAAACAAATAGAATAGACCCCACAGATTTAAGTGGAGCTTTCTAGCCAGGACTAGCTCTCACTCAGGAGTACTGAGGAGCTCAACGAATCGATGAACAATATCAATCAAAAGACATTTGGGTAGGTCACAGAAAATGCGGTAGCGGATTGGAAAAAAAAATTACGTTATCGCAATTTAGCCAAGACTGCATTGGGAGAGATTTACCTACAAATCATCAGATTCCTAGACTTTGTCCAAACTAGCTTGAGGACGGCTTCCAGTCTGACCGGATGCGGCTGAATCCCCGTGTTTTACATGGAGCGACTGCCCACAGACCTCCACAACCCAATCACTCTAGGCAACACGATACTCCTTGGATAGACTGTTGGTCAGACTTTCTGGCGTCTGACTGTCAAAAATCTACGAATGACAACCGAGAGGATTACAAACAGAAAAAACAAAACCTATATTATTATGTACTAGCTTCTGCCAGCGGCTTCGCCCGCGTGTAGATAGGTTTTCCCATACAAACTTTGGGCCCTCGTTTCATCCCCATAGGCGGTGAATTTTGGAAAATCCTCTCTTAGTGCTCGCCTACGTCATAAAAGGAAACCTTGTGCAAAATTTCACACTCCTAGTCCCAGTAGTTTCGGCTGTGCGTTGATATGTCAGTCAGTCAGTTTCTCCTTTTATATATATAGATAGTTGGTCACAATGTCAGTCTACGTCTGTGAAGAAATTTATTTATTTTGAACTTTAATGTATTAAGATATATATATTTATTTTACTGTTAATTCACGCTAAATACTCTCCAGCGTTTGATGGTCTATCAACAGTACGCACGTGTTATTGGCAAAAATGTGGTGTCTCTTCCACAAATGCCATTAATGAAGAGTTGAAGTTTAGAAAATCCATAGTTACAAATAGGAGTTTTTTTTGGTGGGAAAATCATCCAATGACATGCCTCGCTCTTGGGCGGAGCGGGTAAGTGTCATATTTTTACTGACTAAAAACCCACAGCGGTTCCTTCGTTGCCTTTTATACCGGGGCCGAGTCTTCCTTTCAGCAGTAGACCCTTGGCCCCAGTAGGCTTCGACACTGTTGGGACCCTACGGTTTTCTGAAATCTCCTTGAAAATACGGGTGTTCCGATAAAGCTCAAATTAGGTATTACGTCTTTCAGACTACAGTTTTAGTTTCGGTACAGATTTAGCTTTGTCATGCTTCAAGGAATCACCGCGACTTATTGCAATTTTTACATAATTAAAACTGAAGGCCGTTCAGTCTAGACAACAGGGGCCTTATCATAGCGTGGTAATAGTTATTTGTGCAACAAGAGAGCAAAGTTGTTTTTTGCTGCGAGTGCTAATTTTGAGTCCCGAGCAAGCGAAGGATTCTTTGATTGAATCACGAGCGTCAGCGAGTGATTCTAAAGTAGAATCCTGAGCGAGGAGAGGTATTCAAAGGCACGAGATGCAAAAAGTTTTGCTCTCGTGTTACACACATAATTTTTCACTTCAGCAGCGAGAACACATATTACTTGGGAAACAAAATAATTAACAGTAATAGATTTAATAATGATTTCAATTAAAATAAATACTATCTCTGTCGCTAGTTTTTCTCATATTTTACAATTATTTTAACATTCTTAATCTTATTTGCCACTGTTTTATTTCCGCTGTTTTTTTTAAAGCACATTATAAAACAGTCAATGTTGAAACTAGAAATAATTATTCAAAGGTTAAATGCCAGTTTTATCTGTTGCTATAAGTACTCAGGTACTCTTATTTTTGTTCAAATACAATAATAAATTTTAAATTCAATTATTTATGTATAAAAAAAAAAAAAAAAATATATTTTACGAATATTTTCTATTTATTACGCATTTCCGAACGTGTTTTTCTTTGTGGTGGAATTTCAAAATCGGAATGAACTTCAAAATGGCGTGTTTCTTGTTTATTTAAAAAGTTACTTTGTCTCACGCAGTGAGCAAAATCGAGTTTTTCTCACTGTTTTCAAGCAGCAAAACCTACTTGTTTTGAGCTGCTGTGGTGAAAAATGTCTTTCGTGCGAATGAGAAAGAGGGACGGAGCTATATACTTCACACTTTATTTTTTTTTTTGGGTGGGAAAATCATCTAATGACAAATCCCGCGCTTGGGCGGAGCGAAAGATAGTGTCCGACTTTTAATGACTAAAAACCTCCTGTTTTTTCGTTGCCCTCGTCCCAGGGCCCCGGGTTTCGTTTTCACACTAGCCATGGCCCCAGTAGGCTTCGATCCTGCTGGGCCCCCTACGATTTGCTGACATCTCCCTGAGGCGCGCGTGGAACACCGTCGACGACTTGGGCTCGGTCCGGACGGTTACCGGACGGTCGAACGGCGAGCTACCCATTGCTCGCCGTCCGCAAGCCCGCCATACACCCTATATAGCTCCATCCCTTTAACAGTTCAGTTTAAGCCGTCAAATGGATCGCGTCAAGAGCTTGTAATGGAGGGAATCAGGTAATGGCAACGAAAATGATAATAAACACAATCAATCTTTATTAATAAATAAATTCGTAATTTCCTGAGCGCTCCATCAGAGAGCAGTGACATCCAACACGGATCCAACATGTTTATTTCGTCACTTCATCTCGGTTCTCAGCTTTTTTCTTCGTAAATCAACTTTCTAGGATTTAACTCGAATAAAAATCAAATAATTGTCTACAAAAGTAATACTTAGACGTAACATGCTATTTTGTTTCTAGGGTTTTTGAGAATTTTGATATTGCAACGAAGTATATCCGGCCTTATTTTATAAAAATCTCTGTACTTACTGATTTTTATCTTAAATTTCATAAACAATTTTGCTATTTAGTTGTTTATGTAAAACAATGTAGAAATTTTTATGAATGAAGTTTAGTTAACAACCTCATTGCAAAATATAGGACGACTACTTACTGCGAGATTGCATGAAATAATTTTCGTAGCCCTGGAACACAAAGGGTAAATGAAGGAACACAGGTGGGTTTTAGTCAGTAAAAATCTGACACTTCCTTCTCACTCCACTCAGAGAGACAAAAGATGTTCGATGATTTCCCACCTCAAAAAATAATGGAGAAAAACTCGGCACAGCACTCTTATAGTTTCTTATACAATCAAAAGTTTCTAACATTAAAACGTTGTAGTTTTCCGGCTCTGTATTTTAAGAGGCAAAACCAACACTCATAAACACCGAGGATAATGAAATCGACATAACGAAAAATACTACTTACTAAGTAAAAATTAGGGACTGTATTGAGGAAAATATACTGGAAGGACTTTGGCCAGAAGTAGGATAGCAGAGGCTAACAAAATGAAAACAGAATCCACTTATTAGACGTATACTAGAGACCGACCGAAGGTTCGGTTTCGATTTCGGCCAAAAACCTGGTTTCGGCCCATAAGCGACCGAATATTCAGCCGTCTGTTTTGTTCTATGTATGGTATCATTTTTGGGTAATCGTTGATTTGTTAATTTCTTTAACAGTTCATCATCATCATTTCTGCTCTCAAAACGGTGAAGGAATACATCGTGAGGAAACCGGCATGTCCTAGAACCAAAAATTTGAAGACATGTGACATCTACCAATCCGCACTAAGCTCGCGTGGTAGATTACGGCCCGTTCCCTCTCCTAGAGAGGAGGCCTGAGTCCCAACAGTGGAAACATTATAAGGCCGACTATGCTATGCATCATCATTTCAGCCGAAACATGTCCACTGTTGGACGTAGGTCTCCCCTAAGTGTCGTCACAACGAACGGTCCTGTGTGTCTTACATCCACCGCATTCCCGCGACTCTCACCAGGTAATCGTTAGAATCCTAACGATTACCTTAGTTAGGAATAACTATATCAAAATATTATTTTTGGTCAGTTTTTCTGTTCCACTGACGTGGAAACGGTTACTGTCAAAACTGGAATTGGAGCCGAAAATTTGGTAACGGTTTCGGATTCGGCTACAAATCGTGTTTCGGTCGGTTACTATCGTATACATACCACAAGTACCTACTACATTTACGTAACAGATCGAAACCTGCTCGAACATAACTGGAACGGTAATGTACCCTAAGGTGATATAAGACACGTAACTTAAGTCAAGCTTTTAGGCCTAGTTTACATTGGTCGAGTGAGCAGAGGTGTTCTGATTGCAGCAACTAGGTAAATGATATTTATTTTACAAATTGGTTCAAACACCACTTTTACACGTCAATTTTTTCGTCCATTGAAACTATATGAGTAGATTTCCTAGCTGACTACCCTGAGAAGAAATACTGAAACATCTATAAAATAAACATTTGTAATGGTCAAATCATATGCGAGCCATGCAGATTGGTGTCTGAGAGGATCTTTAGAGGAAAGAACCACACAGATTTGAGTGGACCTGTCCAGTCAGTGCAAGCATTTGTCAGTATTCGTAAAGTTCAACTTATACTTACGGTAAGGTACTTACTTGCACAACCAAACTAACGATGTATAGAATAAGCCACTAATTTGGGCTTCAATTGCTATCTGGAGAAAATTTTAATTTAGCATATAAAATTCAGGTTCTAGAGTGGCGACCGCGCACCGGAAAACGCAGCGTTGGGAGGCCTCCCACAAGATGGACTGACGACCTGGTGAGAGTCGCGGGAATGTGGTGGATGCGAGACGCACAGGATCGTTCGCAGTGGCGACGCTTGGGGGAGGCCAATGTCCAACAGTGGTCATCTTTCGGCTGAAATGATGATGATGATATAAAATTTAATATTGCATTTGGACTGCTTCTTCTTCTTGCTTCACCAGATAATGTGACCGCAGTCCTGCCAAAGGGTATCGGGTTCTGGAGGTCAGGTAGACAGTCGCTCCATGTAAAATAATGGTACTCAGTTGTATCCAGTTAGACTGGAAACCGACCCAAACATAGTTGAGACTAGACTAGGCATTGACTGTCTGCTTCTTCTGTTCTTTCCATCAAGACGGTAAAGAAGATGCCCTCCTCTCCTTTGTCCAATCCTCTTCTCGGTTTCGTGGGGGTTGGGTCTCCTTGTACGTCTGCACCAGAGAGCTCTGTTATGACTAAACTGTGCACTAATTTTCGCTTGCTGGATCGATTTCTGCATATTTGATCACCAGATGGCAAAGGTACTCAATCTACATTAAGGGCTCATCTCACCATCATCAATTTATTTAGAGTTAACGCAGCATATCTAGTTCCATTAATGGCTATTGATGTTATTTTCAGTCTCTTTTGGCTATACAAGACTGTTCAGAATACATTTAAAGTAATCGCCTTTAAACTAGTCTCCACCACAACATTTACGTTGAGTGTCGCTTCGACAGTACTATCCCGTCCAGCTAATTACTCGTCCAATGTAAAAGGGGCTTTATGTAATTTATGTCAAGCTTTAACTTTTATCTTAAAAGATTACTTGGCACCGTAAACGTCGTTGCAAGACGTAATGCTGACAGAAATGGAGGCTTAATTCTTGTTCGTTTAATTTCCGTGCTGTTCGTAATAAAATTATTGTTCACGGTTGTATAACTGTTGAAGTGTAGTGGAGCTTGTCACGGAGTTCTAAAAGCCTGAGCAAAGGAAAAGTAGTTTCAATGTCATCATCATTTTAGTGGAAAAATATCTTCTTCTAGGCTATATCCTGAAGCAAACGAAGACGTTTGGAATCCCCAAACGTCGTCACACATCCATCAGGTCGCGATGTCAGAGATCGTGTCTTGATGGACCCATTCACTAAGTCATCGTATCCGTCCACCTTGTGGGAGGCCTTCCAAGTTCCAACACTGTGTCTTTTGACGCGCAGTCGCCACTCTAGAAGTTTAGCCCCACTGGCCATTCGATTTGTGAGCAATGTGCCCTGTCTGCTGCCACTTCAATTTAGTAATTATCATCAACACACCACTATTCGAATTTATTTTTCTTTTGACCACTTTGAAGCTTCTTTTTCTTATTATCTTCTTCATCGATATATTGAATATTTTATTTTAATTATATATAACCATACAATATACTGTCATTCACAGATCATCTTTGTACACCCTAAACTGTGTCTAAAAACAGTGCACGTACCAACACAATACAGAAGCGATGCTTGCTCACACTTGACTCCCTCGGGTAAAGATAAGGAATTAAAAGTTCGGCGACTTGTATTCACATTTATTTGTTGGGCAGTTGTGAAGTAAGCGTCATAAAAGTTAAGCAAGGGATACAGTCAGTATTGACGACTCAATATCCAGCGTCTCCGAGGAAATAAAAAGTTTAGGAACCGGAACTATTTTGCTATAGGAAGCAAGGAAAAGATGACATCTTTTTAGAAAACAAATTCCATTGTAAATGGTATTTCTTCCATCTATATGTATGAAAGGACAAACTGACTGACTGACATAACAACGCACGGCCGAAACTACTGACACTAGAAACATGAAATTTTGCACAAAGCTTTCTTTTATGATATAGGCGAGCACTAAGAAGGGGTTTTTGGAAATTCAACCTTTATTGATTCCTATTCCTTGGGTTAATAAATTTGAAACTGAACAAATTCTAATCAAAATGAATGAAGACTGTCCTCAAAAATTACCCTCAAAATACGGTTTAAGGGGCGTTGAAGTTTTTAAGAAAACATTCACAAAAACAAAATCTTTTTTTTTTAATAATATTATTGATAGCATCTCGTTTGACCACTTGATAGTAAGCGATGATGTGGCAAAATTTTCTAAATCGCTGGCAATGTGCTAGTATTGATATTATTGAAGTAATATTACTTCTAACAGTGCATTCAAATATGAACAACAACTCAAATGCAGTCTCACCTTCAAACTGTGATCGAATTTCGGTCCCTCAGAAACTCAAATGTCATCTAATTAATACTTGAAATTAGATACAGCTGTGTAATGAACGCACGAGTTATTTCCTACAGATAATCAACGGAATACTCAATGTTTTCGAAGCCAGAGAATATTTGCAACACTACCGTTGGGAAATAATTAATGCACCATACCATGTGGTCTGAATTTTGATTGTTACTTACGATCACGAATACCCCGTTTTCGAATATTCTGTTATTCGAGACAGTTTTTCGTACGTTTCCGCTAGGAATTCTTGGATTTTGTACACGAACACGTTCGTTTCGTAGGTGTTTTAAAAATGGTTTGACATATTTATGTAGGAGAGCTTTTTTGATGTTTAACGGGGAAGTTGTAACTGTTGGTGTTGAGGCAAAAGTGTTAACAACATTGAAAATAATCGTCACGAAAATATGCAACATGTAACAGAATATGAAAGTAGTATGTTTAGACAAGAAGAAGCAAAAGTAGAAGTCGTATGTGTAGTGTATTGTTGTTTAGTAGTGTGTGTTGTTGTAGTGTGTTGATTATCTTTTATTGATTATATTTTTTAACCCAAAGGTTGTCTGGTAGAGAATGCCTTGTTGCTTTAAGCTCACCTACCAAACCACAGTACATACAGTTTAAATAAATTTCAACTAATTTTTATAATAGGTAATTTATTTTTAATATAACAGATAAAAATTAACTATTTTGATAAATCAATAGCGTGTTTGTGCGTGTGTAGATAGCAATACCGATGTGCTAACAATGTAGTACTTTGATGCTCATATTATTTAACTATAATTAGGATAACTAATCTTAAAAAACCGAGCAAGTGCGAGTCGGACTCGCGCACTAACGGTTCCGTACAAAATTATCTATGTAAATATTTCAATTCCCGAATGGAGTCTCGAATATTTTTCCGAAACGCAAAAGATTTTTTTTGTGATGTAACAACAAATAACTGTTATCAGTTTTATTCCTATATTTGTGCTAGAAGACCTTCCTTTATGCCAAATTTCAGGATTCTGAGTCAACAGGAAGTAACCTATGAATTTTGATTCCCTTGAGAGTGCTGAAATGTACGTTTTTTGCGACGTAATCGGCCGTATCATTTTTTTTTTAACTTAGAATTTTGATTTTTTCACAGCTTCAAGGGACCGCAGACCTGAGAATACGTTTTTAATTTCAACTTGATACCTCCACGCGTTCCCGAGATAAATGGTCTTGACATACAGACAGACAGACAGACGGACAACAAAGTTCCGTTTTTTTCCTTTTGAGGTACGGATTTACGGAACCCTAAAAATACTACCTAAGTGCATTTATGTAAAATTTCAGTGCTTAAATTATGATTGAAACTTAATTTTCTAATTGGGGTGTATAAGGGCTGAAGTGCATTATTCTAGTTACAGGTTGTTTAATTGTCGGCAAATACCTACATATGTAGTGAGTTTCTAATATCCACATTCCAAAATTAGGTTAATTAATAAATCATGAGGCTAAGTTTAAGTACTGACTGCCACTACTTTTTATATAGAAATATATTAACACAGATTGTGAACGAGTTTTGTAATTTACTCTGTGGTTTTGTAGCAGTTTGCATAACATAAAAAAAAAAATTAGTTCATTCTTATAAAAGTCTAAACTCATCAACATCATTTAATCTAAAAACTGCTGGACATAGATTTACTTACCACCAAGTATGTACATTGTGGAATGCAATAAATAATTGGATTTCCATAAGTGTTACTACATCGACCGGTCCTAGGTTCTCGCATCCAACGGAGTCTCGCAGCCTCCACTAGATCATCATTTCACCTTGTGGCTGACTTTCCAACGCCTTCCGGCACAGTTGCTACTAGAACTTTATAGAAGATCAGCGTAAGCCAAAAATCATAAATTGAACTTGATCTACATAACAAATCTAAAAAGCAATAGTCAACTTCGAATTATCATATTTCATGAATAATCTTCTAAATAATTCCCAGTCTAAGCTGATAGTCCTTTATGTTAATCACCTATCAAAATTTTAAAGCATAATAGTTATAGATATTTTATTCATAGTTTATCTTCGGACATTATTTTCGAATGGATCAAGTGTTTTGTTAATATTTTTTGTAAGTTGGTACTAACCTTTCACTAATAAAGCTTATTTTTATGATAATCCGGGATCGAGAAAATCTAACTACATAATGGATTTTTCCATATTTCAAATTTATGTTTTATTCAAACTCATGACGTATTTTTATTTGAAAGTTTAATAAGAAATTTTGTGGTCCAAAAATATAGTCTGAAGAAAGTTATTTAGATAAATGTTTATGTAGCTTTTAGGGCTGCCTTTCTCCATTGTCTACGTTACAACTTCTTTGAGGATAGCTCATTCGACGAACATCACAGACAAACTACAAATGCACTAAAGTTTTACGTCCCTAAAGACCAAACTGCGGTAAGCCACGAAGCAGAAAATATAGCGTAATCACACTAGTGTCCTACTGCGGTCAATATTAAGTAGTTTGAAGTTGTAAACCAGTGAAGTGGTGCAGAATATTCTGATGAATCTACACGCACAACTTAGGAATTCCCAAGGTAGGTTGCTAGTTAGGAAAAATAGGGCGTGGGTGTCAAGGTTGTATTCGAATGTTGCATTGATTTTGATCGTTATTAGAGATAATATGTATATAAGAATTTTAATAATGGCTAATCTGATCCATTAGAGTCTTAATTGAGATAAATGAATTGTCAGATTGAATGGCAGTTTTTCCTAAGGAAGTCAATTTAAAACCTACAATTCAGCGTGTATTTTATGTCACAGGCACCATCATGAACACTTATAAGACGTCAGAATCTCATCAAGATTTACTGTTCCAATTGGTCGATTCCTATTGTGAAGAACTGGCAGAAAATCCTAATACTCAAGTTATGGGAAGATATAGGTTTCTTCGAAATTGAGCTGTAAGATATGTTTCTAAAAGTGGCGTTTTTTAGAAATTGACAGAAAAAAAATACCATCTAAGACAGAAATCATATTTTTGGTCATTGAATATTAGAGGCCCAGATCACAGAGAATTCAAATTAGCTCTTTATGAATACAGAGCACTTATGAATATTCACAAATATAATATTACTTTAGAAGGTACACCTACTCGTATATTTTATTATATAAAATAATTCTTATTATGTAAAGTGAGATTTTTCATTTCTTTTTGAATACACTTACTATAGTCATTTATGATATAATACTTGTTTGCCTCTGGAATTTTATATTTTTACCAAACATTGTTCTAGTATTTTTCCTTCGTAATTTATTGTAGGCGGTGTAAATGGTATAACTATCTGATCATGCTCACGGGGCCAACTTGGCCCGAGACCGCTCAAAACACAGAGATTTGGAAGGAATCAAAACAAGAGTATATTTATTGATTAATTGTTGTATCCATTAAGTTTACGTGTGTTATGTTGTTATTATGTCAACGACATTTAATCCCATCTATGCATACTATGTTATAAAACTAGAGGTTCTCTGATGCGTAACGGTTCTAGTTTCTGGAATGTCACGGTAGCAAGGGTAGGAACATCAAAAGGGCATGAAACAACCCCTCAGTAAAGTAAGGGTTTGTTTATGTAAGGTCGAACCAAGAAACAAGTTTGTAGAAAATACAGGTAATACACCGTAGAGAACTACGCGAAAATGTTTGCTTTTGACGATATATTTCCTAGTGGGTTGTTTTTGGCATGTTTATAACATTTTTTATAGGTCTGAAAGCTTTTTTGTTTATTATGACTACATTAAATATGAATCAGATGTAGTTTAAAATGACAGTTCCCCGAAATGTTAATCAAATTTTTGCCAGACTGAATAATTGGCGAACCCAATCTGCCGTAATTGGTCGTTGCAGTCTTCATTTTAATGGTCGGCTTAAAAAGATCTGTTTTGTTTGTATTCCAGAACTAGAACTAACACAACGCCATCTAGTCCCAAACTAAGCAGAGCTTGTGCTATGAGTCCTAGACAACTGATAAACATACTCACACATAATAAATAAATAAAATAAATAAACTGTTCGTTTGTCTCGCTAAAACTCGAGAAATATGTAAAAATTCACGAAAAAAAAGTCCCAATACAACGCTATCTCTAATTAAAATGTCATTATAAAATGAATTATGCTGTTCTGGTAATGCCAGTAGATGGAGTTATCCTTACTATTAGGCGGTTCGAAGTTCGCCGAGTCAGATAGTTATAGATAAATTACATCCAGACACAGGACAAATGATCGAGTTCATCACACAACCACTAACCACTAGACCAACAGGCTAATCAGCAAGTGTTTATAGAGCTGTTTTTAAAGTAAATATTTCCATAAAGAGAAAAACAGCACTGCTTAATTTAGAAAGAGGTCAATGAGATATTCTTCAAACATTAGACGAACATAAACCGATTAACAGAAGTGATGCAATGAACCCCAAAGCTTCCATCTTTGTAATCGACTGATTTAGTAATGCTACCGAGAAATCACTCAATTTCAAAGTTCTGCTTTTCATTAATCAGTGCACATAGAGTGAACATTAACTAAACATAACACAGTTGCAAGCTTCAAAGCACTGCTTGCCGTTAAAATTGTAAGTATACATGCTGCGGATCATTTGAAAAAATAGTTCTTGCGTGATAATCCTAAGACTTTTGAAAGATTCCTAATGAATATGAGTTTCATAACAATACGAGCAAGTTCAGAATTATTTTATTTAAAAAAAAAAAAACAAATAATTGGAAACTGGAATCAGAGACAGAGTTCAGTATTCATGTCGTTGCTGCTGAAGCATTGTATATTACTAAATCATATTCATTATCGCGGTTAACAGTTAACCTACCTAATATACGCTTGAAATAATAGATAATAGAACTTTAATAAGTTAAAATAAAAACCAGTAAAGAGGTTACAAAAAACAAAATGTATCGCAAATGGCATCTTTTTACAATACTTTTACAATTATAATACTTAAAATTAACAGTTATGTTATCAACAGCGTTCATCACAATAAACAGGAAGAATATTTATATGGCGTTTCAATGAAAACTAAAACTACGTATTAGAATTAAATTGATTACAATATAATAAAATCGATTAAAAATAATTAAAAAAAAAATAGTAATTACAATACAACTTGAAATGAAGTATTATAGATTAAGATAAGCAACAAATTATTTACTTACATAATATACTTTAAAATTAGTGAATAACCAAGATTACTAAAGAGCTGATGATTCGTGTATTCTCTTTTTTCCTTATTTCTTGTTTCAGTACATATAAGTAGATATATTAATATGTATATTGTATTTATAAAATATAATGTGTTATAAACATTATGTAATGCTTAATATTGCACCTACCACAATCTGTCCCTGCAACTGCATCACCCAAAGGTTGACTGGAAGAAAATGCCTTACTGCATTAAGTCCGCCTCTGTACTTTTGTGTGCTTACAGGAATTAATAAAAATAAAATAAAAAACAAGATGATTAGGATAAATAGTCAAATTCTCAAAATCTTAGATAGTACAGTTACAAAAAAACTTATACAAGCTCATATTATTCGGTATTTCTTTTTTATTTAGCCAACTGAAAAAAAGCCATTTTCCAATAACACTGCAACATTACAGCGGTTACCGTCCAGTCCAGTTTAGTGGAACGCGACTTGCATAAATAAGTGATGGAATTAACTGCTGGCTCTAACTGGTTTGATGGTTTCGAAGATGATGTTTGATTGATTGCGATGTAGGGTAACTGATAGTGGCCTAGTTCACTGGTGCGTGTCTCGGTGAGTTTTTTCTAGCTGGTGAGACAGCTGCTGTGGTTTTGCCTATTAACGCAGTCTTACTTTTGTAGGTTTAGGAACATGTTGAGACAAGAGGTGTGGTTTTAACTATTAACGCAATCTTAGTTTTGAAGGTTGAGGAAAATATGTTAATCTACTAACTGGACTGATTACTGCCATATTGAGACCGTATGTTGATAATAATTGGTGCCCTCAATCAACATAATGTAGTCTTAGCCCCTTTGCTTCCACTGCGCCTGAAACGTATCTTTTGCATAAATAAACATTATTTAAAACGACAGAAAACCATGCATAATATTGGTCCTTGGAATCGGATTTAGTTTATATGCGGAAATATTCTTCTGAGATCTACGCAAAGTTAGTTTTTTTTTTGTACAACGCAGCCCATTTCCTTAGTGATGAATGTAAAGTGATATAAAGCAAAAAAAACATACACGTGTAAAAAAACTCCTACATTAAAATGGAACTAAAATCAAAAGGCGTATCAAATAAAATTACGCCACAATACAACACAGTTTATCTTCAGTTTTATCCTTCATTGATATCCGTGTCCGTCACGTAATGATCAATTAGTAATTAATACTCATTAAACGTACTGTTAAGAGTGTGATTTGTATTGATAGCGATCGAATTTTAAAATAATTATGCCATAATAATGACATTAATATTTTAACTGTACAAAATTAATGACTGAAACAACATTAACATATGGTTATAATAAAACCTGCATGTGACCATTTAAAAGATTATTTAGTCAAAAACAAAGCATTTGAATCCAAACACTTGACGAACTAAAACATTATATCTCAGTTATTCACGGCAGGTGAATAAATTCATCTGCCATTACAAGTAACAATCAAACAAGTTTCATAGTTGCATCCAAACTTGTATGAATCCTGTCCACCTGTTAACTAGACAGACAACCGCTTCATCTGTGACGATCTGTACGGTGGCTATACTCAAACGGGTAACTGTAGCAGTGGGTCAACCGCAGTCCGCTGCGCTGGCGCCGCATAAATGTTTTCAATGCTTCGAATCACTTGCACGTAGTCTAATAACATTTATTGCATTATTATCATTATTTTGTCGTTGTTAAACTTTTCCTATCTAAGTACTATCGTTATGATTAATATTTTCCCGTTCTTGTCCTGTATTACTTGGGGTCGGCGCAACACGTTTTCTTCTTACATTCTCATCCTTGTCAACCGTCACCACCTCATAAGTCTTCACACGATTCAGCCATTTCCTTCTGGTTCAATCTTCTCATTCATGAAAATTTTTACTCATACCTATTTTATTACATGTGTTTCATTTCATCTCTTCTCATCAGGATGTGTTCAATAGTACTCATAACAAGACAATCGATCATTTTAACTTTTCTGTCATTGGCGCCACTTGAATGTTTGATGCAATCCGATGATAATGACCGAAAATAAACGAAAGTTATTGATATTATTTAAACACCCACATAACGACATTTAAAACTGGCACCACAATTAGTCTCAGCCAATAAACAAACTATAACAATTAATATGTCGCTTGACATGTTCTATATTTGTGTATAAAATGTACAATGTTATTAAAAAGCGATCGTACAGTCGCATTCGGTCAGCGCAGGACCGGTTCACAAACGACCTTGCGTCCGCGCACGTTCACTTACTGATCTATAGATTGAGGCTTCGTAACATTTGTTTATTGGTCGTTTTGTACCGATATGGTGACTGGTCTTTCGGTTGCTTTTCCACAATCCTCTAAGCAGTTAAATCTGTTTGGTTGATGTTCGGATTATAATTCAAGGTTTCGTTTTTGCCACTCAAATCTTTGTTTGTGCTTAATGTCTTGCAAATAACCTCCATCATTATGACAATCAACTGTTAGTGTGTGTGCGACTGTGCGTGAGTGTCATCAACCATATTATCACCGTGCCATTGACCTTCGTAAGCAAACAAATCACCTTGAGGCTCTATTGTACCCGATTCACAGCTGTTCCATCCAGGCTGTTTGTACAAAATGACGCACGAACACTTGCGCTTTGTGTAACAGGTGGTCCTACTGCCCAAGTTGTGAGGCTTCATATTTAATACGGACAGGAAGACCAGATGGCAAACGTTCACGGAGTTGTCCTGATGCATGTAACTTTGATATATGTTGACATAACAAAGCGGTTCCAATGTAATCTGACTACCGCTTACAACAACCTACTTGATTACCTGTCAGACATATCTGCTTTTCCCCTATCAATATGTACGTGTTTACTGTCCATCGAGCAAAGAAACTGACCGTCTCTTAGAAAGCATTTCTTCAGTCTTTCAGCAAAAACAGCGCTTTTAATGCTATATCCAACGGTTTTATGCGCAAGAGTGTTGCTTTCTCTCAAGCGACGCGCCGCTGACTACGCATGTAACAAGCCAGTCGCTCACGGCCGTTCAGTGAGGCCGCACGCGTCGGTGAATCAGAAATTCGCGAATCGAACAGTCGGCGGGTCGTACCGCCGCCTTTACGTCAGTAGCCAGTGTCAAAGTGTCCACAGTGCAAAAACAAATATTTTGTGATTAAACACTTGGAACTTACCAAGGTTAGCAGTGTTGTGTTGCAAAAACAGGAGGATCTCAAGTGTATATATTTTTTCTCAGCCATCGTCACGCGCTTTGAGTCGTTTTTATGTAGGTTTCTTATTTATGTGTTTCTGTAATTGTGTTCGTAATTATTCTCGATTGACGTAAGGACGTTCCAGTAAAATGATCTCTCAATTCATTATTATCTTTGTCATCAATTTCCAGGTTATTGTCTTTTCGCGATTCTAGATCATCCTGTATTTAACTTAATTCCATCAAGACATTTAACAACTTATGCGTTTATAATGAAAAATTGTATGCGTCAGTTACCTGCTTGAAACGAGATTTGAGTAGGAAGCTGTATCTTAGCACTAAATCACCTTGAGATCCGGTATCACACGAATTCGAACAGTTGAAAGTGAAACGATTTACATAAATCTGTTCATTAACCGAGATATTATTTAATTTCTAACCATTTGATGATATGGAAAGAGGTGGTTATTCATTGCAGTAATATAAAATCTCAAGAAGTCGTTAGGTAATTATATAAAATCTGGGCTTGAAGATACTGCCTTCGTGAGATAGGTATTGACTTATAATATTAATAACTTAAGCTTCACGTAAACACAATATAAACTGCCATAACATCAATAATGTCACGCAGAATAAACGTGAATCTGATAAGAGAATCGTTAATGTTTTGACTAATAACACACTTAAACCTAACCGCGCATCCAAGAGCTAAGTTTAGATAGTCGTTCATAAAATTTGTCACAAAATTATCTGGAAGATAAATTCGGTATCGATTTTCTCACGACTTATCGACGCCTTTTATCATATGCCACAAACTGAAATATGTGAGATAATAGAAACTAAAATGATATATAGAGATACACATTATTTACACAAACTTTTGAAAATAGGTCAGGTATGAGATGTAGGATAAATTAACAAGGAATGTAAAAATGCTTCCTGGACCACAGACATAGCAGTATTATTAGACAAGGCTGAGACGAAACGAAATAAAAGTATCAAAATATCAACAATTCTCTTTGATAAAGCGATATCTTTTGAGGGATTCAACTCAAACAATTTCTGAAATAGATTACATCCACAAAAGACGGTTCCTGCGAGGCTTTTACCGCTCAGTTGACTTAAAGATTCGAGGCATAAAGAATCCTCAAAAATACTTCTTTAAGAGTTTTAATAAAATTATAACGGCTGTACTTTAGAACTCGTAAAGAAAGTTAACGTTACCTTTTTGTAAACATCTTTTTGGGATAATCACAAAATAATATTACGCAAAAAAATTATATACCTACCGCTTTAGGTTTTTTTTTTTTTACTGACTGCTTCATAACCGCAACTTGCGTCGTTTTTCCATTTATACAACATCAATTTCAGAAATTTATCTTTGTCGAATCTTGAGAGTCTGACGTCACGCAATATGTTTAAAATTACTGGTATCATTTGTCTTTGGGTTTCGGTCGTGGCTATTACGTTCATGTGACCAACAATTTTCCTCATCTCTGAAGTCGAAAGACATGTTCGTGTCTTCCTAACAACCCGTTCAATCACCTCTTGGACATGATGTTTTTCTTGTTTGTACATACTTTCACGTTGTTTCTCTGCCGTAATTAGTAGTTTCCCATCAACAAATTCATGTTTTTATTCTGTATAGTACACTTAGCTCGTGTTTTATGGACTCGGTTGACATATTTCGCTTATATGGTATAATGCACCTTCCCTGTTGAGTTTCATATTGCTAATTGATTTATCGTCACGCTCTTTTCCTTTATGGGGTAAGCGCCGGTCTTAGCAGCTCCGAGAATCTGGCTATTACTTAAAGTTATGTAGGTATTTATGGAGTCGTTTGCTTGTGTCCTCCATAAGGAAAAATCCATGATATTATTATTTAAGAAGTGCTTTGTCTTTTTATATCCGCAATCTATTTGTATCGATTGTTTGAATACAATGTAACATTGAATATTTTTTAGTTTCCGACTTTTTTGTCAGTCTCGTCGATTTGGAATCGGTATTCATTTAGAATACCGATGTAACTAACATTTTAATTTTAATGTCCTAAATAACGTGTCACATAACTTCTGATAAGTCTTCAATCAAGGCTTTTCCTGGTCCTAATATCACATGCTGAATCTAGCATTCTTGCTACAACAGCATTAACACGATTGCTTATTTATATAACCCATTAGGGTTTAGACTTATTTGATCCATGTTCAGTTTATACCATTCCTAGAGTTGGTTATCGTTGTCCAGAATCATTCATTTCCGACTGTCGCAAAGCCAAGTTTATAAAAACCTGTGTCGGTCGAGACGGAAACCGTTTTTGTTCATTTATTTGCTAGTTTTTAATAATACCATTTCGTCTCGCTTTGTGGGAGTTTCAAATGGATGGCTTTTGAAAAAATCGCTGTTTGTTTGGACGACAAACGTGATGATATTTCGTTTAATTTTGTAACTTGTGATTACGAAATTAACAACGTTTCAAATGGTCGTGTCGTGATTGAGAACGCTTTGTTTTGTAACTCGTACAGTAAGTGGGAATAGTTCTTTTATAAAAGGTATCTTTGAAGTATTTACTTTGTTTATTGTTAAACCAGTCCGTTTTGGATTGGTAAAGAGCTAATTGTCAACTATCGTACTACGCTTGCTATAGTTATCTTTTATAAAACAGTTTTTTCTGGTTTATTGTATACAATGTAATAAATAAAGTATGGTCGTCGTGTTGCAATGACGATAAGACTTCATTTTTAGCCTAAGAATTATTTTGAATATCTCTAAAAGCGTCAGTTGTGACGTAAGTGTATTATAAAAGTCTACTCAAGCTTATAATGATGTCGTCTGTGCCGCAAATAAACTAGTTATGGCCGACTTTGAGACAAAAAGAGGTAATTTTCTGTTGTCTTTTCAGGTAATTTGTCTTTATTGTCAAAATTCACAGTTCATTAAAAATAATTGATGGATGGATTATGAAATGACAAGCTCGCTATTTCGTCACAGTTTTTTGTTTTCATATACAAAATTGGTTTTTATACTCAAAATGTGTATATTATTTTGTAACAGGATTATGGATGGGATTGTATATATATATATTATTGTAAAGGTTTCGCCGCCCAGTCGCCTAGTATAATCGATTATTCGCTCCTTAAGCCAGCTACGGCAAGACGAAGTGACCTTTTCATGGCTTACTATTCTTAGGCATACAGCTTTGACCACGATTTTTTAAACAGTATTAGGTTTTTAGGTTCAGTTTAAATTTTCACACACTATTTATCTTCAGTATGTTGGAAAAATCCTATGTGCTATTCCAGGACATTGTCTACCTGTTTGCCAAATTTCATTGAAATTCTATCAGCCATTTGAGCGTAAAGGATTAACAAACCTCACATACATGTAAGTCTTCGCCTTTATAATATTACTGTAAAAGTGCAATAGGCAGGAATTACACAGTTACAATGCAATGCTTAAGCGTTCTATCTTTCATTATCTACCTTTAGACTTGCATCTATATTATGACCATGAACTTAAACCACTTACCTAACAGCAGTTGACAATAGAACACTAGCCAGTGTAGGTGTACAATGAACAATTAGTGCACTGTTCATATCGTTTCCGTCTTTTTTGAACCCTACTCCTATTATTCTCTTAATCACCACCATTGTTCTTTTATAGTAAGGCACGTTATCTAACTCCTTTTGAGCTTCAGCTATCATAATGAGGTTTTATCTCAGTGTCCTATATGTAAATTAAGAGTCTTGCTCCTGTCATGTCCGTGGCTAACTTTCACTTATTTTTTTTTAAATAAAACTGTATTTAAGACTTTCGTGTTCATACAGTTTTATGCGTTGGAGTTTCTCATTGATTTTGCGTAGGCTTTCGACAGTGTAGCGCAGTTTTGTTCTCGTTTAATCTACCACGTCTATCACTGGTTTGAACATTAGCACTAATTGTAATGGTTTACCGATACATTCAACGAGTATTGATTGTAAAATCGATACAGCTTTATAGCTGAATTTGTGCTATCAGTTCGCTTTATTACCGATGCTGTATAATAGAGTTGATAAAACGTATTCGAGCGGGGAAGCACTTATAGAGGATCGACTGTTTATCGATGCCGTGCTACCAATACCTACCATTGACAAAGAAATTATAGTGACAAACGATTCGTGAAATCTACTTTGTTATGGAAACAACAAAAAAAAAAAAACTATTATCTGTGAAGATGAAAACTAAACACTTGCCATTTCTCATTTAACTTTAAACTAAAGAACATGTTTGGTTCTCAAAGCGTACAACATTCATTTTCTTGCTAAAGTAAAATGGCGGCTGCTAAGTATTTATGCATACAAACTGACATAAGCATTGAAGACGTCAAAACTCTGCTCAGACGTAAGTTTCTTGAAGTGATGTCCTGTTTTTTTATGAAGGGTTAACATTTCATAAACATGTATGTTGTTCTATAGTTAGATAAGTTTCTTTGTCTTCATGTAACTATTTATAAATTTCCTAATATGTAACAAGATGTTGATAAAGCAAAATGCCTAAAGGAGAAAGGTGTAAGTTTATGTGTGTTCCTATCTTCAGTGACTGTTGAAATCCGGTTAGAATAGATAGACCTCGAATCATGACGATCATGGGTCACTGTGTACCATTACAAGTTAACGAACTATTGTTAGGAGGAGGCAGTTTTCAGTACTCATGACTAGGATTTATGTCATAGTTGTTTTATTAAGTGGATTCTCATTGGAAATGGGGATTACGTGAGTTTTTTCTGAGATATTGCGCCCTTATTAGGACCCACCATAACCGTTAGAATTTTAACAAGTGGTACTTATTTCTATTTTTTTTTTTTTGTTACGTACTAGGAATTACTTCTGTATCGTGGTTGTGTTGCGTTTACAAATATGTAAACTCACATACTCAAGTCGCCCAGAACCAAAACAACTATCTTTAGGCCTTACCAATATTTGTTATGCGTGAGAATTTAACCCGCGACAGGTAACGCTGCAGCCTATCGCTCATCCGCGTCATCGAAATAATATCAATTAAAAATTGAATGTCAATGTTATAATCTTACGCTTAGTAATATGCCATTCTTTTTGACCTCTTATCGTACGTCCTTAGAGGTGATGTGCCTATTCATTAATACAACTAACCATTACTGTAACTGTAGCTATCAATATTATCATTATCGTTTTGTATTTTTCCCTCTTTGTAAATAACAAGAACATAAATCACTATTGCGTGGATTACGTTTATTTAATTAACAATGTATGTGTTTATATTATAACAATTACAAAAAAACAACAACTTAAGTGTCGGACAGCAATCACAGGTGTTTACTTAGGTTCAATAATCTAATTTATATCGAAGGCTTCATAAGAATTGTTTGTTAATGTTGTGAATTCTACTCATCCATTCTTCTCTCGTGCCATATCCATAGGGATTAAAGTACGTCATTCCATAAACACCTACATACATTTACGCCTAGACGTGTATTCTCATATATAATTATAAAGCATATCACAAACGAATACCATGGTTCTGGACCCCCAGTGGTGGAATTTTTCGTCAGTTTTTTAAACTGTACTTTTTAAAATTCAAACTGTATAAAATCGTTATTCTAACATTTTTAGTAAAAAAAAAAAAATAATTATTTTATCTACCCCGATGACTTTTTAATTAATTAATTTTTAATTTGTTTTTTTTTTTTTACTAAAAATACCATCGGGGTTGGTTAGAATAATGATTTTACACAGTTTTAATTTAAAAAAGTATAGTTTTTTTTTAATTAGGAAAAAGCCGAGCTTCAGGAGTAAATACTCCCAAGTAAATTAATTGGAATACCATTTACTTCAACGTTTTGGGAACGTATTCATTCTGAGTACAGCTAAGGAGTGGAATTCCCTATCGGTGTCTGTGTTTTCTGATATCTACAATCTACAACCTGGAGGTATTTAAGTCAAGTGGGTTACTTCTAGGCAAGCGTGCTCTATCGTCGACCACATCGTCGTTTTTCATCTGTTGAGATATGGCCAAGCGCGAGCCTATCAATAATAAAAAAGTGTGAAATTTTGTCGATTTTTTCCTTTATTACGGTGGTTATTTTTTTATTTTTGGTGGAACAAAGGCATATTTAGTATATAGTATGAAACAGGAATAAATAGAGAAACAATTAAACGAAATTGAGGAACACTTAAATACCCTGAAATAAATAAGACTAGCTAGATGAAGCCTAATAGGTAACCTTGCCAACAGCACTTAGATGTCTCCAAAATAAAAGCCCATCATTGTAAACGACACTTCACACTATCTTTCAAATCTAATTAACAACACCAAAAGAAGACATCATCTAGGTTACCATTTACTTACTATCAGACAGTCAGACTGGTCCATTCTTATCAGATTTACCAAAGGACAGAAGACAAAGCTTGTCAACTGTTTCTCAGGTGCCATCTACAGTCCTCTTACAAACATTGTGCGCCCACGCCCATCATGGATCAACGTGGGCGAACTCCCTCGGGAGAGACTGACATTTCGCTAGTACCAACTTGGGCTTAATAGATTTTAATTAAAGGACAACAGGCGTTTTTGTTTGTTTAATATAGTCTTTGGGGAAATTCCAATTTTGAGTGGTATTTAATTAGACAGCTGCAGTATGATTGAAAGTGACGGCCAACCAGTCTTACCAAAGGGATTTGTGTTACTCTGTTACGGGGTTCCAGAGGCCAGATAAACGCTCAATGTGTAGTACCGGAATATATAAATATATACTCCCTAGCCGATTTCTGATTTAGTGCAACTACGGGTAGCGATCATGTGCTCTGATGTGACTAATATAGCCAGTCTTTGCTGTAAAGGTGCGTGTGCATTAGACTTGGCAAATTGATATTAATATTGTATCACCTGTCGTCAAGGCATGCGGAACAATATCTTCTGCTTTCTGAAAGCAATGCACGTGGAATCTATTGACAAACAATCTATAAAATGTCCAATATAGCGAAGCGGTCGTTTGACCACTAGTACCTATTAAAATCATAATTAAATTGGCATGAAAGGAAATCTCTATTTATGAAATGAATGATACTGACAACAATAAAGTTATGAACAAGGTACAAGGTACTTATATTACTACTTGGGTTGACATAATTGCAGAATAAGGAAGTCAGGAGAAAGTTAAACGCTGTTACTGGGGTATAATGTTATTATATTTCAAAATAACGACTCGCAATAACGGAAATAATATACATATGTATTAACAGCGAAAAAAATATATTAATAATGAAACAGAATATTGACGGAAAAGTCACAGGTTCTCAACATAAAAAATAAACGTGACATTATTTAAAATTCATGCCATATTTTCCGTGAAAGTGACACTCAGGACATCGCGGGCACAGACGCTCGATTCCGTCATCTGTCTTTCTTTACTTAGACTATGCAAATTGTATTATTATTCGGGGTGCAGTGTGCGTATAATTTCAGACAGTTCAAAGTCCTTTCTAGACGGAAGACAATAAAGCGACCGGCTGGTATATGACAGGAATACAAATTGTGAATAGCAACGGAGCTTTTTATTAACATTACACAACACACTTAAGTGATGTTAGCTTTGAAATCGGAAATATTGTCCTCTTTATTGTTTATGTGGTTTATAGACTGCTGTTTTAATATTTTAATGTAGATCCAGGCAGGAAGGAAGTGGCATTTATTGATGCTCGTTTGTACCTTGTTTTAAAGAGTTCAACTTTGCTCACTTAAAATCTACGGTCGTCGATTGCGTCTTCGCTTGCACAGCTTAGCTTGTTTGTATTTCTATAGATAACCTATATTCATGTACCGTGAACGCAGACGTTCAGATTATGACACACATTCCAAACGTCATTTTTTTCCTTATGTTTATCTAAAGTTTGCAATAGGTTCGTGTTAAATAAGCATGTAATCATCCAAGCGATGATGTTAGTTAAGGACTATTAATCGCATACAAAAGCTGTGACGGCCTAGTCTACAATCTTGGGACACTCATTAGCCAATCACTGGCTGTTGTAACCCACAGACAAATGGACAATGGCCGATTTGTTCCGTTACGTCACAGCTAGCATAGATGGCGCTCTCACTTTCACCCGACCAATCGGCAGGCGTGATCGGGTCGCGTTCGAAAAATATAATTTCTTAAATTCGGTACCATTCAGTTTTAAGACTTTTGTGTCGATTTCTTCAGTTGATGAAAGTTTATCTCTGGATTAAGTTCTTTCGTTGTTTTTTTTATTATATTTTGTTCCGTTAATTAAAATTTTCAATGCGTTTCAAAGCCAATTACTTTTTTATTGTGTTTTATAGTAGCTTTGGTAAATTGCTAGATACGAAACCTTTGACATTTATGCATGTTTCATAAATCTTAAACATAATTACCAGCCATTGCATTTAGTAGGTACCTTTTAAGAGGAAATCTCATCATTTCCTTATCAGAGGGAATTTAATGTTTCTTTTTTTGCAGGAGGTCAAAACATCACGACCTCCGATGAGGATTGATCGTGAATAATAAATCTTTGCCTTGCAATGAGATTTTAAGTGACTTTAAAGTATTTATCAAGGATGCTATAAATAAATTAGTCGGTAGCGTTCTGGTCGACCTTTTCAATTAATATCTTAATACGTTTTTGTAAATATAAAGTTTAAACTAATATCTACTTTTATAGAAATTTTTTTTTTAAGGTGGGAAATCATCCAAATGACTTCTCGCGCTCTGGGTGGAGCGCGAGGGCGTGTCAGACTTTTACTGACTAAAACCACACCTGTGTCCTTCAATTACCCTTTGCGTTCTAGGACTACGGGTTTCCCTTTCAGAAATTCTCCGCGGTCCTAGCTAGCGAGCATCGGCCCTGTTGGGCCCCTACGGTTTGCTGACATCTCTTTGAGGAGCGCGAGGATCACTACGCGCTGTCGACGACTGGGCTCGGTCCGGTTAGTTACCGAACAGACGGACGGCGAGCTACCCAGTGCTCAACGTCCGCAAGCCCGCGTCTACCGTGGCTGGTAGTCGGGGTCGGAATTACGGCGGCTAGGGCGTGAGGACATTCGTTCCCTCACGCGTGCAGCCTCCTCCTTCGCTAGCATTACTGCTTCGCAGAAGGAGGCGACTGCCTGCCATTCCTCCTCGCTCCGGACCATAGCCTGAACCAGGGCCCGACGCGAAAGGTCGCTGCCACCAATTGCCTCCACGAGGACACGGCGGTGCTCCGCCCAAGCGGGGCACACCTCCACCGTATGCTCCACCGTGTCCTCTGGGTGGTCCGCACAATGATGACACCCGGGCGTTGCTTCCGCCAGAATCCGATGCAGGAACTTCCCGAACTGGCCATGCCCAGTGAGGACCTGCGTCATAGAAAAATTATTTTCGTCTGAATAATTGTGTGATTTATTTACTTACCTACTGCAGCCAAATACAAAAAATCAGTTTTTGCATACAACACAGATTTAAAATAAATTGATTAACATTTCAAGATTTAATTTAAAAGTTCCTTTCTAGCGAATCCCCAAAGGCAGAGAAAGTTGTAAAGTGCACTTTGCTCTTCGATTAAATGAAACGTCAAAAAATTTAACTTCTTTCATTTTAAAATGGCATCTACAAAACTGATGCCATTGAGATTGCTCGAAAAGGGTTTTTGAGCCAAAATTACGATAATAAGTGAGAGTATTTTTTTCTTTATTCAGCCACATCACAAAATTTCAGAAAGTCCTTTTTTATCTGCTAGCAATACGTAAATTAAAAAAGTTCACCTGACAGATGTCAAATTCTAAATTCTAAAAATAGAAGGTTTAGAAATAAATTAGATGATAGACACATTGTTTTTTTTTTCCACAACGTGCATGGCGAACGCATCACGTCTTGTCTACACGGAACCACGGTTGAGGTCATTGCCGGTGTGACCTTCCGCAACCTCGGTGGCTCGCCGAACTTCAAAACCAGTTCCTGACCACGACATGTAGTACAGTAGCATTTATAGCATTGGGCCTTAGGCTTGTAGGAGGTAGTTTTTATGCATGTTTATATACATTTTAGTGACGCTTACCATAATTATGTAGTTAGGTAGGTACTACGTTTTACCCATACTCGGGAATATGGCTTTTTTTAGTGTTCCCTACCTCAAAAGGAAAAAAACGGGATCACTTTGTTGTCCGTCTTTCTGTCAAGACCCTTTATCTCGGGAGCGCGTGGAGGTATCGAGTTGAAATTAAAACAATATACTCAGGTCTGCGGTCCTTCCCTCTCCTAGAGAGGAGGCCTGAGTCCCAGCAGTGGGAACATTATAAGGTCGACTATGCTATGCTATGCTGCGATCCCTTAAAACTGTGAAAAAATATTTTTTTTATGTTACATGGAGAAAACAAATGGAGTACTTTTTCACTAACATTTCTTCTTCTTATTCGTTCTAGCTGATAGTCAACTAACATTAGCCAGTAATGCAATATACACCTGCAAAGTATATGATTCAGGCAACGACAAAAAAAATACGGCCGTTTATGTCGCAAAAAAACGTATATTTCGACACTCTCAAGGGTATCAAAATTCATAGGGTACTTTTCATTAAAGCACAGTCTTATAAACACAGGTATAGGAATAACACTAAAAACAGTAAATTGCCGACGTCACAAAAAAAAATCGTTTCGGTAAAATCTTCGAGACTCCTTTCGAAAACTGAAATATTTAAATAGGTAAGCTTGTACGGAACCCTCAGTGCGCGAGTCCGGCTCGCACTTGCCCAGTTTTTTTTTTCTATAGGAAAAATAGTTATCTGTGTGACTGTCCTGTTCAACAGCCTATAGAGATGAATCATATTTTTAGACTAAATTGCAATTATATTGTTAGGTAAGACTGTAAACCTAGTTTTCCTGTAAGCATTGTCACGATATGCGCACGCGTTCGTTCATGGCAATACAATAGCTTTATTTCTATGTGCGTTAGGTATGTTTATTAATAAAATGTAAATAGTTCTGTCGGTCCTTTACTTATTTTATTTTATGAATCATCTCAACTACCGATTGTAGTCCATTTGTTTCTTTGAAGATGCTATATCTAGTAACAACACACGAAGTATATGAAAACATTAGGCCATATTATGCCATTTTGTATTATTATTCCTTTGATTTATTTCCTTAATATATGTTTTACGTTTTTTTAAAAAAAAATTACTTAAAAAAAACAAATTAAAACAAATATGAGTATTTCAAAGCAGCTGATGGATAATACTGGCTACATAGTTGTGCCTGTGCAAATAGAGACTCGCCGGTGAATAGACGAGAACAACCAGAGATAACGTGAAGGATTCATGCTCTCGGACGCTGACATTCCCGACAGATATCAACCGTCCTTCACGATAAATATCCGGTAGTTATTCGTCATAACTACTTCATCCATAATAGCACAAATAATACCTAATGGATGTCCCCGACACGCAGGTAGGCTTTGGACGCTAATTGATCTATTGGCCTGGAAAAAGCGTCCGTGAAGTTCCTTACTCAGTCATACCTTTCCTCGACCGCTGGTTTCAAGGCTCTAGTCAAGTTCTGTTTTAGTCCATCCTGATGACACTACTAAAAGTTAATCAGTTGCAGATTATTGGATGCAATAAGTTTGAAGTCATACATGTAAAGGATATGAGATATAATCTGACCCATTTCAGTTCGAAGGCGATCAACATATGATTGACACTGTCATAGGACCAAAACAAAAAGACCATCTGAACATGGTTAGGTTGTTTCCTCCCTTTGTAGCCCCATAGTATGCGTGCATGACGTTCTCATTGATGTTTTGTGTCCATCACTTGCGCTGCACACTACCACCGGGAGCTGCTGGGGACCTAACAGAGGCCACTTCCGGCAGTGATGAGGCCAGCATGCTCTTTAAGCTGCAGCTCTCCTCAAAAATTTTCTCGTATCTAATTGTATTGTTTTTCTTGTGTGTTTGTTTGTTTTCCTATTCGCAAATTATTATTATTGTTAACCTTTCTCCCACTACCCGTGCCCTAAGAAAAATCAACAATATCCAAATAAGTTGATGTTTACAAACATGGCCCTTGTTAGGAATATTATGTAGGTGTATCGTAGGCGATGAACTAGTTACCCGTCACTTTGGCTCCATTGTGGATTTAAGGCTAATCTTTATATCTTGTTACAAAATGTCTTGTTTGAAAATTCAGAGAAAAAGACTACGGTTGGGAAAGACTATAAAAACTGCTATGATTGACAACACATTGCAGGGTAATTATAGACATGATTGATGTCGTATACACAGTAAAGTGGAAATGTCGAAAGGAAATGAAATAACGCCTTATGAAGACCGAGATTAGTGCAACTAACATTAAAAAGAGAAAGTATACAGTGTCTAGTATATGTATGTACATCAATAGCTCCGTGGCAGTAGGAAATTATCCCAAAGGGAACATACTGGGATAAAAAGTATCCAATGTGGTCTTCTCTCTATGTCTTTTCTCTGTGATCAATCGGGGTACCAAATTTCTTACAAATTCTTTTAGAGTTGTGAGCGTGAAGAAGTTACAAACACAAATCTTTCACCTTTACAATATTAGTGTAATAACTTCTAGAAGACCAAGAAAGAAAACTGAAGAAAGAACGGATACTGTTTTAAATATTGCGCCTATCCCATAAAATATGATTATATATCTGAATTCTATAGTCTAATACTTATCCGATTGGCCATACAAATGTTTGAAATAGTTTAACAAACCAAATAAGAATCCCAAGTGTACCGTATATCTGAAAGTTCCATAGTAAATTTAAAGGATCCCAACCCTTGTTCTTAACTAAACAAAACTTTAATATGAGCAGCGTGTGGTTTTACAGTAAATCTACTTATAATACTGGTAGCATGAACGTCAGCGTGTCATATTTGCATTTCATTTACCTCCATATTGCTAGCGTGTTCAGCTATGAAACCTAAATTTAAATAAGATATTATGCATGTACTGTGCTTCAATTTCCAGTATATGATATATGTATAACCTTGGGTAGATCAAAGGACGGTGTTAAGTTATACATATATTGCAATGTAACATCAATAATGTGAGTCTTGATAAGGTGTGAAGTTTCAATAGCTTCGGAGCAAAAATATAGAAAGTGGTCATCATCATCAGCCTTTAGCAACCCATTGCTTGTCGCTCAACCTAACCTTGGTGAAAGTTGGTTACTAAGTAAGTGCTAATGTTGCTCAGAAATTGTTTGACTGCAGATAACCAAATGCCGATTGCAAAAAAAGAGAACAATCTCCTATTTCAGCTTTTGTGGAAAACGATAAAAACAGATTATCGCTCCATATCGAAAAGCGTAACGGAGTCTAAACTGAAGCAAAGCCAAAAGAAATTTTATTACTCACAACAAAGTAAAAATATAATTTGAAAGCCATAGAAGGTTTAGTTGATGATGATCACGGATTGCAATAAAATGGCTACGGGTATCGAAGAATAGCGTATCTGCTAACGATTCATATACATTTCTATTTGTTTCACCACACTTTCCATAACGGAACGAACATAATTCTGCGGCTACGGAATTTATGTTAAGCAATAAAGGAATGGAATAATGTGGAACAATCCTATTAAAATTGCGATGTGAAATTATTGTGCGGATGTGTTTTCTTTGTAATTTTCATTTTAATTATAGCTGTATATAAAAGTGTATATGCAGTCCTCTCTTAACCACTTTCATTTTCTCAGTGGATAGTTTGAAACCAATTCATCGTATCGATTGTTTTATCGGACTGGGTAATCTGAGTATCATTAAAACCATTCTCCCTATTTCATTTTACAGTTAATTGGGATGCAAGGTCCAGAACCAAACCAACCCCGAATCTAGTCTAGTAAATATTGTTAGCTTCATAACAACTTACAATTCCACTTTCTTCATGCGATGCAAAATCAAGGAAACCAAATAAACGAGCACCCATAGCAATGAAAACTAATGCTAATATTACTCCTTTCTCTTTAATTTCATCCTGGTTCTACTTAATTTCATTCTTCTACTAACCCTCCATTATTCTTTTCTTTTTTTCGCTTCCTTACATGAAGTTGTATAATTTTATATCTATGTTAATTTATAATGTAATGTTTGATGAATTTGTTAGCAATATACCAGATACTGCCCCCTTTGTGTTTAAGTACTTACGGTCCACCCAAAGGTTGTCTGGCATAATAGACGTCACCGTCAGCAATGAGACCGCTATTGTACCCATAGATTTGATTTCTGTATAAGTTGCTATTTTTATTTGTTACTATTGTTTGGTGTATATTATTATTATTCTTTCTAGCCTATGCTGTCCCACTGCTGAGCAAAGGCCTCCCTCTATTCGTTTGATGTATAATTTAAGCTTATTTTATTTTACTTTTATATCTGTCAGAAAACTAAGTTGATCATCCTAAATTTATTTATGTCAGATATTATTTTCGTATCAATCCACTTGGTTGGTTTTTATTATTGTTATGTAAGCAAAAAATGCTAAAACTTTCCTTTGATATTCTCTTTCTATTCTTATTTCTTGAGCTGCCCCACATTGATGTTTATCACCTACTTTCGATATCTTTTTGTGACAGCTATGAGAATTTAAGAATGTTCAAATTTATATTACGCATTTTCCAAATGCTTTTGGACAAGTTTTTTTTTCTCTATCTTTGATATAAGTTTTTTGATACAGTTTGTAAAGTTGTTATAATATTCTACACAAGGTATTTTTATGTCAACTATATTATTTGTTGCTAGAAGATTATTTCACCATTGTATTATTTTTAAGATAAGGGTCACTGACTGCATTTCCTATATCGTAGAAAATTGAGGGCGAAACAATTTCAGATTTTCGAAAACCAAAACAAATTCATATTTCAACTCCATCATCCGGTGGTGTTTGATAAACAACACGTATCAACTCGACTTGCATGCAATCGAAAAATAACTGCATTTACGTAAGCACTGCCCAGTTTGGAATTGTTTTTACATACTCCATACTACCCAGAAAAAGTTTATTTACGTTAATCCATAAACCAAAACACGTAATCAACATAGCACCTTAGATTGCGTGCACGCAGGTGCTCGCTATATGGCGTCTACTGCGCATGCGTGAGATTCGGGTTAATAGGCTGCTATTTCTGTTCTAACGCTCGCCAAGTGCGGACGTGCTGTATTTTGTGCATGGTTTATTTAGCTTTTACCGTAATACGTACGGAAAGTGTTATTTAATGGACGACCTGGTGTTTACATTTTTCGTAAACTTTAATCTCATTAAACTTTCACTATGCATGTTTGGGTAAATAAACTACATACCTGAATTTTTTTAATGATATTTTAGGTGTTTTTTATGAAGCATAACGTACTGGTAAGTTATGATGATGAGTGTAGGTGTAGTAGTTAGAAGAAATCTTAATAAAATCGCTTATCAAATATGGTTACTCTTATGTTAAGTATAAAAGCACTCGCAAGTTCTAATATGGTCTCCTGCCCCGTTAAATTATTCATAGGTACTCTATTTATTATTACCCGCTATAAATCGATTTTCTCTACCAATCTCACCAATCTTTTGCTTGCAATTATCAAGAATTTGCATCAGACTTACGTTCTAACTTTGATCAGTTAGCTAATACCGTCCACTTCCCGCTTCAGTTACACAACCATATTGACCCATACTTACATACCATTTTACACAACAATAGACAATTTGGATACTATATTGCTAAATTTAATAGCACCCTGGTCATATCTCTTGTTACACAATTTTTTTTTATCGCGAGCTTCTCATGGTTGTTACGCGATTTGCCGGTGTCAAGTGTGAACTAAAAACAATGAGGAACAGTTCGTGTGAAAGGGTCATTACTTTAGTCTTAATGTACGGTTGTTAGTTGATTGTAATCATCGATGTTATCGTTCCCCCAACAATTAAGTTATTATCTTGCGAATTTATTACTTGTGACACGACATTTTACACTTGACTTTGCAGCTTTATCACTCTGATAATGGTCCTTATTGAATTCGTTACAAATTTTTTTGTTGTCATTATTGAATTCATGACAAAGATCTTTATGCTCGAAGAAACTTCCTTTTATAAACAAGGCGAGTCTCTGACCGCTGAGAGGACAAGGAACTGAAATATCATTAAATTATTTAATTGTAATGGCATTTATAGATCACTAGACAGCTTTAGTGTTAATGTATATTTATTGCTTTGACATTTCTTGTCTTATTCCTTAGTAATCAAAATTGACATTGTATCTTTTAATGCTATCAAGATCAACTTCAATGACGATGATTGATTCACTGTCGACAGCATTCCAAACACAAGGCAAATAAAATTTAAATTAAGTGTGGGAAGTAATTGAGTAACAAGCACCCACATTATCAAACTACGGGGCAGGAAAACTACCGTTTTCCCTACATTAATGTTATGAAATCGATCGGCATGCTGTTAATTTTATACTGAAGCAATAACTCCAATAACGTTCTAATTAAATCGATACTAGGTTCTGTATCGATTGCATTAGATCGATCAAATATCTCAGCTAGGTCTCTTTGGTCTGGTGACCCTGGTTCTATCAAGAGTGTAAACGTAATATGCACTACCGTGACGGGTGACTTGACAACATATCGATTGATACTTGCTCACCATCATCATTTACATCAATTGCTCATGATTCCTGACGAATGCCAGTTCATTTTCGTAAAAACGTTTTCAATATTTCCTATCCAGATAAACGAAATTAATCCCAATAGTACATTTTGTTACAAGTCAAAAGAATTCGTTATTGCGACCGAGGTGGAATCCGCCTGAGCCGCAGGCGAGAGTGTTATGTAGCCGCTGCAGTGAACAATTTCCACGTGTATCAAACAACGGTTTTCAATACACTTCCGAAGAAATAAATGGGGATGCCGTCGATGCCGAAAACTCGCTCCTACCTCCACTCCTTTTTCAGTTTCGAAGTCAGCTCCAAATTCAAGGACTTTAACTGTGTAGAAAATTCTATCGCTTAACTCTAATTGGCCATTAGCTGTGTATCACATGCATTGTTTGCATGTCTTTATCATCAGGGATTTACATTTCATCCAGCTCTATGTAAGCCTTCCCGTCCATTTTGTTTTCTCTGCACTTGTAACATGACGATAATCAAATTTCATAAAAAATTGCAAAAGCCATTTATTCATTATGCTTCTATAATGAATGATGTGGTCATGTGGCAAATTACTTATAACCCTAATCACAAGGCTTGTTCAAAGATGGGTATTTTAAATGCCTTGACATTTATTACTTCCATGTAATTAACATTATGTAACCTATCCTTCGGACATGGTTGAACAGTGCTTCAAACGAATTCTTCATACTTCATTATGAATTATTGTTTCAACATCACGAATTGAAAAATCTTCAAACATTTTCTCAAGACTTTACTTAATGAAGCATATTTTGGCAGGTTAATGGAGGGCAAGGCCGTTGCTAGTGGGTTCTTAGATATTTTTATTTGGTCAGGCTTTTGACAAAGGCTTGATTTGTTTTTTTTTTTCCTATGTCTTTAATTTATCAGTCGTCTTACTTACGATCAAACTCATTTTGAACCATATCATCTCAATTTTCAACGCATATTACACAATACATTTCTTTTTTTGCTTTAAAAAAAGTAACCAACCTATTGAGTAGCGTAATTAGAGACAATAGTATGAATGTAAAATCTAGATACCACAATGACCTTAAATTAAAAAAAAAAATTAAAAATTTTAATGTAAGTTATATAATTTTTTTGTTTGTTTTGTGTATCGACATTTTGACTCTGAATAATTTATATGTAATATTATTTTTTATATTGATTTTATTGAGTTAACAACGTTTTTTGTTATAATTAGCATGCATGCATATAATATTTGTACGCCGTTGACGGCTAGATATAGCGTTCCTTAATAATTAGAACATCTATACCTAACCCACCTATGTTTAACGAATAAAATATTTGTATTTGTACCTTGTAAAGCCTAACAACTATTCTCATAGGTTCTATTCAAATTCATGACTCATTCCACTATGTATATGGCACTGAATGAAACATCACGTTGGTCCAATTTAGGTGCCATAACAGAAGATGGTGACACTAATACGTTTGAACCTCCTCTTTCGTCCGCATAATTAAATATTAGGATTTTCCCAGTGATGATTGCCCACGGAACGTCATCAACTGCCATTCGTCTGTCCGCCATAATGACCAGTGCCGGATTAAGTCAGTGTGGGGCCTGTAGCAAATTTTACCAAGGGCCACCCGGGCCGGAATCCGGGCCCAAATCTGTAGCGCATCAGGGATATTTGCCGAATCACGTGAACACTGTTTCTATACTACTATGCGAAAATGGAGTACATCCCTGATGCGCAGGGTTCGCGCTGGCGCCAACGGCATCCTGAAGGCATTCGCGCAGAGGGTCGATTGTCAATACCTCAACCATTGCTGTATGGTTCACTTAGTGAGCAATTGGAATCTATAAATATTACGTGTTTAATTAATTTGTGTATGTGGTTTTTGTAATTTTAATTCTACTACTGTGCGTGTGTGCTATGATCCTTTGATGGTCGAAATAAACGTACCTATATCCGTATGTATGTACCGTTATTATTATATTTGACCAGTTAAAGCTAGGTCCTCCAAAATGGTCACAAAAAAGGTATTTTTGTATCAAATACGGACATACGGAAATAAGGACATATAGACAGCTAAAAACTTTTGTATTTCTGTTAATTAATAAAACAAACGCGTTATAACTTTACAAGGCTTTTGAATGAGCCCGGTAAACACTAGTTTTGATTGATTTATAGAATTGACTGTGACTTTTTCATTTTCGCTCTCAACATAACAGGCACTAATAAAGTTATGTGGACTAGGATATGAATTACGCAATGTATAATATATAATATTAAATTAAGGAAACAACAATAAATATTATCATGACGACATTTGTTTCTGTACGTAATCCAGGAAGGTTATTGTAACTGTTAAACGTATAATGCTTTTAGTAGTGATTGAGCCGCGATTTAGTGAACCAACTATACAAGTTACCTACTTCAGAATAATAGAAAAATAAAGAACTTGGTGTTGTCGTTTTTCGTGATCGAATTTTACTAGGATTTGATGCTGAAACGTTATGAAAAAATTGTAAGTACCAAAATACAATATTAATTCAAATAGTTACCTATACAATATGTAACATAAAAACGCACAACCTTACAGTAAGTAGTATGTTCAGAATCGGATACTGAATCGATTTCATTAAAATAACCACTTGACGTAAAGCGTTGCGCTATCGGTACATCCAGTGGACATCCCACCTATACCTGCAAAGCCTTTTTAATACATTCACTGTCATTGTGCTTAGAGCTAATAAGGTGTGGAATTCCATGCCTGAGCCCGTTTTTCCTGATAGGACTTTAAGTCAAGAGTGAATAGGTTACTTCGAGGCAAGCGTGCTCCGTCGGCCACATCATTGCTTATCATCAGGTGAGATAGTGGTCAAACGCGAGCCTATCTATAATAAAAAATTGGAAGGTATTCTATTTTGATAAACCTTAATTGCGTTTCTAGTGTTTATGTGTGCGCGCGATCGAACGCTACCAGTGTACTGCGTCGATTCCCATATTATTTGCCTACAATTAGGATTAATAAATTTCTTAAAAAAACACACTGTTTAGGTAAGTGCATTTAAGTATTTAGTGCTTGAATTATGATTGTAACTAAATTTTCCAATTTAGATATATAAAGGTGTGGATTATTCCAGTTACATGTTGTATACTTAAGAGGACTACAGAGCTAGTCGTGAGTTTTATAATACGCAAAAGTATATGATCCACGAATCAGAAAAATATATGTTATTATTCAGATTAATGCTAGATAGATAGTGTGTTGCAAACGTTTCACAGCTAATTTAATACAATAGAAAAAATCACGAAGATGCCTCTTAAAATCTTTTTTATCGATTAATAACTGGATTTATATTTTTTTTTCATTTTGATTGTTTGTCAGATTATTCTACAAGCAACTTTTTATCGTTCATAATCATCATCATCATTTTAGCCGATAGACGTCCACTGCTGGACATAAGCCTCCCCCAAATGTCGCCACAATGAACGGTCCTGTGCGTCTCGCATCCGTTTTATCGTTATAGTGTTTTAATTTTATAATCAAATCTTTAGTTTTTTATAAAAGTTAGTAAATCTCTAAAATTTTCCATATTGTGTCGTCGTGTGTGTGTGTATCCTATACTCTACTTAAAATCTAGTTATATGATTCATGTTTGTAAAACAATTTCAAACAATAATTACGGACACGTTTTTCATACATATACTTCACAAATATTAAGTAAAACTGATGTTTTTTCTTGAACATCACGTATTATGAGATAATACCTGTGTTTAAGTTGTGACTTAGCATACTTTTTGTACTGAGATGTATTACAGGTGCTAAGTAGGTACCTTTAGTGTTTACAGAAGAGCGAAATATGAGTCATGCTCATTATTGTTTTCGTTTTAACACAATTTCATGCTTTTGGCGGGGTGGCTAGCGTGTGTTAGGTACTACAAAAAATAAAAAATACGAAAAATAAAAATTAAGAAACATTATAAAAAGGAACAAAGTATAACTTGATCATAACTTATCTAATAAGCATATTTGCCTAACGCTTTGTGGTTTGTACTGAAATTTATCTGAAAGTACACCTAACTTATCTATGCTATCCTTACATAATTATTATAAAACAGAGTCCCCCACCGCATCTGTCTGTATGAATACGATAAACTCTAAAACTACTGAACGGATTTTCATTCATTTCCACCGGCATAAAGAGTGATTCATGAGAAAGGTTCAGGTGTACCATACATGCTTATTATTGTAGAGACAAACCGAGATTTTCAAAGCTTTGTAGCATCGTGCGAAGCTGGGGCGGGTCGCTATTTATAAATAACTAGCTTTTGCCCGCGTTTCGCCCGCTTATATAAAATATAGCCTATGTCACTCAGGAATAAAGCAGCTTTCTATCGGTGAAAAAAAATTAGCAATTGGACCAGTACTTCCAGAGATTACCTCCTACAAACAAACTCTTTATAATATTAGTGTAGATAGTAAAATAATAAAGCTAAAGAGTTTTGTTTAAACGCGGTAATCTTAGAGACTACTGCTTCGAAATAAAAATATATATTTTCGGTTGAATAGGCCATTTATTGACGAAGGCCTGTAGGGCTACATAACATCATGCTACGACCAATAGAAGTGGAGCAGTAACTAAAGACTGTGGAACCAAATCATGTTATAGCACACTGTAACCTTTATTTTTCTTTTCTTTAATTCTTTATTGTACACTATAACAACTTATATAATAAATGGATAACAAAGTTCATGTACATAGGCGAGCTGAACTCAAAGTGAGTTTTGTTTCAGCAAACCATTGAGTAGTAGAGAGAGGTTTTTTTTATTATAGATTTTTTTTGAGAAATATTCTTTTAGTTTAAGACCTTATAGTCCATCCTAAGGTTGTCTGGTAGTTATCACTGTCAGCGATAAGACCGCCATTGTACCTATAGATTTAAGTTTCTGTAAAATTGTTAGATACTATTTTGGTGTACAATAAAGTTTATTATATTCTAAAGACGCGGTCAAAACCGCGGGGGACAACTAGTTTATTACAACCGTATCGAATTATTCTTCACACATTATTTCCTACTAACTGCATACAGTATTCGTATATACGCCGGTGTAATTATCAGGCACGTTTTCCCTGCAAACGCACGCGTGCTGTCGCGTGAGCTGCGCGGGCGCAGTGATTCGGTCTACTTGCTACTTTCATGTGTTTATGACCTTATGGGCTGGAGTTGTAAACGCTGGGTAAGTTATGGATTTAGTAAACTTTTATTGGTTTCGATGGGATTGTTGTTAAAATAATGATAATCTACTTTTTCTTTGGGTTGGGAATTCATCTAATGACTTCCAAACTGGGGCAGATCGGAAGGGAGTGTTAGACTTTTACTGGAGGCGAATCTCGGTATTAAGATGGTCACCCATCCAAAGGCCAACCTCGGCAAGGGTTGCTTAACCTTGGACATCGACTCGCGGTTGTTATTATTCTAGCCAAGATCTTGTCCAAAAACGGACCAAAAGACCAATTTTTATTATAAAAACAACTTTTAGAATACATTCATGTTTACATGTCTATGATAGTTTAAGGATTCACGTCAAAGTTTTAAGATTACCCAAATAGTTTCGGACATTAACGGAACCCTTTATCAAGTCATAAGGTGATCTCGACTCGAGTGAGGTTGGGACACCGGGAGTGACTTTTCGGGCAATCCTGACACAGACATGTAACTGAGTTCCGTAAACAAACAGATAAAGCTAAAATCATAAAAGTTGATGCTGTAAAGTTATATCCATCCCATTGGAAGGCAAATTTGTATTACACTTTAATAACGATCTCTTCAGTAAACTAACATCCATTCTTGTACACAAAACTTTAGAAACAATATTAATCAGGACAGTTCAGGCGAGTTCAACTCACAATTGCTTACAACAAACCTTTTTGGAGCTATGCGGAACAGAGGGTAAAGTCCCGCAAACCTCCGTTGAAAACGGAGGATCCTCGGGCCAGACGGGTGTTATGTCTGGTCGGCAACTGCCCGATAGATGATTTCGGGTTGTCGTGTATTCAAATCGCGCGGAGAACTTTGATTGCGCCATGCAGGATTAGTTCTTATGTGACGCCATAGATGTCGCTACACCTTAATGCGATAGAAATTTTACATATGAGGACAACCATAAGTCCATAGTAAAATTTAAACTTTAATTAAATAAATACGACTTAAAAGCGCCCTCTTTCCTTTGAACCGTCGAGAAACACGGAGTAGATTATTTACCATATTATCATTAGTCCGATCTTTCAAGTTAGTTACGAGTATAATTGACTACACCTGCCTACCTACTATTATTTGTTATCATCAATATTTACAAGTACACATTGAACACCGCAAATTGGATTTTTACTTCCCACTCCGATCATCACCTCATCGCAAGACACATAAAAGGGGACAGGCAGATTACCTTCCATCTGCGTCCCCAAAAACTAAACAAATATGTGTACATTACATAGTACATACTTCGGTCACATTGCAAGGAAAGACGGTGGGATCCTCAAAAGGCTAAAGTAGATCTGTTGATGGGAAAAGGCCTCGTGGGTGCAGCCCAATAAGTTGGTCCGACCAGATTAGCACCGCTCTTGACTCTACGGTAGGAATGCCCTTTACACCGCCAAAGACAGAAACAGATGGAGGAATATCATACAAGTGATGAAGCAGTGAGGTCACGACCCTCAGCATCGAGGAATACAACGCAAGGAGCTGAGGACACAATACATAAATATAACATATATTATGTTGAGTGATTCTAGTTTACACCGCCGGCGTTTAACGAACGGTCTAGGCGTTCAATTAGCTGCCTAATTTCCAGATCTTGCTGCGACATTTACCATAAATAAATAAACGTCATCATTTAATAAATATTGAAAAATATAAATTACTTCTAAATTAAAGTTTACTGTATAATAATATGTTCCCACTGCTGGGACTCAGGCCTCTTCTCTAGAATTCCACTCCTTAACTGTACGCACAATAAATTCTATCTCAAAACGTTATAAGTGTAAAAAATTTTGTAAATCTCTTGCAACTTTGTCCACTTTTTATTTGCTTTCAAATAACAAACTACTCGCTGCGATGCCAGTAAGTAATTTCAATTTCACATCGCCTAGATTGTTAGTGTATCTGCACATGATCTTTCACATGCCTTCGCTTGAGAATGTACTATTTGTTTTTATTTTTAATTACTATTTTCTAAATGTTGTTGCTAGCTTCCTGCAACTATGTTTACAGACTTAATAAAAATGTAATGACGGTGCAGTTATGTGGCTTGAAACAGAAATCAAACTATATACAGATCAGGAACCCCCCTGTTCTGCATATAGTTTGATTTAAAGTAATATTGTTTTATTCTTATTCCATTGTGAGTATGAGATGGCACTAGACAACCTGTATAGCTCTGTCTCTTACCCACACTGAAATAAGAATGAAACAATGTTACTTTGAACGTCATGGAACAGGGGCACTTCAATATGTTGGTTCTCATTTTTGTTGGATGTTTTATCAAATGTTTGTAAGTGCTTCATGATCATTCCCCTTTAGTAAGTTTTCCACTGTCTACAGATTTATTAAAACGAGTCTACACACAAGTCATCATACTAAAGAGGTGATTGGACTTGACTATAAATAAACCACTTCAATTGATAAACCTGACGTCCATTTTATGACTGAGAAAATAAATTATTTTCAAGCTAAATTATGTTTAGATAAAATAAATTGAATAATTTACTGGTCTTTTGCTAACACATTACACTATCTCTTACGTCGGGTGATATAAATAGTTTAATTGATTTTTGATGTCACGAACGAATGAGTAGTCGGGGCATTTGTTTTTATTCATTCGTCGTCATCTTTAAATAACAAATGTTTGGTGCTTACCTATTGAATTTAAATTCGTTATTTTCTTTTTGTTTTTTTTTTTCATACGGATAGCGATATAAATATCAATATTTTTTCCTATGAATAAAAAGTATTATTAATAAATAATTAATGAATACTATTTGGTCTAAATAAAGGAAAGGATAGAGGTAGCAGTTCTGACTGGATATAATTTTATATATTACTTAAGTATGTATAATAGAAATTTAAGAAATAAAAAAAAAATGGCACAGATAGGACAAGTCCACTCAAACCTTTGTGGTTCTTTGCTCAAAAGACCATCTCAGATACTAATTATCTGCATGGTTCTCATTGTTTGATGTATGGACTTTAAAAGAGACTTTGACCCCTGAGTTTGTTTCGATGTTTCTTTTTAGGACAGTCAGCTATATCAATCATCGGCCTCATTTATTTAGTTTAAATTGACGAAAGTTGCCTAACCTATACCTAACCTATTTGCAACATAAATATAATTTATCATTACATTCATTTTTATTTCAAGTAGGTACCTACTTTTCTAACAAAATATGGATCTTGTATCTAAAGCAAATAAAAAATAACAAAAATAAAATAATAATATAGCATAGCATAGCATAGTCGGCCTTTTAATGTTCCCACTGTTGGGACTCAGGCCTCCTCTCTAGGAGAGGGAATGGGTCGTAATCCACCACGCGGGCCCAGTGCGGGTTGGTGGATGTCACATGTCTGAATTTTTGGTTCTAGGACATGCCGGTTTCCTCACGATGTTTTCCTTCACCGTTTTGAGAGCAGTGGTGATGAAATAAATTACACAAAGTAATGCGCCTGGCTGGGTTTGAACCCGCGACCTACAACTCGTAAGTCGGGGCCGTTACCACTCGGCCACCACTACTCTCAAATAAATAATAATATGTAAATATTAAAATTAAAAGAAGCCTTTTAGTTTAAATTTTTATTTTTTGTGTATTTATTTTATAGATACTTTTATTACTTATTTAGGTTTATTACACATATTAATCACCACGTCAACGCAAACAAACAATAAAAGTACAAACAGATTTCCAACTATTATCGTTATTACAGGAAAACCATAACGAGTTTTCAGATTCAAAACATGCTACCGACACCATCAAAAAGTAAACAGCCGACTTCTACCTTGAAACTTCGTACAACACGCGACATAGCCATTTAACAATAATACTTAAATTGTACGTAATAAGGCGTAATTTGTATTGGAAAAAAGTTTATAAATAGTAACAATAAATTACGGACATGACAATCTGTGCAAATAATACAAAATAGGGCTGTGGTTTGTATTACTCGATTATAAATAAATAAAATTAAAGTGTCTTTTTGTAGTATCAAAAATAACATTTTCCACTAAATATACATGAAAGTATAAACGATACCTATAACAAAGATGCAATTTTTATATTTTTTGTCTGTCTATGTGCCTGTCTGTCTGCCCGACGGTTGGTTCCGGGTAATCTCCGAAACGGCTGAACCGATTTTGACCGGAATACGATAGGGTTTTCCTGCACTATCAAACAGACAGAAGCTGCATTTTATAGTATGATAATCGAGAATATTCCACATAACTTTAGTCGCGCGTCGTCTCGGTCATCAGCATAAACTAAAATGTTACATAAGTTCACGGATGCAGCATAAAAATAAAATAAAATTGCGGAAATGGCGACGGAAGATATCCTCCAGTTCCGCTAAAGTCACACTGTGAATTATAAAGAGGGTCATGTATTCAAGCTTGCAGATACAGTAAAACTTATAGTCCAAATTCACGTGATTTCATACGTAATAACATTACCACCTAAATATGACAACCATTGTGATGTACAAAATTGCATTTTTTGTTCTTCTTTGACGTGGAAAAGACAATGATACGCTAATTTCTTGGTTTTTGATGAGTAAGACCGTCTGCTAACAATAAGTGCAAATTATGCGAAACGACCGATTAGCTTACGGATTATACTTATCTCAAAATAGACGCAGATTTATTTGATCGATCGACATACCAAATACTCAAAGTATTTGAAAGTCGATACATACAATATCAGTTTAGAATTTATGATCTAATTATCGAGATATCGACTTTTATTTAAACATAGACGTACGTCCCATTCACACTCGAGCGATTTTAATCGAATAATATTCGAATTAATCACATCACTATGCATTCATTGCCATGTTTGACCAACCGTTCACTTGTAATAATACACCTTAACCTGTTTTATTGAAGGTGTCAAGTTGCTTAACTATGTAATGAGATAGGGATCTTGGTATATTAGATGATGAAACGGTATGATTGCAGAACTGTTAATGTATGGGTTCTGGTGTCGGTTTTACCTTCTATTTAGAATCCATTTATGTGAAACTTTTAATAGAATTTGATGGAGAAATTGTCGTTACGGTTATAGAGAAAATTCTGGTTGAAAAATGCATTGCAAATGTACAGATCGTTGCTTTTTGCGACATAATTTCGTTGAACATTCCGACAGATTACATTAATATCCTTTTTTGAAGTGGGAAATCATCAAATAATTTCTCCCGTTTTGGTTAGAGTCCCGCAAACCTTCGTTTAAAAGGGAAGATCCTCCGGCCAGACGGGAGTTGTCTGGTGGGCAACTGCCCGTTAGATGATTTCGGGCTGTTCTATATGTTTCAATCGCGCGGAGAACTTTAATTGCGCGATGCAGGATTAGTTCTTATGTGACGCCATGGATGTCGCTACAGGAGTTTTAGAACTTTGAGTGGGTTGGTTTCACTGGGTTCTAAAATCCACCTGTGTTCCTTCAGTTCTTTGCCTTCTAGGTGACTTTCGAATCCTACAACTACATTGAATGTTTTTCGCCTCCCAAGTGGTAATTGACAAAAAAAAGAACAGAAATTAGTAGTTTAAAAACTCAATTGATGTCAACAACCGCCTGAATAAATCCTCTGTGGAGGAACTAACACTGATTTAATGTCCTTTTATTCAAGTCCGGGTAGCTATATTTATTTTTATTGCTCTATATCGTTATCGTATAACTAGTTTTTACCATAAACAGGTTTTTGATATTATATCACAGCTATTTTTTTGTGAGTCACTTGGCAACATTATTACACAATATCTAGTTTGGTTAGGTTGTCCTTTATCTTAAGTTGAAGATAATCCTTGTATTCAAATCTACCTAACCTTTTCCTAGCAACCAATCCTCGGCTTCCAGGTTAATAGTATAATTTATTGTAACCAAGATTTTTGTAACTCATAACATGATTTAAAAGAGTATCAATGGAGTTCCTTGCACACGTTCTTCTCCACAGAGATCTACGCTTTGGAACGTGCAATTTATCTTCACATTTTGACAATTCAAAAGTGCCAGTAAATGGCTTATTTGAAATAAATGTTTTTTTTTTAATTTGATTTGACAGTAGGTATGCTGCTTTTACCAGTTAACAGGTAAGCGAAATAAGGCGTAGTCTCGTAAACCTCAGTAAAAAAAGAGAGGATCCTCCGACCAGACGCGTGTTGAGTCTGGTCGTATTGTTGTATACGCGGAGAACTCTGTTAACGCGATGAACAATTTTGATGACTACCTTTCAAATTCAAATTATTTTTATTTCATATAGGCCTACATGGGCAGTTATAAAACGTCAGAAGCTAGTGCACGGTTCCAAATTGGTCGTTTCCTATGGAGAAGAACCGGCAAGAAACTCCATGGTTACTCTTTTAAAAAAGTGGTTGATGTTACAATATTTCCTTATTACAGTATTAATAGATATTATGTAACAATAGTGTAGGCTAATCAATATTGTACCCAAAAGCATAAAAAATAATACTAATAAAAAAAAGTGAGTGAATTCTGTCATTCAATTATTGGTTAACATGATAGGTGGTAATTTAGTGTCATGATCTCCAATTGATTACCGGTACTAACGGCTTAACGTGGTTCCCGAGCCACGAAGTTTCTGTTATAATGTATGGTCACCCATCCAAAGATTGACCTCGGCAAACTTACCCTATTCTTCCATCGGCCCGTACCTTGGTTTATTAGAGCTATTTTTGGGGTGAGTAATAATCAAGTAACTTCTCTGGGAAGAGTCAGACTTTTGCTGACTAAAACGCACCCGTCTTCCAGTTGCCCTTTGTGTTCCAGGGCCACGGTAACTCTTTCGAACGTTCTCTCAGTAGGTTTGCGGATGGCAAGCAATGGGTAGCTCGCTGTCCGACTGTCCGGTAACCGTCCGGACCAAGCTCAAGTCGTCGACGGAGCGTAGTGTTCCACGCGCGCCTCAAGGAGATGTTAGCAAACCGTTGGGGTCCAGCAGGGTCGAAGCCTAGGTACTGGGACCATGGGTTTGCTTCTGAAAAGAAAACCCGGTCCTGGAATAAAAGGCAACCAAAGGAACTAGGAGTGGATTTTAGTCAGTAGAAGTCTGACACGCCCTCCCGCACCGCCCAAGGGCGGGAGATGTCATTGGATAATATCGAACCTAATAAAAAAGCCAATCTAAAATCAATTAAGTTTCACATATCGCTACCGTTTGTAATCAAACGGTAAACTGGCTTTGATTTCTATAACAAACAGTTCATAATCCGCGGTTAAGTTCGCAATAATTAAAATTTTAATTAAATTAACAAGTTCAAAACAGATTTCAATTAAACATGTAAACCAAGAAGTTTGTTCAAAAAGAAAATCTGGAATACGGTTTATAAGTTCTAAAATAGATTTACACCTAGGAATTCAACTAAGCAATTATGAAACTTATTGCACAGGTGTTAGATTTGAATATCGATTGCCATTTTGATACGCGACAATGTAAAATGTTTTTTATTGGTGCTTACGTTTGGTCTCAAAGTTGCACAAACGTTTCCTTCATTTCGTTATTGGACTTTGATCTTTATTGCTGGTACAGTAAGGTTTGTTTTGTGTTGATTGTGTGCTGTGTAAGTCGGCGACATCTCCGTTGTGGCCAGTATCGCTCTACCTGATTACACTTCAGTGTGACATAAGCTAACTGACTCCAAATAATAAGCGGAAGCGATTTTTAATTGCATTTTTTTTTAAATTTAATCCAGTGATTTAATAAAGCGTCCTTTGTAAAACATTTTTAGATCGTTGTGCTTAAAATGTCACAAAAAATACGTATTAGGGAAATACCAGAATTAACTAAAAGTCGAAATTTAATCAACACTTTCTTTGAGCGACTGAATTTTTTTGGATGCGAAAAACACAAATTACTTTTCGTGACTGGCAACTTTATCCACGACTAAGTTTGGCAGTCGACTGCAACAGACTAAGCGAATTGATTAACAAAACATTTTTTTTATTACAGTCACTAATCTTTACGGCAGATTGGCCACATTTTTCACGCTTACAACTTAATCCAAGACGAAGTAAACCTTGATTACTTGCGAAGGCCGGTTGCGAGCCTTTAGCTCAAGTTTAACTCCAGTGACAGTCCGGAATAGTGTTGGCAAAAATTATTTTTGGTTTTCGCAAAGAATTTTTGGGTGCGAAATAAAAAAAAAATTGGTCAAAATTATAATCAAAAAAGTGTTTTGTGAAAAACTGTAGTGCAATTAATATAGACTGAGAAAACATTAGATAATTAACTCCAGTGAGAGTCCGGAATAGTGTTGGTGAAAATTATTTATCGTTTTCGCATTTTTTTTTTATTGAGTGCGATTTAAAAAAAAAAGCAAAACAGTAATAAAAATGGTTTGTGAAAAACTGTATCGCAATTAAAATAGACTGAAGCAAAGCAGTAGATAATTAAACAGCAAAAAAGATTTTCTTTATTTAAAATATTTTCTATAAGTTTTTGCAAGACAATAAAAAAAATCTACTGTAACTAAACACATTTCTGCGGTAAGAATTTCCTAACGTAGGTAATTCACGTTTTTTTTTTTTGTTAGTTTGTAGTAATTTTATTTCAATAGTTGCACGTTGTGGGGTCAATAGTATTTCGAAAAGATGAAGAGAAACTGCATCTCGATTTCGGAAACTTTCTTTTAGTCTAATTGGAGTGACATGATTTCTATCATGGCCAAGCAAAATTTCAGTGTTAATGACTATAGTCCATCAGAATGTTCGTTTAATTTTATTAAATACTAGCTCCTGCCAGCGGCTTTGCCCGCGTGAAAATAGGTTTCTCCATACAAGCTTTGGACGCCCGTTTCATCCCTTTAGGGAGTGAATTTTAGAAAATCCTGTCTTAGTGCTCGCCTACATCATAAAAGGAAACCTTGTGCAAAATTTCACGCTCCTAGACCTTGTAATTTCGGATGTGCGTTGATATGTCAGTCAGTCAGTTTCTTCTTTTATATATATATATAGATATTGTAAATTTGTTACTTATAGGCACATATTTATGAACGGAATTGCTTCCTAAGCTATTAAGATGGTTTTACACTTTCTTATTTATTGCTATTTCGCTAGTTATTCATCTGTGGATTACCTTTCATCAACTTTATAGTTGGTACCTCGTACCGTCTTTGCTTTCATTGGTATAAAAAAGTGTGTGTTTTTTTTTTTGAGAGTAACCATCAAATAACTTCTTTCGCTCTGGGTGTAACGAGAGCGAGTGTCAGACTTTTAATGGCTAAAATCCACCTGTGTTCCTTCATTTGTTCATTAATTTCCTCGACCGCAGTAACTCTTTCGAACAATCCCGGGCGTATTTAATTATTTTTTTATTATTGATAGCCTCACGCTTGACCGCTGTCTCTCCTCCTGATGGTAAGCTATGATATGGTATCTATTCACTGTTAACTAAAGACCCCTAGGTTTTAACTGTCAGGAAACACACAGATTCCCGGTTAAAAGCAATATTTTGTAACGACATTTAATCAATTATTTTGATGATAAGAAGGCTATTTATGTGGCATTCTGAAACATAGTGTCTTCAATTAAAAATATTGCACGCATGTATGATCTGCGCGGAGATGCAACGCCGCCGGGGCGAAACTCCGTTGCCGCGCCAAGTCGCGGCATGGCGGACAGAGTTCCGGCGGGATCTCATGGTGGAATGGCGACAGCAACTGTCGCAACCCAGTGCTGGGCGCGCCACAATTATGGCGGTAAGTCCCCTCTTTGAGGATTGGCTGGAAAGATAACACGGCGTCCTAACCTTCCGCATGACGCAGGTCCTTACCGGACATGGTCAGGTAAAGAAGAAACAGGAGTGGGTTTTAGTCAGTAATAGTCTGACACGAAAGGGCGAGAGATGTCATTGGATGATTTCCAACCTTAAAAAAAGTGTCTTTAAAAATATTAAGCAATTACAATTTCGTCGAATTAAATTCGATCAACCTTTATACAAATCTTGAAACAACAACTCCTGATTAAATAAAAACATTGACACGCTTTGCAACCAAAACATATTCTTATCGGGCACAGTCAGTACTTTTAAATTAGCCCTGACTTTCTCACAATCACGTTTCACCACGTGACTATAAAAAAACAAAAACCGGCCAAGTGTGACGCGGACTAGCTCGCGAAGGGTTCCGTACCATCTCTACAATATTAGACACTATAAATTGGCAAAAAATCAAGTTGTTTCCCCATTAAATATTTAATTTAATTATTCATTTTTAAAGTGAATATATATCTAAATATTCAGTGAATATTTCAAGCGTTTATCTGTAGCCGTTATTAATATTGAGCAAAAAAGGCCAAAAAATCACGCTAGTTGTTTATGAGGATTCTGTTTTTAGTATTTAATGTTATAGCGACAACAGAAATACATGATCTGCGAAAATTTCAACTATCTAGTTCATGAAATATGGTATGGTAATGGTGACAAACAGACGGCCAATTATGTCTTAGTATTATAATCCCGTTTTTACTCTTTCGGTACTGAACCCTAATAATGGCGATCGATTATCAGCTGATTGAACAATTGACATAATCCAACGGCCTTGCAGTTACTTCCCCATTTCACTTGGGTCATTATGACCTGAATCTCGCTTTGTACATGAATTGGGTTACTTAATCATTGGACGTAATTGACACGCGATTTTGTTTTTTTTCTATTGGCCCTGTTTCTATTTAGGTGTTGCGTTAACTCTTGGTGTTAGCAATGCGTGATGCACGTCAGTAATCATTAAGATTTTATTAATTATTAGTGCTGTAATAGCAATATAATTATTGTCATTTTTATTTGACCTCTCTGATTGCTCTAGTTCCAACTTCTTTTTTTTTTTTGGGGAAATCATCAAATGTCTCCTGCTCAGGGTGGAGCAAGAGGGAGTGTTAGACTTTTACTGAGTAAAACTCACCTGTGTCCCTTCAACGCCCTTTGCGTTCCAAGACCGCGGTCACTCTTTCGAACAATTTCGCAGCCCTGGCAGGCATTGACTATAACAGGCCCTGTCAATTTTGCTGACGTCTTGAGGCGTGCGGGTCATCGGGCCATCCGGATCTGTTCTTATAGGATGGTGAGCTACCCAATATTCGCTGTCCGCATGCTCGCACCTACGATGGCCGGGAATTCCAATTCCCTTAAGCTTTTGTAAAAGCTCTATGTTCTTTTCATTTCACGTTTTTATTGCACAAACTTCCTTCATAAAATTTTATCTCCAACGAATATATTGCACTTTGTGAACGCTAAACTTGTTAATTTATTCAGAAATTTAATGGCTTACAAAGTCAATTAAAACTTTGTGGATAAAAATACTATTTCTCTTTGAGATCAGATAACTTTCTCGTAGAAAGCCGTCCACATTCCTTGACTAGATCCTTTCCGTGTATCTCAGGCATTTCTAGGAAATCAATATCGAGAGATATTTCTAGAATCATGTTTTATAACAGTTGTAACCATAATAGGTAATACATAGATTCCCTTTGATCAATACTTGATGACTTTGTAGCCTGTTACTTGTTTAATGCTAAATATAATTGGGTCCATCAAAATTATGTTAGGTAATATGGTTTTTCGGATACCTATCAAACTTGTACCTTAATTTGAAACTGTTATCAAAGCTAGAATCGTCTTTCACAAGTTAGTCATGTCCCTGGTTGATATTATATGAAATTTTGAATTTTCATTTCCACACACTGTTTCGTCACAATGGCGTAGCGTCATAGGCTTTGCTAAGCGTCACATCCTTTATCTCTATACGTCATCGCGTCCTTGTTAATTTTTGTTTTATTTTTTTTGTAGTGATTTTGACCTGGATACTATGTTTTTTAAGCCATCGCCCTTGTTAAAGACGTGGCGTAATGTTGCCACTTTATACATATGTAGATAATTGTATTTCCTCTCTATTTATTTATTTTTGTTATTTCCATTTATGACTTTGTCCTAAAATTTATTTTTAGTTGTTTTACTCAAATCTATTGGTACACAATACCGTTGCCGACGTCTGTTAGTCGATAACGTCGTCACCGGCCCACGCTAAAAACCAGCGCTGAGGACTCGTCGCATTTTGCATTTGGACACGGCATTTTGCTGTGCATACGGCCGTTTTGCTCGGACGTGGCGCATATATTTTATTTTTAATGTTTTGCCATGCAAAATGTTTGCTATATATTAGTTTTATGGCAAATAAAGAGTTTATCTTTCTTTCTTTATATTCCATATACTGTCTCAGAAGCTATAGATTCTGCTAGCGACTTAGCCTACGTGACAGTAAAAAAAACTGCAGTATGGAATATACTCTCGGAATAAGAAGTCCTCTATTCTATTACAGTACATAGTCTATTCGTGAAGCAAATTCATTCAGCTGTTTGAGCTGAAAGAGTAACAAACATACATACATACTTTCGCCTTTAGTGTGATTGTGTGATAAGACCAATCGTGTTGACGTTACAGCAGATAATGTTACAAAGAATCTGATCAATAAAGCTAATTTATATTTCAAGGAATAGCTATTGAGGTTAAATAATTACAATCACTAGTAGGTCCGTCCTAAACTATACCAGCCAAAGACTTTTTAATGCTAAAGAAAATTAACACTTAAATAACAAAGCAGAAAGTGCAAATTGTATTGTTAGACAAAAGAGATTTGCTCTATACCGAGACGCCGTTGAAATGTACGATTGGAGTAACGAGTGGTACGTACCTGGCACATTTGATTTGGGTAATTGTGGTTAGTTGCTGTGACGAATCTTTGATGTCCTCGATTGGTGAAGGCCTGGTTTTGTCGAAATGTGGCCAGTTTTGCTTGTAACGTGATTGATACGTTTGTTATCTCTGAATATTGAATAAAGGCGATTGTGGGCGATGTTAAAAGATCGTTCAAATCTCAAACATAAACAGATACTTTGCCCAAATCAAAACTGGGTTCATAAGCTTTGATTTGTTATCTATGAGGAAGTGAAGTCAGAGACTGTACCACGAGCTCATAACGCAATCCATTTGACGGCCTAAACTGAACTGTTAAAGTGATGGAGTTATATACGATGTATAGCTCCATCCCTCCTTCTAACTTTTAACACGCCATGACTAGTATAGAATAGAATAAACTTTATTGTAAACCATAAAAGTAAGACAACTTATACATAAACTTAAATCTATGGGTACAATGGCAGTCTTATCGCTAACAGCGATATCTACCAGACAACCATGAGATGGATCGTAAGAACTTAAAATAATACAGGGGGTAGTCTGCGGTGTACTGCTAACAAATTGATCAATCTCTATAATATAAACAACACAATGCATAACTATAAATATATGCATACATATCAAATGGCTAGGCCTCTAATCATCAACGCCTACAAACATTCTTGCTTCCAAATATCTGATCTGATTGTTTCCCGAAACATTCATCACCATCACTTAGCCCCAAAACCTAATAAATCACTTGTTTTACTTTATTTCTCACCATATTTGATTTTCAGAGCACTCCAGTGAGTGAGGCTGCGAACACAAAACCGAATCCAATAGTAGGCCATCTATCTAAATCGTTTCAGCCATTTAGGAAGGCGGTAAAATACGCCTGTGTATATATATACCAAGGCGTAAAACATTGCCATTGTTGTAGTCTTCCTGTTTCTGGTTAGCTGTTTGAATTGGGACCGTGGAATTGACTAGATAAATGTTTTCTCTTTAGTTTTTGAATTTATTTGAGTGTGGATGAAGTCTGAAGGAATATGTGAGGATTCCACGTGCCTTTTTCGATCTATTGTTTCTGTCAACTCCTGTGCTGCATTTTTTTTACTATTGATTGGCTCGCGTGAGCGCTTGATCACTATCTCACCTAATAGAAAGCAAACAAAGTGATCAACGATTGCACACGCTGGCCAGAAGTAACCTATTTATTCTTAACCTCAAGAATTATGTATATATAAAATTGCTACTGTAGATGTGTCCTATGGTTACAGAAGCAATGGGCTTCCAAATAGACAGTAGGCTAATAAAGACCAGGGAAATGGAAAATACTTACTTGAATATCACAATACACCCTAATGACATCACATTACATAAGCGTACGTGAATGCGCAAAATAATAAAAATGACATCGAAAAGACCTTTGTTTCGGACGTAAAAATAAAGAACAACGAACATAAACAAATACACTAGGTTTCCCTTTCAAATTTCGCCAACGAGATACGACCTATTGTGATCATTCCGATTCACGCGCCGCTGCTCACAACAAACTACCAAATCGGAATACCTACCAGTTTTTATACGCGTGTAATACTATTTTCTTGTTTTTTGGGACTGAAAACATTAGCCCGATAGGCTGTAACTTTGTAAATGTGCTTACAAGTTTCCGACTTAACGTAGGCTTTTTAAACGAAACCAATTCAATTGTAATACCTGTAGATATATCTGATTGGCGATTGCGAATTTTTTAACAGCAATGATCTACTAGGTACGAAAAAAATATTGATAAAGTTAAACACTGTAAAGGCCTTAGATTGAGTCAGCCATGGACAAACTGAAAGGCATTGATTTATTTCTATTGTATATCGACATATTCCATAATCATATCTCCAACTAAGTAAAGAATACAAAAAGCCAGACTATATACGTAACATTAATATAAAATGAAAATTCCTAAGAAAAGACTTTGGCCTGAATCCAACAACTACACGCCTATAGGTTCTGGTTTATTATTATTTCTTATAACTAGTATAATGAGTGCTAATATTTATTCTGTAACAGTCCCTCTTATAGGTTTTTCTTTTATAAGGAAAAGCTCTGTGTTTGAATGTCCGAATTAGATTGTAATATACGCCCGTAGTTTCGGAGATCAACACTGTTTTGCTCTTTAAGACGTTCAATGACCTTTCCAGCCCAGTTTATTGGACATAAATGTTTATAAAATCTACGAGATGTTGGCAGAATAATAGTTTTTGCTTTGTTTCCTGCTATACATTTTGCTGAATTAGTACCTACACGTTTAGCACAAGCATAACATATTCAGCTTTATAATGTTTCCACTGCTGGGACTCAAGCCTCCTCTCACGACCCCAGTGCGGGTTGGTGGATGTCACATATCTTCATACGAAGCCGTAAACGACGTTCCAAGTTCAAATCAGGAAGCCTGAATTAAACCTGAAAAAAATTACTCGTGCGTCAAGGCAACTGTGCCAGAACTATTGTTATTCATATTAAAAACCGTTTTGAAACAATGAAACGTTTTCATTAGTTACACGCCTGGAGTTTGGGCATGCGTAATCTTCTGTGTTAAGTCAATTGAAACGTGTTCCATTAGTTCTCGTATTATTTACAATAATTGCTACTAATTACCTTGCTTTGTTATAATCCAAGAATTATAGACCCGTTATTTCTTTTACTGTTTCGTCTATTTACAATTTGAACCAAGGTACAAATGGAACAAACCCTAATTACCATACGCCAAACGAAATTGAACAAGTATACTAAACATTAAGAGAAACATCACAGACTGATCTTAATACATAATGAAATAGCAATTTCTATTCAAAACCATTCGCAATTGAAAGAGGAGATGAATTAGAGAAAGTCAGTAACATATACAATCTTTCTCTCATTCTAATCCTAGTTATTTGTCTTCATTTTCCAATTATTGTCTCAAAACGGATGTAGTCACGTTGAGTAGCATTATAAACGTGGAAAACGTGCATGACATCACTTATCTCTGTTACATTACTATTTACAATACATTTAAGGTAAAAGACACGGAATAGACGGTAACTGTTGAACAAATACAATTTCTAGTTGACTATTATGTTTGAGTATAAAGGACACTCGTGAGGAAAACTTTTCCAACTTCTATGCGCTATTTTGTCCGTTGAAGACTTTTTATTTGAATGTAATCGAAAACTCTTCAATTGGAAATAATAATATATAGGCTATATTTTGTACCTGAAATTTTTACCGATCCATAAAAAATAAAATTAATGTCATAATCATTCTTTTTTTCTTATCTCAATTTATTTCGGGTCGACACAACAACATTTCGTTTTCCAATGACTGTGAAATCAAACCCAATATTGATAAACATTTAATTCATTATTCACGCAGCGATAACATTACATATTCCCAAGGAGCTGTAACGCCCCAGCTACAAAATCAGAATACATGTGCAAAAACCCGAATCCTGACGAAGCCAATTAATCCAAGGTTCTGCTTAATCTATACGAGCGGTATCAGTAACTTTATTTCCTTCTTTACCTGTTTCGGATACGTCTTGAGGCTCCTTAAGAGCCTCCAAGGGTCCAACGTTTCCTAAATTTGCATTATTTTGTTCTTTTACCTTTCCTTTCTGTATAATTTCTTTTTAAAGTATACTTTTCGCTTTAGTAATTCTTTTTAAGATTACATATTTTGAGAAATCGGAATCGGATGGAAGCTAATAATTTTCTTAACCGTTTATATAGAAAGTAAAATAGAAGTTAAAGGCTTAAATGCTATAGAAATAAATAATATTACGGCTAATAATGTAATGGGATTACATTGCTTCCAAATGCATAAAGGAGAGAGTAGACATCAAAAGATATCTCAATTGCTAACTTTGCATAAATTCCAATATCTTGAATAGTGAAAACATCTTTCGTTAGCTATATACATGGGTCATTATTGTGATGTTGGTCAGTATTTCATGCCAGTCATGTATGCTTTATGGTAATGCTCGAGATGAATATACCTCTTCTTTCTGTATTATTTCTATTCGATAATGTAATCTTGATGGGTTTCTGTCGCATTGTTCGATGGTCTTTGATGTTATTCCTGTCTAATATATCATAAGTGCTTTGACGTTTTATTTCTAGAATGTTAATATGTTCTATTTTTGTATTAGTTTCAATGTCTTCATTATTCAATGTATAATTTTCAAATAATTTGTTTTGGGTCCTCTGTTTTGTAGCAATTTGTATTGTTCCAAACCTTTCTGCGTGACACATATCTGAACGCCTCTTCAAACCTAAAATGGTCATTCATTACTTCATCGTATCGTAACCACAAATGCTTCGTTCAGTTTATTTGATCGTTTGTATCGACGCTCATTACGAATACAATCGCCTTTATTGCTAGCAATATCAAGTTATGACCTCCGCGCGGTGATGGCGTTAATTACATCATTTTATTTCATTTTTATAGATCCATTCTTAAGTCTTAATTGCAACTGGACTACAACAATTTGTCAACTTGTGAATACAACAAAAAAGTTTTGACAGTTTCAAACCAAGGCTACGGTTGAACTCGAACCATTAAACTAAACAAAGAACGACTAATGTAAGTGATTTAAATGATAATACAGTGTTAAAATTGTGGTTTTGTGGGCAATGCGCGTTTGATGTCCAAAGTGGCGAAGTCAGAGTCGCGAGTTGTGCTAGTGGGTGATGGAGAAGGTGATGGATGCTGCTCCTGCGCTGGCATGAGGATCGGTGACCTTGGAGGCGTGTTGCTCGAAGCTGCGAAGCTTACCAGGTCCTGGTTCTGTCAGAAGCCTGGATACGGGTAAGTGTCTTGATGTTGTTAACAATTATGAAGAAGAAAGCCATTGGCTTGATAATAATGAAATAAAGCCTCGAACTTTGTATACACGCTACTAGCCACCAAGATTAAAAACATCACTGTCAAAATCTGACATGTACATTGACAACCAATCAAATTGTCATTAGCTATTTGTGTTTTTGTGACTTCTTCAAATAAATCGTTGATCATGGTATGGGTGAAAACTTCAACGGGACTAGTGGGTATGGCCGTACACCCAAACCCTCATCACACACTAGAATCCCTATATGGAAAAATATTGAGGGTCTTAAGAAAGATGCCTGAAACTGCAGCTTATCGCAAATACACTGAAATGATCATCAACGAGAGAGCTTCAATCTTAAAACAAACTAAGGATACTTTTGAGATAGAAGTGAAGATGAACTGCGGTCAAGCCGAAGAGCTCATAATCCAGGCGGAGAACGAATTGAATTTGGCTAGGCAAATGCTAAACTGGAAACCATGGGAACCTCTCATTGCTAAGCCACCTGAGGGCCAGTGGGAGTGGCCTCCTATGAAAGGCGTATAAGTTTTTATTAATCTTTTATCATGTAACTTTTAACTAATATTAAATGCTTCTCATTGGTATATTTGTCTATAGTTTTCATGCCTTATAGAAAATCTTTCGTCTGTTGTATAATTTCAATTGAGGGGACTCTCTTTAGAGCTCATATACACGTGCGGCATGTTGCCAACGGCAGAGGTAACTGCAGCCGTCGGCCTATAGTGACGCTTGACACACACGAGGGCTGCCGCTGATCTTCAAAGTTGAGACAACGCGTCGACAGTTGCTGCCGACGTGTCGACGGCTACAGTTACCTCTGCCGATGGCAGCATGCCGCTCGTGTGTATGAGCTCTAAAGAGAGTCACCTCAATTGAAATTATACAACAGACGAAAGATTTTAACTATATCTTAGGAGAATAGTAAAAAACTAAAATCCAATTACGCCAAAAAAAGAAACGATATAGTCATGTTTTAGTTTAAATATTATTTACTTGTAAAAGCTAATTTTTCTTAACACATGTCTGTTTGTCCGCTAGAGGGCGTCACTTTAAATTTGAGCAATATTTTGGAAATGTACACGTGAAGCCCTTTCAAATGATACCACGGCGTATTTATCTTCATTTTTATTTTTTAACACATTACGTTACTTTTTGTCCGCTAGAGGGCGCCATATGAGTGGACAATTAAGACGGTTCTAACGATATATCATATGTCAAGTTCCGATAAGTAAGTAGATTAGGAGCTATGAGGGAACAGATGAACATACTCACATACATATATATATAGCCTATAAAAATCATAACCCTCCTTTGGCTTTGCCGTAGTCGGGTAAAAACGGGGCAACAGTCTATTACAAGTCTATTAGCTATTATTAACCGACAATCTAAAGTAATTCCGACAAATTGGAACTTAACGAACAAGCTTTTCCTTGTAATTCAAATTCCTCAACGTTCTCAAATTAATATTATTAGCAAACTAAGCCGATGTAGAAATTTCCTTCAGACATATCTAATGAATAAAATTGGGAAACTCAGAGAATCCAGAAGTTATTCTTTACCAACGACAGGGTTACCACCTTCTTTCCCCTCGTACCTCTGGGGAAACTTTAATTAAACCTCTCCAAGGTGACTTCGAACTTGACTAGAAATGCGTCAAAGGAAATGAAATTGCAATTGCCCGTTTTTATACGTCTAGATGTCTGTTTGAAGGTAACTTTGACTTTAATTATATTTCCTACCAAAACTAGTCGTCATCATGTCTCTAGCCTTTTCCCAACTAGCTTTGAGTTTTTTTTTTTGTAGGTGGGAAAATCATCCAATGATATCCCCCGCTCTTGGGCGGACCCACTCCTGTTCCTTCGTTGCCTTTCGTACCAGGACCGAGTCTTCCTTTCAGAAGCAGACCCTTGGCCCCAGTAGGCTTCGACCCTGCTGGGCCCCTACGGTTTGCTGATCTCCTTGAAGCAACTAGCTTGACGTCGGCTTCCAGTCTTAACCGGATGCGGCTGAACCCCCTGTTTTAACATGGAGCGACTGCCTATCAAACCTCCACAAACCAGTTACTGGGCAATACTCCCTTGGACTGATGGTCTTGACTAGACGTGACTTTCTGGCGGCTAACTACCTGCAACGACTGTCAAAGATCTACACATGACAATTGAGACCAACGGCTTTAGGTGCTTTCCGAGACACGGTGTCTGTAATGCCCTAGGTTGAACTTGGAAACTAGTATCAATGTCAAATAAATAAAATAGTATAGTTAGGTACTTCAATTCTAATCAAAATATAAAAGACAGAATGGTATCATTCTATATATCCCTTAATCAAAACAAGATATTTCTAAACACTTTGTTCTACAAAATCCTGTAGATACATACTGTATACAGAATGTTTCAGCATTTTCCATCTCCCGCCATCCATTAGAAGAAATGTGAAAACTTAATCATTTCAAAATGGCACGGGGTACTCATATCTTTGTGCGGGCAGAGTGCATTATGTGCTCAGATACTTGTCGAGATAAATGCACTATCATAGATTACATGATTAGGATACATGATTAGGATGAGTAGTTGTCAATGCTAACTTCGGCTCCGTAATTAAATTTGTTTTTAAATTATCTAAATGCTCTTCAAGTGTGAATAAGTAGCGAAATAACATCAGTGTATCACGATAAATAAGTGACAGTGTTAGTAAACAATTCTGTCAGTGAATACTAGTGTTTAAACTAAAACTATAAAACAGTGTAAACATAGTGTATATAAACTAAAACTTTCCTTAAAACACAAGCAATCTTGGTATAAATAAGGAGTTTAAAAGATACAGCGCTAAAACCTGGTGACTTTATGATCGTCCTAAGTTAAAAAACATAAAAAGCAATTAAAACAACTTTTTTCAAATCGCGGTCACTAAAAACAGCAACAGGAAAAAAACGGTCAAATCAAAATTCAAAAATATCATAATAAAGACAGAACACTATTTTCGTCATTAAAAATAATGTTCGTTTGCCTAAACTGGTAAAAGGTGTCTCTTGTGTCGAGGTGCACGTTTGAGGTCCGAGTTCAAATCCAGCCGAAACGAGAAATTCTTTTTCTATTTATTTCTCGACGTTTATCAGTTACTAAAATGGAATTCTTAGAAAATATCACATTTCGGATAAGAAATCGCGCCACATCGTTGTCAAATGATACAATACACGAAAGTACGCTTAATAATTCTGCAAATTCGCCGCTAGATGGCACATCTAGTAGCCTACCTCCTAACATATCCGATGACGAAAACGAAGAAATCGTTCAGCTTAAAAATGAACTACAAAAAGTTAATTTACAACTAAGCGCAGCACATGAAGAAATTAATAATTTATCATTAGAAAACATGAAGTTAAAACAAGAAATTCAAAATTTAAACTCAAAGAACAAGATAATGAAACAAGTTACAAGTAAACTAACATCTGAGATAACCGTTACCCCGAAGAAAAAAGCTAAAAACACATTGGCAAAATTATGTGCAAATGTACCTACAAATTCTCCAGAAATTGTCATTCCTTCACAGTCACCAGCAACCAAGGAAAAGCTCTCTGTACAAAATAGACAAACTGAAGCACTTCAATCCCAAAAAACCGAAATATTTATCAAACCTAACATAAACATTAAACGCAAACTATGTATCGTAAGTGCAAATAAAAATAACAAGATTTTGTCTATAGCCGAGAATACATTTCAAAACTGTGAAATTTGCCATTATCTTTTCCCTGACTCTGGCACGGTGCAGCTTATCACCAACTTGGAGAAGAAATTAATAGAATATACAACAAATGATTTCTGCATTATTCTAATTGGAGAAAAAGACTTTCATAAAACGGAAAACTATGTGGATATAATTATTAAAATGAGAGAAAATTTGCAGAAAATACAGCACACAAATATTATAATATGTGTACCTACTTTTAAATTAAGCGACCATTCAACTTTGTATAACTGGCGCATTGAAACTTTTAATAATCTACTTCATTTAGACTTGCAGACGTTCAACTATGCAACGGCGTTGGACTCTAATTTAGACTTGTGTTACGATTTTACAATGTTCTCTAAGTACAGTAGGAAAATAAATGATCGTGGAATGCAAAATGTGTTCTATAATCTGTCGGTAACTATAGCCGATTATGTCTCATTTACTCAACAAGATAATATAGTTGACAACCAAACAAGCTCAACGTCTCAACGATGCGATTTTTTTCTTTAATCATGTAAATATAATGCATCAAAATATTGCCGGTCTTCTAAGCAAATCTGACTTACTGACTATTTATGTGCAGGAATTGTTAAGTAAACAAATTAATCTCGATGTTATATGTATAACCGAACATTTCATAATGTCTGGCCAAGAGAAACTTCTACATATACCAAATTATAAGTTAGCAGCATGTTATGCTAGACAAAACATTAAGCGCGGTGGAGCCTGTATCTTAGTTAAAAAAAACATCGAATATAAAGAATTGCCTGACATTATGAGACATTCGGTAACTGGTATTATTGAATGTTGCGCAATCGAATTACCTTCTCAAAAACTTACAATCCTATGTGTGTATAGACCTCCAAAAATAACTAACCTACACCAATTTTATGAAACCATAGATATCATACTTAAAAAGATTTCAAAACCAAACAAAAAAATAATTATGTGCGGAGATTTTAATATAGACATTCTTAAAAAGAACAGAATCAGCATGGATTTTGAATATTTTCTGATGAACTTTGATATGAAGCTAGAAATAAATAAACCGACCAGACCCCTCAGTAAAACTTGTCTAGATAATTTTGCTCACAATTCAAAACAAAGCTGCCAAAGTGAAGTAATAGACTTCGGATTATCCGACCATACGGCTCAAATATTTACTATGAAAGTTAGTAAGTTTCATCCAATTAAAAAGTGGAAAACATCAAGACGAGACATATCTGAAGAAAATTTAATTATCTTTAGTAATCACCTCCGTAACTTATCATTTTCTGATGTATTTAGCACAGAGGACCCTAATGAAGCCTATGATAACTTTTTAGAAATATTTCAACTCCTGTATAATCTATGCTTCCCCTTTAAAACAGTAATATTAAGATCTGAAAAAAAAATCAAATGGTTGTCTAGAGGTATCAGAATCTGCAGCAAAAAACAACGCCAATTACTCTGGAAACAAAGATTTAATCCTACTAGTGAAAATAAAACGACATTTAAACAGTACTCTAAACGATTTAAAAAAATTATCAAACTGACCCAGAGAGCACAAAACAACTTTCTAATTAAAAATTCTAAAAATAAATCAAAAACATCCTGGCAAATAATAAATAGTACAAAATCCATTAGTGAGCCCATAACAAAAATAAAAAAAAATGATTTAATATTAACTAATCCTAATGAAATAGCTCAATCTTTCAACGATTTTTTTATTGATCAGATCTCAGACCCCCCCCGGAACACAACTAAAAATACTGCAAGAATAACGTATAACCCTCACTCTATTTTTATGGACCCTGTTGTCCCTCAAGACATTATAAGGGTGATTAAATCTTTAAAAAACAAGAAGAGTTATGGATATGACGGTATTTCTACTACCGTTATAAAATTTGTCTGCTCTACTATAGCTAACCCTCTAAGCCACATTATTAATGCAAGCATATTTTCTGGAACATTCCCCGATAGTCTTAAAACCACAATAGTTAAACCACTCCTCAAGAAGAACAATAAAGAAGACATGACTAACTATAGGCCAATAGCTTTGATCCCCGTTTTTTCCAAAATCATTGAAAAAGTAATTTATGAGTCATTTTATTCATTTCTGTCAAAATATGATATATTATGTGAGGAACAAAAAGGTTTTCGTAAAAATAAAAATATTAACATGGCCATATACGATCTAATAAATAAAATAATGGGTAATGTAGATAAAAAAATACCAATTTGTGCCATTTTTACCGATATGACCAAAGCCTTTGATTATGTGGACCATGAAAAGCTTTTGGGCAAACTTGAAACTTACGGTATACGAGGGAATGCTCTACGTCTAATAAAATCATATTTAAGTGGACGTGTTCAATATACTGAAATCTCTAAATTATGCGCCAAATCAAAACGTGAGATTAAATATTTGTCTGGTCCGAGGGAAATTAAATATGGCGTCCCACAGGGCAGCGTTCTAGGGCCATTATTATTCTTGCTATATATTAATGACTTGCCCCGACAGATTCCGTACCCTTGTGTGTTATTTGCCGATGACAGTACTGTCCTAATTGATTGCCTCAACAAAGAGCTTTATGAAAATGAAATTAATAATTCTCTAAAATTAATAATAAACTGGCTCAACAATAATAATCTTATCATAAACCTTAATAAAACAAATATAATGCATTTTTATCAAAAAATTCTTCCTTCAAACCTAAGCATTAATTATAAGGGACAAACTATTGATAGTGTTAACGTGGCAAAATTCTTGGGTATATTGATTGACGGTCAATTAACCTGGAAACCACAGGCTGAAGAAGTTTGCAAAAAATTAAGCACGTCTGCGTATGCTCTCTACAATCTGTCCAAGAAAGTTAACATTGATACTTTAATGGTAGCATATCACGGTTTGGTAGTTTCTGTTCTAAGGTTTGGTGTAATATTTTGGGGTAATTGTTCAGAAAGAGAGTCCATATTTAAAGCCCAAAAACGGTGCATACGATCCATTTTTAATCTCAAGGTTACAGATAGTTGCATTCCATTTTTTAAGAAACACAAAATACTAACTTTTCCTAGTTTATACATTCTCGAAGTAGCTATTTTCGTTAAAACTAACATGCATCTTTTTCCAGCACTGAATGATACGAGGAAGCGAACTACTACTATGAGATCAAAATATCAGGGTTTATTATGTACTGGTAGTTATAACACAGCATTACTTAAAAAAAATATTATTGGTATGGCACCTATTATATTTAACAGATTGCCAAATTGTATTAAGGATCAGCCCTTAATAAAATTCAAAAAACTCTTGACGTCGTTGCTGACAGAGAAATGTTATTACTCTGTTGCCGATTTTATTAATGATGAATTGTAATTTTGCTTACCTTCAACTCTGTACCTAGTTTTTATAGTTTGTAAGTTAACCTATATTTTTGTATGCCAACCGGCAGAATGTACTGGGTACACATATATCAGATATAACACCATTATTGTAACACCTGCATTCAATACAAATAAAGAAATTATTATTATTATTATTATTATTATTATTATTATCATAATTCAACACGGATGATATCGTACTGGTAATATTAAAAACGATCTAGATAACTGAGGACTAGCGATTACAACACCGACACTAATCTAGAAAGAAAATTACAACGGTTTTGTTTTAAGGTATAGCACTATAGGAAGAAGGAAAACGCGGCGTTGGAAGGCCTCCCATAAGGTGGACCGATGACCTGGTGAGTGTCGCGAGAATCCTATGGATGTGAGATGCACAGAACCGTTCGTTATGCCGACACTTCGGAGAGGCATATGTCTAACAGTGGACGTCTTTCGGCTGAAATGATGATGATGCTATCATCGTCATCGAATTATCGTCATTAAAGACATGAACGGTCAGAATTAGGTGAATTTTGAGGCTGTAACTTGACTAAGTTCAATGAATTGGAATAATAGCAAATACCTATTAATGCTATTATGCCTTTGACCTATTAATGCTCTCTTGTACTCAAAATTAAAAATGTTGAGTTTAGCGCCATCTATCAAGAATGTTCTAGGTTTTGTAGCTTTTACGTTAATATAAATATTTTAGCAGCTCTACTTTGCCTTCTAATATAATTAATTCGGCGTTTTCTTTTCATCCACTATTATATACTGAAAATAATCTTCTCTTTTCCGTGTTATGCTTCCCTAGTACAGCTGGTTTTATACAGGTTTTAACTACGGGCGTTTGTTGGTTTAGCCACCCCGCTGTTACTTTCCCAACACTTCTTCTACCAATATACGACAACTAATAAGTATTCCCATATCAACACATCCTAAATTCAAGTTACATTGCAAATCAAAAGTTGGCGCTAGGCCATGCCATATATACATCCTTAGAATTATGTTGGAGTATTAACTTTAACCACAGTACAAACATCCAGTTTCCTTGTGTAATATTTAAGACAAAACTTGGCAAGCATGCTGTTAAACATGTTATTACAAAATCAGGAAGGATTTCAAAAAGCAAACTCAAAGACAAACATTATTATTGTTCGTGTAGACTGAAATCGCATGTCAGTCACTTCAGTCTAACATGACCCAGATCCGGCACATGTAGCCCTCGTCTTGATCTGGTATTGTAAATCTACTCTGACAAACCAGACCGCTTCCCAGAAAGGCTTAGTTTGGCTAGCAGTCTGGACGTGTGCCAACTGACCCGAACGCAGCAAAGTTTTAAAATTTCATGATTTCATGCGGGATGCCGGCAATTTATCGTAACTTCTGAAGAAAATTCAACGAGAGGTCTTTGGAACTTTGAGGTTTTTTCTTAACTATTTTTTGTTACGTTGATATAAATATTTAGTACACTAATCATTTACTTTGTTCTCAACGTATTTTACATACAAAAGCATATTTTCAAGGTCCTTATGTAATCAGTCTGTGTGATGTTATCGCCGAAATAAACGCCACAATACGCCCAAACCGTATGTCAAAACCCTACACCAGAATGGCCAACTCAATAAATATTAATACACGAAAAATGCAAACGACTATTTAGACAGTAAAAAACAATTACGAAGGATTTTAAAATTCACACTCGTTGTATTGTGCTCGGTTAGAGGCGGATGATGAAAGCAACAGCTCCCATTTTGTTTTTAAAACCGCGCAATCTCGGCCTCTCGCAGGCATGCCAATGCCCAGTCTAATAACCTACAATTTTTCGCTGGGCCCAGAAACTGGGTCGTTTCTGCAACGAGCGCGCGCATTCAGGCGTATTAATCAAGTCGGTGCAACTGAATAGAGGATCTCCCAACTCCCCCCGGCTCCCCCTCGGTGACAATGGGGGAATGTCGCGCTCCATTTGACAAATAAACTGCACTTGAGACACTTAGTGCTCCCGCAGTTCAGCTAGTTGGTAGTTTGAAAAATTGTTGTTTTAGGGACTCCGGTTCCTCGCTAATGACTTGTGTAATTTGTTAGTTGAAGCGCTTTGTTCTTTGTTTCTTAGAATGGCTGTTTCATTTCAAATTATCTTCCTTTTTCGGCTTCTAGTTGCCTTCGACTGACTTGCAAAAAAATTAACTGCCTGACCCATAAAAAAAGTGGCGGACACACAGCTTTTAATATGACACGCATGTTGTTGACACGTAAAATCTTCTCATAGCTCTATTGTAAGTTACTCTAGGGATGGTCTACTCCCACGAGGCAATACTTGGCGGGGCGCCAGCACAAGAGAGCCTAACGGACTAATTGGCAAGCTTTATCGTGAAAATTAAACGTACAATAAAAAATTACGACTCTTAACATTGTGCCGGCGACACTGAATGGCAAATCTTTAGGAAGCACTTCGTTTTTATTGTAAAAGAACCGTAAAGTTACTCGTTCAGATTGTTTAAGGCTTTACTTCTGGAGAGTCTGTAGGTATCTAATTTCCTTGGAAATTTCACTTAGTGTTTCAACTTGCCCAAATTGTAGTTGTTTGTCAACAAGTGTTGACGAATGAGGTTCTTCTTTTGTTAAGCACGTTGAACCAATTACGCGATATTGCCTGTAATTACCAGTTCGTTATTTAAGAAATATTTGTTTGCCACAAAATATGCCGTAATGAGACCGTTTGGAATGATTAAATAGCCCTTTGTTGATTTTCAAAAGAGAGTTGATATCTCTCATTGAAATAATAATGAAGTTATTTGTTGGCCAAGTAATTGAGATATCCATTATGTGATTTCATAAACTGGTTATTTCGGTTTGTTAAAAATAGCTAATAAGCTGACCGTTGGTGTAAAAACTCAGTTCTGAGACTTCATAATATGAACGGAAGCAATTATAATATTAAAATTAATTTAAATGAGGGAACGAGTTCTCTCGCTTATATTATTTATAACGTAAGTAGATCATATAAGATTTTTTCACACATAATATCGAGACGAAATCGCTCTTAAAATATCCTATGACCACCCAAGTTTAAACAATTTCAAACAAGGTTTTTTTTATTTTGAGGTGCGATATCATGAAATAACTCCTTGCAGCATGTCACGCATATCATCAAAATGAGTTCTCGCGCTCTGGGTGGAACGAGAGGGAGTGTCTGAATTTTACTGACTTTAACCTACCTGTGCTCCATCAGTTGCCGCGGTAACTCCTACGAACAGTCCCGTTTTCGGGGTGCGTCTCATATCATATAAAGTTATTTGGTATATTTTCATTTCAATAACATTCACAAGATATAATAAACGTAAGATATAACCAACTGTTAATATACTTAATTTCTTTACATATAAAATTTGTATACTCTAAAACTTATTTCGTATAACGTACACATAAACACAAACACACACACATAAACATACACAAAGTTACACAAAACACAAACACACAAAAAGACACACACACAAAATCACACACACAAAAACACACATACACACACATAAAGAAGTTTATTTAATCGAAAATCATTAGGTCTATTGTTTAAAATATATATTTGTCGCAGCTGTATCGTTTAACACACTGTTAGTATTACAAGTTTGCGCGGCGTATTGAAAAACGTTACTGTAATATAATTTGGCTGCGGAGCCGCCTCGCACCTGGATTAGGTCAGGTTAGAATAGTGACCATTAGAACGCGATAGTGAGTGAACGAAGCGATCATGTGGGTTAGGTTAGAACAGTGACCATAAAAGTGTGAAGGAGGGCGAGCGAAGCGAGCGTGCCGCGGCAGCGGCCGCCGAGCTCCAGATCCCCTTCTAATGTTAGTGAATCATTTGGATTAGGTTAAGTTAAAAGCCATTATAATTCATAAAAAGATTTTGTTCTTTCATATTAGACTAAATAAGTTTTATGTCTTTTCAGTGGTATATCTAAAGATTTTATTATCAGTGTATGTTATACTTCTAAAAATTATTTATTTGAAAATTATATCAATCGTTAATTATATTAACTGATCGCTATATGAAACAAAATTCTAGATTCTGTTGTTATATCTTGTAAGTATTCGAGATTTTGTAATGTACCATATATTATTTACCCTCGCTTTCGTGTTTTTGCAACTATGTTTACGTGAATGTTTTTACTCCAAAAAACATGGCTTCCCTTTTTCCTTAAGGGTCAAAGAAAAAGTGTAAGGTAAGAGTAACCCGCTTACATGAGAAAGTTAGGATAATAAAAATAGGTAATAATAAAATTACTTATTTCTCCTCGCAAGGTTAAATTTATTTTTGGTTTTACATAATATCTTGTTTGTATAAATATGGTGAGGGTTTGAGGAGCTGATGTCTGAGTTAGGCACAAAATGCTAATTTATTTCCACGAGCATGTTGTCAGGATTGTCCTTACTTAGAAATATGTAGGCACTAAGCGACCTGCCCAGCCTACTACCTAGCTCCGTGCGAAACTGAGTGACTACAAAACTTGTTTGTTGGTGGTGTTACAAATCTTGGAAATTCATTTCTCAATTATAATATGAATATGCATGTAACCTTGCTCATGAATCACTCTTTCTATTGGTGAAAACCCCATGAAATTCAGTAGTTTTAGAGTTATTGCAGACAGACAGGCAGTCGCGGTGGGAGACTCGTTTTTTTTTTAATGATATAAACTAGTGCTTGACTGCGATCCCACCTGATGGTAAGCAATGATGTTTTAAAATATGAAAGTATAAGTATTCATTAAAATAGAAACAGCTATAATTAACAAATATTTAGAGACCTTCAGACATGTGTCACCGTGTATTATTGTTTACTAATACTAAGGTATAAGAACATTGTCTACCGCCCTGTCTACGTAATAAATAAAGCTTTTTAATTCTATTCTAAAACCGATCGGATCCGATCCGATCCCCTGAGCTAACATTTCCTAGAATTTTCAATTTCCAACATTTACTTTTGTAGTTTCTGCAAGGAAGTTTCACTAAATGTTGCATCAGTTGCATGTGTGCTGTTTATTTCCATTACCGAGCGAAATATAGGAATAGACGTCTGGAATAGCGTTTGATGTTGGGAGAGGAGCCGTGTATATGGTACCTGCGTGTTTTTTTCATGTTTATCGGCGACATTGTTTTGGTAATCTTATTTTGATTGGAAAATTTTTGATTTCTTTTCTGTCGTGCACGTTTTGAGGGACATCGGGAAAATAATGCCTAAATGCTGAATACCTAGAAGAGTTTCTGGAATATTTTCCAAACCATAACAACTGTAACTTAAATAACAAAGTTTAAACTAAAACGTATCCAGGACACATATCGTACATAATGTTTGAATATTAAATTGTATAAGATCTTTTCGTATAGTAATGACGACGAAAGCAACGTTGCATTTTAAAATATATATGTACGTACGAATGAGGATTTTCCAGATCCTCTATTCCAACGCATCACGTTGAAAATCTGTCGATTTCCAGTCGGAACCGTTTCGGCTTGTCTGTTCGGAAATTGGCACATCTCTGCATCAGTGATTTTAGCGGTAGCGGTAGGAAACCACATAAGAGTCCCTACATTTGAAAACCTAAACTGAACTGTTAACGGGATGGAGCTAGGTATATAGGTATAGCTCCATGCCTCTTTCTCTCTCGCACGACCATTTTAACACGTCATGGTAAGGTCACAGTCTGGTCAGAGATGCGAAAAAGAGCGGATTTTTTACAAGCAAAGCAATCAACTTGCCTTATTAAAGTTTAGAAGTATGTGGATCAGGGTGTAAAGTCCGACAAACCTCCGTTGAAAAGGATTATGTTCTAATCGCGCGGAGAACTCAAAACTGCGAGAAAGGATTTTAAATTTTGGTTCCTATGTGGCGACATAGATGTCGCTGCATGGTAGTTAGTATGTACGGGTGGAATCTTGCAATTGAATTTGAAAATAGCTATCTCCAACCGCTTTAGCTGAAATTTTGCATGCTTGTTTGGTTTGGATGACAATGCACGATTAGCTAAGTGACATCATTTTAAATATAATAAAATTCCACAACTATCACACAACGCCGTCTAGTCTTAAGCTAAGCAGAGCTTGTATTATGAGTACTAGACAACTGATAAACATACTTATATATTTCTAAATACATACATATTATAGATAAATTACACCCAGACACAGAACAAATGATCGTGCTCATCACACGAATATTTGTCCGGGGTGGGAATCGAAACCACGACCTCCGGCATAGCAGTCAGGACCACTAGACCAACAGGCCAATCAAAAATCCCACGATGGCGGACCACTATTATTTATATACACCCCCACGATAATATGGGTACCAAATTTAGGTTATAAAACTGATTTTTTAAATTGGTATGTAGGTACCTAATTGTGATAACGATACAATATAGAAGTTGATTTACCGTCTAGGTACACAAAAAGCGAGCAACATTCACATTTCAGCGAAAGAATTCGAATACACCCAGCGGCATTTAAAATTTTACATTCGAATTTATTCAAATTCTCTCAGTGAAATGCTTCTTTTTTAATTTTTTAATAAAATTCAGTCTCGTATACCTGTATTTTAAAAAGTGCCTGTGACGGCAGCGGCTTCTCTCTATGTGTGCTGACCCTAATACCTCTCAGCGCGTTTAATTTTCCCACTAATACAGGGGTTATATTGATTAAATATACGGAGCGTTTCATTTACTGCAATCGTAGTTTTGTAAACATTTTCATTTATGTTGGCTATGATTTGAGTTTAGAACGGTTTTCCGCATCTGCAATTTCTAATTCTAGCGAATATATTTCATAGATACAGGTATTTCCTTTTGCCAAATAAAACTTAAAAGTTTGTTATTTCTAGACCTAGTCCTATACCTACTGAAAAAATTGAATTGTGAAAACTTAGTTAAAATAAACTGTTAATGCACTTATTATATATACATATATATATATATACATTATATATTATATATACATCCGCCCCGGCTTCGTACTTGTGTAAATTATATACATAAACCTTCTTCGTTGCTTGATCTTTCAATTAGTTGAACCCGCATCAAAGAAGTTAGCGAATAAAGAGACAGACACAAAGACGCAGCGTTGGAAGGCCTTCCACAAGGTGAACTGACGACCTGGTGAGGGTCCCGGGAATCCGATGAATGCAAGACGCACAGGACAGGTGACATTTAAGGGAGGCCTTATGTCTAGCAGTGGACGTCTTTCGTCTGAAATGATGATAATGAAACAGGTAGACACAGAAAGCGAATTTTTTTATACAGACAGTGAACTCAATTCAAGTTGACTTCACCTAAATATTTGCCACGGGTAGTATGAAAGTGAAACCCGGGGCCCTGGGACGAAGGCAAAGAAGGAACAGGAGTGGGTTTTTAGTCAGTAAAAGTCTGACACCATCTCCCGCCCAAGAGCGGGATTAGTCATTAGATGATTTTCCCACCTAATAAAAACATAAATATCTGACAGTGACATTTTTACAGAATAATACTACCGTCAATCTTTATCATGAGGATTCTCGTGTTCAGGAAGATTGACAGCTCACCTGACTTCAGGTTCCCTGACCGGTTGCTCCTGTTTTTAGAGCCAATAAAGTTAATTAACTATTTTCTCTGTTTAATTTATTCTAAAAATATCCTACCTAAATCCTACCAACAAAAGTCACGGTCCTCGACTCGCTTAAGGACACCTTTACCGCTCTAGATGTTATGACTGGAGCTAGAGTGTTTTATCAGGTAGGACGGATAAAAAACAAATATTTTTACAGACTTACCAAATATAAGCATGACATTTTAAACGTTTTAAAATTAACTGTAGGTGTATAAGTAGCTCAAGTCTGCGGGATGTCCGGTAACCGTCCGGACCGAGTCCGAGTTGTCGACGGCACGTAATGGTATTCCACGGGCGCCTCAAAAAGATGTCAGTAAAACCGTAGGGGCCCAGCAGGGCTAAAGCCTACTAGGGCCATAGGGTCGCATCCGAAAGAGAAACCCGGGATCCTGGAACGCATAGCAAAGAAGGAACACAAAATCCACTCTGGTTTTCTTCCCACTCCAGCTCCGTTATAGGGGAAATCGATAATTTCCTACCAAAAAAAAAATGCCTGCGGGATTAAGTCTGACTGTCACTCTCGCTGAGCGGAAGGCATTTTTGTTGGAAGTTTTCGTGGTAAAACTGATATTACGTAAGAAATAACGAGTCCCGCTGACAATGTTTTTCCCGAGCTGCATTCATTAGCAACGATATGTATCTGCTTGTGGCAGTTTTCAACTGTTGAATGTATGAAAATAATTCCCTAACGAACGCAAGTTAGTCAGAGAGCCTGATGTCGCCTTTTGTGTTTCCATATAAATTCATATTTTAGATTCATACTCGTTTTTGGAAACTGGTCTTTTGAGCGTCGGGTTTTTGATCCTTTGTGCTTTGTTACGATGTTGAAGTTTGGGCTTGATTTTAGCGTGTTTTGATAAAAACTAATTACATTTTACTTTACTTTGAACAGCATTTTTTGTTGACAGTGTTTCCAATCCATCGATCTTTAAAACTAAAATTCTGTTGCTATCTTATTTAACTTGATAAGTGCCTAGACATAGCTGCTTATTTACCAAAAAGCAGACATAGCATAACATACCTTAATTAGCGTTATATTGTTCCCACTGCTAGGACTCTAGCCTCCTCTCTAGAAGAGGGAATGAGCCGTAATCCACCACGCGGGGAGCAGTGGTGACCCAGCGCTTACGATACCAGCCAGGTGCATTACTTTGTGTAATTTATTTCATCACCACTGCTTGCAAAACGGTGAAGGAAAACATTGTGAGGAAACCGGCCATGTCCTAGTACCAAAAATTCGAAGACAGTGTGACATCGAGTGGTCTGTTGGTCTAGTGGTTAGTAGTCCTGACTGCTATGCCGGAGGTCGTGGGTTCGATTCCCACCCAGGACAAATGTTTGTGTAATGAGCACGATCATTTTTTCTGTGTCTGAGTGTAATTTATCTATAATATTGTATGTACTTATTTAGAAATATATAAGTATGTATATCAGTTGTCTAGTACAAACAAAGCTCCGCTACACCAATCCGCAATAGAAATAACAGTGTTTCGTGAAATTTACGGCAAATAATATCGCGGTTGTCATAAACTGTCATGGCGCTCTTCAAGCCGACTTTTCCCGCCGCAAGCAGCGTCAAATTGATAACAATTCTTCGATACCCCATTCAATTATCACAATTCCGGCACAGACCTATGTTCCGTTTTCTAACCACGAGTTTGAATAGCTATTATTTTGTTGCTAGCTTTTACTAGCGGCTTCGCCTGCGTGAAAGTCGAAAATTATCCCTCTTGAACACAGTCTTCATCTTTTCTTTGTGACGTAGTCACGACATATCATTATATTTGGGTCAAAACTTCGTAACTGCTAGGATGTAGAGCATAGTTTTCGACATAGGTCTCTTTTTTGAAGTGTGAAATCATCACAGGTATAACTCCTCCCGCTCTGGGTGACACGAGAGTGAATGTGTTTACTGACTTAAACCTACCCTTGTTACTGTAGTTGCCTTTTGCATTCCACGTTATCTCTTTCGAATAATCCCGCGAAAGATATACATTTTTTTTTATTTTGAGGTTGGAAATCATAACACCTTCTCCCATTCTAGGGTGGGGCGAGAGGGCGTGTCAGACTTTAACTAAACCACCTGTGTCTTTCAATTACTCATTGCGTTCCAGGATTACGATATCCAAGGTCTGCCCCTGTGCTTAATTTCGACCAGACATTGAGGTATAAATTGAAGAACAAAAATCCAAGTTTCCCAGACGTTCACATTTAAAATATCAGTAAGATAATTTAAGATTCAGCAACCTAAGATATTTAAGTATACAAACTTGTGGTGTTTCTCGAACTTTCTCTGTGTTCGTGACGACCACTGATTGATGTAGTCGAGTGCTAAACGAAGTAACACGATGAGAACAACGTGAGTTCCTTGTACTGTATCGCCGTTGAGCAGACAGATTTGTGATTTTGTTCGAATGTAGTCTTTTTTACTTAACATAGATTTGTTAATTGATAATACTGATCTTGTGTTCCTGGTATTTTTTATTGTGTTAACTTTGAATCGTAGGATTAAATTACTGTATTTTTCAATTTAGGTTTTGTTACTTTTTAATCTAATATTACATCGTAAAGTCCTGCTTGTTCCCGCTGTTTTGCTTCAGTGGAGTCTACCCCACAGAAACACTTTATTTTCCTTTCCTTTTGGGATAAAATGCATCCTTTGTATGGCACTCGGCAATGATGGTGTAAAAATTTCAGTTCTACAGTTTAATTTCGCCAAGTCCGTTGCATCATCGGACCCCTAGACGTGTAGCTATGGTCGACAGGTACATGGTAAACGTCCCACCCATCGTCATCCTGCCCTTGTCCCGTGTTTATTTAAGGTCGGCGCAAAACGTTATTTTCTTCCATTCTGCCCTGTTACTCGTCATGATATCACTAACTTCCTTTTCTTTCATATCACTCTTATTGTGTGAAGAGTATATGTACGTACATCTTTTCTTTAGCCTTCCTCTCCCTCTCCATTCATCCACATGTAAACATACATTTCATCCCTCCTCTTTACATGACCATACCAAGACAAACGATTCCCCCTTCAACTTTTCAGTCACTGGCGCCACTTTCAAACTTCCTCTAATATACTCATTTCTAATTCTAATATACTCATTTTCACTTCTATTCTCGTCACATCATACATCCATCTCAACATTCTCATCTCCGCTACATGCAATCTTTTTTCATCAGTCTTTTTCACTGCCCAACATTCTGATCCATATAGTATGACAGGTCTTATCACGGATGTGTAGAGTTTTACTCTTAAACTTGAGGGGCATCCGTAGGTCACAAGTTGTTCCAATGACTATCGCCATTTTATCCATCCTGAATGGATCCGATGTTTTACGTCTCGGTCTACCTCGCCATCTCCTTGGTTATCCAAGGACCCGAAGTACCGAATCAAGTCGGAGCAGATCGGTATGGGCTTTCCAGCGAGAGCTAAGGGCACAGGACCGGAGAGGCCGCCGAAATCGCAGAACAAGTATTCGGTTTTCGTTCTGCTCAATTTTAAGCCAACAGTCTGTGCCAATCAAACGCACAAAATGTTTTGGGAACACATTAATTGTACGTACAGCTGAGGAGTGGAATTTCCTGCCGGAGTCTATAATTTCTGATAGCTACGACCTGGGGGTCATTAAATCAAGAGTGTTTAAGTAAGTGTACTCCATTCCAGTACCAACTACAACATCGCTTAACATTAGGTGAGAAGATCAAGTGCGAGCAATTCCTTTACAATATAAATTTAATTTGATGGTCGTATGAGTTCAATACCTTTTTGTATATCGGTAAATTAACTTGAAAGAAAATTTTAAACATAAAGGAAACGTACTATTGCCAATATAAACATGCTAACACTTTATACAAACCAGTTTTTATCAAACGTTTTAATATGTAATTGGGTTCAGTGTTCGACATTAACAGATATCTACCATTAGAAAGTGTCTTTTAATTTGCGTTTTGTTTTTAACGGAAATTGGCATTGAATGAAATGCTTCGTAATGTTTCATATGAATTTATCCTTGTATTTGGCGACAAATTAATATTTGAGATTTTCGGGTTTTCGAGGTGGAGTGGGGTTTATTTATTAAAACTTCACCAAACACAAAGCTACAGAGACGGAGTTAATGACAGACAGACAGACATTATTTGCCAGTCAACAAAGGGTGATGAAGAGACATCATGGCAGGTGCATAAATAAGAGAATATTATTAAGATATCAAGGGTGCAAAATTAAATAATATAGTTAAAATAAACGTACAGAAATATTTAATATAATAATAAACTTAATTCGGAGTGTGGGGGTTAGTATTATAAGTATTCATACTCGCCCCCTTCTCACCATCATCATCTTTCTGCCCTTGTCCTGTGTTACGTGGAGTCGGCAAAACACGTATTTTTCTTCCATTAAAAGATATATGAAAATAATATAAAAATGATATATGAAAGAAAATATGAACGGATTGTGTGAGGAGTGCGTCACACATTCCGTTCATATTTTCTTTGGCCTTCCTCTCCCTCTCCAGCCTTCCACATTTATATTCATTTATTCAAACCCGACAACTCCAGCTACCGGGAAGTGAAATATTTTTGACAACTGATCGATGTGCGATTGCTCTTTTTTTCTTTTGATGTTCTAAATCATCAAATAACTTCTTTCGCTCTGGGTGAAACGAGAGAGAGTGTCAGACTTCTGACCTGCCAGTGTTATTTCAGTTGCCCTTTGTCTTCCAGGCCGTGATGGCTCTTACAAACAATGCCAGCCAAAGGCAGCCCAGAAATTTGCAAAATATAAACAGCTTGACAATAATGGCGATTACAATGATATCAATAGATAATCGAAGAATTTGCGACACAATCACTTAATAGAAACACAAGTACAACGTGCGTGTTTTAATAATACCATCGGAATCAATCATAATTATTATTGAAACATTAAAGCACATTTTTTTTAAACTATGCGATAACATAGTTCTGACTTCTGTGACGTAGTATCTGCTGATTTAAATATTAAGATAAGATATGATTATTTTTGGAGCCATGTGAGAAGTTATACTATCAGGGCACTTCATCATCATCATCATCATTTCAGCCGAAAAATGTCCACTACGTTCATGCAAAATAGCAGATTTTCAGAGGTCTTTGTGTTAATGTGTAATAACTTCATAATCGCGTAAGAGCGGCTGTATGAAAAACAGTGAAAATGTATGTCAAGTTGCATCCCCTTAAGTCCCCTGATCCTTAAATACCTAGGCCAGTAACAGAATTAAACAATTTGCATAGCAAACCTACAACCACTTACTTTTGCAGTTACCTACTTAATTAGTTAACACAAACTAGCAACTTTGTCTGTCTATAGTACTATTTACTTTCATCATCCTACTAAATGAGAAATTTTCAACAGAAATCTCAACATTTTTGTTCAGCATCTTCGTACATTATTGCTAAGTTAAGAATTTAATTTCCCATCTACCTGTCAACCCTTTTTAGGAAGAACATCGTAAACGATAGTTAACGTTTTTTACGGGAATGTGTTTTTTCTTGCGTAATTAAAAAGTATTTAGTTATAATAAATAATATAATTCTAAAAAATATGACTTCATTATCACCTTTTTGCCCTTGTCCCGTTTTATTTGGGGTTTTTTCTTCCATTCTGTGCTGTCACCCGTCACGTTATCTTGAACTCCCTTTTGTTTCATATCACTTCTCACACAATCCATCCATAGCATAATCGGCCTTATAATGTTCCCACTGTTGGGACTCAGGTCTCCTCATGTCTAGGAGAGGGGATGGGCCGTAATCCAACACGCGGGCCCAGTGCGGGTTGGTGGCTGTCACATGTCTTCGAATTTTTGGTTCTAGGACATGCCGGTTTCCTCACGATGTTTTCCTTCACCGTTTTGAGAGCAGTGGTGATGAAATAAATTACACAAAGTAATGAGCCTGGCCGGGTTTGAAACCGTAAGTCGGGGCCGTTACCACACGGCCACCACTGCTCTCAATCCATCCATCATTTCTATTAATATTCATATTCACATGTTTCCTGTTATGACGTAGACTAGCACAAAGAGAGGATTTTCTAAAATTCACCTCCTTAGGGAATGAAACGGGGGTCCAACGTTTTTATGGAGAAACTACTTTCACACAGGTGTAGCGACATTTATGGCGTCACATAAGATCTAATCCTGCATCGCGCAATTAAAGTTCTCCGCGCGATTGGAACATATAGAACAGCCTGAAATCATCTATCGGGCAGTTACCCACAAACACCTGTCTGGTCGGAGGATCCTCCATTTTCAAGGGAGGTTTGCGGGACTTTACTCTCTGTTCCGCGTACCTCCAAACGGGCATGGCCGCTGGCAGGAGCTAGTTATTCACATAAGTATTGGGGGTTAGACAAATTACTTATCTGTTAGCGTTCCCGCCAAACGCTAAGTACAAAATATATGACAATTACATTCACGTCACTATATAATATGCAACCAGGGCAAAAATCTGCTGTAACCAATGGAATATAAGTGGTGTAAGAATCAGAGATATAGGGCATCCTAAGATAAACAGGAGAAACAGGGTCATTGGATGTATGAATCATAATTATATAAACCCTAATACCGAATCCTGTATGGACTTACAGAAGTCAAGGTCTTGATTGATACTCATCAAGTCCGTATAGAACTTATCGGCGCCATTGTCTCTATTTGAGTGTAATGATAAGTGCTTGATGAGTAATCAATCGATGATAACAAGGGTATTGTGATGATTAATTTGTAATCACAGTTTGACAAAGTCCTATTGACAGAATAGGATATCGAATCAATGTAGGTAGATCTCGTTCGGAGAGGAAAGCTTCGCCCAAACATCACTTGATCTTTTCAATGTTCTTCATTAACCTAATTCAAGATTAAAATATTCACAAACTAAAACGAGATAGAAAACCTTCCATCTCTTTTACTTTTAAAACGGGTGCTCTATTTACAGGAGTTGCAAAAGCGGCCCAAAAACGTTCGTGTAAGCAAATATTTAACTAAGATAGTGAAAATATTTACTAGAACGAGTTACAAAAGACCGGGATAGGTACGAGGAAAATGTTGACTGTCTCTGATACTTGAGACTAGCCTTTTGAACTGAGATGCCGTTATTTTGTGTATTTTTTAAAGTAGGAATAGTATTTTTTGTGTTTTTATTTACTGAAAGAGCATTGTTGCTGCACGAGCTGTTGTATACTATGCCAGGTTATTCTGTCAGACTTATCTTAGTGTAAGTGTGTTATTTTAATAAACTTAACGATATTTCTCATTTTGTGGTCCATTTAAGTTACCGGTCCTTCGAGCCGGATCCATACTGTTTCCTCAAACAACTTCTTTAACCGTTTCTTTCCTTGTCCACAGCTTCTCTCAGAAGGTAGACGAAGAAGAGGGGACGGGTGGGGTGGCTCTGCATCCCCCCGACGGCTTCTATACCCACCAGCACTCGATCCACGCCCATCATGCTCACACCGCGGAACCCGACCGAGGATACATGGAAGGCAACCGATATGTCACTGCTGTTCATCGACCATTACCTGGTAAGTTTTTGAAAAATCATGCAATCTTTCTTGAGAATTCAGCAGTAGTAAATATGAAGAAGATTTCTAATGAATTACTAACAGAATATTTACCACATAGGATTAGGATTCATGTGCTCAGGCGGTTGTATCATGTGTCTAAAGTCTATGAGAAACACATTTTAATGACTAGACTGTTGTACTGCTTTAAAAATTCATATTGCCCAGCCTTACAACACGGACTTAGTGAAAACTGGCTCTGAAATTAAGACAAAAGGAACAGGACATAGACCTCCCTTCCAATGGGTACTAATTATCGTTTTGAATTTGATTTCGTCTCTTGCTTTCCTTGTACCTTCTTTCTCTCATATTCTTCTACTGTTTTCTTACTCACAATTACCAGTTATAATATAAATCCCATATAACGTAATTCCAGCTCTAAACCACTCGAACTCGTCATGCTCGTCGGCGTCGAACGCGTCCACGGGGGCGGGGCTGTGCGTGGGCGCAGCCGAGCCGGCGCCGCCGTTGTACATCGCCGCCCCGCCAGAGGGCTTCGGACACGCCGTTCATACAAACAGGTCAGTGGAACACTAACACTGAGGAGTAGTCGCTCAGGCCAATATTAGAGGTAGCGGTAGTCTGAGGGACGTCAGCTGCTTTTGTATTTGTAAATATATGGTCTGGGTGTTGATTTTAGAGAAGTAATTAATATTTGTCGCATTTTGTCGTGATATTTGTAAATATTTTCTTATGTGTAAATAAAAGTGTAAGGGTCTGGTTCATTTTGGGGAAATTGTGTTACTAACAAATGTGTATTTATGTTTTCTTTACTTTTTAATTCCTTCCATAGGCGAGGCACAGATGTGTCCATCATGGGCATGGGTTCGACGGGAATGACCCAAAAAGATCCCACGTTACCCCAAAAAAGGGGTAAATTGACTAGAGGGTATGTCGTGAACCTCAGGAATGTGTATTGTGTGCCCTTTAACACTTAGATAACACTTAACTCCTATCTAAACTTGACAATAAAATTTCCTATTCCTTCTTACATTGAGAAAGTGAAAGATCGTATTTTTAATCACCACTGATGCAAATTACATGGTCTGGTTATGTCTCTAAGAAGATACTTAAGTATGTAAATAGAGTAAAAACTCAGTACTTAAACAAGATACATTGAAAGGAATAAAATCAACATCACTTGGCGATTTCTTGCCAAACTAGATGACTAAGTAAAACTAACAGTAGGAATTATTTCTAAAGGACCACTTAATATTTCCTAAGAGCTATCACTCAAAATCAATCACTATCTATGATTTGCACTTAAGTATACTGTCTCAGACTCTCAGTTATCACGTGCATCTACAATCAATAATAATAAAGGGTTTCTTGATAACGACAGACAATTAAAAACTGGTCCTTTGATACAAAACTTGGTCCTGTCAATTTTAAATCAGATAAAAAAATATCGCACCTCAATGTGGCCGTAGCCTTGTCCAAATGTAATTTGTTTCAACTCATAAGTAATTTAAAACTTTTGACAATCACTTGTTTACTCAAGGCATGATGTTAAGAAATAGTTTTAAGGCTCTGGTCCACTTTCACGCATGTTATGACTTTTATTTACTGTAATTCAGGTAATTTTGAGATAAACAGTGTAATATAAAAGAGCTCTGTCTCTAACAGAATGATTTTGACGATTTAGTCGCTTGAGGCTTAATTATAAGTTCATAACCGACATACATATGAGGAGGTTAATCATTCGATGAGTTTTGAAGCGAGAGCAGAGTAGGTACATTAAGTTTCAGATTCACAAAAATTTTATGTCCAAATTATCTTTTTCGCGACACGTAACCACTAAAATACCAGCAGTATTTATTTTAAGATAATATTAATTACAATATTGTCACTCACATAATGCAGTCATTGTGGACTTTCCAAGGTCAGACAATGTCATTGAAAACTGCATTCTCTCACAATTAACTAGAAACAATATTCATGATTATAATTTTAGATTTGGATATTAAAGTCGGCATGTAGTTTAAGTGGACCTAAACCAGAAACACTAATTTGTTTTGCCAGTTAACGAACTTCTTTCAACATAATCTTCAAAGTTAACAGCATGTAATTTATACTAAAAGTTTAATTCGTAATTTGATATTAAGCTTCTTCTAGAATTGGATTCATTCATTAAATTGTCAATCACTGTCTATTTTCAACAATGATACTGTCTAGTAGAACTTGGTAAAACTTCATTAGTTAAATCGTTCACTATTTACACGAATTCAAATAAATTACAAACCTCTTTTAAATGTAAAAAAAAAACTTATGAAGAAAATCCGTTATCTAGAAATTTTAATATTAATTTAGTCATCAAAATTAATGAATAATTACTAAACCCTACATGCAAAACCCTAATCATCTGACTGAAACATTAACCTACTTTTTCAATCCTGCTTTAACGGTACAATGAACATCTCTCAATACCCGCTATATTGCAAACCACAAAACTGTATTTAGTAGTCAAACAACTGAATGACCAATTGCTCCAAAATACACATCATCTTTACCAAAAAACTTACCCTTTAAGAAGCAATCGATCACTTCATCCCACCCTTCATTGTTTATTCAATCACAATATTTAGATCATCGATCTTTATTATGGCATGGACCTTCAAAAAACCTTAGCTTAACCTTCCGGATGTTCATTTTACCATCCCACTCAAGACCCTCAGCATATTCATGGGAAATTCCACCTTCCAGCCGTTATGAGATGTCCCAAGACCTGCTGGACAAACAGACAGAGATCTTAGAACGAAGGTACGGAGGTTTACGAGCAAGGAGAGCAGCTGTCACTATTCAGAGAGCGTTCAGGAGACGACAGCTGTTGAAGAAGTTTAGTGCCATCACAGCTATGGCTAAAGCGGCAGATTCTACCGCGAGGAGGATGCAGGATGGCCCTGATCATGGGCAACTAGTCAATGGTAAGGAGCTCTTACGTATTTTTTTAACTGAGAAAATTAAGTACTAATGCAGTTTCAAGAACAAAAGGACCATCGAATTGTAACCTTATTGCAAATACTCGTCGTTTTGTGTTCCACAAGAAATTGTGGTCCTTGTGGAATTAAAAATCCTTTCTGTATACTTTATTATACCTATATAATTTTCTTTATATTATATTCTGCATTTGTAACGGTTGGTCAAGTCTGTAGTCAACCCATAACTCTCTCTCATCTCAGTCTAGCCAGAACTCAAACAGCTAACTAGTCGGTCCAAATATTAAAAAAGTTCCCTTCTACTTAGTCGTAGCCAAGATTGACCAGCTCTAAATACCATGTTTTATATTCCAGGTACAGATATATACGCAAATACACTACTTCAAAAGAGTCCTGGTGGAGCAGAGAAGGTCTTAGCCCTCACCAGGCCAATGCGTTCCATGTCACTACGGGAACGACATGATATGGATATGAGGTGAGGAATCAACCATTTTTCTCCATTGCCTTATCCTTTACTAGCTTCTTCCAGTGACTTCGCCAGCGAATATTATACTGAGGGTGCATACTTCTAACATTAAAAGTATTCTACATGCTATTCCATGACATGATCTACCGGTATGCCCGAAGCAGTAATGCTAGCAAAGGAGGCGGCCGATCGCGTGAGGCAACGGTCCTCACGCCCCAACCGCCGCCGGGATTCCGATCCCGATTTTCGGCTACCGTAGGCGCGGGTTTGCGGACGGCGAGCAATGGGTCGCTCACCGTCCGACCGTCCGGTAACCGTCTGGACCGAACCCAAGTCGTCGACGGCGCGTGCTGTTCCACGCGCGCCTCAGGGAGATGTCAGCAACTGTTGGGGCCCAGCAGGGTCGAAGCCTACTGGGGCCAAGGGTCTGATTCAGAAAGGAAGACTCGGCCCTGGTACGAAAGGCAACGAAGAAACAGGAGTGGGTTTTTAGTCAGTAAAAGTCTGAGACTATCTCCCGCCCGCCCAAGAGCGATCACATATGTCATAAGATGATTTTCCCACCGGAAAAAAAAAACCGGTGTGCCAATTTTTATCTAAATCAGCTTTGCTGTTTGACCGTAAAGGAGTTATAAATATGCACACAAATACATAGAAAAAATACTTACTCTTTTATAAAATTTGTGCATGTTTCTTTAAGCCTAACCAAATGGTCAAAGAGAAAGGTTTTTGTCTGGTATATTTAATGCCAGCATAGCATAGTCAGCCTTATAATGTTCCCACTCTTGGAACTCAGGCCTCCTCTCTATGAGAGGGAATGGGCCATAATCCACCACGCGGGCCAGTGCGTTTTGCAGGGCGCCCAGTGCGTTTTGGTGTCGTGGTTTCCTCACGATGATTTCCTTCACCGTTTTGAGAGCAGTGGTGATGAAATAAATTAAAAAGTAATGCGCCTGGCTGGGTTTGAACCCGCGACCTATAATTCGTAAGTAGGGCCTTTACCACTGGGCACTAACAATTATTATAGCTGGCATTAAATGTACCAGACACGGGTGCCCTATGTCCTGGAATAACACATAATGAGATACTTATTATCGGGATTTATATTCTCGTTGGTCTTATGGTCGCAAGCGTGACAGCTGAGCATGAGGTCCTGTGTTCGAGTCTCGGGTCAGACAAAAAGGTTGCAGTTGCTGTTGGGTTTTTCCATTAGGAATTATTCAGCAGGAGCCCGGAGTTTGGAAAATGATGGTGTGACACCCCCGTGCCTTGGAAAGCACGTAAAACCGTTGGTCCTGCGCCTGGGGCCCAAGTCTGCTTTTTTATAAATTCGTCATTCCAACACGATCCCATTGTCATTTTGCTGTAAAAATTCGTAATCTGCTAATTCATAATGATCGATCATTGATCTGTCAATGGTCTCGTAACAGAGTTGTGGTAGAATGACAATATCGAGCTTATTAAAAGCAATGACTGCACAATGACGTACTAATGGTAGGTCACTGATCAAAGGAATGGTCAAAATTTTAGTAGATTACCGCATACGTCATTTGATAATATGTACATGATTACCATTCCATGCCACTTCTTTCAATGGAGTGTAAGCGGTTGACCATTGGAAAGTCATAATGACGCCATTATATTAGTCGATTACCAAAATTGTCAAAATCAACAATTATTAATTCAGTGATTATTGACCATTCTGACACTATTGTAATAGCAGACTTGAGGCTCTGATCTGTTTCCAGTCGTGTTGGATTGCCGTCCCATCGTACTATGGGAGTAAAGGAACAGAAAGTACAGTGTTTACGCACAGATTAGTGCACTATAACCGTGATCGAAATTCGGTCGGGAGTATTATTATCTCGGAAGTATATCCCCTTGAAACATTTTTTTACTTTCACATGGGCAAAGCCGCTGGCAAAACTTAGTGTATATGTTCTAAAGAAAGTTAACCAATAAACATATAAAAGGTGTTACATAAACAGCTCGTAACGCCAACCGTTCTCATTGTTTTTTCACTGATCATCATGAATACCAAATGACAACCAATAATGCGTAATACAGGTTGTATCGTTAATTTATAAGCAGGCATCGCGTCCCTTATCTTTACTGCCTGAAAGTGCCATACATTTGAATATTTCAACTCCCAATAACTTTACAACCAATATAAGACCTTATCTCAAGAGCTGCAAAGTTCAATTTCGTATGATTAGACTTAACTCCCTAACTACTGGCAAAAAAATTGTGACTTTATTTTGTAGGTAATAAAGTTCAATTTACTGTCTAAGTGTTTATTACGATTTGTTTCTTGCGATCAAGTTAGTGAAAAGATGGGAGTCTATCCCATAGGAAATGCTCGGGTTTTTTCGGGATTTCGGTTAGTAGGGTTTTTAATATTTGAAGTACTACTGCTAGGGGTTCTTTTGAGATTTGTGGGTTATAAGATACTAGTGTTATTTGATACTAGCTGTTACCCGCGACTTCATTCGCGTGTAATTTAAGAACAATTTTTGCATTTACGTGTAATAAAATCTTATCCATTTTGGAGATATCCTCGTTGGCGGGAATTATAATGACCTCCAGGATAGTCGATGGTGCCGAAAGTTTCTAGTGTGGCAACCACGTATCGGAAGAAGCAGAGTTAGAAGACCTGGTGGGTGGCGGGAATCCGATGGAGCAAGACGCACAGGACCAGTCGATGTGGTGAATCCTGGGGGAGGCCTATGTCCAACAGTGGACGTCTTTCGGCTAAAATGATGATGATAATAGGGTTACGATTTCTTGAGTTGTGGAAAGTGATAATAATTATCGTAATATCATGCTTCTTTTCTACGTTGGGTTAGGTAGAGGTGTACCTGAAAAGAAAGACCGAATCTCATATTTAATTTTAGTATCAGTATTTTTAACGACCTTCTGTTTTCAGCAACCACATGGTATGCGACCCTCAGAGCGAGGTGGAAGCCATGGTGGCCAGGGTGCAGCAGTCAGCCCATCAGATCCACATGATCGCAGCTGATATGCCGCCACTACATCGTGGGGACGCTGATAGTGGGGTAAGGATGATTTTGAAATTATTTTGTATGAATACTAACCATGCTTTTTGTGGTAGCTGAACCGACCTGTTTAACTGCACCCGATCGAATATTATCACTAATAAAGAACTTGTCTCTTAATGATCGATTTTCTAACCAGTATATGATATACAGGCTGTCTCAAAAATAAAACTTTTGTAGATACATAAAAGATTAACAAATACATTAAAATATTATAAGCGTTAAATTATAAAATCAGAAACTGAAGACATGGGAAAATTAGTTTTTTGAAATAACAATATTCAAATATCGTCCTTCGCTGCTCTGGGACTTTTGAAAGCGATTTCCAAAGGCTCGACCAGACTGCAAACGTGGGCGCGGGGCGGTTGCGGCTAACTCCAACATAAGAACTTCTTTGGAGTATCCTTAGCGGGCACGCGGGCGCGGACGCCATAGTTCGTTAATATAAGTGGTTGCGGTGCGTGCGCGTGCGGCGAATGGCAACCGTGACTCAAACTAGTTCGAGATAATCAATTTATGATGGCTCGAAATCGAGCACTGACGTTCATGAAAACGCGCCTCAGAAGTTGAGACACCCTGAATAATACCGAGGTAACTATCTAAGTTAACAAGGTGGTATCGGGGGTACCTATCCAGCGTGCACATTTAAAATATACCACTTTTAGCTACTTCACAGATTATTGCACATACTTGTTTATTATAGTTATTAAATATAAACTAATCACTGTGGTGGAGGTGGTGTCAATAACAATACTAAACATAGTTAAGGAATTTAAGCAATGCAGTGATAATATTAACATAGTATTCGAGTCGTAGCTGATATCATTTCTATCAATTATCTCTGGAGTAAAAGAGTGTTGATAATAAATTACAAAAGTATTTAAAAAGATCCTTTCAGAGGACTAATTTAGAGCGGTAATGTTTAAAAAAGTTAACGTGGCCCTGGAACGAAAAGCGAAACTGAAGGAATACAGGTCAGTATGTCGGACACTGCCTCGCTCCACCCTGAACTGTAGAAGTCATTTGGTTTTTTAGCACCGAAAATAAATTAATTTATTCATCTATTTGTCAAAATGATTAAAATAACACCTATGTTAGGTATTATGAAGAAGTATTTCCGAGGAATTTGTCTATCTGATTCTTATTTACTAGCAAAGTTATAAAGAAACAGTGAAGGTTGCTCAAATATTGTGAAGATTTCTTAAACAACTTATTATTTTCCTCACAAGCGACATTATTTTGCGAATACATAAAACCATAATCAAACAGTAGCTTCCGTCTAAGTACCTAATAAATAAGAAAAGAATTTTCGAAAGTTAATTCACAACATACCTATCACTGAAAGTAAATAAACTGTTATCACACCTGATAAGAGGTTATAAAACAACATCGCTTAACTAATAATTATAAATTATCTGATATACCTTATCATTGTTACTTTTGGCGTTGACTCGAAGCAACGTCCGTGCGAAAATAAAAATAAAAACGAAAAAAAAATTCCCCGTCAGGGGAAGTCGGGTAAAAATGAGCCAGTCGAAAACCAAAGACATTATTAGAAGTATAGTGAAAAATAAAAATGTTATGCTGATAAAAGTGAAGAAACTAAAACTATGGGGTCTCACCGGGAAATACAAAGTGTGTATTTTATTGTAAATAATTGTATATTGAATTGAAATGGTGTTCGTTTAAATCTTGTGTAAATATAAATTTATAGTGTACAAGTACAACGTTGATCTGTCAATACGGGTAGTTAGTAGTAAGACACATCTGATACCAGTCTTGCTCAAGGATATCTGGTTTCCATGCTACTGGATTGTGCAGGTCAGATAGAAAGACGCTCCATGTAACATACCGGTATCTAGCTGCATGTGGTTAGGCTGAAAGCCGACCCCAATATAGTTGGGAAAAGGCTGCGGGAATGTTTGAAACAGTTTTTTTCCCCAACTTTCACACAAAGCCATCTAATCCCAAACTAAGCAGAGATTGTGCTATGAGTACTAGTCAACTGATTAAAATACTTATATATTTCTAAATAGGTAAATACATATTATAGATAAATTACACCCAGACACAGAACAAATGATCGCGCTCATCACACAAACATTTGTCCTGGGTGGGAATCGAACCACGATTTCCGGCATAGCAGTCAGGGCTACTGACAACTAGACCAACAGGCCCGTGGCCTTGGAACGCAAAGGGCAACTATAGGAACACAGACGGAAAAATTGTTGCAATTAAATAAATAAATTTAAAACTTGCATTTTTGTGTTTCTGATAAACATATCGAGCTCAATTATTGCATATGTTTGATAACAATCGTTCACATGCTAGTATAAGTTGTGGAAGATTTTTTTTACTTTGGTAAAGTTTATCAGCATATCAGAAATGAGACAAGCTAAAATTTACATAGAAATCTCGTTAAATCCATTAAAAATAAGTAATCATTGCAGTGATCAGTTTTTCGAACTCGTATTGTTTTTTTTTTTCATCAAATGATTGGCCAGGTGGTCTAGTGGTTAGTGGCCCTGACTGCTATGCCGGAGGTCGTGGGTTCGATTCCCACCCAGGACAAATGTTTGTGTGATAAGCACGATCATTTGTTCTGTGTCTGGGTGTAATTTATCTATAATATGTATGTATTTAGAAATATATAAGTATGTTTATCAGTTGTCTAGTACTCATAACACAAGCTCTGCTTAGCTTGGGACTAGACGGCGTTGTGTGATAGTTGTGGAATATTATTATTATTATTAATTTTAGTTTGTAACACTCCATCACTCGCTTAATCATAACGATTACTGCTCAAGGGTAGCCGTCCGCTAACCAGCCAGACCGCGCCCGAGACGTTGACGGCGTGTTGTGCTCCATGCGCGAATTAAAGACATGTCAGCAAAAACCATAGGGGCCCGAGCTTAAGGGCCAAAGCTTACTGGGACCATTCACCATAGGTTGTAGGACCACGCAAAGCAAAGAAAGAACATAGGCGTGGTTTTAGTCAGTTAAAGTCTGACACGCCCTCTTGCTCAGCTCTAGAGCGAAAGAGAGAAGAGAAGTTATTAGAGGATTTCCCATCTTAAAAAAAGGCATAATTATGTTTTAGGATTTTAGGATTCAATTTTCAAATAATTATTAGAATGATGAAATAAGTATTGCGATGACTAAGATATTTTCATGTCCTGTTCACTTATCAAGTTAATTGCTTGTGTAAATTAACTAATCTTTCAATATTGTTTCATACAACAAGGTTATTAATAGGATTTCAGCAGGCCTGTTCATGAGGCTCTTTGTTAAACATTTCTGGAAAACGATTGGTATATAATTATATATACCATACATTCCCTTTTCTCCTCTGAGAAATACATACATAGGTACAAGATATGTCTTTCTTATGTTTTTGAGGTATTAAATCATCAGACAACTCTTTCCTCTCTGGGTAGAGCGAGAGAGAATGTCAGACTTTTACTGATAAAACCCACATTGGCTTCTTCAATTGCCTAAGTCCGCCTTTGACTGTGCTTGTGTTATTTCCGCCATCTCCGTTCTACCATCCGACAACCCAACGTACGGCGTGTATCCACCCTTACGTTGTTAACACCTCTACGGCAACGGACTAAGCATTTCGCCTCGTCGTTTATACCGCGTACATCGAAGGACTTGAACAATTTGTATGCTACGGTTTTCCCGTCCGATTATAATTTAGGTGTGTTCACTGCTAGAGTGATTAGGCTCTTAATGCACTAGTGCGCCTCACCATCAATGTTTGCATCAGGTGGGATCGCAGTCAAGCACTAGTTTATATATTGTAAAATAATTAATACTCGTAATATTGCATTAAATTTTGATAAATAAACAATTAAATTTCCCTTTGCGTTCCAGAGCCACAGTAACTCTTTCGAACTATCGTGCAGCCCACGTTCATACGTACATCTAGTACGACCATAGTTGTCAAAAAATAAAAGGCCCGTTTTGACAGATGTCAAAACCAATACTTAAATACGCAAAAAGAATACTCGCAATATATTTCTTGCGCCAAAAAAAGTATGTATTTTTTTAATTTTATTGTTTCTTTAAGTTTCGTTCCAAGTTACATTCTAGGGTATTTCTCAAATGTCAAAACGGGCCTTTTATTTTTTAACGAGCTTAATAGTACTACGCATATGAATTTCATAAGCACCACTACGAACACACAAAATGTTCGCTTGTTCTTATGTAACTAATAATAACGTTTATCTATTACAGGTGTGCAGCTGCTCCGTGAGTGGGTCCGTCACTAACATATCTACGTCATCGTCGCACAATGAATCTCTACACAACCACCAGTTGCTGAATAATACAGGTAACTAGCATTATTTACATCTTAGGGTAGGTAATCATAAAAGTTTTTCCCTCCTGCTCTAGGTGGAGCGAAAGATAGAGTCAGACTTTGACTGACTAAACCCCGTTCGTCGTCATTTGACATTCGTCATTTTTTCAAGACCACGGTAACTCTTTGAACTAGGGACGATTGTATCCGCATCGGTCATTACTTTACTTCATACAGATTTCCGTTCCAATCTGAAGGATTTTCAAGAGTCGAAGAAAATCTACTGGAGTCATCTAGTGGGTTGCAAGTCTAATGTAAAAAGTAGAACAAACAAACAAACAAAGATGCAATTTTTTCTGTCAACATCTGCTTTGGCGTACATCTTACTTTATAACTTCTTCCACTCCGTGTAAAGGGAGGGAGTGTTAGACTTTTACTGACTGAAACCCACCCATGTTCCTTCAGTTGTTATTTTTCTTTCCAAGGCCGTGAACGTCTCCTTCGTATAATTCCGCAATCCTAGTCTGTTTACCCATAAATGTTCCTTACCGAAATTGACATAACATACATTGAACTTTAAATAAAATCAATTTTTCGCCAGTTTATACAGATAATTGGATGTTATCCAGATTCTTCTATATAACCGCTAAGGTTGTCAGCGACACAATAACCAGTTCAAAACCGGGGAAATCCTGACAGAGAGCCACCTTGAAAAAGAATAAATTGATTAAAATACTACAAAAGATAAAAGCATTTGCTTCCGTAACAAAAATAATCCCTTTAATTATAAAAAAGTTACAAAAACAATTTCCTTATATATCTTTCAAAGTACCTTCGTATTTGTTTCCAATGCCATTTTTTTTTACAATTTTCCGCAATATATTATCGTCATTGTAAAGTAAATATTGCATTATCGTTGGAGAATTTTATCTTGCGCAGACATTTTCTCGAGAACTGGGCTTGTTTATTATTTGATAGAGCAAACAGTGATGCCAAGCATCATGCGACGTAATATGTTTGTATTTTCTATTCTATGGTGTTATGATTCTTTGGCATCATCATACCGTATCTAAGATATCTTTTGCTAGCCTTTTTCTTAGGGTTTCGCTCCTGGAATCATCATTCCGTCATCATTGATGTGGGAAGTCATCAACATCAAAGACGTCCACGGCTGGACATAGGCCTCCCCCAAGCGTCTCTACAACGACCGATCCTGTACGTCTCGTATCCACCGCATTCCCGCGACTCACCAGCTCGTCGGTCCAGTTTGTGGTCGGCCTTCCAACGCTGCGTTTTCCGGTGCGTGGTCGCCACTCTAGAACCTTTCGGCCCCATCGACCATCCGTTCTACGAGCAATGTGCCCTGCCCACTGCCACTTTAGTTTGGCGATTCTTCGGGCTATGTCGGCGACCTTGGTTCTCCGGCGGATATCTTCATTAAGTGCTGTGGGAAGTGGGCAAGAAAAAAAGCAAGCTAGCATTCATCGGTTCTCTAACGGTGTCGTGCAGAATGTTGGTTATTGGGCACACATACAAGACATCCACCAACCCGCACTGAGCCCGTGTGATGGATTGCAGCCCATTCATTCTCGTTAGGAGGAGGCTTGAGTCCCGGCAGTGAGAACATTATAAGGCTGATTATGTTTATGCTTATGGTATTTTTTTTTTTATTATTATTGATAGGCTTGCGTTTGACCCCTATCTCAACTGATAGTAAGCGATGATGTGGTATACGATGAAGCATGCTCGCTTAGAAGTAACCTAAAGTTGCGTCCAGATCTGGCGAATGCGCCGCTCGCCTGCAACAGCGCGCGTGCATCATCATGTTCGTCCGAAGCACGCGCGGTGCAGGGGTTTCGTACTAACGAGCCGTGCGCAAAATGCACGCACGCCGTTCGCAAGCGGCTTTTGAACGGCTCGCGAGCGGCTCATTCGCCAGGTCTGGACACACCATATTGTTATATTAATATGGATTTATGAGATCAAATGTTACTCTACGTTATTCTTCACTTATTTCATTTCAATAATATAATTAGGCTTACACTGATGTTTTAACTCAACTTACTTCAATTCCTCAGGCCCAATATACGGCAACCTGCTGTCATCTGGTGGCAAGCCACTGTCGTCTCCGACGGCGCGGCAACAGCAGCAGCTGGCGGCTATACAAGCTGCCAACGCAAGGCGGCTGCCTCCGGAAATACCGAAAAGAACTAGCAGTATTACACTCAAGTAAGTTACTAATAGCACATCTCACTATCATCATCATATCATCATTTCAAAAAGATGTCCACTGCTGGACATAGGCCTGTCCCGAGTGTTGATACAACGACCTGTCCTGTGCGGCTCGAATCTATCGGATTTCCACGACCCTCACCAGGTCATCGGTCCACCTTATGAGAGGTTTTTCAACGCTGTATCTTCTGAGACGCAGTCACCACTCTAGAACCTATCGGCCCCATCGACCATCTGTTCTGGGACCAATGTGTTTATTAAATAGCACAAAAGACCTAGAAGTCGATGATACTAGCTAGCGTCAGCGGTAGTTAGTAAAGATTTCAAAAGTTATAGGAAAAATAAAAAAAAGACGTATTATGGTATATTTTTAATAAATCTAAAAAGTAAAGAATTTCCAATTGAACATGTGTTACCGAATTAACAGTCTTTTCTCGTACAGTGCCGAAAGCCCCGTCTCCCTGCGCCGTGCGGAATGCGGAGGTGCCGTGGTCCGAGGAGGCTCCATGTCCTCGGTACAGTCCTCGTCGTCTTCCTCCTCGCAGGAGCACCGCCATCACTACCATCAGCCCTATCAACCTAGGGCACCGGTTAGTATCATTATCACTTTGTACAGTCGTGCAGGATTCGAGCAAAGTAATGTGTTAGGAATATGTGAATTGTTTGTTCCAAATCGCCAGCAAGTAAAATTTTATAATACTAGCTTCTGCAGCGTCTTCGCTCGCCTAAAAGTGGAAAAGTATCCCAAGGGAACATAAAGATGTAGTCCCGTCATGTAGTATTTCAGCATAATTATGGACTTCCCGTGTGAAATTACCTTCAATCCTTTCAGCCGTTTGAGCGTGGAGGAGTAACAAACAAACATACATACATACTTTAACATTTTTAATATTATTGTGATTATTGACTACTTAATAAATTATTATATTGTTGATGATGTTATAAAAATTAAGCCATTCTTACATGAATTCTTGAGAAATAAAAATGATTAAGTTGCTTAGGCAACCATTGACTGGATTTCGAACAGCACTAGCAGGAGCCGCCGACGCGGTAGGCCCAGAAGGAGATGGCGTGACGATTTGGACTCCTACCTTAAGGATTGGCTAGAAGTAGCTAAGGACGGGAAAGAGTGGAATAACGGAAAAGAGGCCTTTTCCCTGCAGTGGAACACAACGGGCTCATAATAATAATAATAATTTGCTTAAACGAAAACTATGTTAAACGACGCGAGATAGGTAAATTTTCTGCACAAAAAAATCCCGCATTTTGGAATGATTGGCATGTATCCGACTGTAATATTTTTATCGTATGAGTGAACCTACAATATTCGTACCAGGGGAATTACCATTAACTTTAAACAACAAATAGAAATAAATAAACTTATTAGACAATTACTTTATCTTCTATCAAGAATGCTGAATAAATTTTAATAGCTGGCTGGTATACTTATCCGCACAGCTGAACTCATTTTATCATCAGACCAGAAGTAACATAACGTTAGTTTTTCCTTGAAGGTGTAGCTGCAAGGGTATCTTTAGTACACCCAGCCGCTTAGCCAGTAGATATTAGTGAAAGTTAGTGGTAACACCCGTAACCTGACCCCCGCACCCAGGAGCCGCACGTGCACATCCAAGAGCCGTACCAGCACCAGCGCACCGCGTCCGCCTCCGGAGGCTACGAGGCGGAGCGCTACGCCGTGTGGAAGCGCCAGGACGCGCCGCCCTACTACGAGGCGCCGCCGCCGCCCGCTGCCTGCTGCCGCCCGCAGCATGACCACCACGCGCACACACACCAGCCTTTAAAGGTGCCTAAAGCAGCCTTTTTAGCCATTGAAGCTAAATATAACTCTAGAAGCCAGTCATCATCAGTTACCGAAAAAGGTGGACATTGGAAGTTAGTGAGGATTCTCATAGGGAACTTTCTGTATCTATTTTGCTTCGGGGTCACTAGGATACTTGCAGGTCACCAGCATAGAGGTAGGAGGTGACTACGAGGTGCCGCCTCCTCCGGCTGCGCGCTGCCATCCGCAGCGTGACCATCATATGCACACACAGCAGCCTATAAAGGAGTCTAAAGTAGCCTTTTTAGCTATCAAAGCTAACTATAAAGAGGATTCTAAGGTCAATATTAAATCTACAGGCAGTCATCATCATTCTCCGAAGAAGGTGCTTACATTAGAAGTTGGTGAGGATTCTCATAGGGACCTTTCTGTGTTTCTTTCACTTTGGAGTCGCTAGAGTACTTTCAAAGTCACCAGCATAGAGGTAGGGTCAGCCTTTAAAAGTAGTCGAAATAGCCTTTTTTAGTCATCGAAGCTATCTTGAAGCAGATTTTTATAACGCAGTCATCATCAGTCGCTGAAGAAGGTCTTTTCCACGTCGCTGTTGTTATGGAACTTTCAGGGTCTTTGATATATCAGGTATATGAAGTATCACCAAGTGCGAGGTGAGTGCCATGTAGCTACGAGATGGGTATGAGGTGATTATGAGGCGCTGTTTTGCCAGTTGCTCGCTGCCGCCCGCAGTACTCCCATCAACCGCTCAAGATGATTGGAATACGGATTATAGTCACTGCTAGGTAATGTCGTAGAAAATGGTGGGATTATCCGCGAGCTTTAGTGAGCAACATCGCAAGAAAGCTGACCAATTTTAATACGCTTGTTAATAGGATTTATTTTGCACACATTTCATTGGATATATAGCCCTTAATTATTTATCTGTTCTTCAGGTTTTTGCTAAAATCCGAACCTATCCCGATTTTACCTAAATATTTTTCCATTGTCTTCGACGAATGTTCCCTTTGCATGTTTTGAGACATGGACCTGAATCAATTCTAGTGTTTTATGGACCCCTTTTTGCAATTTTACTATAGGTAAACTAGCATGTCCATTGTTCTGTAAAAATACGAAAAAGTGCCGCAATTTTACATTTTATTTAGCTGACGAAATGACAAAAGCTTCGCCTTAAATCACATATTTAATTTTATATCACCATACCATTCCAGGTATCGGAAACAGTCCGCAAGCGCCAATACCGCGTGGGCCTCAACCTGTTCAACAAGAAACCAGAGCGTGGCATCGCGTACCTGATCTCCCGCGGTTTCCTCGAGAACTCACCTCGAGGAGTGGCTCGTTTCCTCATCACGAGGAAGGGATTGAGCAAACAGATGATTGGAGAATACCTTGGGAACCTGCAGAATCCGTTTAACATGGCTGTGCTTGAGTGAGTTTGTATACCAGCATTTTTCTTAGTTTAGTGGTGGGCGGAACAGTGTGTAAAGTCCCTTAACCTTTCGTATGCCCGAATTACAGACACAATTAAAAAGCCATTGTGTCCCGCGTACATCTGCGTTCTAGCATACAACAGGTTAAACCTCCGTTAAAAAGGGAGGATCCCCGACCAGACGGGTGTTGTGTCTGATGCGGGCAACAGCCCATTAGATGATTTCCGACTGTAGTATGTGTCCAAATCGCATGGAGAACTCTGATGTGGCGCCTTAGATGTCGCTATAGTAGCAAAAATGGACTGATTCGTTGGTCGTAATATAAATTCTTTTTCTTTCTTTCTTCTTTCTAGATGGTCATGTTTATTAGCGGCGTCACCGGTGTTTTTAAGGTCCTCCAAAGTGCACTTTGTGCGCTTCAGTAAGTCGGCCATCGTCTGGTCAGGAGCACCGCATACACACTGGGTGTCCGAGGGGTCTATAATCTCTTACATTTACTACAACCCCAATGTAACTGAATTTAAAACCTTTATCTGACAGGTGCTTCGTAAACGAGCTCGACCTATCCGGCATGGCGGTGGACGTGGCGCTCCGCCGCTACCAGGCACACTTCCGCCTGCCCGGCGAGGCGCAGAAGATCGAGCGCCTGGTGGAAGCCTTCGCCAGGAGATACTGCGTCTGCAACACCGACTTTGTGCAGCGGTTGAGGACTCAGGACACGGTACGTTATGCTCATAAGGTTTCAGATTTCAAGGTTTCTTGTAGAATGAGGGTCGATGTTCGATCCTCATAATAAGTGGTTCAAAGTTCTTCTAGCGTTCTGTTTTATTAGTCCATGAATAATTCATTTCATAGTTCTCACTTTCAAATGAATTATGCATGGAATACGAATTCAATTTCAGTCAGTACAATAATAAAAGTTTTGACTATTATTGTTATGATGAGAATATTAAGTGGCTGCTCATTCGACTGAAACTTCATTAACATCGTATTATGAACTAATAACGTTTCTCAATACCTATCTGAACAACGATACGATTTGTACCTTACAAACACTTAATTTAATATTATTTTTATACTAGTTTTATTTATATAATGTTTTTGACTTGGATACTAAGTCTTTTAAACCGTCGCCATCGTATGAATACAGTTACTTTGTTTACCATTAGTACCATGTTTTAGTAATATTTGGTATCGAGTCAGCCTTCTTGGCAAACTTCGTTGAGGTAATACGGTACATAAAGTAAAATTCTCAACTCCATTTTACCAATATCGCTACCACCATTGCGAGATCGAGATTTCAATGATTCCTTATGATCTACAAAACTAAACCAATTTTAAATCACGGTATCCACTAGGAATCAATTTGCTAATAAATCAAATAGTCACTGAACTTCACTGGAAAAAAAATCCAGCCAGAAACCTCTTTTTATACCAATTACAAGCTGACCCGGCAAACGTTGCACTGCCTTATGACCTGCCAAATAGGAATCGGAGGAGTTCGATTGTAACAGGTAGCCAGTCTTTCGGCATTTTACAGGTTGCATTTTGGAGAGTGTGCGCGGTAATTCCATGACTTGATTCCGCCATCTCCTTTCTCCATCGGACAACCCGACGTTCGGCGAGTATCCAGCCTTACGTTGTTGAAACTTCAACGGTTCGGGACTAAGGGTTTCGCTTCGTCCTTTATACCGCGTACATCGAAGGACTGGAACAATTTGCCTGCTGCGGTCTTCCCGTCCAACTTTAATTTAGGTGTATTCAAGGCTAGAGTGAATAGGCTGTTAATAAACTAGTGCGCCTCACTATCAATGATTGCATCATTGCTTGCCATCAGGTGGGATCCCAGTCAGTCGCACTGGTTTATATCAATAAAAAAAAAATGTAAGAGATTTTTATAAATTAGTTTAATCTTCTTCCACAGATATTCGTCCTAGCCTTCGCAATAATAATGCTGAACACAGACCTCCACACACCGAACCTGAAGCCAGAAGCCCGGATGTCCCTGGACGACTTCGTCCGCAATCTGCGTGGTATTGACGACTGCGGCGACATTGACCGGGACATGCTGTCCGGTATCTACGATAGAGTGAAGTCCAGCGAGTTTAGACCCGGCAGTGACCATGTTACACAGGTAAATGAACTATTTATGTAGATCTTTAAAGCATATAAGACAAACAGAGTAACTATTCAAGCTAAGATAGGTGTCTCAAACGGGACGGATATTGGGCTTGGGGCATTTCCTATTGTTTTTTTTTAAGTTGGGTAATCATCTAATCCTCCTCCTCAAAAAGATGGTAGCAAAACCGTAGGGTCCCAGCATGGCCGAAGCCTACTTGGAACATGGATCGACTTCTGAAAGGGAAACCCGTGGTCTTAGAACGCAAAGGGCAACTGAAGAAACATAGGTGTGGTTTTAGTCAGTAAAAGTCTGACACGCCCTCTCGCCCCACCCTACAGCTAGAGTTGTTTGATGACTGTAATTGTCTCTGACGGGTCTATGAACCACATTCATAGATCCGTCTCGTCGACTTTTAAGCATACACCAGCGTCCCAACAGGGGTGACCTTGCTAGTTTCAATCCTAGTAGACAGCAGTTGTAATCCACCTTCAACGCTCTTGGTTGGGAGGCGCGTTTTCCCAATCACAGTGATTGATTTACGAACGTGTTATCCCTGTACCCGCAACACAAACTAAGCTCCAACCAAGGTGATCTTGGTTGGAACGCTAGATTCCAACCGTCTGGTCCACCTTTTACATTTAGCCACTGGTCATAATCACTACCTGAGGGAGACTTGTCCTACATTGGTCGATTCGGGCTGTTCAGAACACATCTGGTCTAAATATGATTCTGATCTATCCTAACTAATCAGTCCTTCTCTATCTTGCAGGTGATGAAAGTCCAAGCCACCATAGTAGGCAAGAAGCCACACCTGGCGCTGCCGCACCGGCGACTGGTCTGCTACTGCCGCCTCTATGAGATTCCCGACATACACAAGAAGGAGCGCCCTGGAGTGCATCAGAGAGAGGTAACTATATCCATAAAATTTGAGCAAGAGGATCTCTTTTTTTAATATTATTATTGATAGGCTCGCCATTATCCATTATCTCACCTGATGGTAAGCGATGATGTGTTCGACGATGGAGCACGCTTGCCTAGAAGTAACCTATTTACTTTTGACTTCTTCTTCTTTTCGTGTCGATGTACTCTAACTAAATTTTATCTGACCAGTATTTGGCAACCTCTACGGCTCTGTTATTGGCCTCGTAAAGATCCTGAAAACTGCAGGTAGTTGTGCAGGATGGACAGCATAGCAAATGACGCATGTCCTGTGCAGCGGCTCCACACTGGCACTGTGTTAGAGATGGGTCGAGGAAGCCCCATTTGGCCAAATTATTTTTACAGCGGCCAACCTGAGTGCGTAGTCGGTTAAGAGATTTCCAGATTGGCCAGTGCAATTCGCGTCCAGGGGGGAGATGTTCTGAACTTTGACTTTTGACTTAAAGACCGCCAAGTTGTAACTAACAGGAAACAGACTCCATCATGGAATTCCACTCCTCAGCTGTACGCATAATGAATGTGTTCCCAGAACGTTTTGTGCGTATGGATGGGGTGTCCACCAAGTAAGATTTCCTTTTATGACGTAGGCGAGCACTACGAGATTTTCCAAAAGAGATGAAACAGAAGACCCCCGTTTCATCTCTTTGTATGCAGAATCCTTCTTTCACGCGGGCGAAGCCACTGGCAGAAGCTGGTCTATATATTGTATGTATTTAGAAATATATGTTTATCAGTTCTCAAGCTCTGCTTAGCTTGAGACTAGACGGCGTTGTGTGAAAGTCATCTATAACGTTTTCTAAATGAATATTCTTCTTTTCCAGGTATTCCTCTTCAACGACCTGCTGGTGATCACGAAGATCTTCAGCAAGAAGAAGTCGTCGGTAACCTACACATTCCGCCAGTCGTTCCCGCTGTGCGGCATGATCGTCAACCTGTTCTCTGTGCCACGTAAGTTGTCACATAACCTTACCACACCACGATTCTGTTGAGTTTCTTTAATAAAATAGCTTGGGAGGGGCAGTTTGGGAGGGAGGGGGGGATTTTTAAATAACTTCTCTCGCACTATGTTAAGCTACCAACAAACAGCTCCTCAACATGGGACTAGCAAGCGACCCGACTTGCAGGATCTTTGGAGAGGCAGAGGAGACTATGCTACACTTGCTGTGCGACTGTGCAGAACTAAGCTCCAAAAGACTAGAGTATCTGGGCCAACCATTTCCAAGACCAGAGAACTACAGGCTCAGCCCTATCAAGGTCATACTGGGACTCATGAAGAAGGTGCATGGAGGGCTAGGGGTTGAGTAGACAGGAGGGGCATAGTACAAAAGATCCAGAAGGGTTAAAGTGCTCTGGCCTAGGGCCAGCCCCACAACAAGATAAGATAAGATGTGAAGCTAGGATTGTCAGACTTTTAGTTACTACATTATCTTACGCCTGTTTGTCACATTTCACTAGTTATCAAACCTCTATTTTGATGGATTATATTATTTGAGTACGCATCACCGCTATATATTACTCACATTATAAACTGGTTTACATCCGTTACGTCACAAACTCAAGTTCAGTTGATACCCAGCGTCAGGTACTAGTTGTCTGGCATTCATGCTGAACTGGACCTATTTTGGTGCAGCCGCGAGGCACACAAATGTATTTTTGTTTCTTTTTTTTTTATTTCGTGTTTACCTAAACATTTTGTTTGTGTGCCTTGTGTTATGCCAAATTTTTTTTTTTCTTTTTTTACATACTTAATTCTACCCATGTTCCTACATTTCTTGCGTTAAAATGATGTAACTACTTGTAGCGACATCTATGGCGTCACATAAGAACTAATCCTGCATCGCGCAATTATAGTTCTCCGCGCGTTCAGAACATATAGAACAGCCCGAAACCATCTATTGACTAGTAGCCCACCAGTCATAACACCCGTCTGGCCGGAGGATCCTCCCTTTTCAACGGAGGTTTGCGGGATTTTACACTCTGTTCCGCTTTCCTCCAAACTGGTGACCCCGACGTGATCACCAGTCTAACTACGGTACGGGCCACCAATTTGGTAGTGTTTGCGTGTGTTTATGTATGATCTTAGTTCAAACACTTTACTCTGTAAGTTATAACTCTATCTCTCCATACTTGCAGATTACCCATTCGGCATCCGGCTGTCGCGGCGCGTGGACGGGCGGCGCCTGGCCACGTTCAACGCGCGCAACGAGCACGACCGCTGCAAGTTCGCCGAGGACCTGCGCGAGAGCATCGCCGAGATGGACGAGATGGAGGCCATGCGCATCGAGGGCGAGCTCAACCGTGGCAAGGGCCGGGGCGCCGGGAACAATGCTAGGAACGGTCAGTATCTCAGCTGCAAGTTCGCCGAGGACCTGCGCGAGAGCATCGCCGAGATGGACGAGATGGAGGCCATGCGCATCGAGGGCGAGCTCAACCGTGGCAAGGGCCGGGGCGCCGGGAACAATGCTAGGAACGGTCAGTATCTCAGCTGCAAGTTCGCCGAGGACCTGCGCGAGAGCATCGCCGAGATGGACGAGATGGAGGCCATGCGCATCGAGGGCGAGCTCAACCGCGGCAAGGGCCGGGGCGCCGGGAACAATGCTAGGAACGGTCAGTATCTCAGCTGCAAGTTCGCCGAGGACCTGCGCGAGAGCATCGCCGAGATGGACGAGATGGAGGCCATGCGCATCGAGGGCGAGCTCAACCGCGGCAAGGGCCGGGGCGCCGGGAACAATGCTAGGAACGGTCAGTATCTCAGCTGCAAGTTCGCCGAGGACCTGCGCGAGAGCATCGCCGAGATGGACGAGATGGAGGCCATGCGCATCGAGGGCGAGCTCAACCGCGGCAAGGGCCGGGGCGCCGGGAACAATGCTAGGAACGGTCAGTATCTCAGCTGCAAGTTCGCCGAGGTACTTCGAATTATATTGGCCCAAAGACGTCCACTGCTTGACATAGGCCTCCTAATCGTCTTATGTTCCCAGAAAACCCACGGTGTAATCAGGTCTAAGGTCCACCCCTATTAGCATAACAGTTCGTACTTAAGTCTGTCGTTATTCACATTATCACTTTAATATTATAAAGGCGAAAGTTCATGAGTGTGTATATTTGTACATTTGTTATTTCTTTACACTGGAACGGCTGAATGGATTCCGAATAAATGAAACTTGATTTTAAAAAATACTTTCGCCTTAATTATATACTTTTTAAATTATAATTTATTTGTTGATCTCATAACTTCAAATTACACACAGGAGCTAAGCAATAAAAAAAATGTGTATACAAAATTGTTACGTATTGTAATCTAATTATATTTAGTTGAAACCCCAACCAAACTCCAAACTTGGCAAGAAATGCCTGTGTTTTTGTTATTGTACTATTTACTGTTATTAAATTTTTTCCTAACAAAAACAATTATTTATTTCAGCAGTGATGGAGAACAGAGACAGTGGTGTTGCTGACGTGGAAATTGACCACCAACAGTGTATAGACATGAACGTGCATATGCATGGGTATGTTTCTATATTACTTAAATTATTATTGATTTTATGATACACTAGTTTCTGCCTGGAACTTCTCCCTTGTGAAAGTAATAAATTATCCCAAAGGAACATACTTCCGTAATGTCCTATGTATTTATTTTTCCAGGGTTTGCTCTTGAATAATAACAATGTGTTGTTTTTGATATCCCATAACTGAAAGTTTATATTCTATAAGGAAAAAATAATACTATAAGTCCTATTATTATGTGGTCCAAAAATACGTGGTTTCGAAGATGTCATCAATCATAATTAATTTAGGTCAAAAATTTACACCTGTATGACAGATATTTACTTTTGATACGTTGCCAGTCATCGATGAAATCTAAAGTAGTTTGCAAATAAACAAATGACATTGCATAATTACGCTGTCAGAAAAAAAAAACCATGGTCTATCCATGTGCCAAATACCTTCCGAATCCGTTCTACGGTTTGGTCGTGAAGGTCATAAATACAAATTTCCTCTTTTATTAACATTAACCTCCATCTAAAAAAGCAAAAGTTTGCGTAGACGCCAATAGGCAACTCAGCGAGTTTATCCTTTAACAGCACAAAGAAGAAAAACTATTCTTTCTTATAATTATGATTTATTAGTGTTACAAGTCTGTCATGCAGTCGTGACTGTGGCGTACTGGACACATTTTGTTTCGTCACATGACTGTAGCGGTCAAAAGCTTATACTATTATTGTGTTTTATGAGAATACGTGTACTCATAGAATAAGTAAGCATTTAATTCGTTCTTTCCAGCGTGGTGGTCCCTCCGCCACCGTCGTGCCCGGCACCGGCCGCGCCCATGCGCTCCAACCCGCCGCCCACCAGCATCATCAAGAGGAACGTGCTCAGCAATTCACTCGTTGATATCAATGATCCTGGTGAGTAATCAACATTAAGCTATTGTAGATTCCGGCCACCATAGGCGCGGGCTTGCGGACGATAAGCAATGGGTAGCTCGTCGTCTACCCGGCCTAAAAGAACCGAGCCCGAGACATCGACGACGCATACACTACGCGTCTCCGATGTCACTCGATGTCTCCGGTCCAAGCGTGCCTCAAAGAGATGTCAACTAGCCGTAGGTGTCCAGCAGGGCCGATGCCTGCGACATGGTCATGACAAAAGGCAACTGAAATAACAGAGGTGTGGTTTTAGTCAGTAAAAGTTTGACACGCCCTCTCCCCCACCCTAGTGCGGAAGAAGTCATAAGATGATGTCCCAACTCAAAATAAAGTTATTGTAGATTCTGCTTCTTGAAGAGTTAGACTCACAGTTACGATATAAATGAAAACCGGAATTAGAAACTGAGCCCAATTCTAGACAGGGCTTAACTAAAAATCTTCTGAATTCTAAGATACAGGCATCTGGAACTGTGATTTAAGCAAAATGATGAAAGAGAATATCGCTAGGAGACAGCTTTTCCTAGCACCAAAAAAAAATGACATGTGATACCTACCAGATGTGGTGGATTGTGGTATTTGTATGATGCATTTTTAGTCTACAACCTCTTATAGAAAAGAGGCCCGTTTTCGAGCAGCACTAGGAAAATCGCAGACTAATAAACTAAGCTAAGCTTATAACGTAACATAATATTCAAACTATTGTTTCCAGTGGCATTAGCAGCAGAGCGCTTACAACGTCGCGGTTCCGTGGGCTCACTCGACAGCGGCATGTCGGTGTCGTTCCAACAAGGTAGCCGTAACGCATTGCACGCGACGTCGCCCAGGCATCCTAACGAGCAACGCTCGCCAGGTAAACGACAATGGTGTTAGAATTATAAACTTCAGTAAAAACAATATGGCTCCGAAACGTGGTCGCTTACAATGGGCCTCATCAGAAAGCTTAACCTATTGAGTATTGAGTATGTGTGTGTATGAGTACTATGTATTATTCCAAGACCCGTTTACTAAATACCCAAATCCATTCAGCTGTTTGTGTCACTAACTCACACACAGATATACATACATTTTGTATGTATGTATCGTCTACTTTTATATTTGTAAATGTGATAATTTAATATTTACTTCTTACGTCCGAAAGAGAAAAAATTTCATTTCTTTTATGAAATACTTTTAGACTAACTTCTGAACTATTGTTTTAAACTTTTATTTTTCCAGGTCGCCTGTTCAGCGGCATCGGCGGCATCAGCGGCATATTCCCTGGACGTATTCGCAAGCTCAGTGCGTCCGGGATACCGGACCCGAAGCACGGACAGGTGGGCAAGAGTACCGAAGTCTAGTTACAACGCAACGGTATAAATCATAGTTTGATTTTGAATTTTTGAACTCAACGAATTCGACATTCTGATTGGTCGGATTTCAACCGAACGTTCACGAACGCCTTCGGGACTTGGCGTGTTTTTTTCTTTGGAGAAAAAAGGTTTTGTTCTGAAAGGTGATTGTCGAATTCTTTACAAATGTAATAATTATTTAAATGGTTGATTATTTAAATGGTCGGGTACCTCATTTTCTAAGTGCCATCTTTATTTTCAAAGCACTGTTTATTGTATGGGATTGAAATCTTCATACAAACTGATTTGATTTGTTAAGCTGATATAATTTTACCTTATAATGATATTCACAAATGATATTATGCATATTATAGAAGGGTTAGAATTACCCAGTAAAGGACCATGTCCTAGATTGTAAAAGATTGAATGAAATCTTCAGAAACTATGATGACACTAGTTTCCCTGAAGATCATACGTACATAATTCTAGCGTAAACTCCTTTGTGAATATTGGACTATTCGCATCGATGCCTGAATATGGCATTTTGAGCATTACAATTTTTACGCTCGTAAAAATTTCTATGAATGACTACAATATTCGCCCTTACCACTTCTTGAAAGAAAATGTAGAATTACATGTGACATTTTGGCTACGTAGCCAATTAGCTACAATTTAGCTACATTTAAAATTTTGTATTCTTGTAGTTCTACCAGGGTAGGTTACGGTTGATAGGGTTTGGGTGGTTTTGGATCATTTGTATTTACTATACAAAAGTGCCAATTTAAATACGGTACTCGAATTTACTAATGTAACAATGATACATTTGACGGACATGATATAACATGGAAATTGAAAAAAGAAATGAGACTAGAGAAATCTCCAAAATAATGGCTACTTACATTTGTTTTTGGTAGCTTAAATACAGTAAACATTAGCATATTTTTCTTCAAAAATAAAATCTGTAGCTCTCCAAAAATATTAGATAAATTATTGACATTTATTTTCATAAGGACAGTAGTATGAAGAAGCAAGGATTTACATATATTCAGAAACGCTAATAAGCCTCATTTGTAATAAAAGAGGTACTTATAACGAAAATGAAAGGCTATTCGTATGAATCGAAGATAATTTGGGTCCACATTTTGGATGTAGGCATATTTCTTAGATGTTGGAGAAATACACTCACTATTCCTGGGACAAATTAAGATTTTTCTTAAAATATATTAAAATTGTTAGTAAATAATTTAGGCTTTTAAAAGATCGTAATAAATTTTGAATCATAAATAAAACTTATAGCAACGAAATTATGAAATTGGCAAGTTACAAACTATTTTTCGTAATTGGCAATATTTAGTCAAATTTTTAAATATTTTCCTTTTTACTAGATTTTTAAAAAGTTTAGGAATAGTGAAGTGATTTCTTATCTAGATAGAGATAAATGTGGAATTACCGGACGGTTTACTGAATGAAGATAATACTATATTAAGACAATTTATTAAATTTTAAATTGCGTCATATCAATATTCGCTTATTAGATTCACATTAAAAATAACCTTGATTGCATGTTACCAACCGAAAAGTATTATAAAGATTACTGTAATAATAAAAAAGAAAATTTTATCTTAGAATTCATGGTATTTTCTTTAGAATAATTGTACATACGTTTGGAATAGCGAATGCAATAGAGATTTTAAAGTACACAGAATTATTATTAATTTCAGCACAAAAGCAATACTTACATAGACATCACAGTAAAAAAAAATATTTATAATAAAAATACGAATTTATTCACTATTGTTGATGAATTTTATTAGATTAGGAGATTTGAGAAAATTATAAAATAGGCTAGTACCTTTTGTCTCCCGGCGTGAAAAGAAGTCTAGTCGTTGAAATTGGTGCATTTTCGATTGTGTCCATAAAAAATCTATTAAAAAGAAAGTATATAATATTAAGAATTACCTATATCTTCCAAAAATATGTACGATTTTCTGTATTCGACTACACTTAAAGGCTGCTTTTGATTTTTTTTATTGTATGAGTGTATTTTACATTTGTATAATGTATTTACCTAACGTTACCGATTCGATTTTCCTTGGATTTTACCGTAACTTATAAGCAAATAGTAATAAGCGTGTAATGTAATGTGAATGGCCGGCCTTTTATGCGTGTGCGCAAGTTTGTCCGCTTTTCTTGCCGACGGGTATTAAGATGGTAGAGGATTTTCTGAAATGGATTTTGATTTTAAGAATTTTTTATATTAGAATCGCTATTTAAATGAAATTAATTATCCGTAATTTTAATTTGATGGTAATTCATGATATTTTAAAGGTTAATCTGCTTTATTTTAACCGTCTTAAACATTGGCTTACTAAATTTGGAAATTATATCAATAAACCTAAAATTGTCTCGCTTACCGTGTTTCTGAGAATCAAATTGCAATTTCCGATCCAAAATATTCTAGAGAATATTTAGTCAGAATAACTATAATATCCTAGGCCGGCCAAATTAAAAAATGTTGACTAATCTAATGTAGCTACTGTTGACTTTGTACCGGTTATTTAGGCTTGTTGTTTCTACTATTTGATACGAGGGTAGATAGAGAAAATTAAAGGACTTGTTATAAACGGAGGAAAATGAGATATAAAGCCAGGTACAGACTGCTGTAACGCAACATGCAATGTAACACGAAACGATCATATCATAAGTGTGGAGTGGGCGTGCGCACTCACCTCGCATGTATCTCCTCACACAGTTGAAATGCTCAATTCGTGCGCGTAGTGTGTACGGTTCGCGCGCGCAACTCGTCAACACTATGAAAATTCTGTTACATTGCATGATGCATTGCGACAATGTGGACGGCAAATTTTTTCATTGCGTGTTACATTGCATGTTACATTACAGCAGCCTGTACCCGGCTTAACGGACCTGTCTTAAAATGCATATAGTCTAAAAAAATGTCCACGTATGGTTAAAATTAATACTGATATCACACAAAAATTATACAATAAATTTGAAAATTACATAGTGATGTCGATATTAATTTTAATACAATCTTATAATTCGATATATCCAGAATTAAGCTGTCCAATATATTTGATTCTGAATCTCTTAATACATCATAATTATTGTGTTCGTTTTTTAATGTAACTGAGTACAGTCGAGAACACTTTAAAAATTATTTTAAAATCATATTTTTCACAATTTCAGTAATAAATTGCCTCCTATGTTCTGAGCTTCTTTGAATAAATCTTTTCAATATTTAACATTCTAAAATTTTTGGATAATTTATGTAAACGACTGTACCTTTCCTAGTTCTTAAAAAATTAAATGTAATGCATGACAAATTGAAAGGAATTGATGTAAAAACGTTTCTTCGTTGGATTTTGATCCTAATGTGTATTGTATTAACGATCTTTTTGAATTAAAATAATTATCCCATAAAGTTTCGGCAAGAGACTCCAATGTAATGTTTGTAAGCGTATTTCAAGCGAGATGCGTCTTTATTTTAATAGGGATATGGTATGGTTTTGTCGTGACGTGGTGTATTTCTGGTATTCCCTTTTATTGAACAGTAGAAAAAAATCATGTCTTATTCAGTTTTGTAAAAATCTAATTTTATTATGCCATACGTATCTGAAATCAGTCTTGCACAATTATAATAAGGTACATTTTACTCTACAGTTTTATTAGTAAGTTTTCAATTTCATGCCATATTAATATCTCAATTAAGAAATACACCACGTATCGTTTGGGTGAAATATTAAATGTTCGAATCGCTTCTGTAGATTTCGCTTGACGCCAAAGATTATAAAATCCTTGTGTTCAATATCAATGAATACCTTAATTTTAAACAATCTTCATACATTGTTTGTAATTAAAACTAATTTTCGAGTTATACGCCTCACTATGAATATATTTCTAAGAAGGCAGTGTAGTTTTATTCATAATTATAATTAAATAATTGTAATTTTTACGATATTTTCTTTCGATAAAATTAAAAAAAATTTTGAGTGATACGTATTTAAAATTAATTCAAAATATATCTTACTTGATATTAGAGCATTATTTTAAAATATAATTTATGAATAAAACTATACAAAATCTTATAATAAGTTGTAATAGATTTAAGCGGTTTTCAGTTCTGTAACATACACCTACTAACTTATTTCTATGTATGTATATTGAAGAGTTCTTTCTAATATATATCTTTTAGTTGAAAGTTGTTAAAAAAAACCTTAGATTTTAAGCAATAACGCGATTGCGTCTACATGTTGTATCATATTAACGTTGTTGAGGGTTGCTACAACTAAGTCACTTAATAATAGTTTTATTTAAAACATAAAACGATGAGAATGTATTTATTTATTAAATATGAATTAACATTCATGAGTAGCTTGCTGTTTTATTTCTTCTTCATTATCACAACCTTTTTTTGTGGAGATATCCAATGATTTCTCGCAATCTAGAGTGGATTGATGTCAGACTTTTAACGACAAAAATTTACCCGTCTCCTTCAGTTGCCCTTTGCGTTTCAGGATCATGGTATCCCTTTTAGAAATTCCTCATGGCCCTAGCAGGCATCGGCCCTACTGGGCTCCAACGGTTTTGCTGACGTCTTTTTGAGGCACACGTAGACGGCTGGACGCTGACTTACACATTATTCGTCGTCCGCAAGCCCGCACCTATGGTTGCCGGGAATCGCTCCACGACTCCAGACAATTGACAGTCAAAGAACAAAAAAAAATTGCCTACCTACTTAGTAATATTCTAGGCTGCCTGCTTCGAATATATAAAACCCAAGAACCAACCTAACACCACACCAGCACACACCCACACCTAGCACGCCGGGGCGAAACTCCGCTGCCGCGACAAGTCACGCATGGCGGAAAGAGTTTCGGCGAGATCTCATGGCGGAATGGCGACAGCGATTATCGCAACCCAGTGCTGGGCACGCTTTGAAGAGTTTATGGAAAGGCAACACGGCGTCCTTACCTTCCGCGTGACGCAGGTCCGTCACCGGACATGGTAAGTTCGGAAGGTTCCTATGGGTTATAATGGATAGCGGAGGAGGTATAATGGGTAACGCCCCGTCCGACCGTCCGGTAACTGTCCGGACCGAACCCAAGTCGTCGACGGCGCGTAGTGTTCCACGCGAGCCTCAAGGAGATGTCAGCAAATCGTAGGGGCCCAGCAGGGTCGAAGCCTACTGGGGCCATAGGTGATGCGAAAGAGATCTCAGGGGCCTTGAAACATTGGCAAAGAAAGAACAGGAGTGGGTTTTTTGTCAGTAAAAATCTGACACTCCCTCTCGTTCCACGCTAGAGTGAGAAAAGCCGTTTAGTGATTTCCTTTGAAGACTTAAAAAAAAAATACCTAAGTACAGAGTGAAAATCGACGCCAACATATTTGCAGAGATTGATGAAAGGTCGAAAATAATGACGACACTTTTGGAGTAGCGGCTGAGCGATTGACTGGTGCGCTGCAATTCCCGCACGGAACAAATCTTTGTAGATATGGCCTATAGATAACTGTTCCAGGTCCAGGTCACAGATTAAAGAATTCTAGGTGTCTTGTTTCTGTGAGTAACGTATCCAGTGACGAATCTGCGCGAAGCGCTATTATATGCAATATCGGTCTACTTACACATTTTTTTTTAAATGATTTAAATTAGTGCTCGACTGCGATCCCACCTGATGGTAAGCAGTGATGTAATAGTTGAAGGTAAAGCGCACTAGTTTATAAATAGCCTTGTCCCTCTAACCTTGAAGATTATTGCGGTAAGTCCCCTCTTTGAGGAGTGGCTGGAAAGACCTCACGGCTTCCTCACCTTCCGCATAACGCTGGTTCTCACTGGATATGGTCAAGTCGGGAGGTTCCTGCACCGGATTCCTGCGGAAGAATCGCTCAGGTGTCACCACTGTGTCGACCACCCGGAGGACAGGATGGAGCATACGGTAGAGGTGAGGCCCGTTTGGACAGAGCACCGCCGTGTCCTCGTGGGGGTGATCGGCGGCAACGATCTTTCGCGCCGGGCGTTGCTGCGAGGAGGAGTGGCAGGCGGTCGCCTCCTTCTGTGAAGCAGTAATGCTAACAAAGGAGGCGGCTGCCCGCGCGAGGCATCGGCCCTCACGCCCCAGCCTGGGGATCCGATCCCGATTTCCGGCCACCGAAGGCGCGAGCTGGCGGACGGTGAGCAATGGGTAGCTCACCGTCCGATCGTCCAGTACAGGTCCGGACCGAGCCCAAGTCATTCACGGCGCTAGTGTTCCACGTGTTCCTCAAGGAGATGTCAGCAAAACTGTAGGGGCCCAGCAGGGTCGAAGCCTACCGGGGCCATGGGTTTGCAAGGCAACGAAGGGTTTAGGAGCGGGTTTTAGTCAGTAGAAGTCTGGCACGCCCTCGCGCTCCGCCCAAAGACGGAAGAAGTCATTAGATGATTTCCCACCTAAAAAAGTCTTGAAGATACCTAAATTATAATCAGATGGAAAGACCACAGCAGGCAAATTTGTTTCAGTCCTCCACACGCACGGGCAAACGCGCTTCAGCGATAGCACTTATTATGACCATATTCTGTCTCACTTCAGAGCTATGACTTCCTTCCTTTCACTTTACTCTGTCCTTATCTATATCTCGCATATGGTAGGTTTTTTTCGGATGGAAAAATCATCTCATGACATCCCCCGCTCTTGGGCGGAGCGCGAGATAGTGTTAGACTTTTACTGACTAAAAGCCACTCCTGTTCTTTGCCATTTGTTTTCCAGGGCCTCGGGGATCTCTTTCGCATCACCCATGGCCCCAGTAGGCTTCGACCCTGTTGGGCCCCTACGGTTGCCGACATCTCCTTGAGGTGCGCGTGAAACACTACGCGCCGTCGACGACTTGGGCTCGGTCCGGACGATCGGACGGCGAGCCACCCATTGCTCGCCGTCCGCAAGCCCGCGCCTAAGCATATGGTAGGTGCCCAATTCATCCATCTCCTTCTGGGCTAACCGTATCGCCGGTTCCAGTAGTTTGGAATCCAGTCAGTGGTTGCCTTCACCCAATTTTGTTGAGACAAGTGCCAGATATTGCCTGCTGCCCAGTTCCATTTTAGTTTGGCGGTAGTGTTGCCTACTTCTAAAAGCAAGTGGTAGCATTTGCGGTTCGGAAATCGCTCTTACCAACTACTACGGTGCCCGCTGGGTTAACGGGGAATTTCTGAAAAGGAAACCCATGGTCCTAGAACGCAACAAACAACAACTGAACGACAGGAGTGATTCTAGTCAATAAAGGTCTGACACACACTCTCGATCCACCGTAGAGCGGGAGAAGTCCATGAATGGTATACTACAAAAAAAATCCAACTATAGGTACTGCGGTTTGAAGGGTTTGTTACAAATCAAATCTGAAACTAAGTGATCTTCCTACAGTTAAACATATTATATCATCACTATACAATGCATATAAAATAAACTATAATAAATATATTCAAATCAATCCATGTCCGACAGTCATGCATTGTCCATGGAACTGTCATCGTCGAGCAGAACCTCTGATCGTAAACTTTTAGAAAAATATTCATAGGTACTCTTTTTCAAAAGTTAATATAATCACACAAAATATGCGAGACGCACAGGATCGATCGTTGTGGAGACGCTTGGGGGAGGCTTATGTCCAACAGTGGACGTCTTTTGACTGAATGATGATGATGGTGATAAAATTTATTGCAAAACTGATTTATATCCGTCACCTCACAACCTCAGGACTAGATAAAAACCAACTTCAAGCACTAGTTGTCTAGCATTCATGTTGAACTGCACCTGTTTTGGCGCAGCCGTAAGGAACTCTATATTTCAATATTTTTTAACTGGATTATGTTGTTGGTTTATACCTATTTTACTTTCGTTACTTTTCGTGTTTGTCTTCAAACTTGTTGTTTGTGCAAAAAAAGTATTTATTTTATAATTTATGTACACACATATGTATACACAGAAGAAGATAAAACATTACAAAAATATGTACAAAAGTACTCCTTATTTCAAACAGAAATTTCTTCCAGTAGACCTGCGAAAGGAGAGGTTAGAAGAAAACTAGAGTGTGTAGAAATAAGAAGAGTTTGTGAAATCTTACAGTAATATAGTGTACGTAATTATCACACTAGAGAGGAAAGATACTTACCTAGTGCTCTTTTACTTGAGTTTTAAAAAGCGAAATATATTTTAAATATCGAATGCCAGGCTAGTATTTGCTTTTTTTTATTTAAAAATCTTTTAATTAGAATATCCAGCTTTTCTGTATATAAATTACACAAAACTACTTCTCTTCGTAACACAAATCAATTCCCCATTCGTTTTACCATCGGAATGTATAGCTTAGTAAAACCAGCAGCAGATCTGAAGCGACACAACAGCACTTGTGGGTGCTCGCCCCTCTAAGCCGTGCTTAGCTCCGGAACGAACCTACGACCCGAGGTATACGTATGTCGGTAATAGTAAACGTCATGAGTTTTCTAGGCAGGTGGGACAAAAGGAATGGAGTAGTAACTTTTTTTATTGGAAAATTTTTGTAAAAAAATAGGTTTTGACTTCACGCTCTGGGTGAAGTGAGTGGGAGTGTCAGACTTTTATCGACTAAAACCCACCTGTGTTCCCTCAGTTGCCCTCACGATTCGGAGCTATGGTGATACTGGTTCGGACAATTTTACAGGCCATGGAGTGTTTGATTAGAATAAGATATTTATAATGAGATTTTATAGATGCGTCTGATACACAATGTAAGTGCGGTGTATGACTCACATTTTAGAATGCCCCAATCAACCATAACCTGTGCACTTTAAATAAGGCCAATAAGGTCAATAAATGAGGCCAACTTCAGGGTACCAAGTATTAAAAGTTCCATTTCGGTTCGAAAGGAGAATTAAGTATTAGGGCGCCTTCAAATTAGCCTGCCCGCCGTACTTTGAATTTTTGTAGAATCTTGTTTATTTGGCCCATTGGTCTATTTGTCCATAGAAGTATTAACTTAAGTTACTTAGGTTTACGGCATGCTTCTTTGCCCGAGTTCCATTAGTTATCGAGAACCAGATTCTGAGAAGACAAATCAGTGCTGAGAAGTAATGGCATCTAAGGCATAGAAGTTTTTAAGATGGAGTTTAGGCTAATATTGAGCCAACTAGACATTTTTAATAGCAGCTTTTGTCTATCAACGCAACTAAAACCAAAGCAAAATCCACCACCAGGTGCATACCACCGATTGAGATAGTAGTTAAGTGCGAGCTTATCAATAACAAAAAAATACTAAATTTTTTCTGACCGACAGCTCTACAGTTATCCCTGTTCTATACAGCTAAGCACTTCCCCCGTCACTCAGTCCAGTACAAGTGACCACGTGACAATAGTAACAGCCTTCAGTGACAAACGACTATTCCACAAAATTCAATTAAAAAAAATCTATGTGCCGATGAAAATTGGAGTGCTTTTTTGAAGGTATGTTTTTGATATCATTTTTATATTATATTTAAAAAAAAAAAAAAAAAATTTGCCATGTATTAGGCTGAATTGTGTTTCTGCCAAGGCTACAGGAGTGTTTGAAAGAGTTACAGCGACCCTGGACTCGAAGGGCAACTGGATGAACACAGGTGGATTTTAGGTAGGTAGTCCACCCAGAACAGAAGAATTTATTCGATGAAGTTATTCTCTTTAGACCTGCAGCAGGGGTTGAACCTAATGATTTTTAAAAAAAATGCATATTTTATCCGCAACCAGCCTATTGCCGAGTTTATGCCTCATACCTGAAATGCCCTTAATGTGCAGCATTGAAATACAAAAATATATCTCTATTGAAATCGCGTACAAGATAAAATCAAGTAGGTACCATGGTTTCGGGATAGTTTGAAAGTTACCTCGGCTCGAGATCACAAAAGGGCAACTGAAGGAACACAAATGGTTTCTAGCCAGTAAAAATCTTACATTCTTCTCGCTCCACCCAGAGCAGAAGAAGTTATATAATGATTTGTTATCTAATAAAAAAAAATGGCTTACAGAGTAGTGCAAGATTTTTATAAATATAATATTGTAAATTACAATTAGGCGCACTGTTGTTTTACAGAATTTCAGCACAATTCAATTCTGATATTCAGCTAAAATATGGTAACTTAGATATTGGCAGATTGCGTATTGTATATTATAAGGATGTTTTCCCGAGTACAAACCTGTCTGTTTAACTTATAGATTGGTACTTGTACCCAAATAAAAAAAAAAGTACATTATAGTTTTTTCATAGCCTTCAAGATATTCCGACTCCTTTGCTTTGGCCGTGGAGACCAGCCGGGAGACACATTTTTTTTCAAAAGTGACTATTTAGATTAGTTATATTGGTTTATTTAAATATGTATATATATTCCTTTAGTTGTTATTATGTAGAAATCAAATGTTCATTAATACGTTTACACTTTTTAATTTTTACTCATTTTCACACTCGATATTTTTGTGTATGTTTAAACTCTCAAAAAACATTTCCACTGAAACTGTTAGTAACATAAACACCCGCCATTTAATTTTTATGCTTGTCAAAAACCAAAATAATCACAACCACATTTTAGACACAATTTCCGAACGCATTTCGCGCCAATTTCCCTGTCAAACTTTTAAACTTTTCGGCGGCAAAATGGCGGGCCTCGCGGCGCGAACAATCCGCCTCGTTGCAACAAGTCAATAGGAATACGACACAAATTATACTCATTTAGTGGTAATTTAATAAACTTAACTAAATTATAGGCATTTAATTCAATTTAAGTGGACTCGGTGACGGCGGAGGGAGGGTCAACCACCTCACAGGGGTATTGTGTTACTCCTACTACGCCGGGTTATTAATTCGATAATATGATTTCCTTTTTGTATCCTTGCCTTCAATCCGATTTGTGGATGCTTCTTTTAATTGGCATGCACTTTTAGAACTGAAAAATTACTTTACAGTACTTTACTTCGAGTGTACCAGAGGGCTGGGCTTTTCTTTGGTCAACGAAACAGTATTACCATCTAGTGTGGTAATGCTGCCAGCGTTCTGGGCACTTTTCCAATTGACATAGATGTGGTCGAATGTTTTTGATGCCCTATGAGCTCTTTTTCAACCCGTCGGTACATATTATTATCAGTTTGTTTAAATACCTATTAAGTTATAATATTTAATAGTTAAGATGTTATAGTTATATCATAAGTTCATAAAGAACAGAGTATTAAAGCTTTACAGTACATTATATTATTATGTCTACCAATACAAGTACAAGAGTTCTTTATAACCATAACTTAATAATATTCCCACTGCTGGGACTCAGGCCTTCTCTCTAGGAGAGGAAATGGGCCGTAATCGACCACGCGGGCCCAGTGTGTGTGTGGTTAGTAGATGTCACATGTTTTCGAATTTTTTGTTCTAGGCCATTTCGGTTTCCCCACGATGTTTTTTATCACAGTTTTGAGAGCAGTGGTGATGAAATAAATTACACAAAGTAAAGCGCCTGTCTATGTTTGAACCCGCGACCTATTACTCGTAAGTCTGAGCCGTTACCAGTGGGCCACCTATCTCTAATCATTTACGAAATCTATATCTGTCTTGTATGGCTAAGCAATGAACATCCTCACTACTAGATTCGATCAGCAGATCGACCAAAGAGCTGTTGACTTTTTTAATTCATGGTGGTGAGGACTTAGGACTAAGTCTTAGTAACATGTTCATCGATCATCATCATCCACAGCCCGACTTCGCTGACTGCGGGGCATAAGCTTTTCTCCATGTTTCTGTTCCAGTCTCATTCAGGTTCTAAGTCTCTAAGATGGCAAGAATGTCGTCTGCCCATCTCGCCACCAGATGACAATTATTTCTGCTTCTTGGAAGCCACTCGGTCACCGCATTACTCCACCTATCATCACTGCAACTTGCTTGGTGTCCTACCCAGCTCAATTTGAGGCAACGTAATATATTATTTAGCCTTAAGCTGAAAGTGCCAGGTTAGCCCAAGAAATTCAATTTTTCTAAAGTTTTTTGCAATTTGCGGGGCAGAGTAAAGTTGTATTGTTGATTAAAATATAATAATTATTAAAATCATCTATCATCTCTCAGTGCGTCTTACCCCATCGAATGTCTATTTTATGACGAACTGAAACGGTTTTTAATCAACATACAACTCGACACTGACCTTTTTGCGGAATTTGTTTGAGCATTAAGAGCTTACCCTTAAAAGTGAGTAAAAAAGGACCCTCGTACTTTTTCACTCGCCTTTCGTCATCATCGAGCATGGTATGAAAGCTTGTTACTTTATCTAACGCAACGCAAAAAAAGAGAGATAACGCCTGAAAACTCAGCATTCGGTAATTTCGTGGTTTACTTGAATATTTTACAAAACTTGTTCCAGGAAATACGTGTTTTCTTTAATATCTTAAAAGTTTTTGAAAAAAATGGTCATCATTCAGAATCTTGATTAAATTTGCAAAGCTTCTATTGTTACACTTTTTTTACTGTTTAATTTTTGAGTAAATTATGAAGTGTCAAAGTTCATGAAAAATAGCAGATTTTCAAAGGTCTTTACTGGATTCGTTTTACATAAATTTATAAATTGATATCAAAAGAAGCCCAGATAATATCCATAAGATAATGTGTTTCCAAAATATCTAATGAAAAATGTGTAATAACGTCTTAATTGCGTAAGAGCAGTTGTATGAAAAACAGTGAAAATGTATGTCGAGTTGCATCCCCTTAAACGACTCTAATAACAATTGATTTAGCTTATAAAACGCTAAGTTTTCTTCTTAGATTGGAACTTACCGTGATGCTATGTTGTTAGTTAAGGTAATTTAGTCACTATTCTCATTGACTAATTTTATAGCTATGTAGTTATTAGGATTCTTTAAGACCCGACTCTATCTTATGTAGTGTCGCCAGCTTATGAAACATAAATGAAGGCGGCCAACTAGCGTTGTGAACTGGCGACTGCAGGACAAAGGGAATTCTAAACAGGAATGCACCTTTACCCTTTTTAGGCTCTTTAAATTTTTAGGGAAAAACAGTTAGAGCTTAGAAATGGACACGACTGTTTAAGTAAATGCAGCACGCGTTTGTGCATAAAAAATAAAGGAATTCTGCTCATACTTTTAACCCGATTGCAGGAAGGGTTATGTTTCTCATTTTATGGGTACAATTAAAAAAATATGTATTAGATACAGACAGCCGCCCTGAGCCAAGTTACAACCGTTTCGGCGATCGACGAAAAGAGAATCGAAACGAAACGGTTGTAACTTGGCTAGGGGGGCAGGGTCAAAAGTGCTGTTGCACTCTGCTAATGTTAAAGCGTCTAACTTTATAGGACCGACCGAGCCCGAGTCGTCCACTGCGCGTATTGTTCCACGCGCGCCACAAAGAGTTGTCAGCAAAACCGTAGGGGCCCAGCAAGGTCGAAGCCTACTGGGGACAAGAGTTGACTTCCGAAAGGGAAACCCGTGGTCCTGGAACGCAATGGGCAAAGAAGGAACATAGGCGTGGTTTTATTCAGTAAAAGTCTGACACTGATATCGCTTCACACAGAGCGGGAGCAGATATTTTGATGAAATCGCACTTAAAAAAAAAGGAAAGTTGGGAAACTCAAGGTTGATGATGATCCTCCTCCTCCTTGCATCGTACTCCTCAGTGCTGAGGATCGTGACCGATGCTAACGTTAAAGTTTTTTTTATATATATACTATCTCTTGACTGCGATCTCACCTGATGGTAAACAGTGATACAAGCGTTGATGGTGAAGCGCACTAGTTTGTTAAGAGCCTATTATTTCCACAGTATTATGTCTTATGGCAATTTACTGTGGGGATCTGCAGCTGATGTGGACTCAATTTTCATATTGCAAAAGAGAGCAATCCGGGCTATTTATAAAATGGGTCCTCGCGAGTCCCTCAGAAATAAATTCAAAGAAATCGATATATTTACTCTGCCTTCTCTTTATATCTTGGAAAGTATTTTGTACGTTCGTAAAAACCTAGGACTTTTCAAAATTAGAAGCGATTTTCATAACATAAATACGCGCAGTAAAAACGAAATTGTATTACCCAAATGGAGATTAGCTAAGACCAGCAAGTCATTTTTAGTAAACAGCATACCCTTTTATAACAAGCTACCAAAGGCGGTGACTGAACTTAGCGAGGGCAAGTTCAAAACCCATATTAAGCGTGTCCTAACTAAAAAAGCGTATTACAAGGTTAAAGACTATGTCGAAGACACGCTTGTTTGGCAATGACTGCTTCTGCACATGTGGCCCACTGGTAACTCATAATATTGTGTACATCTATCTATTAACTGCTCCACATTTGTTGTAATATATACATTTTCTTTTTTCTTTTCTTCCTACACATTGCTTTTGCAATATTTTTTATATTATTAGACGCCAACCACCAAATATCGTTAGTAATTTTCTTTTTGTTGACATGTCATTTATTGATAATTGTAATTACTTATTGTTCTTGTTTTTTTTTATATAGCTTCTTTTTTTTTATGTGTATGTGAGAACACCGTGGACTTCGCGAACTCCTAGGTTACTTCCTATTACGACTAATTTTTTTTTTAATATGATTATTTTTATTGTGCTTTTGGGTACAATATCGACTGGTCTACACTGTTCTTACATAATGTCTATTAATACTGTAATATGAAAATATTGTAAACAATCATTTTTTTAAAAAGAGTAACCATGGAGTTTCTTGCCGGTTCTTCTCCATAGGAAACGACCAATTTGGAACCGTGCACTAGCTTCTGACGTTTTATAAGTGCCCATGTAGGCCTATGTAAAATATTTTTTTTTGACTTTGACTTTGACTTATTTACTCTGGCCTTGAATACACCTAAACTATTGATGTACGGGAAGACCACAGCAAGCAAATTGTTATCTATATATATAAAAGGAAAAACTGACTGACATATAAAACCACAGCCGAAACTACAAGGCCTAGGAGCGGGAAATTTTGCACGAGGTTCCCTTTTATGACGTAGGTGAGCACTAAGAGAAGATTTTCCAAAATTTACCCTACTGAACGGGGATTCAAAGTTTGTACCTTCTATCGCGCGGGCGAAGCCACTGGAGAAGCTATTTATATTATATATTGTTATTTTTCTCTGTTATCAAAGATGGAGGAGTCGCTAGACGGTCGCGAGGGCGGCTCAGGCGCAAGCGGGTTCGACTCAGCGGCCATCTTAAATGATGACGTGTCACCCACCACCAGCTTCTGCTACAGTATACCGAATCTTTTCAATAGGTAAGTTAAGCCAATTGTACATACGTCTGTTCAACTTGAATGACCTTTATTCACCTTTATTATATTTCGGCGGAACAAAGGCATATTTAAAACATACTGTTCTTTTTCTAATTGGGGTGTATAAGGATGTACATTATTCTAGTTATATGTTGTAACATTCATTACAATATATAACTTTAACAATATATTTGTTTATAAATATATATTCATACATACATAAACTTATTAAGCAAAGTGTATAAAAACGATGGGACCATGAACTTCGTAGAATACACACCTAAATAACCCTCAGCTTTCTATATTAGCCAGTAAGTAATAATCAAATTGAATGAGAATTTACTTTACAAAATCCTAGTTTTACAAAGAAACCATTCATCAATTTGCGTGCATGGCTCGGCTATTTATCTTAATATACAAACAAACGTACGTTCTGACTTATTTCACCTTATGTCTTTTTTGCCCTTGACTTTGAAGGTAGCACGGTATTTTGTCGTTAAGTGCCTTGAACTTTAAGTTTTCTCGATGCCCTTAGCTTTTACATGCAAAGTACACTGGGTACCTCACCTTGTTCAATAAACTAGAGGAATTTGTCTCAGAACTTACCAGACCAATCTAGTCTAGCAATAAATTTAAAGCCTTATGATTTTCATAACATATGAATAATAAAAAAAGAACTTTATATTTTACTAACTTCTGTCAGCGGCTTCGCCTTCGTGACGTTAGAAAATTGGAAACGGAACATACTCCCGGGATAGAATGTATCTTATTGTGCTACTGAAGGACATGGTCTACCCATGTGCAAAATTTCATTCAAATCCATTCAGCAGTATGAGCGTGCGGAGTAACAAACATCATGTGTGTCATACCCTTATGGACATGTAAAATGTACGACGATAGTCTGCACACTTATGGTAAAATGATGTAAACCGGGGATGATGTGTAGAAAAATCACTGATTTATTTTACTTAGTAACTATTATACAAAATGGTCGCGCGTGTGCAAACGCTGCAGTAGCATAACCTACTTAATTAAGTTTCAAATGCATATTGTTATAACCCGGTTCATTAAAGAAATAAATCTTAAATGGCGGTGCTTATCATGTTCTCTCGCTCGCACACTAGTGCCGTCTATACTCACTCTCGCGCGTACCGTAAACAGAAAAAAAAATTGTCTTGATTTGCTTCCACGCTGTCTTAAAATTCTTTAATGATAATAGGTGGTGCTACGTGTCTTTAAAATTTTTAAATTTCACCCGGGCGAAGCCGTTGGCAGAAGCTAGTTTGAAATTAATGTGGCCACTTTTAATTTGAAAAAAAAAAAATACTTGAAATTTTATATGCTGTCTGTACTATCTGTTAACGCAAGTACATGCAGCCATTTGAGATTCCTTTCTATAATGCACTGGCTTATAAGTATTTTATTTGGTAATATCCTTTTAGTATCAAGATCTGTAAAACTATGAGTGACCATGACATTTTTAGCACGTTCGTCTCCACGGAGATCAATGTTTTTAAGCGTGTAAAATAACTTCAACTTTCCTTCTTTAATTCCTTAATTCTTTATTATACACAAAAACATAACAAAATATATTGAGATACAGACAGTTCATGTACAAAGGCGAGCTTAACTCAGAAATGAGTTTTAAGTTTATTTCTTAACTGATGGACTCTACATGTAACCAAATGTAACTTTAAAATTATTTTAGTTGAAATAAATGGTTTAAGTTTAATATTGACTTTGACCCAAGTTTTCGTGTATAGGTCTATTACATATGTTTGTATATTACACTTACGAGTATTTATGCAGCTTTATATTTTACACTGGATTCTACTCTCAATTGTGATCTCACTCTGCCACTCAAACGTTTTCTAGAAAAAAAAAACTTATTGTCAAATCACTGGCTTTCTTTCTTTCTTTTTCGATTCGATGGTAAACTCGTCAAACTGTTTGGGCCCAATAGATGGCTACATTAATAGCAGCATCGGTAGCACTCATCAAATCCTCCAGAGTGCAGGTGTATGGGCACACTGGCTAAGTGTGTACTATGACAAGTTTTGTGTACAATAAAGAATTTAGAATTTCTCTGATCTTTCCAGCCTAGGTCCTGGCTCTGTATTATGTGAGCGCCCCGATACGGAACCCAGTGAGACCTACACTCCAAATGCGGAACCCACGGAGGAGCCTACGGAACATCAGCAGTATGAAGATGATGAGGAATACTCTCCTAAATCTAGTAAGAAATCTTATAGTTACCTAAAGTATTGATTATTTAATATGCAATGTAATAAAAGCCTTGTTTTGGTATTGTAGTGAACGCACTGACACAGGGGGTAAACACATTGGCCCGTTACGTCACCATAACAGTTAGGACACGTCCGCCTTCGCAAACGGCTAGTAAACGACTGCCCGTGAACTCGAGACAAGCACACAAACACTACATCCCTCCCTTAATATATTTATTGGATATTATTTTTCCTTTTAGGAAATATAAAAAAAAATCTAAAATATAGGTAATACAGGAGCTTAAGAATAATTCTAATGAGAACCTTCCATATTAATTATTTTGCCCATAATCAACAACTATAGAATTTGCATTACACTTTCCTTATAGTTAAGGTTCTCATTTCAATATCATAAAGATTTACTTTTTATAATATAGGTAGGCATTATCATTACCTTTTCCATTATATAAATAACTACTTAGTCTACTAGTTTTCTTCACTCGGTAATCAGAGTGTCACCTTCTTCCTTTCTTTCTTTCTTTAATTCCATTAAAGAAGAAAAAGACGAAGAAGAAAAGGTATCTCCACAATCCACACAACTAATTCAACTAAGCCAAAATACCAAACGTTAAACTCTGAATGTAAGATCACATTCAGAGTTTAGTTTAGCTACATCACACATCACGATTATCAATAAACCCATAGCATAACGGTATATCCCCTCTGACCAACAGAAGTCATTGGGCCTCTCCAAGACTTTGTCATAAGCGAGATTTAACTCATGGACATTGCTCACCACCGAGCATCTGATCGGTCGAAGGAGTATTGATAGACGCTCAGCAAGATTTCTATACTAAATTTTCCGCTAAAGAACTTCCCTACGAATCTCATACTTTTTTTGCTACGTTTTCATCCAACTGCTCTTTATTCAAGTCAGAAACTTGCATATTTGAGAGTCTGGTTTTTTATTTAGCAGGTGATTTCTATCAAGTTAACAACTTTCTTTAGCTCTATCTTCAAGGATTTAGACTGCAAACTTAACTGTGATCCCTTGTCCACCATTACGCACCAGTGAGATTAATGTAGCTAAATTGTTTTTCCTCACAAGTGCACTGAAAAACGTCGCACGATACATCATGTGCAACTACAGCTCTCGGTTTTCCCAAGCAAGACCCTTGTCAATGCTCGGGTCCAATTACCGCCCCGGCGGCAACCACCAACACCACACACTTGTATCATGATGTAATATCAAAATATGGGGGACGACTTCACGACAAGCAGTTCGTATGGCACCATGGCACGATATCTTCCGCTTTTTCTTTTGGTATCTTTCACCTTCATACCACACCCGCCTTGGATATATCCTCGATATTTAGAATTGAACAGGGTCAATTCCACTGTTCATCTAAATAAAAACATTATTCGTGTTCGTATACAAATTCGTATACATATTTGAAGATCTTTAGTGTTTTGTAATTGTTGAGACGGCTGCTCACAACAGCACCGTGCGCCGGCGGCAGTGAACCAGGGATACGAGACAGCGGATCACGGGCTCCCGCTCAGCGCAGCAGTCAGCTGTTGCACACCTCCACGCACGGCTGCATTTGCACGTTCTTTTAACGTCATATATTTGTTTCCCTTGTTCAACCGATGCTTATATTTCATTCCTTCTTTTTTTAAATTTCATTATACTCTTGTTATACAGTCCACTCATCTCTTTCATTTTGCTCCACCACGACCTATCGCCGCGACCAGTATTATATTTCAAATTGTCACGTTTTTCATTGTCATGTTTGACTAAAGACCATCAGCGAAGCACAGGTCGGAAAGTAGTACATATTTAGGTATGCCTATAATACCATCACGTATAGTTTTTATTTATATGAAGGCCCATGCCGCCTTACCACAATCACGTATAGTTTTCATTTTTATGAAGGCCCATGTTGCCTTACCACAATCACGTATGATTTCCATTTATATGAAGGCCCATGTTGCTTTACCACAATCACGTATAATTTTCATTTATATGAAGGCCCATGCTGCCTTACCACAAAAACGTATGATTTTCATTTATATGAAGGCCCATACTGCCCGACCACAACAATACATGGTTTTCATTTATATGGAGGCCCATACTGCTTTATCTCAGACACGTATAATTTTCATTTATATGAAGGCTCATACTGCCCGACCACAACAATACATGGTTTTCATTTATATGGAGGCCCATACTGCTTTATCTCAGACACGTATAATTTTCATTTATATGAAGGCTCATACTGCCCGACCACAACAATACATGTTTTTCATTTATATGGAGGCCCATACTGCTTTATCTCAGACACGTATAATTTTCATTTATATGAAGGCTCATACTGCCCGACCACAACAATACATGGTTTTCATTTATATGGAGGCCCATACTGCTTTATCTCAGACACGTATAATTTTCATTTATATGAAGGCTCATACTGCCCGACCACAACAATACATGGTTTTCATTTATATGAACACCTATATTGCCTTAACTTTGTTTTGTTTCGCTTCTTTACTTTTTGCTTTAATAATAACAATAATAATAGTTCTTTATTTTCAGGCAACTAGGGCCCATAGACAGAATACATAAAATAATCTTAAAAATAATAAACTAATACATATTAACAACAGACAATCTTCTTTGCACTATTGTACACGAAGTGACGGCGTCGTGTTTCGCTGCGAGGTCGGTATTCTTCCACGAAATCGTAGATACACGACACCCTTCGGCCAAAACTCTCCTTTGAGGAAGGTCTCCAAGTGTTGAGTCGGCACCCGCACCACAAACGACTTGAAATTAGTGTTATGGCGCGACTCCAACTGCACGACTCTCAAAGTCCAGTTTGATTTTACTCGTACATACTCCACGATCTCCTCAACCTTCGTGGTGTGATGTAGTCTTTGCTTTGCTTGTTACGTTTCGCTACGTTTCGTTACATCTTGTTACGTTTCGTTACGTTTCGTTACGTTTCGTTACGTTTCGTTACGTTTCGTTACGTTTCGTTACGATCGTCACGTTTCGTTACGTTTGTCACGTTTCGTTACCTTCGTCGCTTTTCGTTATGTTCGTCACGTTTATTGTTATTATTATTATTATTATTATTATATTATATCCAAAAAATACTTTCATTCTGACGCCAAATTTTACAGACATTAAAACAAAAGCAACGTTCTGAAGCCACTCCTCCACATGATAATTTCTTCGAATAAGAGACCACTCAAGATCCTTTTCCCTTTCAACGCTTGATGCTTAATTTACTATAGGTAATATGAGACATTCCCAACAAGTTCTCTTTTCAAGTTGTAGCTATCTGGGCACAAAAGACCTCATTTTCCATTCCGAAAAATCACGATATTTTAAGAAGTTCAGCTTCACAACAACAAAATAACTACCCACGTGATTTTTTGTTTCGCGCGGCTGGTTGTCTTGTAACCGAAAATCGATTCATAAACAAAAAGTTTTTATAAATTGATAGTAGACTAATGATTGTTTGCTCAAATGAATAGACCAAGGCATACTACAGGACTTATTTTGTATCTCTTAAAATGATTGTATGATAGTTATTCTTCTTTGAATGATAGTTTTTTATAAGTCAAATCAAAATAAAACTAGTAATCAGTATCTAAAGCGATAATCCTATTATAACTCAATTCAGTGTGCATCAAATGACATCATAATATTTACCAGTCTTAGTACTGTAATTAGAGACACAACAGAAAGACAATGAGCGAGCGAACGCCAGCGTTCACTTGGGGTTTAATGAATTAAACAAAATTTTGATCGCTTTTTTTCAATAGAAACCGCCATCCGCGCCGTTAATTCAAAACGTGTACATACAGGCGGCAATTCAACGTAAACAACTCATTTCACAACTTCAAAATCTTAACTATATTTGATGGTATGTAACGCGTGATTATTTATGAACGTTTTGGTACCAACTAAAACGTTCGTAAATAATCAAGCGTTATAGGTAATTCACAATGACTTAAGTACAAACTAGAAATTAAATAGTTTTTTTCATGTCTTTATAAATTAATGGATCTTTCAGACACCACTACAATATAATAATATTGATTTCATCTTCCAATTTTTTTGATCGACGCGGAACTCACGTCTCATTCGAAAGGCCATAAAATCAGGAACAAAATAGTACATAATATCACTTACCAACAAATCGCCCACTTTATCTTTTGTCACAACCACAAAAAACTCGTCTTGCACTCAATTCACTTCAGTTGCAGAAAAACTTTTAAGCCTACGGGAAATAACGCCATCTATCTAAAATATCAAAATTTCAATGGTTTTCTGTCAATACAAGAACGAAGGATGTCGTCCCGTTAGAAAAATTTTGGCAAGACGCAGCTGAGTGGATATAGAAGATATCGTCCCAAAGTAACCCTAAAGTGTCCCTCAAGCAATTGAATAGAATCCAACACTTGTCAGACCCAACCCAGTGCCGTCACAATCACGAAAAAATAACATGAAATCAATAATCTCTTATATTCCCGTAATAATAATTGAGTTATGTTTCTTATCCTTTTTTTTTTGGTACCCATTCCTATACATGCCTTCATTAAAACGAGTAAGTAATTACAATGCCAGCAAAGTCCCGAAGGCAAGCTATTGTAGTTATTTTATTCGTTTACAAATCGATTCGAATCGATTAATCTTAAATATAATTTAATGCTAACCATATCCGCTAGCATCAAAATTATGAAACCCCTTGATTTTATAAATAAAGCTGCCTTTCACGAATTTTTGTTGAATGCAGTGGCGCTCATTTAGAAGCAAGAAAACACATACCTACTTGTTTTGGCAAAATTAGTGACGAATTGATCAAAAATTTGCCTACTGATGGCCTCATTTAGGCAATTCCCTTTGTACAACATTCTTTGTTTAGTAACAATTCGACCTTCAACAATTACCTAACCGTTTTTTCCTTTTTTTATGTTTTTTTATGTACCCTCTTATTCTTTAACAATATTTTATTTTAATCGAAAAAAAAAATTATGCAACGAAATACATTTTTGTTTTTGCATAAAACCTTTTTAGTATATTTAACCATGTCGCCATTTGTAGTGGACGCACTGACACAGGGGGTAAACACATTGGCTCGTTACGTCACCATAACAGTTAGGACACGTCCGCCTTCGAAAACGGCTAGTTAACGACTGCCCGTGAATTCGAGACAAGTACACAAACACTACAGGTATGGTCATATGAAAAGGAGAGATAAAACCATGAAGCAAGTACAAAGAGAAGATGTTGTAATTAGATTTCCCTAATAAACAACGCGTGACACTTTGCGGGGTGCGGGGGTGTTAGACTCCGCCCATTTCTTTATTTGCCATTTGCCAGTCAATAGCTAAAAACTACTCGCTCGTTCTGTCGATTTTATTTTGTAGTTACGTAACTATCTCACACTAGATATCACTAAGTGCAGGATGCAACAGATCGTACTCAGAATTACCAGGGAGTTCTGTGTTCTTTTTAATTAATTTTGCTAACCATCTTGATACGTATTTTTTTCATTGAAATAGTGATACTATTATTTGATGAATGAAGATCATTCAACATTGTTTTTCCTTTTTTAAAGGCTTATTTTGATAGTAAGACTTATTAAGATTGATTACAAAGCTAGTCTTTTTAGAAAAAGAAAACACCTCCCGTTTATGTGGGAGTCCATCCGGAACCCTAATATAAATAAATTAGTAATACCTACCAAATTAAATTAAAATCAGCACGACGCATGATTTTATGTCTAGTGTATTTAAATGAGAGTCGCCATTCGGTAAAATAATTGGCTTCTAGTTACTGCCCTGTCTTTTTGTTATGTTTATGTTAGTTATTCATAGTTGACGATAGATATCGGCCTGTTTACAAAATGATATAAAAACTACAAAAATTATATTTTGGCGATTAAAGGATCTTTAGGAATGAATGTTGAACAAATTTCAGTACATACGATTATTAAAATATATTAAGACTGAGCTCTACGTACCTAAATATATTTAGTTCCCGTAACACAAAGTGTCGCCATCTAATGTCGGGTAGAATTATATTTGGAAACGCTGACGCTAAGAGACTTTTCTAGAACTATTTTAATAAATTACGTTAAAATAACTTACAAATGAAATGTGATGCCATCCAGCATCAGAACGTCGTAGTTTTTTAGTAGTAGTAGTGTAGTTTTTACAAGATAAAACACGACATTTAATTCATTTTTTCTTCTATCACGAATATGCTGTAAAATGAATAAATTTACGGAGTTGTGCTCAGGACGAACGCCAACAATACACTGACTTAAGCCACGCCCACCGTGATGACGTCAGGACCTAGTTAAGAATCACAGTGACCAGTTGTTTACCCCATCTCTTTGTATTTGCTTCATGGATAAAACGCATGCTACTAAAAGAGGTCTCATATACATTTAGATGGATGGAGAAGGAGAGGGAGGCCAAAGAAAAGATAGATGGATTGTGTGAGGAGCGATATGAAAGAAAAGGAGGCTAGTGATAGTGTGACAGGTGACAGGACAGAATGGAAGAAAAAAACGTGTTGCGCCGACTCCAAGTAATATGGGACAAGGGCAGGAAGAAGAAGAAATGTAATAAAAGCACATCCGGAACGAAGTACGTTTAGGATCGGTTACTGAATCAATTTTAGCTACTTTTAAAATTGGTATTGTAGTGGATAGTTTGAAAAGTTTCTGACCTCAATGTGAAGATAGCAGCACTCGTCAATAAAAGTTAGGGAATGTATCTTTTGACTGTTAAGGGGTGGCCAAACGGTTGGGCCGTTGGATTGCAACCGTTTGGTCAACGCTTAAAGGGGAGGCGCGTTTTCCCAACCACCGAACGTGTTGGCACGTGGTTTACATCCATGTTGCGGCTACACAACCCAAACATATAAACCAAGGTCACCTTGGTTGGAACGCTAGTTTGTAACCGTCTGGTCACCCCTTTACCTAGCACTAGCGTGTTTGTGTGCGTGCGTACCATACCAATACCGATGCGTGTCAATGTAGTACTTCGTGGCTCATTTTATTTTTATTTATTTTTTATTTGCCTACAATTAGGACTACTAACTTCTTAAAAAACTTTACTTAAATGCATTTAAGTAAAACAGTCCTTAAATTATGATTGTAGCATATTTTTTCTAATTGGGGTGGGCATTATTCTAGTTACAGTACGGCCAAAATATCTTGACCTTTCTTGTAAAGTTCTGGAAGAAGCCAGCCTTGCCAATTAGGCATTTTGAATTATGTAAACTCCGCATATTAGAAGTTTAGTTTTTTAAATTGAAACCTTCTTTTTGCAGATGCCAAAGGAGATATACCAAAACGGAAACAAAGACGATACAGGTAGTTAACACAATTTACTTAAGGGAGAAATGTTTACCTATCATAAGTTAGAATAATATTTGACTGAATTTCATTTCACCTAAAACTTTTCAACTATTATGGTTTCGTTTTTAGGGTTCCGTACCTCAAAAGTAAAAAACGGAACCCTTAAAGGATCACTTTGATTCCGTCTGTCTGACTGTCTGTCAAGAACCTTTATCTCGGGAACGCGTTGAGGTATCGAGTTGAAATTAAAACCATATACTGCGGTCCCTTGAAGCTGTGAAAAAAATTAAATTTCTAAGTTAACATAAAAAAAGATACGGCATACGGAAAATCAGAAGCAGGCATGCAGCACGGAAGCAGGCATGCGACATGCAGCAAGCAGTGTTTCTGTCACAGTGGGTTTGGGCGGCCCCACGCGAGCTTATCGTCGCAAGTGGTTTTAACGCTCACCACCGCAGCTACTTACTCCTCAGCTCGTAGGCTTCCCTACCCCTCCGCACCTACGCGGGCTTAAATTACACTCTAGGGATAAGGCAGACAAAACTGTGTGATTGCAACGTTTCGTTTCTATCACTAAATCAAAATTTAGTGACAGAAACAAATCGCAGCGAACTCGAAACGAATTCGCTGCGATTCGGCCTTTGAATTCGCTGCGATTCGCTTTAGGGTGGAGCGAGAGTGCGACTCAGGCGTTAATTTTTGTTTCCTTAACTTAGCCCCACACTAGGGATTACTCCTGTATCGTGGGTCGTGGTCAGTCTTGGTAATTGCCTTTGCGATTTAAGGCCACGGTAATTTTTTTAAATGTTCCCGCAAGAAATTAGTGACCGTGTTGGTACAATGTAGAATAAGTCGGTTTTAAAAGGTTGATTTTCAACCTGCAGAGTTCAGACAATAATCTTGAAATAATCCTAGCCCTTGTCTAGTCTTTGAGAAACACAAAGGACAAAGGACAAATCTTGCATCTAAGTCTCGCAAAGTAAGTGAACCTCAGACACAGTGTTGTGAACCCGCTGCAATATTAATTTAAAGCTTGGTGCATCTCAGCCCAAGGAGTACGATTTATTTGTGAATATCCTTACTTACCACCAATCAACCATTTTTGTTTGAATCTATCTGTACTAGTATTATAGTGGTAAAAAGTTTGTTTGTTTGAACGACTGAAAGTAATAGGAAGAAATCAAGCACACGTAGAAATTGCAATCCGGGTACGGACCAGCCCCCCTAGCCAAGATACAACCGTTTTGTTTCGATTCTCTTTTCGTTGATCGCCTCGAGTCGACCACGCCTCCTATTACTTTGTTATGACCACGTGACTGAGCGTTGAGATGACGTCAGAATAAAGGAATCAGAGGCATGGCCTACTCGAGGCGATCGACGAAAAGAGAATCGAAACGAAACCGTTGTATCTTGGTTAGGGGGGCAGGTGGCCTTTTGGTTACTCACCGGACCCAGCCATTCATACCGGGCCCAATCCGGTAGGCATGAAAACTGCGATGCGGGAGCGCCAATTCGTAGAAAATTGGCATGGCAACCGCTGCTTGCTGGTTCATTCACTAGTTTTAATAACTAAAGTTTAAGAAAAAACATGATAAAATAAGAATTAGTTTTGTTTAAACCAAAGGCCTCCCACATTTTTTTTAAGGTGGGAAATCATCCAAATGACTTCTCGCACTCTGGGTGGAGCGGGAGGGCGTGTCAGACTTTTACTGACTAAAACCACACCTGTTTCCTTCAATTACCCTTTGCGTTCTAGGACTACGGGTTTCCCTTTCAGAAATTCTCCGCGGTCCTAGTTAGCGGGCATCGGCTGGCTTCTGGGCTTCTACGGTTTGCTGACATCTCTTTGAGGAGCGCGAGGATCACAACGCGCTGTTGACGACTGGGCTCGGTCCGGTTAATTACCGAACAGCCGGACGGCGAGCTACCCAGTGTTCGACGTCCGCAAGCCCGCGCCTACCGTAGCTGGTAGTCGGGGTCGGAATTACGGCGGCTAGGGCGTGAGGCCGTTCGTTCCCTCACGCGTGCGGCCTCCTCCTTCGCTAGTATTACTGCTTCGCAGAAGGAGGTGCCCGCCTGTCATTCCTCCTCGCTCCGGACCATAGCCTGAACCAGGGCCTGATGCAAAAGGTCGCTGCCGCCAATTGCCTCCACGAGGACACGGCGGTGCTCCGCCCAAGCGGGGCACGCCTCCACCGTGTGCTCTACCGTGTCCTCCGGGCGTTCCACACAGAACGAGTCGTTAGATGACTTATAAATCATATTATATTATAAGACACTAGTCATCATCAAACTGGGCGTTGGAAGGAATCCCACAAGGTGGACCGATGACCTGGTGAGGGTCGCGGGAATCTGATGGATGCGAGACGCACAGGACCGATCATTATGGCAAAATTTGGGAGGCCTATATCCAACAATGGACTTCTTTCGGCTGAAATGATGATGATAAAAATCAAAGTTACTAAAGTTTATCTATCTAAGTTGATAAATTAAGGCACTAAATGTACTATTCTATAATATAAATAACACTAACAACAAGAAATGTAACAAAGTAGCCTGGTTCTCACAACACAGGGAATCCTAGTGCGAGTTCCAGGAATTCAACCCATAAAATGTATGTTTTAGTTAATAAAATATTCTTCTTCTATTCCTAATATGTTTTCAAATACACACTATAAGGAGTAAAGAGAAAGAGCTGCTTGCTTAAACTTAAAAAAATAATAATTACCTACACTAATGTTACTATTTCGTCCCATAAGTAAAAGTAATCAATTCTGTATTAAACAGGTGATTGTTAGACTGAATGCAATTAGAACGAAAAATAGGGGTAAGGTTACAATAAGTCGCACCCAACTGAAAATTGGTAGGATTGTGCAAAACACCTTCATAAATGAAATCTAAAAAGTCCTCATCGATCCGACATATGCTAAAAAACTCAGGGAAAAAAAACGAGTTTTTCGCGATTTTACGGCCGCTTATGTTGCAGAAAACGTATATTTCGACACTCTCAAGGGAATCAAAATTCGTAGGGTACTTCGGTAATTCCCGGTGTTCTAGAATCCTGAAATTCAGCATGAAGCAAGGTCTCATAGCATCATAAGTATAGGAAAAAATCTGAAAACTGTAAACTTGTATTTACGTCACAAAAAAAAAATTGCGGTTCGTAAAAAATCTTTGAGACTCGTTTCGGAAATTGAACGTAAACGGCCGTATCTGTTTTTCCTTAACTTGCATTTTTGATTTTTTCACAGCTTCAAGGAAGCGCAAATTGGAGTATACAGTTTTAAGGTCGACTGGTAGAAAATGCCTAAGGCATTAAGTCCGCCTTTGTACAGTGTTTCTTACTAGTGCACTAAGTTTTAATAAATAAATAAATAAAGGCTCTTGACAGACAGACATACATACAGACAGACAGACGGACAACAAAGTGATCCTATAAGGGTTCCGTTTTATCCTTTTGAGGTACGGAACCCTAAAAACGCGCTAAGTACACTACCTCAAAGGTGGCGTGAAAACAGGTGCATATTATGACGATTACCTCTTTCAACTTTTTGAATCATTATATCTCAAAAACGGTGGCTCTAATGAAATATTATTTCGTAATCTTGAATCAGAGAAATTCAGTCTTTTTCCATTTACATATAGCATATTTTCATAAAATACTTTAAAGGTATCATCGCTAACACATCAACCCAGCCGGGTCCAGCGGGTTGGCGACTAAATATGCTACTGGGCCCGGCCGGGTTGACCGGGTTGCAATCTCTAGACATACGGTAGAGAAACACATTTTATGGCGAGAGTACCTATGTTCCTTTGGAACAAATTTCTACTTTCACGTAGGCGAAGCCAGCAGGCAGGAGCTAGTCTAAATAATAAAACGCAACAACTTTTGATACAGTAGAACTTGTAAACTAACAACCACACTAAAGAATTAGTCCTGGAACACGATTCCTACTGGAAACATTTGCATAATCACTGTTTGTTTCAGGACGACGTTTTCCAACGTGCAACTGGAGCAACTCGAAGCGGCTTTTCATAAGACTCACTACCCTGACGTGTTCTTTAGAGAAGAATTAGCCATGAGGATAGATCTCACTGAGGCTAGAGTTCAGGTAATTTTATTTTCTTTGCTTACGTTTCTAAAACGAACATAGTAGTTAGGCTGCGTTTGTAGGCGCGGGCTTGTGGACGACGAGGATTGGGTAGCTGGCCGTCCGGCCGTCAGTAAGGACGGAGCCTGAGTCGTCGACGGCGCATAGTGTTCCACACACGCCTCAAAGAGATGTCAGCATACCATAGGGACCCAGGAGAGCTGATGCCCGCCAGCCTGCAACTGTGTTTAGATACAAACTTGTTCACTGGAATATCTCCTGCATATTTGGCTAATCTTTGTTGAAATTGGCCACCGTGATCGAAAGGTAGGGAGTTCTAGCGAACTGATTAATTGAACCCAAACGTAATTCTTTCAATAGACCGTGAGCGATTCAAATGAAGCTTATGGGTTTAGTCTCCATAGGAGTAACATCTTTTAAGAGTTCATTTCTTGATGTGATGTTCAAGGTCTGTGAGCAGCCGTATATTTTGTGATTGTCAAAATATCTTAAGGAACGCATTGGAATCCCAACTGTTAGAACTAAGGCCTAGTTTTCCTTTAATAAGTTTTTTTTTAAGAAGATACTAACGTAACAAAGACTACTATTGCTATTACAAAACAACTAAATATTCTAAGAATGAAAACAGAGATTCGTCAGTAATAATAGACGTTGAAATTTATCAGTTTCTATTCTGGGAATCTACGCTGAATGCGGACACTAACTGAACTGCTGAGAGTTGTCAAAATAGTTCCATAAATTACTTATTTAAAGCTGGAGCGACATCAGGGCAATATGGCTATGTTTCATTGTTGAGAGAATCTGTTATAGAGTTTCAAATAAAAACTGTTTTTTTTTTATTATTACTGGTTGGCTCATGCTTAACCAGGACCTGGAAATCGATGATGAAGTCGATTTGCACGAGGTGCGGGGTTCGAGGAGGGGGGAACACGTTTGCCTAGAAGTAACCTGCCTACTATTGGCTTAAAGACCCTTAGGTTGTAGCTGTTAGGGAACATAGACTCTGGCAAGGAATTCGAACCTTTAGCTTTTGCGTACCCATGGGTGGGATGTCCATCATGTGCCGGTGGCGCATCGCCGCGAAATGGACTGGAACAATTTGCCTGCTGCGGTCTTCCCGTCTAAATATAATTTAAGCGACGCCCAGGTGTCGCCACTGTGTGGACCGCCCGGAGGACACGGTGGAGTACACGGAGGAGGTGTGCCCCGCTTGGGCAGAGCAACGCCGTGTCCTCGTGGGGGCCGATCGGCGGAGGCGATCTCCCGCGCCGGGCCTTGGTACAGGCCATGATCCGGAGCGAGAAGGAGTAGCAGGCGGTCGCCTCCTTCTGCGAAGCAGTAATGCTAGTGGCTCGCCGTCCGATCGTCCAGTAACCGTCCGGACCAAGCCCAAGTCGTCGACGGCGTGTATTGTTCTACGCACGCCTCAGGGAGATGTCAGCAAATCGTAGGGGCCCAGCAGGGTCGAAGCCTACTGGGGCCATGGGTAGTGTGAAAACGAAACCCTAGGCCCTGGGACGAAGGCAAAGAAGATACAGAAGTGGGTTTTTAGTCAGTAAAAGTCTGACACTATCTCTCGCTCCGCCCAAGAGCGGGATTTGTCATAAGATGATTTTCCCAACAAAGAAAAAACTTAAAAAAAGGTGTCTTTAAGGCTGGAGTGAATAGGCTCTTAATAAACTAGTGCGCCTCACCATCAATGATTGCATCTCTGCTTGCCATCAGGTGGGATCGCAGTCAAACACTGGTTTATATGAATTAAAAAAAAATGTGAATTCAATGTTATTCATTAAATTCTCTGAACTGATAAGAACTTGCTGAACAGATACTAATATCGCATAGCTTTTAGTTAATAGGCGAATTTCTAAATAGAAAAAAAAAAACATGTCAGTCCTGCCACTTCAAGAATACTTGGTAGTTAAGTTTGATTAAGTTTTTATTTAAGCCTAATATCATACTATTTTTAATGTGTGTTTAATATTTAGTTTAAATAACTTAAGTATTAAATACTTAAGTTATTTAAATATTATTATATCTAATATTTAGTTTAAATAACTTCTAAGTATTCTTATATTCTTTGTTGTACATGATTTAACAATTAATTAAAAACTGAGCAGCTAATGTACAAAGGCGAGCTAACCCATAATTGTGTTTTCTTACAGCAAACCTCAATACATTTGTAAAATAAAAATGTAAGTGGATAAATCAAACAAATGCAGAACAAAAATCTAAGTTAACATAAATCAGATCGTATAAACATACTATATACGATAAATAAAACCCATAAGTACATATATATTTATGAGTCATGTTGACAGGAAATGTTCCCTAATTCTTCCCCATGAAGACCTCCTACGAGGGGCTAGCCCTTAATGAAATAATTCTTTTGTTATTTAAATTAAATATCAAATTATTTATTTGATTGTATCGTGTTTTCTTAGTCTTAAGATCTTTATAATTTAATATCTTAAAAATACAATTTTAGTCGATGTAGTTGATGTGAGACAAATTGCTTGATTATAATTTAGGTCTTTTCAAAGCTAGAGTGAATAGGCTCCTAATAAACTAGTGCGCTTCACCATCAACGATTGCATCACTGCTTACCATCAGGTAGGATCGCACTAGTTTATATAATTTTAAAAAAATGTTCAAGTATGAGAGGTGATTTTATCTCGGAAACAAACTCGGAACTAATCGATATATTTTTTGATTAAAAAGATCGATATATATTTTTGTTCCTCAATTTCCTATGCTCTTCAGGTTTGGTTTCAAAACCGTCGTGCAAAATGGCGTAAGCAGCAGAAGGCTGGTTGTGAAGGATACCCTGCTGCTTCGAGAGGTCCAAGATCTCCTGACGAGAGATCACCATCAGCCCTGGCGTTAGAGATGAGGGATTTCATTACTATACCTGGTAGGTTTCCTAGGTTATTATCTATATGTTACATAACAAACGCACATCTTGAAAGTAAAGTTGTCAAAAAAATAAAAGGCCCGTTTTGACATCTGTCAAAAAGAATACTTAAATACACAAAAAAGAATACTTGCTTTAAAAGAATATATTCCTTCATATTATTTAACGCGCCAAAAAAATTTATGAATTTTTTTAAAACACTTTATGACATAATTATTATTATATTGTTTCTTTCAGTTTCGTTTCAAGTTACATTCTAGTGTATTTTTCAAATGTCAAACGGGCCTTTTATTTTTAACGAGTTTAATATGTGTTAAAATTATTATTGTAACCTCATTTTCTAATTGGGATGTGAATTATTCTAGTTACGTGTTGTATACGGGGCAAATGCTTTTCAATTTTTTTATCAAATTGATTGGAGCATCATTGGATCAAATGGATTGAATTTGATTGGAACAGTGGTGGCCAAGTTGTAGGTTGCGGGTTCAAACCCAGGCGCATTACTTTGTGTAATTTATTTCATCACCACTGCTCTGAAAACGGTAAAAGAAAAACATTGTGAGGAAACCGGCATGTCCTAGAACCAAAAATTCGAAAACATGTGACATCCACCAACCCGCACTGGGCCCGCGTGGTGGGTTACGGCCCATTCCCTCTCCTATAGAGAAGGCCTGAGTCCCAGCAGTGGGAACATTAAAAGGCTGATTATGCTTATGATCAAATGGTCACCCTACACGCCCTATACTTTTCCCTTATATCGTGGGTGTGTTCACAAATATTTAAACTCGCATACTCAATTCATCCATTTGTAGATTATAGAAACATTCCTTGCATGCATAAATTGTAATCATATGCAGTTAATAAAAAAAAAATCAGATATTATAAACAGTCACTTCAATTTTATTTATATGTACAGAGTATAGAGCAATTCAGCTACTAACTCATAACTTTTTTTAACAGTTTCATCAACACAGATGATAAACTTAAGCGACACTCAAACTCAAGTATATGCAACAAAATCGAAGCCTTCACCACCAGCGATCCACATTTCAGCATTACCAACCAGACAAAACCCTCAGGTCGACCTCCCATCGTTTTCAATACCTCTGCAATACAACCTAGGCAGCTTCAAAAAGATTGGCGAAGACGTGCACTTAGACTTGGAGACTACAGACCAAACGAACTGGGACACTAGAATGATACCTAACTTCAATCTGATGAATCTAAAACCCCTGATAGAAACGAGAGACAACGCCGATATGGAACTTAAATATGAAGTTAAAAATGAAAGTAGAGTGAATTTCAATGAAATACAAACGGTGCAAGCTATAGGAACTGATGATATACTAGGTGAAGACGGAGTTAATGAAGGCCAAACTATATCACCTGAATTCGAAATACAGAGGTAACTATTTTAATTTTTTTAGAAGACGTAGCGTTGGAAGGTCTTCTACAAGGTAAACCGATGACCTGGTAAGGCTTGTGGGAATCCAATGGATGCGAGACGCACAGAACTGTTCATTGTGGCGACACTTGGAGAGGCCTATGTCCAACAGTGGACGTCTTTCGGCTGAAATGATGATGAACGCGGCGAGTGCTATGGGCACCTTTGCACCGGGAACGATCAGGGGCGAGTTATTTACTGCCGTTTGATATTTTATTCATTTGTCTAATTGTAAAATGATAATTTACCATGTAGCGACATCTGTGGCGTCACGTAAGAGCTAATCCTTTGATTGTCCGATGCACGGACAATCAAAGTTCTCCGCGCAATTAGACCACAGGTATAGAACAGCCCGAAATCATCTATCGCACCAACCATAACACCCGTCTAGCCGGAGGATCCTCCCTTTTCAACGGAGGTTTACGGGACTTTGTACTCTGTTCCGCTTACCTCAAAACTGATGACCCCGACATGATTTGAACACGCAACCTTCTGATTATGACACTATGTTACTTTAGAAATTGTGACACAATTTTAATTAGTTAAGGGTTTTCATTTATTTTTTTGTTTCAAAGGTACCAGAATTACCAGAATGAGAACGAGAAAAGATTTAGGGAACAGAGTTTTGAAGACTCCATAATGGAAGACGGAAGAAATGATTTTGTTTGTGACGGTGATTTTCTTTGCAAAAATAATTTTGAGAAGGTCGATGAGAAGCGCAGTGAATTCGAAGATTGTCATCTGTTGGATAATGATAATACAGTCGGTATTAGTAATTTTGAATAGTACATTTTAGTACAAGTGTGTAAACGTTGTCATTGCAGCCAAGGTAGAATATGCGCCCGAGCCGAAGGCGAGGTCATTATGGAGTCGAGAAACTGCAATGACAAATATCCACGTTGATCAAATGACGTTTTTCAACGCACTTACTCGAAAGTCATAAATATAGATACTATTTAGTAATAATTATGGTGAGAAATAATTTGCGGAGTGACAAGATCAATTTTCGTGGGGCTGCCCAGCAACTGACCAATGTGCTGTACTGCCTGGCTCAATTTATTATATGAATAGGTACATATTCTAATATGTACTCGTATAATAAATAGAGTAGACTTGGGCAGGAGCATTTTTCCGCACTAGTGCGAAATGTACTTCTTTGATACCTAGAAGCGGTGAAGTAGGAGCCAGTTTTCGAATAGGTATGTAGAAAAGTAATTTGTAGATAACAGAAAAAATCGAATAGTGATCTCATAAATGTATTGTAAATAATCCTATAATTAATAAAGACTTTATTTAGATTTTCGAGTGACTAGTGATATTATAGGTGTTTAATCCTACAACAATTAAAAAAAAGTCTGTGTTTGGACAGTTGTTAATCTATAAAGCTTTTATGACTGAACAGATTTTTATAATATTTGGTACACGGATAGTTCATGTCATGGATTTTCTTAAGATCATTTTTGAGTAGCTAATAGTTCATAAAATAGACTAATTATGTTTTAAACACGTTATTTCTTTTGTACAGAATTTCCGTTTGTATATAATTTATACTTTAAATTACGTTTATCTACACAAATATAATTTAATTGTTGTACCTACTTGTTATTTGTATCTAAGTTCATTAGTGATAATAATTTGTAAAAGGTTATTCTAGTCCGAAATAAACACAAATTGAAAAAGAAATAGCACTTTTTTATTTGCATTTGCATAAATTATTTCATTATTTTTAATGTTCTCAACGATTTTCTTTAATTTTATTTTATTTTTATGTTTAGTGTGTTATTAAAAGAGCTATGAGTAGGTATAGATATGGATTGTATGAAGAGAGATATGAAAGAAAAGGGAGTCTGTGATAGCGTGACGGTTGATAGGACAGTATGAAAGAAAAAAACGTGTTGCGACGACAAGTAACATGGGACAAGGACAGGTGATGATGATCGCTGTCTACTGGAAGTGTGCTTATACATACTTCAGTCCCCAAAAAGTACAAAAGTACAAACGAATCCCGGGACAGCGCACAAAGGTCCGCTGCGCCGGGATTTATATGTCCCGCTGGAGAGAGCTCCGATGGCATCAAGACAGCGACTGTCGCAACCCAGCGCTAGGCACATTAGTCTTTGAGGAGTGGTTAGAGTCACGGTTGTCTCGGGAGGTTCCTGTTTCAGATCCGAGAAGAAACACTCGTTTGTTACCAATGTGTGGAACGCCCGGAGTATACGGTAGAGCTAATGGTGGAGGTTTGCCCCTCTTGAGCCGAGCAAGGCCGTGTCCTCGTACAGGCGATCGGCGGCGGTGACGTCTCGCGTCTGCCCTTGGTCCAGGCCAGGAAAGATATGGAGCGAGAGAGTATGGCAAGATATTGAACGAAAGAGTATGGAAATGAGTCAACTCCTTATGCAAAGCAGTGATGCGAGCGAAGGATTTGGTGAAAGCATGAGGAAAAGGGAATCCACTCAAATATTTCAAAAATTTCATCCAGATCGGTCAAGCTTTTTAGAAGGTGTTATGTGACAAATACACGTACGGAAGAATCTATATATATATAAAAGGAGAAAATGACTGACTGACATATCAACGCACAGCCGAAACTACTGGGACTAGGAGCGTGAAATTTTGCACAAGGATTCCTTTTATGACGTAGGCGAGCACATTTTCCAAAATTCATCTCCTAAAAAGATGAAAGCAGGGGTTAAATATTTCTATGAAAAAACCTACTTTCACGTGGGTGAAGCCACTGACAGAAGCTAGTTACATATATAAAGATAGATTAGATCACATAACCATGAATTATGACAATTCAAGAATAATATTTCAGGAATGAACTCACGAAAACTTTTTTAATGTTATAAAAATAAAATCAAAAACCTTTCACAAATACTGTAGATGTTATCCGTTCACTAGAGGATCATTTGAATATTCTTTCAAAGGTAAACAAAAACTTAGAATAAACTTACTTTTCAAGTTTTTGTACTTGGTCCTATTAAGTTTGGCAAAGTTTGGGTGCTTGTGAGGTTTTTGTGGACCACAGGTGTTTATGTCGTTATTCTTGAAGCGAGAATATAGTTTATAATAGTTTTACTTGTAAACAGTGCTTGAAGAAAAACATGGGCGTCAAGGAATTTTGTAGATATTAGGACACTAGCTTCTTCCTGCGGCTTTGCCTGCGTGAAAGTAGGTTAGTCCACATAAACTTAGGATCCCCGGAAGCAGTAATGCTACCAAAGGAGGCGGCCGATCGCGTAAGGCAACGGTCTTCACGCCCCAACCGCCGCCGGGATTCTGATCCCGATTTCCGGTCACCGTAGGCGTGGGCTTGCGGATGGTGAGCAATGCGTAGTTCACCGTCCGACTGTCCGGTAACCGTCCAGACCGAGCCCAAGTCGTCGACGGCGCATACCGTTTCACGCGCGCCTTAAGGAGATGTCAGCAACTGTAGGGCACATCAGGCCCCACAGTTGCTGACAGCCCCCATCAGGGTCGAAGCCTACTGGGGCCAAGGGTCTAATTCTGAAAGGAAGACTCGGCCCTGGTACGAAAGGCAACGAAGGAACAGGAGTGGGTTTTTAGTCAGTAAATGTCTGACACTATCTCAAGAGCGGGGGATGTCATAAGCTGCTAGCTTCTTATTCTTCCCATATTACTTGGGGTCAGCGCTAAACGTTTTTTTCTTCCATTCTTTTCTATCACCCGTCACACTATTACTAACTCCCTTTTCTTTCATATCACACCTTACATTATCCATCCATCTTTTCTTTGGCCTCCCTGTCCCTCTCCATCCATTTACATGTATACTAAGAACTGTTTTAGTATCATGCGTTTCATCCCACCTCTTCACGTGACCATACCAAGACAAACGATTTGACCTCTTTGTACTAGCTTTTAAGTTTAAATTATTTCGTATCGTTAACTCAAATTCACTAATACTCGATTGCTCAATTCAAAATCAAGTGAAGATGGTATATACCTCAGAATCGTGTCGTATTGGCAACGGCTGTAATTTGGCAGCTTGCCAGCGGTTCGAGGTACAATTCTCGGTTTGTCCTGCATTGAATGTGATCTTTATGAATTGGTTTCGTTTCTGGAATCTTATATTACTATGAGGAAAGTGCATCTTCAGCTCTACTTTAACTGTTCAAGGTCTGTGGCTTTTACTTGGTCTTTTTTTTTTTGAGGCGAAACATTTTCAAATGACTTCTCTCACTCTAGGGTGAAGCAGAGGGCGTCTCACACTTTTAATGTCTGAAACCTATCTGTATCCTTCAGTTGATTTTTGCTTTCTAGGCGCAAGGTGAAGTCTTTCAAACGTCCCCATAGCTCTAGCAGGTATTGGCACTACTTAGCCCAACTTCGCCCGTGCGGAAGTAGTTTCTCCATACAAACTTTGGACCCCCGTTCTAACCCCTTAGGGGGTGAATAGAAAATCCTCTCTTAGTGCTCGCCTACGTCACAAAAGGAAACCTCGTGCAAAAATTCGTACTCCTAGTCCCAGTAGTTTTGGAAAGACCTCATGGCGTCCTCACCTACCGCATGACGCAGGTCCTCACCGGACATGGTAAGTTCGGGACGTTCCTGCACCGGATTCGTGCAGAAGAGACGCCCGGGTGTCACCACTGTGTGGACCGCCCGGAGGACACGGCGGAGCACACGGTGGAGCACACGGTAGAGGTGTGCCCCGCTTGGGCAGAGCACCGCCGTGTCCTCGTGGGGGCGATCGGCGGCAGCGATCTCTCGCGCCGGGCCTTGGTACAGGCCATGGTCCGGAGCGAGGAGGAGTGGCAGGCGGTCGCGTCCTTCTGCGAAGCAGTAATGCTAGCAAAGGAGGCGGCTGATCGCGTGAGGCAACGGCAACGGTCCTCACGCCCCAACCGCCGCCGGGATTCCGATCCCGATTTCCGGCCACCGTAGGCGCGGGCTTGCGGACGGCGAGCAATGGGTGGCTCGCCGTCCGATCGTCCGGTAACCGTCCGGACCGAGCCCAAGTCGTCGACGGCGCGTAGTGTTCCACGCGCGCCTCAAGGAGATGTCAGCAACCGTAGGGGCCCAACAGGGTCGAAGCCTACTGGGGCCATGGGTGATGCGAAAGAGATCCCCGGTGCTTTGGAAAACAAATGGCTAAGAAGGAACAGGAGTGGGTTTTTAGTCAGTAAAAGTCTGACACTATCTCGCGCTCCGCCCAAGAGCAGGAAATGTCATGAGTTGATTTTCCCACCCGAAAAAAAAAAAGTCCCAGTAGTTTCAACTATGCATTGATATGTCAGTCAGTCAGTTTCTCCTTTTAGATATACTCGTACCTGGAAAAAAATAATTGATGGTCTGTACAGAGTAGAAACGAAACCCGGAGTAATAAAAACACTTTTTGCTCGGAAACACAAGAAAGCAAAACTCGATATTTATAATTTAAAAACAACACGTTTCTATAGTTATGGTTTCTATTTTATTAAAGACACTGAAGACACAACACACACTTTTAAAGAAATAGAATCAAAGTCCATTGTAGTAGGTACTTATAGAATAGTTACTGTATCGTATTAATTTATTAAAATAAAATTGTAGTAGTAGTAAATACATCTAAACTAATATTATAAACGGGAAAAATTTGATTTTTCCTCTTTATAATATTATGGAGTATCATATCATCATCAAAATTTTAAAATTTTAATCAAATATTATGGAGTATCATCATCATGGAGTATCATATCGTACTGTATGGTGTCGGACGTAAAGAATAGCACCATCCCATTTCTTCCCATGGGTGTCGTAAGAGGCGACTAAGGGACATTTCTGAGACTGTTAAGCACCTCAGGTCACCGCGTGGTGGCGGGTAAACTACCAGCAACAGCATTCCCAAGGAGGGTTAGTGTCAGGCAGGCGGCCGACTGTAAAACAGTAGCCATATCTCTTGCAACATGATGAGTATAAATGGAATGCGTGATAGGGTTAGGGCGTACCCCACAGGCGACGCGCAGGGGCAGCACCCGGCTCCTGTGGGAAATGGACTAGGGTTGTTGCACCATCCCGGGCGGGGGCAACGTAAGAAGCTAGCTCGGGAAATGAGATTGAGGTATGCAAGTTGGAATGTAGGGACAATGACTGGAAGGGCCAGAGAGTTAGCGGATGTATTAAAAAGAAGACGAATAAACGTGGCGTGCTTACAAGAAACTAAATGGAGAGGAACAAAAGCGAGAGAAATTGGTGAGGGATATAAGTTTTATTACTGTGGAAGTGATGGTAAAAGAAATGGTGTAGGAATAGTGTTAGACAGCAAATTGAAAAAATGCGTGATGGAAGTACAAAGGATTAATGATAGGCTCATAGTTGTGAAGATTATGTTAGAGAATGTAATATTGAATGTAGTTAGTGTGTATGCACCACAAGTAGGATGCGATGAAACAGTGAAAGAGAAGTTTTGGGAGGATTTTGATAGAGCTTTAATGGCCATCCCTGTACATGAGGAATTGATTGTTGGTGGTGACTTTAATGGACATGTGGGAAGAATGAGAGGTGTTTATGAAAGAGTACATGGGGGATGGGGTTTTGGAAGTCCGAATAGTGAAGGGGAGACGCTGCTGCAATCCGCTACTGCATTTGACCTGGCAGTAGCCAATACTTGGTTTCAGAAAGGAGACGAACACCTGGTCACGTACAAAAGCGGTAACCACAAGACGCAAATAGATTACTTCCTGGTTAGGCGTAACCAGCTAAAGCACGTCAAAGATTGCAAAGTGCTGCCAGGAGAAGACCTAGTCTCACAGCACAGGCTCCTGGTTATGGTGTCAGTAGTCAAGACACATAACAAAAAAAGCAAAGAGCGTCCTCCTCCTAAAATAAAATGGCATATGCTAGAGAAGAGTGACTGCGCGAAGAAATTGAGAGAGCGAGTGGTAGACAAAATGATAGAAATGGGAGACATGAATGATCGAAGTATAAATGAAAGCTGGAATGAGATTGCTGAGTGTATTAGACATGCAGCGAAAGATATTTTGGGTGAGACGAGAGGAAAGGGTACAATAGATAGGGATACATGGTGGTGGTCGATAGATATACAGAATGTGTTGAAAGAAAAAAAGAGGAAATTTAAGGAATGGCAGCGTATAGATCCGGAAAACACTAGCTTAAAGTCTGCGAAAAAAAGTGAATATTATGCTTTAAAGAAAAAAGCCAAGAAAGCCGTGGCAAGAGCGAAAGCAACAGTACAGGACAAATTATACGACACTCTAGATAGTCCGGCAGGCCAGAAAGATCTATACCGGCTTGCCAGAGCAAGAGAGAGGAAAGCGAGAGATGTTTGTCAGATAAGGTGTGTAAGGGATGAAACTGGAATGATTTTATCAGAAGATAACAAAATCAAAGAGAGGTGGAAGGACTATTTTGAAAGACTGATGAATGAGGAAAACAACTGGAATGGGATTTTAGAGAGCAAACCAGTGAATGTGGGTTTAGTGAGAATGATTAGTATGGATGAAGTCAGAATAGCTGTAAATGGAATGAAGAATGGTAAGGCAATTGGTCCAGACGGAATACCAGTTGAAGTGTGGAAGTTGCTGCGAGTGGATGGATGGATGTGGTTAGCTTTGTTCTTCAATAAGTTGTTGCGGGAAGAAGCCATACCTGATGAGTGGTGCAACAGTTCCCTGGTGCCCATCTTTAAAAACAAGGGTGATGTGCTTGAATGCAACAATTATAGAGGAATAAAGCTAATGTCACATACTATGAAAGCCTGGGAGAAAGTTATTGAAAGGAGGATAAGAGAAGAGAGTGAAATTTCACAGAACCAATTCGGTTTTATGCCTGGTCGGGGTACAGCGGATGCCATTTTTGCTATACGCCAGCTGTGCGAGAAATACAGAGGTGCGCATAAAAACTTGCACATGGTTTTCGTTGACCTTGAAAAGGCATATGACCGGGTACCTCGTGAGGTTCTGTGGTGGGCCCTTAAGGAGAAAGGTGTGCCTGGGAAGTATGTACAGTTGATCCGAGCGATGTACAGTCGATGCAGTACCCAAGTCCGGTCTACAGTGGGCACCACTGGCAGCTTCAATGTGGCTGTCGGGTTACATCAAGGGTCGGCGCTCAGCCCTTACCTCTTCCTGATGATAATGGACGCTCTGACGTCGGACATTCAGGAAGAGGCTCCCTGGTGTATGCTGTTTGCCGATGACATTGTGTTGGTTGCCGAGAGTGGCCTAGAGGTTCAGAACAGATTGGAGGTGTGGTGGCACAGACTGGAGAGTGTTGGCCTGAAATTAAGTAGAACCAAAACGGAATACTTGTTCTGCGATTTCGGCGGTCTCTCCAATCCAGTGCCTTTAGCTCTCGCTGGAACGCCCATACCGATCTGCTCCGACTTTCGGTACCTCGGGTCACTCGTCCAATGGGATGGTGAGGTAGACCGGGACGTAACACATCGGATCAACGCAGGATGGATGAAATGGCGACAGGTCACGGGCACAACTTGTGATCCACGGATGCCCCTCAAGTTGAAGGGTAAAATCTACAAGTCCGTGATAAGACCTGTCATACTGTATGGATCAGAATGTTGGGCTGTGAAAAAGACGGATGAAAAAAGATTGCACGTAGCGGAGATGAGAATGTTAAGATGGATGTGTGGTGTGACGAGAATGGATAAAGTGAGAAATGAGTATATTAGGGGAAGTTTGAAAGTGGCGCCAGTGACTGAAAAATTGAAAGGGAATCGTTTGTCTTGGTATGGTCATGTGAAGAGGAGGGATGAAGCGCATGTTACTAAAAGAGTTATGAGTTTACATGTGGATGGATGGAGAGGGAGAGGGAGACCAAAGAATAGATGGATGGATTGTGTGAAGAGTGATATGAAAGAAAAGGAAGTTAATGATAGCATGACGAGTGACAGGGCAGAATGGAAGAAAAAAACATGTTGCGCCGACCCCAAATAACACGGGACAAGGGCAGGAAGATGATGGAGTATCATATCATAATTGGTGATATCCTCGCCTACATCAAAAAAGGAAGCCTTGTGCAAACCTTCTCGTTCCTAGACCCTGTAGTTTCGGCTGTGCGTTGATATGTCAGTCAGTCAGTTTCTCCTTCTATTATACTACCAGCTGACGTTGTCTTACCAAAAAATGACTTTAAACCAGAAAAAAAAAAATGCAGCGTCACCTACCAGGTTCAATTTTATTTTCAAACTATCCAAGGACCTACTCAAATATACACATAAAGTTTTATCCAAATCGGTTTAACCATTTTGGAGTTATTTCTTCACAAACACACGTACTGAAGAATTACATATAATAAAGATCGATGTAAATTGATCGATGACAACGTCAAGTTCATCTCAAATTCAAAGTAATTTTTTTTATAGTGGAAAACCTGGCCCCAAAGTGGCGCCTACTAGTGGCGTTAATTTTCCCAAATCTTTAGTAACACTAATATGTAATATGGTAGAAAATACTGCTTTATAAAGTTTCCTAAATATCAATTATGAGCTTTCAATTTGAGCTTACTGAATTAACAATTTAAACGTGATCTTTATCTAAATCTTGAGTGCAAGTCAGCCATTACTTTTGACGTAAACACCCTTTACTGTGAGACATAAGGCCTAGCACGTATCTGCGATTTTGCGATTAACTGTAGCACAGCTGCAGACACACAGCTTCGACAGATGGTCGTCGAAGCTTTTGGCTATAAGGCCGTTGGCGGTCACGACAATCGGCACAATGACAGCCGAGTCTACATTCCACATGTCAACAACCTCATGTGCGAAGTCGAGATATTTAATTTGTTTCTCTTTCTCAGCTTTCACGAGATTCTCGTCATGTGGGATGGTGATATCGACTATCATTACGCGGCGCGTTAATTGGTCTATCACTATTATATCCGGCTTATTGGCTACAATAGTCCGGTCAGTAATGATAGACCGATCCCAGTACAACGTGACATGGTCATTTTCCTGTTACAATTACCTGTAATACTGTACCTCTGAATACACTACGTTGTATTTCAAAGCAAGTTGCTGGTGAATAATCCTGGCTACTTGTTTATGCCTGTGCAAGTACTTGCCGTTAGCCAGACGAGAACAACCAGAGATAATATGTCTGATAGACTCACCCGGACCAAGGCATGCCCGACACACGTCAACCGACCCGTCCTTCATTATATATCTCCGGTAGTTATTATGTGTTTTGTTTAGTTTTTACAAAATATTTAGAAGATATCAAATATAAATGCCAATTTTATTTCGAAAAAATGGTAAAAGTTATTTTATTACAAAAAATAAGATAAAATAATGACAAAAAAAAATTAACTATAGCTGGAGATCGAAGTCGCGGCACATGTCGTTCAATAAATTAAAATTGAAGTTCAACTGTCATTGTCATCATTATTTCTACTTTAAGACTTTAGATGGCGTTGCGAGTACATTTTGGATTATTGCTCACCCCCCCCCCATAGCAAATAACGTGATAATTTATAGCATATGTCCTTTCTCAAGCTCTATTCTATCTTTGTACCAAATTTCATCAAAATTGGTTCAGCGGTATAAGCGCGAAAGCGTAACAGACAGACAGACAGAGTTACTTTCGCATTTATAATATTAAGTATAAGTATGGATATGGATTAAGTTTTAGATATAACATCGCCTTGGACTTACGACTCACGCGTAAAGATGTTATAATGTAATAAATAAAATAAAAAAGTAAAATTTTTAATTTGGCTGCTGAGTTGCCTACGTCTGCAATTTGTGTTTTGGAACGAAGTATACTGTTCCTTATGCGGTCTGTTATTTCGACCCTGAACTTCATTCCATTGCTCGCTGGCAGACTACGAGTGTCGCTGTAGTGTCGTGGCCGCGAGTATTGTAAGTCGATTGAAATGAATAATCTATATATATGAAAGCGAAATACCACTCACTGATTAATCACAAAATCTCAGAAACGATAACACCTACAAACTTGTTATCGTTTGGTAAACTTGGTATCGTTCGTTGTTGTTGTGATGCGAAAGTGACCCCCGGGGCCCTGGAAAAATGGCAAAGAAGGAACGTGAGTGAGTTTTTAGTCAGTAAAAGTCTGACACTATCTCCCGCTCCGCCCAAGAGCGGGGGATATCATTAGATGATTTTCCCACTGGAAAAAAAGAACCTACAAACTAAAAATTTGGCAAGTAGGTTTCAAATAGGGTGTAGACATCCGCTAAGAATGGATTTCGAAACTCCACCCCTAAGGGGTTTGGGCACGCCACAATTATGGCGGTAAGTCCCCTCTTTGAGGCGTGGTTGGAAAGACCTCACGGCGTCCTCACCTTCCGCATGACGCAGGTTCTCACCGAACATGGTAAGTTCGGAAAGTTCCTGCACCGGATTCGTGCGGAAGACACGCCCGGGTGTCGCCACTGTGTGGAACGCCCGGAGGACACGGTGGAGCACACGGTGGAGGTGTGCCCCGCTTGGGCAGAGCAACGCCGTGTCCTCGTGGGGGCGATCGGCGGCGGCGATCTCTCGCGCCGGGCCTTGGTACAGGCCATGGTTCGGAGCGAGGAGGAGTGGCAGGCGGTCGCCTCCTTCTGCGAAGCAGTAATGCTAGCAAAGGAGGCGGCCGATCGCGTGAGGCAAGGGTCCTCACGCCTCAACCGCCGCCGGGATTCCGATCCCGATTTCCGGCCACCGTAGGCGCGGGCTTGCGGACGGCGAGCAATGGGTGGCTCGCCGTCCGATCGTCCGGTAACCATCCGGACCGAGCCTAAGTCGTCGACGGCGCGTATTGTTCCACGCGCGCCTCAGGGAGATGTCAGCAAATCGTAGGGGCCCAGCAGGGTCGAAGCCTACTGGGGCCATGGGTAGTGTGAAAGCGAAACCCGGGGCCCTGGGACGAAGGCAAAGAAGGAACAGGAGTGGGTTTTTAGTCAGTAAAAGTCTGACACTATCTCTCGCTCCGCCCAAGAGCGAGATTTGTCATAAGATGATTTTCCCACCTAAAAAAAAAAAAAAAAAAAACCCCTAAGGGGTTAAAACGGGGTTTGGACATTTGTATGGAGAAACCTATATTCACGCGGGCGAAGCCGCTGGCAAAAGCTAGTCGAATATAAAATAAATTGAATAGTATTCTTGTTTACAGAAAAAAACAGAGTATATAATCTGGTTACGTATCAACATCCTAACAATTATTTCAATCATCGTTTAATTATAACAATTCAAATGCAAGTAATAATGTAGACCGATGTTTAGGTGAACGATTCAAATACAAGCAAGTTATATATTTCTTTCGACGTTGCTGTGAACAACATTTCTTTTTAAAAAACGGTAAAAGATGTTTTTCCCCATTTTTTTTTGTGTGCAAAACAAATGTACTTTCTTTTTATCTTCTTTGAGTTGGAAATGTGTTGCTCGTGGAACTACGAGTATTTAAAATATTCTGTTAAAGTGAAGCCTTATAAGGTCATTTTGTTATTCGATTGACTGCCTGTCAAAATCCTTTTTCCCAGGAACGCGTGGAGGTGTTAAGCTAAAAAGCCTCAAATAGCTTTTAAGTCTAAGTGAGCACAATCTAAAGATAGGGACTTTTATGCTCCGTTTATAATAATTATTATTTATTTATTTAAAGACAACTTTTGGTCCACATTATATGTTAGTATCACTTATTTATATGTTAATTCAGACGTTCATGTTATGGCGCATGTTTTGACATTCGCAAGGAAATCAAAACCCATTTTTTATCGACATAGAATCCTGAAATTTGGTAAGAAGTAAACACACTGCAAACACACTGAACACTGTAAATTTGTCGTCGTCACAAAATAATAACTTTTTTGTGATTCGGAAAACTCTTCGAGACAACTCTACAATCGAACTATTCACATAGGTTTGTACGGAATCCTTGGTGCGCGGTTTTTTAGGGTTCAGTAGTTCAAAAGGAAAAAACGAATCCCTTATATGATCACTTTTTGTCCGTCTGTCTGTCTATTTTCAAGACCCTTTACCTCGAAAACGCGTAGTGGTAACGAGTTACAATTAAAACCATATACTCAGGTCTGCGGTCCCTTGAAGCTGTAAAAAATCTAACTTCAAAGTTAACGAAAAAAAATAAACGGCTTTTTATGTCGCAAAGACACAAAAGGATATTGAGTGTCAAAATATACAGAATCAGATATAGTATATTTTGACATTCAAGGGAATCAAAATTCATAGGGTATTTCCCGTTAACCCAGAATCCTGTTTTGCATAAAGCAAGGTCTTATGTGATTTTAATTTATTTAATTTGATTTTAATGTATTTAATTTGATTTTAATTTATTCAATTTGATTTTAATGTAATTTTAATTTGTTTAATTTAATTGTGATTAATTGACAGTGTCTCATTAATTCTGTATAGTCTTTCTGTAAATGGGTAAATTTGACCTGAATAAAAATTATTATTATTCTCTTTCTCTTATAGCACAGGTAGGAATAAATTTCAAAACAATAAACTAGCCACAAAAAAAAAACGAAAATTAATAACCTTCGAGACTCCGTTTGGGAATTGAACTATTTACATAGGTACGTTTGTACAGAATCCACAATGCGTGAGTCCGACTTGCAATTGACTGTTTTTTTTATTCTACCGTACAACGTCAAACGCTAGTCAAAATCGAATCTCTATGGCCACCCTTAAATTCGACGCTATAAAAACAAAATCGATAACCTACAAAAAAGTAACATGCGTAATAGCCCTAAAACTAATTATCTTAGCTAAAAATATACGTTTTAAACATTAGCGGTCATAACGGCGGTCTGCTTTATGAAATCACGCCATGCAACCTGAAATAGCTCGTTCTTTGTACAAAATGTTATAATATTTAGACGCTGAAAATTGTTTTGATAAGGAGTTTGGCCGGTAAAGCTTTACTTAGAGGAAAGCTTAGGAAAATGGACAATAAATCGGTTCGTTAAACTTGAAAGAATGCTGTCTGTTTATATATATAAAGCATAGCATAGTCACATGTTATTAAAATGTTACGGCGGTCGCCTCCTTCTACGAAGCAGTAATGAGGAGGCTGCAGGCGTGAGGGAACCAAGGTCCTCACGCCCCAGCCGCCGTAATTCCGACTCCGACTACCAGCCACGGTAGGCGAGGGCGTCCAGCCGTTCGATAATTAACCGGACCGAGCCCAGTCATCAACAGTACGTAGTGTTCCACTCGCACCTCAAGTAGATGTAAGCAAACCGTAGGGCTCAGCAGGGCCGATGCCCGCTAGCTAGGAACACAGAGAATGGAAAAAGAAAAGGAAACCCATAGTCCTATAAAGCAAAGGGTAATTGAAAGACACAGGTGTCGTTTTAGTCAGTAAAAGTCTGACACGCCCTCCCGCTCCGCCCAGAGTGCGAGAAGTCATAGGATGATTTCCCACAATAAAAAAAACCCTACATATCGTGTGACTACGGCTTTTCTTTTAGTTTTGTTCTTGTTTCCCCAGTAAGTAATCTTGTTTATTTCAGTATCCTAAAAATCTTGTTTCAAATTTTTTCAGCGTCTTTTTTTTTGTCGTAGTCGGTTTTTGTTTTTTTTTAGCATAGCCATAGCATAGTCGGCCTTATAATGTTCCCACTGTTGGGACTCAGGCCTCCTCTCTAGGAGAGGGAATGGGCCATAATCCACCACGCGGGCCCAGTGCGGGTTGGTGGATGTCACATGTCTTCGAATTTTTGGTTCTAGGACATGCCGGTTTCCTCACGATGTTTTCCTTAACCGTTTTGAGACCAGTGGTTATGAAATAAATTACACAAAGTAATGCGTTTGGCTGGGTTTGAACCCGCGACCTACAACTCCGTAAGTCGGGGCCATTACCACTCGGCCACCACTGCTCTCGGTTCGGCTCGGCTCGGCTCTGCTCTCTCACTGTTTTTTTTTACTTTTTTATTATTTGTTGTTATGGCGGTAACAGAAATACATCATCTGTGAGTTTCAGCTGTCTAACTATCATGGTCCATGAGCTACGGCCTGGTGACAACCAGATGGACAGTGGAGTCATAGCAGTAGGGTCCCGTTTTTATCCTTTAGGTACGGAATCTTAAAAAGTGATAGGAATAAGTGTTTCAAAGTAGACGGCTAAGGCTGACCTTGCTTCACGCCAAATTTTAGGATTCTAGGTCAAAGGTAAGGCCCTATGAATTTTGATTCCCTTGAGAGTGTCGAAATACACATTTTTTGCGACATAAACAGACATAAACATTGTTTTTTTACAGCTAAAGGGACCGCAGACCTGAGTATATCGTTTTAATTTCAACTCGATACCTCGACGAGTTCCCGAGATAAGACAGATAGACAGACAAACAGACAGACGGACAGACAACAAAGTGATCCTATAAGGGTCCCGTTTTTTCCTTTTGAGGTACGGAACCCTAAAAATCTAAACTACTAGACTTAAGTTAACAGGAGTGGGGACTTATATTAATTATTATGGGGACGAAAACATATAAAAAATGATTTTGGTTGGTTTTGATGTACATAGGTCTAGACAAAAACTCATGGAACATACTTACGAGTATATTCCATGTTCAGGTTGAGTCCTCATCAGGAATTGTCATTTTCCACCAGCAAGTGATGCACGTTTGAACTAGCTGAGATCTATTGCATCATGAACAGCTAGTTAATATTATACCTGCAGAATGCTACGACGTAGCTGTGACGTCACTGCTACGCCAGCTACGCTCGTAGCAAATGACCGGAGATTGGTTCGATACGATGAGTGACTATTTTTGGAGCATTGTGCACTGGTTGCAAATTCTATCTGTCTAGCCTATTTTGTCCCGCTGTTTCCCTCTCCTTTTTCCACATAATTCTGTCCTCTACTGGAGCGGGTTATTCCGAGAAGCGAATCATTACAAAACTAACTAGCATTTTGATAAAAATCCAATGTGCTATTGTTGCAGAAATATTTCAAATAGTGACCTTGGCCTTAGAGTGCATAGAACACCAGAAGGATTGGTGTGTTTTAGCCAGTAATAGTCTGACACGCCCTCTTGTTCCACACTAGAGCGGAATATGTTTTTTTTTATTTATTTTGTAACCAAAATAAAAAAAAAAACATATATGATATTTGACAACAAATTCCTAACTAGGAATAGAGTTTCAAGGTTACTCGAGAAACCAACCATACATAAACTTCTAGCAGCGTTTTCTTGTCACCAACAATTCTTTTCATATCTTTTACAAGCACGATATAGTTTTACATGATCAAGTGGCACAAAGCGGTGGCTAGTGGCTACGTGGCTAAGGTGGCTAGGGGTGGCTACGTGCGTGTCGACCACGTCGCTACTTCTCAGAAGCAATCACGTCATATCGCGACTACACCGGCTTTCGTTAAAAGACGTTGGTTTTTTATGTAGTTCATTTTTGTTTTTATACCTGAATATTTATGTTGGAAATCAACAATTTTTGTACTCAGTAATGTGTTATGGTTTTGGTAAGTGTGTTAGGTTTTGTTTTAGTTTAATCTCTGTATGAATAATGTAGTAACACTATGTTGTAGATCTTTCACTGCTGTCGGTTTTTTTAGGTTTCCGTACCTCAAAAGGAAAAAACGGAACCATTATAGGATCACTTTGTTGTTCGTCTGTCTGTCAAGACCCTTTAGCTAGATAACGCGTAGAGGTTTCGAGTTGAAATTAAAAACATATACTCAGGTCTGCGGTTCCTTAAAGCTGTGAAAAAATCAAAGTTCTAAGTTAAAGAAAAAAAAAATTACGGCCTTTTATGTATCAATAACATATGTTTCGACACTCTCAAGGGAATCAAAATTCATAGGAATACTACCCGTTGACTCAGAATCTTGAAATTTGGCATAAAGCAAGATCTTATAGCACAGATAAAGGAATAAATCTAAAAACCGTAAATTCGTAGAAACGTCACAAAAAAAAAATATTTAGCAATTCGGAAAAATCTTCGACATTCTATTTGGGAATTGAACTACTTACATAGGTAAGTTTGTACGGAACCCTCAGTGCGCGAGTCCGACTTGCACGTGCCCAGTTTTTTGAGGTAGGAAATCATCCAATGACTTCTCCCACTCGGGAGAAGCGGGAGGGGGAGAAGTGTCAGACTTTTATTGACTAAAGCCATGTTTCTTCTTTGCCTAGCGTTTCAGGGCTCCGGGTTTCCCTTTCGGAAGCCAATCCATTGTCCCAGTAGGCTTCGGCCCTACTAGCCTCTACGGGTTGGCTGACACTACGCGCTGACGACAATTCAGGGTCTGATCAGACGGTTACAGGACGGCCGAACAGCGAGCTACTCATTGCTCGTCGTTCGCAAACCGACGCCTACGGTAAAAACTGTTTTCGGTTAGAGTTACGTTTACGACGAAAAATGTGGTCGAGTATTTGGCTTTGCCGAAAGTTTTTGACCTGACGGTTGTTATAGCGACCTGGATAAGGTGAGAAGTGAGTATATTAGAAGTTTGAAAATGACACTAGTGACTAAAAAGTTGTAATGGAATCGTTTGTCTTGGTATGGTCTTATGAAGACGAGGTATAAAGCGCACGGTACTAGAGAGTTATGACTTTACATGTAGATGGATGGACAGGGAGGCAAAAGAGAAGATGGATGGATTGTGTGATATATAAAAGAAAAGGGAGTTAGTAATAGCGTGATAAGTGACAGGATAGAATGGAAGACTTTTTTTACTTTTACATTTATAATATTAGTATGGATAGTCATAATTTGTTCAAAGTTTTGTTATAAAACATTGGCATATCTTTAGTTTTAATATTTTAAATAGATTGAGATGACGGTAAATTATGTTGGGAATCAGTTAATATTTCTATTTCTAGATTTTAAACAAGTAAAAAATGCATCCAGCTATCGCAGTTCTAGGTACAAAAACTAAAATGGACTGAATTAAGATCCGTATTTTCTTCTAGCCAAATCTAGGACATCAACCCGAAGTTGGAACAGACAAATATAAGTCCTTCCTCTCTAACTTACGAGAACTATGAACTAGTTTAGTTTCAAGTTTTATTTCTAAGTTTCTGAGATGTTTTCTGGGGTTTTAGCAGAAGGAGTTATTTAGAAATTTCATTAAGTTTCTAGAGGATAATAAAAACGCTGGCACACTTTTATAAAAAAATAAAAAACCAGACTGTGAAAAAAATAACTTTAAATAAAAATGAAAAGAAAAAAAACAAGTTCAGTCCAATAGCGTAAAAAAACAATTTAATTGCATTCATTTAAACACATCAATTAAAACAAATAATTAATCCTAATACGGAACATATTGACTGCAACAGTTGGGACCCATATTAGAGGGAATGATTTTAGTCTAGATTATTTTAATAACCCTTTTTGCAGTCGGGTAATTATAACTAAAATAATTCTAGACAGACGTATCTTCTACTTGCAAATATTCGTGGGCTTGCGGATGACGAGCAACGGGTAGCTCGCTGCCCGTCCGTCCTTTGTGGATCAGGTCGGAGTCGTCGACGGTGCGTTATTTTCCACGCGTACCTTAAAGAAATGTCATCAAAACCGTAGGAGCACAAGGCCCAGTGCCCGCTAGAGCTATGGAAATAAGATACCGGACCACCAGGCGTACGGCGATACGCCACCGGTACATAATGGACATCCCACCATACGCACAAAACGTTTTGGGAACACATTCATTGTGTTCGCCATTCCAGAAGCTTTTGTCCCCATCGACCATCTGTTCTGCCAGCAATGTGCCCTGCCCACTGCCACATAAGTTTGGCGATTCTTCTGATGTGATCACGGAAGGGATCTCCGAGCAAAGCCCTTTCCATTGCACTTTGAGTGGCTTTAAGCGTTCTGATGAGGCCTATTGTAAGCGACCACGTTCCACGTTTCGACCATATCATAGAACAATGATATAAGAAAGAATAAGAATGAAATAGAAATGTAAACTATAATAATATATAAACCAATATAGGAAACAACAATAGCAACACTATTTAAAAAGAATAAAAAAACCCTGTGCGAGGTCAAAAAGGCTTGAATCTCAGCATATAGCTGTGGGCCGTGGCTCCACCCCAGTCAAATTGGTTTCCACCTTTCAATCAATTTTATTTTTTATTTTTTTTTGTCCCCTATTTTCTTCTTCTTTTTAACCAACCCTTCTAAACGAACAAAATAAAATAATTTATAATCGGTTAAGCTGTATCTGAGTTTCAACGAGACTAATAAACAGCAATTGATTTTATTATTATATATAAGAAAATAATGATAATGCAGTTAATGACCAGAACTACGGTAGAGGTGTGCTTGGGCAGAGCACCGCCGTGTCCTCGTGGGGGCAATCGGCAGCAGCGATCTCTCGCGCCGGGCCATGGTCCGGAGCGAGGAGGAGTGGCAGGCGGTCGCCTCGTTCTGCTGCGAAGCAGTAATGCTAGCAAAGGAGGCTTCCGATCGCCGCCGCCGGAATTCCGATCCCGACTTCCGGCCACCGTAGGCGCAGGTTTGCGGATGGCGAGCAATGGGTGGCTCACCGTCCGACCGTCTGGTAACCGTCCGGACAAGTCGTCGACGGCGCGTGCTGTTCCACGCGCGCCTCAAAGAGATGGGGCCAAGGGTCTGATTCTGAAAGGTAGACTCGGCCCTGGTACGAAAGGCAACGAAGGAACAGGAGTGGGTTTTTAGTCAGTAAAAGTCTGTCACTATCTCCCGCCCCGCCCAAGAGCGGGGGAGGTCATAAGATGATTTTCCCACAGGAAAAAAAAGCTAATGACCAGAATAAATATCAGAAACCTATTTGCTCTATTTGACACTAAAAATGATGATATTTATCTAAGTCTGTATCTGTACATAACTTTAACTTAACGCCAGTGATCAAAAATATGGATAACTATTGCGTTCAACCGGGGACGCTTCCCTAAGTTTCCTACAAAGAACAGGCTGAAGGATAATAGAAATTGGAAGTAGTCAGGTATCCCACAGGATGCTGGGACCCGGGAGATCATGACGCTGTATCATTAGTAGTAGTATTTATTTCATGATATTGACTCAAGTTATTAACTTTTTTCGCCTCATTCACTTTTTTTGTCTCTATCAAGCATGTTCATAGCGATTTAAATGCGAAAACATGACATTGGTTTATAGTTGCATAATTTGTTGTTTTTGTTAGTTGTTAATGTTTGTTTTCCGATTACAATAAAATAAATAAATAAAAGATACACACCGACAATCATACAAATTCAACTTACTACCTTCATTAAACCTCATCTAGCAATTCTTTAGTCAAGCAACAAGTTACTTGATAATTTAAAATTCACCTCAAACTTAATCGTTTACAGATTATGGTTGAAGGTAAACGTAAATTTAACTCGACCTAAAGCTTCGCAACAAATGCTTGAATTATTTATTTTCTGTTTAGACGGATGTAATTATGAGCACTGCCCTCAAAACGATGAAGGAAAACATAGTGAGGAAATCGGCAAGTCATAGAACCAACAATTCGAAGACATATACATATATGATATCCACCAATCCATAGAAATGAAACTGATTATGAATATTACATTTTTTTCTTGCTTGCATAATAATATTGTGTCTAATTTATATTTTAATTTAATATTATAATATTTTTTTTCTTTATAATTTGTATGTCAATTGGCAAAACATAATGAACTACCAAATTTTTGAGATCTTGCCAACAATTATCACCTGTAGCGACATCTATGGCGTCACATAAGAACTAATCATGCTTCGCGCAATCAAAGTTCTCCGCGCGATTGGAACATGTAGAACAGCCCGAAATCATCTATCGGGCAGTAGTAGCCACCCAGACATAACACCCGTCTGGTCAGAGGATCCTCCCTTTTCAACGGAGATTTGCGGGACTTTACTTTCTGTTCCGCATATCCACCAAACTGGTGACCCTCGACAAAGAACGTCAGCGCAGCCTTCGTGCAGCCACTACTTCGTGACGTCATCATCACTTCCTCAAGCTTTCGAGCACCGAGCCTTACAGCCAGCACCCACGGCTTTAAAGGGTATCCTGACCACCAGCATGCCTTCCTAGTCATACCTGGTCATCACCCTCAGCCTCATCAGCGACCTTGGCTAATCACACCGTACCTTCGGCCAGTCACATGAAGAGCTATGAAGAAACTCTCCTGGTCGACGCAAGCGGTCAAGCCACTACATCGCACAGCACCGCTCCGACTCACTGGAGCCAACAGCACTACTCCGACTTACTGGAGCCTGCAGCATCATCCCGACTCACTGGGACATCATCACCCCGACTCACGGGGGGCATCATCCCGACTCACTGACAGCAACACCCCGACTCACTGGGGCATCACCGCAGACTTCCGACTCACCGAGAACTACGCGGTATTCGGTTCCGATCCACTGGAACCAACCTACCACTGGCCTGGCACGCATCAAGAAGCATCAAGAACCATCGATCTCCGATCTCCGGAGGAAAGTGATGTAGCGACATCTATAGCGTCACATAAGAACTAATCCTGCATCACGCAATCAAAGTTCTCCGCGCATTTAGAACATATAGAACAGCCCGAAATCATCTATCGGGCAGTAGTAGCCCACCAGACAACATCTCGTCTGGCCGGAGGATCCTACCTTTTCAACCGAGGTTTGCGGGACTTTACTCTCTGTTCCGCTTACCTCCAAACACCAATGTTTACGAGTAAATGATTCTGATTCTGATTCCGCACTAGGCCCGCGTGGTGAATTATGGCCTATTCTTTCTCCTAGAGAGTTCTCTCTCTCTCAAGCCTCCGGCTGAGTCCTGTGGGTAAACTATAGGGTTGATTATTCTTATGCTCTCGTAAAAGTAGGTTTTTCCATAAAAACTTTGGAGCCCCGTTTCATCTTCTTACAGGCCAAATTTTGGAAAATCCTCTCTTAGTACTCGCCTACTTCATAAAAAATATAAAAACCTTGTGCAAAATTTCGCACTCTCAGCCTCAGTAGTTTTGGCTATGCGTTGATATGTCAGTTAGTCCCTTTTGTCCTTTTTAACCGACTTCAAAAAGGAGAGTTGAATGTATTTTTTTTTATGATGTTTACCGATTTCTCGGTCAATTGTAATTTTTTTTTTATTGTAAGTTTATGCTTCGGAGTTGGTTTCGTAGAAATATTGTTATGATCTGATCATGAACTTCAAAGATATGGAACAGAACTCCTCATAGGACACAGCAGAACCGTCGTAACAAGTAAAATTGCTTTGTTTATATGTATAGTCGATGATTGACTGAAAGAAGAGGGGGAATATATCGAACTGATCTGATGATGAAGCCTGAAGTTAAGCACCGGAACTCTGTAATAAATTAATGTAATCTAACCGTGTTTGAAATTGTATTTAAGTTTGGCTGTGGGTACTTTTTAGTGGTGGTACCAAAACTAAAAAGTATAAAATAAAAAACTTTTTACAAAAAAGAAATACAACCGACTTCAATGTAAAGAAAAAAACACTGAAAAGTGCAAAAAACTTTAATTTCGGAAGTCGGTGTTAAATAACGAAGAAATAAAACTATTATAGAAACACCGACTTCCGAAATTAAAGTTATTTTGCACTTTTCAGTGTTTTTTTTACATTGAAGTCGGTTGTATTTCTTTTTTGTAAATAGTTTTTTATATATAATATATATAAATGACCACAAATCGAAAAACTCCAGGCTTGATGAGGCCAGTTAAAGGCCGAAGCATGCCAGGGCTGCTGATAGATCGAAGGAACTGTAGCACTGGAACGCATTGGGCAACTGAAAGGACACTTAGACAGTAAATATCTGATATTCCCTCTCGCTCCACCCAGAGTGATCGGGTGGGATACGGGCTTCACAAAAATTTACCACCCACCTTACAATCCAGACCTGGATCCCAGTGACTTAACCTTTTTATCTAATTTAAAAAAAAAGCAATTGGACGAATGTTTTCGGACGACAATGGGATGATGGCGGCTTTAGACAGCCATTTTGAAGAGAAAAATAAAGAATATTTTTTTTGTGGTATAAAAGCATTATTATTATTATTATTATTATTATACAACTTTAACACACCTTAACATAATACAGGACAAACATTTATATAAATAAGTGTACATTCTTAGTCAGGTCTTATTGCACAGGGCAATTTCTACCAGACAACCTTTGGATGGACTGATCGAAAGGAAAATATTTCGGGCTGTCAGTGTACAACAACTTATAGAATAATATAAAATAAAATAATTAAAAAATAATAATACTTAAAAATATAATACATAAATAAATAATAAAAATAATAAAAACAAATAATATACTAATAAATATCAAAAATAATTGCAATTTAAAAAGGAGAAGAAGTAACTAAAGTGATAGATAATGCTTCTTCACCATTTTTTTGAACGTTGGTAGCGTTTGGGCTCGCCTCACTTCTATGGGTAATGCATTCCACAAACGAGCTGCTTGCATCGTAAAAGATCTATCAAAGAACGAATTGGAATGCACAAGCATTATAAACACGTTGTGAAAATTGTATTTCATTTGAGGGGGATTACATTGAGTAATAAAAAAATATAAATCTGTATATTTCTTTCATTAAGTACCTTAGGCCGCGGACTTATCAGCCGCTTTCGTAAAGTGGAGATAATCTGCTACTTTAAGAGAAATGACTCACTTTCAGGGATTGTACCCGATAATTTGCAGAGTACCTAGTTAATGCGCATATTAACTTATTCCACATTGTAATAATAACATATGAATTTTTAGAAGTGTGATGACGTATTTAATCTTGCGTGAAATAATGGCTTCCTTTACAGGTATTCAACAATACCATGGCAAGTATCTGTTCTATATTAGTTTGTGTGCCCGAATCGGGTCAACCCGTCTGGGTCATACAGTTTAAATATACTTCACGCTTTGATTTATCTAGAGTTTCAATCTTTTTACAACCGTAATAGAGTTGTAAATACTTTGGCAATGGAGAAGGTGCTATAAGTAGGCTGAAAAGTTAAGACTGAGATTCGAAGCTCATTTTTTTTTCAGTTTGTGTGGGGTGCTGATTTTATATTGAAATGGTTTTTTCTAGAATACAGAGTTTTCATGTTACACTTTTTAAGTCTTTTTTCCTAGTATGGTTATTTTGCTCCTGTCATTTAATTTTATTTTTTTTAGCCAACCAACAATTGTTTACACTGTATAATGTATAAAAAAAAAACTATTATCTGGGTTAGTGTTACAATTTCTTATAGGTTAGCATCGCATGCCCCATAAAAGTAATAACTATATGCCACAAGTAACTAATTTAATATAAAATTAATAAATTAAATATAAGCAAAACATTTGGACGTAAAATAAACATTAAAATTGAAATAAGAATTAAAATAAATAAATTAGAAATTGAAATCAAAATCACAATTAAACACACAATAGATATCAAAATGAGAGATGATGAAAAAATTAGAGCAGTGATGGCCGAGTGGTAACGCCCTTGACTTACGAGTTGTAGGTCGCGGGTTTCAACTCAGGCAGGCGCATTACTTTGTGTAATTTATTTCATCACACTGCTCTCAAACGGTGAAGGAAAACATCGTGAGGAAACCGGCATGTCCTAGAACTAAAAATTCGAAAGACATGTGACATACACTAATCCGCACTGGGCCCACGTGGTGGATTATGGCCCAGTCTCTCTCCTAGAGAGAAGGTCTGAGTCCCAGCAGTGGGAACATTAAAAAGCTGATTATGCTTATGCTATTCTTGTAGCTTCAGATACACTAGAGGACGAAATATCCATCAACATGTCGTGCCACATTGTCAAATAGTCAGAGAATTATTAGTAGGAACTAGCTTCTGAGGCGGATTTGCCTATATCTCCCAACAGTGGAAACAAGAAAAGTATGTAAAATTTAATTAATAAAAAATGGACAAAAATGCATAATTTCTTTGTCAAGAAATATTTGGTGTAGTATTTTTCTTTATTTTTTATAATACTTTTAACGAGGTCTCTGATGAATTTTGCAATTTTAGCCTAGGCCTAGTAGAGCCTGGTGCACTACACACTGTAAGCATAAACCTGTACCTACGCAGCGCGATCCGTTTGGCGTGGTTAGTTCAGTAGAGTGTCACACGCGTGTTCGACCTGCCGCTTGACGTGCGCTAACAAAAAATATTTTGGAACTCTTTATCGAACATTCTATCGATATTTTATATCATTTATTTGATACATTTTTCACGTAAGTAAGTCAATGACCTTAAAAATCATTCAACATAAGTAGACCTCCTAGTATTAGTGTCTATCTTACTAATGCAAGGTCACTATATATACTGGAATTACATCTTACAAAATGGTAATTATTATGTATAAAAACGTCTTATATGGCCCACCACAATTTAACGCACACATAAAACAACCAAAATTATATCCACTTAATTTTAATTTTATTTCATTTGTTTACATACTTAACTAATTAATAGAAACAATCTCTTTACGCTTATATGAGATAACTTTCAAAATACATTTTAAATTATGGATCGAGCCCGAGTCGTCCACGGCGCGTAGTGTTCCACGCGTGCCTCAAGGAGATTGACAAGAGAGAGAGAGACAAGGAGTGGGTTTTAGTCAGCAAAAGTCTGACAACCTCTCGTTCCGCCCAAGGGCGGGAGATGTCATTGGATGATTTCCCATCTAAAAAAAAATCATCCAGACCCGGAATAACTATAGCTATCTGTAGGTCATACGAATATTTATTCTAATTGGGAATCGAACTTGTAAGAACAGCCAATCGCTCAACCACCGCGCCAATTGTGCCAATTGTTGGTTTCCAGACATAAAATTAAGGCATTTAATACCTTAAGTCGTCGCAACACAGATACCTTGTCTTGCGGCCTAGTCAGCTTTGAATTGTGGCCTACCGAGTATTACTTAAAGTCCTTAGTAGGTAGGTATAATTTGAATTTACGGTATTATTTGAACTGCCGAGGAGCTACGGCGTAGCTTATGCTACGCTTGCAACTAAAGCGTAGCGCTTGCGTAGTAGGTATGAAGTCTGAGGTAATCTTTAAGTATATATTTAAGCAGATCTTTTCAAAGGTTTGATAATATGTCAATCAAAATAAAATAAAAAAAAAACTATGATAATAAAAGGTCTAAACCTTTTATTTCCATAGACATCCTACATCAATGATATGATCAACGAGGATAGACATATCATCAAATGTTAACGTTTAAACGATCTGGGCAGTTTTAGTTGGCCATATCATGAAGTGATCAATTCTAAGATCTGGCCACGACATATATAATTCTTCTGTACATTTGTTTGTCTTCTAACTCCTCCTAAACGGCTTGACCGATTTGGTTGAAGTTATGTGTAATATACACACACAGTGGGTGAGTGGGTCCCTAGATGGTTTGAAAATATAATTAATTAATAAAATTAACCTGGTAGGTGACGCTGTATGTAATCAAGTTTATAATTTTATTAGGACTAAAAAAATCACATTTTTACTTGTTCGGTTTCAACTCCGAAACCTTACGCATGAAAGGCGGGTGTCTTAACCAATGGGCATTCACGACTCTCTGACTTAAACAATTTAGTAATTCAAACCTTTCCCGCTTGGCAGGGCTGGTGTCAGTTTTCCTGGCTTCTGATTTTGACTGTATATAATGACTGTCAAAGATTTATAAATGACACCAGGTTCGTAAGAACAAGGTGTCAGTAAGCCGTAGGGCTTACCGTGCTTTTTGAGGTACGGAAGAAACTCGATAAAATAATAATAATAATAATATTCCACAACTTTCACATAACGCCACCTAATCATAAACTAAGCAGAGCTTGTGATGTGTCCTAGACAACTGATAAACATACATATATATTTCTAAAAACATGCATATTATGGATAAACTACACCCAGACATAGAACAAATGATCGTGCTCATCATACAAACATTTGTCATGGGAAGGAATCGAATCCACGACTTTCGGTATAGCAGTCATTGCCACTAACCACTAGACCAACAGGCCAGTCAATATGTTGAGGTAGCCATCCACACATTTCCTCGGCAAAACGTTGTTTAACCTTTCGAATAGGTACCGTAATTAGAGACACATTAGAAAGACAATGAGAGAGCGAATGCCAGCGTTCGCTTGGGGTTTAATGATTCAATATTGGCTCATGTGACTCTTATTTTTTTACCACAATCATCTTCATTTACTGAAAGAAAGCCGTATGCTGTATCTTTCTTTCAGTAAATGAAGATGATTGATTGATTGACTTGTGTATACCATAAGTTACTTTTCATACCTAGAAAATCACACAGCTTCTGTGAAAAGGCCACGAGAGTAAAACTAGTTAAAGTGAGGTTATTTAAATTTCTGTAAATGTACATTAATAAAATTTGGCCACCATAGGCGTAGGTTTGCAGACGATGAGCAGTAGGTAGCTCACTGTTCGGCCGTCTGGTAACCGTCCGGACCGAACTTAAATCGTCAAAAGTGCTAGAGCCTTGGGGAGTTTCTGAAAAGGAAACCTTTGGTCTTAGAACATAAAGGGCAACTGAAGGACACAGGTGTGGCTTTATTCAATAAAACTCTGACACGCCCTTTTGCTCCACCCTAGAGCGCGAGTAGTCATTAGATGATTTTTCAACTCAAAAAAAAAACTTGCGATATGTCTAAATAACACTGTGAACGTGTGTGCATGTTTAGTACAAAATATTTTGCAAAACTAAAAATAGAGCGCCTCACCATCAATGATTGCATAACTGCTTACCATCAGGTGGGATCGCAGTCAAGCACTGGATTATATCAAATAAAAAAAAAAAAATAGGCAAATACTCAATTGTTTAAATTGAACACACAGTTTGATCGTTTGAAACATTTTGATTGACAAAATACAATAGCAATTTTCATATTAGCATAAGCGTAATCAGTCTTTTAATGCTCCCATTGCTGGGACTCAGGCCTCCACTCTAGTAGAAGGAATGGGCCGTAATCCACCAAGCGGGCCCAGTGCAGGTTGGTGAATGTCACATGTCTTCGAATGTTTTGGTTCTAGGACATGCTGGTTTCCTCACGATGTTTTGCTTCACCGTTTTGAGAGTAGTAGTGATGAAAGTAATGCGCCTTACTAGTAATTTTCATATTATTTTCCTAAAAAATTAACAAGAAAATACAATCGAAATGAAATTCTCCTCCTTTTTTTTGAAGTCGGCTAAAAAAAGTAAATCTATTTAATATTTAATTCATCTGAGACAAATAAATTTGAAAGTAATCAAATAATTTATTAACAGTGATGAAGACAGATTTTTATTAAATAAAAATAAGATGACAAAAAGTAATATCAAAATGAATTACGAAATCCATTACAAATATATTATTGATAGAAAATATTTTCGTTCCAATAAAAGACCGATTTCACAATAAGACCATCGCATTAAAGTAAATAATCTTTTAATAAAACTTATCTCCATGAAACCATTTCAGAATTTCTGAAAAACCTTTACAGATACACGTGAAAATACATTTCTACCCTCATAAGACAAAAGGCAGTATCTCAAAATTTGTCGAAAATTCGTTGTGTTTTACGCCAAAATGTTTAAATCGCTCCAAATCACAAGGGCTTTCGGCCACCGTAGGCGTGGGCTTGCGGTCGATCAGCAATAGGTAGCTTGCCGTCCGGCTGTCCAGTAACCGTCCGGACCGTGCTCGAGTCGTTAGCCGTCGACGGCGCGTAGTATTCCACGCTTGCCTCTAAGAGATGTCAGCAAACCGTAGAGGACCAGCAGGGTCGAAGCCTACTGGGGCCATGGGTTGTGCGATAGAGAACCCCAGGGCCCTGGAACGAAGGCAAAGAAGGAACAGGAGTGGGTCTTAGTCAGAAAAAAAGGGCTACCCGTACTTATATATGTATATATCTTTACTGAAACAGTGAAAAAAAAACAATCATTTTTGGTAATATCCTAAGCCGCTAAACCGATGTTAGTGAAATTTAACTTGAGACATAGTCAAGGTCATGGAAAAGGCATTGAAATACTTTTTCAATACACTTCGAAAACCTGCTCTTATCCCACCGCATTTAGGCACGCAATTAACTGGTTTTTCGCACTAGTTTGGAAAAAGGTGTTATATGTATAATAATATCACATTTTCTGTATCAGGCTGGGCGCGCATCGACCCCCCGACTCGCACATCAACCACCATGAGCCCTGTTTATTTATGTCTTCATAAGTGTGTTGAAAAACTTCGTTTGATACATGTGGAAATTTGTCATTGCAGTCCTCGCCTCCATAACACCGTCGCCAAGGCTCGCGTGAATGCTGCCTCGATCACAGAGACAAACTTTCTCCACTTGTATCAAAATGTACTATTTATCAACTTGTAAATTTATACCACCCACGTGCAGCCGCGGGCGGAATCTTTTAATTAGTATACGTCACAACGATCACGGCAATCATTGTTCTTTTGAAAAATATTTTTTTCTCGATAATCCCTTTCATTGAGTTACCACTTTTTGGATTAGTACGACAGATTTAAAGGCAACTGCAGATTGCTGAAGGCTTACAGTAAGTCTGGAGGTCACTTAGCCTTAGACACATTATATTTATGATTTTATAATGGAGTTTAACTAAAAGATTTGTTTAACTTTGGAGTTCTTGGGCTGGCTTTGAAAGGTGTGAGTGAATTTAAAACTTGGTTAATTCTAAGCTTGCTTATAGATAATTTAGTGTTTGAGTTATTTTTAAGTTCTTGGTTTTAAACTTTTGACGAACAGATGGTAAGGGTTACTTTTTAAACTTGGGTGCTTTTTTCTTTTCTTTCTAGAAGTTCATAGATTTTTACAATAGCATAGCATAGCATAGTCGGCCTTATAATGTTCCCACTGTTGGGACTCAGGCCTCCTCTCTAGGAGAGGGAATGGGACGTAATCCACCACGCGGGCCCAGTGCGGGTTGGTGGATGTCACATGTCTTCGAATTTTTGGTTCTAGGACATGCCGGTTTCCTCACGATGTTTTCCTTCACCGTTTTGAGAGCAGTGGTGATGAAATAAATTACACAAAGTAATGCGCCTGACTGGGTTTGAACCCGCGACCTACAACTCCGTAAGTCGGGGCCATTACCACTCGGCCACCACTGCTCAATTTTGATTTTTACAAGGTTTATATTAATTTGCGTTGTTCATTGAAATGGTCTGGATTTTTTTATCTATTTTCCTAAATAAATTTAAAATGTCTTATTTTAAAATTGGAAAAAATATACATGTGACTTTGTCGCCCTTCCCTTTTATTTAAAATTTTATTAAATCAGTTTACAACATTATGATTTTTTTTTGTTTTAATTCACCAATTCGCACCCCAAAGGTTTGAAATTCATTTATTTCCATTACCTTCTCGTGTTTGGGTGACAGATTTCATATTTGTTCTAACTCAATCGGTCCAGTATATTCGAAGCAAATTAACTGTGACAGACAGATACAACAGTGATCTACTATGGGTTTCGTTTTTTTTTTAGCAGTTTGAAACCCTAAAAAGCAATGATAATTAAACAATCACAAGTATGTCATTTTATAATTAAAGCTTTATGTACAAGTTAAAAAAAACACGGCGAATTGAATGTAACGTAAAGTTGGGTTATTTTGGCCCAAGCTGGTTAACCAACACTTACCTAGTATGTTGCTGTTACTCGGACTTTCTCTCTAGAAGAAGAAATGGGCCGTAATCCATAACGCGGGTCCAATGCGAGGTGGTCGATGTCTTTTTCAAACACACAATTATTTATGTTTTTTTGGTTTCAGGACATGCGGGTTTCCACACGATGTTTTCCTTCACCGTTTTGAGAATAGTGGTGATAAAATAAATTAAACTCAGTAAAGCACCCTAAGGGGCATCTGATGACCACGTACCAGAAGACAATGGGTGGCTTGCCGTCCGACCGTCCGGTAACCGTCCGGACCAAGCCCAAGTCGTTAACGGCGCGTGCTGCTCCACGCGCGCCTCAAGGAGATGTCAGCAACTGTACCCAGCACTGGGGCCCAGCAGGGTCGAAGCCTACTGGGGCCAAGGGTCTGATTCTGAAAGGAAGACTCGGCCCTGGTACGAAAGGCAACGAAGGAACAGGAGTGAGTTTTTAGTCAGTAAAAGTCTGACACTATCTCCCGCCCCGCCCAAGAGCGGGGGATGTCATAAGATGATTTTCCCACCGAAAAAAAAAAAAAAAAAAACGTACCAGAAGACGCAACGTTGGTAGGCCATCCACAAGGTGGACCGATGACCTGGTTAGGGTCGTGGAAATCCGATTGATGCGAGACGCAAAGGACCGTTCCTCGTGGCAAGACTTGAAGACTTGGGGGAGGCCTATGTCTGATGAAATGATGATCATGATTATGATGATGAAAGCAGCTATCGTTTGAACCCACGATCTAAAACTTGTTAATCGGGGTCGTTACCACTGGATCATCTGCTCAGTAAACCTTCCGCACCTAACCCGAATAATGAACGATTTATCAAACTGCGCAAATCGTGAAAACCGATTAAAAGTAGGCGTTTTTAACGTTTGGACTATTAGATAGTGAATTTGCTGGCAATCAGTCAAAACTAGGTAATAGGTATTCAGCCTAGTAACAGTGAAATATGGTTTCGATTTTAGCATTATTAGAACTCAGTATTAGAATGCATTATTTGATGATTTTGTACCGAGAAAAAAGTAATATTAGATTTAGCTTTATTTTAAGAACTCAAAGATGTTTTTTTGACGAAGAGAACTTTGTTTGGCAAGTGTGAGTCGGTCTCATGCACTGAGGGTTCCGTACAAACTTACCTATGTAAATAGTTCAATTCACGAATGGAGTCTCGAAGATTTTTCCGAATCGCAATAAAAGTTTTTTATTTCTGACATAACAACAAATTTACTGTTTTCAGATTTAATTTTATACCTTTGCTATAAGAGTTAAATTTCAGGATTCTGGATTAACGGGAAGTACCCCGTGAATTTTGATTCCCTTGAGAGTGTCGAAATATACGTTTTATTTGCGACACATAAACGACCGTATCTTTTTTTTTAGTTGACTTAGAAGTTTCATTTTTTCACAGCTTCAAACGACCGCAGACTTGAGTATATGGTTTTAATTTCAACTCCTTTCGATACATCCACGCGATTCCGGGACAGAGGGTCTATAAGATAAAGGTTACAGACAGACGGACAACAAAGTGATCCTGTAAGGGTTCCATTTTGTACTTTTGAGGTACGGAACTCTAAAACACAATATACGTGGACGTTTAAAAAAAGTATTGCATTTATTTTTTATTCTGTTCCCACTTAGAATTACTCTGACACTCAGATCCGCAACAACTATTTTAGCCCATACATATATTTATTCCATGCGGGAATCGAACTCGCTACACGCAGCGCAACAGCCAAACATACCGTCAATAGTTATGAACCACTGATAGCATTTTTACCAGTAAAATTTCTTACCTTTGGACTATAATCTATATATATAAAAGGGGAAACTGACTGACTGACATATCAACGCATAGCCGAAACTACTGGGATTAGGAAAGTGAAATTTTGCACAAGGTTTCCTTTTATGACGTAGGTGAGCACTAAGAAAGGATTTTCCAAAATTCACTCCCTAAGGGGATGAAGCGTGGGCCCAAAGTTTGTATGGAGAAACCTACATTCACGCGAGTGAAGCCGCGGGCAGAAGCTAGTCTTCTTATAAATAAAAATGAATAGCTGTTCGTTAGTCTCGCTAAAACTCCAGAATGGCTGGACCGATTTGGCTAATTTTGGCCATGAAATTTTCATGATAGTCCAGGGAAGGTTTAAACAGTAAGAAAAAATGGAAAAAAACATGAAAAAAAAATCCGAATACAACGCCATCTCTAATTAAAATGTCATTATAAAATGAATTATGCTGTTCTGGTTATGCCAGTAGATGGGGTTATGCTGCACGAAGTTCCCCGGGTCAACTCATATAGTATAAAAATCTTAGCTAAAAAAAATCTAGGAAACTCTAAAACACGTCTAGCACAGTTCTTAGTTGATTGCAGAGATGACCTAGCTAGACAGAACCCTTTGCTTTATACAAAACGCTTTTTAGAAAAGACTTTGCCAAGAAAGCCCCTTCAAATGATAAGTCTCTCAAAGCAAAGGGCTTTAGAACTTAAAAAGTTTAAACAAAACTCATTATGCAAATATGTGTAGTCTTGTAATATTAAGCAAATACTGTACAATGGAGAGCAGTGGTGGCCGAGTGGTAACGGCCCCGACTTACGAGTTGTAGGTCGCGGGTTCAAACCCAGCCAGGCGCATTACTTTGTGTAATTTATTTCATCACCACTGCTCTCAAAACGGTGAAGGAAAACATCGTGAGGAAACCGGCATGTCCTAGAACCAAAAATTCGAAGACATGTGACATCCACCAACCCGCACTGGGCCCGCGTAGTGGATTACGGCCCATTCCCTCTCCTAGAGAGGAGGCCTGAGTCCCAACAGTGGGAACATTATAAGGCCGACTATGCTATGCTATGCTACTGTACAATGTTAATATGGAAAACATAGTTAAAAACCGGCCAAGAGCGTGTCGGACTCGCGCACAAAGTGTTCCGTACCGTTTGTAGCAAAAAACGGCAAAAAAACACGTTAGTTGTATGAGAGCCCCCACTTAAATATTTATTTTATTCTGTTTTATTAAATTATAAACGCGAAAGTTTGTATGTATGGATGTTTGTTACTCTTTCACGCAAAAACTGCTGAATGGATTTCGATAAAACTTGGTACACGGGTAGACCATGTTCTGGAATAGCACATAGGATACCTTTTATCCCGGGAGTATGTTCCCTTAGGATAATTTTCTACAATCACGTGGGCGAAGCCGCTGGCAGCAGCTAGTGTTTTTATAAAATCTTTAAACAAACCCTAAACCGTCTCTTGAGGGTAGTTTTAAAAAACGAATAATGTCAGCCTTTATAATTCATTTATGTTACAGTTTGTACCAAGTTTCAAGTTCATAAAACCCAGAAATAAGAATCCTGTATACAATCTTTAACACACCCTAAAATGTCTTAGTCCCCTCTTTGAGGAGTGGCTGGAAAGGCAACACGGCGTCCTTACCTTCCGCATGACGCAGGTCCTCACCGGACATGGTAAGTTCGGGAGGTTCCTGCACCGGATTCGTGCGGAAGAAACGCCCGGGTGCCACCATTGTGCGGACCGCCCGGAGGACACGGTAGAGCACACGGTAGAGGTGTGCCCCGCTTGGGCAGAGCAACGCCGTGTCCTCGTGGGGGCGATTGGCGGCGGCGATCTCTCGCGCCGGGCCTTGGTACAGGCCATGGTCCGGAGTGAGGAGGAGTGGCAGGCGGTCGCCTTCTTCTACGAAGCAGTAATGCTAGCAAAGGAGGCGGCCGATCGCGTGAGGCAACGGTCCTCACGCCCCAATCGCCGCCGGGATTCCGATCCCGATTTCCGGCCATCGTAGGCGCAGGCTTGCGGACGGCGAGCAATGGGTGGCTCGCCGTCCGACCGTCCGGTAACCGTCCAGACCGAGCCCAAGTCGTCGACGGCGCGTGCTGTTCCACGCGTGCCTCAAGGAGATGTCAGCAACTGTAGGGGCCTAGCAGGGTCGAAGCCTACTGGGGCCAAGGGTCTGATTCTGAAAGGAAGACTCGGCCCTGGTACGAAAGGCAACGAAGGAACAGGAGTGGGTTTTTAGTCAGTAAAAGTCTGACACTATCTTCCGCCCCGCCCATGGGCGGGGGATGTCATAAGATGATTTTACCACCGAAAAAAAAAAAAAAAAAAACCCTAAAATGTCTTATGGGGATAATTTTGAAAAACAAAAAAATTAAAACATTTTTTATTTATTTAGGTTACTATTCGTGCTAAGTTTCAAGTATATTGACCCACGAAATAAAATTTTGCATACAATCGAAATGCCCCCTTTACAACCCCTTAAAGGTTGAATTTCCAAAAACCCTTCTTAGTGCTCACCTACATAAATAAAAATATCTCCAGCCGAACATAGAACCTCCTTCTTTTTGAAGTCGGTTAATAAAAACTAGCTTTGTGCTAGATTTCATGTTTAGAGTTCCAGTAGTTTCGGCAGTGTGTTGACATGTCAGTCAGTCAGTTTCTCCTTTCATATAGAAGGTAGAAAATAGATAAACGTGCGAGCATCTACAAGATGTTATGTCGTACATGATAGTTTTTGAAACTATGTGTACGACATAACTTATACTATACGACTAAAATATACGACTAAAATATACTATACTACCAAGCTACCCCTCTAAGGCAGAGTCGTGATGCTACTCTCAATATCCTTTGAGGACCAAATGCATCTCCTTCCAAAGAAAATGCACTTCTTATGATACTCATTTGACAAAATCTACGTCGGCATTAATACCAGTCCCTTGGTGTTAAATTTCGATTTTTCTTGTTACCTAAACTCAATCAAAATTAAGTTCTCGTTACCCCGTAATAAGTCATAAAATTCAACGGTCATTTTCCTAAACTCTGTACCAGCTAATATGAACTGTGGAAAGCAAACAGTACACTCTGAAAGTCCGTCAAGAAACACAAAAATGACCCTTATAATGAAACTTGTAAGAACCATTATTACGTAACACAATTATACCGTAATCGAATTCGGACGTTTGTGTACGGCGCACACATATACATCGCGTTTTAGTAACCTTTCTTATTAATGATTAAAAGTCGCCCTTAAAGCTAGTGTAATTAAGTCGAAAATCGATTATGATTAATATAAATTGTACAACCTATTGACTCGCGGGACGGCGTGCATTCGGTTTTCCGACACGTTGACATTACAAACCAAAATCAATCTTGGTTAAGAGAGATAGAGTTCTATTCTGATTGCAGCGTTTCAGTGGAATACTATGTTTTCTGTGTGAAGTAGTAGCCACGGCCGAGGGCTGAAAGGGGTGCCGGCGGGTGCGGGGGAGGGGTAGGGGCAGCTAAAGCCTTTCCAGGTCTACTACGTTAGTACCGCCGCGTCTGTCGTAACGTACGCACGGATGGCGCGCACGAACACGCGCGTGCGCTTTACGATTTTTTTAAAACGTAATTTTCATCATCTCTCCTTTTCTAACAGCGTCTATGATTTTTTTATTGGTTTTTAAACTTTATTAGTTGTTTGTGAGCGCGAGTGCTGTGCCCAAGTGCCGTGGAGGTTGCACTACGTTGAGCGGCAGAGTTTAATAGATGCGATGCGATCGTTCGTACGATTGGTATACAGCGAATGTATGACCTACTTATGTAGGTATGGAAACGTACAGGTGGCAATATTTAAAAAGAATAGAAGGCTGAATGGAACGCTTGCCGAGTACACTTGAAATTAAAAATAGAACTGTCTAGCGAAAGCGCGGGAAACCACACACGGCAGGTGAAAAAAGGCGGGAACGGTATTGTAGTAGGAGTGTGTGCGTAAGGGAGATGCTATCTTATTAAAATTTCAAGTAGAATTTAAAATGGAAATTGTTCTGTAATCCTGCAAGCTTCTGACTGAAGGGAAATTGGGAATTAAAATATTAAGTAGGAAGCTGTTATTGTTAAGTTTATGATGAAGATGAGGTAGTCTTTAATTCTGAGACCGTAAGTACCTAGTACACAGCGTGTTCTTTCGTTAATCTTTCTGAAGTACAACATTTCTTATTCAAGGCACGATTTAATATCTAAAGTAGTCAAGTTTGTAAATAAAAAATGTATTGAATGTAACGTAGTGTGAGAATATGTATAAATAAAGTTTTTTCTTCTTTGAAATGAAATATTCAGGGTTTCTTGGTAGTAATATAATAATGTTGAATGATTTTTTTATGATTATTTAGTATTTTTATGGTTTTTTTTTGGTAGGTATAATAAATTTACCGAATTTGGAGTAGGTGTCCACATATCACGACATTCGTCCCTTTTTGTCATTTAAGTTAATATTTTGTCACCATCGTGATGTACAACGAAACTGGTGATGAATTCATATTTACCTGTTTTTTTTAGATCAGAAAAGAGTACTCATATCATTATCCACAAATCCTTGAAGCAAAATAAAATCTTGACTATTCATGACTCCTAAGAGAAAAAAGGGGAAGAACGGTGTTATTATCTGATATGGACTATACAGGGTGCATTTTTATGTATCTTAGTAAATCATAAAATTTGACTCAAGATTCATAAAATTAGAGAATCTGTTATAAATATAAAAGATATCTGATATCGACGGCCTCCACGTATACTATCGAAATTGAAAAAAAAAGAGTCATTTTCGTTATATTGCACTAATGGTAAGTAGAAGAAGACAGCTCTATCAGCTTTACAATTTTATATTTAAATTATGTACAAATTTTATATCTTATACTGTTTTTTAATTGAACGTAATCGAAAGTGCATAAAGTGAGCATGTTCAAACAGTGATGTCAATGTTTTAACGGTAATAAAATGAAAATGTAATTTTTTTAATTTCGATAGTGTGGTACATTGATTTATAGATATTCTGTTCGACTCACCAATTTATGTCAAGCATAGTTTGAGGAGTACTTTGGCGTTAATTGCTATTATGCTTGATGAGTTAATGAGCCATTAACTTAATGATTTGCCGGTAACAATATTATTGTTTTATTCTCTTTGGTACAATCTATTATATGTTGACCGTTTTCACATTTTCGCTTGCTATCGAAATTATGTAATCTTACTTTTTCGTTTTGTAAAATCATTTAAATGGTTTCCGAGTATTGCTTAAAAAATTAAGGGAAAATAAGTATGTTTTTGAACATGAAGGAGTAAAACTATCCTGTAACCTGAGCTTATACTATATAAGGGAAATATTTGGATTTTTGTTTGTATTGTGCTAACTCAAAAATTACTGAGCCTATGTAAAAAAAATTCTTTCACCAATACATTTCTACTTTTTCATTGACGCATATATTTTCTACTTTCTCTCAAAGCAAAGGCGCTGGAAGATGCTAGTTCGAACTAGATAGAAGAGATTAAATAATAACTTTTTGATTGCGGTATTTAAAGTTGGTGAAATGATTAAACTTGTTTTTTCTTATTTTTCTACTAAAAAAATACGTGGAATTAAAGGAATTTTCAACTTTAATATGCTGCAAAAGCTAACAGTACATATAGTATTTATAAATAATCTTATTTCTATAGCAATACCAAGAAAAACATGCAAAAGTCAATAAAAATATTTACCCATCTACTCAAACATAAGTGCTACACTAATGCCGTCCCTTTACGCAAGCCCACCTCTAGTTTACTAATACTAGAGATGATCCTCAACATGTACACATAAAAAGGGGAAACATAAATATTATTTTTACTACGACATTTTACGACAAAATTTATCGAGATATACATTAAATGTCGTAGCAAAGGTCTACGAAAGTTCGTAGTATCGTAGCAGTTTCGTAGCGCGCTACGAACTGTGTAATTGGGTAGTTGTTTATTATTAGAAGTGTGTATGTTTTATTTTATTTTTTGTGTGTATGTGTATTTCTGTTTGTATTTTTTTTATTTATGTACTTGTGTTTGTAATGAGTGGCACAATGAGCGGTATACTATAACGTCTCATTTAGAATATGGGGTTAAAGGCATCATGCTGTTTTTTTAGAGTTCCGTACCTAATGGGAACCCATTGCTAAGACTCTGCTGTCCATGTGTCACCAGGCTGTATCTCATGAACCGTGATAGATAGACTATTGAAATTTTCATAGATGATGTATTTTTGTTGCGGCTTTAACAACAAATACTAAAAACAGAATAAAATAAATATTTAAGTGGGACTCCCATACAACAAACATGTTTTTTTTTTTTTTGCTGTTATTTGCTACGGACGGTACGGAATCCTTGGTTCGTGAGTCCGACTTGCATTGAGCTGGTTTTTTATTTATTTAAGACAAAAGTAGTTTAATTTTGTAGCACATTGAACCATTCTTCCTACTGGGAGAATATGCCATGTTTTGATAACTGATAAATTGAATAAAAACTACCAACATTTTTTTTGGTAGGAAATCTTTAGGTAACTTCTGTATATCTGGATGGAGCGAGAGAGAGTCAGACTTTTACTGACTAAAACCCACCTGTGCTCCCTCAGTTGCCCTTTGCGTTTTATGGCCACGGTAACTCTTTCGAAAAATTGAGAGAGCGTCTGTCAAAAAAAAAAACTGTTAGAATTTTCATTATATTTATTTACTTATTAGGATCACCAACATGCACACTTAGAGAAATAGAATAAGTACATTAAAATAAAACATACGATTTAAAAACAAATAATATTAATAGATTGTTAATTTTCATCGGATCAAAGGAAAATAATAATAATTAGAATGATGTCAGTAATAATAGCACAAAAATACAGCACAAAAAAAGTAAAACTCACATGTTATGTATTTATATTATTCGTATAATTTATAAACAGCGCAGTGACTGTAAGTGATAGAGGACTATATAAGGTGATGCAATGACATAAATTTTCACTGTTTTTCATACAACCGCTCTGAAACACAGTATCTTGTGGATATTAAGGCTTTTATTGAAATCAATTTTTAAACTTGTGTTAAACTAATCCAGAAAAGACCTCTGAAAATCTGCTATTTTGTATGAACTTCATAATTTACTCAAAATTTAAAAAGTCAAAAAAGTTTAATAATAGAAACCTTGCAAATTTAATCAAGATTCTGAGTGACGACAGTCTTTTTCAAAAACTTTTAAGGGTTACAAAAAAAACACGTATTTTCTGGAACAAGCGAATTGTAACAGAGTTTTCAGGTGTTATCTGTCTTTTTTCGCTTTGCCTTTTTGTCAAAGATTTTTAGTTTTTTTTTTGCATTCTAACGCAATCTAACACGATTTTTCTTTGATCTATGAAGTAATAATAATAATAATATTTTTTTTGTATGTGTGTTTTAAGAAATATTTAAAAATATATAAAAAATAAATAAAGGAGATAATAATAATAAAAAGTAACAAGCTTTTAAACCATGCTCGATGTTGACGATAGGCGAGTGGAAAAGGACCCTCTTAAGTCCATGTTTGGCATAAATTGGATAGGTTGGGAGTGGATTACACCTGTCTAATGGGTAGATTGGCATCAATTATTTAACTGGTCCCCTCTATTTTGTCGTCGAGTTGGTTTAGTGGACTTTCAGGAGAACGATATTGTTTCTTTTCGAATTATACATACTTAGATTATGAAATAAGAGTTTTTATTGGTGCGGGAGTCAATGATATTTAAAAAAAAACTGTAACATCATTTGCCATTTTTCATTTAAAAATCCAAAAAGCGATTGCCAACTAGACCAAATTATTTTCGTCATAAATTAAAGCTGAAAGACGTTTATTGTTGGACATAGACCTCCCTCAAGTGTCGCCACAATGATCGGTTCTTTGCGTCTCGCATCAATCGGATTCCTTCAATCATCACCAGGTCATAGGTCCATCTTGTGGAGGGCCTACTAACGGTACATGGTCACCACTCCAGAACCTTTCGTCTTCATCGACCATCTGTTCTGCGAGCAATATGCCTTGTCCACTGCCACTCAAATTTGACGATTCTTTGGGTTTCGTGCTATGTCAGGTACTTAGGTTCTCCTTTTTTAAGTTGGGAAATCGTCTAAAGCGTTTTCATGCTCTAGGTTGGAGCGAGAGGGCGTGTCAGACTTTTAGTGACTGAAACCACGCCTATGTTCCTGCAGTTGCCTTGTGCGTTCTAGGACCAGTAGTATCCCTTTCATACTTTTCCACAGCAGTTCAGAGCCGTGGTGGCCGAGTGTTAACGGCCCCAACTAACGAGTTGTAAGTCGCGGTTTCAAACCCATCCAGGCGCATTACTTTGTGTTATTTATTTCATCACCACTGCTCTCAAAATGGTGAAGGATAACATCGTGAGGAAACCGGCTCCTATTCTAGAACCAAAAATTCGAAGACATGTGACACCCACCAATCCGCACTGGGCCTGCGTGGAGGATTACGGCCCATTCCCTCTCCTAGAGAGGAGGTTTGAGTCCCAACAGTGGAAACATTAGAAGGCCGACTATGCTATGCTATACTTTTCCACATGGCTCTAGTAGGCATCGGTTCTACTGGGCTCCTACGGTTTGCTGACAACTGTTTGAGGCGCGCGTGTTGGACATCTTCATTTCAAATTTTTTTATTGATTTCAACTACTACAAAAAAAAAAAAAACTCTTTGTCCTTTCGATTGATACAAAATAAATTTATAATCACACAATGTGAACGAACACAACACTAAATAAACACTGGCAAAGAATAACTGACAAAAAAAAATGATTTATCGTTTATATGATACGTACTCTCATCTCATGCTATGACCTGAGAACTTCTACCAGGTAAAATTTTTATCCGGAATGCATGAATATCTTAACCGAACACTACCCAGGGGAGTCATGTTAGCCACCGTCGATTTTCTTCAACGCATTGATTACGTAAAAATGGTAAAAACGGCAACCATACTACGATTTCGTCGAGATGTGTATTCATGATCCTGAATAAGGAAGTTGCCTTTAGAATTTATATTTTTAAAATCGTTTTCTGATTGTTGCGGGGGCGTTTGGTAAAAATAGAATAAAATGTGGCGTTTTTTGTTTGTTAACGTTATGATTTATATAAGATGAGCAGCCTGGCAAGGTTGCTGGATTGTTCAAAAGAGTTACTGTGATTTCTAGAACACAAAGGGCAACTGAAGGAACACAGATTGGTTTTAGTCAGTAAATCCACTCCCTTTCGCTCCGCCCAGAGTGAGAGAAGCTATTTAATGATTTCTTACATTGAAATCTATGGGTCTCGATCTTAACTCGTATAAACAAAAAATTACGTTGATATTAAAACAATTTTATGATCAATTTTAATGCACGTATTGTATCTTCTAAAGTCCTTAATTTAACTTTCAAGTGTCATTCAGACTTTGAACATGGGAAATTTTGCAATTTTACTTTTGTATTGAGCTTTAAAGCTGATGTTTTATTTTTATAAAAATATTTATAAAAGAATTTCCTATATGAACTCGTAAAATAATATCAGGCTTTTACTGCCCGGGCATGGCAAATCTCCGCAAAAACTTTATGGTATCCATCCTTATGAGATGTCAGCACGGGGCCCAACAGCTTCGAAGCTTACTGGGGCCATTGGTTGTGCGAAAGTGAATCCCGGTGGCCTTGGAACAAAGGCAAAGAATTCCTTCCTTCTCTCCAGGAGTGGGTTTTAGTCAGTAAAAGTCTGACACGCCCTCCCGCTCAGCCCTAGGGCGGGAGATGTCATTAGATGATTTCCAACATAAAAAAAAATATTGTACAGTCGGGGTCAAATTCAGTATCAATTTCATGTCATAAATACGAATACAACAGTGGTTAATTACACTAATATTATAAAGACGAAAGTTTGTTAGTGTGTATGTTTGTTACTTTTTCACGCTGATACTGCTGAAGGCATTTGAATAAATTTTGACACACGTTTAGACCATATCCTGGAGTAGCATATGAAATACTTTTTATCCCGGAAAAATGTTCCTTTGGTATAACTTCCTACTATTACGCGGGCAGAACCGCTGGCATCAGCTAGCAGTAAAATAAATGAAAACAATAAAAGCCCCTGTCGGGTACAGCCAAATCTAATATTTCTTGTCTATAGGTACTTTCGGTAACATAAGAATATATGCCTAACTTTTATCTTTACCCAAACAAATCCTCCATGAAACTTATAAATAAACAGGGTCTCGAAAACTCCTCTTCTCAATACATCTTACGATGCCTAAAAAACCGATCCCCTTTTACGTCTTCTGTTAAAAGTATCGAGACTTTTCCAATATGTAGTTTTGCTCGAACCAATCGAAATAAATCACTATATCTCGATTGTCTTGGAGTCGGTCGTACCGAATAATCGAATCGTTTTGTATCATCGATTCGTTGCAAGGGCATGTCGTAATCGATAGCAGACCGAATGACGGTTATTCTTTTTTGTGTTCTCTTTTTGAATGACAAGTTTTCTAATACAACTTTTTTTAGGTACGTATTTTTTTTTGTTATTTTTTTTGACTTGATACTAAGTCCTTTAAGCCATGACTTTGTACGAATAGTTAATTTGTTTACCATTAGAATATGGATGTACTGTATATTCTAATGTTTTTGTAGTATTTGGCAGCAAATGTATCAAGCCCACCCTCTCGGCCAACTTCGCTCAAGTTAGTCAACACTATAATAAAATTGTTAGCTCAATTTGTCCAGTTGTGTACACACTTGAGAATCAAAACTGCACCAATTTCACACCACAATATCCACTAGGAATCAAGTTACTAATAATATTATCAAAAAGCGACTGAACTTCAGTTGAAGAAATCCCGCCAAAAACCGTACATAATGTAGGTTTTAAAATAACACAGAATCTACATGTCTTGACATTTATGGCAGTTATAATTTTAAATTGATTGAATACAAATGACAGAGAGAATAAAAATGAGAACTGTAACATGGAAATAAATCTGTTTTTAACCCTCGACGGAAAGGAGGAGTTTTATAAGTTTGACTTATCTGTGTGTCTGTGGCATCGTAGCTCCTAAGCGAATGGACCGATTTTGATGCGGTTTTTTTTTATTTTAGTCGTTTAAAAAATCGAACTATAAAGGTACGGGTTGATGGAATATTTGAAAGAGTGGCCGTGGCTCTAGAACGAAAAGGGCAATTGGAGGATACACGTGGGTTATAGTTAGTAAAAGTCTGACACGCCCTCTTGTTCCACTCTTCAGCTGGGAGAAGTTATTTGATTATTTCCCACAAAAAAAAAGTAAATAAAGAGGTATGCGCGATATAGGATTCATGCCACTGAGACCATAGGACTTACCATGACGTGTTAAATGTCAAGCGTGAGAGCGAGAAAGAGGAATGAAGCTTTACACCCTATTATAGCTCCATTCCTTTGGAGGTATGCGGAACACAGAGTAAAGTACCTACCGCAAACCTCCGTTGAAAAGGGAGGCTCCTCCGTCCAGACGGGTGTTATGTCTGGTGGGCAACTGCCCGATAGATGATTTTCGAGCTGTTCTATATGTTCTAATCGCGCGGAAAACTTTAATTGCGCGATGCAGGATTAGTTCTTATGTGATACCATAGATGTCGCTATAAACAGTTCAGTTTAGGTCGTCAAGCTCGTGGTAGGGCCTGTTGGTAATTCAAATGCCACGACAAGACTATTAATTACACAGCCTAATAACACGTACTTTATTCTAGTTTTTCTTTACGAAACTATTCACTCAGTATAATATGTATATTGATTAAATGTTGGTACGAAGTAATAAATTAATGTGATTTACATTTTAAAGGGCAAATGAAGGCGATTAATAATAGAGAGTAGGTGGAAACAAAAATAATTTTAGTCAATCAAACCTGCTCAGACATTAGTCATGAACAACGTGGGCTGACTTGTATAATGATTTTAGTTGTTATTTTAGTCCTATGAAATAACTAAAATTACGCTGAGAAATGCCAAGGCAGTAAAATTGATGAATAATGTAGTTCTATAGATATAATTACTCATGAATTTTTTATCCCATGGGGGCTGACAGAGGCAGGCAGATACTTCAGAACTTCACCAGCTGTGATTTTTATGTAGTTTCTCCTTTTGATTTGTTCACGTTTATTATTGCTGTACTAAATGACCCGGCAAATATTGTTCTGCCTTTAACAAAGTGGAGGTTGAGGGTAAGAAATAGCCTATTCTTAGAACAGCCAATTGAACAAAAAAAAAAATGATAAAAATTGATTTTCGGTACTAAACACAGACACGAGATTTTTGTATATCTATTATATTTTAGTTTTTAATGCCAATTCTCGAACTAAAAAAAAAGGTTCAAATCTATGACAAAATCTTTTCAAAATGGGAAATTTGATAAGTTTTTGACATAATACGATCCTTAAAAATATGCATACATTAAAACCAATCTATTCATCTAGACCCAACAAAAAAAACCTTCTCCTTTTTGAAGTCGGTTAAAAATGGCGGCGACTAACACAAAACACGCAGATTCTAAATTCAAAACACACCTTCAATAAAAATAACCGCCAACTGTTAAAAAACGAACACCGCAAACAGTTTAAATCATGAAGAATGAGCGATGTATTTATTACGGAGATCGCTTGGCTCACGGGAGGGTTACCTTTGCCTCGGTCAGTGCGTGCCTTGACCGGAAGTCGGCCATATTTTATTTATAGCAACGTGTACCGGCGGGAAAAATAGCAGCGAAGACCTTTTATGCTTATTGATTTTGAATATGAAGGTTGGTAGAAAGTAAGCAGGTTTGCCAAACAGTTTAAATTACGTTTGAAGGTTTATTATTTTACTATTGTGTTTTGGATTTGATGTGATATGAGGATTATCTTACCAATTCCATGATTAGTAGAGGGAGAGCAAATTAAATCAAATACTCTGGATTTACTACAGCTGTAGTTTTGACGTTTGATTATAGTGGTTGTGTACAGACATACCTACTGCATTCAGTCAAGCGAACGGTAAAACAGGCGTCACATTGATATCAACAGCCCGATATCAACTATTGGTCAGTTGTCAGGAACACCCATCTGCTAGGTTGATTCTCCCTTTTCACCGGAGGGGATTTATGTGCATATGAACTGAGGGACCACACTATTCATTTTTCAAAATAAAAATAGTAGCATTTAGTAGTAGCCCAAAACAATTTTAGAACAAATATGGGAATTTGTAAACAAATATACTAAGAACTACAGCCCTTAAAGTGTGGTCCCTCAGTCCTCACAGACCATCAGCCAGATCTTGGAAAGGACTTGAAAAATTAAGGTATTACGGACATTAGTATATAGTAAAGAATTTGTAAAGATATATAATGAACAACAAAAGACAAAACATCAAAGATACAAAATATATAACGACTACATTGTGGTCCCAGACAAATGTTTAGTGGTAAGAAATGTACAATTTTAGGTGCGTATTATTTAGTAACATATTTTTACTCAAAAAGATTTATTTATAGAAAAGCTGTCAAACGTCAAAACGATTAGTCTGGCGATTGAAAAAATTATTGAAAGCAAAATAAATTAAAGTTTAATCAGGTATTTTTAGGTTATTGAGTTTATTTAAATCTGATGGTTTTAAAGTACAATTGGACGCGGTAGGAGGCGCTGGCTCAATTTTTTTTTTACGAAAAATAATTTTTTGGGTAGGACAACGTCTACTATAACCGCTAGTTAAATTAAAAATTTCTAATTCTATGAAAGCTTAGGTCATAAGTCTGTAATGTCATTTAGTAAGTACTTAACTAACCTCAGGTCAAGTCTAAAAAGCATTAGAGACATTAATGCAAAATTTAACTTAGAAATAATTTGTTGAATCAAACTTTGGTATTCTAGCCAAGTTAGCACTTAAGTTCACTAAGATCTATCAATTTTGAGGTGAAAACCGAATTATAATTTTATGCGAAATCCTGAGAAATTAAATTGTTTTTGCTTAATTATTTAGGGTTGGCAGTTATACGTAATTAGGAGTGATTTGGGAAATGGTATATTATTAATATTTATTAATTTATGCATCGTGTATGTCTAGTAGTGATACTAAGTATACTTAATAGGTAAGTAGACTTAATGTAACAAGGTATTAGTTGACACTTCGCGTGACCAAAGGAATGACTTTTACCTCGGTCAAAAATTAAGCATTGCCATACAACGTGGCAATGTGGCAATGGCGCCAGTCTTTTGGGCACACTTCCAGTCGACAGCTATGCGGAGGAATTTTTAGTCATATTTTAGGTAGGAGTTATTGTGTATATATTATGTAATTTTAATTAGTTATGTGTTTTTATTTTTCTTGTTATATCTATTTTCAAAATAAAATAAATATTTAATATTAAAAAAAAAAACAAGGTATTTTCTACGACTGGTAGAAAATACATTGTTTTTTTTTTTAAATTTCAGGGAAAAACGAAGTCTTTTTGAGAAATAGTTTCAATTATATTATAAAAATACTCTGCCGCGTCAGCCAACCTTAAAAATAAAACGAACTATGGTAGATAACATTTTTTAAATAAGAAAAAAGAACTGACCAAATATGATACAAAAATATAATACAAACTACAATATAAAAACTCCAACAAAATAACCTTTCTTGTATGAGAACCTCATTTAATTTTAAAATTTTATTATTTATTTAAAAATACATAATTCTGTAAAAATTTCAAGGTTTATGTGATACAGCTGGCTGATACATGTCTTCGAATTTCTAGTTCTTAGGACATTTCGGTTTCCTCAAGAAGTTTTCCTTCACCGTTACGAGAATTATTATTATTATTACTTGACAGAAAATCATAATATTCAGTATAATCTCCATGCCCTCATACCGTATTACTAGGGTCATTATAATTCATTTATGGTCTCATAATACGCAAAAGACCAATTCTCCCCAAAAAGAACAAACCTTAATAAACTAAAACAGCTTTATAAACTTCTTTTCAAATAATTATTTCGAAACTGACAGCCCTATTCAAAAACTCAGTTATGACTAGCTTGGTAATTGCTAAAGTTGATCTTGATGTTCAAAAGAAATCATCTAACTCCGCGACTATATCTTGAGCGTTTTCATGACAAGTGCTCTCTTTGGGTAACTGAACGGCTGTTGTTAATCTTTATTAAAATTTGGACCGCCGCTGCTGTTGGCCCAAGCTGTGTTATCAAGGAAACGAGAACGTTAAAGTTTTTATTTGTAGATTGTACCACGTTGTATTTAAAAGAAACTTAAATTCATATACGGACAGACTAAGCATAGGAAAATTTGCTGGAAGCATACAAGCCGTCCCCGCGCCGGGAGTCGCAAGACTACCGGCTACCGTAGGGTTTTCGGATGACGAGCCATGGGTAGCACGCCGTCCGACCGTCGGGTAAAGGTCAAGCCCGGGTCGAGAACGCACTGTGTTCCACGCGCGCCTCAAAGAGATGTCATCAAAGTTGATGGGGCCTTTTATGGTTGATGAGGCCAGTTATAGTTCAGGGGGCCAGATATAGTTGATAGGGCCAGTTATAGTTGATGAGGCCAGTTATAGTTGATGGGGCCAGTTATAGTTCATGGAGCCAGTTATAGTTGATGGGGCCAGTTACAGTTGATGGGGCCGGTTATAGTTCATAGGGCTAGTTATAGGCGCCTGCCAGGGCTTCGGATTGTTCGAAAGATTCACCGCAACCTTCGCGATAAAGGGCAACTGAAAGAAAACCGTGGGTTTTAGTCTGTACAAATCTGACACTCCCTCCTGCTTTAACCAGAGCGTTGATGATTTCCCATATAAATGAAGTAGCATGCCAACTAGGTTTTTTTTTAACTGAATAATGACAGAGAGAGCACTAAAAAAGAATTTATTAAAATTCCCTTTTTTGCTTTGTGTGGGATTTCATAAATTAACTTCTCCCTCTCTGGGTGGAGTGGTGTCACACTTTAACTCGCTTAAACCCTTCAAATAGGCGATGAAAATTAGTATGAAACTTCCCGGTTTTTGGCAATGGCTTGTCAATCAATATTACTGTCTATATTTTTCTAAGTTGCTCTTGATGTTTAAAATAAATTATCTAACTCCGAGACTATGTCTTAAACGTTTTCATGATAAGTGCTCGCGTTTTTTTTTTATCTTTAATGAAATTTGAACAAGTTGAGCTTTTGTTGGTCGCGGTGAGTTATTAAGGAAACGTTGAGTATAAGATTATTATTTGTATTGTATGCGACGATCTAAAGCAGTTTTGTATTTGGTCAATGAGTTTATTTTATTTCTCGCTAGAGTTCTTATACATTTTTTGCAGGTTTTTTTAATGATAATATCTATTAATATTGCCAGCGGCTTTGCCCGTGTGAAAGGGAACCTACGAGCTAAATTTTAAGTTTGATAGTTTCTGAGATTTCGTTATTAATCAGTGAGTGGTATTTCGCTTTTATATAAATATATCAGTTATTTTTCGTCAATTTTGTTTGACAGTAACTTATGATGACACTATCGAAAAAAATAACATGATTTAGGTTGTCAACTATTTAAAAACCTGCTACTATTTGACGATAATTAAAAATAGTTTATAGAAATCTGAAATGGGATACATTTCAGTTTTCTATTTGACACAATACAGGCTGTCAAACGATAATTCAGTTGCAGCCGTTGAATTTGATACTAGCTTGTTATTTCGGTGTTTAATTAAGACATTGAATCCTATTGATATTCACGCACGCACTTAATAAGTAAGACTAAATATATAAGTTTAGCTAGAATAGGATTTTCAAAGTCAATAATTAGAAAATTTATTAAGAAAATTATAATCATTTCATTCCGAAATTATTAATTATTATTAAAAAAATACAACTTAAAAAAAAAATATAAGAACCAACTTTATGCCTGCCTCTGTCGATCAACACAAACAAGAATATGAAGAATAAATATTTCTAATAAAAACTAAAATAAAAAAATAAAAAATTGCAAAACATAATCCCCACTCATTAGCCAAAGTTGGCAACTCGTAAATCACGTCTTATTACTAAAAAACGAGACATTATTAAAAGAACAATCTCCAAAGCCAAGACTTTCAAATAAAAAGGAAAGCAGAAATCTTTCTAAGAATTACAATTAAAATAAATTATCACATCTCAACGCGAAACAAAAGGGAATGGATGAGAAAAAAATCTTGGCCCATTTAATGAAATTTCGACGAAAATAGAAGAAGTTTCGAAGTAGGTAGAAAAGTAATATGCGTTAGGATTTCGAACAAAAAGTTAAATAGCGTATTAAGAATTCAATTTGTTTAATGCCCTCTTAACTTTAGGACGCTTACACACAGAGTTTAAACTTTTTATAATCTCTGGCACAAAAATTATGGGTCCTGCCTGAATGGTTTATGGATGAGAATGTTATGTAACTATGTCTGGAGAATAAACGTTTTAAATTTTCTTTATTTATTCACGAGTGACAGAAATATTGTTATAATTTTTACTCAGTTGAGTCATCTTAATTCTTTTTATTTCTATTATTTTCACAATATTCTCACCTTCTCTCTTTCAGATTTAAATAAATACAAATATTTATTACAAATTATTATACAATAAAATAATCAAGCGTGAGTTACGTGCGTTTTAAGTCAATTAAAAATCTATGAGTTAAGTGGGCGACAAAAGAAATCAATACATATCATTAAAAATTAAGTAGAAAAAATATTAATGTAACATTTTAAAAAGTGTAATGTGAAAAGTGTCAGATGACAGAAGAAAAGGACATCAACAATGAAAGAAAAACGGTGGGGGGTGAAAAAGAGACCAAAACATCTGTTCAAGTGCAAAAACAGAGCGAGATAGAAGAAGAAATAAGTGAATGCCAGTTACTATTCGAAAACCAAAATTCGAAATTTAAAAAACACGGTTTATCGTTAGCGCCAATTTTAAATCCACGCGTTCCAAAATCGAATGCTAAAATCACGCGTCGACCAAAATCGGTTTCTCAGAGTCGGCCATTTACAAAATCGAGTGTGTTATCCAAAGTGAGTTATTATTTCGGTTTAACCTCGTCGATGTCTCGTGGGTGCCTCAGGTTGAGTGGAATATGGTACGTGGTGGGAGTGGTGGTGCTCTTAGTGGCATGGGTGGGGGGAAGCGAGTTCCCAGAGCGGGAATGCTGCGATCCCGTGTACCCTCCAAACACGGCAACGACGGCCGCTGCACCGATTACACCGCCGATACCCAAGCTAGCAGGTGAGTGGTATTACTTGTATATTCGATTTTGTTTAACAGAATTTGTAGGTACCTAATATATTTACCAAGAATAAGTGGATGCACTCATCAAATATCTATGTGCTTATATACTATCTCATTGCTTACGGTAGCAAACGGTGTGATTTTTATTCTCTTGAACCTACTTTCAAAAAATTTAGGAGGTTTTAAGTTGCCAGTTTTTTTTTGTTGTTACTTTTACAGTGATATCTTCGCCTAATGTACACCGATTTTGACGATTCTTTTTTTTTGTTTTGAAGAATTTTTATAGCTTTCATGTTTGTCGAATGACTTTTGATTCAATTTAAAAAAGTGGTCTGTTGAATTCCATTCAACGGAAACAAAATGACATAAAAAATCTCGTTTAATGTGGAAGTGAATATATATTTTGAATCATTTTATTTTTTTGACGTCACACGTATGGATCAGTGGGTCGTCTTAAGGGCGGTATGTTTCCGAAAATGGCGAATTCGTTGAGAAGAGATATGTATGTGATATTAAAGTTATTATTACTCTAGAAGTGTGTGAGATTGGTTAATATGTTTATATGGGTAGTTAAGAGACTAACTGATAGCATCCGTTACGCCGCACGAATATAACGCGTAAAACCGTACTATTCAGTTGAACCAATTTGAAGGGAACTGAAGTAAGCAATATGTTACTTACTTTTTTGTTGATAATTATGCGAGTAGAACATACCACTACCATTAGACACCGGACCACACAATACACACAATGTAAGTTTATTTTATTTTCTTATTTTTTTTATCTTAAGTGTTTACAAGTTGTTTCTACATTGTGTGTATCTGTGTACGTGTGCCAAATAAAATATTTTTCTTTCTTTCTTTGACCACTAGACGTACGGCGTCGCGCTATCGCGTCGGTACATGGTAGACATCCCAACCATGCGTACAAAGCGTTTTGGGAACAGATTCAGTATGGGTACAGCTAAGGAGTGGAATTCACTGCCGGAGTCTCTGTTCCTTGATAGCTACAACCTACAACCTGTCTTAAAGTCAAGAGTGAGTTACTTCTAGGCAAGCGTGCTCTATCGTCCGCCAGATCATCGCTTACCATCAGGTGATAGTGGTCAAACGCGAACCTAACAATAACAATAAAAAAAAACCAAACAAATAACACAAATAAAAATAAGTCACTGGTAGTTAAGAGACTGACTGACAACGTCCGTTCTCGAACATGACGCGTATCAGCACCACTTAGCCTAACCATTTTAAATGGAACAAAATGGACCAATACATTTATTTGATACAGTTACCATCATTATTTAAACATCATTGTTTAAACGGTATTTTTAGCCTCTGTGACAAAAAGGTCATGTTTAAAAATACAACTCGATCCTTTTAAAGCTAAATAGCTTGGTTCGTATTTAAGGATCCGTTCTACTACAAAAATAAAATCCTTTTCCGAAATATATCAGGAAGTTTTTCATTTTCATGCACCGTTTGTACATGAACTGAACCATGAGCTGGACCTATTTGGCGCAGCCGTGAGATACACAATGTTGATGTATTTTTTAAGTTTTAGTATTTAAGTTTCGTTATCTCATTGTGTTTTCCCAAAAATATTTAAAAATGGTCACAAGTTGGACACCACCGACACTAAGTACAGCACAGGTCATGGCAGGTCATAGCGGGCATTAGACGCCAGCGCTCAGCTGGGTGCAGGAGCAAAACAACCCCTCGAGTCTGCTCAAATGTCACTGGACCATGCGGGTGCCGCATGGTCCAGTGACATTTGAGCAGACAACCAGTTAACATAACAAGCTCATAACTTTGTAATTTTACATGGTACAGTTATGAAATTTTGTACAAAGATTCTTTACATAAAAATACTACAATTTGTGTCACGGTGTTTGATGTCGCAGTCCTCCGAAACGACTTGACCGATTTTTATGGAAAATTTTGGGTATACTTCGTAAGTCTGAAAATAGGTCGTAAAGTATTTTTTACCCTCCCTCCATTTTTTGTTTGATAATATATATGCCAGAACCACGTTGTTCGGGTCAGCTTGTAATTAGTATATTCTACACTTCTACACTAATATATTAAAGAGGTAAAGTTTTTTTTTATGTACGCGGGCGAAGCCGCGGGCAAAAGCTAGTATAAATAAATTTCACAACTTTCACACAACGTCATCTTGTACCAAAATAAGCAGAACTTGTGCTAATATATATCTAAATACATATATAATATTATAGATAAATTACACCCAGACAGAACAAATGATCGTGTTTATCACACTAACATTTGCCTTGGGTGGGAATCGAACCGACGACTTCAGGCATAGCAGTCAGGGCCACTAACCACTGGAGCAACAGCCCAGTAAGATACAAGGCTTTTTTTATTATTGATTTAGGGGTATGTGGAACAGAGAGTAAAGTCCCACATACCTCCGTTGAAAAGGGAGTATCCTCCGGCCAGACGGGTGTTATGTCTGGCGGGCTACTACTGCACGATAGATGATTTCGGGCTGTTCTATATATTCTAAACGCGCGGAGAACTTTGATTGCGCGATGCAGGATTAGTTCTTATGTGACGCCATAGATGTCGCTACATTAGGGTCGCGTTTGACCACTATCTCACCTGATGAAAAGCGATGATGTTTAAAGTTATTTTTTATATCATTTTGATATAAAAAATAACTTTAAACATCATCGCTTTTCTTAACTTAACTTCAGAAACTGCTACAAAACTAAACAAATATCAAGGTGTTAAATAAGGCACATATTGACATTTAACTTGTTAGTTTAATCGTGATATAAGTATCTTATTATGCCACAGAGGAAATGCGGTAAAATGGACGCCCACTCGAATCAAGCTTGCGTGGGCTCATAAGCTAGAACTGTGTGGCTATTAAAACCACAGATTGAAAGTAATTACACCATTAATTTTATTGTATACCCTTGGAATTGTAATAGGGGATTATGTTAAAATATAGGCAATTATAATGGGGTTTTGAAAAGGCAATAACTTACGCGTTTTGATAATATTTTCATAAAATCAACATACGAGTATAACAACTTCTTTTTTTGGGTTCCGAGCCTCAAAAGGAAAAGACGGAACCCTTAGATCGGAGGATCATTTTGTTGTCCGTCCGTCTGTCTTTCTGTCTGTCTGTCAAGACCCTTTATCTCAGAAGCGCGTAAAGGCATCGAGTTGAAATTAAAACCGTATACTCAAGCCTGTGGTCCCTTGAAGCTGTGAAAAAATCAAACTTCTATGTTAACGAAATAAAAAGATACGATCGTTTATATCGTAAAACACGTACATTTCAACACTCTCAGAGGCATCAAATTTCAAAGGGTACTTCCCGTCGACCCAGAATCCTGAAAATTAGGAATAAATTTGAAAAGTGTGAATTTCTAGTTACGTCACAAAAAAAAACTTTATTACAATTTGGAAAAAACCCTTAGTGCGCGAGTCCGATTCACACTTGGCCTGCTTTTTTATTTTGAGAAATCAGAAAATAACTTTCTCAATAGTACGTGTGTTGAAAAAGTTATTTTGAAAACTCGCTCGTATCCCTAATTATGGTATTCATCATCTTCCTGCCCTTGTTTCGTTTTATTTGGGGTCGGCACAACACGTTTTTTTCTTCCATTTTGTCCTGTCATTCGTCACGCTAATGGAACGCAATTTATTGTTTTCGGCACTAGTGCAGGGAAGTGCGCTAGCTTACCTCCACCACAATTGATTTTAATTATCGTATCAGGCTGGGCGCTAAGCGACTGCCACGAACCACTGGTCAACCCCCGTTTATTTAATTCTTCGTAAGTGTATTGAAAAACGTTGTTTGATACACGTGGAAATTTGTCACTGCAGCACTCTTCAGGGTGGCTTTTAGTCAGTAAAAGTCTGCCATTACCTCTCGCTCCACCCAGGGCGGGAGATTTTCTAGATTTCATAATTGCCCACCCAAAACAAGGTAACAAAAACGTGACCATTCACAATTTTCTTCTTTAAAACCATTTTCTTGATAAGATTAAAATTGCGGTTGCAAAGTCGAAGTCGAAGCCAGATTAAGAGTATCCTACGTAAGGACATAGGCTACTAAGCTTGGAGTAAACTTGAACCCCAAGAAAGGCCTTGGGGTGCAAGCTTTCTCCGTACCTTATTTCATACGAAGTTCCTGCACCGGATTCGTGCGGAAGCGACGCCCGGGTGTCGCCACTGTGTGGACCGCCCGGAGGACACGGTGGAGCATACGGTGAAGGTGTGCCCCGCTTGGGCAGAGCAACGCCGTGTCCTCGTGGGGGCGATCGGCGGCGGCGATCTCTCGCGTCGGGCCTTGGTACAGGCCATGGTCCGTAGCGAGGAGGAGTGGCAGGCGGTCGCTTCCTTCTGCGAAGCAGTAATGCTAGCAAAGGAGGCGGCTGATCGCGTGAGGCAACGGTCCTCACGCCCAAATCGCCGCCGGGATTCCGATCCCGATTTCCGGCCAACGTAGGCGCGGGCTTGCGGACGGCGAGCAATGGGTAGCCCGCCGTCCGACCGTCCGGTAACCGTCCGGACCGAGCCCAAGTCGTCGACGGCGCGTATTGTTCCACGCGCGCCTCAGGGAGATGTCAGCAAATCGTAGGGGCCCAGCAGGGTCGAAGCCTACTGGGGCCATGGGCAGTGTGAAAACGAAACCCGGGGTCCTGGGACGAAGGCAACGAAGGAACAGGAGTGGGTTTTTAGTCAGTAAAAGTCTGACACTATCTCCCGCCCCACCCAAGGGCGGGAGATGTCATAAGATGATTTTCCCACCGAAAAAAAAAAAAAAAAAAAACCTTATTTCATACAAACTGTTTTTTTTTTATTGATATAAACTAGCGCTTGACTACTTAATGGTAAGCAGTGATGCAATCGTTAATGGGGAATCGCAATAGTTTATTTAGTGCCTATTCACTCTAGCTTTGAAGACGCCTAAATCATAATCGGATGGGAAAGAAAGTAAGAAGTTTTTTTTTTTAAAAGACCGCAGCAGGTGTACGATGAAATATAAAACAAAAACCGGGCAAGTGCGAGTCGGACTCGCGCACTGAGGGTTCCGTACAAAGTTATCTATGAAGATTTTTCCGAAACGAAATATTTTTTTTTTTGTGATGTAATTACAAATTTTCAGTTTTCAGATTGTTTTCCCATACTTGTGCTATGAAACCTTGCTTTATATCAAATTTCAGGATTCTAGGTCAACGGAAATTACCCTATGAATTTGGTTTCCCTTGAGAGTGTCGAAGTATGCTTTTTTGCGAGATAAACGGCCGTACCTTTTTTTCCGTTAACTCAGAGATTTGATTTTTACACAGCTTCAAGAAACCGCAAACCTAAGTATATGGTTTTAATGTCAACTTCCACGCGTTCTCGAGATAAACGGTCTTGACAGACAGACAAGGCACTAAAGGACCGCCTATAAGGGTTCCGTTTTTTCCTTTTAAGGTACGGAACCCTAAAAATAGACGGCTTTTCCAAGCAGTTTGCTTATCAACCCAGTTAATATTTTCTTAACCTCTGACAAGACCAACAGAGGATATTTTATAAAAAAACAATCTAGTTTATTCAAAGGTTTCCTGTTTCAAGGCTACGAGGGAGGTCGCGTTGAGATTGCACTTTTCAGGGTTCTATCGGCATTTTTCTAAGCTACTTTATTGAAGATGTCTTTTTTTTCATTTTTCTATTCATCCTTGAAGAAAATGTTATGTGAGCGTGAGTCTCTACCGTTATAATAAATTTATTTTTAGTTTTAACTTTTTTATGAAAATACTTGTATTTTGTTTGTTGCTTAAAATATAGCGTTAAAAAATACCTTCGCATCGCTGTCGACTAGAAGTGTGTCCAAAAGACTGGCGGCATTATCACATTGAATGGAAATGCTTAATCTCTGACCAAGGTAAAAACAAAGCCAGCACTTGTGTCTTGTCAGGCTTGTTTGTTTGTAATGAATAAACTTAAAAACTACGGGTTCGATTTAAAAAAAAGTTTCGATATTTACTAACAGACAAGTGTTATGTGTGACATTTTGAATGACACTATTTGACATTTATTAGGATTCCGTACCTCGATAGGAAAAAACAGTCTGTCTGTTAAGACAATTTATCTCGGCAATGCGTGGAGGTCATCATTATCATCATCATCATTTCAGCCGAAAGACGTCCACTGTTGGACATAGTCCTCCCCCAAGCGTCGCCACAACGACCGATTCTGTGCTTCTCGCATCCATCGCACTCCCGCGACCCTCAACAGGTCGTCAGTCCACCTTGTTGGAGGTATCGAGTTGAAATTAAATCCATATACTTGGGTCAGCAGACCCTTGAAGCTGTGAATGTCACAAAAAACGTGTATTTCTTCTCAAAGGAATTAAAATTCATAGGGTACTTCACGTTACACCAGAATCCTGGTGATGAAATTTGGCATAAAGCAAGGTCTTATAGCACAGGTACAGGTATAAATCTGAAAGCAGTAAATTTATTGTTGCGTCACAAAAAAAATATTTTGACAAATAAAATTATCTTCATTCGTCTTCTTCTTCATTCATTAGGGAAGCGGGCGAAGCCGCTGGGAGAAGCTAGTTCCTTATATTATAATGTTTTTTTTTTATATATATTTAACTTGCCTTTGCCAGCGGTGTCACCTGCATACAAGTCTAAAATAATCTCAAGGAAACGTATAATGTTAGATGAAAAGTACCCTTTTTTCGGTGGAGCGGGAGTGCGTAGACTTATACTGACTAAAACCACATCTGTGTCCTTCAGTTGCCCTTTCCCTTTCTGAAATTCCCCAAGGCCCTAGCGAGCATCAGCCCTACTGGGCCATTATGGTTTTGCTGATATCTCATTGAAGCGCACGTGGAACACTACGCGTCGTCGACGAATAGGGTTCAAGTTCTTACCGGACGGCCAGACAGCGAGCTACCCATTATTCGTCGTCTGCAAGCCTACTGTGGCCTAGGGATCAACGTGCGACTCCTGACGAAATGAAAAGTACCCTTGTGTCTTATATTCAAATTCTTTTTACCGTTGTGACGTTATTGATTAAATGGTATTCCCTCCCTAGCGAATTTCGGGCATAGTTGCTAACTTCAAAAGTGATTAACCAAGTACGGTTTACGGTACGGAAGTACATTCTGTTCCTTTAACCTCAAAGTCAGATAGGACAGAAATCTGACACGACCAGGGAGAGATCAGCACCCCTAGCCAAGTTGATAATCTGCAATCGTTAACGCTAGCGAAATGTATGGGAATGACATCATCTCGACGTTAAGTTACGTGGTCAGAACAAACAAACAGAAAATTCGTAGCCAAGTTCACATCGTTCAAAAAGATAGAAATGAATTGTTATCGTTTCTACAATGTTCATCGCTACATCCTTTGTTATTGTCAAACGACATTGTAGAACGAGCGACTGACTCAGGCGCGTCAACATGGATACCAACTTATCGTTTTCTACAATTGCTAACACCGAGGCGTTACCGATTGGAGAACGGAATTCGACACGAAACGGTCGTAACTTGGCTAGGGGGGCAGGCATTGGACCAAAGTGCAAGTTCAACAATAATTTATTTCACATAGGCCTAAATGGGCTTATAAAACGTCAAAAGCTAGTGCACGGTTCCAATTGGTCGTTTCATATGGAGAAGAACCAGCAAGAAACGTTATGGTTACTCTTTTAAAAAAATGATTGTGTTTTATAATATTTTCATCTAACAATATAAATAGGTATGAAAGGACAGTTTAGAACAGTCAATATGTCTTCTTCTTCATCCTGCTCTTATTCCATATTACTTGGGGTCGGTGTCACCCGTCACACTATCACTGACTCCCTTTTCTTTCATATCTCTCCTCATACAATCCATCAATCTTTTCTTTGGCCTCCCTCTCCCTCTATATCCATCTACATTTATACTGAGAACTCTTTTAGTAAAATGCGTTTCATCCTTCTTCTTCACATGATCATACCTAGACAAACGATTAACTTTCAACTTTTCAGTCACTGGCGCCACTTTACGCAGAACAGTCAATATATCGGGGCATCCAAAAACAACTATCGTACAGCTGCCCCTACCAGACACAACACCCATCTGATCTGCGGATCCTCGCTTTTTCCACTAATTTAGGGGCCCCAATAGAGTCGAACGTTAAAACAATGGAATAGTAAGCTCCACTCAACGCTCTACGGATGTTGAGTAAAGCTCATGACGCCTACTAAGCTTAAACTTACTCTTATGATACGACATTATGTATCAAAGTAACGTATTCATTTTTCTTCTTAATGTAGTTACTATTATTCCTTCCATATATTTATGTGTTTTTAGGGTTCCGTGCCTCAAAAGGAAAAAATGGAACCCGTATAGGATCACTTTTTTGTCCGTCCGTCTGTCTGTCTGTCTGTCTGTCTGTCAAGACCCTTTATCTCGGGAACGCGTAGAGGTATAATATAGAGTTGAAATTAAAACTATATACTTATATCTGCCGTCTCTTGAAACTGTAAAAAAATTAAACTTCTGAGTTAACGAAAAAAAAGCGTATATTTCGACACTCTCAAGGGAATAAAAATTCATAGGGTCCTTCTCGTTGACCTAGAACCCTGACATTTGGCATGAAGCAAGGTCTTATAGCACAAGTATAGGAATAAATCTGAAAACTGAAAATTTGTATTTAAGTCACAAAAAAAAAAAACTTAAAAATCTTTGAGACTCGATTCGGGAATTGAACTATTTACATAAGTTAGTTTGTACAGAACCCTCAGTGTGCGAGTCCAACTCGCACTAGCCCAGTTTTTTTTTTATTACAATGTCAAGCGGTTTTTAGATGTCATAAGCGTAATCAGCCTTTTAATGTTCCCACTGCTGGGACTCAGGTCTCCTCTCAAGGAGAGGAATCCAACATGCGGGCCCATCCAGTGCGGGTTGGATGTCACATGTCTTCGAATTTTTGGTTCTAGGACATGTCGGTTTCCTCAGGATGTTTTACTTCACTGTTATGAGAATAAAATAGAATAAATTTTATTGTACACCAAATTATTAACAATTTTACAGATTACACAAAGTAATGCTCCTGGCTGGGTTTGAACCCACGACCTACAACTCATAAGTCGAGGTTATTACCACTGGGCCACCACTGCCTCTATTGGATGTCGGTACATCATTATTAGGTGGGCTTCGACATTGTTCGAAAGAGTTATAGTCATAATAGTTTATTGGTAAGGGATTCTTAGAAGTCATATACAGAATGTTTTATTATACTTAGTCAACAAATGATTACTTAAAATGTCAAATAATAAAGAATGTCAAACAAATAAAATAAAATACAAGAAATCTAATAAATAGAAGTTAAATCGCAAATTATAATAAAATAAATCATAATAAAAGTCACAATAATATTCAGTCCGAATTAATATTCAATCGTGAAAGTTAAATTAAATCATAAATTCGTCGAAAGAATAAAAAGCTTGCTCGATAAGCCATTTTTTATAGTCGGGCCACCAGAAATAGCTGCAGGCAGTTGGTTATAAACTGTCGGGTCTACAACATGAGTCGTTTTGGAGGATTTGGCGAACGTTTTCAAAACCGTCGATAACTGACCCCTGCAGCAGGCAGGGGGTCCTACGGATGTGATGACATTTATTTGAGGCGCGAGTCGAACACTACACGCAGTGGATGACTCGGGCTGCGTCCGGAGGCTTACCGGACCGCTCGACGGAGTAGCTCCCCATTGCTCGTCGACATTATGCCAAGGTGGAAGTGGTGGTAGCTCGAACTGGCCAAGATACTCCTACAATTGCGTATCTCTACTCGTACATACTGTTTTACTGCCCTATTATTTTCCTAGAAAACACACGATAAAGGTGAACGCACAATTATCCGTGTCGAACGCATCAAACGCATTGATAGAAAAGAATTTCATAATTCTTTATATAAAATCCTATGAAAACCCGCACACCTAACCGAATCACCCGAATCTGGAAAGACTACAGAAATCCTAGATGAATTCGGAATCACCAAAGCACTGCCTTGGTGATGTATTTCACTTTCTCCATCTTCCATTAATAAAGGTCTTATAATAAAAACCTCATCAAGATCCATCGCAATAAACGTTGTTCATTTGATAAATAAAGTACTAAAACAAGAAAAATAAAAATACTTAACTAATTAAAACTATATATACACTAAAGACTAACTCCAAGCTAAAATATGGCGACATAAAACTCCTCCGCATCGCTGTCGACTGGAAGTGTGCCCTAAAGAAAGGCGTCATTGCCACGTTGTCATTTTCATATGTAATTTCAGTGTAACAATATAAAGGAAATATAAACGATTTCTTCGACGCGATCGAATCTTTCAGTGCGGATATACCCCCCTAGCTAAGTTACAACCATTTCGCACCTGAGTCGGCCGTTCGGTCTACAATGTCATTCTAAAATAACAAAGGATGTAGCGTTGAACATTGTAGAAACGATAACAATTCATTCTATCATTTTGAACGATGTGAACTTGGCTACGAATTTTCTATTCGTTTGTGCTGACCACGTGACTTAACGTTGAGATGACCTCATTCCCATATATTTGATTTGTTTTCGACTAGTGTTAACGATTGCAGATTCTTAACGTGGCTAGGGGTGATGGTGTGCGAGGCCTTCTTGACTTCGTTTCGTTCGACACATTCGGCCTCGGATCAGTGTGCGTGTACCTTAATACAATTTTCCTTGCGTATTGCTTTCACAGTAAACATCCACAAATCATGGCTGGGCATGTTTGAATTGTCTGTGTGTTTACTGTAATACCGGTTCACTGTGAATGCATTTACCCTGGTCGGTAAATTTAATTATTGGTTTGATAAACCTTGTTTTATGGGACGTGAACCAGTGGACTTGAACAGTATTGTGTATTTGTGAGCAGTGGTGGCCGAGTGGTAACGGCCCTGACTTACGAGTTGTAGGTCGCGGGTTCAAACCAAGCCAGGCGCATTATTTTGTGTAATTTATTTCATCACCACTGCTCTCAAAACGGTGAAGGAAAACATCGTGAGAAAACCGGCATGTCCTAGAACCAAAAATTCGAAGACATGTGACATTCACCAACCCGCACTTGGCCCGCGTGGTGGATTACGGCCCATTCCCTCTCCTAGAAAGGAGGCGTGATTCCCAACAGTGAGAACATTATAAGGCCGACTATGCTATGCTATGGTGAATAATTTGGAACAAACTTAAAAGCTAGTAGGTACCAACATGGGTTTGCGGACGAGCGACAGGTAGCTCGCCGTCCTCCCGTCCGGTAACAGTCCGGACCGAGCTGGAGTCGGTGACGGAGCCTAGTGTTTCACGAGCGCCTCATAAAGATGACAGAAAAACCGTAGGGACACAGCAGGGCCGAAGCCTACTGGGGCCATGGGTTGACTTCCGTAAAGAAAACCCTCGGTCCTGGAACGCAAGGCAAATAAGGAAACTAGGTGTGGTTTTAGTCAGTAAAAGTCTGACACGCTCTCTCGATTCACCCTAGAGCGAGAGAAGTCGTTAGATGATTTCCCACCCAAAAAAAGTAATCGGTGTTTCTATAATAGTTTCGTCACTTCGTTTTTTAACACCGACTTCCGAAATAAAAGTTATTTTGCAGTTTTTAGTGTTTTTTTTTTTACATTGCAGTCGGTTGTATTTTTTTTGTAAAAAGTTTAGTTGCGGTACTACAACTAAAAAGTGTGGGGTACTTGTACGTCAAACTTAAAGTCATCGCGTATACGTATAAACAAAGCAATTTTACTTGTTACGACAGTTCTGCTGTGATCCTATATATAATTCCGTTCTATATCTTCGAAGTTCATCATCAAACCATAACAATATTTCTATGGGACCAACTCGGAAGTATAACCTTTCAATCAAAAAAAATATTTTCAAAATCGGTCCACAATTGACCGAACAACCGGTGAACACACACAAAAAAAAAACTTTCAGTGGAAATAGAACCTCTCTTTTTTAAGTCGGTTAAAAAAAAATCGTACTTTTGTATAACGCCTACAGATTAACTACAAATATCGTGCGACTTTGGTTGTAATATCTGTCTAGTTTATCAGTGACGTCCGCGTCATCACATTTCCAGGTAACATTAAACTGACATAGTGTGTTGAGTTTCAACCTTACACCGTTGTCTAATTCTTGAGTGGAATGTATTTAGTTATCTAATCTACTTAAAACATTTTGAGACTTTACAGTATTTTATGAATTTAAAATTTATCATTGTGGGGATATTTTTTATGGATGTTCTGCACCCTGGAGCCAGTGGAGGGACTTGTCTATCTCTTACTAATAAAAACCAAATGCTATTCTGCAGCTATCTTTGGTCCGGTTCTATGCGTCTCGCATCCGATGCATTTTCACAACCTTCACCAGGTCCTCTTTCCATCTTGTGACAGGCCTACCAACGATGGGTCTTTCGGTACGCTGTCACCACTCCAGAACGTTTTGGTCTCATCAACATACTGTTTTGAGAGTAATATTCCTTATTCGAAGCTGTTCATTAGCATTACAACCGAAAGACATCACACTGTTAGACATTTTTTTAGGTGGGATATCATCCAATGACTTCTCCCGCTCTAGGGTGGGGCAGAAGGGCGTGTCAGACTTTTACTGACTAAAACCTACTCCTATGTTCCTTTTTTGCCTTGTATCCCAGGACATTAGGATTCACTTTTGGACAATCAATGACCCCAGTAGGCTTCGGTCCTTTTGGTCCCCTACGTTTTTGCGGACATCTCTTTGAAGCGCTGGGAATCGGGGTCGGAGTCCCGGTGGCTGGGGCGTGCGGAAGTCCATTCCCTCATGCGTGCGGCCGCCTCCTTCGCTAGCTTTACTGCTTCCCAGAAGAAGGCGACCGCCTGCCATTCTTGCTCCTCGCTCTAGACCATGACCTGTACCAGCGTCCAGTATCTGATCTACATAGAAACATGTTGAGACTTTATAGTGTTTTATGTATTTTTTAAATTTTTATTAAAAGCTGATTCTCATGGATGTTCTGCAACCTGGGTCCAGAGGAAGGGCCTGTCAATATTATCATTATCATTTCACAACGACCGTATCGCCACAATGACCGGTCCAGGCCTCTCGCTTCCTTCGTATTCCCGTGACCCTCACCAGGTCATCGGTCCTCCTTGTGACAGGCCTTCCAACGCGTTACGAGTAATATGCCCTGCCCAGTGCCACTTAAATTCTTCGGGCTATGTCAGTAACTTTGGTTCTCCTGCATCTTCATTCTTGATTCGATTACGCAAGGAAACTCCTAGCTCTTTTAGGTGTCTTTAAACCTACTGAGGAGACCAATAAAATTGTGAGCGACCACGTTTCAGAGCCGTATGTTATCACTAGCAACACGCACTGGTCGAAGACTTGTCTTGAGACTATACTTACTGAACGAGAAAATGCCGCGCAGCTTTCCAAACGGTGCCCAGCCAAGTCAGATCTCATTTACATAAACGAATATATTTGTGATGATAGCCCGATTGTTATTATATGTTTAACATAAATTACTAATAACTGTATGCTAAAGACGAGACCCTAACAATGAGAGCTGGGATTTCAAATTAATTCTCTTGGAATATTATTTTGGAGTTGGTTTACGAGGAATATAATACGTTATATTATTTTCTTGTGTGTAATTGTGTATTAATATCTTGATTTAGTTAATAGATATACTCATACTTACACGTGTAATTATTATACAAGGCTTTTTTTAAGGGATTTTTTTTTTGGAAATTATGAAATGACTTAATATAATATATATAATATCACAACTATCACACAACGCCGTCTAGACCCAAGCTAAGCAGAGCTTGTGTTATGAGTACTAGACGACTGATAAACATACTTATAATTTCTAAATACATTAATATTATAGATAAATTACACAGAACAAATGATCGTGCTCATCACACAAACATTTGTCCTGGGTGGGAATCGAATCCACGACCTCCGGCGTAGCAGTCAGGACTAGTAACCACTAGATCAACAGGCCAGTCAAACTCAACAGTCAACCTCTCCCGGTCTAGAGTGAAGTGAGAGGGTGTTTCAGACTTTTACAGACTAAAACCCATCTACTATCTTCATTTAAGGGACTTACAACGTTTGAAAAAGCTGTCGAGGCCTTAGGCCCATTATACGGGGCTGGGGTATTTATTAACATTCACATTCTCTCGGTGTCGCTCGCCGTACGTGTATACGTACAACGTATCGGACACTCCGCTGGAGCGCGTCACAACAATCCGCGATCTTGGTGTCACGTTGGACACCGAGCTGACTTTCAATGACCACATAATCGGTCTGTGTAAGCGAACACACCAATCCCTGGGGTTCATCTTGAGGCAGTCGGCTCGGTTCACTAGCAAACACGCAATTGTTGCCATATATTTCGCGTTTGTTCGTAGCAAGCTGGAGTTTAATTCGATTGTATGGGATCCACACGAAACAAAGTACATTCTTCTCATAGAACGGGTACAGCGTAAGTTCTGTCGGTACCTTTACATGAAAATGTATGGGTATTATCCCTACTTGTATCCCTCTCTGTTCGTATCAGGAATGGTGGGTATTGATACCCTCGAGCTGAGACGCAAATGTGCGCTCCTTGTGCATTATTTTTTGTTGTTTAATGGTAAAATTGACAACCCTACGACTCTGTCGCGCTGTGGTCTATCCGCGCCGCCTCAATACACGCGACTGCGCTCGCGCCCACTGCTAGCGACTTCAAGGGTTCGGACTCGTACCGCACAGTATGCGGCAACAAATCAGGCGGTGTCTTTGCTCAACACACTGACTGCTCAGCATCCGGATGTGGACTTGTTCCACTCAAGTGTGCGATTGTTTTTGGAGAGGTGCAGAGAATGTTTTGGCGGTTGATTCGATTTTCAGCAGTTGTATATTGCAAATATTATAATGTAAATGTAAATGTAAATGTAAATGTAAATGTAAATGATTATGATTATGATAATGATGATGATTTTTATTAATTGTGTTATTTTGTGTTTTTTTTTTCTCACTATATATTGTATTGTAATATAATAATGACTCTCTGCACGTGTTGGTTTCGACTGTAAGTGCAGAGAGTACCTGAAATAAATAAATAAATAAATAAATTAAGGTCTCTTGCCAGACTTTCACTGACTGAAACCCACCCCTGTTCCATCAGTTGCCCTTTGCGTTCCAGGGTAACCCTTTCAAACAATACCATAGCCCTGGATAATATAACACGTGTACGTATCTTATTTTCTCCGCCCAGAGCAAGAAATATTATTTTATGATTTGCTATACGAAAAAAAAGACGTCTCATATTATAGTATCAAGACTTGGTGTTTCCCCAGCTACCAAGGCCCCGAACCCGGCTATCAGTTAATAACAGGGTTATACACACACAGGTAAACAGGTATTCATAAAGTTATAAACAGGGCTCATTGCTTCAAAATCTTGTATGATATAGTAAATTTTGGTTTTCACACTCGTATTAACACTAATCTCTAGTCTTTTTGGAGTTCTAATAGAAGACTAATATTTTTGTAGAAATCAATGTTCAAATAACACATTTGACCATGACGGTATGATGAGGGTCCTAAAACAAAGGCTGTGGGATCGTTCTAAAGAGCTACTGTGACCGTGAAACGCAAAGGACAATTATTGAAGAAATCTGAGTGAATTTTAGTAAGTAAAAAACTGACACTTGCTCTCGCTTCACCTAAAGCGGTAGAAGTTATAAGTTGATTTCTTTTTCTCAAAAATGGGTCCTAAAAACATCTTGAATAGATAAAATACTGAATACTTGAAAAGTTTTCTGTGGTTTTATTACAGACCCATATTTTCTACGACAAGAGTTGTTTTTACCGTATTTTATGACAGACACCAGTTGAAAAAACCCTGAATTATCGCCTCATTAAGTCATCAAACCAATATACCGCCATACTTATGTATCAGAATACCATTATAAATGGGCTATAAGTAACATAACCCTGCAATATGCGTCTAACGGAGCCCAAATTGGAGCCAACATTTGTATTCATAAACGTGAAGCGATGGTCTGGAGCGATAGCCGCGAGCCTTGGTGCCACTGCCAGCGATAAGAAATGCAGATTGCATATACAATGAACGCTGCAATTATTTGTTGATTATTGTTGTGGTTTAAGTGAGTTATTTTGTAATAATAATATAGTAAAACATCACCTATAATTAGAGGAGTAAGGTAAAGCTTGCCACGGGTATTGTGAAAAGTGAAACCAGGGACTCTGGGACAAGGCAAAGAAGGAACAGGAGTGGGTTTTTAGTCAGTAAAAGTCTGACACACCCTCTCGCTCAAGAGCGAGAGATGGATGATTTTCCCACCAAAGCCGACAAAAAATCCATTACTGGGGGGCTCAGAATCATATACTAGATCCGTGGTATTCGTATGTGCGTCGATGTCAAAGACACCCTGTATAGGATACCACGACCTTTTAATTAAATTTCTCTTATCTTGTTAAAGAAAATAAGCTCCCATATCACATAAAAAGTAACGCAACATCATTATCTCATATGCTAACGTCCTTCAACACAAAGAATCATAAAATAAACCTCAAATGAACCCAGCGATAATACTCGAAACACACCTCAAACTAATCTGCGAAATAGCACATATAGCATCGCTATCAGTACGACCATAACATTAATGTTCCGAACTGATTTGTTCGTCGAAATAACCCTATAATGGCTAGGCCATTTCAACCCCTAACTAAGGCTGCTTGCCCATTGGTGCGGGGCGAGCGAGCGGAGAAGAGAGAAAGAAGAAAATACATTTACTTGTCACTAGCAATCTACCCCGGCTTTCTTCATTTATTTTCTATTAATAAAATCAAAATCCGTTGAGTGGTTTATAAGAAGTTTGAAAGTGGCGCCAGTGACTGAAAAAATACGAAATAGAGTAGGTAGTTTATTTTGGTATGGTCATATGAAGAGAGACTTTACTAAAAGAGGTATGAGTATACCTGTGGAGAGGGAGAGAGAGGCCAAAGAAAAGATGGATGGGATGAGGAATGATGTGAAAAAAGGGAGTCAGTGATAGCGTGACGGTTGATAGGACAGAATGAAGGCAAGCAATGTGCTGCGCCTACATCAAATAAGACTAGACAGAGGCAGGGAGATGACTGTTTAGAAGAAGTAAGCGAAGAAGCAGCCAAAGACTTTGTCTTATACTATTTTGAAATAAACTTAAAGGCACACAATAAGTTTACAGGGGAAATAAAATGAGATACAAAACTTTCGAAGTGGAAACGTTAGTAGACACAGCTCTGCCTGCGTACCATGGTTGTAGTGCAGCGTCTTAAAGAGACAGAAATTTTAAGACACTTGACTCAGCGGTTGAGCTTTTTTTTTTCTTTTTGTCGAAAACAAAAAAAAAACCTTCAAAAGGCGCCTGGACTTTTGGGGGAAAAGACCAGGGAGTGTGGGATTTTTACCTCACTAAAATCACCATCCGCACATGGAAGAGGGCCCCGTGACCTCTTAAAAGACCACCACGGAACCCCCTCTGTACTACGCCTGTTAGGGTTGAGCTATTGGCTGTGGAGCTGCGTGTCGCAGTTTCGATTCCTACACGGATCATTCCATCCAGACCGAGCCCAAGTCAAGGACTGGTTTTTAGTCAGTAAAAGTCTGAAACGCCCTGTCGCTCCGCCCAAGAGCGGGGGATATAATTGGGTGATTTACCCACCTACAAAAAAAAAACACGGATCACATATTTGTATACCGATAATTGTTCCGGGTCTCGGCATCATATGTGTTTGAGTTTAAATGTTATGTTTGTGAACGAATCCACGATACAGTCATTCCTAAGGTCAGATTTAACAAAAAGACTCAACTTTTTAGGATGCTGAACTTCAATCACAATAAAGATGTTGTCATAAATAATCAATAGCGAAGTGAGGCGAAGCAGTTATAAGAATTCAGAAGAATGAGAATTCTTCTACCTCTACACTTCTTCTCCGTTGCCTAGTCTAATGGATAGCAAGCTTTATATCTACACTAAACGCGGGGTAAAATGCATATCAGTATGAAAAGAGGTTTTTAGTGTTCCGTAACCAAAGTGTAAAAACGGAACCCTATTGCTATCACTCCGCTGTCCGACTGTCTGTCACCAGGCTGTATCTCATGAACCGTGATAGCTAACAAGTTGAAATTTTCACAGATGATGTATTTCTGTTACCGCTATAACAATAAAGACTAATTATTTAATAAAATAATTGAATAAGTGGGGCTCCCATACAACAATCGTGATTTTTTTGCCGTTTTATGCTACGTACGGTTTTTTTTTTCTTATGACATCCCCCTCCCTTGGGTGGGGCGGGAGATAGTGTCAGACTTTTACTGACTAAAAACTCACTCCTGTTCCTTCGTTGTCTTCGTCCCAGGGCCTCGGGTTTCGTTTTCACACTACCCGTGGCCCCAGTAGGCTTCGACCCTACGATTTGCTGACATCTCCTTGAGGCGCGCGTGGAACAATACGCGCCGTCGACGACTTGGGCTCGGTCCAGACGGTTACCAGACGGTCGGACGGCGGGCTACCCATTGCTCGCCGTCCGCAAGCCCGCGCCTAAGGTGGCCGGAAATCGGGATCGGAATCCCGGCGGTGGTTGGGGCGTGAGGACCGTTGCCTCACGCGATCGGCCGCCTCCTTTACTAACATTACTGCTTCGCAGAAGGAAGCGACCGCCTGCCACTCCTCCTCGCTCCGGACCATGGCCTGTATCAAGGCCCGACGCGAGAGATCGTCGCCCACGATCGCCCCCACGGCGTTGCTCTGCCCAAACGGGGCACACCTCCACCGTATGCTCCACCGTGTCCTCCGGGCGGTCCACACAGTGGCAACACCCGGGCGTTGCTTCCGCACGAATCCGGTGCAGGAACTTCCCGAACTTACCGTGTTCGGTGAGAACCTGCGTCATGCGGAAGGTAAGGACGCCGTGAGGTCTTTCCAACCACGCCTCAAAGAGCGGACTTACCGCCATAATTGTGGCGTACCCAGCTACGTACGGTACGGAACCCTCCGTCCGCGAGTCCGACTTGCATTTGGCCGGTTTTTTTTTTACAGTCATTTGTAAAATGGGAAATGCTCACACAAAAAATTCATTAGTTTCGAACATCTGGGTCAAGGTAACGTGTAGTTCGGCATATTTTTACAATGGATGTTTTCGCCCAATGTGGGGTGTGTCGCCCCTTTTGGGGGTGAAAAAAAAAATGTTTATGTGTGTATTTGAAAAGGTGAACGTGGCAATAATACATTAAAGGGGTCTTTATGTGAAAGGGATGGTTTTTCTTTAAGCAGGTTTTAGGATAGGTGCGGGGTTTAATTTTATTACGCTTATATGTATAGAGAATTTAGGCCTTAAAGTTAGGGGAAGTAAGTTAACTATTTTTCGATATTATTACTGTAATTTAGGACAATCAAAAGTGAAAGTTTTTATGTACATATGTGTGTGTGCGTGTCTAAGTTTATTTCTTTTTGACGCTCAAATGGCTGAACAGATTTTGATGAATTTTGTCACACTGGTAGATTATGTCCTTGAATAGCACATAGTATACTTTCTACTTTTGTGAAGCCTGAATTGTTTTGACTTAGGGGGTGAATTTTGTAAAATCCTCTCTTAGAGACGTAGGCAAGGTCATAAAAGGAAACCTTGTGCAAAATTTCACGTTCTTGGTCTCATTAGTTTTGGTTGTGCGTTGATAAGTCAGTCAGTCAGTTTCACCTTTTATGTAAATACATTCGACTGGCCTGTTGGTCTAGTGGTTAGTGGCCTCGACTGCTATGCTTGAGGTCGATTCCCACGCAGGACAAATGTTTGTGTGAAGAGCACAATCATTTGTGTGTATGTATTCAGAAATATTTAAGTATGTTTATCAGTTGTCTAGTACTCATAATACAAGCACTGCTTAGCTTCAGACTACACGGCGTTGTGTGAGTACATAAATACAAAGAATAAAATCGAAACTAAACAAGTTAAAAACAACGATACTTTCTAAAAATACTCAACACAATTACTGTTTAGTATCTAAGCGCTTCAAAACAGGCCAAGATTACGAATCGATTTATTTAAAGACAGGTATTTATTTCTACCGACCCACTTATTATGGAGTAGGTTGAACGTACATACATATTGAAATTACTGACAAAGAGGTCCAAAATATCGTTAGACAGTTATTTTTATTGTAGCCACTTATTAAATGGTTATATTTAACTTGCTTTTTTTTTACCTGTTTGTTTGAATAAAATATAGTGATTGAAATTTTACACTCTTTCTGTTGACAGATCAGATCGATCTGATTTTTAACCGACTTCAAAAAGAAGGAAGTTGTATGTTCAGCTGCATGTTTTTTTTTTAATGTATTTTTTACAATTTCTCGGTTAATTGTTTGTAGACCGATTTTGAAAACTATTTTTTGAATGAAAGGTTATAAGTACTTCCAAATTGATCCCATAGAAATATTGTTTTGATCTGATGGACTTCGAAGATATGAAACGGAACTCTTCATAGGATCACAGCAGAACTGTCGTAACAAGTAAAATTGATTTGTTCATATGTATACGCGATGACTTTAAGTTTGACTGAGGGGTACTTTTTAGTTATCGCAACAAAAAAGTGTAAAATAAAAAAGAACTTTTTACAAAAAAAATACCGACTTCAATGTAAAAAAAAACACTAAAAAGTGGAAAATAACTTTTATTTCGGAAGTGGTGTTAAATAACGAACAGATAAAACTATTATAAAAACACCGACTCAAAAATTACTTTAATTTCTGAATTAAAGTTATTTGCACTTTTTAGTGTTTTTTTTTTTACATTGAAGTCGGTATTTTTTTTTTTTAAACAGTTTTTACAAAAAAAAAACTACTACTACTAGCTTTTACCAGCGCGTAGGACGATTTCCGGCTACCATACCGCCGAAGGGTTTTTTACCGCCTACCAGGGCTCAGGATTGTTCGAAGGAGTTACCGTAGCCCTTGCAATAACACTAAGGTTTTTAGACACAATCGCCGGGACCCCTACCCCTTTTTAAAGCCACCGTAATCGTGGGCTTGCGGACGACGACCAATGGGTAGCTCGTCGTCCGGAATTTTTTTTTCAGACCTACCATGTATCTTTCTACTACCTTGGTTAGCGAGTAGAGAACGTCTAAGGCATAATATTACCTTTGTGTTGTATAAAAGTTTAATAAAATAATAAAAGTAAGTTATTTATATATATCCAAAATTAGACTCAAATAATTCTAAAACTAAATCTGAATCCTATTATGGAGCTCTGCGAGTATTATTGAGTTTTATTTCTGTTGAAACCTTTGGGAGCAGGAAAATTAGTTTAATTACTTCGCAATTCTACATACCTATTTTACGAGGATCCAAAATTTGATATTTAGATACTATATGTAGTACCCATGTAGTCTATTTTTAGTAAATCTTGATATTATGAAGTTATTTGTTTGTTTGTTTAAACGCACTTATTTCGATTTCAAAAATTATTTTATTTATTTGTATTATATTTTTTATTGTACACCACATAAACAAAAAAATACAGGACAAAAATTATTATTTTTAATAATTTTTGTCCAATGGGCGGTCTTATCGCACAGGGCAATTTCTTACAGACAACCTTTGGATGGACTGAAAGAAAGGATTTAGGGCTGTCAGTGTACAACATCAGAAATAATACTAAAGCATCACCATCATCCGTGCGTCACTGCGGGGTGCCAGCTGAAAATCAGCGTTGGGTGTCTGACGCCCAGCAATTGCTGAGTTGGCGACCCTTTCGGTTCGGGCACGCTCAGCGCAACTATATTGTAAATCTGTACTTTTCTTTTTTGTGTTGTTGTTGCCTATTGCATTGTATTATATTGCCTGCATCGAATTAATACTATTCTATTCTATTCTATTCTATTAAACATAAGCATAATCAGCCTTTTTTTTAATGTTCCCACTGCTGGGACTCAGGCCTCCTCTCTAGGAGAGGGAATGGGCCGTTATCCACCACAAGGGCCCTTTACGGGTTAGTAAATGTCACATGTCTTCGAATTTTTGGTTCTAGGACACCGTTTCCTCACGATGTTTTCCTTCACCGTTTTGAGAGCAGTGGTGATGAAATAAATTACACAAAGTAATGCGCCTGGCTGGGTTTGAACTAGCGACCTACAAATAAAAAAAAAAGTAAGTCGGGGCTGTTATCACTCGGCCACCACTGCTCAAATAATACTAATAAGACATAATAACACAAATACATACAATACAAAAAAATATATATTAATAAATATCAAATATATAATTGAGCTAGGATTTAGTATTGGATAGCCAATTTATCGAGGAAGGCTATGCTATAATATAGCCTTCCTGGTGTTATACATAGCCTCACGTTATTTTATAAGGTAGGAAATGATCTAATGACTTCTCCCGCTCTAGACCTTTACTGATTAAAACCACACGTATGTTCCTTGCCATGGTCCGGAGCGAGAAGGAGTGGCAGGCGGTCGCCTCCTTCTCCGAAGCAGATTGCTGCTTTGCTAGTATTAACTAGCAAGGGAGGCGGCCGATCGCGTGAGGCTACGGCCCAACCGCCGCCAGGATTCCGATCCCGATTTCCAGCCACCGTAGGCGCGGGCTTGCGGAAGGTGAGCAGTGGGTAGCTTGCCGTCCGACCGTCCGGCAACCATCCGGACCGAGCCCAAGTCGTCGACAACGCGTACTGGTCGACGCGCACCTCAAGGAGATTTCAACAACTGTAGGGGCCTACTGGGGCCAAGGGTCTGATTCTGAAAGGAAGACTCAACCCTGGTACGGAAGGCAACGAAGGAACATAGTGGGTTTTTAGTCAGTAAAAGTCTAACACTATCCCCCGCTCCGCCCAAGGGCGGGGATGTCATAAAATGATTTTCCGACCGAAAAAAAACCACGTATGTACCTTCAGTTGCCTTTTGCGTTCCAGGACCACGTGTATCCCTTTCATTCTTTTCTCCATGGCCCTAGCAGGTATCGATCCTGCTGGGACTCTATGGTTTGCTCACATCTCTGTGAGGTGCGCGTGGAACATTACGTGATGTCGACGACTCGAGTTCGGTCTTTATAGGAGAGCGGAGCGCAAGCTATCCATTGCTCGTTGTTCGCAAAACCGCAAGTCTTTTTTCGCGGCGGCTGAAGCGTGAGGTTGTACGTTCCCTCACCCTTGTGGCTGCCGCCTTCGAAGACATACGTAATTAACATCACGCTATGACCAATAGGAGGGAAGCAGTAATCAAAGATGCGTGTGAAACTGCGGAGGACAGCCAGTGTTAACATAAATATAAAATTCTCAGCATTTTATACGAAATTTAAAACAAGGTGAATTTGTAACGTCAACATATTACACATATTAGCATAGCAGAGGCCTTCAAGTTAGAATATTTTGCATTTTCTCCGTCATAAATTACTGTTAATTCATTTTTTTTACGTCGAAATATGTTTTCATTTTCTTCAGGACATGAAAGTTGAAGAAAAATGTATAAGAATAGTTTCATAATAAAATCTTCGACTGGCCTGTTGGTCTAGTGGTTAGTGGCCCTGACTGCTATGTCGGAGGTCGTGGGTTCGGTTCCCACCCAAGACAAAAAATGTTTGTGTAATAAGCACGGTCATTTGTTCTGTGTCTGGGATAACAAGGAGTTTGCAATTTTCCAGTGGCACCTACTTGTACACACATCTCTAAGGTAAAGGAGGTATATTGGTCATCATCATTCCAGCCGAAAGACGTCCACTGCTGGACATAGGCCTCCCCCATGTGTCGCCACAATGAACGGTCCTGTGCCTCTCGCATCCATCGGACTCTTGCAACTGTTACCAAGTCACCGGTCCACCTTGTAGGAGGGCTTCCAACGCTACGGTATATTGCTGATATTTTTGTAACCGAATACCACACATTATTAATTTCTATTTTATATATATATATATATATAAGCTGGTGTAGTGAGCCAAAAACTAAATAATGTTAATAAACAAAATGGCAATAAAATTCATTAAACTATGCAAAAAAAAAACACATCAATCTTTTTCACGGTATATAATAATAATAAATATAAATATAATAATATTCCACAACTATCACACAACGCCGTCTAGCCCCAAGCTAAGCAGAGCTTGTGTTATGAGTACTGGACGACTGATGAACATACTTATATATTTCTAGATACATACATATTATAGATAAATTACACTCAGATACAGAACAAATGATCGCGCTCATCACACAAACATTTGTCCTGGGTGGGAATCGAACCCACGGCCTCTGGCATAGCAGTCAGGGCCACTAACCACTAGACCAACAGGCCAGTCTAAAAGGTGCAGGTATGGCCTAAAAGGTGGACATACCTACAAACCGAAGACTCGTTTGCCATTGTATAGGATACTAAACAAATGGCTGTATATAGCAAACTCAACTAGGTTAATAACACAGCTTACTTCTAGGAACACCAGACGAAGTTTAGTTTCATGGCTGTAAATATGACTGGCCTGTTGGTCTAGTGGTTAGTGGCCCTGACTGCTATACCGGAGGTCGTGGGTTCGATTCTCACCTAGGACAAACGTTTGTGAGATGAGCGCGATCATTTGTTCTGTGTCTGAGTGTAATTTATCTATAATATGTATGTATTTAGAAATATGTAAGTATGTTTATCAGTTGTCTAGTACCCATAACACAAGCTCTGCTTAGCTTGGGACTAGACGGCGTTGTGTGATAGTTGTGGAATATTATATTATATTATATTATAAATAGCGACCAATATACACTACGCAACCACAAAGCTGACCTAACTATTTGCCACAGTTTCCACTCCTATTATATACATCTCTAGCCAGGGGCGCCGGCTTTTAGAAAACTTCATGGGTGCTCATTCTCATTTGATGACTCGAAAAAGTGGCTAAGTCTGAGAAGTGAAATGCACACTGATCGACCGACAAATAAATAAATGCCCTATATACAGCGTAGGTACTTAATTACTAATAATGTTTGATCAAAATATAATAATAAAATGAAACCATTATATATACATGAAATTAGTTTTTACTATAAGGAAATATTATAATTTATACGTAAAAAGACGATTACTGATCTGTTTCTTGATGTCTATTCTATTCTCACCCACTGTTTATTTCTCAGTGGTGCTCGAACTCCCGAGCACCTACGGAGTCGGCGCCCGTCTCTAGCTCTACAAATAACTTAACAAAGACCAAATATCTAATGTGTATAAATAGTTTTGACGGCAGGCCCGCTCAAATTAGTGTGGTCCTTTCCTCAAACGACCATCACAGAAATTTATCTGCATGGTACTCATATGAAGTCTTTTAACGATTCCGTACCTCAAAAGGAAAAACGGAATCCTTATAGGTTCACTTTGTTGTCCGTCCGTCTGTCTGTCATGACCCTTTATCTCGGAAACGCGACAATGTGTCGAGTTGTAATTAAAACTATATAATCAAATCTGCGGTCCCTTGAATATGTGAAAAAATCTCATTACTGAGTTAACGAAAATGCCATATGTCACTAACAACGTGTATTTCAACACTCTCAAGGGAATCAAATTTCATAGGGTACTTCCCGTTGATCTAGAATCCTCAAATTTGGCAAGAAGCAAGGTCTAATAGCACAAATATAGGAAAAAATCTGAAAACTGAAAATTTGTGAATGAACTGTTTTCCGTACCTAAGTTTGAACGGAACCCTCTGTGCGGAGTCCGACTCGCACTTGCCCAGTTTTTTAAAGTCGATTGCCGTATGGACTTGATCTAAGTTAGTGTCTTTTTAGTGTAGTCAGCTAGGATACACCGCCCTCATTTAGTTTAAGTAGAAATAATAATTTACGAGTAAATTTTATTTAAACTATTTGAAAAAAAATAAATACAAAATTGTTGGCGCCGTGGTTGAGTGATAGTCTCCAGCTGTGTTTAGCCGATTTGATACCTGTATGAATCATATTGTGTGGCCTATAGATAGTTGTTATAGATCTGGGTGTCTTGTTGCATCATCATTTCAGCCAAAAGACGTCCACTGTTGGACATAGGCCTCCCCCAAGTGTCGCCACAATGAACGGTCCTGTGCGTCTCGCATCCATCGGATTCCCGCAACCTATACCAACCAACCTATACCTATTCCATCGGTCCACCTTGTAGGAGGCTTTCCAACGCTTCCGGTACGTGGTTACCATTCCAGAACCGCAGGAGAACCAAGGTTGCCGATATAGCACGAAGAATCCTCAAACTTAAGTGGCAATAGGCAGGGCACATTGCTCGCAGAACGGATGGCCGTTGGGGCCGCAAGGTTCTTATTGCATTGAGTTTAAATGTTTGTGAACAACACATAAACAAAATAATATTTATATACTTACCTACCGACAACTACATAGACACTACAAAGACTAACTATACTAGTATACCTACAGTTCACCTACAAAGGACCCACCGTATCTGTAGACGTACAGGTTACCAAGAAAGGACCAAGTACAATGAAGCCAGCGTAAGACGGCTAGGAGCACTTGTGTTGAACAAACTTCTCTCGCCTGAAACTAGGAGCAGTAATTAAGACAGCATTATTATTTGAAACAGCGTGTAGTATGAGGTTTAATGTCGGTTAGGTCTTTCTTCGGTTCGTATTGTAGGAGAAATTGAGCTTATTTACCATAACGCATGTATTTAAAAATAGTATTACACACAACAATGTACAGTCATGTAAAGAGGAGGGTTGAAGCGCATATTACTAATAGAGTTCTGAGTATACGTATATGTAGATGGATGGATTGTGTGAGGAGTAATATGAAAGAAAAGAGAGTTAGTGATAGTTTGACAGGTGACAGGACAGAATGGAAGAAAAAAATTGGTTGCGCCGACCCCAAGTAATATGGGATAAGGGCAGGAAGAAGAAAAAGAAGAACAAGAATGTATTTCCGAACGTATAGAGACTAGAAGTGGGTTTCTGCATTGCTATTCTGAAAAGTTTATTTGCGAAATCACTTCTGAATCCGCAGTGAAATCATGTGAAATTAAAGTTTCGTATTCTTAAATGAAGTGAGTCGATGTAAATCATAACAAGACACAATTCAGCACTGCACTACTACCATAGAGCAATGTCACTTGGGTTCTCGGAACTCTTCTTCTGTTCTCGGAACACTTGGCCTTGATCTTGACATAAGAATAACGAAACTTGTACAGGCGAGATGAGAAGCGAAGTGAGTGTGACTTTCGAGATGATTTGCGAAATGACTTTCGAAATGATTTACCATTTACAGAATAGCACTGCTGAATTGTTTCGTATTTAGATCGTGTCCAATCCTACTTTAACGATCTGGGGCCTTTTACGTGTTAAAATATCAAGCGTGTGAGCGAAAAAGAGTGATAGAGTTATAATCAAGGCATCTTGGCTCATAGATAAATCCCTCACAAACTAACTTATATAGAGTAAATACAAGTTATCGTTAGTAAATAAGACTTAAGACTATTTTAGTAACACTTCACATTGCACTAAGTTCACTTCGTGCTGTTCTGTTTCACCTGTTGTCTGTATGTCGTGGAAGCGACGGAACACCATACCTTGCGGCCAAAACTCTTCCTTCAACATGAGGGGCAGATAAGTGTTCGGGACTTGCACTACGAACGCCTTGACATTGACGTTACGGTGGGAATACAGAAGCTGTACCCTCAGTGCGTACTTCGTCTTTTGGAACACATACTCCACGATGTCTTCCACCCTTGTGTGTGAAATGTACACTGGAGTGTTCGGCTGGGCGGCACGCAGACTCATGCTAGGAGCTGCAGGTTCTTGTTGATATGTTATACACACCCTATATACTCCATCCATATAACAGTTCAGATTAGGTCGTCAAATCAATAACATTATTCTATTATATCTAGATTAGAGTCTGAGAAATTATCACGGGGTGAGGAAATAAAAACGTGTCAAAATTATTTAAACAAAATATTATCAAAAAATTAAATTTGTTATTTGTAGGGTTCTCGATAATTCGTAGAATTGCTGATCCGATTTTGTCATTACTTATACTAACGTATGTAGGTACAGCTTTACTATTCTTGAGTCTAGTATAGTTATTGTCTGAGCCTTAGGTAATACTTATATTCTGTAAAAAATACACGGCTCCTGTTAAACATGATATTGAACTCCAAGGGGGTTAAGCCATGAGTAAAATCTAGTCACACTAATATTAAAGGTGTTAGTATGTGTATATGTTTGTAAATCCTTCACGTTTTAAAAGTTAAACGGATTTTAATGACTGGCCTGTTGGTCTAGTGGTCAGTGGCCCTGACTGCTATGCCATAGGTCGACGAGCACGATAATTTGTTCAGTGTCTGGGTGTAATTAATGTATAATAAGTATGTATTTAGTAATAAATAAGTATGTTTTCACTACAGCAGCTCAAACAAGTAGGTTTTGCTGCTTGAAAACAGTGAGCAAAAGTCGATTTTGCTCACTGCGTGAGACAAAGTAACTTTTTAATTATTTTTTTTTAGCCATACAATTCAAAACATTCGAACTGCACTGTACTCTGTCTCTTTCTCGCCCTTATAAAAAAGCGAGTGAGAAACATGGCATTTCGAAGTTCATTCCGATTTTGAAACTCCACCACAAAGAAAAACAGGTTCGGAAATGCGTAATAATAGAAAATATTTGCAAAATATAAAACTGTTTTTTTTTTTTATAAATAAATAATTGAATTTTAAATTTATTATTGTATTTGAGAAAGATAAAATTTAAATAAGAGTACCTGAGTACTTATAGCAGCAGATAAAACTGGCATTTAACCTTTAAATAATTATTTCTAGTTTCAACATTGACTGTTTTAGAACGTGCTTTAAAAAAACAGCGGAAATAAAATAGTGGCAAATAAGATTAAGAATGTTAAAATAATTGTACAATATGAGCAAAACTAGCAACAGAGATAGTATTTATTTTAATTGAAATCGTAATTAAATCTATTACTGTTAATTATTTTATTTCCCAAGTAATATGTGTTCTCGCTGCTGAAGTGAAAAATTATGTGTGTAACACGAGAGCAAAACTTTTTGCATGTCGTGCCTTGAATCCCTCCTCTCGCTTAGGATTCTACTTTAGAATCACTCGCTAACGCTCGTGATTCAATCAAAGAGTCCTTCGCTTGCTCGGGACTCAAAATTAGCACTCGCAGCAAAAAAACAACTTTGCTCTCTTGTTGCACAAATAACTATTGTCAGTTGTCTAGTACTCATAGTACAAGCTCTGCTTAGTTTGAGACTAGATGGCGGGGTGTGATAGTTGTGGAATATTATTATTATTATTTAATGAAATTTGGCACACGGGTATACCTACCATGTTCTGGAATAGAACATAGGTTACTTCTTATCCCGGGAGTATGCTCCCGAAGAATCGCCAAACTTAAGTGTCAATGGGAAGGGCACATTGCTCGCAGAATCATTTGTTCTGCGAACAATGTCGATGGGGCTAAAAGGTTCTGGAGAGGCGACAGCATAACGCAAGACGCAGCGTTGGAAGGCCTCCCACAAGGTGGACCGATGACCTGGTGAGGGTCGCGGGGATCCGAAAGATGCGGCATGCACAGGCCTGTGTATAACAATGGACGTCGGTCGTTGTGGCGATACTTGGAAGAGGATTATGTACGACAGTGGACGTTTCTCAGCTGAAATGATGATGATGACGAAGAGTTTAAAATTAATAGGATGTAACAACGGTCGGTCTTATAGCTAGGAGCCATTTTTAGGGTTCCGTAGCCAAATGGCAAAAAAACGGAACCCTTATGGATTCGTCAAGGCTGTCAGTCTGTCCGTCCGTATGTCACAGCCACTTTTTTCCGAAACTATAAGAACTATACTGTTGAAACTTGGTAAGTAGATGTATTCTGTGAACCGCTTTAAGATTTTCACACAAAAATAAAAAAAAAATAACAATACATTTTTTCATGGATTCATCATCATCTTCCTGCCCTTGTCCCGTGTTACTTGGGGTCGGCGCAACATGTTTTTTTCTTACATTCTGCCCTGTCATTCGTCATGCATTCACTAACTTCCTTTTCTTTCATATCACTCTTCACACAATCCATCTTTTCTTTGGTCTCCCTCTCCCTCTCCATCCATCCACATGTAAACTCATAACTCTTTTAGTAACATGCGTTTCATCCCTCCTCTTCACATGACCATACCAAGACAAACGATTCCCTTTCAATTTTTCAGTCACTGGCGCCACTTTCAAACTTCCCCTAATATACTCATTTCTCACTTTATCCATTCTCGTCACACCACACATCCATCTTAAAATTCTCATCTCTGCTACGTGCAATATTTTTTCATCCGTCTTTATCACAGCCCAACATTCTGATCCATACAGTATGACAGGTCTTATCACGGACTTGTAGATTTTACCCTTCTACTTGAGGGGCATCCGTGGGTCACAAGTTGTTCCCGTGACCTGTCGCCATTTCATCCATCCTGCGTTGATCCGATGTGTTACGTCCCGGTCTACCTCACCATCCCCTAGGACGAGTCATGGATTGGTCTTCAAAAATAATATTGAGATTTCTAATATTTTTTTTTTTAAACTGGACAGTTTGCGCGAGAGACACTATCAAAGTGGTAAAATGTGTCCCCCCCCCTGTAATTTTAAAACTAAAAAAAATATATGATATACATTACCATGTAAATTTCCACCGAAAATAGGTTTGAACAAGATCTAGTAAGTAGTTTTTTTTAATACGTCATAAATCGTAAACCACAATTTACCTTTCAAGTTTGTACGGAACCCTCAGCGCGCGAGTCCGTCTCGCACTTGCCCAGTTTTTTTACAGACTCTGTTTATCCTTTTGGGGAGTTCAGGCGTGAAGTTATCTATTAAATTATCTCCTAAATTAACCACAAGAGGTTAACGGTTCCAGCATTGATACTAAAAGGCTTTGGTTAAGAGTTCAAAGTACTTTTAGGTGCTTATGAATATAAAACGGTATTTACTTTGTTATGATTACGATTAGATTAAATTCATTGCTTTGAAGTACCATTTATTTTAATATTTAATTTATCAATTTGAGCAGTTTATTGTATTAAGGCGTTTTTTTTTTAAAGTAGTGTCAACTTTTGATAGAATGGAATAAACTTTATTTTACACCAAAAAAGTAACACAATAAGGGCTATATTTCACCGGGACACCATGGCGGCACGACCAGTTGCGCCGCCATGGTGTCCGTAAGCTAACAAACTAGACGCCATACAGACACCAGGATCGCTACACCACACTGAGACAGTATCAAAATGGACCTTAAGTGTACGCGTCCGAGTTGATCGCGTCGCCAAATTTGTTGCGCAACCAAACGGACACCAGGTGAGTAATTCTCTATAAAGACATTTTGTTGGTAGTAATTTATTTAAATAAACTTATTATTATTATTTTGGAGGTATTTGGAACAGAGAGTAAAGTCCCGCAAACCTCCGTTGAAAAGGGAGGATCCTCCGACCAGACGGGTGTTATGTCTGGTGGGCTACTACTGCCCGATAGATGATTTCGGGCTGTTCTATATGTTCTAAACGCGTGGAGAACTTTGATTGCGCGATGCAGAATTAGTTCTTATAATACGCCACAGATATCGCTACATTATAAAAAAAAACAGTTTCATAGGTCTTTTTTACTTTAGTTGGCTTGCTAAACACAGTAATAATATTTCCACGTACCTAGATTTACTTTAGTTAGTTCTTAGTCTAGAAAATAATATCTAATTAAAACACAGTACAGTAAATCTTCTCATTTGAAGGAACACGGTACAGTTCGCCTGTTGAGAAAACAATGCATACGAACAAAGTAAAATACTTTTGCCTTCTATAACGGCATAGAACCTGTTTTTTTATTTATTTGACTGGAGTCATTTAAAAGCTGATCTAAAGCTAGCCAGGCGTATTGCTTCGTATACGTACCTAGAAAACACCGTGAGGAATGCAGCATCATCATCATTTCAGCCGAAAAACGTCCACTGTTGGACTTAGGTCTCCCCCAAGTGTCGCCACAGTGAACGGTCCTGTGTGTGTCGCATCCATCGGATTCCCGAAACCTTTACCAAGTCATTGGTTCACCTTGTAGGAGACCTTCCAACGCTGCGTCTTCCAGTGCACGGCATGTCCTAGAACTAAAAATTTGAAAACATTTTTCATTCATGTATTTATGTACACACAAACACCTAAAAATGAAAATAACAAATACAGATAGAAAAGCACAAAGGTACTGCTTAAATCTAATTAAATTTCTTCCAGCAGACCTGCGACAGGAGAGTTAGATGAGAGATGTAGACACAGAGTATAAAAATAAGTTCGAAAATTAAAAAATATAATATATCATCTAAATTAAATCATATAATATATATATCCTCCTTCTGCGAAGCAATAATGCTAGCAAAGGAGGCGGCCCATCGCATGAGACAACGGTCCTCACGCCCCAACCGCCACCGGGATTCCAATCCCAATTCCGGCCACCGTAGGCGCGGGCTCGCGGACGGTGAGCAATGGGTAGCCCGCCGTCCGACCGTCCGGTAACCTTCCGGACCGTGCCTAAGTCATCGACGGCGCTTATTGTTCCACGCGTGCCTCAGGGAGATCAGCAAATCGTTGGGGCCCAGCGGGGTCGACACGGGTAGAGTGAAAATGAAACCCGGAGCCCTGGGACGAAGGCAAAGAAGGAACAGGAGTGGGTTTTTGTCAGTAAAAGTATCTCTCGCTCCATCCAAGAGCGAGATTTGTCATGAGATGATTTTCCCACCTTAAAATATATATATATATATAAGTTTACTCGCATAAGTCTGTACTTTGTACTTTTTCATAGGTTATCAATTTAAAAAAATAGTACGTGTTACGAAGTTTTTATTCATAAATATAAAAACCCCAATAGCCGCTCTGTTGCGTTTTGGCTGTAGACTAGAGTACCTAATCGTTATCCCTGATTAAACGTCAATATGTCTAAACCCTGCTCTACAACTAATTAATGGTAGCATGATTCTGTCAACAACAGGATTACTATTTCCAAACCGACACGTTTCCTCTATTAAAGCCAACACAACATAACACAACGGCGCATGAAAATTTAAAAAGCTTCACACACAATGCATAAAGGATAGTTGAGCCTTTACAAGACTTGCAAGAATTCTTGCAAGTACCTGCAAGTACCGCGTTACAAGAACGGAGTCTCACCTTTGTCACGACGAACTGTCACTTTCCGTAATTAATTCTGTTGCTGCAGTGAGAGGGTTATCTTTTTTCTTAATGTTTGTTTTTCGTGATATCTCTTTTGGGATACGAATTTCTTTTAAGTTCTGTAATTTGTAAAGGTTTTAATGAAGATTATACAGACTCACAGAGTGAATTTTTTGAAGTGGATAACCAAATCTGAAAGTATGAGGAATAGAGGACGGTTACCGTTAGGTACGGTTCGCGCAGTGTTAGAGAGATTGGCTACTGTGTAGCGTGTCATTGGTTCGATTCCCGCGCAAAACAAATATTTGTATGGCCTACAGGCAGTTGTTCCTGGTCTGGGTGTCCTGTGTTTGTGAGTTAAAAGTTTGTGAACACACCTACTTTACAGGACTAATTTTCGAGTATGGATCAACCTTTCTTTTTTTTTTAAAGCATGGTCTCGATGGGCTTCATTTTGATGAAAACTAAAATTTTTTTTGGGTTTTTGAAATATCAATATACCTAGCTAGTAATAGAACCCGATATTTTTTTTTCCCTAGCCGTTACCCGTCTCCACTCCGTACTGATAGATAGATAGATATATTCTTTATTGTACACCAAAAATACAAATTATATTAGGAACTTAAAATTAATAGAGTGTCACAATGGGCGGTCTTATCGCTAAAAATGATTTTTTCACAGACAACCTCTCTCAAACACTCAATACTGGTCCTCGTGGGATTCGTAGAAATCTTCTTGCCACCTCTTTCTAGGTCGGTCTTAACAGCGACAGCAACAGCTTATCCTCTGCAGGAACCCAATACGTGCTACACTAGCCCAGCTGTCACAGTGCATGTGGCTGACGTGACCCGCTCAATCCCATTTGAGCCTACCAGCCTTTTTCCCGTCTATTATGTCCGTTTTGGAACACAGCGTGTTATTCTGTATTATGCCAGTTCTATTTACATGCAGAATGCTGTACTTCATAGCTCTCTGGCAAATCTTAACCCCATGATTTCAGAAAATAAAACATATAGGTACTGTATTAACATGTGGTAGTGTCGCTAGTAAGGATCAAATAGGAAGTTGTGACATACGACAAACTTTTGTTGTGCATAATGGAGTCTATAATCTATGGCTCTAGGATATATCTTCTTAATATAATTATGTTATAGACGACATAATATCACGATAATCCACATAGATTATGACACGTTGAGTTATCTTTAGAATCTGGTACACATCTAAAGATCAACACGTTCCTATAAAAACTGTGGCCTTTCATTTCTGTTTATTAGAATTTTGTGTCACTATTCAGTAGATATCTAGAAACTTAGCAATTTTCTAACTGAGGCTTTACAACGAGCTCGTGAATGCGTTCCATTTGACGACCTAAACTGAATTGTTAAAAGGATGGAGCTATATAGGGTGTATAGCCCATTCCTCTTTATCGCTCGCACGCCTGACATTTAAAAACCTCATGGTAGGGCTCCAAATACTTTCTTTTATTCACATTTAAAAGAAAAATATAAAAATTTGTCATAATAAAACACTTTAAAAGTTTTGACAGCAACTATATAACAACAATTAGTTCTATTATAACCTGCCTCGCCAGTTTTTATGGCACTTTAAACTTATTCAATAAAAACCCTGACTATATAAAGTCAACCAAAGTCATTATGTAAAAGCCATAATGTTTATGCAATAAGCGCCATAATCTTCTGAATAAGCAATGATATTCAACCCCAAAATCTCACTTTAGTCGAACCCGAACGATCACGCAAAACCGACTCTAAACCACTCCAAAACAAATCGAGTCGACATCTATCCTCTGCGCAGTTTAGTAAACCGAGAGACTTCAACTGTCAACTGGTTTAGGGCGGGACTAGACCACAGAATAGATATCCTACAGAAGATCAGCTCCGTACATCATCTACCTAGCGTTTCCCCAACGTTATCTTAAGGTCAACAGCCAATCTAATCGTGTGCAGCTGAATACAATTTTAAATGATGCGGCTGCTTTCCAAACTTTCAGGTTTTGATTACCCGCCACGGCTGGCAAAGATATACTAATTACAGCAAAGATCAACAGCTTAATGTATATTTCGAGATGTAGAAGGGCCTCGTTGAATAGTGAACGGTCCACGGACGGATCTCAGCAAGCATTATAAAACTTTTGTGATCGACTTGTACGCCTGTTATTATTTTTCTCTATACTATATAGCGAGCAAAATAAATAGTACGAACAAATAGATACATTTTACTTACAGCGACTGCAAGCGCATTTGCTCTATCGTGCGTCTTTTTTTGCTTACATTTTTATCCATTCTTAGGAGCTAGCAACAGGGCATCTAACACAATGTTAACGCCATTACTAATAATATTCAGGCATATGCAATTTTTGCTGAGCTCAATTTTCAGTCTAGTCGGTTTTGAGGATTCACCTCTTTCTCGAAGTTAGACTTAGGTAGGTCAAACTGGGCCGGTAAGTGTCACGATATTTTCTGAATGAGAGTCATAATATTTTTGAATATATAGTTTTGACAATGCCGTCTCTATCAGCAACCACCTAGGCATCTTAATACTCTAAGGAGCGAGCCTTCTGTGTGTTATCTATTCTGTGACCGAATAACGTTGAGTGATTCCGACTGTCGACCTATGTTATTCGAGTGATAAGCCAATGTGGTGTCGAGTTTTTGCAGCCATCTTAGTTTGTGGGGCTGTAAAGGGTATCTAGTTGAGCTGAATGATAAAACGATGTGAGGTTTTCTTCAATTTTTTTAGATTTTGCTCCTCACTAGAAATTGCTCTTGTATCGGGGCAGCACATACCAGTAGGTACTCTATTAAAGATTTAATTGTAATTTGGAGGGAGCTTTCATGAGATGGTCCTTAAGTACGAGTGGATATTGTGCAAGATAATTAAGAAGAGATTATAGAGCAGGGCTGGATGACGTAGAAAATCCAAATTTAAAAATGTAGAAAAGGTGTTTAAATCTCTGAAATAGAAATGGACAGGTCATATGTTAAGAGATAAAAAATGATAAATGGACGAGATTAATAACAGAGTGGTACCCAAGAGATGGAAAAATAAATAAAGGACTTCAGACGACACGATGGGAAAAAGAAATAAAAAAGTAGTTGGTCCACAATGGACAAGAATAGCTAAAGACCGAGGAGAACGGAAAGCTATAGAGGAGGCTTTTGTCGAAGGACATGCTAAACCGGTTGCCGATAAATAAATAAATAAATAATAAAAAAATAAGTAAAAAAAAAATGTTAGAAAATAATACTTTCAATTATAAACTAGTTTTAAGGCATGTAAATATTCATTATAATAAGAAAAGAAAAACAATAAAGTCTATTTTCTATTTTTTATTTTATTAGGTCTAAGGAAATCGCATAAAAATGTACCTACCTTGTTAGGATTGGGCACGCTATAATCATGGCGGTAAGTCCTCTCTTTGAGGATTGGCTGGAAAGACGTCACGGCGTGCTCACCTTCCGCATGACGCAGGTCCACATCGAACATGATTAGTTCGTGAGGTTCCTGCACCTGATTCGTGTGGAAGAAACGCCCGGGTCTAACCATTGTGTGGACCACCCGGAGGACACGGTGGAGGTGACCATATGTGTGGTTTTAGTCAGTAAAAGTCTGACCTGCTCTCCTACTCAAGTCATTGGATGATTTCCCACCGCGCCACGTTACGCGGGTGGGTCAACAGCGCGTAGTGATCCACGCGCTCCTCAAGGAGATTTCAGCAAACCGTAGGGGCCCAGCAGGGCTGGTGCCCGCTAGCTAGGACGGAAAGGAAACCCGTAACCTTAGAACGCAAAGGGCAACTGAAGGACACAGGTGTGGTTTTAGTCAGTAAAAGTCTGACACGCCCTCCCGCTCTGCCGAGAGCACGAGAAGTAATTGGATGATTTCCACACTTCAGAAAAAAAAACCTTACGCGGGTGAAGCTCCTGGAAGCAGCAAGTCAATCATAAAGCTGTCCTCTCATCGAGAGCCAGACAGTAATCAACCGAATCCTAACTACAATTGAGCCAATAATCCGGTCTGAATAAAAATGCAACCATAGAAATAAGCGACCATCGCGTGGCGGTTTGATTAGAAGCGTAATCGTAAATGTATTATTTAGGTCATGCGTGCTTGGAGTTAGGCCTTTTTGGATCTACGTAAGCACTACGTTGTGTGTTTATTGTATTTTGTGCTAGGTTTATGTAGGAGTGGACAGACCTGTGTGTATGGTTAAGAAACAAGATGGCCGTTTGAATTGTTTTGTGACGTCATGTCTGCATTACATTTAGGGTTAGGCAGAGGTTGGGAGTTGCAGGGCTATTTTCGGTCACATAGGCTAGCAACGGGTGACTCGCTGTCCAAATTTCAATAGATTGATAGGGCCGATACCTACCAGGACTGTAGGATTGTTTGATTGATGACTCAGGGCTCTGAAACGCAAAGGGAAACTGAAGGAATACGGATAGGCCTTAGTCAGTAAAAGTATGACCCTCTCTCTTGCTCCACTCAGAGCGAGAATAGTTATTTGTGCAACAAGAGAGTAAAGTTGTTTTTTTGCTGCGAGTGCTAATTTTGAGTCCCGAGCAAGCGAAGGATTCTTTGATGGAATCACGAGCGTTAGCAAGTGATTCTAAAGTAGAATCCTGAGCGAGGGGAGGGATTCAAAGGCACGAGATGCAAAAAGTTTTGCTCTCGTGTTACACACATAATTTTTCACTTTAGCAGCGAGAACACATATTACTTGGGAAATAAAATAATTAACAGTAATAGATTTAATAATGATTTTAATTAAAATAAATACTATCTCTGTCGCTGTTTTTGCTCACATTTTACAATTTTAACATTCTCAATCTTATTTGCCACTATTTTATTTCCGCTGTTTTTTTAAAGCACGTTCTAAAACAGTCAATGTTGAAAATCGAAATAATTATTTAAAGGTTAAATGCCAGTTTTATCTGCGGCTATAAGTACTCAGGTACTCTTATTTTTGTTCAAATACAATAATAAATTTAAAATTCAATTATTTATTCATAAAAAAAAATAATTTTATATTTTACAAATATTTTCTATTTTTTACGCATTTCCGAACGCGTTTTTCTTTGTGGTGGAATTTCAAAATCGGAATAAACTTCGAAATGGCATGTTTCTCACTCGCTTTTTTATAAGAGCGAGAAAGAGACAGAGTACAGTGCAGTTCGATGTTTCGAACAGCATGGCTAAAAAAAATAATAATTAAAAAGTTACTTTGTCTCACGCAGTGAGCAAAATCGAGTTTTGCTCACTGTTTTCAAGCAGCAAAACCTACTTGTTTGAGCTGCTGTGGTGAAAAAGTTATTTGATGATTTCCGATCCCAAACAACTATATACTAACAATATTCTTACTTATACATGCCTTGCCATGCATTGTTTTCTCGGTAAAATAACGTACATTTTATATGAAGTTTAATTGAACTTGTAAATGCAAATTTATGTGAAAATATCATGGTTCAAAGGAACCCGTTTTAAAAAACGTTTTTTTTATAGGTTAGGAGGACCTATTATATCTACACTAATATTATAATGAGGTAAAGTTTGTTTTTTGTTTGTAGGTGGTAATCTCTGAAAGTACTGGTCCGATTGCTATAATTTTTTCACCGAAAGAAAGCTGTTTTATTACTGAGCGATATAAGCTGTATTTTATGTACGCGAGTGAAGCCACGGGAAAAAGTTAATTAAGTCATATGGTAACTACATAGGGCGACTGTGTTGCCATAAAGCATGCCTGAAGTTAGCCTCCATACTGCTACTAAGAAATTCCAAATCAAAAACCCAATAACACTAGACCCAGACATCGACCCCGCAGGACCTTAAACAGAAGCGCTTATGACTACACTAACGAGGCTATTTCGTGACTTTCAAGTAAGATTTTTAATGTAGTAACTGATGTAACTGTCTTAATTACCAATTTGATGGAAAACAATGGCATCGGTGACGTGTTGCGTAGGTCAAGTACAAAAAAGACGTTCTTAGGTCATTGGTTCGTTACTCGTAGACCGAATATGATGCCGCGGTAATAAAGTTGGAATATCTTGCACCTTATACAATTTATAATGAGAAGCTAGTGCACGGCTTCCGAAACAGTAACATTCACGGTTACTTTTTTGTTATTTATAATTAGTTACCTTATATCAGCCGTTTTGCCCACGTGAAAGTAAAAAAATATCCTAAGGAAACATACTAAAATGAACAAATAATTACAAAAAAAAATATATACTTCCATGCAATGCGTGGAGGTGGGAAATCATCTAATGGCTTCTCTCGCTTTAGTGTGAAGTGAGAGGGTATGGCAGCCTTTCACTGACTAAATCTACAACTATGTTGCCTTTAGTTTTGACCACGAGTATCCCTTTTATACGTTTTCCTATGGCCCTAGTAGGTATTGGGCCTACTAGGGCCCTACTATTTTGCAGACTTCTCTCTGAGGTATGCATGGAATACTACGCGCCATCGATGACTCCAGTTCAGTCCTTATAAGACGTGCAGACAGTGAGCTACGCATTGCTCGTCGTCTGTAAGCCCGCACCTACGGTGGCCGGAGATCGTTCTGTGGTTTCCAACGTCCAGGGCGTCTCCTGTCACGGCAGCTGGGTCATGAAGATATACGTTCCCTCACTCTTGCGGCCTCCTTCGCTAGCATTACTGCTTTGCAGAAGAATGTGACCGCATCCCATTCCATACAATGTAAGTTATTAACAGCTGATCAAATTTCCCACAAAAGACTCCCCTTTTTATTAGCACTCTCATATGTGTTTATATGTTTTTACTCCTTCAAATTTAAAAAGTTGCAAAGATTTGAATAAAATTTGGCTTACCAATAATAATGTAATAATAATATTCCACAACTATCACACAACGCCGTCTAGTCTCAAGCTAAGCAGAGCTTATGTTATGAGTACTAGACAACTGATAAACATACTTATATATTTCTAAATACATACATATTATAGATAAATTACACCCAGACACAGAACAAATGATCGTGCGCATCACACAAACATTTATCCTGAATGGGAATCGAACCCACGGCCAGTAAGACATATGATACTTTTTATCGTACACACAGGCGAAGCTACTGGCAAAATCTAGTCAAGCATATAACTTTACAAAGTTACAACCGATACCAACTTCGCTGATAATAATATAGACTTTATGGAACTTCAACTTTATGGAAAATCAACGAAGGGTAGCAAAATTCAGTTTAAGCAAATTTCTACTTATGATACTTCGAAGTTTCTTGCTCGATATGCAGATTTATAAGCCGACGTAATATACAGAGTGTGGAAGTTGTGGATAACTTTTGAATGGCCTTAATTAGTAATCAAAACGTCTGGTGAGGTCCTGTACACAACTTTTGGCGGTGCGACTTGCGACGCCATTCGTTTTGAGAGGATTTCACTGTTAAATCGTGAGGGCACTATTTAAAGAAATGCCTCTTGTTACCGGCATGTCCTAGAATCAAAAATTCGAAGACATGTGACCTCCACCAACCCGCACTGGACCCACGTGGTGGATTAGAGCCCATTCCCTCTCCTAGAGAGGAGGCCTGAGTCCCAACAGTGGGAACATTATAAGGCTGACTATGCTATGCTTTTGTTACACAAAAAAAAAACTGAACATATACGAAATCTTCATAACTTTACAACTTTAGGGATTATGTTTTCGGGTTGGAAAATCATCTAATGGCATCCCCCGCTTTTGGACGGAGCGAGAGATAGTGTCGACTTTTATTGACTAAAAACCCACCCCTGTTCCTTCTTTGGCATTGTTCCAGGGCCCCAGTAGGCTTCGACCCTGCTGGGCCCCTACGATTTGCTGACATCTCCTTGAGGCGAGCGTGGTACACTACGCGCCGTCGAAAGCTTTTTCATTATTCCAATCCATCCAGGCTCAGACCGATGGCACATACATTTTAGAAGAACGAAACTTACCATAAGTACGACATCGCTACGTCGGTATGGATACAAAAAGATATGGGATGTATCCTCACCGGCTTTGTGGTCTGCACTTAAAGATAAAAGTGTGTAAGGTTAAAGTAGAATTGTTCTGGAATGGCGACCACGTACTGGAAGACGTAACGTTGGAGGCCTCCTACAGGTGGATCGATAACTTGGTAACGGTTGCGGGAGTCCGATGGATGCGAGACGCACAGGACCGTTCATTGTGGCGACACTTGGGGGAGGACTATGTCCAGCAGTGGACGTCTTTCAGCTGAAATGGTGATGATGATGATTATTGTATATACGAAAGTTTGTATTTGTTACCCTTTCACGCTGTAACGGCTAAACGGATTTGGATAAAAAAAATCAGTCTTGAGCAACGAGAACCTGTTGGTATTTTCGGTGACACTTTGAAGAGTGTGCGTTGGAATCGCATTACTTAATTCAGCCAAGTTTTTCGTTCTCACTTTTGTAGATGCATAAATAATAAATAAATACATAGGTATAATAAACTAGTAAAATGAAGACACGGGAAAATTACTTTAAAAAAATAATTTTATTCCAATGTCATCCTTCGCGGCTCTGGAACTCTTCAAAGCGATCTCTAACATTCATATTCATGAAAATACGCCACAGAAGTTGTGTAGGAATGTTTTTGATTTCTTGTCTGATATTTTCCTTCATCCTCCTCACAGATTCCAGACTCCACACCTACGGATTTTTTCGTCTGGGGTTATCTAAAGAGTCGGGTGTGCAACAGTAATCCAACCATATCTGGTTTGAGCAAAGAAATGATTATCTTATCTGAATTGAAGGAAAACATTAGACAAGAAATCAACAACCTTCCTACTCAAATTCTGAGGTGCGTTTTCATGAATGTTAGAGATCGCTTTTTTATTATGGATAGGCTCGCGTTTGACCACTATCTCACTTGATTGTAAGCGATAATGTGGCCGATGATGAAGAACGTTTGCCTAGAAGTAACCTATTCAGTCTTGACTTAAAGACCCCTAGGTTGTAGCTATCAGGAAATACAGACTCAGGCAAAAAAAAACACATTTCAGCTTTATGCACACAGGGTGGGATGTCTACCGTGTACCGGTGGCGCAACACCGTCCGGTGGAACAGACTTGGTGGAATTAAATTGTGCAATTTCAAACTCCCCGAAATGTAAACGGTAGAAAACGACTCTAGTACATGAAGCTGGTATTTGGCGGACCCATCCCAAAGATGATTGCAGTACTCCATACACGGTCCACATAAAGGTTGAGAAACTGTTCTGATGTGAAGTAGCGACTCACCTTTGCTAAGATCCCCAATTTTTTGGCAGCCTGTTGAGCTTTTACCTCGAAGTTTGAGCCAAAATTGAGGGTAGACGACAACGCTACCCAAAGATGGGTCGGTTATCGGTACAGTTACACCTCGAAAATATGGAGACTTTGAAGATTGCCAGAGCTTTTAAGACTTTACACCCAGTTTCGCATAACTCTAAACAGTAACTAGTGTTAAACCAGATAATACAGCTATAGTGTATTTTAATTAACTTGAAATTACTTCAGTTGGGTGGTCGGCACATTGCCAGATACTCAAGGAACTTTCGTTCGCTCACAGCCAAGCTTGTGGGTATTTCGTTTTTTATGATACGACTCTAAGCTGATTTTGAACATTGGTTTCAGTTCTAGTCTAGAGTAAGCCCAAGTCGTCGACGGCGCGTATTGTTTCATGTGCGCCTCAAAGAGGTGTCAACAAAACTGTAGGGGCCCACTAGGGCCAAATACTTCTGGGGCTATGGGTTGACTTCCGAAAGAGAAACCCGGGGTTCTGGAACGCAGGGCAAAGGAGGAACGTAGGTGTGGTTTTAGTCAGTAAAAGTCTGATACGCCTTCGCACTCTGCCCTAGTTTTTTTTTATTATTGAAAGGCTCACGCTTGACCAGTTTCTTCCCAAATTGCAAGCGACGATATAGTCGACGATGGAGCACGCTTGCCTAGAAGTGACTCTTGACTAAAAGACCCCCAGGTTGTAGCTGTAAACACAGATCTTGTTCAACAAGATCGTATCTTATTGGAAATCAAACCCCGATATATCGGAACCGACAATTGGAAATAAATCGGGAATACCAGCCTTAGTCGAGGCGGCTCTATTAAATATTTATGCCCATCAGATACCTGTCAAAGAAACGTCTATATAATGTTATATTTTTAACAACAAAAGTACTAGAGTAGAATAAATACTGCTTAGTTTAGGATGAGGGTTTTCAAGGAATTCGTTTGTCCTGCATAATTTAGGATGGGTCATCATTCGACAGTTATTTGTTTGAGATCTAGGTCTTGATGGGTCAGGACCCATCCAGTTTGTAGGTCTTATGGCTGCGGTTTTCGAGAAAATAGTGAAAGAAAGGTAATGTAGTTTTAGAGGCGCTTTTTGAGACTACATCTCACTACTATTATAAAGGTGAAAGCTAAACATACACACAATGATAATAATAAAATATGTTTATTTCTCACCATAATATAATAAATTAAAAGTATGTTGTATTGTGGTCGCTTACAATAGGCCTCATCAGAAGACTTAAAGTCACCCAAAGGGCAATGGAAAGGGCTATGCTCTGAGTTTCCTTGCGTGATCGAATCAGGAATGAGGATATCCGCAAGAGAACCAAGGTTACCGTCATAGCACGAAGAATCGCCAAACTAAAGTGGCAATGGGCAGGGCACATTGCTCGCAGAACAGATGGCCGTTGGGGCCGAAAGGTTCTGGAATGGCGGCCACGTACCGGAAGACGTAGCGTTGGAAGGCCTCCTACAAGGTGGACCGATGACTTGGTAACGGTTGCGGGAGTCCGATGGATGCGAGACGCACAGGACCGTTCATTGTGGCGACACTTGGGGGAGGCCTATTTCCAGCAGTGGACGTCTTTCGGCTGAAATGATGACGATGTTGATGATGATTGTATAAACAATACAACATACTTTAAAATATTGTGACAACTGTTTTATTATTGTGGGAGACTGGTGCCTAAACTAGTCTGCATTTTAAGAGACCAGGACCCCGCCTTATACATGATAAGACAAGATATTTTTTTTGCAAATATGGGTACAAAAAAACGGTGACATAAAAATAAAATAAGCATCAGCCATATTTAACCAGAAGGCATGCAAAAGTAAAAACTAAGTACGCTGCATATTCTGAGTAGGTACATTAAAATTAAAAATTACACAACGCAAAAATTAAAAATGTCATAAAATTTAAAATCAAATAAAACCAAAAATTAAAAATGTCAAATGAATTAAAGTTAAATGAAAAAAATACACAGTATTTATTCTTTTACACAGTAATTATCTCAATAATCATACAGATTTTTTGTTACTAATTCTCACTCATAAAGTTGAACGGTTATGCGGAGCACCGTAGGCGCGGACTTGCGGACGTCAAGCAATGGGTAGCTCGCCGTCTGGCCGTCCGTGAAGGACCGAGCTCGAGTTGTCGATGGCACGTATCGTTTTACGCGCGCCTGAAAGAGATGTCAGAAAAACCATAGCGACTCAATTGGGCTCAGGAATGCTTAAAAGTGTTACAGTGGCCCTGAAACACAGAGACTGAAAGATACGTATAGGTGGGTTTTAGTCAGTAAAAGGCTGACACGCCCTCTCTCTTCACCCTAGAGCTGAAGAATTCACATACCTCAAAAAAAGTGGAAGAAAAATCAAATAACCATTTAGAACATTTTATCTGGCATTCAAACAGACAAACACAAAAGTAAGCACACGCAGACATCGCTAAGAACTACGAATACGCGTCTGTGAAGCTACGCGTCCGTGAACACTAGGTCTAAATACAATTAGTAAGCGTACTGTCAATTTCACTAACTTCCAATGACAGGCAGGATAAGGGTCCACTAATAAAAACGGAATTGAAAAAAAACCGGGCAAGTGCGAGTCGGACTCGCATATTGTTGGTTCCGTACAAACTTACCTATGAAAACATTTAAATTCCCGAATTGAGTAATGAAGATTTTTCCGAATCGTAAAAAAAGTTTTTTTTTTTTGTGACGTAACTATAAACTTACAGTTTTAGATTTATTCCTATATTTGTGTTGTAAGACCTTGCTTCATGCCAAATTTCAGGTTTCTAGGTCAACGGGACGTTCCCTATGAATCTTGATTCCTTTAAGTGTCAAACTATACGTTTTTTGCGACATATACGGCCGTTTCTTTTTTTTCGTTAACTCAGAAGTTTGATTTTTTCACAGCTTCAAGGGACCGCACTTCTAGGTACATGGTTTTAGTTTCAACTCGATACCTCCATGCGTTCCCGAGATAAAGGGTCTTGACAGACAGACAGACGGACAACAAAGTGATCCTATAAGGGTTCCGAATTTTCCTTTTGAGGTACGGAACCCTAAAAAGGCAGAACTTAAAGTGGGATATATCGTTTTTTAGACAAAAACTTATCTATCAACTGAATTAATGTTCTTTTGATCCTGGCTCAATGCCCTCGTCTATTTTGTTCCTCACCTTTGGCATTTTGTACCGTTTTGTTGTTTCTATAAATACCTGTCTGTAGGGACTTACGGACTGTATTTAAAGTAGGGTAGTGTTACTTTTATTGTGTGGTTGCTGTTGTAAGGCTATTCAGAGTGGGAGGGCAGGAGTTGCTTTTCATTAAACTATTTTAAAGTCTTTGCCATTGGATTCTCGCATCTTTCACCAGGTCATCGGTTCACCTTGAAGGGGGCCTTCCAACACTGCGTCTTCCAGAACCTTTCGGCCTCAATGGCCATCTGTTCTGCGAGCAATGTGCCCTGCCCATTGCCACTAAGTTTGGTGATTCTTCGTGCTACGTCGGCAACTTGGTTCTCCGCGGATATCTTCATTTCTGATGAAGATAACCGCAAAGATGAAGTATCTAATGGATGGGCAAATGCACAGGACCATTCATTGTGGCGACATTTGCGGGCCTATGTCCAGCAGTGAACGTCTATCGGCTGAAATGATGATGATGATGAAAGCCTTTGCCAACCTTTTGTATGCTGTTTGACCACTGCAACATTGGGTATCATGATGATTTAATGTGTTTGAGTTAAAAATATTTTTCCCATTCAATGCCATAAGATTGCATGTCTCATTAACAAAAATATCTGACTGGATTAGCACCACTTTTGAGCAGATTTTCAATTCAAATAGTTATGGAGAATTTACCTGATAAGTCGTTTAACAAGTACTAAACGGTTCACAGATCTGTAGTATAAAGACAGGGAAGTTGCTAGGTGTTTAACAGCTTACGCATGCTCTTCATCGTTTTCATCACCATCCGTAGCCCTACTTGACAGGCAGCTTCCTTTCGTTCGTTGTGCCAATTCCAATGGTGGAGGTGTGCCCCGTCTGGGCAGAGCACCGCCGTGTCCTCGTGGGGGCGATCGGTGGTGGCGATCTCTTGCGCCGGGCCTTGTTACAGGCCGTGGTCCGGAGCGAGGAGAAGTGGCAGGCGGTCGCCTCTTTCTGCGAAGCAGTAATGCTAGCAAAGGAGGAGGCCGCACGTGCATGCGCGAGGCAATGGCCCTCGAGCCCCAGCCGCCGGGATTCCAATCTTGATTTCCGGCCACCATAGACGCGAGCTTGCGAACGGCGAGCAAAGGGTAGCTTGCCGTCCAACCGTCCGGTAACCGTCCAGACCGAGCCCAAGTCGTCGACGGCGCGTAGTTTTCCACGCTCGCCTCAAGGAGATGTCAGCAACCGTAGGGGCCCAGCAGGGTCGAAACCTACTGGTACCAAGGGTCTGATTCTGAAAGGAAGACTCGGCCCCGGTACGTAAGGCAACGAAGGAACAGGAGTGGGTTTTTCGTCAGTAATAGTCTGACACTATCTACCGCTCCGCTCAAGAGCGGGGGATGTCATTGGACGATTTTCCCACCTAAAACAAAAACTCTTGTGCAAACTCTCAGGTTTTTGTAAATTCGTGGTTATTCAAAGTCGAAGATATACTGGAGATATCGGAGGATATTTCATCATGTCTTCTTCAGAAACTGTTTTCTTTATATAACACCAATCCACAAAATCAATACTACGGTAAGAGGAGAGATCGTCTTACCGTAGGTTTAACTTATTAGACATAATGACCTGTGTCCCTTAGCTGGAGTAAAGGGCGTTCAATGTAGTCCTCCATCGTGAAAGGTCTTGCTTCGCTTCCCTCCACGTCATTCTGCTATTCATCCCTTCTGTCAACACAGTCCTTCTCCATGTTTGACGGAGACAATCACGTTTTTCCTTTTTTTTTTTTTGACGATTTCAGTCCAAAGCTTGCCAGGTTATGTGATCGGAACCCCTTAGGAGCGTGAGGCTAATCCGTCTCGACTGCAATCTGGCAGTCGATCGGGTTCTCGTGGCATTTCTTCAACAATTTTATGTTAGATATTGTCTAGGGCCAGTAGATGATGCGACCACCGGGGATGCGACAGACACAGGAGACAGCGGTTGATGAAGAGTTGGTTTTGCTGTGAAATATCCTTTGTGACCTTGCAGGTTTCGCACTCGTAGAGCAGCACGGATTTGATATTGGACCTGACTATTTTGAGTTTCGGGTCGAGTTCCACGACCTGCATTTTCCACCACCGTCACACGGTAACGGTAAGCATGGCAAACCTACGGAGTTCTGTTGCTATTTAGATTCCACGGCCACCAGAAAACGACACGACAATCGAACCAAAAAAGTCGACATAAACCGATAATAGAGGAGTAATTTGTCAGTCCTTCTTCAATGTCGCGTATCGACATCGCGTGCCCTCCGGCAGTTACAGACCAGTGGCCCAATTCATTTGTTTGTCCCTGACTTTCGCCAACGAAGATACGGCAAGAGTTTGATTTAGGTGCGTCTGGGTTTATTGGATCCCCCTTAATGGGTTTTTCCCATTTCAATCTTCGGTGTTTGTTGATGTGTGGAACTAACTTAGTTTTTTAACCGGCTCTAAAAAAAGGAGAAGGGCCTCAATACGGTTGTATATAGAATAGAGTCCATGAAATGTCTTGTGATTTTTTTGACTGAGTTAATTCAGATCTATTTAGAAATAAATAATATTTAGATGACTATAAATCAGTTTTAGAAGAAGGAGGGACGTGACATTGGATGCGTTAGTTTAAAAAAAAATGCCAGAAAAGAATTTGCCTTTTTAAAAAAAGAGTTTTCTTTAAATTTTATGTCCACCCTACCTCTAACCACCGTAACCCAATAACTGAAAAAAACTCAATTTCTCTTTTTAACCATTCTAAATCTATTTCTAAATACATAGACATACCTATATAAATTATAAATAAAATTTACCCAGACACAGAACATCACACAAACATTTGTCTTGGATGGGAATCGAACCCACGACCTGCGGTATAGCAGTCAGGGCAACTAACCACTAGACCAACAGGCCAGTCAAAATGTGATTTTGTCAGCTAATGGCACTATAGCCTGTAGACGATAGAACAGTATACTTGATAAAAACCCCAAATTCGTCCACGATTTTTCTTTTGTTTGCTTAATTTATTTCAAGGTTAACCCTAAAAGAGTTCATAAAGCTATTAGTAACTAACAATGGTAGCAACTTGATATTCTTTAAAAGTAATGGTAATTTTATATTACAATGAAGTTTTTTCAACATAGACGGTAATTTTTACATTGGTTTTTGTTTTGGTAGTTCAACTTTATTGTAGGTACTAATTTTCTTTTTAGTGCCTTTTATTTTATCTAAGTTGATCTTGAAAGTCGAGGCATAAAAATGATTAATACTAAGGAAAAACTTTTAAGGAACGATTCATATATTAAATGTTATATTTATAAATAGATTCTGCCAGCGGCTTTGCTCGCGGATAAATAGGTTTCTCCATACAAACTTTGGACCCACTTTCCATCCTCTTTTGGGGTGAATTTTGGAAAACCCTTTCTTAGTGCTCACCTACGTCATAAAAGGAACCCTTGTGCAAAATTTCAGGGTCCTAGTCGGAGTAGTTTCGGCTGTGCGTTGATATGTCAGTCAGTCAGTTTCCCCTTTTATATATATAGATTATTTAAATTGAAAGATGGTAGGCCTACTACATCCGATTTTTTATATTAGGGAAAAATCATTCCTAGTTTATGATTTATTATTAATTAATTAGGTTTATGTTAGTTTTAAATCTGAATGTAATGTATTATTTTGAAGTGAAGTATATTGATATTTATTTCGAGTTTAATTTATATTTGTTTGTTAATTTTTTATATCGATTTTTTTCATTCTGACAGACTGATATTTTTGTCTACCTAGTACTTTACCTTATTTACATACCCATGTGATGGTTAAACATAGAGAACTTTACTACTTCTGTATACAACATTAGTTTTAGTATATATGAAACTCGAGTTTCATGTCTATATTTTTATGTAAAGAATCTATGTATAAAATTTCATTACTGTATCATGAAAAATCACAAAGTTATTACTTGGTTGTCCACACAAATAAATGGCCACCGGGTAATTCGGGCAACTGAAAGGTTATTCTGCTCCCACACCCAGCAGTGCGCTGACACCTAATGCCCGCTATGACCTGCCGTGACCTGTGTTGTACTTAGTGTCACTGGTGTCCAATTTGAGACCTTTTTAAAATATTTTTGGGAAAAATATAACATGGTGTAAAAATTATTGGAATCGATTCAGTTACTGATTCTGAACCAACTATACTCAAGTTTCGCATATTCTAAAAATAATTTCGTATATAAAAAAAATTGATGTATATTTTTATCCATGTTTGCAAATAAATAAATGATTTATATATTTGTTTTACTCTACGTGATTTCTCTCTTTTCGCAGGTAAAACTGAACAGAACCAAAAAACATAACAATCTAGCTATTGCAGCGGCTTCACCTGTGTGAAAGTAAGTTTTCCATACAAACTTTGGACCCCCGTTTCGTCTGCGTAAGGCGTGAATTTTGCAAAATCCTTTCTTAATGTTTGTAAACCCTAAAAAAGAAACCCCTGTGTTAAATTTTAGCATTCTGCTGAGGCCAAGGGTCTGCTTCTAAAAGGAAGACTCGGCCCTGATATGAAAGGCAATGACAGAACAAGGAGTGGATAGTAGTAAATAAAAGTCTAACACGCCCGCGCGCTCCTTGCAAGAGCGGGAGAAGTCATTGGATGATTTCCCACCTTAAAAAAAAGAAGAGGGCCATATCCATGTACCCAACAATACTCCTCAGGACCTCTTAGACCTTTAAGCATATATATATCTTGATTTAGAACTGTAGAACTGTCATATTTCAAATTTATCTCTTCTAAAACCTAGTTTGAAGTCAAGATTCATGCTTACACCATTCGAAGTTACTCACGAAACTGGTGCTCCTGAAATTGTCCTAATTTACTTCACTACCATCACAGTAATACCGCACGGAATTTTGATGCAACTCACGTACACAAAATTACTTCAATTAACCAAAAAGCTTCGGTCTGAGGAAGAAAATAATCTGGTGAATGTATTTTCAGGTTAATGTTTACCAATAGATATGGACTTCAGTATAAGATTTGACATTGTTTCAATTTGGAAGAAATTATGGGGAGCCTCGGTAGTCAGCCCCTCCATTTTTTGAGGTCTTCTCAGCTGATGACTTAAAGAGAAGTATGGACTCATCATCCTCATTATTTCAGCTGAAAGACGTTCTCTGTTGGACATAGGCGGTCATGTGCGTCTCGCATCCATCAGATTCCTTCGACTTTTCAACGCTGCGTCTTCCAGTACGCGTTTGTCACTCCAGAACCTTTTGACCCAACGGCCATCTGTTCTATGAGAAATGTGCCCTGCTCACTGACACTTAAGTTTGGCGATTCTTCGTGCTATGTCGGTAACTTTAGTTCTCCTGCAGACATCAGCATTCTTAATGCGATTACGCATGGAAACTCCAAGCCCTTTGCATTGCCCTTTGGATTACTGTAACCCTTCTGATCACGTCCATTGTAAGAAAGAGAAGTATGGACTATACACTCACTATTCTCTTGCGATAATTATCCAATGACTTTTCCCGTTCTAGGGAGACAGACATCCTCTCGGGATGTCAGACTTTTACTGACTTAAACCGACCTGTCTGCCTCAGTTGCCCTGTGCGTTCCAGGACAACGGCATACTCTTTTTTCAGAAATTCCTGGGGTTTGTACCCACAACTTACGGTTTCCTTTATTGACCACTATCTCACCTGATGGTAAGCAATGATGTGACCGACGGTGGAACACGCTAGCTTGAAATAACCTATTCACTCTTGACTTAAAGACCCCTAGGTTGTAGCTATCGGAAAACACAGATTCCGGCAGAGAATTCCACTCCTTAACTGTTCATATAATGAATGTGTTCTTAAAATGCTTCGTACGTATGGGTAGAATTTCCACCAAAAGCTTGTTTCATTTAAGGTTTGTATCATTGAGCGACTAAAACTCTCAAATAACAATATGTTATCATCAAAATGGAAACTTACGATCCAATAATACCCAAAAAGCAAAGAAAACATGAATTTAAAGCAACCAGTAGGTAAAAACATCTCTATAGCTATTGTAATGAGGAAATAAATCAACTGCGCAGAAAACTGGCAGGCAATTGCGTTGCCGAACCTGGTTGGGTGCTAGCGGCCATTTTGAGTTGACCTCTGCGTTGCTACCAAATTTCCCTTGGCTCATTCCTTTTTGTTGTAGAGCAAGGAAGGGTGGAAGGTTTAGTAAAGCTGGTTTTTTATTTGTGGCCTATCTCTTAAAGTCAGCTGGAGCTTCTTTGACATTTTGTGAATCCAGTATTTTATTTGCTATTCGCAGTTTAGCGTCGCCATTTTTCAAGTGCGATTGTGTTTTGATGGCGTATAGTAGGTCTTGGCTTATATGTTTTAGAGGTGAACCCACTTTGTTTTTTTCTTGTAGTGTTTGATAATAAATGAAATGCTGGTTGTCAAAGCAAAATAAAACTGTACCTAAATGCATTGTCACCGGCAGAGGATTTTTCAGGGGTTTGAGGTAAAAGGCTAAAAATGCACCACATTTATAGCATTTTACCTCAAATAGTTTTTCTTTTTGCTCATCCATACAGAGATAATTCCAACAATGTGGACTTGTGCAGAAGAGCTAGCTCGGTAACTTTCACACCTTGGATATACTACTTTCTTTAACAGGAGGCATTTTGATCTATTTTTTAATGTTTTTTATGGAAAACCAGGTAGGTTGTAACGCACCTCTTGGACAAGCCTTCCTGCACCCACGCTTATGTGTCTTCTTAGTAAATTTTTTTCGTGATATTTACTTAAATGGTCGTATTTGCAAACCAATTTTCCATTTAGGAACGTACCTAATCCAAGTCCTCAAGCTTTTACTTTTATTTATGAATGTTATAATCAAATCTGTAGTTAAGGCTTAAACAAATAAAAAACTTAATTATATATGAGTATAATTTGACATCATCATCCACTGCCAGACAATGCTCACTTTTTTAGGGTTCCGAACCTCAAAAGGAAAAAACGGAACCCTTATAGGATCACTTTGTTGACCGTCCGTCTGTCTGGCAAGACCCTTTATCTCGGGAACGCGTACAGATATCGAGTTGAAATTTACTACTAATAAACCATATACTCAAGTCTGCGATCCCTTGAAGCTGTGAAAAAATCAAACTCTTAAGTTAACGAAAAAAGAAGATACGGCCGTTTATGTTGCAAAAAACGTGTATTTTGACACTCTCAAGGGAATCAAAATTCATAGGGTACTTACCGTTGACCTAGAATCATAAAATTTGGCATGAAGCAACGTCTCATAGCACAAGTACAGGAAAAAATCTGAAAACTGTAAACTTGTCCGAAAAAATCTTCGTAACTCAATTCGGGAACTGAACTGTTTTAATTGGTAAGTTGGTCCGGAATTCTCAATGCGCGAGTCCGATTCGCACTTGCCTACTTTTTTTAATAATATAAACAAGTGCTTGACTGCGATCCCACTTAATGGTAAACAGTGATGCAATGAGGCCTAGAGGCCAAGAGGCCTATATTCAGCAGGCACTGCTGGATATAGGCCTCTCTTTTCTTGTGGCGTAAATCTTATTTGGTATCTTTGGCTTCTTTTTCTTCTTAGGCTTTTCCTAAAGGATTAGATAGAGTTAGTCCTCTGTCTAGTCCTTTAGAAATAGCAGGTGTGCATGTAATGTAATGTGAATTAACAATTTTCATTTCAACAAACAAAAACTAAAAAAAAAAAAAAACAATCAAATAATGAAATAAAGTCGGTATCAACAGCTCTATATACCGTTAAAGTAATAAGTTGTAAATCAAGGGCCGGTATTACCGAGAAAGCCTTCATCTACATATCATAATATTACGAGTACTACCGAATATTTGATGATTCAAGAAATACTTGGGTGCTTGTAAAATTGAGTAACAAAATACTTCATTTTACAAGAGCTGAAGTTTTTCACCAGCAGCGGTTATTTAAAAAGATATCAGGATGAATTTTGGAGAATGTGCGCGGGAATTGCACAACTTGATTCCGCCATCTCATTTCTACCATCGGACAGCCCGACGTACGGCGAGTATCCACCCTTACGTTGTTGAAACCTCTACGGTCCGGACCAAGCGTTTCGCCTCTTCGAGAAGAATAAGAATCCGCTCTCAATCCGGCTGTCTGTCCGTCTGTCACCAGGTTGTATCTCATGAACCCTGATAGTTAAACAGTTGAAATTTTCACAGATTATATATTTCTGTTCCCAGTATAACAACAAATCAAAAAAGTAAATAGAATAAAATGAATATTTGGAGCCCCTTTAAATATTAATTTTATTCTATTTTTTTTTTACAACATCATACAACAAACCTGAGTTTCTTGCCATTTTTTGCTACGGACAGTACGGAACCCTTCATGTGCAAATTTGCCAGTTTCTTTAACCCAAAGGTTGACTGTTGGGAATCGAACCCAACAGATCGATGACGCGGTCTGCACGCGCAGGCGGCGTGCACATATACGTCATCAGCAGCGGGGTACGGAGACGCGGGCGGCGACACGGCTGTCCGGTGCACCTCAGACACTCGCTTCGACGGACACCGCCGCGACGGACGACACCTCTCGAGCCTAATTTAATAATTACTGTTTGTCCGGGATCGCTGTATTTTTGAAAGCATTGGTTAACGGCAATATACCAGCACTTATAAAACACAGTCCACTTATTTACACCCAACCCCAACATTGACTGTTTTTTTTTTTTTTTCGGTGGGAAAATCATCTTATGACATCCCCCGCCCTTGGGCGGGGCGGGAGATAGTGTCAGACTTTTACTGACTAAAAACCCACTCCTGTTCCTTCGTTGCCTTTCGTACCAGGGCCGAGTCTTCCTTTCAGAATCAGACCCTTGGCCCCAGAAGGCTTCGACCCTGCTAGGCCCCTACAGTTGCTGACATCTCCTTGAGGCGCGCGTGGAACAGCACGCGCCGTCGACGACTTGGGCTCGGTCTGGACGGTTACCGGACGGTCGGACGGCGAGCCACCCATTGCTCGCCGTCCGCAAGCCTGCGAACATTGACTGTTAGAGAATTCATTGTTACATTAAGTCCGTCTATATACCACTACTGTATATGACGTTTAAGTTTATGAACTTTGAAAAATACGAATCTTAAAGTTAGAATGACGGAATGAATGAAGAACAACTCTTCTGTGCTGGGTATAGCGCGAGGGTGACACTTTTACTGAGTAAAACCCACTTCTATTGGTTTACTTGCCCTTTGCGTTCCTGGCCCATGGCAGATCTTGAATAAACCCACAGTCCGAGAACAGGGTCAAATCAAATTAGCTGGTAAAATACAGACGTCTGATGACTAATGATTTTGTCCATCCAAGACCTACTACCGTCTTTGTTAGGAAAACTCATCAAATAATTGCTACTGATCTGGGTGGAGCGAGCCTATCAGACTTTTGCTGACTAAAACCCACAGTGTTTCTTCAGTTGCCAGTGTTAATGAGGGCCGCGCGTCGCTAACCCGGCTTGGTCCTTGCCAGACGGCCGAACAGCGAGCTACCCATTACTCGCCGTCCGAAAACATACGGGAAATCAACCAGTGACTACCGATGTCCAGGGCGTCTCCAGCGCGGGAGTATCACGTTTCTAGAATTCAATCCAAGTCCAGCTATAAACTAATATACACTGTTTACATTCTATCTTACCGCCATTTCCTATTAAAAACATCAATAGGTATAAAAAAAACGGGATTAATTATAGAGGTGGCCTCGATGGAAAGCTTTATAATATATAGTTTCAAAGAGCGCTTCTAGCTTTTAATTTTTATTCCGTAATTATAGTCGTATTTTTATAGATATGAAAAACTTCCACTGGTTTCATCAAATATCTAGGTCAAAGGATTTAAAGGATATATTTGAATTAAATAGTCACTAAACAGCAGCGTCATCATCATCATCATTTCAGCTAAAAGACGTCCACTGTTGGACATAGGTCTCCCCCAAGTGTCTCTACATCGCTCGGTCCTGTGCTTCTCGCATCCATCGGATTCATCTTCCTTCTTCCTTCGGACCTTATTGGAGGCCTTCCAACGTTGCGTCTTCAATTACATGGTCGCTACTCCAGAACCTTTCGGTCCGATCGACCATCCGTTTTACGAGAAATGTGCCTTCCCCACTGCGACTTTAGTCTGGTGATAAAAATCACTCGCGGTAAAGCTGAAAATAATCTAACAGGAGTGTCATCATCATATCAGCCGAAAGACGTCCACTGTTGGACATAGGTCTCCCCCAAGTGTCTCTACATCGCTCGGTCCTGTTCCTCTCGCATCCATCGGATTCACCTTCCTTCTTCCCTCGGACCTTATTGGAGGCCTTCCAACGCTGCGTCTTCCAGAACCTTTCGACCCGATCGACCATCTGTTTTACGAGCAATGTGCCTTGTACACTGCAACTTTAGTCTGGTGACAAAAATCACTCGTGAGAAAGCTGACACATTGCTCGCAGAACAGATGGTCGATGGGGACGACAGAACCTTTCGTCCACGACCGAAATGGCGACCACGTACCGGAAGACGCAGCGTTGGAAGGCCTCCCACAAGGTAGACCGATGACCTGTGAGGGACACGGGAATCCGATGGATACGAGACGCACAGGACCGGTCATTGTGGCGACATTTGGGGGAGGCCTATGTCCAACAGTGGATGTCTTTCGGCTGAAATGATGATTATGATGACGAAGATTCTCGCAGTCCTAGCAAGCATTGGCTCTATTGGGCTCCATGCAGTTGCTAACATCTCAATGAGGTGCGCGTTGAACACAACGTGCCGTCGAATCGTGCTTGATTCTTACCGGACGGTAAACTACCCTTACACACCCTTATATAGGAGTGCAATATTGCGATAAAAGTTTCCAAAGTCCATTCCAGGTCGTAGTTTACCCCCTGTTCCAAATATCCCAATCGATAGTACTATTCAGTAAAATTCTGATGAATTAATTAAAAGTGAACTATCACGATCCATTCAAAGTCTGCATCCAACCAAGGTGGAATGACAGCTTTCTTAAAGCTCACTCCAGCTAAGTTTTCATCGTGATTTATTTACAGAAAAGACTGAGTTGAGGCGCGTAATAGAGGACCAATACAGATTTTAACTGTTTTAGCATTAGTAGGAATTAGTACATTATGCTGCACAGCAGTTTAGCTCCTATCAGAACTGAACAGGATTTAAAACAGTACGATTTCGCTTTTGATTAAACGTCTGGTGGCCTTCATCATCAATAGGTAGCCAGAGGTCCTACGAGTTAGTCTGTAAGAAAACTATGATAGTAAATACACATTTTTTGTAAATTTTATTACCTGTCGCAGTTTTCGCGGGCTTGCGGACGGCGAGCAATTGGTAGCTTGCCGTCTGACCGTCCGGTAACCGTCCGGACCGAGCCCAAGTCGCCGACGGCGCGTACTGTTCCACGCGCGCCTCAAGGAGATGTCAGCAACTGTAGGGGCCCAGCAGGGTCGAAGCCTACTGGGGCCAAGAGTCTGATTCTAAAAGGAAGACTCGGCCCTGGTACGAAAGGCAACGAAGGAACAGGAGTGGGTTTTAGTCAGTTAAATTCTGACACTATTTCCGCCCAAGAGCGGGGCATGTCATAAGATGATTTAACCACCGCAAAAAAAACCTGTTGCAGTTTTAAATTTGCATTCGTAAAAGATCTGCATTAATTTGATGTGGATTCAAATACAGACAATGTAACAATTGACGCGAATATTTGGCATTTGCGGATGCAGATGCGAATATCCGTAACACCCCTAATATCGAGCGGTTATAGACAACTTGCATTCAGCGGACACTCGTGGCCATCACTAGATGATCAGCTATCTGTTGCGTGAGTAATTTTCTTTACCCACTGTCAGTCTTTAAGCTAATTCAATAACCTTGTTATAAATCTAGATAATATTAGTATCTCCTTTCTTCTTCTCAGTCGTACACTCCTGGCGGAGTGGTCGTAGTCATGGATCGTCTGGTAGGTTGGTTGAGGCTTTTGCGAAACTTCTCCATCTCTCTCTATTCGTGGCACTGCAGTTAGTGAAGGAATACTTCCAAGATGATTTAATGTGGTCTGCCCATCTGGTAGGAGATCGGCCGCGAGAACTTTGGCCTTCTACTTTTTCCTGTTTAGATTAGTATAGAAAATATAAAACTCCATAAATTTAACTCTGAATAACACAAATTCAACATGCAAAACTAAAAGGCTCAAACTCAATATCCAATAAATTATCAATATTGAACATCTAATACGAAATATTCATGAGTTTCGTGTGTATGGCGCTTTATCATCCCGATATAACATAAAGCAATTAATACCACACCGTTAATAGTAGTGAAGGCAATCATTTGATAATTTAAATGTATTTCATGGTTTTGGGTAGAAAACATTTGTTTTACCATATACTTGGCATAGGTCCTTGTAATGATGACTTTGCAGTTGCTAATACAGCTTACAAATATCGACTTGGCCTGGTAACCTGCCCCCCTAGCCAAGTTACGACTGTTTCGTTTCGATTTTCTTGCGTCGAACGCCTCGAGTAGGCCATGCCTCCGATCCCTTTGTTCTGACGTCATCTTAACGCTCAGTCACATGGTCAGAACAAAGGAATCGGAGGCGTGGCCTACTCGAGGCGTTTGACGCAAAAAAAACAAAACGAAACGGTCGTAACTTGGCTAGGGGGGCTTAAGATCTAGTGAATCTAAACTAGTAGATGAGGTAATATTTAAGGAAAGGCTAATTCCAGCAGTGTATTAGTATTCCGGTTGAAATACTGACGGATTATATCTGATCAGTTAACCGTAGGTAACGTTTAAAAGTCTGATGAAATCATACTTGTGTCCTACTTATAGATCTAGGTATTTAGGAGCTAGGAACAGTAGTGATCCTGTGATTACGCCCCTGACTTACGAGTTGCATGCCTCGGGATCAACAACAGCCAGGCATTTCATCATCGCTGCTTTAGAAACGATGAAGGACAACATCGTAAAGAAATCGGCATGTGACATCCACCGGCCTCATCTAGATTAAAAATGATGAAAAAAAATATTGACGTGTAATTACAAAATTAATGACATTAAACTGTTGTATTTATAATTCTCTGATACAGTTCGAGGTCAGAAGGGTGCTGGTAAATGGCGATACCTCCCTTAGTTAATGCAGTTATCGAACTAAGTATCTACTAGGTTACACTTTTCATAACCAGGTCAACTGTAAAATATGTTAGAGAAAGTTTATCGAGAAAAGGAAAAAAGGTACTTAACTAACTATGTTTTGTTAATTATACAATAACAAAATATTTTAACGATTTTTTTTTCGGTGGGAATATCATCCAATGACATCCCGCGCTCTTGGGCGGAGCGCGAGATAGTATCAGACTTTTACTGACTAAAATCCCACTCCTGTTCCTTCTTTGCCTTCGTTCCAGGGCCCCGGGGTTCTCTTTCGCATCACCCATGGCTCCAGTAGACTTCGACCCTGCTGGGCCCCTACGGTTTTGCTGACATCTCCTTGAGGCGCGCGTAGAACACTACGTGCCGCCAGCCAAGTTGTCGCTTGGGCTTGGTCCGGACGGTTACCGGACGGTCGGACGGCGAGCTACCCATTGCTCGCCGTCCGCAAGCCAGCGCCTACGGTGGCTAGAAACCGGGATCGGGATTAATTTAATTTAGTTAAATTTGACACACAATAATATTATAAAGACTATAATAAAAAAAGTTTGTGTATGTTGGTTTGTTTGTTAGTTCTTCACACTCTAAGGGCATTTTTAATATCATGTGGTTTTGATCACGCATGCGGGATTGCCCCGCACGTAACCCCCGCAAATGTCCATTTCATACAAGTATTTATTGTAATTCGAATTAGATTGCTAGTCGAGGGGAATGCGCTAGCAGCAATAGTGCTTGCAGTTGCCTCCAAAAGAGTCAGGTTTAGAAATGCCTCCAAATTCTGGAACAACATACCCTCATCATCATCATTTCAGCCGAAAGGCGTCCACGGTTGGACATAGGCCTCGGTGTTCCCTCCCACACTTAAACATATCTTGGTTGGACATAGGCCTCCCTCAAGTGTCGCCATAATGACAGGTGCTGTGCGTCTCGCATCCCACAAGGTGGACCGATGACCTAGTGGGGGTCGCGGTAATCCGATGAATGCGAGACATTCCCTCGCCGATAAGGAAATGTGACAACTTCATTATTGACTACAGAAGATTCTTATCACCCTGCAAAACGAGGTATGACCATTTCGAACACGACCTTCTTATAGCTGGCTAGCGTGTTCTTCTATCCCGAAGCCATTCTAATTGATTTATCTTGGAGGCACTCAGCTGGAGACAAATGCAAAAATAATATTAGTGGCCTGCACTAAACGATTCAATGGTTACGGGTATCGCTTATGAATATTATGCATCTGTACAAACTAACTCAAAATATGAACTAAACTAACTTCTGCCAGCAGCTTCGCCCGCGTGGAAATAGGTTACTCCATACAAACTTTGGACCTCCGTTTCATCCACTTAGGGAGTGAATTTTGGAAAATCCTTTCTTAGTGCTCACCTACATCGTAAAAGGAAACCTTGTGTAAAATTTCATGTTTCTAGTCCTAGTAGTTTCGGCAGTGCGTTGATATGTCAGTCAGTCAGTTTCTCCTTTTATATATATAGATAATATCCAAATAAATAGATAATTTTCAAATCATCCATCTCATTTCTACCATCGGACAACCCGACGTACGGCGAGTATCCACCCTTATATTGTTGAAACCTCTACGGTCCACACTAAGCGGTTTGCCTCGTCGTTTATATCGCGTACATCGAAGGACTGGAACAATTTGACTGCTGAGGTCTTCCCATCCGATTATAATTTAGGTGTCTACAAGGGTAGAGTGAATAGGCTCTTGATAAACTAGTGCGCCTCATCATCAACGATTGCATACCCTCAGGTGGGATCGCAGTCAAGCCAAAATAAAAAATAAAATAAAAAACAACTTCAAGTAGAAAAAACCTCTCATCTCATTCCACCTTCACACCGAATAGTTTCACGGTTTCACACATTTTCAAACAAACGGCATTTTATATAGGAAAATCATTATAATAATAATGCTTGGTCGTAGGGTACTCCAATGGGCCTCACAAGTGGGGACAGCGATAACGAGGCCTTAACTGACACTATGAGAGAGACAAGGATGGCGATAGGTTTGTTGACATCAATTTTTAGGGTTTCGTACCTCAAAAGGAAAAAAACGGATCCTAAATAGGATCACTATTGTCTGTCTGTCTGTCAAGGCCCTTTATCTCGGGAACGTGTGGAAGTACTGAGTTGAAATTAAAACCATATAGTCAAGTCAGCGGTCCCTTGAAGCTGTAAAAAAAAACTTCTAAGTTAACGAAAAAAAAAAGATACGGCCGTTTATGTCGCAAAAAACGTATATTTCGATACTCTCAAAGGAATCAAAATTCATAGGATACTTCCCGTTGACCTAGAGTCCTCAAATTTGGCTTAAAGCAAAGTCTTATAGCACAAATAAAGGAATAATCTGAAAACAGTAAATTAGCTGTTACGTCGCAAAAAAATAATTAATTATGATTTTGATAAATCTTTGAAACTCCGTTCAATTCGGGAATTGAACTATTTACCTAAGTAAGTTTGTACGGAACCCTCAGTGCGTGAGTCCGACTCGCACTTGCCCTGTTTTTTTTTGACCTCCAAAATGTTTATTATGCGTTGTCGTGTACTGATGAGTTTTTTCAGGTGATATAAGGATAAGTGCTGGAGTAGAAGTATTTAAAAGGTCACCTGTATATAGTCCATCCTAAGGTTGTCTGGTAGATATCACTGTCAGCGATAAGACTGCTATTGTACCCATACATTTAAGTTTCTGTAAAATTTTTACTATTTTGGTATACACTATAGTTTTATTCTATTCTACGTCATAAAAGGAAACTAGTCCTAGCAATTTCGGCTGCGCTTTGATTTATCAGGCAGTCAGTTTCTCCTTCAATGTATATATAACATCGTCATCTTCCTGCCCTTGTCCCGTGTTATTTGGGGTCGGCGCAACATGTTTTTTTCTTCCATTCTGCCCTGTCATTCGTCATGCTATCACTAACTTCCTTTTCTTTCATATCACTCTTCACATAATCCATCCATCTTTTCTTTGGTCTCCCTCTCCCTCTCCATCCATCCACATGTAAACTCATAACTCTTTTGGTAACATGCGCTTCATCCCGTCAATGTATATATATATATATATATATAGAAGATATATACACATTACTTAAATTTTTATGTAATAACAAGATAAATAATAATATAATCATTATTATTAGACTTTTAATATGGGTAAATTAACATCAATTTACAGAAACAAATATTATTTAAAATTTTGTGATATTCTAAACTACTATGCGTCTTTACAGGTAAGACTTTACCGACTAAAACTTATCTATGTCCTTCAGATGCGTAGGCAATGGGTAGCTCGCCGTCCGACCGTTCGGTAACCGTCCGGACTGAGCCCAAGCCGTCGACGGTGCGTAGTGTTCCACGCGTGCCTCAAAGAGATATCAGCAACCGTAGGGGCCCAGCAGGGTCAAAGCCAACTGGGGCCAAGGGTATGAATCTGAAAGGAAGACTCGGCCCTGGTACGAAAGGCAACGAAGAAACAGGAGTGGGTTTTTAGTCCGGTAAAGTCTGACACTATCTCCCGCTCCGCCCAAGTGCGGGGGATGTCATAAAATGATTTTAAAACCGAAAAAAAAACTTGGCTAGGGGGCTGTTGTCTTAGTGGAGGCGATCGACCGCGGTGACCTCTCGCGCCAGGCCTTATTTCAGGCCATGGTCTAGAACGAGAGCGAAAGGAATGCCACGCCTCTGATTCCTTTCTTCTGATATCATCTCAATGCTCAGTCACGTGGTCAGAACTAAGGAATAGGCGATCACCGAAAAGAGAATCGAAACGAAACGGTTGTAACTTGACTAGGGGGGCTGGACTTACTACTAGAAATAAGAATATTTATACTCAGCTCCATAACTGTTTGAAAAATAAAATTTCGTACCGTTCCCTATAGTTATTTTTCACAACATTTCAGCAGGCATGTCAATATAACCAATGTGCGGGTTAGCTCAGTGAATTGTGCGAATTTCCTACCGTTGCAGAATACCCGCCTATTATAATATCCGAAGGGATCCTTTTGAAGGTGTGAAGGGGTGCATAAAGGTAATATTTTTCCTGTGAGGGCGGATTTTAGATGGTTTAAGAGGAAGGTAGCGATGGAAAAATATAAAGTTGAAGAGATTGGATGGGTATTGTTTTTGAGATTGATTTTGAACGGAAAAATAAAATGAAAAGTCATCATAAACATAATGATGACTTATTCCAATGCCTCTACTATTTTTGTGAAAGGAGAAGGGTTGATAGGAGGCATTTTTCGCTCATCATATACTCAAAAATAAAATGTCTCTGTTTCCGATGATTTTTAAATGCATTTGTATTGTAAAAGATATTCAATATTTAGTGACATTTGCGTGATAAATAATGTAGACAAAGCATTATTGCTCAAACAGAGAATGTTTCGCCTTTTTAGGGTTCCGTACCGCAAAAGGAAAAAACGGTACCCTTATAGGTTCACTTTGTTGTCCCTCTGTCTGTCTGTGAAGACCATTTTTTTCGAAAATGCGTGGAGGTCTCAAGTTCAATTTTTTCACGGCTCTGTGAAAAAATCAAACTTCTTAGTTAACGAATGAAAAAGACGGCAACGTCACAAGCACCACGTGTTCATTTCGGTATTGAATAGGGCATCACTGTCACCTACAAACGCACGGCAGACAGATACGTTTTCAATTTAGGTGCTTGTTGTCGGACTGCTAACGTACTGCAACCGGCCGGCTGCGGGACTGTAAACCTGCGGCAGCGGTCCGACATGTAGCTTCTAAATTGAAAGCGCCCTTAGTGTTGTTTAATCCATTCATGGTTTAGAGGTATGCGGAACAGAGACTAAGTCCCGCAAATCTCCGTTGAAAAGGGAGGATCCTCCGACCAGACGGGTGTTATGTCTGGTGGGCTACTACTGCCCAATAGATGATTTCGGGCTGTTCTATATGTTCTAAACGCGCGGAGAACTTTGATTGCGCGATGCAGGATTAGTTCTTACGTGACGTCATAGATGTCGCTACAATGGTACAACTAACAGAGATATCGTGGCCCTGTAACGCAAAAGAGTAACTGAAGGAACTCAGGTGGGTTTTAATGAGTAACAGTCTGATACTCCCCCTCGCTCTACTCGGAGTGCGAGGAGTTGATCGCTTCCCACCTTAAAAAAGTGGGTTCAACTAAATAAAATGCCTGACTGACTTCCACTACCTACCCTTATTTTGGGTAACATGGTTCCCTTTACTAAACAAAGACATCAACTAAAATAAAATTGTTTAAAAATAACTAAGCTTTAGTACTGTAATTTGAAGAACTTCAAAGAGAAAGTAACTTCAATTAAACACGAAAAAATACCAAAGCTTGACTTGACCTTGGAAAAATTCGATTTTATTTGACAGTAAATCTAATATAATATCTTTATGGCTAGTGACGGTTCGGGTCGGTATTTTTATATCTAATTTTCATTTTATGACGCTGAGAAATTAGACTCGGTTTTGTTATAGCAGACTAAAGTTATATAATATAAAGGTCGTTTCGTCGTACCTATTATTTTATTCTGACAACCTAGTCTTTTAAAGTGGCGTCAGTTTATTTAGGATTTAGGTCTTTTAAAGTGAGTTTCAGGTTAGACAGTTTTAGGTTAAAGCAAAAGCCTATAGCATAATCAGATTTATAACGTTTCCATTACTGGGACTCAAGCTTCTCTCTAGGTGAAGGAAATGGGCCGTAATCCACCACGCGGACTTAGTGCGGGTCACAAGGCTTTGGATTTTTAGTTTTGAGACACAATTTTGAGAGCAGTGATGATGAAATTTGGCTGGTTCTCTACTTTCGGTACTTCGTGTGGCTCGTCCAAGGGGATGGTGAGGTAGACCAAGACGTAACACATTGGATCAACGCAGAGTGGATGAAATGGCGACAGTTCACGGGGACAACTTGCGACCCACGGATACCCATCAAGTTGAGGGGTACAATTTACAAGTCCGTAATAAGGCCTGTCATACTGTATGGATCAGAATGTTGGGCTGTGAAAAAGATGGATGAAAAAAGATTGCATGTAGCCGTAGCGGTAGTGTGGTGTGACAAGAATGGATAAAGTGCGAAATGAGTATAATAGAGGGAGTTTGAAAGTGGAGCCAGTGACTGAAAAGTTAAAGGGGAATCGTTTGTCTTGGTATACTCATGTGAAGAGGAGGGATGAAACGCATGTTCCTAAAAGAGTTCTGAGTATACATGTAGATGGATGGATTGTGTGAGGAGTAATATGAAAGAAAGGGGATTTAGTGATAGTTTAACGGGTGACAGGACAGAATGGAAGAAAAAAACGTATTGCGCCGACCCCCAGTAATACGGGACAACGGCAGGAAGAAGAAGAATGCGCCTGGCTGGGTTTTATGGTACAGTGGTTGGACGAGTTGGGTCGATTCTCGCACGGAACAAATATTTATGGGGTCTATATTGCGCGACTCCTGACGGCCGGGGACTCCTGTGTCGGTAGGTGGGACGTAAAGAGGTCCAGTCCCTCACGATTTCGGCCATCTCCTTTGCTCGCATTACTGCTTCGCAGAAGAAGGCGACTGCCTCCCATTCCCCTTTGCCCCAAACCATGGCTTAAACCAAGACCGGGATGCTAGAGCACCCTTCAATATAGATAGATAGTTACTTACATTCCTTTTTGTACACCAATAATAAAATTATAATAAGAACTTAAAATTAATAGGGTGTCATAATGGGCGGTCTTATCGCTAAAAGCGATTTTTTACAGACAACTTTTGGATGGATTTGTCAAAAGAGAAAAAGATACGCAGTGGTGTATTATTTTTATATATACAATACTTAAGTAATAAAATACACATAACACAAACAATATAAAATATACATATATATGAAAGCAGAGATATAATGTAGTTAGTGACGTTTAAGTGGAGAGGTAGTGATCCTTAACTATATTTTTGAAAATAAAATAACATATAAATATATATTATTATTATTTTTATTTTCATATAAATTGTGTCCATAACGGCTCTTGAACCTTAATTGAATAAGGTCACAATTTCATCGTAAGGAAAGTGAAACTGATTGTCATTACGTCCAGCTTTGTCGGCTAAACGAAGTTTGGTTTGTGAAGTAATGAGCTATTGTCGTTTTCGAGGCGGTTGTTGATAGCCCGGAGTAAATGGTTTACTAATAATTTGAGAACCTTATTTTAGATGGCCCGCGTCGTGGATACGGCCCATTCCCTCTCCTAGAGAGGAGGCCTGAGTTCCAACAGTGGGAACATACTATGCTATGCTGTGCTTATTTTAGATTAGGATGACCATCCCAGAATTGATAGAATTCTGGTCTTGATGATCACCAAGGCCAGCAATTGTAGCAACACTTGGGGGAAGTCCAGCGGTGGATCTCTTTCGGCTGAAATGATGATGAAAGATGAACAAGTTTTCCTACCAGAGCTGCCTGATTATTAGAAAGAGTTAGCGCAGCCCTGAAGGAACACGGCACCATAAAACCATAGTTATAACTCTCTTACTTAGTGGTAGAAACTAAAATGTCAAGTTTAAAAAAAAAATCATTTAACATCTTTGCTATTCTCCAAGTTCTGACGAAAAATTCCACTACTGGGGGAAGAATCGTGTACTTGAATCCATATACACATTTGTGTGTTGATATCTGACACACAGTGTATGCTTAGGGAAGGTTAACATTCGATAAAAAAATCTCATTACCTCAACAACTTACACCCTAAACTTCTAAAATTAGGTCAAAACAAAACAGTTTCAAGGTGAAAGGCTCCGTTTCTTTTAGTTTGTGGTGCCGGCAACCAATATCGCTCAGAACAGAAAAATTATAGGCAAGGAGGTTATTAAACGATAAATTTCGAAGGATTTTTCCTTAACGGGAGTGCTTCAGTATAAATACATGAATAATAAATGCCTTCTTCGTCTCAAGACCGTTTTTTCTTTTTGGTAGTTATATTTATTGATGTTTGTTCTCTTAGGAGAGGAGACTTATTCGATATTGGTCTTTGTTCTTTTAAAAGTATTGTTAATGCTTTAGTGATTATTCTTTTTGTCGACAATGAACCTGAGCTAATGCTTCAGAATATGGGAATATAAATAATCACAATAGAATATCTTGTTATATATTCTTAGCTATAGGCTGCCCAGCTTAAGGATGCTCGTAAAATTTAATTTTTCTTTAGTTTTTTACAACATCTAGATATCTAAATATTTATATCTAAAAATTATTTGGTAATACCAAATGTTATGTATGTATTTTACATTATTTACGTTGATGACCTTAAAACACATAATCTTTGCCTCTCTTTTTGCGGAATTATTACGTCTGAATTCCAGTGACGCGTGGCCCGTGATTCTCCTGATGGGTGCGTGACGTTTATGTCGGATATTCGTATCTATCAGAAGGAGGTTCGTAGGGTCCGTAACCTTGACGTAAATAAAGCTAGTAGCCCCGACGGGATACCAGCAGTCGTTCTTAAAACTGGTGCGTCTGAATTGTCTCCAATCTTGACTCGCCTATTTCACCTCTCATATGAGATTGGAAAAAGGCCAATGGCTTGGAAGCAAGCTAACGTTCAGCCTGTGCCCAAGAAGGTCAGTCCAGCTAACATAGCTATATGATCAATAAACTTGCTATGCACTTAGCAAGCCTAACGACTATGTTGGTAGTATGTTAACTAACAGTTCTTGAAAAACTGTTAAGCCCTAGTTTGTGTTTAATCGAATTTAGTTTGAAGTGATTAGTGTATAGTACCTTTTTCTTTACTTGGGAAATCATCAAATGGTTCATGCTCTGGTTGGAACGGGAGGGAATGTTTGACTTTAAGTGACCCATAACCATAGTGTAACCCATAGGGTTCCTTCAGTTGCTCTTTTTGCGAGAGCTAAGGTAACTGTTTCGAACAATCTGCAGCCCTGAGAGGTATCGACCCAAACTGGGCCCTACAATTTTCTTTGTAAGTCGCGCGTGAACCACAACATGCCGTCGACCCGAGTTTGGTCCTTACCTGATGGCCAGGCGGTGAGTTATTCATTGCTCAGCGTCGGTGTAGTACCTAGTTACTGTGCTCTGTAAGTTATTAGTGCGATCTTGTTCTGTCCCATTCTTAGGTAAAGGACTTGACTTTGGCTCTATTCACCTTCGATTTTGTGGTCTTGGCGAAACTGGCTAGTTTGTCCCTACATCTCCATCGTTCGCTGCTACGACCTGGTCTGATTATCTTGGGCTACCCGCTGTGCTACTTCTGCCTCCAAAGTTTTTCAATAACGAAAATGCTGCTGTTCAAACTTCAGCTTTGTATTTTTGACATATTTAGGGCAATAATGTCAAACGTCTGATTAATCCCAGCCTTTGTAATGTCATGTTTTGTACTTAGAAAGTATTGGTAACGTTTAAATAATAATAAATTTTTATTTTGTACAAATAGAGTACATAAAACATTGCACATACTGAAACGTCTTACACATACAGAAACAAATAACATATACAGAAAGAAATTACACATATAGAAACAAATTACATTTACATAAATTAATATTACACATACACAAATACAAACAGAATAAACAAATAAAAATTTAAACGACAAAACTACTCGCGTCGCTCACTTTTGGCTCGCTCCTGTTGGCAGTGTATGAAAATCCCTGGTGAAGTTTCTTTCCTGGAAGATAAAATCTGGATATACTCACGTGTCTTCACATGAATATATCCAGACTCTACTCTTGTAGATCTATCCTTGAGGATAACGTTCACTATCGATAAAATTATCATTTGATCTTCATAAAATAGTCAGTCAAACGAGAATATTCAATCAAATCGTTTTTTTTAAATTGATAACTAGTGCTTGACTGCGATGACCAACCTACCTGACGGTAAGCAGTGATGCAATCGTTGATGATGAGGCGCATTAGTTTAGCAGCCTATTCACTCTAGCCTTGAAGACACCTAAATAATAATCAGACGGGAAAACTGTTACCTATAGAGGCAACTATAGCTTATGCTATACTTGTCGAAAGAGTTACTGTGGCTCCGGAAAGCAAGGGTAACTGAAGGAACAGAGGTGGGTTTTAGTCAGTAAAAGTCAGACACGCGCTCTTCCTCTACCCAGAGCGGGATAAATTCCTACTACAGAAAAACCTATACATTTGCTTAAGCTATAGAAGAAAATTAAGCGTAAAGTCAACCAAAATTACAATAAAAAACAATAAACTCAACAAACTAAACCAGATCTATCACGATCTGACACAATAATAACGAAACTATTCAACGTTTAACTACGAAAAGTCCGGTTAGAACTAACTGCAAGGTTTTCGTGATAGAATAAGAACTGTTAGGATTCAGTTACAAGCCACAAGTGATAGCGGGCGAGAATAGGTGGCCAATAATACATACGGAAATACATTGTGAAGGACGGTACAGTTGACATCTGTCGGGCATGCCACTGGGGAATCAATCCGACACATTATTTCTGGGTGTTTCATCTAGCTAACGGAGACCATGGATAAGAACCGGCAAAAAACTCCATGGTTACTCTTTTAACAAAAATTGTTGTTCTTACAATATTTCCATATTACAGTATATGTAGATATTATGTAAGGACAGTATATTGTACTAAAAAGTACAATAAAAATAATAATAATAAACACATATAAAATGTAATTTATATGTGTTTACAAGGAATAAAGAGAATAATAATAAAAAGTGAGTCGTAATAGGAAGTAATCTAAAAGGTCACGGAGTCTACAGTGTTCTCACATTCACATTATAGAAAAAGAGGCTACCTAAAAAAAGCAAGAAAAATAAATAATTACAATTATCATTAAATGAGACGTTAACAAAATAAATAACTAACGAATTTACCAAAACCCAATGACGACGCAGGGCACAGCATTACTACGCTGGGCATGTCTTAACACTTTCGGCTGTAGATTAGGAGATACAGCATTTGACGACGCTGTATGCATCTACTGCTAATCTACCATTATAACATTAATATTGACATCTAGACGCTTCCGTTTCAGCCACCGCTACCGCCTGTCACTCAGTCCTACCACTTATATAACACACGTATTCAGACTCACCGGCGCCTGGCGGTTATCGATCATAGTACGTAATTACTAGCTCACTTTCTACTCCAGTGTTTGTAGATGTAGGTTTTGAATGTTTTGGCAAGTTAGGTTTGTTTAGAACTATGTGGTTTTGGGAGTAAAGCTGGGTTTAAAAAGTTTTGGTTCGTTTTTATTTTTTTTGAAATTACATACCATCAAATAACTTTTTCCACTCTGGGTAGAGCGAAAGGGCGTATCAGATGTTTAATGATTAGAACCCACCAGTGTTCCTTCCTCTCGTCCAATATACCACAGTGTTTCAAGACTAAAGTCTATGACCGTGCGTGTTGCCAGTGATGACATATGGTTCCGAAACGTGGTCGCTCACAATGGGCCTCATCAGAAGGCTCAAAGTCATCCAAAAGGCAATGGAAAGGGCTATGCTCGGAGTTTCTTTGCGTGATCGAATCAGAAATGAAGATATTCGCAGGAGAACCAAGGTTGCCGACATAGCTCGCAGAATCACCAAACTTACGTGGGAATGGGCATGGCACATTGCTCGTAGAACCCCACCGGCCGTTTGGCCGTTCGGTCGTTGGGGCCGAAAGGTTCTGCAGTGGTAACCATGTACCGGAAGACGCAGTGTGGGAAGGTAATAGTCACGGAAATCCGATGGATGCGAGACCCACAGGACCATTTGTTGTGGCGGCACTTGGGGGAGGCGTATGTCCAACTGCCAACTGTTGTTTTGCGGCTGAAATGATGATGATGAGTGTTTCCTTCAGGTACCCTTTGCGTTCCAGGGCCACGGAACGTTTCCGCGGTCATATTAGGCATCGACCCTTCAGTTTATATGAAATCTCTTTGAGGCGCGCTTGGAACATAACGCGCCATCTACACTGAATACCTGGGTTTTTTTTTTCGGTGAGAAAATCATCTTATGACATCCCCCGCCCTTGGGCGGGGCGGAAGATAGTGTCAGACTTTTACTGACTAAAAACCCACTGTTCTTTCGTTGCCTTTCGTACCAGGGCCGAGTCTTCCTTTCAGAGTCAGACCCTTGGCCCCAGTAGGCTTTGACCCTGTTAGGCCCCTACAGTTGCTGACATCTCCTTAAGGCGCGCGTGGAACAGCACGCGCCGTCGACGACTTGGGCTCGGTCCGGACGGTTACCGGACGGCTGGACGGCGAGCCACCCATTGCTCGCCGTCCGCAAGCCTGCGCCTACATTGGCCGGAAATAAAAAAAAATACTTTTAAAAGAATCAAAACAAAAGTCATAGCTAGACGTCAATTTCAGTCAGTGAAACCAAATGTTGAGTACCTACGTTACTTCTAAAATGTAATCGATACGATGCCAGTCAAAAAGTACACGTTAAGTAAAAGTATCGAATACATACAAAGTATCGAGTACAAAAGTATCGAAAGGAAAAGTACTCGATACCACGAAGTATTGATACTTTATTCGTGTTCCTATTTCAACCGCGTGAAGGCGAAAATTACTTCAAGGGAATATACTACCGAGATAAAAGTATCATCATCCTTATCAAGGTCATGATCTACCAGCCAATACCAAGTTACTTTCAAATCCGTTTAGCTGTTGGTGTGTGGTTGACATCCATTCAGCCTTTCGCAATTATAATATTAGTAGAATAAGTTGAGCTGTTCCATAAAGGACCATTTTAGGGTTCCGTACGTCAAAAGGGAAAAACAGAACACTTTGATCACTTCGTTGCTCGTCTGTCTGTCTATCTGTCAAGACCCTTTATCTTGGGAACGCGTGGAGGTATCGAGTTGAAGTTAAAATCATATACTCAAGTTTGCGGTCCCTTAAAGCTGCGAAATAATCAAACTTCTAAGTTTACAAAAACAAAAAGATATGGCGGTATATGTCGCAAAATCCGTATTATTCGACACTCAAGGGAATCAAAATTCATACTTCCCGTTGAACCAGAATCCTGAAATTTGGCATAAAGCAAGGTCTTACAGCGCAAATATAAGAATAAATCTGAAAACAGTAAATTTGTTGTTTTGTCACAAAAAAAAACTTTATTGCGATTCGGAAAAATCTTTGATTCTATTTCGGAATTGAATTATTTACATAGGTAAGTTTGTACGGAACCCTCAGTGCACGAGTCCGACTCACACTTGCCTAGTTTTTTTTAGGAAGTACTTTTACCAAATTACATTATCTGGCTGTTGTTTGCTGCTATTCCAGGTTGAAATACATTTCCGGACTCTTTGTTTTTATCTTTACGGCTGGTAAAATATGGCTTATCCCCTGGGCAGTATTAAAAACTTTCCATCAGCGGTTTGTGAATTTATAGTTGGGCAGGAATCAAAATTCATCTCTTCGATAAGACTTCTACTTTTTTTCTTTTCGTGCCCTATAAATGAGTAGGGTTGAGTTTTTTTTACGTCCTCAGAAGGTAAGCACGCCACACAATCACGGTAGTAAGCCTTCTTTGAAGAGTGGCTGGGGAAGCACCTTGTTAACCTCACCTGTCCCAGGTCCTCACCGGACATGGCCCTTTCAGGAGGTTCCTGTTTCGGATTCAGGTGGAAGAAACCCTCGGGTGTCACCGTTTTGCGGACCACCCGAAAGACACGTTGGAGCATATGGTACAAGTGTGCCCCGCTCGTTCCACCCTAGAGCAGAAAAAATAGAAATAAATAATAATAAATAAAAGCTTTATTGATTCATTTTGACAACAATGCGGTACACAAAAGACTTAAATGCTAGTACAAATTCGCTGGACCCCACACTAGGATTCTCTGTATCGTGGGATCCAGTCTCTTCCCGAGAAGAAGAGAAGAAGTCATTGAATGATTTGCCAACTCAAAAAAGGTCCTCATTAGTGTGGGTGCATGTTCACTCCCGAACACTCCAACAGATAGGAAATCGTTTAGACAGGAGTACCACATTCAGCATCTACTTCCTAAGCCTTATTTCTCTTGATTATCATAGAAACTATAGGATTTAATATCCCATTTTGTCGAACTATAGCTCGATCGACGTCCCTTATGCTGCGTATGCTAGCAGTACTTGACGCGCTTATGGAGACCAAGCCTCGGTTGAACTTTTTAGCTTTTAAATAGAAGACGATATTGTGAGATAGTTTCGGTTCTACGAGAAAACCGATTAAGGTAGAACTACACTGCGCACACGTGTGCCACGTACGCAGATCTTGGCGCGTCGGTATCCATACATTTTATATGGCAACTAGACTTTTAGACCTACATTAGATCCACGCCACGCGACGCCACGCGACGTCGTTCTACGTACAAATTAGGCGTGGTCCACGTGTGCGTCGGTCTAATGTAGTTCTAGCTTTGTAGTATTACCTTATTTAAGTGTTAACGGTATTAAAAACACCCTTTGATAATTTTCTACTTTTCTGTGGGTGGAAACAGCTAGTTAATAAATAAATCATTCTCTCTCACCTCTGAGTACAAAAAGAGTAAATATGACCCCAAACAACACCTTTTCTCGGAAAAAAAACCAGGAAAAAGTTGGTCAAACTATGGTTAAGTAAAATAGTGCAGTTCGTGGGACAAGAGGCCTATTGCTCAACTAGTAAGTAGTTTTACTGCCTCTATTAGGGTGGATACGTGACGTTTTAAGCTAATAATGTACCCGCGAGAGTATGGTGTAGAAATGTGGGGAACAGAAGGTTTGTTTTGAATAATGTCACCTCATCTCACTGATATTATAAAAGCGAAAGTTTACGAATATGCGTGATGTTTATACGTATATTTCTTACATCTTCACGCAAGAACGGCGGGCCCCTTAACCAAGTTACGATCGTATCGTTTGCGTCGAATGCCTCAAATAGGCCACGCGTCCGATTCCTTTGTTCTGACCACGTGACTGAGCGTTGAGATGACGTCAGAACAAAGGAATAGGAGGCGTGGCCTACTCGAGGCGTTCGACGCAAACGAAACGATCGTAACTAGGGGGCAGATTTCTATGAAACTCGGTACACGGGTAAACCATGTCCTGGAATAATACATAGGATACTTTTTATCTCGGGAGTATGTTCCCTTGAACAGCTCATCGTAACTGGCATGGTTGATGGCAAACGAGCAAGAGGCCGAAGCCCAAAAAGATGGGTAGATCAGGTCCACTCCACACTGGACAATTGCACGCCGCACTTCATGACCCTAAGAACCGTCACAGATGGCGAGATAACATCAATAAGAAACTAATCCAGTGGGAACTTCACGACCCTCAGTAATGAGGAATACGACTTGAGGAGGAGGAGGATGTCCCCTTGGGACAATTTTATACTATCACGCAGGCAAAACCACTGGCAATAGCTTGGAATCTTATTTTTCAGATAAAGTCCGCAGTTATAACAACCAGAAAAATAATATTAGAAAAAAAGAATATTATACGCCACAGTGGCATATGCGTATCCAATGTTCCTGTAATGGACTGTTCCTCTTGTCATCTATAGTTTACAGGATACTATTGAGACTGACGCGTACCCTTGTGTATGGAGGCGCATCGCTTGCGCAAGATGGCGTGAAAGCCATCAGTTTTCGCTTGTGAAAACGTACTGGAAGTACTACAGATTGTGCTGATGATTTGTGAACATACTCTCCGCGGATGAAAATCGTACTAATAACGACCACTTGCCGTATTCTCCGCGTTTTCTCAATATTGCTCACTCAGTTGCATCACTCGCTCTTTCTTGTACATTTACGTCTACCACTCCCGTTACGCAAACACGGCAAACACGTTGCGTGCACGAGGCGTGCTCGCTTACCACACGCCGAAAAATTGCGTAACTGAAAACGCGATTTCGAAGGGAACTTGAGTCAGTTTTCGAGATCTTAGACATTTTGTGCATATTAATGTAAATTAGAGTAACCGGTGTTTAGATAAAATGGGTTGTAGGTACACGAAAATAAGCGGATAGATGGATAATAACAGAGTTAACGAGATTGGTTGCATTGAACTCCCTTCAGTCTATGCACACTTTTTTATACCGAATTAAGAGTGACGTATTTTTCGCTTACCAAATCAGTAGTTCGATTTATTTATTTATTTAGGTGACATCTAGATAAAACTAACACATGCAATTACTGCTACTGGTTACTGGTTACTGGCCTGTTGCTCTAAGTAGTTGTCAGTGACCCTGACTGCTATGCCTGACGTCGTGGGTTCGATTCCCATTCAGGACAAATGTGGTGGGTGAAATTAATCTATAATATTATGTATATATTTGGAAATATTTAAGTATGTTTATCAGCTGTCTAGTACGCATACCACAAGTTCTGCTTAGTTTGGGACTAGATGGCGTTGTGTAAAAGTTGTGGAATATTATTATTATTATTATATTATTACTGGTTACTGTTACTTTTACTGGTTACTAGTTACTACCAAGATTGCGGGATTGTTCCGAAGAGTAACCGTGACCCTGGAACGCATAAGGTAACTAATGAACACGGTTGGTATGAGTCAATAAAAATCTGATATTCCCTCTCTGTCCTTCCCGTGTGGAAGCAGATTATTAATGTTTTCTTACTTTAAAAAAATACCTACTACTGGTTTCTAGAGCTTCTAGTCTTACCTCCATTGTACCCCAAAACAATGTGAACCGCGCTTAAAAGTCGTAAACGAAGGATTTCTCTTGTGATCCTTTTGTGCGCACCCCTACTGAAACATGTATATTATTATATTTAAAGCACCCTCCTAGGATTGTATAATCTCTTGGCTAATTATCTTTGCTAATTGTAGAATTGTGTTACGACTTTGACTCTGAAGTTTTTAAGGTTATAACTCTTGGTGGAAGTTTTTGAGTTATGAGGAACGGTAACTGTTCTTGTTAGTGGGGTAATAGCTACTGAATAGCTCTTATACGATATAGTGGCTTACTAAAGGATCGTTTAGTGTGAGTAAGTAATTGTCACTTACTGCGATTGCGAGTCTGAATGTTAACATTGCTTGTTCACACTTCGCTTGACCCAAGAACTGGTTTTTACCTTGGACAAAGGATAAGTATTGCCATACAGCGTGGCAATGCCGCCAGTCTTTTGAGAACATTACCAGTCGACAGTAATGCGGAGGAGTTTATCGACGCCATACTTTAGATTATTTTTTTTTGTTCTCTACGGCTTTTATTTTGTGTATGTAATGATAGTTAGTTGATTTGTTTGCGGATAAAGGGTCTTGACAGACAGACAGACAGACATACAAACGGACAACAAAGTGTTACTATAAGGGTTCCGTTTTTTCCTTTTGAGGTACGAAACCCTAAAAAGGAAATTAATTTCATAAAACCTTTGTAATATTAATGTAATGGTGTGCGATCTAGAAAGATAAGCAGAAAGTATAGCCTAATATAATCAAAAAAGTGACCCAATTAACATGCCAACGACATCTCGCTTAACCTTTATAACCGTAAAACCAGACCAGCATAAAAATAATCAATTTTACGTTTATATTCTCATAAAATTGGAATCGTATCCCAAACTAAAGCCAGGCTAATCAATTTTATAGCCGGGCGGGCATTAGCTATTGGTAGGTACTAGCTTTGGATCGTATTTAACAAATCCTCGTTAGTCGAGATTGGCCAGGACCTGGTGATAGGCACATTGATAATGGAAGCATTATGCTTGATTAACTTTTTAGTACGAAAATCTTTTCAAAATGGGCCAGTATCCTGATATGGCCCTGTTCAGGACACTGCTACAGAACTAGGGGGTGCAGTGCCTCGGGGCCCCAAGCTCGGAGAGCCTCAAAACCTCATTAGCAAAACTTTTATCGGACTACCGAAAAATTCTCACAGGGTGTTTTTAAAATCAAGCGGATTTCATCACGCATGCGGGTTTGCTACGCACACGTAACCCCCGCAAATGTCCATTTCATACAAGTATTTATTGTAATGCGTGGAATATGCACGCGGGATGCGGGGCGTGATATCAGGCAGCAGCCCCACATGCGTGATGAAATCCACACGATATTGAAAACACCCCCACCTTCGAAATGTAAATAAAATAGCTCGTAACACCACTTTAATCACGGCAACTCGTTTTAGTCAGTAAAAATTTGACACTCCTTCCCGCTTCACCCATGTAAAAAGGGACCCAGATTATTTTTGCCCCAGGGCCGTTGCTTACCTAACTACGCCACTGGTTCAGGGGCGTATCTACTGCCGTATCAGCCATGTCAATGGAGCCCCGGGTCTACAATGACGACTCCGTTGTGTGCTAACTTGTAACATGTTATCCACAGGCCATCTCTGTCGTGGCCTATCGTGACTCCGTTTCCCGGACTTTGTCCTACCAGTTATGTACTAGCCTACTTTGTAAAGAAGAAACTTATTAATTATTAGTGTTTTTGGATTGTCTTCCTAGAGAATAGAAAATGAAACAGATGATGCTGCGTAACGTATTTATTTACGGACTAATTATAATAATTAAAAAATTAAAACACACATGTATGTAAAATTAGCAGTTCGGCTAATCCTATTGAATTACTTTTCTTATGCAATTAAAAAAAAAAATTACATATAAAATAAAAATGTAGTTGAGTTGTTGTTTGATTTCAATGAAATTATAAAAATAATTTAAATGAATAATAAAAATAACATTAATGGCTCCATCGCTGTATCTCTACGTTGACGTCGTGGTGGAGTTTGCGCGCTCCAATACACCCTAGGTATGTATTGGTAGCGCTTGCTTAGCCGTAGCATGCCTAGGCTGAGGGGCCAGAATAAGAGAGATACGGTCCGCAGGGCGGTTTGTGCCACACTGTTGGGCATTAACGACACCACGGACCTGATCTCCCGGGAGAATTCTTGTTCTTCATCTCCGGCTTGCCTTTATTGGCTGGCCGTAGTGAACACTGACGAGGAACAGAGCTCCCACCTCTCTCTGGCCTTTATTGACTGGCTTGAGTGGAGATTCGCAAGAGCAAATGTGCTCGGGAGAAGAATATATAATCCAGTAAGGTGCTGGTAGGAATCTTGACCGTACTTCCGGAATTGTCTTGATAGCCGTCTCCACTCCTCAAGCACCTTAGCATATGTTGCGCTCTTGTTGCTACGTCACTTCGTGCTAGCGGCCGTTTTTGGGGGCCCATTTATTGAGTGTGCCCTTGCCTTTTTATCGATGGGTTTATTAATAACATTGTCCAGGAAGGGGCCATAGTTAACCAGTCCATTTTAGACATATGGCAACCAGTCCATTTTAGACTCCAAAAACCATAACCTATTGTTTTTGTTTTCCATATGTCGCAGTAGTTTTTCACCAACCGGAGGTTATCCTTAGGTGCACTAGCATAGCGCGTACAGGGATAATCGTCGGTTGGTATCACGTTCCATTAAAAGTGTCTAAAAGACCTCTGCGAGTTCATTTCGGCTCCCCGTACGCCTTCCAAAGGTCAATTACAAACTAACAATAGTATGGACCAAATATGTCTGAAATAAAAAAAATATATTTTAATTTTATTTTCAATCACCTGTTGGAGCAGTGGTGGCCGATTAGTAACGACCCCGAATTACGAGAAGTATGTCACGGGTTCGAACCCAGCCAGAAGCATTTCTTCCTGTAATTTATTTCATCACCACTGCTCTCAAAACCGTGAAGGAAAACATGGTGAGGACCAAAAATTCAAAGACCTGTGACATCCACCAACCCACACTGGGCCTGCGTGGTGGATTACGGCCCATTCTCTCTCCTAGAGAGGAGACCTGAGTCCCAACAGTGGGAACATTATAAGGCTGACTATGCTATGCTATCACCTGTTGGTGAAACAGGCAAACGTAAGCCAATTAATTATAAAAAAAACCCTATATGTCACTAGCCCAAAATTTTCAAACAATTTCAGACAAAATCCATGCCTATGTCACATTTCAAACTTACTCACCGCCAAGTCTACATGAAACATTCATCATTCCACTGAGAACACATTACTCAAAATATCTTTACAAGACTCATCCTAAGAATGTGTCAGTTTTATAGCTAGTTTTATTCACCTCGTAAACGAAAGGAGGCTGAAGATGTACAAACTTTCCGGCCCCGTTAAAAACTAAGTAAGATGTAACGTCATTGTCTGAGTTTCGGCACTTTTTGTGTTTATTTGGCCTTGCCTCCGTACCTACTTGAGTATGTGTAGCATAATCTTGTTACTAAGCTCTTGAGTTCTTGACAATACTTCAACCAGAGACGAGCGAGGATAATTGGCGGTGCTAGAGAAAAAGTCACCAGTTGTCTCTATCACTTAATTTTTAGGGTTCCGTACCACAAAAGGAAAAAACGGAACCCTTATAGGATCACTTTGTTGTCCGTTTGTCTGACTGTCAAGACCCTTTATCTCGGGAACGCGTAGAAGTATCGAGTTGTATTTAAAACCATATACTCAAGTTTTGCGATCCCTTGAAGCTGTAAAAAAATCGAAAAAAAACCCTGACAAAAGACGCCTTTCCAGTCACTCCTCAAAGAAGGGATTTACCGCCATGATTATGGTGTGCCCAATGACTGACCTGTTGGTCTAGTAGTTAGTGGCCCTGACTGCTATGCCGGAGGTCGTGGGTTCGATTCCCACCCAGGACAAATGTTTCTATGATGAGCATGATCATTTGTTCTGTGTCTGGGTGTAATTTATCTATAATATGCATGTATTTCGAAATATATAAGTAAGTTTATCAGTTGTCTAGTACTCGTAGCACAAGCTCTACTTAGTTTGGGACTAGATGAGTGATAGTTGCGAAATATTATAAAAAAAAAAAAAATGGTAAGCGGTGTCAACAATGGAGCAAGCTTGCATAGAAGTAACCTATTGGGATAATATCCGAATTTCACATTATTAAAGCCGCTTAAAGCATCTAGTCTATATTAAGCCACAAAATACTGGCTAATTATAACTCCGTGTGGGAGTAAGATTTGCTTTGTTTACGATACAAACAACTTAACACTTTTAATAGCCGGTAATGAGAGTTTGCTCGCCGTTTTGTAATTACGCTAAACGTGTCAATGAAGTGTTTCTCAATGGCACGTTGTTTATGATTTAGGGTTTATTAATATTGTATACTAACTTTTGCCTTTGGCTTTGCTGGCAAAATTCATGATACGAAAATAATTTATAGCCTATAAGCACACGGGGATAGTGCAGTTACATATTAGAGAAGGAATTTTTAAAATTGGTTCAGTAGTTTCAGAGATTACCTCCTATATATTACCAAATTTTACCTAACGTTGAAGAGGGCAATGCTCAGACTTTCCTCGTGTGATTGCAAAAAGAATGAAGATATCCGCAAGAGAACCAAGGTTACTGATATAGCCCGAAAAATCGTCTTTTAGTGGCAATGGCCTGCCCACTGCCACTAAAAGCATATTGCTTACAGAATATGCCACCAAATGGAGTCGAAAAGTTCTGGATTGGCGACCATCTCATTGTATTAGAGTACCGTCAGTTAAGCACCATCCCAGAAACTTACCTTTGAACTCGCCTCAAAGACAAGTCAGCAAACCGTAGGGACCCAGCAGGTTCGATGCCTGCTAGGGCTATGAGGAAAAGTATGATAAAGATAATGGTGGTCTTAGACCGCAAAAGGCAACTGAAGGAACGTAGGTGTAGTTTTTGTCAGTAAAAGTCTGACACGCCCTCTCGCCACCGTAGAGCGAGAATATAAGGGTACCGACCAACGGTGATTCAACCTTCAAGGTATCTGATTCATAAGCGTGTTTTACTGGTACAAAATGGTACATTTTCACTCAGGGGCAATCAGCGGCGGCATCTCTCGCACCCGGCCTTGGTACAGACCATGGTCAGGTGCGAAGAGGACTGGCAAGCGGTCGCCTCCATCTGCGAAGCAGTAATGCTAGCAAAGGAGGCGGCCGCCGGGATTCCGAACCCGATTTCCGGTCACCATAGGCGCGGGCTTGCGGACGGCAAGCAATGGGTAGCTCGCCGTCCGACCGTCCGGTAACTGTCCGGACCAAGCCCAAATCGTCGATGGCACGAATTGTTCCACGCGCGCCTCAGGGAGATGTTAGCAAATCGTAGGGGCCGAGCAGGGTCGAAGCCTATCTGGGGCCATGGGTAGTGTGAAAACGAAACCCGGGGCCCTGGGACGAAAGCAACGAAGAAACAGTAGTGAGTTTTTAGCCAGTAAGTCTTCCGCTCCGCCTAAGAGCGGGGGATGTCATAAGATGATTTTCCCGCCGAAAAAAAGAACGCAAAGGGCAACTGAAGGACCATGGGTGAAGTTTATTCAGAAAAAGTCTGACACGTAGCTCCACCCTAGAGCGGGTTCAACCTTGAAGATATCTGATTCATTAGCATGTTTTACTGACTATTTTCACTCAACAGATCAAAAATAGGCAACCAAATAGTGCAACATCATCTCAAATCGCCAAAATCTTGAGACATTCTACTCAGCATGTCGTGGCCAGCTCGAGTTCAGATGGCACGAGTAAAAAACGTTAATGTGGCACTGTAAACGGCTCGTAAAGTCGACGTGGACGCATTAAGCTCTGTTAGTGGGCCAAAGGGGCAATCCGCCGGCTAATTTGATAGCTGCAGACAAACGAGCTGACTTTGTGATGATGCGTGAGTGATGGGAGGTCGCGGGAGCGGGATATTTAGCGGGATGAGGTGGCATATTCCAATGGGCTTGGAGATTGTTTGAAAGAGTTACCGTGGACCTGTTACGCAAAGTGCAACTGAAGGAACACAGATGGATTTCAGTCGGTAAAATTCTGACATATTCTCTGGAGCGCGAAAAATTATTTTATGATATTGCTTTATTCCCTGACTTGAGTAAATGAAAGTCTGCCTAAGCCCTGATTTTTATTCATAACTAGTTTGATTAAATGGGAAATCATCCAATGTCTTCTTCCATTTTAGGAGGAAGAGAAGAAGAATCAGACTTTTACTGATTAAAATCCACCTCTATCCTTTAGTTGGTCCTTTGCGTTCTAGGGGCACTGTTAGTCTATCAAACGTTCCCGTAGCTCTAGCAAGCATCGGCTCTACTGGGACCCTTCAGTTCTGCTGACATCTCTTTGAGGCGCGCGTCGAAAACTACGCAGTGTCGACTCCGGCCTAGCACTTAACGGACGAGCTACCCATTGCTCGTTGTCCGCCTACGGTGGCTGAAAATTGCCCTGCGGTTCCCGACACCCGGGATGCCTCTTTTGACTGTGGTTGGCACGTGAGGATCTCCGTTCCCTCACGGTTGCTGCCATCTCCTTCGCTCACACTACGGTTTTGTAGAATAAGGCAATCGTTTCCCACTTCTCTCTCGCTCTGGACCATGACCTGAACCAGGGACAGGCTGCTAGTGGTGTAATATTGAACCAAAATCTTAATAGATCCCAAAACCTTGGGAGCATATAAATAGTGCGTATAAATCAAAGTGAATGAGATATTATGTTTTATATGTCCTCCTCACGATATGATGTTGTGAGGGTAGTCGCACTTTGTTTGTAAGTCAAGCCGAAGGGGTAATCTGCCGGTTAATTTGATAGCTACGGTTATGCTAGACAAGTTAGAGGTGGAAGCGAGAGCGATTTTATGCATTGATGTCAATTTTCAGCTTTTATTAAACTAAAGGAAACAGAAGAATGGAAATTATTTTCATTAAGATACCTTAGGTGTTAGACACATGAAACATGGTGGTTTACAATGGGCTTCATCAGAAGGCTTACAGTCACCCAAAGGGCAATGGAAAGGACATTGCTCGGAGTTTCCTTGCGTGATCGCATAAAGAATGAAGATATCCGCAGGAGAACCAAGGTCGCCGACATAGCCCGAAGAATCGCCAAACTAAAGTGGCAGTGGGCAGGGCACATTGCTCGTAAAACGGATGGTCGATAGGGCCGAAAGGTGTGGCGACCAGACGCACAGGATCGGTCGTTGTGGAGACACTTGGGGGAGGCCTATGTCCAACAGTGGACGTCTTGCGGCTGAAATGATAATGATGATGAGGTGTTAGACAAACTCTACATAGTGTTAATTAAAAATTGATTTAACAACCCGCCCTGGCTTCACACGTGTTTTGGTAATCGTTGAAATTTTCGGCTTTCCTCTACTATAGCATGGTCGGCCTTATAATGTTCCCACTACTGGGACTCAGGCCTCCTCTCTAGGAGAGGGAATGGGACGTAATCCACCACGCGGGCCCAGTGCGGGTTGGTGGATGTCACACGTCTAAGAATTTTTGGTTCTAGAACATGTCGGTTTCCTCACGATGTGTTCCTTCACCGTTTTGAGAGCAGTAGTGTTAAAATAATTGCACAAAGTAATGCGCCTGGCAGGGTTTGAACCTGCGACCTACAACTCGTAAGTCGGGGCCGTTACCACTTGGCCACCACTGGTCCTCTACTATAACATGCATGTATTATACATTCAAACTTTTCCCATGAACCACTCTGTCTATTAGTGGAAACCGCATTAAATTCGGTTCAGTAGCTTTTGATTTTATCACAAACAGACATAATATGTAAAGACATAGTGTTATTTTTCTATTCCATAAAGCCTCAGAAATATTAGGGGACAAAATGTCCCCCAACTTGCTCCCCAATATTTTATATTGCATTCACGTGACGCGGGACATGTTGGGGGACCATTTGGCCCGTAATCTTTACCGACTGCAGGTTCTGACGTGAAGTAATTACTTTGTGCAATCGCAGTTTTAGTCATCACCTGTTATAAAGAACAAGAACTTGGATAAATGGGTTGTCAAGCAATCACCGTAAGAACTGACATTCCGGTAATTGGTTTAGGCTTTAAAAATGCAATAAATTCCCTTAAAAGTGAGGCGTGCTCAAACGCTACCTACGTTTAAAAAAATGGTGAAGAAGCATTACCTTTCACTTTTATTTTTTCTTCCTCTGGCTCAATTATATATTTAATATTTATTCATATATTTTTTCCTTATATTTTATGTATGTATTTGTGTTATTATGTCTTATTAATATTTTTCTGAAGTTGTACACTGCCAGCCCTAAATCTATCTATCTCCTTTCTTTCAGTCCATCCAAAGGTTGTCTGTAAGAAATTGCCCTGTGCGATAAGACCGCCCATTGGATACTTATTTTTAATTATGTTTGTCCTGTATTTTGTTTATGTGGTGTACAATAAAGAATATAATAAAGAATAAATAAATTTTTACTTCTGAACACGAGCTAGTTTGAGGTAATTACCTTACTTAAAAACGGTGAAGGAAAACATCGTGAGGAAACCGGCATGTCCTAGAACCAAAAATTCGAAGACATGTGACATCCACCAACCCGCACTGGGCCCGCGTGGTGGATTACGGCCCATTCCCTCTCCTAGAGAGGAGGCCTGAGTCCCAACAGTGGGAACATTATAAGGCCGACTATACTATACTATACCTTACTTATCTTCTTCTGGGTCATTTCACTCTTTCCAGAGTGATTATCACGAAGGTAGCTCCCCGGAAGCCGTCAGGGTACGCCGCACGACTTCCCGCAACATTTGTCTGCTGGCAGTAACCCGGGCGAACTCGTTCAATGGGCCGCCAACATCCGTTTTTATTTGGTCAGTCTATCGCATTGCTTTACTTATAGGGGTGGGTCAAAAGCGGTTATTTGATTAGGTAATCTGATTTTTTTTAGGGTTCCGTGCCTTAAAAGGAAAATACGGAACCATTTGTATATATATATGATCACTTTGTTGTCCGTCCGTCTGTCTGTCTGTCCAGACCCTTTATCTCGGGAACGCGTGGAGGTATCGAGTTGAAATTAAAACCGTATACTTAAATCTGCGGTCCCTTGAATCCGTGAAAAAATCAAACTTCTAAGTTAATGAGAAAAAAGATACTGCCGTGTATGTCGCAAAAAATCGTGTATTTCGACACTCTCAAAGAAATCAAAATTCATAGGGTACTTCCCATTGACCTAGAATCCTGAAATTCAGCATGAAGCAAGGTGCCCAGTAGGTTTCGACTCTGCTGGGCCCCTACGGTTTGCTGACATCTCTTGAGGCGCGCGTGGAACAGTACGCGCTACCAACGACTTGGGCTAGCGGCGAGCTACCCATTGCTCGCCGTCTGCAAGCCCGCGGCTAGAACCCGGCAGCTGGGGCGTGAGGGCCGCTACCTCGCACGTGCACGTGCGGCCTCCTTCTTTGCTAAGATTACAGCTTTGCAGAAGGAGGCGACTACCTGCCACTCTTCCTCACTCAGACCATGGCCTGTACCAAGGCTCGGTGCGAGAGATCGCTACCGCCGATCTCCCCCACGAGGACACGGCGGTGCTTTGCCCAAATACGTAATATAACACAATATTATCTTTACGAAAACACTGTACAGTTACGAGCAATAAGATATATATTTTACCACATTTTCTATCAATCTTAACTTCTGCCATTTAAGATAAATGTATACGACAATTTGTTCTTAATTACCTAACCATTCATCAAACGGGTAATTTTTGTGTGTGATCATATTGCTCGTGACTGTACTTTCGGCCAAAAAAATCTCAGAATGGCGATACTCTGTGTCCAGCGTAGCGGCAAAATCACCCGATTTTATTGGTATAGACTTTTTTGCAACATCCAATAACGTTTCTAAATTATAAAGCTGTTAATAAAATACCTTTTTTTAAGTTGAAGTATTTTTGTGGACCAAACCCTCGCCATTAATTACACCGCCGTCGCTCGTAAATGGCACCATAAGAAGACATTAGTCCATGACACGCCCCGCGCGTCATCCGGCCGTGTGTCATATTGTCAGTTTGACTTTGACATAGAACACGGAATCGTCGCGCAGGCTAAACCTTTACGTCACACTTTACTGTAGCTAGATTTCAGATGACCGCTGAAAATTTGCACCATGTTGTGGGGTTACTTATACCACAGGATTATGCTGAGTGGCAGCCTTCTTGTTACAGTACAGCTATTAGAAACTAATAATACTTATCTGTATATTAAACGTTTTGGCCATAGTCAGAACTATCAGGCCGTCAAATCCTATGAATAAACCATAGACATAGAGAATGGATTGAGCAATAAATAATAACCTCATAGGGCTGCGGGATTATTGTATAGGAACACGGGTGGATTTTACTCAATAAAAGTCTGACACTCTTTCTCACTCATTCCAGAAAAAGTTATTTGATGATTTCCCAACCATAAAAAAGCAATACCTTCAGAAAATTTACCGATCGAGTAGAAAGAGAAAAACAATGTGCGGCCGTTAGCTGTCTAATTTCTGTAGGTTGTAGTTTCGGAGATGCAAGCAAACCAGTGACTCTAGCAGAACTCTAGCAAAAGACAATTACTGACTCTCGTACACTTAGTGCAATGTGAAGTGTTACTAACATAGTCCTAAGTCTTATTTACTAACTATAACTTGTATTTACTCTATTTAAGTTAGTCTGTAAGGTATGTATCTATGAAACAAGATGTCTGAAAATAAATGATTTATTATTATTATTATTTGTCCATATCTATTCACTTCGTACCTGAATAGAGATCATTCGTCCACTCTCTACGTCTATGGAGTAATTTGCTACATTCATTGACACTAGTTTAGAGAGAGTGGAGTCTGAACAGTGGTGGCTCAGTGGTAATGGCCTCGACTTACGAACTCGTCGTGGGATCAAACCCAGCCAGGCGCATTACTTTGTGTAATTTATTCCATCACCATTGCTCTCAAAACGGTGCAGAAAAACATCGTAAACATATTTGAAGACATGTGACATCCACCAACACGTGCTGGGCCTGCGTGGTGGATTACGGCCCATTCCCTCTCCTAGAGAGGAGACCTGAATCCCAGCAGTAGGAACATTAAGAGGCTGATTATGCTTACTACTCTAGAAATGGCCGCCTGTCATTCTCCGCGCTCTATGGTTTGTCATGTTACCAAACACGGCTTCTTCATTTTGTTTTCTGTTTGACTGATTTGTGTGGCGGAGCGAGAAAATTGACTTATGTGCCACAAAGAATATGTAATTATTACTCTTTTTAGGCTGTTATTGGATTCTAGATTAGGTTTAGGTTCTCGGTACGTTTTTTTGGCGTCAAGTGTAATGAAATGGAAATCGAAATGGCGCGAGTATTGGATTTTTTGAGGAATTGGATTGTATTTGAGGGCAATGACTTATGTGTTTTATATTATATCGAAGTATTAGGTGAAGACGCAAGGCAGATTCGATCATAATGAATACCTGAGATAGAAAAATGGTGTAAAATAGTGATTGCAGTATCATATTATAATAATGATAATATTTTTTTATTTTCTCACTACAATATACAGTTTTCATCAAACATTCACATCAAATGAGTATACCAAAACAAATCAGTTATTACAATATATTGTAGGAGACTCGTGCCTAAGCTACGCTCTAGGCCTGTGTTTCAGGACACCAGGTACCCCTTAACTTTTACATAACCTATTAGATTGTGTACTAACGCGTTGACAATGTAGTAAAATATGACAATAATATGTTTTATTTTAAGTAAAAAGGTAGTGTTAGTATACTATATGCATAGTGTACATGAGTGTGTGTGAATATTAGCCTGAAAGGGCCCAGTAAGGCCAAGTGCAGTACGTACTCTGTCTCTTTCCTGCCCTAATAAAAAAGCAAGTGAATTTAATACCAGAATACATTATTATCGAATGACGAGGGACTGGAACAACTTGCCTGCTGCGGTCTTCCCATCCGATTATAATTAAGATGTCTTCAAGTCAAGCGAGAATAAGCTTTTAATAAACTAGTGCACGTCACGATCAACGATTGCATCACTACTTACCATCAGGTGGGATCGCAGTTACTAGTTTATAACAATAAAAAAAAAATATCATTGTTTTATTTGTAAAAAATGCGGTGGATGCGAGACGCACAGGATCGGTCGTAGTGGCGACGCTTGGGGAGGCCTATGTCCAACAGTGGACGTCTATCGGCTGAAATGATGATCATGATGATTTTTAATTTAGTGTTCTAGTAATTTTTTTTCAGCTTAAAATTACCTATCTAATGATATAACACACATAGCTATTAGATAGTAGGCCAAGCTTTCATAGAAACCCCAGCATCATTATTTTTGAATTTAATGCGGGATAAATCTCTAACAGAAGTTAATCTATTCTAAATGATACAACTTCCTCCTACTAGTTTGCCTGCCTACCCCCAAAACAAGTACATGCTATACATCCCCCAGTATACCCATCATCTAGCCGTAAGCGAGTTTGTCACGTTCGTCCGTGCCGTATAGGTCCGATCTTCCATTTATTTGTGTGTATGTGGGACTGTCTGTGTGTGTATTGTTACGTTATGTCTGTTTTTATTGTATTGGTGTTGATGTGTTTGTGTGTGTATTGTAAGGGTGTTTTTCCGCCAGGTTTTTTTTTCTCGTTGTGAAAATCATCCAATGACTTCCCTCACTCTTGGGCGGAGCGAGAGGGTGGGTCAGACTTTAACTGACTAAAAACCCTCTCCTGTTCCTTCGTTGCTTTTCATACCAGGGCCGAGTCTTCCTTTCAGAAGCAGACCCTTGGCCCCAGTATTTCCAGCAGGTTACAGGCTTCTTTTAGGGGTTTTTAAGTAAAGAGTGCTTGGCACGCTTGACGCAGGGGTTGAACGATTGACTGCTAGTTCGATTCCCGCCTGTAACAATTATTTGTATGGCCAACAGATGACTGTTTCAGGTCTGGGTGTCTTGGGTTTTTTTTTTTTTTTTAGTTGGGAAAATCATCTAATGACAAATCTCGCTCTTGGGCGGAGCGGGAGATAGGGCTTCGACCCTGCTGGGCCCCTACGATTTGCTGACATCACCCTGCGGCGCGCGTGGAGTGTCTTGGGGTTTAAGCAGGTAGATATAACAAATATATATGTACCTTTTAGAAAAGCTGAGAAGTCCAGTGCTTGACTAGAAGACGAAAGTCACTTACTGCATTTTTTTTTTATGGGTGGGAAAATCATCCAATGACATCCCCTGCCCTTGGGCGGAGCGTGTCAGACTTTTACTGACTAAAAACCCACTCCTGTTCCTTCGTTGCCTTTCGTACCAGGGCCGAGTCTTGGTTTCAGAAGCAGACCCAAGGGTCTGCTAAGTAAGGGTCTGTAAGGCCAAGGCCCCAGTAGGCTTGGACCCTGCTGAGCCCCTACGGATTGCTGATAACTCCTTGAGGTGCACGTGGAACAATACGCGCCATCGACGACTAGGGCTCGGTCCGGACGGTTACCGGACAATCGGACGGCGAGCTACTCATTACTCGCGAGGACACAATCTAACTAGCCAAAAATAACATTATAGCTTTAAGTAGGTCCAAAAAAATATACCCATTACTATAAAACCATTCGGTAAGACTATTAACCCTACGTTAATGTGACTTTTTTTTTTAAGGTGTGAAATCATTAAATATATTCTGATGGGGTTGGCGGTTAATTTAACCGGATGTGGCTCAATGCCAGTATTTGTATCATCTTATTTATTTATTTAATGCTTTATGCACACAAAAGTACAGAGGCAGACTTAATGCCTTAGGCATTTTTTACCAATCAACCTTTGGGTGATGCAGTGAAAAGTAGTGGTTGATGCAATAAAAGAGGGAGAAAAGGACGATTACAGGAATATATTTAATAATAAACCATAGAATAAATATAATACAATTATACAATACTAGCTTCTGCCAGCGGCTTCGCCCGCACGAAGAAGGTTTTCATCATACAAACTTTGGACCCCCGTTTCATTCTCTTTGGGTGCGAATTTTGAAAAATCCTCTCTTAGTGCTTGCCTATGTCATAAAAGGAAGCTATGTGCAAAATTTCACGCTCCTAATCTTAGTAGTTTAGGCTGTGCGTTGATATGTCAGTCAGTCAGTTTCTCCTTTTATATATAGACTAGCACCTTGCCAGCGGCTTCGCCCGCGTGAAAGTAAGTTTCTCCATACAACCTTTGGACCACCGTTTCATCCCCTTAGGGAGCGAATTTTGGAAAATCCTCTCTTAGTGCTCGCCTACGTCGTGAAAGGAAACCTTGTGCAAAATTTCACGGTCCTAGTCCCAGTATTTTCGGCTGTGCGTTGATATGTCAGTCAGTCAGTTTCTCCTTTTATATATTAGATATACTCAAATTAATACACTACTTACATACACTAAAATACTTAAACAATTGGTCCAAATCGACAACAGGAAACCTTTGACGCTGTGATTTATCTATTGCCAACTTTTTACAAATTAGCTCGCAAACTTATTCAATAACATTTTCATAACAATGTAAAAATGTAATAGAACACACGTCAACTAATTTCTTCAACATAACATTACCTACGCTACCTTCATCTTATTATCAAAAAGCCTTCTCAAGGCTATATTTCACGAACTTGTCCGAATTACCCGAGCCTACCCGGCCATCTTAAGCCTCCGGGAGCTATTTTGTGCTATAATAGCTGCTAAATAGTACGTTAGTGCTTTTAGATTTCTCAAAAAGGGACGCATTTAGAGGTGATATCATTAAGCTGGTTTTTAGGCTTTGGTAAAAAGATATGGGTTTTAATTCAAAATCTTTTTATTTCACACTAGCTTTTGCCCGCAGCTTCGCCCGCGTACATAAAATATAGCCTCACTCAGAAATAAAGCAGCTTTCTATCGGTGAAAAAATTTTAGCAATCGGACCAGTACTTTCAGAGATTAGCATATGGACCTTATAATGTTCCCACTGTTGGGAGTCAGGCCTCCTCTCTAGGAGAGGGAATGGGCCGTAATCCACCACGCGGGCCTAGTGCGTGTTGGTGGATATCACATGTCTTTGAATTTTTAGTTCTAGGACATGCCGGTTTCCTCCCGATGTTTTCCTTCACCGTTTTGAGAGCAGTGGTGATGAAATAATTTACACAAAGTTATGCGCCTCGCTGGGTTTGAACCCGCGACCTACAACTCTCCGTTACCACTCGGCCACCACTGCTCACTGGTATTTCAGAGATTACCTCATACAAACAAAAACGTTTCGCAGGTATGCTGGAAGAGATTTCCTTGGAAGTAAGCATCATCTTTGTACCATTCTTCTGTTTCCTTTTACATTTCTTTTATGTGTACATAAATTGATAAATAAATAAACAAAAAAAGTCAACTTTACCTCTTTATAATATTAGCGTAGATAGGTCAACATGGGCACTTTTAAAACATCATAAGCTAGTGCACGGTATCAATTGGCCGTTTCCTATGGAGAAGAACTGGCAAGAAACTATGGTTACTCTAAGGTGATATGAGACTTTTTGGTGTGTGAATTTTGTTCCAAATGATGATTTGTAGATGATACATAATGAACTCTAAGTTTATTTCGGTATTTCTTCTTAAGGAGTCAGCTAGGAAATACTAGGAAACTAGAAATATCATCTAGTTTAAATTGACGCGTAAAAGTGTTTTTAAAAGCTATTTGCAAAATAAATATAATTTATAAGGTCAATAAATAACTGAAAAGATTCGCCCTAACATTTTATTAACCTTTTGAGTAGCGTAATTAGAGACACAATAGAAAAACAATGGGCAACCGAACGCCGGCGTTCGATCGGTAATTGTTGTCGAAGGTTGTTGAAGGCATTGTTGTAGTTGTTGTTGAAGGTTAGGTTCGTTTGTAGGTTTTCCAGGCTTTATTCTACGGGATTGTTCGAAAGAGTTAAGGCAGCTATACAGCGCACACGTGTGCCACGCACGCCGGTCTGGGCGCATCGGTCTCCATACATTTTATATGGAAACTAGACTTGTAGAGCTACACTAGATCACGCCACGCGACGACGTTCTACGTACAAATCAGGCGTGTTACACGTGTACGTCGGTCTAATGTAGTTCTAGCTTGACCGTGGTTTTGAAACGCAAAGGATAACTAAAGCACAGAGAGGTTTTAATAAGTGAACGTTTGACAATTTCTCTCGCTCCACCCAGAGCGGGAGCAGTTATTTGATGATTTCCTACCTCAAGAAAAGAAAAAAGTGGGAATGATTTGTTTCATTTCGAAGTGTACGTACCTGTCATTGGAGTGGGAAATAGTTTATTATATTGAATCACTTATTCATTTAAATATTACCTACAATCTGTTTCTTCTTAGCGTATCGATACAGGGCTGTGGTTAGCCGCATAGGAAGGGCGAAACAACAAAACGACCCTCGCCATCCAATGCACAATTACAGTTTGGTGCCCCTGAGACCTACAATAAAAATTTAAAAAAAAACATTACATAAGTAATTATTATTATATAATTTTTTTTATTTATTTGTTTATTTATTTATTTAGTCTTCATGCAACATAAATTACAAAGGCGGACTTAATGCCTGAGGCATTCTCTACCAGTCAACCTAGGGTGGTGAAGAGACAATATGGTAGGTGCATAAAAAGAAAATGTTATACGAAAAACAAGAGTAGAAAGAAAAAAAAAAGTACACATATAATTAAAATACACATACATATATATTTAATTATTTTTTTTATATATATAATTTTTTCGCCTCTTAGTTGAAATATTTTTTCACAGTAGGTACCTACTTTGAAAAAATATCTAGAAGCATTTTTTCTAAAACTATTTAAAACAGTAATTTAGAGTTACGAAAACGGTAACATTTTGTAAAAGGTGTACGTTTTAATTAAACTTTTGAATAAAACGTTCACTGAAAAATTTTGCCTTTAATTAAAAAAAAAACATAATTTTCAAATCGTTTGGTATACGAAATGCAATACATAAAAATGTTAAAATAAACCGTCCACAAATTGTAATGGAAACTCTTTTTTTTAGCTAAAAAGCCTACATGAGCATAAAACACGACAATATTTTCAATATGGCGCTTTAAAATAAAACATCTAGGTTTTTCAAACTGAATTACTCATCAATTTAACGCCACACGATTTTAAACTTTAACTTGTGATTATTAAAGTTTAGTTTTGACTAGATTAAATTTAATGTTTCAAATAAAGCTCTAGAGACGTGACTTTGTTTGAAGTTAAAAAAGTATTTGTTTTTTTTTTGTTTTTAAAATATGGCGGCCGTAATAAGTTAATTGTATATTGAGAGGAGATTAGATTTATATTGAGGAACAGTCGCTTGTTTTCTAGATCAACTATCAACATGTCGTTATTCCCATGGAAGATGGGTAGGCCTTTAGTATGGGACGCTACTTGTGTCGATACTCTTGCGCCATCCCATCTTCCTAGCTCATCGTGTTGTGCTGGTGCTGCCGCTGCGGCTGCGGAGAACCTCAAGCGGCGAAAATATAATAACCTTGTTGGAAGTTATATTTTCGAACCGTTTGGGGTTGAAACTCTCGGTTCGTGGGGTCCGAGTGCTCACAAGTTGTATAAAGATCTGTCAAAACGTCTAGTTGACACTTCGCGTGACCCAAGGGCTGGCTTTTACCTCGGACAGAGGATAAGCATTGCCATACAGCGTGGCAATGCCGCCAGTCTTTTGGGCACATTACCAGTCGACAGCGATGTGGAAGAGTTTTTTGACGCCATATTTTAGTTTTAGTTAGTTGTAATTAGATTAGGGTTTTTATTATTATTTATTTTATTTTATTGTAATAATAGTTAGTATTTTTAAATGTAAATAATGTAATATGTATGTATAAACTATTAGGAAGAATAAAATATTTATAAAACTGTCAATTCAGTTTATATTATACTAGCTTCTGCCACCGGCTTCGCTCTCGTGAAATTAGGTTTCTCCATACATACTTTGGACCTCCGTTTTATTCCTTTAGAGGGTAAATTTTGGAAAACCCTCTCTTAGTGCTCGACCATGTCGTAAGAGGAAACCTTGTGCAAAATTTCAGGTTCTTAGTCCCAGAAGTTTCGGCTGTGCGTTGATATGTTAGTAAGTCAGTTTCTCCTTTTATATTATACCGGATTCATAGCAAATGTATTACAAATAAAAATATCAAATGTAACATTAATCAATTTTACTTAAGTATTTTTAAGGAATGTTTTTACTTATTTAAAGACCTAAAGATATTAAAAATTGTTATAGATAATTTATTTATTTATTTAAATTTTATATACAGTAGTGGTACATAGGCGGACTTAATGTAACAAGGCATTCTCTACCAGTCAACCTTTGGGTTAAAAGAGACAACACTGTGGTAGGTGTGCACAATAAATAAATAACAGATAAATGTCAAGTATGTAATATCATTAAATTAAGTTACTATAATAAAATACTTATTATGCTAATATTATAAACTAATAAATACATTATAATTATAAGAACTTAAAATAACAATTATGACGAAGACCAAAGGTTGAGAGGACTAAGTAGCAGTTACGAATTTTAACACAATAACGTAGGTACACATATAAAATGCATATTGTATAGTTCTATATTGAGATGACTCATGATAGCACAAGTTTAAACCATAGTGGTTATTTGATATGGTTAAACCGGTATTCTTTTGTATCAATGATAAATAAATGTTAACAAAAAAAAGTTTTTTTTCATAAGAGCTTAATTTGCTAGGTTTTTTTCACAATTTCCCTGGATCCCACACTAGGGTTCCCTGTGCCATGGGGTTCAAGCTAGAACTACATTAGACCGACGCACACGTGTAACACGCCTGATTTGTACGTAGAACGACGCCGACGTCACGTGGCGCGAAACAAGTGTAACTCTACAAGTCTAGTTTCCATATAAAAAGTATGGAGACCGAGGATGTGGCACACGTGTGCGCTGTTTAGTTCTACCTTAAATCTCTTCCCAAGTAAGGCAAACACACATAACAGATTTTTTTTATTATAATGCAAAAAATAGTTCCTAAGATTATATTAAGTACATTATTATTTTATAGAATAGAAAATTATTTTTTGTAGTCTACAAAGGGGGGGGGGGGGGGAGTTGTTGTTCTGGTTTATTAAAGTTATCCATAACGTATTGTTTACGTTACATTCATTAAAACCATTCAGCCGAACGAGCGTGAAGAAGTAGCTAAAAGATTTTTTTATACCTGGAGTATGTTCCCTTGTGTTATTTTTTTACTACATATATACGTCTGTGTCTCTGCAACTTCTATACTGTACATAATAAATAAATAGTATCCTATATACCTATCAGTGAAAGCCAATTATTCCCATCCCTCCTAACTAATATATTCAAAGAACCATAAAATAGAGCACATCTATTCTTCCCCAATTCTTCGTACCGTCATTTTCTGACGTATGATCCGTGTAACTCCACTCACAAGAATTCCCCTATAATCTGAGGTATACATAATATATATATGTTAGCAAGAGTTTCTGAATGTGCGTTTACATACTACCTACATATTATGCCACTGTGATGTGAGGAAAACGGATGTTTGTCAAAATGGCTAGAAAAGTTTTTTTGGTAGTCAATTATTTAGTTTTGTGCAAATGATAAAAATGGGCATGGTTTCTGAACGATATTATTTGCAAAATTAATTCGACAAATAAAAAAAAATACGCGTTACGCGTGATTGGTTGAATGAATTTTATATTCAATGGCACCATTTAATTTGCATTTAATTTTGAGTCTATCGTTTTGTTTCAGAAACCGAGTCACAATTCAAAGAATGTAAAAGTCAATATACGCAAAACAAATTAAAAAGGAGATAGGTACTACAATGCGTTCCAAATAAGAATAGCATCGATTGCCATGTTGTGACGTCACGTCATACTGTCAAATCGAAGAATTATTATGTGAGCAAAACAAGAAATTTTTAAAATTTAATTTATTTACAAACTGTGAACGAAAATGGTTTAATCAGAATCCAGTTCTTCAATTTTGCTCATCTCTGAGTGCCTAAATTTTGCCCAATTTCATTTGATTTGACAGTATGACGTGACGTCACAACATGGCAATCGATCCTATTCTTATTTGGAACGTATTGTACACCTTTTTGGAGTTAGTTAGCAAATAGAAGTTCAAGTATACTGCAGACATAAATCACAACAATTGGCAACACTGAAAATAAACACAACATTTTACATGTTAATTTGAAAAAGAAATCTATTTTAATAAAATAATAGAGTCTGTATTACATCCTGTAGTAGCGAAAATTCTGTTACAGTAAAATGCTAATAGGATTTCTGAATAATTATGCTTTACCAGATTTCATAATGGCTGAATATTTTGTACGCTCTCAGACTAATTTTAGTGATATTTAAATTAGAATAAAGCCTAGACTTATTTCTGATTCAACTAAGCGAATAATACGATGATGAAGTGATGAATACTAAGTTAGTAAGCGATTAACTATTAATATTTTAATTGGTTTGTCCTAAAGAAAACCTTTCTCATTATTTATTTTGTCATTATCATTTCAGTCTAAAGATGTCCCCAGCTGGACATAGGTATCTTCGTGCAAACTAACTTATATAAAATCATATTTGTCGGGAATGTCAGCGTCCGAGAGCATGAATCCTCCACGTTATCTCTGGTTATTCTCGTCTATTCACCGACGGGTCTCTACTTGCATAGGCACAACTTTGTAGCCAGTATTATCCATCAGCAACTTGCTTTCAAATACTCTGTTGTGAAATCGAAAGTGCTATAGGTACTACCGGTGGGCTACTATTCTTTTTATTTTTTTAAATGTTTGTTTTAATCTTTCTTTTTTTAAATAAGTAAGTTTATTTTTAAAATATTTAAAACATATATTAAGAAAATAAATAACCGGAATAATAAAACAAAGTGGTATATTTCGGCCTAATGTTTCATAAAACTCGTGTGTTGTTACTAGATATAGCATCTTCAAAGAAGCAAATGGACTGTAATTGGTAGTTGAGATGAATCATAAAATAAAAAAAGGACCAACACAACTATTTACATTTTAATAAACATTTAGGTATGTTGATTTGATTCTAAAATACAACGACTCTGAAGGACAATGTAGACGAGAGATAACAATTATGTAGTACAAACAAGTACAAAGCAAAAGTTCACCGACAAAAACTGCTTCAAAATAATTCTGTTCCTACTAAAATATGCTAATTTGCTCTTAACTTTTATTCAGTGTAATTAGACATTATTATTTCAGGTCAAACCATCTCACTGAACAATCTCCCCTAACTCATAAATATGCGGAAAAAAAAAGAAAAACTTCGAGATTTTTCTTTTTTATCCGTCTCTTTGGCTTAGCGGTTGAAAGTTAGACGTGTTGAAAATGGAGCCCAGAGTTCGATTTCTACATTTGACAACGACTGTCATTAGAAAGGTTTCGGTACTTTTGCGTATACCTCGATAACTTGGAACTAATAAGTATAGCATAGCATAGTCGGCCTTAGAATGTTCCCACTGTTGGGACTTAGGCCTCCTCTCTAGGAGAGGGTATGGGCCGTAATCCATCAGCCCAGAGCGGGTTGGTGGATGTTACATGTCTTCGAATATTTGGTTTTAGGACATGCCGGTTTCTTTACGATGTTTTCCTAGTAAGTAACCCAGCATTTTTATCACTCATGAAAACTTTTAATGAACATTGCCAAATAGCCTGATTGAAGAAGACGTTGGCTCATTTACAGAGAGTCTCATGAAGAAATGCGAATAGAATATAATAAACTTTATTGTACACCAAACGGTTCTGAAACGCTTACAATGGGCGTCATCAGAAGACTTAGTCACCCAAAGAGCAATGGAAAGGGCTATGCTCGGAGTTTCCTTGCGTGATCGAATCAGGAATGAGGATACCCGCAGGAGAACCAAGGTTACCGACATAACACGAAGAATCGCCAAACTTAAGTGGCAATGGGCAGGGCACATTTCTCGCAGAACGGATGGCCGTTGAGGCCGAAAGGTTCTGGAATGGCGACCACGTACCGGAAGACTTAACGTTGGAAGACCTCCTACAAGGTGGACCGATGACTTGGTAACGGTTGCGGGATTCTGATGGATGCGAGACGCACAGTACCGTTCATTGTGGCTACGCTTGGGGGAGCCCTATTTCCAGCAGCGGACGCCTTGCGGCTGAAATGATGATGATGATGATGTTCACCAAACTAGTAACAAAACTTTTACACCAATTTAAATCTATGGGTTGTTTACATGTATAAAATAAACAAACAAAATACCGACAAGAACAACAATAAGACAACCGCCCGAAAAATCGCAAAACTGAAGTGGCGAAAGCGTACCGGAAGACGCAGCGTTGGAAGGTCTTCCACAAGGTGGTCGATGACCTGGTTGAGAGTCGCGGGAATCCAAAGGATGGGAGACCCTTTGGCTTATGTCCATTAGTGGACAAAATTCACATGCCAATGCCAAGGCATTAAGACCTTTGCGTTGCATGAAGATTAAATAAATAAATGCTAATCCCGAAATATTCACGGTTCCCATAGCGTGAATCCCAAACCGCGCGAAAAAAGGTAGTAACTATTAGACAACTTGAAAAATGAGTTTAAACCGCAAATATAATCAAGAAACGAAAAAAAACGAAAGATATAATCTATAACTAGTATATAAATGAATAGCATGTTCATTAGTCTCACTAAAACTCGAGAACGGCTGGACTGATTTGGCTAATTTTGGTCTTGAAATATTAGTGATAGTCCAGAAAAGGTTTAAACGGTGAGAAAATATGAAAAAAAAAACACGAAGAAAAAATTCGAATTCAACGCCATCTCTTATTAAAATGTCATTATAAAATGAATTATGCTGTTCTGGTAATGCCAGTAGATGACGTTATCCTTACTATTAGGTAGTATGAAGTTGACCAGGTCAGCTAGTAATTAATACAATTATAACTTATTTTTTCATAACCGGTATTTTACACGTATGGCAAATTTAGAAAAATGTCCGTAACGTATACAGCGACTCGTCAAAGTTTGCAAAATTTATTAAGTCGTAAAACCGGTGTGTCGGGCCCCAGCAGTAAAATACAGACCTTTGGCCATTACATAACGTATGCTTGAGCCAACTTGTAGAGGCAACAGTTAATTTATATATGCATTTTAGTTACCCTTTAGTAAAAACGCAAATGTATATCATCGCATCGGTGTAAATTGGTTCGACTGTTTGAAAAAAATAAAGAAAAAGAAGGAAAAAAAGAAAAAGGAAGGAAATTTTAATTTGTGATTCGCATAGAACAAAAAAAAAACTTTAAAAAAGATAAAAATCTATTTTTTTAATGTATATGACAAGCCTCGTGGTCTAGTAGTCAGTGACCCTGACTGCTATGCCGGAGGTCGTGGGTTCGATTCCCACCCAAGACAAATGTTTGTGTGATGAGCATGATCATTTGTTCTGGGTCTGGGTGTTATTCATGCATATTATGTACGTATTTAGAAATATATAAGTATGTTTATCAGTTGTACCCATAGTACCCATAACACAAGCATTGGCTTAGCTTGGGACTAGATGATGAAGTTGAGGAATATTATTATTTCCTTTATTTCATTTATATAAACATATTAGTTACATTTTTAAATATTTCAAAAATAAAAAATAAAACATTTAAAAATATAAAAAACAGCATCCCACCGGTATCGGGAACAGGGTCCAAGCTACCGGCGGTCAGGGCTCCAGAGAAAGGAACCTCCTAACAATGCGAGCCGTGTCCAGGAGTACCGCTTTCTGAATCAAGCCCTTGATCCAGCCGCCTAACGCGAGCCTCCTAAGGTGTTGGTCGAGGCTCTTGGCTATTAAGCCATTGCCCGACACGACTATCGGCACAATGATCGCCGAGTCCACATCCCACATGTCGACAACCTCGCGAGCCAAGTCAATATACTTGATTAGTTTATCTTTCTCGGCTTTCACGAGGTTCTCGTCATGGGGGACGGATATGTCAACAATCATTGCACGCCTCTCGCTTCGGTCCACCACCACTATATCAGGCTTATTGGCTACAATAGTCCTGTCAGTGATGATGGACCGATCCCAGTACAAACTGATATGACCATTATCAAGAACTGGGTCGGGCTCATACCTGTAGTACGGCACTTCCGATTCCACAAGAGAGTATTTCAAAGCAAGTTGCTGATGGATAATCCTGGCTACAAGGTTGTGTCTATGCAAGTACTCTCCGTTAGCTAGACGAGAACAACCAGAGATAATGTGACGAATCGATTCCCCCGGACGGTGACATGCCCGACAGATGTCAACCGTGCCGTCCTTCACAATAAATCTCCGGTAGTTATTCGTCATGATAACTTCGTCCATAATTGCACAGACAAAACCTTCGGTTTCCCCAAAGAGGTCACCGGAACGCAGCCAGGCTACGGACGCCAATTGGTCTACTTCGGGCCTGTGAAGGGCCCGGAAAAAGCGTCCGTGAAGTTCCTTGCTTTGCCATACTTCCCTGCGATCGTTAGTGTCAAGCACTACCGGTTTGCGCCAGTTCTCGTTAGCCAGGGCGAGCGGGGTGAGTCCCTTGTCCACTGCCACTACATCTCGATGCATACCCACGTCGGCAGCTAGGAAATATTCCCTGAGACTGCATACCTCGCGGTTGTGTAGGGTCTTAGCATTTAAAAAACCTCGACCCCCACACTTCCGCGGGATATACAATCTCATCACCGACGATCGTGGGTGATGCATTCGGTATGCAGTCAGCAGTGTGCGGACCCTCCTATCCAGGGCGTCAAGTTCTGTTTGAGTCCATTTGAGTACGCCGAAAGAGTACATCAATACCGGCATGACCCAACCGTTGAAGGCGCGCACCTTGTTTCCGCCTGAAAGAAGGCTATTGAATACCTTCTTCAGGCGTCCAAAGAAGCGCGCCTGCAACGATTGCTTCATGTCAGTGATATTGGCCTAGAGCTTCCGACATACCCAAATACTTATAGGTTTCGGTTGGAGAGAGGGATCTCAGGTTTATGGAATCCGTGAGTTGGGTGCCCACGGATTCCACAACCTCCCCTCGCTTTACATGCATGACCGCACATTTGTCCACACCAAACTCCATCCTGATGGCACTACTGAAGGTTTCAGTTACCTTCAGTAGCTCCATCAGTTGCAGATTGTTGGGGGCAAAAAGTTTCAGGTCATCCATGTAAAGTAGGTGAGATATTACCTGACCACCTCTCTTCAACCGATAGCCTAGACCTGAATTCTCCAGCAGTGTACTTAGAGGATTCAAGGCTAGGCAAAACCAAAGTGGACTCAAACTATCACCCTGGAATATACCTCGCTCGATCCTTACAGGTTCGCTATTCCTCTGGGTATGTCGACATCCTGGATAGCGAAGGACCGTACTCCATTGCCTCATACACGACATCAGGAAGGTGCGTAGTGTTGTATCAATTTTATACAATTCCAGCACCCTCATGAGCCATGTATGAGGAACAGAGTCATAGGCCTTCTTATAATCTATCCAACATGTCGACAGATCCTTTCGGGAACGTCGAACCTGTTGGCTAATGGTCATATCGATGAGGAGTAGCTCCTTAGTACCGCGGGACCCATTCCTACATCCATTTTGAGAGGCAGACATGATAGCGTTATTATCTACATGATGGTTAATCTTTGCTCTCAAAATGGATGTAAGAACCTTATAGACTGTCGGCAAACACGTAATCGGTCTATAGTTTTTGGGTTCCGCGGTGCTACCAGATTTGTGGAGCAGGTGGGTAACTCCTGTTGTAAGAAACTTGGGTAGCGAGCCAGACTCCAAGGCGGTCTGATACTGAGATGCCAAACGAGCGTGCGATCTTTGAAACCACTTTATCCAAAAGTTGTGCAGTCCGTCCGGCCCTGGAGATTTCCAATTAGGCAACGGACGGACTGCACGGGCCACATCTTGGGGGCTAATTGTAATTGCCCCCATTTCTGGGATCGGTTCGCATGCTCGTTCGACCTCTCGAGTCCAACCACCTTCAGTATGACTGACAGGCACCGACCAGATGTTACGCCAGAACGAAATCATGGCGTCATCATCCGGAAGGCGCGTGTCAGCCACACCTTGGTCCGGCTGCTCCCAAGCTCTATATACCCACCTTTCATTACTCCGGAATGTGCGATTCTGGGTGTACCGCTCAACCCGCCGCTTATACCTTCGGATACGGTTTGCCCATGCGTACACCTTCTGCTTCAGGAAGTCGATGCGCTCTGTGACACAGGACATATAGTCTCGGGGGCTGATGTCAGTCCCCGAAAACGCCCGTCTCACAAAGCGCATCACTCGAGGGCGAGTGTTGCCCTCCCTGAAGCAGGTTAGTTTGCCGATGAGTACTCTGGCCCCACCAATACGACGCTCGATCCTGCACTGCCAGGCCGGCACAGCTGGTTTTGGTCGTGTAGCTACGTCACTGTTTGGAAATTTGACGTGAGCTACACGACATGCCGCTACAGCCGCGCAGTACATTATCGAGTGTGTATCAGTGAGATCTTCGCAGTCATCAAAATAGTTTGACAACTGCGAATCCAGAGCAGCCACCAGCGCCTTATTCTTATTACACATGGGCAAACGAGGTAATCGCGGCCTAAGTTTAAGCGGCATGTTGCGATACTCCCGAATAGCACACTCCAAAGCACTCCTCAATTCATTGTTAGACTGGGTACTTACATGTGTAACCATGTCAGTGCTCTCCTCGTCAGCGTGATTGGGAAGATGGTTGGACGGTGATACCTGTGAAGGTACCGCCGTCTGCGACGAAGAGGCAATGGCATGGCTACCCATTTCCGTTCGGAGGCGATCAAGTACAGTATCGTCCAACATATGATTACGCTGGATGACCCGCACCTGATCCGATAGTCGTTGGGCCGAAACGTTGACGGCTGGCTCAAGCACCTGAAACAAAGAGAGCATCCGAACACGGTACGCGGTCAGGTTGTTTCCTCCCTCTGTAGCCCCATAGTATGAGCGCATGACGTTTTCATTGATGGATTGCGTCCATCGCATGCGCTGCACACTTCCGCCGGGAGCTGGGACCCTATCAGAGGCCGGTGGGCCTCGGGGTCCTAAGCCACTCGGCGGCCGGCGTCCTCGCCGTCGACGCGCAGGTGGTGGTGACGTGGGCGGCGAGTAGTACTCGTCGCTCGAGCTCGACGCAGCTGCCGCGGCCGGCGTCCTCGCCGTCGACGCGCAGGTGGTGGTGACGTGGGCGGCGAGTAGTACTCGTCGCTCGAGCTCGACGCAGCTGCCGCGGCCGGTGTCACAGCACTCGCAGTGGGGCTGGGTTCCGGCGGCGGCGAGGCGGAGCTGAGCGATGAGGCCGGAGGTGGTAGGCGTGCACGGCGAGCTGCGGCTCTCGTCAACATGGTTGTATGATTTTCATTTCTGCTAGGTTTCGTCTATTTTATTATCATTCATGCTGGTGACATATGTCATCTGTCTGGTTTATGGATTTTTTCTCTTCTCTTCTATGTGGTATTTATTGAGTATAATTATATTGTTTTTAGTTTTTTTAAGTAGTGGAATCTTCCTTAATATTTTTATTGTTGAATTTTGGTTAGACTGGGTCCAGAAATCAATATTTTAAAATTTAAAACTGTGATTGAAAAAAATACGACTTCTGTTGACATCGGGTGTTGCCATTTATATTATTATTACTGATGTAGTTTTTAATTTTAGTTTAAAAAATGTAAGTAACGTGATGCTTTATGCCCTTCCTCGATAATTGGGTTACTAAACACTAAAGCACTAATACTACTGCAGATATCCGTAGTATTAGTGTCTATTATCTTTTATATTTTTATGCAATTACCATATTTTCACTTTACCGCCCTAGGTTGACTGGTAGAAAATGCCTAAGGCATTAAGTCCGCCTTTGTAGTTTTGTGTCGCATGAAGTTTTAATAAATAAATAAAATAATTGTTCAGAAATAGTAGTACTTTAGATAAACGCTTCAGCCAATTTATAAACAGTGATATGAAAAAAAAAAGTGCACTCGTATACCCTTATTGCTAAAACCAACTATTTGCAATATTTTTACCCTAATTAAATTAAATATAGCTATCGATTCGTCTCATTAAGATAAATTTACAGGTAAAACCGGTTATTAGCTACAATACTTGTTTACAAAGATAGCTTCGGCAAAAAGTAAATAACCTTCAGATTTGATCGAATATAATAATACAAGTGTGGTTTTTGCATTAAGAGTACGATATATTCACCCTACACTCACTGTTCGACTGTCCATAACAATTTAATGACTATTCAATATTATTAAACGATTATTTGTACACAGTTTGCAAATAAATGGTTGTAGTTGTCGAAAGAACTGAATGGAAATAATTTTTGATAGCGCGAACATAATTTTCGGGTCGTTATGTGGTGACACGGATTTGCGTTGCAGTGTCGCATCGAAATGATGACGATCATCAAATATTAATGAGTGAATAGGGGACGAGCTTTCGAAAAAGTAACCGTAGCTCTGGAACGTATCTAAATAGAAACTGTCCTAAGCGAACCCATAACAGGTTCAACAAAAAAAAAAGCATATACTTTAGTGCATACCTTCCTTGAGTTTCTTGCACGTTCCTCTCCATAGAAATCTACACTTTGGAACGTGCAAATAGCCTCACATTCAAAAGTGCCTGTAAATTGAAATAAATGCCCTGAGTTTGAATTTATTGATATAAAACATCGTTAAAACAGATTTCCAACACAGCTCTGAAAACCCTTATCTCCTTGTAGGTCTGTACGATCCGATCTAGTAATTAAATCAAGACTTTACAAACTGAAGCATCGGTTTCGACCTTTGAAGGGACTAAACTTTAATCTAATCTGCAAACACCCAAAATCGTGTTGGCTACAGGCTATATTATATGGATTCTGATCAACCTTATTTATTAGAATTATAGTATTACTTGAAAGAAAGAAAGAAAAAAAGAAAGAAAGAACGAAAGAAAGAAAGAAAGAAAGAAAGAAAGAAAAAAAACGTTTATTCGTACCTCACACATACAGTAGAATTACAAAAAAAAGTATGGAAGTATGAAAAGAATAACTTAAAATCTGTGCAAGGCCAAAAAGGCGCCTAACTCAGCATATGCTGCGATATTTAAAACGATAAATAACGCAGCGCTGGTATTCAGCTTGGGCCCGCGGTGTTTTTTTTTTTGAACGTGGGGTTAATTTATTAATGCATTTTATTGACTATTTGACATTTTTATCTTATTCTGCCTTTTTTATCAATTTATTAATGCAAATTAATGACATTTAGACATATTTTATTTTCTATTTTATCTGACATTGTTTGATTCATTTGAATGCGTTTTAATGATTATTTGACTTTTTATTTTATTTTAATTGTGACATTTTCTTTAAAATTATGCATATATATGTAAATTTCTTTTTTTTATTGTAACCTATATAAATGTGTACGCCTGAAGGGTGAAATATGTACGGACAGAACATTAATTTTGTAACATCCTGCATGCTAAAACTGCATGTACAGCCATGTTTTAGATGCCACTTACGCGCTGATGATACTTTCGCTCCATTGTCATATTCAGTCGGCTGTATTCCGCTAAATTTTTTGGATTGTCTACATTCTTGTCGCTTGAACTGTGTTTGTAAATGACTGTCATTTACAAATAGACTGGCGCACTTAGGGTTTCTTACAAACTTACCTATGTAAATATGTAGTTCAATTCCCGAATGGAGTCTCGAAGATTTTTCCGAATAGCAAAAAAGTACTTTTTTGTGACGTTACAACAAATTTACTGTTTTCAGATTTATTTTGTGCTTTATGACCTTGCTTTATGCAAAATTTCAAGATTCTGTGTCAACGGGAAGTTGCTTATGAATTTTGATTCCCTTGAGAGTGTCGAAATATACGTTTTTTGCGACATAAACGGCCGTATCTTCTTTTTTCGTTATCTTAGAAGTTTGATCTTTTCACAGCTTCAAGAAACCGCAAACCTGAATATATGGTTTTAATTTCAACTTGATACCTTCATGCGTTCCCGAGATAAAGGGTCTTGATAGGCAAACAGGCGGTCAACAAAGTGAACATATAAGGGTTTCGTTTTTTCCTTTCGAGGAACGGAACCCTAAAAAAAGGTATGCACTGATAGATTGACAGATACATACCTACTGCCTACACCGTTGGATCTAGGTAGATCCAAATACATCAAATTTTTCACAAGAGCTTCATATACAAATTATTTAGTTGCTTACTAAGGTAGAGCCTTTGATATCCTATCTCCACATGTTCTAGATTTAGAAGTCATTATATGTTATCCCACCTTAAAAAAATAAGTTCAAGATTTAATTATCTAAATTTAGTTTTATGTCTTTAAGACCTGTTATTGACGTACCTATAAGCACGATAATAGCGACGTTTACCTCGGACAGAGGATAAGCTTTGCCATACAGTTTGGCAATGCAGCCAGTCTTTTGGGCGTTTTACATTACCAGTCGACAGCCGCCGATGTGGAAGAGTTTTTTGACGCCATATTTTAGTTTGATTTTAGTTAGTTGTAATTAGTGTAGGGTTTTTATTATTATATATTTTATTTTATTGTAATTATAGTTAGCATTTTTAAATGTAAATACTCATGTAAAAATAAAGTTATATATATTATCTAAAAAAAAGTACTTATAGGTTAAATTTTGTAACACCTTCATATGAACCCAGATTTGCAAATAAAATTTGTTTGTATCGAAACTAACAAGATATAAAAATATGCTTTTTAAAATACTTTAAAATGATTACCAAATTGTTAATGAAAATGACACAAAAAGCTAACCACCCGATTACCCACGATATGTTTAACTAAACAGTCCAATTTGGCCGACGCGACTCCCACAAAGTAATTTATTATTTTTCTAATGTAAAGTACATTTATTACGTTTGAAAATTACGCAAAACTCAAAAGGGTTGCCGCGGGGCTTCGTAATTAGTCCAGCGCCTGTTTTTGTCCGGGGTATTATGTACAAGGATCATTTCGTGTTTATGCACGAGTGTTTTTTTTAATCATTTTTAAATGGAGTGCTTTTTGGACTAGGTAACCACTTGTGAAGAGATTATTCGTAATTTTATGTGTCTTTTGTAGGGTTAATTGTTTTGAATTCTGGTTTTAGTCCTGTGTCTGACCCGAAAATATCTCTGATTACAGTTACTGTGGATGATATTTAAAAAATAGTAAATAGGTTACTTCTAAGTAAGCGCGCTCCATCGTCGATCGCATCGTCGTTTTTTATATAATAATAAATTATATCAACAGTAGATATATCTCACGTTTATTATATCTTGTAAATGTTATTGAAATGAAAATTTACCAAATAACTTTATATGATATGAGACGCACCCCTTCGAAACGGTTACCACTATCTTGGAACGCAAAGGGCAACTGAACGAACGCAGCTGAGTTTGAGTCAGTAAAAGTCTGACACTCTTTCTCGCTCCACTCAAAACTGTAGAAGCTATCTAATAATATTGCACCGCCATAACCGTGATCTGCTTACTTTAAATCATTATAATTCGTTCGTCCACTCTGTGGAATTCGCTTCCTGTCGATATCAGGACGGCCATGAGTATGCAATTAAGCATTTATGAGAAACTTGCGGAATTATTTACTAAACCAATATGAATATCGCCTCAAAAACCCCTTTCCTTTACTTCATAAGTATATATAATTAACCTGAAATATGTATGTATGTTTATTTTAATTATATATACTTTTGTGACCTTTGTTTTGTTAAATAATATATCATGTATTGTCATATTTCCACCACCCTATGTTGACTGGTAGATTACCCCTAAGGCATTAAGTCCACCTTGGTATCTTCAGTTGAATGAAGATTAAAAAAAAAAACAATTCAATTGTTTCGGTATACCGATACCTCAAGGCACAGACTGTTTAGTTTTACCTTTTCATAAACCGGTTAGTGAACTGGCAGTCAGCATAAATTCAAGCTTTAAAATACTCAACAAATCTCAAGTAGTTGGTTGTAAAGACAGACGTGTGTGCCAACATAAGGGTTGGTATTTTTGTGACGTTGGTACCACTGGCTCTGTGGGGCCCCTGGGAAATTCGGTGGCTGATCTAATGGGCTGTGGGGTAAGGGGAAGAGAGGAGCGGTTATTATAATCGTTTGTGTTTTAAATAAATTCGTTTCAATTTGTTGGCATGTATTTTAAACCATTTTTTTTTTGTAATACCTTTGGTTTGTCAATTAGTTTTGTCATTTGACTCGGTATAGGAAGGGTTAATAATTGAACTATCTGCTGGCTGCGGTTTCCCCTGCGTAACGGTAGAAAATTATTTCAAGGGAACATACTCCTGGGATAAAAAAGTATCCTGGGTGCTAATCCAGGACTACCCGTATAACAAGTTTTATCGAAAAACGTTCTCCCGTTCGAGTGTGAGAAAGTAACAAACATTCATACACACACTCACAAATTTTCGCCTTTTTAGGGTTCCGTACCTTAAAAGAAAAATCGGAACCCTTATAGGATCACTTTGTTGTCCGTCTGTCTGTCTGTCTGTCAAGATGCTTTATCTCAGGAACACGTGAACGAATCGAGTTGAAATTAAAACCATATACTTAAGTCTGTGGTCCCTTGAAGTTGTGAAAAAATCAAACTTCTAAGTTAACGAAAAAAAGGATACGGTCGTTTATGTCGCAAAAAACGTGTATTTCGACACTCCCAAGGAAATCAAAATTCATAGTGTACTTTCCGATGATCTAGAATCCTGAAATTTTGCATAAACCAAGGTCTTATAACACAAGTATAGGAATAAATCTGAAAACAGAAAATTAGTTGTTACGTCAAAAAAAAAAGCGATTTGGAAAAAACTTTGAGACTCCAATCAGGAATTGAACTCTTTACATGGGTAAATTTGTACGGAACCCTCAGGGCGCGAGTCCGACTCGAACTTGCCCAGTTTTTTCTAAAAACTAAATAAAAACTAAATTATTATTTATTAATTTATTAATTAATTTTTTCTAAATTATACTATTATGCTATGCCATGCTATGCTATGCTTATGCTATTACATTTACCATTAGATTACAATCATAACACTTGCAAAGCAATAAAATAAATTAGGCAATTTAATACAATTAAATTAATAAACAATACTAATACTAATTAAATGAATACAATGCAATAGGGCAATCAATGCAATACGATTATTTAATTTAATCAATTATTTTATTGTTATATATTTCAATTAACAAGATATGTTTTATGAAAACATTAAAATAAAGTGCGTTATCTGGAGAAACGTTTATTTCATATTCTGAATAAAAGCATCATAATTTAAAGATAAATTTTGAGCAAACTTGATGAGTCATGCTCCTAATTTCTCAGAATTAAGTCAAAGGCTAAGGCTTCTATTTGACTTGACTTGGACAGAAAGATAAGCTACGAAAATGTATTTGTTATTGCTTAAATGCAACATTAAACTCATGTCCACGTACTAGTTGACCAGAACTAGTTGATCCATTTGACGATCTACACTGAACTGTTGTTGTACTGAGCTGAAAGGGATGGAGTTATACAGGGTGTATTGGACAGGGTGGATGCTTGACATTTTAATGCCATGGTAAGGCCTTTTTTCGGTTAGAAAATCATCTAATGACATCCCCCGCTCTTGGGAGATAATGTCAGATTTTTACTGACTAAAAACCTATTCTGTTCCTTCGTTGCCTTTCGTACCAGGGCCGAGTCTTCCTTTCAGAAGCAGACCTTTGACTCCAGTAGGCTTCGACCCTGCTGGGCCCCTACGGTTTGCTGACATCTCCTTGAGGCACGCGTGGAACAGTACGCGCCGTCGACGACTTGGGCTCGGTCCGGACGGTTGCCGGACGGTCGGACGGCGAGCTACCCATTGCTCGCCAAAAGTTCTCTGGCAGACGTTGTTCTGCCGTAGTGAAATAGCGATTAAAAATGGGAGCTGAATTTTTCTCCTTTCCGCCTCAAAAAAATACAGTATTTTTTAAACTTTTTGTCCTACTAAATAAGTTCTAAGAAAAAAAAAAACATAAATATCGGCTAAACGGCTTCACTAATTTTTATGAAATTTTTAGAATATTTCCAATACAAACACGATACGAGTGAGGAGACACGAGATTTTTATGGAATAGACGAAAACAAAAGGTTATGTGGATATTACCTATCTCAACTGATGGTAAGCCATATTTCATACTGTACTTAGTTTTAACAAAAAAAAAAACTTTAAAAGTTATATTTTCCATCCGCTTCTAACTTAACACAACATACTGAAAGCTATTTGCCGTAAACAGATAATGAACCCAAAAATCTTGGTCGGAATCCTTTCCACGATTCTTTATCTGAGGTTAACTCCAATATAATCGTTTTCTCACATCAAAAATATTATTTTATACCAGCACAAGGTCATTCACCCCACGACCTTATGCGTTTGACCTGACGCTTCAAATTTATGTTATGTGCAAAACTTGTCGTGACTTGAAAGCTGAATAAGATCTAGATGCAATTTTAGCTTTATAGATTTAAGATAAGTATGCGATAAATTTTCAGTGTTTATTTCTTTTGAAGTTCGATGAATAATGAAAAGGGAATGGTTGTACGTGAGGTTTATAAATAATGGTAAACAATGCTTCGTAACAAGCGTAGCACATAAAAGATTCGTAGCAAGCGTAGCGCATAAAAGATTCGTAGCGCGTAGCAATTTAAATAGTTGACTACTAAGTGCTACGCTATAGAGGGCAATGGAGAGGGCTATGAACGGAGTTCACTTGCGTGATCGAGTCAGGACTAGTGATCGAATCAGTGCAGTGCCTCTTAGGCAGGAGGATTCTCACAAGGGGACCGATGACCTGCTGACTGGGTTGCAGGAATCCGATGTTGTCATGTTTTTTTTCTTTATTACCAATTGAATGTATTGAGGAATATAAGTACTGTGAAACTATCAGCGATTACGATTACGAAGGGTCTTAAATGTTTATTAGGATTATTCATGGACTTAAGGTAGCGCAGTTCATTCCCATATTTTGGGTTCTTTACAATGAATACAATTTTGTTTTGGACATCGGTTCACTAGCGATTACTGAACTTTTTATTAAAAAAAATAACCGACTTCACTAAAACAAAAAACTAAAAGTATCAAAATAACTTTAATTTCAGAAGTCGGTATTAAATAAGAAAGAAACAAACAATACCGAGAAACCCCGACTTCCAAAATTAAAGTTACGAGATTTTGATCCTTAAAATATTATTTTATTATTTATTGCATGAAATGAATGAATGAATTATTGAAATTAAAAATAAATAATAATAACACACTAAAAGAAAAAGTAATAACAGCCTTTAACAAAAGTAACTAAAAAAATATATGGCGTCAAAAAAAAGGTGTAGAATTGAAAGTTAATATTTTTTATTTATTTAAAACTTTATGCAATAATGAAACATTGTACAATGGCGGACTTAATGCCTTAAAATTAGGCATTTTCTCCCAGTCGACCTTAATATTGTATTGAAGGACACATTACACGTTTTAAATAAATTATAATGTTGTAGCGACATCTATGGCGTCACATAAGAACTAATCTTGCATCGCGCACGAATTGAAATTGCAATTATAATTAGATTTACCCAAAACAAGGAACAAATTCAGAGTAGATGTAAACAGAGTAAAGAATTAGATTTAATTTGTTCAGAGAAAGCAATAACAAGTAAGTTTAATGACCCCATAAGTAATAAAAAGGCCGTTGCTAACGAGAGAGTGTTCTCAAAGAGTATTCTCCTTTTTGTTTTGGGTAAAATCTACAGGGTACGTGAAGTAATAGCCGGTTAAAAAGGGGATTTCTTTTTTACATAGGCACTGTGTAATCAAATTGTTTTAAGTTGGTTTCTACACTAATATTGCACTGTTTTTTTTTTATAACAACTTACACTCATTAAAATGTAAAAATAGACAGTTCAGGCACAAAATAGACGGTTCTCTACCTGTCAATCTATATACAAAGTGCGCTCGTGCAACGCACCCATAGACACCGCTCACGGACACGATATCTCGGCTCAATTCAGCTCAATGCTAGCTCGAGTGATATCCGTTTGTGACACGCGTTTGTTAGTTTTTTTGTGGAAAAATGGACCAACAAAAAAAAAACCTTATTCTAACTGTTTTAGTGGACGGTTACTTAAATTCAACATTAAACTGTGAATTGACGTTTTTTAGGATACCAGTTGTTTCAGAGATGTAAGTAGATATTTGCTTGTAATTTGATGTTTTATTTTAACGTAAGACAGAACAGGCCCTGCGCCGAGAAAGAAAAGATTTTGTGGCCATGTAATATTTTTACAATTCAGATTGGGATCATCACCGCGCCTGGTCGCACTCGGACAGTTCGGCGCCACGCTCTGACCCTAGCGCGATCGCCGAGCGTAGGTATGAAAAGTGAAGTACATACATGATATTGACTTCTGTACCTATCTATTTTGTGGTTTAGGTGCTTATGACAATTGAAACTGAGTTTAGTCTGCACTATAGATATAATGCTGCAGACCGAAGACCTGGTGAGGGTCGCGTGAATGCGATGGATGCGAGACGCAAATGACGGTCATTGCGGTGACACTTGAGGGTGGCCTATCTTCAGTAGTTCGTTTTTCGGCTGAAACGATGATAATGTGGACTTGGTCACCCATCCAAATTCTGACCTCGCCATGTGTTGCTTAACTTCAAAGATCGACCCTTGTGACTGTTATAACTTAGTTACGAGCTCCTAGAGACCCATTCTATGCCGGATACACAAGGGCATTGCTTTTAGCAAATTGCTTTCTCTAAGGTACCGCTGGTATGTCAAGGCTAAACATTAACTCATTAATGAAATAGTAATTAATAGTTTGGCGGACTACCTCTGCATAATTTAGGTACCAACTGTTGAGTCTAGGAATCTGGTACTTAACAAAGGATTAAAATTAAAAGATTTGTTTAGTGAACTGGAAAAACCCGTGTCTTAATAAATACTACCGCTCGTGGTCCGTCTTCGAGGTTAAGCAATGAATGCTGTGGTCAGTATGTAGATGGGTGACCGTCCATTACATATCAAGACTCGTTTCTGTCAAAACATGTTAAGCTGTTGACCCTGACTGTCATTTGTAGCTCTATGACAGTCAGAGAACATGAATCCAGTTTTGACAAAGGTTGTTAGTGTTAATCTGGTAATTATTAAGACTGCGTGACCCGATGATGGGCTGGCTTTTACCTTGGACAGGGGATAAGCATTGACATACAGCGTGGCAATGCCGCCCGTCTTTTAGGCACACTTTGGGCGCAACAATACAACGTGGCAATGCCGCCGATCTTTTGGACACACTTCCATTCGATAGCGATGTGTAAGAATATTTTAACGCTATGTTTTAGTTAGTATTAATTGTTTGCCTTAATTGTATATAGTTTTAATTAGTTAAGTGTTTTTATTTCTCTTTTATAAGTATTTAATTTATAGGTACCTTAAAATAAGAAAATAAAGACGAATATGCTATAGCCGAAAAAAAAAGTGACGCGCTAAGATTCTTCGACTCAGTGTGAGTTGAGCCTTAGAGTCGAATTTTTTCGTCATACAAAAAAAAACTTCAAGAGATGTCTCGGTCCTCTCGGCCTGTCTTATTGACAGTTACTGATATGTCTGAACCTTCAAAGGTAAGTACCTGTAGCTAACATGCCTGTATCTGTGAAGGTGTCACACTTCGTCTCATCTTTATTTGGAACCACTGAACCAAAAAATTACGAAACGTAAGTAAAGTGGCGGATATAGGGAAACTATTTACGGTTTACGCTTGACGATTTTTGAGTACAGGTACGATGGATGCCTATTATGCTTTGCAAAAAACTGGGAAAACCTTCTTCTAGTTTTTTTTTTTACATTATACTATTGTAACATACCTACTGCAATTTAATATATTAATTTAATTGAATAGTCTTTGAATAATATTTTTTTTTAAGTATTACACAATACTTATGTGTGTGTAGTTAATAATAAAATTTAATATAAGTTTAAATTTTAAGTTTAATAATAATATGATTTTAATTTATTTTAAGTTAAGGCATTAGTTTTTAATACTTATTTTCGAATTTTAAAGTTTATTATTTATGGGTTATTAATCTATTTAATTGAATAAAATGAAATGAATGTTGTGCATACCTGTAAGTGACTTTTTTATACAGGATCACCTCATAAATGTCATTACTATATTGTTGAAATTATGTTGTAAACTAGCTAATCCGGGGATCTTCGTAGCGCTTAATAGTCAATGAATGTTGTATTAGCTAAACTGTCAAATGATAACGCCATCTACTGGCATTACCAGAAAATCATAATAAATTTTATAATGACATTTTGATTAGATTTACATTATTTTTATTTTCGTAAAGTTTTGTGTTTTTTGTACACTGAACAACTATCTATTTATTTATTTATTTATTATCCACCACTTATTAAACATGTATATATGTATGTAAGGTAAATCACCTAATACTAAACAACTATTATAAATAAACTACTTTTTTCTGTACACTCTAAATAAGGTTCAGTTGAAAACCAGCATCAGGCAACTACCATGAAGTTGTCTGGCATTTTTGCTGAACTGGACCTATTTGGTGCAGGCGCGAGACACACAGTCTTAGTTATTTAAAAAATAAGAAAATATTTTTTTTTTTATCTTAAGTATTTCCATGTTGTTTCTGCATTGTGTGTATCTGCGTACGTGTGCCAAATAAATATTTTTCTTTCTTTTCTTTATTCGAGATGGCGTTGTATTCGGTTTTTTTTTTCGAAATTTTTAATTTTTTTCTCACCGGAGAGGTATAAAACCTTTCCTAGACTATTACAAATATTTCACGACCAAAATTAGCCAAATCAGTCCAGCCGTTTTTGAATTTTAGCGAGACTAAGGAACAGCTATTTATTTTTATATATAGGGTGACTGGTAATTAGTGTACGATACTTAAACACGTGATTGTGCTCATGATAACCAACAACTTTTACTATAGGAACAAACATGAAATCGCGAAAAAAAAAAACAGCTGTTCAGTACATTTATGTTTGCCTAATGTACTGAACAGCTGATATTTTTGTCGCGATTTCGGCTTTGCTCCCATAATAAAAATTGTTTGTTATCATGAGCACAATCACGTGTTTAAGTACCGTACACTAATTGCCAGTCACCCTAGATACCCTAGATAAATAGAAGAAGAAGAAGATATTGATAAGTCGTTGGTGTGCCTATACAAATAATTAAATACCTACCTAGCTATGCGTTAATGACCACTTTTTGTCTATCCTGTTGTAATCTCAATTTCTAATTTGCAGTATCAAATAAAAACTCAAAGGATCGTTTCACAGTATGTGTTTTAAATAAAATAACTATTTGCTGACACCCCATTTAATAGCGAGGCGATAAAATAACCTACCTTGGGAAATAGCCGAGGATTTTATGGCCCGGCTATCGTAATACGGTATAACGAACAAAAATACAATTATTTCTTTGTTTTTAAGTATTCATAAACTGGCTGTATTAAATTGGAGCCAGTCTGGTACTTTTAAGCACCAGGTTTCAAACAATACCTACTATATTGGCTAATTGGTGATCCAGATTTGGTTAAGTCCAATCTGCAAAGCCTAGATCCGATCCCGTTTAATTAAAATTTTATTTTTTTATTGTTGTTATACCTGCAATAAAAATACACACTCTGTGTAAATTCTGTCAATCAACTGTGTAAATTTATGAGATATACCCCGCTGATAAATAGGCAGACAGACAGCGGCGGTTTGGTGATAGGGTTTCCTTTGTGAAAGGAATCTTAAAAATGGGTGACACACGTATGCGAAACAAGCTGAACATTTTGCTGAAAAGCTGTTTTTTTTTTATTCCAGCTTACGTTTATAATAATCAATATTGTTCATACCTATATGAGTATATCCACTCCTGAAAGATTGAATCAAAAGTCACCCTTTACTTATCAAGGAATAAGTGTTATAATCAAGGCCCATTCCTTTTCGCCCGCGTGATAGTAGGGAATTACCTTAAGGGACCCAACCAAGAACCAAGATCGCTGACATAACCCAAAGAATCGCCAAACTTAAGTGGCAGTGGGCAGGGCACATTGTTCGTAGAACGGATAGTCGATGGGGCCGAAAAGTTCCAGCGTTGGAAGGCCTCCCACAAAGCGGACCGACGACCTGGTGAGAGTCGCGGGAATGCGGTGGATGCGAGACGCACAGGATCGGTCGTTGAGGCGACGCTTAGGGGAGGCCTATGTCCAACAGTGGACGTCTTTCGGCTGAAATGATGATGATGATGACCCTACAGGAGGGACTCCTTGGATAAAAGTATTATATGTTCTATTCTAGACATCGTCTACCCGTTTATCAAGTTTCATCGAAATCCATTCAGCAATTCGAACGTGTAGAAGTAATAAACATAGATATACACACTACAAACTTTCGTCTTTAACAAGTGTGATAATTCTATTATTTCCGCTTAAATGCATACTGATGGTACTCGTGTACGCTATAGATGGGATACATGTGGTCCTAGTACGCAAAAGGCAACTGAAGGAGCATAATTGTGGTTTTAGTCAGTTAAAGTTTGAAACACCCTTGCGCTCCACCCTACAGCGGGAGAAGGCAGACACTCATTACTTTCGCTTTTATGGTATTAGTATGACAAAACACGAAAACATGGAAATGATTTTTGAATTGGAACCAGTAAGTAGTTCCTGAGAGCCCATTCAAACAAACAAACTCACCAGCTTTATAATATTAAGCGTAAATAATAATAAAATACTTGCGTGACCCAAGGGCTGGCTTTTACTTCGGACAAAGAATAAGCATTGCCATTCAGCGTGGCAATGCCGCCAGTCTTTTGGGTACATTACCAGTCGACAGCGATGTGGAGGAGATTTTCGACGCCGTACTTTAGATTGCTTTTTTTTAGTACTTTAGGGCTTTTATTTTTATTTTGTAAGTTAGTTTTAATTACGTTATTATTAGATTTAAATGTATATAATAAATTGTTCCTTGAGTAATTTATACAAATTACATTATGTGAAGTACTGATATATAAATACTTATTTGTGTTAATAAATACAAACTTTCGTGTTATTATTTTTTGTAACTCAAAAATTATCTTATCATAATAAAAGTGGTTCGTACATTTTATTTTAAGCCTACAAACCGCCTACGCGAAATTTTATTTTTAGACCAATTACGATTCACCGAAGTAGGTAGGTACTAATTTATTCAGAATACCTTTAACTTAATTACCACCTACTAATTTGCCTAGTTTTTTCCTTCCTCACTATACTGTTAAACGGAACCCTTATAGGATCACTTTGTTAAATTGTCTGTCCGTCTGTCTGTCTGTCAAGACCCTTTATCTCGGGATCGCGTGCAGGTATCGAGTTGAAATTAAAAACTATATAGTCATGTCTGCGGTTCCTTGATGCTGTATAAAAATCAAACTTCTAAGTTAACGAAAAAAAAGATACAGTCGTTTATGTCGAAAAAAACTTATATTTCGACACTCTCAAGGAAATCAAAATTCATAGGGTAGTTCCTGTTGATCCAGACTCCTGAAATGTGGCTTATAGCAAGGTCTTATAGAAACGATATAGGAATAAATATGAAAACAGTAAATTTGTTTTTACGTCACAAAAAAAAATTGCGATTCCGAGAAATTGAAACTCCATTCAGGAATTGAGCTCTTTACATAAATGTAGGTTTGTGCGAAACACTCAGTGCACGAGCCCGACTCGCACTTGCCCAGTTTTTTTAATTATTGACAGGCTCGTGCATGACCACTAACTTACCTGATGGTAAGTGATGATGTGGTCGAAGGTGGAGCACGCTAATCTAGAAGTAACCTTTTCACTCTTGACTTAAATACCCCTAGGGTGTAACTATCAAGAAATACAGATTCCGGCAGGGAATTCCACTCCTTAGCTGTAGGCACTATGACCGGTATTGAGGGTCTCGTATCCATCGGAGTCCCGTTACCCTCACCAGGTCGTCGGTCCACCTTATGGGAGGATTCTTCGGTTTACGTCTGTAATCTTGGTCATTATATTGATAAATCATGAAATAAATCCTGAAAATTATAGATACGTAGAATATATGTACGTAATTATAGAGCAGTGGTGACCGAGTGGTAACTTACGAGTTATAGGTCGCGGGTTCAACCCTAGCCAGGCGCATTACTTTGTGTAATTTATTTCATCACCACTGCTCTCAAAACGGTGAAGAAAAACATCGTGAGGAAACCGGCATTTCCTAGAACCAAAAAAAAATCAAAGACATGTGACATCCTCCAACCTGCACTGGGCCTGCGTGGTAGGTTATGGCCCATTTCCTCTCCTAAAGTGGAGGCAACTGAAAGAACAAAGGTGGGTTTTACTCAGTAGAATCTGACACCCGCAAATTAACAAATCCTTTCACTGTGGGTGGAACGAGACCACCAACAGTGAAAGGAGTTGATAATTTCCAACCAACGAACGATGTTAATCCGATTCTTTAGTTCCTTAATTTAACAGCTTCAAGCCATTTGACAAGCCTGTTGGTCTAGTGGTTAGTGGCCCTGACTGCTATGCTGGAGGTCATAGGTTCGATTCCCACCCAAGACAAATGTTTGTGTGGTGAGCACAATCATTTGTTTTGTATCTGGGTGTAATTTATCTATAATATGTATGTATTTAGAAATATTTAAGGATGTTTATCAGTTGTCTAACACAAGCTTAGCTTGGGACTAGACGGCGCAGCGTTGTGTGATAGTTGTGTGAATATTATATTATATTAATTGCCTGTACCTACTTGAGGGCATGCAACTCGACATAAATTTTCACTGTTTTTCATACAACCGCTCTTATGCGGAAACACAGTATCCTGTGGATATTATGCAGGCTTCTATTGAAATCAATTTATACATTTCTGTAAAACTAATCCAGTAAAGACCTCTGCAAATCTACTATTTTGCATGATCACACTTCAAAGTCAAAAAAGTAAAACAATAGAAGCCTTGCAAATTTAATCAAGATCCTGAACGACGAAAATTTTTTTCAAAAACTTTTAAGGGGTAAAAAAAAACATGTATTTCCACAACATAACACTGTACACACATATTAACACAACACTGGAACAAGTTTTGTGAAATATTCGAGTAAATCACGGATTTACCGATTGCTAGCAGAGTTTTCAAGCGTTATCTCTTTTTTCACGTTGCCTTTTCATCAAACATCGCATTGGATTGCGTTAGATGAAGTAACAAGCTTTTAAACCATGCTCGATGTTGACGATAGACGAGTGGAAAAGGATCCTCTTAATTCACCATATCTCCCTAGCTTTTTCCTAACTAGCTTGGGAGTCAGCTGCCAGTTTAACGGATGCAGCTAAATACCTATGTTTTACATGGAGCGACTGCCTATCAGGCCTACACAACCCGGGTACCTAATTAATTCAAAAAAGGAAAATAATTACAATTTACTAATGACCGAAAGATTTCTTGAAATATATTGACAGTAGGATATCCTATACCAATAAATATAATCAAATATACTCGAGACGGTGAAAAGAAATTTTAACAAGTTACGTTTTATCAAACAGAATAAAAAAAGCCTCTAGGTTATTATCGAGAACGAATTAATAAGTAGGAAGAAGGCGGCTTTTAACTAATGACCGTCGAAATAAGATCGGTTTTCTTTTAACCTTATTTTCTTATTATCGGAAGTCTTTTGATCTTGTGAAGTTTTAAGACAGTACGTATACTAAAGGTTAAACCTTTTCGGCGGCTGTACACCGATGGAATAGCAGATAGAAACGGCTGGACGGAAGACGAGCTACCCATTAGTCGTTGTCCATAAACCTACAGTGGCTTGAAATCTTGTACTACAGTTATTACTAACATAGTTTTTTTAAGTTGTTTTGGTAATACTATAACACTCTATGGGCTTTGATGCCACAGAATAAAAGATTTTTATTAATTGAATCGGGGTTGGGATCCCGGCGGCTGGGGCGCGGTGTGAGGATGTCTGTTTCCAAACGCGTTCGGCCGCCTCTAGCGCTAGCATTACTAATTCGCAGAAGGAGGCGACCGCCTGCCATTCCTCCTCCGCGAGGTTCATCGTCGGCCACATCATTGCTTACCATCAGGTGAGATTGTGGTCAAGCGCGAATCTATCAATAATAATATCATTTTTTTTTTTGTAAATTTTTTTATTTTACTCTTTTTAGTTATGGTACCACCACTAAAAAGTACCCCTTAGCCAAACTTAAATTTCTTATAGCCAGAGTGAATCTCATGACAATTATAATAATTACAAACACGGTTAAGTTACATTAATTTATTACAGAGTTCGATTCATCATCAGATCAGTTCGATATATTCCCCTCTTCTCTCAGTCATTCATCGATTACATGTATAAACAAAGCAATTTTACTTGTTAAGACATTTCTGCTGTAATCCTATGAGAAGTTCCGTTCCATATCTTCGAAGTTCATTATCAGATCATAACAATATTTCTATGGGACCAACTTGGAAGCATAACCTTTCAATCAAAAAAATAATTTTCAAAATCGGTTCATAATTGATCGAGAAATCGATGAACATAATAAAAAAAATACATTCAGCCGAACATAGAACCTCCTTCTTATTGAAGTCGGTTAAAAAACTGAATGGTCCCATCCATGGACAGTACCGCAGCAAGCGGTGCTTAAGCTTATAAATCAATCTTTGCAGCTGGTAAAATTTGGCTACTAGCATTAAATAATGTATTAGGTAAATAAAATTCCCCAACACACTTGAGGTTACTAATAATAATAAAAGATACTCCACACATCCGAGCATGACTAGTACATAACAGCCGTCAGCGCATGATTGATGCGACTACATGCGGCAGTGTGTATCGACCTTAATATAACATCGTTATGTTATTAACGTGTGATGTGCTGTTATGATCACGCGTACTCCTTTGATATAGTAGGCAGGGTGGCTTTAAAAATCACTTGCGTTTATAAAACTTTCCAACTATATTAGTATCGGTTTTCAGTAACTGAATGCAGCTGTATACCAATATTTAGCGTGCAATGGGTAGCTCGCCGTCCGATCGTCCGGTAACCGTCCGGACCGAGCCCAAGTCGTCGACGACGCGTAGTGTTCCACGCGTGCCTCAAAGAGACGTCAGCAACCGTAGGGGACCAGCAAGGTCAAATCCTACTGGGACCATGGGTGACGCGAAAAAGATCCCCGGGGCTCTGGAACAATGGCATAGAAGGGGAGTGGGTTTTTAGTCAGTAAAAGTCTGACACGCCCTCTCGCTCCGCCCAAGAGAGCGGGATCTCATTAGATGATTTTCCCACCCAAAAAAAAAAACACGCTTGTGTTTATTCCGCTAGGATCGCACATCCAAGACCACATACTCATCAGGTATTCTATCACCTGTGAGGATTGAAGAGCTAAACGAGATGGAGTACCCAGTCGCAAAAACACGACCCTGGCGAATAGGACACGAAAATACTCGTCGGACCAATCCGACGCAAGCGGTTAAAGGATCAAAGGACGCGGCTGCCTATCTGATCTCCACAATTCAAGAACTGGGTAACATGGTACTCCTTGACAACACTATCCAGACTTCTAATTATCCTCACGATGGCACACAGGTAGACCATAAACAGGGGTAGTTTATGGTCTAGCCAATTTACGACCCTTTCGTTTCCATTCTCTTGCGTCAAACGCCTCGAGATTTCACGCCTCCGATTCCTTTGTTCTGACGTCATCTCAACGCTCGGTCACGTGGTCAGAACAAAGGAAACGGAGGCGTGATATCTCGAGGTAGTTGACGCAAGAGAAGTTGTAACTTGGCTAAGGGGGCTGGACTAGTTAACCCAAATTATTTCGATAGAAACAATTTCAAATTGTTTAGAGAAATATATGTCATAACGTCACAACCACGTAAGAGCGGTTTTATTTTTCTTTGTGGTTAATTTAAAGTAGTACTTGACCGCGATCCCTGACAGCAAGCAGTGCTGCAATTATTGATGGTGAATCGCACTAGTTTATTAAGGGCCTATTCACTGTAGTCTTGAAGGCACACTTAATTATAATCGAAAGGGAAGACCGCTGAAGGTTAATTGTTCCAATCTCTTGATGTTGGTTAGTTGCATGACAAATATCACGGGTAAAACACCCTTTTGTGTGTAAAGTCTACAAAACAAAAAACACTTTAGTCCAATAGAAGAGAAATCTAGATGAAAACTTCCTCTATTTCCTAAAAGGAAATAGACATGTCGTAATTTCACATTCATAGCTGAATCACTGATTTACGTAATATTACGTTGACACGAAAATTGACATCTGCTGCTGATCAATTGACGTTGATTTGGTTGTTTCATACCAATTGGGAATATGGTTTTGCTACATCAGTTGGTTACTTCTTTAACTATTTATAATAAAATGTGATAAGTTATTTTGAGAAAGCGATTAGCTGCTGTCCTGTATGGATCCAAATGCAACAGTGAAATAAACTACACACTGCCGAAATTCGAATGCTTCGTTGGTCAGCAAGAGTCACATTGCTAGATAAAATCCATAATTAGTACATAAGAGGCAGTTTTAAAGTGCCCCGATAGTCGATAAAGTCAAAGAGAAGCGTTTACGCCCATAGCATAGCATAGCATAGTCGGCCTTTTAATGTTCCCACTGTTGGGACTCAGGCCTCCTCTCTAGGAGAGGGAATGGGCCGTAATCCATCACGCGGGCCCAGTGCGGGTTGGTGCATGTCACATGTCTTTGAATTTTTGGTTCTAGGACATGCCGGTTTCCTCACGATGTTTTCCTTCTCCGTTTTGAGAGCAGTGGTGATGAAATAAATTACACAAAGTAATGCGCCTGACTAGGTTTGAACCCGCGACCTACAACTCGTAAGTCGGGGCCGTTACCACTCGGCCACCACTGCTCTCACTGTTTACGCCCAGATGATCATAATTGTGAAGATTGCCCTTGAACTGCCTACGACGAAGTACACGCGGGGAAGACCCCCCTTCATTTAGCTGACGATGGTTCAAAGAGACCTCAAAGAAGCTCATATCGACACCTTGGCAAAAAATCGTGAGACAAGGAGTGCCGGCCCCTAATAAATGGGATAAAGTCTAGCTCGAAAAAGGTGAGTGATTTTGACCTTAGTGTGCGAGAGCAAGTGTGTGTTGGTCAGTTATCATAGTCTTAACCTTTGAGCATACAACTACCTACTTCCTTCTTCATATTCCTTCTCACCACACTGGGTTTATGTCTAATTCTTACGCTGTCTTTAGTATTAAAATCTGGGATATGCTTACCCTTGACATGAAAAAATAAGAGACAAAATTTTTCTTCAAGAGTAAAATTCGGAACTACTATTGAGAGTCCTCTCAAACATAATTTGGTTTTCTTCATAATTGTTATATTTGATATACTCAGGTTGATATACTTGTAGATAAAAAATACCTCATATCCGTAGTAAAAGGCAGTTGCCCTAGGCTGTCAGCCCTGCTACCAATCAGGCTGACTTTTGTTTTGTGGCGCAACAATAAAGACATACGAAAGGCTTTTGGCCATGGAGCATTTTTATACAACTGTTTGATATTACGAGCATGGCAGTAGAGAGTTTATCATGCTCACTCAAATGTCTCGCTGATGGTGGCACGTGTTGTTGGGTCATTCAGTTCCCTTCAAAAATGGTTGAGCTGAGTGGGGCTGATGCACGCGTCATGTTCGTGAACGAGCGCCGTCAGTTGAGACTGGTCGTCTCTTAGCTGCCAGTGGCGTAATTCAATTTCTATTTATTAATTATTTATTTATTTTTCATTACTTATCTACATTGTACTCACATATCTAATAGAACCGACAAGATATATTTAACGAAGATTTATATAACTTAAAAGAGTGTCTATTTGAAATAAACGTTTCTGATTTCTTTTTTATGCATCTGAGCGTGCTTCACTTAGTTTTAATAAGTAAAACTACTAAATAAATACTTTTTAAATACTTTGGAATTTTCAGGGCGTTAGACAGAAAGATGCACAACCCAAGGTTGTGAATTAAAATGGACAAAAAACGCCATGAGCACATTAAATTAGGCGTGGGATTGCGGACGGCGAGCAATAGGTAGCTTGCCGTCTGGTCGTCCAGTAACCGTCCAAATCGAGCCCGCCTCGTCAACGGCACGTAGTGTACCACGCACGCATCAAGGAGATGTTAGCAAAACCGTAGGGGTCCAGTAGGGCCGAAGCCTACTGGGGCCATGGGTTCGCTTCTGAAAGGAAAATCCGGGTTCCTGGAATGCAAGGCAAAGTAGGAACAAACTATACCTACGTAGGTATAGTTTTAGTCGGTAAAAGTCCGATCCGCTCTATCGCTCCGCCCTAGAGCTAAGCAGTCGTTGGATAAGAAAAACTTAGAAAAGTAGGCACATTCAATTAAATTATTATATTACACACTAAATGGTTAAGTCTAAACGCTTGGATCATGGGGTCAGAGCGCACATCATTTTTTCAAACACATTTCTAGTCGACTTTGCGAGACCAGGGCCTCAAGTCTGCTATCACAATAGTGTCTGAATGGTCTATCATTGATTTCATAAATGTTGATTTTGACAAGTTTGGTAATCTACTAATATAATGAGGTCATTACGACTTTCCAATGGTCAACCACTGAGACTCCATTGAAAGAAGTGGCATAGAATATTAATCTCGTACATATTGATAACTGAATGTCTAACGTATGCGGTAATCTGGTAAAATTTTGACAGTTCCTTTGATCAGTGACGGCAAGGCAGGCAATGACTTTCTAATGGTAGGTCCATTAGAACGTCACTGTACAGTCATTGCTTTTATTAAGCTTGATATTGTTATTTTACCACAACTCTATTACGCGACCATTGACCGATCAGTGATCGATCATTATGAATTAGCAGATTACGAAACTTTTACCAAAATGACAATGGGATCGTGTTGGAATGACGAATTTATAAAAATGACAGACTTGAACCCTAGAAGGCTGGCTTGTTCTTTGCTTAAAGAATTAGCATCACCATTCTAGGTGGTATTTCTGCCAGTCTTCTAGGCACGTTTCTGTCGAACTCAGATGTTTTTAACCGTCTTCTAAAAAAGAAGGAGGTTCTCAAGCTGTCTTTTTTTGCAAAATAACTTTCAAGTTTGCAAGTCGATGTCTAAAAATGAAAACAACAATACCAGAAACGCTGATTTATGAACTTGAAAGATATTTTACAATTTTTTTTTGAAGTCTTTTGTAGGTACTTCTGTAAAAAACCTTTTTATTGCATTCTATCTATTACCTGTGTACGTAGTTATATACATACATATTATATATTTGTTATATCTTTATATATCACTAGCTGACCCGGCAAACGTTGTTTTGCCATATAAATAATTTCCTTGTCTAAAAAATAAAAAAAAAATTTAGGGGTGGACTACCCCTAACATTTAGGGGGATGAAAAATAGATGTTGGCCGATTCTCATAGATACCGGATAAGCACAAAAAATTTCATCAAAATCGGTCAAGCCGTTTCGGAGGAGTATGGCAACGAAAACTGTGACACGAGAATTTTATATATTAGATTAATGTTAAAATTACCAAAAAATTTGAAGAAAGAATACTACAATTTTGAAGTAATTTTATATAAATCCATGGAACACTATGTAATCTAAAAACCACCACCAATTTTTAAGTGTCTCCCCCAAGTCCTTTTAGACAATCTTCTCCGCATCGTCGCGAACCAGCCCGCGCGGTACGCGTCCGAATCTCTTTCTAGGTTGGCCTCGACGGAGCTTTGCCTCTGCAAGAACCTACAGTGAAGCAACACTTGCCCAGCGGTCACTGTGCATGTGACTGAAGTGACCCACCCAATCCCATTTGAACCTGGCAGCCTTTTTACCCACGTCTGTTAAGCTCGTTTATAGCCACCAACACGACAGTGAAATAACCTACTCGAATTCTTATTTCCTCATCCTCAATCTCACTCCTTACCTAATAAATATTGACTCAAAGAACACACCGGTGTCACTCTAATCTAAAAAGCCACAACCGCTATGGCAACAATGCGTAGATATTTGTTCTCAAAACATACTTTGTGAGAAAGTGATGTATCGGTGACATATATGTCAATAAAGTCGTGAATATACTATATACTTACTAACTTTGTATTTACAAGTATTGAAGACTGGGGGGAATATACGAGGCGTTTTCTAAGAATTACGTGAAATCAATTTGGTAGTTTTTTTAAATGTATTTGGATCGGTTCTTGAACCATTAGTGGCTATAAATGTTTATGACTTAAATTCTAAGTTGAAGAAAATTTCTTTTACTCAAATTTCAAGTCCACCGAAAAATTATGTCAATTTACGTCAATAAATAACTAGATATAACTGTCAATTTTATAGTATTTTACAATTTGACATTTGATAAATTAACTTCGACGTGAGTGACTTTCTATTTTTTTTATTTTATATACTTTTTTATTGTGAATGTGAGACGAAAAAAACGAATAATTCACATGAATTATTCGTTTTTTTCAGTAAAATTAGAGTTTTTCTGGCAGTTTGATATTTTGCGGCCTACCCTTCGGGCCTACACAAATGAAATGAGATACGAGCTTTTTACTACGGGTAGTCCTGAGTTGAGCATCACGAATACTGAAAAATACTTGCACTGACTGGATAGATCCACTCAAATCTGTGTGGTTCTTTCCTCAAAAGACCATCTCAGACACTAATCTGCATGGTTTTCATGTTTTTGCCATTAAATTACATTAAAATTACTGTATAAACTTGAGAATAAATGTTGACCTCTATTTTTCGTTCAGTGTTTCTTCTCAGGGTCAGTCCAGGAAACACCGATCTAATTAACAAAAATTGTCATTTAAAAGTGTTCTTTAATTATAACCTATTTACAAAATAAACATAATTTCTCATTTGATTGAATCGAGTCAAGGAATTGACTTAGAATATAAGAATAAGTCTACATACTGAACAAGTTATTAACCCAAAGAGTGATAACAGATAGAAATATCACGAAATAAATTTGTACCTTATTTTTCTTCCCGGGAGCAAGAGGGCAGTTCTCGTCGACACTGGCTTGGTCGGACGACGAGCCACCCATTACTCGCTGTGCATAAGCCCGCATCTACGGGGTCTGGGAATTGCTCTGCGACTCCTGATGGCCGGGGTATCTCCTGCGGCAGCTGGGGCGTGAGGATTGCCTCTTGCCTCATGCTTCACGCTCTTTTGCTCGCATACTAGATATGAATGAGGTGCAAGATTCAGTTTCCGAATCGTTCAAAATGTTATTGCAACATAAATGCTCCATTTTTTAAATCACTTTACGAAAACTTTTCAATAAAATATTCATAATTAAATAAAATACTATGCATAATTGAAAAACAACAGAGAATTCATGTTACAAATGAAATGTCGAGCTTTTGGTACATATAAGTGGACAAAAATTACACGTCCACAATTTGTACATCTCAATGAATATTGAACCTGGTTGAAAATGAGCTCAGTGAACTAGTTGGTAGCTTTACCATCAACGGTTATAGCACAGCTTACCATCAGGTGGGATCGCACTCAAACACGGCTATCCTCATCGGTCTAAGCAGTCACTGTTAGATTGTATAGCACTGTTTTTGTGGTATGGACATTTTCAAATAAGTTTTCCCATTCTTGGTGAAGCAAAAAGGAGTGTCAGACTTTTATGAACTAAAACTCATTCGTGGTCTTTCAGTTGCCCTTTACGTTGACATTCGCTGATGGAGTGTACTTGGAACGATGATGAACGAGAGCTATTCATAGCATAATTTATATCAAACTAGATTTTGCTCGCGGCTTCGCCCGCTTACATAAAATATAGCCTATGTCACTCGAGAATAAAGCAGCTTTCTATCGTTGAAAAAAATTTCGCAATCGGACCAGTACTTTCAGAGATTACATCCTACAAACAAAAACACATAAAAACAAACTTTACCTCTTTATAATTAGTGTAGATTATAACATTAGTGGGGAGGCCTATGTCCAACAGTGGACGTCTTTCGGCTGAAATGATGATGATGATAATGATAACATTAGTGTAGATGGACCATATATAGGCCTAATACAGTTCATATTAACCTACCTACCATCATCGGAGAAGACTAAAAAGTTGTACTACTTAATTACGGTTCGATAAGGATAGCTCTAGTTTTCATATTAATCTACATATTTAAAAGGAGAAACGGGACTAGAAACGTGGAATTTTGCACATGGCTTCCTGTTGTGATGTAGGCGAGCACTAAGAAGAGATTTTAGGAAATTCAACCCTTAAGGGGATGAAAAGGGGGGATTTCGTTTGTATGCAAAATCTTAAAGGTAATAAAGCACTTGAAACATAACATGAATAGTGACCTAAATAAATAAGAAAGGTTGGTCATTATTTGTTTGTCGAAACTACTCCATTTGGGCTGTGTTAAAGATTGTATGGAGGGTTCTCATTTCAGGGGCTTATGAACTTGAAACTTGGCATTAATTCTAACATAAATGAATAATAAAGACTGTCTGTTTCTTTTTTTTAACATCATTAGTTTTTTTTTTGTTTGGTTAATATAATTATGATTAGCTAACTAGGCAAACGTTGTTCTGCCAATTAAATTATCAAAGAAAAAAATGGGTGGTAGGGATACGAGGGTAAAACATTGCCCATGACCTATCAAAAATACACATAAAAATTCATAAAAATAGGTCAAACCGTTTCGAAGGAACACTGTGACATGAGATTTTTATATATTAGAATAGCATAGCATAGCATAGTCGGCTTTATAATGTTCCCACTGTTGGGACTCAGGCCTCCTGTCTAGGAGAGGGAATGGGTCATAATCCATCACGCGGGCCCACTGCGGTTTGGTGGATGTCACATGTCTTTGAATTTTTGGTTCTTGGACATGCCGGTTTTCTCACGATGTTTTCCTTCACCGTTTTGAGAGCAATATTAGAATATTTAACTGAAATAGTTTCTGTAGGCGCGGGCTTTAATGGGTAGCTCGCCGTCCGATCGTCCGGTAACCGTCCGGACCGAGTCCAAGTAGTCAATGGCGCGTACTGTTCCACGCGCGCCCCAAGGAGATGTCAGCAAACCGTAGGAGCCCAGCAGGGTTGAAGCCTACTGGGGCCAAGGGTCTGCTTCTAAAAAGAAGAATCGGCCCTGGTATGAAAAGCAACAAAGGAACAGGAGTGGGTTTTTAGTCAGTAAAAGTCTGACACACCTTCTTGCTCCGCCCAAGATCGGGGAATGTCATTGGATGATTTTCCCACCGAAAAAAAAACTTATATAGTTCATTAATATTTTCACTGTATTTAGTTAGTAAAATCAGTGTACGATGAAGCCCACATATCCTAGAGCAGCCCCTAATAAAAAATATTATTCATTCTTGTGCATCATTCCTAGAACAATTGCAATTCCACCCACATAACTATAAGCCTTTGGAAAGATAAACAAAGTACCGCTACAGACAATCACAGGCAGCGCCGCGTGCTACAAATATCTTCAACAAGATTAGGGAGGCGAGCGCGTCTGTGTTTTGTGTGTGTGCGTCCGCGTCTGAATGTTTGTGCTTGTGTTTGTGTTAGGGATGGGGAGATGTAGTCGATATTTTTACCCGACTGCAAGAAAGGTTATGTTTTTCAACGTTATTATGACTGAGTTTTTTTTATTAAGTATTATTTATAGGCTCGCGTTTGACCACTATCTCACCTGATGGTAAGCGATGATGTTGCCGACGATGGAGCACGCTTGCCTAGAAGTAACTTATTCACTCTTGACTTAAAGACACCTAGGTTATTAGCTATCAGAAAATATTTTAAAATAGGGTTTTTTTTGGGAGATGGGAAATTACCTAATGACTTTCTCGCTCTAGGGTGGAGTGAGACTAGAACCCATCTATGTTCCTTCAGCTGCTCTTTGAGTTCTAGGATCACGGGTTTCCTTTTCAGATATCCCCAAATATAGAATAGGGAGGCCTTATTTTGTAGGTGTTACAAATATTTATACAGCTTAGTAATCACCAAATTGAATTGTTGGCCAGGATATTGATCTCATACTCATACTTCTTCTTTTGTTTGTTAATTTTCTTTTCATATATAGTCCATCCTTCTGTGGATTTTTTAATTTTTATTTTTATTTATTTGATATAAACCAGTGCTTGACTGCGATCCCATTTGATGGTAAGCAGTGATGCAATCATCGATGGTGAGGCGCACTAGTTTATTAAGAGCCTATTCACTCTAGCCTTGAATGCACCTAAATTCATTCGTTTCTTTTCGATAACACGAAGGCTACAAGTTAGTATACACGTCTTTATCGGACGGTGTGCAATAAAACTTGATGTTCTTGCAAAAGTCTTGGTAGTTCACACCGGGACAGCTTCTAATGTTATACAAAGCATAGGTCCGATCATTTGTGGAGTAATGCAGCCACATATGGACTGATGCTGCAAAATGCCATCTAGCAGCTTTGGACTCGGTGGAAAGGTGCGCAAAGAGGCTAATTGGTGATTCAAAGGACATTGTAAAAAAATGGCCTATGAATCAACCATCAACCCATGAAATATTTACTATAATTACTGGTTCTTTTAATAATATACATTATCTATACTTTAATAGAGCGGACACTTTTTAAATTCGAAAACATTTTAAAAAGTATTCACTTTCGTCCTTAGCTTCCGTCATAATCCTCGGTGATTGTTCTTTTATTTTTTGGTTCAATTTAAGGTTTTTAATAGGCAAAGGTATTATAGCTCATACAGCCAAGTCTTTGTTACATCACTCTTAATAAGAGTTTGACACAGACAAGCGACAGTATTCTCAACACTTGATATACGATAATGATTTTTAGTTACTAACAGTCCGCTATGATGTTGCGAAACCATAACAAACCTTATCGAAAAACTCGATTGAAAGCGCTGTTTGAAACGAGTATCGACACTGACAGTTGACGAATTGACAGATGACAACATTTGACATTTGGTAGTAATGTCATTCAGTAATAAATGCTAAGTTATTGCTACATACTGAATGTTTTTATTGAGGTAATTATAACCTCAAAATCCAAAAGTGTTTTGATTTTTTCAGAATTCTCAAAAGTGTCCGTTGTTTTAATTTAGGTTTAATTTAATATATACATTATCTAAAACCCAAAGAGTAAATACACCTCCCTGTTGGATCTTAGGTGAGCTATGTATGGACGACGAGCAATGTCCTTTGGTTACGTCCAATTTATAAAGCCTGGAGCACAATATAGGGTAGCCAAGCTTTTCGGTATTTTACAGGATGCATTTTGGAGAAAGCGGGAATTACATAACTTGATTACGCCATCTCCTTTCTACCAACGGACAACCTGACGTACGGCGAATATCCACCCTTACGTTGTTGAAACCTCTACGGTCCGGACTAAGCGTTTTACCTCATCGTATGTACCGCATTCATCGTAGGACTGGAACAGTTTGCCTGCTGCGGTGTTCCCATCCGATTATAATTTAGGAGTCTTCAAGGCTAGAATGAATAGGATCTTAATAATATAGTGTGCCTCACCATCAACAATTGCATCACTGGTTACCATCACGTGGGTTACCATGACGTTCAAACTAAGATTGTTTCATTCTTATTTCAGTGTGGGTAAGAGACAGAGCTATACAGGTTGTCTAGCGCCATCTCTTACCCACAATGGAATTGGGCACGCCACAATTATGGCGGTAAGTCCCCTCTTTGAGGCGTGGTTGGAAAGACCTCACGGCGTCCTCACCTTCCGCATGACGCAGGTTCTCACCGAACATGGTAAGTTCGGAAAGTTCCTGCACCGGATTCGTGCGGAAGACACGCCCGGGTGTCGCCACTGTGTGGAACGCCCGGAGGACACGGTGGAGCACACGGTGGAGGTGTGCCCCGCTTGGGCAGAGCAACGCCGTGTCCTCGTGGGGGCGATCGGCGGCGGCGATCTCTCGCGCCGGGCCTTGGTACAGGCCATGGTTCGGAGCGAGGAGGAGTGGCAGGCGGTCGCCTCCTTCTGCGAAGCAGTAATGCTAGCAAAGGAGGCGGCCGATCGCGTGAGGCAAGGGTCCTCACGCCTCAACCGCCGCCGGGATTCCGATCCTGATTTCCGGCCACCGTAGGCGCGGGCTTGCGGACGGCGAGCAATGGGTGGCTCGCCGTCCGATCGTCCGGTAATCATCCGGACCGAGCCTAAGTCGTCGACGGCGCGTATTGTTCCACGCGCGCCTCAGGGAGATGTCAGCAAATCGTAGGGGCCCAGCAGGGTCGAAGCCTACTGGGGCCATGGGTAGTGTGAAAGCGAAACCCGGGGCCCTGGGACGAAGGCAAAGAAGGAACAGGAGTGGGTTTTTAGTCAGTAAAAGTCTGACACTATCTCTCGCTCCGCCCAAGAGCGAGATTTGTCATAAGATGATTTTCCCACCTAAAAAAAAAAAAAAAAAAAAAAAAAAACCCACAATGGAATAAGAATAAAATAGGTAGCCCATTAGGTGAGATCGCAGTAAAGCACTAGTTTATATCAATAAAAAAAAACACAGGTATTAATCAGTAAAAACTTGATACTTCTGAAGCAGTTATTAGGTATATAATTTTCGTCGTCAACAAAAAAACTAAGGCGTAAATTATATTTTTTTACTATAAAGGTTACATCTTACTTTGAAGTTGCTGGAATAAATAACCATCTTGTTTCTTTTATAAAAAAATAAGTCGTAAATTAATCTCATTAGCAATATTTTTCTTATTAAGTATTAACATGTCATATTACTATACCTTATGAGACGATAATTAGTCATCGTCTCATACGGTAAGACGAGATTTATCTTATGATACGTTATGATATTTTATACTTTGTTTATTTAATTAACTAAAAACAGACCTTGGCTTGTTTTCGACATAATATAATATTATTTACCAAGACGTTGCGTTGTCTATGAACGCACTGCGAGTGATCACGGATGGATTTAGGGACTGTAGTAACTTATAAGGAGGCTTTATGTAACGTTAGGGATCTCCAAGATGTTTTTTTTTTTTTTATACTCCACGAATTTCACACAATGCCATCTAGTCCCAAACTAAACAGAGCTTGTGCTATGAGTACTAGACAACTGATGAATATACTGAAATGTTTCTAAATACATATATATTATAGATAAATTACACCCAGCCACAGAACAAATGATCGTGCTCATCACACAAACGTGTGTTCTCGGTGGGAATCGAACTCACGACCTCCGGCATAGTAGTCAGGGCCACTAACCACTAGACCAACAGGCCAGTCAAAATTAAATTATGCTAACAGTAAAATTCTTCAATTGTAAAAAGAAATGGAAAGTACTCAGGTTAAGGAAACTAACCATTCATATAGTGATCATCATCATCATCTTCCTGCTCTTGTCCCGTATTATTTGGGGTCGGCGCAACACGTTGTCTTCTTCCATTCTGCCCTGTCACTCGTCTTACTATCAATAACTTCCTTTTCTTTCATATCACTCTGCACACAATCCATCCATCTTTTCTTTGGTCTCCCTCTCCCTCTCCATTCATCCACATGTAAACTTATGTAAACCGTTCATATAGTGATATAGTAGTTAATAGATAGATCTAGATTATTATATATTTACAATATTCTTTCAGAATTAGAAAAACAACAATCCCTTTCATGCTAAGACTTAATAAATACACACAAGTATTTTCTATCGATAACTAACTATAGACCTTATCCCATCTCTATCCTGACTTGGAGAGCGCTCAAGCGGGTTCCGCGGCCTACGTATGTACGTTTCATTTGTTTCTCAGTCTGCAGAATTGTCTCCTTGCCTAGCCTAGACAGAGTTATCTAGCATTAGATATTCTTGGCAGTACGTGCCAGGAAAATGGCGGTTAAAGTGTTTCGAGTTTGACGTTAAGGAAATATGTGAAGATATTCATGATATTTTTATTTATTTACTAGCTTCTGCCAGCGGCTTCGCCCGCGTTAAAGTAGGTATCTCCATACAAATTTTAGACTCCCGTTTCATCACCTTAGAGGGTAAATTTTGCAAAATCCTCGCTTAGTGCTCGCCTACGTCATAAAAGGAAACCTGATGCAAAATTTCACGTTCCTAGTCCCAGTAGTTTCGGCTGTGTGTTGATATGTCAGTCAGTCAGTTTCTCCTTTTATATATATAAAGATTATTTATTATCTTCGTAGTGTGATAGTCCATTGAATTGTATGGGGAGCGATATTGTATCTTAAGATAAAATATTACAGTATCTTAGCCGTATGCAGCGCCCCTTAGTGAACTCCACTGTGGGTGACGTAACCAACGATAAACTTATTATTTGCGGTTGGTACAGTAATCTGGTCTAGGGATCGAACCGCACAATTAAGTTAGTTTTTTATTGTATATACTTTTCCAGGATAAAAAGTACCCAGTGTGGTGCCCAGGATATTAAAGAATAATTATACCAAGTTTCATCGTAATCGAACCGGTAGTTTTTGCGTGATGCCTGAACAAACTGGCAGACAGACAAAAAATTTTTTAATCACATTTTTGGATTCGGTGTCGGTCTAGTAACAGCCCCTGCCGTTTATTTTTTTTGATATTTTCAATGTACAGAATTTTCACTTTTACAGATTTATTATAACTATAGATTTAAACTTCAAGTGCAGTAGTGGTACATAGGTGGACTCAATGCAAAAATGCATTCCCGATATAGAATAAAAAGAAGTTAAGATTAAAAAAGACTACAATGAAAAAGGTGTGCCCAATAAATAAATCGTATTTGTAATAGCAGCATCTGTAATATTAGCTACTTATAATAATAACGTTTATATATTATGCTAAAACAATAAATTAATACATACTATAATTCTCTTTATTTCACTTATATAAACATATTAGTTATATTTTTAAATATTTCAAAAATAAAAAATAAAACATTTAAAAATATAAAAAACAGCATCCCACCGGTATCAGGAACAGGGTCCAAGCTACCGGCGGTCACGGCTCCAGAGAAAGGAACCTCCTAACAATGCGAGCCGTGTCCAGGAGTACCGCTTTCTGAATCAAGCCCTTGATCCAGCCGCCTAACGCGAGCCTCCTAAGGTGTTGATTGAGGCTCTTGGCTATTGAGCCATTGCCCGACACGACTATCGGCACAATGATCGCCGAGTCTACATCCCACATGTCGACAACCTCGCGAGCCAAGTCAATAATAATTTATTATTATCAAATCAATATATTTACAACAACTAAAAATATAATAATTATTACAAAGAACAGACTAAAATTGAGCGGCCTTTAAATAGTAGTTCATAATTTTACGCTTGAAGGCAAATCTGTTTCAGGATTTTCCTGATGTAGGTATTTGAGTTTGAGTTAAAAGCGATTAAAGATAAGCTTTCTATTTAAATTGGTTTAGTACGCTAAGTTTTATTTACCTACTTATAGTGCACAAACAATAAAAAAACGCATAAAAATCGGTCAATCCGTTTTGGAGGACTTCGAAAACCAACACCGTGACTCGATTTTTTTTTCATAATAGACTAGTAGCTCACATAGTGGCGACATAGCACGAAGAATCGCCAAACTTAAGTGGCAATAGACAGGGCAGATTGCTCGCAGAACGGATGGCTGTTGCGGCCGAAAGGTTCTGAAATGGCGACCACGTACCGGATGACGTTGCGTTGGAAGGCTTCCTCCAAGGTGGACCGATGACTTGGTAACGGTTGCGGGAGTCTGATGGATGCGAGACGCACAGGACCGTTCATTGTGGTGACACTTGGGGGAGGCCTATGTCCAGCAGTGGACGTTTTTCGGCTTTAATGATGATGATGATCACATAGTTATGTTGCATCTGCACCAAAATGCACAGTTTTTAATCTCAAATTGAGAAACAATCACATTTAATCCTAATTGAATTGACTTGATGTAGGTATGATTTTGATTTTTTTATTATGGTTTTGTGTCATAATATTTCAACTATCTATTTTTATATTTTGATCATTTCGTAGTGTCGAATTAGTCAATAACAATATACATTTATTCGCACTCATAACCAAACATTTTTGTTAAAATGCGTATGATATAGTGAGCCGCAATATGATTACCACTTATATTTATCGTTAATTTATTAACAAGCACTGTATATCATGGTTGTGAATTGTCCCTAAATAAACAAAATAAAATAAAATAATCTCAACTCAAATCCAGTTACCTACACCATAGCCATTTCTGTAATCAGTTCCAGCAAACAAGGTCCCAGATGACCCCATATACTTGAAAACAATAACTTAATGTTAAAAACAAATAGGCAGGGTAGGAGCCAGAGGTAAACAAGCCAGGTCGTTCAGTTCGCGGCTAAGTACACTACAAACATGGCTCGACAAGTATGTGTTGGCTTGTGCGAAGAAATGAGATTACTAATTTTTCTGTCTTACTGTTTCGTATCGATTGTTAGAAAGGAGATTTTATTTGTCAGAATAGAATAGAATAATCTATACTAATATTAGTTAATTTGGCAAACGTTGTTCTGCCATAGGAAAGTAAAAAATAGTCACGACCTATTAAATATACAAATAAAAATCGGTTCAAACCGTTTCGGAGGACTTTGAAATCAAACATCGTGTTTAGCCGAACTAGTGGTGACATCTAGTAACCAAAAATATGTAGCAGTCATGGGGTGTACAATTTTAGTTTTACTAAATATCAATAGATAGAGTTGATCGATGACGTCACTTTTTGTAAGTCGGTGTTAAGATTCTCCGCGAGTTACTTAGGTGTTTCGAAAATATTTTTGACGAGGTGGAATTTCAGTTTTTTTTTCTCTTTATTTGTTTTATAGAGGGTTTAATTAATCACAATCTGAGTATGCCATCCTCACGAAATTTCAGTTATTACATCAGTTGATACTTGGATACCTGTACCTGTTAGTGTTTTATTCAAACCCCAGTAAAGTGGAGCCCTAGTGATCGGTTCTACACATCGTGACACGAATTTTTTATAAACTTGATTAGTGTCATAAGTAGTTATATTCCATCTATTGAGCCAAGGTTGAATTTGATTATATAACGTTTTGAAACTAGTAATGCTGGCGTCTAACATTAATGCCTGTAATGTTACCTTGGTCCAGTTTTAAAATATTTTATTTACGTAGAAATTATGTCAATCTATTTGGTGGTAAATCAAATGTAAACAGAGCTTTTAAAAGAGAGTTGCAGAGGTGTATGTACTAACACTAAATACTAGTTTGTAAGTTGTGTATGTCTTCTCTAACAATAATGGCTTGTATGATCTGATAAATAAATTATTATTATAATTCGTTTATTGATAATTCTTACTTAAAAAATCTCTTAAAAAAAATTAAATAAAAAATACAACAAAAAAAACAACACTACATCTTTCATCCAACTCTCCTGTCGCAGATTTGCTGGAAGAAATTTCATTTGAAATAAGCAGTACCTTTGTAGTCTTCTATTTGCTTTTGTTCTTTTCATTTCTAAGTGTTTGTGTGCACATAAATAAATAAAACAATGCATCCCACCGGTATAGCCTAGCCTTACTCGACAAATGGGTTATCCAGCAATAAAACATTTTTACACATACATTTTTTCGCCAGTTTAAAGTAGATGAGGCCCAACTCCCCATTTTATCTTCGTGAACGCTTTGAGTACCTTGTTCCGAGAGGAAGGTCTTGTCGCTCATCATCCTCCTTCTCCTTCGTTTTCCTCCCCATTCCTCTAGTCGGTACAGTGGATCATTCACTGTTCAAGCTGTGCGCCTTAAGTAGGTATTTAGTATACCTAATAATTTCGAAGTCCACTACTGGACTGTTGATATTATATTTTTGGACTATATTTAAAAACTACTTAACTAACTAGATATAATTACAGTAAAATTAAAAAAATAATAATAACAACCCTAAACCAATTATAACTAACTATTTAAAACAAATTAAAATATGGCATCAAAAATCTCTTTCACATCGCTGTCGACTGGAAATGTGCGAAAAAGATTGGCGGCATTGCCACGCTGTATTACAATCGTGGGGCCCGAGTGCTCACAAGTTGTATAAAGATAAGCATAAGCATAATAAGGCAGGCAGGATAGGCATAAGTTTCTGTCGCTATGTCGAAATGATTGAATGGCAGCGAAATTGCAGACGCATGACATAACCATTTTAACTTTGTCCTTGAGGTTAACAATTTACGAATACATCGGAAAATTCTCTAAGTTATTTTTTTATTTACATGGATCGTGTTTTTTTGGTTTCAGGTACATGGCATCAGCTTCATGTCACGCTAGAGGATAGAAAATCGCATAGAGGTAAAATCTATAGATATTTTTTTTCTCATTTAAGATTTAAGAACCATTAAATCATTTTTTCAGGCTCACGCAAAAAATATATCAACAGTTTTTAGAAAGAATTTTTTTAAGAAAGACAATTTGCGTTTTTTACAGGAATGGGTTTTACCGCCCTAATTTAAACGTATTAATGACTTTATACCGCAAAGGCAAAGGGAAATTGAAGGACACAGGTGGGTTTTACACCTTCTCACTCCACCCTAGAGCGCGAGAAATAGTTTAATGATTTCCCACTTCAAAAAATAAGGGTTTTTGGTTGCCATGTCAACTGATTTAAGTATAGGTTCATCAGAACCTGACAATATGGAAATATTTAGTCATTTCTGTTGAAATATCTACTAAAAATACATTACAATAATTACACATCTATTTCACTATCAAAACATGAAGTAAATAAGCCTTTAAAACCTTCTAAACTCAAACCACTAACGTAGATAAATGTTTACACCAACTTCTAAAGTCCTTGGAGTCCATATTTTCATTAAAACACTTTAGTAAACAGCTATTAAGTCTATTTTCGAGCTGAACTCTTCGGCTATTTTAATGGTTCAAAGCAAGAATGTATTTTAGTAGGAAGCTTGGATTTTGGACGGTAATTACGCCGGTATCCGATACGGATACATTTAACACATTACCACATTTAAAAAAGAGGTTTTTCGGATATTATCCGCTAGGGTAAAAGGGGTTTTAACGATGTTTTATGTTAGAGCTAATACTATAATGCGGCTTAGGAAGTGCTGTCTACTGGCCAGCACTGTAGTTACTAATAGTTTGAATAGTGACGCTGGTATAGTTAAATCTGAAATAATCGTTCAACATGCGAAACTAGCGTAATATCAAATCATTAGCACTGAAACATGGTTGCTTACAATAGGCCTCATCAGAAGGCTTACAGTCACCCAAAGGGCAATGAAAAGGGCTATGCTCGGGTTTCCTTGCGTGATCGCATCAGAAATAAAAATATCCGCAGGAGAACCACGGTCGCCAAACTAAAGTGGCAGTGGGTAGGGCACATTGCTCGTAGAACGGATGGTTGATGGGGCCGAAAGGTTCTAGAGTGGCGACCGCACACCGGAAAACGCAGCGTTGGAAAGCCTCCCACAAGGTTGACCGACGACCTGGTGAGAGTCAAAGGAATGCGGTGGATGTGAGACGCACAGGATCGGTTGTTGTGGCGACGCTTGGGGGAGGCCTATGTCCAGCAGTGGACATCTTTCGGCTGAAATGATGATGAACTTGTTTGCGCGATGGACAATGAGATTGAGTGGACTATATTTTTGCAAAATGGTTAACTAAATAGATGAGTGACACTATGCAATATTTGATGAATCATAGTTCGAACTGTTGGTGGTATAGGATGGGCAGAAAACCTTGTGAACTTGGGGACACCACGCAGTAACAGGTACTCACTGGCTTGCGGTTTCTGGTTCGAAAGGCGATGAAATATCGAGTTCTCTGCACAACACACTTCACACACAAACTGTTAGTATTATAAAGTCTATAAATAAAAATAAATAAATAAATAAAATAAAAAATAAAAAAGCCTTTTATTCCATGCAAATCAAATAAATAATTCATCTTGCAATTTTAATAATATTCAAATCTAAATCTAATCAAATTCAATAAATATCTAAAATCTAGTTTGATTTTACAATTTTTTCATAACATTATTATTATATTATATAAAGTCTATAAAGTGGTTAAATCCAACGATTATCAATTTCTTATAATGTGCACGTACGCCACCGCGTTAGGGATGCGACATCTTCAAACGGAAGCTATCTCGTTAAGTCACAGACCTTTCGTATTGTCTGTTACGTCCATTTCTCTCGAAGTAAGTGTGGGAGAGGGATCGAGGGACACGATGTGCAAAGTGTCAAACAAATAAACGCGGAGTGGTAATTCTCTGCGGCTAATTATATTATTGAACTAATTATTACGCGGTAAATGCAAATCGATATCGGCGCAACCATGACTTAAAAAAAAATATACAAAATTTTCATCAGTCTTTTTAGACAATCAGAGCACTATTTATCTGTGGTACGTAACATATAGATCTTATAAAAAATTTGTTAATGCAGTATGTCTTTGTTCATAGTCCTCTGTCAGTATTGCGATAATTAAAAACACTTAAACGCGTCTTTCAAATACTTATTATACATTTAATTAAGTACTAGCTTTATTAATAATTATATTCACACAACTATCACACAACGCCGTCTAGTTCCAAGCTAAGCAGAGCTTGTGTTATGAGTACTAGACAACTGATAAACATACTTATATATTTCTAAATACATACATATTATAGATAAATTATAACCAGACAGAACAAATGATCGTGCTCATCACACAAACATTTGTCCTGGAATTAAACCCACGACCTTCGGTATGGCAGTCAGGACCACTAACCACTAGACCAACAGGCCAGTCATATTCAATCATATTTATCATATTCGGGGTACTCCGGGACGGGTGCCTTGGGGATCGAGGTACTTAGGGACCCGAATGCAAAGGGCAAATGAAGGAACACAGATGGGTTTTAGTCAGTAAAAGTTCGTCTCGCGTTGCAGCATGACATATTGCGTTTTACCTTTGCGTAGACAGCCAAGGTTACCCAAGGTCAATTACGCAGAAAAAAAGGAAAGCTATGTTCTCAAGGCTTCATCCAAGGTCAATCGATTTCCGATGGAAAAACACAGTACAGATGGCTACTGGCCTGGTTAATTGACAAAGACAACACTAAGGGATTCCATGGTTAATTTTCGAATCTTCTGGGACAGCTGTACAGGGTCCAATATATCTAAGGATTCTTTTAGGCATTTTGTTAGGTCCAAAGTAGTCGGAAGCTTCCAGGGTAGCAGGATTGTACGAAAGGGTTACCGCGGCTCTTGAACATAAAAGGCAACCAAGTGGTTTTTTAGGGTTACGTACCTCAAAAGGAAAAAACAGAACCATTATAGGATCACTTTGTTGTTCGTCCGTCTGTCTGTCTGTCTATCAAGACCCTTTATCTCAGGAACGCGTGGAGGTATCGAGTTGAAATTAAAACCACATATTCAAGTCTGCGGACTCTTGAAGCTGTGAAAAAATCAAGTTAAGGAAAACAAAAAAGATATTTCGGTTTATGTGGCAAAAAACGTACATTTCGACACTCTCGAGGAAATCAAAATTCTTAGAATACTTCCCGTTGACCCAGAATCCAGAAATTTGGCATAAAGCAAGGTCTTAGCACAATTATAGGAATAAATCTGAAAACTGTAAATTTGTTGTTGCGTCACAATTTTTTTTTTTGCCATTCCGAAAAATCTTCCGAGATTCCATTCCAGAATTGAACTATTTACATAGGTAAGTTTGTACGAAACTCGCACTTGCCTAGTTTTTCTCTGTATTTTGAATAAGAAAGAAAGCAAAACATTTTATTTGCCAGAAAAGGCGCAAAATTAAGACTAACATATAACAAACTACTAACATCTAATTAGGGACCTTAATACAGTAAATACCTTACCTATTTTATCTTATATAGTAAAACGTAATAACACAAACTTAATTAAGCTATGGGCAGCCTCAGAGTTAAATGTCGACAAAATATTATGAAAACTTCCAACATCGTCCGATTTCCGGCCACCGTAGGCGCGGGCTTGCGGACGGCGAGCAATGGGTAGCCCGCCGACCGACCGTCCGGTAACTGTCCGGACCGAGCCCAAGTCGTCGATGGCGCGTATCGTTCCACGCGCGCCTCAGGGAGATTTCAGCAAATCGTAGGGGCCCAGCAGAGTCGAAGCCTACTGGGGCCATGGGTAGTGTGAAAACGAAACCCGGGGCCCTGGGACGAAGGCAACGAAGGAACAGGAGTGGGTTTTTAGTCAGTAAAAGTCTGACACTATCTCCCGCTCCACTCAAGTGCGGGAGATGAATTCCCCACCTAAAAAAAAAACATCGTACTTGTTTGTATCTAGCTCTTTATACAATTTTCTTCTTGCACATTCCGTCAATAGATGAACCAAGTGGTATTCTAACAGTAAAGTTAAGTTCATTATTGTTAGAATTGGTCACGTGACGCTTTTGAAACGTATATGAACTTCATACATATCATACAATCTTTGTAAGCCGATACAATGTCATTTTGTCGAGGCTTTCTGATCGTTCGACCCGTCTGGCTAGAGGTACAGTCAGCAAAGGAGATTATTAACCAGGGTCATTAGATATAGTTGAAGTTTTTCTATTTATTTAGTTGCTGACATGTACAACACTGGATATTAGGCAAGCATTAAAATTACTTTACACTGTCCCGCTGCACGGCAAAGGCCTCCCCAAACTCCTTAAAGACATTCTTCTCGCCGTCTCAAACCAGTCCTCGTGGTATGTGTCCAGATCATCTCACCATCTCTTTCTAGGCCAGCCACGACGGCGCTTTCCCACTGCATGGCGACGGTTGCCATGTATCTGTGCGCTAAATAAACGTGTTTTCTTTCAGTGTTTGCGGCTAACAAGACCTACTCAATCCCATTTCAGCCTGGCAGCTTTTTTGCTCACGTCTATTATACCCGTTTTAGAGCGCAGCGTGTTATTAATAATAACAATAAACAACTTATTATTAAAATAAAATTCATTCGTATCCATCTATTAGTTTCCGCGAAAACTTCAACTATATCTGACGGTTTTAATTTAGATGTCTTCAAGGCTATAGTGAATAGGCGCTTAGTAAACTAGTGCGCTTCACCATCAACGGTTGCATCACCGCTTACTGTCGGATCGCAGTCAAGCACTAGTTTATGTCATTTAAAAAAAAAAAACAGCCCTGGTTACTAATTTCCTTTGTCGACTGTACATACGTACTTAGCCACGAGCTTCACAATAGAGTAGTTCCTATCGACCTATTTATATTCAGACTAAATCGATTCTGTCTCGATCGACTAAACTATAATGCTATGTCAATGTCGATAGCTTGGATATCTTAATTAGGTCGATCGTTGTCGTCTGTCCTTGTGTAAATGGGAAGTAGTACCCGATAAAGTTATTACTAGAAACGTTTCGGTATTGAGTGGAGTGTTGCTATGTGGTTTTGTTGGGTTCTAGACATCTTATGAAATTGTTTAGTAGTTAGTTTACGTTGTGGGACTTGGAATAACTAGAGGTACAAGCCGTCAAATTCATGGCAATTTTAATCAGAAGGATTAATTGTTTTCCATACTATTTTTAGGGTTCCGTACCTCAAAAGGATAAAAAGGAACCCTTAGAGGATCACTTTGTTGTCCGTTCGTCTGTCTGTCTGTCAAGACCCTTCATCTCGGGAACGCTTGGAGGTATCGAGTTGAAATTAAAACCATATACTCAAGTCTACGGTCCTTTGAAGCTGTAAAAAATCTGATATCCGAGTTAACGGAAAAAAAAGATACGGCCGTTTATGTCGCAAAAAACGTGTATTTCGACACTCTCAAGGGAATCAAAATTCATAGGGTACTTCCCGTTAACCTAGAATCCTGAACTTTGGCATGAAGCAAAGTCTTATAGCACAAGTATTGGAAAAAATCTGAAAACTGTAAATTTGTAGTTACGTCACCAAAAATAAACTTTTTTTTGTGATTCGGTTATACTTCGTAACTAAATTCGGGAATTGAACTGTTTTCATAGGTAAGTTTGTACAGAACCCTCAGTGCGCGAGTCCGACTCGCACATTTTTGAAATCATCTTATGTCTTCTACTCTTCGGTGGAGCAAAAGTGCGTGTCAGACTTTTACTGACTAATACCACACCTATGTTTCTTCTTTGCCTTGCGTTCCAGGACCCCGAGTTTCTCTTTTGAAAGTCAACCCATGGCCTCTGTAGGCCTTGGCCCTGCAGGGGGCCCCTACAGTTTCATCGTCTGCTAGAGCTGCGGGATTGTTTGAAAGAGTAAAGCTATGTAAGTAGTTCGATTTTGCGTTCAAGGACCACGTGTATCTTTTTCATACTTTTTCCCATGGCCGTAACAGGTCCGGCTACGGAACATCTACGGTTTGAAACGTTTTGCACACCATACTTGAGATAATTCGTATAAAAACCAGCCCTTTCCACTTTCAATACAAGACTCGACGGGTCCTGATCAATCAATAATAATATCTTCGGAAATATACGGCAGCTTGTCGTAATGGTCGATAGCCTTGAAAATAGTTACAGATAGACATAACTCCGAGTTACGATCGGTGATCATATCCATCTTATGTGCTATAACAGTCTTATTACGGAACTAGCGAAGATCTTTTACAGTTCATGTCGTTTAAAAGAAATGGTAGGCTCGTTATACTGACAGTAATTATTGCTTATTCGACTGTAAAGAAATAATTGGGGCAAAAAATTTTTGTTAGTATTCGTATGTAGTAGGTATTGTGAGGATTGGGGATAGTAAAAAGCTTATTGGCGTGTTAGTACAGGATTTATTCGTGTAAATTACTCTTTACATTATTAGGTGTATAATATTATTTTTAAGGTGGAATTCGTCAACGAACGAGAGGGTGTGTTTTTTTTAGTCGGGTTAATCAAATAATGACAAATCCCTAAATCAATAATGATTAATGGGGTAGTGGTAACGGAATCCGAAAAGAGACTGAGCAAGTGCGAGTTGGACTCGCACCTTGAGGGTTCCGTACAAACCTAACTATGTAAACAGTTCAGGTCCTGAACAAAATTTCAAAGATTTTTCAGAATCGCAAAAAAAAATAAAAATGTTTTGTGACTTAACAACAAATTTACTGTTTTCAAATTTATTCCTATATCTGTCCTAAAAGACCTTGCTTTATGCCAAATTTCAGGATTCTGGGTCAACGAGAATCACCCTACGAATTTTGATTTCCATGAGAGTGTCGAAATATACGTTTTTATCGACATAAACGACCGTATCTTTTTTTTAGTTAACTTACAAGTTTGATTTTTTTCACAGCATCAAGGGACTATAGACTTGACTATATGGTTTTAATTTCAACTCGATACCTTTACGCGTTCCTGAGATAAAGGGTCTTGACAGACAGACAGACAGACGGACGGACAACAAAGTGATCCTATAAGGCTTCCGTTTTTTCCTTTCGAGAAACCGAACCCTAATGATCGCGAGACACCAGCGTGGGATAGGTTTATAAAACTGCATATCTTATGGACCATGTATTTTTATTTTGTGTATTGTATTTATATACAATAACATCTGTCATGTGACATGACTGATGTTATTGTGTTTTTGGAATGATTTATTTCTAATTTATTTTTTATGAACTAATATTTAAGAACCATAGGATAAGCCTTTTCATTCATCACAAACTACGTAGGAAACTTAGGGTCGTCGCACACGGACCACATGCGACAGCTACAAACACCGCCACGAGAAGGTAGAAGCGGCCACAAAGGAAGCTGAAGCGCTCTACAGCCACTTGTGGCCGGTGGTTGCTACTTTTTTTTACCCATACGTGCAGTATCATAATGGACTCTAACGAAGATGGTTTAAATGCGCGATTGGCGTGTGACGGCGTTTTGTATCAGCGTTTAGTGGCCATTGGTGGCCACAAGAAGCGAGCAGCGGCGTTTTGTGATTGTGGCCGGTGGCCCGTATGGGGCGACCCTTAAATACCTATTAACTAATTGACTAATTTGTGCATTTGAATATTATACGTAGTTTTAAGTTTCAGTCACTAACATAAAATACATGACATTGAAATTAGTCTGAAATACGTAAATTAATTTTAGTGTAAAGATTCTCTTCCTTTTTGAAGTCGGTTTAAAAGAAGAGGATAATCCTCGAAGTTTCCTCAGTTAATCTACATCTTACACTCCAGATTAGATCCTAAGCAAGCTCAGCAAATATTCCCCACTCTTCTGCTAAATCAAATCAATATGGTAATACGTAGAAAAGCTGTTTTCTCAATGTTAAATTCTCAGAAGAATTTCATCCGTTATTTCAGAAAGTTCGGAAAGTTTTGTGAAATAGGAAAGTAATTGGGAAGGGGCTAAAGACTCTGTAATCATTTTATTATCGAATTGAGTTCCCTTCCCATACAACTAAGTTACTTAAATTTGAGCATTTTTTTGTTATCATTTCAGTCGAAAGATGTCCACTGTTGGACATGGGCTAAGTGTCACCAACATTTTGCCTGGTCTGTTGGTCTAGTAGTTAGTGGCCCTAACTGCTATGCTGGAGGCCTTGGGTTCAATTTCCACTCAAGAAGTTTGTATGATGAGCACAATCCTTTGCTTTGTGTCTGGGTGTAATTTATCCATAATATGTATGTACGAGTATTTAGAAATATATAAGTATGCTTATCAGTTGTCTAGTACCTATTCATACCGCAAGCTCTGCTTAGTTTGAGACTAGTTGGCGTAGTGTAAAAGTTGTAAATAAAAAAATAAGACTGATCTTGGGCGTCTTACATCCATGGATTCCTGCGACTCTCAGAAATCTTTAATCGTCTCTCCACCATAGGCGCGGGATTGTGGACGACGAGCAATGGGTCGTCCGAACATCAGGTAACTGTCCGGACCGAGCCGAAGTCGTCGACGGCGCGTACTGTTCCACGCGCGCCTCAAGGAGATGTCAGCAACTGTAGAGGCCCAGCAGGGTCGAAGCCTACTTGGGCCAAGGTTCTGATTCTGAAAGGAAGACTCGGCAACGAATAAACAAGAGTGGGTTTTTAGACAGTAAAAGTCTGACACTATCTCCCGGTCCGCCCTAGAGCGGGGGATGTCATAAGATGATTTACCCACCGAAAAAAATCTCTAGTCTCTCTCTTTCTATTTTTTTCAAATCAAATCAATTCGTTTTATTTGTCACAATGCAGGTACAAAGTTTACAATAGGTGTTAAAATAATAATATTAGTGCGCAGCATTCTATACAATTAGGTTTTGTAAATGTCGGTACGTATAATTAAAATGTCAGCTAATAAATAAAATAAAAATAGTAAACGATGTCAAATATTAAAATAGAATTATCAACAGGAAACTTAATTATCCTCCATAAATTCAGTTGTAATGTAATAACATTTAGTAATTAAATATTGTTTCAGTTGCTTTTTAAATGTAACTAAATTGTGTGTCTTTATTTCTCGGGGAATTTTATTGTGTAATACTGGAGCCATTTGATAAACACTTTTGCGGAAAAGAGCTGTTCTACCGCGGCCAACACAGATAATATTAGACTCTCTTTTTCACAAACGTGAGTCTGCTGGAGCTTTGATTTTAAAAAGCCGTGGGTTTGTTTTGACAAATACTACTACTTTGTAAATATTCAATTCAATTCAATATCTTTATTGTGGAGCATAAGTTTGTATATAATACAGGTCTTAAATAATTAAATAGATCAGCTACGTCCCGCCCTTAGGGCATACAATAGTCAAATAGGAATGTAGGTACATTATTTTTACAAATTATTAATATTTTACTTCGTAAATATACGACGGTTTTTTTTTTTTTAATTGATATAAACCAGTGCTTGACTGTGATCCCACCTGATAGTAAGCAGTGATGCAATCATTGATGGTGAGGTGCACTAGTTTATAAATAGTCTATTCACTCTAGCCTTGAAGACACCTAAATTATAGTTGGACGGGAAGACCGCAGCAGGCAAATTGTTCCAGTCCTTCGATGTATGCGGTATAAACGACGAAGCGAAACGCTTAGTCCCGACCGTTGAAGTTTCAACAACGTAAGGGTGGGTACTCGCCGTACGTCGGGTTGTCCGATGGAAATTTAGAAATATTTAAATCTTTAATGTTTTCAAATACGGCTTATAACTATACCTTGAGCGTAAGTTGCATATTCCACGAACACATTATTCCTGCGCTAAGAACACGTCATTTTTGTCTGTGGAGTTACCCTAGAAAATTACTCAGTGTCTCAAAATGGATTCTACATAGCTATGGTAGGCAGTAAGTACAGCATCACGATTAGCAAATTTGGCTAGTTTATAGATTTTAATATTTCTTCAACCTGTACTTTCCACGTGAGTTTACTGTCTGTCTATTTAACCGTTATGATTTTCGTCGTTGTGTTTTCGTTGTGTTTTTCGTCGTTTTTTATGGTTTTCGTTCGTGGTTGTTTTTTTCCGTTTTTTTTTCGTTATTGTGTTGTTGTTGATTGTTTGTTGTTGTTGTTTTTTAATTGTTGTTGTTGTTGTGTTTTGGTTTTAATTGTTTAAATAAAAAAAATAAAAAAACTAATACCCGACTACGACGCTGAAAAAATATGAAACATCCTTTATTTCAGCATCTTGAAAATCATGTTTTATCTTTTTTCAGCGTCGTAGTCGGGTTTTAGTTTTTTTTTCTCTCTGTCTTCCTCTTCAGTCCATCTTGTGGAAGGCCTATCAACGCTGCGTCTTCCAGTACGCAATTGGCACTCTAGAAACCTTTGAAATCTCTCGATCAATTAATTGTTCTAGAAACACCGTTATAAACTTTCTACGATATCAAGATTAACCAACTTTAAACCATACTTAGCTATTCCCCTCACATCTTCCCCCTACCTTACAAAGCCGGTTGATAACGATTCCGGAGATAGATGTAACTAAACGGGTTATAAGTTGCATTATGCAAATTACATAATCATTTCATTGACTAAAAATATACAGGGTGTGTTTGACATCGACGCACAAACGAATACCTTGGATCCAGTATATGAATCTGGACCTTCCAGTGTGGAATTTTTCGTCGGCTTTTTCCAATTTTATTTTAATCTGTATTTTTTTATTTAAATACAGTTTAAATAAAAAAATCGTTGTTCTAACATTTTAGTGAAAAAAAAATGACTTTTCAGTGAAAACTTTATACGTAAAAGTTCTGTATCAATTTCGATTATGAAAGTAACTGAGAAATGAGCCATTTTTTAACTTTTCTCGCTCTGAGTGGAGCGAGAAAACCTACCGGTATTTTTCAGTTACCTTTGTTTTTACATCCTATTAATTTTAAGCTCCTACTGTAATCTTTATCAATACTAATAAATTTAATATACTAAAGGCCGATTTTTCAATAGTTTGATAACTTTCAATTGAGGAATAAAAATGGTGGTGTAATAGTTTTGGCATATAAAATATGTAAAACCACTTATAATAATATCTTTATTGTTTTGTTAAGTTTTCAGACTCTTAAAAAATCGGCCCTTAAAAAAGTTTTGAATTTTTATATTTGGTCGTTTCATCGAGATCTTAGGCTACATATTTTTTTAATTCACGCGGGCGAAACCGCTGCCAAAAGCTAGTTATTTTATAAACTTATATAATAAAGAGTATGTCTATCTATCTATCTAACATAATCCACATCTCCACACTTTCTCACAAAGCCAGTTGATAATGATTCACAAGATAAATGTAAGTGAAGGGTTATCAGACGCACATTGCAAATAACATAGTAATTTCAGTTCCGCGTCTTAATTAAGAAAATCTCGGAGTCGATGTCTCACCCTTGGGACGAGCCGCGAAGGCAGCGGATGGGTAACTATTGATTTAGCGACTGAAATAATTTCTTCACCATCGCAAAAGTTAGCGGTAAGATTGACGCAGTGGTTGAGCGAAAGACTGCTGCGCTACATGTAGCGGGTTAGATTTCTGCACGTAAAAAAAAAAAATACGTGGCCCACAGATTTATTTAATTTAATTACTCTATGCACTACGTCCAAGGAGTCAATTATTTAAATTTAAATTAAAATTTGTATAAAAAATATTATACACTAGCTTTTGCTCGCAGATTCACCTGCGTACAACAAAAAATAAAAAAAAATCAAAATCTTTATTTCTTAACAAAATAGTTTACATTAGTTGTTGATTGGAGCCTCCTTTTAAGCATGTAATGCCTGTATTAGGAGACTCCGCTCTTCCACATCAAAATACAATTATATATATATTTTTATTCAATAGTTAAGATATAACGCATGCTCGTGACTGTGTTTGCGTGTGTGTGAGGGTGTGTTTGTGTGTGATGGTGCGTGTGTGTGATGGTGCGTGTGTGTGTGGTGTGTGTGTGTGTGCATGAGTTTGCGGGTGTTTGAATGAAAATGTATGTTCGTGTTTTATTTTATTTGTTGTAATAGGGCCTCAGTGTCTGCATAATTTAGAGTTTTTATCCAATCAGTAATAATTTTTTTACACTCGTGTAATGGTTTGATGTGTATATACGTCTTTCTATTTATCTTATTGTAAAGTTGACATGATAGTTTGTTGTACTGAATGGCAGCAAATTTAGTTTTAGTCTGTGGAACCTTGGCTACGAGATCATTCCGTCTTCTTGTTGGTTTATTTGGATCATATGGTAGATTTTTATGTTTTTTTAAGACGGTATATATGATATATCATATATACCGTCCGTTAAAAGTTATATATAACTTTCTAACGGAAAGTAGTCCACTTTCCAGATACAGCCTTTCAGTAGGGTATCTAATTCTTTTAAAATACATTATTTTTATAACGGCACGTTGTCCTCGTTCAACATGAATAAACTGTGATTTTGCTGCACCACCCCAAACAGTGATACAGTAGGCTATTACTGATTGTGCTAGAGCGATATATATTTCATTTAATAAATTTCTGTGAGAGCCTGATTTCTTTTTTATATTTTTGGGAACAATATACCTTAAAGTTTTAAAAATCCACCCCAACTTCCTAATCCTTCCAGTGACATGTTCAACATGAGAGTACCATGACAATCTGTGGTCAATAATTACGCCTAGATATTTTGCTTTCAAAACTTTACTAATTATGGGACAAGCGCAATTATTATTTGGAGTTTTATCATAAAATATAGCCTATGTCACTGAGGAATAAAACAGCTTTCTATCGGTGAAAAAATTTTAGCAGTCGGACTAGTACTTTCAGAGATTACCTCCTACAAACAAAAAAACAATCTTTACCTCTTTGTAACACATAAAAACTTGTAAGTTTCCTGCGGGACAGGCCTCGCCTGGTGCAGGAAGTCTTAGGAAACTCTGCTCTTCTAATTAAATAATGTAAACAAAATTTCATAGAACTACCCACTCGAGCCGTGTCCAGGAGTACCGCTTTCTGAATCAAGCCCTTGATCCAGCCGCCTAACGCGAGCCTCCTAAGGTGTTGGTTGAGGGTCTTGGCTATTAAGCCATTGCCCGACACGACTATCGGCACATTGATCGCCGAGTCCACATCTCACATGTCGACAACCTCGCCAGCCAAGTTAAGCCATTATTATTATAATTATTATATTAATAAGTGTAGATAGCGATATAAAATCAGCATAACAAAAAATTAGGATAATTGTTTCAAGTCCGGGTGTCTTGTATATGTGAATTTATACGTTTGTGAACGCACTCATGATACCATGGAAGTATCAAAAGGATAATATCAGCCAGTAATTAGCGTTATACTGTAATCGTACCCGGAAATGATTTGATTGATTTACATAATGAAAAACAATTTACGAAAAAAACACGAACACAAAACAAATATTAAACTGGTTAAAATTTGAATAACCATTAATACAATGGAATAAGACATTACAAAAAGAAAATACATAGTGGCTAATAATAACAATGTCAAAAAAAAAAAAGAATTAGAATAAACATTAATGAATTAAGGATGGGTTGTTTATTCATTTTGATTAAGATTAATGGATAAAAAAACACTTAACTAATTAAAACTATATATGCACTAAAGACAAAAACTACTAGCTAAAATATGGCGTCATAAAATGAATTAAGTGAAATAAAACATTAAAATGAAAAGAACAGTAAATAATAAAAATAAGGACCTTAAAATTTTTACTTATTCTAATGATTGTCTGGAAATAGATGGTACACTATGATGTATATATGTATACATATATATCTGTTTCTATCACTATAAATAAAAATCAATTGCCGCTTGTATTAAAGGCTCTCATTTTAGGTTGTACAGCTCGAGCGATTAATGATAATAAAAATATTTAGTTCCCCGGGGCCCTGGAACAATGGCAAAGAAAGAACAGGAGTGGGTTTTTAGTCAGTAAAAGTCTGACACGCTCTCTCGGACCGCCCAAGAGCGGGGGATCTCATTAGATGATTACCCCACCTACAAAAAAAAAAAATTAAAAACTAGTGTTAGTAGGTTTTAACAAAACAATTACACACACTACTAGATTACGACATGAAGCCGCACGATGGGTGCGATGGTCGAACATATCTGCAAAAACACTCAGTAAAGTGTTGGTGCTGGTATACCGCCGTTTGCCCGAATTTTATTTACCCTAACATCATTTGCCATAATAGTCAACAGCCATAATATTATAAGACGTAATATTCATTTACCCTATTCTTATTTGCTATATTAGTCACGTGCTAGAAGCTTTGTTTCCCATAAAGTCACTTACCATAACATCATTTGTCAATATATATATAATAATCATTGTAAGCCCTAATTATCACATGCCCTAATTATTACATGTCCTAATTATCACATGCCCTAATTATCACATGCCAGAATTATCATATGCCATAACATCATTTGCCATCGACATTGGGTATGTAACGGTTGTTATATCAGGAGAAACTGGATGCAATCGGAACTTTAGGGCACTCCGACTCGGATAGGTTAGGTTAGAAGGGGATGGCGGGGTCGTGTGTGAATAGACCCCGCCATTCCCTTGGTGGTTATTTTTTTATAAACCACACAGAAGTAGGAGCCCCGCGAAACGGTTGACGGAGCCCACCATCAACCATGCATAGAATATTTTAAGGTTTGGTTAGGTCTATTCGCTCGCTTCGCTCGCATTTAAATGTTATATCTAATAATCATTATGGCGTTTAAATGTTATGTTTGATAATTATTATGGCACTTAAAAATATGAAAAACAATACGTATGGCACTCGTATCTAAGTTTCGGGCAATTAACAGTATGTCATATGTCTTTTAGGGCAAACAAAACATTCGGGCAAATGAAATTCAGTTAAATGAAATTCGGGTATATGATGATTATAGTAATCTTCGAAATCGAAAATTTAATCTTCGGGTAAACAATAGATGCACGCGCGCACGCTCGCGTTTGTAGCAGCACGTTGGTGCTGCTACAAACGCGAGCGAGTATATTTAAATAGAACCTGTGCAAAGCAGGGACGGGTCGCTAGTATTATAAAAATTAGCCACACCAAATAATTTAAATAAGCTAGAAAACTGGCTTGAACATTAAAAAATTACATCATTTTATACAACCCCAGCTTTTGTTGCAACTCAAAATTTAACTATATATACTAAACTTAAACAGCGTGAATTTATATCAATATGTATAACATTATAGTAAAAAAAAATGGCATGTGTAATAAGAAATAACAAACCATCAAACAAATTAGATTACATTATTACTGAAAAACAAATTATGTTACTACATACTCATATTCTGAACGAACGGAACGAATGAACGAATGGCATTCTCACGCGCTTCAAAAGCTTAGCAATCTCCAGCCGCTTGGAAAAACCCCACAAACGCTAACGTACAAGAATTATTCTCATTGCGTACCCCGTTGTATTTAAGGCCCCTACTTTAATGTAGCTGTGACGCAACCAATTCGATTTAGATCCCCCCCGGAGAGGGGGTGAAATAATCTCGAAGACTCGAAATCCCTAGTAAAATCGACGTCTTATGTCTGTGTGGACGTGTCACGAATTAAAAGAATGGTGCGGTTCATATCAACGTTGAGTTGGATGTAGGATTATGGAACGGGATGTCATTACCATTTATATTTTATATATCGATGGAATTAAATGGGGGCGATCGGTTTTAATATGGAACTTTTTTGATGGCCGTGAACTTAGCAGATCATTTTCCAGCAGAGCATAAAAAAATTAGAGTTCTACTTGCATGCAGCATAGTTCTAGAGTTCCTGATACTTTTCAGGAAAAGTTCTGGTGTTTTTCCTGGAAAAAATTGAAATGAAAATATGATCTGCTAACTTCCGGTGGCAGATCATTTTTTACAAAACGAAAATTTTAAATGTGCTTTCGGTGCACAAAGGTGAGTCCTATAGTTCCTTATTACTTTTAGTAATAGTTCTGTCAATTAGAGCTCACAAAAAAATAAAAACTTATCAATCTAATCACAGCAAAAAAACAAGTACTGATCATAAAACTGACGATAATTAAACAATACGACGGTTTTTACATATGATTCTAAATATTATCAGTAGTTCAGATGGTACATAAACAAAAAAAAAGCAAAATATAACGGTAATCGATTTCAAGTATCAGCAGAGCATGGTTGAAGATGTCGATTAGCAAAAATCATGAATATTTTTATTGTTGATGTTAAAAAAATCATAAGAAACTTCTGAAAGTGCTTAGAACTAAGAACTCCTTGATTTCTTATACGGCTGTATCAAGCCTATATTAAAACTTGAAAACCAAATCCAGAACTCCGACACAAGTATCAGCAGAGCATGGTTGAAGATGTCGATTAGCTAAAATCATGAATAATTTCAGTGTTAAAGTTAAAAAAATCATAAGAAACTTCTGAAAGCGCTCAGAACTGAGAACTTCTTAATTTCTTATACGGCTGTATTAAACCTGTATGAAAACTTGAAAACCAAATCCAGAACTCCGACACAAGTATATGCAGAGCATGGTTGAAGATGGCCATTAACAAAAATCATGAATATTTTCAGTGCTGAAGTTAAAAAAATCATAAGAAACTTCTGAAAGCGCTCAGAACTGAGAACTCCTGGATTTCTTATATGGTTATATATATACTATGTAAAAACCTGGAAACCCAATCCAGAACTCCGACTCAAGTATCAGCAGAGCATGGTTGAAGATGTCGATTAACAAAAATCATGAATATTTTCAGTGTTGAAATTAAAAAAATCATAAGAAACTTCTGAAAGCGCTCAGAACTAAGAACTCCTCGATTTCTTATACGGCTATATAAATACTATATGAAAACCTGGAAATACAATCCAGAACTCCGACACACGTATCAGCAGAGCATGGTTGAAGATGGCCATTAACAAAAATCATGAATATTTTCAGTGCTGAAGTTAAAAAAATCATAAGAAACTTCTAAAAGCGCTCAGAACTGAGAACTCCTCGATTTCTTATATGGCTATATAAATACTATGTGAAGACCTAGAAACCCAATCCAGAACTCCGACTCAAGTATCAGCAGAGCATGGTTGAAGATGTCGATTAGCTAAAATCATGAATAATTTCAGTGTTAAAGTTAAAAAAATCATAAGAAACTTTTGAAAGCGCTCAGAAATGAGAACTTCTTGATTTCTTATACGGCTGTATTAAACCTGTATGAAAACTTGAAAACCAAATCCAGAACTCCGACACAAGTATCAGCAGAGCATGGTTGAAGATGTCGATTAACAAAAATCATGAATATTTTCAGTGTTGAAGTTAAAAAAATCATAAGAAACTTCTGAAAGCGCTCAGAACTGAGAACTCCTTGATTTCTTATATGGCTATATAAATACTATGTGAAGACCTAGAAACCCAATCCAGAACTCCGACTCAAGTATCAGCAGAGCATGGTTGAAGATGTCGATTAGCTAAAATCATGAATAATTTCAGTGTTAAAGTTAAAAAAATCATAAGAAACTTTTGAAAGCGCTCAGAAATGAGAACTTCTTGATTTCTTATACGGCTGTATTAAACCTGTATGAAAACTTGAAAACCAAATCCAGAACTCCGACACAAGTATCAGCAGAGCATGGTTGAAGATGTCGATTAACAAAAATCATGAATATTTTCAGTGTTGAAGTTAAAAAAATCATAAGAAACTTCTGAAAGTGTCCAGAACTGGGAACTCCTCGGTTTCTCATATTTCTATATCAGTTCTATATAAAACTATGGAAAACAAATCCAGAAGTCCGACTCAAGTATCAGCAGAGCATGGTTGAAGATGTCGATTAACAAAAATCATCAATATTTTCAGTGTTGAAAATAAAAAAGTCATAAGAAACTTCTGAAAGCGCTCAGAACTGAGAACTTCTTGATTTCTTATACGGCTGTATTAAACCTGTATGAAAACTTGAAAACCAAATCCAGAACTCCGACACAAGTATATGCAGAGCATGGTTGAAGATGGCCATTAACAAAAATCATGAATATTTTCAGTGCTGAAGTTAAAAAAATCATAAGAAACTTCTGAAAGCGCTCAGAACTGAGAACTCCTGGATTTCTTATATGGTTATATATATACTATGTAAAAACCTGGAAACCCAATCCAGAACTCCGACTCAAGTATCAGCAGAGCATGGTTGAAGATGTCGATTAACAAAAATCATGAATATTTTCAGTGTTGAAATTAAAAAAATCATAAGAAACTTCTGAAAGCGCTCAGAACTAAGAACTCCTCGATTTCTTATACGGCTATATAAATACTATATGAAAACCTGGAAATACAATCCAGAACTCCGACACACGTATCAGCAGAGCATGGTTGAAGATGGCCATTAACAAAAATCATGAATATTTTCAGTGCTGAAGTTAAAAAAATCATAAGAAACTTCTAAAAGCGCTCAGAACTGAGAACTCCTCGATTTCTTATATGGCTATATAAATACTATGTGAAGACCTAGAAACCCAATCCAGAACTCCGACTCAAGTATCAGCAGAGCATGGTTGAAGATGTCGATTAGCTAAAATCATGAATAATTTCAGTGTTAAAGTTAAAAAAATCATAAGAAACTTTTGAAAGCGCTCAGAAATGAGAACTTCTTGATTTCTTATACGGCTGTATTAAACCTGTATGAAAACTTGAAAACCAAATCCAGAACTCCGACACAAGTATCAGCAGAGCATGGTTGAAGATGTCGATTAACAAAAATCATGAATATTTTCAGTGTTGAAGTTAAAAAAATCATAAGAAACTTCTGAAAGCGCTCAGAACTGAGAACTCCTTGATTTCTTATACACCTGCATCAAGCCTATATGAAAACTTGAAAACCAAATCCAGACCTCCGACACAAGTATCAGCAGAGCATGGTTGAAGATGGCCATCAACAAAAATCATGAATATTTTCAGTGCTGAAGTTAAAAAAATCATAAGAAACTTCTGAAAGCGCTCAGAACTGAGAACTCCTCGATTTCTTATACGGCTATATAAATACTATATGAAAACCTGGAAATACAATCCAGAACTCCGACACAAGTATCAGCAGAGCATGGTTGAAGATGTCGATTAGCTAAAATCATGAATAATTTCAGTGTTAAAGTTAAAAAAATCATAAGAAACTTTTGAAAGCGCTCAGAAATGAGAACTTCTTGATTTCTTATACGGCTGTATTAAACCTGTATGAAAACTTGAAAACCAAATCCAGAACTCCGACACAAGTATCAGCAGAGCATGGTTGAAGATGTCGATTAACAAAAATCATGAATATTTTCAGTGTTGAAGTTAAAAAAATCATAAGAAACTTCTGAAAGCGCTCAGAACTGAGAACTCCTTGATTTCTTATACACCTGCATCAAGCCTATATGAAAACTTGAAAACCAAATCCAGACCTCCGACACAAGTATCAGCAGAGCATGGTTGAAGATGGCCATCAACAAAAATCATGAATATTTTCAGTGCTGAAGTTAAAAAAATCATAAGAAACTTCTGAAAGCGCTCAGAACTGAGAACTCCTCGATTTCTTATACGGCTATATAAGTACTATATGAAAACCTGGAAAAACAATCCAGAACTCCGACACAAGTATCAGCAGAGCATGGTTGAAGATGTCGATTAGCTAAAATCATGAATATTTTCAGTGTTCAAATTAAAAAAATCATAAAAAACTTCTGAAAGTGTTCAGAACTGGGAACTCCTCGGTTTCTCATATTTCTATATCAGTTCTATATGAAACCATGGAAAACAAATTCAGAACTCCGACACAAGTAGTAGCAGAGCATGGTTGTAAATAAAACTTTTTAAAATTAAAGAAAATTAGCTATGTTAGGAATAAAATCACAATAAACTTTTGAAGAGACTGAGGACCGGGAACTCCTCGGTTTACCCTACAACTATAATGTTTAATTAAAACCAGCAAAGTCCAGGACTAGAACTCCGACACACGTATCAGCAGAGCATGGTTGAAGATGGCCATTAACAAAAATCATGAATATTTTCAGTGCTGAAGTTAAAAAAATCATAAGAAACTTCTGTAAGCGCTCAGAACTTAGAACTCCTCGATTTCTTATACGGCTATATAAAAACTGTGTGATAACCTGGAAACCCAATCCAGAACTCCGACACAAGTAGCAGCAGAGCATGGTTGAAGATGTCGATTAGCTAAAATCATGAATATTTTCAGTGTTCAAATTAAAAAAATCATAAGAAACTTCTGAAAGTGTCCAGAACTGGGAACTCCTCGGTTTCTCATATTTCTATATCAGTTCTATATAAAACTATGGAAAACAAATCCAGAAGTCCGACTCAAGTATCAGCAGAGCATGGTTGAAGATGTCGATTAACAAAAATCATCAATATTTTCAGTGTTGAAAATAAAAAAGTCATAAGAAACTTCTGAAAGTGCTAAGAACTGAGAACTCCTCGATTTCTTATATGGCTATATATATACTATGTAAAAACCTGGAAACCCTATCCAGAACTTCGACTCAAGTATCAGCAGAGCATGATTGAAGATGTCGATTAACAAAAATCATGAATATTTTCAGTGTTGAAATTAAAAAAATCATAAGAAACTTCTGAAAGCGCTCAGATCTGAGAACTCCTTGATTTCTTATACGGCTATATAAAAACTATGTGATAACCTAGAAACCCAATCCAGAACTTTGACACAAGTATCAGCAGAGCATGGTTGAAGATGTCGATTAGCTAAAATCATAAATATTTTCAGTGTTCAAATTAAAAAAAAACATAAAAAACTTCTGAAAGTGTCCAGAACTGGGAACTCCTCGGTTTCTCATATTTCTATATCAGTTCTATATAAAACTATGGAAAACAAATCCAGAAGTCCGACTCAAGTATCAGCAGAGCATGGTTGAAGATGTCGATTAACAAAAATCATCAATATTTTCAGTGTTGAAAATAAAAAAGTCATAAGAAACATCTGAAAGCGCTCAGAACTAAGAACTCCTCGATTTCTTATACGGCTATATAAATACTATATGAAAACCTGGAAATACAATCCAGAACTCCGACACACGTATCAGCAGAGCATGGTTGAAGATGGCCATTAACAAAAATCATGAATATTTTCAGTGCTGAAGTTAAAAAAATCATAAGAAACTTCTAAAAGCGCTCAGAACTGAGAACTCCTCGATTTCTTATATGGCTATATAAATACTATGTGAAGACCTGGAAACCCAATCCAGAACTCCGACTCAAGTATCAGCAGAGCATGGTTGAAGATGTCGATTAGCTAAAATCATGAATAATTTCAGTGTTAAAGTTAAAAAAATCATAAGAAACTTTTGAAAGCGCTCAGAAATGAGAACTTCTTGATTTCTTATACGGCTGTATTAAACCTGTATGAAAACTTGAAAACCAAATCCAGAACTCCGAAACAAGTATCAGCAGAGCATGGTTGAAGATGTCGATTAACAAAAATCATGAATATTTTCAGTGTTGAAGTTAAAAAAATCATAAGAAACTTCTGAAAGCGCTCAGAACTGAGAACTCCTTGATTTCTTATACACCTGCATCAAGCCTATATGAAAACTTGAAAACCAAATCCAGACCTCCGACACAAGTATCAGCAGAGCATGGTTGAAGATGGCCATCAACAAAAATCATGAATATTTTCAGTGCTGAAGTTAAAAAAATCATAAGAAACTTCTGAAAGCGCTCAGAACTGAGAACTCCTCGATTTCTTATACGGCTATATAAATACTATATGAAAACCTGGAAATACAATCCAGAACTCCGACACAAGTATCAGCAGAGCATGGTTGAAGATGTCGATTAGCTAAAATCATGAATAATTTCAGTGTTAAAGTTAAAAAAATCATAAGAAACTTTTGAAAGCGCTCAGAAATGAGAACTTCTTGATTTCTTATACGGCTGTATTAAACCTGTATGAAAACTTGAAAACCAAATCCAGAACTCCGACACAAGTATCAGCAGAGCATGGTTGAAGATGTCGATTAACAAAAATCATGAATATTTTCAGTGTTGAAGTTAAAAAAATCATAAGAAACTTCTGAAAGCGCTCAGAACTGAGAACTCCTTGATTTCTTATACACCTGCATCAAGCCTATATGAAAACTTGAAAACCAAATCCAGACCTCCGACACAAGTATCAGCAGAGCATGGTTGAAGATGGCCATCAACAAAAATCATGAATATTTTCAGTGCTGAAGTTAAAAAAATCATAAGAAACTTCTGAAAGCGCTCAGAACTGAGAACTCCTCGATTTCTTATACGGCTATATAAGTACTATATGAAAACCTGGAAATACAATCCAGAACTCCGACACAAGTATCAGCAGAGCATGGTTGAAGATGTCGATTAGCTAAAATCATGAATATTTTCAGTGTTCAAATTAAAAAAATCATAAAAAACTTCTGAAAGTGTTCAGAACTGGGAACTCCTCGGTTTCTCATATTTCTATATCAGTTCTATATGAAACCATGGAAAACAAATCCAGAACTCTGACACAAGTAGTAGCATAGCATGGTTGTAATTAAAACTTTTTAAAATTAAAGAAAATTAGCTAAGTCAGGAATAAAATCACAATAAACTTTTGAAGAGACTGAGGACCGGGAACTCCTCGGTTTCCCTTACAACTATAATCTTTAATTAAAACCAGCAAAGTCCAGGACTAGAACTCCGACACACGTATCAGCAGAGCATGGTTGAAGATGGCCATCAACAAAAATCATGAATATTTTCAGTGCTGAAGTTAAAAAAATCATAAGAAACTTCTGAAAGCGCTCAGAACTGAGAACTCCTCGATTTCTTATACGGCTATATAAAAACTGTGTGATAACCTAGAAACCCAATCCAGAACTCCGACACAAGTATCAGCAGAGCATGGTTGAAGATGTCGATTAGCTAAAATCATGAATATTTTCAGTGCTGAAGTTAAAAAAATCATAAGAAACTTCTGTAAGCGCTCAGAACTTAGAACTCCTCGATTTCTTATACGGCTATATAAAAACTGTGTGATAACCTAGAAACCCAATCCAGAACTCCGACACAAGTATCAGCAGAGCATGGTTGAAGATGTCGATTAGCTAAAATCATGAATATTTTCAGTGTTCAAATTAAAAAAATCATAAAAAACTTCTGAAAGTGTCCAGAACTGGGAACTCCTCGGTTTCTCATATTTCTATATCAGTTCTATATAAAACTATGGAAAACAAATCCAGAAGTCCGACTCAAGTATTAGCAGAGCATGGTTGAAGATGTCGATTAACAAAAATCATCAATATTTTCAGTGTTGAAAATAAAAAAGTCATAAGAAACTTCTGAAAGCGCTCAGAACTAAGAACTCCTCGATTTCTTATATGGCTATATAAATACTATGTGAAGACCTGGAAACCCAATCCAGAACTCCGACTCAAGTATCAGCAGAGCATGGTTGAAGATGTCGATTAGCTAAAATCATGAATAATTTCAGTGTTAAAGTTAAAAAAATCATAAGAAACTTTTGAAAGCGCTCAGAAATGAGAACTTCTTGATTTCTTATACGGCTGTATTAAACCTGTATGAAAACTTGAAAACCAAATCCAGAACTCCGACACAAGTATCAGCAGAGCATGGTTGAAGATGTCGATTAACAAAAATCATGAATATTTTCAGTGTTGAAGTTAAAAAAATCATAAGAAACTTCTGAAAGCGCTCAGAACTGAGAACTCCTCGATTTCTTATACGGCTATATCAATACTATATGAAAACCTGGAAATACAATCCAGAACTCCGATACAAGTATCAGCAGAGCATGGTTGAAGATGTCGATTAGCTAAAATCATGAATAATTTCAGTGTTAAAGTTAAAAAATCATAAGAAACTTTTGAAAGCGCTCAGAAATGAGAACTTCTTGATTTCTTATACGGCTGTATTAAACCTGTATGAAAACTTAAAAACCAAATCCAGAACTCCGACACAAGTATCAGCAGAGCATGGTTGAAGATGTCGATTAACAAAAATCATGAATATTTTCAGTGTTGAAGTTAAAAAAATCATAAGAAACTTCTGAAAGCGCTCAGAACTAAGAACTCCTTGATTTCTTATACACCTACATCAAGCCTATATGAAAACTTGAAAACTAAATCCAGACCTCCGACACAAGTATCAGCAGAGCATGGTTGAAGATGTCGATTAGCTAAAATCATGAATATTTTCAGTGTTCAAATTAAAAAAATCATAAAAAACTTCTGAAAGTGTCCAGAACTGGGAACTCCTCGGTTTCTCATATTTCTATATCAGTTCTATATGAAACCATGGAAAACAAATTCAGAACTCCGACACAAGTAGTAGCAGAGCATGGTTGTAAATAAAACTTTTTAAAATTAAAGAAAATTAGCTATGTTAGGAATAAAATCACAATAAACTTTTGAAGAGACTGAGGACCGGGAACTCCTCGGTTTACCCTACAACTATAATGTTTAATTAAAACCAGCAAAGTCCAGGACTAGAACTCCGACACACGTATCAGCAGAGCATGGTTGAAGATGGCCATTAACAAAAATCATGAATATTTTCAGTGCTGAAGTTAAAAAAATCATAAGAAACTTCTGTAAGCGCTCAGAACTTAGAACTCCTCGATTTCTTATACGGCTATATAAAAACTGTGTGATAACCTAGAAACCCAATCCAGAACTCCGACACAAGTATCAGCAGAGCATGGTTGAAGATGTCGATTAGCTAAAATCATGAATATTTTCAGTGTTCAAATTAAAAAAATCATAAAAAACTTCTGAAAGTGTCCAGAACTGGGAACTCCTCGGTTTCACATATTTCTATATCAGTTCTATATAAAACTATGGAAAACAAATCCAGAAGTCCGACTCAAGTATCAGCAGAGCATGGTTGAAGATGTCGATTAACAAAAATCATCAATATTTTCAGTGTTGAAAATAAAAAAGTCATAAGAAACTTCTGAAAGTGCTAAGAACTAAGAACTCCTCGATTTCTTATATGGCTATATAAATACTATGTAAAGACCTGGAAACCCAATCCAGAACTCCGACTCAAGTATCAGCAGAGCATGGTTGAAGATGTCGATTAACAAAAATCATGAATATTTTCAGTGTTGAAGTTAAAAAAATCATAAGAAACTTTTGAAAGCGCTCAGAACTGAGAACTCCTCGATTTCTTATATGGCTATATATATAATATGTAAAAACCTGGAAAACCAATCCAGAACTTCGACTCAAGTAGTAGCAGAGCATGGTTGTAAATAAAACTTTTTAAAATTAAAGAAAATTAGCTATGTTAGGAATAAAATCACAATAAACTTTTGAAGAGACTGAGGACCGAGAACTCCTCGGTTTCCCCTACAAGTATAATGTTTACATTAAAACCAGCAAAGTCAAGGACTAGAACTCCGACACACGTATCAGCAGAGCATGGTTGAAAATGGCCATTAACAAAAATCATGAATATTTTCATTGCTGAAGTTAAAAAAATCATAAGAAACTTTTGAAAGCGCTCAGAACTGAGAACTCCTCGATTTCTTATATGGGTATATATATATTATGTAAAAACCTGGAAAACCAATCCAGAACTTCGACTCAAGTATCAGCAGAGCATGGTTGAAGATGTCGATTAACAAAAATCATGAATATTTTCAGTGTTCAAATTAAAAAAATCATAAGAAACTTCTAAATGCACTCAGAACTGAGAACTCCTCGATTTCTTATATGGCTATATAAATACTATGTGAAGACCTGGAAACCCAATCCAGAACTCTGACTCAAGTATCAGCAGAGCATGGTTGAAGATGTCGATTAACAAAAATCATGAATATTTTCAGTGTTGAAGTTAAAAAAATCATAAAAAACTTCTGAAAGCGCTAAGAACTGAGAACTCCTCGATTTCTTATATGTCTATATATATACTATGTAAAAACCTGGAAACCCAATCCAGAACTTCGACTCAAGTATCAGCAGAACATGGTTGAAGATGTCGATTAACAAAAATCATGAATATTTTCAGTGTTGAAATTAAAAAAATCATAAGAAACTTCTGAAAGCGCTCAGATCTGAGAACTCCTTGATTTCTTATACGGCTATATAAAAACTATGTGATAACCTAGAAACCCAATCCAGAACTTTGACACAAGTATCAGCAGAGCATGGTTAAAAATGTCGATTAGCTAAAATCATAAATATTTTCAGTGTTCAAATCAAAAAAATCATAAAAATCTTCTGAAAGTGTCCAGAACTGGGAACTCCTCGGTTTCTCATATTTCTATATCAGTTCTATATGAAACCATGGAAAACAAATCCAGAACTCTGACACAAGTAGTAGCATAGCATGGTTGTAATTAAAACTTTTTAAAATTAAAGAAAATTAGCTAAGTCAGGAATAAAATCACAATAAACTTTTGAAGAGACTGAGGACCGGGAACTCCTCGGTTTCCCTTACAACTATAATCTTTAATTAAAACCAGCAAAGTCCAGGACTAGAACTCCGACACACGTATCAGCAGAGCATTGTTGAAGATGGCCATTAACAAAAATCATGAATATTTTCAGTGCTGAAGTTAAAAAAATCATAAGAAACTTCTGAAAGCGCTCAGAACTGAGAACTCCTCGATTTCTTATATGGCTATATAAATACTATGTGAAGACCTGGAAACCCAATCCAGAACTCCGACTCAAGTATCAGCAGAGCATGGTTGAAGATGTCGATTAACAAAAATCATGAATATTTTCAGTGTTGAAGTTAAAAAAATCATAAGAAACTTTTGAAAGCGCTCAGAACTGAGAACTCCTCGATTTCTTATATGGCTATATATATAATATGTAAAAACCTGGAAAACCAATCCAGAACTTCGACTCAAGTAGTAGCAGAGCATGGTTGTAAATAAAACTTTTTAAAATTAAAGAAAATTAGCTATGTTAGGAATAAAATCACAATAAACTTTTGAAGAGACTGAGGACCGAGAACTCCTCGGTTTCCCCTACAAGTATAATGTTTACATTAAAACCAGCAAAGTCAAGGACTAGAACTCCGACACACGTATCAGCAGAGCATGGTTGAAGATGTCGATTAACAAAAATCATGAATATTTTCAGTGTTGAAATTAAAAAAATCATAAGAAACTTCTGAAAGCGCTCAGAACTAAGAACTCCTTGATTTCTTATACGGCTATATAAATACTATATGAAAACCTTGAAACACAATCCAGAACTCCGACACACGTATCAGCAGAGCATGGTTGTAGATGTCGATTAGCTAAAATCATGAATATTTTCAGTGTTCAAATTAAAAAAATCATAAAAAACTTATGAAAGTGTCCATAACTGAGAACTCCTCGGTTTCTCATATTTCTATATCAGTTCTATATGAAACCATGGAAAACAAATTCAGAACTCCGACACAAGTAGTAGCAGAGCATGGTTGTAAATAAAACTTTTTAAAATTAAAGAAAATTAGCTATGTTAGGAATAAAATCACAATAAACTTTTGAAGAGACTGAGGACCGGGAACTCCTCGGTTTACCGTACAACTATAATCTTTACATTAAAACCAGCAAAGTCCAGGACTAGAACTCCGACACACGTATCAGCAGAGCATGGTTGAAGATGGCCATTAACAAAAATCATGAATATTTTCAGTGTTGAAGTTAAAAAAATCATAAGAAACTTCTGTAAGCAATCAGAACTGAGAACTCCTCGATTTCTTATTTGGCTATATATACTATATGAAAACCTGGAAACACAATCCAGAACTCCGACACACGTATCAACAGAGCATGGTTGAAGATGGCCATTAACAAAAATCATGAATATTTTCAGTGTTGAAGTTAAAAAAATCATAAGAAACTTCTGTAAGCGCTCAGAACTGAGAACTCCTCGATATCTTATATGGCTATATAAATACTATGAGAAAACCTGGAAACCCAGTCCAGAACTCCGACTCAAGTATCAGCAGAGCATGGTTGAAGATGTCGATTAACAAAAATCATGAATATTTTCAGTGTTGAAATTAAAAGCAATCTTCAACCATGCTCTGCTGATACGTGTGTTGGAGTTCTAGTACTGGACTTTGCTGGTTTAAATGTAAAAATTATAATAGTAAGGGAAACCGAGGAGTTCCCGGTCCTCAGTCTCTTCAAAAGTTTATTGTGATTTTATTCCTAACATAGCTAATTTTCTTTAATTTTAAAAAGTTTTATTTACAACCATGCTCTGCTACTACTTGTGTTGGAGTTCTGGATTTGTTGTCCATGGTTTCATATAGAACTGATATAGAAATATGAGAAACCGAGGAGTTCCCAGTTCTGGACACTTTCAGAAGTTTTTTATGATTTTTTTAATTTGAACAATGAAAATATTCATGATTTTAGCTAATCGACATCTTCAACCATGCTCTGCTGATATTTGTGTCGGAGTTCTGGATTAGGTTTCCAAGTTATCACATAGTTTTTATATAGCCGTATAAGAAATCGAGGAGTTCTCAGTTCTGAGCGCTTTCAAAAGTTTCTTATGATTTTTTTAACTTCAACACTGAAAATATTCATGACTTTTGTTAATGGCCATCTTATACCATGCTCTGCTGATACGTGTGTCGGAGTTATGGATTGTGTTTCTAGGTTTTCATATAGTATTTATATAGCCGTATAAGAAATCAAGGAGTTCTCAGTTCTGAGCCCTTTCAGAAGTTTCTTATGATTTTTTTAATTTCAACACTGAAAATATTCATGATTTTTGTTAATCGACATTTTCAACCTGCTCTGCTGATACTTGAGTCGGAGTTCTGGATTGGGTTTCCAGGTTTTTACATAGTATATATATAGCCATATAAGAAATCGAGGAGTTCTCAGTTCTGAGCAATTTCAGAAGTTTCTTATGATTTTTTTAACTTCAACACTGAAAATATTCATGATTTTTGTTAATGGCCATCTTCAACCATGCTCTGCTGATACGTGTGTCGGAGTTCTGGATTGTGTTTCCAGGTTTTCATATAGTATTTATATAGCCGTATAAGAAATCAAGGAGTTCCGAGTTCTGAGCGCTTTCAGAAATTTCTTATGATTTTTTTAATTTCAACACTGAAAATATTCATGATTTTTGTTAATCGACATCTTCAACCATGCTCTGCTGATACTTGAGTCGAAGTTCTGGATTGGGTTTCCAGGTTTTTACAAAGTATATATATAGCCGTATAAGAAATTGAGGAGTTCTCAGTTCTGAGCGCTTTCAGAAGTTTCTTATGATTTTTTTAATTTCAACACTGAAAATATTCATGATTTTTGTTAATCGACATCTTCAACCATGCTCTGCTGATACTTGTGTCGGAGTTCTGGATTTGTTTTCCATGGTTTCGTATAGAACTGATATAGAAATATGAGAAACCGAGGAGTTCCCAGTTCTGGACACTTTCAGAAGTTTTTTTATGATTTTTTTAATTTGAACACTGAAAATATTCATGACTTTAGCTAATCGACATCTTCAACCATGCTCTGCTGATACTTGTGTCTGAGTTCTGGATTGGGTTTCCAGGTTATCACATAGTTTTTATATAGCCGTATAAGAAATTGAGGAGTTCTCAGTTCAGAGTGCTTTCAGAAGTTTCTTATGATTTTTTTAACTTCAACACTGAAAATATTCATGATTTTTGTTAATGGCCATCGTCAACCATGCTCTGCTGATACGTGTGTCGGAGTTCTGGATTGTGTTTCCAGGTTTTCATATAGTATTTATATAGCCGTATAAGAAATCAAGGAGTTCTCAGTTCTGAGCGCTTTTAGAAGTTTCTTATGATTTTTTAATTTCAACACTGAAAATATTCATGATTTTTGTTAATCAACATCTTCAACCATGCTCTGCTGATACTTGAGTCGGAGTTCGGGATTGGGTTTTCAGGTCTACACATAGTATTTATATAGCCATATAAGAAATCGAGGAGTCCTCAGTTCTGAGCCCTTTCAGAAGTTTCTTATGATTTTTTTAACTTTAACACTGAAAATATTCATGATTTTTGTTAATGGCCATCGTCAACCATGCTCTGCTGATACGTGTGTCGGAGTTCTGGATTGTGTTTCCAGGTTTTCATATAGTATTTATATAGCCGTATAAGAAATCAAGGAGTTCCGAGTTCTGAGCGCTTTCAGAAATTTCTTATGATTTTTTTAATTTCAACACTGAAAATATTCATGATTTTTGTTAATCGACATCTTCAACCATGCTCTGCTGATACTTGAGTCGAAGTTCTGGATTGGGTTTCCAGGTTTTTACAAAGTATATATATAGCCGTATAAGAAATTGAGGAGTTCTCAGTTCTGAACGCTTTCAGAAGTTTCTTATGATTTTTTTAATTTCAACACTGAAAATATTCATGATTTTTGTTAATGGCCATCGTCAACCATGCTCTGCTGATACGTGTGTCTGAGTTCTGGATTGTGTTTCCAGGTTTTCATATAGTATTTATATAGCCGTATAAGAAATCAAGGAGTTCTCAGTTCTGAGCGCTTTCAGAAGTTTCTTATGATTTTTTTAACTTCAGCACTTAAAATATTCATGATTTTTGTTAATGGCCATCTTCAACCATGCTCTGCTGATACGTGTGTCGGAGTTCTGGATTGTGTTTCCAGGTTATCACATAGTATTTATATAGCCGTATAAGAAATCAAGGAGTTCCGAGTTCTGAGCGCTTTCAGAAATTTCTTATGATTTTTTTAATTTCAACACTGAAAATATTCATGATTTTTGTTAATCGACATCTTCAACCATGCTCTGCTGATACTTGAGTCGAAGTTCTGGATTGGGTTTCCAGGTTTTTACAAAGTATATATATAGCCGTATAAGAAATTGAGGAGTTCTCAGTTCTGAGCGCTTTCAGAAGTTTCTTATGATTTTTTTAATTTCAACACTGAAAATATTCATGATTTTTGTTAATCGACATCTTCATCCATGCTCTGCTGATACTTGAGTCGGAGTTCGGGATTGGGTTTCCAAGTCTTCACATAGTATTTATATAGCCATATAAGAAATCGAGGAGTCCTCAGTTTTGAGCCCTTTCATAAATTTCTTATGATTTTTTTAACTTCAGCACTGAAAATATTCATGATTTTTGTTAATGGCCATCTTCAACCATGCTCTGCTGATACTTGTGTCGGAGTTCTGGATTTGTTTTCCATGGTTTCGTATAGAACTGATATAGAAATATGAGAAACCGAGGAGTTCCCAGTTCTGGACACTTTCAGAAGTTTTTTTATGATTTTTTTAATTTGAACACTGAAAATATTCATGACTTTAGCTAATCGACATCTTCAACCATGCTCTGCTGATACTTGTGTCTGAGTTCTGGATTGGGTTTCCAGGTTATCACATAGTTTTTATATAGCCGTATAAGAAATTGAGGAGTTCTCAGTTCTGAGTGCTTTCAGAAGTTTCTTATGATTTTTTTAACTTCAACACTGAAAATATTCATGATTTTTGTTAATGGCCATCGTCAACCATGCTCTGCTGATACGTGTGTCGGAGTTCTGGATTGTGTTTCCAGGTTTTCATATAGTATTTATATAGCCGTATAAGAAATCAAGGAGTTCTCAGTTCTGAGCCCTTTCAGAAGTTTCTTATGATTTTTTTAACTTTAACACTGAAAATATTCATGATTTTTGTTAATGGCCATCGTCAACCATGCTCTGCTGATACGTGTGTCGGAGTTCTGGATTGTGTTTCCAGGTTTTCATATAGTATTTATATAGCCGTATAAGAAATCAAGGAGTTCCGAGTTCTGAGCGCTTTCAGAAATTTTTTATGATTTTTTTAATTTCAACACTGAAAATATTCATGATTTTTGTTAATTGACATCTTCAACCATGCTCTGCTGATACTTGAGTCGAAGTTCTGGATTAGGTTTCCAGGTTTTTACAAAGTATATATATAGCCGTATAAGAAATTGAGGAGTTCTCAGTTCTGAGCGCTTTCAGAAGTTTCTTATAATTTTTTTAATTTCAACACTGAAAATATTCATGATTTTTGTTAATGGCCATCGTCAACCATGCTCTGCTGATACGTGTGTCGGAGTTCTGGATTGTGTTTCCAGGTTTTCATATAGTATTTATATAGCCGTATAAGAAATCAAGGAGTTCTCAGTTCTGAGCGCTTTTAGAAGTTTCTTATGATTTTATAATTTCAACACTGAAAATATTCATGATTTTTGTTAATCAACATCTTCAACCATGCTCTGCTGATACTTGAGTCGGAGTTCGGGATTGGGTTTTCAGGTCTACACATAGTATTTATATAGCCATATAAGAAATCGAGGAGTCCTCAGTTCTGAACCCTTTCAGAAGTTTCTTATGATTTTTTTAACTTCAACACTGAAAATATTCATGATTTTTGTTAATGGCCATCGTCAACCATGCTCTGCTGATACGTGTGTCGGAGTTCTGGATTATGTTTCCAGGTTTTCATATAGTATTTATATAGTCATATAAGAAATCGAGGAGTTCTCAGTTCTGAGCGCTTTCAGGAATTTCTTATGATTTTTTTAACTTCAACACTGAAAATATTCATGATTTTTGTTAATGGCCATCTTCAACCATGCTCTGCTGATACGTGTGTCGGAGTTCTAGTCCTGGACTTTGCTGGTTTTATTGTAAACATTATAGTTGTAAGGGAAACCGAGGAGTTCTCGGTCCTCAGTCTCTTCAAAAGTTTATTGTGATTTTATTCCTGACTTAGCTAATTTTCTTTAATTTTAAAAAGTTTTATTTACAACCATGCTCTGCTACTACTTGTGTCGGAGTTCTGGATTAGTTTTCCATGGTTTCATATAGAACTGATATAGAAATATGAGAAACCGAGGAGTTCCCAGTTCTGGACACTTTCAGAAGTTTTTTATGATTTTTTTAATTTGAACACTGAAAATATTCATGATTTTAGCTAATCGACATCTTCAACCATGCTCTGCTGATACTTGTGTCTGAGTTCTGGATTGGGTTTCCAGGTTATCACATAGTTTTTATATAGCCGTATAAGAAATCGAGGAGTTCTCAGTTCTGAGCGCTTTCAGAAGTTTCTTATGATTTTTTTAACTTCAACACTGAAAATATTCATGATTTTTGTTAATGGCCATCGTCAACCATGCTCTGCTGATACGTGTGTCGGAGTTCTGGATTGTGTTTCCAGGTTTTCATATAGTATTTATATAGCCGTATAAGAAATCAAGGAGTTCTCAGTTCTGAGCACTTTAAGAAGTTTCTTATGATTTTTTTAACTTCAACACTGAAAATATTCATGATTTTTGTTAATGACTATCTTCAACCATGCTCTGCTGATACGTGTGTTGGAGTTCTGGATTGTGTTTCCAGGTTTTCATATAGTATTTATATAGCCGTATAAGAAATCAAGGAGTTCTCAGTTCTGAGCGCTTTCAGAAGTTTCTTATGATTTTTTTAACTTCAGCACTTAAAATATTCATGATTTTTGTTAATGGCCATCTTCAACCATGCTCTGCTGATACGTGTGTCGGAGTTCTGGATTGTGTTTCCAGGTTTTCATATAGTATTTATATAGCCGTATAAGAAATCAAGGAGTTCCGAGTTCTGAGCGCTTTCAGAAATTTCTTATGATTTTTTTAATTTCAACACTGAAAATATTCATGATTTTTGTTAATCGACATCTTCAACCATGCTCTGCTGATACTTGAGTCGAAGTTCTGGATTGGGTTTCCAGGTTTTTACAAAGTATATATATAGCCGTATAAGAAATTGAGGAGTTCTCAGTTCTGAGCGCTTTCAGAAGTTTCTTATGATTTTTTTAATTTCAACACTGAAAATATTCATGATTTTTGTTAATCGACATCTTCATCCATGCTCTGCTGATACTTGAGTCGGAGTTCGGGATTGGGTTTCCAAGTCTTCACATAGTATTTATATAGCCATATAAGAAATCGAGGAGTTCTCAGTTCTGAGCGCTTTCAGAAGTTTCTTATGATTTTTTTATTTTCAACACTGAAAATATTGATGATTTTTGTTAATCGACATCTTCAACCATGCTCTGCTGATACTTGAGTCGGAGTTCTGGATTGGGTGTCCAGGTTTTCACATAGTATTTATATAGTTATATAAGAAATCGAGGAGTTCTCAGTTCTGAGCGCTTTCAGGAATTTCTTATGATTTTTTTAACTTCAACACTGAAAATATTCATGATTTTTGTTAATGGCCATCTTCAACCATGCTCTGCTGATACTTGTGTCGGAGTTCTGAATTTGGTTTCCAAGTTTTCATATAGGTTCAATACAGCCGTATAAGAAATCGAGGAGTTTTCAGTACTGAGCACTTTCAAAAGTTTCTTATGATTTTTTTAATTTCAACACTGAAAATATTCATGATTTTTGTTATTCGATATCTTCAACCATGCTCTGCTGATACTTGAGTCGGAGTTCTGGATTGGGTTTCCAGGTTTTTACATAGTATATATATAGCCATATAAGAAATCGAGGAGTTCTCAGTTCTGAGCGCTTTCAGAAGTTTCTTATGATTTTTTTATTTTCAACACTGAAAATATTGATGATTTTTGTTAATCGACATTTCCAACCATGCTCTGCTGATACTTGAGTCGGAGTTCTGGATTGGGTTTCCAGGTCTACATATAGTATTTATATAGTCATATAAGAAATCGAGGAGTTTTCAGTACTGAGCGCTTTCAGAAGTTTCTTATGATTTTTTTAATTTCAACACTGAAAATATTCATGATTTTTGTTAATCGACATCTTCAACCATGCTCTGCTGATACTTGAGTCGGAGTTCTGGATTGGGTGTCCAGGTTTTCACATAGTATTTATATAGTCATATAAGAAATCGAGGAGTTCTCAGTTCTGAGCGCTTTCAGGAATTTCTTATGATTTTTTTAACTTCAACACTGAAAATATTCATGATTTTTGTTAATGGCCATCTTCAACCATGCTCTGCTGATACTTGTATCGGAGTTCTGGATTGGGTTTTCAGGTTATCACATAGTTTTTATATAGCCGTATAAGAAATCGAGGAGTTCTCAGTTCTCAGCGCTTTCAGAAGTTTCTTATGATTTTTTTAACTTCAACACTGAAAATATTCATGATCTTTGTTAATGGCCATCTTCAACCATGCTCTGCTGATACGTGTGTCGGAGTTCTGGATTGTGTTTCCAGGTTTTCATATAGTATTTATATAGCCGTATAAGAAATCAAGGAGTTCTTAGTTCTGAGCGCTTTCAGAAGTTTCTTATGATTTTTTTAATTTCAACACTGAAAATATTCATGATTTTTGTTAATCGACATCTTCATCCATGCTCTGCTGATACTTGAGTCGGAGTTCGGGATTGGATTTCCAAGTCTTCACATAGTATTTATATAGCCATATAAGAAATCGAGGAGTCCTCAGTTCTGAGCCCTTTCATAAATTTCTTATGATTTTTTTAACTTCAGCACTGAAAATATTCATGATTTTTGTTAATGGCCATCTTCAACCATGCTCTGCTGATACTTGTGTCGGAGTTCTGGATTTGTTTTCCATGGTTTCATATAGAACTGATATAGAAATATGAGAAACCGAGGAGTTCTCAGTTCTGGACACTTTCAGAAGTTTTTTTATGATTTTTTTAATTTGAACACTGAAAATATTCATGACTTTAGCTAATCGACATCTTCAACCATGCTCTGCTGATACTTGTGTCTGAGTTCTGGATTGGGTTTCCAGGTTATCACATAGTTTTTATATAGCCGTATAAGAAATTGAGGAGTTCTCAGTTCTGAGTGCTTTCAGAAGTTTCTTATGATTTTTTTAACTTCAACACTGAAAATATTCATGATTTTTGTTAATGGCCATCGTCAACCATGCTCTGCTGATACGTGTGTCGGAGTTCTGGATTGTGTTTCCAGGTTTTCATATAGTATTTATATAGCCGTATAAGAAATCAAGGAGTTCTCAGTTCTGAGCGCTTTTAGAAGTTTCTTATGATTTTTTAATTTCAACACTGAAAATATTCATGATTTTTGTTAATCAACATCTTCAACCATGCTCTGCTGATACTTGAGTCGGAGTTCGGGATTGGGTTTTCAGGTCTACACATAGTATTTATATAGCCATATAAGAAATCGAGGAGTCCTCAGTTCTGAGCCCTTTCAGAAGTTTCTTATGATTTTTTTAACTTTAACACTGAAATTATTCATGATTTTAGCTAATCGACATCTTCAACCATGCTCTGCTGATACTTGTGTCTGAGTTCTGGATTGGGTTTCCAGGTTATCACATAGTTTTTATATAGCCGTATAAGAAATTGAGGAGTTCTCAGTTCTGAGTGCTTTCAGAAGTTTCTTATGATTTTTTTAACTTCAACACTGAAAATATTCATGATTTTTGTTAATGGCCATCGTCAACCATGCTCTGCTGATACGTGTGTCGGAGTTCTGGATTGTGTTTCCTGGTTTTCATATAGTATTTATATAGCCGTATAAGAAATCAAGGAGTTCTCAGTTCTGAGCGCTTTTAGAAGTTTCTTATGATTTTTTAATTTCAACACTGAAAATATTCATGATTTTTGTTAATCAACATCTTCAACCATGCTCTGCTGATACTTGAGTCGGAGTTCGGGATTGGGTTTTCAGGTCTACACATAGTATTTATATAGCCATATAAGAAATCGAGGAGTCCTCAGTTCTGAGCCCTTTCAGAAGTTTCTTATGATTTTTTTAACTTTAACACTGAAATTATTCATGATTTTAGCTAATCGACATCTTCAACCATGCTCTGCTGATACTTGTGTCGGAGTTCTGGATTTGGTTTTCAAGTTTTAATATAGGCTTGATACAGCCGTATAAGAAATCAAGGAGTTCTCAGTTCTAAGCACTTTCAGAAGTTTCTTATGATTTTTTTAACTTCAACAATAAAAATATTCATGATTTTTGTTAATCGACATCTTCAACCATGCTCTGCTGATACTTGAGTCGGAGTTCTGGATTGGGTTTCCAGGTTTCATATAGAACTGATATAGAAATATGAGAAACCGAGGAGTTCCCAGTTCTGGACACTTTCAGAAGTTTTTTATGATTTTTTTAATTTGAACACTGAAAATATTCATGATTTTAGCTAATCGACATCTTCAACCATGCTCTGCTGATACTTGTGTCGGAGTTCTGGATTTGGTTTTCAAGTTTTAATATAGGCTTGATACAGCCGTATAAGAAATCAAGGAGTTCTCAGTTCTAAGCACTTTCAGAAGTTTCTTATGATTTTTTTAACTTCAACAATAAAAATATTCATGATTTTTGTTAATCGACATCTTCAACCATGCTCTGCTGATACTTGAGTCGGAGTTCTGGATTGGGTTTCCAGGTTTCATATAGAACTGATATAGAAATATGAGAAACCGAGGAGTTCCCAGTTCTGGACACTTTCAGAAGTTTTTTATGATTTTTTTAATTTGAACACTGAAAATATTCATGATTTTAGCTAATCGACATCTTCAACCATGCTCTGCTGATACTTGTGTCGGAGTTCTGGATTTGGTTTTCAAGTTTTAATATAGGCTTGATACAGCCGTATAAGAAATCAAGGAGTTCTCAGTTCTAAGCACTTTCAGAAGTTTCTTATGATTTTTTTAACTTCAACAATAAAAATATTCATGATTTTTGTTAATCGACATCTTCAACCATGCTCTGCTGATACTTGAGTCGGAGTTCTGGATTGGGTTTCCAGGTTTCATATAGAACTGATATAGAAATATGAGAAACCGAGGAGTTCCCAGTTCTGGACACTTTCAGAAGTTTTTTATGATTTTTTTAATTTGAACACTGAAAATATTCATGATTTTAGCTAATCGACATCTTCAACCATGCTCTGCTGATACTTGTGTCGGAGTTCTGGATTTGGTTTTCAAGTTTTAATATAGGCTTGATACAGCCGTATAAGAAATCAAGGAGTTCTCAGTTCTAAGCACTTTCAGAAGTTTCTTATGATTTTTTTAACTTCAACAATAAAAATATTCATGATTTTTGTTAATCGACATCTTCAACCATGCTCTGCTGATACTTGAGTCGGAGTTCTGGATTGGGTTTCCAGGTTTCATATAGAACTGATATAGAAATATGAGAAACCGAGGAGTTCCCAGTTCTGGACACTTTCAGAAGTTTTTTATGATTTTTTTAATTTGAACACTGAAAATATTCATGATTTTAGCTAATCGACATCTTCAACCATGCTCTGCTGATACTTGTGTCTGAGTTCTGGATTGGGTTTCCATTTTATCACATAGTTTTTATATAGCCGTATACGAAATCGAGGAGTTCTCAGTTCTGAGCGCTTTCAGAAGTTTCTTATGATTTTTTTAACTTCAACACTGAAAATATTCATGATTTTTGTTAATGGCCATCGTCAACCATGCTCTGCTGATACGTGTGTCGGAGTTCTGGATTGTGTTTCCAAGTTTTCATATAGTATTTATATAGCAGTATAAGAAATCAAGGAGTTCTCAGTTCTGAGCGCCTTTAGAAGTTTCTTATGATTTTTTAATTTCAACACTGAAAATATTCATGATTTTTGTTAATCGACATCTTCAACCATGCTCTGCTGATACTTGAGTCGGAGTTCTGGATTGGGTGTCCAGGTTTTCACATAGTATTTATATAGTCATATAAGAAATCGAGGAGTTCTCAGTTCTGAGCGCTTTCAGGAATTTCTTATGATTTTTTTAACTTCAACACTGAAAATATTCATGATTTTTGTTAATGGCCATCTTCAACCATGCTCTGCTGATACTTGTGTCGGAGTTCTGGATTTGGTTTCCAAGTTTTCATATAGGTTCAATACAGCCGTATAAGAAATCGAGGAGTTCTCAGTACTGAGCACTTTCAAAAGTTTCTTATGATTTTTTTAATTTCAACACTGAAAATCTTCATGATTTTTGTTAATCGACATCTTCAACCATGCTCTGCTGATACTTGAGTCGGAGTTCTGGATTGGGTTTCCAGGTTTTTACATAGTATATATATAGCCATATAAGAAATCGAGGAGTTCTCAGTTCTGAGCGCTTTCAGAAGTTTCTTATGATTTTTTTATTTTCAACACTGAAAATATTGATGATTTTTGTTAATCGACATCTTCAACCATGCTCTGCTGATACTTGAGTCGGAGTTCTGGATTGGGTTTCCAGGTCTACATATAGTATTTATATAGTCATATAAGAAATCGAGGAGTTCTCAGTACTGAGCGCTTTCAGAAGTTTCTTATGATTTTTTTAATTTCAACACTGAAAATATTCATGATTTTTGTTAATCGACATCTTCAACCATGCTCTGCTGATACTTGAGTCGGAGTTCTGGATTTGTTTTCCATAGTTTTATATAGAACTGATATAGAAATATGAGAAACCGAGGAGTTCCCAGTTCTGGACACTTTCAGAAGTTTTTTATGATTTTTTTAATTTGAACACTGAAAATATTCATGATTTTAGCTAATCGACATCTTCAACCATGCTCTGCTGATACTTGTGTCGGAGTTCTGGATTGGGTTTTCAGGTTATCACATAGTTTTTATATAGCCGTATAAGAAATCGAGGAGTTCTCAGTTCTGAGCGCTTTCAGAAGTTTCTTATGATTTTTTTAACTTCAACACTGAAAATATTCATGATCTTTGTTAATGGCCATCTTCAACCATGCTCTGCTGATACGTGTGTCGGAGTTCTGGATTGTGTTTCCAGGTTTTCATATAGTATTTATATAGCCGTATAAGAAATCAAGGAGTTCTTAGTTCTGAGCGCTTTCAGAAGTTTCTTATGATTTTTTTAATTTCAACACTGAAAATATTCATGATTTTTGTTAATCGACATCTTCAACCATGCTCTGCTGATACTTGAGTCGGAGTTCTGGATTTGGTTTCCAAGTTTTCATATAGGTTCAATACAGCCGTATAAGAAATCGAGGAGTTCTCAGTACTGAGCGCTTTCAAAAGTTTCTTATGATTTTTTTAACTTCAGCACTGAAAATATTCATGATTTTTGTTAATGGCCATCTTCAACCATGCTCTGCTGATACGTGTGTCGGCGTTCTAGTCCTGGACTTTGCTGGTTTTAATGTAAACATTATAGTTGTAGGGGAAACCGAGGAGTTCCCGGTCCTCAGTCTCTTCAAAAGTTTATTGTGATTTTATTCCTAACATAGCTAATTTTCTTTAATTTTAAAAAGTTTTATTTACAACCATGCTCTGCTACTACTTGTGTCGGAGTTCTGGATTTGTTTTCCATGGTTTCATATAGAACTGATATAAAAATATGAGAAACCGAGGAGTTCCCAGTTCTGGACACTATCAGAAGTTTTTTATGATTTTTTTAATTTGAACACTGAAAATATTCATGATTTTAGCTAATCGACATCTTCAACCATGCTCAGCTGATACTTGTGTCGGAGTTCTGGATTTGGTTTTCAAGTTTTCATACAGGTTTAATACAGCCGTATAAGAAATCAAGAAGTTCTTAGTTCTGAGCGCTTTCAGAAGTTTCTTATGATTTTTTTAACTTTAACACTGAAATTATTCATGATTTTAGCTAATCGACATCTTCAACCATGCTCTGCTGATACTTGTGTCGGAGTTCTGGATTTGGTTTTCAAGTTTTAATATAGGCTTGATACAGCCGTATAAGAAATCAAGGAGTTCTCAGTTCTAAGCACTTTCAGAAGTTTCTTATGATTTTTTTAACTTCAACAATAAAAATATTCATGATTTTTGCTAATCGACATCTTCAACCATGCTCTGCTGATACTTGAAATCGATTACCGTTATATTTTGCTTTTTTTTTTGTTTATGTACCATCTGAACTACTGATAATATTTAGAATCATATGTGAAAACCGTCGTATTGTGTAATTATCGTCAGTTTTATGATCATTACTTGTTTTTTTGCTGTGATTAGATTGATAAGTTTTTATTTTTTTGTGAGCTCTAATTGACAGAACTATTACTAAAAGTAATAAGGAACTATAGGACTCACCTTTGTGCACCGAAAGCACATTTAAAATTTTCGTTTTGTAAAAAATGATCTGCCACCGGAAGTTAGCAGATCATATTTTCATTTCAATTTTTTCCAGGAAAAACACCAGAACTTTTCCTGAAAAGTATCAGGAACTCCAGAACTATGCTGCATGCAAGTAGAACTCTAATTTTTTTGTGCTCTGCTGGAAAATGATCTGCTAAGTTCACGGCCATACTTTTTTGGGGGTGAAAATGGATACGAGTATAGTTTTCTTTTTTTTTTTATTATTATTGATGGGCTTACGGTTGACCATTATCTCACCCCATGGTAAGCGATGATAATGTGATTGACGATGGAGAACACTTTTCGAGAATATGAATGCCGAATAGTTACAATGTTTCCTTGTAACTGATTATTATTTATTATAAACTTCATAAAAAACAAGAAACGAAAATATAAAAAAAAAACTGGGCAAGTGCGAGTCGGACTCGCGCACTGAGGGTTCCGTATCAACTTGAAAGGTAAATTGCGGTTTACGATTTATGAGGTATTAAAAAAAAAACTTCTTATTAGATCTTGTTCAAACCAATTTTCGGTGGAAGTTTGCATGGTAATGTACATCATATTTTTTTTAGTTTTGTCATTCTCTTATTTTAGAAGTTACAGGGACACACACACATTTTACTACTTTGGAAATGTCTCTCGCGCAAACTATCCAGTATAGAAAAAAATGATATTAGAAACCTCAATATCATTTTTGAAGACCTATCCATACGTATGGGTTTGACGAGAAAAAAAAATTTAACCACACTTTTTTTTTTCTACTTTTTAAAACCTTAATGCGGTTCACAGAATACATCTACTTACCAAGTTTCAACAGTATAGTACTTAAATTTTCGGAAAAAACGTGGCTGTGACATACGGACGGACAGACTGACAGACATGACGAATCCATAAGGGTTCCGTTTTTTGCCATTTGGCTACGGAACGCTAAAAACGGTGTTCAATGGGCGGTTTTATTACGTAAGGCAATCTGTTACAGGCAACCTCATCGAAATGAATGTAAGGTGGATAGATTTAGGGCTGTCAGTAGTATACAAACATAAAGAAACAACATTAATAGGACACAATATAATAAAAGGAAGGTTTGGAGCAGTGGTGGCCGAGTGGTAATGGCTCCGACTCACGAGTTGTAGGTCGCGGGTTCAAACCCAGCCAGGCGCATTACTTTGTGTAATTTATTTCATCAACATTGCTCTCAAAACGGTGAAGGAAAAACATCGTGAGGAAACTGGCATGTCCTAGAACCTAAATTCGAAGACATGTGACATTCACCAATCCGCACTGGGCCCGCGTGGTGGATTACGGCCCATTCCCTCTCCTAGGGAGAGGAGGCCTGAGTCCCAGCAGTGGGAACATTAAAAGGCTGATTATACTTTATTATGCTATAATAAAAGGGAAACTTTCCATAACCGTGTCTTGGAATAGCACATAGGATTCTCTTTATCCTGGGAATATATACCTTGGAGCAATTTTCTACTTTTACGCAAGCAAAGCCGCTGGCAGCAGCTGTACCAATAAATATCAAACATATTATTATTTAATGAAAAAGTAGAAGGAATATTAAAATGAAAAGTAATGTTCCATTTACATTCTCAAAAGGAAAAAACGGAAACCTTATATGATCACTTTGTTGTCCGTTTGTCGGTCTGTTTGTCAAGACGTTTTATCTCAGGAACGCGTGGAGGTATCGAGTTGAAATTAACACCATATACTCAGATCTGTGGTCCCTTGAAGGTGTGAAAAAATAAAATCTCTGAATTAACGAAAAAAAAGATGCGGCCATTTATGTCTCAAAAAACGTGTATTTCGATACTCTGAAGGGAATCAAAATTCATAGGGTACTTCTCGTTGACCTAGAATTCTGAATTTTGGCATGAATCAAGATTTCATAGTACAAGTACAGGAAAAAATCTGAAAACTGTAAATTAGTAGTTATGTCACAAAAAAAACCTTTTTTGCGATTCGGAAAAATCTTTTCGAATCGCAAAAAAGGTTTGTTAACTCAATTCGGGAATCGAACTGTTTTCATAGGTAAGTTTGTACGGAACCCTTAGTCACTTGCCCGGTTTTTAAAAGTTGGTAGTATTTGAGCACGCTTCACTTATATACTTGTAGGTAATGCATTCCTCAAACGACCAGCTTGAATGATTGGGGTAACGAATGAACCATACGTACAGCCAGGTGACCCTTAATAAAAAAAGGCAAGGAGGTCTTAGCTAATTTCAAGAGGGCTATTACACGTCCCTCCTATCAGGAACCCAGTTAACAGGAATGCCCAGTAATAGGATAAGACAATAATCAGGATAGGATAGAGGTGGACCTTATCGGGGTCAGAAGCGATTGTCGATTTTGGGTTTACGGTTTTGATTTACCGTAATTGTGGGTACGATAGGATTGGTATTATTTTTGTGAATCGCTTATCGTTATGGGTTAGAATATTATTATTTGGTTTTGTGTATGTGTTTTTCTATGTTCTTGGGAATAAAGCTGTTATGCGTGTGAATGCGGTACATAATTATATGTACCGGAGATATTTGTAATACCTTTTTATTTATTTTTTATTCTTTATTATTAGTTTGGGGGTTTTATTCACAAGGGGGTTGACGTGTCAACCCTATAGTATCTTAAATATTATAAATACATTTATCTTAGATACTATGAAATAAATATGTGTCTAAATAAATATGGATTTAAGTCGTCGACAGCGCGTACTGTTCCACGCGCGCTTCAAGGAGATGTCAGCAACGGGGCCCAGCAGGGTCGATGGCAACTGGGGCCATGGGTAGTATGAAAACGAAACCCAACGAAGGAGCAGGAGTGTGTTTTTAATCAGTAAAAGCCCGTTCCGCCCAAGAGCGGGATTTGTCATTATATGATTTTCCCACCTAAAAATATCCTAAAAAAAAAAATTTATTACTGCCTGACTACAAAGTGGTTTTGCTAGATCAGACTAAGGGTTTTTTTTTTTTTGATAATTATGATAATATCGTCTGAATTAAAACAATATCTAATCTATTCAAACCATACTCTTTCCAATTTTTCTCTCTCAGTCTTATTTTAAACACACTACATCAACAAATGTTATATTTCTTATTTATAATACATAAAATTATTGAAAAGAGTGTCCATTGAGTTTCTTGCACATTCTTCTCCATAAAGATCTACGCTTTGGAATATGCAATTAGTAGGTACCAATTTTCAAATTGACTGTCTTCTCGACAATTCAAAAGTGCCTGTAAATTGTGTATTTGAAATAAATGCTTTGAATCCTTGTTGCAATACAATTTGATACCCTTTTTTTGAGGTCGGAAATCATCCAATTACTTCTACCTATCTAGGGTGAAGCAAGAGAGCGTGTCAGATTTTTATTGACTAAAGCCTTCCTGTGTTCTTCAGTTGCATTTGCATTCTAGGGTCACAGTAATTTTTCAAACGTTCCCGCAATTTCGTACCCCTATATTTTAATAGGCATCATGTAAAACAATTGATGCTGATTTTTAATGCTCACTTTCTATCCGTACTTTGTTCACTGAAGGCGGAACTTAATGCGTAGACTTTTAGCTTGTTGTAGTAAGATATGTTTTGTTTAAGTTATTTATTAATATCAGAAATCAGAAACGTTTATTTCAAATAGACCTATTACAGGCACTTTTGAATTGTCAAAATGTCAGTCAAAAAAAAAAAACAAGTGAAGCTAAATTGCACATTCCAAAGCGTAGATCTCTGACGAGAAGAACGTGCAAGAAACTCCATGGACACTCTTTTAAATCATATCTTTGTTACATATTTCTTGTCGCTTCTAATATGTGAGCACAATGTAGATATAGAAATTAAATTAAGCCAATGGCAGCTAAGAGATGACCAGTCTCAACTGTCGGCACTATCAGCTGCGGCATCCGCTGATAATGAAAAAAAAAAAACTGAATAAGCAACAACCCTGGTCCTGACATACCACATCTATAACTATACGTCTCTATAAAGGCTCTAGGTCCCTCGAGGTAGCGGTTCTGATGCCAATCATGTCTGACTCTCTTATCGCACACGACGTATTGTGTTTCCTTTACTTTTTATGCGAAAGATTGTTATTTAAGAAGTCATATGGGTTTTTTGAGGGTTACCTCGTTTTTTTTTATTATGTTTAGGCTCACGCTTAACTTCTACCTCAATTTATGGTTTTTTTTTTTTTAAGGTGGGAAATCATCCAATGGCTTCTCGCGCTCTGGGTGGAGCGGGAGGGCGTGTCAGACTTTTACTGACTAAATCCACACCTGCGTCCTTCAATTACCCTTTGCGTTCTAGGACTACGGGTTTCCGTTTCAGAAATTCCCCGCTTTTCTAGTTATATTGTATTTTGTTTATTGATAGGCTCGCGTTTGACCACTATTTTACCTGATAGTAAGCGATGATGTGGTCGACGAGGGAGCACACTTGCCTAGAAGTAACTTATTCACTCTTGACTTAAAAACCCCTACTTTATAGCTATTAGGAAACATGGACTCCGGCAGGGAATTCCATTCCTTACCTGTACGGATAATGAATGTGTGATCCCAAAACGCTTTGTACATATGGGTGAAATGTTCAACATGTACCTACCGATGGCGCTAAAATAATACTGTCATTGCAACCAAAGCGGAATTAGTGTTATGGAGTTTTGCTGTAACTAATTTCCACGTGTATCAAACGACATTGACATCCAGTAAGTTCTTCAAAATAGAATCCTCAAACAATAGTATGTTACAAATCAATTTACTCAAAATAACCTAATGTAACACACACTGACCAACCAAGTCAGTCGATACTGTACGCCCAAACTTATCCGTAACTGCGCGCAAACTCGTTAGGCAGTAAGTAATAAGTTTCTGTATTAACATGCTGCTGAAACCATATCTGGTAAGGTCGGGAGCACATTGGTGACTGGGTATATTGAAATAGTGACAGAATCGTCATGAATATTTAGCTTTTCAGGTAGAAAATAACAATTTAAAATATTGTTTAGTTTTGTAACCTAACCATTAGTGTCGGTACTACCCATAAGTGTACCTATAATGTGTTATGAATGAACGGAGAAAAAAAAACGGACACTGTATCCCACGACACAGGATATCCTAGTGTGGGATCTAGAATAGAATAAATTTTATTGTACACCAAAAAAATAACACAACTTATACATAAACTTAAATCCATGGGTACAATGGCAATATAATCTAGGATAACTACAAATTTACAGTTTTCAGATTTTTTCTTATACTTGAGTTATGAAACCTTGCTTTATGCCAAATTTCAGGATTCTAGGTCAACGGGAAGTACCCTATGAATTTTGATTCCCTTAAGAGTTTCGGAATACCCTTTTTTTGCGACATAAACGGCCGTATCATTTTTCCGTTAACTCAGTCAATAGTTTTAATTTCAACTCGATACCTTCACGCGTTCCCGAGATAAAGGGTCTTGACAGACAGACAGACAGACAGACGGACGGACAACAAAGTGGTCCTATAAGGGTTCCGTTTTTTCCTTTTGAGATACGGGACCCTAAAAATAACAAATATACATTTTCGTCGCCGGCGAAATACACCAGCATAGTGTTAGTATCAAAATCCACGAGTGTGTACGAACCCTTAACTGTCAACTTCAACAAGGACATTGTCATTTCATCAGTTTACAAGTTTCTAGCCACTAAAGGGGCATAAAGTGAGACGACCCATATTCCTGAGATGGAGTGCTCATTTTCTCAACTGAAGGTTATGAGACCAATTTAAAACCTGAGCCGAAAATACTAAACGAATATGTAAAGAACTCAATCACATTTCACGGGTAGTGTGAAAGCGAAACCCGGAGCCCTGGGACGAAGGCAAAGAACAGGAATGGGTTTTTAGTCAGTAAAAGTCTGATACTATCTCCCGCTCCACCCAAGAGCGAGATTTGTAATAAGATGATTTTCCTACCTAAAAAACACATTTGGGTGAAAGTTAGTATGTTTGTCACTTCTTTACACTCAAATGGCTGAACGGATTTAGATGAAATTTAGCAAGCGGCCCTGGAACGCAATTAGCAGCTAAAGAAACGTGATAACGAAAGGTATTAGTCAGTAAAAATATTTTTTTTTTATGATATGAATGTGAGAACACTGTAGACTCAGTGGATTCATTCTTCGCTCGCGTGAAAGTAAGTTTCTTCATACAAACTTTGGACTCCCGTTCCCTCCCCTTAGGGGTTTTTTTTTAAGGTGGGAAAATCATCCAATGACAAATCCCGCTCTTGGGCGGAGCGGGAGATAGTGTCAGACTTTTACTGACTAAAAACCCACTCCTGTTCCTTCGTTGCCTTTCGTCCCAGGGCCCCGGGCTTTGCTTTCAATCCCCTTAGGGGGTGAGTTTTGAAGAAATTCTCTCTTAGTGCTCGCCTACGTCATAAAAGGGAACCTTGTGGAAAATTTTTCAGTTCTAGTCCCCGTAATTTCGGCTGTGCGTTGATATGTCAGTCAGTCAGTTTCTCCTTTTATACATATATAGATTACTACTTACTAGCCTGTGCCAGATGTTTCCACCCTATAAGGAACCTACCTGCCAAATTTTAAGTTTGTAGGTGTTATAGTTTCTGAGATTTCGTGATTTATCAGTGAGTGGTATTTCGCTTTTATATGTTATATTACTGTCTATTTCGACCCACATTTTTTTTTTTAAATACCTTTCAATTCAAATTCAAAATATTTTTACTTCACCTAGACCGACATGGGCACTTAAAACAAAATGTCAGAAGCTAGTGCACGGTTCTAATAGGTTGTTTCCTATGGAAAAGAAACATTTTTTTTTTCATAGTTACTCTTTTATTTTATTTTTTTATAATATTTCCATATTACAATATTAATATCTAGGTATATGAGGACAGTGAAGACTAGTCAATATTGTACCCAAAAATAAAATAAAAATAATAATAATTAAAAAGTCCATTGTCGGCAATAAAAAAATAAAGCTGTAGGCGGAATTCCAAAACATGTGTCATTCACCAATCCGCACTGGGCCCGCGTGGTGGATTACGGCCCATTCCCTCTCCTAGCGAGGAGGCCTGAGTCCTAACAGTGGGAACATTAAAATGCTGATTATGCTTATGCTTATGCCATTGTCGGCCACATCAGATGAGATAGTGGTCAAACGCAAGCCTATTCATAATAATAAAACAAATATATAGCTCAAGAACAAAAAATACGGTCAAAAGCTATGTTTATTTTTTACAAAATGAATATTGAAGTGCAATAAACAAATTGAGCAATCATTTTCCGCCATTCCATTCGCAAATGTAAACGCAGCCTTATAATCGTAGCAGCGTGGTTTGAATCAGATAAACAAATCCGGGTTGAGCTATATAGCGTATGACCAGTAATCGAGATCTAATCAGTACTATTTAATAGCAATAGAATATTGTTATATGATTACTGTTTCAAGGAAGTGGGACATGGGGAAGTAGGCTTTAAGGGGAAAAGTGGAATGTAGATTTTATGAATGTAATAACATTAACCCACTGGTTAAGTAAGGTACCCACCTCTCAAGCATGAGGTTGCGGGTTCGAAACCAGACAAGTACTAATGTAAATTTTTCAGCTCATATGTACCTAATATGAGCTAAAAAAATTACATTAGTACTTGTACTTTTCAACTATATTATTATAAGAAACTTCCTACATCTACAACAGAGACCTTATCGAAGTTATTCAGAACAATACACCACTCAAATCGTCACAATCACGCTCAGATAAAACACAATACACGCATTACATTCTTATTCCCAAACTTCTTATAAGTTCGCCATTGATTACCTAATTCTTATTGTCAGTGGTCAACAACAAACAACAAACTTTTGTCGCCAAACAAGAACAAATCTTGTAAGTTTTGTCGCGGGCGACGGTTTGGTCACGATAGAGATTGGTTTCAGAAGGCCAGCTTAGTACAGGGTGGGGCGGCCAGCGGGGTCGAAGCCTACTGGGACCATGGGTGATGCGAAAGAGAATCGCGGGGCCCTGGAACGAAGGCAAAGAAGGAACAGGAGTGGGTTTTAAGTCAGTTGGAGTGGAGTATGGAGTTTCTTGCCGGTTCTTCTCCATAGGAAACGACCAATTTGGAACCATGCACTAGCTTCTGACGTTTTATAAGTGCCCATGTAGGCCTATGTGAAATAAAAACTTTTCACTTGACTTCACTTGAAGTCAGTAAAAGTCTAAAACTATCTTACGCTCCGCCCAAGAGCGGGGGATGTCGTTGTCATTTTTTTCATTTCATGCCATCGCTTATCATTATGGGTTCTAATATTATTATTAAATTTGTGTATAAAAAATTTATTATAATTTTTTCTGTTCTTAAGAAAAAAATCTGCTGTAATAAAATTCGTTACAAGTACTTACTTTTTTTGATGTGATAAATCATCTAATGATTTCTCCTAGAGCGGGAGAAGTGAGGTGTAGGTTGCTGTATGCTCTCCAAGCATGTCAGATTTTTACTGACTAAAACTACACATATGTTCCTTCAGATGCCTTTTGCGTTCTAGTACCCCGAGTATCTCTTTCATATTTTTCCCCATGGTGCTAGCAGGCATCGACACTGCTTGTCTGCTTCGGTTTGTTGACATCTCTTTCAGGTGCGCGTAGAATACTAGGTGCCACTACACTCTGGATGGACCCAGAGCGTGAAAAGTTATTTGAAGAAGTACGACCAAAAACAGTACTGCAGAGACTTTTGAACAGCGATATATAAGTAGCAGTACAGTGAGGTGTCTACTCGCGTCCCTGCGTGTGCCTCTGAAGCCATCTGAAGCCTCTGAAGATCAAGAAGTACGTGCACCGCTAACCGTCCGGGACCACTGCGCGCTGGTTGTTTACCCCGCACCCACTACCTCAGCCTCCGGTGATGTCAGTCAATATGCTCACGCGTTTGATGCGAACAGTATTTCAGCCCCGCTAGCCAAGTTACAACCGTTTCGTTTCGATTCTCTTTTCGTTGATCGACTCGAGTCGGCCACGCCTCCTATTCCTTTGTTCTGACCACGTGATCAAGCGTTAAGATGACGTCAGAATAAAGGAATCGAAGGCGTGGCCTACTCGAGGCGATCGATGAAAAGAGAATTGAAACGAGACGGTTGTAACTTGGCTAGGGGGGCAGTATGGAAAGAAAAAGAAAGAAAGAAAAACATTTTATTTGCTGGAAAAGGCGCAAACTTGTAACTAACATATTGCAATCATTTTGCAAGGCAAAAACATAATTAATTAAAAACAACATATAAGCGCCACGTCCGAGCAAAACGGCCGTACGCTCAGCATAATGCCGTGTCCACACGCAAAAATGCGACAATTCCACAGCGCTGGTTTTCAGCGTGGGCCGGTGAAGTTATCGACTAACAGACGACGGCAACGGTATTGTGTACCAATAGATGAACTTTAGTATGAAGTTAGCCTTCTGTAATTTTCTACCTACATTGTGGTTTTGTTATCCTCACGACAAATTCCCTCAGGCGGGATTAGGAGCTCTGATCCTATAATAAAATCGGTCAACTGTACCGATCTGTTGTTTGGTAAATGGATTATATGGGTTTTGATTTTAATGTTTGTTTATTTACATGTTTTTTGATACAATAATCGAACCTTTGTTTAGATACCGGAAAGAAAAGCTGATCTATGTATGTCTTGATCTGTCAAGACCCTTTATCTCAGAAACACGTGGAGGCATCGAGTTGAAATTAAAACCGTATATTTAAGTCTGCGGTCCCTTAATGCTGTGAAAAAAACAAACTTTGGAAAAAAAGATACAGCCGTTTATGTCACAAAAGAACGTACATTTCATCACTCTCAAAGGAATCAAAATTCATAGAGTACTTCTCGTTGACCCAGAATCCTGAAATTTGGTATAAAGCAAGGTCTTATAGTATAGATATAGGAATAAATCTGATAACTGTAAATTTGTAGTTACTTACGTCACAAAAACAAAAACGTTTTTTACCTTTCAGAAAAATCTTCGTAACTCAATTTGGGAATCGAACTGTTTTCTTATGTAACTTTGGCGGAACTCTCAGTGCGTGAGTCCGACTCGCACTTGCTCTGTTTTTTTTCTATTTCTTAAATGTATGTTAGGGTCACCAATCTGTATAAACCGATATTTTATTGAACAGCTTAGCATTCTAAGAGAGGCTATTCCAGGTTTTAAAGGAACCTAGCGCGAAGGTAAAGACGGGGATTTGGCCCCAGTTATCCCTTTCCAAAACTGACCAGTCCATGTTGACCACCCAATCAATTTTTTTGCATCCCCCAAAGGTACTTTTGTGTCCAATAAATATTTAATAAATAAATAAATAGATAAGAACAAAATTAAATTACTACTTTCACAATACAACAGAAAACAAGCAGTCTTTGAATATGAAACAAAAAAAAAAAAACTAAAAAATATTCTCCTAAAAATTACCATTTCATACGTTGCTTGTTAAAACCACAATGCTTAAACCAAAAACCCTGTAGACCGGTCAATCGATACTGTACAATTTGTAATACTCGTAAAGAGGTCATTACATGACCTGACCCCTTTACTTAACTACGTATTTTATAAATCGTACCCACGACTATAGTACAGTGAACTCATTTTTTTTTGTGTTTCATAACAACAAAAGGAGTTGTGACTTTGACAAATTATAGACGTGAACTACTGAAATGAAACCTGTGGGTGTACAGTCAACGAAAGAGATAAGTAGTCAGATGATCATACAAGAAGTTTTGGCGTAGCATTCACTACGCTAGGATTCCTCTACGGCGTAGCACATAGCTGCATTTTTTTTTAACTTTTGAATACCGTAATTGGAGACACAATAGAAAGACAATGAGAGAGCGAACGCCGGCGGCCGCCGTTTGCTTGGGGTTTAACCTATTGAGTAGCGTAATTAGAGATACAGTAGAAAGACAATGACCGAGCGAACGCCGGCGTTCGCTCGGGGTTTAATGAATTAATAAATTAAGTTAGTTATAATACAATGACCTCCCCCGATCTAGTATGAAGCGGGAGGACGAGTCAGATTTTTATTGACTAAAATCACACCTGTGTCCTTCCTCGTGAGCACATAGCCGATACGTGAACCCATTTTAATACAATCTTGCGAGTATTTCAAAAAGTTAACTCTTCATGCTTTTGAGTATAACACCATACTTACATTGTCACCATGAAGGACAAAAGCCTCTTCTTCTCACGCAGAGAAGGCACGACCTTAAATCGCTCCCCTGGCTCAAAGTGAGTTGGCGTTTCCTGACATCAATCAATTTATAAGTTCAGGTTTCCATACGATGTTTTCCTCTTCACCAGTTTCAGTGATGCTTAAAATAAGAAAGTGCATTATGATGTAAATGAAAAATGTCGAGACTTGTCTGGATTTGATTCTTTTAACGTCTAAGTCTATTTAAATTTATCTAAGTTTCAAAAAGTTACTAGGTATGTAGGTGATAACATTTACCTATTATTTGACAGTGTAATAGAAAGGTTATTATTATTTTTGCCTGTTTAGTGTATACCTAACTCTTTTGTTGACTGTACGTGCTATTAGCTACTAGTCACAAAGTACAAAGCATCGGCTATTTTCGGATAACACGAATAGTTTCGAAGTTTTCTGGCATGATGATTCATGATGCTTATTAGAAAGAAATAAACATTTCATTGTAATGATTATACTTTGATATTTTAAACCTTATTACGTACAGTTAGAGAGCTTTGTTGTTTGATAGGGCTTCTCTGTCTACCCTCCGAAAGTTAATAACGTCATGTATGGTTTTATGTTTAGTTATTAGAGTCACGATTGTAAGCGATTACGTATTAAGGTAACTACAAAATTACCTATGTTTTTCAGACAACTGAAATATACTTTTAAGTTACTTTTTTATGGTTAACTTCCTGAAAAGTTTGTCGACTTGATGGCCTAATGGTTAACATCAGTAAGTACCGTTATCTAACGAGGTAGTCGCTAATTTAATAGCTATCATTCGAAATATAAGCATGACTTTTTTTTTCGGGGGGAAAATCATCTTATAACATCCCGCACTCTTGGGCGTGAGACTTTTAGTGACTTTTTAAAAATCCACTCCTGTTCCTTCGTTGCCTTTCGTACCGAGGCCGAGTCTTCCTTTCAGAATCAGACCCTTGGCCCCAGTAGGCTTCGGCCCTGCTGGGACCCTACAGTTGCTGACATCTCCTTGAGGCGCGCGTGGAACAGTACGCTTTATTTGGGCTCGGTCCGGACGGTTACCGGGAGGTCGGACGGCGAGCTACCCATAATTCCTAGACTTATAAGTATAATTCTTTTGGAGACTCGGGGAAGAGTCATCCTCACACGGGGAGCCGCCGAGACCTCGACCCCAATTACCAGCCACCTGTGTGTGGGTGGGCTTGCGTACGACGAGCAATGAGTAGCTCATTGGCTGAGTCGTCGACGGCGTATAGTGTTCCACGCGCGACTCAAAGATATGTACCACCAAAACCGTAGGGGCCCAGCAGGGCCGAAGTCTACGAGGTCCATAGGTTTACTTCTGCAGGGTTACTCGTGGTCAACATAGGAGTTGGTTTTAACAAGTAAAAGTCTGACATCGCGCTTCACCCTAGAGAGGAAGAAGATTGCATGGTATCCCACCTAAAAATAAGCGCTAGCTTAAGTTTTATAAGGCGTGGTTTAAGTTCCAGATACTAGAATAAGCATTTAATTTCGACCCCAATATCACTGATAATAATTCAATAAGGATTGTTGAATAATTTTAACATAACATGACTTGAACAGGCCGGACACAGTTACCTTCTGCCTAAGTTTATCGTAGCGTGAGTGTGTTACTTATTTGGTAATGTTTCATGGTTATATCAGAGGGGTTAGCATTTAGTATCAGGGGTCATGGACTAGGTATTGGATGACGTCACAAAAAATAGTGGAACAAAATTAAGAAACAAAAAAGAACTAAAGAGAAAAAAAAGAAGAAAACACGTTATTTAGCTCACAGATACACATAATGAAGAAAAAAGTAGGTAATTTGAGATGAAATTTTTAGAGATATATCAGTATGTTGGTGGAAAATCAGCAAATTGTAATAAGTCTTGAGTGCATATTAAATTCTGCAATTAAAACTGCGATGAATATGATTTTACAAAGATTTTCTTTGATTTTAAAAATAAAAGATCATCCTTTGTTCCTGTGTTTGATTTTTCTGCAGTCTGTTCGTAGAAATTAAGTGTGGCGAGTTTACAATACTCCAAAATATTTTAATAAGATAAAATAAATGTGTGGCGAGTTTATACATATGTTTTTCTGTGGCAAATCGACACTGTGGTTCACAATAACCCATAGAAACTTAGAAAAAAATGTGTCAATAAAACGCGCGCAATCACTACATATATTTAAAACACTTGTGAAGGAATATTACTTGTCCTTGTAATTTTGTTTCGTTTTTAGCTGTATTCATTGTAGTTGTCACTTGTTTCCTCGCCTATATAATTATTTAGTATGTATGTATTTATGTATTTTAGTGTTAAGTTTGTACTTTATTTCTCTCCAATATTTTTATCTTTTTTTGTAATACACCAAGTGCAACCCCATTTAATGTCCAGACAATCTCTTTCCATACCAGGTTGCCTGGAAGAGATCGTGGAATGCGATAAGGCCGCCAATTGTATGTTTTTTGATATAAGGCTCATATGTAACATTTATTATCTTGGTGTACAATAAAGTATATATAAATAAAATAAAAAAATAAAAAAAAAACAAATTGACGGCGGCACGTCTGGCGCAGTGGTTGAGCGATCAGCTGCTGCGCTTAAGGGTATGCAACTCGACATACATTTTCACTGTTTTCCATACAACCGCCCTTACGCGATTATGACGTTATTACACATTTTTCATTAGATATTTTGGAAACACAGTATCATGTGGATACTATCTAGGCTTCTATTGAAATCAATTTATAAATTTATGTTAAACCAAAAATTGGAAGACATGTGACATCCACCAACCCGCACTGGGCCCGCGTGGTCGATTATGGCCCATACCCTCTCCTAGGGAGGAGGCCTGAGTCCCAACAGTGGGAACATTATAAGGCCGACTATGCTATGCTAAGTAAAACTAATCCAGTAAAGACCTCTCTTGCATGAACTTTGACACTTCAAAATCTAGGTACTCAAAAATTAAAAAAGTCAAAAAAGTATAACAATAGAAGCCTTGCAAATTTAATCAAGATTCCAAACGACGACATTTTTTCAAAAACTTAAAAAAAGCACGTATTTCCTGGAACAAGTTTTGTAAAATATTCGAGTAAATCACGGAATTACCGAATGCCTGTATCATTCATCAAACATCGCGTTGGATTGCGTTAGATGAAGTAACAAGCTTTTAAACCATGCTCGATTTTGACGATAGGCGAGTGAAAAAGGACCCTCTTAAATTTGCGGGTTCGTTAATCCGCACGAAACAAATACTGGTATAACCTATAGACAGTGTCTGAGTATCGTTCGTATGTAAATTTAAATGTTTGTGAACAAACATACGATACAGGTGTAATTTCTGGTGAACCAGGGAACCTTTTTTAGAATTAAAATAAAATTTTACCTTTGTTTTAAGGTGGGAAATCATCTAATGACTTCTTCCACTGGCAGGGCAGAGCGCGAAGGCGTGTCAGACTTTTACTGACCTACACTTCCAACATGTTCCAGTTGCCTTTTACTTCCTAGAACCACGAGCAACCCTTTCAGAATTCGACCCATGGTCCCAGTAGTCTTCGGTTCTACTGGGTTCCTACTGACGCCACTTAAGCGTAAGCTAATGGACAGGCGCATTCCCTTCATTTTAACCTATGGTGCACAAACTTAGGCTTTCACCAACATCATAAAGTCCAAACTCTTGGTTTGCCAACGTGATATAGAGTGCAGTATTCTTCACATTATACACAATTCAAATCGTTGACGTGGCTCAGAAGGTTGGCCAACTTAAGTGGGTTTGGGCTGGACATACCTGCTGGATAATGGGCAAGCCCGTAAAGTATTATGCGTACAGCCAAGGAGTGGAATTCCTTGCCGGAGTCTGTGTTTCCTGATAGCTACAACTTAGGGTCTTCAAGTCAAGAGTGAATAGGCTACTTCTAGGCAAGCGTGCTCCATCGCCGACCACATCATCGCTTACCATCAGCTGAGATGGTCGTCAAACGCTAGCCTATCATTAATAAAAAAAATATATATAAAATTATTGCCCTGAAATTGCAAGATGGAGTCCATGAAGGAGATAGTGGGACAACCAAGGTATCTTAAGAATTGGCAAAAATTGTTCCAGATCTGGGAACAAAAGAAACAATTGAAGGAAGCCTTAACCTAGCAATGGAACAGTACTTGCTATTAGTGGTGGTTGTATACACAAAGTTCTTTTAAATTATTTTAGGGCCAGTTAAATGCGTGAAGATCCGTAGATTAAGCAAGAAATACAGCCAATGAACAGCCGGTTACACAAAAAACCCGACATCGTTATTTAGGAAACCAAAGCAGGAACACTAAGATTTACACAAACAGCAAAATAACTCATACTATTCCAAGAATTAGACCTTGAAATGACACCTCGAATGCTGAGCAACACCGAATTCGTAACGAAACAATTACTATGGATTACCTAACCTCACACTTATCCAACCTAGCGTACGCATGAAAAAGAAAATGGCTCCCTTTTGTATAATCTGTAGCTTCCTACGTTTGATTGCATTTGACGAACCGCCTAACAAAATCTTCGGTAACAAGGTACGATTGATTTTGTACCTTATCTTTGGGTACGAAAGTCTTGGTTTCCTTGAAGTACGATAAGATGGTTCTATCTAAGATTGGTTGGATGGACTTTCGTAGAACAATACTAGGGTAAAGTTAAATAACGGTAGAATCAGTATGTTTGTATTGAATTAGGTGAAAACTGATCCAATCAAGAGTTCCTCTTGGTTACTTCATGAAAAGCAAACAAATGATAATTTAATAAAAGATCACATAGGTATTGCATATTACCTGAGATTTTCTTTTATTTCGGTCCCGCAAGCTCTTCTAGTCTTTTTGAAATAGTTCATGTACCTAACGGCATCAATGGCTGGGAATCGTAAAGGATAACCTGAAGTTACTCTTTTCTTATAAGGTGGGAAAATCATCTAATGACAAATCGCGCTCTTGGGCGGAGCGAGAGATAATGTCAGACTTTTACTAACTAAAAACCCACTCCTGTTCCTTCTTTGCCTTCGTCCCAGGGCAGGCGTCGCTTTTACACTACCCGTGGCCCCAGTAGGCTTCGACCCTGCTGGGCCCCTACAGTTGCTGACAGACTTTTACTGACTAAAAACCCACTCCTGTTCCTTCTTTTCCTTCGTCCCAGGGCAGGCGTCGCTTTTACACTACCCGTGGCCCCAGTAGGCTTCGACCCTGCTGGGCCCCTACAGTTGCTGACATCTCCTTGAGACGAGCGTGGAGCAGTACGCCCCGTCGACGACTTGGGCTCAGTCCGGACGGTTACCGGACGGTCAGATGGCGAGCCACCCATTACTCGCCGTTCGCAAGCCCGCTCCTACGGCGGCCGGAAATCGGGATCGGAATCCCGGTGGCGGTTGGGGCGTGAGGAACTGAGTAAACACAAAGGAATGGTGATCCCAGCCTTTTTTTTGTATAGATAACCATCAAATAACTTCTCTCGCTCTGGGCGGAGCGAGAGATAGTGTTAGACTTTTACTAACTAAAACCCTATAGTGTTCCTTATTGCCTTTATTCTTTAATGGGCACACATTTTACAAAGACAATAAAAATAGGACAAATGATATTCATAGGCGTACTTAACCCACAACTAGGTTTTCTTACAGCAAACCATTATTTTTAGAAATTTTACATTTGAGGAACTTTAAATGTAACAAAAAAAATTAAACGCAAATTAAATCTAACAATATACTAAACAGATATGTGTACAGCACACTATACATAAACATAATATATACAATAAATAAATACCTATAAACATACATATTTATGGGTTGCCCTTTGCGTTACAGGGCCTTGATGACACTTTCGAACATTATCGCAGCCTGATCCCAGCGTACAACTTGAGTGCGGTCTAAGCTATCTTAGATAAACTTAAGTTTAAGATAAATTTAGATCTGCACCCCTAGCCAAGTTGATAATCTGCAATTGTTAACGCTAGTCGAAAACTAATCAGGTCAGAACAAACGAATAGAAAATTCGTAGCCAAGTTCACATTGTTTAAAATGATAGAATTAATTGTTATCGTTTCTACAATGTTCAACGCTACGTCCTTTGTTATTGTAGAACGACATTGTAGAACGAGCGGCCGACTCAGGCGCGTCAACATGGCTACCAACTTATCGTTTTCTACAATTACTGACACCGAGGCGTTACCGATTGGAGAACGGGATTCGACACGAAACGGTTGTAACTTGGCTAGGGGGGCTGCTGCACAAATCCTGTGAGTTCGCCAGCTCTCCATATTGCACTTGATATTAAAATCAGCACCCCAAGATTTACTACAACGTCAAACATATATGTTAATAGAAGACGGAATGATATATATACATATACATAGTCAAAATATCTTTTTATAAAAAAAAAATATTTTAGGTTTATTTCTATACAATAGATTAAATAAAAAAACTAAATATGTACTTAGAGATTAAATTGATTTTGTAAAAGCACTTTTTTAGTATTTTTTTTTACATTGAAGTTGTATTTTTTTGTAAAAAGTTTTTTTTTTAGTTGTGGTAGCACAATTTAAAAGTAACCCTCAGCTAATCATCAACAGATTAGCTAGATGATACCTTATAGCCAGAGTGCATCTCATGACAATTGTAATAATCCCAAATCGGTTAGGTTACATTGATTTATTACGGAGTTCCGGTGTCTACCTTCCAGCTTCATCATCAGATCAATTCGATATATCCCCCCCTTCTTTCAGTCAGTCATCGACTACACGGATAAACAAAGCTATTGATAAACTCGGATAAAGTCCAATGGTCCGGACTAAGCGTTTTGCTTCGTCGTTTATACCGCGTACATCGAAAGACTGGAACAATTTGCCTGCTGCGGTCTTCCCGTTCAACTATAATTTAGGTGTCTTCAAGGCTAGAGTGAATAAGTTCTTAATAAGCTAGTGCTGTTCACCAACAACGATTGCATCACTGCTTACCATCAGGTGGGATTGCAATTAAGCACTATTATATGAAAAAAAAAAAAAAATACTTGTTACTATAATTTTGCTATGATCCTATATGGAGTTCCGTTCGATATCTTCGAAAATCCTCATCAGATCATAACTATATATCTATGGGACCAAGTCGGAAGCATATTCAACCACTCAAAAAAAAAATAATTAAAATCACTATACGATTGACCGAGAAATCAGTGAACATACATTAAAAAAAATACATTCAGCCGAACATAAAACCTCCTTCTCTTTGAAGCCGGTTAAAAAGATTATTCTGCATCATTTTCTAAGCATTATTTCTTATGGAGAAACGAGATATCTATTTGTTACAAGCCGTATATTTTAATTAAGTTTAAGTTTTTAATTGAGGTAGTCTTATTCAGTGTTAATTTATAACGTTATTTTGTTTCCAAGCACTTCTTAATATGAAACACGGGTTACAGGATCTAAACTAGACTAATTTATCTAAAATATTATATTTTTCCTTTCTAAAATTTAAGATATTTTATAGTACGAGTATATAAGCTCAAGTTTTATAAATTATCTCTGCTATAAAATAATATTAATAATATAATAAAACGAAATAGTTTTTATTTGACACCCTAATGTCTAGAACTAGCAGTTGGGTTGATAAAAATCTGTGTTTATTGCCAGATTCATGATATATGGTCATCATCATCTCTCTGCCCTCGTCCCGTGTTATTTAGGATCGGCGCAATATGTTTTTTTCTCCCATTCTGTCCTGCTACCCGTCACGTTATCACTAACTCCCTTTTCTTTCACATCACTTCTCACACAGTCTATCAATCTTTTTTTTGCCTCCCTATCCGTCTTCATCCATCCACATGTACATATAACTCTTTTAGTAACATGCGTTTTCATCAGAAGAGGGCTTCTTCACATGACCATACAAAGATAAACGTTTCCCTTTCAACTTTTTATAACGAATGACATATATAACATCGCTGAAGCGGAGCATTCACCAAAGATACTCACTGATCGTTTCCTCAAAAGTCCAGACCCCTACGTGACTAAGCTTTGACGTCATCTTAACGATCAGTCACGTGGTCAGAACAAAGGAATCTGAGGCGTGGCCTACTCGAGGCGTTCGATGCAAGAGAATCGAAACGAAACGGTCGTAACTTGGCAAAATAATTCTCCTACTTGCGCCGTATCCCTCAATGCTGACATGCTGAGGGTCGTGATCGGGTGATCACTTTCACTCATATGATATTCCTCTATTTGTTTCTGTCTCTGACCAAAAAATAAGGTTATACATTTACTGTCACACTTGAAAACCCTTACTCAAGCAACATCTAGCTCCAACTTTGCCCGATGCTACCAACACTCAAAGTAGAACTTCTGTTGTGTTTGCACAACTACTTTCCTGATTAGTAAACACGGGGGCGCGTCGGTGACGACTCGTCCTAATGATCAGCTAGTCAACAGACCTCGGTTTGATTGTCTTGTGTTTAGCGGGGTCTTGCCACACATACATAATTTATTTGACACCCCTGATACTAATATATAAGTAGAAACGTCGAAGGGAATATGTGTAGGTAAATTGCAAGCTCATCGGTCGATTCAAGAATAGGATCAAAACCCCGGCATTAAGCACTTCTTGGCACGTGTTATTGGGTCATTCATTTCCCTTAAAAATGGTTGAGCTGAATGAGGCTGATGCACGCGTCATGCTCGTGAATGGGTGCCGTCAGTTGAGACTAGGCATCTCTAAGCTGCTAAAAAACTTACGATACAAGAGTAATTCTAACTTTGGAGCCATGTTTGTTTTTTAATGATTACCCATCTCAAAAATATAGTAACACACTACAATATACACTATACAGGTGCGGTTTTAGTCAGTAAAAGTCTGACACGCCCTCCCGCTCCACCCAGAGCGCGACATTTGGATGATTACCCACCTTAAAAAAAAAAACACTTGCACACTCGTTTACACCCATTAGCAAATTAAGTTACAATCATAATTTAAGCACTGAAATTTAATTTAAATGCACTTAGACAGTATTTTATTTTAAGAAACTAGCTTTTTAATATAAACTAGTACTTGACTGCGATCCCACCTGATGGTAAGCAGTGATGCAATCGTTGATGGTGAGGCGCACTAGTTTATTAAGAGCTTATTCACTCTAGCCTTGAAAAAACTTTTTTTATTAGAAAGCAGTGCATGTTTTAGTAACAATGCAGCTAAGTATCATTAAATTATTTGTTAAATTACAAAAATCTTCCAATTATTACTCAGTCACCCAAACTAATTACCGTAGGGGCTCAGTTGGACCACGGGGACTTACTGAAAGGGAAACTGAAGGACACAGATGGGTTTTAGTCAGTAAAAGTCTTACATCTGCCCTCTCGCTTCACCCTAGTGTGGGTGAAGTCACTGGATAAATTCTCACCCCAAAAAACGAAAAGAACCTAACTAATTAAAATCGCTAAGAACAAACTAAACTTAGTTCATTCAACCTTTTTTAAAAAGGTTAAATCTGTCAAGAACATCAAGAACAAATATTCACAGTCTGCCCTTACTGTATTTACTATCGATATCTCAAGATATCAAAATAATAAATAATTAACTGGCACGATTTTGACGTTCTACTTGAACTTAATAATCGTTTGGCACTTTAATAAATCGACGAAAACACGCGAACCACTCACGATTTCAGAGCTAATTACACCCGAGTTTTGTAAAAAGAAAAGAAATTAAACACAATGCTTGCTATGATTTTTAGGGTTCCGTACCCGAAGGGTAAAACTGGAACCTGTTACTAGACTCCGCTGTCCTGCCGTCCGTATGTCTGTCCGTCTGTCACCAGGCTGTATGTTATGAAGGTTGATAGCTAGACAGTTGAAATTTTCACAGATGATGTATTTCTGTTGCCGCTATAACAATAAATACTAAAAAACAGAATTAAATAAATATTTAAGGGATCTTCCATACAACAAACGTGATTTCTTTGCTTGTTTTTTGCTATGAAAAGCACGGAACCCTACGTGCGCGAGTCACACTCGTACTTGACCAGTTTTTTTAGAAGTCGTTCCAAGTTTGGACTAGTTTTCTGCTTAAATAAATCGAATTGATCAAAGGCCGGCTGATTTGAAATTGGCCTAGGTCACCAGCACTGCGGGCGACGTGCCCTAGGTTCATTCTCAAGTTCTTTTGTCTTATTAGAATGTTTTTCGTTTGCATAACAGTAAACTTTATTTAAATACAATCAGTATTGTTTTCTGTCTATTGTAATCTTGTATAAAGTCATGTTTTCTTGTCAGAATAAACATGTCAACAAAGTAGATAAGTACTAAAGTAAGAGAAGTAAGTTTCGTCGTGGCTTCGATTCCCGCCCAGGACAAATGTTTGTGTGAAGAGCATGATCACTTGTCCTGCAGCTGGGTGTAATTTATTTATAATCTATGCATTTAGAAATATATAAGTATGCTTATCAGTTGTCTAGTACTCATAACACAAGCTCTGCTTAGCTTGGGACTAGACGCCGTTGTATGATAGTTGTGGAATAGTTTTAGTATTAACCAGGGTCGTCATGTATAGTTGAGGTTTTAATGGAAACCGATACACGGATATGAATTGAATTGATCGATTGAATGAATTATTATCCTTATAAATAATATTCTTGTATTGGCCTTTTTCTCTCTTTTATTGCACCTATCACTATTTTTTTCTGTATCACCCAAAGGTTGCTAAATGCCTAAGGCATTAAGTCTGCCTCTGTACTTTTGTGTGCATAAAGCATTTAATCTACTATATAAAAATAAGTCGGGTTTTCCTTCCTGACGCTATAACTCCATAACGCACGAACCGATTTCCACGGTTTTGCATTCGTTGGAAAGGTCTCGGGCTCAGTGTGGTTTATAGCAAAGAAAAGAGTAGGGTAGAGTAGGGTAGAGTAGGGTAGAGTAGGGTAGAGTAGGGTAGAGTAGGGTAGAGTAGGGTAGAGTAGGGTAGAGTAGGGTAGAGTAGGGTAGAGTAGGGTAGAGTAGGATAATTTATTTATTTTACTAAATCCCGCTTTTGGGCAGAACAACGTCTGCCGGGACCGCTAGTTTATCTATATATATAAAATACTATTCTTCCAGTAATCTATATTATATAAAAGCAAAATATTACTCACTGATTAATCACGAAATCTCGGAAACTATAACACCTACAAACTTAAAATTTGACAAGTAGGTTCCTTATAGGGTGTAAATATCCGCTAAGAACGGACGGGCGAAGCCGCTGGCAGCAGCTAGTATATAAATAAATAAGTAGACAGTGGACATCTATCGGCTGAAATAATGATGGTGATGATTCGTGAACTGACGCTGTCAGTTGGCCATCTCTGCCAGTGAATTATTATCATTTTCATATTTTGCTGTACTTATAATTTTTTTTATGAACACGAATGGATTTTAGTCATCAAAAGTCTGACTTCTCACTCTAGCCAGAGCGGTTGTAGTTACTTGATGATTTCGCACCGCAATAAAAAAAAAACCAGTACCTTTTTAGGCAAGTTAGAGGTTGTAGCGGTGCGCTCACCAGGCGCACGGGCTACACACTGAACGCGTCACCGCGGCCGCCACCCATATTTATAGATGCGGAACTAACTGCCTCGAAACCCTCGGGTAGCGCGATATTTTGGATATATTTTATTAATTCCAAATCCACTTGGCAAAAGTAAGAATAATACCATCACTACTTGCGACACCCAAAATGTGAATGTAAAGGCCACAAATTGACAATAAATATATTCCTCATATTGAGCAATTACTGTGTTTTCTTTACCATCCGTTATTTCGCCAAAGTGGTGACCCCGTACGAAGCAACCGCATAAATATCGACTATGCCCAACACCGAGCAAGCCAACATGGAGTCAGGATCAAGCTCTGCACATTCGCAAGATGTTTCGCTGTCCAGTCAGCAAATCGCCGGCATCTCACTTGCCCTGAGAGTACCACCCTTCTGGCGCGACAAACCAAGATTATGGTTCATCACTTTTGAAGCCGCAACGCGCGATCTCAAAAAGAGTGAAGCTCAAAAAGCGCAGATGGTCATCGCCCAGCTAGAAAAGGAGGATATCGAGCAAATATGTGACCTGCTTTATAACCCACCTGCCGATCATCAGTATACCGTCATAAAAGAACGCCTAATATCGGTTTACGAAGAATCAGACGGCAAACAATTACAGAAGTTGCTCTCTGATATGGAACTTGGTGATCAAAAACCCAGCCAATTACTTCGTCGCATGCGTAGCCTCGCTCACCAAAAGGTACCTGATAACACACTACGGCTAATGTGGATGAATCTACTACCCACGCACGTTCGCTCTGTGCTTGCAGTGAGCGATATCATAAGTAAAGAGACAGCACTGGATGAATTAGCCAAGCTCGCCGACAAGATGATGGAGCAAACAAGCGAGATATCAGCAGTATCCGTCGCACCAGCAAGCCAGCAAACACGCGAACCAGTAGGCATACAAAATCTCGTCGAGGAAATAAAAAAACTGCACTTGGAGATCGCCGAGCTAAAAACATCGTGCCGCCACAACCGCCACGACCGTTCGCGGACACCGCCGCGGCGACACTACGGCCGCAGCTCGTACCGAGCGCACTCAAGGTCGCGCTCACGATCGTCGACTCCGGCACCGCCGTCCACGCATTGTTTTTATCATCGCCGTTTCGGTAAAAACGCAAGACGCTGTACAACACCATGCAATTACAACACTGACATGAAGACGGAAAACTAGATGAGGCGTTGGCAGTGGCGGAACCAAACGTCGAGAGGAAATCCTACCGCCTATTCATTACAGATAAGACTACATCTACAAGATTTTTGGTAGACACAGGCGCAAACATATCTGTTCTACCGAAAAGAAAGGGCGCGCGATCCACACCGCTGCCTTATCAGCTGTACGCCGCAAACAACACAGTAATACCCACATATGGCGAAAAAACACTGGCGCTCGACTTAAATCTACGTCGACCCTATAAATGGAAATTCGTGGTCGCAGCGGTAACGAAACCAATAATTGGAGCAGATTTCCTCAACCACCACAACTTATTGGTTGACCTACGAAATCAACGACTTATCGACAACGTCACAAAGCTCACAACCAATGCACCAGGCCGTTACACAAGTACACCAACTGTATGCAGTATTAATCTCCAGCAGTCATACCACGACATCCTCGCTGAATTTCCCGGAACAACTAGACTTACATCCATGAAATTGAACCCTAAGCACAAAGTGGAACATTTCATAGAAACAACTGGACAACCAATTTACTCAAGAGCTCGACCAATTCAACCACATCTGTACGAACGAGTTAAGAAGGAATTTGAGAATATGATCAGCCAAGGATTGTGCAGACCAAGTAAAAGCCCATGGTCTAGTCCTCTCCACATTGTTCCAAAGAAAAACGGAGACCTACGAGCGTGTGGAGACTACAGGCGTCTTAACTCTGTCACAAAACCAGACCGCTATCCTGTTCCAAGGATCAAAGACTTCACATACCAGCTCACCGGCAAGCAAGTCTTCTCAACCATTGACCTGAACCGTGCATACCAACAGTTGCCTGTTCGCTCAGAAGATGTGGAAAAGACCGCAATCATCACTCCTTTCGGACTCTTTGAATTCCCGAGAATGTGTCCAGGCCTGAAGAATGCTGGACAAACTTTCCAGCGTTTCATCCATGAAGTGCTGCGAGGACTTGACTTCGTCTACCCATTTATTGATGACTTGCTTGTAGCCTCAGAAGACGAAGACACGCACAGACAGCACCTACGAACAGTATTGCAAAGGCTGGACGAATACGGCATAACTATTAATCCATCAAAGTGCGTTTTTGGTCGAAACAAGGTCACGTTTCTCGGCTACAAAGTCACACCAGATGGAATAAAACCGCCAGAAGACAAAATCAAGGTCATTACCGAATATCCCAAACCAAAAACCATAGAAGAGCTACGTAGATTCCTCGGTATGCTAAATTTCTACCGAGACAACATACCAAACGCCGCCGCTATTCAAGCGCCACTACATACCTACTTAACCAACACGAAAAAGCGAGACAAAACATTAATACAGTGGAATGAAAGTACATCTCAAGCGTTCGAAAATTGCAAGAAATGTATTTCGGAAACTACCTACTTATCACACCCGCATCATTCGGTCCCACTAGGACTAATGTGTGACGCATCTGATCGATGCGCTGGCGCTGTACTTCAGCAGCTTATTGATGGAAAATGGCAACCGCTAGGCTATTTTTCAAAAAAATTCACACCAGCCCAGCAAGGATACTCAACGTTTGACAGAGAGTTGCAAGCAATTTACATGGCAGTCAAGCATTTTAGAAAAATTTTTGAGGGGCGAGAACTAATTATCTTCACCGATCACAAACCAATAACCTATGCAATGCAGAAAATCACATCAGATTCCGAGACACAACGCCGACGAAGACGACTTCTGTTTATTAGTGAGTTCTCGAACGATATACGTCACATCAGCGGACGCGACAACGTAGTCGCCGACGCATTATCACGCGTCGACGCAATCAGCTGTCCGAGTCCGATCAACTACGAAGCGTTGGCTGAAGCACAAGCGAGGGATGACGACTTAAAGCAACTCATGCAACAGCCCAACATCCATCTAAAGGCAGTCATATTACCCGGCTCATCACAGCGTATCTACTGCGAAACTACTACAAACAACGTTCGCCCATACCTACCACAAGAGTTCCGTATTGAAGCATTCAAAGCCACCCACGGACTCAGCCACCCTGGTATACGAACAACGAGGAAGCTCATACAGAGTAGATACTTCTGGCCATCCATGACTACTGATGTCAAAACATGGGTTCAAGCATGTATCGCCTGTCAACGGTCCAAGATACAACGACATGCGCACCAGCTACTTTCGAACAATCAAGCCGCTTTGAACACATTCATATTGATGTGGTCGGCCCCCTCCGTACATCACCTGACGGCCATCGTTACGTCGTAACAATGATCGACCGAGCTACGCGCTGGCCAGAAGCATATGCCGTGCGTGATATCACAGCTGAAACCATTGCCAAGACAGTATATGAAGGATGGATCACACGATTTGGCTGTCCAGCTAGGATGACAACAGACCAAGGCCGACAGTTTGAGAGTCACCTATTCAACGCGCTGACCAAACTATTGGGCATCAACAGAATACGAACTACGCCGTATCACCCTCAGAGCAACGGTTTGTTGGAGCGCTGGCATCGCTGTATGAAGACCGCACTCACTGCTCGCCTCAGTAATAATAGCTGGATTGAAGAATTACCTACAGTATTGCTTGGCCTACGTACTGCGACCAGAACCGACACAAACGTCAATGCATCGGAACTCACCTATGGTCAAAACCTACGATTACCAGGTGACTTCTTCGTGACGTCACAAGCCCAGAACATGGACACAAACTACGTCGAAAAACTGAGGTCAACAATCAGCAACTTACGCCCAGTACACGCACACTCGCATAACACTAATCGCCCAGTGTTTATTCACAACGACCTACGCACATGCAAGCAAGTGTTCGTGCGAGTCGACGCAGTGAAAAAACCATTACAACCGCCTTATGACGGGCCGTACACAGTATTACGCAGAGACAGCAAAACTTTCACACTACAATTGCCAAGCAGAGAAGCAGTCATATCCATTGAGCGATTGAAGCCAGCATTCACCATATCAAACACACAACCACAGCGTGAAGCAGATGACACCTCTTCAAAACCTCCGACCAGCACATCTGCAATCAAAACATCGCGCTCCGGGCGCGTCATCAGACAACCGGTACGCTTCGCTTGAGGCGGAGCACTGTAGCGGTGCGCTCACCAGGCGCACGGGCTACACACTGAACGCGTCACCGCGGCCGCCACCCATATTTATAGATGCGGAACTAACTGCCTCGAAACCCTCGGGTAGCGCGATATTTTGGATATATTTTATTAATTCCAAATCCACTTGGCAAAAGTAAGAATAATACCATCACTACTTGCGACACCCAAAATGTGAATGTAAAGGCCACAAATTGACAATAAATATATTCCTCATATTGAGCAATTACTGTGTTTTCTTTACCATCCGTTATTTCGCCAAAAGGTAAATTGAAATTACATTTCATAGTTTGAGTTTCAACTATTTAATATTTAAACATATATTATTACTGAGAAAATAATTTTACATTGCTCACAATAATTACTTCGGCATAGTTTGTTTTTTATTTTTACGTGGTTCCGGAAGGTTCACGTTTTGTAGAGTTACATTTTAAATTAAATTCTTGTTAACAGAATTTCTGTTGTTCAAAGAATTCTGAAGAAACGTGGTACGATTGTAACAATTGAGCAAAATGTTTTGCTCTGCGTAAAACACAGTTTTCTGAGAAACATTGGTTTTTGATACCCTATATACACTATTATATACATAAACTAGCTTCTGCCAGCGGCTTCGCCCGCGTGAAAGTCAGTTTCTCCATACAAACTTTGGACCCCCTTTACATCCCCTTAGGGGGTGGATTTCTAAAAATCCGTTCTCAATAGATGTCTACACCATTATAAGAAACCTACCTGCCAAATTTTAAGTTTGTAGGTGTTACAGTTTCTGAGATATCGTGATTAATCAGTGAGTGGTATTTCGCTTTTATTTATATATAGATGTAATAATACAGATTTGTAAAAACCTGGCCAAAACACAGTTACACACAAAAAAAGCATTATTAACAAAAAAACAACCGAATCACGTCCATTTAAGTCACATGAAAAACCCATAATTCTGACACATTTAGGTTAAAAATGACTTAGTAAGATCCCCTAATTTTCGTCGCGTGCTGATAAAAAGATTTCTTTATCGGATTAACGTGTGTAGCCACCGCCTAGTAGCCACGAGCCACTAGCCACGTCGCGTTTCTTGGTTTAGTTTTGGGTAAATTGAACTCTTTTGTTGGGGGCCATATTTCGCGCGGGGCTATATTTTGTACGAGCTATTGTTGAGAAGCGCATTGGGCTATTGTGTGGTTCTGTTAATTACTTTTTTGGGGTACTGCGACTGGTCTGTAATGTGATAGTATATTAGTTGGGATATGAGCTGGAATAGACTAGATTTTAGAGTTTGTAAACTTTTTGTAAAGAAAAATGAGAATTAGTGTTTTTGTGTTTTTTTATTGTACTATGTACGTTAAAGTACTTTGAGTAAGCTAAAACAGATTTCTGGGTTTTATACGTAAAGACTGGTTGGTTTTCTAACTAAACTATATCATCATCTTCCTGCCCTTGTCCCGTGTTATTTCGGGTTGGCGCAACACGTTTTTTTCTTCCATTCTATCACTAATTTCCTTTTCTTTCATATCACTCTACACACAGTCCATCCATCTTTTCTTTGGCCTCCCTCTCCATCCATCTACATGTATGCTCATAACTCTAACCAAACTATATATGCTTTAGTAATTAAAAATCCCAGTACTTATTGAGTAAATAACAACCACCTCTAGATTTCTGCATATTTTATAAATTTTTAATCCTTTAAGCTTCTTAATAGAACAATATTTACATTTATGAAAGAACTCATCCTTATGTAATATTGAAAAAAAATGTTAATACGTTGTAATCCTCTCATTTGTAAATAGTTTGGTATTTGTATAGCCTCTTTTTATAATGAGAAAGTGAGAACAATGTAGACTTCGCGGATTCGTAGATTATTACTTTTATTGTACTTTGGGTACAATGTTAACCGATTTACACACCACACCGGTCTGTCCTTCTTCTTTTCGTGTCAGTGAACTGAAATATTTTTTTCTGACTAGTATTTGGCAACCTGTACGTGTACAGCTATGTTATATTGGCCTCGTGTAACTCTTGAAAGCACTTCCACTTGTGCTAGACGGGCAGCATAGCAGGTGATGCAGTGACTCCTATTAGTATTGAAACATTGTATCTTTAAAAAAAAAGACAAGAGTGAGTTGGAATTGCGTGCTGAGGGTTTCGTCAACTTACTTATGAAAACAGTTCAATTCCCGAATTGAAATACTAAGTTTTTTCCAAATTGCAAAAAAAATATTGTTTTTTTGTGATGTAACTATAAATTAACAGTTTTAAGATTTTTTTCCTATACTTGTGACCTTGCTTCATGCCAAATTTCAGGATTGTAGGTAAACGCAAAGTACCCTATGAATTTTGATTCCCTTGAGTGTGAAAATACCCGTTTTTATCGACACAAAGGGCCGTATCTTTTTTTTGTTTAGGAAATTCTGAATTTTTAGTTTTTTCACTGCGTCAAGAGACCGCAGACCTGAGCATATTGAGGTTTTCATTTCAACTCGATACCTCCACACATTCCGGACCACAAAGTAATCCTACAAGGGTTCCGTTTTTTGCTTTTGAGGTACGGAACCTTAAAAAAAAGAGTAACCATGGAGTTCCTTTCCATAGGAAACGACCAATTGGAACCGTGCACTTCTGACGTTTTATAACTGCCCATGTAGGCTTATGTGAAATAACAATAAAAAAGTATCACAATAACAGAGAACCACAATGTACTTAATTATCAGTAGTAAAGGTTTTTACATATCCAGCGCCTACTTAACCAACTTTCAGTAAAACTTCTGAATATTTAAATTAATAATTTCTACATTGTAACTCCAAACACGTAACGCCATCTGGCCGCGTTGCCCCGAACCTACTGGTTAGGCAAATCGCCGAGATGTCAAACGTTGTTCTACATAGCATAGTAACTATACGGCCATCTACAGGTTGTTTTAGGAAACTAGAACCATAGGCTTTTGGAGTTAAAAATATGACAACACATTTGGCTTTGAATTGAAAAAAATATATTATTTTAGTACGTATACAACGTGTTACGTTAAATATGCAAAACCTCAGACGCCCCAAATTATTTTTAATTCAATTGACATAATTCTGAGAAATAAAATCATTAAAAAAGAAAAGGTTTTTATGTGCTGTTTTAGTTTGTTTAAGATTCGTATCTGCATTGAAATAAGAACTATTATTATCCCGCATACGAGAAAAATTTAATTGGACGACAGCCATAAATTGTGTTTGTTTAGGTTTTTTTTTATGTGGTAATGAATAGATACTGAAGGTTTCTGAATTAGATAATTTTGAACGGATTTGAAAAATTATTTCTACATAATTGAGATTTTGAATTTATAGTAACTTTTTGATACAAATAATTTAAAATAATTAACCCAATTACTATTGATTGAAATATCTATAAAATCTGTAAACAAATCATGAAGCTACTAACAAATAGGATATTATACATAGTCTAATCAGCCTTTTAATGTTCCCACTGACGGGACTCAGGTCTCCTCTCTATAGGAGAGGGAATGGGCCGTAGTCCATCATGCGGGCTCAGTGTAGATTGGTGAATGTCACATGTCAAGCGGTGATACCATACATATCCCAAAGAAATCTCAAACCACTTTCTACTATATATACAAAGTAACTGTATCCGAGTTAACCCAGCGTCCGGCGAAGGCTTCATTAATAACGTCACTAACAAGACGTATCGGTTAACTTTGAGATTAAACAAAAGCCGACGGCTAAACGTATTACTGTAGTTAACTTGGCAGTGACTTTGACGTCTGCGGTGAGAATGACAGTGCGGTTTTATGTTGGTGTTTTAAATTAAGAACTAAATTGCAAAGAGGATGTTCCTTCACGGTACTTATTATATTCTTTCAAAGCTAAGTGAGACTCTATGATGGATTTCCTGCCACCGTAGGCGCGGGCTTGCGGACGGCGAGCAAAGGGTAGCTCGCCATCCGACCGTCCGGTAACCGTCCAGACCGAGCCCAAGTCGTCGACGGTACGTACCGTTCCACGTGCGCCTCAAGGAGATGTCAGCAACCGTAGGGTCCCAGCAGCTAAAGGGGCCAAGGGTTTGCTTCTGAAAGGAAAACTCGGCCATGAAAGGCAATGAAGGAACAGGAGTGGTTTTTAGACAGTAAAAGTCTGACACGCCCTCGCGCTCCGCTCAAAAGCGAAGGATATAATTGGATAATTTTCCCACCCACAAAAAAAAATGTCTCATCATCTTCCTGCCCTTGTCCCGTGTTATTTGGGGTAGGTGCACCACGTTTTTAGGGTTCACTATCCGTCCGTTTGTTACCAGGCTGTATCTCACGAACCATGAAAGCTAAACAGTTAAAATTTTCACAGATGATGTATTTCTGTTGCCGCTATAACAAAAATACATAAAAACAGAAAAAAAATAATATTTAAGTGGGGCTCCCATACAACAAACGTATTTTTTTGCCGTTTTTTGGAAAGGACGGTACGGAACCCTAACTCACATTCAGGCGGTTTTTTTTCTATTCTGTTCTATCACCCATCAAGCTATTACTAACTCCCTTTTCTCCATATCACTTCTCATCATCTTACAATCCAATCTCCCTTTCCCTCTTCATCCATCCACATGTATACTCATAACTCTATAAGCGATGTCTTTAAGTAACATGCGTTTCATCCCTCCTCTTCACATGACCATACCAAGACATACGATTCCGCTTCAACTTTTCAGTCACTGGCGACACTTTCAAACTTCCTCTAATATACTCATTTCCGTCACATCACACCACACATCCATACCAGCATTCTCATCTTCGCTACATGCAACCGAGACTCTATGTTTACGTAATTGGACACCATGCCCCGATGGGATTTCCGAATGCCAACGGCAAATCAAAGAAAAAAAAAACTTTTCATTTGTCCAAAAAGGCGCAAACTTAAGACTTACATATATCGCAAACATTTTCCATGATAAAAAAAAACCGACCCAAACGGCCGTACACTCAGTATAATGCCGTGTCCATACGAAAAATGCGATGAGTCTACAAAAAAGCAAAGCATTTATTTCCATACAGGCACTTTTAACAATTGGGTTCGGTCCTTACCGGCCGGCCGGACGGCGAGCTACCCGTTGCTTTTCGTCCGCAAACCCGTACCTACGGTGTCCAGGGATCTCTTTGCGTAGCGGTGGTTGGGGCGAGAGGATGTATGTTACCTCACTCTTGCGACCGTCTATAAATTTCGCTATCATTACTGCTTCGCGGAAAGAGGTGACTGCATCCCATTCCCGCCAACTCCGGACTATGGCCTGAACTGTCCAGAGCCCGGCGCGAGAGGTCGTCACCACCGATCGCCTCGAGGATCGGAGTTGTGCTCCGCCCAAGCGGAACACACCTACACCATATGTTTCTTTCAGAGCGGCCAACCTGAGTTACATTTCCATGCAACCGCTCTTACGTATATAAGGTGACTGGTAATTACTGACCGATACTTAAACACGTGATTGTACTTATGATTACAAACCACTTTCCCGAAAAAACTTTTTTCTAAACTCATTAGCTTAATCACAATAACAAAACAGCTGTTTGAAACTTTTAACTTCGCACGCACGCCTTCACCCGATCAGCTGTTAGCGGCGCGGCGCCCGCGCCCGCGTTATCGATGACGTAGGCAATAAGGCGCGCGCGAAGTTTAAAGTTTCAATTAGCTGTTTTGTTATTGTGATTGAACTAATTAATACATAAAAAAAGTTTCTTTGGAAAAGTTGTTTCTTCAGTCACCTTATACACGAAACCCGGGCCCTGAGACGAAGGCAACGAAGGAACAGGAGTGGGTTTTTAGCCAGTAAAAGTCTGACACTATCTCCCGCTCCGCCCAAGAGCGAGATTTGTCATAAGATGATTTTCCCAACTAAAAAAAAAAAGTCACCATAAACATATGATGTTATTACAAATCTTTGTCCAGAAATTTTGAAACTCTATGTTTCTATTGAAATCAAAAGATAACTTTGTGTAAAACTAATCCAGTAGGGACCTCTGAAAATCAGCTATTTTGCAAGAACTTTACCCATTCAAAAAGTCCTCAGAAATTATACAAAAAAAAATATATCCCTAAAAACCTTGCACATTTAATCCTAATTCTGAATGACGAAATTTTTTTCCAAAAACTTTTAAGGTTTTAAAAAAAACACGTATTATCTGGAAAAAGTTTTGGGAAAGATTCGAGTAAATGATGGATATACTAAATGCCCACAGAGTTTTCAGGCGTTATTACTCTTGTTTCGCGCTGCCTCTTTATCAAACATTGCGTTAGATGAAGCAACAAGCTTTTATGCCCCGTTTACACGAGGGCCCAGCCTCGGCCAATCACCATCCCTGGCCATTGTGTAAACGGAGAAACCCCGTTTAAACAGTGGCGATTGGTCGAGGCTGGGCCCATGTGTAAACGCACCATTAAACCAAGCACATTTTGACGATAGATGCGTGGGGAAGAGCCCTTTTAATACCTAAAGAAAAATATTATATTTCCTACTGTCTAGCTCCACTGTTGAAAATGTTTTTACGAGTATTCTGAACTAAAGTTAAACTAAACAGATAACAGGTGAATCTGGGAAGCGAAACAGGTGAGTATACAAAACTTTGCGGATCAATATATACCCACATACTACTTAAATCCTTCAGGAAACTTTATCTACCCTCTGAAAAATATTTGAATTTTAAACTCACTATAGTGTTGGGAAAGTTATCGACATTTTTAAAATACACCCAACTTATACATAAGTTTTATTTGCTCCTAGTGTTGTTACGTTCAAAGTTTTATCGATAAACTGGGGAAGTTTTTGAAACTTTGCTCCCTGTATATTTTTCATTTGCATACATGAGGTTTTTCTTTATTAGCTTTAGTGGGTTCGTTGACTTTACTAAAACAGGTTGTTTAATTTGATATTTAAATTAGTGGCACCAAATTGAGCTCGTGGGATTAAAGGGATGCAACTCGACATACCGCTTTTCACCGCTTTTCATACAACCGCTCTTACGCGATTATGACGTTAATTTTGGAAACACAGTATCTGGTGGTTATTATCTAGGCTTCTATTGAAATAAATTTGTAAATTTGAGTAAAACTAATCCAGTAAAGATCTCTGAAAATCGGCTATTTTGCATGAACCTTGACACTTTATAATTTACTCAAAAATTAAAAAACTTCAAAAAAGTATAAGTTTGCTGAGCCCCAGCATTTTGCTGAGCGCTGGCCGTTTTGCGCGGAGGTGACGCATATCCAACCACTTATAATAGAAGTCGTCGTTGTTATTTGTTTTTATTTTTAAGGTATGCGCCATGTTTGACGTAAATAATAATATATAATAATATAATATAATAATAATATTCCACAACTGTCACACAACGCCGTCTAGTCCCAAGCTAAGCAGAGCTTGTGTTATGGGTACTAGACAACTGATAAACATACTTATATATTTCTAAATACACATACATATTATAGATAAATTACACCCAGACATAGAACAAATGATCGTGCTCATCACACAAATAAACTCTTTTTCTTTCTTTCTAATTGTCTAATAAACAAATTTCAGGGCCATGTACAACGAAAATTTTAAATAATGTATAAAAAATAAATAATTTTTATTATGTAATTATATTGTTCTTATTTTCATTATAAACATATTGTTATTATGTTGACAAAAAATATTTTATTGGACTTGTTTTTTTTCTCTATTTATTACAATAAATTACCCTCTGCACTAACAATTTAAATTAATACATGCAGAGTCAATGATTGTATTAATATTAAACAATAAAAAATCATAAATTAAAAATAATAAAAAGAAAAAAACCATAGAAATTAAAAAGAAAAGACATATAATTCCTAATTTATTTTATTATTATTTGTTTCTTTAATAATTTCTCATTGTTTTGAATAAATCATCACCCTAAGCTACGAAATATCCACTTTCAATAATGGTCAAGTGAGCTTCTTTCAGTCAAATTAAAGAGTGTCATTAGGAACTTTCTTTACCCTGTAATTGGGTGACTCCGGTATGTCAATGACCTGATGATCAATGACCTGACCTGGAAGGTGGATGAGGGTTAGAAGAAGACGGAACATACTTTTAGAAAGAGACGCAGCATAGAAGACTTTCACAAAAAAAAATATATTAGACGCTGTTGATAAAATTTGTCATTTTAATATTTTGGTATTAATATGACTATTAAAATTAGGAAAAAATATATAAGTACTACTCATTTTTTTTCTTTGGTTTTCGGTATTTTAATTAAGTTTACCTAATTATTTACTAAGTGATGACAAAAAATTTAAATTATGCTTTTTCTTAAATATTAGTAAATCTATTAGCTGCCTGTTTATTTTTATTTGTAACGCAATCCAAATAAAAAAAAAACGCAATAAAAACATATTTTCAAAAATCAGTCTATTTATCTAAGAGTTCATAATTTCAAACCTGAATCACCTAACACCGACAGCACAACAAAAAATATTTGAGAAAAAAAATCTTGCGTAAAAAAAGTCCACGCACTTGTCACCTATGTGTATGTAAAGTGCGATTGTGTGCGTCAGGTATCCGTCACCGTTGGATAAATATCTCAAGAGTGGGAACCTTGCGCGAAACGTGCCAGCCTAGCCCGCTGCAGTAGGGCGTCGTTCATATAGACACCGAATTCGGTTAAATGTCACTTTAATAGACGTCATCTTCGATTTTTAAATGTTGAAGATGGCTGATTATTTGGTCCATGGGTTTTGGCGGGAGTTGTGTTCTTTTTTTAAAATTTGTTTTGTTTTATTTTTTGTACAATTTATTTACGTGTATTCAAATATTTTTTGACAATTAAAATATTTTTTTATGTGATAAATGATAATAAGACTAATAAAACAGAAACAAAATAGAGATTTACTTGAATAGTACGCAAAAATTAAACAAACTCCACCAAATTCGAATTTCAATACAGTAAACATAAAAAATACAGTTGTAATTTATAAATATCACTAAAAATATCATCAACTTTTACGAACACGTCTAGGAAAAATAAAAATACAAGACTATTTTTATGACAACAGCTTATTTCAAGTAATAGAACAAAGCGTAGCACTAAAAAAGAATGCCAAGAACTCATTGAATTTTATGTCAGTTTTATTAAGTAAATAAAAATTTATCTGACAGAGCCTACTTCGGTAACCACGGCTTAACAAAGTACGCATACGGCAATGCCTACTGCGCATGTCCGGGCCTCACTCATTCCGGACTATTTGTTTTGTCGTTACACTATCAAAAAGCTTCGGATTGCTCGCATAGTAGCATCTTCCTCGCTAATTGGGTGATATCCGAACCTTCCTTAGCTGTCAGGCAGCCCGTGGTGTTGTGTGCAAGTGTGTGCGAATATCCGAACGCGCGGAATCAATCAGCCATCTGTCAAGAGTTCGCGCCAATAGTTGACGTTTGGCCGCGTGCGGCCGCTCGTTCGGAATTTGAATAACTTGACGTTTCGTGAGTGCTCTTTACCGGTGATTTGTGGTTCTTGACGGGTAAACTTTTGCACCTGTGCCATCCGCAATACGACAGCCGCAGAACCCTAACATACTTCCGAGTTCCGTGCATCCCCGGACTGTAAACTTTGAACTTTTAATTTCAAAAACATTTCAAATTAGTGCTCGCCCAGTTTAAATACTAAGTCTTCTTTTCTGACTCAAGATGAATATAACGTCTACGACGGACGGTGAGTATGAATTTTTTAAATTGCGAACATCTGCAATGTTAAAAGTACCTAATTGCTTGCATTCCCTAGATGCGCACCTCTGCGGATTTCGCGGCACACACCAAACTGAACTTTAAAACTGCCGCATTAGGACGAAGTTTTATCAGCAGCTGTTTATCGTTTCTTTTAATCGTTTGAGCTTTATCTTTGAGGTTATAAGGTTGAGTATTGTGTGTAATTCGTGTTAGCTGTCATTAGGTATGGTGATATATCTTTGCGCGTTTCCGAGCCTAAATGAATGTTTGCGTGTGTGGATGTTTCAGTATGGTTGGGTTGCGGTATTTATTATTGTTTTTAGTCTTAAATTGCTTTTGTCAGGCGAATGTTATCTTTGTTGAGCAAACTTTGGAACATTAATAACTTTATTATGGGAGCAACGAAGAAAACGGGGTCGGTATAAAAGCAAGCCTTCCTTCTAGTTCACTGGCATTGCAGATTCTGAATATTTAATACGGTTCTGACCACGTTGGACTGTCTGAGCGTCTATTAGTATGCAAGTCAATCAAAGCATTAGTAATCCATTAAAAGATGGTAGCCGTACAATATTTATGCTAATGAACTTAGTCTGCGGTTGAAGGAGGGAATACATTGACATTGACATTTGTTACGAATGAATTCTTGATATAATGTGCTGTTGGTCTGTGCCCCAGAGTAAGAGAGATCAGAAAGTCAACATAAGTATTATTTTTAAACATATTTTACGCATAGCTAAATGCAAGTATACAGTATTGAGTTTGAATAATTGATATTGTTGATTGGAAGAGTACCGCTCTGATCTTTGGTATGGATCTGCAAAATAGCAGTTTGAGGCGCTAGAATTGATTGAGAAGCGAGCAAAGAAGATCGTCGACAATAATGCGCTCGTCGAGTCATAGTTTTTAAATCTTGAGCATCGACGCCGAGTTTTAATTTAATTCCGTCAAGCCTTTCCGTCATTGGACTACGAGACGTTCGGCGTTGCCCCACCGGTACATGGTAGACATCCTACCCATACGTTCAAAGCGTTTTGGAAACAAATTTATTGTATGTACAGCAACATTTTATTTTTAATATTATCAAAAAAAAAAACTCACTCAGAAGTCAATAAATACCAGTTTTTTGATATTTGATTGTCGGCTATTTTTTCTTTTAAATCAAGAATGACAAAAAAGTTTTGCACTAGTGCTGCGCAGTGGTCGTGTCACAATGGGACATACTTTTTCTTACTATTTCTTTATTTAAATAAATTATCTGAAATTACAATGACAGCTTTAGTAAAATAGCTTACCTATATTTTGAGCCTTAAATACCTACCTTACCAAAATTTTGAGCTTCCTTTCAACACTGAACATCACGCAGTAGACCTTCTGTATTGAACTGTACTGTGGTTTGAACTGCAGTATCGGGCGGGGGAGCTTACGACATTCGGCTTGCCCATACCGTTCCAAGACACGAGGTTGCAAAGTTAGCAAGATACAGGTTATACCTGCAAACTTCAAGCCGATATATTTGCGGCTGGGCAGTAAAGTAAGAGTTTTTATGTTCAAGTCTTCTGTCAATGAACTTTCTCAATCACCCCTGACTCAGATGTGATGATGTGATTGATATCAAATATTGTTTACGGTCGTTAGATCATTATTTCAGACAGGTACCTTATTATCGGTTTGTTGGGTTAAAATCATGCCTTTTGGGAAGGGCAAATTTTAAGGTTAACAGTGAGACGTGGTCTTGTATGATGAAGGGAGTGTTTCAATATGTAGATTGAAATTATGGTGGATGACTAGGTATGTTACCTTTTTATGGAAGATAAATTATGAAGAAATAATGATTTTTAATTTTTCGTTATTCATACTTTTGAAGATTAACCAATGGTGGACAAAGTATGTGTGATAAGGCTTTTTGGCATTTTATGGGATCCTAGTAAAAATTTATCAATATTTCAGTTACCGAAGCAAATATAGCAGCGTGATATTTGTTTATATTATAAAGTACAATTGTCTAAAATATTTTCCAATACTATATGTACAGCTAGCAACCCTATAGATGACGTTCATTTAGCTAACGATTCCTATTTATTTAACTCACAATTTGGATTCACTTGGTTTTATATCTTATAGAACGTAAGAAAACATCACTATTTTGAAAAAACGGAACCCTCATAGGATCACTTTGTTGTCTGTCCGTCTGTCTGTCAAGACCTTTGATCTCGAGAACGCGAGAAAATATCGAGTTGAAATTAAAACATACTCAAGCCTGCGGTGCCTTGAAGCTGTGAAAAATCAAACTCCTCCAAAGTTAACGAATAAAAAGTTACGGCCGTTTATGTCGCAAAAAAAATACACGTTGTATTTCGACACTCTCATGGAAATCAAAATTCATAGGGTACTTTCCGTTGACCTAGAATACTGAAATTTGGCTTGAAGCAGTCTCATAGCACAAGTATAGGAAAAAATCTGAAAACTGTAAATTTGTGGTTACGTCACAAAAAATAACTTTTTGCGGTTCGGAAAAATCTTTGTCACTCAATTCGGGAATTGAACTGTTTTCATAAGTAAGTCTGTACGTAACCCTCAGTTATTATTATATTATATTATTATTATTAATCTCTGAAAGCACTGATCCGATTGCTAAAATTTTTTCACTGATAGAAAGCTCCTTTATCCCTGAATGGCATAGGCTGTGCTCTATGCACGCGGGCGAAGCCACAGGCAAAAACTGGAGACTGATGATGATGTAATTTGTTTCAAATAAATCTTAGGATTCTTCATCATCATCATTTCAGCTGAAGTCCACAAGATGGAGGAATCCCAAAGCATAGCCACATTGACAGTCCTCAACCACTTGCATCTAGCTGATTTCCGCAACATTCACATGGTCATCGTTCTACCTTATGGAAGGTATTCCATCGCTACGTCTTACTGTACGCAGTTGGCACTTTAACATTTTTCGGTCCCATCGGCCATCCCATTTTTTAGGGTTCCGTACCACAAAAGGAAAAAACGGAACACTTATAGGATCACTTTGTTGTCCGTCTGTCTGTCTGTCTCTCTGTCAAGACCCTTTATCTCAAGAACGCGTGGAGGTATCAAGAGTACCGCGCTTTAGGTCCTGTAGTCCTCTTAAACTACCCACGGATAAAATATTTTGGTTGAAAATTGCACTGATAATTTCGTAAAAAGGCAAAAAAAAATATTTTTTTAAACGTTGCCTCACACTTTCCTAGTGTGTAAATAAAAACAAATATTTGTTCACAATCGCTCAATCACTACACCAACCGTGTTATTTAGTTATATGTGTTTTGCCTTTTCTCAAGACTCTGAAGTTTTTGGGTGTATGTGTCACCTTAAAATTGCAAATACCGTTAGATTATAATCTGTCTCGTGAGATTGTAAACTATCTAAAGATTGTGAACCGTACCATTTTACGAATTATTTTTAGATAGATTATAAAATCAATCGAAGTGAAACTGTTAAATTACAATCTGTCGAGCGTTATATTGTCAATAGTCCGAAGGCCGTTCTGTGCTAGCTATGTTCGGTGTCTAACACTAACTTATTTATCATTCAAACTACACTTCTTTGATTAATCACAGATTCATTTTACTTCCACAACAATTTCTAATAGCTAATTCTAAAGCTGTCAGTTATTTTCGACACGAAACCAATTTAATAACTATCATTAATTTAATAATTTAATCACAAACACTGTTTGTTTACATTCGACAACAAACGAGTTAACAAACAATATGGCGGCACGGGGCACATGGTGTTCAACCGCTCAGCGCTGGAGATGCGTTCAGTTCTATACCATTTCACAATTTACCAGTTTCACTTCGATAGATTATAATCTACCGGAAAATAATGCTTGAAATTGTAAACAGTACGTTCCGGTTCACAATCATTCGATAGTGTACAATTTCGCGAGATAGATTGTATTTACAATTTAACGGTGACATATATAGTAACAAATTATATTTTATATAATTTGTTACTATATATGTCACCGCTGCTATGTATACAACCTTTTCCTAAACAAAAAGTACCTATAGGCACCCTTATCAGTGAGATTACATTAGATTTTATTTTCCGGGTTTTCTCGCGACGTTTTTCCTTTTATCCGTTTGGTCGTAGTGATAAATTGTGTACTTCCTTCTGAGAAAAACATTAAAGAACTGGGTTAGAACTTGCGATATTTTGAGGTGAATTTTTATGGCCAGGTATATAAGTTTTGTAGGTATATTAAGTAGGTACAACTTAAAAATTACAACGGTGTGTTTTTAGTGGGTAAATTAGGTAAGAAAATTTCGGCCTACTGTCCACGGACTCATAGCTTCATAGACGCGTATTCGTCATTATACGGTTGGTGTACGCCGAAGCGGCACCTACAGCACGATGTTGCCGCTTTGTCAACAGAGTTTCATAGTTTTGTATAATAGAAGCTGTGAGCAGCCGTACACCAAGCATATAATGACGCATACGCTTCTATAAAGCCACACGTCCGTGGACTGTAGCCATTGCTGGTAATTTTCTCGTACAGAGAGATAATTTGGTCCGTTATTATCAGATAATGGCTACCCTAGCCATTTCAGCCGAAAGACGTCCACAGCTGGGCTTAAACCTCCCCAAATGATGCCTCATTGATGGGTCCTGTGCGTCCAACATCTAGCAGACTCCCACGAGCTTCACCGAGTCATCGGTCTACCTTGTGGAAAGCCTTCCAACTCTGCATCTTCCTGTATGCGATCGTACTCCAGAACCTCTAGTCATCCGTCGTTCATCTGTTCTGTGAACAATGTGTCCCACTCAACTGCCACTTTAGCGATTTTTTGGGCTATGTCGGTTAATTTGGTTCTTCTTCATATCAGAGCATTTTCTCGAAGTTATGTCTTCTTTGTCGTGCACTCTTGACAGAGTGATCGTGTTCACGTCTCGGTCGAGTCATGCAGAACCGCTTCTGTGGTGATGCGACGTCATGCAGCTCTGTGTTTGGCGGTTTGGGAGTTGTTTACCATATTGAGGAGCGCCCACTAGATCTTTTGTCCTCGACTTTCCCTTGCACCACCAATCGTACTGTATATTTCTGGTTAGGAGTGATATGCCAGAAGAACAAGACGATTTGTATTTATACATATCTTTTTGATATTAAGTTCTTTCAGGATTGAATCATTGATCCGGCGCACAAATTTATGTAGACCTAGACAATTTGATAATCAGATTGTATGTTTGGGTTAACCAATTTGATAAGAGCTGTTCCATTGACCACTTTTTCTTTTCTTTCATAGAGTAAATTCTATTTTTTCTGCTGTAATTTTAACATTTTTCAGTGTTTCTACCTTGCGTAATCATCATCAGTTATCAGCAGATCTCTTACTAGATCTTTTGTATGTTTTTTGAGCCTTTTGCTATATTTATTACTTCTTCTTTATATGGTGGTCTTTGTAATATTTTGCACCTCTCATTGTTTACTACTGACGGAGCGGAGATGAGAATGTTGAGATGGATGTGTGTAGTAACGAGAATGGATAAAATGAGAAATTAGTATATTAGGGGAAGTTTGAAAGTGGCGCCAGTGACTGAAAAGTTGAAAGGGAATCGTTAGTCTTGGTATGGTCATGTGAAAGGGATGAAACGCATGTTGCTAAAAGAGCGTTATGAGTTTACATGTGGATGGATGGAGAGGGAGAGGGAGGCCAAAGCAAAGATGGATAGATTGTATGAAAGAAAAGGGAGTTAGTGATAGCGTGACGAGTGACAGGACAGAATGGAAGTAAAAAACGTGTTGCGCCGACCCCAAATAAAACGGGACAAGGGCAAGAAGATGATGATTGTTTACTACTGACCTGTTGACAATGGGCATAGCGGCCTTATTTTTCTTAGAATGGCGTAACAGTATCAGAAAGGCTGACCCCAAATAGGGAACTAGCCAGGGTATTGATAGGCTGTTTAAAAAAAAAAATCAAAGTTTAGATAAAATCATATACAGAAAAATCTCATCTTCAAAAAAAACCGATCTTCTCACAAGATGCAAGCCTTGCAACTAAGGCCATTTTTATTTACATTTCGCCAAGACCTCGTGGAGCGAAAAACATAATAATTCCATACATGACTAAAGGATTTGACCGTTATCCTCATGACATAAACATTTTTATGATGTTTCATATTACGGGGTAACGATGAGTGGCATCCTGCTGTCGTGCGAATATGTGCGTATTCGTGTGATAACGTGCGAAACCGTGCGAATTCTGGCGATCACGTGTTGAGGTTTTTTCTAGAACAGTGGCTCCCAAAGTACGGGTCGCGACGCACTGGTTGGTCGTGGGTGAATTCGTGGTAGGCCCTAAAAATAGGACGACAGATCAACCGATGAGTAAACGGTTGGGCGACCACTGGCAGTGACAGCTGGTAATCGCCCAGAAACTTAAAGCATGATAGTGTTTCTTCCCTTTAGTACGTCATAGGCGCATGTGAGGCGAGATTTTGGGCTCTGAATCTGTAGAAGTTTTTAGTTGTTGTTGTTGTACGTACAAAACTTTTATACAATAAAATTGTGTGTAACTTAATATATTACTTTGGCTTTGTTTCATCGCAATCTATTTACTATAGCGGTACGAAGTTCGCCGGGTCAGCTAGTTTGAACCAAATTCCTAAATTACGATTTAAAATAATAACCATTAAAGTTGATGCTAAGGTTGGCAAAAAATAGGAAACAAATGCAGGATGCATTTCTTCTCATTTTATTTTTAAACTAGCTTTTGCCAGCGGCTTCACCGCTTGGAAATCGTTTTCTCCATACAAACTTTGGACCCCAGTTTGATCACTTTAGAGGGTGCATTTTGGAAAACCCTCTCTTAGTGCTTGCCTACGTCATAAAGGAAAGCTTCACGCTCCTAGTCCCAGTAGTTTCGGCTGTGCGTTGATATGTCAGTCAGTCAGTTTTTCCTTTTATATATATAGATGAGAAGGATGCATTTGTTTCCTATTTCCTAGTCAAGTAAGTCGCGGATCTGAAATTAATGTTTTTTTTTTATGCTCTGTGATCCCGGGGCTTCCTTTCAGAAGCAAACCCATGACCCTCGTTAGCTTCGACCCTACTGGGCCCCTGCAGTTTTGCTGACATCTCTTTGAGGCTCGCGTGGAACACCACACGTCGTCAACATCTAAGGCTCGGTCCCGACGATTACCGAACGGCCGAACGGCGAGCTACCCATTGCTCGCCGTCCGCAACCCCATGACACCTGTGTCCTTCAGTTGCCCTTTTCGTTCTAGGGCCACATGTTTCCTTTTCACGTGGCCTTAAAACTATGTTTTTCATTACATCACGAAATACCATTCGGAGGGTAATCAAAAGCTAGAAACGATAACAAAGTAAATATGAACCGACTCTAATTTACAAACTCACGCATGACCTTGAGTACAAGTTCAACAAACTACTAAATAAGTAGAAGTACTTTCTTTGATTTCCCAGAACGAATCATAATCGTCTTCCATTATTATAACGTAGAATCATATTACCAAACAAGAAAGATAAAACTTATCATTTCTATATTGACCAATGTTAACTGAAACCATCCAGAAACTTCCACTAGAATAATTTATGATTACCCTTATTAATTTCTACCAACTACCTACTAAGGAAAGATAAAATGACAACATTCAATTTCAAACCTTACGCTAAGAAAATAAAGTCTAAATTCAATTAAAACCTTTTTTCCTAGAGATTGCGTTGAGAAAGGTAAATATCCTACATGTAATTTCCAACTTCAGAGTTAAGATAATACAGTATTTATTTGAATAACACTACTGTAAGTTACTACGAGGCTACGCTGCGTAGTAAAATCGTAGCGCTACGAGACGCTACGTGCTACGTCGTAGCAATCCGCGCATGCGCAAAAGAGTCTCCTTGTATTTCTTCTCAATAACAAATCTACGCCCTTAAAGGTTATATTCACACTTTAGATGTATAGAAGGGTCTTTAGAATAACATTGAATGTCTGCAAGAATTAATTGCTAAGGTCTAAAGGTTTTAATTACTATTTTGACTCGGCTCAGAAAATCTAATATTATTGGTACTATTTAATTTCATCAATTAATTATTTATAATTGCTTAAAGGCTTATTGGAATGAATATGCCTGAAAATCTGAATATTTCGTAAAGATTCAGACCACCAACAGCCACCACCATCATCCCACATCCCGTTTATCTCACCACCATCGCACCCTTACGTTGTTAACACCTCTACGGTCCGGACTAAGCGTTTCATCTCGATTATACCACGTAGATTGAAAGACGAACAAATTTGTCTGCTGGGGTGTTCCCGTCCCATTATAATTTAGATATCTTCAAGGCTAGAGTGAATAGGCTCGTTAACGAACTAGTGCGATTCAACGATTGCATCACTGTTTATCATCAGGTGGGATCGCAGTCAAGCGCTGGTTTTTATTGGGTGACTGGTAATTAGTGACCAATATTTAAATACGTGATTGTAGTCACGAAAACCAATAACTTTTACTTTGGGGCCATACCTAAAATCGCGAAAAAAATCTGCTCATCAATACATATATGTTTGCCTAACTGGTCAAAATGTACCTTCTGAACTTGCTGTCTTTTTCCTAAGCCCTTTTTCAGTTGTTCTTTATCATGTACAATCACGTGTTGAAGTATCAATCACTAATTACCAGTCACCCTATTTATATAAAAAAAAGTGGTTTTTTAGACAAATCGATGAAATTTTTTGACTCAGTAAGGAACTATGCTCATAATAAATACATTACTGCTTCCATCTTTCGACCAACCCTTTTCGTCTTTAAGGTAGTCATATATCACCTCTGGGAATAACTTCCTTAGCAACGATGTCCTCATAAAAAATGGAAACTCGTGTTAAAAAAAGATAACCATAAAATATCCTTTTTGCATCAATATTTATAGTTTTTGTAACCCGTCTTAGGATGCGGTATCATGTCATACAGTATATAGAAAAAAAACTGGGCAAGTGTGAGTTGGACTCGCACTCTAAGGGTTTCGTTCAAACTTACCTACTCGTATGTAAATAGTTCGATTCCCGAATAGAGTCTCGAAGATTTTTCCGAATTGCAGGTTAATCAGGTTAACCTATGCTTTAAGACCTTGCTTTATGCCAAATTTCAGCATTCTGGGTCAACGGGAAGTACTCTATGAATTTTGATTCCCTTGAGCGTGTCGTTTATAAACGTTTTTTGCGACATAAATGAGCGTATCTTTTTTTTCGCTAACGTAGAAGTTTGATTTATTCACAGCTTCAAGGGACCACAGACCTGAATTTATGGTTTTAATTTCAACTCGATGCCTCGTTGCGTTCCCGAGATAAAGGGTCTTGACAGACAGACAGGCGGACAACAAAGTGATCCTCTATGGGTTCCCTTTATTTTGATGTATGGAACCCTAAAAAAGATTTAATTTTTATTTAAGACGGTTAAATAACGGGAAAATGAATATATGAATAAAGGAGGTCAGATAGTGTTTATTATATAACTCTCTAACTTAGAAATGAGGTAAAATATTTTTAAAAATTACACATAGCTATTTACAATTACATTTAGCTCTTCTTGAAGCATTTCGCCTCGTCGTTTATACCGCTAATGTTCTACGTAAACAATTCAACACGACGACGAACGTCATGCGATTCAGTCCAAATAGAAGAAACAAATGACACTCTATTGCGGTAGGAAACGAGACCACACGCTGGTGCGATGCGGCGATGAGCGAAGCGAAATAAAAGTTGGTTTAATATTTTTGCGCAAACTCTTGCGCGGCGGTGACATGTTTCTACATAATATTCCACAACGCCATCTAGTCCCAAACTAAGCAGAGCTTGTGGCATGAGTACGAGATAACTGATAAACATTCTTATATATTTCTAAATACACACATATTATAAATAAATTACACCCATGCACAGAACACATTATCATGCCCATCACACAAACGTTTGTGTTGGGTGGGAATCGAACCAACGACTTCCAGTATAACAGTCAGAGCCACTAACTACTAGACCAACAAATCATTCGATAACGGCGATTAAAGTGGCCACTTCGCGTGCGTGTAGGAAAGAGCCGCCGCATCGCGTTAAATTCTCGTGAACCACATCGGATCGCTTCGTAACCGCAATCCCATTGAATCAAAGTAATGCGTTGCAATACTTTTTTGTGGAAGGCCTTCCAACGCTGCGTCTTCCGGTACGTGGTTATCAGTCTAGTAAATTTCGTCCCCATCAAACATCTGTTCTGCGAGCAATGTGCCCTGCCTGCTGCCATTTAAGTTTGGTAATCCTGCGGGCTACGTCGGTCACTTTGGCATAGATAGCTTGACTTAGATAGCGCCTTTTATAATATTAGCGTGAAGATTTTATGAAACAAAATTACTAATATCCTTGTTTTAAAAATACTAGCCACATAATAATTTTCCTTCCATCTTTCCATCCCCTTTTAGAGGATTACGTCATAATAAATAATAAATTATGTATCATTAAATAAGAAAAGACTCGACTAACATAGTGACGTCATATAGGTAGTACATAATAATATTTAATGTTGCTTGATTGATCAGTACTTTTGAGGTAGTTTATTCTGAAGTTGAAGGTATCTTTATTTATAGAAAGAAAATAAATGATGACTCTAACTTATATGGATACTAGCTTCTGCCTGCGGCTTCGACCGCGGGAATGATGGTAATAGCGGACGTGACGTCGAAGTCGAAGTCAGATAATTAGTACCCTATGTCCTTCCTTGGGGTTTAAGCTTACTCTGTACCAAATTTTATCAAAATCGGTTCAGCAGTTTATAAGTGAAAGCGTAACAGACAGACAGAGTTACTTTCACATCTACACTGGTGCTATAAAGAGGTAAAGTTTGTTTTTTTTTGTTTGTAGAAAGCTGCTGTATTCCTGAGTGACATAGGCTATATTCTATGTACCTAAGCAGGCGAAACTGCGGGCAAAAACTAAAGCTAGTAAAAAATATTATTGAATTAAATACAATCTATGCAATTGAAATCTAAACACTAGAAAAGAACAAAAATATAAAATGAATACAAAAATCAAGTGTAGCTTAACCGGAAAGTTCATCATCATCATCATTTTAACCGAAAGACGTCCACTGCTGGATATAGGCCTACGCCAAGTGTCGCCACAATAAACGGCCCTGAAAGTTCAACCCGTATTTTTTTAAGTTAGGAAATCATATTATGATAAAAAAAAAATGAGTAATATTTAGCTCCAAGGTCCTAAACATTTTTCCACATTCAACCAAAACATTCTCAGCCAATAACGGTACGATTATGGAGTAACGATGCCGGATGAAAAGTGACCATCCACCGTACGGCCGGCCGCTGAATATTTGATGGTGAACCCTTCATACGCTGTAGTTATCCTCGGTTCAGAGAATTAACGGGTTATGTTACATGTTCCTGGAAGGTTTCGGGAAATATAAGCAAGAAATATTATTTGTGTGACCTTCGGACAGCAGTTCCATTTGTTTAAATGTACATAGAGTGCGGTAGATTGCACGAAAAGGTCCTCATGGCTTAGCAAACCATGTACGTTGTACGAAAGGGAACTCCGAGGTCCTGGAACTCAAACCAAAGAAAGAACATAGGAGTGGGTTTTATTCAGTAAAAGTCTGACACGCCCTCCCGCACAGCCCCAGAGCGGACATTGGATGATTTCCCACCTAAAAAATCCTTGCATAAGGCAACTGAAGGAATACTGTGGGTTATATTCAGTAAAAGTACGTAGTGTATACGCCTTCAATAATTTACATACATACCAGTGTACAAAATATAAGCAAAGATCCTAAGCAAGGAATTTTTTGGAGACAATCATATATAACTTAATTAGTTGTTATATAAGATAACGCTATGTAGTATTTTTCTTCATCTTTGATATTACATGACTCGATAAAATTCTTAATATAGCTACTGAAAAGATCCCAACGCAATCTATAGCTAGCTAAATAACAAGAACAGGAACAACTATTTGGAGACTATACAAATATTAATTTGTTGCGTACGGGAATCAAACCAGCGACATGAAACACAGCAGCCAATCGTTCAACCACTGCATTAATCTTAGCGTCTAAATGCAAAATAAACTTAATAAACAATAAACAAACTTAATATACAAAAGACACTTAAATTTATCTTACTATTTACTACTACGTTCGAGCGAACTACGTTCAGATATACAAAAAAAAATACACTCAGGCGTTGATTTACTCAAGACTGACATTGACGCGTCGAATGGCAGTTCTTTGGGCAAGAGAACCAGCTCTTTAAGAAACTTCTTCTTCTTCTCTACATTAGTGTGAAGTTTCTTTGAATCAGACACGCGCACTCGGACCCCATGACCCAAGCGTTTCAACCCCATCATTATCTTCCTGCTCTTGTCCCGTATTATTTTGGGTCGGCGCAACATTTTTTTTTTCTTCCATTCTGCCTTGTCGTTCGTCATGCTATCACTAACTTCCTTTTCTTTCATATCACTCTTCACACAATCCATCCATCTTTTCTTTTGGTCTCCCTCTCCCTTTCCATCCATCCACATGTATGCTCATTACTCTTTTAGTAACATGCGTTTCATCCCTCCCCTTTACATGACCATACCAAGACAAACGATTGTCACATGATATGACATGTAACCCCAAGCGATTCGACCCCAAACGGTAAAAAAAAAAATTTAATTACGAATAAGGTCACAATGTTTATTACTTGTATAGATTCCTATTAACTTAGTAGATTCTTCTTAAAACCATTCACGCCTATCGGCTTATCGGCTATATTTCCATATAAAAATTTCTATAGCCTCTATAATAACCAAGCCTTCTTTAACTCTTTATTGTAAACAAAAGTCTTAATATGATTTGATCCTTTTCATAATTGTGTTTTTTTTTTTTCGGGTGGTGAATCATCTGATGACATCCCCCGCTCTTGGGCGGAGCGCGAGATAGTGTCAGACTTTTACTGACTAAAAACGCACTCCTGTTCCTTCTTTGCCATTTGTTTTCCAGGGCCCCGGGGATCTCTTTCGCATCACCCATGGCCCCAGTAGGCTTCGACCCTGTCGGGCCCCTACGGTTGCTGACATCTCCTTGAGGCGCGCGTGGAACACTACGCGCCGTCGACGACTTGGGCTCCGGACGGTTACCGGACGATCGGACGGCGAGCCACCCATTGCTCGCCGTCCGCATTCACAATTGTGTTGGTGTCGTCTTTAATTCAAAGCTTCTGGTTTGAATTAAAGACGACACCATATATACGCCTAATACTTTTAGGCAAGCAAGCTCCATCGTCGAACACATCATCGCTTTCCATCAGGTGAGATAATAGTCAAGCGTGAGCCTTTCAACAACCAAATAAATTAAGAGGATCCTTTTCCACTCGCCTATCGTCAACATCGAGCATGGTCTAGAAGCTTGTTGCTTCATTTAACGCAATCCAACACGATGTCTGATGAAAGGCAATGCAAAAAAAGATAACGCCTGAAAACTCTGTTGACATTCAGTAATTCCGTGATTTACTCGAATATTTCAAAAATCTTGTTCCGGGAATTACATGTTTTTTTAATCCTTTAAAAGTTTTTCAGATAAATTGTCATCATTCGAGGAGGAGTAGGAGGGAAGCCAAAGAAAAGATGGATGGATTGTGTGAACAGTGATATGATAGAAAAGGAAGTTAGTGATAGCATGACGGTTGGCAAGATAGAATGGAAGAAAAAATCGTGTTGCGCCGACCCCAAATATAATGGGACAAGGGCAGGAAGATGATGATGATGATGTCGTCATTCAGAATCTCGATTAAATCTGCAAGACTTTGTGTATTGATGTAATTTTTTATATTTGTAGTATATGAGTACATTATGAGGGCTCAAAGTGCACTTAAAATGGTCGATTTTCAGAGGTCTTTACTAGATAAGTTTTACACAAATTTATGTTTTGATTTTGAGAAGCCTAGATAATATCCACAAGATAGCTGTTTATCCAAAATATCTAGAGAAAAGTGTGTGATCTATATATATAAAAGGAGAAACTGACTGACTGACATATCAAAGCACAGCCGAAACTTCTGGGACTAGGAGCGTGAAATTTTGCACAAGGTTTCCTTTTATGACGTAGGCGAGCACTAAGAGAGGATTTTCCAAAATTCGCTCCCTAAGGGGATGAAACGGGGGTCTAAAGTTTGTATGGAGAAACCTATTTTCAAGCGGGCGAAGCCGCTGGCAGAAGCTAGTAACATCATAATCACGTAAGAGCGGTTGTATGAAAATGTACCTCGACAAGCACGCTCTTAAGAGAAGAAAGATCAAGTTTTTTCGTTAATCAGCCAATCTATTAATAAGGAGACCTGGGTTAAAAGCTGTGTTAATATTTAATTCTAATTGCAAAGTTGACAAACTTCCGGTTATTACTGAATAAGTTAAAGATTTAGATTGTTTTAAAGTACTTTCTTGGACGAATCAGTCTGTATTTGTTTAAAATTTTGAGGCGATTCAAGAATTTAAGAAAACTTTTATTGACTCTATATAGACTTGCGTACCTTCCAATATATTATTTAAAAAGAAATCAGAAATGTTTATTTCAAATAGACCAATTACAGGCACTTTTGAATTGTCAAAATGTCGGTCACTCAAAAAAAGTGCAGCTGAATTGCACGTTCCAAAGCGTAGATCTCTATGGAGAAGAACGTGCAATAAACTCCATGGACGCTCTTTTAAATCATATTATGTGTTACCACCATTCATTATCATCTTCTTAGAGTTTTCTCAATTAGATTGGGGTCAGATTCCAATCTAACAGAATGTGGCTTATACCCGTGTTTTACATGGAGTGAATGCCTATTAGACCTTCACGACTCAGTTACTGTGTAACACGATACTCACGCCCCAGGCGCCAAGATTCTGACCCCGACTAACTTCTGACTGACTTCTGAGTCACGGTAGACGCGGGCTCGTAGACGTCGAGCAATAGGTAGCTTGCTGTCCGGCCGTCCGGTAATTGACTGGACCGAGCCCAGAGGTGAACAGCGCGTAGTGATCCGCGCACTCCTCAAAGAGATGTCAGCAAACCGTATGGGTCCAGCAGGGCCGATGCTGGCTAGCTAGGACCTCGGGGAATTTCTGGAAAGGAAACCCGTAGTCCTAGAACGCAAAGGGCAACTGAAGGACGCAGGTATGGTTTTAATCGGTAAAAGTCTGACACGCCCTTCCGCTCCGCCCAGGGCGGGAGAAGTCATTGGATAATTTACACACTAAAAAAAGACCTTCACAACTCGGTTACTGTGCAACGCGATGCTCTTTGAATAGACTGTTGATCAGACTTTCTGGCGTCTGATTAACTGTAACGATTGTCAAAGATCTACGAATGACAACCGGGACCAACGCCATTACATAATTCATTTGATACATGCATACATAATAATAATAATCCAATCCAAAAACAACTATCGCCAAAATTTCATTCTATGGTATTTTCCAGCGGTTAGGTTCCTTCCGTATTTTGTGACTGGGAGAGTTATGGCCGGGTCACAACGCTTGGACAAATAATTGTGATGCCTACAGAGTCTTGAGAGAGTGGCGAAGTGTCCCAGTATACCTTCAGTATCAGAGCCTATTTATTTGCACGTTTTTTTTAGATGTGGCGGAAATTTAGTAGAAGAACATGCGTAGGGTATTTCATAGGATGCATTTTTGAAAGTGCGCGCGGGAATTACATAATTTGATTCCGCCATCACCTTTTTACCATCGGACAACCCAACATACGGTGACCCTTAAATTGTTGACACGTCTACAGTCCGGACTTAGCATTTCGCCTCGTTGTTTATACCGCGTATATCGAAAGACTGGAACAAATTTGTCTGCTAGGGTGTTCCCGTCCGATTATAATATAGATGTTTTTAAGGCTAGCGGGTGGAAGTGACGCCCGGGTGCCACCACCTTGTGGACCGCCAGGAGGACACGGTGGAACACACGGTAGAGGTGTGCCCCGCTTGTGCAGAGCAACGCCGTGTTCTTGTGGGGACGATCGGTGGCGGCGATTTCTCTCGCCGAGTCAGCCAGCAGGGTCGAAGCCTACTGGGGTGATGCGAAAGAGATCCCCGAACCCTGGAAAAATGGCAAAGAAAGAACAGGAGTGGGTTTTTAGTCAGTAAAATTTTGACACTATCTTGCGCTCCACCCAAGAGCGTGGGATGCCATTAGATGATTTTCCCACCTGAAAAAAAAAACCGCCAGTGATTGCATCACAGCTTACCATTAGAAACCTGTCGGACAGGTACATCATCTACCCTGGTCACCAGGGAGAGTGGAAACGGCGAGCGATGTCTTGCGGTGTTGATGTCTTGATGTGTTCCGCAGGGATCGGTACTAGGACCGCCCTTGTGGAACATCGGATACGACTACGTGCTGCGCGGCGACATCCCTGACGGGGTCAGTGTAGACACGCTGGTCCTTGCGCAGGGAGAGTCGTACCAGGCGGCGGTCGAATTAGCGACACACGGGGTTGCGATAGTCGTTGATAGGATCCAGCAGTTGGGACTCGAGGTGGCGCTGCACAAGTCCGAAGCTATGTGTTTTCACGGCCCCCGGTGCGCTCCGCCTCGGCGCTCCCAATTAACGGTAGGAGGAGTTCACATCGGCGTCGGGTCGACGATGAAGTACCTGGGACTCGTCCTCGACAGCCGGTGGAATTTCGAGGAGCAGTTCCGACGTCTGGCTTCCAAACTGAATCGGACTGGGGCTGCCCTCAAACGGCTCCTGCCCAACCTCGGGGGTCCAGACGCCTCCTGCCGGAGGCTCTACGCAGGCATCATCCAGTCCATGGCCCTTTATGGGGCGCCGGTATGGGCGCCGTCACTGCGAAAGCGACCGGCGGCCCAGCTGAACGCGTGCCAGAGGGTCATGGCCATACGTATGGTGCGGGGATACCGCACGGTCTCCCGCGAAGCGGCGAGCCTCCTTGCTGGTCAGCCACCATGGGATCTGGTAGCAAAAGGCCTTGCACGCATGCACGATCTCCGCGTGGAGATGCAACGCCGGGGTGAAACTCCGCTGCCGCGACAAGTCACGGCATGGCGGAAAGAGTTCCGGCGGGATCTTATGGCGGAATGGCGACAGCGACTATCGCAACCCAGTGCTGGGCACGCCGTGATTACGGCGGTAAGTCCCCTCTTTGAGGAGTGGCTGGAAAGGCAACACGGCGTCATTACCTTCCGCATGACGCAGGTCCTCACCGGACACGGTAAGTTCGGGAAGTTCCTGCACCGGATTCGTGCGGAAGCGACGCCCGGGTGTCACCACTGTGTGGACCGCTCAGAGGACACGGTGGAGCATACGGTGGAGGTGTGCCCCGCTTGGGCAGAGCAACGCCGTGTCCTCGTGGGAGCGATCGGCGGCGGCGATCTCTCGCGCCGGGCCTTGGTACAGGCCATGATCCGGAGCGAGGAGGAATGGCAGGCGGTCGCCTCCTTCTGCGAAGCAGTAATGCTTGCAAAGGAGGCGGCCGATCGCGTGAGGCAGCAGTCCTCACGCCCCAACCGCCGCCGGGATTCCGATCCCGATTTCCGGCCACCGTAGGCGCGGGCTTGCGGACGACGAGCAATGGGTGGCTCGCCGTCCGACCGTCCGGTAACCGTCCGGACCGAGCCCAAGTCGTCAACGGCGCGTGCTGTTCCACGCGCGCCTCCAGGAGATGTCAGCAACTGTAGGAGCTCAGCAGGGTCGAAGCCTACTGGGGCCAAGGGTCTGATTCTGAAAGGAAGACTCGGCCCTGGTACGAAAGGCAACGAAGGAACAGGAGTGGGTTTTTAGTCAATAAAAGTCTGACACTATCTCCCGCCCCCCCCCAAGAGCGGGGGATGTCATAAGATGATTTTCCCACCAACAAAAAAAAAAAGCTTACCATTAGGAGGGATCACAGTCAAGCATTAGATTATATCATTAAAAAAAACTACACACTCAACCGCGACCTCCAATAAAAAAATCACTTTTTACATTACAGTTACACCAGAAAATCGTTGACCCAATAAATCTTTGTAAATATTTAACATCATTGAATATATAACCGCACATAATCAAATATTAAATGCCACGGACTGAGCCCAGAGATAAATTCAGAACGCTTCCGCTTTATCATTTTATTAACCAAAGCTGGAATTAAATCGACCAATTAATCCATGCTTGTTTTATACAGGGGTAATAATCATTATAACAATTAAAACAACAAATAGGAGAGCTCACGTAAAATAGTAATTTAATTAATACTTATGTTAAATCGTAAAACATTTTAGTAAATCAGACAATTCGTGAATTGGTTACTGTAACAAAATACTATCTAAAATATGGCGTCAAAAAATTCCTCCGCATCGCTGTCAACTGGAAGTGTGCCCAAAAAACTGGCGGCATTGCCACGTTGTATGGCAATGCTTAATCTCTGACCGAGGTAAAAACCAGCCCTTTGGTCACGTGAAGTGTCAACTAGCCGTTTGGATAATTCTTTAAAAAGGGCATGAGCACTCGGATCCCACGGCCCTCAACCCCAAACTTCTCAAAAATATAACTACCGATGAGGCGAACAGCAAGGAGCGCCTAGGCGTAGGGAAACAGCTAGGCGGAAAGTTGTATCGTCGTTGTTATATATACTTATTATATATATCTTATTATACGAGCATATAGTCTATCGTGTGTCTCGTAATTACAAGCTTTTATTTAGTTTCACCTGTCCCGATGTTTGTATGTCTGTAATCAAATCTTGCAAATTAAATTTGATTCACTTCCCGGTTACCGATTGACCTGAAATTTTGCATACATGTGTAAATCAGATGACAGTGCAAAGTTATTATGACATGGAGCTGATCTGATGATGGAACCGGAAGGTGGCCATAGGAACTCAGATAACCCTGTCGTGTTTGAATTTTTTGGAATGGTCTTGATGAGTATTAATTGTATAGGTATATACAGAGCTATAAAAGTTTGTTATGAAAAAAAATATTTTTCATAGAAAACTTGTTATCAATTTCTCTCAATATTATTTGATTCAGGCGTGACCTTCTCGAGGCGTTCGACGCAAGAGAATCAAAACGAAACGGTCGTAACTTGGCTAGGGAGGCAGGTTTAGGTGCATTTGATATTTTCTGTGACGGCACTAACGTTTAAAAAAACACGTGACCCAGTGAAAAGCCACCACGTTAACCAGACAAAAATAAAAGCCTATTTTAAGCTGAAATCATTTAAATACAAAATTTGGTCTTCGGACATATACTGGCTTATTTAAAGTGTTACACGTTCAAAGTTAGTTAATTATTTATTCTGTAAATGTAGTTCAACTGTTAGGTTAGTTACTAAAGCGTTTCTTACCTAAATTACCTACCGGTAGTAATTATCGATGAAGAAAATCCATACTTGTGTACTCAACTACTCTACCCTACTTTACGATTTCTCTATAGGAAACAACCAGTTGGAACTGTGCACTATATTATTATAAGTCAATTTCATTTTATTTTAGGTGGGAAATCATCTAATGACATCTCCCGCCCTTAGGCGGAGCGCGACTATCAGACTTTTACTGACTAAAACCCACTCCTTTTCCTTTTCCTTCGTTCCAGCGTAAGAAAACCTAGGGGGGGGGGGGGGGTTCTCTTTCACACAACCTTTGGCCCCAGGAGGCTTCGGCCCTGCTGGGCCCCTACGGTTTTGTTGACATCTAATTTTCAATTGATACCGAGTGAGTATCTATAATTGACGACCGATACTGTATCGAGTAAAAGTATCGATACGTCAATGGTATCGTTTCATCCCTACCGATAACATCTCCGTCACTCCTGAGCCAAACACACACCATACCGTGTTTATTAGCACGAACTAGTTATCTAATCTATCGTATTAAGTAATTACGAAGCACCGATCAAATCGGGTTACCTTCAATTTCTCGGGGAATATGTAGCCATGTTGGTAATTAATTTCGCCAGTTATGGCAGCTTGTTGGCATTACCTGGCCACGAATCCAGACAGGTTCTTATTGATAAGTTTCTGATCGAAAAATACCATAAAGTACGGAAATGCCACGTTAGCAATAACCAATAGGCTTAGACAAAATAACTTTTCAATACCCTTACTCGAAAACCTGCTTTTAGGCACGCAATTTACTGTTTCCTGCACTAGTGCGAAAACGTGCGCGAGCTCGCCCCCGCCACAGTTTATTGTACTTATTGTAGGCTGGATACTAAGTGATGACGCTGGAAGTCGCGTGTCAACCCCCGTTTATTTATTTCTTAGTGTATCAAAGATTGCAGGAATCCGATGGACGCGAGACGCACAGAACCGATTATTATGGCAACAGTTGGAGAAGGCCTATATCCAACAGTGGACATAGGCCGATTCCTTTGTTCTGACCACATAACTGAGCGTTGAGATGACGATGATCTACTCGAGGCGTTCGACGCCAGTTAATCGAAACGAAACGGTCGTAACTGTGCTAGGGGGCAGGTTTTCTGATTGCGATGTTAGCGCGTAAACTATCTTTCCATAATGATATGGAAAGATTCAATGGTGTGTATTATGTTAAATTTTATGTGCCCACAATAAAGAACTATGACGAAATCTTATACAAGCCCAAGTAAGAAATAAATAAAATGCCCATAATATGCAGCATAGTTGCTGACTTTATCTTGAAACAATACAAAACATCTTATCTACCTCCCAGCTCTACATCAATTCGACGTCAACAAAGTACTCTACATCCCTCGAAAGTTAACGGTCCAACTTCTGTTTTATTTGTAGACTCTATCAACATAATATATCGAGACATAGGACAGGTAGAGTAACCCTGTTACAGTCAATACGGAGTTCCGAATGTCCCTTTACTGTCCAATATAAAATGACCTTCAAATCTTCAATTTTTTGGTACAATAAAAAGTCGTCTTATACTGGTTTTGTAGGTAGAGAGTATATAGTTGTACGTACAATATTGTCGTGTTACTAACTCTAGGTAGAGATGTAGAGTCTTTTATTTGTGCCGTGTTTTCTTGTAATGTTGTTTCTGTTTTGTTGTATGGAAATGGATATTTGTTAGTAGATGCACTATCTTTATTGAATTTTTTATGGCTAATATTTGTGTACTTGGTTCTTGAAGTCTCTTGCTTTAACTATATATCTGGACTTTGTGAAGAACATTATAATTAAGGCTTAAGTTACTTGTGAATATGACCTTCTCGGGCATACTTTCTCCCGGGGATATACTAGTTATCGTAAAAAATTACCTACCGACCTACACCAAATACTTATAAATTTTTTCTTGAATATTCAACAACCTTTAGATGACGCCATGTTTAGCGCAGTGGCTGAGCGATTGACTGCTGTCCTGCGTGTTGCGGGTTCGGTTCCCGCACGGGACAAATATTTGTATGGCCTACAGATAAGTGTTCCGGGTCTGGGTGTCTTGTGTATGTGAGTTTATGTGTTTGTGAAAACACCCACGATACAGAAGTTATTTCCAATGTGAGATACAGAAGTTATTTCCAATGTGAGATACAGGAGGTATTTCCAGTGTGAGATACAGGAGTTATTTCTAGTGTGAGATATACGAGTTATTTCCAGTGTGAGATATACGAGTTATTTCCGGTGTGAGACACATGAGTTATTTCCAGTGTGAGACACAGGAGTTATTTCCAATGTGAGATACAGGAGTTATTTCTAGTGTGAAACACAGGAGTTATTTCTAGTGTGAGATATACTAGTTATTTCCAGTGTGAGATATACGAGTTATTTTCGGTGTGAGATATAAGAGTTATTTCCGGTGTGAGATATAGAAGTTATTTCCAGTGTGAGATACAGGAGTTATTTCCAGTATAAGATACAGAAATTATTTCCGGTGTGAGATATAGGAGTTATGTCCAGTGTGAGATAGGCTTGTTCTTGACCTCTATCTCACCTCGTAAGCAATGATGTGGTTGACGGTAAAGCACGCTTGCCTTCAAGCAACCTATTTATTAATTTAGGGACAATTAACAGCCACAATATATAATACTAGCTTCCGCCAGCGGCTTCACCCGCGTGAGAGTAGGTTTCTGCATACAATCTTTTGACCCACGTTTCATCCCTTTAGGGGGAAAATTTTGAAAATTCCGTTCAATTTCGTCCAAATAAAAAAAATAGAGGTTAGGTATCTCATTTTCCCGTTGCTTAGTCATACAATGAGAAGTTTAATCGGTGGTTTAAATATGTGGCTTCACCTATCAGTTGTTCTCAAATTATGGAGAAGCGTCATTATGAATGACCATCTTTAAAGTCAAAGTTGGTAGCCGACTGCACGCAGCAGCAGCAGACGACGTGTCGCAGCGACACTACTGGTTTCTACGTATTTCTATGAAATTCCCTCCGTAGTTTGCGACATGAAGCTATCGACGCGTCGTCGAGCGGCAGACGGCAGTGTCGTCCGACCGCAGATCAGTAGTGCCGCTGACGCCGGAGCAATGACACGTCGATTATTCTCGAACACGTCAGACATCTTGTTTCACAGGGCACTCGGAACCAACTGGATGCCATCTGCTGTTGCCGTCTGCAGTCGAGTTCGAAATCATGACTGCAGCGACATGACACTACGACGTGTCGTGACGACATGAAGCGACACATGTCGTCTGCTGCTGCTGCGTGCAGTCGGCTACCAACTTGTACCTTTATGTTCCCGTGACACAGTTGCAAAATAAAATAAATTTTTAGCGCAAAATCTAGGTTATTTAACGTACATTTTCACATGACAAATAACTGCCGTTAAAATATGAGGTCACTTGCCACTAATTGTGCATATAAATTAACTGCTCTATCAGTAACAGTCACATTCCGTGAAGAACTAATTGCTGTCTGCAATTATATTATACCTTCATTATCTAAGTCGTTTCAGTTACTTACATACAGAGAATAATTATTGTTAATAAGTAAAACCTTATCATCATTTGAGGCGAAAGACGTCTACTGTTGAACATAGGCCTCGCAACATGCATCTCGCCGCCTTTAAATTTCCGCGACTCTCACAAGGTTATCAGTCCACCTTGTAGGTAACCTTCCAACACTGTGTTTTTCGGTATGCGGTCGCCACTCTAGAACCTTTTCGGGCTCATTGATCGCTGTAACTGTTATCGCGTAAAAAACATATAAACTTACATACACAAGACACCAGACCCGGAATAACTATCTCTAGGGCATACAAATTAACGTTCCTTACGGGAATCGAATGCGTGAGACGTATCGCAGTAGCCAATCGCTCGACCAGTACGCTAATTGCCCCGTCAATTATGATCATCGATTTTGTTTATATATGGTTCAACCATCGATATATATGTTACGGCTAATAGCCGATGTGCAGCTACACCTAGTTTTAACCGGCTACAACTTCTATCATAATGCGTACAGCTAAGGAGTGGAATTCCCTGCCGGAGTCTGTGTTCCCTGATAGCTACAACCTAGGGGTCTTTAAGGCAAGAGTGAATAGGTTACTTCTAGGCAAGCGTGCTCTATCTTCGGCCACATCATCGCTTACCATCAGGTGAGATAGTGGTCAAACGCGAGCCTATCAATTAATAAATAAATAAAAATAAATAAAATAACTAGGTGCAGCTGCCCACATGTGATTAAACTTAGATGTACTCGTATCCTACTTATCTTAGGTTAGAACTAGGTTTAGCTTTCATTATAGCGGCTAAAACTCAATGCAGCCGCACAAAGGTGGTTAAACTTAGGTGTGTCCTAATTATCATCGGCTAGAAGTAGGTTTTCAGAGCAGTTAAGCATTTTGGTTTTAGTTTTGAGTTTCTTATCTTGCGTTTCCCGATTGATACGATTATATTGAAAAAATAAAAGACAGGGATGTTGAAGTAGCATATATAATATTAAAATATAAGTACCTTATTAATAAAAATAAAAAAAATATCATTAATCTTCTCTTCAGAAGTAAAAGAACTATCTTATGCTCAAATATAAAAAATAAACATAAAAATACAAGTTTTATTTCGTAACTATGAAAAAATCAATCAAGTTTTTGTACTCTTCTGGCATTTTATTATTTTAAAATAAATAAGACAACTTTTTAACTCTTCATGTGATATAGTATATTGCAAGAATGTCTATCACTTATTTGAACAATATAAACTGGAATGACATTTAGAGTTACACAAAATATCGGCTGCTTTACCTACTGACTGTATTTGGTTTTTACCACAGAGGGACTTCATATTAAAGTACCCTAATTCATTATAAATTTCATTAAGTACCTACGATTTTCATTTCCGTACATATTATAATTTAACAGAATTATAAATCTTGTTTCGGACTGATATGGCTTATCTGAGGTAAGATGTCTAGTCTACGCAATGCTGAACTGCTCTTAAAACCTAATTCTAGCCGATGATAAATATAAAATAGGATACACCTAAGTTTAACCACCGATGTGCGGCTGCACCTACTTTTAGTCGCTCTTATGAAGGCTAAACCTAGTTCTAACCTAAAATAAGTAGGATACATCTAAGGTTAACCTCACGTGACCGGCTGCACCTAGTTGTAGCCAGCTAAAACTAGATCTAGCCGCATTTCGGCTAATAGCCGTAACATATATAGCTGCCAATGTTTGAACATAAGTCGATAGGTTCAACGCATTTATTTCAACTTCAATAAATACTGAAAATAAACGAAACAAAAGTGTCTTTATCTTAAGTACCTAATGAATAAGTCATCACAAGGTTCTAGCTAGACAAATTGACATTCTAGCGAATTCGATTATTGAAATGCGAAAATGGAATTGACCTTGAGACATTTGGTTTTTTTTTTTTAAATAATATAAACAAGAGCTTTACTGCGATCCCACCTGATCGTAAGCAATAATGTGATCGGCGACCCGGCTTCGCGTGACCCAAGGCTTTTTTTTATTTGAGAAATCATCATGACTTGAGTAAGGGAATGTCAGACTTTTATTAATTAAAATGCACAGGGTTCCTTCAGTTGCCCTTTTGCCAGGGCCACGGTAACTCTACCAAAAAATCCGCAGGCAAAGTGACCCAAGGCCTGAATTTTACCCTGGATGGAGGATAAGCATTGCCAAACAGTGTGGCAATACCGCCAGTCTTTATAGCACACTACACGACAGCAATGCTAAAGAGTTTATCGACGCCATTTTTTGATTTTTTTATTGGCTAGTTTTCACATCGGTTCCCAAATAGTGATAGGAGGGGTTCACATCAGCGTCGGGTCGGCGATGAACTACCTGGGTCTCATATTCGATAGCCAGTGGAATTTCGAGGAGCACTCCCGACGTCTGGCTCCCAAACTGGAACGGACCGGCCCTGCCTTCAAGCGGCTCCTGCCCAATCTAGGGGTTCAGACACCACCTGCCGGAGGCTCTACGCGGGGATTGTTCGGTCCATGGCCCTTTACGAATTCACTGCACTAATTTACCTGGAGGTGCTACGGGTCCGAATTTAAGTTCCCGTAGCACCCCCAGGGGTATCTTCCAGGGGACCCACAGGTCCGGAATGTAATTAGTAGAGAGTCAAACGCGAACCTATTCAAAATAAAAGAAGTGTCAACGAGGTGTTTGAAAACTTATAGGTTCAAATGAAAGTTTCAGCTACCTACTGAATAAGTCATTAGCAGATTTTTCTAGTAACAAGGCTTCAAAAAATATTAAGTAAAAATCTTCCAATTTCTGTCTATTTGAAAAATCCTCACGTTCAACTTAATGTTCGCAATTTTCTTTTTAACTCTTCATTTGCTCTTGACAGAGACGACATTATCTGACGTCTAGGAGAGAAAATGAAGACTTGAGAAAAATAAAATTTATTTTACTTTTATAGAAATAATAATGTAAATTTAAATTACTCAATTGTGTTCAATCAACACATCTCACCCTAAAGGGCCTATTACACTACGCGATATTCAGCACACGATATCAAGACTGTCTTATTTTTTGTTCCGAGTAACACCGGTCTTACTTAACTCTTATTACACTACGCGAGATCGACTGAGACTGTCTGAATATCGAGTAGTGTAATAGGCCTTCAAGGCCCCTCGCCAAAGGTGATTCTTTGTAGCGATTCAGTAGTGATGCTGTCGCGCGTTCGCTTCGATACAGTCTGTTTGCCCTCGCACACTCCACGATTCTCAGTCGCAATGCAAACGCGATACTATCGCGACGCAAACGCGATTTAATAACGGCACAAAAATGAAGTTTTCGTATGTTTTTGGTTTTACTCACGCCCCAGCCTCCCTTAGTTCTCATCGGACACGGTCGCGCGTTTAAATCGATACAGTCGCGATGTTGTAGCACGTTAGTAGCGATGCTACAATAAATTCGCCGTGGGCGAAAATTACAATTTGTTAGAAATGAGTTTGAAAGTCTAAAAATTATGTTGTTGAGTCCAGTTGAAAATCAGCGTCAGGCACTAGTTGTCTGGCATTCACGCTAAACCTGGGCCTGTTTAGTGCAGCCGTGAGCCACACTATTTTCTTTTTTTTTTATTGCACACAAAACATAAATACAATTTTTTTTTTTAATATTTTATCTAATCTATACTGTCCCACACGGATATCTATGGTCCCACAGCTGGGCAAAGCTCTCCCTCCATTCCTCCCATTGCTCTCCTTACTGAGTCGATTCTGGAAGATATCTAAGCCGTATCGCCATCTTCTTGGACTGCCGCGGCCCCGTCGTGCGATTTCAGGGCATCAATTTTGTGTTTTAGTATAACATGTTTAAACCGACTTCACAAAAAATTATGATGAAGACTAAATACAAAAATAAAAGTAAAAGAAAAGTAGATGCGCAATGGCCAGTTTAATCCAGAATTTGGGATTTCTTACGGCAAACCTCTTATTTGTACACGACAGTATACATAAGAGCACAACAAATACTAAAATCCACCTAATAATACACCAGGCCGTCGCCTCCTTCTGCGAAGCAGTAATGTTAGCGAAGGAGGAGGCTGCACGCGTGAGGGAACGAAGGTCCAATTCCGACCCCGACTACCAGCCACGGTAGACGCGGGCTTGCGGACGTCGAGCACTGGGTAGCTCGCCGTCCGGCTGTTTGGAAATTAACCGTACCGAGCCCAGTCGTTAACAGCGCGTTGTGATCCTCGCGCTCCTCAAAGAGATGTCAGCAAACCGTAGGGGCCCAGTGGGGCCGATGCCCTCTAGCTAGGACCGCGGAGAATTTCCGAAAGGGCAACCCGTAGTCCTAGTACGCAAAGGGTAATTGAAGGACACGGGTGTGGTTTTAGTCAGTAAAAGTCTGACACGCCCTCGCGCTCCACCCAGAGCGCGAGAAGTCATTTGGATGATTTCCCACCTTAACAAAAAAAAAACCTAATAAAAGGTGTATTATTATAAAAAACCTAATAATACACCTTCTTAAATAAACATTGTGTGTATGTTATGTTTAACAATTTAATTTTTATTTTTGTTTATTTTTTCATTCAAACTTTCTGTTATGTACCTTTGTGTTTGTGTCAACTAAATGTAATTCTATTTGACTGACCTGTTGGTCTAGTGGTTAGTGGCCCTGACTGCTACGCTGGAGGTCGTGGGTTCGATTCCCACCCAGGACAAATGTTTGTCTGATGAGCGCGATCATTTGTAATACGCATGTATTAAGAAATATTTAAGTATACTCATAACACAAGCTCTGCTTAGCTTGGGTCTAGACGGCGTTATGTGATAGTTGTGTGCATATTATTATTATATTATTTATTATTATTTCTTTCTTTTTAATTATAAGGGCTAGAATAAGTTATCTCTTGTTAATAGGTAAGTCAGGCGTGACAAAGTAAATACATTTGTTTTTACCTGATATCTGTTTATGAAATACCCAATTTTCCCGAATAATTTGTTGGTTTCCTAGACTAGCTAGACACGTTATATGACGCAACAAAAGGTACACATTCTGGTACAAAAGACTTCTGTATATTGTTCAGTTCTAACCCAAAATCTAGGCAGACCGAACGTTGCTAGAGCTTGTGTATTAGGGACCTGGATTGGGCACCTTTTCGTGTACGTTATAGAGGTCTATGCCTGGGAATTGAGACTAAATACCAAGGTACCTTTTGAGGTTTAGTATTTTCAAGGTGATCAAGATATTAGGAACATTTTATTTCGAAATGCAAACCTGCTTTTCATGTCGATACACAAGTAAACAGTCTTATGTAATCACCAACGTCATATTCAAAACCTCAAAAGGACTATTAGTACTTTTATATTTTATCCCAAATAAATGGGTAAAGGCGAAAGTTTGTATTTGTATCTCTTTATGTGTGTGTATGTATGTTACTCCTTCACGCAGAACGAATTTGGATGAAATTTAACAAATGAATATACCATGTCCTAAAAAAGCCATTTTAATAAACTTAAAACTTAAACTCAAAACATTTCAAGTAAACCATCAGGCACTTTTTAAATTATTAAAGTCGGGCAGTCACAAAAAAGTTGAAGGTATTTGCACATTCTATGGAGAAAAATGAGGAAGAAACTCCGGGTCTGCTTCTGAAAGACAGGCTCGGCCCTGGTATGAAAGGCAACGAAGGTACATCAGTGGGTTTTTAATCAATAAAAGTCTGACAGGCCCTCTCGCTCCACCCAAGAGCGGGGGATGCCATTGGATGATTTTCCCTGTTCGTTGTCACTAGTACCATTAACAGTTCCATGATGGAACTACTGAGGTTTTTTAAATCGCTATTTCCATTTTAAAAGAATCTGGAAATAATGGAACTAATGTTGAATTTTATTATCACTAGTTCCACATTATTTTTTATTGTATTACAAAATTGTGGTTACATCGGGAGAACTTCATTGAAATTGTGAGAACTATGTAGAAAGTCGTAGACTTTTTCAGTCAGGAGTACCGTAGGAATACAGAAGTTAATAAAATAGGTAATATTTTATTGGGATAAATTCCTACTTTCGCGCCAGCCAAATTGCAGCTAAATATAGATAAAGTTATTAGCTACAATACAATAGATTTTGGTAGCATAATCAGCCTTTTTAATGTTCCCACTGCTGGGACTCATACTAACTTCTTCTCTCTAGAAGAGGAAATGGGCCATAATCCACCACGCAGGCCCAGTGCGGATTGGTGAATGTCACATGTCTTCGAATTTTCAGGTCTAGGACATGCCGGTTTCCTCACGATGTTTTCCTTCACCGTTTTAAGAGTACTGGTAATGAAATAAATTACACAAAGTAATGCAGCCTGGCTGAGTTTGGACCCGCGACCTACAACTCGGAAGTCGGGGCTGTTACCACTTGGCCATCACTGCTCTTTATAGATTCTGAACTGTCAGATAAAATAGTGATCGTAACACATTACTGTGTAACATAATTTAAAAAAAAAAAACTAACAATTTATTTACCGAAACGCAACACAAAATAGTACCAAAGACAGATAAACCCGTAAAAAAAACAAAAACAAATCATCCGTCACATCAACTCGAGGAAAAACGCGGAAACATTTCACAAGTCATCTCGGACACACCATTCACTACATCCAAGATAAACTTAAATACAAAACATACGGAACCCTTCTCTCTCACACTATATAAGTTTTTGTTTTATAGCCCATAGGCCCGACCTTTCCAGGGATCGGTCATCTATCGCGCTATCAAATCTAGGAGACGGACAGAACTAAAGGTAGCGGCCCTGTTTGATTGCGTGCCAACGATCTTGCCCTGATATAGAAATGTTTATGGCTTCGACTGTAGAGGTCGGCTGTAAACCTTCAAGTGAGCTTGAAATTCGTTTCTGAAAGTTATAGGCAGTTTGATGTATTTGGTAGAATTGTTATGAATAGATTTCTGTTGTGACGTAGTCAAACTGGTGTCACGGTTGGCGCAGCGGTTGCACATTTTGGATACGCCACAATTATGACAGTAAGTCCCCTCTTTGAGGTGTGGCAGAAGCGGCAACACGGCTACCTCATCTTCCGCATGACGCAGGTCCTGCGCATCATGGCATCCTTGGTTCCTGGATCGGATTCATGCGGAAGAAACGCCCGGGTGTCACCATTGTGTGGACCGCCCGGAGGACACGGTGGAGCATACGGTGGAGGTGTGCCCCGCTTATGCGTTAACATTACATAAACTCGATAATTTATTTTGATTAAAATTTATGCCAAGTTTAAGGATTGGTGCCAAGGAATAAGATTCTCATATACAATTTTTAGCCTCCCTTGAATCGATTTATATGGACAGTAATTCGTTAAATCACGAACATGACGCGTGTATCGGCAACACTTAGCTTAAACATTTTGTTCACTAAGGGTGGAATTTACCACAAAACTAATCGCGTTTTAAGATATGGCTCGCATAATCGTGTTTAGCCGCTGTCACTAGTGGTCACATGTCTGTATTTTTCTTTTGTTGTATTTTTACAAGTGACACTAGTGACAGCGGCTAAACGCGATTATGCGAGCCAAACGTTAAAACGCGATTAGTTTTATTGGTGAATTCCGCCCTAAGCTGTAATATTTAGTTGACAGATATAATGCATTGGTGAGCAAGGTAAGCATTTGCAAGCCGTTTTGATTAATAGTTTTTCCGTTTCTTCAGCAAGAAAATCTTATCTTCATGATAAGATTCAAACAAATGCCTTTGGTTCCTTGTAGAAACATTTTTCAAGTACCTTTCGTTCCACGCGCGCCTCTTGGAGGTGTCAGCAAGACCGTTGTGTAGGTCGAAGCCTACTTGGGCCATAGGTTGTGCAAAAGAGAACTCCGGGGTCCTGGAACGAAGGCAAAGAAGTAACATAGGAGTAGGTTTTAGTCAGTAAGAGTCTGACACCGCTAACTCCGCCCTAGAGCGGGAAAAGTCATTGATGACCTAAAAAAAAGGTAAAGCAACGTAAAATAAACTTTTTATTCAAATCTAAAATTTAAAGTAAGCATAAAATACTTACAAATAATGTTTCTAGAAACCAAGAATTACTCGGAATTACAGTGTAAACAAAATAACATATAAGTATGTTCCAAGTCGAGAGCTTGTCGAAAGTTTGGAGATCCTTTCGCACTTAAGTACGCGGGATCGAGTGCCGACCTTCCTCAACTTGAGAGAATATTCATTACTTCTTTAGTAATGTGGATTGGAATATATTGGGACACAATAAGATAGAATTAGCGTGTAAACTGGAAAGATGTGCTGCTTAAATTAATTTCTAGAGAAAATAGGGTGACTTCTTCCATCTCTCGTTTTGGCTAGAAATAAAGAAGTTAACATATCTCGTGGTATCTATCTACTCTAATGTAAGAAAATCGGCCAAGTGCGAGTGGGACTCACGAAGGGTCCCGTACTGTCCGTAGCAAAATACAAGCAAAAGAATCACGTGTGTTGTACGGGAGCTCCCTTAAATATTTATTTTATTCTGTATTTTAGTATTTGTTGTTATAGCGGCAACAAAAATACATCATCTGTGAAAATTTCAATGGTGTGGTGGTGGTGGTGGTGGAGTTCATGAGATACAGCCTGTTAACAGACGGACAGACAGACGGACGGACAGCGGAATCTTAGTAACACAGTCCCGTTTTACCCTTTGGTTTGGGAACCCTAAAAAGATGCATAAAAAAATGTTATATCAACATGGTTGGTGTCACGACGACACAGAAAAGTTATTGGCTGTCGTAAGTAAAATAACTTTAAGTTTGATTTGGAAAAAAGGGCAAACTACTCGAATTATTGCTTATTACTTGTCAGCATCCACGTACTAAAAATCTGTGTGAACACATTTACCTGACTTTTTTGACTGGCCTGTTGGTCTAGTGGTTAGTGGCCCTGACTGCTATACCGGAGGTCGTGCTTTCGATTCCCACCCAGGACAAATGTGTGTGTGATGAGCACGATCATTCGTTCTGTATCTGGGTGTAATTTATCTATGTATCATATGTATGTATTTAGAAATATATAAGTAGGTTTATCAGTTGTCTAGTACCCATAACACAAGCTCTGCTTAGCTTGGGGCTAGACGGCGTTGTGTGATAGTTGTGGAATATTATTATTATTATTTAAAGTACAATGTTCTTCAAGATACAAGATTAATTCCTAGTTAAAAGGATATTTCTTGTTTTCCACAATGTCAATGGATAAAGTGAGAAATGAGTATATTAGAGGAAGTTTGAAAGTGGCGTCAGTGACTGAAAAGTTGAAGGGAAATCGTTTGTCTTGATATGGTCATGCAAAGGGGAGGGATGAAACGCATGTTACTAAAAGAGTAATAAGCATACATGTGGATGGATGGAAAGGGAGAGCGAGACCAAAGAAAAGATGAATGGATTGTGTGAAGAGTGATATGACAGAAAAGGAAGTTAGTGATAGCTTGACGAGTGACAGGGCAGAATTGAAGAAAAAGACGTTTTGCGCTGACCCCAAATAAAACGGGACAGGGCAGGAAGATGATGATGAATATTGATGTATTTTAAGTTTAAGTATTTAAGTTTCTATATTATAATTTCTTATCTCATTGTGTGTACCTGTGTGCCATATAAACGTCTTCTCTTTCTTTCTTCTTTCTTTCTATTGGTCTTATTACATGAAAGACTCTCAATTTTGGATTGTCATCACTGATGTTACTTATAGGCTTTTTTTAGTATCATGTATTATTGATAGGCTCGCGGTTGACCACTATAAGATGTGGTCATTAGTGAAGGACGCTTACCTAAAAGCAAGCTATTACTATACTCTTGACTTAAAGACTGCTAAGTTGGGTTAGGTCAATCTTTTTGCGCTCAAATCTTTTTACATTATTTACTCCCTATATCACTATTTTTAGGTGGAACATCACCGAATAATTCCTCCCGCTTTAGGTGGAGAGACAGGGAGTGCATAAAGAGAGAGAGAGAGAGAACAGTGGTGGCCGAGTGGTAACGGCCCCGACTTACGAGTTGTAGGTCGCGGGTTCAAACCCAGACAGGCGCATTGCTTTGTGTAATTTATTTCATCACCGCTGCTCTCAAAACTGTGAAGGAAAACATCGTGAGGAAACCAGCATGTCCTAGAACCAAAAATTTAAAGACATGTGACATTCACCAACCCGCACTGGGCCCGCGTCGTGGATTACGGCCCATTCCCTCTCCTAGAAAGGAGACCTGAGCCCCAGCAGTTGGAACATTTAAAGGCTGATTATGTAATGTTAAGGGCATATACAATACTGCTATGCGACATAAATACAAAACTGCGATGCGACATCGCAACGAAAAAATCTGCGAGCTTATTATGGTCCAAGCTCTGCTTAGCTTGGGACTAGACGGCGTTGTGTGATAGTTGTGTGAATATTATTATTTTTATCCATATAGTTTACATTTTTAAATATTTCTTTAAAAAACATATAAAAAAAAAACATTTAAAAATATAAAAAATAGTCGTCCGCCGGTGTCGGGAACAGGGTCCAAGCTATCGGTGGTTCGGGCTTCAGAGACAGGAACCTCCTCACAATGCGAGCCGTATCGAGGAGTACTGCCTTTTGTATCAGGCCCTTGATCCAACCGCGCAACGACAGCTTCGACAGAATATTATTATTATTATTATGACCAATTGTCCACAATGTACCGGTGGCGCATCGTCGCCGTCGTACACCTGGTGGTCCGATGTATTTAAAATTGTTTTATCTCGTTTGCTTTTCTACTAATTTTTATTTTGTTTTAACTGTTAATATTCTATTTTTGTATATTTATTGATTAACGGTTATATAACAAACTATTCGCATCGCAGCTTCATGCGATGCGGCGCCGTATCGCATCGTAATTTTGTATGGAAGCCTTAAACCCTGCCTGAAGACTGAAGGAATACCATCGGTTTCCCTTTTCGTTCCTACGCCACGGTTACTCTTTCGAGTAATCCCGCATCTGTCTAGCCATATCAGAGGACAATCTAGCGTAAGTCAAAACATATAAAATAAAATTGTTTTTTCTTTTTCACAGGTAAGTAACGCCTCCATGATGGATTCTGGTAAGCTTATACATTTCGTTTCTATCCGACGATCCGACATAACAATGTCGTCCTCATCCTACATTGCTGATAATGAAAAATATTTATCTTACTTGTTTTCCTTTTAAGGCTGTCTCACAAGACAGATGTATTATATAAAAATGTATAGTATACTAGTATAATCTAGCTGGTATATTTACTAACATTTGTACTCTGGTCTAGTAGATTATTTCATTTAACCCCAAACGAACGCCGGCGTTTGCTCTCTCATTGTCTTTCTAACATCCGTGGCATCACCGCAGGCCCTAACAGAATACCAGCGCTGCGTTATCTATCGTTTTAAATATCGCAGCATAATTATGCTGAGTTAGGCGCCTTTTTGACCTTGCACAGATCATACAGTTATTATTATTATTATTATTTTATAAGTACTTAACTCTACTATATTTTAATTCTAATGTATTCTACTGTTTTTTTTTTAATTTTACTGTATGTGTGAGGTACGAATAAAAGTTTTTTCTTTATTTCTTTCTTTCGTTCTTTCTTACTTTCTTTCTTCCTTTCTTTCTAATTACGGTATTCGAAAGATTAATATTTCTTTTCAACTGGCTATATTTACTAACGTTATGGATCATTTGTTGTCTGTGAAATAAATAAATAATAATAATAGACGGAAATATAAGGTGCTGCAGGGGCTGATACATAGCAGAAATAGTGTTTAATTATCAAATGTATTAAAAATATTGTTTAAAGATAAGTTATAATTTATATCTTACTTATGTAATTTTTTTACTTAAAAGTATGCTCTGTCTTAATCAAGTGACGCTTAGCTCTAAGCAATAAGTATAAATAAATTTACGGCTATTGCGTAAATTTCGTAAATTCCGCGGAATCATAGCAATATGTTTAGTTTTCGTATGTGACGGGTTTCATAGTTATCCACGTGTAATGAAATATTGCAAGGACTTGTTTGTCAGTTCGTATTGTTTAGATCCTTGAAAAAGTGTGAAAATAACTGAAAGTAAAACTTTTTTTTTTAATCTAAGTGACGCTGCAACGTTACCCAGTGTCCCGCAACGTGCCCCTCAACATTTAAAAATGCATTTACGTGACACGGGGCATATTGTTTGTCCCTTGCTCGAGCCAGCCCGCGTCGCTGTACCGTAGTTTTAAAATTCCCCGATAATAATAATAAAATCCCCCCCCCCCAGCGACGCCCTAAGCCGAGGTCCGTACCCCACAGGGGGTGCCCTTAGCGTGTAGTCGCTTAGTTTGTAAGGTTAGTTAAGTAAGCCCTGGCTGGAGGCTTTGATTCTCGAATCGAGGCCGCCACAGGCAAGTCCGGTTAAGCAACCTCCTAGGTTGACCTGCGAGAGGCCACACACAAAAAAAAAAGAAAGCATATTGTTAGATAATTTAACAGCGTTGCACAGCATGTTGGGGGACATATTGTCCCCAAGTGTATCTGAGGTTTAAATCTAAGAGATTTGCGATTAGTTACCCACTTAGATGGAAACTGATAAAAAATGTTTGAAAAATCGAACAAAACTATGCCTATATGCATTGAAATATAAAAAGCCCAGTACAAACACTCATCGGCGCCCATCAATTAATCATCGTGAAATATTGTGCGCACTCCAAGCAGAACTGATAAACGATTTAAATAAATATCGTGAAAAGCATTTTATATGAGCATGTTTGCGCTTTTTGTTGGTTGGTGTTTAATGTGGAGATATAAAGTACTTGGGGATTTTTTTTTAAATGTTTTGAAACTTTTTAAAGTTATTTTAAAGCTAACTAAATCTTGACTTTGAATCCAAAACAAATTTGACGATGTAGTAAAAAGTGACCAGTGACGTTTAATTTAATTGAAATGGAACTGTAAATAATATCGTAACCAGGCATATATTGATTGAAATTAAAACTGACATAAATATTGTAACCAGTGTCATTGTGACTATTAACCTACTTAATTTTAATTGAAAATGACATTCTTATGAATATTGTAACCGATTTAATGATAACCAGAATTGTATTTTATTTTATGCAATTTTTGACTTATAAATATTGTAAGCCCCATGGGTATGTTACAGCGATAAACAACAAATAATCATAAGATCTGACCATACACCTGTAACAAACAATAAATGAATTATTATTATTATTAACTTGTTAAGCTACCTAAGCTTTTGCCAAGGTTTCACCGACGTGAAAGTAAAAAATATAGGTACATCACTCAGTGCTAAAGTAGCATTCTACTAATGAAAGATCTTTTAAAATCGGTCCAGTAGTTTTTGAATTTATTCATCACAAAAAAGAAAACAAATCTTAACTCATTATTTAATAACTAGCTTTTGCCAGCGGCTTCGCCCGCGTGTATGTTTCTCCATACAAACTTTAGACCTCCGTTTCATCCCGTTAGGGGCTGAATTATAGAAAATCCTTTCTTAATGCTCACCTACATCATAAAAGGAAACTTTGTGCAAAATTTCACGGTCCTAGGCCCAGTAGTTTCGGCTGTGCGTTGATATGTCAGTAAGTCAGTTTCTCGTTTTATATATATAGATAATGAATTAAGACTTGTTTTAGTCCTGAGCACTAGCTAGTCTATATTAATATGTAGACTAGCTGGTGCTCGGAACTTCAACCGCGTCAGACTCGTAATACAGTACAATGCCATTTGATCACAATTTCATGAAATTTTTATTTTTTACGAGGGGAACCACAATTCTTTTTCTATAACAAAACCTCAGTTAATCCTCATAATATCAGCTATCAGACAGAAAAAGTTCCGAAATCGGTCCTGCCATTTCGGAGATAAGCCGAACATTTAAGAAAAAATTAAAAAAAATTGCCTTTTTGTTATAGCAAGGTATTAGTCTGAGTAGCAAGGTATTGAATATACTTTCATATGCATTTAGTAAAGAAAATGCTATTTCGATTAATGATATTACAAATAGACATTTCAATTTTGTTTGTATGTCATAAATATATTCGTCATAGCAAAAAATAAAAAAAAATGTCGCAGACAAGTTTTGGGAACACTTTCATTGTGCGTACAGCTAAACCTAAAATCTGTGTGTTTCCTGATAGAGCAGCTACAACCTTAGGTTACTTTTAGGTAAACATGCTCCATCGTTGACTAAATCATCGCTAACCATCAGCCCCCCTAGCCGTGTTACAACCGTTTCGTTTCGATTCTATTTTCACTGGTCACCTCGTGTTGGCCATGCCTCCAATTTCTTTGTCACCCCTTAACTTGCAATAGTTATGCAAACGTAATAAAACATTTAATAAAGATTTTCGTAATGAGTTCTTTGCATGTCTATAAATAACATTCATAAATGCATGTAAACAACAATAATTCATTACTGTAAAGTATTGCATTTTATAGACGACATTACCATTATTTTATTTACTTACTATACTAATTCGAATTAATTCACTTTATAGTTAAATGTGTGGAATGTAACAAGAACATGCATGATTGATTTTATAAATAAACATGGATACCTACTGAAAAAATCTCAAAGTTCCATATACTTTCACCCAACCACGCCCCACGTCGTCGTCGTCGTCGCCGTCGTGTAGTTGTGGGTTTTACTTTTTTTTTACTTTCTTTCTTTCTTTTTTTTTCAGTATCTCCATAAACTTTTCCCAACTAGCTTGGAGTCAACTTCCAGTCTATCCAGATGCAGCTGAATACTAGTTTGGAGGTAGCTGGAACAGAGAGAGTAAAGTCCCGCAAACCTTCGATGAAAAGGGAGGATCCTCCGACCAGACGGATGTTATGTCTGGTGGGCAGCTGCCCGATAGTTGATTTCGGGCTGTCGTATATATTCAAATCGCGCGGAGAACTTTGATTGCACGATGCAGGATTAGTTCTTATGTAACACCATAGATGTCGCTACACTCGTGTTTTACATGGTGGCCTATCAGACCTCCACAATCCAGTTATCGGTAAACAGGAAATTCCTTAGATACACTGATGGTCAGACTTTCTTGAACGACTATCAAAGATCTACGAATGACAACCGGGACAATTGTTTTTTTTTTATTCAGGTCAATTTTACTTGCAATTGAGTGATTACTTAATTGCAAGAAAACTAACTCCTACTTAATTTCCTACGTGTTTTCACTGACTCAATAATTCCACAGAAACCTTGACCAATTGCCTAGACAGGTAATTATCACAGAGATAGCATCAGCCAATGTGTATTTGTCGTGCCAAAGAGTGGAAGGCAAGTGTAATGAATGGTTACGATGGCGGAAAGTGATGGCTTCTGCGAAACCTCATGTGACCTTTAGAAAATGCATTAGTAGCTGCATTAGGTATGCTGGGTAAAAACGAATTATTGTAAAATTACTGTTTGTTAATGCCATATTCAGTTGTTTAGTGAGTAAAGGAAGATACCCTGAAATGCTGCTAATTGGTTTTGTGTTTAATTGTTGATAGGCTCGTGTTTGACCATTTATTTATTTATTATTTATTTATTAAAACTTCATGCAACACAAAAGTACAAAGGCGGACTTAATGCCTTAGGCATTCTCTACCAGTCAACCTAGGGTGGTGGATCTTATCTGATGGAAATCGACGATGTGGTCGGCGGTCTTCTTGACTTAAACGTCCCCAGGTTGTAGCACACAAAACATATCAGCACACATCGGGAAATACAGGCTCCACCAGGGAATTCCACTCCTTAGCTGTATTATAAAGCTAACGGTTTTTTTTATAGGAATTCATCATCATCATTTCAGCCGAAAGACGTCCACTGCTGGACATAGGCCTCCCCCAAGTGTCGCCATAATGAACGGTCCTGTGCGTCTCGCATCCATCGGACTCCCGCAACCGTTACCAAGTCATCGGTCCACCTTGTAGGAGGCCTTCCAACGCTACGTCTTCCGTTACGTGGCCGCCATTCCAGAACCTTTCGGCCCCAACGGCCATCTGTTCTGCGAGCAATGTGCCCTGCCCATTGCCACTTTAGTTTGGCGATTCTTCGTGCTATGTCGGTAACCTTGATTCTCTTGCGGATATCCTCATTCCTGATTCGATCACGCAAGGAAACTCCGAGCATAGCCCTTCCCATTGCCCTTTGGGTGACTTCAAGTCTTCTGATGAGGCGCATTGTAAGCGACCACGTTTCGGAGCCATATGTCATCACTGGCAACACGCACTGGTCATAGACTTTCGTCTTGAGACACTGTGGTATATTGGACGAGAAGATACCGCGCAGCGCGTATGCGCGCAGTTATAGGAATTACTGGTTCGAAATTAAATAATCTTTAAGTGTTTGATAGTCTATAATTATACTGGCGAAGGCTGTTGGCTACATAACATTAGGCTACGACTCAAGAGAGCGGAGTAGTAACTAAAGACGCGGGTGAAACCGCAGGGGATAGTTAGTAGTATTATTATTCTCAAAGCAGGTTTGTTCGTAAGGGTCCCGCGGCTCTGTATCGGAAAGAGTAACTAAAAGAACACGGTTGGGTTTTATGTTTGATGATTTCCCATCCCACCCCCACAAACTCTTTTTCTTCAACAGACACAAAGCTTTTTTAGGGTTTCGTAACTCAAAAGAAAAAAAAGAAAGCCTAATACGATAACTTTGTTGTACGTCTGTCTGTCTGTCAAGACCCTTTATCTTGGGAACACCTGCAGGTATCGAGTTGAAATTAAAACTGACACGACACATTAAAGCTGTAAAAAAATCCTCAAACTTCTAAGTTATCGAAAAACAAAATACGGCCGTTTATGTCGCAAAAAATGTATATTTCGACACTCTCAAGAGAATCAAAATTCATAGGGTACTTCCCGTTGACCCAGAATCCTGAAATTTGGGATAAAGCAAGGTCTTTTAGCATAGGTATAGGATAAATCTGAAAATAGTGAATTTGTTATTACGTCGGCAACGTTGCTGCGCCATGTAGACGGAGCGTTGCGCGTCATGTTGGGGGAACATTTTGTCTCCTAATATATCTGAGGTTTTATTATTTACAGGCTCGCGCTTAACTACTATCTCACGTAGTGTAAAGCGACGATGCGGTCGACGATAGAATACGCTTGCCTAGAAGTGACCTATTTACTCTTGACTTAAAGATCCCAGGATAGGGGGGTCTAGCCAAGTTACGATCGTTTTGTTTGCGTCGAACGCCTCGAGTAGGCCACGCCTCCTATTCCTTTGTTGTGACCACGTGACTGAGCGTGGAGATGACAAAGGAATCGGAGGCGTGGCCAACTCGAGGCGTTCGACGCAAACGAAACGATTGTAAGTTGGCTAGGGGCGCAGACTCCGCTATTTTGTAAGTACGTTATTGATGAAAACATGCTAAACACTTAGTGTTTTCAAAGGAAGCAAACATCTATTCCCCAGGAACCCTAAATCCGTTAAAAAAAACTCTCGATAACAAACATTGCTTATACTCTTTCATTTGCGTTCTTTCAATGGATAATGGACTAAGAAGTTTTTAAAGCGATTTCTCTTACAAGACGATTTATTACCTGCCGATGAAGACGTGATCGATATGCTTTGGAATTAGGCTGATTGCATGAGGAAGATTGAGGACCTTATTTATTTATTTATGTACAGACAAACACCTAAAAATGAAAATAACAAAAGCAGATAGAAGAGCACAAAGGACCTTGTTTTTGATTATCAAATAAATTTGATAGTTTCTAACGGGCTTGACAATCTTTATTTTAAACTAGCTATCCCATAATCATCAAATAACCATAATTCAATACACTTACTCGAAAACTCGCTCTTATCCCATCGCTTTTAGGCACGCAATAGACTGTTTTCCGCACTAGTGCAGAAAATGCGCGTGCTCTCCCCCGCCACAATGTTATTACATTTATCGTATCAGGCTGGGCGCGTGTCGACCCCCGGTAGTCGCCGGTCAACCCCGGTTTATTCATTACTTCGTAAGTGTATTGAAAAAAGTCGTTTGATATACGTGCAAATATATCTATGCAGCCCTCGGCTCCATAACACATTCGCCTACGGCTCCTGCGAATTCCGCCTTGGTCGCAATGACAAACTTTCTGCGCTTGTATCAAAATGTACTATTCCGGCTTTGGATGGAGTGAGAGTGTGTTTCTTTAGCAGCTATTTGCGTTACAAGACCGCAGTAACTCTTTTGAATTAGTTTCGAACAATTCCGCAAAACGATCAATCTATGCCCTCTTTTTTTGAAGTGGATAATCATTCAATTATTTCTCCCGTAGACTTGGGTGCTGTGTCCTTCTATTGCCCTTTGAGTTCCAGATCCCGGGTATTCCATTCAGAAATTCTTTCCTTCCAGCAGCCCTGCTGAGCTTCGACGGTTTTGCCAATATCTCTTTGAGGCGTACATGGAACGCTACGCGCCGTCGACGACTCGGTTCTTGCCAAATACTGCGAAGTGTGTTACAACTCCATTATAATGGATAAAAATTACTGTATTCTGTATCAAATCCTACTGGCATTTCCAGAGACTAGTACGTTCAAACAAAAAAAAAACTGGGCAAGTGCGAGTCAGACTCGCACACTGAGGGTTCCGTACAATCTAAATTATGTAAATAGTTCAATTCCCGAATCGAGTCTCGAAGATTATTCCGAATAGAAAAAAAGTTTTTTGTGACGTAACAACAAATTTTCAGTTTTCAGATTTATTCCTATACTTGTGCTATAAGACCTTGCTTCATGCCGAATTTCAGGGTTCTTAGTCAACGGGAAGTACCCTATGAATTTCGATTTCCGTAGGACGATTTTTGCAACATAAACGATCGTATCTTTTTTTTTTACTTACTTCTACGTAACTTAGAAGTTTAGTTTTCTCACAAGTTCAACGGCCCGCAGACCTGAGTGGTATGTATATGGTTTTAATTTTATCTCGATACCTTCACGCGTTCTTGAGATAAAGGGTCCTGGCAGACAGACAGACAGGCAGACGGACGGCCAACAAAGTGATCCTATAAGGGTTCCGTTTTTTCGTTTGAAGGTACGAAACCCTAAAAAAAAACTATCCAGCAGTATTTATTTGTACTAGTAGGTATGATAGTATAAAATAGGGATGACAAATCTGTGACATGCTCGCTACAAAATAATTCGGGCATGCCAATGTAAGCTTTTAGCGTCTAGGTATTTCGAAACTGTACAAGTTACTTTTTTTATTTTCAGTAAATGTTATGGTTAACGTACGAATTTCAGATAGCAATGAGCTTGGTGACTGTTACAAACAACCCTGCAGCCGCATCAACTCTGGCCCAAACAATTAGGTATCCCCTGAGGCACGTAAAAAAAAAAACAACGCGTCGTCGAACTGGCCCTAGACCTTACCGGAGGGTGAGGTAACCATTGCTTTTTGTCCACAAGCCCATGAGTATTGTCTCTCCTTCACGCTTCCCAAGTCTTCTCGCTCTGAACAAGGCACGAGCAACAGCTAGTGTTTAAAAAGCTTCTTAATTTATAATCTTTCATAGAATTTAATAAAATAATTCAATTTTACACTCAGATTAAAACTCTTTTGGTTTAGCTACACCTCATGAATTTAAAATTTGACTTTGGCTGTCTAAAAATCCTTTAAACTCACTGTAGGTATTTAAATTCTTGTATGTATTTATTACTAGCTTCAGCCTGTGACTTTGCCCGCGTGAAAGCAGAAAATATATGTCACTCAGTGACACTGTAACATTCTATTGGTGAAAGAATTTTTAAAATCGGTCCTGTGGATTTAGAGTTTATTCGTTACAAACAAAAATACGAATCTTTTCTCTTTATAAATTTAGTATCCCACAACCCACAACTTCGTCCACGGTAGATTCATCATCATCATCATCATCATTTCAGCCGATAGACGTCCACTGCTGGACATAGGCCTCCCCCAAATGTCACCACAATGAACGGTCCTGTGCGTCTCGCACCCACCGCATTCCCGCGGGGGTTAACATGAAGTTCAAAGTAAGATTGTTTCATTCTTATTTCAGTGTGGATAAGAGACAGAGCTATACAGGTTGTCTAGCGCCATCTCTTACCCACACTGGAAATAAGAATGAAACAATCTTACTTTAAACGTCATGGTACAGGTAGGCCGTCGTCGTCGGACAACCTTGTGGGAAGCCTTCCAACGCTGCCACGGTCGATTAGTGGACGCGAAATTGAAGTCAAAACCCGTGAAAAAGTAGCATAGGTCCTTCCTTGGGGAATAATCTAGTAGTTTAACAGTAAAAGCGTAACTGACGGACAGAGACGCTTTCTTACTTATTAGTATAGATTATGCAAAACCTTATCTATTAAGTGAATGCTCAAAGACAACCAACGAAGTTCAAATTTTCAGTCTGTCCCCTCTAGTTATAATTAACAAAAAAAATTGACGTGTAAAAGTGTTATTTATTTCCTATTTGCAAAATAAGCATCATTTTTTTTTTTTGACTGGCCTGTTGGTCTAGTGGTTAGTGACCCTGACTGCTATGCCGGAGGTCGTGGGTTCGATTCCCACCCAGGACAAATGTTTGTGTGATGGGCACGATCATTTGTTCTGTGTCTGGGTGTAATTTATATATACATGTATGTATTTAGAAATATGTAAGTATGTTTATCAGTTGTCTAGTACCCATAACACAAGCTCTGCTTAGCTTGGGACTAGACGGCGTTGTGCGATAGTTGTGGAATATTATATTATTATTATATTTATCTTTTATGAAGCAGTTAGTATATTATAATCATATTATAACATAAAATAAACAGGGCTACTACATTTAATTGTACATCAATTTACGGTTACAATCATCCAAATGCCTAAAAATATCACAAAAATTACTTTTCGATAATATAAAGTTTTCCAATAATCTCATAAAGCGCATGGAAAAATCGCTAGTGTGCAGGCAGCCTAAACAGCCTCATTAGAATGCTCACCGTATTACCAGCGAGCCACGTAGGCAGCCGACAGCGAGTCGATATTTTGCCCGATCCTGATTTATGGCACCGATTAGCTCCTTTTTGTACCAGCTTCAATGGCGAAAAAAATGTATAGAATTGGATATAAGAAGTATTAGAATTAAGTGTGCCTACTACCTTCGTACTATTTAGCTGGTAATGTAGGCGATTTGTTAGAGGAGCCAATATGGCGTTGGATCCCGACTGTTTGTTTTTATTTTAGTGATACAGGATGGGTTGTTATGTTGTTTTAGTTGATTGGCTTTCTCAGGGTGGGCCAGATGGGTCACAATAGAAGTTTTAGCCGTAACATTGGTTTTCATCTTTAATGACAGTAAGATAACGTTTAAAAGGGCTTATCAAGAGAGTGGGTCGTCGATTCTGGGTCGAGTCCGTACAGCTAAAGGGGTGACCAGATGGTTGCAAACCAATGTCCCAACCAAGGTGACCATGCTGGTTTCAATCTGTGTAGACAGCAGTTGTAATCCATTACCTTCAACGCCCTTAGTTGGGAGGCGCGTTTTCCCTACCACCGAACGTGTTGGCGCGTGGTTTACATCTATAGCCGCAACACAAACCAAACACATAAACCAAGGTCACCTTGGTTGGAACGCTAGTTTGCAACCGTCTGGACACCCCTTAAGGAGTGAAGTTCCCTACCGGAGCCTTCCCATCCTGATAGCTTCAAGATAAATTTGCCACATCCTTGTTAGGATTCTGCATAAACCGCGTCCACCTAGGGTATGCCAATGTTGACACTGAATCGTGATAATCAACCAAGAGCAGTCGGCGCACTTAACTTTGTGTAAATGACATAATTTTGTTTGTTGAGGAGCCGGGCTCAGTCCGGCCGGTTATCAGACGGCCGGGCGCCTAGCTACCCAATGATCGTCGTTCGCAAGCCCGTGCCTACGGTGGCTGGTAGTCGAGGTCGTGAGGATGTCCATTCCCTCACACGTGCAGCCGTCTCCTTCGCTGGTATTACTGCTTCGCAGAAGGAAACGACTGCCTCTCCTCTCCTCAATTCCTTTTCGCTCTAGACCATGCCTGTACCAGGGCCCGACGCGAGATGTCGCTGCCACCGATCGCCCCCACGAGGACACGGCGGTGCTCCGGCCAAGCGGGATACACCTCCACTGTATGCTCCACCGTACAAAAATACCTTATAGACAGCATAATGGATAGCCCATTTATCGTGAAATGCTATAAGGCTATTTACCATCACACTGCGACTAATAGGAGCGGAGCAGTAACAAAAACGTGAAAAGGCCACTCAATATTGTACCCAAAAGCACAATAAAAAAAAGTGAGTCGTAATAGGAAGCAATCTAAGAATTCGTGGAGTCTACAGTGTTCTCACATTCACATTATAAAAAGAGGCTATATAAAAAACAAGAAAAATATGAATAATTAAAACTATCAATAAATGAGATGTTAACAAAATTAAATTTAAAAAACAGGAATAGTAGTACTTAATTGGAACCCGTTTCTAAAAGAATCCATCATCATCATTTCAGTCGAAAGATGCTCACTGTTATGAGTCATATGTCTGACATAAGCCTCCCTCAAGTGCCGCCATAACAACTACTCCTGTGCGTCATATCCATCGGATTCCCGTGAACCTCACCAGGTCATCAGTTCACCTTATTGGAGGTCTTCCAATGCTGCGTCTTCCGGACGCCACGAAGAAGAATGCTTAGAACTTACAAAATGAAAGCCAGTGCCTTCTACCTACCCTCATAACAAGTAAAAAGATATTTGTATTCTTGTTTTCATTTCCATTTTTTCGCTTAAACGTAAGAATAATTAAAACTAAGTAATGCGATACTTTAAGATATACGCGATCGAAATCGAGACGAAACCTCAAATAAATTTTGCATGGCTTTTGTGTTGCCTCTAATATTGGAACTCACTGTATTCACACGATTTTTTTTTTTGGAGGTAGGCGAAACAGAGTGTAAAGTCCCGCAGACCTCCGTTGAAAAGGGAGGATCTTCCGACCAGACGAATATTATGTCTGGTGGGCTAAACTGCCCAATTGATGATTTCGGGCTGTTCTACATGTTCTGATCGCGTGGAGAACTTTAATTGCACGATGCAGGATTAGTTCTTATGTTATGCCATAGATGTCGCTACAATTTTCTTTAATATTGTATTTTTCGATTTATTTTCATTTAAATATCTGAGAGAAAGTCCCAACTGTGGGAAAGTTATACTTATAGATAGATAACGGTATGCTTGCATTTACATACCCCGTTTTTTAAGGTGGATAATCATCAAATAATCTCTCCCGCTCTGGGTGGAGCGAGAAGGGGTGTCAGTAAAAGTCTGACACGTCAACATATTATAAAACAAAGTCTTCGATCACGTTTATCTGTATGAATGCAATAATCCCAAAAACTGCTGAACGGATTATCGTGCAGTTTTCTCCTTATGACAGAGTGATTCATGAGGAAAATGTATTAATCCCTCTATCCTCCCTCTAGTCTCTGCTCCAGGGGAGGAAATGGGCCGTAATCCACCACGCGGGCCAAGTGCGGGTTGGTGAATGTCACATGTCTTCGAATTTTTGGTTCTAGGACATGCTGGTTTCCTCACAATGTTTTCCTTCACCGTTTTGAAAGCAGAACCTGGCTGGGTTTGAACCCGCAACCAACAATTCGTAAGTCGGGGCCGTTACCCCTCGGCCACCACTGCTCTCCATAAGACATTATTTTAGAACATAGGATATTATTTTTTATTCAAGGAGTCATTTAGAACAATTTTCTACATTCACGGAGACAAAGCCGCTGACAGAAACTAATTATATTATATTAGTAAAAGGCACCAATTGCACCGTCAATCTCGAATTTTTTGTTCGAATACCTTCTACCAATAGTAAGAGCGTTCGCCTCTCACGCCTTAGAACCGTTATTTATTGAGACTCATGAATACAAAGCAGAGTCGACTTGTACATTTCTTTCTTTCCTTTTTTTTTCTTTATTGTTTGTTTGTTTATGTTTCCTTGAGGGGCTACTGTTTGCAGTTGACTGATTTAAATAGGTTTTAAGTGCTATTACTTATTTAGTTGGTGGAAATTGGTTTTTAATGCTGGAGGGTTAGAGTGTTGCGTCCTTTCGTGTCACAATATCCAGTTCAGTTGAAAACCAGCGTCAGGTAATAGTTGTCTGGCATTTATGTTGAATTGATTTTTGGTCCAGCCGTGAGGCACACAATTTTATTTTTACTTCTTTTTGTTTACTTTTATAGTGTTTGTGTGCCTTATGTTGTGCCAAATAAATCCATTTTCCTTCTCTTTTTTTGGGAGTAAATAAGTGAATCCTTAGATATTACGAGACTTATAAATTTTCGAAGTTAATTTGGAACATCACTGCCATCAGCGAAGGAAAACACTGTAAATAAACTTGAACATATCGCTATTATATGTCTGAAACTACATTTTCCAGGGCAAAAGAGTTTCATACATAATATATAATAACGATTGTGTCCAGTGACTGTAGGAAAATTTTCAGACAGTTACATGAAAAATCTTTTGTATTTTCAGTCATCAAGACCCATAATGAGTTAGTACAGATTAATTTACTTTACACAATTAAGCGATCTTATCAGAATACACACACACACAGTACACATACATGTATAGTAGTTATACATGTAGTTAAATCGGAGAATGTGAGGGGGAAGACCAGCGAGTCATTTTCATGTTCTACGCAAAAATATTTTTTTATTATCGTAGAAAAACCTATTAAAATTCGCTGGTCGATGGTTCATTAGTTCTCCTACCTACTTTCCTATACTTATCTTTTTGGAGAAAATCGAAATTTCAAATATTGAGATTGAGATTAACTGGCAAAAATAACTATTTTGATTAATCGGGAGCAACTGCTAGAAGTATCTGTAAACATAATTCATCCACAATTAATAATTAAGTAATAATAATATTTCACAACTATCACACAACGCCATCTAGTCTCAAACTAAGCAGAGCTTGTGCTATGAATACTAGACAACTGATTAACATACTTATATATTTCTAAAAACATACATATTATAGATAAAATTACAACCAGACACAGAACAAACGATCGTGTTCATCACACAAACATTTGTCACGGCTTTGAATCGAACCCACGACCTCCGGCTTAGCAGTCAGGGCCACTAACCACCAGACTAACAAGTCCGTCAATTGATCGTTCTTTAAGCAGTATATTCAGTAACAATTCTATATAGCAGTGGTTCCTAAAATTGACTATCTTAGACCACGACCCACCTTCAACACTTCCCAAATCGGGACAAAACTTTTGGTCTTCATGACGAAAAAACACCGTATTATCTATATATATAAAAGGAGAAACTGACTGACTGACATATCAACGCACAGCCGAAACTACTGAGACTAAGAGCGTGTAATTTATTTTACACAAAGTTTTCTTTTATGATGTAGGTGAGCACTAAGAGAGGGTTTTCCAAAATTCACACCCTAAGGGGATGAAACGGGGGTCCATAGTTTGTCTACCGAAACCTATTTTCACGCGGGCGAAGCCGCTGGTAGAAGCTAGTTATGTACATGAATGAAGGACCGTTAAAATTAATTAAATGGAAAAAAGTTCAATCGATACCCTCACGCAAGTTATGCTTCTATTTCAATGTAAAGAATGTCTCTGCAGCTTATACATCAGTTTGTCAAATTGTATCTAATGTTCGCTCGCGACCCATAGTTTGGGAAATACTGCTATATACCCGTAGCATACTCAATAGCTATTCGATTCTACACAAGATAGAAAACAAGACAAATAACCTCCCAATCGTACCTGAGAAAAGTTTCAACCAATACATAACTCGAACCGGTGAACATTAGCAGTCGAAGATAAAATCCATATCTACTCGCAACATAAAATAGGTACATGCAGAAGGTTTGTTCCACACAAAGAGCGGAAACTTACGTGCATCCACACGCCTCAGCCGCCGCGACAGAGACGCCCCTGGCGTCGGAAATCGTAGAGCGATATCCGGCCACCATAAGCGCGGGCTTGTGAACGACGAGCAATGGGTAGCTCGCCGTTCGCTCGTCTTATAAGGACTGAGCCTGAGTTGTCAACGGCACGTAGTGTTCCATGCACCTCAAAGAGAAGTCAACAAACAATATGGGCCCAGTAGGGCCGATGCATAAAGGGATACTTGTGGGCCTAGAATGCAAAAGCGATTTCTCGCGCCGAGCCTTGGTACAGGCCATGGTCCGGAGCGAGGAGGAGTGGCAGGCGGTCGCCTCCATCTGCGAAGAAGTAATGCTAGCAAAGGAGGAGGCCGCACGTGCACGCACGAGGCAATGGCCCTCACACCCCAGCTGCCGGGATTCCGATCCCGATTTCTGGCCACCGTAGGCGCGGGCTTGCGGACGGCGAGCAATGAGTAGCCTACTAGGGCCATGGGTGATGCGAAAGAGAACCCCGAAGCCCTAGAACGAAGGCAAAGAAGGAACAGGAGTGGGTTTTAGTCAGTAAAAGTCTGACACGCTAAGGGCTAGATGGTTTGAAGGCTAGGATGATTTACCACCTTAAAAAAATGCTAAAGGGATACTCGTGGCCCGTGGGAATAGAATGCAAAAGGCAGGTACGTTTACTGCTAAATCGGTAGCACTCATTAAATCCAGCAAAGTGCAGGTGTATGGTCACTTGGGGCACTCTAACATGTGGCTCATTATTGAACAGGAGCTCCTGTTCGCACTTACTTACACGTCTTACACTAATGAATTTGTTGGTGTGATTTTTGCAGTATTGCACTACTGTCCCTATCTGCTTCGTGGTGGAACGCGGCAAGGTGGCAGCGAACAAGTTGGTCGGTGGCATTGCTATTGCCAGTGATTTATGATGTGCCACTTAACTGTGCCAATAAACACGAGTTGTACCTTATCGGTCGGGGAGAGGTGTTTTGTGACGAAATTTGTTAAAAAAACATAGGTATTTTTCTTTGTAGCTATGGCTTTTGAAAGAGGGAAAATTTTGTCGACCAGTACTGACCTTGCTGTAAAGGTCATATAAGATGTTAAAAAATTAACTTTAAGAATTTCTAGGGGACATTGTACTCCTCATTATGAACAACTTTTACCATAGTAAAAAGTAAAGTTTTCAGGTTTAGTCCCATATGACTAAACCTGAAATAGCGAAAAAAAAAATCTGCTGCTCCATACATTTTGACGAGTTATACGAACATAAACGTATGAAACAGCTGTTTTTTTATATATATGTATGTATATATATTATAAACTTCACATTAAATTATAATTATACATTACTTGCTTCTGCCAGCGGCTTTGCCTGCGTAAAAATAGGTTTCTCCATACAAACTTCCAACCGTCCCCCGTTTTACCCACTTAGGTGTGGAGTTTCGTAAAATCCGTTCTAAGCAGATGTCTACGCCTTATAAGTAACCTACGTGCCAAAATTTAAGTTTATAGGTGTTATAGTTTCTGAGATTTCGTGATTAATCAGTGAGTGGTATTTCGCTTTTATATATTTATATAAATTACTCCTTATTTATTTATTCACATAAATATTTTGAATTGCTATTAGTGTAACTCAGTACATGTAAGTAGAAAAAGGTTTTACGAACAAGCACTTTCGCGTCTTCCGTCGTCGGTACCTACATCATTATCGTGAAAGCACTTTTGTGTCCGGCTGTACGTTGGGTTTACAATTCAAACATGGGTTTGAATTTGTCGTCGTGAATTACTATGGAGCTCGGTTTTTGAGTTATTTCTTTGGAGTTATTTGCTAATTCTGTCTAATTGTATCATGAGCTTATTCGGTTTGTAAATAATTAAATCTTGTAGAACATTTGTAAAATGAGAATGATGAGCTTAGCAGCCGTTTTTAGGTTTCCGTACCTTAAAAGAAAAAAACGGAACCCATGTATATCACTTTGTTGTCCGTCTGCCTGTCAAGACTCTTTATCTCAGGAATGCGAGGAGGTATCAAGTTGAAATTAAAACCATAAACTCAAGTCTGTTGTCCCTTGAAGCAACGAAAAAATCAAATTTCTAAGTTATTGAAAAAAAAAGATACGGTCGTTTATGCCGCAAAAACGTATATTTCAATACTCTCAAGGAAATCAAAATTTATAGGGAAAAAATCATTCCCGTTGACCCAGAATTCTGAAAATTGGCAAATAGCAAGGTCTTATAGAAAAGATAATGGAATAAATCTGAAAACAGTAAATTTGTTGTTACGTCACAAAAAAAATTTTTTTTGCGATTTGGAAAAATCTTCGAAACTCCATTCGGTAATCAAACTATTTACATAGGTAAGTTTGTACGGAACCCTCAGCGTGCGAGTGCGACTCGCACTTGCCCAGTTTTTTTTCTGCATCAATCAATTAAATTAGCCTGTCGCAGTCCACAGCTGGACATAGGCCACTCCAAAGCTGTGCCACATCACCCGTTCCTCCGCCATCCATACCTAGACTATCCTAGCCACCTTTTAAAGATTGATGCAATGTTAAAAAAAAATCTTAAAATACTTATTTATAGATTAAGTGTCATCATCATCATTTCAGCCTAAAGACGTCCACTGTTGGACATAGGCCTCCTCGAAATGTCGCCATAATGATTGACCTTGTGCGTCTCGCATCCATCTGATTCCCGCGAATCTCACCAAGTCATCGAACATCGGAATTCACCTTGAAAAAAAACATTAAAAAGTGAAAAATGTACATCTATTAAATCTATTAGTATATATATTACGTTTCAAGATCATTGTTCACTAAATGATCAATGCAGATTTTAATGTGGCAATTTATCTAGGGCCATTTTACACCTGGGTGTTAATCTTTTAGAACTTTGAAGAGCATTTGAACAATTTACAGTAATCACTAAAATAACCCTATTTATGCAGAATATCATCAAATATTATGTGATAATTTTTTTCTTTTGATTATGTCATTAATAATACAAAGGTAATTATTTTAGTTTTCAGTTACTTTATCTAGATTGAACTTGTTTTAAAATAATAGATTTGTCTGCGGCTCCGCCTGCGTGAAATTACTACTTACTACCTTAAATAATAATTATTAATCTTCTTTTTTAGGGTTCCGTACCTCAAAAGGAAAAAACGGAACCTTTATAGAATCACTTTTCTGTCCGTCCATCTGTCTGTCTATCAAGCCCTTTATCTCGGTAACGCGTGGAGGTATCGAGTTGAAATTAAAACCTTATACTTACTCAAATCTGCGGTCGGAAAAAATCAATAATTTCTAAGTTAACGAAAAAAAAAGATACGGCCGTTTATGTTGTAAAAAATGAAAAAACGTAGGTATATTTCGACACTCAAAGATGGAATCAAAATTCATAGGGTACTTCCCGTTAACCCGGAATCCAAAAATTTTGCATAACGCAAGGTCTTATAGCATAGGTATAGGAATAAATCTGAAAACAGTAAATTTGTTACGTCACAAAAATAAACATTTTTGAGTTTTTTTTTGGAGTTGAACTATTTACACAGGTAAGTTTGTACGAAACCTTCAGTGCGCGAGTCCGGCTCGCTGTTGCCCAGTTTTTTTAAGATATTTTTTATAACAAAATATGAACCTCGTGCGAAATAAATGTTTATTATTTTATGTAATATTCAGTATTGACGTCACTATTGAAGTAGAGTTATGCTGAGTCCTTGTCTAGCTTTTTTTTAACGCCAATGGAGCGAGAGGAAGTGTCAGATTTTTACTGACTAAAACCCACAATGTTCCTTCGTTTGCCATTTTACGAGCGCTACGGTAACTGCTTCTAACAATCTGCAGGCCAGTACTTATCTACCTATTGTTAGTTCTGCCATCATCATCATCATCATTTTAGCCGAAAGACGTCCACTGTTGTACATAGACCTCCCCCAAGCGTCGCCACAACGACCGATCCTGTGCGTCTCGCATCAACCGCACTGCATCGCTGCCACCATCAGCAGTATACATGTTGTGCGCAGTGGGATTGTTCGAAAGGGACACCGTAGCACGCATAGGCCAGGAATAAGAGTCGGTTTTAATCCGTAAAAGTCTGACTCACCCTCTCGCTCCACCCAGAGCGAGAGAAGTCAATATTATAATCATAATAAATAATAGCATAATCAGCCTTTTAATGTTCCTGCTGATGGGGCTGCAGCTGCTGGCACTCAAACGACAATTTCCAACCATAAAAAAAATATTGATGCTGTCAAAATTTTTAAAAGGCATTAAGAAGGTTTTACCATAAGCTTTGCTTGTATTTACATTATCCATTGTATTATAATAATTCTATTACATACTGCTAAAATAGAATAAAATAAAACTTAACAAAATTATTACTATTTTGATATCGAACGATTGCATCACTGCTTACCATCAGCCGGGATCGCATTCAAGCACATGTTTATATAAAAAATATATAAAAAATATGGAACGTTTTTGTAAAGAAGAAAAGTCGATATTTATAGTTGTCATTCTTCAGTTATCGATACTCGACATTTTTTCTTGCAATTTCCCCTCACTATACCTTATATAACCTCGCTGCTTGCGTACCGACGAGAGAGCTTAACAATCTTGCGGCATTTAATGCATTCTGACTTGTAGTAAACAGATTATAATTTGTTTTTTGCTCTTCTCCTGACTCCATCGTGAATCCCTGCGGCTTTGTCTGCTTTTGTTACTTACTCAACGTTATTCGTAGTGTTGTACATGTCCTGTCTAGACTGGGTTATTATTTTAAATGGTAGTATCCTCTTTGTTTTTGTTAAATGGGTTAAAGGGTATGAGGTATGGCACAAATTTGTTGCTTTATAATGGTATAAAAATGCAGTCTATTATTTTACTGATTAAAATATATATATATATATAGGTACTCCCTAGCCGATTTCAGCTACGGTGACTGGATTCTGATTTAGTGCAACTACGGGTTGCAATCATGCGCTCTGATGTGACTAATATAGCATAAGCATAACCAGTCTTTTAATGTTCCCATTGCTGGGACTTAGGCCTCCTCTCTCCAGGAGAGGGAATGGGCCGTAATCCACCACGCGGGCCCAGTGCGGATTGGTGAATGTCACACGTCTTCGAATATTTGGTTCTAGGACATGCCGGTTTCCTCACGATGTTTTCCTTCACCGTTTTGAGAACAGTGGTGATGAAATAAATTACATGAGACTTAGAGAGCAGACTTAGAGACACTTAGAGTGCAGTGGTGGCCGAGTGGTAACGGCCCCGACTTACAAGTTGTAGGTCGCGGGTTCGATCCCAGCCAGGCGCATTACTGTGACTAATAAAGCCAATTAAATAAAGCCAAAGCTGACTGGACAGGTCCACTCAAATTTGTATGGTTCTTTCTTCAAAAAACCATTTCAGACAAATCTGCACGGTTCTCGTGTGATTTGACCATTACATATTTACTGTATGGACTTTAAAAGAGACTTTCACCCCTGAGTTTGTTTCGGTGTTTCTTCTCAGGGTAGTCAGCTAGGAAACACCGGCCTCATCTAGTTTAAAAATGACGGAAAAAAAAAATTACGTGTAAAAGTGTTTTTTTTAATCTTTATTTTTATTTACAAAATAATTATCATTTATCAATCTTTGCTGCAAACGTGCATGTATAGTGTGGGCACGTTAAACCACCATTGTTGTATAGGTATTGGATGTTGAAGTTCTTTTTATTTTATATTCGATATAAACCAGTGCTTGACTGCGATCCCACCTGATGGTAAGCAGTGATGCAATCATTGATGGTGAGGCACACTAGTTTATTAAGAGCCTATTCACTCTAGCCTTGAAGAAACCTAAATTATAGTTGGACGGGAAGACCGCAGCAGGCAAATTGTTCCTGTCCCTCGATGTACGCGGTATAAACGACGAAGCAAATCGGTTAGTTCGGACTGTTGAAGTTTCAACAACGTAAGGGTGGATACTCGCCGTACGTCGGGTTGTTCGATGGTAGAAAGGAGATGGCGGAATCAAGTCATGCAATTCCCGCGTACACTCTCCAAAATGCAACCTGTAAAATACCGATAGGCTGGCTACCCTGCGCCTGTGCTCGAGGCTTTGTAGATTGGACGTCGAGATCTCTCTTTCGTTGGTCTTGAAAGGTATAGACGTTTTGTTTAATTATTATTCTACTGATTAAAAGTTGAATGGCAGGTGTACGTAAGCGGAAATAATGCCAAAAAAGTTCAACCTTTTCATGAAAAGCTATTGTTTAAATGTAGATATTTACTTGTTTCAAATTCAGAGAAACACAGTTAGTATAAATTAATGACAAACATTTCCTCGAATAATTCATGACAGTTTTTCGAAGTATTTGTTTATTGATAAAAACAATAAATATTTATTTTCCATACAATTCGAAATTAAACCTTGATATTTATTTTCGAGCAATGATGTCCGAGTGGCAACAGCCCCGACTTACGAGTTGTAGGTTGCGGGTTCAAACCCAGCCAGGCGCATTACTTTGTGCAATTTATTTCATCACCATTGCTCTCAAAACGGTGAAGGAAAACATCGTGTCGCGGCATGTCCTAGAACCAATAATTCGAAGACATGTGACATCCACCAAACCGCATTGTGCCCGCGTGGTGGATTACGGCCCATTCACTTTCCTAGAGAGGAGGCCTGAGTCCCAAAAGTGGGAACATTATAAAGCAGAATACGCTATTTATTTTCGCAAATTCAAATGTTAAAATCAAGTTTTACGAAAAGAAAACACAAACTTGAATCAAAAATTCTCACACCACTATAACAGTCCGTAAAAAGAAATAGTTCTTCAAAATAAACAAATAAATCAGACAGACACAAACATTCCTACTCCAGATCCAGTTGAAAACTGTTTTCATTACATAAACTTTTGAAAATCAAAACTCTCAGAGCTCCCTTATTTTTCCATCTTATTTTCTTTCTTTTACCAGATCCGTTGCAAGATCTTGGCAAAGATAATTCTCTTTTAATAAAACATTCATGCCTTTAAACTGCGTTTTTATTCAGCCGGGTAATGTTTCCGCTTCGTAAGTTCGTATAGCGCTCTATTTGGATGATATAACCCGGGTAATTTGAGACGTCTTTTTATTTTACTGTCTTGTAGTTTTTTGTTTGCGTTTTTTTGTGACAGAAAACACTTTATGGAGAGTGGTTTGGTGTTAGTACAAATTGTAGATTTTTTTATTATTGTTAATAGGCTTGCGTTTGACCACAATTACACCTGATGGAAAGCAACGATGTGGTTGACGATGAAGCACGCTTGCCCAGAAGTAACATATTCACTTTTGACGTAAAGACCCACTTGTTGTAGCTATCAGGAAACAAATCATCATCGCTAACCAGTAGGTGAGATAGTCGTCAAGCGTGAGTCTATCTGTAATAAAAAAGGTATAATTTGCACCCGTGCAAAGCCAAGACGGGTCGCTAGTAATAAATATTATCGAGATATAGTCAACTTATTACTATACTTACTTACTCTTTCTTGTCTTTTTTTAGGGTTCTGTACCTCAAAAGGAGGAACCCTTATAGGATCACTTTGTGGTCCGTCTGTCGCGGAAATAATGCCAAAAAAGTTCAACCTTTTCATGAAAAGCTATTGTTTAAATGTAGATATTTACTTGTTTCAAATTCACAGAAACACAGTTAGTATAAATAAATGACAAACATTTCCTCGAATAATTCATGACAGTTTTTCGAAGAATTTGTTCATTGATAAAAACAATAAATATTTATTTTCCATACGATTCGAAATTAAACCTTGATATTTATTTTCGAGCAATGGTGTCCGATTGGTAATGGCCCCGACATACCAGTTGTAGGTTGCGGGTTCAAACCCAGCCAGGCGCATTACTTTGTGCAATTTATTTCATCACCACTGCTCTCAAAACGGTGAAGGAAAACATCGTGTCGCGGCATGTCCTAGAACCAATAATTCGAAAACATGTGACATCCACCAAACCGCATTGTGCCCGCGTTGTGGATTACGGCCGATTCTCTCTCCTAGAGAGGAGGCCTGAGTCCCAACAGTGGGAACATTATAAAACCGACTATGCTATTTATTTTCGCAAAATCAAATGTTAAAATCAAGTTTTACGAAAAGAAAACACAAACTTGAATCAAAAATTCTCACACCACTATCACAGTCCGAAAAAAGAAATAGTTCTTCAAAATAAACAAAAACAAACAAATAAATCAGACAGACACAAACATTCCTACTTCAGATCCAGTTGAAAACTATTTTCATTACGTAAACTTTTGAAAATCAAAACTCTCAGAGCTCCCTTATTTTTCCATCTTATTTTCTTTCTTTTACCAGATCCGTTGCAAGATCTTGGCAAAGATAATTCTCTTTTAATAAAACATTCATGCCTTTAAACTGCGTTTTTATTCAGCCGGGTAATGTTTCCGCTTCGTAAGTTCGTATAGCGCTCTATTTGGATGATATAACCCGGGTAATTTGAGACGTCTTTTTATTTTACTGTCTTGCAGTTTTTTGTTTGCGTTTTTTTTGTGACAGAAAACACTTTATGGAGAGTGGTTTGGTGTTAGTACAAATTGCAGGTTTTTTTATTATTATTAATAGGCTTGCGTTTGACCACAATTTCGCCTGATGGAAAGCTACGATGTGGTTGACGATGAAGCACGCTTGCCTAGAAGTAACCTATTCACTTTTGACGTAAAGACCCACTTGTTGTAGCTATCAGGAAACAAATCATCATCGCTAACCGGTAGGTGAGATAGTCGTCAAGCGTGAGTCTATCCATAATAAAAAAGGTATAATTTGCACCCGTGCAAAGCCAAGACGGGTCGCTAGTAATAAATATTATCGAGATATAGTCAACTTATTACTATACTTACTTACTCTTTTTTGTCTTTTTTTAGGGTTCTGTACCTCAAAAGGTGGAACCCTTATAGGATCACTTTGTGGTCCGTCTGTCTCTCTATCTGTCTGTCAAGACCCTTTATCTCGGGAACGCGTAGAGGTACAAAGCTGAAATTAAAACCATATAGGTTAAATAACCTCAGGTTTGCGGTCCCATGAAGCTGTGAAAAAATCAAACTCCTGAGTTAACGAAAGATATGTCCGTTTATGTCGCAAAAAACGTGTATTTCGTCACTCTCGAGGAAATCAAAATTCATAGGGTACTTCCAATTGACATAGAATCCTTAAATTTGGCATGAAGCTCATAATACAAATATAGAAAAAAATCTGGAAACTGTAAATTTTTGGTTACGTCACAAAAAAAAGCATTTTTTTTGCGATTCGGAAAAATCTTCGTAACTCAATTCGTTAATTAAACTGCTTTCATAGGTAAGTTTGTACGGAACCCTCAGTGCGCGAATCCGACTCGCACTTGCCCAGTTTTTTTCATTATGGATAGGCTCGCGTATGACTACTTACTATCTCACCTGACGGTAAGCGATGATGAGGCCGACGATGGAGCACTCTTGCCTAGTAGTAACCTATTTCAATTTTAGTCTTACTATTTTTTAAAATAAAATGTTTAATAATATGTTTATTATTAGGCTCATGCCACCTCAATTTTTATCCATAGATACACATGAAACGTTTCAAAGTTTTTAAGTTAAATTTATTGGCATAAAATTCTTTATATTTTGTGCTATTTTTCTCCACAATGTACTAGTAGCAAATAATATACCAGAAAAAAACATTGATCAAATTTTGGTTCACGGCGCGACCTCTCACATCTAGTGGCTCTCATTTTAGTGTCAACATTGAAGCTACCCTGGTTCAAAAACAAAGTCTGTTTGTATATCATATATTGGGCGAGCCTTTTCCATAAATCCAGATACCAGGCTACTACTATGTGCGGTAAACAATTATATCTATGTCTATGACCCGACAGATGTCTTCCTGTCTTAACTGTGAACTGTCAAACGCTCAAGGGTTTTTTTTTTTTCGGTGGGAAAATCATCTTATGACATCCCCCGCCCTTGGGCGGGGCGGGAAATAGTGTCAGACTTTTACTGACTAAAAACCCACTCCTGTTCCTTCGTTGCCTTCGTCCCAGGACCCCGGGTTTCGTTTTCACACTACCCATGGCCCCAGTAGGCTTCGACCCTGCTGGGCCCCTACGATTTGCTGACATCTCCCTGAGGCGCGCGTGGAACAATACTCGCCGTCGACGACTTGGACTTGGTCCGGACGGTTACCGGACGGTCGGACGGCGGGCTACCCATTGCTCGCCGTCCGCAAGCCCGCACGCTCAAGGGTTAAATAGTCGTAGTTTTCTCTGCACAATTGTTTTAATTTTTCTTTCCGGAAGAACCTTATCCTGGCAATGACAAATATAATTTATAAAAAAGAACAAGCGAAAATGGCCCAGCCGTTCACGCAAGATAACGTAACTAAAGCAAATAGTGATTCATTTTTATATGTATACTAGCGGTCCTGGCATACGTTCTCCTGCCCAAAACCTGGCTTTTTGTCAGAAAAAAAATGAGAACCCGACTGCAGCACCAACTACCGGACTCAATTTTATTTTTAAACCATCCAGAAACCCACTCAAATATACCCACAATATTTTATCGAAATCGGTCGAGCCGTTTAGGAGCAGTTAGATGACAAACGCACGTACAGAAAAATTATATATTACTAGCTGATGCTCGCGACTTCATTCGCGTGAAGTTCGTAAAACGTTTACAACGACAACATGAATACCTACAATAAATAATAGGACTAGTTTGATTTAATATTTTTTATTATTGATATTAGTTTTGATGTTATTGGTTGGCGATCGCTGTGCTGTGTAAGGGTGACGTCACCAGACTGGCATCACAGTCAGCGTCGCCGTTGGAGTGCTGGGTGACGTCACGGGATCGGCATGGTGGTCGCCGCGGTGACGGTGTTGAAGTACTCGTGCTGCACCACCCCGAACCCAGACGTAAACATCCGATAATCTCAAGTGCCATGGGAATGTTAGCGCGACCAGCGTTCCCCACAAATATAGAGACATTATTCGTGCACTTTTTAACTAACCTTTGTGTAAGACAGTAATTGTAATTTGTATTAATATAGACTCAAGTCGTTTTACTATACAGTTAAAGTATTAGATTAAATATTTTTTAACAGTTTTTCCAAATTCGTTCACCTCGCACCTTTTAAACGATGTTACCAACGAAATATAATGATTTATTTTCAGTGCGAGCCACGCCCTCTCATATGTAGAGGCTCTCACTTTAGTGTCAACATTGACGCTACGCTGGTTCACAAACAGGGCCTAGTTTCGGCAGTCGAGGTTTCTATGTCATGCTGGTATTTATGGAGAGAGGAAAACTGTAATAATGAAATGAAAATGAGAAAGTGGATTTCTGAAAAAGGGAACATGCCTGCCCGAGGGCGGGAGATGTCATTAATTGATTTTGACAGCTAAAAAAAAAGCTGAACCACGCCAGTAAGAATATTAGAACAGTGCTTACGTTTTGGAAAATTTTCCCACGACAGGGCAATTTTCCAAAACGACAGGGCAGAGGATAAGAATTGCCATATAGCGTGGTAATATCGCCAGTCTTTTGGGCACGTTACCAGTCGACAGTAATGTGGAGAAGTTTTTAGATACCATATTTTGTTTTTAGTTAATTTTAATTAGTTTAGGGTTTTTATTATTTTTTGGTTTTACTGTAATTATAGATAGTTAATTAGAAGTATTTTTTAAATGTAAATTAATTATGTACTTATGTGACATAACTGAAATGAATTAAATAATTTGCGTTCAATAAAACATAAATATTATTACAAATTGAATAGCTCGAAGTTTTATTAGTTTATTCATTCCATTAATTTGGAGGAACTCTTAGAATTAATCATTTCAACGAGATACATACCCCCAAGAAACACATTATTTATACTACAAAACAAAGTTAAATAACAAAAAAAAAAACAAAAGAAAACCCATTTTATATTCCTCACAAAAGTTTCTTAGGAAATAAACCTGTTAGTTAAAATAAAATAGGAAATTTTCCTAATTTCTAACTCACGGTTGAAAACGAAGAGAAATTACTTTTTCAAAGACAAATAATGTTTCTGTTTTAAAGGTGAGTTCACATTAGAACAATCCTGTAAAAGGTATTGTTATTGAGCTTTTTTTTAGGTAGGAAATCATCTAATTACTTTTCCCAAAATTACTTTTTCCTAATCATCTACTAGGACGGGGAAGGAGAGCGTGTCAGACTTTTACTGACTAAAACTTACTCCTATGTTCCTTCTTTGCCTTGCGTCCCAGGATTCTGGGGCAGAGAAGGAACATAGGAGTGGGTTTTGGGATAATCATCAGATAACTCCTCCTGCTCTGGATAGAGCGAGAGGGAGTGTCAAACTTTTACGGACTAATATCCACCTGTGTTCCTTCAATTGCCCTTTTCGTTTCGGGGCCGCGGTAGCTCTTTCGAAAATTCCCACAAACCTAACAATGTAGACTTGTTGTAATAAGCATTTATGGCGATATAATTCATATTTTCGTCACCACTGTTCCCAAAACGGTAAAGGACAACATCGCGAGGAAACCTTTATGTCTTGAATCAGAGATCAACAAACCAGGACTTCTTCTTCTTAGCTATCGATGGCAAAACTAGTTAAATTCCTTGACTGGCCCAGTATTCGGCCACGACAGTGCCGTCCGCTGATGCTGTCATTAGGTCCCTACGTGAATAGGGAACAGGGCACGTGATGCAGGATCGTAGGGGCCCGGCAGGGTCGAAGCCTACTGGGGCCATGGGTGATGCGAAAGAGAACCCGGGGGCCCTGGAACGAAGGCAAAGAAGAAACAGGGGTGGGAGTGAGAGTCAGGAAAAGTCTGACACTATCACACGCTCCACCCAAGAGCGAGGGATGTCATTGGATGATTTTGACACCGAAAAAAAAAAGTGAATTCCTTCAGCTGCCCTTTAGTCAGTAAAATACTAACACTCCCTTTCGCTCCACCTAGAGCACAAGCAGTCATTATATCATTTTCCACGTAAAATAGAATCTTTAATCGACACCATTAGGTACACTAACAACAAGAAAACGCCGTGGTGTGCCCTCGCCTTAGCTAAACGGATAGAGCAGCTATCATTCGATGTTTCTAACTCACGAACGGCGAGATACTCGTAAATTTCTAACTTGTTTCTGGAAACGCCTTAGAAACGGCTTCCTGAACAAGTTGCCAACTAGGTAGCTAGTATCTACTTTATTTTTAAACGAACCTCTCGTTTTTCGCGAAATACGGTTGAAAACGTTCCGGATATAGGTAGGGAGTCTTGGGTTCATGATATTTTATTTGACAGGTTATCCCGTTAGAAAAATGCTTAGGCTAGAATCGAGGACTCAATAGTTTTTTTTTTTTTTTAATTTCATAAATAACTGTGACGCTATTGTTACAACAACAAAATCAAAAATTCAAAAAATACAAATACATTATAAAATTGAAGTGTTTATTTACAAAATAGAATTTTGTTGTACGAAATTTATATAAAAGTAGATTCGACACCTTTATTTAAAACGTATTTTTTTATTTTTTTTTGTGTCTTTGTTCCAGCGAATTTCCGAAACAGCTGGACCAATTATGACGGCACTTTCACTGGTAGACAGCTAATGTTATAAGGAGTAATTATATTTTAGAAAATAATTACAGTTAAGGAAAAACAAAAATGTTGAAATTGTAACCAACTAACGTGCTATTTTATAAATTGAAGACGAAGTCACGGGCACTATCTAGAAGTATATTTTCAGTCTGTTTGCTACATCAGTAAACTTCAGAAGGCTGCAGTAACATCAATGTATCTTTGTAGCAATATTGTTCAGCAATCTTAAAGTCATGTGAAAAGGAGAGATGAAACGCATGATAGCGTAGCAGCATTTTGCTGAGCGCTGGCCGTTTTGCACGAATGTGTCGCATAATTTCACTTTTTTGTATAATTTGTTATATTTGTATGTTATTATTTTTTTCTAAGTTATGTGTCATGTTTGTGCAAATAAACTGTTTTTCTTTCTTTCTTTCTTTTCTTCTTTGCTACTAAACGAGTTATGAGTATACATGTGGATGGTAGGAAAGAAAGAGGGAGGCCACAGAAAAAAGGACGGATTATTTGAGGAGTGATATGAAAGACAAGGGAGTTAGTGGTAGCGTGACGGGTGACAGAACAGATTGGAAGAAAAAAACTTGTTGCGCCGACCCCGAGTAATATGGTACAAGGGCAGGAATGAATCTTATGATGCGTGGTAACTGTGGCAAGGGCGAAAACGGGTCTACTGGGGCCACGGGTAGTGTGAAGGCGAAGCCCGGGGCCCCGGGATGAAGGCAAAGAAGGAACAGGAGTGGGTTTTTAGTCAGTAAAAGTCTGATACTATCTCGCGCTCCGCCCAAGAGCGGGATTTGTCATTAGAGGATTTTCCCACCTAAAATAAAAGGGGGAAAAACCAGGTTTGTCCTAGAAACAGCTTCGATAACTCCTGGCTAAGAATACCTCCTTCCATTAAATATAAACTATTCACAGGTCGGTAGATTTCCTTTTTCATTATTTTTAAGATACTTCTTGCTAAGTGAAAACGGATCATAACATGCTTTGTAAAAGGGCTCAGAATCATGAAAATATTATCGATGATAGAGCACTTTTATGTAGTCAATAATATTCAATTGCTAATGTTTTTTCAAAGTGTTTTTCTGACCGAAGAACCAAGCAAGAACGAAGAATTCGTTTTCGCTTTTTCATGGAGCCCTTTATAAGATTTCAAATTAATATCATAATTCTTATCATAATTATTTAGGATAGTTTAGTCGATTACTTTATCTGCAGTTTTCCGGGTAACAAACGGGCATGATTCTTTAGGTTGCAGTCTTGTAATAGGTATCGAATACACTTTCACATTATGCATTAAGTAAACAAATACGTACTATTTTGGTATTACAAACTGACACTTTAATTTTAATTAGACGTATAGACACCATTTTGCCAGTGGCTTCGCCCGCATAGAATTAGTAAGTACTTTTAACCATTGTAAATTAGTCTTTATGGCATTCTGATATTAAAAAAAATCAAACATGTAAGAAATTTGCGCACTTAAAATGAAATAAAAATAAAACTAAAAGTTAATTCTTCTCAAAAAATTCTATAATTCACTTCTGCTTATAAATTTTGCACTTCATTTCAAAAGCATAGTTTCTAAATTGACTGAGAAACAAATAAAATGATTGAATATTGACACGTTCTGACCTGCATCTACCACTTTCCTCGTCAATGACCCCCGCGCGGTCCTCTCGCCTTTCTGGATTACAGCGTGTACCGAAGTATCGGGGGTCCGTATTAGCTAGTATTATACTATATAGGTATAATACTAGCTTTTTCCCACGGGTTCGCCCGCATACATAAAATATAGCCTGTGTTACTCAGATATAAAGCAGTTTTCTATCGGTGAAACTATTTTCGCAATCGGACCAGTACTTTCAGAGATTACCTCCTACAAACAAAAAAAAAACAAATTTTACCTCTTTATAATATTAGTGTACATTAAATTAATAAAAATATATCCCACAACAATCACCACTAACCACAATCACCCCCATTTTTCCCTCCACATGTTAAACTACCCTTCTTTCCTTTCCCCCTCTAATCTAACCTACGTGATCAGCCTTGCTCGAGCTTTGTAGAGAATCTACAAATTATGCGAAGTATAGAGCTCTGTCCTCATCCGAGGCATGTGGAGGACTGCGAACTTCCCCGATTTGTCCTCGAGCGAGGATGAAGAGTTGTAGGTAATGTGAATAGTTATTCCGAATAGCACTGACTTCAACAAGTCGAGTCGGATTTGAGGGGATTTAAATTTTGTATAGGATTACGTTTATGACCGTTTTCAGGGTTAGCTCGACGTTTATTGTGTGTTGTACTCCTAACTGTGTTCAACTATGACATTCATTAAAATCTGACGTTTTGAGTACGTTTATCAGGAGTACCTATATTATATCCAGACCAATTTGCAAATAAGGATTATGACTTTTGGGTTTTTTGTAGTGGGAAATATTTATATTTATAAGTTATATTTCTGACACTATTCCGACCCATACTTATTGAACTTGAATTTAGATTTGCCTTTTGATTTTCATATTCAGAATTTAAAACTACGGTCAATGACAAATATCACAATTAAATAATTCATAAAATCAGAATATAAAAAAAAAATATGTTAAAATGCGTGCCTATGTCCAACATAACAAAATGAATAAACTAACAATGCCGCATCGACATATCTGCGGTTCCACCATATTGGTTATCAAATGTTTTGTTTCTGATTGATTAAAGCCACACGCTGATAATAAAATTGGATGTGTTGCACCACAACTATACAAACTAGAATAACAAAAATAAGAGAATTAAAACAAACTGTTTGTTTAGTTAAAAAAGTGGGGCCCTACTAAATGTTGGTAAAGGCATTTTTTTTACGCTAATCCACTTTTTTACGCTTGTCGCTTGAGGCTGTGTTAACGTTTAGTTTGGTAATACGTACCTAACTACAAATAATAAGGCAATATAGTTGCCACGAGTCTTTCTGTCTCAATCGGACGAACTTTATATAATTTGTCGAACTGAGGCGCTCCTCTCGGAGGCATCTTAGAGTTGTCGTTCAAATGTAGGTTTTCCAAAACTTTCTTGAATCTTTTACACGTCATTACCGATGCTATCTCAGCAACACGAAAAAATGGGTCACTTGACCAATATAAATCAATTGTTGGTAGCGGATGGAGCCCCATCAAAATTATCATTCCTAGAAAAGCCTTCATTTCAGGGATGTCAACTGGTGACCAGCCGTGGCTGCGATTCTGTTCTGCGTAAATATTGGTTTGTTCTACAAGGAGATCAATTACATCGAAATAAGAAATAAGTAACAAGTCTAGTCCAACTTGGAATAAAATTTGTATGCTCTAAATGTATACTATCAAAATAGTCTATATCGGGAAGCTGTGGATAAAGAACCTTCTTCCATTCCTGTTCTTCAGTGTCATTCTCTTCGGTATCAGACATTTTGGCTGCATTCGCTACTGGAGGTGTTGGTAAAGACGTCAAGACACTGTCGTGGCGAAGCGGTAGTACTACAGGAGAGAAAGACTCAGTGTTACTATCTAAATGAAGACTGGATGGTAATGGCTGACTCCAGCTGAACTTGTCGAAGGCTCTTTAGTATTCAGGTTGTTCAATGGAACGGAGTCATAATTCTGACGCTGCGCATCGACTTTAGAACGAAGCATAGGGTCATCAACACCATTCAATATATTACTGATATCTAAATAACAGTAACAATTTCTGGTTCCGTTTTACATTCGTCTTCGGAAACCTCTGGATCATCAGGAAGACCAAATAAAAGCTGTAATTCTTCTTTAATTCTATCGTCGTTCGAAAAACGCGACATTATTACCTGTAAAAGAAAAAGCATATCCTACTCCATCACCAACCCATGCACCACACATAAAGCAACTATATTGCCACTATATTGCCACCTTAAAAACATGGTTTTTTTTTTACCAGAAGTCAACCCAAACCTCAAAAATACAGCTAGATAATATTGTTATTACTACAATATATTGAAAAAATAATAAAAACTTACCAGTACAAAACTTCGATTTCGAGATCGAACTAGATTTAAATGATACGGCCAACAACCGCCACAGTTTTAATCTTACGTCGACTTCAAATGATAGTTTTGACGTTTGACAATGTATATGTCACTTTGACATGAGTCTGTGGTGTATAGGGATTGATACTGCCAAAAAAAAAATCGACCAAAATTTTAATGTTACTGAGATAAACGAGAAAAAATATGGTTACACCTTAAAAAGGGTACAACAAGCAGTAATAATAGAAGTCATCAGAAAAACAGACAGTTCACCAGACCAATCTTACGTTTGAAATGTCCAAACTGTTCTATTTCTTCTCTGAGTTCCATTGCACAATGGCTGCGCTCTGACGTCACAGCGTATCTGCTAGGTCACCTACCGGAGCACAATCAACCCGGAATAAAATTTTCATTTATTTTTTACTCGCTTTTTGCGAAGAGTATGACGTGCATGTTTGAAATTTAAATATTCTGGTTTTGGTGGCTTTACGTACTTGACAATTTATAGGTATATAAATAAATAGGGAGTAAAAAATGCAGATCTTGAAAATAAAGTTGTAAAATGTGACCTACTCAATTGATATGAAGAAAAGCAACATAACACATCATCACGGTTGTATTGCTCTATAAGGTTAGGCAGAAGTGTCGCAGGGCTATTCTTAGTCACCGTAGGCGCGGACTTGCGGACGGTAAGCAATGAGTAAATCGCCGTACGGCCGTCCGGTAAAGACTAAGACCGAGCCGACGGCGCGTTGTGTTTCACGCATCGCATACCTTAGAAATGAACAACTATAACACAACGCAGTCTAGTCCCAAGCTAAGCAGAGCTTGTGTTATGGGTACTAGACAACTGATAAACATACTTATATATTTCTAAATACATACATATTATAGATAAATTACACCCAGGCACAGAATAAATGGTCGTGCTCATCGCACAAACATTTGTCCTGGGTGGGAATCGAACCCACGACCTCCGGTATAGCAGTCAGGGTCACTAACTACTAGACCAACAGGCCAGTCACTTGTCGTCGCCCAAAAAGGTCGATGACTGTTAGGGCTGCGGGAGTTTCTAAAAGTGATACCGTGGCCCTGAAGGAACACTGGTGGGTTTGTATGAAACTCCCTCTCGCTCCACCCAAAGCGAGAAAAATTATTTGATAATTCCCCACCTCATAAAAGAATAACAGAACTGTATCTACAGTATACTTACAAAAGATAACATTCACATCTATAAAGGTAGAACTACATTGCGCACACATGGGCCTCTTACGCCGATCTGGGTGCGTTTGGCACTTGCAGACAGAGTCACATTAGATCTACGCCATGCAATGCGTCGCTACGTACAAATCAGCCCCCCTAGCCAAGTTACAACCGTTTCGTTTCGATTTTCTTTTCGTTGATCGCCTCGAGCTGTGAAAAATCAAACTTCTAATTTAACGAAAAAAAAAGATACGGCCATTTATGTCGCAAAAAACGTACATTTTGAAGTATTCTCAAGTAAATCAAAATTCATAGGGTACTTCCCGTTGACCCAGAATCCTAAAATTAAGTATAAAGCAAGGTCTTATAGCACAGATACAGGAATAAATCTGAAAACAGTAAATTTGTGGTTACGTCACAAACATAAATTCTGTATGCAATTCGGAAAATTCTCTAAAAACTATTTATATTGGTAAGTTTGTACTTGTAGGTTGTGGAACCCTCAGTGCGCGAATCCGATTCGCACTTGCCCAGTTTTTTTCATTTCGATCTTACACTGTTAAACAGTGGACTGTGGAGTAATAGGCACACTACATTTGTTAAGAATAATCTTCATCATTTCTTCTGAAAGATGGTTCACCTTGTGGGAAGCCTTCCAACTGTGCGTCTTTCGGTACGTAGTTGTCACTCCAGAACCATTCGACTCCAGTTCTGCGATCAATGTGCCCAGAGCCACTTAAATTTACTGATTCTTTGGGCTGTGGGAAATTAAGAATGACCACCCTTAACTCCAAATCTCCACTACACATTCACACAGATTTAAAATAGAGACAACTAAAGCCAAACAGGCCGTCTAAAAATAGATAAAGACACATCACAGATCATGCTAAAACCCTTATTTAACGTACCCAACCTCAAGTATTCTCCGCTTCAGTGTAGTGAGAAGCAAAGCGTCTAAATATGTTATTTCTGAGGGTAACAAATTCATCCACTTATAACAGTAAGGTGAGCCAAGATGAATGAGATATTCTAGCGATATTTTAGGTAAATCTTGCTTACGTTGTCGCTACTCGCTACTAGTCTTGATGTTGCGTTCATGAATACGTTAGTACGTGTGCTTAGATACAAGTTATATGTTTAGGGTTATTTTTGGCATTGAAAATCTTGTCTTCACACTAAGGATTACCTATTTCTGTATCGTGGGTGGACAGATATGTTTAGATAAACTTTTATACACAAAAATTGGTCCACCTTAGAGCGGGAGAAGGAATTGTATGATTTTCCACTTCAAAAGAACATTCACTATTAATAATAATATTCCACAACTTTCACACAAGGTCAACTAGTCTCAAAATAAGCAGAGCTTGTGGTATGAGTATTAGGCAATTGATATACATACTTATATATATCTAAATACCCTATAGATAAATTACACCCCGACAGAGAACAAATTATTGTGCTCATTACACGATCTTTTGTCCTGGGTGGGAATCAAACCCGAGCAACGACCTCCGATGTAGCAGCCAGGGCCACTGACCAACAGGCCAGTCAAAAAACAAAACTTAGTTACCCTTATCCCGACTTATTTCAGGTCAGGACGCCCATACGACTCTTTTCACCGTTATCTCAATAGTCGCTTCCATTCTATTATTCTATTAAATTATGATAATTATAATGTTTCAAAAGTTAATCCGCCTAAGCATTTTCCAACTGTGTTGGACTCCGACGTATTTGCGAAAGGACCTTGGTAGATAAATTGATTTAATTCGACCTAAGTCTGGATACTAATTACTATGGAAACATAATGTCAAAATTGTTAGTCCTAAAAGTACAACATAAAAAACTTACAAAAAAAAAATACAAATGACTTCAATGTAAAAAAAGAATAATACTAAAAAGTGCAAAATAACTTTAAAGTCGGTATTTCTATAATATTTTTGTCTCTTCGTTATTTAACACCGACTTCCGAAATTAAAGTTATTTTGCACTTTTCAGTGTTTTTTTTTTACATTGAAGTCAATTGTATTTAGTTTTTTAATTTACACTTTTTAGTTATGGTACCGCCACTAAAAAGTAGCCCTCAGCCAAATTTAAATAGCTTATAGCCAGAGTGCATCTCATAACAATCAACATCAACACCAACATCAACATCAGATCAGTTCGATATATTCCCCCTCTTCTTTCAGTCAGTCATCGACTACACGTATAAACAAAGGAATTTTATTAGTTACGACGATTTTGCTGTGATCCTATGACGAGTTCTGTTCCATATCTTCGAAGTTCATGATCAGATAATAACGAATCGGTCCACAACTGACCGAGAAATCGGTGAACATACATAAAAAAATACATTCAGCCGAACATAGAACCGCCTCCTTTTTGAAGTCGGCTAAAAATATTTTTTTTAAGAGAAACCCTTTATTTTAGTCCAAGCATTTTAAAGTCAAAGCTAAAGAATTGTCTTCTCGACAAGATTTCATAGAGTAATGTAATTAAAATATTTATTGTTTTAGAGCAAACAGTACACTCAGCATGTCTATCAAGTTGCTCACATTACTTGGGCATCGCAGAATGAACTTTATAAAAATGCCAATAGGTTATAGTTTGTATTGCCCAAGTGGCGCGACTACTTTGCCGGACGCACAAACTGCTAACTTCATAGCATAAGCATAATCAGCCTTTTAATGTTCCCACTGCTGGGACTCAGGCTTCCTCTGTAGGAGAGGGAATGGACCGTAATCCTTTACGCGGGCCCTGTGCGGGTTGGTGAATGTCACATGTCTCCGAATTTTTTGATTCTAGGACATGCCGGTTTCCTCACGATGTTTTCCTTCACCGTTTTGAGAGCAGTTGTGATGAAATAAATTACACAAAGTAATGCGCTTGGCTGGGTTTGAACCCGCGACCTACAACTCGTAATTCGGGGCCGTTACCACTCGGCCACCACTGCTCTCAACCAGCTTAACATAATTACGCTAAAATATTAGAATGTAAGGTTTATTATTTGGATTTGTATGCATTTTGTTGACTTTTGTTGATATAACCTTTTCACGAACAAGAACTGTCAAGAACTGTCAAATTGCAGGGGCGCCATAAACAAAATGGTGGCGGGAATATGACTTTTTACAAATAAAAACGAAAAAAAAAAAATTGTGGGTAGAGACTATAAAATATAATGCGTTCAATTTATAGGAAATTTATCCAAGAACGTAAGTAATCAAACTTGTTCATACAAAAATAGGTAATAAAAAGCGAGCGTATCTCGCCATCAAACTGCAAAGTTTGTTCAAAAAGAAATTATGTTCAAAAACAACAAAAGCTTGTGCATTTTTCACGCCTGAAACAGTTCATTCCTTTTGCATAATAATATATATTTCAATGGATGCGATGCAATGGGCATATAGTATACCTGTCTAAAATAATAAACATTCCTCCACAACAGAGCGAACAAAAACTCCAAACTGTCACACATCTTCAGCCTACATCCCTAAAACATACTGCAAGTCTCTGAACGTCCTTACAAGTCCTTGCAAGTTCAACAAGTTCGACTTCTCTATCGCCTGTCCTACATATGTGTGAGTTAAGTCTTAGAAGCAATTAAGAAAACTAAGTACTTGTACAACTAGTTGTGGTCCTGTTCATTTGTGTTAACTTGTCTTCATTTAACATGCTTAGTAAGCAGAAAGGTTTATTTTAGTTGTTGAACTGTGTGTGTGTTTGTTTCTCAGTTATTTCTGTGTGCAGTGGCCCTAGTGAAAAGGGATCTAAGTCCAAAAATTCAACATTACAGGAGACGCAAAAAACACTCCGCGTGCTTCAAAGAGTCTGTGTTTCCTGATAGCTACAACCTATGGGTCTTTAAGTCAAGAGTGAATAGGTTACTTCTAGGCAAGCGTGCTCCATCGTCGGTCACATCATCGCTTACCATCAGGGGAGATGGAGCGAGCCTAACAATAATTAAAAATAAAAATAAAATCGTGTTTGACCTCGTGTGACATTTAAACCGCTACCTAATGAAATACATGTGATGTTATTTTATAGGTAAACTAGCTTCTGCCGGCGGCTTCTCCCGCGTGTAAATAGGTTTCTCCATACAAACTTTAGGCCCCCGTTTCATCACCTTACTAGGCTATTTCACGCTTCTAGGCCCTGTAGTTTTGGGCTGTGCGTTGATATGTCAGTCAGTCAGTTTCTCTTTTTATATATATAGATGATTTAAGATGATTTTTTAAAATTGATTGATGATTTTTTTAAATTTTTGATGGTTTTTATTTTCTCTTTATTATAATTAGGTTTTTTTATGTAAAGTTAATAGTTTTTAAGATTATGACTTCTGTGATTACCAATCACAAAATGAATTCCTTGAGGGTATAAAATAAGTTATACCCTTCTCTAATAAATTAAATGATAATTCATACAAGTGAAAAGGGATACGCATTTGGAATGTTAAAAAATTTAAAATTTTTATAATTACCAAGTACTTAATACAAATAAATAATTTTTTTCTTTATTTTGGTGAAAACGGATATAAGTCTAGTAATAATCATTATTAACTAAACGATTTTTAAGAACTATGTGTTGTTGTATTGATAAACATTAACCAGATAAAAAAGTGGGTGATTTATGTTAATTTTAATTAAAAAACATGAAACATTTTTTTTTATATCCGTTTAAAAGGATACAAATGCACTTGAAACCAACTTTTGTAGTTTTTTTGGTGTCAGTTGAACCCTTTTACACAAAATAACTTCCTTATTTTTAGAAAGAGCTTAGATCCGTTTTTACCAAACGAAAGAGCATTTTTTTCTGATCATTTCTGTATACTTATTTTTGACAAAATTGAACTTATACCCCTACTTCACTAGGGCATTCACAGATGTAACGTTATTGTGTGTTTTCTCATTTTGTCATTGTGTTGTTATTTTTTTTTTTTTGGTGCTTTACCTAAATCGTAAAATGACCACTCGCCTAGGGTAGAGCAAAAGGTCGTGTCAAACTTTTGCCGACTAAAACGCCTCTTGCGTTCCAGGGCCATTATAACTCGTCCCAAAATTCTTTTGGCCCTAGCGGGCATCGACCCTACTGAGCCTCTACGACTTTGCTAACATCTCTTTAAGGCGCTCGTCCTTACCGGACGACCAGGCGGCGAGCTACCCATTGCTCGTCCTCCGCAAGTCTGCACCTACGGTGGTCTCCTGGAGCTACTGCTGGGACGTGAGAATGTCCGATCCCTCGTGTCTATTTTTATCTATCTTCTCTTGGTCGTTTCACTATTGCGAGAGTTGTCACGAAGCTCTCCGGAATCTCTCAGGGTATGCCGCACGACTTCCCTTCACATTTGCCTGGTGATAGTCTTCGGAACCACCGCGCGCCTCGGTAGCGCTGCGCTTCGGTAATTCGCGCACCGGAAGACGCAGCGTTGGAAGGCAAGGTGGACCGACGACCCGGTGAGGGTCGCGGGAGTGCGGTGGATACGAGAAGCACAGGATCGGTCGTTGTGGCGACGCTTGGGGGAGGCCTATGTCCAACAGTGGACGTCTTTCGGCTGAAATGATGATGATGAGTCTTCGGGGTGCACTCGTTCAATGGGCTATTTATCTATACCTATATATGAAAGTAATAATATCCTTTTTTTTATTATAATCTTTTATTGGAACAGAAAAATCAATTACAAATTGTTTGCGTACGAAAATAGCTACAGTAGTTAGGAACTGTGTCGCAGCTATTAACGCCCACCTCCAGGAGGAAGACGACGGCGTTCCTACAAAAGAAAATCAAAAACTTATAATCAATTAACTAATTACATTATGAAGATCACAAGAAAAAAAAAACAATTTTTAAAATAGAATCATGAATTACATACAAAACATTACAAATGACAAATTATAGAATACATAACAGAATACACTGACATTAAATAATATTCCACAACTAACACACAACGCCGCCTAGTCCCAAGCTAAGCAGAGCTTGTGTTATGGGTACTAGACAACTGATCAACATACTTATATGTTTTTAAATACGTACATATTATAGATAAATTACACCCAGACACAGAACAAATGATCGTGCTCATCACACAACCATTTGTCCTGGGTGGGAATCGAATCCACGACCTCCGGTATAGCAGTCAGGGCCACTAACCACTAGACCAACAGGTCTGTCAATTAAATTAAGACTATAGTTAGATTAAAAGAAATTTAAAATGTTTCTACAAAATAACTCGGTCTTGTTAGTTAACTTTTCTTGTTTTAACAGCTGACAATAGACAATATCTAGGATTTGGACAAAGGAATCTTTTTATCTCCGTTGTATGTTCCCTTGGGACGATTTTAAATTTAGGTACGTGGGAAAAAAGATGCTACATACATAGTTCTAAATATTAATGTAAAACAACAGTAAGGAACTGGCTCCTTGATTTGGACTATGAAGACACAGAAAGTATCATCCAAAACATAAAGTAAATTTAATAACATTCATTATAAACACTTATACACACATACATTAAACACTACACACACATATCAATAAAAATATCCCTTTTCCTTCACAGTTAACATGACTATCTCTCAAATATTATTTATCATAATCTTAAAAACATAAGATTCATGTTTATGTGCCGCAAATTGCGATAATGTTTAAAAGGGTGTGAGCCTGGAGATCTGTCCTACAGGTCTCGAACCTAGTTCAGACTCCAGCTCTCACAAAGGTTTTTTAGATTCCAAGCAAAAAAAAAGTTCAGGATTAGGTGTTTTTTTTTTAGATGGGAAAATCATCTTATGACAAATCGCGCTCTTGGGCGGAGCGAGAGATAGTGTCAGACTTTTACTGCCTAAAAACCCACTCCTGTTCCTTCGTTGCCTTCGTCCCAGGGTCCGGGTTTCGTTTTCACACTACCCATGGCCCCAGTAGGCTTCGACCCTGCTGGGCCCCTACAATTGCTGACATCTCCCTGAGGCGCGCGTGGAACAATACGCGCCTTCGACGACTTGGGCTTGGTCCGGACGGTTACCGGACGGTCGGACGGCGGCCACCCATTGCCCGCCGTCCGCAAGCCCGCGCCTACGGTGGCCGGAAATCGGGATCGGAATCCCGGCGGCGGTTGGGGCGTGAGGTTTTTAGTTCGGTTTTGAAGCCGTTATTTTAATCTCGATGAGCACACCATTAGATAGATTTATTTATTCCATGCTTTAAGCACATTAAGGACAGAGGTGGATTTCATGCCTTAGACAATTTCTATCAGTCTACAATCAGGATATTGCAGAGAAAATTAGTGGTAGATGCAATAAAAGGCCGTTGGACAGTCTCCTCAGGGATGTGCCCTATCAGGCGTTAGAGGGGGTTCCGGAGTGTTCTTTTAAGAGGTAACGGCACCCCTTCTATGAGGAGGTAGTGATCTCAGGGGTGGTTTTAATGAGGTGAAAATCCCACACTTCCCGGACTTATCCCTAAAGTCCGGGTTTCTTATGAAAGTTTGCCCTCGAAAAAAAGTGCAAAAGGTGGAGTGAGAGTAAGGAGTAAAAAAGGTGATCGAATTGATTTTTCCTTCACTAGATCACCCAAAACCTTTATACAGTGACACCAAATATTTCCACCTATTCAAAGACTAGCCAGCGCTATCAAAGAGATTGCATATCCAATGCTTGGAATAAATCCAAAACGGAATGACCGGACTGCTCCATATAACCTGGTCTCTGACCCCCTGACCCCGCTAACGTCATCGGGAAGCTTGCCAATCGTGATCTGTGCTGGCCAATTAAAAAAGAACGGCTCCGAAATGGATTCCATGCTGTAATGTATGGTGGAGCTGCGCGAGGGCTATTTATGGCTGTAAATTCAAATAAACTGTGTATCCTGCCTTTTGTAGAATTTGTAACAGTATCTAGTGCGGTGTATGATCTTAGTGCAATTGTAAAGAATGGAATATCTAGTATTGTTGTTACGACTGGCATAAAGGCTGACTTATACAACATTAGAATCGATTCCAATAATTTTTACACCATGCTCTATTTTTTCCCAAAATATTTAAAAAAGGTCACAAGTTGGACATCACCGACACTAGCACAACCTGCACAACACAGGTCACGGTAGGTCATAGCGGGCATTAGGCGCCAGCGCACAGCTGGATGCGGGAGCAAAACAACCCTTCAGTTGCTCGAATGGCCCGGTGACCATGTATTTGTGCGGACAACCAGGTAACATAACAAGCTTATTAACTTTGTGATTTTTCATGATACAGTTATGAATTTTTGTACATAGATTCTTTACATAAAAATACTAGACACGTGTTTCGGGTTTCGCATATACTAAAAGTAATGTTATATTTTTGCAAATTTATTTTGTTTGATTTGGATAGGAGTGGGCTGGCAAAACTGGGCAAGCACCGATGTAAATTTCCCAATTCACGTGTAGTTTTCTAAGATTATCAGTAATATAGTGACACTCCGCTCTTCGGAAAGCACTTAAGCCCGATGGTCCTGGTTGTCATTCGTAGATCTTTGACAATCGTTACAGGTAGTCAGACGCCTGAAGTCTGACCGTCTGCCTATCCCATGTGTATCGTGTAACCTAGTAACTAGGTTGTGGAGGTCTGATAGGCCGGTCGCTCCTTGTAAAACATGGATATTCAACCCCATCTGGTTATACTAGAAGCCCACCCCAAGATTGAAAAGGTTAAGAAGATGAAGATGATATTTTGATTCATTTAAGGAAGTTCCAAAGTGACGGCAGTGACTGAAAAGTTGAAAAGGAATCGTTGGTCTTGGTATGGTCATGTGAAGAGTAATGACTTTACATGTGGATAAATGAAGAAGAAGAGGGAGATCAAAGGAAAAATGTATGAATTATGAAAAAGCGTGTTGGAATTAGAGTAGGTGTGTGAGTGAGGAAGGTAGAAAGAAAGTCCGAAGTGACGGTCTGCAGATAAGTGAGAAATTTAACCTGTGTCCATGGAGTTTCTTGCACGTTTTTCTCCATTAATAGAAGTCTACGTTTTGGAACGCGTAATTCAGCTTCACTTTTTTGACTGACCGACATTTTGACAATACAAAAGAGCCCTGAAATGGTCTATTTGAAAAAAAGACCATTAAAGACCATAAAAGTTTCTGATTTCTGTACATATCAGATTTTTCCGTGCCTGGGAAAGCACGTTAAGACCCACTTGTACTAGTGCGTGTAGGCATGCATTACGTTACCTCTTTCCACACCAATACATATTGATTATCGATGCAACGAGTAGTATCATCATTACCCTTTCTTATCTCTTATTCCATAGAACTTGAATAATTTGTAGCGAAAATTGGAACAAAGCTTCTATTCCTTAGAGCTTGAATCATTTGTAATGAAAATTGGAACAAAAAGCGTACCCCTTTCATAGAAACAGACATATTATTACAAAATAACACACGGCATCCTCAATTCCTAGAAACACCAAGTGAAATGTCTGTGGCACGCTTGCACAAGTCACTTGCAGAACAGACATACCTTTGATGTAAGTTCAACTTTACTTATGTGCGCGGTTCGCTCATTCCGCAAGTTCAGAACTTTGATTGTCAGGAATAAAACGGGTTTGTTTGTAACTAGGCTTCTTTGAATGTGTGGTTATTACTTGAAGTAACTAGTTGATTTTCAACTGCAGTAGTTTTGCCACATTTGGTTAGACCAAAGATTACTATCAGAGGAAAACTGTAACCGAGTTTGGAACAATGAAAATGTAAATGAAGTTCTTAGGGTTCCGTATCTCAATGGGTTAAAATGGAACCTTTATAAGATCACTATGTTGTCCGTCTGTTCGTCTGTCAATACTGTTTTTCTTAAAACCGCGTGGAGAATTCAAGCTGAAATTAATATCACATACTTAGGTCTTTTTTTTTAGGTGGGAAACCATCTAATGACATCTCCCGCCCTTGGGCGGAGCGGTAGAGCGTGTCAGACTTTCACTGACTAAAACCCACTCGTTTGTTCCTTCTTTGCCTTGCGTTCCAGGGCTCCGGGGTTCATTGTTACTTAACCCACGGCCCCCCTAGGCTTTAACCCTGCTGGGCCCCTACGATTTGCTGTCATCTCCTTGAGGCGCGCGTGGAACACTACGCACCGTCAACGACTTGGGTTCGGTCCGGACGGTTACCGGACAACCGGACGGCGTGCTACCTATTGCTCACCGTCCGCAAGTCTGCACCTACGGTGACTGAAAATCAGGATCGGGAACTCGGCGGCTGGGGCATGAGGGCAGTTCCCTAGCACGTGCGGCCGCCTACTTTGCTAACATTACTGCTTCGCTGAAGAAGGCGACTGCCTGCCACTCCTCTTCGCTCCGGACCCGGCCCAGCGCGAGAGGTCGTTGCCGCCAATTGCTCCTACGAGGACGAGACGGTGGTCTGCCCAAGCAGGGCATACCTCTACCGTATGCTCCACCATGTCCTCCGGAGGGTCATGCGGAGGCTCGCCCGCGAACATCCGTATGACCCTCTGGCATGCATTCAGCTTGGCCGCCGGTTGGTTAGCCACGGCGCCCATACCGGTGCCCCATAAAGGGCCATGGACCGAACGATACTTGCGTAGAGCCTCTGGCAAGAGGCATCTGGACAACCTAAGGGATGTTGGGCAGGAACCGCTTGAGAGCAGCCCCAGCCCGATCAAGTTCGGGAGACAGACGTCGGAAGTGCTCCTCGAAATTCCATCTGCTGTCGAAGACGAGTCCCAGGTACTTCATCGTCGACTCGATGCCGATGTGAACTCGTTCTACCGTTATTTGGTAACCCGATAGTGGCGCGAGTCCCAACTGCTGGATCCTCACCACGACTGTCGCAACCCCGCGTGTCACTAGTTCGACCGCCGCCTGGTACGACTCTCCCTATTTTGATTTGACATTTAGGTTCTCTAAACAATTTCGTAACCGTGTTCTCTATAAGGAATAGAAGTCAAAATGGGTTAAACAAACAGTAAAAATAGGTCTTTTTATTTAAACGTGTAATACTAATCTTATTGCAAATGGAGTATACACATAAACAAAACACAGCCACGTCCTGAACATCTCGATAAGCTCTAAAAGCTCGAGCGGCCCTTCACACGGCTCTATAAGCCCGTACAAGCCTTCCAAGCTGCTTGAATTGGGACATTAGCCGCCCTACGTGCTTGCCTTCCATCCCTGATGCTTTATTGCAGCTGAAGGAAGAGTGAACGTTGCTTCATAACAGTTAATGGTAATATGGCGTAAATAACCAATTACACTAATATTATAAAGGTATTTTGACTGGCCTGATAGTTTAGTGGTTAGTGGCCCTGGCTGCAATGCCGGAGGTCGTGGGTCGATTCCCACCCAGGACAAACGTTTGTGTGCTGTGCACGATGATTTGTTCTGTGTCTTGGTGTAATTTATCTGTAATATGTATGTATTTAGAATTATATAAGTATGTTTATCAGTTGTCTAGTACTCATAACACAAGCTTTGCTTAGCTTGGGACTAGACGGTGTTGTGTGATAGTTGTGGAATATTATTATTATATTATAAGGTGAATGTTTTAATGTACTTATGTAAGTTTGTGCTACTCCTTCACGCACATACGGCTGAACGTATTTGGATAAAATCTATATATATAAAAGCGAAATACCACTCACTGGTTAATCACGAAATCTCAGAAACTATAACACCTACAAAATTTGGCAGGTAGGTACCTTATAAGGTTTAGTCATCCGCTAAAAATGGATTTTACGAAACTCCACCCATAAGAGGGTGAAACGGTGGTTGGAAGTTTGTATGGAGACTTTTACGCAGGCGAATCTGCTGGCAGAAGCTAGTTTGTTATAAAAAGGTTAAGGATGTAAGGTATGGCAAAATTTGAAAAGTGACTACGGCTAATTAACCTTGGAACGTTAGTCAGTTCGCGCATTAGACAGGTTTTTTTAGATGATATAAACAAGTGCTTAACTGCAACCCCACCATGGTGGTAAAGCGCACTAGTTTAAAAAGAGCCTATTCACTCTAGCCTTGAAGACACCATGGTTTGTACCAAGGCCCGGTGCGAGAAATCGCTGCCACCGATCGCCCACGAGGACACGGCGGTGCTCTGCCCAGGCGCAGCAAACCTCTACCGTATGCTCCACCGCGTCCTCCAAATTTATAATAGGACGGGAAGACTGCAGCAGGCAAATTGTTGCATTCCTTCAATATACGCGGTTTAAAGTTTATTGCTAAGACAGACAAAGTCTGTCGGGCCAGTTAGCTGAAAATAATTAACAATCCAATCAACAGTTCGTAGTTAGAACCACGACTCAGTTTGTCATGTACAGTGAACGTACTACCTACCTACAGATGCTGGTTAGTTAAGAACACTGCCCAACTTTATACAATTAATACCCGGCAGTCTTGCGCAGTTACAAAATCACAACTAAGTCAATGAAAGCCGCTCTGTAATGCTGCTAAAGAATTTTGGATAGATTTTACAACTAAAAAAAAAAAAGGGCAAGTGCGGAGTCGGACTCGCGCATTGAGGGTTCCGCACAAACATACCTATGTAAATAGTTCAATTCCCGAATGGAGTAAACGTATATTTTGATGCTCTCAAAGGAATCCAAATTCATAGGCTACTTCCCGTTGACCCAGTATCCTGAAATTTGGCATTAACTTTTCTTATTATTTAGAATTAGAGACACAATTAAAAAGTCATTGTGTCGCGCGTACATTTGCGTTCGGCATACAACAGGTTAAGCAAGATCTTATAGCACAGGTATTGGAATGAGTCTGAAAACAGTAAATTTTTTTAACAATTACTTTTTTGCGATTTGAAAAATCTTCGAGACTCCATTTGGGAATTTTAGTTTGTACGGAACCCTCAGTGCTCGAGTCCGACTCGTACTTGCCCAGTTTTTTTTTTGTCGTGTAAACGACCGTATCGTTATTTTTCGTTACGTAGATATTTTATTTTTTTATAGCTCCAGGGGACCGCAGACCTGAATATATGGTTTTAATTTCAACTCGTGGAGGTATCACCACGCGTTTCCGAGATAAAAGGTATTGACAGACAGACTGATGGACAACAAAATAATCCTATAAGGGTTCCGTTTTTTTCCTTTCGAGGTACGGAACCCTAAAAACAGTTGGAAAAAGGGTAGGCAGACTGATTTATTGAAGGAGTTAATTTTTTTCCGATTTTACTAAAGAGTGCTTGTGAAAAACCTTTATGATTTTATCAAGGGTCTAACTAATGTAAATACGGGTTAGATTAAATCGCATCTGTATTTCTTTGATCTATCGTGACTCAACATGTCACCAATGTCAGGGTTGCCACTCACAAATGATTGTTGCCATGATAAAAAAAAACTGGAGCAATAGAAAAGTTGGATTGGTAATTCTGGTTTATTATAAAAAATTGGTTAGTTTATCGCTGTTATTGTGGTTGTATCGCTAGATTGAGGTTTGATCGTTCATAAAAAATACAACCTACTTATTAAATTATTAATTTAATATATAGCGGTCCACTGACCCCTAAACTAGTAAAAAATATATTAGTTTTCTGTTGTGGTCTATCTCATAATCTTTTTGCTAGAAACCGTACATTTCCTAAGACACACAACTGCCGTCACCACCACACATCGCAAAAAATAAATAAATAAAAAAAAAAAAAGCTTCGTTAATGGTCAAACGCGCCTAAACAAAATGCCCCCTCGAGTGCCGATTGTACATACGTCTATATAACTTGAATGACCTTGAAAAACCTTTAATAGTCTTATTGTACACACGTTTATACGAAATTTATTTGGCCGAAAATTTTGGTTTCTATATATCGCGGCTTCAAGCTCAGCCAGGCGCATTACTTTGTATAATTTATTTTATCACCACTGCTCTCTAGACGGTGAAGGAAAACATATGACATTCAGCAACCCGCACTGGGCACGCGTATTGGATTACGGCACATTCCCTCTCCAAGAGAGGAGGCCTGAGTCCCACCAGTGGGAACATTAAATAGCTGATTGTGCTATTATGCTATGCTAGTAAGGCCCCTGTGGGTTTGTTCGAAAGGGTTAACGCGGCCTTGGAAAGCACAGGGCAAATGGAGGGACAAAGGTAGGTTTTATTCAGTAAAAGACTGATAAATAATGAATCCCACGGTTCAATTTTATTTGGACTGTCAAAATATATCGAAATTATCGATACTATGAAGGTTCGCCACGGATACGTTCCACAGCGGACGTCTTTTGGCTGAAATGATAATGATGATGATACTACGAAGAAGAATGCTACTCATATTTGGAAAATATTAAGCACTAGCTTTTGCCCGTAGCTTCACCCGCGTACATAAAATACAGCCTATGTCACTCAGGAACAAAGCACCTTTCTATCGGTGAAAAAATTTTCGCAATCGGACCAGTACTTTTAGAGATTACCCCCTACAAACAAAAAAAAAAACAAACTACCTCTTTATAATATTAGTGTAGACTACCAATATCGGAGCGCTTTATTTACTTTGGCAGCCTTAATAGGGTGGGAAAATCATCTAATGACAACCCCCGCTCTTGGGCGGAGCGGGAGATAGTGTCAGACTTTTACTGACTAAAAACCCACTCCTGTTCCTTCTTTACCATTTTTTTTTCCAGGGCCCCGGGGGTCACTTTCGCATCACACATGGCCACAAAAAAAAAAACCTGAGTAATTTGTATTAGGTGCATCGTGTTTCAATCGCATTTAAAGTGTTAATTTTTTTTCGCCACAAAATGTTTCGCTACACTCTGTATAAAATAATACTTAACAGAAAAATTATAATAATCTTATTTTACGATCAAAAAGACACAGAGTAGTGATAAAAAGGAATTATCAATTAGGTAATGGACTCTGTATTTAACATTATCATTAGTGTCCGATCGAAACACGATTTTCGGATGAAACCGAAACCGTAACTAAATGTTCCATTTCCAGTTTCGGTCATAAAAGAATCAGTGAAGTTACGATCGTTTCGTATGCGTCGAACGCCTCGAGTAGGCCACGCCTCCAATTCCTTTATTCTGACGTCATCTCAACGCTCAGTCACGTGGTCAGAACAAAGGAATCGGAGGCGTGGCCTACTCGAGGCGTTTGACGCAAACGAAACGATCGTAACTTGGCTAGGGGGGCAGACGTTGTGACAACAAAACCATAAAACAAGGAACCAGAAATCCGAACACATGTGACGTCTATCAACCCGCACGGCCCATGTGGTGGATGACAGCCTATTCCCTCTCCTAGAGAGGAGGCCTGAGTCTCAGCAGTGGAACCATTATAAAGCTGATTATAATAAAGCTGACAGCTAGCTAGTTGAGCAGCTGGTAGCTGAATGTGTGTATTATATGTGTGTGATTTTATTTATGGTGTACAATAAAGAATATATCTATCTATGATAAAATTCTTTACAGAGTAACCTTTACTGTATAAGAAATTTTAGAAACTTCCTCAACTTGATCCAATAAAGGTTTGAAGGTTATCGGGGGCCACTCCTTAAAAAACATGCAACATAAATTCAGAAGCCGACAACCCTAGCATCGAGTCCTCGAATGCGTCACGGAAACGTGCGTGACCCGATCTTTTTTGTTTTTTTTTTTTTTGAGAACTTACAGTGTAATGTTCCATTTTACTATTCGCCACGACTTTATCGAGGAAAGTATAAGAATGGTTATTGTTCAACCTTCTAATATAACCGCATTGCAGTCCGATTACGAGGTATGACAGAAACTTTAATGAGCAAGCTTATACGTAAAAATTAAGGAGAAAACTAGTACACTGGCGGCCATTCGTATGGTAATTTTGCATTTATTAATTTATTGTGCTGTCCTCGGATTTGTTTACTGCATGTTTGCAGGTTTTTAATGTATTAAAGAATGAATTAAATGTTTTGCTGGATGGACTGCAGATCTTTTGAAATTTATGCCAGTGTCAATTTAAAAAATTGATGCAATTAGTTAGTTAATTCTTTGGAAGGTACAAATAATTTATATCAGCCAGGGTTCCGGAATGTTTGAAAGAGTGAACGTGGCTCTAGAACGCAATAGGTAAGGAAGGTAAGGACACAGGTGGGCTTTAATCAGTAAAAATCTGATTCGCCCTCTTGTAGAGTGGGAGAAGTCATTGAATGATTCACACTTCAAAAAAACTGAGCAAGGTTCTGTACAAACTTACCTATGAAAACAGTTCAATTTCCGAATTGAGTTACGAATATATTTCCGAATCGCAAAAAGTTTTTTTTTGTGACGTAACTTCAAATTTAGAGTTTTCAGATTTTTACCTATACTTGTGCTGTGAGATCTTGCTTCATGCCAAATTTCAGGATTCTAGGTCAACGGGAAGTACCCTATGAATTTTGATTCTAAAGTACTATATTTTGATCGCCGTAAAGTTATGGAATGTTGGTAGGTCTGCCACAAGGTGGGCCGATGACCTGGTGAGGGTCACAGTAATCCAATGGATGCGAAACACACATGACCGGTCGTTGTGGCACCACTTGGGGGAAACCTATTATGTCCAGCAGTGGATATCTTTGGGCTGAAATGATGTTTAACCATATTTTTACAAATGATCTTACGAAACGTACCAAATACTTGCATAAAACAACAAATCCGAACCAAAACTATTAATATAACATGAGCAACCATATTTGATACTTCACGCTCAGCATGATAGACAAACATACCTACTATTTTACATTTAAACTGGTAGCTCCTAGCAGTAAGCGAGCTGGCAACCCCAAACTAAGTCAGTGATCAAACAGACGGGATCCCGATTTATGTGCTATCTTGGCGCAGTCGCTGAATGTTATTTTGACCGTTTTAATGTGAGTTTAGAACGAAGTATTTTACTATTATTGTAAAGAAATTTATGGTTTACTCGTAATAGTATTTTCTAAACTTGCCTTTAATTGATTCCGTCATTTTATTTGTAGGCGTCAGATAAATTTGGAATAAAGTACATTTTTTTATATTTTTGAAGTGAAAACTTCTTTAGCGGCGTTGAGCACTTTTTCTGTAATGGGTATAAAATCTTAAACTCGCGTCAGGACACGTGACCTGATCGAAAAAGCGTAAGACGGATTTCGGAGAGATAAACTTTTTAATGTAAAATAATTGTAATAGTTTTAAAGTGTTAAATTTTTAATGTAATATAAATTGTCATGTTTGTGTACGATAGCGCAATAAATGAATATTGTATTCTACCACATAAATGATAGTACTTTTATACTGATAAAGCAATTGGTGCAAAATTATTCCCTAACCATTCCAAAATATCAAACATGCTCAACGTTAATAATCAAGTTTTCACTTCTGCCGGCACTCCCGGAGTGCAACCCGTCTTTTTTTTATTTAGGGATTTGTCAACTAACCTAACCTAAGTTAACAATAACTACTTAAGTTAATGATCAGCACAATGCATTGAAGGTATAACTACATTGCGCACACGTGGGCCACGTACGCCGATCTGGGCGCGTAGGACTCCATACATTTTATATGGCAACTAGACTTGCAGAGCTACATTAGATCCACGCCACGCGCACACGCCTAATTTACGTAGTTTAAATCAGGCGTGGTCCATGTGTGCGTCGGTCTAGTGTAGTTCTCGCTTGAATGTTTTTAGGGTTCCGTTCCCGATGGGTACGGGACCCTATTACTAAGACTCCGCTGTCCGACCGTCAGTCTGTTCGTCTGTCACCAGCTAACACAACAAAATAAATATTGAAGGGGGCCCCCATACAACAAACGTGATTTGTTTGCCGTTTTTTGCTACGGACGGAACAGAACCCGTTATGCGCAAGTCCGACTCGCACTTGGCCGGTTTTTTTTTTCCCGACCACTAAAGTACATTGACTTTTTCCGGATATCTCTGCGTAGGTACCCGAAAAACAAACATCGAACAGTTTTTCATTACTAGAAAATGTTAAGGATCATGATAGATGTCAATTCAAGACAGCTTTGTCTTTATTTCCGTTATTGAAATTAAGAATGTCAATAAATGTAGGAGGGTACATGACCGCGAAATTGTATTGAAACCTTTAACTAGAACACTAGCTTCTGCCAGTGGTTACGCCTGCAAGGTGTAATATAGTTAGACTGTGCTATACTAACTACTAACTAACTAACTTTATGTAATTACCCATTAACAAATAAATGATTATGAAAATGAGAAAAAATGGGTACGGTTTATCTGAAATAAAATGATTATTATTATTGTTATATTTCAGTCAGTCAATTTTTCTTTTTATACATATAGATAATATTAGTACTCGTAAGACCGAATTAATGACCACCACCAGATAAATGTACACGTAGTAAGATCTTACCATAGACGGTTCCACAGGCAGTGTGAAAGTGAAACCCGGGGCCCTGGGACGAAAGCAAAGAAGGAACAGGAGTGGGTTTTTAGTCAGTAAAAGTCTGACACTATCATCTCTCGCTCCGCCCAAGAGCGTGATTTGTCATTAGATGATTTTCTTACCTAAAAAAAAAAGAAAAATCTCTCGCTCCGCCCAAGAGCGAGATTTGTCATTAGATGATTTTCCCACTTAAAAAAAACCATAGACGGTTGAGAAGTATTAAATTGTGCGAATTTAATAAACTATGAGACACAAAAAACATATCACATAACAGATATATGTCATGGCGAGTTTTTTCTGTAAATGACAGGAAAAGGTTTGTGTGTCCTCTCTGCATACTAAACAGCTAGAAAGGCTGAATTATTTATGTCTCGGAATTTTTATTTTAATCATTTAGCCACAACTGTGTTTCTTTAGGTGGGAAATCATCCAATGGCTTCTCGCACTCTAGGGTGGAGTGCAAAGACGTATCAGACTTTTACTAACTAAGGCCACACCTATGTTCCTTCTTTGCCTTGCGTTCCAGGAACCGGGTTTTGCTGACATCTCTTTGAGGCGCGCGTGGAACAATACGCGCGTTTGATGACTCGGGCTCGGTCCGGACGGTTACCGGAAACCACAACTGTGTAGTTTACAAAAGTCACCGTTTTTAAGGATATTTTTGAGGGGAACAGATAGTAAAGTCCCGCAAACCTCCGTTGAAAAGGGAGGATCCTCCAACCAGACGGGTGTTATGTCTGGTGGGCAACTGTCCCGATAGATGATTTCCAGCTGTTCTATATGTTATAATCGCGCGGAGAACTTTAATTGCGCGATGCAGGATTCGTTTTTATGTGACGCCATAGATGTCGCTACAATATTTTAGTATCTCAAAAACTAGTAGCGACATCTATGGCGTTATATAGGAACTAAACTACAATATCCTGTATCGCGATATTAGAGTTTTTCGTGCGATTAGAACTTATACAACAGCCCGAAATCAACTATCGGGCAGTTGTCCGGATCAGACAAAATATCTGGTCTGGTTGAAGGATCCTCGGTTTTTGACGGAGCTATGTGGGACTTTAAACCCCGTTCCACACACTTCAAAAAATTAAATTATCTTCATTTCATAACAGGCTAGGTTATTACTCAAACAAAAGGTATTCAATCAAAAGCGGAGTTTTAAAAACTTCGCAATAATTACTACTAAACGATTTCCGTGTCTGAAATCTGAATATGAAATCGACCATCAAAATTCCTGTTGGCGAACAAACTTTTAACGATTCCACAGTCAATCACGAACGATTTGTGTTTCTATGCATTTTTAACTAGTAACCAATTAATTTTGGGCCGAAGTGTAATATTGCCTGAAATAAAAGTTGGAATATAAAAATAATTATAATAATAATATTTGACCACTTTCACACAACGCCATCTAGTCCCAAACTAAGCAGAGCTTGTGCTATGAGTACTAGACAACTGATAAATATACTTATTTACTTTTAAATACATACAATTAAAGATGAATTACACTCAGACACAGAACAAATAATCGTGCTCATCATACAAACATTTGGCCTGGGTGGGCATCGAACCCACGACCTCTGGCATAGCAGTCAGGGCCTCTAGCCACTCAGTGAAACAGGCCAGTCATGCAAAGATGATGGTTTTAATTTTGTTTATGGAGAACAGGAGTTCATAGTTAAGTAATTTTATAACCTGCTGCCAATCCGCAAGGTTCGAAATTCGAAGTCGCTCCATGGATTTGTGACCCATCCATGATTCATTACCGTCCTAGATTACTTCGTGTCTAGAAAAGCACGTCGAAATGCTCACGAAAGAATCTAGGTTAGTTGGTCTCGGCTGTCATTTGCAGATCATTGATAGTTGTTGAATTAGTTATGCAGCGACATCTATGGCGTCACATAAGAACTAATCCTGCATCGCGCAATAAAAGTTCTCCGCGCGATTGGAACATATAAAAGACCCCGAAAACCATCTATCGGGCAGCTGCCCACCAGACATAACACCCGTCTGGTTGGAGGATCGTCAATTTTCAATGGAGGTTTGTGGGGCTTTACTCTCTGTTCCACATACCTCCAAAGTTATAAGCCAAAAAATCAGCCACTAGTCTAGCAAGAGATAATTGTCTTTTTTTCAGTTAATGGGTTATTGAAGCGCTCCATGTAAACTTGTAATAATATCATACTCACGTAAGAGCAAGTATGAAAAAATACCTCGAAAAGGACGCTCTTAAGGGGAGGAAACAGGGGCCAAAGTTTGTATGAAAACTCCTTCTTTCGTGGGGGCAAAGCTTTTTACTTTTTATTTTTACAATTTTTTTATTACCTTTCAATATAAGTTTTTTTGTTTAAGGAAAATCTTGCCAATGAATTTTTAAACCGTTACCCCAAACCGATTAAGCTGGTGGTATACTTATGTAACTTGGATGATAATGCATCAATATGGTAACATGGAGATGGTCTTACGGGATTTTTTTGAAGAAATACCGTGGTCTTAGAACGCAAAGGGCACCTGAAATCATGGCGGTAGGTCCTCTTTTTGAGGAGTGACTCTCCAGTCACTCCTCAAAAAGAGGACCTACCTACCTAGACGTCACGACGTCCTCACCTTCCGCATGATGCAGGTTCTCACCGGACATGGTAAGTTCGGGAAGTTCCTGCACCTGATTCGTACGGAAGAAACACCAGGGTATCACCGTAGTGTAAATCGCCCTGAGGACACGGTGGACCATACGGTAGAGGTATGCCCACGGGCAGACCAGTGCCCAGCGCGAGAGGTTGCTGCTACCGATCGCTTGCTTCTGCGAAGCAGTAATGCTACGTGTGGGGACCCCAACCCCGATTTCCAGCCACTGTAGACGACGGCGACTGCGGACGACGAGCAATAGTTAGCTCGCCGTCCGGCCGTCTGGTAACCATCCGGACCGAGCCCGAGTCGTCGACGGTGCGTAGTGTTCCACGCGCACCTTACAGAAATGTCAGCAAAACCGTAGGGGCCCAGCAGGGCCGAAGCATACTGGAGCCACGGGTAGTCCGAAAGCGAACCCTGGAACAAAGATAAAGAAGGAATATAGGAGTGGGTTTTAGTCAGTGAAAGTCTGTCACGCCCTCTCGCTTTTCCCTAGAGTATAATAGTGAGTGCTTTACCTAACAAACAAAAACTAATCCACTTCCGTTACCGGTTTCACCATAAAAGAAACGAGATTAAAAATTAATTAGAAAATGTCCGTTATCACCTCAAACAAAGGTTTTCAAACTGTGAAATTGGCTATAAAAATTCTCATGGCCGTTATCTAGGACCCCAACAAATTATTGACCCAGTCCTGCTCAATGTTAACTCAGTTTGATCGAAGATATAGAGGTTCATAATATACTAGATGAGATAATAATAATGCTGTTATGAATAGCGAGCTAATGATAGTAAAAAACTGATTATAATCCATACATTCAAAGATGGTTAAGTTGAAAACCAGCGTCAAACAACTGCTACGTAGTTGTCTAGTATTATGTTCGTGTTCAAATGTCAGTGCGAGTGAGAAAAAGGGTTGGAGTTATACACCTTTAACAGTTCAGTTTAGGTCGTATAATGGATCGCATTAAGAGCTCGCGGTAGGGTGCAGGTGAAAGACATACAAAATCTACATTATTGGTTCTTCATTGTGTGTCTGTGTGTTAATTAAACAGGTTTTCTTTCTTTCTTTATTTCATTCTCTCTTTCTTTCCATTGCATGAAAATGGAAAATTTTCGCAAGAAAACATACTTCCGGGTTTTTTTTTACGGTGGGAAAATCATCTAATGACAAATCCCGCTCTTGGGCGGAGCGAGAGATAGTGTCAGACTTTAACTGACTAAAAACTCACTCCTGTTCCTTCGTTGCCTTCGTCCCAGGGCCCCGGGTTTCGTTTTCACACTACCCATGGCCCCAGTAGGCTTCGACCCTGCTGGGCCCCTACGATTTGCTGACATCACCCTGAGGCGTGCGTGGAACAATACGCGCCGTTGACGACTTGGGCTCGGTAAGTATAAAAAAATAATCCTATGCTAATCCAAGACATGGTCTAGCCATGTGTCAAACCTCATCTAAATTCGTTCAGTAACATCAAACACACAATGTATTGGTTTTTAGTGCGCAGAATGAAAATTCAAATAACATTTTACCATATCCAGTCTTTTATACATCAAAGTACCCAGAATCAATTTTATTAACCATCTGTTTGGGTTCCAGTAATTTAATTAATTCCTCTCCCTCCTTCCAGGGTTAACGGAATCCTATTTTAATTGAATATCAGGTTTGTTTTTAGAGGTACTACCCAAAAATGTTTGATACGCACTTTGTGAGAATACATAATATTGTGATGTTGAATTGATGTTTGTTTTGTTCGCTATTATAGGAGTTAAATAATAGTAGGTAAAAAGACAATAAATAGAAGCTAATATTAAATACAGTAATGGCACTTTTTAGGGTTCCGTACCTAAAACGGAAAAACGGAACCCTTTTATGATCACTTTGTTGTCCGTCCGTCCGTATGTCTGTCCGTCTGTCAGTCAAGAACCTTTATCTTGGGAACGTGTGGAGGTATCGAGTTGAAATTAAAACCATATACTCAAGTCTGCAATCCCTTGGAGCTGTGAAAAAATCAAACTTCTGAGTTAACGAATAAAAAAGATGCGGCCGTTTATGTCGCAAAAAACGTATATTTCGACATTCTCAAGTAAATCAAAATTCATATGGTACTTCCCGTTGACCTAGAATCCTGAAATTTGGCATAAAGCAAGGTTTTATAGCACAAGTTTAGAAATAAATCTGAAAACAGTGTATGTCACAAAAAAAATACTTTTTTGCAATTCGGAAAAATCTACGAGACTCTATTCGGGAATTGTAGTTTGTACGGAACCCTCAGTGCGCGAGTCCGGCACGCACTTGTCCAGGTTTTTAATTAGATATTGCTTTCAAAGCGTTGAAGAAAAACATTTTTTTTTGTGAGGTGGTAACCATCCAATGATTGCGTCTGCGCTAGGGTGGAACAAGAGGGCGTGTCAGACTTTTACTGACTAAAACCCTATGTACTTCAGTTGCCCTTAGCGTTCTAGGACCACGGGTTACCATTTCAAAAATTCTCCATGGCTCCAGTAGGCATCTGCCTTGCTGGGTTCCTACGGTTCAGCTGACACTCTTCAAGGCGCGCCTGGAGCACTACGCGCCGTCAACGATCTGGCCTCGATTTTAAAGGACTCCGCGCGATTAGAGTATAATATAAAACAGCTCGAAATCAACTAATAGGTAATTTCCCGGATCAGATACAATACCCCTCTGGTAGGAGGATCCTCCTTTTTCAATGGAAGTATGTGAGACTACACCGCATACCCTCTAAATGGTATCAAAGACATAGTCCACCTCAGTAGTAAACATCCAAATCTGCTCCACCGTTTGAGCGTAAGGGAGGTTCCGCCTTAATATTATATTAGTGTGAGATATGTTTATATACAACTTCATTATCATCGTCATTCCAGCCGAAAGACGTCCACTATTGGACATAGGTCTCCCCCAAGTGTCGCCAAAACGACCGGTCCTCTTCATCTCGAATCCATCGGATTCCCGTGACCCTTGCCAAGTCATCAGTCTACCTTGTTGGAAGGCCCTTCAACACAGTCTTCCGGTACGTGATTCACCCAGAACCTTTCGTCCCCATTGACCATCTGATTACATTTTTTGTATGTATCTTTCAAGACTTTTTTGCTACAGAAGCTGTAAGTTTTCTTCAAAAACTTCATTCTTGAAGCTAAAAACATCGTCCAATACCCATAGATATCCACAAATGTCAGTAAAAACTATTAATTTGCTCTAAGTAGTCGTTTCGTCCTCGCTTCCCTTTTCATTTCGCTTGATTTGCTCTTGTTAAGGGGAGACCCATCGTATTTTAAAACGGGGTATTCTAAAGAGTAGTTTTCTTGGTGAAGTTTATGAGTATTAGTATCTTGATGTGGATTGTAGTAATTGATGGGTTCCCTTTTTGTCGTAATAATCTTTAAAACTATACAAAACAAAATTATAAGGAAAGGAAATTTGAAATTGAATACCGTTGCGCATATTTGCTTAGTAGTATCTTAACTTCTCCCGCCCTAGGGTTGAGTGGGTATCATCGTGTCAGATTTTTACTAACTGAAACCACACATGTGTCCTTCAGTTGCCCTCTGAGTTCTAGGATAATTTGGAACAATTTGCCTACTATAGACTTCCCGTCCGATTATAATTAATGTGTCGTAAAGATTAGAGTGAATAGGCTCTTAATAAACTAGTCCGCTTCACCATCAAAGATTCCATTACTCCTTACCATCAATCAGGTGGAATCGCAAAAAATCAATAAAGAATAATAGTTATTTTATTCACGCTCCTGGTTTTTCTCAGTCAAAGCAGCCATCACAGTCTACAAGTTAGAGCAAGAAGGCTGTCAAAGGATCTCAGGCTACATTATTCCATGCAACAATTAAACTAGCCAACGATAGGTTTTTGGGAGACCTAGCGTTTTTCTGTTGGTAAATCTGCAGTTAAACTTAAATATCCAGTTGTGACCTTAATGTCCCATTATTGGTTATCAAATATGTAATAAATAGAATTGATTATAACATATTGGTTATCGTGAAGGAACTGGCATGGCCTAGAACCTTTAACTAAACCATTTTAAGACATGTGACATCCACCAATCAACATTGAGCCCGCATGGTGGATTACGGACCATTCCTTCTTTTAAATAGGAGCCCTGAGGCTCAATAGTGAAAACAATATACAGCTGATTATGCTATGCTATGTATGGGAGCATCATTAAGACAAGATTCCAAAAAAATAGTTAGAAAACGGTATCCACGGAAATAGGACGTTTCACTTTCCTTCATGGCCTAACGTTAACGCCATCTAGCGACAACATGACCACTAGCTACTCTTCTGTGTCAGACTTTAGCTGACTAAAATCCCACCCCTGTTCCCTCGTTTCCTTTCATACCAGGGCCAAGTCTTCCTTTCAGAAGCAGACCTTTGGCCCCTACGGTTTCCTGACATCTCCTTGAGGCACGCATGGAACAGTACCTGCCGTCGTCGACTTGGGCTCAGTCTGGACAGTTACCGGACGGTCTGACGGCGAGCTACCCATTGAAAAAAAGAAAGAATAATTATTTATTTGGTACAGCACAAGGCACAAAAATAATATAGGTAAACACGAAACAAAAATAAAAACAAGAAGCAAGAAAAAGTAGTTGTGTGCCTCACGGCTGCACCAAAATAGGCATTGCTCTCCGTCCGCAAGCCCGCGCTTACAGTGGCCGGAAATCGGGATCGGGATCCCGGCGGCTGGGGCGTGGGGGCCGCTCCCTCGCGCGTGCACATGCGACCTCCTGCTTTGCTAGCATTACTGCTCCATAGAAGGAGGCGACCGCCTGCCACTTCTCTTCATTTCGGACCGTGGCCTGTACCAGGGCCCCGCGCGAGAGCATTCACCTTAACATCTCGCAGATAAAAAAAAAAACCTAAAACAAATACAAAACGTCATCTCCTCCCCTTAACTCGTCTATTTACATATGCATGGCGTCGGAATTGGAAACCAATCGAGTTGCTTACTTATACGTACTTATTGTGTGTCTGTCTGTCTGAATGATTTTCCATTTAAATGCGATGATATATTAAAAGGATGTGAATTAATCTTCTTTTTTGCTGACATTAAATGTTTGCTGTTTTGGGTGCGTTTAGAGGGTGTTTGGTCCATGGGTTCTTGTTACAGGATGGTTCGAAAGAATCACCACGGATGTAACACAAAGGGTTTTCCAACAATTCCGGAACCCTAGGTACAAAGTCAAAGCCAAAATAAATATAAATAGAATGGATATTGTATGGATGTTTATTAATGTTTTTTGTTTTCTTATTTTTTTGTGATGTTTTCTTTTTTCTTTGTTGTGGATTGAAGGTGTTTATGGATCTTTGTTTTTGTTTTGTTTATTTGTTTATTGTGTGTAAATATTTGAATATGAATTTTGAAAATGTTTATTTGTTACACATAGGTATTATTGCAATCCATATGTATATATAGATGGTGTTGAAAATTGTCATAGATCAATATGGACCCTCTCGGGCATAGCAAAGTTAGGAGAGAGAAAGAGACCTAAGTGGTAATTCACGGAATTCAACAGAATTGTAGTTAGAATGTGATGCGTTTCATTATTATGCATGTACATCATTATAATAATTATGTCTGTGTATAAGTATGAGTAAATTATATAGGTATAATAATAATAATATTCCACAACTATCACACAACGCCGTCTAGTCCCAAGCTAAGCAGAGCTTGTGTTATGGGTACTAGACAACTGATAAACGTACTTAAATATTTCTAAATACATACATATATTATAGATAAATTACACCCAGACACAGAACAAATGATTGTGCTCATCACACAAACATTTGTCCTGGGTGGGAATCGAACCCACGACCTCCGGCATAGCAGTCAGGGCCACTAACCACTAGACCAACAGGACAGTCGAAATAATGTATACAGGGTGTGTCAGACATCAACACACTAACGAATACCATGGATCCAGTACATGATTCGGGACCCCCAAGTTTTTCAAATTCAAATTCAAATTCAAAGCATTTATTTCAAATAAACCATTTACAGGCACTTTTGAAATGTCAAGAAGTCAGTCAGTCAGAAAAAATGATGCTAATTGCACATTCCAAAGTGGTGGAAATTTTCGTCGGTAATTCCTAAATTTAAAAAAAAAACTGTGCTTTTTTAAATTTATACTATATGTATAAAAGTCGTGCCTACAATTTTAGTGAAAAAAAATGGATTAAAATTTAATTAATATTTTTTCACAAAAAAAAAAACATCGGGCTTGATAAAATCGTCATTCTAATCAACCCCGATGGCAATTTAAATTAAAAAGTAATTAAACATTTTTTTTACATAAAATGACGTCAGGGTTGATCAGAATAACGATTTTATACAGTTTATATTTAAAAAATTATACAAATATTATTTATTATTTTATATTAGTTCACGTAATTTTAAATGCGTGTCTTTGCTTTGTGCAAGTGAGTTGAGAGCACGTTACCGACTGATGCACGTATGGCTGGTTTATTGTAGACTGATGATTTCCCACCTTCAAAAAAATCGTTCAAGTCGTCTTCGAAATCCAAAAGCCATATTCCCTTCGAAATCAACCACCAAACATAAATTTGACCCTCGATTACGCGTTGTCTTACTAGGCCGGTACATGTACCTCTGAATCCCGGGCCCCGGGGAGGAGCGCGGACATTACAGTCGCTAACCGAGCTCCTTATTACGTAGTTGGCGAGAAACAATTGCTTTTCAATCGCAAATCCGTATTATGTATCAGCGACACCCCAACAATTTGTTAATAGTGCCATCTGATGAAAATCTTTACTAGCCCGAGAGCCTGCTCGTGTACTTAGTATTTCCTACCCATTTAAATCATAGTCTATGTGTTGATTTAGGATATGAACTATCCTGGAGCCAAATTTCATCTATAACCATTTTATCTTTTGAGCGTTAAGGAGTAACAAACAGACAAATATACCAGTGTAAAAAATTTCACATTTTATAATATTACTAGCTCGCCGTGCTACTTCCGATGTCACATGAATGAGTTTGGAGCCGTCATGAAGTTATAATCGAAGTACAGTATGTTCTTGTACTTGTCTCCACGATGACAACGGCTTCACCCATGTGTAGTATAATACAAAAAATATCCCAAGGAAACCGCATTAGCAAAGGAGGAGGCCGCACGTGCACGGGCGAAGGAGCGGCCCTCACGCCCCAGCCGCCGGGATCCCCATCCCGATTTCCAGCCACCGAAGGCGCGGGCTTGCGGACGGCGAGAAATGGGGGTAGCTCGCTGTCCGACCGTGCCCAAGTCGTCGACGGGGCATGCTGATCCACAAGCGCCTCAAGGAGATGTCAGCAACCCGTAGGAGCCCAGCAGGGTCGAAGCCTACTAGGGCCAAGGGTCTGCTTCTGAAACGAAGATTCGGCCCTGGTATGAAAGACAACGAAGGAAAAGGGAAGGAGTGGGTTTTTAGTCAGTAAAAGTTTGACACGCCCTTACGCTCGGCCCAAGAGCGCGGGATGTTATTGGATAATTTTCCCACTCAAAATAAAAGTGTGCTATTTTATTTTCATCAAAATCTGTTCAGCCGTTCGAGCACGAAGAACTAACAGACATACAAAACACACTCACAAACTTACGTCTTTATAGGTAATGTAAGTATAATAGTGTGATACTTTATCTATATAACTTTAACTCATTAATCGTGCAACAACTGCGCCACAGTTGCGCAATTTTGAACACTATTTTTACGTAATTAACCTGCGGTCCTCAATTACCTAATGCTATTTTGATTGTTGAACATTGATTTAGGGTTAGGTGATTGTAAATCTAGTGAGGTTTTGCTTTAGTTTAATAGAGGTAAAAGCATTTATCACGTCTCCAATCCGCAAAGAGTAAGGCAGGGGTGTAGGTACTTCCTGGGACTGTATGGTGTGATCTGCTCATCAAAGCATTTATGTGGATTTGTGACCTTCAAAATTTTTAAACTAGCGTTCAGTCAGTTCAAGCATGAGCAGCATATTATTATACAACATTATTTTTATGCGATATGCGAAACCTGAATATAATTTGTTCAGAATCAGTAACTGAATCGATTCCAATTATTTTTACATCATATTTTCTTTTAAAGTCACAAGTTGGATACCACCGACACTAAGTACAACACAGGTCACGGCAGGTCATAGCAGGCATTAGATGCCAGCGCACAGCGGGGTACGGGAGCAAAACGTCCCCTCAATCGCCCGGATGGCTCTATTTTTGCGGACAATCAGGTAACATAACAAGCTTAAAACTTTGTGATTGCTCATGATATATTTATGAAATTTTGTACATGAATTCTTCACGTAAAAATACTAGACACGTGTTTCGGGTTTAGCATATACTTAAAATAATGTTGTATAAACAGCCTTTTAATGTTCTCACTGTTGAGAGTCTCAGACCCCCTCTCTAGGTAAGGGAATGGGTCGTAATCCACCACGGGGGTCCTGTGCGAGTTGGTAGTCGATAAGCGAAAGGCTAGAAGCAATTAAAAAAGCTAAATGATTGGAAACCAGAATTTTTTGTTTAGAAGTATATTGTTTTTGAATGCGATCCATCATTTTTTTAAGCTATTGTCAGTATAAGCGCGCTAAAAATGGAAGTGCTTCTTTCAGCTAAAAACTCGACAAAAGCTATACAATGTGTGAAGATTATCGCCATTTCTCTTTTTACCCTCGCTGTAAAAATCCTTTCGATTTAGCCAATTATAACTTCGGACTTCAGCATTCAATTTCATCCTGATACTACTTAGTTATAGTTATGTAGTAGATCATTAGTAGTCGGGGCGGACACTGCATTTGCATAGTCCAATGTTCGAAGTGTAGCTATAGATGTAGCAGCTATAACTGGTATGGTAACTAGTTATATAACTGTTGTAGTAACTAGTTATTCTCCGATGTTCTGATGGCTTTAATAATGGTAGAAATAGGGTGCATTGGTGCTGTTTGAGCTTTGTTGTATTAGGTGTTTGAAGGGATTCCGCAACCTTTCAACTAAACCGATTCACCATTGTGCATTGGATTGTTCAGACAGGACGATTAATTTTTTTTCGTTTCCTTAGCAGAATCTTTCACTTACGAAAATTTTGCCGTTACAAACTTTCAACTAAGTCACTTTCAACGAAAGCTCAGCAGTGCTACCAGTGCCTGTGCTAGAGCTAGTGTCTTTATGTCGATACCGTAACCGGCCCACGCTGAAAACCAGCGCCGCAGACTCATCGCATTTTGCGTGTGGTCACGACATTATGCTGAGTGTTCGGCCGTTTTGCGCGAATGTGGCGCGCATTTTTCACATAATATATTTATTTTTAGATTTTTTCCTATTCTTGTGCTATGAGACCTTGCTCCCTGTCAAATTTCAGGATTCTAGGTCGATCGAAAATACCCTATGAATTTTGATTCCCTTGAGAGTGTTTTTTGCAACATAAATGGCCATATCTTTTGTTTTCGTAAACTCAGAAGTCTGATTTTTTCACAGCTTCAAGGGACCGTAGACCTGAGTAAATGTTTATAATTTCAACCTGATATCAATACGCGTTCCTGAGATAAAGGGTCTTGACAGATAGACAAACAGATAGACAGACGGACAACAATGTGATCCTCCTATAAGGTCCTATAAAGTCCTATAAGGGTTCCATATTTTCCTTTTGAGATACGGAACCCTAAAAAGATTCGTAGTTTACGCCACATACCCCACAGAGCACGACGACAAAGTTGACGCAGTGGTTGAGCGATTGGCTGTTACGCAGCGTGTCATAATGTCGATTCTCGCAAGGACTAAATATTTAAAGACCTTAAAGATAGTTGTTCTAGATTTGGGTTCTATGTCAATTTACATGTTTGTGAAAGTACCCACGAGACAGGAATCATTTCTAGTGTAGGTAGCAGCATATCTAAAAATATTTTTTAAGAAAAAGCGATTTTGGTATGGACAATTGTGATGCAATTGGAAATAATATTTATTAGAGAAATAGCATAAGCCACCGGCTTCGCTGGCAAGTGGGTAGGAGCTTGTCCCTCGGGAAACTAAAAGTATCTTTTATCTTAATTTGGGTCAGTCACAGGCGTGTCAAGTTTCATTTAGATAAATCTGTTCAGCCGTTGATGCTTGATTGATTGACAAGCACATAACGATCTTAACGTCACATCACACTGATTATAAAATGCCTAAAGTTTGTGTGTATATGGTAAAGGATAACATCGTGAGGAAACCGGTATGTCCTAGAACCAAAAATTCGAAGACATGTGACATCCACCAACCCGCACTGGGCCCATGTGGTGGATTACGGCCTATACCTTCTCCTCTGTCCCAGCGGTGGGAACATTATAAGGCCGACTATGTTATGCTATGTGTATATCGGTAATCATTGTAATTTTTTATCTTATTTTTTTATTTAATATATAAATAACAATGTTAACAATGCTTTCATAACAAAGATATCTGAACCACTTCTCCATATTAATCTAAATTCAACCGGATAAATAACGTACATCGTACGTGCCACTACGTCACGTCCAACGGGGAAAGTAGTTGTTTGGGCCAGGATCACAACGAATTTAATCCAGAGAAAAATAGGAATCCAGACAATAGGGTACGGAACTAAGAAGTCTATAACAGAAACAATACATTTTTTTTAAATTTTACTTTTCTACATGTGCTTGTACTTGTCCACTAAATGCGGGTTTAGAATCAGTGTAGAATTGTAATGTGTGGATTGGTTTTAATGTTGGTGAAGGTCTGTGTTTATTGTAACGATTTCACTTTTTGGTTTTTGATTTTCAAATGCCACTAACTCGTTTTTGCAAAAGCTTTATAAGAACGGGCCTTTTGAAAGTTATTTTAGAAAGACGCATATCTACTATTGAATTCATTATACCCCAAGCGAACGCCGGCGTTCTTTTTATTGTGACTCTAATTACGGTACACAAAAGTTAATTTGTTGTGTAAGCATGACATCAATGCGTAGGTATAGGTAGGTAGGTATTATTTTTATTTGGTTGATAAAATCGCGGTCAGCTTTAGTCCGATGACACCTAATATTTTTACAGTGTCGCTACATCGCATTCAACCTATAATATACCTACTGAATCCAAATGAACTAGGTATTTCCAATATCCAATAAAACATTCATAAATATCCACTCGAGATTTCGACGAAGCAGCAAAAACAAACCCCCAAATCGGTCCAAAATTATACCCTGGAATTACGAGTATCTTACGATTTCCGAGCCCCCGTATATTAGAAACTCGATTTTTCCCTCCCCCGTCCTCCCCATTCTTCGTCCAAATCAGACAAAAGGTAGTGAACCCTGAACGATAAGCAAACAGTCCACAATCACCTGGCCCTCCTTCCCCTCTCGATGTAAATCCTGCTATTCTCTGTAAATATTTGAAGTGAACCTACCTTCGTATTGTAACGAATTTGAAATGTGTTTGTTTCACCGTGAGCACAGCGACATCTGTTAACGAGGTTGGTAAATAAGTTGCGCGGAATAGATAATAGATGGCAGTAAACACAGTTTCTGTTGGTAAACTAGTGATTGCATGTACAAAAAAATATTATGACATTTTCTTCTTCGTTTCAAACCGAATTCTTCATTCAGTTGTCACTCTGAATAAGACTACACTCAATCCATAAAGATTTATTGCGATTTCGATTTAATTAGAATTAGCCAATTTTAGTTACTAAGGATTGTTATAATTATAAGCGACGTAATTCTGTTTTGTTTTACAATTTTATTTTGTTCTTTTGTCGTGCGTTAAATTTATAAACAAAGATTTAATTAGGTACAAATACCTATATAGGTACAAGTAATACGTATCTATGTTTAACAAGTAATAATTGAAAGTGTAGGTACTACACGGTCTAAAACCATTTGGTTAGCAAAGTTTGTAGGTATGCCCAGCAAGGCAGCACATAGTGAATCAACATTTTGTAATTAACACAAAAAAGGTCCATAACATTATATCATTTTGTATGGCACAAATAAGTACATTTAACTTTGACTTTAAGATTGAAGTCGTTTAGAATCGTTCACCAACATTTTTGTGTGAAATAGGACAAAGAGTGGACTCATTTTTTACTCACGCAAAAGCATGTAAAATATCTACCATTCTTTTGACATTTAAACTAATTAAAACATCAAATAATTATGTAAATCCATTACCATAATCAATTAGACAGTGCTGTGGATGTCATGCGTAAACCGAACGGGCTATAATCCCTAATGAATGACCTAATCAGAGTAAGCTATAATTAGTGGCTATGCACAAGTTGTAAACAGGTTAGGCGTAGGGTTAGTGGTAGATTAAATTATGCTGGTATTATTAATTTGGATTAAATTGAAGGAGCATATTTTGCCAACAATGGGTCTCTGTCCACAGATCACCTCATTACCATTTTGTTTTTTTTTATTATTATTCCCTTTATTTCACATATAAACATATTCTTTACATTTTTAAATATTTCAAAAATAAAAAATAAAACATTTAAAAATATAAAAAACAGCATATTATTATTATTATTATTATTGATAGGCTTGCGTTTGACCACTACCTTCTGACGTTTTACAAGTGCCCATGTCGGCCTATGTGAAATAAAAAACTTTGAGTTTGACTTTGATCTCACCAGCAGGCCTGACGTCATCTCGACTCGGGGCGATCAACGAAAGAGAATCGAAACGAAACGGTTGTAACTTGGCTGGGGGGGCTGATGGTAAGCGATGATGTGGCCGACGATGGAGCACGCTTGCCTAGAAGTAACCTATTCACTCTTGACTTAAAGACCCCTAGGTTGTAGCTATCAGGAATCCCAGACTCCGGCAAGGAATTCCACTCCTTAGCTGTACGCATAATGAATGTGTTCCCAAAACGCTTTGTACGTATGGGTGGGATGTCCACCATGTACCGATGGCGCAACGCCGTACGTCTACTGGTCCGATGATGGAACGGGCTTGGTGGAATTAAATTGTGTAATTCGGGTTATTCTAGCCCACACTCCCCGAAATGTAGACGATAGAAAACAAACGGGCTAGTAACTCGGCGTGGGCGACGTTAGGAAAGAACTTGTAACCAAATGCTGTGTTTTAACTTACTAGCTACCACACAGTACTTGGTCATAAAGTTCTTTTGTTGCATTTTCTATTGTCTGATACGAGTATTATAAGTGACAGTTCGATAATCTATATATATAAAAGCGAAATACCACGCACTGATTAATCATGAAATCTCAGAAACTATAACACTTACAAACTTAAAATTTACCAGGTAGGTTCTTTATAGGGTGCAGACATCTGCTGAGAACGGATTTTACTAAACTACACCCCTAAGGGGGTAAAACAGGGGTTGGAAGTTTGTATGGAGAAACCAAGTTTTACGCGGGCAAAGCCGCTGGCAGCAGCTAGTATAATATAAATGACGCCAGGGTTGGCGCAGTGGTTGGGTAATTAACTGCTGCGCTGACAGTTACGGGTTCTATTCCGGCACGGGATATGGAAATCACCCACGTCATGCTTATTGCCAGGGAAGCACGATTACTCGAAACACTCACCGTGAAGGAACACAAGTGGGGTTAGTCAATAAAAATCTGGCACACCCTCTCACCCCCCACTTAGAGCGAAAGGAGTCATTTGATGAATTCTCACCTCGAAACAAAATGGACCCCAACTTTGCAGCCTCGTTTACGACTACGAGATCAACGGTAAAGAAAAACCGGGCAAATTCGAGTCGGACTCGCGCACTGAGGGTTCCGTACAAACATACCTATGAAAACAGTTCAATTTCCGAATCGAGTCTGAAAGAATTTTACGAATCGCAAAAAAGTTTTTTTTTTCGTGACGTAATTACAAATTTACAGTTTTCAGTTTTTTTTTTCTAGACTTATGTTATAAGACATTGCTTCATGCCAAATTTCAGGATTCTAGGACAACGGGAAGTACTCTATGAATTTTGATTCCCTTGAGAGTGTCGAAATCATAGATATCCGGTCGAAATGAACTATTTTTGCAACATAAACGGCCGTACCTTTTTGTTTTCGTTAACTTACAAGTTTGATTTTCTCACAGCTTCAACGGACCGCAGAGCGGAGTATATAGTTTTAATTTCAACTCGATACCTTCACGCGTTCCCGAGATAAAGGGTCTTGAGAGACAGACAGACAGACGGACGGACAACATAGTGATTCTATAAGGGTTCCGTTTTTTACTTTTGAGGTACTGAACACTAAAAATGGAACATACATAAATCCACTCAAAAAACTTCCGAACCAGCATAAAATAGAACTAGCCACCTACGAAGTAGATAGTTTGGTAACTACTTAACAGCAAGACGGGTAGCCCTTGCCTGGTTTCTGACGTAACACTCAGTTGCACTTGGATACCTAAAATATCTGCAACTAGGTCGCGCAGTTCGGTGCCTAAGTGTATAGACGCTGCAATTTGGCTTGAAACCTCCGAGCTGTAAGCTGGACCACTGTAGGTGTGGGCCAAGTTACGAGAAATTGTAAAAATATTTGACTTATGTTTTTATTCTTTGACTGATTGTGACTATTTATTTAAATGTGACATGTTCTTATATTTTTAATTATAATAATAATATTCCACAACTTTCACACAACGCCATCCTCATCCAGTCCCAAACTAAGCAGAGCTTGAGCTATGTGTTCGAGACAACTGATGAACATACTAAATACATTAATATGTATGTATGGTGTGTTTGGTCACAACAATTTGTCTGACTAATGAAATATAACTTTGTACTTTGTACTTATATACAAACATAATAACATATCTAAAAATCAGACATGTAAAAATAAGTAAAGTTTACATACTTTTTGTGGAGCTTTAAAGCGTCTGACAGAACTTTTGGTCTATGGAAAGTGTCTGACACTTATGATATTATTTTAGAATATATTCTACAAAACATATATAAAAATCCGCCATAAAAAATTAAGTTAAGTAACTCGTTATTTTTAATTTCCTTTCTCACCTGGTACCTGCTTAGCTCCACAAGTAAACAGGTATTCAAAGCACATGAGACGCAGTTATGTCAGACAGCTCTGGGATCTTAGTATAAAATAAAATAAACTCTCTCTCTCTCTCTCTCTCTCTGTCTCTCACCGAGTAGTTGCAGCAGTTACAGTTACTAAGTATACTTTTAAACCTATTTTATACATATCATATCACAAGTGCCAATACTTACAATACATAAGGATATATATATGTATGTGTACCGGAAGACGTAGCGTTGGAAGGCCTCCTACAAGGTGGACCGATGCGGTGCTTTTGCATTTTTGGTGTACAATAAAGAATATATCTATCTATCTATCTTGGTAACGGTTGCGGGAGTCCGATGGATGCGAGATGCACAGGACCGTTCATTGTGGCGACACTTGGGGGAGGCCTATGTCCAGCAGTGGATGTCTTTCGGCTGAAATGATGATGATGATGATGATGATATATATGTAAATATCCAAAGCAGATGTGACTGTCATTACTTGCTTGCTTTTTAGCATCATTAATCTTAGTCCTCACATTTCTCATAATTTAGACCACAAGCTAACTCACAGTTGAAATTCTATTCTAGGCTAGATTCCGCAAACTATAAAATGCACCAAAATTTATCTATCCTGTCCGGAACCTGAGTTTAGTTATGATTTTGTGTAATATTTACGTGCAAAATAGGTTTTCTAGGACTACGGAATTATCGGTGTTCAGGCCATGGTCTGGTGCGTGAGGGAATGCAAAACCATAGGAGCACAGTTGAGCTGATACTCGCTAAAGCTACGGGAAGTTTTGTAAGAGATACCATGGTCTTGGAATGTAAATGGCAACTGAACAAATGGGGATGTGGATCAATGACGCCACTTATGAACTAAAAAATTCGAAATCCTGCATCGAGCAAACGTGGGCCACATACGCCGATTTGAGCGCAACGGTCTCCATAAATTTTATATGGCAACTAGACTTATAGAGCTACATTAGACTGTGGTCTTGTAATGTAAATAGGAACTGAACAAATGGGGGTGTGGAACAATGGCGCCACTTCAGAACCAAAAAAATTCGAAATCCTGCATCGAGTAATTAAGGTAGAACTACATTGGGCACACGTGGGCCACGAACACCGATTTGAACGCGACGGTCTCCATACATTTTATATGGCAACTAGACTTGTAGAGCTACATTAGATCCAGGTACAAATCAGGCGTGCGTGACCCACGTGTATCGGTCTTATGTAGTTCCCGCTTTAGAGTTCTCCGCGCGATTCCAACATAATTATACAACAGCCCGAAATCATCTATCGGGCAGTTGCTCGTCTGGTCGGAGGATCCTCCCGTTTCAACGGAAATATGTGAGACTTTACACTCTGTTCCGATTACCTCTAGCAGAGCAGCTGAGTTAATCGCTCAACCACTGCGCCAAACGCGGCGGTATTCAGTCAATAACAATAATATTATTAATATTATTTCAAACTTTACACAAAGAGCCTACAATGCCTTGCGCGTCCAGTACAATAATGTGTTCTGCCCCACTAGCCAAGTGACAACCGTTTCGTTTTGTTTCTCTTTCTGTTGATCGCCTCGAGTCGGCCACGCCTCCTATTCCTTTGTCCTGACCACGTGACTGAGCGTTGAGATGACGTCAGAATAAAAGAATCGGAGGCGTGGCCTACTCGACTTTGCTAACGCTAACGTAAATGACTTTTATAATTGTATAAAACTCATTTACGTTGGCGTTGACAATAATTGGCGTTGGCGTATGCACAAAAAAGTTGCGTCGGTGGTGCGACGTATACGGGGGAGCCTGAACAGCGTCTGGAGTATGATTGGCGAGGGAACTGACACTGCTCAGTAGGTTTACTGAACTCCATGTGTTGCGAGACCTGTGAGCCTACTGTGCAAGGGTGGATGGTGTGTCTGGAACTTTATTACTGGTTTATTACTAACATTAGTTATAAGTTATATTCTTGTTACTAACAACTTTTATGGACTGTTTTGACTAAAATAAAAAAATATATTTTATATCCAGTCTGTATTGTTTCAGTGCTGGGCAAAGGCTTCCTTCCATTCCTTAGGGTGCTTTTCCACCAGAAATGTGCTATGTTCGTTGCTTTGGATGTGTTTGATATCCACCAATCATATTCATTGGTGCACATAGCATAGCACTGGTGGAAACGGATTTAACTAAGATATGTTTTTTATATGGAAGGATGCGTGCTATACCTACTGCTACGGATGTGTGCTATGGATGCGTGCTATGGATGCGTGCTATGGATGCGTGCTATGTATGCGTGCTATGGATGCATGCTATGGATGCGTGCTATGGATGCGTGCTATGGATGCGTGCTTTAGATGCGTGCTATGGATGCGTGCTATGGATGCGTGCTATGGATGCGTGCTATGGATGCGTGCTTTGGATGCGTGCTATGGATGCGTGCTATGGATGCGTGCTATGGATGCGTGCTATAGATGGTCGCGAGTGGTGTAGCTATTTGCTGCTTCCCTATCTAGTATCAGTGGAAACGGTCACATACTCGTAGTTTCACAGCATAGCTATTAAATCCTTGCAGCATAGCTGCATAGCACATCTCTAGTGAAAAAGCAGTCTTATATTGGTATTAGCTCAAAGCCACTTTTTGCCAATTCCAAAGAAAGACATCTATGTCGTCCAGTTATCTACTTCGTGGTCTGCCGCGACCCCGTCATAAGATTTCGGCATGTTAAGATAGGCACCCATCCAATCAGTGACCTTAGCAAGCGTTACTTAACTACAACGGTTATTATTTTAGCCACGAACTCCTCTTATTACACCAATAATTGAAATAGATAAAGGTAGGTAAAGTCAGGGGTCAAAAGCGCAGTTACTCCATCAATACTAAAATGTCTAAAATTTGTTTGTAGATACGAGTAGTTCATTGGTCTACAACTAGTTTATTCAATACTTTAGATTATATGCTACCAATTAAATCAATCATGAAGCATCGACTCTCTTCTACAAAGCGAGTTTGAGAGACAGTTTTATTGGTAGAGTGCAACTGTACTTTTGACCTGACTGTACTCGCATAACTAACTACACATACAATAATTAAAACAATCAGATAGCAAATAAAACATTCAGTAATCGTTCAATCACTCGTTCGTTCACATACATTCGTTCTATCGTACAGTAAACCGCATTGTACTCTCTCGAATAAAGTTCTTGTAAGTAATTCCATTGCAGTAAAACGTTCGAATAAGGCACGTCTCCCAGCGAAAGTGACTTGCTTAGCTATCGACTATTTTCTAGCCTATGAACGTAACTAAAGATATAGGTACCCTACAAGAAACTCCAGATTGTCAAAAGATCAAAAAAAATATGAAATATCACGTGATCAATCCTTTATCGCATAAAATTTGACGTATTAACGTAATCGACACTTTGTAAAAAGCCTAATAGTTCTTAGTAGAAATTTCCTCAGACCTTAATTTTGGACGAACCGTCCAAAATAAAATAAGGAAATAACTAAGTCCAAAGCTAAGATTGCTGCTAGGAAACTCGGCGTTCTTGCAAAGGTCCGGCGGCACTTCACATGGGGACAGCTTTTAATGTAATACAAAGCACAGGTCCGATCGTGTGTGGAGTACTGCAGCCACATATGGGCCGGCGCTGCAAAATGCCACCTAGCAGCTTTGGAATCGTTGGAAAGGCGTGCGAAGGGGCTAATTGGTGATCCAGATTTGGTTAAGTCCAATCTACAAAGCCTCGAGCACAGGCGCAGGGTAGCCAGCCTTTCGGTCTTTTATAGGTTGCATTTTGGAGAGTGTACGCGGGAATTGCATGACTTGATTCCGCCATCTCGTTTCTACCATCGGACAACCCGACGTACGGCGAGTATCCAACCTTACGTTGTTGAAACCTCTAAAGTCCGGACTAATCGTTTCGCCTCGTCGTTTATACCGCGTACATCGAAGGACTGGAACAATTTGCCTGTTGCGGTCTGCCCGTTCGATTATAATTTAGGTGTCTTCAAGGCTAGAGCGAATAGGCTCTTAATAAACTAGTGCGCCTCACAATCAACGATTGCATCGCTGCTTACCATCAGCACTAGTTTATATCAATAAAAAAAAGCCTCGCCTGGTGTGCAGAATACTCGCCGAGAGAGATTACAGTAGTCCGATGATTGCGAGATATTTTTACGTTACGCGATCGAACCGTTAAACAAGTCTAGCTCTCTGATTGGTTAAGAGTTTGGACCGGGCCAATCCGAGCTTCGGCGCTCGAAAATAAACGTAAACGATCGAACGAAACGATCGCGATAACGTCGACAAACTATCATAACTACTTATTACTCGCTCATTACTCGCTCATTACTCGCTTATTACTCGCTCATTACTCGCTTATTACTCGCTCATTACTCGCTCATTACTCGCTTATTACTCGCTCATTACTCGCTCATTACTCGCTCATTACTCGCTCATTACTCGCACATTACTCGCTTATTACTCGTTCATTACTCGCTCATTACTCCCCCATTACTCGCCCATTACTCGCTCATTACTCGCTCATTACTCGCTCATTACTCGCTCATTACTCGCTCATTACTCGCTCATTACTCGCTCATTACTCGCTCATTACTCGCTCATTACTCGCTCATTACTCGCTCATTACTCGCTCATTACTCGCTCATTACTCGCTCATTACTCGCTCATTACTCGCTCATTACTCGCTCATTACTCGATCATTACTCGCTCATTACTCGTTGACTACTCGCTCATTACTCGCTAACTCGGAGTTCCCTTACGTGATCGCATAAGGAATGAAGATATCCACCGATGAATCAAGGTTACCAACATACCAACTTTGGTTCTGGTCGCCGACATAGCCCGAAGAATCGCCAAACTAAAGTGGCAGTGGGCAGGGCAGTTGCTCGTAGAACGGATGGTCGATGGGGCCGAAAGGTTCTAGAGTGGCGACCGCGCACCGGAAAATCTCCCACAAAGTGGATCAATGAGCTGGTGAGAGTCGAGGGATTGCGGTGGATGCGAGACGGACAGGATCGGTCGTTGTGGAGACTCTTGGGGGAAGCCTATGTCCAACAGTGGACGTCTTTCGGCTGAAATGATGATAATGATACTCGCTAACTCCTTTCCTGGAGACAGATCTCATCGCTTATAGCTAGCTGATCGTCCGTAGTGGAACAGTGCCTTAACCAATATCTGGATATTATTGCTTTTATATTTCTTAGTGGTTTGAGATTGTGGGTGAATTGGATCCGTTTACTTTTGTCTGGGTTTAGAGGTTATAAAGTTAAACTCGGCTAAAATATCTATCGATTCTATGGCACGGTTGGTGCAGTCCCGTGCAGTGGGTGAGCGATAGGCTACCGCGGGTTATAGATAGTTTTTGAACTGCTTTCTGGGTGTCTTGTGTGTGCAAGTTTACATATTTTTTATCGCATCCATGATACAGGAGTAATTTTAAGTGTGGGACAACGTTTTAAAAAGAAAATTGTTGGATGATTTAATATTCGTTGTGTGATCGAATCAGGAAAGAAGTTATCGATAGGTGAATCAAGGTTACTAACATATAGCCCAAAGATCGCTAAAGTCAAATAACAGTGTTCATTACTCACAGAACGGATGGTCGACGGATCCGAAAGATTCTGGCGTGATGACAGCCATAGTAGTCCTGACTGAGCCCATGTCATCGACACGCGTAGTACTCCACACGCTCTTGAAAGAGAGGTCAGCAAACCGTAGGGGCCCAGCAAGGCCGATATTCGCTAAACCTGTGGAATTTTCTGAAAAGTAACCTCGTGGTCTTAGAACGCAAAGGGCAACTGAAAGACACAGGTGTGGTTTCAATCAGTAAAAGAGGAGAAGTCATTGGATGATTTCCAACATTAAAAAAGAAATGTTTTGGGCATTTTCTACCAGTCAATTTTAAATAGATCGAACCCAATTTTTTAAGATTGGTGAGAAATACCAGAGGCATAAAAAAAACTACTCTCCTAATTGTTAAACAAACAAATACATGCCTTACGATAATAAATCAAAAATATTACACTTACAAATACAATTTGATTGATAATCGTAATTATTGTTTGCTTGATCCGATGGGACCTGATAACCCTAATGTCACTATGGCGTGTCCTGGATTATGTATTTTGACGCCTACTGCTTTTATAGGCCTAAGCATTTGAGGGTTAACATTTCCGACTTTAGTTTTAAGTATTGTACTCAATTTATACAACACTATATTAGACTATGTTAGGAGTTCTTTGTGATCCTAATATGCCCATCAGAGTGAAGGGAGAAGTGTACAAAACAGTAGTACGACCAACAATGATATACGGAGCGGAGTGCTGGACCATGAAAAAGGCATACGAACAGCGACTCCACACGAGCGAAATGAAAATGCTCAGATGGGCTGGAGGTGTAACCAGGTTAGACAAAGTGCGACATTAATACATCAGAGGATCATTTATGGTGGTACCGATAACCGAAAAGTTAAAAGCAAGTCGCATGCGATGGTATGGTCATATCCTTAGACGAAATTACGATCACCCAGTCAAAAAAGCCCTAAGTATTCCCGACCACGAAGAAGAGGACGACCACCTGGTGGTCAAATTTGCAAAAAGAAGCCAATCAAGCGAGTCTGAGTGCACATACAAGCCAGAACAGAGCTCTCTGGCGCAAACGTACAATAAGACCCGCTCCCAGCTAAACTGGGAAGAGGGTTGGACAAAGAAGATTGTACTTAATTTATACAACACTTAAGCTTGTAGTAAAAGTAAAAAATATATGCCTCTCGCTCGGTGATAAAGTAGCATCCTCGTCATCATTTTCCTGCCCTTGTTCCATGCAGAACGCGTAGCTAGGCGTGGGCGAAGGAGCCCTCACCCACGGTCTCGCACTCAAAGGAGCCTTGCACAAGCGAGGGTTTTTTTAACAATTAACATTGGGTTACGAAGTCGCTAACTCATTTTTTTTTTATCTAGTCTTTACTGTCCCACAGCTGGGCAAAGGCCGCCCTCCATTCCTTTCATTGTTCCTGGCTTGGAGCCACTTCTTGCCAGTTCCTAAGGATGACATCTAAGTTGTCCCGCCATCTTCTTCTTGGATTGCCGCGACCCCATCGTGCGATTTCAGGGCACCAACTTAGTGTTTTACCGGCCCATCGCTCGATCGGCATGAGGCCGACATGTCCAGCCCAGTCCCACTGAAGCTGGGCTGGCAGCCTTCTGAGTCACGTCAATGATCTGCGTTCTGGAGCGTAGTATAGTGTTTTGAGCGTGATCCGTTCGAAATCTGTCCGTACTCGTTTTTTTTTATGAAAGAAAAAGACCTCGCCTCGCGACGTGGGCGAAGGCGCCACAATGTCAACCCCAACGCCTCTGGTTCCATGTTACTTGGGGTCGGCGCAACACGTCTTTTCATCCATCCTGTCACCCGTCACGCTATCATTAAGTGCTATGATAAAGTAGTATCCTACTAGTAAAAAAATATTTAAAAGTGGTCCAGTAACTTTTAAGTTTATTAATTACTAGCTTTTGCCCGCGGCTTCACCCGCGTACATAAAATAGCCTATGTCATTTAAGAATAAAGCAGCTTTCTATCGGTAAAAAAATTTTAGCCATCGGACCCGTACTTTCAAAGACAAACAAACTTTACCTCTTTATAATAAGTATTAGTGTAGACTATCAATAATGGAGCGTCCGCGCGTGGGAATTTAACGATTTCTCACCTCAAAAAAGGGCAACTGAATGTACACAGATGGATTCTAGTCATTAAAAGTGTGAGAGTTTTATTCATGTACAATTTTTAAGAAGAAATAAATAAATAAAAGGTAAACATCATTGAAAGGTACAACAAAATTACAGCCCCCACACTGTAGCCAGTTCTCTTTCACACAGCGTACAAAACGCATTAGCAGGATTGATCAGATAACTTTTGTCACAATCGCCCCCCTCCCCCTCATAGACCTTAATTTGAGTGCACTCGTTAGGTAATCCACGTGTATGGCGTGTGTTGTATATGAAGGTTGGTAGAGGCAGCTACTGTTAAACTTTTGTGGTTATTCGGCGTCGGTATTATGGCGATTTTAAAAGTAAAATTACGAGTAGTTAATCCTGAGAAAAAAAAAACCCTGCCAGGCGCATTACTTTGTGTAATTAATTTCATAACCACTGCTCTCAAAATGGTGAAGGAAAACATCGTGAGGAACTCGGCATGTCCTAGAACCAAAAATTCGAAGATGTGTTGTGAAAATGTGACATTCACCAATCCGCACTGGGCTCGCGTGGTGGATTATGGCCTATTCCCTCTCCTAGAGAGAGGAGGCCTGAGTCCCAGCAGTGGGAACATTAAAAAGCTAATTATGCTATGCTATGGTATGCTAAAAGTAATTTCTAAGAGAGGGAAAGGGCTATAATCAACCACACGGGCCCATTCCGGGTTGGTGGATGTCACGTCTTCGAATTTTGGATTCTAGGACATGCCAGTTTCCTCACGATGTTTTCCTTCATCGTTTTAAGAGCTGCCTCGCCTGCCTTTGAGAACGGCTCGAGTAGGCCACGCCTCCGATTCCATTGTTCTGACCACGTAAATGAGCGTTGAGATGACGTCATAACAAAGCAATCGGAGGCGCAGCCTACTCGAGGCGTTCGACGCAAACGAAACTTGGTCGGTCGTAACTTGGCTAAAAAAAAAAGAAATGCGCCTGCCTGGGTTTGAACCGGAGACCTACAGAGTAACAAGCTTAAAACAACCTCCAACCATTATAATAATCGGATTACAACTTTCACCACAGACTAACAGCAACAGCCTCCCAAAAACTGCAGCTTAATTGCTTCTAAAGCTAACATTTAATCCTTCATTTCCATACAATGCACTTCATAACCATCCTACATACTGCTACATGTACCTATATTAAGTCAGCGCATGCTTAGAATTTAATATTAACGTGTCTCTGCACTCAACATTTTCCTCACCACTTTTAGCTAGTCATAAATTTAATCCTGCCTAACATGGTGTAATCCCCTTAAAGTTGTAAAATTTTGTAGGTATACCTCAGTCAGCTGTAGGTATTTGAGGATCTAAATCTGGTTAGGAGAATGGAAATAGCGGGAACCAACGTTATAAAGGCTAATACGTCATCATACTTTGCAAAATAATCAATAATAATATGTAATAATATAATAATAATATTCCACAACTTTCACACAACGCCATCTAGTCCCAAACTAAGCAGAGTTTGTGGTATGGGTACTAGACAACTGATAAACATACTTATATATTGCTAAATACATACATATTATAGATAAATAACACCCAGACACAGAACAAACGATCATGCTCATTACACAAACATTTGTCCTGGGTGGGAATTGAACCCACGACCTCCGGCATAGCAGTCAGGGTCACTGACTACTAGACCAACAGGCTTGTCAATGAATATTATATTAGGACTAATTTCTGCTATCGGCTTCGCCCGCGTGAATGAATATAGGTTACTCTATACAAACTTTGAACCTGCATAGATAGGAAATCCTCTCTCTTTGCTCGTCTACATCGTAAAAGGAAACTTTGTGCAAAGTTTCATGCTTCTAGTTTCTGTAGTTTCGACTGTGCGTTGATATGTCAGTCAGTCAGTTTCTCCTTTTATTTATATAGATTAAGATTAATTTTTAATTACTTTGCACTGAAATAGGATTAAGTTTAGTTTTGCTCGCTTTGTTTTTATTTGCACAAAATAAAACGTTTTTAGGGTTCCGTACCTCAAAAAGAAAAAAAACTGAGCAAGTGCGAGTCGAAGTCGCGCACTAAGGGTTTCGTATGTTTGTACGAAAGCCAGCAATGCAATGCAATGCGCTATCTATGTAAATAGTTCAACTCCCAAATAGAGTCTCGAAGATTTTTTCGAATCGCAAAAAAAGTTTTTTCTTTTGGTAACGTAACAACAAATTTACTGTTTTTATATTTATTCCTATACCTGTGCTATAAGACCTTGCTTTATGCCAAATTTCAGGATTCTTGGTGTACCCTATGAATTTTGATTCTCTTAAAAGTGTCGAAATATACGTTTTTTGCGATATAATCGGTCGTATCTTTTTTTTTCCTTAACTTGGTAGTTTGATTTCTTCACAGTTTCAAGGGACCGCAGATCTGAGTATATGGTTTAAATTTCAACGCGATACCTCCACGCGTTCCCGAGATAAGGGTCTTGACAGACAGACAGAACGATAAAAAGGCAGAGGGAGACTTGCACACTCAATAAGTGGGCCCCCTAAAACGGTCGCTAGCACAAAGTGACTTAGCAACGTCACTATTGACTTGACTGGCCTGTTGGTCTAGTGGTTAGTGGCCCTGACTGCTATGCCGGAGGTCGTGGGTTCGATTCCCACCCAGGACAAATGTTTGTGTGATGAGTACAATCATTTGTTCTGTGTCTGGATGTAATTTATCTATAATATGTGTGTATTTAGAAATATTTAAGTATGTTTATTAGTTGTCTAGTACTCATAACACAAGCTCTGCTTAGCTTGGGACTAGACGGCGTTGTGTGAATATTATTATATTACTATTATTAAGTACGTGCGAAACACCAAAACACCGTAAAAATAATACGTACGCAATTTAACAGATGAATTACTACGCAATATAGTTTTCATCCCACAAATTAACGAACTCCATAAACTTGAGATACCTGTTAATAAAAGTTATATCTAACCTGGCGTAGTTATATACTGTAAAACAACTTCTCAAACTTTATTCCAGTCAAAATAAAACGTTGAAATAATTGGTATAGTTTTACGAACGTGTATTCAGAACCAGAACGAATTACTACGACTTTGATAATATCAAATTCCTTGTTGGGTCATTAAAACTAAGAATTCCCTGTTTCATCCTGTATAATTCATTATAACATACCCTAAAAGGTCGTGGAGTGTGTGAGAAAGGGATGGTGGTACATGAGACAGTGTATGAGTGAGGGAGATGAGGTTAGGTAGGCACATCATTTACACATCAGATGACTGGCTTTAGCTCGAAGCCCGCTGACTTTCAGCCTCCTGAAATTGCCCACTCGAGTAATTAAGGATATTCACGGAGGTGTTAATTACTTTAATCTGTTTTTTTTTTAATCCACACTCATTAAATTTTCAATTTTTTCGTGTGAGGAGCTTGTGTCTATTTAATAACAGCCTCATAGGTCAATCTTTAAAGTAAAACTAAGATATAGCTAGTTAGTTCACCATACATAGTGTTGTGTCTGATCTGGGCAACTGTCCGATAATTGATTTTGGACTACTTGGGTCTTTCGACTAACTAGGGTTTCAAAGACAGAAATACATAAATACATGTCACAAGACTATTATTTACTTTTTCTTGGGGGTGTAAAAGTCAAATAATAATATAATAATAATGGTTTATTTTACAGGAAAAAATACACTTTTATATTGAATACTTCACTGGTCTCCACACTAGGATTCCCTGTGTTCCTAGCGAAATAACTTCTTTCGCTAGGAAGTGATCTCCCCTCTCGCTCTTTCCTTGAATTACTATAATTGTTGACAATGTCAAATGCCAGACTAACTTTAATCCACTCGTGCGCCTTCAGCTGCTTTTTGCGTTTCAGACTCGCGGTTACTCTCTCGGACAATTCCTCGTCCCATGTAAGAAGACACTAAGATTCTACTATTCTAAAAATATTATATTTATCATCTCTTCAATAATAGAGTAGTTTTATAAGGATAAAACATTGCTCTAATAATCTGGGTTGAATTCAATGAATGTAGTATATCTTTCGATATAGTTAACCGATTACGATGAAACAAATCCCAAATAATATATCAACTTTCAAACAATTTTAATGTATAAAAGTTATCTACATCGATTTCCTACATTTCACGTGATGCGCGCACAACTAAAAACTTCTATAGATTTATTATATTTATGTAGAAAGATAGATAGATGTAGCAGCGAGACTTCGAGTACTTTGAAGGCTATTCTCAAAGTCCTACAAACACAAAGTTTGCTCGTTAGACCAAGTTACAGTAAATAACAACTAATAGCGCCTTGCGGTATGGCAGTACTTAATAACCTTCCAGTCTTGAGTGTCATAGAAACGTTGTAACCTTGTCATTCATCACTGACAGTCTATCTAGGTACTCTTACAAGTATAGATTATACCACCTACATCGAAGTATTGGAACAATTTGCCTGCTGCGGTCTTCCCGTCCGATTATAATTTAGGTATCTTGAAGGCTAGAGTCAATAGGCTCTTAATAAACTAGTGCGATTCACCATCAACGATTGCATCGTTACTTACCAGGTAGGATCGCAGTCAAGCACTGGTTTATGTCATAAAGTCAGGGACACTGATTGTGCATGCCAGAGGGTCATGGCCATACAGATGGTGCGGGGATACTGCACAGTTTCACCATGGGATCTAGAGGCAACGGTCCTTGCACGCATGCACGATCTGCGAGTGGAGATACAACGCCGGGGCGAAACTCCGCTGCCGCGCTAAGTCGCAGCATGGCGGACAGAGTAACGGTGGGACCTTATGGTGGAATGGCGACAGCGACTGTCGCAACTAAGTGCCGGGCACGCCTTAATTATTGCGATAAGTCCCCTCTTTGAGGCGTGGCTGGAAAGACATCACGGTGACCTCGCCTTCCGCATTACGCAGGTTCCCACCGAACATGGTCAGTTCGGGAGGTTCCTGCACCGGATTCGTGCGGAAGAATCGCCCGGGTGTCACCACAGTGTGGACCGCCCGGAGGACCCGGTGGAGGTGTGTCCCGTTTGGGCAAAGCACCGCCGTGTGATTGGTGGCAACGATCTCTCGCGCCGGGCCTTGGTACTGGTCATGCTCCGAAGCGAGGAAGCGGTCGCCTCCTTCTGCGAAGCAGAAATGCGAATGCTAGCAAAGGAGGCGGCAGCACGCGCACGCGTGAGGGAACGACCCTCACGCTCCAGCTGCCAGGATCCCGATCTCAATTTCCGGCCACCGTATGCGCGGGCTTGCGGACGGCGAGCAATAGGTAGCTTGCCGTCCGATCGTCTGGTAACCATCCGGACCGAGCCCAAGTTGTCGACGGTGCGTATTGTTGAACTCGCGCCTCAAGGAGATGTCAGCAAATCGTAAAAAAGGGATCAGCCAATTTCCCTGAAGCGTAAACTCATCGACATGTGTATCCTGCTCATCCCAACCTAAGGTGCTCAGATCTGGTCAGTCACTGAATTTCAAAAGTTTCGCCTAGGAGAAAGCTAGAGAGCTATGTAGCGCAGCATTCTGGGTATAAAAATAATAGACCAAATACGGAGTTGCTGCGCTGCGCTCCAAAACAGGCATAAATAATAGACGTGGGTATAAAAGCTGCCAGGGTCAAATGGGGTTGCGCAGGTTACGTCTACAGCACGTACAGTGATCGCTGGGTAACTGTCTCCACGTAGTGGGTTTTTGCAGATTGAAATTTCCGTCGATGATAGCCCAGAAAGAAGTAATAATGCCCTACCCTTTTTGTCATAACATGACGCGCATGAGACATTGGTCTCATGCGCGTCACTTTCAAACGTAACTAAAGAATATCGTGTCGGTCATCATTGTCCGATATGGCGACCATCGTCTTAAGGATCGACTCATACGCTTGTTATTACTTAATCTTTTTTTAAAATAATACTTACACGTATCAAAATGAAATAGGTAGGTACCAATATAATTGGTCTCGTACTAACCACTCTGTAAAGTATCTCTAGGCCGGCCGCCTCGAAAGTGCGGCCTCCGTCCGCACACTCATACACTATTCAGATACGCCGCGCCTACTGCGACTAATTTGAAGAAAAATTTACACGGCTGCTAGCTGAAAAAAGTAACTTGTGATATTATAACTGAGTTATGACACTAAACAAATAATTCATATCTTCTTTAGTATAAAACAAAGACGATTTCCGCGTGTCTGTTTATTCCTTAAATTCTAATAAGGATCTAAAGCGCGGTCACTCTCGGACTCAGGAATGCATAAAAAAGAAAGAGATGCGTAAAGACATATTTATGCTTGCAAAATATGAAACACTATCTTTTGACAGCGGTTTCACCCGTGTAAAAGTAGATTTCTCCATACAAACTTCCAACCCCCGTTTTACCCCTTAAGGGGGTAACCCTTAGGGATGGAGTTTCGTATAATCCATAAAATTCGTAACGGATGTCTACACCCTATATGGTACCTCCTGCCAAATTTTAAGTTTGTAGGTGTAATAGTTTCTGAGATTTCGTGATTAATCATTGAGTGGTATTTCGCTTTTATATATATCGATTTTAGCGATTTATTTGATGTTTTACCACTTAGAAAAAAAAAATTAAATGCATCCTACGAGTACTTTACGGGACAGTTTTTTTTTTAAATAACTTGAACTAGTAGGTACTTGACTGCGATCCCATTGTTCAAAAGAGTTACCGCGGCCTTGCCCCCCTAGCCAAGTTACAACCGTTTCGTGTCGAATTCCGTTCTCCAATCGGCAACGCCTCGGTATCAGCAATTGTAGAAAACGATAAGTTGGTAGCCATGTGCCAGCCACGCGCCGGCCGCTCGTTCTCAACGTCGCTCTACAATAACAAAGGATGTAGCGTTAAACATTGTAGAAACGATAACAATTCATTCTATCATTTTGAACGATGTGATCTTGGCTACGAATTTTCTATTCGTTTGTTCTGACCACGTGACTTAACGTTGAGATGATGTCATTGCCATACATTTGATTAGTTTTCGACTAGCGTTAACGATTGCAGATTATCAACTTGCCTAGAGGTGCTGGAACGCAAAAAACTACTGAAGGAGCACGGTGAATTTCAGTCAGCAAAAGTCCGTCAATCCCTTTCGCTCCGCTCAGAGCGGAAGAAGGTATTTTCAAAAAAATATATATACCTACTTCACACTAATATTAAAAAGGTACAAGTTTGTGAGTGTGTTTATATGTTTCTTACTCACATGCACGATACTTTTTGTCCCGGAGTATGACATGTTCCCTTGGGACAATTTTCCTACGCGAGCGAAGCCGCTAACGGCAGCTAGTTTACTATAAAATAACTTAAAACTCTCCACCCGCACATCAGCAAGTTAACCTGTGCAACCCTTTAGGGAGCCCCGACGTCTACGTAAAGACTACATGACGACTACGCGACGTCACGTATATGAATTCCGTATCTTTTCGCGTTCTTCTAAAAGGCAAACGAGGCTAGTGGGTCACGATGACGCCCTTATGTAAACGGCTGCTACTTGTGAAGTAATGCAGGTCAAAGTATTAGGGTTCCTTGGTTAAGATGAAAAAAATTTAGCGTTTTTTTTTTACAAATATTTTGTAAGTACTTTGAGAAAGAGGTCAATCGTCGAATTCGATGCGGCTGGACGTTGTTCGGGAAGCTGTGTGGTATCTCCTCGTCCAACATACCACAGTTTCTCAAGACGATATTCTATGGCTAATGCGAGTTGCCAGTAAGGATGTATTGCTCTGGAACGTGGTCACTCACAATGGGCGTCATCAGAACGCTAAAGCACCCAAAGGGCTATTGCCCTTTCTATTTACATTGAAAGGGTTATGCTTGGAGTTTCTTTGCGTGATCGCATCAGAAATGAAGATATCCGCAGGAGAACCAAGATTACCGACATAGCCCGAAAAATCGCGAAACTTAAGTGGCAGTGGGCAGGGTACATTGCTCGCAGAACAGATGGTCGATGGGGACGACCGCGTACCGAAAGACGCAGCGTTGGGAGGCCTCCCACACGGTGGACCGAAGACTTGGTGAGGGTCGCAGGAATCCGAAGGATGCGAGATGCGCAGGACTGGTCGTTATGTCGACCCTTGAGGGAGGCCTATGTCCAACAGTGGACGTCTTTCGTCTAAAAAGTTTATGTATTTAAAGAAACTTATTCTCGTAATAGACTACAGTCACGTAAACATGAGTAACATGGCACACACACAGTGTTTAAGTTTTTAGGCTTTTTTTTTAAGGTGGGAAAATCATCTAATGACAAATCCCGCTCTTAGAGCGTGGAGCGAGAGATAGTGTCAGACTTTTACTGACTAAAAACCCACTCCTGTTCCCTCTTTGCCTTCATCCCGGGGCCCCGGGCTTCGCTTTCATACTACCCGTGGCCCCAGTAGGCTTCGACCCTGCTGGGCCCCTACGGTTTCGCTGACATCTCCTTGAGGCGCACGTGGAACACTACACGCCGTCAACAACTTGAGCTCGGTCCGGACGGATACCGGACGATCGAACGGCGAGCCACCCATTGCTCGCCGTCCGCAAGCCCGCGCCTACGGTGGCCGGAAATCTGGATCGGAATCCCGGCGGCGGTTGGGGCGTGAGGACCGTTGCCGTTGCCTCACGCGATCGGGCGCCTCCTTTGCTAGCATTACTGCTTCGCAGAAGGAGGCGACCGCCTGCCACTCCTCCTCACTCCGGACCATAGCCTGTACCAATGCCCGGCGCGAGAGATCACTGCCGCCGATCGTCCCCACGAGGACACGGCGTTGCTCTGCCCAAGCGGGGCACACCTCCACCGTGTGCTCCACCGTGCCCTCCGGCAAGTTTTTAGGCTACTATCGATTAATCAATTAATTACATCAATAAAATTTATTTAAATAGTTGACAGTATTTTTGTGTTTATTACTTAACTAGCTAACTAGCTGTGACCAATGGTTTACTCGCGTAAAAGCATTCAACTGGCCGACACTAGAACTTGACTCCAGCAAATTTGAAAAAATGCAAAGCAGATTGATTGACCCAGATTAATTTTCTGTTCAGGAAAAACAACACTATATTTCAATGCATAAATAAGCAAAGCTTTTATCTCAAATATGAGCAGAAATAGCTTTTATTAAATACTGGCTCAAATTCGTTAAAACAGAAGTGAAATGAGGCATATATTCGGTGCAAGTTTGAACATATCTGGTTTATTCGGTTTATTCCACAAATTCCCCTGTGCATCCGTTATTTGAGCGACGTTAGATGAAAATACAATATAATGTTCCTACAATGATCGGGTTTTAACAGTGTGAAGCATTTTCGTGATGACTTGGATTTATGTTGCGGTTTTTGTAATAGGCATAAAATTTTCATCGCCTATTTTTGGAGAACGGGAAATTTTAACTGACATATAAAGTTTTTACAGTCTTTGAAGTACTATTAATCAATAAATCATCATTTCAGCCGAAAGATGTCCACTATTGGACATAGGCCTCCCCCAAGTGCATCCCGCATCCATCGGATTCTCGCAACCCTCACTAGGTCATCAGTACACCTTGTGGGAGGCCGCCAACGCTGCGTCTTCCGTTACGTGGTCGCCACTCCAATCAGCAAATATCTGAATATACAAGAATAGACTTTCATATTTATACAACTAGTTTAAATATGAAAGTCTAGACTTGGCAAACGTTGTTCAGCCATATAAATTAAATAATCAAAAAAAAAAAATGGAGGTTGGGGTTAGAAGTTTATACAGCCTACGACCTATTCTCAGACCTGACTAGAATAATCGTAAAACAATATTTAAGCCAAACTGAAATCATTGAATTAAAAATCATGAAGTAAACATTAACCACAAAAAGAAAATGGTATATTACCATTGACAACCCCAAAGGAAGCTAAAAAGGTTTTACGTAAACAGAAACTAACCAATATTTTCGTGCCCTTTGGGGTTGGAACTTTCGGATCATGGGGTTTTGAGTGCTCACAAATTGTATAAGGACCTGTCGACCTAAGGGCTAGACAGCTGATAAGTGATAAGAAGACAGTTTATCTTGGACTGAGTGTTTTGGTTACATAGTCGAAAGCGATGTAGAAGAGTTTTTCAACGCCTTATTTTTTCAAGGGAGCGTCATACTTTTGCTGACTCAAAACCCGTCCTTCAGTTGCCCTTTCTTGCGAGGGTTACGGTCTCTTTCAAACAATTCGCAACCTTGGCAGACGTAGCCCTAACTGGCCCCGTTAATTTCGCTGTCATCTCTCTGAGCCGCGCGTAGAACACAACGCGCCGACGACCCGGGCCTTACCGGATAGGTGGACGACGAGCTGGCTACCCATTGTTCGCCGTCTGCAAGTCTGGGCCTACAGTGGAAGGAAATCGCTCTGTGTCTTTCAACACCCGAGATGTCTCCTGCGGGGGTTGTTTTTACCTCCTACGGTAAACAACTTAAAGTTAAATGTAACGATCCATAATAATAAAAATGTGAAACAAAATTGGGATGAAACACAGACTTCTGTAGCAGAGACTCAAGTAATTCAGGAGTCTTGACTGCATACCAAATCGTGTCCCTGGCCCAGATTTTGCACAGCAATATCTCTTATGCAAGCAAAGTTATTTACATTAGTAATTTTGAATGCATGCATATCAAATCTTGTAGCTTTTTAAACTTAACAATCTGACATCGATCGATTTACCCTTTTTTTAAGGTGGGAAATCATCTAATGACTTCTCGCGCTCTTGGGTGGAATGGGAGGGCGTGACAGACTTATACTGGCTAAAACCACACCTATTTTCTTTCTTTGCCGTTTGCGTTCCAGAACGGGTTTCCCTTTCGGAAGCCAATCCATGGCCCCATTAGGCTTCGGCCCTTAGATGCCCTTACAGTTTTGCTGGCAGCTCTTTGAGGTGCGCGTGGAAGACTACACGCCATCGACGACTCGGGCTCGATCCGGCCGATCGGACGGCGAGCTACTCAAATTTGCTTGTCGTCCACAAGCCCGCTTCTACGGTAGCTGGAAGTCGTGCCCGATCGATTTTGCATGAAAATATCTACTATAATATGCATGTATTACATTATGTGCACTTAAGCCTTCCTCATGTCTCTGTCTACAGGTGATAACCGTATGAGAATTCGTTTAGAAGTTTTGAAGTTTATCGCTTTCATACAAACAGACACGTGGCATTATGTTTTATTAATTTGTAAGCATATAGATGAATCAACAAGGTACGTTAATTCAAGGGAAGTGTTTAACCAGATATAGATACCGGCACGGATCTTGAGCGCTGACCTCTACAGTTCTACTTGCGCAGAAGTACGCATAAGTGAAATATTGGGTCTCTCTAGTGGTATGAAGAGAGATGCGGGGGCGGGGAGTGCAATCCTTGTACAGTGCGCAAAGCGGTCCCCGCTCTTTCGCCGAGCGCTCAAGATTCGTGCCGCTACCTGTACTAAAGAAGTTTTTAAATATTTTTAAAACAGCAAAACTTTTTGTAAGAATACACTTGTCAAACAAAAAAGTCTTCACACCAAAATAAAAAATAAATGGGAATTTAAATAAAATATTATTTGAAATGTGACGGCTACAGTTTGGAACAGCGCATTTGTTTTAAGTCGATCGCTCTAGTAGGTCACACATAGCTCATAAAAAACGGTCGGTGTGCATTGAAAGCTCTTTGTTCTAAGTTTTAATATTAATAATGAGGGAAATAGTTCATATACAAGCTGGCCAATGCGGCAACCAAATCGGTGCTAAGGTAAGAATTTTATTTTGTAACTCACGTCGAAAATTGGAAATATTCTGTTCTAGTTGGGTTCGAAAATTGACGTAATTTTACTGAGTGTGGCTCAGGTTTATATTTATTAAATGACTCGCTGTTTTCCCGAAATCTAGACTCGTCCCACGTCTTCGATATAAAATTGAATGCCATTGAAATTTACAAACTTTTCGTCACCAAAATCTCGACCTCCAAAGCTCTGCATGTACCACTAATTTAGATTACACTGATTCTGACATCTGTCATTTAATTTCAGTTCTGGGAGGTGATCTCCGATGAACATGGTATTGACCCTACTGGAACCTACCACGGAGACTCTGATCTCCAGCTGGAGCGCATCAACGTGTACTACAATGAGGCAACAGGCGGTAAGTATGTGCCTCGAGCCATCCTCGTGGACCTGGAGCCTGGCACTATGGACTCCGTGCGCTCGGGACCCTTTGGACAGATCTTCCGACCCGATAACTTCGTCTTCGGTCAGTCGGGCGCAGGAAACAACTGGGCCAAAGGACATTATACGGAAGGCGCCGAATTAGTTGACTCTGTCCTAGATGTTGTCAGAAAAGAAGCGGAAGGATGCGACTGTCTTCAAGGCTTCCAGCTAACACATTCCCTTGGAGGAGGCACAGGCGCTGGCTTGGGAACCCTCCTCATCTCAAAGATCCGAGAGGAATACCCAGATCGTATCATGAATACGTTTAGTGTAGTACCGTCGCCTAAAGTGTCAGATACTGTGGTAGAACCATACAATGCTACCTTGTCCGTGCACCAGCTGGTAGAAAACACTGATGAATCTTACTGTATTGACAACGAGGCTCTTTACGACATTTGTTTCCGTACCCTGAAGTTGACCACACCGACCTACGGCGATTTGAACCATCTAGTATCAGCAACTATGTCCGGCGTCACTACTTGTCTCCGATTCCCTGGTCAATTGAATGCCGACCTGAGGAAACTGGCTGTGAATATGGTTCCATTCCCTCGTTTGCACTTTTTCATCCCAGGATTTGCCCCACTCACGTCTAGGGGAAGCCAGCAGTACCGAGCTCTGACTGTGCCAGAGCTGACGCAACAGATGTTTGACGCCAAGAATATGATGGCTGCCTGTGACCCTCGCCACGGAAGATATTTGACTGTGGCTGCTGTCTTCAGAGGCAGAATGTCAATGAAAGAGGTCGATGAGCAGATGATGAATATTCAGAACAAGAATTCCTCGTACTTCGTGGAGTGGATCCCGAATAATGTGAAGACTGCCGTTTGCGATATTCCACCACGAGGCTTGAAGATGTCTGCGACATTCATTGGCAACTCGACAGCTATTCAGGAGTTATTCAAGCGCATTTCTGAGCAGTTCACTGCCATGTTCAGACGTAAGGCGTTCTTGCATTGGTACACCGGCGAGGGAATGGATGAGATGGAGTTTACAGAAGCTGAGAGCAACATGAACGACCTGGTATCAGAATACCAGCAGTACCAGGATGCCACGGCTGAGGAAGAAGGTGAATTCGATGAAGAGGAGGAAGGTGGTGACGAAGGAGACTAGATATATTGCGTTTTTGTTAAGAATTGCATTATATTTTATATTTTGTATGTGATCGTTTTAAAGAATACATTAATATGACAGTCGCAAGTTTTTTTTCTGCTTTTTACACGTCCTAGCGAAAACTGACTATACATCGCACTATCAATCAAGGCCTCCCATTACTGGCTTTCAGATATTGACAGAATAGACGTTAATTCATTGCAGGTTAGCAATCATAAAACATTAGCACGTCACATGCCGATCCTAGAATCTGCACCGACCATCGCCAACCACAGCACTTTCCATCGGTGGGATTGTGTGGTCAAGCGCGAGCCTGTCAATAGGAGAAAGTGTATATTCGTTAGGTATGACCTCCCGCTCAAACGGCTGAAGGGGTTTGAGTGAAATTTGGCAAAGGGGTTACCCCATGCATTGATGTAGGACTTAGAGCCGAGTCACACTGGAATGGCAGCGGCTGGCAGCGGCTGGTTAGACTACAGACTAGACGCGAGTGGCACGCAGCGCCCGTCGCGGCACCGCGGGCGGCCTCGCGATCTTTTCATGCTTTTCAAACGAGGTCTTTTAAGATGTAGATAAAAACTGAAGTTATGTCACGCTAAAAGTGCTCGCCGCGTCGCTGCCGTCCACTGCCATTCTGGTGTGACTCAGCCCTCAAGATAACTTTTATCCCGGGTGAAAGTGCTACACAAGCGAAGCCGGCAGGAGGTAACGGCACGGTTGAGCAATTGATTATGTCAACGCTGCGCGTCGCGAGTTCGACTCCCGCTCAGAACAATTGGTATAGCCTACATAATAAGTGTTTCTGGTCTGAGTGTCTTATGTATGTGAGTTTATATGTTTATAAACGCACGCACGATACAGGAGTATCTCCTAATATGGGGTAAAGCTTTTTTTTAAAATAAGATATCAATGAAAATCAATTTTTCATAGCAAGCTTTTAAAGCGCGGATGCCTACCTATATACCTAATTAATACTCATAAGATAATTCCAAAAAGCTCAAACACAATAGGGTTATCTGAGTTCCTATGGCCACCTTCCGGTTCCATCATCAGATTTACACATTGCACGCAAAATTTCAGATCAATCGGTAACCGGGAAGTGGATCTGCAAGATTTGATTACAGATAAATAAACATCGGGACAGGTGACACGAAATAAAAGCTTGTAAAAAAAAATTGGCTGGCATTTCGATAATCAGGTACCTATCCCTCACTATGTTACAAAGTCACTGTCCTACCCTATAGATATTAAGCGCCGACTCCGTTCTCAAATAGCTGCACTAAATAATTCATTGATCGTTCACACGTTACCAGAAATAAGGTAGATTACTTTGAGAGCCAGTGAATCAGATCGAATGCTAGATTTTATGTAGTGTGTGGTAATATTTTGCTGGTGATAACGATCTAGATGTGTTTAGAAATGCTTAGGCAGTAGAGTATTCAGATACATACTCGTATTAACGAGTATAAAAGGTGAAACTGACTGATTGACATATCAATCCACAGCCGAAACTATTTAGACATGAGCGTAATTTTTTTTTTCTTTATAGGTTTGCCCTAGGCCGCTATCTCACCTGATCTCACCTGCTGTACGCACAATGAATGTGTTTCCCAAAACATTATTTTGCACAAAAGATCCTTTTATAGCGTAGGCGAGCAATAACAGAGGATTTTCCAAAATACACCCCCTAGGAGGCTGAAACGGCAGACCAAAATTTGTATGGAGAAACCTACTTTTACGCGGGCGATGCCCCTGGCAGCTAGCAGTGATGCAATCGTTGATAATTTATTAATTTATTTGTTTCACAAAATGAGGTATAGTCTAAACAGTTCATATAAATTAGACCAATTTAAAAGTAGAAGAAGGGTGTCCTGCCCCCTAGCCAAGTTACAACCGTTTCGTTTCGATTCTCTTTTAGTTGATCGCCTCGAGTCGGCCGCGCCTCCTATTCCTTTGTTCTGACCACGTGACTGAGCGTTGAGATGACGTCAGAATAAAGGAATCAGAGGCGTGGTCTGCTCGAGGCGATCGACGAAAAGAGAATCGAAACGAAACGGTTGTAACTTGGTTAGGGGGGCTGGCGTCCTAGCTAGGTTACACAGTAACCTGTATTAAGGTTCGCCATCCCAAGATCCCATTATTACAAATATTTAGAAATACAGAGAGACTGCCTACCATAGTGAAATTAATTCTAAAAAACTTAAGTTTGCCATCAAATGGATAAAGTTTGTACGTATGTATAATATGTTTAGTGTAAGAATGTACGATGTGTGCTTAGTGTGAAGTGTGTGTGTGTGTGTGAGTAAAAGATGGTAAGAAATAGTTTGAGTTTAAACATGGAGTATTACTTAGAAAGCGCTAAGATAGTTATGTAAGCAGAAGCCTTGAAGAGACCTAAATTTTAATGTGACGGGATCACCGCATACCATCAGGTTGGACTGCAGTAAAGCACTAGTTTTTATCTTATAAAAAAGGGTAAGTGCGAGTCGGACTCGCGCACTGAGGGTTCCGTACAAACTTACCTATGAAAGCAGTTCAATTCCCAAATTAAGTTGCGAAGATTTTTCCGAATCGCAATTTTTTTTTTGGTTTTTTGGTATTTTGTTGTGGGGCTGGCCCTAGGCCAGAGCACTTTGACCCTTCTGGATCTTTTCTGGATTTTTTGTGAGGTAACTATAAATTTACAGTTTTCAGATTTTATCATATACTTGTGCTATGAGACCTTGCTTCATACAATCAATCAAAATTCATAGGTTGACCTAGAATCCTGAAATTTGTTCAGGATTCTAGGTGAACAGGAAGCACCCTATGAATTTTGATTCCCTTGAGAGTGTCGAAATATACGTTTTTTTAGGCCGTATCTTTTTTTTTCGTTAACTCAGAAGTTTGAATTTTTCACAGCTTCAAAGGACCGCAGACTTGAGTATACGGTTTTAATTTTAACTCGATACCATCGCACGTTCCTGAGATAAAGGGTCTTAACAGACAGACAGACGGACAACAAAGTGATCGTATAAGGGTTCCGTTTTTTTTCTTTCGAGGTACGGAACCCAACAATATTTAATCTTCGTAAGTCGATAGACTCACCTTCAAATAAAATAAAACTTTTACAGATTTATTTATGTACTTTTATCGTAAAGTTTTTACATATTTGACAGTTACGCACTTGGGGCTTCATGTCAGAATTTATTTACTCTCATGTTTCAGACTTATTTTTGTTTGACATCAATATTGAGCTTGTTGGTTTATATATTAAACTCTGTTTCATGTAATTGATATTAATCACACTTTTTTTTTAGGTGGGAAAATCATCTTTTGACAAATCCCGGAGATAGTGTCAGACTTTTACTGACTAAAAACCCACTCCTGTTCCTTTGTTGCCTTCATCCCAGGGCCTCAGGTTTCGTTTTCACACTACCCATGGCCATACTAATGACTCTAAGGTTTTGTACGATCGACTTACCATAAATGGACATAGTACCCATGTGCCAGATTTCCTCTAAATCTTTTCATACGTATAAGTGGTCTTTTTTTTAGGTTTTTTTAGGTGGGAAATCATCCAATGACTTCTTTCGCTGTTGGGCTGAGCCTGAGGGCGTGTCTGACTTTTACTGTCTTAAACTCACTGCACAAAGAAGAAAAAAACCGGCCAAGTGCGAGTTGAACTCGCGCACGAAGAGTTCCGACCGTAGAAAAAAAAAAACAAAAAAGACTCACGATTGTTGTAGGTATGGGAGCCCCACTTAAATATTTATTTTATTCTGTTTGTAGTATTTGTTGTTATAGCGGTAACAGAAATCTGAATCTGTGAAAATTTTAATTGTCATAGCTAGACAGTTAAAATTTTCACAGATTCAGATTTCACACGGTTCATGGGATACAGCCTGGTGACAAACAGACGGACAAGGGACTCTTAGCAATAGGGTCCCGTTTTTACTCTTTGGGTACGAAATCAAAGAAAAAATCTAAAAGTGGTTAAATCTATAAGACCTTCAATCTTAGTGGACAGCTTTGCTATTTAACGCATTTCTTAATAGCTTTTTTGATGTACTTACAAAAACGTTTCAAAATGCCCAAAAACACATATCAGATACAATATCGAATGCACTTATATTTTAGTTACAGCAACCGACGATAGATGTCCTCTGCAGCGGCCGCAGATGCCGCAGCGAGACAGAATATTAAAACATTAATATGGCTGGCAACATGTTTATTTTTACCATGCAAACATTCGCAATGGCGCGGTTGTCTCTGAATCTACATTACTCTGTATGTGTGTGCTTGGAAAAGAATGAAGTTAAAGTTTTGTAAGTTATGAAGTTAAAGGATTTTCTGGCATTTTGGTTTAAACTTTTGAATATGATAAGAGTATGCTGTCTGTCGAATATCGCAAGTCATTTAATTGGTCTAGATTTGAGAACTTTTCCTTTTTTTAGGGTTCCATACCTCAAAAGGAAAAAACGGAATCAGAATCACTTTGTTGTCTGTCTGTCTGTCTGTCAAAACCCTTTATCTAACGCGTAAAGGTATTGAGTTCAAATTAAAACCATATACTCAGTTCTGTAGTTTCTTGACGCTGTGAAAAAAATTAACTTCTAAGTTAAAACAAAAAACGTATATTTCGACACTCTCAAGGGACATCACAATTCACAGAAGTACTTTCCGTTGACCCAGAATCCTGAAATTTGGCATAAAGCAAGGTCATATAAGCACAAGAATAGGAATAAATCTGAAAACAGTAAATTTGTTGTTAGATCACTAAAAAAATTGCGATTCGGAAAAATCTTCGAGTCTCCATTCGGGGATTAAACTATTTACATAGGTAAATTTGTACAGAACCCTCTATGCGCGAGTCCGATTCGCACTTGCCCAGTTTTTTTTACTATTGGTAGGCTCGCACTTATTGACTAACTCACCTGATGGAAAGCAACGGCAATGAAGCACGCTTGCCTAGAAGTTACCTATTCACTATCTTTCGTACCTATGTTTGTGACCAGATGTCCAAATTATAATAAAGTCTTTGTCAGTTCTATTAATTAGCCTTTTAATGTTCCTACTGCTGGGACTCTTGCCTCCTCTCTCTCACCACGCGGGCCCAGTGCGGGTTGGTGGATGTCACATGTCTTCGAATTTTTGGTTCTAGCACATGCCGGTTTCCTCACGATGTTTTCCCTCACCATTTTGAGAGCAGTGGTTATGAAATAAATTACACAAAGTAATGCGCCTGGCTGGGTTTGACCCCACAACCTACAACTCGTAAGTCGGGGCCATTATCATTCGGCCACCACTACTCAGCCCTGCGTTCAAAAATGAGGTTAGACTTAACTCTAATGACGTCATCAGTGTAGACACTCTACGCTTGCATTTTTGAACACGAACGTAGAGTTCAATTGTCAATGCCAAGCAACTGTCATTCCTGTCGCGTACACCAATCTACCATACTCGGAGTTAGAGTTAGTTGGGTTAACTCTAGGGTAGCTACTCGAGTTATAAAAGAACGACCCTGGGTTGCAACTCGAAGCACTTTTGAAAGGTTAGAGTAACGACCCTACTCTACTCTGGTTATTTTTGAACACAGGGCTGGGTGACAGCACAACAGTTATTTAAATTTTTGGTGTCGTAAGTTTTTTTTAAGTGGGAAATCATCAATAACTTCTCACGTTCTGGGTGATGCGATATGGAGTGTCAGATTTTTACTGAATAAACCTGTGTTCCTTCAGTTACCTTTTATATTCCAAGGTCACAATCTCGTGGGGGCGATCGGTAGCAGCGATCTCTCGCGCCGGGCCTCGTACAGGCCATGGTCTGGAGCGAGGAGGAATGGCAAGCGGTTGCCTCCTTCTGCGAAGCAGTAATGCTAGCAAAGGAGGCGGCCGATCGCGTGAGGCAACGGTCCTCACGCCCCAACCGCCGCACCGTAGGCGCGGGCTTGCGGACGGCGAACGATGGGTGGCTCGCCGTCCGATCGTTCGGTAACTGTCCGGACCGAGCCCAAGTCGTCAACGGCGTGTAGTGTTCCACGCGCGCTTCAAAGAGATGTCAGCAACCGTAGGGGCCCAGCAGGGTCGAGGCCTACTGGGGCCATGGGTGATGCGAAAGTGACCCCCGGGGCCCTGGAAAAATGGCAAAGAAGGAACAGGAGTAGGTTTTTAGTCAGTAAAAGTCTGACACTATCTCTCGCCCCGCCCAAGAGCGGGGGTTGTCATTAGATGATTTTCCCACCCGAAAAAAAAAAGGCCACAGTGACTTTTTCGAACAATCCCAAAACAAAGGTGTTTTAATTTTAATTTCCTTTAAGCTAAGAGAGAACCCTACCACGAGCTCAAACTGGATTGTTAAGGGGATGGAGCTATATAGGGTGTATAGCCATCTCTCGCTTGAACGCCTGACATTTTATCACGTTGTGGTAAGGCCCTATCAAAAAGCCTGTTTTCCTACTCATCATCATCATTTCAGCCGAAAGAAGTCCACTGCTGGATATAGGCCTCCCCCAAGTGTCGCCACAATGAACGGTCCTGTGCGTCTTGCATCTATCGGACTCCCGAAACCGTTACCAAGACATCGGTCCACCTCCCACCAGTCATCGGTTGCTACTCCCATTAAGCATGAACTCAGTGTGGATCGAATAAAAGAAACAAATCGAACATACAGAGAACCAATAAATACGACATAGGAAATAAAACTATGAAATGGGAGTATCTATTCTAGTATTCCCGAAACATTTTAGACCGTCAGAAAGCTTTAAAACTGCATCCATTCCGCTATCCATAGCGAATCTCTGCCGCCAGCTATTTCGGTAACCCGGTTGCGTAAATAGAAACTATGCTTCGGTTAGGGCTACGGCTCGGACTGAGATGAAGTGAATTTGGGTTTGCAATTTGGTACTCGTTTCGTTTGTTATTAAACGAATGAGAAAAATAAAAGGAAAAACGATATTTGTTTTTTTTTTTTATTTTTTCATTACACGACTGCCCAAAACAAGGAGTGTTATGTTTTCAGGGTTCATGTATGTCTGTATGTCTGTGAGTTTCTTTATTCCACCATAACTTCTAAATGACAGAATTGATTTGCATGCATGTGGTATCGTTAGAATCCTTGTAACGTCCCGAGTAAAATAGGCTTTTGAATAAAATTATAAGTAGTCCCCCGACTGCGATGAAAATTTCAGTTTTGTAGATCAAGTAAATTTCAGTTTTATGATTTGTTGTTAATTTTTTTGATATGGCAGTTTTGTTATTTTTTAACTTTTTTAATTATTTGATTTTATTTATTTTGATGTTCTCTTTATCCTAAGTTATAAATCAAAAGTGGTTCTTTCTAGAACCTTCGTGCATTGATGTGGAACAGTAGGGTCAGAAAGAGTGCATATTCGTTGGTAGGTGACTCATGTTGTCCCACGACCAATTGGATCGGTTCAATTGCTTGAACGAATGATAAAATTTTATACTGAAATGTATTTTTGTTATTTATGGTGGTATATTCATTCGATGAATGATTATTATTATTAAAGACAAAATGTCAAGCAATCTGGTGTTGAACATTGCGCAATTTGAAATTTTAAAGCTAAATAGTTGAATTTATATTACGAGTGAATTGTATATTATTTTTATGTAGTTTTATTCGTTTTAGAGATACTAGAGCTATTTTATGAAAAAAATACACTTAATTGGACTCAATGTGTTTATTTTGACCTAAACTTAGAGTTAATAAAAATGGATGGCAATCAGTCCTCCGTACGTGAGTAGTTAGGTTCTAACTAACCACTCTAGTGTTAAAACGATCTTTAGAGAGTCCAATATTCATTCAAACAAACCTAACACTCGTAGAACTCTAACACCACTTTTCTTATAAACCTGCTTTTAAGTCCTTGTAATAGCCATTGTTATTAATAAAACCAGGTTTATAAGAAAAGTGGTGTTAGAGTTCTACGAGTGTTAGGGTTGTTTGAATGAATATTGGACTCTCTAATAACAAATAATAAAATTTACCATAATACAACAGAGTAAAATAAATTTTACCAAGTCTCACCGTCGGCGTCGTCGCGTCATCCATAAGAAACGTTGAACCAGCATTTCTAAATACGCGGCCCGGATTTATTTCCAACTTGCCCCGATTGCTCCAATTACCATGTTATCCACTAGTTTTGGATTTTAAATTATAGTCCTTTTGAAATTGTCAGTTTCTATTTGAAAATTTATTTGTATGTAATCGAAGTTACGTTTTATTTAAGTTCATCGACAAGACATTGGCGGATATAAATAGTTTTTTATTCAGAAAACAATTCAGTATAAAACACTGGCTTTCTTACTTTTCCACAAACAGAACATTACTAGCGACTTGTGAAAAATTCAATATTTCGCACTAGCGTGAAAAAGAATAGCGGTCAGGCCCAAGACAAATTTTTTAAAATTTTTGTAGGTACACTAAAGATGCGAAAGTCCATAGTAAATACAGAACAAAAATCGTGTGAAGCGAGAAATGACGCCATCTAGCGTAAAACCAGATTGAAATGTTGATATTGATAACATTACATTATACTGTTAATAGATGGCGTCGCTGTGCTTAATTAATGCTTATTTTTGTAGTACTTTCTTTTTGTTTCTTTAAATATTGAAATAATTTATAATTTAAGTTAATGAGATGAAGATATTAAAATTGAATATCAATTTATAAATATTTGATTATCTATGTGTTAGTTTTCAAACTTGAGAGGGTAGGTTGAATAAGGATTTATAAATAATAACTAGTAGGTAGTATGGAGTATAAATGATACTTAGACCAAAAAATTATGACTAAGCTCAATTGTTTGTTTGCCAAGTTAATTTCGATTATCTCGTCCCAGCGCCTTTCGTTATTTTTTTTTTTTAACCAGGTGTATTGTCTACTTATTTTACCAAAATGAGTAAATATGCATTGTTATATAGATTTAGTAAAAAGAGCTCCAATAATTGCTAAGCATAATCAAGGTAAAAACTAGTCAGAAGACGCCAGAGAGACCAGTGTAAATGTAAGTAGTTTTTTTAACTCTTTTATATAACAAAAAACTCCTATATAATAATCATTATTGGGTATTATATATTTATGTTTTATTGTTGCAGAGAAAAAAAGTTGTTCTATGGATATGACGATTTGAAGAAGAGGGTTCTTTAAAACACCATCAAAAAGCTGGCAGACTAAAACTAATAAACATATTGCAGTGTCAAACCATGATAAGGGAGTATACGAAGAAAACGGACTGTCGACGAACCACTATGCTAGATTATTTGACACAAGCGTTGGCACTGTCCGTCGGAGGCTTGCTTACAGAAAACCATAAAAGGGCAAGATTGCAGTTTGCTTTGGATCACATAAACTTTGATTAGAGTAATATCATGTTTACTCATGAAAAAACTTTTAAGTCCAGTGAACACGGACGGTTTTGTTTGTGGCTACAAGATAATAAATAATTATAATACTGATTTAATATTATTCACTCAGTGCTTATTCTCTGTATTAACTGGAGACCTTGTTATGTGTGTTTAACTTAATATCCGTAATTAATACATTAAAAAAGTTATGAACACTTGATATGTTGTTGTGCAATTTTATAGTTTTTAGCCTACATTTAATCTTTTTGATCTTTGTGATAAAATTATCTGGTCTTTTGTTTGTTTTTGTTAAGGTTACATAAGCTTCAATCCTCTTTCCAATATTGGAAACGAATACTTAAGCTATGGCCTCAATAAAAAATTATATATAATATTATAATCTTATTCGGTGATTAATAAACGGTGATTGTTAAATTTTAATAAGAAATTGTAAGAAATAAACATATTATTTTTTTAATAGTGCTTTTTTGTTTGAATCTGTTTACCAGCATTTTTTTCGTCTTGCTGAGTAACTATCCACTTGAATATTATATTACAAATAAATATCCACTTGTTAACTTTGATATAATATTCCTACCGATTTCTTTAGTTTGTCATTCATAACTTACAAAAAGTGTGAGTACTACGTGAGATTTGAACTCACGGCTCATTGATTTACGCATCTATCTGTACATGCTAAACCACTAGGTCAACATGACTCTAGTTTGAATGATGAAATTATGAACTACAATCAGTTGTTGACGACAATGATGACGCAAGTGTCTATTATTTGTTGAACTAAAAGTCAAGTTTATACTTTGTGAGATTGCCTTTGGTCGCTACTTAGCTGTGAAGAAACCAACGCCATCTAGTTTAATTTTGTAAAACTTGAACTTTAACGTGCAAGGGAAAATAGGCGTTAAGGTACCCAACCACTTCTAAAGGTTCACTGTACCATATTGGTCACCGGCCGTGGCCCTGCAAATTGAAGGCCGGTGATAACACTGTGCACAGGGTAGCCCTTAAGTACAAAGGCGCATGAAAAAAATCTGCGAGCTATTTCTAAAAACAATTTGTTACGAAATATTATGTTATGCAATTTTACTTGTGATTTTCGAGTAAGTCTGTCAAAAAACGCCGTATGTGTATTCCGCCTCGCCTGCAATTATAAAGTATGCCGTCTTGCATCAAAAATTTACTATTCCAGGTTATCCTCGAAAGAAAAGAGAGAGTAGCTCAACCCATAACGGTTCTCTCTCGTCTCTTACTAATTTTAAAACGATAAAATCATAGGAAAGTGCGATTCGGTGCTGACAGATATAGCTCAACTGACTAAACGTGACAAAAACACTGTCTTACCAATACTTTTTCTTCCGCAGGGCCCGGTCTAAAGGGGACGATGGCGATCCTGAACTGTCTCCTCGCGAGGCAGCTGTGCTTCGAAGACGCCTCGTGCTCTGCTATCCTGGAGATCATCCCCCGTGTCTGTGGCTCTGAACTTGGTAAGTTCTTAGAAGATAGATAGATAGATATATTCTTTATTGTACACCAAAAATACAAATTACATTAGGAACAACAATACAATGATATATAAGATACAATACAATAAAAAAAAATTTTAAACACAAATTGTAGAGAATTTAATGCTCTATAATATTTATAAAAACACAAGTAGCATGAAACTCATAGGAAACGAGATATCTATTTAAATAAAAACGAATAGCTGTTCGTTAGTCTAGCTAAAACTCAAAAACGGCTGGACTTATTTGGCTAATTTTGGTTTTGAAATATTCGATATAGTCCAAGGAAGGTTTAAACGGTGAGAAAAAAAAGGAAGAAATCATGAAAAAAAATCCGAATGCAACACAATCTCTAATTAAAATGTCATTATAAAATGAATAATACTGTTCTGGTAATGCCAGTAGATGGGGTTATCCTTACTATTAGGCGGTACGAAGTTCGCCGGGTCAGCTATTTTGCAACGTGTAAAAACTCTAGTTTTCAGATTTATTCCTATACCTGGTGATATAAAACCTTGCTTTATGCAAAATTTCAGTATTCTGAGTCAACGGGAAGTACCCTATGAATTTTGTTTTCCTCGAGAGTGTCGAAATATATACGTTTTTTGAGACTTAAATGGCCGTATCTTTTTTTTTCGTTAACTTAGTAGTTTGATTTTTTCACAGCTTCAAGGGACCGCAGACTTAAGAATATGGTTTTAATTTCAGCTCAATACCTCAATGCGTTCCCGAGATAAAGGGTCTTGACAGACAGACAGACGGACAAGAAAGTGATCCTATAAGGGTTCCGTTTTTTCATTTTGAGGTACGGAACCCTAAAAAAGAAATATTTGATGATTTCCTCCCATCTTAAACCAAAAATCAAAGACCTACAGCTATGGTTTCATTTAGTAAAATTCCATATTATAACACGACGCCTTACGCCATCTATTGGATTATGGGGACAACACTACGCCACCCAAGTTGATCAAAGCACAAATAAGATTAAACATCGATAAAACGAGAACATATGATCAACAGTATCTACAGATTACTAGCGACATCTATTATACGACGTGTGAAGTGTCCGTGACGTCAACGAGTTACTACTACATACAAACATGAGATGTTGAAGATACACACTAAACTGTCAAACCGCCTATATAAACCGGCACCACGAAGGAACTAGGACGCTGCGCGGAAGCTGCGCGGCGTGGACGCGCACTTGGTTGCACACATGGGCGGTGTTACACACCCAATACCGCCCACACACACACCCACACACCCCCTGAGTCTGGAGAGTGACAGGCTAGACCTGGAAGTGTGACAGACGGGGGTCACTCGTCAACAAAATCGGCACCCTCGTCGCTGGTCGTCACTCGCTGGGCCTCCCCCGGGCAACCGGGGGTCCCACCTGGCGGGGACTGACCGCCGGGGTGTCGCGAAGAAACGACTCTATTATTGAGATAGAGTCGGGACGCTCCCACTGTACAAAACCAGAGACACTACGCCTATATGGCACTCCAGCGAAGCACCCGTCGTTGCGGGTGCCAACAGAAACCGCGAGCAGGGGGCGAAGCCCCGATCTCGCCTGCCGCGCCCCTCTAGAGGGACGTAGCGATTGCCCGAACTAGGACACTCGCTACTTAGAAGGCACAGTGGTCGATAGCCCCGCAGTCACTACTGTTGTCGAAAGCTTGACCTGAGCGGAGGCCCCGTCGCCTTCAGGAACAGCCGAGCTAGGAGGTTAAGGGATAGGATAGCCCCGCAGTCCATCCGTAGGACCACTAATAGATCTTACATCAGTTTAACTTTGTTTGCTAAAATCTGTCCAGTGTTTACAAGTATAGTAAATAAAGCCCTATCTGTTATCCAACGTTGGTTTCATTCCACACCGCCACCATTACAATATTTAAATACGTACTTCCATAATCAGAAACGAGGTCAACCAGTGAAGACACTAAACTGCCTACGTCGCACAATACAAAACAGAAAATAAATATTTACCGCCGTCCTAACAAAACACAAACTTTTCTCAGGCTTGTCGGAAAGAAGATCTTGGCGTAACTTTTGTTAAAAACGATGCCATTATGTATAAGAACACACAAGCCTCCGGCCATGGCATCCTTTCAACAGATGAAGGATGGCTATCACACCGAAGTGTGTTTTTTCTTCTGATAGTCATTTTCAGTATTATTTTTTTTTTTATTGTTTTGGAAAATCCTGTGATTTTGATGCCTCATAAGGCATGAGGCATCCAATGTGTGAAGAGCGAAGAGGAGGCCGAAGAAAAGATGGATGGATTGTGTGAGGAGTGATATAAAACAAAAGGGAGTTAGTGATGGTTTGGAGGTATGCGGAACAGTGAGTAAAGTCCCGCAAACCTTCGTTGAAAAGGGAGGATCCTCCCACCAGACGCGTGTTATGTCTAGTGGGCAACTGCCCGATATCGATATAATCGCGCGAAGACTTTTATTGCGCGATGCAGGATTAGTTCTTATGTGACGCCGAAGATGTTGATACAATAGCATAACGGGTGACAGAACAGAATGGAAGAAAATAACGTGTTGCGCCGATTCTAAATAACACGGGCCAAGGGCAGGAAGAAGATGATGACTGTGTGAGCCACAAAAAAAAAAAATTCTTTCTTTTTTTTTAAAATATACATGAAAATTTTCACAAAAATGATATGCTCGCGTCGGTGTAACTGACAGCCTACCGTATATTCTGACCTTTCACCACAGTCGCTCTTGGGAGGAGAGAATAAAACATCAGAGAGGAGGTTGGTAAGTGATGCGTCATCAAATAATCAGCGGCCTGACAAATGGATGGGCTCGCAAACCTTGCTCAACATATTCGTATAATGTTAGAGAATTATACATGTTAATTTAGTTCATTTTTACGTCTAAATTCAGACTCTACTACTATTACTTATTCTACTGAATTACTATTATTTTACTGAATTTACGTATGTATGTCTAATACTAAGCTAGAGTTACCGCGGCCCTAAAACGCAAAGGGCAACTGAAGGAACACATATGGGTTCTAGTCAGTAAAAGTCTGACACACCCTCTCACTCCAACCTAGGTGAGAGAAGTCATTTGATGAATTTTCATCCTTAAAAAGCAATGGTAAATTACTCTCAAGCCCAGGCGTTGTCCTACTTCTAGGAACACAAAAGTCTTTATAAAAATAATTTGATAGGTGTACAGTACAGCCACATTATGCCAGTTTTTTTTTTGTTATATTAGGTAATGCTATATCCTAGAACCAAAAAATTCGAAAATACGTAACATCCACCGACCTGCACTGGGCCCGAGTGGTCGATTACGCCCCATTCCCTCTCCTAGAAAAGAGCTAGTGTTTGAGTCCCAGCAGAGGGAACATTATAAGGCTAATTATGCTATACTAACAGCTTGCTAACAGGCATCGTGTTATCCAGTTACAGGCATAACCCAGTAACTGGGAAATACGATACGAAAGCTCTTTGAGCCGTTGATCGTAACAATCATTTGTTACCGTGGCCCTGGAATGCAAAAGTCAATTGAAGGGAAACAGATAAGTTTCAGTGAGTAAAAGTCTGACGCATCATCTCGCTCCACCCTAGAGTGGGAAAAGTCAGACAGTAACAATTAGTTACCTGTCAACAAACTGACCGTGGTAACCAAAACCTAACCTAACACCTGGATTTACATCTAAAACAAAAATTAGTACATAACAAAACCTAAATTAAAAACATAAATAAGTCAACGAAATTATTTTTTCCTTATTTATTACACATGTAGGGTACGACTATGTACATTACATATACTTTATATATTTGTACAAAAGTCCAGTATTATTATCATTTAGCATTAGTCAATAAGGAGAACAAAGTAATTTCTTTTACGATTAATAAAATATAGCGATTGATCGAACTCCTAGGTATAGGAATTTGTTCTTCGCTTATAACTTACAAGAATTCTAGTTAATAGGATTAAATATGTTTGACCGAATAGGTTTTCTAAATAAACGTTTGCTTTACAAAAACATAATAATATATCGATAGATATTAATAACATTGTTCAAGTAGAGGCCTTAGTTTCAACAAAGTTCCTGCCCCTCTAGCCAAGTTACGATCGTTTCATTTGCGTCGAACGCCTCGAGTAGGCCACGCTCCGATTCCTTTGTTCTGACGTCATCTCGTAATCGGAGGCGTTACCTACTCGAGGAGCTCGACGCAAACGAAACGATTGTATCTTGGCTAGGGGGGCTGGTAACTAATCCACTTAAGCCTCCCAAAACGATAGCCATATATCTTTGTTGTCCATATGTCGCAATAGTTTCTCAGCCACAGGGGTTGTCGTTAGGTGCACTAGCATAGCGCGTTACCGGCCACCGTAGGCAGGCTTGCGGACGATGAGCAATGAGTAGCTCGCCGTCAGGCCGTTTAGCCCGGATCGACGGCTCATTGTGTTCCATAAACGCCTCGAAGAGATTTGTCAGCAAAACTGACGGATCTAGTTCGAATTGTTTATTCGGGTTGTTCGAAGGACAAAAAGGGCAGCTGAAGGAACACTGGGTTTTATTCAGTAGAAGTCTGACACTCCCTTATGCTCCACCTACACAAAGCGGGAGAAGTTATTTGATGATTTTCCTCGTAACACAAAAAAACTTACGGCTCACGTTCACAATCACGGCCTTGCCGCTGTGAGCGGTAGCTAAGCGCGGGGCGGCGAGCGGAAAGATTCAAAAATATGAAAATGTTTGAAGCACGCCACGAGACGCCGCTCATAGCGCCCCGCTCGCCACGCCGCTTGCCGCTAAGACCGAAGTCGAGACAAGGCCGTAAGTGATGTAGCCTTGGTCTTATGGCACCTCACCATAAAGATTGCTTACTCATCATCATCGTCATTATTCCAGTTGACAGACGTCCACTGCTAGACATAGCCCTCCCCCAAGTGTTACCACAACGAACGGTCCTGTGCGTCTCCCATGTATCGCATTCCCGCGACTCTCAACAGGTCATCGGTACACCTTGTGGGAGGCTGCACACACGCTGCGTCTTCTGGTGTGTGATTGCTTACTATACTGTCATAATTATATCGACGGTTGAAAGGCTAATTGATCTAAACGAAATTTTTTTCAATATTGAGTTATATACATATTCGGAATCAGTAAATTTTTCTCCGTCGTTAGAGTCAGGTTTAATTTTTTTTTTGAAAAAATGTCGCTTAGATCAATTAGCCTTACAACCGTCGATATGTTTTGTCGTTTTAAGAGCCCCCAAGTTGTATACCGCCACAGCTATCTTCTCTATACATGACTCTGTCTCGAAATATTTTCAGTTTCATACTATTCAGAGCGTTTATTTTTTGTTTTGGCGATTTATAGATATTTTTGAAATATGCTTACTAAGCACTTTCATTTGATACCCAAAACGGCACCTTGTCAATTTTTTTTGTTCGTCACTTTACGTCCTCTTAAGGGCGCGATATTGAATTTAGTGCAACGTCACGTAACACATAACTGATAAATGATATTTATTTTGTAAATAGGTTTAAAAAACACTTTTACACGTCAATTTTTTTTTTTCGTCATTTTTAAACTAGATGAGGCCGGTGTTTCCTAGCTGACTACCCTGAGAAGAAACACCGAAACAAACTCAGCGGCCGATCAAGATAGAAGTATGTTACCTTAGAAGTATCCTATGAAACCTTGTTTGTAAAATTATGGTAAGTAGTTTTGAACAGCAGAACTGATGTGTATTCATCTGTTTACAACAGATGAATACACATCAGTATAATAATATATAGAGAATATATATTATATTTAAGTGGTAGTTTTTTTAGGTGGGAAAATCATCTAATGACATCGCTCGCTCTTGAGCGGGCGTAAGGGTGTGTAAGACTTTTACTGACTAAGAACCCACTCCTGTTCCTTCTTTGCCCTTCATACCAGGGCTGGGTTTACCTTTCAGAAGTGAACCCGTGGCCCCAGTAGGTTTCGTCCCTGCTGGGCCCCTACGGTTTGCTGACATCTCCTTGCGGCGTGCGTGGAACAATACGCGCCGTCGACGACTTGGGCTTGGTCCGGACGGTTACAGTACGGTCGGAGAGCGAGCTACCATTTGCTCACCGTCTGGAAGCCCGCGCCTACGATGGCTGGAAATCGGGATTGGGATCCTGGTGGCTGGGGCGTGAAGGCCGCACCCTTGCGCATGCACGTGCGGTCTCCTCCTTTGCTAGCATTACTGCTTCGCAAAAGGAGGCGACCGCCTACCACTCCTCCTCGCTTCGGACCATGGCCCGTACCAAGGCCCGGCGCGAGAGATCATTGCCGCCGATCGCCCGCACGAGGACACGGCGATGCTCTGCCCAAGCGGGGCATACCGCTACCGTACGCTCCACCGAGTCCTCCGGGCAGTTCACACAGTGCTGACACCCGGGCGTTACTTCCGCTCGAATCCGGTGCAGGAACTTCCCGAACTGACCATGCTCAGATCGAACCTGCCTCATGCGGAAGGTGAGGACGCCGTGAATGAATGAACGGTCCTGTGCGTCTCGCATCCATCGGCTTCCCGCAACTCTTACCTGGTCATCGGTCCACCTTGTAAGAGGCCTTCCAACACTGCGTCTTCCGGTACGCGGTCGCCACTCCATAACATTTCAGCCCCAACGGCCATCAGTACAAAAAAAAAAGAATGTTATAAAATTCGTACAAAAAAGACCTCTCGACATTACAATTCCTTTTATCTTGTCAAAGTAAACACTCCAAGTTTTTTTCCTTACTTAGGAGTAATCTACGAACTTCCAAACTACATACGATTACAATTTAAAAGCTTCTTCCACAGTTTTGATATGTTCCTTTTATAGCTTTGACTTTGACGTCTCTGGGGATGATGCTATAAAGTGAGATGAACGAGGGATGACCCTGTAATGGTTCCAAAAGGTGGCTGAAATGGGTCTTTGTCTTGTTACCAGCCCGTATTCAATGATAGTACACACCCGTGACCATGGTAACATGCTAATTAAGGTAACTTATAGGTAACAAAATACTAGTCATATTAATATTACAAAGACGAAAGATTTGAGTGTGTATACTTCTTACTTCTTCTGTCTATCGCACGGGTAGACCATGTCCTAGAATAGCACACAGAATTTTATTCTGAGTATGTTCCCTTGGGATTTTGTACTTGTCTTACGTGCGAGCTTTTTTAGTTTAATTCTACCACCATCTTAAAAGGTGCTATAGTCAACGATAGAACACACTTACGACCCACAGTAAAACGGTGCCTTAAAACAGTACTGGTTATTATTTCTAGAACTCTTACGAATAGATGAAGATGGGAAAAAAACTTATCACAAATCTGGAGCTTAGCGAGAAATGACACAGCTCATTTCTCACTGAAACCTCACCTCTAACAATCCTATTAAACTTTTTACGTAATGTAACTTTCGTTTCAAGTCTATGGTAATAAATTATTTAAATAAAAAAGTTCTATATGGTCTCCGAAGGTTGAGGTCACCTGTACTTAGGACATCACAAATCGTAACTGAATATTTAAACATCGCAATGTTAATATTTTAAAACGTAGACAGTAAAAAAAACGTATGTTATTGGTGTTTGTCTGTAACCTTCAAAGATCAATGTTTTTGTTTTAAATGAAGTATGAAAAATATATTTCTATTTTATTTTCTCGTAGGTGTTGTTTATACCGCGTACATCGAAGGACTGGAACAATTCGCCTGCTGCGGTCTTCCCGTCCGATTATAATTTAGGTGTCTTCAAGGCTAGAGTGAATAGGCCCTTAACAAACTAGTGCGGTTCACCATCAACGATTTCATCACTGCTTACGAGCAGGTGAGATCTCAGTCAAGTGCTGGATTTTCAGGAATGGTTGCAATTTTCTTCAAGAACTTAAATAAATGAAATGCGTATTTGATTGACCATGCGATTTTAAATAACAACAGAATTCATAATCTGCCAATCGAGTGGCACTGTTGGCGCAGTGGTTGAACGTATGGCTGCTGCGCTGAGTATCGCGGGTGTGGTCCCGCGCGAAACAAATATTTGCATGGCCTACAGAAAGTTGTTCCAGGTCTGGGTATCTTAGTCGTTGAGAGGATCCAGCAGGTGGAACTCGAGGTGGCACTGCACAAGTCCGAGGCCATGTGCTTTCACGGCCAACCAACGGCCAACGGCACGCAAATAACGATATAACCCCTCCTGGGTTCGCTTCGACGTCGGGTCGACGATGAAGTACCTGGGACTCATCCTCGACAATCGGTGGAACTTTGTGAAGCCCTTCGACGTCTGTCTCCCAAACTGGATCGGACCGGGGCTGGAGAGGGAGAAGTCATTGGATGATTTCCAATCTTAAAAAAAAGGTCTGGGTTTCTAGTATGGATTAAATACAATTTGTTAATTCCATTATTTTATTTGTCTTTTGTAATTATTTAATCGACAATGTTCAATGTGATTGCAAATCATTTATGCGATAAATTAACAAAATTATTTAAATCTTTATTTATGGTCTATAAATCTGTATTAAATTCTTGTTTTAATTGAGTATATTGCATGTAGCAAGTATGTTACTTATTACTTTGAACGCCCTTGAGGCAAAACATAGCGCGCTCAATTTATTATATAAGAACTCATCATGTACCTATGTTTTACAATGAATAAATGAATCTTATATAGGAGTAATTCCTAGTGTAGGGCAGAGTGCGGCAAAGTTTCAGAAAAAAAAATACTTTGTATTTCCTTCAATGTAACTGAGATATTAACATTTCAACTCAATCAATCAAAGAAAACAGTCTTAGCCCACCTGAGCAAAAAGCAGACATTAATAACAACAATCATAATTCATAGATAATCCTATTTCCAGCTAACCCTTAATATCGGCCTCTGGAATCATAACAATGATTTATGCTCAACCCAAAATACTCAGCTGAGTTTGCCCAGGGACAATACGTCAAAAAATATATTAATAACCTACCACTTGGCAACAAAGGTGGAGGTACAATAGGTGGCCGATATTGAGGGTACATAGGGCGACCACAATTTTGTGGTAAGTTGGACATCTCTGCATAAAAAAATATAAAGACGAAGTTAAGTGTGTGCGTGTATGTTGGTGCTTCAGGCTCAAACGGACTTACAGATTTGGATAAAATGCGGCACACGGATAGATCATATAGATATAATTATGGTATAGTAAAAGTCGGTCACGCCTTCTCGCTGCACGCAGAGCGCGAGATTTTTCAAAATATCCGTTGGACAACCAAGTTTACCGATATAGCCCGAAAAATAGCCAAACTTTAGTGGTAGTGGGCAGAGCACATTGCTTAAGGGAAGGTTGGTGAATGAAACTGAAAGGTTCTGGAATGTCAACTGTGCACTGGGAGACACAGCGTTGAAAAGTTTCCCACTAGGTAGACCGAGGACCTGAAAAGAGCTACGAGAATCTGATGGATGCGAAACGCAGTATATCCAGTAGGAGACATCTGTCTGCTTTCAGTTGAACTGATAATGATCTAAAGAACTGGCAAAAACCTCGTTTTACTAGAAGTGTATCATAAATATTAGACATGAATGTACGTGAAAAGGAACGGACATTGTTACAGCCCAGCCACCGCGACCCTGACCCCAACTACCAGCCACATTAGGCGTGGTCGTACGGACGACGAGCAATAGGTAGGTCATCTTCCGGCCGTCCGGTAACCGACGGACCGAGCCCTAGTCGTCGAAGGTGCGTAGTGTTGCTCGCGTGCTTCAAAAAGATGTCATCAAAACCATAATAGGGCCAAACTTTTCGCCTCGTCGTTTATACCGCGTACATGGAGGGATTGGAACAACTTGCCTGCTGCGGTCTTCCCGTCCTTATATAATTTATGTGCCTTCAAGGCTAGAGTGAATAGGCTCTTAATAAATAGTGCGTCTCACCATCAACGATTGCATCACTACTTACCATCAGGTGGGATCACAGTCAAGTACTAGTCTCAATTAATAAAACAATAAATTAAAAAAACAGGGCTGAAAGCACCTGGGACCTTGAGTTCGCATCCGAAAGGGAATCCCGGGGTGCTGGAACGCAAGCCAAAGAAGGAACATAGGAGTGGGTTTTAGTCAGTAAAAGTCTGACACGCCCAGCTCTGCCCTAGAGCAGGAGAAGTTATAGAATGATTTTTCACCTAAAAAGAAACTATAACGGGAGAAGTAATTTGAAGATTTCCCATATACGTAGTTGTCTGGCATTTTTGCTGAACTGGACCTATTAGGCAATGATATGTATAATATAATTATAGCATATTCAGCCTTATAATATTCCCACTGCTGGGACACAGGCCTCCTCTCTAGGAGGGGAAGCTTTAATCCACCACGCGGACCCAATGCGGGTTGATGGATTTCACATGTTTTCGAATTTTTGGTTCTAGGACATGCCGGTTTCTTCGCGATGTTTTCATTCACCGTTTTGAGAGCTAAAAAAAAGAGAGAGAAATTAATTACACAAAATAATGTGCCTGGCTGGGCCCGTGACCTACAACTCGTAAACTCGGACCGTTACCACTGAGCTACCACTGCTCTCATTAGGCAATCACATGACAATGTTAGTTTTCTTTTTTTTATCTTAAGTTTTTACATATTATTATGTCGTTTTCTGCTCTGTGTGTATCTATGTGTGCCAAAATTTTTTTTTCTTTCTTTCTTTTCTTTTTTCTTTACATAAAAAAAACTGTATCCCTAGTACCCCATTGAATCATGGTTAACCTAGTACATATCTCTACACACAATACGTATGGGGGGTGTGATCGGTCGCCAGACAATGGAAAGAGGTCACTGGCGCGGTAAGCACTTCACTTCACCTTCCTTCACTCGTCTATCGATTCTCTACTTAACTTCTACATAATTAAACTTGGAGGTAAATTTAATACCGTATCTATTGGAAATATGCCGCTGGGAATAATTTTTTGGAACTCCGACAATTTCGTAACTAATAAGCTGGAGGTCGTGTGTTCGATTCTCACTCAAAACAAATGTTTGTGTGATGAGCACGATCATTTAAAAGAAAGAACGTTTATTTTCACAACAACAGAAATAAATAAAATATTAAAACAAAACAAACAACAACATTTGTTATATAAACATTTTTTAATTTTTTATATTCATTTTCTGTCTGGATGTAGTTTATCTACGAAAGAAGAAGAGAGAAAAAGAGTTTATTTGCTCAAACATGGGACATAACTTAAATATAATTAATTATATATATATATATATATATATCAAATCAATAGAAAAGAGTGAAGTTATGCAACACATCCGCGCAAAACGGCCAGCGCTCAGCAAAATGCTGGGGCTCATGTACTGAACTGAGCCACAGCGCTGATTTTCAGCGCCAGCCGTCGTCGATGAGTCGTTGAACGGCTAGCAACATCTTATGAACAAAAACAACTTAATAAACAAACTAAAGATAACATAATACAATACCATTATACGATAAAATAATAATAATGAATATAAACATAACACATATATATATTTAGAAATATATAGTTATTAAGTGAAAGTTAAGTTTAGATTTACTTAATACAAGCTGTTGCCCGCTCGCGTGGAGTTTAAAATCGGTCCAGCCGATTCGAAGATTAACTGGTACAAACACATAGACGAAAATTTAAAAAATTGATTTTGTTATAGATATCTTCGAATATACTTTCGTAAATAAAATAAAAAAAAACTACTTTTTAAATAAATGCATTTAGTAAAAAACCGGGCAAGTGCGAGTCGGACTCATGCAGGGGTCCCGTACCAACTTAACTATGTAAATAATTCAATTCACGAATCGAATCTCAAATATTTTTCCGAATCGCAAAAAATGTTTTTTTTATGACTACAAATTTACTGTTTTCAGATTTATTCCTATACCTGTGCTTTAAAACCTGGCTTTGTGCCAAATTTCAGGATTCAGGGTCAATGGAAAGTAAGCTATGAATTTTAATTCCCTTGAGAGTGTCGAAATATAAGTTTTTTGCGACATAAAAGACCATATCTATTTTTCACGTTAACTTAAGTTGGATTTTTTCACAGCTTCAAGGGACCGCAGACTTGAGTATATGGTTTCAACTCGATACCTCCACGCGTTCCCAAGATAAAGGGCTTTGACAGATAGACAGACGGATAATAAAGTGATCCTACCAGGGTTTTTTTATGGTGGGAAAATCATCTAATGACAAATCGCGCTCTTGGGCGGAGCGCGAGATAGTGTCAGACTTTTACTGACTAAAAACCCACTCCTGTTCCTTTTTTGCCTTCGTCCCCGGGTTATGCTTTCACACTGCCCGTGGCCCCAGTAAGCTTCTACCCTGCTGGGGTACGATTGCTGACATCTCCCTGAGGCGCGCGTGGAACAATACACGCCGTCGATGACTTGGACTCGATCAGGACGGTTACCAGACGGTCGAACAGTGAGCTACCCATTGTTCGCCGCCCGTAAGCCCGCGCCTACGGTGGCCAGTAAACAGGATCGGAATCCCGGCGGCTGGGGCGAGAGGACCGTTGTCTCGCGTGGTCGGCCTCCTCCTTTGCTAGCATTACTGCTTCGCAGAAGGAGGCGACCGCCTGCCACTCCTCCTCGCACCGGATCATGGCCTTGACCAAGGCCCGGCGCGAGAGATCGCCGTCGCCGATCGCCCCCACGAGGACACGGCGTTGCTCTGCCCAAACGGGGCACACCTCCACCGTGTGCTTCACCGTGTCCTCCAGGCGGTCCACACAGTAGCAACACCCGGGCGTCGATCCTACAAGGGTTCCGTTTTTTACTTTTGAGGTACGGAACCCTAATAATGGTATTTTGATATATCAAAATAATAATAAATTCCACAACTATCACATAACGCCATCTAGTCCCAAGCTAAGCAGAGCTTGTGTTATGGGTACTAGACAACTGATAAACATACTTATATATTTCTAAATACATACATATATTATAGATAAATTACACCCAGACACAGAACAAATGATCGTGCTCATCACACAGACATTTGTCCTGGGTGGGAATCGAACCCACGACCTCCGGCATGGCAGTCAGGGTCACTAACCACTAGACCAACAGGCCAGTCTAAAATGGACTCATCAATTTTATTTATATGAACATAGATATATATATTATTGTGGAAGGTAGTAGGTATTATAATACGGCTTTAACTACTAGTACACTAGTACTGTGGGCTTCGGTTGATCCAAAGAAAATAAGACTGTTGTACAGTTTTCATTCTTAAATTCTTCTTCATACATTCACGATGGGTTGTCAATTTGATCAAAGTCGAGCTTTTTCTCCAAAGTCCGACCTTGGAACTGAGAAATATAACAAAAGAAAATGACCAAAAAAAATAAAATCTAAAGTAATATTATTACAGCAACACAAAGAAAACACTTGAACGAGAAAAGTAGCTATTAGACACAACTTACAGAAAAAAGCTTTCACAAAACAAATTGCGTTACAATTTCAATTAGTTCAAAAGTACTGAACAAAAAAATCTAGTCAAAGACTTGTTCAATTCGGGTTCCGTAATGTGTTTGACGTGGCATCGGACTTGAAAACCCTGTTAATCAAGGTTCCATATGCTGCCAAATTTAATTTTGTTCTTATTTGTGATCTTGCAATTGGTTAAAAGGTTAACCACAGAAGCAACAAACACAAACACATAAATATATCGACCCTTTAGGAAGAACATATGAATTGCACAATTTAATTCCGCCAAGTCCGTTCCATCATCGGACCACAAGACGTGCGGCGTTGCGCCACCGGTACATGGTGGACATCCCACCCATACGTACAAAGCTTTTTGGGAACCCATTCATTATGCGTACAGCTAAGGAGTGGAATTCCCTGCCGGAGTCTGTATTTCCTGATAGCTATAACCTGGGGGTATTTTTAAGCCAAGAGTGAATAGTTTACTTTTAGACAAGCGTGATTCATCGTCGGCCACATCATCGCTTACCATCAGGTGAGATAGTGGTCTAACACGAGCCCTTTCATAAACAAAAAAAAACATAGTTTATAGCAGTTTGCAGCAAGAAGATTTTTTTTCTTTCCTAATTAAAAAGTATTTTGTAATATCTTTTTAAATGGGCACGCCATAATCAAGGCGGTAAATCCCCTCTTTAAGGAGTGGCTCGAAAACCGACATGGAGTCCTCACCTTCTTTCTTTTTCTTTCTTCTTCGTCCCCCTAATGTTAGGCTGTAATAAAAGTGAGCAATATACAAGTTGAGTTATATCTTTTGAAGCTGTCAAGGTAAGATCTATATATATATAAAAATGAATAGCTGTTTGTTAGTCTCGCTGAAAATCAAGAACGGCTTGATCGATTAGGCTAATTTTTGTCTTGTCTTCGTGATAATCAAGGGAAGGTTTAAACAGTGAGAAAAAATTGAAAAATTTACGATAAAAAATCCGAATACAACGCCATCTCTAATTAAAATGTAATTTTAAAGTGAATCATGCTGGTTCTGGAAATGCCAGGAGATGGTGTTATTTATTTATTTATTAAAACTTCATGCAACATAAAGATACAAAGGCGGACTTAATGCCTTAGGCATTCTCTACCAGTCAACCAAGGGTAGTGAAGAGAAAACATGGCAGGTGCATAAAAAAAAAGGAAAAAATAATAAGAAAACAAGGGATCACTTGTATATATACATACATAAACATTTAATATAATATAAACCTACATATATATATTATTTACATAAGGAAAAATGAAAGGATTTTTGAGACTACTCCGCTATTTGCGTAGAAAATAAAGCCGCAACTTCCGCTTAAATGCATATTGACTGGTGGCCGTCCTGATGTCAAGAGGAAGCGCATTCCACAGAAGTATGGACTGTATATGAAAGGAAAAATGAACAAAGTCAGAAGTATGAGAAGGACAAAGCAGTAGAAGATTGTTAGAAGAACACAGATTCTTAACATGGGAAGAAGATAGATATTGAAAGTGTGATATAAGATAAGAAGGAGGGGTGGGAGAGTTAAGCAAAGTGAAAAGTGTAGTCAGTGCGCGCAAACCTCTTCTCTGGCGAATGGGCATCCATTTGAGCTCGGATCTATAACTAGAAATATGGTCATATTTTCTTAAGTTAAAGACAAACCGGAAGCAATTGTTGAGGAGCCTGTCAAGCTTGTCTAGCAACACCGCATTCAGGTCAAAGCAGCAAAGGACATGTCACCATAGTCGATTATAGGAAAAATTAAAGTCTGCACAAGCATTGTCTTTGTCTTCGCAGGCAAAAAGTGCGTTATCTTTTGACAGTTTACCTAAAAAGGTATCAACGTGGTATCAACATTCACTGCGGTACGAAGTTTGCCGGTTCAGCTATTTTAAAAACTAGAAAGCACCAAATATTTGTTTTTTTTTTCTTAAGACAATTACAACAGTACCTACTTCGTTACATGGACAAATCACTACATTTTAAGTATATTATCTCATAGTCCGTTTTATTATTTTCATACTTCCGTTTTTCTCGCTCCACTAGGGAACCCAAAAACAACGTCATATCCGTACATCGAATCTGGCTAAAATCTTGTACTTAAATAACATGAGGAGTTCTCCAGAAGTTGAAGAGGGCTCTATGGTTCGAGGGTGCTCCGTTCAGATTTATCCATGAATTTCGAGGATCAGATGAGTTTGTGCTGATTGTCATGTTTGAGGATCAAAGTGCTTCCTGTGTTTAGCGTGGGAGGTACCTATTGATTTTATAGATTGACTAGCTTTTTCACACGGTTTTGCTGTCGTAATGTACAGGAGCAGTGGATTATTTTGGGTTAAGGGTGCACTAGTCGGCGGCTCAAACCAGCTGATTAAGGTAAGGGTTAGGTTAAAAAGGCATGTTTTATCATCCAAAAAAAAATCATATTGGCCTACATGGGTAGGTAGGTACTTATTAAACTTCGGGAGTTAGTTCGGACTAGACGGTTATAATTGGTCCTTTCCTATGGAGGACCAGCAAGAAACTCCATGGATACCTACTCTTTTTTTAAGAAAAACTGGGCAAGTGCGAGTCGGACTCTCGCACTAAGGGTTCCGTACAAACTTACTTTTGAAAGCAGTTCAATTTCCGATTCGAGTTACGAAGAATTTTCCGATTCGCAAAAAAAAATATTATTTTTGTAACATAACTAAATTCCATCAGATTTCAGATTTTTTTCCTTTACTTGTAGGTCAATGGAAAGTAACCTATGAATTTTGATTCCCTTAAGAGTGAATACACAAATACACAAATACACGTTTTTTTGCGACATAAACGGCCGTATCTTTTATTTTCGTTAACTCAGAAATTTTAATTTTTTACAGCTTCAAGGGACCGCAGACCTGAGTATATGGTTTTAATTTCAACTCAATACCTTCACGCGTTCCCGAGATAAAAGGTCTTGACAGATAGACAGATGGACGGACGGACAACAAAGTGATCCTATAAGGGTTCCGATTTTTCCTTTTGAGATACGGAACCCTAAAAGAGACGGCAACAAAAAATGTAACACCTTAAAACCCATTTCTTATCTGCAAAGCCCTTATCTACACCAGTCATCATATACAACGCGAACAATACAAGTACATACGAAATCACTCGCTCCAAAAAGGCAAAACCTAGAATTAATTAGAAACTTAAATAAGCCAGCGGAACATGTTAATTAAACATACTACAGAGAATAGAGTCATGTCACAGAGTAGCACTCACAGAAGTACCATGAGAGGCCGTGGTCTTAAAACGCAAAGGGTAACTGAAAGACGCATAATTATGGGTTTTTGTTTGTAAAATTCTGAAACTCCCTCGTTCTTCACGCTCCTTCCTAGAGTGAGAAAAGTTATCGAATGATTTCCTGACTCAAAAAAAGAAGGATATAGAATAGAAGAGAGAGTTCTATGTAGAAGCGTACGTATCAACAATCTCAAATAAAAGTACTGTACGCTTGCACTCGTACGTGAAATGCCTATCATCCGATTTCTGAATTAACTTTAGTCTGAAAACCTATAAATTTTAGCAATAAGATAAGATTTGACATATTCTAAACTCAAAATACTCAATTCAGAAACCCGCTCAGAAATTTTTTAATGTTTTTTTTTATTATTCTTGATAGCTTTGCGCTTGACCACTATCTCATCTGATGGAAAGCGACGATGTAATGATCATATGACATGTGATGATCAAATTTTATGAAAACCATGCAAATTATTATCTGACATAGTCTTTTGAGAAGAGAACCACACAGATTTAAGTGGACTTGTCCAGTCTTGTCTTCTTTTACTTGTACTGTAAAACCTTGTGGTGATAAAAATGCCGAACTAAAAGTAAGAAAGATTCGTTTTTTTAATTACATCAACATTGTACAAATTTTGACGACTTTCTCATTTCCCACAAATTGCAATTTTTGAGTTGGGGTCACTTTCATTTTAAGAGTGCGATATATGCGAGCAATTTACGCTTTTTGCACGGAGATGATCTTCTGTAGTAAGCCTATTCTGTGGTCACGGGTAGTTGCGTTAGTTTTACTATCCCGTAAGGGGAGGAAAGGGGGGGTGGTTACAACAATACGTATTTAAATTCTACTCCCTGTTGCGTATGGATTGTCGTGTTTGTAATTTTGATAGCTATGGGAGGGAAAGAGGTATTGTTCAATGTGATATAATAATTATTTTGACAATAGGACTTTCAGTATTATTTGTCCATATAAATCTGATGAGTAATGATGCCCCCTGTGGTAAGAGTTCTAATATTTTTTAGGTCATAACATACATAATCAGCCTTACAATGTTCCCACTGCTGGGACGCAGGGTTCCTCTCTAGGAAAGGGAAATGGGCCGTAATCCACCAAGCGGGCCCAGTGCGGATTGATGTAGGTATGTCACATGTCTTCTAATTTTTTAATCTAGGACATGCCAGTTCCTTACGATGTTTTCCTTCACCGTTTCGAGAACAGTGTTGATGAAATAAATTACACAAAGTAATGCGGAGTAAGTAAGTCGGAGCCCTTACCACGGCTCCGCTTTATTAGGTAATGGATCAGAAAGTAGACTCCAGGCATGCACTATTTAAGATCACCGTCCAATAGGGACCAAGCCCGGGTCGGCAGCGCGTCGTGATCAACTCGCTCCTCAAAGAACTGTTAGCATAATTAGCGAGATCTGCTAGGGCCGTTGCATGAAATTGCTGCTGATTTAGTTAAACGCAAAGAGCAACTGAAGAAACGTGGGTGGGTGTTAGTCAAGTAACAGTGTGACACTCCCTCCCTCAGAGTGGGAGAAGTCATTTGATGCCTTGGGTACGTATAAAAAAATGCGATTGTAATTATCTAATATATAAAGAGCGTTTGTTATCGAACTGCTCCGAAACGGCTTGACCGTGTTTTACGATTTTTTTTTTGTGTAGGTATATTTAGTAGGTCTGAGTCGGTTATTTTTTACCCCAAGGTGATACCGTAGGGGCCCAGCAGGGTCGAAGCCCACTGGGGCGATGGGAAAGAGATCCCCGGGGCCCTGGAAAAAATGACAAGGTAGGAACAGGAGTCGGTTTTTAGTTAGTAAAAGTCTGACATTATCTCAGAGCGGGGATGCCATTAGATGAATTTCCCACCCGAAAAAAAAACCCTAGGTGATAAAGGTGGCCCGAAATAATTGATTGCAGCGATTAATTGGTCAGCTAGTTTTTGTATATATTTAATTACTTTACATATATTTTTCTCTTGTATTTCCAGGAAAAATAAATGCTAATTTAATATTTCACTCCTTGAAAGCTCATTTTAATTGTTGGAAGCACAACAATATCCCGGAAGCAACCTTGATTCCAATGTTAGGGACACAATGGGTCTCCTAACAAAAGAGTGACGCGCATGCGATGAACAGGCTACCTTCACGCTATGCTACTTAGGGGGTCGGCATAACCCTCGCTAGATTTACACCCAGCTTCTGAGAGATTGGTTAACACCGTTTTTAAAGCTGCATATCTTAAGTACTATAAACAGTAGTTATCTATATATATAAAAGGAGAAACTGACTGACTGACATATCAACGCACAGCCGAAACTACTGGGACTAGGAGCGTGAAATTTTACACAAGGTTTCCTTTTATGGCGTAGGCGAGCACTAAGAGAGGATTTTTTTAAATTCACCTCCTAAGAGGATGAAACGTGGATCCAAAGTTTGAATAGAGAAACCTATTTTCACGCGGGCGAAGCTGCTGGAAGAACCTAGTTTATAAGAATAAGAATAAGAAATTTTATTTGCTCAAACATGAGTATGCATACAGATTTAAAATAATACATGCATACAAGATCTTAAATAAAAGTGGCTCACGACATGTCTGCCATTTCTCATGGGGTGCAAATACCTCAGGTTCTACGAGTATTACATTATTATTATGTTGTTAATTTTAATGAATATTTTAATGATTTTAATTATATTTAATAACATTCAATAATAATATTAATAATATAAGTCCATCTTTAAGTCCTCCACTGCTACACAACCTTAATAATAATTTCGACAATGTTAGTCCTAGTTATTTATTTATTAGAATCCGGAGTCGTTTAATAATAAATTCTGTAATACTATAATACGCTTTCTGTGCCAAAAACAATTTCATTGTTTGTTTAAGTTTAGGTATAGTTTGTTCTTTCCAACTTTTGGGTAATTTATTATAGATAATTGGTGCCATGCAAAAAACACTCTTGCACATAAGTGCAGTTTTTGATGTATGTAAACATAGTTGGCTATTATCACGTCTATTTCTTGGACAACTTTACGTCTACGTCTGAAATAATTGTCATATAATAAAAATAATAATATAACAATTATTTCAGACGTAGTCAATATCAGTTAGTAACTATGCTATCATAGCATAAAGCAAAATCAGCCTTATAATGTTCCCACTGCTGGGACTGATGCCTCTACTCCAGGGGAGGAAATGGGCCTAAATCCTCCGCGCAGGCCGAGTGCGGATTGGTGGTTAAGTTCGTAACTCTTGTTAGTACATATTTTTTTCTCCCCTAGAAGACACGATGGTGCTCTGCCCAAGCGGAGCACACCTCTACCGTGTGCTCCACCGTGTCCTCCGGGCGGCTTTTTAGTACATACAATGGCAATCACAAATACTTATTCATCATTACCACTTTTGCTACACAACCGTTAAGTGTAATATTTTTTTTTAATATTTTCTTTTATTTTGATTTCTATGCTCACGCTTGACTATTATCTCATCTGAAGGAAAGCGATGATGTGATCGACGATGGAGTACGCTATCCTACAAAGTCTTATTCACTTTTGATTTAAAAACCCTCAGATTGTAGCTATTAAGAAACACGACTCCGACAGGGAATTCCACTCCTTAGCTTTACGAGTGTACGCACAATAAATGTGTGCCCAAAACGAGCGACTACATAGGCAAAGCTTGCGCATCATATAAGGAATTTTAATTTATTCAAAATTAATTTATTATAATGGACGGCGAACTACCCATTGCTTACCGTCCGCAAGTCTGCGCCTACGGTGGCCGGGAATTGCCCTGCGACTGCCGACGCTCGGTCAGAAATACCTAAAATATTATAAACTGGCTTTTGCCCGTGGCTGCGCCCGCATTCATAAAATATAGCTTAAGTCACTCAAGAATAAAACAGCTTTCGATGAAAAATATGTAATGTAAAAAAATTGCAATGTTAATGATTTTAAATTATATTTTTTATTTAATTAATATAATATTGAATATTTGCATTAGATTTAATAATGTGACTTAATAATTCCACAAAAAAAAATATATTTTTATTTAATTTAAATTTAGATATTTTATCTGTAATTTGTTTATTTGTGTTTGTTTATGTACATTTTGTTATTAACAAAATTTGAAGTGCCTATTTTCTAACACAAAATATGGATCTTGTATCTAAAGCAAATTAAAAAAAAATGGGACCAATATTTTCAGAGATTACCTACCTCCTACAAACAAAAAAACAAACTTTATCTCTTTATAATATTAGTGTAGATTAAGTGCATTTTTTGTTCCTTTTTCCTTCTATTCACGCCTCGAAGCGTCGACAAATTGGTGCTAAAGGTACACGTATATTTAATGTCCTGGAGAATCCTAGCGTAGCCACCGAAACCGCGGACACAAAGTAGCTTCCTCTGTTCACTGTTCTAGAGCATTCACACTTTACAGCGCTTTATTTTACTTTTTTTAAGTCTACACCGCCGCAATGTAGCCAAGTTACTTGAACAAATGTAATACAGTCGGAAAGATACTTAATCGTCGAGCAGGTACCTATTGAATGGATGTTTCTCTTAGGTAAAGTACAATTAGTAAAGTAAAGTACAGCTGAATGCCTCTATAGGTTTTTTTTTTTTTTAAAGATGGGATCCGATGACTTCTTTCGCTTTAGGGCAGTGTGGGAGGGCGTGTCAGAGTTATACTAACTAAAAACACACTTATGTTCCTTCTTTGCCTTGCGTTCCAGGACCCCGAGGTTCACTTTCGGACTACCCACATACTCGAGCCCTTCGGTTTTGGGTACATCTCTTTGAGGCGTACGTGGAATACTACGCGCGGTCGACGACTCGGGCTCATTCCGGATGGTTACCGGACAGCCGGACGGCGAGCTACCCATTGCTCGTCCTCCACAAGCTCACGCTTACAGTGTCTGGAAATTGAGGTCGGGGTCCCGGTGGCTGGGGAGTGAGGAAGTCCGTCCCCTCACGCGTGCGGCTGCCTCCTTCGCTAGCATTACTGCTTCGCAGAAGGAGGCGCCCCCCTACCATTCCTCCTCACTCCTGATCATGCCCTGTTCCAGGGCTGGGCATGAGAAATCGCTGCGGCCGATTGCCCCCACGAAAACACAGCGGTGTTCTGCCCAAGCAAAGCATACCTCTACCGTATGCTCCACCGTGTCCTCCGGGTGGTCCACACAATGGTGACACGAATCAGGTGCAGGAACCTACCGAACTTACTATGTCCGGTGAGGATCTACGTCATGCTGAAGGTGAGGACGCTATGACGTCTTTCCACCACTCCTCAAAAAGGGGATTTACCGCCATGATTATGGCTGGACCAATGCCAATAGGTGAGTTTATATGTTTGTGAACTCACCCACGATACAAGAGTAACTCTTTTTGTGAAACACATTTAAAAAAAAAACCAAAATCTGTAAATCACTACAAACAAAACAAAACATCCATTAAAACGAAAACAATCTACTGAAATCGAGTAATTTATCTATTTCGAAACAAATCCCAAAATATCGGCTCTCCAATTTCGTCTTGACAGTGATAAGTTGGCCTAAATAATTAAGATGAATTCTTAAAGCTGACGACGACACACCGTATTGTTTCGGACTTTCGGACACTTTTATCGGATAAAAGTACGGCGTGAATTTTGAACGCATTAAACTGACAAAACGGCTCCATGTCAAAGGTCGTCCCTCATCACCGGCGGGTTTATTGTGCGCCCTTGTGACGCGGATCCAACCGTGAACACATAGCTTTATACTCGTGTGAATTACGCGAATTATTTTTCTGGGCCGCCATCTTTTTTTTTTGAAATTCGAACAGGGAAGCGTTTTGAAATAGGCATAAGATGAAAAGAATTAATACAAGTCGGTAGTTTTTTTATGGGAGGACATCTTTTTTTTTTAATTCGAACAGGGAAGCTTTTTGAAATAGGGGTGAGGTGAAAAGGATTATAAATGGCTAGATCTTACTATTTGCTTCGGCTTCGCTTGCGTGATAATCGTAATAAATCAACATAAGATATAACGTGTACATTCACGTTCATAAGATATAACGTGAATGTAATATCATAATCAAAAGACCGTCCATTGTTTGCAGGACTTCTCCCACTCTAGATGGAGCGCGAGGGAGTTTCAGAGTTTTACTGAGCACAGTGTTCCTTCAGGTGCCCTTTGCTAAGGCCACAGTACCTCTTTCGAACAATCTTACAGCCCTGGTGGTTTTCCTGATGGCCATTTCTCCATTTCAAAAAATCGTTCAAATTCAAGTCGCTCTGTCATATAATTATATTCTTCTTGAATCACGCTAACATCTACTCTCAATTTCAGGCCATAAATCTAGGCAAAGGCTCAAGTGGCTACCAAAAAGTTGAATATCTTAGTAAAGGTTCACGCCGGACCACCACACGGTGGAGCATACGGTGGAGGTGTAACCCGCTTGGGCAGAGCACCGCCGTGTCCTCGTGGGGGCGATCGGCGGCAACGACCTCTCACGCCGGACCTTGGTACAGCCCATGGTTCGGAGTAAGAAGGAATGTCAGGCGGTCGCCTCCTTCTGCGAAGCAGTAGTGCTAGCGAAGCAAGCGGTTGCAGGCGTGAGAGAACGGCCTTCCTCACGCCCCAGCCGCGGTAGGCATGGGCTTGCGTGCAATGGGTAGCTCGCCGTCCAGCCGCCCGTGGCGTGACTACTATACGCGTGTGTCGTGTGCTGCGGTCCCCGTAGCGGAAACTGGTTATTACTTGCGCAGTCTCGCTAGTTCAACTTTAACGGTATGCATGTAGTCGTTCAATGGAGAAATTTAATCTATTATTACGTAGACTGCCCGCGACGGGTGCTCGCACGGCAAGCCGCGATAGCGCATCTTTGTATCAGACCGCGTAGGCGACCGCGTAACGCAGCGTAGGCCCTTAGATAATTTTAGCGGGCGAAACCGCTGACAGTAGCTAAAGTAGGCGCCAGATTTTGCAAAAAAGTACACCCTTCTACATTTATTGACATTCTTAATTTAAAAAACCGAACTCTATATATATAAAAGGAAAAACTGACTGACTGACATATTATCAGCGCACCGCCGAAACTACGGGACCAAGACTTCGATCAACAAGTACATTGTTGATCAAGTCCTAGGAACATTAAATTTTGTAGGTACAAGTCTTCATTTTATAACATAGGCGAGCACTAAAAAAAGGTTTTCAAAAATTCAACCTTAATTAAAGGGGGTTTTTTTTTTTTTTTTTAGGTGGGAAAATCATCCAATGACAAATCCCGCTCTTGGGTGGAGCGAGAGATAGTGTCAGACTTTTACTGACTAAAAACCCACTCCTGTTCCCTCTTTGCCTTCATCCCGGGGCCCGGGGCTTCGCTTTCACACTACCCGTGGCCCCAGTAGGCTTCGACCCTGCTGGGCCCCTACGATTTGCTGACATCACCCTGAGGCGCGCGTGGAACAATACGCGCCGTCGACGACTTGGGCTCGGTCCGGACAGTCACCGGACGGTCGGACGGCGAGCAACCCATTGCTCGCCGTCCGCAAGCCTGCGCTTACGGTGGCCGGATATCGGGATCGGAATCCCGGCGGCGGTTGGGGCGTGAGGACCGTTGCTGTTGCCTCACGCGATCGGCCGCCTCCTTTGCTAGCATTACTGCTTCGCAGAAGGAGGCGACCGCCTGCCACTCCTCCTCACTCCGGACCATGGTCTGTACCAATGCCCGGCGCGAGAGATCACTGCCGCCGATCGCCCCCACGAGGACACGGCGTTGCTCTGCCCAAGCGGGGCACACCTCCACCGTATGCTCCACCGTGTCCTCTGGGCGTTCCACACAGTGGCGACACCCGGGCGTGTCTTCCGCACGAATTCGGTGCAGGAACCTCCCGAACTTACCATGTCCGGTGAGGACCTGCGTCATGCGGTAGGTAAGGACGCCATGTGGTCTCTCCAGCCATTCCTCAAAGAGGGCACTCACCGCCATAATTGTGGCGTGCCCAGCACTGGGTTGCGATAGTCGCTGTCGCCATTCCACCATGATGTCCCTCCGGAGTTCTTCCCGCCATGCCGCAACTTGGCGCGGCAGCTAAGTTTCGCCCCGGCGTTGCATCTCCACGCGCAGATCGTACATGCGTGCAAGGACTATTGCTTCCAGATACCATGGTGGCTGGCCAGCAAGGAAGCTCGCCGCTTCGCAGGAAACCGTGCGATATCCCCGCACCATTCGGATGGCCATGACCCTCTGGCATGCGTTCAGCTTGGCCACCGGTCGTTTTCGCAGCGACGGCGCCCATACCGGCGCCCCATAAAGGGCCATGGACCTAACGATTCCTGCGTAGAGCCTCCGGCAGGAGGCGTCTGGACCCCCTAGGTTAGGCAGAAGCCGCTTAAGGGCAGCCCCAGTCCGATCCAGTTTGGGAGCCAGACGTCGGAAGTGCTCTTCGAAATTCCATCGGCTGTCGAGGACGAGTCCCAGGTACTTCATCGTCGACCCGACGCCGATGTGAACTCCTCCTACCGTTATTTGGGAACCCGGTGGTGGCGCATTCCGAGGGCCGTGAAAGCACATGGCCTCGGACTTGTGCAGTGCCACCTCGAGTCCCAACTGCTGGATCCTCTCCACGACTATCGCAACCCCGCGTGTCGCTAGTTCGACCGCCGCCTGGTACGACTCTCCCTGCGCCAGAACCAGCGTGTCGTCCGCGTAACAGACGACGCTAACGCCGTCAGGGAGGTCGCCGCGCAGCACGCAGTCGTACCCGATGTTCCACAAGGGCGGTCCTAGTACCGATCCCTGCGGAACACCGCACGACATCTCTCGCCGTTTCCTGGTGACCGGGGTAGATGATGAATCTGTCCGTCAGGTAGGCCTCGATCACACGACAGAGGTAGTCGGGCACCCGGTGATACCTGAGTGCCCTCCTAATGCTACTCCAGGGCAGGTAATTGAAGGCGTTGGCGATATCCAAAGACTCCGCCAAGACACACCTGCCCTGGGATACCGCATCCCCCGTCGTGAGGGCTCGCACGCGCATGATAGCGTCCACCGTGGAGCGTCCCCTGCGAAAGCCGAACTGGCCGTCCGCCAGATCCGGCCCCACACGTGCTAGGTGCGCGACGAGGCGGTCTGCAATAACTCTTTCAAAGAGCTTGCCCACCTCGTCGAGCAGCACGATGGGCCGGTACGCAGACGGTGAGTCCGCAGGGCGCCCCTGCTTCGCGATGAGGACCAGTTTCCCCGTCTTCCAGCGAAGTGGGAACTGGCCCCTCTCCAAGCATGCGCTTAAGAGCCCCCTTAGTCGAGGCCCGAGTTCCTCCATGGCCAGGACCCAGGCTTTTCCAGGCAAGCCGTCGGGTCCTGGGGCGGTATTCTTGGCATTCAGCCTTCGTACCGCCACACTCATCTCTACCTCGGTCACCTCTGGAACATTGTCGTCGCCGTCGCCGTCGTGGTCCACATCGGACACCGCAGGTGGCGGAGCCATGGGCGGGGGAGAGTGTTCTCCTCGCGCGGGGAACAGACCGCTCACCACACCCTCCACAAGCTGGGGCCGGAGACTCTGCGTCAGCGGGGGAGCCCAAGGGCTAATTAAAGGGGGTGAAGAAAGGGAATTTCGTTAAGAAATAAAGCTTAAATTTTCTTGTAATGGAAAGCAGTTCATTGCTTATTTTTCGAGTACCTACACCGAGATAGTTGGAAAAGGTCAATGTACTTTATTCCCGTGCGTTGCTACTATCGATACTAATATTATAAAGAGGAAATATTTTTGTTTATAATTAATAAACTCAAAATCCACTAGGCCGATTGTAAAAATTCATTCACCAATTAAATGCTACTGTATCATTGAGTATAGGCATATATTTTCAAGAAGGCAAAATCACTAGCAGAAACTAGTAGTTTATTATGTGAACAGGATTGCTGGCGTTTTCCGGCGTTTTTATGTTAAGTAAAAGAAGCCTTACGAGCCGTTTTTTAAACGCACCGTTGTCGCGAGTTTGTAGCGATACAGACGCGATACGCATGCGAGTCAGACGCAGCCTGTATACCTTTAATAGAATAAAAGCTCGCCATCGACCCACGTTTCTAAAACGCGCGTAAACGGCGCGTTTAAAAAAGTGGCATGTACAGGCCCGCGTTAAAATGTCAGACAAGCGAGCGAGAAAAAGGTTTGGAGCTATACACTATATACAACATTAGTTTTAGTATATGCGAAACCCGAAAAACGTGTCTAGTATTTTTATGTAAAGAATCTATGTACAAATTTCTTAACTGTATCATGAAAATTCACTAAGTTATAAGCTTGTTATGTTATCTGTTTGTTAGCACAAATACATGGTTACCGGGCCATCCGGGCGACTGAGAGGTTGTTTTGCTCCCGCACCCAGCTGTGCGCCGACGCCTAATGCCACCATGACCTGCCATGACCTGTAACCTTTTTTAAATATTTTGGGAAAAAATATAACATGCTGTAAAAATTATTGGATTCGTTTCAGTTACTGATAATGAACAAACTATATTCAAGTTTCGCATATACTAAAAATAATGTTGTATAGCAGTATAACAGTTCAGTTTAGGTTGTCAAATGGCTCGCGTTAAGAGCTTGTGGTAGGGTCTCTGCTCATTTATGCCTTCTACATCCTTAAGGAATACTGATAAGGATATCGCCTAGACTGACTGACATATTTTCGGCCTCCCGAATATCTCGTAACTAATGTTATAGATATTATAATACAATTTTATCTAAGACCAAAATTGCTCTCTAGAAAATTAAGAAGATATAGACATCTACAGGCTGACCTTATCCATTGTATCTTGAACTTTCAGTTAACTAAGTTTCTACGTTTATCAAATATAAATAAAATGGTCTAAAAATAAGTTAAGTCACGAAAATTGATTCGAATTTATTGATTGACTTGCGTCCAGCCCCAGCTTCGCACGTTCATTTGGGCTCTTACCCCAAAGAACATCCGGGCATTAGGGTTTCTTTTACCGACTATAGAAACAAAAGGGCTGGAAAAGAGAAAGCTATTACTTTTTAACGTTTTGTGTGGCGGCTATTGGTGGATGAGGAACAAAGGCGCCACAGTACCGGCAGGGCAGTGCAAGCAATAATTACCCATAAGGAGTACATGTTTGGGCATTGCTGAAGTACTTTTAACCGATTCCTGAGAAGAAAATGACCTTGGCTGCTGTAGAGGCGCAAACAAAAATAAAAATGGCGGTTTAAAAATGTAAAATACCCAACATAAAAAAATTAAAAACTTTTATTTAACACCTTAACACTTTAAAAACGAACAATATCGATCACTAATAAAACCCTAATGCTGTAATTTTATAAAAAAAATTCATCAAATTTTTTTTTATCAAATCGTTACAAACCATGACTGTCTCAAAAAAAATTTTTTTTGGTTCGTTCGAGTACCTACATCCATAAGAAAAACCAATAAGTTACTAACAACTAACACTATGATAGATAGATGGATACATAGATATATTCTTTATTGTACACCAAAAATAAAAATTATGAAACTTAATATTAAAAATTTCCGTACATAACCTCGATTTTAAAGCTTGATTTCATATAAAAAGGGACGCATCGTAAATTAAGAAAATTTTTCAGCGAAATCTCCGTCGTTTATATGGTGAATTTTGTAATTACTTTATTATATTTTATGAAAAACTAGCCTTCGGCAAAGTTGATGACCGAGGCATTTTCAAACCAGGCACAAAACAGAAATGTATCCCCTGGCTGTAATTATAACCTTCTAATTAAGAGAGTTCGGTTCATTCGTTATAAAAAGGGTATATGGTAAACATGCAACCCATATGTCCAAAACGACACTGTAGAGCTTAAGCTGGAAGTCTGCTCTGCTTGGGCGAGTCACCAATGTGTACTCTTGGAGGCGATTACCGGTGGCAACCACTCGCGCCAAACCCTGGTGAGAAAGCAAAGCGAGAAGGAATGGGAAGCCGCTACCGTCTCTGCAAAGCAGTAATAAGAGTGAAGGAGGTGGTGGAAAGCGTGAGGCAGAGACAATCCTTACGCTCCGGGGGGCCGTCGGCAGGGCGACTCCCGTCCACCGCAAGCACGGGCTTGCGGACAGCGAGTCGGAGTCCCGAATCCATTCGAGTTTTCCATTAGAATAGTTATGTTTTTCCGGACCGGACGGTCGGACGGCGAGCTACCCATTGCTCGCCGTACGCAAGTCAGCGCCTAAAGCGGCTGGGGCGTGAGGGCCGTTCTCTCGCGCGTCTGGCCGCCTCCTTTGCTAGCACTACTGCTTCGCAAAGGAGGCGACCGCCTGCCACTACCAAGCCCCGGCGCAAGAATTCCCTGCGACCGATCGCTCCCACGAGGACACGGCGGTGCTCTGCCCAGGCGGGACACACTTCTACCGTATGCTCCACCATGTCCTCCGGGCAATCCACACTATGGTGGCACCCAGTCGTTTCTTCCGCACGAATCCGGTGCAGGAATCTCCCGAACTTACCATGTCCGGTGAGGACCTGCGTCATGCGGAAGGTAAGGACGCCATGTTGTCTTTCAGCCACTCCTCAAAAAGGGGACTTACCGCCATAATTGTGGCGTGCCCATTTAGAATGGCTATGTAACATATTCTAATGTTCTTTCTGTATTTGGCTGCAACTGTATGGAACCAGCCTTCTCAGCAAGAATCGCTGAGTGACTACTTCAGCGATACTACTATAAAATTCTCTGCTCCATTTTGGCGTGATCGCGTCTGTTTCAATTATTCCACATAATATATGTTTTTTCACATTTTAAGATTGCTTACAAACTAATAACATTCTAATGACACTAATAAATAACCAAAGACAGAAATATAATAAAGACACATTGATATACAGACATATAGCCACTTGAGATACAAAAGTACACCAAATTATTAAATACATCACAATATCCACTAGGGATCAATTTGCGAATAATAAATTATAACAGCCGCTGATCTTCAATCGAAAAAATTCCGCCAAAAAGCATGTTTTAATTTGTTGGTGCATTTTGAAACTTGTAGGTATTCATTGACTTTTGTACTATACAGTAAGTGTCGATACTCCATTGCAGTGGCCTACGTGACTAACCGTACCTACGTGCGGTGCAACAATGAGAGAAGCGAAGTGGAGCGATCCGTTGGTTTGATATTTTCGTGCGAACTCTTGCGGTTCGGTGAATTGTTCTAAATGGCTTCTGAAGCGGTGATTTCATGTAAGATAATGCCGCCGCGTCGCGTTAAATTCGTGTGAACCGCATAGGTATCGCCCCAGCCGACGGTATCCCGACCCCAACTTCCAGCCACCGTAGGCATAGACTTGCGGACGACAAGAAATGGGTAGATCGCCGTCCGGCCGTCCGATAACCGTCCAGACCGAGCCCGAGACATCGAAGACGCATCGACACGCCCTCCCGCCCTAGACAGGGAGAAGCCATAGGATGAATTCCCAAATAAAAAGAAAAAACTGAGGCATAGGTCAATAACCTTTAACCTACCAAAATGCACCAACCACACTACTACTTTTAACCACACTATTACTTGTTACTCAAACCCATCTATAATAAATCTGCTTAAGTTACCAGCATCTCACCCCCATTCGATGAGCGATTTCGTAATTAGAAATATTTATTGCTAGAAAGGCAAAGATTAATTGGTATTTTAATGCTAGAGATTAGTTAGAGACAGTGAGGGATTTCTTCTTTTATATCTTATTGTTCGTTGTTTACCAATAAATTCTTCAAAGATAGCTACGGCGCCAGCAAAAAATATTATAATACTATTTTTTAATTAGTCTGTGCGTCTTTAGCAGACACTCCCACTCCCGCACGCAAGTAAACCTTAGGATTACCGAATTGGATATTTAACAATTTTTTTTTAAATTATTTATATGAAGAAAAAAAAACACTAAAACGCTCAAAATAACTACAGTGTCTGAAAACAGAGTTTTTGGTTTTACGTTTTCGTTAACACAGTGAAGGTGCGTGCTTTATTTTTTGTATTTTTTTTTTCTAATTGAAAACCGTGGAGGTTTTCAATTTAAATTCAACTTTTTAAAGTCGGTTAAAAATAACATTACCTAGGAATACTGATTCCAATCTGTTTCCATTCAACCAAACGCATGAGGCCAATAAGTCCAAATTTTATCATTCACAAATTTACATCATCTTCAATTTTATTCTTTCCCGCTAACCTGAATTTGCCACAATTTCTAAAGCTCAAGAACAATGTATTCAAACGTCATGGTGCCACAAAGGCCGCTATTTTCCAAGCTCTGATGAACAATTAGCGAAGATTAATGAGATCAGCTTCATAGCTTCATGGAGTTCATTCTATAGATTGAGAAACGAGCCAAGAACTCCATCGGTAATGATGCACTCGTTGAGTCAAACCTCCATAGTTTTGAGCATCGAAACCGAGTTGCTAGCCTGGCGGTTTTCTATCATTTAAATTTCTGGGAGCGTGCGTTAGAACTGCCCAATTTAATTCTGCAAAGCCCCTTCCATCCTCGGTCCAATAGACGTACGACGATGCGTCACCGTTATATAGTGGACGTCCCATCCATAAGCACAAAAAATTATTCGTACAGCTCAGAACTGTCATTCTCTGCCATCTGTGTTTTCTGATAGCTACAACCTGCGTGTATTTAAATCAAGAGTGAATAGTTACTCCTAGGTTAGCATGCTTTATGGCCGCCCACATCATTGCTTACCATCAGGGGAGATGGTAGTTATACGAGAGCTTAATTTTTTTTTTAAATATACAATGTTCTGTGATAACTATACTTACTCAGCGTGCGATTTCATCCATACTTATCATCTATTATTACATTATAATAAATCAGTAAAAGTTTTTAGTTGTGAATCACGTAAAATGTACGAAATCGATGTAGATAACTTTTAACTTGATATATTACTTAGGTTTGTTTCATTGCAATCGGTTGAATAAGAAAGAAAGAAAGAAAGAAAGAAAAAACGTAACGAAATAATGAATATATCGAAAGATACATTTATTGAATGTTAAGTGGTACGATGTTCGCTGGGTCAGCTAATTTCGGTTAAACTATGGAACCGATTTTGATGAAATTTCGTACAAAGTAAGCTTGAACCCCAAAGAAGAACATAAGCTACTTTTTGTCTGGCTTCGATTTCGTGTCTGATATTCAAACAGACGAAATGGCTGGCAGGACCTAGTACTATATGAAGGGCGGTCACATAATGGGTGATGCCTACGTCCAGAAGAAGTCTTTTGGCTGAAATGAAGATGTTGATGGTGATGACGTGATACCACCTTGTCTATAGGTTTAGCATTATACTTCGTTGCATCGTCCTTCTATACCATATTCAGGGAGCCGTGAGATAAAAGGTAAACAAACCATTTATAATACTACTAAATTATAGACCACAGATACTGCAAACATTTTACATAAAAATGTGACGTTTTGTCATCGGGCAGGTTTTAATCCGCTATCTTTTTCACTGATACGAGATATTTTTGTTGAATTCGTGTTATTCGCCGAAGAAAAAGCGTGCAAAGAAAACGCCAATGCATTCAACAGAAAATTAGACTGTTATTAATGTATTCAAACACGTCGAAGTTACCAACATTGTTTTCTTTGTTTACATTACGTCTCAAGCCCAGATGAATAGGGTATAGATTATAACATTGTGCAATGTAGTAATACGTCTAAGATGTCGCTTTTTGGCCACTAAGTTTGTTTTTTTTTTGTGGCTACTTTGTCTTTCTTCTCGTTATGCTGTAGTATCATTCATTCGTGTTTAAAGCGGGAACAACATTAGACCGATGCACACGTGTGTCACGTCTGATTTATACATAGCGTTGCGTCGCTTGGCGTGGATTTAATATAGCTCTGCAAGTCTAGTTGCCATATAAAATGTATGGAGACCGGCGCGCCCCGATCGACGTACGTGGCACACGTGTGCGCAGTGTAGTTCTACCTTTAGTGTGTAGTGTGTCGCCAATCACCGCTTACTTCTTCTTTTCATTGAAAAGAGAAACTAAGGGTTTTAGGTTTAGCAGAATACGTCAATTTTATCGTCTACATACCACACGTACTAATTGTGTACGGCAATATACTAAAGTAGCTTCTGCCAGCGGCTTCGCCCACGTAAAAGTTAATTTCTCCATGCAAAATTTGGACCACCATTTCATCCCCTTAGGAGGTGAATTTTGAAAAATCCTCTCTGTGCTCGCCTACGTTATAAAAGGAATGCTTGTGCAAAATTTCACGCTCCTAGTCCCAGTAGTTTTGGCTGTGCGTTGATATGTCAGTCAGTCAGTCAGTTTCTCCTTTTATATATATAGATTAGTGCTTAGCTACTGTTAGTATTAGACATGCTGTTGGGCCAGTACATGACATGACTATTCCAGAATTAACATTGTCTAAGAATAGAACAGTGCATATCCACCTCGGTAGACGAAGCAACTACAGATCTGTATTATAAATACAACATTAATTTTAGTATATGCGAAACCTGAATATAGTTTGTTCAGAATCAGTAACTGAATCGATTCCAATAATTTTTACACACATTTATTATTTTTAAAAAGGTCACAAGTTATTATATATTAATTATAATAATAACTACTTGCTACTTGGTGGTTGGTTACTAGATTATATATTTAATATTTATTAGTATATTTTTTTTTCTTATATTGTATGTATGTATTGTATTCGGTCTTATTAGTATTTTTCTGATGTTGTACACTGACAGCCCTAAACCCATCTCCTCTCTTTCAGTCCATCCAAAGGTTGTTTAAAAGAAATTGCCCTGTGCGATAAGACCGCCCATTGTACACTTATTTTTAATTATGTTTGTCCTTATTTTTGTTTATGTGGTGTACAATAAAGAATATAATAAATAAATAAGTTGGACACCACTAACACTAAGTATAACACAGGTCACGGCAGGTTATAGCGGACATTAGACACTAGCACACAGCTGAATACGGGAGTAAAACAACCCCTCAGTCTCTCGGGTGGCCCGGTGATCATGTATTTGTGCGTTATTTGTGCTAGGTAACATGATAAGCTTATAACTTCATGATTTGTCATCGTACAGTTATGAAATTTTGTACACAGATTCTTTATATAAAAATACACACACACACATGTTTCGGGTTTCGCATATACTATAATAATAAAATAATAATAATATAATAATAATAATTTATTACACCAAAAAATACACATTACACAATTTGTCTGTGCCCATAATTATAATATTGTTACAATATATAAAAATTGTGCCTAAATTAACATGTGCTGCCGAACTAGGCTTGGAGCCTGTATTTCGGCATGCAGCGCGTCAAGCCCTGGAACTGGGTCCACTAGTAACTCATGAGCAAATGGTATAAATTATTGTATCATATTACGTTTAGGTATTATAAACAAAAGTATAAAAGTATGTAGGTGTATCTGTCCTCTGGATGTATACGGTGAAGAGGGTGAGTGTATGTGTGTCAGAGGGTGTGTAAGGTTTAAATTAAATACATTTAAGCATTGGATTCTTGGCTTACTTAGATAATAGTTGATACCATTCAACATCACTACTTTAATATGGTCAGCAATTCTTCAGTCTGATCGTATGTTAATTTCAGAAGCCATTCAAATACTGTTTTTCTTAGAGTCAATTTATTTAACGAATAGATTGGAAGAATTTTATTAACTTTATCAAACAAAAATGGGCCCAGAAATGGGAAAAATCTATTAATAAAAGTAGTTCTCGAGTGTGATATCCTCTTACAAACCGGCAAACCTCTCCTCCTTGTTAACAGACTCTGATCATATTCCAGGTTAGCATGTTGTTTAGCAATTATGCTTGCGACAAATAGTTGGCGAACTGACAGGACCTCGCAGTATTCATAAAGTAGTGCGGTAGGGTAACGAAAAGGTTTAAAGGTACTAAGTTTTAATATAGTTCTTTGTGATACCTCAAGTTGCTTTATTACAGTCTTCGGCGCACCACCCCAGGATGAAATGCAGTATGTGATCAGTGACTGACAGAGTGCAAAATAAATTTGTTTTAGGACTATAGGGGTGACTACATGCCTCAGTGTTTTAAAAATGTAGATAAGCTTACGAATTCTCTTACTGAGTACTTGAATGTGAGCTTTAAAGCTAAAGTTATCATCAATAATGACTCCCAAATATTTAATTATCTTTGCACGTTCCAATGGATTACATGAGCATTTCGCATCAAACAAAGCTTCAGAGGAGCAGTTATGTGCAATTAAATCTAGATTGATTTGTGATGAGTCACGGATTGAGAAAGCTAGGTATTTCGTTTTATCTACATTTAGAGTAAGTACATTATCATAAAGCCACGCCTTCACCAAATCAAAACCCCATTGTGCTAGCTGGTAAGTCTCATTCCATGTTTTAGCAACGAAAATGAGGGCAGTGTCATCTGCATATGTGATTATTTTACCATGGTATGAGTTTAGATAAAAGAGGTCGTTTATATACACGAGAAAAAGGGTAGGCCCCAGGATACTACCCTGCGGCACGGCGTATGTTACTGGAAGATCAGTACTAGTGAACGGGCCCACCTTGACACATTGAGTCCTATCTGACAGATAATCGGCCAATAAGCCAAGCTGATTGCCCCTGATGCCATTTTTTTCCAGTTTATGTACAAGGATTGGAACAGAAACCGTGTCAAAGGCCTTAGCTAGATCTAGAAATATCGTGATACACTTATTACCTTTATCAAGATTTGAGGTTATAAAGTCCGTTAAACTACTAACTGCGTCATCAGTAGATTTACCACGTCGGAAACCAAATTGGTTATTTGTTTGATAAAATGTGATTGCTTTCGAGATAATTTATTAAACGGCAGTTAATAATTTTTTCCAGAATTTTTGACAGTGAAGGCAGAATAGAAATAGGCCGAAAGTTCCCGACACAGTCCCTGGACCCACCCTTGTGTACTGGTCGTATCTGTGATTTTTTGAGAGCTCTGGGAAATCTACCCTTCTCTAGACACATATTAAAGATGTAGGTTAAGTGTGGCACAAGAATATCCCCGTGGTCTTTTAGGAACTGGTTTGAGAGATTATCCCACCCTACAGAACATTCACTCTTAAGAGCAGCTATTATGTTTCGAACTTCAACTTCATCTGTGTTCAGGAATACAGCTGAATTACCATTTTGTTCAAAAGGTGCTTTCACATTTGTGCGCTCCTCAGACTGGTTAGGCGCTATTTGTTCAGCCAGTGATTTGCCAACATTGGAAAAATAGGAATTAATTTGATTCACAGAGTTCAGAGGAGTGTCAGATATTTCTAGTAATTCCTTTGGATAAGTATCCCGTTTTGATGTATTCGTGATTTTTTTTACTGATTCCCACAACTTTTTGCAATTCTTGCCAGTTTTTTGAACAAGTTCTCTTTCATAATTACGTTTAACCTTTTTTATGATTGAACTACAAAAATTTCTGTACCGCATATAGGTTTTTTTAATTATTAGGTCATTAGGGAATGACTTCGACTTTTTGTGAAGTTGATCCCTATTGCGCATACAGCGAAGCAGACCTTGAGTTATCCAGGGTTTGATTATCCTTTTGCGTCGTGGAAGTATAACTGTTACTGAATTCCTACTCAAAGCACCTTTCAGTTCTCCAATGACATAGCCAACTGCAAAATCACAGTCATCAGTTGTGTAAATTGGGCTAAAGTCAATTTGGTTTATGGCCTTTGATAAACGCTCTTGGTCAATTTTGGTTCGCGTTAACTCGGCATACGAACGAGACTGTTGCTTTTTTAAACATAATATAACAGATTTATGATCTGTTAGAGTAGACTGTGGTACAATAGTTACAGAAGGAGTCTTAGTTTTTAAGAGCACATGATCTATACAGGTACCGCTAGCGTCTCGTGTGATAAAGTGATGCGCTGGCAATAAACCGTGGTATGATGTAAGAGCAAGATAGTGTTCAGTAGATGTACTCATATTTTCGGCAATTATGTCTAAATTTACATCTCCTACTATTGCGATGTTTTTAAAGTTTGATAAGCTCGCCAAAATTTTATCAAGTGACGTCAAAAATGGTTCAGTGTTTGCATAAGACGGGGAACGATAGATAGCCAACAACGCAATGTCTTTGCCGATTTTAATCAAGAGGCTATTGCAGTTCTGCATTTCAGGTTCCTCAATGCAATAGCAAAGTTCATCTTTTATGTACACGACAACACCATCATTTTGAAGTGTATTTGATGTGGTCGCAAACTCGCAATAGCCATCGATTTTAGGTATAGATGATAGGCATGACAGCCAACACTCGGTTAAAATGAGGACGTCACCATCAAAACCAAATCTGCTTAAAAGGATCTGAAACTCTGAAAAATTACAATTCAGGCTGCGCACATTTTGAGAAACAACTGACAAGGATGAATGTAATGGAAACATTTTTTTACACTCATCGACTTCACACTCGAAAGACTCCGAAATAGCGAAATCGTCTATGTTATTTGCTAAATCATTAAAGTTAGCCATTGGTACGGAAGTAACATATACGATCAGGCTGAGATTTACCAAGTGAATGTAAATTAAAAATTATATTTGTTTCTTTAATGTGTTCATGATGCAATTGAGGGTTTGCCAGTCTGAGATAATAATGGAAGTTATAGGGTTTAGTTAAGGTAAGTAGTAATCTTTTTAATTTAAATGTGGCAACTTGTAAGACGATACCTCTGAGAGAGTCTATCGGGTATAAACAGTAACAGAGTACTTTAAGGAAAGCGTTCTTTTTTGTATGCGGACGGTATGTAGAGGAATGTGTAGTGTTTAAATTGTATGGTTTTAACAAAAAAATAATATAACGGAGACAGAGTTTGTTATTAATATTACGGAAAAACATAAAAAATAAATAAAAATGAAATTTAAAAACATGCAATTTAAAAGCATCAACGGAAACGCAAAACAGTCACGCTGTTGATGATTTCAGCAAGTTGAGAGCGCGAATATCCCTAATAAGGATATGGTTATCTCCGGTTTTCTTGCGCAAGTAAATTCTTCCCTCTTTTGTCCAGCAATAGGTATAGCCATTTGCGTTTGCAAACTGGCGGGCTTCATAAAAAAGTATCCTTTTGCTAGGAGGCAGATAATCAGCAACATATACAGGTGTTCGACTTCCGACGAAGCCTAGATGTTCTGAGTGCAGTTTCTCTGACGTTGATTTATTCTTGTTGAAATTCCGAGCTGCAGCCAAAATCGCACTCTTAGCCTGGACTGACGTCAGTTCAACCACGATAGGTTTAGACGAACCCGTTTTTCCTGGAGCCCTATAGATGTCACGCACTTCCGAAGAATTTATTTGCGTTTGGAGAACATCGCTAAACTTTGTTAGAACTCGCTTTAGGTCATCAGAGGATTCCTTTTCTTCACCGAGAACGTTACGAAGAATAATGGTGGATGAGCGTGGACCCATTTGGAGGTCAGAAATAGTTTGTTCCAGGGCCTTCAGCTGATCCAAATAGTTTGTTCTTTCCCTTTCCAGTTCCTGAACCTTTATCAGCATCTCGTCATATTTACGATCTATAAAAATAATATTTTTCTCGACTTCAGCACACGTACTTTTAACTTCTTGAAGTCTATTTTTTAGGCCTGACATTTCACTTGCTAACTTAGAGAGAGTTGCATCATGCTCGATTTTCCAAGATTGAAGCATCTCCCTTATTTCTTCTTTAAACTCATTATAATCAATCTTCGGAGAGCAACAGGGTCTCTCTTTCCGCTTATACCGACGTGATACATTAGAGTCTCCGGACTTTTCAGTACTTTGTTGCGTTGTTTCATCTGACTCCGAGGCCATATTACACCTGGTAGACGCTTGAGGTGGAGTACGTGCACATTTCGACATGTTAACGTTTGATGAAAATCAGTTAGTCGATTAATCGTTAAAATTATTTAATTTTTGAACGCAGCAGTTTGTTCGCAATTCAATTTGTACGCCACCACTGAACGCAGCCTTAGCTGCCTTAGTGAAATGTCAGTAACAGTGACGTTATTTACTAGTTGTGTGAGTGCATAACATGCGTATGCGCAATCTCAAAAAACAGCTGTGAATCAGCTGTTTATCTTAGTGTGAGTGCGTTTTGAAAATTTCAAACAGTTTCTCAAATCAGATTATTATAATTAACTCACGAAAAGCAGTGCAGGTACTGGAGATTGTTTCTTATGTTACAGTATTGAGGTTATGTTTCGGGATCACAATGAAAATTTATCCACTATTCTTCTTAAATACAGTTAAAAACTATTAAAAGTTCAGGAGTTGCGAAAGAGTTGTTTACTTGGCCAGTGTTGCCAGTGACATCACAACTGATATACTAAAACTAATGTTGTATACTCGCTTCTGTCCGCGATTTCACCCGCGTAAAAACAGAAAATTATTCCAAGGGAACCTACTCCAAAGATGAAAATTATACTATATAGTCCTGTCTAGGATATGTTCTCCCTGTGTGCCATATTTCGTCGAAATCCGTCCAGTCGTTTTCTGAAACGGCTGGGCGGAAAAACGGACGGCTGGACGGTGAAGGAGTGCAAAAATACACACACAAACATAATAATTTCTGCTTTCATCATAAATTATAGTGTAGCTGGTCATTGTGGCGACAATTGGGGAGGCCGCTATGACCAACATTGGACGTCTTACGACTGAAATGATGACGATGAGGATGAATATAGTGTGGCTCTATCTGATACTTATCCATTACTTTTGAATATAACTAAATTATGATATCTATATAAATAAAAGCGAAATACCACTCACTGATAAATCACGAAATCTGAAAGAAAAGGAAGTTAGTGATAGTATGACGAGTGACAGGGCAGAATGGAAGAAGAAAACGTGTTGCGCCGACCCCAAATAACACGGGACAAGGGCAGGAAGATGATGATGATGATAAATCACGAAATCTCAGAAACTATAACACCTACAAACTTAAAATTTGGTAGGTAGATTCCTTATAGGGTGTAGACATCCACTGAGAACGGATTTTAAGAAAGTCCACCCCTAAGGGCGTAAAACGGGAATTTTAAGTTTGTATGGAGAAACCTATTGGTCTGGTGGTTAGTGGCCCTGACTGCTATACCGAAGAGCATGGGTTCGATTCCCACCCAGGACAAATGTTTGTGTGATGAGCACGATCATTTGTTCAGTGTCTGGGTGTAATTTATCTATAATATATAGTATAAGCTTAGCTTGGGACTAGACGGCGTTGTGTGATAGTTGTGGAATATTATATTATATTCCATTTATTTATTATATTACATACTTATTATATTTTTAAATATTTCCTTAAAAAAAACACATAAAAAAAACATTTAAAAATATAAAAAATAGTAGCCCACCGGCATCGGGAACAGGGTCCAAGCTGCCGGCGGTCAGGGCTCCTGAGAGAGGAATCTCCTAACGATGCGCGCCGTGTCCAGGAGTACTGCTTTCTGGATCAGGCCCTTGATCCAGCTGCCTAACGAGAGCCTCCTTAGATGTTGTTCGAGGCTCTTGGCTATTAAGCCATTGGCCGTTACGACTATCGGCACAATGATTGCTCTATCCACTTCCCAAATGTCGACAACCTCGCGAGCTAAGTCAAGATACTTAATTTGCTTATCTTTCTCAGCTTTCACGAGGTTCTCGTCATGAGGGACAGCTATATCAACAATCATTGTAAGACGCTCTAGTCGATCTATCACCACTATATCAGGTTTATTGGCAACAATAGTCCTGTCAGTGATGATAGATCGATCCCAATATAATGTGATATTGCCATTTTCGAGAACTGGGTCGGGCACATACCTATAATACGGTACTTCTGATTCCACAAGTTTGTATTTAAGAGCAAGTTGCTGGTGGATAATCCAGGCTACGAGGTTGTGTCTATGCAAATATTCTCCGTTAGCTAGATGAGAACACCCAGAAATAATGTGTCGGATTGATTCCCCGGGCCGGTGGCATGCCCGACAGATGTCAACCGTACCGTCCTTCACAATGTATTTCCGGTAGTTGTTCGTCATCATAACTTCGTCCATTATCGCAAAGACAAAACCTTCGGTTTCCCCGAAGAGGTCACCAAAACGCAGCCAAGATACAGACGCTAACAGGTCTACATCGGGCCCATGTAAGGCCCGGTAAAAGCGTCCGTGTAGCTCCTTGCTCTGCCATACTTCCCTGCGGTCATTAGTATCCAGTACTATAGGTTTGCGCCAGTTCTCGTTGGCCAAGGAGAGCGGAGTGAGGCCCTTGTCCACTGCTGCCACATCTCGGTGCATACCCATTTCGGTTTTTAGAAAGTACTCCCTGAGACTGCATACCTCGCGGTTGTGCAGGGTCTTAGCATTTAAGAAGCCACGACCCCCGCACTTCCGCGGGATATACAGTCTCATCACCGATGACCGTGGGTGATGCATCCGATTTGCGGTAAGCAGTGTGCGGACCCTCCTATCCAGGGCGTCAAGTTCTGTCTGAGTCCATTTGAGTATGCCGAAAGAATACATCAATACCGGCATGACCCAACCGTTGAAAGCACGCACCTTGTTTCCACCTGACAAAAGACTATTCAGTACTTTATTCAGGCGGCCAAAGAAGCGCTCTTTCAACGATTGTTTCACGTCATCAGTATTGATGCCTAACGATTCCGACATACCCAAATACTTGTAAGTTTCGGTTGAACAGAGGGATCTAAGGTGTATGGAATCCGAGAGTTGAATTCCCGCGGATTCCATAATCTCACCTCTCTTTACATGTATGACTGCACATTTGTCCACACCAAATTCCATCCTGATGGCACTACTGAAGGTTTTAGTTACCTTCAGTAGCTCCACCAGTTGCATGTTGTTGGGGGCAAAGAGTTTCAGATCGTCCATGTAAAGAAGGTGAGATATGACCTGACCGCCTCTTTTCAACCGGTAACCTAAGCCAGAGCCCTCCAGCAGTGTGCTAAGAGGGTTCAAGGCTAGGCAAAACCACAGTGGACTCAGACTGTCACCCTGGAATATGCCACGCTCAATCCTTATCGGCTCGCTGTTCTCCTGAATCTGTCGACATCCTGGATAGTGAAGGACTGTTCTCCACTGCCCCATACATGACATCAGGAAGGTGCGCAGTGTTGCATCAACTTTATACAGTTCTAGCACCCTCATGAGCCATGTATGAGGAACAGAGTCATAGGCCTTCTTATAATCTATCCAACATGCCGACAGATTCTTTCGAGAACGTCGAACCTGTTGGCTAATGGCCATATCGATGAGGAGCAGCTCCTTAGTACCGCGGGACCCATTCCTACATCCATTCTGAGAGGCAGACATGATAGAGTTCGTCTCAATATGACTATTGATTTTAGCTCTCAGAATGGATGTAAGAACTTTATAGACCGTCGGCAAACACGTGATCGGTCTATAATTTTTGGGTTCCGCAGTACTACCTGTCTTATGGAGCAGGTGGGTTATTCCTGTCGTTAGAAACTGGGGCAGCGACCCTGACTCTAAGGCAGACTGGAACTGAGATGCCAAGCGAGCGTGCGACCTTTGGAACCATTTAAGCCAGAAATTGTGCAGCCCGTCCGGCCCAGGAGATTTCCAGTTAGGCAACGGACGGACTGCACGGGCTACATCTTGGGGGCTGATGGTAATTGCCCCCATTTCTGGTAAAAGATCGCACGTGCGCTCGACCTCTCGAATCCAATCACCCTCGGTGTGACTGACAGGCGCCGACCAAATGCTGCGCCAAAATGAACACATGGCGTCATCATCCGGCAGGCGCGTATCAGTTACACCTTGGTCCGGTCGCTCCCAATCCCTGTAAACCCACCTTTCGTTGCTTTGGAATGTACGATTCTGAGTGTACCGCTCCACTCGCCGCTTGTAACGACGAATACGGTTTGCCCATGCATAGATTTTCTGCTTCAGGAAGTCGATACGCTCTGTGACGCAGGGCAGATAATCTCGAGGACTAATATCAGTCCCCGAGAATGCCCGCCTCACAAAGCGCATCACCCTGGGGCGAGTGTTGCCCTCCCTGAAGCAGATAAGCTTACCGATGAGTGCTCTAGCCTCACCGATACGGCGCTCTATCCTGCACTGCCAAGCTGGTACAGCTGGTCGTGTAGCTCTGTCACAATTGGGAAATTTAACATGAGCTACACGACATGCCGCTACAGCCGCACAGTACAAGATCGAGTGGGTATCAGTGAGGTCTTTGCTGCTATCAAAACAATTTGATAGCTGCGAATCTAGAGCACACACCAGCGCCCTATTTCTCTTGTGCATGGGCAAACGAGGTAGACGAGGTCTAAGCTCCGGCGGTGTGGTACGGTACACCCGAAATGCGTCCTCCAAAGCGCCCCTCAATCGTTCATTACATTGGGTACTCACAGATATAGCCGCGTCATCATCGGCGTCACCAACGTGGTCGGGTCGCGGTGAAGCAGTGGGTTGACGTTGCACCGCGGCCGGTGGTGTAGCAGATGAAACACGGCCACTCTGTGATTCCAGGCGCAGTCTATCAAGTACGGCGTCATCCAACATACGGTTACGCTGAATGACCCGCACCTGATCCGATAGTCGTTGGACCGAAACGTTGACAGCGGGCTCAAGCATCTGAAACAGAGAGAGCATCCGACCACGATACGCAGTCAGGTTAATTCCCCCCTCTGTAGCCCCAAAGTATGAGCGCATGACGTTTTCATTAATGGATGATGTCCATCGCATGCGCTGCACACTTCCACCGGCAGCGGGGACCCTATCAGAGGCCGGCGGGCCTCGAGGTCCCAAGCTGGCCGGAGGTCGGCCTCTTCCCCGTCGACGCGCAGGTGGTGGTGTCGTCGGCGGAGAGAAGTATTCGTCGCTCGAGCTCGACGCAACTGCAGCGACCGGAATCTCTGGACTCACGGTTGGTGGTGGTCCCGGCGGCTGCGAGGCGGAGCTGAGCGACGAACCCGAAGATGATGGGTGTGTGTGGAGTTTTTGAGCTCGGCTTCTTGTCAGCATTCTTTCTTTTCAGTTCATCGCCATGTCATTTAGGTTTGCATATTTATTTTCTTGGAGATATTATATCATGGATGGATGTGATGTTATTTTTTTTTATTTTTTCCTGCGTGTTTTTCGGTTATTGTACATATTTATTGCTTAATGATAAATAAAATTTAATTTAAAATTTTGGCGAGAAAATATTTGCTGTCAGTCAGTTTGACAGCCGAGCCACCATATTATATTATTATTATATTATTTTTACGCGGGCGAAGCCGCTGGCAGAAGCTAGATAAAAATATTTTTTTATACCGAGAAGTTGACATTGGAGACAGGCGAAATCGTGAAATAAATCTAGTCAACATTAAATATAAGACTAAAAACAGTAAATACAAGATTGGACTACATCTTACAAACCCGTAACGTAAACTGACAAAGTTTGCGTTACGGGTTTAGGGGAAGGGAAATTCAAAGACAACACAAGTTCAATGACCGTTAGTACCCACCCTAGCCGAGTTTAGTCGAACTAGCCAAAGCAAATCTGAGAAATGGAATAGTTTACCTTTCTAGTTTCTGATATTATAAAGGGGTTTCCATTTTACTCGGTGTTTGCCTGCTTTACAAATAATTTTGGACTGTGTAGCCTAGATAGGGTGTGCTGACACATATCATAGATTGAACATAGGTTCAATTCCCGATCAGACTAAGTGTTTATCACCACTGCTTTCAAAACGGTGAAGGAAAACATCGTGAGGAAACCGGCATGTCCAAGAGCCAAAAATTCAAAGACATGTGACATTCACCAATCCGCACTGGGCCCGCGTGGTGGATTACGGGCCATTCCCTTTCCTAGAGAGAGGAGGCCTGAGTACCAGCAGTGGGAACATTAAAAAGGCTGATTATGCTAAGTGTTTATGTTTCCATTAGGTAATTCTCAGTTTTCATTAGAGATCTGTTTAAAGAAATAATTAAGTTAATAAAAGCCTACAGTGACATAGCTCCCAGCAGGGCTAATGCCTGCAGAGGTAAGTGTAGCCTTAGGTGGTGTGCATCAGAATGGCGGGTAATTTCTAGATTTGCCTAAATTTATTACAGTTATTTGGTGCTTTCTGTGTACCTTTACGTACCTCTCTTGAAAATCTGTGTACCTACACCCGTACAATGATATTTTAAAAATTAGTAACACCTGCCATCCTGATGTCAGAACCGCGGGTGTATTGCTAACCAATATATGTAGCCAAGCGTACTGTATAAGTAAATTTGGTACTTCTTGTGTACCCGCAAATACAAGTATTAAATAAACGAAATACTGTAATGTTGCTACCTTAGGTACCCACCTAAGGCATGCATCATTTAGTCAGTAAAAGTCTGACACGCCCTCTCACTCCACCCTTATAACGTGAGAAGTCATTAAACTTTCGTTCCTAAACCGTTTGTTTTATAAAATCGTGTTCCACACTAGGAATTACTGGGTATATCGGACATATAAATGTATCGTGGATTAGTGGGTGCATTCAAAAACATTGATACTCATACCAACCCGGAACCCATGCCTTTACGAAATAGAAATATTTGTTCCGTACAGATCGAAACTGGGACACGTACCTCAGCTGCCAATCGCTAGACCACTGTGCCGACCGTAACATCTTAAAAAATAATAGCGGGATCTTCCTTTTTAGGTTTCTGTACCTCAATAGGAATAGGCGCGGGCTTGCGGACGGCGGGCAATGGGTGGCCCGCCGTTTGACCGTCCGGTAACCGTCCGGACCAAGCTCAAGTCGTCGACGGCGCGTATTGTTCCACGCGCGCCTCAGGAAGATGTCAGCAAATTGTAGGGGCCCAGCAGGGTCGAAGCCTACTGGGGCCATGGGTACTGGGACGAAGGCAACGAAGGAACAGGAGTGGGTTTTTAGTCAATAAAAGTCTGACACTATCTCCCGCTCCGCCCAAGAGCGAGATTTGTCATTAGATGATTTTCCCACCTAAAAAAAAAAAAACTTCAATAGGAAAAAACGGAACCCTTATAGGATCACTTTGTTGTCTGTCTGTCTGTCTGTCAAGACCCTTTATCTCGGGAACTCGTAAAGGTGTCGAGTTGAAATTAAAACTATACCCTCAGGTCGGCGATCCCTTGAAGCTGTGAAATAAAAAACTTCTAAGTTAAGGAAAAAAAAGATATGGCCGTTTCATCATCATCATCTTCCTGCCCTTGTCCCGTGTTATTTGGGGTCGGCGCAACATGTTTTTTTCTTCCATTCTGCCCTGTCATTCGTCATGCTATCACTAACTTCCTTTTCTTTCATATCACTCTTCACACAATCCAACCATCTTTTCTTTAGTCTCCCTCGGCCTCTCCATCCATCCACATTTAAACTCATAACTCTTTTAGTAACATGCTCTTCATCCCTCCTCTTCACATGACCATACCAAGACAAACGATTCCCTTTAAATTTTTCAGTCACTGGCGCCACTTTCAAACTTCCCCTAATATACTCATTTCTCACTTTATCCATTCTCGTCACACCACACATCCATCTTAACATTCTCATCTCCGCTACGTGCAATCTTTTTTCATCTGTCTTTTTCACAGCCCAACATTCTGATCCATACAGTATGACAGGTCTTATCACGGACTTGTAGATTTTACCCTTCAACTTGAGGGGCATCCGTGGGTCACAAGTTGTTCCCGTGACCTGTCGCCATTTCATCCATCCTGCGTTGATCCGATGTGTTACGTCCCGGTCTACCTCACCATCCCCTTGGACGAGTGACCCGAGTGGCCGTTTATGTCACAAAAAACGTATATTTCGACACTCTCAAGGGAATCAAAATTCATAGAGTGCTTTCCGTTGACCTAGTATCCTGAAATTCGACATGAAGCAAGGTTTAAAAATTTTTTTGAATCGCAAACTTTTTTTTTGTCACAAAAAAAAATGTTTGCGATTCGAAAAAATCTTTATAATTAGATTCGGGAATTGAACTGTTTTCATAGGCAAGTTTGAACAGAACCCTCAGTGCGCGAGTCCGACTTGCACTTGCCCGGTTTTTTATTAAACGGCCACTACCCGTAGCCTAGTCACTACCATAAGTAATTTATTAATCATTTATTTAATTCATAAACCTGCAAAAACTTTTCAAGATCATACACTCAAGTGAAAAATTATATTTATTTTTCAAATTGGTTTTAAAACCACTGGAAGACACAGCATTGGCAGTCCTCCTACAAGGTGGACCGATGACGAGACGCATGAAAAGGGTTGTTATGGCGACTATTGGGGAAGGCCTATGTCCAACCGCGGACGTCCGTCGTCTGAAATGTAATAATATAATATTCACACAACTATCACACAACGCCGTCTAGTCCCAAGCTAAGCAGAGCTTGTGTTATGAGAACTAGACAACTGATCAACATACATAAATATTTCTAAATACGTACATATTATAGATAAATTACAACCAGACACAGAACAAATGATCGTGCTCATCACACAAACATTTATCCTGAGTGGGAATCGAACCCACGACCTCCGGCATAGCAGTCAGGGCCACTAACCACTAGACCAACAGGCCAGTAAAAAAAATGAAATGATGGTTATGATTATGAGATTTTTATTTAAAAACACTTCTCTTCTTCTTTTTTTTTAAACTACATGAGCCTCCTAGCGAACTACAAGAAACAACGGTTTTCTCATAACATTCGGTTTGGACGGAACCTTTGATCAACGACTTCGTACAAAAGAAATGTCACATCACTCTACCCAACAGTGAAACTATCAAAATGGCATAAAAACTAGACCCTGACATTTTCCCTGTACCTTATTTCATTTCAACATGAAATGTGATTGAATGACGGACGAACTTACATTATGTATTGATCGTTTTAAGTTAAAGTCATTTGAACTCTACCCTAAAGAAAAAATAAGTATAAATTATTTTGATGGTTACCCAATCATCAAAATAATTAATCCTTTCTCTTTTGGGTGGAGCATGTCAGACCTTTACTGACTAAAATCAACCTCTGTTCCTTCAGTTGCCTTTTGCGTTCCAGGGCTGCTCTTTCAACCAGTCCTGTAGATTCTCCTAGTCTGTGTTGGCCTTCCAGCTAGTGGTGAAAGGGATCACAATATTTTAGCCATCGTGAATTGAACTTAGAGTAGTGGTGGCCGAGTGGAAATGGCCCCGACTTACGAGTTGTAGGTCGTGGGTTCAAACCCTGCCAGGGTACTTTGTTAAATTTATTTCATCACTCTCAAAAATGGTGAAGGAAAACATCGCGAGAAAACCGGCATGTCATTCCCTCTCCTAGAGAGGAGGGCTGAGTCCCAGCAGTGGGAATATTAAAAAATGCTGATTTTACTATATATTTGGATTGAACTTGGATCACGTTAATCTAGGACATGGATGGCACGTGGCAAAATAATTCGGGCACGCTTGTGTAAGACGTACAACATATATACTAACTTTTTTACCGTACACTCTAAATATGGTTCAGTTGAAAACCAGCGTCAGGCAACTACCACGAAGTTGTCTGGCATTTTTGCTGAACTGGACCTATTTGGTGCAGGCGCGAGACACACAATGTTAGTTATTTTATTTTACATGTTGTTTCTACATTGTGTGTATCTTTGTACGCGTGCCAAATAAAATATTTTTTCTTTCTTTCTTTCTTATATATAAGCGATTGGATACAGCAATAATCACACTAATTTTCACTTTTAAATAAATAAATAAACACAACACGCTATATGAATTTCGCAAATTGAAGTTTCAAAGTTTATTCATTAAATTACAAAGTCAAGAATCTTTGGCGCCATGTCATGACCACATATTTTTTTTTATTTAAATAATGGCACATTCTCCAAAAAGGGTTCGCCATCCCTGGTCTAGGATAATGGATACTGATGATAGGGAATTATTATTATTATTTCGTTTATTCATCATTATAACATATCAATTTTATTTTTAAATATTTCAATAAAAAAATAAATAAAAAACATTTAAAAATATAAAAAAATATTATTATATAACTTTATTGCACACCTTAACAATGAATAGGAATGGCCTTTTTTTGAGGGTGAACAATCGTCGAATAAATCTTCTCGCGAGTGTCAGTGTCAAACTTTTCATCATCATCATCATCTCATTTCAGCCGATAGACGTCCACAGTTGGACATAGGCCTCCCCCAAATGTCGCCACAATGAACGATCCTGTGCGTCTCGCATCCATCGGAATCCCGCAACTTTTACCAGCCCCCCTAGCCAAGTTACAATCGTATCGTTTACGCCAAACGCTTCGAGTAGGCCACTCCTCCAATTCCTTTGTTCGGACCACGTGACTGAGCGTTGAGATGACGTCAGAACAAAGGTATCGGAGGCGTGGCGTACCCGAAGCGTTCAGCGCGAACGATACTGTTGTAACTTGGCTAGGGGGGCAGGTCATCGGTCTTCCGGTACGTAGTAGCCAAAACAGAACCTGTCGGCCCCAACAGCCATCTGTTCTGCGAGCAATGTGCCCAAAAACTTTCAAACTTTTACTAACTTAAAATACTTCTGTGTTTCTTCAGCGGTCCATTGCGTTACAGAATCACGGTAACCCTTTTAAAAATTCCGTTTGACACGCCCTCGAAAAGATGCGAACTCTTATTGTTATTCTTATTTGAATAACGCAGAATAATTATGCAGAGTTAGGTGCCTCGCACTGATTATACCTTTCTTTTTTAGGGTTCTGTAGCCAAATGGCAAAAAACGGAACCCTTATAGATTCGTCATGTGTCTGTCTATCCGTCCGTATGCCGGATCCGTATCACAGCCACTTTTTTCCGAAACTATAAGAGCTATACTGTTGAAACTTAGTAAGTAGATGTATTCTGTGAACCGCATTAAGATTTTTACAAAAAATAGAAAAAACAAAACAATAAATTTTGGGGGTTCCCCATACTTAGAACTGAAACTCTAATTTTTTTTTTCATCAAACCCATGCGTGTGGGATATCTATGGATAGGTCTTCAAAAATGATATTGATTAATTTTTTTAAATACTGAATAGTTTACGCCCCCCGTAACTTCTAAAATAAGAGAATGATAAAACTAAAAAAAATATATGATCTACATTACCTTATAAAATTCCACCGAAAATTGGTTTGAACGAGATCTAGTAAGTAGTTTTTTTTTAATACGTCATAAATCGTAAACCGTAATGTACCTTTTAAGCTTGTATGGAACCCTCAGTGCGCGAGTCCGACTCGCACTTGCCCAGTTTTTTTATTGTGTCATTTTAGTTTATACGATTGTGTGAGGCACGAATAAACGTTTTTTCTTTCTTTCTATTCTTTTAAGCTTTAATTAATAATAATAATAATATTCCACAACTATCACACAACGCCGTCTAGTCTCAAGCTAAGCAGAGCTTGTGTTATGAGTACTAGACAACTGATAAACATACTTATATATTTCTAAATACATACATATTATAGATAAATTACACCCAGACACAGAACAAATGATTGTGCTCATCACACAAATATTTGTCCTGGGTGGGAATCGAACCCACGACCTCCAGCATAGCAGTCAGGGCCACTAACCACTAGACCAACAGGCCAGTCAAATTACTCCTAACAATTGTGTTATCCAATCCATTGGAATTAAATATTTAATTTTATCATTTGATGTGGCACAGTAATTGAAACTAGATTATTGGCAGTGGTAAGGTAGCTACTGGGGATCGGCAATTGAATGTGATCCCTTGTTTAAACTCCGTGCCAGGGGAATATCTGAACGGACCAATTACCTTTTACCAATTGTTTTAACTGTTTGATAATAACCAGGTATATATTGTTAAAATTAATAGGATTAGTTTAAATAAAGGTTTTTAACTCTAGTAGATAATTGTACAGGTGCGCTCATATCTGTGGTTTTTACGGTTCCGTACCTCAAAAGGAAAAAACGTAACCATTATAGGATCACTTTGTTGTCCGTCCGTCTGTCTGTCAAGACCCTTTATCTCAGAAAGGTGTAAAGGTATCGAGTTGAAATTAAAACCATAAAACCATCAAGTCTGCAGTCCCTTGGGGCTGTGAAAAAATCAAACTTAACTGAGTTAACAAAAGAAAAGGTACGGCCGTTTATGTCGCAAAAAACGTACCTACATTTTGACAGTCTCAAGGGAATCAAAATTCATAGGGTACATCCCATTGACCCAGAATTCTGAAATTTGGTATAAAGCAAGGTGTTTAACAATAAATCTGAAAACAGTAAATTTACTACAAATTTACATCACAAAAAAAAATTCTTCGACATTCGTAAAAATCTACGAGACTCCATTCGGGATTGAACTATTTACATAGTAAGTTTTTACGGAACCCTTAGTGCGCGAGTCCGACTCGCACTTGCCTAGTTTTTTAAATGATGCTTGCTAGGACAGCGAGAACGTTTGAAAAAGTGACCATGGCCCTAGAACGCAAAAGAAATGGGTTGGTTTTAGTCAGAAAAAATCTGATATGCCCTTTCACTCCACCCTAGAAGAGGGAGAGTCATATAATGATTTCCCACCTCAAAAATTAAAAAAATTGTGAAAGTCACACTTATTTATACAAATCGATTATCGATAGAAAAGTCAGGACGTCCCACGGTTGTATTTTTGTTCCGTTTATTTTAGTCCTATGAAGTAAGCAAGCTTGTTCCATTACATTTTCAAACTTCGAAGAACAACTTTCCAACAAAAATCCATTTATTTTTTTGCCAAACCCGGAAAACGAAAGCAGATCCTTTTAACAATAAGCTTATTTAAAAAAAAAAGTTATGTAATTGACTTTGTCTATGTACCTAGGTGTTGTTATTTTCTTTTATTTAACTGGTAACACAAAAAAAACCGGCCAAGAGCGAGGCGGAGTCACGCACGAAGGATTCCGTACCGTTTGTAGCAAAAAAGAGGCAAAAAAATTCACGTTTGTTGTTTTTTTTTTTGTATTTGTTGTTATAGCAGCAACAGAAATACATCATCTGTGAAAATTTTAACTGTCTAACTATCACGGTTCGTGAGATACAGCCTGGTGATAGACGGACGGACGGACGGACAGAGGAGTCTTAGTAATAACTTAGGGTCCCGTTTTACCCTTCGGGTACGGAACCCTAAAAAGCTGATAGTTACATTCTTCCATCTTGACAAAACCAAATCACGTAAAATCTGTCCCCTCTCCTAAATTTCCACTAAAGCAGTATCTACACCGATGCAAACGAAGTTAAAACGACGAAAAACGAGAAGTGGGAATGAAATATTACTGGCCATAACTCACTAGCTTAAAAAGAGCAAGTGGCAAATTAGGTACGTAACGTTTCAGGGAAAATTTTTAAGCATTTGCGTCGATAAAGCCTTGAGAGCTGTCTACCCTTGTCATCGGTAATGACGCCGATATAGATACAGCCTTATTTTATGTGATATGACACTGTGTGTTCATTGAAGTGGATGCTTTTTTTTTATTTGATGTTGCTAGCAGTTTTCCGATTTCGAATTTCGCGTTGTTCTTTTTTAAGAATTTCGATGTGCGTATAGTGGAGATGATTTCAACTTCTTTTTTGTAGAAAAATGTTATCAGCTAGGAAATAATAATCTTTATCTAATAACGGGTGGCACAAAAGTAATGGCACAAAGTTAATATGCCGTAAGGGGTGACCAGACGGCTGTAAACTGGCGTTCAACCAAAGAAATTCAATAACCAAAGATACGACTAGAATAACTAAATAGACAATCGTTTGTCCACTGGCATATCCGCTGCTTTATAAATAAATTAACATGAAATCAATAAACAATTGGTTAATATACTAGCAAAATTCGTAAAGTCATTAAATTATATACATAAATATATTTAACTATCAACAGCTGAAATAATTAAATCTGAAACACCTGTATCAGTTCGCACGGTATAAATATTTCGATAATTCTGAAAACTAGAATTTACATAGAATGTCAAATAGCAAAGGTAGCAACAAAACTACGAGAGTAAATATCCAATCAATAAAATTAGTACAGTCAACCAAAGAGGTTGGTATACACGTGTCGGTAGCTACTTTGTCATCGATGCGCGTGTAGTTAGCAATCGAGGTTATGTTTCAGCTTGTAGAAAGGGGTAAGTTATGTATGGTACAAATACAAAATCCCTAATATTTACAAGATATAACAACTGAATCTATAATTTTATTTGATATACCTAACGATCAGTTAATACAATAATCGATTGATATTTTTTTAATAAAAATAACTAATTTTTATAAGCATAACATACATTGATTATGAAATCTTTAGATGTACCAATCAAAAGACATAAAACTTATTTAGTCTAATATGAAAGAAAGAAAGCTTTTTATAAATCATAATGGCTTTTAACCTAACCTTACCCACATGATCGCTTCGTTCGCTCGCCATAGCGTTCTAATTGTCACTATTCTAACCTGACCTAATCTAGTTATTTATAGCCCCACAGCTCGGTCATCAAGGTTAAGCAAACCTTAGTAAAGTCGGCCAGCTAATGGGTGACAGTCCATTTCACACCGAGACTCAGTAACTTGGAAAGCATGTTAAGTCGTCGGTCTCGGCTATCATTTGTAGATCTTTGACAGTCATTATGTAGTCAGAAGCTGGGAATTCTAATACCAAGCATTGTTACCCAGTTACTAGATTGTGAAAATCATCTAATGACAAATCTCGCTCTTTGGCGTGTGTTGGATGTGTCAGACTTTTACTGACTAAAAACCCACTCCTGTTCCTTCGTTGCCTTTGTCCCAGGGCCCCGGGTTTCGTTTTCACACTACCCATGGCAGATTGTGGAGGTAAGATATGCAATCGGTCCATGCAAAGCCACCTACTCACCTGCCTCTTATTAGACTGGAAGGAATCACAGTTAGGACAAGGCTAGGTAGAATACCAATCTGTTTCGTCTACGGTACGTACAGACATCTATTTCATCTGTCCAATACCAGTTGTTATGGCTTCCAGGAACTCATTCTGTACTCGATACGTTTATTTAAAGCTACATCAACGTAATGGATGGGAGATTGATTGGTTGATTCTGTGGCAATGTTGATGCAATTAAATGAATGATGGATGAATGTTTTCACTTATGGGGAATACTCTCGGATAATCCACCAAATTCAAATTGTCTTTGCAATTTTCAGTACAACTTCGGAAAGTAAGGTAAAAAAAAAGACTGTACAAAAAAAAATACAACCGATATCAATGTAAAAAAAAAAACACTAAAAAGTTTCTAGAATAGTTTTGTCTCTTTGTTATTTAACACCGACTTCTGAAATTAAAGTTATTTTGCAAGTATTTACAAACATACAAATACCACACATCCATGACTAACACCAGATATTTATCCAAGAATCTAAGATTCACTTGACGAATTCAATAAAGGAGGGAAATAAAAAAAAATCTAATAAAGTTAACCACTCCCTAATGGACCAGATCTCGCAAAAACTTCTAATTCCACAGATAATGGTCGGTGTGGTTTTTGCCTGGGTTCCTTAGCTTGTTAGGGCGGGTACACCCTTCGTTGGCCCCTTTAACCTTAGAATTAGGGGTCGTTTTCTTGGGGCTAGTCATAAATCTGTTAGGTGTGTGTTGAATTTAATATCCAAATAATACTAATCACTACTAATATTATAAAGACAAAATTTTGTATGTTTGTTTACATTCGAACAGCTGACATGCTTTGGATAAAATTTGGCACACGTGTAGGCCATGTCTTGAAATAGCACATAAGATACTTTTAATTCCGAGAGCATGTTCTCCTGAAATTACTTCCTCCTATCACGTAGGCGAAGCAGTTACCTAGGGACCACAGATATCTATGCTAGAGACCATAGTATCTAAGTAAAGATAAGCAAACAACATTGTTGGCATCCTGGGTAGAACCTAGATGAGAGTGCCACTGATACTTCGAGATTGGCATAAAAGAGAGTGGTTGGCGCTGTCAGTTGAGACTGGTCATCTCTTAGCTGCCAGTTGATGATAGCGACAAGAAACATGTAACAGAGATATTTGTAATTACAAAACATGATTGAACAGAGTGTCAATGGAGTTTCTTGCACATTCTTCTCCATAGAGATCATCATTTTTTTTCTGACGGATTGACTTCTTGACATTTTAAAAGTGCCTGTAAATGATTTATTTGAAATAAAATGCTTTGAATCTTTAGAAGAGATACCTAAGCTATACCTAGCAATCAGCAAAGTCAGGCCGTAGACGATGATGAACGGAAACTTGCAATTACATCATATCATTTCTTATTTGTACGCTATATTTTTGTGACAAGTCAAAATAAGATTGAGTAGGTATCTTATTCGATTTATTTCCGAAGATATCGTTCTGACATTAAAGCCAATATATTTATACACGCGTTAATACACTGTTTATTACACTTCTATACCTACAAGTCGTATGTGGTGTATTTCTTATTCTTTTCTAACGTGATTTAATGTTTATTTTTAAACGCGTTTTAGCCCGGGAAAGGTACTTATAGGAACTCTTGATTCTGTCTCTGAACTCGTAACCAATCAATATTTACATAATTCTTGGTAACGTCCACTTAAGCGTCCCAAAACCATAACTCGTATGTTTTCTATTGAGCTGACAGCATTTTGAGGCGCTTGAGGAACAAAACGCGCTGTCTACCCGGACCTCATTCTTATTGGACTATAACGTACACATTGCTCGCCGTCAACGAACCTGCGCATACGGTGTGGTTATCACACTGTCTTATAGTGCAATAGCAATAATTATTAACCTAATACTTTTTTGTTCCAGTGGCTTGCTCGACGGTGACGGTGACGAAGTGCCAGGCTGCTCTGAGGACCCTGCAAGCCTTCCCGTTCTTCAAGCCGACCTGCCTCTGTAGGGAACCGAACGTGGACCCCGAGTGTAACTCCTTCCGAGACTTTCTATTCGATCATCCCTGCGTGTTTGTCATGAAGAAGGGTATGTACACTTCATTTTTTTTCTTTTCTTATTCTTGATAGGTTCGCTCTTGACCGCTATCTCACCTAATAATAAAAATAAAATAAAATAAAAATAGCCTTTATTGCTTTTCTTTTTCTAATACTTACAATGAATATTTACATGCCTTAAAACTAGTTTATAATTTAAAAGGTTCTATTTCCTAACATTTTATTTTTACTTAGTTTCTGTTTATTTATCGGCAACCGGTTTAGCTTGTCCTTCGACAAAGGCCTTCTCTAAAGCTTTCCATTCTCCTTGGTCTTTTGCTATTCTTGTCCATTCTGGACCAGCTACTTTTTTTATTTCTTTTTCCATCTCTTGGGTACCACTCTGTTATTAATCTCGTCCATTTTTCATTTTTATCTCTTAACATATGACCTGTCCATTTCCATTTCAGAGATTTAAACACCTTTTCTACATTTTTAAATTTGGTTTTTTCTTTAATGGCATCCAGCCTTGCTCTATCTCACCTTATGCTGCTTTATAAATAAAATATAACTCTTCAAGTCGGACTCGGGCACGAAGGGTTCTGTAACATTATCTATACAACATTAGACACTATAGGCAAAAAAAACACGTTTGTTGTATGGGAGCCCCTCTTAAATATTTATTTTATTTTAATTATTTATTTTTAAAGTGATTATCTTCTTCTTCGTCCGTCCCTGCTCCCATTATCTGGGGTCGGGTCTCCTCACAATTCTGCGCCAGGACAGTCTATCCTGGGTTGTAAATTTTGGCAATTGGGCTTTCTTTAGGTCTCTCTCGACGTTAGATCGCCAGGTTGGTGGCGGGCGGCATCTCCCTCACTTTTGTTCGGGTAAATTTAGGTTTTTACCACATGGTCTTCGCCACACCTCATTACATGTCGATACCATCTTAGGCAGTGCTCTGTCATTTTGTCTGTGATGGGCGCAACCCCGAAACTGCCCCGTTTGTTTTTAAAGTGAATATACAACTAAATGTTCTGTGAATATTTCAAGCGTCTACCTATTGAAGTTATTAATATCAAGAAAGGGGCAAAAAAAACAAAATCACGTTTGCTGTATGGGAGCCCCACTTAAATTTTTATTTTATTCTGTTTTTAGTAGGTACTTGTTGTTATAGCAGCAACAGAAATAAATCATCTGTGAAAATTTCAACTGTCTAGCTACGTCTAGTTCACGATTCAGATACAGCCTGGTCACAGACAAACGTACAGTGGCAGTAGTTTTTACTCTTTGAGTACCTACGGAACCCTGAAAAAGCATTTATTAGTACGGCGACATCGTTTACAACAAAAAATACTTCTGCTAAACTGTAAAGCAGTATAGTAGTAGATGTAGCTCCCATATACATTTTTTAAAATTTGATATTAACTAGTGCTTGATTGCGATCCCACCTGATGGTAAGCAGTGATGCAATCGTTGATGGTGAGGCACACTAGTTTATTAAGAACCTATTCACTCTATCCTTGAAGACACCCAAATTATAATCGGATGGGAAGACCGCAGCAGGCAAATTGTTCGTCCCTCGATGTACGCGGTATAAACGACAAAGCGAAACACTTAGTCCAGACCGTAGAGGTTTCAACAACGTAAGGGTGGATACTCGCCGTACGTCGGGTTGTCCGATGGTAGAAATGAGATGGCGGAATTGAGTCATGCTATTTCCGCGCAATCTCCTCGAAAGGCTTACTCCTCCTTTATGTCCTTATTCTTGTACTAGTCAGGATCATTCAGGCCATTGCTTTTGAATATGATGTTGTATGCCTTCATTTAGAAATCCACCATTGGACCACTAGACGTACGGCGATGCACTACCGGGAGATGGTGGACATCTCACCCATCTCAGTTTTTTGTGTTTAGTATATTTTATTTTATTCTTTTATTATCTATATATTATCTTATCCGTCTCTGTGTTCCGTGAGTGTGTCCGTGGCATCACCAGGCCCTATCAGAATACCAGCGCTGCATTATTTTACTTTTTTGTTAAATATCGCAGCATATGCTGAGATAGGAGCCTTTTTGGCCTCGCACAGGTCTTTTATTTTTGTCTGTTAATATTGTTTTCTTTTATTTTTTATTTTATTTTTGTTTGTCCTGTGTGAGTCTCAAATAAATGTTTTCTTTATTTCTTTCTTTCATATGCACAAAACATCTTCGAAACACATTCATTGTGCGTACAGCAACGGATTGGAATTCCTTCTCAGAGTCTATGTTTTGCGATAGCTATAAGCTGGAGGTTTTTAAATCAAGTACAATCGGTCACTTCTTGCCAAGCGTGCTCCATTACCGAACACATCATCTCTTACCAACAGGTGAGATAATGGATGGTCAAGCGAGAGTGTTAATAATAATAAACTTTTTACAAAAGAAAAAACAAACAAAAAGTTTTTTATTTTACACTTTTTAGTTATGGTACCACCACTAAAAAGTACCCTTCAGCCAAACTTAAATACCTTATAGCCAGAGTACATCTCATGACAATTCTAATAATCCCAAACACGGTTAGATTACATTAATTTATTACAGAGTTCCGGTACCTAACTTCAGGCTTCATCAGATCAGTTCGATATATTCCCTCTCTTCTTTCAGTCAGTCATCGGCCACACGTTTATACAAAGCAATTTTACTTGTTACGACAGTTCTGCTGTGATCCTATGAGGAGTTCTGTTCCATATCTTGGAAGTTCATGATCAGATCATAACAATATTTCTATGACACCAACTTGGAAGCATAACGTTTCAATAAAATAAAAATAAATATAATCGGTCCACAATTGACCGAGAAATCGGTAAACATACACGACATTCATCTACTGTTTCACGCGCGCCTCAAGGAGATGTCAGCAATTGTAGGGGTCCATCAGGGTCGAAGCCTACTGGAGCGACGGGTGATGCAATGGCAAGAAGGAACAGGAGTAGGTTTTTAGTCAGTAAAAGTCTGATCCGCTCCGCCTAAGGGCGAGGAATATCATTAGATGATTTTCCCAACTGGAAAAACAAAAAAGTAGTTCTGAATTTCACGCTTAAAGGACAATTTACTCTGAGTTTAAGTACTTAAATCTTGTTTAAACAAAACACAAATCCTACATTAGCTACAAAATTAGTCTAAATAAAATGGACTGGTCCCATTCGTCCGCTCTGGACAAAAAAATACTTGCCTCCCTCCGATTTTGGTCTGATTATATTCTATCCGCGTACCAAGTTAATTTTCTTGGAGACAACTCATGTTTTTTGATCGAAGTGCCTACCGACCATTGCTTATCTTAAAAGGTTGATCGTCTTTTAATGGAAAATGTGTCGTGATGACAATATGAATTTATTGGTCTTAAATTATCTGCCCCCCTAGCCAAGTTACAACAGTTTCGTTTTGATTCTCTTTTCGTCGATCGCCTTGAGAAGGCCACGCCTCCTATTCCTTTATTCAGACGTCATCTCAAAGCTCAGTCACTTGGTCAGAACAGGTGGCGTGGCCGACTCGAGGCGATCAACGAAAAGAGAATCGAAACGAAACGGTTGTAACTTGGCTAGGGTGGCTGGTTGGTTGTCTCATGAAACTGCCGCGTTGGTCTAGTGGTCGCAAATGCTACTGTTGAGCGTAAGATCCTGGATTGAATAATTTTTTTTCCGGTAAGAAATAATTAAATAACTCCCCCCCTCTCTACGCTCGGAAGAGCGTGAAGGAGTGACGTTCAAAATGGTTCGAAAGAATCACCTCGGCCCTGAAACGCATAAACAACTGAAGAAACACTGGTGGTATTTAATCATTGAAGGGGATGCAACTTGACATACATTTTCACTGTTTTTCATACAACCGCTCTTACGCTATTATGACGTTATTACACATTTTTCATAAGATATTTTGGAAACACAGTATCTTGTGGATATTATCTAGGCTTCAATTGAAATCAATTTATAAATTTGTGTAAAACTAATCCAGTAAAGACTTCTGAAAATCTGCTATTTTGCAAGAACTTTGACACTTCATAATATACTCAAAAATTAAAAAAAGTCAAAAAAATATATCAGTAGAAGCCTAGCAAATTTAATAAAAATTCTGAATGATAACAATTTTTTTCAAAAACATTTAAGGGTTTAGAAAAAAACGGGTTCAATGGTTAGTAAAAAACTTATCAACTAGAAGGGTTAGTAAGAAAACTTAAAACTAATGCCGTACTAACAATTGCAATCAGTACTTGATCACTGGCGCATCATGTTTATCGCCTAAAGTTCGAAGAATGCCATTGGAGTTGGTCCTAGATCTGCTCAGCAACGAGGCAGCCTTCTTCCTTACTATAGCGTAGAAATCATCCACACGTGCTAAAGCGAACATATCCGATCTGCACGGCACTGCAGTATCTAGGCAGCCCCAACAGCACTCTGAAGCCGGTATTATAAATGACCCACAGACCGCCCGTGTAGAATGATTAGCAACAAGCTTTAAATAAAGTAATTTTGACGTCATTACTACAACGAGCAAACCTGTGAGCCAACATATTGCATCTAACTGCTAGCGCCCTGCGTTCCCGTTCAATATCAACCTGATCCCTGAGGTCCCCGGTGAGATAGTGGCCTAAGTATTTAAACTGGCTAACCCTCTTAAGTGGCCTCCCATTGAGACAAACGAACGGCTCATAATGTATATATCTACCGGGGGCCTCAAAGATCAGATACTCACTCTTCCCAACATTATATTGCAGGCCATGGTTCGCCGCATACCTCTCACAAACAAGCAGCATCTCCCTGATTGAGCCAGCCGTTAGACCCAGCAGCACCATGTCATCCGCATAGCTTAAATTATTGACACAAGTGCCATCCATTTTGCATCCGACTGGTTTGCCACTAAGCTCAACGATCAACTCATTCACATACCTGTAAATTTACGTATTACCTGGATCAAGTTTTGTGAAATATTCGAGTAAATCACGGAATTACCGAATGCTAACAGAGTTTTGAAACCATGCTCAAAGTTGACGATAGGCGAGTGAAAAAGGAGCCTCTTAAAGCTAGAAAGGGCTTTCGCTCCATCCAGAACTTGACAAGTAATTTGATAATTTCCGACCTCAAGCAAAAGGCAGGATTGTTGAAAAGAGTTACCGCGGCTTTATAACACAAAGGGCATCTGGTCAAGCTCGGATAGGTTTTAGTCTGTAGAAGTCTGATACTTTCTCTCTCACTACCCAGGGCCATGGGTCGACTTTTGAAAGGAATAACTGTAGTCCTAGATGCACTAGATGACCTTGAGAAAAACCCAGGCCCGAAAAAGTTACTTGATGATTTGCCATGCCAAAAAAAAATGCTTACTACACGTAGTTAGGTACTACGCATTTTTTCGTCTGCTAACTCTTCAGGAAAAAGCTGTGATGTTTCTGTATCTATCTACATCACACAGGAACCATTTCGATACTTTGTTTCATGTATTTATTTGCGGTTTGTTCCAACAACTCGCTGGACTATAAAAATATTTTGCGTTATAAAAACACTGGGTTTTATTGCGTGTCAAAGTTTTTGTGGCAGTTACTTTACAACATGACAATGTATACGATGGCTGAATATACGACAAAGTGGGTGAGATGTTTGATAAAGCCATTTTTTGTTTATAAATGCATTTTAGTTGGTAGATTGGAAGGTTGAACTTTAGATTTAACAATAATAATAAATAATTTATATCAGACCAGCTTCCTCTGTCAGCGGCTTCGCTGACTTAAAAGTAGGTTTTTCTATACAATATTTGGACTCCCATTTCATCCCTTTAGGGGGTATATTTTGGAAAATCCTCTTTTAGAGCGTCATAAGAGGAGTCGATGTTAGTACAAATATTTTTTTATTTTATTGATGTGAACCAGTGTCTGACTGCGATCTCACCTAATTGCGAGCTTATAAACTAGTATTAGTAATAAAGTAATTGATATCTAAACAGTAGGTGGCAAGATCGGGTCGACTTCCCGATGCCGGTGGTAAATCACTATACGACTGCGTGCGCAGGATGTTGTTAGGACTGTCACGCACGCGGCGCATGTTAGAAGCGCACCGTTTGCGTATGATGGCCGCAAAGCCGTCTGTATCAGCCGCTACGACCATTGCAGAGGTACTGCAGTGGCGCGACAGCCCCATCAGCACCTTCAACGCATTATTGTAATTAATTAATTAAACAGACTCCGCACCCAATTCGGCTGCAGCAAAGACAATCTCCACAGGTGGGTGTTCTCAGACGGTTCCAATCTTCAGTGTTTGTGTGGCATCTCTCCGCAGACCTTTTTCCACCTTCCATCTTGCGTCACATGTTCACACGTAAAGGTCTAATGACAGCGTCATAGGACTGCCTAGGCTTTGTACTAAGTCGATATCAGGTTCTAAGAAAACTTTGTTCCGGTTGAAAATCATCAAATAACCGAGTGAATGGGAGTGTCAAACTAGTTACGTAGTTAATGGGAGTGTCAAACTAGTTACGTAGTGAATGGGAGTGTCAAACTAGTTACGTAGTGAATGGGAGTGTCAAACTAGTCACGTAGCATTATGCTAAATTGGACCTATTTGGCGCAGTCGTGAGAAACATTGTTGTTTATTTCACGCTTTATTTTATAATTTATGTACACACATCAGAAGAAGATATTTTATCATAAAAATTTGTAACAAAGGTATTGCTTATTTTAATAAAAAACTTCAATAGTTCATTATTTAACACCGACTTACAAAATTAAAGTTATTTTGCACTTTTTAGCGTTTTTTTTTTACATTAAAGTGGGTTGTATTTTTTTTCTGTAAAAAGTTTTTTATTTTACAGTTTTTAGTTATGGTACCACTACTAAAGAGTACCCCTCAGCCAAACTTAAATACCATATAGCCAGAGTGCCTCTCATGACAATTCTAATAATCAAACCAAAAACAGTTAGATTACGGTGCCTAACTTCTGACTTCATCATCAGATCAGTTCGATATATTCCCCCTCTTCTTTCAGTCAGTCATCGACTACACGTATAAACAAAGCAATTTTATTTGTTACGACGGTTCTGCTGTGATCCTATGAGGAGTTCCGTTCCATATCAATATTTCTATGGTTTTTTGTTGATGTTTTTATTTTATTTTTTTATTTTTAACTTTTCAATACTTGTTTGTCCATTGTGTGCCAAATAAAAATATTATCTTTCTTTCTTTTTTAAAACTTTTACTGAATAAAACCCACCCTTGTTTCTTCAGTTGCCCTTTGCGTTCTAGGGTCACGATAACTCTTTCGAACAGACCCAATATGGCTTTATTGGGCCCGCGTGGTGGACTGTGAACTTTCTGAGTCTGAGTGGGAACGTTTTGGGCCGGTTATGTTAAATAAATTACTATCTCTACGACAACTTAACTCTGGCCTTTTTCAGAAAAAGACCCGTACCCAGTGGAGACCCTGCCGACCTGCACCTACGCTCTGAGCGTCTGCCACAACGAGAAAGCCTGCTCCGTGCTCTTCGACCGATTCAAGAACGCTTGCAAGGCCCGTGATGGAGAATGTCGTATGGAAGACAGGTAAAATTTTGATGTATCATCATCATCATCATCGTTTCAGTCGATAGACGTCCACTGCTGGACATAGGCCTCCCCCAAATATCGCCACAATGAACGGTCCTGTGCGTCTGGCATCCATCGGATTCCCGCGACCTTCTGGTGAAGGTCGTCGGAAAATTTTGATGTATATGTCACCGATAATTACAGACTCCGTATGATTGTGATAAATCTTTATTAGTTTATAATTTCTCGATATGTTAGAAAAAAATCGTTTTGTTTACGATAAATCACATCCAAATTCAACATGGGTATGTTGAATTTGTAGTGTCTTATTTAGAAAAAATAGTTTAAAATTCCTCGCAATATTTTACAATCTTGCAATTTTCTGGTGACATATAGGTACAACATGTAACTATAATAATGCCCACCCTTCTACACATCTATTAGAAAATTAAGTTGCAATCATAACTTAAGCACTGACGGGCTTGCCGGACGGCGAGCTACCCATTGCTTGCCGTCCGGCAACCGTCCGGTAACCGTCCGGACCGAGCCCAAGTCGTCGACGGCGCGTACTGTTCCACGCGCGCCTCAAGGAGATGTCAGCAAACCGTAGGGGCCCAGCAGGGTCGAAGCCTACTGGGGCTATAGGTTGTGCAAAAGTGAACCCAGTGGACCTGGAATGAAGTCAAAGAAGGAACAGTAGTGGTTTTTAGTCAGTAAAAGTCTGACCCGCCCTCTCGCTCCGCCAAAGGGCGAGTGAAGTCATTTGATAATTTCACATCTAAAAAAAAGCACTGAAATTTTACTTAAAAATGCACTATTCAATCAGTTATTCTAATTATTGTTATCTACACAGCACATACAAACATGCTGTGAAAATGACAAACTTTCTCCACTTGTATCAAAATGTGTCTACTATTTTTTGGCTGTAAAAATTACACAGACCTCCAATAAAAACTTCCAATCTCACAATTTGCCGCTATATTTATAGCCAAAAAGAAAAACTCCAGCGTTCCAGCTCCAAGCCTGAAATAAACAGGCTGCTGTTAGATCGATACGTACGTAATACTCTATTTAAGAGCAGCAGTGCCATGAATTCATAATGGCCGCCATTTATAAATAGTCTAGACCGAATATAAACTGTGTGGTTAATATCTATTGGATTACGAAAGTATATCCGTGTTAATATTTAGTTGCTTAGTTTTATGTTTAACGAATTTTAACCGCTGAACTTTGTTTTATACCTGTAAATACAATTGTATTGTGTAAATAAAAATAAATAAATCCCCATACATATTAAAATAAAACAAATTCCATAATCCAAACTCAAAAACTACGGAACGGATCTTGGAGCAGTTTTCATCTATAGACGAAGGGCGGAATTCACCAATAAATCTCGTTTTAACGTATGGCTCGCATAATCGCGTTTAGCCGCTGTCACTAGTGTCACTTGTCAGTGTTTTTCTTTTGTTGTATTTTTGCAAGTGACACTAGTGACAGCGGCTAAACGCGATTATGCGAGCCAAACGTTAAAACTCGATTAGTTTTATTGGTAAATTCCGCCCTAATTCATGAGCCTATATTATACGCCTAAACCTTTTAGGCTTATAATATAGGTATATCAGATAGGTACAAAAGAAAAGCCAAGAGTTTTAAAATTTCTAACACCCATTCGAAGTTGCTAGTACATAATAAATGTCATCGTAATAGTCTTGTACCATTACAATTTCAGATCTGTGTATCAACATTATTATAGAGGTCACTCACACCTGCTAAAAAACTTCCTCAAAAATGTCTACAACAATCAAATACGAGAAATATCTCACAGACTAAGCTGTCGCGTATTTTTTCAGTTTCCATGGAGCTTTGTGCACATTCTTCTTCATAGAGACCTACGCATTGGAATGTGCATTTAGAATAATTTTTCTGACTGACAATCTATGCTGGACTGATTTGGCTAATTTTGGTCTTGAAATTTTTGTGATAGTTTCCCTGGACTATCACGAATATTTCAAGACCAAAATTAGCCAAATCGGTTCAGCCGTTCTCGAGTTTTAGTGACACTAACGAACAGCTATTCATTATATTTATATTTATAGATATTCCCTATTCAAAAGTGTATGTTATTGTTATTTGAAATAAATGTTTTGTCACCTTGTCACCATTTTATTAACCCACCTTTTTACCACCAGGGAAGCCTGTCGCGAAGCCTGGGCTGGTCTTCGCCTCTCCCCACTCTTCGGCTGCATCTGCCCCAACACGCACATGAAGAAACGATGTGACCGCATCTTCGCTGTGGTAAACCACAACCCGTGTGTTGGTGAGTCAGCACCTTTAATTGCTCACGCTGATGTGTTTTCGCGGGTTCTGAGTGAAATGTAAAAAGGATTTTAAGATTTTTTTTATATGTATTAGTATTTCCATCGTATGAACAGAACAATAAAACCTCGTCATCTTCTATAAACGGACTTAAAGTGAAAGCCACGGGCACGCATGGCCATCTTTTTGTTAGATGGCGTTGAACTCAATATTTTTATTTTATTTTGTTTTTTAGTGTATGAGTACATTATTAAGTCAAGGAATGCTACATTTTGATACAATTGGAGAAAGTTTGTTATTGCAACCGAGTGCTGCAGTGACAAAATTCCACGTTTATCAAACGACGTTTTTCAATAAACTTACGAAGAAATAAAGAAACGGGGATTAACGCGCGAGTCGTAAAGGTCACTTAGCGCCCAGCCTGATACGACAATCAATTGTGGCCGAGGCGAAATCGCGCACTTTTCGGCACTAGTGCAGAAAATAGTAAACTGTGTGCCTAAAAGTGGTAGGCATAAGAGCGGGTTTTGGAGTAAATATATTGAAAATGATAATTACTAAAATAGGACATTTCACTTTATGTTCCTCAAAATGGAACTAATTCTGACTATTCTTGTTTCTAACTATAGCGCGTCAATATAGCTAGATATATCGCTAAAGAGATTGTATATGCACTCAGCGCCATCTAGGCAAAACTTGCCCACGCTCGGGCCAAGAGCTTTCTCTTTAATAAGAAACTTGATAGACATACGTCATTAAGACATCCTTCATCATCATCATCATCATTTCAGCCGAAAGACGTCCACTGTTGGACATAGGCCTCCTCCAAATGTCACCATAATGACCGGTCCTGTGCGTCTCGTATCCATCGGATTCCCGCAACCCTCACCAGGTCATCGGTCCACCCTGAGGCCTTCCAACGCTGCGTCTTCCGGTATGTGGTCGCCATTCCAGAACCTTTCGTCCCCATCGACGATCTGTTCTGCGAGCAATGTGCCCTGCCCATTGCCACTTAAGTTTGGCGATTCTTCGGGCTATGTCTGTAACCTTGGTTCTCCTGCGGATATCTTCATGTCTGACACGATCACGCAAAGAAACTCCGAGCATAGCCCTTTCCATGGCCTTTAGAGTTTTTCTTTGAATTTGAGAAACTGCCATATCAACGCACAACCGAAATTACTAGTACTAGGAGAGTGAAATTATGCACAAGTCATCCTTAGACTTAAGCGAGCACGAAGAAAGGATTTTTTTTTTTAAATTCAGCCCCTAAAGGAATAAAACGGGTGTCTAAAGTTTGTATGGAGAAAGCTATTTTCACTCGGGCGAAGCCAGTAGCAGAAGCTAGTATTTTAATATTTTGTATAGCACTTCTGTTATATTGTCTATCCAAAGCTGGCTTAGATAACAATTCAATATTATATGAAATGCAAATCCTATTCGGAATTATCACAACTCTTTTAAAGTATATTTGCCTTGGAACGCAAAGGGCAACTGAAGGAACGTTGGGGTTTAGCCAGTAAAAGTCTATCACGCCCTCTCGCTCCACCCACAGCGGTAAAAGTGGTCTGTTCACTTCCCATCTCAAAAAACGGTCAGTTTTCGTACGATCTCCTTCGATATCACAATATCTTTTTGAAATATTCTCAGTATTAATTAACATAAGACCCGATAATAGCTTTCAACAGCTATTTCCCATCATTAATTAATCAACCTACCTTAGCTATTTTACATACTACAGAAAACAATAAAAACCTCAGTCCATTTTCTATACGCCAATGACAGCAAAGACCATCTTTTCTATTATTTATCATTCCGAACTACGACTTGACCTTTAAAATTATTAACTACATCAATCATATAGTCCATAAATAATTAAAATTACCAAACCGAGGTCTGTCCGAAACACGATAATATTAAAACTATAAATCAACTGAGAACGACTGTTTTTCTACTGAAATTGTGTGATATAGTAACTGTTCTATCATTTGCTGTAAAAAATAGACATTATTTAAAATAATGGCCAAACTTCTTTTTCTTGATGGTCTAGTGTTCACAAGGCCTATTGCCGTGCACAAGTCTTTTTTAGGGTACGGAACCCTTATAAGATCACTTTGTTGTCTGTCTGTCTGTCAAGATCCTTTATCTCGGGAACGCGTGGAGGTATCGAGTTGAAATTAAAACCATATACTAAGGTCTGCGGTCCCTTGTAGCTGTGAAAAAAATCAAACTGGAAAAAATAAGATACGGCCGTTTATGTCGCAAAAAAAAGTGTACGACACTCTCAAAGGAATCAAAATACAGAGGGACCGTTGATCTAGAATCCTGAAATTTGGCACGAAGCAAGGCCTCACAGCACAAATATAGGAAAAAATTCGACACTCCCTATGTCACACTTTTACTATCTTAAACCCACCTGTGTTCCTTCAGTTGCTCTTTGCGTGCCAAGACCATGGCATCTCTTTCATAAAATCCCGCAACTCTGGCGAGCGCAATTCCAAAAAAATCCTGAAAGGAATATTTTGTGATGTTATGTGACTGAGATATTAGAAAATCCATTGTTTCAAGGATATCGAAATACTAGCCAAACCCAATTGATTTTGGCTAGTTTTTTTTTGCATTTCAATATCCATAATACTCAGATCTGTGGACACTTGTAGTTGTAAAAAAATTAAAAATCTAAGTTAACGAAAAACAAAGATACAGCTATTTGTATCGCAAAAAACGTATATTTCAACACTCTCAAGGGAATCAAAATTCATAGGATACTCTTCCCGTTGGCGCAGAATTTGGCATAAAGCAAGGTCTTATAGCACAGGTATAAGAATAAATCTGAAAACAGTAAATTTGTTTCTGTGTAAATCTGCCTAGACTGACAACTAACCACAGCCTTGGTACCAAAAGAAGATTAAAACTTCAACAAACACAAACGTACACAATTTCTCTTTATCGAATCCTTAAAACCGCATTCAACCCGTCCGCCATCAACTCTCTGGAAACCCGAAACTATTTCCATTAGTGAGGGAGGATCAATACCGACGTTATCCGGGACTCATTCAATAACCACTCGGCCGGCCAGCTAATATAAAGGCTCTAACTAACCATTGACGAGTAAGTACATCTCTGGGACACAGATTAGACTGGTTCAGATGGGCGTCCGAAGGCTAGGTGATTTAGATTGTCAGTGAAAATTTAGATTGAACTACTTCATCATCATTTCAGCCGAAAGACGTCATAGGTCTTTATCAAGTTCCCCCACAACGACCTGTCCTGTGCGGCTTACATCCATCGGGTTCCCGCGACCCTCAGGTTGCCCTCCATTGTCCACGTCATAATTGGTAAATTTATAATAGAATCAATCATTCATAACAATTGCTACTATACCCTATTCAGGGAGCCGTGAGACAAAAAGTAAACAAACCATAAATAATAGTACTAAATCATCAGATACTGCAAACATTTTGCATTAAAATGCGATGTTTTGTCATCGGGCGGGTTATGATCAGCTATTTTTTTCACTATCGATCAACTTATTGACACGAGAGTGCCTTTTTTTATATATTTTCGTTGAATTCTTGTTATTCGCCGAAGAAAAAGCATGCCAAGAAAACGCCAATGCATTCAATAGAAAAGGAGACTGTTATTAATGTATTCAAACACGTCGAAGAAACTTGGCCGGAGGTACCTACATTGTTTTCTTTGTTTACATTTTGTCTCAAGCCCAGATGAATATAGATGAGTATAGAAGATACTACGCGCAGTGTTTTTCATTTTGATCATCATTTAGTCATTCATAATCAATAGCCTGTACAATATTTGCATAAATTGAGTGACATTTTGGGATATTATCAAACGCTAATAACTTTGCTGTATATGAATATTATTTATTGAGACTTTACTAAAATAATAAAAAGACCTTTTCTAATATGCCCTTTAAGTATTTGTACTAATTAAAAATTAGAGGTGTATAATGTCCCGTAGTTCAGTGTGCCTCTTGGTATAGGCGTATAGGCTTCCTCTAACATTTTCGACTGGGTCTGGACTCACACTACCTTTCATCAATGGTGACCAACCGCGACTCTAAGGTCATCATCCCATCTTGTGTGTTGGCGTCCTCTATATCGTTTCTTGTCATTCATCGGGTAGCATTTAGAGATAGTTTGTCCTTATTGTAAATATGAGGACTATGTGGATTGTCTTTTTTTTTCTTTTCAGTAATCTCATTATATGTCGGGCTATCCGAGCGTTTTCTACGGCCAACCCAAATGTCCTTTCCTTGGTATTATTCGTCAAGTGATTGAACTCCTAAGTATTCCTCCAACTTATCAGGTAATAGAGTTTTTCTTGATTGAGCTATACGAATACTGTCAAATGTTTGCACTAGTCCAGTCAAATCTGTGTGAATCTTTCCTCAAAAAACAATCTCGGACACTAATCTGCATAATTCTCATATCGTCGTATCCTCCGAATACTGCCCTAACGAACATAGGGAGCCCCTATGTTCGTTAGGGCAGTATTCTTTTTTTATTGCATAATCCAATTCTGCTCATCATACCACATATAACCAGTTCAACAAAACAATAAAAAAAGGTACAGTTTATCAAATAATTAGGTTTTCTAAAAAGCCAAAATTTTAAGCACTACGTTTTCATCGAAGAAAAAAGCTACAATCGCCGTCGCGCTCTCTTCGCGAGTAGTAGGGGTGCGCGGGCGCGGAGAGAGCGTACTAGCGCCATTCGGCCACTAGTCGGCGGAACGGGTTTTGTTAAATTGCAGTGTTGAATAAGTTCAAATATCATAACATCAACGAGTTTGTACTTAATTAACTCATTCTAATTACATAATGCGAAGTAGTGCTGGATTTGAGAAATAAGTTACATTATGCCTTTTATCTGCGGAAGAATAAAAGACAAAAACATAAAAATACACAAACGTAATTAGGGCTTCGTATCGCAATATAGTCATTCCATAGAACACAGCCACAATCACCATTATGGTTTTTTTCTATGTACCCAATAATGAAAATTGATTAACACAACAGAGAATAAGGATTTAAGGGACAAAATGCGTTTAAAATATAAAGATAATTTATTGAAAATAATCCTAGCCGAATCTTAAGATATCAATACACATTATATGAAATCACTAATACATATTTGATAATATTTAATTTAATTAAACACAAAAAGTGTCTTCTGAAAAGTTGCTATTATGCAGTTACGCCCTAGGATACGACGATATGATTTGACCATTACATAGTATATAGAGTTTGTTTCGGTATTTCAGCTAGGAAACACCGGCCTCACTTAAAATAAGGAAATTTTACGTATTTTTTTAAACCTCTAAATAAAAATCTTTTTCAATCCATTTATACAGTATATATCAGATGAAGTGTCCGGTCCGGACCAGCTCCAATTCTGTTGGTCAATTTGAGAAGCAAAAAAAGACCCATCAATAAAAACAGGTCAATTGATAGAATTGGTTCTTCTTTCTTTAACTCATCTACGTCACCACATAATCTGTGGCTTCAATATCCCGAGAACGTTTCATTCATTTCTTATAATCTTAGTGGATTGCTAGGGCGGGGATCTCGCGGTACGGGGCCCTAATCCCGCGGTAATCCCGCACTTATCCGTCCACCGGCCGCGTCAACTTCCAAGCTCTTTGGATCCCCTTAATATCATAAATTGATCTTGACTTTTTCCAAAAGTTTCATTATTATCTGTTAAGAACTTTTGTTCCTCAGGTACGAAGGATATTGAACTGAGTCGGAAGTAATCCTTCGTTTCAAATTTTAGTAATGTATTGTGTTGTGTGCTGCACGTTCGTCCCAGCTGTCAATTGCAGATCTTTTACAGTCGACACAGATGGTCAAAATTCCGGAAAAGGGTATCCTGATAACTAACTTCTCCCGCACTGGGTAGAGTGCTGTGATCACTCGGCGGAGGTGGGAGAAACTATTTCAAGCAGACTTTTACTGTCAGCGGTAAGACCAGATTTACTCTACGGCTGAGAAGTCTGGCCGACGACTAAGAGTCACGAGCAGAAAGTACATACAACGGAGATGGGTATGCTGCGCTGGTCGGGCGGGGTTACTCTTAAGGACAAAGTACGTAATAAACTTGTGAGGGGGAGTTTCAGGGTGGCCCCCATAACCCAAAAAAAAAGTGAGACTAGATTGCGATGGTACGGTCCCGTCATGAGAAGACCAGACGATCGACGTGATTAAAAATTGCCTCTCCATCGCATCGCTACAAGAAAGAGGAGAAGAGTAAGGCCCCAAACAACCTGGCTGTCAAATGTCCAGAGAGACATTAGAGTATTGGAACTTCACGAACAAGGCGTTCGAGATAGACATAAATGGCGTCGCATGATTGGGAAAGTCGACCCCGCGTAACGGAACAAAGGCTAGGCAGAAGAAGAAGACTTTTACTGTCTAAAACCCACCAGTGTCCCTTAAATTACCCTTTGCATTCCACGGCCATGTTAACTCTTGAACAATCCCACAGCCCGAATCCCTGGTCTTCACAATCTCCTATTAGTTAGACCAGATTTTTTAACCTCAAGGAACTTTTTCAAAACAATATTATCCGCATTTCTTGACTTAAAAACACTTCATAATTCTTTCGCCAACCATGTCGACATTTTCATAATTTGTCACAATAAAAATTACTCACAATAAAAAAAAATCCAAAAGCCCAAGAGTTTCCACTTTATGGTTTAATGTCACGAAGCCCATAATAAGCTGGTCATTGTAATGGCCTGACGTCATTTGGTCACGTGTATGTGAAAATAGAACAATCAATACTGTTTTTTTTTTTTTACTTTACAACGACTAAGGAATTAATATTAGCAGTCTGGTTATAGATTTATTTTTAAAAGTGTGTTTAAGTTTATAGGACTTTAATATGTAAGAGGTCAATGCGATTTATGAGGTCTGGGCAATGGTATGATTTCAAACAGTTACCGTCATCCCACCCATATGCACAAAACGTTTTGGGAACACATTCAATATCCGTACAGCTAAGGAGTGGAATTCTCTGCCGGAATCTGATTCCTGATAGCTACAGCCTAGAGATCTTAATCTAGAGCGAAACTACATATTCACTCTAGACAATTTTCAACATTCTTGCCATTTTTTATTTGTTTTTTCGACTAGGTGTATGTTTTTAAGGTTCCGTTACTCAAAAGAATAAAACGGAACCCTTATAGGATCACTTAGTTGTCCGTCGGTCTCCGTCTGTCTGTCTGTCACTCAGGTCTGTGGTTAACGAAAACAAAAGATATGGCCGTTTACGTTGCAAAAAACGTATATTTCGACACTCTCAAAGGAATAAAAATTCATAGGATATTTCCCGTTGATCCAGAATCCTGAAATTTAACATAAAGTAAGGTCTTATAGCACAGGTATAGGAATGAATGTGAAAAGAGTAAATTTGTTCTTACGTCACAAAAAAAACTTTGATTTGATTCGGAATAATCTTCGAGACTCCATTCGGGAATTGAACCATTTACTTAGGTAAATTTGTACTGAACCCTCAGTGCGCGAGCCCAACTCGCACTTGCCCAGTTTTTTGTGTTTTTAATTAAGTACCTCGAGCTTCACTAAGTTAACGCAATATATAACCAATTATTATAATCAAAATGTTATTCCGGAGTAGCCCAGTCAGTAGAATACCAATTAAAACACAAAAACACGGACTCATTTGATCTCCTATTCAAATTCAAATTGTAGATTGAAAGTTTATCTTATTTGCAAAGAGAAAATATATCAAATCATTAAGAAGAAAATTTGAATTCTAATGAATAGTAAATTAAACATAAATCGTAGGAAATCTCGCTTACGTAGCTTTGATCTATTTATTTCTTAAATTAAATAAACAATAAACCATGAGTTTAATTAATATTGAAATGAATTATTTAGTTCTTATTGAAAGAGGTTGAGTAGCAAATTGAAATAAACCAAACTACCGCACTAATATTACAAAGGCAAAAGTTTGTATGTTTGTGTGTGTTTGTTACTATTGTTCAAGCTCAAACGGCTGAACTTTTTACCATCGGAAAACCCGACATACGGCGAGTGTCACCCTTTGTTCTTGACACCACTACGATCCGAAAAACTAAACGTTTCGCCTCGTCGTTTATACCGCTTACATCGAAGAAACCTTAACATTAATTTTTTTTTTTTATTTATTTATGTAGGCACAAATATACAAAAGAAGATATCGTATTATAAAAAAATTGTCCAAAGGTACTGCTTATTTAAAAAATAAATTTCTTCTAGCAGACCTGCGAAAGGAGAGATTAGAAGAGATGTAGACTATAGTGTGTAGAAATAAGAAAAGAAGAGTTTGTGAAATCTCATCTTTCACAAACAAACAACTTTTTTTTCTCATCTTTTATTTATTTATTATATAATTTATTATACACCTCATAATATACTATTGCTACTGTTCATTATACTGGAATGTACTTGTAATAAGACTGAATATCTTTTATCAGTAAAAATTAAAGGATACCTCTCAGTAAAACCCAAGAACCACTGTTTATCCTATGTCTACACGTAAATGAATTATCATCTAGTTATTATTGATTTGTCAGATTTCATTTTTACTTTACTCTACATACATATTACATTATTTACATTTAAAAATACTAACTATAATTACAATAAAATAAAATAAATAATAATAAAAACCCTAATCTAATTACAACTAACTAAAACTAAAATATGGCGTCAAAAAACTCTTCCACATCGCTGTCGACTGGTAATGTGCCCAAAAGACTGGCGGCATTGCCACGCTGTATGGCAATGCTTATCCTCTGTCCGAGGTAAAAGCCAGCCCTTGGGTCACGCGAAGTGTCAACTAGACGTTTTGACAGATCTTTATACAACTTGTGAGCACTCGGACCCCACGAACCGAGAGTTTCAACCCCAAACGGTTCGAAAATATAACTTCCAACAAGGTTATTATATTTTCGCCGCTTGAGGTTCTCCGCAGCCGCAGCGGCAGCACCAGCACAACACGACGAGCTAGGAAGATGGGATGGCGCAAGAGTATCGACACAAGTAGCGTCCCATACTAAAGGCCTACCCATCTTCCATGGGAATAACGACATGCCGTCCGGTCTCTTGCCATCGTCGCGTGCCAGGCCATGGGGTTCCAATACGGCTGGAACGCCGACGGAGACAAGAGCACGTCTGGTGATGTCGTTGATATTCGCGTGTCGTGGTATGCGACCCGCACTTCGGCTGCATGACAGACCGTGGTGTCCGAGGCTGTTGACGACTTCGCCACAGTGACAGCGATGAGGAGAACAACAGGGAGCGCCTAGACGTAAGGAAGCAGCGAGGCGGAAAGTATTATCATCGAGCAAGGTGCCTATGTTCGATGATGGTAGTGCGTGAAGCCAGAGACCCGACTCCCACTCTCCCACAGCCAGCAGGCGCGCACGCTCCGCAGGAGCAGTAGATGTTTCAATCAAGTTTTTTTGAACTTCTTTGCAGAGCGGCTCATCCCACCGTCTTTGGGAAGATGGTTCATCGGGCGGATTAGAATTCGGGCAAGCGAGTCTCCAGGTATCTATAGCCTCGACGAAGCACGGCACATTGAAATCACTCAGTGAGGGAGATAGGATATTCCTGATTAATTTCTCAGTGCCGTGAACCGAGGATATAAAGGCTGGTAAACTAATACTAGTAATTTTGCGGACGCCGAGGCCACCCATACGGATAGGAAGGGAAGCTTGAGCCCAAGCTCGGTCATCCATGGCCACGTTTAAAATTAACGTGAGAGTATGCCGGATAATTTGGTCCATTTTTTCCAAAAGATGGGGATGTTTCCATAAATGAGAAGCGCGAAGGAAATATGTTAATTTAGGGCCGAAACAGCAGAAACGAATTATGGTGATGGCCGAATGCATATTAATTTGTAGTAATCTTTCCGAAATATCATTAAAATTTTGAATTTTTTCCTCAACAAAATTGGGAAAGGAATCCTCGAAAATAGGAGATCCTAGGAGACGAAGGGAGCTTTTTTCAATAATTTTAATTTCTGGGGCTATTGTGTTAAATTTGGAAAGAGTCAGATGTCTGTATTATTGATAACACTAAACTAATACTTAAAACCATAAATTAGATGTTCAAAAACAGGGCATTATTATCAGGTGATAGCGTTAATGGCCCTACTATAAAATCCAAACGAATAAGTACAAAATGTAATCCCATTTGAGATGAAAACCTGAGCGGACTCTGATTTCACAGAAAAACTCTTAATGTTTGAATTTCACTCGGCCTCGTTAAGTGTGGGGCAAGACATAAGCGATAGCGGGTCAGTAGTATAATATTCTGTTTATTTTTGTACAATATTTTATATTAAACAACAAAGAACACCAAACCTTTTTCAATACACTTACTCGAAAACCCGCTCTTATCCCACCGCTTTTAGGCACGCAATAGACTGTTTTCCGCACTTGTGCAGAAAAGTGCACGTCTCCCCCGCCACAGTTTTATTACATTTATAGTATCCAAATGGGCGCGCGTCGACCTCACGAGGCGCCGCTCAGCCCCCGTTTATTAATTTCTTCGTAAGTGTATTGAAAAAAGTCGTTTGATACACGTGCAAATTTGACACTGCAGCCCTCGGCTCCATAACACACTCGCCTACGGCTCGTGTGAATTCCGCCTCGGTCGCAATGACAAACTTTCTGCACTTGTATCAAAATCTACTATTTCCTAAAACAGCATCAAAATTGGTTATATGTATAATGAATAAAATAAAAATTATAGTAAAACCTAAATTTACTGAAATAAATGAGAGAGCTACTCTGCCTAGCCGTTAGTCGGGCGTAACGCGGTACTATCGGAGGACGGGACTCCAGGGCGCGATGCAAGCTCGGGTACGACAAAATGTACGTTGAAGTGTCATCTCTGAACTTATGCTATTTTCAAAAATACATTACATATCACACTTTACCTAAGCTCTTGATTCCAACATTTGAATAGAGGAAGCCCCCAATTTCAATATTGTCGCAATTTATATATTTTTGGATTCTTATACCAGATCCCGCTCTAAGATTCTAGCTTAGGCCACCCCCTCCAGGAGTTCGGATTGTAACACGAAGCGACGGATTAAGGATTAGTGAGATTTAACAAACAAACATAAAATAGACGACGTAATTCAAGTCTTACACTTTTGCTTCAGATTCTGAGGCGTAAGCTCTTCTTGAGACGTTGTAGAAAAATGTGAATTTAACAGAAGATTTCAATTGAATTTCATCATTTAGTCTGGCTAGACTAGGTCAGCTTTCAATGTTGCCTATTTTATTCGGATTACACCATATTATTTTACTGCCCTATTGTACTAGTGATCGAAAACACGTCTGTTGCTGTTCTGATTTCAATCAATCCTGATGATGATGACGATAACACTCGTTCAAACTTGGTACGATCAGACCACGAGTTTGGTTCGCTCTCCGAACCAAATCTGTGCATCTTTAGACCGATCATAATCATTATTATTGGAGGTCCGGGAACGGAACGTGCACTTGACGTCGTACGCCAAGCAAATGTCCGATCCGTTCGTCAGTTGCGAGAACGGATTTGCGACCATGACATTCAAAGTAAGATTGTTTCGTTCTTATTTCAGTGTGGGTAAGAGACAGAGCTATACAGGTTGTCTAGCGCCATCTCTTACCCACACTGGAAATAAGAATGAAACAATCTTACTTTAAACGTCATGGTCTTGGTCGGCGGAATTGGTCTGTCGAACCAAATTCGAGCGTATGTTAATACTTTAAAGGAACTACCAATGTAACCAGGTGTAACTAACTCGTTTGGCATTTCATTAACCCTTTATTAACTGGTTGCGTCGGTTTTGTCCGATGAGTGTTTTCGTGTCCTATTCGCCAAGGTCATGTGTTTGCGACTGGGTACTCCATCTCGTCTAGCTCTTCAATCCTCATAGGTGACAAAAGAGCTGACGAGATGGAGTATTTGGTCGTGGATGTGCAATCCTAGCGGAATTAACACGGGAGTGTTTGTCGTATACATATTTATATCCATCGTAGGGCCTGGTTAAAAGGCTAAAGGTTACTCAACACAAATAAACTAAAACTCCCAATGATATTTACTATTATAATAACACAAGGTACATAAGTTATCGACTTTTAAATGTCAATTAATTCCCTCACAACGAACTAAAATAGTGTAGGTAAGTACCTAACAATTATTACCAAACTCTGTTTATAGAACTAATGAAGAAAATTTCAGAATAGTTCAGTGAAGCGACAATCAAAAGTCCATTTGGATTTCCAGAAAGGAATTAGAAATTATCTATATATATAAAAAAAGAAACTGACTGACTGACATATCAACGTACAACCTAAACTGCTTGGACTAAAAGCTTGAAATTTTGCACAAAGCTTCCTTTTATGACGTAGGCGAGCACTAAGAGAGGATTTCCCAATATTCACCCCCTAAGGGGATGAAACGGGGGTCCAAAGTTCGTATGGAAAAACCTAAATTCACGCGTGCGAAGCCGCTGGCAGAAGCTAGTCTTCTCTATACACTGACATATCAACGTACAGCCGAAACTACAGGGCCTAAAAGCGTGAAATTTTGCAAAAGTTTCCTTTTATTATGATGTAGGCGATCACTAAGAGGTCTTTAAAAAATTCGTCACCTAAAGGGATGAAGCAAAGCTTCAACGTTTTGTATGGAAAAACCTACTGTCACACAGGCAAAACCTCTAGGAAAAGCTGACTGCGACAAGAATTTCCATTCTCTTTATACTCACAATAAATGTGTTCCCAAAACGTTTTGTACATGATTCTAAATTTCTAAATCAATCTCCTAATGGAATAATAAATGACTTACTTGGATCACAAAATATAAACTAAATTAGTAGGTATTAAATTAGAAACCTATTTCTTGACAAAATCGATACATATTTAATGCCCATTTACCTTCGTAATTATACGTTCTTGGTGTTTCTATTTTTACGTAAGTTTAAGTAGCTTTGATATTTCCAGAAATATCAAAGCAATCCTACTGATATTATAAGAGCGAAAGTTTGTATGTGTGGATGTATGGATGTAGATGTATGGATGTATAGATGTATGTATGTAGATGTATGGATGTATAGATGTATGGATGTATGTATGTAAGAGTAGTAGTAGTGTATTATAAGAGCGAAAGTTTGTATGTGTGGATGTATGGATGTACGGATGTATGGATGTACGGATGTATGGATGTAGATGTATGGATGTATAGATGTATGGATGTATGGATGTAGATGTATGGATGTATAGATGTATAGATGTATGGGTATATGTATGTTTGTTACTCTTTCACACAAAAAAAATGAATGCAGCGAATGAAATGCGCAATGGATTACGATGAAACTCGGTACACGGGTAGACCATGTCCTGGAATAGCACATAGGATACTTTTTATTCCGGGAGTATGGTCCCATGGAATAATTTTCTACGACCACGTGAGCGAAGCCGCAGGCAGCAGTTAGTATTAAATACTTTGATTACATCTCTTTAATTCGGCAAGTTGTTGTGCGAAGAAATGCAAAATGATTATCTGCGTATATAAAAAGCTAAAGTTAGAACTACACTGTGCACACGTGTACCACTTACGCCGATCTGGACGCGTGGGTCTCCATATATTTTATATGTGCAAACTAGACTTGTAGAGCTACACCAAATCCACGCCACAAAACGTCGTTCTACGTACAATTCAGGCGTGGTCCACGTGTGCGTCGGTCTAATGTAGTTCTAGCTTAAGTCCTGATTCACTCACTGACACATCAATGCCCAACCCAAATTTTTGGGCCTTGAACGTTAAAATTTTACATAATTATGTAAACATCATAAAAGGACCCTCACTTTTATGATGTATACAAATAACAAGAAAGGATTTTCTAAAATCACCACCTAAAGGTGTAAAATATAATATTCCAAAACTATCACACAACGCCGTCTAGTCCCAAGCTAAGCAGAGCTTGTATAAAGTGAGAAATGAGTATATTAGAGGAAGTTCGAAAGTGGCGCCAGTCACTGAAATGTTGAAGGGAAATCGTTTGTCTTGGTCATGTTAAGAGGAGGGATGAAACGCATGTTACTAAACGAGTTCTTAGTATAAATGTAGATGAATGGAGAGGGAGAAGGAGGCCAAAGAAAAAATGGATGGATTGTGCGAGAAATGATATGAAAGAAAAGGGAGTTAGTGATAGTGTGACGGGTGACAGGACAGAATGGAAGAAAAAAACGTGTTGCGCCGACCCCAAGTAATATGGGATAAGGGCAGTAAGAAGAAGAAGAGGTACATATTATAGATAAATTACACCCAGACACTGAAAAAATGATCGTGCTCATCACACGAACATTTGTTCAGGGTGGGAATCGAACCCACGACCTCCGGCATAGCAGTCAGGGCCACTAACCACTAGACCAACAGGCCAGTTATGAAAAGAAGGAGAAACCTACTTTCAAGCTAGCTAAGCCGTAGGTAGAAGCTTGTCTATCCCCATATAGGTACTGATATTTTGCGAGGGGATGTTTTAAGGTACTTCCAATTATTCTTATTAGAAACCTAGCTTAATTAGCCTTCGGTGAGCAATAGGTGGCTCACCGTCCTGTAACCGCGAGGACTGAGCCCAAGTCGTTGACGGTGCGTAGTGTTCCACGCGCACCTCGTGAGAGAATGAAGATGAAGAGATGTCAGCAAACAGTAGGGGCCCAGCAGGATCGAAGCCTACTGGGGCCATGGGTTATGCGAAAATGAACCCCGGAGCCCAGGAACGAAAGCAAAGGAGGAACAGAAGTGGGTTTTAGTTTGTAAAACCCTGATACACCCTCCCGCAACGCCCAAGGGCGAAAGATGTTATTAGATGATTGCCCATCTAAAAAAAAAATTTAAATCAGCCTTATGAATTTCCCACTGCTAGGAGAGGGAGAAGGATTACACGCGGGCCCAGTGCAGGGTGGTGGATGTCACTTGTCTTCGAATTTTTGGTTCTAGTACCTGCCAGCCCCCCTAGCCAAGTTACAATCGTATCGTTCGCGCCAAACGCCTTGAGTAGGTCACGCCTCCGATTCCTTTGTTCTGACGTCATCTCAACGCTCAGTCACGTGGTCAGAACAAAGGAATCGTAGGCGTGGCCTACTCGAGGCGTTCAGCGCGAACGAAACTATTGTAACTTGGCTAGGGGGGCAGTTTTCTCACGGTGTGGGAAAATAATTCCTTCCTTCCTTCCACCGTTTTGAGAGCAGTTGTGATGAAATAAATTACACAAAGTAATGCGCCTAGTTGGGTTTGAAACCACGACCTACAAATGGTAAGTCGGGACCGTTACCACAGGGCCACCACTGCTCTCACTGAGCCACCACTCATCTACTACTCTCCCTAGAAACCTAGGCCATACAACTAATTCTAACTTTACATAGCTGTACCTCTCAAGACAATTTGGACACTGACTAAGGGCCGATGGCACCGTCCCCCAGCTAATTGCCCGTTAAACAAACAATTCGTCCGCATTGTGAGCGCCAATAAAAAGTTCTTGTTGATTTATCGTTGACATTTCAAAAATTAAACGGTCGACGATGGAAGGTAATTTTGTGATTTTATTTGAACGTTTCCACTTTACATACACTACATAGGTCACTATAGCTGTGTTGGGTGGCGCAATTTCTTTTTTTTAATGGTTTTTTGAAGATTTGACTGTCTTGAAGTTACTCTGTCCGACCAAGGAGTGACTCCAGAAAAGACTGTGACACAGTGATCACGAGCCGCCGTGCACACCTGGACCCCTTTATAATCACCCCAAAGACCCCATAAGTCACGGGACCCTTTCGTATGTTGATGATGTACACAGCGGTGATTTTGTAATTTTTTTGCTCTAGTCCCGTGTTATATGGGATCGGCACAACACGTTTTTTGCTTCCATTCTGTCCTGTCACTCGTCACGTTATCACTAACTCCCTTTTCCTTCATATCACTCCTCACACAATCCATCTTTTCTTGGGCCTCCCTCTCCCTCTCCATCCATCCACATGTATACTTATAGCTGTTTTAATAGCATGCGTTTCATCCCTTCTCTTCACATTCACCAAGAAAAACGATTACCCTTCAACCTTTCTGTCACTGGCGCCACATTTTTGGTGGTTTTTAGTGCGATAAAAATCCCACACTCCTTGATAATTTCTCAATAAGCCCAAGCGTCTTTTGAAGGTTTTTTCTTTGATAACAGAGAAAAAACAAGTTTGCCTTGAATTGATGTTATAATCAATTAGATTTGTTCCGCGCCGTCGCTCCCTGAGTATATTTTAGGGCATTTTCTGGGGTCAAAAATAACTAAAAACTCTCAATGATAATCAGTGATCGGAGGAGGTAGATTGAATTGGGGTCATTGTTCCGAAACGTATATATTATTTTTATTTTTTCATCGTGCATCAGGTGGGATTGCAGTTAACTGCGATCCCACCCGATGGTAAGCAGTGATGCAATCATTGATGGTGACCTAAATTATAGTTGGATGGAAAGACCGCAGCAGGCAAATTGTTCCAGTCCTTCGATGTACGCGGTATAAACGACGAAGCGAAACGCTTAGTCCGGACCGTTGAAGTTTCAACAATGTAAGAGCGGATACTCAACGTACGTTATTATGTTCAGATATTCTGAAAATACATAGGGTCAAAGTAATTTCAAGAATAAATAAAATGTTTCTGAAATAAATAAGCAAGAATTACTCAAAAGCATGTAGAACCTTATTTGATCCACTTTCGTAAATTTGGTATCGACATATTCCTAAGAAATACAGAGTATTTTCAATTCCTAATCCACCTACACGTTCCTGGTCCGTTTGATCACAGTTCTTCCATTTCTTTAGATACATCTGCTGAGAAAATATTTATGATAATAATATATTCAACTTAGTCAAACATCCCGTAAGTATGTTATTGTTATTTTTGTACATACATTTATGTATTAGTCTTAAATATATTTTCTTAATGTTTCTGACAACAAAAAAATCGGGTTTTGTTTTCCTAGTTTTGGTCTGAGTCTTAGTCCTTGAGCTACATTTTTGTGCTTCGCCCTAGAGCGGGAGAAGTCATTAGATGATTTCCCACTTCAAAAAAAAACAATAGGTAAGCGGCAGTGATCTCTCGCGCCATACAAGCCATGGTCTAGAGCGAGGAGGAGTGGCAGGCGGACGCCTCCTTCTGCGAAGCAGTAATGCTAGCAAAGGAGGAGGCCGACCGCGCGAGGCAACGGTCCTCTCGCCCCAGCCGCCGGGATTCCGATCCCGATTACCGGCCACCGTAGGCGCGGGCTTGCTGACAGCGAGCGATGGGTAGCTCACTGTCCGACCGTCCGGTAACCGTCCGAACCGAGCCCAAGTCGTCGACGGCGCGTATTGTTCCACGCGCGCCTCAGACTCAGAGAGATGTCAGCAAATCGTAGGGGCCCAGCAGGGTCGAAGCCTACTGGAGCCACGGGTAGTATGAAAGTGAAACCCGGGGCCCAGGGACGAAGGCAGAGAAGGAACAGGAGTGGGTTTTTGTCAGTAAAAGTCTAACACTATCTCCCGCTCTGCCCAAGAACGGGATTTGTCATTAGATGATTTTCCCACCTAAAAAAAAACCATAGCTGTGATCGATTCCAAACATACTGCTTTCAAGAAGTGCTTAGGTATATTATGTAACACATTGTAAATAGACCATTGACGTACTAAACCCTATTTTCCCATATTCAACAGAAATGAAACGGTCGAATAAATGGCTGTTTGTTCCCACTCAGTTAGCAATTCACTTCAACAACATTCGCTCACAACAAATTTCAGTTACAGGGAAATCATTTCCCTTTGTCTAATACCGGCATAGTCCGGGAGCCAGCGGTGAATTTAAGCACGTTTTGAGGAAGAAAGCGATTTCTGTTGCTTGCAGGTATTTTGTTGGAGATTTGCCTTTCTTATTAGTAAGGATAGATAGATAGATATATATATAAGGATGTTTAAGTGCTTTTTTTTAAACCATCACACAAGCCGTCTAGTCTCAAGCTGAGCAGAGCTTGTGTTATGAGTACTAGACAACAGATAATTGATATATTTCTAAATACATACATATTATAGATAAATTACACCCAGACACTGAACAAATGTTTGAGCTCATCACACAAACATTTTGTTCTGGGTGGGAATCGAATCCTCGACCTTCGGCGTAGCAGTCAGGGCCACTAACCACTAGACCAACAGGCCGGTCAAAACAAGTTATCACACAAATATTAAAAAGTTAGAAGTAAGAATTAGGTTATACAATTCCGACGCACACTCCCCGAAATGCAACCGGTAGAAAACCGACAGGCTAGCAACTCGGCGTCAATGCTCAAGTTCGGGCGTGAAGAAGTAACAAACATACACAATTAATATCAATTTTTCATCATTATATTACTTGTCAAAAAACAAAACACAAGAAAACGTCCATTAATTTAATAAACAAAATATTTTTTATTAGTTTATGTGAGGCGTCATAATAATAGAAATGAGCGTTTATTGGATTTCATTTAGTAACCTAATAAATGAAACAGTTTTTTCCTACTTCTTCATTTTTACTACTTAAACTAATAATTATATTTTTAAATTACATAATATCATCACGCCTTAACACAATTAAACAATAAACAAAACCATAATTACATTATTATCATTCAATTATTTAAATTATTTTGTTGAGAGACGCTTACAATATACACAAACATAACACGTCTCATGTCACGGCAACGTCACCAGCGTTCACGCCGCGACCCCAACGTTCACGCCGCGACCCCAATGTTCACGCCGCGACCCCAACGTTCACGCCGAGTACCATGAGTGTAGCGCAAAGTACCAATAACTTCAATCGAATATTAATTTTGGGAGAAGTCAAGGGCCCACACAATATGGAAACAAAGGGGCCCATTCATCGCCCTTTGTCCCAACCACTTTGAGGTCTCACCCTAAAGTAAACCTTTTTGAAGATTTCTTTTCCCTTTGACAAGGAGTTTCCCTCATTTTACTTTAGTAGTGATTGTGGGTTACTGTTTTAGTTTAGCTACTTGTTTTCGTATGTGGTTTTCATACAAATAAAGTGACTCCAACGTTCTCGTTCGTTCGTCGTTTGTTTTGATTAGTTTTTTTTTTTAAATGGTTTTTAGTAATCCATTGTTATGGATTTGATCATGGTTTAGTGATGTTTCGAGTTGTAACTTTTATTTTGAAACTCCCACATTATTACTTTGTATATATATTGTGTCGTCAAAAAGATTTAGTTATATTTATAAAAGGAGAAACTGACTGACTGACATATCAACGCATAGCCGAACTACTGGGACTAGCAATGTCAAATGCAAAAAGTTTCCTTTTATGGCGTAGGCGAGCACTAAGAAAGGATTTTTCAAATTTCAGACCCTAAGGGGATGAAACAGGATTGTAAAGTTTGTGTGTTTGTTAGAAAAACCTACTTTAGGTAGAAGCTAGTTTAATTATTTTTTTTGTGGGAAAATCATCCAATGACATCTCGCGCTTTTGGGCGGAGCGTCAGGGTTTGTCAGACTTTTACTGACTAAATACCCACTCCTGTTCCTTCTTTGCCTTCATCCCAGGGCCCTGGGTTTCACTTTCACACTACTCGCGGCCCCAGTACGCTTCAACCTTGCTGGGCCCCTACAATTTGAGAAGCTAGTCTAGCATATGCTTTATCTCCAAGGAACTTATGCATTTCACGATTAGAATTTAGACTGTCCAACGAAGTTCATGCGGCAGAATTTTTGAAAAATATAACTTGAAATGCTAAAAAGAGGAAGGAAGTAAAATCCAAAACTATAACTCTCTATAATATAACTTTCCAAACAAAATTATCAACAAAATGCCGACCCTTCACTTATAGTAACCCTCAACCGACACTCCAATTACGAAGGTAAATAAACCTTAAGTACATTATGTGTCCCTGTCATACCTAAATCAGGTACAAATAATATTTGGAAGTGGAATAATTTAGTACAAGTTGTCGCTCATATTACTCTAATAGCACCTGATAATGTCTAGTAGGACATAACCTGACAGTGACCTGACAGTTTTCTAGTTTAACGATTTTTAAGTGCTGGATATTATGACTGTTAATATTATTGTCTAGGTGGAACATCAAAATATCATTAGCTTTTACGTTTGCTCTAGAGTAATGACCCTTAAAATGATTACATAAGTATTTTGCCCTATTTTTTACAAACATATTTATCAATCTGGATAATATAAAATTTATATTCTTAAAGTATACTAAACTCCAAAGCCTTGAGCATCGACGCCGAGTTGCTGGCCTGTCGGTTTTCTATCGATTTCGTTTCGGGGAGTGTGCGTTGGAATTACACAATTTAATTCCACCGAATCCGTTCCATCATCGGACTAATAGACGTACGGCGGTGCGCCATCAGTACATGGACATCCCACCCATACGTACAAAACGTGTTGGGAACACATTCGTTATGCGTACAACTAAGGAGTGGAATTACCTGTCGGAGTCTGTGTTTCCTGAGAGCTACAACCTAGGGGTCTTTAAGTCAAGAGTGAATACATTACTTCTAGGCTAGTGCTTCATCGTCGGCCACATCATCGCTTACCATCAGGTGAAATAGTGGTCAAACGCGAGTCTTTCAATTAAAAAAAAAACTATTTATTTTGTCACAAATTTTATCAAAAGATCTTGAATCAAAAACTCAAGTTCACATAAACTTATACGAGCATGAAAATAAATTGATGAAAAGTAATCAATCTACGAACTCAATTATCCACTACGCCCAATATTGAAATTCCATCGGAGGTGACCCAAATAATAAAACAAATTTTGTAGAACCAAAGTAAATAAACTATAAAATATAAAACAGTAAAACTGGCGTTGAACAATAACACGGATCATTTTGTTGGTCCGAAAAGCAAATAGGTCGTAGAAAGTTTGGAACAGCTGTGGACCGAGGATGCTGCCCTGCAAAACTAAGATATTTGACGCTTAATAATAGCAAATCGACTAAATTAGTTTTTTAGAAATCAATGGAGCTAACCTGCTGTTTAGTTTATTTTACATATTGATGCTTGTCCGTCTATAGTTTGAAGTTGTCACTATAATTTTCTGAATTATGGTGGATGGATAGGTTTATCGATTACTCTTGTTAAGTCAACTTCTATGAATGTTTATATAGATTCAAGGCCTAACACAATAAGCCATGACCTGAATTTGAGCCTGAGCGGGGTTTGTTTTCACGCGAATTACCAAAAAAATCTCCGATTTCGCTACATTTTTATGGTTTTTATATTAATTGTCGCCGAGATGACATTGGTGTTGAATGTAAACATTTACTTACTTCGACAATTGGCCTTCTGGTCCTTATACAATACTTTCTATTCGTCTATATTCAGCAGTGTACTCCAAAACGTAATCCACGTTTCAAATCTGAATATACCATCAAGGGAAGCTTATCAGAATTCTAGCTAGCCCTAGTGTAACGTTGTTGCATACGTTGACAAGTAACATGCACGTGACAGTCGTTTAATTGCAATGATAATGGACTTGCCATCTCTGTCGTCTGCCGAATAAAATGAATGGAAAATATCCTCATATAGTACTTGTTGTGACTTAAAAGGACATTAGGTGATGGTGTTGTATGTTTTCCTTTGTCATTTTATTTCAAATTGGACATAATAACTCTATTCTTCAGCCAAAATGCAACAGTGGCTAATAGTATTTTATATTAATTAACGCGTACCAAATAAGATCCCCACTTAAAAAGGCCGTATCACGTACTATTTTTGAGACTTTTGACCTTAAAAACTATAAAAATGCGTATACACGGAATTCACCAATGAAACTAATCGCGTTTTAACGCTTGGCTTGCATAATCTCGTTCAGCCGCTGGCACTAGTGTCACTTGTAAAAATACAACAAAAGAAAAACACAGACAAGCGTCACTAGTGACAGCGGCTAAACGCGATTATGCGAGCCAAACATTAAAACGCGATTAGTTTTGTTGGTGAATTCCACCCTAAATTACACTTTAAATAAGTATTTAACTAGTTACTCTTATTTTAAACTCATACTAAGTCAATCAAGGAAAACAAAAAAAAAATACTCCATGGTCAAACTTATTTTCCTTTCTGCCAGCTCTATGTCCACAACTCCGTGTGACTATGTAGCGGTCGTTTGTCGGGCAATATCCGGGAAATAATGTACACGGGGTGCTCCTGGTTGCGGAAAACATACTCGTAACAACAAGGAATCGGCAGAAGAGCCTTATTCCTAAATAATCAGTGATTTTCTTACGTTTTACAAATTAATAAACTCTGGATTAATCTGCTTCATTAACGTAAAGAAGGTTTCAAAAATAATTATTTGTAAAAAGAAGATGAATTGGCTTATTATAACATTTCTCAGTATTGTTAATTTTAATTTTCACCAAATCATTTGCATATCTGACAGACTTCCCTGATTTAAATTTAAAAACTTTTCATACTTCTTTTTCATCTCCTGTTCAACTTGAAAACTTTTCTTTTCCCGTTAATCAATTCGAATGACAATCACATTTTCTAAGTCAAATTAAAAGGAAAACAACTTTCATCATCTCTACAAATTAGCATTGGAAAACATTGGAGTTTAAATAAATGGCCGGCCGATTTTCGAAATGAAAAGACTCGCAAGGGTCTGTTTGTCCGAAGTTTAAAATTTAATATGGAGACCTTTCAGTACGTGGGAACATACAACTGTTCAAATTACTCTGGCTACCAAGCTTGGGAAAAATATCCGGGTCGGGGCGTTCGGTGAAAAATACCTTTCAAACTGTATTGTTATGTTCGAGGTAATCTGAAAATGACACGCTAGTAAGCGTTGTTGTTCCGCCATTTTGTTGGGTCTCCGGTTAATAGAAAAATGGGTAGTTTGTGTTGTGTTTAGAGGAGTAATTGTACTTGTGGTATGTACATATAATGATTAATTATGTTCTGTTCCTAAGGTTACTTTGAATAACTAAATGTAGTTATTACTACAAAAAACATCCTTCCAAAATTTTTATACATTTTTTTATACCCTGTATAATTTTCATAAATTTTTGAAATGTAAATATGTAATTTCTGTTATAATTTTTTCACTCAGAACTCGCGAACTTACTAATATAAAAACTAATTAGCAATAGCTTTAAGTGTGTAATATGGCATCGCATAGGTACACGCGTAATATAAGTGACACTTATCAAAATCTGTCTTGATGTATGTATGTATAATTAACACTGGCCCTAAGAACAAATCTTGCGGGACACCATCAACATCATTGTGTTCTATAGATGTTATATTAATTTAAGCTGTTATACTGAAGAGAATAATGTTTCTAACCATACGACACGGGTTTACAAAGCGTACAGCATAAAACAATACATAAATAACAACAAAACAATAACACTACACTATAAAATGCTTATGAAGGAGTACTAGACTCACTTTCAAATAGCCGTCAACGTGTTAACTTAGTTGTTTTACGTATTTGATTTCGTTTTCCATTAATTTGTTATACGTGCCTATTTTATTTCAACACAACTTAGATGCATAGGCCTTAGGATTGATTTAGATCACTACTTTACCACACAAGGCTGTTTCAACTTTATGTTTCACTGGACACTAGCTTCTTTTTAGTGTACTCCTGACCACACACCGTACAAATGCCCGCAGTTACCTCAACTCTTGGCTTCCAACACCTTCAGCCTTCGGTGATCGGTCTTTAGACAGTATCGTCTTTCGGGGCGGCACACACAACCCTAGTCACGTCTACCTGGTTTCTTGAGTACTCTCAAGGGAGGGAACTCCCTTGAGGGTGTTCGTAGTGCGGTGGGTGAGCGAGCAGAGGTGGTGGGTGGTAGTGTTTGTTGGTAACGTGGTTGTGGGGCAGCGGCGGCGTGGGGCGATTGCCCGCCGGCGGTTCGCGCGCTGTTCGAAGCGCCCCGCCGGCCGGCTGCGCGTGCACCGGCGCTCACGCGCTACGCTGCTCCCGACGGTACCATCCTGCTGCTCACCGAGAACGGCACGCGGCTGATGACCCGTGCGGCCGCCGCCAGCCTCCTGCGCGCCGCCCTCCTCTCCCCGCGCCCCCCCCGGCCCCGCCACGGTGAGCCGCCGCCGCACCCTCTCTTCATCTTCTCTCTTTCTATGTGTCTGTCGGAATCCGTCGCCTCTCGCACTGCACGCTTCGCACTACGCTTCGTAAGGTAGGAGCGTGGCTATACGTGCCAACCTTAACATCTACCAAAAAATTGCTGCCGATACACTATAGCAAAAAATTTTAACTCTTTTAAACAATTTTTCTAGCGGTTTTATAAAATTTTACACGGAACCTCACATTTTAAAAAGATTCAAATAAACGTCTCAGCTTTCTTTATAAAAAGACACGGCTTAACAATTTGAAACTAGAATTTTCCTGAAAATTTAAACTTAGTGAAGGCTGACCCAATTTTAATAATAAGGTTTTTTGAATAGAATTTCAATTAGCTACATAGTGACTGCGGAGTTAGCTTACGTCTCCTTAACGATTTTAATAAATATTTAATGAACATCCGCTCCTACTTTATGCCTGCATGCTTTATAGATTGTTGCTCTCCTTTTCCTTTTATCGCCATTTTAGACTTTCATTCCTAAGATTATTTAAGACGGTGTGAAAGTCTGTTTTGGTATCTCTTGAAATGGGCATGTCTGCATGTTTTCTTTCTGCATCTCCTATTTTCTACGATCTCTATGGTTACTGCGCGGCATAGACTGGCTTTGATAAATAGTTCGAGCGGGACTGCCAACCGGGGAGGCTTTGCTAATCTCATTCTTTACCGGGACATTTTCTAAATCGTTCAAATTTTAATTTTTGCCCGTTTTCATGTCGTAACGTTAGCGAATATCGTTGTTTATTGTATTGGATTGTCATTTTTATATTTGCCGTCAGTAGGGTCAGTTTTTTTAATATCGATGTCCGTCGATCGACCGGCGCGATCGCCTCTGATGTTCTAATTTCGGAGTCCCGTCGCGCTATGGCTCGATCGTCGAGCTTGCCACAGCTAAGCGATTCGATGGATGAAATTCCAGTAAAGCTGATGTCGGATGGAAGGATCGCGAATCGAAACGGGACCGGTGTGACGTCGTGGATCGGCGGTATGTCAATAACACATGATGGGAACCTGATTGCTCCGGACAAAATTATGACGCACATCCACCGTTATGCGAGTCCGCACTACAACCCACACGGGCATCATTACCATCGCTGGAACCATGAGCCTGGAGGAAGCGAGGACCCTCTGTACGCGACCAAGACTGTCTACGGGCCAGGATACATTGATGAAAACCGTACGTATGTCGTTGGTATTTTCAGTGCGTTGACTAAACTTTTTCCTGATTACAGTAACCGATTCCATTCACTTGATATTTGAACTATTACTGAAACAAAGAAACTTTGTATAAGAGGTACAAAAAGATTAGTCGACGCAACCAAAACTATAGGTGGTACAAATTAAAAAAAGAAACACATATTTATAACAGACAGTACAACTAACCATAGATATCGTAAGTCACATCACTTCGAGCTTCAAAACTGTACAAAACTAGACGGTTTTAGGAAACCATCGAGACATGGATGATCTGGTGCATTTCTTTATCACCTACCTACATGTTCCTATCTGAGTGCTCTTCAAACCCTTTATTATTTCGTCCCCCGTAATCCGAGCACTTTAGTTTAGATCCTCCACCAATTTTATAGTAAACGATAGTTATCTAACAAGACACGAAGTAAAGCTTTGCGTAGAGATAATGACTAGAAGGGAAATAGAGCTTTAGAGACCTCGTGTGCTTCCTATCCTGATCCGAAAATTGTAGAGAATTTAGTTTGTAAAGGAGCGATTTAGCGAAGACGCTTAGATACGAAAATCTCCGCGAAGCTTTGCAAATTGCGTTCAAGATTCATCTACCACGGACATTACCTTGTTCCCATCTATCGGGTGTAGCACGGATATATTCGGAAATAACTTTACTGGTCGTTATTTATAGTCGTACACGGTGATCCACTATGCATGTATCCATTAAATATTCTATTCATATTTAACTTTGAACCGGCACAAATATCTCATGGAGTTTTTGCCTCACAACGAGTTCCGTAATTTGAAAGCATGTCCGATTTATTGAGATTACCGCTTGTATTTAACGTACAATTTTCATACAGATTATTGATTTCATTGGCAACTCATCGTGTTATATTCACGACACGTAATTTTTTATCGATCTCTCACACATATGTTCCATAATATTATTACTATCAATTTTTATCCACAAGGTGTAAATTATATTTATATAAGCATGAGCATATTATTCACACTCCAATATAAAGATTTTGTTATTTTCAGTTATATTAATAATTTATTCATTTGTTTATTTTTTACTACTTATCTATTTATTTATTTAATTCTTAATATTTCGTTTTAATGAGCTGCGTATTTGAAGCACATTTATTTTAAACGTTTCATAATAAGTATACATAGGGGTTTAGGAATAGCAATTACTTAAATAGTTAATTACGTGGTTTTGGTTAAACTAAAACTAAATTCAACTAATCCTGTGTAAGTTAAATAATCTGATATACTAATAGCGTAATTAGAATACAAACTATAATATCATTATGAGTGTAACTTAATCCGGCTTAAAACGCGAACTAATAACGATAGTAATGAACGATATATTTCTACTAAAATTTATTGGCACTTCGCACAAAACGTTAACGTTTATCAAAAACATAAACTTTCCAAATTAACCCAAAATCCTATTTGAATATAGTTCCAAAACCCTTAACAATTTTGTTTTTAGTCTCTTTGGAAGCAAAAGTTGATTCACAAAGTAATTACTCAGTTTTCAGGAATGATTGGCATATTTTACGTGAACGAATATCGATGGCCTAGTTTAAGAAATGTCTTTACTGTTCGATCTAACTTTATAATCATTTCAGAATTCAAATCTTCCTTATCTACAGCATATAATAGATCTTTAACAACCAACAGAGATTTTGTACCTTCTAACTTCAAATCATCATTCTCAACACCAACGACATTAACCAACATTTCCGACACCACATCAACTAACACATCACAACAACCAACAGAGAGGATTGGCAAAGAGAACGGTAAATCAGGTGATGAGAAGGTGGCCCTGCAGTCGACTTGCCACGTGGCTCTGGACGCCTGCATCAAGGACAGCGAATGCGTGACGTCACTGACCCCGGTGCTACAGAAGTGCCATACTACTGACTGCGATCGGGAGGGATGCATGGCGGCGCTAAGGGGGTTCTATAGGAAGTCGGGAGTTCATTGGAATACGGAGATCGCTTTTTGTTTGTGCAAGTAAGTTATATTTGGATTTTACATTTAATTTACTGTAGTTCTAAGTTATCACGGGTTCGAGTGTTCAATCGGTTGAAATAAATATATTGTGTGTGTACATTTTTTACAGTTATTCTTCATATTATTCTACCGTCACTGTTCCCATATTTTCTCTTAAATCAGTTTAAGTAATTTTCTTTATCTGTATTTTCATCAGTTACTCGCGATATCTTATCTGTTTTGTTCTATCTCTATGTTGTGAATCATTTTCTAATATTTCCTAGTCACTTTGTCTCATCTAACACAACGAGACCTACAACATTTTCATTCTCAATTACATCATCATCATCTCCTTCACTCTCCTCATTTCTATCTTCTTCCAGCATCCCAGCATTATCTTTACTAATCTGTCTTCTTCATCTCCAGGAAAACCGACAACCGTGAGGACTCATGCATGAATGCTCAGGAGCGGCTCCATCCATCGTGTGCGCAGCGTCCAGCGGTTGGCTCCCCTCTACCTGCCTGCCATACTTTAGCGCATGCCTGTAGGGAGGAACCGGAGTGCAGGTCAGTATATACATATATTATATAATAATACTTCAAAAACGTTGTGGAAAGAAGTTATGTAATGAGGCATTACTTTGCGAAAATCAATCCATGTTATGCATTTACAAGAGATGTTAACTCGTCAACCGCTTTATCGTCAAAATATATCTGATATCTGACATATACATCTGCTCCGCTTCAATGAAAAAACTTGCCACCTTTTCCCTGCTCTTATCCGCTCCACTCCACCCAGCTCCGTTTCGCGTGTGCTTGGGGACGGCAAGCAATAGGTAGCTCACCGTCCGGCCGTCCGGTAACCGTCCGGACTGAGTAGTGTTTCACACGCCCTTCAAATAGATGTCAGCAAAACCGTAGAGGCCCAGCAGGGTCGAAGCCTACTGGGGTCATGGGTTCGCTTCTGAGAGGAAAACAAAAAAAAGGAGTTGGTTTTAGTCAGGAAAAGTCCGCCCTAGATCGGGAGAAGTCATTGGATAATTTCCCACCTAAAAAAAACCAGCTACGTTTGAACAGTGAAAACGCACCCTGACTATCATCAGAATTCCAAATACACCAATATCACGCCAAACTAAAATCAATGGATAATCCATATCCATCTATATACTAGAAACATCAAATAGGTACATATATTTCTGGACCCGTCAAAAGTGCATTAGCTTCGAACAGAAATAGGTACAAAATGGAGAGGCTGAGATATAATTGAATCTGCCTCGGATCCTGTTGTGTACAGTCGAACAAAGAATTTGGTATACAGGGTGACTTTAATCCATTGACACGACTGGCCTGTTGGTCTAGTGGTTAGTGGCCCTGACTGCTATGCCGGAGGTCGTGGGTTCGATTCCCACCCAGGACAAATGTTTGTGTGATGAGCACGATTATTTGTTCTGTGTCTGGGTGTAATTTATCTATATATTTATGTATTTAGAAATATAGAAGTATGTTTATCAGTTGTCTAGTACCCATAACACAAGCTCTGCTTAGCTTGGGACTAGACGGCGTTGTGTGATAGTTCTGGAATATTATTATTATTATTTATTGGCTTTGTAATCTTTCAGAGGATAAAAGTACCTATGTGTTGTTCATATACCTATGAACAAATTTTGCTAAGGTAGGTACCCATGAACTCTGAAATATGGAAGTAAACAGTTTTTAAGTACATGTATTTTGTTATTTCTCGAAAACATTTAGGCTGTTTATATTTTGATAACATTCATTAATCCCATAGATAAAGTTGATTATTTCCATGGTGATTTGCATCTCCTGAATAGTTAGAAAATTTTCGTGAGATTGAAATATTAAAATTAGAATCGAATCTAAGAGATACCCTGTATAATCAAAACTGTTGATCTTCCCTCTAAATTACCACTAACGACATAATAAAAAGTAAAAGACTTAAATAATCAACACCCTTACTCTTCAAAAGTAGATGCAAGTTAGCTGCCTGTAAACCAATTTCTTTCTTCTACTGTACAAGCTATAGTCGTTGAAAATAGCCGTTAGTTGCATGATAAAACTTTACCTGCAAATAACTTCTACCACTTTGGGTGTAGCAGGAGGGCGTGTCCGACTTTTACTGACTAAAACCACACACATGTTCCTTCAGTTGCCCATTGCGTTCTAGAACCACAGGTTTCATGACTTTTAACGACTAAAATCCACCTGTTTGAATCACCAATTAGGTGCTTGATTGAATTTTCTTTGAATGCTGTGCTCACCTACGCCATAAAAATAAGGCCTTTGCAAAATCTTACACTCCTAATCTCAGTAGTTTCGGCTGTGCGGTTTTTAAATATAGATAAATACAGGAAAGTACCCAATTGCCCTTTTTTTTAGATGGGAAAATCATCTTATGACATCACACGCTCCTGGGCGCAGCGGGAGATAGTGTCAGACTTTTACTGACTAAAAACCCACTTCTGTTCCTTCGTTGCCTTTCGTACCAGGGCCGAGTCCTCCTTTCAGAATCAGAATTGCCCTTTGCGTTCTAGGTTCGTGATAACTCTTTTGAACAATTCCGCAAAGCTAAAAGCTAAATGCTTTGCAGAATTGTACCGACTTAATGAGTCAATATAAAATATCCAACTATAAAATAATAACAACATGTCTCTGGTAATAACTAGTAATCATTCATGAAATAACTATAATAGAAAGTAATTAGTAATGTAATGCTACCGTCATTAACCTATTTAATTACTGTACGCACTCAATAATAATCATGATCTACACCTTATTCCAATAAATGAACACATAAAATATAACAATGTAAATGTGAGAGCAGTGGTGGCCGAGTAGTAACGGCCCCGACTTACGAGTTGTAGGTCACGGGTTCAAACCCAGCCAGGCGCATTACTTTGTGTAATTTATTTCATCACCACTGCTCTCAAATCGGTGAAGGAAAACATCGTGAGGAAACCGGCATATCCTAGAACCAAAAATTCAAAGACATGTGACATTCACCAATCCGCACAGGGCCAGCGTGGTGGATTACGGCCCATTCCCTCTCCTAGAGAGAGGAGGCCTGAGTCCCAGCAGTGGGAAAATTAAAAGACTGATTGCTATGCTGCTATGCTATGCCATACGGACAAGACAAAGTAGGAAATATATAAATAATAAATATAAAGTACTAGCTGAACCGACGAACCTCGTACAGCTTAACAGTCAATGAATGTAGTATATCTTTCGATATAGTCAACCGATTGCGATGAAACTAAGCCTAAGTATTATACCAAGTTACACACAATTTTAGTGTATAAAAGTTATCTACATCGATTTCGTACATTTTACGTGATGCGCGCACAACTAAAACACTTCTACAGATTTATTATATGTATACACTAGCTTCTGCCAGCGGCTTCGCCCGCGTGACAGTAGGTTTCTCCATACAAACTTTAGGCCCCCGTTTTATCCCCTTAGGGTTCGGGCTTACCAATATTTTCGGGGCACATCTTTACACAAGCATAATCTATCTGCTCATATACAATATTTCTCTCTCCAACTAGTTTTTCAAAATTTTCTTGCTAGGGTAACGTTAATCCAGCAGGAATCGTTTTTTCCATTTTTTTCCGAAACTACAACACGCACTAATTTTATATGCGGCGCACATTTACAGCAGATTACGCTCTAATTATACGTTCCACTCGTATCGCTCTACGTGCAACTTTCCTGCTGGGGTAACGTACTCGTGTGAATTTTCGAAAAGCCTTTTTTAGTGCTCGCCTACGTCATAAAAGGAAGCCTTGTGCAAAATTTCACACTCCTAGTCCCAGTAGTTTCGGCTGTGCGTTGATATGTCAGTCAGTCAGTTTCTCCTTTCATATCTATAGATAGGTGACCTACAGATATAAGTTTTTCAAAGTCTAGGTGCCTCGTGTATGAGAGTTTACATGTTTGTGAATTTACCAACGATACAGAAGTTACATCAGAAAGGCGAGGCGTAGATGGGAAGAGTTCCACCGCTATACCACGCAGTCTTGCGATAGCCAGCACTGCCTCGCGCTGGCCATATCTATTGTACTAATAAATATTTCAATTCTCGCCTCGCATATTCTTGCGTGAGACCATTATACACCAAAGATAGCATAAAGCATAATCAGTTTTCAATTTTTCCCACTGCTGGGACTCAGGCCTCATCTCTAGGAGAGGGAATAGGCCGTAATCCACCACGCGGGCCCAATGCGGATGTCATTATAAGTCTTCGAATTTTTGGTTTTGGTTCTAGGACACCTCGGACGTCCTTTACCATTTTGAGAGCAGTGGTGATGAAATAAATTACACAAAGTAATGCGCCTGACGGGGTTTGTAAGCGCGACTTACAACTTGAAAGTCGGGGTTATTACCATTCAGTCACCACTTCCCTATTGTAAAATAAAATGAGTATGGCGTAGATAGAAATTTTTATTTATTTGTTTATTCAAACTTCATGCAATACAAAAGCGGACCTAATGCCTTGGGCATTAAGCTAAACTTAGCATTTTAAGCAATTTTGGTATACAAATTTCAATTATCGCCCATCCCAACCACGCCTCATCTCATAAAACCACCTTTATTTCTAAAGTGGAGCAAAGTTAGTAAAATAAACTAGACAAGTGCGAGTCGAACTCGTGCCCTGAGGGTTCCGTACAAACTTGCCTATGTAAACAGTTCAATTTCCGAATGGAGTCTCGAAGATTTTTCCGAATCTTATTTATTTTTTCTGTTGTGACGTAACAACAAATTTACTGTTTTCAGATTTATTCCTATACCTGTGCTATAAGACCTTGCTTTTTGCAAAATATCAGGATACTGTTGATATGTTTTCCGATATTAAACGTCACCAAAACGAGGATGAAAACAAAGAATTTAAGGGGGATACTCAAAGTAGCCCGTGAAATTCAAATATTCTTAAGTTTTTTTCGCATTTTGCAGATATCTGCCAAGTTGTATGTCGATTTAAATATGATTGGCGGGCATAATACGTATATGTTTACGCAATTATCTACACTTCTATACTAATATTAGGTATAAAGAGGTAAAGTTAGTTTTTTGATTATTTTTTTTTAATGTTGGTGGTAATCTCTGAAAGTACTGGTCCGATTGCTAAAATTTTTACACCGATAGAAAGCTGCTTTATTCCTGAGTGACGTAAACTTTTTTTTAGGTGTGGGAAAATCATCTAATGACAAATCGCGCTCTTGGGCGGAGCGAGAGGGTGTTAGACTTTTACTGACTAAAAACCCACTCCTGTTCCTTCGTTCCCTTCGTCCCAGAGCCCCAGGTTTCGTTTTCACAATACCCATGGCCCCAGTAGGCTTCGAGTGACGTAGGCTATATTTTATGTATGCGGGCGAAGCCGCGGGCAAAAGCTAGTATTCCATATTTCTGACTTTTTTTACAAATTTCAAATTCATGACACTTTAATAGCGAAAGTAAAGGTAACATCATGAAACCTATAGTAATTTCACACGAAGCCTAAAACAGATTTCGTACACACGTTCCTGTTAGAGACAGAGCAGTTGTAACAGAGGCTCTCTGAATTAGCCCGGTCGTACTCATTCCATTTGCGGTGCCAGCCTGATTGCAACATCAGACCATGTGCCTATAGGAGTAATGACTGTGATTGATGAGACAATTGATAAAGGAAGATGGTCGGATGTTATCGTGTAGCTAGTGTGATGCTGGAATAGTGGAGTATGGGCAGTTTATAAACTATGCATTGTGTATTTATAATTGTAATTCAGTCAATCGAATTAATTTTAAATACCTGTTAAGACGGATGCTTGAAACAAATGATGTTACTGATTTATTTCATGCCATCAATGTTGACAGGAAATGTTCTCACACCGAATTCGTAATGATTTAAAGAGGTCTCGGTAGGTACCCTGTACCGAAGAAAAAATGGATTGTGGGAGGAATGAATGAAAGAAAACCGAAAAAAATAATATCACGTTTGTTGTATAGGAGCCCCCTTAAATATTTATTTTATTCTGTTTTTAGTATTTCTTGTTATAGCGGCCACAGATATACATTTTGGAAAGTGAACGCGGGAATTGCATGACTTGATTCAGCCATCTATCTCCTTTCTACCATTGGACAACCCGACGTACGGCGAGTATCCACCCTTACGTTGTTAAAACTTCTACTGCCCGGGACTAAGCGTTTCGCTTCGTCGTTTATACCGCGTACATCGAAGGACTGGAACAATTAGCCTGCTGCGGTCTTCCCGTCCAATTATAATTTAGGCGTCTTCAAGGCTAGAGTGAATAGGCTCTTAATAAACTAGGGCGCCTCACCATCAACGATTGCATCACTGCTTACCATCAGGTGGGAACGCAGTCAAGCACTGGTTTACATCAAATAAAAAAAAATGGGACCCGTTTTACCCTTTGGGCACGGAACCCTAAAAAAGGAGTTAAGGGGTGACCAAACGGTTGCAAACTAGTGTTCCAACAAAGTTAACCTTGGTTTATGTGTTTGGTTTGTGATGTGGCTACATGGATGTAAACCACACGCCAACACGTTTGGTGGTTGGGAAAACGCCCCTCCTAAACATGGACGTTGAAGGTCATGGATTACAACTGCTGTCTACACGAATTGAAACTAGCAAGGTCACCTGGGTTGAGACGTTGGTTTGCAACCTTTAAGTAATAGCGTGATGCATGACGGTTGAATGGACAGAACGGAAGACAAAGCATGTAGTGCCGGCCCCAAGTGACATGGGACAAGCGGGACGATGATAATTGTGTAGGTACTCCGTACCTTCAGCGATAAACCTCTTTATAATATAGTTTAGAAAGTAAAAAACCACTGACCAATGAAGAATGTGGTTACTTCAAAAAATAATCATCAAAATATAGTGAACGATGAGGGTACGCGGTGAATTAACTTGTACAAAATCTACCCTCATTTTTTCCTTCACGGCTGAACCACTCAACTTTGACAGGACTTGGGCGTCCGTCAACAATATGGATATCGATTACTATCCTTTTAAAAGTGTTGGTAATTTACGGACTTTATTATGGTTAATTTCACTTCTTACATTTATTTTTATAACTACCACTCACTCGTATAACAACAAGTGGAAAAGTTTGTGAACATGGTTTTTCAAGAAAAGAGATGCCTGAGTTTTGAAATAAAACCATGATTTTTGGTTCGGTAAGTGCTTAATTCTGCCAAACCTGTTCCATCATCGGACCACTAGACGTCCGGCGATGCACCACCCGTACGTGGTGGACATCCCACCCTTACGCACAAATAAAATTTGGAACACATTCATTGTGCATACAGCTATGGAGTGGATTTCCCTGCCATATTCTGTTTCCTGTTAGCTTCAACTTGAAAGGAATCCCTCTGCGACTCCCAACGCCCGGGGTGCCTCCTGTCTCGGTGACTGAGGCGTGAGGATACCCGTTCCCTCACAGATAAAATAAAAGATAAATAAAATTTTATTTTTGTTTTAAGAAAGTAAGTAAAAATATTTTTAAATTAACGTTGTATCATCATGTAATCAGTCATGTGGACTAAGGACATGAGATATACTGGAGGGTTTGTAGGGTGCTACCCCCTGCGGAGCCTGCTCTAAAGTGTAGACACATATGGGTGACTTTTCTGGTCAAACATATCACGCAGCTTCTTCAATCGGTGCCTGCTTTCTGGGATAGTAAGCTGTCCTGCTAGCTGGTTTAGGTACTTTTGGCAAAGTGACTTGTAGTTGGCACCGTGGCATTTGATTATTTATTTAATCATTGGCGCGTTCAGGTTTTCATGGATCTCCTTTGTTTTGATGAACCAAGCAGATATCTAATGCGCCGTGCATTAGATATCTGCTTGAGAATGTAGTGTATAATCATAGTATTAAAGTCATATACCGAGTTCCACAGCTCTATGCCATAGGTCCAGATTAATTTCAGCATCATTTTACTAATGAGAATTATATTATCAATCCCTTGTTTTAACTTTCTACCTAACAACCAGTAGAAACCTCTATATTTTAAACTGACTTCATCTCTTTTTGTTTGTATGTCTTTTTTTTCAGGTGAGTTTAAGGTTCAGTTGGTTTATTTTACAAACATGTATTTAATATAAAATTATATAGTTTATATGTATGTAAAAACAATTATGTACAGTTGGTAGTCAAAAGTGCAATGCTAAAGTGTCTAAAATTTCTCAATGTTTAAATTAATTATTCAGGAGTTTTGGTCTCTTCAAAAACAAAGAATCCAAAGTGGTCCCAGGTCAAGAGGATCCACTCTTAGCCAACTTACCTCACTTACAACCACAATCCATTCTCCCCAGGATCCGCCTCGAGAACTACGAACAATGGTGCGCCGTGGACGCCGTCACCCAGGGCTGTGCAGGCTCCCCAGCCGCCTGCCGAGCTGCAGTAGTGGCAGTGCTGGGAACCCAGCTACGGGCTGCCTGTGCCTGTCGGGGCACCGACTTCGCGCAGCTGTATGACTGCCTCGGGTGGCAGAGACTGTTGTGGCTTAATCCTTGCGTTGGTGAGCTGAAATAACCTTTCTACTGAAAAGCTAATTGCTGCGTAGTTTCCTGACGTTTCTTGAAGATATTTCCTTTTTTTTAAGCAATTCCTAGTGGTGTTTCTAACGCGATCGTCGTTTTACGCCTATTATGCTGCGCTTCATTGCCTGTTGACAAATTTTGAGTTCTTGACCAGAGATCGCCCAAGACAGAGAAGTTTGGAAGAAGGGGAAGCCTTTTCCCAGCTGTGGGACAGAAAATAGGCCAAACAAAAAACATTTTTAAAGAAAAAAAAATAAGCTTCTTTGAAAAACATCGAGGTATAGGCGCCGCCTGATTTAGGGATCACTGTTAAAACTCAACACGTTACCGATATTCATTTACTGTTAAGGGCCGGTTGTAGTCACTGAGTATTTTGTATGAACTCCTTCAGGGTCTATGTCGATTTCGTGGCCCCGTAACAGCGGTTTTATATTTATAAAAAAAAAAAAAACAATAACTATTCAAGATTTTTGTTTTGCGAGGCTCTTTTGAAAAACAAGCTTCATTATCTTTTGTAACTTTCAAATATTTCCGTGACGTAATCTCTAAGACACACACGTTTGAAATCGTAAGTTAGGCTCAGATTCGCGATTTTTTTTTATCGAGTCAACTAATTTATATCATGTTTTGATTTTTGACCGGCGGTTGGTATTATATAGTCAATTTTAATAAAATAATTTTTCATGGTGTTCTCTTTTATATTTGTGCATTTCCAGAGGTTTAAAAAAGTACAAAATGAACCTGAGAACCTAGAACCTGGCCTTAAGTGATCATTATATTGAAACCGTCCGTCATAGAAAATAAAGTACTTACTTATTTAAAAATACTTTGTTTTCAATCTTTACAGTAGATGCATAAAATGAAACACTAATATGAATAATTACAAGTTGAAACACGAATACGTTCTCTCAAATCAAATTAAAACATAATCAGCCTTTCAATGTTCCCACTGCTGGGACTCTGGCCTACTCTCTATGAGAGGGAATGGGCCGTAATCCACCATGCGGGCCCAGTGCGGATTGGTGAATGTCACATGTCTTGGAAATTTGGTTCTAAGACATGCCGATTTCCTCGCAATGTTTTTCTTCATCGTTTTTAGAGTAGTGGTGATGAAATAAATAACACAAAGTAATGCGTCTGGCTGGGTTTGAACCCGCGACCTATAACTCGTAAGTCGGGCCACTGGGTTACCACTGCTCAGTCAAGCACTAGTTTTACATCATTTTAAAAAAAAGTTGCTTGTTTATTTAAATTGAAATCGGGAGTATAAAGATAGTTTCTAAAAATATAAGGATGATGTTAGTGTGTGCTAGAAGCAAATTAAAATATGTCTTCAAGAAAAGAAACAATATAAATAAATTTTTGAAAAATACTTTTGTTTTTGTTATACGTTATTTTACGGTAACCCTAGTTCTGTGTCTAGTACGCTGTGGTAGTCTACTACCACCGCGTATTCTTCAGACCGTTTTTCAGCTCCAGGTTCTTAGCAACAACTCCAAATACTAAATTATCACTTTCAAATTCCAGTGGAATCCCAGAGCGACTACCACATGAAGACCTACGGCCCACTGCTGACGACCACCCCTTTCGACAACGGCATCCGGTACATCACGGTCGCTCCAGAGTCTCCGATCTACCATAAGACCACCACCCACCATCATCGGCATACCACACAGCTTGGAACCTCGCAGATTGAAACTGCTCCGGTAAGCTATAGTTTGCTCTGTTGTATTCTTTAAAACCCTGATTTTAAAAATAAAATTACAAATTAATCACACTAATATTATAGAGGCAAAAGGTTTTTAGTGTGTTTGTATGTTTGTTACTTCCTCACGCTCGAACTGCTGAACAGATTTCGATCAAACTTGGTACACGAGTAGAGCATGTCCTGGAATAGCACAGAGGATTTTTTAATCCCGGAAGTAAGTTCTCTTGGGATTATTTTCTACTATCACACGAGTGCTGCCAGCAGCTGTCATCAACTAGTTTTATTATGAGAAAGGTATCTATTAAAGTCAGAAGGTCAAGAGCAGTGATTGACAATGATATATTGGATGATTTACCCATCGAAAAAAAAACATCTACACCTGAAGGAACACGGGTGGTTGGGTTTTAGTCAGTAAAAGTCTGACACTCTCTTGAACTCCACTTAAAACGGAAGAAATGTTCCACTCCAAAAAAATATAACTTTTATCAAATATTTAGGTTTTTAGACTATTAACAACAAATTTCTCTTAATCTATGCAAATATAGGGTGACAGGTAATTAGTGCACGATACTTAAACACGTGATTGTGCTCATGATAACAAACAATTGTTATTATGGGAGCAAATCCGAAATCGCGAAAAAAATATCAGCTGTTCAGTACATTAGGCAAACAAAAATGTACTGAACAGCTGTTTGTCTCAAAACCAATAATTGATTTAGCAACGCAGGATAGTTCCTATATGTCCAAAACCTATGCTAATCTAACTGAAATTGATTTATGATTTCCACGCTATAATGAGGAAGAAGGCTAATGGCATTTTTCGAATCTTAGCCGATAAGCATGATGCACTAGTGATCACTTACTGGTTGTGGTTGCTGGAGCGGCAATAGGTTAAGTTTTTTAGAGCTAAAGTGTTACCTAACCCTTTAGTTGATAAGTTATTAATTTAGACCAGCATCGAGAACAGTGTCCAAGCTACCGGTGGTCAGGGCTCCTGAGAGAGGAATCTCCGAACAATACGCGCTGTGTCCAGGAGTACTGCCTTCTAGATCAAGCCCTTGATCCAACAGCCTAACGAGAGCCTTAATTCTCCTCATTATTATTATTATCCTTCCTTCTTCAGGAAAACCGCGAAGAACTAAGCCCTATAACAACGATGTCAGAACAGACAGTAGGCCCGAACGAAGTAGCCCAGATCTCCGAGCCCGTCATAGAAACTACCACCGAGACGACAACGGTCCCTACGACCACTACGACAACGACTACTACAACTACGACAACGACCACTACGACTACGACCACGCCAAAGCCGACCACGACCCTGGAACCGACGAAGTACTGCATTGTGAAGAAACCGGAGAGTGATGATCAGGCGCAGTATATTAAGATGGGGGAAACACGACGAGTGAGTATCCGTTTTTGTTTCTTAGCTATATATATATAAAAGGAGAAACTGACTGACTGACTGACATATCAACGCGCAGCTGTAACTACTGGGACTAGGAGCGTGAAATTTAGCACAAAGCATCCTTTTATGACGTAGGCGAGCACTAAGAGAGGATTTGACGTCTTTATTTCGACACCGCCACCGGCCTACGCTGAAAACCAGCGCTGTGAGCTCATCGCTTTATGCCTGAAGCCGCAGCTTATGCTGCAGCAGCTTATGCTGAGCGTCCGTTTTGCGCATATCTTTCCTATCTATTGATTATGTTTGTTAGCTAGTTTTAAGATTGCGTCATTTCGCGTGAATTAACTGCTTTTCTTTTCTTTTTTCTTTCTTTCTATTTCCTAAAATTTACCCCCTAAGGGGATGAAACGGGGGTCCAAAATTGGTACAAAGAAATCTACTTTCACGCGGGCGAAGCCGCTTGTAAAAGCTAGTAATAATATAAAACAGCATGGTTAGCGCAGTGGTTAAGCGATTGGCTGCTTTCCCCGCATGAGACAAATATTTGTGTGACCTACAGATAAGTGCTCCGGGGCTGAGTGACTTGTGTGAGTTTATATGTATATGAACGCACCCACCCACGATCTGTCGGACAGGTACATCATCTACCCTGGTCACCAGGGAGAGTGGGAACGTCGAGAGATGTCGTGCGGTGTTCCGCAGGGATCGGTACTAGGGCCGCCCTTGTAGAACATCGGATACGACTACGTGCTGCGCGGCGACCTCCCTGGCGGGGTCAGCGTGGTCTGCTACGCAGACGACACGCTGGTCCTGGCGCAGGAAGAGTCGTACCAGGCGGCGGTCGAACTAGCTACACACGGGGTTGCGACAGTCGTGGGCAGGATCCAGGAGTTGGAACTCGAGGTGGCATTGCACATGTCCGAGGCTATGTGCTGTTACGGCCCTCGGAACGCGCCACCACCGGGTTCCCAAATAACGGTAGGAGGAGTCCACATCGGCGTCGGGCCAACGATGAAGTACCTGGGACTCGTTCTCAACAACCGATGGGAGTTCGAGTAGCACTTCCGACGTCTGGCTCCCAAACTAAATCGGACTGGGGCTGCCCTCGGGCGGCTCCTGCCTTGGGGGTCCAGATGCCTCCTGCCGGAGGCTCTACGCGGGAATCGTTCGATCCATGGCCCTTTATGGCGCACCGATATGGGCGCCGGCGCTGCGGAAGCAGCCGGCGGACCGGCTGAACGCATGCCAGAGGGTCATGGCCACACGGATGGTGCGAGAATACCGGACGATTTCCCGCGAAGCGGCGAGCCTCCTTGCCTGCCAGACTCCATGGGATCTAGAAGCAACAGGCCTTGCTCTCATGCACGATCTGCGCATGGAGATGCAACGCCGGGGCGAAACTCCGCTGCCGAGACAAGTCGCAGCATGGTGGACGGAGCTCCGGCGAGTTCTCATGGAGAAATGGCGACAGCGACTGTCACGACCCAGTGCTGGGCACGCCACAATTATGGCGGTGAGTCCCCTCTTTGAGGCGTGCTTGGAAAGACCTCACGGCGTCCTCACCTTCCGCATGACGCAGGTTCTCACCGAACACGGGAAGTTTGGGAAGTTCCTGCACCGAATTCGTGCGGAAGCGACGCCCGGGTGTCGCCACTGTGTGGACCGCCCGGAGGACACGGTGGAGCACACGGTGGAGGTGTGCCCCGCTTGGGAAGAGCAACGCCGTGTCCTCGTAGGGGCGGCATCGGCGGCAGCGATCTCTCGCACCGGGCCTTCGTACAGGCCATGGTCTGGAGCGAGGAGGAGTGGCAGGCGGTCGCCTCCTTCTGCGAAGCAGTAATGCTAGCAAAGGAAGCGGCCGATCGCGTGAGGCAACGGCAACGGTCCTCACGCCCCAACCGCCGCCGGGATTCCGATCCCGATTTCCGGCCACCGCAGGCGCGGGCTTGCGGACGGCGGGCAATGGGTGGCCCGCCGTCCGACCCTCCAGTAACCGTCCGGACCAAGCCCAAGTCGTCGACGGCGCGTATTGTTCCACGCGCGCCTCAGGGAGATGTCAGCAAATCGTAGGGGCCCAGCAAGGTCGAAGCCTACTGGGGCCATGGGTAGTGTGAAAACGAAACCCGGGCCCTGGGACGAAGGCAACGAAGGAACAGGAGTCGGTTTTTAGTCAGTAAAAGTCTGACACGCTCCGCCGCTCCGCCCTTGGGCGGGATTTTTCATAAGATGATTTTCCCACCTACAAAAAAAAAACCCACCCACGATACAGTAGTTATTCCTAGTAAAAAATAATATCCATGAAGGTTTCATTGCTTACCATGATTGATCAGGTGAGATCGCAGTCAAGCACTAGTTTATATCATTTAAAAAAAGCATCACAGCTGGTTAAACAGTAATGATCATCTGAAATATTAAATCCTTACGCAATCCATATTTTCGCTTTCATCCAGTTCCTAGTTATTCCGTAGCCAAATTGCAAAAAACGGAACCCTTATAGATTCGTCATGTCTGTCTGTGTGTCCGTCCGTATGTCACAGCCACTTTTTTCCGAATCTATAAGAACTATACTGTTGAAACTTGGTAAGTAGATGTATTCTGTGAACCGCATTATGATTTTCACACAAAAATAGAAAAAAAAAACAATAAATTTTGGGGGTTCATGGGGAACCCCCAAAATTTATTATTAATACTTAGAACTGAAACTCATTTTTTTTTTTCATCAAACCCGTACGTGAAGAGTATCAATGGGTAGGTCTTCAAAAATTATATTGAGGTTTCTGATATAATTTTTTCCTAAACTGAATAGTTTGCGAGAGACACTTGCAAAGTGGTAAAATGATTCCCCCCCCCCCCCCCCCTGTAACTTCTAAAATAAGAGAATGATAAAACTAAAAAAAATATATGATGTACATTACCATGCAAACTTCCACCGAAAATTGGTTTAAACGAGATCTAGTTTTTTAATACGTCATAAATCGTAAACCGCAATTTACCTTTCAAGTTTGTACGGAACCCTCAATGATGAGTCCGACTCGCACATGCCCAGTTTTTTTTTTTCAAGCACGTACATAGTTAGCCTAACTGACTACTGTTAAAAATCTATAGACACCAACTAGGCACTGAAATCATATACCCGTAAAATAGGTTTTAAACTGAAACTCAATTCAAAATAATTTATTTCACATAGGCCTACATGGTCACTTATAAAACGTCAGAAGCTAGTGCACGGTTCCAATTGGTTGTTTCCTATGGAGAAGAACCGGCGGGAACTCCACGGCTACTCTTTTAAAAAAATGTCTTCATTTTCAAAGCTCTTGATCGCGCCATTGTCACCCATGGTTGGGTCTTAATTTGCAGTCAAATCTAATTTGAAACTACAGAAACCATCATCATCATCATTTCAGCCGCAAGACGTCCATTGTTAGACATCGGCCTCCCCCAAGTGTCGCCATAACGACCAATCCTGTGCGTCTCGCATACATCGGATTGCCGCAAACTACAGAAACAAAATCTAATAATGACGATAAGCATACACGAGACACAGGTCGGGCAAAAGCTTAAAAAAATAAACCTCAGGTCCTAATAGCCTGGCATTAGTCATTAGCCTAATAGCCATTAGCAAGTCAGGTTAAGAGCGCCCAACCCGAAATACATTTCCTTACAACGCGCTTACATAATTGTGACATTAATTCGTGTAAATTTAAACTAATCCAGTGAAGACATCTGAAAATCTGCTAGTTTGCGTGAACTTTGGCCCTTCATGATATACTCATAAATTAAAAAAAGTAAAGAAAATATATTTATAGAAACCTAGCACATTTAATTGAGATTCTGAATGACGAAATCTTTTTCCAAAAACTTTCGAGGGGTTTAAAAAAAACACTTATATCCTGGAACATGTTTTGTGAAATATTCGACTTAGTGACGTAATTACCGAATGCCAACAGACCGTTCAGGCGTTATCTTTCTTTTTTCGCGTTGCCTCTTTATCCAATATTTCATTGGATGAAACAAGCTTTCAAACTTGTTGTCGGTCGGCTCACGTTGACGATAGACAGCATGGGAAAGGCCCTCTTAACGCCTCAGTCAAATCAAACCTCAATGACTCCCTCAATGTTCCAGCTGTACCGCTCAGCCGAGCTAGCAGAGTGCACCGACCTGTGCGTCTGCGAGGCCACTCTCCAGGTCTCCTGCAAGGTGGCCTGCGTGCCCAGGGCTCCCTGCTCGTCCCGCCTGGCTCATTATTCCCATGCTGCACCAGCCTACCAGGCGTATAGGGGACGATGCTACTGCTACTCCGGGTCCTTCATTTGCATGAGGCCTAATCCAGGTAAGACTAAAGGTAAAAATGTTTTTGATATTAATTTGTTGAAGTAGAAAAGGATCTTTTTTAACACAAATGATACACTTAGGCCTACTTGCACGGCCGCATAGCTTCATAGACGCGTATTCATAATTATCAGAGGTTGGAATTAGGTAGATTTAAACATGTACTTGACCGATTTCATACAGCGAAAGAATAAAGTGGATATGCCTCAAATCCCGAGATTAATTTTAAAGAGCAGATTTTTTTTATGACACTATCAGATATATTGAAGAAAAAAATTCTTCCTGCATTAATGACGCGGAGGAGGAAGTGTATAAATTTGTTAACCTTGCCTCAGTTGACGTAGAGAGATCTTTTTCAATGAAAAATACTAATAAAAATTGTATGTTAATTATCTTTGTTTTATTTGTCTTATCTATCTCTGAAGATTTTATTATTATTTATTTGTAATATTGTTGGCCAAACGGGATTTTTCATTAGAAATCCCGGGAAGATCCATATTAATATCAACATTCCGATGGAAGTACATGAATAATTCTACCTAATTCCGACCCCTGCCACGACGGCACAACTTTGCCGCTTCGTCGACAGAATTTCATAATTTTGTATATAACCTTCACGCAGGCGTACACCAAGTAGTGATGCAACGGAAGTGTCTTAACGGAAGCAGAAATGGAAACAGATGTCAAAAGTAAATCTTAGCGGATCCAAAAAATATATGTATATCGCTGCAACACATTTGTGTACACCATTGGACGTGTAACTTCATAGACTCGTATTCGTCATTATGCGATACGTATCTATGTATGCTTGCGTGAAGCTTGCGTACAAAACTTTGGACTGTGTCGACGAAGCGGCAACAACACGACGCCACGACGCTGAAGATTCGTCGTCGACGGCACGACGCTGATAGTAGGCCATAGTTGCACAATTGATCGCACTGTTACATCTGTAAAAGAATCGAAATAAAGGGGTGACCAGATGGTTGCAAACCAACGCCCCAACCAAGGTGACCTTGCTGGTTTCAATCTGTGTAGACAGCAGTTGTAATCTATGACCTTCAACGCCCTTGGTTGGGAGGCGCGGTTGCCCAACCACCGAACGTGTTGGCGCGTGGTTATAGCCGCAACACAAACCAAACACATAAACCAAGGTCACCTTGGTTGAAAAGCTAGTTCGCAACAGTTTTTTCACCCCTTTAACGATGGTCTCTAGTTTGAAAATGATATCCACATTTTTGAGAATCATAATATTTTGCACCCGAAGTAGATTGATTATTTTCTCCACCGTCTCTGTAACCACACAGTGTTGAGTGTAAGGTATTCTATTACACGCCACTTTATGCAGTCTTGGGTCTTACGAATTTCTTATAACATTTCTCTGAATGATTACAAATTTTCATTCATAAATTAGCACATTCAAGATCAAAAAAAAATATTAAAAGGACAAGTCCTTGTTGATGGGTGATAATGGTAATTGTAATTTTAGAGTTAGTATATTGATTCCAAATAAACTAAATCACTGTCTTCAATCTCCCTTTTCCAGGTGAATACAAGCTGCCAGAAGGAGTATACTTACTCCTTGGCTTCAGCGCAGTGGATGAAGCTCTGCTGCGTCCTCACACCGGCCTGGGAGCTGAGGATGCTGTGCGTCTACTGCAACAGTATCTGTACACGGTGCATAGTGAAGGGGTAAGAATCACTTTGTGTAATTGAACTGCACTACAATTGACTCAGTTGCCATGACGACGGAAAATAACCCTTGATTAATGTCAGTAAACAACAAGCTATTTACTATCAATTTCTTTGCGTAGGGTGTGTTGTAAGTCGCTTAGGATAATGCAGTTACAGCTCAATTCATGAACATTGGAATACTATCATAGGATACCTACGCTATAAAGCTCTAGTAGCTTCTGTATATGAGAAAACCACTTTTAAATTACGGCTGATATCTTATTCCCCGGTTTCTAAACCACCAAAGGCTGATTATTTCAGTCACCTCTAAACCGATTAAGCAACAACAGCTAGTTTGCTCATGACAGATGTACAAGCTAACTGCTGTTACTGTAATCAGTTAATAAAAAGCCAACAAAAATCTATTAATACGTCGCAAAATCGAATTTGATCTCATTTCATGGCTTGGTCATTGCTAATTGCACCTACCTTGATCATAAACGCTATATTTCACGATATGCATAAAATTTGACGCACTATTTTTTCTAAGGTGCTTGGATATTCTTTGGAATTCCATTTAAAAAAAAATGATGTAAATAACAACGTACCGTAACTTTTCAGACGAACTGCACCCTGACCTTGTTCAACATCAGCAATGAGAACGTGATAATCTCGGCGAGCGTGCCACCGCGGGAGCAGGAGGCGCTGCGAGAAGCTGGAGATGCGCTGCTTGATAGAGAAAAGGTAATAGATGAACTGGTCTTGACGATATCTATGCTAAAATAATGACGAATTGAGCTTTGACGATGAATGTTGAGGGCTATAGATGGACTGTGAGAAAGATAACATGTCTAGTAAAGTGATGATAATTGCGACGAGGACTAATCGCTATTAGTCCTCGACACAATAATCATCACTCATACTTCTCAAAGTATCGAGGAAGACCTGTTGAGCTGACCCGATAAGCAAATCGAAATAAGAGTAAGAGAATATTGAATCAAATAAACTAGAATCAGAATGGAAAATACCAGTCTTAAAAGACTTACTGTATTTTAAAGCCTGTAGTAGTATTTGACTAATTTCTGCAGGAACTCAATATTTATTAGATGTCATACAGCAAATTCACTGTCTTCAAAGCAGTTTAAAAATAATTGACAACCAGTTAAACTACAATTACAACCATTAATCATGGCGAAGGTGTCCCACCTTTGGAAATATTTTAGCTGAAATGATGATTGTAAATTTACCATTTATCGTTACAGGAGGAATGCATCGACGTTCTGAAGATCGTCAAATCTCGCATCAACTCGCAGCATGAGGATATTTCCTCGCATCTCCTCCTCTCCATCTTCAAGATAGCTGAAGTTGACGTAGTGTACCCCACTCCCCCTAGCTCGGCCATCACCTCTCACAAGCCTGTCAAACTGTTTTACGTAGCCATTATTATCTTCACTATCCTCTACCACCTCCGAGCAACTGTCTCCCTCATCAGCACTGTCCTGATCTTCAAGAGTTTCGTCAATTGTTTGTCGAATTTATTGACTAGTAAGCTAAGTATCGGGTTAACCAACCCAATGTTAGACATCGTTCCTTTCGAGAGATATTTTTTAAAAGAAAATATCAATTTTATATCTATTTTCAAATGTTACGATGAATTTATTGATAATAGTAATGTAGATGTTGTAAATTACATTAAAAATCGGCACATTGCACTCGCTTTAGGTAAAGCACAAATGAAACATATCACCGATGACATAGACGTAAGTAATATAGCTGTAAATAATTATAAGAAAATGATACATATCATAAAAGCTGTGAGTATTACAATATTTAATCATTTAAATGAACTTGTTGCTGATGCAATTATACTTAAATATTTTTCTAGAGATGTGTATTACGAAATTGGATGTACTTATTATGATTCAATGAAGCTTTTTGATGATTTCATTTTTGGAAATATCGCGTCCTTTTCTTATGGGATTGTAAAATCCATTAGCTTAGGACTGACTCTAGTAGTAGTATAAAGACTGACATGATAAACTAAACATATCATAGTTGTATTTCGTTTTATTTTCGACTTAGAACTGGTGCTTGTAGGTCGATCTTAAAGGCTGGGTTTTGTAAATAAGTGTATTACGCCTTTTACACTGTTAGAGTTTTGGTTGGTATCTCCGGTAGCGTAGATTGTTTCGTGCTGCAGACTTTGAAATTGTTATCAATGTTTCTGCTTTACCTGATTCTTAAAAACCTCAAAGTTGTTTCTTTAGAGGCATTGAACTTTTACTAGGACTGTTGTACAAAAATCATTTCCCTCAACAATTACTTCATTCCTCATTTCATCTAAGACCATAACATCTTTTGCTCTTTCATTATCTTTCTACTGTATCTTCATTATCTTCTTTCGAAATGTCTGCAGCATTGAAACTGGTATCTTCTTGGTTTCCCTAACCTAGGCTAGTATCTGATGTAGTCGTATGTCGCCTTTCTGTTAGATGACTGTACTTAGATATTATATCCATCAATGTGAATGCACGATTAGAGAACACGAGTTTTGAACAAAACTTAGCAAATTATTCTGTAGCGGGTTATTCTGTAAAATATTTAAAGAAATCTTTTAATTATGTAGGTATCAATATTTTTTTTACTGTGTCCTACTGTTATCAAGTCACCACTGATTTACATGAGGAATAAGCGCTAAAGTTATACAAAATGTACACGTATAATATCTATTGCAAAATATATACAAAATTCATATTTATATCATTCTACTTCTTACAAGAAAGATTTTTATACACAGCACAGTTTGCTCTAAATAAAGCTTTTCTATTATTATATTAACCTTTTTTAAAAATATCTATGTATCTATGCTATCATATTTTATGTCAATATATTAACTCTTTACTCTTAAGTTTTACATTATATTATAAATATGTAGAAGGACAAATTAAGTCATTTTGATGCTGCAATGGAAATTATTGAAAACCAAGAATACTAAGGTACGTTAAAAGAGTTTTATTTTTTAAAGTTAACTCTACGAAAAAGGAACGAAATAAAGATCAATATATCTATAATTTATTGCAAATATTTCAAGAGATGGCACTCATGAATGTCAACAAATTTTGCTATAAGATCAACTGGAAATATGAAAAAAAACAGCTAGTCAGTCTACTACTATACCTACGTTTAATTATCACGGACAAAACGTAGCAGATTATTTTTACTATATGTTAAAGTTCATTCCGTCGCATAAGTTTGTATATATTCATGAGTGTTACCCACGAAGGTTTTCCAAAGATGTTAAAATGAGATATATAAGCCTGTATGATGAATATATAAAAACTAGTCCAAAATATACAATCACTATCACGTGCGGTAATGGTCAAGCGCGACCCTATCAGTTATGACAAAAAAAAATTAAAGGCAAAGATTGTATGTATGTGTGTGTATGTTTGTTACTCCTTCACGCTAAAAAGGCTAAAGGGACTTGGATGAAATTCAGCATACAGGTAGACCATGTCTTGAGATGGAATATAGGATACTTTTATCCTGAGTGTAGGTATAGGATATATTTCTACTCCTATAGAAGTGGTAAACGCATAAACCAACTTGCATAGTTTTGTTCAAAATTGAATCTATGTAATTAGGAATCACTTAGATAAATGTAATCCCGGTACATTACACGACTTAGAATGTAATGTAAAATGGTAAAAAATAAAGCTTTAATTTGAAGTAGACATAGATCTCTTGTGTTCTAAAAGAATCTTAATGAATAGTCGAGTGTTTAGATATCTATTCATGCTGTTTGACTGTTTAACGGTGTTGCCAGAACCTTAAATGTTTGAGATTTACTAAATTAGTAATTTCCTCGAATAGCTTTGAATTCTGTTTTTTGTTTTATTTTGATAATATTGAATAAAACGTAGATTAAAACGAATATTGTAGGTAACCCATATTTTTTAGTTTTAGATTTTGCTTTATAATTATAAATATTAATTCACCTTCCAGATTATAAAGTTTAGTGTAGGTAGATATCATATATTATTTTTGATTTTGTATCCATATTTTTTAAAGAACTGGCAACACCTCTGTTTGGGTACGTGGTGTACAGATTTTCCTAATGTCAATATTTTCAATAGGAATCTACCTAGTTTTTGGGTTTTTGGTTAAAACTCTTTTTGACGCCAAGAGATTAGAGATCTCTCTATTTAAAAATAATTTAAATTCAATAAAATGTGTTACATAGTAGTTACCACATAAATGCGAAAAAAATAATAATTTTAGAAATAAATTCTGTATATTGGCGTTGAAAAAGTTTTAACTGTTTTTTCTTAATTTCTAAATATTTTATTAAAGGGTCAGTAAACCAAACTTTGGATTAAATTCCACCGAATGTAACTGTAATTGGTTGAGAAAACTTAAAGGAAAATATAATACCACTTTTTGTCATTTTAAAGCGAAAATAAATATTTTATTTGAAATATTATACTTCAAACGTTTATAAAATTAAGAAATGGAAGTACGAGTTAAAATACTTTGAACTCATATGTGTAATTTATTCTTTTAAAATCTTAAGTTCCAAATAAAATCAACGCATAAAATGTTGAAAAATAAAAATAATTTACACATAAAAATAAATATCTAATCTATTTACAATCTCACAAAGTTGTATAAAACGATTGATTATCACATTATATTAATGCATTCAAACACAAATTAAATTGTGTAAATCCTTCCATAATAGCCTTATTTCACGAAAATAAGCAATATCATATCGGTCCATAGCTTTTCTTAAGTTTATACTTAATTCTATCAAATGGTCCGATTGCTTAAGAAATATCGCACGAACACGCTTTTGGTAAAAATATTCATTTGTGAAAAATTATACTGTTTTTCTCATAGGTAAAATGAAAAACAGAAATTTTACGATTTTTTTCTGGTTATTTTAACGATATTATGATTGAAGTAAAAAATATATTTTATTGGATCACGTAAATGTTAATGTAACCATTTTTTTAAACGTCTTTATTTTATATATTCAAATTTAAAATCATTTACAATTGTTTAAATTTAAATTGTGATCCAAAAAACAGATACATATCAAAATGAAAACTTTGTGAAATTAAATGTAACGATACATATCAACAAAGCTCAATTTTATACCTATTGTATTTTTAGCATTAGATGTTGCAAAGCAAAATGGCGTACATCTTTATGTAGCTTAGACTTTAGAAGAAAATGTAGTTATATTATAAAATAAATTTACAAGAGAAATTAGTAAAAATATTTCTTAAAATTAAATGTTGAATTCTGTTGTAGTATCATGAAGATGTCGTATTTAATAATAATAAAAACTGTTTGTTTTTTCTAAATCTTTCTTTTTATTGTAAATTTTGACACTGTTAACAATTGGTTAGAATAGAATCTGAATGTTTTTATTGATATGTCCTTTATTTCGGACTTTGTAATAAATATTGTTAGTGCACATGCCTCATGCCTTCCATGTAAATAAGAATATATAGAAAATACATAGTAATATTACACTGGAAAGTATATAATTTTTAAAAGAATAATTATTTACTATCTGCACCCATACTGATAAAGTTAATAATTTTATCTACAAAAGTATCGTCACAATAAAAAACTAAAAATACTTACAAAAATGTTGTCTTTTTTTCACTATTTAATGGAAACGAAAATTATTATAATATAATCGATTAGTTGTTTAAATTATTAATAAATGTGCGATTAATTTGTATATTATTTGTTATAAATAATGAATAATATTCTTGTTTATCAAACGGTTGATGTAAAGTTTTATTTAATCGTCGCTTTAATGTGTGTTAGTTAACTTACGATGTCAGTGACTATCATCTTGTAGTCTCGATGTATAGCAATATTATTGATCGTAGATATATTTAATATCGGTTTGGGAATCGAAAACCTAAAGAAAAAGGTGTTTTATCTGTTTTTACAGGATCTGCAAAATAAAGATAAAATTATAAATGAAGAAAATTTTTAAGAAAATATATTTCCGTCCTAACTTTTAGGGTAGAATCTGTTTTTACGAGTTGTCTTTCTAAAACATTTTCTAAATAAAACTTAAAGGCAATTTCAATGTCTGCACTTGTTCATAGAAAACTACCATCTCTCAAAAATATATTTTTCTTAACTATCTACTCGTAAAGCGTATAATAATGTTTTTAAATACTTACAATTTGACATCATTTTCATCATCTTTTAATAATATAATTAAAAACAATTGTATGCACTAAATATATTTTTAAAAGATGATGTTAATATATAAGCTATTATAAAAAAAAAAGTTTTTTTCCACATCGACCATAGACAATCCATCAATTCACATATTTTGCAAGATTCATTCTCAAAAGAAAAAAATAATAGAAAAAAATCTTTTCCAAACCGATATTGAAAAAAAAAAGTTAAATAAAAAAAAATGTGAATACACAGCACTGTAGTGATATGCGTAACTGAGCTTCTAAAAGATTAAAAACAATTGTTTTATACACTAAAACATTATATTGTCGTAATATAATTGTATTGTTTCGTCGCGGGCGTCGCCTGCTGGCGTTGTGACTCTTATGTCATTTTGTTGTAGCTAAATAAAAAGGATTCATACAACGATCGTGTTTTCTTTCTTCCTCTAGTTCTTTCGGATTAATTATTTGATTTGAAATTACCCTGTTACGAAGTATGAAATGCCCCCATACTGTTAGTTCGAAAGCATACGAATGTAATAGGACTATTCGCACTTGTATGCTTTCTAAGTTCGATATCGACACTATCGCTATTAGAACAATTGTAATAGGTAATAAACAAAACACATTCATAAATAGATATATCTTTAAATTATTAAAAAGAAAAAAAAAATAACCAGAACCAAACAAAAAAATGCGCTTGGAGCATTACATCACAATCATAATGTTATTAAAAACACCATTTAGATTTTAATATGTATTATAGTATCAGTAATTTAATTTATTTCAATTTTATATATAAAATTAAATCTTCATATACCTACGCTATGTACGCAAGACCACATAAGTATTCGTTTAAATCTACGTTATCCTTCTTTAACAACTGTTCTCTGATTTTTAGGATATGGCATGATTTTTTATAGTTACGTTTCTTTATATTAGCATTAATTCTTTCAATCTCCAAAATTATATTTTTTTTGTTCTTATGTACTTACATTTTTGGACATATACCTATTAGTAAATGAGACATTACTGCTAAATCTCAATACCTAGCCTCCAAGGTATGGATATCGCATACGTTTACAAATCGAGATCAACACCAATCGAAATACTTTTACCTAAGTATTTTAAAACCCCGTTTTCGTACCGGGTATTTTGCGATTCCCATACCTTGAAAGCCGGGAATTGAGGTTGGCGGGTATGTCTCATCTCCAGTGTGTTATGTGTGAATATGTAGGTACTAAATTATGTATGTTTACTCGAACTACCAAATAGACAGGAATATTAAATGAAACAAAACACAATTTTAAATTTAAACTTACATTTATTTACAACTTAAAAATAAAAAGTTATACACAAATCAGTCTGGCACCTGGCCTTAGTTTTGGGACATAGGTAGATTCATTCAACACGCACCTTTCAACTACCAAACTTAAAAATAATCAGTAAGAAGTAGAACACGCTTCACTTTTCCTTTTTCTCCTCAGTGCCATTGCTCTGATCCTTGATTTCTTTACGAACTGGTCCGGTTTGAGCGATGGGCACCTTCCTCTCTCCCTTGACGGCGTCGGGAACCTTCCGGGGTGCCGTGATGGTGAGTACACCGTCGGACGAGAGGCGCGACTCCACGGTCTCAGGAGAGGCACCCTCCGGCAACGCGTACCGTCGCACGAACTGCCGGCTGATGTAGCCGTGGCTGTCCTTCTTCTCTTCGTGTTTACCTTCCACTACGATAAACCCATCAGCAGTCTTCACCGCAATTTCTTCCGGTGCAAAATGCTGAACATCCAAATTGATTTGGAACTTGTCTCCGTCAGCCTTGATGCTAGAGCCGAGGTCTTTGGCAGCGGCTGCGAGGTGTCTCCAAGGTCTGTAGTACTCCCTCGTCAGCAAAGGTCCAGCGGCGATGGAAAGTACGTCTTCAGGTGTTAGAGCCAGCCCGAAGTGTTGGTCTAGCAGGCGACGAGGACGCTGGTAGCCGAAGTCGTCGAAAAAGTATGGTAACAGAGACATCTTTGATTGTAAATGTAAACTCCTTCCTTCAAAAAGCTGCGTAGAATTCACTTGGAGTCGCTTGAGAGCGCTTGAAGTTCACTAGTCGCTTGATCGCTTGATTTTCAACTGAATGCCGCTACAGCGTTTCGCCGCGTTTATATATTGGTTACAGCGCCATCTCGTATCAAGTAGAAAATTCTCGAAACATAACATTAGTCAGCTGTTGAGTACAAATTGCAGGGGCGCTTAACGCTGTGGGTCGTAAGATTGATTGTTAATTTGTGGCAGGGTAAAAGTTCAATATTCCTAACTAATATCATAAATGCGAAATTTTGTTTATTTATTAGGTAATAGGAAAAAGGTGAAAAAAGGTGTAAAGGTTTTTCACAACTAAACTACTGAACCGATTCTTATGAAATTAGACATATAATATCTACGCCATTCAATTCGACAGAAAAGAAAGACTGATATCAAGAGAAAGAACTATTACTTATAGCACACGGGTAGGCGGTGTCGTGAAATAGCACCAAGACATGATTTTTTTTTTATTCTACAGGAACATACTACTTATATGTTCCCTTGTGATAACCTTCGACTTTCATACCAGCGAAGCCGCTGACAGAAACTAGCTACATGGATTATATTAGAATCACTTATAGGTTATTTAACAAGGTTTTTTAAGCGAAGGGTTCCGTACCGTTATTAGGGTTCCAAGATTCTGTGAATATTTCAAGCAATTACTAATTAATATCGTGCAAAAAACGGCAAAAAAAACATCTTTTTTGTAGGTATTAGGTATCCACCTAAATATTTATTTTATTCTATTTTTATATGATATATAAATAAAAATATTCATTTCAATCAAAAATACTTAGAGAAAAATAAAAAAAGTCAAAAGAATAAAGATACTTATGTTATGATACTTTGTTGTTTTAGCGGCAAAATAGGACCCCGTTTTTACCTTTTGGGTACGGAACCCTAAAAAAGGAGTTCGGACTTATGCAACGTGCCTAACTCTTAAAATCACGAAAATAAATCAGCTGTCCCTTTCACTTTGACGAGTTAAGCGAACATAAATAAACATATTACGCACCAACATTTTTTTTAACAAAAAAAAAAGCAAATAAAATCCTTTACTTACACTTATTTATGAATCTAAAATTGTCAGACCAATCTTTTAAGAAGACCAGTTAACAAACAAACCATAAACGAAAGACCCGCGCATTGGGCAGCCCTGCTCGTCCTTATCGGGGTATTGACCGACGAGAATCGTCGAGAATATCGGGGGGCTCGCTTCTCCGTCGCCAAACATTCGCTACTGTTCCAGAATATTCTATGTTCTATTGAATACGAGTTAGGTAGGTCATGTTCAAGGATAAAACATCACGTACACAGCTGTTAACGGAAAAATGTTACCTACATTTTGATGATTTGTGATTAATAACAACAACAACTGTTTGAATGTGGAATGCGATGGAGTTCTTATTTTTTTTTTTCTAGAAAACATTCATTTGTTTCAGTGAGCGATCATGATTTTAAATATTTAATTTTATATCTGAATTCGCTTTTATTTATCTTTGCATACGAGTTTACGGCTTAAAAGATGTATTATAAAAATAAACTAACTTAAATTTGTTGGATCCATGTCGATAAATCCATTAATTTTGTACCTAAAATTATTTTTTTAAATGTTTGGTTCTTGGGTACCTATAGATACTTAGAGCATTGGCAAAACTTATTTTTAGTTTCATAGACTCGGATTTAATTCCTAAATAAGCAGGCAGACATCCTTGGAAGTAGGAAGAAAACTTAAAATGTTTAGAGAAATTAAAAACAGGTAATTAGATAGGTTTATTGTGTGATTAGTATTCACATAAATTCTCAGATATTTACATTACATAAAATAATGCGATAGATTTCGCTGAGTCACGTACCCACGCAGTAAGTAACGCTTATTGATTTTCTACCTTGCTTACCAGCTTCATCCTTTCATAAAGAAAATTGATAACGGCCAATAATTTCCATTAATTAGGTATTTATGATCTTATTGTTTTCTGTTATAGCTTTCCGATATTACTATTTTCGGTTAAATTATTTAATTATTATTCTGGTGTCTTCGATAATCATCCTAACTTTATATTTAGGTATTACGATTATAAATTAGTATTATAAATGAAAATGTGTGTGTTTGTGGACCCATTTTCGTGAATCTTGGTACCTAGGTACTTAGAAAAATAACTCAGAGAAGGATATAGGATAAAAAAAACTCCTATGTCTTTGTACGAGAATAAGTTTCCTTAGGATAAATTCCTACTATTACCGTTTTAAGTGAGCGATGATTCTAGTAAATACGTAGATAATTAAGTACTTAAATTACTCGTGTACATTTCAAGCAGTATTGTTCACAACACGCAAAGATTACAAGACAAATAAATTATATGTAGAGAAATTATCTAGAAAAGTATACTTACCTACTTAGTGAGTACAGTAAAAATAATAATAAAAAAATAAATTAAATAAAAAAATAAAATGATAATAATCTTATAATAATGTGTTTAATTTACTAAACGGTCTATAATAAAATTATCTTCGTTATGCTTTCTAGAACGGGAACGAACCCTAATCTCAATTTAGTAATCTCACTTTTTTATGTTTAATCTCCGATTTTTGATTTAATCGTTTGAGGTTGAGTATTTTTCAAACTATGTTTTAGCCCAAAATTTAGCAATAAAGTAGGGTTTGAGACGTTCTGAACTCAAAATACTAAATTTAGAAACCCGTTATTAGAAGATACTTAATCTAAATTGGGATTATTGATCTAGATTATGAATGAATATTAAAAGCATAAGCATAATTATTATAATCATTATAACCCTAATCCTGGGATTCAGACCTCCTCTCTATGGTAGGGAATATGTATAGTATAAGTATACCGCATCTTATATGTATATTATATGTTGTTGTATATTAAATGTATAAGGGTGTCGCATCTTGTATATATACTAAATACAAGATGCTACCATTGTGCTATCACCGCTCCTCAATTAATGAATATGTAGCTCGGAAAAATGGATACTGGCTATGAAGAAACAATAATCAAATCATTTATTTCAAATAAACCATTTACAGGCACCTTCGAATTGTCAAGAAGTCAGTCAGAAATATGATGCTAGATCTCCCCATAGAGAAAAAGGAACAAGTTACTCTATGGACACTATTTTAAATCATGTTTTTAATTAAAAGTATCTTAGTTATATATCTCTTGTCGCTCGTATTATGTGAGAACAACGAAAAAATTTAAAACGCTATTTTGTAAGACCACTCTGTACCTAATTATCCCGTATTTTAATCAATATTTCAACCTAATAATAGGGATGTTACAGGTTACTGAACGTTTGAAATAAGTTCTCGACAGTGGGTTGGGGACAGAAATGGCAGACTACGATCAATAATTTTATTAAGTATCTAAGAACATTACATGTCATGTTGGAGCCTTATCTTTGTGTTTCCTGGGGCTGTGGGCTTATTGATTTCTGAAAAGGAAACTCGTGGTCCTGGAACGCAAAGGGCAAAGAAGGAACATAGGTGTGATTTTAATCAGCCAGTGTCTGACACGCGCTACGGTAGCGAAAGAAATCATTGGATGATTTCCAACCATAAAAAAACTTTAGGATCTGATTTCCGCACTCAGTCCATGATGGACATGTGTGTAGGTCGTCATGTGTTGTGGTGTACGTAGATAATTCAAAATTTAACATCTCATATTATACTACAGCCAAAATGTAACCGAGTGGGGGTTTTCGTACCTATTTATTAATGCATAGTTACCAAATAATTAAGTCAAGAGTGAAGTTACTTCTAGGCAAGCATGCTCTACCGTCGGCCACATCATCGCTTACAATCAGGTGAGATAGTGGTCAAACGCGAGTCTACCAATAATAAAAAAAAAATGTAATTAAAAAGACTAACAAGTACTTACTAGTATTTTTGACTAAAAAAAACATAAATGTATAAAGTACATGCTGTAAAAACTCATTATTTAACTCAATAGCTCGCCTTGGTACATGAATTGTCAAATCATTGTGTAGTGTACCTACCATATTTACAATAAAGAATTAGAATACATCAGCGGACATTTTTGACACTTACTCACCTGGAATACCTACATGTCATGTTACAACATTACCTACTACCTACAATAAACTAAATTAGTATATCTTAACTATATGATATCTGAGTTTATTTCGGTGTTTCTTCTCAAGGTAGTCAGCTAGAAAACACCGGCCTCATCTAGTTTAAACTGACGAAAAATTTACGTGCTAAAGTGTTTTTTAAAAACCTATTTGAAAAATAACTACCTATAATTTATCATTTCAGCTATTCTGAGTGAATCAACATCAGAAGTCTGGGCTGCTAATTAAAAAAAAAAGTCTACAATACAATTATATAGTTAGGTACATTTACATATTATCACTTTGAAAATAAACATTAAAATACGAAATATTACACGCCCAATTTAAAATTTTAATATTATCAATGCCACATGAAGACACTGTCTTTCCTCTCTAGTGTGATAATTATGTATATAATTTGTTTTTTTTTTTGTAGAGGGTATATTATATAGTTATATATGTATTTATTAATATTTTAATTATATGTGTTATTTTTTAAAGTTTTTAATTTAATTTAAGTTTTCACAAATTCTTATTTCTACACACTATTGTCTACATTTCTTCTGATCTTTCCTTTCGTTTGAAATAAACAGTACCTTTGTAGATTTTTTTACAATGTTGTATCTTTTTCAATGTATATGTGTAGGTACATATATTATAAAATAAAAATAAATAAATAAAGTTTTATCTTACTAATATAGAATCTCGTTGCCTTAGCGGTCTGGAATCTTCAGGGAAACTATTTCAACTGGGAGGACTATATTAAGATAAACTCAAACTGTTCACTTAGTTTTATTAATTACATCAAGAACAAACAACTAAGTAATAATTCACAATCATTACACTGCTCAAAACGAATATTCCAATCGAGTGGCCCAGGCGGCGGACCGAGGGCGAGTCCCCGTCCGCGCACCCGCTCGTAGCCAAAAAACCCCCGCGGACCCGCCGCGTCGCGCTTTCCGATTGGTCCACGATATCAGTTAACATTCCCAAACCATAGAAATTAGTTGCTTATACAACATACTTTAGATATAACTTAAAACAATAATGTTTACAATTTTAACTAATTTTAACAATTATCCTTAAAAACTTAAGGTACTATTTATTATCAGAAACAAAACCTAACAATCGTCCGTCCTGACATCGTGTGCGGCCCTGCACACGGCTCCAGGTGGAAACCTAACAATCGGACTTTTAATAAGTAACCTGAATTTATTAGATACAATAATTAATAATTATTACTAGTCGTTTGAACTTATTACAATAATTATTAATGACTACTACTATTATTACATATTAACTAGTTTTGATGAACTAACAACAATCAAATAAAATAGTGAAGACAAAGTAGCATTACATAATGAACTTTAAGCACTTGCTTTTTTTTTACAAGTTTGTTTTGGTTTTGTTACACAAATTTTGTAAGTACTATGATATCAAATAAACATTAATGAAAATTTTACATTTAACTTACAATATTCACCAGCAATCGATTTGCTGGATCGAAACAAGGTGTACGAGCTACGCTGTACATTCACTGTTGGGCATTAGAACCCCAACACAGGGTGAACTCATTCACTGTTGGGCATTAGAACCCCAACTCTTCACTGTTGGGCATTAGAACCCCAACTCTTTACTGTTGGGCATTAGAACCCCAACACTTCTCACCGTTGGGCATTAGAACCCCAACAATTCACCGTTGGGCATTAGAACCCCAACACAAGGTGAACTCATTCACTGCTGGGCATTAGAACCCCAACACTTCACCGTTGGGCATTAGAACCCCAACACTTCTCACTGTCGGGCATTAGAACCCCAACACTTCACCGTTGGGCATTAGAACCCCAACACTTCACCGTTGGGCATTAGAACCCCAACACTTCTCACTGTTGGGCATTAGAACCCCAACAATTCACCGTTGGGCATTAGAACCCCAACACAAGGTGAACTCATTCACTGCTGGGCATTAGAACCCCAACACTTCACCGTTGGGCATTAGAAACCCAACACTTCTCACTGTTGGGCATTAGAACCCCAACACTTCACCGTTGGGCATTAGAACCCCAACACTTCACCGTTGGGCATTAGAACCCCAACACTTCACCGTTGGGCATTAGAACCCCAACACAAGGTGAACCCAAACGATCGATTAATCAGGATGCCTAGCGACGCCCGCACGAGCCGATCGATTAATGCTCGTGATGACAGCCGGAAGGACTTGCTTTGCCACTTTTTACATCAAGTCACGAACCAATCGATTCTCGCGTACTTGATCTGTAACAATGGATAAAATTTTGCAAATAATAAAAGGTATTTTACATTCGATACAACATAACAAGTAAGGTGCTCGTATTTTAACTCGAATTGTTCTCAGTATTTTTGTCATCACTATTGCAACCATCATCAACATCATTTCCGTCGATCTCTGGAGCAGTCACATGGATCCATGACTTCATGCGGTCCGCAGCAACCGTTGTCGGACGTCTGCTTTCCGTATCGACTAATCCTGGTATCGGAGCCACGATATAACGGTCCATACCTAGAACTTTGCACGGTACGGCCCTTCAAAAGAAGGCATAAGTTTTTTGCTCTGTCCGAAGTTACTAAAACCAGTCTTTATTATTTTTACGAGCTCACCTTCACCGTAGGTGCGTGCGTGTTATCTATTCCTGTCGTACCTTTCTTTTTGTTTAGCCTGCTCTCTATCTATTCTAGCTTTAACTTTGTCGCGTATGTCCCTAATGACATAATTCTGTTTAATGTATTGTAGGCCTTTTTCATCTAGATTACTATTTAAAACGTCTGTTATTCTACGTAGCTCAGACTCACCTAATTGTAGCGTATGAAACCAATCTTCAATACTAATCGTCATTATTGCCGGAAATTGATCATTGAGAGATTCTGATGGTCCGACAGGGTTTCGAGACAATGCATCAACATGACTCATTTTAGTTCCAGCCCTATATTCGACAGTACAGTCGAATTCTTGTAACGTCAGCCACCATCGAGCTATCCTTGGGGTCAAGCACTGCTTTAAAAATGTAGAGTGCAGTGCTCTGCAATCGGTGAGAACCTAAGAATCTTTCCCTAATAAATATACTCTAAACTTACGAAGAGAGCAAGCTACTGCTAGGGTTTCTAACTCGTAAGAGTGGAAGTTCTTCTCTTCCGGAGAAGTTTGTCGACTATAGTATGCTACAGGGTGAAAATTCTCGAAGTCTCGCTTTCGTTGAAGGAGAATTCCACCGATTTCTATCCTACTTGCATCTGTGTATGAATTTCCCATAAGCACAGGGACCTCGAATAGAATGTCGGGCACTATTTTGTAATCAACTCTAGCCTCCACCTCATCGACAATCATATCAAGATACAGATTTCCTAGCGATTGGACTACGCCATTGCCAAATCCTTTCAATAGAGTAGGGACATTATCGTGAAATACACCTAGTTGGCTGACAGTAGATTTCCTAATTAGGGTAGCGTCGCTCCCAAAATCAATAAAAGCTCTAAGTACACAACTGTTGACTTTCACCTCCTTTATTAACTTAGAGCCAGGACAATTGTCTATTTGTGAGTCTTCGTTGTTTATAAAATCAATCCGCATAGTTTACTGCACTTTACCACTAACGTTTGCCAATTTATCATCTGATTTAATATGACATTTTTCCGCGACGTGACCAATCCTATCACAACGCGTGCATTTAATCAACGGCTTGGTACAATGCATGAAACTATGTCCCTTTTCCTTGCAATTGTAACATCCAATAGGGTGGCTCGGTCGGACAATAGAACTACTGCTCGCTGTTTTGGAAACTTGATTATCAAAATTTTTATTTTTGGCGTAAAAATGGTCCGGACCAGATTGATTATAGTCCCTATTACTGAGTAAATACTGTAACAACTGATCGGGGTGAGAACAACGCAGTGCTAAAGCTCCTGATTTGAGTGTTTTATCTGTAATGCCATGTATTATGCATTCTGCCGCACGGGTACCTACTATATCGCATTGATTCACTAAACTTAGTTTTTCATAGTAATAAACCTCTATGGATTCGTTATTTCTGCTCTTTCTATTAATCATATCCTCCAAGGTCTGACCGTAATTCTGTTCACACGGAAACGCGCTTAGTAACTTCTCTTGCCATTCTTGCCAAGTAAATAGGATGGTATGCAGACTTTCGTACCACGTCTTGGCCAGACCTTGCAACTTTTGCATTGCAAAATGAGTGGTGGTTCTTTCATCCCAACCGTATACCGAGGCGCACTCATTTACCTTTCTTAACCACACGTCCATTCGCTGGTTTTTGGACGAGGGATCAAAGTTTGGCAATATATTTTCGTGGTTAATTTTCTGTAGTGATTGGGGTGCGCCTTGGTTCACAGGTGGAGATGCGAAACCATCCCTCAAGTCCTTAATAATGTTAAACAAATCTCTTTTTGAAATAGAATGACTACGTGACCTTTTAATCCTTTCCGCGCGGACCTGCTGTCGTGGTCTGCGCTCCCCACGCTGCTCTGCAAATGGCTCGGCGTTCCGGCGCCGTGTCGATGCCGTGGAGGTGCTGCGGGGACGGTTGTTCGCTCGCGGCTCGTCGCTGCGACGCGATGCGTGGTGCAGGTCTTCGGCGGTGCGTACACGGTCGCGCTCCCCAAGTTGCTCTGCATGGAGCTCGACGTCTCGGCGCCGTGTCGATGCCGCGGAGGTGCTGCGGAGAAGGTTGTCCACTCGCGGCTCGTCGCTGCGACGCGATGCGAGGAACAGGTCTTCGGTGGCGCGTACACGATCGCGCTCCCGTCGTAGTTCGTTCTCCAGCATCCGAAGCCGCTCACGGCGCAGCTCGATGTCTGGCTCGGGGCTACGACTTCGCAGCCGACTTCGGCTCCTCGTGGCAGAGTGAGGCTCTCCGCGACTCGGAGTCACGAGTCTTCGTTGACCCGTTGAGTTTGACATTGTCTGAAATCTCACGGCAAGGAAACTTGAGAGCCGTATATTGAAGTTGTAAATGAGAAGTTAGTGATTACTAGCAGACTAAGAATCTAAGTCTTTGTTTATCCTTTATTTGAATACTATTGGAAGATAGAATAAGGTACAGATATATCGCTTTAGTTGTGCATGTGTGCTGAGCAAGTAGCTTTTATTCTTTAAAATCAAAATCGTTATGTCTTAAATAGAGAATGAAGTCTAATTCGTCCTTTTCTAAAAATAAAACAGGGACCTGTGTTTCAAGTATAAACACTTAAGTCCGGCGATAGATGCGGTATGCGGCGTCAAGTGGTTCACTCGCCTCGGTCGAATTTATCGTGGGAAGTGTCGGGTGACGCTCTTAGTAGGTAAGCGCTGTTGCAACCCAAACTTAAAAGTTCTATGACGAAAAAAATTACAACATAGCTCTATCCTTGACTATTTTTAACTTTGTTTTAAAGGGTTACTTAACACCCACCTAAATCATTCGATTTTAAGCTCGCAATTTGGCACTAGCAAAATTCTGACCTGGACCACAAGCCAATTCAAATGTGTGCTAGCTATTACATCTCCCACAGTAAGATCACGCAATAGTGTTAGCGGGTATTCTCTCGCTAAAATACTGCCGACTCACGAAAAATAATAGTAAACATAATGTGATTACTGATTTTAGCAAGAAAACTTTCAACAATGGTAAATATGATGACATGATTTAGAAATAAAATCTTTTAGCAAGAAAACATTCAACAATGGTACATATGATGACATGATTTAGAAATAAAGTCGTATTCATGCCTAATTATTATTTATAATGTACAACCTATCCTAAGACTAATTAATAGGTCTCAGGTTAATTGACAGGCAAATAATTATAAATACAACAAACAAAGTAGAAATACAATTTGGGCGCATACTTACGTTTTGGGTGCACTTGTCACTTCTGAAGTATAGAATCTCGTTGCCTTAGCGGTCTGGAATCTTCAGGGAAACTATTTCAACTGGGAGGACTATATTAAGATAAACTCAAACTGTTCACTTAGTTTTATTAATTACATCAAGAACAAACAACTAAGTAATAATTCACAATCATTACACTGCTCAAAACGAATATTCCAATCGAGTGGCCCAGGCGGCGGACCGAGGGCGAGTCCCCGTCCGCGCACCCGCTCGTAGCCAAAAAACCCCCGCGGACCCGCCGCGTCGCGCTTTCCGATTGGTCCACGATATCAGTTAACATTCCCAAACCATAGAAATTAGTTGCTTATACAACATACTTTAGATATAACTTAAAACAATAATGTTTACAATTTTAACTAATTTTAACAATTATCCTTAAAAACTTAAGGTACTATTTATTATCAGAAACAAAACCTAACACTAATTTACAAGAAACTTCATTATGATGATATCTAGACGTAATGGAATTTTTCTACTATCTACCTACCTCTAAAATTTTTTCTAGATCAAATTCAAACTAAGGAGCCTTCAAATATAACGAAACACCTATGATATTGCCTATGGTTCATAACACCTATGGTTTGGTCATTATACTCTCTCCTTGTCCGAGACGGTTTACAGTGTAGTCACGGCCTTTCGTGCCGGCGCCATCCACATATTTAAAGCTATTCCAAAGCAAAAAGCTCTCTGCGTATTCCTGAACGAACCTGTCAACTTCATTACGGTTTTTGTGCACGGCGCTGACACAGCGCCTCTGCAAATAAAAATAGTTTTATGTGTAAATAAAAGAGTCTCTTAGCACTTAAAAATGATATTTACAATGCTTAAATTAGCCTTATAACAAAAAAGTCGTAAAAAGTGATTTTAATTGGGTAAGTGACAAATCGTATTTACAACAAAGACAACGAAATGTTTTGACAGTTTCGGTGAGTTATGTTTAAATATTTTTATCAAATCGGAAGAAAAATACTAGATATTCTATATTTTTTCTATCGGTCTAAGTTCGCAGCGGAGTTTACGTTTGTTGTGTTCTTTTTATTTTTGTTCTGTTTTTACGTTCATAATTCAAAATCTGACATTTATCGATTGTGTTATTGATAACATATCGACTTCCAAAACGGAAACGGAACCGCGGCGCGGGAACGAGATTGTTTCGTCGTTCAATCAAAGACTCAAAGTGTCGTCGAAGAAGTGAATTAGTGAAAACTTTAAACTACAACCGAAATACGAAAGCAGTTTCTTCTTCAAAATCTTCGATTTATAATGGGAAAACGCAAGAACAAAGAGGACGAAACAAGAAGAATACAGCGAAAACTGGAAAAATGGCAGAAAAGTATAAAAAAGAGCGAGGAAGAAGATAAAGATGGACGACTCACGCCATCAGACTCTCCTCCTTGCGAGAGAGCCGTTTCGGTGAAACCGCCAACATCAAACGTTGATATGCCTTTGGCAATTTCAGGTACATAGTATATCTAGAAATTATCTAATCACTAAACCCCCAAGCGACCGCGCTCATTGTCTTTCCGTTGTCCGATTACGATATTCAAAGGGCTAAATAGGTATTGAGCTTCAAACGCATGGGAGTTGGTATAGGGGTACCTTTCTACTCACTGTATCAAATACTGGCCTAAGAGCTACCACTATAGCGGGTAGACACTGCTAGAATCAAATAGTGAGCTATCACATGCAGAGGATAGACATACTATTATTATATATTTTGAACTTATTATTATTATTATTACACTTCAGAGCTATCACGTAGAGGATAGACCAACTAACATAATTGAGTGCTATCACTTAGAGGATAGACATAACAGCATGTTTTATTTCTTAACCTTATGCTGTACGTTAAACTTCCAGATGATGAAGATGTGGCAGAAGAACTTCTTCTGGCCTTGGGTCACGAAGGCGAGGATACCATTGAGATAGGTGAATCAATCCACCCACAGTTAGCATCAAGATGGAAAAATATTATGAGGGATGGTTTAAAAAAGGAAACCAGAGAAGAAATCACTAAAAAGTATCCCGACCCAGAAAATTTCAACACCACTGCACCTTCCTTAAATCCCGAAATCAAGGCAATCATGTCTGAAACCTCTATTAAAAGAGACAACAGACTCGTCATAAGACAAAAACTTACTGGAAAAGTTTTAACAGCCTTGGGAAAAGCTATGACTAGTGTCATGAAGGGAAACTTTAATTCAAACCAGTTGATTGAAAATCTCAGCGATGCTGCAAAAATTACTTCAGACATATATCATCAAGATTTGTTGTCAAGAAAATATTTTGCACTCGCGGGCACCAGTTCACTGGTCAAAGATGCCATCAAAAATGAGAAGTCAGATGAGATGCTATTTGGAAGTGCTTGTTCTGAAAAAATCAAATTAGCTCAAACAATTCAAAGAACCAGTACCGTCAACCAGCAAAGTCTTACCCGAGATCACACAAGAAGAGACAAGTGCAGCCGAGGAGACGATCTCCACCACGCAAACAGCGTCACAATTAGAGGTACATGCAGGCAAAACTAGATTTTTCTATTTGAACTGGGAAAAAATTACAAACGATCCTATTATCTTGCAGTGGGTTAATGGTTACAAAATACCCTTTGCCTCTGTTCCACCTCCAATTGAAGCCTATGTGCAAAATAGGTCAGCAAAAGATAGACACATAATTCAAGAAGAAATTGAAAAACTTCTGGCATTGGGTGCAATTTCTGAATGTTCACACACAAATAATCAATATGTACTACTCCAATTTTTGTTGTACCTAAACCAAATGGGACTTACAGGTTTATACTTAATTTAAAAGGACTCAATAAGTACATAAACACCCAACATTTTAAATTAGAAGATTATAGAACAGCTTGCAAGCTAATTTCAAGAAATAGTTATATGGCAAAAATTGATTTAAAAGATGCCTATTTTTCTATTCCCATTTCCGAACACTCTAAAAAATATCTTAGATTTAACTTTGAAGGCAAACTATACCAATTCAATTGCTTACCCTTTGGATTATGTACTGCTCCATTGATATTCACAAAAATTATGAAACCAATTGTTACTTACCTGAGAGAAAAAGAAAATATAATAATGACACATTACTTAGATGACAGTTTATACATCAATGATAGCAAAAATGCATGCATTCAAAATGTCAACACAGCATCCAAATTATTTCAGGATTTAGGCTTTGTTATTAACTATGAGAAAAGTATTTTTAAACCTAGTCAAGCATGTGACTATTTAGGATTCACCTTAGATTCCAGGGATCTAACAGTTTCTGTACCTACAGAGAAACAAGTTTCAATTCTTAGCAAGTTGCACAGCTTCAAATTAAACAATACAACTGTTCTTTTAAGTTGTGGTGGAAATTTTGTAATACTTACAATATTGAACCTTATCAAGGATCTGTACCCTTTATACTAAAATTTCTTAGTGACTGCTTCCATAAGGGGATGTCTTATGGTTCACTAAATAGCACTAGATCTGCTCTCTCTATACTAATGGGATCAAAAATCGCCTCAGATGATAGATTGAAAAGATTCTTCAAGGGGGTATTCAGACTGAAGCCTCCCAACCCTTAATATAATATTATATGGGATCCGGGTATGGTGTTAGATTATCTAGCATCCAAGTACCCAAATGAAAGTGTATAATAAGATGTTCTAAAAAAAAAAAAAAAAATTAGTTACAATTTTGGCTTTAACATCAGCACATAGAGTCCAGACATTATCACTAATAAAGATTCAAAATATTAAATTTTTAGCTGATGGCCTACAAATTAAAGTGCCTGACAACATCAAAACATCAAGCAAAAGTTCGCTTCAACCCTGTTTACATTTAAAAAGTTACTCTAGTAAACTAGAAATTTGCCCAGTACACACATTAAAGTCGTACTTAAGTGTTACTAAAAATATTAGAAAAGAAATAGATAATTTAATAATTACATACAAAAAACCATATCGCAGTGCCTCTTCTCAATCTATAAGTAGATGGATAAAATTGACATTGAATGAGGCAGGTATAGATACTTCTGTGTTTACCGCACACAGTACTAGGCACGCCTCTACTTCAGCAGCAAGTAGGGCGGGTCTTAGCATAGATCTCATTAGAAGGACAGCAGGATGGTCAGGCACATCCTCAACCTTCGCTAGGTTTTACAATAGACCAGTAACAGAAGACCCCCTGGCCTTTAGTAATGCTGTTTGCAATACTATAAATAGAACCTAGTACTAAGCATTATTTTTTGTACATGATTGTGTTACTTAATTCTCTAAAATAATTATAATGTTTTGTAATTACAAATGATTATTTTTTCAATTACAACAGCATTTCATTCACAACTAAACTTTAAACATCTACACTGTAAACCGTCTCGGACAAGGAGAGAGTATAATTAGGAGATTAAACGAACTTACCTGTAAGTGAAGTTCTATCTCAATTATACGAAGCTCCTTGTCCGAGACGGGACTCCCTCCCAATGTTATGCCTTACCCTCCCTAGCATATCCTAGTCGTTCATGAAATGTGCTTTAAACGAAATGAAGTTGACAGGTTCGTTCAGGAATACGCAGAGAGCTTTTTGCTTTGGAATAGCTTTAAATATGTGGATGGCGCCGGCACGAAAGGCCGTGACTACACTGTAAACCGTCTCGGACAAGGAGCTTCGTATAATTGAGATAGAACTTCACTTACAGGTAAGTTCGTTTAATCTCCTAATAGTCGTTGCGCTAAATTATTAATTGTTTCCATGCTATAGTATTTTACAAAAGATGCTATACGTATAGCTTCTTTTTATGTTAATCTTAAGTTCTCGTTATCTATTGTTGTACCTAAAAATTTGATCATTCTAAAATCTAGCTTAACTAATATGTAAATACCTACTGTCCTTTAATCGAACCAACTAAACTACCTAGGTACAATCCTGACGATCAGAAACTAAGATTGACCTGAGATAACCAAAAAAAGAATCATGTCAAGTCATGCATGTTCATCAACATTAGCAGAAGTACGATTTACATAGTTACCTACCTACTTACTGTTTAAAAAATAGTAGATAAGGTAGACCTACTATCGAAATATCTACATCAATCTTGTCTCATTATGAATGTAAACAGACTATTCGCGTTGTGACTAACAATAAAATGATTACGACAATAACATCGAAGTTCAGGAAAATTCGGGAAATCTGTTACTTAGCAACCATTGTAAACATGCATATAAATTTGTCTGTGTGCGTCAAACTTGTGTATGTGTTGCAATCTGTATTGACCGATAACCGCACTACACGACTATTCTCGAACAAGCTACTCGCCGCTAGATGGCGCTGTCCTCAATTATAATCAATGTGTGGGTAACAATTTGTGTATGTGTGCTTTATCGAGCGCCGTACTTACGAGCACGTTCGAGAATTTTCTAGTAAATCTACTCGTCACTAGGTGGCGTTCTGGCATGGGTATAAATATGAGGCGCGCTTACCGGACGGCGTGATATTTATTCTCAAGCGATCGAAGCGTAAACAAGCTCTCGAAGCAAGTACTCACTTCTATACCTTCAACCGTCGAAAAATACTCAGTAAATATGTCTCTGCTTCCATTCATGCTCGGCTACGAACGTCCTGTTCGCCACCTGCACCATCACAGCCCCATGTGGCCAAGCCGGCTTTATGATCAAGACTTCGGGCTGGCCCTAACACCGGACGACCTTTTAACGGCTGTGGCTGCACCTCTACTCTCCGAAGACTACTACAGACCCTGGCGACAACTGGCTGCACTGAACCGTGACATGGGATCCAGCATCAAAAGCGACAAGGACAAGTTTCAAGTGAACCTAGACGTCCAGCACTTCGCCCCTGAAGAGATCTCGGTGAAGACGGCTGATGGCTTTATTGTGGTGGAAGGTAAACACGAGGAGAAGAAGGACGACCACGGCTACATCAGCCGGCAGTTCGTGCGGCGGTACGCACTACCGGAGGGCGCACTCCCCGAGTCCGTGGAATCGCGCCTCTCGTCCGATGGCGTGCTCACCATCACAGCGCCCCGGAAAGTGCCCGAAGCCATCAAGGGAGAAAGGAAGGTACCCATCTCGCAAACAGGTCCCGTCCGTAAAGAAATCAAGGATCAGAGCAACGGAACTGAAGACAAGTGAAGTGTGAAGTGATCTCTTAGTCTACTAGGCTTTCTTAATAACTTATCTCGTTATTACAATTCCAAAGTATATTGTTTGAGACTGATTTGTTTTGTACCTATTTAGTTTAAGTTCTAAATAAATAATTCGCTTTATTTATTTGTAATGCCGGATTTTTTATTTTCTAACTCCACACGAACCTAAGTAAGAAAACTCAGGATGAGTTGTATCAATAATTAGGTAGGTAGAACTACACACCCAATAATTCTACACACTACACAAGAATCTCACAAGAAAAATTTAATTACTTACATAGACTTTTTGTGCTTAACGATAATTAGGTACCTACATAATTAGAGTTCCTATAGGACAGGTTAATTAAACCACATCATATGGTTAGTTGCAGGTAGGACTAGTTTTCTTTAGTCCTGGATCAATATGGTACTGCTGAAGTGCTGATACCGCGGTTAAATGAAAAGGCACCCAGACACACTATGGCCGCCTAGAATCTAGATTATTGTCTGGACCATTATCGCCAATCGCTTTTGGCAAATAAACACTAGATACTTAGATATTTTCAAGTTGTTAGTTGTACTATGTAGGTGTTTTTTTTTTATTATTTCGTAGGTAGATACTATGAAATTTCACAAAACTAATAAATAGGTAGGTAAATAAAAGATTTTCTACAACTGGGAATCTTTTAGTCAAGAGTCCCGCATCGTCGCTTTCCATCTGGTGAGACAGCGGTCAAGCGCGAATCTATTGACAGTAAAAAAAAGGTATAGAAAAATCCTATCTAGAAAAATTACGTTTGTTTTTTACATACTAAAATTAAATGATGAATGGATAGGGCTTTTTTGGACCGACTGGCATATAGGTGGGACTAAGGTAAACAAATAAGTACCTACAAAAAGTTTATCTGTGCTCACGGTTAGGTACTAGGTAGGTACTATTACTATACTATTTGTATTTGGCTTTCAGAGAATTTTGGGACTCTGCAGATACGAAAGGTTTAATAAAAGTGGTCTTGAAGTGACTCAAAATCTATTCGGAAAGTTCCATTTTCTTTAATATCTAATCTATTTGCAATGACAGGGCAGAATGGAAGAAAAAAACATGTTGCGCCGACCCCAAATAACACGGGACAAGGGCAGGAAGATGATGATGATGATTTGCACCTAAGTACGTATAACCAAACAAAAAATTATTTACACATATGCGACCGAGCATCATTCGAATACAGTTCGATAGATTGATTCAGCAACGGTTTTCCTACAACCAATTCTTCACTAGCAAGGCCAAAGCCTACTGCCCATGGGTCAACTGAAAAGGAAACCCAGGTTCTAGAACCCAAAGGGTAACTGAAGGAACATGGGTATGGATTTAGTCAGTAAAAGTAACACGCCCTCTCGCTCCGCCTTAGATCGGGATGTCGATATAAGTCGTTAGATGAATTATAAATCATATTATATTATAAGATACTAGTCATCATCAAACTGCGCGTTGGAAGGCCTCCCACAAGGTGGACCGATGACCTGGTGAGGGTCGCGGGAATCCGATGGATGCGAGACGCACAGGACCGGTCATTGTGGCGACATTTGGGGGAGGCCTATGTCCAACAGTGGACGTCTTTCGACTGAAATGATCATCATTGATCATCTTCCTACCCTTGTCCCGTCTTATTTGGGGTCGGCTTAACACGTTTTTTTCTTCCATTCTATTCTGTCAACCGTCATTATGAGACACTAGTAATCTGTAGAAATTTGTATTTATGTAATATCGCTTGTCTTAATATAGACGGTGAATTCTCGTAGATGAAAAGGCCTGTCGTCGTAAGTGTCGCAGATGAAAGTTCCTGTCGGCGAAATGTCGCTAGGTAAAAGGTTCTGCTGGGGAAACTTAAATAAATGAATCGTCCTGTCGACGAACAGTCCAATGACGAATCGGTCGTAGGAGAACGGTTGCTGAATCGTGATTTGGATGTTTTTTTTTGTGTCCGTAATACGTTTCGAAAGGTTTTTTTTTTATTTACCAGGAAATTCGGAAATTTGGAAGAAATTTCGCTAGTTTGGATTACAATTTGCAACAAATGTAATCAAATAATTTGGGATTCGTGTGATATTTTGATTAGTATTAAGATAAACCAATGCTAAGCCAGTATTTTGTCGTTGATTGCTTAGCCGTTTTATTTTGCAATCTACCCGCGATTTTTGTCAAGAACTTGAATTAAAAAAAAAAAACAGAAAGCATTAAAAATTAACCCCAATCTACGAAGCCGATTTCCTCTAAAATTATGAGGTACCTACATATTTTTCGAGTTACTAATTAAGTACCTGAAAAATTGAAAGGGAATCGTTTGTCTTGGTATGGTCATGTGAAGAGGAGGGATGAAGCGCATGTTACCAAAGAAAAGATGGATGGATTGTGTGAAGAGTGATATGAAAGAAAAGGAAGTTAATGATAGCATGACGAGTGACAGGGCAGAATGGAAGAAAGAATAATGTTGCGCCGACCCCAAATAACACGGGACAAGGGCAGGAAGATGATGATGATGATGATGAATTAAGTACCTAATAATTATAATTATTATTATTGATCGAATATGAACGCGATTGGCTTTAGCCATCGTGGCTTTAACCTTGTGGTTTTATAAAGAGAGTAGCGGTCCCGGCAGAATATATATATATATTTATTTATTTATTGTTTTTCGGAATATTTATGTTGTCCTGCCTGAAAGCTGGGTTTGTGTGACCAGCATAAAAAAATGAGAACCCGATTGCAGGGCCACCTATTGGGTTTAATTGTATTTTCAAACCATCTATCCACTTAAATATAGGTAGGTAGGTACATACAACATTTCTTCCAACCAATCGGTCAAGCCGTTTAGGAGAAGTAAGGTGATAAACACATGTACAGTAGAATTATATATAAAGATGTAGCTACCGAAAACCTAACCTTCACTATCATTTCCATATTGGACTTTTTCAAAACCTTCGCGTTTCCGATCAAATTATAATTAATCAAATTGACAATTTGTCAGTCACTCAAAATTCAGCAGCCAAATAAATCAAAAATCGACATGGCAATGAAATAAATTCACGCAACTACAAAACAATGTTTGGAAAGCAGCTTAAATTTACAAGATAATGTTCCTACGGCCCACTTTGCGTGCCTGCTTGCAGCCGAAACTTTACTCCTCCCTAAACAACACAAGAAGTTTGAGACCCAGCATCAAAATCGGCAAAGAAAAATTTCAGCTATCCGTAGACGTGCACCATTTCAATAAAGACGAAATTCGTGTGAAAGCACACCCAGAATACGTGATCATAGAAGGGAAACAAGAGAAAGACACACAACAGGGATATGTTTTGAGACAATTTATAAGAAAATTCAAATTGCCTGACGGCTGTGTTCCTTCGACGATAAAATGTACAATTGACCCAAATGGGATGTTAACTGTAGAAGCGCAAAGGTCGTTCAAAGATACGGTTACTCCTGCCCAAATTGTCATGGTACCTATTTCTTATGGACCTGGTATCAACGACAAAAAGAAGGAAGTGATGATAGGACCTCCACCTGAGGAAACGCAGGTATTTGTCAATCCGTGTGCTAACTATCCTAAAGTTAGACCCAAGGAGGAAAAAACACCAAAGAAGTAATCGTTTTAACTTCAATTTTATAACTATTGCAATAGTTGAAGTCAGGTACCATTAGTCTTAATTTTTATCATTGTCAGCAAATGAAGAACAGAATTAAAATATGAAATTAAAATGAATTTATATGGCTTTTAATTCAATCACATTTATTTTGAATTTACAATGAAGTGGGACTTTTTGAGTGTTTTTAAATTGCTAATACAAGCCTATATAATATTTGCTAACACCAAAAATTTGGAGACATGTGAAATCCAACCCGCAATTCTCTTTGGTTACCAACCACCAAAGAGAATTAAACCACTTGGTAACCCAGCCCCCTCAGTCACCTAGTCAGAACAAAGGAATCGGAGGCGTGGCCAACTCGATGCGTTCGACGCAAGAGAATCGAAACGAAACGGTCGTAACTTGGCCAGGGGCAGTTCTTATCACAGAAAGGAAGACTATTTCCCAGAAGTGGGAATATGATATATACATTGTGCATTGGTTACAGCACTTACAAGTTCGGGCCCTGACTCTGGAACAATAGCAGGCGGTGGCCTCCTTCTGCGAAGCAGTGATTTGCAATACTAGCGAAGGAGATGGCCGCACGTGTGACGGAACGGACATCCTTAGGCCCCAGCCGCCGAGACCTCGACTCCGGCCACGACTACCAACCACCGTAAGCGCGGGCTTGCAGACGACGAGCAATGAGTAGCTCGCCGTCCGGCCGTCCGGTAACCGTCCGGACCGAGCCCAAGCCTTAGACGGTACGTAGTGCTCCACGCGTGCTTCAAAGGGCCATATGGTGACCTCTAAAAAGGAAAACCCGTGGTCCTAGAACGCAAAGAGCAACTGAAGGAACATAGGTGTGATTTTAGCCAGTAAAAGTCTGACACGGCCTCTCGCTCCACCTTAGAACGGAAGAAATCATTACTTAGATGATTTTCACCTCAAAAAAAAACACAACAAGTTGTAGGTACATGCAAAAACAGGCCGCTGGCATGCAAAATCACGGCTGTAATTAGCAGGTACAACGTCCACTGCACAGTTAGTGATAGCATGACGAATGACAGGGCAGAATGGAAGAAAAGAACATGTTGCGCCGACCCCAAATAACACGGGACAAGGGCAGGAAGATGATGAACGTCCACTACACAGTAACACTTGAATTGATTGAGTATGGGCCTAACCATGACGTAGGTATTAAAATGTCAGTTATGTGAGGGAGACAGAGTGATGGAGCTTATACACCCTACAGCTCCATCCCTTAAACAATTCAGTTTTGGTCGAAATCAAATGGATTGCGTGGAACTCGTGGTAAGGCCTTGCATTCTTGGAGCCGTTGGGTTCTGGCAGTGTAGCTGAGATAACTGAAGACATTATTTTATAACATGCACATTTATTTTATACTAGTTTCTGCGAGCGGCTTCGCCTGCATGAATGTAGGTTTCTCCATACAAACTTCCAAGCCCCGTTTTACCCCCTTAGGGGTGGAGTTTCGTAAAATCCGTTCTTAGCGGATGTCTACACCTCATAAGGAACCTACCTGCCAAATTTCAAGTTTGTAGGTGTTATAGTTTCTGAGATTTCGTGATTAATCAGTGAGTGGTATTTCGCTTTTACGAGTATATTCGAGTATAGGAATTTATCAAATAACTTCTCCCCGACTAAAGCCCATCTTAGTTCCTAAAGTTGCCCTTTGCGTTCCCGCACCACGGTAACACTTTTGACCAATCCCGAAACCCAGAAAGGAGTCTATTCAGTTACTTGAAGAGACATCTATCGGTCACAACGCGAACTACAGATCTAAAAATATCATAGTGAAATGACTCCGAGAATATTTCAACCGTTGTTTTTCGTAGGCGTTAATCAAATTTAGATCGGCATTCATTACAGTAAATAGAAAACGTAACAAACTTGTTTACGAATCAAAATAATGACGTCAAACGTCAAAGAAATGAATGGACAACACAATCTCTAGCATTTTCTGGAAAGTTTCGGTGAACGGGGACTTATTATGGCACACCTCAGATTGTTTACTGTGATGTGCAACAGATATACAATGCGTTCCAAATAAGAATAGGATCGATTGCCATGTTGTGACGTCACGTCATACGGTCAAATCGCAAGAAATTGGGCAAAATTAAAGAACTGGATTCTGATTAAACACAGTTCGTAAATAAATTAAATTTTAAAAATTTCTTGTTTTGTTCACCGTATTAATTCTTTGATTTGACAATATGACGTGACGTCACAACATGGCATTCGATGCTATTCTTATTTGGAACGCATTGTAGACGTCGTTTTTACGGTTGTATCCTTTGGTTTTGACATCCATTGATAGAGGTATGTCAAGAAGCCGAAAGACGTCCACTGTTGGACATAAGCCTCCCCCAAGGGTCGCCATCGCCGCGATCCTCTCCAGGTCATTGGTCCATCTTGTGGGAAGCCTTGCAATGCTGATACTTCTGGTACGCGGCCGCCACTCCAGAACCTTGCGGCCCCATCAACAATCTGTTCTGCGAACAATATGCTCTGCCCACTTCCACTGCAGTTTGGCGATTCTTCGAGCATAACCCTTTCCATTATTTTCCATGTCAGACGCTAAGAATTACAAAATACGCTTTATTATTGTAAAGTGTCATGTTAGGTAAGTATTTTGCCCTCCTTACTTTAAAGTACGTGACAATTTACTAAGGTGGATAAACTTTTAAACTCGTTAAAAAATAAAAGGCCCGTTTTGACATTTGAGAAAAACCCTAGAATGTAACTTGGAACGAAACTGAAAGAAACAATAAAATAATAATATTATGTTTAATTTTATACTAAACAACAAATAACACTGAAAAAAAATCTTATATTATATGGTTATAAAATGAAGCAGTAATGGATTAATGATAAACTTAATAGGTATTTATACAAACTGAAAATATTAATATATACAAACTGATAAAAAAAGATCTTTTAGTGCATTGAAAAATTCAATGTCAATGGGAAAAGTGCCCAGAGCGCTGACAGCATTGTAGGCCACACTTTATTAAGCAACAAATTCTTACACTACCGTCAATTTATATACTGCAAAGTTGTCTATTCGTTAGGAAAAATAGGCACCTCTTTAAATCTAATATTGAACTCAATGCAAACTATAACCGACGGAACAAAACTAGACTGATCCCTTCACAAACTTAAAAGTTGTCGGGAAAAGTCCATACTCAAGACTAGCTAATATATTTAATAAACTACCCGAAACTTTGAAATCCATACCAAATGACTTGACGTTCTCGAAACAGTTGAAATCTCTATTAATAAAAAAAGGCTACTATACTGTTGAGGAATTTAAAACTGACAAATTGTAAATTGATCGAACTTTTATTAATATACCTCAACGTAAATATGAAACAAATAAATGACTAATACTTACTAATACTTACTACATTTCCTATATGATTAGAATTGCTAAATTAAATTAAATTAATAAAATTTATAAATGAATGAAATAATCGATAATCGATGATTGATAATTGATATTTATTTAATTTAATTTAATTTTAAAACAAGATCTAATTAATTGTTGACTAATGTTTAGCATAATTAATAAATTGTAATAATAATAATAATTAGAATCGATATAATTTAATGTAATTTAATAATTTTGTATGTACAATTTGCAGTGCCCTTACAGGGTGCATGTTTTAATACTGTGTCATGAAATTTTAATGCATGCTTAATATCCAGTGTTTTACATGTCAGCAAATAAATAAATAAATAAAATAAATAAATAAATAAACGCTGGATGACATTGCTGATTCGTTGACCGAAGAAAAGCCCAGCCCTCTTGTCACGTGAAGAGTCGACCAGCCGTTTGCTGTCCCGAACAACTCGATGAGCGCTTAGACCCCATGGCCCTAGTGTTTCAACCCCAAACGGCTCAAACCTGCGATGAGGTTATTATTTATTTACGCCGTTTGGGGTTAATAAAATAATAATTAATTACTACATACATTTTTTTGGCGCGTTAAGGCTCCGTGCACAAAATCAACACATTTTGAATTTTTTTGATCGTGGTTTGTGAGAAAAGCAAGAAGAATTTAAACTGTCTTTTATTAGATTATGAAAGTCAAGTTCTTATTCTCTCAGTTGGCTTGATTACTTTTTTAAAATAATGTGTGTATTAATAGCAATTACCCATATTCAAAACCCTTTTCGCGCAAAAGTAACGAGCGAGTGACGTTTGGCTACGTTTTACACCAAACTACAACTGATTTATAACATTAAAAAAAATATCAGTAACATCATTATATGGTCTACTGGCAGATGGGTTGAAAACATTATTGACTTTAATTGAAAATATAGCAGAAAAAAAATGTTGAAGAAACACAATTCTTGGAAAACATCTGGACAAATAAGTATTTTTTTCTATACCTTAGCAACACATTTAAGAAAATTTAAAAATTGCACAATAATCTTAAGAAATCCCTTTAATAGAATCTAAAATTTATTTTATAAATAAACAATATCTTCATTTCGTAAATTACAAGCAAATTGAACTATATTATCGACCGCGCAAACTCGATCGCGTCAGTAACGACCGGGCTCTCCCAGCGTGAGCACACGTTACTTTGCTTCGCAGCTGCTCGCGAATATTACATGAAAATATTCCCAAGATTGCACGCCGACTACCACTTTTTGATCCATTAAGTATTATAGTTTATTTTAAGTACTTTTTTTGTTTATGAAAATTGTTAAAATTTCTTTCGACTTCAATATTAATTAGAGGTAACGGGTGTATGTTTGTTTGTAAAGGTTATCTGCGGAATTACTTTACTACTACCCAAATACAAAAATTATTTCACTAATGAAATCTACAATGTTTAATGGCAGCTATATTATCATCCAGTGTTATACACTATGTACAGGATGTTGATATTTCTTATGATTACTTAAGGTCGAAATTCAAGGTCTAGTTTTCGAAATCATTTTTTTTGTAGATAATGGGTCGAAAGAAAGAGACGCATTATCAATTATCATTATCAATGCGTCACTAAAAGAAAAAGGAAACGACATGTAGGGCTTTTTTTTATTGGATGGGGAAATCATCCTATGACAAATCCCGCTCTTGGGCGGAGCGAGAGATAGTGTCAGACTTTTACTGACTAAAAACCCACTCCTGTTCCTTCTTTGCCTTCGTCCCAGGGCCTCGGGTTTCACTTTCACACTACCCGTGGCCCCCGTAGGCTTCGACCCTGCTGGGCCGCTACGATGTGTTGACATCTCCCTGAGGTGCGCGTGGAACAGTATGCGCCGTCAACGACTTGGCCTCGGTCCGGACGGTTACCGGACGGTCAGACGGTGGTGGACGGGTGAGCCACCCATTGCTCGCCGTCCGCAAGCCCGCGCCTACGGTGGCCGGAAATCGGAGGACCATTGCCTCATGCGATCGGCCGCCTCCTTTGCTAGCATTACTGCTTCACAGAAGGAGGTGACTGCCTGTCACTCCACCTTGCTCCGGAGTATGGCCTGTACCAAAGCCCGGCGCGAGAGATCGCCGCCACCGATCGCCCCCACGGGGACACGGCGTTGCTTTGCCCAAGCGGGGCACACCTTCACTGTGTGCTCCACCGTGTCCTCCGGGCGGTCCACACAGTGGTGACACCCGGGCATCGCTTCCGCACGAATCCGGTGCAGGAACTTTCCGAACTTAGCGTGTTCGGTGAGAAAAACGACATGTGGGGCTGATACTAGCGGGACAAATGTTGCTATTTTTTAGTAAATTGATAATGAAAATTTTGAAATGACTATGAATACTACAAATGTTGACAACATGTGTGAACTTGATCTAAACATGGTAATTATAACCTTTGTGTTACGCACAGGGTGTAAATTAATATCAAACCTACTTTTAGAAATTCATAACTTTTTTAGTTCTACATGGTAGTCAGCTGATCGCGACTGTTTATATAGGAAGTTTAAAGTAAAAATATTTACCAGTTTTTCAATGATAAAAATAAAGGCTAAATAGCCGGCCAGCAACAGAAAAAAAAATTGGCGTGAAAGCGGCAATCGGCTCTGTATTTATTTTTTCGAGTTGTAGAGTTCTGTTGAATTTCTGCTATATGAGATTTGTATTAACACGATAAGTTCATCAGAATCAGATATGGATTTAACGCCTGATTCTTAAGAGAAGAGGCTAAAGCAGTAGTGGAAAACCTTTTACCGCCTAAATCAAAAGAAATATATCTAAAGTCATACGACAAATTTTGAGGACGACTCAGATTTTTATTTTTACTTTATTTATATTCGTAATGAAAAGCATAGTGTTTTACTTCGGGTTAAAGATCTCTTCGAACTATTGGCGTCCAAGCGTATTTTCGGGACTAAATAAGTTGATCTCACCCCTTGGGTAACAATGTATTATATGATTTATAGTGACATTGCACTATTAAAATATTTGCTAGTTATAATATAATTTTTGATAAAACAGACACAAAGATGACGATTTGTGTTTCAGAAAAGGGTTATTTAATTTATTTAATAACCAACTTTTGCCTGCGGCTTCGTTAATTTCGATTTCCATTAAGATTTGAAAGACACGTGGCAGTATCTAGGGATCATAAGTACGTTATTGTTATTTTCCTCGGGACAGTACTTTTCTTCGGGAGGAAAGTTACCCTGCAACCGTTTTTGTTCACCAGACAACATATAATATGTATAATTTCAGGATAATCAGTTCATTGATTTAGGCGTGAAAAGCTAACAAACAAAAATAAACTTATTTTCGCATTTATAAATACTACTCTCAAGATTCTATAATTAAAACTATAGAGTAATAGTTAAGATTAACTTGTAAATAATATTTATATATCTTTAATATATATTTTGTTTAAGTAATTTGTCTCTTAATTATCTCACAGATAACTAAGAAACTGGCTAAGTGTGAGTCGGACTCGTGCCCTGAGGGTTCCGTACAAATTACAATTCCCGAACGGAGTCTCGAAGATTCTTCCGAATTGCAAAAATGTATTTTTTTAGTTATAAGGTGTTCGGTGGAAACACCGAACAGTGACGTTAGGTAACAACAAATTTATAGTTTTCAGATTTATTCCTATACCTGTGCTATGAGACCTTGCTTTATGTCAAATTTCAAGATTCAGGGTCAACGGGAAGTACTTTGTGAATTTTAATTACTTTGGGAGTATCATAATTTACGTTTTTTTTGCGACATAAACGCCCGTTTCTGTTTTATTCGTTACCTTAGAAGTTTGATTTTTTCACAACTTGGACTGCAGACTTAAGTATATTGTTTAATTTCAACTCGATACCTCCACGTATTCTCGAGATAAACAGTCTTGACAGACAGACAGACGGACGAACCACAAAGTGATCCTATGAGGGTTTCGTTTTTTCCTTTTGAGGTCCGGAACCCTAAAAAGAAGAGTATCCAACACGGATAAAGCTGTTTGTCTTGGGCACCTTGAATCCCTTACTTCACTCAGGTTTCTATATGAACTCCTTAGCAATGTTCGGGAGTTAATTATATAAATCCCTGACGATCGGTATTATAACTTCGTTTCGTTCGGAATTCAACATGCCGCCCGCGATTTAAAGACACTGCACGCCACATAATCTACTATTACATATTTTTGACGTATCGAAAGTGTTTTTTTTTACAACCATTTATATAAATAAATATAATTTTATCATCTTTTTTGGATTTATCATTCTGTTAAATGTCTAAATTTGTCAACATCCATCTAACACAAAATAAAATAATTTTGGTGTACAGTGTGATAAACATAAAGACACACGTCTCAGACGTTTATTTACAAACCTTACTTAATATAAAATTTTGTAATTTAGAATAATATCTTCTAAAGGATCAGAATTGTTTAAGCGGTCACGAAGCTCGATTTTTACGCGTGTGTGCGTATAGTTGTATGAATGATGCACACAAACAACGAATTTGCCTAAACTCTAGCGAGTGAATTTTATGCACGGGCTCTTAAGTGATGTGATAGAATGTATTGCGAATATTCTAAGTAAGTATTCGTTGTATTGTAAGTATTCGTTTTGACAGATGTCAAAACGGACGTTCTACTTTTTGACAACTTTACTGACTAAATCCCAACCGTGTTCTTTCAGCTGCCCCCTTGTGTTCCTGGGCCGTGGTAACTATGGCGACAACTCTCGTAGTCATAAAGAAAATAAGTATTAAGCGTCCATTGCAAGTGCAATGCAAGTGGTCATGTTATCGCCATTATGTTTTCGTCATGCAAACGTCAGTCATCGCATTAGACGCTAGGTTTTTCGTCAATCAAAATATTTGACTGTGGGAAAACTGATAGCAAAACCTATCGTGTAATGGACGCCTTACACTTGCTCTGCAACCAGTGCCTAGCGTTTAGCCTGTGTTTTCGCATTTGAAATGAACAAGTTAAGTAACATAAATGTACCCAGTTCTGGTTTAGATACTGTTCACCTTGTACCACTAGTCGGTCGACTTGACTGACATATCAACGCAAGCCGAAACTACTGGGACTAGGACAGTAAAATTTTGCACAGGGTTTTCTTTTATGGTGTAGGCGAGCACTGAGAGAGAATTTTACAAAATTTACCCCCTAAGGGAATGAAATGGAGTTCCAAAGTTTGTATGGATAAACCTACTTTCACGCGGGCAAAGCCGCTGGCAGATGCTAGTGTGAGTAATATCTATAACTATTACCGGCAATCTGTATAATTCAAGAATTTTATACAATACCTAGGCATTGTACAGAATTCCTGGGGCGTCCAGGCAATGTATGAAATATTTTTGTCCATTACATGCTTTACCTAGGTAATGTATACAATTCCTAGGGATTGTATAGAGTACCTGCTGTTCCACAGGCAATGTGTAAAATAAATAGATTTTGGTCTATATTTATCAATGTTAACCGAGCTACCCTAAAAATGACGGGCAATGTTATATTACTCAAAATTAATGTGAGTGAAAGACGAGAGCAAGGAAAGGTTTTAGGCGTGTGTCCATGTCGGGATACGGACAGGTTACGTTAGAAGGCTATGGTGGGAGCAGATTGGTCCGGAGCTCCCGCCTTAGCCTTCGTGATTATTTTTTTATAACCACCCGGAAATAGGAGCCTTACTTTAAACCACGCGGACAGAAATACTGTCGCGGACTGTCGAGGACGAGTCCCAGGTATTTTATCGTCGATCCGACGGCGTTGCGAACCCGTTATTTGGGAAACCTGTAGTGGCGCGCTCCAAGGGCCATGAAAACATATGGCCTCGGACTTGTGCAGTGCCATCTCAAGATGGCACTGCACAAGTCCAACACCTAATGAGGTGGTAAGTGATATATATATATGTGGTGGAGGGTGGAGCTGTCCATTACAAAGGCTTTTGACAGATTGACGTCTGGTGACTCTACTAGTATATAAATAAATATCAAATTGCCAAATGTATGTATGATTTTGCTGTGTTCGTAATTGGCGGTAAAAGTTTCTTAGAAGGAAAATTACAAAAAAAAACCGACAACGCAGTATCTTCAAATAAATGAACTATAACAAATAATAATTTCATAATATATAGCACCCCAAGGTCGACTGGCAGAAACAGCCCAAGGCATTAAGTGCGCCTTTGTACAGTGTTCCTTACTAGAACACAAAGTTTTAATAAACTAGAATATTTATGAAATTAACTCTGAAAACAAAAGTTATCTAGAACTAATTTAAAAAGTGCTAAGACTGCTAAAATTAATTACAATCGAGAGTCGGTATAGATTCTAGTGCCACCAGCTACCAAGATAAGTTCGTACGTATCTACGTATTATCTACGTCATTTATCGAATGCATCGGGAACTTTCTCGTTCTAAATTCTCCCGAGACTGATGCCAGATCCATGAATCAGCGGACGCATATATATAAACGCGTCCCGCGCGTATTCCCGTAGATCAAAAGGAAACGCGCTAAAGATAACACACAAAATGTCTCTCCGACCTTACTTCTTCAATTACGACCTTCCAAGATGGCCGAGGCGTCTCCTCGACCAGAATTTCGGGTTAACAGTAACACCTGATGACCTGATGACGGCTTCAGTCAACCCTATCAGCCCGATCATCGCTGGAGTTCAACCCTGGTGGCCGAACAGCTCTGGATCTTCAATCAAGGTTGATAAAGACAAATGGCAGATCAACGTTGATGTACAGCATTTTTCTCCAGATGAAATTACTGTTAAAATCAGTAACGGTTTCATCATAGTTGAAGGTCAGCATGAAGAGAAGCAAGATGAGCATGGTTTCGTCTCCAGGAAGTTCGTTAGAAGATTTAAATTGCCGGAAGAAAGTAACCCTGATACGGTGGAGTCTAGACTTTCGTCAGATGGGATCCTGACTGTTGTAGCTCCTAAGGTTGAAGTAGCTAAAGGTGAAAGAGCAGTTCCTATAACCCATACTGGGCCTGTAAGGAAGGATGTTGTGGATGAAACTAAGAAGTAATAAAAAGATCTTTACAGACTGCTAAATTTAAGAGACTGCTTATAATTGTATTTCGTTTCTATTTTTAAAATATATTATACGTTTTTTTCCATAACATTGTTTTTCTCTAAAAATTACCTGTTCACCTAAATATTATGATTATACATGAGATATTTATAGACGGTTACGCTAGTATGTGTGACGCATTCAGTTTTGTTTTGTTTCTAAAACTGTTGCATTGCTCACGTACGTCTCAACAATTTTACCTTTCCATACCGTGGATTATGAATACCCCAGAATAGATAATTCCAGGAAGACATAATGGTCCTGCTCACAATACCTGCAACTGCTCATAATTTCTATATATAATTAAAATTGAGTATTAGTCCAGTTACGAAGTACCTCTCAACGTAGGATCACACTAATATTATAAAGCGAAAGATTATATGTATGTGTGTGCAGGAGCGCTGGCTCCGTGGGTGCTCGGGCGCTCGAGCACCCATGAGAAATAAATAGTGGGGGCTGAGCGCTCCTGAGAATAGACATCAAGAAACAATACAAATAATCGCCTTTTAGGTTACGTATAAATTATAATATTTCTTGTTAATAAAAACTAGTTTAATTTTTATACATTATAATAGTTTCATTTTATGTTTTTGTCAAACAAAATTTGTTATTAAGTACGCAGTATGTAAGTTGGACATTTATTTATTGGTGGTCGAACAGTGTGCATTTCTCTTCTCACACTTCGCCACTTTTTCGAGTCCATCAAATGGAATGCATGCATCCATCACCCATGAGGTTTTCTAGAAGTCGGCGCCCCTGTCTGTGTGTTTGTTATTACTTCACGCTCAAACGGCTGAACAGACTTGTAATGATAATTTTAAGGAGTTGCCTGCCGAATGATTGGGCTAGTAAAAAGCTAATCCAGTCCGAAAGAGAGACTATGGTAGAGCAAACGCCAATCTGGTTCAGATTTAACAACGCCAAAATCGGATCCTGCTTTTAGGAATGTATCCTTGGAGTGCACCGACCGCTTTCATCTCTTAGGAGTTGAAATTTCCTCAAACCTATTGGCATACATAGGGTTTATACTTTTTTATCCAGGATTTTTTCTTTTGTGGATTGTTTTATTTTCACGCGGCCAAAGCTAATACATTTTATCGTCTTTTGTTATTGAAAGGCTAGATTTAGACCATTATCTCACCTGATGGTATGCGATGATGTGGGCGATGGTGGAGTCCACTTACTATTGACTTAAATATTCCTAAGGTAACTATCAGGTAGGACAGACTGCAGCAGGAAATTCCACTTCTTAGCTGTACGCACAAGGAATGCGTTCCCTAAACGTTTCGTGCGTACGGGACCGTGGAATGTGTCCTATCAATTTTTTTTTGGTTGATCCAATAAGGATGATGCCAACCAAAAACAAAATTCCTGCTCTAGGTTGGGGCGGGCAGGTTTGCTACGTAACAATACATTAAAGCTCCCCATCGACACGACTACATGCACACCATTAAAGTTGAACTAGCGACACTGCGCGGATAATAATGCTACGGGGACCACCGCACACGACACACGCGCATAGTTACCCGACGGGTATCCGCTCGACGACCGCGCGGGATGGTAGTCGGGGCCGGGTCGCGACGGCTGGGGCGTGAGGATCTTCGTTCCCTCACACGTGCGGCCGTCTCCTTCACTGCTTCGTAGAAGGAAGCCATTACCTCTCGCTCCGGAACATGGCCTGTACCAGGGCCCGGCGCGAGAGGTCGCCACCACTGATCGCCTCCTCGAATCTATATGATAAAGTTTATAATCTCCTCTAGTCTTTTTCCATCTAATATTTTGGGGTCGGCCTTCTGTCTAACCGGATGCTGCTAAATACTAGTAATTTAGGTACTTAATTAGATATTCCTTGTCAAGACTGATGCCAGATTTTCTGTATTCTGACCACCCTTAACGACAGTCAAAAATCTGCTATACACGTCATGTACATAAAAATCTGCTATACATATGTAGGTACATAAAAACAACTAGGTACTTGACTCATATTTTTTATTATTATTGTAGCAAAAAGGACTTTTATCCAAAATCTCAAATATTCGTAGAAAAATTTATGTATTTTAGTTAGAAACCTTTCAAATCTGGTGGTAACTGTCAAGTAACTGTTTTTTTTTTTTTGATAATAAATAATAACTGACTTCAATGTAAAAAAAAATCTGCAGTTTTCAGGATCTATACGAGGCCAATAACAGAGCCGTAGAGGTTGCCAAATACTGGTCAGATAAAATTTAGTTAGAGTAAATCGACACGAAAAGAAGAAGAAGAATATAAAAAGACACAAAAAAATGCAAAATAACTTTAATTTCGGAAGTCAGTGTTTCTATAGTCTTGTCTCTTCATTATTAACACCGAATTTCAAAATTAACAAAAAATTAAATCGTAAATGTATTTCTATTTTACACTTTTTAATTGCTGTAGCCCAGCCAAACTTACGTGTGCAATAATTAGGCACCTATAGAAATTAATAATTAAACCACTTATAGCCAGAGTACCTAATTACCACGCCACACTAAGATACATTATTTTATTACGGAGTTTCCGTGCCTACCTTCCATCATCAGATCAGCTCGATGGTACTTTATAACCAGAGTGTATTTCATGACAATTCTAATAAGCCCAAACACGACTAGAATACATAATTATATTACAGAGCTCCCGTGCTTATCTTTTACCTTTCGACTCCATCATCAGATCAGTTCGATGGTACCTTATAGCTAGAGTGCATCTCATCACAATATATATATATACATAGTATAGTCAGCCTTATAATGTTCCCACTGTTGGGACTCAGGCCTCCTCTCTAGGAGAGGGAATGGGCCGTAATCCACCACGCGGGCCCAGTGCGGGTTGCTGGATGTCACATGTCTTAGAATTTTTGGTTCTAGGGCATGCCGGTTTCCTCACGATGTTTTCCTACACAGTTTTGAGAGCAGTGGTGATGAAATAAATTACACAAAGTAATGCGCCTGGCTGGGTTTGAACCCGCAACCTACAACTCGTAAGTCAGGGCCGTTACCACTCGGCCACCACTGCTCTCATCACAATACTAATAATTAAATATATGGCTAGGATATTACCGAGTTCCAGTGGCTATATTTTCCGGCTTCATCATCAGATTACTTCGATGTGCCCTCTCTTTCTTAAGTCAGTCATCAACTACACATATAAACAAAGGAATTTTAGTAGTTACGGCAGCTCTGCTATAATTCTAAGAGGAGTGCTTTTCCATATCTTCGAAGTTCGTCATCAGATCATAACAATATTTCTATGGGACCAATTCGGAAATATAATCTTTCAGTCATAATAAAAAAAAAACAAAATGGGCCACCAATTGACTTTCAAATCGGTGAACATACATTTAAAAAAAAAAAACCGTTCATATAACCTCCTTTTTGAAGTAGGTTAGAAAGGATACACAAACTATTATAGTATAACGTCACCTTCCTAAGGTTACATACATAGGAAAAAGATAGCGATATGTTCCCACCACGCACCCACTGTCCCTGATACAAATATTTCAAATGCTAATAGCTGCTTCATTTTATAACCAATTTTGATGCTGTTCTCAGTAAAAGATTGAACCCAATCCAATCATAGCTACTTTTTATTTTATCCGTTAATTTCTGAAACAAAACAAACGAAAATAACGTTAAACTCATACCGCTGTAGGTACAATGCGTTCCAAATAAGAATAGGATCGATTGCCATGTTGTGACGTCATGTCATACTGTCAAATCGAAGAATTTTTATTGTGAGCAAAACAAGAAATTTTTAAAATTTAATTTAATTACGAACTGTGAACGAAAAAAGTTTAATCAGAATACAGTTCTTAAATTTTGCACATCTCTGAGTTCTTCAATTTTGCCCATTTCTTGCGATTTGACCGTATGACGTTTTTGACGTTCCAAATTCAAATCTCATTATTCCTTAGGGATGGCCCATACTACATTATCTCCCTAGGGACATAATGATTTGCTTTGAGTGATCGTTGTATGACATTAAAACTAAGGACACGTCGATTGATTGCCATGTTGTGATGTCACGTCATACTGTCAAATCGCAAGAAATTGGGCAAAATTGAAGAACTCAGAGATGAGCAAAATTGAAGAACTGGATTCAGATTAAACTTTTTTCATTCACAGTTCGTAAATAAATTAAATTTTAAATATTTCTTGTTTTTCTCACCATATTAATTATTGATTTGACAGTATGACGTGACATCACAACATGACAATCGATCCTATTCTTATTTGTAACGCATTGTACAACTCATGACGCAGAACATTCAAGAAGTGTCTGAAGATTAAACGATTTTCTGAACTCAAACTGGGATCTTACCATGACGTGTTCTAACACGTCGCTTGACAATCTAATGTCAAGGATAGGATACACCCTATACAATATTATTTTTAGTAAATGCGAAACTTGAATATAGTTTGTTCAAAATCAATAGGAATCGATTTTAATAGTTTTACACCGTATTATGATTTTTCCCAAAAATATAAGGACACCACCGACACCAAGTACAACACAGGTCACGACAGGTCATAGCGGTTATTAGGCGCCAACGCACAGCTGGGTGCGGGGCAAAAACCCCTCAGTCGCTCAGATGGCCTGGTGACCATGCATTTGTGCGGACAACCAGGTAACATAACAAGCTTATTTGTGATTTTTCATGATACAGTTATGAAATTTTGTACATAGATTCGTTACATAAAAATACTAGACAAGTGTGTCGCGTATACTAAAACTAATATTGTATAGCTCCATCTCTGTAACAATTCAGTTTAGGTCGTGAACCGAAAAGCTGATGGTAGGGGTTCTGATGTACTTACTATGTTAATATTACATTACACTCACTTCGATACTTCGTAAAGTTTTCAGCATCTTCGATACTGTCTGGTAGTTTGCAGTCTTTTGTTTCTGGTAACCAAAAGAGAAGAATAGCTGCTAAAATTGGAGCTAAGCCGAAGACAAGTGGAACTATCCAATAGGCTATATCATTGACCTGAAAAGAAGTTAATTAACTATACAAGATGGTAATAGAAATGCTTCATGATGTTGTTAATACATATCATATTTAACGAAATGGAATTAAAAAGTATAGAATAGAATAGAATAGAATAGAATAGAATAGAATAGAATAGAATAGAATAGAATAGAATAGAATAGAATAGAATAGAATAGAATAGAATAGAATAGAATAGAATAGAATAGAATAGAATAGACTAGAATAGAATAGAATAGAATAGAATAGAATAGAATAGAATAGAATAGAATAGAATAGAATAGAATAGACTAGAATAGAAAAGAATAGAATAGAATTAAAAACTGACCAACACTAACAAATGAATGAAAACATTCTTGAAATCCATAAATAAATAACTGACAAATTAATAATTATTTAACTTTGCGCTCAACAATTGCAGTCTCTCATTAGAGAGTGACGTCATTTACCCTAAATTAGATCGTCGTACTACAAATCATTAAAATGCAATTTCTAATTGACATTCAGGTAGACCATGTCCTGGAATAGTTCATAGGATGCTTTGTATCCCAGAAGTATGTTCCTTGGCAATAATTCTCTAATATCACGCAGTGATGCCGCTGGTAGCAGCTACTTTCATAATAATGGAAACTTCTCCATTCATCATCATCATCATTCCGGGCGAAAGACGTCCACGGCTGGACATAGGCCTCCCCCAAGTGTCGCCACAAAGACCGGTCCTGTGCCATCGCATCCCCGTGACTCTCACCAGGTCATCGGCCCAACTTGTGGAAAGCCATCCAGCGCTGCGTCTTCCATCTGTCAACTATCACTTAACTTCTCCATTAAGAAACAAAAATTGATATCTTACATAATCAATTAGTAACGGTGCAATAACGCTGCCTATTTTAGACAGAACACTGCAAACGGCAAGCGCAACATTCCTGACAACAGTAGGAAACAGTTCCCCAGTGTACAAATGGATTGTAACAATTTTGATTATCGTACAAGACAATCCGATTGCTACCAATACCAGTTTGACAGCGTCATAGCTGTAGAATGGGATAATCAGCAATAGACATATGCCTATCATGAAATTCATACTGATCATAATCTTCAAGCGAGGTACACGGGATATCAAGAAATATGCGATAAGCAGTCCTGGTATTTGGAAAGCAGCTGAAAAAAAATGAACAATAAGAATATGAAAATTGTTTACAATGGTCTGAGGCCTTAGTGCGAGTTGAAATCAGAATCGTTTATTTTAAATAGACTATTTACAGGAACTTTCGAATTGTCAAAATGTCGGTCAGTCAAAAGAATTGAAGCAAAGTTGCACGTTCCAAAGCGTACATCTTGTATGGAGAAGAACGTGCAAGAAACTCCAAGGACACTCTTAAATCATATTATGAGTTACATAAATCTTAGTCACATATTTCTTGTCGGTTCTATTATGTAAGCACAATGTAGATGAATAACGAAAAAAAAAGTAAACAAAAAAATGAAATTGAAATTAAATAAGCCACTGGCGGCTAAGAGATGACCAGTCTCAACTGACGGCGCCAGTTCACGAGCATGACTCGTGCATCAGCCCCACTTAGCTCAAGCATTTTGAAGGGAACTGAATAACCCTATAACACGTATCACCATCAGCGAGACATTTGAGTGAGTATGACAAGCTCTCAACTGCCATGCATGCATGAATAAAAATGAAAATACTCCATGGCACTTCACATTCACCACATGCACACATTTCACATTTGAAAAAAAAGTGCTTCTACATTGTACAATGCTATTGTTTCCAAATACAAAAAGTAATAAATTATTACAAGTTCCATTAAAATAAACATATAAAATTAAACCCACGTCGAACACCATATAAAAAGGACAATAGGACCTTTTCCAATATTTATTATTTACTAGGTGACCCGGCAAACTTCGTACCGCCTAATAACGCCATCTACTGGCATTACCAAAACAGCATAATTCATTTTATAACGACATTTTAATTAGAGATGGCGTTTTATTCGAATTTTTTTCTTCGTGTTTTATTAGGTTTAAAGAAACTTTATTCTCAATAAAAACATAACATGTCACTTACTTGAGAATAATAATTAAAACTTAATTAAATACTAATTTAGGTTCGACAACATCCGTCACAAAAACAATCTAAACTACCCGAAACTTGACCCACCCAACGCATTCATTTTTGGAGTAGTGTCTGGTTGGCGATTAGGTAATGACTAAGCTGGGTTTTTAATGCTTTGAATGAGAATATTCAATTTTTTCTCCCCGTTTAAACCTTCCCTTGACTATCTCGAATATTTCAAGACCAAAATTGGCCAAATCGGTCCGGCCATTTTTTATTTTTAGCGAAACTAACGAACAGCTATTCATTTTTATGTATATAGATAGAAGATAGATACACAGATGTAGATATATAAAAAAATTAAACGCAACTAATCAATAGACTGTAGGATATAATCTACCAATTTATAATATACTTGTCTACATAGCGTGCATTTAATGCATGTTTTAAATTACTCATTTGGAGAGTCTCAAGTAGTATTTTATTGTAAAATTTTACACAGTACCTCATGAAAAAACTATGTACTTTAGCACATCTAAATCGAAGTTAAACTAATTTATTCCTTCCTATTCCTAGTATTAAAATTGTGCCTGTCACTTATCTTAGTAAAAAGATAATAATTGAAAAGTTCATCGTGTTCGGCTCTCTGATTGGTTAAGAGCTTTGAGCGGCCCAATTTACCGAACGTCGTAAACATGTCGAGCATTACATAAAACAACTCGCACTTGGCACCCAGAAGTCACAATGATAAAAAATACTTACCTGAAACGGCGAGATTAGTTCGAACATTTTTACTCATGTGGCTAGCATACTGTGCAACGCCAAAAAATATCATACCACCGCTGAAATAGTTGATGGCAATCAAAAGTGTCCTTGACCTCATATTTGGTGTACGCACCAAGTCCATGATACCGTAAGTTCTCTTTTTGCTATTAGCTTCAGTACTTTTGGTCTCTGATGACAATAACTTCGTTTCATAGTTTTCTATTGCTATATTTACTTCTTCTTCAGACATTTTGTTCCTTCTGACTGCTTGAAGCAATATTTGCCGTGCTTGTTCAACTTTTCCAACTGCTAGCAACCAACGTGGAGACTCAGGTATCAGCCTGGGAACGACATGCAATTCCATCAGTATCGTATTCACTTGCATTATTGATTAAACTATAAATGAACGACGATCATAAGTAGTAAATTACCAGTAATAGGATAGCAGAAGAAAAGCTGGAACAGAGGTCGACAACCAGTATCCGTCCCACGTCTGTGTTAGATACGAAATGGCTGGTACACTTAAAAATCCTAATAAGTAGGGAATGTGGTAGAAATAGACGAGTTTTGATCGGATTTCAGCACCTACGATTTCTATCACTGGAATGCGATTACAATATTATTAAATGTTCAATTTATCAAATCAATTTCAAATGTGTAGTTTACTTACTAATAGCAAAACAAGTGTTCAAACTTCCACCTGTAGCGATGCCAGAAATAACCTTGAACAGTAAAAACAACTCAAATATCGGCATGAATGCTGCTATGAATCCTGCAACTGCTTGCACTGTCACTGCAATCATCAACGGAGTTTTTCTGCCGATCCTGCAATCGATTACAAAATTATTAGAGAAAAGTTAACTTATTCTGTATGTTTTTCGAATGTAATTCTTGTGATTATCGTTTTTAGCTATCAGCCATCACTCCAAACATCAGATAGCCGATGAGAAAACCGGATTGCGTTGCAGGTTGAACCAAACTCCGGAGGAATTTGCGCTGGCACACCAAGTCCCACTGCAAAATTCAATTTATACTTCAGAATATGATCTTACTATCGATAACAGTACTATACTATAATCTTCCATCTATATATATGTAAAGAAAAATACCTAATTTTCTTTAATTTAAATTTCCCGCATTATGATCGTCATAGACACAGCCTTGCGTGCTAGCTCCTAGAAAAATAAGTTTTGTTGTCGATAAAAAGAAGGTCTGTGGTCTATGAAAAGGATAACCTAAAAATACGTCACGCTGTAATTAATTTTGAAAAATAATCTCTAAAATAGAAAATACTGTTGTAAATGTGTTTAGGAACTGACATTGTGATTAATAACATTAAATGTCGTTTCTTTTCTTACAGGTATGTAAGGTTTTGTATTTAAAACTGTCTTTGTTGGAGTAATGTAAAACTAACAATAAAATTTAACTTTTCTTACAGAGAAACTCAATTGTGTTTGACTTTGTCACCCTAAGCTCAAATATTTCGGAAAACATCTTATAAAACGACATTTATTGTCAAAAATGGAAAAGTTGAAATTTACGTTTCAAGTAAAATCAACAACAGACGGAAAATCAAACTACATCGCTATAACCTCAATTGCAACCGAAGATGATAAAATTTTCCTTATCCCTGAAGATTATCAATCAGTAGCACTCCACAAACATATCCAAACTTTAAAACAGTATGCTACAGTGAAAAATACTTTGAGAAAAAGATATCAATCAAGAAGCGTATGGATTAAAGCAACAGAGGAATTGTTACTAACTTATGTTGATGAGGATGGCAACATGATTTTCCAGGACCAATTTCTAGAGGAAACAACTAATGAACAATTGGCTAGTTCAAATAAAAAGAGTTCAGAAGACCCTATGGTAAAAATATTGGAAAAATTAGTTGAAGAACATCAAAACAAAGAAAAACAAAGTGTAAAAAAGTTAGCAGACAGGTTTATAATAAAAAAATTCAGGTGCGTCTCAGTGGATGGAAGTATTCGAAAAAGAATGTACAAGGTTTGATATACAAAAAGATGAAGAAAAAATTGAAATTCTCAGGTTATTTCTAGAAAAATCATGCACTGATTGGTACTCTTCCATGATGATCAAGCAAAGTCTAGATTCCGAGTGGTCAGAATGGAAAACAAATTTTTTGCAAACCTATGCAAATAAGGGTTGGAATACTAGCAAGTATGCTTTATTTTTCAAATATCAATCAGGATCTTTATTGGAGTATGCAGTGAACAAAGAAAGACTTTTACTAGAAGTAAGGAAAACAATGGATGAAGGAACCTTAATTGATATCATTGCCGCTGGCTTACCAGATTTTATCACAGATAGAATTAATAAAGAGGAGATTTTATATACAAGGAATTTATTTAATGAACTTGGCAAATTAGAACATTTAGTTGCAAGGAAAAAAAATTTTTACAAAAGAAAGGAAGACACTAAACAAATTAAAGAAAAATGTAGCATTTGTGAAAAATTGAAGAAAGGTGTACGATATCATCCAGAGGATTCCTGCTGGTTCAAAGCAGAAAAAGACAAAAAGCAAATAAAACTCATTAATAATTCAGAATTAGAATGTGAATTACAATGTGAAAATCAAAAAAACTAATAGTGCCGCCATTGATCAAAGTTAAATTAGTGCTAAATAAAAGTATTGAAGTATTTGGAATTTACGACTCGGGATCTAATGTCTCACTAATAAATTCAAAGTTGTTGAAGATACATAATAAGGAAACGAGTTGTTCCAGCAACACTAATTTGAAAACAATTAATGGCGTTAAAAAGGCAACTGGCATAATTACACTGGATGTAGCCATACTTGATGTAGAAAAAAAAATGAATGTCTTTGTAATAGACAAAGAAAATTTTGACTATGACTTCTTGGTTGGACTGGATTATATTAAAGAATTTTACCTAGTGCAAAACGAAAACTTGGAAATTAGCCAGAAAATACCTATACAAAGAAGTGAAATAGTTACTAAGCAGACTAATAAAACAGATATGAATACTAAGGAAAAAAAAACTGATAATTTAGTAAACTTCAATGAAGACTTCAAAGAAGAAAACTTCCAAATTTGTATAAATCATCTAGGCTATCAAGAACAGGCAGTGATTGATGATTTGATTTTTAAACATAAATATGTGTTCGCAAAGGATAAATATGATATAGGAAAGGTAACTGATTATGAAGCACACATTGATTTACTTGTAGAAAAATATTGCAGTAAAAGGCCATATCGTTGCACCATGGAAGACAAGAAAGAGATTGAAAACCAGATTGCAAAATTATTGGAAAAAAATATAATAGAAGAATCATACAGCCCGTTCGCAGCACCAGTTACATTAGCTTATAAAAGAGATGAAAATAAAAGATCAAGATTGTGCATTGATTTCCGAGACTTAAATAAAATAGTTGTGCCTCAATCGCAGCCGTTCCCTCTCATTGAAGACTTAATAGTAAAAACAAGAGACTGCAAGTTTTTCTCTACACTGGACCTAAATTCTGCATTTTGGTCTATACCACTGCGTGTTACAGATAGACACAAAACTGCATTTGTGACACAAGAGGGTCACTATCAATGGACGTGCTTGCCATTTGGCTTAAAGACATCCCCAGCCATTTTCCAAAGAATAATGTGTAACATAATTCGAAAGCACAAGCTTGGAGAGTTCACCGTATGTTTCATCGATGACATTTTATTATTCTCAAAATCTTTTTCAGATCATGTTAAACATTTACAAAAACTATTTGAAGCAATTAAAAGCGAAGGTTTGAAACTTAAATTCTCTAAGTGCACATTTGCAGCAGACGCAGTTAAATACTTGGGACATGTAATACAGAACAATTCAGTGAGACCGCTAAAAGACAACTTAATATCAATTAAAAATTTCCCAACTCCAAAAACACAAAAGAATGTGAGACAATTTTTGGGAAAAATTAACTTTTATCATAAATATGTGCCAAATATTGCTATAAAACTGGAACCATTGCATCGCCTTTTGAGAAAAGGACAAACTTTTAACTGGACACAAGCTTGCCAAGAGTCATTTGATGAAATGAAAACAATATTGTGCTCTCAACCAATACTGACAATTTTTGATCCCAATCTGCCTATACATATTTACACTGATGCTAGTATTCTTGGAGTCGGAGCAGTTCTGAAACAACCACAAGAAAACAATGAAGAAAAACCAGTAGCATACTTTTCTAAGAAGTTAAACGAAGTACAAAAGAGGAAGAAAGCAATATATCTTGAATGCCTGGCAATTAAAGAAAGTCTAAAGTATTGGCAACATCTACTAATAGGTAGAAAATTTACTGTTTTTTCAGATCACAAGCCACTGGAGAATATGAACATAAAATCTAGAACAGATGAAGAATTAGGAGATCTAACATATTACTTATCACAATATGATTTCCAAATTAAATACTCTCCGGGAAGATACAACATTGAAGCTGATTGTCTAAGCAGGAACCCAGTCCTTGAACCAAATGATAATCAAAACGAACAGTTAAAAGTGGTAAACATAATAACACTTAAAGATATCTTAGAAGATCAGGTCAAAAATGAATATATACAGTGCAGAAAAGACAAGTTAATAACAAAAAATAATGTATATTACAAGAAAGTAAAGAAGAAAGAAAAAATAATTATATCAGAAAAATTTAGTATAGAATTCATGAAGAATATACATACAGATCTAGGTCACATAGGAACTAGACAAATGCAAAGAATGATTAGTGCCGTGTATACATCAGAAAACATGACGAAAAACATTAAAAGGATCTGTGAGAGTTGTATAGTATGTTTAAAGAATAAATCAAGAGGACAAAATAAGTACGGATTAATGTCACACTTGGGTCCAGCCACAAAACCTTTCCAGATATGTTCTATTGATACTATTGGAGGTTTTGGTGGTTCCAGATCAACAAAGAGATACTTACACTTGTTATCGGATCATTTCACGAGGTATGCTTATATTCTGACATCAAGTACTCAAAATGCCAATGATTTCATCAAACTAATTAGAAACTGTGCAGAAGCAGATGACATTGAATTGGTACTCTCGGACCAATACCCAGGTATAAATTCAAAAGTGTTCAAGAAGTTTTTGGATGAAATGAATATCCCAATAATTTTCACATCAGCAAACTCGCCTTTCTCTAATGGCTTAAACGAGAGATTAAACCAAACATTGGTAAATAAAATCAGATGTAAGATAAATGAACATGACACAAGAATTGCATGGACAACTATAGCACATGACTGTGTAAAAAAATACAATGACACAGAGCACACTGTTACTGGGTATGCCCCATCTTACCTACTTTATGGTAGAGATGTTACGATTTTGCCCAGTGAGCTGAAACAGAAGAAGACTGAATATGATTTAATACAGGCCAGGAAAAGAGCATTGGAAAATACAATCAGATCACATAACTACAACAAGATAATTTATGATAAGAATCGAAGACATATGGATTTCAAAGTTGGTGATATTGTTTATGTTGAAAATGGCAATAGATTGAACAGAAAAAAACTCGATGAATTGAGACTGGGACCCTGCAAGATCTTGGAAAAAATTTCAAACTCAATTTACAAGATAGACACGGGCCATAAGAAAACGGAATCAAACTTTTTCCACATCTCAAAGCTAACGCCAGCTCCGCAGCCCCTGCCTACGCTTGAAGAGTACACGTAAGCAGATGCATTGTATTGTCTTCTCCGGGAGGGGAGATGTAAAGAAAAATACCTAATTTTCTTTAATTTAAATTTCCCGCGTTATGATCGTCATAGACACAGCCTTGCGTGCTAGCTCCTAGAAAAATAAGTTTTGTTGTCGATAAAAAGAAGGTCTGTGGTCTATGAAAAGGATAACCTAAAAATACGTCACGCTGTAATTAATTTTGAAAAATAATCTCTAAAATAGAAAATACTGTTGTAAATGTGTTTAGGAACTGACATTGTGATTAATAACATTAAATGTCGTTTCTTTTCTTACAGGTATGTAAGGTTTTGTATTTAAAACTGTCTTTGTTGGAGTAATGTAAAACTAACAATAAAATTTAACTTTTCTTACAGAGAAACTCAATTGTGTTTGACTTTGTCACCCTAAGCTCAAATATTTCGGAAAACATCTTATATATATATAAATAAATAGCTGTTTGTTAATCTCGCTAAATCTCAAAAACGGCTGGACTGATTTGGCTAATTTTAGTCTTGAAATATTCGAGATAGTCCAGGAAAAGTTTAAAAAGTGAGAAAAAATGGAAAAATCACGAAAATGAAATCCGAATATAACGCCATCTCTAATTAAAATGTCATGTTAAAATGAATTATGCTGTTCTGGTAATGCCAGTAGATGGTGTTATCCTTTGACAGTTCAGCTTAAAGGTAGCACAACATTCATTGACTATAATAGCGGTACGAAGTTCGCCGGGTCAGCTAGTAATACAATTATAATAATACTATTTTTTTTTAATGTTTTTTAATTATATTTTTTTTAAAGAAATATTTAAAAATGTAAATGATATGTGAATAAGACAAAGAAAAAAATAAATAACAATATTATAAAGAGGAAAGATTTGTGTTTTTGTTAGTAATTTTTTTCGTACACTCCGGTCCGACGAGACGTACACTCCGGTCCGACGAGAAGATCACCGAACTTGAGGAAGAATTGAGCAGGTTACGATGGAGTATTGTGGGATTATCTGAAGTCCGAAGACAGGGGGAGGACACGATAATTCTCAAATCCGGTAACCTGCTTTATTTCCGGGAGGGTGACCAGCAGTCCCAGGGTGGTGTCGGGTTTATCGTCCACAAGTCCCTTGTGAACACTGTGGTGAGGATCGAGAGTGTGTCGACCAGGGTAGCGTATCTTATACTCAGAATATCATCAAGATATTCGCTGAAGGTCATACAGGTTTACGCCCCGACCTCGACACACCCCGACGACGAAGTAGAGTCCATGTATGAGGATATATCCAGAGCCATGCATGGTTCTAAGACTCACTTCACCGTGGTCATGGGGGACTTTGACGCGAAACTGGGTAAACGAGATGGTGATGAGCTGCGAGTGGGGCAATTTGGATTTGGACATCGGAACCGCCGGGGAAACCTATTGGCTAGTTTTATGGAGAAGGAGGGCCTCTATATGATGAACTCCTTCTTCAAAAAAAGTGAGCATAGGAAGTGGACCTGGCAAAGCCCTGATGGTGCGACCAGAAATAAGATTGACTTCATCATGTCGACGAAGAAGCAAATATGCAATGATGTCTCTGTGATCAACGCGGTGAAAACTGGAAGTGATCACCGCATGGTAAGAGGCACATTGAATATCAATATCAAGCTTGAAAGATCTCGACTGATGAAGTCTACGCTCCGTCCAGCATCCAGATTCAAAACTCCGAGAGCTTTCAGCTCGAACTTCACAATCGTTTCGAGTGCCTAGGTGGCACTGTGGACGAATACAACGATGGGTTCGTGGAAACTGTCCTTACGGTCGGGTCTAAGGTTTTTAAGACTCGTCGTACAAGGAAGAAAAGGCTCTCTGATGAAACTCTCGAACTCATGAAAGAGAGGCGTGAGATGATTCTGCAGTCTTCAGACGATGCGTGCATCTACCGGCAGCTCAATAGACGGATCTCAAAGTCCTTAAAACGCGATCTCCGCCTCCCTTTAATACCGAAAGGATTAAGGATGCGATTGAGCGAAATAAGGGCTCCAAGGTTTTTGCAAGGGATCTGTCTATAGGGCAGAGCCAGCTCACGAAACTGAAGACCGACGATGGCAGAGTCATATCCGCCAAATCGGAGCTTCTGGGAGAGATCGAGGCATTCTATGGACAGCTGTACACATCTATCACAAAACCCATAACGAATCTAGCAAACGACCCAAGAGCTAGATTAACCCGGCACTATACCGAAGATATCCCGGACGTCAGCCTGTACGAGATTAGGGTGGCTCTGAAGCAGCTTAAAAACAACAAGGCGTCGGGTGACATCGGAATTACAGCCGAACTCCTGAAGGCGGGTGGAAAACCGGTCCTAAGGGCCCTTCAGAGGTTGTTCGATTCCGTCATACTTGAGGGAAAGACGCCACAGGCATAGAGCAGAGGTGTGGTAATACTTTTCTTTAAGAAGGGCGACAATGCCCTGCTTAAGAATTACAGGCCCATCTCACTTCTGAGCCATGTCTACAAGCTGTTTTCCAGAGTCATCACGAATCGTCTCGCACGCAGGTTCGACGACTTCCAGCCTCCCGAACAAGAAGTTTCCGAAAAGGTTTCAGCACCGTAGACCACATACATACGCTTCGGCAGGTTATACAGAAGACAGAGGAGTATAACTTGCCTCTATGCTTAGCGTTCGTGGACTACGAAAAAGCTTTTGATTCGATCGAGACTTGGGCTGTACTGCAGTCTCTCCAACGGTGCCAGATTGACTATCGGTACATCGAAGTGCTGAAGTGTTTGTACGAAAACGCCACAATGTCAGTCCGACTTCAGGACCAGACCTTGAAACCTATCCTTCTGCAGCAGGGAGATGTCATCTCTCCGAAACTGTTCACGGCTGCAATGGAGGATGTCTTCAAGGTTCTGGACTGGAGTGGACTAGGCATTAATGTCAATGGCAAGTACATCACACACCTTCGGTTTGCCGATGATATAGTAGTCATGGCTGAAACTACGGAGGAGCTCAGTACAATGCTCGATGACCTTAGTAGAGCTTCCGAAAGAGTGGGTCTTAAAATGAACATGGATAAAACCAAAGTCATGGTAAATAACCATGTAGCACCCACTCCGATCAAGATCGGAGACTCTGCACTCGAAGTTGTAGACGATTACGTTTACCTGGGACAGACAATCCAGTTGGGTAGGTCTAACTTTGAGAAAGAGGTCAATCATCGAATCCGACTCGGCTGGGCAGCGTTCGGGAAGCTGCGCGGTATCTTCTCGTCCAACATACCACAGTGTCTCAAGACGAATGTGAAACCAGTGCGTGTTGCCAGTGATGACATATGGCTCTGAAACATGGTCGCTTACAATGGGCCTCATCAGAAGGCTTACAGTCACCCAAAGAGCAATGGAAAGGGCTACGCTCGGAGTTTCCTTGCGTGATCGCATAAAGAATGAAGATATCCGCAGGAGAACCAAGGTCGCCGACATAGCCCGAAGAATCGCCAAACTTAAGTGGCAGTGGGCAGGGCACATTGCTCGTAGAACGGATGGTCGATGGGGCCGAAAGGTTCTAGAGTGGCGACCGCGCGCCGGAAGACGCAGCGTTGGAAGGCCTCCCACAAGGTGGACCGACGACCTGGTGAGGGTTGCGGGAGTGCGGTGGATGCGAGAAGCACAGGATCGGTCATTGTGGCGACGCTTGGGGGAGGCCTATGTCCAACAGTGGACGTCTTTCGGCTGAAATGATGATGATGATGATGATGATAGTAATTTTATTTTTATTTTATTTTACTTTATTGGAACATATAACAGTTGCACATTACAATTATTAAGGTATTCCAGAATTAACATATAAACTAAGTGAACGTGTAACCCACACAAATGTCCGCGAAATAATGGTGTCGAACTATTATGTTATTAAAAGCGTGCGTGAGAAGTTAGAGAGTAGGTACTCGTAGGTATAATAATATTTGGTGACTAAAGTAACTATTTTAAAGATTCAATAGCCATTTTTTTGAACTTTAAGTGTGAAAGTGCGAAAATATCCAAATCTATAAAATGTGTGTTATACATATCTACGATGCGCCGGAGAGGCACCCGTGCACCGGCGTGTGTTCTGCACATTGCAGTATGGAACAGCATAGGCACGCGCGCTCCCCGACGCATTGCAGTTCTAGGTACAATATAGCTTATACTATTTGTAATATCAGTGCAATCGAACCTGTTGTTGCAGAGACCATGAAGCATCATGGCCATAAGCAAGATACGTCTAGACTCCAAGCTTTGAAGTTTATAATATTTTAATAACTGTGTGTATGGTATTCTAGACTTAGTGCATCTATAGTGCATAGTACATAAAAATTTCTTTTGAACCATTTCAATTCTTTGTACATAGACATCAAAAATGGGACTCCAGATCGGAACTGCGAATTCCAATTGAGAGCGGACCAAAGCTTTGTATAGAAGTAAAAAAGTAGATGGTCTTTTAAAATCATTTGAGGAACGCATGACGAAACCAAACATACGATACGCTTTGTTGACAATGTTGTGAACATGAAGATCAAAGTGCAATTTAGAGTCAAGTGTAATCCCAAGATCTCGAATGTAGACAACTCTTTTCAAACTGATACCATGTAGCTTATAATCAAAGTTTATAATGTTTTTGTTTTTTGTGAAAGTAATTGCATTGCACTTAGGCAAACTGAGCTGAAGTTTGTTGTATGAGCAATATCGTGAGAGTCTATCAAGGTCCTCCTGTAGAAGTAGGCAATCCTTCTTGCTTTTGCATGATTTGTAAATTTTAATGTCGTCAGCATACATTAGAAATTGGGAATGATTAAAATATTTTTTAATGTCATTAATGAACAGTATATAGAGTAAAGAACCCAGAATTGAGCCCTGGGGCACCCCAGAGGTGACAATGATTGAGTTAGATTGGAAGCCGTTTATAACAATTTTTTGTGTCCTGTTGAATATATAAGACATGAACCGTCGTAACAAGTTGCCACGGATGCCATTGTATGCAATCTTATCCAAGAGCAGTTTGTGGTCCACCTTGTCAAAGGCTTTCCGAAAATCAGTGTACACAGCGTCAACTTGAACTTGTTCATTCATATTTTTGAACAAAGTATCAGTGAACAACATGAGATTGGTATTCGTCGAACGACGTTTGAAAGAACCCATGCTGCTCGCGAATAATCAGGTTACGAACATTAGAGCACACCTCACCGTGAACAAGACTCTCGAAAAGCTTCGACAAGGTGGAAAGTATAGAGATAGGCGAGTAATGAATAAACTCGAAAACTACTGGACCGATTTAAAAAAAAAATCTCCTTTAGAAAACTACTTTAACACTGACTGACATAGGTAACATTTTATTTAAAAAACAATAGGGTTTCCTACTAATACACCAATAAGGTAAATTAAAGTGCAAATAAATTACCTTATCATCGCGTACACTGCGAAAACTATTAATGATAGAACAAAATAATGTACTACGGTTTTACAGAACACATCATCATCTATGAAAAATGTAGCGACACCATAATTATGTCTTTAGTAGGTAGGTGGAACAGAGAGTAAACTCCCGCAAACCTCCGTTGAAAAGGGAGGATCCCCCGACCAGACGGGTGTTATGTCTGGTGGGAAACTGCCCGATAAATGATTTCGGGCTGTTCTCTAAGTTCAAATCGCGCGGAGAACTCGCGATGCAGGATTAGTTCTTATGGGACGCTATAGATGTCACAATAACTAAACTGTTTTTTTTTTTAAATTAAAAACTGAATTTAAGCACCGCCTTGAGAAAAGGCCATTTATTTGTACTTTGGTATTAATCCTTAACAAAATAAACTACTTCATATTTAAGTTTGGATTAGTTTAAATATGCTGCCAGCCTTCTGGGCACATTTCTACTTCGATACACCTTGTGATATTATAAAATGGTTGAATCATCATCATCATCATCATTTCACTCGAAAGACGTCCACTACTGGACATAGGCCTCCCCCAAGTGTCGCCACAATGAATGGTCCTGTGCGTCTCGCATCCATCGGACTTCCAAAACCGTTACCAAGTCATCGGTCCACCTTGTAGGAGGCCTTCCAACGCTACGTCTTTCGGTACATGGTCGCCATTCCAGAACCTTTCGGCCCCAACGGCTATCCGTTCTGCGAGCAATGTGCCCTGCCCATTGCCACTTAAGTTTGACGATTCTTCGTGCTATGTTGGTGACCTTGATTCCCCTACGATTAATATCCTCATTCCTGATTCGATCACGCAAGGAAACTCCGAGCATAGCCCTTTCGATTGTCCTTTGGGTGACTTTAATTCTTCAGATGAGGCCCTTTGTAAGCGACTACGTTTCGGAGCCATATATGTACTGGTCATAAACTTTCGTCTTAAGAAAACGGTAAACACCTCTGCTGTACTCGTCGAATACTATGACTACGTGAGATTTTTGATAAAGTTTGGTATTATATTATGGGGTAATTCGACCAATAGGGATATGGCATTCAAGGCACAAAAGTGGTGTATTAAAAATATGTTTAATATCAACCAGACTGATAGCTGCTGGCCATACTTTGTCTAACCTGTAATAGCTGTAACAAGTTTATTATTTCATAAACTATGAATTGAAGTTGTCTTAATATATGTCCACTAGTGGCCAAATTTTGTATGAATAGTGGTCCATACCCTTTGTATATATTATTCCACTTTATGTAATTAACCATATTAGCAAGTAAATGATTGCAAATTATGAATCACAGTATTCATTTGAATTCTTGAAATTGTTATAGGTAGTCGAAAGGCATCCTTGACATTCAAGACTAAATTCAATCGAGCCAAAGGTTATATTTGTATCCAAGAATCGAAGAAGGCGTATAATTAATTATATTAACTTAAAAACTGAGAATATTATCATCTGCTTAGTAATTTTGAGTCTAGACTAGTTTCCCTAATTACCTAGTCATAAGTCATTTATTTCTCAACAATATGGAATATTGTGTAAAAAATTAAATGGAAAAAATAAACAATAAAAAAGAACAACTGCAAATGATATTGGAAAAAAAAAACATATAACAAAATCCTAGTAATTAACAAAACTTCTGAATTATTAGATTTTATTTATTTAGAATATAAAATAACAATAAAATAAATTTCGGATGACCAAAAACGAAATTAGGTCTTAAAAATTTAAATTCAACAATATATAAGGTATAAAAAGATCAACAAAGTCACATGTAAAAAATAAAAAAAATCAAGTAGTAATATAAATATAAGAATCAATAATGTCACATAATAACAACACCTAGAGATCCTTGAGAAAGAAAAGGAAACAAAGACTGAACTGGGTGACCTTTAAAACTTTATTTGTTATTTATTTACGTAACACTTAAAAATTAAAATAAATACAGATAGAAAGAAGAGCACAAAAGTTTCGAATAAAATTGAATCCAGTACAAAAAATAAAATGAAAAATTAAAATATACTTAGGTATTGTCTAATTTCAATCATGTGGTTATATCTTATCACTTTTATATCAATAACCGTTAATAAATCACATAAATATAGTCCCTCAAAAATTAGTTGAAATAATCAATAATGTAATAAATGGAAAATTATAATAAAACCAAATAAAATCATGGCTTCAAGAATTATTTATTACAATAATAAAATAATCAATTTAGATAGAAACCATATTGATTTTAATACTTAATTATAATTTATGTAGATAAAAAGTGAAATAACGTTATCAAAAGTTAGTTCAAATTGTTCTGTGTCTTTACCAATGTCTTATCTTTAATATTTTTTACACCACCTGCTCGACAATGTCCTATTATATGTTATACAACCAAAAACAAGTCATTCTGTCAATTTGGAACGTGAAAAACTATTACTTTGCAAAAAAAACACATTAAGTGTATTAAAATGTACCTACGTGCTTCAAAGTTGTTTATTAAAAAATCGAACTGGCCACTAAGAAAAAAAAAAAGAATAAAATATGAATAATTATATATAATAAATTAATTATATAAACATTAATTATATATAATAAATTAATTATATAAACATTAATTATATATAATAAAGACGAGTCTTTAAGAAAAGTAATGAAAGCGCGGAGCGATATAGAAAATTAAAACTACGGAATCAGAGTAGTGAATTTTGTTTGTTTCAAATCTCAAAACATGACGAGTGATGGTTAAGATTACCTTGTAAATAATACTTATATTTCTCTAATATATTATTTGTTTCAGTAAATTGTCTTTTAATTATCTCACAGATGGTGTAAAAAGTAGAGTATCCAACAAGGGGATAAAGCTGTCTTTGTCTTGGGCGGCTTGAATTCCTCACTTCACTCAGGTTTCTACATTAATTCCCTCGCAATGCACAGAAGTTAATTGTATAAATCCCTCACTGTCGTTTGGAATTAAAACTTAGTACCTAACCTTCGTTTCGTTCAGAACTTAACATGCCGCCCGCGACTTCAAGACACTGCTTTATCCCCTAGTCAAATAATCTACTATTATATGCCCGCCATTATTCCACCATTTTTAACTGATTTAAAAAAAAAGGAGTGTGTCAATTCGATTGTATGTTTTTTTTTTTTATGTGTGGGCCGATTTGCATTTTTTTTTTCCTCTTTAAGGTTATGCTTCCAGATTTGTCCCATTCCCTTTTTCAAAATCCAGTTCTGATGATGGGATCCATGAGGAATCGAGGGAACTCCTCAAATATTATAGGCAACCATATAGTGATTTCGGTATTTTCACCGAGAACTTAAGCATTTAAAAAGTAACATTTGATGAAGTGGAACTTATGAAGAAGACTAGAAATGGCCAACGGAACCTCGTACTCACATAGATATCCTCCTTCTGCGAAGCAGTAATGCTAGCAAAGGAGGCGGCAGATCGCTTGAGGCAACGGTCCTCACGCCCTAACCGCCGCCGGGATTCCGATCCCGATTGCCGGCCACCGTAGGCGCGGGCTTGCGGACGGCGAGTAATGGCTGGCTCGCCGTCCGACCGTCTGGACCGAGCCCAAGTCGTCGACGGCGCGTACTATTCCACGCGCGCCTCTGGGTGATGTCAGCAAATTGTAGGGGCCCAGCAGGGTCGAAGCCTACTGGGGCCACGGGGAGTGTGAAAGCGAAGCCCGGGGCCCCGGGATGAAGGCAAAGAAGGAACAGGAGTGGATTTTTAGTCAGTAAAAGTCTGACACTATCTCCCACTCCGCCCAAGCGCGAGATTTGTAATTAGATGATTTTCCCACCAAAAAAAAAAATAGATATCACAATGAAGATAGTTAAGCGACTATGACAATACAAATAAATAAATGGTTCTGAATAGTTATGTTGAAAATGGTATCATTGAAGTGACCTGATGATGATGCCGGAAGATATGCACCGGAACTCTGTAATTAATCAATGTTTCCTAGCTGTGTTTGGGCTTATTAAAATTGACATAAGATGCAGTTTGGCTATAAGGTACTATCGAACTGATCTGATGATGGAGCCGGAAGGTGAAGGGTAGACACAGGAACTTCATAATAAAACAATGTAACCTAACAGTGTTTGGGTTAATTGGAATTGTCATGAGAAATAGGCACTCTGGTTATAAGTGTATCGCAACTAAAAAGTGTGAAATAAGATTTTTTTTACAAAATAATAATAACCAAGTCGGTTATTTTTATTTTGTATGTTGTGTGATGTCGATGCTGCATAAAAAACAAACAATACCGAGAAACACCGACTGAAGAAGTCGGTTTTTTTTTTGTAAAAAGTTTTTTATTCAAGATCATTTTTCAAGACAATGTTTCAAAAAAAAAAAACCTGTTGCGTTTTATGGAAACAGGGATCCTGAAGGTCGTGTACCTAAACATTGTAATTAAAGATTTAAAAAAAACACTACTGAATTGATAACCTCCTCATTTTTATGTAGTCGGTTAAAAAATAGCAATACGCGAGCACATTCCTATGGCTGCGTTCAGGACTTGTATAGAATGGAAATACACCTCGACCCCATAACACCCTCGCCTGCGGCTCAGGCGAATTCCGCCTCAATGACCAACTTCCTCCACTTGTATCATTATATCAAAATGTATTCTACCATTTTACTTATCCCGTATAAAGAAGAGCCTCTATCATTAGTACCTCTTTAGAGGCTTTACATCTGGCACATTACAAATAAAAACAATAAGCCTTTATTAAAATTAAAAAAGGAGATTGTCAGATGAGATTAGGACGGCTGTCAAACCGACAGAAAAGAGTAATTTTATCACACTAGTATATACAGGGTGTTTGGTGCATCGTGTGCGAAACTGAAATGGTCAATGGGAGGGGTCATCTGCTATTCTTTCAGACCCCTAAACACGTCTCATGCCCTATGGTGTTTTTTTTTCATCTACGTTTTATTAGTTTATGAAAATAAGACCCAAATGTTTAATTCAAATACAAATTTTAAAAAATATGTAAGGCGTAGACTCTGAATTTTAATTTTATTTAGATGTGTATTGTATTAGAGTACTTTTAAATTTAAAATTAGTGACATTAGCTATCTAGTTATTTTTTAATTTACTCGCAAAATTTTGACTTAAATTAAAACTTGTTACACCTACTTACATGGCTATAAAAAAAAACAAAAGTGACCAGATTCTTCCAACTTCCTCAAAAATTCTCTAGCTTATCCTCTTGCTAGTGATGTGCCACATATAATATATAATATAATATAATAATCTTAATTTGTTTAAAACGTTAGTACAAGATACACAAAATTAGGTTCATCAGTTGACTTATATTATATATGTCTGGCCCCCACACTAGGATATCCTGTGTCGTGAGGTCCAGTCTCTTTCGCAAATTTACAAATTAATTAATAAGTGCAGGTTTTGTGTATATTGTGCTATTATTATTCTTTGAATTTAAAAGGGTAAAAATAAACAAAAGAAAAAAAAAATATTTACTTTAAAAAAAAAAGAAAAATTGAAGATGCGTTTATGTGTGTGTGTGTGTGTGATGGTGTGATCGTGTGATTGTGTTTGTGTGTTGGTGTATGTGTGTGTTCGTTATTTTATTAAGTTCGTATGCCTACGCGTGATATCAAACAATAATATTTAAAAGTTTCTCGGTATGGGCAGTCTTTGGGTATTAAATTTGTGAATTGAGATTTTAAGGCGAAATAAAGTCAGGTTTATTATAGTTTTATCAGTCTTAAAGAATTTGTTATATTAATATGGACCCATAAAAGTAAAAGATTGACGAGCAAAAGCTGAGCGAGCTCTTGGTGTATCCCATTTAAGAGTTCTGTAAGAGGTTCGAGCTGTGATCTTCGCAAGTTTATGAAAGCGAAGAAGCACCGAGGTAATGTAAAGCTGTCTCACGCTGAGGAGATCACATTCTGAATACAGTGAACTTGTAGTATAACGCCAGGGTTTTTTAAGCGCTACTTTTAAAATAGCTCTTTGAGCTCGTTCGAGCTTGAGAAGATGTGTTTTGTAGAACCTCCCCATGCAATAACCTAAAATTGACTGACATAGACAGAAATATACAGCTCGAATAAGTCGCGGTTCTGCTACAGACCGAATTTTTTTAAATATATGTGTTAGCTTCCTTACTCGTTTCGTAACTGCGTCGATGTGTGATTTCCACGAAAAGTTCTCATCAATGATTACGCCTAAGTATTTAATGCAAGAAACTTGTTCAATAACCGGGCATAAGAAGTGTTTAGGGGCCTGAAAGGATAGCAGATGACCCCTCCCGTCGACCATTCCGATTTGGCACACGATGCACCAAACAGCCTGTATATAGGCGAAACTTTGTAAGTGTGGAGTGAGTGTTTGTTTGTTACTTTTTCACATTCGAACGGCTGAACGAATTTGAATGAAATTTGGCATACAGGTAGACCGTGTCCTGCACATAGAATACATTCCGTAATATGTTCCGTTATGACAATTTTCTACTTTCACGCAGGTGAAGCCACTGGCAATGGCTAGTTATCGATCAATCATAGAAATAATACTAAAAGTAAAATAATAGTAACAGTAAAATTACCTCGCTCACTATGGTCGACTTGAAAACACTGTCATCGTAAGAGAATTTCTCGCATTTAACTTCTGGTAAACTGTCATTGACTCTCACAAAACAAGCACGCAACATTGAGTCATTGGCATTCATCGGCGTTGGAGATACACAGTAGAAATCTTGTCCAGGTGCGATCACAGCGATTGATAGTTGATTCCACGCTGCGGGAAAACTCTTCAGAGATAGTGCTACAACTATTACTAGTTGCCATCGTCCCATCGTACCTATCGCTTCCTGGATAGGATCTAACAAAAAAAATATCTTTTGTCATGTATTGAGTCTGGTATGATTTATTTTTCTTATAAGTTCAGAACAAATGATTGTCTAATAAAATTTTCTCGTTTAACGATACATTTTTAAAGTGGATTTGTTAAAAAAAGTATTTAAAAAACTCACCGTTTTGATTCGAATGTCTCATTTTTTTAAGTAGCGCTACTATTTGTGAAAATAAAACTCCGAATTTCTAAGAAACTACAACATATTACGCGATTTTCAATTAGAATGAAGGTGTTGGTTGATCGTTGCTTATGTTACTAAACTGGCGGATCTAATATTATACACGACCAAATCAACTTGCTTTTTGAATTTTAATATGTTTTAGCCACCACCTTGAAACACACTCAATTATTGTCCAAATAAGCTAATTAAGACCCCGGCGAACGAAGCTTGCAACTACAAGTTGACGCGCTTATCGCCGAATATAGCTATCTCTCTGATTGACAAAAACAAGTGAGCGGCTGACGCAGTTCACAGCTGTGAGCGTATTACAATACGCTCAAAGCTTAAAAGTATTGTAATACGCTCACAGCTGTAAAATTTGGTATGTTCATTATTTACTTTATTTTTGCTGAATACTTTGGGGAATCGTTAGTGAATGTACAGACTATAGTAATGCGTTTTTTGGAAATTTCATTACTGTGCCGATACCTCAACATATTAGGATAACTAGCACACACCAACAAATCAGAAAATGTTATGGAGCCGAGTGCTTTTTTATATGTAGGAAATCAGTCAATGACTTCTCGCGCTCTTGGGCGTAGCGGGAGGGCGCGGGGGGGATGGCTTTTACTGACAAAAAAACCCACTCTGTTCCTTTTTTGCCTTCGATCCAGGGCCCTTACGGTTTTGCTGACATCTCCTCAAGGCGCACGTGATGACATCCGAGCGTTTCTTCCAATCTGGTGCAGAAACCTCCCGAACTTACCTTTAACCGGTAAGGTATCGTCTTGCGGAAGGTGAGGACGCCGTAACGTCTTTTGATCTACTCCTCAAAGAGGAGATTTACCGCCATAATTATGGCGTGCCCAGCACTGGGTTGCAACAGTCGCTGTCGCCATTTCACCATGAGATCCCGCCGGAACTCTGTCCGCCATAACGCGACTTGTCGTATTAGTGGAGTTTCGCCCCGGCGATGCATCTCCATGCGCAAATCGTGCATGTGTGGAAGGACTGTTTCCTCTAGATCCCATGGTGGAAGGCCAGCAAAGAGGCTCGCCGCTTCGCGGGAGACCGTGCGGTGCGCCTGAACCATCTAGATGGCCATGAACCTGTGGCATGCATCCAGCTTGGCCACCGGTTGCTTTCACAGTGACGGCACCCACACCACTGCTCCGTAAAGGGCCATGGACCAAAAAATCGCTGCGTGGAACCACCAGCAAGAGGTCTGGACCTCCTAGGTTGGGCAGGAGTCGCTTGTGGGCAGCCCCAGTCCGTGCCAGTTTGAGAGCTAGACGTCGGAAGTGCTCCGACATTCCACCGGCTGTCGAGGACAAGTACCAGAAACAGAAACAGAAGTGGGTACATTGATGACCCGACGCCGATGTGAACCCCTCCTACCTTTATTTGGGGACTCGGTGGTGGCGCGTTCTGCAATAAAACATTATGCAAAAACACAATGTGTTTTCTTGGTCCTCAGAACGCGCCACCACCACCGCTATGTCATAGCCTCGGAGTTGTGCAGTGAAACCTCGAGTCCCAACTGCAGGTTCCTCTCCACGACTATCGCAACCACGCGTGTCACTAGTTCAGCTGCTGCCTAGTACGACTCTCCCTGCGCCAGGACCGGTCGACCGGTGACCTCCCCGAGGCGCCCCCTCGGGGAGGTCGCCGGTCTACCGGTCCTGCCGCTACGCAGCATGGTCTGTTAAAAACGACACGCTGGCTGTCTGGCTGGTGGCTGGTGATTCAGTTGTCTTTTCGTCAATCGACCATGTGACTCTCGAAGTAACATTGTGGACCCCATCTTTACTCGGTCACCTCTGGAGCATTGTCGTCCGCGTCGGATATAGCAAATGGTGGAGTCATGGGCGGCTAATAGCTACACTGCGAACAGTCTGAGTAAGGTGCCATTTTTTTGTTGTTTGTAATAGACTCGTGGAATTTTTTCTATTACATACCTACGCACATTTAATTTGAATAAATTCGATATATCATGAGACATTCGATACGGTATCTCATTCATTGGATTTTACACACTTTGTTTTTTTTTTTTCAATGTCTTTTTAAAATTATTTACACAACTAGTTTAGAATAGAATAGAAGAGAATAGAATAGAACAGAATAGAATAGAATAGAATAGAATAGAATAGAATAGAATAGAATAGAATAGAATAGAATAGAATAGAATAGAATAGAATAGAATAGAATAGAATAGAATAGAATAGAATAGAATAGAATAGAATAGAATAGAATAGAATAGAATAGAATAGAATAGAATAGAATAGAATAGAATAGAATAGAATAGAATAGAATAGAATAGAATAGAATAGAATAGAATAGAATAGAATAGAATAGAATAGAATAGAATAATAATAATAATAATAAGATTTATTTCTCACCACAATATAAGGTACTTTTACATAGTATAAAGAAAGCAATACATAACTGTAGCTTTACAATTACAATGTTATATTGTGGGAGACTGGTGCCTAAGCTAGACGTAAGGCCTGTATTTCAGGACACCAGGACTCCCTCTCATTCGGAGATAGTAACATTTACATTCATTATGTACTCTCACATTATTAAATGCGGTACTTATACCAAATCATGTTTACAATAAGATTGTTTATATCAGTGTTAGTATTCAATTAATATAAGTTGTGATTTGGCGTATGTGTGTGATGGTATGTGAGGGTGTGTGTGTGTGTGTGTGTGTGAGAGGGTGAGGGTGTGTGTATGTGTGTTTATGAGGGAATATGACTGAGAAGAGAATAGCAATGGTAGTTTCGTAACCGGAAAATGGAACCCATAGTGTTTTGTTAGGTAGTTACATCTGGATAGCAAGAAGTTTTTCTGTGTCGTCATAGTTTAACTCCTGGAGCCAATTCCTTACTTTAATTTTGCACTTTTTGCCGGTGAGACTATAAACAGACAGCTTCCTGTTTATGCTATTGTATAGAAAGCGACCTAGGTAGCAAAAGAAGCGTTTAGAAAAAAACAGTAGTGAGCCTATCATAATGGCGGTCTATGGGATCAAATCTTCTTTTACCATGTGACAGTAAGGGATTGAAAGAAGTGAGTCCATGTTGTTTTAGGACCGTTTGCAATATAAACAGCTGACGTACAGTTAAAACTTTAGTCTCTTTGTATAAGAGTGCTGTAGGATATTGGAATGGCAAGAAGGAAGACACCTTCAAAACAGCTCTCTGCGTTCTTTCCAGTACTAGGATTGAGTATTTAGGCGCACCACCCCAAGATGTTATGCAGTAGGTCAAAAGCGATTGGGCGAGGGCGAAATATATTGATTTCCGCAGCTTTTCGTCTGCTACATGCCTCAGAGTCTTGAAGACATAAATTAATTTACGCAATCTATTGCTAAGGGTGTTGATGTGTTCCTGAAATCTCAAGTTACAATCTATAATAATACCTAAGTACTTTACGCTGTTTACGTTTTGTAAGTGTGTGCAGATACATGTGTTGTCATTTCGGTTAGTTAAACAGGAGTGGGCTATAATGGAGTGCGTTGCTGTGGTTGAACGCGTGTAGTTTTTTAAGGAAAAGGTAATGTACTTCGTTTTATCAGCGTTCAGTGAGAGAACGTTTCGGTGCAGCCACTCCGTCACAACGTTAAAGCCTGTCTGAGCGTGTGCATATACTTCATGCCATGTGCTAGCGCTAAAGAGAAGGGCAGTGTCATCGGCAAAAGTTATGATTTTACCTTTATGGAGAGTGAGCGAACCCAGCTCGTTGATGTATATCAGAAAGAGGGTCGGCCCAAGTACGCTACCCTGTGGCACGCCATAGGACACAGTGCGTTCCTCACTAACGACGTCATCGATCTTAACACACTGGGTACGCTCACTCAGATAATCCTCATACAGTTTAAGTTGTACCCCCCTTATTCCTAACTTTTCCATCTTCTGAATTAGGATGGGGACAGAAACCGTGTCAATAGCTTTGGCGAGGTCTAAAAATATGCCTAATACCTTTTGCCCACTATCCAAGTTTTTGACTACATAGTTTGTCAGATCATGAACCGCCTCGGACGTGGACTTTCCAGCCCGAAAACCATATTGCGAGGGTGATAGTATTTTTGATTTTTCTAGGTAGCCCACGAGCCTGCTGTTCATGATCCGTTCCAGTATTTTGGATAGGGCAGTAAGAACTGCAATGGGTCTATAGTTATTGACACGGCTTCTGTCTCCACTCTTAAAGATAGGATGTATAATAGCTTTTTTAAAGGCTTTCGGAAATTTACCAGTAGTAAGTGCGAGGTTGCAAATGTATGTAAGAGGAGGTACCACTATATTCAGGTGTTTTTTCAGGATGACACTAGATATTCGGTCCCATCCCACCGCACAGTCGTTTCTTAGGGACATTACAAGAATAGAATAGAATAGAATAGAATAGAATAGAATAGAATAGAATAGAATAGAATAGAATAGAATAGAATAGAATAGAATAGAATAGAATAGAATAGAATAGAATAGAATAGAATAGAATAGAATAGAATAGAATAGAATAGAATAGAATAGAATAGAATAGAATAGAATAGAATAGAATAGAATAGAATAGAATAGAATAGAATAGAATAGAATAGAATAGAATGGAATGGAATGGAATGGAATAGAATAGAATAGAATAGAATAGAATAGAATAGAATAGAATAGAATAGAATAGAATAGAATAGAATAGAATTTATTCGATGCAGGCAATACATTACAGGTTTTTTCTTTATCCCCTATGCGATAAATGCGCTTATCCTATGTTCCTGACGTCACATCGGGCCACACACCACATCGCAGCTGCGGACGTCCCCTCTCCGCTCACTTGCTCGCCGACACCTTGCGCGTACGCACATATCATATCGGTTGTCTCAAAATTTGTTATTACGCATACCTACGTAAATACAGTCCTATAAAATTATCGAATCAAGCAGTTTTATTGCGTAGTCAAGACCACCAGCAGCACACCTGGAGCTTGATATTCACCATATGGTCCTTCGAGCTAGGGAAGATCGCCGTTTTTGTGCTACGCACGCACCTTCCGTGGACTTTGGACTGGCCGCCCATACAGCGTACTTGCCTATGCCGTAGAGGACAATTGAAGGACAGTCTACCCAGTGGGATAGTGTACTGAGTGAGTCCGTTCCATAATCCCTTTCTACTTTCTTTTCTTTTTGCCTTTTTAATCCAGGAAATTTGAAATAGTACTATACGGATCAGGCTCATGTTGATCTCTTTATTTATAGCTTACTTATTCAGTGGAAATTTCCATAGTCAGATCATCTTCATTTTGCATAACTTCACTTATATTGTTAAAACATTCCTTCGCTCGCTAACCGCAAGTGTTTGCTTAACGCGTAAACATGTACAGTGTATTTTTTTACTTCTTTCGATATTGTACTTATTGCACCGGTGACTCACCGGGCTCATTAGCATATCAGCTGATTTTACCTTAGGCTTGGCCAGCTATTTACGCATTTGATATTATAATCGAAACTAAATTATATTGATTTATTTGTCTTTGCTTGTACTACTGACTTTGCCATTTTTTTTTTGCTTTGCCTATACTGCCTACCTACACTTTCTCATTATGTCTGATGCAAAATTAAGGGAACTCATAAAGAGGCGAGGTAGCTACAAAGCAAAGCTTACGCATTTTAGCAACTTTTTAAGAATACTACCTAGCACGGGACCTCCGTCGATGATCCTCCGCGCCACGGCTCTGGCTGCAGTCACGACTTTGTTCGGCTGCCTAAGATAGACTTGCCTCACTTCGAGGGGGCTATCAGCACTGGTTTGAATTTCGAGATACGTATCTTTCCCTTATTCATAATAATGACAGCATACAAGATATTAACAAATTTCATTACTTGCGTGCTGCTTTAACCAGCAGCGCGTCATTGGTGATAAAAAGCATAGATTTCAAAGCGGATAACTATGGTACAGCTTGGCAGTTATTATCCGAAAGGTACGACAATGAAAGACTACTTATTAATAATCACGTGCAGGCCTTATTTAATTTGAACAAATTCAACATGAATCTTGTAAATCTTTACGGAACATGATCGACGTCACAAATAAAAATCTTCGTGCCTTATCCAAATTAGGACAGCCTTCTGAGCATGGGGGTCTAGGGGAGACCCTCATAATATACATGATGTCAGAAAAACTTGACAAAGTCACACGAAAGGAGTGGGAAGAATATAAAAATAATTTAGATACCTTTCCAAATTTAAAAGATTACATAAAATTTTTAACAAACAGAGCAGATTTACTTGAATCCTTAAATTATAATAAAAACACAACAACGAACTAACGAACACAACAAAACTAAAAACTTCCTTACAACAACAAAAACAAAAAACAAAAACAATGCAGACAATGTTAAGTGCCCTGTGTGTTCTGAGAATCACTTTTTATTCAGTTGTCAGCCTTTCAGAAAACTTGACATAGAAGCACGCATAAAAAAAGCATCAGAAAGCAATGTTTGTATGAACTGCCTTCGACCTGGTCATACCGAGAAGCGTTGCAGTCTCTCGCATTGCAAATATTGCAAGACCAGACACAACACCCTCTTGCATAGGGAATCAATAGAAAAACAGACGAGGGAAAACATAGTTTTATATACAAACGTCACGTTACCCACGGAAAGTAATCGAAGTCACATTTTGCTTTCCATAGCCTTGGTAAAGGTGGCAGACGTCAATGGAGAGCTTCATACTGCCAGACTGCTGTTGGACAACGGCAGCACCTCCAACTTCATCACCGAAGAACTATGTGGGAAGCTCGGCCTGGTAAAACGCAACACTAGCTCCAACGTCTCAGGTATAAATGGTCAAGCTTCTAGTACCTCACAAAGCTGCAATCTTCATTTGCGGTCTTATGATGGTGGCTATCAGGCGAGGGTAAGCTGTTTTGTTATACCGAAAATCACACAATCACTGCCTGACTCTTATATAGACAAAAGGTATATTACCGTCCCGCCAGGTATTCAATTAGCAGACCCAACATTCAATGTGCCTACTGCTATCGACATTCTAGTCGGTGCTGAGGTGTTCTGGGACGTCTTAGGTTCCGAGACTATTAATTTAGGCCATAATCATACTCCCGAGACTGATGCCAGATCCATGAATCAGCGCACGCATATATATAAACGCATCCCGCGCGTATTCCCGTAGATCAAAAGGAAACGCGCTAAAGATAACACACAAAATGTCGCTCCGACCTTACTTCTTCAATTACGATCTTCCAAGATGGCCGAGGCGTCTCCTCGACCAGAATTTCGGGTCAACAGTAACACCTGATGACCTGATGACGGCTTCAGTCAACTCTATCAGCCCGATCATCGCTGGAGTTCAACCCTGGTGGCCGAACTGCTCTGGATCTTCAATCAAGGTTGATAAAGACAAATAGCAGATCAACGTTGATGTACAGTGACCCATTAAAAGTGCTTAGATACCTTAACGCCTATTTTCCCTTGCATGTTAGAGTTCATGTTTTCGAAAATTAAACTAGATGGCGTTGGTTTCTTCACAGCTAAGTGGCGAGCAAAGGCAATCTCACAAAATATAAACTTGACTTTTAGTTTAACAAATAATAGACACATGCGTCATCATTGTCGTCAACAACTGATTGTAGTTCATAATTTCATCAACTTAGCATAAGTCAAGATGGCCTAGTGGTATAGAGCACACAGATTGAAGCGCAAATCAGTGTGCCGCAAGTTCAAATCCCACGCAATTATTGACTTTTTGTAAGTTCTTACACGATTGGAAATTATGGATTAGCATTACATATATTAAATTATTCTTTAACTTGTTCACACATTTCTTAGAGTTAGAAAGGGATCACAAAAAAACTAAATAAAGAATTAGATTTCTGCGAGGTAGACATAAGTTTTAATTTGACCGAAATAAACTGTCGTTTGGTTGTAGTTGTTGGTTAGTGACGTGTGGTTAACAGTATTGTAATATTCGCAAAATGCAGGCTAATATTAGTATTGAAGTGAGGGCGACTATCATTGGGCTGCATAAAAGCGGTCTTAATAAAACACAAATATCTGAAGAAACCGGACTGAATGTGAGTATAATAGCTATTAATGAATTGTAACTTTATTATAAATTAATCTTCTAATTAAAATGTATGCCATTTATGAATCCATCCATCGTATCTTTATGAGGCTTAAAAGAGAAATACATAAATCGTTGGGTTTATTGGATTGGTTATTGGATTTATAAATGCAGTTTTATTTTAAAATTATATGCAATCATTATGATTGTTATCATTTTATATAATGAAAATGAAGTCAAGTAGGTATAGCTGCCTAATATATTTTTTTTTTGTTTTAGAAAAATACTGTAAGTCTTTGGATAAAAAGATATGAGGAAGAAGGTAGCCTTGCTAGTCGAAAGAGAAGTGGGAGACCGAAGCTTATTAGCGAGGCGCAGCGACAACATATAGTGGACGTATACAAAACGAATGGTTTCGCACCAACGAGACATTTTGCGGAATTATATAACACCTCGATGGATACTGTTCGCCGTGCACTTCACGCTGAAGGCGTGCATCACAGAAAACCTGCTAAAAAGCCGTACTTGACAGAGAGGCATAAACAAGAACGATTACGTTTCGCATGTGATTATTTAGATTTTGACTGGAATACTGCGGTATTTTCAGATGAAAAAACATTTAAATCCAGTCAAAAGGGCAGGCTTCACTTATGGCGCAAGAATAACACTCGCTGGTGTGATAACAACATTATTCCTAACACCGAATCAGGTCGAATCACAATTAATATGTGGGGATGGATGAGTGCAGCAGGACCAGGAGAACTGGCTTTCATTCCTCCACGCGCAAACAGTTCAACTTATGTGGAAGTGTTAGACTCAATTATGCTACCTACTGTGCGCAACATTTACCCAGCTGAAGAGTTAGCACAATTTCCGTTTGTCCAGGACAATTGTCCTATTCACCGAGCGAGTACTGTGCGTGAGTGGTTTCACAATCACCCGGAAGTAATTGTTATTCCATGGCCAGCGCGATCACCCGACCTCAACCCCATAGAAAATCTATGGGGTTTGATGGTGCAAAGGTGGGACTCGCGGAATGAGAGGTCTACGGAACAATTAAAAACCCATTGCATGGAAGTGTGGGAAAGTTTTAGAGGGAGCGAAATATGCGGTAATATGGTTGGGTCCATGCGCAAACGTCTACTTGACTGTATCGAAAATAATGGGGGTTATACAAAATATTAAGTTTTAGTAAAATCAGTCGGTGTAATTAAATATTTAGTAGGCCATTTTATTTTAACATATCCATGATTATTCGTTAACAAACACTGTATTATATTGTGTTTACTTTCGTTTAAAACAGCTATATCTTTTAACTTGTGCCATCGCCTTATCTTAAGAATGCAGTGAACTCGCTATCAATTTTGTTGACAATAATCATGATTCTATTTCGTTTTTTATTCTTCTACCCACACTGTTCTAACATAATAGTTCAATTTATTTTTCTCGTCTAATTGACGATTATCTTGTAAGAACTAAAGTTCTTTTAACAGAAATTGAGGTTTAGTTTCAATCTTCTTTTCGTCAAGAAAATGAACAATTAAGCTATGACCTCAATACATTAATTGTGACGTTACATAAAAATAAAATGTTTACAAAGTCTAAATCATATATCACTTTTCAATAAATAACTGGATATAAACAATTATATTTTATTTTATTAAAATTTTAATATCCTTTCATTGTTACGTTATTCATATTATGAATAGTCTAAGTGGGTATACTTCCAGCAAACAATCTTACATGTAAGATAGATAACGGTTACAAGATAATTTTTTTGTCTAGGTAACAATTCGACGTCACAATTCTCATAAATATTTAATTTGTAAATATAAAGAATAAAGATTTGTATTAAACACGTCTTTTTATTTCCACCTTACAACATCGAAAAGATGTAACAACTAAATAATTGAAAATTACGAATGTGTTCTTCTTGTGGTTAATAGATCATATTCGTAATTTGCAACTATTTAGTGCAAAAAATGCAATAGTATTTTCATAGAAATATAAAAAACAACTATATTAATATAGATTGGGAATTTTCAAAGTAAGAAATAACCAGGACCGACCATGATTTGAACTCGGGCTACGTTGTTTGCGAATCCAACACTTAGTTCATACGGCTACCAGCACATGACATATTTGCGTGAATTTTATCAATGCAATGGTAAGAACAAGTCGCCTCTGTGACTGTGTGATGCGTATTCAATGGCACAGAAAAATAATAAATGATGTTTTAAGCTCAGTGCGACGACAGTTCCTCAATGTGTGTTATCTGTGGAATGTGGATACTCATACACGCGCACACATACGCACGGAAGTATCGTGCTCGCTCGGTTCGTAGCAATGTAATCTTTAGCGTTCTTATGGACTTTTGCAGTGAGGCCTGTAAATCCATATTCAACCTACCCTCTCAAGTTTGAAAACTAACACATAGATAATCAAATATTTATAAATTGATATTCAATTTTAATATCTTCATCTCTTTAAAAGAAATTATAAATTATTTCAATGTTTGAAGAAACAAAAAGAAAGTACAAAAATAAGCATTAGTTAAGCATTAATCATTTGAAGCACAGCGGCGCCATCTATTAACAGTATAATGTAATGTTGTCGATAGCAACATTTCAATCTGGTTTTACGCTAGATGGCGTCATTTCTCGCTTCACACGATTTTATTTCTGTAGTACCTATGCACTTTTGCTTTTGACCGTACAGCATTTTTCTCCAGATGAAATTACTGTTAAAATCAGTAACGGTTTCATCATAGTTGAAGGTCAGCATGAAGAGAAGCAAGATGAGCATGGTTTCGTCTCCAGGAAGTTCGTTAGAAGATTTAAATTGCCGGAAGAAAGTAACCCTGATACGGTGGAGTCTAGACTTTCGTCAGATGGGATCCTGACTGTTGTAGCTCCTAAGGTTGAAGTAGCTAAAGGTGAAAGAGCAGTTCCTATAACCCATACTGGACCTGTAAGGAAGGATGTTGTGGATGAAACTAAGAAGTAATAAAAAGATCTTTACAGACTGCTAAATTTAAGAGACTGCTTATAATTGTATTTCGTTTCTATTTTTAAAATATATTATACGTTTTTTTTCCATAACATTGTTTTTCTCTAAAAATTACCTGTTCACCTAAATATTATGATTATACATGAGATATTTATAGACGGTTACGCTAGTATAAGTGACGCATTCAGTTTTGTTTTGTTTCTAAAACTGTTGCATTGCTCACGTACGTCTCAACAATTTTACCTTTCCATACCGTGGATTATGAATACCCCAGAATAGATAATTCCAGGAAGACATAATCGTCCTGCTCACAATACCTGGAACTGCTCATAATTTCTATATATAATTAAAATTGAGTATTAGTCCAGTTACGAAGTACCTCTCAACTTAGGATCACACTAATATTATAAAGCGAAAGTTTATATGTATGTGTGTGCAGGGGCGCCGGCTCCGTGGGTGCTCGGGCGCACGAGCACCCATGAGAAATAAATAGTGGGGGCTGAGCGCTCCTGAGAATAAACATCAAGAAACAATACAAATAATCGCCTTTTAGGTTACGTATAAATTATAATATATCTTGTTAATAAAAACTAGTTTAATTTTTATACATTATAATGGTTTCATTTTATGTTTTTGTCAAACAAAATTTGTAATTAAGTACGCAGTATGTAAGTTGGACATTTATTTATTTGTTGGTCGATCAATGTGCATTTCTCTTCTCACACTTGGCCACTTTTTCGAGTTCATCAAATGAGCATCCATGCATGCATCCAGCACCCATGAGGTTTTCTAAAAGTCGGCGTCCTTGTGTGTGTGTTTGTTATTACTTCACGCTCAAACGGCTGAACAGACTTGTAGTGAAAATTTTAAGGAGTTGCCTGCCGAATGATTGGGCTAGTAAAAAGCTAATCCAGTCCGAAAGAGCGACTATGGTAGAGCAAACGCCAATCTGGTTCAGATTCAACACCGCCAAAATTGGATCCTGCTTTTAGGAATGTATCCTTGGAGTGCACTTGAAATTTCCTCAAACCTATTGGCATACATAGGGTTTATACTTTTTTATCCAGAGATTAGATTTTTTCTTTTGTGGATTGTTTTATTTTCACGCGGCCAAAGCTAATACATTTTATTGTCGTTTGTTATTGAAAGGCTATATTTAGACCATTATCTCACCTGATGGTATGCGATGATGTGGGCGATGGTGGAGTCCACTTGCTATTGACTTAAATATTCCTAAGGTATCAGGTATATCAGGTAGGACAGACTCCACTTCTTAGCTGTACGCACAAGGAATGCGTTCCCTAAACGTTTCGTGCGTACGGGACCGTGAAATGTGTCCTATCAATTTTTTTTTGGTTGATCCAAAAAGGATGATGCCAACCAAAAAAAAAATTCCCGCTCTAGGTTGGGGCGGGCAGGTTTGCTACGTAACAATACATTAAAGCTCCCCATCGACACGACTACATACACACCATTAAAATTGAACTAGAGACACTGCGCGGATAATAATGCTACAGGGACAGCCGCACACGACACACGCGCATAATTACGCGACGGGTGTCCGCTCGACGACCGCGCGGGCGGGGGGCTGGTAGTCGGGGCCGGGATCGCGACGGCTGGGGCGTGAGGATCTTCGTTCCCTCACACGTGCGGCCGTCTCCTTCACTGATTCGTAGAAGGAGGCCATTACCTCTCGCTCCGGAACATGGCCTGTACCAGGGCCCGGCGCGAGAGGTCGCCACCACTGATCGCCTCCTCGAATCTATATGATAAAGTTTTTAATCTCGTCTAGTCTTTTTCCATCTAGTATTTTGGGGTCGGCCTTCTGTCTAACCGGATGCTGCTAAATACTAGTAATCTAGGTACTTAATTAGATATTCCTTGTCAAGACTGATGCCAGATTTTCTGTATTCTGACCACCCTTAACGACAGTCAGAAATCTGTTATACACGTCATGTACATAAAAATCTGCTATACACATGTAGGTACATAAAAACAACTAGGTACTTGACTCATTTTTTTATTATTATTATTGTAGCAAAAAGGACTGTTATAAAAAATGTCAAATACTCGTAGAAAAATTTATATATTTTAGTTAGAATAAATATTAACTGACTTTAATGTAAAAAAAAATCTGCAGTTTTCAGGATCTATACGAGGCCAAAAACAGAGCCGTAGAGGTTGCCAAATACTGGTCAGATAACATTTAGTTAGAGTACATCGACACGAAAAGAAGAAGAATATAAAAAAACACAAAAAAATGCAAAATTACTTTAATTTCGGAAGTCAGTGTTTCTATAGTCTTGTCTCTTCATTATTAACACCGAATTTCAAAATTAACAAAAAATTAAATCGTAAAAGTATTTCTATTTTAAACTTTTTAATTGCTGTACCCCAGCCAAACTTACGTGTGCAATAATAAGGCACCTATAGAAACTAATAATTAAACCACTTATAGCCAGAGTACCTAATTATAACCACGCCACACTAAGATACATTATTTTATTACGGAGTTTCCGTGCCTACCTTCCATCATCAGATCAGCTCGATGGTACTTTATAACCAGAGTGTATTTCACGACAATTCTAATAAGCCCAAACACGACTAGAATACATAATTATTTTACAGAGCTCCCGTGCTTATCTTTTACCTTTCGACTTCATCATCAGATCAGTTCGATGGTACCTTATAGCTAGAGTGCATCTCATCACAATACTAATAATTAAATATATGGCTAGGATATTACAGAGTTCCAGTGGCTATATTTTCCGGCTTCATCATCAGATCAGTTCGATGTGCCCTCTCTTTCTTAAGTCAGTCATCAACTACACACATATAAACAAAGGAATTTTAATAGTTATGGCAGCTCTGTTATAATTCTAAGAGGAGTGCTTTTCCATATCTTCGAAGTTCATCATCAGATCATAACAATATTTCTATGGGACCAATTCGGAAATATAATCTTTCAGTCAAAATAAAAAAAAATCAAAATGGGCCACCAATTGACTTTCAAATCGGTGAACATACATTTAAAAAAATTACAACCGAACATATAACCTCCTTTTTGAAGTAGGTTAGAAAATCCTTTCTAACACAAACTACAATATGACGGAACATATCGCTATCTTTTTCCTATGTATGTAACCTCCTAAGGTTACATACATAGGAAAAAGATAGCGATATGTTCCCACCACGCACCCACTGTCCCTGATACAATTATTTCAAATGCTAATAGCTGCTTCATTTTATAACCAATTTTGATGCTGTTCTCAGTAAAAGATTGGACCCAATCCAATCATAGCTACTTTTTATTTTATCCGTTAATTTCTGAAACAAAACAAACGAAAATAACGTTAAACTCATACCGCTGTAGGTACAATGCGTTCCAAATAAGAATAGGATCGATTGCCATGTTGTGACGTCATGCCATACTGTCAAATCGAAAAATTTTTATTGTCAGCAAAATAAGAAATTTTTAAAATTTAATTTATTTACGTACTGTGAACGAAACATGTTTAATCAGAATACAGTTCTTCAATTTTGCTCATCTCTGAGTTCTTCAATTTTGCCTATTTCTTGCGATTTGACAGTATGACGTGACATCACAATATGGCAATCGATCCTATTCTTATTTGTAACGCATTGTACAACTCATGACGCAGAACATTCAAGAAGTGTCTGAAGATTAAACGATTTTCTGAACTCAAACTGGGATCTTACCATGACGTGTTCTAACACGTCGCTTGACATTCTAATGTCAAGGGTAGGATACACCCTATACAATATTATTTTTAGTATATGCGAAACTTGATTATAGTTTGTTCAAAATCAATAGGAATCGATTCTAATAGTTTTACACCGTATTATGATTTTTCCCAAAAATATAAGGACACCACCGACACCAAGTACAACACAGGTTACGACAGGTCATAGCGGTTACTAGGCGCGAGCGCACAGCTGGGTGCGGGGGCAAAAACCTCTCAGTCGCTCAGATGGCCTGGTGACCATGCATTTGTGCGGACAACCAGGTAACATAACAAGCTTATTTGTGATTTTTCATGACACAGTTATGAAATTTTGTACATAGATTCTTTACATAAAAATACTAGACAAGTGTGTCGCGTATACTAAAACTAATATTGTATAGATCCATCTCTGTAACAATTCAGTTTAGGTCGTGAACCGAAGAGCTGATGGTAGGGGCTCTGATGTACCTACTTACTATGTTAATATTACATTACACTTACTTCGATACTTCGTAAAGTTTTCAGCATCTTCGATACTGTCTAGTAGTTTGCAGTCTTTTGTTTCTGGTAACCAAAAGAGAAGAATAGCTGCTAAAATTGGAGCTAAGCCGAAGACAAGTGGAACTATCCAATAGGCTATATCATTGACCTGAAAAGAAGTTAATTAACTACACAAGATGGTAATAGAAATGTTTCATGATGTTGTTAATACATATCATATTTAACGAAATGGAATTAAAAAGTATAGAATAGAATAGAATAGAATAGAATAGAATAGAATAGAATAGAATAGAATAGAATAGAATAGAATAGAATAGAATAGAATAGAATAGAATAGAATAGAATAGAATAGAATAGAATAGAATAGAATAGAATAGAATAGAATAGAATAGAATAGAATAGAATAGAATAGAATAGAATAGAATAGAATAGAATAGAATAGAATTAAAAACTGACCAACACTAACTAATGACTGAAAACATTTATGAAATCCATAAATAAATAACTGAAAAATTAATAATTATTTAAATTTGCGCTCAACAATTGCAGTCTCTCATTAGAGAGTGACGTCATTTACCCTAAACTAGATCGTCGCACTAAAAATAATTAAAATGCAATTTCTAATTGGCAAACGGGTAGACCATGTCCTGGAATAGTTCATAGGATGCTTTGTATCCTGGAAGTATGTTCCTTGGCAATAATTCTCTAATATCACGCAGGTGACGCCGCTGGCAGCAGCTACTTTCATAATAATGGAAACTTCTCCATTCATCATCATCATCATTCCAGGCGAAAGACGTCCACGGTTGGACATAGGCCTCCCCCAAGTGTCGCCACAAAGATTGGTCCTGTGCCATCGCATCCCCGTGACTCTCACCAGGTCATCGGCCCAACTTGTGGGAAACCATCCAGCGCTGCGTCTTCCATCTGTCCACTATCACTTAACTTCTCCATTAAGAAAAAAAAATTGATATCTTACATAGTCAATTAGTAACGGTGCAATAACGCTGCCTATTATAGACAGAACACTGCAAACGGCAAGCGCAACATTCCTGACAACAGTAGGAAACAGTTCCCCAGTGTACAAATGGATTGTAATAATTTTGATTATCGCACAAGACAATCCGATTGCTACCAATACCAGTTTGACAGCGTCATAGCTGTAGAATGGGATAATCAGCAATAGACATACGCCGTTCATGAAATTCATACTGATCATAATTTTCAAGCGAGGTACACGGGATATCAAGAAATATGCGATTAGCAATCCTGGTATTTGGAAAGCAGCTGAAAAAAAAATGAACAATAAGAATATGAAAATTGTTTACAATGGTCTGAGGCCTTAGTGCGAGTGAAATCAGAAATCAGAATCGTTTATTTTAAATAGACCATTTACAGGCACTTTCGAATTTTCAAAATGTCGGTCAGTCAAAAAAAGTGAAGCAAAGTTGCACGTTCCAAAGCGTACATCTTGTATGGAGAAGAACGTGCAAGAAACTCCAAGGACACTCTTAAATCATATTATGAGTTAAATAAATCTTAGTCACATATTTCTTGTCGGTTCTATTATGTAAGCACAATGTAGATAAATAACGAAAAAAAAAAATAAAACAAAAAAAATAAATTGAAATTAAATAAGAAACTGGCGGCTAAGAGATGACCAGTCTCAACTGACGGCGCCCGTTCACGAGCATGACACGTGCATCAGCCCCACTTAGCTCAAGCATTTTGAAGGGAACTGAATAACCCTATAACACGTTTCACCATCAGCGAGACATTTGAGTGAGAATGACAAGCTCTCAACTGCCATGCATGCATGAATAAAAATGAAAATACTCCATGGTACTTCACATTCACCACATGCACACATTTCACATTTGAAAAAAAAGTGCTTCTACATTGTACGATGCTATTGTTTCCAAATACAAAAAGTAATAAATTATTACAAGTTCCATTAAAATAAACATATAAAAATAAAACCCATGTCGAAAACAATATAAAAAGGGCAATAGCATCTCTTCCAATATTTATAAAAATACTAGCTGACCTGGCGAACTTTGTACCGCTTAATAGTGAGGATAACGCCATCTACAGGCATTACCAAAACAGCATAATTCATTCTATAACGATATTTCAATTAGAGATGGCGTAGCGGCAGCACCAGCACAGCACGAAGAGCTAGGAAGATGGGATGGCGCAAGAGTGTCGACACAGGTAGCGTCCCACACTAAAGGCCTACCCATCTTCCACGGAAATAAAGACATACCGTCCGGTTTCTTACCATCGTCGCGTGTCAGGCCATGAGGTTCCAAAACAGCCGGAACGCCGACGGTGACAAGGGCTCGTCGGATGATGTCGTTAATATTCGCGTGCCGGACGGATAGCACGGCACTTGCGCCATCCCATCTTCCTAGCTCTTCGTGCTGTGCTGGTGCTGCCGCTGCGGCTGCGGAGAACCTCAAGCGGTGGAAATATAACAACCTCGTCGGAAGTTATATTTTTGAGCCGTTTGGGGTTGAAACTCTTGGGTCGTGGGGTCCGAGTGCTCATAAGCTTTTCAAAGAACTATCCAGACGCTTAGTTGACACTTCGCGTGACCCAAGGGCTGGCTTTTACCTTGGTCAGAGATTAAGCATTGCCATACAACGTGGCAATGCCGCCAGCCTTTTGGGCACACTTCCAGTCGACAGCGATGCGGAGGAATTTTATGACGCCATATTTTAGCTAGTAGTTTTTGTCTTTAGTGTATATATAGTTTTAATTAGTTAAGTGTTTTTTATCAATTAATTGGAGATGGCGTTATATTCGAATTTTTTTCTTCGTGTTTTATTCTATTTTTCTCACCGTTAAACCTCCCTTTGTTTATCTCGAATATTTCACGACCAAAATTATCTAAATCGGTCCAGCCATTTTTTAGTTTTAGCGAAACTAACGAACAGCTATTCATTTTTATATATATACATAGAAGATAGATATACAGATGCAGATACATAAAAAAATGAAACGTTACTAATCAATAGACTGTACGATATAATCTTCCAATTTATAATATGCTTGTCTACATAGCGTGCATTTAATGCATGTTTTAAATTACTCATTTGGAGAGTCTCAAGTGGTATTTTATTATAAAATTTTACACAGTACCCCACGAAAAAACTATGTACTTTAGCACATCTAAATCGAAGTTGATCTAATTTATTCCTTCTGTCGTGCCTGTCACTTATCTTAGTAAAAAGATAATAATCGAAAAGTTTATCGTGTTCGGCTCTCTGATTGGTTAAGAGCTTTGAGCGGGCCAATTTACCGAACGTCGTAAACATGTAGAGCATTACATAAAACAACTCGCACTTGGCACTCAGAAGTCACATTGATAAAAAATACTTACCTGAAACGGCGAGATTAGTTCGAACATTTTTACTCATGTGGCTAGCATACTGTGCAACGCCAAAAAATATCATACCACCGCTTAAATAGTTAATGGCAATCAAAAGTGTCCTTGACCTCATATTTGGTGTACGCACTAAATCCATGATACCGTAAGTTCTCTTTTTGCTATTAGCTTCAGTACTTTTGGTCTCTGATGACAATAAGTTTGTTTTATAGTTTTCTATTGCTATATTTACTTCTTCTTCAGACATTTTGTTCCTTCTGGCTGCTTGAAGCAATATTTGCCGTGCTTGTTCAACTTTTCCAACTGCTAGTAACCAACGTGGAGACTCAGGTATCAGCCTGGGAACGACATGCAATTCCATCAGTATCGTATTCACTTGCATTATTGATTTAACTATAAATGAACGAAGATCATATATAGTAAATTACCAGTAATAGGATAGCAGAAGAAAAGCTGGAACAGAGGTCGACAACCAGTATCCGTCCCACGTCTTTGTTAGATACGAAATGGCTGGTACACTTAAAAATCCTAATATGTAAGGAATGTGGTAGAAATAGACGAGTTTTGATCGGATTTCAGCACCTACGATTTCTATCACTGGAATGCGATTTCAATATTATTAAATGTTCAATTTATCAAATCAATTTCAAATGTGTAGTTTACTTACTAATAGCAAAACAAGTGTTCAAACTTCCACCTGTAGCGATGCCAGAAATAACCTTGAACAGTAAAAACAACTCAAATATCGGCATGAATGCTGCTATGAATCCTGCAACTGCTTGCACTGTCACTGCAATCATCAACGGAGTTTTTCTGCCGATCCTGCAATCGATTACAAAATGATTAGATAAAAGTTAACTTATTCTGTATGTTTTTCGAATGTAATTCTTGTGATTATCGTTTTTACCTATCAGCCATCACTCCAAACATCAGATAGCCGATGAGAAAACCGGATTGCGTTGCAGGTTGAACCAAACTCCGGAGGAATTTGCGCTGGCACACCAAGTCCCACTGCAAAATTCAATTTATACTTCAGAATATGATCTTACTATCGATAACAGTACTATACTATAATCTTCCATCTATACATATATAAATAAATAGCTGTTTGTTAATCTCGCTAAAACTCAAAAACGGCTGGACTGATTTGGCTAATTTTAGTCTTGAAATATTCGAGATAGTCCAGGAAAAGTTTAAAAAGTGAGAAAAAATGGAAAAATCACGAAAATGAAATCCGAATATAACGCCATCTCTAATTAAAATGTCATGTTAAAATGAATTATGCTGTTCTGGTAATGCCAGTAGATGGTGTTATCCTTTGATAGTTCAGCTTAAAGGTAGCACAACATTCATTGACTATAATAGCGGTACGAAGTTCGCCGGGTCAGCTAGTAATACAATTATAATAATACTACTTTTTTTAAATGTTTTTTAATTATATTTTTTTTTTAAGAAATATTTAAAAATGTAAATAATATGTGAATAAGACAAAGAAAGAAATAATAATAATAATAATATAAAGAGGAAAGATTTGTGTTTTTGTTAGTAATTTTATTTTTATTTTATTTTACTTTATTGGAACATATAACAGTTGCACATTACAATTATTAAGGTATTCCAGAATTAACGTATAAACTAATTTTTTTTTTCGTTTATTAAACAAAAACATTGATACATTCATGCTAACATATTTACATACCAGCACAAACCATCGCGGGTTTAACAGCGGTATGTCAGAAGCGACAAACTCGGCGCCAAAATACTTTTCGCGAACAGTAGGTATACATACATAGTCCTCATTCAAAAGATACTTTCTAGATCGCATTATAATCTAGAAAGTATCTCTTCAACACTCTTGAGCAGTTTTTTATATTTATTGCCTTACTAATTTCCAGTGGTAAATGGCAGGTGAACGTGTAACCCACACAAATGTCTGCGAAATAATGGTGTCGAACTATTAAGTTATTAAAAGCGTGCGTGAGAAGTTAGAGAGTAGGTACTCGTAGTTATAATAATATTTGGTGACTAAAGTAACTATTTTAAAGATTCAATAGCCATTTTTTTGAACTTTAAGTGTGAAAGTGCGAAAATATCCAAATCGATAAAATGTGTGTTATACGTATCTGCGATGCGCCGGAGAGGCGCCCGTGCGGCGTGTGTTCTGCACATTGCAGTATGGAACAGCATAGGCACGCGCGCTCCCCGACGCATTGCAGTTCTACGTACGATATAGCTTATACTATTTGTAATATCAGTACAATCGAACCTGTTGTTGCAGAGACCATGAAGCATCATGGCCATAAACAAGATACGTCTAAACTCCAAGCTTTGAAGTTTATAATATTTCAATAACTGTGTGTATGGTATTCTAGACTTAGTGCATCTATAGTGCATAGTACGTAAAAATTTCTTTTGAACCATTTCAATTCTTTGTACATAGGACATCAAAAATGGGACTCCAGATCGGAACTGTGAATTCCAATTGAGAGCGGACCAAAGCTTTGTATAGAAGTAAAAAAGTAGATGGTCTTTTAAAATCATTTGAGGAACGCATGACAAAACCAAACATATAACGCTACACAAGCTTTGTTGACAATGTTGTGAACATGAAGATCAAAGTGCAGTTTAGAGTCAAGTGTAATCCCAAGATCTCGAATGTAGTCAACTCTTTTCAAACTGATACCATGTAGCTTATAATCAAAGTTTATAATGTTTTTGTTTTTTGTGAAAGTAATTGCATTGCACTTAGGAAAACTGAGCTGAAGTTTGTTGTATGAGCAATATCGTGAGAGTCTATCAAGGTCCTCCTGTAGAAGTAGGCAATCTTGTGTGCTTTTGCACGATTTGTAAATTTTAATGTCGTCAGCATACATTCGAAATTGGGAATGATTAAAGCATTTTTTAATGTCATTAATGAACAGTATTTAGAGTAAAGGACCCAGAATTGAGCCCTGGGGCACCCCAGAGGTGACAATGATTGAGTTAGATTGGAAGCCGTTTATAACAATTTTTTGTGTCCTGTTGAATATATAAGACATGAACCATCGTAACAAGTTACCAAAGATGCCATTGTATGCAATCTTATCCAATAGCAGTTTGTGGTCCACCTTGTCAAAAGCTTTCCGAAAATCAGTGTACACAGCGTCAACTTGAACTTGTTCATCCATATTTTTGAACAAAGTATCACTGAACAACATGAGATTGGTATTCGTCGAACGACGTTTGACAAACCCATGCTGCTCGCGAATAATCAGGTTAAGAACATGAGAGTACACCTCGCCGTGAACAAGACCCTCGAAAAGCTTCGACAAGGTGGAAAGTATAGAGATAGGCGAGTAATGAATAAACTCGAAAACTACTGGACCGATTTAAAAAAAAAAACACCAATACAAAACTACTTTAACACTGACTGACATAGGTAACATTTTATTTAAAAAACAATAGGGTTTCCTACTAATACACCAATAAGGTAAATTAAAGTGCAAATAAATTACCTTATCATCGCGTACACTGCGAAAACTATTAATGATAGAACAAAATAATGTACTACGGTTTTACAGAACACATCATCATCTATGAAAAATTTAGCGACACCATAATTATGTCTTTAGTAGGTAGGCGGAACAGAGAGTAAACTCCCGCAAACCTCCGTTGAAAAGGGAGGATCCCCCGACCAGACGGGTGTTATGTCTGGTGAGCAACTGCCCATAAATGATTTCGGGCTGTTCTCTAAGTTCAAATCGCGCGGAGAACTCGCGATGCAGGATTAGTTCTTATGTGACGCTATAGATGTTACAATAACTAAACTGTTATCTTTTAAAATTAAAAAACTGAATTTAAGCACCGCCTTGAGAAAAGGCAATCTATTTGTACTTTGGTATTAATCCTTAACAAAATAAACTACTTCATATTTAAGTTTGGATTAGTTTAAATATGCTGCCAGCCTTCTGGGCACATTTCTACTTCGATACAACTTGTGATATTATAAAATGGTTGAATCATCATCATTATCATCATTTCAGTCGAAAGACGTCCACTACTGGACATAGGGCTCCCCCAAGTGTCGCCACAATGAATGGTCCTGTGCGTCTCGCATCCATCGGACTTCCAAAACCGTTACCAAGTCATCGGTCCACCTTGTAGGAGGCCTTCCAACGCTACGTCTTTCGGTACATGGTCGCCATTCCAGAACCTTTCGGCCCCAACGGCTATCCGTTCTGCGAGCAATGTGCCCTGCCCATTGCCACTTAAGTTTGACGATTCTTCGTGCTATGTCGGTGACCTTGATTCCCCTCAACTCAATTTATACCTAGAGGCGAATAATATTCTTTGCAACGAACAAAAAGGATTTAGGAAAAACAAATCAATTAACACGGCCATTTATGACTTTTTGCTTACAATTATGACAAATATGGATAAAAACACTCCAGTGTGCGCAATATTTTGCGACATGACACAGGCCTTTGATTATGTACAACATAATATTTTATTAAAAAAACTTGAGGCTTATGGTATAAGAGGTAATGTACTTGAGCTGTTAACATCGTACCTAAATGGCAGAAAACAAATAACGGAAATTAAGAAAATAAATATAAGCACCAAAAGAGAAGAAATCTTTCTTTCGGAGGAACGTACTGTTATCTACGGAGTTCCACAAGGAAGTATAGTAGGACCACCGCTTTTTACATTATATATTAATGACTTTCCAAGGGCAATCAAATTTCCTATGACACTGTTCGCGGATGACAGCACGATAACTATTCCGTGTACGCAAAGAGATTTCTATAAAGAGGACATAAATAATACATTAAAGGAAACTATAGAGTGGTTAAACATTAATAATTTAAAAATAAATCTAAATAAAACAGTAATTATGCACTTTAGCCAGCGCGCTTTGACTCTTCCTAATCTTGACATACGATAACAATCAAATTGACACAGTTAATACAATCAAGTTCTTAGGATTGACAATAGATCGAAATTTAAATTGGAAGGCACATATAGAGACCCTGACTAAAAGAATCAGCAGTAATGCATATGCTTTGTACATTTTGTCACGAAAGGTTAACATAGATGCATTGTTAACTGCTTACTACGGGCTAACAGAATCTGTACTCAGATATGGGGTTATCTTTTGGGGCAATTCGACTGACAAAGAAGCCGCTTTTAAAGCTCAAAAGAGATGTATCAGAGCCATGTTTAAATTGAAAACCACCGATAGTTGTAAGCCCTATTTCTTACGCTATAAAATATTGACACTGACCTCCCTTTATATTCTGGAAACAGTAATGTTCGTTAGAAATAATAGTAACTTATTTTCGCAAATGGCAGATAAATTTCCCAGAAACAGGCGTGATCAAACTCAGCTGTGTCTGCATAGGAGTAGGACTGCACTTATGCGCAAAAGTGTTTTCTACATGGCTCCCAATATATATAATAAGTTACCTAAAAGTTGGAGAGAGCTTAATAATGTACAATTGAAGAAACAACTACAGTCATTCTTAACAGCCAAAGCATACTATAACATTAATGAATTTCTGACAGAACAATTTAGAGTGACTTAGATTCAATTATGATTTTAATCATTACTTTTGACATGACTGTGTATACTTTGACATTTATTACTATTTATTTAATTAACAGACATTGATTTATTATAATTTTTACTTCTCTTTTGACATGTATCATATTTGACATTTTATTACTTGATGTTACTTTCCTAAACTAAATGTTTTTACTTTCTTAATTTTGACATGTTTAATTTTGACATTGATTTATTTTTCAAATTATTGTACCTAGTAAAAAATTTAATGAGTAATTATTCTAAACATTTGCAAGCCATAGTATGTGGCAAACATGTCTGAACCAAATATTGTTTCTTTATACATGTTTGAGCAAATAAATATATCTTATCTTATCTTATTTTATCCCCTACGAATATCCTCATTCCTGATTCGATCACGCAAGGAAACTCCGAGCATAGCCCTTTCCATTGTCCTTTGGGTGACTTTAATTCTTCAGGCCCTTTGTAAGCGACTACGTTTCAGAGCCATATATGCACTGGTCATAGACTTTCGTCTTAAGACACTGTGGTATATTGGACGAGAAGATACCGCGTGGCTTCCCGAATGCTGCTCAGCCGAGTCGGATTCGACGATTGATCTCTTTCTCGAAGTTAGGCCTTCCCAACGGGACTGTCTGTCCCAGGTAAACGTAGTCGTCCACAACTTCGAGTGTAGAGTCCTCGATCTTGATAGAATGGTTGAATAATAAATAACATTTTAAAAATGAACTTTGACAAAACTAAAATAATGATATTTAACAATCGTAAAGCACAATTTACTAACATTAATATACACTATACAGGGAACAAAATAAATGAGACAGCAACAACAAAATTCTTAGGCAGGTCAATTGACAATAATTAGAATTAGAAAACACTTAAATAAGCAACCTTACGCCCTACCTTATATGCTGGCAAAAACGGTAAACACCTCTGCTGTACTTGTCGAATACTATGACTACGTGAGATTTTTGATAAAGTTTGGTATTATATTATGGGGTAATTCGACCAATAGGGATATGGCATTCAAGGCACAAAAGCGGTGTATTAAAAGTATGTTTAATATCAACCAGACTGATAGCTGCAGGCCATACTTTGTCAAGTATAATAATTATGTCATCATTGCCGTGTGTTTATATTTATGAGATTGCTGGCTTCACAAAAACAAACAAAAATGTAATGTGATATACAACGTAGTTTTTTTTTTGATATCCCATAACTCTAGGGTATGAATGAGAACATATCAGAGAATCAACTTGCATATGAATTATTTGTTACCTTTTTTTTTTGTTTTCATTCTCCTTGCAAAATAATTCGATAAATTCACGATTATTTACCATAAATAACTGAAATACGCTGTCATCAGCGTAAATATGTAATTTCATTTGTTTAATTGCAACTACTTTAGATTTCATTGATGACTGGCAACGTCACAAAATAAAGATTTGACATAATATGTTAAATTTTTGACCTAAATTTATTATGATTGATGATAATTTCGAAACCATGCATTTTTGGACCATATATTTTACGACTTTTAGTATTATATTTCCTTCTAGAATATAAACTTTGAGTTATGGGATATCAAAAACAACACGTTGTATAGCAGCATAGTGACAAAACTTGTTGCAAGTCTAGCAAGAAAGCCAAAAGGATTTTCAGTATGGCGTCGCGTATATACAATCACTTGCCAAAGTCCATACCAGAAACTTCATCAATCGATGCATTCAAAAAGAAATTAAAAAGATTCTTGCTGTTTAAATGTTACTATAGTGTTCAGGATTAGGTATGTAATGGAGGATGAAAGGTCATATTGATGTAACTAGTGCACTAATTTAATTATTAATATTACAACTCTGATATTTACTTTTACACTCATTTACAGATATATCTTTACATTCTCATATAATAGGTACATTACATTTTAAATTTAAATTAAACTATTGATATTATTATTTATCATGTTTTTTTTTAGGTGGGAAAATCATTTAATGACAAATCTCGCTCTTGGGCGGAGCGGGAGATAGTCTCAGACTTTTACTGATTAAAAGCCCACTGCTGTTCCTTCTTTGCCTTCGTCCCAGGGCCCCTGATTTCACTTTCACACTACCCATGGTCCCAGTAGGCTTCGACCCTGCTGGGTCCCTACGATTTGCTGATATCTCCCTGAGGCGCGCGTGGAACAATACGCGCCGTCGACGACTTAGGCTCGATCCGGACGGTTACCGGACGGTTGGACGGCGGGCTACCCATTGCACGCCGTCCGCAAGCCCGCGGCTACGGTGGCCGGAAATGAATCTACCAAATAATGCATGAATAGGTATAAAGAGAGTGGTCCAGATACGGCCAGAGGTTTTCAATGCCGTGGATAAGATTATTATTTACACTAAAAATCTTAATAATTATTAAAATACCCAGTTACGTCGTCGTTATATCACGTCAGATATAGTTCGGAAAAATATTATCAAGCAATAAGTATATAAGTATATTCATTAATTCAGTGTTTCTTTGGTTCCTGCAACTATTTTGAAGTTTTTTTTTTTTCAATTGTTTCTTGATCATGGATACAAAGTCCTTTAGACCGAATAATAAAAATAAAGATTACATGGAATTTTTAATTTAATAATCAACCAGAACATAATTTTTTTTTAACATTATTTGTTATATCAATAATATGCATTTGGTCCATTGATAAAATTGAAAATGTTTGGGTGTTTTTGGCGGGATTTCTTGAGTGAAGTTCAGTGGCTGTATCAATGGTCTTAAGACCTAGCCTACCCCAATGGGGCGAAAAGTGGCGGCAAAAAGTGTTACATTTTGCCGCGTAGCATTTGAATTGCGACTATTTGTTTAAGTTTGTGACTAAGTATTTGCTATTTTTACTAATCGCTTTCATAGTGAACTCTGCACTCGCTTTTCCCAACGACCCCAGCCTGCCTATGAATACTGAATCTGCTATGTACGACCCGGCCGGCCGCTCTATCGGACTCTGTTTCTACTTCTTTTAATAACTACAGCGTCCGACAGATGGATACCAACTCGTATGTACCATATTTCGACCCGCAGAAGCCAACGCTGTGTTAATTGTGCTTTAAATATTACTCAAATGAGACGACATTCTTTGGAAGTTGCTGAAATCCGTGATCTGTGATACAATAATGGATTTATCCACGGCAGGTAAGAACTATTTAATTTGTACCAATACCTACCTACCAAACCTACCCAATACCTAACTAACAAAAATAAAAATATGTAAATAAAATACTACAGATGTTGATGTTGAATGATACTTGTTGATTAATAAATAAGCTAATACTTAGAAGTCACTTAAATAATGTTTTTAGACGTTGTTCTAATTTTAAACGACGAAGAAAATGATTAACCATATGAATAAATAAATGTTTGTTTTTTTTTTGCTGTGCTACAGCCGCCATTTTGACTCTAGCAATATAAAAAATGAAACTGATTTAACACATTTCCCCCAACTTTTAGATAAGCCTGTAATAGTTGTAACAAGTTTATTATTTCATAAACTATGAATTGAAGTTGTCTTAATATATGTTCACTGGTAGCCAAATTTTGTATGAATGGTGGTCCATACCCTTTGTATATATTATTCCACTTTATGTAATTAACCATATTAGCAAGTAAATGATTGCAAATTATGAATCACAGTATTCATTTGAATTCTTGAAATTGTTATAAGTAGTCGAAAGGCGTCCTTGACATTCACGACTTAAGACGTACCTAAATTCAATCGAGCCAAAGGTTATATTTGTATCCAAGAATCGAAGAAGGCGAATAATTAATTATATTAACTTAAAAACTGAGAATATTATCATCTGCTTAGTAATTTTAAGTCTAGACTAGTTTCCCTAGTTACCTAGTCATAAGTCTTTTATTTCTCAACAATATGGAATATTGTGTAAAAAATTAAATGGAACAAATAAACAATAAAAAAGAAAAATTGCAAATGATAATGGAAAAAAAAACATATAACAAAATCCTAGTAATTAACAAAACTTATGAATTATTAGATTTTATTTATTAACAATATTAAATAACAATAAAATAAATTTCGGATGACCAAAAAAGAAATTAGGTCTCAAAAATTTAAATTCAACAATATATAAGGTATAAAAAGATCAACAAAGTCACATGTAAAAAATAAAAAAAAAAAACAAGTAGTAATATAAATACAAGAATCAATAATGTCACATAATAACAACACCTAGAGATCCTTGAGAAAGAAAAGGAAACAAAGACTGAACTGGGTGACCTTTAAAACTTTATTTGTTATTTATTTATGTAAAACTTAAAAATTAAAATAAATACATATAGAAGAGCACAAACGTGCTGCTTGTTTCGAATAAAATTTCTTCCAGTATAAAAAAGGAAAATTAAAATATACTTATGTATTATTTATTATTATTATTATTTATATATACTTTATTCTTTACTCTGATTTCAATCATGTGATTATATCTTATCACTTTTATAGCAATAACCGTTAATAAATCACATAAATAAAGTCCTTCAAAAATTAGTTGAAATAATCAATAATGTAATAAATGGAAAATTATAATAAAACCAAATAAAATCATGGCTTCAAGAATTATTTATTACATAAAATAATCAATTTAGGTAGAAACCATAATGATTTTAATACTTAAATATAATTTATGTAGATAAACAGTGAAATAACGGTATCAAAAGTTAGTTCAAATTGTTCTGTGTCTTTACCAATGTCTTATCTTTAATATTTTTTACAACACCTGCGCAACAATGTCCTTTTATATGTCATACAACCAAAAACAAGTAATTCTGTCAATTTGGAACGTGAATAAACCATTACTTTGCAAAAAAAAACACATTAAGTGTATTAAAATGTACCTACGTGCTTCAAAGATGTTTATTATACAATCGAACTGGCCACTAAGAAAAAAAAAGAATAAAATATGAGTAATTATATATAATAAATTAATTATGTAAACATTAATTATATATAATAAAGACGAGTCTTTAAGAAAAGTAATGAAAGAGCGGAGCGATAAAGAAAATTAAAACTACGGAATTAGAGTAGTGAATTTTGTTTGTTTCAAATCTCAAAACATGACGAGTGATGGTTAAGATTGACTTGTAAATAATCCTTATATTTCTCTAATATATTATTTGTTTCAGTAAATTGTCTTTTAATTATCTCACAGATGGTGTAAAAAGTAGAGTATCCAACACGGGGATAAAGCTGTCTTTGTCTTGGGCGGTTTGAATTCCTCACTGCACTCAGATTTCTACATTAATTCCCTCGCAATGCGCAGAAGTTAATTATATAAATCCCTCACTGTCGTTTGGGATTAAAACTTAGTACCTAACCTTCGTTTCGTTCAGAACTTAACATGCCGCCCGCGGCTTCAAGACACTGCTTTATCCCCTAGTCACATAATCTACTATTATATGCCCGCCATTATTCCACCATTTTTAACTGATTTAAAAAAAAAGGAGGTTGTCAATTCGATTGAATTTTTTTTTTATGTGTGGACCGATTTGCAATTTTTTTTCCTCTTTAAGGTTATGCTTCCAGATTTGTCCCATTCCCTTTTTCAAAATCCAGTTCTAATGATGGGATCCATGAGGAATCGAGGGAACTCCTCAAATATTATAGGCAACCATATAATGATTTCGGTATTTTCACCGAGAACTTAAGCATTTAAAAAGTAACATTTGATAAAGTGGAACTTATGAAGAAGACTAGAAATGGCCAACGGAACCTCATACTCACATAGATATCCTCCTTCTGCGAAGCAGTAATGCTAGCAAAGGAGGCGGCAGATCGCGTGAGGCAACGGTCCTCACGCCCTAACCGCCGCCGGGACTCCGATCCCGATTTCCGGCCACCGTAGACGCGGGCTTGCGGACGGCGAGTAATGGCTGGCTCGCCGTCCGACCGTCTGGACCGAGCCCAAGTCGTCGACGGCGCGTACTATTCCACGCGCGCCTCTGGGTGATGTCAGCAAATTGTAGGGGCCCAGCAGGGTCGAAGCCTACTGGGGCCACGGGGAGTGTGAAAGCGAAGCCCGGGGCCCCGGGACGAAGGCAAAGAAGGAACAGGAGTGGGTTTTTAGTCAGTAAAAGTCTGACACTATCTCCCACTCCGCCCAAGCGCGAGATTTGTAATTAGATGATTTTCCCACGCAAAAAAAAAAAATAGATATCACAATGAAGATAGTTAAGCGACTATGACAATACAAATAAATAAATGGTTCTGAATAGTTATGTTGAAAATGGTATCATTGAAGTGACCTGATGATGATGCCGGAAGATATGCACCGGAACTCTGTAATTAATCAATGTTTCCTAGCTGTGTTTGGGCTTATTAAAATTGACATAAGATGCAGTTTGGCTATAAGGTACTATCGAACTGATCTGATGATGGAGCCGGAAGGTGAAGGGTAGACACAGGAACTTCATAATAAAACAATGTAACCTAGCAGTGTTTGGGTTAATTGGAAATGTCATGAGAAATAGGCACTCTGGTTATAAGTGTATAGCAACTAAAAAGTGTGAAATAAGATTTTTTTTACAAAATAATAATAAACAAGTCGGTTATTTTTATTTTGTATATTGTGTGATGTCGATGCTGCATAAGGAACAAACAATACCGAGAAACACCGACTGAAGAAGTCGGTTTTTTTTTGTAAAAAGTTTTTTATTCAAGATCATTTTTCAAGACAAAGTTTCAAAAAAAAAAAATCCTGTTGCGTTTTATGGAAACAGGAATTCTGAAGGTCGTGTACCTAAACATTGTAATTAAAGACTTAAAAAAAAACACTACCGAATTGATAACCTCCTCATTTTTATGTAGTCGGTTAAAAAATAGCAATATAAATAGCAATACGCTAGCTCATTCCTATGGCTGCGTTCAGGACTTGTATAGAATGGAAATACACCTCGACTCCATAACACCCTCGCCTGCGGCTCAGGCGAATTCCGCCTCAATGACAAACTTCCTCCACTTGTATCATTATATCAAAATGTATTCTACCATTTTACTTATCCCGTATAAAGAAGAGCCTCTATCATTAGTACCTCTTTAGAGGGTTTACATCTGGCACATTACAAATAAAAACAATAAGCCTTTATTAAAATTAAAAAAGGAGATTGTCAGATGAGATTAGGACGGCTGTCAAACCGACAGAAAAGAGTAATTTTGTCACACTAGTATATACAGGGTGTTTGGTGCATCGTGTGCGAAATCGAAATGGTCAATGGGAGGGGTCATCTGCTATTCTTTCAGACCCCTAAATACGTCTCATGCCCTATGGTTTTTTTTTCATCTACGTTTTATTAGTTTATGAAAATAAGACCCAAATGTTTAATTCAAATACAAATTTAAAAAAATATGTAAGGCGTAGACTCTGAATTTTAATTTTATTTAGATGTGTATTGTATTAGAGTACTTTTCAATTTAAAATTAGTGACATTAGCTATCTAGTTATTTTTTAATTTACTCGCAAAGTTTTGACTTAAATTAAAACTATTATATTTATAGCCATGTAAGTAGGTGTTCTTACATCTACTTATATGGCTATAAAAAAAAACCAAAAGTGACCAGATTCTTTCAACTTCCTCAAAAATTCTCTAGTTTATCCTCTTGCTAGTGATGTGCCACATATAATATATAATATAATATAATAATCTTTATTTGTTTAAAACGTTAGTACAACATACACAAAATTAGGTTCATCAGTTGACTTATATATGTCTGGCCCCCACACTAGGATACCCTGTGTCGTGAGGTCCAGTCCCTTCCGCAAATTTACAAATTAATTAATAAATGCAGGTTTTGTGTATATTTTGCAATTATTATTCTTTGAATTTAAAAGGGTAAAAATAAAGAAAAGGAAAAAAAAAATATCTACTTTAAAAAAAAGAAAAATTGAAGATGCGTTTATGTGTGTGTGTGTGATGGTGTGATCGTGTGATTGTGTTTGTGTGATGGTGTATGTGTGTGTTCGTTATTTTATTAAGTTCGTATGCCTACGCGTGATATCAAACAATAATATTTAAAAGTTTCTCGGTATGGGCATAGTCTTTGGGTATTAAATTTGTGAATTGAGATTTTAAGGCGAAATAAAGTCAGGTTTATTATAGTTTTATCAGTCTTAAAGAATTTGTTATATAAATATGGACCCATAAAAGTAAAAGATTGACGAGCAAAAGCTGAGCGAGCTCTTGGTGTATCCCATTTAAGAGTTCTGTAAGAGGTTCGAGCTGTCATCTTCGCAAGTTTATGAAAGCGAAGAAGCACCGAGGTAATGTAAAGCTGTCTCACGCTGAGGAGATCACATTCTGAATACAGTGTACTTGTAGGATAACGCCAGGGTTTTCTAAGCGCTACTTTTAAAATAGCTCTTTGAGAAGATGTGTTTTTTAGAACCTCCTCATACAATGATGCAATAACCTAAAATAGACTGACATATACAGAAATATACAGCTCGAATAAGTTGCCGTTCTGCTACAGACCGAATTTTTTTAAATATATGTGTTAGCTTCCTTCCTGTTTTCGTAACTGCGTCGATGTGTGATTTCCACGAAAAGTTCTCATCAATGATTACGCCTAAGTATTTAATGCAAGAAACTGGTTCAATAACCGGGCATAAGAAGTGTTTAGGGGCCTGAAAGGATAGCAGATGACCCCTCCCGTCGACCATTCCGATTTGGCACACGATGCACCAAACAGCCTGTATATAGGCGAAACTTTGTAAGTGTGGAGTGAGTGTTTGTTTGTTACTTTTTCACATTCGAACGGCTGAACGAATTTGAATGAAATTTGGCATACAGGTAGACCGTGTCCTGCACATAGAATACATTCCGTAATATGTTCCGTTATGACAATTTTCTACTTTCACGCAGGTGAAGCCACTGGCAATGGCAAGTTATCGATTAATCATAGAAATAATAGTAACAGTAAAATTACCTCGCTCACTATAGTCGACTTGAAAACACTGTCATCGTAAGAGAATTTCTCGCATTTAACTTCTGGTAAACTGTTATTGACTCTCACAGAACACGCACGCAACATTGAGTCATTGGCATTCATCGGCGTTGGAGATACACAGTAGAAGTCTTGTCCAGGTGCGATCACAGCGATTGATAGTTGATTCCACGCTGCGGGAAAACTCTTCAGAGATAGTGCTACAACTATTACTAGTTGCCAGCGTCCCATTGTACCTATCGCTTCCTGGATAGGATCTAACAAAAAAAATATCTTTTGTCATGTATTGAGTCTGGTATGATTTATTTTTCTTATAAGTTCAGAATAAATGATTGTCTAATAAAATTTTCTCGTTTAACGATACATTTTTAAAGTGGATTTGATAAAAAAAAGTATTTAAAAAACTCACCGTTTTGATTCGAATGTCTCATTTTTTTAAGTAGCGCTACTATTTGTGAAAATAAAACTCCGAATTTCTAAGAAACTACAACATATTACGCGATTTTCAATTAGAATGAAGGTGTCGGTTGATCGTTGCTTATGTTACTAAACTGGCGCATCTAATATTATACACGACCAAATCAACTTGCTTTTTGAATTTTAATATGTTTTAGCCACCACCTTGAAACACACTCAATTATTGTCCAAATAAGCTAATGACCCCGATGAACGAAGCTTGCAACTACAAGTTGACGCGCGTATCGCCGAATATAGCTATCTCTGTTTGACAAAAACAAGTGAGCGGCTGACGCAGTTCACAGCTGTGAGCGTATTACAATACGCTCAAAGCTTAAAAGTATTGTAATACGCTCACAGCTGTAAAATTTGGTATGTTCATTATTTACTTTATTTTTGCTGAATACTTTGAGGAATCGTTAGTGAATGTACAGACTATAGTAATGCGTTTTTTGGAAATTTCATTACCGTGCCGATACCTCAACATATTAGGATACACTAACAAATCAGAAAATGTTATGGAGCCGAGTGCTTTTTTATAAGTACCTAGGAAATCAGTCAATGACTTCTCGCGCTCTTGGGCGTAGCGGGAGGGGGCGGGGGGGGGGGGGTGACCATGTGACTCTCGAAGTAACGTTGTGGACCCCATCTTTACTCGGTCACCTCTGGAGCATTGTCGTGTTCGTCGGCGTTGTGGTCCGCGTCGGATATAGCAAATGGTGGAGTCATGGGCGCCTAATAGCTACACTGCGAACAGTCTGAGTAAGGTGCCATTTTTTTGTTGTTTGTAATAGACTCGTGGAATTTTTTCTATTACATACCTACGCACATTTAATTTGAATAAATTAGATATATCGATGGCCCCACCGAATAAACGTGTAAGAGAAAAGTGACAACTTTTCAGCAAAAAATAAAAACGTTCAAACTTCAATAACACGCAATAACGCTCATGTCATTGTAAATAGGTAGACATAATGCATAATCAAATTAAAGATAAAAAAATAAACTATAGACTTTTATATAAACTTCTTTAAAAACTTCAACGAGTTTCAAGAAATTCATGAAAAACTATTTAATATTTTTACTCTTGTGAAATGTCGCATGACTAGGTCTCAGTAATAATTATTACTCGTTTATTCGTGTAATAAAACTCAACAAATAAAACGCACTGTAAGGTTACACTATTATTCTCCGTAAATCAAGTTTGTTGTTGGACCCAGCTATAACTATTTACACGCTTTTTTACAGTACATTGTTCTGCCTTTATATGATTGGAAAGATCGTAAGCATTTATATTAGTGTTAATAAGATTAGTTTTCATTTATGTAATACATCTTTGCTAATGCATGGTATAATGATAAAAATAATTTTATAAAAAGATGAAATATAATACTGATATTTTAATGAATAAAAAAATATATAATCATGTATTTATGCACGTGAACACAAAGTACTAGTCTTCCTGATTAAAAAAAAATAACCAATTGCAATATTAGAAAAACTAGTCCTCCTCTTCATTGTCATTGGAGACCGCAATGGAGTTATCCAATGGCATTAGATTTATATACAAACTTTGATAATGGTTTGGTATTGCTCCTGAATCACAAAGACTTATCAAATCCTTAAATAACGGAAGTGGTTTAGGTAACATTCCAGTGTACGCTAGTTTTAAGCTTTTAGCATCTTCTGTAGGTTCTCTACGCCGCTTGAGTTAGTCCTTATCATGATTTGCATCTCTCGTAATTCATCTTCCAAACTATACCTGCTGTAAATTGTATTAGGATGATCATGGGAGAAGTTTACTACTTTTATTTTGCTCCAGCAAATTTTATCGCCGTTTGTGTCCTTTAACCAATTCTTCCCCTTTACTAACTCTTTAAAATCCATAAAATCATTTTGTGTCATTTGTTTTACTAGGTACTTGTGCCTAGTAACTTTAGCATTCTTTATCAAGTACCTAATACATTCGATCGAGAGTCTATATAATATGGCTTTTCTTTGAACGCTCGATAGCAGCAAGCATAGAGGTGACTCTATGCTTTGACTTTCTTATAGGCTACGACCCTTCTCTATTCATCATCATCATCTTCCTGCCCTTGTCCCGTGTTATTTGGGGTCGGCGCAACATGTTTTTTTCTTCCATTCGGCCCTGTCATTCGTCATGCTATCACTAACTTCCTTTTCTTTCATATTACTCTTCACACAATCCATCCATCTTCTATCTTTCTATTCTATCTTTCCACGACCCTTCTCTATTGAATTAGGAATTAAAAATATATTTTTAATTCGTAATTTAACATAAGCTGGCTCCCCACTTCACAATCTGAGTTGACTCTATTGAACTCTAATATAGCATCAATAGGAAAGGAACTTCGTGACTGACATGTCAAACTTTCTGAAATAAATTAAATAGAGCTACTATTTTTTTCTGCAATACTTTTCAACAATCGAATCCCAATAACGTATGCCTATAACAAGGTGTAGCAAACTGATCATCATACCGTACTTACTACGGCGTCCTCACCTTCCGCATGACGCAGGTCCTCACCGTACATGGTAAGTTCGGGAGGTTCCTGCACCGGATCCGTGCGGAAGAAACGTCCGGTTGTTTTTCCACCATTGTGTGGACCACCCGGAGGACGCGGTGAAGCATACGGTAGAGGTGTGCCCCGCTGGGAAAGAGCACCACCGTGTCCTAGTGGGTGTGATCGGCGGCAACGACCTCACACCGGGCACTCGTATATGCCATGGTCTGGAGTGAGTAGATATTTCTCCTCGCTCCCGACCACAGGCGGACGCCTCCTTCTGCGAAGCAGTAATGCTAGCGAAGGAGGCAGCCGCATGCGCGATTGTTAGACCCTTAGATCAGGTGCCGAGATTCCGACCCTGATTTCCAGCCACCAAAGGCGAACTGCGAGCAAGGTGTAGCTCGCCGTAACCATTTGGACCGAGCCCAAGTAGTCAACGGTGCGTAGTGTTCCACGCACGCCTCAAGGAGAAGTCAACAAAACCGTGGGTCCAAACGACTCCTGCCGGAGGCTCTATGCAGGAATCGTTCGGTCCATGGCCCTTTATGGAGCGCTGGTATGGGCGCCGTCGCTACGAAAGCGACAGGTAGCCAAGCTGAACGCAAGCTGAGGTCATGGCCATCCGGATGGTGCGGGGATACTGCACGGTTTCCCGCGAAGCGGCGAGGCTTCCTTGCTGGCCCCGTGGGATTTGGTGGGAACAGTTCTTGCACGCATGAACGATCTGCGCGTGGAGATGTAACGCCGGGGCGAAACTCCGCTGCCACGCCAAGTCACGGCATGGCGGACAGACTTCCCCACCGGCTGTGTCCCCACGTTGTCGTCGTGGTGGGGCTTGCGTGTCTCAATGATCTTGGGGCTTTGCCGGTAGAGTTACTCATACCGGAAAGGTCCAAGTGAGAGACCAGACCAAGAGGGACACCAGGAGGGGTCGCTCCTGATCGATCGACAGTTGTCGATTGGCATGGATGCGACTATGCCGCAGCGGTGCAGGCGCACTAATGCGGCGGGCGTATCTCTCCTACAGGGAAATCCCATTAGGAGAGAACTTTCGACGGGTTCGCTGAGTCGGGTAAGCCGGACAGCGAACGGAGGCATGTTTAATGCCGCCGTCGGGAGCTTGGCTTAACCGCCTGGCCCAGAGGAAGGATACCTCTAAGATAAAAAACCACCTAATCCTAAGTTTTGAGGCGTGGCGAGGGGATGAATGGCTGGAGGGAGTCCAGTCCTTAGCGCCTCCCCTGTAGAGCACCTGCCGCACTCTACAGTATATAGGCTTACCTAGGCAAAAGGGCTCTGCCTAGGTGGACATATACATCCCTACTACTCGTGGGAACAGCATGGAAACAATGATTACTGATAAAAACCAAGATGAGGACGTGCCAATCTTGGCGGAGGTTCCGCTTGCTGGCGACGGCAACAAGAGCCGAGGAGGCTCCCGATCCTCGAAAGAGGATCCGGTAACTATGTCCGACCAGGACTCGCGCGGTCGCTCCAAACTTTGGAGAAAGCGACCGCACGATGAAGTGTCTTTGGACCGAGTGGGGTCGGCGGGTCTCTCCTCAAGCGAGGAGAACCTGCCGGCTGCAAAGGTGACGACGGCGAGGAGGGGAAGAGGTGGTGCGACCCCTTTCAGAGCACCCAGTTCGGTGGCGGTGCGTGACTCCCGGGGTCGCTTTTTAAAGCGGCCGGATACGCCGGGATTAGGCGGGGAGAGCGACCCCGGGGCCTCATCCGGGGTCTCAATTGAGGAGCTGGGAGGAGTCACCGCTTCTCTTGTGGGCACGAGGGCAGAGGCTAACGCCGCCAAGCGTGCCCAGAGCAGAGCGGTCGCGGCCGATGAGGTCGCCGAAATGGCCCGTCAGGCCAGGGAGCGTCGTGCTGCCCAGGCGGCTGCAGGCTCGATCCCCACGGCAGAGGCCCTGAACCGCCAGGTGCTGGACGGCGTGGACGTTATCCTGAAGGTTGCAACTAAATCTAGCAACCTGAAGGGCTCGTTCACCCGTGCCCTTAAGGAGGCGGCAGACGGAATCAGGGAGGCGGTGGAGATCCTTCTCGATCGTACGACCTCGGAGGAGACGGCGAAGCTGTGGGAGGAGAACAGCCGTCTCCGATCCGAACTGGAGGATCTCAAGCGAGAGTTTGCTGCTCAGAGGCAGCGGCAGGAAGCTCCCGCCACCAACGGCTCCCCTCTAGCTGCACCTTCGTCAGCCCCTACAACTACGCCACCGCCTGCACTTGCAATGTCGGACCGCGACATCGAAAGGGTGGCCCGCATCTGCATGATGCAGTGCGGTGGCATGGTGTCTGCCCGATTAGAGGCTCTGGAATCGCGACTCCTTCCGGCCCAAACCCTCCGGCCACCGCTTGCGGCAGATGAGCGGAGGAAGGAGGAGTCTGCAAACGCGAAGCGCGTGCAGGTGGGCAAGAAGCCTGCAAAGGGGGCTAAAAAGCCCACGGAGGGGCCCCAGAAGCCCTCGGCGGATACCGCACCCCCGATCCAGGAGACCTGGACGACGGTGGTCAAAAGGAAGCGCAAGAAGAGGGCGGCGCAGCCGGCACCAGCTGACCCAGCACCCGTCGGCTCAGTGCAAAAAAAGAAGGCAAGGTCGAGACCCCCACGCTCCGAGGCTGTAATAATTACTCTGCAGCCAGAAGCCTTAACCAGGGGTGTGACCTTTAAGTCGGTCCTGGCGGAGGTAAAAACGAAGCTGAACTTCGGTGACTTTGCCTCCCCGGCCGGCTTTGGTTTTAGAACAGCGGCCACGGGGGCCAAAATCTTTGAGGTGTCGGGTGCTGCAAAGCAGGAAAAGGCGGACATTCTGGCCACCAAATTAAGGGAAGTCCTCAAACCGGAGGATGTCCGGGTGTCCAGACCCACAAAAACGGCAGAATTGCGCGTGAGTGGGCTGGATGACTCCGTGACCCCGGAAGAGATAGTGGCCGCCATTGCCCGAAGTGGTGGGTGTCCGCCCGAGAGCGTGCAGGCGGGTGAGATTCGCTGCAGTGCGGCCGGGCTGGGTACAGTCTGGGTGCGGTGCCCGGTGGCGGCCGCTAACAGGGTCGCAGATGGCAGAAGGTTGCTGGTTGGCTGGGTGTCAGCGAGTGTAAAGCTCCTGCCACCCAGGGTAATGCGGTGCTACCGCTGCCTGGATAAAGGGCATGTCCGGGCACAATGCGCTGCAGACGTTGACCGCGGTGACCTCTGTTATCGCTGCGGCCAACCCGGCCACAAGTCGGCCCAGTGCTCCGCGGCACCAAACTGCAGCCTTTGTGCAGCTGCAGGGAAGCCTGCGGAGCACAGACTTGGTGGGAAAGCCTGCAAGGCCCCCAAGAAAGGCAGGAAGAATGGAGTTGTCGGAGGACCTGCGCCCCTCCCACAGCCCGGCAGCCAAGCAGCTGACTCCCGACCCAGGGATGGAGGAGATGCCGGAGAAATGGAATGCCAGTGATGGCACAATTCCATTTCCTCCAGGCGAATATCAACCACTCCTCCCGAGCTCAGGATCTTTTGCTCCAGAGCATGGCGGAGTGGTCGATCAACGTGGCTGTGGCTGCTGAGCCATATTTTGTACCCCCCCGCGATAACTGGGCAGGGGACCTGGACGGTTTAGTGGCCATTATTGGCGGGACTCTTGGCACTCCCTCCCGAGGACGCGGCTGGGTGGCCGCTCTCATGGGGGGAATCACCATCATTGGGGCATATTTCTCGCCCAACAAGAGTCTCGCCGACTTCGAGAGTTTCCTTGTCGAGCTGGGTGCCGTCGTGGGCCGGTCCCACCCTTATCCGGTGCTGTTGCTCGGGGATCTCAACGCCAAGTCTGCGGCGTGGGGATCCCCGGTTACGGATCCTAAGGGCGAGGTGTTGGAGGAGTGGGCGGTTGCGACCGGCCTAACCGTTCTGAATCGGGGCTCGGAGTACACGTGCGTGCGGCAGCGGGGTGGGTCTGTAGTGGACGTCTCGTTCGCTAGTTCCGCTGTTGCGTGCCGTGTCCGTGACTGGCGAGTCGCCGTGGGGGTGGAGACGTTGTCAGATCATCGGTACATCCGTTTCAGCGTCTCCACCCAGACCACGGGCGGTGGCCAAACGTCGACCCTGCAAAGGGACGGTCCTCGCTGGTCGATTAAGCAGATTGACAGGGAGCTTCTCGAGGAAGCCGCAATTATCCAGGCTTGGGCCCGGGAGTCAATGACGAACGAACCCGTCGACGTCGAAGAGGAGGCGCAGTGGTTCCGCGGGGCGATGACGAGAATTTGCGACGCGTCCATGCCTCGTGTCCGCACTCAACCCACAAGGCGCCGGTTGTACTGGTGGACCGCCGAAATCGCGCAGATGCGCAGGACCTGCGTGGAAGTCAGGCGCCGGTACACTCGATACCGGAGGAGACGTCGTCGGGTTCCGGAAGAAGAGGCTGCGCGGTATGAGGTGTACCGCGCGGCGAAAAAGACTCTGTGGCTGGCCATGGGCGAGTCGAAGACTCGATCCTGGGAGGAGATGCTTGCGACCTTAGATGCAAATCCATGGGGGCGTCCTTATCGTACGGTCCGAGGGAAACTTCGTGCCTGGGCGCCCCCACTCACTGAGAGCCTCGAGCCTCAGTTGCTGGAGGTAGTGGTCGCAGCTCTCTTCCCTGCTAGAGAGGAGCACACACCGCCGCCGATGGCTTTGCCCACAGACACAGAGTCAGAGGATGAGGAGGTCCCCGAGGTGACACAACCAGAGTTGAGGGCGGCTGTGATGCGGCTCCGGGCCAAAACCGTTGCCCCGGGACCGGATGGAGTTCCCGGCCGCGCGCTCGTCCTCGCTCTGAAGGAGCTGGAGCCCCAATTGAGAGGACTCTACTCAGCTTGCCTTGAGCAGGGCCACTTCCCCACTCAGTGGAAGACAGGTCGTCTGGTCCTGCTCAGGAAGGCGGGGCGCCCAGTGGACTCGCCGTCCGCGTACCGGCCCATAGTGCTGCTTGACGAGGTGGGTAAGCTTTTTGAGCGGATTATTGCTGCCCGCCTCGACGGTCACTTGTACAGAGAGGGGCCGGATCTGGACGACAGTCAGTTCGGTTTTCGGCATGGGCGCTCCACTATCGACGCCATAATGCGAGTGAGAGTCCTGGCGGAGGAAGCGGTTTCCCGGGGCGGGGTGATGGTGGCGGTGTCCTTGGACATCTCCAACGCCTTTAACGCCCTGCCCTGGAGCTGTATCCGGGAGGCGCTAAGGTACCATAGGGTACCCCACTACCTCCGCCACATCATTGGGGCTTATTTGTCGGAAAGGTGTGTCATCTACAGGGGACGCGATGGCGAGGGCCGTCGCGATATGTCGTGCGGTGTTCCACAGGGCTCGGTCCTGGGGCCACCCTTGTGGAACATCGGTTACGATTGGGTGCTGAGGGGCGAACTCCAACCGGGTGTGGACCTGACGTGCTACGCAGACGACACGCTGGTCACGGCCCGAGGGAGCTCGTACAGGGAGGCAGCGTTGCTGGCGACGGCAGCGGTTTCACGGGTGGTGAGCCGCATACGGCGCCTGGGCCTGGAGGTGGCTCTCAACAAGTCGGAGGCTATGGCCTTTCATGGCCCCCGACGGGCGCCGCCGCCGGGATCACACATCGTGGTCGGGGGGGTCCAAATCGCTGTCGAGTCTACCATGAAGTACCTAGGATTGGTTCTCGACAGCCGGTGGGACTTTGGCCCTCACTTTCGGCAGCTGACGCCCAAGTTGATGGGCGCAGCAGGCGCACTCGCAACGCTGCTTCCCAATCTAGGGGGCCCGAGCACTGCCTGTAGACGGCTGTATTTGGGGATCGTGCGATCCATGGCCCTGTATGGGGCCCCGGTATGGGCTTCTGACCTGACGGCTGGCAGCATCGCAATCCTGCGAAGACCGCAGAGGGCGATGGCCGTCAGGGCTATCAGGGGATATCGTACGATCTCCTACGAGGCGGGTTGTGCACTGGCCGGATCTCCGCCCTGGGAACTGCAGGCGAGAGTCCTCGCCTCACTGTACCGGTGGCGCGAGGAGATGAGGACGCGGGGTTTTGAACCGATGCAGCGCGAGGTCGAGCTGCGTCGGTCTCAGCTCCAAGAGGTCATGGTGGCGGAATGGCGGGACAGGCTTCTGCGCCCTACCGCTGGCCTCGCCACCGTCGATGCGGTCCGACCAGTGCTCGACGAATGGCTCGGGAGAAAGCACGGCTCCCTGTCATTTAGGGCGACGCAGATGCTTTCGGGGCATGGCTGCTTCGGGAAGTACTTGTGTCGCATAAACAGGGAGCCGGACGCTCGGTGCCATCACTGCACCGACTGTCGGGAGGACACGGCGCAACACACACTGGCAGAGTGTGCCGCATGGGAGGAGCAGCGCCGTGTCCTTGTATCTGAAGTGGGCCCCGACTTGTCGCTGCCGGCCGTCGTTCGTTCGATGGTCGGAGGCGTCGAGTCGTGGGATGCGGTGATCTCCTTCTGTGAAGCCGTAATTTCGCAGAAGGAGGCTGCGGAGAGGGAGAGAGAGGCCGTGGCCACTCTTCCGTGCCGCAGCAGGCGAACCGGGCGTCGGCGGAGGGCTGACAACGCCCTCTTCCAGCCCCCATAAAGAGGTCCGGAGGGATGGTGGACTCGGGGTCGTCCGCCGTCCCCCATCCAGCAAGACCCGAGGCGGCGGCGCGTAGTGTTCCACGCGCGCCCCTATTGGACGTCGCGGGGGGAGGACACCTCACACTCCCCGCGGGCTTGAGGTGGCCCGCGTAGGCGGGCCGGCACTAGCCGGGGATCATGGATGGCGCATCAGCTCCCACAATCCCCGGTCCAAGTGTGGGAGGGAACACTGAGGTGGTTTTTAGTCAGTAAGAGTCTGACAGACCCCTTCGTCTGCCCCAGGCGAAGGACATCCATGAGGATTTTCCACCCCGGCAACAAAAAAAAAAAAAAAAAAATGGCGGACAGACTTCGGGTGGAATGGAATGGCGACAGCGACTGTCGCAACCCAGTGTTGGGCACGCCATAATTATGGCGGTAAGTCCCCTCTTTAAGGCGTGGCTGGAAAGGCGCCGGGCCTTGGTACAGGTCATGGTCCGGAGCGAGGAAGAATAGAAGAATAGAATAGAATAGTATTTATTCGATACAGACAATACAATACAATGTAATAGGCAACAACAACCCAAAAAAAGTACAGATTTACAATATAGTTGCGATGAGCGTTCCCGAACCGAAAGAGTCGAATGGCAAGTGGTCGCCTCCTTCTGCGAAGCAGTAATGCTAGCAAAGGAGGAGGCTGCATGTGCACGCGCGAGGTAATGACCCTCGCGCCCCAGCCGCCGGGATTCTAATCTCGATTTCCGGCCACCGCAGGCATGGACTTGCGGACGACGAACATTGGGTAGCTCGCCGTCCGACGGTCCGGTCGATAAATCATCGACGGCGTGTATTGTTCCACGCGTGCCTCAAGGAGATGTCAGCAACCGTAGGGGCCCAGCAGGGTCGAAGCCTACTGGGGCCATGGGTGATGCGAAAGAAATACCTGGGACCCTGAAAAAAATTGCAAAGAAGGAACAGGAGTGAGTTTTTAGTCAATGAAAGTCTGACACTATTTCTCGCTCCATCTAAGAGCGGGGGATATCAATAGATGATTTACCCACCCGAAAAAAAAAATCCACGTACCCCTTTCTACTCGTAATGTTACGTACGATTGCAATAGAATTTATCGCGTAAACATTTGTTTATTTACCGTTACTAGAAATAAACTTCAACTAATATGCAAAGAATATTAATGTTGGAATCTTTAATACAAATTGTTATAAAAAAAATATTATAGTAAGAGACAATGCAATACTTTAGTTTTAATAACCCATTTATATTAAAATTTCGTGTAATAAAACATTAATAATAAAATTTGCATACATTTCTACACGAATAAACGTGTAAGACGACATTACCCATAGTCGAAACCAATCACAAATATTCTGAAACGCCTGTAGGTTTTTATATGTTTATTCTTGTGTACTAGACGACTCAAAAACCATGTAATGAAAGCATAAACTATTATTCTTATAATTTTTAAATAAATTATTTCCCTAGAATAAAAAAACACACTATTATAATAGGCCTTGTTTTGGGTCTAAAATTCATAAAAAAAATTAAGTAGATGCAGGATAGACAAAAGAAACGAAAAATTAAAAAAAAAATCGTGTAAGAACTCTTGCACGTTTATTCGGTGGGGCCATCGATATCATGAGACATTCGATACGGTATCTCATTCATTGAATTTTACACACTTTATTTTCATTTTCAATGTCTTTTTTTTATTATTTACAAAACTAGTTTAGAATAGAATAGAATAGAATAGAATAGAATAGAATAGAATAGAATAGAATAGAATAGAATAGAATAGAATAGAATAGAATAGAATTTATTCGATGCAGGCAATACATTAAGCAACAACAACACAAAAAAAGTACAGATTTACAATATAGTTGCGCTGAGTTTTATTCGTCGTGACTGTTAGTAGTACTTATTTATTTTATTCACTTATTTATTTTCTTCATCTTACATCTTTACAGGTTTTTTCTTTATCCCCAATGCGATAAATGCGCTTATCCTAACTTATTAATACTAACATCTTAACTAATAAAGAATGCATTACTTTTCAATTCACCCAGAGTACAACAAAATAAGTCCGTCTCATTAGCTATCAGGTTGGGTTGAGCGTGTGAAGTGTACGCGTAAGCGGCGCCTCCCTTAAAAGGTAATATTATAATTAAGTAAAAGTAATATTTTTCAAGATCAAATGAACATTATGCGTCACTTTAGGATTTTCTAATTTTTTTTCTTTCTTGTTGGTGTTCATATAAATTATAGGTACAGGATATTAAAGAATAATTATACCAAGTTTCATCGTAATCGAACCGGTAGTCTTTGCGTGATGCCTGAACAAACAGACAGACAAACAAACAAAAAAAACACATTTTTGGGTTCGGCGTCGTCGGTCTAGTAACACCCCCTGCCATTTATTTTTTGATGTTTTCAATGTACAGAATGTTCACTTCTACAGATTTATTACAAGTATAGATTACAGAGTTCCGGTGACTCCTTTCCGGCTTCATCGTCAGGTCAGTTCGATATACCCTCTCTTTCTTCAGTCAGTCATCAACTACACGTATATGCAAATAAATTTTAACAGTTACGGCAGCTCTGCTATGATTCTAAGAGGAGTTCCGTTCCATATCTTCGAAGTTCATCATTAAATCATAACAATATTTCTATGGGACCAATTAGGGAGTCAAAATAAAGAAAAAAAACCAAAATGGACCACCAATTAATGGACTTTCAAATCGGTAATCATACATTAAAAAAATACAACCGAATATATAACCTCCTATTTGAAGCAGGTTAGAAAGGATACACAAATTGTAATATGACGTCACCCTCCTAAGGTTACATACATAAGAAACAGATAGCGAAATGTTCCCACCACGCACCGACTGTCCCTGATACAAATATTTCAAATGCTAATGGCTGCTTCATTTTATAACCAATTTTGATGGTGTTTTCAGAAAAAGATTGGACCCGATCCAGTCATGGCTACTTTTTATTGTATTCGTTAATTTCTGAAACAAAACAAACGGAAATAACGTTAAACTCATACTGCTGTAGGCATAACTCATGACGCAGAACAGTCAAGAAGTGTCTGAAGATTAAACGATTTTCTGAACTCAAACTGCAACCCTAGCCAAGTTGATAATCTGCAATCGTTAACGCTAGTGACGCTAGTCGAAATGTATGGGAATGACGTAAGTCACATGGTCAGAACAAACGAATAGAAAATTCGTAGTCAAGTTCACATCGTTCAAAATGATAGAATGAATTGTTATCGTTTCTACAATGTGCAACGCCACATCCTTTGTTATTGTAGAACGAGCGGCTGACTCAGGCGCATCAACTTATCGTTTTCTACAATTGCTGCCACCGAGGCGTTACCGATTGGAGAACGGAATTCGACAAGAAACGGTTGTAACTTGGCAAGGGGGGCTGGGGTCTTACCATGACGTGTTCTAACACATCGCTTGACATTTTAGTGTCAAGTGCGAATGATAAAGAGGGATAGGATAAGTACACCCTATACAATTATTATTTTTAGTATATGCGAAACCTGATGAATATAGTTTGTTCAAAATCAATAGGTAACTGAATCGATTCCAATAATTTTTACACCATATTATGTTATTTTTTTCCAAAAATATAATTCCACAGAAATCAGAAATCAGAAACGTTTATTTCAAATAGACCAATTACAGGAACTTTTGAATTGTCAAAATGTCGGTCAGGCAAAAAAAAAATACAAGTGAAGCTAAATTGCACGTTTCAAAGCGTAGATCTCTATGGAGAAGAACGTGCAAGAAACTCATTGGAGACTCTTTTAAATCATATCGTGAGTTACATAATCTTGGTTACATATTTCTTGTCGCTTCCATTATGTGAGCACAATGTAGATAAGTAATAATAATTAAAATAAAATAAAAAAACTAATTTAAAAAAAAATTAAATTGAATTAAGTCAGCTAAGAGATGACCAGTCTCAACTGACGGCACCCGTTCACGAGCATGACGCGTGCATCAGCCCCACTCAGCTCAACCATTTTGAAGGGAACTGAATGACCCAATAACACGTGCCACCATCAGTGAGACATTTGAGTGAGCATGACAAACTCTCAACTGCCATGCTCGTAATGTCAAACAAGTTGTAACCTAATAAAAATGCTCCATGGTACTTCACATTCACAAAACTTGAAAACTTGAAAAACAAAGTGCTTCTACAATAGACAATGCTATTGTTTCCAAATACAAAAGGTAATAAATTATCATAAGCTCTATTGAAATAAACAAATAAAATAAAATAAAAAACATTTCGAAAACAACATTACAAAAAGGGGAATAGTATCTCTTCCAATATTTATACAGATAAAAAAAAAACTAATTTGAAGGTAAAAGTGGCTATGGCTGCAGAGCAGGACCGGCATTTAGCCAAGCGTTTTTATCAAGGATATAATCTGCCAGTTTATAATACGCTTGTCTACATAGTGTGCGTTTAATGCATGCTTTAAATTTGGACTCATTTAGTTGTAGAATCTCAACTGGTATTTTATTATACAATTTTACACAGTACCCCATGAAAGAACTATGTACTTTAGCCAATCTGAACTGAGGTTGATCTAATTTGTTCCTAGTATTAAACACACACAAGTAGGACATCATCGACACCAAGTACAACACAGGTCACGGCAGATCATAGCGGTTATTAGGCGCCAGCGCATAGCTGGGTGCGAAAAAACCCCTAAGTCGCCCCGATGGCCTGATGACCATGTTTGATGATTTTTCATGACATAATTATGAAATTTTGTACATAGATTCTTTACATAAAAATACTAGACAAGTGTGTCGCGTATACTAAAACTAATATTTTATAGCTCCAGCTCTGTAACAATTCAGTTTACGTCGTGTACCGAAGAGCTGATAGTAGCTCTTTTTTTCCGATCTACCGCGATCCCACCTGATGGTAAGCAGTGATGCAATCATTGATGGTGAGGCGCACTAGTATAATAGGAGCCTCTACTTCTAACTCTAGCCTTGAAGGCACCTAAATTATAGTTGGACGGGAAGACCGCAGCAAGCAAATTGTTCCAGTCCCTCGATGTACGTGGTATAAAGGAGATGGCGGAATCAAGTCATGCAATTCCCGCGCACACTCTCCAAAATGCAACCTGCAAAATACCGATAGGATGGCTACGCCTGTGCTCGAGGCTTTGTAAATTAGACTTCACCAAATCTGGATCCCCAAGTAGCCTCTTCACACGCCTTTCCACTGAGTCCAAAGCTGCTAGATGGCATTTTGTAGCACCAACCCATATGTGACTGCAGTACTCCACACACGATCGGACCTGTATTTTGTATAACATTAGAAGCTGTCCCAGTGTGAACCACTACGCGCCCCTATTGGACGTCGCGAAAGAGGACACCTCACACTCCCCGCGGGCCTGAGGTGGCCCGCGCAGGCGGGCCGGCACTAGCCGGGGATCATGGATGGCGTAACTGGCGTATCTTCGGTCCAAGTGTGGGACGGAACACCGAGGTGGTTTTTAGTCAGTAAGAGTCTGACAGACCCTTTCGCCTGCCCCAAGCGAAGGACATCCACCCCGGCAAAAAAAAAACAGGTGATGCGATATTAAACCCAAACACAACCAGAGTTGCTGCGCCAATGGAGGGTTGATCTGGAGACTGCGGGGACATCCGAAGTCGCCATCGGATCTTCTCGCCCGGTCGCCAACCGGCACTATGGGGTCACCCTGAGATTTTTCGCAGTTAGTTTCCTTTCGTGTATGGCTGGCACACTACTTGGGCCCCCAACTACCTACTGTCGGCCAGTGGACCCTCCACGATCAAACGTCCGACACAACAATAGCTGGCGCATTATACCCGGTACACGTCGCAACACTGCTCAGACCCATCTTCTACCATACGGCTTCACCAGACATCACGCCGGAACACGACGAATCGCTTGGCGGGCAAAAGCTCTGATGTACTATGTTAATATTACATTACACTTACTTCGATACTTCGTAAAGTTTTCAGCATCTTCGATACTGTCTGGTAGTTTGCAGTCTTTTGTTTCTGGTAACCAAAAGAGAAGAATAGCTGCTAAAATTGGAGCTAAGCCGAAGACAAGTGGAACTATCCAATAGGCTATATCATTGACCTGAAAAGAAGTTAATTGACTACACAAGATGGTAATAGAAATGTTTCATGATGTTGTTAATACATATCATATTTAACGAAATGGAATTAAAAAGAATAGAATAGAATAGAATAGAATAGAATAGAATAGAATAGAATAGAATAGAATAGAATAGAATAGAATAGAATAGAATAGAATAGAATAGAATAGAATAGAATAGAATAGAATAGAATAGAATAGAATAGAATAGAATAGAATAGAATAGAATAGAATAGAATAGAATAGAATAGAATAGAATAGAATAAATAATACCTAAATTAGATCGTCGTACAACAAATCATTAAGATGCATAAGTTTCTAATTGGCACTCGGCTAGACTATGTCCTGGAATAGTTCATAGGATGCTTTATATCCTGGAAGTAAGTTCCTAGGCAATAATTATCTAATATCACTTAAGTGACGCCGCTGGCAACTTTCATAATAATGGAAATTTATCCATTCATCGTCATCATCATTTCAGGCGAAAGACGTCCACGGCTGGACATAGACCTCCCCCAAGTATCGCCACAACGACCGGTCCTGTGCCATCGCATTCTCAGGACTGTCACCTGGTCATCGGCCCACCAACTGCGTTTTGGGAAACCATCCAACGCTGCGTCTTCCATCTGTCGAGTGACGAGAGTGACGTCATTTACCCTAAATTAGATCGTCGTACTACAAATCATTAAAAAGCAATTTCTAATTGGCACTCGGGTAGACCATGTCCTGGAATAGTTCATAGGATGCTTTGTATCCTGGAAGTATGTTCCTTGGCAATAATTCTCTAATATCACGCAGGTGACGCCGCTGGCAGCAGCTACTTTCATAATAATGGAAACTTGTCGATTCATCATCAACATCATTTCAGGCGAAAGACGTCCACGGCTGGACATAGGCCTCCCCCAAGTGTCGCCACAAAGACCGGTCCTGTGCTATCGCATCCCCGTGACTCTCACCAGGTCATCGGCCCAACTTGTGGGAAGCCATCCAGCGCTGCGTCTTCTATCTGTCCACTATAACTTAACTTCTCCATTAAGAAACAAAAATTGATATCTCACATAGTCAATTAGTAACGGTGCAACAACGCTGCCTATTTTAGACAGAACACTGCAAACGGCAAATGCAACATTCCTGACAACAGTAGGAAACAGTTCCCCAGTGTACAAATGGGTTGTAACAATTTTGATTTTCGTACAAGCCAATCCGATTGCTACCAATACCAGTTTGACAGCGTCATAGCTGTAGAATGGGATGATCAGCAATAGACATATTCCTATCAGGAAATTCATACTGATCATAATTTTCAAGCGAGGTACACGGGATATCAAGGAATATGCGATTAGCAATCCTGGTATTTGAAAAGCAGCTGAAAAAAAAAGTGTTTAAATAACAATATGAAAATTGTTTACAATGGTCTGAGGCCTTTGTGCGAGTTGAAATCAGGATCGTTTATTTTAAATAGATTATTTACAGGCACTTTCGAATTGTCAAAATGTCGGTCAGTCAAAAAAAGTGAAGCTAAATTGCACGTTCCAAAGCGTAGATCTCTATGGAGAAGAACGTGCAAGAAACTCTATGGACACTCTTAAATCATATTTGAGTTACATAAATCTTGGTTGCATATTTGACCTAGATTTCATCACGATGATGATGAAATGTTGGTAACATATTTCTTGTCGGTTCTATTATGTGAGCACAATTTAGATAAATAACGAAAAAAAGAGTAAAAAAGCCACTGGTGGCTACGAGATGACCAGTCTCAACTGACGACGCCCGTTCACGAGCATGACACGTGCATCAGCCCCACTCAGCTCAAGCATTTTAAAGGGAACTGAATGACCCAATAACACGTGCCACCATCAGCGAGACATTTTGAGTGAGTATAACAAACTCTGTACTGTGCTTCTACATTGTACAATGCTATGGTTTCCAAATACAAAAAGTAATAAATTATTACAAGTTCCATTAAAATAAACATATAAAAATAAAACCCACGTCGAACACCATATAAAAAGGGCAATAGGAGATCCTATTGCCCTTTTTATATGGGCTTCCAATATTTATTATTTACTAGCTGACCCGGCGAACTTCGTACCGCCTAATAGTAAGGATAACGCAATCTACTGGCATTACCAAAACAGCATAATTCATTTTATAACGACATTTTAATTAAAGATGGCGTTGTATTCGGATTTTTTTTTCGTGAATATATCCATTTTCCTTACCGTTTAAACCTTCTCTGAACTATCACGAATATTTAAAGACCAAAATTAGGCAAATCAATCCCGCCGTTCTCGAGTTTTAGTGAGACGAACAAACAGCTATTCATTTTTATATATACGGATATTTAATGTTTATAAAAATACTAGCTGACATGGTAAACTTCATATCACCTAATAGTAAGGATAACGCCATCTACTGGCATTACCAAAACAGCATAATTCATTTTATAACGACATTTTAATTAGAGATGGCGTTGTATTCGAATTTTTTCTTCGTGATTTATTCTATTTGTTCTCACCGTTTAAACCGTCTTTTGACTATCTCGAATATTTCAAGACCAAAATTAGCCAATTAGTTGGAGGGTCTCAAGTGGTATTTTATCATAAAGGTTTAGACAGTACCCCATGAAAGAACTATGTAAGTACTTTAGCCAATCTGAATCGAAGTTGATCTAATTTATTCCTATTTTAGTATTAAAATTGTGCATGTCACTTATCTTAGTAAAAAAATTATAATCGAAATGTTTACCGTGTTCGGCTCTCTGATTGGTTAAGAGCTTGGAGCAGACCAATCGACCGAACAACATAAACATGTCGAGCATTACATAAAACAACTCGCACTTGGCACTCAGAAGTCACAACGATAAAAAATACTTACCTGAAACGGCGAGATTAGTTCGAACATTTTTACTCATGTGGCTAGCATACTGTGCAACGCCAAAAAATATCATACCACTGCTGAAATAGTTGATGGCAATCAAAAGTGTCCTTGATCTCATATTTGGTGTACGCACCAAGTCCATGATACCGTAAGTTCTCTTTTTGCTATTAGCTTCAGTACTTTTGGTCTCTGATGACAATAACTTCGTGTCATAGTTTTCTATTGCTATAGTTACTTCTTCTTCAGACATTTTGTTCCTTCTGGCAGCTTGAAGCAATATTTGCCGTGCTTGTTCAACTTTTCCAACTGCTAGCAACCAACGTGGAGACTCAGGTATCAGCCTAGGAAGGACATGCAAGTCCATCAGTATCGTATTCACTTGCATTATTTATTAAACTATAAATCAACGTGGTATAAATCAACGGTGGTAATAAATCAACGTGGGTTTAGTGAGAATGATTAGTATGGATGAAGTCAGAATAGCTGTAAATGGAATAACAAATGGTAAGGCAATTGGTCCAGACGGAATACCAGTTGAAGTGTGGAAGTTGCTGCGAGTGGATGGATGGATGTGGTTAGCTTTGTTCTTCAATAAGTTGTTGCGGGAAGAAGCCATACCTGATGAGTGGTGCAACAGTTCCCTGGTGCCCATCTTTAAAAACAAGGGTGATGTGCTTGAATGCAATAATTATAGAGGAATAAAGCTAATGTCACATACTATGAAAGCCTGGGAAAAAGTTATTGAAAGGAGGCTAAGAGACGAGAGTGAAATTTCGCAGAACCAATTCGGTTTTATGCCTGGTCGGGGTACAGCGGATGCCATTTTTGCTATACGCCAGCTGTGCGAGAAATACAGAGGTGCGCATAAAAACTTGCACATGGTATTCGTTGACCTCGCAAAGGCATATGACCGGGTACCTCGTGAGGTTCTTTGGTGGCCCCTTAAGGAAAAAGGTGTGCCTGGGAAGTATGTGCAGTTGATCCGAGCGATGTACAGTCGATGCAGTACCCAAGTCCGGTCTACAGTGGGCACCACTGGCAGCTTCAATGTGGCTGTTGGCTTACATCAAGGGTCGGCTCTCAGCCCATACCTCTTCCTAATGATAATGGACGCTCTAACGTCGGACATTCAGGAAGAGGCTCCCTGGTGTATGCTGTTTGCCGATGACATTGTGTTGGTTGCCGAGAGGGGCCTAGAGGTCCAGAACAGATTGGAGGTGTGGTGGCACAGACTGGAGAGTGTTGACCTGAAATTGAGTAGAACCAAAACAGAATACTTGTTCTGCGATTTCGGCGGTCTCTCCAATCCAGTGCCTTTAGCTCTCGCTGGAACGCCCATACCGATCTGCTCCGACTTTCGGTACCTCGGGTCACTCGTTCAAGGGGATGGTGAGGTAGACCGGGACGTAACACATCGGATCAACGCAGGATGGATAAAATAGCGACAGGTCACGGGAACCACTTGTGACCCACGGATGCCCCTCAAGTTGAAGGGTAAAATCTACAAGTCCGTGATAAGACCTGTCATACTGTATGGATCAGAATGTTGGGCTGTGAAAAAGACGGATGAAAAAAGATTGCACGTAGCGGAAATGAGAATGTTAAGATGGATGTGTGGTGTGACGAGAATGGATAAAGTGAGAAATGAGTATATTAGGGGAAGTTTGAAAGTGGCACCAGTGACTGAAAAATTGAAAGGGAATCGTTTGTCTTGGTATGGTCATGTGAAGAGGAGGGATGAAACGCATGTTACTAAAAGAGTTATGAGTTTACATGTGGATGGATGGAGAGGGAGAGGGAGACCAAAGAAAAGATGGATGGATCGTGTGAAGAGTGATATGAAAGAAAAGGAAGTTAGTGATAGCATGACGAATGACAGGGCAGAATGAAAGAAAAAAACATGTTGCGCCGACCCCAAATAACACGGGACAAGGGCAGGAAGATGATGATGATGAAATCAACGACGATCATAAGTAGTAAATTACCAGTAATAGGATAGCAGAAGAAAAGCTGGAACAGAGGTCGACAACCAGTATCCGTCCCACGTTTTTGTTAGATACGAAATGGCTGGTACACTTAAGAATCCTAATAAGTAAGGAATGTGGTAGAAATAGACGAGTTTTGATCGGATTTCAGCGCCTACGATTTCTATCACTGAAATGCGATTTCAATATTATTAAATGTTCAATTTGTCAAATCAATTTCAAATGTGTAGTTTACTTACTAATAGCAAAACAAGTGTTCAAACTTCCACCTGAGGCGATACCAGAGATAACCTTGAACAGTAAAAATAACTCAAATATCGGCATGAATGCTGCTATGAATCCTGCAACTGCTTGCACTGTCACTGCAATCATCAACGGAGTTTTTCTGCCGATCCTGCATTCAATTACAAAATAAGTAGAGAAAAGTTTACTTATTCTGGGTGTTTTTCAAATGTAATTCTTGTGATTATCGTTTTTACCTATCAGCCATCACTCCAAACATCAGATAGCCAATGAGAAAACCAGATTGCGTTGCAGGTTGAACCAAACTCCGGAGGAATTTGCGCTGGCACACCAAGTCCCACTGCAAAATTCAATTTATACTTCAGAATATGATCTTACTATCGATAACAGTACTGTACTATAATCTTCCATCTATATAATATATATAAAAATAAATAGTTCCTTAGTCTCGCTAGAACTCAAAAAAGGCTGGACTGAGTTGGCTAATTTTAGTCTTGACATATTTGAAATAGTCCAGGAAAGGTTTATAAAGTGAGAAAAAATGGAAAAATCACGAAAATGAAATCCGAATATAACGCCATCTCTAATTAAAATGTCAATAAAAATGAATTATGCTGTTCTGGTAATGCCATTAGATGGCGTTATCCTTTGACAGTTCAGCTTAAAGGTAACACAACATTCATTGACTATAATAGCGGTACGAAATTCGCCGGGTCAGCTAGTAATACAATAATAATAATAGTATTTTTGATGATTTTAATTATATTCTTTTAAAAAAATGTTTAAATATTTATATTTTGTATGTATGTATATGTGTATCTATTTTAGTATTAAGTATCTATTAAGTTTTTGTTTACTTTTATATTTGCACCAAGTGCAACCCCATTTTGTGTCCAGGCAATTTCTGTCCATTCTGGGTTGCCTGGAAGAAATCGCCGAGTGCGATAAGGCCGCCAATTGTATGTTTTTTTTTTTGTATTATAATATCAGTTAAATGTGTAATCTTGGTATGCAATAAAGTATATATAAATAAATAAATAAATAAATAATACTTTTGCACGTATTACTTACATTGTTAAACATTTCTTTAAAGAAAGGGGGGGAGAGGGTTAAAGGGAGGGTTTGGAGGGGAGGAGGGTTCTCTGACCTGATGGGTGTTATGTCTGGTAGGCAACTGCCCGGTAGATGATTTCGGGCTGTCCTTTTAAGTTCAAATCACGCCAGGATTCGTTCTTATGTGACGCCATAGATGTCGCTACATGTATAACTTTTATAAGTTATGCCACAATAACTGTTTTCTTTTTATTTAAATATAAAAATTGAATTTAAGCACCGCCTTGAGAAAATGTACTTTATTTGTACTTTGGTATTAATCCTTAACAAAATAAACTACTTTATATTTTTTTTTTTTTTTTTCGGTGGGAAAATCATCTTATGACATCCCCCGCTCTTGGGCGGGGCGGGAGATAGTGTCAGACTTTTACTGACTAAAAACCCACTCCTGTTCCTTCGTTGCCTTTCGTACCAGGGCCGAGTCTTCCTTTCAGAATCAGACCCTTGGCCCCAGTAGGCTTCGACCCTGCTGGGCCCCTACAGTTGCTGACATCTCCTTGAGGCGCGCGTGGAACAGCACGCGCCGTTGACTTGGGCCTGGTCCGGACGGTTACCGGACGGTCGGACGGCAAGCCACCCATTGCTCGCCGTCCGCAAGCCCGCGCCTACGGTGGCCGGAAATCGGGATTGGAATCCCGGCGGCGGTTGGGGCGTGAGGACCGCTGCCTCACGCGATCGGCCGCCTCCTTTGCAAGCATTACTGCTTCGCAGAAGGAGGCGACCGCTTGCCACTCCTCCTCGCTTCGGACCATGGCCTGTACCAAGGCCCGGCGCGAGAGATCGCCGCCGCCGATTACCCCCACGAGGACACGGCGTTGCTCTGCCCAAGCGGGGCACACCTCCACCGTATGCTCCACCGTGTCCTCCGGGCGGACCACACAATGGCGACACCCGGGCGTCGCTTCCGCACGAATCCGGTGCAGGAACTTCCCGAACTTACCGTGTCCGGTGAGGACCTGCGTCATGCGGTAGGTAATGACGCCGTGTTGCCTTTCCAGCCACTCATCAAAGAGGGGACTTACCGCCAAAATTACGGCGTGCCCAGCACTGGGTTGCGATAGTCGCTGTCGCCATTCCACCATGAGATCCCGCCGGAACTCTTTCCGCCATGCCGTGACTTGTCGCGGCAGCGGAGTTTCACCACGGCGTTGCATCTCCACGCGCAAATCGTGCATGCGTGCAAGGCCTTTTGCTACAAGATCCCATGGTGGCTGGCCAGCAAGGAGGCTCGCCGCTTCGCGGGAAACCGTGCGGTATCCCCGCACCATACGTATAGCCATGACCCTCTGGCACGCGTTCAGCTGGGCCGCCGGTCGCTTTCGCAGTGACGGCGCCCACACCGGCGCCCCATAAAGGGCCATGGACTGGACGATGCCTGCGTAGAGCCTCCGGCAGGAGGCGTCTGGACCCCCGAGGTTGGGCAGGAGCCGCTTGAGGGCAGCCCCGTTCCGATTCAGTTTGGGAGCCAGACGTCGGAAGTGCTCCTCGAAATTCCACCGGCTGTCGAGGACGAGTCCCAGGTACTTCATCGTCGACCCGACGCCGATGTGAACTCCTCCTACCGTTAATTGGGAGCGCCGAGGCGGCGTGCTCCGGGGGCCGTGAAAACACATGGCCTCGGACTTGTGCAGCGCCACCTCGAGTCCCAACTGCTGGATCCTATCAACGACTATCGCAACCCCGCGTGTCGCTAATTCGACCGCCGCCTGGTACGACTCTCCCTGCGCCAGGACCAGCGTGTCGTCTGCGTAACAGACCACGCTGACCCCGTCAGGGATGTCGCCGCGCAGCACATAGTCGTATCCGATGTTCCACAAGGGCGGTCCTAGTACCGATCCCTGCGGAACACCGCACGACATCTCTCGCCGTTTCCACTCTCCCTGGTGACCAGGGTAGATGATGTACCTGTCCGACAGGTAGGCCTCGATCACACGACAGAGGTAGTCGGGCACCCGGTGATACCGGAGTGCCCTCCTAATGCTACTCCATGGCAGGGAGTTGAAGGCGTTGGCGATGTCCAATGACACCGCCACGACACACCTGCCCTGGGATACCGCATCCCCCGTCGTGAGAGCTCGCACGCGCATGATGGCGTCCACCGTGGAGCGCCTCCTGCGAAAGCCGAACTGGCCGTCCGCCAGGTCCGGCCCCACCCGTGATAGGTGCGCGACGAGGCGGTCTGCAATTACTCTTTCAAAGAGCTTGCCCACCTCGTCGAGCAGCACGATGGGCCGCTACGCGGACGGAGAGTCCGCAGGGCACCCTGGCTTCGCGATAAGGACCAGTTTCCCCGTCTACCAGCGAAGTGGGAACTGGCCCGTCTCCATGCATGCGCTGAAGAGCCCTCTTAATCGAGACCCGAGTGCCTCCATGGCCAGGACCCAGGCTTTCCCAGGCAAGCCGTCGGGTCCTGGGGCGGTATTCTTGGCACTCAGCCTTCGTACCGCCACACTCATCTCTACCTCGGTCACCTCTGGAGCATTGTCGTCGTCGTCGCCATCGTGATCCGCGTTAGACACCGCTGGTGGCGGAACCATGGGCGGGGGAGAGTGTTCCCCTCGCGCAGGGAACAGAGTGCTCACCACACCTTCTACAATCTGGGGCCGGAGACTCTGCGTGAGTGGGCGAGACCAGGCGCGGAGTTTTTCCCGCACCACCTTGTAGGGTCGTCCCCACGGGTCTCCGTTCAGAGTCCAAACGACTTTATATTTAAGTTTGGATTAGTTTAAATAATATGCTACCAGCCAGAGGAGTAGGTACTTCGATACTACTTGTGATTTTATAAAATGGTTAAATAATAAATAACATTTTAAAAATGAACTCTAAAATAATGATATCCCCAATTTACAAACATTAATATATATTTAAATAAAATATACAGCGAACAAACAAAATAAATGAGACAGCAATAACAAAATTCTTACGCATGTCAATTGACAATACTTAGAATTAGAAGATACATGTAGCCACTATAAATCAAAATTGAAATAAGCAATCATACGCCCTACATTATACGCTGGCAAAAACGGTAAACACCTCTGCTGTACTTGCAGCATACCATGAATATGTGAGATTTTTGAAAAAGTTTGGTATTGTATTCTCGGGAATTCGACCAAAAGGGATATGGCATTCAAGGCACAAAAGCGGTGTATTAAAAGTAGGTTTATATATATATGTTTAATATCAACCAGATTGATAGCTGCAGGCCATACTTTGTCAAGCTTAATAATTATCACCATTGCCGTGTGTTTATATTTATGAGATTGCTAGCTTTACAAAAACCCAAAAATGTAATGTAGGTACTTAATTATACAACGTGGTTTTTTTTTGATATCCCATAACTCTAGGGTATGAATAAGACCATATCAGAGAATCAACTGGCATATGAATTATTTTTTAACTTTTTTTTTGCTTTCATTTTCCTTACAAAATATTTATTATTATTATTTATTATATTCTTTATTGTACACCACATAAACAAAAATAAGGACAAAAAAAAAAAATTCGAGGAATTCACGATTATTTATGTAAAATACCCATATACAACTAAAATACGCTGTCATCAGCGTAGATATGTAATTTCATTCGTTTAATTGCAACTACTTTAGATTTATTTCATTGGTGACTGGCAGTCTCAAAATAAAGATGTGTCATATGGGTGTTAAGTTTTTGACCTGTATGATTGATGATAATTTCGAAACTATGCATTTTGGACCATATATTTTAGGACTTTTAGAATTATTTTTCCATATAGAATATAAACTTTGAGTTATGGGATATCAAAAACAACACGTTGTATAGCGGCATAGTGACAAAACTTGTTGAAAGAAAGAAAGAAAAAGAATTTATTTGGTACAGCACAAGGCACAAACACAATATAGGGTAAACACGAAACAAAAAAAAATAAAAAAAAGAAGTAACAAAAAATGTAGTTGTGTGCCTCACGGCTGCACCAAAATAGGTCCAGTTCAGCATGAATGTCAGACGCTGCAACTAGTGCCTGACGCTGTTGCAAATCTAGCCAGACAGCCAAAAGGATTTTCAGTATGGCGCCGCGTATATACAATCACTTGCCAAAGTCCATACTAGAAACTTCATAAATCGATGCATTCAAAAAGAAATTAAAAAGACTCTTGAGGTTTAATTTTTTTTTTATAATAATAATGATTTATTTAAATAAATTTACAATTTTCAACAGATTTGTAGTCTATATTATTGTAGAACAAAAGAATGAGACATCTGTAGCCGAACTAGACAAAAGCCTGTATTTCGGTTATCAGCGCCAAACCCCTCAATTAATAAAATTTAGTAGATAGTAGCCATTAGCCATCGAGCAGAATTACAACTTTTTTTAAAAACACAAGCACAAAATTAATAAAATGAAAAATAGGTATAAAATTATAAAACATTAGAATTATAGATTAAAACCATTAATTAACAATAAAATATTAAATTAAAATCTAAAAAATAATAACATCATTTCTAATTCAATTTTTTCAATTAATACAATATAGTGTGTGAGTGTCCTCTCTTTGTGTGATGTGATGAGGTGAGTGTGTGAGTGTGAGAGGGTGTGTGACTGTGGTAAGCAAGCAATCACTTGGGTGTATGTAATAGCAATTCAGTGTCTTCATAAGAGAGTCCAATCAAGTATTTGAACACCTTTTTCCTACATTGTGTTTTAGTCAAGTGGTAGATGTTTATAGCCTTGTTTATCTTATTGTAGATGAAAGGGCCAGAAAAGTTAGTAAGCCTTGTACTAAATTTAGTATAGTAATATTTGTACTGGCACAGATCCTGTCTCTTCTTCGTCCCACTTGGTTTAGCGGATTGTAAATCTGTTTACTAACACAGTAAAGTAGGAGAGTAATATTAAGAATATATAATTGCCTGACAGTCAGGACCTCACTGTTCTTGTACAGTTGAGCGATAGGGAAAAAAATACGTTTAAAAGTACTAACCTTGAGCACTGCACGCTGAGCGACTTCAAGGCACTTCAAAGTTGTTTTAGAGAAGCCACCCCAAGAAGAGATACAGTATGTCAAAAGCGACTGACAGAGGGCATAATATATCTGTTTCAGCAATTGCGGATGAGCGACATATCGTAAATGTTTAAATACAAAAATTAGTTTGCGAATCCTTCCACATAAAACTTTTATGTGTTCTTCGAAATTAAGGCAACTGTCTATTGTTACACCTATATACTTAATCACCTGCTTACGCTCTAGGGGAGGGCATGAACAGTTTGATTTAGCTTGACATTCATGCGATACGATTCCCAGGTTACCAGATACTCCCCTTACATTCCTAATGCCAAAACAGACATATTTGGTTTTATCTACATTCAATTAATGTTTCTTCGCAACCAATCTCCAACTATGTCAAAGCCAAGCTGAGCAACATCAAAGGCCTCCTCCCAGGTATCGACAGCAAAACTGAGGGCAGTGTCATCTGTGAAGGAGATTATTATACCTTGGGATAGTTTAAGATTTGTGAGATGGTTGATGTATACCAGAAAAATAAGATGGGCCTAAGATGAAGCCCTGCGGTACTCCATGTGTAACTGGGAAGTAGTTACTCTTGTGACCATTAATACGAACACATAGATCGCCCGGTTAGAGAGCTTTTGAAAAGTTTGTGCTGTACACCCCTAATTCCCAATTTTTCCAATTTGTCTAGGAGGATGGAAACAGAAATCGTATAAAAAGCCTTTGCCAGGTCGAGGAAGATAATGAGACATTTTTTTCTTTTGTCTAGGTTTGAGCTAATATAGTTGGTCAATTTATTGACAGCTAGCTCATTTGACTTACTCGACCCTGTCGAAAACCATATTGATTAAAGACAACAAATTATTATTTTCTAAATAATTTACTAATCTTTGGTTCATCACTCTTTCAAGTATCTTCGATAAAGCCGGCAAAATAGATATAGGCCTATAATTAATGATACGACTTCGGTCACCATTTTTATGAATGGGGCAAATCTCAGCCTTTTTCAATGTTACCACAGTGTTCAAGATTATTTAATGGAGGGTGTAAGGTCATATTTGTAACTAGAGCACTAACTTAATTATTAATATTAAAACTCTGACACTCATTTACAGATATATCTTGACATTCTCATATAATACGCCATGACATTTATAATTAAACTATTGATATTATTATTTATCATGTTTTTTTTTTAGGTGAGGAAATCATCTAATGACACATCCCGCACTTGGTTGGGGCGGGAGATAGTGTCAGACTTTTACTGACTTAAAGCCCACTCCTGTTTCTTCTTTGCCTTCGTCCCAGGGCTCCGGGTTTCACTTTCACACTACCCATGGCCCCAGTAGGCTTCGACCCTGCTGGGCCCCTACGATTTGCTGACATTTCCCTGAGGCGTGCGTGGAACCATAAGCGCCGTCGACGACTTAGGCTCTATCCGGAGGGTTACCGGACCGTCGGACGGCGGGCTACCCACTGCTCACCGTTCGAAAGCCCGCGGCTGCGGTGGCCGGAAATGAATCTACCAAATAATGCATGAATATAAATTTGTATATATTATTCCACTTTATGTAATTAACCATATTAGCAAGTAAATGATTGCAAATTATGAATCACAGTATTCATTTGAATTCTTGAAATTGTTATAGGTAGTCGAAAGGCGTCCTTGACATTCAAGACTTAAGACGTGCCTAAATTCAATCGAGCCAAAGGTTATATTTGTATCCAAGAATCGAAGAAGGCGAATAATTCATTATATTAACTTAAAATTTTGAGTTTAGACTAGTTTCTCTAGTTACCTAGTTATTTATTTCTCAAAAATATGTAACATTGTGTAAAAATAAAATGGAACAAATAAACAATAAAAAAGAACAATTACAAATGATAAATATAATAAAAATAGAATATTAAATAACAATACAATAAATTTCGGATGACCGACAAAAAAAATTAGGTCTCAAAAATTTTAATTCAACAATATACGTACCTATATAAAAAGATCAACAAAGTCGCATGTAAAAATAAAAAAAGTCAAGTAGTAATTTATATACAAGAATCAATAATGTCACATAATAACAACACTTAGAGATCCTTGAGAAAGAAAAGGAAACAAAGGCTGAACTGGGTGACCTTTAAAACTGTATTTGTTATTTATTTACGTAACACTCAAAAATTAAAATAAATACAGATAGAAAAGCACAAAAGTGCTGCTTGTTTCGAATAAAATTTCTTCCAGTACAAAAAAAAAGGAAAATTAAAATATACTTATGCATTGTCTAATTTCAATCATGTGATTATATCTTATCACTTTTATATCAATAACCGTTAATAAATCACATAAATACCTACATTCCTCCAAAAGTTAGTTGAAATAATCGGTGATGTAATAAATGTTAGGAAATTATAATAAAACCAAATAAAATGATGGCTTCAAGAATTAATTTATTAAAATAATCAATTTAGAATATTTATAACAACAAGAAAACCAATAACGACTTTAATAGGTACTTAATTATAATTTATGTAGATAAACAGTGAAATAACGGGGCCAAAAGTTAGTTCAAATTGTTCTGTGTCTTTACCAATGTCTTATCTTTAATATTTTTTACACCACCTGCTCGACAATGCCCTTAGTTTTAATGTCATACAACCATCACTTAAAGCAAGTCATTATGTCCCTAGGGAGATAATGTAGTTTGGGCGATCCCTAAGGAATAATGAGATTTTAATTTGGAACGTCAAAAACCATTACTTTGAAAAAAAAAACATTTTAAGTGTACAATGCGTTCCAAATAAGAATAGGATTGATTGCTATATTGTGACGTCACGTCATACTGTCAAATCGCAAGAAATTTGGCAAAATTGAAGAACTCAGAGATGAGCAAAATTGAAGAACTGGATTCAGATTAAACTTTTTTCATTCACAGTTCGTAAATAAATTAAATTTTAAACATTTCTTGTTTTGCTCACCATATTAATTATTGATTTGACAGTATGACGTGACGTCACAACATGGCAATCGATCCTATTCTTATTTGGAACGCATTGTATTATAATGTACCTACGTGCTTCAAAGACGATTTTGAACAAACCATTCAAAAATCGTGGCCAGATGGCCACTAAGAAAAAAAAAGTAGCGGAGCGATAAAGAAAATTAAAACTACGAAATCAGAGTAGTAAATTTTGTTTGTTTCAAACCTCAAAACATGTCGACTGATAGTTAAGATTAACTTGCAAATAAAACTTATAATTTTGAAATATATTATTTGTTTTAGTAATAATTTTTTTTTTTTTTTATTATCTCACAGATGGTGTAAAAAGTAGAATATCCAACACGGGGATCTGACTTCTGGAAAGCTGTCTGTCTGGGGAAGCTGTCTTTGTCTTGGCTGGCTTGAATTCCTCACTTCACTCAGGTTATTAACTCCCTCGCAATGCGCGGGAGTTAATTATATAAATCCCTCACTATTTTCGTTCGGAGCTCAACATGCCGCTCGCGCCTTAAAGACACTGCTTTATCCCCTAGTCACATAATCTACTATTACATGCCCGCCATTATTCCACCATTTTAAACCGACTTCAAAAAAAAAGGAGGTTATCAATTCGGTTGTTTTCTTTTTTTTGTGTTATCCCAGAACTCCGTCGTTTATGGACCGATTTGCAAAATTTTTTTTACCCTTTAAGGTTATACTTCCAGATTGGTCACATTCCCTTTTTCAAAATCCAGTTCTGATGATGGGATCCATGACGAATCCAGGGAACTCCTCAAATATTATAGACAACCATATAGTGAATTCGGTATTTTCATCGAGAACTAAAGCATTTAAAAAGTAACATTTGATGAAGTGGAACTTATGAAGAAGACCAGAAATGGCCAACGGAACCTCATACTCACATAGATATCCTCCTTCTGCGAAAGGTAATTGGCATACAAGTAGACCGTGTTCTGCACGTAGAATTCGTTCCGTAATATGTTCGTTATGACAATTTTCTACTTTCACGCAGGTGAAGCCGCTGGCAATGGCTAGTTATCGATTAATCATAGAAATAATAGTAAAAGTAAAATTACCTCGCTCACTATAGTCGACTTGAAAACACTGTCATCGTAAGAGAATTTCTCGCATTTAACTTCTGGTAAACTGTTATTGACTCTCACAGAACACGCACGCAACATTGAGTCATTGGCATTCATCGGCGTTGGAGATACACAGTAGAAATCTTGTCCAGGTGCGATCACAGCGATTGATAGTTGATTCCACGCTGCGGGAAAACTCTTCAGAGATAGTGCTACAACTATTACTAGTTGCCAGCGTCCCATTGTACCTATCGCTTCCTGGATAGGATCTAACAAAAAAAATATCTTTTGTCATGTATTGAGTCTGGTATGATTTATTTTTCTTATAAGTTCAGAATAAATGATTTTCTAATAAAATTTTCTCGTTTTACGATATTTTTTTTTAAATTGAAATTATTAAAAATATATTTAAAAAAACTCACCGTTTTGCTTCGAATGTTTCATTTTGTTAAGTAGTGCTACTTTTTGTGAAAATAAAATTCCAAATTTCTAAGAAACTACAATGTAGTACGCGATTTTCAATTAGAATGAAGGTGTCGGTTAATCGTTGCGTAAGTTACTAAGCTGGCGCATCTAATATTATGCACGACCAAATCAACTTGCTTTTTGAATTTTAATATGTTTTAGCCATTTTAATATGTGAAATGCACTCAATTATTGTCCAAATAATCTAATTAAGACCCCGGCGAACGAAGCTTGCAACTACAAGTTGCAAGTGAGCGTGAACTCTCTGTTTGACAAAAACAAGTGAGCGACTGACGCAGTTCACAGCTAGCAGTACAATACTTAATGTTAGTAAAATTAGGTATGTTCATTATTTACTTTATTTTTTGCTGAATACTTTTGGGAATCGTTAGTGAATGTACAGACTAGTAATGCGTTTTTTGGAAATTTCATTACCGTGCCGATACCTTAACATATTAGGATAACTAGCACACACCAACAAATCAGAAAATGTTATGGAGCCGAGTGCTTTTTTATAAGTAGGAAATCAGTCAATGACTTCTCTTGCTCTTGGGCGTAGCGGGAGGGCGTGTCAGACTTTTACTGACAAGAAAACCTACTCTGTTCCTTTTTTGCCTTCGATCCAGGGCCCCTACGGTTTTGCTAACATCTCAAGGCGCACGTGGACCACTACGTGACGTCGACGACTCGAGCTCGGTATGGACGATTCCTGGACGACCGGACGGAGACCTACCCACTGCTCGCCATCCGCAACACCACGCCTATAGTAGTTGGAAATCGGGGAAATCTGGTGCAGGAACCTCCCGAACTTATCATGTCCGGTGAGGTGTCGTCATGCTGAAAGTGAGGACGCCCTGACATCTTTGAACCCTTAAAGAGGGGATTTACCGCCATAATTATGGCGTGCCCAGCATTGGGTTGTGACAGTCGCTGTCGCCATTTCACCATGAGATCCCGCCGGAACTCTGTCCGCCATACCGCGACTTGTTGCGTTAGTGGAGTTTCGCTCCGGCGTTGCATCTCCATGCGCAAATCGCCGATGGAATGGACCAAACGATCTCTGCGTGGAGTCTCCAGCAAGAGGTCTGGACCGCAAGCGGCAGGAGGCCAACCTAGGAGGTTGGCCTCCTGCCGCTTGTAGGCAGCCCCAGTCCGTTCCAGTTTGAGAGCTAGACGTCGGAAGTGCTCCTCGAAATTCTACCGGCTGTCGAGGACGAATACCAGAAACAGACACAGGAGTGGGTACATTGACGACCCGACGCCAATGTGAATCTCTCCTACCTTTATTTGAGGACTTGGTGGTGGCGCGTTCTGAGGACCAAGAAAACACATAGCTTTGGACTTGTGCAGTAAAACCTCGAGGCCCAACTGCGTGTTCCTCTCCACGACTATCGCAACCACGTGTGTCGCTAGTACAGCTGCCGCCTTGTACGACTCTCCCTGCGCCAGGACGGGCCGACCGGCGACCTCCCCGAGGGGGTGAGCATGGTCTGTTATGCAGACGACACGCTGGCTGTCTGGCTGGTGGCTGGTGGTTCAGTTGGCTTTTCGTCTCTCGAAGTAACGTTGTGGACCCATATTTACTCGGTCACCTCTGGAGCATTGTCGTGTTCGTCGGCGTTGTGGTCCGCGTCGGATATAGTAAGTGGCGGAGTCATGGGTGGCTAATAGCTACACTGCGAACACTCTGAGTAAGGTGCCATTTTTTGTTGTTTGTAATAGACTCGTCGAAATTTTTCTATTACATACCTACACTTCATTAATAACTTATTATTACTACATTTAATTTGAATAAATTAGATATATCATGAAACATTCAATACGGTATCTCGATCATTGAATTTTACAAACTTCATTTTTATTTTCAATGTCTTTTTTAATTATTCACAAAACTAGTTTTGTTCGTCGTGACTGATAGTAGTATTTATTTTATTTACTTACTTAGTTTCTTCATCTTACATTTTTCAGGTTTTTTCTTTATCCCCAATGCGATAAATGCGCTTATCCTAACTTATTAATTCAACTACTTAAAAAGACAACAATACAATAGTCATAGTCGGCCTTTTAATGTTCCCACTGTTGGGACTCAGGCCTCTCTAGGAGAGGGAATGGGCCGTAATCCACCATGCGGGCCCAGTGCGGGTTGGTGGATGTCACATCTCTTCGAATTTTTGGTTCTAGGACATGCCGGTTTCCTCACGATGTTTTCCTTCACCATTTTGAGAGCAGTGGTGATGAACTAAATTACACAAAGTAATGCGCCTGGCTGGGTTTGAACCCGCGGCCTACAACTCCTAAGTCGGGGCCGTTACCACTCGGCCACCACTGCTCACACTACAATACTAGAAGTAAAAACAAGTCTCAACTAATGACTACACGCGCACGAACTAACTACGGCAAAAAAACAATACTGTTTGTAGGAGCATGGCTGTTTAACGATTTACCCGAAGAATTGAAGAAATGTGACAATATTAATACGTTTAAATCAAATTTTTAAAAAAAACATGATGTCACCAACACACAAGATGTGAATATTACAGTACTTATAAGCTATTGATTGGTGAACTGTAATTGTTCTTATGAGAATAAATTCTTTAAACCTAACCTATTAACACTAACATCTTAACTAATTAAAAATAATGCATTCCTTTTCAATTCACCCAGAGTACAACAAAATAAGTCCGTCTCATTAGCTATCAGGTTGGGTTGAGCGTGTGAAGTGTACGCGTAAGCGGCGCCTCCCTTAAAAGGTAATATTATAATTAAGTAAAAGTAATATTTTTCAAGATCAAATGAACATTATGCGTCATACTTTTTTTTCTGATAACAAAGGGACCAATTTTGTCTTTATTTACATTTCAAAATACTAATTATAATTACAATAAAATAATAATAGAAACCCTACACTAATTACAACTAACTAAAACTAAAATATGGCGTCAAAAAACTCTTCCACATCGCTATCGACTGGTAATGTGCCCAAAAGACTGGCGGCATTGCCACGCTGTATGGCAATGCTTATCCTCTGTCCGAGGTAAAAGCCAGCCCTTGGGTCACGCGAAGTGTCAACTAGACGTTTTGACAGATCTTTATACAACTTGTGAGCACTCGGACCCCACGAACCGAGAGTTTCAACCCCAAACGGTTCGAAAATATAACTTCCAACAAGGTTATTATATTTTCGCCGCTTGAGGTTCTCCGCAGCCGCAGCGGCAGCACAACACGACGAGTTAGGGAGATGGGAAGGCGCAAGAGTAGCGACACAAGTAGCGTCCCATACTAATGGCCTACCCATCTTCCATGGGAATAACAACATGCCGTCCGGTCTCTTGCCATCGTCGCGTGCCAGGCCATGGGGTTCCAATACGGCTGAAACGCCAACGCAAGAGCGCGTCTGATGATGTCGTTGATATTCGCGTGTCGTGCTATGCGACCCGCACTTCGACTGCATGACAGTCCGTGGTGTTTGATGCTGTTGACGACTTCGCCACAGTGGCAGCGATGAGGAGAACAACAGGGAGCGCCTAGACGTAAGGAAGCAGCGAGGCGGAAAGTATTATCATCGAGCAAGGTGCCTATGTTCGACGATGGTAGTGCGTGAAGCCAGAGACCCGACTCCCACTCTCCCACAGCTAGCAGGCGCGCACGCTCCGCAGGAATAGTAGATGTTTCAATCAAGTTTTTTTGAACTACTTTGCAGAGCGGCTCATCCCACCGTCTTTGGGAAGATGGTTCATCGGGCGGATTAGAATTCGGGCAAGCGAGTCTCCAGGTATCTATAGCCTCAACGAAGCACGGCACATTGAAATCAATCAGTGAGGGAGATAGAATATTCCTGATTAATTTCTCAGTGCCGTGAACCGAGGATATAAAGGCTGGTAAACTAATACCAGTAATTTTCCGGATGCCGAGGCCACCCATACGGATAGGAAGGGAAGCTTGAGCTCAAGCTCGGTCATCCATGGCCACATTTAAAATTAATGTAAGAGTATGACGGATAATTTGGTCCATTTTTTCCAAAGGATGGGGGTGTTTCCATAAATGAGAAGCGCGAAGAAAATATGTTAATTTAGGGCCGAAACAGCAGAAACGAATTAAAGTGATGGCCGAATGCATGTTAATTTGTAGTAATCTTTCTGAAATAACATTAAAATTTTGAATTTTTCCTCAACAAAATTGGGAAAAGAATCCTTATATATCTATATATCTAAAAAATAGGAGATCCAAGGAGACGAAGAGAGCTTTTTTCAATAATTTTAATTTCTGGGGCTATTGTGTTAAATTTGGAAAGAGTCAGTTGTCTGTTGGTACTGTCGGATAAGAAAAGTTCACATTTTGAAAAGTTCAGATCAAGTCCTATTGACTGAAGTTGATTTTTTAGGAAAAGTAAATCATTTAAAACTGTGTCTGCATCGCCTCCTAGGGTTCCGTCGTCGATATACCAAACGTTATTATTAGATTTAAATGTATATAATATTATAAAGTATCAATTACATAACTTAATAAACCAAACGTTGAATTTGGAATTTCATTGTCGAATAATTGGGTGAATGGCTAAACTGAAGATCACTGGCCCGAGGGGATCACCTTGTGCCAACAGCCAACAGCGGATTCCAAAAGGTGGTCCCGATATAGTAATTTAGATGGTTGTCTATAACATTGCCAAAGAAAACTAAAAATTTGAGGTACTTCTTATTTAGATTCTGTTAGCAAGGTGTCCCTATTAACCGAATTGAAGGCATTTTTTATGTCAACCTTCAGGACGACCCCTCCTAAAACGACTCCTCCTAAATGCAGGGGCTAAAATTTTTTCGAAACAGCCTGACCATAAAATTTACAACAAATCTTGGCTGCCATACCGGCCGGTAGGTAGTGCCCACGGCAATGGTACGGATACCGCCATCTCTCTTGCGTAGGGCACATAAATTGGCCCCGTACAGAGTGTCGATGACGGCCTCGTTCACTTTGCCTGAGAGCATTAGATTAACCAGAGCCGTAAGCTCTTTCAAGAGCAACTCACCAGCTTCCCCGGCGCCTGAGCAGATGAGGTCCTTCAGGTGTTGAGGACTCAGGCCGTCGAGGCCGCCGGCAGAGCCGCTCCGGAAGGAGCAAACGGCTGAGACTACCTCTCGACCTGTAACGGTGAGGGTATGAATGTCCGAATCAGGAGGGTCAGGATAAGAAAGGCCATCCGCTGGGGCAGGGTGTTTGCTAACCAGAGCTACAAGAGTGTCTATAGAACACGGAGCCATTACATCACTACTGAAAAGAATTCTGGCTGCTCCGCTAATGTCACCTTCCCTAATTTAGTTTCGACCAGATATGATATACCTGTTGCAGAGGTATAACTTTGAGTCTGTGTCAATAATAATTTTGAATCCAAATTAAAGGCCGAAATATTACAATTTTCTTTAATTTGTGTGGTTAAGGTCTTTTTAGTTGCCAAATTCTTTTCAACATGCAATATTCTGTAAGGGAAGGTGAGCAGTTGTTCCCAGGCACTTAGCGAGTTCTCCCGGGCAGCAAGTCGAATGCATCTTGCTAAATGTTGCGCTACTGCAGGCCTAGCGCCGCGAGGAACTCGCTTTAAGACAGAAACAAAGTTTTAGAATTTTGTGAGAGTTTTCCAAAGCGCGTCAAAAGTTGAGTCATACAAATTAGGATTTTCAAATTTCTTTTTCTTTCTATTTGGTGTTCATATGAAGTATACATGAAATATGAATAAATTCATATGAAGTATACATGAAATATGAATAAATTAATGGCGATTGATTCTGAAAATTTGGTGTGACGTTGTCAAGTTGACAGCAAAGCACTCCATCTGCAACGTTTTGCGTTACATAGGGCATACTGAAAGTCTCTGGATCTGGCCACTTACAATAAAAGAATGAAAAAACAGTTATAGAAATTGAAAATGGAAGAGCATGTTACTTTTTGATTTGCAAGACTATCATTTGTTGTTTCGTTGTGGCGTCCTTTCGGAGATTGTGTGTCGCTATCAAAATTAATTTAACTCGGGAACATTTTCGTTCAATGATTTTTTATGATTTTAGTTGTGGCTTAAGTCAACAAGAGAATTGCCAGAGACTTCAATTGGAATACGGTGATGAATCATCATGTCGCAGCTGTGTGTATTCGTGGTTTGGAGAATTTAGACGTGGACGTGATCATCTCTATGACGAGGTACGTGAAGTTCGGCCGGCGACTGCTCGACTCGAATATTGACACCGTACGACCAATTATTGAAATTGACAAAAAAATTACTTGCCAGCAAATTAGTGCTTTTTTAGGCATTGGATTGAGCGAAGTGCAAAACATTTTATATGTATATCTGAAGGTTTGGAAGCTTTGCACTCGATTGGTAGATGGGTACCACATGACTTAACGTAGGACCAGAAACGACTGCGTGTCCAGAGGTGCCGTAAAATCATAAAAAGTTTAATGTAGGGCAGTCATTGGCTGTCTATAATATCGTTATAAGTGACGAAACCTGGGTGTACTGCTTTGAACCCGAAAGAAAAAGCCAGTCGGCAGAGTGGGCCTTTCCTTTTGAATGCACTAGCTTCTGACGTTTTATAAGTGCCCATGTAGCCTACATGGGCACTTAGCCTACATGGGTACTTATATGAAATAAAAATATTTTTGATTTGTTTTGATTGAATACCGAGGAAAGTCAAGAAAAGTGTTGGTGAAAAAATGGTTGCTGTTTTTTTTCGGCAAATCATTACACTAATGTATAGAGCACAACTATCATATTTTACTTTTTTTATTTCTAATATGTAGGTATGTATTTAACTAATACTTATAACCGATAGCGCTTTCCTGGAGGGTTTTACCCTGGGTTTTGAAGTTTTAGAAGAGCTAGGATGTTTTCATTTAATTAAAAACCCCCATGATTTTGCTCGACAATGTTTTAGCTAACCTTCTCATGGAAAACCCATTTATTGACTTTCCCAATAAAATTTCGAAAAATGTTTGTTTTTATTTATGACTTGAATCTACATCTACAATTAATTGATAAAAAACAAAACTGAAACTCTTGGGTCGTGGGGTCCAAGTGCTCATAAGCTTTTTAAAGAACTATCCAGACGCTTAGTTGACACTTCGCGTGACCCAAGGGCTGGCTTTTACCTCGGTCAGAGATTAAGCATTGCCATACAACGTGGCAATGCCGCCAGCCTTTTGGGCACACTTCCAGTCGACAGCGATGCGGAGGAATTTTATGACGCCATATTTTAGCTAGTAGTTTTTGTCTTTAGTGTATATATAGTTTTAATTAGTTAAGTGTTTTTTTCCCAATAAATAATTTAAAATTTTACAGTCGAATACAAAAAGCTTAAACAATCAACTATCCCATTCGGAAAGGGAAACCCCTTCGTAAACGCGAGTTTAGACTGTATGCTTAAGGACATAAGAGTGATCTGGACCTAGTAGCAGCATGTAGTGGCGAGTTTGGCAACTCAGAGACCCACAAAGGGAAGCCACCGGATCAGCGCGTCGTGCTAAAATATAACTTATTATAATTTCCTTAAAAGCTAAGGGCCCGTGCACACCTGAAACAAGACTGTCTTAGACAGAATTGTCTACGACGTCGCAGACTTGTCTGCGACAAGACTGTTTTGTCTACGACACGGCGCGGCGCACACCATCAAGATAAAACAGTATAGCGGCATACGGCCAGTGCCAACTTAGTGGATTTTCCACTACAACTGGTGGTTTTAACCCCTCAATATTTTGCGAAATATTGGTTTTAGTGGCTAGTGGTTTTTTTTAGTAAAATTCAATTTCTTACTAAAAATGATATCACTCGGTTGTAAATCCGCACCATAGAATCCATAATTATCAATCTGATACCGACGATGGTGGTGCCAGCAAAAATGATTCGTCTGAAGACGAATTAATTCATAGTCAGCGTGCTGGGTCCTACCCTCTTTCTTATATTTGTTAACAGATTGTGCCAGCTGTCAATCCCTAACTGTAAAATACTTGTACATGCAGACGACACTGCACTTATAATTAGTGGAGAAACATGGGAATCTGCTCACCAAGCAACTGTAAATGCTCTTCGTATAGTGATGGATTGGTTTTCATTAAATTTACTTACGCTAAATGTCTCTAAAACACACTATGTTCCTTTCTCAGCGAACTCTGCTTCACAGCCTAGTATGCAAGATGTTAAAGCCCATAGTTGTCACCCCGAACTGACCTCTTGCAGTTGCCCTACTATCCATAAAAGCTCTTGTGTTAAATACCTGGGGGTGCACATCGATAACACATTGAGTTGGCAAAAGCATATCAGTGTGATGGTTATGCGAGTTCGTAAGCTAATGTTTCCTATGAAAAAACTAAGAAAAGTAGTTCCTGACCGACTGTTAAAAACTATTTATTTTGCACTAACTCAGTCACTTCTTACTTATTGCATATCTGACTGGGGTGGTACATTTAAAACGTATTTACTTCACCTCGAGAGAGCAGAAAGAGCGGTCTTAAAAGTCATGCTTCACAATCCTTATGTATACCCGACTACCCAACTCTACAAAGACATATCTGTACCCACCGTCCGACAGCTCTGTGCACTTAACATAACGTTACGTTTTCACTCATCACTGACTTATGATCCAAGGTTAATAGAACAAAGTAAACGACGTAAAAATCCTGTATGTCCAGCTGTCATCATCAAAAGTGCCCTGGCGAGGCGAAGCTACCCAAGTCTTAGCACTCACCTCTATAATACTATAAACGAAGCTTGCAACGTCTATCCTTTGCCTAAATTTAAATTTAAAATTGTAGTTAGTAGTTTTCTCCAAAAGTTGACGTACGACGAGACTGAAAAACTATTTGCAGGAAAATCTTACTTCTAAAAAAAAAAGTTAAGTATATAAAACGGTCCTTTGCTGTCTGTTTTATACTGTGACATATACAAAACTCACAACACATTCACATACAACTATCCACACACTTCCACACACACCCATTTCTTACTCACAATCTTACATAAGTTTTTTAATGTTTATTTTAAACTAAGTTTTAAGCTTGTGAAAACTACAAAGTGCGGCAAATTTTTGAATTAACGTAAGGGGAAGGCGCCTGTGTCTGTAACACAGTTTATACTAGCACAGACACAGACGTTCACTCTGTCTCAATTAATGCATAGCGTCGTATTATACTGAATTGTTCATATGTTCGATTGAGATGGACAAATTGTATTTTGGCTTTGTGAAATAAACGATTATTAATATTATTATTAAATAAACGATTATTATTATAGTTGTTATTGAATAATTTATTTGTTGATTTTCTTACTAATTTTAATTTACCCACAAATGGTATTTTGATCAAACTGATTGTTAATTTTTATGACTTATTATTAAAGGAAGCTAATAACCTATACGCCTACTTATTTTATTTCGTACAACACACATTTTTTTGTGGGAAACTGCGTTTTTGTGTGTCGGATAATTTTATTGTTAGTGGTTTTCTGATGGTTTTAAAAGTTGTCTCTAGTGGTAAGTTAGTGTAACTGTTGGAAATGCTGGACGTCTCAAAACAGTCTTGTCGCAGACAAGTCTGCGGTGTCGTAGACAAGTGTGCGACGTCGTAGACAAGTCTGCGACGTCGTAGATAAGTCTGTCTAAGACAGTCTTGTCTCAAGTATGTGCAGGCCCTTACGTCGCGTCGATGCAGCGTTGGCGCAGCACGAGAGTGTTTGTGTGCATGTATTATGTATTTTACTACTACTACGTAACGGGCGGATAGCAATTTTTGCGAGAGGCGAGAGCATTCGGCATTACTGTTTACTGCATACCTACGGTAGACAAACACAGTGTTTTTTGACCCCAAAAAATAATATCTGCTTTTTATTGAACATAACTGTAAACAAATGCAAATGAAAATTTTCACAAATGATTTATTTCTGTTGCCGCTATAACAAAAAATACTAAAATCAGAATAAAATATATTATGTAAAAACGTTGTAAAGATCATAATATAGGAAGATAATGGTACTCAACTCGTCTGGGTTTTTTTAATTATATTATGGGCCGAAGAAGAAAATCATCACAAAAGGTCAAAATAGTGACCTAGGGTGGTCACACATATTGAAAACCATTTTCTCGAAACCTCCGTCCAATTCGAAAACGATATTTTTGACGGTGATAAACCTTTGTAAAAGGAATGTATTCGTATGAGATACAATATCTACTTCAGCCAGCATTTGAAAAAAAAAAACCGTCCAAGTGAGAATTGGACTCGAGCATTAAGGGTTCCGTACCTTTCGTAGCAAAAAAAATCACGTTTGTTTTATGGGAGCCCTCTTAAATATTGATTTTATTTTGTTTTTTAGTACCTAACTATGTATTTGTTGTTATAGCGGCAACAGAAAACATCATATGTGAAAATTTCAACAGTCTATCACGGTTTATGAGATACAGACTGGTGACCGACAGACAGACAGGCAGACGGACGGACAGCGGTGTTTTAGTAATAGGGTCCCGTACCGTTCATAGCAAAAAACGGCAAAAAAAAACACGTTTGGGTACGGAACCCTAAAAAGTGTTAACATTCTTTAAAAATAGAATAAGCTCCTAGAACTGCTTTATAAACCCCCAACACAAAAATTGCTCAATTATGTCCTCTATGTACCTAATCTTATTTTGTATGTTTTGGCCTACAAGGTCAGAAAAAAATCAAATATACGTAAATTAACACTTGGAGAGTTTTACTCATGCATTTGTTTATATTCAATAAAAAGTAGATGTCACTATTTTGGGGTCAAAAAATAAAAACACTGACTCGCTCTGATTTGTGTCGATAGGGTTAAATTTTTTATCACCAAGTCCTATATCGTGTGGAGTCGGCTGTATGAGCTGCGTTTCTGCAGATTTGTACTGTTTTGTACAGTTTTATTAAATTAAGCTTGATCGAGATTGATAATATCTGTGAACAATCACGAGAACCATTTTGTTGATACTATTGGTGCAGTCGCATCAGATACACTTAAACGCGTAAACTGTTTCTGGTTACATTAAAATGCATACATACAAGCATTACGGACTAGGCAAAACAGCGTTAAGCTTATTAAAATCTTATTTGAATGACAGACAGCAACTAGTTCAGATAAACGGTGTCAATTCGTCTAGATTAAATGTGGAAATGGGGGTACCCCAAGGTTCAATTTTAGGTCCTTTTTTATTTTTAGTTTACATAAATGATTTACCCTATTTGTTGCAAAACAAACTTAATATGGTGTTGTTTGCCGACGATACTTCCTTGATTTTCAAGATAAATAGAAAGACTAATAATCTTGACGACGAAAATAACGCCCTACTGCAGGTCCAAAAGTGGTTCACTGCTAATAATCTAGTTTTAAATGGGAAAAAAACGAAATGCATAAGATTTTCCTTACCGAATGTTAAGAGTAGTAATTGTGACATAATATTGAACAATGAGAAACTAGAATTTGTCGATAAAACGGTTTTCTTAGGGATTACGCTTGACTCAAGGCTACAATGGGGTCCTCATTTAACATCTCTTGCGGGACGGCTTAGCTCAGCTGCATATGCTGTTAGAAAAATCCGCCAATTTACGGATGTTGATACCGCTAGACTAGTATATTTTAGTTATTTTCATAGTATCATGTCATACGGTATCCTACTATGGGGACGGGCTGCAGACATCGACTCAATTTTTATTCTACAGAAAAGAGCTATCAGAGCTATTTACAATCTCCGCCGGTGCGATCCTCTAAGGGAACTGTTTAAGGATATTAACATATTGACGGTGCCTTGTCAATATATCTATGAAAACATCATGTACGTTAGAAAAAATCTTCATCTTTTTAGCAAAAGAGGCGATAGACATAATTATCTTACAAGAAATAGGGACCAATTAGTTCAACCAGGTTTTAGACTGGCTAAAGTGGCCTCTTCTTTCATGGGGTACTGTTTGAAATGTTATAACAAAATACCTCCACAAATATTAGAACTCAATGAAACGAAATTTAAATCTTGTATTAAACGCACACTATGCAGGCAAGCATATTATAAGTTGGAGGATTATATTCAAGATAAAAATGCTTGGCTCAATGCTGGTCCAGCTCCACTACCACCGGGGTGTACAAATTGATTAGTTTTGAAACTATAATCTGTAAAATATTATTATTGTTAATTATTATTGTATTTAGTATTGTATAATGTAGAAGCATTTTTTTTCAAAGTTTGTAAATGTGAGTACCATGGAGCTATTTTTATGGTTTTTGGGTTATTATTGGTCCTGTTTGACATAAATGAGCATGGCAGTTGAGAGTTTGTCATGCTCACTCAAATGTCTCACTGATGGTGGCGCGTGTGTTGGATCATTCGGTTCCCTTTAAAATGGTCGAGCTGAGTGGTGCTAATATTCGCGTCAGGTCCGTGAACGGGCGCTGTCAGTTGAGACTGGTCATCTCTTAGCTGCCAGTTGCTATTTTAATATCTATATTTTGTTCTTATTTTTACTTTATTGACATTGTTCTCACATGATAGCGACAAGAAACATGTAACAGACATATTTGTAATTGCAAAACACGATTGAAAAGAGTGTCCATGGAGTTTCTTGCACATTCTTCTCCATAGAGATCTACGCTTTGGAATGTGCAATTAGCATCATTTTTTCTGACTGACTGACTTCTTGACATTTCAAAAGTGCCTGTAAATGGTTTATTTGAAATAAATGCTTTGAATTTGAATTTGAAAAAAAAAAATTTGAATGGCAGTTTATGTTTAAAAGAGGTAACTAAAAAAATTCAAAAAGGAAATTAAATAACAAACTAATCGAAATTCGTCATGTGTAAAATTATGTGCGCCAATTTTGTAATATAAGCACCGAAAAACTGATAGCTCCATTCTTCTTGATAATCGAGCAATAATATATTATAGTAGTTTCTTTTAAATTCGGAGTTTCTTAATCAGAAAAAGTAGCGCTACTAAACAGAATAAGACATTCGAAGCAAAACGGTGAGTATTTTGTATCTTTTTTTACAATTCCATTAAGTGAAATTGATACAAAATATGTCATACCAGACTTAATACATGGAAACATATATTTTTTTTTAGATCCTGTCCAAGAATCTATGTGGCTGTTACATAGACGACACGCTGGCCCTGTCGCAGGGGGAGTCGCACCAGGCGGCGGTCGAACTAGTGACACTCGGGGTTGCGCCAGTCGTAAAGAGGGTTGGGACTAGAAGTGGCACTGCACAAGTCTGAGGCCAATTAGAATTTATCGGGACCAAAATGGAAATTAGATGTGCAACATCAATCGGAGGTTCCTACCTTTCGGAATCGGAATCAAACCCCATAACATCTCTGGTTTAAACTAACGAATCACGGCGATCGATGATTAGTTTTGGAAGAATCGAGTTCTTAATTAGCTGATAAATATCTGCGTTTCAAGGTGGTAACTAAAACATATAAAAAACAAGTTAAAACTTAGGCCAATAAATTGGTCACGTATAAAATTAGATGAACCTGTTTTGTAATATAAGCAACAATCAACCGACACCTTCATTCTAATTGAAAATCGCGTAATATGTTGTAGTTTCTTAGAAATTCGGAGTTTTATTTTCACAAAAAGTAACGCTACTCAACAAAATGAAACATTCGAAGCAAAACGGTGAGTTTTTTTTTGTATCTTTTTTAGTTCCACTAAAAAAATAAAATTTCATAAAACGAGCAAATTCTATTAGCCAATCATTTATTCTGAACTCATAAGAAAAATAAATGATACCAGACTCAATACATGACAAAAGATTTTTTTTTAGATCCTATCCAGGAAGCGATAGGTTCAATGGGACGCTGGCAACTGGTAATAGTTGTAGCACTATCTCTGAAGAGTTTTCCCGCAGCGTGGAATCAGCTATCTATCACTGTGATTGCACCTGGACAAGATTTCAACTGTGTGTCTCCAACGCCGATGAATGCCAATGACTCAATGTTGCGTGCTTGTTTTGTGAGAATCAATGACAGTTTACCAGAAATTAAATGCGAGAAATTCTCTTACGATGACAGTGTTTTCAAGTCGACTATAGTGAGCGAGGTAATTCCATTGTTACTATTATTTCTATATTCTCGATAATAACGACAGTGATGTCATATTCTGGAGTATAAATTGAATTTTGCAGTGGGACTTGGTATGCCAGCGCAAATTTCTTCTGAGTATTGTTCAACCTGCAACGCAATTCGGTTTTCTCATCGGCTTTTTGATGTTTGGAGTGATGGCTGATAGGTAAAAACGATAATCACAATAACAATATTCGAAAAACACACAGAATACTCGTAAGTAAAATTTTTCTAATTATTTTGTAATTGATTGCAGGATCGGCAGAAAAACTCCGTTGATGATTGCAGTGACAGTGCAAGCAGTTGCAGGATTCATAGCAGCATTCATGCCGATATTTGAGTTGTTTTTACTGTTTAAGGTTATCTCTGGCATCGCTACAGGTGGAAGTTTAAACACTTGTTTTGTTATAAGTAAGTTAACTACACATTGAAGTTAAGTTAATAAAATGAACATTTAATAATATTGAAATCGTATTCCAGTGATAGAAATCGTAGGCGCTGAAATCCGATCAAAAGTTGCCTTTCTGTACCACGTTCCCTTCATATTAGGATTCTTAAGTGTACCAGCCATTTCGTATCTAACAAACACGTGGGACGGATACTGGTTGTCGACCTCTGTTCCAGCTTTTCTTCTGCTATCCTATTACTGGTAATTTACTACTTATGAGCGTCAATCATTAATAGTTTAATCAATAATCCAAGTGAACAATATTCATATTATGATACTGATAGAATTGCATGTCCTTTCTAGGCTGATACCCGAGTCTCCACGTTGGTTGCTAGCAGTCGGAAAAGTTGAACAAGCACGGCAAATATTGCTTCAAGCAGCCAGAAGGAACAAAATGACTGGAGAAGAAGTAGCTTTAGCAATAGAAAGCAATGAAACGAAGTTATTGGCATCAGAGCACAAAAGTACTGAAGCTGATAGTAGACGAAGAACTTATGGTGTCATAGACTTGGTGCGTACACCAATTATGAGGTCAAGGACACTTTTGATTTCTATCAATTATTTCAGCAGTGGTATGGTATATTTTGGCGTCACACAGTATCTTAGCCACATGAGCAAAAATGTTCGAATTAATCTGGCCGTTTCAGGTATTCTTTAACGTTCTGATCATTGTTAAAAAAAATACATATCCTTATTCAAAAACTTAATGTTCAGTTTTTCTTTTTCAGCTGCTTTCCAATTGCCTGGACTGCTAATCGCATACTTCTTAATATCCCGAGTACCTCGGTTGAAAATTTTGATCAGTATGGCCTTTATAACAGGAATATGTTTATTGCTGATCATTCCATTCTACACCTATGACACGGTCAAACTTGTATTCGCAGCAGTCGGAATAACTTGTATGATAATCAATAGTATTACATTTCATTTGTACACCGGAGAACTGTATCCTACAGTCATTAGGAATATTGGATTTGCCGTTTGCAGTGTTTTGTTTAAACTAGGCAGCGTTGTTGCACCGTTACTAATTGACTATGTAAGACCTTTTTTTTCTTTGCATTAGCTTCCACTTTTTTAATGATATAATTATGTAAAATTTAAGTAAAATATTTAAAAAATCATTGTGATATCTCAACATAGAGATTTGCGCTTGTAAGAATAATTTTGTTTCACGCGGTGCTCCAGTGTATGACGTCACACGATGACATGGCCTTTTACCATTGTGGTGAAATAAAAACACTAGCAATATATCGAGATCAAGTCATGTACATGACAAACCTAGGAACAGCGTGAGAGCTCACATGCAATTTAAATAACTATTTTAATACATTTGAATGATTTGTGGTGCGGAGCAGAGCAGCGGTGGCCGAGTGGTAACGGCCCCGACTTACGAGTTGTAAGTCGCGGGTTCAAACCCAGCCAGGCGCATTACTTTGTGTAATTTATTTCATCACCACTGCTCGCGAAATGGTGAAGGAAAACATCGTGAGGAAACCGGCATGTCCTAGAACCATAAATTCGAAGACATGTGACATTCACCAATCCGCACTGGGCCCACGTGGTGACCCATTTCCTCTCCTAGAGAGAGGAGGCCTGAGTCCCAGCAGTGGGAATATTAAGAGGCCGTGCACGTGCATGTGGTGCGATGCTTACTTAGGTCAAATGACGACACTCTCCAATGAGAGACTGCAATCATAGTGCGTTAAGATTTTTACTGATTTATTAGTGTTGATCTATGTTTTAATTCTATTCCGTTTAAGATATTAACAAGATCATAAAACTTTTCTATTACCGTCTTGTATAGTCAATAATGACATTATAACTGTTTTATTTTTTTCAGGTTAATGATCTAGCCTATTGGATAGTTCCACTCCTCTTTGGCTTGGCTCCAACTTTATCAGCTATTCTCCTCTTTTGGTTACCAGAAACAAAAGACTGCAAACTACCAGACAGTATCGAAGATGCTGAAAACTTTACGAAGTAAGTATCGTTTATCATTCTGTAAGTGTAATGTGTTTTTTTATTATTAAAGAAAGAAAGAAAGAAAATATGTTTATTTGGCACACCATGATACATTATTCAACAATTTTTTATTTTTATTTGTGAAAATCATCTAATGTCAAATCTTACTCTTGGATGGAGCGAGAGATAGTGTCAGACTTTTACTGACTAAAAACCCACTCCTGTTCCCTCTTTGCCTTCATCCCGGGGCCCCGGGCTTCGCTTTCACACTACCCGTGGCCCCAGTAGGCTTCGACCCTGCTGGGCCCCTACGGTTTCGCTGACATCTCCTTGAGGCGCGCGTGGAATACCACACGCCGTCAACAACCTGAGCTCGGTCCGGACGGTTACCGGATGATCGAACCGTCCGCAAGCTCGCGCCTACGGTGGCCGGAAATCTGGATCGGAATCCCGGCGGCGGTTGGAGCGTGAGGACCATTGCCGTTGCCTCACGCGATCGGCCGCCTCCTTTGCTAGCATTACTGCTCACGTCTACGCCAAATAGGTCCAGTTCAGCGTAAAGCCAGACAACTACGTAGCAGTTACCTGACGCTGGTTTGCAACTGAATCTTAGAGTGTAGGTACGGATGAAAATCTTTTTTTTATATGGGAATTAAATAAATAAATATACAAGCATATATTAATGTATACAAAATGTTAAATCAATAGGTAGATGTTTAGTGTTAGATGTGTAGGTATGTAATAAGAATAAATATCGCCAACTTCAATAAAACTTTTAGTAGGTCTAATTGTATATTACTATTATTATTGATAGGCTTGTGCTTGACAGGTAGTGGTCAAGCGCCTATAGTTAGCGATAATGTGACCGACGATGGTACACGCTTGTCTACACAACCTATTCTCTCTTGACTTAATGTTCCCTAGAATGTTGCTATAAGGAAACACAAACTCCGGCATGAAATTCCACTCGTTATTCCATTGTCCATACTCAATATTCCACTCCTTAACTGTTAGTTAGTTAGCCTACTATATCCCAGAAGCGATTGAAGGCCTCCCTCTCCCATTTCTACACACGTCTGTCCTCAGGCATTTGTGGCCAGTCCCTCCAGTAGTTGTCAAGGTGTTCCTTACGTGGTCGAAAATTTGTACCTCCAGGATTCTACACTCCATGCCTCGCTGACAAACCTCAAGCCCGGACCGCTGCTGAAGTGTCTCAAAGACCAGGTTTGTGCTCGGTACGTAAGAATAGGGAGAATGTACATGTCCAAAATTTTGTATTTAGCCCTAATGGGCCGAAACGGCTCCGTCGCGTCTGCATACAAAAGTGCTCCGTCGCGCGGACACACGTTGCGAGGAGCCGCGCCCCACGCCCGTTTTGCAACGTAATAATACATTACAGTTCCCCATGTACACGACAACATGCATACCGTTAAAATGGAATTAGATAAGAAGATATTATTATTGTTTTTAATTTATAAGCTCGCATCTTACCTAATGGTAAGCGACAATGTAATTGTAATACAAAAAAAATCTCGACTGCAGTGATATTTTGTATATACCTTTTTTAATGTACCTTATCATCATCATCTTCCTGCCCTTGTCTCGTGTTATTCGGGGTCGGCGCAACAGGTTGTAGTGATATTTTGTATATACCTTTTGTAATGTACCTAATTTGCATAAATAATTTCGTAAAATGAATGTCTCTAATAATCTCAATGTTATTGTAATGTAAATGAAAGAAGTCACTAGCTTCTAAAATACAGACACCTAACTTGGCTCTGAGTTCTTACCATGACGTGTTAAAATGTCAAGCATGCGAACGAGAAAAAGGGATGGAGCTATGCATCCTATATAGATCCATCCTTTTACACCTCGAGTGTCATAATCGTTTAGGGTTAGTTGACTTTCCGATCGAGTGTTCAAATTGTGCCGATTATTATTGTAATGACCCCTGTCTTAACCGTATTCTTGACGTGATGTACTCTGACATTGTGGCCGCCCTTCGTGCTGTGTCCTTGGCGAGTCGAGGGGGTGTTATGAGGAATGGGAGTGGGCCGCGCATATTGGGTTGGAATGAACATGTGAAAGGAGTTCACCCGGAGGCTAGAAGGAAGTTTACGGAGTGGGTAGCGCGTGGAAAACCTTAATCTGGCTTAATTTATGATGATAATTATGTGTACAAGTAGGAAAGTTTTTAAGTCACGTTTAAAATGGTGTCAAGAACAGTTGAAAATGGACAATCTTGCTAAGAAACACTCCAATGGTGATTTTCGAGGCTTTTCAAAAAATACCAATAAAGTTAACGCCAAACCTGGAGCTTCCGGTGAGCGTCGGGGGTGTAAATGATTCGAAAGACATTGCTGAACTCATTAAGCGTCAATTCTCTATATAGTCACCGTTGGGTCCAGCGAACGAGATGTTCAATGTGGAGATAACTGAAGGGATGGTAAAGGTGAAGTTTACGGCCAAAGATGTGGCCGTAACCATTAAAAATATTACCAAAGGCAAGAGTCCAGCTCATGATTCTCTATCCATTGAGCACCTGGTTCAGGCTGGCCCGCATATTTAGAGTATTAGCGATGTTCTACTCATTGTGCGTGGGCCACTCCTATCTTCCACCCGATCTTATGAAAACTGTGGTTGTGACCGTGTTTAAGGATAGGACCAGGGACTTAGTTGATAAGAGTAACTGCAGGCCCATTTCCCTGGCTACGGTTATAGCGAAGGTGTTTGACGGTTTGCTTAGTACACAGGTAAGTAAATATTCGTATATATAGGTATCTCTGTACGATAACCAATTTAGATTCAGACCTCGATTGCGATGTCCGCTGTTACGCTGTTTCTCACGAACTTGTATGTAATATTAGGAAAAGCCAGTACATGGTATTTGAGGCCGATGGTGCTAGGTGCCCGGACAATGTACCACAAGTATGTATAAATAATGTCCCCCTTAGACAGGGTAAATCAATTTAAATATCTAGGGCTTATAGTTACAGCCTGACCTAAGAGATTATGCTGACTTGAACGGGAACGAAGGGCTTGCGCGGTGCTCAGAGGACGTGAAAATAACTCTTTTTCGGGCATATTACACGTCCCCGTATACTTTCAGCTTGTGAGGTAGCTACACTCAGAAAAGTTAGAACACCCTTCGTATCCAATTTTATAGTGCCTTCAGAACGGTGTTGAGTCTGCCTCGCTACTGCAGCACTTCAGATATGTTTGCGTGGGCACGGACGGACGGTTTCCATGCGACCATGCGGTAGCGTTGTGCGTCACTTGTGCGCAGAGTGCGGGTCAGCTCCAATACTGTTCTGAAAATGATAGCGAGTAGGTTGGACTATCCTTATGTGCGGCACTGCTGTGATAGACAAGTTACATACGGTGTCGCATATAAGAGACTTATAAATTTAAATGCTTTTAAATTTTTGGTGTGATTTATTATTGTTATTATTATTTTGGATCATTGTGATTTTAATGTATTGAATTTTAATCTATTGCATTCTGGTTTACCTATTGTATTTATATTTGTTGAATTTTGATTAATTGAATTATTATTTATTGATTATTGGGATTTTAGTTTTTTGAATGCATAATATAATGCTTTTATTTTATTTTAGTGTATTGAAATACAATGTTTTAATTTATTGAATTTTGTGTTTTTAAAAAAGTTTTCGACGACCCTGATTACACAATTTTTTTAACCAACTTTCATCGCGTATACTTTGTGACACCAATCAATGGACACTATATGCTAGGTAAAGTTGCCAAATTTGTGTCAATATTACCCAGCTCATACTTTTGGTTTTTATAGCGATTACATGTAAGATTACCTATACCGAAGATGTCCCAGACGTCAGCCTGTATGAAATTAGAATGGCTTTGAAGCAGCTGAAAAGCAACAAGGCGTTGGGTCAGGACGGAATTACGACCGAACTCCTGAAGGCGGTTAGAAAACCAGTCCTTAAGGCCCTTCAGAAACTATTTGATTCCGTCATACTTGAAGGAAAAACACAACTGGCGTGATGCACAGGCCTGGTGGTACTCTTCTTTAAGAAATTCGATAATGCCCTGCTTAAGAATTACAGGCCGATCTCGCGCAGGTTCGACGACTTCCAGCCACCCGAACACTAAAAATAATAACAATGTTGTTACATTTCGACGATGAAGTGCCAATACCTTCTAACTAACATAAATTACTTTTAAGCGCTTTTAATTCAAATGTGTGTTTCCGCATGTTTTTGTGAAATCTCTGAAGCGAATATTTAGTTGCTACTGCACCAAATTAAATTGTGGAAACACTTCTTAACTAAACCAACATGTAATTTTTTTGTATTTCCTCCTAACGTTTTTAAGACAAACATTTTTTGACTTCGACAGTTAGGAGTTCTTGTCACTTCGTCGTCGATTTGAGTTTTCAAATAATAACAATTTTTGACTTTTCAATGTTTTTTTTTTTTTTTTAGGTGGGAAAATCATCTTATGACAAATCCCGCTCTTGGGCGGAGGGAGAAATAGTGTCAGACTTTTACTGACTAAAAACCCACTCCTGTTCCCTCCTTGCCCTCGTCCCAGGGCCCCGGGTTTCACTTTCACACTACCCGTGGGACTTTTCAATGTAGGTATTATTGAGGTTTCTTTATTTCCTTTTATAATAACCTCACAAACACACAAGCGTTAATAGCACATCCATATAACGAGCTCATGTAGTATGTACTCTCTGATATAAGTGAATTTAACTGGCCTGTTGGTCTAGTGGTTAGTGGCCCTGACTGCTATGCCGGAGGTCGTGGGTTCGATTCCCACCCAGGACAAATGTTTGTGTGATGAGCACGATCATTTGTTCTGTGTCTGGGTGTAATTTACTATATATGTATGTATTTAGAAATATATAAGTATGTTTATCAGTTGTCTAGTACCTATAACACAAGCTCTGCTTGGCTTGGGACTAGACGGCGTTGTGTGATAGTTGTGGAATATTGTATTATTATTAATCTGGTTATGCATATCCGTGCTAATACAGCTATTTCAAAATCTATTAAAAATTCGATCCAAATAATTAGAGGATTAATAAAATATTTTTGAAAAAATATTTATCAAATCACATTCTTTTGAAGAGTTAACAATATTTTGAATGGTAAGTAGATGTATCCAAAAAAAAAACGTAAGCAAGATAATTTGAACTGCCCTTAAAAAAGGTTTTGTTTTTCGAATTTACCGTATTTTACCAGAAAACCAATAATGCGCATTGTCAACAAAACATCTCTAGAAATATTGCCACTATTCATTATACACAGTATAAACATACTCAGACTCGGACAATTCATATAAAACTACCACTAGCTCGTGCGATGACAAAATAATCGACCTTACCGTCATGTAAGAAACTTCTAAATCTATCTTAGTTCACCGATTTACGTAATCAGACTCAAGTCAAAAGGTCGAAAAAAAAACATTCAAAGCCTGTAAAATATTGCTGTTCTCATCAGGATAATACCGGTGTCAGTTGTACAGTCACGAGCAATAAGGTACATTGGCATATTTTCAATCTATCGTGACTGTGTACAACAAATGGTTCTTAATTACACAACTATATTATACCTATCTTAATAAAAATAAAAAAATAAAAATCTTTTATTCTCAGGCATCGAAGGCCCATACGGTGTTAGTATTACCAAAACAACTTAAAAAACTATGTTAGTAACAACTGTAGTACAACTTAGGCACACTTATGTACAGAAACAAAATAAAACAAAAAACAGCATTCAAATTTGAGGAGGATTTATTAAGCGGCATGTCTTGTAGCTTGAAAACCTATCCATTGTAAGCCCGTCTAACCTTTCTGAAAAGACCTTCAGGATGCTGTTGCCACTTCTCCTCCCTCTGCGCATCGTTGATGCCACCTTCTTGCGCATGATCGCGAAATAATCATCAGAGTGCGCATCAGCGAACATTTCTGACGCACTACACCAACTCGGGAGCCTCAACAGCGCCCTGAAGGCATTGTTATATTGAATGCGCAGTGGTTTGTCTGCTTTTTGGGTATCATTAGCCCACAGACTACTGGTGTAAAATATTTGACAAAACGCCTTAACAGTGTTATTTTAACCGATATTGAGCAACCAGCAAATCTGCGCGCCAACATGTTTCCCCTCACAGCCAACGCCCTTCGCTCTCTTTCCGTGTCAGAAGCAGTAACAATATGTCCCAAATATTTAAATCTTGTTACCCTCTTGTTAATGCCTACACATCATTCTTGAATGGCAGAAGTTAGATAGAAAGAAAAAGTGATAATGTATATTGTATATCTTATTGCTCGTGACTGTACAAGTGTACAAGCCTAAAAATGTATTCCTTCTGAAACATTAAAATAAAAAAGAACACTCTTATAATTATTTTATTGGCACAAAACTAATTTATCGTCATTCTGTAAATATTTACATTTTAAGCTACATTATTTACAATGTTCATTAGCATAGTATATAGCATAGTTAGCCTTATAATGTTCCCACTGTTGGGACTAAGGCCTCCTCTCTAGGAGAGGGAATGGGCTGTAATCCACCACGCGGGCCCAGTGTGGGTTGGTGGATATCACATGTCTTCGAATTTTAGGTTCTAGTTCCTCACGATATTTTCCTTCACCGTTTTGAGAGCAATGGTGATGGAATAAATTCCACAAAGTAATGCGCCTGGCTGGGTTTGAACCCGCGACCTACAACTCATAATGTTCATAATCTTCCTAAAACTATGCTGATGAGTTCGGTAAAGAAACCATTCCTATATCCTTTTTCACATCACCTTTCTTCTTGTACATAGAATCCTCTATCTCTTGCAAACTCTTTCCGTTTGTCTCTGGTAGTATAAAACTAAGGGATATACCCGTGAAAAATGTGACAACAGCAAAAGAAGCATACATAACTTGCTCTCCGTACCTATACATTATCTCAGGGGTAACTTTAACAGAAATAAATAACAATACAAATGATATTGATGAGCTTAAACCAGAGCCAAAACCACGAACTTTTGACGGAAATATCTCCGTAACGAATGACCAAGATATAGATGTCACTACACTTGCCATAGCTATGTAAATAATCATACATGTTACAGCTACCCACACTAAGCCGGCAGGGTTAAGGTACAAGTATATTACTAAACCTATCAACACAATGGTTGTTGTTATACAACAGGTCACGAAAGTAATTTTACGTGGAAGAACCTTAGCGAAAATACAAATAAACACAGATGCTGCAATTCTTATGCAATCAGTAATTAACACCAACGTAAATGCATCTATATCACTACCGAAAGTCTTTTCAAATATCACTTGAGCGTAAAAAGACAAAGTATTGATACCGCACCATTGTGTAGCGATAAACAATAAGAATACGGTCCCCAAAGACTTCATGAATGGTTTACTAAATATAATATTTAGTATGTCTTTAAACGTAGTATTCTCTTCTGCCCTTTCTTTAGCCTTTTCTAAAACTGTTGACAGTTCCTTTTCGTCTCCATTTCCACGGAATTGTCTGTAGGACTCTATACCCTTATCGATTTTGCCTTTAGACAGCAACCATAGTGGGCTTTCTTTCAAGAACAAAAGTATAATAAAGGCTAGTATGCTAGGCACTGTGAAGATGAAGCAACTAGTTTTCCAATGACAGTATTTTCCAACTGTATGGCTGATAATGACACCAACATGAATTGCAGCGGATGGGCAGAAAAGGGCCATAGATCTATACTTCGGGTCAATCAATTCTCCGACATAGACCATGCTATTGGCTCTCACAGCTCCTGTGCAGAGTCCTGTAATAAATCTTCCAAAGAGCATGACTGCGTTGTTGTTGGCCAGTCCCATGATGATCCAGCCAAAGGTGAAGGGAACAATCAAGACGAACTGGCCGAGTCTTCTTCCGATGCCATCGCTCATGGGGCCAGATAAGAGGGAACCCATCACCATAGCAAGCGGGGAGATGGAAGCTGAAACAGAGAACAAAATAATTAGTGAGAGAAACTTTTGGTTTTGTATTGAAATGTAAGTTATTAATGAATAATGATTCTGAGATTCTGCAAGTTACATCTGGCTCTGATTTGTATGCAGAACAGCGATAGCTAACAATTCTACTGGGATATTAGAATTAGAAATTAGAAATTCGTTAACGTAGGAGATAATTGTATGCAAAACTTTAAAAATTTGGTAGAGCGCTATGTTTTGCCAGTTGACATACAAATTATTAAGAAAAAAAAATTTATACAATTAAATTAAAATATAAATTCGTCACAATATTATGCAAGCACGGCAACTTGCCCGGTTTTTTTAAACATAAATCACTGTGGAGTAAACTTTCATTCAAACGGTTACAAACAACCTATATGTACTTTTCTTTGTAAATCTTACCAATCCATGAGTCTAAGCTCTTATCATAAGGATAACTGGAGTCGATCTTGAGTTGTGGCAGGAGGACTGTTGTGCAACCGAAGGTGATGCCTCCAGCAAGGGATAGCAAGGATGCCGCAAATGTTGCCAGAATCTGAAAGATGTGAAGAAAGCCTTGTTAGAATGTCACCCTGGAACGCAGAGCAACTAAAGGAACACAGTTTAGTTTTTGGTTAGTAAAAGGCTGACTCTTTCGCTCCACCCAGAGTGGAAGGAGTTATTTGATGATTCCCAAAATATTGTACTTATGGCTCAGACCTTGTTAGACTGATATAAGAACTATAAGCCCGCCAGCCTTTTGGGCGCACTTCCAGTTGACAGCGATGCGGAGGAGTTTTATGACGTCATGTTTTAGTTAGGAGTAGCCTTTAGTGTATATATATATTTTTAGTGTATTTTAGTAAAGTGTTTTTGAAATAATCGTGTAAATATAAATAAAATAAATTATCCGAAGAATTATGAAAACTTATCTATATAACTAAATTTGTTGGGACCATTAGATAGTCAGGCCAATCTTCCAGCCATTTTCCTATACTGCTTGGTGTCGCATTTTGTTTCTTATTCTGCCCTGCCTAACAATAACGTTATCACCGACTCCAACTTCACTTTTCTTCTCACATAACCCAACAATCTTTTCTTTGGTCTCCCTTTTCCTTTCCATTCATCCACATTTATATTTATAATCATCATAATCATTTATTCTGCAAACACGGGTATAGTACAAAGGTGTTTTTTATAACAAAGGCCTCCATATTTTGCCAACACATTAGCATGCAAATAAAAAAAAAACTTGCAACTTCAAAAAATAATTATTATAATTATATTTATGTTAAAATGTCTGCGTAAATAATGTCAAACGGAAATAAAAAGTAAGTCAAACAGGATCAAAATATAAAAGTCAAACATAGTAGCAGTATGTCAATCAATTAGTGAATTAGTGCGTCAATTTATTTATTAATTTATTAAAACTTCATGCAACACAAAGTACAAAGGTGGACTTAATGCCATAGGCATTCTCTACCAGTCAACCTATCGTGTAATAAGTTTTCATAATAAAAAAATCATTTAGCGCCCTTTTAAATTCTATAGTTGTCATATTTTTTATAAAGTTAGGAACTTTATTATAAATATATGCGTGGGGCAATACCTTTTTTGCGTAAAATTTAACTTGACATAATTGATTAATGTATTGACTCCGCATTGGATTTTTCTTGACCTCTGAATTTTCTTAAATAGACGAAGGTTACTTTTAGTCACATGCGTTTCATTCCTCCTCTTCAGATGACCAAGACAATGTTTCCTTTTGATCTGTTCTGTCACTGGCACCACTTTCAAACATTCTCTAATGTAGGTGGGTACTCATTTGTCATTTTATCCATTATCGTCACTCCACACATCTTTTTCAACATTCTCATTTCCGTTACATACAGTGGTTAGTGGCCCTGACTGCTATGCCGGAAGTCGTGGGTTTGATTCCCACCCAGGACAAATGTTTCTATGATGAGCATGATCATTTGTTCTGTGTCTGGGTGTAATTTATCTATAATATGTATGTATTTAGAAATATTTAAGTATGTTTATCAGTTGTCTAGGACTCATAACACAAGCTCTGCTTAGCTTGGGACTAGACGGCGTTGTGTGATAGTTGTGGAATGTATTATATTATATTATTATTTTACCCATTTTCTCCACACATCTTTTCCAACATTCTCAACTCCGTTACATACAATCTTTTTCATTCGTCTTCAATCTTCAATTGTTTGTGTGCCTCAAAGGTTTTTACCTCGAAACTCGTGTGTACTGAACGGATTTTTGTAAAACCTAGGGTATGCTCATTAATATTGCCGATCTCAATTTAATCATAATTAAAATAAATAATTATATTTTTTGGAATTTTCATTCAATCTTGGAATTTTATCCGCTTATACTCACTTCTTCTTCTTCCTGCCCTTATCCCATATTGGGGTCGGCGCAACACGTTTTTTTCTTTCATTCCTGTCACCAGTCACACTATCACTAACTCCATTTTCTTTCATATCACTCCTCACACACACACACACATCTTTTCTTTATCTTCACGCACGCCAAAATTTTAACTTTTTGACAGCTGCCTTAGAAGTAGAAAGTAACTGTTTTAAAATACGTAAAAGTTGTGTTTAAAATATATGCTAATAGAAATAAGCAAACCAATGCCCAATCCTGTTTAGTTTAACTTATTCATAACGTCTTACAGCCTTTAAGTGTGTCCAGATCTGGCGAATAACCTGTTCGCGAGCCGCTTGATTGCGATATCACACCATTACATTGTCAGGCACAGTAGCGCAGCTAGGCGTAGGCGAAGTGGGCCCTCGCCCACGGTCTCGCTCGCAAAGAAGACTCGTACAAGCGAGAGCAATAAGAACGAGGGTTTTTTCATAATTGATAGGCTCGCTTTTGACCACTATTTCACCTGATGATAAGCGACGATGTGGTTGGAAACTGGGTTGCGAAAGTCGCCGTCTCGTTTTCGAATTTATGAAAGAAAAGGCCTCGCTGATGTGCCTTCGCCCACGTCTAAATTTGTCCACGCTACGTCTCTGGTCAGGCAAATCCGTAGGAAAATTGAAATATATTTAAATTTTTTACGATTAAATCGATTCAGCAGAGATGGGTTCAAAGGTTTTCGAATTTGATTCAACACTCCAATCCATGCGAATGTACTAAATATTAGTTCATCTGCATTTTTTTTGTTTCTTATATGATGTTTTAAATTACACTAAAAATGTTATTTGCTACCTGCCTGTGTTTTTAAGAGGTAAAAAAAAAAAACAATTGAATATAAAGATCTGAAAAAGAACGAATCACAAAATGGTAGGAGCAGAATTTCCGTGTCCTCAACAATGCGAGTAGTTTTCACACAATGTGCAACACAACAGACGGAATATACGTTAATAGGTACTTATTTAGTCAATTATGCACGCAAAGTTCAAAGTTTTTTGCTTCTTTATCATTCTCATTTTTATTATTATCGAAGCAAGAATTTTCATCAAGAGACCGACAAGCTAGCAACACGGCGTCGATGCTCACGACTTTGAAGCGACGACTTGACAAGTGCATCAAGCCGATCATTATTATGCTCATTTTTATTATTATCGAAGCAAAAATGATCTATCTTCATCAAGAGACCGACAAGCTAGCAACACGGCGTCAATGGTCAAGACTGATGCGTCAACTTGACAAGTGCGTCATGCCGATGATCTTTTTGGTTCATTACCTTGGGATTATGAAGCCCTTTTTGCGCAAGTCAAGCCGCGATTTTGACGCATGTTGATATCTCAAGTGTTGATATTATTAACATTATAACAAGATCTTTAAATGAGGACAATAATAAGGAAACCTTGTTACACGGTTATTATAATAAATTAATTAGTAACATAACGTAATTATATAAAATCATCATCATTTAACGATTATTGATCTTGTGAGGCTCTAATGTGACTTTTTAATATACTAATGGGCCAATTACTAATGAGAAGGAAAATAGTTAATCACTTTTTAATTATGAGTTGTGTCATAAGGAAATATGACCTTCTTAATGAATATAATAATCTTCCTATTTATGAAGTAGTAGGTAGATACTTATCAAGTAGATAAACAAATGTTCTTAACACGTTTGGACCAGAAACGTCCTATGACGTCAAATTATACAAATTGTTGTTAACACAACGTCCAATCAGGTCTAATAAAAATATATATAATATAATATTCCACAACTATCACACAACGCCTTCTAGTCCCAAGCTAAACAGAGCTGGTGTTATGAGTAGTAGACAACTGATAAACATAATTATAATTTCTAAATACATACATATTAGAGATAAATTACACCCAGATACAGAACAAATGATAGTGCTCATCATACAAACATTTGTCCATGATGGCAATCGAACCCACGACCTCCGGCATAGCAGTCAGGACTACTAACCACTAGATCAACAGGCCAGTCAAAACCTATAGCCAAGCAACCATAGTAATTCTATTAATTAAACTTTTATGCCCCAACACTTGCAAATATCAAATATCTAGAGTTGCTTGTAAAGCAGAATGTTTATCAACGTGAATTAGTCGTCGCCAGATCTTAGAATTTATCACTTCATGATATGGCCAACTAAAACTGGCCAGATCCTTTAAACGTTAACATTTGATGATATCCTCGTTTGCCCATATCATTGATATCGGATTTCTATGATAAAGAAACGAGGATTGTAATATCATCAAACTTTAACGTTTAAAACCAGCTAGCCAGTTTAACTTGGCCATATCATGAAGTGATCAATTTCTAAGATCTGGCCACAACATATGCCATTTTATATGAGAAAATATTTTGTATCATAATGTGCGCACCTATCGAGAGCGGCAGTGGGCGGAATTTGTTAACTGTTAAAATGAAATTAAAGTTAACGCTACCGCTCCCGGTTACCGACATAGCCTGAAGAATCGTCAAACTTAAGTGACAGTGGGCATTGCTCGCAGAACAGATGGTCGACAAGAACGATGGTGGCGATTATTTAACATTCTTAGCAAAACACAGAAAATAAATTAATGTTACGTTGCTGCTAATTTATTGAGATTTGGAAGATAGATGTTATAGTTACGGTTTTTATCGATATTTTATAACATTTCGAACACATTTTGGTACCCCATAGAATAGCTATTTGAACTAGTTTTTCATATATTCCGTTTGGGATTAAATGATCCCTCAATCTGGCTATCCATATCACCATCATCATCGTTTTCATTTCCATCCTGATTGTCCCTACCGCGTATTACATTCTATACATGGCCTGAACGCAGCTATAGGAAACTGCTGGCGTGTAATTTTTATTACTATTTTTAAATCTGCAATTACAATATATACACGAATTTTGCGTACTTTTCTTGTATAGTTTGTAACGTGTACGCGTGCGTCCTGGTTCAAAACGATATTACAGTTCATCACTTACGCCTGATAAAATCTGAGATACAACATATAAAATCATAATGATGTTTAAATATTATTATGTCATGTAGAATTTAATAAATATAATAATTACTTTTAACTTAACCTAACCTAAATTATTCACAAACATTAGAAGGATATCTGGCTTTAATGGACACTGTTCTATTCTAACCTAACCCACATCATCACTTCGTTCACTCGCCATCCTGTTCTAATGGTCACTATTCTAACCTGACCTAATCCAGGCGCGATAATTCCGATCTACACACGATTAGTCCATATTCGTACTGGCACTGTATATTATGTAATAAGGTTAGGTAGTAAGGTCACTACGAAGTATATGCGAGTATTTGCGTACTACTCTTGTAGACATTGGAAGACCTTGATTAAAAAGTAATTTAGAATCTATACGCGACTAGTTTCACACCCTTGCGTTCTGGCATTGGTTTTTACACCTAGGTGTACAAAATGATGCTTTGCTAAACGTCTGAAAATGCATAATATATTGGAAAATATGAACAATTTAAAATTAAATGCTTTAATAATTTAAAAAAAATTGTCTTCAATCAATAGTTAACACAGTATTTTCCCTTAGGGGTATAATTATGTAAACTTTTCCCCTACTATCCATCCCGCAGACCATCTACCCCGCAGATTAAATAAATGTTTAATATTTACCTGTCTGTACACATGTAGGGATCCTGCGATTTTGAGCGTTGTCACTTGCAAAACTTTCGTCATGTTGACTTGTTCCTTATATCACCGATGCTCAATAACAATTCTCAAATCTTCCATCATTGAGTGAAATAACAATTTACGTCAACCACCAATTTATTGATAAAACCTGTTGGAATAAAATATACAAAGTTATTTTAGGAATAGGTAGGTATACGATTCCACCGACCAATCACGTTTAAAGATATGCTAGAAAAATTTAAATTCTAGCACCTAACAAAAAGTTTCTGTTTATTTGTGACATTGATTATCTACATTTTTGCCTACTTTTCCACCTAGTGAGGATCTCGGAAGTCTGCTGGATGTGAGTCGCACAAGATAGGTCGATGAAGCAACAGCAAGTGTTTTGATCGCTTGGATCATTCTATACTACTGCAAAAGCTTTTGACTATATGTATCAGTGGAAGTCTGTTTAGGTGGTTCTCGTCTTATGTAGCCAACCGATGTCAAACTGTTGTTCTAAATGGATACACTTCTAGGCATATTTTTGTTCCCTCAGGAATTCCACAGGGATCACTACTTGGACCCTTGTTGTTCAACATCTTCATCAATGATGTCTTTTCATGATTCTCCTACTCATCAGTTCTTTTATTTGCGGATGACATGAAGATTCTAAGTGAAATTAGGACTGAAAGAAATGCTGAATATCTCCAACATGATTTGAACAGATTTCAGAATTATTGTGTTGCCAACCGGTTAGATTTAAATGTCTCTAAATGTTATTATTGTGTACGTAAACGTAAACCTATTCTTTACAATTACAAATTATGTAACACTTCATGGATTCCATATCGGCCTGAACGGGCGTAGCGGTGGCTGTGACAGCGGGGCGAGGGCTGGATACTGTCGAGAATTTACAATTGCCACACTTTCAAGTATTTTTGATCACCCAATTTCATCCATTCACCTTCGGTGATGCCAGCGCAGGGAAAGTCGAATTGACTCTGACATCCCACGCATTTAGCGCCATCCCTACTCTTAGCTTGACAACGCTTGCATTTAAAAAAATTGCGAAGTTATCGAAAACTTTGAGAAACGTAGTCAGGTAATTAGTCGTTTATGCGAAGTTTATGCGTGTGACCGATTTGTTGTCTACTGACGTAAGTATTGGTACGTTATGGTAAATCACATTGTATTTTATTAATAGTTATATTCTTTATGTATTTAAACAAAACGGGCTCCATATCTTTAAAAATATTAGTTTTCTAGCGAAAAATACCAATAGATTTTGTTTATAACAGAACTTTGATATATTCAATTTTAATTTTTAATTTGTAACGGATACTGACCCGTTTCATGTTTAGTAGGTTGCACAATAAAAATCACAAATAACTTAGGATTACACTAGTCTAATCACGTCTGTATATTTTGAGTTGCATAAGTTACTTAGATAGTAAGAATAATAATCTTACATCGGCACCGATAATATTAAAATTTCTAATTGATCGTCTTTATATTATTATTTTTTATTTTCAAAGTGTGTTGCAGATTTTTTTTTTTTTTTTAAGTTATTAAAACCGCCGGGAGGACACAGTGGAGCATACGGTGGAGGTGTGCCCTGCCTGAACGAAGCACCGCCGTGTTCTCATAGCAGCGATCGGCGGGTCAGCTGGGCCCAGGCCATGGTCCGGAGTGAGGCGAATGCTTGTAGGAGGACACGGCCGCACCCGTGAGGGTACGGTTTTCCTCACGCTCCAGCTACCAGGATTCCGACCCCGACCCTGACTAACAGCCACCGTAGGCGTGGTCTAGCGGACGAGCTAGACCACGTAGGTAGCTCGCCGTCCGGCTGTCCGATAATCGTCTGGACCAAGCCTGTGGTTTTAATCAGTAAAAGTCTGACACGCCCTCGCGCTTCGCCCTAAAGTTGGAAAAGTCATTGGATGATATACCACCTAAAAAAAGGGCCACGGTAACTCATTTGAATAATCTCGCAATCTCGCAACTTCTGCAACTTCAGTTTAGAGTTCCCGCTCTTGGGTGAAGTGTAACAGGTCATAAGATGATTTAACAGAAACCACTTAAAATCATACTAAATAGTTCAATAGACTAATAAATGCGCGCTTAATAGGGTAATAAATTATCATAATTCTTAAATAACGATATATTCTTTTAAATAAATATACAAAGCTTGTTTTTGGTTTCATCCAAAAACAAGTTTATTTAAGTATTTCTGCGTATGTGCATTAATAAATTATTATTTTATTAAACATGTGGATGCAATAAAAAATATTATTTAAAACAATGTAAAAAAACCTGGGCAAGTGCGAGTCGGACTCGCGCACTGAGGGTTCCGGCGGCGTCGCGCGTAACGGCGATGTACCACCGCTGCGTCGCTCTACGCTGCGATGCGTTTCTTGGCATTTTCATTTCTCGTTTGCAAATTATAATTTTTTATTTTGAGTCTACGCAAGGAGACTTAAAATATTGGTAATATTTCAATTGCGAAATCACTCAAGATTATAAAATTTCACATTAGAAGCAACGCTGAAATCTCGTAAAAAAAAAAAACAGATTTTTTGTGAGTGGCCTCTCGCAGGTCAATCTATGAGGTGCATATGACATGCGTATTCCAATAAAGTTTAATTTTGGCATTACTTTTATTATTATTTAACCTTTAATTATTTTACATAATTACTTAGAGCCATGTACACTCGGTTTGCATAACCTGTGGTTACCTATAATTGAGTGTGCAATATGTGCAGGACTAGGTTACGTGTACCCTGCGTGTGTGAAATCCTACGGCAGGTATAAAGCATAATCAGCCATATAATATTCCCACTGCTCACACTCAAGGCTCCTCTCTAAGAGTTGGAATGGGCCGTAATCCACCATGCGGGCTCAGTGCGGATTGGTGGATGTCACATTTCTTTGATTTTTTTTTAGTTCTAGGACATGCTGATTTGCTCACTATGTTTTCCTTAACCGCTTTGAGAGTAGTGGACTTGTATTATTGCTTATTCTGTGGTAGTGGTGATGAAATAAATTAGTTACCTACACAAAGTAATGCGCCTGGCTAGATTTGAACCCGCGACCTACAACTCGAAAGTCAGGGCGGGTAAATACAAAGAAATTAATATAGGAGAAAAAATGTATGTGTAATACTTATAAAATTTTTTTTAAACATTAAAAGTCCTCGTTCATATAGAGCCCTCGCTTGTGTGAGGCCCCCTTGGACTTCACCCACGTCATCTCATAGAGTGTCAAAAGATTGTTTACATTTAGTGTTAGTATCTAAACAAATGAAATAGGTAATTAAAATGAAGTGCATACTATGTTGATTTTGTATGTGCGTTAGCTTTGGGTTCTTATGTAAGTTTAAAAAGTAAGTCGTTTAACACGTTATTATACATAAAAATTATCATTTTTTACGATAAAATACCAGTATATGTTGACCTTGCATTAACACTAGGAGGTCTACTTATGTTGAACGATCTTTAACATCATTGACTTGTTTACGTGAAAAATATTGCAAATACTTGAAATAAAAATTCGGTAGAATATTCGATAAAGAATTTGAAAATATTTTTTGCTAGCGCGGGTCAAGCGGAAAATAGAACACGCGTGTGACACTCTAAATTCGGTAAAGCTTTGCAAGTGAGGCCACGCGGCGTAGGCACCTTTCTATACTTATAGTTAGGAGTGCGCCAGGCCTGCTAATACTAGGCAATAAGTTATTCCTTTGTAAGTTACTAACACTCAATGGATCTTTGTGCCCGAAATAAATAGTTATTATTCTTATTATTACATATATACAACTTTTAGGTAAGTTACTAGTTCTGGATTTTTTTCAATGTAATAATCGGGCCGTAGGCTCTGTCCGATAATGCAATGAGATAATGAAGAGGAGGGATGAAGAGCATGTTACTAAAAGAGTTATGAGTTTACATGTGGATGGATGGAGAGGGAGAGGGAGACCAAAGAAAAGATGGATGGATTGTGTGAAGAGTGATATGAAAGAAAAGGAAGTTAATGATAGCATGACGAGTGACAGGGCAGAATGGAAGAAAAAAACATGTTGCGCCGACCCCAAATAACACGGGACAAGGGCAGGAAGATGATGATATACTGGGAATGTTATCTTCTCCGATATAATATTATGGTAATAGTATGCTATGCGGCAGTTTATCAATAGTTTGGTAAAAAAGTATTTTTTACATTTTTTGTCCATCTGTTTGATCCGGATAATCCCCGAAACAGCGAAAACGATTTTGACTTTCAGAATCTCTCAAGACAATCAAAATTCATAGGGTACTTCCCGTTGACCTAGAATCCTGAAATTTGGCATGAAGCAAGGTCTCATAGCACTAGTATAGGGAAAAATCTGAAAACTATGTAGTTACGTCACAAAAAAAATATTTTTTTGCGATTTGAAAAATCTTCGTAACTTAATTCGGGATTTGAACTGTTTTCATAGGTAAGTTTGTACGGAACCCTCAGTGTCGGGCGACCGGTCAAGTCTGACTCGCACTTGCCCGGTTTTTCTGCACGTAATTTACTGTTTTCCGCACTAGTGAGCAAAAGTACGCGATCTCACCCCGCCACAATTTATTGTAAGTATTTATCGTACCAGGCTGGGCGTTAAAATACCCTCACGAGTCGCTGATCAACTCCCGTTCATTTATTTCTTCATTAGTATATTGAAAAACGTTTTATACACGTGGAAAGTTATTGCAGCACTCGCCTCCATAACATCCTCGCCTGCGGCTCGAGAAAATTCCACCTCGCCCGCATTGACAAAACTTTCTCCACTTGTATCAAAATGTACTATTATCATTTGTTATTAGAATGATTATTTGACTTTTGTTAAATAACGAAGAGACAAACTATTATAGAAACACCGACTTCCGAAATTAAAGTTATTTTACACTTTTTAGTGTTTTTTTTACTTTGCAGTCGGTTGTATTTATTATTTCTGTAATTTTTTTTTTATTAACTAACTTTACAATTATGAACGTCATAACTCGACATAATTAGCGTTGAACCGGTTCGCGGCCGATTTCCGCATTTATAATATTAATACAATCTCTATGTATTTATTTAAAATAAAAAATAAACTAAACTAATATATAAAATTAAATATATTAGCAAAAAAAAACTGCTAGTCATTTATGAGACATAAATACAGCGAAATCGCATATTATTAGTCAACAAAAAAAACCACTTACTTTTTACTTTAAAAAAAATGGAATATTCAAAAATGCACAATATCCTTTCGCTGTCACCGTTCACTTCAATAAACTTAAAAAAAATGAAGTAATTAATATTTTTCTTGGAATAAAATTTTGAACAAGAAAATTTCTTGAACGAACTACACAGTAAGATAATCAAGTCAGTACTAAGTTAAAAAGCCAGGTTATGGAAATTCGTAACGATGTTGCAGTCAAAGTGTTGAAACAGGCTGAATGAAAATTGCCTAATCGAATATTAATGATGCAGTTTTTACAATGTTGTTATAATACGGTGCATTTATCAGGATATGTAGAAACTGATATTAAGTATAATTTGAGTTTTATTAGGAATGCAGTGTTAATTACGTCCAGGGCCGTAGCACTAAACAAAATGTAACACTAAAGGTACCAGACACAGACTTATGTACCAGAGCAGCGGTGGCCGAGTGGTAACGGCCCCGACTTACGTGTTGTAGGTTGCAGGTTCAAACCCAGCCAGGCGCATTACTTTGTATAATTTATTTCATCACCACTCAAAACGGTGAAGAAAAATATCGTGAGGAAACCGGCATGTCCTAGGACCAAAAATTCAAAGACATGTGACATTCACCAATCCGCTTTGGGCCCGCGTGGTGAATTACGGCACATTTCCTCTCCTAGAGAGAGGAGGCCTGAGTCCCAAAAGTGGGAACATTAAAAGGCTGATTATGCTATGCTTATGCTATGCTAAAGGTACCCGGCCCTGGACAGCAAAAGGCAACTGAAGGAACACTATTGGATTTTAAGTCAGTCAAAATGAGTCTGGTTGCGCCGATATCGATTTGAACTTACCGCGTAATAATTTGTTCAAAAAATAACCTCATAGAATTACAACTCTGCGTTTATTTGTTTGACACTTTGCACATCCTGTCCCTTTATCCCTTTCGCGCTCTTACCTCGAGAGAAAGGGACGCAAGAGACAATACGTCAGGTCCGTGACTTTCTGTTTGAAGACGCCGCATCGCTAACATCGGCGGCGTGCGCGCACATTACAAGAAAATACTTTGTAACGCTAACAGTTTGCGTATGTGAAATGTGTGATGCAGAAAACCCGATATTTCATCGCCACTCGATCCAGAAGCTCCAAAAAACATTACGTTTGTGCATATGATATCCCTTTCCACTTCGAGCTGGTTTCCCTGTCTATCCTACGCCTTCCAACAGCTCGAACTACGATATATCAAATATTGCAAAGTGTCACGCATCTGTTTAGTTAACCATAGTCGCAAATACAAATACCACTCAATCTCATTGTTGTCCATCACGTAACCAGATTCTGACGCTGCCTCTCGCTCCATACAGAGCGTGAGGAATTACTTGTTGCCAACCCATCAAAGATTCAAAGATTCAAAAGCATTTATTTCAAATAAACCATTTACAGGCACTTTTGAAATGTCAAGGAGTCAGTCAGTCAGAAAAAATGATGCTAATTGCACATTCCAAAGCGTAGATCTCTATGGAGAAGAATGTGCAAGAAACTCCATGGACACTCTCATCCTCAAACAAAAAAGGGCTGGCAGAATGTAGTGGCGTGGGTGTTTTTATTTTTAATATTTATTGACTGCCTGTATTGGTTTATTTGAAAAATAAATGCTTTAATTCTTGATTCTTCATGGCTTCTGTGGATTTGAGTGTGTGTATGTTATGTATGCTCATTTTACTGCTTTTTCTGAAGTAAATCTATTCCTTTTTTTACCGTACATGTAAGCACTAATCGATCATTCTACTGCTGCAGTTGTGCCAGATGCAATGGGTATCTAAACTACAACTTTATCTAACGGAGTATTGGACTACACAATATATCCCTTTCCACTACGTGCGCTTATACAAATTAAGTAAATATAGGTAAAAACAGGATTATGTAAAAACTAATATTAGCGGTTAGATTTGAATTTTATTAGGAATGCCGTATTTATTTTATTAGGTACGTTCTATTATTATTGTATTTACGTATGTATTGAATGTTGATGAGGCTGATAGATTCTGGCGTTTGAAAGTCGCACTTTTGGAAGGCTTCCTTAGTAAAATGATGATCTGGTAAATACTGCGGAAGTCCACTAGAGCGAGAATTGCAGGATCAGTCGTGGCAACGGTTGAAAGAAGGCTCTGTCCAGCAGTGGCCGTCTTTTGGCTGAAATGATGATGATGATAACTTGCTACTTTCTTACTTCACTGCTTCAAAAGTCAGGCACTTAATTGCTTCATTGATCTAGTGATGACAAAAGCAACTGTTATAAACTTTTCATAAATTGTTGGACTGTCGTCTCCACGTTTTATGACTGACAAAATAAGGGCGTTAAAAACACATAGATGTCTCTTCTCATCTATGTGCATAGGTAAGACATGTCTGCCGCGTGCCCGACAAACTATGGATCAAAATTAGCACAGTGATAGTGTCCTGAGAAAGAGAGACAGAGTCGCGGCAGACCACCAAAGAGATGAGGGGTCGAACTGGACAGATTTCGCCAGGGCTAGAAGGAGGAAGCACGGGCTTACAAATGATGGAAGAAGTCAACGGAGGTCTTTGCCCAGGAGTGAGACAGAACAAACTAGATAAAAATGATGTTTTACTTCAGAAAACAAAAACTTAGTATATTGTCTGTATTGTAATAGGAATACAGGCTAGTCATTAATTGCTTTTTTATCTTTCAAGCTAAGGAGTTATTTATCGGTCAAGTGACAATATAACTACGATATAATAGCGAAGGTACAAATATTCTTAAACTGGTTTCTTACTCAGATTGCGTTCCGAGCCATAACAACATTGATAATTGCGGTTTTTAACGTACAATCATGGCGGACCGATAAACTACCAGTTGCACAGTACAGCCAGTGGTCAAAAGTGCAGTTGCACTCTGCCATTGCTAAAGTGCCTAATCTAAGTCTATATAGAAGAAGGTCAATGGCTTAGGACTGATTTATAAATAAACTAGTTGTAGACCATTGAACATCTACTATAGAGAAATTTTAGACACTTTAGCATTGGTAGAGTGCAACTGCACTTTTAATCCCTGACTGTACATTGAATAAAACTTATTTTTTATATGACATTTCTAGAAAAAAAAAAAACTAATGCTGAATTAAATCAGCGAAATAAATCAATTTTGACACAAATAATAAAAAAAACAATGTGAATTGAATTGTCACTTTTACCTTTCACAGGTTGCTGACAGTAATAACGATGGAACGTTGATGGTGACGAAATGTCGCATGCTTAATAAAATAGAGAGGTAACTCAGAAAAGAAACAGTTTTTAGATTCAAATACCCTCTTTTTGAATTCTCTTTATGATTAAGCATGCGGTATTTAACGTTAAGAAATCACAGTTTTTGACAAGCTAATAGCAATGTTGATGTGATTCGGAACGCGGCGTAGGTAAGTCAGTCCTTCCCCCTAGCCAAGTTACGATCGTTTCGTTTGCGTCGAACGCCTCAAATAGACCACGCCTCCGATTTCTTTATTCTGACCACTGACTGGGCGTTGAGATGACGTCAGAACAAAAGAATCGGAGGCGTGGCCTACTCGAGGCGTTCGACGCAAACGAAACGATCGTAACTTGGCTAGGGGGGCTTATCCTTTCTCCTCAATCAAAACATTGTGAAAGTAACTGAGCAACATGCACAACCTACTGGTTTTGCATGTTGCTCAGTTACTTTTAAAACTGGTTACTTTACAACGAGTACGTTGTACAGTACCAGTTTTTACAGGGCACATTCCTCGCACAACAGATAAGAATGCAACAAAGTTAGGTACTGACTGAATTATTATTATTACTTTTTATTATAGCTAACCCGTATTTCCTTCTGCTGGGAAAAGGCCTCCCTCTATTCCTTCCAACTAGCTTTGCCAGGCGTCCGGATAAAGCCGGACACAGTCAGGCTTTTCGGTTGAGTGTCCGACCAAATTAGACGGTATACGGTTTTTTGTTAGGATTTTTAAATATGACCGTTTTTTAAATTTCTTCGTTTCCACTCCTCTCGCCTCACCTTGTATCGTGCAAGCGAGCAGACTAACACTGTAACCACAATTGCAAATTGCAAAGAAGTTACAGCTAACTATATATAATTGTAATTAATGTTTTTTTAATTTTATACTAAAGATTCTTTCAATTTTATTGTCGTTTCATTAGAACTTAAGATTTTATGGCAACATCTGTCGGACCGCTAGGGTCCGACAGATGTTGACCTGCCCAAAAGTTGGCCCTTTTTTTCGTTAGAACAAAAATTTGAGAACCTGATTGCACCGCTGCCTACCGGGTCCAACTGTATTTTCAAACCATGCGGGGACCTACTCAAATATACACACAAAATGTCATCCAGATCGATGCAGCCGTTTAGCAGAAGTTAAGTGACAAACATATGTACAGAAGAATTTAAAGATAATAATGATAAAAAATAGAAAAAATATTATCGTGTTATACTGAGACTAAAAAGTAAAGGAGGTCCGGTCTTTTTACCCAAATGTCTGGCTAAACTGACTGGCCTGTTCGGCTTTTCGGCTAGGTTAGGCTAATTCTTATGGAAGAAGATATCTGACTGAATTATGATAACTAAATTTATAAGAACACAAAACAAAATTATACCGATGTCATTAATTTTCATCTATTTGCTCTCGTTATTCAGTTTTCACACTAATCATATAAAGGTGAAAGTTTGTATGCCTGTGTGCACGTCTGTAAATGTATGTGTGTTTGTTGCTCTTTCACGCTCAAAAGACTGAACGAGTTTTGATGAAATTTGACACACGGATAGTTCATGTCCTGTAGGTTATATTCAATCCCAAGAGTATGTTCCCTTGAGATAATTTTCTACTTACACTTCCAAGGTTACAGGATTACAGGACCACGACATCATATATTACAGATCCAAGGCATGTACTCTTTCATCAATTTTAAATGTGGTCATGGACGATCGAGCTTGGGCTCAAGCTACCCTTCCGATCCGTATGGGAGGCCTCGGCGTCCGTAAAATTACCAGCATCAGTTTACCAGCTTTTATATCCTCGGTTCACGGCACTGAAAAATTAATCAGGAATATCCTATCTTCCTCACTGATTGATTTTGATGTGCCGTGCTTTACCGAGGCTATAGACGCTTGGAGACTCGCTTGCCCGATTCCAAACAGCCCGACAACCTTTCTTCCCAAAGACGGTGGGATGTGCCGCTATGCCAAGTAGTTCAAGAGAATCTGTTGGCAACATCTGTGACTACTGCAGAGCGTGCGCGCCTGCTAGCTGTGAGGGAGTGGGAGTCGGGTCTCTGGCTTCATGCATTACCGTCGTCGAACATAGGCACCTTGTTCGACGATACTACCTTCCGCCTCGCTGCTTCCCTTCGTCTTGGCGCTCCTTGTTGCTCTCCTCATCGCTGCCACTGTGGCGAAGTTGTCAACAGCCTCGGACATCACGGTCTGTCATGCAGCCGAAGTGCGGGCCGCATAGCGCGACACGCGAATATCAACGACATCATCAGACGTGCTCTTGTCACCGTCGGCGTTCCGGCCGTATTGGAACCTCATGGCCTGGCACGCGACGATGGCAAAAGACCGGACGGTATGTCTTTATTTCCATGGAAGATGGGTAGGCCTTTAGTGTGGGACGCTACTTGTGTCGATACTCTTGCGGCATCTCATCTTCCTAGCTCGTCGTGCTGTGCTGGCAGTGACGGATTAAGACTACTTGATGCCCTAAGCAATCTACGCCTGTGGGCTCCCCTATCTGCATGTCAACTAGAATCGGTCTTTAAACCTTTATCGCCTATAAAATTAGTTTTTTGTAAAATTAGGTGATGAGATGTAACGTACCTTAGAAGTTAGAAGTGGAGTAGGTGGGTGCGACAACAATAATAAATCAAAGCATAATTTATTTATTAGGGGTTAAAGTATGAAATTGCCGATTTGTACAAAAAAATTGAAATTCGTTTCTTTTTTCATTTAAGAGGCCGTGCATAAAATTCATTCGCTAGAGTTTAGGCAAATTCGTTGCAATGATATGTTTGTGTGCATCATTCATACAACTACACGCACACACGCGTAAAAATCGAGCTTCGTGACCGCTTAAACAATTCTGATCCTTTAGAAGATATTATTCTAAATGACAAAATTTTATATTAAGTAAGGTCAGTAAATAAACGTCTGAGACGTGTGTCTTTATATTTATCACACTGTACACCAAAATTATTTAATTTTGTGTTAGATGGATGTTGACAAATTTAGATATTTAACAGAACGATAAATCCAAAACAGATGATAAAATTATATTTATTTATATAAATGGTTGTAACAAAAAACACTTTCGATACGTCAAAAATATGTAATAGTAGATTATGTGGCGTGCAGTGTCTTTAAATCGCGGGCGGCATGTTGAATTCCGAACGAAACGAAGTTATAATACCGATCGTCAGGGATTTATATAATTAACTCCCGAACATTGCTAAGGAGTTCATATAGAAACCTGAGTGAAGTAAGGGATTCAAGGTGCCCAAGACAAACAGCTTTATCTCTATACTATACTCTTCTTTTTAGGGTTCCGGACCTCAAAAGGAAAAAACGAAACCCTCATAGGATCACTTTGTGGTTCGTCCGTCTGTCTGTCTGTCAAGACTGTTTATCTCGAGAATACGTGGAGGTATCGAGTTGAAATTAAACAATATACTTAAGTCTGCAGTCCCTTGTAGTTGTGAAAAAATCAAACTTCTAAGGTAACGAATAAAACAGAAACGGCCGTTTATGTCGCAAAAAAAAACGTAAATTTTGATACTCCCAAAGTAATTAAAATTCACAAGGTACTTCCCGTTGACCCAGAATCTTGAAATTTGACATTAAGCAAGGTCTCATAGCGCAGGTATAGGAATAAATCTGAAAACCATAAATTTGTTGTTACCTAACGTCACTGTTCGGTGTTTCCACCGAACACCTTATAACTAAAAAAATACATTTTTGCAATTCGGAAAAATCTTCGAGACTCCGTTCGGGAATTGTAATTTGTACGGAACCCTCAGGGCACGAGTCCGACTCACACTTACCCAGTTTCTTAGTTATCTGTGAGATAATTAAGAGACAAATTACTTAAACAAAATATATATTAAAGATATATAAATATTATTTACAAGTTAATCTTAACTATTACTCGACAAGTTTTAAGATTTGAAACAAATAAAATTAACTACTCTCAAGATTCTATAGTTTTAATTATTATAAATGCGAAAATAAGTTTATTTTTGTTTGTTAGCTTTTCACGCCTAAATTAATGAACTGATTATCCTGAAATTATACATATTATATGTTGTCTGGTGAACAAAAACGGTTACAGGGTAACTTTCCTCCCGAATAAAAGTACTGTCCCGAGGAAAATAACAATAACGTACTTATGATCCCTAGATACTGCCAAGTGTCTTTCAAATCTTAATGGAAATCGAAATTAACGAAGCCGCAGGCAAAAGTTGGTTATTAAATAAATTAAATAACCCTTTTCTGAAACACAAATCGTCATCTTTGTGTCTGTTTTATCAAAAATTATATTATAACTAGCAAATATTTTAATAGTGCAATGTCACCATAAATCATATAATACATTGTTACCCAAGGGGTGAGATCAACTTATTTAGTCCCGAAAATACGCTTGGACGCCAATAGTTCGAAGAGATCTTTAACCCGAAGTAAAACACTGTGCTTTTCATTACGAATATAAATAAAGTAAAAATAAAAATCTGAGTCGTCCTCAAAATTTGTCGTATGACTTTAGATATATTTCTTTTGATTTAGGCGGTAAAAGGTTTTCCACTACTGCTTTAGCCTCTTCTCTTAAGAATCAGGCGTTAAATCCATATCTGATTCTGATGAACTTATCGTGTTAATACAAATCTCATATAGCAGAGATTCAACAGAACTCTACAACTCGAAAAAATAAATACAGAGCCGATTGCCGCTTTCACGCCAATTTTTTTTTCTGTTGCTGGCCGGCTATTTAGCCTTTATTTTTATCATTGAAAAAATGGTAAATATTTTTACTTTAAACTTCCTATATAAACAGTCGCGATCAGCTGACTACCATGTAGAACTAAAAAAGTTATGAATTTCTAAAAGTTGGTTTGATATTAATTTACACCCTGTGCGTAACACAAAGGTTATAATTACCATGTTTAGATCAAGTTCACACATGTTGTCAACATTTGTAGTATTCATAGTCATTTCAAAATTTTCATTATCAATTTACTAAAAAATAGCAACATTTGTCCCGCTCGTATCAGCCCCACATGTCGTTTTTCTCACCGAACACGCTAAGTTCGGAAAGTTCCTGCACCGGATTCGTGCGGAAGCGATGCCCGGGTGTCGCCACTGTGTGGACCGCCCAGAGGACACGGTGGAGCACACAGTGGAGGTGTGCCCCGCTTGGGCAAAGCAACGCCGTGTCCTCGTGGGGGCGATCGGTGGCGGCGATCTCTCGCGCCGGGCTTTGGTACAGGCCATACTCCGGAGCAAGGTGGAGTGACAGGCAGTCACCTCCTTCTGTGAAGCAGTAATGCTAGCAAAGGAGGCGGCCGATCGCATGAGGCAACGGTCCTCCGATTTCCGGCCACCGTAGGCGCGGGCTTGCGGACGGCGAGCAATGGGTGGCTCATAGGCAACCATATAGTTATTTTGGTATTTTCATCGAGGACTTAAGTATTTACAGTCAAAAAGTAACATTTGATGAAGTGGAACTGATGAAGAAGACCAGAAATGGCCAATGGAACTTCACACTCACATAGATATCACAAGTAGATTGTTAAGTGACTATGACAATACAAACAAATAAATGGTTCTGAATAGTTATGTTTAAAATGGTATCATCAAAGTGAACTGATGATGATTATGGAGCCGGAAGGTAGGCACTGGAACTCCGTAATTAATCCATGTAATCTCGCCGTGTTTGGGCTTCTTGGAATTGTCATGAGATGCACTTTGGCTATAAAGTACTATCGATCTGATCTGATGATCGAGCTGGAAGGTAGGCACAGGAACTCCGTAATTAATCAATGTATTCAAGCTGTGTTTGGGCTTATTAGAATTGCCATGAGATGCACTTTGGGTATAAGGTATTATCAAACTGATCTGATGATGAAGCCGGAAGGTAGAAGATAGACACAGGAACTTCATAATAAAACAATGTAACCTAGCAGTGTTTGGGTTAATTGGAATTTTCATGAGAATAGGCAATCTGGTTGTAAATGTATTGCAACTAAAAAGTATGAAATAAAAAACTTAAAAAAAAAATAGTTTTGGAAGTCGGTGTTAAATAAGAAACAAAAAATACCGAGAAACATCGACTTCCGAAATTAAAGTTATTTTGTTTCTTTTAGTGTTTTTTTTAGTGTAGTCAGTTATTTTATTTTTTGTAAAAAATGTTTTATTTAAAAGAAGAACTTCATAGGTACCTACTATGTGAAAAAGTTTCACTCAAAAATCTCAAACCATGAAGGTTTTACGTCAATTCGAAGTACCTATTACAATAAAACGGCAATTTCATACTTTAACCCCTATTATTACGTATGCATAGAAGCCGGCCGGCACAATTACTCAAAAAACAAATTATTTGATTGAAACAGATTTGCGGAGGAGCCACGGGGTAGGGGTAGTTTGTGATTGGCTGATCGCAATTCTGGTGTATTTGAATTGCCGAATACACTAGCGGGCAGCGAGTGGGCAAGCGGGAGCTGGACTCTAGGTCGGACTCTATGTCAACTTAAAACCCGTTAGTCAAAGAAACTTTTTTTGGTGTGATTTTTGATGACTTATGAGTGAGACGTGATGCCCTAAGGACGGATTTTTTTGTGCTTCTTCTGGTGCCCCTCCAGACGTGATGCCCTAGGCAATTGCTTAATTTGATTAAGGGTTAATCCGTCACTGTGTGCTGGTGCTGCCGCAGCGGCTGCAGAGAACCTCAAGCGGCGGAAATATAATAACCTTGTTGGTAGTTATATTTTCGAGCTGTTTGGGGTTGAAACTCTCGGATCGTGGGGTCCGAGTGCTCACAAATTATTTAAAGAACTTTCAAAACGCCTTGTTGACACTTCGCGTGACCCAAGGGCTGGCTTTTACTTCAGACAAAAGATAAGCATTGCCATTCAGCGTGGCAATGCCGCCAGTCTTTTGGGTACATTACCAGTCGACAGCGATGTGGAGGAGATTTTCGACGCCGTACTTTAGATTGCTTTTTTTTAGTACTTTAGGGGTATTATTAGATTTAAATGTATATAATATTATAAAGTAACAATAAATAAATTTCATTAGGTTAAAAAAAAAAAAAAAGGCATGTAAATATTTTTTTTTTGTTGCAAATAACATTCAAAGTAAAGGTAACACAAAAGTGATTTTTTTATTAAGATAGACAGAAAAACCTGTTTCTGATTAAAATTGACAACCTAGGGATCTTATAAATCCCTAGTTTGACAAGAGTGAATAGATTACTTCTAGGTAAGCGTGCTCCATCGTCGACCACAACATCACAGGTGAGATAGTGGTCAAACGCGAGCCTATCATTAAGCATAATAATCAGCCTTTTTATATTCCCACTGCTGGAACTCAGGTCTCCTCACTCTAGGAGAGGGAATGGGCCGTAATCTACCACGCGGGCCCACTGCAGGTTGGTGAATGTCACATGTCTTCGAATTTTAAATTATTAAGCCTATCAATATTTAAAAAAAAAACACAGCATTATCAGATACCATTTAAATGTCTGTTTATACACATTACCTGTAACATTATTACTTTTAAAAATAAACATTCTCATCTTTGTTCTTATTTAGTAACGGTTTATTAGTGGACAAGTTTAATGCATTAAAAAAGGTAAAAAATATAGTTAATATCGACGTAATATTAGTTGTAATGATTTTTTTACCAACTAGTTTTTTTATATCAGCTAGTATAGGATTTCCCTCGTAGTTTTATTGTGGGTGGTACCTGGGGGCCTACCATGACCTCTTTATGCGATCCATTTTACGACCTAAACTGAACTGTTCAAGGTATGGAGCTATATATGGTGTAGCTCCATCCCTCTTTCTCGCTCGCTTGACTGATACTTTAACACGTCATGGTTTTTTTTTTTTTTTTCTCGTCATGGTAGGGCTTGTAAGTAATTTACATCTGACATTTGCAGCTTATTAACGACGCACCTTTTTATTGTATGGTAATCTTCACGCAGGACTATGCCCTAAGGGGGGCGGAGGGGTCTGTCTGACTCCTACTAACTATGGTCACGTTCCGACGATTTAAGCATTTTAACTTGAGTATTTCTCAAACTCTACTTTAGCCTGAAAATCTGTGGGTAAAAAAAAAATATATTTAATTAGAGTTTCAGACGTTCTTAACTCATAAAACTCAACTCAGAAACCCGCCTTTAGACGAATCCGTTTATGTAAACATACAGAAAGCTGACATATTAAACACGTACAGAATAGTTACAGGTAATTCATGCAGTTGAAAATACACCATCCTTCTGAAAACACTAAATACGCTGTAGTTACTTGGTTTTGGCCTGTAAATGTAGTCAACACCAACTGGTTTCTGTTGGCTATGAGCTGAGAAGAAGAATACTTCCGAAAATAATAAACAAATTTAAGTATCTTGACTTGGCTCGCGAGGTTGTCGACATGTGAGAATGGGAACTGGATACGGCAGTCATTGTGCCGATAGTCATGACGGCCAATAACTTAATATGCTGCTCCAAAATCTGAGAAGGCTCGCGTTGGGCAGCTGGATCAAGGGCTTAATCCAAAATTGTTAGGAGATTCCTCGCTCGGACCCTGTTCGTGATGCCCGTAGGCTACTATTTTTGTTAGATTTATTTAAGAGATATTTAAAAATGTAAGTAAGTAAATATAATGTTTAACAAATAAATAAATATAATAAAATAGTATTCCACAACTATCACGCAACGCCATCTAGTCTCAAACTAAGCAGAGCTTGTGGTATAAGTATTAAATAGCTGATAAAAAACATAAATAATTCTAAAAACACACATATATTATTATAGATAAATTAGACCCAGACACAGAACAAATAATCGTGCTCATCACAAAAACATTTGTCCTGCAACAAAATACGTATAAAGGGCCTATTACACTATTCGATATTCAGACAGTCTTAGTCGATGTCGCGTAGTGTAATAAGGGTTAGACCGGTTTTACTCGGAACAAAAAATAAGACAGTTTGAATATCGTGTGCTGAATATCGCGTAGTGTAATAGATCCTTTAGTCCTTGTTTATTATTTTTATTACCTCAAATCACAACAATACCTTCCTTGGAAATTTACGTTTCATTTCGACTCAAAATTGTTCTCAGAAATAAATTACAGGTTTTATTTAAGGCTTAAAGAAACATGTTTTACTGTCAACTGGTTTTATACCAGTTATTGAATTAAATACCTATAGTTATTTACTTTACCTTTGAACATTTTAAAATCACAAGTTGTTGTTTGTTAGAACATATCTATACTCCATTTGTTTAGGTAGTTAACTAAACATAAACAATCTTGATGTATTTTTATTTTAAAAAAATCGTTTAAAAGACATACTTGAAAGATTATTTAAATTTAGTTAATTTTCAAACATAATTATATAGGTATAGGTAAATAACAAATTGTAACATATTTAGATACAATATTTAGACAACTTTTAGGTAAAAGCACGATGTAAAGATTGTTTACATTTAGATAATTACCTAAACAGATGGAGTAGGTATAAGTAATACTGTTTATGAAACCTAATTTTAAAAAAAACATCATTATTTCAGCCCAAACACGTTTACTGTTAGACATACGCCTCCTGCAAGTGTCGGTACAACGACCGGTCCTGTGCGTTACGCATCCATCGGATTACCGCGACCCTCACCAGGTCATCGGTCCACCTTGTGGGGAGCCTTCCAACGATGCGTCACTCAAAGATCCTTTCGGCCCCGTCGACCATCTGATCTAAGAGCAATGTGCCAATGTGTAAAAAAATTTAATTAAAAATTAAAGGAATTAAAGATTAACACATTTAAATTTAATTGAACCTATGACATGAGTATTTTTATTTTTATTAGGGTTTTGGTTTTAATATTTTCAAACTGTTGGATTGGTTGATTTTTTTATCCAATGTTATGTCCTTTTTGGTACTAACTAATGCTTGACTGCGACCCCACCTGATAGTAAGCAATGATGCAATCAAGCAATATGTCATCACTGGCAACACGCATCTTGAGACACTCGTATGTTGGACGAAAAGATACTGCGCAGCTTCCCGAACGCTGCCCAGCCGAGTCGGATTCGACGCTTGATCTCTTTCTCAAAATTAGATCTACCCAACTGGACTGTCTGTCCGAGGTAGAGGTAATCGTCCACAACTTCGAGTGTAGAGTCTCCGAACTTGATAAAAGTGGGTGCTACATGTTTGTTTAACATGACTCTGGTTTTGTCCATGTTCATTTTAAGTCCCACTCTTTCGGAAGCTCTACTGAGGTCATTGAGCATTGTGCTGCGCTCCTCCATAGTATTAGCCATGACTAATTCTATAAATAATTTATTTTGTTAACATCTCATTTATTGATAGTTGTAATTATTCATGTTTTTCTTGCTTTTTTTATAATAGCCTCTCTTTACAATGTGAATGTGAGAACACTGTAGACTCCACGAATTCTTAGATAACTTCCTATTACGACTCACTTTTTTTAATATGGTTATTTTTATTTTGCTTTTGGATACAATATCGACTGGGCTACACTGTTCTTAATTAATATCTATTAATAGTGTAATATGAAAATATTTTAAACAACCACTTTTTTTAAAAGAGTAACCATGGAGTTTCTTGCCTGTTCTTCTCCATAGGAAACGACCAATTTGGAACCGTGCACTAGCTTCTGACGTTTTATAAGTGTCCATGTAGGTCTATGTGTAATAAACATATTTTTGATTTGATTTGATTGACCACTATGTCGTCGGCAAACCGAAAGTCCACTCCAGTCGAGAACCTTGAAGACATCCTCCATCGCGGCCGTGAACAGTTTCGGAGAATGACGTCTCCCTGCCTCACACCCCGCTGCAGGAGGATAGGTTTCGAGGGCTGGTCCTGATGTCTGATATAACTGACATAGTGGCGTTTTCACACAAACACTTCAGCACTTCAATGTACCGATAGTCAATCTGGCACCGTTGGAGAGACTGCTGCACAGCCCAAGTCTCGATCTAATCCAAGGCTTTCTTGTAGTCCAAAAACGCTGGGCAGAGAGGCTACTCGGTCTCTTCAGACCGCTAGTAATCTAATAAATTATATTTAATTCGAGATAATTCCAATCCTTCGCCACCAGCTCAAATACCGATTTGAGGCTCGTGTATTTTTGGACACGCCAAAATCATGGTGGTAACTTCCCTCTTTGAGGAGTGATTGGAAAGGCGTCGCGGCGAGGTGAGGAAACTTTCCCAACGACGCAGATCCTCACCGGACATAGTAAGTTCGGGAGGTTTCTGCACCGGATCCAAGCGAAAGATACGCTCGGGTATCACTATTGAACAGACCGCCTAAAGGACACGGTGAAGTATACAGTGGAGGTATACCCCGCTTGGGCGGAACACTGTCGTGTCCTGATGGAGACGATCGGTGACAACCACCTCTCGCGGGTTGAGCCATGTTCTAGAACGAGAGGGAATGGGAGGAGGTCACCTTCTTCTTTACTTTCTTCTTTTTTCCTAAGTTTTATTTATTTTTGATGAAAGAGACTAGATCCTGCGACACAGGGTATCCTAGTGCAGGATCTAGTGTCCCATAATAATGTAAAACTATACTTAGAACAATAAAGTATTATTATTATTATATTATTCATCTGCGGAGTAGTAATGCTAGCTAAGGGAGACGGCCCCACGCGTGAGAGAACGGTCATCCTTACGCTCCAGCGTCCGCGACACCAACTCCGAGTTCTAGCTAACGTAGATGTGGGCTAGTGGACGACGATCAATGGTTAGCTCGCCGTCCGGCCGTCCGGGAAGCGACCATCCGGTCGCTTTTTTTATTGAACCCCTGTCATCGACGGCGGGTAGTGTTCCACGCGCGGCTGAAAATGATGTCAGCAAACCATAGGGTCACAGCTGCCAGGGTCGATGCCCAGGGCCGAGGGAAATTTTCGGAAATAAAGTAATTGAATAGAATAGAATAGTATTTATTCGAAGCAGGCAATACAATACAATGCAATAGGCAACAACAACACAAAAAAAAGTACAGATTTACAATATAGTTGCGCTGAGCGTGCCCGAACCGAGAGGGTCGCCAACTCAGCAATTGCTGGGCGTCAGACACCCAGCGCTGATTTTCAGCTGGCACCCCGCAGTGACGCACGGATGATGGTAAATAAATATAACATTATAAATAAACCTATATAAAAATAACCCTTTTATAAATATTTTAATTTTTTTTTTTTGTATGATTTCTCAACTCATAAAAGTATTTTGTATTATTTTTAAGTGTTCATTTCAATAAAAAAGTATGGGTTGTAATTTTGATTTTATCTTTGTCATGTACAACACAACATAGTTTGTTGTTTGTTGTACTTACACTACTTTTAAATCAAAATTTGACAGATCGAGGCTACTGACTTTTCTATTCTTATTTTGAACGCTTAGTACATAAATGTAAATAAGTCTTACGTTAAAATTGTATATTTATTTTTATAATACTAGTAACAAAAATGAAATAGCGGAACTAAACAAATTAACTACTATGTTTTATTAAAATAATTATTTAAAACTCATATAGAGGAAAAACATAAATCTGTAATTCTAATCTCGCTACCATCTTGGACGTCAAACATATTTTTCAGAATAAAAAAACCGCTTGTAAAATGAATGAGAAAAACAAAAAGCTAATTAAACATTTCAAATATCTATCTACACTTGTGACGTATAAAATATTTTCAGAGGTATGTGGAACAGAGTGTAAAGCCCCACATACCTCCGTTGAAAAGGGAGGATCCTCTAACCAGACGGTTGTTATATCTGGTGGGCAACTGCCCGATAGATGATTTTGGGCTGTTCTATATGTTCAAATCGCGCGGAGAACTTTAATTACGCGATGTAGGATTAGTTCTTATGTGACGCCATAGATGTCGCTACATCACTCCCCTCCGGAGATCGGAAATAGTTCTTGATGCTTCTTGATGCGTGCCAGGCCAGGGGTAGGTTGGTTCCAGTGGGTCGGAACCGAATGCCGCACAGTTCTCGGTGAGTCGGAACTGTCTGCGGTGATGCCCCAGTAAGTTGAGATGATGCTCCAGTGAGTCCTACCGGTTCTGAGAAGTCCTCACAAAATTCTGGGAACCGGTTAATTCCCGGCTCTGTGGAAAGTTTCACAAATTATAATGATTCCCAAACCGGGGAAGCTGTCCCATGAAATAATTTCGTACCGACCTATAAGCCTGTTACCATAATGAATACCTAAATATAAATTAGGTACTAGCTTCTGTCATTGACATACAAACTTTGGACCTCTGTTCCATCCCCTCTGTGAGTGAATTATTAAAAACCTAGCTTATTACTCGCCTATGTCATAAAAGGAAACCTTGTGCAAAATTTCACGCTCCTAGTCCCTGTAGTTTCGGCTGTGCGTTGATATGTTAGTCAGTTTCTCCTTTTAATATATAGGTAAAATATAGACAAATAGTTAAATTAGTCATCTGTTATGTTTATAGCCATATAATAATTAAGTTATAGTTATTATTAGGTAGCAATAATTATCTACAATCAACAAAAGGTCAAGTGTAATAACGATAAATTGTCACTCCTTTAACTACTTTATTAATAAGTGTTATGTTTTTTACCTTGTGTTTATTTTATTATTTATTTATTTAAGTAGGTAGGTAAAAAAGGATTAAGAAATAGCTTAAAGCGAGAACCAGAGAGCACGCCTGATTTGTACAGCGTTGCCAGATGTACGGGAAATCTTGTAACTTTACGAGATGTAGCAGTCTCTGTACGAGAAACCAGAAAAAAAATCTCGTAAACTTTTTTACGAGATTTTAACAATGTTATCCGGAATCAGTAGAACAACATGAAAAACTATACAATAAAAACGAAGATAATGTTACCAATACCCCTGACAGTGAATATCACTAACAAATAAAACCATAATTAAAATTATGTACTAGTAGCAAGTACCTACTTAATTACCTAGTAATTTGTTATATTTTTTGAAGATTTTGGTAAAATTATTAAAAAAAAATATCTCTCACTCTAGGTGATTCATATTTATAAATGAATCACCTAGAGTAATAATTTTTCATTTGGCGGTATTACTGCCCCAGGCTAGCTAGTTATAGTACATAGTGTACTTAAATTAAGGTCTAAATTTTTTTAAATGTGTACCTTTACGAGATATTCTATTGAAAGTACGAGATATTTGACAACCCTAGTACGAGATAAAAAATTCGGCATCTGGCAACCCTGGATTTGTACCTAGCGGTGCGTTGTAGTTCTCTACATGGCGCACACCTGGGCGCGTTGGTCTCCATAACACGCCATGGTAAGCTTGTGGAAATTCTATCAGTCAATTGGCCTGAATATTTTTGTGAGGACCTCATTCTCAACATACTAATTTCAGGATGTACATTTATTATGATACAAGTCGTAATTTAATACGAAGTACCTACTTATGAAGTACGTAGGTACTTGTGATATTTAAGTAAGTAGGTCATTACCTACTTATGTGTATTATCCCCATCAGTATCAACTGTATCAAGTAGATATTCAGCTATCAAAATACCTACTTTGCCAAGGGCAATGCACTAGCACACTTCAAACGCTAACTTCTAGTAACGTCTTCGCTACTCACCGTACCTACTGAAATGCCTCTCAAATTCAATGCATAAGGCTGGGTTTCCACCAAAGCTGTGCGATGAAAAAGTGCCTACGAGGATGTGTAGCGCAGCTGTGAAAATGCGCATTAATGTGTGCTGCGAGGATGCGTTGCGAAGCTGTGAAATGTGTCGACGGGGGTGCGGTGTAGTGTGAACGGAGTAACGAAGTAATATGGTTACGTATCCAAAACCTGTGTGTTCTTCTATTGCTCAAAATTATAGAACTCATAAACTCCGTATATGATGCTTCCATTTCTATTTTGCGCACTTCTACTTCCAACAAACTCCGTCTATGGACTGGCTGGTACAGTATGCGCAAACCTCGCAACACATCCATTTCAACACATCCCTCGCACACATCCCTCGCTTGTTTTGTATGCGCAAAAATCTAGCTCCGCTAAGCCGTTTCCACCAGAGCTGTGCTGACCGAGGCGAGGTAAATAAAGCGATTCTATTGGTTCCTTACAAACCAAAGAGATTTAAAGAGATACATACATTTAATGTGTTTGTTACAAACACATTCCTCGCTACGCATCCTCGCACAACTCTGGTGGAAACGCAGCCTTAATGGTAGGTAACCGACTGCCTAGGAGGTACCTACTTGTCCGGTTTTTTGAGACATAAATGTGGCCCTGGAGAGATTCCCTCCAGGTAAGCCACAGAAACGCTATTATTATTATTATAACTTTTGAACCAATGTAACCGACAACTTGTGATATTTGGTAACTAATTCCGACAGATCTTCGCTAGATAGGTACCCTAATTTTTCAGACCTATGAACTTGACAACTTATAAACCAGTGACCGACAAATTCTGGTGACCATCAGAATGGCCGGTCACTACCCTTATTTTGACCGAAATATGTATGGCGACCAATTTAGTATTTTTTTTGTATTTTCGAAATAAAATCCCTGATAGTGGCCGGTGCGAGCCACAAGAAACGAACAGTGCCGATTTTTAGCGTGTTGTGGCCATCAGCGTACCGTGTGGGGAGTCCTTATTACCTGTAATGCTCAGATTGGTCTGAGGTAAAATGTATAAAAACTATAGCTGAGGAAATATGCCGGTGGCGGCCTTTTGCGATCGTGGACGATTTTACAGGGAGGAATCATTGGACTTTGGTTACCTAGTACCTAGCTACATTTTTTTTTTTTTTCGGTTGGAAAATCATCTTATGACATCCCCCGCCCTTGGGCGGGGCGGGAGATAGTGTCCGACTTTTATTGACTAAAAACCCACTCCTGTTCCTTCGTTGCCTTTCGTACCAGGGCCGAGTCTTCCTTTCAGATTCAGACCCTTGGCCCCAGTAGGCTTCGACCCTGCTAGGCCCCTACAGTTGCTGACATCTCCTTGAAGCGCGCGTGGAATAGCACGCGCCGTCGACGACTTGGGCTCGGTCCGGACGGTTACCGGACGGTCGGATGGCGAGCCACCCATTTCTCGCCGTCCGCAAGCCTGCGCCTACGATGGCCGGAAATCGGGATCGGAATCCCGGCGGCGATTGGGGCGTGAGGACCGTTGCCGTTGCCTCACGCGAAGTACCTAGCTACTAAAGGTACAAAGCGTAGCGTAGTAGTAGTATGTAAGCTAACGCTTTTTAACCATAAAGCGTTAGCTTTACATACTCTGACTAAAGGGTAAAGAGATAAACAAAAATCAACAAAATACTCGAGTATTTATTACCTTAAATCAATCAGTCTTAGACAAAGAGAATAATTGAGGAATGACTAAAATTAAAACACGAAATAACATTTCACTTGTCACCGTTCGCCTGATCTTTGACCTCTTTGCGAACTGGCCCAGTTTGAGTGATGGGGATGTTGCGCTCGCCCTGGACAGCTAAAGGCACCTTCCTGGGAGCCGTCACTGTCAAAACACCATCGGAAGACAGCTTAGATTCCACAGACTCGGGAACACAACCCTCAGGCAACGCGTAGCGGCGAGTGAATTGGCGGGAAATGTAGCCATGTTGGTCTTTCTTCTCTTCGTGTTTACCTTCGACCACGATATAACCATCGACAGTCTTCACACAGATTTCTTCCGGCGCGAAATGCTGCACGTCTAGGTTCACTTGGAACTTGTCTTTATCCGCCTTGATGCTGGAACCGACGTCTCGTGCAGCCGCTGCAAGATGACGCCAGGGTCTGTAGTACTCCCTGATGTTCATAGGTCCGGCTGCTACGTGGAGAAAGTCGTCAGGCGTCAGCCCCAAGCCGAATTGCTGTTCCAAGAGGCGGGGACGGTTCACCTCGTAGTCTAACAAGAATGGTAGCAGTGACATTGTTCTTAACTTGTTTTTCACTGGATAGTAACTCTAAAAACTTTGTAGAATTCACAGAAACGTATAAATGCAGCTCGATCGCTGGGAAATTCTCAGTATTTTGTTTCGCACTCGCTTGTTCAATTTGAACTGATGACGTATCGGCGCGCGCAACTGTTTTTATCGGTGGCGCCATCTACGAGAACTTTTTGGAATGTTCGCGAGTGCAGCGATACTCAAGCTGTGGGTCGCTTGCGAATTATTGTTATGATGATAGTTCGAGAAACAATAATTCTATTTTTAAGAATTCGATTTTTAATGCAACAAATCAAGCTAATGAAGCTGTTCAAAAACCCAAAAATTATGAGATATCGCTCATATAAATTTTCGGTTTTAGAAACAATGAAATTGTCTTTATTCAGTTTCGAGCGGGATCCGGCCCCATTTGGGTCAATATGTGAACAAATAAAGCAACCGTTGTTTTATTGAAGACGTTAAAATAAACAGTGCCAATCTAAATAAAAATCTATTTCAAAGATGTAATATTGTTTTCACCACAGCAGCTCAAACAAGTAGGTTTTGCTGCTTGAAAACAGTGAGCAAAACTCGATTTTGCTCACTGCGTGAGACAAAGTAACTTGAGTGAGAAACATGCCATTTCGAAGTTCATTCCGATTTTGAAATTCCACCACAAAGAATTCGGAAATGCGTAATAAATAGTTTATTTTTGTAAAATATAAAATTGTTTTTTATAAACAAATTATTGAATTTTAAATTTATTACTGTATTTGAACAAAAATAAGAGTACCTGAGTACTTATAGCAGCAGATAAAACTAGCATTTAACCTTTAAATAATTATTTCTAGTTTCAACATTGACTGTTTTAGAACGTGCTTTAAAAAAACAGCGGAAATAAAATAGTGGCAAATAAGATTAAGAATGTTAAAATAATTGTAAAATATGAGCAAAACTAGCGACAGAGATAGTATCTATTTTAATTGAAATCATTATTAAATCTATTACTGTTAATTATTTTATTTCCTAAGTAATATGTGTTCTCGCTGCTGAAGTGAAAAATTATGTGTGTAACACGAGAGCAAAACTTTTTTGCATCTCGTGCTTTTGAATCCCTCCCCTCGCTCAGGATTCTAGTTTAGAATCACTCGCTGACGTTCGTGATTCAATCAAAGAATCCATCGCTTGCTCGGGACTCAAAATTAGCACTCGCAGCAAAAAACAACTTTACTCTCTTGTTGCACAAATAACTATTGTATATTTGTTTGTGCTAAAAGCAAAAAAGTTGTACAAACAGTGTCAAGTTTAGAAAGTATGAATTAAGATTTTACAGTCACTTGAATTTCATCAGATTCTAATGTTTTTGCAGTATTTAGCAGTACAGTTACTTACTGTCAGATATAATCAATCAAAATACGCTTAGTCATAAAAGGAATTGCGAATTCCAATATTAAATACCTGGTACCAACACAGAAGCGTATAGGTACAATCTAACTGAAGAGAGACGTTCTTAAACAAGCAACAAATACTACATAAAAATAAATATGCGTGTATGTACCTAGGTACTTAAATGTTAATTAAATATTTGTATTTGTACAATTATGTACTTAGATAATAATACATTCAATGGTCTACATTTGAGTATATTGTCAGGTTAAGGCCTAACTGTATACTCAAATTTCGGCTGCATATTTTAAAGTTGTCAAAAAAAAACAATTGTCAAAACGGGCTTTTTATTTACGGTCGTACTTTAATACGCAAAAAGAATACTCGCAATATATTCCATCATATCATTGATCGCGTCAAAAAATTTATGTATTTTTTAAAACACTATATGTAATTAATTATTATTTTATTATTTCTTTCAATTTCGTTCCAAGTTACGTTCTTTCTCAAATATCAGAATGGCCTTTTTTATTTTTAAACGAGTTTACATATATTATAAACAGTACGTAATATTGCAAGTTATCAATTGCAAAACAAAAAAATAAATAAAACCAAATCTATTTCCGACCCATTGCTTGAATACCCCTGCATCGAACATAGTAGGTTTTTCCCGCTCTTTATTGTAGCCAATCACAGAGAGCAGTAAATGTTAAGAATTTTCCAGAACCTAGAGGTTAAATACTACAGAGCCATCTACTATGGAGTAGTAAAACTGCGTGCATTTGAATCGTGCTTCCCTGAAGTTCAAATACTCAAAACTTTTCAAAATATTTGTCGATAGATGGCGCTAATAGACTTTGCTTACACCTAGATTAAAAAGCTTTTCAGAAAAGCGAAACACACATTTTTAAAATATTACAGGAATAATATTCAGTACCCAACAAAAAACATTAAATAATATCTCAATAACAAAGCTAGAATTAAAAATCTTTTATGGCGTCGATATTCCAGTCGGTAACTGGCAACTTTGCACAAAACAGCAACGCTATCAATAGTGATGTGCACTAAGCGATAAAAGCAAATTCGATATTTATGATTTGACTCCATGACCGACCGACATAGCTTGAAAAATCGCCTAACTTAGTTGGCAATGGGCAGGACACATTGCACGCAGAACGATAGTCGATGGGGTCGAATGGTTCTGCTGTGGCGACCACGTATCGGAAGACGCAGCGTTGGAAGGCCTTCCACAAGGTGGACCGATGACCTGGTAAGAGTCGTGGTAATTCGGTGGATGCAAGACGCACAGGACCGGTTGTAGTGGCGACGCCTGTGGGAGGCCTATATCCAACAGTCTATCGTCTCGTCGTATCGTCTCTCGTATCGTCAGACTATCGTCTTCGTTGTTCATGTTGATGATGATGACTCCATGACATTATCAGTATCGGAAAAAAGTTTTTTTTATTTTTTTTTTATATTGGATAGGCTCGCGTTTGACCACCATCTTACCTGATGGTAAGCGATGATGTAGCCGACGATGAAGCATGCTTGCCTAGAAGTAACGTATTCACTCTTTACTTAAAGAGTCCTAAGTTATAGCTGTATAAATCAAGTTCTTTTTTTATTAATTTGCTGAAATGTGTTCCTACGTCAAATTAGCTAGTACCACTTTTCTCATCAGGTAAACTTAGCACTTTATGTTAATATTGTATTTCAAAATCACAAGCATTAGAAGACAAGAGGAAATCATAGTGATTAGAATCGAGATAAATTTTAAATCCTTTTAAATCAACATTTGCGTAGGCAATACATATTGACAATCGATACTATTTTAAGCAATAATATTTCATCTTTGTAGTTTGATTACCATATTTTCTCTTAAATATAATGCAAAAAGTTATAAACAAAACTTAAGAAACAACACATAGCAACGTCACGTCTCATCGATATCGACATTAACTAAGTAATCGACTCGTCTAGCGTCACTAGACACTCACTGCGCAGTCTTCGGTTTAACTTGACGTATTTATGATTTGCACTCGTTTCATGTTATCGTGTTGCGAGATCGTGTGGTATTTTTAAAGTGTGCCTCCTTCGTTTACACTATTTGTCGAGTGCTGTGATTTTTATATTACATTTTTATTTTTATACATAAAACACTAGTAAGTAAGTGAACTGTGAAAAGAGCGTTTTTCAAACACTCGTTATATTGTCGATGTGATCCTTGTTTTTGTGATTTTATTTGTGTGACGATGACAGATAATTCAAAATTGACCGACGAGGAGAGGACTGAGATCAGGGAGCAGTTTGAACAGGTAAGTTTATTACTTTTAATTCAGATAATGGTAGATCAGAATTGATTTGTCGGCGTTTTATTCGACGTGTGAATTTGGAGCATTGCTTATTCGTAATAATGTTTTGCAATATTCGATGTACAGTTTGCCGTTTATGGAATGCTAGCGTACGCGTTTTTAACGTGTGTTTTCTGAGGCCGCGTGTGGTCCGTCTTGTTCGCTGATCGCCTGCGATGTTCTCGTTAAAACCGGCGTCTTATGAGTTCGGATCGATCGAATTTAAACATCGTGTACTGACCTAAACGCTGTTTTTACGCTATTTCTTAAAAAAAAAAAAACCAAAAGGGCTTGAATTTCGAATGTATAAAATCAAGGAGTATGTTTTAAAATCGATATTTGCTCTCAATATTATTCTCTCTATAAAGATAAACTATAATAGTTGCAAAGCGTTTGTTTATTACTACTATGCTCATTATTAATTTCCCTATTATGTGCAAAAATAAGGAAAACATGAGATGATTAGTTACTTATTAGTTAAACACTGTAAAGTTTACATTATTCAACCATTTAGCCTACATAGAGACAGGTAAATCTGAAAAAAAAAATGAAATAGATTAATAAGTTTATGTATAGTCTTAAAAAGTATAAAATCTACAGTGTAAAAAGCTAATATCAATTGTTATCAATCTACTGATAGTAAGTATGTGCTCAATTATTAGAAAGCATTTAACATTGCACTGATAAACTAACATGGTTCAGCCAAGTGATAATATTCCACAATATTCCACAACTATCACACAACGCCATTTAGTCCCAAGCTAAGCAGAGCTTGTGTTATGGGTACCAGACAACTGATAAACATACTTATATATTTCTAAATACATACATATTATAGATAAATTACACCCAGACACAGAACAAATGATCGTGCTCATCACACAAACATTTGTCCTGGGTGGGAATCGAACCCACAACCTCCGGCATGGCAGTCAAGGCCACCAACCACTAAACCAACAGGCCATTCAAAGATACAGATACTGTGTACTATCTATAGATAATTGTATGCAAATATCTTGGTATTGAATTTGTATGACCACTGTATGGAAAGTAAAACCTTATAAATTTTTAATGTTTATTTTACTCTGGTTCTGAGTTCTGATAAGAAAGACATGTACAAGTTATAGTAAACAAATATTTGCCTGCCAATCTGACCCCCGAACCATGGCCTGAATCAGGGCCCAGCACGAGAGGGTGCCGCCACGAAGACACAGCGGTGCTCTCACCTCCACTGTGTGGTCCACCATCGTCTTCTGGGTAATCTGTACAATGTTAACACCTGGATGTTTTTTCCCAAGATACTGATCACCTACAACCACATCACTGACAATACTAACTTATTTATTTATTTATGTAGACACAAACACATAAAACGAAAAGAATGAATACAGATAGAAAAGCACAAAGGTGCTGCTTATTGCAAAAGAAATGTCTTCCAGCAGACCTGCAACAGGAGAGTTGTGGTGAGAGATTTAGTTTCCTAGACCTTGTAGTTCATTTTTGCTGTGATTATTCTCTCTGTTAATAGAAACTCATCAAGAACTGTCCTGCAAACTGCTGATAACCCTATCCCAATTCCTAAGTCACACAATACTACATACCAATAAACCCAGCTATCTTGGGGTTTGCTTCCATTCTAGTCTGATCTGATTCTGATCAGATTTATCCAATTGAATTCCACAACTTTCAAACAACTGTATCTAATCTCAAACTAAGCAGAGCTTGTGCTGTAAGCACTAGACAACTGATAAACATCCTTAAATATATTTCTAATTATACATATTATAGATAAATTTCACCAAGACACACAAACATTTGTCTTGGATGAGAATCGAACCCACAGCCTCCAGCATAGTAGTCAGGGCCACTAATCAATAGATCAACAGACTAGTAAAAAAATTACCAGTATATAATATAACATAGAGTGACTGCTTATCTGACTTTACTACCTGGAAACTGGACACAAAAGACAAAACAAGACACAAAAATACTAAAATTAATTAATTAAAACTACTATCACAGATTCCAAAACATGCAAAACTTATTTTATCGATTAGCATGTTCTTAGTGAGAGAACTTTAATAAAACAATTAATATGAAGTACTTTACAATGCAGCCGACAACTCATTACTTATGCAGACAATGATGGTCCGTTGCATGCTAAGTATCCATGCAAATGCATACCTTCTGTACTTGAAGTATTGAGCATTCCCTGTGGTTATTAGGAAGATTTTTATAGATGGGTATTATTATTACTTAGTTTAACAATTATATTTTTTAATTGAAATGTTGTTTATAATTATTTGTGTTGGAAGGTAGGTACTTAAGAACTATGTTAATAAACCAATGATAAATAATTTCTAAACAATATGTACTTACAAATTAAAAATAACTTATTGGGCATCAAAAAATTCATCAGCAGTCCACATAAATGTCAATGGGAAAAGTGCCCAGAATGCTGGGATATGAAATGTTTTTAATAGATTATATTATTAGTAGCAGTTATGTGCACCTAGTTAACATACATGTTTGAGATTTATTACTTTGAAAAATAATGATATAAAACTTGAAGGCTGCTTTGTTTTTCTAGCAGTTGTATGGTTGTTTGTTTGAATTCTGGGATGGAGAAAATGCGTCCGAGAATATTCATCTTGGATTGCTCTACACCTAGTCTAGATTTTTTCCTGGTTGGTGACTATACGCTCAGTTGGAGCAAGAGAAGCTAATTGATGATTACTCACTAAAAAAAGATGGTCATGTTAACTAATGTGCCGATCATTGACAAAATAATTACAGGCAAACAAACTCTCTTTTTCTTTTTATTTAGCCTATACTTTCCCACTGCTGGGCAAAGGCCTCCCCAACTTCTTCCAGGTATTCTTTTCTCGAGCCACTTGAACCAGTCCTTGCAGTAGGCATTTAGGTCATCTTGCCACCTCTTCCCAGGTCAACCTCGGCGGTGTCGTCTATCCTCAGGTGGAGACTCTTGTCCAATGTATATTGATTTATTTAAAAATTAATCCAATTGAATTTTATTTAATTACGATTGTTTTCAAAGCTTACTTTTGATGATAATATGTCATCACTATAATGATGCACGTCATTTCTTTTCTTTATTTAGATTTTCTATTAATTAGATATGTAGTCATGCCTCTAATTTTTTGTCCATTAATTTTGATTATCAAGTCAAATGACATAAAACAGTACCTATTAAGAATTCATGAATTAATTATTTAAGTAGGTACTTAAATAACGATAATGATGTTGGTTCATTTGTGATAATTATTTTAAATTCGATGTTGTATGAGTCACTAACCAGTTTTTCTATTATTTTAATCAGTTTCCTCAAGTTGACAGCTAGCTTATTTCTTTGGAGAGCAGTGATGGCCGAGTAGTAACGGTCCCAACTTAGGTCGCCGGTTCAAACCCAGCCAGGCGCATTACTTTGTCTTTGTTAATTTATTTCATCACCACTGCTCTCAAAAAGGTGAAGGAAAACATCTTGAGGAAACCGGTAGGTCCTTGAACCAAAAATTTGAAGACATGTGACGTTTACCAATCCGCACTGGGCCCGCGTGGTGGATTACGGCATTCCCTCTCCTAGAGAGAGGAGGCCAAAGTAGTGGGAACATTAAAAGGCTGATTATGCTGTCTGCTTTATTTCTAAAGCTCTTGTGGGTTTCTTACAAGAAAAATGCATTTTTCAGGATAAAATGTGACTTATGACTCGCAGGGATAATGTAAGATTGTAGGTTTCCTTTCTTCGATTTGACAGTATGACGTGACGTCACAACATGGCAATCGATCCTATTCGTATTTGGAACGCATTGTATATCGCTTTCCGCGTCTGTCTGCTTATCCGCTAACTCCTAAACCATATAGCAGATTTTGATGCAGTTTTCACTTATAGAAAAAACAATAAGCGAGGAAGGTTTCTGTGTATAATTTGCTCCTGTATGACGTTGGGGCAGGTTACTAGTGGATCAGCTCCTACGATCCCCGGTCCATGTGTGGGAGGTGGTTTTTAGTTAGTAAGAGTCTGACAGACCCCTTCATCCATGAGGATTTTCATGAAAAAAAGGTTACTAGTGGACAATAAGTTGGTATGATTGTATCATTATTTTAATAAATAAGATCTGGTAATGTTTTGTAGATCTTTCTTTTATGCTGTGATGAATGTCCTAAAGGTCATTGTGGATGCCTATTGTTTAATAATTCAATGGATCTCATTCAATTATAGAAAACCTATTTCTATAATTGAATAGAATCCATTCAAAATCTAATGTCATTTATTCAAATTTTGCTGAGAATCAGCACTTTTGAACGGCAATATTTACTTATAGAATGTGGCTCTAGAGCGCTAAGGGCAACTGAAGGAACACTGATGGGTTTTTAATCTGTTAAAGTCTGACATGCCCTGCTCTCGCCCCACCCAGAGGAGAGAAGTTATTGTATGATTTCCCACGTAAAAATAAAAAGGCTTTTCTGATCAAATTTCAAATTAAATATAATATTCACGGCATACAATATGCACTTTCAAACGCTAGAAGCTAGTGTTCGGTTCCAGTTGGTTGTTTCGTGTATGGAGAAGAACTGGCAAGAAACTCCATGGTTTCAGATCACTCTGTTTCTTTTTACCGCTGTTTTATTTCGCTTTTTAACCCTTATGATTTATTTTTAATAACTAATAGCTCTGTTCGCCTTTCAATGAGTGTTTAACACGTATTCTTTTTAAAACAAAATTGGATTAATAGATAAATGCAGATGGAAACAGATGTAGGAGGTTTTTACCCTCAAGGGATCACACTCAATGAAATAATGACTTGTATTTTTTCCCAATACATATTTATGATTTAAGATAAAAAGCTGTATTAATTGCTAGGGCATGGACACTGGGGAGACCGTTGTACAGCCTCCTTAGGACTGTACCCTAACAGGCGTTGCACAGAGGAGGATCTGGAATGGTCTTTTAAGAGGTAACAGCGCCCTTCCTATATGCTGATAGTGATCACTGTGGTGGTTTTACTGAGGTGAAAATCCCATACTCCAAAACTTATCCCCAAAGTCCGCACGCCTTTTGAAGGTTTCCCCTCGAAAACAAAAAACAAGGGCATGAACAGTGATGGAGACTTCTCCAGAGTATTATGTTTATCAGTCTTAGTCAAGGCTAACAATATTATAAAATTTTATCTATCACCAATGGTCAGGTGCGCGTTTTAACTTATCAGCGTAATCTTTATTAGTATGGATATTTTTTTTCCGAAACACATTCTTTAATTACATATCTACATTATGTAATTTATTCTCGTGAAATCAGCTGCAAAATATTTTGCAAATACGAACGTTATAAATAACAATTTTACACGTAAAATTAAACTAGTTATGAATGAAATACCGAAACAATCTCAGACGTCAAAGCTTCTTTTAAAATCCATACAGGAAATATGTAATGATCAAATTAGTATATATGAGAACCATGGAGTTTAGTGTCTGAGATGGTCTTTTGAGGAAAGAACCACACAGATTTAACTAGTTCGCCTCACCGTCAACGATTGTATCACTGCTTTCCACCAGATGGGATCGCAGTCAAGTACTGCTAAAATATCAATTAAAAAAAAAAAAAATAAGTGGACCTGTCCAGTCAGTGTAAGCATTTGTTAGTATTCATGTAGCTCAACTTAGGACTACACTTGTACTATTTCTTATTCTTTGGGACTACTAAGAAGCTCAACTCAGGATTGCTGCTTCCAAATTAGAGCTACTGCAGTATTACCGGTCTAATCTATAAATGTAATACATAAGTGATATATAAAAGGCAACTGCTACTGACTGATTCGTCTATCAACACACAGTTCAAACCATTGAACGGATTGCGCTAAGAATTCGCCAAAATTCATTCCGTAAGTGAAACGACAGATCTGATACTCGTCCTAGAAGGCAAAAGGCAACTAAAGGAAGTTAGGTGTGGTTTTAGTCAGTATAAGTCTATCACGCCCCGCTCCACATTAAAAGGGTATCAATTGAAGGTTCAAAGTTTGTACAATGCGTTCCAAATAAGAATAGGATCGATTGCCATGTTGTGACGTCACGTCATACTGTCAAATCGCAAGAAAATGGGCATTGAACAACTCGGAGAAGAGCAAAATTGAAGAACTGGATTCTGATTAAACTTTTCCATACACAGTTCATAAATAAATTAAATTTTAAAATTTATTGTTTTTTGCACCTTATTAATTCTTCGATTTGACAGTATGACGTGACGTCACAACATGGCAATGGAAAAAAAAACATATTTGGAACGCATTGTATGGAAAAACCTATTTTCGCGGGCGAAGCCGCTGACAGAAGCTATTCTGATGTATAATCATAGCCTTAGGTAGATACTAATATTTGGTTACTCCTATAGTTAATGATATGACTAATGAACAAACGAGGTAATCTCAAAGCAACAAGTTTAACTCCATTCAACTTAGTTATACTTAGGTGTGATTACATAGTCTACCACATTGCTTATACAGCGCGTCACCAGTTACCCAACAGGCAATTTTGTTCACACATGTTTTAGTATTCAAAAGACGTTGTACGCTTGCCTTGACATGTTTTGTATACCGTGGACATGCTATAGACCAGGGGTGGCCAACTTTATTCGACCCACGTTCTACTGTTTACTGGCTAGACTCTGCAAGATCTACCAATTACAAAATCAGACGACTGGCCTGTTGGTCTAGTGGTTAAGTGGCCCTGACTACTATGCCGGAGGTCGTGAGTTCGATTCCCACCCAGGACAAATGTTTGTGTGATGAGCACAATCATTTGTTCTGTGTCTGGGTGTAATTTATCTATAATATATAAGTATTTAGAAATATTTTAGTATATTTATCAGTTGTCAAGTACTCATAACACAAGCTCTGCTTAGCTTGGGACTAGACGGCGTTGTGTGAAAAATAAAAAATAAAAACTTAACTACCTAATATTTGCGATTTTTTCTCAACAAAAAAGGAATTACGGGGCGTCCAGGTAATAGAATGTAGCGACAGATAATAGCTATCTATTTGCCGTCGCGATGCCGAACATTTAGGCTAAAAGTACTATGTAACTAATTCTTTCGGCCTAAGGGCCCTTGCCGGCGACTTTTTGTTAAGCGCGCGGCAGCATCGCTACTGACGCGCGTTAGTCGCGTTTGCGAGCGCTATAGAAAAGATGCCAACGCGCTACAGCATCGCTGCAAAAAGTCGCCGTGGGCGAGGGCCCTAAAAGTTAACACGCTATCGTGTTCGACTGGTTGGTCACCCCTGCTTTAGATATCGAATAACCAAATAGAGTTATCATTTACTAAGCCAATTGCTTTACACATGTCTTGTGATTCAAACGGTTTTGAACATGGTTTTCCTATGTCTAAAACCCCGAATTGTGTTGTGTTGAAAGCCTAGTAATTTCCTATTGAATAATTTATGATTGTTTGACCTAGTACCTTTGAATCACGACACAGTGGTTTTAGAGTAGCAATGTTGCGCTTGAGTTGGGAGATTTCGGAGGTAAAACTTTTAGAATTAAAGATTTACAATCACTGAAAATATTTGGGGCCTTACCATGACATGTTAAAATTACTAACGTGTAGGCGAGACAAAGGGATGGAGCTAAACACCCTATATAGCTCCGTCCCTTTAACAGTTCAGTTTAGGTCGTCAAATGGATCGCGGTAAGAGCTCGGGGTAGGATCTCTGAGCTGACAGACTAATGATAGGGACAATTACTGATCATTACCCTATGAACAAACACCTTTTTTGAGGCGCCACAGACAACCAAATCTGCAAAGCTGCTTTAGCGTCAAGGATTCAGTCGCTCACGTCATCCTGAAATGAAACGCCATGACTTCCGAATGTGCACAAATCCGTGGAACAGTCAGATTGCTGTGACCTAGGTAGAAAGTGGGCAAATTTAGACTGAACATGTTAGCCAGGACCCCCACGCCCACTAGATCGAGTAGGTGTCTAAACACAGATAATAGAGGCCAACGACAACATACGGCAACATCCCTTAAATAGGTAATATAATTATAGAAAATTCAAGTTATCAGGGTCCAGGCATATCAATCTGAAAGTTTATCAACCTGTGAGAGGTGGCATGAAAAAAAAATTAAAAACAATAACTTTCACACAACGCTAGATGGCGTTGTGTGAAAGTTATTGTTTGTGATTTTTCAAAACTAAGCAGAGATTGTGTTATGAGTCTTAGTCAACTGATAAACATATTTATATATTTCTAAATACATATATATATTATAGATCAATTACATCCAGACACAGAACAAATGTCGTGCTCATCACACACAAACATTTGTCTTGGCTGGGAATCGAACCCACGACCTCCGGCAGCATTCAGGGCCGCTAACCACTCGACCAACAGGTCAATCAATTCATTAATTTAGCTGCATAATTATTTCATATTTTATCAATATCATGTTTATTTTTAGTTCATTTTTTTTTCTTTTTCATTGCAATTTAAATAACTGAGTTATGCTAATATATAATTTTTCTATTTTTGGATTATTATTTTTTTATTCCATAAGTATTAAAGATTCAAAGATTCAAAAGCATTTATTTCAAATAAACCATTTACAGGCACTTTTGAAATGTCAAGAAGTCAACCAGTCAGAAAAAAAAAAATGATGCTAATTGCACATTCCAAAGCGTAGATCTCCATGGAGAAGAATGTGCAAGAAACTCCATGGACACTCTTTTCAATCATGTTTTGTAATTACAAATATCTCTGTTACATGTTTCTGGTCGTTATCATGTGAGAACAATGTAAATACAGTAAAAATAAAAACTAAATATATATATATTAAAATAGCAACTGGCAGCTAAGAGATGACCAGTCTCAACTGACAGTCACAGTCACAACTGACTGCCTATTTTATGCGATAATCGTGTAAGGGTGTTTTTAATATCGTGTGGTTATCATCACGCATGCGGCATTGCTCCACACGCGTAACGTCACCAAATGTACATTTCATACAAGTTATTCATTGTAATGCGTGGAATACGCACACGGGACGCGTTTTTTTTGCATTTTGAAATTTTCTGCATGCGGAAAATTTTCTTCTCATCTTTCTTTATACATTTGTGATGTTATTTTTTTATCTGTGAATCATCAAATAGGTAACTTTTCCCGCTCTGTGCGGGGGTGTCCGACTTTTACTGACTAAAACTGACAGTGTTTCTTCAGATGCCCTTTATTGTGGAGGCTGCGGTAGTTCCTTCGAACATCAGCATCAATTATAATAAGTAAATAAATACATTTTTTTATTCATTTTACTTTCTAAATTGGTAAAAATGTTGGTTAAGGTTTTAGCTGTCTGTGTGTCTATCCCCTGTACATCTTCAGAACTACTAGACAAATTTTCAAGAATCATCAAATTGTCACGCAATTCGATTAATGGTCCATGAAATACCTAACATAATATCACGCAATTCCACGTAAGATCGAAAGCAGAATGCAAACTCTCTCTGATGAAATTCTATTTGTGTTCAATTATAAAATTAGATGCACTTTGTATGCAAGAACCTCTTGTTAGGCCTCATTAGAGACCTCTGCAAATAGTTGGTGAATCATAGCATCGTACTCAATGTGGGTCAATTAATCAATCAGTGCTTATAAGTTAACTGTAGTTAGTGTCCTGGCTTCCAATAACAAGCTTGTAATGGTTTGTAGATAACACTCATCATTAGTCATTGGAGAATAGATCTTAATACTTATTTATTCAGAACCTAAGTTAATAAGCGTTATTTTTAAATCTGGGTAATAAATATATTTTCTATCGATTTTTTTTTGTGGAAAGTCTTATAACGCCTCCAGCTCTGAGTTTGACACTTCCAGTCTTGGCGGAGCGAAATAAATCGCACGGGTGTAACTGATTTTTACTGTCAAAAACCACCTATTTCAGGTATCGACCTTAGTGGGCCCCTTTCGTTTTGCTGACATCTCCTTGACGCTACCAATGTTTTTTCTACATCATCAAAATCAGTTGAGCAGATATTATGTATTTTATCTATGGGCCTTAGTTGCCTGACAATAAAGAAATAATAATAATATATTGGACTAGCGACCCGCCCCGGCTTCGCACGGGTGCAATGCAGATACCACCGCAACCGCTATGTCCCTGCATTTTAAATCTGTCATATCTTCGAAAATATTCATTTAAATCACATAGTGTAAAGCGTCATATTGATCTATATTAAATGCACAATGTTTTTAAGGTACTTAATTTAATACATTATTTTCATATATCTCGTAGGGTTCAACCAGGGTTTGCAATGTAAGCGCAAAAAAATGTGTTTATTTACGACATCACATTAGAAACCTCTAAAATTATCAGTGTTTCTCTACTATATTATGCGAGTCATCATCATCATCATCTTCCTGCCCTTGTCCCGTGTTATTTAAGGTCGGCGCAACATGTTTTTTATGCGAGTATTATACATAAAAACCTTCCTCTTGAATCACTGTATCTGTAAAAAAAAACGCATCAGAATCCGTTGCGTTGTTTTAAAGATCTAAGCAAATATAGGGACAGACAGCGGGAAGTGGCTTAGTTTTATACAATGTAGTAATAGTTAACTGGACAACTTAGCCTTCTCGCACTTCTACCACAGAGTAACCTACCTATCGACTTCAGACATTACTGCATTGTCGTGATCTATTTGACCCTCACTCACTGTTGTAGGTACTCGTAGGTAGGTTGGTAGTTGACGAGTCTGATTGGGATCGATAAGACTACGTGCAGTATTTAAGTGCTACCATGAACTTTAGCAATATAAGATCAGAAAGATAAAACATGAATTTGCAACTGCACTTCCCAATAAATCTAGGCAATACCTGCAAATAAAAATCACCCTTCCAATATTTTCGTACATAGGTAGGTATATCTTAAAGTCTGCCGTCAAAGAATTGCTTTCGAACCTAAAAGTTCCATTACGTGTCTGGCGAGGTCGCATTAAGTCTGTCTAGGACCAAACTTGCCTCTAAGCGAATCACGAGGGTTGCCAAAGCCTTGGATATCCTTTTTAGAATTGCGCTTTTTTTTGTTGAATCCTGTTTAGAAACATGCAAACTTTTGAGAGTTTGAAGCGAACGAAAAACTGAAGGCTATATACTTAAACCCTTATTTATATAGCCTTCAGTTTATTACTATATTGCGCACACGTGGGTCACGTACGTCGATCAGGGCGCGTCGGTCTACATACATTTTATATATGGCAACTAGACTTGCAGAGCTACATTAGATCCACGCTACGTAACGCGCCGCTACGTACAAATCAGGGCGTGGTCCACGTGTGCGTCGGTCTAGTTTAGTTCTTGCTTCAATGTCACCTGAATGCTGTGCACCTGATCCGACTACGTGAGACTCTCATCCAAAGATTGTCAAAGAAAGCAACATTGCAATGAAGTGTATAATGTTACCACCTTATCCAGCAAACGTAAACTCCCTTATCAATACCATTACCTTCAACAAATTCTTAGTAAACATCGTTCCTAGCACCATAGTTTATTTTAAAAGCATGTGTCTTTGTAGGAGGCAATGCGCTCAACTTAACGTAAACATAGCCAACAGTGATATGGAATTGTCAGGCGTGTTTACATTATCTTCCTTTGATGTACTTGCTGCAGTAACTTCAGAAACATTAGTTAAGTGAATGGTGGGTGCATTATCTTTGTGGGTACAGACAGCTGAATCAATGAGTTACCCTTTTCATATTCAGAAAAGGGGTAATTAGTTGATGACGTTATCCATACTAGCTTCACGCTTGAGGGAACGGACTTACACTCCAACCGCCGGGATCCTGACCCCGATTTCCAACCACCGTAGGCGTGAGCTTGCGAACGACGAGCAATGGGTAGTTCGCCATCCGATAACCGTCTGGATCGAGTCGTCGACGGCGCGTAGTGATCCACGCGCGCCTCAAAGAGATGTCAGCAAAACCGTAGGGGCCCAGCAGGGTCGAAGCCTACTGGGGACATGGTTTGGCTTCCGAAAGGGAAACCCGTTGACCTGCAACTCACGGCAAAGAAGGAAAATAAGAGTGGGTTATAAGTCAGTAAAAGTGACACGCCATCTCGCCCCGCCCTGAAGCTGCAGAACTCATGAATGATTTACCGCCTTTTTTTTCTGCAGACAGTGAAAATAGGTTTCTCAATTTTGTTTGTTTATACGAATATTGTTTTAGTAAGACTGTCCAAGTTCCTGATTTTAGCGAAAATCGTGGGACATACCAATTTTTGGGCAGGTTTTGGTTTTAATTCGTTTCCTTTGCGCAGGGGTCCTTTTTTACTTTTCACGACTTTGTTGTATCTCGTTGTGGTCTCCGTTTCTGGTCTTTAGATTTTTTTTTTTGTGAATTTTCAAATCACTTCTTTCGTTCTAAGTGGTGCGAGAGGGAGTGTCAGTCTTTTAACTAAAACCCGCATATGTTCCTTATGTTGCTTATTGCGTTCTAGGGCCACTGTAACTGTTTCGAATAATCCCGCAGTCTATCGAACAATCCCACATTTGTCTTCTTCGACATATTCTATTAAAGTTAACAGTGCAGTTGCACTCTACTAATGCTAAAGTGACTAACATTTCTTTGTAAAAGAGGGTAAATGGGTTATGAATGATTTAATTAGTAGCGTAGTATCTAAGGTATTGAATAGACTTTTGGATCACTAAACTTCTACTATACAGAAATTTTAGGCTCTTTAGCATTGGTAAAGTGCAACTGCTCTTTTAACCCCTGACTGTACATTAACTGCTGCTAGTGTGTCATTATTCATACTTATTAAAAAATAATAACATGTTTTTTTTAATGTTTCTACGTACAAGAAATTACTCTTGTATCGATTGTGCGTTCACAAACACATAAACTCAGATACACAAGAGACCTAGACACGCTACAACTATCTGTAGGCCTTAGAAATATTTGTTCCGTGCAAGAATCTCACCTGCAACACGCAGCGCAACAGTCAAGCTAGAACTACATTAGATCGACGCACACGTGTAACACGCCTGCCCCCCTAGCCAAGTTAAAACCGTTTCGTTTCGATTCTCTTTTCGTTGATTGCCTCGAGTCGGCCACGCCTATTCCTTTATTCTGACGTCATCTCAACGCTCAGTCACGTGGTCAGAACAAAGGAACAGGAGGCGTGGCCTACTCGAGGCGATCGAGGAAAAGAGAATCGAATCGAAACGGTTGTAACTTGGCTAGGGGGGTTGATTTGTACGTAGAACGACTTCGTGAGGCGTGGATCAAGTGTAGCTCTACAAGTCTAGGTTACCATAATTTGCATAAAATGCATGGAGACCGACGCGCCCAGATCGGCGTATGTGGTGGTGGTGATCTAGCTTCGTTTGCTCAATCACTGCGCTAACTGTGCCTTCTAGTTATTTAGGTAACTTCCTTTACTGAAGTACCTACATTTCAAATAATTCCTTATTAGGAATACCTAGTTTACTGAAAACAGGAAAATAAATTTAAGGCATATTGAATGGGTTTTACCCAAGATTGGATTCCCAAAAGTACTCACATACTTACCTAAATTAAAACCACGGAATTGATGACGTTGTTTGAAAGTAATTTATGAAGTTTCCCTGTAGGAAAAATGATTGTACGAGTATTACTAATTTTAATCTTACACTTATTACTTTATGTTGAAATTAACTAGGGCATTAATTCTATGTATGGGGGAGATAGGACTAATTATAAAAAGTAGGTCAATTTTGTAGTGTGTTATATTTTTGGATAAAGTAATATGATTAAAAGTATGACTAAAATAAGTTGTGTGTTAATAAAAAAAATTAGTCGGTCTGTAAAAATTCAAATGCGATCCATAGGACCAAAAATTTTTTTTTGAGGTGGGAATTCATCGAATAACTTCTCTCGCTTTGAGTGGAGTGAGAGGGATTATCAGACTACTGACTAAAACCCATTTGCGTTCTTTCAGTTGCCCTTAGCGTTCGAGGGCCACGGTGACTCTTTCGAACGTTCGCGCAACCCAAAGGACCAATTAATAACGACGAAGAACAAATAATTGTACGATACCTTTATAAAAATCGAAGTATTCAATTATGAGTAAATTTAAATATCTTTCACCTCGCTAAGAAACTCGATAAGCAAAAAAAAATAAGAAACGAACTTTCCAGCTTTCAAGGTCTTTTAAAGGGGAAGTTGTAAAAAATGACAAAAATTTCACCGCTTAATATAAACTTTAAGAAATAATTGCTATGAACTTGAAAATGGTCTTGGGTTAACTTTGACCTTATGAAATCGGCTACAGTTCCGGTATGACTCATTGCCCTCAAAAATAAGGGTCAGTTCACATTGAGACGCGACACGACGCTGCGCGATGAGCGACTCAAAATATAACTTTATTTACTACACAAAAAGATACACATGAAATTTATTTATTTATTTCATACTTTATGCACATAAAGGTACAGAGGAGGACTTAATGCCTAAGGCATTTTAACCAGACAAAAAAAAAAAATTATGGGAATTCAGAATACGTTGCATCACGCAGCGCTGCTTCGGGAGGCTATCTTTTCATATAGTAAATATAGTAATATTTTGAGTCGCTCTTCGCGTGGCATCGCGTCGCGTCGCGTCTCGGTGTGCACTGATACTTAGAATAATCGCACTCATGGTTCGTTGTTTCGTGATTTTTGAGGGTCTTGACATGTAAACAAGATCTATTTTAGGACGTTTTTGTAAGCAGCTTGTGGTAACCTCTGACGTATTCATTTTTCAATAGAATCAGAGGTAATATAGTCAAGTTATGAGTAACTAGTATTTGACAGCGGTTTCATCCGCGTGGTTACAGTACATCCCCGTTATAAATTATACCTACATATGTTATTCTGATGTGTAAGCTATGCTGCTGTAGTTTCATCAAAATCCGTCCAAAAAGGACCCTCTACTCAAGGGTGGGACAGAGCAGAAAAAAAATTAGTTTAGATGTAAAAAAACAAATAAATGATTTGATTTGAGCTGATCGACATAGCCCGAAAAATCGCCAAACTTAAGTGGCAATGGCAGGGCACATTGCTCGAAAGGTTCTATGGTGATCACGTACCGAAAGACGCAGCGTTGGAAGGCCGCCCACAAGGTGGACCGATGATCTGGTGAGGGTCACGGAAATCCGATTGATGTATGATGCTTGAGGGAGGCCTATGTCCAACAGTGGACCTCTTTCGGCTGAAATGATTATGTGGAAATGACTGACATACTCAATACTAACTACGGTCAAGGTTACACTATAACCAGCCGAGTTCTCAGAATTATCGATTCTCTGTCATGTTTCCTCCTCGTTATCGACCGCAATAATTAAAAATAAACATCCGACCAATAGAAGCTGCTTCATAATGGCTGCATAGCAATTTTTAATTGCATCCAAAGATAATTAGTATACTTTATTTGCTCAGTTAAACACGGCGCACCGTAGGTCGTTGTGCATCGACCTTGGGCCAAGAATGTGGTCACTTACGTATGGCTATTTTAAACTCTAATACGTAAGATATAAGGTCTCATAAGGTTTGATGTGTGTTTTTCCACCTAGACGATTCTAGCGCATGTAAGTATGTAGGTGTTTAGCTCTGCGACGTTCTAAGTTAATAAAAGAACACTAAGGAACTATTGTGGTCGGTGTTCAACTGGATGCGACAGCTTTGTTCGGTTTTTGTTTAGTTTCTGTCCCTTCTAGTATCTGAACAGCCTTGTGATTTTATCTATGACAGCTTATGTACTTGAATATCGCAAATGCAAAGTCCTTACCACATATGATTGACATTCAGACTTGAGTAATAAACAGACTTATCTAATTACTTCAAAAACTACTAATAATAATTATTATTAAGAGTGAACACTCTAGGGCTATAAACATTTATTAATCTATGCAACAACCTACACACTACACAAAAACGTCAACAAAAAGTTCGCTCAAAGAAATCCTCTCGCCACCAGTTAGAAAGACCTCCCCCACTCCATGCTGTTTTTCTACAAAGTGATAAGACGAGGATTATAATGACCTCCCAAGGACCATGTTATAGTGGTCGGGTTAGTTTTAAATGGCATTGACCGCACACTCCACGTCTCAATGGTCAAAACGACTGAATATTGTTAGTTAAGTAGTCCGTTGTTGATCTTATTAAGCATTGACATAATTTGATTGACTTTTATATTAAATGCTTTCACCAGTATAATTAGTACCCAAAATTCTATAAAAAGTGGAAAAATAACATAAAAGCTAAGGACCAAAGTCAGATTGCAGAGAAGAACTAAGATTAGATTTTGTTCCTTCGAAACTCAACCGTTAAAGTAATCGAGGAATGTTATTCGTTTACTAAAGCAATCGAGCAAAATACCTGACATAATAAACAACATTTACGAACAAACAATAATAAACTTAATCCAAGATTTATTAAGCAAATTGCCTACTTTAGCAAAACGTTCGCAAATACATTAGTGACAGTATCACGCAACAATGCAGACTTTCATCTAACCGTTGTTGCGGTTACAAAACTGTGATTCATTCGATTATACGACGAACAATCGTATAGTGCAACCCGGCTTTACTCACTCAGGCATTGACACGATTTGTGTTATGCTGTTAGAGAATCTGAATAGCTCATTTTTTGTTATTGATATGCTCGCCTTTGACCACAATATCACCCGATGGTAAGCGATGATGAGTTCGATGATGGAGCACACTTGCCTAGTGCAAGGTGTGTTTCAGTAATATTAAATAAGACGTGTGCTCCTAAGCAAGGCTAAGGGAATACAGTAACTGTAACCATACTAGGGATTTCAGTCAAGTGTCGGACCATTATATACGATATTTATTGGTTAGAAAGAGAAAGACCGTAGTGTTGAAGAAGGATTGGTTTTTGTTATAGGTACTCCAACAACCTAAAACGAAGGGGTATTTATGTGAAGTGAATAACTTCACATAAATACCCCTTCGTTTTAGCTATCAGGAAACACAAACTGGCTGGGAATTCTACTCCTTAGCTGCACAATAAATTGATTTTCTGTATGTGAACTTGCTCATGATTTTTATTTTCGTGTTGATTGACTTCTCTTCAATTTTTAAGAGGATCTTTTTAAACAAGACCAGCCGCTCGGCTCGATTTTTACGGTTCAGCAATACTTGCTAAAGTCTTTCTGTGGACGAGTGACCTTCCATTGAGTGACTGAGACTCCTTCGTATCTTGGAAATCGCGTTAGTTTTTTGGTCCCGGCTGTCATTTGAAGAACTTTGGCAGTCGTTGCAGATTGCCAGAAGCCAGAAATTCTGACATTATTCTTGCCAAGGGGAACCTTGTTACCCAATTATTGGGTTGTACTCCATTGTAAAATACTGGTAGTGGTTACTGGTGGTGGGCTATTCAATTATATGCGGTTCGGCTGAAAGCTGGGACCTAATCATGACGTGTCAAGCGTGCTGACAAGAAGGAGGCATGGAGCTATACACTCTATATAGCTCCATCTCTTTAACACTTCAGTGTAGGTCCTCAAATGGATCGCGTTAAAAGGTCGTGGTAGGGCGTGATGTTGCCTCCTTGACAGTAATGTCATTCGTCTTGTCTTGTCTTGGAATGTGCAGGTGGTTGTGAGAGGAGTAGGAAAGAATGTAAGGCATGTCTTGTAAGGGGCTCCGCATGACTCATGCTGTGTAGGAATGACTAACCTGTCAGCAGATGTGGAACCGGGTCTTACTGAACAAGGTGCGCCAGTACTTAGCAAATCGTCATTCGCGGTCTCTATGATTCATTGCCATAACTGATTTAAATTGCTGACGTAGATCTTTTATTGATAAACATGACTCCATTGGCCCTTATACCAATTTATTTGAGAACTGTGCAACTTGCCTTCTGCCATAGCCTTTATTAGTCACAATCTCAGGAGCCCCCTTTTTGGTATATCATCTCTCACTATATCGTGTCTTTGGCCTTTTGCTACTCTTATAGCCATCCTCTCAAAATTTTCATCATGTTAATTTTCTAAACATGATTCTTCTTGGCATAAAAAGAAGCTTGGCATGTAAGTGAAAAATGAAACTCACTCAGACAGCCCCGTCAGCGTTTCAATAAAGTCCCAGACATTCGTCTGAAATGTCTTTTACGTCATGGAATTTGCAATAGTCACGTCAATTGAGCATTAGAGCCTTCCAGTCTATGCCAATAATACTTGTAGGAAAGGAAAAGCGTAGAGTCAATGAATAACATCGGTTTTTATTCTAAATGTCTTCTACTCATGAATCAATTGGCAATTGATTGGTTCAAATTGTTATTAGATGAAGCTTCATATGTCAAAGTAATATTCATCGTTTAGGATGTTAATGTTTGGAAAAGTTGCATTGTAGATAGGCGCATAATTATACCAACCCGCACTGGGCCCGCGTGGTGGATTACGGCCCATTCCCTCTCTGCTATGCAATATTACAGCTCAAAATCATGTCAAGCAATCAAATGCTCTCTTTTATATGCTCCCAGGATCATCTAGAGAGGAGTTCTCGAGTACCAGAAGGCTGATTATGCTAAACAAATGCAGATTAAAAAGTTTAGCTGTCTTGATTATTGAACAGGCCAAGTCTAGCCTCTTACAAGTTGTAATTTCTAAAGGACCCAGATCGCATAGTTTCCCCAAAGTTGATGGTCGTTACCAGCAACATTTTGAAGCTATGATGTATAACAAGGTTTCGATTGTAGACAAACATTATGTGAGGCTTTCCTAACGTCTTCATAATATCTTAAAATCATCATTATTCCGGTGTGTGAGAGAGAGAGAGACAGGTAAAGTAGGGCCTCAGAAACCAGATAGACCTGACCTAATTAGAGGACCATCGGGTAAAGTGGCATTCACGAGGACCAGCATTGGATTTGGATTTTGTCTACCTGACCAGACAAACAAACAGGCAAAAAACAGTGTAACTAACGAATCCCACGATGCGTGCAATCCTTTTGCCTTCCAATTTTATTACTGCAGTGCGTGACCAGTGAGATTAATTAAAGTTTAATATCGAAACTAATAGTATTGCGAAATTGTGGTAATCTTACGTAGACGACACGGTATTTTTGTGCAATTAATTTACTTTACGCTTATTTTCATTCAAGTTTTATTTGTATTTCGATAGTAAATGGGATAAATATTAAGTTATGTTTTCACAATTAATGTACATAAAAACCACTTTTAATGTTCTGTAGAGAGGAAGTCTGAAAGTGGAACTGGTGATTGAAAAGTTGTGTGGAAATCGTTTATCAGGGTATAGGAATCTCCGGAATGGTTCGAAAAAGTCACGTCGGCTGTGGAACGCTAAGTGCAACTGAAAGAACGCGGCAGGATTTTAGTCGCTAAAAGTCTGACACTCCCTATTGCTCATCCCAAAAAAAAATTGTAAATTCCTCGTTAAAGTGTTGAGCATCAATGGAATAGGGAAAGACAAAAGAAATGATGGGCGGATATAAAACCAAAAACTTTTGGTTTTATTAGGAAGAAGACATGTCATGTTGTGCAGATCCTAAAAAAAGGAGTTAAAACTTAGACTACCACATTTTACTTGACACAGATAAGTAAAAGTAAATACAAAACACCCTGTGATGTCTAAAAAACTTTTAGAAATCAACCGAAATGCAATTTGTCAAACGAAGTCAGACAGATTTGTTACATTTTATTAAACCTGTAAAATATTGGTCCTACTGACCGACTCGCCTTACTTTTGTTGCGGTCAATAGTTTGTTTATTTGATAAGACACAAATTCCAAGTCTTCACAACAAATCACTAACAAACGGGTTTAGTTTGAAAAATACAAGTTCATCTCAAAAATATTATTAATCTTGAGTAGATAATCGTAGCCTAGTCTTGTGTTAGTCATTTATGAGTTTATGACGCATAGAGTTAATATTAAACTTAATAACAGCTACTAATTTGTGCCCAGGGTCTTTAATAGCCCATTGGACAAATTTCCCTTGAATAATCAGAATGAGATATTTAATGTACCCGCCCATAGGTAAGGAGTATTCTTAAGGGGAACCTGTAATGGTGCCCATTGTAATGGGCATAAACCTGTTAGGGTCTTCTATTGTGACGTTACCTTTTGTATATTTTTGTACCAAAGGAGTAAGAAACAAAAAATTTTTGGTCCTTCCGTTCAAAATTATTTTTGAACTTCGAAGTTACGTGACGGTTGTCAAACGAAAATGGAAGAATAGAACGTTTTACTCCAACAACTCCCAGGAATCATGGGACGAGAGTAGGAGAAGACGACACGGTATTGGAAGCTTCCGAGATTGAAGTATGAAAATCTATGACACCCGACCTAGATAAGAACGATTTTAACAGACAAAAGACACGTGTCTTACTAAATACAGTTCATAAGCAAGCACAAACATTTACACAGATGCTTCATGCCATAATAAAACATTGTTTAAAATAATATCGAAACTTTCCTCACAATCTCCTTTAAAGAGAACCGGCCTTTCGCTTCGTTGCGAAATAACAAGTTTAAATACTTGCCGTTATATCGGCCGAATAGATAACAATGAGTCATTGTGTCACAGTTTCTCCATACACTACCGTCTGACCGGTGACCAGTTCGTTCATACAAAAAGGGTGCTTAATCAACGCTATTCATAATGTGTATTTGCAAGGGGTTGAAAATCGAATACACGTGCAGTAAAGGGTTGAGCCCTATGGCTGTGTATTGATCGTGTAATCTATTCTGTAAAATGAATAGAACAAAGAAAATAATATGAAATTATATTTTCGTATTATGCCATTGGCGGGTTTCTACTGTCTATGCAACAGCAGGCGAGCCATGGCGCCAACTACGCGTGATTGGACGTCGTAAAATCCATCAAATTCTAATCAATATTCCTAAAATGTAATCATGACAATGCTCCACTGTCTTTTATGCTTTTGTTTCGACAAATGTTTAAAAAAAGATCCCTAAAAGATCCCTAAAATATCCATCACCCTAATGCAATTTTCAGTTATTTCATTTAGCAATGTCAGTATGGAAGATCAAAACAAATAATATTTTGAGCTTTTGCATTTGAATTTATTGTCTGGCGTCTGGGTGGCAATTTATTATGCGTACGCGGTGGTCAAACGGTTAATAGCGATGCTAAGAGATACAAATGCTTTCGAGCTCTCGCCTCAGCGTCTGACCCTTAATAAAGTCTCATATACAAAAGCTCCAAAGATAATTTATTCGCAAGTCATGCTAGGTTGCCTAAAATGGTCAGGCCCCCGTCTATGCCAGATTCAACTCTATAGCAGTATTCTGTTCGATACGATTGCTGTCTGACCTTCGACTTCCCCTTCTCATCAATTTTACTCAACCCTAATCTTAGCTTAAAGATTGTCAGATTTTCAAGTTCCCGACTCTTTCTGTTCTCGTCAAAGAAATTTAATTCATACTGAGCTTAATGGCTTTATAAAAATAGATTTGGAGGTCTTTTAAAAGCGTAATCTTATGACCTGGTGTATCTTACGTGTAGTCACGAACTTCCAAAACAAAGCCCAAACTAAATCAGAACGCATCGTGTATTCGCGATTAACTTCCAAAGAATTCGTGGTTACTCACACAATGAAAGCTAACAATATTTCACACTAAGCCGGTACGGGTCAACACTCCATGACTCACCCGCTCCTAAGGTGAGTTGATGAGAGTACGCATGATGTAAACCAGCGGTTTTCAATCTTTTTGAGTAGGTGATAACTTTGTTGAAAAAAATAAAAATTGTGGCGACCCCTAGGATCATAATAAAGCGGTGAGTGGGCCGGACCTACTGTGCTCTTATCATTTCTTGTTTTATCTTTACACCTAAACTGAATCTGATTCAAATCACACATTAATAGGACTATTTGTGTCTCAATAATAGATCCAAGATTAGAAAAAATATTGATTTACTGAAATTATTATATTTTATTGTAGGTTCATGCAAGTAAAAAGTAAAGGTGGTGCACCTTTACTTTTTACTTGGCATGCTACCGCGACCCCCCGAGTAGACTAGTGACTTCGACTTCGAGACACCCATAGGAGTCGTCACCCACATGTTGAAAAACACTGATGTAAACTAACACATTCCAGTGCTAAGTGGACGACGTAAACATTGTGGCTGAATGGTTGATGGTGTGTAGGGATTGGGAGCCTTTTTCTGCAAGTGACGAAAGAAATGTCGGGTGTCCAGGAACCCAAAGGCAATAATACTGAATAAGAAGTAGAAATATTCAAATAGATTGCATTAATGATTCGGTATAATACACTGGTAGTATTAAAAACAGAACAGGGTGCATATCTGATCCTAATCTTAGGATTAGTAGACCTCAAAAACTACTGCTAAGCCTGGAACCAAATAAACATGGATTATATATATAAGAGTAACATCGGTGGATCACAGATCTCCGACGGAAACCTCCACATCTGTAGTTTATCACTAAACCACTTTTGGTGTGGTTACTAGGAAGTCGAGGAACGCCTTCTATTTTGAGACAGGCGTGAGGGACGTGCTAATTTATTGCGATCCAAGCTTTCCATATGTTTACCACCTCTGGTTTATACAGAAGTTCCTCGATGAATGTACGCGCTACGGATATAGAAGTGAATGCGGAAAAGAATATAAATCTAGGTAAACCACATACTTGAACACTTGATAAGCAGTAAGCACTTTGATGCATCGCATTGTGCAGTGTTATAGGTTACGTGGATGTTATTTTAGCGATTAATGAACTTGAACCTGATGATTTACATTTAAAATCATGCCGTGTTTTGTTTATGGATAATTGTAACGTCTGTTCTGTTTGTCATTGGCTACGAGAGAATTCCGATGAACTTCCAAGAATAATAGTCATATGAATAAAATAAACAAGAAGTTCTGAGAACCTCCCATAATTTTACGTAAGGTTTTCCATCGAAACAATAACCTAAAACTAACTTGACAAACCATGGGATATCTATAGGTTATACCTGGAATTTAAACCTGCCATGCCGTCACTGCGGAAACGGGTGTGCTGCGCGTGCGTTTATTAAGTTTGGGACATAAATAGCTAGTCGGATTTAGTCAAGAAGTTGTAGAATGGAGTGCTTGAACATAATCTTTATGGAATCCTCAATAATAGTGAGGGGGATCAGCCAGTCATTTGTTGATGCGTAGATCAAAAGACCAATAATCGGTTATTGGTCATTTGAACAACGCAAGCGAGGAGCAACGCAAGGAGCAAGTCCTTATTACAGATCGCCGTTCTTGCATTTGAAGAACCTGTAGGAATGGAACACATTTTTTTGGCGCTACTGTCTAATCATCATCATTTTTTGACATTGTTCCGGAACACGTTTAACTCTTTCGAGGGATGTCTTATTTATTTATTTATTTATTTAAACTTCATGTACAGTAGTGGTACATAGGCGGACTTAATGCAACAAGGCATTCTCTACCAGTCACCTTTGGGTTAAAAAGAAAATAATGTGGTAGGTTTGCACAATAAATAAATAACAGATATTTTAAAAAGAACAAATAATAATATAATATAATATAATATAATATATATATATATGTAATATGTCTTGTATTTGTTGTACTTTAAATATGTTCACTGTACACATTAATCGCTCCAATAGCTTACTACTCCATGTCCCAAAACATAAATAGCTGTACGCATTAATTTTGCCTTGTTTATCAAACTGTGCACCAGTAATAACTGTAATCAACGCATACGTTTGTACGTCGTTGGAGTCAGAGATTGAATAATTTAGTTATAGGTCGTTCATGACTCATTATGTTTGCTTGTATGTTTTCGTCGCGCTTCCGAGTGTACGCATCAAGTCGTATGATTGGTAATCGGTTAATGGGTATGTTAAATTTAATTGTTTTTCGGTAACTGTTTATTTCAAAAAATATCTAGTCAATCTTCAGATATTTTCAGATTGTGTGAATCAGAAATAGTTTTTTCTCAATCCATGCATTCCTTAATAATCAGTTTCTTGATCCGACTTGCGATCTGGATTTGGCTTTTGAAAGTCATCTTATTTTGATAAATCTGCTGCAAAATAGAATAAACTTTGTTGTTTGCTTTATCACTCTGTCAAGTTCAAACTTTTGGTAAGGTCAACGGTGTGTAATCATTTTAACTTTCTGCGGACATAATTTGGTTTCTATTTCGAATTCTGTTTGCTTTAGCTTCTTGTGTTTCACGATTCAACTGCCTAGCCTTTTTCCATGTTGAGGTCGACTTCCAGTCTAGCTGCGTGCTGCTAAATACCAGTATTTTTCATGGAGCGACTATATTCCAATGTTGTGTTTAACCCATGTCTTCAATCTTTATCTCCTACTGTGTTCTCAATCAACTTGTCTTCTCTTTAGAATCAGAGTCATCTCGAACAAAAACGTTTTCACTTAAATCTGTGCAGACATGCACTTATCTCGATCAAGCATAATATCGTAAATAACTTTCAGTCCGTCTGTCCGTTCGTCCGTATCGCTCTCGCCTCGCTAAATAGCCGACCGATTTCATTAGCTGTGTACTTGTTGTGATAGGTATGAATAGTTTAGAGATGAAGGAATTTTAATAATACTGGTTTTATAAGCTGCGGATTAAATTATATATCTCTGGACATTGTTTGAATCTATATTAGTCTCTGCAACTGCACACAGCTTCCCAAGTTTTCTGCCAAATAGGTAATTACAACTTTTACAAGTTTGATTGTTTTTCTAGTTGTGTCATCATCGTCAAATCTTTTGTTTACCATCCACTTCGTAAAGTTATTTCTGCACATAGTAAATATTACTAATACATTATAATGTGTCATTTAACAATGAATTTCACATTAGCAGTGAATCGAAGGGACTTTACTCGACCTTTATCATTAATAGGTTATTGTGGCTTCCTGATTACTTAGAATAGTTTGTATGCGTAGTACTGTATTTCTAGGCATAATAATGTGTATTACCATTGTTGCAAATTCATTGTAATAAATCATATTAGTCATATTTCAATGGACTAGCCCTTCGTCCCTATATGGAGATATTGACTCACAGTTGTCATTGTCAATATGTTCATAAATACACATAGTTATCAGTCATTCTCATCTGTAATCTTTTGATTAAATAAGAAGAGAAAATGTCAATATGTTGTTAGTATTTCTAAATATTTGCAGTAGGTATTTACTATACTTTGATATGAAATCAAGTCTTTGCTTAAGAAAAAGTTACGATATATCGTCTGGTAGGGTAGTTATTGATAACCATAGATTTTTTTACTGGTAGGTAAGTTAGTTACACCTTAACTTTCCTGCTAAGTCAGAAATGGTGAACGTCTCAAATTCAGATGTTTCCCTTTTTTAAATAAATCAGTAGGTATCGATTTTGAATTGAAGCTCTTAAGTACTGCTGCAGTCCTGAATTAGGTAGCCAATACAACATTTGGTCCTTCAAGACTCAAAGGACCATTACTTTTGTTACAAGTTTTTTCCGAAGATTCCTTAAAAACAATTTGCGAATTGATAGAGTCGTTTTCTTTTTATGGCGTTGATAAAGGTTTTAATTTCAGAATGATGAATGGTTTAAATATCGCTATCTTTATAGAACCATCTCCGCTTTACCGTCGGCCGGCTCTATTAGGGTCATAATCGATTACAGATTTTATCGATACAGGGTGTCGGGGCATGTTCAGGCTATCATGTTTATCAGCGATGGTGTTCTGTTATCCTCATGTATTAGAATGATTGCATAAAAGTAAAATTCGCTGAAATTGTATGACTAATAGGAAAATTTGCAAGATTGACAGTCAATTTCCTACATATTGTGATGCGCATATAGAATACCTATTCAATATTAAAAAGATAAGTTATTCTTGTGGTATTGCTATATTGAATCAAATTGGAAGCAAATCATAATTGGCAAAAGGCAGATTGATTTTTACGACGAATTAGATCCAAGTAAATAAACATTTTTTTTTTTGTTTCTTACAAGTAACTTACATCAAATTGTACAAATCTGGTCCTTTTTTTTGAAGATGGGTAATCATCAAAAAACTTCTCTCGTGAAGAGCGGAGCGAGAGGGAGTGTCAGAATTTTACTGACTGAAACTTAGCCTAAGCCGGTTCATAAGTCTGTATTTCACATCGTCAATTTAGCTATTCTTTTCATCATTGTACCAATTTTAATTACTTCCCTTTTATTTTATTTATTTAACAATGCATTCTCTACCAGTCAACCTCTGGGTTAGAAAAGACGTTTCACTTTTAGACTTACACTTCTTTGGTGTCATTGATATCTATTATGATTTTTTACATCCTCCCATCAAATCAAAAGCCTTAACACCCTTAAACCGTTAATTTCGCAATCACTTTTGTATCCATATACCAACGTTGCGCAGAAAATAACAGCAAGCGTCACTTAGAATCAAGTTTTACATACAATGATGTATTTACAAACTGTTATTGTATGTGTGTAATTGTAAACAGCTCGATAATGTATTGTTTCGCCTTTATCATTCGCATCCTGTGAATGGTCGGGTTTAGATAAACGAGCTTTTGGAATACGATGACACAGAAGTATGTTTCATGTCTGTAGCAGGTCCATTGTTCTCTCTAACAGTAGTTTTAGTGGCCTTGATTTTTAGGTTTTTTTTATTATTATCACTATCGCACCTGATTGTAAGCGATGATGTGGTGGACGGTAGAACCACTCTTACTTAAAAGTAACCTATTCAGTTTTGACTTAAGAGCTCTAGGTTGTAGCTATCAGGAAAGACAGACTGTGAATGTGAATTCCATTCCTTAGCTGTACCTACGCACAATGAATGTGTTCCCAAAATGATTTCAGGTATGGGTGGAAGGTCCACCCTGAACCGTTAGCGCTTTGTCGGGTCTTTCCCTAAAATTCTTTTACGCATGAGTCTGAAAGTAATAATGGCAGCATTAGTACAAAAAAATTTGTTAAAGACCACCAAAAGGTTGGTGTATTTTGTATTGTAGAAAGAACCAGTGCATCATTTTCTTACCCGTATTCCAACGTGACTGGCGCAGCGTTGAAGGACCTCCCACAAGGTAGACCGATGACCTGGTGAGAGTTGAGAGAATCCGATGGATGCGAGACGAACAAGTCTGGTCGTTGTGGCGATACTTGGGGGGGAGGCCTATGTCCAGTTGTGGACGTCTTTCCGCTGAAATGATGATTATGATTCCAATTTATTTAAGGTCGGTATTTGTCTTTTTCGATACTTCTTATATGTAGAGTAGTCAACTTAGTAGGAACTTCTTTTCTAACCATATCATCTTTTACACAGTCCGAAGAACCAGAGGTAAGAGCAGAAACATGAAAATAGAAAATGCAAACACGTTTTTTTTTTGTAGTAACAGTATAGACCGAAGTTTTTCCCAAAGTATATCTATCTATCAGCAAATAGAAAGTAGTTATAGGGTTCTAAATATCTTCTTCCTGCCCTTATCCCATATTACTTGGGATCGGCGCAACACGGTTTTTTCTTCCATTGTATCCTGTCACCCGTCATACTATCACTAACTCCCTTTTCGTTCATATCACTCCTCACACAATCAGAACTCTTTTAGTAACAGGCGTTTCATCTATCCTCTTCACATAACAAACCATGTACCACCAAACCAAGGCAAACGATTTTCTTTCAACTTTTCAGTTACTGGCGCCACTTTCAAACTTGCTATTGCCCTATTGCTGCAAAAAATATTAGATCGCGAGTTCAAACTTAGACAAGCACTTTACTTTGTGTAATTTATTTCATCATCACTGTTCTCAAAACGGTGAAGGAAAACATCGTGAGGAAACCGACCATGTCCTAGAATCAAAAATTTTAAGACATGTGATATCTACCAATCCGCACTGGGCCCGCGTGGTGAATTCAAATTCAAATTCAAATTCAAAGCATTTATTTCAAATAAACCATTTACAGGCACTTTTGAAATGTCAAGAAGTCAGTCTGTCAGAAAAAAAAAAATGATGCTAATTGCACATTCCAAAGCGTAGATCTCTATGGAGAAGAATGTGCAAGAAACTCCATGGACACTCTTTTCAATCGTGTTTTGCAATTACAAATATCTCTGTTACATGTTTCTTGTCGCTATCATGTGAGAACAATGTCAATAAATTAAAAATAAAAACTAAATATAGATATTAAAATAGCAACTGGCAGCTAAGAGATGACCAGTCTCAACTGACAGCGCCCGTTCACGGACCTGACGCGAATATTAGCACCACTCAGCTCAACCATTATAAAGGGAACCGAATGATCCAACACACGCGCCACCATCAGTGAGACATTTGAGTGAGCATGACAAACTCTCAACTGCCATGCTCATTTATGTCAAACAAGTCCAATAATAACCTAAAAACCATAAAATAGCTCCATGGTACTCACATTTACAAACTTTGAAAACAAATGCTTCTACATTATACAATACTAAATACAATAATAATAATAATAGTTTCAAAACTAATCAATTTGTACACCCCGGTGGTAGTGGAGCTGGACCAGCATTGAGCCAAGCATTTTTATCTTGAATATAATCCTCCAACTTATAATATGCTTGCCTGCATAGTGTGCGTTTAATACAAGATTTAAATTTCGTTTCATTGAGTTCTAATATTTGTGGAGGTATTTTGTTATAACATTTCAAACAGTACCCCATGAAAGAAGAGGCCACTTTAGCCAGTCTGAAACCTGGTTGAACTAATTGGTCCCTATTTCTTGTAACATAATTATGTCTATCGCCTCTTTTGCTAAAAAGATGAAGATTTTTTCTAACGTACATGATGTTTTCATAGATATATTGACAAGGCACCGTCAGTATGTTAATTTCCTTAAACAGTTCCCTTAGAGAATCGAATTACGGCCCATTCCCCCTCCTAGAGAGGAGGTTTGAGTCCCAGCAGTGGAAACATTATAAGGCTGATTATGCTTATGTTTACATGCAAAAAACATAACACGCAGTAACACTTCATGGTCCCAATAATATGCAGATTTGTTATCCAGAACTTCAGAGGCGGTCCACAGCGGATGCTGATTGAACGAATGAGCGATAATGAATGGAATTACTAGTGTATATTACTACTACTGAGCACGTTTGGCGCCACTTGAAGGCACGTGCTGAGAACAGACTTAAGTGCAGAAATGAGCATCCGCTCAAAGGGCCTTTTGGAACTTCTCATCATAAAGGCGCTGAATACTTCAGCTTAAGATATTATATTCTTCGCTCTTAAGTGCATTTTCGCAATGCATCCGATTCGAATTTGAGAGTTCTATCGACGGAGATTTTTTCTAGTAACCCTTTCTTTCAACAAGTAACATTACAGCTACTTCGGACCGACATTTGTCTGATTTGGATTGGATGGACTGCCCAAACGTTCTAAGAATGACTTTCTGTATTTTTGTCGTAAACATACGACCGGTAATAAAACATTATTACCGGGCTGCAACTTTGGGTGCCTAGCCTGGGTAGAACAGAAGATGGAGTCATCGCACTAGTAGGATCCTTAGACGGCAGTACAAATATAAATTCGTGAACCCAGAAGTGCGTTGAGCGCAAAACTTCTTTTTTTTTGATTTTCAAAACGGTTGGCCCCCAAAAGGTCTTCTAGATTTTGAAGCCCATAGTCGTTTATGTTTGGATGGTTGCAAGATCTTGAGGATATTATGTATCGACTGCAATTTTTGTTAAGAAATTGGGAATGAGAAAATAAAAAATTGACGTTCGAATGGCACGAAGAAGACTTGCATATACTTTTTTTCTGTAACCACAAATAAAATATTTTATTTAACATTATTTGAAATTTAAACCGCAGAAGCATTTTCATAAAACAAGAGGTTAAATTAAAATTAAACATAATATATAATGGCATAAAACAAATAAAATTGTTCAAACTCATTTTGTATTCAAATTTTGTAATCTAAAACGGAACTTTGAAGGAAAAAAATGAATTAAAATTTTGAAGATAATGAAATACTGATAGCCAAAGCAGGAAAAGCAATTGAATAATGATGGATGGAAAAAGAAACCCAATTACCCAAAACAATATATTTTTTGCTACTTATAGTGTTCGGTAAAATATATACCAGAGAATCGTCATCTTCCTGCCCTTGTCCCGTGTTATTTGGGGTCGGCGCAACACGTTTTTTCTTCTGTTATGTCGTGTCAGCCGTCACGCTATCACTAACTCCCTTGTCTTCTCACACGATCCATCCATCTTTGGTCTCCCTCTCCTTTCTATCCATCCAATCTCCGGTATAAAATATATACCGGACATTGCCGAAGAGATTATATTTAAGAAGCGTAAATTTCATTTTAAATATCAATTTTTAAATCTAGATTTTTTTTAATGAAATCGTGCTTGCAACTGAATGAGTCAACGCGATGTTTGTTCAAGTACCTAGTTTCCTAATCAATTTTAGCAGGTAAAAAAAACATTGTAAAGTAAATAATTGCAGAGAAAGAGGTACAAATTACTTGCATAATAACAACAAATACCAATAAATAATACTTGTTTTACAATTATTTTTATCGTAACATACTTTTACCTCAATAAATAACTGATAAAAGTATAATAAATACAATTATTTTCAGGTAACTGAAAGGCTCAAATCTAAATTAATACAATTAGTGTTTCCTTTCTGAACAAAAGGTAATTCGGTCGTTGTGAAACCTGACACTGTCTGAGACAGAAGCCGTATTAAAATAAAATTGAAAGTATAAGTACTCATACTCAGGCTTCAGTCTAAATCTAAAACTAAGGTCAGGCAAACCTGTAGATAACAAAATCACTTTCAGATATGATTAACTATGAAAATCTGGTTCAAAATCATTGTAAATAATCGAAAAACTGAAGAGAACAAATTCGAAGCCATGCAACATCCACCAACCCGCACAGGGCCCGCGTGGTGGATTACGGCCCATACCTTCTCCTATAGAGGAGGCCTGAGTCCCAACAGTGGGAGCATTATAAGGCCGTCTATGCTATGCTATATATGCTAATCGAAAAACTGTCTGAAAAGTGGTCCCTGGGGTCACAAGTCCCTTTTGCCTATGGATATACGGGATATCAAGTGATCATCCTCACAGAGAAACTTTTAAATCTTCGGTGAACTTCAAATCTTTATTTTCAAATAAATGCAAGCCCGCGGAGTTCAAACTTTATTTTTTGTGGTCCTCCCCCGCCTTTCTCTCTCCCTCTTTGTGGTTACGGTGCAAAAAACTTAAGAAAATTTTAAAAGTTAAATTTGCGGGCTACCCTCCCTCTTAATTCAATTAATTACAGCAGGCAGTTTATTCTTTTATCCGAACTTAGGTTGAAACAATCTCTATACAAAAAAGGTGTCCTAAACATTAGAGATCAAAATTTGGAACTATCGCCTATATTTTTCGATTCTTATCCAATCTCTGGCGATTTTTTGATCACTAATAGAATAGAATAAACGTTGTTGTACACCAAAAAAATATAAAAAAATACAGAAATTTAAAAAAGGTACAATGGCGGTCTTATCGCTGACAGCGATATTTAGCAGACAACTTTAGAATGTACTATAAAAACTAATCTGTGTTTTCTGATGGCTACAACCCGGTAATCTTTAAGTCAAGAGTGAATAGGTTACTTCTAGGTAAGCGCGCTCCATCGTCGACCGCATCGTCGCTTTCCATCACGTGAGATAGTGGTCAAGCGCGAACCTATGAAGTATAAAAAAAATAGCAAAATTATATGCTATTTCAATAAATTTAATTTAAACAAAGCCGGTCGTATCCTGCCTTATAAACGTTATCATCATTAATTTCAAATACATAGGACTGCGGGCCTATCTTATCGCTTCGATAATTTCAAGTTCATATTATTGTTTATGATTATTATTAAACTTGCATGAACATTATTTATCTGTTATATTTAGAACTAGGTGTCACAACTCAGCTCACCATCCATGGCAATTTTATCAAATGCACCTGCTGATTGATGCCCGCGATTTCGTACGCGTCAGACTCGAAAAACAACCCAATGCCATTTGATCATAATTTCAAGAAGTTTGTTTTGCAGGAAACCCTAATTCTTTTTTTTAAAAAAAAGAAAGTAATATCATCAGCTATCATCGTGAGTTCTGTCAAAATCGGTCGGACTAGTTCGGAGATTAGTCGAAAAAAAATTAGACTGAAAAATTGCATTTTTGTTATATGAATCGAATAGGTATACTTAATAATTTTTGTAAAAAAAATATTTTGATATTACAGACCTTTCAATTTTATTGTATATTTATATGTATAAATAAATTACGGAACTAGTTCTTTTATCGACTCATAGATCTCTCGTAGCCATATCGTACAATTGGCCATTTCAATACTAACCTAACCTTGGCTGTATCATGAAATGGCCAATTCTACGATATGGCTACGACAAATCTAATGCATAAACATTCAGACAATTGAACAAACTAATTTTATTGGGTTCAATAAACTGCCGCAATAATACAATTTTAGGTTAGGTTGCTTTTATTTCCTGTTATAATATGTTTAATATTTTGCAATAATATTACGTTAAATACGAAATAAATACGACAATCAATTAATATAAAATCAACATGAACTAAATTGAAATAAATCTGCAGCCTATTTGTACAATTAATGTGATTGAGGAAATAAACACGAAGTATTGAATTATTTGACATTTTGAGTTCTTATAGCTAGAGAAAAATGCAGGACCAAAGCAAAAATGGCTGAAGTGTATGAAATATACCTTTCCTTATTCATAAAGAATGTGAATTCTGAAATGGCTAATAACTGCGATGTACGGAAGGTAAAAATGTGCTACATCGACTAAATAAACCGATAATGTATTTAAGGGCAATAAGAATGATTATATTCATTCAAAGAACTCGCGAACCTATCAATCGTTGTTAAAAAACGAACAACAAACATTATGATGCAAAAACCACTAAAAAGTTAAAAACACATCCTGACGTGTTAGTTTAAAACAAAAAGGATTGCACCCATCGACAGCCATTGCAGCAATAAAAAAAAGAAAATCGTAACAATGCAATGGCGAGCCAAATGTTACGCAAACTTTTCGCAATGCATGCACGTGAGCAAACGAAATTTATTCCATACTCGCTTATTTCGTATTCGCGAAATTGCTTCGTATGAATTCGCAAAGTTTCGGTAACTTTCGGCTTAATTGCATTTTTGATCTACATTACTGTATGCGTCCACTACAAGCTTTGCCTTTGTTTTGAATATTTTAGAGTGCACTGCATTTGCTTGGCCTCATTTCAAACTGAATGCTTTTATAAATTCAACCAAGATTTCAACAATAGCAGCTTATGCATGATTTATTGGCTCTCTGTCAATTACTTTGGAACTTATTGAAAGACAATAGCCAAGATATTATTATGGATAAGGTGTGGAAACCAGTTCTAAAATCGTGACTGATCTAGCCTGAATATATATAAACGGAATGTTGAATAGAATAATACAAATTGCTTTATACGAGTAACTTAGTCTTAAGTAGGACATTACTAAATCATATTGCATTGCGAGTTGTGGCTGGATCTGCACTTAGCCTTTCTGCTTCTACGTTATTCTTTTTCTCTCACTGAAGCTAATCTTCCCCAAATTTGTCTAGGGATGTTATGGATCTCCTACCGTAACCGAAACAATCAGACATCCAAAATAAAAAAAAATATCCGTTACCGAAACCAATGTAAAAATTACGGATAAAGACAGGTTACGACAGGGTTTTGTTTGTTTTGCCCGGCCTAATAAATGATAATCTAAACTAAAAATAAACGTCAAATCTTGTTATTTGTATCTATATATGTATCTACTTTTATAATTTTAATCGTATCCGAAACTAATGGAAAATCCGAAATAATCTCATTTTCGAAACTGGTATAATATTATTTCTATATCCATTATCTAGATTCGTAATTTCATATCCATAATATTCCCTGAAAATTACCATACTATGGAGCCTATTATTAACCATAATTGAATTCCAATCACCCGATACCAGCTCTGCGAAAATACTAAACAAATTGCCGTTTAATACAAAAAGCTAGCACCGAGCAACCATCCGTTGTTTTAGCACCTTGTTCTGTGCGAACTTTCCGGGGCGAGTCCATTCACCACGTGCACAGTTATTTCCCATGCTCCCGTTCACATCACCATCATTCGTTAATTACGGCAGCCTGACCTTTGATGCGGTGTGACAGATCTTGATGAAATCCCGGGAAATTATTTGCATGAGCTGGTGAGGAGTCGTGAGCTTGGAAGGTTGTTTAGTTCGGTTTAACGTTATTTTGTAAGCTTTTCTTTTATGTTTTGTTTTATCTGGTTCCTATATCATGAGTTTTAATTAGATGGACCAAAGTGATAGCTATAACAATGATTTAATGACAGCGGGGCCATTGCTGTCGATTTAGTCCATCTAATAAAAAATCATGATATAATTGAAACCAGTTTTGATTCTTAGCTTTCAAAAGTGGTATAGATTCTTAAATTTATGTTGAAAATACAGGAAACACTATTTTCTTATCCTGTATATTAAGTTGCCTTTTTTGAGATGGTAAATCATTAAACAACTTCTTCAGCTCTGGCGAGAGGACGTCTCAGACTTTTTCTGAAAACCCACCTGTGTTCCTTCAGTTGCACTTTGCGTTCTATGGTTACGGTAACTATTTCGAACATTCCTGCAGACCTATGTTAAGTTACCTCAGGTTCTAATTTACGTAAGTGTTTCTAACAATAGTGTTATTCTTACCTTTTGGAAAGTCTGCTGGTTTTTAAAACTTAAATGTAGTAAAATTTCCGTGTATTATTTTTTTAATCTATAACCGCCTATGTCGAAAAAATCCGAAAAACACTCGTGTTTATTCCACCAAGGTCGCAAATCCACGATCAAATACTCCCGTCTCGTCAGCTCTTCTGTCAACTATGGGGATTGAAGAGCTAAATGATATGGAGTACCCAGACGCAAACACACGACCCTGGCGAATAAGACTCGAAAACACTCGTCGGACCAATCCGACGCAAGCGGTTATAGAGGGTTAAATACTTACGAAAGTCGTTAACCCTTATATGTATAATATGTCGGAATGGATTCATGTCCCCATTCCCGTCTAAGTCGTAGGAACGGTTTCACTGAGCATTATTATAAAGAGGTAATGGTCACGAAGGCCGACTATTCCTCCTTCTATGATTGCCTATTTATGAGCGTCCGGTGTCAGTCCCTTCATACATACTCTATGTAATGGACTGGTGTGTATTTTTAGTATACTTGCACTTTCTTGCTCATAAATGTTGTAGATGTTCCATTTGTGTATCGTTTTTCTAGAATCTAAATCTAGTCCAACTTTTGATTGTCCATTAGAGTTTGTTTTTTCGTAAACTTGGTTGCTATTTATTGTTAAATACTTTCTACAATGACTATCCCAGAAACAACTCTTAAATATAGAAAAAGCAAGTTTTTGGCAAATAATATTTTTAGATAGAATAGAAAAAAAAATCGAGACAGACAACACAGCTGCTTTGATGAAAGCATATCAAAGTTGATAACATTTCAAATTCAAAATAAACAATTAAGACACATCTACGCCGTTCATACGCACGCTTAGTAATGAGATGACTTGCTTGATACAGATAGCAATCAAGTGTCAACATGTCAAGTGACACTGACAGTTTGCGAGTCTATAAGTGCAACTATAACCCATTACCCTCAATTGATACATTACAACTTTCGCTGGGTCATGAACAACTCATTAACGGAGGGTTTTCTTTTACTATCGTCATAAATGAATGATGAATGAAGCGACTTTCCATTGATATTTGATTAAATAGGAAAGTTTTGAAGCTGCTTTGATGAAAGCATACCTGTATTGATAATTTCACCTTTGCTCCGTAATCGTTTTCCTTTCTGCTTATACAGACGAGCGGCTCTTTGTTGATGGCAGATACCAGTATAGCCGTCGACGGGTGGTCTTCCGCCATTTTTTGTCAGTTGACTGCAAATAGGACTAGAGTGCGCAAGCATCGCGCGTCTACCAAATAAGCTTCAGTGACGAAATTAATGTTGATTTGTCAATTGTGGCAGTAAAAAAGTATTTTGAATTATATTACAACACTGCAGTAATTAAATAATAAAAATTAAGCAAAAGCAATAACAGTGTTTCTTCATCGGGATCCTTGTATGGAGTCAACCACGACTGTTATAGATTTACGCGACATGCCACAACTGCAAACGTCACACCTGTCGACGGCAGGTGGTGAGGGTCAGTAGTATATTCTGCCATTAACAAAGTACCGCTCGTCTGTATGAGCCCTTAAACTGCTCCATAATAAGAGTGACTCCAGTATTGTGGGTGCATTTACAAGCATGTAAACTCAGATTAACAACATATACAGACTCGCAACAACTATTTACAGATACAAATATTTGTTCCGTACGGGAATCGAATCTACGATACGCAGCGCAGCCACTGCACCAATCATGCCGTGTCGAAAGCCGTCATTTCTATATAACCGTCTTTCTATAGATATTATCCTTCACATAATTCGACCATCGTTCTTTTGGCCATCCACACTCGAAACTAAATCATCTTTCAATTAAATTAATTTCATCATTAATTCATTTATAGTAGGTACCCTCAAATTTTTATCACTAATTTATTATTAGTACTCTCAGAATTATATAATTAATTTATTAATAATATACCCTCAGAATTTGTCCTTCTTTGCCTCCAATTTTTTTATCCGCTTTTCTGCAGATTTTACGAATAATATTTTGTACTAGATATAAAACGATGTATTTTAATTTTGAAGTGCTATTGAAATGTTAATGTCAGTTTTAAGATAGGCGCATATTTTGTTTTTGTTCTTTTTTTTTTTATCTACGCATGCTGGTATGTAGAATTGTTTAAAACTACTATGTTTTTCTCTATAAGTGAAAGTATAATTCTTCTGAGAAAATAAATATGTTTTTAACAGTTATAAAGGACGAATTTTCCTAGAAGCTATAAAGCTTACAAATCTTACGAACTATTTCAGTCTTGTCATGTCAGACATCTGCAATACCGTACAATGTTTGAGCATCCTCAATAAACCAAGCTCAGTCGACGTGACATCCTTTGTACAAATCTAGAAGCGATTGCGATATGCTATCGGCGTTTATAAAAATGCATTAGACATCTTTAATCCATCGCATATTTTACGTGTTTTTGAGGGATTCTTTGAATTCTTTTGATAGTGATTATTTTATAGATATATCTAAGTACATATTAATAATTATCCAACCTTGCATGGACGATGATATGGCTTTTTTTAAATAGGAAATCATTAATATATATATCGCTCTTGGAGCGATAGGGAATGTCAGATATTTTGTGGCTAAAACTCTCTGTGTTCTTTCAGTTGCCCTTTGCCTTACAGGGCCACGACAACTATTTACGTATTAATATATAAGCAGATTTTTAGTAATTTTTAACCCCCATCCTCTCCCTTGTCAGCAAAAGTCAGCAAAGATCTTACTCCCTCTCTTCCCTCTTAAACATTAACATTAATGAGCAGTAGTCCTCAAGCCGAAAAATAATAAAAAAAAAAATATTGCAAAACCACAGGAAAAGGGACATAAAAACAAAATTTCAAACGTAATCAATGCACCAAAATAAGCAAAGAATCTAACCCCATTTGATGCATACGTAGTACTTGAACCCCAGTAATGACACCATTTGAACTTGCAACCATATCAATTAGTTCAGTAATGGCTTTGGGCTACTAATCGTTTGTAAGATAAGGCTCTAGTGCACTAGACAACTTGGCTACGGGCACTTCTTCTTTTCGTGTCAAATGTACTCTAACAATTTTTTTTCTGACTAGTATTTGGTAATCGGCTCTGTTATTGGCCTCATATAGGTCCTGAAAACTGCAGGTGGTTTCGCAGGATGGACTGTATAGCAAATGACGCATGTCCTGTGTAGCTGCTCCACACTGGCACTGTGTTAGAGATGGGTCGAGGAAGCCCCCATTTGGCCAAATTGTTTTTACAGCGGCCAACCGGGTCCGTAGTCGGTTAAGATATTTCCAGATTGGCCACTGCAATTCGCGTTCCCGAACACACACTAAGCTGCTTGTAATGTCTTGTCAAGTAGTGACAATAAAACATCGAGCTTTTCCAATAATAATCTTTTTAGTATTAATTAGCTGTCCCACGCGATTTTACTCACATCTTTGGTTACTGCTCCACTCTCGTTTTCCTCGATAAACTGACTGTTCAACACTGAAATATCTTTTTCATTTCGGACCAAGTAGTTCCTGAGATAAGCGCGTTCAAACTCTTTAGTTTTATAGTATAAGTCATCTTGTTTTTTTTTTTATTTGTGGATGGAAAATCATCAAACAACTTCTCCTGCTAGGGTAGAATGAGAAGGAGTGTCATATTTTTTTCTAATTAAAACCCACCTGTGTTCTTTCAGTTGCCCTTTGCGTTCAAACCCGATTAGCAATACCTGGCCCTTAATTTACTAAACCTACGTTCGTTACTAAGCCTTTGGGAAATCAAAAATGTTGCTTATATTGTCATCAATAATTTTCCCTATCAAACTTTACCAGTATTCCTAAAACGAATAACACTAACCATTCTCAAAATGGCGTGCCAAACTATCATCGATAATAAAGCTGCGAAAATGGCATTTTCAGATTACATAAGTCAACATACTTTGACACTCCACGCATTGTTTGCAAAGGGCGTCTTACTTCCATACCATATTAATATTATTAAATGTTAAAGTGTGTCTGTCTGTCTGTTACGTTTGAAATCTAAACTGCTGAATGGAATTCGATGGCAACTCTTCTTCTTCATTCAGGTCTTGGTTTAAACCCATTTCTAGGGTTTATACCAAGTTTTCAAGTTTGAAACCCGATTGATTGCCCATCTTACCCACCCACGGGGCATTTCAGAAAGGGAAGCCCTGGTCCTAGAACACAAAGGAACTTGTGCGTTTTTAGTTAGTCAAAGTCTGCCACGCCCTCTCATTCCACTCTAGAGTGAGAGAAGACATTGGATCATTTCCGTCCTCGAAAAAAAAAACTGTGTTGATGGATTAGCCATTTATAGTGACGGACAATGACGGTTGAAACCGAATTGACTGTTACTTATTATCTATGTAGTACCTACTTAGGTTTGTAAGGAATAACTGTCTTCTTTTCACGCGGACACAGCCACGTGCAGAAGTTAGTGTTTGTTATGACAGTATTATACACAAGCGTGAACTTCGAACCCTTCGTAGGGTTTCCTAGAGGGGAGACAGTGCTTTATGTAAGGCTATGAGTCATGGCTTTTGATAGTGACAGCTGGTCTAGGTAGATATATTCTGAGTCAATGTATGGTAGATGTGTATCGTGTTCGTGTTATGTAAATAAGTGGGGAACGCCATTTGTTTGTGTTTTTAAAATCGATGTTTTTTATCGTAACGGTACAGCACTATATCCATCAAGATCTATGATTTTATTTATCTTTGGCAGAAATTGCTTATTCATTCCTGGCTTGAAGACCCGCAGGTTATAGTTATCAGAAACACATGACTACGCTAGGGAATTCCTCTCCTCTTTTTCTGACGGTTGCCTTTATCAAATGTCTTTCTCGGTCTAAGGTGGAGCGAGGTAGCGTGAAACTTTTACTGACTAAAACCTCCTTTCTTAGTAGGAACTCCTTTTATCTGCACAATGAAAGTATTCCCAAAACATTCAGTACGTATGGGTGGGATGGATTGGTTGGTGGTCATCCTAACAAGTAAATGGCAGTGTCACTCAAGTAGGCATCCCATTACCAACCTATCAAAATTATCTGAAACGCAGCATTAGCTATTTTCCTTTACCAAAAAAAGAACTTACTCGTGTCAATCTTTCTTGCATATTGATTTTTAAGACATGTCTCCTTAGTCCTTGACCTTCCTCGTACTTATCATATTCCGATGTATTTACGATATGATACTAAAACCTTCGCGTGTTCATGACATAGGTAATCAGCATATTTATATAATGTACCCAAGCCTGTGGGCCCAACAGACCACGAAAGAGATGGCGAGCGATCTGGATATCTTCCTTGGGAATTGTAAAGAAAAAGCTTGTTGGAAGGAATGGAGGGAGCCCTTGGCCCAGCACTGAGACTACCTATGGGTTAGAGAGAGGCCTTCCCTCTGTGAGAGTAAGTGGGCTGTGTCATCCAATAACAATCCGCATAGAGCCCGCGCTTTGCGGATTGGTAGATGATACAATGTCTTGTAATTTTTCGTTCTAAGATATTCCGTTTTCCTCACGATGTTGTTTTCCTTCACCATTTGAAAGTTTGGACATACACAAAGTAAAGTGCCTTGGAGCTCATATCTTTCAACTTGTAATTCAGGGCCATAACCACTGGGTTACCTCTTGTCGCACGTCCATTCTGTGACTCATATAATAATATTCACACAACGCCGTCTAGTCCCAAGCTAAGCAGAAGAGTCCTAGACAACTGATAAACATACATAAGTATTTCTTAATACATACATAATATATTATAGATAAATTACACCCAGACACAGAACAAATGATTGTGCTCATCACACAAACATTTTTGGTGGGAATCGAACCCAAGCCTCCGGCTTAGCAGTCAGGGCCACTAACCACTCGACCAACAGGTCAGTCAAAATCAATTAGGACTTACTCTGTCTAGACGGGTTTCGAAATCTGAGCAACTGAGGGAAATAGAACGGAAAGGGTTCCTTCCGGTCCTTAAATGTTACAGGAAATTAATGCTGTAGACGTCTGAGTGCTTGTGTCAATTAGGAATTCGGTCCTCCTGTACACTTTGGCAGGTCTGAAATGGATTTGGGTGGGGTTCTTTTTAGAGGTTTTTTTTTAAGGTGGGAGAATCTAATGACAAATCCCGCTCTTGGGCGGGGCGGGAGATAGTGTCAGACTTGTACTGACTATAAACCCACCCCTGTTCCTTCGTTGCCTTTCATACCAGGGCCGAGCCTCCTTTCAGAATCAGACTCTTGACCCCAGTAGGCTTCGACCCTGCTGGGCCCTTACGATGAGGAGTAGAGATACGACTGACATCTCCCTGAGGCGCGCGTGGAACAGTACGCGCCATCGACGACTTGGGCTCGGTCCTGACGGTAACCGGACGGTCGGACGGCGAGCCGGGTTCTTGTTAGAGGTGGGAAATCATGAAATGACTTCTCCCGCTCTGGATGGAGCGAATGAAAGAGTCAGATTTAGAAAACCCGTGTTCCTTCAATTTCTTATTTCAGGGCCGCGGTAACTTTTTCGAACAATTATGTAGTCCTTGATGTTATAAAATAAATTAGAGAAGAACTCATGTAAAAAAGTGGCGAAACTATTTTTATAAACAATAAAGTTTATTCTATTCTATTATATTTTAACTATAAAGTACCTAGCTGCACGTAAAATACACCAATCAATATCTATAATTTTATATTGATCGATAGGTGCCTAATGCCTTTCCATAGAGCAGAAATTCGATATTTATACGTACAAAGCGTTTTGGGAACACATTCATAATGCGTACAGCTAAGGAGTGGAATTCCCTGCCGGAGTCTGTGTTTCCTGATAGCTACAACCTAGGGGTCTTTAAGTTAAGAGTGAATAGGTTACTTCTAGGCAAGCGTGCTCCACCACACACAGGTGAGATAGTGGTCAAACGCGAGCCTATCAATATCTATATATATATATATATATATATATATAGCAAATCGCATTTATTGGTCATATACTGAAAAGTGTCACCATCAACTTTACCATGACATCAGGAATGTCTTATCTCATTAAGTAATAAGTTACTTTTTAAAGTAAACCAGTAAGTCTTGATATCTTGACTCTGGTTTTTCGCACTGAACGGAAACGATGAACCTCAAATCATAATGCTCTCGTACAACCTAACCAAAGGGTTGTCTGATACGGAACCCCGGGATCCTGGAACTCAAGGCAAAGAAGGAACATAGGAGTGGGTTTTAGTCAATAAAAGTCTGACACGTCCTCTCGCCCCGCCCTAGAGCGGGAGATGTCGTTGGATGATTTTTCCACCTAAAAAAAATGTACAACCTAACAGAAACACTAAAATCAAAGTTGCACAGCCGATCAATTAATCGTCACGGTTCGCGGGTCAACGGTCTCCTAATCGCATCATCGCGGGTCCTTGACCCCTCACTAATGTCTGCGCAGTACTGCCTGACTGTACTCCGAGTTTGGACGGAGACTGACGTGGAATACTAAGGTTTTGTACAGGTGGCCAAGCTAAATTGGCAATGGGGAATGCTTGGCAAAAGGAATCAGGAATGAAAAGATCTTAATAAAAGAAAAATATTGTCTGAAAAAAAAAAACACAAATATACCATTTTCGTGTCACAGTGTTTGTAACAAAACTCCTCCGAAACGGCTTGAACGATTCTTATGAAATTTTATGTGTATAGTCAGTAGATTTGAGAATAGGACGTTAACTATTTTTTTACACTCCTACTCCATTTTTTTTTGTTTGATTATTTATATGGCAGAACGTTTGCCGGATCAGCTAGTTTTATTACTGTTTTTTTTTTTATTTGGTTCGCAAAAAGTTTTACGTTATTTGACGCTAGCTTCTGCCAGCGGCTTCGCCTGTCTGAAAGTAGGGTTCTCCATACAAACTAGACCTCAGTCTCATCACCTTCGGGGGTGAATGTTGAAAAATCCTGTCTTTTTCATAATAAAAGGCACCCCTGTGCAAAATTAATGTTCTAGGTACTATGGTTTGGGCTAGGCGTTAACGAGCCAGTGAGTCAGGACTTTGCTTTTAAATATACAGATAGGTAGGGTATTCCCTTTTAGTGGTACTAAAGTCAGTACTAAAAAGCTAGGTTATTAATTCGCAGAATTCATTAAAATGGAAAGGTACTTACATAAATAAAATGACTAGGTCTGGTATTCCCTATTAGCTACTGGATTTGCGTATTAATTACCCTGTTACGGTCTACCACAAACATCCTTGCTTAATGTAAAACAAAATCCCTACTGCGTCGGTCTGTCTGTATGCGATAATCTCAAAAAGTACTGAAATAATTTTCATACGGTTTTCACCAATAGACAGAGTTGTTTATGAGGAAGGTTTAGATGTATTATAGTACATGCATAATGCATATTATAGTAGAAAAAGCCATGAATTGCAAAGATTTCGAACACTCGTGCGAAACTGAGGCGAGTCGTTAGTTACGTAATAAAATGAATTTCGTCACATTCTTTCTGTAGTTTCTGCATATCCCCATGGGGAAAGTGATGAGTTTGACTGCGATACCTCCTGATGGTAAGCAGTGATGCAATCGTTGATGGTGAGGCGCACTAGTTTATTAAGGAGCCTATTCACTCTAGCCTTGAAGTCACCTAAATTATAATCGGACAGGAAGACCGCAGCAGGCAAATTGTTCCAGTCTTTTCTTTTCTTTCCTAAAACACTAAATAAACAATGTCATTTTACAAGCAGTTAAGGAAGATGTCTTAAATAAATTCTTTTTGAAGCTAGACTGTGTCGCAACGATAAAATAAAAAAGTTGCAGACTTTTTTATTTTATCGCATGTCTGCATCGTCTGTTTCCCTAGCCAAATACTACTTGTCTGTATCACTGCATTGCGGAAAAAATACCGCTACAAATCTCTAGTAAGTTACCTACCGACTTGTTTACAGCTAGGTGTTAACATTGATATATTCTATAAATTAAACATAAACTTAATTATATATCGTCAACCCGCCACTCGAACATAGGTACGCTATATTTTAATATAGTACTTATCGTTGCTATCTTGTTTTATCGAATTAATTTTATTGGGTTACGTGAGTTACGTCATCACTGATATACTACTAAGGAATTATTTTTGGATTACGGAATAGGGACAGTTTTTATATAAACTCGTTTAGTTACGAAATTTTGAGGAAATGAACTTTTTGTAGCACTCTTACTTAGTCTCTCACATTTTTATTATATATAATATATTATTTGAAATTGCACTACGGTGAAAATAATGTTTTTATGGCACAATATTTACTTAAAACTCACAAACCGAAAATTATAAATTTTTGTTCATTGGCAAAATTATAAGATTTGTAGTAACGCCCAGAGATGGGTGACCTGGAGAAAGCCACGTAAATCTGCTGTATACGGGAACTAAATCTGGTGGATGTCGTGATGCATATTATGATGACCAGCTGATTATTAAACCGTCTAAAGGAAATTCTCATCGGCGCCGACTCCGTGGGTGCTCGGGGGTTCGAGCACCCATGAGAAATAACGATCTATCAGTGTGAATTTCACTTCTCACACTTCGCCACTTTTTCGAGTCCATCAAATGAGCATGAGCACCCATGAGGTTTTCTAAAAGCCGGCGCCCCTGCTCATCACAATCTTTATGTGTAATAAAGGTATCCCTTATGAATAACTGATATTGTTCTATAAACTAGTGATTTTAAGTGCATACGACAATGCCCTTCACACTTGGCATTAAGAATCAATTGACGGAATGCTTCATAATGACATTCGTAGTCAATGAGTTGATAACAATAATAGTGCAATCTTTCTTTCTATATATATAAATAAAAGCGAAATACAACTCACTGATTAATCACGAAATCTCAGAAACTATAACACCTACAAACTGAAAAATTGTAGGTTCCCTATAGGGTGTAGACATCCGCTAAGAACGGATTTTTCAAAATTCACCCCCTAAGGGGATGAAACGGGAGTCCAAAGTTTGTATGTAGAAACCGACTTTCACGCGGGCGAAGCCGCTGGCAAAAGCTAGCATTATGATATACATAGCTTAGATGCCTTTATAGAATTTGTGTTCTTGAGACCATGTTGCCTACAATCTATAGGTTATCATTATCGTCATAAATATCCACTCCCTGACCTCGCCCACTGGCCCACGATCCTGTGTCACCCTCATCCAGGCTACCTGCAATTGTAATAATATCGTCTGCTCATCTCAATGCCGGATCTTTCTATCAGTACGTGGATCTTGGATGCCTGATGATTTGGTCTCTGCCTTACTCCACCTTTATTTTTTTGCGGTGGGAAATCATCAAATGACTTCTCCCGCTCTGGGGCGAGAGGGCGTACCAGACTTTTACTGACTAAAACCCACCTGCGTTCCTCCATTTGCCCTTTGCGTACCAGGACCGCGGTAATTTAATTTTCACACAGGAAACAGCTATATTATTGACAATCTCTGCATTTGCTATAGTTAGATGTAATCACTAACAATTTTTTTTTTATCTGCTGCAAATTTGAGCTACATAGATATATTTCTACAGATATATACACAACCAAGATTTGACCCATAGCGTGAAGTTTACTACGCACTAAAGTATATAATGAGGATGTTAAATAAATAAGTTGTTGTCAGCTACTGAATCATACTGCTATGACTCATTATTATTCCGTGGTTATGTACTGTACTATCTTAGTGCAGTATGTACTCGCAAGTCGCACCTACGTAAAGTGTGATTTATATCATTGTGTGAGCACAAAGAGTATGTCAATAAGAAGGATATGTAGTTACCGAAACACGTTTAATTTCTTACAAAGTGTCGCCATATCGACTGATCCTTTTTTAACTTAGGAAATCATTAAATGACTTCTCTTCTCCCGTTCTAGGTGGACCGTGGACCGAGAGCGAGTGTCAGACTTTTACAAACTAAAACTCACAGTGATCCTTCAGTTAACCATTACGAGAAACACGGTTCGAAAGATCTGAAGCTCTAGTAGGCATCAGTCCTAACTGGCCCCGTCAAGCTTGTGGAACACAACGCGACGTTGACCCAGGCATGGTCCTCACAAGACGGATTTCGACTGATCATGTGCCTTGGACAACCAGCGGGTTAAATAAATTAGTTCTTCTTTTAGACGTTTTTCAGTAACTTTGCTAAAGGTGGATCTACGTTCCGCTCGTGCCGATCTTAAATTCGTCCAGTATGGACCGACTCCAGAGGAGCCGACCAGGAGCGACACTACAACAATTTGAGCTCGGCTCGTGCTCCACTCGTGCTTGGCTACTCTAGCGTAGAAACTTTAGATTTCGTTTATGCACATGTCGTGGCCAAATATTAGAATTATCACTTCATGATATGGTTTTGGGGGTAAGCAGAACAGAGAGTAAAGTCCCACATACCTCCTTTGAAAAAGGGAGGATCCTCCGACCAGCCGGGTGTTATGTCTGGTAGGCAACTGCCCAATAGATGATTTCGGGCTATTCTATGTGTTCTAATCGCGCGGAAAACTTTGATTGCGCGATGCAGGATTAGTTCTTTTGTGAAGCCATTGATCTCGCTACATCACTCCCCTCCTTACCCGCGACCAACCACTGGTCTGGCACGCATCAAGAACCATCGATCTCCGAACATCCGAACTCATCCATTTCATAAAATGGTGGCATTTCATGATATAGAACCTTGCCCGCTGGAGTGTTCATTGATATGGGCAAGCCAAATCAATAAACACTGCGTCGTTAAACGCAGTGTGTATGCAGTATGAACAGCTAAACGCACGATTATTATTTTCATGATACGGTCAAACATACCTGACCGTAATAATCGTAAAATAGTTAGTTGTCCACCGGTAAAAAGCGCTGATTTCGCATAGTTTTCAAGAGGTTATATCCGCCATAAACAGACATTATTTACTAAAAACGAATAATAATTTTCAAATGGAAAATAAAAGTGTAATAAAATATAATTACGAGTACAACACAAAGCTTTATTTGATCTAACTTATAATACAAGCTTGCAGTCAATCAGCATTTTAAATGCGGCACAATTTTGCCAACGACATTATTTACGATTTTAATTGGGGTAGTATTTAACTGTGCCTCAATTTATTCTTGTTTTCTACATCAAAATATTCCTTTGTTTTACCAACCTTACTAATTGTGCACTAAAATATGCTTTTCTGGGCGGTTAAAAAAAAATATCGGGGTGTCCCAAGTCTTTTAATAATTGTAAAAAGTCCATTAATCCTACATTATTGATATGGCCAAACGTGGATTGAAATATCATCAAACGTTGACGTTTGAACGAACTGGCCAGTTTTAGTTGGCCACGTCATGAATTACAACCATCCGGTCACATCATGAAGTGATCAATCCAAGATCTGGCCACGACACATAAATCAAGAATACCTACTTAAGTTTCATAATTTTATTTCTTAAAATTAAAGAGCCCTTGATTATACCAGCCAGTGTAAACTTAGGGTTGTCACCTTCGATAGTAAAACGAAAACATCATATATTTTGTAAACTAACATATAGCCAATGTTAGTGCCCCATATCAAAATTGCAGATAACATCCCTCTTTGTCAACGTCATTTTGTAACACAAAGGGGGAACTTTCACATTAAATTTTCCTGTCTTTTATAAAGAAAGGATGTAATTTTGGCTTCTGGTATAACTGACATTTATGTTTCCTTATTAGGTCTGTACTACGGCTACTATACTGTTATTTAGGATATCCTGGCCATTGCCAACATTAGAATATTCAACGCAAGATATCTTGTAACGCAAACAGGAAATTCTAATTCAAACAAATCGTCCTAAAAACCTTGCTTGTATTATAATTACTCCGTGTAATGTTAAATCACGGGCCTTAACATGACGTGTTAAAATGTTTAATCGTGCGAGCAAGAAAAATGGATGGAGCTATACACCCTATAGAGCTCCATCCCTTTAACAGTTCAGTTTAGGTCGTCAAATGGTTCGCATTAAGAGCTCGGGGTAGGGCCTAAGGGCCCCTTACCGTGACGTTTTAAATAAATAAAATTCATTTAATTCAGGTAAAAACCTATATAAGAAATCATCCACATAAAATAATAAGCTTTAAAATACAAAATTCAATAAATTAAAGCAATGCATTTCATTACAAATAATAATTCAAAAAAATACAATAAAAATCCGATGAATAAAATCCAATATAAAATTCAATAAAAAAAAATGTCAGTCGAGCGAGAAAGAAGGATGAAGCTTGATTATTAAAAAGAGGAATGGAACTATACACACTTTAAAGCTCCATACCTTCAGTTCAGTTCACAGTTTAGTTTAGGTCGTCAAATGGGTCGCGTTAAGAGCTCGTGGTAGGAAATAAACAAGGTGTTACGTGACGGTGTTGGCAATTTAAATGCTCGTTGAATTCCGTGGTTAGTCATGTTGTGCGAATTTTTATGTTTATGTTAACTGTAGTTTCAGTATGGCTAGAATTCCTTTGCCTATGTTCATTTCCTGTTTTGGCGAGTTGTTTTATAAATTATTAATAGTAGTAATACGATTAATAGTTTTCCTCTTACAGCTTCCTCTTCGACTACATCAGATCTTACACTGTTACAAATATATTAGGTTTTTTTTTATGTATAGGCTCTTGTTTGACCTCTATCACTCATCTGATGGTAAGCGATGATGAAGCCATCGATGGAGCACGCTTGCCTAGAAGTAACCTTTTCACTCTTGACTTAAAGAGTACGTGAGGAATAAGATTTGAGGTTCATAGTTTCCGTTCAGTGCGAAAAGCCAGAGTCAAGATATCAAGACTTACTGGTTTACTTTAAAAAGTAAGGTATTACTTAATGAGATAAGACATTCCTGATGTCATGGTAAAGTTAATGGTGATAATAATAATAATCTGGATCGACATTTTTCAGTACATGACTAATTAATGTGATTTGCTATATTTTTTTTTTTATTACTGATAGGCTCGCGTTTGACCACTATCTTACCTGATGGTAAGCGATGATGTGGCCAACGGTGAAGCACGCTTGCCTAGAAGTAACCTATTCACTCTTGACTTAAAGACCCCTAGGTTGTAACTATCAGGAAACACAGACTACAACAGAGAATTCCACTATAGCTGTACGCACAATGAATGTACATATTCCCAAAACGCTTTATACATATGGGTGGGATGTCTACCAAGTACCGGTGGCGCAACACCGTACGTCTAGTGGTCCGATGATGGAACGGACTTAGAGGAATTAAATTGTGCAAGTCCCTCCCTCCCCGAAATGTAAACGATAGAAAACCAAGCTAGCAACTCGGTGTCGATGTTCAAGACTAGAGTTTTGACTCGACAAGTTATATAAGCAATTATATTTTAAGGCGTATAGTACCTTGAACACCTAGCTGGAGTTAAATGCGCACATACTCGTAAGTCGTACTACCGCCGTATCCGCGTAGATCCCCGTTGAACTTTAAAACCTTTTTCTTTGCGAAATATTGATTGATTTGCTTATGCTGTGTACATTCTGAAGAACTTAACCAGCTATTTTTTTGTGTAAACATATTTCAAAAGAATAAAACCATTTGAAAGGAGTAGGGAAAACAAGCGAAAAAAAAACTTGTTTTTTTTTGAAGTGAAACTTCTTTACGCACGCTTGACTTGGGGAGTAAGCTGGCGAAAGCGTGACGTAAGCGTTACGAAAAGTGTGATCGGGCAAGGCGAACGGAAGTTAAGTGGGGGATATAAGCAAGAGACAGCAGTGCGCGCGCACATTTTCTTTCTCTCTTCCTCTCATAGCCAAATACGTTCCGTATATCTAAGCACACTGCAGGCTTATTGTCTGTATCACAGTGTAGGAGCAAGAGAGAGCAGTGCGCGCGCACATTTTCTTTCTCTCTTTCTCTTATAGGCGAAAGAAGTTTCACTTCAGTCGTGTGGTCATAAGCTCACTCGTTTTTTTTTTTTTGTGAATGTATTTATTAGTCATATAAAAAATCATATGTTGATAATGTTATTTATGAATCTGTTATATTTTTTTGTTTTTCAAACCTTTTGACCTAGCCGTTACCGAGCAGTAGGGTTTAGACAATCAGTTTTATGGCACTGCTCGGGAGCTAAAGCCTTAACTGGGTGCCACAAACCTTGAAACCTTTTAAACAACGTTATTGATTGTTATATTTCAATTGGATTGGACGCCTGCCTATTGATCGATTTTTACGACATACAGTCTTGAGTACGGAGAAACATATATTTTATATTTTAATACGCTACATGCGACACTAAGTTCTCCCAGCGGCTTTGTCCACTTTAATTCCGGAAATGGTAAACTAAGGAAACGTACAAATGAAAGGAATATAAAGTATTCTATGAAACGTAACAAACAAATATACAGACAAAGAGTTACTTTAACTTTTTTATAGTAAGTATAAGTATGGAAGTACGAGTATGAATTAAACTTGTAAGAAAAAAAGATTACGCGATCCCTTTTCAGATGGTTTCTGGTATTACTTCTCATAAAAGAAAAATATAAAATTTTAAGTAGATATAAAAACATGAAATATATACGAATGGGAGTTTTTCTTGTAATAAAATCCTTATTGTTAGCGCACAAAGGACAGTGTAGGTACAGATCGGTTTTATGTTGATTCATCATTCCGTCGCAGATAAGGTTAGGCTTGTTCTGCAAAACTTCTACAACTTATTTAATTTAAAAGCTCTTATCAAAATATTTACTAATACTTAAATGGCTGGGTGAGTTTACAAATCTGTAGAAACTACGTTACTACTAAGTTTTAGCTGAAAATATCTTTGATTTCATATTTTAACCGATAATTTAAACTATAATATTTTAAAAGTGATATTTTGTGACTGAGTGTGTATATTTGTTACTGCTTCACGCTCGATCGGCTAAACGGATACACGGGTAGACCATGTCCTGGAATAGCACATAGGATACTTTTTATTCCGGGACTAAAATGCGTTCCAAATAAGAATAGGACCGATTGCCATGTTGTGACGTCACGCCATACTGTCAAATCAGAAATCAGAAATATTTTGTTTGTTGTTTGTGGTACATAGGTAGGTACAGTGGTTGGACATGTTTTAGGTTAATGTGCGCTGTGATCAGCCTATTTTAGGTAATCGAAGAATTACTATGGTGAGCAAAACAAGAAATTTTTAAAATTTATTTTTTTTTACAAACTGAACGAGAAATCTTTAATCAGAATCCAGTTCTACAAGTTTGCTCATCTTGAGTTCTTCAAATTTGCCGAATTTCTTGCGATTTGACAGTATGGCGTGACGTCGAACCATGGCAATCGATCCTATTATTATTTGTAACGCATTGTATGTTCCCTTGGGATAATTTTCTACTACTACGCGGGCGTTGCCGCTGGCAGCAACTAGTATTGTATTATCACAAAAATTTCCACATCCATCTTTGCCCTCTTTCATGTTTCCTTTTGGTCCTACCTCTACTTCAATTCTGCATGGAATTGAATAGAAATGAGTCAACTGAATTCGGAGGCCCAAGCATCTGTATAAATATTCGCGCTATGCGGCCGCGTAACGGAATATTGTTCGATTGATGTTTGTCTTGGGAATTTACTGTGTTTAGCTTCTTTTATTTATTATATTGTGTTATTTTATTAGTGAAATGAGGTGAAATTTACTAAACTTCGATTTCTTATTTAACCATTTGAAGTTGAGTATTTCTCAAATTCTAGCCTGAAAACCTGTCAAAATTTGACATTAAAATAGGGTTTGAAACGTTCTTAAATCAAAATATCCAATTCTGAAACCTAAGTCATCTTTACATTCGACGTTTAAAATTTTGTAATTTTATGAACGGAAGTAAAGTTTTCTAGATTCTATAGTCTATCGCCTTCTTCCAGGCATAGACACGAGACGTACGATATGAACGAACGTGCATCATCCTCTTATTATCACCTGTAAGACTTCCATTGCTGGATATAGACCTCCCCTTATGCAAGCAACAGCAATACAGCAAGCAGCAACTATCTTGATGCATAAGCAGCTTGCTTATACAGCAAGTTTTACACCCGAAAACGAAGCACCAACTAAAAAAGTCCTACTACAGTCTCAGTCTTGTTCTACCAGACAAAGAATAACTCTCGGAAACATTCTTTATTAAAATAAGAATGATGTGGCCACGTACTGTTTACCATACAAAACATATAAAACCGTCGACCTTCAAGCGGTTATGTTTTCTTACACCGTCATGGGCAAGGCCTTCAGTTGGTCATGGTATAAAAATTTGCCGTAACTAATTCTTACAACTTACGTGGGGTGAATCATACGCAGTCTTGACTGACGGCTGACGGGTTTCCATTCATTAACTCATCTTGTAAGAGTTTCTCGTTTTGAAGTTGACAATCAGACGAGACATCTGTTTAGTCAGTATCCTCTCTTTACGTTGCTTGCTGTATTTATGTATGGGATCCTATTGCCAGAATGGTAACTGTGATAACCAAGTGAGACGGTCGATCCTGCACGAAGAAGAAGGCATCGGGGAGGCAACCGATACCTAATACCCCGAACCCCCATTTGGATCAATGCAGGCGAGACTTGGTAACCACGGGCGCTTAGAGTGGGGACTCTGTTCGGCCATTGATTGATTTTAGGGAAGACGATGGCGTAGTGATGCCGTTCTGCCGTGTACAGCGATGCTCAGAGGAGACCCCTTTACAGACTCTTCAGAGATATGCCCTAACAGGCATCGCACAGACGGCCCCTCCGTGCGACGGTCTTTTATGAGGCAACAGGTCCTTTTCTGTGTGTGGTTTTACTGACGTGAAAATTCCACAGTTCCCAGAGTTATACCCAAAGCCCGCCTGTTAGAGGTCTTATAAACAAAAAATAAAAAAGTAAACTGCCCGAGCTTAATGTACTCCTAGAACCAGTCAGCGAGGATTCAATTGGCTCTACAACTGCCTTTGTATCGGCGCTAATGATTTATCAAAATGTAATTGAAGCGTTACCGAAATTGTCACGCGGTCTTCCCCTACATTATTTATTTATTTATTTATTTAAACTTCATGTACAGTAGTGGTACATAGGCGGATTTAATGCAACAAGGCATTCTCTACCAGTCAACCTTTGGGTTAAAAAGAAAATAATGTGGTAGGTTACATGTGGTTAGGTGTGGTACATTATGACTTTTCGACAATCGTAACTACTGTTTGAATGTCACTATATCTCGAGCACAGGTTAAAATTGAATCCCTTACTTTAATTTGACAAGCAATAGTACGCGTATAATGATTAAACTCCCAATCACGAACGTAGACAAGTACCTTCTAGCGCCAGAGTGCCATACACCCATACATAAATAAATAATAATCAGTATCATTTGTGACAACAGTATAGATATATATTATCGTAAGTCGCACTGGTGTTCATAGAAATCAAGCATATTATTATAAAGATTAGATAAAATTTTAATAAAAGCGTTTATTCCATAAAATACTTGAATATACCTAAATAATACAAAATATGCACTTATGTTTATTTATGTCTGTCACACCTCCAAACTCATTAATTATAATGTTTGCATAAAACGACAAAAGCTAATAGTCAACTTGGCAAACTGTGTCAAATTACGCATCCGACCAAAAAAAATGGGCCACAGGTCAATTAAGCATTCAGGGTTATCGACTTCAACAAATTAATTAATCAACCGCTAAATAATAGTTTTGTTAACCTTTTTTTTTCGGAACGTTTGCCGTCAAATTAATTTATAACAGTAATTATAAATTATCGTGTGACGTTTATTGTAATCAAATTATACAAATTATACTTGATAGGCCTGCCATAAATAATCGATAAGTGAAGAAAATGTATTGTTTCTCCTAATCAGTCCAGTATATTGAATACAATAGTAATTTTATTTAATCTGGTTAATATATGGTAAAAATAATAATTTCAGTTATTTTCCTTTACGAAATTACTCATTAGGATAATGCTATTTCATAATTATTAGATATATACTGTCCAATGGCTGCTACAAGTGTAGTACATTTATATATATTATCTTTTTAATCCAACGGTCCATGCTGTCTTGGTTAAAACACGTAACGCTGACCTTGCTTCCACATTTCGTCGGAAACAGAGCATGGTCACATTAACATTATTTACTTTGATGCACGCTATTTAAACTTACCGTTACTAATTATACTTCACAAAAACTGTGATGTAATACGGAAAGAGGTAAATATTGCATTTGTAGTTGCATTGTTTTGTGGTGTAAGTAATAAATGAAATATTTCATGAAATATTTAGTAGTTACAAAGGATTTAGTCAAAACAATATGGTATTAAGGGCAGCTTAAATGTGATATTCTTTGACATTTATTGAAAATTCGAAATAATAAATATACAGTCGAAAATAGTGTAATGGATTGGCCCACATATCGACTATACGTTAGTTGTGTTTCTAGTAAGTGAACAACAACACTTCTAGAGGCTTCGTATTAACTGCAGCAATTCTTAGTCATCACCACTGATAGGTTTTAATAATAATAATAATAAGTTTATTTCAATAAATTGCTCACAAAGGTTCAGTAATGGGATACTACACTTTTCTCTTTACTTAACTCTCCCACCCCTCCTTCTTATCTTATATCACACTTTCAATATCTATCTTCTTCTCATGCTAAGAATCTGCGTTCTTCTTACAATCTTCTACTGCTTTGTCCTTCTCATACTTCTGACTTTGTTCATTCTTCCTTTCATATACAGTCCATACTTCTGTGGAATGCGCTTCCTCTTGACATCAGGTCGGCCACCAGTCAATATGCATTTAAGCGGAAGTTGCGGCTTCATTTTCTACGCAAATAGTGGAGTAGTCTCAAAAATCCTTTCATTTTTCCTTATGTAAATAATATATATATATGTAGGTTTATATTATATTAAATATGTATGTATGTTTATTTTATGTATATATACATTTGATCCCTTGTTTTCTCATTATTCTTTCCTTTTTTTTTATGCACCTGCCATGTTTTTCTCTTCACTACCCTTGGTTGACTGGTAGAGAATGCCTAAGGCATTAAGTCCGCCTTTGTACCTTTATGTTGCATGAAGTTTTAATAAATAAATACAATAAAGTTTGCATGAAGTATTATCTCCTGGTCCCCAAACTAGGTTTAAAGCCTGTGACTTGGGGACCAGTGATTCCATGACGGTAATGACAAAAGTGGTTTGTGAAGATACTTGATAAATCAAGTTGGGGTTGGGTAATTACACTGCGTGTTGAATTGCTTGCAGAGCCAGTCAATCCAAATTGCAGTGATACTGCATCTGTCTGAGGAATAGGAAAAACATATTCCAGAGACTAAAACCAAAAATCCACGCGTTGGCGCAGCTGCTGGTATCACGCAACGCGAAATAATCCTCAAAATACCCCATTATCTTGGTCTAATCCACTTGCTTATCACGTTTTTACGAAACTATGACACCGTTTTAATCTTTTACATCACAATCAGTTATATCACTAGTGACTAATGCAGTAGTACACGTAGCACACTATTAAATAAACATCCAATTGTTTGATTGTCCGTGTCTCGTTTCAATCGTTTGCCAGTTATTGTAAAGGCACGAGCTTTGTTCATTATGTCATTCTATAATTTGGCTTTATTGTTGGAATTCAAGATTCCTTTTTATACAGATTAACAAAACCAGTTAGAAACAACAAAATTACGCATTTTTCGGCAAATACAATCGCTATATCGACTACACGACCTATATCTGCTTCAAAGAACCGTCATCGTTGATTTCTTATCACGGAACCCATGATAAAAGATTCTTATCAGAATCAAAGTTTACGTCACAACAGCCAGGCCGATATTCCACCACTGTTATGAGACTTCTTGATACAAACAAACATGGTTTTTAATATAAAAGCTGTTTATGCGAGTTCTGCAATAATAAATACATGCAGTATACCTCCATTACCATAAATACGTATGTCGTGTGCTTGAACAGCCACAAAAAGGATCGCCGAGGCCAATAATTCCTTGCTTTACGTGCCTTAAAGTTATTTATTTGTACTCGGATTTAGTAGTTCGTTGCCATATGGTCGGCTCTTGCAAAGAGGTGGCCTTTGCAGGAAGCAAGAGAGGCTTTTCTTTGGAATGCTTTAGTTAGTTATAAGAAAGGATAGCGCTAGCCAAACCGGGTGATACGTTAATGATTATAAAGGGAATGGCGTAGTATAGAAGACAAAGGATCAATAAACTCGGGACTAAATCACACATTTTGTATTCAAGCTGTCAAAATCGGAGAGATCAAGATGGCTGTTTAATCAGTGAGTCAGATCGTTTGATTTAAAATTAGAAATTAATTCATATGAAGTCATCATTACGGTGATTATTTTGGTAGTAGGTGTTAATTGATTTATAAGTATAGCTATAGAATTTTCTTTATAAGTAGTACAATGTATATCTACAGTAGAAGTTCACAAATTGCTTTATATAAAATTATGAAGATTGCCTCGGAGAAAAAAAAACTAAACTTGAGACGTGTAATATAAAACAAAACAAGTCCTGCCTTAAATATAAACCATCCCTTAGCAAAAACAAACATAAAACCGAGACAGACGACCCCAAGATTTGAACAGTCAACACCGTGTATGCTAGCATTCACGTGTCATGTTTTTAAATCAGCATAGACCCGGTAAACAAACATTAGAATTTGTTTACGCGTGATAACCCTAGTCCCCTCCCTTACCCGCGATCCGTAAACAAACTACGCGGGCATATGAAAATGTGTAGTTACATTTTGCCTACAGTGTAAAGATCGAAACTTGTAATTAATTTCACAGTCCGTTAAATTGGAATAATGTGTTTTGGTTTGTAATTTATAATAATATGCGCTCGAAAATGAGAGTGATGTTCAGTTATTTGGGTACTAACAGAAAAATTAAGTACGGTACAGTAGCACTATCAATTGTACCAAAATATTGGGATTTCCAGTTTTGGTTAAGGCAAAAAAATATAATAACAATGCCCAATGTCAATGTCCCTATAGCGCTGTAATACTCGACTCGATCACAAACATTTCAAACCAAAATAATATAGGCACTTAATAAATCTATTTTTAGTAACCAAAGTATTAATTTTGTTTTGTTTTCTTGTTACAGTTGGACACAAACAGCAGCGGCTACATTGATTTGAAAGAGTTAAAAGAAGCTCTCGACAGCGTCGGTTATAAAATTCCACAATGGAAGGTAAACAAAAATTTTAATAACCTGAACTTTGTACTGAGATATTACAATAAGATGATCCTGTCGTTCCCTTATTCCTGACCATTAAGAAGTGGCCATCCATAACTAACGTCACGAGTTAAGTGGGGTGGGAGGTCGACGAAGTGTGACCTGGAGCGGGAGGAAACTAGTGCGCCTCACCATCAATGCATTGCATCACTGCTTACCAACAGATGGGATCGCAGTCAAGCACTAGTTTATATTAATTTTAAAAAAAGGCATCGTGACGTCACATTTCAAAAGCTACACGTCTAGTAATTAAAACGCAAAATTTTAACTATAACGAAAAATTTAAAAATACATGTAACTTAATATATCTGTGATTATTATTGAACGTGTTGCACATTGGGAAGGAAGAATCTTACAAATGGGAAACGTTAAAAAATCATAAAATTCGTGTAACTTTATTTGTGGATAGGCCCTAAGTCAGAGATAAGGAATGTGTAATTGTTTTTATGTTATGGGAAAAAGTAATACCATCTAAGTAATGAACGGTAAAGAAGCAAGTCTATACTTTACAATAGCTCATAGCTATGCATAGAGATGGCATATCTTTTTTCTCCAGTCCTAACTGACACAGTTTCTGGGTACAGCCCCCCTAGTCAAGTTACAACCGTTTCGTTTTGATTCTCTTTTCGTTGATCGCCTCGAGTCGGCCACGCCTCCTATGTTCTGACCACGTGACTGAGCCCTGAGTTGACGTCAGAATAAAGGAATCGGAGGCACGCCTCCGAAAGCCAAAAGCGTAGGCCACGGCCTACTCGAGGCGATCGACTAAAAGAGAATCGAAACGAAACGGTTGTAACTTAGCTTGGGGGGCAGGTATCCTCTAAGTCTGCAGTCTTTTTTATATGTTAAGGACCGATTTTATAAGTCACCATCGCTTACCATGAGATAGTGAACAAACGCAAACCTATCAATAATAAAAAAGAAAAAGTCTGTCACACGGCACACGGCACGCGGCACATAAGTTGAACTCTAACCTTCTTGAATTTTTTTTAAACATACTTTTGTGGCTCTTCCCCAGGTGCGGTGTATGATCGAGGAGTACTACGACAATGGCAACAACAAACGCGGCGTCAACGGCAGTATGAACGGCGACGCGCGGAAGAACGCCATCAGCCTCTCAGAGTTCGAAGAGCTCATCGCTAATCTGAAGGCTCAACAGGTGACTAACTCTACCGATACATAGGCATCATCATCATTTCAGCCGAAAGACGTACACTGCTGGGCATAAGTCATCCCCAAGGGTCGCCACAACGACCGTTCCTGCGCGTCTCGCATCCATCAGATTCTCATGACCCTCACAAGGTCATCGGTCTACCTGTACGGTTTTCCGGTACGTGGTTGCTACTCCAGAACCTTCTGCAAACAATGTGCCTGGCCACTACCACTTAAGTTTGGCGATTCTTCGTGCTGTCGGTAACTTTGATTCTCCTGCGGACATCTTCATTTCCGATTTAGCCCTTTTTAGCCCTTTGGGGGACTTTCAGCCTTCTGATGAGGCGCACTGTGAGCGACCACGTTTCAGAGTTGTCTTATAAATAGTGATAATCAACAAAGTGACGTCAACGGCAGTATGAACAACAACGTGTTGAAGGATGCCATCAGCAGAGCTTATCGCCAATCTTAAAGCATAACCCAACTTAAATATACTGATTGAAGGTACTCCAATAGAATGTGACCTTTGCTGATCTACCTCTGAACCAGGGTCTCTCCCGTAGTCACATATCACCACACATTTCTCCATGTTTGATTCCTGCATCCTACTTGATTTCTTCAAGCTAATCGGTCAAAAACACTTCCAACACTTCCGAGTTATCGTAACAGTTTCCCAAAACAGCCTTGGAGAAGTTGTTTTTCTTCAGGCATCCCTTTTGCGTAACAATTCCGGCTATCTCTCTGTTTTTCGACAGATTTTATGCAGTATGCCCAATTCCATTTCTCCTTGACCTTGCTTAAAATCGAAGAGATCATCATTATTACATATCCCATATTCTCAGCTCAGTATATAATTGACTATTCATAAGTAAAACTGTTTGAAGGGAATCATTTACTTACCAGAAGGTTTAAAAGACTCTGGAAATGATGTTATTTTAGGGTCGCGTGTGTTAAAGGAACAAACTAAGCCAATGTTTGTTCCTGAGCGGTGTCACGACAAATGATACTGTTTGAAATGTAATTTGAAAACTTAAAAAATATACTTAACATTATGATTGAATGTCAAGAAGGGCCGATTTTGAAGATTACTTAGCAACTGATAAGTGCTGCGGTATTGTTCAAAAGAGATACCGTGGTCCTGGAACGGGAAGGGCAAGTGAAGGACACTGGTGGGTTTTAGTTATTTAAAAGTTTGACACTCTCTCTTGCCCAACCCAGAGAGAGGAGTCATTTGATGATTTTGTACTAGAAAAAGCAACTGCATAAGTCTTTAAAACAGCTGTTTCAGTGAGTACAAAAATACTCTCCGTTATTATTTTCGATAGCCCTAGCAGCCCACAGTTTTTTTTAAAGAGTTACCGTGATCCTGGAACGCAAAAGGCAACAGAAGGGCACGTGGGTTTTAGTCAGTAAAAGTCTGACAGGGAAAAGTCATTTTATGACGTACTACGTCAAAAATAAACCACTCCAGCAGCTGCCGTTGGTGAAGGTTTTTTTCCTGCACTATAATTAATAGATAAGCAGCTATCTTCAATAAAAAGTTGTCCTGTTACATAAATGTATCGACCATAACTATAATTCATTCCCGTCCAACCAATAAAAACAAAAAACAATTTTTCAACACACTTGCTCAGAAAGTGACTCTTATTGCACTGCACTTAGGTATATAATGGCACTCGTTACCAAACTGTGACATTTTGATTACCATTACGCACTAGTACTATAATGTAGTTAAAACCTTTTTGTTCCACCTCTTTGTTCGCAAAACAAATTTTGAATTCGAATAAAATTCCGTTTAATAGTATATAAATTAATGTCTATTATTCAACAAACTCAATTAAGACTCCGGTTTAACAAATCAATATTATTGGCCTCATAAAAGCAAATTGACAAGCCATAAGGAGTGTTTATGTGGACAGATTAGCTCCGAGATGGTCAATCAAGTGATAAATACTAATAATGTTTGGGGTCAAATAGATGACACTGCCAGGGTTACCAGTTTGTAGGGCCGACAGTGTATTAGGGTTTACGATGTTATGTCTTATTGGTTTACTATTTAATTTTACGATGAACTATACTCTATTCGCGATAGCATTAGGCAAAAGTTTAAAAAAAGGTTGTTTTAGGGTACACATTGTAATAAAAGTACAATTTATGTATATGTCCAGAATCATGTACTGGATCCATGGTATTCGTGTAAAAAATACTTTGACATCAACGAACAAGTTATCAAAGTATTTTTTACTCATTCCATCTATGTTTTATTTGGTCTTCCTCCTGTATGCTCCTCCTGCATGTATCCATCAATATACATAACAAAACATAAAGGTGATGTATCAAAGGAACAGTTGTGGCCCAGTGGTTACAATCCCGACTTAAGTCGAGTTGTACATCGCGGTTTCAAACCCAGGTAGGCGCTTTACTTTGTGTAATTTATTTTATCACCACTATTCTCAAAACGGTGAAAGAAAACATCGTGAGGAAAACGGCACCTGACCCAGCATTGGGCCTCTGCATTCCCGCCCCAAGAGTAGAGGGAAGGCTTGAGTCCCAGCAATGGGAACATTATAAGGCTGATTATACTATACTATGCTGTATCAAATGATAACCCTAAGTGAGAAGAAATTATTATACCTAAGCTAAGTATGTATGTAAACTTGTAATAATCACACTTCCAATGAGCAATTGTTGAACGCCGCCGGGTCATTGGTCTTTCGACGCAGTTTTTTTTTATGATGTTTTTACAAGCTCTACAATGTATGAGCGTATTGTAATCTAATGTATGCATATGTTATGTTAATTCTGTTTTATGGTGATGTGGGAGTAGACTTTGATGTGTCAGCTGATCGTATCATGTCTTGTGTTCAAGTTATGATGGTCAAAACGTTTTAAAAATCAATGTTAGTCTTACATCGTACGCACCGTTGACCCGGACCGGGCGACAATAAGTCGGACGCCAAAGTACCCATAACTCGCCGTCCGCAAGCCAACGCCGGGCGTGAAGCTTGTAGATTGCTTATACTGGGCATAGGATTCTTTCCACACAACTTTCTGTTTCCTTCTCTTACTAGAATCTTCTGTGTTCTTTAACCTAATTTTTAATCATTTAAAAGCAATTACAAAATAATTGCTTTTAAATAATTTTGAGACCACTATTGTAGTCTAGCAAAATGCGTCATTGCTATAATTATTCCTGATAACCTAATCACTGAGAATTTGTAGGCATATCTTTGTCTCATCATTTGCTACTACAAGTCAGTGGAGCATTATTAATAATTACTAATTAATTGATACTAATTAATGACATTATGTTTTATTTTAGGTGTCCAGCACATTCAAACAGGCGGTCAGTAAAAAGGAGAATTTGGAACATTTGGGTGGCATGAGTGAAGCTTCCAGTGATGGTCAGTATACTCTTAATGGTGATAGATCTTTTCTTAGTTGTATGAACAGATAAGCATATCCCCACTAAGGCCACGATTCGTTAGTAGAAACAAAAAATAACAGACCTTTTCGCAGTGTTTTCGTAAGTTGAACTATGGTATATTTAGAGAATATCATAATTATCACGCTAATGTTATAAAGGCGAAAGTTGTAGCTATATAATAATATGTGTGGGTGTATAATATTAGTTTTCCCGCTCAAACGGCTGAACAATTTTGATTGAAATTTGACACACGGGTAGACCATGCCCTAGTACAGGAATGGCGAACCTTTGTTGGAGGATATGCCACTAAATACAAGAAAAAAATAATGTGGTCATGACGCGCCGCCAAAGAATTTTGACTTTGTCATTTAATGGACAAAAATTAAACTAGATGGTATTTGTTGGAGTATAACAAAAACAAATCTATCCTACTTCAACACTATGACGTTTCTCTTTCTAACCAATAAATATTATATTTAATGGACAGAGTCCCCTGTCAGCACTTGACTGAAATCCCTAGTATGGTTACAGTAACTGTATTCCTTTAGCCTTGCTTAGAAGCACACGTCTCACGTAATATTACTGAAACACACCTTCCCATATAAAGTAAAAGATTAATAAATAGTAATAATTAAAATCCTTAAAACCGTGTTTGCTTTGGTGTCCACCTTTAACCCCAACAGTACTAACTCTTAATTTGCAACCCGAAATTCATATATCGTAATGTATATATCGTTTTGTTATCATTATTATTTGATTCAATCCATGAAAAAAGAGAAATAACTGCTATTTCATATTACCTAGATGCTAAACATTTTACACTGGCATGCTCGAATTATTTTGCCGCGTGCCACCACTGGCATGCGTGCCATAGGTTCGCCATCCCTGCCCTTGTAGAATAATACATAGATACTTTTTGTCCCGAGAGTATAGCATAGCATAGCATAGTCGGCCTTATAATGTTCCCACTGTTGGGACTCAGGCCTCCTCTCTAGGAGAGGGAATGGGCCGTAATCCACCACGCGGGCCCAGTGCGGGTTGGTGGATGTCACATGTCTTCGAATTTTTGGTTCTAGGACATGTCGGTTTCCTCACGATGTTTTCCTTTACCGTTTTGAGAGCAGTGGTGATGAAATAAATTACACAAAGTAATGCGCCTGGGTGGGTTTGAACCCGCGACCTACAACTTGTAAGTCGGGGCCGTTACCACTCGGCCACCACTGCTCTAGAGTATACTTTGGGATATTTTTCAAAAGCCAATCAATCTTTACATATCTATGTATGCAGATAGAGACTTAGACCTGTACCATAACGTTTAAAGTAAGATTGTTTTATTCTTATTCCATTGTGGGTAAGAGATGGCGCTAGACAACCTGTATAGCTCTGTCTCTTACCCACACTAATAAAAAAATCTTACTTTGAACGTCATGGTAACCCCGTTAGACTCAGTTAGTGATTGCATTTATAGCTCAAAATGTTATTAGTTTATCATCATAATGCATATAGTTATTAGTCTAGATCATAGGTACCTAAGCAATGACCGATACACAATATGATAACAGTTTATTGTTGAAAATAATATTCCTCCTAAACGTCAAAAACATTATTCATGTTTATTAATGGGTATAAAATGGTGGCGTAACAGAAAGGGAAAAGTGAACAATAGAAAATAATATAGGTATATGACAGGAAAGTGACTTTATGATTGTCATAAAATAATGAATAATTATTGGAACTATAATTTCTTTTAATAAAGAAATAATGATTATTATAATTGACGCGTATATAAGGAACTTGATGTTTCCCTATTTGTGTAATAATATGACCATCACATTCATGTTGTAAAGGCGAAAGTTTGTATGTATGTATTTTGATTACAAGCACTTGTACAACATTACGGAGGATGTCCAAGGCGTCGTACAATGCAAACTTACAAACTAAAAATACATTTATTAAAACAATAATAACCTAAAACTATAATATATCCATACACATTGAAGAAATAAAAAGTAAAAAAAACCGGCCAAGTGCGAGTCGGACTTGCGCACGAAGGGTACCATCCAAAGCAAAAAAAAAAACCACAAAAAATAAATAACACATTTGTTGTATAGGAACCCCCTTAAATATCAATTTTATTCTGTTTTATTTTTTTGGTATATTTTGTTGTTTAACGGCATCAGAAATAAATCATCTGTTAAAACTTCAATTGTCTAACTATCATGGTTCATGAGATACAGCCTGGCGACAGACGGACAGCGGAGTCTTAGTAATAGGTTCCCGTTTTACCCTTATTACGGAACCCTAAAAACTGACATATAGTTTAAAAATAAATATGTGTCACGCTCAAATGATGGCTTTGGATGAAATATGGTAATAGGATAGCTTATATTCTGTACGTATATAGGCACATGACGCTATAACACACCAACATCTATCTAATAGCCTATGTATTAGATAATGGGGGGCAGCCCTAGTTGCACGCTAACAAAGTTACTTTTAGAAGCTAGTAATACACTAAGCAAATCATTCATAGACTTATGCATCTACTAGTAATAAAACTTTACAATCTAGGTCAACCTACTAAGTTGTGTTACGGGACCTAACAATAACATGGTGTTTATAAACGTTATGCACCATTAAGAATTTTCAATGTGATTTGCTATTTTAACATCGTATGTAGGACTTTTGCAGCTTCTTGTTCTTGACGCTAATGGTAGCACTAAATAGCAATCAAAAATGCATTGTATGCGTTATAATTGTTTTTATGTATCTTAATATAAATGTGCCACTTTTTTTAAATAAACGATATTCTATTCTATGTTCTATTCTATTCTAATGTTTAAATCTTCACTTGTGATTGCATGTTGTATAGATCTAAACAAATCTAGTCCTAGAAGGCCTTTTATCTTCTTATAGCAACTACACATAAAACACGAATTAATTGAAGCAGTTCTGCAACATGGGACTAGGGGATAGTATAAATACCATAAGTTATCAGGGGCGCCGACCCCGTGGGTGCTCGGGGGCTCGAGCACCCATGAGAAATAAACAGTGGGTGCCGAGCACCCCTGATCGACATCAAGAAACAGATCAGTAATCGCCTTTTAGGGATGGGCGTATAGCCGTTTAGCGCATTTATAGTATAGTATGTAAGTAGGACATTTATTTGTCGTTCGATCAGTGCGCGTTTCTCTTCTCACACTTCGCCACTTTTTCGAGTCATCAAATGAGCATGAGCCCCCATGAAGTTTTCTAAAATCCGGCGCCCCTGTAAGTTATGGTCCATAACACAATAAACCCAAAATCGAAATCTTTTGAACCATTAAAATTATAAAGTACCTACAACATTTCTTCAAAGCTCTCTCCTATATTGTGAAGAGGAAGGGTTGAAGAACCAATTGGCTAAATTACTCAAAAAAAAAATCGTATAGCTATCTTTAAAAGTAAATTTTTGATGCTTGTAGATCCTGTAAAATAAATCACCAATCATTAAATCCCCAGGCACAACCCACTCGGTCCGTCTCGAAGAGCAGATGGCGTTCTCCGGATGGATCAACAGCAACTTGGAACATGACCCTGATCTCAAACACCTGCTGCCAATAGACCATGAGGGGAAGCAGTTGTATGAGAAGCTGAAGGATGGACTTATACTTTGGTGAGTGAGATTTATAAACGGCTCGATAGGAACAGGGGTTTTACCTTGATGTGTTAAAATGAAAGGCCCCCCTCCCTTCCTCGATTTTTGTCCAAAGTTTCTACAGATATATTTTCTTACTTTTTTAATTTACGAGTAGTTACATTAGTAAAGGCCAAAGTTACTTATGCAAAATAGCAGATTTTCAAAGGTGTTTACTGGGTTAGACAAATTGATGTTTTAATTTCAATAGAAACCTAGATAATATTCACAAGATATCTGTTTCCAAAATATTCAGAGGAAGAAGGGTAATAACGTCATAATCTCGTTAGAGCGTTTGTATGGAAATGTAAGTACCTCGGGTTGAGCGGCCTTAAACAGCCGCCCTGCGTTCAAAAATGAGGTTAGAGTTACTCTAATAACGTCATCAAGGTAGATACTCTACGCTCGCATTTTTTAACGCGAACGTAGAGTTCAACTGCCAATGCCAAGCAAGTGTCATTTATGGCTGCTTACACCAACCTCGGAGTTAGAGTTAGTTGGGTTAACTTTAGGGTAGCTACTCGAGTTATAAAAGAACGACCCTGGGTTGCAACTCGAAGCACTTTTGAACGGTTGTAGTAGTAGTAGTAGACTCTACTCTACTCTGGTCATTTTTGAACGCAGGGCTGTAGGGACTGTATAGTACCTACTCCGCTATAAGCGGTAGTAAATTTAGTTTCAAATACGAATGGTGTAGGTTTTTTGTAACCACCAGCAGTTTGTTTTTGCAGTAACATAGTTATCAAGGTAGGCAGATATACAATACAATGTAGTTATTATTAAATCAATATGTAATCATTATTTAATTCTATGCCTATTGTAATACTAATGATTCATTAATTGTATTAACGCTATTACAAATATCCTTAGTATGACTAAAAGTCGTTTAGTAAAACTATTATTTTATTGTTACCATGCATCCACACTATTTGGTCACAAGAACAAGGCATGTTTTTTGTGCCTGTGAAGTTAAGAAGACAGCCATACAGTAAACATCATCTAAGTTAATGGTTCCCGATCTGTTTATGACTCGGGACCACTTTGGATTTTTGACGTCTACAAGAAAATGTAATGTAAAAAAAACCTTATATCAAAAATTCTAAACTTGTAGCACACCTATGTATTCTTTAAAATCAAAATTAATATGCATTATCATAGAAAATGTAATAAATGTATGAAAATATAGAAAAAACATAATATTTCTTATAAAACTTAGAATCGGTTCGCATCAATGTAACTTCCCAGTCAGAAAGCTTGAAATTTTAAACTTTTACAGTTTAAATATTCAGACGACTTGAGATCCTCCTCCTTTTTTGGAAGTCGGTCAAAAATACAATCGTCTTTGGCTGTTTCTTATTTCCTCTATAGAGCAACAGTACGTTAACGTTTAAAATACCCATTCGTTTCAACATATTTTTTTATACGGCTAACTCTATTTTTTTATACGGCTAACTCAATTTTTTTTAATTAGGCTAGCTCTATTTTTTATACGGCTAACTCTATTTTTTCATACGGCTAACTCCATTTTTTACGGCTAACTCTATTTTTTATACGGATAACACTACTTTTTAAACGGCTAACTCTATTTTTTTATACGGCTAACTCTATTTTTTTAATAACGCTAACTCATTTTTTTTATACGGCTAATTCTATTTTTTATACGGCTAATTCTATTTTTTATACGGCTAACTCTATTTTTTTAATAACGCTAACTCATTTTTTTTATACGGCTAATTCTATTTTTTATACGGCTAACTCTATTTTTCTTCTGTTACAGCAAAGTGATAAACCATTCGTGTCCAGACACGATAGACGAGCGAGCGATCAACAAGAAGAACTTAACCCTCTACACTAAACATGAGAACTTAACCCTCGCACTCGTGTCGTCGCAAGCTATTGGCTGCAACATCGTCAACATTGACGCTCATGATTTGGCTAAAGGTAAATAAAAAATCCCCTTTTTTGTAAAAGTCTTCATTATTATCATTTAGGAGAATGCTAACCTCTCTGCTGGCCTTCATGCCAAAACAATTCACGTACTTCGGGTAGGTGATGAGCTCAGCCAACCTTTTTTTTTTTGGTGTGAAAATCTTCTTTTATGTCCTCCGCCTTCCACAGGGTGGAGAAGGGGAGGGGCAGTCAAGCCTGGTACTGATTAAAACTACCCCGGGTTGTGCCCTCGCACACTTGTTTTGGGTGTTGTGACTTCCGCCGGACCTTAGCTAACCTCTTTTTCTTTTCTTTTTTCGGAGTGGAAATCCTCATGGGTGTTTTTTGCCCTGTGGTGAGTGGAGGGGTTTATCAGACTCTTACTGACTAAAACTATCTCGGTGTTCCCTCGTATACTTGGGTCAGGGGTTGCCGGTGCAGTGTGACATCCGCAGGCCTCTTCCCATATTGGGAAGTGACCCCACTATGTACATATGAGAGAGGCGCGCGGGTAACATTACGCTCCACCATCTCGGGGCGAAACTCTTCTAACCTTTACCCAACCTTCTAATTACCTCGTTTGTTTCGTGGTCGCCAACACGGCAGCTGAGCTGTACAGCCATTGGTCCTGTGCCTGATCCCTCTCCGGTAGTATAGGATCTCCGTCCCATCGGGCTATAAGAGTAAAGGAACAGAGAGTGCCTGTGTTTTTGTACAGGCTTGAGCACCATGATATCTTCTGTGTACTTGACAAATCTCCATTGAAATTGGCCAGCACTTTCCCTCAGCATTATTTTAAAGTAATATTTACTAAATTTTTTATTATAATTTTACAGGTAAACCTCACTTGGTGCTGGGTCTGCTATGGCAGATCATCCGCATTGGTCTGTTCAACCAGATCACACTGGAGCACTGCCCTGGTCTTACTGAGCTGCTCAATGATGAGGTTAGTAGACCCTACTGTCTTGGTGCTAATGGAAAAAAAAATACATTCAGAGCATGGAACCTCATCCATTTTGAAGTCGAGTTAAAATAGAGTCAGGCCAACTACTTCGGCCTTAAAGACCTATGTTTAGAGTAACCACAGAATATAATACAATCTAACCGCAGAATAACCACACATATTTTGTGCTGATGGTGTCTACTAAACTTACCTACCTAGAATTATCTGCCAGGGCAACACTAATGAACAATTACTCTGACTACTGAATTTAGGTTGTAGTCAAATATCCATGAAAAAAATATGTGGCTACCAAACTATTGTCAATGTGTAATTTTTTATTTTTATTATTAACTAAACACTTATTTTTATTTAATTCTAATGTTTTGTATACCTACAGAGTGTCATATTCGCATTAGCGAAAAAGCTTTTAAAAAAAGATTTAAAAAAAAACTGTGAGTGGGATCTAAAATTTTTACAAAATAATAATTTACATTGACGATATTTTATTACATTCAAGACCAATTGAACTGTAACTACAGTATTGAGCAAATTGTTTTTAAATCAACTTTACCTTGATTTAAGAACACTTACTGCTATCACATAAAAACTGCAACTTAAACCTCAATAAAACTTCCAGGAACGCATCGAAGACCTGCTCGCCCTCTCTCCCGAAGCGATCCTCCTGCGATGGGTGAACCACCAGCTCCAGTCCGCAGGAGTCACTCGCCGCTGCACCAACTTCCAACAAGACGTGGCGGACTCCGAGATATACTCCTACCTCATGAAGCAGATCGCGCCCAACGACGCCGGCGTCACTCTGGATGCGCTCAGGGTACGTAGTCGAGCAGATGGAACTAATAGAGAAAGGTTAGGTGGAGCTAAAAATATTATTTCTTAAGCTCCAATAAAAAGTATGAGTGTGAACACAACAAAAAAAAATAGTTGAAAATGAACCACAAGCTCTTTATAAAGAGCGCAAATTCTTGTGGTTAAGAGACAAACTTGTCTCTTTCGCATATTTTGTTACTTATCACATTGTAACAAAAATTCAAACTCTTTTAAAATTCTCTAAAATTAAAACATAGGTATAAGTACAACAGACCGAAATGAACTATCGTGCCGTTGCCCAGACCAGACACAACACCCGTCTGGTTCGGACCAGATCCTCGTGATGCTTAACAATTTTTACCAATTTAGAGAATTTTGTCTTATGTGATGACCATAAGGTCGAAAACTAAAGATCAAAATTTATACTAACCCAGTAGTCCTAAAACTAGATTTCTGCAGCACAAATTTACTGAGTACTTTGTCTTGACCTCCTTCTGTCTTGAGCGCCATATAAACTGTTGAGTTGTAGCCTTTGTGGATATATTTTTTTACCTGCCAAAGCTTTTGGCAGTAAAAAAAAAAATATCCAAAAAGTTAGTCCATTTATTTAGTCACAGTTACCATTTATTTAGTTAACCTTTCGTGTGTTTCTAGTCGCGGATCCACGCGAGACACAATCGCTTTTTAATTGTTTCTCTAATTTCGGCATACGAAAGGTTAATCCTTATTTATTTGTCTCCAGGAATCCGACCTCCTCCGGCGCGCAGAACTAATGCTGCAACAGGCCGCGAAGCTCCGCTGTCGCGCCTTCGTGACGCCCGCCGACGTGGTGGGCGGCGTGTACAAGCTCAACCTGGCCTTCGTGGCCAACCTGTTCAACCAGCACCCAGGCCTGCAGCGCACGGCTGACACCGAGGAGCTGCATCAACTTGACGAGACGAGGGAAGAGAAGAGTGAGTACTAAACATCGTCTTCCTGACTATTTTACTCAAGTTCGACGTAGTAAGATTTCTTCTTCTATTCTGTCCACTGGTGTAGCTACGGAAGGGCTAGGCGATGCAGTACCTCGGGGCCCCAAACCTGATTAATAAACCTCTTATTGAACTAGCGGAAAATTCTCTCACCTTCGAAATCTTAAATAAAACAGGTTGCAACACTAATTATGGGAACTCGTTTTAGTCAGTAAAAGTCTGACACTCCCTCTCGCTCCACCCAGAACAAAAGAAAATATTTGATGATTTCCCACGTAAAAAAGGGGCCCCAGTTTTTTTTTTTTTGTCGCATGTTCGTTAGTCATCTAGCTACGCCACTGATTCTGTCCAGTCAACCGTAACGCTATCATGGACTTCCTTTTCTTCCATATCAGTTCTGACACATCATCCATCTTACTTTGGTCTGCTTTCCCTCTCCATAATAAAAATAAATAAATAGTAGTTGTCGAAAAGAAAATCATCCAGATTTACAAAGATTTAGTCACGTAAAAAAAAACTGAACCTAATTATGTCAAATTCATTTTGTACATTCTCGACTTGCATCACTTGCATGATACGTGCCTTCTTTTTCGAGAAATTCAATAATAATTCAGTTTAACTGAATTACATTTAGAAGATCTCAATCATAAGGATATCCCACGGATTCCCACACAAATGTCAATCCAATCTATAATGAAATTGAAATGTCTGTTTGTAATATCAAAATATATATTTTTTTACTATTTTTGTCTAACTGTCTGTTCCGGTTAATCTCCGAAATGGCAGGACCGATTTTGACGAGACTTTCACTGGTACATAAATAATGTTAAAGGAGTAATTTAGGTTACTTTTATTTTAGAAAATGAATTAGATTTCCGTGCAAAAAAAAAGTTTAAGTTGAGGCCAAACGGCATTGTGCTGTTTTATGAATCTAACGGGGACAAAGTCACGGCACCAAGCTAGTACAAAATTAAAAAAAAAAAAGACGTTGCTCCACACTACAGCGGCAAAACAGCCTTGAGCGCAACGCTGGCCGCAGCGACGAATTCCAAATACGTACATAGGTTTAACAATTCAATGGACCTATACATTGGATTGTTACCTGTTTGGATTTCGTCGCTGCGTCGCTCAAGTCTGTTTTCTTAGAGAATAGCACTGCTGGTATCGTGGGTGCGTTCACAAACATATAGTCTCACACACACAAGACACACCCCATATACATTCGTTACGTTTATCAGTGTCTTCCTATCTTACGTTTAGTTAGTAGGATTTACGAGTATTACATGTTTACCAAAAACTTAACCACCGTGACATGAAAACTAAAAGTTATTATTTGCATGCATCAAGAATTTTGACGGGGAGAGTGTTTACAAACTTTGTTAAGAATATATAATTAAGTTTTTGTATAACGTATGTTTTAATTGTTATATACGAGTTAATGTGCACTGAAACACTACACAGAAAGGTTATTGCTTTATGGTTAAATTTGTTCGCAGTATTTACATTTTTAAATAATAACTGAGTTTGAGACAAAACTCAGTTAATATTATATATAATGCACAGGACATGCGTCATTTGCTATGCTGTCCATCCTGCACAACCACCTGCAGTTTTCAGGATCTATACGAGGCCAATAACAGAGCCGTAGAGGTTGCCAAATACTGGTCAAATAAAATTTAATTAGAGTACATCGACACGAAAAGAAGAAGAAGAAGAATATTAACTTTTCTTTTTTAGGTAGGAAAATCATCTTATGACAAATCTCGCTCTTGGGTGGAGCGAGAGATAGTGTCAGTTTACTGACTAAAAACCCACTCCTAATATTAACTTGTATAATATACCTTGGCGGGGGCACTACTGTGCCCCCAATGTATTGTTTTATTTTATTTAGTTATTAAGATAAACCAACATCTTCTGTGTACATCGTTTCTCCGGTATATGTAACTAGTTCTGCCTGCGGCTTTGCCCGCGAAAGTAGGTTCCTCCATACAAACTTTGGACCCAAGTTTTATCCCCTTAGAGAGTGTATTTTGAAAATTCCTCTCTTACTGCTCGCCTACGTCATAAAAGGAAGCCTAATGTAAAATTACACGTTCCTAGTCCCAGTAGTTTCGGCTGTGCGTTGATATGTCAGTCAGTCAGTTTCTCCTTTTATATATATAGACTAGGTCCTGCCAGCGGCTCCGCCCGCGTGATGGTAGGTTTCTCCATAAAAAAAATAATCAATACTAATAGCATAGCATAGCACAGTTGGCCTTGTAATGTTCCCACTGTTGGGACTCAGGCCTCCTCTCTAGGAGATAGAAAGGACCGTAATCCACCACGCGGGCCCAGTGGGTTGGTGGATGTCACATCAAAATACGCACACACACACATCAATCAATCCACACACGCAAACAACACACACACACCATTAATACTAAAACTTAAACAAAAAACAGAATAATACATTACAATTGAAAAGAGTACAAAGTACCAAAATAATCAAGTTGATTATCAAGTTATTATGTTGTTTAAATCAATATAATCAAAAGCGGAAATAATCAAATAATAGAAATAATCAAGGTAGTGGGTTATTGTTATGAAATATTCTGTTTATCTCACGCTAATAATGCTAAAGAGGTCTCGTCTCTGGCATACTAGAGGTATGAGGTAACTGTATATTCTTGGGTCCAACAATAACCTTTTCAATAAAATAAAAGAATTTATTAATGAGTTAGCCTTATTGTGTCATTGAAAAGCATTTTACATTAAATATCTTTTTTTTTTTCTAATTCCTGCCTTTCTGTCATTGTTGGTCCTTCGAGCCGGATATAAGAAGTAATTTGAAAAAATAAGCTTTTTTTTCTCGTTCCTAGTGTTACTAAATGTGTTTCTTAATTAATATTTTGTTAGTTTATTGATAATAGTAGTTGGTACTTCGAGTTGATAATTACATATTTGTTTTATACCCAAATTAACAACATAAGCGTACGTATTGACACATTACACTAATTAATTTACTTTTGCTAGAAGTTATGACTACCGAATGGTGTGTGTTCCATTAAGACCCCCCCACTGCCGCCGAACACTTTAGTGAAAATAGTAGCAGTGTTATGTTAACCCTTTAACCGCCCGCGTCGTATGGGCCGACGAGTGTTTTCGCGTCCTATTCGCCAGGGTCATATATTTGCGACTGGGTCTCTTTTAGCTCTTCAATTCCCATAGGTAACAGAAGAGTTGACCAGTTGGAGTATTTGGTCGTAGATGTGCGACCCTGGCGTAATAAACGTTAGAGTGTCGGATATTTCCGACGTAGGCGGTGTTTACACAAGTTTTGTGATTAGTTGATGGTCGGCAGTATTCATTTATGTAGTGAAATGAGTGTAATATTATGATAACCCTGTGATCTAAGTGTGAGGAACTGCACTTTTATCATTCGCCGCTACGTGGCCTCTTGGCGAGACTTACTTAATCAGGTGAACTTGTGTTTTCAAACTGTGTTATGTGCTGATGCTTGTGTGTTTAGAACAAAAACTCTCGAAAATAATTAATTACGCAATTATTACTCCATAGGTTAGCCATTTTTCGGGTCTCCCATGTTCTGCGTATTTGTGTTTCAAACCTCCTACAGAGGTGCTACCACAGAAATCTTACTTTTAGACTCGTATCGTTTGGAGTTTGATTTTTACAATTAGTCCATGATGGACCATTGCGCGTCATGGTGGCCATCATAGAGGTTTTTATTCCTATTGCCAGCCCATCTTTCTCTAGAAGCAGATTAGGCCTATCAGCTTGTTCATCTTTAACGGAATTCGGTGGGCCTAGAGTGCGTATTTCGGTTACAATCGGGCACCCAAGGAGCACATGTGCGATTGTTTTCTCCGTCTCATTGTATGTTCTGCACAGGGGACAACGTAACTAAGATATGGGACATAGAAGAACAAACGTTATTTTTTTAAAGACGTTATTCTATTTATACTTACAAAACTAGCACTTTGGCATCGCCTTCGTCCGCGAGGTTTTTATTATTTTATTTAAAAAGGTTGTTTTGAAAAAACTAATAATGATAGTCTCTACTCTGTTGTTCATTTTGGTTAGAATTTTTGCCAAGTTTCAAATTTATTAACCTAAGAAATAAGAATCTTCCATACAATGTATAAAACCCGTCTAAATTGTACTATAGGGGGTATTTCTGAAAATAAATAATATCAACCTTTATTATTGTCTTAGGGCGGAATTCACCAATAAAACTAATCGCGTTTTAACGTTTGGCTCGCATAATTGCGTTTAGCCGCTGTCACTAGTTTTATTGGTGAATTCCGCCCTTAGGTTACTATTTTTGCGAACTTTCAAGTACACGGAATGAGATTTTACATACAAACGAACTTCCCCCTTTTTATTCCCTTCAAGGTTGAATTTCCAAAAACCCCTTCTCAGTGCTCGCCTTCGTCATTATAAGATGCTTTGTGCAAAATTTCACGCTCCTAGTCCCAATAGTTTCGGCGATATGTCAGTCAGTTAGTTTATTTATATATGTATATAGATTTCTATACACACTCATTGAAATTAAAATCTAAATCATCTTCTCTCTTTCTACAGCGTACCGTAACTGGATGAACTCAATGGGCGTGGCGCCGCACGTCAACTGGCTGTACTCGGACCTGACCGACGGCCTGGTCATCTTCCAGCTCTATGACATCATCAAACCTGGCATCGTGAACTGGAAGAAGGTAACACGGAAATATCTTGAATCATTCTTGTTTCTTCAGGGAATTTTAACTCTATTTAAAAAGATTTTGCACTTGTTGTCGTATAACTTTGTCATATAGAGCAAAAAGGAAGAGTTTTGATAAGAGGTATTTTTCACCCATAACACATTAAAAAAAAAAGTTTCTGTTTCCGACTATTTTTAAACGCATTTGTATAGTTAAAGATATATTTTTTTTTTTATTTAGTAACATTTATGTGATAATTCATTTAATAGTAAATCAAAGTAATTATTGCCCAAACAGAGAGTGTTACGCCTTTTTTTTTTACTAAGATATTGAAAAAGCCACAAAAATTAACCTCTCAAAAGTGGAGCGTTGGTATCTGCTTCAACTTGCAGCCATTATCGTTTAAAATTGTTTTTTTTTTTATTGCTTGTATTCCACATAATATATAATCGATTATTACTAGTCTTGTGTATACAAAAACTTACCATAGCACATAGTGATTTAAGAATTAATGTACAAAAGCGAGCTTAACTCAACAACATAAAATAAAATTAATTTGGTCAAAAATAAAATAATACTTACGTAAACATCGTCATCGTCCAAGTCCCTACCTGACATGATGGTCATGTTTCCAGGTGCACCGTCAATTCTCGAAGCTGCGCAAATTCATGGAGCGCCTGGAGAACTGCAACTACGCCGTGGAGCTCGGCAGGCAGCTCGGCTTCTCGCTCGTCGGCATCGCCGGCGCTGACATCAACGAGGGCAACGCCACGCTCACGCTGGGTAAGTACATGAGATAGAGGAGCGAATAGAGGATCATTTTGGACAGGTATATTTACTTACCTGTCCAAAATGATCTTTTTTAAGGTAACTTTGGCCAGCGATCAATATCAGTCAGCCTTCTGGGATAAATCGTAAATTATCGTGTGAATCTTTCAAACTATAATCTAAACTAAATTCGTAGTCGATAGTTAATCCGTGGAAATTCTGTCCAATTGCGAAAAATAATTTATTTACTAGCTAACCCAATAGACGTGAGACGATGTCCTGACTTGGCTATGAACTGTCAAACGCATGAAGATTAAATAATCGTCGTAGTTTTCTGAAATTTTCTAAATTACCGCTCATCTTACTTAAAAAGAGCTCTCGCCTTTTTTGTTATATTTTTATAACTATCCGGAGTACCTTCACGCGTGTAAAGAAGACTGGTTTAGTAACAGATACGTGACATATTCCCTGTAACTTCTTAACATGATTATGTTAATTTCAGCGCTGATCTGGCAACTGATGCGCGCGTACACGCTGTCGGTGCTGACGCGGCTGGCCAACACCGGCAACCCCATCATCGAGAAGGAGATCGTGCAGTGGGTCAACAACAAGCTCAGCAATGCCGGCAAGTCTTCCTCCATCAGGAGTTTCCAGGTCAGATGCTATTCCTTATACTTTTCGTGACGATACTACAAAATTTTGATCGACCTGGCCCCCTAACCAAGTTACAACAGTTTCGTTTCGATTTTCTTTTCGTTGATCGTCTCGAGTCGGCCACGCCTCCTATTCCTTTGTTCTGACCACGTGACTGGGCGTTGAGATGACGTCAGAATAAATGAATCGGAGGCGTGGCCTACTCGAGGCGATTGACGAAAAGAGAAACGAAACGGTTGTAACTTGTCTAAGGGGGCTGCTTACAGACTGTAAGCTTCTCAAGCTTTCTCGTTTACCAAGTTCAGATCATGTAGGGCAGGAAAGAAGTTGGGTCATATCCTAAGAAGGGAATCCACACTGGTACTGGCACAATATTTATTATTTAGAAAATGTTTAATTTTATCCATGTTTCTTGTTACTTTTTGCGTTAAATTGGTCTAGAATATTTTGTTGCAAAAAATGGTAGAATAGACGCACGAACAGTGAGACTGCATTAACTAGTGCCCACTTGTATCAATCTACGTTTTTCAACACTCTATAAAAAATACTTATGAGAAATGGCTTACGGATATTTTTTCGTGGACTTTGGTAAGGCTGATCAGTTCGCGGACTGGTACAACTAATATAAAAAATAGCGGCGGGATCTAGCCGCCGTACCACCGCACCCCCACTCTTCCTCAAACCATTATGTAGAACACTAAAGGAGTGACCAGACGGTTGCAAACTAGCGTTCCAACATTGGTTGGGACGTTGGTTTGCATCCCTCTGGTCACCCCATTTAACCACCAATTTTGTTACTGTTTTCAGAAAAAGATTTCAGTAAATTGATATGTTCTAATTAATAATATATTGTATCTTTTGTTTTCAGGATGAGGTATTGGCTGACGGTAAGGTGGTGATCGACTTGATCGACGCCATCAAGCCCGGCTCCATCAACTACGACCTTGTACTGCCTGGAGGCAAGGAGGAGGTGAGACGAGTACTATACTTTAACCTTCCCCCCTTAGCGGTGACGCTACTCCTCTAATCATCTGTAAATTTTTCTCCACGTTTATTAATAAGTTCGTAAATGCTTACACATATTGACCCCGACACGTGCATCTTGATTATCTTCGCGAATTGGTATTTGTTGCTTCAATAAGATTGTTGTGTTCTATTTACTTATTTCTCATCTGTCTTTCGTTGTGACAAGAATCTGCTAAAATCCTTAGGTCTACTGTCCACGAACGCATAATTTCATACACGCATATTCGTCATTATACGTTTGGTGTACGCCTGCTCACAGCTTACATACTAAACTATGAAATTCTGTCGACGAGGCGGCTCCGTCGGCGTGGAGGCGTACTTCAAGCGTATAATGATGAATACGCGTATATGAAGCTATGCGTCCGTGGACAGTAGGACTTAGGATTAAAGGGACCATAACCAATATCACAAATCAATAGTAAAAAATCTTACCCCCGGTTTGTGAATGAAGAATTTCTAATGAAGATATAAAAAAATATAATTAAGGTTTGTTGTAAGAAAACCCAATTGTAGGTTAAGCTCGCCTTTGTACAAAGGCGAGCGTAACCGTACATCAGCTGTCCAATAAATATCAAATAACTTAACAAAAAGAAGTCTTTGAAAAGTTTTTAACAACATATTCTTAGATTATAAAATATTTAAATACATTATCGTAACAAATGACTCATCTGACACGTTTTATCCACAGGAGAACCTCGCCAACGCGAAGTACGCGATCTCAATGGCGCGGCGCTGCGGCGCGCGCGTGTACGCGCTCCCCGAGGACATCACGGAGCGCAAGCCCAAGATGATCATGACGGTGTTCGCGTGCCTCATGGCCCTCGACTACATCCCGGCCATGGATGCGCCCGTCAAGGCGTAAGATTCTCTCATGTAACTTATCTGCTACATACGGGACGGACATGTTAGGAAATACATATTCTCGAAAATCGACATATTTTTCGGTAGTCGGGTAAAAAACGACAATGTTCAAGATGGTTCGTGAATTGGCCAAGAATTATACATGCAATCGATGGTCAGTTTAAACTAGAATTGTACTGCAATGCATGAGCCAAACCAAAATTCACACTGCAATTGTAACAGTAGCTCTGTTTATTCAAATAAAACTAAATAAAAATAATTATATGGGATGCTAAGTAGCTTGCATTGGCGTGCTTGAATTATTTAGTTTCGTGCCGCCACTGACACGCGTGTCATAGATTTGTCAGCCTTGCCTTAATGAATCATTCAGACCTATTGTAGTACAACTGTCCTACTTATATGACCATTTCATGGTATCATATAAGGTTGAAATTAACACACGCAAGGGCGGCAAAAACTTGGGCAATCAAAGCCCTTAAATCATTTACAGTTTACCCTAAAAACAAAGTTCTAAGTTTTAAGTATATCGAGTAAGTTCCAAATGACGTTCCGTATGTAGTGAGGTATAGGTAGATTGTGATGTAAGCGTCGTACTGTGTCGTCTTTCTGAGAAACATTGACATTAATGATATACAAAACAGTACTTTTGTTAGCTATTTAACCTTTAACCGCCTACAAACAGTCTCGAGTTTATTTTGCCAGAGTCACACATCCACGACCAAATACTCGCATCTCGACAGCTCTTCTGTCACCTATTGGGATTGAAGAGCTAAACGAGATGGAGTACCCAGTCGCAAACTAAACGGTCCTGGTGAATAAGACACGAAAACACTCGTCGGACTAATTCGACGCTAGTGATTGAAGGGTTAAAAGTATTTTTTATTATTGCACGGTCTTTTTTGGTTTGTAATCTAGCTACTGATTTTCGATTTATATTTTTCTCTATACGTCTATAATAAAATAGAGTTCCGCAGAGTTGTTGAATGACTATATTTATATTGTCAATGTTTCTAGTTCATAAAGAGGGTTCATATTTACATATTGAATTGTGTGTTTTTGTGTCGTCTTGTTTTTTAATGTTTTAAAAGGTTTTTCAATCGGATAATTTACATATTTCTTCTATTATCCGTTGACAAGCCTTTTAGTACTGATGGGCATATAAAAATTATAAGGCACTTTTAAGGAACTTTATAATTCACGCAAGATAAACAATTTTAATAACATTCGACACAGTGCAACATGAAATTAGATTTAGAAGTCACCACCCACACGTCAAAAAATAGACGTACTTCGATCCCATACTGGTCAAGTATGGGTATTATCTTAATAAGGCATAACTTGTGACTAATAAGTGTAAGGTGTTTAAATGGCTCTATTTCAATTATACAGCCATTTAATTTTTTAAACGAAATAATTACGATACCCACCTACTGGTACAATGGAAGTGAAAAGTTCTCTATATAATAGTAAGATTTTTATTTACAGTTTTATTATCATATATATTTTATGAGGCAGCCGATCCGGTCCAACCTAAGAAACATCGGATTGGCTTGCTAAACTGGCATGTTTTGAATAAGATTCATTCAGAACCAAATGGCAGATATCTAATTATTCGTATGAACCGAATTAGAAAGTTGGATGTATGCTAAATATAAATATATCATGATATGTGACCCTTCCGCAGATTTACCGAACGATTACTATCGCTATACCAAAGCGATAAGCATTTAATCGACTGAATATGTCCTACATTCCAAATTATACAAAGATTTGTGTTGTCCGGGTTTGTGTCACTAGTTAGGTGGGATAGCGCGACGTCGCTCGGGTACTCAATATTTTAGACAACTTTAAATAATCATGAATAGATGTTTATCAATATAAGCTGTTTAGTTATAGCGTTTAAGCTTGCTTTTCCTCAATATACAGGGAGACATATTGCTGTACTCCATTCGCAATATGATTAAACAGACCTTTTACTGTCCGGTCATCCGTTTTGTGCGACTTTTATTGCGTTGGTGGTATGACAAATGGCGGTTGCAGTAAATAGTTGGTATTGTAACCACTGGTTTGCTTTTAATGCCATCCTTATGTCTACGGAGTAGAAGTCAAAATCAATCGAACGGACAGTAAAAAAGGCTTGCTTAAATGTCTAATCTTATTAGAATGGAGTATAAACGTAGTTAGAAAAAAAAAAAAGTAGCTTTCAGAATATTGAGTGCCCACAACTTCGCGTTTTCAACAATATAAATAATACTTGTGTACGTGACCTAAGCATTATTATTAAGAATAACTTATTAAGTATGCCAGACACAACGTCTGATATAAAATCAATTACGTAATATTTAATGACGTATTTTAAATAAAAAAACCGAACATTTAAACGGCTTAAATTAATAGTACTTATGAATGATTAGTATTATCTACACGTCGATGTTTTTTATACATTTTTACAACGAATCGTATTCAGTTTATTATAGTACGAAATGGCCGTTGTATGTTCTGAAGCAAATTCGTGCTTTATATATAAAAAATGTAGTTTTACGTACATGTAAACCGATTTTGGGGTACTTAACTGAACCGAGAATAGAAATGTTAAGGAAACAAGCATTAAAATGTTCTGTTTAATTCGTTTGGCTTCCAAAAACACGTTGACATTCTTATAAGAATGTATTATTTTATTTTACCATAATGCATGGGCCGCACAGATGGATCCAGCGTCCAAACAGAGGTCACCAGAGGAACTTGTGTTTTGGGTAATGTGGTCAGGAGATAAATGATATTCAGGAAGATCACTTAGTAAAGTTTATATTTTCGAGTCAATAGCTCTGAGGGCTATTGACGACTAGCTGGGAACTATGGGCGCGAAACCACACTTAGTCATTTGATACATCGAAATATGCGTCAGCATTACCACTAAATGTTGATTGTCGGTTTGTCGGATCGTTGGATTACATCAGCTGTCTACACGGATTGCAACAAGCAAGGTCACATCTGTTGGGACGCAGCGGTCCATCCGTGTGGCCCATGCTTAACTGTCTATGTTCGGGTTGTCTGTCTACAGTTGAGTTCGTAATGTATAAGATATTAATCGCTTATTATGTGTGGGAATTGGCAATAAATGTGTATGTGGAATTGTTTATGTGATAATCTAAATATGAAACGCCATTACAGAAATATATACATAATAATGTGTAGCTTTATATGTTACATTCCTCAAATATCCTGCATTCCCCTCATCGGCATTTTTAACACTAATTTCATTCTCAATTTATTAGTTTTAGAAATGTATATTTTCTTATGTTATTTAAGTTATATTCTGTGAAATATTTTTGTAGCGTTTTATTAGATTAGGCATTCCCGCGGGATACAACGATATTTTACAATCATAATATTTTTTATTGTAAATTTTTATTTTGTTACACGTTTTAAGGCTTTATTCAAGATTTTATTGATTACGTAATTTTTAGATTATTATTTCGAAATCAAATTGGAGTTTTTAATTTCTTAACATTTAACTTGAAATCGAACTACCTATCTATTAAATTAATAACTATAATTACTCCACTGTATTTAGTAATGCTAGCTATCGGTAATGTTAATATACAAGAATGTGTAAGCCTAAAATAAAACGGAATTGGTAAAACAGTTAAACTTTTTCATTTCCCATCCCTCGACCTCCCTTATGTGCAATTTAATTATATTTGCTTCATGGGTGCTTGTTCCTTATTTTATGTGGCAATGAAAGGTATACAGCACAATGTTTTGGAGATGATGGTTTGCGGTGTACGCACGCAGCAGGCAAGTTTGGTTTAAATTGATTTATAGAGTTTAATATAAAGAGCTGGGATGTTTTTATGCATATTGCTTATCTATGTTTATATGATATTGGTGTACATGGAACAAAAAATTAATAAAATTAGTTACATACATGATGAAATTTCCAGAGACATGACGGCATTCACTCAATCAGGCTATGCGTATAGCCAACAAAATTCTACCACGACTATTGACGGGTATGTATCTCCTAACTATACGTAATAAAAACCGAAAGATTATAAAATTGCAAACCCCTAAACTGTGTATAACTCATATGAGACGGCCATATCTGATGATTGCACTAATGCCAGCAGCTTATCAGACCCAGGCTAAGTGGAATCGTCTTCGAAGCATATTGGTTTTAAACACTGTTTTTGAAGAGCTAGCTGGTAAGAAAATTACACGCTGCTGGGACACAGTCACAAGTATGAGCTAAATATAGGCCGCTTACTATGAAGGCATAGTCGACCGCATCATATCAGTTGTAAAAACAATTTCATTGACTGTATTTCGGGTTGATTTGTTAAATTGTTACCCGCCATAGGTCAAGAATCTGGGCTGTTTGACATGTGTATCAGGGACGGCTCTGGTCCTCAAAGAAGAGTGTGGTCACGTCCGTCCAAATGACCGTTTCTCAGCTTTGGACCCAGCTATACCAAGTTCTGGTCATGTACCATTTGAAAGCTAATAGCTTGATACAGCGTGGCGTAACACTTCAGCACTTTGATGTACCAATAGTCAATTTGGCACTGTTGGAGAGCCTGCAGCATAGCCCAAGTTTCAATCGAATCAAAGGCTTTCTCGTAGTCCACAAACGCTAAGCAGAGAGGCTGATTATACGCCTCAGTCTTCTGTATAACCTGCCGCAGCGTACGTATGTGGTCCACGGTGCTGAAGCCTTTTCGGAATCCGGCTTGTTCGGGAGGCTAGAAGTCGTCGAACCTGCGCGCGAGACGATTCGTGATGACTCTGGAAACCAGCTTGTAGACATGGCTCAGAAGCGAGATGGGCCTATAATTCTTAAGCAGGGCATTATCGCCCCTCTTAAAGAAGAGTATCACCACGCCTCAATGGGTACGTAGTCCATACAAAAGTGCCCGTTATCCTTTCAACGATTTTTAATTAGGAGAATTGGGATTCAGTCTATTGACCTTAGTTAAAGTAGTGGACAAAGTGGACCGCTGGCCTGATGAGGGTCGCGGGAATCCGATGTATGCGAGACTCAAAGGACCTTTTGTTGTGGCGACAATTGGGGAAGCCTAAATCCAACAGTGGACGTCTTTCTGCTGAATTGATGATGATGAGGCCAACCGTGCCCACAATGTTGTATCAGCCCTTGATGTGTATTCAAAGCTCAATTCTTGTTTACAAAACACGTTTCCTTTTTAACACCCGACTATGTTTCGACATCGAAATAACAACTAAGTCATGAAAATAGGTCGCAGCAAGTCGCGACTATATTCTCAAATATTTTTAATATTCTGGAAACCTACGGAGTATACAGAAGGTATAGGTACAGGTGAATATTTATAAATACAAATATAACAGTTTTAGTTATAAACACTGGTGAAACTACTGAAGGGCTAGGCGGGGCGGGGCCTCAGGGCCCCCAAAACCTGATTAGCTAACTCTTATTGAACTCCCGAAAAAATCGGAACCTTCGAAATCTAAATAAAATTCTTTGCAATGCTACTTTAATCATGGCAACTCGTTTTAGTCACTAAAAGTGTGACATACCCCCCCCCCCCCCCCTGCAGCCAGAGCAGGAGAGGTTATTTAATTGATGATTTCTCATGTAAAAAATTGGGCAAGTGCGAGTCGGACTCGCGCACTGAGGGTTCCGTACAAACTTCCATCATCAGGTGAGATAGTGGTCAAGCGCGAACCTATCAAGAATAAAAAAAAAAAACTTGAAAGGTAAATTGCGGTTTACGATTTATGACGTATTAAAAAAAACTACTTACTAGATCTCGTTCAAACCAATTTTCGGTGGAAGTTTGCATGGTAATGTAAATCATATATTTTTTTTTAGTTTCATCATTCTCTTATTTTAGAAATTACAGGGGGGAGGGACACATTTTACCACTTTGAAAGTGTCTCTCGCGCAAACTATTCAGTTTGGAAAAAAATGATATAAGAAACCTCAATATCGTTTTTGAAGACTTATCCATAGATTCTCCACACGTATGGGTATGATAAAATAAAAATTTGAGAGAGTATGGGGAAAACCCCCAAAAATTTATTGTTTTTATTTTCTATTTTTGTGTGAAAATCTTAATGCGGTTCACAGACTAGATCTACTTCTACTGCCAAGTTTCAACAGTATAGTTCTTATGGTTTCGGAAAAAAGTGGCTGTGACATACGGACGGACAGACAGACAGACATGATGAAACCACAAAGCTTCCGCTTTATTTGGCTACGGAACCCTAGTTTTTTTGTCCCAGGTTGTAGCTACGCCTCTGGTTATAAAATAGGTAATAACAATTTGCAGGACTGTAGTGGAGTCTACGGAGTATATCTACGAAGACGATGACGAGGTCAGCGTGGAGGTGGTCGACCACATGGAAGTGTTGGAGAAACCTGTACCGCCACCCAAACCAGATAACCTAGCACCCGTTCCACGACCCGAGTCTGTGGCCGCCAATGAATAAGCAGAATTGAGTAAATTATTTATTTTGGTAACTAAGTCTTGATTGAACTATTTATTTGGAATTTACTATACCTTGGTTGACCTTTGCCTAAACTTTTGGGAAATACAGGTTTGAGTCTGTGCGAAGACATTTTGTTGTAATGTGTTTTATATTTTATCATATTTTTGTATTGATTTGTGGAAGAAGTTTTATTATTAAATGTTTATACTAAAATATAAGGTTTTTTTTTGTTATACGCCTTACGTGGTAACCACTTTACTACCTTCTTTTTAAACATGCTGCGGCTTGTAGATAAGACAAGAGAGTTTTTGGTATTCAGTAGGATGACAAGGTGGCTAGTCCGAACGTAATATTGAAATATTACTGTAAAATAAAATGGAAATTTAGATAATGTACCACAGATTTAAATGACGTCGTTCCTCATTATATGTATTATTTAAAATTATTATGATTATTCTAATTATTAATTTTGCGCTTACCTTCCGTACTTTTGGTCCTCTTTTATCTATAAAATACTTTATACACACTGCATTCAACTTTTATATAATATGTATATTTTTTTTTATTGCACCTTCAATACAACTCATAGCAAGAATAAATCAATTGAAAAACCTCGTTCATAATCGCTCCTTCACGTACAGCTGCACACAACGCACTAGTGCGGGAGGTGTCAGTAAATAAACAGATTGCATCGTAACTCGTTCGAGATTTATCTACCCACATTTTGTGTCTTTATTTTCTTGTTACACTTGTTTTTATCTGTCTATTAGTTATTTTTCACACTATAAACAAACACACTGTTTTACACATATTTATTAACACAACACTATTTTGATGGTTTATATTATTTAAGTATGCATCACCGATACATATATTTAGTATTTAGATAGATTACAATCCAAAACTGTTTTGCGTCCGTTGCGTCACAAACACAGGTTCAGTTGAAAAGCGTCAAGCACTAGTTGCCTGGCATTTATGCTGAACTGGACCTATTTTGGTGCAGCCGTGAGGCACACAACTATATATTATTATATTGTTTCTTTTGTTTCGTGTTACCTAATGTTGTGTTTGTGCCTTGTGCTGAACCAAATAAATTCTTTTTCTTTCTTTCTTTTCTTTAAGTGCTGCGAAGTCAGTGACAATATTTTCTACAGAAAAACTTGGTTGGGAGCATGTATGTTAGAAGAAAGGCTCACAGGTAGATTTGCCAGGTGCCGATTTTCAGGGGAGGGGGGGGTGTCTTAGATGCTTGTCCTGATTAGCAATTTGGTCTGGTCGTCAAATAACTCGATTTTCACTAATCTTCTTAGTTTTGGAAGAGATAAACTATAACAGTCTTAATAAAAATATTGATTGTTACTTTTAATTTGTCATTTTCATTTTTTTCACCTTCTTTTGAAGAAATTAAAATATTCTTAAAGATTCCACCATACCCAGTGGACTGAATTTTATCGGTCCTGGATTTAATTTTCAACAGAATAATGATCTTACGCATTCGTCGGACCTGTGACAGACTTTAGATAGATAGATAGATTTATTTATTTGCGTAGAATGTAGGTAATTAATACAATTTGGTGTTACAATATTTTGGAATCCTTGTACATTCTGGCCTCATGGCATGCAAAATTTATTAACTTATAACTAAGTACTACAATAGAATTATTTCATTACTGAATGCTACATAAACATTTAAATTAAATAGATTTATCATTTAAGAAATCTGATACAGTGTAATAACATTTCTCTACTAGTAGTTCTTTAAGGTACTTTTTAAATCTTAATAATGGTTGCTCTTTAATATTTTTTGGAACATGGTTATAAATAATAGGAGCCATACACATAACACTCTTTCTCAATAATGCATACGCAGCTGAACTTAGTTTTTTGCATATGTCATCTGCTTGAGTCTTCCATGTCAGTTGGCTATCAATTGAAATTCCTAGAAATTTAGCGACATTGACCTTATCTATTGTTTGCTCATTATAATTTATTTCCATATTTGTGTCTACTGTTCTTTGACTGAAATGCATCACTTTTGTTTTTTCTAAATTTATAATTAAGTTATTTTCATTAAGCCAATTTATAAATTTTTCAAGCGTATTGTTGACCGTTTCTTCATAAGAAGCTTTATTATGACATTTAATTATCAAAGTGCTGTCATCAGCAAAAAGATAACATATTTTAAAAATCATGGAATGGACATTTTAATCACTTTTCTCCCTTTGAACTTGTTTGGGTTCTACAAAGTTAACTTTTATTTCTATATGAAAGGTCAAATAAACTTAGTCTATCCTATGTGATGTCATCGTGGAAAGCTAGCGAAAGAGATAGCCGCAACCGAGAGGGAACAGACATCCTCACGCCCCGGTCGCCGCCACAGGACACGTCCCGGACGTCTGGAGTGCCAGGGCGATCCCCGGCCACCGATGGTGCGAGCTTGCGGACGGCGAGCAATAGGTAGCTCCGAGCTCAACGGCGCATAGTGTCACGCACCCCTCAAAGAGATGTCAACAAATCCGTCAGGACCCAGCAAGGCCGTTATATTTCACCGGGATACCATGGCGGCGCGACCAGTCGCCGCTACCAACATGCCCCGGTGAAATATCTGCCTATCTATCTAGCTCTGAAACATGGTTGCTTACAATGGGCCTTCGTTTCTTCCTTGTCGCAGTGGGCAGGGCACATTGCTCGCAGAACAGATGGTCGATGGGGCTGAAAGGTTCTGGATTGGCGACCGCGCACCTGAAGACTCAACGTCGGCGCGGCCTCCCACAAGGTGGACAGATGACCTGGTGAGAGTCGCGGGAACCCGATGGATGCGAGACACACAGGGCCTTTCTTTGTGGCGAAACTTGGAAGAGGTCTATGTCCAACAGAGGACGTATTTCGCCTGAAATATGATGATGACAGGAATGTATGAATTTTTGAAGTCTTGGCGTTTTCGCCGGCAACTAACGTGGGCACTGGTAGACTGGAGAATAGCGATTCAGCGGTACGTGGTGTTTACTATAAGTTGAGTATTTAGAAGCAGTAATGCAGTTGAATTTCATTGTAATTTGTGAAGGGCATTAGATCCGTCTAGCGTCGTGTCGTGTGTATTAGGCATTTCGTCGAAATAAAACACAAGCTTGAATAAAATTGTGATGATTTAATTCAATCCATAGCCGGCAACGAAAATTAATACTTTTACATACTTCAACATACATATTTTCTTGTGTTCTTTAAACAAATGGTATAAAAATACAACACAATTCATGCTGGTGCTGAACACTTGTTCATACAATATTGGAGTTTATATAAGGCATTGGAAATATTTATATGAACAGATATCAATCAATATTCAGAAATCAAATGCATTTCCTATATGTTTTATTTGAAATATTTGCATATAATCAACATACAGAGTCAATACAGAATAATCAATAACAATTTTGGTTACTTCACTATCATTAGCGAGGTTGAATAAAAAATATTTACATAGTATACAACGATTGTTTCAGAAATAAAATGTATTGTACATCATATAATTTGGATGGTAATGACTGGGCTATTAGCTAAACTAAGTTGTAGTTATGTCTCGGGCTAGTCAGGAAACCACAATCTATCATAATTTAGGATCTAGAGTATCATTATTACAATATATTAAAGCTACATTTATTTAAAGGTGGGAATCGTTCGAATCGTCTAGTATAGTTAATAAAAAGAATAATTAGTTAGGAATAGGACATTTTGAGCTTAATAAGTATTTTGTTGCCAAATATTTCTTTTAGTAATTTTAGGGTTCCCTGACTTGACCAAATCTGCCATACTTGACACAGCAAGTAATTTGGAATGTTCTCATTAAAATACGAAGAAGGATTACCTAGATATGAGACCAACACTCGATAAAGAATGGTTTCCAACCATATGTATCTATTTAGGACTCTAGCCAAAACTATTTCGAAGCTTTGTAGACAAAAACTATTTTATTTATTTAGATTTATTGCTTATTATGTTATATTTTCGTAAAAAAATGTACAGTTACATGAATTGTAATACAAGAACCATCTTCATGTGCATTGGTATTAACGCTAATAAACATAATCGTAATTTTCAAATTTAAATTAATTTAACACAGTTTATTGATAAGTTATATCAAACTTATGAAATAAACTGTATACATTTGGACAATCATTCGACTCAAAAATAATTTAATTCAATAAATAACGTCATTTTGATAAAAACTAACAAAGTATGAACAGATTTTACATTTTTCGTCTCCATAGTTTTATTGCTCTCGAAAGGAATAGAGTTGCAATCGAATAAAAAAATTGTACATTCAATATTCATACTTTAACGTAGTCTTTAGCAAATATTTGGCTAAATTCGATATAAAAAATAATGAATATATTTAGAACCAATTTCGGAACGCATATAACATCATTGTGATGGCAACTCAACACGCCCCCTTTCCTCATTAACTACAATTTGTACAAACGCAATCAAGCAATTTATTATTATCCTTCACCTAAACGATACAAGTTAGTTTAAAAGTTTCAACAGATTCGAGATTTTTAAACCGTTCAGACTTTTTGGTGTAAAGGAATTTCCGCCGGTTATTGTGGCTGTGTTTGTCATACAACAGGTGTATTATAATGATAACATGATCATAGACTTTTTAATAAGACTAACTAACCATTTCCTCAATTAAAAGGCATTCACAACACATTTTTATTTAACAAACACAACGACATTACGAGTAAATCCTACTGTACACGGACGCGTCGCTTCATAAAAGCGTATTCGTCATTATACGCTTGGTTTACGTCTGCTCACAGCTTACATACAAAACTATGAAACTGCCGACGAAGCGGCAATGTCGTGCCGTTGTTGTGTTCGTGAGCAGGCAAGCAGTACCAAGCGTATGACAAATAAGCGTCTCTGAAGCTACGCGTCCGTGTGCAGTAGGCTTAACTGACAACTCTCGCACATCGGAACTGAATTTGTGAGCAATTCACTAAGCTTCGACACCGTACGGTCCACGACGTAAGATTAAATCATCAATATCTAAGTGGGCCCAGCCCTTTGTTTGTTCATGTAAAATCACTAATTAAACGAAGTGATCACACATAGCTTTATAAATCTTTACGTTACATTAAATTAATATTTAGTGCTTTTCATGATCTTAAAATATTAATGAACTACGCATCCCTAAGAATGATTCAGTCTGTGTTTTAAGATGACAGATCTTAAAAGCATGAGAACGATCGAATGTGTTAAGGATTCTTACCCCCTTACTTAAATTACAATTATCGCAAAATTATTTAAACAATTTATCAAGAGCACATAGGATGGTTGTGATTGGCTGTTGACGATTAATTCAACCAATCGCACTTGAAAAATTTCACTTTAATTCAGTTACTGGGGATTAGGAATCCATACAAGACTAATATAATATTACAGTTTCAAACTATGTATGACCACTTCTGTTTTCACTTAAATAATAGTAATAATAAAGAAATATCACTGTAATAAGTATACTTATACCACGGGCGCGGCGCGTGAGTTGATATTATAACAATAGTATGTTATTATGTTCTAACGTAACAGAGAGCCTACTAATATTGAGTATAACATTATTGCTTAATAATTTCACTTTGTAACTCTTGCAACAAACAAATATACAACGTTGAAACGAGAGATGGGCTTACTTTAACTCTATTCGCCAGGGTCGTGTGTTAGCGACTAAGTACTCCATCTCGTTTAGCTCTTCAATCCCCATAGGTGACAGAAGAGCTGATGAGATGGAGTACTTGGTCGGGGATGTGCGACCCTGACAGACATATGCGATTTTAGAAAAAAAAAAAATACTTTTTTTGTTACTCCATATATTTGTTGTTATGTGAACATAAATGTATGGAGCAGCGGATTTCTTTTCAACATTGTATAAAAACGTTATTAACCCACATTTTTATTTAATCTCAAAAGAGCCACGAGGAAAGAAATATAACTATTATTGTGTTTACAAAATCGGACAAGACATTAAGTTATGTCTGATTATATATTAAGCATTAAATCTTCGCTATTTATCAACTCACGTCGTCGTGCAAAAAGTAAATAATATTAACTGCTGAGTTAATCTAACATTTCTTTGTAATCTCTTCAGTGGGACTCACTGTATGCCCATAGGGTTCTATTTCAAAACGGGTTTAACATTTATAATGTGCATTGTTTAACTAGCCTTATGGGTTATCATGTCACAACAGTAAATACGCTGTAGAGGTCAGTGCAATGAATGCAAGTAGTTCTTACGTCGCTATTAGCTCTCTGATTGGTTAAGAAATTGGAGCGAGCCAATCGGAGCGACGAACCTCAGAAACGTGTCGATCGCGTTAACATTACAGAAACTAACATTAGGCACACAGATAGGCAGTCGTTCCGAAGTATACCGGTATTCAGCGGTATCTGGTTATACTGGAAGCCGATCCCAATACAGTTGTGAAAAGGCTAGAGATATGATATAATACGCATTATTGTTTAGACTATCTATTTCATGTATTTTAGTATCCCATATACCTGAATTGTTAGTTTAACTGAGCAGTATTTACCTCGACGCGGTCGGCGTACATACTAAAACGCAGTTTCCCAGGACAAAATTGCAATATCACCTAAAATTCCACTAGCGATGCTGATTCTGACAAAATCAACCACATAATGACTTGCATTCATACCTGCAGTGGACAAAAAGAAAACGAAATTAAATAAAAATAATTAAAATTAAACTAAATAAATAAATACAAGGAAAGAGTATTGCAATTGCGTCCGTCCATATATAAAAAACGTACAAATTAATATTTTACATTCTTATTGCTGGCAACACAGTTTCGTTTATTTATATAAACATTACATGTATTTGTATCTGGTATACATATTATTATATTGATATGATTTTAGCATCCTTTAGACTGATGCAGCAGTTGTAAGTAAAATTAATTATGAATTCATCTATGATTTTTACTTAAAAAGTATATAAGAAAACAAGATAACCCAATAATACACTTTAAATATTCAAATTAAATAATTTCAAGCGGTATAAAAATTACTTGACTTTGCCCCATCTCTCTAAAAGATGCTCACTGCCTATATACATACATACACGATATAGTACATAACAAAGCTTACATATTAGTAATATTGTGAAGTGACTACAGTACAATAGCTTGTTGAAAATAATAGAAAACTATTGAATATCATCTACGACTTTTAATTTTATTTTTATGCTGATGTTTGGAAACAGAGATAAAGTAGAAGTTAATTTCTTCATTACAAGACTAATCGAGTTTGAAATCTAATAAAATTTCGTTTCGACATCTTCATTTTTGTATTCAGTCACAATTCCATATTTATTATCTTGAAAGTTATTTATTAAGTAGTAAAAGTAAGTTCAAGTTATACATATAACTCCTCTTAAACGACTTGACCAATTTAGATGAAATGTTATATTTGTGGATCCTTGGATGAAGGATGATATAATTATAATAAAATTGAACCCGGGTGGAGCTGCAATTTAGTTCTTAATTTTTTGGTCTGACCAAAAGCTAGTTTACGGGCAGGACGTCTGTCGGGACCGCTAGTATTGTATAACAAGCAAATACCAATTGAATGAAAAATTGAACAAGTTTCAACTAACCTCTATGTCCAAACACCAGCCTGTTCTAATATTCGCCTATATACTTTCAATTAGAATCGTTTAATCTAAGTAACGCTCAACATTTAAGCTATACTGGACCGGCACGTACGTAACCTTTGTTTCACTACGCCTCCTCCCACACTGGGCTCGTTAACTTGTTTTAATGGAGTAATACGTTATTTTGCAAGGCTTTGAGGAGATAATACTGTTTAGTGGGGACAGTATGGTTGGTAGGTATATTTAAGACTGATTTGATATTGTATCAGGGCCTGATCTTACTTATCATGTGGAATGCAAAAACTAGCAAATCTAATATATAATAAAAATCTCGTGTCACAATGTTTGTTACCTCCGAAGCGGCTTGACCAATGTTTTATGAAATTTTTTGTGTATATTTGGTAGGTCTGAGAATGCTATCTATATCTTATCTTTGTGGTCTGGTTTCCGCACTTCGTCCTTATCGGACCATTGTGCGTGGGCCATGGCGGACTTTACTCCAACCAGTCCACCTCTTTTCCAGAAACAGATGAGTCTCTTCAGTTAGCTCAGGGCGTCCCTCTGAGAATGCTATTTTTTACCTTCTTACCCTCGCCCCCATTTTTTCTTTGATAAATTTACGTGGCAGAACAACGTTACTCAAGTTAGTTACTTGATAAATATTGTCTTTAAATTCCAGAAGTCGAATCGATTTGAGTGTATAATCCAATTTAAACGACGCAAGTTTCGTGCCTCCACAAACAATAAAATTGAAGTAACAAATGTGCTTAGACATGCGTGCCATCAGCAATTAAATCGTACTGTATAAAATATTAAATTAGGCTTTGAGATGACTAACTTGCGCATTGAAACAAGCTTGCCTGCGATCAACATCCATTATATTTAATTTATCCATGGATGAACAGGCCCTGATCAAGTTGATTTTTTGTCCTGACAATTCCGAAACAATTTTTAATCAATAACTAGCAAAATTTCTGTTAGAGACTATTGCAATTAGTTGAAGCCCATCTAAACTCTAGATCAATCCGTGACCTACCAACCGAAGCCCCCACATTCCCCAGCTCGTTCCCTAGCCGCTCTCTCACATTACCTGTCGTGATGCTTGTCCAGCAGGTACTCCTTGAGCCGCCGCACCAGGTGCTCCGACAGCTGCGTCACCTCCGGCCACTGCTTGAGGACCATAACCCCGACCATTACAGCTAGACTCGTTGTTAGGACGCGTACTCTGGAATACGAAGGGATTGTAAGATTACGCGTACTAAATTTATGAGATGGTGTTTGTGTGACAATACCATCAATATCAGAGGACTGGTCAGCAACGGCAGAAGTCTTTTTCCAGAAGTTCTTTATCCAGCAGTAGGGTTAGTCAGACAGATTTATACGTTTTGTGACTGAAAATTCGTAAAATTCATCTCATACACTGTTTTGAATTGTTTATCATAAAGAACCCTGTAGTTACTTAATTTACCGATTTTTACTTGACAAGCAACAATGGGCAAAAATATGACAACAACAAATAATTCACTGGAGATTTGGTAAAATATTAATGAAATTTGAGAAATAGTTACTTTATAGAAAGTAAAGAACATAGAAAGATAAAGGGGATTGCCCACCCTCTATTGTGTCCACGGCCTAAGATGGACATCAAATATTACTAAAAAAAAATTACTATTTCAAAATCTTAATAGTATTAAATACCTAAAAACCATATACAAATTGGAGCCACTAGAAATATTTAAACAAAAGTATCGTTTTGAGGTTATTTTCCTATAAGATAATCTCTCTGACTATGAGATACTTTAAAAACTTCTCTTTTTTCAACGCTTGATAACTTAAATTATCATATATGAAGGATGTTCTTAATATATTTTTATCCAGTTGAAGTTATCTATATATATATAAAAGGAGAAACTGACTGATTCACTGACATATCAATGCACAGCCAAAACTACTGGGACTTGGAGCGTGAAATTTTGCACAAGTTTTCTTTTTTGTAGGCGAGCACTAAGAGAGGATTTTCCAAAATTCATCCTCTAATAGGATAAAACGGGGGTTCAAAGTTTGTATTGAGAAACCTATTTTCACGCGTGTGAAGCCGCGAGCAGAAGCTAGTTTGGGTATGAAGGAAGACACATTTGCTATTTAAAAAAATGTTAATATTTTAAGGAGTACAATTTTATAACAAAAATATACCCACCCTCGTGTATAAAAAATGCAAATTCATTGAATACATTAAAGAACCCACCACTAGCCCAATGTAATAATTAATATCAAATTCTTATTTTTAGTCGTTACACTCTTGCCAGAGTGGTCGTGACCGTCATTCTGACTCACAATGATCTTGGTAATACAGCGCAATTCGTCGCCAAATATCATATGTACGCGTACGCGGTGACAATCTCATATTATTTATTACTTCAACTTCATATGTAAAATCTACTATATAAAAATAAGTCGGGTTTTCCTTCCTGACGCTATAACTCCATAACGCACGAACCGATTTCCACGGTTTTGCATTCGTTGGAAAGGTCTCGGGCTCCGTGTGGTTTATAGCAAAGAAAAGAGTAGGGTAGAGTAGGGTAGAGTAGGGTAGAGTAGGGTAGAGTAGGGTAGAGTAGGGTAATTTTTTTTTTTTACTAAATCCCGCTTTTGGGCAGGACAACGTCTGCCGGGACCGCTAGTATTGTTATAAAGTAAATGACATTGTCTTTTTTGAAACCACAACAATTGTCAGATTCGATTCAGTGTTGTCACTATCACGAAAAAAAAGAACATTAAATCGATACTTAATCGTTTTTTTTTTTTCAGTAAACGTAAATATGTTTATTTTTCTGTTTTACAAGTACAAATTGTTTTTTATTTTTAGTTTTTAGTGTAATAAAATTAAGTAATTACCAGCAAAGTTCCGAGGGTATGTCGTTGAAGTTATTGTATGTGTTTATAAATCGATTCCAATCGATTAATCTCTATACCTAAAAACAATTTTGTTGCTGGAAATATTTGACAGCGTCAAAATTATAAACCTTATTGTTTTTTCAGTAAAGTTACTTTTTTAACGAATTGTTTTTTATTGAAGTAGCGCTCATTAAGAAGTAAATGAATACATATTTTTTTATAGTAAAATGAAGTATTTTTTCTCTAGTCTATTGTCCACTGATGGCCTCATTTGGGCAATCCAATTTGATAGATATGCGGTGATACAAAAAGGAATAATAGATGGTAAAAACAACGGTGTTGGTTTACCTAGTACGCAAGAAGGGCATAGCCACACCGGCGACTGTAGCGACGAGCAGCAGCGCCAGCTGCAGCAGCGTGAGCGCCACGTTGAGCAGCTTGACGAGCAGCAGGCGCGGCGGCAGCGCCCCTCCGGTGCCGCTGTCGCCTGCACCTCCTGCACCTCCGCCTCCACCGCCACCGCCCGCCATCCATTGTTCTAGCTTGCTGATCTGTTACATCATTAGCGGTATGAAAAATACAGATAACATGAAGTCCCAACGTAAATTCATACACTGTTACACATTTTACGCTACGCGTCCATGGAAAGTAGGCCTAAGATGACTCGCTGCGTACAAATGTACTCACTTTTGTCTGACAGAGGTCGAGCGCTTCGTGTATATCTCGTATTCGCTCCTCACTCTGGTACTGCACTTTTTCCTCTACGTCCGTTAAAGCTTGCTTCAGGTTCTCCACCTTGAAAATTGATATAAGAATATGAATTATACAGCGTCGCAACGCAGTGTGTGCCTGCAGAGGGAAAATGTCGACGAGGCCGACTTAGAAAGAGGTGGCGGTTTGAGTCGGTGCGGGAGAAGAATGTCTAGAAGGCCTTTGCCCAACAGGCTGACTGACGATTCGGGCACAGTATCCAAATTGGCACATTTAAAACTTTTTTTTATCTAACTGTACTACTAAACAGCTTCAATAAATTTGGTGGTGTCCGAATCGTCAGCAACTCGCCCAACAGTGGGACAGTAAGGGCTAGGAAAAAAATAAATAAACATCAATGAAACATTAAACTACTAACAGCTAAACAGAAACATTACTAACAAAATCATAACAATCAAGTATGTTCTTGTGGGATTGTTTGAAAGAGTTACCGCAGTCCTGTAGACAATCAAAATAAATAGAGACAATCTAAATCTAAGCTCTGACTTTTAATTCACATTGTTTCGTGGAACCGACCACTTGGAACTATGCACTAGCTTCTCAAGTTTTATAATTCCCTATGTATAAAATAAAATATTTTAAATTGAATTGATAGATGATAATTACTCGTTAAAACAACTTCAACCCAAAAAATTTGGAAGAAAAAGATTATTCAACAAATAAAGCTAGTATCTCTTTTCACTTATGCTTCAAGCGTATATATTATTATATTATACCTCATTTTGGTGTAGTTCAGTGAGATCATTGATTTGCTCCTCCAGCCGCTCAGTCTTGAAGCGCTCCTCCTGTAGCGCCGCTGACAGAAACGACACTTCTTGTGACAAGTTCTGTAAAATTAAGATAAATAGTCATTTCATAGGTTCACGCCATGCCCAGGCCGAAAGATTCTAGAGTAACGACTACGTACTGGAAGACGCAGCGTTAGAAGGCCTCTTGTAGGAGGTCCGCTTGGAGGAGGCTTGTGTCTAACAGTGGGCGGCTTCCGGCTAATATGATGACGATGACAGCTTCACGATTTTTTTTAGAATATGTAGTATGGGTGCTAATTCACTAGTCGCAATGTTGTAACCGGCACTCACTTAGCATTTTTATTCGGTCTGGCCAATGGATTAATCAGTCAATAAAAACTTGAATTTATCTCTATATTTTACCTACATTTTTAAAGAAACGAGGCAGGACGTTCTTCCATTAAAACAGAATCGTTCTATCAAACGGATAGTTATTACTAAAAATAAACTGGTGACCCCGACGTGATGATGCAACATATCGCTGACGTGTACACATTAGTATTTCTTCAATAATCACGATGCATCGGAGTTTTTGTTTAGACTTTATTATATTTATTTATATTTGACGGCGACTGCACTATATTTTTTAAAATGTGGTTTTGTAAACGAGTAGTGTTTTATAAACAATTTATGGAAATAAAAATAATTCGTTTACCACATGGACCCAAGGCATAATGCATAAAAAGCACGTGTTCACACGAAGAATATACAATTAATAAGTAATAAACATACCTTCAGTGCATCTAATTTCTCCGATAGCCTCTCGAAGTCCTCCCTGCGCTCGCGCAACTCGTTCAAAATCGGTTTCAACGTGAAAGTCGCCTCCGAAATATTATTCGAACCGGCCTGTGCTGGGTATCTGCAAACCACGATAACATTATCCGCCATTTTTTTCATTACTAGTGATACTTGCTTACGGGAAGTTTCCTCAATAATATTGCACTCGATGAAGCCAATAGAATTCTGCCAACACAAAGTAATCAAAATATGACACATAGAAATACTGGCACTGAAATATGGTATTTTCCTTGTTCTCCCAATCCCGCATGAACAAACTAATCATGGGTCACTTTATCTTTCATCTTACAATTAGTAAAAATTTGTTTATTAGGCGTGTATATAGTCATAATATTGCTTTTCTGCGAAAAAAACCCCACATTTTCTGTTCCTGCTAAGACTGGGTTATAATGATATCTGATCATAAATCCATTTATCCAATATTAGTTTTCTGTCAATCTGTCTGTTTTCTTTCAAACATTTTTTTTTCGAGACGTCTCGAACCAATCGCCAGGGTACGCGCCTGCATACAACGTCACTAGTACATAAATAAAACTAATACTTGTTGTTACCCATTTATCCTTAAATGCCTTGTTATACATAACCGAGCATATGGGTCGTTAAATAATTGAAAAATCTGAGTAGAAGAGTAGTAGAGTAACTTAAGATTTGGACTCGCTAGTCAGGTCCTGGGCATGAACACATGTCAACAATATATATGTATAGATAACGATGACTCGGGAGGCGGGTTGTGGGCACAGGAATAGATACCTATTATGTTCTAGATACCGAAAGTGTTAATTATTAAATAGGTACTGTTAAAGACAAATGAAGTTTTATTTCGCAAAACATAGGTACTTTAAAAGTCAGAAGATTACAACGTTACGAAAAGGCGCGCAATTTTCTGTCTGGAGTTTGTCAAAGATGCTAGTGCGGGGCTATGTGACGCGATGACGAAGGGATGCGCTCACTCATCGACTTTTTAGTCTAACAGTACAAAGGCGGAATCAATGCCTTTAGGATTTTCTACCGGTTAACCACCACCGGTAATCCAGCGATCAATTAATACGAGTTTTATTTTTAACGATGGTGCCTACTAGTCTGTATAGTTAAACTTACATATAATAAGAAAAATTGTTCGTTTGTAGGAGGAATTATCTGGAAATACAGATACGATTACGAATATTCATGCTTTTTATGGTTATCCGAAACACCCTCGGTTCCTTTGGGATAAGAAAAGTAATAGCACTTACGCAGAAAAGAGTGTATTACAAAAGTGTATACTCACGGCGCTCCTTCACTTGTCACCGAAGAACTGGGTGATGCCTCCGGCGAGTACTTTGGCGCCGGCGACGTCGCTGCCCGAGGCAGTGTGGAGCCCCGCGGTGCAGCCGCCTCGCCCGCCTCGGACGCGCGCGAGCCTTCCGATGACGCGTTCGCTACCACGTTGTAGCAATACTCAATACATGGTGGTTTTGGTTACATGGGACGAGAGGGAGAACGCAAACTGTTTAAAACTCGGTAGGAACAAAACAACGGACGTTCGATACTTCGACAACAAAATAGAAGGTATAGAAGAAGGTGTAGACAAAAGTGACATTCATTCGGTCAGCGACAACGATTGAAAACGCACAAATTGTATGGGATTCTTGTTCAAGTCTTTACGACAATCATCTTTGCTGATGGCGTGTCATATTATAGCACGTACAAGTAGTACACTTGCAAATGGTTTGAAATCTTTCCAGATAGCGTCCGTACGACAAGTGTGTGTAAGAGTTTGTTGTCACTTATTGTATAGAACCAGCCCTTCTGTGCCTTTCTGTCTTGTGGTACAAAGCAGACATCTAAAAATGGCCATATAAAAAAAAAGGTCACGAAAACAAAAACGATCGGTTGCGTTGCGTTCTCCTTATAGCCCCATGTTATTACGGTAGGTTTTTATAAAGTTTCTAAAGGATTCATAAGGATGTGTTTCAAGGTGAGAAGTTGTCAGAAAAAGACAGGAATAGAAAAATTGGGAAATAATTTTGGAATAAACATGAATTGAAAAGGGGATAAAATATCTCACGTCATATGGCCGGAGCTTGGGAGTGTTGAATATATAAGAATAAAGTGAAATAGAAAAGGATTTGAGGTAGAAATTTTATCCATAGAAAACTGAAGACTGTGTTTATTTTTAAATAGATTGTGTGATACAGAAGTTGCTTATTATAAAAAGTAATTGATACTTTTTTATTGATGCTTGTGCTCAAAGGCAAAGATATTGTATTTTGTGGAGTGGGTATCATACACAGAACAGTGAAAGGATGGAATATAATTATGATATTTTCAGTGATAGTGGGAATTGGTGGGACATAAAAATACAAAATTCTTAATTCTAATAAACCCTACCTATACATTACTTTAGCATGAATTATTTTCTCATTATTAAGCTAGTTATTCAGTCACCAGTTATTTATTAAAAATAGCGAAACTAAAAATATATTAGTACGTTAAGTTCTGCAAAGAATTTTGTATCTACAGTTGTGCCAATTATTGCGAAAAGCTTTTCTAATTCGTGTATTTGTGAAACTAAATGAAAGCAAAAGGCTTTTTTAACGTATTATTTGGATTTACTCTCGAGACCACTTCCAACCAGTTTTTCTTATAATGACCATTGAAATCTCGTAATTCTTGTCTACATTTTTATCCGACTTCAAAAAAGAATGTTATACATTCGGTGTTTTTTTACCGATTTAGTACTAAAGCATTCTGAAAAACACACTACACTCAAGTTTCTGTGCAGTATTCAACTCAGCTGATTAGCTACAGCAGCTAATATATTCCACATATCGGTTGTTAGTCAACTGTATATAATTTATCTTCGTACGTAACGTATTGTATATAAAAACGTTTATTTACCTCGTAACTCCGCGTGAGGTGGCGCTGGCGTGCAAAAGGACACGGCATGATAAGCAACACAAATTGACAGTTGTATTTATTGACACGGAGTTGTGTGTTAATGGAGTGCTCATGCGTGTTAATACGTTGATCAAAAATTGGCATTGCAACAATTTATTACGGCTTGCTATTGTTTATGCTTTTGAACATCAAAATGAAATTGTAACGCATTTATCTGTGTTTTAGGTAGGTACTAGTCACAACAGTATCATTTACTATTAGTCATTTATTTCTACGTTTGTAAGTATAATCAAATTATTATTTTTTTAGCAAACTCATTTCACTTTATACATAGCTAAGCTAGTAGTCTGGTAGTCTAACAATCATCTTTAACCAAGGCAAAAGGCAAGCTTTTGTTTTACCACGATTAGAGATAAGAGGATATTTTATTAATAAATTAAGCAATACTTCTTTTGATTAACGTACTCAACAACGTATCATACAACATAACAGTTCATCACTGATCGTGGCCATGTATGCAAATTAATGCATAAATCGCCGCTAGCACATTAGTACTCCATTAGCTGACTACTCTGTGCGTGTAGGCTAGATGACAAGCAGGGTCCACAGCAATTACTAGACAAATGGTGTGAGTACTATGTGGTCTTTGATTTACTTAGTATTACAGGTATGTGCCTACTGCTACTTATGTATAGTATGGACAGTGTATGTTGAATTCGGGATTTATGTAAAAAGGGGTCGAGTAAAATGGATATTTGAAAATATATATATATTAAAACGACTCAGAAAAACTATGCTACAAAAGGGAACGACGAGGTTAAAGGTGTCACTAATTACATTTTAAAATTAGATATTTTTAAGTTATTCCTACAACGAGTTAGATTTTTTTTAATCAATTCACTACATCTACACACCGAATAAAATCTCTACAAATTACTACAACATCAAATACCGTTATTTATTCACATTTATTAATCAGACATAAACAAATTACTCCTAACATATCCGATAAAATGCTCAACACACGATAACTATGTACTATGGCCACATCTTAGTACAAAATGACGTCATAAACACAAACGTAAAACACTCAAGAAAAAAAAACTGTATTTACGTTTTTTCCGGCATTTCTTGCACTTATTAAACAACATCACAGCCGCTTGGCACTGAGCCAGTAACGGTACTGACTGTTGGTGTATTGTCTAGCAGATTACAAAACTATAGAGTGCTACTATGCGCTGTCAAACTGCTGAGCGATAGTGAGTGATAATTTGTTTACCGTGAGTTCGTCAGGTGTTTAGTCATACAGGTAATCACGCATGTGAATTTTGTGTATTCATCGCTTTGCTGTTTCATTTACAGTTTTTGAATTATCTAAGATAAAACTTATCTTTATCAGCGTATGGATAGTGTGTCTCTGATGTATGGTTTTAGCAAATCTGTATTGAAAGTCTTCATGATGGTGAGATTTAAGGGTTGAGAAAAGCATTTCTATATTTTTTAAATCGATTTTGAAGAAGTCTTGTTACTACAATATAACATTGTCGATTAAGAACACATTGATTTACGTATGTTTTGAAAGAATATTTTGTCTTATAATTTTGTTCCAGCATGACAAAGTTCAATGTTCCCACTTTCAAATGGTATCTTTTTCGGAAGATCAATATGTCAGTAGCAACACAACGCGATAGGAAGCATAATCTGTTTTTTTTTTTTTATATAAATACTCATAACATGATAACCTCACGCTTTTATTTTACCCGACTGTTACAAAAAGAAGTAATGTTTTATGTGGATTTATGTCATATAATTTACCCGCAAAACCTAACATTATTTTTTTTTAATTTATACTGCATAATTTATACATTTTCTCATTTTTTTTTAGAGTAAACATGGGAGTTTCTTGCCGGTTCTTCTCCATAGGAAACGTCCAATTGGAACCGTGCACTATTTTCCGACGTTTCATAAATGCCCATGTGATGTAAGGCCTATGTAAAATAAAACTATTTTGTTTTTTTTTTAAGATGCAGCCAATTGGTCTTAATCTAGCCAAAACATTTTCTAGATAAGTTAAACCTAGTAAGATAACTCGTAGTAAGTGCACTAAGCGCGTGATGAAACATTCAGTCTGACCATGACAAGTATAATAAGTGCATACCTACTTACATAAATATAGTCTACTCAGTAGTTTTCTATGTGCCAGACGTCTTTTGTTGTTGACCTTACTTATTTATAAAGATTTGTACAAGATGGTTAACTAAATTACTAGTTTAGTTGGATATGTTTTTCAATGTTTTTTGTTTATTTACATAGCTATGTTTCATTATTACAAACGAAAAGACGTGAATATAGATTTATCATTGTGTTTATGAATAAATGTGATTAGGTATATTATTATCATCTCGAACTTTGGCAATCATTTAGGAAAATAAAGTTTAGCCCTGCCAAAGGAAAAAGAGCAAGTGTGTATTTTTTTAAACTTTTAACCGACAAACATTCTCGCGTTTATTCAGCCAGAGTCGCACATCCACGACCAAACACTCCAATCTCGTCAGTTCTTCTGTCACCTAAGGGGATTGAAGAGATGGATTACCCAGTCGCAAACACACGACCCTGGCGAATAGGACACGAAAACACTCGTCTAAGCGGTTAAACGTTTAAATTAATATCTGCCTTTACTACAATAACAGTAATAACTCGTGCATCTACGACAATATCACTAAAATCGACGACGGATGTGCAGCTAGGAATCTGTATACTTCCTACATACAGGTACACTAAATACGAGATAATTACATAGGTGGGTAGGTACATAATAGATACGTAACTAGAAGTAACTACATGGGAACGTAATTACAGCAAGCATTCATTTGATTATCATCTCAATTGCTTGGACAATTTGGTAACACATTAAAAGTTACATTATAGGAAGGTTATTTTTGTTATTATTAATCACCTTTGTGAGACTTTTTAATATATTTTTTTAATGTTTACTGTTTTACTCAAGGAAATTAATTATGTATTAGTCAACTTAAAGTTGAATTTTGCTTGTATACTTTTGGTTGCAGGTTTCAACTTTAGTGAATTTTAAGCCTGAAAACACTAGGGGACAAATTGACTCCCAACAAGACGCGCAATGATGTCAAATTGTCTGGAACAACATGGCCCGCGTCACATGAATGTGTCGCTGCGGAAAATTGGCAATGTTGCAGGGTCATGTATGTATTGACTGGCCTGTTGGTCTAGTGGTTAGTGACCCTGACTACTATGTCAAAGGTCGTGGGTTCGATTCCTACCCAGGAAAATGTTTGCGTGATGATCACGATCATTTGTTCGGTTTCTGGGTGTAATTTATCTATAATGTGTTTGTATTTAGAAATATATAAGTATGTTTATTAGTTGTCTAGTACTCATAACACAAGCTCTGCTTAGCTTGGGACTAGACGGCGTTGTGTGATAGTTGTGGAATATTATTATTATTATGTAGATTGAGCGTTGTGCTTCATGTTGGTGGACATTTTGTCCTCTAATGTATCTGAGGTTTTATATTCTCAAAAGTGGTAAACAATCAATTTCCCTGAATTCTATTTAGTATTTTCTGGATTAGTTGCGAATTGGAACAGAGCCTTTTTTACATGGGAAACTCATCTAATGAATACTCTCGCTCTAGGTAGAGTGAGAGCGAGTGTCAGACTTTCACTGACTAAAATCCAGTGTTCCTTTAGTTGATCTTTGCAAGGGTCACGGTAACTCCTTCGAATAATCCGCAGCCCTGGCAACTGGTAGGAGACACGAGCTCGACAATCAGGTAAATCCAAAATAAAAACATAAAACACTAATAAAAAATAAGATTATTTACCAATGCAAGCCATTTACTATATGAAACAGCATTATTTTTTGGTTTAAATGAAGTTTTAATATTTTTTCAAACAGTTTCAAATGTAAAATATGATGGAATGAGTTACATACATATGGGTTAAACTTATATACCTATTATATACTCACAAGGACCCGGGTTCTCTGTGCGACAGAACACATTGTTTATTATATGAACGTATATTGTTTAAACTTACTTTAGTCATAGTGTAGGACCTATATTTTTATGAAACATTGAATGAGTGGAATGGATGTTTTAAATATGATTTATGATTATCGTAGAAAAGATTTTTTATGACTAGAATGTTTTTTAACAGATGTTTTATGAAACAAAATGGTAAAAGCAAGGACATAGATTTACTGTTGAAATATTGATTTCTTAACCTACATAAGGTTTTGATTGGTAACTAAATTCTTAAATAAACTATATAATTAATAAGCAAACCACCAAAGCTGCACTGACTACATTTAAGGCAGTATTTACAAAGAAATCGAAATAAAATACAAGAAGAAATTTATCGAGATACTACGAAAAAAAATAATAACTTCCTACTGTATCCTTGATGATAAGTACTAATTATTTCCTACAATATACTATTTTGTAGTCGTACCTAATCATATGTTCTAATATATCTGTATTGTAAGATGTGTACTGTATGTTTGTTTACAGTAAAGTGATGACTACAAGTCAGGTGTCACACAGCAAACATCTACTTTACACAGGTTATGGCCATACAGACGGTTGCATATAAGTTGTAGTCTAGAAATAACATTAATCTGACACCTAGGGGCCTTAGAGTAGCCATATTCTCGCTTCGCTCTTAGTGTATGGGAGCATTATTATGTCAAGGAAATGGTATTCACTAAAATCTTTTTTTGAGAGCAGTTGTGGCCCAGTAGTAACGGCCCGAATTACGACTTTGTAGGTCGCGGGTTCAAACCCAGCCAGGTGCATTACTTTTGACGTGACAACGTCTTATAAATTGGTTTGCCGGGTGACACTTCAAGAAACTGCGTTACGCTCCGCTCACGTTATGCGCTCACAATGAGAGCGAGTGAGAGGCACGCGTCCCTTCCACTCGGGCATGGTTAGCCCGCCTAAGAGCGAGAGAGACAGACATAAAAAGTGAAAGGCACGCGTCCCCTATTATTTCATCCTTCTTCCTACTATACGAATGAATATTCACATTAAAATTATTTTACCACTCAAAGTCGTTGTCACGTAAAACTTTCGCCCGTATACCGACTTTACAGGCAACCAATTTTTTTTGTTATTTATTTCATTGTCATTGCTCTAAAACGGTGTAGGGAAACATTGTGAGGAAACCGGCGTGTCCTAGAACCAAAAAATTCAGACATGTGACAACCACCAAACTGCACTGGGCCCACGTGGTATTTACGGCCATTCCCTCTCTTAGAGAGAAGGCCTGAGCAGTGGGAGCATTACAAGGCCAACTTGTTTATTATCGCCAATCCTGAAACCTTTGGACCCCATCAATCCATCTGTTCTAGGAGCAATGAGCCCTGCCCACTGCGCCACTAAGTTTTAACGATTCTTTCGACTTTAAACATAGATACAAATAACATAGTACAACGCTATACTTAGGCACTATTGTTACGAGACATGAACAATAAAAAGTTACATTCACTAAAAATATTACGTTACCTACAAAGTTCAGCGTCATCTAATGAACAGGCTTCGCTTTGGCCCCTAGCTTTCACGTTAATACTACGCTGGCGTCGATTACACGTATCATTATTCGTGATGGCAACAGCAAGTGTCACCGGAGTTTGCTCCTATTGAAACGCGTGATAGACGTCAACAAAACGCTATTTTGTAATGCAATCAAGTATGGCCATAACCTAGACACAAGTGTATTTTTACTCAGTTGTTAAATCCAGTAGAATGTTAAAATTGGAACATAAATGCGATCATTTTGGTCAGTTGCTAGCATATACAATTTCATTTCTATTAAGACGGCCTAACAAGGTTTCTGAAAAACCACGAGACATCAAAGCTAGCGCATTGTAATGTGTACTACGCGATACTAGTGTATTCTTCATTGCACACACCATTCCTGCCAATCTACTGGATTTAATCATAGTAAGACTAATACACCGTAAGCGCTGTCCTAATATAAGCGATCGTCGCGATCATTTGTTTGACGAAATCGGTAGCCCCTGTGGCGTTCAGATTTGTCGAACAAATGAACTAAACGAACGCTTTCAATTATGACAACAGATTATTATTTATCTTTATCTCTATTAAAAATAATAGTAGTATAATATACAGACCGGCGAGCTGTGCGATGTTATCTGCGGACCCGAAGCGGTTGGAACGAGAAAACAGGTGCGCGAACTCCCGCGGGGCCGCCATCACGCTCCCGCCCAGACCGGTGATGCCGTCGCGGATGTTGCCGCCTACGTTCCTGGACGGTACAAGGGGATTTAGTTTTGACAATGTTTAACCCTAACTTGTCAAAATAGATGATTATAATTATGCAGGCTATTATTGTTATTACTTTTAAATTAAGAACGTTTTGTGTACTGGAATGTTCAATGATCAAATATATTTTTTTAAATCCGTTCTATATTAAATAAGTTAAAAACGGTTCAAAACATGGGGAAATTTTCAACGTAACAGAATAAAGATGCAGACACTAAAATGAGGCGTCACCGTCCTTAGGACACGTGTGAGAGATATTCCCACCACGCATCCACTCTTCCTCATACATATTTGAAATGCAAATGGCTGCTAGATTAATATGTATTTTTATAAAATATTGTACACAGGAAAGAACCAAATTAACAAACAAGTATGTAATATTTAACTAGAAAATGATGAAATATACCTTGTTATAGAAAAATAGCACTCACTTCAACCCTTGTCCCATGTCTCTCAACACCTCCCTGGGCTGCCGGTGCGCCTGCCCGCTAGTCCCGTGTTGCTGCGAGGCAAAGAACTTCACACTAAAGTTAAAATCTATTACGTCTTACACTAATAGAGCTTGGCCATTAACTTAAAAGTAATTGCAGGAACTCAGGGCATTGAAGGAGTCTGAAGGTGGAATCAAGCGAGTCGTTTCTCGTTTATTTGCGTCTTTCAATCGAAACTAATCATTTAAACATGGAATGAAAGAAAAGTGCCGAATGAATGATAAAAATGATAAATTATATTTTTTTTAAACTCCCCCTGAGCTTCTTTTAAAGTCAACAGCAAACACGTAATGGTCAACTCATATGAGAACCATACAGATTGGTGTTTAAGATGGTCTTTTAAGGAAAGCACCACAGTTTTGAATGAATTAATTAGTGCACTAGCTTCTAACGATTATGTGTTAACGATTTATAAGTGCCCATGTAGGCCTATGTGAAATAAAAAACTTTTAACTTTGAAATTGATTTGGCATTCGGCATCATTAACTCCGAATGAAAGAATAGTGAACAGTTTCAACATAAGGAGAACGTTCACTCGGGTTCGCCCATTTCATCTTGAGTTCTCTAGCAGACAACTAATTCCAGGACGCACGACGTCATTCGACGACATATTGAGAGAAATGAGTAGGTGAATTCTATGACATTCCAGCTAAAAACCGTGTGAACATGGAAATGAAAGAAAAATTGAAGCACGCACTCGAGTGAACATTCTTTCGAATGGACCGTCTGATTCCGCCTTGACCACTATACCATGACCGTGCTAGGAACGTCAGGCAAAGAAATATTCTTAGTTTTGATAAGTATGAGAGACTATGCCCACTAAACAGTTCAGTACCGATCAACACAATCCACCATTTTCTTACTATCTCTATCCGCGATTGATACGTTCCTAGGACGGTAATGGTATGTTACGGCGTAGTGGACACTCCTTAAGCTAGCATTATACATAATATGATGTGCATCCTACAGCAAAATGCAGTGCATGCTGTTGAAACGGCTATTTTAGATTCTGTTGGTAGTCACTTACTTGGAGTCCAATACTTAAAGTGATTTTGAAATTGAAACTTTATTTGTGGTTTTTTCTTGTGGGATTATTTTTATACTACATGAATACCGTCCTAAAGTGCCACCTCCACGAGGGAGTATTGTTGCGGCGATATGATCAAAGGTTCGCTTCTTATTACGTTAAACTTGATTATAAATGGAGAAACGTGGGTTAGGTTAGGTTCAGACTTGGGCCTAACTCAAGACTAGTTATAAGCAGAGGTCGGAATTAGGTTGAGTGATTTACGTCCTTAGAATGATTTCATACAGCGAAAGAATAAAGTGGATATGCCTCAAATCCCGAGATTAATTTTAAAGAGCAGATTTTTTATGATATTTTATTAGAAATATAGCAGAAAACATTTCTTCCTGCATTCATGAAGAGGAGGAGGAAGTATATAAATTTGTTAACCTCACCTCAGTTGACGTAAAAAGATCTTTTTCAATGAAAAATACTACTAAAAATTGTTTGTTAATAAAATTATCTATGTTTTATTTGTCTCATCTATCTCTAAAGTTTTTATTATTATCTATTTGTAATATTGTTGACCACAAGGGATTTTTCATTAGAAATCCCGGGAAGATCCAAATTAATATCAACATTTCGATGCAAGTACATGAATAACTGTACCTAATTCCGACGCCTAGTTATAACGGGTGCTCGCGACGCGTGCGAGTAGTACGCTGCGTTCCCACCCACATACCTCCGTTGAAATAGGAGGATTACAAGCTTTTATTTAGTTTCACCTGTCCCGATGTTTGTATGTCTAATCTAGTAATCAAATCTAGCAAATTAAATTTGATTCACTTCCCAGTTACCGATTGAGCTAAAATTTTGCATGCATGACTAAATCAAATGACAATGCAAAATTTTTGTGACATGGAGCTGATCTGATGATGGAACTCGGTAATTAAACGACATAACTCTATCGAGTTTGGGCTCATATGATTTGTCTTGAAGAGTATTTTGGTGCTAGATTTTAACCACGGTCTGATGATGAAGCTGGAAGATGGCCATAGGAACTCAGTAATAAGCGCAATAAGATAACCCTTTCGTGCTTGAGCTTTTTGTAATGGTCTTGATGAATATTAATTATAGAGTTTAAACCGCGCTATAAAAGCTTGCTATGAAAAAAAAAATTTCATTGAAAACTTGTTGTCTGATCTGGACAACTGTCCGATAGATAATTTCGGGTTGTTTTATATGTTCAAGTCGCGCGGAGATATCTAATTGCGCGATGCAGTGTTTCGAATTTTTTAGTTATTATAGAATAGAATAGAATTTATTCGACGCAGGCAATGCAAGAGGAAACAACACAAAATGGTAAAAGAAAGAGTAGAGAAATACAATACAGTTGCACTGAGCGTGCCCGAACCGAAAGAGAAATGTGTGTCGCTATAGATGTCGCTTCATGCCATGTCCACATTTTTGTTGTTTTGAACCGGCATCATGAAGGTTTATTTTGAATAGAATATTTTTACAACAAGTCCCTTAATAAAAAACATGAATGATATTCTCACCTCCCAATTCTTGATGCGCTTGTTGTATCCTTCCAGCTTCTTCTGCAGCTGTGCGATACACAGCGCACTCTTCTGGTTCTTCTTCTCAAACACCGCTTTGATGCGCTGCAGTTGTTGTTTGTCCGCATTCGCTGCTAGTTTCAGGTACTCGTTCACGTTGTCTGGAATATTTCATGGTTATTTTAAATGGAAGGAAAAACTGATTGATAGATTTTTTGGTATATTAGTAACTAGCGACCCGTCCCAGTTTTCTCGACTCTCGGCTTTTCGCTATTAAAATTAACAACAAACTACCCGAAAAGATGAGAAAACTCAATGACTTAGAATTTAACAGAACATTTTATAATTGGCTATGTGACAGATGTGTTATATTCAATTGACGACTTTTTGAATTTCAAACAATATGACACTAAATTTTATTTTATATCCAACTATTAATATTAATATTTTGACATCTTATTTTATTGACAATTTAATAACTTGTGATAAATATTGACATTATCTTGATGTATGCAAAACTGTACAGACCATGCATTGTACCTAACATAAATATTTCCACGACTTAAAAGTCGAATGCAGTGAAACCATCTGAAATTGTTACCACCAAAATGTACCTGTATTCTACGAGGGTGGATTGAAAAGTTCGCGGCCTAACACATAAATACTTAAACTATTTTAATGTAAGTGACCTCATTCGATAAGTTTACTCTCTGGTTGTCAAATTGTAAAATTCTATCGCGATAGCATTAACTGTAATTAAATTAAACTGAATTTTGTGAGCCTTTGTGCAGCGTTTTTAAAGAATGGAGAAAATTGAGCAACGTGCGGTCATCAAATATCTGTTTAAAAAAAAACTAACTCCAAAAAAAATTCACGAAGATATGTCAACAACATTGGAGGAATCTGCTCCGTCGTATACCACTGTGAAAAAGTGGGTTGCTGAATTTAAACGCCGACGAGAGAGTATTGAAGATGACCCTCGCTCTGGCCGGCCTATGACGTCTACGACTGAAGAAAACTTGTGGTAAATCTGTGATTTGATATTGACAGATCGGAGATTGACCATCATGGAGATTGCAGACACTATTGGCATCTCGTATGAATGAATACAAAACACCATAGTCAATGAACTTGGATCTTCTAAGGTTTCTGCGCGGTTGGTACCCAGATTGCTTTCAGTCGAACAAAAACGAATACGCCTCACGATTTCTCGCGACTGTTTGGAAATGTTTGAGGCTGATCCACAAGATTTTTTGGCCAGATTTGTAACAATGGATGAAACTTGGGTACACCACTATACCCTAGAGTCAAAACAGCAATCCAAGCAGTGGAAAAACCTGATGAACCGACTTCAAAAAAAGCCAAAACAATTTTAGGGTGTCATCATGGTGGACTACCTTGCAAAAGGTGAAACTATAAACTCGGCTTATTACTGCACCCTCTTACGTCGCTTACGTGAAACAAAGAGAAAAGGCCAGGATTACTCAGCAAAAAAGTGTTGTTCCATCAGGATAATGCACGCGTTCACACGTCTGTTTAATCTATGGCTCAAATTCGTGATTGTGGCTTTGAATTACTGCCCCTTCCCGCCTATTGACACCCCTGATTTGGCACCTTCAGACTTTCATTTATTCCCAAACCTAAAAAAACACCTTTGAGGTCTAAAAATTTCATGAAATGAGGAAGTCGAAGCTGCGATGGGTGACTTTTTTGAAGGCCTTGAAGAAACTTTTTTTATGACTGGCATACAGGCGTTGGAAACCAGATGGAAGAACTGAATAGAGTTAAGTGGAGATTACGTGGAAAAATAAAATTACTTTTGCTTTTATTTTATATTGTTTTCTTGCTGAGGCCGCGAACTTTTCAATCCACCCTCGTAGCAAATAAATCTTTCATTCATTCCGTACCAGCCCTCTTCCGTCCAAGACCTTAAATGTTACTAAAATAAGAATTGTATAGTATATCTCACCATCCCGTATAGTCTGCTCCAGTCGTATGAGGTCCTTGGTTCGCTCGATCTTAGTGTTGAGGTGCGCGATGGCCGCCATTGCTTTCGATGACGTCACGTTCGCGCCGTCGCTCTCGTCTTCGAATAACACGTACATTGTTATTGATGGAAAAAATGTTTATTTATCTCCCTTTTAGAGGCGTTGGAGAGAGTTCATTTGTCGAGTGAGAGAGAGTCAATACTTAAACACGTAATTGTACTCATGATTACAAACATCTTTCCCAAAGAAAAGTTTTTTTATTTTTTTATTTAGTAGTTAACAACTGAAACGTAGGTACACTGATTACGTACACCGCTGGGTTTGCAAGCCGCTGCTGTTCTATCACTATTGTAGGTACGGCGGCGTCACGCGGGGAACAGCTGAGCGGTCGTCGGTCACCAACAGGCGCGCGCATGTTACAAACAGTCTTAGATTCAAACAGCTGTTTTGTTATTGTGATAAAACTATTAAGTATATAAAAAAAGTTTCTTTGGGAAATTTGTTTGTAATCATGAGTACAATGACGTGTTTAAGTATCGGTCACTAATTACCAGTCACCCTATATACTCGTAGCTATGCGTGGCTTCGTTTGAATAACTAGTCCATGACGTACAGCACTTATTTAGATATTTATTTATACACATATACACAGAAGATTCGTTATTTAAACAGCAGCATTGTTTCGCTTTATAAATTAATAATTTTCCTATTGAAGTTTAGATTTACCCATTTTAACAACATACGTCGGATATATCCGACAAACACTCGCGTTTATTCAGCCAGAGTCGCACATCCACGACCAAACACTCCACCTCGTCAGCTCTTCTGTCACCTATGGGGATTGAAGAGCTATACGAGATGGAGTACCCAGTCGCAAACACACGACCCCGGCGAATAGGACACGAAAACACTCGTCAGATGAATCCGATGCAAGCAGCTAAAGGGTTAAGAGGAAACACTACCTTCGACCTTTATCATGTTCACGTTTTATATCATCAAACTTTACGACAAGTTGGAATTAAACTGAAACCGAATGGTGATGCCCGATTGTATGGCATTATGTGAGGCAGTTCTTGAAACACTACATAGGAAATATTCATAGACAAAGTGGCAACTTGATCATTACGTTACGGTAGTAATTATGTCACAGTTGATTGATTATATGATACGAGTGATCCGCCCCGGTTTCGAGTGGATGTAAATTATTATACATAAGCCTTCCTCATCAGATTGATAAGTCAGTGGCATTGCTTTTGGATTTTTTTTTTTCTTTTTCTCGACTGCGGGAGCAATAATCCAATGTGCTGGCTGAAATCCGTCTTTGATGTGGTGAGTAGATTTGTCCAGCGACGCATCTCTCAATTCTATGTTGCGAATCTGTCCGCTTGCTCCTGAACACTTTTTTTTTAATTCGGGAGAAAGTGTAACTCCCGGGCCCTAGCAGTTGTGAAGCTAGTTTGTTTCTGTGTTAACACAGTCGGTTTTGATAGCTTTTGCTATACGGCTCGATTTCTTCTGTGACGGTTTTCAGCTTGATATCCAAGTACATGAACTGGTTGCTAATGTATTGCGGGATATTAAGCATTTTTTGGAATTCATAACGTTTTTTTTTGTAATATTATTGATATACTGTAACCTAAAATTCTCTACCGATGTCGCATCACAAATTGTCAGCGAGAGCTTTAAATGTAATTTGTTTAGCCAGTAGACTAGTTAAAGGTCAGTATACTTCAATCACTAAAGTTATTATTTTATTTCTGTAACAATATCAACTAACAATTAACCATGTTTTGCCAACACAAATTTTCCTTAAGTAAGATCACATTACAATACACTTAAATATACCTATTTCATCACTATAATAATTAACTGTCATTGTTCTTAATTTAGCACTATTTACTGTGGTTTAATCAAAGTCTAAATGTAAACTAAATTAAATATTTGATACGAATTTATTGAACCAATGTTACTGCTTGTTATCAGTAGGAAAATGATGTCAATTTAATATTTATACATTCTAATTTAACGAGAAGGTAAGTTATCGGTTTTAAAACTGCTATTTAGAGCAGTGTATAGGGACATTATTGCTGATAGGCAGATTATAAACAGATATGGTGCTTTTTAAAAGCTTTTACTATTTTTATTCTATGGCTTGGCAATCACAAATGAAATATATTTCAGCATTATGTCGTGAACTCTCAGTATTGAACTTTTTTTTAAACTTTGTCTATATTCGGATTAACTTATTTTTATCCGGTTATGTTTTTAAGTAATTTACCTTGATTTGAATAGTCCCCATCTTGACCTGAAACGCCAAAAACAAAATGTTATTATTACTTTTTTCTTTTCAAAAATTTTGGGAGATGGGGTACTGGCTGTCGCGTTTAAAATATTATTTAAAAGTACGTTATTTTTATTAATTTTGCTACTTCAGTTCTTTTATATTTTTTTTAGCTGTATAGAATATATGTCTTAGTAGTGAATCACTTACTCAAATCGTAAATAGCTCAATCAAAGTTCTCTGCGCGATATACACATAATATACAATGTATTTTACAGTCAAAACTCTTTATTACTAAAAATTTATTGCGACTGGCTTCAGTCAAAACTCAAATTACAACGCGTTTGTTTATTTATTTAAAAAATACGCAAATACGTCATCTATGTACATAGAATCACTACTTTTTCTATGACATGGTAACAAAAAAAAAAACTACCAGTACTACAGAGTAAAGTTTTTGAGCCAATTTTAACAATTTCAAAGTAGTTTTGACTGGTCAAAAGTCTGACCAAATCTTGCAGTTAAAACTAGTTTTGACCAATTATCAGTTTTAACTACGGTATTTATACAACAGTTGCCCGGAACAGATACAACATCCATTTGTTTGGGGGTCTTCCCTTTTTAATGTAGGTTGCGGGACTTTACACCCATATTTCGTGACATCCCCGTGCCTCAGAACACCGGGCTGTTAAAAATTAATAGACTTTTTTAAGGTAGTCATATAACTTCTCCCGCTCAGTTTGGAGCGTGAGGAAGTGTCAGACAAAAGTCTGACACTTCCTGAAAACTCACTCACTCACTGACTAAAAACCCACCTGCGTTCGATCCCCCCTTGCGTTCTCTTTCGAATATTCGCCGCAACCCTAGTTAAACATAGAACATTAAATTATATGTATGTACCTCTGTAAGCGGGCGATCCGTACTCATCGGCGGAGGACAGCGCGTACGACACGTTGGGACTGTACACCGTGCCGGAATAGTCGCTCGGCGCTATCAGTGGTAGTATCTTCTTTTGTGGCGAGTCTTCCAGGCTAAGTGGAGAAAACAAAGCAATCAGTAACCAGTATTATAGAACTTCCTACGTGGCTTTCTTCGTGACCGCGGTAGTACAGCGACACGCGAACAGTGGCATGCGTGAAAATAATTTAGGCACACCAGTTATGTTTAAAAATCTAAGTAATTAGAAACAACATTAATCACACTAACTTTACAATTTATTTAATTAAATAAACATGTAGGTACCTGTAAATATTATATTACGGTATAAGAATTTTTGGATGCAAATTAGGCAACATACAGTTTAATCGAGATGTTTAGGCGGCAGGTCATGATGACCACATTATTACTTTTTCAGATATTTAGTGACGCGTTCTCTAATACCCAAAAGTTCGTCATTCTTGCCTAGTGCATAGCGAGACATGCCTCCATACTATGAAAAAGAGACAGAGCTATCCGTCCTTTTCAGAACCGTCTTTCTCTTACAACGGAATCATGATAATAAAATTAATGATAGTTAATTCTATTTCAAACATTATATACTAGCTTCTGCCGGCGGCTTCGCATGCGTAAAAATAGGTTTCTCCATACAAATATTGGACACCCATTTCATCCCCTTAGGGGTGAAGTTTCGTAAAATCCGTTCTTAGCGGATGTCCTATAAGGATCCTACCTGCCAAAATTAAGTTTGTAGATGTTATAGTTTCTGTGATTTTGATTAATCACTGAGTGGTATTTCGGTTTTATATATATAGATTTATTGTCCACAGCTAAAACAGTGTAGTCTTCTTAAGGTTGTCTGGTAGAGAATGCCTTGTTGCATTAAATCCGCCTATGTACCACTACTGTAGGTACATAAAGTTTATCATCATGCCCATGACTGGACAGTTCTATTGCTTGTACATAATTACGACTTCCTACGTGAAAAATATGCCAAAAACACAATCATAATGCTTTTAAAAAGGATAGTTGTGTTTTGTTTGCAGGAAATATGTAACTACGTCGTCGTGCATTAGTGATATCCTAGAATAGATAAACCGGACAGAATAACATTGATGACAAATCTTTGCGATGTTGTTTGGTTTTCCCTTATCATTTGATTACACATACTTTTCGCAAATTGTTTTTAAGTCCCATCCAATCCTACAAAATATGCACAAGGCTTTGCCTGAGCTCGACATCTACATCGTACCCAGGACACAAATGTGCACGATGCCAAACCCCGTGACTACTGACTGCCACTGGTAGTCACACATGCGGCGACTACTGAGTCAGTCAGCTGACGAACACGACCGAATGTAGGCGCTTTTTGGTCTCGCACAGATTTTAATTTTCTTAATTTGAATAAACGTTTTTTCTTTTCTTTTTTTTAAATTAAAAATTCGTATTCACATTGACCAGTTGATGTAAGCTCTTCAGACATTACGGTCGCATCTTTTGTAAATTTTTGTAAAATAAAAGTGAAAAACCTGACGATTATGATTACTTATTGTGTAATATTTTTTTATTTTAATATTAATTGTTAAATTTTGACCTCAGTATGAATATGCCATTACTTTGCAGTAGCACTGATGTGTCACTATTTTAACTTGAATGGACTATAGTGAAAACCACATCAAAATTTGTTGCATTGGTAATCCGTTTAGCAGGGCCGGGGTTCGCGGCTAAACCCAGTCGTATAACGTGTACAATTTAAAAATAAAGAGTATTATCTGCTTACTCTCTAGAACTGTTTCCTGTGGTGTTGGCTGACATTGGACTGTTGCCCAAGTCTCTGGAGTGAGACTTGACATGGTGTGCCCTCTCGCCGTGCCGAGACGACGTGCTTGATGATGGTTCCTGCAATGAATAAGATGAGTAGTTAGCATATGAATAGATACATTACGGCTGAACTATCTTGACCGCTCCGAACTGCGCACAGTTGGCTGCGCAGCAATTCTTTTTAAGAAACATGGTGAATGCGTATTTTTTCGAGTATGCGGCGATAGCTCGGAACGCCTAAGTTCAGACTGGCCAACATATTTTGACCGTACTGTAATCTCATAACCGACTGCCAGGTTGGCCGCTGTAAAACTAATTTGGCCAAATGGGGCTTCCTCGACCCATCTCTAACACAGTGCCAGTGTGGAGCCGCTGCACAGGACAAGCGTCATTTGCTATGCTGTCCATCCTGCACAACCACCTGCAGTTTTCAGGATCTATACGAGGCCAATAACAGAGCCGTAGAGGTTGCCAAATACTGGTCAGATAAAATTTAGAGTATATCGACACGAAAAGAAGAAGAAGAAGACTGTAATTCTGATGGGCAGTCTTTTTTATGCGGGACAGCCTCACACGCAGTACAAAGTGTGAGACAAATTTGTATCCTATGGCTCTTTATACAGGGTATCAATTAAAATGCAATGCATATGAACTGCTTTCGTATTTGGTTTTACCTGGCCTTGTAGATCACTGATTGAACGACATAATATTTACAACTCGAAATATATTGTTATAAAGGTATGGAGGTCTATCCCTTATTTTGTTTCTAAACATAATAAATGCACTGGTAAATGTTTCATTTATTTAAAGCCTGGTAGACTGACTTATTAAATAGTCTGTCACCATAAATGTAATTAATCCTTAATTTATTGTGTTTTTTTACAATTTATTTATATGTTTAAATGAAAGAATACATACAGAGATATGTACAAATAATTGAAATGGTTTTGTATGTGTCCTTACTACTATATAACTGTAAAATTATTGGTAAGATCAAAATATATTTCATTTCTAAAACAAATGTTAAACCATTATATTGAATCTGGTTAAAATAGGATTTTTCTTTAATTAGAACATAAAAAAAATCAATTAATTACATACTAGGATCATTTCACTATAGCAGCAACTAGCGTCTCGCCCAAGTTTCGCACTGGTGCAATCTTTGAATTTCTCGATTTTACTTTTTTGAACAGACAAGCGGTAATGGGACTTTGCTTTATAATCCGTAAGGATGAATCTATTTATAATCCTTTGATATCGTCGTATTCTTCTTTACCAAGTCCCAATTAAAGCTTCATGCGCACAACTTAGGCAAGTCCTACATCCAGCTATGGACTGCGATATACTGACTTGATTTATAGTCTCTTAATAATCCTCTTCAAACTTATAATTTATCAATCAGACAATAGCTATGACAAATTAATTTATATATGGCAATGATGATGATTGATAACTGGACGTGTGCTCGAGCATCATGTCAAAAGATTGATTGACATGATTGAGGTATTCAAATGTATTGATTGATTTTATGACCGGTCGGTGTTAAAAATCTTTTTTAGTCTTTAACACGCATCTATTATACACCTTAACCTTCCTCATGAATCACTCTGTCTATTCGTGAATACCGCATGAAAATATGTTCAGTAGTTTTTGAGTTAATTGTGAAAAGACAGACAGATACGGTGGGGGACTTTGTTTTATAATTTTAAAGGACTAGCTAACTAGGTAGGTAGTACTGAATTAGAACTTCCAGAGCTTACTAGAAGATTTACAAACAACTCGGAGAGAAGAGTAGGAGTCACCAATTAAAATTCTACCGGAGTTTTCGAAGCCCGTCCAAAGGTATATAATATAATACTGAATAAAATCACATCTTGGCTAGGTGTGATTTTGGATAGTACAGACAGAGGATATCAATGATTATTCACTATCCAGATATTAAACTAAATATAGACAACGATGATTTTCCCCCCTAAAAAGAACACCTGTTTTTTTTTAGGGGGGAAAATCATCTAATGGCAAATCCCGCTCTTAGGCGATGCGGAAGATAGTGTCAGACTTTACTGACAAAAACCCACTCCTGTTCCTTCGTTGTCTTCGTCCCAGGGCCCCGGGTTTCGTTTTCACACTACCCATGGCCCCAGTAGGCTTCGACCCTGATGGGCCCCTACAATTTGCTGACATCTCCCTTAGGCGCGCATATTACGGTATATGAATTTTGGGATGCAAATTAAGCAACATACAGTTTAATCAAGATGTTTAGGCGGCAGGTCATGACCACATTATTACTTTTTCAGATATTTAGTGACGCGTTCTCTTATGACTGGCCTGTTGGTCTAGTGGTTAGTGGCCCTAACTGCTACGCCGGAGGGTTATAGTCAGTACGATACTCTCTCTCGCTCCACTTAGAGCGGATTATTTGATGATTTCCCACCTTAAAGAAAAGATACAGGTATTTTTCTGCAGTTTCTAATTACCACATAGACAGGCATGATTACACTTATGTATATGATTGGAATAACGTAACTATGATTCCATAACCTAACGACACTCAGGGGGATTACATACCGCATGTCTACTAACACCTTTCTCAATCATAAACCATTGCAAACCTCATTCAATTCCATTCAACGGCAACTTATTACCAAACAGACATTAATACATTTTATACGACCTAGGTACCTAGGTTTCTTTATAGCTGTTGGATCTAGGTTAAGGGGCGTTCGCATCAATATTCGTCCTACATAATTAGAGAGTAGATACTATCAGCCGCGTTTAATACTAACACTTGATGTACGAAAACCGACCTTATTGGTAGCACAACACCATGTGATTTTTTAAAAAGGATGTATCGTGGTCCTAAACCGCAAAGGGCAACTGGGCGTGATGGACTTTTATTGACTAAAACCTACCTGTATCCTTCAGTTGCCCTTTCCGTACCAGGACCACGTTATCCCTCAAACTCATTGTTAAATTAGTCATATCACCGTGTACTTTTTTTTTCGGGAGGAAATTAAAAAAATCCACTCCTGTTCCTTCGTTGCCTTTCGTACCAGGGTTGATATGATATATATCACCGTGTACTACACCGTGTATGTTACATTTTTGTGTACAACAAAGAATTAAGAATTATCTCTTTCGAAAATTCCTGTGTAGCGGGCGTCGGCCATGCTGGGCCCCTACGGTTGTAATTACACAGGTACAAGTCCCCCTTTTTTTGAGTTTGGTCCTTCCGTTCTTGGTGAAGCGAGAGGCAGAGTCAGACTTTTACTACTACTATTAACTAAAACCACCAGTGTTCCTTCATTTACCCCTTGCGTTTTAGGCCCACGGTAACTCTTTCGGATAATCTTGCCGAGGGGCTCGTAGGCCTTTGAGTACCTAACAAACCACTGTTAAACTCAAATAGTAACTTCGAACTGCAGTTGACTGTATGTGGGTATGGGTACCTACTGTAAGCCTTTTAAAGACTAAAGTACTTTCTATTTCATAATGTCGTAGGTCAAACGTCTGGAGCATTGTAACGGTACCTACTTGTGAACAATGGTGTTATCTTTTAGGTGTATTGTTCTGATGGAGCTGAAGTTTAAGTCTCGTGAACGTAAACTTTAATGTTTAAGTTTGGTACAAATACCAATCCCTTTTTCCTGATAGGTTCGCTATTCACCACTATTTCACCTGATGGTATGCGAAGATGGGTTCAAGGTCAACGATGGAGCCCATTCACTCTTGATTTAAGGACTCCTAGGTTGTAACTATTAGGAAACACAGACTTCGACAGAGATCTCCACTCCTTAGCTGTAAAGTATTTCTAGGACATCTTGTGCATATAGTTACCCACCCGTACCACTCATACCGTAATCACCCGATTGCCGTATATTATTATGTATTTTGAACTGTTTAAATATCATATAACTATGTTTTGTGGCAGTATTCATCCCTAAATAAATTATAATTATAAAATATTATTAAGCTGAAGAGTTTGTTTGTTTGAACGCGTTAATTTCAGGAACTTCGTACTATAATCTGTTTTTTTTAATTAGAGATAATGATTTGACAATTCGAATGTTGCATATTTTTTCCATTCCATAAATAGTGAGGCACCGCAAACGATTTTGATGCCGAATTCATGCCGCGAATGTAGGCGTTGTTTGTTATCCTGTTTTTTTTTTATTATCCTCCTCCATATTAAAACAGACATTTTTAGTTTAACAGCTATATCGATACCTCCGACGCATAAATTCGTAACATAGAATTTTTTTGAGTTACATTGTATTATAAAAAATAAAATAAAAATATTGTTACTTCCTATTACTTCCAGAGACCTACTCTGATCTTAAACTGATTATTAATTACATAACGCAAAAATATATGTCAAAAATATTTCCACAAATTAGGTACTTTTATCATTAACAATTACAAAAACGGTTCTCCTGAAAAATACCCTTTTTGCCCTACGAACTCATGTGTAAGGAGGTAATCGATATAATGTAGCCGTTCTATTATTAGCATCGAAACATGGAAAAGCAGGAACAGTAATTAACGTATTATCTATTAGATAACATCTGCAGTTCCTTGTTATATTGTCGACAAGTCCCACTATCAAAGTGACTCATGCAGTCCACACACCTTTCACAAAGTAGCGTCTCGTCTTTGTTTATATTATTTACTTCCCTGATAAAAACAGATACGCTAAAAAATACAGTATTACCTGCATTCCGAGTCTTATAATAAGTAGTTTCAAGGTGATAATGAAACTCGTCAGCAGTAGTCTTTGTGAGAGATTTTTAACGTAATAGATTGCGTAAAGGGGTGACTAGATGGTTGCAAACTAGCGTTCCAACCAAGGTGACCTTGATTTATGTGTTTGGTTTGTGTTGCGGCTACATGGATGTAAACCACGCGCCAACACGTTCGGTGCTTGGGAAAACGCACCTCCCAACCAAGAGGGTTGAAGGTCATGGATTACAACTGCTGTCTACACGGATTGAAACTAGCAAGGTCACCTTGGTTGGGACGTTGGTTTGCAACCGTCTGGTCACCCCTATTAGGTAAACGTCTATCTATAATACTAAAATTATAAAGCTAAAGAGTTTATTCGTTTGTTTGTTTTTACGCGCTAATGCACTTTTTGTTCGAATTGAAAAAATGTTTTATTCTCTTCTTTGGCTTCATTCTTACCGGACGGCGAGATACCATTGCTCGATGTTAGCAAGCCCGCGCCTATGGTGGCCGGAAATTGCCTTGCGAGTCCCGACGCCCAGTGAGTCTACTTCGGTGGCAGCTGGGGCGTGAGGATGTCTGTTCCCTCACGGAAGATGGCCGTAAGCCATTTCCTTCGCTCGAATTACTGCTTCGCAAAAGAAGGCACCCGTTTCCAATTCCCTCTCGCTCTGGATCATGGCTTGAATCAAAGCCGAACACGAGAGGTAGTCGTTGCCGATCGCCTCTACGAAGATACGACAATGCTCCGCCCAAGCGGGGTAAACTTCCACCGTGTCCTCAGGGTAAAATGACACTCGGGCGTTTGCAGGGGATAGCTAGTGTATTAAAACTGAATAAGCGCTGTGTGGAGACAATAAGGGTAAACTTTTCCCATTCGATTTGACATTGCCCAAGTTTATGTTACCGCGAAAAAAAAACTCGCTCTAAGTCCTCTGATCATCCACGAGTGTCTTGAGGACTTATTAACACACCACTTATAGCACTTGAGTATACAGGTGGCATAATATTTTGTTTGTAAACTAGCGAATATACTTGCACTTTGTACTGCAGTAAAGGTAGAATTACACTAGACACACGTGAGCCATTTACGCCGATCTGGGCGCGTCGGTCTCCATACATTTTATATGGTAACTAGACTTGTACAGCTACATTAAATCGACGCCACGCGACGCGACTCTACGTACAAATCAGGTGTGGGTCACGTGTGCGTCGGTGAAATGTAGTTCCCGCTTAATACATCGTACTACTTTTCTGTACGTTTGTAAAATTGTAATCTATGGAAGTACTGGTCCGATTAGGATAATGCTTTTACTAATACAAAGCGAAACTAACGGTAAATGAAAACAAGCGGCCCCTTTGTGATGGGCCTCAAGAGAGAAGCTGCGGGAACGTACCTGCCTTTACTTAAGGTACTCTGGAAATCTCACTGGAAAACCAACTTTAATAAGTAGATTTTGTCAACATATTTAGCGAATAAATTTGCACTGACAGGACTGCTGGTTTGTTCGAAATGGTAACTGAAGGAACACAGGTCGGTTTTTTAGTCAGTAAAAGTCTGTCACTACCTCTAGGAGTGTAAGGAGTCATTTGATGATTCTCCACGTAAGAAAAAAGTATTAGGGACAGCTGGAATTGTTTTCTGTAAGTTATTAAACGGTTTAGGTTATTCTATCACGACACGAGTTATCATAGCCACGTGTAAAAGCGAGCAAGCACTTAAAGTACTTGAGTACCTGTTTACTTTACAGTCTTTGTTTGTATACGTAGCAAAAAGTTAGGACTTTGTACCGCAGTAATACATTACACTAATATGGTAGATGAAAGTTTGTTAGATAACACTGAAAAGTTGTTGTTTTGTAGTTAACTAAATACTTTCATGAGCGATGTAACCTACATCATTTGAATTGAGGACAATTTAGTGTACCTGCGTAATGACTAAAACAATTTGTTGACGCGTTGTAGGTTGCAGTCATCAAATTGTGCACATAATAAGGAAAGTGGTGTATACAAACAATGTATTAATATATAAATCCCTTAACCATCATGAACCATATTGAAAGCTTGAATCACGGTCTTGGTCAAAAGATTTGGATTTGGCTTCTCCATACAAACTTTGGGATCCCTGTTTCGTCCCTTTATGCCCTACATATTTTCTTGTAATTTGGAAAATTATTGTAATTTATTTGTGATCTGAAAAGAGCGAGCTTGCTGGCGGGCCACTGGCATATTTCCGGGGGGCCGCATGTGGCCCCCGGGCCGCGGTCTATGCATCTCTGCTTTAGGGGCTAAATTTTGGAAAATCCTTCCTCATTATATCTATACATCATAAAAGGAACCTCTGTCCAAATTTTTGCGTTCTAGGTCCAAGGGTTTAGTCTGTGCTTTAATGAGGCTGTGAGTGAGTGATAAAGATTTAGACTTACGAGTTTTGGAATGCTGTTTGGAGCAAATACGTCGACTCTGGACTGGGTTTCCCAAATTCCCAATCAATTCATGACATACCTATGCCGCTTACTTTTTAGTATCATGACAATGGTATGTGAGTTTTGAACTCACCCACAATACAGGAGTCATTCCTAATGTGTGACATCGAGCCTACCGGATTGTGTTTCCTAATAGCTACAACCTAGGGGTCTTTAAGTCAAGAGTGAATAGGTTACTTCACTTACTTCTAGGCAAACGTGCTCCACTGTCGACCACACCATCACTTACCAACAGATGAGATAGATGGTCAAGCGCGAGCTTATCAATAATAAAAAAAAATGGATTTTATTGAAATAAAAATAAATCTAGATTGTTAGAACATACTAATGGTAAGGTTTAGGTGCAGCAAGAAGTCAGTCAGTATGATGAGTGGAGGTCATCGTTGGCAACGCGCAGAACAAGGATTAAGTAGCGTGAGCATTTGCACTGGATGCTTATGCTACCAGGAGTGTGTGAGGTCGGGCTGTGGTTGACGATGAAGAATCTAGTCTAATTTTTCAGAGAACAGAATACTATAACGCAAACGGTGGTCGCTGTAACACTAAACACGACATTCAAATCCTCACATGACCTAGTAGATACTAACTGCAAACAACATCACAGGGGTCACCAGAGGTGTAATTTATTTAAACAAACTTTAGTACAGTAGTGTACATATGCGGACTTAAGAGGGTCCTTTTTCACTCGCCTATCGTCAACATCAAGCATGGTTCAACATCAACCTTGTTACTTCATCTAACGCAATCCAACGCGGTGTTTGACGAAAAGGCAACTCGAAAAAGAGACATAATGCCTGGAAACTCTGTTATTATTCGGTAATTAAATACGTGTCTTTTTTAAACCTCATAAACACATAAGAGCGGTTGTATGGAAAACAGTGAAATGTATGTTGCATCCCCAAGGCATTTTCTACCAGTCAACCTTTGGGGTAAAAAATACTATACTGTGGTAGGTGTGCACAATTAATAAATAAAAATAGATATTTAACAAAATAAAGCGTCATTAAGATTGGGGTTTGAATTTTAACGTTTTTTTTAAGAACGAGAATTGACCTCAGTTATGAAATTATGTCATATGAGACATCAGAGATTTCTGTCCTTGAGATCAAGTTGAAATAGTGTCTGGCACTCAGCGCTTGGCTGTCTGAGTTTAATTAGTTAATAAATTCCCAGTTCGGAGATGTGTCCGCTGGGAAACAGTAGTTTGACATATTAGAGGATTACTGGTGTGGATAATTAACTATTATCGTGTAATTAAATGTATTATCAGGTCGAATGATAGCGGGACCAAAATGCTCCATTTTATCCCGTAGTCTATTATCGTATCCGTAGTCTACTCGTGGTCCTAGAACGCAAAGGGCAACTGAATAACAGGTGTGGATTTTCGCTCCACCTTAGAGAGAAGAAGTCATTGAATGATTTTCCATCACAAAAAAAAAGTCCTAAAATATAAACACGTCTTTTGGGCAAGTCATCACAGCAATTTACAAAACCTACGCGGCTGTTTTTTAACATATTCAATCGCGTTAGAGTAAAATGTCAATTTGTTCTAAACTGTTTAAGCAGCGTCTGGTAATAGTAAAGAAAGACCTTTTTTAGGGTTCCACCCTGCTGAAAAAATAAAACTAAACCTTTACAGGACCTTTTTGTTGACCGTTTGAATGTCTTTCAAGACCCTTTTTATCAGAAACGCGTGGAGATGTTAAGCTGAAATTAATATCCCCTTAGAGCAGTGAAAAAATCAAACTTCTTAAAATAACCTAAAGACAAGGCCGTTTATGCTTCTTTTATGGAGCATTTTCATGCTCGCAAAAAAATCAAAACCTATAGGGTACTTCCCGTTGATCTAGAATCCTGAAAGGCAAGAAGCAAGGTCTCATAGAAAAAGTAAAGGAAAAAGTCTGAAAACCTAAAGTAGTTACGTCACAAAATAAAAACTGTTTTTTCGATTCGGTAAAATCTTCGAGACTCGATTCGGGAATCGAACTATTTCTTTACACAGGTAAGTTTGTACGGACTCTCGGTGCGCGAGTCGGTTTTTTTCTATACAATTCAAAATAACGCGATCGTGAGTACGTTAAACACTCGGAATAGGCTCTCTGAACTACAACCCGTTATATAAACTAACAGCCGTAACTACTCATTATCCCATTACGTCTAATATTATAGTCATATTAGCAACGAAGCGCCAATTAGCTGTCAAAGACACACAAGACCTGACTAACAACATTGTAGATCAATTAATGCTGTTTCGCACATTGATTAGAACAATGTTACTGCATGAATGATCTTCTCTTTATCGCTTGCCTTATCTAGATTAGACGAAGACCAGTTTAAATAGGGTCTAATAGCCACTTGAGGCACACACATTAAGTACAATAATCACACTATCGAGACTTTTCAGAAGAACACTGTGTGCGACAGGGCACCACCCTGCCCTCGTGGAGGCGATCGGAGGTGGACGGATTTCCTAAAAAGGAAACCCGTGGTCCAAGAACGCACAGGCCAACTGGTGGACACAGGTGTCGTTTTAGTGAGGAAAAGTCTGATACGACCTCCCGCACCATCCTCAAAAAAAGCGACTGTTTGCGTTTTTGCAGAAGGGGATTTTTTCTTTCTTAATTCTTAAAAGTCCGCGTACCGGAAGGCGAAGCGTTGGAAGGCCTCCTATTAGGTGGACCGATGGCCTGATAAGGGTTGTGAGTATCAGATGGATGGGAGACGCACAGGACCGTTCATTGTGGCGACATTAGGAGGAAGCCTATGTCTAACAGTGCCCACTGTTGCCTTTCGGCTGAAATAATGATTTTCACTCTTCTACCCCCACCCCCCATTTTTTAAGTACTTTTGTTTCGATTTTATCATCATTTCACAACATTTGCCGGGTCAGTTAGTAAATTAAAAAAAATATATTAATACTACTCACACTGACAACATGATGAACAGTCGAAGGCGACTGCACCCTGGACCTGATGACGGCATCATCTGTTACCACAGCAGGATCCCTCGCCAGGTCGGCAGTAGACGGTGACTGACTACGACTGGACCCCTTGCTATGCCCGTGGCCAACGTGGAGTGTGTCCATCTCCTGGAGAAGACCCTCACATGGAAACCACGCACATTAGGAACTTGCTTTATTGCTGTGCTAGTTCATAAGCGTGATAGGTCGGTCAGTGATCTCGCCATCGCGCAGTTTTATCTGAAATATAAATAAAGACAATTAGAACTGTGAACTATCGACCGAACTATCCGATATGAAACCGTCATGTGCGTTTGACAGTTGGTGATATAATCATCAGTTTATTGGTTTTCAACTTCAACTCTTCATTATGGCATTTGCGGAAAAGACACCACAATTTTGCCAATAACGGTTTATTGGTTTTATTTGTGACTGCTCATTTTTTACCCAAAAGCAACGGCTAAAAACCTTTTTGGTGGAAAAATACTACAGCAAAAGAAAATTCCCGGCTCATATAGCTTAAACACAAAACTACAATGCGACGTCATATCGTAAAAATCTACGAGCTCGAACGACGCATCGCAAGAACTTGCGAATTGATTCGCATCGCACATTTTATGGTTACCTAAACCGATGCTTTGCCGCACGAAATCGCATCGTAGGTGTCTGTGATGCAGGGTCTAACAAGGGAAGGGAAGGGAATAACAAACACAGATGGCGAGATACCACCAGTAAGAGGCTTCCGCTGCCGCGCCAAGTCTCGGCATGGCGGACAGAGTTCCGGCGGGATCTCATGGTGGAATGGCGACGACTGTCGCAACCCAGTGCTGGGCACGCTACAATTATGGCGGTAAGTCCCCTCTTTGAGGAGTGGCTGGAGCGTCAACACGGCGTCCTCACCTTCCGCATGACGCAGGTCCTCACCGGACATGGCAAGTTCGGGAGGTTCCTGCATCGGATTCAGGCGGAAGCAACGCCCGGGTGCCATCATTGTGTGGACCACCCAGAGGACACGGTGGAGCATACAGTGGAGGTGTGCCCCGCTTGGGCGGAGCACCGCCGTGTCCTCGTGGAGGCAATAGGCGGCAGCGACCTTTCACGTCGGGCCTTGGTTCAGGCTATGGTCCGGAGCGAGGAGGAATGGCAGGCGGTCGCCTCCTTCTGCTAAGCAGTAATGTTAGCGAAGGAGGAGGCTGCACGCGTGAGGGAACGAAGGTCCTCACGCCCTAGCCGACGTAATTCCGACCCCGACTACCAGCCACGGTAGACGCGGGCTTGCGGACGTCGAGCACTGGGTAGCTCGCCGTCCGGCTGTTCGGTAATTAACCGCACCGAGCCCAGTCGTTAACAGCGCGTAGTGATCCTCGCGCTCCTCAAAGAGATGTCAGCAAACCGTAGGGGCCCAGTGGGGCCGATGCCCGCTAGCTAGGACCGCGGAGAATTTCCGAAAGGGCAACCCGTAGTCCTAGTACGCAAAGGGTAATTGAAGGATATAGGTGTGGTTTTAGTCAGTAAAAGTCTGACACGCCCTCGCGCTCCGCCCAGAGCGCGAGAAGTCATTTGGATGATTTCCCACCTTAAAAAAAAAAAAAAAAAGGGTCTCATCGCATCGCATAGCTGATGTCTGCGATGCGGCGTCACATCACATCGTATGCAATTTTTGTGTGTTGGGCCTTAAATCAATCTCGTTGAATAGCATAATACAATACCCATATTATAATATTTCAATGGACAATAAACATGAACGAAGTGTGCAAATCTTTACACAAAAACAGAACAGCATACAAATTCATATTAGATCCCTCACTCGTGTGAAGTGTTCAACCAACAGAGCAGGCGCGTGTTCAAACGTGCGTAAACTGAGATAGGACTAAACAGCCATCAATGCGTAGATCTATGTTCTTATTACTTCACATGGCACACGTAAGGAGTTTAATGTCTTTCTTTTTTAAGTTGGGAAATCATCAAATAACACTTCCGATTCTGCGTTGAATAAGAGGGGTTGTCAGACAAATTATTGACTAAAACCCACATGTGTTCCTTCATATGGCTTTTGCGTTCCAGCACTACGGTAACTCTTTGGAAAAATCCCGCAGAAGGGGCTTAATGAATACTAATTCTTCGAGTTCTTTAAAAAATTGCAAGAATTTTTTAACAAAACCTCTATGCTATTTGGGTCTACGATACCTTCGAGTTGTTTATTTATTTACTTACACGGGTCTTAGTCGCATTCGGTTAGACGGGAAGCTGACCCAAGCTAGTTAGGAAAAGGCTAGGAAGATGATGATGATAATAAAAACCTTACATTTCAATAAATATTCCACTACAAGACATTCACTTTTTACTGTACTCTAGAAATACTGACAAGATCTTCCATTCGTCCGCGGAAACATCAAAATCAGGTTTAACGTCCACAAAAGTGTTGAGCGCTGAAGATGAACAAAGGAACGGAAGCAAGGCTCGAGGGCCTGTTCAGACCAGGGTTGTTATGGAGCACAAAAGTGTCAGATAAAGGCGAAGTCTAACTAAATGACAGGTTACGACAGGCTTTTATTTGTTTAACCCGGTCAAACAATCTAGATTAGAAATAAGAGTCAAATCTTGCTATATGTATTATATTTTTATAATTTTTAAAATTTTATTATTCATAACCGAAGCTAGCGGATAGTCCGAAATAATTTCATATTCGTAAACCGCGTCTGATACTGAACCGCGTTTAATAATAATGCTAAAGTTATTCGGATCCAGCGGGGCTATTACGTAACTCTGTTGACAGCTTAATTTTAAATTAAGAATGTACATCCCAAAGAAGAAGAAAAAAAAAAAAAAAAAATGTACATCGTTGAACTGTCAAACAGCTAGTTTCGTATTTCCTATCTTCAGTGACCAACTGCATTGACGTTATTAGCCACTGGTGCCCAGATCCAAAATGTCATATCCAGAACATCGCTGGTTCAGACTTCCACGCATTTCTGGTTTCTTGGGTCCTTACCAAGACGTGTTAAAATGCTAGTCGTGCGAACCAGAAAGAAGATGGAGCTATAAACCATATAGCTCCATTTAACAGTTCAATTTAGGTCGTAAAATGGATCGCGTTAGGAGCTCGTAAGTAGAACCTCTTTACTACCCACTGCCTAAACATTAATCTCCTTTCGAGGTTTTAGATTACTCATTCAATTTTCTAGAGTTGCAAACAAACGCTAAACTTCGTATTCGGTGCTGAAAACAACATAATAATATATCGGTGCTTATATCGATGGCTTAGACTGTGTTGTGACTGCTGATAAGCCGATAACTGGATTTGCACACATGAAACGCTAAGCGCTAAAACAAACGCTATATTTGGCAGCGGTTTATTGAGAGCGAATGTTGTGATTCAATATTTATAAAGTTTAATTTATTAAGTGATTCAGACTATATTCAATATTCATATAATACTAACTTCTGAATGTTGAATATACTCTGAAATATACTAGCTTATTCTCCATGGGTCGTCCAAAAGGTAACCCTGGGGTCCTGGGATGCAAAGCAAAGGAGCATAGGAGTGGGTTTTAGTCAGTTAAAGTCTGATACGCCTTTTCGCCCAACCCTAGAGCGTGTGAACTCATTGGATGTTCTCGCCTAAAAAATATATGTTCTGAACATATATAAAATTCTGACAAGCGGCGCAAGTGCCTTGTAGAGTGCAGGAGTGCTCAAAACTGATAACGATAATGGGTATTGAACAGTATAGATAAAATAATATACTTTATTATGTTCTCACAAAAATTGTAACAGTTCATCAGCAATAATGGAAACCAGCTGTCAAAACATCTTTTCAAGAGTTAGTTAAAATCTGTAATCTTTACTCCCAACCATTTATTGTTTCATCAGGTTATCAGGTGCGTTTTCACTATATACAAAAACACAGGTACCGACAGATGGCCTACGTCACTGCTATTAGCCGGTGCCAAGAAGTCTAGCCGTCTGCCAAATTGTTCAAACATATTGAATACTGCTTTTAAGGCAAAATGTATGTAGACTGAGCAAGGGCGGATCCAGGATTTTATTCTGAGAGGGGCACAAGGGGAGGGGCAAAAAAATCAACAATAACTGTTAGAAATAAACTTGAAGTATCAGTATCATACTTCAAATTACAAGTATTATATTCATATACTTTAATTTTAACAACTCGAATAATTTGATTTGCTTCTAAGGGTGTTTTTATTAATATCGTGCAGATTTCATTACCCATGCGGGAATGCCCTGCATGCAGAAAGTTTCACGCAGCGTGGGACACGCTTGCCTACGATCACGCCCCGTACTTGTATGAAAAGAAAGAAGAAAAGAAAAACATTTATTCGTACCTCACATACATAGCAGAATTTTATAAGTATGAAAAAAAACTTTAAAATCTGTGCAAGGCCAAAAAGGCACCTAACTCAGCATATGCTGCGATATTTAAAACGATGAATAACGCAGCGCTGGTATTCTGGAGACCCGAAAAGGACATTTGCGGGGAATACAAGTGCGGGGCATTCCCGCATGCGTGATCAAAATCGCATGATATTAAAAACACCCTATGTATGTACTCTGATGGAATCTCTACAGTACATACAAATACTATCTGGGAGGGCACGTGCCCTCGTGCACCCCCAGATCCCCCCCTTAAATTCACCCTTGAGCCTGAGTGCGGGTGTCCCTCAAACCTTAACCGAATACGTTAACTGACAAGATAAACTTTGGTGATGTAACGTGAAAAAGCTGCTTTATGGTAATCTTAAGATGCTACTACTACTGAAAGTATTACGGTTCATTTTAAGGGCAGGCCGTGTTATTGGGCATTTCAATTATCTTCTACATCTGAAGAAGAAATAGGAAGAGGAAATGCCGAAAGCTTTCCTAAACAAGGATCAATGTCCTTGTGTTGAAGAAACCACCTGGCTCCCAAGAGGAACTGAGCTTTGAGAGAAACTATTTTGACGATGACGATGCATGGCTCAAAATAAGAGTATATATCCATAAAACCACTTTATGTCGTAATTAAAATATTGAGGCAAACAGATATAACGCTCATTTTTAATACCGCAATAAATTGAAGAACTATTACCGCGATTGACCTACATTTGATAGCCGGTGCTTTATGAGGGAGCTGTTAATCTTTACGACTGACTGATTGGATGTAGCATGAATTGGATACTGATGTGTTAGGATATCAATATATGGAACCTAAAGGTGCGTAATCTACCATTCTGAACAAATAATTGTAGATAGGGAGCTAGCACTCGTTCTGTGTTTCGTGCCAGCCCTATCAGAATACCATCGCTGCGTTTTTTTTTTTTTTAATATCTCAACATATGCTGAGATAAGAGCCTTTTGGGCCAAGCACAGTTCTTTATGTCGTTATTATTGTATTTCTTTTTTTTAATGCTATTCAATATAGATTAGTTAAAATTTATTTTATTTTTGTTCGTCCTGTGTGAGTCTCAAATAAATATTTTTTCTTTCTTTCTTACACTCACACTCACTAACAATGCTATGACAATCTTTGAAAACTGTACGTGCTGCTTAGAGAAGAATCACAAAACTAAAGGAAAAGGAAATCTTGGAAGTGCACAAACGCTGAATGGTGAAACGTGCGATCGTAAGAGTATATTACAAGAGCAAAGAAGTGATATGTTACATACCAGGTTTATGATAAAGCACGAAATCATATTTTCCGTTTGTTTCTGTTTTACCTTCAACACAAAATGGTTGACTTGAATTAACGTTGTTATATTTTGAGTACAAATACAAACAATACGTTCTAATCTAAAAGGTGAGACATGTGAATCACTCGCCCTTTTGCGGTCTGTCTGGTATGACTAAGACAAAAGCTTATTGCGCAAATGTTCCTTGTTCAACATCCTTGGTAAGCATAAAACAAAACAGTGTTTTTAATGAAATAGCACGATCGATAACCGCTTTTGATACGTGTGTGTGATACATGCTTATTTAATAGTACCTATTTGTGACTCTCTACTTGTCTAGGCTTCGATTTCTTGGTACCAAACTAGTTTCTGCAGCGGCTTCGCTCGCGTAAGTTGCAAATTATCCCAAGGGAACATTCTCTCGGGACAAAATGTTGTGCTTTTCCAAGACAATGGCGTGAAATTTAATCCAAATCCGTTCAGCTGTTTGAGCGTGATGGAGTAACAAAGCATACTATATATTAGTATGATGTGTAGGCCTCCTACAAGATGGACCGATCGCTTGGTTGCGGGAGTCCGATGGACCGTTCATTGTGGCGACACTTGGGGGAGGCCTTTGTCTAGCCGTGGATATCTTTCGGCTGAAATGATGACGATGATGATGTGATGCGACAAACATTATTTTGATATTGAAATGTTATGATACTAACAATAACGGTAACGGTTGCCATATGAACTGCGACCGATCGTCGTACCTAAATCATGTAACTAAATGATTTAATATTAATTAAAAACCTACTGCACGATCTTCTCGGTGTACATAAGCATAACCTTTGTAGAATTCTTAATGATCAGCGCACATACATGGTTGCATATTAATTAATTGGTAACCGATATCAAATGTACCTCGTCATCATCATCATTTCAGTCGAAAGACGTCCACTGTTCGACATATTATTATGCGTCCCCAGTGGTGACACCACAAACGGTCCTGTGCGTCTCGCGTCCATCGCATTCCCGCGACTCTCAGCAGGTCATCGGTCCACCCTGTAGCTAGCCTTCCATCGCTGCGTCTTCTGGTTCACTATCGCTACTCCAGAACATTCAGCAGCATCGACCATCCGTTCGAGCAATGTGCTCTGCCTACTTAAGTTTGGCGAAAATTTACCCAATGCAGCCCTGCAATCTTTGTTCATAAAACAATAACTAATCTACACATTATAAGATCGATGAAATCGATACACAAAGCATGATTTTTGTTTGTACTTCATGATAAAACACGCTCGAATTTGAGTATCACGTCGACCCGTTATTGCCAATCAATCGAAGTATTTCAATATCAAAATAATGTATCGCTTCAAATTTCAGACCAATATCAAAAAGGTGAAAGTTTCTGAGTGTGTATGTTTGTTACTTCTTCACTTTTGAACAGCTGAATTGATTTCGATGAAACTTGATGCACGAGTTGACCATGTCCTGCACTAGCACATAGGATATTTTATAACCCGGGAGTATGTTCCCTCGGGATAATTTTGTACTATCTCGCGGGTGATGCCGCTGGCGGCAGTTAGTGTGATATAAAAAGAACAACCCCTGTCATGTGGCAATTTTCACAGGTTCTGTCGTTGCCAAGGTCTTCATTTCTATTTTACTCACTAAACTGAACCCTCGTTCAGGTCAATCAAAGCCTATTAAAAATTCAAGCATGTTACTTCGAATTAATTTTGAAGAGGCCGCACACGCAAATATGATACGGTATACATTTTAAATGAATTTAGAACAAAGAAGTAGTTTTTTGTAACTTATCATTGTGTATAAAGAATGTATAAGAAGTGTCTGAGAAGGGTATAGGCCAGTTACCGTCACATTTAGATTAAGAGCCTTAAGTCACAAATACTTACACTATACCTACTGATTTTTTGGTACGTTGTTAAAATAAATGGATTAGGCGCACAATGCCACATTCGCAAAAAGCCACATTATCAAAATGACACATTCTCAATTTTGCGAAAAGTCATTTTGCGAAAATGGCATTTTACGATACTGGTATTTTGCTATTGTGTCATTTTGCGAATGTGGCATTGTCTGAATACCCATAGCGTAAATTCTTTTTAACTTCAAAAAACCTATGCAAAATGCGCGAGGCTCGAAACATTAAAAAAAATTGGACCTACTAATTAGGAGTAATTCACTATGCGAAATAAAATTCTATTTAAACCTATGCTTTAACTATACGAAAGTATAGTGAATTTCCAATTACTTTTCGAACCCCCTCCCCGTTTGAGGACATATGCACACGGCCTGTTTTGTTTTAAAGCACTTACCGATGCAAGTCTTGAATCATGATATTTAAGTACAAGGTTTTTATTTTTTAAGATCAATGCAAAAAGATGTTTTTTTCTTTTATTTGATTTTAGCTTCTAAACTTTTAAACCATAACATATTTTTGATATTCTTATTTAATACTAAATCAAAACGTTCCATTAGCTTTAATAGGTACGTGCCGCAAAGACTAACGCAGAAACTAAATCGCAAAGGAATGACATCCGTCACCATAATTCTGTTCTACATTTGCATCTGGCCCCTAACATCATTACATTGTTCGTGAGCTCCGACTATTAGCGACCAAATCGAGAAGTATCGCGAAATCGATACCAATCGAACGAATAATCGCACTTTGAATTCATTCGAGTTACAGTACTCGCTCGAATGCTGAGATATCGCGACGAGATGATGAGTCAATGCTCGAGCAAAGTATAATTTCCTGTGTAGATAGTCAATTATAACAGTGCATCTGTTATAATGACCGGAGTAAGATGATTAATAGTCTATTAGCTATTATTGACTTGATTCTTGTCCATCAACTGTTCACTTCCCCCGGTAAACGCAGAAACTCGAAGAAAATGGCGTGCATTATAATGTTTTTTTCCGAGCGTACACATCTTCACTTGAGTTCTACAAAAGGGGGGCCCACTTCAAACGATGCCCTTTCCCATTTTCCATGGTAGCACGTACTTTCTCCTCATCATTCTTTATGGTGTGTGCTGTTTGCGTGCATACCTCGTCGCATTTTCGTGATTGCTCGCATTTCTATTGCGTTCATTCCGCATGTGGGACAGCTAAATGCTTTGAGATTTTTTATGCATAGTTTGACATGACGTATTTTTCTGTAACGACACGAAAACGTCCAACTGTCCCAATTCTGATCTTTGTAGAAAAAAAATAGATTCTCAAGTCTCCCAAACTTATGTTGAAAACAAAATGAAGTTTAAATAAGATGTCTGCGTGCAAAAAGGGTTCAAGCAATAAAACATATTTGCAGACCTCCAGTCTGGTATAAAATAGGTATCACATAAAATATTGTTACATTAACGTATGAAAAGAATATTTTATGAATAAGGCAATTTGGCCCGAAATCTTACGAATACAAGGAATTTAACCATGGGCTAAAGACATTTATAATAATTGGCAACGTAGTCAAATCTTCACAAAAACAAATAAACGACACTTAGATATTTCCGAATGTAGCTGGTGGTTATAAATAAGAGTTTTGTTGGCTTGAATTGCTTTAATTTGTTAACTGTTTAAAAGCACATATTTCAGATAGTTAACAGTTTACTATCTGCACTGATACTGCAATTGAGATAGATATTATCTCTATTATCTATTATCATCGCTTACCATCAGGTGAGATAGTGGTCAAACGCGAGCCTATCAATAATAATAAAAAAAATCTATTCATTTAATTATTATCTCTATGAATGATTATTTATCATTTATTTCAAGGTGCTGCTACGCTGGCCACAGGTTTATTACTTCGTGATTTTCTGACAGAAAAGTGGTTTTATGTGTGTGTCCTATAACTCGAAGGGCAACTGAGGGAACATGGTTTTTTTATTGGGTGGTAAAATCATCTTATGACAAATCGCGCTCTTGGGCGGAGCGAGAGATAGTGTCAGACTTTTACTGACTAAAAAACCCACTCCTGTTCCTTCGTCCCAGGGCCCCGGGTTTCACTTTCACACTACCCGCGGGTACATGGTGGAACATTGGTGTGGTTTTAGCCAGTAAAAGTCTGACACGGCCTCACGGTCCGCCCAAGAGCGAGAGAAGTTATTAGATTATTTCGCACCTTAAAAATAAAAAATAAAAACAAACTCTACGAACTGCTATTGTATCTCGGGCACGTTCACAACATATAACATAAACAAGACACCCAAAACCAATACAACTATTGGTAGACCATACAAACATTTGTTTCGTGCGGGATTCGGACCTACTAAATATTATTCACACATCATAAACGGCAATATTTCACACCCTTCTTTAGTTAGTTACTTATGAAATAATAAAAATTAGTACCGCTTATGTTTAGATAACACAACGTATTGACATATTGAACTATAACCACAGAAAAAATAACGTTTGACCCGTTCCTATCAGGTAATAACTCGTGGCCTATCTTGGCGGGATGTCATAATATTAGGATAGGAACGTACTTCCATTATTATTAATGATATATTGGGAATACTTAATTATGATACTGGAAAATAATCAGGTCGCTACATAGTTTAAAGTTGCGTCAATCGAAAGACGGAATTAGATTGAAATTTTTGAGAGATTGTTGACTCAACAGGAAATTCTTGAGTTACTGACGATTCGAACACAATATACTCGGACAGTGTCCGAATTAGCACATTTTTATTTCTATTCTATAGTCACTGACGATTCGGACACACTGTTGGGTTCAGTCCGATAAAAGTTTATAAAATATATGTGGAAAAAATGCGTTAACTATTTAGGATGGTTTCATGGCGGCAACTTGAGTAATAAATTTCTTTATACTATATTTTAAAACTTTTTTTATTTGACTGCACTAAACAGCTTTAATAAATTTGGTGGTGTCCAAATCGTCAGTAGAAAAATATTGAAAATAAAATGTGCCGATTCGGACACTACGACCGAATCGTCAGCAACTAAAATTCTTCATGCGAAACAACAGTTATACTATCTGTAACATTAAAAGCAAAAAAAATTCTATTGTTATTATTAGTTTAATTTAATTTGGCTATTGTTTATTTGCAAGCAATAAATAGGTACCTAGCCGACATAGCCCGAAGAATTAAGCAGCAGTGGGCATTGCACACTGATTGCAGAATAGATGGTCGATGGGGCTGAAAGGTTCTGGAGTGGCGACCGCACACCGGAAGTCGCACCGTTAGAAGGCCACCCACAAGGAGGATCAAAGCCCTGGTGAGGGTCGCGGGAATCCGATGGATGCGAAACACACAGGACCGTTTGATGTAGTGACACTTGGGGGAGGCCTATGTCCAACAGTGGACGCCTTGCGTTGTAATGATAATGTAGCAATAAATTATGAAGGGCTTGTAGTTTTTAACTACTGCCGACACGCACGTAGGTAGGCAGTCTTTTAAATCAATACTCTGGAATATCGTCTACAAATAAAGGATTTATCAAAATATCAATATACAGTTAGAAACCCCCCATAAAGGAGACGTATAAAATATTCATGGTTTGTTAGCCACGATAATGTATTCGTGCCTTTTACGTGGTGTCCTTTGAAATATTTCAGCGGAATCTAGGTAAACTGAAACAAACAACTATCAACTTTATACCTAGAGGGCAAAGTCCAAAACAGCTAAAATTATCCGGCAAATAGTAATCTAGTTTGTGTGGGAAACTGTACCCTAATCACAGACACATTACAGACGAAATGGAGAGCGATCCAAAGAGATAACAGTATTTTTGTGTTGTTGAAAACATGAGCTGATGGAAAGTTAATTGCATACATTATAATGCTCAGTGCTGCCGAGTTTTATATTCATAATGTTTTGAATGCTCGCTCTCTCGAATCGGTTACAACAATATAACATTCAGTATTAGCTCGGCTGTGAATATGAATTAACTAATGAGCGATAAGAACTTCTGCCAATTGGCTGTTAGTCCTATTGGACATCTTGCAAGTTGGACATTTTACAAAAAAATGGCGCCGGTCATATTTTACGACAGTCTACGCTCTTTTCTTAGTACTCCAACTTTATATACTATGCTAATATAATAAAGCAAAAGGCTATTTTTGTTTGTTAGTTTAAACTGAAACTACCAGTCAGATTGGAAAATCTTTTTATATGGAATAGCCAGGTTCATATTGAACAGTCTATAATATAATCAATCATCACGACACGACCCCACGGAAGCGGATCAGTAACCAAAGACCCAGGTGAAACGGGAGTTACAAAATCAGAGGTTGGTTTCCGTGTTCGAAAAAAAATTTTGGCTTTATTTCTAATTCCTCGTTACTTTATATCTCTTGCCACACATTCATTCCAGTAATAACATTTTTAATCCACGCTATACATTTATAATGTAAACTGTCTACCGCAGCTCCAGACCGAAGTTGCAATGTTTTCCTTCACATTTTTACTGTGAATAACAAATTTTAATGCTGGACCGCAAAAACAGACCCACATAACCGGACGGGCTTGACATGACATGTAAAGTAGAGTCAAAAAAACTCCAATATAACGTTATGAATAAATCATATACAAGACCTCAGTAAAGGAAGGACCTTTAAAAATTGTTTCCCGAATTACAAAAACATTGGACCATTCCTAAAAGAATTCCCTAGGAAAATTCGATTTCGAAATACCTGTACATTTTTGTACTGTTCACGTGTAACATACAAAGTATAAGTTTGCAAAGTTTGTCCTCAAGAACCTCTCAACGTTCCACGGAGCGTGATATCACTTACATAATCACGAAACTTTGTGTAATGTTACACCAAAGGGGGCTAAATTTCCTGTGAATTGATATTGTTAGAGGCACTTTGAGGTCAACCAATTAAATATTTCAGCTGTCTCTCAAGAATTTCTTAGTAAGTTAAATGAACATTAAATGTCGTATTGTCAAGTATAGTGGTGGCTTTGTTAGAGGAGAAGATTTTAATAGGCATTTTATTATGGAACAAAGCTAACGGCGGGATTCCCAAGTTTCATAACACGGGTCAGTGGTCGGATGGGCTGCGGTAAACTTGTTTTTTTCTGCGATAGAAGATAACTACACGTATCCTATTGTCGGCAAAGTTTTTTGGATGACAAAGCTTTGGAAACCAGGTTCTATGCTTTATTTAGGAATTTTGAAGCCGTTCAACTGGAATTTTATGACGAAGATACAGCCAAGCTAATGACCTAAAAAGGATAGCAAGTTTATAGACAGCTATAATGCTTGAAAGTTTCAAAGAAATCCACATAATAGCTTTATGCTACTCGTGTATGTATGGAAAAATCGATTTCATACGCGGTGCCTTTATTATCCGCCTTTAGCTACTAAGCTAGTATCAAACTATCGTTGAATCATTGCTGTAGCTATTGTTTAAAATCCTTTAACGCAATTACTTGTACAGTCATACAAATTAATCGTATCAGAGCATTGCTCAACTGAACACCTGGGGTTTCGCGTGGCCGCGCCCGCCGCTCGATAATAACATCAGTTATTAGGTGAATGCTGGCCTGCACTCTACAATTCTAGATGCTAATTGTACTTTTCCTGTTGATAATTCGGTTTCAGAATAGAATTTATTTTTGTACCGACGGTAAACCTTGACGTCCATGGTTTTGTTTCGGTTCTCGCGCTCACTGCTTTGCTGTTCTCGTTGAAAAATTTTCAAGCAATACGAGTATTTTATTCCGCAATTGATGATTCCCTCTCTCTGGCGTATCTTGGCAATTACACCCGGTCCCGTACCCGTACATCATTGAATAATAATAAGGTCCATGTTGATTTAATCTATCCAGCCTAGCAGGGTAAAGGTTCTCTCACTCCTTTCCACATAATTCTGTTTTTTGGATAGTGTAAACCAGTCAATTTTGGTAGGAGTTATCCCGCCGTGTTCACTTTCGTCTGCCGTGATACTTGTTGTGGATCCCTTCAGCGGTTTTCTTAACCCATTTCTCATCTCAGTGACAGTCAAGTCCTGCGCAATCCCTTGGTTTTGGCGAATTTTGCCAGCAAGTCATAAACCGCAGTATATTAACAGTTTGTCTTTTGGACCATGCAAGGAAATAAAGGATTGTACAAGATTATTCCCTTGCACGTTTTTCACAAATACACGTGAATTGATATCAGTAGTTATCGTTTTCATAACGCGGTGAAAATGTTTTTACAATTTATCATCATGTTTCGATAATTTTGAATTGAACCATCCATCATGTGCGATTGTTCATACGATCGCTTTAAATAGCAACATTTATAATTAAGAGTTTTTATTACCTACTTATAAGAAAATTAAAAATGGTTAATTGAAAATTAATTGCTGGTTATGAATCTCTCCTTGAATGAAATAAGTTTTCAGCTCTTTCTTACTTTCTCGAGATTATTTTAACCGACTAAGCTTGACCTAGTTTATGATATCTACGCCACATATTTCTAGTAAAAACCTTTTGCAATACAATTCCTTATCAAATATTATCAGAGCGTTTAGTCGAATTAGATAAATTAATACTGACTGGTGACTATTGGTATGTTTATTATCTAATCCGACTATACAATTAGCTGGATCCTCGATTCCGGGAAGAACACGCGGACGTACAACAAGCACGTAGTATACATGAATTTAATAACACGGAAGAGTAAGTCGATAATATTTACTTTTAATTGATGTCTATTCTCTCACTCGTTGGAATGTTTCTTTTATTTCACTTCAGCATTTGTTTAATCTAAGACACAGGCTGCAGCACTAATGGGCCAGGGATTAACACCCGACTCTTATCTATGGGTCCACGGCACGATGGCAGTAAGCTGTTTGACTGCAAATCCAGTGGCTACACCAGTCCAACTTATCGAGTCAATTCCTGGCTTTAAAGTAGGTATACCATTTGTTACCACTTTCCACTCATTAGATTTTTGATTCGATCGAGACTTGGGCTGTACTGCAGTCTCTCCAACGGTTGATTTACTATTGTTAGATCGGTTGTTAGATTGACTATCGGTACATCGAAGTGCTGAAGTGTTTGTACGAAAACGCCACAATGTCAGTCCGACTTCAGGACCAGACCTCGAAACCTATCCTTCTGCAGCGGGGCGTGAGGCAGGGAGATGTCATCTCTCCGAAACTGTTCACGGCTGCAATGGAGAATGTCTTCAAGGTTCTGGACTGGAGTGGACTAGGCATTAATGTCAATGGCGAGTACATCACTCACCTTCGGTTTGCCGATGATATAGTAGTCATGGCTGAAACTACGGAGGAGCTCAGTACAATGCACGATAACCTTAGTAGAGCTTCCGAAAGAGTGGGTCTTAAAATGAACATGGATAAAACCAAAGTCATGGTAAATAACCATGTAGCACCCACTCCGATCAAGATCGGAGACTCTGCACTCGAAGTTGTAGACGATTACGTTTACCTGGGACAGACAATCCAGTTGGGTAGGTCTAACTTTGAGAAAGAGGTCAATCGTCGAATCCGACTCGGCTGGGCAGCGTTCGGGAAGCTGCGCGGTATCTTCTAGTCCAACATACCACAGTGTCTCAAGACGAAAGTCTATGACCAGTGCGTGTTGCCAGTGATGACATATGGCTCTGAAACATGGTCGCTTACAATGGGCCTCATCAGAAGGCTTACAGTCACCCAAAGAGCAATGGGATATGCTCGGATTTTCCTTGCGTGATCGCATAAAGAATGAAGATATCCGCAGGAGAACCAAGGTCGCCGACATAGCCCGAACAATCGCCAAACTTAAGTGGTAGTGGGCTGGGCACATTGCTCGTAGAACGGCTGGTCGATGGGGCCGAAAGGTTCTAGAGTGGCGACCGCGCACCGGAAGGCGCAACGTTGGAAGACCTCCCACAAGGTGGACCGACGACCAGGTGAGGGTCGCGGGAGTGCGGTGGATGCGAGAAGCACAGGATCGGTCATTGTGGCGACGCTTGGGGGAGGCCTATGTCCAACAGTGGACGTCTTTCGGTTGAAATGATGATGATGATGATGAGATTTTTTATTACCAAGTAAAAGACCACGAATGCACCCGCGGAGATGGTGAAAAAGAGGAAGAGGTGGCGTCCTTCGCTGCCGTCAAGGTCGACCGCAGAATCGCGAATGTGGTGTTATGATCTGATCACGTTAGCTAGTCTAACTTGGGCAGAGATCCCGCATTAGGAAGAGGCTTGAAAGGAGAAAGGAGGCCTTGCACAAAGTCGAACACAAATTAAATACAGCAAACAAAAAGCCGTATTTTTTATAATGCTTGAGGGATTGGTAATGACTTTAATTCCACATCTTTTCTCTGTTCATGTTGTACGAAGACACAAAGCAGAGTCAGTAACCTGGCAAAGTGCGTCATATCACGTCAACATTGGCCATTGTCCATTGTGCAAGAGATATACAAAATTAACCTCCACATATAAACCAGAGGGGAAGTGTTCAATTAAATGTATCATACCCACGTCACAGCACTCAATTTTATAATAAAAGAAATTATAGAAATGAAACATGATGGAATTCAAAATGGATGGGAGCCAAATTCTTCTTTGACATTTCCTACACAGTTTTCGCTAGTAATTTTAGCAAAAAAATAAATTTGTTGTAGTTAAGCTGACAAAGAATTATACAGTGCTGTTTTTGGTTAATTCTATCCATATTGTGAAAGGCTTTCCTCTAGCTTTCCCCATTTCATAGCAGACTGCTCTGCCCTCATAAAGAATTTTGGATATTTCAGTTTCAATTAAAATTCAAAAACAAAATTCTAAAATATTAACTGTATATAGTTCAAAAGGAACCCGTTCACCTTGGCTCCTGCTTTTCGGAATATATCCCTGGAGTGTACCAACCGCCTTCAGCTGTTGGGAGTTGAAGTTTCCTCAGACCTTAATTTTGGGCGATTCATTGAGTCCAAAGCCAAGGTAGCTGCTAAGAAACTCGGCGTTCTTGCAGACGTCCGGCGGTACTTCACACCGGGACAGCTTTTAATGTCATACAAAGTACAAGTCCAATCGTGTGTGTAGCACTGCAGTCACATATGATCGGGTGCTACATAATGCCAACTAGCAGCTTTGGACTCGGTGCAAAGGCGTGCGAAGAGGCTAATTGGTGATCCAGATTTGGTTAAGTCCAATCTTCAAAGCCTTGAGCACAGGCGTAGGGTAGCCAGCCTTTCGGTGTTTTACAGGTTGCATTTTTGAGAGTGTATTCCGCGTACATTGCATGACTTGATTCCGCCATCTCATTTCTACCATCGGACGACCCGACGTACGGCGAGTATCCACCTTCACGTTGTTGAAACTTCTACGGTCCGGACCAAGCGGTTCGCCTCGTCGTTTATATCGCGTACATCGAAGGACTGGAACAATGTGCCTGCTACGGTCCTCCCATCCAATTACAATTTGGGTGTCTTCAAGGATAGAGTGAATAATAGGCTCATAATAAACTAGTGTGCCTCACCATCAACGATTGCATCACTGCTTACCATCAGGTGGGATCACAGTCAAGCACTAGTTTATATCAAATAAGACATTATTTCAGTAAATTAAAATGTATTTTCTACCACTTCGTTTTTTTCACCGAGGCTGTTTATTCTTATTCTAGACAATATAACAACTCCTTGAAAAGCACAATCACATTGTGATAATATTATTATGAATTCATTATAAGTAACGAAACCGGTTTTGTGACTCATAAAAAACTTTGTTAACCATTACCATATTAGGCTGGAGCCCATTCACAGTAGATTTTATGTTTACACAGTTTCATGAATCAAGTTAGTAGAACTAAAAAATAAAGTAGCTTCAACGTCTGAACTAAGAATTTGGAGTTGAATATTTGTCAAACTCTACTTCAGCCTGAAAACCCATTATTTGGGTTAAAAGACATGTACAGACAGCATCATTAACTCTTTCCTATGGTATGTTATTGCAAGAGGAGTACCCATTTGATGCAGCTGTCTGTACTTAACTTTTTTGACATGTATGATACATAAATCCAAATATGGATGGAGAGGGAGGGAGGGCAAAAACAGATAGATACATTGAGTGAGGAGTGATATGAAAGAAAAGGGAGTTAGCTTAAGCGTTAGGACATACTGAAAAAAAAAATGGGTTGTGCCGACTCATACCAAATACTTACTAGATTCAGAAAATGGTCCAAGGACATTGAAACAAGTTTATGATTAGGAGCTTCAGTGACAGTACAAAAAAGATTTTGAAGAGCCCAAATGACCATAGATTTATGGCTTCTGATTTTTTGTAAAAATTTGAATAGAGAATAAAAAAGTTGTTGTATCATGATTAACTATGCAGTATAATGTACCTATTTGTGGATTATTTCAAGGTTAAAAACTATTCAGTTTTATAGCATTGTCAACTTCTTATTTAAGTTTTTTCTTGTGGTTTTTGCTGTTGTTGATTATAAAAAACTTACTTTCACTGGATTCTATTGAATGACTGTACTAAGCAGCACGAAGTTTTTAAATTTGCTTAATCACATTACATAATTAAGAGTAAAGGAAAAGGATAGCTGTTGCAAAATTCTATAAGAAAATATAATAAAGAAATATTATTGTGTGCGTAACTTGTTCATGATGACTAAATCTGCAGTTAACAGATTGCTATTCAAAACATGTACTAAGTACCTAGGTACCTACAAAGTTATCAACAAAACAGTACAGCTCCCTGCCGCATGCTTAGAATACCACAGATAAACACAGCACAATGACTCATAAACTAAAGAGTTCAAGTAACAAGGTCTGTAATTAGCTGTAAAGTTTTGTTACTTTTTTTGTGAGTCTGGCAGTTAACAATGTAGGGTGGCCGAATGAATGATAATAAATTATAAAATGTGGCCATAGTACAAGTTTGTGTCATGACACTGAATATTTTTGTGTAGGTGAATTAATACTCTTGTATTTATATTAATAATACTGGTAACAGAGATTTGTAAGATTAGATACTTAATTTAAATTAATAGCATTCGCAAATTGATGTACAAGTCTTATTATAACTTAAGTTATTTAAAAATATCAATGTTATACCAGAGACTTCTTAGTAGCCAGCATTATACAAAGGTTCAGATTATTGTTATTCCAAATTCAAATTTTAAGCCTTTACTTGGCACAAAAAAGCTACTGACTCGCAGAGAAATAAAAAAACAAATAATAAAAGATTATGTATTTAATATCATTTTAGCACACCTAGTGCAGCAGTTGTTTGATGCACTGGCAGCCGGCCAAGCATCACGCAAATGATACGCACACATTCACAGGCCTTGGTAAGTCGTCGAACAAGGAAGTACATGAACACATCACAATAAGCAGCCCATACTAGTGCCCTAACATTACCTTGAAAGGTTCATGTTTGAATGACGTATTCGTTGTTATAGTGCTTGATATCACGTACATCTTATGATAATGAAATTAATAACTTTACTAATATCTACGACTCGAAAAAAAGGAGTAATTTTCCGGATCAAATTCATATATCAAATGTTGCGTTTTGAAGTCGGCATTTAGCAATGTTACTCTATGCTACGTCCTTTCAAATTTGGCACATGAAAACTCGAATTCAATTATCCCGGCAGTCTACAGCAACAATTACTAATAATTCATTTATAAGAAAAAGAAATCACAGCAAATGATTGCTTGAATTGAGAAACACTTTACTCACAATTTCTTATCAGCAGGATCTTCTTGTAAGTTTTAATTACATTTCTTTGTTGCACTTTCTAATATGTACGGTCTTTTCCACAAATTAAAACACCACAGTATCTAATATTTCAGATTGCGATTGTAATAAATGACAGAAAACAACGGAATAGAAAAAGACGTGTGGTTCGGTTGGATGGATAAGCTGTTCTTCTATCATTTTTCAATAGATGGCGTCGCATTCGACTTAACCATAGACGACGGAGCAGTATTATGAAGGACCGAAATTAATACAAGATTGCCATGCTTTTGCTTTGTTTGCGAAAGTAAGTTTGAGCAAAAATATGAATGAAAACAATCGAGATTATTCTTAAACGTTCTTAAACATTTATAAAAATATATTTAAATCATAAATTAATGGTTCCCAGAAATTAGCAAAGAACAAAAAACCATTAAAGCAGGCAGTATGTACGACTCGACATTATTTTAATCTGTATTTTATATTCATATCTATAATAAAATTAATGTTTGTATTGTATGCAATAATAATTATATTATATTGCAGCCGAATAATGATTACAACTATTCAGTTAAAAATACGTAAGTATTGTTGTTGAAGTATGGTTGAAGCCAAGGTTTCATTTCAAAATGTCTATTTATGATCTTGATCGCTACCTTTTACAAGTTTGCTTAAATCATCGAATTGTATGGCTTAAATTATGTCGTTTATAATTTAGTAATATCTATGTAATTTATAATTCGAAATGTAAACCTGAAGTTAATTTTATTTAATTGGGTCTCTAATAATGACTATCCATGACTGCCAGTGCTACGCAAGCGACATCTAGCGGGAGAAAATAATACTTCCAAAACTCATTCTATCTCACTTGCACTCGTGGATTCCGTGCGACCGAACGGTTCAATGACTTTGGCGACCGTTTCTATTTTCTCTCTGGTTTTGTCGTCGGGTCGGCCCGCAAGGAAGGGGTCTTTGTTTGCGTTTCACGTTCGCGTCGCACGGTATCATCTGCGGCTCTATCGTATCGTTACCGAGACGGAATGTGCCCGCATAAGTGGAAGCGTGGGTCTCGCTCCTCCCGGTCGATGTGAAATGTCGTGCAGTGTGCCAGACTGGCGCCGTCATCTAGTGCAAGTGCAGTGAGGTGCAGTGGTGTGTGCGAGCGCGCGTGGGTCGACTTGGCCACGGCGAGCGAGGTGCGCGGAGGTGGCGGCGGCCGCGCGGCCATGACCGGCGACATGCCTCTAGGGAGCGCGCACGCGTTCGGGCGCGCGTTGCTCCGGGACGGGGCACTGCCGCCGCTCGAGCCCGGCCCGCCCGCTCCACCGGCCAACAACGCGCAGCCGCCCGACAAGCGGCCTCCCGCGGCGGCCGCAAGCCCCGAGCAGGTCATGAAGCTCTACATGAGCAAACTTACCCCCTACGAACACCGTGAGATATTCGACTACCCCCAAGTGTACTTTATAGGCGCGAACGCCAAGAAACGGCCCGGGCTGGTCGGGTTCCCGAACAATTGCGACTACGACAACGAGCAAGGCTCGTACATCCACATACCCCACGATCACATAGCGTACCGGTATGAGGTGCTGAAGGTGATCGGCAAGGGTAGTTTCGGTCAGGTAGTGAAGGCGTACGACCACAAGAAGCGCGAGAACGTCGCGCTCAAGATGGTACGTAACGAGAAGCGGTTCCACCGCCAGGCGCAGGAGGAGATCCGCATCCTGGAGCACCTCCGCGAGCAAGACAAGGACAATACGATGAACGTGATCCACATGTTCGACTCGTTCACGTTTAGAAATCACACATGCATCACATTCGAGCTGCTGTCGATCAACTTGTACGAGCTGATAAAAAAGAACAAGTTTCAAGGATTCTCGCTGCAGCTCGTTCGCAAGTTCTCGCACAGTCTGTTGCAGTGCCTGCACGCGCTCAACAAGAACAGGATCATACACTGCGACATGAAGCCCGAGAACGTGCTGCTCAAACAACAGGGACGCTCCGGAATCAAGGTATTGTAACTACATTTACTCAACTAACACCCCTAATGTATCGTATTATGTTTCCTGGAACCAAAGCACTGACTGTCTGACAACATTGGCAGGCTGACTGACACTGATTGTCAGTATAAATTAGTTGATAATGTTCGACGTAACAAAGCCAAGATAGAATGAACTCGTTGAACCTGTAAATGCATTTCTCTTTGGAGACTTTTTGATATAACTACCAAATTGTGAATACACAAGCCTTGCATCCTGCCAGGTCTGTTTAGAAACTCATCTGTATCAAAAACAATCAAAGATCGCAAACACCTGTTTCTATAGCTCATTCGACGGCGGATAAAATCAATAAGCAGTCTGTGGAACATTTTTCGTAAACATTTGCAGCTGTGTGCGTGCGATCAGCTGGCCACACCCGCACCCCTATTTACCTACCAACTGTAACACCACTCGCGATAACGGTATATTATTACACGGTTCGTTAAAACCCTGAATGATGCATATGAATGTACATTTATTATTCGTAAACGGATTAAGCGTTCGTGGAAAGGCGTCCGGTTTCTGATAATATGATGCATTATTACTTGCAACAGTTCGGACGATAAACGTTATCTGTGGACCGAGTCTCGAGTCGCTCACCCGATCGCGTTCTATTTTTAAACTTCCCGATACATTCAGTAAGTCGGTCTCCCGCCATGTGATGTTACACTGTGGTTATTTACGTCAACACGCATCCGTGTACATCCAAAACACGGTTAAGACATATTAACCAATGAAATACGAACCAATGTCAACGCGACACTGCATCGGCTAAAAAAGAAACTGGTTAAAATCAACTGAAATCCTTCGACCGTTCACTAGTTAACAAAAACACTGACCTACAAGTTGATGATTGAGCTGCTTTGAGTTGCCACTGACGAAATTTTCTTGTGAATCTTAAAAATAAACGACTTTATTATCTGTGTAAAGAAGTAGTGTTTATATTTATTTGTAAGCAATAAATATCAGGAAAGCTGATGAATCTTCTATCAGCCACATTTGCTTGCGTAATTAATTAATCTAGGTTACATGCAGTGTCAATGACGCACATGTAATCAGGTGATGTTACGAGTATGTTCTACCTGAATGTAATTACAAAACAAAACTTTTTTTATATAGAAATCGTCAGAGAGGGGTTGTCAGACTTTTACTGGCTAAAACCCACCTGTGTCCATTAGCTGCCCTTTGCGTTCCAGGGCCAAGGTAGCTCTCGGTGGCCCTAGCGGGCATCGGCCCGACTAGATCTCTACGGTTTTGCTGATAACTCTATAAGGCGCGCGTGGATAGCCGGACAGTGAGCTCGGTATAGCTCGTCGCCCTGCGATTTCCGACTCCCTGGACGTCATCTGTGGTGGCGTCTGGGGCGTTCGAGTGTCCATTTCCTCACGGTTTGCAGCCCTCTCCTTCGCTCACATAATGGATGCGACCGCTTCTCATACCCTTTTGCTTTGGGCCATAGCCAGACCCAGAGCCAGGCGTGAGAGATCACCGCTGCCGATTATTAAAATAAAGATTTGGACAAGAAAAGTCGAGCATGATAAAATTCCAGTCTCCCCAAAATTAAATTGAACATTTAAGTGTTTATTCAGGTGAGACCTAGATATATAACTGATATGCTGGTTGCCGATAAGATAAATGCTCTATTGGAGTATATTGTTACTACTTGCGTTGCACACGCGCACGGCACACGCGCACGCGCAACGCACATCATTGAAACTCGCCACGATTTTTATCCATTGTTTTCGTTTCACAAAAATTCATAAGCATTAGCTAACATCCACCAAAAATAACATGTCCTCATTATAAAACAGATGAATATGGCTAACCGTCATATTTTTTGTCCATATAGCGGTAATTTTTAATTCGAAACCGGTTTTATAGGATGCTTATTTGGCAGAAATTACTGTAAAAGTTTGTATCAATTAAGGTTTTTAATGAACGAAGAAAGGATGAAGTTTTATTCGCAAAAAAATATTAACCTTCGTTTATCTTCGTCGTCAGAGCAAACACAATGAAATCTTTTCACATAATTTTCTTCTTCGTGTAACTGTTTCCTCAGTAATCTGATTCATTGCTCATTTGTTTGAAATAAATGCATTAATTACTGAAATTAATTATTTTTATCTACGCTACATCGATCTAATAACTGGTCGTGCAGATTGATCTTGGCCGTTCTAAAAACATGTAAAGCACGGAGCGTTAATTTACTGCCTTCTGGTTATTCACTGAAGCTTGAACTAATTATGATTCCAGGCGTAATAACATCTTGCATCTATGCAGCACTCGTATAGAAGATTGTTTCTTAGGAGATTTTTGCACGTATGCACTAAAACCACAGAGATTATATAGGAAATTCATAAGTTACTTTCTGCGCCTTAAACGCTGCAGTACCAGAAGTATTATTATAGGACAAATTGATAACGTGTTTTCAAATAGTTCTCAAAGTATCTGCTGAATTTTAAATCCTTTGTTGTATGGATTTTTTGTGGACACCAATCCGTACCTACGGGCTTAAACCACAAAAAATACTCGGCTTGCCAAGCCACAGACACAATCTAGCAAAATAAAAAAGGAATTATCAAAGCATTCGATATTTAAGAATAGAATTTCGAATGGTACTGGCTGGACGTGAGCATAGTTAGCAAGCTAACTAACTCTACAGCAGATTTCCTAGAATTTTTGTTTTTATTTAAAACAAAAGCGGTTTTCACTACACCGCGAGTCGGCTTTGCGAATTTTCCACTCAGTTTAGTGCGGCAGGCTCGCCGCTCGCATCACGACCGCGTCCAATGCCAGATATTTCTGACATGGCGGCGTTTTGTCGTTGCAACTCTGCGGTCTGCCAGTCACGCGACGTTGAAACTAATCCTTCGAGCAAACCGTGTCGACAGCTTAACTCAAATTCTTTTCTTGTGGCATTCCTACATCTGAATTAACAATTCGTGCTCGTGATCAGAAAACTGCAACAATTAATGAGGCAGTCCTTGATTAGTTTAACCAATATTGGGGACGACGATTTCCTTATAATTACTGTCAAATTGATCAACCCAAAAATCTAAATATTCCTTGCAAAGACAATCAATTTAATTAGTGACGAGTTTGGAGTAACGGATCAAGCATATTTTTAGCATATTGAATGGTTAAAACAAGACGAGACTGATGTTTCGAAACATAATTAAGTTAAAACGAGTTTCACCTTAACACTGTCCCGACTAAATGGGAGCTGGCGACACAAAAAACATGTGTTTCCAAACAAACGGGTCGGGATGCACAGCGACCTCACAAAGGAACACCTGTGCCAGGTACATTTAAAAATAAAACCCGCCTTTCTGGAGCAGGTTTCATAAAGAGCAAAGCGTTTATTCTGCTCATCGCAGTGAATAATGCATTGAATTGTATGGATCATTTGGCTCGTCACGACGCAGACAGCCGGCAGTAGGCACAGAAGACTTAAAATTTTATCATCCGACCTGAATACTGCGGTTTTTATACTGGTAAAGAACTAGATAAAGGTATTCGCTCCAGTTTTGATGTTTGTGAAGTAAACAAAGGAATAAAATAACATTTTATTAGTGCTCAAACTTCTTTCCGAGTTCAGTGGGGCTTCAAAAGTATCCCTATAACTGGCAACATTCAAAGAAGATAGCGTGCTGGCACGTTTTTCAATTTAATTTATGTGTGCCGATGCAGAGGCAATTATGCACGGATGCAGCTTTCGAGTGAATTTTATCATTATTTGGACAGGTGGCGTTAAAGAATGCAGCATTTTAGAGTATTTAGTTTACATGTACGACCTCGAAATGCGGCAGGGACAGACAGGATGTTGAAGTTGGAGAACCGAGTTTTGTGGACCCATGACTAGGACTGTGATAGCCTAAGTGATGTGCGACTTTTTAAAGGAACTAAAGACAAGAATGCACGAACTCACAAACCTACAGTTCACAAATAACAACACGTGTTTAATCCGTGTTCGTTGGCCACCATATTAGGCTCAGACACACGTGTGGACATTACAATCGAAGCTCATGCATTGTGGTCGTAATGACTTGACGACTGATTGGTATTACAAGAGCTTCCTCGTCTCCAGTTAGCATAACAAACAAACAGTCTTTACAATTTTAATGAGTATTTGCTTCATCACTGTACATGCTAAATAAGCTAAATCTCATTTAAATCTGCAATCTTATAGACAATGTCGTTTGAATCTACTAAATGAGCGTAATTACGAGTATTAGGGCAAGGTTGAAGACTGCAAATAGATCGTAGGTGGTCATCGCCCCATGAGGTAAGTGGTCAGGATGTTTGTCTTACTCATTACTAGAGTTTACTCTAGGACGGTGACCTGAATTCATTCAAGCAATTCTTCCTTAACGTTTTATAAATGATAGTCTCTATTTTATGAACTTTGCTCCCCTGACATTAGGGTTTTGGCGCCTACAAGTCGACTGACATGCCCTAAATAAAGAGACATTAACATAGACGGTTAACATGCGTCTTAATGAAAAGAGGATTACTGCGTTTGAGCCGAATTATTAGCATAAATCTTTATCCCTAATAGTCTTTGTTTCAATGGTGACGCATACGAGTATCGGTTACATTACAAGTAGGTTTGTGTGACAAAGAGAAGTAGTATTATGATATTTGCATAAACAGAACAATCTTAACGATGTCACATTTGTATTCACATGTTTTATAACATTATTGTGCAGTAACAATGGCATTATGTAGCGGAAGACTGAGTAAGGTTATAGGACTCAGAAATGGCCAATCGGCACTTAAAAGTAGACGTTTACGACTGTTAGTAGACGTATAATTTTCATATTTGATCGCTCTCTGATAATACTTGCGCCTTTTAAGCCTGACTCCTGTTCTCTATGGTCATTTTTGTCATTTACGGCTTCCTTTGTTGAGGAAAATGCGCTTTTAATTGTAGGCTCTCTCGTTTTTATATTTTTAATAACTATTTTACGGATTAAACTGGATCAAATAATGCTTTTAAATGAAAACCTTCATCAACTTACCTTGTTTATTGTTAGTTTGGTTTTATAGTATTATTGGCGACAGTTATTGTTCTATTTATATTTGTATAACCATTTAAAGCAATACAAGGATATAGGGAATTGTCCTCTATAATTGTAACATTGTGTTACATTGATTGTGTATTATCTGGGTAGTACATTAGAACTTCGCCTTTTTAGTCCGTACGCAGAATAACGTGACAGACTTATTAGTTACTAGTTTACAATTATAGAATTAATAATTTAACAAACGTACTAGCTATTTTTTTTAATCAAATATTGATATTTTCAGAACATATTTTCCTGCGATAGAATTTAGTTGGTTTTTCGTCCTTCAATTGAAGCCAAAAATAGATGAGAATTAGAGGAATACTTTTGCGCAGTAGTCAATGAGACAAAGCAGGCTTTATAATAAAAAGATTTTTATTGTTGTTTGTCATTGAGATTGTATCGTTGTGTACAAGTCCTTACAATATCTGAGATTAAATTGGGTCATTCGGTCGAGACGTCTGTAATCGATTTCGCGATCATGCTCAAAACATTTTGGTACAATAAGATGAAAAGAAAGATGTAAGCCATACTTGGAAAATAACGAAATAAATTGACTAATCCAGTTTGTTTTCCGTTTCAGATAATATTAATTAAAAATATTTGGTTATTCTAATAATATATCCGAACGATGAATTAGAATTTGTTATTTTTTTACTAATGATACGAATATAACTACTTATACACAGTTTTGTATCAACTCTCGGATGCCACCTTTTATCTCTCTTCAACCGAAACTTATATCTGGGTATGTCAGAAGCGTTAGCTATTAATGTTACTGACTTGAAGCAATCGTTGAAGAAGCGCTTTTTTTTTCTTTCTGTCAGGCAAGACGCGCACCTTCAATGGTTGGCTCATGCCTTTATTGATGGACTCTTTCGACGTACTCGGTACTCAAATGTACTCACTTGACGCCCTGGATAGGCGGGTCCGTACACTGCTAACTACATTTCGAGTTCATTAATCTCGGTCACTGGTGATGAGACTGACTATATCACTAACTGAACTGTGTAGACCGAAGCTTTTAAAATGCTAAGAATCTTTACAATCCCAAGAAATGCAGTCTCAGGGCATATTTTCTAGCTGCCGGCGTGGCTGATTTCTGTTCCCTCTCACCCCATATCATGAGCTGAACCAGGGCCGGAAGCAAGAGGTCGCCGCCGCAGCATCCGTAGTCTGGCTGCGTGTCGCTGACCTCTTTGGGGAAACCTAAGGTTTTGTCTGTAAAATTATGGACGAAGATACCATGATTAATAACTGCCGGAGATTTAATGTGAAGGGTGGAACGGTTGACATCTGTCTGGCATGTCACCCTCTGGGAGAATAGATTCCCTACATTATCTCTGGTTGTTCTCATCAGCTAAATGACAACAACCAGATATAATTTAGGGATAGGCACAACCTTGTAGCCAGAATCATCCGCAACTTTCTCTAAAATACTCTCTTGTGGAATCGGTGGTGCCAGAATCCAGTTCTCTATAATGGCAATATACGGCGGTCATTCGTATAATGCCAGGACTATTCATCACTGACAGGACTATTTTAGCACATATGTCTGATATAGTTATTGCTCCTCTCCCGAGGAGAGGTGTCGAATTATTTGTTGACAGGATGATGACCTTGCGAAAGCCCAAAAAGATAAGCAAATCATGTGATTTACCCACTGGGAATGAGACCAGGGTCCAAGCTTTCGGTGGTCAGGTCTCCATAGAGAGGAAACTTCTAACAAACAATACGAGCTGTGTCCCCTAATTTGATTAATATTTATAATTTTCTACACAAAATTGCTTGCAAAGGTTATCTTTTATAACCTTTGACTTTATTATTAAGCTAAAATTAATCGTAATTGCAAATACAACATTGAGATGGCCATGATGAATCCTTATCACGTTGAAAGTCATTTGCAATCAAAAGTTTATAATTAATATCATTAAAACAACTATCTGTGATGTCCCAACTGGCGCCAAGATTCTGTAGTCCGAATTGGCGCCCAGAGTGCCTAAAGAACTATGACGATGTATTAGCGATAACATTTGACAACCAATAGTTAGTATTCCAAAAGAAACAAGTGATATTTCTGTAGCTCATTTCAATCTATTTCATTTTGGACTTATTGGCAATCGTTAGTTGTTATAAAATGATAATTTCATTAGAATTTAAATCCAATTACGGATTGTTACAACTTGGCATAAGGAGAATTTAATATTAAACAAGACAACAGCTTTTGAATCGTCTGTGAAACATTAATAATACTAAGCTTAATTATCGTTCTGTCTATTGAGAATAAGCAAAAACGTTTAGATCATACCCATCTTTGTCCGTAGTCATAAATCATTGTATTATGACATTACTTTATGAAAACCACACAAAGGGTAAAGTGTTCATATTAGTATCTAATGATATTTGAAATTTACAATAGACACGGAATCCTATTCACATCAATATTACCTACCGACATATACTCGTCTATAGGTAATATATGGGTGATTTAGGTGTATAGCTACTGAGTACGAGAGCTTATTTTTGATGTGGGAATCATCAAATTACTTTTCATGGCACTTTCTCGAAAACCCGCTCTTATCCCACCGTTTTTAGACACGCAATGGACTGATTTCCGCACTAGTGCAGAAATGGCATGCGTCGACCCCCACGAGTCGCCGGTCAACACCCGTTTATTCATTTCTTCGTAAGTGTATTAAAAAAGTTGTTTGATACACGTGCAAATTTGTTACTGCAGCCCTCTCTCTTGAATTCCGCCTCGGTTGGTATGACAAACTTTCTGCACTTGTATCAAAATGTACTATTTCCCAACCTAGAAGAAGCGACAGGAAGTTTCAGAGACTAAAACTCACCTGTGATCCTTTATTGGCCATTAGTAAATCTAATTCTCAGCATGAGTTCCTGAGTCGATTCTCTTTCTAGGCTAAAATTCATGGGATTATTTTTTTTTTAATTCTCAGTCGCTGCACGAAGTCTGAACTTTTGTTTATTTTTGCTGAAATAGGGGTGTTTTAACTACAGACATACAGGCGTAATTTTTTTATGTACATCGTTTAAATAACCTATAGGTAATCGTAATAGATTCCTAGTCTAAATGCGTCGCAGGCACACGGCAACGGCGGCGTGGGGAATTCACAGAAATTAAGTCAGAGTTGACCGACACAAAGGGACTATTAATAGACCACTTATCAATCGACTAAACGCTAATAGATAGGAAATAGATTTTATAATGTTATCGAGAAATGATTAAGTTTGAACTGAATCGAAACTTTGCTGTAACGATCTCTGTTCTAACTTGAAAACTTGTGGCGTAAAAGAAAATTATCTATTTCATTATTTTTTAGTAAAAGTTAAAACTGACAGCGAAATAAAACTTGAACCTCCTTCAGAAGCAGTTTAACTGAGTTTTGCGTATAAGTCGCAACTAGCTCCCTCGGCGAAGTTTCAAAGAGTTGAAGTGCTCCCGCCGCCATTGGCACGGGGCTCGTCACCAGACGTCTGAGCAACATTTTTAAATTCTCACTCATTAACTTTGTTAACTTTCCACTCTAAAATATGCATCGAAAATTCATGTTGATCATTAGCGAAGTCGTTTGTATTTAAGTAGGTAATATATAATTTCACGTGACCTCTTTTCATTTTAATTAAGCTGGGAAGTGAAGTTTACCTAATGTACCTACATATCTGAAGTGCAGGAGATAACTTGCGTTAATTTAATAGTTCCAGTGATTACATTTCCGAATGAAGACTACGTACGTGTATCAGTGTTGTCTTAATAAAATTAATTTAAAATTAATGGAACAACAAACCGTGAATTATGAAGGAAACGCGACACGAAGCAAAAAGACAGAATTCCGCACTGTAAATATAGTGGCTCTTAATTAATAGTCGTTTAACACGGAGCAGTCGCGATGACACTGACAATTTGCTCTAGCTACACCTGACACTGAGTGTCAAGTGTTCGCAACAAAACTCTAACGAGCCAATTAGAGCTCCCAGTTAGCCGTCGAACCGTGAGAAATAAAATAACAAGACTTTACAACAAATGGTCCAATTGGCGACGCAGTTATCGATAGATAGTTTGAACTACATAGATATTACTTTATCAGTCATAGAATTCCGAATGTGACAAGACACAAAGAAATCTGAAACGACAAACATTGCGAAATCTGGTCAGTCGTAGACGTCCTCAACTTAAATGACAATGCAAATAAAAATGTAACGTGTTAAAGAGATCACACACATACCGAGACCTCTCTCTAACTAGTCTATAGGGAACTCTCAAGATTCAGGCTCGGCTCTCAACGTTGGAGAAAATTACATTACACCTTATACATGAAGATGCATAAGCTTGATCCTAAATTGTGAAGATTTTTTTTCATAAAACACGTAACGAAAAAAAAAATACCAACAGAGAAAGATGGAATTATTCAGTCGCGGATTAAATATTCAAATAACTTGTTGACTCCAGTCTCTCAATTAAGAAGTTTTTTCCGAGAGTTCATTTTCGACGAGATAATCAGTATACAAGCGGACGTAATGGTGGTTGTCCTAATAAGGTACTTGTCAAAATGCGTAGCCATTGCGTTGGGTAGACACGAGTGGAGCGTAAGTAGGTCAGACGGGAACAGGAGCGATCGATTGCACCAGCTACCCAACCAGATATTGAGTCGAGTATCCTGCACTTACATTACATTTTTTTACTCAGTGCCACCCGGAATATTTCGCAACGTACGTACTTCTGATTCTTGAATGTAACTGTGTCACGTACACTCGAGTTTTGAATACTGAAATTTCAGTTTTCTGCGCTACCTTCCAAGAAAATAGAACGTTTTCTTCGTCGTTCATAATATTGTGTATACGTTATTTATTAAGGAAATGGGACGCGCCAAATAGGTTTTGATAGCAAACGTCATAGATTCAATTAGGTATAAATTTTCAAGGCACATAATATAGACAATAATAAAATTAATTGAATTTGTTAGTCACGAATAAAAAATAAAACATGACTATCTTTTCAGGTCATGTTGTTTATTTACATCCCTGGATCATTTGTCCAAAGCTTTTAGAGACTTTGTTTAATGGAGAACTTATTTATCAATAAGACTTCTTATACAAGATCCTTTTTGTATTTTATTACTGTATCGACTCATTTTAAGCGCTGAGCAGGCTTTTATCTGCTCTCGCTATATTTCGCGTCCTTTTCCTGTTACCGTACAGTGGATATAATCCATCACACCATTCTATGGTCTGGGCCTGTCGTGATTATGTCAGATAATCATCAAAATCGATAAAAAAAAAATGCCCAAGCCTTGTTGACAATTGTTGACAAAAAAAACGTTATCTTCTTGATAACCCAGTTCTCAAATATCGAGATTGGTTCGTTGTTTGCTCGTGAAAATCGTTTACCGGGCAGCCAATCGCGGTAATTGGTCAGGTATCCATCGTGTTCAGTTAAGGGGCAGTTCAGACTAGCTGTCTTCAAGCACAAGTGCTCCTAAGTGCTCTTCCCGACTCGCACAGTAACTGTTAACTTGTGGCCCGAGGGATGACCTTAAGCGGGGAGAATTCTGATCATCGATAATATGCATGTTTTTTTTTTGTTTAACGTGATTTCATGCATTTTTTCTGAGTAAACGTGATTAAATAATCTGGTTTTCTTTATTCGTTTTTTTTTTCTTAGTCACTTGCTGTCGAGAAAGGTTGAATCACTCTTGAATAATGCCTACGTGCAAGGCACGCATCGCGCTTCGAATACCAAATCTTAGTGAGCCAGGTATTTATTATTGTCAGCGATCAGACAGTAAGTTGCTGTAGTATTTACAGGCTGGAAAATATTGAAAAATAAATAAGAATTGCGGCAAAAGAGGCAGAAATCACTTGCCGTACAATGAATGAATCTTTTCCAGATATATTGTAAGAAATTTTATTCTCCATGTCCATGTTGCAGACATTTAAATTTTAACTCCATATCTGTATGAATAACTTAAAACATATTTCAGTTGTAGTTATGCAACGGATATGGTTCTCGCTCCGATGCATTGCACCAACACCTAGGGCGGTTGGAGGGACGCCAAGCCCCACAATGCTCACAGCGACTAAATACGAAACAATTATTATTTAAAATCCAACAATAGAAAACGATCTTTTGTTACAATAATGAGAGATGTGAGACTAGATAGACACCAGCATGACCGTGATCGTGAACTCAATAGAAATTAATGAATGTCGAAGAAGTAGGACGAAAATCTATTGACGACCTCCTTTTTATGGCGTGGTAAGTACTTACTTGATTTAATGCCTAGTGAAGTCAAAGCAAAATATAATGATCAAGTATTAATATGGAAACCAGGGCATTGTTATAAATCTAGAACTTTCAACTCGCTTCAAAGCTCAGTTCAAATAACTAGAGATCCGGCCTTACATCACAGTATTTGTTAACTAAAGTTTCTAATGGGAATAGCTGGAAGAGATTTAACCGTAATAAATGGGAATAGTTGAGATTTTACGGCAGCTGCACATTTCAGCTAAAGTTAGACTTAATAGCAGTTTATAAGCGACTCAAAACGCGGTACAATCGTTTTAATTTTCCGTCATTAAAATCATTCTTTATAACGCTGCCGTTGGAATGCTTTCGAGGAAAAATGTCACCTACTTTACTCATATAGAGCTAATGCCGGTTATTACTAACTTTCTATTTCACAATAAAACTGCTAGAACAATCAGATGTGCGCTCTTTGGATCAAGGAGCAAAAAACTATGACTCATGGAAAAAGTACGTAAAATATTAGATCCGCTTAGAGAGGTTAAATTCGATTGCTTATAAATTGAATGAATCTGCTTAAATTACGTCAGATATCACTACTATTGCTGATACTCTTACTAGACTTACGGCGTTGCGCTACCGTTGCATGGCGGACATCCCACCCATAAGTATAAACCATTTTGGGAACACATTCATTGTGTGTACAGCTAAGGAGTGGAATTCCCTGCCGGAGTCTGTGTTTCCTGATAGCCACAACATAGAGATCTTTAAGTCTAGAGTGAATGAATAGGTTACTTCTAGACAAGCGTGTTCCATCGTCGCCTATATCATCGCTTACCATTAGGTGAGATAGTGGTCAAACGCGAGCCTATCAATAAGAAAAAATAAAAACTTTTTATTTTCTCTACTGCTTAGTTTTCACAAAAATCTTTCATGAACCACAGTTAGCCAACAGTCATGTTACAACAACTCGGATTCAATGTTAGCAGTTTATTCTTAAACTGTTGCGGTAACACTGATTGCGTATGCGCAAGCAAACAAAACGTTGGCGGATTTTTTTTATCTCTTTTTAATTTTAGAACGGCCTCCCACGGGCTAAGGAAAGTGGGTTAATGCCAAGCCCACACGACCTGTGCCCCGGTTGACTGACATGTCGTTCTTTACACCGTAACCTTATTGTCTTTGCTCTTTATCCGAAGTAAATTAAAAAAGTAAGAGTGAAGAGTCTGTGGCCGGAAGCCGAATCGAGGCCATTGGCAAAGATCGAATGTCAGTCTTCATTAGTCTGTCTGGTAGCGTTTCAATCTATGTCGTTTCGAGTTATTTCACGTTGATTATTTGGTTTATTCTAACTTGTAGTGTATGACTTGTTAGAAAATGCTTATAGTAAAACGTGCCTGTTTATTGGTTTGATAACGTAAACTACAAACGTTAAGGTACACATTTCTTCAAACCGGTTGTGTTTTCTGAAGTGTATCTATCAGCTACTTTTTGTCTGATGGCCACCCCATCCACTACGTTTTAGATTTCACCGAACCCTTAAACCACGCTAAATATTTTGTTATTAACCTTACCGCCAAGTGTTTTCGTGTCCTATTGGCCAGGGTCGTGTGTTTGCAACTGACTACTCCATCTCGTTTATCTCTTCAACCCCCATAGGTGACAGAAGAGCTGACGAGATGGAGTATTTGGTCGTGGATGTGCGACCCTGGAGGAATAAATGCGAGTGTTTGTAGAATATATCCGATGTAGGCTGTTAAAAAGTTAAAATAAATAAAAAAAGTAAAACTTTTACTTTTCACCACGCTTACTCTCCCATATCTAGCCATTCCCAAAATCAGCTGCTCACTACCTCCATGTTCGAACTATGAATTACTTGTCGTTTCGCCCTATTTGTCTTGCAGGCCACCGAGCGTACCAAACGGTACCATCTGGTTACATAACACATACCCGTGTCACTATATATATTTTATTGTGCTCTTCCATCAGATAGAGGCGACTGCAGTGTATAAAACTGTTGGGTTTGATCCTGAATATGTATTTTACACCTTTATCAAATACAGAAGAGAAGTGGGGAAGCGAGAGCGGTGATGAAATTTTTGCGAATTTAATTTTATTCTCGATTAATTATGTCTTAAAATCAATATTGTGTAAGTAACACTGTAGAACTAGTATTAGAGGGTTGGGCATTATCCGCATTGGCAGCCATGTTTCAGCATTGAAAAGGAAAACCGTGGTCCTAGAATGCAAAAGGCAACTGAAGGACACAGGTGTGGTTTTGTCAGTAAAAGTCTGACACGCTCTCCCGCCCCGCCCTAGAGCGATAGAAGTCATTTAATGATGTCCTACTTTGAAAAAAAAAAACAATACTCAGCTAAATTACCGCCTCTTTGTGCCGTGCTTCCCTTGTAAGTGTGAGAGACCTATCTGAGGCTGTAACTACAAATGTCGCTGAACATTTTAAATAAATAACACCCGGAACCCATTAACCTAAAGGCCAATGAGGTCAACAGTTTCTTCCACCTATGTAGAACAGTAATAACTCCATAACATTGAGATAACATCAACATTTAATGCAATTATTAATAGAGAAATCAGCGTATTGAAAAGAACCCGTTAGCTTCTGGGCGTGGGTTGGCCAAAACACTTTGATTCATTGACTTGCTGCTTGAGGCTCTTCATGCTCTCAAGTTTCGCGGTTTTTGAAACCTTAATTTAATAGTCGACTGTATAATTACGCCAACACTTCAACATGTTTTAATTAAATACAGTCTTGATTTAACAATTTGTGAATATCCACTCGTTAGACGCCATAGTGTCAGTTCCTCTTGTTGCAGCTGACTGTGATGGACTTAATTTTCAATTTCACGTTACTGCCTTTTTTTTTAGGTGACAAAATCATCTAATGACAAATCCCGCTCTTGGGCGGGGCGGAAGATAGTGTCAGACTTTTAATGACTAAAAACCCACTCCTGTTCCTTCGTTGCCTTTCGTACCAGGGCCGAGTCTTCCTTTTCGAATCAGACCCTTGGCCCCAGTAGGCTTTGACCCTGCTGGGCCCATACGGTTTGCTGACATCTACTTGAGGCGCGCGTGGAACAGTACGTGCCGTCGACGACTTGGGCTCGGTCCGGACGGTTACCGGACGGTCGGACGGCGACCGATTGACTACCCATTGTTCGCCATCCGCAAGCCCCGGCACGTTACTGCGTTAAATCCTCGGAATTTTTCATCCATGCATTAATATTTACACGAAGATAGACAATTAAATAAATAGTTGATTTAATTTTTTTTTATATAAATTTTATCAAAATGTAAATTCGCTAATAGAAAAACAAAACAAATGTCAAGTAACAAAAAAAAGGATAAGTACACGCACTGACTTTTGACGGTTGCGCAGGTTCATACAAAAGAGATAGTGAGATGTTCCCACCACGACTCTCGCTCCACCTTAGAGCGGAAGAAGTCATTGGATAAAGTCCCTCCTTAAAAAAACGCGTCCACATACTGATCTTTGAAAGGTTAATTGATGCTGTTTTCAGTAAAAGATTTACTTTTGTTTTATTTTTTGGTTAAAAATAAATAACGAAAAGCACTCAATTTCCGATTCAAGAGTAAAAAACAAATAAAATTAGTATTAAAGCAGTAATTCTAATAGACCAGTTCGTTCACAAAATGCGAGCATTATAAAAGCCGTTAATTGCTCTGATCCCATTCCACGTCGCCACGTTTCATTGCCTTCCAATACATTTGAATCGACCACTTGAAATTTGTCCGTAGCTATTATATTCAGCGTGAATTTGTTTGTATTGAATATACGTTAACTGCCTATTTCGATATTGCCCCGTGCGGCTACGGGGCAACTTAAAGTCCTTAGGGCGCTTGTACACACTAAGTAATTTCAACGTGTAAAAATTTTGTCGGATTTAGGTACGCAAATTTATCGTGGCATTCCCTTACCTACCCCGCCCTCTACCGCACCATAGCAACTTCATGCGTCGTATCTAGCGTAGACAAGATTTTTTTCTTGGTCAGCGCCAAAGCAGTATACACAGTTCGTGTGGAGAAACGACACGAATTCTTGCACAGGCCCGGTGAATTTTCTTAACATGTACAAGGGGCTTTACGGCGACTGCTTTCCATTTCCAAAGGTTTTTCCGTTTCTGGGTCACGTTAATTAAAATAAATGACAGAATCCGAAGAGTGAATGTTCGATTCAGTTGGAGTAGATACTGGGGTGAAACTAAGAGGTTATCGGAAGACAAATGGTTGTGTACCAACAGTAAATTATTAATCGTTATAATAATGGGTATTGCTTCCTGTACGTCTTAATTCTACTGTTATCTCAACGTGAGACTAATTCTGCTGTTCAAGGCATCTCTTTAGAATTTTTGACCATGAAAAGCCAAGATTAATCGGTTACGCGTGATTTTATTCTTAAGCATCTTTGTTATAGTTAGTCATACACATTTCCTCATCTATATTTGGCTACTAAAATAAGTTCGAAACGTTCGGGGCGTCAATAATTGAAAACCACCATTTCAGCCATGATTATTTATTATCCTATTCGTACAGTCACGATCATTCAAGGTCCTAACTAAATGGGTAACCAGAAATGTAATTATAGTCAGTACGAAGCAAAAAAACTTGGAGGCAAAAGGTAATTTCTTTGATTAGGTACAACCGGTTACTTAAAGCTTGAAGGCAACAGTTGAGCTTAGAAAATTAAACGAATTTTGAAGTTAGTGATTCTAGACGTTATGGCGATGAAGAATATTAACATACCATACCTAATGTTGAGTCTAGAAGGACCTCTGTTCTCAAATAAATAATCGTGATAACTACTCATTAGTTTTTTTTTCTACTACTTGCAAAGAGGTTATGTCATACAAAAAGAATAATCAAGAAGTCAGCAAAAAATCAAGCTATATTGACCTCTATAGCCGTTATCTTTAAATTCAATCACAAACGAGTCATATCAATTTTAAGAGTCCAACGTTCATGCAATAACTCAAATGGTTCTCAAACGATACGTTATTCCGATCACAATAGTTTCATTCACTTCTCAATTGAGCACTTGCTGTCTGTCAGCTCAAATCAGGGAACATTCAGGCTCTGCCATCTCAATACAAAAGCCCTGGCATTTCATTTTCAACCTTAAGTCTTCATCAACAAAAGGTAATATTCTCTAATGACCCCTGACTGTGATGAAACTCTTGGCAGTATTGAGAACAAGTCACGACCTGGGTAAAAGAGTCATATTTAATCAGAATCGATTACGAAAAGTTTATCGACTATCTTGTCTTGTTGTCAAAGCCCAGACAATGCGTAATGATTTCAAAAAGATAAACTTTTGAAGGGCTGTCAATATCAGCTGTTAAAGAAATTATTTCGTAGTACAAGACGGTCTTGGCATAGCCGAATACTTTGAAAATTTTCTAAGAAATCTATAATGGTCTATTGTGGATTTAAAGGTCAGCATTTGATTCAAGCTCTTCAAATTCTTCTGTAGAAACGCCTACTGTATTCAACGACTGTATTTCCGATTCGATCTTAATCCTTCCTAGTCCATTAACAGTCATAATTAATAATTAGCCCTATAACGTCTTAACGAATCGCGTAATGACTTATGCAATTACCAATAAATGCATCGAAGAATTCTGCAATTAGCAGCTTTAATATATCGAAAATCATAAGCGAGAGTTAGCATTTTTTTGTAGAAAGGGATGTTTCTATGACAATCAAATCGAAGCCTGTTGGTTTACTACCGGTTGCATTTCGGGGAGTGTGCTTCGGAATTGCATAACCTAATTCCGCCAAGCCTGTTCCATCACCGTACCACCAAACGTACGGCGATGCGCATTTACAATCTTCTTCCTAAAAAGCTTCGGTATTCTCTTGTAAGATTATCTGTTGCCCTCTGATCATCATCTGCCCAGCTTTTCCATATTATGTTGGAGTCATCTTTCAGTGTGCAGAAGTATAAATTAAAGTACCTTGTTACGTTTTGCGTAAAATATCCTTGCATCAAGCAACATTTTTACATTTTAGGTAAAAGTACTTAAGTTAATTTATACTTCTGGTATCGCTATATTTGATCCACATATTTGTGTCAGTAGTTAAGACTTTAGTCAGGGCTTAAAGTATTGCAAAGGGCAACTTAAGACACACAAGTGAGTTTTAGTAAACAAGTGTAAGTGTGACAACTCCTATCGCTCCTCTCAAAATGAGAGAAGTTACAAATTATATTTCATTATACCTTGTATTCTTGTGTGAACATCCTTCAGCAGAGGTCCTTATTAAAATTACTTGGTCATTGTATCCTGTCGGACACAGCAAATCCAATAGAGGAATAATTCTAAATAATACCTATAATATTTACTATATAGCAGGTCCAGCTTCACATATGGTCATCGTTTAACACAAGTTTAAGCCAAAAAGACATTATAGAACTCAAGAGCACTCGTATTGGTACAAAACCGCTCTTCCGGCAATTGTGCAGTCCAGCCGGAATGTACCGGACACGACAATCGCCGGGATTGTCTTAGCATTTAGATAATTGTTAACTATTGTTTAGATATCCTGCTAGTGACTTATGTTTAATGAGCTTTAAAGATGGGCTATTTTAAGAAGGAAGTTGTTGTTAAATTATGGTACTTGTTGCAGCCATTGTTTTGGCCATATTTACTTCGTGGTTTTGTCTTCTGCCCCAGCTTTGCTCGGGTGTTATAAAACCTTGAAATTCTCGTTTTTTTCTGGTATAAAAATGTATGTATAGTAAACCTAAACCTTCCTTGTGAATTACTGTCTATTAGTGAAAACCCGTGGTGAAAATACGTGTGCGTTGAGTTTGTGTTCATCGCGAACAAATGGGTGCAGTGGGAGACTTTGTTTGATTTACTTACTGCAGTAAGATGTATTGCTTAGTTTATTCACGAGTTTGGCCGGTGTGTTACGAGAACCGTTGCTTAGATCATTACTCACTTTTGTTAAGTTTAGTAATTACGTCATTTTGACCTTACTTACAACAGAAAACTTAACGGTTCTCAATGTGCGTAATTTTGTATTGGTTCATTTTCCTATTAATATTTCACAATAATTGACTCATTCGAGATACAAATGTTTAAATAGTAATCAAGTCCAAAAGCCAGGGGGATTTGAACCCATCAAACGTTAAATTTTATTTGGGTTGTATTAGACGGTAATTTGGCCTCAACCAATAAAACCTCGTAATGAAATTAATGGACGATCGTCACAAAAACAATTTGACGTTTGTTTGACATTAGAGGTCATTGTTAGTTTTACAACAGAGGAAACGGATGTCGTTCTTTCCTTACTCGTCTACGAAGACATTGATCGATCGATCGACATTTACATATATGAAGTTATATTACTCATACTCGTAATAATATTTATTTTTAAAACTTTTATTGACGGACTGTATGTCCGTTCCCACCGTATGCTTTTAGTATCCTTTTTAGATAACGCTACTTTTTTTTTTTAAATCGTGTGTTTAAAAAATAACTAAGGAAGTTATGTTCACGGATATCTGTGAGATAAATTAGCGTTTGGAAGATTTTTTGATCTACGACAAAAACTGAAGGTATTGCACATATTCAGATTTTACTGTAGGTATGACTTTTTTAGTTTTTAACCGACTTCAAAAAGAAGGAGGTTCTATGTTCGGCTGTATGTATTTTTTATCATATATGTTCATCGATTTCTCGATCAATTGTGGACCGATTTTGAAAATTATTTTTTTTTATTGAAAGGGTTTGTATTTTACTTTGTTTATACGTGTAGTCGATGACTGACTGAAAGAAAAGGGGGGATATATCGAACTGATCTGATGATGAAGCTGGAAGGTAGGTTTAGGCTTGTCTTATTGGAATTTTTATGCAATTTTTAATGATTGAATTTTGTAGGTACCTTACTAAAAAACTTGCATACTGTTTAAGTTTGGCTGAGGGGTACTTTTTAGCTGTGGTACCACACCTAAAAAGTGCAAAATAACTTTGATTTCGAAAGTCGGTGTTTCTTTATGTTGTCTCTTCGTTATTTAACACTGACTTCCGAAATTAAAGTTATTTTGCACTTTTTAGTGTTTTTTTTTTCTTTGAAGTCGGTTGTATTTTTTTTGTAAAAGCTTTTATTTACAGTATATTGCGTTTTCTGTTTGTTATATTACGGCACGGTTGGCGCAGTGGTTGAGCTATTGGCTGCTGTGTTGCTTGTCGCGGGTTCGATTCCCGTAGGGGACGAATATTTGTATGACCTACAGATAAGTATTCCGGATCTGGGTGTCTTTTGTATGTGAGTTTATATGTTTGTGAACGCACCCACGATACATGAGTTATTCCTCGCGTGGGGCAAAGTTAAAAAAATAGAATAAGTTAAATACTTATAAATATTTTGGAATAAGTATTTCCATTTACTTACATATCTCTTTATTTTATGAAGTCTGCATCTGCAAGTATATTTTATTCATTAAATGCACCTCGCAATAAAAATGATAATTCTTTCGGAATCCTAAGAATTAAACTTGTACGTGTACTGAAATCGGTTGCATTACACCGTTCAATTTCAATTCTTCCAGAGAGAGCGGAAACTTTCGAAGCAAAATAAATTTTTGTTATGATAAAATCCAAGTCATGTTTTTAGAAAGCATACCTACTTATCATGATGATGATGTTTCGATAATTGTTGATGAAGTGAGCTTCTAGACTTATTTAATCGATTGATAGATGAAAATGCAGAATGTAATAAGGGTCAGTCATGATTTTTGTGGAGCATGTAGACTTAAAACGTCAAAAAAAAAACAGTAAATAGTGTGAAGAAATTATTTAAATCGGACCAAAAATGACGATGATACAACAATTTTAGTGTATTATTAGTTCCAAAAACGCGATCGAGAATAAAGCGACTCGCTGTGACGTCATCTGTTATGATCGGTCTCCACCGGCGAATGAATACGATCAAGTCGTTCGTCGCACGGATCATGACAGATGACGTCATCGTAAACAGTCCAGCGAGAGCGCGCGTTTCCAAGTAGCCGTTCAGAAAAACTTTAATAAATCCACCATTTCTTGACGGATTTTAATAATTTAAAAAAATTAAATGCTCAGTAAATTATTACACATACGATGTATTTAGTAAAAATCGGATTTGCTATTATGTGATTGATCCTCATTGTGCGTTCACGCGGTACAGACTTACGTAGAACAAACATGTGTTTCTGTTTGTATGCACTGTTATGTTTCACAGACAAGATCATCATCTCCCTGCCCTTGTCACATATTACTTGGGGTCGGCGTAACACGTTTTTAGGGTTCCGTACCTCAAAAGAAAAAAACGGAACCCTTATAGGATCACTTTGTTGTCCGTCTGTCTGTCTGTCAAGACCCTTTATCTCGTAAACGCGTGGAAGTATCAAGTTGAAATTGAAACTATATACTCAGGTCTGCGGTCCCTTGAAGCTGAGAAAAAATCAAATTTCTGGGTAAACGAAAAAAAAGATACAGCTGTTTATGTCACAAAAAAGGGTGTGTCCACTAATTACGGAAGGGGTTTAGAGGGGAAGAGAGTCGAACCGGATCTGACTTGGTCTTGGCAACTGTCACGTGTATAGAGGAGGGGGAGGGTCGAGCCAAATTTCACAACATGGTGACATCTCGCTAGGGGAGGTCATTAAATCGCCATTAAAACGTTACTGTTGTTTTATGTCAAAATTATTTCACATTGTAAGTGCTCGGCGCATCACTACCGGCCACTGCCATTTCGGTGGCACTTATCAATCTCATACATTTTTTATCTACTTTCTGACAATCATTATCGCTGGTAAGTTGACTGCTAGAAAATGCCTAAGGCCTTTGAAACACTTCAACTTTGTGTCAATAAAGAATCAAATAAATAAATATCATTTTGTCTGAAGGCTCTTTTCTATGCATCAGTGATGGCGGAGATCGCACCATCTCGTCATGTGGCGTGGTCCGTTCCGCACCAACGATTAATCAGGCTACGGACACGTAACGTAGAACGCTGCTATTTTAAGCTAGTCTACTACCGTCAAATATGCGTAAACACCCTAAAAAGGGGTAGACTGTTACAGCAATTATACGCATGGCCCGGCTCTACGTAACAGCTTGAAAACTTGCGTCTATTGGGCATTTAGATTTTTCGGGATTTAAAATACGTAGGTATCTCAAATCTAAAAATGAAGATAAATCGTTTTTAATAAAAGTGTTTATCAAAAACTGGGCAAGTGCTAATCGGACTCGCGTACTGAGGGTTCCGTATAAACTTACTATGAAAACTGTTCAATTCCCGAATCGAGTTACGAAGATTTTTCCGAAATCACAAAATAAAAATTGTGACGGTAACTACAAATTTACAGTTTTCAGATTTTTTCCTGTACCTACTTGTGCCTGAGACCTTGCTTCATGCCAAATTTTAGGATTCTAATTCAAAGGGAAGTAAGTACCCTATGAAATTTGATTCCCTTGAGAGTGTCGATTTACACATTTTTTGCGACATAAACGGTCATACCTTTTTTTACCGCTAACTCAGAAGTTTGATTTTTTCACAGCTTCAAGGGACCGCAGACCTAAGAATATGTTTTTAATTTCAACTCGATACCTCCACGCGTTACCGAGATAAAGGTTCTTGACAGACTGACGGACAACAAAGTGATTCTATAAGGGTTCCGTTTTTTCCTTTACAAACAAATACAATATGCAAGATATATATGCAAGAACAACGCCAAAATCGTCTTAACTTATTCATCGATTTTATTAGTTTTTCAATCTCTTCTCCATAATACGCTTTCGAAAGTGAAATTATCCTCATCTTTCTGACAGACCAATTCCTTGACGACTAAAAAGTGCCTATAAATAAATAAATAGTTTAATCGTAATAAACAGAATGGAGTACTGTTTAAAAGTATATTAAGTTGCTCTCTAACCGGAACACCTGACCAGGGGTCGTTAATCTAAAGTTCTAAGGCTTTCGTCACGCAAGTCGTTGACTACCTTATATTTCAAATTTCGACCTGAAAACAATGTTATTGAACGCTTTTGACACTGCGAGGTCGTTGACCCGCCATAGTTCATGCTATGTTGTTTATTGATAACGATACCGTAGGCTGCACTGTGTTACACGTCAGGAACAATTTGTTTGATTTCATATTGAGATAACGTCGTCATGGACTCCCAAGGTTGTTCAACGAAGACTTCCACTGTCACGACGGCATTTGCACATCATTTTTGTTACATGATCGAGGTATTACGTTTAGTTTTTAGTTTAGAGTAGTGCTGCGCTGTCATTTCTCCCAAATGACAGCGCATTTCGGTAGCCAAATGTATGTGAAATGCTGAATCTAGACCGTAGCACGTAGAACCGACATTTTGCACTGTCGGACTTAGGGAAAGCGTTGTTAGTCAGTGTGCCAATTATCATGTCCGTCCGAAATTCTTTCCAATACGAATATATTATGTACATGACATACAGTACGGAAGGTTGGTAGGTATCTACTTTTCGATTTCCGATAGATTGCAATCACGATTAATGTGGTTGACTGCTTGAATTATGTTTGACGAGTTTAGTGTTTAATATGAAAGTTTTTGGCATTTGAAATTGAAGAAAAAACTGAAGTTGGAATAAGACTTTTTTTTTCTATGAACGTTTCAGAAAATAAACAAAGATAGAAGATAGGCGTGACGCGATAATGCAACAGAGAGTTTTATAGGATATAATTGAATCTGTAAAACTTTTGTGTTGGTATTTCAATGAACCCTAGTCGACAGCGCGTCGTGTTCTACGCGCACCTGAAAGAGATGTTAGCAAATGGACTCCAAGTAGGGCCGATGCCTGCTAGTGCTGCGGGATTGTTAAAAAAAGACAATGCAAAGGGCAAGTGAAGGAACACAATGTTTTGCGTCAGTAAAAACTCTGACACTTCCTTTCGCTTCACCTAGAAAAAAAAGAAGATATTTTTGAGAACCGCATTGTTTTAATGTTTAGTCACCTCTGCCTTTTACTTTTGCCAGCTAATGTCTTTCAACTACTTCCAAGATTTACAAAATTATAATCTTAGAAGCCATTATCGACGAAGATGACAGATTTGCACTTGACCCCCTTTCATATAAAGGCCAAACTCGTTAAAACCGCGTTAATAGAGAATCAGCTAAGCCCAGTAAATTGTCTAGACCAGACACAAAGACAGTTAACATGTCTAGCTTACGTTACTTGTTAAACATGACGCGACTAGCTTCGCTCGACTTGTAAACCACGCTTACTGCTTCACAATGCAATCTCACTGAGAGAATTGTTGAGGAAATTATTGTTGGAGTTGTGTGAATACGATTTTTTTCGGTTATGTTTATTTTATAAGTGCTACATCATGCTTTGTTAGACTTTAACTTGATTTTTAAAGCAAGGTAGTATGTTCAGACCCTATTTTATAATAAATAGAAAGAAAGAGGACACAAACAATAGTTACGTAAACACGAAACAAAAATCCAAAAATACAAATATGTGCCTCACGGCTGCACCAAAATATTTAGTTCCACTTCAGCATGAATGTCAGATAACTAGTGCTTGACGCTGGTTTTCAACTGAACCTGAGGTTGTAACGCAACGGAAGTAAAACAAATAAAATCTTTCAAATCGACACTCAAAACAAACAACACTTCAACACTGTAAGACAAAATGCTTACCTTTGTGCTCGCATAACAATCTTTATCTAAACAAAACATAACGATTGTAACATTTGACCAGACAAAGACTGTCGTCATTGCAGGTAACGTAACCTAAATATGTTTTACTGTAATTAAGATCAATATTAGATAAGTAAAAGCGCTACCTAACGTTGTTGATTGACATGGTCATTGGGTTATCGCATTAGGGTAATAAAGAAAGAAAAGAAAGAAAACATTTATTTGAGACTCGCACAGGACAAACGACTATAAAATAAAAAGTAACTGCTTAATCTATAAATACAGGGTACAGGGTCAGGGTAATACAGGGTATTAGTACTCCTATTGTAAAAGACCTCACATACTGCAGATTTTTACCTTATCTCTGCACTTCATTTATCAGTAGAATGAGTTCCTCAATAATAATTGTGACGGTATGCCGGTAACGAGGGTCAGATACAGATGGCCTTTAGGACGAACGAAGATTGTTATATTGTCCTTTGTTCATCCTACACGGAGTCTGATAGGTCAAGGCTTTTCTGGAGAGTATTTTAGTTTTGAGGATATTGTTGATTAAGTTCTAAGAGGTCAAGATATCCTTAAGGTACGCGACAAGGTAACCCCTGAAATTCAAATTACTAACCTAACCTTATTGAATGACTTTCATGAAATAGCCATGCAATAGAGTTAGCGACAGTGCAGGGCCACTTCTAACTGTAATTTTTCGAGGATAGTACTTTTTAGCAATTATAATATAAATGTGTGTTTCACATTCATCATCATCATCATTTCAGCCGAAAGACGTCCACTGTTGGACATTGGCCTCCCCCAAGCGTCGCCACAACGACCGATCCTGTGCTTCTCGCATCCACCGCACTCCCGCTACCCTCACCAGGTTGTCGGTCCACCTTGTCGGCCTTCCAACGCTGCGTCTTCCTGTGCGCAGTCGCCACTCTAGAACCTTTCGGCCCCATCGACCATCCGTTCTACGAGCAATGTGCCCTGCTCACTGCCACTTTAGTTTGGCGATTCTTCGGGCAATGTCGGCAACCTTGGTTCTCCTGCGGATATCTTCATTCTTTATGCGATCACGCAAGGAAACTCCGAACTCTGTTTCAGTTGTTTTAGTGAAATCTCCGAAGCGAATATTTAGTTGCAACTGTCTCCAATTAAATTGTGTAAACACCTCCTAACTAAACCCATGTGTCGATGTATGGTTTTATCTAACTTTTTTGGGACACTATCACACTATCATAAAATATAAATATTAATTCACTACATTTTTTTTTACTTCTCGTGACATTAAAAGATTATTTATTTATTAAATGCTTTATGCACAAAAAAGTACAGAGGCGGAATTAATGCCTTAGGTATTTTCTACCAGTCAACCTTTGGGTGATGATAGTGGTAGGTGCAATAAACGAGAGAGAAGACGAATACGAGAATAGATATAAGTACTAATAAACCATATATATAATACAATTATACAATTCATAATCAAGTTCTTCTTCTTTTCGATTCGATGGTAAACTCGTCAAACTGTTTGGGCCTAATAGGTGGCTACATTAATAGCAACATCGGTAGCACTCATCAAATCCTCCAGAGTGCAGGTGTATGGGCACTTGGGGCATTCTAGTATGTGGCTCATATTTTGAACAGGAGCACCGCACTCACATTGAATATCCGACGGGACGGGTCTGTAAAACCCCATTTTGCCAAAAGTTGTGTTTGCAGCGGCCTACCTGGGTTCGCAACCGATTTAGTGCTTTCCATATAGGCCACTGCAAATCGCGCCCATAATCAAGTTAAATAACTACATACCTAACTAATATAGTCAAACAATTAGTCCAAATCAAACATTAACGCTGTGATGATACTAAAGCCAACTATAATAACTTTTGGAAATTTTGACTATGACAGTTAGGAGTTATTGACACTTCGCCGTCATTAGACGAACTGACGAACGGTTGTAGATTTTAATTATTATTATTCCGTAAACAATAAACGTATTATGGTCTCCAATCATATTTTAATCAACATACAACTAGCCAAGTTACAACCGTTTCGTTACGTTTTTTTTTTCGTCGATCGCCCGATTTGGCCACGCCTCCGATTCCTTTATTCTGACGTCATCTCAACGCTCAGTCACGTGGTCAGAACAAAGGAATAAGAGGCGTGGCCGTCTCGAGGCCATCAACGAAAAGAGAATCGAAACAAAACGGTTTTAGCTTGGCTAGGGGGGCTGACCTGCAAAATGCAAAAAAAAAACTTTAAAATATTTAAATTTCGCGGGATACTCTGGGGATCCCTGGGATATAATATATTTACAGCACGCCAGTATTTTTCACATGTATATCTATATTGCAAGCTAAATTGTACCAGACTACTACTTTAGATTACGTATTGATTTTGTTTACACTTTTTATCACGGTGTTGTGATAATATATCATTTATTTTGAATTTGTTTGTTTCAGGTAAATTTCCGACTTCAGATACACAGTAAATATCGTAAGTAAAACAATTATGACGACACACACGTCTCCAAGCGAGCTTCCGAGTATCCTTGTGCCGCATAGATTTGATATACATAGAAATAGGCCATACATATTATTTAGACGGGTGCCCGCATTCAGTCTAGACTGGTTCGTCGCCACGGTCTGGAATCTAGATTGAAGTTGTCTTACAATGCCTGTTCTACAATGAAGTACTCAGTTCGCTTTGTTATTGGCAGAAAACAGTGAGTTGGTCTTGGTTGTCATTAGTTATACCATCTAACTTTGTAGTAAAAAAATTTTAGACTGATGGTTTCCTATGACTGACCACTTTTTTTAATGCAATTTTTTATTTAGGCCTCACTGTTCCACTGTTTAGTAAAGACCTTCCTCAAATTCTTACAAGTATTTTCTTTCTAGGTCTACCTCCACCTCTAACCAGTTCTAGCGGTAGTCCTCCAGGTCCTCTCGCCAACTCTTCCTAGGCCAGCCTCAGAGGCACTGTCCATCTAAATTCTAAATTAATGCTGCAAAAATTTCTTTAGCCGTTTTTTCTGTAACTGATTATGAAGAATTAAGGGCCTCTAACAAAATTTTAAAATAGCCAAACATTTTTTTGTTAATTTTAATCTACATTGAAGAATAATACCAGTCTCAGTGTTTAATATTATGTAACTTATATACAAAAGTCTCATCATCATCATCATACCTCTATAATCTATAGATTAATACTCTGTAACAGACTATAATTACAGAGTAGATATTAGAAAACTAGAGTTTCTGTTTTGGAGGGTAAGATATCGTCAAATAACTCCTCCCGCTCTGATTGAAGCGAGAGGGAGTGGGCCCCAAGCGAACCGGCGTTCGCTCTCTCATTGTTTTTCTATTGTGTCTCTAAATACGGTATTCGAAAGGTTATAGACTAAAACTCACCCGTATCCTGTGGTGACTCTTTCGAAACATTCTGCAGCCATGGAACATGTTACTTAATACACGTACCTACTTGTATGTGTATCTGGGTAGTGTTCGCTCCATGGATAATGTGGTGTCCACCCACTCTTCAGTTCATTATTCATCTTTATTTATGGGATTAATATAAAACCTTTTTAAAAACATTGTTTGTATTAGGCACGTGCTTGTAAAACATTATGATTATGTTAATTTATAATTCCAATCAAAATATTGTTCTACCATATTTGTTTATAGCATTGGCTTTTTGTGTTGTCGGTACAAATCGTCTTAACTTTGAATTTGTGAATAAATATTAACTTGATGTTTGATATTTGTCTAAGTAAATATGATTACGTCAATTAGTTTTAGCGTATTCTGTGTTTTATATCTGAAATGTTTTATTTGCTTTCTAAGTTTTATATAAATCGTGTTTCGTCCCACGTCCATATTTTACATTCAATATAATGTACAGAATTGTGTCAAGTAATTTTATCAATGTTTATAGCCGAAATAATTAATGTTGTTTAGTGTTACAGTCAATACTGTTGATTAGCCAAAACTGGCTTTAGTCAAAATTCTTATTACGTTAACACTTCTTTGTTTTATTTTAAAAAATACGGATCTTTTTAGTTTTCTTGAATCACTTCAAAATGGTCACAAAAAAATCTTTTCTAGTCATTTTTAACAATTTTTTGGTCAAAAGTACTTATGGCCTATCTACTTGCAGTTAAAAGTGATTTTGACCAATAAACATTGAACAGTTTTGACTGCGACATAGGTATATAATTTATTCCACTCTAGAAATATGCTTGCTTTCCATTATAGCATTATCTCAGTATCAATTAGACTAAACTGTTGTGAAATAGGTATACTACTTTTACTAAGTAGTATATAATAAATGCTTATTTATAGATGGACGTAACCGCCATTGCGCAAGCATTGCGCGACATTTTCGAGTACAGAAATAGTGCGAGTACGGCCTATTTATTTGGTATACAGGGTTGCCAGATTATGTGAAATGTACAAAGGTGAAATCATATATCAATGGCCTGTCACTTACTAATTTCACGACCTAGATATTTTAAAAACTCTTTTTTCACCTAAAATATACACTGCTGAGTGAATTTATGGTTGGTGTGGTACAGAAATAGCTAAATCGTTGTTTTAAGTATGTTATTATGTCAGTTTTAAGTGTCATATTCCTGTCAGATTAATAATAATCCCTTACACTCTTCTTATGACACCTGTAGGGGCTAATAAGGGGTACTTACACGACCACCTATCTCTACACGTTCAAACGCCTATAATTTTACAAAGAAGCCATGGTTTCCAAAATATAGGGTAGCTGTAAGTGGGCAACCATCAGCCGCGCGTGTTAGTAAGTCGTTGGCGTCCCTCAAGCAAGACCCATTCTCTTTCTATTTTGAGTAATGGGTAACTGGTCTGACTTGTCTTGTTTCAAGTGATATCTGTCGCAATCTTGCAGCAAGGACCCTGTATAAACAATAAATTGTTTCTTTAGGATCGGTTGTGTTTCACTGGTGCTATAGTTTTATTGGGTCGTCAAACACCGGTTCGTGACCAGTTTTTGCACGTGGGCTTCCTTTGTAACTGTTATTGCTAAATCAAATTATGTGACATTATTTATTTGAGAGCAATTTGTTCTCAGAATCTTGTAGGTAAATTCTAAACTAGTGACCCGTCCCGGCTTCGCACGGGTGAGGGTTATATACATAAATCTTTCTCGTTTAGTGCTCTTTCTATTAGTGAAAACCGAATCAAAATACGTTACGTATTTTAGGAGGAATTAGCGGATAAACAGACAGATGTGGAAAGTGATTTTGCTTTTTATACTATGTAATGTTAAGATGGTGACAAAGCAGTTATTACTTTCTTACATCCTGATCCAGCAATAAAATCATCACCTAAACATCACACGAACTTTCAATTCGAGCGTTTATGAAAGTACTCGCGTGCTCGCTAATTAATGAATCGATATCAGTCGAACGCATTAGCAGATTTGATTAATTACAACCGACGAACGTGTTTTCGTTAACACAATATTGCTGTAACTTACATAAAATTCTGACTAATTAGCCAACCGTACTGGAAATTGCAACGAAACTGTATTTGTAATTTAAGGCGATGGTGATTAATTAAAAATCCGGCCAAGTGCGAGTCGGACCCGCGCACGGAGGTTCCGTACCATCCGTAGCAAAAAACAACAAAAAAATCACGTTTGTTGTATGTGAGCCTTTGATGATCCTTAACTATTTATTTTAATCTGTTTTTTAGTATTCGTTGTTATAGCAGCAACTAGAAGAAATACATCATCTGTGAAAATTTCAACTATCTATCACGGATCATTAGATACAGACGGACAGACAGAGGACGCGGACGGACAGCGGAGTCTTAGTAATAAGGTCCCGTTTTACCCTTTGTGTACGGAACCCTAACACCGGGATCGCACTGCGAAATAATTCAATGTTTTAATGGCATAACGAATAATTCAATATGACTGAAAAATTCATGATTTATGCGCACAACCTTAAACAATTGCGTAAATGTGGCCTGGATGGATCACTATTAAGATATGTGTTAGAGACTTGCGTGTAGACAGACTGGCAGGGATGTCTAAGATTACTGTAGCTATGAATGAGAGACGAAAATATCTCACAAGAGAATGCATGATTTACATTCTTTAATGAGTAACACAGTCAATATCAATTGCTGTCAGTATAGATGCATTACGACGATGAGTCAAATAAAAACACAACGCAATAAAAAAATATCTATGGCACGTTTTCTATTTACGCAGTTAAGTGGGCGATAATCTGTGCCCATGACGCCAGAATGAGGCATTATCACCCTAAAAACAAACGCATATCACACTTAATTAACCAGTAAAATTCCAGCCTAGTACTGGGACTGCACCCTCTGAGAAGCAGAGGTTGCAGTCTTAGCGGGCGCGTCTCATGGGGCGGGTTCAGATCAAACCAGACTTCAAGACCTTTATACTAATGTGAGCCTGTGAGAGGCATGGGAGTCCGCTGGAGGAGAAAAGCAACGGGCTGATTGATCTGGCGTTACTTCAGGGAAGTAGCCTATGTCTTTTGGCTAAAAGGTGAATGGAGAGGTGAGTTAAAGCCTAGCTGAGAATACAGAAGTTTTGGAAGGAAGAAAGAGAATTATTTGCCCTGCAGTGGGATAGAACAGGTAGAAAATAAATAATAATGTCAGACAAAGATAGCAGAACCGACAGCTTATCGGATCGCAATTTATTTATAGTGATACCCGCTCGTGATATTTACCACACTGAAGATTGTGTCGACCTTTGTAGAACCCTTTGGAATGCCATCTCTGAACCTTACTATGTGTCTGATATTGCTTTTCATTTAAACATGCAAGATGTTTTTTAGTGAGTATTAAATGATAAATTATATTTATTTTGCAAATAGGTTTTCAAAATTTATTTATTTAATCTTCATGCAACATAAAGTACAAAGGCGGACATAACGCCTTGGGCATTTTCTACCAGTCAACCTAGGATGGTAAAGAGATAATATGGTAGGTAAATAAAAGAAAATTGAAAAAAAAAAAAACATCTTACACGTCAATTTTTTCATCAATTTAAACTAAATGAGGCCAGTATTTCCTAGCTGATCCTGAGAAGAAACACCGAAACAAACTCAAAGCTCAAAGTCCATACAGCAAATATGTAATGGTCAAAACATGAAAACCATGCAGATTGGTGTCTGAGGTGGTCTTTTGAGGTAAGATCCACACAAAAATTTGAGTGGACCTGTCCAGTCAGTGCAAGCATTTGTCGGTATTCATGTAGCTCAACTCGGGACTACTAAGGAGCTCAACGATTTGACGAACTATTCCAAAGAAAATACCAATGTCTTTTCTCACCCGCACTCAAAACTGCCAGAAATTACGTTATAATTACAGAAAAGGAAATGGCTTTGTATGTTGTGATTCCCGACACTGGGGGGCCGTACGCCCTCGAAATTGTAGAATAATTACCATTTCAACACGATCCAAAATCTATATCAGTTACTGAATTATTACTGATAAATCATGTTCTTCGAACACTACTATTAAACTGATTGTTGTAATTGATTATGATTACGACAAGCCGTAAGCAGTACTGACTACACCATTTTGTTGGCTGCTCAATTTATTCTGTAAGCTTGTAACCGAACACCGCGACTAATCGCAGTCGATCGTGCGTTAATCGCAGTTACGGACAAAGACACGTAATTCCAATTGCCTTTTGTTTCTAAGTGACAAATATAAAGGTGAAATTGAAAAGGGAAATCGAATTAGAAGCTGGTGTTTTGATATCTGTATGTCTAAACGACCAACAAACCGCAGCCTACAAAGATAGGCAGATCAGGTCTGCTCCACACTGGACATCTATTTGCACGTCGCACTAGATGACGCCAATAACAAACACAGATGGCGAGATACCACCAGTAAGAGGCTGATCCAACGAGAACTTCACGACCCTCAGTAATGAGGAATACGACGTTAGGAGGAGGAGTAGGAGCCGTCCAAATCAGTTCTGAGACTTGACTAACAGACATGATTTATTATTTCATTTCTGGTGAAACGTAGAGTATACTTTATAGTACCTACACCGAGATAATAGTCATATAAATGTATTTAAAATATCTTTGCCATGAGAATACTCTTAACGCTTCTTTCTTTTACCCTCTCCGACCACTTCGATCGAGACATAGGGTCGTAATCGTCAAGGTTCTTGTTTTTAGGCCTGCCTCGGTGACGATCCTTGATTTGCAGGCACTGACGCCGGTTCTGTGTGTGATATTGATAATTGATTTGGGACTCTCGACTCTTGGTAACAAGAAGAAGAACGTGGGATTTAATTTTACCCGCCGTTACTTTTTTTATTTTATTATATATGCTAGTGCTAGACTGCGATCCCACCTGATAGTAAGCAGTGATGCAATCGGTGATGGTGAATCGCACTAGTTTATTTAAAGCTTATCCTCTCGGGGGGTTTTGAAACTAAGGTTTGTTGTTCAATAAACCACTGATAGCAGCTTATAAATAATGTTTTACAGTATAACTGCAGTCTGGTAATTGAAGAGGAATGGCGTACAATTGCTAGGGGCAATGTTTTCGCTATTGAGGCCAATCTAACGAGTTGTTCATCCTTCGACGTCGTTCATTACTCTTTAGAGCTGATTGTGCTATACCTTTGTAAGTTGTATTTTCTTTTCTGTATTGCTAATTGTGACAGAGACACTTACCTTTGTTACTTTCAGTAAAAACTGTCCTGCATTTTATGCAGAAAAGACCACATATCTTAGGTGTGTGTATATGTTTGTTACGTCTTCACGCTCGAACGACTGAACGGATTTCGATGAAATTTAGTACACGGATAGACTATATCCTGGAATAGCACATAGGACTTTTTATCCTGGGAGTATGTTATCTGAGGATTATTTATTATGAAGCTCGTGAAGCCGCTGGCAGGAGCTAGTTTAGTTATAAATATCTCGCCCTCATCGCTCATTTGTATCGGAAGACGCAGCGTTGGAATGCCTCCCACAAGGTGGATCGATGGCCTGGTGATGTGAGACGCAAGGACCGGTAGTTATGGCGGCACTTGGGGAGGCCTATATCCAACAGTAGACGTTTATCGGCTGAAATGATGTTGATGATGATGCTCACTATGGGGGTGGTGTAATATCTCTTTTTCTTCGATTTATTTTTCTATTAGTGGCCATCTCAGTAGTTACCCCCTTTCTAGCCATGGGTTTCTCATAGTCAGTCCAGTATGTATTGGCGTGAATTAATTTTACCATTTTTATTTCTCTTTAACATTCTTTCGATGACTTTCTGAGTATTATGAAGAGGATTTATAATATTAACTTGCAATTTTTAAGGAATTTTATCTTTTGAAACTTGATATCTACCAGGACGTTAATGGTAGGATAACAGTAGCAAGGATGTCCGTTCTCGGCATACGCGACAAGACCCACATTTTATTCATACCGTCAATTCCTTAGTACATTATGTATTTCTATCCCCATTTTCGTAGCAATAGGTACCTACTGACATGGATACATAATAATATTTTCAATGACTTCTCGATTTAAATGACCATCTTAAATTATACTGATCTTGCCCAAAATTAACTTTTTTTCAATAAAATGAAGACAGTCTTCATATGTTACGTCTTAAAAATATGGTAATAACGAATCTCATACTTACCATTCTGAAGGAAAGCAATAAATAAACAGTTTCATCATTTTACCTTTTCTTTTTATTTAATAATCATAATTCACTATTTTTGCTCATAATTTTGCTGTCACTAATTCTCTTAATATTTCATTTTAATGTATACATTTATTTTAGTATGTAATATGTCTGTTTATTTCTGTCAACTAAATGTTTATCTTTTTTAATGCACCAAGTGCAACCCCATTTTGTATCCTGACAATCTCTGTCCATTACAGACTAGAAAAGATCGCGGGTTAGTTTAAGTTTCCCATTGTATTGTTTAATATGTTATCTTGGTTTATTATATAAAGTATATTATTCTATTAAATAACTTGAAAACGAATTACTCTACAGCAAAGTCACTCTCGTTCCTTGTGACTTTGCTGGAGGATCAGGAAAAAAGTTCCTGCCTCTTTATATTCCGTTTTCGTGTAGCTAGCTTAATATGTCCCGTGACAAGCAAAAACATTTTTTTCATGATCCCTTTCCTGCGTGCCATCACGTATAACGATACGAAATCTCTTCAATCAACGTTTTTCCGCGGAGAAAATCTTATTATAACAATCCATATTGATCGTACACATAAATACAAATATAAAGTACATCGGATAGGTTCGATTTGCGTATAAACTTTCACACGAAACCACATTTTCAACCGCAAATTTTCTACAACACAATGCTTTTGCAACTGTTTGCTTGCTAACACAAAACGTCTATTTTAGATAAAACTAGCTTTTACCAACGGCTTCGGCCGTGTGAAAGTAGAAAATATACTCCTATGTCACTGATTGATTTTTCTTTTATTAAGGTGAGAAATCATCTAATGACTTCTTCTGCTTTAGAGTGGAGCGCGAGGGCGTGTTAGACCTTTACTGACTTACACCACACCCTCAGTTGCCTTTTGCGTTCTAGGACCACGAGTATCCTTTTCATATATTTTCACGTGACCCTCAGGCATCGGCCCTGCTGGGCTCCTACGGTTTTGCTGACATCTCTTTGAGGCGCGCGTGGAACATTACACCCCGTCGACGACTCGGCTACGAAACCGAGTCATCATAGTCGTCCTGTAAGGATATATCCTTATAGGACGAGCAGACGGCGAGTTAATTTCTAAATGATAAAGTAGCATTCTACTGGTGAAACAATATTTTCAAAATCATAAACTTTTGAGTTTATTCGTTACAAACAAACATTACGAATCTTTCCTCTTTATTCCCTGCCGGAGTCTGTGTTCCCTGATAGCTACAACCCCCCGAGGTTGTAGCTATCAGGGAACACAGACTTCTTTCGTCTTAAAGTCAAGAGTGAAAAGGTTACTTCTAGGCAAGCGTGCTCCATCGTCGGCCACATCATCGCTTACCATCAGGTGAGATTGTGGTCAGACGCGATCCTATCAATAATAAAAATATATATATATATATATATATATATATTATTATAGATGTTTATCGACTTTTACTTGAAGACCACAAACTAGTAAACATTTAGAAAGGATTTTTCTCACGATCGACTTATTTGGAACTTGTCTGGATAACCATAAACTGTGAACATCGTAGTTAGCGGTACTTTAGACGCATATTTTATGCACTTTGAGAACCTACCCGCCCTTGGAAAACCTGTACTCATATCCATATGTAGGAACAGTTTATAATTTCTATGAAGCAAATACTAACCATCTTAAGTTAAGCGTATCCATTAAAAACTAAATCTTAAATTCAGAAGGAGAACACGACGCATAGGCAGACTTGGTCTTTAGACTGTAACGGAGATGTTTGCTCATATTTTAGATTATATACTGCTTCTGGCCACGGAAATAACAACTTTCCTCAAGAAAGTGAGACAATTCTAAAAAAAAAATGTACTTTCCGTACAAAGTTCATAATTATCAACAGCACATCAAATTAATTGTGGCAGGTCATTTTTTTTTGACACTATTTATCCATCTTTTTTTGGTCTCCTCTCCCCATCCATCCACATGTGTACTAATAACTCTTTTAGTAAGATTCGTTTCCTCCTCCTGGTACACCGTAACAAGATAATCGATTCGCTTTCAAATTTTCAATCACTGGCGCCAAGAAAGAATAAAATAGAACAGAAATACTTTTATTCAGGGCAGACACAGCACAATGGTTACAAACACAATGTAAAAAACATTTCTTACTCCATCCGTTCTCGTCACTCCGCACACCCATCTCAATATTCTCTCATGGACTTTCCACCATCAAAATTCGCAATACCTATGTCACGAAAGGTCGTCACAAACTATAAGTCAATGTTAAATCTATAAAAATAAGTCCTAAGCGATCTCTATCAATCACGGAGCTATGATCGATGGTACATTTATATTTTATCTCTCATGACCCATTCAGATCGACTTGGGAGGTCAATGGCAACATTGAAATACCTAATCGATTCTCGAAGCACTGATCAAGCTCGTTCAGATACTAAGGTTTTTAGGTTACAGTCGTGAATAATAGAATCTTGTGTTGTAAAACCTAGTGGCTGAATTTCATTTGACAACGATTTAGTCGTGTCTAGCCAACTATAAAGTTTTCTCGTTTATTTGTTTGTTTCTAGTTTACAGTTAGCATCGATTTAGCTCTTTCTTGAAGACTTACTTAACTATTGAACGATAACTTTTTGGGAAACTACTCGGCAAATAAATTAGCCATTAGCCTTCTACGAATCGATCAATGTCCACACAGTTATAAGAGAATATTTCATTCAAAACTCAACAATGCACGGTAATCATAACGCAATAACGTAACAAAAGACGTTACGTTTCCATAAACTTATGAAATGGTTTCCAACATGGCCACGCGTGGTGACCAAGCGAAAGTGAGGTGACACTTAACAACAAGAATTTTCACTTTTACGACCTTCAAAATAAATTCCCCATAAGTCTGTGGTGACTTAACAAGGTCACACGTTACGTGTGAAAACGAATATAGAATTTTACGTTTAAATTCTTGATTGGTATTTCCTAGAGACCGATCGAAAGTTCGGTTTCATTTTCGGCCATCTGGTTTCGGCTAGAGTTTCGGTATCGGCCAAAGAGGGTGAAATATTTGGCTCGACCGAAACTAGCATCTTAGAAGTGACTGTTGTGATAGATACCTAAAAACTGACTGACTGGTTCATCTATTTATGTTAAGTATATTTTTTGTGTAATCGTTGATTTATTCGATTATTTAATATTGTGAAAAAGTTATAACTACATAATTTACCACAACAATATCGAAATAATTTTTATGTCATTTCTGTAACCGCATTAGTTACGGTTTCCGTTATAGCCGAAACTGGAAGAGGAGCCGAACATTCGGTTACGATTTCGATATCGGCTGCAAATCGTGTTTTAATCGTTCACTAGCATTTCCATTTCCTTAGTCTAAATTGTATATTTATAAGTCAATTATAGCTTACTAGCTTCGCTTGCTTGAAAGTCAAAAATCATGATAAAAAGTATCATAATAAATGCGTGATAGATTAACATCAATAATATTAATTAGAATTCTTGCTTGATACTTCTATTTTCGATTTCCTCTGTTTAATTGTAAATATATAATTTATAAGGTAACAGTTCATTGTCATTATTATTCAATGCCATACCTAATTAAAAGTTCATAAACGAATTAAGGACGCTCTTAAATTCGTCTGACCTTTCAAAGTTCCTCGAGTATCCTTGCTCCATACAAACTTTCTTCGATAAATCATTTCGAAAAATTTATGCGAATTAATCACTTCAGAATATAAAATCACTCTTCTAAACACAATTAATTTAATATTGCGATTTTCTATTGAATTATTGTACAAGTGAAAGCTTATCGATTATGTTCATTAATTTAAATGACTTTACTATTTCCAATTTTTTACTTCGTTCTACAAATATTTTATGCTTTAGCTACAAATGTTGCAAAAATAATTGGAGAAACGCATGAGGTTTAAACGCTTCCTTATAATATAACTGTAAACAAACCGTACTTAATGACTAACACAAAAACCTAGAACGGAAACATCTCCGAATTGGAATTTCCTTTCATTAACCGCTAAAAAACATCATACGTCCTGCACAATGTCCTTTATTAGCATTGCAGTGACTGCGTATTTGAGTAAAGGGCCCTACAGACGGGCGTGACGCGACAGGGTGAAGCGACATCTATGGCGCCACATATGACTAAACTACGAAATTCTTCATCGCGCAATAAGTCATACAACAGCCTCATGTCTCGGGTAGTTGCCCAATCCAGACACCAGAGACTCCCGTTCCAACGGAGGTTTACAGGACTTTACACCCTGTTCCGCATACCCCCCAAACTGGAAACTGGCAATTCTGACGTGAACAACGAATTTTCATAGAACTCTCCTGTCTATTGCATTTGCACGTTAAATTTTATAAATTCTCGATGGATAGACTTCTTTTTCCTCTTATGATTTAGCTTGGCTTCTCCAGAAATGTGTGTTTTTATAATCTTTATTTACATAAGACGTTTAAATAATTGTTCCATAACTCAGCTTTACAGATGACACGTTGTCTTAACGTTTCCGCATTGTCGCATTTCGTCTGCCTGTGGATACCTTAATGGCCGTCTGTTATATTACTCAGAGAAACAATGCTACTCAAGCTATGAATGCTATGCCCTGCACACCTGTGCTTCACTCATTGTTCATTCCCGCAGCTGCCAGCTCTTGAGATCATCAAGAATACTTTATGGTTATTGTCCTAACATCGACATATTAGTTTATTGGTATCGAATTGATGTTATAAATGTATTTGTGGCTTTTCGTTCAATGTGTTTGGCGCCAGACTGGTGTTTGAAAATTTATTTCTTTGGTTGTTGCCGCATGAAATCTTTATTATTTAGCTGTTGGGCTAAGGGCTCCCTCAAATCCTTCTTTATGTATTTTAATCATGCGCAACGTCGAACCAGCCTTTGGGACAGGCGTGTAGATCGTCTCGCTTGGGCAAAATAATTGCAGTTAATAATAGTAAGTTTGTACGGAACCCTCAAGGCGCGAGTCCGGCTCGCACTTGCCCATTTTTTTTTTTTTACTCTGTGTGTGATCTTTAGTGTTAGCAGCAAAAAGACGATGGATGTGGTAAATAAATTTACAAAACTACATAATTTAAAACTGAACATCAAAACAGCGAAAAGTAACATGCAGAAAACAACCAAAATCGATACTGTGAAACATCGAAAAACGTTATTTCTGATGTGTCAGTTCATGATTCAATGTCTGATATTTATCACGGGTTTTAGTCAGAAACAAATATACCGTTATGCACTCGCTGGACTGTGTTTTGACATACGATGTTTTAATTTAGTGAGTGACCACTTCATACGTATCTGAATATTCTTTGAAGCGGACTTTAGATCGATTTTTCAGCGAATTTTATTCCATCGCAGATTTGGTTTAGAAGTTTCTAGATATGCTGTCTTTTATCTTCTTATTTTTTTATCTGGAAAATCGTCAAATAGCTCCTCCTACTCTGGATTAAACGAGAGGGAGTGTCAGACTTTCACAGGCTAATAAAACCCTTTCTCTGTTCCTCCAGTTGCCCTTTGCGTTCAAAAGTAGCAGTATTTTCTATTATGCAGGTTATAAATTATAATTATATAAGTTATCTCCTAGCCTTTAGTAGTGTTAACTATAGTATAAGATATTAGTATTTATTATGCCGGCTTATTTCGTAGCATATCAAAAGCTAAGCATACTGTCATCAAAATATAATGTAATATAATATATTTATAGAAACATTAGATATCTTCTAGGATGTCATAATCATGCACAGCTATTAAATCTAATATTTCAAATGAAAAAAAGTAGCATCAAAGGGAAACATCGCGAAATTACTCAAAATAGAACTTTGTAGTTGTAGAAACTTTCAATTCTTTGTACTTCAAAGTTTACAAAAATTTAATTATAGTTGAAAATTCAAAGCATTTACAATGACACTTGGTGTGTATTAACAAAGAAAATTACTTCAGTACTACGGCTAGTTTGTTAACAAATTAAACACCATGTACTCGGCTAGTACTTCGATATTATCGTGTATTTATCTCGCCCTTACTTAGCTACTTAAGTATAGGTAGCCTTGCCACGGCGCAGGAAGTCTTAATTGTACCTTTAATTAAACCAGTTTTAAGGAGAGTATATCTTTGTTCTGTGGCTACAGTTTTTGCCACATTTTCGAACGTACCTATTCCGTATAATTACATAGTTGTACACTTAATGGCGTATATACCTTGTTATGTTAACATTTTCATGTTAATTTTATTCAGGTCGGTGCCCCAATTCCGTTAGAAAAAACTGCAATCGCAAAACAATTTGGCAATGATTCATCATTATACGTTTGTGTATGGCAATCTTTACTTTGAATGTAGTGTTTCCTTATACATAGATAAAGTCTCAATGTATCGATAAGATTGCTTTTTATTATACCTCATTTTTTATTGAGAAAGTCCTCTATCTTCGTTCCGCGAAATATTGGAAAAACAAAAGAAAAACTCGCGATTGATCACTCGATATAAGCGAAACACTTTATCGGAGCTATCATCTCAACGCTTGGGGGAATATGGCGTGAAAGCAAATAAGTGCACCATGTATGTAATGGCCACATTTCCCATAAATACGTTGACACTCGTCACAGTTTTCACTCGGGGACAAAGCATAATGGTGCAATATGGCGACTTTCAAAAAATCTGTTCAGACGCCTGACAAAATGATATCCGGTTTGCGCAATGTACTGCGCGTGCACATGTGACCAGATCATCTGCGTGCGCGCTTTGAGCTGTCCGCGTAGAAAGTGGGCGTTTTATCGCGGATAAGTAGGCGTTTTTTTTGTCGCATTGTCGTCTGTTGCAGCGACTTTCCTAGAACCAGACAGACTACTTGTGAGAAGGGCAGCGAGTTGACTTGAAGGCGTGCAAGAAATTTTGATCATTGTTTATTTATTTATTTTTTATTTGGCTCTTCAACAATGAGTACACTATTAAATATAAAGGGAAACAATACGAACTTAAGTCTAAGTGCCCCATCACTTAAAGAAGAGCACTACATGCACTATTAAATACGCCTTAACAGCTAATAATAATTAAAACAAAGAAAAACAAAAACACAATAAAAAATAAACATCAAAACAGAACAGAACAGAATGAAAATAACATTAAATTTAAATTTGGACAAACAGAATTTGTTCGATCTTTTATACCGATTGCCTCGATTCACTAAATACGCATGAATATGTGTCGTCGAATTGACCGAACCCCCTTCAGTTTGAGCTGAAGATGGACGGCCTGAATGAATATCCCTAATATCATTTTCACAATAGACCCTTTTATCTTTTGTCCTGAATGAGATTATTCTAGTCAAATGTAACAGTTTTTCTATCCATACATATAAAAGCTGCTTATATTAAGGATCGGCTTAGCTAAGTTGTCGAGAATAACTTTACCTTTACATAGTTTACATCCACGATTAAATTGCCGGGGCGCGCGCAACGGAGCGACGGAACTTAAGTTTCTCGCTCCCAACTCTATTATAACGATGCACGCTCCGCACAGCATGCGTTGCACAACTCTAGATCGTATCTCCTCATCGTAAAGGCGACTCTTCAGTAAATTAAGGTGCAGTTGGTGTCGATTGCTTTTCACGCTGTACGGAATATGATTTCATTCGAGCAGGGAAAGCAGTGGTATATTGCTTTCGCGTATATAAATGTTTTAAAACGTTGACCTGAAATTAAAAATGTCTGACGGATTGCTTTGGAAACTCCACGATGGTTACGTCGTGACAGTTTGGCTTACACATACATTCTTTTGTCGATGAAACGGAAACTTGGAACGTTTAAACAAAAACTATAGAAGAATATAATCTCTTGATCTAATTTATTCCGTGATGTATTCAAAGCTTATTCACACAAGGATATTATAGTCGTTTAGGCGTAAACAGAAATCAGAAAACATTGAACCCATGAATATTAATGGTGGCTACAACGGAAAAATGTAAATGTCTATTCGCCAGACTATGATCATCGATCCATGACGCGTCTGTCTCTCCGAATGTTAGAACAAAGATGTATATGAGCTTAGATGGATACAGAATTAATTATATAATTAGATGGTTGAGTGATAGCTCTTGGTAGATAAGTTAACCTTTGCTCTGGTTCTTGGTATTCTACTTAATTTTTTGTTGGCTTTTTTATTAGTCCTTGGGCAAAGATTTAAACTTGAATTTCCAATTTGACTGGTGCTCTAACAATGCCTGAGTTTAAACATATCAATGATTTTATACAATCGCTAAGTGACTTCAAGTTAAACAGTCCAAAGACTAAAAAGGATGTAACAATATCAAAGATCTTATATTAATTCCTTATACCGTAATAGATAATAGAAATTCGTGATGGAGAAACGAGATTGAGCACATTTGGCATTCGTAAACGGCGAGAACTGAGCACGAATTGTTGATAACACTTCTCCGGCCACTGAATATTACATTCAAGCAGAAATATTCGAGAAACAGCCTTATTTACGAGAGTTTCTGAACAAGGTCGAGAATTTCATGATTAATCGAGAAATTACGAGGACATTTCTCAAAGTTCACTACGCTTCTGAAGCCTCTTCGGGCTAATAAAAAAGACGTTTTGGTACGTATTTGTTAGGATAAACGTAACAATAACATTATCAAAGTATACAATAATAATAACTTTGTTATCTTATCCGTTATCACAAACGTGAGGAGACCTCGATTACTTGGAGGACAACAATACATTTTGATACATTCTCGCCGTATATTATCTGTGACGGTAACATCGAGAGTGTTCTTTGTTGCATCTTTTAGTAATACCATTTTTGAATGCTTCACTGACAGACCAGTGTCACTTTTAAGTCCTACCATATGTATCTAAGACTATCTTTGTCTAGAACACAATCTATATTGAACAATCCCGCAGCCCTGACAGATTGACGGTATCCATTAAATGCCACTAATAATAGCATAATCAGCTTTATAATTTTCCCCCTACTGGGACTCAGACCTTTTGTCTAGGAGCGGGAATGGACCGTACGTAATCGACCACGCGGTCCCAGTGCGAATTGATGGAGGTCACAATGTCTTTGAGTTTTTGATTCTAGGACATGCTGGTTTTCTTATAATGTTTTCGTTCAACGTTTTGAAAACAGTGGTTCACTAATAGATACAGCAATAAACGAGAAAAGTTTATGTATATAAAATGCACCCGAACGAAGCCAGGGCGGGCCACTAGTAATTAATATTGCACGTTTCAAAAGTTATATGATTTCACACAAAACCGTGTATAAAAATACGTATTCGTATAAGAATTTTAACATAAACAGCAACGTTACGTGTGCATGCATAAGCACGCATTAGCTTATACAACTTTGAAACCCGTATACCGTGCCAAAAACCTCTGAAATTAAAATACGGTGCAAAGATCTTGAGCCTAGATTCTAGGCCAGACATTTATCGTTCAAGAATGAGTTACACTGCTTTAAACGGCTACCACCTCAGTTTCTCGCCCGCAAATACTACAGATAAAGTTACTTAACAAATAGACGTCATAACTTTGATTTGTTAATCTTTCTAACTCTCTGGAGTCTAGACGGTAAAACATTGTAGTTAAGAATGTATTAGCGATTGCCACTCTGTCTGGAAAGAGTGTTGATTGATGGCCCGTTATTCTCATTGTCTTGGTAGACGTTTAAATCTGTATCAGCAATGAGCGTGTAAATGATTTGACGGTAATGGAATGACTATAACTGAATTACGATTTGATCTTTGACACAAGTTTCTATTTTTATTGATGTTTCACTACTGACTAGTCATATGAAAGAAAAGGAAGTTAGTGATTTCGTGAAGCACAGGATAAAATGAAAGAACAAAAAACGTATTGAACCGACCCCAAATAACACGGAACATGGTCAGGAAGACGATGATGATGATGTTTCACTACTGGTCAAAGGCTTTTCTACACTATTTCCACTTTTCACGGATGTTTGCTGTTAAACACACACAGATAGTTGTTCCCGGTCTGGGTCTCTTGTGTATGTGTGTTTAACTGTTTGTAAACGCACCCACGATACAGTTGTAGTGTAAGGGTACCTAATTCCTACTGTGCATGTTACATCTAAGTTCTTGCCATTTTTGTCTAGGTCTGTCCCCACTTCGTTTTACGACAACTATAGTACTAGACATCAAGATTAACTAGAGAGCGGATGTAACTCTTCAAGAATTTTCATTTAGATAAGTACCGCTGCTGCACCTGTAGTAACAGATATCATTATTATGACACATAACGATAAGAACTGATTGCGGATGCATACATAACTGCGTAGGTCATGGCATACGTGCATTGGCATCGCATCTATGTCTTTATGACTCATTAATGACTTATTGGGAAGCTATGGTTTCCTGGTGAGATTGCCGACTTCCTGTCAACAATAGTCATAAATTATTTGAAGATGAGGCAAAAGTGGAACAGGATCTAGAATTGTTTTGTTGTATGTATGATAATTTGTAATTGATACTTCCAGGTAAGTTGTTACACATTTGTCTTAGCGTTTTCCCAGACAGTATGGGATTCCACGTTGTAATAGGAAAGGCCAATGTCGCTTGGTATGCAGTTAATATTTCATCATCTTGATTTTAACCCATAATCATCCACTGCTGACTCTCTCTTTTCTTCTTCCATGGGTCCCAGTTTCGTGCACCCCTCAGCCAGGTGTTTACTGCGACTTTGGCGGTATGGTCTATCTAATGCGATTACAGATTTCATTAATATATTTACAGTATGTAATTGACCTAGTCTGTAGTAGTCCCCTGCTAACAAGATTACTTTTAAGTACCGACAAAAACTTTCAGTCTGCTTCCGACTCTGCTGTCTGTTGTACTGAGATCGACGGTTTGTCTGGATCATCTCAATAGTGTCATCCTTATCCACACATCTCTGCGAACAGGTGGGTTTTTTCATTCCTTCATTCCTTTATCTTCACTCTTTGTCATGTCTCTTTATAGTTCGTTATTCGTATTGATCATCACCAATATCTTCATTCATCTACATGTTATTATCTGTTAAGCAATTGAGCTCTATGTCTTAGTTATCTTCTGTATCTTCATCCTGGTTTATGTTTCAGCTCTGTGTGAGGTACTACTGTGATCATAAAATAGATTACTATTGAAGTACTTAAAACCAATGAGATCAGATATCCATTACACTGATCCAATAACCTTGCTACTAATTATGTTTTTTCTAACGGCTGCCAATTCTTTCAACCACTTAGTGATTAATGCCTGTTTTGTCCTTGTAACGTGACAAGGCCTGTGTCGATTAGTTTTTTTTTTGTTAATTGTTGATTGTTTTTGTAATAAATGGAAAGTGTTAGTTGGTCAAGTTCGTTTCGGACACGTTGCTTTCTTGTGTTGGGTTCTGCACTTCCTTGTGGTTATAGATTTTCAATGCTAGATGTGTAGCTTGCAAGTAAAGCACACATATTTGTAATAAAACCTTTCTTTCTCAACTTAAATAAAAATTAGAACAGGTACGGCCATGGTACGGCAAGCATAGTTAGTGCAGTTTTTGTGTGATTGAATACTGCGTTGTGTGTCGTGAGTTCGATTCCCGCATGGAACAAATATTTACATGTATGGCCTTCAGATAGTTTTTCCGGGTCTGTTTAATATTTGTGAATCTACATGTTTATAAACGCATCCACGATACTGAAGTCATTCCTAGTATGGAGCAAAGTTTTTTTTTAAATGGCGTAACAATAAGTCATAATTCGATGAATTCTAAAATCACATACCTGATACCTCTTTAACCAAACAATCCAGCTTATCATTCTAGATTTATTTTACAAATTAGCCAGTATTTAATGACTAATCATAATTAGCTGAGTTATTGTCTGTCAGTGATTAATAATTACCAGAAAGACAATCAATTGAGACGCCGGATATTGTGTTATCAGTTCGAGGTACAGTTAAGCTGTAGCGCCAGTCGCCGTCAACAATCTTGATGTATGGCTATCTTTGTTTTCCTTGCGTGATCAAATCAGGAATGAAGATATCCGCTGGAGAGCCAAGGTAATAAATATAGCCCGAAGAATCGCCTAACTTAAGTGGTTGTTTGCACAACACATGGTCGATAGGGCCAAAAGGTTCTGGAGTGGCGACCGCGTACCGGAATACACAGCGCTGGAAGATTTCCGACAAGGTGGACAAATACCTGGTCAGGGTTGCGGAATCCGATGGATGCGAGACGCACAGGACCGGTCGTTTTAGCTGAACTTGAGTAGGCCTATATCCAGCAGTGGGCATCTTTCGACTGAAATGATGATAGGTTTTGAACATTGGGTGCTGATTTCATTATTACGCGTCGACTGCGAACTCATGTCATGATACCTACAGTAGGTATCCGTTAGTTGCAGTGATTTCTTATATGCTTTTGTCTCCCTCTTTTCCTGCCATCTTTTGCAAGCCCGCGCGCCTTCCTCTAATTACCATAGTTAGATTTTTCACAAAAAGTAAAGCTAATCTGAAAAACAAAAAAACATATTAACGATCTACTTACTTGCTATTCGGTTGATATGCAGCCGTTTCTGTTTACTATACAAATATTCTACCATGCTAAAGTTCAAAGGAAATAAATGGTCTAAAAATTTAAATAAAGTCGATATCACACATTTATGCATATTACGTAATACATAATTCATCCGAATTTGGAAGCATACAATTCTCCAGGCTACGAATATAATACTAACGATACATTTTCAATATGTAGGTTAGGTAACTAAATTAAATAGGAAATAGGTATGTAAACGTTTGTGTTCGCCAATATCTGAACAGAACCACACCAAGATAACCGTCGGTGATAAAATTTTATTACGTTCTGTGACACAATTCCTTTAGTATCATCCATAAATATAATCAATAACTCAACGATGCTTTCTTCACTTATACTTCTGACTCGATCACCGTTGCTACCAAATCCTACTCTGACCTTTAATTGTTCATTTAATTCTCAGTGTAATCCCATAATCTACATAACATGGTCATCGGGCAATTTGCTGTCGCGCCGTCTGACCAAGAACTGGGGCAAAACAACGGGCCTTTTCATCCTCACTTCAGTCCTCTGAATCATTAGCGAGTACACCCACATTTGCAAACCACTGTCCTCATTACAAGAACGTTGGCCCAATCAATTCGTCATTATAATCGCTACAGCGTGCGAATAAAAAATGACACCTACACGCGCCGCCGAATTTGGCGCGAAGAAAAACAATGGCTGCCATAACGGAGCGCACATTGTACCGGCGGGAAACCAGAATATGTGTCACACGAGCTTTGTGTCATGTCAAACATGTCATCTAGTCCGCTCTCAGTTTTGGGCGGGTCGTTAAACTCGACATTTAACAACCAAGCAATTAACATTTTAAAAATTGGAACCGTTTGAAGAATTGTGTCAACTCTGATACAGTGAGTGCACATGTGTGTTAGTCTTGACTCTTGAAGTATTACGTTCACAGCCTTTGTTAGAGACTGCATATATTACACATGTGTTGCAAACGTCGCATTTTCTGGAATCGATACTAAATGTCACTTTCACATACATCACCATGAATAAAAGTCGTTAGGTAAACAAAATTTATCTCGTCGTCGAATACGACATGAAACTTCTCCAAACGGATCTTGGACAGGAAACCGACTCAGATTCATTTAATTACATCGTAATTTCGTTCTGAAATAAAAACGGTCGTAAACAGAGTCTGAAATGTCAAAAGTGAGGAGAGATTGGAAAAAATGTTCGTATTTATCCTGTGGCTACCGGCTACTTGATACGTTACCTTTGAAAATACTATTGCAGTAACAATAGACGAGGAACTAGCTAGATATTATTTGTTATTGGTATTTCATTCAGAAGAAATGCTGCTAAAAAAATAATTAAATAAAGAAATGTAAAAAACAAAAGATTTCAACCGAATTTTTAAACTAATTAAATTCGCCAACACTATATTTAAGAAGGCGTCAAGATTGCGAAGAGAGTCAATTTTACCGTAGCACCGATAAATTATCCTGTAGATGCCTGTTATACAGCTTAATTGCATCCGACGGTAATATGGCCGCCAGAGCCGTTAAACAAAACTTCTCGGAAGACGAATGCAGTGTAAGTAACGGTAAAAATGTGCGCTTGCGACGATACACGCATGCAGAGTGGATGCCTCAGGATAAAACGCGGAATTTGCATCGTTATAGCCAGTTAAAGCATGTGTATGCTCAGATGTAACTTCTAAACACGACACGAATAGCAAATCTGTATTTTGTCAAGTTCTGTGACTGATAAAATCATCGGCTTCCTCAAAGTTGTACCAGATTTAGCCAAAAACATGTAACTAGTTTCTGCTAAACTTGATATTGCAGCCGTAATATATAACGCTAAAAATTTATGCTGTGTCTACAATATCAAATATTTAACAGAACTGCTGCAAGCATGACAGCAAATTGTTTTGTGTTTCCTATTTATAAAGCTCGATCGATAATAAAGATAGAGAAACATTTGAACTGACGTTGTAGATGTTCAATATATGAATTTATTGGCTAGCCGTCGTAGGTAAGATGCGCACGAGTTGCGCAACAGTGCGAATATCCGTAAGGTCAACGCACCGGACACATAAAATGGCGCCAAGTGGTTAATACAGAACATGTTGATTGCTTTATTTTTATCTTGACAAGTTATCTATTGGAAAATTATAGCTTCATATACATACGAGTATCAAAAGTAGCTTTTATAGCTAAAATTATGACGGCGACTATAAATTAATAAAAAGAAAATTGGCACAACAAACTTTCGACGGAAATGTTGAAAAACGATAACTTCCTACGATGATTATCTTGTGTTATTGTTTTATAATGTGAACGACGTCAGTGAAGTCTGCGATTTGTTTATCTGCAGTCACGATCGACAGTTAACCCAGTCAATCATAGAAGTCGGTGACCCGGGTAATGCCCACGTGGAAAACGCAATTTAATGTCACTAAACACGCACACCAGCTTCACTTTACTATTTATTCCAAAGCTATTTTTAGATATTTTCCTTACTTATATTCGCTGAACTGTTGGTTCACTAAGCTTCCATTTCTCTTTGTTTGTTTTTCTTGGAAGTGACAATTGCTTTGTTCACAAAATGGTTTATGAAAAACACACAAGGATTATTTTATTCACAGTGAGATTCCTTTTTTAGCTCGTGTAGCTTTGGAAGATCAAAAAGATTTTTTACGCGATTCAACTCTTGCGGGACCATTGCTGGGAACCTGAAATATTTAACAAGCGGCAAAGCAGGCGATTTGTACACAACACCACATTTCGGTACATTCATTATTCAGTCCATATCTTTGATACGACTGAACGCACCCGTTCAGTCGTACTTGCAGCGTTTTAGCGGCTTTTGAAGCACTTTTCTGTGTACGGTAATCACAAATTGTTTAACGTAGGACAAAGGTCATGCATTAAGTGCAGCTTAACACGCATATGGTAGTATGTATTCTAATTGGCATTTGTCTTGTTTCATTTTAAATAGCTTCTTTTGCTTCTTGCTTTTGTAAGGTGAACAATAAAGAGTATATTAGGACTTTCCAGAACACTCGGGATTTCTAATTATTCTCACAAAAGTCAGTATTGTCATTTGTTTTAAAATAAAATAATATGATTGCATCTATGCATTTTTGAACTCATTAACTCATGTGACCAGGATATTTCATCACTTTCAACTCATTCCGAAATATTTCTCTTGGCAACATTTTCATATTTGGTTTACAGATTTAGTTTTCAATTTGCATGAAACCTTGACTACTGTGCTTTGTCTGCTACTAATTCCGTATACAATAATTGTCGTGTGTCACTTTGTCTTGAAAGGGAAATTCTAATTATAATCATACTCATAACATTTGTTGGTCTTTACACCTCTTCATTTTAAAGTGTAGACGGAATTAATGTGACAATGGCTGTCAGTTTACTTTCCGCTTTCTCCATTACTTGGTTCTCTTAACATATCAAGAGTCTGTGCAGCGGCATACGCTTGACTAATATAATTTTCATAGTACTGTAAGCGATTAATACGCATAATCGACTGGCTAAAGATTGTCAATTGTAGTGATTGATGTAATAGGTGTAATTGGACTGTAGAAGAATGATTACGTAGAGAAAATATTACTAATGAAAGGACTATTAAAACTAACAATGACTCTTTTATGGATAGAACAACTGGAATACATCTTGTCGTTTTTTTCGTCGTCATCTTCATCCGCTAGACTTTGTGTCGTGTAATAACTCGCGTCGTCCAGATGTTTGTCTTTACATTTTACAAATTTTTACTGAAAATCACAAACGTTTTCTTTTGTTACATTATTACATCTGTGTCGAATTGATAATAAATGGATCCTGTTTGAGGTGAACGCTCCAAACTTTCCGTTAGACATCGATTGTGTGTTTTAATGATTGTCTGCTATAATGATCTTCGCGATAGTTTCTTCTTTCGTTTGAATTCTGTTTTATTAATAAAGTGATTGATTGATATCACTTGATTAAGTGTTATAAGACAACGATGAAACTTTCATTTATTTTTAGACCCATCGTTAAATATTTGAATGTCCATTCCATTCTTGAGATAAACTTTTTCTCTCAAGCTGCGCTTTGTAACATTGAAGATGTTATAACCATAGATATTAACAAGCTAAGTACTATTTCTCTTGACGTATGCTAGCATAATGAATCACCTTCATACTGTACAGTTACACAAACCAATTCAGAAGAAATACTGAGCAAACCGTGTTCGCTGACCCTTCTAATATATAAATATATCACTCATTTCATGTCCCTTCAATTCCTGCAATGAATCTTTTGTTCGGCAAATGAGTTCTATATATTCCATTTACGTTCTTTTTATTACACGGTAACTACATAAAAGTGATGTATGATAACGTAAGTCTGAGTCAGTAATTATGAAAGAAAGACGTGTTTATTTTTATAACCTTTCCATGCGGGGGTCTTCCAAGTGTCATCGGGGTAAATAAACCATCTGTAATACAATGTTGAATGTTAATTAATTTGCTAGTGTCATTATTTACTTATTTATAGGCGTTTTTATCTGTAGTCATTTTTATTAGCTTCCTCGTGCTCGTAGGTATTCTAATTCATTTAATATCTTTGAATAATGAGTAGGTACCGTAGTAAGTTGCATATTGCATATCATACATAAGCAAGCATCAACTGCTGGCTACTGAAAGACTGACCAAATATTATTACTACAAGTTTTCACACATCAAAACCTTATACTAAATATTTTTTTAAGCATCAATATATGCAATATATTACAAACTTACAAACGTTAACGACCGGCAGGAAATATCAAGAAGGAGCCACTTGACCTATCGGTGACTTATCGCGAGCTAGCACGGTTGCAAAACAACCAATCATGCATTAGCAAGGTTGCTGCAATTTCCGCTAATGCAAATAAGCTGCACATTGATTACTTTATTGGTACTAACAGCTACAGTTGTTGTGATAGTCTGTACTGGTATACTTTTGATTAGATACGTGTTGTCTGCTACAGTGATTTGTATTCGTTTGCGTTGATTATAAGTTGTCTTTTCTATGAAAAGGTGTCCTTATTTCTCGTTATTTTTCAATTCTTTTACAAATAACTTTTGCTTTGTCATTCATTTCGTGTTTATCTTCGATACCTCTACCTTAATCATTATTCTTTTAAACAAACCTATATTATATTTATGTATTGAACCCAACAGATGTGAATCTATGTCTTCATTAGAATATTGCGTCAATTATTTCTCAACCACCTTGTAATATGTCTATCACTTAGTAACTAGTCTACTAATCCATAGATCTGCAATTAGGTCTGTGGTTGTTAGTCTTGTTCAGATAAGTGTCTTTCAACCAATTTCCTGGATCATATTTCTGCATCAAATTATGTTACTCGATTATTACGGGTTATTAAGCCTTTCTACTAAACTACCCTCTCTACAGTAAGCAGAGAAAATTAGCAACGTAATTTTAGTGACGTCATCTGTATTCAAGCTTTTGTGATACAAATAGGGCAATGGCGTCAGAGCTATGGGGACGAGTTAAGAAATTCGGGAATGATGTCACAAGAGAGTCCAACGGAACTCTTAATGGAAGTGTATGCCCACAATGACATACATCTTAATTACAAATTAGAACACGAAATGCAGACATCATTGGCCTTAATTGAATAGAAGACATCGTATCATATTGTACTACAAAGCTTTGTTAATGGTCATATCTTATGAATTTTATAAATATGAATGAATTTTTTTTATGGCTACGTAAGCTAAGTTCTCAGAGGAAGTCATTAAAATTATGGCATATTTCAAAACACTGCAAAAACATAGTAATTTTATTATTGAAATAACTCTAATACAGGAGCAAAATATATAGAGGTTATTTGCTAAGAAATGTAACATATTAATATTCCACAATGAATGTAGACGTATATGGGATAATGGGTTTATTTACAGTAACTAACAAGTTTTAAAATTATTCTACCATTTTATTATGCGCATTTAATCTGTACCATTTTCTCATTGTTTCTAACTTTCCTTTTAGTTTTCTTAGTTTAAAAACTGAATGGACTTGTTTAAATAAAATGGAAAATGTTGGGTAGATTTTCTGTTTTTCTTTCATTTAGTTATTGTTCTGAAATTCCAAGGTTTCGCGGTTTTGTTCTAGTTATGAATTTATTATGGAGCTAGTAATTTGTTTTCGACTTTCAACGAACCGTTTTGAATCATGGTATTGTTATTGATAAACGATATTGTATTTTCATTTATATCAAGGTTAATTTAGTGTGTTACTGTTTCTTAAGTAGTTTCGATAAACACAGAAATTATAAAATAATATCATGCCTGTAAACCCCAAAGTTCTGCAGAAGAACTAAGATTACCGATATAGCCAGAAGACTTACCAAACTGATGTGGCAGTGGGCAGCGCACATTGCTCACGGAACAGATGGTCGATAACCCGAAGGGTTCTGGAGTAGCGATCGCGTACTGGAAGACGCAGCGTTAGGTCTGCCACAAGGTGAACCGATTACTTAGTGTCCCTAGTGATGGTCTCAAGAATCCAATGAATGCGAAACTCACAGGATTAGTCGTTGAAGCGTCACTTGGAAGAGGCCTAGGTCCAACAGTGGACATCTTTCAGACAAAGTTCTAATGTGTCTAATGGTCTATAATAGTACTACTACACCCACATTTCATCACAACCCTTCCCATTAATAAATCCGACATCAAAACCAGCCTCATTCCGACTGCACCAATTTTTAATCTCCCGTCTATCATCGCATCTCCTTAACGGATGATTACAGAGAAAGTTAACCCACCATCCATCAGTACCAGTCAATCATCACGAACCTCGCTTCCTGCCTACCCTCTATTATTAGACTGCAGTTCTGCATGACAGTTCATTGTGAACGCTACACCGTTTATTTTTGAATTGTAAATACAGTATCTTCGTAAGCATAGAGATTTCTTGATTAGTGTTCGTGTTATCTTTGTTTCTGAATTGAAGATCACAATATCAGATAGTGAGTTTTCTTAGGTGAAGTTCAATTTTAAATGCTATTTTGAACAATAGTTTTAGAAGTATTTATTTAAGACTACCTGTCCAACTGTGGTTTCACCCGCGTTTTTGGTTGCTGCTCCCCGTTTCCATAAGTCGTAGCGTGATTTTAAAATAACTTATACTATTCGTCATGAATCTGTCTATCCTATACATAACGGTTTTATCAAATTCGACCAGTAGTTCCAGAGATAAGTGCGTGTAAACAAAACAAAAAAAACTCTTTTGCTTTATTATTATTAGAATAATTAGTGCCTCATCTAGAACTGAATTAATATCAACACATTGTTTGTTTTGTCGAGAAAATTCCTAGCAGTATACGCACTCCTATGTTATAAAGTATAATACATAGTTACTATGATCACTATTTTTTTTTGTCTACATGATAACGTTATCAACGGAAACTATAATTGTAGTAACTGTATGTTGTCTTGCAGTATTTTGGACGGTTAAAAACTTAACTTTAGAAATCATTATCATCTTCCTGCCATTGTCCTATTTTACTTGGGGTTGGCGCAACACGTTTTTTTCTTCCATTCTGTGCGGTCAATTGTCACGCTATCATTGACTCCTTTTCTTTCATATCCTCCCACAATCCCTCCATCCACATGTAAACTCATTACTCTTACCAATGGACGTTAAAGGAACAACAATTTTGCTTGTTATCCAATCCTGTACATTTTAAACCCTTGTCTGTTTCCTAATGTTCTACTCGTCACATGTGTGAGCAAAAACCTCAAATCTAAACAGGTTCTTAGGCATTTACAGTCATGAATGCGTAAACTTCATACCAGTTTACATTACTCTTATAAGTGAGAGTCACGTGAGAGTCTTCTTATGGAGTTTCGACCATAAGAAGACTCTCCCTTACACCGTATCTTACCATAATGAAGATCTATACGTCAATAAGATGCGTAAAGAACAACGACAGATTTTTTTAAATTGAAATCTCAGTCACTATACCCACTAGACCGTTTCGTCATTGGTCTATCAACACAGGACGTATCGGTATCGGCAAAAATTTACACGTGCCAAACCGGTGCACGCTGGTGGCGAAACGGTGAGCATACGGGTTTTAACCGCGTATATTAACCGTTAGGTACGGGTATGATACGCTGTTTATACGTTCTAGTGGGCATACTAATCCGTATCATGTTTCTCTTCGAGTTTGTTCTATACGTTCCTAGCACGGATATGGTATTATATCTTGTAGGTACTGGACAAGACTCCTTTATAGTATCGAACGATAAACTTTTATGTGAACCATTGAACTTGCAATATTAGCTGTAAATAGCATGGCATTTCAACAGTTATGTTAGTAAACACTTTATTATTATAGTTTAGTACTCACACTTTAGAATATGGAGTCAATTATGATTATCTTACCTGTTTTATATGGCAAAGAAAGATAATATTACTTGATCATCTTAGAATAACTTTTCAAACATGGTGTTATATATGTATTTTTTTATTTCACGTTCAAATACTACGTGTCTTATATTCTTGTATATTAATTACATAGAAATAAATATATCGACGCTTGAAAGGCAAAAATTACTAAGCAACATTATTTGAAAAAAAAAAAAAAATACGAAATAGTCGGATTTAGATACTATCCCCGGGCCCTGGAAAAATAGCAAAGAAGGAACAGGAGTGGGTACCCATCATGTTAATAATATCTAAATCCGACTTTCTTTACTAACAATTTTTTTTATAGTTTCTCTCTCCTTTAAAGTTTACTCAATGTCGCTTAGTAATTTTTGCCTTTCAAGCGTCGATATGAAAAATGTTGCATTAAGCAAAAAATAAAATGTAGATTTTTGTTTCTTTGTCTCAGATATCTGAATTTGCAAACTGTAACTCGTAAGCTTGTTAGTTCAAAGTATACCTCTATGGCTATACAATACTAATATGGTAAAAAGTAGTCATTTCCTAATCTCAATACCATCAGGACACATTAGGAAACCGTAACCCTTGCTAACTGCTTTGCACCTCTAGTTTAAAAAATTAAGCGTAAAAGTGTTATTTATACTTCATGTATTTGCAAAATAAATATCATTTATCATTTCTTATAGGCATTAATTTCAGGTAGCCACTTAGCATTAACACGAAAGAATTACGTTTCTCTTTGGTCGCTGTTTTTCAACAGTTTTTCAATGCCAGACGAAATTGTAGGTACACGAGATTTTACTTGAAAGTAAATAGACGATGTCTTGCAGAATATGAAACTCCGCCGACGAACATTAGCGAAACCTTTTTCTCTTTACTCCTTTATGCAAAGCTTTATTTTTAAAACACGTACTTACATGTTGGTTGCCTTCATTTAATTTTATCTGCATATAAACATTTCTTAGTGGGTGTTCTTTTCTCTTAAAGGCTACGTCTGAACTTTCAAGGTGACTCGTAAAGATTCCTTCCGCAAATCGCGATCCGATGTAACTATATTCCGCAATGTTTATAAACAAAATCTGAAGATGGATAACACATGTTTTATAATACGGCCGGTACGTTTATAAAAGCGAGGTTACTATAATTTACGGTTAGAATAACAATGTACCTACGTTGTTTTAAAATTATCAGCTGGTAAATCTCCATAAGGAATTTAGGACAATTATTCAATCCACAATAGATAAAACGTCTCACGTAATATTAGTTAAAGAGACAGAAAGAAAAAGATAACATGTATTTTTGAGGATATTTGTGTAATGTTCCTACTGCTGGGAGTCAGGCCTCCTCTCTATTAGAGGGAATGGGCCGTAATCCACCACGCGGGTCCAGTGCGGGTTAGTAAATTTCACGTCTTCGAATTTTTTGGTTCTAGGACATGCCGGTTTCCTCACGATGTTTTCCTTCGCCGTTTTGAAAGCAGTGGTGATGAAATAAATTACACAAAGTAATGCGCCAGGCTGGGTTTGAACCCGCGACCTACAACTCGTTAGTCGGGGCCGTTACCATTTGACCACCACTGTTCGTCGTTGTTTCGTCGTGTGAATCTTTATTATTACTATATCCAAGTCTGTACTGTCCCAGTACTGGGTAAAGGCCTGCCTCCATTTCTTTCATTGTTCCCAGCTCTGGGCCACTTACTTTTTTTTTAAATTATTGTTAGACTTGCGCTTGGCCATTATCTCACCTGATGAAAAACGAAAATATGGTCGACGATAGAGCACGCTTGTCTAGAAGTAACATATTCATTCTTGACTCCAAAGACCTCCAGGTTATAGCTATCAGGAAACAGACTCCGGCAGGAATTTCCACTCTTTACCATGCGCACAATGAATCTGTTCCCAAAACGTTTTTTAAGTTCTCCCGCCATCTCCATTAACACCATTTAATTATGAAAAATGCCATTGGTATAACGTATAGTTAAATGTAACTCGGTTACCAGGCGTTATTCGTGAAACCTAGCCAGTAGTACTGTATTGACACAGCCATCAGCTGAGATTACGAGGTCGCCAACCGACCCACTTGTGCTATCAACTAAGGAGCATCACATAACAAACATTGTTATAAGCTGTGTAACTAAGATATCATTCAAATTGTTTATTAGACAACCTGATAGTACACTGACCTGTTTCGGAAAAGTACTACAAACATTTATCATGTAATGAAATTTATTTTGTGATAAGGAATTGCGAAATATTGTTATCTTTCTGCAAAGAAGTTATTGAGAACTGTCTTAGGTTGATCTTCAACCGCAGTCAAACAGTCATCATCATTGACAACGTTGTTTTTTAAAAGTCGATGTAATTGCATTAGGGTTCTTTGTAACTGAAGGGACACGGATGAGTTTTAGTCAGTAAAAGTCTGACACTTCCTCTCGCTCTCCCAGAGCGGTTTTTTCAGTTGCCCTTTGCAAGGGCCACGGTAATTCTTTCAAACAATCTGCAGCCCTAGCATCATTATCATCCTGTGCTTGGTCTATGTTACATGGAGTTTCTTCTTTCACTCGGTCCTTATCAACCGTCTCGCTATCTCATCCTTTTCCTGCATACCATTCCTCACAAATTTCATTTATCTTTTCTTTGGTCCCCATCAATATTTATAATTACAACTATTTTTTTTTATCAATAAATTATTCATTAATTCCCTCTGGCAAATAGACCGCAGGTTTACGCTCACGTTGCATCTACAGTTCAGCAACAAACAGTAGCGGAACAGATCCGATTGTTTTCATTGATAGCATAGAGATTCTTCTTTCACTCCGTCTTATCAACCGTCTTAATAATCTCATCCTTTTCTTGCATACAATTCCTCACAAATTTCATCCATCTTTTCTTTGGTCCCCATTTATAATCACAATTTCTTTTTTATCAATAAGTTATTCATTAATTCCCTCTGGCATAGAGACCGCGGGTTTACGCCCACATTGTATCTAAAGTTCAGCTACAAACAGTAGCGGAATAGATCCGATTGTTTTCATTGACAGATGTTCTAACGGTAACACTTTTGTGAATAGACCACTGGGTTAGTAATTACGGTAACTGAAGTTTCACTGTTATAGGATGCTACCCCGTTAATGGTTCTGCATTGTGGATTTGTTTGGAAGGATGTGTCATTCTATTTTAGTATGGTGAGCGACTATCAATTGTCAAATGCTCGCGTTATTTTTTAAGGTGGGTTTAAGCTAGAGGAGCCCGAGCCGAGCTCAAATTCGTGTAGTTTGGAACTTTGGACCGACTATGGGTCAGCGCACACCAAGAGCAGAGCAGAGCATTTCCTGAGATTATTGAAAAAAATATCTTATGTTTATTATCATACATCGCAAAATTGAATACATGCCTAAATTTGATGCTCGACCATGCTCGAGCAAGCCGACTGCGTGTTCGAGTATGCATTTTACATGCGCGAAAATTTTGGTCGACCATGGGCGAGCATTTTGCAGTTCGGTCTGACCCTATAGAGGAGCCGAGCACAAGCGGCACTACACGAATTTGAGCTCGGCTCGTGCTCTGCTTGTACTCGGCTACTCTGGCGTAGCCTCACCTTAGCAAATGTTGATCTAGTTTGCATCGTTCGGTCGGCTTGACATGTTTTCATTCTTTTTTGGATGAAGGATGGTGGGTGATAAAGATTATGATTATAAAAACAGAAATATATAATCTATTAACGAGTCCACCTTGTAACCTTTTTTGTTTTTACGTGGAAATCATGACATAACTTCTCCCGTTTTGGGTAAAACGAGCTGGTGTTGGACTCTACTGATTAAAACCAAGCCAACTTCCTCTGGTACTGGGCTCGCGTGGTGGATTACGGCCTATTTCCTCTTTTAGAGAGGAGTCTAGAGTTCTAGCAGTGGGAATATTATAAAGCTGATTAAACATGTTATGCTATAATATGTAATGTTTAAAGGATAATCGCGATAATCGATGTCTATTCGAGATCGTGTTATGTCAATGTCTACTGTGATACTTTTAACGGATTATTGAGCTGTATCGCCGATTTTGTTTGTTGACGGCTAACCTTCGCTAATCCGATTACTTTTACTTCGCGATTTATTGCTCAAACCGTTGTTGAATTAAGGATTAATTGATTGATGGGTTTCGTAACTGTTAATATCGTTTATTATTTATTTATAACAATGAATGTACACACTTATCTCTGTATATGTATAATTTAAAAAAAATGGCCAAGTGCGAATCAGACTCATTCACCAAGGTCTCTTACGTACAAACTTATCTAAGTATGTAATTAGTTCGATTCCCGAATCGAGACTCAAAGATTTTTTTGTATCACAAAACATTGCAATGTAGGTAATTATTTTGTGATGTTAAGCTACAATTTACGGTCTTCAAACATTTTCCTGCACTTGTGCTATAAGACCTTATGAACTTATGAAGGTTTTGATATACAACTGTCAAAATTTACTCCTAAACGAAGTTTATACGACCTTGTCTTTAGATTGCGTTGAATGAAAATTTTGATTTTTTCACTGCTCCAAGGGGCAGCAGACCTGAATATTTGATATAAATTTCAAGATAATACCTCCTCGCGTTCCTAAGTAAAGGGTCTTGACAGACTGACAGAAAACAAAGTAATCCCATAAAGAAGCTAAGGAAAGCGGTAAAATACAATTTAATTGCTATTGCTGGCAAAGTTCTTAACTGGGTATTTACCACAATTCAATTTTCCCTAAAAATTGACAGTGAATCATATTTGCAATTGAGTTTTTAACAATAAATCGTTTGTCGCTTACATCCGAACTTGAAAATTACGTATTAGAATCTCCGTGTGGACTGGACTGTGGACATCGGTCTACAGACAGGCGTAGGTGTAATGCGTGTGTGACGACATCTCGCGGTCGACGAACGCTCATGACTTCAACATACTTCAGATAATTTACTGATCTACTTGCGCATGCACTGATTAGTCAGCGGACGATCGTGTGATAAGTGGCATGCGAGGAAACTGGAATTGCATGTGAAATTGATGGCATGGTTAGCGCAATGACTAGCAAGGCAGCAATCTCTGTCCATCTTCCATACATTGCTTCTGTGCAGCGAAAATGAATCATGAAATAATGTACAGTATGATCTACTATATACTTGATCGATTGGTTGATTTGACTGCTTCAGCATGTAGTAAAAATTGTTAAAAGTAGAAATAGTTAATTTTAATATTAAAATTAGTCCAAACTAGGGGCCCACCTCAGATTCGCACGGGTGTTAGAAATATTTAAAATTCTCGGTTTTTCTCTACTAAACCTTCCTCATAATTAATCGCTCTGTCTATTGGTGAAATTGCATGCAAATCCGTTCAGTAATTTTGAAGTTAATCGCGAGACAGACGCGGTGAGACTTAGACTTAGTTAGACTCAAATAAATATTTTCTTTCTTTCTAGTTATATTCAGTAATGTTAAGAGATTGCTCCACTACCAAATGAATGAAATTCTGTCCTTATCAACGAACACAGCTGTAATTGAGTAGTACATTCTATTTCAATTCTTGAATGGCGTAACAGTCATAATTATATGTATGACAAGGATGATGTATCTCAAGTACTGATTATTTCACTCGGAGGATTGTACGATTTTATCGTACAATCCTCCTGCATGAATTTCAGTATTGTAAATGTATGAAAGAATTAACAAACGCATTTTATCCATACATACATTCATTTTCCTGGAATCTGAAAGATAGAAGCGATGATGGCATGTTGTGAAAGATGACTTCAAAGACATTGCATTGTTTTCCAAGCACCTATACGGATGATGTATAATTCCCTGAGTAAGAATGGTATAAATGATGAGTATTTCAAGTCTACGATATTATTCTTCTTCGTTCGTGTTGATCTGAATCAAATCTGGACCGACCAATATTTAGCCGCCCGGACAACTCTGTAGTTAGCCTCGTATAAGTCGTAGAAGGTGCAGGTAGTAGTTAGCTGGTCAGGAAAGGAGGTGATGCATAGCCCGTAAAGGGGCTCCACACTGACACTGTATTTGCAATGGTTCATAGATATCCAGTTTGACCAGATTATTTTTGCAGCGGCCAACCTGAACCCGCTGAGCTCGGTTCAGCGATTTCCAGATTGGCAACTGCAGATGTTCTGCCGGAGAGAAGAAATTTGGTCTAAGATATTGAATTGGCAGATGACCTTTGAATGTTTTGAAGACATTTCTAATTATATAGACATTTCCCACGAGATATTTCGCAATATTGTTTTCTTTTAACCAATACCAGCTGATTTACCTTTACGAAACTTTCTCCTTGCTCTTTCATAAAACCTTGTAACGTTAGTCAATAATATCAATAGAAAACCATTCCTTTGTATAACTTACATTAACGATAAACATTATGTAGCTTTCCATCAATAAATCTGATGTGTATATTTTCGAGACATTTTCCATTGTAAACGGTTTCTTTGAGGTTATTATAAGAGGCTCGTCTTAGTGAAATGTTAACATAAGGAGTGAGAGTGATGATATGATGTAAAACGGAGAAAGTATTTGGTCGAGGTCGCGAATATAGCGGATACGTTGAATGGCATATGGAACAAAAGACTGTTTTCAATATCGTCAATAGGAGGCCCCATATTAACATTTAAGATGGAGCCTCCTATGTACGTATGCATTTTTGGTAGGTATCTAGAAGCTTAGGACTCAGTGGAAAGGCGTGCGAAGAGGCTAATTGATAATCCAGATTTGACTAAGTTCAATCTACAAAGCCTGGAGCACAGGCGTAGGTTAGCCAGCCTTTCGGTATTTTAGAGGATGCATTTTAAATTTGGAGAGTGTATGCGGGAATTGCATGGCTTTGATTCCACCATCTCCTTTCTACAATTGGACAACCCGACGTACGGCGAGTATTCACCCTTACGTTGTTGAAACCTTTACGGTGCACACTAAGCGTTTCGCCTCGTCGTTTATACCGCGTAAATCGAAGAAGTGAAACAATAATAATTTAGGTGTTTTCAAGGCTAGAGTGAATAGGATCTTAATAAACTAGTGCGCCTCACCATCAACGTTTGCATCTGCTTACCATCAGGTAAGATCGCAGTCAAGTACTAGTTTATACCTATAAAAAAAGTTGGTGGAGCGACTGCACAATGTTAGGAATAGGATACACTGTTGATACGTAGTTTCCTATAGCTGTTTGTTTCGTATGGTATCCGGTAAACGGACCTAGGCTCGGCCTTCAATACATCGCACTTAATATCGTCATTGGCACACATTATGTGAGCACTGAAACACACCTTTTGCTTTTGTAATGGTTGTTGTTAAGGAAAAAGTTTATACCTAAAATTGGCGCGTCAATCAGAGGTTTAATTTTTGCACGTTTTAATCTGTAGATAGAATATACCAATACAAACATATAAGAAATCATTTGCTCTCTAGTTCCTCCGAGAATCGGGATGAAATACTACCGTGTTGTTTTCGGTAGCTATGGAAATATGACTCAACAAGGTGATCAAGGAAATGGAGCGTAGACATATGGTCCATTATTAAATTGGTAAAAAATCTAACAAATTGTTATTATATATTTTCTTAAGCTAGACTAATAGATAATAGCAAAGTTTTAGGAAAACATTAGATATATTTTAACTTATTGTAAATATATTTACCATGAAGTAACATATTGCCAAAATGACGCCACTGCTATTCATCTGAACGAAACCCTACGCAGTACACATACACTCAAAATTTTGATGTTATTCATAAAAAAAACTTGACTTCTTCGCGGTTAACCATCTGTTCTCATAATTTAACTGTTCCTGTTTACAACTCATAAAACTACTTTGAGTCTTTAAGCTTATTAACTAAAGTTATGGCCACACTAACATATCTCCGACGTATTGAAACTTCCGGATAAAATGAGCATTAGTTTTCTAAATCCAGTCGTGATAGGTCGTAAATGAATGAGTATTAAAGAAATCTTTGATCAGATAATTAAATTTTATAGTCTTCTTTGGATAGTATGTTTTATGGGAGACAGTGGAGAAATTGACCAAACTATCCCCGATAGTAAGCGTTCGAAGAATCGAGCTCAAAATATGGCTATTCTTGACTTAAGGGCATGCTCTAAAATAACCCGCGAAATTGAAATTTCCTTATGTTTTAATGCATTTTGCAGGTCAAAATTAAAATGTCACGTATTTTGCGGCCTTGACACGTATATTTTACGGATTTATAATCATTAATTAATTCTGGCATCATCAGAAGACTTAAAGTAACCCAAAGAGCAATGCAAACTGCTGTGCTCGGAGTTGCCTTGCGTGATCACGTCAGAAATAAAGTCCATCCGTAGGAGAACCAAGGTTACCGACGTAGCTCGAAGAATCGCCAAACTTAAGTGACAGTGGGCAAGACACATTGCTCGCAGAATAGATAGTCGATGGGGAAGAAAGGGTCTGGAGTGCGTAAGACGCAGCTTTGTAAAGCCACAAGGTAGACCGATGAACTGGTGAGGATCGCGGGAAGCCGATGGATGCGAGACGCAAAGGACCGCTCGTTATGGCGACACATGGGGGAGGCCAATGTCCAACAGTGGATTTCTTTCGGCTGAAATGATGATGATAATCATTAAAATCAACAATAAAAACCCTATTGAATGGTTATTTCATAAAAAAGTCATGCAATAGGGTAAGATGAACTTAAGGGCTGATAGGTATATAGATTCTACTAATGTTATTAAGACCGATACAGATATATCATCGTTCCATTAATCCTAATTGTTTTGTTTGTTTCCTGCCATTCGCATCTCTTGTAAATGTCGCAATATATAAGTAAAATTGAGACCATTCTTCCATTTCATTTAAATGTTTGATCAAAACAGCCTGTATTTTGCATTGCAATTTTGGAGCTGGAGTACCAAATCATCCACATTCACATAGACAATCAATGGTCCATTTATCGTGGTCAGTTCTATTACCTGCGGATCCCCGTATCCTTCTTTCGCCAGTATTTTCTTCCATACTTCAGTATTAGTCCACATCTCAGCAGTCACCCCCTTTGTAGATATATCATCTTTCACCTATCGTTTCTATGAAATAACCTCTACTCGATGAAATAACCTCTACTCGCCATTCACATTAATTGGGTAGTTCCCTCTGTTTATATTTGTTCAATATTTTATAGTAAACAACAAATCTTTTTTTTAAAACGGCATCAAAATTAACTATTGAATATAACTTAATAGCGGTGACGTCACATTTCAGTTTGTGCATCCTTTTTCTGTTACTTGACAGTTTCCTCTTCCATTAGATTGATAAGGTTTCTAACTTAATTTTGAACCGATTTAAAATTTAGTTTATTGCGCTTTTTGATGAAGTTAATTTTTGAAATCAATTTATTAAAAAAAAAAAATGTAGACAAGGACACAATTTTCAAAATTTTCTTTCCTGCATATCCTAGTTAGAGATTTGAAAAATTAAGTAAAAAAAGTAGAATATCTTGTGTTCTAGACTTTATGGTCTTCTGGTTGTAATTGAATCATTGTGTGACCTTAACGCGTTTGATGGCGGCATTAAAGTGAGTGCTGTAGACATTTTATCGTCCCTTAAATTGATTGGTCGAATCGATTTGCCTCGATATGACTCTTTAAACAGTTAGAGTGTTATAAATGGAGTACATTAAATTGTTTTCACTGTTTATTTTTAGGTAGTAGTTAAGTACACATATTTAGATATTTTTCCTGGTTTCGGCTGTCGTCATATTTTCCCTTTTGTAATACAATGTCCTGAAATGAAATACCTCTTCATAACAGTTAGACCTAGATCTACTGACTACGGACGCGTAGCTTCAAAGACGCGTATTTGCCTGACGCGCCTGTGTAGCGGCAACGAGACATCGTCGACAGAGTTTCATAGTTTAGTAAGTAAGCTATGAGCAGGAGTATACCAAGAGACGAATACGCGTCTATGAAACTACGCGTCCGTGAACAGTAGGCCTTATTGTAGTCTACATCTGCCTTTACAACCTTAAAAATATCCCTTACGACATTTTCTTTCCCTAAAAAATCCCCCTTTACCAGTAAGGTTTCATTTCAATTTAACTTTGTTACCCTTTCACAATATTACGCGAAAATCATGGCGTCACTGCTCTATATTAAACCACAGTATATTGCACATTACCACAACGTGAGACGCTTCAATCAATGTGTGTACGCGGTGAGAATATATAACATATTTGCCAAACTTAGGAAGCAATGTTTGTTGAGTTATAACTTTGTTCTGAATTGGTTAAGATGTACTGAGAAATAAAATGTCTAGGGGTTTGAATATTGCTCTTGGAAAAATAACACGTATTTAGCGAGTAGTGTAATAAGGTCAAGGACATGAATTGGGACAAAAAATTAAGGAGTATTGGTTTATGACCAATCCAAGGACTGATTTATGTTGTAGTTAAGTATCACGTACGGTCACGTTCATATAATTTCCGCTCAAACTGTAAAGTTGTGTAGTCCTGTTGTGTGCCTAATAAACTTGTTTCCAAGTGCAACATACTGTTTTACTTATAGACAGCCGTGACAGTGCAAAGATCGTCCCCCCAATTGAAAAGTCATCCAATGACTTCTCAGGGCCTGTCAGTCTTTTACAGACTAAAACCACCCTTTGTGTCGTTCAGTTGCCTTTTGCATTCTAGGACCACGGGTCGGAAATCAACCCATGGCCCCAGTAGTCTTCTTTCGTTCAGTTGCCCCTTGTGTTCTAGGACTACAAGTTTCCTGTTCAGATATTCCCGCGTGGCACGAGAGTAAAACAATCTTAATGATCTTGGTTCCACGATAAACATTCAACACAAAAGGCGATACAGTTTGAGCTAGAGTTTATTCACACCAAGAGTTCAAGGGGGTGGGGTATAACGACCTTTGATTCGCCTGTCAACCACCGCCAGGCCATAACTGCTCCGTCTAAACTTTCAGTAACCTACCCTGACTACGCAACCGTCACCAAAACCGACCATTAAAATACCATACGCATATTTGAAAACCATTACTTGTAATGGTGGCTTTATCATACCATAAATGAACGAGAGGTCGATGCCTTTACCGTGGTTTATTGTACTGACATGACGACATAACTGACCTCCTAGTATACATTGCACCTACGCCGCTTATGCTAACTGTTCACCTTTTTGCCTAGTAATATGTGAACCGGCGATACAATTTTTTTGCATCGAATTAACATAAATGTTTTTTATACCAAAACACCCACGTTTCACCCATAAACTGACGCTCAGTATTCATGAGTTATTGCCATTGAACTTGTATCTGTATGTTTGCTATATTCGTCCGCTCTGGATGTATATGTACGTGCGTTTTCATTAATTCTTTTACGACTGAACGTAGCAAAGAGCGTGCCTCGTGAATTTGTTCACGTCAATCAGCTCAATTCACAGATGTTTAGCAATTCAGAGTTTTCATAAACACGAAAATTATGAGATTGTTCGCAAATTTAATTTGCTCACTTCTTCCTCATCGTTGCTACCGCCTTGTTTACGTTTACGAAATGTTCTATACTTGCTCTTTTTAAAAGTCTTAAGATTTCGATAATAATTTGCTTCCTTACACAGAACATTTTTGTATTCTGACATCTTGACTTTAATCATAGCAGTGGAAGATCCCGGCAATCATAAAAACTAATCACGACAATTTAAATAACATGCCCATCATTTTAATCTCTTCTCAAACTAACTTCATCTATAAAAGTCTTGTATGAGTGTAAAAAAAAACTGTCGGAAGGATTTCAATGACTGGCACCATGCCAAGGCCCTTAAATGGTGGAAACCTCGACCTTGCCGAATAGGGATCTTATAAAGCCTTCGACGATGATGCGGCTAGAATAAAAATAATGATTAATATAACGTAACTTTTTTCTAAGTTTTCATCATAACTTGTCTTGCTGGTTCTAAAACTACTGCAATAAGCTGCCCCCAACTTAAAATAATTTTTAATTATGAATGAATTGTTACAATATGTCAACATTTCAGCGTTAATACAATATATTCGGGTCAATCCGTAAACAATGTAAACACCGTATAATGAATATTTATTACAACATTATTCCGCTATAAGTAGGTCAGGTCTCCAAAAATTGGAGAAAAAATTGAAGCTTTGAAACATCTGTGGAGCGAAAACATCTGCCGTGCTTGGGTTCTGCGGAAAATAAAGCGATCAATTAAAAAAAGTAAAATCATCTGAGTTGAAGTAAAAAATCATTTCAATGAACGGTTTGAGTGACAGACAAGTGGGTTAATTAGTTATTGTTGCAGACAATAGAAAAGCCAGACAGCTTAACTACAGTCGTAAACAACGGCAATTAGGTCCCAAATAGAAAGTATAAGTTTTTACTCTATTATAATTTAGTTATATAGTAAAATATGTCTTTGATTTCCGCTGCCTTTGAAAGGGAAAATGTAGGACGAACTAACGTTCATACATGTCAGATTTTATCGTTGCGTGTAAGACGGCCGGAGGAAATTGCGGCTGCCGTATTCAAGGCCATTTAAGGTCAACAACTTGACACTAATTGGACCATTATAGACGAAGTGGGGGAGATTTAAGCTCGTAAGCATGTGTCACCTATCTACGTTTAGAGTCATACGGAATCGGAAGACCAAGTTCAATGAATCTCCTTGACTGAGGCAATAAACCATTTGATTTTACCGGTCACATTCCGAAGACTACAAGAGCAATCAATTTTAATTATCGCAATGAAAAAACTATTAACAACTATATAATCGAACTTAAATACCTACTCATGATATCAGCTCTAAAAAATATCTTCCTAACTACCAATAATGAAAGATTCGTGACTGATAACCCTATGTAAACAAGATCATAAAATATGATGTTAAATTACACTGTACTACAATGTAGCCTGTGGCTTTGTCCGCAATATTACCGGAGTTACTGTGAAATTATTTGCAGAATACACATTACGTTTTCATCCAACTGATTTCTAGGAAAATGGACAAAATACGAGGTAGTAAATGAGGATTGCGCGTGACAATCTATAATTTCTATCTACCCTTTATCTATTGCAAATAATCACAGTTTTTATGTAACTATCATTCATAATCTTGCTGCTCTTTACTCAATTTTATTGGAGCCTGCCAAGTACTGTTCTGCTATGTCTTCAGCCTCAGTATTCTTGCAATTATGTGACTTTTGTCTGGTCATATCTTGAACAGACAGAGCTGATGGATCCACCGTTTCTTCTCCTACTCTTACAGCTAGTGTCCTGTTGTACTAAAATTCTAGATTGTTATCTGTTTATATCCTACTAGATGATTAAGCTAACCAACTTACTACAAAGGTCCTTCTTCAATCAATTCTACTTATTGCTGTTTATAAATTGGTGTTACAATGCAAGAAATATTTAAGTCCACTTTTGGAAATGTAACTGTATTTTTTTCTTCTAAAAATCATACTTTATAGTCCTAGTATACGAGTAAAAACACTAAGTAGTATAAACTGAATACGCAAAGGTTTTTAAGAGTAGAAGATATTGTAACCCCATATTTTAATTCAGTAGTGACTTGATCTGTTGTGTAGATACCTCTAATTTTTTTTATTGCTGTATAGTCTATTCTAAAGTTGGGTCAGAAATTCGATATCCAGTTAGCTTGTTTGCAGATCTTACGTCACAAAACACACAGACGTGTTCAGTTTTTTTGGGTTTACATGGAGCGAGTGTTAACCGACTTCCGCAAGCTTTTCCTCGGGGAAATCTAGAGTGTTGCAGTATTATCAGTGTTCACGTGAATGCTTCTGTCGGGAAACACGTATCATATTACTTTGGTGTACATTTTTTTTAACATATTTGAACTGTAACATAATTAAATGTGTGGGATTGTTCAAAAGAGTTATCACGGCCCTTGAACGCAAAGGGCAGTTGAAGGGAACACAGTTGGGTTTTAGTCAATAAATATCTGACACTCCCTCTCTTTCCACCAAGAGCGGGAGAAGTTATTTGATAATATCCCACCTCTAAAACAAAAGCAGAATCAACTGTACAAATCGACTGTCTGTAAAAGCAAAGAATAAAATGGTTGGTTGTTAATAAAGAAAGTAATCGAATTAGTATCTTTATCTCATAACCTGTCCACATACACAGCCTTCTATAACCACCAATTCGTCTTCCAAGCGTGAAGATGACGTCAAAATACCCCACGGCCGTCATTACAGCCCATATTCAGTCTCCGGGCCGTTGAGATGAAAAATAAAATTAATAGCAGCAAAAACCGTTTCAAGCATCATACTAATAAAATATGTATTCTACTTTTTGCCATAATATTTGAGCTGGTAGCAACAAGTATCGTAGTTTTTGACCTTCGCTCGGGTTGAGTCCCGGGCGGTAATATTACCCTTGAGACCTTACTGTTAACAGAAGGGTCACGCCTTCTGTTCCAACAAATCTGAACAAAAATCAAATTATTGTGTACTTATAACTCAGTGTGCACGGGTCGTTGAAACGGCTAGTGGTTTTTGAGTTTAGTTAAATTTTTTTAGTAGTTAGATTTTTTTAGTAAAAGTTCTGATTTAAATACTAGACTATTTCAATCAGAACTTTTACTAAAAAAAATCTTGGTTTGAAAGTAAAAATAAATATTTATTTTCTTTTTGTAGACCTTTTTTTTTGAGGCGGGAAGTCATAAAATAAGTTCACCCGCTCTGGGTGGAGCGAAAGGTAGGAAAGAAGGAAGGCAGACTTTTACTGATTAACCACCTTCAATTGCCCTAAGCATTCCAGGGCCACGATATCTGTTTGGACCACAATTTTTTTGTAGACCTGTAGACTAAAAGCAAGCACATAAAACATCGAAAGACAGCTTTTAAAATAAAAGTTAACCTTTCTTAAATCCAGACATTCTTAAAAACTAATAAAAACAAAAGACCACATCTCCCAAGCGAAATACATCACTTTTTCCTCTTTGGAACTGATACTCAACCTTTTCTTATTAGTAAACCTACCCACAAAATAATACGGTCAACAACACGAAATAACTATAGAAGGATATATTATCAAAGAGCCAGGTCATCGCACTACACTTAGACTGGTCTAGCTCAAAGCCATTACTGGGCACAAACACCTGTGTTTTTTGGTCTGATTACATGCTTGATTGGATTCTAATACAATACTAGACTCAAATGGATTCCATGACTAGGTAAGTTAATTAACTTTGATCAGGAAATGTTATTGAACCAGCGATTTTCTGGGATTGATATGCGCTTTGTTGTTTTTTAATGTGTGAGAATATGTGGGCTTTTTTATTTCTGATGCTGTCTGAATATTTTACTGTCTGATGGAGTGCTTTTTTTTTATTGGGTTGGAAAATCATCTTTGCGTTTTAGCCCTATATGTGTCGGATATCCGTGATTTGTCTAATCTTCAAGTATTCGTTCTATCTCGCTGTGTAAGGGCAGTTTATGTAATCAATCAATATCATAATCTTAATGTAAATAAAAAACTGGTCAAGTGCGAGTCGGACTCGCACACGAAGGGTTCCGTAATACAATATTAAAATCGACCAAAAAAAAAAACGCCGATAAAATAACGTTTTTGAAACCTGCTTTAATTTTTCTTTTTTTTTTCAGTTTTTCAAATACATATTCTGTAAAAATTTCAACTTTCTACCTTAATGAGATGCCCGGTTACAGACAGACAAACGGACAACGGACGCTTAGTAATAGCACAAGTAATAGGGTCTCGATGACACCCATCGAGTACGGAACTATAAAAAAACACGTCATATCATCGATCTGTATGCATCGAAGTTTTGACGTGTTTTTTTTAGGGTTCCGTTCCGCAACTATGTTCTCTTTCAGTTCTTGTAAATCACATCTTGGGAATCAGTAGCTTTGTAAATTCAGCTTTCCCCTCGAGAGAAATGAAAATTAAAAGAAATCGTAAATTTACTGTGAGATTAACATCTCTTCAAATCTACAATAAACCATCACTACGTAAGTCACGTCTTAGTCATTATTTCTCCACTTGTCCAATGGCTTTGGAATCTGGACTGTTGAACTACCTAAGTCAATGGCCTGAAGAAACCAACAACTGGTTTGGTAGAAGTTTTTGTGTAGTGCCACATGTATATTTTTTTTGTTAAGGATATACTATACAGAGTATTTAATAGAAGGACCTACGGGGAGTCATCTTTTTTTTTGAGTTTTTTTTTATTTATGATAGGCTCGCGTTTGACCACCATCTCGCCTGATGGTCAGCGATGATGTGGTTGACGATGGAGCATGCTTACCTAGAAGTAGCCTATTCACTCTTGACTTAAAGACCCCTAACTTGTAGCTATCAGGAAACACAGACTCCGGCAAGGAATTCCACTCCTCGGAGCTACTCTTTCATCAAATAACTGAGAGAGCGAGAGAAGGAAGTTTCAGACTTACTGACTAAAATCCACCTGTGTTCCAGGACCATGGTAACGAAGGTCCCTCAGGGCTGTGGGAGTTTCAAATATTCCCACAGCCCAGAGGGAGTCATATCCTAGTTTACTTATCAAATGTAACTTCCTTTTGTTATTGTTTCTTTCAATAGACCTTGCAACTAACTTTTTTTTTTTAATTAAAGATTGCCTCACACTAGAAATGATTCCTGCATCGTGGGTGCATTCACAAACATGTGACCTCACATACCTATACAAGACACCCAGACCTAAGACATGCTGTCAAAAGATATTTTTTTAATTGACTTCGCTTTTCTGTACCAAGTTGCAGAAAAGACATTCAACTTAGCTAAGTAACTAACTTGATTTTTATAGCTTAAAGCAGCTCTTCTTACCCAGAGTAAAGTGCACATAATTATGCAAAAACTCTTCCCATTTTCTTTGCTTTATAAGTTTAATAAAACGTACTATTATTTCACTATATTATCTTATCAGTTATACTGGGTTATGCCCTGCGGCATTCGCTTTAATCGTATTCTACGTATAGACTTCTATAGGTACTCCGTGGGTGGTACGGCAACTTCGAGCATTGCTATTGAGTTAGCAAATACTAATAAATATGTCGGTAAAAGAAAGGTATACAGGGATTGTATATTGGATTCTTGGAAAATAAGGAGCCATGCGTAGATGTAGAATGGGAATTGATTTTTATTAAGTTCAAAAGTCAGGAAAATGGTATCGTTTTTGGAAGAATGACTGGTATTTATAAAATTTACTAGCTTCAGCCAGCCCGTGTTATAGTGATAAAATATCCCAAAAGAACATATTCCAGGGATAAAAAGTATCCTTTGTTGTATTCTAGGATGTGGCCTACCCGTGTAACAAAATTCATCCAAATCCATTTAGGCGTTTGAGCGTGATAAGAGTAACAAACGTACACATAAAGTATAAACCATCGCCTTTATAATATTATTATGATTCCAGACGTCGTATTTTGGCGTTTTCACTACTGGCTGAACTTGAGTTTCCATAAAAAATTTTTAGACAACCCGTCTCAAACATTTTGTTACCACTTTGATAAATGCCACAAACTAACAACGTCCCTTGTTAAGACATGTTCAGGGAACAGTTCACTTCACACACAAAGACGTACTCACCACGTACAGACAGACATTCTGAACACATGGCTCGGTCTAGACTAGACCAGGGGCGCCGACTGCGTGGGTGCTCGGGGGCTCGAGCACCCATGAGAAATAAACAGTGGGTGCCGCGCACCCCTGAGAGTAGACATAAAGAAATAGATCAGTAAACGCCTTTTAGGGATGGGCTTTTTTTCATTAGTCGCAGATACAAATGTTTGATGATGAAACAGATAGACCGGACTGGCCTGTTGGTCTAGTGGTTAGTGGCCCTGACTGCTATGCCGGAGGTCGTGGGTTCGATTCCTACCCAGGACAAATGTTTGTGTGATGAGCACGATCATTTGTTCTGTGTCTGGGTGTAATTTGTCTATATATATGTATGTATTTAGAAATATGTAAGTATGTTTATCAGTTGTCTAGTTCCCATAACACAAGCTCTGCTTAGCTTGGGACTAGACGACGTTGTGTCATAGTTGTGGAATATTATTTAAAAAAAAAAGATATTTGTGTTGGGTCTGGGTGTTTGTGGCACCGAAAATGTATGTGATGTTGTCTCAATTTATTATTTATTAACAATGCGGGCAACGGATGCCAGTTACTGATCGGTATCCGTTATCAAAATGTCGATTAGTGTGCATTTCTCTTCTCACACTTCGCCACTTTTTCTAGTCATTAAATGAGCATGAGCACCCATGAGGTTTTCTAAAAGCCCACGCCCCTGGACTAGACAATACAATGCCCATAGACACCCATTTATCCTGTTTATAGCGCGACCATTTAAAAAAGTTTTCCTCTAGAACACAGTCAACCTAGTACAGTCACTAACGCAAGTCCAGTAATTCACAACGCACATTTGTTCAATAGAACATTCGATAAGTAAATTGTTGTATATGAGGATATTAATTAATTTATTATAATAATAAATACTGTTCGATCCAACGTATGTCATTGCTAATTACAATGACTTGACATTATCAGGTTAAATTCGCAGAAATTCCATGTTCATAGTTCCATTAAAGATAACTTGCGCTTTAAGTTACGAAGCACAATCGAGGCGAGTATTGAGAAAGCACAAGACTTGTTGCTAACAATCAGATTTGAAATCTAAGACGCCAATGAGTCAACAAATATCAGGGATCAAGGATGTCAGTGTCGTTTTGTATCAACTTTTACTTATTATAGACTCGTTTTATCTGTTCAGTACATCGGCGACTAGGGCTTAGATTAGGTACGGTATTCGAGCGCCGGTCTTAAAAGCGTGGGGTGTCGTGGACTTAGACTAGCGAAGTTATGACTATTTAGATTCTAGATGCGTGATATCTCTAACGGCTGGTTTCAATAAATTAACTATGTACGAGTTCGTCGACGGTGCGTAGTGTTCCAAGCGCTCCGCCGATGCCTGTTAGAGTCATGAGGAAAAGTATGAAAGGGATACTCGTGGTTCTAGAACGTACAAGGCAACTGACGGAACATAGGTGTAGTTTTAATCAGTAAAAGTGTTATATGTCCTCCTGCTTCACCCTAGTGCGTGAGAAGTCGTTAGATGATTTTGGACCTCATAAAATAAATTTATCTACCTACGTGTAAAATAAGATAGTTGTCCATGTGAATATGCGTTAGCGCAGAACTGACAGCTAAATAAGCAGTTCCTATGTAAATTCTTAAAACTTTACAATTCTATCTTATAATAAAAGTCGTAATATCTATCTTTCAGTCTATAATTATGCGGAATACATCATGTTATTAATTAGTTCTGCCCCATAACTGCGTGGTATGAGACTATAAGCCGTGGTCTCCCACGGTTGCCACGACTGTTTTTAGTTAATTATTACAGACAATGCTTTCTCCCACTTGTTTCGACCTGTTTGTTTATTACATCATATTTCCTTCAAGATTTACAGGAAACATTCTTGGAATTATCGTTCGGAGTAGATTTTATCGTTGAGTGGTTTTTGAGTTAGGGTTGCAGCAGACAGACGAACTTATTTTAATTCAAGAAAGTTGCTTGTAATGTGAATTCTAATTTATATTTATTTATTTAATCTTCATGCAACACAAAGTACAAAGGCGGACTTAATGCCTTAGGCAATCTCTACCAGTCAACTTAGGCTGGTGAAGCGACAATATGGTAGGCGCATTAAAAGAAAATGTTATTTAGAAAACAAGAGTAAATATAGTTAAAATTAACATACATAATACATATATATTCTTATTTAATATACCAATATCAATTCAAATTGTTCCATAACAAAAATATTTAAAAGAAAAATTGTCCTATCAAGATTTTATAAAACAGTGCAAAAAACATTATGTCATGGACTGTACTCAATATTCTTTATACCTAATTTATTCCCAGAAAAAATGATCCCATTTGTGAACGATGTAATACGAAAACTTATTATGTATTTTTTGTTACAGGTAATTGACCTCATTCTTTGTACAGCGGCCATACGGAGTAACATCACCTTGACTGGTATGAGAGAGATCTATTAATGTGTTGATATCGATTTTTTAAATGACTAACTAATTAAACTAGTTTTTGTTTCATGTAGGAATGAAGTGTGGTATGTGTAATGTTCTTCTTGAAGCCTTATAATGTTCCCACTGTTGGGACTCAGGCCTCCTCTCAGATAGAGGAAGGGTCGTAATCGGTCACGCCGCCCTGTGCTTGTTGGAGAATGTTGTCACATATCTTCGAATTTTTGGTTTTAAGACGAGCCAGTTTCCTCACGATGTTTCGCTTTTTTCGTGGTGATGAAATAAATTACACAATGTAATGCGCCTAGCGGGGTTTGAATTCGCGACCTACAGGTCGTAAGTCGAGGCCGTTAGCACTGTGCCACCACTGCTCATTTCGTGGTCTCTTTCACTCCACTAAATCGGCCCTGCGGCCCTGGAACGCAAAGGGCCACTGAAGGAACACGGGTGGGTTTTAGTCAGTAAAAGTCTAAGACTTCTTCTCGCTCCACCCAGAGCGAAAGCAGGATTTAATAATTTCCCACCAAAAAAAAAAGGGAACCAGTGAAGACCTCAGAACAACAAAAAGAGAGACTTCTTTAGTCATACGTTTAAGCAATAAAAAAGTTAGTCATATCAAAATCGCTTTGTATAACATTTGGCAATGCATCACTTACAACAAAGGGGCAGATTGGTGCCAGTTTCCCCTTTCCCCTTTATGCAGAGCTGTCCGTTATCCAAGTGTCCTGTGTCCACCCTTTATAATTAAATCAAAAAGCAATCACAAAAAATACTTAACTGGAACGCATGTGGGAGGTCTTTGTCCAGCTGTGGGATGAATAATGAAGGACAACAGCGTCAGCTTAAAACATTTTTTTAAACGTTTTTTAAAAGTTATTTTTAATGACACCATATGTTACATTTTTCCTGGGATAAATTTCCTTCTGCTCGTAAATGAAGTATTTTCTTACTTCTCCGCTGTGCTTTTTATGTTTGTTTTTTTATTGATAGACTCGCGCTTGACCACTATCACACGATGAAACACGCTTGCCTAGACGTAGCCTATTCACTCTTGACTTAATTCTGGCTATCAAGAGTTTTAATGATTGGGAATTGTGTAGTGGGCTGACAATATTTTATATCTCAAAAGATCTATGAAGGGTTATGTCATCAAGACAGAATTGACAACAACCATGACCATTGTGTTACAGTACTTATAGGATCAGTCAAAAATCGCATGATCGTCGCTTGCGCAATGTAGAAAGTGTTTCACGCTCCTTACACCCCTGCTATTGTTAAGCGAAATTCGCTTGGACATCACTATTGTCTATCTGTCTATCTCTGAAGATTATATTTAAGGCTACGATAGTAAGAAGTTAAGGGTCGAATTTCGGAGGTTTATGCATCGCAATTTTTTTTTTTTCGTTTTTTAATCAAATACCTAAGACAACCACAGCATTGTAACGGTTAACAAGCAAATGGACATTCAATTTAAAAGACATTTTAACTGTCAATTTTACAAAAAATCTAATCCAGTTAGTAATCCAGGTCACTTCGGACTGATTTGATGAACGACAAAAAAACTAAATAAAAACCAAAATGCTAAAAAAAAACTGCACAAAGTATACTCAATACTGCAAGTTTTCTTCATATGTGCCGCCTCTTTTTTATAATTTCGTCGATAGGACCGCTATTGGACCCATACAATTAAAGATATTGTAAAAGACAATTATGATGTACAGTAAACTAACTATTCGCAGCTAGAAACCTAATTTAGGATATTAATCACACTCAAGACTGCGCAGGAGTAGCGAATCGTACGCACGATGCATATGACGTATTCGTATCGTGTTCGTTACGCATTGGACCTTGGCATTATGAGCTTAATGACTTGCATGATGCTGTGTGTTAGTGAGACTATAAATTTTCCGTAGAGAATAAAATGGAGAACTATATTGCTTGGTAACAGTGGAATTTGCAAAAGGCTTGAGAAGGAAGAAAGTGTTGGAAGTTGCGTTGTTTTTCTCATTTATCATGAGTAATTTAACTGTGGTTTCAGCTTCTGTGGTCTCTACCATTTATAACTCATCATCATTCAAAGCAAGAGTTAACAGGTATCTTCAAGGCACACATTTTTACACGTAGGAAATCATCTAATTACTTCTGCTGCTCTAGGTAGAGTTGGAGGATGTGCAACAGTTTTACTGACTAAAACCCACTGTGTTCCTTCTCTTGCCCTTTATTACGAGGTCTGTGGTAACTCCTTCGAACTATCCGCAACCCTGGCAGGATCTTTCGGGCAGCCAGGCACATCCATTCACAAGGCGTGATCGAGATCAAGAGTTGCCAAAAAAAAAAGGATTGCTTTAATAGAGCAGAATTAAAAACCTTTTATCTCTTTATTACTTCTACAGACAAAATTCGTTTTTTAAACTTATTCTATTGTAATGTGAATCGTCTGTGTGTAGCCAGCCTACATCTTGACTGTTTTATCGCTTCAAAGATCGATCAGCCAAATTATATCAGGCCAATAATAATGTTACATAACAAATAAGAACATAAGATCCATTGATTGGAGATTAAAATTCAATCAACTGGTTATTTGGTTCATTTATTATTGTGAACATAATTTAAAACGCATGTTGATGTATTTCAAAATCGAATTGCAATTCGTAACTGGTACTGTATTCTGGATTATTTCTTGTTATTGTTTATTCTTTACAATATAAAATATAAGAGCGCCCTTTTTACACGTTGTTTTTTTGTATACGTTTATCCTGTCCACATTATGTGGTGTACAATAAAGTATATAATAAATAAATAAATATTTATTGTAAATTTAAAAAGTCTTTGTTCCTAGTTATTAATATACATAGTTATAGAAACTCTGTATTGTTATTTATATTTGAAATAAATTATAATATACATATATCTCTTAGCATAACTAAAAACTTTGGTATTACACAAGGGTTTGACACTTCCTGCTAGAGCTGCAGGATTGTTTGAAAGATTCACCGTCTCCCTGGATCGCAATGGGAACTGTAGGGACACAAGTGGGTTTTAAGTAAAAGTCTGAAACTCTCCATTGCTCTACAGGCTACACCCAGAGCTGAAGGAATCAAAAACTTCCTAATATTCCGCCACAAAAATGAAAAAGTTTTGACACTTTTTTAACCTCAAATTTTCAATTCTTCTTAATTTCTTGTTTAATAATACAAGGAGAAGAAAGCTCCCAAAGTCCCAACTGTTGGTACACTAATTAAATTAAAGACGTACCCGAGTGGCCTCCTATCTTAAAGAAACAACAAATTGAATACAGCAACATGTTTCTAATTAAATATTTTAGATTCCGATGAAGTTTTCACGCTTTGTTTCTCATTGTTTACTTTAATTAACCGTAAGGTAAATAACACGGAACAGGCTTCAGGAAATCCACAGTTTATTTCTTGTTATAACATGGTTTTCATTTGTCGATACACAATTGCTAGAGTACACAACTGCAAGTCTCATGGTGACTCTCGACCACTGTAGGCGAGAGGTTGCGGAAAGCGAACAATGAGTAACTTGCCGTCCAATAAAGTCCAAGTTTCGACCGTTTCATTTCGATTCTCTTGCATCGAACGCCTCGAGTAGGCCACGCCTCCGATTCCTTTGTTTTGTCCACGTTGACTGAGCGTTGAGATAATATCGGAAAAAATGACCCTGGAACACAAAGAGCAACTCAAGGAACACAGGTAGGATTTAGTCATTAAAAGTCTGACACTCCCTCTCGCTCCACCCAGAGCGGGATCCTTTTTTGCGGTGGCAAAAAAGGAAAGCTAGAAGAAAACTTTACTATGTTAAAATATGCATCAAGGTTTGTGAAGTTACTACAACACATTTTTCATTAGAAAATAACATTGTTTACACCAAAACTCTTCAAGAAAATCTTAACAAATATACAACATTAAAATAAAAACACTTAAATCTAAGTACACATACATACTTGCCATAAAAAAGCTTAACTGCCAATAAATCTTGTTATTCGCAAGACCAGCTACGAGCAGCTCGTGCCAACGCCCTGGCTACCGTTTCCTCGAACTCCCAACGTACTTGGCAACTGCCTTTATCGTATGATACATGACCTTGATATCGGCTGAATAGAAAAAATTGCATTATTACTCTGGTCAATGATTGGGAAGCTACACAGCTACTTTGGAAGGTTTGACTTTGACACGGCTTACAAGGCATTTTGAATATTGATTTATTACTTACAAAGTTTTTGCAAAGTTATTTATTGGAGTTTGTGTAAGAATCAATATTATATTTAAAATGTCGCATTGTACAGACTCTGCGTGCTTGTAGGAAATTAAAAAATATATCGTTTAGGTTGATTTATGGATGCAAAGATATACACACATGTCTAGTTAAGATGGTTGAGATTTCTTCTTTAATAACTCCAGCCTCCCGTAGCCAAGTTACAACCGTTTCGTTTCGATTCTCTTTTCGTCGATCGCCTCAAGTAGGCCACGCCTCCGATTCCTTTATTCTGACGTCATCTCAACGCTCAGTCACGTGAACAGAACAAAGGAATAGGAGGCGTGGCCGACTCGAGGCAATCAACGAAAAGAGAATCGAAACGAAATGGTTGTAACTTGGCTAGGGCGGGCTGTTTCGTGAATGTGTTCATCATCATCATCATCATCATTTCAGCCGAATGACGTCCACTGCTGGACATAGGCCTCCCCCAAGCGTCGCCACAATGACCGATCCTGTGCTTCTCGCATCCACCGCACGAATCGAATCGAATGTGTTCACAAACATACAATGTATAGTGTATGTGAACAGAAGACACCAAGACCCAGAACACCTATTTGTAGGCCATACAAATATTTGTTCCGTTCAGAAATCGAACTCTGGACACGTACAATACGATCGCTAAGCACTGCGACTACCGTGTCGGCATAATTCAAATTTTCTTAAGTTTTTTTTTTTGCATTTTGCAGGTCAGTGTCAAGTTGTATGTAGATCAGGGGCGCCGACTCCGTGGGTGCTCGGGGGCTAGAGCTCCCATGAGAAATAAACAGTGGGTGCCGAGCACCCCTGAGAATAGACATCAAGAAACAGATAATCACTTTTTAGGGATGGGCTTTTTTCATTATCCGACGATCCGTTTAGCGCATTGGTTTAGAGAGCCGATTGAGACGCAAGGGTCGCGGGTTCGATTCCCGAACCAATACTTTTGTTTGTTGGTGAAACAGATATTTGTGTTGGGTCTGGGTGTTTGTGGTACCTTGGTTGTTCCTGCTGTCCATAGCACAAGGGAAAACCTTAGTTTGGGACCAGGATAATGTAGTGATGTTTTCCTAATCTATTATTATTTATTTATTTGTCGGTCGATCAGTGTGCATTTCTCTTCTCACACTTTGCCACTTTTTCGAGTCACTAAATAAGCATGAGCACCAATGAGATTTTCTAAAAGCCCCTGATGTAGATTAAAATATGATTGGCGGCAGTAACACGTATTTATTTATGGTATTATCATAATTAAAGTAATCCATACAATCCTCTAAGTTCAGCTAACTCTATTGAATGACTTTTTTTATTTTGTCGCTTCTCAGTCCGGGGCACATAGAGCCCTAACAGGGAATCTAAAATTAATTATCTTTACAGATTATTTTGATGACCATTTCATCAACCTTTTCGAAGCTCGGTTATATCTGTATCATCTATGTCGGTTATATGCGACAAACACTCTCGCGTTTATTCAGTCAGGATTGCACATCCACGACCAAATACTCCAGCTCGTCAGCTCTTCTGTGGAGTATCTAGTCGCTAACACATGACCCTGGCGAATAGGACACGAAAACACTCGTCGGACCAATCAGACGCAAGCTGTTAAAGGGTTAATCCATCGTAAAAAATATTAATCTCTTTCATTTGTGGAGTAATCACTCTCATTTCACTTTGTAATTAACATCCGTAAATAATTATAGGTATCGGTAATTGAAACTGAACAAATTATTGATTGTATGTTGGCAGTTTGACTCGATTTGATAAATGAAAACGTTAATTAAGGGGTGCAGTTCTATGATAAATTACGATTTAAATATTGAACTGTTTTTTTTTTTGTAAGTTGGGAAAACATCTAATATCTTCTCCCGCTCTGGGGCGCAACTTCTTAAAGGGAAACCCGTGGTCCTAGAATGCAAGACAACTGAAGGAACATAAGTAGGTTTTAGTCAGTAAATGTCTGACACTGCCTTTCCTTCGAAGTCATTTAATGATGACCTCAAAAAAAGGGAATAGGGGTCGTTAACTTCTATACGAAAATGGTGGCACTTGCTGAGACGTTTGGTCTAAATACTCGTAATAATCAACGTTCGATCCAACCCATCCCTTGCTGCACTCCCCCAGGACGGGGGACGTCCTAAGCCGAGGTCCGACCCCATAGCGTAGCGTAGTCAGTTTTAAGTTTTTTGTATGCCCTGGTTGGAGGCTTGGATTTATTTAGACCGCCACAGGCTAGTCCGATTAAGCAGACGAACATCTTAGGATGACCTGCGAGAGACAACACAAAAAAAAAACTGACACGTTTGGTCTGTTTGCAATATTGTGCTCTGTGGTAAGTACATAGGTATTAGTAACAATAAGATCGCGCAATGCATTAAATGTCGAGTTACATAATGAACAGGGGCACTCGTGAAGTCCAATGTCCAAGTGATATTAGAGAGGTAAGTTGATGCCTAAAATATGGTACTTACGTATTTATGTACCTACTGAAATCACTGACTGTGTGACTGTGATGGTCACTATTGATTGATTAATGAGAGATCGCTCTGTGCGACAAAACCACAAAAACCGCCCATTGTACACTTATGTACACTTGTTTTAAAAAATATTTATTCTATGTTTTTACAAGGTGTATAATATAATAAAGAATATAAATAGTCCTTACAAATATAAATATAGTTTGTTTGGTGAAACCCGTATATCTCAGGAAAGTTTTAATTGAAATTTTTCGTTTTTTTAATACCCCATTTATGGAGGAGAGATAAAATTAATTGGCAAAACTTCATTAACCTATACAGAAATTAAGATAAAAGAAATAAAACCTTATCATAGTTGTATCAACAAAAATATGGTTATATCTGTATCATTATATAAAGACACAGCATGTTTGTAGATGCCTATCTAAAATGTATAATTTGATTGATCCATGGGTAGAATCAGAAAGCGAACCCCGGGGTCTGGGAACACAAGGCAAAGAAGGAACATAAGTGTGGTTTTAGTCAGTAAAAGTATGACACGCCCTCCCGGTTTGCCCTAGAGCGCGAGAAGTCATTGGATGATTCCAATCTTAACATAAAAATCATTTGATTGTTTTTTTTTTTTATTGATATAAACCAGTGCTTGAATGCGATCCCACCTGATGGTAAGCAGAGATGCAATAATTGATGGTTAAACGCACTAGTTTAGTAAGACCCTATTCACTCTAGCCTTGAAGACATCTAAATTGTAGTTGGACGGGAAGACCGCATAATGCTCTGAAACAACATATCGATCACGACCACCAAACAAAGCAGTGGACACGAAACTGTTATATTTTAGTTAAACGTGTTAAAAAGTAATGTTATTTTAAGATTCTGTAACTACACACATAATGAAACCAGAAACTGTTCCGCTCTTCTATAGAATCTTGTTTTGTAAACTGGTAACTGTATACCAGTGGGTCTGTGACGTCAATACAGACGTATGTGAACATCTATTATTTATGTCTTTCCTAAAATAACTTAATGAACATTTTAATGCATGCAGAAATTATTTATTACAATTTATTGAACGAGTTTAGTCGAATTCAAAACATTTTAATAAAGTCATCAATTTTTCCTCTAATTTATGTTGTATTTTCCAACGCTACTGATTTACTAATATTATTCTTTACATTGGAAAATTAACAGAGTTTTCAAAATCATGAAACAAGACCATTCTCTCTGAACTTTCAGCGCCGACTGACGTTAATTTTAGATAATCGGGATGCACAGAGATCGATATTTTTTTATCGATAAGGTTATGTTTTATCTGATGCAGATAATAAAGTACATAACCCTGTTCCAAATATGATTTAATTCATCACGCAAGGTAGTGTTTTTAAATTGAATTTGTCAATTGCCCGAAAAAGATTTTTGAGGGGAACAAACGCTTTTGTGCAGTTTTAATTAAGGAACCGACAAAATTAATTAAAATTTCTCCTTCAACGCAAACTTTTCTAATAGTCACTAGCAATACAAACAGGTCATTGTGGCATACTACTTCTCAATCTCGGCATTCAGACTTACTAACAGGGGTTCCCTTTCAACCGAACATTGGTACGCCATCTCCATAAAGCTTTATGTCTATTGCGACCTCCCTGCCATATATTTAGTGACGCTTATTTTGCCCTGTAATAAACCAAAACCAATCACAACCCATTGTCGACCCTTTGTTCTGAAATCTCTCTTTATTTTAAAGCATTAAATCTCAAAACAATAAGCATCCTTGAAACTTGAGATAAATAATTCATATGTACACTGTTCTGCGTTTGCGGAAGCGCTAGTGTGTTATAATTAGCGTGGAAAAGCAAAAACACGATGATTAATCAAATACTGACTTGGAAATAGATTGATGTTTACTCGGCCACGATAATTTTATTGTGTTAGGTTGGTACAGCCGTTTACTGTACGGCTATACCAACCTAACACAATAAAATTATATGCTATAAGTAGATCGGTAAAGCTTTGGAAATCTCGGAATCCACGGTATATTGAGATTCCGTAGATTAAGTAATAATGTAATTTGGTTTGCCCTTTGGGATTAATCTTGGTATTATATCCTCTTGGGTTAATATTGTTTCCTATCCAAACGGTAAACCACAATAGCTTTGTCACAGAATTTGCTGGAAACCAAGCTGTATCTATGTGGATAGAAGTTTCTGCCCCAACAACGCAGACCAAGTTAATTGATGAGGTGAATCCTATTTTTCTCCAATGTAGAACTTAATTTCTAACTTCAAAATTTTGTATAAATCTTTTAGTTTTTTGAAACTTATCATTGACATCATAATAATTGTCTTGCTATTTTATCGATATCGATAATTTCACGCTGCAAATATTAGTGTACAACGCTAGCTGCTCGCATTAGCAGTTTATAAATAGTGAGCGTAAAAATCACGTGTGTGTCGGTACACTAGCCTAGTCTGTCGCGAGATGTCTACGGGATTGCACGTCCAGATGAATTAGCTTTATTGCTTTCTTGGAAAACTGTCTGGCTATTCACTCGCAAAGTATTTCGACCCCTCAATGTTTGGATGCGTTTCATAATGATGAAATCTTCATATATTCTAAGTTTACTCAACTCTAGAAAGGTTGTACATAAATGTACCATTTGAAACAGCTCGGTACGTACATTACATACCACTAATCGATTAACGGACCCTTTTGCGAATCCGACCCCATCACATGGGGCGAAGCGAACCCCATTAGGGCTGCTGCTCATTTACGAGGGTGTGAGTCCGGTGCGTTTTTTGACAAACCACTCCATTTCACCTTATATGTATTTTATTTATTTTGTTGAACATTTTTACCGAAACATTTGAGATAACACTCTCCACCTCGGGATTTTCAGAGAAATTTAGATACTATCTACAAGTTTACCACGCGTCCGCTGAGATCTTGTTTACAAAAAAGGCACTCTTCATTTTTGGCGGCTAATCTCTTACAAAAGATCTTATTTTTTTTCTGTTTACATGGCAACGACCTTACCCGTTCCCGGCCGCTTTCAAACGACTGCAACTCGACGCTTTTTTCCCGAAGGAACTCGGATATCTCCGTCCCAGTCTCCAATCCGATTTCATGTCTTAACGGGCTGCGCTTAAATCGATTTGTCTCGCCTTAACTCGCCAAGATGCCATCAACGTTGGTATCGCTATCCCGTTCCATCTTTTTAAACCTGTCCTTGTGCTGCCAGATTTAATTTGCCTTTTTTGCTGCGGTTGAAATGTGGCATCGTTGCTATTAGACGACTGGTTTTAGAAGCGCTTCGTGTTGCACTAAATGGAAGGGGATCTGCAAGCTGGCGTGGACCGTCTGCCTCTCAGTTTGGTGCATATTAAATTCGGTTGGAATGCATCTGGTACATAATGTAAGGCCGACTAGTGGTTTTACTGTGGGAAGTATGTTGGTATAATAAGATTTTATGTCGTGTCTATTTCATTCTGTTTTTACGACTAGTCTGCAGTTGTGTTCCATACATATCTGTTGATAGACTCCGGCTTTGTATCGAGAGCTATAACAAAACGTTTACTGCTCATTAACTAATGAAAGACTAAGAAAAAGCTATTTAAATTTCACTTTTATTGGTTCGTTAATTTTTACTTCGTTAATAAGTACTTACCGCTTTATGGTTTTTGCGTAGATTGTTTCTGAAGTGCATCGCTGTTTCACTGACGTATAATTTTATTAATTTCGTGACAAAGAAGACAGTTTTAACTTAATGTTTAGTATTTGCTAGCTTGTCATATTTTGCTTCTAATATAATAGAATAGAATAAACTTCATTGTACACCAAAAAAAGTAACACAACTTATACATAAACTTAAATCTATGGGTACAATGGCGGTCTTATCGCTACCAGCGATATCTTCCAGACAACCTTTTTCTACTAATACTCAATTAGCAGAAGAAAAAAAGATATTTTTTATTTTTCTGTATCTGGTTGTACACTCTCGACCCATCCTCCACTGCATGCGTGCATCCTGTCATTATGGCTATTTCCTTTGTCCATGACATGGCGAATATCTTCCTTTGTGCTACATCAAGACAGCACTTTGTTATTGATTTGCGACAATCACAAAATTTAGGCTTGTGATATTTGTAAATGTAAAATTAATAAGAAAATTAAAGAGCTTTAAATATTCCTTCTAAATTAAAGCTCTTACACTTCTTCTTACATCAGCAAAGCTATACTGCTCTGCGAATTTTACGGAGGTTCTTCCTCGTCATTTTCCTGACCAGTCCTAAAGCTATATCTGTTAGTTCGTATCACCCCACAGCTGGGCAAAAGTCCACCATACACAACTTCCCAATTACAAAAATACTTAAAGTTCAATTATCATCAAAATAAACCTCAAAGTACACCGACCGCACAATGCATCCGATAAACCGGAACCTTGGTCGTCCGCGTTACGCAACGTGCATGCGCCCGCCGTGTTACCATTTAGTGAACTCAGGCGCAGCGTCGCGTGGCAGTAACCGCTTCCGCCATAGATACTGGCACATCCATAGAGTATGGCAGCGAATAGACACGCTAAATCGATCTTTCTAGCCTTCTCCCAATTACGTTGGAGCCGGTAGCAACTTTTAAATACCAGATTCAACAGTTAAAGTGCTAAATAAGCTCAAAGAAAGAAGCTCAAGTGTCAAAGAAGCTCAACGAGGGCGGGGAAAAGATTCAATTGTCTTGCATCTCACCACGAAATGAGAAAGGAGCAGTGGAGAAGTAAGTAACCATAAGCTGAATATCAGTATTCTATATGGAGAAACTGCCTATCTAACCTTCATAACCCAGTAATACTTTATACGATACCCCTTAACAAGACTGGTGTCAGATTTTCTAGCTTCTGACTACCCATGTGACGACTGTCAAAAATCGACAGTTAAAAGTCAAAACCACTGACTTAACTCATTTTCCGAGAAAATGAGACCCGCCCTTCTTGCATCTTTGAAGTTCTCGGTTTTTCTCAACTACAAAATGCATGGTTAAGGAGTTTAGTACACTTCTTAACCTTCCTCATGAATAACTCAAGTCTATTGGTGAAAACTGCATGAAAATTCAGTATTTTTTTGTGTTTATCGTAAATAGACAGACAGTAAGGGACTTTTTTATATGTAATGATAGCCACTGAGGCGTCTTGTTACTCTGTGGTCACATCCTATTAACTTGCTTCATAGAAGCGGATTGCCGGCTCAGCTTGTGCTTGATTTGAAGAAATTCGTTTTTTTTTCTGTAGTTATGCAGCGATTGAGGCTTTCGTAAGATTGAAGGCTGTACCTGAAATTAGTCGATTTCTATATTTTAAATTGACGAAGAACTTCTGACGAAAAGATTTCTGCATTGAAATATCAATCCAATAAAACCTTGAATTTCTCGATATTTCCTATGAATGTAGATACTGTAAAGTTTCTAAAATGGAATATTTCAGGTAATTTTTCGAGAGTCAACATCAATCAGCTCCGCTTTGAAATTTCTATTTATCGTATAGTATTATCATGGTTTTAGTAGGCCCCCTATCTTTAACCGTGGTTAACAAAGCTATTTAAAATAGCTACTCTATGTACCTACGTGTATTGTTGTAAGTTATGTCGTCGGGTCTAAGTCCACGTCTCTTATCTCACCACCTCGCATTACATCAACAATTAAAAGCGAACAAAGAAACCCAAGTGTTTGTTTACAATCACCCTATCAGGTTCATGCTATGCGATTCCTTAACCTACTTGTTTTTATGACAATATAACCCCTTTTCAAATGAAAGCCTTCAATACAGAATCACTAAAGAATTTTCATTCATTCTTTTGTAAACTATATTTACACACGGCAACATTATCATCATTACCAGCGAAAATCCTCACGGGATTTTGAACCCTATCTTTTTGGCAATAAGTCTGATGTTTGAAGATCTGCTATCGATCATAACAAGGAGTGTTGCCATACTCTGTACTATGGGTAGTGTTGTCATTGCGTTTAATTATCTGACTTGTCTACTCGTTCATTATAGAGGCACGTCACGCGACGACACCGATGCGTGGTAATCACGATATTTTCAATAAAGGTTAGAACATATTCGAGGCTTCCCAGGCTTGTTTATCAACGCCTTTCATTATTAATGCCTTAAGCCAGTTAATGACACCACTAAGCTTCGTTTTGACAGTTATATCGAATAATAACCGTAATAACCACTCAATTGGACCACATTTCTGAATTATTTCACATCGAAACCCATCAAGGTGTCTCTCGATCGAATTTTAATGGCGCTTTGATGAAATTAATGTCCTTTCCAAAACCATATGAACCAGATTTGAAACAAATTAAAGAAATTAATCAAATTTGAACAAATTTGGCATTTTTAATTTGAAATGAAAAATTAGCTGTCGTTTTAGCTATTAACAGTGCTCCAAAAATGTCGTAAACACATTAGAGTCTGTTTGATCTATAACCTGAGGATAATGTAGCCTAGCCTCGCCCTAACTCAGTAATTGGTTTTAAACGCATGCATGTATCGCTGGCCTAAATTTCCTGCATTATCTGTGGCCATACATAATATCGCGGTCATTAGCTAAAACACTGTTTAATTAACTAGCTTAATGAGAATTGAATTCGCAATGATGTCAGTGTACCGAAACATCATATGGTGCATACAGTCTGCAGAGGAACAACTATTTTGACATTGACAGTTTTAGAGGGTAGTTCGAGGCAATCCTTATCACGTTCGGAGACTCCACCATGGCGAGTTTTTTAATCGATAGAAACCAGTTTCCTGAAATAACCATTTTATTTATTGGATTATATGATGGAACAAAGATAAAGCAAATGACCTGATTACATGAAACTACAACATTCAGTTAAAACCCAGATATATTGATAAGACAATAAAGTTAGAAAAAAAGAAAAGACAGAAAAACATACATTATGATATCATATTCCCCATAGCATCTGTTTGGCTCTCGTTTACGTTAATTCCTAACTGTTTTCAACCATTAACTTTAATATTTCAAACTATCAATCAAGAAATTCATAAAAGTCCGAGATAATTAATCCAATCCATTGCTGGCTCTAATTAATACAATATTTTTGGTCATTTGTATAAATCGTTTAAAACACATGTGGGAAAAGTTGTAGGTGTGAATTAACTAGTCAGTTTCCATTAGCGGCTATTTTTTTCGGCTTTCTAATTGATACTAAGAAAATATCGTAATTATCTCCTCGGCCAAGGTTGAGGAAATACAATTTAAGAGTTCATGGAAGTAGGGATGGCAATTCTACAAAAAAAAATTTTTTTTTCAATTCCAATCGATATTTGAATCGATTCGAATCAAAGTTTAAAGAATCGATTTAGTAATAAATCGAGTTCTAAAAGATTGCTTTCCTATAGTTCAAACCGTTGGTTACCGTGTAGATAATGAGTCCTAAAAAGCACGGTACAGATGATTCTACAGTGCACGTGTTTCGTGACTGGTGTTTAATTGGATTAACAACATTCACATAAAAAATAATATGAGGAAAATAGGTACTTTGATCTTTTTAAATAATAATATGGTTGCTTTCCGCTGGAAAAAATTGAATCTCGATTTTAAGCTTCTGAAATCGATTTACAGAATCGATCCATTGTTTAAAATCGATTTTCTTCCTATATAAAATCGATTCTTCGATTAGTCGATTTCGCCATACCTATATGGAAGTGTTCGCACTGGCTTTTGGTAAACTTCAATTAATTAGTCTGTAGTATTTCTTGGAAAATGAAGTCAGCTGGCTTGGCAATTGACTTTGAAATGATCACAAGACTCCAAGAATCGAATGATTCTGACGTCAAAAGTGCATCTGTTAGTCAATTCACTTAATTGTAACGGTGCTTTCAACTGTAAAGTGGTTTGATAGGGCAAAGATCAATCTTAATTTAAATTAATATTATGATAAGGTAAAATGTTTCTAAAAGATTAGGTATAATCTGTAGAATTTTATTACTTGTTTATTTGTTTTTTTAATAAAAACGTTGCCCCTCACTAATAATGATTCCTGTTTCGTAGGTGCGTTCACAAACATGTAAACGCACATATACATGACACCGATCCGGAACAACTATCTGTAGGCCATAAGTATACATTTGTTTCGTGCGGGAACCAAACTGCGACCCGCAGCGCAACAGCCAATCGCTCAACCATTGGACCAACAGTGCCATCATTATTGATCTTCTACTCAATTCCTGTAGGATAGGCGCATGGTAAGCCTAATAGTTCTTATTCCCATTGCTCTGAGCTAAACCCCCCCTCCACTCCTTCCATCTTTCACGAGCCCGCGCTTCGTCCCTCTAATTATGGCAAAATGCTAGTGCCTGCGACACCTGCGACTAATTGATCCGCGTCAGACTCCTAAAACAGTACAATGCCATCAAGAAGTATTTTTTAACATGGAACCCTAATTTCCTTTCTTAAATAAAAGTAACCCAAGTTACTCCAATAACAACAACTATCTATAAGTCAAAATTGGTACAGCCGTTTTGGAGATTAGCCGAAACAAACAGCCAGACAGACGGGTAATTAAATATTGCATTTTCGTTATAGATATTATATTAAGTATTTATGTATGTTTATTTTATATATTACATTTGTTCCCTTGTTTTCTTATTAAACTTTTTTTTAATGCATCTACCATGTTTTATCTTCACTACCCTTGGTTGACTGGTAGAGAATACCTAAGGCATTAAGTCCGCCTTTGTACTTTTGTGTTACATGTACCTAGTTTTAATAAATAAATAAATATATATATAATTTTGATATTACAACCTAATGTATGAACGGTTGCGGGAGTCCGATGGATGCGAGACGCACGGGACCGTTCATTGTGGCGACACTTGGGGGAGGCCTATGTCCAGCAGTGGATGTCTTTCGGCCGAGATGATGATGATGATGATGTATGAACTAACATAGAAATAAGTAGGTACTAACATAGAATGTGGACCAAAAGTTGTCTTTAAATAAATAAATATTATTATTATTATAAATACTTCAATTTTATACCAGTGCCGCCCCAGCTTTGCACGGGTGTTAGAAATCTTTGAATTTCACAGCTATTCGTTACTATAATATGCTTGTATTATACACTTATACATTCAGTGTAAATCACTCTGTCTATTGGTGAAAACCATACAAAAATCCTGTCAGTACTTTTTGATGAATTTATCGCGTTCATACAGACAGACAGTCGCGATGAGGGATTTTATTTTATAATAAGGATAGAGATTTCTAAAACACTTTTTTTTTATATAAATGGCCGTCATCACAATAAATTACTTACAATAATTGTAATTGTCATTGTAGAGTAATTCACAATACCGTGAACATAATAAACATGCGGTCAGCTGATGGGGTGAATGCCCCGGCCGGGGCCAATGACCCCACTAATGGTGTACAAACCTATTTACTGATGACAGCTTGATGAGAGTGAAATCTCAACAAGTGTATGATCATTTCGTGAACTTTGATTTTGACCGTTAGTTCTATATACTTCTGGTTAGTTGAAGAGATAGCCTTGGAGATATTAAAATTGTACGCATAAATTATTGTGATTTGACCAATTGATTTTGCCGTCATTATAAAGACCAATAATCATGTAATATTTTTGTTTTTATTTTTCTTAAACAAGGTCAAATTAGATTACAAAACCATCGCAGACTTGTTAGGTTTTTTGGCAAATCATCCAATGTTTTCTGCCGCTCTAGGGTAGAGCAAGAAGGTGTGTCGTTCTTTTACTGGCTAAAACCCACCTGTGTTGTTCAGTTGCCCTGTGCGTTCAAGGACCACCAAGGTATGTCTTTCAAATATTCCCGTGGCCAGACTTGTTGGGTATCGGTATCTACCTAATGATAGTATAAAAAAAGCTGAAGGTAACTACAGCTGACTACGGTGAAGGGAAGGGTACTTTAGGTAAGGCCGCTGGTACAGAGTATAAAAAAATACTTAAAATAGTATTGGTAATATTTATATTTTTAGGCTTCCTTACTTCAAAAGGAAAAAACGGAACCCTTATAGGATTACTTTGTTGTCAGTTCGTCTGTTTGTTTGTCTGTCAAGACCCTTTATCTCGGGAACGCGTGGAGGTATTGAGTTGAAAATTAAACCAGGTTTGCGGTCCCTTTAAGCTGTAAAAAAATCAAACTTCTAAGTTAACGAAAAAAAAAGATACGGCCGTTTATGTCTCAAAAAACGTGTATTTCGACACTCTCAAGGGAATCAAAATTCATAGGGTACTTCCCGATGACCTACGAGTAGTATTCAGAAATTTGGCAAATCTGTAAATTTGTAGGTTGTTAGTTATTACGCCACAAAAAAAAAATGCAATTCGGAAAAATCTTCGTAACTCAATTCGGGAATTGAACTGTTTTTGTAAGTAAGTTTATACGGAACCAGTGCGCAAGTTCGACTCGCACTTGCTCTGTTTTTATTTATTGATAAACTACAACTTCCCGCGGCTTTGTCCGCGTCAAACTCATAAAATAGTACAATGCAATTTAGTTACAATTACAAGAAGCTTTTTTTACCCGGGACCTTATTTTTTTCTAAAATGAAATTAACTTTAGTTATTCTTATAACGTCAACTATCTACTATTGAAAGTCCCGTCAAAATCGGTTTTGTCGTTTAAGAGATTAGAAGAGAAGACGAAAGAAGAATAGAAGGTATTATTATATTTTTGCTATAAATGTCAAATATACTTTCATATAAATTTAGTAAAAAAATATATTTTGTTATTACAGACAGTTCTTTGATTTATATGTAGGTATAGATCCCCATAAAACCCCATTTAATGTCCAATCTCTTTCCATACCAGGTTGCCTGGAAGAGATCGCGGAATGCGATAAGGCCGCCAATTGTATGTTTTTTGATATAAGGCTCATATGTATCATTTATTATCTTGGTGTACAATAAAGTATATATAAATAAATATATTATAGATTTGTCGGTATGCCATCGGAAGAAGTGACCAGTTTTCTTCGTAACACTATATCCTAAGTACACATTCTCGGTCAATAGCAATGTCTGCAATCTGACACCAGCTGCCTTTCCATATATGTTACAAACGTGACTTACTCATATAGGTAGGGGAGGTGAGAAAAACACTTCTAATTAAAAAGTCATTGAACTTGTGTTAATGACTTTGAAATAATATTTAGTAATGGACCGGTCGCAAGTCAATATGAAAACGGTAGCAAGTTTTTTAGAGTAAGCGTCACACATTTACGTCATGGATTTTTACCCTTGTGACTTGGAACAGTTGTAACTCCATCTTAACTGAAATTTAATTGAAGGATATCGTTCCTACCTGTGTTGGGGGCAAGCAATGAAAAACTATAAGCTTTTATAAAATGACGGAAGTCTGGCTGGCGGCTGCCACGGGCGCCTCGAATATGGTTGTATTTTTTAGGTTTTTGCTTTTGGGTAGTCCTACGGAAAAACAAAGATTTCATCACTAAACAGATATTAATTCCGAGCCCGAGTTGTCGACGGCGCGTACTGTTTCACGCGCGCCTCAAGGAGGTGTCAGCAACTGTAGGGGCCCAGCAGGGTCGAAGCCTACTGGGGCCAAGGGTCTGATTCTGAAAGGAAGACTCGGCCCTGGTACGAAAAGCAACGAAGAAACAGGAGTGGGTTTTTAGTCAGTAAAAGTCTGACACTATCTCCCGCTCCGTCCAAGAGCAGGGATGTCATAAGATGATTTGCCCACCGAAAAAAAAAACATATTATTTTAGTATACAATAAACTGACAAAAATAGTGACTAATGATGATCGAATACTTATGTATACACCTACAGTTCTTCGCGTTGTTTTTATGTGTTTACGGGTATACGTAAGGATTAAGCGTCGAGTTAAGACAGACCATTTTTTTTTAGTTTTGTTTTGGAAAGCCTCTCACAAGGTGGACCGATGACCTGCTGAGGATCGCGGGAATCCGATAATTGCAAGACGCACAGGACCGGTCTTTGTGGCGACACTTGGAAGAGGCCTATGTCCAACAGTGGACGTCTTTCGGCTGAAATGATGATGACGACACTAGGAATTACGCCTGTATCATGGGTGCATTCACAACCATGTAAACTCAAATAAACAAGACCCCCAGAACAATTATCTGTAGGCTATACAAATTATGGTTCGGTGCGGAAACCGAACCCGCGACACACAGCGCACCAGCCAATAACTTAGCCACTGCGCCAATCGTACCTTTACCTATTCTCGTAACACAGTTTACGGTCAATTAAACGTATATTTTTGGACCTGTGACCTACGAGCGTCACAATTTTATGCTTGTATAAGGATTAAAAAATACATTATTATTGGCCAAGTCACCTTTGAACCTCTTTCGTAATAACAAGCATTACGTAAAAGTTAAAACAATGATTAAAAGTCAAATATCAGATTACGCCATTCAGATGAAATCAGTCAAGATTATCCACGTATGGTTGCTGGTGGTGTTGAATGTCTCGAAAGTTGCCTTGTCAACGAAAGATAATTTAACATTATAATATAATATACACACATAGGTACTTACTTATGGTTGGTGGTACCCTTTTAAAGACATGGCACTTTAGGCATGCAGCAGTGTAGGTATCATAAATTTTGACACATACAAGTTTCTTACAAAATGAACCTTTCGATATAATGTACCCATTGCTGGGACTCAAGCCCCCTCTCCAGGGGAGAGAATGGGCTGTAACCCACCACGCGGGCCCAGTGCAGATTGGTGGATGTCACATGCCTCCTCATGATGTTTTCCTTCACCATTAGAGCAGTGACGATTTAATAAATTACACAAAGTAATGCCTGGCTGAGTTTGAACCCGCGACTACAACTCGTAAGTCGGGGGTTTTACCACTTAGCCACCACTGCTCCCTTTTGACACAATATTATATTAATTAACGAGCACAAATCAGGACATCACGGCCTGCTTCAGCTGCTACTGTTACTGAATTTTGTACTAGAAATAGGTACCCAAAAATCTACATGTCCGAGAAGGAAAATTCTAGGACCACCAACGCAAAGTTGTGAGCTAGCTGTTCACAAAACCTGTTATAATTCCTGACTACTCCCAAGTACTGCCAAATACTCTTTGAATCAAGACCTATGCACATCAAGATAAAATCGTTAAAGGAATACAACAATTACTCGTACATATGTATGTCATAAGGACATCTCGTCAGACTTACCGAAATAGCCCTATGAGATAACATTCTGTCCCCTGTGTCGCCCACTGGCCCTTTAAGTAGGCGCTTTACTATCTGATTGAAACAAAGGCAGGGAATGAGCAGTAGTACAGTTTCCTTTGAGCCTGTAAAATACTATCTGTTCCCTGTGACTTAGCTACTTCGTGCTTCGCTTCGCTGCAGCGGCGAACTTCAAGTGGTGGAAATATACCTTATCAATAGTTACATATTCGAGCCGTTTGGGGAGGTTGCCTACTCATGGACCGTGGGGCCCGACTGCTCATCCAAAGATATGAATATTTAAAGATTTAAATGCAAACGCCTAGTTTACATTTTGTGTGACTAAAGGGCTGTCTTTTACCTCGGACAAAGATTAAGCATTGTCATTTGGTATACAACGTGGTAATGATCTCAGTGTGTACTTAATTTCAGTTTTTCGCTATAGAATTTTATTTCAGAAAAAAATAGGAGAAGCCCATGTCCAGTTCAGCATCGAACAGCATTTAATTGATAATGAGAATCACTTAACCAACAGGTCACCTTTCCAAACATATCTATATAGACACCCTGTTGCAGTTTCAGATCTAATTAATATACAAAGCCTTAATTATCAAGGCATTAAGGTCATTATTCTCCATCAGGATTATCTAAATACTCGTTATCCTACCGGCTTACTCGCACACCTTTACAACGTTTTATCTTGATTGATTATAACATGCTTTCGCAAATATATTTTCATTGGGACATTGTGAAAAGGTCACCGCGATTTTTAATACTTTCTAAATTAATAAAATGTTGTTTTTAAACGTGGTATTAAAATATACTGAGTAACGTTTTGTTTACTTGCTTTCAGTGGTTTATTCTGTCATAAAATCCTACATTATACATATAAATAAATAAAATTGAAGTGTCTGTTTGTAATATCAAAATAGTTTTTTTTTTCATTAAATACACATGAAAGTATATTCGATACTTATTAAAAAAAAAAAACAATTTTTAAAATTTTTGTCTGTCTGGCGGCCAGTTTTTTCGACTAATCTCCGAAACGGCTGGACTGACTTTGGACAGAACATTCACTGGTAGAAAGCTGATGTTATAAGGAGTACCTATATATATGGATCTCGATCCAAACCAAGTATCAATTTCCCCAAGTTGTTCTTCTACAACTCCCCTGCTATATCCTCAGCATGATCTATACCTCGCTAATACAGTCACAGTGCTACAACCTAGGGGTCTAAAAGGACAAAAATAAAAGTCTGTCACGCCCTCTCGCTCCGCCTAATAGCGGTAGAAGACATTGGATGATATCCACGTACCTAAAAAAAATTAATTCCGGCAGGGAATTCCGCTCCTTAGCTTTACGCATAATGTGTTTCCAAAATTCGCTAATTTCCCCAAGTTGTTCTTCTACAACTCCTCTGCTATATCCTCATCATGATATATAGCTTGGTAACTACAGCCGTAGTCTTTGTTCGGTCGCAATATAGCCCAATTACCGGCTGACAGGGCAGTGTCCGCAAGCGAAGCCGCGGTTTGTGGTCGCGCTCTGTGCAAGCTACATATGTCTCGCAATATGGTTTGAATTGCATAAGCCTTTCAGTTATGAAGCAGAGAGTTTTGGAGGAAAATGAAAATAGAACAGTATTGGTTTTTCACTTTAATTTCATTTATTCACTCTTCACTTAATCTTTTAACGCCGTACGTCGGATATACCTATCCGTCCAACACTTTCGCGTTTATTCCACCAGGGTCGCACACTCACGACCAAATACTCCATCTCATCAGCTCTTCTGACACCTATGAGGATTGAAGGACTAAACGAGATGAATTACCCAGTCACAAACACACGGCTCTGGCAAATAGGACGCGAAAACTCTCGTCGGACCAATCCGGCGCCGCGGCGCGGGTGTTTCAAGGGTAATTCTCTTGGTTGTAGATATTCGGTAACACGGTCTCTTGCAGGAAATTCCACTCCTTAACTGTATTATTTCTATTACCTTAAAAAAATACTTTGGCTATGGGAGATCACAAAACAGTTTAAGCAGTCTTATCAAGGAACTAAGACATTCAATGTTCCAAACTAAGCTGATCCAGTTTCCTAACTTCTTCTTCGCCTTAATCCCGTTACGTGGGGTCGGCTTTCCCAATCATGCGACTCCATTTATGTCTGTCGCGAACGTCTTGTTCGTGTAGTCCTAATAATTTCTTGTCCTTTTTGGACATTTGTCAACCAAGTGGTTTGGAGCCTTCCTCTTCCCCTCTTTCATGTAGCGATTGAAAGGAACGAGTTAAGAGGTAACGGCGCCCCTTCTATATGTGCTGATGTTGATCACCGGGGTGTTTTTAGTGAGGTAAAAATCCCACACACCCCGGACTTATCCCCAACGTCCGGGCGCCTTTTGAAGGTTTTCCCTCGAAAAAAAAAGGTGGTTTGGGGCCTTCCTCTTCCCCTCTTTCTTGTAGCGATTGAAAAGAACTTTTTAATCACATGATCGTCTGGTCCTCTCATAACGTGATTAAGTTTCCTAACTAATAGACACCGAATACTAAATCACTTTCTTTTCTATTGACGGCACCGCAACCAAACATCAACCAGAAACAAACTAATTAACAAAACTCCCCAATTACCATAATATTACCGTAACCAGCTTAACAAGAATCGACTCATTACGTATAAAGGAACCGGTTTTCAATAACCAGTAACTTTAAAGACATGTTTTCTCCTTACCCTCCGTAAGTCTGGAGGAGGAAAACAATGCATGTTTTGGTAAGTTGTCGAGGATCGCGTGCAGTATGTACTTACAGCCAATCGATACGATTGTAAACATTTCGTGTACACCTATTAGTCTACACGAACTGGCTAACAGCTGATTGGCTTGGAAGGAACAAAGAGTTTTTTTTTATGCGTGACTTGCTTAGGACAAACAACATAATCATCACCATCATTTCAGCCGAAAGACGTCCACTGTTGGACATAGGCCTCCCCAAGTGTCGGCATAACGACCGGTCCTGTTCGTCTCGCATCCATCGGATTCCCGCGACCCTAACCAGGTGGTTAGGGTCGCGGGAATCCGTCTCTCTCATCTCGAATCTCATCGGTCCAACTTGTGGGAGCCCCTTCCAATGCTGCATCTTGGGGTACGTGGTCGTCACTCCAGAACCAAACAAACTACAAATTAAAATAAATTATTAAAGTAATTAAAATATAGAGCAGTTGTGGCCCAGTGGTAACGATTCCCACTTACGAGTTGTAGGTCGTGGGTTCAAACCCACTAGGTTCATTACTTTGTGTAATTGATTTCTTCACCACTGCTTTCAAAACGGTGGAGGAAAACATTCGAAGACATGTGACATCCACTAATCCGCACTGGGCCTGCGTGCTAGATTACGACCCATCCCCTCTCTTCAAGAGGAAGCCTGAGTCCCAACAGTGGGAAAATTAAAAAGGTGATTATGCTATGCCTATCATGTTAATTAAAGCTCTCCCTAAAGTCACTGTCTCATTCATGTCTGCCAATTAAAATTATTTATTGCTCAATCTAAAGCAACTTGGCCTTATTCTATGTTCTGCAATCTGAAGTTTGAAAGAACTGAAGAACTGAAGTTTCTTAACCTGTCAGGCACCATTGTACTGAATACGGTACACCTCATACCAGCTAACTTAAACCTTATTACGTAAAAATAAGCTTTAAGTTAGCTGATACCGAGGTGTACCAAATTCGGTACACTAGGGCCTTAGTAGAAGCCTACCAGAGCTACGGTGTTCTTCGAAAAACTGATTGTCGAGTGGGTTTTAATCAGTAAAAGTCTGGCATGCCCTCTCGCTCCATCCAGAGCAGGAGTTATTTGAGGATTTCCTACCCCAAAAAAAAATCTTATAATTTTTTTATGTAGATTTGAGCAAAATTTATCTGTGACCGAAGAAAACGGTAATAATAATTAAACCGATAAGAAATGAATGCAATTTGCCATGCAATACTAGCTACTAAACTAATTAGGTTTCTGTTTTCTCATTAGTGCAGTCGCATATGCTTCTAATCAAATTATATTAAATCTAATTATGACAAGTTTTCTATCTCACTACTTGTGTATGTTGTTATAAGGAATGAAAAAAAATGAATGAACAATGTAAGTATCCTGACGTGAGCGAGATAATTACAAAGAGATTCTTTTACGATAGTTTCCTCTACCCAGATTTACTATTTATACATCTGTATATCTATACTTTATACATCTATATAATACGATACCTATAGAAATAATGCAATTTTTATTAGTCCGTTCGTCTGTCATTCTGTCTATTTGTTTGTTCCTGAGTCTGACGATGAAGAAATCGTCGACAACACCTAGTTTTAAATAATAACACTTTTTTTTAAGAAAAGAAAACGTCAAATCATTTGTTCCATCTGTGACCTGCGTATCTTGGCGAGTAGGAATCTTGCAGGTGTTCGAAGTGACGTCAGAATTAACTTGTCACTGTAAGACTAACATTGTTGAATCGTAGTTATGATAAATGGAGTGCTGACTGTACTTGAGGTGACGCAAATTAGCAAGAGTTCAGGTAATCGACTCAAGCCTATCGTAGTCCACTGCTGACCATAGGCCTCTGTCAAACCTCGCCAACTTTCCATATGAAGTCTTTTTCAGGCACCTTTTTAAGGTCATTGATATCAAACTGCTCCATAATAAACTTACCGATACACGATCTCCACTTCGCCATCGGATCACCCTTTAGCTTATGCTCAAAATATGCTTTTGATTTCTCGAGTCAATTCCTCGGAAGGATTTCAGATACGGTAATGCGGTTATAGCGTTATTCCGAGTCCCTATCAGATTGCGATCTTATCATCTCTTTAGGATATTACAGGATATTACTTACTCTCTTATTTCCAAATCGTTAACCAGAAACATTTACCGATTCAAAGCTTTCCTCAAAAGATTTTGTCTTAAGTATTCTGTGGTCTGGTCGTCTTATGACCGTTTTCACTTAGGTACTCTCGAGGACATTATGAATGCTTAATTAAAAGCGCACTACGCAACGAGAGAGAAGGTTAAACAGAGCAATAAAATTAAGGCGTTTATTTACGTGTTTCCTTGTATTACTTAAAACAGGTCTTGTAAAATCTACACTAGACTTCCTTTATAAAAGAGCCAATTAACTAAGTACCCTACACACCTTTCAAACACTAACTTTCTCTAATCGACTTCATTAATTCGTCCTGTCTGAAAGCCTCTTATTGTGTTCGTAAACTCGCTGGCGAGACAACAAAGAACTTGATTAAAGGACTTCTGTTATTTACGATCTTGCTATAGTATCGAAGAGTAGAATGTAAATGGAGTGATAATGAGTGCAATACAAAAATATTATGCATGGAATCGGATGTGACATATAAACAATGTGTGGTGTGATGCTTAATGCGTATAAGTATGGATACGAGCCTCATAATGTCGGTAAATACATTAAAATTACCTCCAAGAGTAGCTATATTTGGACAGTCAGCTTAACTACTATCTTTTTCATTAGCTACATCAACAACGTCTTGAATGTTGAATCGAAAATACACACAGTTTAGTTAAAAAAATCATAGACCATTATTATTTTATGTGCAAAGCCGCTTTGGCTTTCTGTTGCTAACTTATTTCTGATTCATAACCTTCCGCTTAAGCTCCCCAAGAATAATTACCTCTCATAAAACATTCTTACGTGGGAACTTCATTGACTCTCTACTCCGTGCAACTCGCATATCTCACCACCTTTCTTTCGAAGCTGGGAAATGCACTTATCCACAGCGGTCAGTGCAGAATACAGTTACGTTACGTTTTATATTTATTTGCTTCCAAGTGATTAATGGCAGGATATCGGGGTGCAAGGCATACGATAAGCTGATGCCACTGCGCAGTAAGGTTCACAATAAAACAGTTTCCGTGTTCGTATCATATAGGAAATCGGAGCGGGAATCGGATGCGGAATAATTGATATAGTGCTGGGGTTATGCGGTTTCAATATAATAGACTGGATTGGTTTCGCGCACCGCAAGTTCAATCAATGTGTTCTGTTCGTTGCGTAATCTTGGGAAGAATGATGCGTGATGCTTTTAGATTGCAAGGAAATCATTTCTATAAAAAAAAAAAAAACATTATTTTGTACTTCTAGTAGAACATTTTCAGGAGACTAAAGAAATGATAGATGGATTGTGTGAAAGATGATTATATGTTTAGAAAGACGTTGAGTAGAAAACACAGAAAAACAGGAACAAATTAATTGTAGGTATAGGAATTATTCGAAAGAGAAACCGTAGCTCTACAAAAAGCAACTAAAAAAAAACATGTGAGTTCTCGCTCTACCCAGAGCAGGAGAAGTCATTTGATTATTCCCCAACAAAACGCATTAGGGATTTCTCTGAAAAATGGAAATTAACAGACAGTTGCTATAATAAGAAGATGAATCAAAAAAGAAAATTGACTTTATCTCAAAAACGGTCACTTACTGCCATATTTGATTAATTCTGATTAAAATTGTTCAGCACTTCGCACTTATCATTTCAACAAAGGGACGTCAGGATGTCCTTATTAATTGAAGAGATGAAGACAATGCAATTTGTTCATTTATCGTCATTATCACTTTATACAGTAATGTGATGAATTTATCCTGGACCTTTGCCTTTGTAGGCGGATCCCACTGTGACAGAAATCTTTTGTTTCACGCGAAACAAAAAAGCAACATTCTGTAACAGGATGTTGCTTTTAAACGATGCTTTTAAATATTATTAGGGTTCCGTACCTCAAAAGGCAAAAACGGAACCCTTATAGGATCACTTTGTTGTCCGTCCGTCTATCTGTCTGTCTGTCAAGACTTTTTATATTGGGAACGCGTGGGGGTATCGAGTTGAAGCGCACTAATTAATTAAGAGTATTCAACTCTACCCTGAAAGATGCCTAAATTCGTCATCATTTAGCTTTTAGTCAGAAAAAAAAATTGAGAACCCGATTGCAACATCACCAACCAGGGATTCAAATATATGCACAAAATTTTATCCAAATCGGTTAAGCTGTCTAAAAGGAGTTAGGTGACAAACAAATGTACAGAGGAATTATATATATAAAGATATATTTGAATTCGTATGTGTAGTAATACGCATTCGTCTGATGTACCAGCGGCGCCTTCCAGAGTAAATTGTTTGAGTTATTTATATACCCTTACAATAATGACAAAAGCTTTTAATTAATTTTACAAAGTTCAACAATGTAAAAGTTAACGTAGCTCTCTGGGCTTTGATAAAATCTACGTGACCGGTCAAAAACCCAGACGTTTTCATACATATGTATGGAGACTTCATTTAACGTTTACTTTCACAGGAGAAGACCTATAAATAAGTTTAATATACGAAGTTTTTATTTTCATTAGGCTTTTAGAGACACTTACCTACTAGTCAATATACATATTGACATAAGAAAATAGGAGATTGCTACATTAGGGTGTTTTTAAAATCGTGAGGATTTTGATCACGCATGCGGAATTGTCTCGCACGCGTAACCCCCGCAAATGTCCATTTCATACAAGTATTTATTGTAATGCGTGGAATACGCACGCGGGACGAGTGTTTTTGCATTTTGAAATTTTCCGCATGCGGAGTAAATAAATAAATAGTCCTCCACTGCGTCTGTTTGTTCGCGATAAACTCAAACACTAGTGAACGGAATTTCAAGCGGTTTTTACTAATAGACATAGTGATTCCTGAAGAAGCTTTAAGTGTATAAATACATGCATATTATAGTGGAGAAAAAAACGAGAATGTCACAGATTTCTAACAACCGTGCGACTCTGGGGCGGGTCGATTGTACAGTCAATAAATCAGCCACATTTCTTCCCTAATGCCACTTTAAACATTGTGTTCGTCATAAATATCCCCGAAATAACTACTCCAACAAGTAACCATTGTGTTTTAGGGGGTGACTACTGCTGTTACTAAATTAAAATCGATACTACAAAGGGTGAGAGAACATTTGTTAGTCCTACCCTCCCTTCAAGTCCTACTGATTGTGATTTAATTTCTTTATGAACTAAGGAACATTAAATGTTATGAGTAGTAATATTTTGATGTTATTTTGTCTTGAACTATGTAATTGATGTCACAATAGATTAGGAAACAATGGCCATAATTGTGTAGTCTAATAGAACATCAAAACTGTTTATAAATATCTTAGATTGTTTTTTTCTGGGGCTAGCTGGTGCCCGCGACATCGTCTGCGTAAGATTTGTAAAACAGCTCAATGCTATTTGGTCACAATTTCAAGAACATATTTTTTGTGCGTAACCCTAATTCTTTTTCTAAAATAAATCAACCCAAATGACTTCTTACAACATCAGATCTCTACCAGTTAAAATCGATTCAGCCGTTTTGGAGATTAGCCGGAATAAAAAGACAGACAGACAAAAAATCCATTTTATTTTTAAAGATATATCAAATATGCTTTCATGTGCATTTAGTAAAATATATTATTTTGATATTACGCATTACAAACAGACACTTTAACTTTATAAATATGTATTTACATTTAAGTGTAGATGTTATAGAATAACCCAAAGAGTCTTACGTCGGAGAACTTTTACCTGAGCACAAATTAAGGCATCGGTTTTTTAAATTATTAGAAGAGGAATATAATGGTATCATTCCGTTCCCAAGCCTAGCAGAACCCTCATTTAACCCCGTACTGCATTTAAGCTAACTCCTACTTAATATTGGTAAAGGGAAACTTGTTTTCAATTGAAACATAATTGAACCAATGCAATTCAGCTTCAATTTTTTTTTTGACTGACCGACATTTTGACAATTCAAAAGTGCCTGTAATTGGTCTATTTGAAATAAACGTTTCTGATTTGTGATTTCTGAATGATAACCTACAATTATGACACATACTACAAAACCCATCGACCGGTTAAAATTGAAGCTGACAGCTAATTTAACCCTCCAATGCGCATAGATAAATAGTTGGGGTCAAAGCAGCATAAAGTTATGCTCTGTTGATCCAGACCGATATTATGTGACGCAGCTTTTTAAAATGACTGGGAAATGCACAAAAGTCATTATAGATCATTAGTTTATTCACATACTACTTTATCCTGCGGTATCTGTAATCTGTGGATTTATTTCTAGTAAGTATGGAGTTGCCTTAGCACGCTGCCATGTAATTATTTAATTAATTTCTTCTTATTTCTTTAACTTTTTTTTCTGTGCACTAACTGCTCCCATTGACAGCGACGTGGATGAATTTTTTGATAGTCTGAGAATACTTTTATGCGCGTTTGTACATGCTTTTAGTTTATTAGTAAGCGTATTCGCACGAAAGTAAACAATTTAAATCAGAAAGATTTGTATTTATGTTTGTAAAATTTTAATTCTTATTCAATTATAGTATACCTTACACACATATGATAAACAGACAAGAACACATATAATAAGCAGACAAGAAAAAGGAAACAGAAAAATAAGTACAAAGGTTATGCTTATTTGTGTTCAAAAACATTATCTTAAAAGCTTGTAAATCATACTGTACACATTAATAGGATCGATTGCAGCTCATACATGCCAAATGTGGCGAAGTGTTGGCTATATTGGGACCAATGTTTATGTTTATGGTAGTGCCGTTATTTTGGGTTCGAAGGCAGTCTTGAAGGACGTTTGTAACAATGTTTGTGCTTATAAGATTTATTGTATGTGAATATGTCGTCGCTTTGGTAGTGAAGAGAGTCAACCCACACATAACAAGCTCCGAAATATAGAAAATAATAATTAGTATATCTTCCAAACCGTAAGTTAGATTCTAATAAGAATGCCATCGGTTTAGCTAAAAATGATTCTTGTATTTTCAGTACATTAGTAGTTTTTGTAATTTAACCATTTTTTCTGTTAATTGTGGCTCTTTTCACCATTTAGATATTTTGAAAATATTCTACTAATAAACAGGAAGCTGAAAAGATACAAGTGTCATAGATCTATTTATAATTATTACGTCTTTGCTGTTTTCCTTTGGCTGCTTGCTGTACTCTTCCATTTTAAATTAATTTATGGTTCATCATCATTATTTCAGCCGAAAGACATCCACTGCTGGACATAGGCCTCTCCCAAACGTCGCCACAACGATCGGTCCTGTGTTTCTCGCATCCATCGAATTCCAGCGACCCTGACCAGGTCATCGGTCCACCTTGTGGGAGGCCTTTCTTCTTTTCCTTTAATTTATGGTTAAATAATAGTTTTATCGTGAAACCGCACAGTCGGCCATTATTTAAAAAAAATCATAACACACGATAGTTTCCCTGGAAGCCTTCGAGAAGAAAATTAAAGAGCACTTCCTTTCATATTGACATAATATTATTATTATAGAATGTATTGATATATTTAGTTGTCATTATGTATTCATATATTTAGACTTATTTATCTAGGTTTATATTGTACACTAGATCCTACCCTCGACGCGACCGAGTTAAAACTCATCTTTGAGTTAAACACGCCTTTGTAGTACACGTTTTGTTTAGTCATTTATAATGAGTTTGTTTCGGTGTTTCTTCTCAGGGTAGCTAGGAAACACCGGCCTCATCTAGTTTAAAATATCAAAAAAAAAATATGACGTGTAAAAGTGTTTTATAAAGTGTATTCTATTTGCAGAATAAATATCATGTATCATTTATCATTTAATTTTGTTAAAATTTTTGTTCAATAAAGATTTTAAAAACAAAGACATTTTAAATTTTGTTATGTCTTAACTATTTCAGAAGGTTTTTAATTACAAGGTTTTTTTATTACAAAACTTTAAAAAGGTAGCAAAAGTCTACTTTTTAACCTGTTAATCCTTGCAGTACAGTATTACATAAATGTTTATTATTTTATGACGTTCCTTCTCCATAACAAATAAAGTTCTAAAACATTCAAATGACGCATAAAGGAAACAAAGACCGGTCATCTTTAAAAGAACGTGCGCTTGCGCATCAAACCGTCGTTGTCCTTCGCAGAATCCTGCGCACAGCGATGATAAATCAGTAGTTTATTGTCAAAACTCTGACATGTCACTTTTAATAATAAAACCATCTCGTTTGTCTACACATTTACATTTTTATTATAGTTTGTTCTCAAAACGGTGACTGCCCTTTTTTGGATGTCGTGAAGAATTTAAATCAAATATAAACAGTAAAAAATAAATTAAGATATATGTATAAAGCTTCTTCTTAATTTTCAGTCCACACCATCTTTTTATGGGATAATTCTTTTTTTAATGATGTCAAATTAGCACCATCTGAACAAAATATGGTCATATTAGATCTTCATTGGCTTAATAAGGAATACTGACTAGTTTTATTACATAATTTAAAGAAATGATTAGCACGTTAGAAACCTATTAGCGGCTTAATAACTAACTGTTTTGATTTCGCAGCGTCCAAAATACAACAACAACGAGACGTATTTATTTTTTTAAATTGCTATCTATGTCGCAGCTTTATGGTATAACACGCCGTATTACAAGAAGATGCGCCGGTTTAAAAACTTTGCTGTAATGTAATGCGCCTACCTCACGTACAGCCGGATTGTGTTTTTTTTTTTTTTTTTTTAAGGTGGGTAATCATCCAAATGACTTCTCGCGCTCTGGGTGGAGCGCGAGGGCGTGTCAGACTTTTACTGACTAAAACCACACCTGTGTCCTTCAATTACCCTTTGCGTTCTAGGACTACGGGTTTCCCTTTCAGAAATTCTCCGCGGTCCTAGCTAGCGAGCATCGGCCCTGTTGAGCCCCTACGGTTTGCTGACATCTCTTTGAGGAGCGCGAGGATCACTACGCGCTGTCGACGACTGGGCTCAGTCCGGTTAGTTACCGAACAGCCGGACGGCGAGCTACCCAGTGCTCAACGTCCGCAAGCCCGCGTCTACCGTGGCTGGTAGTCGGGGTCGGAATTACGGTGGCTAGGGCGTGAGGACCGGATTGTGATAGCAATATGTTCTACAAAACGGTATCCAACGTTTAACTTTATTGTAAGCGTAAGTGTATACCTACTATATCCGGGAAGTGGCCTTATATAATGTCCAGTAAAGCTAACGGCCCAATAATTTTCTCAATCCGACATACCACTTGACCACGGATATCGGTTGACCAATCATTTTCTCAATCAAGTTTTACGTCATATTTTAATCATCAACTATCATCCGACACTTCCTTTTCCCCTCTAAGATGAATATGGAAGCAAAAATCTAATCTTAACCCGTAGTTTTTTTTTTCGGGGGTGCCAGACTTCTATTTTACTTGCCCTGTAAAGACCGAGCCGATCGAGAAGTGTGCCACAAAGAGATGTCAGCAAACCGTAGAGGCCCAGCAAGGCCGAAGCTTGCTAGGGCCATGGCAACGGTTCTGAAAAGGATACTCATTGTCCTGGAACGCAAAAGGCAACTGAAAGAACATAGGTGTGGTTTTAGTCAGAAAAGTCACAGTAGTTTATTGGTAAGGGATTCTTACAAGTCATACACAGATTGTTACATTATACTTGGTCAACAAATTATTACATTACAATGTCAAATAATAAAAAATGACAAACAAATAAAAGAAAATACAAGAAAACAAATAAATCGAAGTCAAATCAGAAATTAAAATAAAAGAAAAATCCTAATAAAAGTCACAATAATTTTCCGCCAAATTAATATTCGTGTCAAAGTGAAATTAAATCATAAATTTGTCATTTTTTCAAACGAGCTTTAAAGCTGCCTATAGTCGGGGGCACCAGAAATAGCTGCAAGCAGTTGATTATAAACTGTCGGGCCCCTAACATGAGTCGTCTTGGAAGATTTGGTGAGTCTTACACTCCACCCTAGAGCGCGAGAAGAGCATTAGACGATGTCCCTTATAAAAAAAAGTGCGGGAGAAGTAATTTAAATGATTTTTCACTTTAAAAAAGAACTGTAGCGATACGTGCATAATATTAGTCACCAGTTTGACACACATGTAACAAACCCAGCTGTAAGTCACGTGTGACGGTAATGTCGCGTGAACTGTTATCAACGATAAACAGTGTTTGTCAAACTGCTATGTTTCTTAATAAATGATTAACTGTTGTTAAATCATTGCACGTCATTGCGGATTACGACACGTCCTGATTTGTTTTGCAAAATGGCGCGTGTTTGATTCATTGTTCGTCTGTTCAATGCGTTGTTAGAAATTGATCTTGCTTGCCATATAATGATACAGTGTGCGTATGAAAGTAATGTTGCCATAATCATAAAACACGAGACGACAAGGTTTCTGACGATACTGGTTCTATTTGGGAAATCATTAAATAATTTGTCCCGCTCTGGGTGAAGCGAGAGGGAGTGAGTTCCTTCAGTTGCTCTTTGTGTTCCAACATCGCAGACACTTTGAAAAATTCCCACAGCCCACGGTATAGGTACTCTCAAGATAGTTTGCTGGAACAAATCTATAAGCATGCAAACTGGCTGTTAAATTGTTCTGAATAGTTTTAAACACTGATGTGAATTCGAACAGAAAAAAAAAAATAGTTATACACAAAAACCCAAGCCCCTAATTCTATATTAATCTGTATTTTTTTATTTGCAACACCCTCAGCAATCTACTATCCTGGACAACAAAACTACATAATTATAGTTATTCCACAATATTAATACACTTCACAATTGCTTTTAATGACCACAAAAATTACCCGCATTATAGTTACAGAAAAAAAAATACAAACAAAACCCCGCCCTCATAACGTGATTGAAAAGGGACCTCGTTCAATAAATGTTAAAAATATAGCAATATACAGAGTGGTCGGGGAAAAAATCATGGAGGCGTACACTGTTCCCACGGGTACCCGGTCGCGTAGTAGACACCGGGTTAAGAGAGTATGGGGCGCTAAAAATAATCGTCGCCGAACGTTCTACGGACATTTTTATTGAAACTAATTATAATTTTGATTTGTTTTGGAAATATTTAAATAAATGGAAACCGTAATGAAGTTAATGGTGGATCATTAATGTTTACTTTGCACTTAAGTTTAATTTATTTGTAAAACATTGAGATACTCTGTCCCTTGAGGCTTGGATTTTCTGTCTGTCAGCTACACTATTTACAGCGTAACGTCTGTGTTATCTATCTCAATTACGCTTTACGTTATGTTTAGTCCAAAAATAATGTGATCTGGCCATTCTATATTTTTGTAACGTTAGGTTAGGTTAGCGGATGGCGAGTTATGGGTAGCGCGTCGTCCAATTAGGACTAGGCCCAGGTCGACGCGGGCACGTTGTGTTTACGCTCGCCTTAAAGTGATGTCAGCGAACGGACCCGATGCCTGCTAGGACTGCGGGATTGTGAAAAGGGATACTGTAAAGACAACTGCAGGAACAGAATTGGGTTTTCGTCAGTAAAAGTCTGACACTCTCTTTCACTCCACCCAGAGCGGGACGGGAGTCACGGAATAGAAAAAATTTCGTTTTGTGCCGAGTAGTTACTTGATGATTTACCACCTCATGAAAAACCTACGTGTTTACCAGTACCTGTAAAAAAATCGACACTTCCTGTCGATCCTCCATTAGGGGACGGGGACACCAAAGGGATTATTTGATGATTTCCCACCGAAAAGGAAAAGTAAGGCCTACTGTCCGTCGCGTAGCTTTTCAGACGCGTATTCGTCATTATACACTTGGTGTACGCCTGCCCACAGCTTACATACAGAACTATGAAACTGTGTCGACGAAGTGGCAACGACACGACGTCGAGCTACGCGTCCGTGGACTACTGCCCCCCTAGCCAAGTTACGACCGTTTCTTTTCGATTCTCTTACGTCGAACGCCTCGAGTGACGTCATCTCAACGTTCAGTCACGTGGGACGTGGACGTCAGTCAGGAGCTGGCCTAACTCAAATCGTTCGATGATGAAACAATAAAGACCACTAGAAAGCTGGTTATTATCCTACTAACCTTGAACATAAGGGGGTAGTTATCATAAACAAGGTGACATTGGAACTGCAACAACAGATCTATATTTGCGATAGCGATATCATAACTTCAAATAACCATTTATTTCATCGCTGTCGCCTTAATGGCATGAAAGAAAATTTTATAACTGAAGAAAACATGGGCGTTTGTCTTCTAGAAATAGAGAAACAATTTTATTTAATCTGTGATTATTTTTATAGATTTCTAACAATGATTGCATGACTGAGGAGTTGGTTTCGTGCCATTTAGAACAGTTGATAAATAATTCATATCGCGCTGAGTTTTTCTCATACAAAATAAAAACCTTTTAACCAAAAAATACAATCGACTTCCAAGTTTCTTCGTATTTTTGACCAAATTCCAAAATTAAAGTTATTTTGCATTTTTTTTTTTTTGGTGTTTTCTATTTGGGAGTCTGGGAGTTCGTTTACACACCGTATTAAAGAGTTTCGTGGGCCATATGTGGTCTTCTTCATCAGTTCCACATCAAATGATTTTTCCAAAATGCTTGCCTAGTTGATGAATATGCCATAATCGCTATTATCTAGTGTCTATCATATTTTAATGTTCTTTTAATTAATTATTCATGGATTATTATTTATCAGTACCTACTGGATTTGTTAAAAATGGAACCAATCTGGAAGTATAATAAACATTTCCAAATTAGTTCAAATGTGACGGAATCCAATAATTTTGAAGTTGGTTAAAAATAAAACGGAAGTTGAGGAACATAAGCATCGCAATAAAACACAGAAAGCAGAGACAAGAAAAAGTATTAGTTAGGTATATATAGCTACAATAAATCAAACGATTCTAAGGCCCCGGCTAAACAGCGTAGGCAGAATAATTCCTCACGCAACGGCTCAAATGTACTTGGCACACTTCCAACCTTCCGAACCTTTGTCTGTCCGTCTGTCTGGGCCTTTGTTTTGGTTATGAGGACACCCTCCCACGTGCCTGCAATGCAACTTACTCATAAATGTTTTATTTATTTATTAGAATACTGGCTGTCCCCTGTGGTTTCACCTGCGTCTTTGATTACTGTTCTGTTTCCATGGGTCGTAGCGTGATTTTATATACTTAGCCTATACTATTTGTCATGCTAGTGCTTACGTGTATCTTCCAAATCTAGACTTTCAATTAATATCTGTTCTTTCTTTTATTTTCATCCTAATTTTTCTCTACTATCTTTCTGTGCTTCTGAGAGCAGTGGTGGCCGAGTGGTAACGGCCCCGACTTACGAGTTGTAGGTTGCGGGTTCAAACCCAGCCAGGCGCGCATTACTTTGCGTAATTTATTTCATCACCACTGCTCTCAAAACGGTGAAGGAAAACATCGTGAGGAAACCGGCATGTCCTAGGACCAAAAATTCGAAGACACGTGACATCCACCAACCCGCACTGGGCCCGCGTGGTGGATTACGTCCCATTCCCTCTTCTAGAGAGGAGGCCAGAGTCCCAACAATGGGAACATTATAAGGCCGACTATACTATCTTTCTGTGCTTCTTAGAATTACTGTACATCTATAATCTGTGATTTACAATAAACGCAGTTTCGTTATTTGCAAGATCTAAAGCCTTTACATCTACAAGGCTATTCTACACAAAAATACTTTTCCAATCCGACTGGTAAGTTCCAGAGATTAGCGCATTTGAACAAATAATAAAATCTCTTCTGCTTTATTAAAACACTAATATTATAAAGGCGAAAGTTTGTGAGTGTGCCTGTTTGTAGTTCGATAAAACACATAGGATAATATATTATCCCGGGAGTATGTTTATATTTTCTACTATCACACAGGCGAAGCCGCTTGCAGCAGCTAGTATTATTATAGATAGAGCTTAAGTAAGCAAGCTAAGTTTTAATATTTATAGCTTTAACGAAAGGCTATTTGCACCATAAATTAGCCATGTTGGCGAATTAATCAATCGCCGTTAAACTCGTTAAACAACTTCTGAAAGTGTACACAAAATACGATGACGTGGCGCAAGCAAAGGCGAACGGAGCCGATCTAAAGCTATGTCGTGGTCGCTTTGTCATGCTAATTTGTAACCGGATCATTCCTCGCTTGACTTCATCAAATACCTGTTGATCCTACTCCAGGTTCATGAAAAACAGCAGACGATCTACCTCCAACAAATTGATAGATTCTCGCAAAGATAAGTGCCGCGTCGTGTTCAAAGGGACATGGATCCGTGTAGATACTTACAAAGGGTTTTGTGAGATTAAAACGATTTAAATTATCAGTCTCTTGTCAACCCTCTGGCGACTAAGTTTTGCTTGAGTTTGATTCTGTTAACATGAATGTTACAAGTAGGTACTTCGTTTCTGCACGTCTTGCTTGTAGACAAACAATTGAACTTATAAAATAACTGTTTTATATCGACTTAAAGACACTGTTATACTTTTCCGATTTACAATAATGAAATTGGGATTTAGCATTTGAATATTTTAGATTTTGCACATATCATAAGTTCATCGGAAAATGGAGACCGCATCGATTTCCCTAGACGAGACTTTATAGCATGTTTGACCAGCATCGATTGAATATCTTTATAGGGCGTAACTTCCTGGAAATTAGTCACTTGGCTCCAGTCTGACGATTCCAGAACTAGGTATAGATTTGGAGACAGATACGTCGTACTCAGTCTAGACTTGGGACGCAATTGTAATTCACCACACCTTCACGGGTGTTAGGAGCCGTCGGAACGATTTTATTATCTTTCATGTGCGAACGATACTTTTGCTGGAGTTTTATCAATAATTTTTTTTGGTGAAGTATAATTCTGCGTTGTGATTTTGTATTTTTATTCTAGACTTTACACAATATTTTCTAAAATTGAAGGGAATTCGTTTATCTTGGTCATGTGAAAAGTGAATAGGAGGGATGAAACGCATGTTACTAAAAGAGTTATGAGTATACATGAAGATGAATGGAATGTGTAAAGAGTGATATGAAAGAAAAGGGAGTTAGTGATGGCATGACCGGTGACAGGACGGAATGGAAGAAAAAATCATGTTGCGCCGATCTCAAATAACACGGGACAAGGGTAGGAAGATGATGACAAAGCTTATTAGAAATATAAAGATCTTTGTGGAAGAAATAAACTGGTTATTGTTGCATTGAAGTTCTAAAACACAATTGCACACATGTGTGAATCTATCCTCCGCTATTTTAGAAGGAATGTCGGAATTTTTTGCCGCGGTCGACCTCTGAGCTTTTTGCTACGACTCCGTTGGGTACAAGGTTGCTTATATATCCCTGCATTAACGTGTCGATACTACTGCAGTATAGTGTCGCTATTCGACATTCTATTCAGAAAACGTCAATTCACAAACCAGACAAAAATAAACTATTGTTACCAAAAAAAGAAAACCTAAAAATGTCGAATTTTGTTATCCTTTCACGTAACACAGTAGTAACCGTTATAAGTCAAAGACAAACATCTATATTGTTAGATACACAGAGATTGACTTAGCTAGATAGGTAGTGCTCGCAGTTATTGTACTGTGGCCGTAGACTCGACGGCTCCGCAGCCAAGGTCGAATAGTCACGCTATAATCTTGAAGTTGAGGCAAGTCTTTATACTGCCTTGAATTATGACTTAAGTTCAGCTCTCTATGCCTCATCGGTGGGTTTCAAACTTGTTTGTTTTTTATAGGTTGTCTGTAGGTGTCCTGATACAAGTTTATGTATATCTTCCAGGTGTTTTTAATGGTTTAAAGTTAAGTTTTGTCGTTATAGTGACGTGTTTCAACGTTTTTGACATTTCTGCATATGACCTTGGGTTTATAAGCAGGAATGTTCGAAAGAGTTACTGTGGCCCTGGAACGCAAAGAGCAACTGAATGAACACAGGTGGGGCCACAACCTGGGGATCTTTAAGTCAAAAGGGAATAGGTTTCTTCAGTTTCTTCTAGCGCGCTCCATCGTCGTCCATATCGTCGCTTTCGGTGAGATTGTGGCCAAGCGGGAGCCTATCAAAAAAACTTGGCAAGTGCTTTGGACTCGCACACTGAGGGTTCAATACAAACTTTTTAACTCAGAAGTCTGATTTTTTCACAGCTTCAAGAGACCGCAGACCTGAGTATATCGTTTTTATTTAAACTTGATACCTCCACGTGTTCCAGAGATAAAGGGTCTTGACAGACCGACAGACAGACAGACGAACAACAAAATGATCCTATAAGGGTTCCGTTTTTTCCTTTTGAGGTACGGCACTAAAAAGGTGTGTTTTATTAAAGTCTGACACTCACTCGCTCCACCCTTATTGGAAGAAGTTATTTCATGTTTCCCACCAGAAAATGGTGTAATCGTGGCATATTAAAATTAAGACTTGAACATAAAGGCTCATCGGTTGAAATCTAATAAAGTCGTGTCTCAGTCTTCATCTCTTCTCGTTATGTAAGACTATATTAAAATACTATTTAGCATTTTTATAGCACGAGTATCTGAATAAACATCGTATTGTATAAATCGTAGACATAATGAATTTTATTGTTGGCAAGGCAACAATAAAATATGGAAGCTTGGAGATGGAGTAAAATGGTTTTTATTGAATTTTGTGTAACACAGTTATGCCGATAGGACGTCTTCTATTACGAATGTAATGTAGAGATTATTCTTTGATATGGAAGGATAATGTCAAAGTTTCATGTTTATTTGCGTACACACAAACACAAAAAAAAATACAGATAGTAGAGCACTGAGGTGCTGCTTATTTCAAAAGAAATTCTCTCCAGTAGACCTGCAACAAGATAGTTGGTTTAAAGATATAAACAATAGGGCAACTTAAAATATACATACTAAGTAAATTATGTATTATGTGCAGTGCGTGTCGTTTTTACGTTAAAGTTTACCGCGTTTGGTTCTCTGATTGGTTAAGAGCTTGGAGCGGGCCAATCGGCGTAAGCGTCATAAACGTGTCAATCGCGACTCAAGAGAAGAACTCAAACATACATTTTGTATGCAGAAGCAACATAACAACACGGAATCAGTACCTGCTGACTCGGCTTATGTTAATCAAGCCAATGATTAATAAATTAAAACTGCATTATTGTAATGTATTATAATTTATTCTCGAGTGAAAAAAACTCGCTGACCTACAAACCCATTAACGTATGTATTATTAAGTGTTATTCTAAATTAATTTATTTACTGCGAAAATTATTTTTATGATTTTTACTTATATTATTAGGGGTTTTAATATTATTTTAGGGTGTTAAGACCTATTTATTACAATTGTAAGTACTAGCTGTTCATAGAGAATTTCTGAAAAGGAAACACGTTGTCCTAGAACGCAAAGGGCAACTGAAGGAACATAGGTAGGTTTTAGTCATTAAATTTCTGACACGCTCTCTCGCTGTACCCTAGGGCGGGAGAAGTCATTAGATGACTTACAACCTCCCAAAAAAAAGTATTAAAAAAAACTAGCTGTTCAACTGCAAAAAATTACAAACCACAATATAATGTTTGCATAGATTTATAATTTTCTAATTGCTAAACATTGTTAAATGATTTATATCTAATTGAAACGTCATTCATTCTGTCTATCAAATTATTACATTTGATAGAGTCTCGATAACGTTAAATCGTGTATAAAGTTAGTTTGTTTTAGTAGGTCATTATATAAATAATACGTTTGCGCTCATGATGCTGTAATGTCTCTTTTTATCACTGTCCAAACCCTTCCCGTTTTGGCATCAAGATAATATCTTAAAAGCGAATAAATCATCTTCTCAAACAGGTTAGCTCGTTATAACTTAAAATTTCAAGTTTTCACACTTGATAAATTGCAGACTTGATTGACAGACTAATCAATTTTTATTACTTAAAAAAACTGGCAAAGCATGACTTCAGATCACACTCTGGGGTCCGTACTTTGGTAGGAAAATATTTTTGCATTATTTTTTGCGACTACAAGTCCATATTGATTTATAAGATTTTTCTGATTTCTAAAAGAAACTTTGTAAAGGCCTGGGTGAGTAATATAGTTTTTCCCAGATTTGTTTAGGTACGTACATGAACCTCCAAAAACAAACTAATATTTTAAATATTTTTTTTCTTCATATAAGCCAGTGCTTGACTGCGATCCCACCTGATGGTAAGCAGTGAAGCACTCTAGCCTTGAAGACACCTAAATTATAGTTGGACTGGAAGACCACAGCAGGCAAATTGTTCCAGTATTTCGATGTACGCGACATAAACGACGAAGCGAAACGCTTAGAATCGCTTATTAGATTTCTGACAGACGGAAAAGTCGCACCATAAAGATTCCTTTTCACAATTTTAGTAAGGAACCCCAAAAACCTTAAAATATTTTAAGAATAAATTTTAATGTTTACTTTTTCATTGTCCACAGGTAAATATTTGGTTGCTGTCAATGAAGTTTTGTAAATAAAGGTGAAGGAGGTAATTCTGGTTATCGTGTCGAGGGCAAGTGTTAAATTACTGTATTTTATTGTTTTCTTGGTAATTTTTTTAAGAGAATAACATTGGTATTGAATATTTATGTTTTCATATTGATTCTTTATCATTATGGCCTGATTTTTTAGACATGTTAACGCTTGGTTGACTGATTCGTATAGCACTCTTTTACAGGGACATACAGAACGGTTTTGTAAGTAAAGGTTGTGAACTTGTGAGGTTATCACGTCTAGTTAGGTAATCCCTTCACATTTTTTTTTTCAGTCTATGATATATCGATGATCATTGGAAAGAATGGAGAGAGGTCTTTGCCCAGTAGTGGATAGTACGGACTAGCTATAATATTATTATATTATGCTTATACAGGTTCCTTGGCTAAAATATTTTATAGCTATCAACAAGGCATATGTAGGTTTAAAGTGAAACCCAATAATCGGGGTTAAAACCGTTAGAGCCACCCTCTATAGAGATGAGTTTCCATTCAGTAATCTGGTTTGAACCTTGCTTGTGAACGAGACACCACACATAAACTCATGTCTTTTTCCCATGGGGGTAAGCAGAAACTACAGAAAGCCACGCTAAGATACCAACTTTTTTGTGGGATGGGATACTATATAACTTCTCGCGCTCTGGGTCGAGCGAGAGGGAGTGTCAGACTTTTACAAACTATAACCCATCCGTATTACTTCAGTTACCCATTGCATTCCAGGGCCGCGGCAACTCTTTCGAATAATCCCGAAGTCAACCTGTTTTTTTTTGTTTGTGATAATCTTGACTTCTCCAGCTCTAGGGTGAAGCGGGTGGGTGTGTTAGAGTTTAACCACTTTAACTGTTCCTTGCCTTTGTGCCCTTTGCGTTCTAGGACCAAAGGTTACCTTTTCAGGAGCCCTTCATGGCCAGCAGGCCACCTGCATCGGTCCTTAAATACTCCTATTGCTTCATTTATATGACTACACACACACAAATGGTAGTCAATCATTTTAATAAAATCTGCATAAATAATGGCAGGTACAAACCGCAATGCGCAGGCGCCACATACCTATTAGCAAGATTTACTGGCATACTTTCCTAGGAATGTTAATTCCAATCGACTGCGAATAAAACTGATTAACACACAGATTTAATTGATACCAAATTTATTCGGTTCCTTAAGCAAATGTCTAAATTGATTTGCATTGATCACCGATATATGCAAATCATAATTTCACCGTTACTATTAAGATTAGCGATTATAATCCCAAATTAGACCTGTTTAATTGGTGTAAACTACAAAAATTGTGTGGTTATGTGGTTTTGGTGTAATTTGATATAATTTAAAAAAATATATGCCTACTAATATTATAAAGCTGAAGAGTTTTATTTGTTTGAACGTAGGTACTAATATCAGGAACTGGTTCAAATTGAAAAATTATTTTAATGTTGGACAGCTCATCTAACGATGAAGGCTTACTACTACTATCTATGGGAGCGTAAAAATAACTAAAGACATGGGTGAAACCGCGATGGACAGCTAGTAAATAATAAAATCAACAAATTCATTTAAAATATCTGTTTATTATGTTTCATACGTAAGTCCTATAAGAATCAGATGGAATCAACCTTTGGCATTTAACTTCGAAAGTACCCTATTCACCATACAATTTTTTTTAAATTATATTTAACGTAATAATCGCATTTAGTTTACGATAAAACGTTGACATCAGCAAGCGTTAACAAGGAATCACAATGTGTTTGTTATCAAAATATTGGAAAACCGAATCGATTTTATTACAATACATCGGCATCGGTAACAAAGTAGCAAGAACAGGACCACGTCATTCACATAAATAACGTTTATTGAAATCGACCACAATTATTTCAAACATGGAAAACCGTTTCGAGATAAACGACTAGGTGGATGAAAAATACCAACAATAATTTCCAAATTCAATTTTTAAATGAAGAATGACGTAAGAAAAACGGTTTTTGATCAAACATGGCGGAAAGTTGTCAGTCATAAAAAGCAATAAGCATTTAATTTTACAGCTTGCAACGTTTTAGGCTTTCTTATTACTTTTCTACCATTTCTGGTAACGCAATTTGGTACCACGTAACTGAGTGATGTCAACGTTATTTTATTGGACAGTTTAGTGCTTTTTTCTGTCAACAGTTGAAAAAAAAAATAAGTATCGTAAATTATTTTAAAAACATGGTTATTGATTCGTGGAAGTTTGAGCGTGGCCTACTTATGTTACGTAAGGTACTCGTACTAACAAGACATTGTGGAAAACGTCTTTTAAAAGTATACAAAAGAGCTGGTGGAAATTGAATTCTTTCGTTTTATGCACAAAAAGACAATCTTGAGACAGGTGTAATAGGCAAGTGATCTGTCGAGTTTTATTAAGAAAAAAAAAGTCCGTACTGGCCTTTTCTGACAACATTTTTTTAACCAGTATCATAATAGCTTCCGAGTCTCAGAAGCTGTTTCGTTTTAATCACTTTTTGTAAAAGTGTCACGAACAGATGGTCGATGGGCCGAAATGTTTTGGATTCGTGGCCATGTACCGGAAGATCATCGCTGGAAGGCCTCCTACAAGGTGGACCGACACCTGGTGAGGGTAGCAGAAATCCAACGGATGCGAGACACACAGGAGCGGTCGTTGTGGTGACACTTGGGGAGACTTATATCAAGCAGTGAACGTCTTTCGGCTGAAATGATGATGAACTGTGTGCTATCAGAGATAAGCAACTGTCAAAAAGTTCAAAATTTTTCAAAATTTCCAAAATGGGAAATAATCAAATGACTCGTTCCGCTCTGAGTAGAGCGAGAGCGAGCGTCAGATTTTTACTAACCAAAAACCTAATCGTTTTCCTTCACTCGTCCTTTTTGTTCCAGGGCAGCGGTAACAAGGCACTATGAATGCTCGTGTACCACTTTATCCAGCGTCCCTGACCTATCTCACAAAATTTAGTAAGACGGATACAAAACTAGCTCAAACCCAATGTTACCCCTCTTAAAAAATGACTATAAATAACACCCACTTACATCAAAGCAAGTCACTTCAATTGCCTAATCCGCACAATAATAATGAAGGCTAAATCTTTTCCCCGCGGTATTATTTCCAATTGAAGCCAATGTCACTGCCGAGGTTGCCTTATGAATGGAAGGTAATGGCTACCGAAGTATTTGTAAGATGTATGAATGTCTGTGGGTGGATTTAGTACGCGATATGACGGAGTCTAGCATTTATGAATAGAGAGGTAAGGGCACCGTTGGAGATTTTCCACCTACCCTTAGGATAATCAGATGATTATCCTAAGGGTAGGTGGAAAAATCTCCAAAGAGTAAAGGCAAGGCAGATGCCTTGCCTTTTCCCAAATATATTGAGGTCTGAGGTTGTTTTTCAGTCCAGCTGGATGCAGCTGCATTGCACATGGAGCGACTGATTAGCTGTCTTGAACCTCTTAGTTATTTAAAAACACGACAGCCCTTGCGAAGACGGGAATTTTCAGCTGCCTTGCTGACTTAAGTACTGTAGTAATAAAAGGTTCTAGAATGATTTGATTGAATGTTTGATAAATCCTCAATAATAGCCAATAGAATTACAATTGTTGAATGATCAAAATGAAAACTACTGGCAATGCAAGTTTGCTCACTTCTCAGACTGGTTTATTAATTGCTCTATAAACTCTTCAAGACTAGGACCGGAGTATCTGGTTGCCTTCTTGTGTAGGGCCTTTAACAGTTTATCATCATCATCTTCCTGTCCTTGTCCCGTTTTATTTGGGGTCGGCGCAACACGTTTTTTTTCTTCCATTCTATCCTGTCACTCGTCACGCTATCACTAACTCTCCCCTCCCTCATATCACTTCTCACACAATCCATCCATCTTTTCTTTGGTCTCCCTCTCCCTCTCCAGTTATCAACGCTCATCAATATTTCTACACCTCTCAAGAGAATTAGAATGACGGCAGATTTGGCGCAGTGGTTGAGCAATTGGCTGCTTGTCGAAGATTCGATGCTCATACAGAACCAATATTTGTAGTGCCTGCAGATTATTGCTTCGCGCTTGGATGACTTGTGTACCTGAATTTACATGTTTTTCTGTAACGAATCCATGATAATAGTAGTAATTCAAAGTGTAGGGCAACGTTTTAGAAAAATTGCGGTCTTCCCGTCCGATTATAATTTAGGTGTCTTCAAGGCTAGAGTGAATAGGCTCTTAATAAACTAGTGCGCCTCACCATCAACGATTGCATCAGTGCTTACCAGGTGGAATCGCAGTCAAGCACTAGTTGCACAGTCTGACCATTTGCAGTAAGACTAACAGACGGGTTTATCGTAAAACATAAAAGATGACTTTGCCGTTTATGACACTGTCGTCTTATAAGGATTAAATTGCTTTCTAAGACCCGTGTGAAAAGCTTTACGTTTGTTATTTTGTCGTACTTCAAGAGCCGTTCTTGAAGTGGGAAATCTGCAAATAACTTTCCCGCTCTGCGCCACCCAGAGCCAACAAGAAAACGTGTCAAGCCGCTTGTACTACACGTTAAGAAATGTCGCCGGGCCTATGCAAGAATTGGTGTCGTTTCTAACATGAACTGTGTACACTGCTTTGGCGCTGACCAAGAAAAAAAACTTGTCTGCGCTTGACACGATGCGTGAAGTTGCTATTGTACGGTAGGGGGGCGAAGTAGGTGAGGGGGAGCTACGATAAATTTTTATGCCTAGATCCAACAAAATTCTTATCGTGTACATGATGAACTGGTCTTATCTACCGCAGACACGGTGATATTTCTAAGCGTGTACTAGCGCCCTGAGAATTTGACTGCCTAAAACTCACCTGTGTTTCTTCAGTGGCCCTTTGCGTTCCAGGGCCGTGACACTTTCGAATATTCTAGCAGTCCTCATCTCTTTGAGACGCCCGTGGATCACAAAGCACCGTCGACTCAGGCTTGGTCCTTACCGGATAGCTGGACGGTGAGCTACTTACAAGAACCTGCCAACATAAAAGCTGTGCGTACCGGACAATAATTTTCCTAAAACGGTTTACTAGTCAAACAAAAGCTTTGCTCCACTAACTTCATAATAGTCTAACATTAGAAACAACTTAAAACGGCATTTTTCCGAAAAAATTGAGGAAATAGTAACAAATGACGTCACTATTGTCATTGCAATTATAACTTGTAGCATGAGAACGGCTGATCCGTTCTCATCCTTCAACTTGCACTCGGTCTAGCCAGGTCAATCAATGTGATTCCGTCTAGCCAGGAGGCGATTAGTCTGGCGACGAATGGAAACCTAGGACATCCTGCCATTTTCACTGTTTTTATACCTCTAGATTATTATCCCGTTAAATCTACCTCCATAGAGAAACTTAACTGCAGATTCGGTGGTACGACCTTTTTTAAATGAAGTAAGTCTTAGTTACTCGACAAACAGCTCATTTGTACCTTTTCAAGCAACTGAATGAGATTTTTCATCTCAAATTGAATTAGAATCGCATGGAATCTAATTTCATTGGTCTGAATTGCACGTAGATTTTATTAAGACCACTAATTTAGGTTTGTAGCGATAACTTAAAGTTCAGCTTCTTGGCGCTGACTCCATCTTGAAAAGATTCGTAAGTAATAGGTATCTGGTAATAACAAAATTAAAAGAATACACATTACAAAATGATTTACGTCAGACAAAATAATAGTAATCAACGACAATTTTTCCTGACAACATTTATTGCTGTTCCACTTGAAACATAAACAAAATAATGGTACGTTTAAAAAAAAACATTAAAATTTATAGCGGCTTGTTCAGTCAAGGCTTCGGCCTTGACAATAGTTTTAACTAGACCTTTACCTGATACGGGAGTATTACTGTTACAGTTTTATTAATTACAATCATATTTGCGGTGACATTGAAACTCGGTGTCTCTATGAGCCACTGACTTAATTACTGAGGTCGATCTTTGACCTTTATTGTTATTTTAATTATATACACAATTAACTCAACACTCTTTCATAGTCTCGTTGTCCCATAGTAATCGAGATGTTATGAAAGCTTAACGATCCGAATTGCAGATTAGATTTTTTATCTGTATTCAATATCGCCGATCTCTATGGTTGTTCTTTTTTTTTGTTATTAAATATTTCAAAATTGGAACCGTTATTTTTTACCGCAGCAGTTTAAAAAGTTACGCAATATGAAATATTGATGTTTAAAAAGATAATAAAAATAAAATCTAACAGCCACTAAATCCGTTCAGATTTATGACTAATTTGTTTCTGGGTTTATTTTTTTAGTTGTGTGTTTTTGAATGGATTATGATATTATTTATTTTAACTGGAGACGTTTCGAAATGGTTAATAAGCGGATTTCGCAAGACTGAATGGCTCGTTAAAAAATACACGTCCGTTGATCTCCCGAGTCCCAATGTCGGTGTTCTATTCATAGATTCAGTTGCAGAAACTCACTGAAGTTCGTTAGTGTTCTAACAGATGGCGTTACTAGTCGCTGTTTATAGATTCAAACATTTACACCAATAATTAAAAAATGGTTAAGTTTTGTCCTTTTTTAGCGCAACATAAATATCAATTAATCGCAATCTTAAAATATAATGTGCAACATTATATTAATATATCATCAATCGCGATCATTAGGAGAGGCAATCAATTAAACTTATAGACGATCAATCAAGTTAATCAAGTAGCTGTGGCTAAGTTATAAATCAAGTTAAGGTGTAGTGCCAGCTAGGGTTCAAGGTTCCGTTGGTCGGCCGTGGCCTGTGACCTCCTTGCGATGGCTTTCGGCTATGCATTACCGCACTTCCTAATATGTACGTGTCTACCTTACAAAGTGGGCTTAGATGTGTGTTATCGTGATCGGCAGTTCCTTATACTTTTTGGTCGGACAATGCTCTTAGAACTTCGAGATTATCGTCGTAATGTTTTTTTTTGTTTTGTTCGACTTTTATAGCCTCTTGAACTTTGTGTTTAACTTTCGGTACCTACTTATTGAATCTCGTTACCTTCGAGGAAGTCTGTCTTCATTCGTTTTTTTTTTTATTTGGTATATCTTTAAATAACATCTCCTGCTCTGGATGAAGCTAAAGCTATTGTCAGAGTGTGTTCCTTCAGAGGCCCTTTGTGTACCAGGGCAGCGAGAACTCTTTCGAACAATCCCGCAGCCCATATCTAAATACGTCTTCCTGGTCTCTGGACAAAAGAATAAAACACATTATACGTCAAGTTAGACACTCTATTTGTTAAAAAGCATTTTCAACAGTCTGCCGAATCGCTAAAATAAATTCTATCCAAAACCCGGATAAACTTTCTATCGAAATTGAAAATTGTTTATTTTATTTCATCATATCCTAACTTTTTTCAATATAAAATAAAAGATGTAAGTATTTCTAACAGCCATCTCCGCAGTTTCCTTCTATTTCTAATAGAATTTCCTCAATACATCAGGATCGGGTTTACGCAGTGAATCCTATGACGGTATCCGAGCCCGAGTAGAGAGGTACCTATCTACCTACGTGTCTCATTGTTTATTCAAATTTCCTAACATCGGGAGTGGGGCAGGGTTCCCACGGGTAGCGCCAGGCACCACTCTATGCCTGACCGAATTGTACACGGCTTTTTTGAATTTTGATTTTTTGGTGTCATTTGTAGGTCAGATATTTTTGGATAGGAGTTAACTGTGTTTAGTTTGTTGTCTTGCTTTGTAATCAAATGTCATCCACGCGGTGGTGAACCTCAAAGGAGATAGCAAGTATACAAGAGATGTTATAGTGCATAAATGTGTGAGCAAACCTCAGAATACAGAACAACAAACACAGGTGCGTTCTCTTTTCCTTCACTCTCATAGTCCGATGAGACGGCAATCCGACATGACCGGAGAGAGATCAGGTGAAAATAGTAAAACGGTGAAAAAAAAAGAATAATAAAAAGAAGAATGTAAAAAAATATATATTTGTTTAAAATTATTATCAACTGTGAAAACCATATCAAAATTGGTAGAAAATACCAATTTTGATATGGTTTTCACAGTTAATAAGTATTCTATTTTTGTATATTTTTTGATAAACTGGCTAGATAACAAATATTTTTTCATTATTGGTACAAGCAGACTGATAATCAGGATATAATTTATAGCTTCTACCAGCGGCTCCGCCCGCGTGAGGTTTCTCCATAAAAACTTTAAAACCCCGTTTTATCCCCCGATGGGATGAATTTTAGAAAATCCACTCACTAGTTTCGGCTGTGTGTTGATATGTCTGTCAGTCAGTTTGTCCTTTTATATATAGGTTAATTAATTGTAATTGCACTGTAATCTTCCCTCACGACATTTTTCATACCTATTCCGCGCGTCAAATGTTCATTACAAAAATAATAAAACTCAAAGATTACATATATTAGATTTCCTTCCAACTTCGTAGTTGTAACACGTGTTTGTTTACTAATTACCAATCAATTTTAATCACCTAATAAGGATGTGATTACCAGTGATTATTGACGGCTTATCGAGCCTGTTTCAATTACCTACGTTTGTTGATTCAATTGATTGTAACTAGGGTTACCAGATGAAAAGATCAAAAGTCCGGAGAAATGGCCTGAGATTTTTGCTTTTTTTTTGGTGGGAAAATCATATGACAAATCTCGCTCTTGGGCGGAGCGCGAGATAGTGTCAGACTTTTACTGACTAAAAACCCACTCCAGTTCCTTCTTTGCCTTCGTCCCAGGGCCTCGGGTTTCGTTTTCACACTACCCATGGCCCCAGTAGGCTTCGAGCCTGCTGGGCCCCTACAGTTGCTGACATCTCCCTAAGGCGCGCGTGGAGATTTTTACAGTTTGAAATTTATCTCAAAAACCTTAAAGGAATTTAAAAAGTCGTAATATTATCGTTTTTATATACTGCGGATCCCCCTCGCGCGTTACACTTCACGTTTTGAGCGGGGATTTATGACTTTGTTTTAGTTTGTTTAACTTTTAACTGTATTTTAGTAAGTTTTAATTAGCTGTATTTTATTGAGCATTTTATAAATGCTGATATCTCAGGACAAATCCTGAGCTATGGTAACCCTAATTGCAACTCGCTAGGAACAACATTATTAACATAAATCCCTTCGTACTGGTGCGATAATTATTTTATAATTAATAATCGTGTATTATGTAAATAAGTGAGTTGAATCACATTACTGTTGTTAAATTATAGGTGTATAACTTATACGAGTAATAGAAACGAATCTATATATTTATAATAAAACAGTAAAATTATTTTCCTATGTTTACGGTTGAAAGTTGAAGGGGATTCGTTTGTCTTGATATGGTCATGTGAAGAGGAGGGATGAAACGCATGTTTACATGTGGATGGATGGAGAGGGAAAGCAAAGAAAAGATGGATGGATTGTGTGAAGAGTGATATGAAAGAAAAGGAATTTAGTGATAGTATGACGAGTGACAGGGCAGAATGGAAGAAAAAAACGTGTTGCGCCGACCCCAAATAACACGGGACAAGGGCAGGAAGATGATGATGATGATGACGGTTGGCGCAAAACCTGCTGAACCGATCCTGTTCAAATTTTGCATACTGCCTTATAGCTCAGAGCAACATCTTTATATATTCTTCTGTAAGTACATGTCTTTGTCGCCTAACTCCTCCGAAATGGCTTGATCAATTTAAATGAAATGTGTGTGTCTTTGAATGGGTTTGAAAATACAATTGAACCCGGTCGGTGGCGCTGCGAATGGGTTCTCAGTTTTTTTTTCTGACGAAAAGCCAGCTTTCGGGCAGGACTACGTCGATCAGGACCGGTAGTATATTATGTATTTCTTAATGATTATAAAAAATGGTTTGAGAAACGTCTACTTTATTGTACACCACATAAACAATATTTTTTTTTTTACTTATTTATCACACTAATATTATGAACGCGAAAGTTTATGTTAGTGTGTGGTACTTTTAACGGATTTGAATGAAATTTGGCACACGGGTATACAATATCTTGGAATAGCACTTAAGATACTTTTTATTCCGATAGTATGTTCCTTTGGGATATATTTATTTTTTCACGCAGGCGAAGCTGCTGGCAGAAGCTGATATGCTAACAATGTAGGTGCTGAGCGATGATTTATTCAATACACTACTAAAAAAATTCACTCATATGCCTACCGCTTTTAGGCACGCAATTTACTATTTTCCGCCCTAGTGTAGAAATTGCAGCTCCCGTTTATTTATTTCTTCGTTAGTGTATTGAAAACCATAGTTTGTTACACGTGGAAATTTGGGACTGCGGAACTCAGAATAGCACCCTCGCGCATAGGTTCGGGCGAAATCCGCCACTGCCGCAATGAAAAAAATTCTCCACTTGTATCAAAATGTATTATTTTCATAAAACTGAATAGAACTCATATGTACAATTTCCCAAGCCATCATTATCCTAATAAAACAATACAGTTTATTTCATTCATCATCCATAATCCGTAAACCCTTTTTGATATCCATAAAATTTAGCATTCAGGTCTAAATTGGAAGGTTTAAATACGAATTTAGCTGCGAGGTCGACGGAGAGTGGGCTAAACGTATTCAGAATTAGACCTAATGTAAATATGGGCCGTGGTTTGCAGATTACCTAGTAATGAATATGATACATTATGCATTAGGTCCACGGTTCCTAACCTGGGGGTAATTACCCCTGCGAGGGTAGAACTGGTATTCTGTGGGGGTACCTAAATTATAACAGACCAAGACGACTTAATGTAGCTAACCAGTGCATTTCATGCACTAATAGTGTAATCAAATGAAAAGTCGGAGCCTCACTTCAAACCAAAACTCCACACTAAAAAATTTAATGTTACGTTTAGTAAAGTCTGTAAAGATTAAAATTGTAAAGGGGTAATGTGGGCTCCAACTAAAACGATAGAAGTCGTTTGATGATAACCAACAACAAAAATGCAACCCACCTATATTCTAAATTTAGTTTCAACAGTTTTGTAATAAAAGCAATTAAAACAATGAGTTTATTTAAAACAAAATTGTTCACTTATTTGAACCAAAAGTTAAACATTGCAAGATTTTTTTGGAGAAAATAAATAAATAATTAAACAACCGCAGGTGCATATTAAATTTACTTCTTTTAATTCATTTTACTTTTATTTAATTATTTTTAATACTTGTACTATTATTTTTTTTTTTTTGTAAAATTCAATTGTGAATTTTGAAATGTAATTATTTTATTTTATTGTAATTTATTTGTTTTGCAGTGTCCTTACAGGGTACACGTTTGAAACTTTTAATTTTTATTTCAACCACTATACAACATGTTTTCAATAAACTTGATTTGATTTGTAACACAATATTCGCCAGTCCCGCATACCTAACACAAAAGCAGCTACATAATATAATAATATCGGGCCTTAAATTAATTCTTTCACAATAAAAATTGTTTAATGCGGGCATATTGCTTTAGCCCTGTTTTTGTTAACTTTGGACTATCAATATGCATATTAATATCTCTGCTGTTGTACCTACAAATAAAAGGGTAAACATTATATGCAAGAGATAGACGGTACTGGCTCTCTATTTTTTTTTAAATTGTTATTTATAGGCTTGCGTTTGAGCATTATTTCACTTGATGGTAAGCGATGATGTGGCCGACGATGGAGCACACTTGCCTAGAAGTAACCATTTCAATCTTGACTTAAAGACTAGGTTGTAGCTATCAGGAAACACAGACTCCGGCAGGGAATTCCACTCTTTAGCTGTACGCATTTTCCTGTTCTTACTTCATCATCGTCATCATCATCATTTCAACCGAAAGACGTCCACTGCTAGACATAGGCCTTCCCCAAGTGTAGACACTACCACCGCTCCTGTGCGTTTCGCATACGATTCCTACGACCCTCACCAGGTCATCGGGCCACCTTGTGGGGGGCCTTCCAACACTGCGTCTTCCTATACGCGGTTGCCACTCCAGCATCTTTTCGCCACATCGACAATCTGTCCTGCGAGCAATGTATCCTGGCCTACCAGGGCTACCCTAGTTTAGCACTCACAAATAATTCACATAAACCTGCCCCGTTTATTGCTTTTTCAATTAATGTAAAACACATCAACATATATTACGTGGTTTAGTGAGAGTTAGCGGATAATAAAGAAAGATGTATTGATTTGATATCTAATAATGTTCAACGATAGTCATAATCGAATAAAATAATTATAACAGAAATCTCTTTAACTACTCAATTATTATTTACGTATCTGCTAGAGATATCAGGTTGGATTGAATTAGAATCAGTCACCAATTCCATCAGTAACCGTACTTTTTTGTACTCTATTATAATAATTAATATTGTATGTTATGATAGTTATAATACAGTTTTCCCATAAAAACAATCATTTGTTTCCATATCTGTATGGTGTACTTTATCTATCTATAATCAATGTAATATAGAAGTTATGGTATTTCCTATTGGTTAGATCTACAAACAAAGAGTAAATAAAATACATATTTAAATTATAATACAAAATATTTATTCAAATTAATTATGATTAATACTTCCAAGTACAAGTAATACTTTCACATTTCTTACAATTCTTTCATCACTCAATCATTTATTTTAATTATATTACCTATTAATAAATTGATATGTTTATAATTCTAACAATAAGTAACATAGTCTTATTGTTATTAAAGTTAACTTATAATTAACATTTCTAACATTAAAGCTTCTTACATTATAGGAATGAAATTATTAATTAAATGTAAATAAAATTATTGTGTGTAATTTATTTATGTCACAGTCGAAACTGTTAATTGGTCAAAACCAATTTTAACTGCAAGAATTGGTCAGAAGTACTTTTGACCCGTTATAACAACTCTGGCCTCATCTAGTTAAACCTGACGAAAAAATTGATGTGTAAAAGTGTTTTTAAAACCTATTTGCTAAATAAAATTACAAAATTTTTATTAACAACCAATTAGGTTAGTTGATTTTTCTTGAGACCAGTTTAGTTTTTTTTTTGTGATTTTAAATATTTATAGATAAATAAAAAGTTTCGTACTTTAAACAATGGTAAAACAAACGTATTTTAACTTTATAGGAGTCATAACTGAAGCCATTAAAAACTAGTTTTGAATAATTAACAGTATTGACTGTAACATTAACATACAGATAGTATTTATTGCAAAGTAATCATGCTGTAACAGTTTTATTAGTTGTTGTGTAGATGACAATTACATTATTGTATTATGGTGTAATTATATTTTACTATTATTATGGAAATATTGAAAGTACACAAAATTACAGTTATATTTAGACATTTAAATATAAAGAATTTAATTATAATTTCTAATAATTGATTTGCAATTTCCTAATTTTATTTGTATAATAAAATACAAAGAATTAAGTAAAGCAATCAATTTTGCAGATCATTTCATATATATTCAAGTAATTTCATTTGTATTTACTATTAAATACAAGGAATTACATTTATTGTTGTTTTGAAAACATTTTTATCATACAATTGTTTTTATATTCATCTTAAATATAAACAATAGTGTTGTGTGCAGACTATTACAATCTTAAAATTAGTAATTACATTCATATTAATGCTTTTTAATACAATTAATTACTTGCAAATTAAGTGGACAATTAACCTATGATCCTTAGCCGTATATATAATAGGTATCAATTATCGTAAGTTAACCTTACGTGAACGATACTTCAGAAAATTTAAAAAATATCACAACACACAAAAATATCACAACGACTACACTTACTATTTATGAATACATTTGGTACGTTAGAAGAACTCTAGTTCACCTTTTAATAAAGCTAATAAAGTTACGAGCTAATATATTATTCAATCTTTATCTGTTTTTACAACAGCATTTTTACATGTTGATCCATCCCATCACGATTTCGCTTATGCTTTTTATTTTCTACCGTACAATATCCAAATAGACGGTTCTGACACTAACCTTTTAGACAAAATTTCGACTAGATTCATGGCTATTAAAACCTTGTAGCCAAAGTAATACGCCAGTCATAAAATGCATTGAATTGAGCAATTAAACCAAGTTAAATCCCTACAATTATTTAAATTTTGGACGTGAATATGTTCAAGAACTTTGTCTTGATGTTCAGTAGCGTCGTGAAGGACCTCTTTACCTTGTTCTTCTTTTGCGCCGACTCCGACCTCAAGAACGGTTCAGAGTAGGACTTCTTCATCACTGGGTGCTCTGATAGTTCAGCATCCTTAGGAAGCTGGTACTTGTACTCCTTAACGACTTTCTCTTCTGACGGGTCGTACCTGTACAAGACAGAGTATGTACGCTTGACTTTCTTCGGCACTTTGGGTGTGTTAGGTGTCCTGTCGCTCTTGCAGCGCTTGACCTTGTTCCTGCCGTAGTAATCCTGGTAGCTTTCAGCGTCAACATAGATGAACCGCTTTCCCAAAGCCAGCTCTCTCTCCTTCTTCAAACTCTTCCACGAAGCGATAACAGATTCACGGCGGAAGGTCTTGTTCGGATTGTGGCGGCTGATGCAGTAGCCAGGCTCGTCCTGGATGTTGGATGTGTCCTTTAGCGGAGACCCTCTCGGGCTAGGGGTGTAGTCAATCTCGTAGTCGTCTCGCGACACCTGGAATCAAATAAATCTCAGATCAGTGACTATTGCTTACATAAACAACGCTATCAATGTTAATCTCCCGACTGTCCCATAAACAAGTCACGACAGCTAGTGATCTTGTGGATTATTTAAAGTATCAATAGAACGTAACTACGTGACTGTAAGAACGTGAGGCTAGGGTGTATCGCCGTCCCTTTCTATTATTAATAGGATCGTTTTCGATGTTGTTCTGCACGATCGTCATCGGAGCCCTTCGGTGCCCACATGTCTAGCAACACCTGTCGAGACCGCCATATGTCTCAATCCACAGGAACTTGGCAATGCCCGTACTACCAATTTTTAACTGTAACCGTGAACTGTCTAGGAAGCTCAATTAAAGTGTGGTACCTATTCATAATATTAATCAAGTTAAGGTCGCTCATCTCGATTCCAATTGTAACAAAAGATGCTTTTAGTACTATGACATCATAATTATGAATAATTAACTAAGGTCGGGAAAATGCTGGACGATAAAAAATATGTTTATAAAGATGTCCTTCGGAAAACGCTTTGCTAATGTGTCGTTTGAAGTATTAAAAGCTTTCACGTTAGCGGCTCGCTTGCACAACTCTCTTGAGGTTATATTCCCGGCGTTTGTTACGCGAGGTTTAATTTAATCTTATTATTATGTAATATTTTTATGGTTTTCTTAGAATCCCAGAGTATGACGTCGACCACTGGTCAAATAATGGGTCACGCAGAAATAGACGGTTTATTATTGGAGTTCATTAGAACATGGTGTAAACGAAACATTGGAATGCTATGGATTCGACTGACTGCACTGATCTCGCGGAATGACACGTCTTAACGATGAAATATTACGTGTTTTTTAAACAATATTAATCACTATTACAACGTTAATTCTCAGTTATGTGAAATGATATAACATGCTAAATGTTTTGGACAAAAAATTTGGGGCGATACATTTTTAAATGTCAAACATGCAACTGGTGTACTGAATCGAGTTCTACTTAAATCGTTGTTTTTGTAACTTTTTGAGTTCTATCATCAAATAGACAATGTTTTTTTTTAATAAACTATTACAGACTAGAGAAATTTCATGTTTCAGTGTTCATTGGTACTGACACAACAAATACTCGCTACTTTATATTTTGACAGGTCGTGTTGAGTAACATTTTTTTAATGGGTTGTGAAAAAAAACAGTGCACTGTTGCGAATTTAGGTCGCAACGTAAAATGGGTCATTTTTAAATAGTTGTCCTATTAGCAGGGTTAGTTAACACGGTCTAATTAAAACTGAAATTAAGCCTCGTATCTAGGCTACAACCTCTTGTTTTTCGTGTTTAACCTTGTGCTTTTTCGTTTTCAGGTAATTTTTTACTGTCCATCAAAAGTCGTGTCATCGCTGGGTGAGTGTCTGACGTATCCACGCTACTCTTTCGTTCGCTCCTCGTGTCCTATTTCGTGCACCCGTTTTGTAATACTCGTACCACGTTAAATGTGTATAGTATTTCGGTCCCGACGTGCATACTTCGTGTTATTTGTGGAACTTATTATAGTTGTGAAGGTGATAACGTTACTAAAAGGTGCTGTTAATTTTGTCACAGGTTATTTTCGCGAACGCATCAGAATGTTCAATGCAATATCTATTTATGTACTGTTGCAACGTGTTTATTACGTACGATTATGCGTTTGTTATTGCACTTTTGATAAATTGAGGTCTACGGAAGCAATAGCCTTCGGACATCGCCTTTTAGTACGTTTAGCGGTATAAATAGATCACACAAATTACTGAAGAGATTAATGAAACCACAAGGAATTACACTGATTGCAGAAATGATCAAATTAGAAAGTAAAGTAGTTATCAATATTTAATCAATTATCAATGCATATTAATTACGATTATGCAAGTTATGTCAATTTTACAAAACTATCCATAAAGTTTTAATAACTTGGTTAACCAATTAATGAATTTAAACATGCATTTTGATTAAAAAAACAAGATTAGAAATCAGTACAATACTGTGATTAATTCTACCGTCTAATATCTTTAATTGAAAACGGTCTCTGTGGAAACGACCATACGGTTTAATTTTGCGTTGTACTCGTTTTTTTGGTACCGTTAAATCGTATGTGCAAACTCAATGCAAAAAACTCGGCACACATCTTTTTTTTCTTTCGAATTTACAGCTATATGCTCTTACATCCTCTTGAATTTATGCGATGTAATGTTTGAGCTAGACTTACTGCTTTAAGCTTGACTTAATAATTTCTCGTTACACTTAGGTACTGCTTAACGGTACCCAGTACCGAAAATCGTTCGCGTATTTTTCTGCAATCGATATCAGATCGATTTCTATATTTAGAAATGCCCTCATTGATAAAGAATCACCAATTAAGAGAGCAAATCCAGCTTGGATTCAGCCAGTTTACACTAAATAAAAATCCGAACGATTTTTTTTTCAATGTTTACATTTCCTCAGTAAATGCAAGATATATTTAACATAAGTTTGCGAAACGTAAACAGTGGAACATGTGTAATTTACACGATCGACTCTGCGAAATCTGGTGGTTCTGTGGTTCTGCTATTCATGTACGACATTAGGCAAACGGTATTCTATTTTTGGGACCAGTTCAAGTATAGGCCGCTATTCTTAGGCACTAGTTAGATACGTGCTCTTTAACACACAATTAGATCGAAAGTCGAAGTGTTATTGAGATTTAAAATTTTGAATTCTTGATTGTTTATGGTTTTATTTTTGGCACGAATTAGTTTTATTCGATTGATTTAAAAAGTTAGATGCTCGTTTTTTACTTGCTTAAGATTTTAAATTTGGAATTTTGTTTTGATAGATTTATTTTCGACGCGAATTAGTACGAATGATTGATTTAAAATGTAAGATGTTTTTTTTTGCTTTTGATTCAATGGTTTGTATGTTTACAAAGAAAAAAATAATAGGCATCGACTAATTATTGCTAAGTGGATTGTCTAATTAGAATGAATGTGGGATCGTCACGGGTTAAGAACCGATAAAGATCATTATTGATGAGACATATTATTATTAGAAAATGACGTAGCCATGATTGTACACTGACTAACTGTACCTTGCCCACGCGCATTTTTTCGTCACTATGATTTTTCCGATGAGTAACAAGTTTTTTAATACATATTGCACCATCGGATTTCGTGAGTATTAATGACCCCAAGTTTATTGACACAAAGTTACAGTTATGAAAAGTTCATAGCCGTAATAACTGATCAGCTTACTTACGTATGATAAATAAAATTAAACGCGAGAGGCTTTTTATTAGGAAATAAAATTTTGATTAATTATTTCGTGTTTAAAGTAGCAAACTGCAGGCGTATATCTATGACGTTGACAAATACTTTATATTTAATTCTCTCTAAACATACTATAAACAAATATTTACCCTCTTAAATGTTGACAAATCGCCACATTTTTACATGACCGACTTTGCATTATTAAAATCTAATGGCAGTGATGTATGCAGCACATTTTTTAATGCGTCTCATTTCAAAATTTTCATTTGTCATTATCAGAGATCGCTGCAGCTCTCCACTTTCGAAACCATAAACCGGAATGGCGGGCGACGAATGACAGCTATTAGATTGTTACACACAACACGAAAATGTTTAAGCAGTCTATCCAGTTCGGATACGTTTAACTGCGGTGAAAGTATCCCAACGAAATTCGCTAAGACCGGTTCCCGAATTAAAACTATCGACAACCATTGACAACAATCGCTCCGAAAAACTTATGACAGCGGTTTTGACAGCTCATTGTTTGTTTGACAACCTATCACTTTCTAATATCCGTTATTATTGCTCACAATGACAGCTTTACGCTTCCCAATTTAATAATTCACTCGCTATCAGATAGCATCGAAATAACAATTTGTTTTTAATGACAGTTCATTTTCTAAAGCAGTGGCAGCTTGAGAGTTTTTCATAGAAAAAGAGTAATTGTTTTTTCTCGGGCGTCTCGTTTCCGTTTTTTTGCGGGTGGAGCAGGCAGGAACTGCCCATTAGCAAAATCAGGGAGTCATTTTTCAACTGTAATTAATTATCACTGCTAATAGATACAGACTCTAGTACCTAGATATACTTAATGCTTTATTTTAACCATTTTATTAGAGGCTACTTTTTAAAAAGCTTAATTAAAGTATTAAAAACTTTTAATAACTTCAAAAGATAAAGTTTCACTTTTTAAAGCCAAATATAACCTTTTTTGAACCATACAAAATCTTTTGATGGAAATAATCTTTATGATTCATTTCCAGGGTTTTGATCTGATCGATTGTAGCCAATGATTAATATAATGCTTTCGGCCTTTAGCCATGAGACGGGGCGCTGCGGCAATGTCAAGAGCTTTACCAGTTACCACAAAAAGAACGTAATTCCATATTCAAACAGCGGACACACACGCGCCGCAGTTCAATGACAGCGCCCATAGACAAGTCAGTTGCCTTTTAAGCGCATTAAAGTGGCCATGCACTTTGCGTAATAGTTACCACTGACCACCGCTGTGTAAGCTCTATTCCGTAATCCGAATACGTTAGCTTATATTTTTCAAGAGATAATCATCTGAAATTCTGAGCTAATTCGAATGTTTCTACAAGTTGAAGTTAATTATTAAGTGAAACTTACCACGCTTTCCCAACTACCACCGAGGATGGTTTTGTCCAACATCTTGACTTCACTTTACTTTTCACTGAACAATCCCAAAAAATAAACACTTGAAAAAATTGTCAATAAGAAAAACTTGCGTATTTAGATATTTGTTGTCGTGTTACGCGTCCCGTATCACGTTGTCACTGGGGAATGCTTTGATTTGGCACAGTGCACACCTCGAGCTTTCCTGAACGACTGAAGCGAAAACGTTTCAGCGTCATATTTATAGGACGGGAGTGGGAAAGAGGGCGGGTTTCAGGAAGATGCTTCGTTACCGTCTTCCACTTAACACGTAGTAGTCACGCCTTCGTATTTTAAGGTGCAAGTAATATAGTTCGGGGAAGCCCGTCTAAAACCGTCTGTTGCTATAAGGATGCATCCTTATATTCGCGTTTTCTATGTCACTTAGGTGTTCTCAGAATGGCTTTGTGCAATTCTAAAACTGGTTTCCAGTGTCCAGCACATTACAAAGGTACATTAACTCTCATAATAGCTTTAAAGTTATTTCGGTTTTATGAGTGCACGCAATGAAGCCCTCATTGCAGAATGTACATAGGATATTAGAATATCTATAGAACAGCATATGTCTGTAACAGTGCCACATGTAACTCGACCAATTAACTGTTACCAATATTAATATGAATCTAATTTAAGAACCCGTTAGCACAGCGTAAACATATAAATTTAATTTCAACAAATATTCATTCAGTTTCGTAACTTTTGGACCGTACCAAATAACATAGACCATCGACCACATACCGCAAACTTTTCTTTTAGGGTTATGTACTAGAAGTTTTACCAACGGAACGTTACTACTAAGCCTTCGTTTTGCGTCCGTACGTCTGTCTGTCTGTCAGTAGGTAGTTGAAATTCTCATAGAGTGTTCAATTTCTGCTATAATTATCAATAAATAGACATGACAAGGAGTGTATATTTTTTAGTTTATGGTACGGACGGTTCCGTGCCATACCGTAAAACCGAACCATTACCGTTGTATACATACATGTTAGGTTTTGATTGATTTTGATTTCGATTTTGAACCCTTTAAGTACAAGTCGGATTTGCACTTTTATATTTTTTACTTTGTTTAGCGAAACCTCACTTTAAACGGAATAAAATTTACGTTCCAAATTCGCATCCTTTGAACTTTTTGGTGCGAATGTAAAGTGATTTTCTGTTTGTTTTAATTCGTTCCATTTTGTTACCCCAAATGAACCGTCCCGCCATAGTATTTCATGGCGCAAAGCACATAAAAGCCTTTTGTACATTTAAAAATAAACGAAACAGGATATATTTTTCATCTTCCAAGATTTGTTTCAGATCTTGGAAAGGAACTATCAATTTACTTGAGCATAATGTTTAAGAAACGCGATGAGTGAGTGCTGAGTGAACATTTTCTTAGAAATGGACACCTTACCGCTTAAATGAATTAAAATTATTGCAATACGATAAACATCAAAGAAAACAGGATTTGAAGAAACTATTTTAATAAGTTATTTCGCTTTTAAATCATGATTATAATGAAAGAATCGAAGAGCCGTGTAAAGCAAACATTATATTAAAAAGCTTGTAATATTAAATCAGGGCTAAGTAAAAAGGGCGTGAGGATTTTTTAATGAATTTACCGTACAGCTAATTTGAGTTCCGAGCGAGCTAATTATTAAATAGATACACGAATTTTCCTCACAAATGTAAATTCGCTAGGGCTGTTTTCTCGTTGGGAATTTCAGTAGGAAAATAATTTGCAGCACGCTGAAAACTGTTTAATTATATTTATTTATTTATTTGAACTTCATGTACAGTAGTGGTACATAGGCGGACTTAATGCAATAAGGCATTCTCTACCTGTCAACCTTTGGGTTAAAAGAGACAACAATTAAAAATATATTATTTTAATTGTTTGTTTTTAATTATTTTTTTTCTTTTGTATTTCATCACTAGCTTCCTTCAGCGGCTTTGCCTGCGTGATAGTAGAAAGTTATCCCAAGGGAACAGACTCCCGGGATAAAAAGCGCCCTATAACCTATTTCAGGATATTGTCTATCCGTCCGAGTCCGTTCAGGCGTTTGAGCGTAAAAGAGTAACAAACATACAAACAAATTTTAGCCTTTAGAAGTTAGTGTGATAGTGTAATTAGATTATTTCTCATGACGACTATGGTTCTATAAGCTATAGTCTTAAAGCTATACAAAAGTAAAATTTGCGTTAATTGTGTGAAAATTTACAAGGTCTAAAAGCGAACACTGAGATGACGTCTAATAAAAATGCATAAAAGAAAAATACGTATTCTAGTCCAAATGTTTCTTTTAACCAGTCAACAATCAGTCAACAAACAAAAAAGCTGTTAATTTTGAGACAATCTTTTGAACAACGGGGAGTCGTTCATCGAAATCAACAACAGCTTAATCGTATATCAAGTCGAGCATGAAACTCCTAAAGCCGGGTACAGACTGCTGTAGTGTAACGTGCAAGGTACCATGAAAGGAGCATTCATAAGTGAGAATGCAACGCGCGCACGAACCGAACATGTACCTGCTAACATAGTTGAAATGCTCTATTCGCGGGTGGTGTGCACGGTTCGCACGCGCAAGGCGTCCATCAACATCATCATCATTTCAGCCGATAGACGTCCACTGCTGGACATAGGCCTCCCCAAAATGTCGCCACAATGAAAGGTCCTGTGCGTCTCGCATCCATCGGATTCCCGCAACCTTCACCAGGTCATCGGTTCACCTTGTAGGGGGCCTTCCAACACTGCGTCTTCCGGTACGCGTCCATACTATAGGAATTCTGTTACATTGCTTGTTACAGCAGTCTGTACCCGGCTTTATGGGGGTAAAGTATGCGACCTTTTTATTACATGTACAGTTTACAGTTTTCTTTACGAGTGTATCGGCCGCCATTAAGCGGATCGGGTTTAGTTTGCGCACTCCTGCGCCGCCTGTGCTCATTGACGTCATACATTTACATTTGAAACCTTATGCCGTAAAATGGAGGCCGTAAATAGTTGGCTAAGAGTGCACTTGAGGAACTGCAGCTCTGAGACCGGTTATTTTGATGTTGGTATAGGTGGAGTATTCTTAAGACTGTGTTAATCAAAATGTGAAATGAGTAAAGTGGGTAATGCTGTCATAATCAAGCGTAGTAACAGAAATCAGCTACGCCCGAGTAACGCAAGGGTAACTGAAAGATGTGTTAGGATGTAGTAGGTTTTAATCAACCACTCCCTCTCACTCCATCCAAAGCGGGAGAAGTAATTTGATAAATTCTAGGTACATTCTAAAAAAAAAGTCATCATCATATATTTTATTTTTTCTGTAACTTTTATGGTATCTACGTATACGTAATAAAGAGTATTCTATCATGTATCAAACGATTTGAATAGAAATGTAAGTGTAACAAGGGTATTATCACATTATTTAAATATTGTTTGCAGCATACACCTGGTCAAAGTTTTGTTTCTGTTCACCCCCTTTTTTTAGGTGGAAAATCGTCAATTGACTTCTCTCGTGCTAGGGTGGGACAAGAGGGCGTGTCAAACTTTTACCGATTTAAACCCACCACTGATTTTTTTTTTCGGTGTTTCTTTTCAGGGTAGTCAGCTAGGAAACACCGGCTATAACAATTTGACGAAATAATAACCTGTAATGATTGTTAGGTGTTGTACCTTATTATTTTATCTTATTTACAAATAAATACTATTTTTCATTCATAACGGCTTATGTATATGGGATTGCAGGCATTAACTATGGTTATGACGGTGAAAAAGTTACCAATTAAAAAAAAATGAAGTTTGATTTCGTTTCCATTAAAATTGTACACAATGCAAATTGTTCCCGCCGTGGAGTTCTAGGCCGAAAACAAATTATCTCTGATTGTTATAACTTTCTAACACACAATTTGGTGGTTATTCTCAAAGGAAAATCCGCCTACAAAATCTACAGTAATTATTTCAATTTTTTTTTATTTTGATTCATAAATTACTCGTGTGGACTTTCACTGACGGAACAGACAGTGATCTGCGTAGATACAGCATACGTCAATTAAATCGATCAAACTAGTTATAATTCGCATAGCAAATCGAACGCTGCAACCTCGGCCTGATTTCATGTTTTTATTCTCAGTCTGAAGCAGGCACTGGGTTACGCTTACGCAAGACGAAATAAACCTACAGGGTTTCGGGCTACATATCGGCTATAAAGCCATGACTTTCTCTAGAAACTCATGGCTTCATAACAGCTGCTAGGGTCTTCAAAGTTAAGCAACCCTTGCCGAGGTCAGTTGATCATATCGAGTCTCCTCCATGCCTAGGTCGCTTGGTTTCTTAAATGATAAATGATATTTATTTTGCATATAGGTTTTACAAAACACTTACACGTAAATTTTTTCGTCAGTTTAAACTAGATGAGGCCGGTGTTTCCTAGCTGATTACCCTGAGAAGAAACACCGAATCAAACTCAGGGATCAGTCTCTTTTGAAGTCCAAAGTCGAAGATCTTTAACAGTTGTTTCGAGTAAAGAACATACAGAGAAACTGAAGAAATACAGGTGGCTTTTAGTTGGTAAAAGCCTAACACGCCCTCTCGTTCCACCCAGAGCAGGGGAAAGAAAAAGCTGGGCAAATTAAATTGGTTGCGAACTGGCGCTTTTTCTTTTTTTGTTAACCTGTTCTGTCTAATTCCTGGGCAAAAGGGCTTCCTCCACTCCTTCCATATTTTGCGGGCCCGCGTTTCCTCTTGAATAACGAAATCTGTCTAGTTCGTCCCGTCATCTCCCTCGTGGTCTACCACAAAGAAAATTTTCAATATCCAGGTTTCTTCTTCTTTTCTAATGGATGGTTTTCTTTCCCCCCTAAATTTTTGGGCTCAGTAGGTTGCCACGTTTATAGCTTCGTGAGTGGCGTTTTTTAGGTCCTCCAGATTGTATATGTAGGGTATATACAGCAAAATTTATAGTAAACATCATTTTTACGATTCTATGTTCTAAAAACACCATAAAGGATGCATCAACGGCAATTAGCTCTTCACAAACAATGATTTACGTGTAATAAAGCAAGTCTTTGTTCCGTTGGAATAAATCCAATATAGAGCTAGTTGCGTAATTGCAAGGTTTTTCATTTCTTGATGAGTGTATTGACTTTGTTTACAGTTGTATCTACTTGTAAATTGTGTTTTAATAATCCTTAATCCCTGTAATTGGTTATTCGAAACTGTATTTCTTGCCGCTCTTTGTGAAAATAACATAAAAAAACCAGGCAAGTGCGAGTCGGACTCGCGCATTGAGAGTTTTGTACAAACTTACCTTTGTAAATAGTTCAAATCCCGAATGGAGTCTCAGAAGATTTTTCCGAATCGTAACAACAAATTTACAATTTTCAGATTTATTCCTTGTAACTGTGCTATAAGACCTTGCTTTATGGTAAATTTCAGGATTCTGGGTCAATAGGGTGTTTACCCTATGAATTTTTATTCCCTTGAGAGTGTCGAAATATGTATACGTTTACGTATACGTTTTTTGGATGGCCGTATCTTTTTTTTTTTTGTTAACTTATAAGTTTAATTTTTTTTTACAGCGTCTGGTCTGCGGTAGACCTGAGTTACATATAGTTTTAATTTTAACTCGACACCTTCACGCGTTTCTGAGATAAAGGGTCTTGACAGACAGACAGACGGACAACGAAGTGATCTTATAAGAGTGCCGTTTTTCTTTTTTAGGTACGGAACGCTAAAAACTAGAAAAACAAGAAGGTATTTAAATAATGGTGTTTTAAGTGTCTATGTCCGTTCTTTGAAGAATTTTTAATAAAAACAACTTTTGCAGTAAGTATACTACGTCTATACTACTACTCTGCCAACCATATTAAACTACAAGATGTTCCTATGTAATTTTCTTTTTCTTTAAAAGGATATTTTTAAAGCTTGCAACGGTTCTTAAGTCGGAGTAATGCTTATAAGGATGCTTTTTGATAAAGTTGCACTTTAAAAAGAAAATTCAAAGCAAGATCTTTGGGGAATCGTCCTAAGTCGTACACATTATGCTGGATTGTTTAACGTGTATGACTATTAACACGTTAACTGAAGGGTGTTCCTTCAGTTAACGTGTTACGGGTGGGTTTTAGTCAGTTAAAGTATAATATTCTCTCTCGCTCCATTCAGAACGGGAGATGTCATTTGAAAATTTCCCACTGAAAAAAAGTCACAAACGTTGTAAAGGTTTCATAATTCATCGTTTACGATTTTGAATCGTAAACGATGAATTATGAAACCTTTAGCATTTTTCTCCTTTCCTCGGGATACGCATGTGATTCTCCATCTCAACCATCTTTAACTTAGCAATGACATTAATTTTAAGCTTTATTACAATAAGCAATATTCATACTCCCAAACAGAATTCCTCATAGCCCTACGAACACTAAATTCATTGATTTAAGCGCGCCATAACTTTTCCAAACAACATTCCACACCCTAAAAACAAAGTCTGTAGTGCAACACGATATATAACACGCTACAGCAACGTGCATTGTTTGCGCTGTCACAAGCGTTGCAACACAGTGACGTGCTTGTTATAAATAATGTATTGACCTACTTCAGTCCGATGCTGGTAACGGACGGAGACGGCAGCTCGCCAAATATATTGACATTTCTTTTTCAGAAGAATAAGTCATTAGTTTTTGACTGTTTGCTTGTGTGGTTCGAGAAACCTGGTAAGAATAGAGACCGTTCTTTTTTACTTTTTTTTTTGTGTTAGCAAAAGAGGGCAGAGGAGATATGGTAGGTACGAGAATATTTGTCGTCCATAGTACTTTAAAATGTAGCTTTTTTTTGAGGTGGGAAATCGTCAAATTTATTCTCGCGCTCTAGGGTGGTGCGAGAGGGCGTGTCAGATTTTTACTGACTAAAATCTATCTGTGTCGTGCAGTTGCCTTTAACGTTTTAAGACCACGGTTTACCTCTCTAAAATTCGCTAACGATACATTCCATATTTGTGTTTGTAAATAATCGAAAATTTTATGATGTATATGTAGTCTTAAAAAATCTGGTACAACATATTAAATACCTAGTCTATTCATTAGGATATAATGTCTTGTGTAAAGTTATATAGTAGGTTAATTAATGTGCTTATTTCACAGCGTTTGTTTACGTTTTGTTTGAAAGTGAGTCACACTTCTTCAAACGAAAATCTCAGTAGCGGTTTCGCATTGTATTTCTTTAACAAATTAACGACCACTTGTCTTAATAGTCTAGTGGTTAAATATTAGTGTTGAATTACATTAGAAAGTACATTTTCAATAGTATCTGTTTGATTAACCACCATAGGCGTGGGCTTGTGGACGGCGAGCAATGGGTAGCTTACCGTCCGGCCGTCCGGTTACCGTCCGGACCGAGCTCGAGTCGTTGACGGCGCGTAGTGTTCCACGCGCACCTCAAAGAGATGTCAGTAAACCGTAGGGGCCCAGCAGGGCCAAAGCTTTCTGGGGCCATGGATTGTGCGAAAGAGAACCCCGGGTCCCTGGAATGAAGGAACAAGAGTGGGGTTTTATTTAGTAAAAGTCTGACAGGCCCTGCTTCGCCCAAGAACGAGAGAAGTCATTGGATGATTTCCCACCAAAAAAAAATCTGTTTGATTAAAGCTCTTAATTTAAGTACTTGGGCTGTAGTAGCTCAAAAGTAGGATAAATATTTTACGAGTACTAGAAAATCTTATGTAGGTTTAGCAACGTCATATTCGTAACATGTTTGACAGTTACTTTTACCATGTTTCCAGTAAAAGCGATTCCATGAAAGCATGGTGGTCTGGTGACACCACATCATCAGCGCTGACCCACTTGTTGCCGACATTTGGACGACCAGAAACACTCATTAATATCCATTTTCCTGGAATATTGTTTCTGTTCTATTTCCTATCCATCTATAGATAAAATTCAGTGTAAATGCTGGATTCTGGATCTCTGGCACTTATTGTCCGTGTCGGCCCACTTTGCATCGTTGACGAATTGCGTTGGAGCAAACGTTTGGAGACAAATGTTTGGACAAGTGTTGGCCTAAATTCGTAAAAACAAAACGAATCGTTTCCGTTATTTATAGTAATATTTCAGTAAACATAAAGATTTCCCTTGAACTTTTAGCTATGTGCTAAAACGTAATGGATTCAAGTCTTTGTTATTTTTTTTATGATATGCAATAAGAAATCGATATCTATTGTTCCGATGTCTACTTCCGTTTTGTTATGTTCTGCTAGTATTTCAATGGCTATTTATTGTTTTGCCTTGACATTGAAAAATATATGATTTCTTTTTCATTATTTCTTATCATGAAGTATTGCCGCTACCGTGCCGCATAGATAGATTTATTTTTGTGGTGGCAAACCATCAAATACTTTATTCCGCTTTGGGGAGCGATAAGGAGTGTCAGACTTTTACTGACTAAAACCCAGCTTCATCCCTTTGTCCTTTTTACTGACTAAAACCCAGCTTTGTCCCTTTTACTGACTAAAATCCAGCTTTGTCTCTTTGTCACTTTCACTGACTAAAACCCAACTTTGTCCCTTTGTCCTTTTTACTGACTAAAACCCAGCTTTGTCCCTTTTACTGACTAAAACCAAGCTTTGTCCCTTTTACTGGCTAAAACCCAGCTTTGTCCCTTTGTGTTTCAGGGCCACGGTAACTGTTCCGAACAATTTCGCAGCCCTGCATCATAGACTAGATTTTCTGCCAACAAACAAATAAAAACAAAAGAAAAGCTTTCTTTTATCCTTATTATGTGCAAGCGCAGCATAATAATGTATTCTTTTTCCATACGTCTCTATTTTGCGTTATCTCAATATTATCCTCCTTTCTAGACGTATCGTCTTTCACACAATCCATCCATCTATCTTTTAATTTGATACTTATATGACGTCACTCACTAAAAGTACTACTTACTAAGTCAGATATTGTATGTACGTGAAAATCTTTTTTAATCCACAACCCTACTAACATGGACTGAAGAAAGTATTTTTTGGGCCTTAGTACCACAGAGTAATTTTCAGTTTAAACAGACTTTCCAAAGCTAAAAAACTGTATATTACAGTGTTACCAGGAACATATAATCAGCAGCCAGCCCCATAGTTAGAGCCAGACTTTCGTCAGCTATGTCACGCTCTCTTCACGCCAGCCAATTAGCGTGCTTAATAGCAACCAGCAAGCAACGGTTTTGATTTCTTTCTCTGTCAAGTGAAAAGTCTGGCTTACTTTGGCTATTTGCTGTTGTACCATTTTACAGATGTTTTGCAGTCCATTAGCTCTTCGCTTCTTGATGAGCCCGTTTTTGACCTCATCATCTCATCTGATGGTGAGCAATGGATCAGGTCTATTTATTTATTTATTAAAACTTCATACAACACAAAAGTACAAAGGCCGACTTCCTTTCGAATACTGTAATTTGGGACACAATAGAATGACCGTTCGCTTGGGGTTTAATGAATTAAAGCCATAATAATTCTACCAGACAACCAAAGGTGGTAAAGAGATAACTTGTTAGATGCATAAAAAAATAAAAGGTTATTAAGATCTAAAGTGGAGCGAGTGAATCCTGAGATTTCTACACAGCATTTGCAACATTTTAGCTGATAAAAAAGAGTCATCTAAATCGATTGACAATTGACGAAGATACATAAAATAACACTCAAATAAAAACATTCAGTCGAATTGAGAACCTCTTCCTTTTTTTAAGGAGGTTAAACATTGTCATAATACTTTAAGTCCTCCGTTTTACCCGATCATAGTTTTCATGGTCATTTGAGCTATATACTACTTACTAACTCCCTTGTCCCATGTTACTTGGGGAAGACACATCACTCTTTATTCTCCCGTTCTCTCCTGACTACCGTCACGCTAGAATTCATTCCCTTCGCTGTGGGATTGTTCGAAAGAGTTACCGTGGCCCTCGCAAAGGGCAATTGAAGGAACACATTTGAATTTTAGTCAGTAAAAGTCTTACACACTCTCTCGCTCCACCCAGAGCGGGAGAAGTCATTTGATGATTCCCACTTAAAAAAATAAAGAAATTAATTCTCTTCCTATCTATAACTTCTTATCGACGATTTTGTTTAGTTAAACTACTTCTGAGACAGTTTGAAAGACGCAATTAGTTTTAATAACACTGCGAAACCTTGAGGATGTATAATTTTTTAATTAACAATAATATGTTGAAATTTCATTAAGAATTAACTATACAACACTTTCTTATGTTAATTATAACCAGCGTCTGTTTCTCTGCATTACTCAAGTATGTGTAAAAATAGCCTGAAACATTGACATGCAGCACATGTAATGTACGTTCGTTCTAATATTATACGTTAAACAGAAAACCGTAGCTAAAAATACTTGGACTGAATGCAAGTCTACTCTATTTTAATCTTTGGAACATTAGAAACGCTAAATTCGTTTATTGTCCTCAAGGGATTTCCAATCACCTAGCTAGATTATACACGACTGCAATCACGTAGCCCATACTTACAATCTCAGAAATTCCTGAGTATCTCCGATTAGTTTTTCTGAGAACATTAAAGTATCGTAAAAGAAAACCTGGCACTGAAATCATTTTATAACGCGCGCCCTATTCCAATGAACTGTGGAGGAAAACCGCATATAACCCGAATTATTTCAATACTACAATATTCTTAAAACATTCCGAATAATCTTTTTTACATTTTAATTCCGCCGGCTTCGAATTCGATTTTTGAACACATATTTTTTTTCTGTGCACAATTTTTTATTCTTTTTTCTTCTAAGTTGTGTATGATGTGTTTGAAAGGTGTTGAGCCTCGATTCTCATTACCTTTTTGTTTATATTACTGTTCCGATGTGTTAGCTCGGATGTTTTAGAAAAAGCGTGAATCAGGTAATCTTTTCTGTGTAATAGTCGCTTGAGGAAAATTGATGATCTGTTAGATGAAGTAAGATTAGCTAAGGCGGGTCATGGTTGCAAAAATTAGTCAGACGTTCGTTGGCCTGTCTTTACGGGATAAAAGTTTGCGTCATTTTATTTTATAAAAAAACTGGGTAAGTGCGAATCGGACTCGCGCATTAAAGGGTCCCGTACAAACTTACCAATGTAAATAGTTCAATTCCCGAACGGAGTCTTGAAGATTTTTCCGAATCGCAAAAAAAGTTTTTTTTTTGTGACGTTACAACATTATGCCAAATTTCAGTATTCTGGCTCAACGGGAAGTACCTACTCTATGAATTTTGATTCCCTTGAGAGTGTCGAAATATACGTTGTTTGCGACACAAACGGCCCTATCTTTTTTTCGCTAACTTAGAAGTTTGATTTTTTCACAGCTCCAAGGGACCGCAGAATTGAGTAAGTATATGGTTTAAATTTAAACTCGATACTTTCACGCGTTCCCGAGATAAAGGGTCTTGACAGACAGACAGACGGACATCAAAGTGATCTTATAAGGGTTCCGTTTTAACATTTTGTGATACGGAACCCTAAAATCATGATTTTTGACTTTCGTAGATTTTTACTAAATATATTCAGTTGAGAGTGGATCGCTTTGAGTTTAGATTGAATGTTGTCTTTCCAATCTCTGTAAACAGTTACTCCAATTCTGCTCGAACTGATCCATATGTTTCATGTAACAAAACAAATCTGAAGTTATGTTAGGATTAAAACAACAAGTTTTCATTTAATTCTACAAGAAAAAACTAGTTGCCTCATTTCGTTGTTTAATTTGATCCAGTATATAGTTTATTGCCCCGACTCTCATAACACTGTTACGATGTCCAGACGCATGTTTTACTGGGTCCCACGACCATGTCAAGGCCTTATTCTAAATAATTCTGCTATTTTGTGGAAATGTCGTAATAAATTCACTTTGGAGATAAATTGTTAAGAAAATACTTTGTTGTTCAGTCAGCGGTGTTTTCGCGCTCACGGAAGATTTCCAGTACTAATTACACGTTCCTTCAGACGGCTTCAATTTTCATTTATTATTTTACACAGCCGGACTTATACTGTTTGCTATTACATATTTTATGATTTCCTTATTGAAATATAAATTATACATCAAAATCTCCGTAGAAAACTTTTAATAGACTATTACTGTTTCCTCGATTACATGTTGGCCAAATAAAAAAACAAAAAAAAGTTTGTTTGAAAACACAGATTTCGGGGTTGCCTGGAACATTACGAAGGCCCATTAAATTTGTTGGCAACCCAAAGAAAAAGTGATTCAGTCCGCATCAGCTGCAGCAGTCCTCGAGACCACCGAAGCGTGCTCGTCCTCATTCAATCACCATTAACTTTTTTCCACGATATGCACTTCGTTAAAATACATACTGTCACCATTTTATTGGCTAACGACTCAGTAGCTGGAACTCTTCGACGATATGTTTGAAAAATCTAAAAAGAAAAAAGAAACGACGTTTTTTTCTGCGAACGACATCGATATCTTTGAACACAGCCTTAAAACTTCGACAAGTTAATACCGCAATTCAATCGAAAATGGCGGACGGATTTAACCTTATGCGACAAGTGAACTTGGTAGAACTTGGTAATGCGTATTTTTATTGAAACTTTGATTATCGTCGGCCGAAATTGGAGAGGCGTGAACATAATTTGGAGTTTTTGCAAGGTGCAGCAACCTCCGAGGTTCCAAGGAATCGACTTTATCGTTTATTTGCTTGCTGATTCATGTCAAAGGATGTTATAAAAATAAGAAAAGGCGCGTTTTATCTGTCGAGTCGTTATTTGGAAACTTGAGATTATTCTAATATGCGGCTAAGTGCACAAATGTTTGTGTAAATATAATATATCCGATTTAAGACTAAAAAGGGACATTTTACAAATATTTTTAAGTTCATAAATTATGAGGTTTGCCTGACTTTGAAACGTCATGTCGCGTGTATAACGTTATTTTGATGGAGTCATTATATTTTACATAACGAAAAATGTGTCACACAAGCCATAACGTTAATTAGGAAGTATAACCGTTTCAGATGGCTACATGTTATACATAATCAATAAACCTTAATATTTTAAAATCATAAAATAAAATATTTTATCGTTTTAACGCGAAATTCGATAAGTTGACGGTGTTTCTCGGGAAGTTTAAATGTTTATTGATTAAATTGAGGTTTAGTTCCAACATCTGGTAACCGTAATTTTGTTTACTTGTATCGCTTTTAAGCACCTGCGGAATAATTAATGTAGTATTAATTACGTTGGTGATAAATGTTTCCGTCTGAAACTCTCGGGTTGAAATCGAATCGAAGAAGTTTTCATCAGTATTTCATTAGTCAGGACGAACCCCGTTTTATTTCCGTAATTACGTCACTCTTTAACAAATTTTGCGAGTCATTGAAGCTGAAAGTGGAGAGTAACCCGCGAAATTCAACTTTTCTTAAGTTTACTTAGTAAACAACAACAATACAATACAATTACTACAATACAACAATACAATACAATTACAATTACAATACAACAAACAAACACACAAACAAACAACAACAATCAACAACAATACAATTGCAAATACAAACACAACAAAAAACAATACAACAAACAACACTTATTACAATACAACAAACAAACAACAACAATACAATAACAACAAATACAAATTAAACAAACAATTATTTTTACTTTTTTTATGAAATAGCCATTCTATAGGGATGTATTGATGATTTTAATTATTTTAATTCCCTAAATAAATACGTGTTAAGCTAGAAGAATTACACTGCGCACACGACGTGTGCTACACACGCCAATCTGGGCGCGTCGGTCTCCATACATTTTATATGGAAACTAGACTTGTAGAGCTACACTTGATCCACGCGACGTCATTCAACGTACAAACCAAGCGTGTTACACGTGTGCGTCTGTCTAATGTAGTTCTAGCTTTACGGCTGCCAATCATATTTTAATCAACATATGACTTGAGACTGCAGAAGACTGTAAGAAAATTAAGGTAGAACTACATTGCGCAAACGTGGGCCACGTACGCCGATCTGGGCACATCGGTCTCCATACAGTTTATATGGTAACTAGACCTGCAGAGCTACATTAGATCCACGCCACGCAACGCACCGCTACGTACAAATCAGGCGTGGTCTATGTGTGCGTCGGTCTAGTGTAGTTCTCGCTTTAGAATTTCGCAGACTACTTTAGACGTTTTAAATACTGATTTCTATTAACACGCATAAATATTTACTTAAATACTGTTTTTTTACGGAAGTAGGAGTTTTGTTTGTTATTATTTTCTTCAAACTCGTTTTTGCTTGCTGTTCCTTGCAGCACTCTTCAAATCGATAGATAAATAAATATTATTGTAGAACAAAATATTTATGTTACTGGAGGAAAAAAAACCGTCATGGGCCAATTTATTTGCTCTTCATCGTCTGATTTACAGGTATGGAAGTATTTAGTTCTACAATTTGATGTGTTCATAGAATCTCCCAACAGCTAGTTTCTCTAGTAGGTAGTTGTTTTTCCCTATTTTATACACGTTAGTTTTGTAATAAGTAGAAACTATTTCTATTTGGAACGTGGTTTTAACTAGAGAACTAAGTCACGTTCACGATTTCAAGAATGTTTCAGGTCTTTTAAAACATTTCTTCATAATAATAATTGATGTGCAATCAATCTAAGTCGGGGGCAATCTACTCTATTCTATGTATTAATAATATATTTTATTAGCTGTTGTCCCCTTTCACCCGGGCCTTCAGTTACTGCTTTACTCCTATTGGTCGTAGCGTGAATATAGCCTTATAGCTTATTTCGATAAATTGGCTATCGAACATTAAAATCAGTTTTCAATTCGAACCAATAGTTTCTGAGATTAGAGCGTTCAACCAAACAAACTCTTTAGCTTTATAATATAAGTAGGTATTAATTGTGCGCGTCGAACCAGTTTTTTTTTGCCTAGTCTTTAGTTAGTTAACCTACCTAGGCATTAGTTTGTAAAACAGTTTCTATGAAAACGTGTTGTCGCATTTTCCCGCCACACCTTAAACCATTCAAAAGGGCTCTAAAAACATTGAAAAGAAAGTTTTCTTTAACAAAATTTACATAATTTAGCATAAAAATGCCGCGATCGATCACTGTTCCACAATCAATGAATCAGTGACTCTCACCGTTGAGACGGTGACATTGCGTAACCAGCGCACGCGCACGTGTGCCTATAATATCGGCGATGTAAACATGGCCGACGCGGTGTTATAGCGTTGTTCCATTATTTGTTTTATTGGTACCTGTATTTCTACAAGTCAATAGTGTTGATCTATCAAGTGCAAGCCCTTGAAGTCGATTTTATAATTTACGTCCACCTTTTTTATTCTTAAATGAGCTGTCCAACACTACAAAAAAAAAATTCAATTCGAAACAGTAGTTCCTGATTCGCGCCTTCAAACAAACAAACTCTTCAGCTTTATAATATTGGTATAGATAACAATACAAAGGGTGATGTAGTAAGATCATAAGGCGTATACTGTAATGATTTTCTTGCTCCTCGGATCTCGCGACCCTCACCAGGTTGAGGGTCCATCTTGTAGAAGCCCTTTGAATGCTGCGTTTTCCGGTACGTAGTGGCTTACAAACCTGGATACAACGGGCATGTAATTCCAAAAAATCATAAAGAGATCAACCCTTTTATTTTTCAGTGCTTCCCAGAAAATACCTTTCACTTTAATTTCGACCCAAAACTTGAGCTTAGAATACGTAATTGAGTCATCCTTCAAAGGAAACGAAAACTTAACTGGAAATCCCACACAAAGTGTTCCAGATGCGGTTACCAGAATTGTTTAAACATGGAAGTGTAGGATGGGACCGATTGGATTCGGAATCTAGTGCGCACCCTCGGCATATGTCCAAGCCACCCGTCTTGTCCTGTCACAACTAGCTCTTTCCACCGTGACGAATATCTTCGTCACTCGTTTCGGAAATTCCGTGAATTTCTCACGATAACATTAATTATTCAAAATCAGTGTTGCTTCGCTTGAAAAGTTTTCTTTTTAATAAACTTTTCTTCTATGACACTGGCCCGAGTTGCCATCTTATTCTTAATTAGTGGTAGTTACGTTACATGCTCGCATTGGGGACATAGCCCAGTTGTGTCGACATTTCTGACATAACGTTATGATTTTACGTTGTGAATCATTACAACAGTAACTATTATCTCTGCTATGTTTATTCAAGATTCAAAGATTCAAAGCATTTTATTTCAAATAAACAATTTATGGGCACTTTTGAAATGTCAAGAAGTCTGGCAGTCAAAAAAAAAATATGATGCTAATTACACATTATAAAGCGTAGATCTCTATGGAGAAGAACGTGCAAGAAACTCTATGGACACTCTTTTCAATCATGTTATGTTTTACAAATATCTCGGTTACATGTTTCTTGTCGCCACTATCATGTGAGAACAATGTAAATAAAAACTTAATATAGATATTAAAATAGCAACTGGCAGCTAAGAGATGACCAGTCTCAACTGACAGCAACCATTCACGGACATGACGCGAATATTAGCACCACTCAGCTCAACCATTTTAAAGGGAACCAACTGATCCAACACACGCGTCACCATCAGTGAAACATTTGAGTGAGCATAACGAACTCTCAACTGCCATAGCTAGCTAGCTCCATGCTCCATGGTACTCACCTTTACAAACTGAAAAAAAAATGCCTCTACATTATACAATACTATAATATTTTCAAATTTCAAAAACATAAAAAAAAATATCCAAGCTAATCAATTTGTACGTACCCTAGTGGTAGTGGAGCTGGATCAGCATTGAGCCAAGCTTTTTTATCTTGAATATAATCCTCCAACTTTTAATATTTTATTATTGTGTTGACTGTCTTTTTTGTTAAGTGATGCTAAAGGTAGACTGCTTGGTATTGAAGTCTATCAATAATAAAAAATAATATAGGAGTTTTTTTTATTATTGATAGGCTCGTGTTTGACCACTATCAAACATGATGGTAAGCGATAATGTGAAGTGAAGTGAAAGAAGTTAAGAAAATATTTAGTTACGGATATGAAATACAGTCACTTTTTTTCTATTAGAATGAGGATGTTCTTTGCAGAACCTATTTAACAGCAAATGCTAGCTTCGCTAGTCAAAAGTACAATAAAATTCTCAGCATCATTTTAATGAGATCGCGCATATTGAAAATGCGCGCTAATGATTCCACGTTGTCCAGTTGTGTAGAGTCTTGAGATACAAAACTATTTTACATAATATTATGTAGTACTAGGAATCTATTTTTGAATAATTAAACAGCCTCTGAAGTTAATTCGAAAAAATCCCGCCAAAAACTATTTGACACGTTCTTAACCACAAGTACTCGTAAACAATTCGAAAACCAATTTCAACAAAAGAATCTGGCTATCCTGTCCTATCGGCGTGTACTGACGGGACACGATGTTATGTCGCGCACACTAAAAACTTTTTAAATGTTTCCATTTCATTGTAACGTTATACGTCATTCGTTAATTGCGAAGGTTACACTAGATAGTTTTTTCTGCTGTGGTTTTGATTTTCTTGACCTGGTTTCTTTGTTTAAATAAACTGTTGGAAGAGATTAATTAGTCCCGAGAGAAATTTTTAATTTACTGTCGTGGAAATAGTCTTGGAAGAAAATGGCCTTCGTCGTTAGAGTTAGGGTTGCTATGTGTTTTTTATTTAATATTTAAATAAACATTGGTATTCATTATTTATTTTGTCTACTGTATTGTGAGAAACGTGATTTTGTCATAATAATAGATGGATTGTGTGAGAGATGATATGTGTAGAAAGGGCAATAATAGATTATTACAACTATCTTAATACTTCAGACACTATCTGATGATAGTGTCTGAAGTATTTCGCTGCGTGTACATTCTTAGAGGTTAGTTAATTTTAGATATTTTTTTTTTAATAAAGTTATTTAATAATTTATCTAATCTTATTTATTTAATTTATATATCGACAGTAGAAAGATAAATTCGACCTTTTATTTTAAGTGAAATAAGTTGATGAAAAATACACAAAGTGCTAATGCTCCTGGCTGGGTTTGAACCTGCGACATACAAAGTCGGTAAGTCGTCCATTACCACTCGGCCACCACTGCTCTCAAAAGAGGTGAAGAAAAACATCGTGAGGAAACCGACATGGTGACATTCACCAACCAGTACTAGGCCCGCGTGGTGTATCACGGCCCATTCCCTCTCCTAGAGAGGAGGCCTGAGTCCCAGCAGTGGGAACACTAAAATCAACCTTTTGCTTATGCTTTGCCTATGCTTGTGCTTATGCTTATGAAATAAGTTACATAAATTATTTTCGACCAAAGTGGCGGTTAAGCGATTGTACCTTTCCACTGTCGATATAATTATTATTTTTGAAGATGAAAAACATAATTTTGAGTTTCAGTACCTACTAAGTGTGGGGAACCCCCAAAATTTATTGTTTCTTTTTCTATTTTTGTGTGAAAATCTTAATGCGGTTCACAGAATACATCTACTTACCAAGTTTCAACAGTATAGTTCTTATAGTTTCGGAAAAAAGCGGCTGTGAGATACGGACGGACAGACAGACAGACATGACGAATCCATTAGGGTTCCGTTTTTTTGGCATTTGATTACGGAACCCTAAAAAGGTTCACAACTAGCGCTATACTAATTCCACGCGGTGGATGTTTCTAGTTCCCTTTATTTCCTTTTCGTATTGCTCTTTGAACATCGAAAATGCGAAATAGGTATTACAAAAAACATGAAAGCACTAATTCATGTTTCAGACACGGATGTTTACATTATTAATTATAAAGATCCATCACTTCCTCTCACTCAGAATATTTTATGGGCATGAAATTACTTTAAGAGAATAATCCGTCTGAAATTAATTATTGCTTTATCGGATTGTGAGCCAAAATTATAAATTAAACATGCGCTGTTGCTATTACAAAAGCTTTCTCAAATATTATCAGTTGTAAAAAAAATTACATTGAAGATCATATTATTAGAATGTCCAAAATGCAGTCTTATAAAAACTTGATGAGTTGAAAACCCACACACACGAAGGAGTAACTGGTTTTTTGACCCAACAGTGCAACCTTTTTTATACGTTGGAAATCATCAAATCACTCTTATCAATCTGGGTCGAACGGTAGTATCAGATTTATTGACTAAAACCCATCTCTGTTCCTTCAGTAGTCCTTTCCGATCCAGGATCACGGCAACTCATTGAATTCAAACAATCCTGCAGCCCCAGCAGGCATTGGCCTATCTCATTGTGGTGTACGTGGAACACGACACATCGTCGATCCAGACTTGGTCCTTACCGGATAACTATACAGCCCTATTAGATTTTTCTGAGCTGATGGAATGTGATAATGATAACTACATTTAAATCTGGGTAAGCTTGTCCACTTTGAGACATTTATGAAACAGAAAAAACTGGGAAGAGTGGAAGACTATGGAGGAACCCTTACTAGTAGACCAAATAAGGTTGAATATAGTTAAAGTTTTTTTTTTTTTGGTTCGGAGAACTTCTCCCGCTCTTGGTGGAGCAAGAAGGAGTATCAGAATTTTACTGACCCACCTGTGTTCCTTCTTGCCTTTTGCATTCTAGAGCCACGGTAACTGTTTCAGATCCCGCAACCCAATTTGTTGCAAGTCAGCCCAATCCCGACTGCTTAGATCAATCATCTCTGATACTAAACATATCAATGCTAGAACCCACTTTAGACGTTCTCATAACCCCATTACCTAATAAATTAATCCAGCAATTTGCCACTACGCTGCTCACTCATTGACACATCCACGTACCAAGTACACAATATCGGTGAAGGTCGTGAAGATAACTTAACGACGATATAATTTGTCTACGAAGTGGATGATAGCGTCAGAATTACAGTAATTAGTCCGTGAACACGCGACGTGACGGCTAATGCGCACTAGGCCTTAATAGGAGCATCTTGCGCTATAAGACTTGATTAGGCTAGAAAGTTAATTGCGAAGGAAAACAAGACAGAATAAGGAATAGATCTGTTTAGCGAGGTATTGGAAGAAACTGGATTACGATGGATGTACTTTGATGGAAAGATGATACGTGTGTTCAAAAATATGACGTCATCAGAGTAGATACTCTACACTCACATTTTTGAACGCGAACGAAGAGTTTAACTGTCAATATAATCGCTTACACCAACCTACCCTGCTCGGAGTTAGATAGTTGGGTTAGCGCTAGGGTAGCTACTCGAGTTATAGAAGAACGACCTTGGGTTGCAACTAGAAGCATTTTTGAACGGTTGGAGTAGCGACTCTACTCTACTCTGGTTATTTTTGAACGCTGTGTAGGAAGGAGGTGACTAGAATACTGATATGGCGACTTTTTTTTTTAAGTATATGTACAGTAGTGGTATACATATACGGACTTATCACAACAAGGCATTCTTTACCTGTCTACCTTTGGATTAAGAAAGACTACATTGTGGTAAATATGCGTGCACTATACCTACATAAATAATATTTGAAATAGAATAAAGTATTATTAAAATTGGTCATTGAAACAATAAAATACATACATAATATATTAATAAACTTACAAATATCATCTATTATGAATACCAATAATAATTAAGAGAACTCAAAATACGACAGCAATCGAAATACGACTATTTATGAAGATCTAGTTCAAGTAGTAATAGAGTTTCATATCAAGAAGAAGCACATTTCAGAAATTGGGATAAGTTAGTGAAACTAAGATTCCACAGAAATCTGAAGTCCAAGAAAACTTGAAGAATGATACAAATGTTGATAACGATCATGACTGGCATGAAGAAATAATTCGATGTCAACTAGGTAACATTGATTCCTAGTAGGTAATTGTGCATCTATGACGTCATAGACAGCTACTAAAATCGATTGTAGGTGACTATAGCGGTCATAGTAGATTGGTAGAAAAAGATATTGATGGTTGAAACAGCGGTAGGTAATTCATCAATTTTATTCACTGAAAATACAACAACGATTGTTTTGAAACAACGATTTTATACAGTTTAAATGAAAAAAACGTAAAGATTGAAAAATGCATGTATTATTATTTTGTACGTCCTAGACCCGCGAGGAGGAGTTGCAGGCGGTCGCCTCCTGCGAAGCAGTAATGCTTGCAAAGGAGGCGGCCGATCGCGTGAGGCAGCGGTCCTCACGCCCCAACCGCCGCCGGGATTCCGATCCCAATTTCCGGCCACCGTAGGCGCGGGCTTGCGGACGGCGAGTAATGGGTGGCTCGCCGTCCGACCGTCCGGTAACCGTCCGGACCGAGCCCAAGTCGTCAACGGCGCGTGCTGTTCCACGCGCGCCTCAAGGAGATGTCAGCAACTGTAGGGGCCCAGCAGCAGGGTCGAAGCCTACTGGGGCCAAGGGTCTGATTCTGAAAGGAAGACTCGGCCCTGGTACGAAAGGCAACGAAGGAACAGGAGTAGGTTTTTAGTCAGTAAAAGTCTGACACTATCTCCCGCCCCGCCCAAGAGCGGGGGATGTAATAAGATGATTGTCCCACCGAAAAAAAAAAACAAAAAAAAACGCCTTAGACGCAAAACATAGCGCCCTATGTTTTACAATGAATAAATGAATCTGAAAAAAAACTACAAAAAATTCCATCACTAGAGGGTCCAGAATTATGTACTGGATCCATGGTATCCGTTTGTGCGTCGATGTCAAAGATACCCTGTATATATTCGTATTTTCAATAGATTTGAAACCGGCACAAATACAAAACTTGCAGTTGCCAAGCTGACTAAAATATTCCGAACTTACAATAAAACCAGTCTTAGATAATAAGCACTAAAAGCAGTTTCCTTGAGCACCAAATCAGGTTAGTAGATGACATAACGTTATTAAACGTTGTTAGGACACTAATATGCACAATGTAGGTTGCACGCGACGGTTACTGGAATTTCTAACTGCAGAACACGTATTATTGTATAGAAATTCTCATTTGTTAATGTATTGTAGTTTAATTTCATTATAAAAGTATCATAATATATAATTGAATAATTAAAAAAAAAAAAAACGATGCCCCACACTAAGAACTATTCCTCTATCGTGGATGCGTTTACAAGACACCCAGACCCGGACCTGGATCCCGGATCCTGGATCCCCTGGACCCGGATCTGTAGGCCATACAAATATTAGTTCTGTGCGTGAATCGAACTCGCTGTACACAGTGCGGCAGTCAATCTCTCAAACCCTGCGCCAATCGTGTCTTTGTTGAAGTTAATATTCGTTTTTAAATCTGCTTTAGGCAGCGGAGTCGAGTCTTTTCATGAAAACTTAGTGTTGGTTTTTGCCTCGTTATTCTGATAAATGGAGCCATTTTACAGGACATGCGTCACCCTCTTCTCTGCTCCGCATCCACACCTTCCACGACAAAACCAGGCCAAAGACAGAGCTCAGGTGGCTACAAAATTTGAGTAAAATCGACATAGAAAGAGAGTTCTCATAAATCTAAAAGATTAATATGACGTCTATTACGCCGAAATAAAACTTCTGTTTTGTTTTTAATTTATCTACTTTAAGGCATGCGTATTGGAAAAGAATTCAACAATCTAAGGAATAACAGGTTATTCGTTTAATTGTTGAATTAACCATCACGTGAACGGGTAGATCTGGATATTCAACCAACACTAGTGACCCAACCCAGCCTCGCCCGGGTGTTAACCATACACAAAAATCTTCCTCGTTTATTGCTCTTTCTCTTAGTGAAAACCGCATCAAAATCAGTTGCGTGGTTTGCAAGTAGTTAGCGGATAAACAGACAAGCAAACAGCGGAAAGCGACTTTGTTTTATCGTTGTGGGGATTATTTGGAATAATTTAAACAAACATCAAACCAAATCTCATTTCCTCCATATGATTTCTTTCAACCTTCACCCATTCATAGATATTCGGAGATACATCGCCCATTGTAAACAACATTGTATATCCGAATAGTGAATTCCTCATTGAAAGTTATAAATATTACCAAGGAAGTGTTGTTTTCCAAACAATGCTCTGGGCGTTTGTTTTCCATCATCATAGCACCTAAAATACAAGGAAAAGTATAGATTTTTCATTTCCGGGAATTTAGAAAATCGACAAAGAAGTTGAAAGAGTTTTCGATGACAGTAGTTCAGGTAAATTCGATGCCTGATGGGGCTACGGGAGCGTTTGAGAGTTCCCATGGGCCCAAAACGCAAAGGGACCATTCTACTGAAGGAACAAAGGTGGGCTTTAGTTAGTAAAAGTCTTACATATCGTCTTGCTTCACTCTAGAGGCAATTTTTTTTAAATTCTTGATAGGTTCGCGCTTGACCGCTATCTCACCTGATGGAAAGCGACGATGTGGTCGACGATGGAGCGCGCTTACCTAGAAGCAAACTATTAACTCTTGGCTTAAAGATTCCCGGGTTGTAGCCATCGGGAAACACAGATTCCTGCAAGGAATTCCACTCCTTAGCTGTACGCACAATGAATGTGATTCTATTGTTTTTCTACAGAGGCTGAAGTAAACAGAATGTGCACCTTATCAACACTATTGACGCACTAACAAGTAAAGTGCTCTTCCATATTATTTGGTGCAAATCACAATGCAGCATCCCGACCTGACGATTATTTTGGTTAGACGTCTTTGCCACCACCAGAGGCATCTTGCGTTATCATCTCATAGTCCTCTTGTGTCAAAGCTGCGGGATAGTTCGAAGGAGTTACCGCGATCCTGGAGCGCAAAGGGCAACTGAAGAAACACGGGTCGGTCTTAGTCAGTAAAAGTTTGACACTCCCTCTCGCTCTACCCAGAGCAAAAGGAGTTATTTGATGATTCCACCGGTAATCCTGCTTGGTATCTTACTAAGATTCTTGTTAATCACACTGTACTATTGTAACCAGCTGACCCCCAAGGTTAAATCCGCGTCTTTGTTGGTTACCACCCCGCTCCCGTGGGTCGCAGCGTGATTTATATACGTTAAATAACATACGTGTAAATAATAAACGAAAAAAAAAATATAGCCTTCGTCGATAAACGTGCAATCCCATCACTAAAATATTTTGCCGTAGTTCCTGAGATTAGCGCATTCAAACAAACAAACTCTTCACCTTTAATATTAGTAAATTATTAGTATCAGTTACTGGTCCTGTATCTGATTCTTTTTCTCATTACGCCTGCTTTTGACAACGATTTCTATTTCTTCTTCTCGAGTCGATGATTTTCTCTTCCCTCAAACTTTTTGGGCACAGTAGATTGACACGTTTATAGCAGCGTCAGTGGCGTTTTTTAGGTCTCTTCTAGGATGTAGGGACACTTTGGGCACTGTAATAAGTGGGCCATCGTCTAGTCAAACCAGATGACTTCTACTTGTTTGTAATTATAGAAAACCAAAGATTGAATTGATCACAATGTTTGTCATGAATGTGAACAGAGCTTTTGAGTTCTGTATTCGATTCTGTAGTCAAAACTATCTGATAATATTTCATACTGCAGCTTCTAGTCTCTTCGTAAAGATGAGATATAAGACCAAAGGCCAAAAGTTTCCATAGCAAATGAGTGGCTAAGAGATGTGTTACAGCGAACAATTGATATTTTATAGCCTAGTACACTAGTACAGCTTCATTACGATTTTCGCATCATAATTTACAAACAAAAGTGCGGCAAACGCCAAGAATTATGACGTAAAGATCTCGAGCTCTCAGAAACATTTCTATAACATTTTCCAAACAATGCAAAAAAAGCTTTAAGGAAAATGTGTCAGAAGAAATTCGAGTATTTTAAACGTGTGTTTCCAATTTTTTATGTGTCAAAAAGTGATTGTCCACTTCGGATATTCAACTTTCCCTATGTCGCCGGAAATGGGTTTCTCCATTTAGATTGAAGATGTGAAATTGTTGAGGAGGTAGTCTCTGCACTTACTTGATCTGATTACGAAAAAACCTCCTTTTGTAGAAAGCTTTCATAATTTCTGCCATTGGTTACATTTTATTCCATGCTAGCTGACTCGTTCATATCTACATAGATATCTGGGTGTCAAAAATTATTGGATTAAAAAATATTACCCAATAATCACAATCAAATACAGCATCTATCTCAAAAGCTACAACTCAGAAATAATGTAACTTTTTCCTGGAGAAAGAAATTCCGAAAATTGGTACAGTCGCCCCAGAGATTACATCCCACAAACAAACTCACAAACTTTCCAACTTTACCTGTTTATATTATAACTCGATGTTATATTTAAATAGGCTATCCAACATTAAAATAAAGATTCAAATCGGACCAGTAGTTAGGAGATTAGCGCGTTCAAACAAACAAACTCTTCAGTTTTATAAAACATAACATAATCAGTATTATCTTGTTCCCAGTGCTGGGACTCAAGTCTCCTCTCTAGGAAAGGGAACCTCTGGAACGTCTCTCTCTCTGGGAGCTTTAAAATATTAGTGTAGATAGTGTAGGTGTAGATTTTCTGGATTTACGGTTTCTGTGACTATGATATGCCACGAAGCGAAGACGTAGAAAAAAGCTAGTCGCCAATAAGTGTTTTTTTTAATTCCTAGTTCGTACGTATATAATGATGCCAAATTATAAATAAATGTTCCAGAGGGTTGCAAAATCCTTCAGGAATATTCCTTTATGTGTTGACGACATCCACAATAGTAAACACGACAGAATAGGCATCTATTCATAGTCCGACTGCATGCTATTAAATATAATTTTACATCCGACCTTTACCTAATTACACACAGATTTCAATACATCGTGGGTAGATAACAATAAATCAATTAAATAATATGTAAAACATACGAAACTATAATATAGGGTAAAGATTGATTTGAACTTGGCCCTTTTTATAATGTTTTTTAATTTGCCTGCTGCGGTCTTCCCGTCCGATTATAATTTAGTTGTCTTCAAGGCTAGAGTGAATAGGCTCTTATTAAACTAGTGCGCCTCACCATCAACGATTGCATCACTGCTTACCATCAGGTAGGATCGCAGTCCAGCACTAATTTATATCAATTTAAAAAAAAAAATGATACGTAATCGATGCAAGATAGAGATTGATTTGAACTTGGCCCTGTTTATGTTACGTTATTGAAGAATGCGCAAGTAGTGAAGTGTATACAATTATAATGGAACTTTCAAGAACAAATTGGCTATCATGCGCCTACGGTTTACGTCATGTATAAAAGATTGCTTGCACCATGTGGCGAGAAAAATTGTACCAAAAGAAAACAGTGTAATATTTATATTTAAATAATTCATTGTAATCGGCCATATGGCGTTAAATTGTGGTATGTGTTGAAATAGCGTTTGAAGCTTGTATGTACACTTTGGACTTTCTCTCGTTGCTAAGGCGAATTATTTATAAGGTGTTTTTTGGAATAAGGCCTTGTTCGGGTCAATCACCGAACAATATTAAACATGTCAGCGTAATTGCGACACCGCGCTCTATGCTATTATTAGTTTTTGTACTGCCTAAATACAATCAGTATGCTTTCGGATGGCATATCGGGTGTCTTGAATCTCATTTCATTCACCTCATTAGTTATTATCAATTTTTCATTTGTAGTAGTTTAATCGGTATTGTTGAAATATAGCAATAAACAGGCCTTATTTAGTGAATAAACAGGTATTTTTTTATGCTGCAAAAAAAGTACACATATCATTGAATTGAAATAAATCGCTGTCAGAATCAATCAAATTGATGTCACCCTTTTTTTCTAGTCATCAAATATATTTTCGCGCTCTGGGTGGAGAGAGTGTCAGACTCTTATTAATTAAAACACATCTGTGCCCCTTCAGTTGTCCCTTGAGTTCTAGGACTACGGAATCTTTCTAAAATTCCCGTGGTCCTAGAAGGCATTGGTCCTGTTGGGCCCCCCACCTTAGAGCGGGCATAGTCATTTGATGAATTTCCACCTCGAAAAAAAGTAATTGTAAATTGACGTTATTTAGTTATACTACCATAAATATAAATTTTCGCATTGGTATACGTATTTATTATTACCCTTCGTTGCACAGCACGGCTCGCTAGTATCGAACGAGCGGAGCATGCATGTGAATGACTGAATCGGAAAAATCGAAGCCAGTTTTTTATTTCAATGAAATGAATTTTAAAATCAGAATTTTTCACAACATCGTCGATCTGAATACTAAGAATTGGTGAGTTAAAAATTTGTGAGCAGTTTTTTTTTCGTTTAAAAGCGAAAAATGTTTATGTATTTAGTTTTAACAAGGTTTTATTATACCTACATGCTTTAATTGGGGAAATACCTATTACATTTATTAAGTATTTGGTTTTTCTCACGTCTTCACTACCGTGGCCACTTTTTAGGGGAAAATCATCAAATAACCACTGTCTGGTTGGAGCGGGAGAGCTAGTGCCCGACTTTTACTGACTAAAATGCACCTGTGGTCCTTCAATTGCCCTTTACGTTCCAGGGCCACGGTAACTCTTTAGAACAATCTGTAATCTGTGTAGTCTGGGCTGTAGAAAGCCCAATTCGTTTGCTAATGCCTCTTTGAGGCTCACTGCTGTGGCCTGTCAGGCAAGAACCGTGCGTTTCTCTGGAATCAAAATAGCTGCTATAATGTTGCTGATAGTGTAGATTTCTTTCTATCTATGATTTTTCTTGATAGGATCATTATTTCCAGAGTAACTTTTCAGCTTGCCTACCTACAGTCAACTTTATGTATACTAGAAAAAACACACCCTTAAAAATCTTGTCAAAACACTATTCCAGCAACCCACATTCGTGCATTTTCTGGCGGATGTCGCTGCACAATATTATAGTCTTACACTGCTATTCCTAGCATCTCGTCGCTTTCGCCCAGAATTTCTCGCTATTCGCCTGTTTACCTCCAAAACAGGAACGCCACCTACCACTACATGTAATGGCGTGTCAACTTGATTTATACGTCACGTTTCTTCACACGTGAACTGAGGGGAACACATCGATCTCTGCTCTTGTGACGTCACCACATTGTAAACTGCCCATTTCTGCCGTTTCTGCATCAAGTTGTGACACACTGCACATGATTTGTGCTCTAAACAATCCGATTATCCCGATCAGACCCGATAATCGTTCCATTTTCGATTTTATGGCAAAGTGCGGTAGGTGTGAATTTTATTGACAGATGTCAAATAGAGGAATAAAGCATGAGTTGAACAGGTTACTGGGTTAGTCAACAAAGGATTTCTATTCTGAGGCTCTGGTTTGGTGTGGTTTTGGTGTTCACTCTTGTACTGTAATTAACTCATATTTACCAAACAATTAATAGTTCCTTGACGTCATAGTACAGCTAATTGTTTTGATACGCTTTAATTTCCGATAACCCCGGTTTTGTAGGAAAATTCAACAATACTAAAATTAAAGTTTACAATATGAACTTCAACTCTGGGAAAACATATTTTCCAACTACAAAAATTACCGCCTCGTTACAAAATTGAACGCAACTGTTCTCGAAAATAGTTTCTTTAGTCCGACAATAATTCTTATTTTATGGAAACCATGATCTTCGTATTCCTAAACAGAAGTTAACACCGCTATTCATCATTTTCATACACAAAATAATATTTTTAAGCGGAACTATGGCACATTCGGGGAACCAGAACTAATCTTTCAGTACAATGTTTAGTTACTAATTAGTGCCGTTAAAAAACTGCCGAAGACTCAACCGACAAAAAGTAGCTTTTGGCATAGCGTAAGTAAATATTGGTGTACGTCAGACCAATGTTTATCGTGGCGCCCAAATGTGTAGTTTTTGCAGAGTTGAAAAAACTTTACGTGTATTTTACATTGATTAACACCTTTACTATATTTGTTAAAGAGGTTTTCGTTTTAAAGTCTACCTGCTTTCGACTTTCACTTTCGCGTAATTTAATTTAGTATGTGCACATTAAAATCATCGTAAAACGTTTAAATAACCACTTTAGTCATCATGCTATCGTAATAATGACAAGTGTTTCAACTCAATGCCAACTTTGGGGCCAGACTCTTTGTCTCTCTATTAGTCATTACTAAGAAGAAAGAGAGATTTCTACCATCATTTATTAAACCTAGAGTATCATATTTTATTAACAAAGCGGTTTCTACCGCTTATTTTATTACGCACAATCATTACTTTATGACTAAACCATAGTGCGGTCATTATAACATATAACCTGTCTCCTTAATATGATACACAAGCCGATGACAATCATTGGAGCCCTGCCAATGACGCTGGCGCTTCGTGGAATATCAAGTACTGACCTCCGTCCCCCATTTAGTGCTGTCAAAAACGTTTTTCTATGGAATACATCATTATTGTAAAGAATTACTCGGTTCATTGACGTAGTTTTGTCTGTTCAGAATTTCAGAGCAATTTTTATCAATTTTTTGCAACAACTCTTTGGCATCGGTTTATTGTCTGTGTTTCTTCCGATGCTGTCAGGCCCCATCATCATAATTATATGTATAGTAAAGGAAGTGCCAATCAATCATAATGTTGGATACTATCAATCATTCGTTGTTTTTCTCGTAACTTTTCGGGACTTCCGAGAACTGCATACGTCGAGACTGAAGCATAACAGGCTTGCACCATTTTGTTGACCTGAATAAATAGAATATCTTTCAATCTATGAATCGGTCTAAACACAAAAAAATCTAGAATATAATAGAATTTAGGGTTGGTCCACCCAGTGGCCAAGTTTGGCTCATGCCTTTCTGGGACGCCACGGTAACGTAACTAGGTCTTACGTCATAAAAATGTATGGTTGACTGCGTGAAGAACAGTGGCCACATGAGGTACACACCATAGAGCTGCATTTGCTGTGTTAACTGGTAGCATCGCCATGGCGTTCTAGTGAGGCTCAGGCCAGACGCCGCGTCATTGGTGTTCATTGTGAAATCCTCATCTTCAAAGGTGCATATGTATGAGCACTTCCTACGAAATCTGCGGGATTGTTTGAAACAGTAACCACGATAATTGTTAGCGCAAAGACGTACTGAAGGAACACAAGTGAGTTTTAGTTAGTAAAAGTCTGACACTCCCTCTCGCCCCGATCTGTGCGGGAGGAGTTATTACAAACTTTTATTTAGTTTCACCTGTCCCGATTTTGCTTATTTCAAATCGTAAATTCGTTAAAGTTGTAATCAAATCTTGCAAATTAAATTTGATCCACGTCTCGGTTATCGATTGAGCTGAAAATTTGCATGATAAATGATATTTATTTTGCAAATTGGTTTTAAAATAAAAAAAAACACTTTTATACGTATTTTTTTTTTGTCAATTTAAACACCTGATTATCATCAATCTGATTTACATGCATGTGTAAATCAGATGACTATGCAAAATTATTATGACATGGAGCTGATCTGATGATGGATGGGTGGATGATGATGGAATCGAAAGGTGGCCATAGGAACTCAGATAACCCTTTCGTGTTTGAGCTTTTTGGAATGGTCTTGATGATATTAATTTTATAGGTATATACCGCGCTAAATAAGCTTGCCAAGGAAAAAAAAATATTTTCATTGAAAACTTTTTTATTATTATTGATGATTTCCAACGTAAAAGGTGTGTGTGCACTTGCGGTACTCCAGCTTGTGACTCAAGTTCTTTTTTCAAGTTGAAAAATAAGTCCGAACTGATGAGGTATCTTGTTCTTCAGACACCGGTACTAATTGATTACCAACAATTCTCGTTCATGCCTTATATGTGAAGCCTTGAATTCCAAGAGGTTGGTTATGGGGTTATGATAAAGTCGTATGAACGTAATCAATAGACAATGGACCATTGAAGCGCGTCGATCGGAACTTGCGTGTGCGTCAAACGCCGTCATGGTGTTGCCAACTATAGCTCTTGGAATCGGTACAAATTACTTGCAATAATTAATTGTTTCATGTCTTTATTTTAGATTTTAAATATTCTTGAGTGTTATGAATTTGTAAAAATTATCTTTAGGGAAAGGGAAAGGACAAATGTTTTTATAATGCTCACCTATATTGTTTTAGAAGCGGTGTGTGGCATTGACAGCGCACTGTCTGGCAATGAATGAATAAATTTAACGTTAAAATTTATTAATAAGTACATTTGCTATGCTATTGGTCTCTTTATACTATTCCTGTGATAGCACTGTCGCATAGAGGAGCTGATGGCTAGAATGATAACAGCCGGTCGGGTCTATCTCCTAGGTAATGCATAGCATAAATGGATGACCATCTTGCACGTTAAGTCGTTGGGTCCAGCTATCATTTGTAGATTTTTGACAGTCGTTACGCATAGTCAGAAGTTAGGAATTCTGACACCTGTCTTGCAAAGGGTTATCGAGTAACCCAATTACTAGTTTGTTGGAGATAGGCGGTCGCTTCATGTAAAATACGACTCAGCTGCATCCATACTTAGATTCAGTTGCATCCGATTAGAGTGGAAGTCAACGCCAATATACATGTTTTTTTTTTTAATATACCACAACCATCACACAACGCCGTCTAGTCCCAAACTAAGCAGAGCTTGTGTTATGAGTACTAGGCAACTTATAAACATACTTATATATTTCTAAATACATTTAAATTATAGATAAATTACACCCAGACACAGAAACAAATGATCGTGCTCATCACACAAATATTTGTCCTGGGTGGGAATCAAACCCACGGCGTCTAGCATAGCAGTCAGGGTCACTAACTACTAGACTAAAGGCTAGTCAGTTAGGAAAAGGTTAGGCAGCTATATTATATAGTATGGTAGTGGTCAGTCAGGCATCAGTGGAAATATCAACAATTGACAGTTAATGCAACACTGCGTACCCTTGCGTGCGCACACGCGTGCCGCATTCGATTCAATCGCCATCCGACACCCAAGCGTTTTTATCGATCTATTGATCCAGAAACCTATTACATTTAACATGAGTTGTTACTTTGAGTGTAAATAAATAATTGATGGTTTACATTCTACCATTTTTTCTTGAGTTGACGTTTGATATACTGCCGCTTTGTTTGCTAAGTAACCTACTGGTTATTATAATTTAACCCTGTTATATCTTAGAAACATTGTAATGATTGATGTTCATTGTATGTAAGGCATTGCACGTTATTTGGATCTATAAACCCAATGGGTTATTGTTCTACTTGACGTCAAGATGAAAACGCATTGTCCTATTCTACAAACTTCACACTAGAATTCATTGTCGCGCCAGCTCTGTTGCATACAAAATGTGTTATATAGAGTTTGCTAAATTATGGTTTAGGTTATATAAATATCCTTAAAATTAATTAAGCAACTAGACTTTTGTAATTGATTTTGCCTTTTAATAATGATTGCTCACCTCCCATAGCAAATAGCATGATAATTCACAGTCAAAGTGTTGACCAGATCTATAAGGATTATTTATGCAAAATTTGAATAAAATCGGTTTAGTAGTTTTTGCATTAATTGAAAATATCGCTCCACATTTTCAAGAAATAGCTAATGTTCAGTGAGCAAAAATTTTGGATATTTTGCCATCCGTATCTTTCGGGCTTTTTTTAGGTTCGAAATCATCCAATGACTTCTCTCGCTCTTGGGCGGAGCGAGAGGGCGTATCAGACTTTTACTGACTAAAACCTACTTCTATGTTTCTTCTTTGCCTTGCGTTCAGGATCCCAGGGTTTTATACACATAGGGTATTAGACACACACATGGAAATCTAAGTGGCTTTGCGGTGTCGAATTTCCAATAACATTGTACATAAACATAAATCTACAGTTATTCAATAGTAATAAGTATTTGCAGTCAATATATTAAGAAATATCAATCGATTTTCAAAACACATCAGAAATACATAATCCGTATGACGTCAATATTTCCTGGTTATGTTCAAGATATAAACAAGTCGAATTGGGTCGTGTTAGAAGGAGGGTGCGTATGTCAATAACGGCACTCTAAAATAATTTCAGTTGTAAACAGTCAATACGGCAGCGAGGAAATTGACGAATATGAATTTTAACTAGGTTGGATGCTTGGGCGGAACAATGGCAAAGAAGGATTTCTTTCACATCACCCATGACCCCAGTAGGCTTCGATCCTGCTGGGCCCCTACGGTTTGCTGAAATCACCTTGAGGCGCGTGTGGAATGCTACGTGCCGTCGACGACTTGGGCTCGGTCCGGACAGTCGGACGGCGACCCATCGCTCGGCGTCCGGAAATCGGGATCGAAATCCCGGCGGCTGGGGCGCGAGGGCCATTGGATCGCGCATGCGGCCGCGGTGAAGGCCTCCTCCAGTTCCTTCCATTTGTCCCTGTCACTTGCAATATTTTGCCAATCATTTCCTGCTGTATCAGTTATATCGTCAGCCCGCCTTCTTTTTGGTCTGCCTACTCTTCTTTTTCCTTCTGGCTCTTTCCACACTGTAGTTTTAGCTGTCCACCTACCGGTATACATACTTCTAAAGTCGCGCTTGCAACCATGAGACCGAGCAGGCAATAAATCAATGGATCGGATACGGCCTAGAACTTCCATAAGGAAGCCATGAAGATGATAGTGAAATATCATGTTTTTCTAAACTAATATTAAACGTTATTAAAGAAAATGTGCTGCGACGCAAAAAAAACAAACAGATGTATGCCCCTGTTAACACGTCGTTTATAAATCTAACGCTTATCGAAGCTTATTTTGCATTGAACTTTTACACAAGGTTGACCATTGTTATTTTGGGACTAAAATATCGTATGTTCGATGCAAGGATTTTTCTACAAATTCTTTTGCTTAAATTCTTAGATAAAAAAATATGGTTTGACCTAAGAATTTCACTCCTCACATCATAAAATTGAAAGAACTTACTGCGCCTCAGAAACGCAAAGGGCAACTGAAGGAACACAGTTGGGTTCTATCGTCTCGCTCCACCCAAAGCGAGTAGTTCTTTAATGATTTCACACCTAAAAAAAAGATTGAATAAAATTGGTATTGTGTGTCATCTCCACGGCGTTGATACTATTTATTTGGGTATTTGCCAGGATCCGTGGTTACTACTGCCTATAGTTAACTCAACAGACATCAAGACCATATTGAACAGGCAAGGAGTCTGTTTGATGACAACCTGAAGGTTATTTCTAGGCAAGTGTCATGCTTCATCGTCGACCATCAGGTGAGATAGTGGACAAGCGCAAGCCAATCAATAATAAAAAAAAAACAATACTTACCATAACCAACTGGTAATGCATTACCAATCAATTCCAGTATTCCTATTAACATCCTCACCTAAGTGGGTCAACTCAATAAACATAGCAAAAACTTACAACTCAATCTAGCCCCGACTACGACCCAGTCTGCAAGTCTATTAAAATATGGAAAACTGGAGTGAGACTTTCTTTAACTACGGTTCATAAAAAAATAAATAACTTGTTACCAACGAATGGGGACGCCAGCCTTTGATGTTATTCTAGCTTTTCGAATTACGTCTAATTGTCGTGTTATTTATATTATACCATCAGAAGAGAAAACATAATTAACTAATATTCTGTAATATCGTTTTTTACGAAATGATAAACTTCCTTATGTCAAAGATTCGAGCCTGGTTTCTAGAAATAAATTAAGGAAGCATCACAAATCATACTAATATTAAAAGCGAAAGTTTGTGTATGCTTGTTAGTCTTAAACAAGCTCGCTCGAACGACTGAACGGATTTCGAGGAAATTTGGTACACGGGAATACTAAAGCGAGAACTACACTAGACCGACGCACACGTGGACCACGCCGGATTTGTACATAGCGGCGCGTTGCGTGGCGTCGCGTGGCGTGGATCTAATGTAGCTCTGCAAGTCTAGTTGCCATATAAAATGTATGGAGACCGACGCGCCCAGAACGGCGTACGTGGCCCACGTGTGCGCAATGTAGTTCTTAACCTTAAATATGTCCTGGAATATCTGGAAGTGTGTTCCCTGCTGGCAGCAGCTAGATATAGTCTAAGTCAAAGATAATAAAAAAAAAAACTGCTGCTAATAAAATCAGTCTACTAATCAAAAGGCTTCCGTAGACAATTGCAATACGACAATGGGACGGTTAGTTTTCATACAATATGTTGTACCTATGTGAAGATCAATTTCTATGACAACGCGTTCTCGCACTGCACTATTGCATTGGATCTGTCTGGAGCCTTTTGTAACAATAATTTTCCGATATATATTTTTTTAATCGATATAAACTATTGCTTGACTGCGATCCCACCTGATAGTAAGCAGTGATGAAATTGTCGATGGTGAGGCGCAGTAGTTTATTAAAAGCCTATTCACTCTAGCCTTGGAGGCACCTAAATAATAATCGGACGGGAAGAATGCAGCAGGTAAATTGTTCCAGTCCTTCGATGTACGCGGTAAAAACGACGAAGCGAAACGCTTAGTCCGGGCCGTAGAAGTTTCAACAACGTAAAGATAGATAGTCGGCGTACGTCGGGTTAACCGATGGTAGAAAGGAGATGGCGGAATCAAGTCATGCAATTCCGGCACACACTCTCTAAAGTGCATCCAGTAAAACACCGAAAAGCTGGCCTTACGCCTATGCTCAAGGCTTTGTAGATTGGACTTAACCAAATCTGGATTACCAATTAGCGTCTTCGTACGTCTTTCCACCGAGTCCAAAGCTGCTAGGTGGCATTTTGCAGCACTAGCCCATATGTGGTTGCAGAGCTCCACACACGATAATTTTCATTACAGAAACTGGGCGTCACGTTTAATATCTGTGTTATTTTGCTCAACAGCTTTGCATAGAGCTATCTATTGTAAACTATATTAGTCAATTTTATTAAGACGACAATATCGTGTATGGAAAGTGTTGTATGTCAAGGGTCAGGGTTCAATCTTGATGGCAAGCCCATTCTCGGCGCAGGTGGATCTAGGTTAGGTTAATGGATGTCATCGTTAAGTGTGTTCCGTGTATTACTTGCAAGGATTGTTTATAAAAAAGTTATTATCGTTGCTAGGGTCATCAGAAAAGTTATTAGCATCTGCTAACTGATTATTAAAATAAAAACTGGAAAACCTTGGTTTTTGACAGCCTGTCTGAGATGCTGGTTTTTTCGAAAGAGCACTTAGAATGGGAAACATTATTTGATGATTATAAAATGGTGTACAACAAACAATATATATTTTTTATTGTAGGTACACCATGAAATATTATATATTATAGTAGGAGTGTAAAATGAATAGGGTGCAACAATGAGCGGTCTTATCGCTACGTCCTATATTTTTCATAGATGTTTATTCCTTTCTTCTTTTGTTTCCAGGTGATAGACTTCGGCAGCTCGTGTTATGAGCACCAGCGGGTTTATACGTACATCCAGTCGAGGTTCTACCGGGCGCCAGAAGTGATGATGGGCGCCAGGTATGGCATGCCCATTGACATGTGGTCCTTAGGGTGCATACTGGCGGAGCTACTTACAGGTGAGAAATCATTTTTCAGTTCTTTTTCTTCTTTCGCGTCGATCTGACTCAAATTTTGTCCGGCCAATATTTAGCCACCTGGACAGCTCTGGAAAGGAGGTAAAGCATATCTTGTGATGGGGCTGCGTCACCTCCTTTCTTGCATGCACAACCACCTGCACTTTCAATGGGCTCGAGTGGGTGGAAAAAAGGAATTCTTGACAAAGTCCCCCACCGCGTCTGTTTGTTTCTAACTCAAAAACTACTGAACGGATTTTTATGTGGTTTTCACTAATAGAAAGAATGATTTGTGAAGAAGGTTTAGGTGTATAATACATGCATATTATTTAGAAAAAAGTCGAGAATTCTAACTATCGCCAGAAGCTGGGGAGGGTCGCTAGTTTGTCATAATTATTTTCTGATAATGAGTAAATAAAATATGAAGTCATATCGGTTTGTTTACTTTTCATGATAATAAAAAATGGGCTCTATGCCATATTTTAGGTAATTGTTAACCAGAAAATATGACTTAATGCTTTTTTGTCTAATAAATGTGAATATAAAATAAAATTCTGGTACAAAAACTGTCAACATAAAACCAAAAAATACCTACATTCAAATAAGCCACATCGTTAAAACCGGCCATAAAAGCACAATCGAATTCCCGTTCACTTTTACATAACGAACCCCATAAACGAACCCTGTCTTCGCCTTTTCACGTCAACTAAACATTTTTAACGTTACTATTCCCCATAGCATTCACTTTCAAACCATTGGCTAAGGACTTTAACTTTGCAGACATAAAACAAATGCATAGCTTTTTTTCGTCTGTACGTCTGTACGAAAATAGTAATTCCGGCTAGACAAAGTGCAAAATGATTATGTTAAAAGCCGATTGCCAAAAAGTTGAAAGAAAGTCGCATGCGATGGTATAAATCTCCTTAATATCCCAAACGAACCACGAGGAAGAGGACGACCACCCGCCTTCTGGTGATCATTTAGATGTATACAAAACACGGTGTAAAGCCACACACCACCGTTGAAAAGGGAGGATCCTCCAACCAGACGAGTGTTGGGTCGGGTCCAGGCAACTGCCCGCTAGTTGATTTCGGGCTGTTGGTGTTGTTTATGTTGTAATCGCACAGAAAACTGTAATACCGTAATGCGAATTTTGAATTTTAGTTGACAAGTGAATCTGAGTGTACACGTACATGCCAGAACTGGCGCAGACTTACAAGGTGACCCGACCCCAGCGAAACTGGGAAGATGGTTGGACAAAGATGAAAAAGTATGACTAAATTAAAAACTCTTCTAATGTATTTGGAATTAGTTCAAAGAATTCCTGAAATCCTACACATATTTGAATCATTGGGTTACATTACAAATAAACATTTAATATGTGTTGTTATTGTACATAAATAAAATACAGTGCATTATGTTATTATACGTCTTGGTATAAGATTACGTCTTGTGCGAATTAGCTTTTGATTACAAGTTATACACAATAGAATTTGCGGACGGGACGATGACACGAAATTGGAGTTCATTATTGAGGTTATTGATATCGGCGATTTATGATAGGACGTGATTTGATAACACGTATTTAGGTATTATTCCATGTTAATAATTTATTGGTTTTTGTTAAAGATTATTGTGAACTAAATATCGGAGGTAATATTTGGGTTTTCAGTACTTGAAAAAACATATTACTTACACTAAAGCAAACCTTTTCAAATATGATGATTGTAATAGTCTTTTCTCTTAATCGAGAATACTCTAAACTCTATAGGGAAATCATTAAAGCTCATCTTCTTTAGAGATAGTTCTTTATTTGCGCAGAAATTAAGTCCAAGTTACAGATTAACTTCAAAATGTTCCATAAATTACCTTAGCTAAGGCATGAAAACAGTTTTTGCTATAATAATTAATAAAGACTCATTTAATATACATAATATATTAATAACACATTCAGTCATATCGACATGAGTTTACCATGTCAAAATGAAATTCAGTAAATAACTTTAAATAAGCAATACAACACTTAATATCAAGTTTAATAATGGTTCAGAAATAGTTTTTAGGTTAATAGTTTAGTTTTCTAATTGAAGAAGACCACTAAGAATTCCTATTAACTCCACCTGAGTGGAGTTACAGGCGAACTTTGAGCAACAAGGCAGTCTACCAGCGAAATAAATATCTTTCCATCAATACAATATCCTGTTCCACTGTTCCAGGGTTCCCGTTACTCCCGGGCGAGGATGAAGCGGATCAGATGGCATGCATCATCGAGCTGCTTGGCATGCCGCCTCAGAAGCTCATCGAGCAAGGCAAACGCTCCAAGAACTTCATAAGCAGCAAAGGTCTTCCACGGTACTGCACGGCTACTACACTAGCTGATGGTACTACTGTTCTCAGTGGAGGTAGGTTCATCATACATCATATCACGAAGCAGTGTGCTGAAATGTCAGCTCACCATCCGATGAGGACCAGAGGACCAACTACAAGCTCTTAATGCGATCCATTTGATGACCTTAACTGAACTGTTAAAGGCTCCATAGCTATATAGAGTGTACAGTTCCATTCCTCTTTCTCGCTGGCCCCTGGTCCGGGTTGATGGCGCGTTGTGTACCACGCGCGCCTCAAAGATCTATCAGCATAATTGACGAAACCAGCCGGGGTCAATGCCTGCCAGGGCTTCGGAATTGTTCAGAAGAATCAGCGCAGCCCTGGAATACAAAGGGTAACTGAAGGAACATGAGTTGGTTTTAGCCGGTTAGTTAGACACCCTGTATCACGCTATTTGATGACTTCCCACCTCAACAAAAAAGAAATGGGGCTCTACTATATTTGGATCTTATTATCATTTTTTTTTTAACAAAAGACATTGCTCCGCCCTAGGAATTACTCCTGCATCGTGGGTGCGTTCATAATCATATCAACTCACATACACAAGACACCCAAACACGGAACAACTATCTGTAGACCATACAAATATTTGTCCCGTGCGGGAATCGAACCCTCGAGACACAGTGCCAGTCGCTTAACCGTGCCGTCATTATATTTTCCAGGGGATATTTATATCTGATTGTGTTGATTAGGCCAAAAGAAAAACAATCACAGATACTATCGATCTGGCTAAACAGAATAGTCTATTCAGAACACTTATAATCTTTCACAAATCATAAGCTTAATGTCAGCATGTTTTCGTTTGTACCTACCTAATCCGCTATTAATTTGTTTGAAATTAAACACAAAGTATTAAGGTTATCATGTCTGCTGTCTTATCGTAACTTGACAAGGGGCTCACCATACATGACCTTATTTCAAACGGAAATCATATCAGCACTATCTTAGGATAAATAAAGATAGACAGCCACTAAAAAGAAAGGTGTGAAATACTGAATGCAAGTTGTTTTTACGTTTGTGCAATCGAAACGTTTACCGCATTTCGCTCTCTGATTGGTTAAGAGATTGGAACGAGCCAATCGGAGCGCCGGACATTATAATTATAAACGTGTCGATTGCGTTAAGGCCCTAACTCCCGAGCAGTGCTATAAAACATTGATTTTCTGAAGTCTAAGCCTCGGTAATGGCTGGGTCAATAGGTTTGAAAAAAATATATGTTTAATGTAGATTCGTGTACAACATTATCAACATGATATTTTTTCGTTTGTTTTCCTTACTCCTTTCAAACGGCTTTGATCTTTAGAAATATGTTTACACAAAAAAAATGCTGGTTAAGTGTTTCTCAGAATGTAACTAGCGTATGTAAATCAATGAACAACAATTTTTTTTAAAAGAGTAACCATGGAGTTTCTTGCCGGTTCTTCTCCATAGGAAACGACCTATTTGGAACCGTGCACTAGCTTCTGACGTTTTATAAGTGCCCATGTAGGCCTATGTGAAATAAAATCTTTTTGAGTTTTGACTTTGACTTTGAAATTAAATGTTCAAGGGACTATACGCCTTAACGTAAAAGTAACTCGCACTAGGCACTCTGATTGTAACACAAACAAAGAAGAATACGACATTTCTAAAATTAAATAGCATCATCACTTACTGAAATTCCGTTACCACGCAATACTTTTACTAAACGTCATGAAGCTAAAATGTGAAATATTCTGAATCATCTTACTACGGGATTTTTCAGTGATGCCTAATGTTGATATCTTCCTTCAATTATATGACCTAAGACTGAGTCATCGGGCGACATGTGTTTGTACATAACATAGCATGTGTCTGGTGCCTGTCTGACCGTCTGACCTATAAATAAAAGTCATTTGTGGTTATTTTTTTATGTTAATTAGTAGCTGTTGTGGTTAAACTTTGGGTTTTTTGGCAAAGAAATTCATTGAACGCAAGAATTCCGTAATGTTTTTATTGCTTATGTTATGTAGGCGACAGCCGTGGTACTTAAATCTTTTTTGAAAAAAAGAAATGCTAAAACAGAAAATATAAATAATAATAAAAAAATATAATTCGAGTATTATAAGTTTGGGTGTCTTCAAGACTAGAGTAAATAGAATAGTGCGCATCACCATCAACGATTACATCACTGCTTACCATCAGGTGGGATCGCAGTCAAGCACTAGTTTATACCAATAACAAAATGGCTCCATGTTAATTTCGATTGAATCACGCGTTTAATCTTCCTGACCTTCGATTACCTAATTGCCAATTTTATTGACTACAAGAGGAAACATATAAATTATACTACAGGCGAAGACGCGGAAATAAGATGTGTTTTGAGGAAACAGTCTGGTTGTTTTGGTGGGTAGCCAAATTCAACTGACATAATCTTACAGGATTTATCATTAATCCAGTATAGAATTCCTAAATATTTGCGCTAACAAAATATAATGTATGCGCCTCAGCTTTTTACTATTTAACCCCTCAAATATCGCATGATATCGCTTAGGGCCCTCGCCCAGTGCGACTTTTTGTAGCGATGCAGTCGCGCGTTCGTATCGATACAGTCGCGATGCTGTAGCGCATTGGTAGCGCGTAGGCATCTTTTTTATAGCGCTTGCAAATTGCGATTAACGCGTGTACGAAACGCGCGAAAGTATCGCTACAAAAAGTCGCCGGGGGCGAGGGCCCTTAGACTCATAAGGGAACACTTGCGCCGAGCACTGTAGGTTCATCATTATCATCTTCCTGCCTTTGTCTCATATTACTTGGGGTCGGTGCTACACGTTTTTGTTTCTTCCATTATATCCAGCCACCAGTCACTCTATCACTGGCTGGCCATTTTCTTTCATATCATCCTTACACAATCACATTACCGTAGGTTCGTACACCGTAGATTTGTATTTTTTTTGCGTTTGGTAAAGAGGGTAAATTTTCCTCAAAGCAGCACGCAGTGAGCTGCATCTGTGAATACCTAAATCGGTCTGAATCTAAAGTGAATTTAAACCATAAAAATGCCAAATGACACACGTCTTGGGGAAAATAAAAATCATGCAAACTTCTAAGAATTCCACAATTTCGGAGAAACAAAATAAACCTGTATTATTATTATTATGACTGTTTTAGTTTTTATTTGACCTTTAGCCTTTTTGTGTTAGTCTTTGTCCAAAATTGACAGCACGGTTGGCGCAGTGGTTAAGCTATTGACTGCTGCGCTGTTTGTCGCGGGTTCGATTCCCGCATGGAACAAATATTTATATGACCTACAGATAGTTGTTTCGGGTCAGGGTGTCTTCTGTATGTGAATTACAAAGTTTGGCAATATTTTTAAAGAAAACAAAAATTAATATAATAATGTTTTGTGTTTCAGGAATGTCAAGAAGAGGCAAGCCTAGAGGTCCTCCTGGATCAAAAAGTTTTGTCACGGCCCTCAAGGGTTGTCAAGACAAATTCTTCATTGATTTTATAAGAAGGTAAGATCTTTTGTAATGAATTTAGTGTGTTATTGAAATTCTTCTGCTTAACCCATCAAGGGGAACAGGCGTGATATTGCGTTTTTTTTATTGTTACTTACTATATAAATTAAACTGGATGAACTAGAAGTAGTAGTAGTACTAGATTTGGATGATTTAGAAGTAAACTAAGAGAATAGGTTTTTTTTAATATGTTAAGCTCCAGATGATAAGAATGGCTTCATCACACAGCTCGAAAGTCCTTGGATTTCTTGTGCTAAAATTTCTTTAAAGGCGCCATACCAAGATTTACTTCTTTAACGTGGGTGCGTTCTCAAACATGTAGACTAATATACACTTTCAGACCTGGAACAACTGCTTGTAGGCCATTCAAATAATGGTTCCGTGCGGGAATCGAATCCGCGACACGCAGCGCAGCAGCCGCTCGTTTAAATACAGCGCTAACCGTATCGTCTTCTTCAATTTAGTAAGGATGCCAAAACTGGCAAGGAGAAATACCAACTCGCATATTTCGGCAGTCAAAAGTGTAATTTTTCAATGGTTCATTGTACAGGAAATTTGCATTAAAATCCTGTCGCCATATTACATTTCCCTGTGGCTTGGATTCCTCGAATAAAACTGGGCGAGCCAAAGTGATCAGGGAAAATACTTTTATTAGTTCGTTAACTTGAAATTGAAATGTAGTTCGCCTTTCGATGTCTGTTTTCCTGGTACAGAACATTGATTCGTAATTAAAATTGTTTTTATTGATATTAGTAGGATGTTTAAAATATACAAGATGTGCATCCAAAGTTATTGTCGTCACTTTGAGAAAAAACCTGTGGTTATTTACATTTTATATTTAAGTACAAATATGGAAACATGTAACAGAGATAATAAATTAATAACAAAACAACAAAACATGATTGAAAAGAGTGTCCATGGAGTTTCTTGCACATTCTTCTCCATAGAGATCTACGCTTTGGAATGTCCAATTAGCATCATTTTTTCTGACTGACTGACTTCTTGACATTTCAAAAGTGCCTGTGAATAGTTTATTTTAAATAAATGCTTTTGAATCTTTGGATTACGGTACCAAGTTTCTGGCTATCCATACTTGAAACAACATTTCATAAAATCTTAGATATTAAGTTAACATGGGATATACTAACCCTTGATTTCTGAAAGCATTTGAATTTGAGTATTTTTCAAACTCTGCTTTATAAACCTGTCAGAATTTGACATCAAAGCAATGTTTTAGACGTTCTAATCTCAAATACTCAATTCAGGAACCCGCCCTAAATAGAATAACCTTTATTTATTTACTTTTTTAATTTTTTCTTTCTTTTTTATATGTAAAAATATGGCATCAAAAGTATCCGTAAAGACTGCAGTGAGTTTACTGCGGTCACTCCAAGAATGTCAATTTGATGTAATCTTTATTGCAATCGAAGTGAGAAACAGCATATAAATTAGCACTTGCCATTACTCCGTCTGTGGGAACACAATCTCGTTAGACTTTTAAATATCACGAATATAAATATGCAGTGCACCTGTATGGTCCTTAGTCAGGACTATTTGAATATTCTGTTGTTTCTTAACTATATTTTGCTTACCAACATAATTGATGGATAAATGCTAATATGGCCAGCTTCCGAGCTTTTGACAGAGCTGAATGAGCTGTCAAACACATCGCACGACAACTATCAATACTACACGGGAAATCTATCTAAAAGAGCCTTTGTTTTTTTTTTTGTTAAGGTCCTCACCTTAACAAAAAAAAAAAACAAAGGCTTTTATTATATAATCATAAAATTTTTTCGAACATTCCCGCAGCCTTGGCAGGTGTTCCAAAAGATTCTGAAACTTAATCTTGAACCTTTGCATGTTGAAAGTATTCCACAGGGTGGAAAGTTCTTCATGAAAAAGAAGAATCCCCAGACTAGATTAGTTTTATATCTAGTGTGCCCAGCAGTAGTTGTCAGGTTCCGGTGTATATATCAGGTTCTAGGATAGGTTAATTTAGACGGCGCAACAGGTCTAACATACTACTTTCCTCATTCCAGGTGTCTAGAATGGGACCCAGAGAAGCGCCTGACCCCCGCGCAAGCCCTCCGGCACGCGTGGCTGCGCCGGCGCCTGCCGCGGCCGCCGCACGACGACGAGCCGGCGCAGGCGCTGCCCATGCCGCTGCCGCACTCGCTGCCAGCCAACCACGTTAGTATAGCGCACCATGCCAAGAGGCTCGCGCACCCTAAGTGCACTGACAAATAGGTTTGTTGTTTTTGCTTCTTTGGTTTTTTTTTGTTGATTGATTGTGGCAATATGATGAAGTTAATCAAGAATTTATTACTTTTAATTTAAGTGAAACTTACGGGCCTAAGCGTGACTATGTTCTCGCTAAATAAATAGCACTTTACTTAAGCACTATCTAGAAAGAGTTATGAGTATAAGTACATGTGGATGGATGGAGAGTGAGAGGTCAAAGAAAAAATTATGTGATCGTATGAGAAGTGATATGAAAGAAAAGAGAGTTTGTGATAGCGTGACGGGTGACAGGATAGAATGGAAGAAAACATGTTGTGCCGTCCCCAAATAATACGGGACAAGGGCAGGAAGAAGACCTAAGCACTATCTATCTACTCATGAACAGTCAGAATTAGATAGATTTAAAGGCAATAATTTGATTAAATTTCAATAAAGTGGAATGTCTGATTTCAGCAAATACCTTGACTTAATAATGCTCCCATATAATGAAAACAAAAAAAATGGTGAAATCAGCGCCATCTAGCGAGAATATAGCCACGCTTGGATCTGTAGCTTTCACAATAAGAAAAAAGGTCAAAGGCACGATGGTCAGTCTTTAGTTTGATGTACAACAGGCCAATGATGCTATTATGATTAATGATCTTTGTAACTAACGCGATCGACACCGTTCGGCGCTCCGATTGGCCCGCTCCAAGCTGTTAACCAACCAGAGAGCCAAACGCGTTAAAAATTTCTATCGCGTTAACGTAAAAGCGATTCGCATTCAGCGCACTGATCTGTGGAAATGTATTGTGTGCCAGCACCGCTTAAATAGGTGCGCATAAACAATAGACATTTATTATTTTCTTCTCTTGAAATTTGTCCTATTACCACAAACAGTTGATTTAAGTTTTTAATTTGCAAATTATTTTTGGTTTTTATTTATTTATATCGTAAGAGTAATATATGTACAGATTGATAAAGAATTTGAAGTAGAAGCCATTATTTAGATTTTTAATATCAGTTAGTCAACGTAGGAGTCTTTAACAGTGAATAGGTTAGTTCTAGGCAAGCGACCCCTCGACTACATCATCGCTAACCATCAGGCGATACAGTGGTCAAACGCGAGCACTAATAATAATAAAAATTTCTTTTATTCGCTGCCAATAAGGGACAGCGGTCAGAGTAATATTTAAGCGTCAGTTCAAGTACGCGGAACAGTTGTGTCATCGCGGAAAACTGAGCCATTCTACCAATTTTATAACTGACACGTCTCGCGTGGCGCCAGAAGTGAGCCAACGTCGCGACGCTACGTAGCGTCGACGCACCGTGTGTCATCGTCCTAAACACTTGAACTCCCTACCCCAACAATATTATTTCATCATCATTGTTTACATTACTTTTCAAGCATCTGGCGCAGCTGGTAATTCGTGTAACGTTTTATGAACCAGGCTTTAAGAAATAAGAGACATACTTATTATTATGTCAATGATTTGAATGGACTTCATCATTGGTACTTTTCTGAATAAATACTTAACTTACCTTTTCTATTCTTCTCTCATCGACACTGGCCAGAATGGACTTGATCATCATCATCATTAATTCAGCTGCAAGACGTTCACTGTTGGACAAAGGCGTAACCCAAGCGCCGCCACAACGTCCATACAAAATCCTTTTTTTTTTAAGTAGTAAAACGCCAACCTTTTGTGCCACAATTTTGGGGGTCCAGAATGATGTACTGGATCCATGGTATATGTTCGTGCGTCGATATCTGCGACACGATGTATAGAGCGACTGGATGGTACACAATATTCTTCAGCAGTACCGTAACTAGCATTTTAAACACCCGGTGCGAGATAACTGCCCCACTTAAAAAATGTTTGATAAAAATAAAATACGCCTAACGTGATGCTTCAAACACTACACCCACCTTTACCTCTTGTGGGTGCTGGAGCCCTGAGCATCTACGGAATTGACAATCCTGGGACAGCGCGTCTACAACCGTATTATATACACGACTAGCTTCTGCCAGCGGCTTCGCCCGCGTGAAAGTAGGTTTCTTCATACAAACTTTGGACCCCCGTTTCATCCCCTTAGGGGGCGAATTTCGGAAAATCCTCTTTTAGTGCTCGCCTACGTAATAAAAGGAAACCTTGTGCAAAATTTCACGCTCCTAGTCCCAGTAGTTTCGGCTGTGCGTTGATATGTCAGTCAGTTAGTATCTCATTTTATTTAAATAGATAAATAAGAGGTTTTGTATGTAAGCTGCTAACTACCCAAATTCAAACCATGGCCCTGGTTTAACCATTGCTGCGCCCCTCCAGGGTATGCGCCGTGTGCCGGGGCACCGCTGGCACTGTCCTAGTTTCGGCACTGCCCTTTGGTAAAACTGATTGGTATTACATTTCTCGTGACTATTCGTAACAACTGTCAAAGGTCTACAAACGACAGACGGGACCGATAAATTAAAATGTCTCTGAGGCATGTAGGAATTTTGTCTAAAGATAACAGAAACAGCCGCACGGGTCAGTGTGGCTGTTATTATATTATGTCAGCGACACATGATCTAGTTGCATGCGTACTTGACCGCTCATACACATAGTAGACTTATCATGCATAGATATATTTTATGCTGCATACTGATAGCTACACACCATTAAGTTAACTGGACGCCGCTACAAGCGCGCTGTAAACTTGATGGTAAACTGGATCGTTTGTGGCTAGCAGTAGCCACGAGGTTCTCTGACCGTAAGAGAACATACGTAGCAGATATTCAAGCCTTCTGCTGATTTCAGTTTGAAATTATTTGGGTAGACAGCATACTTTTCACACCTTTTCTGTGACGTTACTTCTCAAGTTCACAACCAATCAAGACTGAGAAATGCAGTCACCTGTCATCAGTTCCAAGATTAGCTACCCTTCACATATGAGTGAGCTCGGCCCACTTCAATGAACGCACATTTGTTTCTTCAGCGAACTGTGACAGCTGACTGTTTGATATATTTATATATTACTATAGGTACTAGTGCTACTAATGCACCGAACCAGCTCCGCACGTGTATTAAAAATCTTTGAAATTCTCGTCTTTTCTGTAGTATAATATGCCTGTATTAAACATTCAAATCTTCCTCGTCACTTATGAATATTGTCTTCATCGTCTATTGGCGAAAACAGCATGAAAATCTGTTTAGTAGTTTATGAGTTTAACGGGAACACACATACAGTCAGATGGATAGATCGTAAAGATATATAGAGGTAAAATTTGTAAGTCCGTATGTAGGGGGTAATCTCCGAAACGATTGAATTGATTTTGAGAATTATTTTACCATTAGTATGCTAATTTGTTTGGCACAGACTATAGAGGATTGTATTAACTAACTGACGTAGATACTGTCGACAAATGTCTGATGTGGCAGGGTAGTTTAGGATGTCGTGGAATTTAGAAGCTGTAGGTTCCAGTGACTAAGATGAGTCTTGTGAAGTTACATATGTTCTATCTTTAGAGTGGTGATTAGAACTCAGGTTATTTTGGTTTTAATAGGTGTGAGATGAGTCCAGTTAGGTAAATATGGAAGGGTGATTTAGAAATTAGATGTTAAGTCATAGGTTAGTGACTAACTATTGGATATTTTTGGCTAAGTCGTTGATTTAAATGAGCTAAGGTTGGAATTAGGTAGAGTTGAACATGTACTTACACAGATTTCATACAGCGAAAGAATAAAGTGGATATGCCTCAAATCCCAGGATTAATTTTAAAGAGCAGATAATATAGCAGAAAAAATTTCTTCCTGCATTAATGACGAGGAGGAGGAAGTGTATAAATTTTTTGTTAATTATCTTTGTTTTATTTGTCTTATCTATCTCTGAGGTTTTTATTATTATTTATTTGTAATATTGTTGGCCACACGGGATTTTTCATTAGAAATCCCGGGAAATTCCATATTGATATCAACATTTCGATGCAAGTACATGAATAACTCTACCTAATTCCGACCCCTGTTTATTAGTAATAGGTTCTGAGTTTGCAGAATATACTCGGTATGTATTATTACGTATAGATATTTGTTCCGGGTTAAGGTGTCTAGTGTATGTGAGTATACATCTTTGTGAATAAATGCACGGTACAGAGGGGCTCACAAGCTCTCAAGGCGATCCATTACACGACCTAAACTGAATTGTTAAAGGGATGGAGCTATATAGAGTGTATAGCTCCATCCTTCTTACTCGCTCGCACGGCTGACATTTTAACTTTATAGGTAAGTATTTTAAAAGAATAAAAACGTTTTTTTATGGTCCCTAAATAATATATTGTTAGAATTCATGCAGTATTGATAAGGTGTCTTAAAATAATTGAAGAGCAAATGATGAAGTAGACAATTTTTTTTTTTCATTAACCGACTTCAAAAAGGAGGAGGTTCTATGTTCGGCTGAATGTATTTTTTGTCACATCCTCTGATGATACTTTGCTAAATTCTAAAAATAAACAATCTCAAGCCATCAATTATTGGTCCGCTGAGGTCTGGAAGGTCCGAAAAGGAATCCCGTGGTCCTAGAACGTAAAGGGCAATCGAAGAACACATGTGTGGTAGTCAGTAAAATCTGACACGCTCTCTCGCTCCACCCTAGTGCGAGAGAAGACGTTGAATGATTTCTCACCCCAAAAAAAAACTGTTATTTATTTCATTCACCAGCTAGTTTGTCAGTATGCCACAATGACGTCGATTATTACTCAATTTGCATAGCTTAGTACCGACGCATAATATTACAATGTAGACAATCACGCAACATGCACTGACTGTACTATAAACATAGATCATTATCTTTTGCCCTAGTTATTGAAGCATTCAGTTTATCGCTGAGTTTGGGGGTCATCCATAAATTACGTCACACTTTAAAGGAAGGGGAGGGGCTCGACGCTGACGAAGTGTAACAATTTATAGCAAAGGATGGGAAAAATCATAAGTTTCGTGACGTTTAATTTAAACAATCTTAAGTATTACAACGCAAAATTTTATTTGTCATCGAAAAACTAAAAAACGATCTGTTATGTTCCTGTAATTTTTTTTTCAAACGTTTAATTTGGTGATGATATTATGAACAAAATATTTTAAATGTAAATAAATCAAATTTCGAAATTGCTATTTTAATTTAATAATTAATCTAGAATTAATTAATCACACTAGGGAGTAGGAACAAAAATGTGACCAGCTGTGACAAAGACGAGGTAGCCAAACAAATCATAAAAAATCGTGTGACGTAATTTATGGGTAGCCCCTTGTGACAATCCATGCCACAGGTTTATTAGGCTTGCTGTAAAATATGGGGTAATGTGGGCTGCGGGGCATTTGAAATCTGGTTATCGATAAATAAACGTCACAAAAGTAAAACCAACAGTTAGTTTATTTGTTATAGAACTGGTTATTTTCGACCGTTTGACGACATAAGACTGCGTATAGTTAGACTCACTAATGTGTATATACATAATACTACTGGTCTTCCTGCCGGCTTGCGTAAAGCAGGCTCTACTCTGCAGGGTCTACTGCAAGTTTTTGGCGTACTCGATTATATCGTATGGAATACAAACGTGTATCGTTGTAGTCACCAGATGGCGCTTTCGAGTAAGTTAAAAAACTCGCACTTAGGCCACTGAATAGTTCTGTATCTTCTCAAAAATCACATGATACCGCTAGGTTTATAAGAGAAAGCACTCGAAAAGTCAACCGAACACCATAGGTTCATAAGCGGTAGGTTCAAAATACTTTGTTTTTTTTTTTTGTCTGGAATAAGGATATAGGCGATCGTCGATTAGGTTATTATTAAAAAGGATCTAAAAAGAACAAATGTAATTGAACTGTTTTCTGTATGACATAGAGTTTGTATATTAGTTATATTTGATAGTATCTCAAATTCTGCATTCAAATATAGTATTCAGTGTAAGTTTCCTTAGTTCATAGTATCATATAAGTCGTTGTTTGTCCCCAGACGAGCGGCGGGTGTGCGGGCGGGGTGGGCGCGGGCGGGAGCGGCGCGCGCGGGGGCTCGCTGCGCACGCCGCTCGCGCGCACGCCCGTCACCTTCAATGCCTCGCAAGTCGCTAGTGAGTATCAAGAACTTTACTTTGTCTAGCACTCGCCTAACCAACACGATAACCCGACAGGAAGACTCCTCTAGGAACTTCAATCATTGTGTAACATTAGTTGTCACACGTCCGCATCGTTCGAGTGCCGTCACGCACGTGCGCCGGCTGCGTATTTTATCACAGCCACAACACTACAAAGCTGTTTGATACCAGTCTTCTCATAGCAATCTAATTTATCACTAGAATAGATGATAAAAGAGTAACCAGCTCTATCCGGTTTGTGAAGCTGCTGAAGTACAAAGCTTTTTCAAGTCTGGATATTCATACCTTTTACAGGACACGTGGATTTTATCTGCAAAGACTTTAAATCGGAGAGCAACTGATTCAGTCGCCGTCTTTGTGTAAGGTAGGAAATGTCCATACTGCACACAAACTGATTGTAATGTTAACTTGTTTCTTTTCTCCCCAGAAGCGAAACTGCAGGCGGCGCTATCGGAGGAGAGCGGGGGCGGCAGCACGACGAGCGGCGTGAGCGGAGTGAGCGCAGTGAGCGCGGTGAGTGGAGCGAGCGGAGCGTGCGCGCGCTACTGGGCCGCCGCCAAGCTGCCGCACCTGCCCGCGCCCTCCTAGCGCCCGCCCGACGCCCGCCGCCTCGCCAAGGTATGACTCAGCACATTCAGTTAAACGCAATATCGGTTTTGACTAACCTGACGCCCAGAATTTTTTTCGTCGTCTCCTTTGTCAATCATATTTTAAAAAAAATATTATTACCACTCAGAAGTACAGTGACGGACTTAGGGCCTAAAGGATTTTCTAGTCAACGTTTTGATGATGCAGAGATAAAAGAAAATATCTACAAATAAATCATAAATAATTGGTACAAATAGACAAATGGCCAACTTTTTACAAATATATAATTTTAATTTTGAATGTATTATCGGTTGATTGCTATGCTGATTTCCTCGGGAATTACGCATTCTACAGAAAAATGGTCTGAATAAAGTAACAACACTGAAAGAAGTCAGTATGACGAGTGAGATATTGGTGAAGATTGCTATGAGCGTAGATTTCTACTGTGGCTGACACAATTGGGAACTGGGAGAGTGTATAATATAGGAAAACTTGGATTTGCACAAGCATTGTGTCCATGTTTGAAGGTAAATGATTCTTTAAACGAAACAAGACTAGCAGCATTTCTGTAAACTTTTGACTGACACTAGCCACATGGGTGCACCAGTTTCGGGTACTGTTCATGCGCAAGCCTAGATCCTTTACTTCAGTCATAAATGAAACGATCATACCGTCGAACTGGATTGTTGACAAACTGATTGTGGACACTGTCCACTTTACCAATGCTTCGAGGACTCCTAATGATGATTGCTAAACACTTATTTGAATTTATTGAAACACTAAAAGTATCAAACCAGGTTTTTATGGCTGTCAATTTAAATTTGTTTATAGCGTCTGGTATTTCGTCGATCCTCTCTTGATAATTCAACTGCAGGTCATCTGCATACAGATGGTACGCACACGGAAGTTCAATAGTAGTGATATTAATAAAAATAGAAAACAGAAGAGGAGAAAGAATGCTGCCTTGAGGAACGCCATTTTCCAATCCACACATGCGATATGAAAAATCCCCAATGTGAACTTACTGCTGAGGTTCTTTAAGGTAGGAGGTAAAACACTCCAGTGCTTCGGGAGAGAACATAATATAGGACAGAATGCTTAAGCTTATTTCGTGACTGACGGTGTTAAAGGCGTTCGTGAAATCGACCAACACTAGCACAGTGACTTTAGTATCTTCTAGTCCTGCTCTTATATCGCAAGTCACTTCAAAGAAATCAAAAACAATACTATTTCCTGGCCTGAATCCAGATTGCAAAGGGTTTTTATGGCTGAATTAAAATGCACAAACTTAAGAGTTGTTTGTTGACACACGCCTCAAGGAATTGGGATAGGAAGGAAAGAACCGAAATTGGTTGAAAGTGTAATTGGAAACTTTGGTTAGTGGACGAAAATAGGCTCTACACCATAGTGAGTGTTATACAGTGTAAAGGGAGATGTTGAGGGAGATGGCAAGTAGAAGGTGATCCAAGATAGTAACGATCATACCACTAAAGACATTAACACATCCCACCGCCTTGAATTTGATGGAGAGCATAATTTTTCGGTTCAACTGCAACGAAACGAAAAGAATTGATGTGAGGACGCATTAGACCAGAGATCAGAGACAGAGTTTGTTGTTTGTGGTACGCATAGTTGAGAAATGACGGTTGAGATCATCTAAGTCGATATAATTAGGAAGGTCTAAATGACACGTTTTGCCGATACCAAGTGTTCTAAAGAATTTCCAAATATCGACAGAAAAGGAAGAAAAAATATATTTTCAAAAAAATTTTGATGTTTACGTGGTTGTTATGGGGGTATGAAGATTACCAGAACAGCATTAAAGATCAATACCTTTTCGTCAACCGAAGTAGCATCCGTCATGAGCTCCCAATCTACGACAGATGCATCCAATAAATAATGATTATGAAACCTAACTTTGCCTGTCTTATTTCGTCTCCGTTATAATTTGTCTGGCGCCCCAATATTTTTATGGTCTGTTAAATTGAATAGACTTAGCGTTAACAAACCTAGCACTTGAAGGTATTTTTCTGCCCTCGTTATTTTTCGTCCAGAAATGAGTTGTCATCAAGTTGTATAAGTTGTAGAGTATGTTTGTAATGTAGTTTCCTCCCACAGGTGTCGTCCCTGGAGGCGGGGCGGCGCGGCGGCGCGGGCGGCGCGCGGCTGGAGCTGGAGCGGCGCTCGCTGGACCTGGAGCGCGAGCTGCGCCCCGACCGCGACTCCGACGTGTCGCTCGATGAGCGCGACCACCTCGTGTGATGACGTCACCGAGCGTCGTGACGTCACCGCCCCGGCAGATCGCTCGCTGGACCTGGAGCGCGAGCTGCGCCCCGACCGCGACTCCGACGTGTCGCTCGATGAGCGCGACCACCTCGTGTGATGACGTCACCGAGCGTCGTGACGTCACCGCCCCGGCAGATCGCTCGCTGGACCTGGAGCGCGAGCTGCGCCCCGACCGCGACTCCGACGTGTCGCTCGATGAGCGCGACCACCTCGTGTGATGACGTCACCGAGCGTCGTGACGTCACCGCCCCGGCAGATCGCTCGCTGGACCTGGAGCGCGAGCTGCGCCCCGACCGCGACTCCGACGTGTCGCTCGATGAGCGCGACCACCTCGTGTGATGACGTCACCGAGCGTCGTGACGTCACCGCCCCGGCAGATCGCTCGCTGGACCTGGAGCGCGAGCTGCGCCCCGACCGCGACTCCGACGTGTCGCTCGATGAGCGCGACCACCTCGTGTGATGACGTCACCGAGCGTCGTGACGTCACCGCCCCGGCAGATCGCTCGCTGGACCTGGAGCGCGAGCTGCGCCCCGACCGCGACTCCGACGTGTCGCTCGATGAGCGCGACCACCTCGTGTGATGACGTCACCGAGCGTCGTGACGTCACCGCCCCGGCAGATCGCCCGCATGTTCCTACCCTCGCCGGGCCCTATTGATCTCAATAAACTATGACTAAGTTATACGAGCGTGTAGTGGAATTGTGAGAGTACCCCCGACTTTTACCGTTTTCTATGTATTATTGACGTGAACGTTCGGGTGTGTCGGTGTTAGTGCCTGTGAGTCTCGTTAGCGTTAGGGAACCTCGACCACCGCTCGGGGAGCCATCCCCGACCGTTTGACCGATAACGACTCGTGAGCTTTCGAGGGCCGAATTTTTCGCGGCTCGTACGTCCTTGCGAGCGCAGCAAGCGAGCGAGCGATCGCACAAAAATTCCCCCTCGAAACCGTAGATTAAGCGAACTTGTGTGACTAAAATAATTTAACATTTTTCTACAGAATCAAATGTCATTCATTCATTTTTATTTTTTAAATAATTCGATTTAAGTTACATTTTTGTGTAATTAGTTAATTTGTTCTCAAGTGATATAATGAAGCTGTATTCGTAACGAAATGGTGACCTTATAATCGGAATTCTTAAAGGATATAAGGGTAGTTAGTTACAAGGCCTTTGAACCTAGGTTAAGGAGCTAAGCTACGCGATTTATTTTGTCGATTAGCGTAGTAGATGTTGTGATTGATTGATATGATTTTACACTATGATTTGTAAAGCGCTTATGTACTCCTACCAGTAGTTAATTATAATATTGTATCTTGGGCCATACACATGGAAAGTTACATTTATTATACAGCGCAGTTAAGTACATTTTACAGCATTTTTATTTTACTACATATACATATTATACACGGATGTTTGTCGTATATTTTTTGCTGTTGAAAGTCAAACATATCAAGGCGAGCCTTCAGTCCTGCCAGTTGTTGATCGAGGTAACTGATCGGGCACCGAACCTAGTCCAAACTATGTGTAAAGTTTACGTTTACGTTAGCTTGTAAGAATTGATTCAATGTATGTGTGGAGAGATTCTTGCGGTGTCACGATTGCTTACCTCGACGACGCCGAACAAAATTGTGTACTCGTACCATTTGTATTCGCATTATGCTTGGGATGTAGTCGAGTGGAGATAGTAGCTAGACGTATGTGAACAAATCAATTCTACTTTAGTCGAGTTTCTTTTTTAATGGCTGCTCGTCTAAATAGTAAGCGTAATGTGAATTCGCTTTAGAGACCTCGCAAACAGGTTGCGTTCCGCGATAGATTTTTGCGTCCAATGGAAACTATACCATTTCAACGGGACCCAGACCAGTGGGCCGCTAGTCTGTTTGCGCGGTACCTAACAACGTCCATGTATTTGATACAAACTGCGACAGTCTTGTAACTAGTGCAATATGTTTGACATAAAAGTTTAATTTCGTCTTCCTCATATATTATATTTGTAACATTTTACAAAGGGCCTATAATGTTTATTCGATTAACATGCATTTTTTATTATTTTTCAATTTAGTTCGTAGAATTTCTTGGATACATGTGTCTAGACTAGATACTGTAATGTAATACAAATGAAATTTATTATTTCGGTTTTGTGGGATTTTAGTACGAGCAAGCACTTATGCAACTTTATTTGTATGATATGAAAATAATATTAATGTGTATACAAATTAAAATGTTCAGTTTAATAATATAATTACGATAATTGGAATGTCTGATACTTCATTTCTCACTTAATAATGTAATGTACAAAGATTTTGGAAATATTTTAATGTTTGATACCCTATATAATAAGCAGGATAATTCCTGCGCATTTTATATATAGATGTCGACCAATTGAACAAAGTGAGGGTTCTATATTTACGCTACGGTGCCCTAAGTACTAAAGTTCCGTACGTGCTTGCTTCCCCGATTGTATTTTATCATTTGACGTATCTCACTATACTCAATATAGCATTTTTATTTCGATAATTGTGTTTAAGTTGACTGCCGTTTTCTTATAATTATGCTCAATGATAGTTTAATGTCCTAGTACTCTGGATTATCTAATCTAGACATTAATAAAATTGTGCGACGACCTTAGTTTATTATTTGTGACGTGAGGATACATTGATTGTTTGAATTACTTACCGTAAAATAGGATTATTTTGATCCTGGGCTGTAGGATCACTTTGGCCCAAACTTATTAACCAATGGAGACACGGGTCACTGTGTTTACTGTGTTTCTGTTGGTTAACGAGCTTGGGCCAAAGTTATACCTTAGGACCAAAGTAAACTTACGGTACTACGAATAGGTAAACTTGATACGATGCTCGTTTTGTTCGATTTGAGTTGGTTACTATCGTGATATAGCTTGACTCGGCTCTACAAGGCTATGTACTGCGTGTGCTGTTATTTTGTTTCACAATTTGTGTATCATCACGCTTCCCATAGCGTTTTAAGGTATTTAGTCAATTATTGTATAGCTTTTTTTTAACTTTGGAACTTGAGGGCTGAGGCGAGTCAATCAGCCTGTCCTCCAAACCGTGATAGTGTATGTTGTTCACATTTATGTTCTTGTATACTTTACTTACGACGTCGGCGTTGACTCTTTCCGGCTCCGCTTGGCATCGATCAGTATTACTCATTATGTTTCATCTCTCGACTCGCAATAAACTGCCAAGTACATATAGTTAAATTAAGAATTGTTTGCTATGCCAACACTATAGCAGAACTTCTAGTTACTACAAACATTATTAGCTTTCGTTGGAACGCATTTCTCTTATACCTAGTAATTTTTTTTGTGAAATATTTTTTGTTCTCATTTTATATGTAAAAGCTGGTGTTTCACCTCTTGAAACTCGTAACTACAATGTGAATATAAAAATAAATGAGTTATACAAATAAATCGTTTTGTTCATTTGTGATATCACCTGTGTAAGATTTAGCTGAAGCTGCAACATTCTTGTCGCTCTTCCTTCTCATAATTTGGTAAAGGCCGATTGATAGACGCTTTGTGGCCCACCCATGGCCCATCTTAGGAACCACACACACGCAACGGTTGGCTAGGAGGTACCTATTACGTATGGGGCCCGTAGGCCAAAAATCAGTACGGAATGTAAACATGACTTTTTAACAAACAAGAAATTTGTTTTGTTGTTTGTAGTGTCTTATGGTCTTGTTTTTGCGTGGGAAATCATCAAATAACTTCAGCGGAGCTGACTAAAAGCCACAGTATACCTTCAGTTTACCTTTATTTCGAGGGCTGCGGTTATTCATTCGAACAATCCGTAGCCCTGGTAGGCGTCATCCCTAACTGGTGCCTTGATGGCACCAGTTTTGCTGATATCTCTGAGGCGCGCATGGGACATAACCCGGGTTTGGTTCTTACCAGACGGCCGAGCGGCGAGCTACCTATGGCTCGGCTTTCGCAAACCCGCGCCTACGGTGTAGTCTCTTAAAACCTGGCGGGAGTGTATCGTTGACATGAAGTGACACCGTGCTGTGGTATTGTGGCCAAGCCCATAATCAGCAGTTTGCAACAGCCATTAGAATCATACGAGTACCTCGACACAAAGCCGTGACCTGAACAGCTACTCATCCTTTGTTATCGACTATCTAGCACGCGATAATACAAGTAGGTAACTTAGACGATTTATAAAGAAGTTTACTAGAAGCGAAATCCTCATATTAAACCTCTTCAAACACCGTAAATTCAGATAATTTCTTTGAAAATAGTGGAGCCTCTACAAATACTGATAAAGCAGCAAGACGCCTTACGTTTTATACTATTGAGAACGAATTGATAACAGCTGAAAATTACATTATTGTGTTAGAAAAGAAAGTAGTCTAAAGAGTACGGTCATCAGTACCGCTTAACCCGTGTTTTAACCCTCAGTTGACACCGAGATATGACGCGACGCTGCGCGAAGAGTGACTCAAAATATCCTTACTTAACTTTATTTACTGCTAGATACATATTTCTGAATGATCACGATGAAATGTTTATCTTTTCCACAATCTTTTCGAACTGACCCTTACTGCGAGAACATAAAGGCGCCGTCAAAATCGAATAGTCTTCACAGACCTAGACGTGCCATTGATTATACTTACCTACTTTAATATTACCGAGGTTTATGACGGAAACCTGTTATCTTCCTGCAATTTGCGTTGTTGTTGTGTTGTTGACAAAATAATAAAAAGATACAATTCGCAGTGAAATGTCTCGTTATTAGGTACGTTTTGCGACGTTCTCTCTATTCGAGGTCGTAAATTCGTATAGATTTTAGACTAGGCAGCCTAGAAAGTTCGCTGGTCAGGTGTCTAGATTGTAAAATTGTGGTCTAGACACAAGGCAATGTACCTATTAAGCAAAGTTCACGAAACATATTACATAATTTTCTTTTAAAGCAACTGTTCAGCGTTGTTTAAATATTAGAGTCTATGATTTAAAGAACTTTGTACACAATTTAGTTAGATTTAACTTATTTGATCAGCAGTGTCTTTGTGAAAACTTGACTTTCTTTTGAATTTGTTTTTGGTGGGGTAGCGTATACCCAGCAAGACAGATAATGCAGATAATTAATAATGTTTGAGTAATACCAATTCAGTCCAGCCTTTAGAACGGCCTAATGGGTGGATAGCCAACAAAAGGCGACTTGGACGAGATTTCTGTAAAAAACGCACTCGAATGTCAACTCCAAGGTCCATAACAGTTGTCGTCATTAGCATAGCATATAGCATAATCAGCCTTTTTAATGTTTCTACTGCTGGGGCTCAGGCCTCCTCTCTCTAGGAGAGGGATTGGGCCGTAATCACACACGGGCCCAGTGCGGATTGGTGAATGTCACATGTTTTCGAACATTTGGTTCTAGGACATGCCGATTTCCTCAAGATGTTTTCCTTCACCGTTTTGAGAGCAGTGGTGATGAAATAAATTACACAAAGTAATGAGCCTGACTGGGTTTGAACACGCGACCTACAACTCGTAAGTCGGGGCCGTTACCACTCGGCCATCACTGCTCTCATTGACATCATTGCTTGTTAATATTTTAGGCTTAACACTCAAGGATACCTATAAATCAGTGGATGTGGATATTATATAATACTTACTTTATTTGTTAGATTACAACTCAGTGCCTAAGCACTAACGAAACTAATCTTACGACACGTCTTGACTACAAAGTTATTTATATCTTGGGATTTTATGTTGTTTTATTTTATGTAAGTTTATATAGTTTTTCATAGGTATTACTAATTTTCAAAATAGTTCCACAATTGACCGACAAATCGGTGATCATACATAAACAAAAAAATGCATTTAGCCGAACATGAAACCTCCTTCTTTTTGAAGTCGGTTAAAAAAAGATAAAGCATAGGTAGGCAATCAAACCGATCTAGATAAGCAGATGGTTGATTGATGACCTTGATTGGTTTGATTGCAAATTGAGGTAAATGACCCTGTAGTCCTTTTACCTATAAGGTGGACCGAAGACCCTGTTAAACAGCGTGGGAATCCGCTGGATGAGTAAAAGTCCAAATGCTGTCATCTTTTGGCTGAAGTGGTGACGATGATGATGTTGATATCAACCGATATATTTTCCCAGATGAAGAAAGACATTATTATGAAGATAACAGCAGAGGCTACTGATAAAAATGCTATTCAAGTTAAACAATTCATTACCGCGGCAACCGCTACAGAAGGCAATGTAGTTTCTTTCCATTTGAGTCGAGTGCCAATGGATGATGATTAGATACGCGAGATACCTTTTAGATCTTTTAGATGTAGATAATAAACTCTAAGCAAATAGGTACTTCTAAGTGCGTAGGTACTTGACGAATATTATAAACACTAGATTTAGTAGCGGATGAAAAGGTAAGCGAAATTTGATTTCTAAGTACCTACCTGTCGGGGTCATGAAGGAATCGCCTTCATTTCAGCCAAAAGATGTATATTCCTGGACATCCACATAGACTTGCATCCACCGACCCTCACCAAGTATCGGTCGGGCCTTCCAACGCAGCATCTTCTGTTATGTAGTCGCCACTCCAGAACCTCTCGGCCCCATCACTGCCATTTAGGTTTGACGATTCTTCGGGCTGTCGGTAAGCTTAATGTCACTCAAAGGGCGAATTCTATGTTCGGAGTTTCGCGAAAGGAAACTCCGAACATAGAATTCGCCCTTTGGGTGACTAGAAAATGTAGTATTTATTTATTTAATGCTTTATGCACACAAAAAGTACAGAGGCGGACTTAATGCCTTAGGCATTTTCTACCAGTCAACCTTTGGGTGATGCAGAGAAAAGTAGTGGTAGGTGCAATAAAAGAGAGAGAAAAAGGCGAATACAGGAATAGAAATATGAGATGTAGTAGAAATATGAGAGTATAACCCTTCTTGCAGTCGGGTAAAAATACACCAGAGGCCCTACCCGAGCTCTTAACCCGATCCATTTGACGACCTAAACTGAACTGTTAAAGGGATGGAGCCTTACTTAGAGTGTATAGCTCCATCCAGTGGCGTAACTATATCATCTGAGACCCGTGGTAAATTTATTAAACAGAGCCCCAGAAGAATCGTATCGTTGTGATTTAATTTTAATAAATTTTGTAAAGTTGGTAATTTTGTAATAATTTTGTTACTTCTTCTGACCTCGCGGCCTCTCGGAGCGGAGGCCTCATTGGACCGGGGAGACCCGTGGCAGTTTTGCTAGCCTTGCCACCTTATAGTTCCGCTACTGGCTCCCTCAGGGTCGAAACCTACTGGGACCATGGGTAGTGTGAAAACGAAACCCGGGACCCTGGGACGAAGGCAACGAAGGAAAAGGAGTGGGGTTTAGTCAGTAAAAGTCTGACACTATCTCCCGCTCCGCCCAAGAGCGAAATTTGTCATTTAGATGATTTACCCACCAAAAAAAAACTTGCTCTTTCTCGCTGGCTCGCTTGACATTTTAACGTCATGGTAAAGCCCCTCCTCTTATGTCTTGTACTAACGGGAGTGTTAGACAGCAGGAGTGTAAGGCTTCGTTTTTACCAGACAAAGAATCGATAAGGATTGTACCACAAATGCAGTAAGTAATCAATTTCAAAACAAAGAACGTATAGTCAGTATTAGGTACTATGAAAGTCGCACTGATAAGTTTATTAGGTTTAATTACGGAATCAAGTGTGACAAAGAAGATTGGTCCTCCAGGCCGGGGCTGTAGGTAACGGTCCAAAAGTATGTTTTTGGAAAAATCTTTTCGATTTTCAAAATTTAGCCATTTACAGGCATTTTTGAGTCAATCACATATATCTCTAAGGGGAAGAACGTGTAAGAAACTTTAAGGACATTCAGAAGTCAGTGACATTAAGTCAGTGTCTAAACAGTTACAAAAATTAGGCCCAGCAGGGCCGAAGCCTACGTGGGTTTACTTCCGAAAGGGAAACCTGTGGTCCTGGAAGGCAAAGGGCAAAGGAGGAACATAGGTGTGGGTTCTAGTCAGTAAACCCCTTCTTGCTCCGCCCTAGAGCGAGAGAAATCATTGGATGATTTTCAACCTTTAATAAAATCGTTAATGTTAATACTATACATTATGAATGTGAGAAGGATGTAGCAAGACGTGCACGCTAAAAGCGTCCTGAGCTCCAAAGAAAGTAAAAACAATCCAAAGAACAAATACTTAGATAAAATAAACTGTGGCAGCTCAGATGACCAGTCCCAACCACATTATAGGAAAGGAGTCCTAACTGAAGGCCCGATCACGAAAACCTACTACCACGTATACTCAGGTATTAAGTACCAAGAACTTCTTCACAAAACAAGTCTTCATTATAAATATTTCACATCGTAAAGTGTTTAACGTTATCTGAGACCTTTTAAAATCAACATGATTTTAACATCAACAATAGCCACTTCAACTTTATTTAATTGTGTTTTAAACAATGTTAATCAATAACACATTAACGTTTATGAGTTTTGTACATTTTAAATTTACGAAGAAACACAGAACTAACCTAGATGCACGTATGTACGTAAATTGTTAGTGCTTAATTATTCACAAGGTTGATTTTTGTGATGGGGAGCAAGGGCATTACACATTAAACGTTGTAGCTACAGGAAAACAATCTTAGAAGGAACTCCATGAATTTTAGGGAATATCTGATCAGTATGCACAGATCAGCACCCCTAGCCAAGTTGATAATCTGCAATCGTTAACGCTAGTCAAAATGTATGGGAATGACATCATCTCAACGTTAAGTCACGTGGTCAGAACAAACGAATAGAAAATTCGTAGCCAAGTTCATATCTTTCAAAATGATAGAATGAATTGTTATCGTTTCTACAATGTTCAACGCTACATCCTTTGTTATCGTAGAACGACATTGTAGAACGAGCGACCGACTCAGACGCGACAATATGGCTTCCAACTTATCGTTTTCTACAATTGCTGACACCGAGGCGTTACCGATTGGAGAACAGAATTCGACACGAAACGATTGTAACTTGGCTAGGGGGGCAGGGCCTTACCATGTCAAGCGTGCGAACGAGAAAGATAGATGGTTCTATACATCGTATTTATAGCTCCATCTCTTTAACAATTCAATTTAGGTCGTCACAGGCACCGCGTTAAGAGCTCGTGGTAGGGCCTCCTGAAACAAATATGTAACTTACAGTCATCCAAAAAATGTACAATTTTTACAAAAAAAAAAATTATGTCAGTCTATCCTTTTTCTGGTATGTATCAAAAAAGTCTTTTGGACTAACTAAGATTGAGCACTGAAGAAAAACAACAAATCACAATAAAGCTTTTCTCATTATGTAATCAATCATATCCACAAAATGTAATTCCCCGGATCGCTCAACTCTCAGCCGGACAGGTGGGTGCGAATTGTTTCCTGTTGCTGTTGCTGCAAATGCTTACGACTGCGAGTGACACTTATCTACTAAACGATGCAACGACTCCACAGCTCGCGTCGACCTTCTCGAGCAACCGCGTTTGTCGGAGACAGTACACTGTCGTCCGCCATTGCTGTCACTTCGCGCGCAATTTCGGTTGTCGAACGTCGCGCGTTGGCGGGAAATTTTTATATTTTTTTTTTTGGTTTTGTGTCTGTGGTTATGTGAATAGTGTAACAAGTTTGTGGATGTTAATGTGACTTTATTTGCTGGTAAGTTGAGCAAGTCATTTTTAAGGACATAATTATAATAAATTAAGATTTTAGGATGAGTACTAAAAAAAAAAAACTTCTTAATTTCACTTGCAAAATACTCGTAGTTAAACGTAATGAAAAGAAAACTTAAAAAATCTTTTATCATAAAACAATATTTTTCTCAAATACCACCGTTTAAAGCCTACATAATATAACATAACAGATACCTACTCTACTATTTTCCTGCCTGAAATACAAATAAGAACATAAATAAATTAAAAAAAAAAACAGCTGGTTGCAGGTTAGTTCTTTGAATACGTTAAATGAAGCATGAAGTACAAATTCACCTTTAAGTCTTATTTTTACGATTAATTGTTTTTTCCTACAGTTGCAAATTAGAATTATTTCGTTTATAGTTCTGTGTAGCAGATTGGCATGGTGTTTAATGACTGCATTTGTTACTGACAGACAGTTGACACTAATTTCTTATAAAATTATACTATAATGAGCGAAACATTAAAAAGTAATTGAGAACCTTCTTGAGAACCGTGTTATTAGTTATTACAATTTATAATGGTTATTAAGCTAGTCACTATATCAGTAGTGTTGAATGAAACTTAATTTGAAATGTAATTGTATCTAACTAAATCTTAATCGATTTTGTTAATTTTTAATTTCTGTTTAATAATGAGCTTGACATCTTTGCTCGACATTAAAAATCGAAGTCAAAAAAGTTAGGTACAAGATGAAACTGCGAATAAACGTTGTAGGTGTTATTTTGAAAGTAGAAAAAAAAACCACTAAAGTTATACTGAAAATATATTTTTTTATTGATAATTTCTTGTATATGTCGCCGGACGAAATGACAGACTCCGTATTATTGCAATAAATCTGTCCTAGATTATAATTTCTAGATATATTACGATAAATCACATCCAAATTCATTAGTTTCTGACATAACCGTGTCATATAAATGTTTTACAATTTCTCGCTATATTTTACAATCTTACAGCGTTTGCAATTTTCCGGTGATATATCGCACTAAAAAATACAATAGATATGTAATTCAAAATTCTATAATTTTACAGAATCAACGAAAAACTGAATATTCACTTCCTATTGCAGCTATAAAAAAAGGAACGCTTATAATGTTTTTAAATTAAATTCAATTAAGAATCGGTTTACCAATATTAATAAAAAATATAGTTAAATTATTTAAGAATTTTGAGTTATGACTGTATATTTCCACATAAAATGTTTAAAATGAAATATTGTTTTTAGTATGTCATTATTTTTGAAATATTTGGTGTTACTACACTTTAATTTAATATTTTTTCTGCAGTTTCAGATATTGTTTTAGAGTTACAACAAAATTATTTTTGAAAACTATTCTCGATATTTTTAATTACTTTTGATATTAGGATCTCCTTAAATCTTTGATCAGGATATTAATAAATAAAACCAGATTGTGTTCTTATTCTTAACAACATTTATAATTGCAAATAAAATTAATCTTCTAAAACAAAATAGTAATTTCAGATAAATGTAACAAAAACAAAACACTATATAATTATTTTATAAAATAATATCTAAATAAAACTTCATAAATATCTTATTTATTAAGTTATAAATTACTGTGAGAAGTAGTTCACAGATTTCGATTTCGTGTGCTTTGCTGGGGACTGCCCTGCGACCAGCATAATTATAAAATAAATTCTAATAATAATTTTTATTATAACTATCGGTGAGCAGATTTGTTTTCTTTTTTTAACTTAATCGAAAAGTGTGTTGAAAAAAAAAATTGTGGTCGAATAAAATCACTTTTGAATTTGCTGGCAAAAATATTTAGCACTAGTGTCATATCAGTTCGGCAGTTGTTTTTCTTAATGTTTTTTGTTTTCACTATCTGAAATTCCAATGACAGAAGTAAAACCATTTAAAATTCCATTATTCTCAAGAATTCGTGGAACCAGAAACCTAACCAAGTATCAAGTAAACAGAATTAATTTGTACGCTCTATATAAAATGAAGATATTTACTGAATACATTTACAGTCAATTTGTGTGGAGGTGTTATTTTCATGTTTTCTTATGTTTATTTTTCCATCAAATATACCTACATTTAAGATCAAGTAAAGGTCATTTTGACTGTCAAAAGAGCATTGGCCCAATCCCCTACAAAAAAGGATGAGGTTTTAGTTAGGTTACGTGTCTAACAGGTAATAAGATCTCTGTTTTAATGAGTTCTTTACTCTACTTCAAAAAAGGAGAAGGTTCTCATTTCGTCCTAATCTTTTTTATGTATTTCATCGATTATTCATTTATTAAAACCGTACTTGTAAAAAAAAACATTGTACAAAGGCGGACTTAATGCCATGGGCATTTTCTACCAGTCGATTAATTAAAATGTAATTAACTCACTTTTTTCATTAAAAACACACTGTAAATAAAACTAGAAAGGGTTAGCTATCTGCTCAGCTGAGTTCAGATGCTCAAGTGAAAAAGAATGAAAAGAAAAAATAAAGAGTGAATAACTTACTTTAAAAAAAAAAAAAACTTTTTCATTGAAGTGCTTAAGTTGAGGAGTGGCTGGAAAGGCAACACAGCGTCCTTACCTTCCGCATGACGCAGGTCCTCACCGGACATAGTAAGTTCGGGAGGTTCCTTGTGCCCCGCTTGGGCAGAGCAACGCCGTGTCCTCGTAGGGGCGATCGGCGGCGGTGATCTCTCGCGCCGAGCCTTGGTACAGGCCATGGTCCGAAGCGAGGAGGAGTGGCAGGCGGTCGCCTCCTTCTGCGAAGCAGTAATGCTAGCAAAGGAGGCGGCCGATCGCGTGAGCAACAGTCCTCACGCCCCAATCGTCGCCGGGATTCCGATCCCGATTTCCGGCCATCGTAGGCGCAGGCTTGCGGACGGCGAGCAATGGGTGGCTCGCCGTCCGACCGTTCGGTAACCGTCCGGACCGAGTCCAAGTCGTCGACGGCGCGTGCTGTTCCACGCGCGCCTCAAGGAGATGTCAGCAACTGTAGGGGCCTAGCAGGGTCGAAGCCTACTGGGGCCAAGGGTCTGATTCTGAAAGGAAGACTCGGCCCTGGTACTCCCGCCCCGCCCAAGGGCGGGGATGTCATAAGATAATTTTCCCAACAAAAAAAAAAGTGTTAAGTTCTCGATGAAAATACCAAAATTACTATATAGTTGCCTATAATATTTGAGGATTCCTCATGGATCCAATCATCAGAACTGGATTCTGAAAAAAATGGCACTATTCGGAGAGCATATCCTCTAAGAGGAAAAAAAAAATTTGCAGATCGGTCCATAAACGATGAAGTTCTGAGGTACGAGTAACACACATAAAAAATAAAAAATACAACCTTCTCCTTTTTGTTTGAAGTCGGTTAAAGTGGCAAACTTACTCACTGACATATCAGCGCACAGCCGGCTACTGGGGCTAGAAGCGTGAAATTTTGCACATACACATTTTTATGTATATATACTTTTATATATTTATAAGAGAGGTTTTTCTAAAATTGACCAAAAAGTGATGGAACGGGTCTCCAAAAATTGTATGGAGAAATCCTACTTTCACGCGGGTACAGCCGCTGCTAGAAGCAAGTATATTGTATACTATTTGCTTAATGTATTAAATTAGTTACATAATACACTAACTTCAAAACTATCAGGACATTGTTTAAATGTTCCGTTACAAGATTGTTTAAGCTAGTTGAACCAAGTGCTCTATCAACATGTTTGAAACCAAAATAAATCTATGTTATTGCCTGAAAGACCGAAAGGCGTCATAATATTGGATCTGTAATTCTAGAATGATTAGCATTTATAATGTTGCCACTGCTGGGACACAGGCCTTCTCTCTAGGAGAGGGAACGAGCCGTAATCCACTACGCGGACCCAGTGCGGGTTGGTGGATGTCACATGTTTTCGAATTTTTGGTTGTAGGATATGTGCTGGATTCTTCACGATGTTTAATTTTGTTAGAGAACAGTGGTGATCTATTGTTTTATATTTCTATGCTGGTGACCTAGTTGTAATGGCCCCGACTTACGGGTTAGATAATATCAAATTGGATACTTTCTTAGTAACAATTTGTTACGATGGGTATAGTTTCTACTGACATAGAAAGATTCTACCGTCCGTGTACAGTCACGAGCTGTAATAAAATAATACATTGTCGTTTCTTCTAGCTATCTTAAATTCTGCCATTCAATAAATAGGTGTACGACAATCTTTTCTTAGTTACCTGACCATCAATAAGGTAATTTAGAACAAATTGTCGTACCTACACTTATTTCTTGAATGGCAAAAGTTAAGACAGATAGAAAATGTATGTAAAATAAGATATACATCGCTCGTGACTGTACTAGTGTAGTACTCCGCGCTGTGTAGAGTCATTAGTCATTATGTTATTTATCTGTCTTTTCTTGAGTAAGTGAATACCTAATAGGTACATACACACATATAATTGTTTAAATCTACCTACTTTCAGTCAAAGTCAAAGAGCTATTTCCTCATGAGAATTCTTTTGTCTAATCACCGTAATTTCTTTAGTTTTAAGCGTGTTTGAGTACTTATAAACACATATTGCTTTTAGTCACTTTTAATCAATATTATGTCGTTCCACTTACCTACCTTTACGTTTTTATCTATTGGCCTCCTTCGTTTTGATGTCGAGAGTCAAAATTGATCGTACATGAATGATTAATTTCAAAACATTTCAGTACATGTTGGGAAATCTATTATACGAGTCGGTCAGTGAAAAATACTACATACGTCTCAACATCATCATCTTTTCAGCCGAAAGACGTTCTCTATTTTACATAGGCCTCCCCCAAGCCGCCACTTTGAAAGGTCCTGTGCGTCTTGCATCCGTCGGATTAAAGCGACCCTCACTAGGTCATCGGTCCACTTTGTGGGAGGCCTTTCAACGCTGCGTCTTCCGGTACGCGGCCGCCACTCCAGAACATTTCAGCCCCAACCGTCATATCCGTTCTACGAGCAATGTGCCCTGCCCATTACCAGTATTACCACTTAAGTTTGGTGATTCTTCGAGCTATGTCGTTCTCCTGCGGATATCTTCATTCCTGATCCGATCACGCAAGGAAATTTCAAGTTGTTGCTAGGGATCAGAAGTCCAGAAGAAAACTTATCATAATTGTCGTAAATCCTAATCTTGTAGCACAACGTTCAACATTCTTTTAAATAAAAAGTTCGGTCATAGAAAACACAAGCATTCTGATAGAAACTTAAAAACAATTCTCATCAATACTACTTCATAGTTCGAAAGTTTTTCGAGGAACATGTAACTCTTGCGGACCACAAGTGGTCTGCGGACCACAGTTTGGGAACCGCTGCTCTAAGGTGAGCCAAAGAAATGTAGTACATGCATACATACACTAGCAAAACATAACCCTCCTTTAAGAGCAGTGAAATAATGAAATAAAATTTAAATACCTAATAAGAATAAATAAAATAGTTAAAGTCCGCCTATGTACCACTACTGTACATGAAGTTTAAATAAATAAATAAATAAATAAAATCTTTTACTGGTTTGTGGAGTTTTGTTACTTTAGTACTATCAATTTAAAGCTCGCTGAAAAACATGAGTATAAATAATATTTGCAAACAATCTCCGCCAGGGATTTTACTAAAGTGTAGTGATGTACCGTATAGTGATCACAGGTATCGGATGTTAGTCACCTCTCGCGTCATACAGTGGCTGTAAATGGTCCGCCCCCGTCTAGCTGTGGGTCTGGTTTGGAGTGGGGCCATTTTGGCGCATATTGTAAAGAGTATCCAGCTGATTGGCATTGGTTATTCGTAACAGTGTTAATATATATATACTACATTTTGCTACAATTGGAGAAAGTTTGTCATTGCGACCGAGGCAGAATTCTATGTGTGTGTGTTATGGAACCAAGTGCTGCATTCACAAATTCCACGTGTATCAAACGAAGTTTTTCAATTTACTTACAAAAAAATAAATAAACGGGGGTTGACCGGCGACTGGTGGGGGGTCACTTAGCATCCAGCTTGACACGATAAACGTAATAAATTGTGGCGAGGGTAAGTTCACGCACTTTTACGCACTAATGTGGAAAACAGTAAATTGCGTGCCTAAAAGCGGTAGTGATAAGAGCGGGTTTTTGAGTAAGTGTATTGAAAAGTAATTTGCAAGCAATCCCCGGCTGGGACTTTACAATAGTGATCACAGGTATCGGATGTTAGTCACCTCTCGCGTCATACAGTGGCTGTAAATGGTAGCTGTGGGTCTGGCTTGCAGAGGGGCCATTTTGTATTGAAAAGAGTATCTAGCTGATTGGCATTGGTCATTCGAGAGTGTGGAAAAAGTTTGTCATTGCGACCGAGACGGAATTCAATTTATGTGTGTTATCGAGCAGAGGGCTGCAGTGACAAATTACCATGTGTATCAAACGACGTTTTTCGATACACTTACTAAGAAATAAATAAATGGGGATTGACGCGTGACTCGTTTGAGTCGTTTAGCGCCCAACCTGATTCGATAAATACAATAAATTGCGCACTTTTCCGCACTAGTGCAAAAACAAGAAAAAAGCTTGCCTAAAAGCGAGAGCGTATGAGTGCGAGTTTTCGAGTAAGTGTAATGAAATATAATTTGCAAGTAATATCTGGTAGGGACTTTACTATAGTGATCACAGGTGATGGATGTTAGTTACCTCTCGCGTCATACAGTGGCTGTAAATGGTCAGCCCCCGTTTAACTGCGGGCTTAGCTTGGTGAGGGGCCATTTTACAGTGAAAAGAGTACCTAGCTGATTGACATTGGATATTCGTGAGTATGTCAACATAGTATATTTTGCTACAAATGGAGAAAGTTTGTCAATTGCGATTTTGGCGGAATTCTATGTGTGGGTTTTATGAAGCCGAGTGCTGCAGTGACAAATTTGTAGGTGTATCAAACGCTAGCGGCATAAAGGCTCTATCAGTACATTGACGGACTCACGAATAGCTGATGCCAATCGGCTACGTACTCTTTTCAATACAAAATAGCCCCCTCTCCAAGCCAGACTAACGATGACGAACGCGAGAGGTGACTAACATCCGACACCTCTTTTTTAGGTTGTAAATCATCTAATGACATCTCCCGCCCTTGGGAGGTGCGGGAGGGCGTGTTAGACTTTACTGAATAAAATCGATTCCTAGATTTTTCATTGCCTTACATTCCAGGACCGGGTTTTCCTTTCAGAAGCAAACCTATGGCCCTAGTAGACTTCGCCTCTTCTGGCCCCCTAAGGTTTGCTGACATCTCTTTGAGGCGTGCGTAGAACACTACGCGCCGTCGACGAATTGGGTTCGGTCCTGGTGGTTACTGGACGGCGAGCTACCCATTGCTTGCCGTCCGTAAGCTCACGCCTACGGTGTCCGGAATCGGAATCCCGGAGGTTGGGGCGTGAGGGACGTTCACTCGGACGTGCGCGTGCGGCCGCCTCTTTTGCTGGCATTACTATTTCGCAGAAGGTCCGACACCTGTGATCACTATAGTAAAGTCACTGCCGGGGATTGCTTGGAAATTATTTTTTAAGACACAACCCGCTCTATATCCCTCCTGCTTTTATGCACGCAATTTAATGTTTTCCGCACTAGTGTCGAAAAGTGCCCGAGCTCACCCAGTCACAATAGATTGTATATTTATCGTATCAGGCTGGGCGCTAAGTGACCCCTACGAATCGCCGGTCAACCTCTGTTTATTTATTTCTTCATAAGTGTATTGAAAAACATGGTTTGATACACGTCGGCAATAATTTGTCATTGCAGTTTCTTGACTCTAAAACGACCTCACATTCGGCTTGTGCGTGTATTCCGCCTCACCTACAATGACAAATTTTTCACGCCTGCATCAAAATGACCTGCCCCCTAGCCAAGTTACAACCGTTTCGTTTCGATTTTCCTTTCGTTGATCGCCTCGAGTCGGCCATGCCTCCTATTCCTTTGTCCTGACCACGTAACTGAGCGTTAAGATAATGTCAGAATAAAGGAATCGGTGGCGTGGCGGCCTACTCGAGGCGATCGACCAAAAAAGAATCGGTGGTAACTTGGCTAGGGGGGCTGTTGCCAAATAACCATAAATATCTATGTAGGTATTTATTAGCGCGCTTTTAACGCACGTGTAGGTACATCCCATTGTTTGTTTGTTTTTTAAAACCATAATCAACACGACAGTAAAAGTCATAAAATCTATGACATCATTAAAATCATTACGTGTAAGTATTTCCGCTTGCGAGTTAAATGTTCTGACTCAGTTTTGAAAACAACCTTTTTAATAGCAGTTAAAGTACCTGCTGACTGTTATGTTGTTGACAGCATTTCACTTGTCACAAGGTCTTTGAGTAAGGGAGGGTGGGGTATATACGGACACCGGGTAATTTAGTAAGTCATTATCATCTTCTAGCTCTGGCCCTTGGTTATTTTCCGGTCGGTGTAACATGTTTTTTCTTCCATTCGTTAGGGTTTGTAAATCACAAAATTATAAAGAAACTAGTTTTTGCTTGCAGCTTCGCCCGCGTACATAAAATATAGCCTATGCCACTCAGGAACAAAGCAATTATCTATCAGTGAAAAAATTTTAGCAATCGGACCAGTCTTTTCAGAGATTACCTCATACAAACAAATAAAACAAAATAATAGTGTAGATCGATTAGTCTTAGGGCGTAATTCACCAATAAAACTAATCGCGTTTTAACGTTTGGCTCGCATAATCGCGATTAGTCGCTGTCACTAGTGTCACTTGTAAAAATACAACAAAAGAAAAATACAGACAAGTGACACTAGTGACAGCGGCTAAACGCTATTATGCGAGCCAAACGTTAAAACGCGATTAGTTTTATTGGTGAATTCCGCCCTTAGTAAAGTTTTAAATATATAAGTCACCAAATCTGTGCAGCAGTTGCTAGCTAATAATACCTGTCCGTCCGTTATTACCCATCCAAATTCGTAATTACCCCATACCTGTAATTTTTGTTTTCAAATGTTTATTACGACATGATAAGCTATTGAAAAAGAGACTTGCTAGCATGCAAATACAAGATACATTTGCATGTTACCCAAATGAGTATGATTCTCGATACCGAGATTCCCCCGTGCTTCGGAAAGCAAATTAAGCCGTCGGACCCCGCTGTCATTTGCAGGTATATCTTTGACAGTCGTTACAGGTGGTCAGAAGCCTGGAAATCAGACACCAGTCTTGCCAAGAGATATCGTGTTACCCAGTTACTGAGTTGTGAAGATAAGATAGAGTCTTTTTTTTAAATTGTTATACAGTACTGATTGACTGCGATCCCTCCTGATGCAATCGTTGATGATGAGGCGCAGTAATTTATTAAGAGCCTATTCACTCTAGCCTTGAAGGCACCTAAATTATAATCGGACGGGAAGTCCATCTAAAATAATGAGGCCCAACCATGAGCTCCTTTTACGACCTAAACTGAACTCCATCCCTCTTTCTCTCTCGCACATCTGACATTTTAACACTCATGGTAAGGCCCTTGGTATCCAGTTCTGACTGGAAGCCGATCCTATCATAATTTTTTCAAAATTATAGACAGACAGACAGACTTATCCACCGTAGGCGCCGGATTGCGGACGATGAGCAATGGGTAGCTCGCCGTCCGACTGTCCGGTAACACGGAGCCATGGGTGATGCGGAAGAAAACCCCGGGGCCCTGGAACGAAGGCAAAGAAGGAATAGGACTAGGTTTTAGTCAGTAAAAGTCTGACACGCTCTCCCGCCTCACCCAAGGGCGGGAAATGTCATTAGATGATTTCCCACCTAAAAAAAGACAGACGGACCTGAAGGTATAATATAGCATATTGGGGAAAAGTTGACTTCCTAGTTTTTAAAGGCTTTTTATTACCCTGATAAGGAATTGTAGTTGAATGTTTAATTTCGCACGGAAGCTGCAATTGTTCGAGAAGTCCACATAATTCACTGTTATGTAAACATATCGATAATATATTTTCATTTCGCCAAATTGTTGACGAATTCCTTACACACACTATTGTTAACTGTATCAGTAGACAGTTATTAAGTTAATTTTATGTATGATCTCTCTTTCAGTCAAGAGTGAATAAGTTACACTTAAGTGGCTCTTTTAGCCCACAGCTCATCTAACATGCGGCAGACATGTCCGCCCTAATCCTACTTTAGAGTAGCAACTTTTCGGGTGACATCTTTTATCTTACTTTTAGAGCGCAGCGCAGTATTGTGTTTCTTACGCGATCGGAAATTCGCTTTCATCCATTTTTTTTTCAACTGAAACCTTGAAAATTCGCGTCAAAACAACAGCGGTCTCGTCTCTTATCGCTGAAGCATGACAAAATGATTTCCATAACTTTCAGCTTGTGAGAAATTTGTTTCACGTGATGTGAAACCAAACCCATTAACTGTTGACTAATATTAACGTCAAAGTAATACCCCCAGGATGTAGGTATCAAGAAACGTGGACTCCGGCAGGGAATTCCATCCCTAGCTGTTGAACACTTTTCCTTTTTGGTGTGAAACATCTATTGATGATACCTTGACAGTAAAACCGATTCCATGCCGTGACAGCAAATGGCATGATGCCCCACTACTCCACTGCTCTCTGTGCCCCATCTGTCGGACATCCCTTGCCATCTAACATTTTTTTTAATCTATAAAAGAAATCCATACGGCAATCATTAGCTTTTCACAAGGATTGCCATACCAAAACGGCTTATGTGCTGCTGTTGTGAACGTCTTTTGGCTATTAGGGTTCCGTACCTCAAAAGGAAAACATGGAACCCTTATAAGATCACTTTGTTGTCCGTCTGTCTGTCTGTTTGTCTGTCAAGACCCTTTATCTTGAGAACGCGTAGAGGTATCGAGTTGAAATTAAAACCATATACTCAGGTTTGCGGTCTTATAGCACAGGTGTAGAAATAAATCTAAAAACAGTAAATTTGTAGTGACGTTATAAAATAAAAAATCTTTTTTGCGGTTCGGTAAAATCATCGAAACTCGAACTATTAACGTTAGTTTGTAAGGAACCCTCAGTGTCTGAGTCCAACTCGCACTTGCCCAGTTTATTTTTTGTTATTGAAAGGCTCGCGTTTGCCCACTATCTCACCTGATGCTAAGCAACAATGTGGTCGATGATGGAGCACGCTTGCATAGAAGCAACTTATTCACTCTTGACTAAAAGACGCCTTTATAGCTATCAGGAAACACAGACTCCGGCAGGAAATTCCACTCCTTAGCTGTACGCACGATGAATGTGACTGTATGATGATGACTTTATCGATCAAACCGAGGAGCGTAAAGGCTCCCTTAGACAGGCGCTAGGCGCGACGCGTTATTGCGACTGAGATGTGTCGACCATTTTTATAGAGGTTCTACGTTTATCTGTGATTGACGGACGGGGGTTAGATCCGATGCCTGCTTGGGCTGAGGGATTTTCCGTAGATCGCAAAGGGCAACTGAAGGATCATGGTTTTTTTTAAGTAAAATTCTAAAACTCCATCTTTCTCCACTTAGAGTGAGTGAAGTCATTTTATGATTTATCACATAAAAAAAGGTTTATTATCTGCACAATAATTTCTAGATTAATAGTTTATTTATTTATTTATTGCCAACTTACACATATATACACCACACATATAAATCATATGCACATATTCATTAATAGTGACAAGACAAAAAAAAGCACTTAAAACATTATTAAATAATAATGTCAAAATAGAAATAATATAATACCTACTAATAATGAAAAAAAAATCAAAAAGAAAATAAAACTTACAATAACATGCCTTTTAGAAGTTATTGTTGATATTGTGAAGATATTGCTGGGAGTGGCAATGGACTCCTGGTAGCTGCAGTGTTTAGGAGTTCAATTTCGGCACTTGCGAAGATGTTCATAGTAACGTCAAACAGCAACGTGTGTTTTTTTTTTTCTTTTTATTTTTTAGGGACTTTAATCTCTAAGAGCATGTCAGCCCCATCATAACCTAACCTAAGTTTACAATAACAACTTAACTTAGCAATCAACACAATTGATTAAACATTTTGTTAACAAGCTTTAACTACCGACACATTGCCATGTCAAATGTGATCTTAGCAGCATCACTTCTAGGATCGGCCAGAATTTCAAAGAAAAATCCTATATCAATTTTATTGATCTTTCGTACTTTTGCCAGTAGCTCCCTACCCGTTTGATTCTTGAGCAACGTGTGGTTGATGTGGGTTAAGGTTAAGTACAGTGGACTGGTTCAGCAGGTTATGGCACAGGTCCGTGGTAGTGTATGCCTGACGGGATGTGGAATGTTAAAGGAGACCTACTCAAGCAACGAAGAATTGAAGTGGGAGCCATGAATTAGGCGGATAAAATACTTATCCAAAGAAAGATTTCTTTTAACTTCCAAACTTTGGTAATTCACCATACGTAGCACTAATGGTGTCGGGAACATGACCTGTACCATGACGTTTAAAGTAAGATAGTTTCATTCTTATTTCCAGTGTGGGTAAGAGATGGCGCTAGACAAACTGTATAGCTCTGTCTCTTACCCACACTGAAATAAGAATGCAACAATCTCACTTTGAACGTCATGGTAACCCCTCTGGTATGGGTAGTAACCATACCATATAATTATTTGCTATTTTCTTGCGATGGGACATAAGCACATGGCAAGCAGGAAGTGAAACATACTAAAATACATATTTGTATAAATAAATGCTTTATATACGTATATAGGTATATAATTTTCCCATTATGTATTTTGTAGCAAATACAACAATGAATTTCAGGTGAAAATTGTACAAAATTGTTTGTTTAACAAAAACATAAGTGCCTAGTATTATTTGTCCATGTGTTTCATGTCACAACAAATGGTTAAATTTATTTTCATCGCATTGTAAGTATAGGGTAAGTGGGTAATCAGCCAATTTCTAACATAAATTGTTAGTGTTACTTACATGCCCGCCAGGGCTGCCTTGTTCGAAAGAGTTACCGTGACCCTTGGTCCCGATAGGCGTCGGCCCTGCTGGGCGTGGGACACTAGGCGCCGTCGACGATTCGGGCTCGGCCCGGACGGTTACCAGACGGCCGGACGGCGAGCTACCCATTGCTCGTCGTCCGCAAGCCCACGCGCCTACAGTGGTGGGAAGTCGGGGTCGGAATCTCGGCTGGGGCGTAAGGAAGTCCGTTTCCTCACACGTGCGGCCGCCTCCTTTACTAGCATTACTACTTACTTCGCAAAAGGAGGCGACCGCTTGCCATTCCTCCTCGCTCCAGACCATGGCCTGTACAACGCGAAAGGTCGCTGCAGCTGATCGCCTCTACGAAGACACAGCGGTGCTCCGCTCCAGTATGCTCCACCGTTTCCTCGGGGTGGTCCACACAACAAAGGAACGCAAGGGCCGACTGATGGAGCACGAGTGGGTTTTAGTCAGTAAAAGCTTGACTTACATCTAAAAAAAAAACAACTTTTTTTTCTTTAATAAATTATTATTATAGGAACATTGTCATCAAGTAATGTTGACGTGAATACACGAGGAGATTGATTGTGATGATTCAAAAGTCATTAAATTAAAACATGAAATCAACACAAAAGAATGTTTTAAAAAGTCATTATGTTTTAAATATGATTTTATGTTTGCAAATTGTTTGTGCTTGCGTCATCATCAATTCAGCCATGTGTCCTTCGGCACGCCATAATTATGGCGGTAAGTTCCCTCTTTGAGGAGTAGCTGGAAAGATCTCACGACGTCCTCACGCCTCAGCGCTGCGTTATTTTTACTTTTTAGTTAAATATCGCAGCATATGCTGAGATAGGAGCCTTTTTGGCCTCGCACAGGTCTTTTATTTTTATATTTTAATATTGTTTTCTTTTATTTTAAGTTAAGTATTTATAGATTAAGTATTCTTTCTTTCTTTCTTTTTCACCTTCCGCATGACGCAGGTTCTCACCGAACATGGTCAGTTCGGGAAGTTCCTGCACCGGATTCGTGCCGAAGTAACGCCCGGGTGTCATCACTGTGTGGACCGCCCGGAGGACACGGTGGAGCACAAGGTAGAGGTGTGCCCCGCCTAGGCAGAGCACCGCCGTGTCCTCATGGGGGAGATCGGCGGCTACGATTTCTCGCGCCGGGCCTTGGTACAGGCCACGGTCCGAAGCGAGGAGGAGTGGCAGGCGGTCGCCTCCTTCTGCGAATCAGTAATGCTAGCAAAGGAGGACGCCGTACGTGTGAGGCAACGGTCCTCACGCTACAGCCGCCGCCGGGATTCCGATCCCGATTTCAGTAAACGCGGGCTTGCGGACGGCGAGCAATGGGTAGGTCGCCGTCCGACCGTCCGGTAACCGGTCGGACCGAGCCCAAGACGTCGACGGCGCGTACTGTTCCACACGCGCCTCAAGGAGTTGTCAGCAAACCGTAGTGGGCCAGCAGACTCGATGCCTACTGGGGCCAAGGATCTGTTTCTGAAAGAAAGGTTCGGCCCCGGTACGAAAGGCAACGAAAAAACAAAAGCGGGTTTTTAATCAGTAAAAATCTCAGTAGAGATACTCGTCCGCCCAAGAGCGCGAAAAGTCATTGGATGATTTCAGACCTAAAAAAAACTGTCCAATTGCTATGTTATACAATAGTTAAATTGGTAATTTTGGGCTGAATAAAAATTACTATGGCGTCAAGTTCTAAATCTTAGGGATTCATTTCCTGATGGGTACAACCTGGGAATCTTTAAGTCAAGAGTGAATAGGTTACTTCTAGGTAAGCGCGCTCCATCGTCGACCGCATCGTCACTTTCCATCAGGTGAGATAGTGGTCAAGCGCGAACCTATCAAGAATAAAAAAAGAATGACAAGTTAGATATGTTTAATAATTAACAATGGTGGAGGTAAATTCACAGATTGGCGCAAGAGTATTGACGAGAATAACTCCATACCATATCTACTCATGTGTCCATACTTTGAATGGCATAAACTAATGGAGCTACGAACATGTCACTAAATATGCTATTGTGTTCTTATTCACTGAACACAATACATATTTCCCATTTAACTGCTAAATAGTGCTAATTAAATAAGGCAAGAACTAAGGTAGGTATACTGATTGCGTCTGTAATATATTTGAAAGACTTAATTTTCTTTGTTACTTTAATAGGTATTCATTTATTTTTTTATATACCTACCTATGTCTTAGCCATGTCATATAACACGCCGTATCACAAGTAGGCGCGCCGGATTAAAAAAACGTCGCTGTCATGTAACGCGGGTACCTCACGTGAAGCCAGATTGTGTTAGCGATACGTTTTACAAAGCAGCGTCCAATGTTTAGCTTTATTGTCAGCATGAAGCAATGTAAGTTACAAGCTTAGGTAGAGTTGGTCTGCGGAGTTTAAAATAACCTAACACGAACGTGAGGTGGCCGCATTATATTACAGTGATGTTTTTTTATCCGGCGCGCTTATTTGTAATACGGCGTGTTATACGAAATCGCTTCGATGTTTATAGAGGGCACTTTACAAGTTTTTTAAACACAGGTAGTGATTGCGTACGTTTTTTTGTCACTGATTTCTTATTCTGTGTCACTGGCAATTAATGCGTTCCACAGACATGCGGATTGGACGGTACAGCCCCCCTAGCCAAGTTACAATCGTATCGTTCGCGCTGAACGCTTCGAGTAGGCCACGCCTCCGATTCCCTTGTTCTGACGTCATCTCAACGCTCAGTCACGTGGTCCTACATACACGCCGTACATCATACAGTAACATGTATTAAACTCATTCACGAATAATTTGAACCAACATAATCGGGTTTTTTCTAACCATAGATAAAATAAAGGAGTTTTTTTAATATTTCTATGTTTTATTTGGTAATAGATATCTAAAATAAAAACTGTTTGATCTCTTATCAGTCATCAATATTTTATCAAAAAACATTGGGAATTAAGAAATCAATGAATGAAATATGTAGATAATATTATTCTTACTCAAGTTGATACGAATTGTGTAATGTTACGAAAGACAAATATAAATTATTACTCATGAAATAAAACTAAAGCAGGTAATTACTCTCTGTATCAACAAAGATAGTTATTGTTTGTGTGAAGAAAACTATGACATCAATGCTTTTCGCTGCTAATGCCCTGGGGCCTTACCATGACATGTTAAAATGTCAATCGTGAATAGGTTACTTCTAGGCAAGCCTGCTCCATCGTTGGCCACATCATCGCTTACCATCAGGTGAGATAGTGGACGCGGGCTAAAAAAAAATACACTCTGTACAATATTTCTCCATCAATTTAACAGTTCAGTATAGGTCGGAATAGTATATTTTGATACAAAGTTTGTCATTGCGACCGAGGCGGAATTCACACGAGCCGTAGGCGAGTGTGTTATGGAGCCGAGGGCTACAGTGACAAATTTGCACGTGTCTCAAACGACTTTAAAAAAATACACTTACGAAGAAATTAATAAACGGGGGTTGACCGGCGACTTGCGGGGGTCGACGCGCGCCCAGTCTGATACGAGAAATGTAATTACATTGTGATGGGGGAGAGCACGCGCTATTTCTGCACTAGTGCGGAAAGCAGTCTATTGCGTACCTAAAGGCGGTGGGATAAGAGCGGGTTTCCGACTAAGTGTATTGAAAAATACTTAACTCCTCGGGGCGCCCGGGGGTATTATTATTACGTTATTGCGCGTTTTTACATAAATCACCAAAAAAAGAAAAAAATATTTTTTTCTAGATTTTTCTAGGAAAAACAAAAATACAGAAACCAATATTTTCGGCTAAAAAAAAAATCGTACAAACATGTGTACAAAACAACAATTAAGATTTTTTCAAGGTCATTCAAGTTGTACAGACGTATAAACAATCGGCGCTCGAGGGGTATACTTTATTACTTAAAATACACTACTGTTTCTAGAACGCAACCATAGTCAAGTTCGCAGTAAAATGATGTGTTTAGCTGTTGGCCACAGAAACTATCAAGATGTATCAGTCGGCACTCTCACAGTCTCATAAACTATAATACACGCAACATTCTATGTCACCTTATCAAAGAGTCGTAAGTTTTATGACAAATGATAATATTTATTTTGCAAATAGATTATAAATAACTCTTTTATACGTCAATTTTTACGTCAATTTAAACTACCCAGATGAGGCCGGTATTTTCTAGCTGACTACCCAGATATAGTCTCTTTTAAAGTCATACAGCAAATGATATGATAACCATGTAAGATAAATTATTTTTTTTCGGATCGAAATTGCGAGAGGAAGGGTCAGACGCTGACCTTTGCTTTTCAGCCCCCCTAGCCAAGTTACAACCGTTTCGTTTCGCTTCTCTTTTCGTTGATCGCCTCGAGTCGGCCAAGCCTCTTATTCTGACCACGTGACTGAGCGTTGAGATGACGTCACAATAAAGGAATCGGAGGCGTGGCCTACTCGAGGCGATCAACGAAAAGAGAATCGCAACGAAACTGTTGAAACTTGGCTAGGGGGGCAGGGCTGCGGTAACTATTTAAATTTCAATAAAAATCGGCCAAGTCGTTTCGGAGCAGTACAATTACAAACCCTGTGACACAAGATTTTTATATATTAAATGTTACTCAGTGATAAAATACTCGAAGCAATCCAAATAGGTATGAAAGAAATTAAAAAAGAAAAGAAAGATGATGACATGGTTCCGAAACGTGGTCGCTCACAATGGGCAACAACACTAAGCCTAACAACTTTAAGCCTTCTGATGAACAGAAGGCTTAAAGTTACCCAAAGGGCAAATGAAAGATTTTTAAAATCGGTCCAGTAGTTTTAGAGTTTATTTTTTACAAACAAAGATACATATCTATTTCCTTTGTAATAGTAGTACTTATAGATAAACGTAATAATAAAAGTAAGGCTACTCACAAATCGATATAATAGTACCTACGATTTAAAATACACTCGAGCTATTTTTAATGGGCGTAGGTGTTGCAAATGAAAAATGCAGTTCCTTCGCGTTATGATTGTCGAGTTCCTACAAACTAATCAAATGGTGTATTTATAGACTAAACGTGGACGCATTGGCTAGATAAATGAAGAAGATTGAGGCAAAATGCGGAATTTAAAAATGCTGATGATGAGGATGTTCCAAGCGTCTTTTTTTAATGGGAAATCATTGAATTACTTCTCCCGTTCTGGTTTTTTACTAACTAGAGCAGTGGAAGCCGAGTGGTATCGGCCGCGACTTACGAGTTGTTGTAGGTCGTGGGTTCAAACCCAAATTATTTCATCTCCACTGCTCACAAAACGGTGAAGGAAAACATCGTGAGGAAACCAGCATATCCTAACATGTGACATTTACCAACCCGCACTGATATCCATTATATATTGATTGTTCAACTATGAACTAGACACACGCGCCAGCAACAGCATCACAGCGTCAGTCATCAACCTGGAGTCGAGTTTGGTTCATCTCCATACCTCCTCTCACTGAAGCCAAGACACCTTTAGCCATCATCGATCCTATGAGTCTGTGGGATCGGCAGTGAGAAAACCATTTCCTGTGTACATAGCATGACGTCCACGAACCCCTATTCCTACCTCACTTCCGTCTGTTACCTTAGGTCTCCTGGTAACAGACTTCCCGCACGGAAACCGACGTAACTCTCGTTTGGTGTGGTTTGTATGTTAGGGTTAGGGCGTTAGGGTAACTAGGGTGATACGGTTTAAGACATTTATTTCTCAAAAATTTGATAGGTAGTTATTATAGGGCTAGGTTGCAATCAGTAGGGTCTCAGGGACGTCATACGTACCAGGCTTAATTGTTTGAAGCTTAGCCACACTGTGCGCATCTGGAATAACGGCTGTACTAAGCTATAAGTCCCGGTGCGTACATTGATAATAGAGATATTCCAGAGTCCCAGCAGTGGGAACTGTCCGTAAGCTTGCTTTAAAATTGTGTGTGTCTTGATATATTACTTAGGCTTTGTTTCATCGCAATCGGTTGACTATATCGAAAGATATACTACATTCCTGACTGTTAGGCGCTACGAAGTTCGCCGGGTCAGGTAGTCGAAAATATAGTCGGACATACCGGAAAGAAATGAACAAGTGACGAGAACCAAACTTAAAATTTAAAAAAAAAGTATTAAATCTAAAATAATATTTTAAAGAGGTGAAATTGTTTTTAACCGACTTCAAAAAGGAGGAGGTTATATGTTCGGTTGAATGTATGTTTTTTTTTTATGTATGTTCACCGATGATTGAAAGGTTATTCTTCCGAGTTGGTTCCATAGAAATATTGTTATGATCTGATCATGAACTTCGAAGATATGGAACAGAAATCCTCATAGGATCACAGCAGAACCGTCGTAACAAGTAAAATTGTTTATACGGGTAGTCGATAACTGACTGAAAGTAGAGGAGGAATATATCGAACTGATCTGATGATGAAGCCTGAAGTTAGGCACCGGAACTCTGTAATAAATTAATGTAATCTAACCGTGTTTGGGATTATTAGAATTGTCATGAGATGCACTCTGGCTATAAGGTATTTAAGTTTGGCTGAGGGGTACTTTTTAGTGGTGGTACCATATCTAAAAAGTGTAAAATAAAAAGCTTTTTACAAAAAAAAAGGTCGGTTTTAAATAACGAAGAGACAATACTATTATAGACACACCGACTTCCGAAATTAAAGTTATTTTGCACTTTTCAGTGTTTTTTTTACTTTGAAGTAGGTTGTATTTTTTTTTGTAAAACGTTTTTTATGTAAGATTCTTTTTAGGATGCAAAGCTGTATAAGAACTGATCCTAATAAGACTTTCTATTCAAAAGCTACACTAACCCTTACTTCACAACATAAGTACACTACAATTTATCCCTGTCCTACAGTTCCTGTTAGACCACGGTAACCAAGGGCGGTAGTATTCCTATGGGCGGTAGACATTATAGCTACTAAGATACTGAGAAAAACTAAAGAATTTTCAATCTGCATCTGGTTCTACAAAATAAATTTACTCAATAAATTAACTCTTGAGCTTAACCTGTTGATCACGAAACCAAATTCACTATCTGGACCGATAAAAAAATCTTCACCAATAGAATGCTATATATTTTCTACTTCTTAACGGTCAAAACCACTGGCAGAAAATAGTCTCTTATAAAATTAATGAAACCTACATAAATTTTGGATAACTTAGGAAACCATCAATTTTAGTAACAAATATGACACATAGGCGTTTAAAATACTCAGCAATGAGTTTCCTCTCGCCGGATAATATCGTTTGAGCCAATCACGCGACTGCTGAGATTTAGAGACAGGTGATCTGAACGAACGGTGCCAAGTTCATTGCCGGCTGTTAAATAGTTCAATGTCTTATAAGCAAAGGTCGGAATTAGGTAGAGTTATTTAAGTACTTATACCGATTTCATACAGCGAAAGAATAAAGTGGATATGCCTCAAATCCCGAGATTAATTTTAAAGAGCAGCATTTTTTTATGACACTATCAGAAATATAAGAAATAAATTCTTTCTGCATTGTGACAAGGTGGAGGAAGTGTATTTTGTTAACCTCAGCTGAAGTAGAGAGATCTTTTTCAATGAAAAATACTAATAAAATTTGTACATTATTTATCTGTTTTATTTGTCTTATCTATCTCTGAAGTTTTTATTAAAATTTATTTGTAATATTGTTGACCACACGGGATTTTGGTTGTGCTTATTATATTATGTGTTGGTGATTGGTGAGAGTCGCAGAAATACGGTGGATGCGGGATGCACAGGATCGGTCGTTGTGGCGACGCTTGGGGATGCCTATGTCCAACAGTGGATGTCCTTCGGCGGAAATTATGATGATGACGCGGGATTTTTCATTAGAAATCCCGGGAAGACCCATATTAATATCAACATTTCGATGCAAGTACATGAATAACTCTACCTAATTCCGACCTATGCTTATAATTCATGACATATTTAAATTATTATAAGTAAGATAGATATAATGGCTATATGTGATCCTGAAGAGAAGTTAGAGTGTAGCCCCATGATATAATAAAAATAAATAAAAATAAAAAATAAAAAATAAAAAAGCCTTTTATTCCATGCAAATCAAATAAATAATTCATCATGCAATTTTAATAATATTCAAATCTAAATCTAATCATGTTCAATAAATATCTAAATCTAGTTTGATTTTACAATTATTATTATTTTATAACATTATTATTAGGTATTTATGTATATTTATTTATTGTATTTACAAATGTCGATATGATTAAATATTTAATTTTTTTTATTATTTCTTTATTATTTTAGTAGGTAATTTTAATAATATTCTTATTTAAGTATTTAATAATAAGTATTTATATCAATTCGTGCTAATATTATTAAGTTAGAAATGGTATTATATCCTAATTAGCATGGACCCCTCTCAGGTTAAGGCCTCCTCCAAGGCTTTCCATTTATTTCTGTTTTTTGCTGTTTGTAGCCAGTTTATTCCTGCGGTTTTCTTTATGTCGTCCTCCCATCTCGTGTAAGGTCTCCCCACTCGGCGTTTGCCTGGCGGGCCCTTCCATTTAGTGACGTTTATGGTCCACCTGTTGTCATCTTGTCGGGCTACATGACCGGCCCATCGAAATTTTAGTAATTGGGCATAAGTCAGTGCATCTATCGCTTTAGTATACTTTCTGATCTTCGTATGTCGTACCTTGTGTATTTTCTTTATATTCAACATGCTACGTTCCATACCTTTCTGGCACGAACTAATTTTGTTTTTAATTTTACTTGTAAATTTCCATGTCTGACAGCCGTAAGTTAGAGAGGGCAGAATGCAAGAGTCCATTGTTTTCTTTTTTAGTTCTATTGGCATGTTACTTTTGAATACTTCCTTTAAACTCCAATACTTGTTCCACGCGCTTTTAATTCTACGTTCTACCTCTATATCATTATTGTTGGTTTCGAAGCTTATTTGCTTACCAAGATAGATGTACTGGCTCTCGTATTCAAGTGGCTCGTTCCCCATCCTAATACAATGCTTGATACTGTTTGTCATGACTTTTGTCTTTGACAGGTTCATCTCCAACCCCACTCGTTTGCTGTTCTCGTCAAGTGTCTCTAGCATATATTGCAGGCCACAGCTAGTTTCTGATAACAATACGATATCATCTGCGAATCTTAGGTGATTTAAGTATTTGCCATTGATGTTCAAACCGCACCTTTTCCAGTCTAGATTGCACATTATCGTTTCCAGAACAGCTGTAAAAAGTTTTGGCGATAATGGATCACCCTGCCTTACTCCTCTCTTTACAGGAAAGCTTTGGCCAACTGTTTCCAATTTCACTTTGCTAGAGCTGTTACTGTAAATGTTTCTAATCACTTCTATGTACTTGTTCTCTACTTTTTGAGCTTTTAAGGTTTCCCAGATACTTGCATGAGAAATTGTGTCAAATGCTTTTTGATAGTCGACAAAGGCGATGTAGAGCGGACGGAGCCCCATGATATAAGGACGTTAAAAAACGTTAAAGAGTCACCGCAGCCCAAGAACGTGGAGAGCAACTGAAGAACCACAGGTAGGTTTTAGTCAGGGGAAACTCTGACACTTTTTCCCGGTCTACCATGACGCACGTTAATATGTCCGTTGTGCGAGCGAGAAAGAGATATACTATATATTTGACTGGCTTGTTGGTCTATTGGTTAGTGGCCCTAACTGCTATGCCAGAGGTCGTGGGGTCGATTCCCACCCCGGACAAATGTTTGTGTGATGAGCATGATCATTTGTTCTGTGCCTGGGTGTAATTTATCTACATATGTATGTATTTAGAAATATATAAGTAAGTTTATCAGTTGTCTAGTACTCAACACAAGCTCTGCTTAGCTTGGGACTAGACGGCGTTGTGTGATAGTTGTTGAATGTATAGAATAGAATACACCCTTTATAGCTCCATCCCTTTAACAGTCCAGTTTAGGTCGTAAAATGGATCGCGTTAAGAGCTCGAGCACTGCAGGAAGATGATGTTTATTACACGTGCGATACACTTAACGACACGTGCAACCGATACACATAACGACACGTGCAACCGATATATATAACGACATGTGCAACCGATACACATAACGAGACGTGCAACCGATACACATAACGAGACGTGCAACCGATACACATAACGAGACGTGCAACCGATACACATAACGACACGTGCAACCGATACACATAACGAGACGTGCAACCGATACACATAACGAGACGTGCAACCGATACACATAACGAGACGTGCAACCGATACACATAACGACACGTGCAACCGATACACATAACGACACGTGCAACCGATACACATAACGAGACGTGCAACCGATACACATAACGAGACGTGCAACCGATACACATAACGAGACGTGCAACCGATACACATAACGAGACGTGCAACCGATACACATAACGAGACGTGCAACCGATACACATAACGACACGTGCAACCGATACACATAACGACACGTGCAACCGATACACATAACGACATGTGCAACCGATACACATAACGAGACGTGCAACCGATACACATAACGACACGTGCAACCGATACACATAACGACACGTGCAACCGATACACATAACGACATGTGCAACCGATACACATAACGACATGTGCAACCGATACACATAACGAGACGTGCAACCGATACACATAACGAGACGTGCAACCGATACACATAACGAGACGTGCAACCGATACACATAACGAGACGTGCAACCGATACACATAACGACATGTGCAACCGATACACATAACGAGACGTGCAACCGATACACATAACGACACGTGCAACCGATACACATAACGAGACGTGCAACCGATACACGTAACGACACGTGCAACCGATACACATAACAAGACGTGCAACCGATACACATAACGAGACGTGCAACCGATACACATAACGACACGTAGAGTTATCAATTTATCGTTTTTGGGGTAACCTCAAGATTTGCTAAGATTGAATGAAATGATGGATCAGCAAATCGGCTGTCAAAACATATCGTGTTAAATGATATGATCAGTTGTCGGTATAATGGCTACTAATCTTATAACTCTATTTAATTTGAAAACCGATACTGATTAGTTTCTTATCTGATTACTGAACAAAATTATTCTTCTGATAGTTTGTAATAGTGTTAATACACACTCGAACTTGACACAACGGACCAAATTTATGCTAAGTAGAGCATTTTTAACCCCCAAAGTTTAAAGTTGGGTTCTGTAGAAGATAGATAGTGTATAGATAAAGACTAGTTCTGCAATAAACTTCATTACTGACATCTAACGCAGGCCTTCAAACTACAAATCCATACCAAAACTATGGATAGATAATTATCCGATTGACCCACCGAATGGCCTTAATCACGCTTGAACTGTACATCAATGTAATGTACGATCAAGGTCCTAAGAACGACTTACCACAACGACCTGGTTGTTGTATAACTATAATAAAATATTCTTACAGTTAAAATTCTTCTGCAAGAGAGTCAATTCAGGATATTATGCTATCTAACAAGGCAAGAACGAAGTTAACAGCTGTTATAGAGTCATCATTATAACAGCTGTGCGTCTCGCATCTATCGGATGAATCAGTCAGGTCATCGGTCCACCTTATGGGAGGCCTGCTTCCAACGCTGCGTCTTCCGGTACGTGGTCGCCACTCCAGAACCTTTCGTACCCATCGACCATCTGTTCTGCAACCAATGTGCCCTGCCCACTTAGTTACGTGATTCTTCAGGCTATGTCGGTTTATCTAGTTCTTCTGCGGATATTTTCATTTCTGATGATCCATGCAAGGAAATACCGAGTATATCCCTTTCTCCTTTACGATATATCGATACGAAGCAATTATCACGTTTGGATTATCTTTATTAATTGATGTGTAGAAGGTATTAGGTAATACATAGTTCCTATCAATATCGTTTCTATTACCTGATTGTGTACACACATATATGTATGATATACGTAAGTACCTACATAAACAAGATAATGTATCTGTCTATGATTGCTGTGGATTGTTCTAAAGAATTACCGCAGTCCTGGATTGCAAATCTGGGAATCCTCGCGAAGGTCAGACAGTACTTCACGCCGGAACAGCTGCTCAAACTTTATCAAGCGCAAGTTCGATCGTGTATGGAGTACTGCTCTCATCTTTGGGATGGATCTGCCCGATATCAGCTTGATGCACTTGTGGCAATTGAGAGGCGAGCCAGGAGGATCATTGGCAATGATGCACTCGTTGAGTCGAGGCTTCAAAGTCTTGAGCATCGACGCCGAGTTGCTAGCCTGTCGGTTTTCTACCGGTTGCATTTCGGAGAGTGTGCGTCGGAATTGAATAACCTGATTCCGCTTAGCCCGTTCTATCATCGGACCACCAGGCGTATGGCAATGCGCCATCGGTACATCCCACCTATACGCACGAAACGTTTTGGGAACACATTCAATGCTAAGGAGTGGAATTCCTTGACGGAATCTGTGTTTCCTGATGGCTACAAACCGGGAATCTTTAAGTCAAGAATGAATAGGTTACTTCTAGGTAAATGCGCTCCATCGTCGACCGCATCGTCGCTTTTCATCAAGTGAGATAGCGGTAAAGCACGAACCTACCAAGAATTAAAAAAAAAATGGCAGTTTGATGGCACGGTTGGCGCAGTGATTGGTCAGTGGCCCTGACTGCTATGCCGGAGGTTGTGGGTTCGATTCCCACCCAGGACACATGTTTGTGTGATGAGCATGATCATTTATTCTGTATCTGGATGAAATTTATCTATAATTTATGTATGTATTTAGAAATACACGGTGTCTTTGACATCGACGCACAAACGAATACCACGGATCCAGTACATGATTCTGGACACCCCAATGTTGGAATGTTTCGTCGACTTTTACCTAATTTTTTTTTATATATTTATCTTTTAATTCCACTGAATCAACTACCACTGGTATTTCTTTGAACCAGTGTTTATTTTCTATTCTGAATGGATACCATTGTTTCAACCACGGATATGTATGGTTTCAAGTAATCATAGTCATAGTCGGCCTTTTAATGTTCCCACTGTTGGGACTCAGGCCTCCTCTCTAGGAGAGGGAATGGGCCGTAATCCACCACGCGGGCCCAGTGCGGGTTGGTGGATGTCACATGTCTTCGAATTTTTGGTTCTAGGACATGCCGGTTTCCTCACGATGTTTTCCTTCACCGTTTTGAGAGCAGTGGTGGTTTCAAGTAATATTAAAATAAATTCAAGGATCTAAAGTAGTCAGCAAAAATGCAATGGAAACACAGACTCCGGTAGGGAATTCTACTCCTTAGCTGTACGCACAATGAATGTATTCTCAAAACGCTTTGTATGCATGGGTGGGATGTCCATCATGTACCGGTGGTAATGTTTTGTCTTAAAGTACGAAGTTTCCTGTCAACTAACTTGGTTGTTATTAACATAACAATTTACATAACCACCTTCTGCAACTCACAAGGCTGAGCACACTTTCTATACAGTGTGACTCATTGTTATACTTGCTAATAACAAATTAATTATACAAACATGGCGGGCCAATGAAAACACCTGGATTTTTGAATGTCCTTTTTTATTTCGATTAGGCGAAAAGTTTTGAAAATTATGGCTTTATGAGTAGAGAAAGACCCTAAGAAACATTGTATTTTTTTTTGTTTTGGTAGTTTATCATCAAATGTCTCTATTCGTTCTGGGTGGAGCAGGCAGCACATTTTATTTTGTTTATTTTAGGTGGGAAATCATCCAATGTGTCAGACTTTTCGGTTTAAAAATATCTTTATTCCCATTAAGGGCCTGTGCACACCACGTTTTTTAAACGCGCCTTTGACGCGCGTTTGTAGCGATACATACGCGATACGCACGCGAGTCAGACGCAGCCTGTAGACCTTTAATAGGATAAAAGCGCGCGTCAACAGCGCGTTTAAAAAACGTGGTGTGTACAGGCCCTTAGACAAAATTGTCACATAAATGAGAACATTACATTTTTTAAATAAAAAGTAGTAATATTGTCCCAGTGTGGGTATATGAAAAATACATTATTAGTTGTCGACAAGTTAGAAGAAGCAAATTCACAGCATTCCTGAGATAAGGCGGTTGCCCAAGTTAAAAGACGCTAGTGTTATTTGAAAATAACTTGTAAAATAATAAAATTACATTAATATAGTGTATCGTTATTGTAAATATGGTTAATTTATTTATTTTTAAAACTAATTAAGTAGTTTTAAAAATAAATTAATTAGAAGTCGCTTCTTTTTCATTTTTTGGAAGTTGATTAAATAAAGTGACTAGCTCGACGGGACGAATATTTGCGCGTTTGACCTTTCGTTGTCAATGTAATGTTTGAGTGAATGAGGTTGTGAGTTATTTTATAAATAAGTATGCATGTGATATATGTAAAAAGTTGTTTAATGTTTAGCAGTTTGGTCTCTTTATAAATAGTTTTCGAAGGTGTTAAAAAATCGAAATTGTTCAGAATATTTATTATTTTATTTTGTAAGATTTTTATAGATTTTATATTTGTTTTGGATGCGTTTCCCCATACCTCAATAAGATACCATAAATGAGGTTTTACCAGGGCGTTATATATGAGTATTCGTACTTTTTTTGGGATACAAAGAACAATTTTATTGTTGGTCAGTCCAAGATATTTTTCTTGATTCGTAATTTTCAAAATTCACCGTGCGCGTTTGACCGCTCTCCGCGCCTGATGGTAAACTATGACGTGGTTGACGACGGAGCACGCTTGCCTAGAAGGCCAATACATTTTTGCATTTTTTTAATATACTTACATATACATAGATTAGGGTAGTTCAGTAGTTTTTTTTTTATTTTTAGCTTTAAAAATGATGTATGAGGTTTTAGAGATGTTAATTGTTAACAGGTTACACTGAAACCATTTATGTAATTTATTTAAATAACCTTGAGCATCTTAAATAATTTAATTAATTTCGTGTCCAAAATAGAATAAGCATGTATTGACAGCGTAAAGTGTAAGGTGACCTTGTAAACTTGCTTGGTGTATGTTATTTACATAAACTAAGAATAATAAGGGCCCCAAAATGGAACCCTGGGTCACACTGCATGTCAAAGGCTTGAAGCTACTCTGATATTGTCCAATTTTGATAACTTGCTAGCGGTCACTTAAATAAGATTTAAGGATTTTGTATGCAGTTCCAGTTATGCCAATACTCTCCAACTTCTGTAATAGCAGGGGGTAAATGACAGTGTCAAAGGCTTTTTTAAATCAATAAAGATTCCTAGTGCAACCTGTTTTTGGTATATTTTTTCTTTTATGGTCGTTACCAAATCAATAGTTGCACCAAGCGCGTTTGATTTAGGGCGAAATCCATATTGTTGGTCGTATATAAAATTCATTTCTGTAAGATAGTCATCTGACCTCCTATGTATAATTTTTTCTGATACTTTGAATAGTATTGGCAAAACTGACACTGGTCGATAGTTTCCAGGATCTGACTTTGTACGAGCTTTGTAAATCAGAGTGACTTTAGCTATTTTTAATTTTTCTGGAAAGATACCGTCCGCTAAAATCTGGTTTAGGCAATCTGTTAAATTTTGACCCTTTTGAGTTCTACGTAGATGTTTTTGTGATCGGATAGAGATGATTACATAGTAGCCATATGAAAGTGATTATTTTTTATGTTCGTCGAGACGTGATCTATATAGTACCTATTATAATTTTTGTGGTTGATGTTTCTCGTGTACAATATTCTGGATCTACTTTGTTGATGGTTTTGTAACCAGATTCATGTAACATAGCACTATATCGTTTTGTTGTATTATCCGAGCTGAGTAGGTTGCCACCAATGCTAAGGAGACATGGAGCGACTGCTTATCAGACCTCCACAACCCGGTTACTGATACGATACTCCTTGGATAGACTGATGGCCAGACTTTAAGGCATCTGACTATCTGTAACGGCGGAGAAGGTGAAGAATGATAATGTTACGTTATCATGAGATCTATCACGAAGAGTTATTCAATAATTTAAGAAACATAAAATAAACATAAGTCTAATGGTGAAACGAGTTCTGCAATAATTTATGAGAGTAATCCTGTATAACATTTACAAATGATTCGAAAACTAGTTTCATGTATTTAGATCATGCATTTTTGATTCGTTACTTTCACTTCGATGGCGATTTTATTTTATTTGAGCAAGTTTCTTTATTTAGTCGTAGTGGCTGTTTTTTTTTAGTTTGAGGTCGTAAGTTCAAATCTGCACAAAAACCACTGTGTAGGTATGTACTTTCTAAGTTTTTGTTGAACATTAATGGTAAACTAATCAGTTTACTATTCAAACAATCACTTGTGTTTTCTCTGTATTATATGTAGAAAACTATAGCACTTGGCCAGCAACTTCGTTAGAAATAGAAATCATTTATTTGCCAATAATGTAGGTAACAGATAAGGTGTTAGGTGTCGTTCGCGAGAATGTTTTGTTTTGAGTGTAATTTTGAAAAACAAATAATAATAACCTTTATTATTTAGTTAGGTTACTATTTCTGCCATCTTTTAAGTAATTTGACACACGGAATGAGATTTTGCATACAAACGAAATTCTTTCTTTTCACCCTCGTAAAGCTAAAATTTCCAATAGCACTTTCTAAGGGCGGAATTCACCAATAAAATTAATCTCGTTTTGACATTTGGCTCGCATAATCGCGTTTAGCCTAAACGCGATTATGCGAGCTCATCTAGGCTGCTTAGTGCTCATATAGGCTTCCTTTAAAGATGTATATTAAAAAAAACCTTGTGCAAAATTTCATGTTTCCAATCCCAGTAGTTTCAGCTGTACGTTGATATGTCAGTCAGTTTCTCCTTTTATATTTCTATAGATAAAGATGGCTTTTCCCAGTAAAGGGACAATTACTGTTCCATTATCCCATAACATTTCATCACTTATTTTATCATCAATTCAACCTAACCTGGTTTTCTATCAGTTGTATTCCGTTTTTTGGATTTGCGCCGGAATTACAGAACCCCGCCAAACCCGTTCCATCATCGGACCACCAGACGTACGGTAATACGCTACCAGTACATGGTGGACATTCCACCCATATGTGCAAAACGTTTTGGGAGCACTTGATTGTGCGTATAGCTTAGAGTGGAATTGCTTGCCGGAGTTTGTGTCTCCTGATGGCTAATTAATACAACCTGGGGATATTAAGGTCAAGAGTGAATAGGTTAACTTCTCAGCAAGCGTACTGTCACTTGTCTGTATTTTTCTTTTGGTGTATTTTTTCATGTGACACTAGTGACAGCGGCTGAACGCGATTATACGAGCCAAACGTTAAAACGCGATTAGTTTTATTGGTGAATTTCGCCCTTACCCATAACCACAATGACAATAAGAACGATCAATAACATCATTGCAAGTTCTATCTCCATACTCTTGAAGCCTTCAATCAGTATGTGAAGTACAGCAAGAAACAAGTCGTTACAAACTGCAATTACCGACCGGCACAGCTAGATAAGTGGAAGTGGATCGTCACAAAGCTGTACTTAGTAGCATTCAGGCCGTCCGACTTCTAAGTAGGGCCATTAATTCAGTCGCTGAGAGCCTTCATTTGCATATTTTGTACAGGTTTCTGTCGATGTCACAATGCTAGAAGTTGCAATACTGCCCTCGGAAGCCAAAAAGCAGTATCTCAAAATTTATGAAAATTCTGCTGCGTTTTTTTAGCATCGGAAAGCTTGAAATTTTTCGCATCAGGCAGATTCATTGGAAAACCCGTAACTTTATATTGGAACAATGAAAAACAAAAAACATTAGGTATCCATTTTTAAATGCTAAAGTAACTCGAAGGCCTGCTGTCCACGGACGCGTAACTTCATAGTATTCATCATTATACGCTTGGTGTTTGTACGCCTGCTCACTGCTAATATACAAATCTATGTACCCTGTCGACGAACCTGCAAGACACGACGCGACGGCACGACGTTGTCGTATAATGACGAATATCTACGCGTCTATGAAGCTACGCGTCCGTAGACAGTAGGCCTTATTTGTTTTGAAAGTACGCCTTAGTGGCGGAACCGACCTAATTCAAATTTAACATACGAGTAGATAATATAAATATAAAACCTTGGACCTGGAGAAAGACTTAAGATAATTTTTCCGAGTACCTACCTACTTTTTCACATTCCACACGGAGGAATCCACATGCAAAAATAATTAAAAAGAAATAGGTATTAAAGGAAATTATTTTTCTAAAAAATCTGTTTTCTCAAAACCCTCTTTGATTGAGTTACCACTTTGTGGATTCTGAGGGCAGTAAAGTTAGTCAACTTAGTTGAATGGGACACAGACGCATGAATACAAATGTTTCAAGTTTTCGACATTACCACAGCAATCAGCATACATATTCGTATGCCTATTAGATGTAAATAAATATACTAAGAACATAAACGTTAGCGAGAAACTAAACTATTATTCATTGAAAAAAAAAAACCCACAAACGTGTGTGATCCCGCATGCATTTCTATAATAATAATAATTAACATTCATTTCAAGTGTGATGCCCATAAGTTGATACAAATACAAAAACACAGAACACAAAAACCAACGGGTCGTGGAGGTCTTTGGACCGGGACCGCGGTCCCAACTTTCACCTGTAGAATAATTATTTTATTGAGTAGTATTTTGGGACCACAAGGAAAAAGACATTAAAGTACAGTTACCAAAAAAACTGTATTTATTTTATTTTTGGTCCCAAAATACTACTCAAAAAAATGATTATTTTTATAGGTGGAAATTGGGACCGAGATTCCGGTCCGAAAAACCCCACGAACCCAAACCAACAAATAAAAATATTCATATAACATTCATTGATTGCAATTATACCTAACTATTATTATAATTGATATAGGTACATAAAATAAACCAAATCATAAAAGGTTAAATTTCCGGTTGTAATTAAATTTAAAATCAAATCTGACTCAATTAAGTTAAATTAAAATAAATTAAATTTTAATTATTATCAATACAAACTAAACCGTCAAAAAAGATTTTCCTCTTTTCTTTTTTTTTTCTTTTCAAGTGCGAACTTGCGGGATTGGATTCCCTAGTCACCTACGTAGATCATTTCTTATCAATTTTAGTTCTAACACTTAGAACCACTTAACTTAGTTTATAAATAGCTCACAGTTTCGTAGAGTATGTCAATCGATAACAACTAACTAGGTGACTGGGTGTGAAAACTTTCATTTCATTTTGTTTCTTTACCCACATAGATAGTCTTATCTAATGAAAGGTAAACTCGAGTGTCCTGTGATTGCTTTCAAGTGAAATGTTTGTATTATTTCGTGAGTCAACTAAGCCTTGAAGGTTTTGGTAATTGACAGATTCGTAGAACACTTATTCTTTTCTCCAAGTACAAGGGATGACCAAACGGTTGCAAACCAACGCGAACGTCCCAACCAAGATGCAGCAGTTGTAATCCATGACCTTCAACGCCCTTCGTTGGGAGGCGCGTTTTCGCAACCATCGAAGGTGTTGGCGCGTGGTTTACATCCATGTAGCCGCAACACAAACCAAACACATAAACCAAGGTCACCTTGGTTGGAACGCTAGTTTGCAACCGTCTGGTTACCCCTTTAGTAACACGAGGATGCTAAAAACCTGCGTAAGGACCAAAATGTTTGGTTTGGAAAAAACGAAAGGAATTTCCTGCCGAAGTCGATGTTTCCTGATAGTTACCTATATATATCCTTTTTTTGAGGGTGGAAATTTTCAAATAACTTCTCTATTTGTACTGAATAAAACCCACCTATGTTTCTACGTCCTTCCTTTGCGTTCTAAGGCCAGCTGCGGTGACTTTTTGGAACATTCTAGCAACCCTGGCTTATTGCTATAACCCGGTAGCCTAGCCCACGAAGTACAAATTTTCTTAAGTTTTTTGGATTTTTCAGCTGTGCTTCTGTTAAGTTGTATGTTGATTAAAATATAATTTGATCGTAACACGTAGGTATTTATTTATGGATTTATAATATTAAATGGATGTTATAGAATCTGCGAGATTTTTATCATAAAAAATGGCGACTCGGTCGTGGGAATAAATTTGCGTACCAAAAGCATAGGTATAAGCGCACCATCCTAAACATGCTCTGATGGGTTTTTTGTGCAATTACTTAATCACTTAATTCCACCAAGCTCGTTCCATCATCGGAACCCTGATATACAGTGATGCACCATCGGTTCATGGTGGCCATGGGCCATCCCGGGAACCCATACGTACAAAACCGTTTTAGTGACACACATTCATTGTGTGTACAGCTAAGGAGTGGAATTCCCTTTCAGAATCTGTGTTTCCTGATAGCCACAACCTAATAGGTTACTTCTTGGCTAACGTACCCCACCGTCAACCACATCATCGCTTATCATCAAGTGAGATAGCGGTTAAGCGCGAGCTCGTATTTCCTCTTTATTTATTCATTGTTTTTTTTTTCCTTTCCCTATTATATATATATTTATTTTATTCAAATCTATTAGCACACAATACCGTGCCGACGTCTTTATGTCGATACCGTTACGGGCCCACGCTGAAAACTAGCGCCGTAGACTATCGCATTTTGCGAGTGGTCACGGCATTGTGCTGAGCGTTCGGCCGTTTTGCGCGGATGTGGCGTATATTTCTTTCACTTAACATACTTGTAATTTGTTAGTTTTAAATTTGCGCCTTGTTCCGCCTAACTAAATATAATTGAACTGGACAAAAGACAAGGTTTGAATTGCACTCAATTGCGTTTTATCACTTTGTTTTAGAGTTTGTCTAAAATTACAAATTTAATTACCTACTTACCTAGTTTTTTTACTGTTCTGTCTTTGTCATTTACATTATTTTGTAATGGTCCTTGTAAAACCTGATCCATCTATATCTGTGATATCATCATCTATCTGTATTTCAATTAAAATTATAGATAACCTACATCGCATTAATATTATAAAGGCATCGATCACTGATAAATAACGTTTTTTGTTAGTGATCAATATAATTATGTACCTCCTTCTTCAAAAAACGTAAGCATAGGAGGTGGACCTGACAAAGTCCTGACGGTGCAATTAGAAATGAGATTAACTTCATTCTGTCGACGAAGAACCAAATATTCAATGATGTCTCTGTGATCAATCCGGTGAAAACTGGAAGTGATCACCGGATGGTAAGAGGCACATTGAATATAATATTACTCTTGAAAAATCTCGTCTGATGAAGTCTACGCTCCGTCCAGCACAGATCCAGATACAAAACTCCGAGAGCTTTCAGCTCGAACTACACCAGGCGGTCGCCTCCTTCTACCACAGGCGGTCGCCTCCTTCTGCCACAGGCGGTCGCCTCCTTCTGCGAAGCAGTAATGCTAGCAAAGGAGGAGGCCGCACGTGCACGCACGAGGCATATGGCCCTCGGTCCCCAGCGAGGATTAGGTTTAGGCTTCCGATCCCGATTTCCGGCCACCGTAGGCGCGGGCTTGCGGACGGCGAACAATGGGTAGCTTGCCGTTCGATCGTCCGGTGACCGTCCGGACCGAGCCCAAGTCTTCGACGGCGCGTAGTGTTCCACGCGCACCTCAAGGAGATGTCAGCAACCGTAGGGGCCCAGCAGGGTCGAAGCCTACGGGGGCTATGGGTGATACGAAAGAAATCCCCGGGGCCCTGGAAAAATGGCAAAGAAGGAACAGGAATAGGTTTTTAGTCAGTTTCGAGTGCCTATAAGGAAGCTCCGAAGCTCGTAGATGAAGCCGCTGGTGGCAGGTTGTATGTACATAATTGTATGTAGAATTGCCAGGTCTTCAAACTAAAAATCCGGACAGACCAGCCAATTTAGCCGGACATTTGAGTAAAGTGGCCGACTATTTTTTTTAATGTCAAACTCGACTTTTTTATTATTGACTATACTTAATATACATATTTTTTTATTCTAATGAAACAACAATAAAATTGGCTGCTATAATATCTAGTCCGCTAGAAGACATGATAAATCTAAAAAAAATTGTCTAATTTAAAAAGCCTAACAAAAGCCGGACAGGCCGAACTCCTGGCCGGACACGCAACTAAAAAGCCTGACCCTGTCCGGATTTATCCGGGCGCCTGGCAACGCTAATTGTATGTATAACTACTCATTGCAAGGACAACGCAAGGTAACGTGTATTTTGACTGCTGTACTTTTGCCGAAAACCAATTAAATATCAATTTGTCATTTATAGGCCCCAAACCAAACAGACAAAAATTATATGTAGTAGCACTAGCTGCCTCCCGTGGTTTCAGCCGCGTCTTTGGTTACACTACTCCGCTCCCATGGGTTATAGCGTTGATACTAGTATTTTATAGTCTTCTTCGATAAATGAGCTATCCAACACTAATAGTTATTTGTGCCACAAGAGAGCAAAGTTATTTTTTGCTGCGAGTGCTAATTTTGAGTCTCGAGCAAGCGAAGGATTCTTTGATTGAATCACGAGCTTCAGTGAGTGATTCTAAAGTAGAATCCTGAGCGAGGGGAGGGATTCAAAGGCACGAGATGCAAAAAGTTTTGCTTTCGTGTTACACACATAATTTTTCACTTCAGCAGCGAGAACACATATTACTTGGGAAATAAAATAATTAACATTAATAGATTTAATAATGATTTCAATTAAAATAAATACTATCTCTGTCGCTAGTTTTGCTCATATTTTACAATTAATTTAACATTCATAATCTTATTTGCCACTATTTTATTTCCGCTGTTTTTTTAAAGCACGTTCTAAAACAGTCAATGTTGAAACTCGAAATAATTATTTAAAGGTTAAATGCCAGTTTTATCTGCTGCTATAAGTATTCAGGTACTCTTTTTTTTTTGTTGAAATACAATAATAAATTTAAAATTCAATAATTTATTTATAAAAAAAAAACAATTTTATATTTTACAAATATTTTCTATTTATTACGCATTTCCGAACGCGTTTTCTTTGTGGTGGAATTTCAAAATCGGAATGAACTTCGAAATGGCATGTTTCTCACTCGCTTTTTATAAGGGCGAGAAAGAGTACAGTGCAGTTCGAATGTTTCGAATTGCATGGCTAAAAAATAATAATTAGAAAGTTACTTTGTCTCACGCAGTGAGCAAAATCGAATTTTGCTCACTGTTTTCAAGCAGCAAAAACCTACTTGTTTGAGCTGCTGTGGTGAAAAATATTTTTTTCAATTCGTATCAGTAGTTCCTGAGATTAAAAACATACAAATTAACAAACATTACAGGTTTATCTGTTTTTGGTTACCGCTGCTGTGCCATCATGATCTATCCCACCGGACTCGAGCAAGAATAAAAAGTAGTCAGGGAACCTTTCCACGATGCGTCTTCCGGACGCAGCGGTGGAAGGCCTCCCACAAGATGCGCCGATATTACCTGGCGAGAATCACGGTAAACCAATGGATGCTTAATGCACAGGAGCGGTCGTGTGGCGATACTTGAAGGATGATGATGAACACGCCGCGACAGTATAGCTTTCTCATCATTTCAGCCGAAAGACGTCCACTGTTGGACATAGGCCTCCCCCAAGTGTCGCTACAACGACCGGTCCTATGCGTCTCGCATTTATCGGATTCCGGTGACCCTTACCAGGTCATCAAACCTATCGACCCTATCGACTATTTATTCTGCGATAAGCATAAGCATAATCAGCATTTTAATGTTTCCACTGCTGGAACTCAGGCCTTCTCTCTAGGAGAGGGAATGGGCCGTAATCCACCACGCAGGCCTGCGGGTTGGTGAATGACACATGTCTTCGAATTTTTTGGTTCTATGACATGCCGGTATCCTCACGATGTTTTCCTTCACCGTTTTGAGAGCAGTGGTGATGAAATAAATTACAAAAATTAAAGCGCCTGGCTGGGTTTGAACTCGCGACCTACAACTTGTAAGTCGGGGTCGTCCACCACTGCTCTCAATCACTATTCTGCGATATCTTCACCAAATGTTGACTGATTTTGAAAATTAATTCCTCCCGTGCGTCTCGCATCCACGCAGCTGAAGCGCGGTTTGCGATAGCTTCCTACCAGTTAGGGAATATTTGTTATTACTTAGATCAATACTGCTAGAGATTACCTATCTCCTACAAAAAAAAAACAAGTAATTTTTCTCGTATCGTAAACCGTACCCGAATAAGGTTAATCAGCGGAATATATCGGTCCTTCCGTCCGTCTGCATCAATGGCAATAGGTATCACATAAACCGTAATTATGTCTACCAAGTTCTAAAAATTTTAGACACCTTAGCATTGGTAGAGTAGAGAGCAACTACACTTTTGACTCCGGACTGTAGCGATATTCAGTAACCAATCTGCCGTTTATTTTTCATCATGGAAATATTCCTTGAAACTTTTCAATAACAAAGTCGTATCTAACTATAGCCCTGCCATGACCTACCTCATAGTAACAGGCCGTCAAATAGTAATATATTCGCAATATGTCACTCTGGGCCATACCGCCAAACACAAGGTAGAGGGGGGCCCAAGGTCCCCTCTATGCCCCTCCATTATGACTGTCTGGTGCCACGGTTGTGGGTTAACACTAGTTTTGTTTTAGATGTATCAAAAGTGATAAAGGTTAGTCTGCTAATCAGAAAGTGAATCCAGACAATTTTGAAATTAAAGTTATCGAAAGACGCCTGTGTTTCCTGATAGCTATAGCCTAGAGATCTTTAAGTCAAGAGTGAATAGGTTATTTATAGGCAAACATGGTCCATTGTTGACCATATCGTCGCTTTCCTTCAGGTGAGATAGTGGTCAAGCGCGAGTCTACCAACAATTAAAAACAAGACGCAGTATATGAGGAAAATAATTAAGGTTTTTCCTTTCTCGTAATAGTCAGCACATACTCGAGTAATAATTTTGTTTTTTTTTTATTTATGAACAATTAACATTTACAACACTCAATTAGGTCTAACTTTAAGAAAGAGGTCAATCGTCGAATCCGACTCGGCTGGGCAGCGTTCGGGAAGCTGCGCGGTATCTTCTCGTCCAACATACCACAGTGTCTCAAGACGAAAGTCTATGACCAGTGCGTGTTGCCAGTGATGACATATGGCTCTGAAACATGGTCGCTTACAATGGGCCTCATCAGAAGGCTTACAGTCACCCAAAGAGCAATGGAAAGGGCTATGCTTGGAGTTTCCTTGCGTGATCGCATAAAGAATGAAGATATCCGCAGGAGAACCAAGGTCGCCGACATAGCCCGAAGAATCGCCAAACTTAAGTGGCAGTGGGCAGGGCACATTGCTCGTAGAACGGATGGCCGATGGGGCCGAAAGGTTCTAGAGTGGCGACCGCGCACCGGAAGACGCAGCGTTGGAAGGCCTCCCACAAGGTGGACCGACGACCTGGTGAGGGTCGCGGGAGTGCGGTGGATGCGAGAAGCACAGGATCGGTCATTGTGGCGACGCTTGGGGGAGGCCTATGTCCAACAGTGGACGTCTTTCGGCTGAAATGATGATGATGATGATGACACTCAATTTGTTACTTAATAATAATAACTTTAGGAGTAATAATATTGCAGCCGACTGCATTTTTCGCTTTTAATAAAAAAACCTGTTTGGCCACTAAATGAGCATTATTATTTACTATTATTATTAACTAATTACTTACATCATAAAATTTTCAAATAAAAATAAGCTGACTTAAACAGTACAACGCATATACATAGGTATAAAGTTTGATTTGTATGTACATACAAATCAAACTTTATTATTAGACTGTCTTCTGCCGGCAGGTTCGCTCGCGTAAAAGTAGGTGTCTTTCTTACATACAAATTTTGGACCCCCGTTTCATCCCCATAGGGGGTGAATTTTGGAAAAACCTCTCTTAGTGCTCGCCTACGTTAAAAAAGGCAACCTTGTGCTAAATTTCACGCTCCTAGGCCAACTATATCTATTTACGGCTGCGATGATATTTCAGTCAGTAAATTTCTCCTTTTATAATGGATAAAAGTATGTTAAATTTAAATTTTGACTTCAAGCATACAAAAATATCAATTTTTATAAAAGCAATTAAATAAAATACTAAGGACAAAGAAAGTAAAGTACTTAATGCAAACATTGCAAATTAACATGCCATGGTCAAGACAATATACCTCATAGTAACTTTAGACCTATATAATTATCTATGTTAGTAATGACTGAAACAAACAAAAAAGAAACAATAATGATGATGACGGTTATATAAAGACATAAGGTGTTAAACTTTAAATTGATAGTAGATCGCGACGAGGCCGTCTGTTCTACTTCATTTTTCATTTCATGTGAATATCGTACTTTCTCCTATAATACTTATAAGTAGTTCTAAAAGAATCACTAATTAGATCGTTTTTTTTTTATTATTCAGATAGTGAGTCAATTCTGAAGTTAATTAACTCATCTATACATATATATAAACGCACAGGACCGTTCATAGTGGCGACATTTGGGAGAGGCCTATGTCCAGCAGTGGACGTCTGTCGGCTGAAATTATACATATAAAAGCGAAATACAACACACTGATTAATCACGAAATCTCAGAAACTATAACACCCACAAACTTAAAATTTGGCAGGTAGTTTCCTTATAGTGTGTAGACATCCGCTGAGAACGGATTTTATGAAACTCCACCTCTAACGTGATAAAAGGGGGTTAGAAGTTTGTATGGAAAAACCCACTCTTCTTCTGCCAGCGGTTTCACCCGCGTTTTACGCGGGTGAAACCGCTGGCAGAAGCTGGTTAACTCGAATAAAAATATATTGGTACAACATTTCACACACCGTAGGATAATTCAACACTCAATACTTTCATTGTTATACATTAAATAACATCCGATTTCCCCGACATTTTCCGGCCATTCTCTAATCCCTATTACACAGGATACAAAAAGGGTAAGGGACTTGAATTACAGTCAATTTTCATGTCAATATAACTCGATTTCAAAGTAGCCCCTTTGTGCAGTGATAGTTTAGTTAAAAGCGGTATTGATCAGCTCTCGTTCCGGTCCTGGTTCCGTCTAATCAAGCACATTGTCCTTCGACCTTCGCTCCGCAGCAACTGGGGCGAGACCAGATCAATAGGTGTTTTGCTTTAGCACCCGACTGAGCGTCGCCTCTTTCAGTGAAGATCTACTTTGGTACTCTTTATAACCTACCCACTTCAGAAAACAAGGAAGTTTATGTAGGAATATATTTTTATTTGCGTCTTCATCATCATCATCATTATTTCAGCAGATAGACGTCCACTGCTGGACTTAGAATTTCCCCAAGCGTCGCCACAACGACAGCCCCTTTAGCCAAGTTACGATCGTTTCGTTTGCAACGAACGCCTCGAGTATTCCACGCCTCCGATTCCTTTGTTTTGATCACGTGACTGAACGTTGAGATGATGTCAGAACAAAGGAATCGGAGTCGTGGCCTACTCGAGGCGTTCATCGCAAACGAAACGATCGTAACTTGGCTAGGGGGGTTGTCCTATCGTCTCACATCTATCAGATTGCCGCGGCCCAAATCGGAGGCCAACGCTGTTTCTTCCAGTTCCAGTAAAAAACTAATAGAATGAAAAAAACGATACGTTACAATAAAGAATAATAAAAAAAAACGATACTTACTTAAAATTAGGTAGGTACTTACCAAAGTCTGATCACCATCATTTAGATTAGATATTTATGTGGTTAAATATGATAATAGAACAAAGATTCAACTATCAACTAGTAATAAACAGAACATAAAACATTTGTATAGATAACTTGATGCGCTACTATAACATCAAGATAAAAATAATAGATAGGTAATTTAAAAACATAAGCGTATGTATAGATAGTGTACATGTCGTGGCCAGATCTTAGAATTGATCACTTCATGAAATGGCCAACTAAAACTGGCCAGATCGTTTAAACGTTAACAATTGATGACATTTCAATCCTCTCACGTGAGGGAACGGACTTCCTGACGCCCCAGCCACCGGTACCCTGACCCCGATTTCCAGCTACCGAAGGCGTGGGCTTGCGGACGACGAGCAATGGGTAGCTCGCCGTCCGGCCATCGGTAACCACAGTTTCACACGCGCCTCAAAGAGATATCAGCAAAACCGTAGGGGCCCAGCAGGGCCGAAACTTACTGAGGTCATGGGTCGTCCGAAAGGGAACACCGAGGTCATGGAAAGCAAGGTAAAGGAATAACATAGGAGTAGGTTTTAGTTAATAAAGTCTGACACGCTCTCCCGCTCCACCCGAGGCGAGAGATGTCATTGGATGATATCCCACCAAAAAAAAAACAACACCACCCAGGAGGATGATACCTTTATCTTGTGTTGTAAAGATCAGATACTCAGTGTTCCTCTACTTCGATCAATTAGATTAGAAGCCGATCACAACATGATTGGTAAAATGCTGGCACTGGATGAGCATAACATGTTGGCGCTAAATTAATTGTAGCCACATATATCTATCGGCAAGGGCGCCGACTCCGTGGGTGCTCGGGGGCTCGAGCACCCATGAGAAACAAACAATGGGTGCCGAGCACCCCTGAGAATAAGACAACAATGTTTCTTATTCAGTAATCGCCTTTTAGGTTACGTATAAATTATAATATTTCTTGATAATAAAAATTAGTTTCATTTTCATAATTAGGTTTCATTTTATATTTTATCAAAGTTAGTAGGACATTTATTTATTTGTCAGTCGATCAGTGTGCATTTTTCTTCTCACACTTAGGTACTTTTTCGAGTTATCAAATGAGCATGGGTGCTCAACCCATGAGGTTTTCTAAAAGCCGGCGCCCCTGTCTATCGGTATCGTATCATCTCGTATCATCGTCTAATTTCGCCATCTGCAGAACATTTTCATTTGTAAACTAGTTAAAATTAACGCTGATTTTTTACGGTCTTGATATTTGCAGTTTTGAATGTATTTTTTGCGTCATTCGTAAGTTCAACACTAAAATAATGTGACCTCTAAAACTTAACCCAAACAAGTTTTTAAAAGGCAACCATCACGGTCTCACGTAAGAGGGGAATTTCTTGACAGTTTCCTGTCTTCTTCAGCTTCAAATGAAATCATCATCATTATTAGGTATCAATCAAAATGTCGGTCAGTCAAAAAAGTGAAGCTAAATTGCACATTCCATAAAGTAAAGTTTGTTTACGATAAATCACATCTGATCTAAGTTCATTAGTTTCCAACATAACCTTGTCTTATTTAGAAAAAAACAGTTTACAAGTTTTCGCAATAATCTTACAATCTTACGGCGTGGCGTTAGCAATTTTCCGATGACATTACTCCCTTGCCGATTTTGGCTGCAGTGGTTGGATGGTTTTTGTTATCAGTGAAATGACTACGGATTGCGAATTTCCGATCATGTACTCTGATGTGGCTAATAAAGCCTATATCTTTGTTGTAAAGGTGCATGCCCAGTGCGGACACGTTAAAACACCATTGTTGTATATGTATTAGATATTAGAGGGCGGTTTATTTTTGACCATGATGATCCTATGTCTATACTTATAAAAAGCTTTGTCTTGAATGACTGACTGACGCATCAACGCACAGCCTAAACCACTAATCGTAAAGACCTGAAACTTGGAGGGTATGTTCTTTGTATAACGTAGGCATCCGACAAGAAAGGATTTTTCGAAATGCTGCCCCTAAAGGGGTGAAAAAGGGGGGTAATGTTTGTATGGAGAAACCTGCTTCCAAGCAGGTGAAGCCGTTGGCAGAAGCTGGTATAAGTACATAACTACTATGAGGCACATACACGCGGTGCTCTAAGTGTAGAGTCGACAGTAATGAGGTAGGTACCAATTGTGTGAGACCACACTTCAATAATGATACCAGGAAATCATAAATCATTATGTTACTGCATTGTACTTTTATTAGAACGTAATTACTTGAGTTACTGCCTACCCACTTATAGTGGATAATCAGGACCGATACCTAGTAGGTAGGCATGTATTGGGCAAAGGACAGACCAAGGTTCTTTTTGTTGTAATTACAATAGCTACACATTTGTTGTGAAATGGTTCGTTGATATTAGATAGATAGATAGATATATTCTTTATTGTACACCAAAAATACAAATTACATTAGGAACTTACACAATGGGAGGTCTTATCGCTAAAAGCGATTATTTACAGACAACCTTACCTACCATATTAGACCTTATTTGACCAGTTAATTACCTCTAGATAAAGTATACACTTTATCTCCTCTACAACCCAGTAGATGTCTGGATTGTGGAACCTTAGCTAAAACTAATTGATAGACTTTCGGGCATATAATGTCTCCTGACAATGAACCCGGGCCAACAATTCATTATTTATGCTTTCTGAATTACAAAGGCGTTTGAGAGCTGTATGTCTGACTTAGATACGTATGTATCATAATTACTGTACCACTTTCAGTACACAAATGAAAGAATCTGCTATGGTCATGTTCAGTTACCTCAGAATATTACTGGTCATTTACCTTTTTATAAACATAGCCCGAGTTTCCCTTTTCCTTACCTTCGCTTCAATTGCGCAACCAGACGAAACCTTTATTTACAAATCAATGTCTTGCGTGTAAAATAAAAACAATAGCTTTATAATTATTTAAACGAGTGCCATGCGAAGATTCTATGGTACGGAGTCTTATGATAGAGCACGGTATCGACTAGACACGGTAGAACGAACAGCGGCATGAGTTTTCACCTTTGGTTACCACATTTTCTAAGGTATTTTAAGGTGACGCATACAGCTGTCTGTACCTAAGGTAGTAGTAAAATTCCTGGCACCGAAAGTGCGTAGAGCCGTCAGTCCGCCTATTACCTACGTCGCACACAGGAATGCAAAGCAGGGTGAAAAGTTTCGCATCCTCCAATGAAAAGGAAGGATCCTCGATGACTAATGGGGAGGATGTTGAGCAACTGCTCGATTGTTGTTGTCTGGTTATTATATCGACGCTTGAAAGGCAAATATTACTAAGCGACATTGAGTAAAATTTACAGAAGAGTGATTTAAAGTTAAATTTTTTAGAAAAAAAATTGTTAGTTAAAAAAAAACGGATTTAGATTCCATTACCATGATGTTAATAATATATAAATAAGATTTTTTCGTCCTTTTTTTCCATTTTTTTTTTCTGAAAATTTTAACTTTATTTCTCTCTCCTCAACTCTACCGTAAAGTTTACTCAATGTCGCTTAGTAATTATTGCCTTTCAAGCGTCGATATGCATTACCTATACTATTTTTTTTTAAATCGCAACTACTAGTTTTACTGTTGAATAAATAATTAATTAAATTATTTTTCGTCACAAGTGTGTTGAAAAAAAGTCGTATGATACACGTGAATATCTATTGGTGAAAACTTCATAAAAATTCATTCACAAGTTTTTCAGTTTATCGCGTTCATATAGACAGACGTGGTGCAGACTTTGTTTTATAACATGGTTAACATTTAAGGATAAAGTGTTGATGATGCACCTCCAGCAGCGGCCGCTGAGGCGACTCATAGCTCTGTGGGGCTCACATAATGACTGTCATTGTTGCTTGACGGACTGTGACAAATGTATGTATGTGTAGACAACCTTTGGATGATGTTGCGTGATTCTATGTGACAATATTGTTTCTTTGGGAGACGGAATTGTGATCGTTTTCTCACTACGTCGAGTCTCCTTATGTCGAGTTAATTTTCATTTTTATTTCATGGTGGACATCCCACCCATACGTACAAAGCGTTTTGGGAACACATTCATAATGCGTACAGCTAAGGAGTGGAATTCCCTGCCGGAGTCTGTGTTCCCTGATAGCTACAACCTAGGGGTCTTTAAGTCAAGAGTGAATAGGTTATTTCTAGGCAAGCGTACTCCATCTTCGGCCACATCATCGCTTACCATCAGGTGAGATAGTGGTCAAACGCGAGCCTATAAATAATAATAATAATAAAAAAAAACGCATTTTATCCGAGTGCTCAAATATGACTGTCACCCATTACCTACACTGTGATTGCGTACTATCATAATACAATTTCCAATATTATAACTGAACTATGTAAGTGAATTGTGGCTCTTCATGAAATACACATTCAATAGGGTTAGGATAGACAAACTGAAAAACATGATGGAATCATATTATCCAGTGAGCTAAGAATTTTATTGTAGTAGGTATTGACGTATTACAATATGTTCGTATTCGAATGCAAGCCAAAACTCAATTCAAAATGTTTTTATTTCACAAAGGCCTACATTAGCACCTATAAAACTTCAAAAGCTAGTGCACGGTTCCAATTGATCGTTTCCTATGTAGAAGAACCGGCAAGAAGATATTGGTTACTCTTTAAAAAAAAATATTTTACAATATTTCTAAATTACAATAAGTAGGTAGGTATTAGCTTCTGCCAGTAGCTTAGCCCGCGTGGAAGTCGGTTCCTCCATACAACATTTGGACCCCAGTTTCATCCGCTTAGGGGGTTTTTTTTTTTTTTTTTTTTTAGGTGGGAAAATCATCTTATGACAAATCTCGCTCTTGGGCGGAGCGAGAGATAGTGTCAGACTTTTACTGACTAAAAACCCACTCCTGTTCCTTCTTTGCCTTCGTCCCAGGGCCCCGGGTTTCGTTTTCACACTACCCATGGCCCCAGTAGGCTTCGACCCTGCTGGGCCCCTACGATTTGCTGACATCTCCCTGAGGCGCGCGTGGAACAGTACGCGCCGTCGACGACTTAGGCTCGGTCCGGATGGTTACCGGACGATCGGACGGCGAGCCACCCATTGCTCGCCGTCCGCAAGCCCGCGCCTACGGTGGCCGGAAATCGGGATCGGAATCCCGGCGGCGGTTGAGGCGTGAGGACCCTTGCCTCACGCGATCGGCCGCCTCCTTTGCATCCGCTTAGGGGGTGAATTTTGGAGAATCCTCTCGTGCTCGCTTACATCATAAAAGGAAACCTTATGCAAAATTTCACGCTCCTTGGCTCTTTAGTTTCGGCTGTGCGTTAATGTAGTCAGACAGTTTCTCTTTTTATTTAAGTATATAGATTCATAGGTAATGTGAGACACAAAGTGGCTGTATTCTATATTAAAATAAAAAAAAAAACTTTCTAAACTTGACACTAGCTGGATGCACAATCCGTGAGAAGCCACAAGAAAAAAAAAAGAAAGACACACAATGCCCAATAAGAAACATCATAAATATTGAACAACCAGCAACAGGCCCATGTTGCAATAAGTGTTACGAGGACAGAATCGACTCGCAGATATTACAAACCAGTTGCATATCCTTAAAAATAACAAATGTATGTGGAGGCAGACGAGTTTCCGTATTGTATAGTACTTTTAAGACTTAAAACACGTTTATGATTGACCTACAAAATGGTTTTGATTTGCAGCAGAGATGCGGTTCTGAATTCGAATTTGAATTTCGAGTTCTGTTAGAATTATGAATTTTGACGGTCGCAGTTCGGATCTAGCGGGGTTGCAGACTACATGAATTAATTACGCTACCCTAATTATGTATTTCTTTTTTGCTATTACAACGTTCCCAGTATGCTGGTGAACAAAATAAAACAAGAATTATTAAAATTGGTCCAGCTGTTCTTTAGTATAGCGTGACTAGGAGAAATACTCCATCTCGTCAGCTTTTCTGTCACCTATGGGGACTAAAGAACCAAACAAGATAGAGTAACCAGTCGAAAACACACGACCCTAGCGAATAGGACACGAAAACACTAGTCGGACCAATTCGACGCGGGCGGTTGAAGGGTTAAATTTATAGCTTTTTTTTCAGTTAGAAATCATCAAATGATTCCTCCCAGTCTGGATAGAGCGAGACTCTTATGGACAAAAACCCGCCTGTTATCCTTCAGTTGCCCCTTGCGTTCCAGGGCCACGGCACGTCATCGCCCCATCAAAACATCTTCCCTAGACGCGAACTGAAGTGGCCAATCTGAAAATGTCTTAACCGACTGCGGACCCAGATTGGTCGCTACAAAAACAATCTGGCGAAATTGGACTTCATCGACGCATCTCTAACACAGTGCCAGTGTGGAGCTGCACAGGACATGCGTCACCTGCTATGCCCATTCTGCACTTTTCCCGATTTATACAATAGGCCAATGACAGAGCTGTACCTACAGGTTGCCAAATACTGCTCAGAAAAAACAAATCGAGTCTATCGACATGAAAAGATGAAGAAGGTAACTTTTTCGAAGAATGCCACAGCCTTGGTTAAGTTCTTTTGTGTCACCTACTAGAAGCTTAAACCAAAACCAACTAACCCAAAGGTTTTACAAAAGGACAACTACACCCAGTGGCGTAGCTAGGTGATCCAAGACCCTAGGGCAAAAAAATCTGGGACCTCTTATTTTTACGTGAAATCTTCAAATAACTTCTCCTGCTCTGGGCTGTGTGGGTGGGAGAATCAGACTTTTACTGACTAATACATGTTGCCATGATTAGTTTTGCAATCTATTTTATTTAGATTTTAAAGGTGGGAGAATTTTTTGCTAGTTCAATAAGAGGTTTGCTAGTCAGGTTTTGGGGGGCCCCCGAGCTTAGGAACCCCGGCCACTGTCCCGCCCAGCCCTTCGGTAGCTTCACCAGTGAGAACACACCACATAAAAAATATTGGTGACGTGTTTCGTATGCCAGATTTAGACAAGGGTCAAGCGTACTATGACATCCGATGATCCGACGCACATTGAATTCTTAACCAGTTAAGCAATGATAGATAACGTTGCACAGTTTATTTTAATTGGTTACACTCTGTGTTTGATGACTACCGAGAAATCGCCACAGGATTAAGTCATTTCTTTTTATAGGGGACAAAAAAAAAAAACAACCGGTTTTATTGAGTGTGATCCACTGGTTCATGGTGGATGTTCCACCCATACGCACAAAACGTTTTGGGAACACATTCATTGTGTGTATAGCTAAAGAGTGGAATTCTCTGCCAGAATTCTCTGTTTCCTGATAGCTACAAGCTAGGGGTATTTAAGTCAAGAGTGAATAGGTTACTTATAAGCAAGTGTGGTGAGAAAATGGAAAAGCGCGAGCGTAGGTACCAATGATTAAAAAAAAACACGCCAAACGGCAAAGTTCCTGACAGGAGCAGGCAAAATTTATCCTAGATTAATACTGCCTAAATAAAAAAAAACACGTGTAGCCTAGTAGGCTATCAGCAGAAACATCAGCACATGGATTGATCAAGATTTTCACTCATAAGGGTGTCTAGGATATCGGTCCCGGCTGATATTTGCGGTTCATTGGCTACTGCCAAACGAAAGTTAGGCACATAGATATGTTAGACAAATATTTTACCAAGAGTTACCAGTAAAATATTTGTCTAACTTTCATTCAGCTATTGCCGTATTTACGGTTATTTTCGGAGGGAGGGGAACTAACGTGACTGATTTTTGTGTGAAGTTATTGGAATGTTAGCGCCCATCATAGAATTTCGAAATCAGTAACTAGGCCATACTGGGCCGTCTGCCCACCGCCCCGTCTGTATACCCCGTGGTTATCAGGTTACCCACTACCTGGGGGCTATGTAGGGTGTAGGGCAGCCAAGCCCTACTCCCTAAACACGGTAAAAACGGTGGGGTGTTCTCTGTAAAATACTGGCTATGTAAATACTATAAAGATTACGTACACGCATATCTACACTTTAAAACTATAATAATACGTGTGACGATTCTGAAATAACTATCGTTCAAGTGGGTCTTTACTATTCTGTTATCAGATACTAAAGATAACTTCTTTTCTGATATTACCTAAGTTTGTTTTGTTTACAGCACTAAGTACTACTTAATGTGTAACAGATTTCCAGAAATTCTGTTTGTGAATCAATTGACGCTCTTGATAATGACAACAATATCTATTTTTTCACTGGGATTCCCATTACACACTATGATTAATAATACTTGTTAATTATAATTTCTACACTTGGTAAGAAACTCGTACTTTATGTATATATGTATAAAGGTACTTGTAGCTAATATGAGGAAAGGTTTGTATGTTTGTAATTAATAAACTCAAAAATTACTGGACCGGTTTTAATAATTCTTTCTCCAATAGAATGCCAAGCAATAGTGTCATGATTCTTTAGGTATCTGTAAACACTAAACCTCTTCAAATCCACAAACACAATCCTACCTAAATTAAAACCTTGTAAAAACTGAAACGAGAATTCTTAATTCCTTTTTTATAAAAACAACTACCAAATAATTCAAGTACCTAACTCATTAATCTTTTTATGTTGAAGGAAAAACCAACTAGCTTAGGTATATTACATTTATTTCAATAAACTTATAAAGTTCAGTATCACAATTATTATAATAACTTATAAACTAATATTCTTCTCCATATTGGAGAAGCAACTATTTCTCCAGGGGTGCGTAGTTGAGAAGCTTCTCGATGAGGTCGACGTGTCCAAGCAGCATTCTTCTGCAACAGTATCTCTTCAAGCCGAGAGCGTCGAGGGCGTCACTGGAAAAAGACAAAAGGTTTAATTTGGGAGAAACTGATTGACTGACGTATCAACGCACAGCCGAAACTTCTAGGTTTAGGAATGTGAAATTTTGCACAAGGCTTCTTATTATGACGTAGCACTACGAGGGGATTTTTAAAAATTCAACTTTTAAGGCGGTGATCCGAGGGTCCGAAGTTTGTATGGAGAAACCTATTTTCACGCGAGCCAATCCGCTGACAGAAGCTAGTAGTAAAAATCTCGTGTCACAGTGTTTGTTATCGAACACCTCCGAAACGGCTTGACCGATTTTTATGAAATGTTTTGTGTATATTTAGTAGTAGGTCGGAGAATAGGTGATAAGGGTGGCCCTGTCCAGTAAATATAATTTATATGGTAAAACAACGTTTGCCGGGTCAGCTAGTCTGTGATAATTTATATAGCAGTGTATGCTAGTGTAGGGTCAGTGTTTTTTCCTAGCTGTTAACACGGTGTTTCCTAGATGATCGAGTTTAATTTACCCCGAGAAGAAACATCAAAACAAACTCAGGGGTCAGTCTCTTTTAAAGTTCAAACAGCAAACATGTAGTATTACAAACAGACACTTCAATATTATTTATATGTATAGATGTATAGAATACCATTTCCTACTACTTGTTTCACCAAACCGCAATAATATATATATTAATATTCGTATTGGCTCGTCAATATCGTAATTCAATTTAATTCCGTAATCACGGTATTCCGGGATCCCGGAATACCGGTATTAAAAGCCCTAGTCAGCTAGTATGGATAAAAGAAACCTAGTTTTTTTAACTATGTAGGTATTCAGCTATATCCGCTTAGATTTTTGTTGTTCAGGTGTCACACTCAAAATGAATCTAAGTGCATACATGTACCACAAATTGCAAATCGCATTTTGATGACGGAAAAACTTAAAACATAAACATAAGAAATAAATGTATATTATTGTAAAAAAGCGTGGGGTGCATATAATGTCAATAATTATGAACATTTTATTGACAGATGAGTAGAAGGATCATCACTTTGATAATATCTTAAAAAACACTTTGAATGCACCCCACGCTTTTTTACAATAATATACATTTATTTCTTATGTACACTATTCTTAATCCAAATTTATTAAACTTTATTTTCTATTTTTTTAGTTGGATTTTCTATAAAAGCGTGTTTTTTTAGTTTTTTTAAACTATTATTTATTTATCTATATACTTCTGTATTTAGAAATATGTAAGTATGTTTATCAGTTGTCTAGTACTCATAACACAAGCTGTGCTTAGCTTGGGACTAGACGGCGTTGTGTGATAGTTGTGGAATAAATATATTATTATTATTATCAGACTGCTCTAGAGAGTGCAGGGGTGGGCGCGGGCAAAGAAGTCTTGGCATCAGCGTGTTCACAGTGCCAATTAAGCTACGAGTCTTGATATCCATGATGAGGATTCGGCGGGTGAATCAAAATGGTTTAAAACCACACGTGCAGTCACCTAATAGACGCTATATCATTGTGAACGATACGGGCGACTGATCCATTAGAAACACCCGCGTCCGCGCCCGCCTCATGCAGACACGCGGTTCGCGATAGCAGTGTGAACGCAACTGGCGTCTTGATACATTTTGAAAAGTGCGCTCCGCACTCTCAACCTCATCGCCGATGACGTCGACATATTCTCTTGAGCTTTGAGTACACAACAGTGGCACTATTTAAAATAAGGAAACTACAATATCGCATTGGGTCTAGCCTGTAAGAGTATTGTAAATTTTTTAAATAAACTTACAATACTAGGTTGCACCTGCACCCGCCTCCGCTCTGAAAGAGCGAGAGGAACTATGTAGAATTGTGCAAAAACAAAAAGATCTCAAGAAACTAACCTTGCCAGTCCTCATTTATTAGCAGTCAACCTTAGAATAATAATGGTATTTTCTCAAAGTCATGTCCTATAGATAACAGCAGTTTTCCTTAACACTGAACAATACATTAAAAGATAATGTAAAGGACGTGTTTTATGAGATCAAATTAATGACTCTGATGATGATGGCAGTCACCAGTGTGGAAATTATCAGTCTTTAGTACTTTTTTTTTGTATGAGGAGAACAATTTTGTAGTTTTTTAGTTATTTACATTGTTTAAATAATAATCCACATCCATATGTAACTTGTTGATAATAATCTACCTGAACAAATTGCGATCACAACTCTTAACTATCTTGCTGAACTAATTATGGCTTGCTAATTAAATCTAGATATCTCAACATTTTATTAGGCAAAACCAAAGATCAGTTTAGCATGTGTTTGATTTGAGAACAAGTCAGTTGATACAAAAATACCTCTGCGATAGACAGATAAAAAAGTGTAGTATTTTATCTTTTTAGGGTTTACGCCTTAAGTCTGAGCCCTTTTTTTAGTTGGAATCTTAAATAAATTCTCCTGCTTTGGGCAGAGTGACAGGAAGTGCCAGACTTTTACTGAGTAAAACTATTATTACCTTCAGTTGCCTTATGCGTCCTAGGGCTGCAGTAACTCTTACCTTCGTAAGAGTTACCGCTGCTACTGCTGAGTTAGCGCTGTATGATTCTTCAATCATACAGCGCTACCAAGGCAATAAATAAATGTGCCTACATCTGACTATCAAGCTAAGTGAACCTCGTTGAAATGGAGAAGGGGCAAGATTATAATATCATCTTAAATCAAATTTTGTCAGCCAAGTTTTACTTGGTCTAACCAAAACATAGGTACCTACTTGATAACAGCTGCAAAATTTCTGTACTGTACATTAGGTGGCCCATTTTTAGTTTTACTAAAAGCCATTAGTAGCCAATATTAGTAGCTATTTAGTGGTGTAGAAGTACTAAATGAATAAGTAGATAACACAGACATTCATGGAAAAGTAATTCAGTAATAAAGAAATTTGCTACAATACTAACCCTTCAGTATACTCTGCTTGCAAGAGACCAAGGTAGGCCTCCCATTTGTTGCCGATTACCTTCCCACAGGTAAAACAACGAACAGGAATGATCATGTTTGCTGGTAATCCTGGAAAGTAATGTGTTTTGTTTTAGTTTAACTCAATCTTGATCAGAGAAACAGTATGAGAATACAGCTAAAACTGCAATATAATATCCAAGAAACTATATATCAAATAATATATCAAAACAAATATCTCGTTGTATAATTTTGAGGTTATGTATGGGTGGGTCAATTAGTTTTAACTTTGTTTGTACTTACAAGTCACAAAACGTAAATTCTGACTGATGATTTAAGGTTTTCGGCAATAATTCTTTTCCTGATTAGATATTTTGTGTAAAATTAAAACAAATAGCACGAAAACATAAATTCAATAACAAGCAATGACAAGCAAGCCACAACACTAAATTGAACATTGATTGAATGATTAAACGAATGAAGGGAATGAAGTGCGCTCTACCTAAATGATTACAGCGATAACTTCAGGTGATTGAACTTTTAGCGCAGATAAAAAGTGTGGTGGTATGTAAAAACATTGCTCATTTTTTTTAGCTATTTCTTTTTTGACGATCTGTTGAAGTATGGAACTTGTTGCACGAATTACCAAAAACATTACACTATCTCTTCGTGTCGGTGGTATGACAGTAAAATAGATTTAAATGAACTTATTTTAGATATCATTTGGCTTTATTTTCATGCTTGACTGTTTTTTTTTTGTTTCAGGTTGACTAGATAACATCAAGCTGCATCAAAATGACACTGAGTATGGAACAATACCTCACAACAGATGATAGTCAATCGGTAAATGAGTTATTATTATTCTCTAGCACAATTGTGGTCATTTCATTTTTTCAAAAGCAAAAAAGCAAAAAGCAAAGAGCGTCCTCCTCCTAAAATAAAATGGCATATGCTAGAGAAGAGTGACTGCGCGAAGAAATAGAGAGAGCGAGTGGTAGACAAAATGATAGAAATGGGAGACATGAATGATCGAAGTATAAATGAAAGCTGGAATGAGATTGCTGAGTGTATTAGACAAGCAGCGAAAGATATTTTGGGAGAGACGAGAGGAAAGGGTACAATAGATAGGGATACATGGTGGTGGTCGATAGATATACAGAATGTGTTGAAAGAAAAAAAGAGGAAATTTAAGGAATTGCAGGGTATAGATCCGGAACACACTAGCTTAAAGTCTGCGAAAAAAAGTGAATATGATGCTTTAAAGAAAAAAGCCAAGAAAGTCGTGGCAAGAGCGAAAGCAAAAGCACAGGACAAACTATACGACACTCTAGATAGTCCCGCAGGCCAGAAAGATCTATACCGGCTTGCTAGAGCAAGAGAGAGAAATGCGAGAGAAGTTTGTCAGATAAGATGTATAAGGAATGAAACTGGAATGATTCTATCAGAAGATTATAAAATCAAAGAAAGGTGGAAGGACTATTTTGAAAGACTGATGGATGAGGAAAACAACTGGAATGGGATTTTAGAGAGCAAACCAGTGAATGTGGGTTTAGTGAGAATGATTAGTATGGATGAAGTCAGAATAGCTGTAAATGGAATGAAGAATGGTAAGGCAAAAAGGTATATCCAGATGGAATACCAGTTGAAGTGTGGAAGTTGCTGCGAGTGGATGGATGGATGTGGTTAGCTTTGTTCTTCAATAAGTTGTTGCGGGAAGAAGCCATACCTGATGAGTGGTGCAACAGTTCCCTGGTGCCCATCTTTAAAAACAAAGGTGATTTGCTTGAATGCAATAATTATAGAGGAATAAAGCTAATGTCACATACTATGAAAGCCTGGGAGAAAGTTATTGAAAGGAGGCTAAGAGAAGAGTGAAATTTCGCAGAACCAATTCGGTTTTATGCCTGGTCGGGGTACAGCGGATGCCATTTTTGCTATACGCCAGCTGTGCGAGAAATACAGAGGTGCGCATAAAAACTTGCACATGGTATTCGTTGACCTCGAAAAGGCATATGACCGGGTACCTCGTGAGGTTCTGTGGTGGGCCCTTAAGGAGAAAGGTGTGACTGGGAAGTATGTGCAGTTGATCCGAGCGATGTACAGTCGATGCAGTACCCAAGTCCGGTCTACAGTGGGCACCACTGTCAGCTTCAATGTGGCTGTTGGCTTACATCAAGGGTCGGCTCTCAGCCCTTACCTCTTCCTAATGATAATGGACGCTCTAACGTCGGACATTCAGGAAGAGGCTCCCTGGTGTATGCTGTTTGCCGATGACATTGTGTTGGTTGCCGAGAGTGGCCTAGAGGTCCAGAACAGATTGGAGGTGTGGTGGCACAGACTGGAGAGTGTTGGCCTGAAATTGAGTAGAACCAAAACAGAATACTTGTTCTGCGATTTCGGCGGTCTCTCCAATCCAGTGCCTTTAGCTCTCGCTGGGGCGCCCATACCGATCTGCTCCGACTTTCGGTACCTCGGGTCACTCGTTCAAGGGGATGGTGAGGTAGACCGGGACGTAACACATCGGATCAACGCAGGATGGATAAAATGGCGACAGGTCACGGGAACCACTTGTGACCCACGGATGCCCCTCAAGTTGAAGGGTAAAATCTACAAGTCCGTGATAAGACCTGTCATACTGTATGGATCAGAATGTTGGGCTGTGAAAAAGACGGATGAAAAAAGATTGCACGTAGCGGAGATGAGAATGTTAAGATGGATGTGTGGTGTGACGAGAATGGATAAAGTGAGAAATGAGTATATTAGAGGAAGTTTGAAAGTGGCACCAGTGACTGAAAAATTGAAAGGGAATCGTTTGTCTTGGTATGGGCATGTGAAGAGGAGGGATGAAACGCATGTTACTAAAAGAGTTATGAGTTTACATGTGGATGGATGGAGAGGGAGAGGGAGACCAAAGAAAAGATGGATGGATTGTGTGAAGAGTGATATGAAAGAAAAGGAAGTTAGTGATAGCATGACGAATGACAGGGCAGAATGGAAGAAAAAAACATGTTGCGCCGACCCCAAATAACACGGGACAAGGGCAGGAAGATGATGACAATTGTGGTCATTTTCAGTCAATAAGAAAAGTATTTATGTAAATACATTTGGCGATTTCATATTATTCTGAGGGCTACTGCCCATATAACAATATGGGTCATAAAGCCTTATCTGGTAAAGTAAATATTCCGTTTTATTAAAATATTCATAGAAGAAACTCGTTCAGACTTGAATATGATAACACTGAGTAGATCATTCATTCTATTTTTTTTTTGTCGAGTGATGTCAGTTTGACAGTGACATTGACAGACTGTTAGTGATCAAATTACAGCTGAGTCGTGTTTTCGGTTTTGTTGAATTGTGTATTGTGTTGTGTAAGGCTCTAAAAATATTAAACAGTCTCAGGTATACGTAAAAGAATTGTGATTATTATTGCAAAAATATATGCCTTACATTTAGACTGAGACCTCATTGTGAAACGATTAAAAACCATGAAGTTTTGAAGAACATCTATTCATTAATATTGACCTTTAGTAAAGGAACTATTTTGCTATTGTAACAAAAGAGGTATTAAATAGGGAATCTTAGAAGCATTCTTATAAGAATAAAGGCACAAAACACGTGGCCTAACATAGCTTATCATTACTGTTTACGAAACCAAATGGCATATCTAATTACATTACTATGTAACAGTATGTTACATACAGTCACGAATCTGATCATTTTGTAACATATTAGTCATATTTACTGCCCTAAATTATTCTAGAAATGTGATAGCAAAAGTAGCTGTTAATGTGAAATTTTCTGAGTATTAAAATGGCAGCTGTGACCTCCCTAAGAGAAAAGTGTTGAAAGAAACAGTTGTGTAAATAAAGAATACAGATTATAAACAATGGATTCTGAGGATGACATTCAGCCTCTTATCCAGTATGAAGGAAACAGGGAATTGTACTTGGAACTCAATGCACAGCTGATAAACGCAGACCCTGAATTTGAGCAGGTAAATAATCACTGTTTATTCATTTATTTAAGTACTCAAGCTCAAAGGTACTGCTTAATTTAATTGAAATTTCTTCCAGCAGACCTGCGACAGGAGAGTTGGATGAGAGATGTAGACACAGTTGTTTTCTTATTTTTAAAGGCTTATACCTTTTTTTTATAAAGGTTCGCGTTTGACCACTGTAGCTTTAATCTTCAATAGGAATGACTGACTTACTCATTAAAAATTAAGTCATACAAAGCCACAAAACAGAAATATTATATATTTTAGGTCACAATTATTATTATTTATTTATTTATTTAATAATTTATGTACACACAATATTAAAAAAAAAAGAAGGAAACAGAAAAATAGTACAAAGGTGATGCTATGCTAAAGAAATCTCTTCCAGCATACCTGAGAAAGGAGAGTTGGAGAAAATAGAGATGTAGACACTGTCTATATTATATTATTCTTTATTATCAAACTTTTTAATGAATATAGCTTGTTCACAATCAGTAATATCAAAAGCTATTAATGTCATATTAATACATACTTTGATAGTGCTATATAATATGGAAAACATTGAAGTTAATTATGTTATAAACAATCTTATAACATAATCATGTGTGCAGCCTTTTACAATACTTATTTTTTGTTGGTTTATACAATTATACTAGATAGATAGATATATTCTATCTATTAATTATAGCGATTTTTATAGACAACCTTTGGATGGATGATGTCAGAGGAGAAAAAGATATTAGGTTTTTTTTCAACTATTATGTTGTGCCCTTGGCCTTACTAAGGGTGTTTTAATTATCATGCGATTTTGATTATGCTTGCGGGATTGCTCCGCATGCGGAAAGTCGTGCAAATGTCCATTTCATATAAGTATTTATTGTAATGCATGGAATACGCACATAGGATGCTTTTTTTTAGTAGTACAAGCCCATACATAATAGTTTAAATATTTAATACACTGCAGCATTGAACTTTGCTATTACTTATTCTATACTATTGGGTTATGTTGTATAGTGCCAGTATTTTACTTACCTGCATGTTGCTACTGCTGCACCTACTCTAGAAAGTATACAATTTACCCATTTAAATAAATGATATTGATACTGGAAATATGAAATAATGTAAGGAACATTTATCTAAAATGTAAAAATGTACCTTACAAAGATTGTTGTAAGGGTATTTTACGCAAACCGTAAAAATCGAATATTATAATATTTTAATGTCTATATTTTGCTATTATTATTGTACAGTATTCCACAGTAAACAATACCTATCTATGCACTTCCTGTCATACTTCAGTCACATGTTGCACAAACAATGCCTATGTCGTAAGTTGGCCTACAGATAGTTTCCAGATAATCATGCTATCATGCCTACTGGAAAATATCAGGAACAAACTGGCACAGTTACAGTTAAATTATTATTTTATCATTTAGTATCTACACCAACCATCACAGAAGGGCTGACCTTTACAGCATTATACTTAATTATGGCTCATATTATTTATTTTATTTTGTATATTTGGGACAAAAAACAGTTATACAATACAGAATCAATATGCAGTAGTTTTATCAGAAAAGTAAAAAAGTATAACCCACACCATTGTCCACGAAATAACATAACACGTGAAATAGGATAACGGATGCATGTTAATTGAAAGTAATTTATAGGATATAAATAGTCTTACAATTATTATAAGAGAAGCAAATACATATGAGTCTATTTTAAGGGCGATGAGCCAGCAAATGACAAGCCATTTTTCTAAATTTAGATTGAGAAAGCGCGAAAATGTCTAGACGTAAGTGTATAAGCATAGCAGCCAAGACTCAGTCCTCCTCTCTAGGAGAGAGGGAATGGGCCGTAATCCACCACGCGGGTCCGGTTCGGTTCGTGGATGTCAAATGTCTTCATGTTTTTGGTTCTACGACATGCCGGTTTCCTCACGATGTTTTCCTTCATCGTTTGAAGTAGTGGTGATGAAATGAATGATTTCTTCGTGCTTACGAGGGTATCACATCCACGACTTAAAAACTCATAGAAAAACCCAATTGCACCTTTTACCCGACCCGCAAATCGAACCTGGGACCGGCTCAGCCACGACGCAGTTCCTATAATATTTTTTCAATACACTTACTCCAAAAGCGATTTTTATACCTACCGTTTTAATGCACGCAATTTAATGTTTTTCGCACTAGTGTGGAAAAGTGCGCGCGCTCCTTCCACATTACACATACACATTTTACATTGTTACATTTATCGTATCACGCTGGGCGCTAAGCAACCCTCACGAGTCGCGCATCAACCCCCACGAGTCGCGCGTTAACCCCGCCCCCCGGTTTATTTATTTCTTCTTCGTTTGATACACATGCAGCACTCGGCTCCATAACGCCCTCGCCTACGGCTCGTGCGAATTCCACCTCGGTTGCAATGACAAACTTGCTCCACTTGTATCAAAATGTACTATTTTGACATGTATTCATTGGAAAGCTAGTCAACCCTATAATTAGTTTATCTGAATGATACCTATTGTATTATGTTATCTCAGTTTGCATCCAGTTGCAGGGTACGTTTTAATTAATAAATGATTGTACTTACGTATTGTAAGTGTAATATGTAATTAACTGCGTCAATTAGTTAATCACTTAGATAACGGCTTTTGTTTAATGGTTCGAGTAATTTAATGCAATATGTTTATTTATTTATTTATTTAAATGTTTCTGTCAATATTAATATTTATATTTTTTACGTATGGAGTAATTACAATTACTTAGTTATATTTAATATAAATGGTGATTTCGTTGAAAGTATAGCCATTGGTATATCATGTCCATATGCAAACTATCTCTCGGAGCACTGTTCATTTTAGCACGCCACAATCATGGCGATAAGTCCCCTCTTTGAGGAGTGAATGGAGCGCCGTCACAGCGTCCTCACCTTCCGCATGACGCAGGTCTTCACCGAACATAGTATGTTCGGGAGTTTCCTGCACCAGATTCAGACGGAAGAAACGCCCGGGTGTCATTGTGTGTAGGTACCGCCCGGAGGACCCGGTGGAGCATACGGTGGAGGTGTGCCCCACTTGGGCGGAGCACCGCCGTGTCCTCGTGGAGGCGATCATCGGCGGCGATCTCTCGCGCCGGGCTCTGGTTATAAGCGAGAGGGAATGATATGCGTTCGCCTCCTTTTGCGAATAAGTAATTGCTAGCGAAGGGGGCGGCCACATGCGTGAAGAAACGTATATTCTCAAGCCCCAGCCACCGCGAAAAGAGATGCTCCGGCGACTACCGGCCACCGTAGGCGCGTACCGTAGACTTGCGGATGACAAGCAAAGGGAAGCTTGAATCTTCGTCCGACCGTCCGGTAACCGTCCGGATCAAGCCCAAATCGTCGACGACGCCACGCTCGTCTCAAGAATTGTAAGCAAAACCGTAAGGGCCCAGCAGGGCGGATGCTAGGGTCACGGGGAATTTCTGAAAAGGAAACCCGCAGTCCCAGAACGCAAAGGGCAACTGAAGGACACAGATGTGGTTTTAGTCAATAAAAGTCTGACACAAAGAGCGTGAGAAGTCATTAGATGATTTTCCACCTCAAAAAAAGAGCAATGTTCATTTAATTGGATGACTCAAAGTTATTTATTTACGCTAACTTAAACATGGAATTAAAAGTCATCAAAGAGACGCCAAATTACTTTAAAACACGTTTTTGCTGCATTATCGTTGTTAAATGGTTCACATGCGTTTGAAATTGAATGACTCAGCCCATTGTTTTAAATCTTCTTGCAGCATGACAGTCGAAAGCTCCCTTAGGTGTATACACGGAATAATATCACAAGATTTGGTGGGTATTTCTGAGTGATTTGAAGGTTAACCTACGAAGTCCCAAGTCATGATTACACATATTATTGTTGACAGGTCTTTCAGCCTAGTGGTTAGTAGCCCTGACTGCTATAATGGATGTCGTGGGTTCGAATCCCACCCAAGACAAATGTTTGTGTGATGAACACAATCATTTGTCTTGTGTCTGGATTATTGTAATTTAAAGTAAGTTAAGGAACCCTAAAATGGAGAAAAAGGTAAAGGATCTTTACAGTGGACCTTTCTCAGTATTCACTTTGTGACCTTAAGATGTTGCACAACAGGTTTTTCCCCGGTCATCAAACAAGATATTCGACCTTGTAAGGAGTACTTACATTGTTTGCATCCTAAAAATAGCGAATGCTAGCATTCATTGCTACTGGAAGCTTTACTTCATCGGCTGTTATAACCAACGATTGAATGCAAACTATCTTGATTGCAAGAAAGAAAATTGTTTCTCTGTTTGAGCCAATACTTGTTATTTCGATCGACTGTGTGTTTGTAAAACTATGGCAGGTTTTCATTCCAAAGCAATAATTATTCCGACTGTTTCGATGATTTTTCAGACGTATTTGATGTCGTTAAACCAAAATGCATGAATGCCTTAATTCCCAATTTAATTGACCTTCCAGAATATATATTTATTGTAGAAATTACTGTGTATGAAAACGACTACTGCTAGAGATAGGCTTCTCCCGAGACTGCCCATAACGCGTTAATAGTACATTTTAATGCAAGTGCAGAAAGTTTGTCATTGCGTTTGAGGTGGAATTCACCCGAGCCTTAGGTGAGGGTGTTATGGAACCGAGTGCTGCAGTGACAAATTTCCATGTGTAAACCTTTCCCCTAAGTAGACAGCGGGTTCTGACAGCTGCGCTGAACCCCGTTGGCGTATAGGCCGATACTAATTACAGGTTGCAATATAACAACATTTCTTCATCCACAGGTAGTATACGGCTACCGCAAGAGTCGGTGGCGGCAGGTGCTGACCTACACAATCTCGTGCTTGTTCGTCGGGGTGCCATTTCTGGTGTTTCACTGGGTGCCCACCTGGCTGCTGTACGTCACCTGTGTGAGGTGCTCTTTCCAGATCGCTGACAGAGTTCTTGTTGTTGTAAGTTGATTTTGTTCTTAAATAATACTTTTACAGTGAAACCTAGGGGATAACAGAAACCTCAAGGGACCTAGAAAGTTTAAAAGGGGCTGTTCATTAACGGTTTCTAAAATAGCCACATATAGGCCTCCTCTACATTAGGCGTTAGCCCAGCGCGTGTGCGGTGCTCGCGTCGCTCACACGCTTGAGGAACGCGCACGTCAAATGTGGGTGAGGCCTTACAGTGATATAGTCTCATTTTATCAGATAGCCTGCCTCGCCAAGAAATTCGAACGTTTGCGAACAACGTGTTGCAACCTGTCCGGAGAAATAATCAAAAATATGGTCAATACTCACTTACAGGAGACTTACAGAGGCTCATAGAATTTGGCTGTTACAATCTTATGACACTTATAACGTGAATATCATATATAAGTGTCATAAGTTTTTTCATCTGAACTGTTTGATTTGAGATTAAACTTGATTTTTTTCAGGAAACATATCAGAAAAAATGCAAAAGTTACTACATCCACCTAATTTTACAAAAGGATATAGCAGATACAAGGTAATATATAGCAAATTAACTGTATCATTGGCCATATGGCTAATTTCATATCTGAGTAAGGGATCTAACTCTGGACTCTCTGACTTAGAGCCCTTCGACGATTTTCCTTTTAGAAATACACAGAATGTGTGCCTTTAGATCTCGTACCCTCTAACATTGAACTCGTGAATTTTATTTGTATAAAAAAGTAACTATCCAGAATCGTAAATAAAAATAATTATACTCCATTCCAAATAAGGTAAGACAATTAAACAAACTTGTTTACTGTCCGTTCAACCGATTTTGACTTCTATTTTGTAAGCATAAGGATGACATTAAAAGCAAAAAAGTGGTTACAATACCAACTATTTACTGTAGCCGCAATTTATTATGGCACCAACGCAAATCTTATTTTAAATGGAGTATACATATATCTTATCATCATCATTATTTCAGCCGAAAGACGTCCACTGTTGGACATAGGCTTCCCCCAAGTGTCGCCACAATGAACGGTCCTGTGCGTCTCGCATCCATCGGATTCCCGCAACCCTTACCAGGTCATCGGTCCTCTTTGTAGGAGGCCTTCCAACGCTACGTCTTCCAGTACGTTGTGGCCATTCCAGAACCTTTCGACCCCAACGGCCATCCGTTCTTAAGTGGCAATGGGCAGGGCACATTGCCCTGCCCATTGCCACTTAAGTTTGGCGATTCTTCGTGCTATGTCGGTAACCATGGTTCTCCTGCGGATAAACTGATTCCTAATTCGATCACGCAAGGAAACTCTGAGCATAGACTTTTCCATTGCCTTTTTGGGTGACTTTAAGTCTTCTGAAGACAATGGGCCTCCCCATTGTAAGCGACCACGTTTCGGATATGTTTTAGAAACCTTTTGAATTCTGTGGAAGAGGAAACTGTCAAGTAACAGAATAAAGATGCACACACTAAAATGTGACGTCACCGTCATTAGGTTACGTTTGTACAAAAGTGACATCGAGAGTTCACACAACGCCTACTCTTTCTCATACCGATATGTGAAATGCGAATTTCAGCTTCATTTAATAACTAAGTTTGTTGCTTATTTCAGAAAAAGATTTATTTTAGTGTTATTTGTTATTTAGAGACGGGCAAATACCAAATTCCTGACTGCTATGCCGGAGGTCGTGGGTTCGATTCCCACCCAGGACAAATGTTTGTGTGATGAGCACGATCATTTGTTCTGTGTCTGGGTGTAATTTATCTATAATATGTATGTATTTAGTATGTCTATAAGTATGTTTATCAGTTGTCTAGTACTCATAACACAAGCTCTGCTTAGCTTGGGACTAGACGGCGTTGTGTGATAGTTGTGAAAAAAAAAAATACCAATTTCAGCTGTAATTTTATGTTACATTAAAATCATTATTTCTTTTTCAGCGGACTACTAAACCAAGGGTTCGATGATGATGGAAATAAGGAGAAGGAACCCATTGAAAGTGTTGACGCGATACACACTCCCATACATTTGGATGATGGAACTACACTTAGTAAGTTTTTACATTCTGATGACTTTTTTAACTTTTTTATATTATAATCAGAGATCGGAATAGGTAGAGTATATTTACTTAAAGTTCGACGAAGTAACGTAGAGTTGATCCTCTAAAATCCCGGAATCATATTTTTTTTTGTGGTGAAAATTTATCAAATGACTTCTCCCGCTCTAGGGAGGAACAGGAGAGCGTGTCAGACTTTTACTACCTCACCACGCCTGCTTTAGTTACGCTTAGCGTTCTAGGACCAAGGGTTTCCCTTTCAGAACTAAGCCCCCAGTAGGTTTTGCTGACATCTCTTTGTGGCTTGCGTCGATCACTACGCGCCATCGACTAATCGGGCTTGGTCTGGACGGTTCCCGAACAGCCGGACGGCGAGCTATCCATTGTTCGTCGTCCGTAAGCCTACAATTAAGGTGGCTTGTAGTTGGAGTCGAGGTGAGGATGTCCTTTCCCTCACGCAAGCGGTCACCTCCTTCGCTAGATCATATACATGTTTAAGTTTCGGGATTTAAGAATAGAACAATTCAAATTGACATAATGCTGTAATTAAAATTATGTACAGTAATGTCCTCGCATCCTTACGCAATTGACCACATACAGTACAGGAAAGTCCCTAACCCGACTATTATACGGTAGCGGGACTATACCTGCCGTTACGCATACTTCGCTCTACGGATATTAGCTGAAAACATTATGCGTTTATCAGTTAAAAATCGATGTGTTTACCTTTTTTGAATATTGATATATGAATAGAAGAAAGGTTTGACAAAACTTATAATACGCCCGTTTAAAAAACTAGTTTTAATTTTTATGACAGAGACACTTGTCTTATGTATTAAAAACACGTCATATCTTTAAATATAAATAAAATTGAAGTGTCTCTTTATAATATCTAACATTTTTTACTAAATGCTTAAGAAAGTATATTTGAAAGCTATATTTTTTTTTAAATTTTAATATTTCTGTCTCGCTGTTCCGGCTAATCTCTGAAAGTACTGGACCGATTTTGACACTACTTTCGATACTTTTGACACGACTTCTCTGCTGGACGGATAGCTGATGTTACATGGAGGAATTTGGGCTACTTTTTATTTTTTCGCAGGAACCGCTAAGAGATGGGACATATCCAAAATGGATAACATTCTTTTACATGATTGCCCCAAAAAAAGAGAGTAATGTTCTGAATCCTCACGCGAACGAAGTCGCGGGTAACAGCTAGTTCATACTATTGTTCAATTGGCCTCACCCACTGGTTTTGTTTAAAACGATTCAATTTCATCAACCATGATAATAAATAATAATAATATCTTAATCCTTCCAGACGTCCAGAACTACAGATACTTCCGCCATAAGAAGCAGTCCCTCATATGGGACGGTAGCCGAGCGCAATGGACCCGGCTGGCTGGCATCGAGTCAGGGGCCTCTTGTGCACAGCTACAGGCCATGGGGGCTACTCCACCTTCCAGCGAGCGACGAGTCAGGATGTGAGTGTTCCTGTTCCTCTTACAAATCGTCTCATATTACGTTACGATAGTGGACCAGCCCCCCTAGCCAAGTTACAATTCGTTCGTTTGCGCCGAACGCCTCGAGTAGGCCACGCCTCCGATTCCTTTGTTCTGACCACGTGACTGAGCGTTGAGATGACGTCAGAACAAAGGAATCGGAGGCGTGGCTTACTCGAAGCGTTCGGCGCGAACGATACGATTGTATCTTGGCTAGGGGGGCTGGTCCACTCACACACACTTGGGAGCCACATCACCTTCTAGCGAACGACGGGTAAGGGTGTGAAAATCTTTCTATATAGACATGGAAGTCCGTTATGTAAGACGGTAGACGTGCAGAATGAAACAGTTTAACTATTATCAATCAGGGGCCACGGTGGCCATGCCGCCTTTTATACCGAGCGGCGGGGTACAATGTGAGACTTATCTTACATCCCTTATATAATAATAATAATCCGCCAGTATCGTCGGTGTCCCATATATGGTACAGCAGTGTACCGGGCAAGCATCAAACCTGTGGTTTCTTGTGTGTAGCTACAGAGAATGGGGTCATTCCACTTTCTAAGCGACGGACGGACAATACAATTTACAACACTTGACCAATAGATTTGTGTAATCCCTAAACCTCTGATTTATTGATCCCTAGTTGCCTAAATATACTTCTGAATACATCCAGAACATAATAAGTCCTTTTTCTCTTCAGGTTAAACATCTACGGGCTGAACGAGATAAATGTGCCGGTCCAGTCCATCATGACGCTGATCCTGCTGGAGGTGTTCAACCCCTTCTACGTGTTCCAACTGTTCACTATTGCCGTGTGGCTTGCAGAACCATATTACTACTACTGTATCGCAGTGGTGTTGATGTCTACCTTCGGTGTGGCTACTTCTGTTATACAGACTAAAAAGGTGATAAATGAGCTGCTTTTCTCCTGTTGTATCAAAAGGATTTGAACTGATTTGAAGGTGGCCGAGCAATGTGTGTGTAGCGACATCTATGGCGTCACATAAGAACTACGAAATCGCGCAATTAAAGTTCTCCGCGCGATTTGAACATATACAGCCAGGAATAATCTATCGGGCAGTTGCTTAGACCAGACAAAATACCCGTCTGGGTAGAGGAGGTTTGCGGGACTTTAAAACTCTGTTCAGAATACTTCTAAATATGGATCGATCGGAGCAAACAGTGGAAGTTTGCCCCGCGCGGGCGGAGCACTGTCCTCGTGGTGACGTGAGGTGGCACTGACCTGAAAGACAGCCGGTCAAGCCCGAATTGACAGCGCGGAGTGTTCCACGCTGGGCCTCATCAGTTTTGCTTTCTCTTTGAGGCGCAAGAAGAGAAAGAGAAAGCAAAACTGATGAGGCACAGTGTAGCCGATGCTAGCTAGGGCTGCGAGGGCTGCCTTGGATGGCAAAGGGAAACTCAATGAATAGGTTTTAGTAAGTCTGACACGCCCTCTCGATCCACCCAGAGCGGGAGAAGCTATTTGATGATTTCTCACCTCAAACAAAAGTCTTCAAGACTGGGCTGATTTATTGGTTTCGGGCTACATTAAAAAATAACATTATATTTGGATTCGTTTGAAGCATAATCATATTGTTTACGATTTGACGGTTCGGGCCACTGAGTCCAAATGACCTATTTATGTAAAATAAATAGGTAATTCACATATTTTGACCTTCAAATATCCCCCTTTTTATTTCCCCAGAACCAAAGCAACCTCCGCGCCACTGTGGAGGCGCACGACACCGTGGAGCTGTGGGACGGGCGGCGCGTGGACAGCCGTGCTGTGTCCCCGGGGGACATCATCGTGCTGCCCCCCCGGGGGTGCACTTTACACTTCGATGCCGCTCTGCTGACGGGCGCTGCTGTGCTTAACGAGAGCATGCTTACTGGTGACTCCTTAATCTGTCTTGAATTAACTTGTAAAAGATTCACTCCCTATGAGATTTACCAGTAAATGATTGACTCCTATGTGATTCTTCCGTTGATGATTTACCCCTATATGATTAACTCGTAGATGATAACCCTTCTATATGATTCACCTATAGTTAATTAATCCCCTATGAGATTCGCCCGTAGATAATTGACCCTCTATAAGATTAACTGTAGATGATTGAGCCTTGGTGCCGTCCGAGGTAAGGAGGAGTCAGTTACCCATCTACATACCGACCTCGGCAATCGTTACTTAACTTTGGAGGTGGACTCGTGTTACTGTCAGTATTCTAATCGCTCAACCATATCATACAACAGAAAATATTAATAAAGTTTAAGTCAAGAGTGATTAGGCTACTTCTAGGCAAGCGTACTACGTCGTCGGCTACATCATCGCTTACCATTAGGTGAGATATTGGTCAAACGCGAACCTATCCTTAATAAAAAAAAGTTATAGTAACATAACTTCTGACGTGTCCCAGGTGAATCAGTACCAGTAACAAAGACAGCTCTCCTCCGGGTGGACCGCCCGTTCGACCTGAAGGAGCACGCCTCTAGCGTGTTGTTCTGCGGGACCAGGGTCATTCAGACGAGATATTACAACAACGAGCCTGTCAAGTGAGTATTAAACTTTACATTTAGTACTAATGAGTTTTACTTCATAAAATATAAAAAAATATATATAATTATACATTTTTATTATAAAGGTGAATTATTCTTCTTTTCAGTAATTTTAATATTTGTCTGGCAGTTTGAGTAAGAGAAAGATCCACGTGTGTGATTAATTCCTTAAAAGACCTTCTCTGGCACTAATCTGCATGGTTCTCATAAAGTTTTAATTTGACCATGATTTGATCATTACATGTAGAAAGGCGCGTAATGAATCCTATAGTTGGTGATAGGACAACTAGTTAAATCTCTTTTTTTAATTATATATAAAAAAAAAAACGAAATAAAGATGGTGAGTCTAGGGAAGATCGCTGCAGACAAATTGTTCCAATATTTCGAAATGCTTAGTCCGGACCGGAGTTTATTTCGGTGTTTCTTCTCAGGGTAGTCAGCTAGGAAACACCAGCATCATTTAGTTAAAATCTATATATATAAAAGAAAGTCGTGTTAGTTACACTGTTTATAACTCAAGAACGGCTGAACCGATTTGGCTGAAAATTGGTGGGGAGGTAGCTTAGAACCAGGAGACGGACATAGGGTACTTTTTATCGAGTAGGGTAAAGTGGGGTAAAGTGGGGTAGAGTAGGGTAGAGTAGGGTAGATTAGGCTAGAGTAGGGTAGGGTAGAGTAGGGTAGAGTAGTCAGTTGACGGGAGTTAACTGACTACTCTATAGTTACTACTTACGAGTTATTACGAGTTATTACTTACTTACGACTACTATAAAGTTAACAATAAAATTGACATGTAAAAGTGTTATTTATAACCAACTAGGTTTTGCCCGCGGCTTCGCGCGCGTAAATAAAGTAAAGCCTATTTTATTCAGAAATAAAGCAGCTTTCTATCAGTGAAAAAGTTCTAGCAATCGGACCAGTACTTTCAGAGATTACGTCATACAAATAAAAACCTATACCTACTATCCGTACCTACACTCTAAAGCTCAGTTGAAAACCATCGTCAGGCAACTGCTACGTAGTTGTCTGGCATTATGCTGCACTGGACCTATTTGGCGTAGCCGGGAGACATATTGTTATTGTTAATTTTATTTCTCTTTTATTTTTTTTTAATGTTTAATTTTAGTTTGTAAATCAATTGTTTGTTGATTAATGAATCATGTTGTGCCAAAAAAAATAATTTAAAACAACAAACTACTTCTGTATAATATTAGTGTAGATTTGCAAAAATAAAAATCTTTAATCATTATTTTTGTTGCGTTTAAATTACACTGATATCATGAGACTTAAAAACAAGTGGCGTTTGTGAACCGTTATTATTCAGTTCTGGGCATTTTTTTTTCTACTCGTCTTTTATGTTATTACATCTAAAACCTTTTATTATTTTTATCAGTTTTGTGTGACAGTCCTTATGTCATTTTCCTGCCCTTATCCCATATTACTTGGGGTTGGCGCAACACGTTTTTTCTTCCATCCTGTCCTGTCACCCGTCCCGTTGTCACTAACACCCTTTTGTTTCTTCTGTGAATTAATAATAATATTTTTCACAGGGCTTTAGTCCTCCGTACAGGCTACAATACAAGCAAAGGCCAGCTAGTCCGTAGCATCCTATACCCGGTTCCCGCCGACTTCAAGTTCGACCGCGACTCCTACAAGTTCATCATCATCTTGGCCTGCATCGCCGCCTTGGGTCTGGCCTACACTGTAGCTCTCAAGGTAAGTCTACAACATTAGGGCATCCTATACCCGGTACCAGCCGACGTCAAGTTCGATCGCGACTCCTACAAGTTCATCATCATCCTGGCCTGCATCGTCGCTTTAGGCCTCGCGTACATTGTAGCACTCAAGGTGAGTAGTGAACACTGGGGCATCCTAAACCCAGTGCCGGCCTACTTCAAGTTCGACCGCGACTCCTACAAGTTCGTCATCCTGGTCTGCATTGCCGCCTTGGGCCTGGCCTACACTATAGCTATCAAGGTAAGTCTACAACACTAGGGCATCCTATACCCAGTGCAAGGCTACTTCAAGTCCGACCGCCACTTCTACAAGTTTATGAACGCCTTGGCCAGCGTCTTATCTGCGGTTTACTGGCAAATAAGGGACAGGAAAAAATGTTGAGAAATAAAAAAAATTCTATGTACAATCTAGTTTTTACTAGCAACCTGCCTCAGCTTCGCACGGGTGTTAAAAATCTTTTAAATTCTCAGCTTTTGCTACTATAATATACATGTATTTTACACCTAAACCTTCCTCATGAATTACTCAGTCTATTGGTAAAAACTACATGAAAATAGTATCGAGTTTATCGCATTCATACAGACAGGCAGACGCGGTGAGGGAGTTTGTTTTACAATATGTAAGGATAATGCTTTACATTTACCTACTCGGAAACATAAAATTAACTGAATTTGACTGAGAAATTTGGCGTTTTAAATTGAAACTGTAGGCTTATAACGTGAGTTAATCGCGTTAGCTCGAGCATCAGTATGCATCAGTAGCCTACAGCCTGCGAAAGAAAAAAACACTGGTACTTTTTCAATCTTTTCTCAACATCTCTAAAATGAATGTATGGATTGCTCATATAAATATCTATTACTATATTTTTAACGTTATTCTGGTTCTTTCTCAGGCGTATCGCAGCCTCAGCCCCGGCGACATCACCATAAAGGCGCTGGACATCATCACCATCGTGATCCCGCCGGCGCTCCCGGCCGCCATGACAGTGGGGCGGCTGTACGCCGTGTCGCGCCTCAAGCGCGCGCGCGTGGCCTGCCTCAACACGCGCGCCGTCAACGTCAGCGGCTCCTTGGACTGTGTGTGCTTCGACAAGGTAGGATATACCGTCCTTCTGGCTGATTAATTCGTAATGGAAAAAACAGAAAGATGGAAGATGGAGTTAAGGTGTGCAATAAAGAAATAAATAATAATAACAGAACCCCATCGCCGTATCTCTACGTTGACGTCGTGGTAGGCGCTCCAATAAACCCTAGGTCTGTGTCGGTAGCGTATGCTTTGCCGTAACATGCCTAGGGTGTTTTTTTTTTTTTTTTTTTTTTAAGGTGGGAAATCATCCAAATGACTTCTCGCGCTCAGGGTGGAGCGCGAGGGCGTGTCAGACTTTTACTGACTAAAACCACACCTGTATCCTTCAATTACCCTTTGCGTACTAGGACTACGGGTTGCCCTTTCGGAAATTCTCCGCGGTCCTAGCTAGCGGGCATCGGCCCCACTGGGCCCCTACGGTTTGCTGACATCTCTTTGAGGAGCGCGAGGATCACTACGCGCTGTTAACGACTGGGCTCGGTGCGGTTAATTACCGAACAGCCGGACGGCGAGCTACCCAGTGCTCAACGTCCGCAAGCCCGCGTCTACCGTGGCTGGTAGTCGGGGTCGGAATTACGTCGGCTAGGGCGTGAGGACCTTCGTTCCCTCACGCGTGCAGCCTCCTCCTTCGCTAACATTACTGCTTCGCAGAAGGAGGCGACCGCCTGCCATTCCTCCTCGCTCCGGACCATAGCCTGAACCAAGGCCCGACGTGAAAGGTCGCTGCCGCCTATTGCCTCCACGAGGACACGGCGGTGCTCCGCCCAAGCGGGGCACACCTCCACTGTATGCTCCACCGTGTCCTCTGGGTGGTCCGCACAATGATGGCACCCGGGCGTTGCTTCCGCCTGAATCCGATGCAGGAACCTCCCGAACTTGCCATGTCCGGTGAGGACCTGCGTCATGCGGAAGGTGAGGACGCCGTGTTGACGCTCCAGCCACTCCTCAAAGAGGGGACTTACCGCCATAATTGTAGCGTGCCCAGCACTGGGTTGCGACAGTCGTCGTCGCCATTCCACCATGAGATCCCGCCGGAACTCTGTCCGCCATGCCGAGACTTGGCGCGGCAGCGGAGTTTCGCCCCGGCGTTGCATCTCCACGCGCAAAACGTGCATGCATGCAAGGACTGTTGCCTCCAAATCCCATGGTGGCAGGCCAGCAAGGAGGCTCGCCACTTCGCGGGAAATCGTGCGGTATCCCCGTATCATCCGGATGGCCATGACCCTCTGGCAAGCGTTCAGCATGGCCGCCGGTCGCTTTTTCAGCGATGGCGCCCACACAGGTGCCCCGTAAAGGGCCATGGACCGAACAATTCCCGCGTAGAGCCTCCGGCAGGAGGCGTCTGGACCCCCAAGGTTGGGCAGGAGCCGCTTTAGGGCAGCCGCGGTCCGTTCCAGTTTGGGAGTCAGACGTCGAAAGTGCTCCACAAAGTTCCACCGACTGTCGAGGACAAGTCCCAGGTACTTCATCGTCGACCCGACGTCGATGCGAACCCCTCCTACCGTTATTTGGGAACCCGGTGGTGGCGCGTTCCGAGGGCCATGGAAACACATGGCCTCGGACTTGTGCAGTGCCACTTCGAGTCCCAACTCCTCGATCCTATCCACGATTGTCGCAACCCCGCGTGTCGCTAGTTCGGCCGCCGCCTGGTGCGACTCCCCCTGCGCCAGGACCAGCGTGTCGTCTGCGTAACAGACCACACTGACCCCGTCGGGGAGGTCGCCGCGCAACACGTAGTCGTACCCGATGTTCCACAAAGGCGGTCCTAGTACCGATCCCTGCGGAACACCGCACGACATCTCTCGCCGTCTCCACTCTCCCTCGTGACCGGGGTAGATGATAAACCTGTCCTTCAGGTAGGCCTCGATCAAACGACGGAGGTAGTCGGGCACCTGGTGATACCGGAGTGCCCTCCTAATGCTACTCCAGGGCAGGGAGTTGAAGGCGTTGGTGATGTCCAAGGACACCACCACTACGACCTTGCCCCGGGACACTGCATCCCCCGTCGTGAGGGCTCGCACGCGCATGATGGCGTCCACCGTGGAGCGCCCCCTGCGGAAGCCAAACTGGTTGTCCGAAAGATCCGGCTCCACCCGCGCTAAATGCGCGACGAGGCGGTCTGCAATTACTCTTTCAAAGAGCTTGCCCACCTCGTCGAGCAGCACTATGGGCCGGTATGCGGACGGAGAGTCCGCAGGACGCCCCGGCTTCGCTATAAGGACCAGGTTCCTGGTCTTCCAACGCAGTGGAAACTGGCCCCTCTCCAAACATGCGCTAAACAGCCCTCTTAGTCGAGGCCCGAGTTCCTCCATGGCCAGGACCCAGGCTTTCCCAGGCAAGCCATCGGGTCCTGGGGCGGTATTTTTAGCGTTTAGCCTTCGTACCGCCACACTCATCTCTACCTCGGTCACCTCCGGAGTGTCATCGTCATTGCCGTCGTGGTCCGCGTCGGACGCCGCGGGAGGCGGAGCCATTGGCGGGGAAGAATGCTCCTCGCTCGGAGGGAACAGAGCGTTCACTACGCCCTCCACGAGCTGGGGCCGGAGACTCTGTGTCAGCGGGGGAGCCCAGGCGCGGAGCTTATCCCGCACCATTTTGTAGGGGCGTCCCCATGGGTCTCCGTTCAGAGTCCCCAGCCAAACGTCGCGGGCCTGTAGTTTGGCTCGCCGTATCTCCGCTCGGAGGGTGCGCTTCGCCACTCTGTATCCCTCGTACAGCTCCGCCTCTATGGCCTCCGCATCCGGAGGGCGGATGCGGCGCCTGCGGTGTCTGGTGTACCGGCGCCGTGCGGCAACGCATGCCTTGCGCAGTTCCTCAATCTCCGGCGACCACCAGTAGACCTGACGCCGGGCACGTCCTGGCCGGACTCGGGGCATTGCCACGTCGCATATTTCCGACATGGCCTCATGGATATTTCCGACATGGCCTCATGGATATTTCCGACATGGCCTCATGGATTGTGTCTCTCTTAGTATGCCTAGGGTGTGGGGCCAGACTAAGAGAGACACAATCCGCGACCCCACGGCATAAGCGACCCCACGGACCCGATCTCCTGGAAGAATTCTTGTTCTTTATCTCCGACTTGCCTTTATTGGCTTGCCGTAGTGAACATTGACGAGGAACAGAGCTCCCACCTCACCGCAAGAACAAACGTCCTCGGGACAAGGATGTATAATCCAATAAGGTGCTGGCAGGGATCTTGACCGTACTTCCGGGATTGTCCTGATAGCCGTGGTATACCTCTCCACTCCTCAAGCACTTCAGGATATGTTGCCCTCTTGTTACTACGTCACTTTGTGCTAGCGACCGTTTTCGGGGGCCCATTTGTTGAGTGTGCAAGTCATCCCCTTCCTTTTTATCAATGGAAATTAAAAACATTGTTCAGACAGGGGCCATAGTCTTAAAATAGTTCCTAGTAACCAGTCCATTTAAGAATCCTAAAACCATAGCCCTAGTGTTTTTGTTTTCCGTATATTGCAATAGTTTCCCACCAACCGGGGGTTTTCCTTGGATGCACCAGCATAGCGCGTACAGGGATAATCGCCGGTTGATACCACGTTCCATTAAAAGCGTCAAAGGGGCCTCTGCGAGTTGGTTTCGACTCCTCGTACGCCTTCCAAAGGCCCTCTCAGGGTTCTGAGATATAATAATAAAAAAAAAAATAACAGAAAAATATTGTGCCCGAATTGGGAATTTTCTCAACCATGTTAGATCAGCTGAATACCAGTATGATTCTGCAGACTATTAAAAATCCGATCTTTAACCAATAACTATAGTGTATTCGTTAAGAAAATAGTGACTCATCGTAGAGTCTTAGCTTAGCCACGCCCATTGACCAATTAGATCATAGCAAATTAGAAAGCCGCGATGATGTAAGCTCTTCAAACAGAATTAATGCGTCTCTTGTAAATTTAAAAAGTGAACCTTTACCTAGACGAAAAAAATAAAAGTGATACTTCTGATTACTATTATTAAAGAAAATAATTACTTAATATTTGAAGATATATATATGTCGCGGAGATCGAGGTTTAACTATAGAGTCATTGTTTTGTTATTATTATGTTACCTACCAAAGGGTGTAACGCCGTGACGTCATGTGTTAAGGCGCCACGTGGGCAGAGTCATATTAAAGAGTCTGTAACCCGGGAAGCAAGAGCAGTATCGCAGTATCGCTTGCACGGCTTCAAGGTTCGAACCTTTGATACGAAACTGTCGGTTAACCCGTATATTCGTAATTATTTATTTGAGGTACTTACAATAATATTGTGCATTGTAAAAGTGACATTATAGCTAATTGTAAACTGTGAAACTGACATTATAACTAACTGGAAAACTCAAGTGAATAGTTATTGAAAATCCCTTCGAAATTAACCCAGTACCACTGTATCAAAATGATGACGGTCATATCGCTCAGCCACTCCTGGCGCCGTCATATATATAAAATTTATTCGTGTTATTGGTTTAATTTTTACCACAGTATGAATACGTCTTTACTAATGAGTCGCGATTAAACTATAAGTAAAAAATAAAATAAAAGATGAATATATTTTTTTAAAATTTAATTTCAGAACATGTTTTTCTAAACTCCTATATTCTGTTTCAGACAGGAACACTAACAGAAGACGGTCTCGACATGTGGGGGGTGGTAGCCGTCAGCGGAGCCACGAGCCCCCCTCGCCTGGGCAGACCCCAGCGGGACCCTCGCCTGATGAATGAACTGCACCCCCTGAAGTTAGCCATGGCGTCATGTCATAGTTTGACGTTGTTAGATAATGAGTTGGCTGGCGATCCATTGGATTTGAAGGTAAAATAATAGACAGAGAAAAGTGTGTGTGTGTGTGTGTGTCTGCCAGCGGCCGACCGCGGCCGGCCCCGGTTCCTTCGTGTCGCTACCGGCCGCTGTTGTTATATACTGCGGTATGAAACGGCCCTAAATATTTTATCCGCCCGATCATGACGTATGCATGTGCAATCTTCGCACACGCCAAGCCCCGCTTCCTCCATAGGATGCAGACCCTTCAAAATAGGACCCTCCGTAAAATTCTCGGTGCCCCATATTATGTCCGAAATGAGAATCTACATCTAGATCTCAAAATCCCCACCATCCAGCAGTTCATGAAACGCCTTTGCAAGCGTTTCTTCGATACTGCTGTGAAGCACCGCAACCCCCTTATAGTATCGGCAGCCCGATACGAACCCTCCCGCATCTCTAAGGTTCGCCGTCCTAGGCATACTCTCGTCACCCCCGATGACCCCACTACCCTGCTCCAAGAGAGCCGTAAGAAAACAAGTACAGTTCGCAGACAATACAGACCGCCGTCCTTCCGTCTTCGCCGCCGAGGCCCGCCGCGACAATCCCGTAAACGTCCTCCCCGTCCCTTGCTCGAGCCAGTCCGCGTCGCTGAGCCGTAGTTTTAAAATTCCCCGAAAATAATAATAAAATCTTTGTTCGATCCAGCCCGTCCCTTGCTGTCCCCCCCCAGCGACGCCCTAAGCCGAGGTCCGTACCCCACAGGGGGTGCCCTTAGCGTGTAGTCGCTTAATTTTAAGTATAGTTAAGTAAGCCCTGGCTGGAGGCTTTGATTCTTGAATTGAGGCCGCCACAGGCAAGTCCGGTTAAGCAGCCGACAACCTCCTAGGTTGACCTGCGAGAGGCCACACACAAAAAAAAAAAAGCCCTAAATATTTTTATAATCCCCATGTCCATGTGCAGATGTTCGAGTCGACCGGCTGGGTGCTAGAGGAGCCAGAAGTCCCGGAACACTCCAACTACGAGATTCTCACGCCGACCATCGTGAAGCCGAGGAAGACCGCTAATATTGACGTCGATGATATACATGTACGTATACTGAGATTTGAATATAAATATTAAATAGTGACTGTTCTTCTTGGTTACGAATTTTCTATATTTTTATCTCATCAAATAACTTAGGAGTTATTCCCTCTCGCTACAATAAGAGCCTACTCTGGTGTTAGCTCTTCATTCTCATTAAGGTTAGACGATGGAGCGCGAGCATAAAAGTGTAGTCGGAGTCCTCGGGTCACATCGCCGCGCCTCGCCTTTTTTTTTCCCTTTTTTTTTCAGTTTCCTTACAAGCCATCTCTCAGCCATCTCTGATAATACGTTATAGTTTCAATTACTTTAATGCTATTTTCCCTCCAGCTCCCTCTAGAAGTGGGCATAGTCCAGCAGCACCAGTTCGTATCGTCTCTGCAGCGCGCCTCCGTGGTGACGCGCGTCTTAGGGGAAGATGTTCTACGCGTCTACACTAAGGGCGCTCCCGAGATGCTGAAAACTCTCTGTACTGACGACACTGGTACGTTATTCTTATTTATTTATTTAGTATATGGAGGACTTACAGCTAATAAAAACAGACAAAAAAAAATGAAACTACAATCATTAGAAAGCCAATTAAAACAAAACTATAATCTATAAGTGTCAAGAAAATAGTGACTCATCAGCGCATCTGCAAAGTAAAAGCGTATTCATATTAGGGTAGAGGCTGTTTGTTACACAGTATTTTCTTTAATAATAATGTGGGAAGTAATATAATATAATATTCGACTACTTTTATTTTACTGTATTTGTCTCCAGTGCCCGACAACCTGTTCGAAGTACTGAACTCTTACGCGGAGAAGGGGTACCGGGTGATCGCGGTGGCCACTAGAGTGCTGGAGACTACCTTCAAACAGCTGCAGAAGATGACGAGGGAAGAGGTACAGTAGACGACTCAATAAAATTACCGTCAAGTTTTTTTTCCTATTGAGACTGATATACTAAAAGCAGAAAATTTGGATTAATTGTGGTAGAAAAAAATGTGCTTGTATGTTCTGGATATTTTAATATTCAGCAGTATAGCAAGAAGTAGGGAAATGAGAAAAGCAGAATGTGTTAAAATGGACCTTTTATTTGTTTATATATAAGTACCGTTAAATCGTATGACTTTGGCCCAAGATTATTAGACAACAACGTCCGTCCTCTTCAGGCTCGTAAAACAGCACAATGCCATTTCACAATTTCAGGCCTTTTTATTTTTTGCGCGGACCCTTTAATTCTTTTTTTATATATATAAAACTATTCATTTTACGACCTAAACTGAACTGTTAAAGGGATAGAGCTATACAGCCCTGCGTTCAAAAATAATCAGAGTAGGGTAGGGTCGTTACTCTAACTGTTCAAAAATGCTTCGATTCGCAACCCAGGGTCGTTCTTTTGTAACTCGAGTAGCTACCCTAGAGTTAACCAAACTAATTCTAACTCCGAGCAGGATAGGTTGGTGTAAGTGGCAGGAATGACAGTTGCAAGGCATTGACAGTTGACGTAAGAGAGGACGTAGAGTACGTTCGCGGGCAAAAATGCGAGCGTCGAGTATCTACTCTGATGACGTCATCAGAGTTAACTCTAATTTCATTTTTGAATGTAGGGCAGGGTGGTATAGCTCTTTCTCACTCGCACACCTGACATTTTAACGTCTTGGTAAGGTCTGTTATCTCATTCCTTTTTTGTACCTAAATATCAGATTTTAACTTGTTTCTATGTCCGCAGACAGACCTCTACCATAAATACTGTATAATCGGAACCTGGTCTAAAACAGGTGGAGCGAGACCTGGAGTTCCTAGGTCTAGTGATAATGGAGAACCGTCTGAAGGCCGCCACCACCGGCATCATACGGGAGCTGAAGGAGGCCAACATACATGTTGTTATGATTACTGGTGAGTACTCAATCATTGTGTAATAGTGACCCACCAGGAAGTGAAGAGCAGGGGTGGCCCTGTGGTAACGGTCCAGACTTACGAGTTGTATCTAGGTCGTGGGATCAAACCATTTTATTTCATCACCACTGCCCTCAAAACGGTGAAGGAAAACATCGTAAGGAAACCGACATGTCCTAGACGAAACAAAAAAATTCGAAGAGCCCGCGTGATGGATTACGGCCCATTCCCTCTCCGAGAGAGGAGACCTGAGTCCCAGCAGTGGGAACATTATAAGGCTGACTATGCTAGTCAGCCTGGGTGGATCAGGCTTCGCAAGGATCAGCCTTTCGGACGACAAGCAATGGGTAGCCCGCCGTCTGGCTGTCTGATAAGGACCTAGCACGACTCGACGGCACGTAGTGTTTCACGCGTCCCTCAAAGAGATGTCAGCAAAACTGAAGGGCCCCAGTAGAGCCGATGACTGCTGCTGCTGGGATCGTTTGAAAGAGTTACCGTGGCACTAAAACGCAAAGGGCAATTGAAGGACACAGGTGGGTCGCCCCACCCAAGAGCTGGAGAAGTCATTTGAAGGTTTCCTACCTCAAAAAAAAAAAACTTGGAACGGGTGCAACTTGTGTACACAATCCTTCTCATTTATTTCTCTTTCTATTATTAAAAACTGTAATCAAAATCAGTTGTTTAGTGTGACGAAAGTGGTGTGACGTCATCACCGCTTCGTCCCGTTTTCAAGCTAACTACCGTACCTAGTCCTAGTCCCAGTTGTTTCGGCTGTGCGTTGATATGTCAGTCAGTCAGCCTTTTATATTATTTTCAGGTGACAACGTCTTAACAGCCGTGAGTGTGGCCAAAGAGTGCGGCATCCTCATGGGCGAAGAGAGAGTCGTGCATCTGCACGCGGACACCAGCGGAATATCTCCTGTTATATACTGTGAGAGTACGCTGCATGGGGTTAGTATTTTCTTAAACTCCTATGCTATAGCGACATCTTTGTGCCGCCACATAGGTCGTGGCTTCGATTCCCACCCAAGATAAATGTTTGTGATGAACACGATATTTTTTTTTGTGTCTGGGTGTAATTTACCCAGACAAACAACAAAAAAATACATATTTATACAACGTGTAACGTTAAATGCGCAAAACCTGAAAATAGTTTGATCAGAACAATGAGCAGAATCAATTAAACCACTTTCTAATATAGGTTACATTTTTCAAAAAATCTTCATCAAAAATATTGCCTTTTTTTAAGGTGGGACATCCTACTTATTATTAGGTCAAGCCACTACAGGCGCGAACTCGCCAAAATAGGTAAAAAACATAAATGGTTGTCGTCCAATTAAATTTTTTTCATACGCGAGATAACAAAGTTCTTATTTAAATGCAAATTTGAATGTTGCATCCACAGTTACCATGCATAACACAATTTGCAGTAAACAAATCAATGCTGTCTATCTTTTTTTTACTTAAACGTCACTAACCTATGAGTAAGAAAGAGAAAGAGCCATGACCTATTGACTCTAGTCTGAGCGGCGCCGGCACATGCGTCACCGGTGCAATTAGTTATTGTCCCGCGCTACCCCGGCTGCGCGACTATGGCGTTTAGGTTACACAAACATTCAGTACTGTGAAATGGTGAGAATGTTAGCGAAACTGACACTCAAGTGCTCGATTCGCTGAAAAATAGCTTAAGAAAGCGGGCTGTTTTGTGTATTCAACAAAGTGTTTACCCATTAAACATAACAGTGGTCTTACGATTCCTTTCTGTACCAACTAAACTCATATTTTTATAGTATAACTATATAGTTTCTACCAGCGGCTTCGCTCATGTGTACGTGGGTTTCTCCGTACAAACGTTTGAACCCCGTTTCATCCTTAGGGGGTGAATTTTAGAAAATTATCTCTTAGTGCTCGCCTACAACATAAAAAGAAACCTTGTGCAAAATTTCACGCTCATAGTCCCAGTAGTTTTGGCTGTGCGTTGATATGATAGTCAGTCAGTTTTCCCTTTAATATATATAGATTTTAATAAAAAATTGAATTATACGGTACAGAATTAGTAGGCTATTATCAAGCAGGTGGTGTAAAACGTAGAATATCCAATACGGGGATAAAGTTGTATGTCTTGGGCGGCTTGAAATCCTCACTTCACTTAGATTACTATATTAACTGCCTTGAAATGCTCGGGAGTTAATTATATATATATCCCTCACTGCCGTTCGGGATTAAAACTTAGCAACTTTTGTTTCGTTCGCCGGCAGGCATCGGTAGGGCGCCGCTTCCCCCTGGACCGCGAGTGGCGCAGCGTGGACAGCGGCCGCGGCTCGTGGCGCTCCGCCTCCGCGTCGGCCTCCGCCGAGCGCGACCACTCCGCGCACTCCGCGCACGACGACCACGACAATGGAGTGTTCGATGCGGAGGCCGGCTGCATGGAGCCTCGGTATAAGATTGTTATGACTGGAGATACCTGGAGGGTGAGTATTACTTATTATATTTGTTGCATTTTTTTTTACCCGGAACACCTATCTATAAACCATACCAATATTTGTTCCGCACGAGGATCGAACCCGTGACATGCAGCGCAGCAGCGGTCCGCACCTACCGTGCTGTCAAATTTAACTGTTAGTTTGCCCTTGAATTTTGCTAAGTTTATTGTTTGTCCTGTAATTACAACTTTTTTCATCAATAAATTGCGCAACTGTTTTTTAGCAGCCTACGGCGTTTATACCGCCACATAGGAAATAAAAATCAATGTTCTCCGTGCGATGTGAACTTGTACAACAGTACGGACACAAGTATCGGGCAGTTCCCCGAACCAATTTGGCCAAGTCACAGCGCAACCATCTGGTTGGAGGAAATCGAAATATATACTTACTTTAGCATTCTACATTAGAGTTTGATAAAATCTTAACTTTAATCTTTCTTTTTTTTTAATTCGTCTCTTGTTAGAATTCCGACATCACTTTATCGACATATAACTATAATTATATATCCCCACAGGTTCTCCGCGAGCACTACCCGAACATGTTATCTCGCGTGGTTGCTCGCGGCGCAGTGTTCGCGCGGATGTCGTCAGATCAAAAACAACAACTCATAGTTGAATACCAGGCCTTGGGATACTATGTCGGTAAGTACGCTTTATAGTAAGAAGTATAAATTCGTAATGAATGAGATAAGAATGTTAACATTTTGAGTGATATAAAACACTAGCTGTCCTCCTTGGTTTCAGCCGCGTCTTTGATGACTGCTCCACTTCCATAGGTCGTAGCGTGATGCTATACTCTCGTCATGAATCTGGCTATTTGCACAATTTTTTTTTCGAGATTATCGCGTTTAAAAAACAATATTCTATAAAATGAAAATCTCGTGTCAATATTTGTTACAGAATTCCTCCGAAACGTCTTGACCGATTTTTTTTCTATATGATAGGTTTGACTATAGGTCTACCTAATTTGCCAGACCTAGTTCTATCCTGTTTTTAATCAAAGTTTTCACAAAATCATTTTGAATTTCCCAGGTATGTGCGGCGACGGCGCGAACGACTGCGGCGCCCTCCGCGCGGCGCACACGGGCATCTCCCTCTCCGAGCTGGAGTCCAGCGTGGCCGCCCCCTTCACGTCCGCTAACCCTGACATAGTCTGCGTGGCGAGAGTCCTGCGAGAAGGTCGCGCAGCCTTGTCCACTTCCTTCGGCGTCTTCAAGTTTATGGTAGCTTACTCCCTCTCTGAATTTTTCTCAGTAGCCTTTTTGTATTACTTCGATTCTAACTTAACAGACTTCCAATTCCTGTACATAGATGTCGCTATGATCGTCAACTTTGCCTTCTTTTTCGGCATGACCGAAGCGTATACAGGCAAACTGTGTAAGACGCCCCATTTGACGTCGTTATTAGGTTTAATTCCACTATTTTCTTTGGTCGGACAGATGTTTTTAATTGGCGTAGGACAATATTTTAGCTACTATGCGCTAACGCTATTCCCGTGGTATGTAAGACATACATATGAAGGGGACGAAGCGAATGAATGCTGGGAGAATTACGCTGTTTTCTCGATATCGATGTTCCAATATATAATCTTAGCTATAGTATTCAGCCATGGCTCACCTTACCGAAAATCTGTTGTGACAAACAAACAGCTAATGATTAGTATGCTGATAATGACATGTATTTGTATATATATAGCTGTATGGCCAGCTGAGTGGATAGCTAGTTTCTTGCAACTTAGAATGCCCAAAGACAGCCTTTTGTCTTATATAATCCTTGCATTGGCGTCATTCCATCTTCTCCTAGCATTATTCTTTGAGAGATTCATTATAGAATATTTGATGGAAGGAAAGCAGATGATACCAAAGTTTTTGAAAGAGAAAAGGATCAGGAAAACTCCTCATTTGTTGATTAAAAGAGAGTTGACTGATATGGATTATCTCGATTGTGATAGCGTTATCAAGTACGATAAGGAGACGAATGATTCTGCGTTCGATTCTTCTGGAAAAGGCAGCTGAGACTAATACTTTAAGTTTGAAGTTGAATATTATTGCATAGGTCTCGAAACACTCTTTTAGGAACACTGTGATTTAAAAAATGTACCAAATTGAGCGGAGAATGTGTGGTCTATGAACAATGGGTGATCTAACAATAAAAAAATTAATTGGACCGTTTTGTCCGAACTTATGAAGAATTTCTTGCCTTATAACGAAGTAGTGCCAGTAAAAACACTGACTTGATCTTATCCGGCCTCAAAAGTATTTATAACGATAAAATGATTTACTATTTTAAGATTTTTAGAGAAATTTCAATACAGTTGTAATATCAAGTTATAACTGTAGACATTTTAGTGATGTACCTGCCTGAGAATTACTGAGGTAATGTTTATATGGCGCATCACTTATAGTTATCTCATTTTAATATAATCAACTTTAAAATTAATATTTATACTGTGCCCCTCAAATGAACAATGTATGATTTAGGTTGTAACTTGTAAGCATTTATTACTATGCCTATGTTTTAAGAACCTTCAGTTTAATCATTATTATTATTTAATTGAAAATAAGTATGATAAAATAAAAAAAAGTAGTTGAGACTTTATGAAGATATTTTATAAAAATGATCAGGGCTTAATATAGCCTTATAGCCATCTTGTGATTAAAATTGCAGAAAACGATTACCAAAGCGCCTGCCAGCCAAAATATTGTGTTAAATAAAATTCAGCATAAAATGTAATAAGTATATAAAATCTCGTGTGTGTCAGTGTTTATTATCGAATTCCTCCGAAACGGTTTCACCGATATAATAATAATAATAGTCTTTATTTGTTCAAAACGTTAGTTGTACTATCAATCGATACTCAAAATTAGGCACCTCAGTTGACTTATAAACTAATATAAACAATATATCTCTGGCCCCACACTAGGATATCCTGTGTCGTGAGGTCCAGTCCCTTCCGTAAATTTACAAATTAATAAATAAATGCAGTTTTTGTGTATATTTTTGCTATTATTATTTTCTTCGAATTTAAAAGAAAAATAAACAAAAGGGAAAAGTTAGCTACACAAAAAAAGAAAAATTGAAGATGAGTTTATGAGTTTTCGTAAAGTCAGATTTATTACAGTTTTATCAGTCTTAAAGAATTTATTGTATGAATATGGACCCATAAAAGCAAAAGATTGACGAGCAAAAGCAGAACGAGCTCTTGGTATCCCATTTAAGAGTTCTGTAAGAGGTTCGAGCTGTGATCTTCGCAAGTTTATGAAAGCGAAGAAGCACCGAGGTAATGTAAAGCTGTCTCACGCTGAGGAGATCATATTCTCAATACAGTACAATTGCAGGATATCGCCGCGCGTATATCCCCCACTCCCAATTTTTTTTTTTTGGCATATGGCAGAGCAACGGTCAGCTAGTAATATATAATATCAATGTAGTATGTAGCTATTCTATAACTTCGTGTCTCGGTAACGTGTGCACAAATTGTAGTCATGGTAAAAATATGCACAAATGTTACTAATGATACCAATGTACGCTGTCTCAAACTGCGGTGCTTTCGATATTCTTGTGTTCACAAAATTGCATTTGTGGATAATTCACTAATTTTACAGTATTTTGCCTCATCAAGCTTTATTTTGTATTGCAATTTATTGATAATTATATTTTTACTTACTGCTTTAAGTTTATCGTGTGCAGAGGGTGTGTATTTTTATTTTTAAATAGTAGGAATATTTTTAGCACATGTTTTATACCGAAATCTTTTTGTAGACTTTTATCTTTCGGTTTTAAAAACGAAATATTCATCGTGCACCGAGATAGTGTTTACTTTGTTCTGTTTTTTCTATGAAATCAAATCGCACAAGTTCTTTTTTATTGTTAGTTTAAGTTTTGTCTTATGATATTGTTTCCTAGATATTAAATGTATTATTTATAAGCACAATGTGATAACAAAATAGTAAGTGCCTTACTAATAATGTAAGAAAAATACATTCCGATATTTTGGTACTTGAAGTACCAATAAGTTAGATAATGTTGCAAGTGAGTTTAATAGTTACCGAATTTTAGAAAAGGTTAGTTAATTGTAGAATATTATGAAGTTGTATATTTACTTATGTATATTCGAGTTTCCTCAAAAGAATCTACATAATATGTTTTATTGTATTTACACTTCTTATGATCGTGTTCCTGTTACATATCGGTCAAAAATAAATGTATTTGATATCATTATTATAACGTCTTATGAATTATTTCTCAAGTATGTATTATTAAATTAATTTAGATATCAAATCATGAATCAGATTATGTCAAAAGACGGATTTATAATAATGTACTAAGAAATGTATGAGAGAATGTTTAAATAAATCATTTTTATTTATGTTGCGTTTAATTTTGAAAATTGTTGGGTTTCATAACTTTTATAATTCCAATTGTAGGGTAGAAGTTACGTGCCTTGCAAATTGCAAAATCGTCCCACCTATATCTATCCTTTTCCCACGCGCACGCTGATTGATTTTTTTGCTCTGTCATCGTCGTTCGGGAAACTTCTATAAAAGACAACTCTTCACTCTTGTCAAAACCTCTGTGATGTGTGCCACGCGTTAGAATTTAATATTTTCATATATATTCCGATTTGCGAACTGTTACGAATGTTAAGCCCTAGCTGCAGTTACGAACATCGTGGTGAATTTGCAAGTGCGTGGAGACAGTTCGAGAGCTTCCATCAAGCCTCGCTTCAACGGACTAATCCAGGTCAGTGTGCGTTCCTAGCCCAATTTTCCTAGGTCCAAAACCTGCTTCCGTCGCCCTTATGTCGCATTTTGCAAGAACACGTATAGTTACGATTTTCTACACCGCATCAATACAGTCCACTTTATTCATTTTTTATCCAAACCAGCCTAAAACGCTGCGCCAGGGTATCCGCACTTAATTTATATTATTTCCGCATCAAGTAATTGGTGTTAGGCGCCACCAAAAATCTATGATTTTTTCTATGGTTTTAATATAAATAAGTAGAATTTTATTATTATTTATTAGTTTATTATAGGCCCTAGTAGCCTGAAAATAAGAGTTATTATTATTATTGTTCATGGGTCGTACGGCGACTTTTTTGAAGGTGGGAAATCATCAAATGACTTCTCCCCCTCTAGAGTGGAGCGAGAGGGCGTGTCAGACTTACGGACAAAAACTACACCTATGTTCCTTCAGTTGCTTTTTGCGTTCTAGCATTACGAGTATCCCTTTCATACTTTTCCCCATGTAGTAAGCATCAGCGCTACTGGGCACCTACGGTTTGTTGACAATTTGACATGTCTTTGAAGCGCGCGTGGAACACAACGCGTCGTCGACGAGTCTGCCTCGGTCCTTATAGGACACAGAACACATCCTAGCTTATGTTACGAGCGGACGGCGAGCTACTCATTGCTTGTCGTCCGTAATCCCGCGCCTACGATGACCGAAGATCACTCTGCGACTCTGACACCCGGGATGGCCATACGGTCCGGCGTGTGGTGGTGTTCAATATTTTTGGACGAGAATGTGTCTCGTAGTCTCGTAGCGATTTAAATACGATTGCTCATATTTGAGCAATCAAAATATCTCTATCATATTCGAGTTAGGATTTAATTTGCCTTTAACGTCACATCACGAGTACAGACACACGCGGATCCTTTTATTTTTTACTGTCTTAAAAATCTGTTTACGTAGCAATCAGACTGCTCGAAAAATCCACAGTCGAAAAAATCTTGTCATAAAAGTAACAATAGTGTAACAATCTTATAGAGACATGCACTTGACTAAACAAAAACAAAATCGCCATGTTATTAACCAGCTGAACCGTAACATGAACGTAAGGTTTTTAAACAGGTCCTACACCCTTCGACATCATCACATGAGTAGATAAACGGAACAGAGGCAATTAAGCTTCCTAAGAACGTGCAATATTGTTACCTATTTTGGTAGGGTTGTCACAGTGAAAACAAATTAAATAAAACATTTGTTGAATAGTTTTATTATTCAGTATGATATTTTACAAATTACTCTAATAATTTTATTTTTATAAGTAATTTTTGTTTTTTAATAATTTATTCTTTTAACAATTTGGCAAATTCTGAATCTAACAAAGTTTTTTCAAGAGATCTAACGGGAAACACTCACATGGCATATCAAATTAACAATCTTTATTACGTTTAAGTTTTTCGTTGCCAACATTTATTTCAAGATCGAAATATTCGAAACTTGCTCGAGCAATTCAACTAATGGGATAAAATTATCAATAGGTATAATTAATAAACCCAATTGTACATCACCATCATTAAAAACATTGTAATGGCCGAATTATAGTAGATTATGTGACTAGGGGATAAAGCAGTGTCTTTAAGTTGCGGGCGGCATGTTGAATTCCGAACGATACGAAGGTTGCTAAATTTAAATCCCGAAAGTTAGTGAAGGATTATATAATTAAGTCCCGAGCATCGAGAGGGAGTTAATAAAAAAAACAACAGAACAGAAAATTGAAAACTATAGATCTTAGAGAAGTAAATTTTGTTTATTTCAAATCTCAAAACATGTCGAGTGATAGTTAAGATTAGCTTTTAAATAATACTTTTATTTCTCTAATAGGTATATAAATAAAAATAATAATAAATAATTGGGTAATTTGTTTTAGTAAATTTTCTTTTAGCTTTATCTCACACATGGTGTAAAAAGTAGAGTATCCACCACGGGGATAAAGCTGTCTTTGTCTTGGGCGGCTGGAATTCCTCACTTCTCACTTGCTCAGATCTCTTACCGTAGTTTTACTTTTTCTAGTATTGTTTATACACACAGTACCATAAACCACCATTATTGATAATAAAATATCACGTTTTTACGTTAACATATTTAAACTTGTACAAACAGCGTGCGTCGCATAGACCCTAGAAGAGTCCACTGACTGAGGCATACGCAACAAGCGGACAGTGGACACGCACACATTCCCCGTGTGGTTGTAGTAGTGCAGCCGATTCGCGCGGATATATGAAGCTTTGTCTCTGTTCCGTTTATCTACTCATGTGACATCATTCTTTAAAAACACAAATAAGCCAAACGCGACAAACGTAAACAAGTCGCACTTGGCGCTCAGCTTTGTCGTTTAGTTCTAGTTTACTGCCGCCAGAAACTGGCCTCACTGTACCGGCCGTGGCAGTTTGAGTAGCGATCTGTTTTGTCTTATTTTTCTAATATAGTTTGTAAGCAAATTGTTACTACACGAATCCTGTAAATATTCATCCAGTCGGCACGAATCGGTATTAGATTAGGTCAATTCAAATCAGTGTTCAATTCTGTTCTCACACAAGTAGATTGCAAAACTCGCATAATAAGACAATGGATCGAGGGAAGAATAATAAGTAGGTACCTATGTTAAGCTAAGTAAAATTTGCCAAGTAAATTACTGAGTGGTATGGGGATCTATCGGGCGGCTGCGCCGACCGTCGGCGCCCGTTGAATGTTAACGCGCGCTTCTCAACAAATTCAAAAATATCTTTTTGTAAAATCAAAATAAGGTTAATCGATTTTATACGCATGTATGTACATTGTTACAAAAGCATAGTTATTTCACGAAACCAGTCTTCCTAATTTAACACAAGAAGGGAAATATTCTAGCTAGATGGACATAAGTAGTAACACAGATATATTGTGCAGACTCCTGGTACCTATATTAAATACACTATGCCAAGTTACAGTAAGGCAAGGAAAACTCCAATAAAAACCAAAATCTTTTAAATAATTTTATTATTTACTAAAAAGCAATAAATATATCGAACATAGACTCTATCAATAAATTAACAAAATTTATGTTAACTTTACACATAATCTTCATATTTGGCATCACAGTACTTTCGAAATGTTATGTAGGTATGCAGTAACACACACAATAATATTTTAGTATTTGTAAATAATGAAAACATTAGACGTAAGTGAAAAGTAAATGGATAATATTATATTGATTTTGAAAACTTTAAATTTTTAGACGAAGTTATATTTCAGATTGAAGATGGTGTATTTCTTTCATTGGAGCATAAAAACATTTACCATCGAACAAAACTTTAGGTACAAGGTTATCTTCATAAAACTAACAATTATGTATTTACATACCTACGTCAATCGAAGACATAACTATCTCTTTACCATTTCAAGAAGTTAAACTACACATAGATAAAATTTCAAACGATTAATAACTTACACAAATGTATATAAAATGCAAGTAACATTAATAAATCGAATCCATACAAAACATTAATGGTAAGTATTAATATTTTGAAACACTTAGTTCGAGCCATGTACACACGGGTCAGGTAGGAAGCGGCCATGATTTTCCAAGTAACAAACTCTCAAAAACAATTTTTCGATATTATTATTCATTGGAAACTTATTTTGACATTTTAAATATGTCCAAACATAAATAAATCAATTTGTATATTTAATTTCTAGTTTCAATATATTGTATATTCTTGAATGAATTCTGAATTAAATTCGCTATTGTCGCACGCCTATGTTTACGCGCTTAGGTGTACATAGCACAATAGGTACCTAAAATTATTAAAGGTAATTTCTCTATGATTGTTACACTATAAAATGGTAAAACTTACATAAACAGTGCACATAATATCGTAGTGAAGTATGACAAAAATTTAACATGTAATCGATAATTTCACTTCAACATCGTCAGAACCAGCACCACTATTATATCGATATTATTTTATCGTAAAGAACCAATATAAGCTTTATATATAAAGTTTGTTTAGGAAGAGACGTACCGATCTGAGCAGTGAAGCACAGATGAGCCTATGCCTCTAAACGCTTTTGTGACAATCGATACACCAGCAAGTCGCAAATTATACTTACATAGATCTTATAACATCTTGAAACACTTTCAAGATATTTTAATATTTCAAACAGTTACGTTACAGTTTTATTTTATTACCACACACAGAAATCTCAATCTCACGCCATTTTAAATAGCTTTTAAAGAATCTAGCTTCTGATTCAAGGATTATTTCTGTATACTAGTACCGCGCTCTAGCGGTGGGCATCGACATTGTACTTAAACATTTACATATACGTGGCCACCCTTATTAAAGCACCTCTAGACTGTAGCTGTATCTAACTTTTATTCAGAAATACGTTCTGAACCTAAAACTTACAGGCTTTTATATATTTTTAACAAATATTCAACGCTTTTAACACTCAAAATCCAGACAAACTTCAACCACGCAATGGGTTGGTTACCTAAATATCCATTACTCTAAAATCTGAATTTTATAAAGTTTTAGAAACTCGATGTCACCTACAGCCTCCTACTACAATGCTATAAAGCAAAGTAATATAAAATGGAACACATTATCTGGAATTCTTTCGCCTAACTATTGAAGAGTAAGAGGCTCGACACGGCATACATTAGGATACACTAGATATTTTCTAGACAATTTAGGGGTTTCATGCGACACTGAAGAACATTCTCTAAGTCCATTGCTTAAGGAATTGACACTTATTATTTAATTCCTAACATCGATGTTTTAAAAGCAATGAGATGGCGATATACCTACTAATGTTCTTTTACAGTCAGCCTAAGTTTAGCATAAATCTGACAAATGCGGCCTTCTTTTAAGAAGATTAAGAGCGATAATTTTAAATTGAGTCAATGTTACTGCGCGTTCAACAGGGCTTCTCCATCTTAAGATTAATGTCACAGAATAATAAATGTACAGAAAGCGCACTTCTTCAATAAAAACTAACGGTGGCAAGTTACAGCGTTCAAAAGTATTTCAACTATTTTATAGAAGATAATTTTCGTCATTTTGATCAAGTTTAGTGACATTTTATTTTTAAGTGATGTTTCTGTACTTATATACTTTGTGTTAATGCTATGTACGAGTATAAGGTGTTAAAGAAGCGGTGCGATGCTTCACCGTGGTTTTCTTCATGGATTGCGCCGAAGTTTCGCGAAGAAGCTGTAACATTTAGAATATGGTATAATATTTGTTAAACTAACAAAATAAAAAAATGTTTTACAAGCTCTTTTTTAAATAAAGATGCTACATTTATATCGGTTTCGTCAAATATGACAGAGCGTCATGTTAAATTTACTAGCCAGACTCAGATATGATGATAATAAAAAAAGGCTTTTGTTTCCAAGTACCCATATCACTACGTTGTGTTTGTGTAGTGATTTAGATACTTGTATTATGGTTGGTCGAAATAAGCATTTGAAACTAAAAGTTGAAATATGTTAATTATTTTATCGTGATAAAACCATTGCGAGATATCGACAGGAACGTGACAAAAAAAAGAAGCATTTTAATATTGTTATGCACGGAAATGAACGGAAAAAAAGAGAACGTTTGCTTGAAAATGTTTACCTACAAAAAAGAGCTTGTAAAACTAGCAACCGAACACAAAATAATAGTAGCGAACATAACTTACCAAAGTGGCTGTGCAGTGCAATATAAACGATGGCTTATGAATGGGTACATGTTTAGTGGCTGTGTACACAATAGCCCTTACTAGACTCTAGTCTTTATCAACGCCCATCTCCTTTGCCTCACGGAGAATATTCATTGAATGTCATACATACTAGGTATATTGATAAAAAGCGATGTGTAGATCTTCCATTTTATTGTTCGTGACACTGATAAGGTTATTGCAAATTAAAGATTTTTGGTTTTTATGGTCTTTAAGTGTTGCTACTCTTACGTGTTCAGAAATTCATTGATTAATTTGAATTTACAATAACTTTAACAAAGTCACAAGTAATATAAATGAAAGGTCTACTTACCAAAATACTCAACAGATATAACATTCCATTTGTTCAATACTCCATGGTTAAAAATCACAAGAAACGGGCGTTGAGTAAGGTGCAATATAGGCGATAGTGTACAGCCAGATGGGTGCCTGTGGTGCTTGTTGTGTACATAGTGGATTGCAAACCAATGAGACATTAACTACTGATGCTATGTTCAAACTAATGTACAAAGGGGATTTTGGAGAAGTGTTTTAATATTAGGGTGGGGGCAGTGGTAAAAGTTCTTGATGTTTTTGAGCTGATTTTTCAGTAATCAGAAAACTTTTATCGGAGGAAAAAATATAGGGGTTTGACTTTTAAAACAGCTGCTGTCAAATCATAATTTTTGTATATCAGATAAAAGTTGTCTGCAGATCATAAAAGTGGCCTTCAATTTTATATACAAAAAATACAAAGTATTTTAACATTTTCTTGATGTTTATGCCACTTAATAGCTTCTTTTTGCCAACTACGTTACATAAGCAAATAAAAAGACAGCACATTGTTCGAGAATGATCTCATATAATATCTTATACATGTATAACAACTTACAGAGACGCATCACAAGCAACAAGCTATATGCTATAAATGATATCTCCCGTCTTTACCTCTCTACGGGACGATACACAGAACTTTACTATGTATATAGCAACTGATTTACATGACGATTTCCGACTTTGTATACTTTTAGAACGATTTAACATTTTTATTTACTAAAATGTCCCTTTGTGACACGGACTCGGCAGTAAACACTAAACTTGAATGATATAAAACTAAGTATAGTGCTTCAGCCAATGGCGGATTTGACGGAACATAACTAGCACATCTATTCAAGTTGAACACTACAGAGTAATCGTACAATTTCTAAATAAAAAAGCGTGTAGTATCATGCTCATATGTACCTACGTGTTGACTGTACAAAGCAGGTAAACTCTACAAATAAAACACAAATTAAAATAAAATAAATTATGCAACACGAAACACTGATAATTGTCTACCATCTATGTTATAAATACTTAAACATTTATAATAAAATGCAAAATGTCACATTTTTAAAAAGATAACAATATTTCCATGTTGCAAAAAAAGTCAATTAAAACGAAACAGATCTGTAGTCAAACTATTAAATAAATTCATTAGAATTAATCATTAAAAAAATATAATCGATAGAGGCAAGACATGATTAAGTTTACATATATTATTCTTTTATAAATTGTTAAACATTTTATAAATCTCGATTGTAAGATAATAGTAATCATTCTCAAAAGTTAATTCGTAAAATAACATCGAATATAAAAGTGATTTCTTTGAAACCGTGATTGTTAGTCAAAATTGTAAAATAATTAAAATTTTACGAAACGCTAAAATTGTACTCTAAGGTACATTGAGACCTACAAAGTATAGAAATACAATTTCTTATAAATAGTATAATCGAATGAAATCGATGGAACATTGTTCTTAAATGTACAGTGCTGGGCGACCCGTCGACCGTTTCTTAAACACTGCTATAGCACATGTGTGTGTGTCTGTACAGATTCGAATAGTTTTACATTGATTTAACATTAAAATTGCTAAAAAATAAATAAGAGATCAATAAATGTGTGGGTTGTGAGAAATGGCCGCAGGTCGAAGCACGAATCGCAATAAATAATAAAATTATACAACTATATCATACATCGTGACGTTCGCCGTTCGTTCGCCGATTATTTCTTCCTCTTTAACTTCGGTATTCTGTAATGCGTGCATGTGAGTTAAGAGCAGGCATATGTGGATTATATTCAGATGACAACTGTGAAACTGTAGCTTCAAGTGTACTTAAATAACCCAGTACCCTTAAAATTAATCCCGTAGCCAAATAATTTTCAAAATAGATATACTATTAACCATACTAAATAATAAGCTAACAAAGTACAAATACTGCGATAGCCAATCCCTTTGCTAAAAAGTGTATCAAGCTCGTGATAGTAATATAATTAGCCCATTCTCATATACTAGATATAAAGGAAATAGTTGGTCATAAATTAGACACTGCTGCTGGCCAAGGAAATCAACAACTTTCTTCAAGGAAGGAGGCATCGGTAAATCCCATTAAAAAAAATGGACTTATCATCAGTTGATCGAAATTTGCTTTCTTAAACTTTGAGGAAGGTTCATTTCTATAGACAAACGCAGTATTTAAAATGTGACTGTCAATCCATTTCGGTTAACCCTGTAAATCATTTTCTTTTATCATATGCAAGTTACTTCGAAATAACATAGATTGTTTGTATATCTGTGATACCAATAGGATTCAGGCCTCCTCTGTAGGAGAGGGTATGAGCCGTAACCCACCACGCGGGCCCAGTGAGGGTAGGTGGAAGTCACATGTTTTCGAATTTTTGGTTCTGGGACATGCCGGTTTCCTCGTGGTGTTTTCTTTCACCATTTTCTGAGTAGTGGTGATGAAATAAATTACACAAAGTAAAGCTCCTGGCTGGGTTTGAACTTACAACGTAAAATTCATAAGTCGGGGCCGGGCCACCACTGTTCTACTGGCTCTAATAGGCTGAGTATGCTACCAATATCACTCCCGCGTTTATTCCGCCAGGGCCAAATACTCCATCTCGTCAGCTCTTCTGTCACCTATGGGGATTGGACAGCTGAACGAGACGGAATACCCAGTCGCAAACACACGACCCTGGCAAATAGGCCACAAAAACGCTCGTCGGACTTTGAACATAGACACTTAAATAAACTTCATTTTTCTTACGTGTTTCACAATCTTTTTGAACATTATGGTAAAATGCAGTGTATATAGTAGTGTATTCCTCGGATTATTTACTTCAGAATTGTGGGATATTATCTATTTACCGTGAATTAGTCAAGTGTAGCGTGCTATTATTTACATTTAGATAGGTTTGTTTGGCAAGTGTTTCTAGGGAACTACGTGATAGTAAAAAGGTTTTCTTACCCGGAACTCTTCTTGTGTGGAGAAGGAGAAGACTGCGATTTTTCCGCCTCCATTAACTTGGTGCTCGAATCCTTCATAAAACCTGGAAGGATAAATATTTTTTATGTAACTATCTAAGCTTAAAAATGTGTGGAAAATAAAGTTTTCTGCCAAATTACAAATGAGTTTAATTTGTAATTTAGCAGAATAAACTTAATTGTAACATAGCTTTTACACAAAATTAAATCTATGGATACAACGGCGGTCTTGTGGTCTTATCGCTGATAGCGATATATACCAGACAACCTTTAGATGAAGTGTATAAAAATAAAAAAGGAGGGTAGTCTATAGTGTACTGTAGTAAATATATCAACAATTGGTGTTTGATTTATTTTCCAAATTTATGATTAGAATCATAAATTTGGAAAATAAATCATAAATAGAGGGAAAAAAAAAGTTTTTTTTATGGAAATATCTTCCATCAAATTAAGAGTGTAACTGTGACATTTTGAAAGATCCGATTTACCTTTGCCTGAAGAACCGAAGACAGAACTGCCCAAATTGTTCAAACTGCTGGTAAACGTGTCTGCTTCTCGATTAACGGCATCCAGAGCTGCGTGTTCCGCCTCTCTTACTCCATCTGCGGCCTCCCCGAGCCTATCACCGGTGGCTTCCACTTCCTCCTTACCCACCCCCTTTATTTCCTCTAACTTATTATCAGCCGAAACTTGAAACCCTTCAAAATATCCCTTTGCATCACCGAACAACTGCTTAGAACCCTCTTCAACATTTTGCTGAGTATCTGATAGAACTAACTTAGCCGAATCGTCAAGACTGTCGAAGGTATTCCCAGCGGAACTCTGGAAGGAATGAAGAGTGTCTTCCGCAGAACTGCCCAAACTGTGCACGTCATCCCTCATGGACGCGAATGTGTCTCTGGTCGAGCTCTGCATCTCATCCCACTTGTCCTTGGCATCGCTCACTTTGTCCTTCGCCGAACTTTCGACCTTATCGAAAGTACTCAAGGTTGAGTCTTGTGCGTGATCGAACGCCTGTTTCGACGACCTTTGCAGGTCGCTTGCTTTGTCAGTAGCTGATTGCTGAAGGTATTCGAATTCGTCCTTTCCTGATTGTTTGATGTCGTCGAATTTGTTGTTTAGACTAGTTTGAATTTCTCCTTTCTTGTTTGAAGCTGCGTTGATAGCATCTTCGGCGGATTTGCTGATTTGTTCTGTTGTTATTTCGGCTTCATGCCTTATCCTGTCTAGTTCGCTCTTGGCAGAGGCCTTCGAGTCATGTATGGCTTGTCCGAATTCATCTGTTTTACTCTGTATTGCTTTACCGAAAACTATCTCGGAATCGTGTAAAACTTCTTTTACTTCTGTAGCTTTTCCATGAGCTGCGTCTTTAAGATCACTGGCTTTGCTTTCAACTGTTTCTTTAACTTCTGAAACTTTTTCGGCAACTGAATCTTTAGCTTCCTCGACCTTATTGTGGTGGTGTCCAAAACTGAATGTATCGCTGATAGCGTGTCCAATTCCGCTGAATGTATCCGCTATGGCATGTCCGAATCCATGTGATTTCTCGTGAACTTCTTCGCTTATTTTCCCAGCTTTATCGTGAATGGCATCTTTAGCTTCTGAAGTTTTATCTTGGATATTGTGTCCTAATTCACTGGCTTTGTCTTTAGCTTCACTGGTTTTTTCGTGAACTGACTGTCCAACGTTATTAGCCGTGTCGTGAATGTTATTTCCTACATTGCTGGCTGTTTCATGTACTGCGCTTCCGAAACCGGTGAATTTGTCGTGGACTGCGTTACCGAATTCGCTAGCTTTATCCTTAGCTTCACTTGCTTTGCCCTGTATTGACTGTCCAACGTGGTTGGCGCCATCTTGAACCGAATGTCCTAATTCACTTGCCTTATCTTTAGCTTCTGAAGTTTTTTCCTGTAATGTTTGTCCGAATTTGTTTGCTTCATCATTAATTGTTTGTCCTACTTCACTAGCCTTGTTTTTGGCTTCATTAGTCTTGTCCTGAATAGCGTCTCCTAATTTATTCGCTTCTTCAGTAACGTTGTCTTTGAATGTTACGGTTTTATCATGGATAGCATTTCCTACGTCAGTAGTAGTGTCGTGGATAGAATCTTTGACCTGTTTAGATTTTTCTGTAACAGCGTCTTTGGCTTGGCTTGTCTTGTCTTGAACAGCTTGCCCAACTTCTGAAGCGGTATCGTGAATAGCATTTCCAACTTCGTTGGCTTTGTTATTGATGGCATCCTTAGTTTCGTGAGCCTTTTCTTGGGCAGCGGCTGCGGTATTATCAACTGCATCTTTAACTTCACTCACAGTAATTTGGACTGAAGATTTGATTTCACCTGCTTTCGATTCAACAGCCTGTTTAGCTTCAGCTGTCTTATCCTGGATAGATTTTTCGATTTCATCTTTCTTGTCATGAGCAGCCTTTTCCGCTTGTTTTTTCTTGTCGTCAATGCTCTGTGCTAATTGCTCTGCGCCATCTTTTAGTTCATCTTGTTTCTTAGCAGCAGCATCTTGGAGTTCATCCTTCTTTGTTGAAGCTTTGTCTAGCGCTTTGTTAGCCGCGTCCTTCCCTTCAGCAAGTTTACTTTTAGCCTCGTCTTCGAGTTTTTCTTTCTCTCCGAAAATATTCGAGACTAATCCTGTAAAGAAGTTCTTCCCTTCTTTGGCTTTCTTTTTTGCTTCTTTAGCTTCCTTTTTCAGTTCTTTCTTTGACTTTTCTTTAACACCTTCTAAGGAGTCACCCATGGATTGCAGCTTCTCATTAGCGGTTGCCTTAGCATTGTCTAACGATTCTTTAACGTTAGCTTTAGCATCTTGAGCCTTATTGCTAATATTTTCTTTAGCGTCATGGGCTACCTCTGAGACTGCATTCGCGCCATCTTGTGCTTTATGCTTAATGTTATTAGCCGCACTTTCAGCTGCGTTTTCAACTTGGTTTACTTTCTCACCACCTCTGAGTTTCATTTCTTCAGCTATTTCCATGGCAGCGAAGTTAAGCGCCATCGCTTTGTTGTTGATGTCATCTTTGACTACTCCAGCTTTATGTACCAATTTATCAACAGTGTCGTTGGCTGCAGATTTAGCATCATCAACTTCTGAAGAGATGTTACTCTTCAAATTGTTCGCTTTGTTATTAACATCATCTTTGACTTTCTCAGCTGATTCAGCGATATCATTTAACTTGCCACGGGCGCCATCTTCGAATTCGTGTACCTTATCTGGGGCACCAGATTTTGCTTTTTCATAATCAGCAATCAGACCATCAGCTACTGCGCTAGACTTCTGGTTAATTTTATCCTTCTCGTCTTCAACTATACATAAGGCTTCTGACAAGTCTCCGTGAATATTATCACCCATTTCATGGGCTGCAAAATGGACAGTTTCTATTCTATCGACTAAGTTTGAAGTTTCATCATGTCGGTGTTTTTGTCCCTTCTTGTATTTTCCTTCGCAACATCCGACGTAGAATTGGAAGGGATCAACCTTCTGGTTACATAAAGGTGTATCAACTGGTTGCATAAGTTCATATTGTTGGTATAAATTTTCTTCGACTGGTTTAGAGTTTTCTTCGTCGATTACTAGCTTGGCAGTGTACACTTGGTTGCCTAAGTCATCAAATTCTTTTAAGTGGGGTTTAGTTTTGAGGTCTTTGAACATATCATCGACCTTGCCTAATAGATCTTCGTTGATAAGCCTGGGGGCGGGTTTTGGGGGCGTCTTTTCGGGCGATTTTTCTTTAGAATCTTTTTCTTTAGACTTTTCGGGAGACTTTTCTTTAGTCTTTTCGGGTGACTTTTCTTTAGAATCTTTATCTTTAGACTTTTCGGGTGACTTTTCTTTAGAGTCTTTTTCTTTGGACTCTCTTGGTTTAGGCTGGGGTTTGGGGGAGGTTTCTTTTTCTTCGTCTTTTTCCTCGCTATGTCCGAACACGTTCTTGACTTTGTCTGCCAGACCTCCGAGGAAGCCTACTCCTCCTTCAGGCTTCTTCTTGCCTTTTTCGAGGGTGTTCATAGGTGTCTTATCTTCGTCGGAATCGAAGGTCGCCTTTGTTTTGTTTGAGTCCACGTGAAGAGTATCGCCGTTAACTGAAATTTTGTAAAGATATATTAATATTTTATAATATTCTTATTTTGTATTATTTGGAGTTTCTAGTTTAATTAAATATTTACCTTGAGGTTTATCCTTGCTGTCTTCGGTTTCTTTTGTCGGGTATTTCACATCACCATTTGTGATGATCTTGTCCTAGACAAACGACAATAAAATCAGAACCATATTTTAAGCCATCTTTAAAAATCCTAAAGTCCCATGAATTTTACGGCATGGTTGGTGCGTATATCGTTGTTCGATTCCCGCACGGGACAACTATTTGTATGACCTACTGATAGTTATTTCGGGTCTGGGTATCTTATGTATGTGAGTTTACATGTTTTTGAACGCACCTACGATACAGGGGTAGTTTTTTTATTAGTTCAATACTTTAGCTTTAATATGATTCTAGAGATCTAGATTTAAAACGAGACACCACACAGTTTAAAAAGTGATAGATACAAAATTTGTGACATTTAATGCTCTACAAAGTCGGACTTTGCTAAAACTCGATTTCGCCCATGATACTTTTTTTTAAATTCTGTGAAAAGTACTGTTGGTTACACATTGAGACACCTTCTGTTACTTCTTCTATACCACGTAATATGTAACATAAAATAAACAGAGCATTGTTTTTGGGTGCTCATGCACCCAAAAATAAAAAACCAAGGTTTCGCTAATTGTTTGATAAATAATACATTTTCAGTGCTTACATGTCCGTTAAGCTGTCGGTCCTGCGCGTACGGCAGCGACGCCGGCCCGATGCTGTTGTTGTGGTCGCCGCCCCAGTGGAAGCTCAGCTCATCCTTCAGGGCGTCGAAACCTAAGTATAGACAAAATACATAGTCAATGAGTTGATAAAGATGGTAATTTAGCTGGTTTAGATTAGTACTTTGGAAAATTAGTACTGCTTAGCGATTGTTATAATTGTGCAAATTTAACATTACTTACAATAATAATAATAATAATAATTATAATTATTTTACAATAATATAATGTTAATATAATTGTATGGTAAGATACCTAGTCATTTGTCTTGAGGGCTATGCTCGGAGTTTCCTTGCGTGATCACATCAGGAATAAAGATATCCGCAGGAAAACCAAGGTTACTGTTGGGAATCGCACCCAACACATTGACCACGCGGTTTACATACGTCGCCTGCGCAATTTCATGCGACATTGCTCGCAGAGCAGATGGTCGATGAGGTCGAAAGGTTCTGGAGTAGCGATCACTTGTCAGAAGACGCAACGTTGGCGCGGCCTGCACCTGCTGATGCTCGCGAGAATCCAATGGATGCGAGACGCACAGGACCGTTCGCTGTGGCGACACATGGAGGAAGCTTATGTCCAACAGTGAACGTCTTTCGGCTGAAATGATGAGTGGCGCTTACCAGATTGGTCCAAGTTTAGGTAGTCAACTTGACTCTTGCCGGCGCGCGGTGCAATACGCTCTGGAAGTTCCACATCCAGTACACACGCTGGGGTCTGTGACTGTTCGCCTTTGGGTACCTAAGACAACACAACACATTATAAATAAAACCAAAAGTAATGTCTCTCTATCATTCAATGGTTTGCAGGTAGAAAATTCAACTTTGAGTTAAGCTCGCCTATGTACATAAAGTCGATTATCACTCAAGTTTTGTTTTAGCATAATAACATAGCATAATCAGCCTTTTAATGTTCCCACTGCTGGGACTCAGGCCTCCTCTCTAGGAGAGGGAATGGGCCGTAATTCTGCGGGCCCAGTGCGGGTTGGTGAATGTCACTCTTCGAATTTTTGGTTCTAGGACATGCCAATTTCCTCACGATGTTTTCCTCCACCGTTTTGAGAACAGTGGTGATAAAATAAATTATACAAAGTAATGCACCTGGTTCGGTTTGAACCCGCGACCTACAACTCGTAAGTCGGGGCCGTTACCACTCGGCCACCACTGCTCTCGTAGTAAGTTTTGTTTTAGTGTAGATTAAAAAATTAGAAAAAGGTACTAAATAGTCAAACGAAATGAGGTTCTATTTTAATTAACTCATACAAAAGCAAATTATATTTTTGAAATTTGTTTTTTATCTATGACGGTATTTTTAATTTGGTTATTGTGTTCATCATCCATGAAAATTTGAGTGCAATGAATCTGAACTGAATAGTCTTGATTTGATGGATTGATAACGATTATGTATAACTAATATTGTAAAGGCGAAAGCTTGTGAGTAGGTTTGATACTTCTTCGCATACATTTACGCCGATACACATACGCCGATTTATAATTGATATGTATTTTTATTTCCTTTTTCTATCCAAATTTTTTTGTACACTGCACCGGCCCACGCTGAAAACCAGCGCTGTGAGCTCATCGCATTATGCGTGAGGCCGCAGCTTTATGCTGAGCGTTCAGCCGTTTTGCGCGGATGTGACGTATATCTTCCCTATCTATTGATTATGTTTGTTAGCTAGTTTTAAGATTGCGTCATTTCGCGTGATTAAACTGTTTTTCTTTCTTTCTGAATGGATTTCGATGAAACTTGGTACACGGGTAAACCATGGAATACCACATAGGAATTTATATTCCAGGAGTATATTTCTTTGGGATAATTTTTTATCCTATCACACGGGCTAACCCTCTGATAGCAGCTGCTAGAAACTAAAAACAAAATCCTGTCACGATATCAGGGTTCTCAGCGCAATTAGAACATGTAAAACAGTCAGTTGTCTAGAACAGACACAACACCCGTCTAGTCGGAGGATTTCAATGGAGGTTTGCGGGGCTCTACACCATGTTTTTACCTCTAAAACTTCACGTAAGGTTTTACCGTGGGATTTTTTTTCCTTCTTCTGTCAGGTTAGAGGAAATCTTTATATTACCTTAGGCTCGTTCATGAAGTAGATCCGGCCAGACGGATTCTCTTCATGGTGCTTCACGCGCACTGTGAACTCTACTCGGTTGTCTTTGAAGGCCTGAAACAATTACGCGTATTTTATTTTATTTTTTTTATAATTTAATGGCTAAGTGTTCTCATAATGCATCGTGCTTCTAGATACAACGCACATTTTATCTTTGGGGTTCCATTTAGATGAACGCTAAGATGTTTCAGCGTGCGCAGCCATTTAATAATATTCCACAACTTTTTTTACTTTCAAAAACCATTTTTTTTTTTACTTTGCATGCGCGATTGGCTATAAATGTGTTTCCGATATTTACAATCTAAGGTTATTTAAGTCAAGAGTGAAAAAGTTACTTCTACGTAAGCGAGCTCCTATGTCGATCCCATCATCGCTTACCATGAGGTGAGATTGGGTTAAACGTAAGTCTATCAGTAATAAAAATACAAGGGCAAAAGAAGTAAGTGTTACCTCGAAGGTGAGCATGGGCTGGCTGCCGGACTTGGTGACAGGCACGAGGTTGCCGGAGAACTCCAGGTACACGTCCTTGCCGTCCAGGAACCGCACTGACGTCGAGTGCGCCACCTCGGTGTAGTGCTCCTGCGGGGAGAGATACATTGTTATAGTTTTACGTATTCAATCTAACTGACTTTACCTAAACCTTTTGGATCGGTTCTTAATAATTTATAGTCTCGACGCTGACAATAAAGCTTGAACGCCGCTTTGTAGAACGTGTCGCCACCACAATCCGGCTGAACGTGAGGTAGCCGCATTGCATTATAGCGATGTTTTTCAATCCGGCGCGCGACTTTGTAATACGGCGCAATATATACACATGAAGTGACATTACTAACAATATAATTTTTATGTAAGTTACCTGTTGCAGCAGCGTCTCGTAAGCGTATCTGTCGGTGATGTACATAACGAGGAGACGTCCTTCCAGCGCGTCCAGGCGCTTGCCGAGTACAACGATACGGACTTCGAACGGTACCAGCAGCATCTCTCTGTTAAACAAGGTCAATAAAATAATTTTACATTATGAAAACATACAGAGGAGGACCTCAGGATTCAACAGAATAAGTTGTTAAATTTATTATAGATTCGTTATTATCTATACAACGTGTAACAAAAAGGGTATATACATACCAAGTGCACGGCTTCTTGATAAGATAACAAACGATACGGGAAGGGTTTTTTAACATTATATTTACATGGTAGGAAATTATGAATTATTTCAATACACATGATACCAGAAACCGAACATTTCAAACTGAAATCAATACATCACTAGCAAAAAGTCAGCTGATCGGTGTCAGTGAACTGTTCATGAATAAAAACAAACCTCTTGCTCCTGGTACTTCTTCAAACAGTGGATAAAGGGTTCCGGATGTTTATTTTTCTTAACAAAATTTTTCAAAGGAAAATAGTTTTGAGAAGAAAAATGTTTTTTTTTTTAGTTGAGGAGACTAAGTAGATAAGGGTATTCGTGTGGTTATGGAATAATTAGGTATCTATCTGGTATCTACGTGAATCAATAAGAAATACCTACTTTTTTATTGTTTTACGTAAATAGGATAGCAAACAAATGAGTGAACGTAACAATTGTCGACAAAGTAATCTACCATAGAATTGAGTAGGTACCTACAACACAGTAATAATACTTTTAATTTAGTAACTACATTCCTACAAATGTTCTTACGTACCTAATTCTTTTTATGTCGGTTAGCATACATAGTAGGCACTTAGTTTGCGAGAAATTAATTACTTGATTAACGTGCGAAAGACGCCACGAAAAAGGATTTCATATCATAATATTTGAACCCAAAATATCATTTCTAAGCAACTTATGTCTCTCCTAGTACAAATAACCTCCCAGTGGGTTCCGTTCTTGAATTTAATTTAATTAGAGGACTTTAATAAGTTGGTACTTTTTTGCAGAGTTGAGATGATTTAAATCATGGATTTTAATAAGTAATTTAAATCTCAATTAAAATCAAATGATATAAAAAAAATCGTTGATTTAAATCGACTTTTTTGTTATAACGTAGAAATTAATACAATTTAGTTTAACTTAAAACGCATACATTGATAGTGATACACTCTTTAAAATAATGTTTGTGAACAACAAGCCATGCCAAAAACTAGTGCGCGCGCCGGGCAGCTCATTAAATTTTTCAAAATATTACACACGCAAGCGCCGCTTTTAGAGGAGACTAAGTAGGTAAGGGTATTCGTATGGATGTGGAATAATTAGGTACTCGTACCTACCTATCTGGTATCTACGTGAAACAATAAGAAATACCTACTTAATTTATTGTTTTACGTAGATAGGATAGCAACAAACAAATGAGTGAACGTAACAATTATCGACAAAGTAATCTACCATAGAATCGAGTAGGTACCTACAACACAGTAAATAATACCAAATTTAGTAACTACATTCCTACAAATTTACTTACGTACCTAATTCTTTTTATGTCGGTTGTCATACATAGGTAGGTACTTTTTTTTTCGGTGGGAAAGTCATCTTATGACATCCCCCGCTTTTGGGCGGGCCGGGAGATAGTGTTAGTCTTTAACTGACTAAAAACCCACTCCTGTTCCTTCGTTGTCTTTCGTACCAGGGCTGAGTCTTCCTTTCAGAATCAGACCCTTGGCCCCAGTAGGCTTCTACCCTGCTGGGCCCCTACAGTTGCTGACATCTCCTTGAGGCGTCGTCGTCGACGACTTGGGCTCGGTCCGGACGATTATCGGACGGTCGGACGGCGAGCCACCCATTGCTCGCCGTCCGCAAGCCCGTGCCTACGGTGGACGGAAATCGGGATCGGAATCCCGGCGGTGGTTGGGGCGTGAGGACCGTTGCCTCACGCGATCGGCCGCCGCTAGCATTACTGCTTAGCAGAAGGAGGCGACCGCCTGCCACTCCTCCTCGCTCCACGGCCTGTACCACAGCCCGGCGTGAGAGATCGCCGCCGCCGATCACCCCCACGAGGACACGGCGTTGCCCTGCCCAAGCGGGGCACACCTCTACCATGTGCTCCACCGTGTCCTCCAGGCGGTCCAAACCGTGGCGGCACCCGGGCGTCGCTTCCGCACGAATCCGGTGCAGGAACTTCCCGAACTTACCGTGTGCGGTGAGGACCTGCGTCATGCGGAAGGTAAGGACGCCGTGTTGCCTTTCCAGCCACTCCTCAAAGAGGGGACTTACCACCATAGGTAGGTACTTAGTTTGCGAGAAATTAATTACTTGATGGACGTGCGAAAGACGCCACGAAAAAGGATTTCATATCATAATATTTGAACCCAAAATATAATTTCTAAGCAACTTATGCGTCTCCTAGTACAAATAAACTCCCAGTGGGTTCCGTTCTTGAATTTAATTTAATTAGAAAACTTTAATAAGTTGTTACTTTTTTGCAGAGTTGAAATTATTTGAATCAATTGATTTTAATAAGTAATTTAAATCTCGATTAAAATCAAGTTAATTAAAAAAAATCGCTGATTTAAATCAAAACTTTTTTTTCCTATAACGTAGAAATTAATACAATTTAGTTCAACTTAAACGCATACATTGATAGTGATACACTCTTTAAAGATAATGTTTGTGAATAACAAGCCATGCCAAAAACTAGAGCGAGTGCACGCGCCGGGCAGCTCATACAATTTTTCAATATATTAGACACGCAAGCGTGCGACCCACGCCGCTTTTAGAGGAGACTCTAAGTAGGTAAGGGTATTCGTATGGATATGGAATAATTAGGTATCTATCTGGTATCTACGTGAAAATAAGAAATACCTACTTTTTTATTGTTTTACGTAGATAGGATAGCAACAAACAAATGATTGAACGTAACAATTGTCGACAAAGTAATCTCCATAGAATCGAGTAGGTACCTACAACACAGTATGAACTGATACCTTTGTCATAGATACTTCCAACAAGTTCAAAGTAAATGAAACCTGTCAAAATACTGTCAAATGTTACGAAATAATATCATTTTTTTTTTTTTCTAAAAAACTACACGCTTGCGCACATTAAGTCTGCGTAATTACTTCTTAGACATAAATAAACCTTTTCTACAAAAATATTATAAGCTTATAACTCAGCAGCCGGTATGGTACAGTTTAGCCAGTTTAGTCTTAATTTATCTTTTCAAAATAAATGAAAAACATGCAAAAGTACTAGGAGTCCATAAGAAACGAGAATTGTTATTGCTAAATTTAACAGCGGCTTGCGCAATCACAGATCCCTAATTTCCTTTCAGTATGATATTGAATACGATAAAATATTGTGTCCCTGTCGCACGCGCCACCTGCGTGTATTATGTGAGAGAGATGGCAATGTTTCCATCGTTCGTTCGGCTACTCCCTTTGGCGGCATGCAGCATCTTTGAGCGCGCCGAAAGGCTAGCCTAAAGTGAAATTAGGTAAATAAATAAAGTAAAATTTTGCATTAGTGGACGACCAATAATCGTACATTGCAGTCGCATATCCGGTTCGGTGCTTGTGATTTATTGTGGTTGTGACAATCGTATGATGGTGTTAAGTAATAGTGAATATTATGAGATGATGTTGTGTGTCGGAAGAGAGGACGGTAATGTGCGAGCTGCTCGCGAACTTTATCATCGCCGATTTATCGAGGGTAGGCCAGAAGCTGAGCGTCGACAGCTTCCTTCGGTGGCGTGTTTCCATCGGATGGTACTTCGTCTGCACCAAACCGGTTCCTTCCACGCTCCTGGTTTAGGGGGTCGCCCGAACACTACCGATCCAGAATTTGAGGAAGCCGTACTGGAGCATTTTGAAAATAACCCGCGTACTAGCACTCGGCGAGCTGCATTAGCGCTGGATGCCTCAAACCATATGCAAGTATGGCGAGTGTTGCACAATGACGGTTAGCACCCATACCATTTCCGTCGAACCACACTAAGCACGTGATGTTCGGGAGCATTTGGTTATGCGCTTTCGTCAGTGGGATCGGGCGCGGTAGCAGACACGTGGCTTGGCCCCTGCGATCCCCAGACCTAACTCCATTAGATTTATTTTTGTGGGGATACATTAAAAACATTGTGTACGCAATGCCGTGTGATACAGTGGAGCAAATGAGAGAGCGAATCGAAGCCGCTTTCAGGACAGTAACACCAGACATGCTACGCAATGTTCAGGTGGCCATGCACAGGCGAGCGGCCTTGTGTATACAGTACCACGGTCATCACATTGAACCACATCTTTAAAAATGTAAGTTGAATTATTATTTTTCATTTTAATATTTACTTTGCTCGGACTATGGAAAAATATTTCCATTATTGAATGTTATTATTTATTTATCATTTTAGTTAATTTTTAGTCCGCCTTTGTACATTGTTTCTTACTAATGCATAAAGTTTTAATAAATAAATAAAATAAATAAATATTTTTTGAGGCAAAATTTTAGGTAGACAGGTACTAGGCGAACAAAACGTCTCATGCAAGCGCGCGCCGCGGGCAATCTCTATCCCTAGCTATTGTGTAAACGGGGAAACCCCGTTTAAACAATGGCGATTGGCCGAGGCTGGGCCCACGTGTAAACGCACCATCAAAATTAGGTAGACAGATACTAGGCGATCAGATTTACAGAAGAAATGTTTCGTAATATTAGCAAGTGACGTGTGGAATGTTATTGACCCTCGTAGTGTCGTGACACGTTTGTTATGATTTGAATTCAAGAATTATACGATACCAAGAATTTGGTATCAATTCTTTGAGTTATTTATTTTGGTCTGAAACTTTGTGTAGAGATTCTATACCACCTATAATCTTCAGCGCTTCTTGATGTATATACCCTTTTTGTTACACGTTGTATATATAAAAGGAGAAACTGACTGACTGACATATCAACGCACAGCCGAAACTACTGGGACGAAGAGTGTGAAATTTTGCACAAGGCTTCCTTTTATGACGAGGATTTTCCAAAATTCTCTCCCTAAGGGGATGAAGCGGGGGTCCAAAGTTTATTTTTAACCTACGTTTACGCGAGCGAAGCCGCGGGCAGAAGCTAGTTGTTCATAAAGCGACATCTATGGCGTCACGTAAGAACTAATCCTGATCGCGCAATCAAAGTTCTCCGCGCGTTTAGAACATATAGAATAGCCCGAAATCATCTACCGGGCAGTTGCCCACCAGACATATCACCCATCTGGCCGGAGGATCCTCCCTTTTCAAAGGAGGTTTGCGGGAGTTTACTCTCTGTTCCGCCTACCTCCAAATTCATTAACCAAGGCAGCTAATACAACATTCAATGGGTTACAAAGTAACAGAATAAGGATGTACATATTGAAATGTGACGTAACCATGACACGTAACCTACATATGTATAAATGAGATAGTATATATAATAGATAGATATATAATAGTTTAAAATATTGTACAAAAAATAACACAGGGAAGTACCCAAATTCACTTCTGTCGACACCAATATATTATATACGCGTCTATTTAATATAATTATTTAAAAGTAAGGCAAGAAGGTAAAGTTTTTATCTCACTATATTTACCTGTATAATTCGGTGGCCAGTTTCGTAGCATCACTGACATTTTGGCAGCTCATCATCCAAAATCTGAAACAAAGAAAAGTAGGTTAAAAATAATTTCTATTTCAATAATTAGCTATCAATGAGTCTAACTTCAGACTGTGGGATTGTTCGAAAGAGTTACCTTGGCCCTGGAACGTTAAGGGCAACTAAAGGAACACAGGTGGGTATTAATCAGTTAAAGTCTAACACTCCCTTTCACTCCACTTACAGATCCTCGGTAACCAACAACGCTTGTTTCCCTTTCCGAAGCACGGAAGATTCTCGATATCACCCACCCACTCGGTCTCTCCATCTCATCACTTCACGGCCGGCTTAGGACCTTCTGTACCTCAAAGTTTGAAACGTGTAGCTATTTTTACTTAGCCAAGAGCTCCAAATTGATCCTTACACAAACCATCTTTATATTTAGGTTTTCTTCGCCCTCTTCATTCATCTAGATTTCTACAGAGCTATTAATGATAATGGTTCGGTATGTACGTACCTGGCAGACACAGTGGTAGTGAAGGAGGCGCAGTCGTCGGTGACGGTGAGCGGCGTGGAGCCGGTGACGTCCTCCCACACGGCGCGCGCCTGGCCGCCCATGATGGAGCACAGGAGGCGAAGATTGGATGTCGATGGCTTTTCCGTACCTCCCTGTAATAGACAATACTGAATTAGTTTGATTTATAATTGTACTGGGCAGCTGGGGCGTGTGGATGTCTTCTCCCTTACGGTTTAAGCCACTGCCTTAGCTCGCATCACTGTTTCGCAGAAGGAGGCGACAGTTTGCCTTTCCCACTCGCACCATGGTTTGAACCATGGTCGGATGCGTGAAGTTACCATCGCCGATCGCTTCCACGAGGACACGGCGTAGAAATGGTTACAGTTGATTAGTATAACATTTTTGGGTGTCCCAAACAGTACGTATCAAACCAATCGATGATTTTTCTAAAGATGGTGCAGTTAAGTATGTGGTAACGTTTAATGTGACAGTGAAGGAGCAAGGCTACGATTTCTCCCAAAATAAAGGTAGAATCTCCATGTTGATGATTTTATATGAATGACTACCAATCTGCAGCGCATTCTGTTTTTTTTATTTTTGTTTTAAACATTATTTTTAGCATATGAGAAACTTGAACATAGTTTGTTCAGAATCAGAAACTGAATCGATTCCAATAATTTTTACATCATGTTATAAAAATATTTAAAATGGTCACAAGTCATCACTGACGCTAAGTATAGCACAGGTCACGGTAGGTCATAGCGGGCATTAGGCGCCAGCGCACAGCTGGGTGCGGGAGCAAAACAACTCCTCAGTCGCCTGGATGACCCGATAACCATGTATTTGTGCGGACAACCGGGTGACATAACAAGCTTATAATTTTGTGGTTTTTCATGATACAGTTTGTCATAAATGATATTTATTTTGTAAGTAGGGTTTTTAAAAACGCTTAAATTTTTTTGTCAATTTAAACTAGATGAAGTCATTCTATAAAAATACTAGGTGTCTAGTATTTTTATGTAAAGAATTACTTTATCAGGGTTTCCCATCAGGATGGAACTTGCGGCGGCGAGGCTCCACAGTGAGCACGGGCGACACGGCGGCGTGGCGCGGCAGCACGCGGCGGCACAGGTCGGCGCCGGCCGCGTGCGCCTGCAGCCCCACGCGGATGTTACTTACATGGATGGTAGGTAGCGGCGCCGTCAAGGTGATGGAGCGATGGAACTTGCGGCGGCGAGGCTCCACAGTGAGCACGGGCGACACGGCGGCGTGGCGCGGCAGCACGCGGCGGCACAGGTCGGCGCCGGCCGCGTGCGCCTGCAGCCCCACGCGGATGTTACTTACATGGATGGTAGGTAGCGGCGCCGTCAAGGTGATGGAGCGATGGAACTTGCGGCGGCGAGGCTCCACAGTGAGCACGGGCGACACGGCGGCGTGGCGCGGCAGCACGCGGCGGCACAGGTCGGCGCCGGCCGCGTGCGCCTGCAGCCCCACGCGGATGTTACTTACATGGATGGTAGGTAGCGGCGCCGTCAAGGTGATGGAGCGATGGAACTTGCGGCGGCGAGGCTCCACAGTGAGCACGGGCGACACGGCGGCGTGGCGCGGCAGCACGCGGCGGCACAGGTCGGCGCCGGCCGCGTGCGCCTGCAGCCCCACGCGGATGTTACTTACATGGATGGTAGGTAGCGGCGCCGTCAAGGTGATGGAGCGATGGAACTTGCGGCGGCGAGGCTCCACAGTGAGCACGGGCGACACGGCGGCGTGGCGCGGCAGCACGCGGCGGCACAGGTCGGCGCCGGCCGCGTGCGCCTGCAGCCCCACGCGGATGTTACTTACATGGATGGTAGGTAGCGGCGCCGTCAAGGTGATGGAGCGATGGAACTTGCGGCGGCGAGGCTCCACAGTGAGCACGGGCGACACGGCGGCGTGGCGCGGCAGCACGCGGCGGCACAGGTCGGCGCCGGCCGCGTGCGCCTGCAGCCCCACGCGGATGTTACTTACATGGATGGTAGGTAGCGGCGCCGTCAAGGTGATGGAGCGATGGAACTTGCGGCGGCGAGGCTCCACAGTGAGCACGGGCGACACGGCGGCGTGGCGCGGCAGCACGCGGCGGCACAGGTCGGCGCCGGCCGCGTGCGCCTGCAGCCCCACGCGGATGTTACTTACATGGATGGTAGGTAGCGGCGCCGTCAAGGTGATGGAGCGATGGAACTTGCGGCGGCGAGGCTCCACAGTGAGCACGGGCGACACGGCGGCGTGGCGCGGCAGCACGCGGCGGCACAGGTCGGCGCCGGCCGCGTGCGCCTGCAGCCCCACGCGGATGTTACTTACATGGATGGTAGGTAGCGGCGCCGTCAAGGTGATGGAGCGATGGAACTTGCGGCGGCGAGGCTCCACAGTGAGCACGGGCGACACGGCGGCGTGGCGCGGCAGCACGCGGCGGCACAGGTCGGCGCCGGCCGCGTGCGCCTGCAGCCCCACGCGGATGTTACTTACATGGATGGTAGGTAGCGGCGCCGTCAAGGTGATGGAGCGATGGAACTTGCGGCGGCGAGGCTCCACAGTGAGCACGGGCGACACGGCGGCGTGGCGCGGCAGCACGCGGCGGCACAGGTCGGCGCCGGCCGCGTGCGCCTGCAGCCCCACGCGGATGTTACTTACATGGATGGTAGGTAGCGGCGCCGTCAAGGTGATGGAGCGATGGAACTTGCGGCGGCGAGGCTCCACAGTGAGCACGGGCGACACGGCGGCGTGGCGCGGCAGCACGCGGCGGCACAGGTCGGCGCCGGCCGCGTGCGCCTGCAGCCCCACGCGGATGTTACTTACATGGATGGTAGGTAGCGGCGCCGTCAAGGTGATGGAGCGATGGAACTTGCGGCGGCGAGGCTCCACAGTGAGCACGGGCGACACGGCGGCGTGGCGCGGCAGCACGCGGCGGCACAGGTCGGCGCCGGCCGCGTGCGCCTGCAGCCCCACGCGGATGTTACTTACATGGATGGTAGGTAGCGGCGCCGTCAAGGTGATGGAGCGATGGAACTTGCGGCGGCGAGGCTCCACAGTGAGCACGGGCGACACGGCGGCGTGGCGCGGCAGCACGCGGCGGCACAGGTCGGCGCCGGCCGCGTGCGCCTGCAGCCCCACGCGGATGTTACTTACATGGATGGTAGGTAGCGGCGCCGTCAAGGTGATGGAGCGATGGAACTTGCGGCGGCGAGGCTCCACAGTGAGCACGGGCGACACGGCGGCGTGGCGCGGCAGCACGCGGCGGCACAGGTCGGCGCCGGCCGCGTGCGCCTGCAGCCCCACGCGGATGTTACTTACATGGATGGTAGGTAGCGGCGCCGTCAAGGTGATGGAGCGATGGAACTTGCGGCGGCGAGGCTCCACAGTGAGCACGGGCGACACGGCGGCGTGGCGCGGCAGCACGCGGCGGCACAGGTCGGCGCCGGCCGCGTGCGCCTGCAGCCCCACGCGGATGTTACTTACATGGATGGTAGGTAGCGGCGCCGTCAAGGTGATGGAGCGATGGAACTTGCGGCGGCGAGGCTCCACAGTGAGCACGGGCGACACGGCGGCGTGGCGCGGCAGCACGCGGCGGCACAGGTCGGCGCCGGCCGCGTGCGCCTGCAGCCCCACGCGGATGTTACTTACATGGATGGTAGGTAGCGGCGCCGTCAAGGTGATGGAGCGATGGAACTTGCGGCGGCGAGGCTCCACAGTGAGCACGGGCGACACGGCGGCGTGGCGCGGCAGCACGCGGCGGCACAGGTCGGCGCCGGCCGCGTGCGCCTGCAGCCCCACGCGGATGTTACTTACATGGATGGTAGGTAGCGGCGCCGTCAAGGTGATGGAGCGATGGAACTTGCGGCGGCGAGGCTCCACAGTGAGCACGGGCGACACGGCGGCGTGGCGCGGCAGCACGCGGCGGCACAGGTCGGCGCCGGCCGCGTGCGCCTGCAGCCCCACGCGGATGTTACTTACATGGATGGTAGGTAGCGGCGCCGTCAAGGTGATGGAGCGATGGAACTTGCGGCGGCGAGGCTCCACAGTGAGCACGGGCGACACGGCGGCGTGGCGCGGCAGCACGCGGCGGCACAGGTCGGCGCCGGCCGCGTGCGCCTGCAGCCCCACGCGGATGCGCTTCGTCAGGGCGGCTGCTGGGAACTGCGCTTGGACCTTAGGAAAACAAAATGGACTTAGTACCTAATGTTTTAAATGACAATGTGAGACACAGAGTGACAGAGTCCCTACCACGAGCTATTAACGCGATCTCCATTTGACGACCTAAATGAAATGTTATAGGGATTAGCGATGTATAGCTCCATCACTCTTTTTCCCTCGCACGCTTGACATTTTAACACGTTATGGTAAGACCCCAGTATAAATAAGGGAAAAAAACTGAACCCTGACACAAATATTTTAATTACTGGAGCTGCTTCATTTTATAGATGTTACTGCAATATTTGAGACAATAAATATGTTTATTATTTATTTATTATTGTTATCAAAAACATTTGTCTTGGGTGGGAATAAAAACTACGACCTCCGACATAGTAGTCAGGACCATTAAATTAAAAGGCCAGTCAAAAATAATGCTAAGTAATATAGGATGAGGGCAGGAAGATGATAAACATGGAGAAATTCTCCCTTACCTGAGGAATATGAGCACTGGAGATGGTACCGCCCTCAGGGCCGATGATGTGGACCTCCTGTCGCACGCGCGACACGCACGCCAGGTAGTGAGGGAAGTCGCACGTAATGATGCGGGTCACTCGCTCTCCGTTCTCACCGACTGTCTCATTACCGCCGTATTCTTGACGTTCACGTTGGAGGGCCTCCTGTAATCGGAAATATAAACTGAGTTAAGAACTGTCGCCGAAGGACTCACTTATCAATTATTGATTTACCCTCGATTTCTGATTTAAGCTTTTTAAGTTAAGTATTTCTGAAATTTTACTGTAGCCTGAAAATCTGTCAAAATTTGGCTTTAGGAAAGTGCTGAACTCAAAATACCCAATTCAGAAACCTGCCGTTGGAGAGTGGGACTCCTAAAAAAGATACGGCTACTTTATTTTGAAGAACTTGCCTCGTTTAGGGGCTCGTCAATTAATCACAATATGATATTTTTTAGCAACTTTTCAACACCCTCCTCCTCTCTGATGATAACGTAGTGAGGTATACGACTTTCCTCCTCCCTATATAAAATCACGTGTATTTTGTTTGTACAAAGTATTGCAGTGTAGAAATCGCTCGCTTAACGTAAAAGTTTATAGGTACACGTGATAAATATCTAACTACACACGGACCTTGTCTTGTGATTTTTTCGACACCATCACCCCCTTTCGAAGCCCAAGTGATTAGTGGACTTCAGATGTTAAAAGGTCAATAATAGCTAGTAAAAATCGCAATTCAATTAGGATACATAAACCAGTCAGGTTTAATAATTCAATTCCACCCTACGGCAATCTACTATAGCACTCCAAATTTAGTTCACAACTTTTTCTATTGTTTCCTATGTGCTAAACTGAATTCCACTTTATCACACTAGAAATAAGGTCGCTAACCTGTATGAGCGGGTTGTCGTTGTTGTGTAGGTAGTGGTCCTGCCACGTCTCCCCGGTGTCGGAGCGCAGGATGACTATCTCACGCTCGCGACATGACGATGTGAAGATCGGCACCTCGATTACTACTGGTCTGTAAAATAATATAAAAAAAATAGTTTATAATATGATCGTCGAAATGACAAAAAATCCTTCCAGTATCTCAATACAATAAAATCCGACTGCTTGATCGGCACATATTTTTTTTTTAATTATTAAACTTTTTTAACTCATAAAGTTAGTTGTCTTTGTTGCTTGACTTTTTTGTTAATTTTCTGTTGTTCTTATAGCTCCGTAATAAAACACAACAATTTTACCTTACGAAGATAATTGTTAATGTAAGTAAATATGAGATATTCCTGGTTTTTGGAAAGTTATTTTCGAGGTGTCTTAAATCAAATGCAAGTCAAGCGATACCATAAGCGATAGCGGCTGTGAAAATTTATTCGATTGGTAGCACACAGCAGCTAACGCGATCTAATCAATTTACGTTCCAGAATCCAGATTCTAGGCTCAGCCTATATCTTACTTTAATTATATTTTTTAGCTCGTGCCGAATAGCAAAACATTAAAAAGATATCTAAAATAATAACTGTTTACTTTAAGATACTCACGCCAAAAACTTAGCCCCCTGCGGCTGTAACTCCAGCAACCTCGAAGCCAAAGCCTCTCCCTCCATCAGCGGTGGAGGCGCGGCGGCGGGAGCCCTACGAGTAGCCGCCCTGCAGGTCACGCGGGTGGGGGCCGCGCAGGCGGCTGCAGGGACTATAATGCGCACGCCACCGCGGCGTTTAGCCTTCATCGCGCCACCTCGAGCGTCCACTACGAATGATACTAGGAAACTGGAAGAGAATGTGATCAGATTAGAATTAAAGTGTAGCCAAAGTACCTAAATTTTTAATTATTCTTTTATTTTATGTTTTATTCGTATGTTTTTCCAAAGAATTCATATTTAAAAAAAATATACACGAAGGGGGACTGGTAATCGGTGTGATAGGATTTCGTAGTGCAGATACCAGTCTCTCACAAAGGAATAATTTGTAACTAATAAACTAATGTTCCTTTGTAGACGAAATAAAAAAAAAAAGATGTTTTTTTTATATGTCAATTAATGACAGCAAAGTTTAAGCTTGTCTGATGTAATATTTATTCATTTTGGCTGAGACTGGTAAACAGGACGCTTAAGAAGCTATATCCAAAAGAGAATCGAAGTAAAAATGTAAGTGGCTATAAAGCTTACCCGATGTCCAGTGGTTGTCGGTCAATGGTGGCCACTTTCCGGTCATTGTTGCTGGGCCACAGGTGTCCATCGGTGACGGTGTCCTCCAACGGCTTGGCCCGGTGTAAGGTGCCAGCTTCACTGTTCATGTAGCGGTATTGTTGCTGTTGTTGGATTGGACACTCCACCTCACCTGCACGGACGGTGAATTTAGTATTAGATACTGCTGTACAATTCAGTCAAAAAGGAATATACGATCATTTGCGAACTGCTTTCCCTGCGACGGGCAAAACAGACTTACTTATGCCTAGTAGGCTGTGTTGGCAAAAAGTTCATTAACGATTAACGACAAAATCAGATTAACGATTAAAAAGTTAATCATGATTAAGATTAATGAATCGTAATCGACTTTTGTGTGAACTAGGTAAACACATGGTTGCAAAGGAAAACATTTTTTTAACTGAGCCTGAAGAAAGCATGGGTGTTGACCTCTATTTAATCAAAATAATTATTAATGATTATTTTTTAATCTCGATTACGATTAACAAATCAAAACTAAATATGATTAAAATTAATCAAATTAAGTAATCGATTAATGCCAACACTGCTAGTAGTGGGAGCCAGTGGTTAGGACTATGCTTTGATTAACCGTAGTGATTATATATTAAAGTCACAAACCATCCCGAAATGATACGATTACAAAAACACCATGTAAAAGTAGGCCAACGAATTCGACATGGCCTCATTATGTGACGTTCGCGCGTTCGATATACGTAATTCTTGTCCTTGAATCTCGTTATAAACTTTGAAACTAAGTTTCTCCTGTCAGAGAATCGATAAACAGGATTAAGTAGCACAGAGTTATTAATAAATCTACTCAAACCAATGCAAACATGCAGAAAGATCAAGATCGCATTTGTTTACAATAACAACCACAGGAATCAAAATTCTACAGAACTCTTCGGTAATAAACATGTTATAAAAGTTTTCTGAATGTTGTGTTTGAATAAACATATTTTGTAAACTATGAGTATATCATTACATCAGATAGGTAGGTAGCGTGGCCCACATTTTTGTGCAATAATCTTGACTCTGTGCGTGGGATAACATTATCATTGGACCAGGGAATGATGACTAAATTGAGTACTCTTATAAGTATCTTGACAATGAATGCCATTTGTGGACGTGAAAAAAAGTAACAAAAAACTATGTGGAAAAATACCAACAGTTAGTATTTTTCCTTATCTTTATAGTTATCTTTTTGTTTTATTCTTTTTAATTTGTTCCCGTATGACTATGTAGGTATATCTAATCATTGAACAGTACTTATTCTGTGATGAAGGCAAGAACACTTTTTTCATTTTTTTTTACTAGGTATCTTTAAAGTTGACTGCAGGTTTTATGAATCTGTTAGAAGGCTACACTCTTTAGACAAATTGTTATTGGGTGTACCAGATTGAAGAAATTATTACGAGTTTTTTTATTAATAGATTCTTATTTAACTACTATCTCACCTATGTATGCAATGATGTAGTCGAGGACGGAGCAAGCTTGCTTAGAAGTAACCTATTTAATCTTGACTTAAATGCTACAGGTTTTATAGTTATCAAGAAACATAGACTCCACAACATAGACTTTAAGAAACAGGAGCTGCAATATGTCTTTAGTATTTGTATAGAATATAGACGATCGTTGCCCTGTTTACATATACATACATACATATTCAGCCTTTTAATGTTCCCACTGCTGGGACTCAGGCCTCCTCTCTCTAGAAGAGGGAATGGGCCCCGTTTACCCGTACATTATCACTCCATGTGCTCATTACTCCATGCTCCAGTTTGTCTAGACTAAATAGCTAATAAGCTAGACAGGTATAACTCACCTCCCTCGTCTTCCGAGTCGCTCATGAATGTATCCTGCATTAGTTCGGGTGCCGCCACTCTGTATTTACCTTCCAAACCACCTGTAACAACGAGATAAAGATATCAGTATGTTTGTCATATTTATTGTTTTTATCGATAAAGGTAGAATTGTGGAAGTTCGAGATAAAATCTTGACTTTTTTGAAACCTGTCAATAACTCACAACTTCACTGTCAGAAATCTCCAACACACACGGACAGAGCCAAATGATCTAAGCTTGTTCCTTCTGTGTATGGCATATGCTTTTCATTGGGAAGAATAATGGGTATTGGGGTATTAAAAGCCAGAAGCTATATATTCCTAAGATCACTTGGTACAAAATAAGGGATCTAGGAAATCTTGTCTTGCAGTCTTCTAGTTTTTGAAAAACAGCACACAGTTCTACAAAAAATGCAACGCAGTGAGTGAAGTACCGTTTAGAACCCTATGCGCCTACATCGAGCCCAGTTAACTGAACACAATGGTACTATAAATAGCGGCAGGACGTATACAAGCATTGTCAACCGTTTCGTTCAGCTGATTTTTACAACTCATTCATAGCTTTTACATGGTTTTATGGGGTGTTAAAGAAATTAATGGAGTGAGTTTTATTGAGTGTCCAGTTGTTTTAATCAATGACTAGATATTTCGTACGTTATAGGGAATGAAAAGCTTAGTATCGAATCCTAAGTTAAAAACACATGTATAAAAAGATGGCGTCTTCAATATTTCAGCAGAAAGACGTCCACTGATAAACACAGGCCATACTCAAGCATGGCCCGCTGATTCGAGCCCACAAAGAGTGACTGCCGTTCTTGGTGATCTTCTTCTTAGAATTTTGATGGCAAAAATAATAAATATTTTAAATTAAATGCTTTGTCTGGCCCAGTATTTAACCACGGCAATGGACAGGTAACAGGGTATGTGACGCAAGATGGAAGGTGGGACATGGTCTGCGGAGAGACGTCGCATACACACTAAAGATCGGAACTGTCCATAGGAAAAAGAGAATGTCCACAAGTCCCCCACCTGTGAAGATTCTATTTACTTCTGGCATCTTGTAAATTTTCTAAGGGCCCAAAATCGATTTGAAAACTTTCCAGCCTTGGTTTTCTTTGTTTACCAATGCGGATCTTTGCGTTCATCTTTTCCTCACAATAGAATGACTGATTACTTCCTTAGCTGAGGTACAAAGATGTACAAGAAGCCTTATTTGAACATAACAAGGTCGAAATTGGTTTGTTTATCTAACTGCTGCATGTAGGTGGTCGCCGCAGACATATGTCAAAAATATGTGAATTGCGTAATAATCATAATACGCGTTGAACTAAATTGTTTATAAGGCCGTCTAGTTTTAACAGATCTGGTCATGACACGGATTTAAATGGTTTTCATGTTTCGTGAATGTGCAGTTTTTATCAAATACATCCAGCGTTGATATCATATTTCTGTTTGTGGCTGGTATTCAATATTTTGCATCCTGTTATTGGAGAGAATGATACTAAAGGTAAGTATAGAAAATTGGTTTAATTTAATTATGTTATTGAAAATCAGTATGTCTGAACCTATAATTACATAAAAAATGAATAACATGGCATAATCAGCCTTATAATGTTGCTACTGTGGAGACTCGAGTCCTCCCCTTTAGAAAAGGGAATTGTCGACATAACATGAAAGAGTTTAAGTTTATAGTTTTCTATTCAAATTTACCGATATATGTTTATATAAAAGATCTATAGCAATAAAAAAAGAAAATGTTAAAGTATCAACAACATGCTTACAAGACATTGGCTTCAAAAACCTTCATCCAATGCACCACGCAAGTATCACTTTCAAAAACAATACAAAAACACTTGTTCACACGGAGATAATCGGCAGAATTCTTACAAAAACCGGAACGTAACACACGATAATAATATCTTCAAATCAGACACGTGTATCGGAAAGACACAGGACAAAGAACTTTCCAAAGAAAGTGTGTGGAGTAAGGAAGTGGCCACATTATAATAGTTGTATGGTTTCGGCGCAACAGTTGAATACGTTTGCTTGCATACATAATCATTGGAAACGACATCGTATATGAATATTAGTGATTGAGACGGGTTACGTTTGTTTATAATAACCAACGGACCTAGTAGATAAATGATAAGTGATATTTATTTTGTAAATAGGTTTTTACAAAACACTTACAAGTCAATTGTTTCGTGAGGCCGGTTTTACCTAGCTGACTACCCTGAGAAGAAACACCGAAACAAACTCAGAGTCAAAGTCAATTTTAAAGTCCATACAGTAAGCATGTTATGGTCAAATCATATGAGAACCATGAAGATTAGTGTCTGAGATGGTTTTTTGGGGAAAGAACCACACAGATTTGAGTGGACTTGTCCAGTCAGTGCAAGCATTTGTCAGTATTCGTGTAGCTCAACTCAGGACTACTAAGGAGCTCAAAGTAAACGTGAAAGTAGTGTTTGTAATTTATTATTTTGGGGCGGAAAAATTATCAAGTAGCTCCACTCGCTGGGCGTTTTTACATAATAGGCGATAACGATAATGTCACGTAATCGTGATGGACTTAGCTTTTGGCGGGGACGCGACGCTAACAGAAGAGTAATTTGTCTAAAGGACCAGAACACCATTAGGTGTATGTAGGTAGTGTAGGTACACCATTAGGTGTATGTATCGGTAGGTAGACATTAAATAAACGACGTGAAAAAGCTATAATAAATCATTGAGGATTTTACTAAAGCTGGCCATGAATTTAGCCAACTCCAAAAACTTTTTTACTGTTATCATTTAAACGGCTGAAAGGACTTGGGCAATATGTCATGCCAATAGATCACGTCCTATCCCGGGAGTATGTTCCCTCGGGATAATTATCTATATTCACGTGTGCGAAGCCACTGGCAGAAGATAGTGCTTCATATATTTTCCTAGCGTGTCCTAAATTCATAGTGTATTAAAATATACCTGTTTCAAAATATTTTGATGTCCAAACTTAATGGTCATTTATATGTACAGCGGTCTCTATCGTTTGTTAGGTGACAATTGAATGCCTTTGGTGCACAGTTTTGCATTTTGTCAAAGGTTTACTGTTAAGGTGAGTGACTGTTTGGTTATGACCACGATGACACTGAATTCTGACCCACAGTTTGACCGATGACTTCATTGTAGGTGAAAATAAAACTAATGAATGCAATGATTCCTTTTGCTTGTAAGTACATTATTTGTTGTGAACAATAAGATATTTTTATTACTTGCGTTGTTTAAAAAAAAACCGGTATCTCACACTAGGAATTACTCCTGTATCGTGAGTTCGTTCTCAACCACGTCTCAACAAAACAGCTATCTGTAGGTCATACAAATATTTTTGTTCCGTTCGGGAATCGAACTCGCAACACACAGAACAGCAGCTAATTACACAACCACTGCGCCTGCCATGCTGTCCATCAATCAATCATCGTCATTTCAACCGTAAAAATATCTACTACTGGAACGTGTGTATATATACATATATCCTGCTGGATGATACATATGTCTTTGGGGTATATCTTACTTTACCTACGAAGAGTCACAATACACTGACGGATGCACGATGTTTGATGGATCAACTAGAATGTTGATCAAATTGATAATTGGAGTCAAGCCGGAAGATGTATAGGGTCCCCTATGTAGTCTGGGGATAGAAGTCCGATTAGAACTGTGCCCAGTAAAAAATAATAGGTTCGGCTTCCTTCTCAACTAAGAAAGTACATACACACAAAAAGTACAAAGAAGTACATTCTAGATTCTAACTATAATATCCCAAAGGATTATGCAACTCGAAATGAAGAACATGTTATTTTAAAAGGTCCCCGAAACGGTCAATTACGATTGAAAATATTTACGTATAATAGAATAATAGCAAGATCAGCTTTATAATGTCCCCACTGCTGGGACTCAGACCTCCTCTCTAAGACAGGGAATGGGTTGTAATCCACCACGTGCGGCCAATGCGAATTGGTAGATGTAACATGTCTTTTTGATTCTTGTTTTCCTTCACCATTTTGGGAACAGTGGTGGTTTACACAAAGGAATGTGACTGCCTGGGTTTGAACCCGCGACGTACAAACTTGTAAGTCTGGGACGATTGTAATTGTTAATACATTGTCATTCACGTAAATATTATCAATAACAATTGACCGTTTCGGGCCCTACGAGTATAAACGATGAAAAATCTACCTGGACCTACCATCAATTGACACTGAAATATTTTGAAAGAAGATTTCACGATCGATTCTCCTCACTCTTGTTTCGATTAGAAAAACTAGACTACGTACATTAAAATCGACCTGAAAACTTACGGGTAGGTATATTAGGTCAAACGTGTTTTACGAGCGAGCACATTACAGTTTTACATAAATCATTATGGCGGTGCTGTACTGTGTTATATTTCATCAGTCACACTTCATTCATGCGAACCAAGAAGTATTTTATAGCCGGTATTTTAAATGAAGATGATTGGCAATACGATTGTTTTCAGTACTTCAAGGAAAAATAGTTCTAGTTAGTGTCCATGGAGTTTCTTACACATACGATTACAAACTCTACGGACACTTTTAAACAAATAAATAGTTACAAAATTATGGATACATCATACATACTAACATTATAAAGTCACTATCTGTCTGTTTCGCTTTCACCGTTACACTAATGAATCGATTTTGATAAAAATTTGAGCACAGTGAAATTGAACCTCAAAGGACCTAGGCTACTTTTTATCTGGCTTCGATTTCGGCTACGCGGACGAAGCCGCTGGCAGAAGATACATAATAATATATCAGAAAGATTTAGAAAGACATGCACGTAAAGGTGCGTCCAGATCTGGCGAATGCGCAGCTCGCGAGCCGTTCGTACGAAGAGCGTGCGGCGCAGGGGCTTCGTACGAACGAGCGGCGCATTCGTCAGGTCTGGACACACCAAAAGAAGGCCTACTGGCACGACGACACGACACTGCCGCTTCGTCGACGACACCAAGCGTATAATGACGAACACGCTTCTATGAAACTACGCGGTAACATTATCTGAGCGTGAAAGTGAATATTGGTAAATCCTCTCTTAGTGTTCACCTACCACATAGAAGGAAACCATGGGCAAAATTTCATATTCCTAGTCTCAGTAGTTTCGACTGTGCGTTAATATGTCAGTCAGCCAGTTTCTCCTTTTATTTATATAGATTTAAGATACGTAAACTGCATGACTACGGAAAATCCAATGAGTATCATCACCGTTCATCAGTCAGAGGACTGACCTTGAAGTCTTATAGGAACTCCTAGCACGATTGCATTGGCATACCAGAAGCTGACGCGATGAAGTCTCGCGTTGCATGCACTGATTAAATTAAATTAGATTACGTATTACTGTTTCTGCGTCGTTGTATGTTTTCCATCTCCTTCCTACTGATAATAGGATATAATTGATCTGAGGAATCGAAATGATGTCATAGTTAGTTGTGTACTATAAATTTTGTACCTAAGGTAAAACTGTTTGGTTATACGCTGCGCGATCAGAAGGCTCAGTCACCCAAAAGGGAGAGGGCTATGCTCGGAGTTTACTTGTGTGATCGAATCAGGAATGAAGATATTCGCATGAGAACCAAAGTTACCGACATAGCTTGAAGAATCGTAAAACTTAAGTATGTACTAGTGGGCAGGCTACATAACTTGCAGAACGAGAGTCGATAGGGGACAGAAGGGGAGTGGAAAGACGATTATGTACTACAGGGCATCCCACAAGGTGGACCGATGACCTGGTGAGGGTAGCGGAAATTCGATGAAAGCGGAACGCACAGTATCAGTAATTGTGGTGAGTTGATGACACTTGCGGGAGGCCTACGTCCAACAGAGGCCGTCTTTCGGACTGCCATTACAATTGCCAAAAATCTACGTAATTCTTAAAAGGCCCCTAAAGTTAAACATCAAAAACTCATCACAATGATGTCATACTTACTACTTCATTTGAAATGTAAAGCAAAAATGATTAATTCAATGACTTGGAAGTTGTAAGATTGTAATAATTAATAGTCTTAATGAATGAATTGTAATGGCAGTTGTAATTGTGTCGTAATTAAAAGGGCAGAGTGCATTAATTCAGTGTTTTGTTTATCATTTCTTACTGCCAATGCATTGTTAAATAAAGCAATAAATGCCTCATAAATAACTGGGTAAATACGTCAAGTAATCTCATAATTCAACTAAATGCGTTGGTAGCACCAGTTTAATATTGCACTAAGATCAGTTTCGGACGATTGACTGCCGATAGAGATAGCGTTTTCTCACAGACTTAGATCTCAATGGAGCGAAGATGAGGTGCGCGTGTCAGTAAGGTATAACTCATTCGGTGATTACACAACCCGTCAATTGATCGCACGCGACAACGTGCGCGCTCACATCTGATGTCACCGACTCTCCGCTGAGCATGCGTGGGAGCGCACAAGGGCCAAGCAATTGACTCCATGACTCTTCCATCACCTAACTTCTGACTCTTCACATTTTGATGGCCCGTTACGAAACTATTACCCTTTATGGCACAATTGACAATCATTGGCCATCAATAAAATTTGGATGGTTCATAACTGCCGTAAGTGTTATTCGAATTATGCATTGATTTGATTAGATCATCACAGTTAGCATAATGGATGTCTGGAGCTGTTTTCAGCTCGAGTAAGCTTAAGGAGTGTTAAGGTCAATATAAATTATCGAGTAATTCATTTAAAAGTTCGATCCATCACTAGAATGAAAGCAATTTGTAATCAAAGATTTATCGACGCCTAAGTAAAATACTTTCGTGATCGCCCCGCCCTACAGTTGAAATCACCGACTTCTTGGCCCCACCCAGAAGCCAGTAAAAAAATATGGTCGATGTGAGTAATCAAATGAATGGTAAAATGGAACGGTAGCCAATGTTTTGGAGATTGACGTGACAAGACAAGGTCGCCTCCTCAATAAAGAGCGATAATTATTTTTAAAAGCCTGTAGGTTAGTGAGATACGAGTAACAACTAATAATTTGAATCGACGCTTTTATGATTACTTAAGATGAATTATACGACGCAATTACAACTAAGTGCTGCCGGAATATCTCGATTGGTATATTTATGAACAAGCTGGTATCCGTGACTTCGTCCACGCCAGACTCATAAAACAGCATTTTTTTTTTGCGCGGAACCTTATACCTAATTTTAATTGTAAAATAAAAGTAGCCTAAATTAGTACTTATCATATCAGCTATCTACCAAAGAAATTCCCTTCAAAATCCAAAGGTTTCGGAGAATAGTCGGAACTGATCAAGCAGTCAGACAGATAGACAGACCGACAGACAGATAAAATTAAAAAGAAAAAAAAAATACATGATATGAAAGAAAAAGGAGTAAGTGATAGCGTGACGAGTGACAGGACTGAATGGAAGAAAAAGATGATGATGACATTTTTGTTATAGGTATCGGATATTATTTTCATATGTATAATATTGATATTAATTACAAACAGACATATCAATTTTATTTATGTACGTATAGATCACAAAACGAGAATAGTGGTGATCTAAAGATACAATCGGACATGACATTGAGGTGGTTTCTTGCATTTTGATTGTGTCTGAAAGTGATGATGATGACACATTTTCTGGCAACGTATCTACATGAAAGTTGGACATTGGTTGGGTAGAGTTGGTCATTTCGAGTGTTTGTCACGCCAAAACATAATGATGGGTTTATTAATAGCGTGTTTTAATCACGGTTAATGACTGCACTGTTTTGGATTGTTGATATACAAAAGTAGGCGAAAGAACAGATGCTGTAGTAACGTATACAAATGTAGTTTTTTATTGAGTTTATTTTGGGATACAGTTGATTGTACTGCTACTGTAAACTGTTACACACCTATTGTTTATTTTTAAAATGGAAGTTCAGCTACATTAACCACCTTTTTTTGAGGTGGGAAATCATCTAATGACTTCTCTCGCTTTAGGGTGGAGTAGGAGAGCGTGTTCGACTTTCACTGACTAAAATCAAACCTACGTTCTTCCAGTTGCCCTTCGCATTCAAACTTCAAGGACCACGAGTAAGTATCTTTTTTATACGTCATCACATGGCTCTAGCAGGCATCGGCCCTGCTGGGCCCCTACGGTTTGCTGACATCTCTTTAAGGCGCGCGTGGAACACTGCATGCCGTTATCGACACGGGTTCGGTCCTTCTAGGACGGCGAGTTACCCATTGCTCGTTGTCCGCAAACCAACGCCTACGGTGGCCGGAGATCGCTCCGCGATTCTCAACACCCGGGGCGTCTTCTGTCGCAGTGACTGGGGCGTAAGTATGTACGTTCCCTCCTTCTCTAGCATACATTACCTACTTTGGAATTTAAACTTAGATCGACATTAATTAGTGAAGTTATGGCTAAGAAACTGAGAATTTAATTACAATACAACTGTTAATTGGTTTCATTGCCACAGAAGGAACAATAGTATATTCAACAACAGTATTAATGTGAACAACAGAGGTCTAAGCTAAATGTGAATCATTTGTGATATCTTGTTAACATGAAGTGCTAACCATGGGTAGTAAAGGAACTGATTGAACCCATGGTTAAACAGACAAACAGTTGTGGGTTGCGGGATTGTTTTATAGATTTACCGCGGCCCTGGGGCACAAATGGCTACTGAAGGAACACAGATGGGTTTTAGTCGGTAGAAGTCTGACACTCCGTCTCAGTTCACCCAGAGCGGGAGGAGGGATTTGACGATTTTCCATCTCAAATAAAAAAAATACTGTCGTATGTTCAATCTTTCACCTAGAGATTTGCCGTAAGAAAGCCCAAATTTTGGGTGTGTAATAATTATCTTTTTGTTTTTGTATGTTTTTTTTTTTGCACAACATACACACAGTCAAAATAGTTTTCACATTAACAGTTCAATGACTGTATTGATGTTCTAAAAATTCCTGCGCTCAACATTCAGTAAATATTGAATTTCGCTCTTTAAATGAAAACGATAACATGGTTTTATTTCAAGGTGTTTTTATCGGGTTAGCAATTTTTTTAGTCCTGTCCAAAAGCCAAAGGGATAAGGCGCATAAGCGGGGAACGAAAACAAACAACAAGTCCGAAAAGCCCCTACAGTTTCAGGCTTTATTCAAGAAATATTTTGTAGTAATGGTCGCAAAGGGCAACTGAAGAAACACAGTGGGTTTTCTTCAATTAAAGTCGTTTTTTAAGTAGCCTATTCACTCTTGACTTTAAGGTTTTAGAAATCACTAAACGGTTCTGTAACAATATATAATTGTGCGAGTTTAAAATTAGGTCACATATTTTTTTAACCGCACTTGTGGGCACAAAATCCGCCCAGATTTAAGACAACTCTAAAGCACGCAGCATCAATGCTTACATAAAAGCACCCCACGTCCAAATCAGTGTAATATTCTTGTTAAAAAGAACCCATTCAACTAATAAGGGTAAGCAGTGATGTGGGTGTAGTGACGTTATTTACTTAAGGAGCGGCTTTAGTTGACATCATCGCTGGATAAAAATGGTACCTAGGTTTGCAATTTGTTTAGACCTGATGGTTTTACAATGTCGCGTGTTTAAGCAAGCAGAGTTGAATAGTGATGCAGTTTTATTCTTACAATGTCGTTTGATATGTTTCATTGTTGCCTGTATCGTTAGCTAGTTTTAAAATAACTAGATTATCTATATCTCTGGGTCGGGCACTGTTGTTGGAATTTTCGAATAGGGAAATCTTGAAGTCGTAAATGAACATGAATTCGAAAATGAATTTGACGTCGTCATCTACGACATTGTAATTCTTGTAGGACCATTTTGTGGGAGGGGGTGGGGGAAATCATCGAATAATCGCTCTGTGTGGAGCGAGGGGGTTGTCAGACAGATCGTCCGTATTCGTCAGACAAAGTCGGTCCATTAGTTTTTAGTTTATTCGTTACAAACAAAAATAGAAATATTTCCTCTTTATAATAGGTACTTATAAGAATAGATGTAGGTACGAGTATATATTAAATAGTGTACCATAGATTCACGGATTTTATCCGTCAGTGTTTCAAACAGAAGCAGTTGAGATAGATATTAAAAAAATGAGATTACCCTTCTGGTGAAAGTGATCCTCATACAGTTGATAACATACGATTCTGCATACTCCTAAAGGCAGTAAGGGCGTGAAGTGATTACCTTTGCAGGGTCACCAGCTACCTATGAAATAATCCTCGTTTTGCGTGCAAGCAATGAAGGTAAAAAGCAGTTTCTTTTAAAATGAAGAAAGTGCTCTACAGCTTTTTTATGACGCAATCCGGAAGTTTTCACGGACTGCACGAACTTCCATTAAAATAATAGGTTAACTAGAAGTTATTTTTAACAAAAAGCGTTACGTAAACACTAGCCTACGTACATATCGATCGGTACCTTAAAGAAACTTGTAAGAATTTTGATCACAAAATGTTTTACCTAAATTGTATTCTACTGACGTCACTTTTCACGATTTTAATGATTTTATTAATCAACCCCAATCAATAACGGAAATCATTAGCCTATAATGTCGGTTCAATTATTTGGTATTCGTGTATACCTTATATTTTTGGTAAGACTACGAGAATTTCTATTTATTGAGGAGCTTGTGTCATTTGTAGATCTTTGACCGTCGCGCGTCGTTGTTATGAGTTAGACAGCTTAAAATTTTGACAGTCTTGCCAATGGCGGTATCGAGTTACACAGTTACTGGGTTGCAGTCGCCTTACCTAAAACGCTGATAGTCAGTTGCATCTATACAAGATGTCCTAGTACAAGAGCCAAAGAATCACTGATGTTTGAATCTATAGTGTGTTAAATATATATTTTTTTAATTCAGTTAAATACATGTATAAGTTTATATTTATATATTTACCATACGAACTGATTCTATTTTTCTAAAAAAATCTTCCAAAAAGAACATAATTTTATTTCGCGCGTAAACTGAAATGCTATTTTATTATTTTTTATTATAGTAATACTCTCCTAGACACGAATTTCAGTCAGTATCTCTAAATCTCAAGTGACATTTAAAAAGGGTTGCACAAGGAGGATACCTACTGGTTGTATATTTTTAAAATATTTAAAATTAGAATTAACACTACGCTTAACAGGTACCTACTCGTTTGATTCCACTTTATATTTACTATTAAATTATTATAATTATTTGGGAAAAAAACATGTTGCGCCGACCCCAAATAACACGGGACAAGGGCAGGAAGATGATGATGATGGTTATTTGGAAACAGACTAGGTAGAACTACCAAGACTACGAGAATTTCTTTTATCTTTTGCCATACGTAAAAAAAAACAAAATGAATCCATCTCAGCGAAACAATCAAACAACTTTCGTAGATTGGTTCAATCAAACATTTCTTGTATAACATCAGGTGTATGTTATATGCGACTGCAGTGAACTACACAGCGACTAATTAACATCTATTTAGGTTAGGAAACATTAATTAAGCGTTCGGAATGTCGGTCGGGGATCAGTCAACTCTTGATGGAGAATATTGTCAAGAGCGTGCAGTATGCAAATGTGACTGCAGCTAGGGCCTTACTATGGCGTGTTAAAATGATATGAATGCACACAATCTATATAGCTCCATCCCTTTAACAGTTCAGTTTAGGTCGTCAAATGGATCCCGATAAGAACTCGTGAAGACGCGTATAACCTCTGCTCTGAGATCGTCGTAGATTTGTTTTTAAAGTGGAAGTAATTCTACATGATAAACCAAAATCAATAAAATCACGTACCGACCTCCATACTAACACGTGGATAATCGTGAACTGTTTGTTTATTTGTTCCAGCTAATCTCCGAAACGGCTGGCTGGACCGATCTTGACGGGACTTAAACTTTCATTTTAGAAAAAGAATTAGGGTTCCGCGTAAAAAAAAAAACTTCCAGAAGTTGTGCAAATGGTTTTGTGCTGTTTTGCGCATCTGACATGAACAAAGTCGCGGGCACCACCTAGTCAATAATAAAGAAGGAGCAGTTTGCTGCAAAATTACCTACTTTTAAAATCTATATTTCCTATTCGCACCTTTAGGTCACGCAAAGAGTGTCTTTAGTGGCTAATTTTGTGATAAACATCACTCAGAACCTAATACGAATATTTTGATTATGACTTTATTATTATTTGTGTGCAGCACAGTGATATAAAATGTAATAAGTCTGTAATAACAGTTATGAGTATTCGCTGTAAAAAGCTACTTTACCGCGGCCATGCGCAAACATTCCATGGAATATACAAGCATGGAGGTTATTGACTGGTATTCAAGCTATGGTTAGTATTTAAACTATGATACAGCCCATTGATCTGATATGATACCTGATGAACGTTGATGACTATAGTTTTAATCAAAATCATTGAGTTCATGAACGGGTTATCCGTTTTATTGTTTACTGTGTTATTATTTTTACATACCTGTTCTGGCATTATGTTTAGACTGAGGATTGATACATTTGTGGTCAAAATCACCTCCAACATGTTTCGCAGTACTCAAATCTGTCGTGGCCAAATCATAGAAATTGATCACTTCATGAAATGGCCAACTAAAACTGGCCAGATCGTTAAAACGTTAACATTTGATGATAAATGTCAATCCTCGTTTGGCCATATCATTGATGTAGGATTTCTATGATAAAAAAAGGTCTAAAAAAAGTAGACCAATCGAATATTGAAATATCATCAAATTTTAACGTTTAAAACGATCTGGCCAGTTGTAGTTGGCCATATCATGATCTGATCAATTTCTGTGATCTGGCCACGACAAATCTACATATTATATCTGTCGATGCAACGTTGATCAGTGTCCCACAATTTGCTCCCCAGCATTTTACAAAACATTCTCGTGACGCGGGATATATTGTTGGATATTTGACAGTGATACGCGTCAAGTTGGGGGACAAGATGTCCCCCACTGTATCTGAGACTTTAGTGTTCTGATTTAAACAGCTAACGTTGAGGGATTTAATTTTATCCTGTATAACATGATACAAGCAATCCTTTTGACATTTTTCTCCAACCAAAAATATTACTAAACATTTTCTAACTTTTCAATACTATATGGCTAATCTTCAGGCAATGGCTCAATCTATACGTATAAAACTACAGTTACATTAAAAAAATCCATAACACTGTTGACAACTCACTGTTACGCTCGTCAAACAAAACTACCTAAAACCATTCAATAGGTTTGTATACCCCAACTGATTGCAACCATAGATGTGGCGATAACACAAATGTTATACACAATAATGACACATAATAGTCTTGTATATAAAGCGTGATATTGTGTACATCGTAAAACACATGTGGACTTGATGGGCATGTGTATAGACTTTCATTGTCACAAATTATTCCATTGTCACATCTGATTGTTATCTCTGTGTTATCAGAAAAGGACTGTCATTTATTTAATGAGGAGATGATCATTGCAATGAGTTTTAAAAGAAACGTTTTTTGTTTAAAATTATCATGTGACTAGGAACAATTTACTTAGTACCTATATAAGGTTCATAATTTGCTTGTCCATAGCATAGAATAATCAATTAATCAGCCTTACAATGTTCCCGCTGCTGGGACTCAAGACCTTCTCTCTAGGAGAGGAAATGCACCGTAATCCAGCACGCGGGCCCTGTGCGGGAGAGCTGTCACGTAGGCGTGGACCTGCGGACGAGGAGTAATGGGTAGTTCGCCGTACGGCCGTCCGGTAACAGTCTGGACTGAGTCCGAGTCATCAGCAAAACCGTAGGGGCCCAGCAGGGCCGAAAACTACTGAGTTCATGGGTTTACTTCCGAAAGTGAAACCCGGGATTTTGGAACGCAAAGGCAAAGGAAAATAGGTGCGGTTTTAGTCAGTAAAAGTCAGACATGACCTCTCGCTCCACCTTAGGACGAGAAAAGTTAGTGGATAGTTATCCACTTTAAAAAAAGTTTTCGAATTTTAAATCTTCGGCAAGACGTATTGAACGCTGTTTAAAATTAAGGCACTAATTTCCTTAGCAAATAGAGTGACAATATTGGCTGAAACCGAAACGTTTCTATCCAAATATGCCAATACCCCATTTCCTGCTGAGGCAATTCAAAGGGCATGCCATAAATGATTGATGATGTCGATATTTTGTCTATTATAGATGAGGCACCTAAAAAGGCTTTGTCAGAGCATGGCTTAATATCTTACTTCTTAATAAATCTTAGCGATTTTGTTACAATCATGCCGAAGCTGAAACTTGAAGTTAATTTTGGATTTGGTTTTTGATCTGCTGCGGTCTTCCCGTCCGATTATAATTAAGGTTATTAGTGTGCCTCACCATCAACGATTGTATCACTGCTTACAATCAGGTGGGATCGAAGTCAAGCACTAGTTTATATCAATTAAAGAAAAAAAAGACCAAATGGTTATCTAATGGTTATATAAGATCTAGGTCTTACCAATCCAATCCAAGATATCGCGCCATTCTGTCAAACATCAAGCGGACCGTCCCGCTATACACCGCGTCCGTATAGATTATAAAATATTTAGCATTTTATTTGTAGGGTATTTATAGAAGAACGTAAATAAGAAGTTCTTCTTAGAGTAGTCTGTGTATATCGAAAATAAGGTCAACAATGAAGTGCGAGTGAGCGGGCGTCGCGAAAACGCTAGCGGGTCCAACAGTTCTTTAATAGCTGAACGGATTTAGATGATATTGTGAAAACGGGTGGAGCATGTCTGGATAAGGATGTAGGACAAATTAACACGCGGGCAAAGCCACTGGCAAAAGCTAGTAGCATTATAACCCGGTGTCCATTTAAAAATGTACTCTAGCGAAGTTCCGGTCCTAAAAGCAACTATAGGACACATACTCGTATAGTGCGCATCCTAGTGGTCACAGGATGTAAGCTGTCGCATACGAGCAGCATATTAACCTGACATCCAGCCAGCTACGATAGGTCAAGCGAGCTTAGGTCTACAACTAAAGAAAGAAGAAAAAAAATCATATATTTATTTAGCGACTGGCCCTGGCTGCTATGCCGGAGGTCGTGGGTTCGATTCCCACTCAAGATAAATGTTTGTGTGATGAGCACGATCATACGTTCTCTGTGTGTGTAATTTGTTTATAATGTATGTTAATAAATATGTAAGTATGTTTAACAGTTGTCTAGTACTCATAGCACAAGCTCTGCTTAGTTTGGGACTAGTGATATATATTTACCAAACGCCTACACACAATGTAGTGAACAAATATTATGTAGAAACATTTTGAAAGAATAATATTATGAGCCTCACGGCTGCGCCAAATAGGCTAAGTTAAAAGTTACAGGCCCAAGTGTAGCCATGTTCACAGTAGAGGGCGCTAAACTCAAAATTTTTAGTTAATTTAGTTTTTAGTGATTAAGAACATTATTAAGCCAAAGAAATAGTATTTACGAAAATCGGACATCACTTTTTATTGAGCTTAGTCAAATTTTTGTCTAAAATCCTTCTAATTCGGACTGTATATGTCTCTAACTATAGTGCTTAAATATTTACGCCTACAAGTTTTATAAGGACGTACAAAAATACCGATATACCGATACTTGTCACAAACAAAATGAGCCAGATGGTGTTAAGAAGAATCTTAGGTTGCGGCTAATAAGGTTAAGAAACAGAATGTTAGTTAGTAATCTTTTTAACTAATTAGAGAGGTCGTTCGTCGTTTAATTTGGTAGGTCAATTAGCTAAAAGCTAAGTAGACTATCACATAACATAGCTAGCTTACTGAACATTATAAAGATTGCTCCACAACATTAGGACTGACTACAGTAGAATTGAAAATTAACGCAAAAAAATAGCTTTGTGAGATCTCAAGTTACAAAATCTGCACACATGGCTAAATCCTTTAAAAACCATTATAAAACACGTATGTAAGAGAAAAATATAAAACTTACATCATTCTTAACAATAAAAGAAAAACATACAAAACTTGACTCATATTACCAAAACACATTTTGGGTTTACAACAATGCCAGAAAATTACTCTATGGCAAGTTTTAGGCAATGACCTCACTTTTACGTCCATCGCTCTATCAGTATGGGGGAACTCTGTCAAAGAATTGACTTATCTGTCAATGGATAAGTATTGAATTTGACAAAACATGGCGACTAGCTGTACATAATAGCCATTAAAATAATGACAGAAATACAACAACAATAATGACTTTCGACATGCAAATTATTAACTTTATGGTTTACCATTAGTATTTGGAGGTTTAACTACGGGTCTAGTGTATTATTATAAAGTATTATTACTATCTGTGTGTACTGGACATTTTTGTAAACAGTTATGGTGTGTGGATGGGAAAAATATATTTTTACCAGACTGCCAAGAAAGCGTCATGATATTCAAGGGTTTACCCCCTAGGGGGCTCAACCTAGGGGGGTAGACCCCCTAGGTTGAGCAGTTCAGCAGCGATCCAGTTTGGGAGGCAGAAGTAGGAAATGCTCCTCGAAATTCCATCGGCTGTCGAGGATGAGTCCCAGGTACTTCATCGTCAACTCGACGCCGATGTGAACTCCTCCTACCGTTATTTGGAAACCCAGGGGTGGCGCGTTCTGAGGGCCGTGAAAGCACACGGCCTCGGACTTGTGCAGTGCCACATCGAGTCCCAATTGTTGGATCCTCTCCACAACTGTCGCAACCCCATCGGTACCATTTCGATAGTTAAGGTCTAATCATAGTAAATAGATTCGTCTCAAAACCCAATTGTCCTTATGTACCTATGATATTAAAAAAAAATATATATATATTTGGCGGATTTTTAGCGCTAAATTATAGGTTAAAATTATTTTTTTACCAAACCTATCCATTAGGGTACTGCTAATTGATAGGTTTATATTTGTAGTGTGTGCATAACTATATATAATACATGTATATTAGCTATATATTTAACTTAATAAGGAATAATAATTCTATAGTCAAGTTTTACTTTTAACTTTGTATTACTTAATCTTGTCCGTTCCGCATTTGTTTACCAACTAAGATACGCAGGAAAAACAAACTTTACAAATAGATTTCTGTTGTCTTAACATCATAATTCGTAGTTAGGACTGAAAACACATCGAAATCTTGTTTGATTAATACATTTACATAAGGAATGATCTCATCGCTACGGACTTATATAACTGCGTAAATGAGCGTTAAACTAGACATCCTTACAGTAGAGTTAACGTAGGTACTCGTACGTGAAACTATTTCTGCGCATGATTCAGAGAGAGGCCAATTTTTTTCAGAGATTAAAATTTCTGATTTTTCACGCTGTGATGCAGTATGATTTCATACTGTTAAACTTATTATGTTTTGTATTCATAATAAAAATTCAAATTGTATCCTAGGTATTCAAACAGTAGCTCGTTGACTCGGAGATTTTTTGGATACTTAAAGCAACGCAGCAGACCATGTAAATTATTCATTGTTTTTTTTTTTTTGTAGATCTGTTAACACTTATCCGAAAAAAAAAAACAAGATTTAGCAATAGCTGTAAATAAACCCGCTCTTTTAGTACAAAAAAAAACCACGAAAACTAACAGAACCATAAATACTCAACAGCTTTAATTTACACGGAAAATTTCAGCAATGGAAATTTTATGTTAAATCCTCTAACGAGACTAGTTTTTGTCTATGGTAGCCACAGAGTCATAGTCAGTCATCTGTGTCCTAAACCGGCAATGATGATGCAAACCAAAACACACTGTAATGACCTTGACTGACAGATTTGGGGGCTCCGCTTTATGATATGCTATTAAAACTATGTTTTAGTAACGTATGAAAGTTATGAGATTTCTGCTTCTTGAAAACCGAATGTAAAACATTAATGTTGTTTTTGATTTGAGACGAAGGTTTTGGCAATGTCAAATGAATCAATCTTTTTAGTCTAGTTTTAAAAACAAGGGTTTTAAATCTATCTTTGCAAATATACTCGTAGCTGTTATGTTAAAGAGTAGACAAGTTATGCAATTAGGAATCCCTCATCTTTATCTAAAATTCTGTGTTAGTCAACATTAGTGAACGCGGAATGTGTTTACCAAAACAATGATAACTGTAATAAAGAGAATCTTGGAAGGAAAACAATGCTGGAAAGCATTAAACGTTGAAAGGCTAGACATACCCTGGGTATATACAGTTGCTATTTAAAGTTTTTTATGTCAGATGATGTCATTGAAGGTTATTATCAAAATATGTTTCATAAAGATTGATTCCCCAGTCTTCCAGCCATGTTACGAAAACTTGGGATATGTGGAACGTAAACAGTGCTATGTGGGTCGTTATGACGGTAATCGTAGCAAGCCTGTTTAGCCGATCATAATCTTCATGTTGATCTTACATATGGCTTCACTGTTTTCTTTTTTGTTTTGTTTATTTACTTTGTTTTCGTAATTAATGTTTGTTTTTGTTGATAGGGTGAAAATTATAGCGAATTTTGGATATTTCCTACCGCAAGCTCAAAAATGTTTTCCAAATTTTGGAAAATTAACAACAATTCTTATAAAATTTACACTAATATTAAACAGGCTATAGAATGGACTGGATATTTGTCAATCAACGGATACAGGATCATGAATATTGATTGCTTACCAAATGGATTACAACAACATAAACAACCTGAATTTAGCAACCACGATTTTCCGTTCGATTTATCAGGATTCACGTGAATTTTTACACAAAAATAAATGAATATTATATACCATCTTCTTTTCCGGGCTTGATGCACTGTAAACACGACACAAACTTTTTCTTTTTCACTTTTTTACTAACATCATTTGGCTTTCCATTAGCCAAGTCTTTCTTCATATCTTCTTTTTTAGTTTTATTCTTTTGTTGTTTAACGACACCCATTTTTAATTTTTACGAGCGTGGAAAGCGCGCGCTTTTCCGAGTTCTTTTTTTAAATGAGGCGAGGGCGCGCGTTCAACAGATGCGCGTTCAGAAACTAGTGCGGAACTAGCAACGCTAACTGCATACGCGTGCGGGCAAGGAAACACTGGCAGCTTACAATGAACCTCTCTAATGAACACCATTCGCTCCGCGCAGCAGTAGCACAGTACGGCAGTCGGTAGCACGATTGCCTCGTCTAGAGGTGCGCCGCGTGAGCTCACGCCAAATCGACCATCCCGATTGGGAATCAAGGCCAATTCATGGATTAATATTCCGTGTGTGGTCACTTCCTAAATGTAATGTTAATTTCACCTAATTAATATTTCGGGTATGCGTCCCTAACGTGAAATGATACTGACAGTTAAGAATCCACATTGCTCTGTGATTGTTTGTGATATTTAAATTGTTTGGTGATCAAATCTTTTTCATTTGGCATGATTTTTGTAAGCACTTGAGTTTTTAAAAGGGCGTTCATGGTATGGTCAGCGCAGTGGAATGCTCTCAAAATAGCTGTTAATAAGTTTTTTTTCATGTTCTGAAGTGTTACAGTTCAAAGAATCTATATGCGGAACATTAGGTAATCAATATTTTACCAAGGCATGGTAGGCATATAATTATAGAGCCGGCTATTGCTTTTGTATCAAGGGCGATATCATCAGATATAGTTAGTAGTTGTACGAAAGTATGAAAGTCAAGGGGATTCGTGACCAGGCGCCATTAGGTCAATACTGATACTGTTATAGCAAGATTAATTTGAACACATTTCGAGGTGAAGCTTTTTTCATTTGATAGGTGTTCAACATCACCTTAGTCATATTTTTGGTACCTGTGTATATAAAAGTAGAAACTGACTGACTGACATATCAACGCACAGCCGGCCGGATCTACCTAGGCCTAGGAGCGTGAAATGTTTGCACAAGGCTTCCTTTTATGATATATCGAGTAGCGTAATTAGAGACAATAGTAACACAAAGACCGAGCGAACGCCGGCGTTCGCTCGGGGTTTAATGAACTAAGCGAACTCTAAAATGTGGTTTTTGAAAATTAAACTTTTATGTGAGTGAAAAGATTGTCCATATTTATTTATTATACTCTTTATTGTACACCGCATAAGAAAAAAATACCGGACAAACATTTACAAGAATAAGTATATAGTAGGCGGACTTATCGCGCAGGGCAATTTCTTACAGACAACCTTTGGATGGACTGAAAGAACTACCCTAAAAATGTGATTTAAGATGTGTTAGACGTTTTATGAAAACGTTGTCGCGAACGAAGTCACTGGCAAGCGCTAGTATAATATAAACGAGACACTGTCTCGCCTTCATTAAAATAAATGTGTGAGATAACAATGAAAATAGAATACAACTGTAACTTGTTGTTCGAAAAAATTTATCGTCACGTGTTTTTTTGGTCACAATAGTTTTTTTTTTATAACTTTATGGTAAGTTACAATCAACCAGCTCCATTATTTTCAAGGACACAATAATGTCGGAAATTGGTCAAATGCGAGCACCTATTCAAGGTTCTGTAAGTGTATCAAGTGCTCCGGGCCTTACCATGTTAGTTAGTTAGCCCAATTATGTCCCACTTTTCCACACAAGTTTGTTTCAGCCATTGCTGGCCAGTCCCTCCAATAGTTGTCAAGCTCATCTCTCTACCTACGCCTTGGTCTGCCGCGATGTCGCCTTGCGTTTAATGGGACCCAATAGGTGGCTCTTTTAGCCCACAGCTCGTCTGACACGCGGCAGACATGTCTGGCCTAATCCCACTTTAGAGTAGCAGCTGGGTAACATCTTTTATTTTAGTTTTGGCACATAGTATTATATTCCTTATGCGGTCGGAAATTCGAACCCCCAGGATACTACACTCCATAGCTCGCTGAAAAACCTCGAGCCTGGACCTCTGCATGTTAAACAGTCAAGCGTGCGAGCTAGAAAAAGGGATGGAGCTATGTATATACTCTATATAGCTCAATACCTTTAACAGTTCAGTTTAGGTCGCAAAAGGATCGCGTTAAGAGCTCGTGGTAGGGCCCATTTGCCCTCCTAGACAAGTTACAACCATTTCGTTTCGATTCTCTTTTCGTCGATCGCCTCGAGTAGGCCACGCCTCCGATTCCTTTATTCTGACGTCATCTCAACGCTCAGTCACGTGGTCAGAACCAAGGAATAGGAGGCATGGCCGACTCGAGGCGATCAACGAAAAGAGAATCGAAACGAAACGGTTGTAACTTAGCTAGGGGGGCCGGTCTTTTTTTTAAGGTGGACCATCATCCAATGACTCCTACAGCCCTAGGACGGAGCAGGAGTGCGTATCAGACCTTCACCGACTAAAACCACACCTATGTTCCTTTCTTTGCCCTTTGCGTTCTTGTACCACGGGTTTTTCTTTCGGACATAAACTTAGGGCCCAAGAATATCACGCTTATGATCTTAAATAGTTCTAGCAGGGAAATCATTCTGATTGACATTACGCGAGCTCCAAGCTAAGAGTTATCGTTTTGTTATGCTAATAGTACATGTAGAGGACGTTGCGTGCACAATCACATGCTTAAGAGACCTTTCAGACTGGAGGATTTAACGCGCTTTTGCTGGACGTTTAATTTTGTGAGTTAAAGATGTTTTAGATGCTTGATTGAGCAAATCCACACTTCTACACTAATATTATAAAGAGGTAAAGTTTGTTTTTTAGTTTGTACGAGACAATTTCTAAAAGTACTGGTCTAATTGCGAAAATTTTTTCACCGATAGAAAGCTGGTTTATTCCTGAGAACCAATTTTGACAGCCAATATAACCTGCTGAAAGATACGAAAATTTGGAGATATCATCATCAAAAGACCTGATGAGGGTCGCGGGAATCCGATGGATGTGAGACGCATAGGACCGGTCGTTACGGCGACACTTGGATGAGGCCTATGTCCAACAGTGGATGGCTTTCGTCTGAAATGATGATGATAATGATTTTCAAAAAACAAAATGGCGATACCGAGGGCAAACTCCCACAAATCCATGACAATAGTACGTATACCGTACAGGGTTTTACTTCCTCATTGAGAGCAGACTAGTCTATGTCTTCTAGGAAGATCCTAAATCACTACCAGAAAATAGAAACACCTTAGTCATATCACTGATGCATCGTTGACTGCACGAGCCAAGTTCTGCCTACGCACCAAAAACACTACTTGATAAGTGTGCATAAAAACACGTATTTTTCGCATAGGGTTAGACAGAAACTACAGAAAACCTTCTGCTGCGATCCTTACATACCTACCTAGTCGTTTTGCTCCATTTACGTTCATACATCTGTGAGTGTAGTAGTATCCCGTTTTTTTTTTGTGTTGGTGGGAAAATCATCTAATGACAAACCTCGCTCTTGGGCAGAGCGGGAGATAGTGTCAGACTTTTACTGACTAAAAACCCACTCCTGTTCCTTCGTTGCCTTCATCCTAGGGACCCGGGTTTCGTTTTCACACTACCCATGGCCCCAGTAGGCTTCGACCCTGCTAGGCCCCTACGATTGCTGACATCACCCTGAGGCGCGCGTGGAACAATACGCGCCGTCGACGACTTGGGCTCGGTCCGGACAGTTACCGGACGGTCGGACGGCGAGCCACCCATTGCTCGCCGTCCGCAAGCCTGCGCCTACGGTGGCCGGAAATCGGGATCGGAATCCCGGCGAGTAATATCCCGTGAGTTTTTTTAATGTACTCGATCGCCTTAAAGTTAACGTTTGCTTAAAATGTCACATACGCATCGAATAGAAAAAAAAAGGTTAGTGTCACCAGGCGGCCGCCGCTGCAGAAGACGTCGGTTCTGCAGCGGCGGCCGCTGTTGCTCGTAGTCCCAGCCGACGTAAGCGCGGATTTGCGGACGATGAACAATGTAACTGAGCAATGTAACTCGCCGTCCATCCAGTAAGGACTAAGCCCGTGTCGACGGCGCGTTGTGTTCTAAGAGCGCCTCAAAGAAATGACATCAAACTAAAGGGGTCCAGTAGGACCGATGCCTGCTACGGGCTGCGGGAATATTTGAAAGAGCTACTAGTCCCTGGAACGCAAAAGGCAACTAAAAGAACACAGGAGGGTTTTAGTCAATAAAAGTCTGACACGCACTCTCACTCCGGCCAGAGCGGGAGAAGTTATTTGATGATCTCCCATCTCAAAAAAGACGATGGCTCATAAATAAATGGTTCTAGTACAAATTAATGTTTACTTTGCCGCGATCGATACCATAAAAAACACTCACTAAGTATCGTTCTTTGTACGGACTAGATGAGTAGCGTTTAGACAATATGAAACCACCTTAATACCAGCAGAGAGAACACCTCCATACATTATGCGCTATGCAAATCCCACTCTCTCGACATACCCGCAGGACTGAGCTGCGTAGGCGCACGTTTAAAAGCATATTTGTCACGGTCACTTAAAGTCTATTATGTAGTCTGTTTCCGTGCTCAATGTCACGGTTACATAGGTACAGTTAGGTACAAAAATAAGCAGGCTTTTAGTTACATTAATTAATGATTTTCTCTATAAGCATTGAGTACACGCGAAAGTAGTTTTTTTACACTCACAGGCACAATTAACCACCCACCTAATTTAAGAACTTAACGTCGGAACTCGCTTGGACCTGCCAGGGCTGCAGGATCATTGCAGTCACCATGGCTTTAGCACGCATCACTGAAGGAACACTGGTAAGGAACAGGGTGGGTTTTAGTCACTAAAAGTCTAACTGTCTGTCTCGTTCCACTCAGAGCGGAGTATTTATCTGATGATTTACCAACCCAAAAAAAACACTGACGCATGTCAAGATGTATGTTTTCAAATGGATACTTAAGCAAAAAAATTAAACACTTTGTACCCTTGGCCCATTTCTTGTACGTAAGCTGAGCAGTTGTGATTTAGGCGTGAGTTTGTATTCCTAACGATCTATTTGTGTGACTTTAACTTCGGTTCTGTTTGTTTCTGAACCTTCAAAATGTTTAATCTGTCTTCGTGCCTTTCTGTAATTGGTAACAATCATAAAATTGTCATTAGACGCAATAGAAGAAACAATGGCTAAGACTTTTGCTGATGCTGGGTACAACCAACGTCGAATCCTTCAAACAATTGGAGCGCTTGGAACCACTGTCCGGGGTGGCATCAGAAAATTTCGAGAGACAGGTACTTACACGCGAAGGTCAGGTCAAGACCGACATAATGTTAAAAGGTTATTTTAATACAGCCACGGGAGGCTCAAAATCACTAAAACAAGTAATAGAAAAGGCTATACTCACGAGTGTCCTGCATGATCTCAGAAATGAGAAGATTTGTAGGAGAACCAGGGTCATGTAATCTTGACCCAGGTTACTTCAGACTACCAGCGTATCTAAACAGACAGATTTCAGCACACAAACGACGGCTTCATTCAACACTGAACAAAGAGAAGTGGTTGTATTATTATAATCATTGAGACTGAATGACAAACATCGAAGTTAGGTTAGGTTATTTATGGAAACATCGTCAGCTACATTGATGACAGAATTAAAAACGTAATAAATAATAATAATAAGTACTTACATAGGCATAACCAAGTAGCCAGGATTATTCACCAGCAACTTGCTTTAAAATACAACCTAGTGGAATCTGAGGTACCATACTACAGGTATGTGCCCGACCCAGTTCTCGAAAATGACCATGTCACGTTGTACTGGGATCGGTCTATCATTACTGACCGGACTATTGTAGCGAATAAGCCGGATATAGTGGTGATAGACCGATTAGCGCGCCGCGCAGTGATAGTCGACGTCACCATCCCGCATGACGAGAATCTCGTGAAAGCTGAGAAAGAGAAACAAATCAAATATCTCGACTTAGCACACGAGGTTGTCGACATGTGGAATGTGGACTCGGCTATCATTGTGCCGATTGTCGTGACCGCCAATGGTCTTATAGCCAAAAGCCTCGACGACCATCTGTCGAAGCTGTCGTTGCGCGGTTGGATCAAGGGCCTGATACAGAAGGCAGTACTCCTCGATACGGCTCGCATTGTGAGGAGGTTTCTGTCTCTGGAGCCCTAACCACCGGTAGCTTGGACCCTGTTCCCGATACCGGCGGATAACTATTTTTTATATTTTTAAATGTTTTTTTTTTATTACTTGTTCTTTAAAGAAATATTTAAAAATGTAAATGATATGTGTATAAAAATAAATAAAGAATAATAATAATATTCCACAACTATCACACAACGCCTTTTAGTCCCAAGCTAAGCAGATCTTGTGTATTGGGTACTAGACAACTGATAAACATACATAAATATTTCTAAATACATACATATATAGATAAATTACACCCAGACACAGAAAAAATGATCGTGCTCATCACACAAACATTTGTCCTGGGTGAGAATCGAACCCACGACCTCCGGCATAGCAGTCAGGGCCACTAACCACTAGACCAACAGGCCTAATTTTCTCTGCATCTGTCTGACTTTTGGCGCTGTACAATAAAATGAGCTTAAAATGCCATGTATACAACAACTTGATACAGCACTGGATACAGAGTCCATACATAAGTGCCCTCATTATCATCATACACGAAATGGTTCGGCAGATTTATATGAATGTTTTTGTGTATGTTTGGGAGGTTTTAGACAAGGCCGTGGGCTATTTTTATACCCCTAGTTCTACTATCACGCGGGCAAAACGTCTGGCAGCAACTAGTAACTGTATAAAAACTCATTATTGAATTTATTTACTGTTAACATATTTTTGTCTTCGACTGTACAGTGATTCGTGCCACTGGGAGTGATGACGTCATTCGTGTATCATCGCACCTACTTTTATATTTGCTTTTATTGTGTTTATATTTGGAGAGACAAGGACGTTTGTGTGTAAAATGGGGGATTTTCATTCGGTGTTGTTGAGTTTTGTGATTTTTGTTTTTACTTTTTTTGGAGTTCAGAATGTCATTAAGCTTTAATTTTCAGTCTTTAATTCACTCATCCACCCGCACCTAGGACTAATTGAGCAGGAGTTGGCTTCAAACAAAACTCTAGATACTGATGTACTACCATAAGAGTGGGCAAAAATATGAAAGGAAATACTCGTGGTCCTAGAACGCAAAAAACAACTGAAGGAACATAGATGTGGTTTTAGTCAATTGAAATCTGACACGCCTTCCCACACCGTCCTAGACCGCGAGAAGACATTAGTTGATTTCCCTACTCAAAAAAGGGTAAACACGTTTCTTCAGTTTTTATAGTTTTTTTTTTGTACATGATTTCATTATAGTAAGCAGTAGGTATAAGACGATCAACTAAAGTATGAAAAGGAAGGGAGATAATGATAAGTCCTGCTCACATATTCTGTCAGATTTGGTATTTAAATTGATATTCTTGATATCTATTGAATTTATATCTTGCTCAGTAACCTCCAAGTATAGAACTATGACTCATTCGCAGGTAGGACCGTCAATAGCACGTGTATTAAAGAAAACATAATTATTATAAGTGTACAAAGTAATTGTTGAGGTGACGCCATATTTATTAATGATTTTCTGATACGTAGTGATCATGGTGATGGAGGTCTGATGCTCTTAAAGTAAACAGAAAAACATCATAGCAAAACATTACGCCAGCGTTCCCATAAAGGCTGAGTAGATCATAACATACCTACATACATTTCACCAGTAATATATACGTCTCATGAGATTTAAACCCAAATTAGAGAGACCGCTACAGGGTTTTTTTTTTTGAGGTGGGAAACCATCAAATGACTTCTCCCGTTAAAGGGTGGGGCGAGGGGGCGCACCAGACGTTTACTGAACTTACCATTGCACTCTAGGACCACGGTAATTCTTACAAACGTTCCCGCAAGAACTCTAGGGATAAATTATTGCTATCAAACGGACACAAAGTCAGACTCCGAAACACTAAGTAACTACTGGTAATTCCAGAAGAAGAAAAAAAACAAATAATACTTTTCCCAACCCAGGAATCGACCCCATAACCTATAACTCAGCAGTACCACTCGATGCCACTAGAACAGAGACACAATCTTACATATAATTTTATCTGCCAAGTATTAACCGGTACTTATTCCGAGGTGGTGAAACAGGCCCTTAACCTGCTAACTGTTTACACACACTATCCAACAACTCGTGAATCATTATCACAATAATAACAAAACAAGTACCAACTAACGCCGATAGAGGGCAGCACACGTAGGTGGCGCTGTTAAAAATATCTGCTAAAGTAAATAAATATTTTAATCTTGTAGAAGACTGGGGCTTAGTAGTTGCGAAACTACGTAATGTATGTTATTCAACGTTGTTGAGTTAATTTCTTTGTTTACACTAAACCTAACTACGTAGATAGTGTGTACGAAAACAAAATATACTCAAGCGTCCAAGTACTTCTTCCTCCACATTGCAAGTGCACACGGAAACGTATCCTAATATTTATGAACTAGATTTTGACATTCAGTTATCCATTATAATATTACTATGTTCTATAAATCTTTATAAATAACAGTAACAAGTGCTATGTCTGTGATTTCTTTAAAACTTAATTATCTAAACATAAAACAACTAACTACTGACACTCCATTATCGTGTTGTCTAACCAATTAGCAATTTGTCAAAACAAAAAACATTTTACACTTTATTTTACTTAAAAGCACATCGCCAAGTAGCGCCATCTATTACGCCAAGCAAGAACTATTAATGTAGCGTGGTTCCCGGTTTTATCACAACTAGGTTAGTAAATTAGCAATATTGAACTGAATTTTCTGTCTTCGGCAATCTGTTGTTTGTTGTTGTAGAGAGGGTCATCACTCAGCATCGGGATACAATATACTCGTAAGTTAGAAAATACGATTCTATCAAATAGCACATAAATGTTATTCTTTATCGTGGCTGTCACTAGAGGGCGCTTTAACGTATAGTTCTTTGGTCTAGCTCGGCTAGTTCTAGTGTCTAGTGAAGCAGTAAATTGATCAGGCTAATTGCACAGCCGACTTCACATCGTTTTTTTTTTAAATTAATTTACTTGACCCTACCAGTTTATTTTTAACTGTTCATAGAATCCTTGCCAGGTTGACTTCACAATTTTTGTCATGTATTACGAATATTACGATATAATCTCACACTAATTATATACTAACACAAATATTGAAAAAATATGCTTCATCGTAAAATTAAAAATATTTAAGTACTACGTGAGGTCATCGACGTATTGGTATTGTGCAGAGCCGTGGGGTGTCATATTATGTAACCTTTCGCGTAAATGTCACCGACGTACGACACCCGTAGCCCAAAATTCCTTCTTCATAAAATATTGTAAGTCGGTATTCGAACTACAGATAATTTGAAGTTAAGCTTATAGCGAGAGTCCAACCTCTCGACTCTCAGGGTGAACTTGGTATTAATCTTAATGTACTCCACGAAAACCTCTACCTAAGTGGAGTGATGCGGACTTGACAGATGCGAAGAATAATGGGTGTAATGGGTGTGTGGTAACAACTAGTGACAATCAGGCTTCTTTTTTACCACATGAATGAAGCCTCTTATTTATAGGCCTGTCCTTGGCTTCCCAGCAGGTCACGCAGCTTCAAACCGGATAATCGGAGGGCCCCTGAGTACCCCTCACTAGCTTTGGTAGTCATTTATGTTCCGCTGGATTTTATATTTGTTGTGGAATAAGTTTTTGACTCCAATCTTTTGTATACAGCTAATATCATAAGGGACGACTAATTTGTGTATTGCAGTCGCTTGCTTGGTAATATTGCTTTACTTCAGGTGACATTGAGGTTAAAAAAAATTAAACAATATGATATGACGATGACCGATGTAAAAGGTGGACGGATGACTTGGTGAGGGTCGCGGGAATTCGATGGATGCGAGACGTAAGGGGCCGGTTGTTATGGCGATACTTGGGGGAGGCCTATATGCAACATTGGAAGTCTATCGGCTGAAATGATGATGATGATAAAAAATTATAACATAAAATCGTGCCCGTATTCAGTGTTGTAAGTGTTAAGCAGAGGGGTACCTACCTATATCATGTTTATGAGAAAATACTCACAAATAATGTGTTCACCACTTCACCTACTTATTTATATAAAAGAAATACCTAAGTGCTTAACTGACAAGGAAAATATGGCTATTAATAGGAAGAATAACAGGAAAACTTATTCCGTACCTAGTGACGATATGTAAATAGGTGAGTTAAGCTAAGGGCGAACATGAAAGGACGGAAATAAAGACTAAGGTTATGCTAATACGGATATAGTTTTGATCTGTGTGTCTACGTAGCCAAATACTTAACCAGCAAATAAGGTAACTAAACGGATAGACACAAACATTTTTTTTTTATCAAATGGCAAAACATCTCTTTGTAGGAAAATCTTTTATGTTTTTGGGTTATCGTACCTGTATTTACTAAGAGGCTTAAAGAAAATTAAATTATGGAGGTCTTCCTTAAGTACCTAATGAAGTTACTCGTATCTTTAACTAAAGCTAAGAACCTTTTTTTTTCTAACATTTTATTAAGGGCAGCAAGTAAAACATTAATAGTTCATCATCATCATCATTTTAGGTCGAAAAACGTCCACTGTTGGACATGGCAACCCCAAGAAAACGATCGGTCCTGTGAGTCACGCATTTATCGGATTCCCGCGACCCTCACCAGGTCATCGGTCCACCTTGTGGGAGGCTTTCCAACGCTGCGTCTTTCGGTACGTACGCGGTCGCCACTCCAGAACCTTTCGTCCCCATCGACCATCTGTTCTGCGGGTAATGTGGCCTGCCCACTGTCACTTAACATTGGTGATTTTAATGTAATTAACTATTTTTTTTGCTGAAAGATAATCAGTAAATCAAATTGGAAGTTTTTCTCATCAATGTCGCTGGTTTTGTAGGTCAAGCCATCTAACATACTAGCAACGCCATCTGTGGCGAGACAGTGGAACTAAAAAAGTCACGTGATGTTATTTTCTGATATTGATCATATTCAATCGTATTTGATGTAACAGCAATAGTTCTTTCTTTGTAAAGTAATTAAAAATACTAGATACCTACTAATAAACAAAAACTCCAATTCATAAACGCAAACTGAAGTCATCAAATTAATCGTAGCCGTTGTATTATTGGCAGTCTAACAATATGAGTTAAATGACAATAATATGCGATTATTTTGGAGTTGCATGATTAGCGATGAGTTCATCTTTTGGCGACCTTCCAGCTAGTTTTTGTAGCGTAACGTTTGTTGCAAAGTTCAGCTGATGGAAGGTAGAGGGCGCGCGAGTTCGTAAGTTAAAAGTTATTTATTTATTTATACACCGCATAAACAAAAAAATACAGGACAAACATTATTAAAAATAAGTTAATGAGAAAATACGATTTTTTTGTAGAGCTTTTGGTTTTGATCTAATGCGCTTTAAAGGTTAAATATAAAACTGGAATAAAATGTAAAAGGTATTGTTGATGTAATTTTTTTGACAGACTAGGTACATAATGAAAGGCAAACACATTTGAACTTCATTGATTTATTGATAACAGTCAGTTAGTAATTTTTTTCCGTTCTCTAGCTTTACCTTGCAGACCAGAGATTTAACCAATGAAACTAACTAAACAAGAAATAGTCATAAAAACAATTTTGGATATGAGTATATCCTGCTCCATATGAGGAGTGAAGCCATAGAGAAGCACGGGAAAGCATTACCCATCTCTCTCGACATTTCGAAGGCATTCGATCGATAGCTACAAATTTATCAGGAAACACGAGACTCCGGCGCGGAATTCCACTCCTTAGCTTTACGCACAATAAATGTGTTCCCAAAACGCTTTGCACGTAAAAAGTCTATAATTAAAATCAATTAAACTCCTATCCGCCGCGCCGGTTCAATTACAAACTTCAGTGACTATATTTCCACTGTTTATTTCCATACCGGTACGAAAAGCTCACAGGTTGTATATTACCAGCGAGTTTATCTATCATGCTCTAATTGGAAAGTCAACCGGAGGGGAATGGGTAGCCGGCGTGTTTGTTTATGATAAGATGACTACTTTTTGGAAGCCATTTTTATTAAAAATGCATCCCGATATAGACGCGATAGTGCGGAACGGCTAATCGACGATACTTATGAAAGTTTTTTTTTTTAGACATAGGGCATTATTTCGATGGCTGGAAAGTGAATCGCGATTTTCTGCAGTATTTAAATTAAAATATCATATTCCGCAACATGAAAAATCTTCTTTCACGTGTCAAAAGTGCAAAAAAATAAGGCGATCTCCGTTTTGCGGAATGTAATATTTTTTAGTAAATTGAGGCAATTCTCCAGAAAGTCGTAAAGTTGCAAAAATCTTTTTCACTTTGCACCCTTCGATTTATAAAAAAGCCATGCGTTTAGTTTATTCACTGATTCAAATTCTTAAATCGTCTTGAATTTAGAATTCGCTAATCAGTTAGCATATTACATGTCTATCTAAAATAGGCTTAACCGTCCTGTAACAGCAAAATCGACCAAAAATACTGGCAATTAAAATTAAGTTCATAATAAATTCTCTTCAAGTTAAGTTCTCTACATAGTTAAATTTTAGTATAGTTTAGTTAATATTTATATATTTTCTGTAAGAGAGTGTTTACATGTACTAATAATAAAAGTTATTTTTGTTTGATCGGGGGAGAAACTTAGTTCTCTACCAGGAGAACTAGATTGACTGAAGAAATGATTAATTGTGGAGACCAGATGTTGGCTGAATATATAGGTACCTATGTGTGTAGTTGTAGGATTGATATTCAAGCGTCTCTGGTTAGATTAGAAGCCGACCCTAACCTAGTTGAGAAAAGGCTAAGCAGACGCTTGCAGTAGTATATTGAACAATTTTATTCATTTTTGCGTTTGTTTAAGGTGGTAAGAGCAGAGGTGGCCTAGCGGTAACGACGACTTTGTACGTCGTCGGTATAAGCTCACCCCCCTAGCCAAGTTACAACCGTTTCGTTTCGATTCTCTTTTCGTTGATCGCCTCGAGTCGGCTACGCCTCCTATTCCTTTGTTCTGACCACGTGACTGAGCGTTGAGATGACGTCAGAATAAAGGAATTGGAGACGTGGCCGACTCGAGGCGATCGACGGAAAGAGAATCGAAACGGTTGTAACTTGGCTAGGAGGGCAGGTAGGCGCTTCACTATATATTCAATGTATTTCATCACCACTACTCTCAGAAAGTTGAAGGAAAATATCGTGTGGAAACCGGTAAGTCATAGAACCAAGTCTTCGAACATTTGTGACACCCACCAACACGCCGGATGGTGGATTTCCTCTCCTACAGAGGAGGCCTAAATCCCACCAGTGGGAACATTATAAGGTTGATTCACTGGTGACCAAGGTTTTTGTCACAGGGACCGTGTATTGTTATTCTTACTTATCTACCTATCCTCGTTACTAAACACTAACATACTATGTTTCTATCACGTACAGATTTTTTGTGACAGCCACTTAATTTTTAGCGAATTTTCCACTACGTACGGTCGAATTGAAACAAGTTTTCCTGAAAAATAGTGGTCAACTGTGAGTTTATGATGCATAAGCCAATCGCCGTTTGTTTCTCTCTATGCAAAGGAGGCGTGTCGTTCACCCTAACAGTTTTTACTATGTATGTGGTGAACCAAATTCTAAAAGTCAATGAAAAAATTTTACTGAACTTGTGAAGCAGTGTTATCGTGATTGTTTTAGCTTTTCCGTGGTTCATCAAGATAAATTGGACGTAATACTACAAACAATCATAACATATTGTTAAAAAATGTGTTTTCAAGCATAATTGTAATTAAAGTATCAATATCTTTCATGAAAACTAAATTTGCTGTCGCAAAAAAACTATGCGAGACAAATTTTTTCTATACCTATTTCCTACCCAAGGGAGTCAAAATAAAGCCTCAAATGGCAATAAAATTCTTGTGACAAAAAAGTAAATTTTTGTTGACCAGTGATTATGTTAGGCTGTTTAAGGTCTATATTCCGAGTAAGTTTAAAGGATTTAGTCCACATGACAATTAAAAGAAACCAACCATAGTAACCAATTAATGTCAATAAATAACAACGGAAAGAAACCTTAAATTAATGTCCAAGCTTATAGCTGTTAATTTGTTGATACGAGGTGAGGTCAAGTTGCAGAACTAACTTAGAATCTAGGGAGTGAAACAAGGCATGTGTATAGGTACTGTGATGAGAAAAGAGAGTAGATACTGTGGTACTGTGATGTGATGAGATGTATGGAGAAACCGATTGATTATAATTAACATTGGAATAAGGATATGAGGATAATAGACCTATTCTAATAATAAAAAGTGGTCGACTCTCGAGTCATTGTGGCAAGCGGTTTAGTGACCGCATAACAATTTCTCTAGTTCGGTTCTATGTTCCATGTCAGTAGATTTGTTCCTAATAGAATCATTATTTTGTCATGAAATTGAAGACATTGACATAATTACAAATACGGAATATGCATGTATTTTTTTTATTTGCTCTATTTGGTAAATTATATACTTTTCAGGTCTGGTAAACAAATACAAAAAAATATATTAAAAAACGTCAAATTTGAAAAATGTCTAAGGATTTTTCAAAATTCAGTTTCTAAAGGGATGAAACGGGGGTCTAAAGATTGTATGGAGAACCCTATTTTCGCGCGGGCGAAGCCGATGGCAGAAGCTAGTTTATTGATAAACTGATTAGTTTACAAATATTTTTTCATGCATATTCCGTATTGCTTGTTGAGTCGCTAAATTATTGGATTAAAATACGAATAATAAAACGTTTAGGTACAGTAAAAACCTTACTCTATAAAACTTTTTTTTGTTATCAAGTCTATTCAGACATTTTTTTTCCAAACCAAGGCTTTACATAGCAATGAATCATAGCGAAAAAAAAAAACCGGCTAAGTACGAGTCGGACTCGCATACGAAGGGTTTCGTACCGTCCGTAGCAAGAGCGGGGGATGTCGTAAAATGATTTTCCCACCCGAAAAAAAAGAGATTCTGTTTTTTAGTAAATATTTGTTGTAATAGCGGCCACAGAAATACATCATCTGCGAAAATTTCAACTGTCTAGCTATCACGGTTTATAAGATACAGCCTGCTGACAGACAGACAGACGGACGAACGGACAGCGGAGACTTAGTAATAGGGTCCCGTTTTACCCTGCGGGTACAGAACCCTAAAAAATAAACCTCAGGGCAAATCATTATGTCCAAACAGATGATTAACTGCGTGGGGCAAAAAAAATAAAATTGTTCTCTATTACAATAATTACGGGAGCAATTTGTTGGCTTCACACTGGCAGACTGGCACTCACCAGAGCATGCCATTGGATGGAATATGAAATTCAAGTAAGGTTATTAACCGTATTAAGAGGTTTTAGTTGAGAACATAGGTGGTTGAGATACAAGTAATATATTTAAGTGAGCACACTTTATGATAGACAAGCTGTTACCAGAGGCTTTGCCCATGTTGAAGTTGAAAATTGTTTCAAGGGAAAAGTGTCTTTTGTGCTATTCCAGGACATGGCCTACCTGTGTGCCAAATTTTATCCAAATTGGTCCAACCCTTCGAGCGTAAAAAAGTAACAAACACACATATATACTCACAAACTATAAGCCTTTGTAATATTAGTTTAATTTAAATAGTAGATACCTAACAAATGTTATAAAGCTGAAGAGTTTGTTTGCTTGGTTGAACTCGCTCATCTCAGGAACTACAGGTACGAATTGAAAAAAATATGGACTTACGATTGGACCCGTTTAAGAAGCCAAGTCGTCGGACTTGGTTTTTTGGGACGGACTTGAAATCAGAAACGTTTATTTCAAATAGTCCAATTACAGGCACTTTTGAATTGTTAAAATGTCGGTAAGTCAAAAAAAAAAACAGTGAAGCTAAATTGCACGTTCCAAAGCTTCTCTATGGAAAAGAACGTGCAAGAAACTCCATGGACACTCTTTTAAATCATACTATGAGTTACATAAATCTTTGTTAAGTATATATTTCTTGTCGCTTCTATTATGTAAGTGATAATAATTAAAAAAAAAAACTAATTAAAAATAGAAATTGAATTAAGCCACTAACAGCTAAGAGAGGACCAGTCTCAACTAAATAAAAAAATGTTTTAAACGAGCTTTTACTACTGTTTTGACATTTATTAAAATTGTAATGGTTTTTTTTTACGATTCCGAGTACCTACAATTTGTAGCATATTTCTATTTAGTTAATTTCAGGTATTTATTTAAATAGCTGACTAGCTTCTACCAGCATCTTCGACCGTGTGGGAGTTCTTCATACAAAGTTTGGACCCCGTTTCATCCCTTTTGAGGGTGAATATTGTAAAATTAATTATTTGCATTCATCATAAAAGGAACTTCTTATTAAGATGTCAACGTTTCACGTCCAATGGTATGAATTGGGCGTTCATGAGTAAGAGCATCATTTTATTTTTCTAATACCAAACATAGAAACACAAAAGTACTGTTAGGCAATTAGTTTTTTAACAAACCATTTACATAGCAATTTATCAACCAATTTTTCACGCTTAATGAACTTATAAATCTCAAATATACAGAAGGTGTTTACCAATTGCTATTGTTATATGTATATTTTCAAACATCATTGACAGATAAAATGGTTTTGTTCAGAGTCCCAAGAAAACAAAAATAAACATACTGAAACTCCGAATATTTTTATCGCATCTTTACGAAAGAATGAGAAACTCCGAATGGATTTAGATAGACCCGATGTTGGAATAGGACCCTACCGAGACGACTTAGGTACAATTTCAAATAAAAAAAATAAATCAATACTTAATTAGAGCATTTATCAGAGACGCAGAAAAAATATTCGCACATAAACATAAATAAGTATAAATATTATACACACGTATTGATGACTTCCTTTTTCTCCTTTTCGAAGTCAGTTTATATCCACAACATAAGAAAAACATTAGTAAAGAAAATGAGTGCAATTTTCTAACGTTAGAAGCCCACGTTAACTAGTGACAGAGATTAAAGGAAAACCGATAAGGTTTCCTTATCCAGTGCATGCTATTAGGGTTCGTTTCCACTGACGCGAAGCTGGTTGGAGTGGAGCGGAGCGGGCCGTGATTTGGCCAATCACAGTGCTCGAAATCTCTACTCTGCATCAATGGAAATAGTGTAAGGGGAGTTTGAATCCCTAGGGTATAAGGTCCTATAGGGTATCCTTGACCTATCGAAAATACAGTGCCAGTGTGGAGCATCGGAGACACCAAGCGGATTTTTAAATAAAACAAATAAACACGCAGCCTCGCGCCGAACAGAACGGAGTCGGGTACCGAGCGGAGAGCACGAAACGGAGGGTAGCTCAACTCCACTCGGCCCCGCTCCGTTTCAATGGAAACACTTGCCTCTTTTCACTGCTTTTCTCCGTTTTACTTACGGAGTGGAGATTTCGAGCACTGCGATTGGCCAATTAATGGTACACTTCTCTCCACTCCACCTTTTAAAAGAGTAACCATGGAATTTCTTGCCGGTTCTTCTCCATTGGAAACGACCAATTTGGAACCGTGCACTAGCTTCTGACGTTTTCTATGTGCCCATGTAGGCCTATGTGAAACAAAAACTATTTGATTTTTTTTTTGACCCACGCCGCTTTAGTGGTAACACACCCTTACAGTAACAGACGAAGTATATTATGTTTTACATTATACTAAGATTTTCTTCGCTTAGTATTCACGATGCATTCGTCAAAGTATTTGTTGACTATTGAGTCATCAATGCCAAGCCTTGCTTTGTGGTTGTTTGTTAAATGATTATAAAGAGTACGCTATGGTATGTAGCACGTATTATAGTATGTACCTTCAAAGTTATTTAAGTTTTATAATATGACCACCAGGGTCATATTATGAAACCGTTAGCCCGTCAACTTCCAATAGCTGAACACGACACGATCCTCATTGCAGATAGCTATGTGTAATGATTTGTGGGAATATGTCGATTATCACCGTTAAGATTTCGTAACCGAATATGAGTAGGACTTAGGAAGAAGCGTCAGGAAAACCCACGAAATTAATAACTAACTCATAAATAAGCTAACTTTATTGAATTACTTTTTCATAAAATACCCGTTCAATTGAGTTAGACGAAGTAAGAGGGTTGTATTCATGATGAGGTGCCCTGGTGCTTATGACTGAACCTTTTATGAGTCCTATGTAATACCCATAGCCAAAAAGACTACAGGTGTCAAAAAGCTACTTAGAATAAATTTCTAATTTATTTATTCAACGCTTGGTACATTCTCTTTCCAAATCTACCCTTCTTCACAGCTGGGCAAAATTCGTAAAACGAAACATATTGTATTATGTCACCGTAAAATTGTAAATACCGTTAGATTATAATCTATCTCGTGAGATTGTAAACTGTCGAAAGATTATGAACCGTAACATGCTGCTCACAAGTTTAACGAAATTTTTTTCAGTGGATTATAGCAGATTATATTCTAACGGAATTTACAATTTTACGCAATCACTTTCAATGTAATAAACAAATAAAATTATTAGAGCCTAAACAGATTGAGGGTTAAATCGGGGAGAAAATACGATAACGGTGAACTAAAAATAACTTAAAACGATATTTATACACCGGCGGCTAACGGGTATGGTAATACCTAAGCTGTACTGGATACTGCGACATCATATTTATTATATAAAGGTGGAATGGAACCTTGAATGATAGAAAAGGGGTATATATCATGTAGTGGCGTAGCTAGATGATTAACGAATTAAATAAATTATTTTGCTCTGGGTGGAGCGAGATGGAGTTTCAGTCTTTTACTGACTAAAATGAATTGCCATAAGTAATTAGTGCTGCGACTTATTTTATTTAGATTTTGAAGGTGGCAAAATTTTTTGCTAGTTCATTATTAAGGTTTTAATCCCATCCTCCCCTCCGGGGCACTGCATGTTTAGTCATTTAGTAGCTACGCCAGTGATATCTTGTCACATCAAAATACCTGTTCTGGTATCGATATTTACTTCGATGTCCATTAATTGGATACCCAAAGTGGTGATTTTATTACGCAGATCAAGTCGTAAATTATTGTTGAAAACCGATTAATTTTATGTCGGTTCCCTAGAGTCGTGTTTATGAGCAATTTCCACATATCGGTACAGTGCAATGACTCGCAGAGAATTACGTTTAGCTGAGTCGGGATTTATGAACGTAAGTTTAAAATGACAATGACTACACATAATAGTCTATTAGTAATAGTTCCTATTTCTGACTATTATGAATACTACGTGCTACCTATTTCAGGACATGGTCTATCCATGTACTAAATTTCATACAAATCCATTCAGCCGTTCGAGTGTGAAGAAATAAGTAACACACTCACAAATTTTCACCTTTAAAATATTAGTGTGATTAGAGTACCTAATGATCATTTTCTATGGATGCACCCCCCCGTTTCTAACCCCAGATTTTCTGATTTAAAACATTTGAAGTTGAGTATTACTAAAACTCTACTTTACCCTTAAAACCTGTCAAAATTTGACATTTAAGTATAGTTTGAATGAGACATTCTTAACTCAAAATATTCAATTCAGAAACCCGCCCTAATATAAGCATTTTGAGTTGAGTATTCCTCAAACTCTAGCTTGACAACTTATCAACAAAGCATAAGAACAATTAAGTTCACGAAAGATAGATAGATAATAAATGATTAAACAGTAAATAATTCATGAATGAATATTTAAATAATACTCTTTTTACACTGTGTGGACAATTTTAATTCCACGGACCCCCTACAAGTGGCGCCCAAAGCCTCGACTTTCTGGTACAAATATTCTATGTATGGTGATTCATTATATGTGGTATGTAAACGCACATTAAATGTGTGTCTGCTTACTGTCAATTAGGCTGTTTAATTATAAACCCGAATCTCCAATTAGTGTTTCTAGTGGGCATCACATTATGTAACAAATTCAGTGTTGTTAACTTTCAGTATCGACTTTGTCACACGTGCTGGCTGAGCCATTACCAATTTGTACCAAAGTATTGTCATCGGAGGGATGGAGACATCAGCAGTCAGCACACTACGTATAAGAGGTTAGGTTAGTGTCTCAGTGAAGAATGGTGCATATGGAACAGAGGTGATGTCTTTCAAAGAAACAATTCCTTGATAACGAGGTTTTTTAATCTCTAAAATACTAAGCTTTATCTATTAAAACAGAAAATGCTGCTGTAACTGCGTACCCTGATTAAGTCGGTACTTGACTTTTAATTATTTTTTTGTATTATTTTTATAAAGAAGTAACTTTATCCAAAGTCGAGAATAGAAAAAATATGTTAAATCCATTCAAAATTTAGTAAGATAAACATTTTTCAAATCTGATGGAAGGAAAAACTGTCAATTAACAGAAAAAGGATGCACAAACTACAATGTGACGTCACAGCCATCAGGCGCGTGGAAAAGCTAGCGAGATGTTCCCACCGCGCGCCCACTTTTCCTCATACAAATATTTGAAATGCTAATTGCTGATTCATTTTAAAATCAATTTTAATGCGGTTTTCAGAAAAAGATTTATTTTTAGTGTTATATACGCAAAACATATCAAGACTAAATTCTACCAATCCCCTAGCTTGTCATATCCGCTTCATTCTATGCTCCAAGTCCAACCTACATTAGAAACTGGTTCCTATACGTGAGATAACTCATACGCAGACGGAGGTCAATCTATCTGTATTACATCATCAAATAGCTATGATAACCACAGCACTTAAGTGAAGGCCGATATTTTAAGTTTTAACAGTACATATTTCATTTTTGTAACCCTAAATATGGCGCATCGGGTTTGGGGACATTTGTGGCCTACTGGCACAAAGGTCCTATTGGTCTAAAACACGATGTGACATATTATTTTTTACGTTTTATGTTTCCTTATTCATCTATTTGTAGTAAAAGTACGGTGAACTATATAAATATAAGTATACATAAGAGGAAATCACAGTAATATTATAAAGGCGACATTTTGTGAGTGTGTATGTTTGTTCCTTCTTCACGTTCGAAAGGCGGATCGGATTTGGATGAAATTTGGTACACGGGTAGTCCATGTCCTAGAGTAGGACATAAGATACATTTCATTCCGAGAGTATATACACGTATATACCTTGGGACCATTTTCTACTTTCACGTGGGCGAAGTCGCTGGCAGCAACCAGTACATTATAAATCAATAACATTTAAATTGGAATATTATAATATTAGGTTGTTATAAAATTTTACAGGAAGTTTGAAAATCAGGGAATCCATGATTCGGATTTTATTAAGGATAATTAACAGGAATTTCATCGCACGAATTAATTAAAATATGTTTTGAAGAATAATATTTATATACGAGTTGCAGCACCACCTACTGGGTTCAATTTTATTTTCAAACCAACCAGGAAACCATAGAAATATACACACAAAATTTCATCCAAATCGGTCAAGCCGTTTAGAGAGGATTTAGGCAAACACACGTACAGACGAATTATATATACAAAGATGTACTTAAAGTTAATTTTGCCCTTCGTAGATTTAGGTCTTTATTTTGTACATGCTGACTGACAATCAATTATTAAATTTTTATCTTGAACCTAATACTGTGAAATATTAAAAATAAACACTATTTTCTGCTTGATAGAGTGCGTTGATCAAGGTCGAATCCGAAGAGTTTTTAGGTAAACAGCCATTTTAGTTGCACATTCAATCTAGGCTACTATAACGATTTGTTTACTTGAAATAACCTAGCGAATAGCTAATTGTGAACTCAACTAAATTTAGCATTGTATTGCTAATTAGATATACTTAGTGGGTGTAGGAAAATATTATGTTAATTAAATAATTGCGCTGCAAACAAATTTATTGACACATCGTTTGTGCTGCACACCTAATATTTTTGTATAAATTGAGTGATCATTGAATCATTTTAAGTTCAAATCAAGAGGCTATTAGATAGTTTAGTCTAGTTCATTAATAAGAGTCGTATCTACTTATTAATCATCTCTCTAAAAATAGACTAGCCGTGTTATCAAGCATTTAATTAACACACTCATCAAATAAAAATCAAGTGTATCTGTCGCGAGAATAACCTTCGTTTTCTCATACCGAGTATAACTTCAGTTTCTGTTACAAGTTTAATAATAAATTTTGGCTTTTCGCCACAAACGCACCGGCATTGCATATACACACAAAAATGATTAACAATGTATGATTATTATTATAAAAGAATTTATTATTTGACGTACCTATAAACAGCAGGAAATGATCCAGTAATTAACGTGTCACTAAAACACTTTCAGTTTCTTCTGAGAAATCACTGTTTGTCGAGCTTGATCATGAAACAAAGGAACCATATAGTTCACGGTTACATCATCGAATATTCGCGGAAATTAGCAATGAACGGTAACACTAAACACCATGAATTAGCTCCAGTATTCGAATTTTGAAAAGTAAACGTTGTAAAGTTCACAGCATTTGTAGATTTTTTTTCTTTACGACCAGCTATAGGTACGAATAGTGTCGTCCCCTGGTCGCATGTGAATCGAATTAACTTTATTAGTTAATTGAAAGCTGTAGTGTTGTGCGTCGTGATAAGCGTCGAGAGGTCGCGCGTTGACTGTTCGCTCACTGTATCATTGACGCCGCCTCACGTGCGTTTGCATGCAAAAAGCAGACATAGCACACGAACTCTCACAGACTACTATTCCTACGTAAATTGTTCGATCGTGACTGCGAGTTGGGATATTTCGGGATATATCTAATTTTGGGTGCAACACATTAATAATTTTCAGTCTACACTTCTGCAGGTTAATCTATGAGAGAGCTTCAGTTCAGTTATTATGTTTGTAGCAATACAAACAGAGACTGTACAGGAAAATCATAAAAAAAAATATAGTTAAATGAATAAGTCACGTACAAAAACCAGTCATATCTTGAAGTTATTAAACTAAAGAATAATAAGCAACCTTGAAGTTAGTGAATCTAACAATAGTGATGTTTCAAACTAGTGTCAACCAGTTTGAAGAATCCATACAACGCAACGATGGAATTCTCTTTCTATCAGAGACAATGATGGGAAAGTTTTCGATTCCCACGGGAAAGAAAAGTAAATCTATGGTGCAGCACTAACTTCTTTGCTCTATGGTAAAAAAAAAAATATATAAACTACGAAAAATTACAGGTTCCAAAGTATTGGCAGAATACATGGACCGTGACGTCATCACACTATTTTGTGGCTTGTTATTCATTGATATACACGTGTTGTAGTATTTTCGTAGAATGATCTAATAACACCTTTGATTCATAGAAACCTTTTCTTACATCAGGAGCAAAGTGGAGTATTCAATAATATCTACATGAAACAGTCATCTCTGTAAGTATCAAGAAATATACTTGTGAATGATCTATTTAAATTCGAAGAAAGCCCTTATGATATTGAAGAATGAGAATAAACGAAAGTTCTAAGAAAGCTGTGTTCAAATCAATGAATAAAACGTGAATAAGTGATACTGGTAACCTTATTAAAAGCATTAGAGCAGTCAATGAGATCGATCTCATTGAACATAGAAAGACAGACAGTTATAAGACCAAAACATTGCATCTATTTGATGCAATGTTATGGTCTTATAACTGTCTGTAGGTCATAAGGTAGACAATGATATAAAAGATTGATGGAGTATTTGGTTTTTGGAACGTAAGGTTTTTTCCATAGTGAAAATCTGACTCTACCAAAACGAAAACAACTACAAAAACAAAAAAGCAGACTTCAAAAAAGTCCTTCACCCTGTCATAGGACAGTCTAAAAATACCGTCGAGAGAGTAATTTTCATAAATAATCCACATGCCGGTTTCCACCTCGACCCGAGCGTTAGAATGTGAAAACAATGGCATTTCGCCAAGTAAGCTGAACGTAGGTAAGTACATATATACCATCGGCATCGGCGTACTTTGATAGCCCCACGGCTATACGGTTATTTTAAAAACAAATAAAAGCCGGATATTTCTACTTCGCTTTCCATGTTGATGCCGAAGTCCAAGATTTATGACTAAAAGTTATAATTCCCTGGGATGCTCTATGTCCTCCGGGTGTTTAAGCTAGAGGCATCGTTTATAAATCGAAATTGTTTTCAATCAACCTTTGGAAGTTTCCCTGTTCCTAATAACTTTGCAAATATAAGCAGAGGAGGAAAATGATCAAATAACTCCTCCCGTTCTGGGTACAGTGAGAGGGTTTCAGACTTTTACTAACCAAAAACCCAACTATGTTCATTCAGTTATCCCGCGGTAACTCTTTCGAACAATCCTGCAAAGGGCTGGCTACTGTTGCATTATCTTAAGACTACAAAACCCAATAAAATATTATTGACCTATGATGGGAGTTCAAATATGTATTCAATTTAATATGCAAGAAAATAAAACCAAAAAATTTGCTATTCCATTCCCAATATCAGTCAAGTCTAGACTCTAATCTGTTATGGCAGATAACACCAGAGTACAATATATTAGATAAGATAGAAGAGAATCTAAAGCTTTAGAGGAAACATGAGAAGGTACCGTATCAGAAGCAACAGCTAAAATAGTACCACAAAACTTCACAGACAAACAAGCACACGGCTTAATCTATGGTGTTATTGAAATTGACGAGTGGAGCGAACCGCTTGGAAAACATTCCGAAATAAATGAATGAGTTACGGACGTATGACGCATATGCCGTAATTATCCAATTGTACTTCTTTTGTTTCGAAGAATTTAAGACTAGCCGGAAATGTATTAGATCGACGGCAAATAGCGAAAGAGCAATTTATCGGTGTTGTTGAAGTTTTTTAGGAGATTGATGTTCAGTATTTGCTTAAGAGTCCTCAGCTTTTTCATGCATTTTATGACCGTTCTCTTATAAACTATGTTGTAGCAAGAATAAAATTTCTTCTGATTACGAATATTTCTTCTCAAAATTTTATGGCCTCTCTATTTTTGACAATATTTCCCGTCTTTGCAGTGGGATAGTACAAGAGTTAAGATAGAGTCTTTTACTCCACAAGGTACAACAAACCTATTTTGTCAATTTTTATTATGATTGCAACATTTCGCCAACACTCATCATGCTAACTAGTAAGAGGCAATGGACTTCTACAGGTTTAAAAAAGATGCTGGCACGAAGTCTAAATTTCTTGCTAATTTAGGCGCCCAACCAAAAATAGAAACAGTTATCAGTCCAAAACTCATATTGGATCATGTAGTGTCAAGGCGCGTTCAGTAACGATGTTGCTCAATCATAAATTCTAGATCGGAATCATACAGCTATATATCAATTAACTGCATACGTATATCAACATACATATTAGGAGATTAGAGGATGCATTCAGCTAGTTGGTCCAATGCATTGACCTAAAGGAAACCAGTAGAGTAGATAAATCCGGAAGGCGTTGGTGGCGTGGCTTTCAACAGACTTGGGCGTAGGAACAGTGCGATTTTGTAACGCAAAAATGACCACCCCCTCTTTTACTGTGGGTGTCATAGGACAAAACTGTTTTTATCGAGACTACGGACAGTGAGCAATTGACTACAACGGTTACCTACAAAACAAGACGTATGTAACGATGAGAGAAAAACGACCAGGTGAAGGTCGCAGGAGTCTGCAGGATGCGGTCGGCACAGAATCGATCGCTGTGGCAATGCTTGGGGGAGACCTCTCACTCAGCCGAGGAAGTATTTCGGCTGTATGACGATGAGAAAACGTTTATCTAAAGACTACTGAGGAATGGACGAGTTTTCGCTAAATGACGAAGATGAGATTATACTGACGTCCAGCAATGCGTTTTTAAACTCTCGGGTAGTGGATACCACTGTTCCAAACAGTTTCCTATAGCGAAAAGCGCAACTAGTGCGCAGTACCAACTTCGAAGATAGTCTGAAGCTTGGCATGAGTTAGAATCATAAAGTTAGCCATGTGTCTGTACAGTTGCAAGCGGAAGTGGAACGTCTTCTATGTAGGCGGGTTCCGTGTTTAGTTCGCCTGTACCGGTCTTTATGTTAGGCGATTTGTTATTATAACGTTAATATATGTGGAGAGGAGAATTTGTTAGATTGATGCGCGATGATGACATGGAATTTTTCAGCTCTCAGCTGTGTTTCCGTTCACTTATATGATTTGAATTTCAAAGTGACTTTGGATTTGGCAATATGATACTAGTAGGTATCGGAGTAGCCATCGACGCAGGAGATATAGCGCACATATGTGCATGAAGACAGGTGCCCTCTCTCTTCCTTCATTCGTCCGATGGGACTTAGATGGTAGACCTAATCATCCTTAGAGATGACAGCACCTATGGCCTGGGGAATTACCACGACAAGTTAAAATGTCAGTCGTGTGTGTGAGCGAGAAAGAGCAACATTGATGGGGCTATACATCCTATATAGCTCCATCCCCTTAACTGTTATGTTTAGGTCGTAAAATGGATCGCGTTATGAGCTCGTGGTAGCACTGCTGATTAATAATAATAATTTATTTATTGACAAACACACAAACTTAAAGAAAATAAGAGATATACAATTGATAAGAAGACAAACCGAGAACACATTTAAGTAGCCGTGGGACCCAACCTAGGCACAGCATGTATCTTGGTGGCCCAAGACTAAATAGCAGATTAGAGAGATGGCAAGTTCAGCTAGTTCTTTCTATCTATGAGAACAGGTTTTAACTTGAGAGTGCTACCTTGTTCAGAATTGTGTCAAATCAGCCGCACCTATTTATTTCTGAGGGCGTAACTACCTTATCGTATAAACTAACGATCAAATGCACTTGACTGCACAATATTACAATATTAGCTCGACGTGCGTACATATACCAAATAAAAGAGTGTTATAAATGGAACTCGTTCGTTCCCAGAGAGTGGCACACTGATTTGTGGCAGGCATTGTGCATTGATTAGATAACGATTGTACTACAGATGCGCACAGGCATACGAGGGACGAGAGTTCGGCCTCCATGTTTTTGGATTATGTGGGACAGTTGTTTTATTTTTTTCATGGTCTTCTATGGTCTCAAAATTTTATGTTCCTAATCCCAATAGTTTCAGCCGTGCGTTGATATGCCAGTCAGTCAGTTTCTCCTTTTATATATTTAGATAAGGATATTTTTTTTTTTACTGATACAGTACTTTAGACATTAAACAGTGTGCAATGTGTTATAGAATGCTAGAAAATCGGAGCTATCTAATTAGCATTGGATTAGGTATGTAGATGATTAATACTGGCATATCAAATGTTGGGCACTAGTCCAGCTCGCTAACTAGTTACTGGTTTGATCATTTAAATTATTGCATTAAATAGCCAACCATTAAACCACAGGATCAGACGATTTGGCGACACTTGGGTGAAGTTCAGTAGTGGACGTCTTTCGTCAGACAAAAATGATGATGATTCAGGCTGCATTTCTTTTTGAGGTGGAATATCGTTTTTTTTTCTTGTTAATGATATAAACTAGTGCATGACATCGATTCCACCTGATTGTAAGCAGTGATGCAATCATTGATGGTGAAGCGCACTAGTTTATGAAGAACCTATTCATTCAATTCTTGTTGAAGACCACTAAATTATAATCAGACCGGAAGACCGCAGCAGGTAAATTGTTCCAGTCTTTCGATGTACGCGATATAAATGAAAAATAACCCCTCCAGCTTTGAGTGGTGCAAGTGGTGTTCCTTTAGTTGCCCTTTACGTTCCAGGGCCGCTATAACTCTTTTGAATAATCACGCATTATGATTCAGGCTACAAACGCTTTGAAAAATGGTAATCAGCTGAGCGTTAGTTTTACATTATGTACACAGACGGGGTTGGCTATTTTTTGAGGGTAGCATGATTGTCTCATAGGCCACGCGTCATTTATCCTGTTTCTATGAACCCAACATTATTTCATGTTATTATTACAAAACTGACATTAATTGCACACATTTCCATGACAAAATGACGCGAATCCTAAAACCATAACGTTAATATTTTATGTTCTTGGCATCTTGTATTTAAGTTTATGAAATACTGCCCAACTTACTCAACTATCAAAATTTTAGTTTTCAGATAGGTAAACGCGTCAAACAGACGCTCTATATAATTGAATGTGGTTACCGCCACCAAATTCCACATCTGCTGTATTAGTAAGTGGTTTGTATCCACTTAATATACGTCTGTATTGCAGACTTAAAGCTCTGGCAAAACATGGCAGAAAAATATCGAATTGTTCTTTTACAGGAAAAACTTCATAGGGAGAAAATTCTACCAGTTATAATATAAAAATGAATCCCTATTTTCCTTGGTCATACCGCGTGAACGGCTGGACCAATTTCGATAATTCTTTTTTTCTGTCAGGAGAAAGTTCACATGAAAGTAAAATTAAGAAAATTGCGCAGAAAATTAGAAAATTTCAGAAAACTACGAAGACAAAGTAATTTTCGCGTGTTTGAAAGTTCATAGCTAAGACAGGATAACGTCTGTCGGGTCAGCTAGTTATTTAATAATCTGAATAGATATCTGTCTATATCCACTGTAAAGACCTTGATGAGTGTAGGTTGCTGGGATGTGGTGCTGACGAAGATAAACACGAAGCACAAAATTTAACTTACTATTTTCGGCACTCTTGTTACAGTTTCTACCCATAACTGACATAAAAACTATCTAATTCTTTTCCTATATAATTCAAATCCTATTCTTTAGACTCAATCATAAATCCTTTACATATTTGTCTCATCAGCTAATATTTGAATAAGGGCCCACAGGATATCACAAATATATATGATCAGAGAAAAAGGCTATAGTCCAAGTTGATTAATTAAAAAAAACAACCACCTTTGCGATGTGCGCAATTTGTAGAGATAAAACTCGTGACATTAATCATGTCTCAACTTTAAAAATCTAATGTTGTAAACCTTGAAACAGGCGACATTTAAGGATATATTTTTAGACAAAAGATCATTTTAAGAAGTTGCAGTGGTACCAATTTGTATCTACAAATTATTTCTGACATTAAATTTGATTTTATACCGTGTTATAATGCAGTTCGAACAATTGAGATACACTTCGCCTTGACTTTTTAGTTATTCGAAATCGAATTTATATTGAATCGTGATTTAGAAAAACATTGCAATACGTAGGTACAAAATACTTAGGAAAAAAGTTATTTGCAAAACTGCGATTTTGTGATAATTGCTGTAACTTACTACAGTCATTTGTTCCTAATCATTACTGTTTGGAGCGACATCTATAACGCCAAATAGAACTAAAATCTATATCGCCTCATAGTTATATACAACAGTCCGATATCAATTATCGGGCAGCTGCCCGGACCAAACACAACACCCGTCTGGTCAAAGGACTCTCCTTTTTCAATGAAGGTTTGCGAGACTACAGTCTATTCTGTATATCTCAAAACTGTCTCACTTCCGGGTAGCCCTCCCCCCCCTCCCAAATTCTTTCAGACATTCCTCTCTCGCCGTCTCAACACAGTCCTCGTTGTACGCGTCTAAATCATCTCGCCACTTCTTTCTAATCCCCTTAACTTTGCACTTTCGACATGTGAAAGATTTGGCATATTGTAGAATATGATATTTTTAAGTAAGTTACGTTTTCAGTCTTACAATGTAAATTTCCCACCAAAAGTGTGATAGTTTATACAATAAAATAGAACAATATCATTTTAATTTTGTCAACAACGGATACGTGTTATATGTACAACTGATAACCTAACATTGCGACACGATATATTGCTATATCTGGCAATGACGTAAGGCATTATACAAGTACGGTAGCAACATTATTACTAGGGGTGTATCCAACTATGATGGGGTGGCCTTCCAGTCTGAACAGGTGCAGCTGGATCAACCTTATCTCCCTAGCTTTTTACCAGCCAGCTTGGGATCGGCTTCCAGTTTAACCGGATGCGGCTGAATACCTGTGTTTTACATGGAGCGACTGGCTAAAAGACCTCCATAACCCAGCATAATCAGCCTTTTAATGTTCCCACCGCTGGGACACAGGTCTCATCTCTAGGAGAGGGAAAAGCCGTAATCCATCACGCCCATTGCAGGTTGGTGAATGTCACATGTCTTCGAATTTTTTGGTTCTAGGACATGCCGGTTTCCTCACGATGTTTTCCTTTACAGTTTTGAGAGAAGTGGTGACGAAATAAATTACACAAAGTAATGCGCCTGGCTGGGTTTGAACCCGTGACCAACAACTCTTAAGGTAACCCAGTCACTGGGTAACACGATACTCCTTGGATAGACTGAAGGTCAAAGTTTCTGGCGTCTGACCACCACCTGGAACGACTATGAAAGAACTACGAATGACAACCGGGATCAACAGCTTTACTTGCTTTCCGAAGCACGAGGTGTCAGTAATGTCCTAGATAAACTTAACTTAGCGGGTGCAGCTAGATATCAATACTTTATAAAGAGCGACTCCCTATCTGACTTCCACAACTCAGCAACAGGGTAAGACGAGACAAGTCCGTAACGACTGTTAAATAATAATAAATCATTTATAGACTAACATTACACATAAAGTAAATACAACTTATTGATAGTAAATAAGATGTATTAGGACTGTTAGTATCACTTCACATTGCACTATATTAATTTCGTGCTGTTCTGCGGCACATGTCCGCAGAAGCGACGGAACACCACGCCCTGCGACCAAAAGTATTTTCACATCACGAGGGGTAGGAAAGTGTATCAGACTCGCACCACGAACGCCTTGAAATTGACATTATGGTGCGCCTGCAGCAGTTGTAGCCTCAGAGCGAACTTCGTCTTTTGGACATGTACTCCACGATGTCTTCCACCCTTGTGGTGTGACGCAGGCGGGAGTGTTCTGCTTATGACTCTCGAAGATCTATTAATGACAGTCTGTACCAACGGCATAACATACTTTCCCTTGCACGAAGTAAATCTCGGCATTACCAATTTTTTTTTTAGCTTTGGTATTGTAATTTATGTTATTAATTTGTTTGATGGCAGAAAAGAGTTTGTCATGGTCACTCATCATTCATCATGTTTGAATTTTTTTAGCTAGATTCGTTAATGTTGGTATTTTTGTACGCCAGTACCGGTCTAGCCAGTTATTCATATAAAACTATCGAACGATACCCTAGTACCTACGCGGTTGTATGATGTATTCTATAAGAATTCATTCGGGACCAAATTCATGGCCATCCCACAATGACAAACGAGTCGACGATCCATGAGTACATCACACAGCTGCAATAAAAGATTGAACACGTATGAATAATGTATGGAATAGTAGGCACATCATTGATGGCAAATATCGGCCGATTTGCTTACAATGGATGCACCCATAGGCCAGCTAAACTGTACTAATATCGGTACCTATTGTTGTCTGTTTATATGGTTAGTTAAGGCCAGATTTGCCTCTGGGCTGCAGATTGTTCGAAAGAGTCACCGCGGCTGAAATGAAATGCAAAGGGCAACTGAAGGAACTAGGGTGGGTTTTAGGCAGTAAAAGTCTGACAGTATCTCGCGGTCCAGATAGAGCAAGAGAAGTTAGTTACCGCTATAGCTAGGGTTGCCAACTATTCTTAATAATAACGTATCTTATTTTATTTTTGGTAAATATACTATTTTACAAAAGTATTACTTTTGTAAAAAAATAAAGCATATGTTAATACTCTATTTGCAATCTTTAAAACAAATAAAGTTAAGTTGGAAATGAGTGAGTTGTTTATTTAAATTTAAATTGAGAGTATATTTCCAAAAGTTTCAGGATAATGAAAAAACGTTAGTGTTTGCTCGAACAGCATAGCATAACACACAAAAATATGTCTTCAAGAAAATAAAAAAAAAATACTTTCAAATACTTTTTTCCCTACAAAAAAAAAGTGATGCGTTAAGTTAACCTGTAGCATAGTTTGAGCTCCATAATGAGGGATCTCATCAAGAAAACAGTCTCTGGCAGTATATATTTGTAAGTAAATTAAAAAAGTTATTTCCTGTTGTTATGGACTATGTCACCTGTTCAATAAATAAATAATAATAATTATTATTATTATTTTATAAATTCCTAAAAAAAAAGTTTAGATTTGCTGATGTGATGCATATAGTTGGCCGTTTGATCTGTCCGATGATGTCAGTTCGTATGCGCAAAGATCTCTAATGAATCACTGTTTATTAATAAAGAATAATTGTATGCTTTTGGTAAACAAATTGAAGCTACTGATAGTCAACTTGGCATAAAGCTTCAATACCGATTAATGCACTTAACTATGACAGGATCATGATATGCATTTATATTTATTTATTTATTTAATGCTTTATGGACACAAAAGTACAGAGGCGGACTTAATGCCTTAGGCATTTTCTACCAGTCAACCTTGCGGTGATGCAGAGAAAAGTAGTGGTAGGTGCAATAAAAGAGAGAGAAAAAGGCGAATACAGGAATAGATTTACTTATAGACCATAGAATAGATATACTAATAAATCATAGAATAAATATAATACAATTATACAATATACACTCAAATTAATACACTACATACATACAATAAAATACCTAAACAATTGGTCTAAATCGACAATGGGAAAACATTAACGCTGTTATACCAAGGCATATTCTAATTTACAAGTACAATTTTGAGTCTTCACTAATAGAAAGCGTACCGAAAGACGCAGCATTGGAAGGCCTCCCACAATGTGAAACGCGGGAATCGATGTATACGAGACGCACAGGACCAGTCGTTATGCCAACACGTCCACCAACAGTGGACGTCTTTCGGCTGAAATGATGATGATAAAAACGTAATAAACGAGAGAGTATTATAACATTTGCACTCGTGCCAAAGACGGCCTGGTCACTAGAAAATGTATAAAGACAAAATATGTCGAAAACATAGGTTTTAAATCATCTTTGACCTTGATCTTGCCAGTTGTCAAAACTCAGTTATTAAAATCAGCTATTTTCAAAACATTCCCAGCTGCCATTTTTAAATCAACTAACAGATGGTCGACTCTTCGCGTGACCAGAGGGCTGGGCTTTTCTTCGATCAACGCCAACTCAAATAGCTGAAAATGGAAAAAGGGAAGAAAATGCTGCCAGCATTCTGGGCACTTTCCCCATTGACATCGATGTGGATGATTTTTTTATGCCCAATGAGTCCTTTTTTAACCCGTTCGTACATAATAAGTAGGTAGTTAATATTAATATTTAAAAAAAGAAGTTGCCATTTAAAAATGGAATGTAAGCAATTAGATGCTTTTGCAGTGTCCTTACTCGACACTGGCATCGACTGCTGTCCTGTCAAGATCAGTGGCGAGAAAAGGTCAATTGCACTTGACTGTGTCAAGGTCAAGAGTGTGAATGACAATTTATTGTTTTAAATATGGAAATCGATTGTAAAACTCGTGGCAAAATGCACAAATAACAATCTTATAAAAATGTACCCTAGCTTTTTGTTGCCTTCTTTCATATTTATCCGTATAGTATTATCTGGTCAATTACACAATATCAGCACAATAATCTGGATATTTATAGTAACGATATATGGCAATGGGTTATAGAAATTATAATTCACGCAATATTTCTACTGATAGTCAGACGCCAGACCAGTCTATCCAAGGTACTCTATCATGTTGCCCAGTTGCTAGGTTGTGCAGGTCTGATAGGAACTAGCTTCATGTAAAACCTGGTTTATACCACTGATTTATATCAATAAAAAAAAATACTGCTATTCAGCCGCATTTCTGAACCCTGAGTTTGTTTCGGTGTTTTTTATCAGGGTAGTCAGCTAAGAAACGCGCCTCATCTAGTTTAAAATGACGTGTAAAAGTGTTTTTTTAAACCTATCTGCAACATAAATATCATATATCATCCGGTTAGACTAGAACTCAATCAAAACACAGTTGGGAAAAGTCTAGGGAGACGATGAGTTCAACTGGTTACTGTGTAGTTAAAAGAAACATGGATTCAGGAAGTGTCCAACAAATGTAAAACTGCAATTTCACGATTTTTTCAAGTACCAACTATTTCCTGCAACCATAACATACTTGCAACAAATTCATCAATAAATAATAATCATCTAATAACAGAGCGATGACGTGCACATCTGTTTATGAACACAAACAAGATACCGGTTATATATTAGTCATAATATCTCATGTACATTTGTTTATTTGGTTTTTGTATGAAGGTAAGTACAGTCCAGACGTTTATACCTTCGTCAGTTTTCAAATTCGTTTCGGTATCAAGTTTGGAATCTATGCCTTTTAAATATATATTACTGACTGGAACACCCATAATACAAATAATAAAGCATTAAGGCATTAAGTCCACCTTTGTAGTGTTATTTACTAGTTTATAAAGTTTTAATATATAAATAAATAATTCATAGTCATTTATTTGTTAATATGGATGATTACATGAAGTTGTTAAAAAAATAGCATAATCCAAACATATTACACCTTGAGGCACTCAAATCACAAACTTTATTAAAACCATTTTGCTTTTTACCCACCTATAATATTTTTAATCAATTGAAAACAAAGGCCAAAATAGAATAAAGCTTTCAGTTTATGTCACACTTTTTAACGGACTGGTAATTTTATTCAAAAAAGTCTCAATCATAATAAAAAAGTTTTATAAAAGAAAGTCAAAGTCATAATTGCAAAAAGAATCTAAATGTCCACTTTATGACATCAACAGTATGGTAATACTGAGCACATAGTCTATTGTGAACGCAATAAAAAAAACAGACTTAAATCTGACGAAGCTATGTTACCATGACTGTACATTATTGTATTAATGTAATTCGTCTGGTCGCCATACGTTTAGGACGGTGACTAAGCCAGGACCTTGGCTACACGTGATCTTATCATTTAATGATGTAGCTTTGAATAGATTGACTTATACAGCAGTAGGATAAAAGTCTATTGGTGTGTTATATTCGTTTGTAGAACAATTAAACATAGTGTAAAACAAATACGCTCTCCACGCCTGGCGTATCCGCTAAATAATTACGATAACGTTAAAAAGATATTTTGGTGAAACAAATATGATTTTGAGCAGTCACTTAGATCCAACAGTGAGAAAAACAAGCTGATCTACTAAAGCTTAAATAGTTCCCTTATCCTGTTTTTTTTCCATTTGAAGGTGCGGTAGGCGCAGTGATTGAGCGATTGGTTGCTGTACTACGTGTCGGGGGTTAAATTCCAGAACAGAAAAAAAAAATATAATGGAATATTTGTGTGGCCTGCAGATAGTTGTCCCGGGTCTTGATATCTTGTGTATATGAGTGTAAATGTTTGTGAACGCACCCATGATACAGGAGCAATTCCTTATGTGGAGCAACGTTTTAAAAAATTGTTAAGCCTGCACTCCTTTTCTCAACAGGTGGCAACCACCAGCAAAAGCGGTGAAGGACTAAAGATTTACAAGTTTCGGAGAAACAATTGAACTGTCTTATCTCCTAAGTTCAGATTTCCAAAAAAATATTTCTTGTTGCAAAATCTGTTTAATGACTTGATGAGCTTATCACGCACTTAAATTAAGTTGATGACACCCACCTAACTAAAGGTTAAAGCGATAATCACATGTCAAAAGATAAACAATGAAATACATTTTTAGATATTATAAAACTACGCTATCGTGGGCGCTTATTACATATTACTTTTTGTCACTATAGCAAAATCAGCCTTATAATGTTCCCACAGCTGGGACTCGTCCTGAGTCCCAGCTGTGGGAACATTATAAGGCTGATTTTGCTACTAAGAGAGAGATCTACTACTAAGAGAGAGAATAGACCGTAAATCCATCACGCAGGTGCGGTTTGGTCGGGCTTGCGGACAGCGAGCAATAGGTAGCACGCCGCCCGACCTTCCGGTAACCGTCCGGACCGAGCCCAAATCGTCGACGGCGCGTAGTGTTCCACGCGCGCCTCAAGGAGATGTTAGCAAACCGTAGGGGCCCAGCAGGGTCGAAGCCTACTGGGGCAAAGGATTTGTTTCTGAAAGGAAAACTCGGCCCTGGTATGAAAGGCAACGAAGGAACATGGGTTTTTAGTCAGTAAGTCTTTTTGGTGGATGTCAGAAGTCACAAGTTTATCTTCACCGTTCGAGAGCACTAGTGACCCAATGGTAACTATCCCGGCTTACGAGTTGAACACCAAAGGTTCAAACCTTGGCAGACGCTTTACTTTGTGTAATTAATCTTTTTGTCAGTTCATAACAATATACTATTGTGTCAAAGAATGACATATACACCATCTCTACCCAATATAAAAAACAAAGTGGTTTTCCGTGTCGCGTCTGCCTGTTTATCCGCTAACTCTTCCTAAACTACGAAACGGATTTTGATGCGGTTTTCACATATAGAGAGGGCAATATAACGAGGAACGTTTGTGTGTATCATTTTATTTATTATTTATTTAAACTTCATGTACAGTAGTGGCATCAAGGCATTCTCTACCAGACAAAATTAGCCACCATTTTCACCCGCGCGAAGCCGGAACAGGTCACTAGTTATAGATAATTGTTTCATAGAACTTTTATTATTTATACTTTCTACATAAAACAACAATAGACCATATGGTCTATTGTCACTTTCACATACCAATAGATATATGAATAGGTAACAGTCCATATAATATTATGATTATGGTGCACATTAAACAAATTACTTTGTTCACCGTGACTTCATCGTTTTCCTACTTTGTATGCTTTTGTAGTATTTATAAGAGTCAATACTCCTAAAGTGTGTCAATAATTTGTATTTTACGCGTTGCTGTGGGAGTAAAATAATAAAAGTAAGGTGTCAACTAATAGGTATATGACTTGCGCAGGAGTTGACTCAGGGTAAAGGCATTATTGGTCACAAACATAAAATGATATTATTTAAATTGTATTTATATTGAAGATGCCTACTAATAACTGAATAAAGCGAGGGCTTGAAAAAACCGACCAAGTGCGAGTCGAACTCGCGCGCGAAGGGTTCCGTGCCGTTATCTATACAACATTAGATTCACTATAATATAATATAACTATTATTAAGATCGAGCATAAAATGGCAAAACAATCAAGTTGTTGTATGGGAGCACTACTTAAACATTTATTTTATACTGTTTTAGTATTTATTGTTATAGCGACAATAGAAATACATCATGTGATAATTTCAAGACAGTTGAAAATATCACATGTTGTATTTCTATTGCCGCTATCACGATTCTTGAGATACAGCCTGGTGACAGACAGACGGACAGTGGAGTCTTAGTAATAGGGTTCCAATTTAACCCTTTAGGTACGGAACTCTAAAAGTAACTTCAAGCAATATTTTTATCACAGTTTTGAGTTAATACCCGATTTGGGATCATAACAGAGTTATTAACGATTCAATTTTATGAATCAAAGGAATCGAGATCAAAGGAAACGGGCTTAAATATACATCTTACTAATTGAGTCAGGGGCGGATGCACCGTTGTGGGCACGGTGGGTATGATATTATTTTGAAAGACGTTCGTTCTTAAACAAAAAACCACTTAAATTCCTTAAAAATACGGGTATTGTCTCTACAACTGGTACAATTGGTGTATATATAATTAAAAATGGACGAGTCGTTTTTTTTGTTTTATTTAATTCAGTAGCGTATTTACCATTAGACCAAAAGAGTCATAGCCCAGGGCGGTTGACTGCAAGGGAGGATAAAGCCGCCATTAGCCGAATATTTTTTCATAAGACCCCAATCTAAAACTTTCCTGCATAAGTCGACTCCACTATGCAGATACGTCTCACACATGTAGTGGTAAAATTTCGCTCCGCTCTCGCTCGTCTCGCATTTGACCGATTTTCAGGTGTACATGACTAGAACCTCTTTAGAGGAATCGATCCGCCCTTAAATTGAGTTACCTAGTACTCTCGACAACTTCAATCAGATTCCAAAAATAAGAAATGATTATTTTTCTTTGTAAAGCAAAGTTCGAGTACCTTCGAAAAGTCAACAGAGTTAACATTTAAATCTTTGTAATCTGTAAATATTTGACTACACGGTTGACGCACTTTTCTTTTGCATTTTGAGGTATGACTCATGTGCGGATTCAACTCCATCACTCTATAGAGTAAATATTGTGACTTCTGTAGATAAGATGTTCCAGGTCTAGATTGAACAGGAAGAATTGAAAACAACACGTATAAATAAAGCAATTTTACTTGTTAAGACGGCTCTGCTGTCATCCTATGAGGAGTTCAGCCTGATTATAACAATGTTTCTATGGGACCAACTCGGAAGCATAAACTTTCAATAAAAATAAAAAATAAAAAAAATCGGCCCACAACTGACCGAGAAATCGGTGAACATGCATAAAAAAAAACATAAATTAAGCCGAACGTAGAACCTCCTCCTTTTTGAAGTCGGTTAAAGTGGTTCCAGTGTGGGTAAGAGATGGCGCTAGACAACCTGTATAGCTCTGTCTCTTACCACACTGAAATAAGAATGAAACAATCTTACTTTGAACGTTATGGTAACCCTAAGGGGTCATCAAATGGATCGCGTGGTAGGGCCTCAGAACTTTTTACAAGGAATTCAAATAAAACGCTGAGACGCTACTATTCAATCGTACGATATATTTCGGACACGAGTATTATAAAATGAACAACATGACCGAATGTTGCTGACCTTACTCAAATTCTTAGCGAAGTTATATCGATGATGTAATTCTCATGAAACAGGTTACGGTGTCGAGTTAGTTTCGTGGATTCGCGTTGTTTTCGTCAATTTGTATCGATATTTTGCTGAATAAAATATTTCGTTTATGTATTGTTGTTTTCAGTTTACAAAGTGTAACATGTTATGAAAATAGAATTTACAGTTTTGTGAATGTTTACCTGGAAATTGGTGAGATCAGAAGCGAGAATGAATTTGAAAATTTCAAATTCATTCAATATTAATCAAATTCGAAACTTTTCAAAACTGGTGGAAGGGGAAACTGACAAATAAAAGTTTATAGATGCACATACTAAAATGTGACGTCACCGCCATTAGGTTACGTGTGCTCAAGACATAGCGAGATATTCCCACCACTCTTCCTCTAACCAATCAACCAACCATTTTTTTTGGGTTATTTGTTGGCTAGTACCTATATAAATCCTCGTTAGGCCTACTTTCTTAAGACCTTTTATTATCATAGAAATCCTTCATCAATGTTATGGCCAAAAGAGGATTGACGTTTTGCTTGGCCATTTCATGAAGTGATCAATTTCTATGATCGGCCCACGACATATACAGGATGTCTTTGACATCGACGCACAATCGAATACCATTGATCCAGTACATGATTCTACCCCCCAGTGGTGGAATTTTTCGTCGGCTCTATCGTAATAAAAAAAAATCTGAACTTTTTTAAACTGTGTAAAATCGTTATTCTAACCAGATCCATGATATTTTTAGTAAAAAAAAAAAACTTAATTAAAAAGTCATCGGGGTAGACAAAATCGTTATTCTAATCAACCCTCATGACATTTTTAATATTAAAAGTAATTCGTTTATTTTTTTCACTTAAAACGTTAAAATAAAGATTTTATACACTTTAAATTAAAAAGGTAAAGATTTTTTTTAACGAGGAAAAAACCGACGAAATATTCCACCACCGGGGCGTCCAGAATCATGTACTGGATCCATGGTATTCGTTTGTGCGTCGATGTCAAAGACAACATGTATAGCAGAATCAAACCAGCATCAATTAATGCAGCTTAACACTTTCAACCAGTTGGCTCGGTCCCAACTGTTCAATACGTTAATTTTGACGGATATCGTCATAATCCTCGTTGCAAGCGACTGTGCTTGCGTGGGGACACGCATTTAGATCAGAAGTGCAGTTGTAATGTGTCACTGGAGAACTGCACTGAATGAGCGGGTGAACAATATTTCAACTAACCTATTTAATAGATTGTACTTTGTTAACTTATTTAAACTAACACATATATTACGTTGGAACGATATCCTCACTTACGGAAAACATCAATTTTACCATGAGCATAGTATAAAAAAACTAGCTTTTGCCCGCGGCTTCGCTCCCGTCAAATGACTACTCTACCCAACTCTACCCGGCCCTACCCTACCCTAGTCTACCCTACAAGTTTCAATTTGGCAGCAAAATCCCCATTAACAAAATGATCCGCCATTTATTGAATTCATTTGTTACAAAAAATGTGATAAATGAAGAACCGCTCGACCGATTTTGTGCAAACTTCACATAAACCGTCTACTAAATAGTCAGAACAAAGCCTAAACATTTGGTTTGGATAGATGAGCCCGTTCTTGAGTTATAAAATTACAACGAAAAGTGGCATTTATTTTTATATATATTGATAATATTCCTACACTACAACTGCTATAGGATGGTGCGGGTGACAGCCGTCGGATTCATATAATGTAGCTATCTATCCTTTTCTGCCATCTTGAAGATGCATATTTGCGTCCTGCTGTCATTCTACCCATGCTATGTAAAAAAGACCTTAGTCATTGAACGCTTTTGCGAGTTTAAAAAAGTGCTAGGTTTCATTTTAAGTACTTAACCTGGTATAAGAACGTTGCGATATTTTATTGTTTTCTTCTGGCATTTTTTTCCTTTCTGGTAATTGTTTTGTTTCTTTCTCGTTTTCGCAGGAAAAAAATCAGCATCAATTCTTTATTGTATAAAGAAACTTCACAGGATATCAGGTGTAATCTGTATAATGGCTTAACAAAATAAAGGACTTACCAGTATCACCCACAGCTTGACTAAGCGTGTTCTCAGTCACCGGTCGCAACGCCTCCACAGCACTTATGTAGCCCAACCGATCCGCGATCGCGCAAGCTGTCTGCCCATTCTGTTGACAAGAAGACTTTCTCACTCTCTTCTTAGTCTTCTTCTTAAAAAAAGAAGGGCTCAGAAGAGGACTAAACATAGTGCACGAGTTTGTAATAGACTCTTCAGCGATGCAATGATTATAAATCAAGTAAATTGATTCGCAATCAAAGTGTTTTCCTGCTGTTCGTATGAAGTGGTCATTTCTGAGTGGTGTGACGTAGAAAATTGACGCGTGTATGCTTTTATACTCGATAGGTATTACTTATTGTTACAGATAATTCTAAATGTAATCGTTTTCTTTATTGAGTGCGATATTAATTATTTTTACTTTATCTTATTTCCTATCTTTGACGACACGGTTAGCGGAGCTAAAGTAAACACCCGTCTAAGGTACCAGTTACTAATTCGCATGTTCCTGCGAGGCGTCATGCGAGCTTGCACATTTTTGCAATGCGACATCGCTTCCCAGTTTTGTGTTTGCACCCTAAAGGCTCTGTTAAAAATGTTTACGAAGATATCTGACGACTTCAAAACGTACGGTTATTGTTACTTACCGCAGACAGAGCGTTTGGATCGGCGCTCTGTTTTAAGAGCAGCTGGATGATCAGGGTGTGCCCTTGTTGTGCCGCCTGGTGCAGAGGGGTGAACCTGAACAAGTTTTTTTTTTACAGATATATTCAACAAACTAAAATAAAGAAAACTAAAAAAAAATGCAAAACAACGTTAAGCTAAGTAGTTGAATTCCCTGTCGGAGTCTTTGTTTCCTGATAGCTACAACCTAAGGGTCTTTAAGTCAAGAGTGTTCTAGGCAAGCGTCGACCACATCATCGATTGACCACTATTTGTATTGATTTATCACGTTTTACAAACTGATAACAATGTTTACTTGTGTAGTTTGATACAATTTGCTCCTAAAGTTTCTGTTTCCTGTATAGAAAATCAAAACATTCTCGAGCGAATTTCAAAAGAACAATAAACGAAATAACAAAATTTAAATGACCAAATGTTTTATTTAGAAAAATTTTAGAATGCCAATGTATGTGACATCAAATGAACGACTGATCAAAAGTTGCTAAATGCAATTTTAAAATATCAAATCATTACTAATCAAATTACATAATCACAAATGACGACTGAATAAATTTGCTAGATGTAAATATAAGTACCTACCAAATCATAATTAATCAAATTTTATAAATGCGAGCGAAGCGAGCGAATAGACCTAGCCAAACCTTAAAATATTCTATGCATGGTTGATGGTGGGCTTGGTTGACGGAGCCCCGCTTTGCGGGGCTCCTACTTCTGTGTGTTTTATAAAAAAATAACCCTAGTGCCCTACAGTCCCGATTGCATCCAGTTTCTCCTGATATAACAACCGTTACATACCCAATTAGCATTAGTTTAACGCCTATATTATTTGTATTAGCAAACCGGTCATGTTGTGCAAAGGCTTTCTGTATCAGACAGGCCAGGCTATTCGCTAATATTAATATTATTTTTACTTTTTTCAGTTAATCCATTTGATAATTAATAATTTATCCAGTAATCCATTTTGACCTTTAAACGATTTAGTCAAGAGTGTAATAAATAATTTAAACATTGATATTCCAGACTTTGGTCAGCTGAACTTTTGATCAAATGGCCATCGTTATTTTAAACTTTGTTGGTTTGTATTTTGTTCTTTTGAAATTTGCTCAAAGCCGGTTGCATATTAGAAAATCAAAACTTTACGTTTTGATTTTCTAATATGCAACCGGCAAATAATACCTGTAGCGACATCTATGGCGCCACAGAGAAACTAGAAACTGCAAAATCCTGCATCGCGCAATTAGAGTTCTCCGCGCGATTTTTTGACCTTCGAGTTTGGAGGTATGCGGAAGAGAGTGTTAAGTCCCACATACCTCCGTTGTAAAGGGAGGATCCTCCGCAAAGACGGGTGTTATGTCTGGTCAGGGCCGGCAGGGACCGAAATCAGTTATCCGGGTCCGATAACTGATTTCGGACTGTTGTATATGTTCAAATCGCTCGAAAAACTCTAATGCTCTCTGCGCGAAGCAGATTTCGTTGTTTTTAGTTCCTAAGGGGCGCTATAAATGTCGTTACATACCTATTTCAGTTCACCTCTTGCTTCCTCGAGCACTAACATCACTGCCTTCACCGTGTTGGGGTCAGTTTTTTCCACAGAACGACTGCCTAGCTGACCTCCACAACCCAGTAACTAGGTATTACATGGCAAGGCAGGTGTTTAATTAAAGGCTTCTTCTGACTATTCGTTATCTGTCCTAAATATCACAGACAAGACACAAAACAGCGGGTCGAACGAAAAATAACATAAGCGTTAGTTCCCAGTAGCGCTCACGCAGCGATGCATGAATATATCCTGAACGTTTCCTCCTTCCCCGTGAGCCATAGTGGTAACAACAGAGTAAGTTTAGCCCCCGATAATGCGATTCTAGTGGCGTAGTGTCCATAAATATATCCTGAAAATATCAATCTGTCAAACCGATGAGCCGCTCTGGCGATTGAGAGAGATGACATTAGCTTTAGACACAAATAGTGCGTACGCGGCGACGTAGTGTCTAAATAAAACTAATGCTCAAATCTGTTAGTTCAAAAAGCTTTTTGATTCTTATAAACAAAACGCGGATCGAATTGCATCAAAATGTTTTCGTAGCCCATTTTCTCGCTGTCTGTACGTTTTCTTATCTAAGTCTTTGAAAGCCGAGTCTCCTAATAACGTTCTCTTATACCTGCAACAGTTAAGGAACCTGACCTTTTACTTTGTCTATGTTTATCTTACCCATGAGCTGCCCTGGCGGTGACATCAGCGTTAGCTCCCAATAAGGCGCGCGCAGCGGCGTGGTGGCCGTGGTGCGCGGCCGCGTGCAGGGGCGTGTAGCCATCGCGGGTGCGAGCGTTCACTTGGCCGCCCGCCGACATGAGGGCTTTGAGGACCCCGGTGCGGCCTTCTGATGCTGCTAGGTGGACTGGGGTTAGACCTGAAGAGAGAAAAGATGGTTATATAATCGACAATAGAAGTTAGTCCACAGTCAGGACACCAGCCTGACCTCACAGTACAGGAAACCGGGACTGCTTACTCAAGTTTCGTCTCATTTTGAGCCCTGTGAACCGCTAAGACCTGGTTTGTATTAAAACGAGATATTTCTAGAGATTTCTCAGCTAGAAAAAAACTTCGATAGGCCTTAAAATATTTCAAAATTGTAAACGAAACAATTACTTCAACAACAACTTTGTACTTCTAAAATATTTCCTACCATTATTAGCTGGTACATTGACATCAGCCCCTCGTTCGATGAGCATCTCCACGCAATCCTCATGTCCTTCCTGCGCCGCCATGTGAAGAGGTGTGAAGCCTGCCTTAGACTTCACGCTTGGGTCCGCATCTGTATGTAGAAATTTGATTAAATATCTTTTAGTATTAGAGAAAGAGAAAGAGAGTGAGTTAGGACTTTGCCTTTTTACAGACTAGCCACTGTCAGCAACTTCGGTCGCGTAATAATAGAAAATGTTACCATGCTAATATAAGAGTACTTTCGGAATAAATAATATCCTATGTGATGGGGTGCAAAAATTCATTGAAATCCGTTCAGCCATTCAAGCGCGAATAAATAACAAACATACACACACACTTTCAAACTTTCGCTTTTATAATTTTAGTATGATAGATAGAATTTCAGACAGATACGATTAATCAGCTGTTTCATTACATAAATAGATTGATTTCGATATTATAACACTTTCGGAGCCAAGGACCCAGCTTGTCGGGGGTCGTACGATAATACAAAAATCTAAGATAATCAGATTTTGATTCGCCAATCGGGTCCTGGGTATGAACACATGCCAACAATAGCTGCCTACGTATAACGACGACCCGAGACAGGGGCTGTAGGCTCGCGAAAGTGTTAACTAGCAATGCCAGCAATATATTTATACTCATATAAAACTCACCATGTTCAAGTAACGCGAAAGCGATATCAGGATGGTTGTGTCGGCAGGCGATGTGCAGCGCGGAATGACCGTTCTTCGCCAGCGAGTGAGGGGACGCACCTGGAAGGAAGAGTCTAGCTTACTGATACTAGCAGAACTACTTTCTATGAAGTAATATGGGGATTCGGTGATGATTTTAGTTAAAAGAATCGATAATGTACATGAATGAAGAAGTAAGGTCATGTTGATACCACTCTATGGTAGTTGTTAAGATAGCATTCAAAGCAAATAATGTTTGTATTATTACCACGTTTTTAGTTTTGAATGCCATCCTTACGGAATAGAAGTCAAAATGACTAATCTTATTGGAAATTAAGTATAAATACTGTCTAAAAAGGGAGAAATGTATAGTGATGTATGTAGGAACAATAACAACAATTTAGCGAAAGTATCACACATTTTGCTGGTTACTTCGAAGCTATGTCTTTGGTGCTTGATGACTGCTACAATAATTTTGTTTCTGAATTTACAGTGCCATTGTAAACTTTCCTGCCAACATGCCAGTGTCGCCGTACTTAGCGGCTAAGTGGAGCGGAGTGAAGCCTTACCTTTATCTAAGAGAGTGAGTGCTATGTCAGGGTGGCCGTAGTACGTGGCCATGTGTAGCGGCGTGATGTGGCTCCGGCCGGGCGCGTCGGGGCTAGCTCCTCTAGCCAGCAGCAGGCGCGCTACGCCAGTGTCGCCGTACTTAGCGGCTAAGTGGAGCGGAGTGAAGCCTTTGCGTGTTTCTGCTTCTATGGGCGCGTCGTGGTCGAGAAGGATTGAGGCTACTTCTTCTTTGCCTGTTGAGGGTGTGTTTTAGTCAGAATGGTCGTTTGTGTGGTAATATTTTTGGGACTTTTTATACCTCCTAATGGCTTTAAATAGGATCGTACAGTTCAATCTAGCAGCTTGCACAAGCTTGTTACAAAAACTATATTTCTATCATAATACGGTTTTGATAGGTAGATAGATAAAGTAACTACTATATAAGACATGCATAGTTCCTATAAAATTGCACTAGCATGCAAATAATTCACATAGCAATGGTGATTCCCGCTGTTCATGTTCGTGAAACAAAACATTATTTACAAAAAGTTCAAGATACAAATCAAAAGTTGCAGTAGCCGTTTTCTACATGGGTTTCGTCGACAAGATGTTTCTTATGCTTACCCTCTTTAGCCGCAATATGCAGCGGAGTATATCTGTCCTTAGTCGTAGCAGCTACATCAGCGCCATGCTGGACCAATAAGGCTGCAATGTCTGCGTGTCCTAAACGTGCGGCCACGTGTAGGGGGGTTTGTTCTTCACGAGCTCGGGCGTCCACCTGTGGGAAACGAAGACGTTTTTAATACGAAGTTGCAAACGAAATATAACAGAATGGCCAGGATAGTAAAATCGTATAGATAGGTAGATAGACGGTCATGGAATCTATTTGTGTACGTCAAAATTGTAACACATTTATTTCTTTCACAATTATTCTTCACTATTGTTAATTATATGGGCACAGTGGCGGTTTTATTTCAGCGAGTGACTTCTGGCTTGTTCCTCAGCAGCACCCGCACTAGATCTGTCTAATGTGCCCTCGCCGCGAGATGTAAGGGCGCCTTTCCCCTGGCCGTGTATGTCTTACCTTAGCATTGTTCCTCAGCAGCACCCGCACTAGATCTGTCTGATGCGCCCTCGCCGCGAGATGTAAGGGCGCCTCTCCTCTGGCCGTGTATGTCTTACCTTAGCATTGTTCCTCAGCACCACCCGAACTAGATTTTTCTGGTTCGCTCTCTCCGCGAGATGTAAGGGCGCCTCTCCCCTGCCCGTGTTAGTCTTACATTAGCATTGTTCCTCAGCAGCACCCGCACTAGATCAGTCTGGTGCGCCCTCGCCGCGAGTTGTAAGGGCGCCTCTCCTCTGGCCGTGTATGTCTTACCTGAGCATTGATCCTCAGCAGCACCCGCACTAGATCTGTCTGGTGCGCCCTCGCCGCGAGTTGTAAGGGCGCCTCTCCTCTGGCCGTGTATGTCTTACCTGAGCATTGTTCCTCAGCAGCACCCGCACTAGATCTGTCTGGTACGCCCTCACCGCAAGATGTAAGGGCGCCTCTCTTTGCCGTGTATGTCTTACCTCAGCATTGTTCCTCAGCAGTACCCGCATCAGACTGGCGCGCCCTCGCCGCGGGATGTAAGGGCGCCTCACCCCTGGCCGTGTAAGTCTTACCTTAGCATTGTTCCTCAGCAGCACCCGCATTAGATCAGTCTGGTGCGCCCTCACCGCGAGATGTAAGGGCGCCTCTTCCCTGGTCGTGTATGTCTTACCCTAGCATTGTTCCTCAGCAGCATCCGCATTAGATCAGTCTGGTGCGCCCTCACCGCGAGATGTAAGGGCGCCTCTCCCCTGGTCGTGTATGTCTTACCTTAGCATTGTTCCTCAGCAGCACCCGCATTAGATCAGTCTGGTGCGCCCTCACCGCGAGATGTAAGGGCGCCTCTCCCCTGGTCGTGTATGTTTTACCTTAACATTGTTCCGCAGCAGCACCCGCACTAGATCAGTCTGATGCGCCCTCACCGCAAGATGTAAGGGCGCCTCTCCTCTGGCCGTGTATGTCTTACCTTAGCATTGTTCCTCAGCAGCACCCGCACTAGATCTGTCTGGTGCGCCCTCGCCGCGAGATGTAAGGGCGCCTTTCCCCTGGCCGTGTATGTCTTACCTTAGCATTGTTCCTCAGCAGCACCCGCACTAGATCTGTCTGATGCGCCCTCGCCGCTAGATGTAAAGGCGCCTCTCCTCTGGCCGTGTATGTCTTACCTTAGCATTGTTCCTCAGCACCACCCGAACTAGATTTTTCTGGTTCGCTCTCTCCGCGAGATGTAAGGGCGCCTCTCCCCTGCCCGTGTTAGTCTTACATTAGCATTGTTCCTCAGCAGCACCCGCACTAGATCAGTCTGGTGCGCCCTCGCCGCGAGTTGTAAGGGCGCCTCTCCTCTGGCCGTGTATGTCTTACCTGAGCATTGATCCTCAGCAGCACCCGCACTAGATCTGTCTGGTGCGCCCTCACCGCGAGTTGTAAGGGCGCCTCTCCTCTGGCCGTGTATGTCTTACCTTAGCATTGTTCCTCAGCAGCACCCGCACTAGATCTGTCTGGTACGCCCTCACCGCAAGATGTAAGGGCGCCTCTCCCTTTGCCGTGTAAACCTCAGCATTGTTCCTCAGCAGTACCCGCATCAGACTGGCGCGCCCTCGCCGCGGGATGTAAGGGCGCCTCTCCCCTGGCCGTGTAAGTCTTACCTTAGCATTGTTCCTCAGCAGCACCCGCATTAGATCAGTCTGGTGCGCCCTCACCGCGAGATGTAAGGGCGCCTCTTCCCTGGTCGTGTATGTCTTACCCTAGCATTGTTCCTCAGCAGCATCCGCATTAGATCAGTCTGGTGCGCCCTCACCGCGAGATGTAAGGGCGCCTCTCCCCTGTTCGTGTATGTCTTACCTTAGCATTGTTCCTCAGCAGCACCCGCATTAGATCAGTCTGGTGCGCCCTCACCGCGAGATGTAAGGGCGCCTCTCCCCTGGTCGTGTATGTCTTACCTTAACATTGTTCCGCAGCAGCACCCGCACTAGATCAGTCTGATGCGCCCTCACCGCAAGATGTAAGGGCGCCTCTCCCCTGGTCTGTATGTCTTACCTTAGCATTGTTCCGCAGCAGCACCCGCACTAGATCAGTCTGGTGCGCCCTCGCCGCGAGATGTAAGGGCGCCTCTCCCCTGGTCTGTATGTCTTACCTTAACATTGTTCCGCAGCAGCACCCGCACTAGATCAGTCTGATGCGCCCTCACCGCAAGATGTAAGGGCGCCTCTCCCCTGGTCTGTATGTCTTACCTTAGCATTGTTCCGCAGCAGCACCCGCACTAGATCAGTCTGGTGCGCCCTCGCCGCGAGATGTAAGGGTGTCTCTCCCCTGGTCTGTATGTCTTACCTTAGCATTGTTCCGCAGCAGCACCCGCACTAGATCAGTCTGGTGCGCCCTCGCCGCGAGATGTAAGGGTGTCTCTCCCCTGGTCTGTATGTCTTACCTTAACATTGTTCCGCAGCAGCACCCGCACTAGATCAGTCTGATGCGCCCTCACCGCAAGATGTAAGGGCGCCTCTCCCCTGGTCTGTATGTCTTACCTTAGCATTGTTCCGCAGCAGCACCCGCACTAGATCAGTCTGGTGCGCCCTCGCCGCGAGATGTAAGGGTGTCTCTCCCCTGGTCTGTATGTCTTACCTTACCATTGTTCCGCAGCAGCACCCGCACTAGATCAGTCTGGTGCGCCCTCGCCGCGAGATGTAAGGGTGTCTCTCCCCTGGTCTGTATGTCTTACCTTAGCATTGTTCCGCAGCAGCACCCGCACTAGATCAGTCTGGTGCGCCCTCGCCGCGAGATGTAAGGGTGTCTCTCCCCTGGTCTGTATGTCTTACCTTAACATTGTTCCGCAGCAGCACCCGCACTAGATCAGTCTGATGCGCCCTCACCGCAAGATGTAAGGGCGCCTCTCCCCTGGTCTGTATGTCTTACCTTAGCATTGTTCCGCAGCAGCACCCGCACTAGATCAGTCTGGTGCGCCCTCGCCGCGAGATGTAAGGGCGCCTCTCCCCTGGTCTGTATGTCTTACCTTAACATTGTTCCGCAGCAGTACCCGCACTAGATCAGTCTGATGCGCCCTCACCGCAAGATGTAAGGGCGCCTCTCCCCTGGTCTGTATGTCTTACCTTAGCATTGTTCCGCAGCAGCACCCGCACTAGATCAGTCTGGTGCGCCCTCGCCGCGAGATGTAAGGGTGTCTCTCCCCTGGTCTGTATGTCTTACCTTAGCATTGTTCCGCAGCAGCACTCGCACTAGATCTGTCTGGTGCGCCCTCGCCGCGAGATGTAAGGGTGTCTCTCCCCTGGCCGTGGCTGCGTCAGCGGTAGCACCAGCGCCTACCAGCACTAGTGCGATGTTCATGCAGCCCATGAAGGAAGCTACGTGTAACGGTGTCAAACCGGATTCTGTTGTTGCTGATTTACCTATGGGATGGAGATGGGTTTATGAGAAAAAATATTTCATAGTTTTATATCTGTCTAAAGTTTGTAAGTCAAGTGTAGTGAATCTAAAATGGTGTCACCAGTACATTTTTATTCTAAATCTATTAGAATTACAACAATTCCACTTGGAGTTCTCTTACTATTTATGATTGATGATAAATAGAGTATATACTCATACGCCGCTGTCTGAAACTATGAGCCTGTAGAGGGTGTAAAGTTCCGCTAACCTCTATTGAAAAGGGAGGATCCTCCGACCAGACTGGTGTTCTGTCTGGTCCGAGTAACTGCAGTTGTTGTTTTGATTGTTGTATAATATTCTAATCACGCGTAGAAGTCTGATACCACGATTTTATCCTTTAGTTCATATGTCACGGAGGTATAGGTGTCGCTACAAGCCTTTGGAACGCAACTCTCCTCGTTCGACCAATATAAATTATACCAAGCAGCATTTTTGGCAACGAAGCAGTTTTAGAGTGTAGTCGCTTATTAGTATTCCATCGTTATTATTAGAAAACGATATCTGTAGAAGTTAAAAAAGAGACAAATCATTGATGAATTCAACTCACTAGCGCCATATTTGAGCAGTAACTCGACAACTTTGAGTCTGTTCTTCTTGCACGCGATGTGCAGCGGAGTGAACCCGTTGAGTGCTCGAGCGTTTGCGTCCGCGTTCCTGTCTAGAAGGAGTTTTGCAACCTATAACATAAAAATAGAAACTGTCATTCAAAAATCTACTTAATTTTTTAGAAGGTTCGGTTGAAATTCCCTTGACGCTAAACGAAGGATGGATGAAGTATATATTTAACTTAATAATATCGTAATTTGTGAATTACCATTTTATCATTACTACTACTAATACATTCTCCCCGATTCACTTGAAAGTGAAACCAACTCTATTGAATGATTTTTAAGCTTGACTGTACCTTGACATGGCCGCAGTGAGCAGCGACGTGTAACGCCGTCAGGTAGTCGACAGTGACGTCATCGATGGGCGCGCCTTCTGCCAGTAGAACCTTGGCTGTCTCTACGTGTTCGCCTTGCACGGACATGTGGAGAGGAGTCAGACCATTCTGGGAAAGATAAAAATAGAATTTTATTAATAAACTACCATTTTTTTCAAGAAATCGTTCACGTGAATTTTGTACTTTCTCCGACATAAAATACGGTGAATGAGAACATCTTTCAAGGCGTCTTTCGGGATCGCTAATTGCTATAAAATTTACCTTGGTTTTACTAGTGATGGGCGCGCCATGCTGCAGCAGACGAGACACAACATTGCTGTGTCCCGACCGCGCCGCGCAGTGCAGAGGAGTAAGACCGTCGCGAGTTACTGCTGCTATGTTAGCACCTGGAACAAGAGACATATTGTGTTATTGGTACCGCTTATGAACTTTTGATTACTACGGAAAACAGAAGATAGTTATTTACTAAGTTAATCTTATTTTCAGATTATAATTCCGAATAAATCCGTGTTACGCTCACAAATCATATTTTAGTAAACATAGAATCTGATACTGACAAAATGCAAAAAACTTAAGAAAATTTGTATTTTTAGGGCTGCCCTGCTTTCTTGTTACTCTACACTTTTTAAATATTCCTTCATTCATATGCACAGTATTCTGTATTTCTTAATGAAGGTTTAGAGGTTAGTCTCGATTTGGAAAAAAAGGATTAGCTTTTTTGTTAGGTCGCGGTCACGTCAACTTTAGAGAACCATTGACTTATCCCGGCCCTGGCTTAGCTAGAAGGTAGCTAGCTGGAAGGTAGGTAGGAGCTAGGTTAGCCAAGCAAGCAACATGCGTATTGTAAACTTCAAGTTTTCAATAATTAATAATTAAAAATAGAGAGGCTCAAGTAAAGATTTATAAACGTTATTTATAAATCTTTACTTGAGCCTATCTATTTTTTATTACGGCCACTTAAACAACACAAGTACAAGTTTTATTAGTCATATCATTAATCAGTATAATAGAGTTTTCAATTTCTTTGCATAAATATAATAAAATAAGCAATTGTTAAAGTATCAAGAATATTGCTCAAGAATGCAACATTCTTACAGCGAGTGACAGCAACTAAACTGCGTGTGACCTACCAAACTTTCATAGATTATTAAACTACTTAATGATGCTGAAATATCTCGAATACATTACCGAAAAAAACTCGGAACTTTCATTAAAAAAACATCGAACAGAACAATTTTTCAACTTCATATTCACGACAGGAGCGCTTCACGCGAGACAAATTGCCGAATTATAACAGAAACAGTTTGAAATAACAATTTATTATATCTGTCAATGTCTACAGCTGTCAAGTTGAATGTGAATGATGCTTGATTGACAGCATTTCGTGAAGAATGCCCAATTAAAACGAAAATTCCGACATTATATGATATTTCAATCACATACGAAACACAATTAGATGGTCGCGTGTTTACTTAAAAATGTGAACATATGTAATTATTGAGTCGCCGATGAAAATATTACGTTTTGATTTATGTGATTAGTTAATACAAATGTGTTTTCGTTCCTTAGTTTTAAATAGCGAGAAATTCTTTGGATGCCTGCCGCATTACAGCAGTTACCTGCACACATCAATCAATCATTACTTGAAAAGATTATTTAAGCAGACATGCGATGTTCCTGACACGAGAACTGAATGCTAACGAAGTATTAATTTCTTTGGACCAAGTATGATGCCCTGCGTACACCAAATGTATCGAGCAAATTGGCATTAGACATGTCTTGATTTAACTAAGCTTGTAAACGAATGGATAGTAGTTTTTTTTTTTTGTAAAAAATATTTTGTAGCGTTCAAGACACCAAATTTTACAAGAGCGACTAATGTAGCTGTGTTTTGCGTTTAAAAGTTGATCAATATAAATGTAGCTTTTAGGGAAAACTACTTAGCGTAATATACAATTAGGGGTCAAAAGTGCAGTTGGACTCTCAACAACGCTAAAGTGTATTATTATTTTTTTATAGAAGAGGGTCAATGGTTCACGACTAATTTAATATGTAGTATACAGTGAAACATATTGAATTAACTAGAAATAAATTAGTTGTGAACCGTTCAATACCACAAAGAAATTTTAGACACTTTTGCATGGTAGAGTGCAAATGCACTTTTGACCCCTGACCATACCTAGGGCATCAAAATTGTTAGTCCGAAAAAAATCTGATTTCTAAAGTTGACCCTTGAATTTGCCTCTCAAAGAAGTACTTGTCCTGTCTACATTTGGAATAATTGGGTAAAAATATTGTCCTATTGGACCCTAAACCCGCCGCCAGCAGCGCGCGCGCCACGCCCACGTTGCCGTAGTGCGCGGCTATGTGTAGCGGTGTGACCGCTGTATACACAACTCACCATTCTCCACCAGCAGGTCTAGCATAGCGAGCTGCCCCCACTTGCTAGCCACGTGCAGCGGCGTGATGTTGTGCTTAGCCGCCCGGCCGGCGTCTGCGCCCGCCGCCAGCAGCGCGCGCGCCACGCCCACGTTGCCGTAGTGCGCGGCTATGTGGAGGGGGGTGAAACCGGACTTTGAGCACGCGTCGGGGTTGTGTTCGTTCTGGAAACAGAATTTTAAAATTATAGGGAGGTGATCCACGCCAAGTTTTAGCAAGGATTCAATGGCGATACAATCGTGATGCAGTCGTACATGCACACCGATGCAGTTGCGCGTTGCAAATGCGACAAACTGCAAAAGTAGCGACGCAGCGGTTCGGCGTTCACGGAAAACTTTACTGGATTGATGCAAAGAATAAATACAATACTTGACAAACAAGTAATGCTGTTGTGTTGATTTTTTTTAATGATATAAACTAGTGCTTGACTGCGATCCCACCTGATAGTAAGCAGTGACGCAATCGTTGATGGTGAATCCCTTATATTTCTTTTATATATATTTTGTTCTAGTATATTGTCTTTTAAAATCAAATTACTTCACAGAAGGTATAAAAAGTAGAGTATTCAGCACGGGGATAAAGCTGTATTTGTCTTGGGCAGCTAGAATTCCTCACTTCACTCAGATTTCTATTTTGACTTTCTCGCAGTGCTCGGGAGTTAATTACATAAATCCCTCACTGCGTTCGGGATTTAAACTTAACAAACTTCGTTACCTTCGGAACTCAACATGCCGCCCGCGATTTTAAGACACTACTTTATCCCCTAGTCACATACTTAATTTACTATTATTTTTCTTACGTGTTATTAATTTGACTTCAACTGACTAAAAATACTTTATTGCTGTCATCGATGCATTTACTCATCTAGCGTGACTATTTATTTATAGCCTAATTCTTTGTTGTAGGTAGACTTAAATTTATTTGCGAGTATAGCAGTGGTATGAACATTTTTTTTTGCTATGTTAACTATATATCTTATCTATATATTGTGTTGTTTAATTCACTATACACTACACACACACAAAGTCCTATATTATGTAGGTATATTATAACGGTGGACGAGGTACATATTCTTTTCGATTTATCAACGCTGCGTAAGTGTGTCTGTGGCATCACAGAGTGCCCTCTTAAAATAATATGTTATTATGCTGAGGCACTTAGCCTATTAGGCATTGTACGGTTTTTTTTTTGCTCGTATTTTCAAATTTTTTCTTAATAAATAAATGTGGTACAAATAATCATCTTTTCTTTCTTTCTTCTTTTGAAAAAAGATCCAGCCTGCAAGGTTTAAGCTACAGCTAGTGCGTTACAGTACGACTAATTCGATAATCCAACACCGCCTTACAAAACAAAACTTTTCGAACTAAGTGTATTAATTGGAAAACTAGTTAGATAACAAATGTGTTTTTCTTACAAATTCCGCATATCTACTAATATATTATACGATAGTTGGAGTCAGTGTTTCCTGATAGCTATAACCTGAGGCTCCGTGAACCAAGAGTGAATAGGTTACTTCTGGGTAAGCGTATTCCATCGTCAATCACATCTGCGCTTACCATCAGGTGAAATATCGGTCCTATCATTAATCTACAATAAATTATGAAGAGGTAAGGTTTGTTTTTTTTTGTTTGTAGAAGATAATCTCTGAAAGTTCTGGTCCGATTGCTAAAATTTTTTCACCGATAGAAAGCTGCTTTATTCCTAAGTGACATAGGTATATTTTATGCACGCGGGCGATGCTGTGGGCAAAAGCTAGTCTAATATATAAAAATCTCGTGTCAAAGTTTTTCTGATCGAACTCCTCCGAAACGGCTTGACAGATTTTTATAATATTTTATTGTATAAGTACATTAGATAGGTCTGAGAATAGGTCGTAGGCTATGTTTTACTCTTTAAGCTTCGCCCCCCATTTTCCATTCTTTGATAATGTTTAAACGGCAGCATAACATTTGCCGAATCAGCATCATCATCATTTGCGATCTTGAGATAATAAGCTCATAACTTGGTGTTTTCTCACCAAGCTTTTTCTCGCAAAATCGCTAGTAAATGTATTGAAGATAAGTTACCTCAAGCAGCAGTGTGGCAGCTTTGACGTCATTCTTCTTGGCCGCGATATGCAGGGCGGGCAGTCGCACCTTCCCGCGCGTGTCCGACTCGAGTAACTCGGCGACCACTCGGTCGTGACCTTGTTGCATGGCTACTGCTAGAGGAGTGAAGCCGTCCTGAAAAGGTAGATAATAACAAATACTTTAGTCAGATAGCACGAAAGAAACAGTCATAAAAACATTTCGAAGTATTTTTGTATGAGACACACTTTGATTAGCGTTAATATTTTTAGTTTTATAAATAGGTATTCTTTTTTTTATTACGTAGTTGTTTACTCTTCCTGTTTTTGTATTTATTTATAATAAGTGAGGCAACTGTCATGCATACAGATTTTATCTTAGCAATTTAAATTCTACATATAAATGGTAATCCGTGAACAGCACTGTGGGCGGCTACATTAATATTTAAGATTATGTTTTTATAATGTAGATGTTTGTTGTTCCTTATCAATTACATTAAAACCTAAAGAAAAGTAATATTCAAAAGAAGTATAGAGTAGTTCGGCGCCATCTAGTGAGCATAGCCACGCTCGGGCTCGTAGCTTTCACCTTAAAGCTTCTGCTTATTCCGTTTAAATGGAGATAAATAATGATCGAAGATGACCAAAACGAGTAAGATTTCTGAATTCCTATAGACCGCTTGTTCAGATATAGGTGCATTGTCTGATGTCTCATATAAAATTCCACATCCTACCACATATTTCGATTCAAAATACTCCAAAAATGTTCGTAACAAGCAAAGGATATAGAGGTATCAATCTGTTCAGGCTTTGTCCCAATATGCTGGGGTTGGCTTACCAGGTCATTTTGAATTAAACAACTTCTAACTTTGTTATGAACCGAGAAAACACCACGAAAACGCTTCTTTATGACGATATAAGATTTTTCGCAAATACTCGTAAGTAGCTTAATAGAAGAAGAAGGTAAAAGATGGTGGCTCTAAGGAAGAATAGTATGGAAAAACTTTTGTTTGGGTCAGACACAGCACAACAGTTACAAATACTAAGTAAAAAAAAAAACAAAGTACAGAATGTGCCGAGCGTGCCCGTACCGAAAGGGTGACCACCTCAGCATTTACTGGGCGTCAGTCACCCAGCGCTGGTTTTCAGTTGGCACCCCATATGACACACGGGCATGGTTAAACTAAATATTGATATTAAGCAAAGATCTGTGATTCTCACCTCTGTAGCAAGAGTCTGGCTGGCCCCTGCAGCGAGCAGCATCTTTACACACCCTGCATGGTTCTCCTGTGCCGCCATATACAGCGGGGTGAAGCCTGCCGCGGACTGCGCGTCGGCCTTCGCCCCCGCCGCCAGCAGCGCTCGCGCGACTAACTCCTGGCCCGCGAGACATGCTATGTGCAGTGCTGTGTTTCCTGGAAAGAGAACATGGTTGATGAGGCTTTATAGATATGGCAAAGTATTCAGTAGGTATTTTTAAACGTTGCTCCTGAATTTCGGCTGGAATACTTCATTGTTTCTTATGGACTGATTTTGTTCAGACAGCTACATTAATTAAGTAAGTGTAAAATGCCCTATCACATTAAAATACCTTAGAAAATGGGATTACTACTTGATAATGCTGTCCGCACCAATGATCTTACCTTTTTTAGTAGCGGCATCGACTGTGGCGCCACGCTTTAATAGCTCCTCGACCACGGAGATGTGTCCATCTTTAGCGGCCAGGTGAAGCGCATTCAGCCCGTTCTGGGGAAAAAGAAACAAGTGAACATCATTAATATGAACAGAGGAATAAAGGTTATCAGAATTGGTAAAGTGAGTAAGATTGGAACATATTAGGAAAAAGGTTTTTACTAGAGAAGAAGCAAGTGTAAATGATCAATAGACAATCAGAATAAAGTGTTACTTTGCGAGTATAGTAGTATCGGTAAGAATTGCAGTCAACCTGTCAACTACCACAGAGTAAGGTATAGTTTGTGCTATTAATTAAAATGGTGAATTGATTAATGTGAAGATGAAAGACTAATTATCATTACTGTAGTAGTACTCAAAATTTAGGTACATTTTAAAACCGTGCCTTTTTTGTTTTTGCTGTCGGGGAGAAACCTTCAAAAGGTGCCTGAGGTTTTGGAGACAAGATATGTCGAATTTTTGCTTCACTAAAATCATCATAGTGATCATCATGAGCCCATAGAAGGGGCCTTCGACCTCTTAAAAGACCACCCGCGATTCTCCTCTATAGGTACAACTCCTATTAGGGCACAGTCTTTGGAGAGACTGGTAAAGGGGTGTTCACTGCGCTTTGCAGTCAGTGCACGTCAGCACTTGACCACTATGCCACCGTTTTTCTTGAGGTCAATCGGCGGGATCTGAGCGACCGCGACCCCGATTTAAAGAAGAAATTATTCAAAAGAACAGATTTTCAGTCTGCTAGGAACAATGGCTTACGATAGACGCTAAATGGTAGCACAATAGGTAATTACTAAGAGATTGTCTAGATAAAATGTGAAAGGCGTTTTAGCAGGATTCATCCTAAAACCGCTTTTGCGTGGGTCGGCGTTTTGTCTAGATATTTCTTTGGAACGTCCTTATTTAAATTTTCGAGATAAGTGCCCCGTTACCCAACAGTCAGTGACTTATCTGTGTGTTCGATTCCGCTTCAAATAATAGCGCTCTTTTGAAATGTAAATAATATCTAAAGTTAAACAGAGCGAATAAAATAATTATGATCTAACATTGATAGCTTAGTTTGACTCAAAACGATAAGTTGAATATGTTTACCATACCATGTTTCATTAAAAATATAAATATATATATATGTCGGAACCTTGCATCATGACGTCTGTTAATCAATTAGTGTGACCAGTTTATTTGATTATTATTCTTCCAAATAATTTGTAACGGAAACGTCAAGTACTACACTTGGGTAAGGTCGATTCACGTGGCAGCACTGGTTGTATGATTACCGATTGACACATGACGTTTGTTACGTGACGTTTGACCTTTTAAAACGTCAGTCGAGGCTTGCGGTAGAGAGAGGACAGTGTCACTGGACATTCGAGTTTGAAGCGTAAGCGTCAACGGTCGTTGCCACGTGCTATCGAACTTGCCGCGTTTTCCGTCTTGATAATCCGTCTGTATCTGTGCCATCCGTTGTTATTTTAAATCTTAAATTAAATCTAAAGACTAATAAGGTGTTTTACTGTGTCTACCTAATTGTATTTACGGACATTTAACGATGGCTGACCCGTCTGATAACGAGGCGACCCATCAGGTCCCGTTATCAGAAGTGGGATTAGAAAACGCCAGCCCACGTGCTCGTAATAGTGATTTCACTGATGTGAATAGTGATGAAAAGTGGCAGCAACTACTAATGCAGCAGAATAAGAACTTTGAGATGCTTGTTCGTGCCATCAAGACGCCATCGTTACCTATGGAGTTGCGATTACCCGATTTTGACCCCGATAAATCGGATGTGGATGCACGTGCATGGATTTCAACCGCTAGCCTGTGTATTAACGATGAATATCGCCAGGGTACGCAGTTAATGGTTGCTTTGAGCCGTGCCTTGAAGGGCCAAGCTTCCACGTGGCTGTCAACAGTGTCGTTTCCGGGAATGACGTGGAGCGACTTCAAGGAGCTATTCATTCAAAGGTACGATTGTCCTGAAACTGTTGCCTCGTTTTTGATAAATTTGAATGAACGTAAGCCCAAAGAAAACGAATGCTTAGCTACCTACGCCGCCTCGTTAATGACTTCCATTATGTCAAGATGGAAAGATTTGACGACTGAACAGCTTGCTATCGCTACAGTTTTGGCACATGTTTCCCGCTTCGATAGACGTGTTCAGCGACTATCATTTACGACCGAAGTAACTACCCGCAATCAGCTACAACAAGAGCTCAAGGCTGTCTCGTTCCTCAAACGAAAAACTGGTAGTGATTATGACATGGTGGATCCGAAGAAGACACGCGCCGGCCACACTTCTACTCCATTAAAGTGTTTTTACTGTGGGAAGTTGGGTCACAAGTCTACAGTCTGCCTATCAAAGAGACGAGATATGAGAAGACCAGATGACCGTTCGAGTTCTCAGCAAGCCAAGAACTACTCCTCGAAGTCGCAGTCATCTGCGACGAAGCCTGCGATCACCTGCTTTCGTTGCCAAGGCCAGGGCCACTATGCGTCAAACTGCACTAAGCAACGCAGCCAGGGGAGCAGCAGCGAGGCCGGATCTGATGCAGCCAAGCAGAAACGTGTCGACCTGTGCTCTGTCAGTACGCCTGTTGGACGGCTACGTCATAGTGGTGAGCAGTTTTCATTTTATTATGATTCTGGTGCAGAGTGCTCATTGATTAAGGAGTCTGTTGCTACTAAACTTAGTGGTAAAAGAATTAACAATACTGTAACTATGATAGGTATAGGTCAAACCTTTGTGCACTCTACTATACAGATACTATCGGTCGTTATCATTGATGACATAAATTTAGAAATTCTTTTCCATGTTTTACCTGACTATTGCTTACGTCACGACATTATGGTAGGACGTGAAGTTCTAAAACAAGGCATAGCGATTCACATGTCTGCTGAAAGACTGGTTTTCGTAAATGAGCATGTTGTTCAGCTGTGTGAATCTCGTTCAAACGAGGTTGTGAATCTCGATGCAATTGATACAGACGTACCATTGTCAAACCGAGGTGAGTTGATGGACATTTTAAAATCTTTCGAGTGTTCTTTCGCGAATGGTGTTCCTTTTAGGCGTGCTGATGCTGAACCGATGCATATACGATTGAGGGATCCTCACAAGACGGTGAATAGGCGTCCCTATCGTTTGAGTCCACAGGAGCGACAGGTTGTTCGGGATGGTTGTCTTGAATGGCTGTCAGACGCCGCGTTGGTGGTTTTGAATGCCTGTCAGTCGCCGCGTTGGTTGTCTTGGAGGCCTGTCAGACGCCGGGATGGTTGTCTTGAATGGCTGTCAGACGCCGCGTTGGTGGTTTTGAATGCCTGTCAGTCGCCGCGTTGGTGGTTTTGAATGCCTGTCAGTCGCCGCGTTGGTTGTCCTGAATGCCTAAGAGACGCCTGGATGGTTGTCTTGAAAGGCTGTCGGACGCCACGTTGGTTGTCTCCAATGGCTGTCGAACGCCGGAATGGTTGTCTTGAGAATGCCTGTCAGACGCTGGGATGGTTGTCTTGAAGGGTAATAAAACTATCAGACGCCAGACGGAGGTTTTCTTGAGTCATTGACGGATTTTAGAAAGAGGTTGTTCTGATGTTTATTTGTTTTCATATTAAGTTCTGTTAGACAGATTAGTTTTCTGTCTTGTTGTGATAATCTAAGTTTGTTACTTAAGAGAATATTTAATATTGTCATTAAGAAGTTTCAAAGTAGTGAGATCTCTTAAATCTGAATTTCGAAATAACCAAAATTTGTAAATTGATTACTGATGATGATTAATAAAGATTATGTTGAGAGTATTCGAGTTCGCCTATCATTGGTCAGGTTGGCCGAGCGAGTGGACGCATTTACTGTGTGAACTTTTTGTTATAGGTACCTCACACGAGGACGTGTGAGATGTCAGGACGGCCGTGTCGGAACCTTGCATCATGACGTCTGTTAATCAATTAGTGTGACCAGTTTATTTGATTATTATTCTTCCAAATAATTTGTAACGGAAACGTCAAGTACTACACTTGGGTAAGGTCGATTCACGTGGCAGCACTGGTTGTATGATTACCGATTGACACATGACGTTTGTTACGTGACGTTTGACCTTTTAAAACGTCAGTCGAGGCTTGCGGTAGAGAGAGGACAGTGTCACTGGACATTCGAGTTTGAAGCGTAAGCGTCAACGGTCGTTGCCACGTGCTATCGAACTTGCCGCGTTTTCCGTCTTGATAATCCGTCTGTATCTGTGCCATCCGTTGTTATTTTAAATCTTAAATTAAATCTAAAGACTAATAAGGTGTTTTACTGTGTCTACCTAATTGTATTTACGGACATTTAACGATGGCTGACCCGTCTGATAACGAGGCGACCCATCAGGTCCCGTTATATATAACATGACATAAGCGGGTAACGGTTTTTGTTCCTGTTGAAATCTCGGAAAGTAAGACAGTAGTAACATTACGATTGCGATGATGTTACTTAAAAGGGCAAGGCTTGGTAGTTCTCACACATTTAGTGTGAGAACTACCAAGCCTCAGTATCAGCACCACTGTACAATGGGTGGTTTTTATTGTAACGCAAAGGGCTCTTAGAAGCAGCTAATGTTAAATGTTCCAGTGGACATATAATAAGATCATATGCCAATAAATATTGCTAAATGTATAATTAAGTCATTTATTACTAGGTTTATTTGTATTTAGCGTCTTTTTTATAATGTGAATGTGAGAACTCTGCTGACCCATAGACTACATCCATTACGAACCACTTTTTTTTTAAATTATACTTATTTCGTACTGCTATGTTGACTGGTCTCATACTTATTCATATTGTAAAGATCATTTCATTTTTAAAGAGGAACTAGTATCTTGCTGGTCATTGGCTTTTCCATAAGAAAGCACCAATTGGAACCATGTTCTATCTTCTGACGTTTTTAAGTGCCTATGTGAAATAAAATATTATGAATCTTGAATTCGATCTAACCGAATACATACTTTAATAACAGACCTTCAAACAGCAATACTTTTACAATTAACAGAAATATCTATGGAAGCATAGACCTTGAACGTGGCCCCCTTATGTCACGAATCAGCCACGCTGATTGGATGACGCGACCGCGTGACAGTTCCGCATACAGGCTGCACTTGATCTACTCATACTCAGTGAAACTGTTTCATTAAGGGTTTTTTTACATAGCATGGCCAGGATGACAGCAGGACGAAAATATGTATCTTTAAGATGAGAGAAAAGGATAGATTTAATTCCGTCCAGCCCGTTCCATCATCGGACCACCAGATGTACGGCGTTGCGCCACCTTTATATGGTAGACATTCCACCCATACGCACAAAACGTTTTAGGAACACATTCATAGTGCGTACAGTTAGAAAGAAAGAAAGAAAGAAAGAAAGAAAAATATTTTATTTGGCACACATGGGTACACACACTGTAAAAACAAAATTTAAGACAACTAAGAAGAAGAAAAAAACAATGTGTGTCTCTCGGCTGCGCCAAATAGGTCCAGTTCAGCAAAAATGCCAGACAACTACATGGTAGTCAGTGGTAGTTGCCTGACGCTGGTTTTCAACTGAACCTTATTTAGAGTGAACGGCAGTTATTTACTTATTAGTGTTATGTGTAATGTATAAGTATTATGTGTAAGGTTATTAAATATATATAAATAATAATGTGTGATAAATGATAAATAGTAAACAGGTGTTTAGCGTCAGATGTGTACGAAATAATAACAATAAAAAATATTAAAAAAAATAAAAAAATGTCACCAAATTTAACAAGACATGAAGAAATGAGCAGTCAATGGTGCCCAGGGAATCTTTACCATCTATATACTGCGGTTATGTATAAGCCATTTTATATTTCCGTGCAACATTTTCCTTACAGCAGATCCTACCGTTCTTAAAATTCACTGTAGGCAATTTATATAAATGAGACATTAAGAGTGACTAAATCTAGTTTCCTTTGCGCATCTATCAGGTACTGCCGTAAACGCGTTCTGAAGGTATGGATATTGCCCAGTACTCTTAATGGTGGTGGAATATTATTCCACACCTTAGAAGCTGCGTATCGGAAACTGCCTTTGAAAACTGCTGTCCAGTTAAGGTCCTCTCCTGAGTGGAATTCCCTGCCGGAGTCTGTGTTACCTAATAGCTGCAACCTAACTTAAAGACTTAAGTTACGAGTGAATAGGTTACATCTAGGCCCTCTTAATCGTCTTTGTAGTAGTCACTTCCTCTCTACACATGTGAACATGATAAAGAGGCATCGCATCACTTAGGTATCAATCATCTTTCACACTGACCATCCACTATTTCAAAAGTCCTAAAGCATTTATTCTTTAGGACTTTTGAAATAATTATAAATAATATATTTAAAATAATATATTTAACCATTCACAGGCACTTTTAAATTGTCAAGAAATCAGAAAAATTAAGCTAATTGCACACTCTAAATCGAAGATCTCTAAGGAGAAGAGACATGATTTAAAAGGGCATTCGTTCTGTTTCTTGCACGAAGAAACAGAACGAATGCCCTTTTAAATCACGTTTTACAAATTCTTGGTTACATATTTTTCGTTGCTTCTATTATTATTGGACAACATAGTCTGAAAAGAATTATAAATAAATAATTTAAAAAAGTAATTCAAAATATATAAAAATTAAAATATGCTGCCAGTAGCTTATTTTAAATATTGAAGAGATTATTAAATGACGGCGCCCGTACTTTGTTCATGACGAGTGTATTAACAGCACTCAGCTCAACCATTATGAATTGGAATGATCCAACGAGCCGTCAACATTTGAGTGAGCATAACAAACTCTCAACTACCATGTTTTTTCAGTCTTTCCGGATTCTTATAGCCATTAAACACAATCAACCCAAAGACAAGACTTAATGAAATTTTCAAGACCAACACTATTAAATTGACAGAAATATGTATCTATGGAAGTATAGACCTTGAACGTGGCCCCCTTATGTCACGAACGAGCCACGCTGATTGGTGACGCGTCGGCTGTCAGTTCCGCATACAGACTGCAATCGATCCACTTAATAAAATTGTTTGTCGGAATGTTTGGATACAAATTCGATCAAGTCATCGGTGTTTGTAAACAGTGACTAATGTGTTAACAGAACAGGCGCCACGAGCTCTTAACGAGATACATTTGACGACCTAAACTGAACTTTTAAAGGGATGAATCTATACACCACTAGTTTTTAATTAGTACAAATATTTAAAGGGCTTATTAGAAAAGGGCAAGAGTCAAACAAAAGATCGAAACAACACAACGAGCCATGGAGAAAAGTAAATTAAATATAAGGAAAATACACAAAATAAGAAGTGAAGTCATTAGATAAAAAACAAAAATAACTGATGCACTCACGCAAGCCCTAAAATTGAAATGGCAATGGGCTGGCCACGTATCACGCTACAAAGACGGTAGGTGAACACCACGGAGGGCCAGATGGGAAAAGAAGAGAAGGAAGACCAAAAAGAAGGTGGGCTGACGATTTAATTGATACAGCAGGAAATTATTGGCAAAATATAGCAAGTGACAGGGACAAATGGAAGGAATTGGAGGGGCCCATATCCCAACGAACTTACTAACCTAGATAATAAGGATAAACTACTAACAAATTAAAAATGAAAATAGTACTTAGAAGTAAACTTTAAAATGTTATGTTAAGGGTAATGGGAAATAAAGGCGATTTTATTTTATTTATTAGAAAAGGTCTTGTTATTATTTATGTAAAATCTCAATAAATAATATTCATAAACAGCAAAGTTATTAGCGTATGTTTATATTCCAAATGTCACTCAATTTATAGAAATATTGTACAGGCTATCTCACAGATTGTAACTGAATAAATGGCGATCAAAATGGAAAAACAACTGCGCAAAAAACAACTGCGTTTCTTGTAGCAAATGTTATGAATGATTTATTCAATTATGAATTTACCAATTATGACCAATTTTCGTGGAAAATTTTGGGATTTCGTTTTTTTTTACTTTTGACTACACAAATGTGATCAGTAACGGATACAGATAGAGCCCCGATTTTTTTGTAATAAGAAAATAGGGGTGTGTAGAGTGTATAGCTCCATGGCTCTTTCTCGCTCGCACGCTCGACATTTTAACACTTCATGGTTGGACCCCTGGACTTTTGAGTGCAAGTTCATCGTTAGACTTTAAAAGAGGTTTTGATCACCGAGTTTATTTTGGTGTTTCTTTTTAGGGTTCCGTACCTCAAAAAAAAAAAACGGAACCTTTATAGGATCACTTTGTTGTCGTCTATCTGTCTGTATGTCTGTTAAGACCCTTTATCTCAGGAATGCGTGGATGTAACGAGTTGAAATTAAAACCATATACTCAGGTCTGCGGACCCTTGAAACTGTGAAAAATCTAACTTCTAAGTTAACGAAAAAAAATATACGGCCGTTTATGTCACAAACAAAAAACGTGTATTTCGACAGTCTCAAGGAAATCAAAATTCAAAGGGTTATACTTCCCGTTGACCTAGAAACCTGAAATTTGGCATGAAGCAAGGTCTCACAGTACAAGTATAGGAAAAAATCTGGAAACTGTAAATTTGTGGTTACGTCACAAAAAAAAAACCTTTTTTGGCGATTCGGAAAAATTTTCGTAATACAATTCGGGAATTGAACTGTTTTCATATAGGTAAGTTTGTACGGAACCCTCAGTGACCGACCGGACTCGTACTTACGCAGTTTTTTCGAATTGTCACCGGGCACCGGGCCTATCTGGTGAAAATTGACTAAAAATATTGACGTGTAAAAAAAAAATGTAATTACTCGTAAATATAATTTACATCTGAGAAAATAACTGTTGCTGCCTCGAGGAACAAACCTGGTATAATTTTATTTACCCTAAGGCTTATCGAGACCATTCCAAAAAGCTCAGACACTATGGGGTGTTGCGATCAGTAGTTCCTATTGCCAATATCCGACTCCATTACCAGACTAGCTCCATAGTGCCATAATAATATATTGTTAGAAACTAACATAAATATAGGTACAAAACAGCTCAATCGGTTAAGAATAGTTATTTCAAAATCTATCAGCAAGATTTGCCCTAAATATTGCACCATAAGATAAAGCGCGAGAAAATTTAAATTTTCTTCAGATTTTTTGCATTTTGCAAGTCTGTGTCAGGTTCTATGTTTATAAAAATATGATTTGCGACTGTGACACGTGTTAAAACCATCATAACAACACTCATTTTGTCGAACCCTTATGGCTACTTCTTGAAAAAGTCATTTAAGATGAAGGGTCCTTTTCCACTCGCCTATCGTCAACATCGAACATTGTTTAAAAGCTTGTTACTTCATCTAAAGCAAACCAACGTGATGTTTGACGAAAAGGCAACGCGAAAAAAGCGAGATTCCGTGATTTACTCGAATATTTTGAAAAAACTTGTTCCAGGAAATACGTGTTTTTTTATAAACCCTTAAAAGTTTTCGAAAAAAAAATGTCATTTTACAGAATCTTGATTAAATTTGCAAGGCTTCTACTGTTATACATTTTTGACTTTTTTAATTTTCAGAGGTCTTTACTGGATTAGTTTTACACAAATTTATAAATTGATTTCAATAGAAGCAAAGATAATATCCACAAGATACTGTTTCTAAAATATCTAATGAAAAATGTGTAATAACGTCATAATCGCTAAGAGCGGTTGTAAACAGTGAAAATGTATGACGAGTTGGATGCCCTTAATTAGGATAGCTCTATTTAGCCCTGGCCTAAACTAAAACCTTTTAAAATGTCTGTAAATGGTTTAACTGTACGAGTAATATAAATGAATAGTGAAAGTTTGAGTTTGGCACAACAAAACTATCAGCAGCTAAGCCCGGTCTCAATTAACGGTGTGATGAGGAGTGACGGGTAGCAGGCCAATTTCCGAGCAGTCGGAAATTCATTTCTACTAGACCAAGAAAACAATGATATGATAACTAACTTGGATTACTGTAAAATAGAACTTATTTATCTTTTAAAAATGCAGGTTTATGTCTGCAAAGGTTAACAAAAAAAATGTTTATTTACCTTCACAAATTACATCATTACGAGGGCGGGGGTGAAAAGTTCTCGGCCTGATAGCGAAAGACTACAAATTTCAACTATGATGTGATTTTATTTTTCTATATAGCCTCTCATGATTTCAATACACTTGATCCAGCTTTTCTCTACCGTGACTATTTCGAGTTGATACTTCTAATATGAACAAAATAAAAGCACATACAGGCAGGAACAACCAATTGGAGTACTATCTCTGGGTCAGGCCGAAAACTTTTCATTCTGCCCTAGTATGTTGATTTATTAAAGTTGACAGGTAGTTTGGAAAAACATCTGATCTGAAATCTAAACTGAGCCTAGAACTGTTTTTACGAGTAGAGTTCCTGGTCCCCCACCAAATCTATCTAATCTAATTAACCCATTATGCCCAACTACAGGGCGAAGGCCTTCCCACACACGTGGATAAGGGAGAGGAAGAACCACAACGGGAGAAGTCATTTGAGGATATCGTACCTCAAAAAAATAAAGCATTAAGATTGTATGAGAAAATCACTTCTTTCAAAAGAAAAGGGAGTTAGCAATAGCATGATAGGTGACATAATGGAAAAAAAACCTGTAGCGCGGACCCCAAGTAACATGAGACAAGGGCAGGAAGATGTTGAGTTTACAATTAATTGATGTTTTACGTGACATTGACTCCCAACCGCTTGATTGACATAATCGCTCAAGTTGTCATTAAAATATCTTCACCGTTTCGCTCCATTCCAACTAGCACGTAATTAATCATAGCTTCGCAAAATAGTTAAAATAACGTTACAATTCTATCAGAAAATAAGTAAAGACTTATTGTAATTGTGCGGAACAATTAAAATACTTGCCATAATTACAGCGAGTGTACGTTAGTGAAGAGAATTTATTCTAATGTATGGACTTGCGTTTCAGATATCTAGACTTGGACTATTTATGGAAATGTTATAAATATATTGTTAAGTTTGTTTGCACGTTATTTATATCGAAAACAACACAACAGACATTTTATAAAAAAAAATCACGACTGAATTAAATAAAAATACAAAATAACTTATAAGTTCCCGCTGTTAGTGGAGCGAGAGGCAGTGTCAGACTTTTACTGACTAAAACCCCCCGTGTTCTTTCACTGCCCACTCGCAATTTATACGCCTATCGATAAAGGTGACTTTGCCTGGGATTCTAGAACTCTGGAATCCTTCATTACATCATTCATCATTTTAGCCGAAAGGCGTTCACTGTTGGACATAGGCCTCCCCCAAATGTCGCTATAATGACCGGTCCTGTGCGTCTTGCACTCATCGGATTCCCGCGACCCTCACCAGGTCATCGGTCTACCTAGTGGGAGGCCTTCCAACGCTGCGTCTTCCGGTACGTGGTCGCTATTCCAGAACCTTTGGTCCCCATCGACCATCCGTTCTGCGAGCAGTGTGCCCTGCCCACTGCCACTTAAGTTTGGTGATTCTACGGGCTATGTCTGAACCTTGGTTCTGCTGCGGATATCTTCATTTCTGACGCGATCAAGCAAGTTTGGTGTACAATAAAGTTTATCCTATTATATTCCACCCACCGTTTATAGTCTACTCCGGCTCATAAACCTACATAAATCGTATAAATCGGGATTAATGTTATTCCTTTCTTCGCTTTACCACTTTGCATTATCCTACCTGTAAAAAGCTTTCTCGTATTAAATGCTTCATATTTTTTTTGCTTAATCATATTGTTTTTCAGAAACTGTTTATATGGTTCCGTACCTCAAAAGGAAAAAAACGGAACCCTTATAGGATCGCTTTTTTGTCCGTCTGTCTGTCTGTCAAAACCCTTTATCTCGGGAACGCGTTGAGGTATCAAATTGAAAATAAGACCATATACTGAAGTCTGCCGTCCCTTGAAGCAGTGAAAATATCAAACTTCTGAGTTAACGAAAAAAAAAGATACGAAGAACGAATAAGTTTATGTCGCAAAAAACGTGTACTTCATTATTTTTGTTTCTTTTTATTCACAGCCTCGCTTGACTACTATCTCATCTAATAGTAAGCGATGGTCGACGCTGAAGTACGCTTGTCCAAAAGTAAACAACTCACTCTTGACCTAAATATTCCAGGTTATAGCTGTCAAGAAACAGACTCCGGCAGAGATTCTTACTCCTTAGCTGTACGCAAAATATAACCGTTGCCAAAATCTTTTGTGCGTTAGCGACTAAGGGATTAAGTATGTGTTTAATGCCTTTGGATTTCTTCTTCTCCATCCTCTTAGTTTTGTCTCTGTTGTGGCCAGATCTTTCAAACGAGGATTGAAATATCATCAAATATTAACGTTTAAATGATCTGGCCAGTTTTATTTGGCCATTTCATGAAGTGATTAATTCTAAGATTTGGCCACGACATCTCTACTTCTGCTAGTTAAAAAAGGCTCACGTTGGAGTTATCTGAATGCCACCGATGCTGCAGTTAACGTAGCCACCTACTGGACCTAAACTATTTCAGAAGTTTACTACCAAGTCAAAAAACTACTTTAAAAACTTTGTTACTTTTTAGTTAAATATCGCAGCATATGCTGAGATAGGAGCCTTTTTGGCCTCGCACAGGTCTTTTATTTTATCTTTAATAGTGTTTCTATTATTTTTAAGTGAAGTATTTATAGATTAAGTAGTTACTTTTTATTTTATTGTTGTTTGTCCTGTGCGAGTCTCAAATATTTTTTTTCTTTCTTTCTTAAAAAAAAAAAAAAATTCTCCAATAACCACTGTACTGTGTTCTCATAAAAAATAATACAATCTCATTCTGCACGATATTCCAAGTTACCCTTTCGATGCCTGGATCGCGGACAAGGATGTTACATACAATAGTCACCTTGTTCCTATAAAAGTAACCTCAAAACCCAGCCTACACCGCTCATTTATATTCAGAACCTCTTTTACGGGATGATAATTTGTATGAAAATCATGAAGTTGTTTACATAAAAAAGGTACTTAACATAATGTTAGTGATATCACGTAAAGTAACATTGCAGTTAAACTACTGTGATCAAATATTTAAAGGCTCTCAGTTTAGTATAATAACATAATAATATAACAAACAAGTTATGTGCCTAGAAAGATATTATGAACACTCTTAGAGTCTATGAAGTGTTCATAATCCAAGGCTGCAGGATTGTTAGAAAGATTTACCACAACCCTGGAACGTAATGGGCAAATGAAGGAACACAGGTGGGTTTCAGAAAAATCTGACCCTTCCTTTTGCTCGATGAGCGTGGCAGTTAAGAGATGGTGGCGCGTGTGTTGGATCATCCGGTTCCCTTCAAAATGGTTGAGCTGAGTGGTGCTAATATTCGCGTCATGCCCATGAACGGGTGCTGTCAATTGAGACTAGTCATTTCTTAGCTGCCAGGTTCTATTTTAATATCTATATTTAGTTTTTATTTTTCCTTTATTTACATTGTTCTCACATGATATGCACTAGCTTCTGACGTTTTATAAGTGCCCATGTAGGCCTATGTGAAATAAAAACTTTTGACTTTGACTTTGATATTAGCGACAAGAAACATAAAACCGAGATATTTGTAATACATAACATGATTAAAACGAGTGTCCATGAAGTTTCTTGCACATTCTTCTCCATAGAGATCTACGCTTTGGAATGTGCAATTAGCATCATTTTTTTTCTGACTGACTGACTTCTTGACATTTCAAAAGTGACTGTAAATTATTTATTTGAAATAAAATGCTTTGAATCTTTGCTGAACCCAGAGCGGGAGGAATTATTTGATTACCTATATCTAAAGGGAGTGTTTTTAATTATATATTTCTAAGAAGCATATTTATTTCTAACTTGACTACATTTCACCTTGCACACATAGTTGCAAGAAAAACGGCAATATCAAATCACATGTTCTCGCACCGAAATATCGATTACATAATCGATTTTGCGACAAGATCTCTCACCAGTGTAAAGTGATCTTTACCTTCCACTGGTGCGGAACACGCCAAGCCTGAGACGAAGGCCAATTGCTGACAATGGATAATATTGATATTATTTTTTTTAATTATAGGTCGATGAACGTTACGGTTCATTACTTGTGTCTTGTGTATGTTATTAATTCGACTTGTTTTTTTGTCTATGCTGTTTTGATTGCTACTAGCCGATCGCAGATTTTAGCGTTTTCGATCGATGCGAAAATCTTTAGCTCAATTTTGGAAACATCTCTAAACAGTGTTTTTTCTTATTGTTTATAGGTTCGCGCTTGACCGCTACCTCACTTGATGGAAAGCGACGATGCGGTCGACGATGGAGCGCGCTTACCTAGAAGCAACCTATTCACTCTTGATTTAAAGACTCCCGGGTTGTAGCCATAAGGAAACACAGATTCCGGCAAGGAATTCCACTCCTTAGCTGTACGCACAATGAATGTGTTCCCAAAACGTTTCGTGCGTATAGGTGGGATGTCCACCATATACCGGTGGCGCATCGCCGTAGGTCTGGTGGTCCGATGATGGAATGGACTAGGTGACTAGTGTTGTAGCATTTCTATTGAGTAATTCATGTTCACATTACCGGCCTGTAGTATTTAATAAAGAAATCCTAAAATGGATTAGGAGTTTCACTTTCATGCTTCAAATGTTTGAAAATTCCTTTTTTTGAGAACGTAAGCAGGCCCTGAAACTCAAAGGGCAAATGAAAGAACAAGGTGGATTTTAGACAGTAAAAGTTTGACATGCCCCTCGCTTCACCCAGAGCGGGGGAAGTTACTTGCAAATTACCAAACACAAAAAAAGTTAATGGTAAGATGCCTTACACACACACACACATTTGACATTGATTATTTTTTAGTCAATACTTAGATAATATATCGACGGTTGAAAGGCTAATTGATCTAAGCGACATATTTTTCAATAAAAATTGAAACCTGACTCAAACGACAGAGAAAAAATTGCTGATTCCGAATATGTATGTGTGTAACTCAATATTGAAAAAAAATGTCGCTTAGATCAATTAGCCTTACAACCGTCGATATTATTATGGGGACGCAAGGAGAACGGAATACAAGTAGGATTTTAATTACCGATACCGCTATCTAATACAAAAAAGAGCTAAGTTCATAAATCTCAATAAACAATTTCTTAATGATAAAATACCTATTTAAAAATACTTACTAAATTGAGGACGGGTTGTAATTATTGTAAGGTACATCCTAAAATGATAATAATTAATTATTTTTTTATTTTGTTTTTTTCTTAAGCTATTACTGTATTTTTTATGGCGTACAACAAAAAGTATACCTACCTGCTTATCTATTTAACTATAATACTTTTGTTTTGCGGTAGGAAATCGTCAAATAACTTCTCTCTCTCTGGGTGGAGCGAGAGGCAGTGTCAGAGTTTGACTGTCTAAAACCTACTCGTGTTCCTTTAGTTGCCCTTTGCGTTCCAGGGCTACGGTGTTTCGAACCATCCCGCTGACGGGTTCACTATACTTACTCAAGTTAAATATTTAACATAGCATATTCAGCCTTTTAATTTTCCCACTACAGGGACTCAGGCCTACTCTCTCTTGGAGAGGGAATGGGCCGTAATCCACCACGTGGGCCCAGTGCGAATTGGTGAATGTCACATGTTTTCGAAGTTTTGGTTCTAAGACATGCCGGTTTCCTCACGATGTTTTCCTTCACCGTTTTGAGAGCAGTGGTGATGAAATAAATTACACAAAGTAATACGCCTGACTGTGTTTGAACCGGCGACCTACAACTCGTAAGTCGGGGCTGTTACCACTCGGCCACCACTGCTCCCCAAGTTCAATATTTACATCCACAAAATCATTTTAATAATCCTGATGATGGGTTCACTAAACTTACTCAAGTTCACTATATTTACAGTTACAAAATCACTTTAATTTACCTAAGCACAACATAATCAACCTTATAATGTTCCGACTGCTGGAACTCTTTACTCTGCCCTCCTCTCTAGGAGAGGAAGTGCGGGTTGATAGATGTCACACGTCTTCGAATTTTTGATTCTAGAACATGCCGGTTTCCTTACGATGTTTTCCTTCACCGTTTTGAGAGCAGTGGTGATGAAATAAATGACACAAAGTAATGCGCCTGGCTGGGTTTGAACCCGCGACCTACAACTCGTAAGTCGGTTCCATTACGATTGAGCCACCACTACTCTAACCTAACCATACCAATGTAATTTTTCTTCTAGATAACTATCAGAAAATGAAAGCTCTGCTACTTCACTAATTAGTAATAAATACAATTTCATTACTTAGGTTTATTATTAAGTTTCTATTCCGATAATGAAAATCTAGAATGTGTCGACCACGATGTCGACCGTTTATCGCTCGGTACCGAGAGAAAATTTAATTTATCGACTCGATTAACGACATACAAAGTTAACTAACTACCTGGGTTACACTCCATATTTTATTCAATAAACTCAATTTATATTGAAAGCAAGATCGTTTGCTTTTACATGATGTTTTCTTTAGTAAAAAAGATTGCATTTCGATTTTTATTTCGTTTAACTATTTATTTTTCTAACATATATTTATTACATTTTTAAAAACCAATGTGGGTGAGTGACAATAGCATTCTGAAAACAGTGGTTGAGAGTCCTCAGTCCCCTATTCTGAGGCACTATGTGGAGAGAATGGTCAGGTAGTTAACTGCTTGCTATATTGTTCTCTGCACATCTTACCTCAGACACCCACCCACTGCATGTTTTTCTTATTTTTGTATCTTTGTATAACTAACATCATCTTCCTGCCCTTGTCCCGTGTTATTTGGGGTCGGCGCAACATGTTTTTTTCTTCCATTCTGCCCTGTCACTCGTCATGCTATTACTAACTTCCTTTTCTTTCATATCACTCTTCACACAATCCATCCATCTTTTCTTTGGTCTCCCTCTCCCTCTCCATCCATCCACATGTAAACTCATAACTCTTTTAGTAACATGCGCTTCATCCCTCCTCTTCACATGACCATACCAAGACAAACGATTCCCTTTAAATTTTTCAATCACTGGCGCCACTTTCAAACTTCCCCTAATATACTCATTTCACACTTTATCCTTTCTCACTTTAGCTTTGTATAACTAACACTAACTTTAATTAATTTTAAGTTTACTAACAGCGTGAAAACTATATTGTTCTTTTAAATAAAAAATATTATTACATCGTTTATTCATTACCTAGTTTAAACATATAAATTATATTTTTAAATATTTCAATAGAAAATAAAAAACATTTAAAAATAAAAAAAATAGTGTCCCACCGGTATCGGGAACAGGGTCCAAGCTACCGGCAGTCAGGCCTCCAGAGAAAGGAACTATACGGGTCGTGTCAAGGAGTACCGCTTTCTGAATCAAGCCCTTGATCCAGTCGCCAACGCGAGCCTCCTAAGGTGTTGGTTGAGGCTCTTGGCTATTATTATTATTATTAAATATATCTTAAAAAAATTACAAAATAAACAGTTAAAAATATAAAAAATAGTCAGCCCACCGGTTTTAGGAACAAGGTCCAAACTGTGGTCAAGGCCTGAAAGAGGAATTCTCCAAACAAAACGTGTTGTGTCCAGTACTGTTTTCTGGATCCAACTGGGTGGAGCGAGAGGGAATGTCAGACTTGAACTGACTAAAACGCACCTGTGTTCCTCCAGTTGCCCCTTGCGTCCCAGGGCCACGGTAACTCTTTCGCACAATCCCGCAGCTCAAACTACTCGTAATTAAACCATAACCCGTTCATTTACCCTTGATTAGAATTATGTGACCAACATTTTGACTCCACAAATTAAGTACCAACATGAAACAATTATATTCAGTTTCAGTATCCCGTTCACACGGTAAACCCAACAACAAGCATATTATGAAAAGCAAAGCCCACAAAGTATTGTTATTCTATGACATAAGTCTACAACAAAAACCGTACTTCATTATACTGTCGACCATGAAATATATAATGCGAATAGATGCAACGAATAGCAGCTATCTATTTTTATGTATGATGATGATTACCCCACCTGCCAGGATGTCCTCAATGTATCAACGTATCTGATGGCATGGACGTTGGCCAGGGTTGGCAATAGCATCGTTATTCAATCCGAGTACAAAAGCTTGCCTCTAAGGCCCCTTGCTCGGTCAGCAGTTCTTAAGGTTATCGCGAACATACAGACAGACAGACGCGATGGGGTACTTTTTTTGTGATATACTTATCACAAAATTTTCTTTTTTCATTATGTACTTTTAGGTTATACGATTGAGGAGGCACGAATAAATGTTTTTTCTTTCGTTCTTTACACAGACAGTTCTAAGAACAGACGAAATAATCAAATAATGCTGACAAGTGACAACCCTTCAATGAAAAGGCCTCTTAAACTATCCATTTGACATTTTTCTGTCGGTTGCTTATCAAGTCTACCGTAACATTAATTTATAGTTATAATTGGAATCAATTTATAAACTCATTCAATTACATTCCTATTTCCTTTTATAAAAGTCATTTATTCAAAGCTTCCGCCAACCCTGGGCGCGAATTGGGTTGCCAGAGTTATTAGTTTATTTATTTTTCTAAATTTGTATAGCCTATGTCACTTCAGTACTTAAGATGACCCTAATTACACCTCGTATGTTAAAATCTGTCCAGTTGTTTAAGCTAGAGACTTTGTCCAACATATAGACATGTAACATACTCTTTCTCTCCCTCTTTTGGGGTAGCCGGATGAAAAGTCCAGCTGAACGGGTTGACCAGTTCGATTTTTCAGTTTCAAGACTTGGCAACCCTAAACGCAAGTACATACTATCTGTAACAGTACGACATTAAATGCGTGTGCGCATTTCATTCAATTTGCGTCGTTACCGTTGCGACAATCAAGTCCTAAGAGATTAGTCTGCGGCAGCGAAGGTAACACGGTTTTTGAATCACTTGGGACCAAGAACACTGCGTTCCGCAATGTAGGACTAAAGCAGACTGTACATTGGAAGATACGTTATACAACATATTTGTATTGCAGGTATCACGGGATCCGCTAGGGCCATGAGAGATTTACGAAAAGGAAACCTGTAGTACTAGAACGCTAAGAAAAGAAAGGACAGAGGTGAAGTTTTAGTCAGCAAAAGTCTAACACGCCCTCTCGCTTCATTGGATGATTTCACACCTCAAAACGAAGAAAAAGGCATCACGGATTTCATTTTCTAACAGATAATAAACTCGCCCTTTTACAGCTCAGTGTAATATTATTTACTATATAATTATTATTTTGTACGTTTATATTTTTTATAAATACATTATAATAGCTACATAACTATTATAATGTACAAAAACTGCTACTGCTGCTGCTGTGCTATTGTAATGTAAATGTTACATGAGCTACATAGCATGTAAAATATTATGTTATAATTTAGTTTTTGATAAAAAAATTGTACTGTATAAAGCCTTCGATTTTCCTTTTCATCAGTTATGTTACGCATGTATACATCATTTCAGCCCAAAGACGTCCACTGTTGGACATAGACCTCCCCCAAGTGTCGCCACAACGACCGATCCTGTACGTCTCGCATCCACCGCACTCCCGCGACTCTCACCAGGTCGTCGGCCCACCTTGCGGGAGGCCTTCCAACACTGCGTTTTCCGGTGCGCGGTCGCCATTCTAGTTTAGCGATTCTTCGGGCTATGTCGGCGACCTTGGTTCTCCTGCGGATATCTTCATTCTATATGCGATCACGCAAGGAAACTCCGAGCATAGCCCTTTCCATTGCTCTTTAGGTGACTGTAGGCCTTCTGATGAGGCCCATTATAAACAAACATGGTCGCTATGTTTCAGTGCCACACACGCATGTGCACATTTGTTTTAATTATTAAATTATATCTGGCCAAATGGTTGTACGAAAAATATAAGTATATTCTAAACCAGTGTGAGGTTATTTTATAGTTATAATTAACAACTATTATTATATTTCTCAACGATTGTTTCCCATGGATACGACTCTTTATATCATTTGTGATATGTCTAGCTAGAACGTCAGACAATTATCCTCATTAACTGGCCACCTTTCTGCAGGAAAAGCATTTCTGAAAGCGGTTTAACACATGATAGCCAGTTTTCACGTTCCATTTATTTTTAATGTTAGGTTTCATCCAGAGATTGGATTGGATTAATTTAAAGATTACCTCTATATGAAAATCCTTTACGAAAGGAAGTTAGCTATAAAAGGCTTAACAACAATGGAAATAAATAAGATAACAGAACAGGAATCAATGGCAGAAAATGAGATTTGATCCATAGCTACCAAAAATATATTTTATGAGGAGTCTATTGAACAATAGGCAAACGTTGAATGTAATATAGAAGAGGTCAAAGATATCCTAAAAACGAATTTCCTTTTGAAAGACCTTTAAGAGATATAAGATTAGCGTTTAAGTACAATTTGAAAAAAATATGAAGGAGTCTAACATTGTTTACGAGTCGATAACTCATGCTTGAGTGCCAGTAAATGGCCAAGAATTAGACACTAAGAGCCTATTAGGCCAGGTAACCACGGCTGTGGTCATAAACCATAAACTAGAAATACTGAAAGCGGTACCTGACAGTGCGCAATGATAATTACGATCAATGATCTAGTTAGAGGAAGCGGAAGGTAAATCAGTTGGATTGCTTACTTAAAGACTGAACGATGAACTGTTTAGTAAACATCAATGTTGTTGTTTGCCTACAGTATATTTCTATTTGTTTTCTTGTTTTTTAAATAAATAACAACAGTCATTGTGAGAGTGACTATTTGCACGAGACGACTGTCGATTTTGATGGACAGAAAATGCATTCATGTAACTTTAATCGAAAGCCGTCCATTGCCAGACGTAGGCTTCCCTGAAGCTTGTACTATTGCTTATTCTGTGCCTGAAGTATTACCACATCGATCAGTCTTTTACATCTCTCATTCAGCGTCCTGCCGCGGTCTTTACCAGGTTATCGGTCCACCTTGTGGGAGACCTAGAAACGCTGCGCCTTCTAGTACGCCGTCAATTCGCTAGAATTATTGGACCCATCAGCCTTCTATTTTAGGAGTAAGGCGCCCTGGTTGCTGATAATAACTATTTTAATATTGTAAAAACTTACCGAATTGCATGTGTTTATGTCTTTGACGGCGCCGGAGTCGAGTAGATCGACGACTGTGTCGAGCTGACCGGCGCGCGCCGCTCGTAAGAATGCTGTGTTTGGCTCTATCTGTAATTAACACAAACTTTTCATTAGAAGTTATTTCTATAATAAGCTGCTTCAATATTCTGAATAATACGAAACGGCCAATAATAGAAGGAAAACCTCAGGGAACAATGCAAATTCTTACACGGAAAAGCAAACATTGGGACGTAGCTTTCGCCTAGGCATATTGTCAAAAGATTTAGGCCACATTGAAATCAAACCCTCAGGGCGCAATATTTCGACAAGCAGTAATGTATCTTCTTCAAATTGATGATCTGAAAAGGCATACCTTGACATTTTTTTTTAAATGATATAAACCAGTGCTTGACTGTGATTACACCTGATGATAAGCAGTGATACAATTGTTGATGGTGAATCGCAGCTTAGGAGCCTATTCACTCTAGCCTTGAAGACAACTAATTTATACATGTCACGGAAAATGCAGAATCCAAAATATTCACTAAAAACCCGAAGAAGGAAAAAAATGCAAAAAGAAAAATAGTAGGAAATAACTTTGCCATAAATATGAAAGAAGACTCGACCTACATCAAACAACAAAAACCGGAGATGATCGATTTCTTGATTAAACCATTAGCTACTTGAACTTTAAGTAATACAAACATTGATATTGGAAGACGATCAAATATTCATTAAATCTAGATTGCGTGACTACTGACTGACTGGCCACTACAAGTACAGAGAATATTTTACGTTTACACATTCATGAATGAAGGGTAAACTTGACGCTTTCGACGTTTGATTGATCAAAATACACAAATGTTTCTAGTTATTTATCTACTAAGTTTAGAACATAAATGGTATATTTATAGACGCGAATAATTTTGGGCCGTTTTCACATTTTACGAATGGGGTACTTTCCTTTTGGAGAGTAGGTGCAAGGGGAAAATTTAACAGCCAAGGAAACTGCCTCAACTTTGTGGCCCTGGAACGCAAAGGACAACTGAAGGAACACAGGGTTTTACTCAGTAAAAGTCTAACACTACCTTGGTGTACAAGGGCGGAAATTATAAGTTATTTTGGATTATATTTTATTCATTTGTGATTTTTTCACCGAGAGCAGAAGCGGTTAGGTACTTGATGATATGTCACCTCAAAAAAAGGGTTGTCAGCCTTCAGTCTCTCAGTTTAGCAAACACTGACAATCTACCCACGCATTACAACAACCTATTCAAGAATCCCAAAGCTGGTACCGCACCATTATCTTTAACTAAATTATGTTAGTAAACTGCTGTCGTGACCGGACTCAGGACTCGTTTCCAGCTTTCTACCGATGCTAATTCACCGTTGAAACATTCGAAGACTCTACTACGATTACAGCTAAGTTTTGGATTGTCGATTTCCCTAACGATTAACCAGACGTTTAGGGCCTTAGACCCTTTCAGCTCGCGTATCGTAAATGCTTGATAAAACGTCAGCGAGTGAAAGCAAATAAATAAAGCTCTTTAGAATTGAATAGATACTTATGAGAAAAGTGGGAGCACGTGAACTAAATAAATTACCGCTTTTCTTGGTAGTAACTGTTCAGTATTTTATGTTCTCGTTTAAATTGAACTAACTACTTTGGTCGAGAGAAGGTACTTGCTTTATCCGTAGTTATATAAGTTTAGTCACTGAAATAATTAAAATGTTATAGGTCTATCCAAATAGGGCTGTCAAAAACATTTATACTACAAAATGTGTCACCGTCGTCATCGAATTTATCATACGAGCTGTTTTTTTTTTCTCTAACAAGTCATATCGGAAAATTAATTTCATGTTATTATTAAGCCAATAAGAATGTAAATATTACCGCAGATTTGTCGATACTCGTACTCTTGATCGTGCCCTAAGATTTCACGCCTCGATCACCGACCCGATGGCTTATCCGCCAGTTGACGGAAAAAATCTCATTTTTCGCTCTATTTCGTTCACACGAAGGGTCGACAAATCTACTTATCGATAATGGTACTCTGATAAACTCAATACCTGCTCAATAAAAACGTAGTTTTATAAGTAAAATGTGAGACCTTGCTAGAAGCTTTTATCCGTAAATGGTTTGCCGATAAAATCGTTCGATATTCATGTTATTATCTATCCTAATGTATCTTTAAATTAATGGTAATTTTATGTAGCCTTCACTGATCTCAACTGAAGTGAGAAACTTCAGTTGAGATCAGTAGTTATCGATGAGCTAGACTTAATGATGACCATGTTCAGCAAAGGCTTTCATTTTATTAAACCAATTTTTGCTTAGAAGTACGACTTGCAGAAGCATGCAAAGTGTCTAATAAACAGTGGGTTTTTTTAAGATGGGAAATCATCTAATGACTTCTCCCTGTCTAGGGCGGAGCGAGAGGGCGTAAGACTTTTACTAACCGAAACTACACCTATACTCCGTTAGTTGCCTTTTGCGTTCTAGGACCACGGGTATCATTTTCATACTTTTCCCCATGGCTTTAGCATGATATACAGTGGAAGATTCGGCCCTGATGGCCACGAAAGGCAAGAAAGGAACAGGAGTGGGTTTTTAGTCAGTAAAAGTCTGACACTATCTCCCGCTCCGCCCAAGTGCGAGGAATGTCATTGGATGATTTTCCCACCTACAAAAAAAAAGCATGTTAAACAACGGGTGGATAAGAACGAAGATAATGATAAGATCAAAGGCAAATTGAAAGAACAACTTAGCCAAAATTGGCCATGAACGAAACAATGCAAAAAGCATCGAATGCGAAGGCCAATTCACACACTTAACACGATTTACAACAGAATCACATATTCATTAACCTCTGGATGATACAAACACAAGAAATATCAAAGAGACAAAGGCAACGAACGGATAACCAGCAATTTATTTAAAAGCCAAAGTGCTGCAAAGGACAGCACACTGAGAATGGAGAAATAATTTCACCGCAGCACCACACTTAAATAAATTAAAATAGTACAAAGAATTCAATGAACGAACAAACTGTTTAAGGGGTAACAACCTCGAAGAAAAATACGATGATATGATTGTATTTTCGCATGCCGTGACAATATACGATATGTGTGCTGCGGTACTAAGATAACAATTATTTCAATTCTTACTATTCCAAATTGCTCTGCTGCATTTTTTCATCAATCTACCAGCATCTAATTACGCTTCATGCATGGAATATGAAAGGAGATACCATAAAAAATACCGTTTGAAGATATGTTTGTACGATACGTGCGCTGCAAATTATGCATGTCTTAATTACTCGTGTTATGTCTCCCCAACGCAGATTCAGTAATAAAAAAGAAACATAGAATTTGTTATCATCAAACGCAAACGAAGTTGAACGTAAAAGTCAACCAAGGAAAAGGGCTACTGTTATATGTAGTAAATTAAATAGTAATGCATCAACACACTATTAAAACAGATAACCAAGAATATAATTCAGACAGATAAAAGTAATATTTAGAATAAAATATCACAAAACAGCTTATACTTTCACGGAAATGTAATATTATTGAAGACGATGCAGACAATTTTAACATTAAACCGCTACGAGCATCAAAGTATCCATTACTCAAGAGAATAAACCATCAATAGTAAACAATAGGGTACCTAATCCGATATCTGGATGATATTTCAATATACGCGATATGAACGGAGATAAAATACAATTTATAAATAAAGAAACTTCCGTAAGGCAGCCTCAAAATATCGAGATAATTTGCTTCGTGACCGTAACTTAGGAACAAATATAATCGAATCCATAGGACTGTGGCTAAATTGTCAAGTAATAGAGATCATAAGATTTGTAAATTATTTTTCTTACATACTTAGTTTATTTTCAACAACCAGCATTATTATGAAATTCCTTCGGTTATAAAATAGGAGAAATGTCTTGTTTCTCGCGCTATGAGTGTGCACTATGAAACAAATACTACCATTAAAATTCAGATGGCTTTCAGTAAAGTAGTAATGTTTATGGCATTTTGACGACTATTAAAATCGGTTTATGGAGAAAAGATCCTTGAAACCGACCTAGACAGATAGGCACCACTGTTGTTACAGTTTCTGTGCAACCTACTTATTTTACAAACCATATTCATGCAATAAAATTGTACTTTATAGAAATTTCTTCTCGAAATATCCAGTTTTAGTATAACATCCATATTACTCAGAAATCAAAAACTAATTTCACCCAACGTTCCTTCCTTTTCCAAAACTTAAAATTTCCAGAACCAAGCACGATGGAAAAGCACACACAAAATAACACGCACGCAATGCAGTTGACGTAAATTGGTCAATAAATAATAATTGACATGAACGCACCACAAGTGTGATGGAATAGACGCGCCGTTCGAGCGGACGAATGCGCGCACCGCACCACACCGCCATGGCGGCACTGGCTGCGCCTGCGCAAACGTCATGCGCCACCGACCACACCAGGTGACAACGACAATGCTCGGTTGCTCGCTGGCCACTGACGGGCAACATTAGATCAACTAGGGTCGTGATCTAAGTTCTGAAGACCGGAGACACAATAAAAGTGTCCGAAGCGCACGATCGCCGTGAAATGGTAGTTCAATTCATTATGTCAATCTAACAAAAGATAGCAGACGAGAGAGAAATAAAAAAAACGTTCTAAGAAAGCACTACAAAAATATAGAAACCGAGACATGTTAAAATGATGCACGTACTCACGTAGTACTTAATTAAATAGAATATTAGTGAACTGAAACTATTATTAAAAAGTCGCACAAAAAATCAATATCAATTTCAATACCTCAATCACAATTATACGAGCAAAAATCTGCGTTCTCATGGTTAAACGACATATAAGAACATGCAATTCATGCACATACAAATTGCTCTAACCGTGGCAAAAAAATACAAGGTTGGAACGGTGGTATCATAGTGTGATCTATATCAGTCCTGGCGCTATAACGGACATCCCATCGTTTTGTGCAATGTGCACAGCTGGCTAAGTCTAACTGCAACGGGACGAATTAACGGGATGGTCCATTTTATGTAACGTCGGCGGCTGAGCATCTGCCGGTTGAGATATACTTAATAGAGACGACTAGCTTCTGCTACCGGCTTTGCCCGTGTATGTAGAAAATATATGCCTGTACTCAGTGATAAAGTAACATCCTATGAAAGATGAAATAATTTTTTAAATCAGTGTTGTTTTTGAGTTTATTCATTCAAAAAATTCAAATCTATCCTTAATTATACTAATATAGATAGACTAGCGTGTCAAAATGAAATGTAATTTAAATCAAAAGCACTAAAGAGTTTTGATGTCAACTTCGAAGCCAATCACCACCAAAATAATTTTCTACCATTTTTTAACCCCGTTAAATTAGGTTATATATATGAATTTCAATTAAATACATAACTGGTCTTCCATCAGTTCTGTTAAAGAATGTTTATGCAAAATTTGAAGTAGATGGTCCAAGGAAATTACATTGTCCCATACAAACTTTGCCCCTTTTTCGCCCTCTTAGTGGTAGAATTTCGAAAAATCCTTTCTTATCGGTTGCCGTCATACAAAGACCAATACCCTCCAGGTTTCAGGTCTTACTATTCTATTTTGTTAGGTTACTATTAGCGGTTTAGGCTGTGTGTTGATCCGTCAGTCATTCAGAACAAAGCATTTTATATTATACAGATATAAGCGAACCGCTCCTAGGAGGGCTTCGCCCGCGTGATAATTGGAAATTAACCTATGGAAACCTGTGTCTTTCTCCAAAGGCCAATCTATCTCTTAAAAACGAACAAACAGAACGACAGTGACTTTCGTGTTTATATTGTAGTCTGAATAGTATGGATATAACTCAAGGCCGAAGGAGCGAAAAATTGTTTTGTCAAATTCAGAAGGCGAATCATCGAGATTTGTGATTCAAACGATATTCATATTTCAGAAATAGATTGTATGGATTCTGGAATGTATTATTTATTTTGTAGGTAGCATTGCTTTCATTTCGTGATAGGCACGTGTACCTATAGGATTAGATCAAATTCCAATTCCAGGATATCCCGCTGTTGTATGTTTAGCTTTCAACTCATGTTACGCGTTATCTGATTTCAATTCTGATTGAATTCATAGATCTAGTTGTTATTCGGAGTTACCACGGCCCTCACAAGAGGCAACTGAAGGACCATCACAGGTGGGTTTTATTCTTACACACCCTCTCGCTCTACCCAGAGCAAGTGAAGTTATTTGAAGATTCCCAAGTAATAAAAATTTTGTTGTTATGCTGCGCAAATTTTAACGCGAAGAATTTACTTAAATCAAATAACTTGGAGGACATGAATCACGAACACGACTTTGTCAGAAATTTCAAGATTTTGTCGCAGAAACACCGAAAATTACAAGCCAACTTAGATACGGAGTTCTGTTTACTTGCTTTTTGCCACCGAATCAGAAAAAAACATCTCAGAAACTGCCAAAACAAAAGTAATTTCAAATTCGTCACAGAGGCAAGTCTCATAACAAATTTTCAATTACTTCTTCCTATTTACAAAAAGATTGCATGTTAACAAACTTGTCGAGTTGGGTCGAAACTCCGAAAACGTCGAGGTACTTAAAAAATATATAATTTGATACAATAAGTGTGATTATTGCAAGAGAATAGTGTGTTCCGTTAGAAAGCAGTGTAATGGAGCCACGGGTCGCTGACGACGAGAATTGAATGGATGATGGATGCACGGGGCGAAATTATCGAGAATCTTGTCCAATCATGATTTGAGAAAAACCGGGACTCGGCTCCGATATCGCTTTCATTAAAAACAAATCATGGGAATTTATTTCAAGAACACGATAGAGTGTAATAACAGTGTTTTTCTCGCTATTTCGCACGGTTTAGGATTCGAACTGTCTATTTAAGGATTTTACTACTAAAAAAAGTTGTCTGAAGCCAACTCTTTAATTAAGTGAAACGATTACTTGTGTTGTATCTAGCCAAGAATTCCGTTTAAGACAAATCAGGTAGGCACGTAAGCAGCACCCTATCTTTTATTATATTTCTATGAATAACAACACAAAACGATGGTTACAGAACAAATCGTTTCATTCAACAGGGTCTAGGTGACAAGATATCTTAGTATTTGTCACATTATTTGTTTTTACGTTAACGCGTGTACCTACCGCGTTAAGCTTTTTGATTGTTTAGGAGCTGGCCAATCGGACCGCACCGAACGTTATAAACGTGTCGATCATCATCATCATCATTTCAGCCGAAAGCCGACTACTGTTGGACATAGGCCAAGTGTCTCCACAACGACCGATCCTGTGCGTCTCGCATCCACCGCATTCCCGCGACTCTCACCAGGTCGTCGGTCCACCTTGTGGGAGGCTTTCCAACGCTGCGTTTTCCGGTGCGCGGTCGCCACTCGAGAACCTTTCGGCCCCATCGACCATCCGTTCTACGAGCTATGTGCCCTGAACACTGCCACGTGTCGATCGCGTTAACGTAAACAAACTCGGACTACGCTCAAGTTTGCTTGGGGGTATTCTAATTTACATTGCAGACCTAAAATCAATCATCCTTACCTCCATAATGCATGCCAATATATAAACTTGGAACAAACATCTGCCTTACCCAGGCAAAGACAAACATTCCTCCTGATCGAATATGGATTCAAATTGAAAATAACAAACCTTGAAGCTTATATATTCGGCAAAGGCGAACTTAAGAGTCATAGAATAATCATCAAAAATCAAAAGCACGTCCTTTTCCTTTGAAGCACGCTTCAACGTATCTAAACAGCGAAATTTTATGATCTTGAAGGGTCTCGCGTGAGAGGAGCTAAGTACGTCGCACAACCGTTAACTAAGCCATATTGCGGCACAAAAAAATCTATAGAATCTCAACTGCAATCTCGGCCCTTGTCAGTATGTGGGGCGTACAATCGTTCATACTCCACTCTGCTTTGTCATTGTTTGTTATACTTTAAAGAGGCCACGGTGTTTGCCTCTCGTTTGTACACCATTGATTAGTTTTTGTGAGACCTACGCACAAGAATGAGTCCAACTTCGATAACAGGTTGAATTGAAATTGTACTGATGTTATATAATTCAATCGTTCTGTTAATTTAATTAAGTTTACCAATCAATAGAAGTCCTGTGGTAAATTAGTTAGTGAAGAACAGATGGTCAAAGTGGCCGTTCTGGACTGGCAATCGCGTAACGGATGGCTCAATGTTAGAAGACCTCCTACAAGGTGGACTGATGACTTGGTAAGTGTCCTGGGAATCCGATGGATGCGAGATGCACAGGACCGATCGTTGTGAAGACACTTGGGGATGGCCTATGGTCAGTAGTGCAAGTCTTCCGGCTAAAATGATGAAATTGTTTAACCCATGAAAATGTTGACTTTGTTAACACTAAGTAATAAAGAGCCAAGAATGTCGGTTAATGCAAATAAATTAGATAAACAGATAGACCTTCTAGACCACTTAACTTAAAATTAGATAAAAGAACACAGTCCTAAGCTGATGCGGATGCAGTGAAACTACAATGATGTTTATAACGTTAAAGTTACAATTAGCAACTATAATTGAAATGGAAAATCCAATATAATATGAAAGGACCACACTGGTTTTGACACTTTCGGAGCTCCGAAGTTCCGTATTAAACAGCTTTTGAACGCGAAATTGAATGTCCGACGCAATAACTTCATTCCAATACTGTCATTCACACAGTATTGGCTACAACATCGTCGTGGTCACGAGGTCATGAGAAGTTTTATATATTTTCCAATATTAGTTGGGGTCGGCGCAACACGCTTTTTAGGGTTCGATACCCAAAGGTTTAGGTTACTATTGGACTTGTTTGACATAAATGAGCAGTTGAGAGTTTGTCGTGCTCACTCTAATGTCTTACTGATGCTGGCGCGTGTGTTGAATCATTCGGTTCCCTTTAAAATGGTTGAGCTGAGTGGTGCTAATATTCGCGTCATGTCCGTGAACGGGTGCTGTCAGTTGAGACTGGTCGTCTCTTAGCTGCCAGTTGCTATTTTAATATCTATATTTAGTTTTTATTTTTACTGTATTTACATTGTTCTCACATAGCGACAAGAAACATGTAACAGAGATATTTGTAATTACAAAACATGATTGAAAAGAGTGTCCATGGAGTTTCTTGTACATTCTTCTCCATAGAGATCTACGCTTTGGAATGTGCAATTAGCAAAATTTTTTCTGACTGACTGACTTCTTGACATTTCAAAAGTGCCTGTAAATGATTTATTTTAAATAAATGCTTTTGAATCTTTTGAAAGGGTAAACGGGACCCTCCGCTGTCCGTCCGTCTGTCACCAGGCTATATCTCATAAACCGTGATAGCTAGACAGCTGAAATTTTCACAGATGATGTATTTCTGTTGCCGCTATAACAAAAAATACTAATAATAGAATAAAATAAACATTTATGTAGGGTTCCCATACAACTAAGGATTGCTAGGGACGGTACGGAACCCTTCGTGCGCGCGTCCGACTCGCACTTGGCCGGTTTTCTTTTTTCTTCCATTCTGCCCTGTCACCCGTCACGCTATTACTACCTCCCTTCTCTTTCATATCACACTAATATTATATGCCTGTTTGTGAGTGTGTGTAAACATATTATGTTTGTTACTTCTTCACGCTTGTATGGCTGAACGGATTTCAATGAAACTGATACACGAGTAGACCATGTCCTAAAATAACACATAGGATACTTTTTATCCTAGGCTATGTTCCCTTGGGATGATTTTCTAATATCAAGCAGGCGAAGCAGCTGGAAGCTAGAAAGGGTAAACAATTTTGTAATAAACCGCTGATTACTTACGCAGTTACCAAATGCTTTATGGACCGCAATCACAAGAAACAAGATGATTGCTAGGGCTGCGCGAATGTTCGAAAGAGTTAGGTACCGCGGTACTGGAACGCAAAAGGCAATTGAAGAAACACGAATGGGTTTTAGTCAGTAAAAGTGACACCCTCTCGCTCAGTCCCCTCTTTGAGGCATGGTTGGAAAGACCTCACGGCGTCCTCACCTTCCGCATGATGCAGGTTCTCACCGAACATGGTAAGTTCGGAAAGTTCCTGCACCGGATTCGTGCGGAAGACACGCCCGGGTGTCGCCACTGTGTGGAACGCCCGGAGGACACGGTGGAGGTGTGCCCCGCTTGGGCAGAGCGACGCCGTGTCCTCGTGGGGGCGATCGGCGGCGGCGATCTCTCGCGCCGGGCCTTGGTACAGGCCTTGGTCCGGAGCGAGGAGGAGTGGCAGGGGGTCGCCTCCTTCTGCGAAGCAGTAATGCTAGCAAAGGAGGCGGCCGATCGCGTGAGGCAACGGCAACGGTCCTCACGCCCCAACCGCCGCCGCGATTCCGATCCCGATTTCCGGCCACCGTAGGCGCGGGCTTGCGGACGGCGGACAATGGGTGGCCCACCGTTCGACCGTCCGGTAACCGTCCGGACCGAGCCCAAGTCGTCGACGGCGCGTATTGTTCCACGCGCGCCTCAGGGAGATGTCAGCAAATCGTAGGGGCCCAGCAGGGTCGAAGCCTACTGGGGCCATGGGTAGTGTGAAAACGAAACCCGAGCCCTGTGACGAAGGCAACGAAGGAACAGGAGTGGGTTTTTAGTCAGTAAAAGTCTGACACTATCTCCCGCTCCGCCCAAGAGCGGGATTTGTCATAAGATGATTTTCCCACCTAAAAAAAAATTTGATGATATCAAACGTAAAAAAAAAGAGAGAGAAGCTAATTGCAATATTTTCTGGGCCCAATTAAAAACTTACAGATGATGTTAAGAGCTGAACTCTTGAGAATGTAGGAAGGACAAACTATGTCACATTGTATACTCCTCCTAACCGATTTCGCTAACAACAGCCAATAGCCAAGACTAGATATGGGAGATATTATAAAAGCAAAAAAGTAGATATGCGCCAACTCAGGTGCACTCTCCTCCCTCCTCTAATTCTCCTCGAACACAGTAGAGCTCACTAGAACAGAGTTAATTACGAAAAGCTCGTAATACCCACATGGTTAATTGGATTGATGCTACATTTCGATATTGTAATTTAATTGCTTCGACAGTTTGCCATTGCAGATGATTGATGATAATTAATCAACATATCTCAGTAATAAATTTATAAACCTTTTAATACTACCGGGTGCATAAATCTAGCCATCTTTACAGCTAATGGGTCAAGAGGATTGGCAGTAAATCCTTCTCTTCATCTCAGTGGAAAGACGTCCAAACCAGGATGCTTTTCGCCATAATAAGCTCTTCATAAAAAAAAACCAGGCAAGTGCCAGTCGGACTCGCGCACTGAGAGTCCCGTACAAACGTACCTATGAAAACAGTTCATTTCCCGAATTGAGTTACGAAGATTTTTTCCGGATCGCAGAGAAAAAGTTTTTTTTGTGACGTGACTATAAATTTACAGTTTTCAGTTTTTTTCCCATACTTGTGCTATGAGACCTTGCTTCATGCCAAATTTCAGGATTCTAGGTCAACAGGAAGTACTCTATGAATTTTGATTCCCTTGAGTGTCGAAATACACGTTTTTTGCAACATAAACGGTCGTATCTTTTTTATCGTTAACTCAGAAGTTTGATTTTTTCACAGCTTCAAGGGACTGCAGACTTGAGTATATGGTTTTAATTTCAACTCGATACCTCCATGCGTTCCCGAGATAGAGAGTTTTGACAGAAAGACAGATGGACAACAAAGTGATCCTAAAAGGGTTCCGTTTTATTTTTTCCATTTGAGGTACGAAACCCTAAAAACGTGTGAATATATCGTGGTGATCACACAAATGTCACTCTCGATCGGTAGGAACATATAGGTTACCACATAGGAACTGAAAATTTTAAATCCTGTCATGTTTCAGAGTTCTCCTCGTAACTTTCTGGCAGTTGCCCGGAGCAGACACAACAACCACCAGGTATGTGGTATTTTACACACTGTTACGCATACCTACACAGATCAATCGCGTCTTCTTTCATTTAAGAATAAACCAACATGCATCATTTGCTACTTTTACCGGCACAAATTATACATTAATTAATAACCAATTGTTCAAACATGATCATTGGGTGAAATGAGCCAGGAACGCATAGCTATTTGAAATTAAAAGTGAAGCGGAGCGGAATCATTGAGCGCTCATTACAAAACTGATTACAAAGTTAATTAAATCTTTGGTTTCACTGCCTGAACTGTTATTACTGTCTTCAATTAACGCTAAATTGGATAGAGTGGGTTGTATTGTGTTCACAGGTCTTTAGCCCGAAATCTGAGTATGATTGACATTTTATTGAAAAAAAAAAATCTGTTTCTAAGATAGGATTGGAAATTAGAATTGTTTAACATAATATTTACATAGTAATTAATTAGCAAAAGAATTATGTCTAACTGTCAAACGCCACTGTGTTTAAATGGAATTAGATAGACATATGCAGATAAGTGAAACTCCTGAAAAATCCTAAAATCATTCTCGAAGCATCTATCTATAATTTGCATGTAGTTTTATTTTGTCCAAGTCCAAAGACCACATTCAAATAACAAACCAATAAATAAGCTGTCACCGGATAAAACCATTGGCTACTACAATTCAAATTCACTCTTAAAGGAGTAATTTGGCCCCCCAAGCGTGGCTTGCATACGCATAATTACGTGACAAATGTGCCTCCTACGCTTCCAATCTGAGATTCGTACGAACGTACAATAGATTCTGCAGTGAACCACAGTTCAAGGAAACAATCAGCCAATTGGATAAATACGCTAAAGCGACAATTGAGCAGTTGACCTACTAATGTGTCACTTGTTCTTATCTTAAGAAATCATTACGCGTGAATCGTCATGCTGCTCTTTTTAGTTTAAATGTCGTTTGATGCTATTTAACTTCCTTCTCTGTAGCAAATGTTGTATGACAGGTATCCCATTGCCTTCATTATTTATTTCCATATCGGATAGCAACCCAGATTTTTCTGCACTGTCTTTTAACTTGTCAAATTATATACGAGTTACCTGTAACCTGTGCTAGACGTATGTCTAGCATTGCGTACTATACGCAGTTATAGAGCCTTCAATGCCTACAGTAAATTGACCTGATCCTGATCAAGTAAAAGTAAATTTTTTTTTTTTTTATTTATAAATTTACAGACTCTGTATCATCATTATAGTCAACTGAAAAACAAGACAGGGCTTTAATGTAGGTCCCAGAATTAGAAGCACAGACAAACATCGCCAATAAATCTGAACTTTCGAATGATCTTAAAGAGAAAACTTAGGAACCTTATTAAGAATAAGCAAAACCTGAAAATAAGAGTTTGATAACGATTTTGATACATTCCTATCAGCAATGCTTTCAGAAGTTGCAGCTTCCACGGAACGACTTTAAACAAACACTTTTGGAAATTCAATTAGGAACTCAAATGCCATTGGGTTGACCGAGAGACATTAAATGCACGTCAATGTTTATGGTTCTTACTTTTGATATGAGTGATCTATTAGTAGTATATGAACAGGCACTTTTTCAGAAGTAGAATTCCAATCATACCAATCCAACAGAAACTATGCAGTCAGTAAGTATAGCGTGTTGATTTTAATGACTTCAGACAAGTTATTAGCTCATAGACTACAATCATCATGACAAGCCAGTCAGATGACGAACAAACTGTAATGAAATCTCATCATAAGAATGATATAAGTAGGTAAAGAAATACTTCTTCAACCAATAAGCTGGCAAATGAGATTCCCGAAGACGATTCTGAGAATTTGTCCCGACGGGACGTAAGATTTAAGAATGTGTGCGAAAAAATGTTAATCTAGCACGTGTTTCATCTCCATCGGCATTCTGAGAAGTACTGTCAGAAACAAGTTATCGTACCTAGACGTTATCGATCAAACTCTCGCGTTCTCACGAATCTGACGAGATGAGTTACGACTGTAGTTAAAAAGCTTTCAATCATTTATCAAGGATTTTACTGCTATTCTTGCCTCAGAGCCGCAAATGCATTCAAATCACAGCTTTTACCTACCTGTGAACGTTTTAAAGCATAAGGGTAACAAGCCCAATGCAACAATATCGGATGCATAGGTCCTGAATACGAATGTGTCCTAGATTCAAAATGTATGGCACGTGCGGCTCAACCTAGCGATTTGTGGTTTTGAATTAATTTGATGTAAATTCTATCCTATCTCACAGACACGGTATGTGGTTTAGTATATGAAAATTCAAAGCAAAGTGAATAATTTGTAGTTAACTCGTGTGTGGTCTAAAACTAGTTCGTAGTAGAGCATTTTGTGGGTATCCTGTCATTCAAAGTTTATGCTTAGGTGGTTTTACCTTAGCTCTTAAATGAAGAGAAACAGTGTAACGTTTTACTCTATCTATAAATACTGAGAAAAATCTAATTCTAAGAAAAATGGTTCAATTAGTAATGCCCAAAACATCCCACAAAATATTTCTGCTACAATGTTCATTAGAAATAAACCCAGTTGTTGTACTGTTAGGGAACGATCTACGTAATCCTCTGTAACAAAATTTGATAAAGAAAATCATCAATTGGGATATCGAACGGTAAAAATAGAACGCAATAATAACAGAATTTTGGAAGAATATAGGACACCTGTCCAATTTGTACTGAACATCCCTCACAATTCTGTCAACGCCAAATTAGGAGCGACCCTTTCCCAATTCCGAATGTGTTACCAATAAAATGGTCGGCACTGTCATAACCTTTCCAAATAAAATTTTCCTGCCTCTTAAATTATGAGATAGACTGAATTTTGCATGTACTTACATATGTATTGAATTAGATATATGTAGGTATTCGTAGATAACCTAAGGATACGGCTCAGTGGCGGGGTCGACGTGGTTGTGCCAGCATTAAGTTACTTCCCATGGGTATCGATACCCACCTGCTGGTATCCGGTAACGTTTGGCTTCAACGGACCAATTGCATTTTGCAATCGATATTTACAGTCAAGTTTGAAGGAAAATAAAATTACTGCTTGAATCAAAACAAAAAACCGGCCAAGTGCGAGTCGGATTCGCACATGAAGGGTTGCGTACCATCAGTAGCAAAAAAATGGCAAGAAAATCACGTTTGTTGTATATAGAAGCCCCCTTAAATAAATATTTAAGCGATATTTTATTCTGTTTTTTAGTATTTATTGTTATAGCGGCAACAGAAATACATCATCTGTGAAAATTTCAACTGTCAAACTATAACGGTTCATGAGATAAAGCCTGGTGACAGACAGTCGGACGGACTGCGAAGTCTTAGTAATAGGGTCCCATTTTACCCTTTGGGTACGGAACCCTGAAAAAGGACCCCATTAATCAAGCCTAATTTTACATCTCATACTAATGAAAACAAATTGCGCCAAACCCAAATAAATTAGAATGCCTCAGGATAGGATGGAAGCATAATGAAACTGGAAATAATTTGGTCCTAAATTAAAATCTACTTTTCATAAAGGTATCCGCTGCCTTTGATGGCCATTAAGGGCATATAACGAAGGAAATGTGGCTGCGTGTTAGGTTAATGACGTAAATCGATGATTGCAAGTATAAATAACTAATGGTAGGGGTTCGATTGTGACCTTGGCACCCGAATGTATGAAAAACAAATAATTTCCTATATCAACGTCAATAGACTACCTGTTTCCAAGAAACCGAATTTATTTCAAAAGCGTAACGAAAGAAATTATTCTGAACATCGAATAACTTTTCCAGTTGCACTTGGCTATCCTCTTTCTAGGTAGTAGTAGCAAGCAGCTGCCATCAAATGTTTCTAGGTCACCATAACCACAAAATACTTTATAGACTAGATCTAGACCGTCTTACGAAAGGCCTTAGTGTCTTTTTTCCCCGAGTTAAGAAAATTCATACTTAATAATTAATTTTAACAGCATTTGTTTTTTTTTCCGTTGGGAAAATCATCTAATGACATCCCCCGCTCTTGGGCGGAGCGAGAGATAGTGTCAGACTTTTACTGACTAAAACCCACTCCTGTTCCTTCATTGCCTTTCGTACCAGGGCCGAGTCTTCCTTTCAGAATTAGACCATTGGCCCCAGTAGGCTTCGACCCTGCTGGGCCCCTACAGTTGCTGACATCTCCTTGAGGCGCGTGTGGAACAGCACGTGCCGTCGATGACTTTAGCTCGGTCGGGACGGTTACAGGACGGTCGGACGGCGAGCCACCCATTGCTCGCCATCGAACAGTCCTAATTCAAATGCTCCGTAGGCGCGGGCTTGCGCGCCTACGGAGTATTTGAGTTAGGACTGTTCGGAGAAAATGAAATAACAAAACAGACTTCACCTGCGCTCGTTTCGCAATTGATTGCAAATTCCACAGTCTATACATTACAGAAAAATGTTTTGCCTCAGCATTCATATAGAATGGTATTGAAACAGTATGAGCGGTTTTCTGTAAGTGAAATATTTGAGACACATATTTATTAGGGTGAAAGACGATCTTTAATGTCTTTTATGTTACCATATTACTTCTTGAGTTCTATATAAATACACCACCTGATCATACAAACGTTCCCCACCACTAAAACACTATCTGACTACCATGAAAATGTGGGCTTATCATTTCTGCAGCCATTATTTCATTCCAAGTTGTTGAAACGCTTCAACTCCAAACGGATACCATTAAAAGCAACAAAGAAAGTAATAATTACAAGCATATCTGCAAGTTTCCTGTAAGTTACACACGGCTCATCACACCGTTTCCAAGCTCCTGTATTATACGTTCGAGCAATTCTAATTAAATTCGATCCAACAGCCTGCGGAATAACACCAGTGGTGCAGTGCGGCTGATTCTCGTTGCTAGTAATATTTTCTCAGGCGCTTGATAACGAAGCTAACTTTTGTATGGAAACTCTAATAAAAACCCTTATTATTGGGGTTTAACTTCCATATGAGTATTTTATAGCTGAGTAATCTAAATTGACGGATATCTCTTTTCATACTAAAAATTTAATCTAACTAAGAAAGTTAGGACACTGCGTTTATGCTACAAAGTCCGTACCTTCATTGCAGTTCGATAAATGTAAGGTGAATTAGACATTTCTGATAGCAACAATAGCGCAACATAATGATAGAGATAAATTATGTATTATGGCTATTCAAGGCCAACGGAACTACCACCCTTTCGTGAAAGTTTTATTTGATGCACTGGCGTCGTATTTACTGAACTTGCTCAAGATTCTCGTCTGCAAAGGTCTGATTTTATACATTAAGCAACGGGGAAATATCTTCCAACGCTATTCAGATTTGCAGCTTTCCGCTGCAGCATACCATGTTAAAAATCGACCTACATTTCAGGCTTTATAGGAACGGAAAGATTCAGTGATTTTCGAATTCGATAAATAATGTGCATTCATTTTAATTCCGCCATTTCAATTGAATTCCTTTTAACCATTTACCATCTACATTTTAATAACAATCACTTAAATGCTTGTTGCTTGTTTTATATGCTCGTCTTTCCATATACGTCAAGACAATTGATTATTAATTCAGACAACCGTAGCATGCAGATGATAGTTGTGTGTATAACAATCTTTGATTGCAGGAGCGCAAACCGGTATTTATCATTACTTACTGAGGGCGGAATTCACCAATAAAACTAAACGCGTTTTAATATTTGGCTCGCATAATCGCGTTTAGCCGCTGTCACTAGTGTCACTTGTCTGTATTTTTCTTTTGTTGTATTTTACAAGTGACACTAGTGACAGCGGCTAAACGCGATTATGCGAGCCAAACGTTAAAACGCGATTAGTTTTATTGGTTAATTCCGCCCTTAGGGTTTTATTAGACACGGTAAATTCCATCGTAGTTATTATTTATCAGCGATTAGTTATCGATATTCTAGATCCCCTAAACATTTCAGGTTTGTCAGCGAACCATGGAGCGTAGTATCCTGGAAGTTCTTATTTCTGACCGCGTAAGAAACACAATACTACGCACCAAAACTAAGATAAAAAACGTTACCCGAAAAGCTGCTACTCTAAAATGGGATTAGGCCGGACTTGTCTGCCGCGTGTCAGATGAGCTGTGGGTTTGAAGAGCCACTTATTGGGTCCCATTAAACGCAAGGTGACATCGCGACAGACCAAGGCAAAGGAGGAGAGATGAGCTTGACAACTACCGGAGAGACTGGCCCGCAATGACTGAGGATAGACGTGTGTGGAAAAGGGAGAGGGAAGCCTTCGCCTAGTAGTAGGATATAATAGGCTAACAACAACAACATATCTTGAGTAAAAGCATCCCTGAAAATATTCCACACTATGATTGTAAGACATAAATCTTAAAGCTCACTCAAGTGTGCCCATCCAGTGCTAGCTTGTGTTGGTAAGAAAGCTGTGTAATTGGGTCAGGTCATGCAGACAGAACGCTGGGATTTATTACTTTAGACTTAAGAGCTTGCCCATTCGCCCGTTTGTCGACTTTCATCCGCAATTTAGAGAGACATTAGAGATCGCAATTATACGTTGAGATTAGGCTTAATAGTCGACAAACACACAGGTATATTTTTGAACTGATTACTATCTCTTGTGGTCAACGAATTACCACAAATTAGGGTGGTAAATTGATGTTTTTCAGTGGTTCTAGTATCTTCTGCCGATTAAATAGTTACTTGTATTTTAAGACAATTAAGATACACGGTACCTAAGATTCGTCAAAAAGACGTGAAAAAACACAGAAAGCCATGACCTGGAATAGTGTAATATTAAACAAAGGAAACTTTTTACTGAGATTTCTCTTGGGATAATGTTCCTGGGGATCTGTTTACGCCCTCAAATAGCCGATTAATATTCTGTATGGAAGCATTGATGCTAATGTGATTACGTACACTTGGTACACTGAGTAGTAGTATCTCCATATCTTCCTTAATCACGGGGTTTCCCAGTAGACAGTTGAGAAAACCACAAACAAAGCAAACTTTTGCTTGACTACCCGATATCGTGTTCTAAAATCCATTCCGAGACGGTAAAACAACAGTTTACTCAGCAAGTTTGCACCTAGCCATTTCTCAGCACATTTGTATCCCACAGCTTGTATTTTAGCCTTATTACCATTTCTATTGCAATCACAATACGCGCCGTACGTGTTTTGGTTTTCTAAATATAGCAGAGTCCTTGTAGGCGACCATTACGTCATTCGGTTCTTTATTTTGTGATTTCAACACGTCCTTAACAAGGCAATTTTGCGATTTTATTCGACATCGAAGAATATTAAAACTATTGTGAAGCTTCACGGATAATATAATTTTAATAAGTCCTCCGCTAGGTGATTACGTATATTTTTTATGACATAAACAGCATTGAAAGGATTTAATAGTCTTTCGGTAAGACCGTAAAGTTTCTAATAGAGCCTTGGCGGCACCTATAATTATTTATTTTCGAATATCCTTTCACTTTCAACGACAGTACCGTCTGAGCAGTAGATACGGGCTTTAAAATACACAACAGCAAAGTATTAAAACCCTCAAAGACCCATTAGGAAGTAAGAGGCACTTAAATTAACCAAAATAGCCTGCAAATTATGAACTGTGTAAAAGCAAGCGTAGGTACCTATGTAGAATTCATAAAGTTAATCCTTAAAGAGTTGAAGCCGCTTGACCAGCCCGGCTCGATATAGATCTGCCCTGGAAATAGCCAGCACTTGAGCTGCAGTTTATAATGAAGTTGGCACTTACTGCTCATGCATCACTGACGTCAAATACTTCCTGGAAATGTGCCTTTGGATAAAGAAGTATTATTTAATCAAAACAGTAGAACCTCGCCATACATAATTTATTTGAATTGTTGAATAAATCAGCGAAATTTCCACTTCGCTTTGACTTGAGTATTGAGGAAAAACGAAGCGTAGATATCCAAGAGATTCTGAAACTCGAGTCCCGTCTAAGCACACTTTGTGTATAATTAATCAAATGTTAGCAGATTAAAAAGTCTCTTTACCAAGTTCAAGGGGCTTTTCTTATAAACTAATCATGTTGTTGATTAATTTTCAAAACTTTCCTTTGTAGTAAGCTACTGTATTTTTTGCTGTTGGTGCGTAGGCAAATAATGACCGCATTGGAAGCCGACCTCAGCCACCGTAAAAAAAAAATTGTTATCATTAATTTAGATTGTACCTTTTCATCAAAAGCGTTTTCTATAGATTATGATGACAATAACAGCCTAATTTAAATGACCATGAGCTATTTCTTGCTACAAATTGGTAGGTCCATGGTTCAGTGGCGGATTAGCCATGTAGCAAGGTTAGCAAATGCTACAGGCCCCGTGAATTTCAACGGCCACGCGCGTTCAAGGATTCTGCACTTGAACGCAAATAAATCTAGTCAAAGTATATTATTGAAATATAAATACAGCTGCTTTCTTTGAATGTGATAGCCAATTTACTTCAGACTTTCCTCTTACATTACCGTGCTTTTTATGTACCTCACCCAATCTTAAAAACCACAGGGTTACCGGTGACCATTGTAATTTACACATGCACACAAAATATGTAGTTCGATTACTACTATAAAAGAACCTATTGATATCGAATTTGCTACAGGCCCCGTAATGGCTTAATCTGCCACTGCCATGGTGGATGACACTGGAAAAAATCTCCGAGACTGGTTGGCATGCGGAAAAAACTCTGTAGGGTAGTTGGATAAACTGGTTCGCTTTTCAAATGTTGTTAATACGCCTTTGCCCAGATATACTTACGTACAACGATATATGGTCATATTATTGTTAGTATTATGTTTCTTATTACATAGTAAACACAATAATCGTACGTAATAGGACATTGTCTCCGCAATCTGATCTCCGTCCTTGACAGTGACATGGTTACGGTGTTACGTTTGTTGATCGACTCATTACGACGTGTTAGGTAAGCGCAATTAGATAATGATTCAGCAGACTACACAACGTTATATAAGGCTGTTGTTTTATTATTATGCACCTGGTATTACGTTCTATGAAGATGCATAACAAAAATCACTACTTAACGCGATTTTTTTATGAAAACATTCGCTCACTCGCATTTGACAGTCATCTCATCAGATGGTAATCAATGATGTGCTCTACAATGAAGAATGCTAACCTAGAAGTACCCAATATATACATTAACAATTAAAAAATAATCAGGAAAGCCAGACTTGATGACAGACCACAAATGAAAATAAAAAAGAGTATTAAAGCTTTAGAAAAGTAAGCGTAATTGTAGAATAGATTGAAATTCAGACGACTCACAAGAAAGTAACTTTCAATTCCTACACTTGCAGAACCCTAAATGTATGCAAATCTGCCGCGTTCCGTGTCATCCATAATGTATAGACAAGATACAAGATTGATGTGTATCAGCAATTAAGTAGAAGCACGTGTAATGTCATGTCTAAATGTTAGTCTTCATTACAGGGACTCGCCGCGCGTAGTATACACGATTATGATAATTTTAGACAACAATAACACTCCATTGCAGTACCAGCTCATTAGTATTCATACTGTGTTTTTCGTTAAGTATGTTTTAAGGTGATATTGTATATACATATTTTAAACGGTGAGTCATTTTGTATGTTTACATTGCCATCTTATGTAACTATAAAGCCTTGCTCCTTCTCAACGTTTCTTGATATCCGCTTCTTTTCCTCCTTGTAGCTTGGACTAATCTTAAAACTCTTAAAAGAAGCCAACTTACGTTGTCGCCATTTAGGCACTTAGCTCACTTAGAAAGACTTATCGTCAACTTGACTCACGTCTATTTTTGTTTTTTTCTCCGATACCTACCGAAAAACTAATAGTCAGATCCCTACGTTTAGATATGCGAGTAGGTACACAGATATCTTAAAGACCATTCGAAATATATCTTAGGCTTCTGAATACCGAACGAAATATTCAGAAGCACGAACGGGCCCCGTGTACGTAAACCATCTAAAGGTGTGTAAACAGTACCGGTCACCCATCCAGAAGAGTGAGAGCAATTTCGCGGAAGTTTGTGCTATAAATACTAGTACAAAATCGCAGGCATACATTCTGTTTATTAGATTTCACAGAATCGTAATACATATTTATTTAACGTTTTACTTACATAGAGCAAATGCAGATAATAAAGGCATGACGCCGATTGTAAACGTAAACCATAAATACGAGGCATGGACGTTACACCTTTTAATCCCCCCACGCTGGGAACCACAGATAGCAAAAAAAACTTGTAGATGCTATTATTGACACCTATCGTCTTATTATTAGAAGCTGCATAGTAACTAAACGATGAAACCGGTCTAGCACGAGAGGTTCGGAATAAAGCATCACTTATTCATACAGCATGTATAAGTATTGCAGTAACAATAAGTCATGGTTTCCCAGCCAGTTCCGTGGTATACAACAATCATCGATACCTGAAAGAAACAAAAAGAAACATGGAAAAAATAAGACAATAGAGGAACGCCTACGTCCATTGCTAGACTTCCTACGTTCATCCCACTCTTAGGCTTGCTTGTTGAGGAATAGGAACTTACATAATATTCCACAGAAGTTGGACGCATGATTAGAAACTGCAGGAAACTGGGGCAAGGCAAGACGTAGTTTTCAATTGTGGTGACAAACCACAGATCGCACTATATTCTAGCAAGCTTAAAGCACTTTGCTTGTTCTCAGATATCAATAAACGCTACGATTTAATACTTTATTCTTACTTTTCTACCATCCGCAGTGAAAATACGGCTTGCTTTATGTTTTACTGGAACAAAACATTGCGGATTCGTGAAATATAATAGCTCTGCTTTTACGCTGGACGAAAAAAAAAATAACAATGGAACCAGTGCCTCCTTGCCTAAAGGAAAAGTAAAAATGTTAATACTATTTTCTGCGAACTCAACAATGCTATAATTAAATTTTCTGAAACGCTGTTCTTTATCACTAAATGGTTGGGAGTAATGAGTTTCCTAGTAGATACTGGGAGAACTAGAGAAAATTAGTAGCAAGCCAGATCTACTTAGAAAATAGTTACGTAGACCCCTTTGGTCACCATAAGCCATCGCTATTTCATTAGCATTGAACAGCTTAAAGAATATTAGCAATGATCTTTGCACTTGGCACCCCCATGCGAGATAGATAGGTCCTCACTAATTGAATTCCAGCACACTTGGCGTTTCTCATTATCCGTCTTGTAATAATGAATCTCCATGTTTTGACGTCTAGAACTCAATTGACAATTTGAATGAAATTGAGATTATTTCATGACAAATTCTGCCATCACATCAATATTCATCGTAACGTCTTTACAAGTCTCCTCAACCGAGAACTTGAACAAAAACAACAAAACCATTCCTAGGGTGAAAGAGCATGTTTTTGTTGGTTCGGAAGCTGTAGTTGTTTGCTCCAGAACAACAAATATCTGCCATACATCACAGTATAACGTCGAGGCTTGCTCTGGCACTCCGATACTGTACATTCCTCTTTGTAGGTACTGTTTATTCACGGTTCTAAGAGAAATGTCGCACTTGCTTTGATAAATTTATTTAGCTTGGAATTTGGATTACTAATTTGAAAGAAGACATTTTAAGCTCGACGTCGGAGGTTTGACGTTTTAATCAACTCAGCAGTCCACTAGTCCGTAGTTGCGAAATTATTCAAGCTGGCGTATTTTTTGTTAACTCTGCTTTAGAAGTGAGATTGATGTTACTTTTTCACGATTATGTCCAACAACGTACCTATTTTATTCACAACAATAGGACCCTATTAAGAATTTAAGCTGCCTCGGCAACTGACGTCAGAATTCATCTCTGACTTGCTGGTTTCAACTCGATAATGAACGAATTAAAACGCATTGTCTCACTAACTGGTTCAGAATTCTGGCGCATAAAAGCTCTCGAAAAGGATTAAAAAAGAGTCAGGAATTCATTATTCTCTTTTTGTCCGAGTTAATAGTAGTTCCGAGCCTCATTCCCGCTACGAACAATATGCGAGAGAGTTTTCAAAAGAATCATTTTAATTGCCCCACAAAGTACAATTACTGAGAGTGTCATAATAAACATTAATTCAGTAAATACATATAGGCGGCTCTTTTATTTTTTTATAATCTGTTCCGAACATTTTGAGAGTATAAAGTCGCCGCCCCACGTGTCCCTAAAAAAATATAAGTATTTGGGAGTTCCTAAACGATGTGCTTCAGCGTCGAGATCAATTTACAATTTATGGTGGTATAAAGTTATTTAACGTCATCGTTTATTCATTAAAATCGGGATTCGTTGAGATTTTTTTTCCTTTACTAGTTTTAACTGTTAATATCCGCTGTATTAATTAACACAGAAAAGAGAAATAGTTTAATTTATATGAAACAAAACTGCCTACCGCAGTGCTCGAAACTTGCACTTAGCGGTTTCTATTCTAAATGGCATTTACCAGCAGTGGTATTAAGTCAACCGAAGCCCTAAGTTGTCTACACCATTTAGCACTTCTCCAAGCTCGGACTCTCGCAAAACTTTAGTATATAACATCATCGTTTCGCGGCAACCCACCACTTGCACTGAACTTTCGTCCTAGCGGCGCACGCGCATCGGCGTCCCATCAGCCGGAACCGGTTCTTATGAGCATTTCTCCCGCCTAGTCCGCCTACGTTGGACGTTACTTATAAAGCTTTTGATGCTTGCACTTACCGAGTTAGTAAAGTAACCATTCATGTGGTTTAACTTTGATGCCGGTTTGAGATTTGAGGTTGTTAGCGTTAAATTGGGTTTGATTGTTGTGGACGGAGAACGGTTTTATCAGAGTTTCTTCGTTGAAGAATTAACAGGATTGTTTGTTGATTGCTTAAGTATTGTGATTCCTTTTGTTAATTATTTTTATCTTCACTGGAGATTGCCATCAGCTTTATAGTACCGACTAGTTTTATTTGTAGAAAGAAGAACATGTGAAATTCTGCCGCTAACAGAAGCTACAACTCACGGTCGACGGTCTCAAAACCTTGTTAGGTTTGTCAAAACAACCTCGCCTGAAAAATTGTTGACCGCAGTTTGTTGTGATAACTGTAACAAACGATGCTACTATGCAACCCATCTTTGTGACATAATCCCTTGGCCGCCTTTAACGACACGATCCTATTACGAGTGCAGAAATAGATCTCACACACACAAGATTTATAAAAAGACAAATGTATGTTTACGGCCAATTTAATGTTAACGTCATCTCGTAAACTAGTTGGTGAATAAAATTACATATTATTGGACGTGATTAGTCCGCGCTTATCTGAGTCATAGTCTCACAGATCGCTCCAAGACCAGTCTACCCACACGGTCTTGCTAAGATGGCAGATGACTATTTGCTTAATACTTCCTATGTTCGTCAAATCCTTTTCTAGCTAACGGATGAACATTGTAAATAAGATTAGGGGCTTTCTGTATTAGAGTATACTTTCTTTTTTTTGAAGTTCTGAGTTGTTTAGATTATGACGACAACGTTAAAATTCTAACAAAGGAGACTATTCCTGATCTACTAAAAGATTAGCTTAAAACATATCAAACATTGTATAGTAGATAAAAATCTGTCATAAATCTACCACTGAATTCCATTTTAAATCCGGTTAAACTCTTGTAACGACAAAAACAGCGGGCCAGAATCCAAAAAAACTTCCAATAAATAAACCACTTAGTCTGCAACGTGACATTCCAATCCAGCTTTATTGTTCCCGGTTAAAGGCTACGCTCAATTATCAGGATGAAACCATAAAATGAAACCGGGATCAATGTCGCAGAGGCGTTAAGAAAAGGAGTGCTCTCGCACCGGTGAATGCTGCGAAAGGTGAAAATTGATATTAAAAATACAATTCAACGACGAGATTCTAGTCTAGACAAAGTGATATGCGAATTATAACGATTCGAAATGAGTCGAAACCTTAAATTAATATCAACTTGTACAGAATTAACCACGTGACATTTGGTTGATTATGTCAATCATATATTTTGAACTTGTTGATACCTACCTAATCGTACCTAATCGCCGATCGAACGTAACTTTGGGTAGAGCTTAAGTTTTTTGTTCGCCTAGTCTAACTCGAATTTTTAAATACTACGGTATGATGAGATAAAAATGCATAGCATAACAGCATAGTCAGCCTTATAATTTTACCACTGTTGGAACTCAAGCCTTCTCTCTAGGGAATGGGCCGTAATCCACCACACATTTTTTTCTGGGACATTGGCCGGTAGGAAACTGGCGAGCCAATGTTTTCCTTCACCGTTTAAAGAGCAGTGGTGATCAAATATATTACACAAAGTAATGCGCCCGGCTGGGTTTGAAACGAGCGACCCACAACTCGTAAGTCGGGGCCGATGCTACCACTGCTCAGAAATTGCACATGAGCACTCTATTCTCTTTCTACTCCACGTCCAATGACGTGACTACACACGCCCAATAGCCCTTAAAACGAAAGGGCTTGACGCGACACGGACATCTACCATAAGCCCATAATGAATCCCATTTGGAATCAAATTAACTGGGTCGAGTCGAGTGTGAACCATTAAGCGGCATAGTTTCATGTCTCCTGTTAATAAAGATTTACAAATGAGCTGAAAGATTAAACAAGCTCGCGGAAAGCCGTAAATGTCAGGAATACGCGCTAACCGAACCATTCTTACAAAACAACGGGAAAATTCTTGGAAAACTTTTCTACATAGGTATGAAACATAATGAAACTAAGGAAAGAGAAGTAAAAACATATTACCCTCGTTTGCGAAGCGCAGTTGGGTAAAAAAACAGTTTCAGAATATATTTAAAAGTATTTTTATAAACATTCTTCAGAACCTGCCGTACCTATACTCTCAAAGCGAACAATCTTCATTCCAGAACTGGCAAATTACTTTAATTCAACTTTTTACCTACGACAGGTCGGTATTTCTTTGAAACAGGATGTTAGTAAGAAGGTAATCAGCTGTTTAAAATCATTTGTTAATAACACAGAATTAACACCTTTTAAGTTATCAAAATCAAGATGTCAAACATCACATAACTTTGTCAAAACAATAAACAAATGTGATGTCAGACCACCTTGGCTGCCAACCTTCAAGGCGTATAGCAAAAAAACCTTTATGCTCAATCAATATCAATTACTCAGAAGTATTCTAATGCTAGGCGGTAGCAAAATGGGTAAAGGCGTCAACTACAAAGACAGACGATAGAGGTCGCTTTACCAAGTTCAAATTCCACCCCTACCCAGTTAAAGCATGTTTAGTTTTAATTTTTGCGACTTATTGTCACCTCTACCTTTTTTTTTTTTTTTTTTTTTTTTTTTTTTTAAGGTGGGAAATCATCCAAATGACTTCTCGCGATCTGGGTGGAGCGCGAGGGCGTGTCAGACTTTTACTGACTAAAACCACACCTGTATCCTTCAATTACCCTTTGCGTACTAGGACTACGGGTTGCCCTTTCGGAAATTCTCCGCGGTCCTAGCTAGCGGGCATCGGCCCCACTGGGCCCCCACGGTTTGCTGACATCTCTTTGAGGAGCGCGAGGATCACTACGCGCTGTTAACGACTGGGCTCGGTGCGGTTAATTACCGAACAGCCGGACGGCGAGCTACCCAGTGCTCGACGTCCGCAAGCCCGCGTCTACCGTGGCTGGTAGTCGGGGTCGGAATTACGTCGGCTAGGGCGTGAGGACCTTCGTTCCCTCACGCGTGCAGCCTCCTCCTTCGCTAACATTACTGCTTCGCAGAAGGAGGCGACCGCCTGCCATTCCTCCTCGCTCCGGACCATAGCCTGAACCAAGGCCCGACGTGAAAGGTCGCTGCCGCCAATCGCCTCCACGAGGACACGGCGGTGCTCCGCCCAAGCGGGGCACACCTCCACCGTATGCTCCACCGTGTCCTCTGGGTGGTCCACACAATGATGACACCCTGGCGTTGCTTCCGCCTGAATCCGATGCAGGAACCTCCCGAACTTGCCATGTCCGGTGAGGACCTGCGTCATGCGGTAGGTGAGGATGCCGTGTTGCCGCTCCAGCCACTCCTCAAAGAGGTGACTAACCGCCATTATTGTAGCGTGCCCAGCACTGGGTTGCGACAGTCGCCGTCGCCATTCCACCATGAGATCCCGCCGGAACTCGGTCCGCCATGCCGCGACTTGGCGCGGCAGCGGAGTTTCGCCCCGGCGTTGCATCTCCACGCGCAAATCGTGCATGCGTGCAAGGACTGTTGCCTCCAAATCCAATGGTGGCAGGCCAGCAAGAAGGCTCGCCGCCTCGCGGGAAATCGTGCGGTATCCCCGTATCATCCGAATGGCCATGACCCTCTGGCAAGCGTTCAGTATGGCCGCCGGTCGCCTTTGCAGTGACGGCGCCCACACCGGCGCCCCGTAAAGGGCCATGGACCGAACAATTCCCGCGTAGAGCCTCCGGCAGGAGGCGTCTGGACCCCCAAGGTTGGGCAGGAGCCGCTTTAGGGCAGCCGCGGTCCGTTCCAGTTTGGGAGTCAGACGTCGAAAGTGCTCCACAAAGTTCCACCGACTGTCGAGGACAAGTCCCAGGTACTTCATCGTCGACCCGACGTCGATGCGAACCCCTCCTACCGTTATTTGGGAACCCGGTGGTGGCGCGTTCCGAGGGCCATGGAAACACATGGCCTCGGACTTGTGCAGTGCCACTTCGAGTCCCAACTCCTGGATCCTATCCACGACTGTCGCAACCCCGCGTGTCGCTAGTTCGGCCGCCGCCTGGTGCGACTCCCCCTGCGCCAGGACCAGCGTGTCGTCTGCGTAACAGACCGCACTGACCCCGTCGGGGAGGTCGCCGCGCAACACGTAGTCGTACCCGATGTTCCACAAAGGCGGTCCTAGTACCGATCCCTGCGGAACACCGCACGACATCTCTCGCCGTCTCCACTCTCCCTCGTGACCGGGGTAGATGATAAACCTGTCCTTCAGGTAGGCCTCGATCAAACGACGGAGGTAGTCGGGCACCTGGTGATACCGGAGTGCCCTCCTAATGCTACTCCAGGGCAGGGAGTTGAAGGCGTTGGTGATGTCCAAGGACACCACCACTACGACCTTGCCCCGGGACACTGCATCCCCCGTCGTGAGGGCTCGCACGCGCATGATGGCGTCCACCGTGGAGCGCCCCCTGCGGAAGCCAAACTGGTTGTCCGAAAGATCCGGCCCCACCCGCGCTAAATGCGCGACGAGGCGGTCTGCAATTACTCTTTCAAAGAGCTTGCCCACCTCGTCGAGCAGCACTATGGGCCGGTATGCGGACGGAGAGTCCGCAGGACGCCCCGGCTTCGCTATAAGGACCAGTTTCCCGGTCTTCCAACGCAGTGGGAACTGGCCCCTCTCCAAACATGCGCTAAACAGCCCTCTTAGTCGAGGCCCGAGTTCCTCCATGGCCAGGACCCAGGCTTTCCCAGGCAAGCCATCGGGTCCTGGGGCGGTATTTTTAGCGTTTAGCCTTCGTACCGCCACACTCATCTCTACCTCGGTCACCTCCGGAGTGTCATCGCCATCGCCGTCGTGGTCCGCGTCGGACACCGCGGGAGGCGGAGCCATTGGCGGGGAAGAATGCTCCTCGCTCGGAGGGAACAGAGCGTTCACTACGCCCTCCACGAGCTGGGGCCGGAGACTCTGTGTCAGCGGGGGAGCCCAGGCGCGGAGCTTATCCCGCACCATTTTGTAGGGGCGTCCCCATGGGTCTCCGTTCAGAGTCCCCAGCCAAACGTCGCGGGCCTGTAGTTTGGCTCGCCGTATCTCCGCTCGGAGGGTGCGCTTCGCCACTCTGTATCCCTCGTACAGCTCCGCCTCTATGGCCTCCGCATCCGGAGGGCGGATGCGGCGCCTGCGGTGTCTGGTGTACCGGCGCCGTGCGGCAACGCATGCCTTGCGCAGTTCCGCAATCTCCGGCGACCACCAGTAGACCTGGCGCCGGGCACGTCCTGGCCGGACACGGGGCATTGCCACGTCGCATATTTCCGACATGGCCTCCCGGAACCACTCCGCCTCCACATCTATGTCAACAGGCCTGTCCGGTGCTGACACCCAGGCCTGGACGATAGCGGCTTCCAGGAGGAGCTCCCGGTCCAGCTGCTTTAGTGCCCACCGCGGACCACACGGGTTCTGTCGGACCGGCGCGGTCGAGGTCTGGGCGGAGACATCAAACCGGATGTACCGGTGGTCTGAGTACGTCTCCACCCCCTCCATGACGCGCCAGTCAATGACGCGCGGAGACAGAGCGGGGTTTGCGAACGATATGTCCACCACGGACTCGCCCTGCATCCGCACGCATGTGGGGACAGAACCCCGGTTTAGGACGACCAGGCCTGACTCCAGGGCCCAGTCCTCCACCATCCGGCCCCGCTGGTTCGTGAACCGGGAACCCCAAGCCAAGTTCTTGGCGTTGAAGTCCCCGCAAACAACCACAGGGAGGGATTGAAACCCGGCGACGACGATGTTCAGCTCCATAAGGGAATTGTGGAGATCGGCGAGAGTTCGGTTCGGGGAGAGGTATACACCTACCACTGCGATGTCCCCGAACCGTGCTGCCACGCAACCCTGTCCCCTTTTGACACCCTGTAGGGACGGGGTTCCGGCGGCGGCTGACGAGATTAATGTCACCGAGCCGTTCAGATCCTGCACCCAGCCAGCCCTGGGTGGGACGTAGTACGGCTCGGTGACCACGGCGATGTTAATCGACCACTGCGCCATGCTCTGGAGCAACAGATCCTGAGCGGGGGCGCAGTGGTTGATATTCGCCTGGAGGAGCCGTAATGGAGCAATTATAGGCAGTCCATTACAGTCTCCTCCCGAGCCCCCTGTGAGGGCCCTGCCGCGGCAGTTGCGGCGGTGGCCGCAGCGGTGGCTGCGGTGGTGACGGCGGTGGTGGGGGAGGGCCTCTTGCCCTTACCCCTGACTTTGGTTGGGGGAACGCAGTTCCTGCTCCCAGCCCGGTGGTCGGCGGGCTTGCCAGCCGCTGCACACACGTAACAGTGAGGTGCAGCGTTACAGGCTACGGCCTTGTGGCCAGTCCGACCGCACTGGAAGCAGTGATCGCTTCTGTCCACCTCCGAGGTGCAGTGGACCCCTGCATGGTGGCCCACTTGGCAACGGAAGCACCTCAGAGGTTTGGGCTCCAGCAGCTTCACCTGCGCCGAAACCCAGCCCACCAAGAGCCTTCGGCCCTCCCCAGTTATGGCCTTGGCCGCCGACACGGGGCAGGTCACCGTGACGGTTCGCATGCCCGTGTTGTCGGCACGGATAGTGCCTGCCCGCACCTGGTCGCCAGGACACTTTCCCGTCCTGACGACTGCTGCCACCACCTCGTCCTCCGTCACGGAGTCATCCAGGCCCATAATACGCATATCGATGCATTTCGTGGGCCTGGATACTCGGGCCACCTCCGCGTCTAGGGACGCTCGTATCCTTTCCGCCAGAGCGTCCGCGGTGGGGCCGCTGTCCGCACCAGGGATTTCCAGCATGCGGCCTCCGGTTGCAGTGGTCCTCATTCGTAGGCCCCCGGCGATGCCTAACTCGGTGAGGTCCACCGCCCGCTTCGCCTTGGTCATCACCTCGTTGTAGGTCGCGCCCTTCTTTTCCGCACCTGGCTGTAATGTGATCACTACAGCTGCGGATGTCGGGGCGCGAAGTCTAGCAGCGAGGGCCCTCTTCTTGCGCTGCTGCCGCCTTTCGCGCTTCTTGGCCGCTCTAGCCGCCTTGCCCGCCCTTTTCTTCTCTCCGACCACTTGCCATTCGGCGTCGGCCGGAGAATCTACAGTCTGGGATAGCGAAGGAGGCCGGCTCACCGCCATAGCAGGAGCTTTTGCCGCCTTGCCTTTTTTAGGAGGGGGGGCAGGTTTCCTCTGCTGTTGCTTAGCGGCCGGGGTTGGCCTCGCGGGTTCCGACACCACCGTAGACCCGCGTTTTGCTTGCCCCGACTGGCCCGGCTTGGGCGCAGCAGCTGGGACCGCGGCGGCGGCGGCGTATGACGCCACCTTCCGTTGGCCGGAGGCCGCAAGCGGTGGGCGCAGCACGATGCCCTCCAGAACGGAGAACTGCTGCTGCACTCGCTGCTGGAACTGCTGCTGCTGCTGCTGCTGCTGCTGCCGGAAGGCAGCTAGCTCCTGCCGCAACAGGGTCAGCACCTCGCTCTCTGGCTGGGGCTGTGACCGTTTGCGTCCTCCATTTGGCGTCGTCTCGGGGCCAGCTCCTCGGAGTCTAGCCAGGTCCGCCTCGAGCCGCCCAATCCTCTTATTGAGGGGCTCCAAGATAGTGCCCAGTGCCTCCGTAATTGAGGCCTTGCCTTGGGAGATAGCTTCCCTCTTCCTTGACTTCTCCCTTTTTTTAGACACGCTTGTTAAGGCGGCGACCACAACTTCGGTAAATCTGGCCATCGCCTCCTCCATGCCATCTGGCTCGCTTGCAGAAGGCTCCGAGGGACTGCCCTGACCGCTGATTGCCCCGGAGTGGCGCCCCTCCCTGGCGGTTTCCAGGGATCGCCTGGCTGCATCCTGGGCAGTGAGCCCCCTACCCCTTCCTGTCTTGCGACCCGCCCCCCGCCCAGCGGTGGAGATTTTACGGGCCGAAGCCTCATCAGAGGACGACCCCTGACCGACTCCCGACATGGGGCGCTTCCGGAGGAACTGGTTCCTCCTGGGAAGGGTGTCTGCAACCTCCCTTATCTCCGGGGTGAGCGAGGATCCGGTATCGGAATCCGACAACGCGTCTCCGCTCACCTCCCTAAGGCCGAAGCTCCTGCCGGCCTGATCGGTACCCGCTGGCGCCGCGGATGTGCTAGGGGCGGGTCCCAGGGACTCCGCGCTACCGGCGGGTGAGCCACCCTGGCTCAGTGCGTCCACAAAGGACGGTACGGGGTCCGAAGACCCGAGGCGGTAATTGCCCCCCCCAGAATACGAGGGGCAGCCCGAGCTCTGCTCGGGGAGGGATTCTCCTGCATGCAGGTACCCTCCTGGGGTAATATTATTTTTATTACTCGCGCTCATAGTGGTGCTGAACACAGCTTTGCCTTTTTGTCAATGGGGTGGGGTCCCCAATAAACACGTTCGCCATCATGGTCATGTCTGATATGCAGACATGTACCAGAGGCGAACCCACTCTCCAAAACCACTGCCCAAAAACACCAACAGCTGTTGGTGCCGATGCCTTTGGACAGCGCACCCTCCGTGGCGGTCCGTCTGGACTCCGCCCTGAGTGTGTTCCTCTTGGTCTGGTCTCTCACTTGAGGCCTTCCGGCATGAGTAGCTCTACCGGCATAGCCCTCAAGATCACAGAGACACGCAAGCCCCACCACGACGACAACGTGGGAACACAGTTGGTGGGGATTGTCACCTCTACCTAACCTTGTGCACCACGCAAGAGTGCTTGTTTTATGCAAATAAAAAAGTACAGTAGTAAAAGCATTTCTCTTTGTATAGAAAAAGTCCATTTCAAGCGTTGTAAACGGACGGAAGCTCGACGTCCTAGTCCGGCTCCATTTACGCCATAATCCGGAGATCCAGTTTCAACTGGTCCTTTTAGAGCCATAAGTACACTTCTGGCCACACCCAGTTAGGTGCAGCATCATCTACATTTTCAATGGACTTTGGTACAAGCATGAAAAAAACTAAACCTGTTAACAAATTATTTATTATTCTTTATTTAATTAAATTAACCGATAACAATTGGTGACTAATCAGTCTAGCTTAACATTTAGTTATGTCTGTAAAGGCAATGAACATATTTCTGCAAGAGCTATGACATCATTTTTCTACCACACAAGAGCTTTATCACTTTAGTCTATTCCACAACAAAACTAAACCAACCAATTATAGAGAAACAAGTTATGTTTAGATCGTGTAACACGCGAGATCGATATATTATAACTCGTAATTCAATTACAAACACATCATTGAAACATATAATACTTATATATTATGTTTATTTGGTTGACAAGATTTAGCATAATAATAACATAGCATAATCAGCCTTTTAATTTTCCCACAGCTGGGACTCAGGCCTCCTCTCTAGGAGAGGGAATGGGCCGTAATCCATCACGCGTGCCCAGTGCGGGTTGATGAATGTCACATGTCTTCGAATTTATTGGTTCTAGGACAAGCCGGTTTCCTCACGATGTTTTCCTTCACCGTTTTGAGAGCAGTGGTGATGAAGTAAATTACCTACACAAAGTAATGCGCCTAGCTGAGTTTTAAGCCGCGACCTAAAACTCGTAAGTCGGGGCCGTTACCACTCGGCCACCACTGCCTAAAATAAAGCTAAACTGAATGACAAGACTTAGAAGAACAGATATTTTTTTCTATAAAAGGAACGCTTGAGGCCTGTTTGAAGTACCTAACGGTAGATAATTGCTTGTTGCTTTTATAATCAGTTCACAACAGGTGCCTCCCGCTGACGTAGGTTTCTGAAGAATCCTTAATGCCAATCGATTCCATATCACAAATGTACTTTTATAAATAGCGATGTAAGCGTATGCATATTTTAATGGAAAACCTTGACCTGCTGTGTATGTCACTAAATTAATACGCGGTAGGTATACCAGTCACGCAAACTGTAATTATAATTAACGTCCATGTTGTAATGAATGGTATTCATTATAGCGTGCATAAATTTTCACCATAAAAGCATAATGGAAATTTTGAATTTTATATCGACGACGTCACGAAGGAAAATCATTTAGGAAAGATGTAAATCAATCTTGGATTGACAAAGCTTGAGTTCTGTTGTTTTTTATTACCATCAGCAGTGACGTTTTTTTCTATTGGCTCATTTCATACTGAAAGTCGCAACCCTCAATATAATTGAAGAGCTGTCGAATCGATTGATCCGTGTCAGCAGCTTGGTAGAACGATGCTTTCATTCAAACTGTCCGAACCAACTGATACATCAACGCGCCCCCAATTTTAACAGATGTTTGACGAAATTTTGCCAATATTGTATGACTTCGTCCGCGTAGAAGTCAAAAATGTTTCTAATAAGTTTTTTTGATTGATTTTGTTTATTGTAATTAATAGCTCTTGTCAGGGACTTTGTTCGCGTAGAAATAAGAAATCTTTGTAAAGTGTAAGTACAAGAGGCTGTTTAAGTTACATCACGCTATTACCGTTTACCCTACTGGACCAGTCAAAACTGTGGCACTGATTACGGCATTGCGAAGAAAGAAAGCGCGAACCTATCAAGAATAAAAATAAAAAATTAACTATGAGTCTGGTTCCTCTGGTTTTTGGAGTAAAATAATTGTTGTACTTAACCGTTTTAATTTGAGCTAATCTGGGGGAAGGCCACTTAGAGTTAGTGAATTCAAAAATTCTTAAGGGTAATGTACCGCATCCTCTTGATCCATTTATCAATGGAAATGTAGTTAACGCTTATCTCCTGGAAGTTTACCCAGTATTTATTGATTTCGTCAACGCTATTATTTCTAAACCCGAATATTGCCCTTTGAAACATCCACTGGTAGTCTTTATTTTTTATTTGGACTACATCTGAATAGACTTATTTGGAGATTAGATCTTCAATGCTGGTAACTTTCTCACCATCACGATAAATTTCGATTTTGTTTTAATTTTCTCAATAAGGTACCTACCTCCTCTTTGATTTTTTTTTTAATCCGGAGCGTCAGTGTCAGGGCCGACACCGTGACGTGTGCAAAAGTTCCGATTCCACGCCGTGGCGTGAACGTGTTGATAATTTTTCCTTGCAGTTTGTCGATATTTTTGATGGAAAAAATGAATAATGAGTAATTAATAGAGACTTTACGCTTATAGTGTATTGTACGACTTGTATAACCCGAAATAAATGGATTGCAAGCATAAAAACCAAATATGGAATGAGATCGGACGAAAATTAAGCTGCGAAGGTATGTCAAAATTTAAGGCTCATTACACTTAGGCTACCTATACTCGGACAAGGAAACAGAATGAAGTAAGGGAAGGTGTCGACGGCACTATCACGTCACTGACGTGTGTGAACAGACAGCCCCTGACGGGACACGGATACCCGGTCCCGCCACGGACACGTTCCTGCCCCGTCCCTGACACGGCTCTGATATGTTGGGATAGACCTTTAAAGGGGAAAAATTTTGCATCATTTTTACGTAACTTTAACCGTTTACAGCGCACACAACGGTAGCTCTCAAATGGAATAATTTTCCCCCGTTTTTGCAATATTTTTGGTTGATACTCCGCTCCTATTAGTTATAGCGTGATATTATATAGCCTATAGCCTTCCTCAATAAATGGGCTATTTAACACTGAACTTTTCAAATCGACCGGGTAGTTCTTGAGATTAGCGCGTACAACCAAACAAACAAACTCTTCAGCTTTATAATATTGGAATAAATAAAATTGGTAACATTGTTAAGATTTAGGCAGTCGTTTAATCCCTCCCTTTCCTAGAGAGGAGGCCTGATTCCCAACAGTGTGAACATTATAAAGCTGTTTATGCTATTATGCTATGCTAGTCGTTTAATCAATGCAACCATTGCGAAAGTTTTAAATTAAAAGGAATCTATCATCCACGTCAAAACTTCAGCGTAGCACTTAAGACTCTTAACGGAAACAATCACTTTCAAGCCCACACAATATTACAAATACTTAAATAACTTTCACTTTAGCAACTGCAATTAAATGTAAAATCTTTAATTAATCTTCGACCAACGCTTATGTACAGTTACTATCTGATAAAACAAACAGTGGCCATGATGATATTGAAGAGGAAATGTCATGTAAACTGTGGGTAGTCTAAGAAATACGGTACGGCACTGTCACATGTCACTTTACTTGATAACTGTACTCCATACCTTTCCTTACAATGATAGTGGTCGAGAACAGTCGTACGGATGGCTTGTCACCTAATATGGTGGCATAATTTTGCAGTAACACAACGTCTAAGGTGCGAGAGCGATGGCATGCGAAGAATAATTCATGAACTTTTTCTTAATTTCAATAAATCTGTCTCGTCAACGGGATATATGAACTTTCGAGGAAGATTCTAAGTATTTGCATACGTTTCGTATTCAGGATATAAAGAACCTACTTCAATCTTCTGAGGGCTATTTACTCTGTCCTACCTTTTATTGACAAAGCTTCTGGCTTCTTTATTTACAAAAGGTCGCGAATACAATATTTGTTTTCAAAGCCAATGTTTTTGATTGTTTTTATTATATTTGTGAACTCACATACTGAATATAAACAAATGTTTTCCCGAAGCGAGAAAGTTTTCTCATTCTAGGACTGATTGGATTACAATAACCTATTACCGACGGTAATAAAATATGCAGCGGAACCCACATGAGTGATTAGAAGCAATTAGTTCTCCCAGCGCCTGCGGTAACTAATTGGAATTCGATTAGGATCGTTTACATGTATCTGCCATTAGCATTATTACAAAGGATGAAGCTATAGATCTACCTACTTGAAGGATATGTGCTTCATATATCATCATTAATTCTGCGGTCACCGACTCGCAGCTGCAAGCATTATCTCCTTTTTCGGAAAAGCTTACGACTACTGCTGTGGCTGATTGATTGATTGAGGACGACCAAGAAATCACTCTTTATTAGCTATGTTAAATGCCTTACCGATCAGCCGATGGTAGACTAGACTACAACGCAATGTCTAGTGAAGTGAATCACGCACTGTTATTATGCTTTGTGAAGGCGAAAGTGATCAGCGAAAGTGCTTCAACCTTTTTTGTGCACTACAAGATTCCCATGCATCCAACTGACAAATTATGAAAAGGTCGAATTTCACTGACATTTAAACGCACATGTTAACCCGTCAGGTTCATACATTTGATATTTATTGCCCCTTAAAAAGTAATTTGTTGGTTTTTATTTATGGTGGTAAACATTGTTGCGCTGTGCAAGTATGTTATTCTTTGAAACATTTTGTTGTCACGCATGTCAGGACCGCGTGACACGTGAAACTGTCACTGGCAGTCCTAATGGATTAATTACATTTGTTTCACGTTTCCATTAGGTTTAACATGTTTTTGTAATAATCGTTACACACCAATTCACATCAGCAAAGTAATTGTTTACTAGGGCAAGAACGTGGTTTGGAAGACTCTGGGGGAAAAAACGGTAGAAAATATAGGAAACTTTATAGGACGCCAATATTATGCCTATCTTTCAGCTACTAGAACAGTAAAGTTTATACGATATGATATTTACGATACGAGCCGAGAGATAAGAAAAACACATTTTGTTTTTACTTTAGACTTACAGACTACCGTCGTTCTAAATCTACCAAAGGAAATGAAAATACATCACATTAGTGTTATATAGGCGAAAGTTTGTATGTGTGTGTGTGTGTGTGTGTTGTTACCTTTTCACGCTCAAATGGCTGAACGGATTTGAATAATATTTAGAACGTGCCCTGGAACGGAACATAGAATACTTCAATTCACATTTTACCCCGGAGTATGATCACTTGTGATATTTTTTTAGTTTGATACTAGTAAAAACCAATGAACCATTGAAATGTTCGTACAAACGCCGTGTCCTCGTGGGGGCGACTGGCGGCGGCGATCTCTCGCGCCGGGCCTTGGTACAGGCCATGGTCCGGAGTGAGGAGAAGTGGCAGGCGGTCGCCTCCTTCTGCGAAGCAGTAATGCTAGCAAAGGAGGTGGCCGATCGCGTGAGGCAACGGTCCTCACGCCCCAATCGCCGCCGGGATTCCGATCCCGATTTCCGGCCATCGTAGGCGCAGGCTTGCGGACGGCGAGCAATGGGTGGCTCGCCGTCCGACCGTCCGGTAACCGTCCAGACCGAGCCCAAGTCGTCGACGGCGCGTGCTGTCCCACGCGCGCCTCAAGGAGATGTCAGCAACTGTAGGGGCCTAGCAGGGTCGAAGCCTACTGGGGCCAAGGGTCTGATTCTGAAAGGAAGACTCGGCCCTGGTACGAAAGGCAACGAAGGAACAGGAGTGGGTTTTTAGTCAGTAAAAGTAGTCAGTAAAAGTCTGACACTATCTCCCGCCCCGCCCAAGGGCGGGGGATGTCTAAGATGATTTTCCCACCGAAAAAAAAAAAAAAAAAAAAGTTATTTATTATTAACATTAGGCTAAGTTGTACTACTACTAACACTTAAGGATGATGTTCTGGTCGATACTGCGTGACCAGAGGGCTGGCTCGTTCTTCGCCCAAAGAATTAGCATAGCCATTCAACGTGGCAATGCTGCCAGCCTTCTGGGTATATTTCCGGATGACAACGATGTGGAGGAGTACTTCGACGCCTGAGTGTAATAGGTATTTTTGTATTATATGTACATAATTAGGTTTGGTATAATATTATTTATAGTTACAAAAACAAATGTAAATAATATGTATATATAGAAAATAAATGTAATAATAATAAAAATCAAACTATTTATGCTTAAGGATGTTTATCTGAAATAAATATTTGAATTTGAAAACCGGTGACAGAATCTTGTTGTCCATAAGAAAGAGATAGTGGTTCACTGTTGACAGCTGATTTCTGATTCAGATAATCCAGTGTAAGACAATAAAGAGAATGGACCTAATGATCAACATGAAAGTGCAAACCACGGATCGCAATAACAATTTATCAAGTTTATCTGATGGCTAGACAACTCCTTGTTAATGAAACATGGTGTTACAGAGAAAGTAAGTTACCGACGTCATTGCAACTTGAGTTGTTATGCCGTATTGTAAATTATAATTGCCATGATTATCCTGTCAATCTTGTACAAGTAAATTTTGGTGGTAAAGCATCAAAATGATTTATTATACCAATACACCATGGAATATAAGAGCGCAAATAATTCAGAAGCTAAAGCAAACTTTTTGTGACTAATTAATTTCACCAACATGTCATTCTATCACTTTCCAATAAAATAAAATTCAACAGCACTGAAAGGCCTCCTGGTGAGAGTCGCAGGAATGGGTAGGATACAAGACTAACATCATCGGTCGTTGTGAAGACGCTCGGGGGAGGCCTATGTCCAACAGTGGACGTCTTTCGACTGAAATGATGGTGAAGATCATGATGAAAATAAAATAATCTTCTCCCTAACCTTTTCCCAACTAGCTCGGAGTCGGCTTCCAGCCTAACCGTATGCGACTGAAGACTCACGTTTTACATGGAGCGACTGTCTACTGGGCAGCACAATACTCCTTGGATAGACTGACTAGACCTGTAAAAACCGGCACAAATGGCTTTACGTGCATTTCGAGGCACGGGGCATCCCGTATGAGTAATATCCTAGATAAACTTAGAAAAGTATATAGGTACTTATATGAATTGAATAATTGACATTGGTACTTCGAATAAAAGAAAATAAAATACAGGTTAGATATTCTAAGACACTTCCTGCAATCCCAGATCCATAAACAATCTCGACCTAACCCAGAACATCCTGTCCATTTGTCTCATAAATGGCAAGCTTCTTATCAATATGCAGTGGAAAGCGATCGCCGATGCAGTTTGCATGACAATGTAAGTACCACCCGCACTGCACGCGTGAACGTCACTTTAATAACAGGGTTAGTTTATGACGTCACAGATAAATGAGGACACGGATCTGGAGAACACGTTTAATCGAAATGGCTTTGGTGGGAAATGTAAGGCTTTTTAGCCAAGCATATCTTCAATACAGTCTCAGGGTCATCATTGATTCAAGAGCGGAGATAACCACAGAAACGATGGATGGACAGAGTGAAAGATGATAATTATATTGAATGGGTTTTTTTTTCTTAGTGGTAGATCATAATATAACTTGTCCTTTTAACCTGAACTTTTACTGACTAAAACCTACCTGTGTTCCTTCATTTGCTCCTTGCGTTTCAGGGACACAGTAACTCTTTCGAACTTGTCTGCCTGCAGTCCTGGGAAAAGGCGATGACTACTGATATGGAGACTAAAAGAGAAGTAGGTAACTATAGAAGAAGAAATTATTGAAGAATAAACTAATATCAAGGCAAAACAATGATGAAATTGATCTAACATAGACCAGAAAAACGAATTACCTTACCTAGACAGTTATCAACTGCTTACAAGTAACGCAGTTTATCAGTTACGGCAACCTATAAACATTTTGTACGAGCAATTTCTTCATGACCGCGCGTAGCCTGCGTGAGCGCATCGTCCTACATTCGCGAGTAAACGCGTGTTCGGTGAGCATTGCCATAAAAGATCGACGATACGTACCGTTTCGTCTCAACTCGCATTAGTAAAAATGGTCAACTGTCTTGTAGTCAACGGAACTGTAGAACGTTAGAATGAAGAAACAAAAGAGCATAGAAAACAACCAATGCTTGTGCGAGAGTGGGCACCGAATGGAGAGTATCAAAACATCAAAGAAATCGATTCAGTAGGTATTAGTATCATGTTTTATTCCATATCGTGAATAATAACGGCAATTTATGCCGAGAAGCAAAACATACATTATAAGAGTTACATCAAAATAACATACTAATTCTATAGTCAATGCTCACGAAAAGTCATTCGAAAGGCGACCTAACCCTCTCTGAACACAAAAACACTCTGGCAAAAACACAAATAGCAATAAATAACTCCGAACTGCCAAAGCCGAGGCAGTTTCTTTCACCTACCATAAACGTAATGCTGCAGACACAACAATATATCTACATATACGTACATAAGTACAATATTATAACTTAGACTGAAACGATATAGATGCGGAAATACCCGAGGTGTTATTAATTCTGGATTAATCGTAAATCCTAATTAATAATTCCCCTAGTGGCCAACCAGTGGATTTGGAGAATTAAAACACATAAAATGGTTTTGGAAATCGTTTTAGCTTGTGCTAGAACGTTTATAAGTATATAGTAATTTGGGTTGGGGGTCTTCCTTTTAGAAGATGCTGAGAAATGCTGCCATAAGGAGGAAGTCATGTAATTATGAGGAAGGGAGTGTCAAGAGCGTCAAGGTTCTATAAACCTTGAACACTTGACGCTCTTGTGTCTCCAAAGAAGATTTATTTAGGCTTGACTTTTAGTAGCAGTAAAATTGTTACATGTATCTTGAGATGTGTCTTGATATGTAAGTACTTACTGACCTTTTGTTTTCGAAACCCGAGTTGAGTGCCCGAGTGATGTCACATAACGGAGTTGACGGCCATATGTCAAAAGAAATATTTCCAGCACAACGTGTGGGAAATAAAAATAGGAAAAAACGCACGTGGTGCTATGTGAGTGACGGATAAATGAGAAAGAACAGGCAAAGCTATTAATTATTTAAAAAACATTCCACTACTTTGGCTCGCGCACGTAATTTTCCTGAATATTAAATTATTATCTTTAGTAGAATATAAAATTATTACGCTTTATCATACAAAGGAAACAGACCATAATCCTTAGTTTCTTAATTTTTGATGAGGAAGGGAGTGATAAGTCCCCACCATAGACTACACGTGTTTGACCTACTTATGTCTGAAAACATGACATCCTCGTCTCCTGTATGAAGCTTGAAGTGCTTCCGTTTTATTAATTTAACGTCTCTCAGAAATTCGACAGTTCAAAGCAATTTAATTAGAACTTTTAGAGGAAAATTTCTGGTTCTTCCTGCGCCATAATACGACAACCTGGAGCTATCTAATCAAAATTTATTTGCATTCTGTAATGATTACCTACTTCACTTACATATAATAACAAGAGGAAAAATAAAAGTATTTTTCCACTTGTTATTTCCTATAATATTCCGAAATCCCGGACTGAACAACCAAATAGCATGAATAGAAAGAAATGAGTATTGATTTTACCTTTGGATAAAGACATAGTGACATAATGGGCACAAAGGATACCCAGAGGGATTTTATTGACTTTGATAGTGTTGACGGCTCTATTTTATTATCGACTATTCAACGTTTAGATGTCATAATAGCATTATGTCATATAGTTAGTAGAATTCTTATTTTGGTTTTAACTTGTTTACACTCAAAACCATATTGTTGCGTACTGTAATTGAAGGAGTAGACTAATGTAAAACTCCATTTATCCTTGTATTTTTGTGTGTACATCCTTTATTGGAGTACCTTAATTAATAAATATTACAGCGAAGATGAAAGTTAAATTATTTATCTGGCTCCGTAACCAATATAAATGATAATGTATTAATAGATTTAACTGAACCTATCAATCATTCAACGAAATAGCTTTACAAAATTTTGCAAAAGCATTAATCAAAGTCTTTATTACAAACTTCGGCAAACAAGTTGCAGGTTGCAGCGGACAGACATTGACAGACAACATAAATCAAAGCCGCGGAACTTTCTTCAGCACTATCGACTGTAGGCCCCAGGCCTCGTTGAAAATTAGGCCTAGCCTAGCTACAAAGCGCTCGAGCGCAGCTGCCATCTTCGGAAGCCGAGATGAAAATGTAGGTTAAAAGTAGTTTTGTATCTTACCATCTATCTCCGGAAAAGCTATAGAACACTTCATATGTAGCTACTAGACTAATATGCTCTGATAACATCGTCTCTACATACTAACAAAATGTTTAAGCATTCATAGAATAGAACAATAATTATCTGGGTCTTCCCACGGCTGTCGTCCATTCCCCTTTAGTGACCCTGCCAATTACAATGGGAATTGGAAGCGGTTTTAATTTTAGATATGCATACATATTCCGATCTTTCCACGCTGCTATAATTAAACTAGGTCGTGATGAAATCACATTAAGAATGGAAATAAATATTCAATAACTAGAACGTCGCTAACTAAGAAATATCACATTCTTGCGTGTGTATCTCGGAAGCGAAAATTAATCTAGATGAGGTAAACGCTGCTGTGAGCCTATATTTACTCTCTATTGTTAGAACTGAAGCGTTCTGACTAAGACCAGACATCTGCCGGACGCGGGTACCCAACACAATGTAACACAAATTCTAGACTGGACGAGAAAGTGCAAATGGTTGGGCTGACTAGAGCTTTCAATACCGGTATCCCGAGATCCCATAATACCGTGATTACGGTATTACAAATAAAAAAGTATATTATTGCGGTTTGTTGTAATAAGCAGTTGGAAATTGTAATAGGTTATACAATTTATTACATTTATTTTCACTAGTGTAAGGGCCCACTCTTATGTCTAGCTCACTCTTTCGCGCTGGGGACGCCACAAACGTGTAAGTTCCCTCTATGAAGAATGGCTGGAGAGGAGCCACGGCGTCAACACTTTCCGCGTTACGAAGGTCCTTACTGGAGATGGCAGGTTCGGGAGGTTCTTGTTATTGATTGAAATGAAAGAAATGCCCGGATGATCCATTGAGCGGTCCGCCAGGAAGGCGCAATTGAGCATACGGTGTAGGTGTGCCCCGCTTAGGCAAAGCACCGCCGTGTCCTCGTGGTGGCGATCGGTGGCGAATATCTCTCGCACTAGACCCTGGTCTAGAGCGTAAGAGGACGACGAGCAATGAGTAGCTCGCCGTCCACCCGTCCAGTAAGGCTGGGCCTGTTATGTTCGGAAGTCAGAGGTTTCTGGGTATTATTTTTTGACACCGCCTTTCTAATTTGAAAGTTATTTTGCAATTTTTAGTTTTCGTTTCGTTGAAGTTGGTTGTATTTTTTGCTATGGTACCCCTCAGCTAAAATTAAACGGTGAGCAAGTTCTTTGATGAGTTACCTATAGGATTGCCGAAATAACCATAATTAATTAATTAATTAAAGAATTATCACGGAGTCGAACTTAAAATAATACAAAAAGAATCATCAAATATGGTCCATAAAAAAAGTTTTGCGCTAAATTACAACCCCATTAATGTGGAATTTGAACATAATTGAAGTATTCCAAGGTTTATCTCTGAAGGCCTTCATTTGATCTTCTTTTTTTTGAACGTCGGTTATTTTCAGAAAGTAATCATATTAAAGACCGATTCTAAAATAAAAACAAATATTTTAATAATTTTATTAATGTCATAATTGTATTGGAAAAATCCGATATTTGAAAGCCTATAAAAATCTATAGAGAAATGCGTGCATTTGTGTTGCAGTAGCTAAATATTCAGAGTGAAAAATGGGTTTAACTCACTTTCTATAAAGAAAGTGCATTTTATTATGCAAGGGAAAGTAATATTGAGTTTGAAGGGGGAAAAAGCAGTAAAAAATTCGATACACAAAAAAATGTATTATAGAACTTCCGAATTCACCGGTGGCTTTCATCGCCCTAGTTGTACAAGATGTCATTTGACCCAATAAATCCCATGACAAACGTTCAGTAAACAATAGCGTGCGTGCAATAGACCGTGACGACATATATTCAATATTCGATTCTTTTGCATAGACCATGGAACAATGAAGACAGAGTGCAATTGTCGCAGCTGTCACGCTACGGTGAGCCACATATATGAAATTATAGCTACCGTCATAGATGATGCGATGTTGCATATTAATTTTTAATTATGCCTTACGCTACGTATTATGGTAATATATCCAAGTATGGCGTACATTTCTCCGCGTGTAATTAAAAAAATATAAACATTTAAATATAATCTCAAAAGGAAAAAAACGGAACCCTTATATGCCAACGGCAAGTGCGAGTCGGACTCGCGCACTGAGGGTTCCGTACAAACTTACCGAAGATTTTTCCGAATCGCCATTTTTTAATTTTTTTGTGACATTACTACTAATTTACACTTTTCAGATTTTTTCCTATACTTGTGCTATGAGACCTTGCTTCATGCCAAATTTCAGGATTCTAGGTCAACGGAAAGTACTCTAAGGATTTTGATTCCCTTAAGAGTGTCGAAATACGTTTTTTGCGACATAAACGGCCGATCTTTTTTTTTCTTAAACTCAGAATTTTGATTTTTTCACAGCTTCAAGGGACTGCAAATCTGAGTACATAGTTTTAATTTCAACTCAATACCACCGCGCGTTCTCGAGATAAAGGGTCTTGACGGACAGACAGACAGACAAACAGACGAACAACATAGTGATTATATAACGGTTCCGTTTTTTCCGTTTGATACCTCAAAATTTTCCGTTCCGTTCGGAACCTTAAAAATACTAAAAAAGTGCAAAATTACTTTAATTTCGGAAGTCGGTATTAAATAACGAATTGACAAAACTAATATTTTTTTTAATAGAATTAATCCTACAATAGTTTACTTAAAGATAAACCTTCTGTCTGTTAATACTACACACTACTTAAACATGTAAAACCCGTTTCATGATGCCATTATGTTAGTGTCCGCCGAAACATTACATCATTCCCGCGAAATACATAATTTTTATTATGCCACATAAAACTGTATATTTTCATTGTTTTAAAACTATGATCGGAAACAGCTGTTTTCTTCTAGAATGCGCAATTTTAAAATTTTCTATTAGGCTTTTATAGGTACGTTTATGGAACTCTTCGATTGTACCAGGACAAGTGGGTGACCTTGTTGGTTATCTTAATTTATTCAAATATGCATTCGTGGTCTACAGGGCAAAAAAAAACGTGTTCGATGAACTGAGTAGGTACAAACTGCTCAAATTCTTTGAACAAAACTCGAGCCAGAATATTCTCTTTGCACAAGTGACACATCGTATTTACAACAACTGGCTGTTGCCCGCGACTTCTTTGCGTGGAGTTTAAGTACATTACGCCTTGATTTCAGAGATGTCCCCCGTCTCTCCACCGAGTATTAAGTAACGTTCCCGCGGTACTAAGTTACTCCTTGAAACATCAGCTATCGTCAATGAAAATTCTGTTAAAATCGGCGGTTTCGGAGATTTGGTTTGAAATAAGTATCGGATATAAATAGGTTTTACAAACAGACATTTTAATATCATTTATATATTATCTCCAGCGAGAACCATATGTTATCTAGGTAGATACATTCAATATTAATAGATGCCAAAAATATTTTACAAGTTTATCCATGTGGTAGGCAAGCATTTATAAGTTCTAAATGTGTATTGCATCACAAGTTTATTTGCGGACTTGACACGGCCGAAATGTTACTGATTGGGCTGCGCAGACGCTGCATCAATAACGCCACTATTTATATAGAATATGGGAAATAAATAAAAATGATTTATAGCAGATAAAAAAAAGCTGAAAGTAAATTTTCCTTCAAACGTCAAATTCGGAACTACTACTTGAAGTCCTCTCAACTTTAGTTTGGTCTTCGTCAGAATTATTATTAAGTTCTCTTAATGATTTGATATTTTTCATAGTATTTTTTTATTAGTTTATAATTTTAGCATATATTTGTATTTTATTAATATAAATAACTTATTTTTTATTTTATTTGTTCTGTTTGAAGTATCTGTTATTTATTGATTGTGCAAACCTACCACATTATTGTCTTTAAACCCAAAGGTTCACTGGTAGAGAATGCCTTGTTGCATTATGTCCGCCTATGTACCACTACTGTACATGAAGTTTAAATAAATAAATAAATATAGCCTCCGAAAATGTAGCGTAGCGACATCTATGACCCTACATATGAACTAAACTACGAAATCTCTCATTCTCCGCTCGATTTGAACATACAACAAACAGACCGAAATCATCTATAGGTCTTTTGCCCAAACCAGACAACACCCGTCTGATTGGAGGATCCTGTGGGACTTTACGTTCTGTTCCGCGTACCTCTAAAAAAACATATTGATAATGATGAAGTTAATCGCAATAATCGCCTCGTCAAAATAAAAATACAGTCCCTGTAATCGGTTGCCAATAACAACAGTTTCCAATAATTCGATTCTGTAAAAATATGGCCATTATGGAAATTATTACAAGATATAATTGATTGATATGACTGTGCACATAAAGCAACTAACAGCATCTCAGCACCACAATATCCGTTCGTTGATTACACTCTGATGGTATGCGAAGCGGTGGCGTCAGACAACCTGCTTTTACTACTTGTATGAGGAACTTAATTAGATAACACTTACTACAGGGTAGATGTTCATAAATGATGCTTAAGAAGAAATTGATAGGTAATCGTTTTGATGTTAAGATGGTCGCTGAATAGCACGAAACTTTGTAATTATCCTATTTTCAAGGAAGCCACAATTTCTTCTTCCATTTTATCTACATATCGACGCCTCCCATGCATAAAGTCGTAATATATTTTGTGAGTAGACTTGTATTATAAAAATTTAAAATAAATATTATTTTTTACACATTTATATTGTTATATAAATAAAATTATTGCGTTTTTAATATCAAAATAAAATTTTCTTGCTAAATGCATACGAAAGTTTATTCGATAGCTTTGTCAAAAATGCAATTTTTAAGATGTTTGTTTGTGTCTGTTTGTATGTTAATCTCCGAAGCGGCTGGACCAATTTTAACGGAAATTTCAATGACAGATAGCTGGTGTTACAAGGAGTATCTTACTTTTGGGGAACAGCTAGTGTGTGATAGTAATATTAGCTGCCAGCTGCGTGAAATTAGCTTGTCCTTTATAAATGTGTTAATACAGAATGATTATAAAGTAACCGTTTGAGCGTGAAGGAGTAACAAATATACATATAAAATTTCGCCTTTATAAAATTAGTGTAATGCAAGTAGAGACTGGATTCGGAGACAGGGACTTGCGAGTAATAAAACAAATGACAAAATTGTGCAGTCCACGAGGCCCGGGTAACAGGATGAAATAATTTTTCTTATGATCGAGCACACGATGGGGTCGATTCATTGTCCTCCCACTCCGGTGGTTTTCGTTAATTTCCGGCCAAATCTAGAGCAATTTATTGTGAATAACTGTCGCATTCCCAGCGAGTTACCCCTTACTCGTTCCGTATTGTTAATGGTGACAGCTCACCGCAGTGAGATTTTTTCGAATTAAAATGCATTCTGCTTCATTGTTATGCAAATTGAATCCCGGAGCTTTAATTCTATTCTAGATTGCCACGATACTATTTAATCTGAATGCAGTTTTCGTGCTTCGTGTCCGGACATGATTTCCTATTATTAGTGGTGTCATATTCATTTTAACCCACAGTCAATGTTCACACTAAACTAGAAACGATATGCACGGTCACGAACGTGCATGTGTTATGAATATCGTACATAGTCCCAATCATGACATACAAAATACCAATAATGCGTAATCATTCATTCAAGACGTCAATAACGATAAGCGATCTTATTTATCACGCGAAATCAAAAACAATCTTTTAAATAAAAACAGAGCTCAAGGTCGTTCCTTGTGGCACACCACCAAATGATTTGTATTTTCATCTTATTGGATCTTTATTCACGGATCATTTGTCTACATTAAAAGATAGTAAGCAGAAAAGATGACAAGTTACGAAGGGTGAAAAACAGACAAGTCTATTCAACAAAAATAAGGTCAGCCTCATCTCGATGGCGTCTAAAACGCCTCGTCCAAGTCAAAATATTATAATGACGACAAAATAAGACGGCGTCATGGCCGAATTTACTAACGATGTAATTTTGGACATAGCATGAACAATTTTTTGCTGTTTACGAACTTGGTCTTGAAGCGTGTCACCTTCACAACACATTTATGGTATACCTCGATGATGTTGTTGAAGGGCGACAATGCTGTTACAAATCTTAATTTGCGGTTTTGCACACGCAAAGGGAGTGTCGTCCATTAAATTTATTACGCAATTAGTAAGATTATAATAAACGGTTATAGTTACTCATCAAAAGCTTCTAAGTGCCTCCAAGTAAGTCAATAAATAACATAACAAGAAATATATCTGTTGTATATTTATGAAATCACAAATATTATAATATACATAGAACCAAGTAGATTTCTGGATGTGGCTAAATAACAATTAGCTCCGCTAAGAAAACAAACAGTGTGAAATCATGTGCGCGGCAACGGTAAAGTTCTATTAGCGGAGGCCGGAAAATATTACGTGACTGTTGTTACTAGTAGCCGTCTCAATGCACTCTCTGAAGATAACTTCGCTTGCAATATTAGCTTACACCGTCGGCATCGCAGAACGGCACTTCCGCAATGCTGTGAAATGGAACTCAAATGAAATCGCCATTGCTAAAATAACAAATAATTTTAAAACAGCATCCGTTATTTGCTCGGATACCATTAAACGGGTAACAAAATTCATAATCTTTGATGCAAAGGATACGAGCTAATATTTATGTTCAATTTTATGACTGTCAAGAATTGATTAGTTCTCGCCTTGAAACTTTGCGTTAGCTTATGACTTCCTACTAAATTTTCCAGTTCCTAGTCAATATTATAAGTCCTGGTAAATACATTTTGGCAAGGATTAAAGGTTGCATATGATCTCAGTATTATGTAAGTATCTAAATACTGGTTATTCTATGTATATATATTATATAGTATTATGTATAATTATTTGTCTCTGGGGTTCAGGGGCCATTTTGTTTAAGCGTCGGTGGGTTGTATGTGTGTTGGGAGATTCCTGTTTTTTGATGCATATGTGGGTCGTTGTTGCTTGGGCTTCGGGCTGGTGGCCTCTTAACCCTGAAATTCTGACGGGATTTGTTGTGATCGCTGAAAGGTGCTCTGTAGTGACGCCACTTGCACGTGGAGTTGCCCAGAAGCAAATAATGTATAACTATCAAAAAAGGGCACGAACATCATGTTCGTGCCCTAAATGTAAGGCAGGAGTGTGATTTTAGTCAGTAGGAGTCTGACACTGCTCAGACTGGCTTATCTGTGAGGCAGCCTGGGCGTCCTTGAGGATTTCCCACTCCTTCCGAAAATAATAATAATATCTTAATACTGTTGATTTGATGGCCAATTTTATCGCCATTGCCAAGACATGAATTTGGTTAGAATATTCAAGTGCATATTACTCCTGCACGGAAATAATTCTTGGCACTGTTGAATCTAAGTCACCAGTACAAAACTGGTACTAGAAACATCTACTTGATTCAACAATAAAATAAAACTAGTCTCTTCACTTAGGATGTTAAAAACTCAGTGGGTATACAAAAAACAATCTAGAGCGGTAATACTATGGGGCCGGTAACCATGGTGTATTGTTTTATTTCCACTTGGCTGGCCATCAGATGACGTCACGCACTGCCACCTTCCGCTGGATAAAGTGGAGACCACGGATGCGGTCAGTAACAGGCAAACCATGCTTTTATATTTATTTGTTATAATGATTTACAACTCTTTGTTTACGAAAGAAAATACACTTGTTAGGCTTATACAGCTCTCCAATGCAGAGCTTTGAAGTAGCACTTTTTTTTTACCTGAATAGGTATAAATTGAGCAGTTAGCCATGAACGAGCCGGCGAGCTAACGCCCTCATTTGGCATTGCTCGCACAAATAGCAACCATCTGTCTAGCAAAGGACGCTCGACATCTATATTGGTCTGAGTCTAGACCTAATGTGAGCAGGTTGGCAAATATGAAAACTAAAACCCTGTACGAGCTCATTTCTACTCTCCGTTATATTACTTTTCATTAGTTTTATTATCTGCACAATTCTAGACAAACGTTGGAGGATTTTATAGAGACATTAATGGGTAAGTAAACTTGATGTAGGTCTACGAAATTGGAATTGTACATAAAATGTCACATTCAATAGTTCGAGCGGTTAATGTTTATTTATACCGCTACAAAGAAAGTACTTGATCGTACACGTATAAAGTTACATGAAACTATCTAAGATGATGATCTAACAATTTCAACGCCTCACCAATTAATATTTGACCCATTTTGGTCAGGTCTAAAATAGCCTGAAATATAGTTCTCAGTAGTAATTAATAACGCTATCCAACTGCACAAAGAGCGCGTTAAATCGATACTAGGTCAGTAGACAAACTATTTCCCTCGTGTAAAAATGTAAACAAAACGCTCGTAAAGGAAACAAAATTAGGCAGGCAGGCACCGCCGTGCCATTACGGACGAGACCAAGTTCTCAACTTACTAACCCAAATGACTCGTGAAGACTCGTGAAAACAAATGTGAATTTAAGGAAACCGGATTACGGTTGTTGGTAGACATAATAGTTCTTTTTGGTTGAGTACTCGGTCACTTGAATGTATCTTTTGCAGTCACGCATACAGTTATATCACGACACGCTATTACACATATTGCTAGATACTCTAGTGCTCGGGTTCTGGGTATATGTTGTTTTTCTTCTTTATCTTTAAATATGGGTGTACGATGACAGGTCCAAGTGATTAAGATCAAGTTATATCTGTAACGGTGGCATGTTTAGATAACACTACCGAAATAACCCTCCACTTGTTCTGCACGCGTACGGCTATTGGTTACCGATCGATTATTTTCGACGTACTTTATGGTACGTCATAGAATTTTTCCTTCGTTACAATTTTGCACGGAAGGTAGCCGTCTGATTCTCTGTTAAGGAAATCTACAATCAGAATACCATTGAATAGTTCCACTTAGTGGGCTGCTGTATCGGCATTTTATAAATATCATTTGATAATCCGCTCTACCTTTTTACTTTCATTTAGTACTAAAATAAACTGCCGGCCAGCCGACAATAACAAAATGTCAGAGAACACTTTCACTCGAAGCGAAACATGTTAGATAGACTATCAGGCAAAGTATACGAAAACAAATAGATTAAAAGGTACAAACAAAGGGTACACATGAATAGAAGGCTTTATTGACTGATATAATATAATAAAAGCATTACCCAACACTACGCAGTAACAAGAGAAAGTTAATGGAACAAAAAGTCTCAGTCAATATTTTTATCGTTTAATCTTATATGATAATTTTAATGTCTTGTGTACATATTACCAGGTATTAGATAAGGTGTTAACAAATTCATTAACCACCAGATGACAGATAACAACGGATGCGCTCGCGCAGTTGAATGTAGTAAGTAGTTTGTCAACAATGGCTCTACTATCGATGAGAGTGTTACATACTTGTTACCGCTTCAATGGATCAATTGATATGCATAACTGCTCTGCATCTTGGTCGTACATTGTTGACTCCTTCGTTGAAATGAAACTCGTGTTCTTTATTTATAGCGATTTCTTATTCAAATATTCTTCGGAATAATTATTTTACTGCGCAAACTCATTTTTATAGACTAGTTTTCGTATCTCAGTCAGTAAAACCAAAGGTTTTATAACAACTAAGGAAGAAATTTAGGGAAATCGCGGAAGTAGATGCATGCGGAAGTTTGTTGATTAAAATATCTCGCATATATTTTAATCACTAAGGAGTTAGTAACGGTAGCTGCATGGTAGATAAAGTGAACTTCATTGGCGCATTACGGAGGGGCATCGTTAGCTCTAGTGGAATAATCCGATTCATTTACGCTACCCTCTTCCTCTTCGCCGTAGCGTATTTATTTATAACCTCGCCAATATTTTACAAAATTTCCACTTCGTGTTTGTTAAACAGCACTTTCACGATAGAAAGAATAATAACTTAGTTGTTCCTTTCTGTGAAACTTTAACCATTGTGCGATGTACTCCGTTATAAGGCTTCTTCTGGGCTTCGAATTCGGTGGAACGAACTTTAATTTCCTTTCCACAAAGAACACATGCGAACCCTATTTTATTAAATTGCTACTTCAAAAGTAGCTACAGATTTTTGTATGGTACTTGTAACAAAGAGAACACGAATCTAGCGAGTTCACCCCAACATTTAACTGCATTAATCTTTTTCAAGCAATTTGTGTTTTTGGCAACCATTCTTTCGTGGCCTCCCCTGTATCGTCGGCTCCATATAAAATATTCACTAGCGATACTATTCAAAATCAACTACGACAGCTCTTCGGTTGTCGGTTACGGAGCTCGGGGATGGTACTTACGTTATAAATTCGATCCCTCCGGTCTCTCCACCCTCTCTAGGGATGACGTCACGTCAAGCGGAGAAACCTCTCAAGGTCGCATCGAACTGTTTTGATTCGATAAACGTCTTGCTAATGTTAAAGGAAAAAAAATCGGTCACGTTTGCTGGAATCTAAAATTGCTTCGGGTGGTTTCTTTTAGAAGACTTCGACAATAATGTACTCAACGGTTCATTAATGTCTAATCCCCAGCAATTTTGTTACTAAAGTTATTGGATTGGATCGCCATGTAGTTACCAACTTCATGGTTCCATTATGGCTGGAATAACGATTTTTCCAGTGAATAAACCGCAAGGTGGGTCGGCCACGCCCTGTGGGTACTCACAGTAGGTATCTAATGGGTACAATCATAACGTCATGGATCTGCGACGACCTTGACCGCAGAGGTGGAATCATAAAAATCTTTGTGTTAAGGATATGCTTAATTTAGTTAACGAGGTCTCTACTAGTCTAATTTTACGCTAATGTAAAATACGAAAGTCTCGTATCGGCTGGATGCCTGACTCATGGTGACTGATCTAGATATAAATAAGCTGACTATAAAACATCCGCAAATCGTTAAAGAAACAGGTAACGGCATTTAATTAAACTGTTCGATGCTGCCAAAATTCTATACCCATTCCAACCAGTCTTCGAAACATTACATCATTGCTTAATACGAGTATTTGTAATGCTATCTCCTCATTACCTTGGAATTCATCAACTGTCCCATTTTCAGCTTCATTCAACGTGACAAAATAGCATCTGATTCTGTTAGCGGTTAGCGGCCATAAACCCAAACACAAGGCTACAGGATATTAACAAGGCCCGTGACCTACCCACCATACAATATAAATACGGCCAAAGTTCATAAAAAAATAATGTATAAGTGAATTAGGACAACGCTACCCAGATTTCGACGTTACTCGGATTGTGAAATATTGCAGCAGATGTCGTTTGTAATAACAAAAAAAATCTTTACCGCCTTTTTGCGTCATCTGTCAGTCTTGGTTTTCTTTTGTCGAGGAAGACCATAGTTTTTGTGTACGTATTATAGAGTTGATTCATTATAATCTGTGGCTTATTTCACTTTGTTATTGTTTAGAAAAGATAAAGCTTAAAAAATATTTAAGCAATAAAAATAAGAAAACCATTTCAGTTTTTATGTAATTTACTTATTATAACATAATTTTTTTATTAAGGCTTTATGATTTGACTATGTTCTAAATCTCCTTCCCTCTCATGTTTTCTGAAAGAACGCGTCATTGAAGGCATTGAAACAATACGAATGTTCGCACGCCCTGAAACTTCCGATGAAGGTATTTCGCCATCAAAGGGAGTAGGTCTGAAGTAGGTACTTTTAGGTGCCTGCTGCATCACCAAGTACCACTAAACCCTCAACCATCTGGGATGCGAACTTTTACACTTGAAAGCTATGCCTGACATACTGCAAGGTAAATTGGTGCGATTTTTTTATTTATTGATAGAAGAAGGATTAGAGGGGCAAGTAGGTATGTGAATTTTTCAATTCACATGTACATTTCTAAGTTTATCTAGGAAATTACTGACACCCCGTGCCTCGAAAAGCACGTAAAGACGTTGGTGCCGGTTGTCATTCGTAGATTCTCGACAGTCGTCAGAAGCCAAGACCCCTAGCCAAGTTACAATCGTATCGTTCGCGCTGAACGCTTCGAGTAGGCCACGCCTCCGATTCCTTTGTTCTGACGTCATCTCAACGCTCAGTCACGTGGTCCGAACAAAGGAATGAATGAAGGAATGATTTATATATAAATGACCTCATTGTCGGGCTCAGTAGTCTGCATGCCGGCTGTTACATAGATGGGGTTGCTTTTAACAACATTAGTTACGCCGATGACATGGCGCTGCTGAGTCCGTCTATGGCTGGCCTTAAAAAGTTGTTGAGAGTTTGTGAGTGTTATGCCGAGGGACACGGTTTGAGATATAACACGAATAAGAGTGAGGTACTCATCTTTAAAGCGGGTCACAAGTCTGCTGAGAGCTACCCAACTGTCTATTTAAACGGTCGTGTCTTAAACCGTGTTCGTCAATTTAAATACCTTGGGCATATTGTGACAGAGGATTTGAAGGACAATCTGGACGTGGACAGGGAGCGAAGAGCCTTGGCGGTGAGATGTAATATGTTGATACGGAGGTTCTCACGCTGCACGGGTTCAGTTAAAATCACCCTTTTCAGAGCATACTGTCAAGTATTTTACTCGTGTAGCCTTTGGACTAACTACACTCTGAAAGCCGTTAATGCTCTTCGCGTCCAGTACAACAATGCATTCAGGATGCTGTTGGGGCTGCCTCGCTTCTGTAGTGCCTCAGGGATGTTCACGGATGCCCTGACTGACGGCTTCGCTGCGGTCAGGCGCAGGCGAGCAGCATCTTTGTTGCGCAGGGTGCGAGCCAGTACCAACGGCCACCTGAGTGTCATTGCCAATAAGCTGGATTGTCCTATTATCTGGTCCTTAAGCCAACTACATGCTCCTGTAAATACGGTCTACTAACATAGTTGTTAAGTTTTTTCTGTTACTAACATCTGGTATTTCTGTTGTGTGTTGTTTAATGTTGTATGTGTTACCTATGGACGTAAAGGTCCGAAATAAATTTATTATTATTATTATTATAATAGCATAATCAGCCTTTAATGTTCCCACTGCTGGGACTCAGGCCTCCTCTCTCTAGGAGAAGGAATGGGCCGTAATCCACCACGCGGGCCCAATGCGGGTTGGTGAATGTCACATGTCTTCGAATTTTTGGTTCTAGGATATGCCGGTTTCCTTACGATTTTTTCTTTCACAGTTTTGAGAACAGTGGTGATGAAATAAATTACACAAAGTAATGCGCCTGACTGGGTTTGAACCCGCGACCTACAATTCGTAAGTCGGGGCCATTACCACTTGGCCACCACTGCACGAAAAATAAAAGAAATTAGAATGATTCTCCAACTACCTATGAATTTCGTACATTGCATTTTCATCATCATCATCATCATTTCAGCCGAAAGACGTTCACTGTTGGACATAGGCCTCCCCAAATGTCGCCATAATGACCAGTCCTGAGCATCTCGCATCCATCGGATTCCCGCGACCTTTACCAGGTCATCGGTCCACCTTGTGGGAGGCCTTTCAATGCTGCGTCTTCCGGTACGTGGTCGCCACTCCAGAACTTTTCGTCCCCATAGACCATCTGTTCTGCAAGCAATGTGCTCTGCCCACTGCCATTTAAGTTCATTGCATTGCTCTAAGATTATTCTAAATACCTACAAATTACTTTTCAGATACAGAATACAAACAAGAATTAAATGAAATCATAGCTGATGACGAAGTTTGGTATAATTAAGTATTATTAGTTACAATAACTGCAAGGACCTCATCATGACTGCTGGCAAGACTTGTGAGTGATGTCATGTTATAATATGTATCTCTTTATAGCTAATTGTGTGGGAAGGTAGGTAATACCTATTTAAATGACATACACAATGATGTAAGATACATGATTTATTTGAATGGTTAATCAAATTTTTTTTAGTGATGTTCTACCATTTTGTAGAGGAAGAATGAAACGCATGTTACTAAAAGAGTTATGAGTATACATGTGGACGGATGCCATAGAAAAGGTGGATATGAAAGAAAATGGAGTTAGTAGTAACATGATAGGACAGAAAGGAAGTAAAAAATTTATAGAATTGTGTAATGTGAATTTAGAAGGGTTTAAAACTTTATATGTCCTGTCTGTCATAATTTGTTTTTAGAAATTATCCAATAGGAGTTTGTCTCCTGTATGATAAAATTGTGTGTTTATTTTATTTGCATTGCAGCAATAATCTAGGTTCTTTAAAAACTGTGTCTACACTTCTAAGAATTGCAAAATCTACAAAACCATTCATGAACAGCCTATAGTTCTTATTAAAATAAGCTATACCTATTTTATAATATAATCATAGAATATTGAGTGGGTGATGACGATTTGACATCTCATTCTGATGGTCCATAGTTCTAATTGGGTCAGCAGACTGGGTCAATTAGAATGGCCTTTTTAGCACATGCCTCAGAAATATTCTCTATAACATGCCAGCTATAATAGGTGGGAAATACCATCAGTTTTAATTGATACACCTACACTGATGTGTTAATGATTGGCTCAACCAACTTAAGTGTTTGAACTGTCATGATTTTTAAAGATTTGTCTTAATGATCTTGATTAAATGTTTCCAATATCTTAAATAGTAATAAAGTAGGTACATAACTTTAACCTTTAGATAAAAAAAAATCTAATACAACAGCCTTGAAAATTAGTGGTTTTACAAAGAAAAATATTTATAATTATTATGTTGATAATTTATGTGTTTTTTTCCTACATCCAAGGTTTGTATCTAAGTTTACAGCTCACAATGAAACTAGTTCACATAACATCATCAGCCTTGACTCCTCGAGCAGATTTAATAAAGATACAAGGCCAAACAAATACAAAAAGTTGATGTTATCAATGAGATAAATTATCATTGACATGTGACAGAGAATTATTGCACTGATGAAAAATCGAGCAAGGTCCTACAAGCAGAAACCATGTATCAATGAATTCATATTTATCAAGACAAGAACATCACAACTAATATAAATTTTCAATACCGTTGTCAAAAATGTAGAATACACGAAGATAAGTCGGACTCTACAAACGGATGCACAAAAATATATTTAGGCATGATCCAATGACATCATATTTGACCGAAAATCAGCAGTAACCCAGAAAAAAGCGACGCATAGTTGCGCCTGAAATAGGTCATATCCCCGTTTAGATTGACCACCTATCCTGAGTACCCCGGTCACACATGATGCGCGAATACACCCTTGCCTTCCGCACCGCTCCGATCAACCGGTATTATAACTTAATGCCTGCGTTATGGACGCTCCAAAAAATATTAAAACAACATATAAGTCTTTCCGAATTCAACGTGAAACTCTGAGGTCAAAAGATGCGAAAAATTGCAGTAAAAAAATAAATTAAAAAGTCATATCGGTACCTGTTTACTTTTGTTGTCGATCCCGTTCGCCTTGCCGTCTGGTACGTTGCCGTTGTTTTCCTCACTTTTTTCACTTTTCACACCCTCCAACGCCATATTCAAACGCTTATTTTATTCACTGTCATGCGAGAAATGTAATAATTTCCCTTATTTCACCGTACATGAAATATTTTGTCACAAATTCAATACGAGCAAACACTCCCATAGACAACGGGCTGTCACAACCCACAACGCGTCGCAGTAGCGGACGCATTGAGCGCGAATGAAAAATGAAACGGATTCGCTACGGGAGAGAGAGAGCGAACCAATCATAGAGCCGAGTCGACCAACCATCGCACTTCGCCAAAGCTCAAAGCTGGGATTATGAGATCAAATCGAAATCAAGAAAGGAGAATAGCATGAAAAATATCCTGTAATAAACTTTATATTTAGCTATCGAGTAGCTTTTAGAATTTTAAACGCAGAGGAACATTTAAATTTATGAACGTTTTCTGTAATACTTCTTCAGAATTTGTAAAAAAAAGGAGATCAATATTACGCTTACCACCTCCGCGAAATTCATGTTTTCGGGGAACACCCAAAAAATGCAAAATGCCATTAAAAAAAAACAAAATTAGATGAAAGAGAAAGAGTGGATGATGTTTCTATTGAATTAATGTAGGTACTTACTATTATTTAATACTCACTTATAAAATGTGATGCGTTTTATGAGCCTCAAAAAGCAAGTAAATAACCAATTTTTATATTTTTACACTTTTTAAGTAAAATTTTCCCGCCTTCAAATTTGATCATCACTGACATTTTATGAAAGCATAGATAATTTATTCCTCATGCTGCTTATCAAATTGACTTTTCATTAGTAACATTCTTTCAACAATTTAATCAAACAATTTTATAAAAAATAAGAATTTAAGAAATAAAGAAGAATTATTTATTTTCTAATGAAACAAAATAAAAAAATATCAGCATGCAAATATCGGTCGAGTATTATGGAGGACCTAAAGCACTGGTGATAGCGGCATCTAGAAGTGTAGTAACATACTGAGGGGCGCGCTATTTGCCGTTACTACTCAAAAGATGGCGCTTGCTTTCGTGTTTCAAAGTTAATAGATTTAAAATCTTTACAATTCTGCAAGAAGCTAATTGGAATATTTAATGTCGAAATAATCAATATAATTACTATAACTTAATTATATTAAGGGATCTTTCGTATCCATAAAATTATAGACGTCAGTTGATCATATTATATTATTGGTTGGTGCATGCATGCCGCATGACTTATGCAATACAGTTAAATTTATTTTACTACCTGTTATTTATAAACTGCTTTCAGTCAAAGTCAAAAAGTCAAAGTCTAAAGTTTTTATTTCACATAGGCCTACATGGGCACTTATAATTCGTCGGAAGCTAGTGCACGGTTCCAAATTGGTCATACATTTAAAACTTAGACTAACCACGGCACAATTACTATCAGTACGTATCACTATCAGTAGGTATTATTGTGTTAGGGATTTGTTGGTAGATACGTTTACTTACATAACAGTAACATTAAATAGTAGCCAGCTTCTTCATATAAATTACTGACATTGTCTGGCACGTGCAAAGACTTAACAAGACAAAATCCTTGCATATGATCTTAGGTAGATCCTTCAATTCTGGTAATGATCTCTAAATTCTTAGGGAGCCTTACCATGACGTGTTAAAACGTCAGCAGTGCTATTCTCTAAGAAAATAGTCTTGAGCGCAGCGCTGGCCGTTGCTAAGAAATCGAAATACGTATACATATAGGATTAAAAATTCAATTTACCTACATTGGATTGTTAATCCAATGTACCTATTTGGATTTCGTCGCTGCGGACAGCGCTGCGCTCAAGGTTGTTTTCTTAGAGAATAGCACGACAGGTGAGCGAAGAAGAAAGAGGGGTGGAACTATACACCTATAGCTTCATCCCTCTAAGAGTTCAGTTGAGGATCACGTTAAGAGCTTGTAGTAGACCCTCAGGGATCATTAACTAGCTGGTTGTTTTGGGATCGGGGCTTCTGCACTTGGGAGAGCAGTGGTGGCCGAGTGGTAACGGCCCCGACTTACGAGTCGTAGGTCGCGGGTTCAAACCCAGCCAGGCGCATTACTTTGTGTAATTTATTTCATCACCACTGTTCTCAAAACGGTAAAGGAAAACATCGTGAGGAAACCGGCATGTCCTAGAACCAAAAATTCAAAGACGTGACATCCACCAACCCGCACTGGGTCCGCGTGGTAGATTACGGCCCATTCCCTCTCCTAGAGAGGAGGCCTGAGTCCCAACAGTGGGAACATTAAAAAAAGGCCGACTATGCTATGCTATGCTTCTGCACTTTGGTTCGTGTTATTAGAATAGAATAGAACAGAGAATAGAGTGTTATTATTGTTTATGTTGGAATCGCAAGCGGTACCCTACAACTGGAGGCTTCTGGAGGTGATGGTCAGCGAGAGGCGCTGAAAAGCTAGATAGGGAAGCACTTCTAGAGGCCTCAATCGTCCAGGCTTAGGTGTTTGCACTGGACAGGCGTAACGAAATCAACGTGAAGTAGGAGTGGCTCCAAGAGGCACTGTCCATAATCTGTTATGCAGTGTTAGTCGCAGTTCGGACCTGTCAAGCGCCTGATGTATTGGCGTTAATAATAAAATTCCACAACTTTCACACAACATCATCTCGTCCCAAACTAAGCAGAGCTTGTGCTATAATCAGGGGCGCCGACTCCGTGGGTGCTCGGAGGCTTGAGCACCCATGAGAAATAAACAGTGGGTGCCGAGCACCCCTGATTATAGACATCAAGAAACAGATCAGTAATCGCCTTTTAGGGATGGGCGTTTTTTCATTACTCGACGAGACGCAAGGGTCGCGAATTCGATTCCCGCACCAACACAAATGTTTGTTGATACAACAGATATTTATGTTGGGTCTGGGTATTTGTGGTACCTTCGTGGTTCCTGGTTTCCATAGTACAAGGGAAAACCTTAGTTTAGGACCAAGACAATGTAGGTATGTGGTGTTGTCTCCTCAATCTATTATTTATTAACGATGCGGATGCCAGTTACTGATAGTATCCGTTATCAAAATGTCGATCAGTGTGCATTTCTTTTCTCACACTTCGCCACTTTTTCGAGTCAACAAATGAGCATGAGCACCCATGACGTTTTCTAAAAGCCGGCGCCCCTAGCTATGAGTACTAGACAACTGATAAACATACTGATAGATAAATTACACCCAAACACAGAACAAATGATCCTGCTCTGCGGCCGAGGTCTGTGCATCTCTGCATTAGACCAACGGGCCAGTGGATCGCAGGAGATGCGTAGTTACGCGAAGCGTCTGTAGCTACGCGATTCAGGTATATTTGGCATCGCGGAAGGCGTTTTTGCGTCCCGAATGCAGCCCGAATGTAAAATAATTATACAGCTATACAAGAGCTATAAAGCTGCGAAGGAAACCTTAAAGACGGTTATTGGGACTGCTGGTGACTTTGGACCAATATCTGAGGAGGCACTTTACTTTATTGTGAGGATTAAACTAGCCTTGGGCTCCATCTCTTATCCAAAACTTTTAGCCACAACTCCTTGGCCAAGTCGTCGGTACTCTGTTTCCTTCAAGCTAATCTCCGAAACGACTAGACCGATTTTGACGGGATGTGCACCGAGGGTTGTGGCGAATGTTATGACTGTTATAAGTGACTTACACTTGACGGAACTTATATTTTGACCGCACTTCCATATCGAATATTAGATGTGTTATGTTAGGGAACTAATAATTTTCTCCTAAAAAGAAGAGTAGATGATGTTTTTCAATTAAGTCGTGGAAAACATATACAATACCAAAAATACTGCATAATGAAATTAGAATATAATAGAATAGAATATCGTTTATTTAATTCACGCTTATAAAGATTATAATCTTTGGCTTTTGTTTAGTTGTCAAACTCTACATATTTAAAATTAAAAAGTGACTAATATTAACTAAATCAGGTGGAAATCCACGTTATCGTACGTACTAGCTGACGGACTGATAAAGGTCACATCAGCAGGACACAGGACAGTACCAGATAACGCTATCAGTACCTATCAGTACAGTCAATGACACAAATACTAGGTAGGTTACTGTTTTTTTTTTAACTTTTATTCCATGGAATGCTCATGGTACAGAAAGTACCGAAAAAAAAGGAAGAAAAGTGCCGGTTCTGTAAGTTCAGGAATGAAAAACAAAAATAGATCAGGTGGGTTACCATGACGTTTAAAGTAAGTAAGAGATGGCGCTAGAATACCTGTTTAAATACGTGTATGATAACCGTCCTACCGAGTAGTGTGTTTTTGAAAAATGTGAAATAGGTACGTTTTATTACATAAAATGTAATCAGATATTCTAAAATTATATGGTAAATAGGTACCTAATTGGTTTCTACCTATTTACTAAACTAAACTAAACTCCTAAATATCCATAATTTTATTTAAAACGTATTTTTATAAAGTCATCTCAATTATGTGTCAAGAGACTGTTTACATTTAGTTAGGTATCTAACCAAATGAAATAATATTAAAATGAAGTGTATATAATAGTTTGTTGGTTTTGTATTGTGCGTTAACTTTATTATACATAATAATTAACATTTTGTAAGTTATAATTGAGGAGAGCAGTGGTGGCCGAGTGGTAACGGCCCCGACTTACGAGTTGTAGGTCGCGGGTTCAAACCCAGCCAGGCGCATTACTTTGTGTAATTTATTTCGTCACCACTGCTCTCAAAACGGTGAAGGAAAACATCGTGAGGAAACCGGCATGTCCTAGAACCAAAAATTCAAAGACATGTGACATCCACCAAACCGCACTGGGCCCGCGTGGTGGATTACGGCCCATTCCCTCTCCTAGAGAGGAGGCCTGAGTCCCAACAGTGGGAACATTAAAAGTCCGACTATGCTATGCTATGCTATAAGTTATAATTCCAGTACCTATATGTTGACCTTGCATTAGTAAGGGAGTCACTAGTACTGAGTGGTCTACCTAGATTGAATGATCTTTAAGGTCATTGACTCGTTTACGTGAAAAATATAACAAATAGGTACTTGAAATAAAAACTCGATAAAGAGTTCGAAAATATTTTTTTGTAAACGCGGGTCAAGCGACAAATCGAACACGCGTGTGACACTACCGAACTTAGCCTTCCTTCGGTCGAGTGTCACATGCGTGTTAGTGGCACATTTCTGTACCTAGAATAGATAATATTACCGTGCCTATAGTGTGGAGTGCGCCAGGCCTGCTTGAATCAACAAATCAGTACGTAAACAAGGGCGCCGACTCCGTGGGTGCTCGGGGGCTCGAGCACCCATGAGAAATAAACAGTGGGTGCCGAGCACCGCTGAGAATAGACATCTAGAAACAGATCAGTAATCACCTTTTAGGGATGGGTGTTTTTTCATTATTCGTTCGTTCAGCGCAGTAGTTCAGAGCGCCGTTGAGACGAAAGGGTCGCGGTTTCGATTCCCGCACCAACACAAATGTTTGTTGATGAAACAGATATTTGTGTTGGGTCTGGGTATTTGTGGTACCTTCGTGGTTCCTGGTCTCCATGGTACAAGGGAAAACCTTAGTTTGGGACCAGGATAATGTATGTGGTGTTGTCTCAATTTATTATTTATTGCGGGCAATGGATGCCAGTTACTGATGCCGGTATCCGTTATCAAAATGTCGATCAGTGTGCATTTCTCTTCTCACACTTCGCCACTTTTTTGAGTCATCAAATGAGCATGAGCACCCATGAGGTTTTATAAAAGCCGGGGCCCCTGTACGGAAATACTAAACGAGTGTTTATAAGTTTAGTCAGGGCCGTTATTTATTGTGAGACATATCACCGTGAATTAATAAAAAACTTTTTACAGAAAAAAATACAACCGACTTCAAAGTAAAAAAAAAACACTGAAAAGTGCAAAATAACTTTAATTTCGGAAGTCGGTGTTTCTGTAATAGTTTTGTCTGTTCGTTATTTAACACCGACTTCCGAAATTAAAGTTATTTTGCACTTTTCAGTGTTTTTTTTTACTTTGAAGTTGGCTGTATTTTTTTTGTAATGGTTTTTATTTTACACTTTTTAGTTATGGTACCACCACTGAAAAGTACCCCTTAGCCATACTTAAATACCTTAGGTTCTGATCCATATCTTCGAAGTTCATAACAATATTTCTATGGGACAAACTCGGAAGCATAACCTTTCAATAAAAAAAAAATATTTTCAAAATCGGTCCACAATTTTTTTTTTTTAATAAACAACTATCACACAACGCCGTCCAGTCCCAAGCTAAGCAGAGCTTGTGTTATGAGTACTAGACAACTGATAAACATACTTATATATTTCTAAATACATACATACATAGATAAATTACACCCAGACACAGAACAAATGATCGTGCTCATCACACAAACATTTCTCCTGGGTGGGAATCGAACCCACGACCTCCGGCATAGCAGTCAGGGTCACTAACCACTAGGCCAACAGGCCAGTCAATTGACCGAGAAATCGGTGAAAATACATAAAAAAAGTTTAAAAAATAATAAAAATACATTCAGCCGAACATAGAACGTCCTCCTTTTTGAAGTCGGTTAAAAAAAATACAGTCCAATAAACTTTTATCTCAACCAAACAGACAGGACAAGCAAAACAAATTGTTTACCATTAATCCTAAATTAAAGCATGACGAATTATGTCAATTAATAAATGTATAATTATCCTCAAATGATATTTACAGTGTCTGTACCTTCTATCGCATTAGTACGGTTCGGACTGTGCGTATGTTGTTTAGTTATTAAATGCACGCGGCATGGTATCAACGCCGCCTCACAATAAATACGTTTATCATTATTATTTAAAAAAAAAAAAAAAAACAGTAGAACAATAAATGCAGTGTTACTAAATTAGGAGTGTACGCTTTGATTATATACTTGTCTAGATGGAGCAATGCAAACGTGCGACGCGCTAAAACTGTCTCCAATTGCGTGACATGTGTGAGTACCACTCGTGTACTTATTGTCGTCAATCTATCAAGGTGTGCGTGTTTAGGGATGCCTGTTCCACATTATTGACTTTCCTTTTCTCCATTATTTATTATGACGAAAGTTTAACAAAATAGGTTGAATGAAATAATTATTTTGTAGATTAAATAAAGAATTATTAATAGGTTATATTATTATTAGGTTTATTATTGTGTGTACATAAATTGTTCAATTAATAAATAAAGAAAATACATTTATTTAGCACAGACAATACTCCAGTTACATGTTCCTAGTTACATAAAACCAACAATTAAAAAGTATAAAGTCCGATGTAAGGATATAGTAGGAATGTGTGCCTCGAGGCTGCACCAAACAGGCCCAATTCAGCAAAAATCTGAAACCCAAAATATCAGAAAAAACAAAAAAAAAAATTTAGTGCATGGTTTCATTTTTTTTTTGTAGGTATAGATAAGTTATCATTTACTGATCAAATAAATAATGTAATTTTTAAAATAATAATGTTCTCCTGATCGAAAGATGATGTAATGATATTTGTATTTTGTGTCCCATAGTTTTGCCAAATCTCCCTAGTAATAAACTGACAACACTGGCTAATCGTAATGACATACAAAAAAACGTATTAAAAATCGTGTTTTCTATAATAATAATGGTTAAATAACAAAACTTACTGATGAACAGTGATCTTAGTGTTATTATATTGTTTTCCCACATAATTACGGCACAGTCTGACAGCACAAACCGGCATAATTAATTATTTTTCGTGAGCACATTATCCTTAGTTGTTTTAAATGACACTGTCGTAAGGGAGAAGCGAGTCTACCAATTTTAGTAGACTTTATTTGGGCCGTTTAGTACGGTCAATGTGGCATCTAGACAAGTATATAATCAAAGAGTTACGTGAGAAGTTAGTGTCAGTTTGTGATAGATCATCAACTGTTTTCTTTTTCATAGTTGTTGATTTGGAAAATTCGTGAAAATGATTAAAAGTAAGTATTACAAACAAGCTCATTATGTCTTACCATATTTTTACAATTTTGTGGTGCCAGTGAAATAATTAGTTTTTTTTTATTGTTATATAATCGTCAGATATGATGAGCCCTAAAATGTTCGAAATCATTGCATTTTTAAACGCTAAATGTGCCAGAAAATAGATTTATAATAATATATCCTTTCAATATCAACTGTAGATATTGATTTCAGAGAGATATTGTAAAATGGCACTTTTCAGAACAGTTGTTTTAAAAGTTTTTTAAATTTTTTCTGCAAAGAAATATGAAATGAGTATTGCAAATAAGTTTTTATCATTTTTTGGTACAAACATAAGCAAAAAATATGCGCGTGTGTGTAAAAAGTATGTGTTTGAGAAAAGTTATGTTTTCATAACAGAGTATCTTAAATACTTTCTGGTTCAATGGCACAATTTATAGACCATACATTTAAAATCAACTACGAATAGGTATCTACCACGCTTAAAACCACCACGTAATCGTAACTTTAAGCTTCGGAACATCGTAGTGCTCTAAAGCAGGCAATTTTGGTCTAAAAAGTCACTTCAACCACTAGTGGTTATTTTTATTCTTATTGTGCTTATTTGCTGTAATTTGTGAAAGGAAATAATTAATTTGTATTTGTATTTTTGTAAACCCTTTTAAACTTATCAGGTCCGAAATGTAAAAGGAAATTAACTATTCATTATAACTATTCTGTTCTACTTGCTCAATTAAAACGTAAGATAAACTGTTTGTTCAATCACAACAGTCTAATAATAAATAAGTTATGTAAATTGAACCAACTATGCATCTCGTTTCTATACTACTTGATATTATGTCAGAACACTGCATATTAGATGACGCCCGATCAAGGTCCAATGGCGACGAGAAACGAGGAAATTATATTTATTAAGAGCGTGCTCGACCATTTTGAATGGGACTGTCCTTTTTTCTATTCTGTTCCAAAAACAATTTTCGATACATTTTCCATTTGAAATTAGAATCGCAAATTTTATCATTAATTTCGTTTTACTGTTTGAAACTGGTTGAAACCAAGAAAACATTTATTATTTTTTTATACAGCCTACTGTCACTGTAATTTTGATAGTGTCTCATAGAATATTAAGAAAATGGTCACGTTATATAAGAGACAAGTAGCTGACTTATACAAATAACACTATCAACAGGGCTTAACAGATAGAAATATATTGCAGATAAAAACTAAAAAAAAAAACAAAATGTGACCGTGTCTAGGCATTGTGTTATAAAAATAGACCGATGCTCTTTTGATTCAAAACTCAGGCGTGATTGGATGGCAATTAGTTTGCACGCATAGTTAGGTCAAAATAGATATTTCAATGTGTGTGTTCGCATGGAGCTAAATATTGGTATAGGTTTTTGATACACTTTTATAAACTGTTAAAAGCCCCGGCCCCCACTGATCCTAAATATCCAAAAAAGTTATTCAAGGTCAAAATTTGTAAATATCTTTTTTTTTTGGATTTTCCAAAATTCACCCCATAAGGGGATGAAACGGGGGTCCAAGTTTGTACGGATAAACCTACTTACAGGCAGGCGCAGCCGCTGGCAGAAGCTAGTATAGTATATACGTAAATACTTAGCCCAAACTTAAATTGGTAATTATAGAATTTAAACCAAACAGTTTTACAACTTATCAAACAAAAAAAAAAAATAGAAAATACATTTATTCCAATGTATACCAATTATTCTTATGGAGTTAAACAAATAAGTCGTTTACTATCATCAGTTGCACGGTAAACTAGCCACAAGGCTGAATGCGGCGGGTTAATTGAGCCAATAGACAATATTTACCACAGACTATGTACTTTGTTTGTTAGTTAAGTATCGACGGTATTGTTAAAAGTCATTTGAATACAAGACTTACATTTATGAATTTAGAAAACAGATTTATTAAAATACGCTGAAAAAATAAGATGCAGCAATTTAGCGCTCCGATATTTTGGGGGTTTTTATTTCAAGAGAGTATAATATAGTATAATCAGCATTATAATGTTCCCACTTCTGGGACTCCGGCCTCCTTCCTATGAGAAGGTATGGGTCGTAGTCTACAAAAATGTTCATGTTTCTTTTCGTACCAGGGCCGAGTCTTCCTTTCAGAAGCACACCCTTGGCCCCAGTAGGCTTCGACCCTGCTGGGCCTCTACGGTTGCTGACATCTCCTTGAGGCGCGCGTGGTACAGTACCTGCCGTTGACAACTTGGACTCGGTCCGGACGGTTACCGGACGGTCGGACGGCGAAATAAAACCCACCCTTCAGTTGTCCTTCGCGTTTTAGAGCCGCGGTAACTCTTTCGAACAATCGCCTCAAATGGCTGAGACATGAACATGGTTCTGCTGAAGATACCCGTGGATGTACTCTGTGTCGTATAAACAAACAGTGTATTTACTTGTTAGCGTCTTACAGTAAATCCACTGTTTGTGATCTTTAACACGGAGCTATTGCATAACTCCGTATGCAGCTTGTGAGTTGATTATAATAATATGTATTTTTTGTTTTTTTTTTTATTTTTTTTATTGATAGGCTCGCGTTTGACCGCTATCTCACCTGATGGTAAGCGATGATGTGGCCGAAGATGGAGCACGCTTGCCTAGAAGTAACCTATTCACTCTTGACTTAAAGACCCCTAGGTTGTAGCTATCAGGGAACACAGACTCCGGCAAGGAATTCCACTCCTTAGCTGTACGCATTATGAATGTGTTCCCAAAACGCTTTGTACGTATGGGTGGGATGTCCACCATGTATAGATATGATAACGTACAGGTCAGCACTAAAATGTAAGTATATAAGTATATGTATCTTCTACATATATAAAAATTAATAGTTGTTCGCTAGTCTCGCTAAAAGTCGAGAATGGCTGGACAAATTTGGCTAATTTTGGTCTTGAAATATTTGTGATAGTCCAGGGAAGGTTTAAACGGTGAGAAAATATGGAACAAAAATCACGAAAAAAAAAATCGAATACAACGCTATCTCTAATTAAACTGTCATTTTAAAATGAATTATGCTGTTATGGTAATACCAGTAGATGGCGTTATCATTTGACAGTTTAGCTAACATAACAGGCGGTACGAAGTTCGCCGGGTCAGCAAATCTGAATATAATAACTTCTAGCCTGCATAGACCTATCTATCAGTAGCTAGCTGTCTCCTTCGGTTTCACCCGCGTCTTTGGCTACAGCTCCTATTGGTTGTAGTGTATTTATCGAAGGAGAAGGCCTTCGACAAATAAACAATCCAACAAAAAAAAACTGCGCCGAAAATTGGAAAACTTTCGCGCATTTGACAGTTCATAACTAAGTAAGATACGACAACTTCTAGGGTCAGTTACTAATCCATACTATACTATCTAATATTCATCATCATCATCATCATCTTCCTGCCCTTGTCCTCTTTTATTTGGGGTCGGCACAACACGTTTTTTTCTTCCATTCTGTCCATTATTATAATATATAATATTATAAATGTGAAAGTAACTGTCTGTCTGTCTGTTACGCTTTCACGGTTACACTACCGAACCGATTTTGATGAAATTTGGTACGAAGGAAGCTTGAATTCGAAGGGCGGTCATAGGCTATTTTTTATTCATCTTCAACTGGGATTTCGCGTCTGCAGTAACCAACAATTACAGCCATTTATAAAGATTTCGGGGCCCTTGGTAGAATTTGCTACTGGCCCCAAGGTGGCCTGATCCGGCGCCGTGCATATTGTATTGTTTTTGACTGTGTGTATTAATTTATTGTGTTTGTCTAATGGTATGTAAATGTGTATTATTTAATTTATATTTATGACATTTTGCATTTAATTTAATTATATCTATGACATTGTGTAGGTATGTAATTTTAATGTCTATTTTTGTAATGTTTTATTTGGCTTGATTTTGATTTTGTGTACATATGGACAATGTCTGAAATAAATGAAAAATTATTATATTGAATTGTACTACAATAATAACCTTGCAATCGACTCCAATCGAAGGCCTTAAATAAAACAATTCTACAGTCTAGAAAACCAGAGTTAACCAGCAATTGAACTCATTTACCGCTCTATCTCGTCGCATTAATCAAGCTGACGTATTTGTCGTCAGGCTTGGCGCAGTGGTCGAGAGCTACGCAGCGAGTGGCAGGTTCGATTCCCGCGCGGAACAAACATTTGTATGACCTAAGACCTACAGATATTTATTTCAGGTCTGGAAACACTTCCACCGTATGCTCCACCGTGTTCTCCGCCGGGACTGGTAGAGTTGTGCGGTGAGGTAATTAAGGTCGAAAGTCTCGTGAACTTCTGGCAAAAGAACGATGTCGTTTCTAGTTGGATATGATAACAAAGATATTTACTTCCTGGTTTTAATTCATTTGGACAGCAGACATATTGGATTGTATGTAGCGGAGATGTGAATATTGTAGATCATGGATGTGTAGAGTGACGAGAATGGATAATGTGAGTATGATGTAAGCTGATGTAAGCAGATATGAGCAGTGGTGGCCGAGTGGTAACGGCTCTGACTTACGCATGGCATACGAGTGGCGCATTACTTTGTGTAATTTATTTCATCACCACTGCTCTCAAGATGGTGAAGGAAAACATCGTGAAGAAATCGGCATGTCTAAGAACCAAAAATTCGAAGACATGTTACATTCACCAACCCGCACTGGACCTGCGAGGTGGATTACGGCCCAGTACCTCTCCTAGAGAGGAGGCCTGAGTCCTAGCAGTTGGCACATTATAAGGCCGACTATGCTATGCTAATATCAAATCACTTTTGCTAATTATGCTATAGATTGTAAGAGTATAGTTTTTTAGTTCCTTTATTTTTAGTTTTTTTTTTAGTTTTTTTTTTTAAAGCGTTGCCCTTCACACATCGTCATTATTCCCGTATCGAGGTGCGTTTGCGAACATGTAAACTCTCATACACGACACACAGACCCGGAACAACTATCGTAGACCATACAAATTTTTGTTCCAAGCGTGAATCGAACCCGCGACACACATCGCAGCAGCCAATCGCTCAACCATTGCGCCAAGTGCCGTCAACCATTGCGCCAAGTCGTAAGGGAATTGGAAAGTTGAAAGGGAATTGTTGGTCTAGTGAAGAGCTAGGATAAAATAAAACGCATGTTATTATAAAAGATTTAAGACATATATTTAATATATACATTTTAATGGATGGAGTAGGACACGGAGTAAGGTCAAAGAAAAGATGTAAGTACGTATGGATTGTATGAAGAGTTATATGAAAAAAAAAGACAGTGATAACGTGACGATTAAGAAGAATGGAAGAAAAAAACGTGTTGACCTTAATATGGGACATAGTAACATAATATGGGACATAGTAACATAATATGGGACAAGAGCAGGATAATTATATGAGATAGGATAATTGAAGAAAGGTCAAATGAAGCTGTAGCGACATCTTATGACGTCACATAGGAACTAAAATTCAAAATCCTACATCGCGGTATTATAGTTCTCCACGCGATCAGAACATAATATAACAGGCCAAAATATTTTTTTTGGCAGTTGCCCGAACCAGACTTAACACCCGTCTGGTCCCAGGATCCTCCCTTTTTAATGGAGGTTGAACTATAGCTACAGGACTATACCTACACTCTGTTCCACATACTTCTAAAAATAAATTTAGGTATTGCAAACTTCAATTTGGTTAACAATAGCTCAATATGTACCGTAAAGCTTAAGTGTTATGTCTATTTATTGATCGCAATGTTGTGCCGATAAGTGATGTGATAAGACTGATAACACGTAACCCCTTAGCTCAGAGCCACAGAGAACATCATAATACATTTACTGAGTTCAGTCGGCGGCTGTGCCTCGCATCTAACACACGTGGATACAAGTTTTTTCATATTTTTTCCAGTTTTCTTTACGTTGGACAACGTGAGTTTCATAATTCGTTCTATTTTTAAACGTTCAAATTCGGTTTTTTTTTTTTTTGGAGGATTTTTGCCAATATATTGGTTAGAAGTCCATTGAAGATTATGTTATTGTTTTCCAATTTAGTTTTTCACTAGGTTTGTTAATTTTTTACAATGAAATTCTATCAACATTTTATTTACGTTTATTTTAGTTATAAGATTAACAGAGACTTAATCTTGATAAATAGATGACTATTTAATTATGTTAGTTTTCTTTAATTGATTTAACCAGGCAAGTTGAAAGTACTTCACAATTTTTGTCGTAGGTGAAAATCGCATGAGAATCCGTTCAATAGTTTTTGAAATTATCGTGAACACACATACAGACAGACCGACGCGATGAGGAACTTTGTTTTTTAATAAATTTATAAGGATTATGTCCAAATGGACGATTCCCACTTTCATCAATGAAAACATTATTAATCATATCTCTATGTTGTTTTGGTCTTGACTCTTTTTGCTTATTAGCGATTTTAAAAAAACAAATCTAATTAAATACGATCATCACCGTATTTATAAGTTTAATGAGTGCCAAAGATCAATTGATTTTTAACTTCACTAGATAACGCAAGAGTCCCAATGTCTAAACTACAATTATCTAAAAAAAATTATAAACAAAACATAAATAAATTAAATCATCATTACTTGTTTGTTTCAGTTAGTGAAATCATGAAGATTGGCTTCATCGGCGGCGGCAGACTGGCCTTTGCCTTGGCCAATGGCTTTATCACCGCCGGTAAGTATTCAGTCGAAAGACGTCCACTGTTTAACATAGGTCTCCCCCAAGCGTCGCCATAATCAGTTCTGGGGCCTTACCATGACTTGTTAAAATGGCAGTTGTACGAGCGAGAAAGAGGGGTGGAGTTATACACCATAATGTAACTCAGGGATGGAGTTAAGCAAATACATATATTATACTTTTAATATTCAGTATATGTATTTAAGCAAATACATAAAGTACTTTTATTATTCAGTATTATGGAAGACTGGTGCCTAAGCTAGGCTCTATTAAAGGACACTAGGATCTTAGTAATAAATAAGCTGAGATATTTGCACGCCATGAGAAATGGCAGACATGTCGTGAGCCACTTTTATTTGAGATCTTGCATGAATGTATTATTTAATTCTATATGCATACACATGTTTGAGCAAATAAAATTTCTTATTCTTATTCTTAAGCATTTATTACTCTATATTTTGAAATGCTGTGGCGAGAAAATTAATAATTTTCTTATTATTATTAAATTTTTCTGATTTCTGTAAACTTGATTCTCCTGTGCATTTCTCTACGACTGATTCCATTATGTAAGGGAACTCCGAGTAGATCTGTTCTGGTGACTTCAAGTCTTGAAAGAAGCCCATTATGAGCGACCACGTTTTAGTTAAGTACGTTGTTTTATAGTGTTTTAAGTAAGACATAATTATCAGCTGTAAAAGATAATAATGAAGCGGCTTTAGTGTCATTGATGAGAACAGTCTATGTTTGTTGTCTTGTCTGCATCAACTGCGTACAAGATGGATAGATTGTTTATTAGGGTCAGTGATGATGATAATCATGGTACATCGAAACTGAGATTTCTGGTTTAAGCATATAAATTTTTTCTCAAACTGAATTTTTATAACTTTAGCCTGAAAACCTATTACAAATTGGCATTTAATCATAATATAATATATTGTAATATATTCCGCAACTATCACACAACGCCATCTAGTCCCAAACTAAGCATAGCTTGTGCTATGAGTACTAGACAAGTGATAAACATACTTATATATTAGAAATACATACATATTATAGATAAATTACACCCAGACACAGAATAAATGATCGTATGACATTAGAAGCTATTCCGGTGTAAAGTATCCCCTGACCTTTGTAAGAACGCCGAGTTTCCTAGCAGCTACTTTGACTTTGGACTCAATGAACCGCCCAAAGTAAAGATCTGAAGGAATTTCAACTTCCAAGAGCTGAAGGCGGCCGGTACTCTCCAGGGATACATTATGAAAAGCAGGAGCCAAGGTAAACGGGCTCCTTTTGGCAATGAACAGACACGCTTGTGTTTTGGCGGCGTTGAATACCACCAGATTGACTAGCCCGAGCATTTGGCAGGTATCTCTCTACAACTGTGCTATCATCTGCATACCGGGCATCAGCAGATCGTTTTATGTACTAGGAAGAGAGTTGCAGAGAGAATAGACCCCTGAGGAACTCCGGCATTAGGCTCTGATCACGAGGGACCGTCGACAACACACGGGCTCGGAGAGATTGTTCACTCAGAAAGTCTTTCACACAGTTAATCAGACCAGGGGAAATGCCCTACGCTGAAAGCGTACTCAAAAGACTAGCGTGCCATATCCTGTCGAAGGCCTTAGAGACGTCTGAAGAGACAGCAGTCGTTTCTTCTGGAGGACCTCACCCCACAAGTGGGGTTTATACATAGGTATGATTGAGAGAGAGAGAGATTGGGCCGAGCATAAGTAATCATTGAGTTTCTTTTTAATGCACTAATTATACCTATACTGTATCGTTAAGTCATCTTAAATGGGCATTGACTTCAGAAACAAAACTCTTAGTAGCTTATTTCGTAGGTAATTTTAGTCTTACATTATCTATATCTGTGTTTATTCTTAAATTATTTCACAATACATGTCATGTAAAGATGTGACGCAATGTAATCTATTTTAGTGACGAAGTGATTATTTTAACAACAAAATACATACAACGTATATGTACCTAGTTTACGATTAAAAGAACCTAGTCACCTACTTTGGTTTGAAAGGAAATTTTCACGAAATCACGTAGACACTATCTGCCTACTATGACAATACAATACCTTAAAACCAACATAGGTAATATATGTATGTGGTTATAGGTGTTATGTCACTTGTGCTTTATCATCAGTCTTAGCACTGGACAATAAAATAAGTAATACTATCTATTTATCATCTTTCTTAACTAGGGAATCCAATCCCGCATCAAAATCGTGATCCCGTGTAATCATCACTTATTGTGGCATACAAATATTAATAAAATAGGTAAAATTACGTTTAAGATTATAGCCTACTGAAGAAACAAATACTTATATAGAAACATTAATTAAAAGGAGGATGGTGCAGATCAATATTATTAGGTTTATTACAGACATAACCAAAAACAATAGGACATTTTGCAACACAGTGCTAAACCACAACCTTGATAGCATAATTTTATTCCTAAGCGTAAAGACAGCAGGTAAACTAATGATATACATGACAAATACTATAAAGTTAACCTAATTTTCGCAGGTCTGGCAAAACCCGATGAAATCACAGCCAGTGTACACCCAAAAGATCTCATCAGTGCTGAGGCATTCAAGGTAAATATAAACTGTAAACAAATCATTAGCTGTTGTTTTGGGTAATGTATATATGCAATTTTTCCTGTCATTTAAAGTATGGATCATTAATTCGTCATGCGAAACAAGAATTACATTTTACCTGTTGCAATCATGGCCTGCCATACTTATAGGGAAAAGCATTAAAATTTTGTTAATAAATACCCAGAATTAATGAAATTCCATTGATGATTCAATGAGGGTTATTTATAAGTTTGGATATAAATACATTGTACAACAAAACCTACTATTATTGAAATTATAACGCTGTTGTTTAGCGACCGATTAGCAGGTGTTTTCAAAGAATTTTAATTGAATTCGAATTTTTTATAAATAATTTCCTTTTTTACTCATCAAAACCCCTAATCAGAACTTACCATATCCGGTGAGGACTTGCGTCATACAGAAGGTGAGGACGCCGTGGCACCAGACCAGTCACTCTTCAAAGAGCGTACGGGCCCAAAGAGTGGGGGCCTAAAGGCAGTGACGTCACATTTCACTTTGTGCATCCTTCTTCTATTACTTGACAGTTTTTACTTCCACCAGTTTTGAAAGTTTTCTCATTTGATGTTGAACAAATTTGAAAAAATCTATTTCCAATTTTGAATATTGTTACTTTTAGATTCAAACAATAATAAAAATTGAGTCAACTTTCCAACTATCGTTTGTTTGGTCTTTCAAAACTATTGCACTATTTCCGTACAAGTGCCAGATTACCAGTTAACTTACTGTCTAATAGAAGAGATAGTGCTATCTTTAATCATATCTAGATGTTACTATGTACTGGAGTAATCTATTGAGTACTAGCTTTGATCGATGTAACCTTCCTATGAATCAACAGTGTTGTTTATTTAATCGTATCAGCATACACACATTCTACCAGCGGCTTCACCCACGTAAAAATCGAAAATTATCCCATGGAAATATACTCCAGGGTTAAAAAGGATCTTATGTGATATTCCAGGATATGGTCTATCCGCGAGTCAAACATATAAATCTAGTGTGGCGTTTGAGCTTGAAATTATAAACTACACATATACATAGTCATGCATACCAACTTTTGTTTTTATAATGTTAGTGTTACATCCAGGACACGTTTTATTCAGATCCTGATGCCATAGACTGTTACTTTGAAAACATTGTTATCGCTAAACTGGAATTTGACAGTTGGAAAATTTATTGATGGTTGATGACAAAAATTATGAAAGTGCTGCTACATCCATATCTCAACAAATTCACATCCTCATTCTACAAATTCAGGTGATGGTGATATTTATAGTCAAAAGTTAAGTAATGATTTTGACATAGGCAAAAAATTAGTACGTAACGTAAACATAACATAGTCAACCTTATAATGTTACACGGTTGGCTCTCAGGATCCTCTTTAGAAAAGGAAGTGGGCCGTAAAGCACCGTGTGGACCCAGTGAATTATATTTTTTTTAATTTATTTTAAAAGTAACAATAATTAAGAATCATTTATTGATCTTTGTTATAAATATTTTGACATTATATTTAAAATTATTCGACATTATACTTTGAACTGTTTGAAATATTTAATACTTTTTGGCACCATATTGTAGTTGAATCTTGTTTTTTTTAATTTGTATGTAAATTGAACGTAGGGTAACGTAACGTAGCCTGGATTCAACAATATAGATAGATAGATATACTCTTTAAGGTACAGTAAAAATAAAATTACAATTGGAACTTAAAATTAATAGGGTGACACAATGGGCGGTCTTATCGCTTAAAGCGATTTGATGTGATTTTTTTATTATTATTTTCTTTATTCATTCATTATATACATATAATTTAAATTTTTAAATATTCCTTTTTTAACAAAATAATATAGAAAAAAAAAAAAAAAACATTTAAAAATATAAAAAATAGTAGTCCGCCGGTATCGAGACAGGGTCCAAGTTACCGGTGGTTAGGGCTCCAGAGACAGGAACCTCCTCACAATGCGAGCCGTATCGAGGAGTACTGCCTTCTGTATCAGGCCCTTGATCCAACCGTGCAATGACAGCTTCGACAGATGGTCGTCGAAGCTTTTGGCTATAAGGCCGTTGGCGGTCACGACAATCGGCACAATGACAGCCGAGTCTACATTCCACATGTCAACAACCTCGTGTGCTAAGTCGAGGTGTTTAATTTGTTTCTCTTTCTCAGCTTTCACGAGATTCTCGTCATGTGGGATGGTGATATCGACTATCATTACGCGGCGCGCTAATCGGTCTATCACTACTATATCCGGCTTATTGGCTACAATAGTCCGGTCAGTAATGATAGACCGATCCGCCGACTCGCCGTTAGCTAGACGAGAACAACCAGAGATAATATGTCTGATAGACTCACCCGGACGATGGCATGCCCGACACACGTCAACCGTCCCGTCCTTCATTATATATCTCCGGTAGTTATTCGTCAAGATGACTTCGTCCATAATTGCACAGATAAAACCTTCAGTTTCCCCGAAAAGGTTGCTGAAACGTAGCCAGGCTACGGACGCTGCAAAATCTATATCAGACTCGTGAAGAGCCCGATAAAAGCGCCCGTGGAGCTCCTTACTTTTCCATACTTCCTTGCGGTCATCAGTTGTAAGTACCACAGGTTTGCGCCAGTTCTCTTTAGCCATGGACAACGGGGTGAGTCCTTTGTCCACTGCGACCACATCTCGGTGCATACCCACATCGGTTTTGTGAAAGTATTCTCTGAGGCTGCACACCTCGCGGTTGTGTAGGGTCTTCGCATTTAAAAAACCTCGACCTCCACACTTCCGCGGGATGTACAGTCTCATCACCGACGACCGTGGGTGATGCATCCGGTTTGCGGTCAGCAGTGTACGGACCCGCCTATCCATAGCGTCTAGCTCGGTCTGAGTCCATTTGAGTATGCCGAAAGAGTACATTAAGACCGGCATGACCCAACCATTGAAGGCGCGCACCTTATTTCCACCTGACAGAAGGCTGTTTAATACCTTCTTCAGGCGGCCAAAGAAGCGCTCCTTCAACGATTGCTTCATGTCAGCAACGTTAATGCCTAACGCGTCCGACATACCCAAATACTTATAGGTTTCGGTCGAGGAGAGGGATGTAAAGTATATGGAATCTGAGAGTTGAATCCCCTCAGATTCCATAATCTCCCCTCGCTTTATATGCATGACTGCACATTTATCCACACCAAATTCCATCCTGATGGCACTACTGAAAGTTTCAGTTACCTTCAGTAGTTCCATCAGTCGTAACTTGTTGGGGGCAATGAGTTTCAGATCATCCATGTAAAGGAGGTGAGATAGAACCTGACCACCTCTTCTCAACCGATAGCCCAAGCCTGATTCCTCCAGCAATGTGCTTAGAGGATTCAGGGCTAAGCAGAACCAAAGAGGACTCAGACTGTCGCCCTGGAATATTCCCCGTTTAATCCATATAGGCTCATCGTCCCTCCGAATCGATCGACATCCTGGATAGCGAAGAACTGTGTTCCATTGCCCCATACATGACTCAAGGAAGGTGCGTAGAGTTGCATCTATTTTATACAACTCCAACACCCTCATGAGCCAAGTATGTGGCACAGAGTCATAGGCCTTCTTATAATCTATCCAACATGTCGATAGATCCTTACGAGATCGACGAACCTGTTGGCTTATGGCCATGTCTATGAGGAGTAGCTCTTTAGTACCGCGAGACCCGTTCCTACATCCATTCTGAGAGGCAGACATAATTGAGTTGCTATCAATGTGCTTGTTAATTTTCGTTCTCAGAATGGACGTAAGAAGTTTATAGACCGTCGACAAGCATGTTATCGGTCTATAATTCTTGGGTTCCGCAGTACTACCTGTCTTATGGAGCAGATGGGTAACGCCAGTTGTTAGAAACTGAGGTAGCGACCCAGACTCTAAGGATGACTGGAATTGAGATGCCAGGAGCGCGTGTGAGCTGCTATACCATTTTAGCCAGAAATTTTGCAGTCCGTCCGGTCCTGGAGACTTCCAATTCGGTAACGGACGGACTGCTCTGGCCACATCTATTGGGCTAATGACTACTTTTTCCATTTCTGGTATAGCTTCACACACGCGCTCGACATCACGCATCCAACCATCCTCAGTGTGACAGACGGGCACCGACCACATATTGCGCCAGAAAATATTCGTGGCGACAGCATCTGGGCGGGTCACGTCGGTCACATTTTGTTCAGGTCGCTCCCAAGCTCTGTATACCCATCTCTCATCGCTCTGGAACATGCGATTCTGCGAGTACCGGTCGACTCGCCGCTTATACCGTCGAATACGGTTGGCCCATGCACAAACTTTCTGCTTCAGGAAGTCGATGCGCTCCGTGACACGAGATAAGTATTCTCGAGGGCTGATTCCAGTTCCCGAAAATGCTCGCCTCACGTAGCGCATCACACGTGGTCGTGTATTGCCCTCCCTGAAGCAGTATAGTTTACCAATGAGCGCTCTGGCCCCATCAATACGCCTCTCAATCCTACATTGCCAGGCAGGTGCGGCAGGCTTTGGTCGAGTAGCTTCGTCACAACTTGGAAGTTTTACATTGGCTAAACTACATGCCGCAATAGCCCCGCAATAGAGGATCGAGTGCGTATCAGTGAGGTTTACGCTGCTCCCGAACACATTCTCAAGCAGCGAGTCCAGAGCACACACTAGCGCCCTATTTATTTTGTGCATAGGTAATCGGGGTAGACGAGGTCTAAGAGCGATCGGAGTCGATCTGTACTCGCGGAGTGCATCCTCCAGTGCGCTCCTCAGTCGATCGTTGCACTGGCTACTTACTGTGACAACCCTATCATTTGCTTCATCATCAATATGGTTGGACCGCGACAGGATTGCATCTGTAGTCTGTGGTGCATCAGTCTGTGTCTGTGATGGAGTCGAGATGATACGGTTGTTCAGTAACTCTGAGCGCAGCCTATCAAGTGCGGCGTCGTCCAATCTGTGATTTCGTTGGATAACCCGCACCTGATCCGACAATCGTTGGGCCGTGACATTGACGGTTGGTTCCAGTTCCTGAAACAGAGACAGCATCCTAACACGGTACGCAGTGAGATTAGTTCCTCCCTCTGTAGACCCATAATATGCGCGCATGACATTTTCGTTCATGGACTGAGTCCATTTCATGCGCTGCACACAACCACCGGCAGGGGGGACCCGGCTCGGGGCCGGTTGGCCCCTAGGTCCCAAGCTCTTCGGTGGCCGGCCTCTCCCCGGCCGACGTACAGGTGTTGGCGACGTCGGTGGGGAGAAATACTCGTCGCTCGAGCTCGACGCAACTGCAGCCGTCGGTGACACTGGTGATCCGAGGTCCGGCGGCGGCGAGGCGGAGCTGAGCGACGAGCCCAGGGGTGAAGGGCGTGCGCGTCGGGTAGCTGATCTGGTCAACATAATCATAAATTTTCTTTCATGGTGTATTTCATTATTTCGTTGTATTTATGTTGATGACATCTGTCATCTGTCTGGTAGGTATGCATATTTTTCTTCTTTTTTTGATGATTGTCCCTTTATTTACTTTGGTTTTGTTGAGTATTTATTGGGTATTGCTATTTGTTAGTAATTGCTGTAAAAAACATGTAGAAATGGGCACAGGAAATAAATGTTTAATGAAATTCAATGAATTCAATGAAAGAAAAGAACTTGTTGACGTTGGGTGTTGCCAGCTATTTATTATTATTATTATTATTTATTTATTGTCAGGCAACTAAGGCCCATAGATAAAATACATAATATTACAATCTTATAAACAAAATAAACTAATACATATTAAAAATAACACAAACAATTAACTATGATTATACACCTGATGCAGAGAGATGTTTATGAATAAATAAATTGAAAATGGGGGTTGATAAACAAGTACATGAACATATTGAAATAAGACAATCAACCCGTTGTTGCTAAAATGCATTCTGCTTAGCAAAAAATGTAAACAATATAATTGACAATTTTAACATATTCAAGATGAAGGATCATTATGACAAACATAATATAAATTATACACAAACACATTAAGAACTAACGGAACAGTTCGAATCGGAAGTCATTGAGAATCTTTTAGCCTTGACTTTGTACTCATTGTCATAGAGATAAGAAATGACGTCTTCGAAGACGATGTAAAAGAACGTGAAGGAGATAAAAATGTGATGTGAATTTAGTACAATATCGTATCGTAGTCAATAGTAATCGTTTTTAATTAAGCTAAGGTTATTTTCCATAGTCTTTACACTCAATGATGCTAATGCTGGAACATATAGTTTAAAGAACTTACCTAGAGTTAAAAAATTAAACATATAAATTTATTTTTTGTTTCACACAGGTGTTATAAATTATTGAATTTCATGGTTTTTATTTTCTAAAATGTAAATACGTGTATTATATATCTAAATATTTTTCGTGAATCGCTCTAACTATTAGTGAAAACCGAATAGGTGTAGATTTTGAATATATCGTAAAGGTGTGGTTCCTAAACTCATCTTCAACTCAACTCAGTAAAACTCATCGTCAATTTCTCATCTCCAGAAACTGGGAGCGACAGCAGTCTTCGAGAACAAACCAGTAGTAGAGAGGTCAGAAGTGGTGATCGTGTCAGTGAAGCCAGACGTGGTGGTGCCCGTGCTGAAGGAGATCAAGGATCTGCAGGCGTCCAAGAACAAGCTATTCATATCTGTTGCCATGGGTATTTCCATCGCTTCTATTGAAAAGGTGAGATGTTTTTTCTATGCTTTTTGTTTTTTTTTTAATATTCCACAACTATCACACAACGCCGTCTAGTCCCAAGCTAAGCAGAGCTTGTGTTATGGGTACTAGTACCCATAACAACATGTCTAGACAACTGATAAACATAATTATATATTTCTAAATACATACATAGATAAATTACACCCAGACACAGAACAAATGATCGTGCTAATCACACAAACATTTGTCCTGGGTGGGAATCTGGCATAGCAGTCAGGGCCACTAACCACTTGACCAACAGGCCAGTCTTCTTCTTGTTTGCCTGTCCTGTGTCCCTGTCCTGTCCCTGGGTAAAGGCCTCCCTCCACTCGTTTCGTCTTTCATGCGTCCACGCTTCCTCCGACCAGTTCCGGCGATATCTGTCTAGTTCGTCCCGCCATCTCTTTTGTGGTCTACCGTGACCCGGGTGATCCAGTTTCACTGTCTCAAGGCATCAACTTTATAATACTTTGGCCTACAGGTGGTCGGGCATGCCGCGGACATGTCCTGTCCAGTCCCATTTAAGTTGGGCAGCCTTTGAACTACATTAGCTGTTTTGGTTTTAGAGACCAGGATTTTCTCGTGGTTTTCACTAGTAGACAGAGTAATTTAAAAGGAAGGTTTAAGTGTATAATATTATACATGCATATGTAGAGAAAAACGGAGAATTTGAAAGATTTGTAACACCGTGCGAACCGTAGTCTTGTCGCTAGTGCTATACATATATATTTTCCATCGACCCTGATGAGTTTGTTCAATGACTGTCTTCAGCTGTAGGTAGGTAAAACATTGTGGTTTGTTTGATGGATTTAGTAATAGACCTGTCAGAAACACGTGCAAGTACCGTGTGCAAGTAATTATAAATGGGTATTGGTGACTAGATGGCACTGCAAAACTCAATATTTTTAATTTATTTTGTTTTTAGTGGGTGGGAATATTATTAAGTTAAGGATTGGTACTTGCTAAAGGAATTCTACTATATTAATCTTAGTAAAATGATTACCCTCAAAATCCACCTAATTCTGACTGTTAATGTCTCTAACTATAGTGGTTAAGTATAGCGCTATACTCTACAGCGCTATATTTAACCACTATAGTTTGAGACGTCTTATAAGGGTCGGTTTTGGAATTCAGTAATTAAAGTTAAGCACGTCTCAAACCCTAGTTAAATGCCAAATTATGACACGTATTTAGGTTAAAATAGAGTTTGAGACAAACTCAACTTCAAATGCTTAAGGGCAAGTTTCTGAATTGAGTAGATATTTTGAGTAAAGCACGTGTTAAACCCTACTTACCTAAATTTTCAAACTAAAGTAGAGTTTGAGAAATACTCAACTTCAAATGCTTAAATCAGAAATCGGGGGTAAATCAGAGATCGGAGGATCACTTACACTTTATTTTATCCATTACAGCGTCACGATGAATCCGCTTGAAATTGATTCCGTTTTAAGATTATTCAATCTCATAAACATTGTTATTTATACCTAAGTGTTTGAATGTTTAGTTTATCAAAGACAATACCTACCCAATTATCAGCTTGCCTGTCGACACGTAGAAAGCCTATAAGATTATTGTAATCTATTTTAATTAGTGTTTATGGCAGACCATCGATTGCCGATAAGATATTGATAATATTGTTACACTTAAAAACAAGTGTTACTAAAGACAATAAATCAATTGTAGATTTTCTACAAGTTGTTATTTATGTTAAATGCCTATGAGTAGAAACTAGAAATGTAACAAAAGTGGCGAATCGAATCAAATTAGGTACTGGAGTTTTTAAAGTCACTTTGTCGGAATATGAGCCGAAATCCGAGATAGAAGACACGACTAAACTAATCAAAAACTCGGATAAGTAAAATGAAAAGCAAACTCACAAGTCAATATTTTTCAAATAATACGAAGCAAGCAACTAGTGAAAGAGTAATCGATAAACAGAAGGCTTGGGGAGAGGGAGTGCGATGGTATAAACTTGCAGCTTATAGGTACTATCTCCGATATAAGTTCCCAAGCTGTTAAAATTTATTAGAACCGAAGTCGGAATCGACAGTACAAACAGTCGGAAGTTCCGAACTTTCGGAATCGATCGATAGGCTCTACTGAAGGTCCTACAAATTAAAAAGTAAGTACAGAATAAAAGGCAGAGGAATCGCCCTATTGATTGACTATTTTATGAAAAACTCATTCAATAGAGTTAGCTGAACTGAGAGGGTTGTATTGATAATGTTAATAATTATAATTAAATTAACATCATCAATATAATCCCACATTAGGTGTTACAGTCACAAATCATATTTTAACAAACATATGCATAGTGTTCAACTCTGGCAGCTTCAATGTGACTGTTGGCGTACATCAAGTTTCGGCTCTCAGCCCTTACCTCTTCTTGATGATAATGGACGCTCTGACATCGGACATCTAAGAACAGGCCCTCTGGTGTATGCAGTTTGCCGATGATATTGTGCTGGTTGCCGAGAGTGGCCTAGAGATCCAGAGCAGATTGGATCCACTACACTGGAGATCCACACCTCCAATCAGCACAGACTGGAGATAGTTGCCTGAAATTGACCAGAACCAAAACCGAATACTTGTTCTGCGATTTTGGTTGTGCCCTTAGCTCGCGCTGGAACGCTCACACCGATCTGCCCCGACTTTCGGTACTTTGGGTCGCTTGTCTAAGGGGATGGTGAGGTAGACAGAGACCTTACACATCGGATCAACTCAGGATGGATGAAAGAGCGACAGAGCACTGGAACAACTTGTGACCCGTGGATGCCCCTCTAGTTAATGGGTAAAATCTGGGTAAAAAGGGTAAAGTCCGTGATAAGACCTGTCATAATGTATGGATCAGAATATTAGGCTGTAAAAAAGACGGATGAAAAAAGATTGTATGTAGCGAAGATGATAATGTAACAAGAATGGATAAAGTGAAAAATGAGTATATTAGAGGAAGTTTGAAAATGGCACCAGTGACTAAACAGTTGAAGGGGAATCGTCTGTCTTACGGTCATGTGAAGAGGAGGGATGAAACGCAAGTTACTAAAAGAGTTATGAGCTTACATGTGGATGGATAGAGAGGGAGAAGGTAGATGGACTGTGTGTGAGGAGTGATATGAAGAGTGAGAAAAGGGAGTTATCATTAAATGCGCAAGGCTTCTATTGATGTACTTTTTTATATTTTTAATACAAGACTACATTATGGAAGGCTCACGTAAAATAGCAGATTTTCAGAGGTCTTTACTAGATTGGTTTTACACAAATTTATGTGTTTATTTGTATATATATATAAGGAGAAATATGTGTTTATTTGTATATATATAAGGAGAAACTGACTGACTGACATATCAACGCACACCCAAAACTACTGGGACTAGGAGTGTGAAATTTTGCACATGGTTTCCTTTCATAACGTAGGCGAGCACTAAGAGAGGATTTTCCAAAATTCACTCGCTAAGTGGAGGAAACGGGGGTCCAAAGTTTGTATGTTGAAACCTGTTTTCACGCGTGTGAAACCGCGGGCAGAAGCTAGTTTGTATATAAACCTAGATAGTACCCACAAGATAGCTGTGTATCCAAAATATCTAGAGAAAGATGTGTAATAACATTATAATCACGTAAGAGCGGTTGTATGAAAATGTACCTCGAAAAGTCCGCTCTTATGTACCTAACCTACCTTTTACTTCAAAGATATCGTCGTTCAAGTCGTTCATATTTGTTTTATGATAAGCACAAACAGCTGACGCTTACATTTTGGGTTTTTCTTTTCTCTTTAATTAACTAATTAGCGTATGAATGGATTAGTTTTTTATCTTAGTTTCTTTAAAGATAAGATTATTTTAAGATGTTAAATCCTATTTATAGAACATGATTGTGTTTTACGGGTGCTGAAATTCTACGTCATTATAATGTAAAGCAATGTTTACTTTGAATCTATTGAATGTCCAGTAGGTACAGCCTGATGGCTGTCGTCGAAACTTTTTTTGTGTGTGGGAAATCATCAAATACCTTCTCCCGCTCTAGGTGGAGCGAGAGGTAGAGGTAACCCACCCGTGCTCCTTCAGTTGCTCTTTACATTCCAGTCTGTCGAACGATCCTGCAAGCCTGAAATCGATCTCTAAATGAATATTCTCGCCATTTCCAACTGTTCTTAAATTCCTATATTATTATCAAACTGGACTGGTTCGAACTCGCACGGGAGAAGAATGTCTGGTAGGACTTGGATGAGCCCTTTGCCCAACAGTGGGACAGTAACGGCTGAAAAAAAAAGATAAATGATATTTATTTCGCAAATAGATTTTAAAAACGGACCTTACCTTGAGAAGAAACACCATATCATAACAATCTTAGAGGTCAAAGTCTCTTTTAATTTAAAGTCCAACAGCAAACATGTATTGATCAAATTATATACTAGCAGCATGCGGATTAGTGTCTGAGATGGTCTTTTGAGGAAAGAACCACACAGATTTGAGTGGACCTGTCCAGTCAGTGCAAGCATTGTCAGTATAAGTGTAGCGCAACTCAAAACTACTAAGGAGCTCAACGACTTAGCGAACTATACCAAAAAAGGACATTTGGGTAGGTTACTGCCAGTTATATGTTAAAATTACTGAAAGAAAAAAAAGCATCCACATACTTTCTCCCCTTTACCTATTACTTAAAATAAAAGTAAATTTTATTTCAAATTTATTATTGTTTATTTAGAACATAATAACAAACACATACTTACTGTTTCTAAATTCCAGGCGCTACCCTCAGAAGCCCGCGTGATCCGCGTCATGCCGAACACGCCATCGCTGGTCCAGAAAGGGGCCGCGGCACTCAGTCGGGGCGCCCGCGCCACCGCCGATGACGCTAAACTGACCTCTCAGCTGTTCCAAGCCGTGGGAACTTGTGACGAGGTGCCGGAGTATCAGATGGATGCGGTCACTGCGCTGAGTGGGAGTGGACCGGCTTATGTGAGTAGCGAGTTTGTGGATACCGAAGGCAGTTAAAATATGATTGGAACAAAAATTGTGTCTTAAATTTGGACATTTCTTTCTAGCATATATTTTTATACTTAGGGCCTGTTTTAGCTTGTTTAAAAGAGCTACCGTGGCCCTAGAAAGTAGAACGCAAATGCGGTGGGTGTGGTGCGGTGGTAGGTTTTGGTTAGCAAAAGCCTGACACGACCTCACGCTCCACCCTAGAGTGTGAGAAGTCATTTGTTAATTTACCACCTCAAAAAAAAGGCCTGAACTAACTGTCTTGCCGCCCTTTGTAAATTGCTTATTTACAAGCGTAAAACCTTTTTACTTTACTACTTTTCACTGACGTAAAGGAGGGTAGCTACCCTCCTTTACGTCGTTACGTTTACGTACGTTAGTAATGTGTGTGTCACCTATTCCACCTTCCAGATCTACATGATGATCGAGGCCCTAGCCGAAGGCGGTGTCCGACGCGGTCTGCCCCGGGACCTGGCCCTCAGGCTGGCTGCGCAGACCACTCTTGGGTCCGCAGCTATGGTGCAGACCGGCGCCCATCCCGCCGTGCTGAAAGATAACGTGACCAGCCCTGCTGGGTCTACTGCTGATGGGACTTATCATTTGGAACAGAACGGTACGTCGCTAGTGTTGAACATAAACTACGTATTAAGCTAGAACTACATTAGACCGACGGACTCGTGGACCAAGCACGCCTGATTAGTACGTAGAACGACGTCGCGTGGCGTCGCGTGGCGTGGATCTAGTAGAGACCGGCCAGATCGGCGTGCGTGGCACACGTGTCCGCAGTGTAGTTGATCTATCTTTATTGTTTTTAGTGTTCCGTACTTTACGTACGGCAAAAACGGAATCCTTATAGGATCACTTTGTTGTCCGCTGGTCTGTCAACAGGACCCTTTTTCTCAAGAACGCGACGATGTATGAATCTGACATTGATATTAAATAGTCTGTTAAACCTTGAAGCAGTGAAAATTCATTAGGGTACTTCCCTATAGGTTTTGATTTCCTTACGAGTGTCAAAATATGCGCCTTAACTGAGCATAAACGGCCCTTAGAAACGGCTGACCCCAAGTAAAATGGGACAAGGGTACGAAGATAATGATACCCATACCCTAAAGCCCTAAACGTAAGTTGGGGATATTTTTTTTCTCGTTTTCCCATACTTTGCGGTACCTAACAGAAAAACGAGAAAAATCTAAAAATCTTAGTATGGTAATCGTGGGGTCTGTCAAAAACATTGCGAAAATTTTTCGATTGAGTGATCCTGCTTGCGAAATGCGTTGCTCGACGCGTACTTGACCGGTCTTTGAAGGTAGGTTACCTATGGGCACGGTTGATGGCTTGGTTAGGTTGGCCGTAAACTTTTCTTTTCTACCTCTTCGGAGAATACTAGCTTGGTGCTAACATGTGTCGTATTCACAGTATTGTTTTTTGTTTCCCCAGGTTTGCGATCAGCAGTAATCGGAGCAGTAGCTGCAGCGGCCGACAGATGTAAAGTCGTCAACAGTCAACTCAACAAGCCTTAGTCTTATTTGAAAACAGTCCGCTTATTTTAATGAAATTGACGCCAATTATTTTATTTTAAGCATATGTCTGTGGCGACCCACATTTATACTGTAACATGATTGAACTGTGTGTGAACTATGGTTTAGTTTATGCTTTAGCTTAGTGCTCTATGATTTAGTTCTCTCTATGGAGTGATTTTACTCTCTGGTTTGTTCTGTTCTCGAGACATTATATTTGGCGGTTGAACATACATATTTTATTCAACAATTTACGTACGACTTTTATTGCAAGTCCCCTAAAATTACACGGCGCTAAACGCCAAATGTCAAACTTTATTTTCGTAAAATTAAATGGCTTTCGTAAATCTTTTGTTTATTATTTACCATAATGATCACGCAAACAATTATTATTATATATAAGTCTTGCATTTTGGTATATATATATAAGAAAACGTATTGTTTAGTTTATTATGTCATATTCATCGGAGTTATTAGTATTCCCTGCCCAAGGTCAATCAAATTTATAAAAATACGCAGAGCTACCTACAGGCTACGTTGTTTGCTAAAAACGTTTGTTAACAAGTTTGAAGTTGTTGCTGTCTATCCCATTTGAAAAAACTGGCTCGTGAGTAGCGTCATTTATTTTTTTACTTCTGGATTCGAGAATGCATTAGCACAATAAGAAATAGTCAAAAAGCGCCATCTAGTTACAGTATGTGTAAATAAAATCATAGACAATTAGGTCTTCATTAATACCATATAAAAAGTTTTCTTAAAAGCTACACTAGATGTCGCTGTTCGTCTGACAGAATATTTCATTTATCATCTGTGTAAAGCTAAAACGAGTTTATTGTCTTCCGTTTTGTTCCCAACGGCTCCGCTAGTGAATAAAACTAAAATGAAACGTCACTCTCTAAATGGAGAGAACTGAATTGAATTAAATTGCATTCAGACTAAACGTGAACTCACGACCTTGTAACCAATCGCATCGTGATCTCTTGTTACGGCCGGTGCTTCTGTTTACATCTTATCACCCGAATAGACAGACAGTGTAATTCAGTTGTATGAACACCACGGTTGTCGGCGTATGCTTATTAGAACTACAAAAATAGAATGTAAACGTCGTGTTGTGATGTGAAGGCTCCGTGGATTCGGTCCGAGCTGAGCTGACCTTACATCTGAGTAAAGACATCGACCCACGCCGTTTAATAAAGAGACTCCTACGCGGCAGCAACCGATCCGAACTGCGTCGTCTAAACACTACAATGAACGAAATTATGAGAATTACAAGCCCCGTCGTGTCGTTAACGTATACTGTGCAAGCTTAAATATAAATTAAAGTGTATATTTGTACAAAATCTGTGCATTTGTGCGTGCATGAGTCAGTGGTAAGGCGTTGTGTCGCGAGTTTGTTTGCTGGCCAAACTACCGAATTCCGTCAACAACCAAGGCTACTGTGTACAGAAACCTGATGTTCTTCAACTGTACAAACTGGTGCGTAACATTGTATTTATAGTTATTTTTGTATCTCAATGTCATTGAGTATTTTGTAGATTTCTAGAGGAAACATTCCGATTATCGTTTTGTTTTAATCGCTTGTTGTTTTTTTTTTTTTGTAATTTCTATAAGATAAGAGGTAAATTCCTACATATTTGTCCTAATTGTGTACAACAATGTAGCTTGTTATTGCCAAAATTCCATGAATGATGAAAATGATCTAAATCTGCATGACTAGTAAACTGAATCTAACTCAATATACACATTTTCCAATATGTTTATAATTGGAAACTGTTCCAATAACAACACATTACAATACATTTGAGAACTTAAATCTTGCCCTCAGTATTAATTTCCATCATTCACTATTCTTCACAGAGTGTAACTTTACATTCATAATAATATGATCATTTATTTTTGTAGAACTTGACTAATTAGAAACTTATTGGTGGTGGTTGTAGGATGTATTTTGTATTGCCTTGACCATAGATTTTTTTTTAGACCATTTCAGGTTTTTTATTCACTCATGCAACAACTTTTAGTTATGCACCAACACTTCTAGGTACTTTTAATTAAAATCTTAATATTAAATTGAAGTTACAAGTGCTAGGCAAGTTTAAACTGATGGTAAACTTATTATGTTCAATTTACCATTTACATCAAATCATGTTTTTTTTCTTATTGTTAAATGAAAACTACTAGTAGTAAAAATTTAGATAAATATATAGATCATGAATAGTGAGGAAATGCATTATACAAGTGGTAACCTGCTTGGTAATTAAATATAACCTGATTGGATCACTTTCTAACTTATAGTCTTTTAAGGAAACTATGCACTAGTATTAGGAATGTGAGATCTAAAAACTTGTGCTGTACCCAAACAGGGAAGGAGGTTTTTTTGCAACCTGTTTCTAGGTATGTACTATTTTTTTTATACAACTTGAATAAAGCTACCATCAAGATATGTAACATAATTATTTTTGAAAAACACCAAGAATTACTACTAATTATTAAATGCGCTTCACAAAAATGTAAACTCACACACACAAGACACCCACACCCGGAACAACTAACTTGTATTATTTTGTATTATTATTATTATTATTTGGTAAGACACACTAGCAGCTATTTAGCTGATGCGTGTGTTTCATATAGTTTGGAGATGTTTAGTCTGTCCAACCGATTTTTGAAGCAGTTCAATGTGGGAGCTTTTACAACACTTTCTTTCCTGTTCCATGCCGTTACAACTCGGTTAGGTAGAAATTGCTTCAAAGGCTTCTTTTTGGATGCATTTCCCCATAATTTAAAGGAATGTCCTCGTAAATGTTTGTTGGCATTCAGTATGTAAAGGTCTTGAAGGCTGGGCACATCATAGTATTCTGTGAGTATTTTATAAGTCTCAATAAGCCTGCCCCTTTGTCTACATTGTTCCAGTGTGATAAGGTCAAGTTCTTTAAGGCGCTCTTCGTAAGATAGATTGCAAATGGTACGGACCATTTTTGTTGCCTGTCCCTGAACATTTTATATTAGAGTGATGTCTTTCTTAAAATATGGGTCCCAGATGATATTAGCATGCTCCAAGAGAGGTCGTATGTAGGTTTTGTACAGCTTAACAAACGTTTTAGGTGTCAAGCATTTGAATGCCTTGCAAATAACATAGAGTTTTGAATGTGCTCTCTTGACGACGTTGAGTATGTCATACAATAATACTATAATAATAATAATGTAGGTCATACAATTTTATTTTTTGTTTGGAAATTGTAACTGTAACACAATGCAGCAGCCAATCAGTAATGACCCACTGCAGGCTATCCACTTTTTTCTATCATGGGTAACATGAGCCAGGAGGCTCATAGGTAGGATTCTATAGTTACCATCTCTCTGTACCTACCACAGCACCATTTCCTGATACTTGTAAAAAAATAGAGACAAATTCTCCCATTTAAAACAATGTTCATTGTTTATGGCAGAATATCTATCATCTAGTGGTTCCTACATCTTAGAACAGTACACACTTATGTTACTCAGTAATAACTTGTATTGATTAGTTCATAAAATATGATGAGTTCGCACAAACAGTGTGTTTGTTCTTATGTCAGCACTAAAATAAATGAATGAAGCATTAAGTTTCTGAGAATCATTTCAAGATGTCACTGGAATTCACCTGATTGCATTGTGCAATATTTTTATGTTTGTGTCACAGGTATTTCATGTTTGTTTACATTTTTCAACTGTAGACATTACAAAAGATTGGATGAGTTTTAAAGAAAAGTTGAAAGCTACAGAAAGTCTCTTCAATAAAATAATACTAAAATATAGATAGACTCGCATCCATCGGATTCCAGCGACCCTCACCAGGTCATCGGTCCACCTTGTGCGAGACGCACAGGACCGGTCATTGTGGCGACATTTGGAGGAGGAATGTGTCCAACAGTGGACGTCTTTCGGCTGAAATGAAGATGATGATGATTGATGATAAATAGACTAGTGTTTGCCCATTAATTCTGTCGCGTAAATGTCGAATAAAAGCATATGCAAAGTCAAAGTCAGATAAAATGTAGCCTGATAATATGCTTCCTTGTAGTTCAAGATTACTGCATACCAAATTTCATCCAAATCAGTTCTGTAGAACCATGAAACTGTGACAGACAAGAGTTACTAACACATTTATAATAATTAGAATGGATTGCTACTCGTAAATTAAAATCAAAAATATTCATTACAAGTAGCTTACTTTTCTGACTGTACTGAATTGCTAATTTTATATCTTTTTAGTTGGGGTTCTGATAAGATAGTTATTAAAATAAAACTATGTTACATAAAACAAGTTTAAATTGAGTTCAACATAATACAGTTAGACTTTGATTTATTAACTTTTGTACTTAATTATTCAATAACTAGCTTATAAACAATCATGTTAATTTGATACTTTGCAAAGACCTGAAAACGATGTGGTTGGATGGAGAGGGAGAGGGAGGCCAAAGAAAAGATGGATGGATTGTGTTAGAGGTGGTATGAAAAAAAAGGGAGTTAGTGATTGTGCGACGGATGACAGGACAGGAATTTAAGAAAAAAACGTGTTTAGCCGACCCAAAATAAAACGGGACAAGGGCAGGTAGATGATGACGTTGTTAAGACCCGAAAACAGATTTTTGATTCTAACTTAAGAGGGTCCTTTTTTACTCGACTATCGTCAATATCGAGCATGATTTAAAAGCTTGTTAGATACTTAATATTACGCAATCCAACGCGATGTTTGACGAAAAGGCAACGCGAAAAAAGAGAGATAACGCCTGAAAACTCTGTTAGCATTCGGTAATTCCGAGATTTAGGTACTCGAATATTTTACAAAACTTGTTACAGGAAATACGTGTTTTTTTTTTAAAACCTTTAAAATTTTTTGAAAAAAATTGTCTTTATTCAGAATCTTGATTAAATTTGCAAGGCTAAGTAGTTATGGTTATAATTTTTTAACTTTTTTAATTTTTAAGTAAATTATGAAGTGTTCAAGCAAAATAGCAGATTTTCGGAGAGAGATCTTTACTGGATTAGTTTTATACAAATTTATAAGTAAATTGATTTCAATAGAAGCTTAGATAATATCCACAAGATACTGTGTTCCCAAAATATCTAATGAAAAATGTGTATTAACGTCATAATCGCGTAAAACCGCTCTTACGCGATTATGACGTTAATACACATTTTTTTGTAAGAAAAACAGTGAAAATGTATGTCGAGTTGAATGCTCTGCTATATTTTCTTGCTGCAGGTCACTAGTCTCCCTTTCTTATCCACATTATTCTGTTATCTGATAGTGTGGGCAAGTCCTTTACTGTCCCACAGCTCGGCAAAGTCCCCCGTCTTGAACCAGAACTTTTGGTACGTGTCTAAATATTGGAATCTATCTAGGTATATATTTATATATAAAAGGAGAAACTGGCTGACTGACATATCAACCCACAGCCAAATGGGGGTCCAAAGTTTATATGGAAAACCCTACATTTACGCGGGCGAAGCCGCTGGCTTAAGCTAGTTTATATATAAAAGGAGAAACTGGCTGACTGACATATCAACCCACAGCCAAAACTACTGGGACTAGGAGCGTGAAATTTTGCACAGTTTCCTTTTATGACGTAGGCGAGAACTAAGAGAGGATTTTCCAAAATTCGTCTCCTAAGGGGATGAAACGCTGGTTCAAAGTTTGTAAGAAGAAACCTAATCTCATGCGGGTGCCGCCTCAAGCCGCTGGCAGAAGCTAGTATTGCTATAAGATTTTTCTTTTTTTGCAGATGCAACTCCTCAACTACAAAGTTTGAAACTCCAGACCCCTCACAAAATGGCAAGAAAAGCCATAAGATAATCAGATAGAAGAAATGTTTCTGCTGAGTTAAGCTAAATCATTCAAAATAAGGAAGTCAGCAGGACTGCTGTGCTACAAAGTGAGGATGGGTGAGAGTGACGTCATCATTTCATCCACAGAGATCATTAAAGGTTGGTTAACATATTATTATTATTTAATTAACTGCGTCCTACGGTTTCACCTGGATGGAGATCCCCTCTCTTCCGCCTCACGCTTGGATTTTTTTATAAGGACGCAAAAACCACAGCTGCACAGGCCGATCTTTCAGATTACGCTATGTTAGCTGTGTTCAGTCCGTGGATGGGTGATCATGAGGGTTACTATCTCCTAGTTGTTAACACAATTTTTTACTTTGATTTGAACGTAAAAATATCGAAATATCTGATCTGAAATTAAATGATAGATCACTCAAAAAATTACATTAGGGGCTTAAAAATAAAAGGGTGTAACAATGGGCGGTCTTATTTATTTATTATTATTATGAGGAACACCAACAACATATTAACAAGATGCTATTGTGGTAGGTAATTTTATAGACATTCGATTCTGTTCAAATATGTCTATTAGAGGTGTCCACAGCTTTATACAATTTGGAAATCTTATCGCGGAAATTCTCAAATTACAAAATATGCAGTACATTTTAGACTTAGTAACATTATGTCGGCGTAGGATTTCGTAATAATTTGTGGTTTCAGAAGAACACGGCTTAGTGAAAAGTCAGATTATCGTGTAAAAGCAGTCTGACTGATTCTTCCGACAATAATATTTAGTGTTTACTTTAATCTCGTTTTTTAAATGAACTGAAAGAATACAAAAAATGATTTATTAAGATTTATAATTTTACCGAAGGGACTGGCCCTATCGCGCTTGTTTGAGCGAATCCGCGTAAACATCGAAGAAATGTCGTTTCATTGACAATGCAGAATGAATGAGAGCAGTGGCGGCCGAGTGGTAATTGCCCCGACTTACGAGGTCGCGGGTTCAAACCCAGCCAGGCGCATTACTTTGTGTATTTCATAACCACTGCTCTCAAAACGGTGAAGGAAAACATCGTGAGAACACCGGCATGTCCTAGAACTAAAAATTCGAAGACATGTGACATTCACCAATCCGAACTGGGCCCGCGTGGTGGATTACGGCCCATTCCCTCTCCTAGAGAAAGGAGACCTGACTCCCAGCAGTGGGAACATTAAAAGGCTGATTATGCTATGTTATACTAATTTTTAATGTCTGGACAGTTTGACTGTTCGGTGAGTGTGGCGCCCGCTAAACAAAATTCGACTGGAAAAGGACGAAAAAGGTCGACTGGTAGAAAATGCTTAAGGCGCCTTTGTGCAGTGTTTAGTACTAGTGCATAAAGTTTTAATAAATAAAATTCGAAAATCGTGTGAAATTTGCTGTTTGTGCCATGAAACCTGTGTCATCTTACGTGCTGAGCTGTGTTGACCTTCCTTTTAAGCCTTCCTTAACCTTCTAAACCTTCCTTTTAAGAGACGAGTCGATTTAACCTATCTTTTCCCACGACTTATCAATCTCACCCACAGCACTAGCCAAATTTCAAATAGCAATCTTTCGCCTGAATCGCGCAAACATACATATACTCCATTCGCGTTAAGGTTAGACATTTATTAAATCCTTTTTTGCTGTCCGTTCAACCGATTCGGGACAAGAAGAAACTACCCGCAGTGCAGCGTCCTACGGTTTCATCCTCATGGATATTAGCGAAAAAAAAAATCGTAATCGGGACTACATTTCAATAGTTCTAACACTAATTAACAACTTATTTATTTATTTATTTAGGATCTCCAACAAAGGTTACACAAGTAACAAGTACAACACATTATAAATTACAAATAATACGAGGGGTCCTTTAGCGTGTGCTCCTTCAGTCACTTCATTTCATTGCCATATTTCTCTTATTGCAATTACATCATATTTCATAACGTACATTCATCATTGAATGATGTTGTAGTTTTATGATGAAATAGGATTTTCCTTGTCACTGTGGTTCCACAAAAAAAAAAATGTTATTCATACATAATGATAACTAAGAACAGACTCGGCGTTAACATTTGCCAATGACCGGTCCTGTGCGTCTTGCATCCATCGGATTCCCGCAACCTTCACCAGGTCATCGGTCCACCTTGTAGGGGGCCTTTCAACACTGCGTCTTCCGGTACGCGGTCCCCACTCCAGAACTTTTCGGCCCCAACGGCCATCTGTTCTGCAAGCAATGTGCTCTGCTCATTGCCACTTAAGTTTGGCGATTCTTCGTGCCAAAAATGGCAAAACAAAATGGTATATTTACTGAATAACTGATATTATCGAAATGAAGAACTTTGATTGAAGGAAAAATAAAAACATTGACTAATTCAATTAAAAACTTTAATTGTAACAAGAAGTTAAGAACTTAGCCTACGAATGATAGCATGACGATTGATATAATGATAGCATTTAACTTAGTCTAGTATTATCTACGACTTTTGTTGCTAGTAAACTTTCAAGAAAGTTAGTGCGTTGAAGCTGTCGTCCTATAGATAACTTCTTACACGTTTTCGAATATAGGAAATTTTTGTAACAGGGCCGGTCCGAAAGAGAGGCTATGGTGGAGCGTACGAATGTCTCACTTCAGGCAGTCTCCAGGTGGGGTGAAGCCAATCTGGTGGGATTCAACGCCGCCAAAACACAAGCGTGTCTGTTCACCGCTAAAAGGAGCCCGTTCACCTTGGCTCCTGCTTTTCGGAATGTATCCCTGGAGTACACCGGCCGCCTCTCTTGGGAGTTGAAATTCCCTCAGACTTTAACTTTGGGCGGTTCATTGAGTCCAAAGCCAAGATAGTTGCTAGGAAACTCGGCGTACTTGCAAAGGTCCGGCGGTACTTCACACCAGGACAGCTTTTAAGAACAGGTCCGTTCGTGTGTGGAGTACTGCAGCCACATATGAGCTGGTGCTGCAAAATGCCACCTGGCAGTTTTGGACTCGGTGGAAAGGCGTGCAAAGAGGCTAATTGGTGATCCAGATCTGGTTAAGTTCAATCTACAAAGCCTTGAGCACAGGCGTAGGGTGGCCAGCCTTTCGGTGTTTTACAGCATGCATTTTGGAGAGTGTGCGCAAGAATTGCATGACTTGATTCCACCATCTCATTTCTACCGTCGGACAAGCCGACGAACGGCGAGTATCCACCCTTACATTGTTGAAACCTCTACGGTCCGGACCAAGTGTTTCGCCTCGTCGTTTATACCGTGTACATCGAGAGACTGGAATAATCTGCCTGCTACAGTTTTCCCGTCCGATTATAATTTAGGTGTCTTCAAGGCTAGAGTGAATAGGCTCTCAATAAATTAGTGCGCCTCACCATCAACGATTGCATTACTGCTTACCATCAGGTGGAATCGCAGTCAAGCACTAGTTTATATCAATAAAAAAAAAGTAGTAAGATATGGATCTGGAAAACTGCCATTTCCACTTCTATCAAACTTTCCAAATCAAAACAGTTCATTCTCCTCTTACTTACGTGACAAAATAATATACATTTTTCAATATCGAAATTCCAATAATATACGTTTTTCAATATCGAAATTATGGCCACATTAATTCCGATATTACAAAAAATACGATACGATTTATGAATCAAGTCAGAATTCCGGAATTTTGTTAAAACCGGAATTCCAAACCCTAATTGGTTCCCTTTTCCTTCATGTCATTCCTCACTAAATCCATCCATGCTTAGAACTCTGCCTCATTAAAAAATAAATAAATAATAATTTAAGTTTTTTTTTTTGTCTTCCTAAATCAAATACTATAAAATTGATCATCAGATCATCTCATGTTTGTCTCTTAACATCTTCCTGCCCTTGTCCCGTGTTATTTGGGGTCGGCGCAACACGTTTTTTTCTTTCATTCTGCCCCGTCATGTTCTCGTCGTCTTGTCCTGACCCGTCATGATATCACTAACTTCCTTTTCTTTCATATCACTCTTCACACAATTCATCCATCTTTTCTTTGGTCTCCAATTTTTTTTCTTTTCTTCTTTCTTTTTTCTTTCTTTATTCTCCCATTTCATCTCGTGTTTTTCTGTAACTTATTAATTATACTATGCAATACCTACTCCCTTTTCAGTCATCTAACCAAACGTCCCATGTCTAAAGTTCTCGTTAACCAGGGATTTGTACAATCAGTGATACAGAAAGTTTGTTAATTAAAATCGCCAGAGCTCCGCTTCGCTGGATTAAAGTACCAAAGTGTCGCGAGCCGACTAGCGACTCCCACTTCACTCATTTAAATAATTGAATAATAAATATGTATTTGATACTTTTTGTTACCAAATACAGTTGGACTGGTGGACTGACCATCTGGTGTAACACGGCAGGTTGGTAAAAATATTTTTGTTGTTATCCAAGAATATTTTCATGATTCAAGCGAAGTTCTCTCTGCGGAATTATTCGAAAGAGTTATCGCGGCTCTGAAACCCAAAGGCCTACTAACACACAGGTGGGTTTTTTAGTCAGTAAAATTCTGACACTCCATCTCGCTCCTCCCAGAGCGAGAGCTGATTTGACGATTTCTCACCTAAAAAAAAGTTAAAAGTTACCTAAAACTAGTATAAGAATCAGAACCCAAGCCAACAATGAGAATTTTTGAGCTCATCGTGTCTATATTTTATTACAAACTTCCTCACATATCAGCTCAAGCATGAAGGAAGAAGAGAAGCCTCTCAATCTTAAGCGATGGCGTTGTGTGATAGTATATATTTAAAAAAAAAAACTTGAGATATACAAAAGGCTTCTCCCAAGGTGTGCCACACACCCATTCCTCCGCAATTTCACATCCAGATGGATTAAACAATTGACCTTATTATCTTCGGTCCACTTAGATATCCTATTACAGAATTCTAATAAATTTTTTTAACGTTGGTAAATCATCAAAATTCAAAAGTTTTTCATTCACATTTCAGGCCTACATGGGCACTTATAAAAAGTCAGAACCTAGTGCACCGTTCCAAATTGGTCTTTTCCTATGGAGAAGAACCGGCAAGAAACTCCATGGGTTCTTACAATATTTCCATATAACAGTAACAGTATTAGTAGATATTATGTAAGGACAGTGTAGACCAGTCAATATTGTACTCAAAAGTGCAATAAAAATAATCAGAATAAAAAGTGAGTCGTAATAGGAAGTAATCTAAGAATTCGCGGAGCCTACAACAAATGCCTTCTTCCGTTCAAGAGTCGAGCGAGAGGACGTGTCAGACTTTTATTAACTAAAACATATATGTGTCCTTAAGTTGCCTTTTGCGTTCCATGGCCAAGGTAACTCTTTCAATCTTCTCTTTCTTCTTTCAATCTTTCAATCAATTCTTATTATATGAGTTCTAAATACCTTCTTAATATTATAAATGAGAAAGTAACTCTTGTCTGTCTGTTACACTTCCTCGGTTAAAATACTGAGCAGATTTTGATAAAATTCGGTACAGAGTAAGCTTGAATCTCAGGGAAGGACATAGGCTAAGTTTTATCTGGTTTCGACTTTGCATCCGTAATAACCGACATTTACACGGTAAAAGCTAGTAGGTATATAACTTAAATAAGTTGCGAAATTCGAGTGCACTATTCATCTCAATCTACCCTTTCAAGAAAATTAGGTACAATAATATTTTTCATAATCATAACTCATAATTTCGCGAATAGGTACCAAATTTAAATGCCGTAGGTCACCCTCGACCAAGAAGGACACACTGACCTTATGCCATATTGCTTGAAGTCCTTCAAAGTTTGGATCTGAGATTACCTCAAATTAATCACAACCTTCGCAAAGTACGTAGGTAACTGGCCTTTGTGTACTATTTTTGGCTACCTTTTTATACAAAGACGTAATACCATCTGGGTATATGAGCAGCCAAATATTAGCGGAAAAATCAGGTGGAATTTTTCTTTTTTAGGGTTCTGTACCCTAAAAACGGGACTCCATCGCCATTACTCCGCTATCAGACTATCTGTCACCAGGCTGAACCGTGATAGCTGTTGAAATTTTCACAGATCATACTTAAAACACATTAAAATAAATATTTAAGTGGGGCTCCCATACAACAAAAGTGATTTTTGTGCCGTTTTTTTTTGTTACGGAATCCGAAGTGCGCGCGTCCGACTCGCACTTGGCCGGGTTTTTTTTTTATTATTAACTAGCTGTTGCCAGCCGCTTTGCCCGTGTAATTAAACATACTCCAGGACATAGTCTACGTGTGCCGTGTGAGTGTGAAGAAGTAACGAACATACACACACGCTCCCCGGGCATGCTATAGTTATGGCGGTAAGTCCCGTTTTTGAGGAGTGGCTAGGAAGACAACGCGGCGTCGTCACATTCCGCATGAAGCAGGTTCTCGCCGGACATGGGAAGTTTGGGAAGTTCTTGCACTGGATTCGAGCGGAAGAAACGCCCGGGTGTCACCATTTTGTGGACCGCGCGGAGGATACGGTGGAGCATACGGTAGAGGTGTGTCCCGCTTGGGCAGAGCACCGCCGTGTCCTCGTGGGGGCGATCGGCGGCAGCGAGGAGGAGTGGCAGGCGGCGAGAGATATCATTGGGTGACTTTCCACCTAAAAAAAAACACTCTCACAAACTTTCGTCTTTATAATATTTGTAATTAGTCTGATAGGCTCGTGCTTGACCACTATCTCATTTGATGGTAAGCGACGATTTGGTCAACGATGAAACACACTTGCTTAGACATAACCAATTCTCTCTTGACTTAAAGCTTTTCGCTTCATCATAATAATCAAGTATGTGACCATATAGCTCAGGGACCTGCCTATGTTCTTCCAGTCACCTCTGGGTATTAAAATAAATAAATAAAATAATCTTTAGTCCGGATTAGTAAATAATTTAAAAAAAACTTATACTTTTGTTAGTAAACTTCCTATTTTGAAATAAGGTGGTTGTTCATGACACATCTGTGAACTAAATCTCCTAACAAAGGAGAATCGTACCTCCCCTCTATGGTCTTCAGTATGGATTTGGAGTTAGCCCGCACTCTGCAGAGCAAAGAGGCCGATTTCTGACTGACGATGGCGTGGTGTGGAAGCCATCGCCGTGTGCCTCTACGGACATACCTGATGCACAGCAGAAACGGGGCAGTCAACATACTGAACTCGTTATTGGCGCTGATAGTGCGCTGAGTATAATTGGTCCACAGGCTGCACATATAAAACACTTAGGCTTTAAAATGTATTATTCTACCTGGTAACATATATTACATCGGACTGCCAGCGCCCTACGTTCCCTCTCAATATCCTCATGGTCATTAAAGTCGTCGGAGCCGTAACGCCCCGGGTTCTTAAACTTGCACATTATTACTATTAATTTACCAGAATCGGGGAGCGCCATATTGTACCTCTCTTGATCGGGTCCGATTTGTCGCAAGTAGCCTGTAATGTCTGTCCATCCTTTTACAAAAATAGGCGTTTTCCTGTCGACGTATTTCATAATAGTACGATAAGATATTAACATTTATCAAGGGATAAGAAGCAGTATTAATTTTTGAACTGATAACAAATTACCGACACGAATCAGGCTTAATCTGTCTTACAGGCGTGTTTGATATCAATGTTGATAAAGAATATTGAATACTGTACACTAGAGTATATTACTGTCGTGTTGGAGCCAATGGCAGTCATGTCTGGACAGTCTGTTCAAGTACAAGAACAACTTAAAACTAACTTCAAGTTACTGACTTCTTGACAAAAGTGCTTGTACACAGTTTATCTCATTTTTACTTGTTGTGAAGTCCTGGGTGTAAGAAAGGACTATTATATGTGTATCATGGTGTCGTTCAAATATATTTTGTGTTGATCATGTTCTTCTTCTGTTCCAAGAAATCACGCCGTGTAAAAGTTAAGCATCTAACGGAGATCACAGGTAATAGTGTTGATTTTTTAAGGTTTTTAGGCATACCTTAAAGGGTTAAATCCATCCGCGTCAGATTAGTCCGACGAGTGTTTTCGCGTCCCATTCGCCAAGGTCGTGTGTTTGCGACTGGGTACTCCATCTCGTTTAGCTCTTTAATCCCAATAGGTGACAGAAGAGCTGACGAGATGGAATATTTGGTCGTGGATGTGCGACCCCGATGAAATAAACGCGAGTGTCGGATATATCCGACGTAAGTGGTTAAAGGATTAAAAGCGCTAATTGGTAGTGGAACTCCTTGATGGAGTCTGTTTCCTGATAACTGTAACCACTTATTCTTTATCATTTTGACTGAATAAATTACTTCTGCGAACGAGAATGTGGGGGAATGCGAGTATTACCTGATTGAGTTTTTCTAAACCATTATTGTTGTTGTTTTCTGTGCATGGGCCAAGCCCGAGTCAATGGCGTTTTGTGTTCCATGGGTGTCTCAAAGAGATGTCAGCAAAATGGACAGGTCCAGTATAACGATGCCTGTTAAGACTGCGGGATTGTTCAAATGTGTTACCGCAGCCTGGAACTTAAAGGGTAACAAGTTTGACACTCCCTCTCGTTCCACCCAGGGCGGGGGAAGCTATAGGACATAATTTCCCACCTCAAAGGCCATTTTCATCGTTTCTGAAACTGCGGTCATTTCAAAAAGTACTTTTACGCTCAAGCATATCTATAGCTAAACTAATATTAAAAAAGGAAAGATATTATTTTTGTTTGTAATAAATTTACTCAAAATATACTGGACCGATTTTAATAATTCTATTACCGGTAGAATCCTACATTATCACTGAGTGACGTATGCATATATTTTCTACTTTCACACGGGCGAAGCTAAGTCAAGTAGTCAAGTTAAAAACGAACAGAATAATGTTCAGTGTCGTGGGCGTCATCGTTGTCCAGCATGACGTCTTGCGCAGTTTATTGAACATTACGTTATACTTGTACAGTCAGCTAACGAAGTAAGTGTTCAAGTAGCTAACTCGCAAAGTTGTTTGCGAGCAATATGCCCTGCCCCTTGCCACATAAGGTTGGCGATTCTTCTTACTATGTCGGACACCTTGGTTCTCCTGCGGATATCTTTATTCCTGATTCGATCACGCAAGGAAACTCCTAGCCTTCTGATGAGGCCCATTGTGAGCGATAACGTTTCGGAGCCATATATAATCACTGGCAACACGCTCTGGTCTCTTATCGCACTTATATTCCATCAATGACGTTCAAGTTCTATGTACTAGAATATCTATTCAAGTTAATAATTTTAAGTAGATACTCCAGTATCATAAATGCACCTATTTTTTTCGTGCGTATCAATATTCAAATTATTAATTAAACATCTTTCCATTATGTTGTCAACAACGTAAAAGAAATATGTGTAACTTAAACATATTGAAAGCGGTAGGATAGGAGAGTTAAGTAAACTTTTAAATATATATATCATAATAATAGTTTACCTAACTCTTCCATCGACTGTACTATTGCAGGCTCCGGCAAGTCTGACCTTGCAAAATGATTGATACGATGATATAGAACGTATTAACTGCTAATTCGATTTTACTATGTTGTGATGTAAACAAACACTGAGTCAGTGTTGTACTATTTCTGGTTTTGTGGATGCAACTTTAATTACCATTCAGGTGATAAGTCTCATTACAGAGGTTTTTTTTTTCGCATTTTTTTTTCAATCCAAGGCCCCCTTTGGATTTTTCTGCTTTCGGATCGGTGGGAAAATCATCTTATGACATCCCCCGCTCTTGGGCGGAGCGAGAGATAGTTTCAGACTTACTTTCCTAAAACCCACTCCTGTTCCTTCGTTGCCTTTCGTACTAGGGCAGAATCAGACCCTTGGCCCCAGTAGGCTTCACAGACTGTACAGTTGATGAAATCACGATTTTGCTGACTTCTTGTTGAGTCGCGCGTCAAATCGGGCTCGGTCCGGACCGCCGGACGACGAGCTTTCCACTGCTCGTCGTCCGCAAGCCCACGGACTAAGACCCACCTGTGTTTCTTTACTTGCCCTTTGCTTTCCAGGGCCGCAGTAATTCTTTCATACAATCCCGCAGCCTTGGATGAACAGTTCAAAAAATAACTGTTATTTTACGAAATTCATTTCGTAATATTACTTCTTCCTTGAAGAAAATTAAAATAATAAAGTAATTTCATACTAGGTACCATTATCAAAAAAAACTTGGCTTCACGAAAGAAAAGCTAATAAAGTCTGGAGTGAATTTCTGAAGAACTGCGATATTAAAATCAAGATTTACTTTAGCCTTGAATGAAAATTATGAACTTGAAAGAATTTCCTAAGTAAATTATGAAATTACAGATTTGACCTTGTAAACACCCTATATCAAAGTTTTTTATGCCCTTATGAAATCAAGGGCAGTAGTACTGAATTCCTGATTAATTTTCGATAACGGTCATGAAATTCTAAACGTTACACACTATTAAATTATTTACTAGCTTTTAACACTGGTTTTACTCGCAAAAAGTCGAAATAAATCCCGTACTCTCTGGATAAAAAGTATTCTAGCCGAAAGGGCCTTTTTTTCGGTGGGAAAATCATCCTATGACATCCCCTGCTCTTGGGCGGAGTGGGTCTTTGTGTCAGACTAATACTGTCTAAAAACCCACTCCTGTTCCTACGTTGCCTTTCATACCAGGGCTTTCAGAAGCAAACCTTTGACGCCAGTAGGCCCTGCTGGTCCTCTAGGGTTTGCTGACATCTCCTTGAGGCGCGCGTGGAACAGTACCTACGCGGCGTCGACGACTTGGGCTCGGTCCGAACTGTAACCGGACGATCGGACGGCGAGCTACCCATTACTCGCCGTCCGCAATCCCGCGCCTACGGTGGAGTCTAAAGGGCTAGGTCATGGTCTACTCGTGGTGGCAGTTTCATCCAAATCCGTTTAGCCGTCGTGGTTTGATTAATTAACCAACAGAGTTTCACATCACACTGTAATCACATTGGTATATCACACACATTATATTCACAGATTCACAGTAATATTTTAAAGGTGGAAATTTGTGTGTGTGTGTATATTTGTTACTACTTTCCGCCCGAATGCCTGCACAGGTTTGATTGAAATTTAACACACGGGTAGACCATGTCCTGAAATAGCACGTGGGATATTTTTATTCTTCGGATATTACTACTAACACGCGGGCGAAGCTACTAGCAAAAGCTAGTTTATAATATTATTAGGTGTAATTTTTTTTTATATTGATATAAACCAGTGCTTGACTGCGATCCCACCACATGGTAAGCAGTGATGCAATCATTGATGGTGAGGCGCACTAGTTTATTAAGAGACTATTCACTCTCGCCTTCAAGGCACCTAAATTATAGTTGGACGGGAAGACCGCAGCAGGCATATTGTTCCAGTCTTATTAAATTATTTTGTACATTATGTAAGTGTACACGTAAACGGACATAATTGTTAACAGTTTCTAGTATTTAATCGAATTCTGAACATGATTTTTAATGCCGGTGTTTTAATAGTTAAATTGCCTAGAACTAATTATTAGAAACATCTAATTAGTTACAAGTTATATTTTTGGTAATCATTATAACAGAAAGACAAAGGAGAGGGGACTTTGCCCAGCTGTGGGACATATATGGCTAATTAGATGGATAGACTGCCTATTAGGCATGTTTTACTCGATTGCGCCAGGAGGTATCTAAGGGCATGTGCAGACTACCCTACTAATGTTTTTCGAATGTCGTGGCCAGATCTTAGAAATTGATCACTTCGTGATATGGCTAAGTAAAACTGGCCAGATCGTTATAAAGGTTAAAGTTTGATGGTATTTCAATCTTCGTTTGGCCTACTTTCTTTAGACCTTTTATTATCATTGAAATCCTACATCAATAATATGGCCAAACGAGGATTGCATATCATAAAATGTTAGCGTGTAAACGATCTGGCCAGTTTTAGTTGGCCATATCATGAAGTGATCAATTCTATCATCTGGCCACGATATATACATACACTCGAAAAGCATCCATACACATCCTCTGTGTATGTATATTTTTATGACACGCCCTAGGCTGTAGAGCCTAAATGGCTTTTTGTATTTTAACTTGAGAGGTGTCATTAGATTCTGCTTACTTATAAGAGTAATACTGGGATACATCAAATTTATAAAAAAAAATGGCGGATTTTTGGCTCCAACATATGTTTTAAAACAATTTTTTTTTTTCATGACAGTGTATCATAGTAAAGAACTCCCAAAGACGATTTTTCTTACTCTTCTCTTGTTCTTATCTAATTAAACTCATTGCGGTATCGAAGGCAGTTGAATTGTTTCTCGGAGACTCGTTGAGCTCTGTAACTCGTTGTTACAGCGCTTTTCTGAACGTCGCCATTTTTGGTTCTGGTTCTCAGGAGTTGTAGAGGTTGGCTATTGGATTGTTCGAAGAGTCGCCATGGCCCTCGAACGCAAAAGGCAACTGGAGGAACAAGTCTGGTACTCTTGCTCTATTCAGAGCGGAGGGAGTTTTCGATGGTATTCCACCCAAAAAATAAAATAATACTGATTGAGGATCCTGTGGCTAACTTGACTTTTTCCCAACTAGCTTACTCTATTATATTTCCTAAAAAAACGTTCTCTTACAAATGAACAAAGAAACTGCGAGTTTTTCGCCCAACAGATCTGATAAATGGCTATCAGGTTCGGAAACAAAGAATGGCTTAAGTCCGCGATAACCCACTTATTCCCTAGTCCAGATACGGTACTATTCGTTTGTAACATTCATTGTATATGAAGCTTCCTAACTTATCTCAAATATGCGGAATCTGTTCTAAAAGTATAAAGGTTACGTTTATTTTTTTAAGTTATAACCGTAATAGATAGATAATAATTACTATGTTGAATTTATCTCCTTTACGCTCAAACGGTAACGGTTGCGGGAGTCCGAAAGATGCGAGACGCACAGGATCGTTCATTGTGGCGACACTTGGGGGAGGCCTATGTCCAGCAGTGGACGTCCTTCGGCTGAAATGATGATGATGATGATTATGACGCTCAAACGGCCGAACCGATTTCTGAAACTTGTTAAACGGGTAGACCATCGCCTGGAATACCGCATACGAGACTTTTATCTCAGAATTATGTTTCCTTGGGGAAATATTCTATATTATCACGCGGGCGACGCCGCTGGCAACAGCTAATGTTTTAAATGAACCTTCAAATAAGTAAAGATTAAAATTATATTCGAATAGAAAAGTTCCCCTCCCATTTCAATGTCCTTCAAATTCCTTACCTCACTCATTCATCAATACCTCGTAATTAAGAAACCGTCAAAGCTATTCCAAGCATGACCATAAGGCCTCCAAGCTCGCGCCATTGAAATGCCATCAAAATGAACCCTTCGATGGAAAGTGAAAGAAATGCGAGGTTAGACCCTTCAACACCCCTCAAATCGAGTTAGGGTCGCCTTACACGGGTCACCTGCCACAACCACAAAATGCCGCCACCGGCATATTTCCTATAGTTCTCATACATTTTTTTGACTGGCCTGTTGGTCTAGTGATTAGTGGCCCTGACTGCTATGCCGGAGGTCGTGTGTTCGATTCCCACCCAGGACAAATATTTGTGTGATGAGCACGATTATTTGTTCTGTGTCTGGGTGTAATTTATCTATATATGTATGTATTTAGAAATATATAAGTAGGTTTATCAGTTGTGGGTACTAACCCATAACACAAGCTCTGCTTAGCTTGGGACTAGACGACGTTGTGTAATAGTTGTGGAATATTATATTATTATTATATTTATATGGATTAGCCACACACGGTTGACGCCGGTGGCCGCCACACGCTTCAAATCGCCGCTGCTTGCTTCTTGTGGCTCGCACTGGCCACTAAAGCCGTAACAAAACGCCGTCATACGCCACTTGTGCATTTAAACCTTCGTTAGAGTCCATTATGATACTGCGCGTATGGGTTAAAAAAATAGCAGCCACTGACCAAAAGCGGCGGTCGCGCGCTTCAGCTTTGTGGCCGCTTCTAGCTTCACGTGGCGGCGTTTGTGGCTGTCACGTGTGGTCCGTGTGCGGTGACCCTTATATACCCGGCGTTTAGTAGGGTGATTATTAGCTTATGGAATATTCGCACGAAATATTTATTTTACTGTATTATTACGTGAGCAGCCTCTGTAAAGGCTGCAGGTTCTCATTTTCGCTGGAGCGTCTAAATCGTTAAGTAATGTGTGTGTGAGTTAACTAATGTGTTGTATGGATTTATATATACACTGGAATTCGTAAGGCGTTTTGTTGATAGATAAGACAAATATGTATTGGAATGATTGTAAGTAATTGTATATATTTATTTGCAAAATAAGTAATTTTATTTTAGACTAAATGGTGCCCGCGTTAGACTCGTAAAATACCATAATGACAATTGGTTACAATTTAAAGAAGTTTTTTTTTTCACGTATTCTTAATTATTTTTTTAATATTTGTAGTCTAAGTTACTCTTTAAAAAATCAACATCTACCAAGTTCCGTTAAAATCGGTCCAACCGCTTCGGAGATTAGCCGGAACAAACAGACAGACAGACACGGACAAAAATAAAAGAAAAATGCATTTTTGAAATAGGTATTAAATATACTTTCAGTCTGATGTTATAATTATATCTATTTATTTCTTTATTGAACAAACTTATTACAGGACAGACATTTATAAAAAGTAAGTGTACAATAGGCGGTCTTATTACACAGGGCAATTTCTACTTACTTACCTACTTTTCTTTTATTCTTTTAATATTTTTATGTTATTTTGATATTGCAAACAGACAATTCAATTTTATTTGTATCTTTTGAAGACAACCAAACGAACACCAATGAAATAAAAAGCAACACGACTTTAACATCACCCAACCAAATTGCCACAGTACTTTACTCAAATATCATCTTTCAGTAACCTAAAACGAGGTCCCTTTATCCCGCCTAAACATGTGACTCTTCCAATACATCACACCTACTCAAATAAGGACATTAACCTGACAGAATAATACGACATTAAAACCTGTTTAAGTACAAGAAAAATGTATCAACCATATTTGCTGAGCGTGGGGTAGAAATGGCTGTTCAGAAGCGGGGGCGTGATGTACCAACTTTCCGTTATGGATGCGTATTGCACACCGGAGGTCTTCACAGTAAGCTATTAAGGCATCGTTCACACCAAACGTATTGTCCGCCGCCGACTGTAAGTATGCTCATTGTCAGCCCCAGTGTAAACGTGGACTCAGTCTGCAGTATGCATTCTCACCAAACCGATAATACACTATAATGTATAATGTGTTACTTGTGTGAAGCAAACCTACTCTGGTCTGCTACGCGTAGTACAATAAATCGGCCTCCGAGAGGCAGCGACAACGTGTTGGAGATTGAACAAACTAATTCCATACTTGGTTGTCTTTGATGTATGTATAGCATAGCATAGTCGGCCTTATAATGTTCCCACTGTTGGGACTCAGGCCTCCTCTCTAGGAGAGGGAATGGGCCGTAATTCACCACGCGGTCACCACGCGGGCCCAGTGCGGGTTGGTGAATATCACATGTCTTCGAATTTTTGGTTCTAGGACATGCCGGTTTCCTCACGATGTTTTCCTTCACCGGTTTTAGAGCAGTGGTGATGAAATAAATTACACAAAGTAATGCGCCTGGCTGGGTTTGAACCCGCGACCTACAACTCTGTAAGTCGGGGCCATTACCACTCGGCCACCACTGCTCTCAATGATGTATGTGCTATAGAGTAATTACTGTCACTGTCTATGTGTACGACGCATACTGTTCCCGTGTTTATTTGTAAGACTGTCGAAATATAAAATTCTACGTTAAATCCGAAGTAATCCTTTTACTTTGAAATCCATTGCGCCCCATAACCTAACACAACGAACTGCGTAATAGCGTATAGTCGGAGCGATAAACTGCGAAACGCGCACTCACAGTCAGCGACCGACAATACGTCTGGTCTGAACGATGCCTTACTCTAAACACGTACGGTGTTGCCATTACCGGTAGCTATGTGTCTAGATAGCGAGATATCTCAGGTGTTTCTATGAAATTATTGGTCGTTGTCTTTAGTAGGTGACCCATTTGCGCGTTGTTCATGTCTTTAGTAATTTATACTGGGATAGTAAGTCCTGAATTTATTTGATTCTGGGGCCTTACGATTCATGACTTGTTATAATGTCAGTCATGCGAGCAAGAAAGGGATGGAGCTATACAACCTATATAGCGCCATCCCTTTAACAATTCAGTTTAGGTCGTAAAATCGGTCGTAAAAGAGTTAAGAGTTCGTGGTAGGGCCTCTGGTCTTGGATATTGATTCAGAATCAGAATCTTTTATTTGTTAAACATAGGTTATAAATAAGGCCTTCTCCTTCGGCTCGGGTTCAAATACCGCCTTACCGGGAATCACTAGTCACTTCCTTCATAATTTATCAATAAGTAGAGACTGAAGAAACTTTAATTCAGTACTAGTTCAAACTATGTAACGTAAGTGGGCCTCACTGAAACCACTTTCGTCTGTTGCTCGGTTCATATTTGTCTTCTTTTTTTTTTAGGTGGGAAAATCATCTAATGTCAAATCGCGCTCTTGGACGGAGCGGGTGATAGTGTCGAGACTATTACTGATTAAAAATCCACTCCTGTTCCTTCGTTGCCTTTCGTACCAGGGCCGAGTCTTCCTTTCAGAATCAGACCCTTGGCCCTTGTAGGCTTCGACCTTGCTGGGCCCTTTTTTACGGTTTGCTGACATTTCTTTGAGGCGCGCGTGGAACAGTACGCGCTGTCGAGGACTTGGGCGGTTACCGGACGATCGGACGGCGAGCTACCAATTGTTTGCCGTCCGCAAGGCCGCGTCTACTGTGGTTGGGGCGTGAGGACCGTTGCCTCACGCGAATATTTGTCTACTTTCTATTTACGCTCAGCTAATTGCATTTGCCGTTTAAAGTTCGTAAAAGGAAAAACGGGATTGCGAGATTGCGTTTAAAGATCACAGTTTTAAACCTAGTACTAAAAACTTACCAGACGATTCGTATTACCTACATTACGCTTGATAATGGTTTTCCAATATTGCCTTTCTCCATTTAACAGTCGTTCTGCCAATCCGAAGTCGTAACTGAGTATTTTTTGACATAAAATCTTAAATTACTCTTTTATAATCTCTGTTTAACATCTTACTGTAGACTCCATATATGGCTTGCTTTAGCGGTCCTTATATGGACTTCGCCTGGTTGTCATTTACGTCTATTGGAAATGTATTATTGATGTCATTGGAAAAGCTTGCTGTTGTGGTTGTCGCACTTTCAAAACATGTTTGTAACATATAACAATAATATGAATTCACTAGCTTACGCCAGTGGCTTCGCCCGCGTGAAATAGAAATTTATCCCTAGGGAACATATTACATATTCTAGCGATAAAAAGTATCCAATTCCAGGATATGGTCATAATGTGGTAATAATAACTAATAAGCCATGGCTTAATAGCCAAGAGCCTCGACCAACACCTTAGGAGGCTGGCGTTAGGCGGCTGGATCAAGGGCTTGATCCACACGGCTCGTATTGTTAGGAAGTTCCTTTCTCTGGAGCCCTGACCGCCGGTAGCTTGGACCCTGTTCCCGATACCGGTAGGACACTATTTTTTATATTTTTAAATGTATTTATATTTTTTTATTATTGAAATATTTAAAAATATAATTTATATGTTATGTTAATGAATAAACGAAGTAATAAGTATTTCTTTCACAAAAAAATAGCACTTTGCACTGTATACATTGTTTGAAAATAATATTTAAATTATAATGCAATAGCAGACTCTACCTTTTAAACAAGAACTAGCCTGTATCTTAAAAGATAGGGTTCAGCCAGATGGATAATGTTAATATTCACAACCAAAAACAAGTAAAGACAATGTCAGTGATTTATACTGTAGCGACATCTATGACGTCACATAAGAACTAATCCTGCATCGCGCAATTAAAGTTCTCCGCGCTAACGGAAAATATAGAACAGCTCGAAATCATCTATCGGGCAGTAGCCCACCAGACATAACAGAGGACCGGAGGATCCTCCCTTCTTATCGGAGGTTTGCGGAACTTTACTCTCTGTTCTGCATACCCACCAAAATACTAAAATTGTATCGAAAAAAATAAAATAATAACAAAAACCAATCCCAAGTTACACAAAGAATGTGAAAGACAGCAGATATGCATGTGTGTGTTGTTTATATGCTTATAGGTGTGTGGGGTGTGGAATATATAATTCTTAATCACGAGGCATAAACCTTTTACTCAAAGGACTTGACTAAAAACAAATTTGTAATTATCTAATTACATTACAAAATAGATCTGGGTGATTTCTTCGTCTCGAGGATTGATATTTCAACCCTAATACCACGTTAGCGACATCCCTAATCTGGGTTTTACAAACAAAGACGATCTGATCCCAATTTCGAGACAAGATATATTAGAATTTGGATTTGCATGATCGAAGGTCTCCGAATTTCAAAGGTCAAGTAGGATCATTTCCTTATTACCATCGAAATTACGTTACTCTAACGAAGTTACATTTGGGCCAGGCGGACGTCCCCTGAGATAAAGTCTGAAAAAAAAAAACATTTTCGTGAATTTGTGTAATCAATAACCTAAAAAGTAGTCTTTTTTTAGCTTTTTGATTATACAAGTACTCTTAGAAAACTCTCTGTAGTCTTAATTACAAAAAAACCAGCTAAATAGAACTCCAAAAGAAATTATTTAAGTTTACAATGAAAAATACTTTTTCATAAACCAAGATTTTATCACGCGGTATAGTATTCATCAAGATCATTCCAAAGATCCCAAACACGACGGGGTTATCTTGTTGCACCAAGTAGTTCTCATGGCCAGAATCAGACTTGTATCATCAGACCAGCTCCATGGTACCATATTAATGCACTATCATCCAAATTACATTGGTAGGTCTACCAAATTTCAGCTCATTCGGTTAGGGAAAACTGTTTCAAAATTCATTTACAAGATTTACCCTGAACAAACATACGGCCACATCAAAAGTTTCACTAAAGTTCAAGTCACTAACATTGTAGTATTCCATTAGGTTTTAGAACTTCGACCTTACCTTCGCCCTTACCTGCGCCCTTGTAGAACGACACCTAACTTGCATACCCATAAATAACAACTATACTATTAGCCAAAATCACGCAAATATGCTTTCTTGAAATATAAGCTCACTTGCATTGATTACGAATATTGGTGTACGAGTATGTCTTCGATAACCTTCGCGTTTGATTATAATCAGAAGTTTTTCAGCCAATGTACTCATAAACATAAATTTAAACGATTCCATACGATTTGCTGATTTATGAGAATCCACTTTTGGAGCACATGAAATATAGGTTTGACTTTTTATATGGACAGATTGACTATAAAACGAACCATTAATAGTTGGGTTTGGATGCCCAGTTGAACGCTATCCAAAGTTTTCAGAGATATTTATTTGAGAAATGAGCATAAAGATAGAGCTGAAAGTATCTCGGTAAATTGACAAGTCCATTGGTATGCAGGTTTTATATTGATTAAAATATTTTTCGGACTGTTGACCCACGACAAGGTCCTTTCTGAAAACAGAAACGAGGATAAAGGCGAAATTTCAGAATCTGCCTTTCTACTTAAAGCGACGATCCATATCCGCGAGGAAATTCGGAGTATCGCAGTAAAAGAAAACAATGACTTGCAAAGCCTCTGGCAAGGCAATCCTTCGAGAAAAAATATTACAATATTATTTTTCACTCGACAAAGGGTACCCTCATCAAAAATCCATCTGCAACAAGAGTGATATTACATGAAAAATATACAAAGCAATATCATAGCGCTCTTACAATATGAAAATATTGTCACAGCAACGCGATATGAAACATATTATATCAATCTTGCTTCAACAGTCGTTCTGGTCTGCATGAATGCGTTAAGCAAAATCTGCATACTTCAACATTTGCATGAATTGTAACGTTGTTCTGCACGCTTGCCGCTCGACTTAGAATATTAATATGTGTTTAACGTGCATTTTCAGCCCTCTGTAAGTGCTGCTTATTTATGTATTCACGTGAGTTCATTGTTATGTGCTGCAAAAATGATTTTATCGTAATTTTTCTTTAATGGCTTCAGGCTTTTTCATGTTGTTTTCTGGTCTTTTCTTCTGTATGAATATGGATTCATTCTATTGCTATATCATTTTCGATTTGCCCTAGATTACCCATTCAAAGGTTCAAAAATTCTACTTCTGCACCTTCATACATTGTTACTGCGCTGAACCAAATTTAACCTTAATTTCAAATTGCAGTCCCGACAATAGAAAAGAAAACCAAATATGGGCTGAGTTCAAATATACACAGACGTCTTCTTTTCGAGTCGATGGTAAACTCTTCAGATGCTTACGTTAATGTCTTAGCACTTGTGTTTGCAAATACAGAAATAGATATCTTATCACAGTTGTGTTAATATTACTTCCTGAAACTTAACTAGTGACATAAAACAATGGTGACGGTCGTAATAATCGCTGAAGTCGTAACAAGATGATTTACGTCCACGTCTCACTTCGCTATAAACCGGGACACTTCACAGGATTCCTTGAAAACCAATAAATTTCATAGCACTTCAGTATTTTGTTACAGTATTGTTGATTATTTCGGCCTTGCGCGTGAATTTAGGTGGTTCGTTAAATGTTTTGTTGCTTTTTGAAAGTTATGCAATCTATTTGTCAAGGTACGTATTGCAATTTCGTGGTGACTTCGTTGAGGGTATTTAATGTCCTTGTTTTTTATGGTTTTGGTTCTAAACGTGCGAATACCAATATTCAAAATTAAAAAAAAAAAAAAATTGACTGGATGCTGGAGGGAAACATAGACATTGTGATCCTGATCTGCACTGAGCAAGGGTTGTGATTAGTGCATTTCTTCTCCAGTTGAAGGAAGAGAGGGAATTCGCCTATACCTGACTGTCCCATACCTACCCGGTAAAGGCTTCCCCTCATTCGTTTAATTTATCTCTCTGTTTTTCTTCATCTCGCCAATTCTTGCGGCAACCACCTACTGTGTCCCACCGTCCACTCTTCGGTGTCGTTAAAAGTGAAAAAATTACCGAATGCTATAGCTATGTTTAAAAGATCTTAAATTTTCGCTGTCAAAACCACTACCAGTTTGTCATCTTTAATACGCCAAATTGGTTCAAGTTTCCTTCAGCATAAAAGAGAATGGGTATTTTAGACTTGAAGCTTCAATAGCTTCATTTTGTTAAAGAGGTTCAAAATCAATAAACCATCTACACCACTATCTGCTTTTGTTCTTTAATTTTTAAGTGTTTGTGTGTACATCAATAAATAAATAAACCCGCTAATAGATAAGGCTATACATGATTGAAACAGAAAATAAAAGACCTGTAAGATAACCAGGGTAATGCAGATAACGGTTACAAAAAATCTGAACATGTTGCTGCCGTACAATAAAATGAAACTGTTACTATGACCTTTCAAGTAGCATAATTATGCCAAAACTTGATACAGCCCTGACTACGGAGTCTATACAAAAGTGCCCATTGTCCTCTACCTGGTCCTTAGGTTTTACTTAACGCGCTCCCTGTCAATTTAGAAAGTACTTTAAGACCTAACGGGTCTATTTTATTGAAAAGCCAACTGGAGGCAACCTTGCTTGATTAAACCAATAAATTTTCACTTTATCGTCGTCTAATCCTCGGAAGTTACGACAGAAGGTCTTTGCATAATGCTGTCTTTTTAGTAAAGTATTTTATTACTATTTTTGCTTACATTGGTTTTAGTTTATTAATCCTCTTAACTTTACGCTTATGTTAACTTAATTTGCCATCTTGGAGGATTACTTCACAAACAATCACGCTAACAACTTTACTACTACTTTTGGCAATATCATCAAATGAAGCTGATAAGTCTAATAAAAGGTAAAATAACCGTTTTATTGCGATTTCAAATTCCGTGTTTCAAAACTCATTAAAAGTCTTAACTTCCATTACTTTTTTTACTCGAGCATACCGACAGTTTGACGCATTAGCACGGCGAAGTTCCAAGGTCGCTCATCGTTCAGTTTCAAGTGGCCAACTACGTAGTACCCAAGCAGGCTAGACTGCTGAAATAGCTGTAATTTCCTTTTCAAGTGCTACACATGCAATAAAGGTGTGGCACCAGTGTCAGCCTGACCTTGGTGCGTTACGTAAGTGTATGCAAACTTGGGGTGTGCCCCAAGGGCAAGCGTGCGCGATTCCTTTCATTAGCATCGACGTATTTATGGTTTTTTTGTAGGCGTTGGCTTGTCAATGGATCCATTTTGTTTGTTGTTTTCCGGTTGACGGAGATGTTCGGCGTATTGGACTAGTGAAGATATGACGTTGATAGAACGACGTCATAGTCCATCATTTTTATTTTATTCTTCTTCGGACAGGTTTTTTTTTTTTTTGTTCTAGTAATTGATAACCTGTACAGCGAGCTAGCTATACAGGTTGTCAATTTCTAGAACACCTCTCCTTGTTTGACTCTCACCACCCCTTGTTTGACCTCGTAAGTACGGGCAGTATAGCAGGCGACCCAAGAAGAGCGCAGATTTGTTTGATTAGGTTCCTTAAAGAGTTCCGATAAAGTTACTACAATTAGAAACGTCTGAATTACCATCTATTTTTCTAGTTTGGTATAACTTTAACCCACAGTCAGTAATAAAAGGTTAATCCATATGGGATTTAGTAAATACAGCTGACGTCCAAGTTTACATAATCACGTGCTACATTATTCATAGTAAGAACTAAATAATGTCATTGTGCAATGTGGACAAGGACCGGACAATGTCAATATTAGACGACCTTGGACACGGAACAATTTTCATACAAATTGATTGGCTGATGACACAGAGCTCGTAGACTACACTGTGGCTGCTGTTAAACAAGGTCCATACAAATCAAGCGTTTCAACGTATACCTGTACTACGACAATAATGTCGTATATGAACACAAATTGGGTGTTTATTTTTGTCCAATTTTTTATACTAAACAACAGTTATGAGTATACTTGTGGATAGATGGAGAGGGAGGCCAGAGTGCAGAGAAAAGATGGATAGATTATGTGGGGAGTTTTGTAAAAGAAAAGGTCAGTGACAGCGTGACGGGTGACGGGACAGAATGGAAGAAAAAAACGTGTTGCGCCGACCCCAACGACCTTAAGGAGAGCCGAACCGAAGTAACATAGGACAAATAAATAAATTTTTATGATGATTTTATAGAAATTTATTTTTTAGTGTTATTTGTTATACCAGAGGTCGGAATTAGGTAGAGTTATTTAAGTACTTATACTGATTTCATACAGCGAAAGAATATACGGGAAAAAGAGAAATATGTTTTTTGCGCCGTATTCAGCCGTATCTTTTTTCTCTTAACTCAGAAGTTTGATTTTTTCACAGCTTCAAGGGACCGCAGACCTGAGTAGATGGTTTTAATTACAACTCGATACCTCCACGCGTTCCCGAGATAAAGGGTTTTGACATACAGACAGACAGACGGACAACAAAGTGATCTTATAAGGGTACCGTTTTTTCCTTTTGAGGTACATAATAATAAGCATAATCAGCCTTTCAATGTTTCCACTGCTGGAACTCAGGCCTTCTCTCTAGGAGAGGTAATGGGCCGTAATCTACCACGCGAGCCCAGTGCGGGTTGGTGAATGTAGCATGTCTTCGAATTTTTGGTTCTAGTACATGCCGGTTTCCTCACTATGTTTTCCTTCACCGTTTTGAAAACAGTGGTGATGAAATAAATTACACAAAGTAATGCGTCCGGTTGGGTTTGAACCCGCGACCTACAATTCGTAAGTCGGAGCCGTTACCACTCGGGCACCACTGCTCCAGCTGCTTTTGAGGTACGGAATCCTAAAAAAAAAAGAGTCAACCATCCTATGGACGGGTTTCAAGCCGGTTCTTGACTGAAGTCCTTTCAACGCCACAAATATAAGTACCACCATCTCTAAATACTGCAAGTGTGGTGATACCGTACTCTATGGCTGGTGACATCAAAACCGTTTATAGCCTTACGGATGGTCAGGGGCAGATCATCATTAGGAATCATTGCATGGAACGGAATCGAACCAACAACTTCCTGTGTCTTGGGCTGTAATAACTTGGCGCTTGAAGCAATTATACACACTTCACGTGACCGTTTTTCCATGTTTAAAAGCGCTGCAGAAATAAACAAAGGTTGTTTTTTTAGTAACTCTTGTTTTATTCCGACGTAGCCTGAAGAATCCATTATACTTAAGTGGCAGTGGACAGGGCATAATGCTCGCAGAACAGATAGTCGATGGGGCCGAAAGGTTTTGGAGTGGCGACCGCGTACTGAGTAGGGTAGGGTAGAGTAGGGTAGAGTAAAATAGAGTTGGGTATAGTTGGGTAGAGTAGAATATATTAGACAGTTGACGGGAGCGAAGCCGCGGGCAAAAGCTAGTATATAGATAAAGTCAAGTTAATCTTGTTTTTCTTCTGCTAACTCAATAAATATCGAGCAAGAAGGTATTTTTTTTTTTACTATAGAACCAAATCAAACATATTTATATTTTTGATTTATTTCAAGCTTTAATGTGTCTTTTTTCTATCAAAATATTAATTTAATAATTTCTCAGTTCATAGCCTTAGTGAAACTGCATGTTTTTCTCCTATACACTTCCTGTCTTCTGGCTTGCTTTAGTACTGCAGTACTAAAGCATTTTTTGCTTTGTATTTTTTTTTTGTGTAGGTAAAAGGTCTAGACTTGTTACAGTAAAGGCTCATTTAGACGGATTTTTAATTAAATAATTTATTCATTACTCTTCTTACTATGACTGTTAAGTGTTACATGTTGGTTTGTTTATACATAAGTCGTTTCTGTTGTTATGTATGTAATTGTAAACTACAGTAAAAACTGGAACAACAAATGAAAAATGTTATTGACTACGTAGTGATAGTGATGAATTTTTTTTAATAATTCCTTAAAAAGAGCATAAAACATTTAATTAAAATTGATTGATTAAAATGATAATTAAAAGTGCTTTGTAAAAGAAACACTGTTTTTTCTTCAAAACTTTTCTTGAACCTATACTTATATTCGAAGCTTACATTCGTTACTCAATTCAAACGAATTCCCATGATAACAAAGTCTGTAAAGATCACCGAGACGTTTCCAAAATATTCAAATCTTCCAGATCGATGAAGTCAATCATATTAATATCCATTTTTAACGATTTTTATGTCAAATAACACACAATAATCAAAGCTAACCTTAAATAGGTATACATATTAGTATTGAAATTGGTACCATAGTTAAAGTAGTGGTTTCGGCGGTCTAAGTTTACTACCATAGATAGTTCAGAAACTTGTGATAAACTTTATAAACTTAAACTTAACTTATAAACTTAAATTTTTAATAACATTTTATTTAGTCATGGTCTTATACCTAGTAATAATTCAGGAACTACACTACATTTAGATCGTGTTTTGGAATAAGGCGGTTCATGTTATATTTTTCTGCACCATCAAACCAAATCTTTATTTAAAAAAAGGCAAATTCTTGACTCGCTCACTGACTCATCAACGCTCAGCCAGACAGCCAGTACAGAGGTTCCTTTTATGATGTACAAAGAATAAGAAAGGATTTTTCAAATTTCACCCCCTGAGTTGCAACGGGAGTCCAAAGTATACCTATAGGAAATCCTATTTTCACCCTGACGAAGCCGCTGGCAGAAGCTGGTCGTCAATAAATAATAATTATACCCTATTATTTATCTATAAAATGTATGTATTTAGAAATATATAAGTATGTTTATCAGTTGTCTAGTACTCATACCACAAGCTCTGCTTAGTTTGGGACTAGATGGCGTTGTGTGAAAGTTGTGGAATATTATTCAGGGAGCCGTGAGATAAAAGGTAAACAAACCATTTATAATACTACTAAATTATACACCATAGATACTACAAACATTTTACATAAAAATGTGACGTTTTGTCATCGGGCGGGCTATAATCCGCCAACTTTTTCACTTTCGATCAACTTGTTGATACGAGATATTTTCGTTGAATTCTTGTTATTCGCCGAAGAAAAAAGCGTGCAAAGAAAACGCCAATGCCAATTCAACTGAAAAGGAGACTGTTGAATGCATTGGCGTTTATTGATAATGTATTCAAACAAGTCGAAGAAACTTGGTCGAAGGTACCTACAATGTTTTCTCTGTTTACATTTTGTCTCAAGCTCAGATGAATAGGGTATAGTCTTATAATGTTCTGCTGGGAATCAGGCCTCCTCTCTAGTAGAGGGAATGGGCCGTAATCGACCACGCGGACCCAGTGCGGATTAGTGGATGTCACAAGTCTTTGAAGTTTTGGTTCTAGGACATGCCAGTTTCCTCACGATGTTTTCCTTCACCGGTTTTGAAAGCAGCGGTGAAGAAATAAATTACACAAAGTAATACATCTGGCTGGGTTCGAACCTGCAACCTGCGACTTGCTTTCGGGTCGTTACCACTGGGCCGCCACTGCTCGACACAATAATAGAATATAATAATATAATATTCCACAACTATCACACAACGCCGTCTAGTCCCAAGCTAAGCAGAGCTTGTGTTATGGGTACTAGACAACTGATAAACATACTTATATATTTCTAAATACATACACATATAGATAAATTACACCCAGACACAGAACAAATGATCGTGCTCATCACACAAACATTTGTCCTGGGTGGGAATCGAACCCACGACCTCCGGCATAGCAGTCAGGGCCACTAACCACTAAACCAACAGGCCAGTCGAATAATACTGATCAATAAATGAAAAACATAATTACCATACTCTTCAAAAACTTTTAAGGGTTTAAAAAAAACATGTATTTCCTGGAACAAGTTTTAAAAATATTCGAGTAAATCACGGAATTAGCGAATGCTAACAGACTTTTCAGGCGTTATCTCCCTTTTTTCGCGTTGCCTTTTCATCAAACATCGCGTTGGATTGCGTTAGATGAAGTAACTAGCTTTTAAACCGTGCTCGATGTTGACGATAGGCGAGTGGAAAAGGAGCCTCTTAAGGCACGCTTGTCCGTTTCCTGAAAGTAATGTTTTACAGCGCGAAGGCTCGCTGTAAATTGCAAGAGATTAGATTGTTTTAATTGGAGGCGTCTTCCTTGGAAAATATTTTTACAACGGCCCGAGGCTTCAGTCTTTTCTGTTTCCGTTCCTTTGCTTCGCTTACTGTATAAAATTATAATATCTTTAGAATTGCCTTCCGGATGGTTCAGTCCTTTTATTTATTTATTCAGACGAATTCTTAGATAAGGTTCTAAGAACTGCTTTCTCAATTTTCAGTTTTTCTCGTTATTTTTTTTTTTGCACAACAGCCAATGTCATTTCGAAGGTAGGTTAGCGATACTGTTATGATTATCAGTTTCGATGTAGAATAGCTTGTTTCAGTTTTTATGACATCTCTTTTTTTTTAGGTGGGAAATCTACTAACTTCTTTCGCTCTTGGTTGGGGCGCGAGAGCATGCCAGAATTTTACTGACTAAAACCCACTCCTATGTTCCTTCTTTATCTTCGTTCCAGGTCGTTCTCTTTCGCAAAACCCATGGCCCCAGTAGGCTTCGACCCTGGACCCCCTACGGTTTTGCTAACATCTCCTTTTTGACATATAGCCGCTTTTGGACGGAACGCGAGGGCGTGTCAGACTTTTACTGACTCAATCCCACTTTTAGTTCCTTCGTTGCCTTGCATTCCAGGGCCGGGTTTTCCTTTCAGAAGCGAACCCATGGCCCCGGCTTTCGACCCTGCTGGGCCCCTACGGTTTGCTGACGTCTCCCGTGTCCTTCGGGCGGTCCACACAGTGGTGGCTCCCGGGTGATTCTTCCGCACAAATCCGGTGCAGGAACCTCCCGAACTTGCCATGTCCGGTGAGAACCTGCGTCATGCGGAAGGTTAGGACGCCGTGAGGTCTTTTCGGCCACACCTCAAATAGGGAACTTACCGCCATAATTATGGCGTGCCCATGCATCTCCTTGAGGCGCGCGTCGGCGACTCGGGCTCGGTCCGGACGGTTACCGGACGGCTCATGACATCACTTGATGGGGATTCTTAGCCGCTTAGACAAAACCTAATCGGCATCTTTAGACATAACTTAGGACTTACTTTTCAAGGATACTGCTGAGGTATATATTAAATTAAATTATCTGTTCATATGAGAAAATCCAAGTCTCATTTTCGTTAACAAAAGCGGACAAAAGCTTTACGACTTCTCAGCGGCCCACATGACGAGGACGAGATCCTTCCCCAGATTTATATGTTTAATCAAACTTTCCTCGGGTTTGAGAAGGACCTACTTTAATGTCGTCATAAGTTTTTATAACTGGAAAATTGTAGACAAGTCGTTCTATTTTATAGTATGAACTATCAGTTTGCCAGCGACTTCGTTTGCAAGAATGTTTTCATAAAAACTTTAACACCTCTTAAACCGTATTTTGAAGGTTATTTTTGTTTTATTCACATTGTAGTATTTGTGCTAAGTTTAAAGTTTAATTATCCAACAAATAAAAAACTCCATACAATCATTAAATAAATAAATAAAAAAAAAGCCTATTTTTTTACATTGTTACACAATCTTTAAGACCACCTATTTTTTGCTATTGGGGGTAGTTCTGAAAACAAGTAATCACACTCTTCTTTGCTTATTTTCTACACACTATAGTCTACATCTCTTCTAATCTCTCCTTTCGCAGGTCTGCTGGAAGAAATTTCTTTTTGAAATAAGCAGTACCTTTGTAGAATTGATAAATTAAATTAAATTAATAAAATTAATAAATGAATGAAATAATCGATAATTGATAATTGATATTTATTTAATTTAATTTAATTTTAATACAAGATGTAATTAATTGTTGACTAATGTTTAGCATAATTAATAAATTGTAATAATAATAATTAGAATCGATATAATTTAATGTAATTTAATAATTTTGTATGTACAATTTGCAGTGCCCTTACAGGGTGCATGTTTTAATACTGTGTCATGAAATTTTAATGCATGCTTAATATCCAGTGTTTTACATGTCAGCAAATAAATAAATAAATCCCACAAACTTTATATTAAGATACCTATCTTCTTTTTTGTATTTGTGTGTACATGAATTATAAAATAAATAAATAAATCTTTATTATTTATTTAGAATACTATTTGTGCTGACTTTCAAGTATATTAGGTATACGGAATGAGATTTTGCATACATAAAAATGAAATTGAGGGAAGAGGGGCTAAGTGAAAAAAGGAGAATTTCAAGCCAGGTCAACCTAATTTTCTCATGGTTAATTTTGATGGTCCAATGGTGAATCCAATAGTTATCAAATAGGTATTGAAAGTAATTTTCTCAATATTAACTCGCCCTTCCTGACTCGCCTAAACGTTGAAATACGTTCTAATGAGCAAAGTACACTGTAGCGTCTTTCTTTCATGCTCGATACTTGCCTTGTACAGTCATGGTATGATACGGTGTAATAGGCAGACTCCTTAAACCTAATAATGAACTAACTAATTTAGCCAGAGTCTGTGATATATTATTGGATTCCCTTTGATGTTACAATTTTCAAGGTGAAGAGAGGTCGCACCAAAGCACTTAAGCCTTAGCTAAAGTTCATAAAATGACGCTTTGAGTGTTTTTAGCGCGAAACCCTAAAGTCTGCGCCTTTAATAAATAAAAACACCAAATTCTTTTTTTCTGTCTGCCTCTATAAAATAGACTGTTTTATTCGCTTTTGGGTGAAACATTTACAATAAATGTTATTTGTACCCGAGGGAATAATTTGTGGATTCTGTTGCCTTGGAAAAACTAAATGTCAAATTCGGTGTTTATGATATCTAGAAGGTGTTATTTGTAGTTTTTAGGTACCTATTTATTACTCGTAATTACACGCATCAAAAATGTCTAGGGATCAAGTACGTTTTAGAATATTGCTTCCATTGAAGTTCTTTTTAGGGTTCCGTACCTCAAAAGGAAAAACGGAACTCTTATAGGATCACTTTGTTGTCCGTCCGTCTGTTTGTCTGTCTGTCTAGACCCTTTATCTCGGGAACGCGTGGAGGTATTGAGTTGAAATTAAAACCATATACTCATATCTGCGGTCCCTTGAAGCTGTGAAAAAATCAAACTTTTAAGTTAACGAAAAAAAAAAGATACGGCCGTTTTTGTTGTAAAAAACGTATCTTTCGACACTCTCATAGTAATCAAAATTCATAGGGTAATTCCCGTTGACTCAGGATCCTGAAATTTGGCATAAAGCTAGGTTTTATAGCACAGAGATAAGAATAAATCTGAAAACAGTAAATTTGTTGTTACGTCACAAAAAAAAAAACTTGTTTTGCGATTCGGATAAATCTTCGGTTGTCCGAACTGACGAACTACCCAGTTTTTATCGTTATTGATTCTATTAGTGATTTCTGTGATATTCTATTTAGTGAGTTGCACTATTTAACTAAAGAATTTAGAAGATCTCTATACTTAAGAACGTTAGAAAATTTGTAAGACACTAATCTGCATGGTTCTCATATAATTTGACCATTACATGTTTATTGTACTGACTTTAAGGGCCTGTGCACACCACGTTTTTTTAAACGCGCAGTTGACGTGCGCTTGTTGCGATACATACGCAATATGCACGCGACTCTTACGCAGCCTGTAGATCTTTAACCTTTTGACGGCCAGAGTGTAAATGCATCGGCGTACCTCCCACGCCAAGTTACAAATGCAGTGCAAATACCTACAAAAAAATAGGGATTCCAAAATTTTATCGATAACGATTTAATCAATTCACTTTTAATTAGTCTGACTCTACATAACTCGACAAACTTATGTCATCTAAGTCCTTTTGCTGTCGCACTTTTCTTATCAGGTTCAGTAAATTGACGTACGACGAACTCTAACTCAAAAGCGATGAGTCTACCGAACGCCGCATTTCGTGGGTTGCTAGGTTCTGGTTGGTGAAAAGTTTTATAAAAATAAAACTCACCTCTAAATCATCCTCGTAGAAAGATGTTGCTTCAGAGAATTCATCATCCTTTTTCCACACTTCCTAATATACGAAGGAGTGCTTCAGTAGTCATATTTTGACTGCTAGCCATTTTTATAATCAATTTCGTTCACTTGCACAGTCATAATTCCGTTACTATTATTATCGCCGGTTATAATAATAAAGGAAATCACTAAGGCCTCTTGTACACACACGTTTTTTCGCCGTAAAAATCTGCGGTAAATTCACCGTGTGTAGGCACGGCTGTCAGTGTTGTATGGGCCACTGTAGAAGCTTGTTGACATACACGGCGGCTTTACGTTCCGGCGCCGCCGCCGTGTTCGCCGTGCGTCCCCCTCGGCACGCCGCGTCTACACACGGCGCCATTTTGATCAGTGTTGTATTGCAGTCTATGCGAGCGTGTCGACGGTGCCGGACGTTTTAACGTTTTCGTGACGGATTACATACGCTCATTTTGTATTACGAGTAAAATGAACATAAATCAACCGTTTCGGAGATTAGCCGGAAAAGACGGACACCAAGTTTTAAAATTGCTTTCTTGATATATGTAGGTATCGAATCTACTGTGTAAATTTAGTAAAAAAAATTATATTACAAACAGACACTTCAATTTTATTAGTACCTACGTATAGATGTAGTATAGATTTAATATGATGCAGGTATACTAATAGGTATCAAACACCAAATATATTGTGGCTTCATGTCTCCTGAACACCTGGAATGACCTGCATGCAACATAAATCATAATCAAGTGTATGAAAAGCGCCAAATTCTTCGCGTTTTTCTAAAATTGGATGTATCCAAAACCTTCTTTTCTCTTTTTTTTTAAGTTTTCTATATACATAGTACGCAAGAATAATCTTTTTTTTAGAAGGGTTCATGTCGAAAACGTCGTAACTTGGCTGCAGAAAAATATGAACTGAGCGGCACCTGGCCGTTGTCTCGACCGGTAGCTTCGCCGTGCCATGTACAAGCTTGCACGTTTTGTTAACCGTACGGCTAACACGCCGTACGGTTAAGAAAACGTGTCGTGGACAAGAGGCCTAACAGTCTCTCATTGCGCTAATGACGTCACGGCTTGCCGTGTCTTCCCGACTGTGGCGTACAGGTTACTGTCTATGCGCTGTTGCGTAGGGATACGCGAGAGTGGACAGAAAACTATCGATCGATAGATATTAATTATGAATTTGTTACTACAGACCACAATTTAATATTATATTATACTTTAGAAATATTCAGATATGAATAATTTCGGATTTTGATTAACAATTTTTGATGATTGTTTTTTTCTAGTGAAAAGTGTAACTAATGGATACTTTTGCCATTTTACAATATGTCATTAATGTAGTTTTAAATAATAGGAAAAAGAAACACAGAACACTTAATTTAGTATATTTATTTTGTACTTAAAAAATGTCTTTTTTTTGTCGGCTGTAGATAACCGTGGCGTATTGGGCACGTTTTCGTTTGTCGTATATACCCGACCGTGGCGTTCAAAAGGTTAATAGGATAAAAGCGTGCCGTCGACGCACGTTTCTAAAACGCGCATCAGCGGCGCGTTTATAAACCGTGGTGTGCAGACCCTAAAAGTGCAGCAACATAATATTGATTATATTTCTTATCAGGCTTCCGTGTGACTATTACTATAATATCTCTCTAAGGACCGCCAGTTCCTGTAACTTTACTCATATTGACAAACTGAATACGTACCTGTGTCATATATTATGTATGATATTGTGTAGGTAGGTACTGAATTAGCTTGTCAACTTGCGTGGGGTCCCTTGAGGGCTTCGGATATAAATAACAATGTTTCTCTAGCTTATTTCCGAACGATATTGCTTTTCTCTTTGACTTTTTTATTTTGCTACGAACGTCTCAATCCTATTTTTAAAACGTTTTCTTTTATATAAAACTTGTGTTTCTTTCGGCAATGAAGCTAAAACAGCCTGCCTGCAAAACTGTAAAAAAGCATATTCCTGCCCCTATTTTGTTGGCCATCTACCTTAGTCTATTGTCTGACTCTAAGCATTTATCGACAAACTGAACCAGACAAATAACTAAAAAACTCATCATCAGTTTTTTATTTCAACGGATATCGTTGAAATAAAAAACCTCACGCTCCAACCCCTGCTACAAGAGACGCTCAGGGTATCGGGAGCAGCAGGGCGACTTCCCAGCCACCGACGACGAGCAATGGGTGGTTTGCCGTGCCGCCGTTTGGTAAGGACCGAGCCCGAATCGACCACAGCGTAGTGTTTCACGCCCGCCTCAAAGAAATTTCAGTAAAACCGAAGGGGACCAAAGCCTGCGCTGCGGGACCATTTGAAAGAGTAACCGTCGCCCTAACACTTAGGCAAATGAAGGAACGGTTTTAGTCAGTAAAAGTTTATCTTTCTCTCTTTACCCTAGAGCAGGAGAAGTCATTAGATGATTTCCCACCTCAAACAAAAAAAAGGTTTTTATTCCAAAATAAAATAATGACCAAAACGGATCACATTAAACAATCGACCGTACGAGGACCATACTTAAAGAAAATAGTTCTACACTAAACTTAAAATTGTCGTCGATGAAAAAACATGGCTGCCGTGGCAGTTAGGTGAGTTTAGTTACATTAAAACTACCCCTTAACATGCAACGAACCCCTCTGTCACCCTAGCTTGTAGGAAATTTAATTTTCATTCTCACGATGTTCTACTATTCATTTTTCACTTGAACTTTGTAAAGGGTTTTTTGCTTGAGCGAGGAAGTTTGCAATAAAATATAGACACGGCGAGCTCGAAAATTCATATAGTTGGCTTGGGCTCTGATTCTTATACTGACGGCAACTTTAATCTTTCTTGAAGTGGAAAATCATCAAAGACTTCTCTAGTTCTATGGTAGAGCAAGAGGACGTGTTAGACTTTTACTGACTAAAAATCGCCTGTGGTCCTTCGGTTGCCCTTTGCAATCCAGGGCTACGGTAACTTAGGGGCCCCCCTACAGTCTCGTTGAGGCGCGCATGATACACTACGAGCCGTCCACTCGGGCTTGGTCCTTGTCGGACGGCCTGACGGCGAGCCACCCATTGCTCGTCGTCCGATCCTACAGTTGTTTCTTAAGAGGGTTCTTTTTCACTCGCCTATCGTCAACATCGAGCATGGTTTAAAAGATTGTTGTTGTCATCTAACGCCATGTTTGACGAAAAGGTAACGCGAAAAAAGAGAGAAAACGCCTGAAAACTCTGTTATTCCGAGATTTACTCTAATATTTCACAAAACTTGTTCTTGGAAATACGTGTTTTTTTTTAAACCCTTAAAAGCTTTTGTAATTTTTTTTTGTCATTTAGAATCTTGATTTTTGCAAGGCTTCTATTGTTATACTTTTTTGACTGTTTAAATTTTTGAGTAAATTATGAAGTGCCGAAATTCATGCAAAATAGCAGATTTTCAGAGGTCTTTACTGGATTAGTTTTTCACAGATTTATAAATTGATTTCAATAGAAGCCTAGATAATATCCACAAGATTCAAGATGTTTCCAAAATATCTAATGAAACATGTGTACTTAATAACGTCATAATCGCGTAAGAGCGGTTGTATGAAATACAGTGAAAATGTATTTCGAGTTGTATCCCCTTAAAGACGTTTGTAATAATTTTCCTTGTCGTATCTATCTCAAGAGTTGGAATGATGATCCCACAATTTTAACCCCCAAGAAAGTGGTTGAAGTTATCAAAACGTTTCCAAAGTTGTGTAATGTGTTACTAAATTGTCTTGTTTGGTTGCGAAAGTCGGTAATCGTCTAAACTTTGACAACATAAATATAGGATTTCTTAACTTTCTTCCAGCACTTATTAGAAGTACGCTTAATGATTACGAAAAGGGCACTTATATTGTTGGTAGAATGTTTATTTTTAAATAAATTAGTTTATTTATTTTATGAGTAAAAATAAGATTATATTTTAACATTTCAATTTACATTTTGAATGTTAAAAAATTAATATCAATTAAAATATTTATGTTATGTTAGGGAATTCATTTAAATTATAATAATGAACAACAAAATTCAATTTAAACCAAAATATTAACATGACATATGAAAATCAGTTTTTGGAAAATCGTGATCATAATGTTTTTACACTTTTTCAAGCTCGCTTTAAATAAGGCTCTAAGCTTTCTCATCACAGCAGAATATATTTTTTTAACACAGTTCTTTGAAAACATGCCAGACGCGCTTCATCACCAGCCCCCCTAGCCAAGTTACAATCGTATCTTTCACGCCGAACGCTTCGAGTAGGCCACGCCTCCGATTCCTTTGTTCTGACGTCATCTCAACGCTCATTCACGTGGTCAGAACAAAGGAATCGGAGGCCTACTCGAGGCGTTCGGCGCGAACGAAACGATTGTAACTTGGCTAAGGGGGCTGATCGAATTATGTATGGCCCGTTACGCTAAAATCACTTTGCTTTGTTTGTGGCTGTAATAGCTCCACGGGTTGATTCAAGCAACCCTTTACGATGTTGTCAGTCTGTGGCTGGGTGATCATACATTTACCAAAACTAACCTAACCCAAATGATTCACAAACATTAGAAGGGGATCTGGCGTCTTTAATGTTCACTGTTGTAACCTAACCCACATCATCGCTTCGTTCACTCGCCATCGTGTTCTAATGGTCACTACTCTAACCTGCTCCATCCCTCTTTCTTGCTTGCACACCTGACATTTGAACACGTCATGGTAAAGCCCCAGTACAAAGTTTCACTATTTCCTAAGACAGTATAAATTTTTTCGAATCAATATTATTATTGTACCGATTGAACTACAAAATAAAGTTTCCTTAGTCACATGAAATTAGGTTTCCAATCACGCAAACTCTATATTTATTAGTTCTGTACAAAAACTGCATAATAAATTAGGTATAATGTCTCCCTATTCTAGTTCTGTAGAATTTATTTCATCCATATTATCGTAAAATATATGTCAAGCCATCGAGTCTATCGATTTATCTGCCTGTCTGCCATTTCTTTTATTACTATTTATTCAAAGGAAACTTGAATCGTATTTAAATTGAAGTTGGACTTACGTATCGACAAAAGCTTCTACTAACAAAAGTATGCATAGTAAAAACATAACGGACTATTTAATAAATTGAGTATTTTCCCGTGTTTATTTTTGTACAGTATTTTGTATTAAACAACACTGAAGATAATTCTTTTTTCGAAAACCGCATCAAAATTGGATATAAAGCGAAGCAGCTTTTCAAATATTTGTAAGAGGAAGAGTGGGCGTGTGATTGGAACATACCGCTATCTCTTTTCTACGCGCGTAACCTAATGGCGGTGACATCACATTGTAGTTTGTGCATCCCTTTTCTGTTGCTTGACAGTTTCCCCTTCCACCGGATTTGAAACGTTTCTAACGTATTTAATTTTGAACAAATTTGATAAATTCCTTATATTTAACGATTTCAAATACATACCCATTATTTAAGTTTATATAGAACCAAAATAATCTGAGGCCCTACCACGAGAGCTCGTGCTAGACGGGGCTAGACGGCGTTGTGTGCAGTTGTGTGAAAAAAAAAGTCCCCCAATCAGACAACCTGAGGCACTACAACGAGCTAATAACGCGATCCATTTTACGACTTAAACTGAACTGTTAGGGATGGAGCTACATAGGGTGTATAGTTCCATCCTTCTTTCTCGATCGAACGACTGACAATTTAACATGTCATGGTAAGACCCCAGGGCTACCAGTTAACCTTATGATGAAAAAGACTATACAAACAAGTGCACGAATAGGATTCAGAATTGTAGTCCTGGAAAAGAGAAAGAGAAGTAGCGCATTTAGCAACTGCCAATGCAGCAAAGTCGTTGCTATAGATATTTAACAATTTATCCATGCCAACAGTTTCCTAGCATGCAATGCAGAAGTTAACCGGGCGAAGCTAACATTGAACTGTTGGAAACTCGTTTATATACAAAGTCAGCCTTTATTCCCACTGTTGGATTATACAAAGCCAAGCCAAGTCTCCTCTTACAGGACGAATACTGAGAAATGCTTGCACTGACTGGACAGGTCCACTCAAATCTGTGTGGTTCTTTCCTCAAAAGCCCATCTCAGACACTAAGCTGCATGGTTCTCATATGATTTGACCATTACATATTTACTGTAAAAGAGAATTTGACTTTTTGTTTCGATGTTTCTTCTCAGTGTAATCAGGTAGGAAACATTGACCTCATGCAGTTTAAATTAGCGAAAAAAAAAAAACCATTTTGCAAAATAAGTATCATGTACCATTTACAACGGGGAGATATGGCTTGGCTTGGCTCTACTAATCCAGCACACCTTTTTGACTATGGTTAAAAATTCATGGTTAACGTCCGCCCTAAAGCGCAGAGTGGTATGTCAAAATACGGTGTAAGTAAGGTTAGCTAATTATTCATAACTGGGGCTTGAATTACAAGTCCTTATGCTCACAATAGTCTATTAAATACATTGCTTATACTGTTCCTTACAGTACACACACAGATAGACAGACAGCCGTAATGATTGGCCCAGCGCCCTGGAGCACTGAGTAGTCTGTCAAATTCTTACTGACTAAAACCATACAATGTTCTACGGCAAACTTGGCTCACATGTCATGATCCTCTCCCTTATTATTTAATTATTCCTCTACGAATATTATTAACCAGACCTAATTCTTCCAGACAGATTGTACTTCGCAACTCTGAAAACTGGTTACAAGCCGAAACCAACTCGAAACAGCAAGTATTTCCACATAGAAGATGAGATCGTCTATGAAAACTTCTATTTCGACTTCGGGCCCTACCACCTGTGTCACCTGTACCAGTTCTGCAACAAGCTCAATGAGGAACTGGAGAAGAATCCGAAGAAGAAGATTGTTTTCTACACCAGCAATAATGAAACTCTTCGACTCAATGCGGCCTATCTTATTGGGAGTTATCAGGTATTGTGTCTTCTGCTATTCGTATGGTCGGTTGATATCATCATTCATCTATCTTATGCTCTTATCTTTCCAGCCCCCCTAGCCAAGTTACGATCGTTTCGTTTGCGTCGAACGCCTCGAGTAGGCCACGCCTCCGATTCTTTGTTCTAACCACGTGGCTGAGCGTTGAGATGAAGTCAGAACAAAGGAATCGGAGGCGTGGCCTATTCGAGGCGTTCGACGCAAACGAAACGATCGTAAATTGGCTAGGGGGGCAGTTTTTATAGGATAGACACCTCATGAATTCTTTTTCCACACCATAGTCAGCATCTCAGTAGTCACCGTTTTTGCCATATCATCTTTTACGCAGACCATCCATCTTTCTTTGTTCATTCTGGTATACCTAGGCGTGATAAAAAGGTTCTCTTTCTAGTTGCACGAAATTGCATAAAAATCGTCGGTTCACTTGGCTGAAAGATGTAATCTCTACGAAAGGAACAAGTAGAGGTGCTTAGGATTCGCCAATTACACTTCACTCGGACTTAAATGACTTTGTGTTTTTACAAATCTTTATGCTCGAAATTCAGTAGCCTTTTAAATAAATCTGCTTATTTGGTACTGCTGTTAAATTACGAATTATTTAAAACGTTCTTACCTCCAAAACGTTTAAATATTAAGACAGATTTCGCTGTTCATCCTTCCGGAAAAATACGATCCCTTGGGCGAATCTGAGGACGACACGATACGGAGACCCGAAATCATACGCCATATTAAGTTCCGATACGATTACAGTTATTCGCGGAAAATATCTACATCCGTCTTGTAATATCAGGAAGACTTAGAAATTCAAGGTTCTAGGTTGCATAACTAGGCGGTGTGGGTAGAACACATGTGTATACCTGTTGTAGTGGTTAATACCTAATTAGTACGTGTCACTGTCAGTCTTTTCAAAGAAGGCTTTCTTTATGTCCATTTCGTTTGACGAAAACTAGGCTTTTGGTAATTCATGATCTGATGGGCTGTACTGTTATAATTGCATTCTCTGATAGATATAATGACCAAAAACGGCAGTCTCTTGACGGATGTCGTTCTGACAATCTCCTTAAACATAGGACCTTATAATACAGCTTATACAGCTATTAATAAACTGTAAGAGTACCTATGGAAATTAAAACCAGCCTTACAGGATTACAAGACTGACGGATAACTTACGTAACGGTAACATAAATACTTCGCCTACGACACTTACACAACCACCATTTAATCAATTAAAAGTAAATGTTATACGCAATCCTCACTGGAAATAAAACCCGCCACGTAATTAGGGGTAACTGGACCATTCCCACGCGCTTCTCCAATTATTCAATGATGGACGTATATATGTTACGGCTGGTGGAAATTGTCTGCGGGATATACTGTGGCTCTTAAGGCCATTCTCACAGATGTAGATTGCAGGATTTAAGTGCAGGATCTGGTTCATCCTGATTTGATTATGTAGTGGCCTTCTTTGACGAGTAGTAGTGGGATATCTTACTCCAAGATAGTTTTCGAAATTAAAATGGTCTTAAGTTTTTTGCATTTTGCAAGTCAGTAGCAAGTTGTATGTTAATTAAAATATGTTTTATTTTTTATTTTTTTTATTGTTGTAAACCAATGCTTGATTGCGATACCACCAGATGGTAAGTAGTGATGCAATCATTCATGGTGATGCGCACTAGTTTTAAGAGGCTATTCACTCTAGCCTTGAAGACACCTAAATTATTATTATAGTTGGACGGGAAGACTGCAGCAGGCAAATTGTTTCAATCCTTTGATGTTCGCTATACCGCGACGACAAACGACGAAGCGAAATGCTTAGTCCGGGCCGTTGAAGTTTCAACAACGTAAGAATGGATACCCGCCGTACGTGGGGTTGTCCGATGGTAAAAAGGAGATGGCGGAATCAAGTCATGCAATTCCTGCGCACACTCTCCAAAATGCAACCTGTAAAAAACCGAAAGGCTGGCTACCCTGCGCCTGTGCTCGAGGCTTTGTAAATTGGACTTAACCCAAATCTGGATCCCCAATTAGCCTCTTCTTCGCACGCCTTTCCACTGAGTCCAAAGCCCTGCTAGATGGCATTTTGCAGCACTAGCCCATATGTGACTGCAGTACTCCACACACGATCGGACCTGTGCTTTGTATAACATTAGAAGCTGTCCCGGTGTGAAGTACCGTTGGACCTTTGCAAGAACGCTTAGTTTTCTAGCAGCTACCTTGGCTTTGGACTCAATGAACCGCCCAAAATTGAGGTCTGAGGAAGTTTCAACCCAAGAGCTGAAGGCGGTCGGTGCACTTCAGGTATACATTCTTTAAAGCAGGAGCCAAGGTAAACGGGCTCCTTTTGGCGGTGAACAGACACGCTTGATTGGCGGCTGCAATACGTATTTATGAACGGAATTAAAACAATCAAAAACCATCAATCAATTATAATCTTTACAATTTTCGATACTCCTCCGATCCCTCTCAGTTCGTCTTATCATATTGTTTGATTTTTTCATGAAATAGCCTTTCAATAATTTTTTTTTTAAGGTGGGAATTCGTCCAATGACTTCTCCCGCTCTTCTGGGTGGAGCGAGAGGGCGTGTCAGACTTTTACTGACTAAGACCACACCTGTACCCTTCAGTTGTTCTTTGTGTTCTAAGACCACGGGTATTATTTTCTGTATGATGATGATGAAGACGCCAATCATATATGTGTGCCGCCAATCATATATATGTGAGAGTGTGCGCGGGAATTGCATGACCTGATTCCGCCATCTCCTTTCTACCATCGGACAACCCGACGTACGGCGAGTATCCACCCTTACGTTGTTGAAACACCAACGGTCCGAACTAAGCGATTTGCTTCGTCGTTTATACCGCGTACATCGAGGGACTGGAACAATTTGCCTGCTGCTGTCTTCCCGTCCAACTATAATTTAGGTGCCTTCAAGGCTAGAGTGAATAGGCTCTTAATAAACTAGTGCGCCTCACCATCAATGATTGCATCACTGCTTACCATCAGGTGGGATCGCAGTCAAGCACTGGTTTATAGCGAATTAAAAAAAAAAAAAAAAATATTTTAATCAACATACGACTTGACTGACCTGCAAAATGCAAAAAACTTAAAAAAAATTGAATTTCGCAGACTAACCTGGCGCTTTCACCCTAATGCAAATCAAAGCAAGCATAAAAACTAAAGCATTTAATTCTATTTCAGTATTACATTGGAAACGTTTGTCGTAAGTCTTTTTATATCAGGAAAACCAGAGTCTGAATTCACTGCAATATAAAAGTTTCTCGTACTGTACTCATAAAAAGAAACGACAAGCAGAAGGTGTGGATGGTCTTACTTCGGTGGTTGTGTCAGACCTTTCAGCAGGTTTTTTCATGATGAATTCCATCTGACGATAGGCAGAGCTAGTGCATCTGCGGGATTTTTCGTGGCCCTAGAACGCAAAGGATTACTGAAGGAACATTGTAACACTCCCATCTCACTTCACCCAGAGAGGGATAACTTATTTGTTGTTTGCCTACCCTAGAAAAAGGGCAGGAGCCACAGAAAGCTTTCATATAAAGGAAAGAAACTATAGTGACTACCAAGTTTTGATCCCCCAAAAAAATACTGTCCACCAGAGCGATAAAGGCCACTGCATGGCCTTCAACGCCATCAAGTAATACTATAGCTACTTCAATACGCTACCTGTCAACTCGGTCGCAAATTAATTCCACATGAATACCCTCATATTCATACATGATTGAGCATGTTGGCTTCTCCCACGAGGGACGTAAACTTTATGAAGGTCGTTTCCGTTTTCGCCAACATTTTGTATGGTAGCAGTAAAAAAGATTGACAGTATCGTTAGGTTACAAATGGGTTGGAGTTGGGTTGTCAGTTTTTTATGGCTTGTATAAAGGTTTATAATCATTCATGTGAGGTTTGGCTTACATATGTAAGGTATTTTTGGTCTTTGAACTACAGGTGTGTAGCCGGGGCGGTTGATAAGATGTTTAGTATGGTACTGCTACTCTGAACGCATTTAACTTTTTACGTAATTTTCACATAATCTGTACTTTTTAATATGTATTATAAAAATTAAAGTAACTCTGATACGCTTTGGCGGTTCAACTACAGCCCCCCCTAGCCAAGTTACAACCGTTTCGTTTCGATTCTCTTTTCGTAGATCGCCTCGAGTCGGCGGAGTTTGACGTCATCTCAACGCTCAGTCACGTGGTTAGAACAAGGGAATAGGAGGCGTGGCCGCCTCGACGCGACCAACGAAAAGACAATCGAAACGAAACGGTTGTAACTTGGTTAGGGGGGCTGCACCGATTTTGATGAAATTTTGTACGAAGCAAGCTTGAACTCCAAGGATGGACATAGGCTACTTTTCGTCCGGACTAACATTCGTGCGGACGAAGCTGCTGGCTGAAGCTAGTTATGTAGATTAATTTCTAAATTATGAAACTACTAATATAAGCGAACGAGATCTTTTTTTGTTAGTTTCGTCTCTGAATTTTTTTATTAATTTACAAGTGTGTCTGTGGAGTTTATTGCAAATTCTTCTTTATAGACATCTACGGTTCGAAACATGTTAAATAGGCTTTATATTTTATTCTGTTTTGTGACTAACCGACCTTGACTTGTCTGCAAAATGTTTAATTGAAATAAATACTAGTTTAAATTTGGTATCCTGGTTTTAATGAGTAGTTCCCTAGTGTCTTCGGTTTTGGGCTGGACTTTTCTCTTGCTTGAAATATATGATTGGCTCGTGTCTATTTTCTCCATTTGACCGTACTAAATAAAGCTACCAGAGATTTGAGAATACTGTTTTTTTTTTTTTATATAGGGACATATCGCTTCGTTTACTCATCGTAAATAAATAATATACATCGTAAGTTTGACGACATATCGAATTTCTGCTCTCAAAGTGTTGATAACGCAACTCTGTTTTTACCATAGTTAGACTTTGTCAGCTTTTCATTAAAACCTTAATTATCTAGCCTTATAGCATACCATAAGCATAACAAATCTTTTTGTAATGTACCCACTGTTAGGACCCTCCTCCCTAGGAGAGGGAATGGGCTGTATTTCACCACCCGAGCCCAAATGTCTATGTTTATGACTTTTTTTTCCTTTTCGAGTCTGTTGAAAAACGTCGTTAGATACACGTGGACATTTGTCATTGCAGTCTCTCCACTCCATAAAGACCTCGATTTCGGGTCGGGCGAATATTCCACCTCGGCTACAATGACGTTTACCCACTTGTATTAAAATATACTATTTTGTTTATACCCAGATAATCTACCTAGACTCCAGTCCGGCAGCAGTCTACAAGCAGCTAACAGATGGTTCAGAGTGGTCCCTCCTGAACTTCCGCGACGCTTCGGGAGGACCTCCACTCTTCGACATCTCCCTCCTGGACGTTCTACATGGCGTCAAGGTGGCTCATGACGCTCGGTTCTTTGACTTCGATAACTTCGATGCGGAGCAGTATCTGTTTTATGAGGTAAGTTTGTGTGAATGGTAAGGCGCTTTTCAGTTGACATTCACTTCTGATCACTGCTAGATGGTTTGTGTGATGGACTATGTGTAACGGTTCAGATCAGACTAGTCACTGCTGTACGGTTCGAAGTGATCACTGCTGGACGGTTTAGAATGGTCGCTAACTGAACGATGCCGAATGGTCGCTGTATTACGGCTTAAAATGGTCACTGCTAACTGGTTTAGAATAGTCACTGTTAGATGGCTCAGAATGGCTGCTGCTGTTCTGTTTAGAATTGTTACTCCCGGTCGATTTCGAATGGTCCCTGCTGAACTTCCTCGACGCTTCAGGGGGACTTCCACTCTCCGACATGTCCTTTCTGGACGAACTACATGGTCTCAAGGTAGCTCCATGACGCTTGCTTCTTTGACTTTCTGTGAGTAGGTTCTACGGTTCAGAAAGGTTACTGTTGGGCGATTCAGAAATTGTCACTGCCGGATGGTTCAGAGTGGTCAGTGCTGAACTTCCGCAACGCTTCGAGAGTCCTCTCTTTGACATCTCCCTCATGACGATCGCTACTTTGATAACTTTGATGTGGGGCAGTATCTGTTTTATGAGGTGAGTTGGTATTAAGATGTTTCTGGGAAACTAGCTACCTAATCTTCACATGGATGCAATGTAGTTCCCACAGGTTTATCCAAAAAATAAAAATATTCACACAGATACCGAAAATGACGAACAGAACAAAAACCATCAACCAAGTCGGTCAAGCCGTTCTGATTCTTCGTTGTTTTATGCTTGTAATAAATTTTTGTTTGCACAGTATGTGTAGATTGTGTGAAGGAAGATGATTAGCGGAACTAAATGCATGATGGGTGTTAGGTCACAATGCTGGACAAAAACGAAAAATTTTAAACAGAGCGATATAGAAACCTAGTTCCTTTTTTTTCAGGGTGTAAATCGTCATTCCTGGTGTAGGTCCACCCTGGGGTGGGTGGAGGGGTCTGTCAGACTTACTGACTAAAACCACTCCTGTGTTCTCTCCTACAATTCTGCTGGGAGCTGCAGTGCGACTTCTGTCCCGTACTAGTGTTGGGTTAGATCAACTTAAAAATTTGATTGTTAAGTAGACAAAGGTTGGCACCTTTGATTAAAAATTCTACTTTTTGTCTGAACGTTGGTTTCAACTGTCAATCAAGTATATACTCGTATTTATTATTTTCTAACGCTCATTATTCGTTTAGAACTATTTATTCGTTACTTAACACCTTTGTCTATTTAATCCTTCAATTACTTAAGTAAACTGTGTTTTTGATGAGATCTTGTTTTAGTAGAATTTTCAGTACGTAAACGTAACTGTGTTGAACCTTGGCGAAATTATGGCACAGTTCACGAGAATGCCGTCGACCTTTCTCACACTGAGTGGGCTGCATATCCGCGACACGATTCGGACATCCTACACAAGTAATAAAAATTATACTCATTTGTTTACTGCAATAATGTCTTTTGTACAGTCAACAAAAAGTTTGGAATACAAATAAATAAACACGGCCAACACTTTTATGATATTCTTTCAATTCAAGAAATCATATTTATTAATCTCTTTAGATTTGATCGTTAATATGTACCTTTAAGGGTAGATTCGAATGGTTTCACTTAAAAATACAAGATTTCCTTTTTTGTTCAATGGCTAGGTTACGCAAGCGACTTTTTAAATCTTTGAATGAAGCTAGTCTTACTTATTTACTTCAAGCATCGACATTGAAGGACTTGTATCTTTTTCGCAGTCTGTATTTTTTTTTTAGAAAATGTGATTTGATCCCTATTGGGATATCTTTACGGATATTTTCTAATAGTAACATTTTCTTTTTAGTTTCGTTCAGCAACCAGAATGCAGCTAATTCTACTTATATTACTTCAAGATCAATTGCTTTATTGGTCTTAAAATTAATACGAGTAGCATCAATATTGAAGGACTGAAATTTTTTTGGCAGACTGTATGTTTCCCATATAACAAACCCATATTATTCTCTTTCCAGAAAGTCGAAAACGGCGATCTGAACTGGATAATCCCAGGAAAAATGCTAGCCTTCTCCGGCCCTCACCATCGCTCGCGTCTAGACCGCGGCTACCCGCTCCACAGTCCCGAGCACTACCACGACTACTTCCGTAAACATCACGTCACGACGATCGTACGACTGAACAAGAAGTCGTACGACGCCCGACAGTTCACGTCGCATGGCTTCGAACATCGGGAGCTGTTCTTCGTGGATGGTTCCGTGCCTTCGGACCTGATTGTGAACCGGTTTATTAGGATCACTGAAGCGGCTAAAGGAGCTGTTGCTGTGCATTGTAAAGGTGAGATTTATTACCTAACTAGCTGCTGCCCGTGGCTTCGCGTGAAGGTAGAAAATTATCCCAAGGGAATATACTCTCGAGATAAAAAAACTGAGGGTTCTGTACAAACTTATCTATGAAAACAGTTCAATTCCCGAATTTAGAAGATTTTTCCAAAACACAAAGAAGTTTTTTTTTTTTGTGACGTAACTACAAATTTACAGTTCTCAGATTTTTCCTATATTTGTGCTATGAAACCTTGCTTCATGCCAAATTTCCGGATTCTGGGATAAAGGGAAGTACCCTATGAATTTTAATTTCCTTGAGATTGTCAAAATACACGTTTTTGCGACATGAACGGCCGTATTTTTTTTTCGTCAATTCAGAATTTTGATCCAGCTTCAAGGGTCCGCTGACCTGAGTATATGGTCCTAATTTCAACTCGATACCTCCACGCGTTCCCGAGATAAAGGGTCTTGACAGACGGACAACAAAGTGGTCCTATAAGGGTTCCGTTTTTCCTTTTGAGGTACGGAACCCTAAAAAGTATCCGTGTGCTATTCTAGGACATGGTCTACCCATGTGCCAAATTTCATCGAAATCCATTCAGCTGTTCCAGCGTGAAGAAGTAGGTAACAAACACACCTCACAAACTTTCTTCTTTACAATATTAGTGTGATCTACTACGATTGCTTGAAAACATGCGAGATCTTTAAATCATTATTTTAAAGGAATCATCATCAGCCTATAGCAGCCCACAGCTGGACATGGCCTCTCCTATCACACACTTATCTCGTTTTCCTAGTTGAAATAATCTAATATCATGTCAGTGGTATGGACTATGGAGCAATGATGGCCCAGTGGTAACGGCGCTTTACTATATGTAATTTATTTCATCACCACTGCTCTGAAAACGATAAAGGTAAACATCGTGAGGTAACCGGCATGTCGTACAACAAAAATCCAAGACATGTGACATCCACCAACTCGCACTAGGCCCGCGTATTGGGGCCTATTGTTTTTTTTTTTTTTTTTGAAGGTCTTTATTTTCATAATATTTTGTGAATTGCATGACAATAAGATCATAATCTAATTATTTAAAGGTTCCTAATAAACTTAACTTTCCAAACATTTTACATTGATATTATTGGTTACTATTGTGTTTATCATAAGTTCATAAAGAACAGAGTATTTTTTTTTTTTTATTAATGATAGGCTCGCATTTGACCACCATCTCACCCGATGGCAAGCGATGATGTGGTCGACGATGGAGCACGCTTGCCTAGATGTAGCCTATTCACTCTTGACTTAAATATTGAGTATTAAATTTTGAGGCACAAAGAAGTCTTATAACTGACTTATTAACACTATAACTGTACTATTTCATTTACACAAAGTAATGCGACTCGATCGCAGGCTAAATATGTTACTATCCATACTAATATTATAAATGTGAAAGTTTGTGTGTCTGTTTATTTGTCCGTCTTTCACGGCAAAACGGAACGACAAATAGACGTGATTTTTTTAAGTGGAGATAGTTGAAGGGATGGAGAGTGACATAGGCTACTTTTTGTCTCTTTCTAACCCCCCCACTCCCCTAAAATGGCGGATGGAAGTTTGTATGGAGCATTCCGCAATTTTCAAGGCGAAGCCGCGGGCAAAAGCTAGTATACTATACTAATAGTGGGGCCTATTGCCTTTCCTAGAGAGGAAGCCTGAGTCTTAGCAATAAAACCATTATGAGGCTGATTATGCATAGGTCAGTGATACATAATTTCTCTGTATATTAGTCAACCCTTTTGTTCACCTAAAGGTCCAAAGGCTAACAAAATATCTAATTTTATTTCCAGCGGGCCTTGGTCGTACCGGCACACTAATCGCCTGCTACCTAATGAAACACCACGCGTTCACTGCGCGGGAGTCGATCGCGTGGCTTCGCATCTGTCGGCCTGGCTCTGTCATTGGACACCAGCAGTGGTTTCTTGAGAAGTGAGTAGTCATGATCACGGGTAGACATGATCTACCCGTGTGCTTAACTTTATTCAAGTCCATTCAACCGATTAAGCATGAAGGAATAACATACACATACATACATTTAAACTTGCGCCTTCATAATGGTAGTGTGATTATCTCTGAAAAATTTTCTGTGCTGAGGACTGCAAAACGCGTCTTTGCTTCGACAACATTTCAATACTATTATTGTGGGACTTATCACGTTCTCGAAGCAAAGAGAGATAAAAAAGATTGTATGAATTTTATATTGCTGTGCTTTTTTTCTATAAGAAGTGTGTAGCGACATACATGATATCACATAAGAATTAATCCTGTATCGCGAAATCAAAGCTCTCCGCGCGATTTGAACATATAGAAAAGCCCAAAATCATGTATCGGGCAGTTGCCCACCAGACATGACACCCGTCTGGTCGGTCCTCCCTTTACAACGGAGGTTTGCGGGACTTTACTCTCTGTTCCGCATACCTCCAAAAGTAAAATTAATTTAATCATAAGGTATCTTTGGTGGTTGAGTGGTGCGTGTGTGGTGTAGGTACTCACTGGGTATGTGATGAATAAATAAAAGTCCTTTGTCATATCTCCAGGTGTATTTTCTTCACACACAACAACACTACAACACAGTGTATATAGAAGGCGCAAATAAGCTAAACACAAGCTGGTATATTTTAGCAGCAATAAGAAAAAGTCTTCAAGTACAGTGGTAGATTAACGCGGGTATATCTCTTACACTTTTTATCTGCGCGGGCGCACCTATATCTAGTAGGCAGCGTAGATCGTGACTGGTGACTTGGTGAGAAGCGAATGTAAACGCGGCGGTAGAAGGAAATAGATCGCTGACGTGTCATCGACAATGCGCGTGTCCAATGCGTCACGTTATTTTATATGTAGTGTTTAGTGTTAGTGTATATGTGTGTTGATAACTTGGAAATATATATAAATATATATGTATGTGTAAATATGTATAAATAGATGTAGGTGTTTTGTATATTTATTATTTACGTGTAGTGTGTAAACTGTGTAAATATATGTGAGTCACCCACAAATCCATCTTAATTCTTGCAGCGTCCAACCCCGAATGCACGCAGAGGGCGAGTCGTACCGGCGCCGTCACAACATCAGCAGCCTCCCGGTGTTCGAGCGAGGAATCTACGCCGACCTGCCTGAACCCAACGACACCACAGACGCGCCCCTAGACAACAAGCCCGTCTCCTTGCAGACCATACTACACACAAGCAAGATTGCTAATAACAAGGTAATCATCATTTCAGCCGAAAGACGTCCTCTGATAGCCGATAGGCCTCCCCCAGCAACCGGTCTTGTGCGTCTCGCATCCATCGGATTCCCGCGACAAGTAGCAGTTAGCATTTTAAATATTGGTATGAGAAAGAGAGAGAGAGTGTGTTCGAAATATCTCGCTATCTCTTTTGTACTCGTATAATTTAATGACGGTGACGTCACATGTCAGAATGTGCATCCTTCTGTTATTTGACAGTTTCCTCTTCTACCAGATTTGAAAGATTCCTAACTTAACATTGAACTAAAAGATTTAAAAAAGATTTATTGTTCATACAAATAACAATTAAAAAAAAAATAACGACCGACCGTTTTAGCAAATAACGAATTACATATTTTTTTCAGCTGGACAATGCCCACGTGTTAAACGCAAACGAGACCGATTCAGAGAACAATGTGACCTCTGTGATCGGCAAGTACAAGACAACCCCCACACCCATGCTCCCCACTAAGACAGTATTCGCGCCCAAATTGAACTACATGATGCCCACCAACAACATACGCAATGCCAACAACACCAACTTGAAACAACCCCCACGAATAATCAATTCTACTTTAAAATCTCACTACGCGTCTAAAACTTCCACTTTCCCCCCAACAAGAAGTGCCAACTCTCAAGCCAATAAGTTAGCAGCTGGTGTCAAACCTTTTACTGGTAAAAGCAGCTTTCATGGCCAACGAGCCAACCTCGCCCGGCCAACCTTAGGTTACACTCACGGCGCAAGCCCCCTCAAAACATTCACGAGGAAGACTGTCAGCGTCAGCAAAATTGGCAACAACGACAGCGCAGTCGTCACCACTCTCAATAATGTAACCTCAACCCTATCGGCGCTTACAGAAAACTGCCATTTGAATGGCAAGAACCGTCTCCCGTCTGAGCCAAATCTCAAATCGGTCGTTGCGACCAAACCTACCAACTCGAACTTGACTGCGCGAAAGAAACTCATAGTCAGATCTAATTCGAGTTCTCGGAAGAAGCTTCCTAAAAGTAATTTGCCTAAAACTGGTCTCGAATCCACACACGAACTGTCTTCCAGTGATACTAACGTCACTAATATCTCCGCGGACTCTCTCGAAGCCCCATTCAGGTTCAGACGGAAAAGGGACAAGTCGAACAGTCCAGAACCTATGGATTGTATCAGCAACTCCGTAATCACAGCTGATGTGACTCCAGATAATTTCGAGGAAACCAATAACTCTCAAGGGAATAAGTTGTATAAGATTAAAGCGTTGAGGAAGAAATGCCCCGCGTTTGGGGTCAGTTTGCTGAAGAAGGAAGGCGTTCAAACACGGTCGAGTAGTTGCGCCAGTAGCTCGACTGTCAAGAAGAAATGATCTCTGTGAATAACCCCGACAACTAGCGAGTAGTTTGTGTGTAGAATAGTGTTTCTAACAATGTGCATAGCACACGACGATGTTGTAATGTATGTAATTTTTACTTTTGATGAATTTGTTTAGATGCTTCCTAACAATTTTTTAACAATCGACTGAACTTTTATATTAAACTCATATCAAGTTTAAAATAATCTGCTATAAAAGACACTATGTCTAAACAAATTTGTCAATGTTTTTGATGTATAGATAGTTGTGTAACGCTACTCGACCCCGCGTTAAGCGAGCCTACTGTAATCTCATTAGTACTAACTACGATAGTGCAGTTAGCTGGTGTCGATTGATTGACTAGTGATGTGGCCGATGGTATATATTTACATATTTATTGTTATACTTGCGTTATATTTCTGTTTATGGCATTTTGCTACCGTTGAAACATACGCTCTGTATGTGAAAATAGTGTTCCGTGAAATATGTACTCTAACAATAGTTAAATATTTATATAGCTTTACCTACATATATCAATAGTTGACTATACACTGGAAGAATTTTTACCACAATCCAAATATAAAAAATAATAAATTAGCTATCCCTGTATAGCTAATTTTTTTTTTTTTTGGATGGTGATAAAAATCACTTTACATATGTACTTTAACTGCTTACGTCGGAATGGTCCGACGAGTGTGTTCGTGTCCTATTTGCCAGGGTCGTGTGTGTGCGACTGGGTACTCCGTCTCGTTTAGCTCTTCAATCCCCGTAGGTGACAGAAGAGCTGATGAGATGGGATTATTTGGTCGTGGATGTGCGACTCTGGCGGAATAAACGCGAGAGTGCTTGTCGGATATATCCGATGTAGGCGGTTAAAAAGTCAAATAATATGCCTGTGTTATGTACTGTAATTTTTGGAGTGTTACAACGGCATACAGATTTATTTAGAGGGTGACTGGTAATTAGTGACCGATACTTAAACATGTGATTGTACTCATGATTAAAAACAACTTTCCCACAGAAACTTTTTTTATAAACTCACTAGTTTTATCACACTAACAAAACAGCTGTTTGAATCTAAGGCTGTTTGTAATATGCGCGCGCCTGCGACCGCCGCCCGCTCAGCAGTTCCCCGCGTGTCGCCGCCGTACCTACAATCGTGATAGAACAGCCGCGGCGTGCTAACCCAGCGGTGTACGTAATCAGTGTATGTACCGGATTCTAACAGCTGTTTTGTTATTGTGATAAAACTAATGAGAATGTAAAAAAAGTTACTTTGGGAAAGTTGTTTGTAATCATGAGTACAATTACGTGTTCGAGTATCGGTCACTAATTACCTATCACCCTATATAAGCTTGAATCTATAGACATTAGACAATCAGTTGATAGGCGTAGATGTAAGAAGAAATATTTTTGTAGTTGAAGTTAATAAGTGATTACAGTGTAGGTATCGTCCACAAATAAAAATCAAAAAAGTTCTCAGTAACAGTTATATTTTAAATTTAGAGTTCACAACAGTCACGGAAGAGTAGGAGACACGGAAACACAATAGATGGAAGTTAGGCCGATAGAAGATAGAAAAGAATACAGAATAGAATAAAGCAGAAGAATTTTAAAGCACGAAAACAAAATTACTATAGATCGCGGCGGAGCAAATTAAAAACAAGCGGGCAAGCAAGCGAGCGCGGGAGTGCCTTGCGCAGCGGCGAACAAAGGACTGGTGTGAAGGCGCGCTGCGAAACCGAACGGCTCCCGGCCGCGGCGATGATACCCGAAGATGCACGAGCTCGCTGGTTACGTCATTCGTAACAGACGTTGTGAGTTGTGGTGACTGAGCCGCTACAGTAGCCCCCCGGCGAGACCGTAACTACGGTCGATAGAAGTCCGGGAAGTGAACTCTCCTGCCGCTGCGAGTGTGAACTGCTGGCTTGTCCACTGGTGGAGATGACGTCTTACTTCGAGGTGAACAGGTTGGAGCTGTGGCTGTGTTGTCAGTGTTCCTGTCTCGAGTGACGTATGCTGGTTTCAGGCGATCCAAAGATATGTTGGTGCCTTTACCTCGTACTTCAACTGTAAGGTACTTAGCCTTCCTGTCCAGTACTTTGCAGGGTCCAGCGTATGGTGGCTCCAACGATTTTCTCACGTGGTCTTGCCTCACAAAAACGTGGGTGCAGTATTGCAGGTCTTTGGGAATGTAAAAAGTGTCCTTTCTATGCCAAGCAGTCGGTTTCGGAGACAAGCTGGCCATGTGTCTAGCCAGTCGAGTAGCGAAGCTGGTGATGTCTTCAACGGAGTGGTCGTCTGATGGCGACAGGAACTGGCTTGGCAAACGCAGGGGCTCGCCGTATACCAATTCAGCCGAGGATGCTTGGATGTCATCTTTCCAGGAACTGCGTATGCCCAGCAAAACGACAGGCAAGATTTCTGTCCATTGTGTGTTGTTGTGACACATGATACCAGCTTTGAGCTGGCGATGAAACCTCTCCACCAAGCCGTTCGATGCAGGGTGGTAGGCTGTGGTGCGGAAGTGGCGTGCGCCGAGCAGGGATGCTAGGGCCTTGAACAGGCCGGACTCGAACTGCCGACCTCGATCTGTGGTGATCTGCGATGGGCAACCGAACGGCTCCCGGCCGCGGCGATGATACCCGAAGATGCACGAGCTCGCTGGTTACGTCATTCGTAACAGACGTTGTGAGTTGTGGTGACTGAGCCGCTACAACAGAATGCCATTTTCTTTAGCTTTTATTGAGCAACTTGTTTGTTTAGATTTATTCAATCGGTTGAATGTGTTACATTTTGTTATTAGCGAGTGATCATTATTAGTTTATACAGGATGACTTTGAAATGAATCGTTGGCAATATTGAAGGGGGGTAAATGTATTCTTGGATAAAATAACTTTTACTATAGAAATGACTTCGAAAGTCGGCAATTTAATCTATTTAAGAGCTGATTTTTTAATAGCTAGATAAGGTTTTATTTGATGAATAAATATGGCGGTTCGACAACTTTTGTATGGAATATAATGCCAGATAGGTAATAGGTGAAAAATCAGCCCTTATTTAAACAGTTTAACCCTTCAAATATCGCATGGTACCGCTTAGATAGATAGGCAAAAAAAGTTCAAAATAACTTGTCTTTGTTTGGTAAAAGGATATGGGCGTTTGAGAGGTTAAAAGTTTTGGTTTTTGTATGAAGTATCAGTTATTTTACAAGCATTTCAGAGTCGGGTCTAAAGTCAAAGTATTTATTACTACTTTTGGCTTCTGAGAGATGGCTAATAAATTCAAAATCAACTTGTATAATACATTTTATTATAATGTAGTTATGTTGATCATAGTCATGCTCAGATATTAAATGACTCACAATTTATTATTATTAACGCTTGATGTACACTGAGACTTGGTTTGTGCAATATTAAATAATTTTATAAATATGAACTAGTGGACATATGACCTGATATTATTGCCTTGGATATATTTACTTACTACTTAAACCGCGACGAGTCTTAGGTATACAATTGATAGTTTTTATTGATATAGTATATTGAAGCAGTATCTATATACATACAATATATATAGTTTTATACAGCTTAATATAGTCGTTGCATTTTACGAACGCGTGCCTATCATGACAATTTTTTTTTTAATGTGGACTTTAGATGGAGCAAGATTGCCCTTTACGTTCTAGGGAGCCATTTATACCTTAGGTGCAATTTTAGTATTTATATGAACGTTCGCATGTATCCGTCTGTCAAACAAACAAGTATAATTTACGTACACCTTTAGCAACTATTTACGTGTATTTGAGTTTGACAGACGTCACACTGACATAAGTCATAACGCGAGCTCTTGAAATGCACCGACTATATCCTCTTAGTGTGCATTGAGTAAACTATATAAAGGTTATGTTTGAAACTTGTCACAAAGACGGTAGCTTCATGTTAACATTAACATGTTAATGATAGTTGTAGAAGTGTAAAATGTTTATACGTTTTTAGGTGAAACTAACTATTATATTATAGCGTTTGTTTAGTCACAAATATGTGCAGTTGCGGTAAAAATATATTATATCTTTCACCCTACCTTTGCTTTAGTAAATGTTGCGGTGAGAATCACAAAAACATTTTTTGCTTTTTTATTACTCGAAACTTGTTACATTTTGATCGAAAAGTTCCTTTTATAATATTTATTTATACTTGTGTCATTGGAACTAATGCGGTGTCCAGCGTAAGCGATTCACGATCGTGAAGTGAAGCGGTACGAATGGAACAAACTATTGATTCTCTATTGCGTGGGTGCGGTGGTCGGTGCGGCGACGCATAAAGCGTAGCGGTCGGGGACAGTTGATTTGATATTTCCGCTCAAAACTCTTGCGGTGCGGTGATATGTTTTATATAAATGGCGGTTGAAGCGGCGATTTCGCGCGCACGGTCGACGCAGTCGCCGCGTCTCGTTGAATTTGCGTGAACCGCATAGCTTCGCAACCGCACCGACCTTGAATCGCTCATCGAGTACGACGTGCACCTTCGCACGACTGAAATTAAAAAAATAAATTAAATTGGCATAGCACTAAATGCATTTATCGATTTAGTAACGCAAGTGAAGGTTATTTACTACTTGTTACTCGTATATATTGTCTGTTACTTTTTTATTATCATTCTTTATTTAATTCTGATATTTTCTTTAAAAAGTGTATAATTTAATAGAGCATATTGTTATTCCGATTTATTATTATTTTTGTATAGTATTTTGACCGCAACTGTACCATAACCAAGCCTATCAAAAGTTCCGTGAAACTGTACGAATTTACAGTATCATATCAGATTTGTACATGCTTGTGTGTTGTGCTCGAACCAGTTAGCTTCTTTTATGACACTTTAGGGTTGAGCTACAGCTGTCAACAACGAATTGCACTTTCCTATGCTTCTATCCTTTTCTATCACTTAGAACCGTATTTTGCTAGAGCAAGAAAGAGAGTGGGAATAGCACCCGGTGAAATCGACGAGGCGGTTGGCAATACGCAATCTCTCGCTCTAGTATATAGCGGTTTTAGGTGACAGAAGAGGATATAAGCATAGGAAAGTTCGATTTGGCGCTGACAGAGGTACCTCAACGCTTAGTGCTTACAAATCGATTATATACTAGTCCCCAGTGTATCGAACCAAAATGATCGCAAATTGAATGGGACAATCTGAAAGCGCGTAAATGGCTGTGATTAGTTGTTGATAGTTAATTGAATATCTATCAATCACAGTAGATTATGCGTGATTGATTTTTTATATTAATTTTGCGATCGTTTTCGTTCGGGGTTAGTTGATTGTTCGAATTTTATTTGATACTTGCATAGTCCATTTCTTTGGGACTCATGAAAATTAGGTTTTCCAAATATGATGGTTGAATTTATTTTTGTTTAGTTTAGATGAATTCATCAATTTATTTCGAAAACGACAGATATAAAATCGTAATCCAGTTAATCGATTTGTAGACATTACGTGTTATTAGTATAATTCATTACTGTTGAATGTTGTGAAGACTGTTGTCTATGCCATTTATCGTAAAAAAAGTATTATTTAATAAATCTGTACTTACAGTTGGATTCCTATATACATATTTGCTTCATTGTTGACTTGTTTTTTTTAAACATTTCAACTACCAAGTTACTATTTTTATTTAATACATTTTGTGGCTTTTTTGTGCCATTAATTTTAATAAAATTATAAATATTGCAATTAAATTGTAAGTACAGTGTACAGTTAAATATGAATACGCTTTTGTGGTGCGGCAGCTAAGAAAGGTGACTTTAAATAATAAATTAATCGTAATTATTATGTTAAAATGCTATCTATGTTAAATAATTTGTGAATATGATTTTATTTTTCATTGCTTTATATTAATTGTATCGTTTTTGTAGTATATTTGAAAGTTTTATTTTATATTAATTTTATAAATCGAAATTTATTAATGTCATAAGGTCCAAAATGGCGTCGATATAGAAATTTTTAACATTCTAACCTGACCTTGCTACTTATACGTTTTATTTCACGTATTCTCTTTATCGTGTAAGTCATCTGTACCTCTTTTGACCTCATTCTCGAAAAATGAGGCATTTTCCTTATATGATGCAGCTTTACTCAGCCAGATCCAAGATTTTTAAGATAAAGCATATTTGCAGCTATCAGAACGGTTTGTCTTACTGAAGAATCTTATCATCTACTTTAGCTGATTTACATTTAATCCTTTTTCTTCTTCTCCCTTTTTTTTGAGTTGTAAAAGTCATTAATTAGCGAGACTTACTGGCTAAAACCCACCTGTGTCCTTCAGTTGTCATTACGTTCCAGAGTTCGGTGAACTTTTTCGACCATTCTCGCAGCCCATTTTTTAACCTTCTACTTAGCTATTACTACTTAACTAGTATTAACTATATTACTAACAATTAATGGTGAATTTTGTGACCTTATGACAGAAAATAGTGCTATGGTGCATAGCAATTTGTTTTTAGCAATCGTTATTATTTTGAAATCACATTAAAAACAGTAAATTTGGATTAATAGCCGTAAAATATGATTTTAATCATAAATATATAAAAACAATAATAGCAGAATGAGGTCATAAGTTGTTTCGATTTTATTTTTTACTTATTGCAACAATAAATTCAAGATGGCTATTAATCTAGGTTTTTCATCAAAAATGCGAAATATTATAATTTCTAAGAGTTGTATTTTTATTATTGAGGATATTTTTATAACGATATGTTGGTGCGCAGGAGTGGAACGGATCAAGGGACCAGAGCGTTGTAGTAATACAATCATATTGTTTGCATCTGTTGTCTAGATATAGTTTAAAATATCAATTATGTTGTGATCAAGAGATCTAATCAGTTACTAATGTAATGCACTATTACCTGTAGGTATATATGTATATAACCGAGGTTAACACCAACATTTCATGGTGTACAAATGCTTGTGCTTAATAAAAATTAAAAACATATATTCCAATTTATTTTGTTGTTTTATTTACAATGTCTTCAACAGAAGGTGGAAGGGTACAATAAGGCGAAGGCGGAGTATCCTAATTAAAAGGTATTAAATACCAGATACATAAATATTAAGTAGTCACTATATTTTACGTACATCGGTAAAATTGTAACAAAACAATTATGGCTTACAAAATAATATTCTTACAAGCAAACAAGTTCATCTTAAAACAAATCAACTTTCTCAAATCGAGCAGCATTGTCACTAAACGCCATTTATTTTCTTATGAGCTTTAAAATCATAAGAGCAGGGTAGTGCAGTGTAGTAGTGTCATTATGAGCGGTGGAGTCCACAAAGCTATATAAATATCAACTGTACTTTGCCAAAAACAAAAGTCTAAAATGAAGAATCGGAACGTGTATCTTTTGATGCGCTCTCTTACTAGCAGTTTATTTGTTTTGAACTGTGTTTCAACTACGAAAAAATTGGCAGATATTTATTCAGCAGTAAAAGAAGCTATGCGCTGGCGCTTACTCGACAGCTTGTTCCTCTGACTTGGATCCTGTACCTCTAACAAGAAAAGGCTGTTTCGTAGAACTTTAGCAAACATAGTATAACACTATAATTAGAGTCATGAACAGTCATAATTAGTTATGTGGATTTTGAGGCAATAATTTTACTGAGTTCATTCAATAAAGTGAAATGTCTGATTTTAGCAAATACCAATTCCTTGACTGAATAATGTTGAGTTCAGCGCCATCTCGCTAGACCATGCTCACGTTCGGGCCCGTTGGGTTTTTGGCAACCGTCTATACTCTATACATAGGTACATACACTTATAAATAAATCTGAAGTGTCTGTAATATCAAATCAAAACGTTTTTTTTTTTTACCAAGTGCGTATAAAAGTATATTCAATACCTATACCAGAAAAACAATTTTTCAAATTTTTGTCTATGTTCTAGCTAATCTCCGAAACGACTGAACTGATTTTGACGGGACTTTCTATGGTAGACGGCTGGTGATATTTGCGGAGTAACTTAGGTTATTTTTATTTTAGAAAAAGAATTCGGAGTCAAGAAGTTTTTTTTGCGGGGAATAAAAAGAAAATTTCTTCGAATTGTGACCAAATGGCATTGTGCTGTTTAACGAGGCTGATGCTGACGATGTCGCTGGTGTTAGCTACTCATAAATAAAAGTTTGTTAGGGTTAGGGCCAGTATCTGAATGAAGAGTTTCGAAGTAAAAATATTTAATAAACTTTTTCAGGCTACAGTAGAGCTCGACAAATACTCAACTTCAAATCCAGAAAGCGAGATTATTTGTCTTGGAGTTAATAGTACCTATTATTTCTGATCAATGACGGCACGATAGCTATTTTCCTAGAACTTCATGCCAAGGGTACTGAACTAAGCTACACACTCCGAAAAGTCCTTACAATTAGAACTCATACTGGGACACAATCACGACCAGCCTGGCCACTGCGCTGCCAGCGAACATGGTGCGCTGGTACAAAGACATGGTCAGTTCCAATTCCACCACCTGAGGTCCCTGGAGCGAGCACAGGAGGGAGATCACGCAGATGTTGCCTGAGGGACGCATGCTGGAAAACAGAAAAAGAATCATCAATTGGCCTAACGATTACCAACTTATAGATCGAGTTAAATAGCTGTGCCCATCTGACCTTCACAACAAGTGTTACCAAGCGTAACCAAGTGTAGGCGTGTTGTGTCTAGTTCAGACTCGAGAATCTGGCAACCCATAATGACTCACAGTGTTGCCAAAGACCTTAGGTAGGACCCAACATTTTTAGGTGATGCCGTAGTTCAACGTGGCTAGGTGTATAGAAATAATGACTAAAACAAATCACCTATCAATAGTTTCCAAGAAAAAATTCTCTGTTTTAAAGAGACTATCAATTATTAAGAAAAAAAAAAGAAAAATGTTCTCTGTTTTTGGAGACGATCATAAAATGAAAAAAGAAGCATTTTTTCTTTATTTAACGATCCTGAAAAATATAGGAAATGTAATAGGAAACGTGAAGTTCTAATTGAAGAAGTCTCATCTAGGGTGCTATATTTACTGTCACTACTCCTAAAATTGCAATCGACACTTTCGTCCAACCCGTTCCGACCACAAGAATCTTTGAAAGAAAAAGGGTTAAGCAGATTCTGGTTGTGGTTTTACTTTTACTTACTCGAAACACCTAAGGTCTGCTGGCCTTACACCTGGAGACGCTTCCACAGCAATCATACGCATCTCGAAGCTCACGATAGACTCTCGCCACAAGGGGCCATGCATCGTGAACAAGTCCACCTGAAATATGCAAATATACCATACTTATATTAATTAATATCTACTGAAGATGAATTAGTAACATTCAGGTATATTAACTTTCAAGTATATTGATATAACGTAGGTATAAACAAGCCACTGTAAGCTTAGCGCTATTTGAACTCAAATATTGGGATAACTATAATCGCGGCGCTTTTACTTCATTATGAGCGCCCTGGTTTTGGCAGTTGATCATTATCGTTATGGTTGTCTGCAGTCAGGCTAAATAGTAGTATAGGTGCTTAGAACAACCTCCTATGCTAGGTATCAAAAAACTGTCATCCCCTTTTATAGGTTGAGAAATCATCAAATTACTCCTCCCGCTCTGGGTAAGACACGACGTTACAACGTTGTCGCTTCGTCGATAAAGTTCATAGTTTTGTATGTAAGCTTCACGCAGGCGTACACTAAGCGCATCCTTGGACAGTAGGCCTTCCTTGTGATTTTCTCATCGAAATAGCATAAGAGGAGTATATGTCCGTTTGATTGTAGGTCATAGAAGCTATTCGGCGAGAGCTAAATCGACGTTACCGAATACGACCAATAGAATTTTTGAACATTGTGAAAAACGATAACATCTGTATTGTATATTACTTACACTGCCCGAAGGTAGATAGATATTAGCGACGAAGGTGATAAAGTTGTAACTGTAGGTGCTGGGCTGCTGCAGACACGTCCAGTCTCCGACCTGGCAAGAGCGCTGTACGCGGGTGCAGCGGCTGGAAGTTAAGAATTATTTATTTGCTCTGCTACACAAAGCAGACTCAAAAATTGTAAATAACACTGTTAGTCATTTAAGTGTCTTTGATTATAAAAACATGCCAGTATGAAGAACAAAGTGCAGGTGCCTATGAGGTCAGAAACAGTCAAGGAATTAATGACTGATGGCATTTAGTTCAAGCGTTACTTTTTTGACGTGCTGTTGCGCTTTACGAGCTCCAAGGTTTTTTCACCATCATTTAGAACTATTTCCCGGAACTTAGATAAAGTATAGAAATCTCAATGTTTTGGCGGCACGTTGCTATTACGTAAGTTAGGCTGATTTTAGTCTGATTGGTCTAAAAAATTAGATATAGAACTTCGAAATGACTCATCTGGTAACGATAATTTCGATATAACCACACTGATGCTAAGCATTATAAAATACTTTTTATTCCGGAAAATGCAGGGGTCCTGTAGTATAGGAGACAGCCAGTCAGAAAAACCTTATAGACAGCAGTAGCTATTAAATGTGTGTGGTGTGTGGGGGACCACCCTAACTTGGAATATCCTGGTATGATAGAATGTAAGATTTGATAAATAAATAACTTACTGTTTAGACTCGAGCCTGTACCCTGGAGGGCAGTCGATGTGGTGACAGTGGTAGCTGCCGCGCGTGTTCTGGCACACGTAGCCCGCGTCGCTGCCGTGCGCGCAGCGAGCCTCGCCCGTCTCACACTCGTCTATGTCTGGAAAATTGAAATATCATTAGTCTTGTGCTAGATCTTGTCTCTGAGTCCCAGCAGTGGGAACATTAAAAGGCTAATTATGCTTATTATGCTAGAAGCGGGCTTGCGAGCAATAGGTAGCTCGCCGTTCGAACGTCCGGTAACCGTTCGGACCGAGCCCAAGACGATCCACGCGCGCTTCAAGGAGATGTCAGCTAACCTTAGAGGTCTAGCAGGGTCGCAGCCTACTGGGGCCATGAGTTGTGCGAACGAAGGCAAAGAAGAAACAGGAGTGGGTTTTAGTCAGTAAAAGTCTGAAACGCGCCCCACTCCGCCGAAGTGTGGAAGATGCAATCTGGAGAATAATTATTCGGCTTATTATTTCCCTGTAGGCACAATGTTATACTGGTTACCCCTTTTCTAAAGTATCTTAATTTGAAAGGGCTGCCCAATTGATGCTGTTGTCTGTAACTATTATTTCTCTTCCACTTACCCACAATAGTCTTACTATCTTACCCATCAAAACAAGAATCCTGATAGCTGACAGGTTCGTTGACGCCCTCTCCACCACATAGATATGGATTTCTCTGGCATTTAATACTTACCCACACAATTACTCCTATGCTATTTTCCAACAGCCTGTACCTAGTTGGACAAGAACCGGGGTTCTCTGCTCCACATAAATGCTAGGATCTCTCTGGTAGTTACCCACACAATTTAACTCATGCTATCTTCCTACATCATATGCCCATCAGTTGCACAAAACCTCCCGTAGCTGCCACAGTCTTTACAGAGCATACCATATTAAGTCTTAGTGTGGTATGCTCTAGTCTCGTCTCTGGTACTTAGTACCTACTTACCAATACAACTCCTGCTGTCTTCCGACAGTCTGTATCCAGCTGGACATGAGCACCGGTAGCTGCCAGGCTCATTGACGCACTCTCCTCCACATAATTTGCCGCGAAGGCGTGACGATGAGAATTCTTCACATTCGTTAACGTCTACGCATGTCCTGGGGAAAAATTGATTGAAAAAGGTTATTTTGTTAGTAGGTAAAAAGCCTCCGTCGAAACATACTTATTGTTTCAAATACCTATAAACAGTACTTACCTTACTGCCACACATTTTTACATCCTTCTCCCGAGCATGTTTGCTCTTGCGAATCTCTACTCAAGCCAGCCAATAAAGACCAGAGAGAGGTGAGACCTCTGTTCCTCGTAAGTGTTCACTACGGCCAGCCAATAAAGGGAAGTTACTTTTTTGGAATGTAAAGTATTCTGGCACGAGGTGTAATCAGCTTATTTTGCCTATGCTGGCCTACAGATCTACTCTTTGTTAAAAGGACTGAGCCGTGGATATGAACATAAACATTTTTTGATGCTAAAGCGCTGGCTAGTAGAACACGGTGAAATACTATTTGGAACAAAGCATGCATGATCAAAGGATCTCTAAATCTTATAATCTCTAGAGCCTAAAAACAATAAGGCCCAACAACTTACTTGTTATCATCATCAAGGCGGTATCCCCTCTTGCAATAGCACCTGTAGCTGCCCCAGGTGTTGGAGCAGCCCTGGCTGCAGACGCCAGCTCTCTCGGAGCACTCGTCCACGTCCACACACACCTTATCATTTGAGGGAGCGTTGCGGAACCCTTCGCGGCACGCGCACCGGTAGGAACCCCAGGTGTTCAGGCATTCGGCGTTGTATGCGCAAGGCTGGAAGGTAAAAAGTCCATATATTTACGCAATAAGTATATTAACTTTTAAAACTGAGTACCTATTTGTATATTCATATTCTTTATTATACTCAAACTTCAGAAACTTGAATTTTAAAAAGACTGCAGGTCACTTAAAGCAAAGAGTGTTCCAGTGTTGCAATTGTTCCAAATGATGCATTTAAAACATTACTGATGTTCCAATCTTTCGGAACAGTGAGTCGGTTTAGTAAAGAGTTACACACGCCTATTTACGAAAACGGGACGAATACACCAATACCAAACTCTTTGTACACGGAACACTTACATTGCCATGCATGCACTCGTTGATGTCCTCGCACTGGTTCTGTCCGACGAGGCGGTGTCCGGCCGGACACTGGCAGGAGTACCCCCCGTAGAAGTTCTCGCAGCGCTGGTCGGGGCCGCACTCCGAAACGTTGCGTGCGCACTCGTCTATGTCTATGAAGTAAAAGATGGATGATCAGATGAGATTAGAATTCATACTGCGGCATTGTTTGAAGAGGCAACTGCAGGAACACCCGGGTTTTAGGCACTAAAAGTCTGAGACTCCTTGTTTCACTAAAAACGAACGGGAGAAGTTATTCGTTGAAATCCAACTCTCAAAAAAAAAAAAGAATTGTTAGAATAGGTAACAAACAGCAAAAAAAGAATAACAATATATGAAAATTAGAAATGTATGTTGAAAAGTTGAATAAACCATAAAACTTTAATTGATAAGAAAGAAAAGCTAAGTGATAACTTCCTTCTGTCTATGCTTATAGTCCTCATAAAGCTGACTGCATGATAAAGAATGGAGAAAAGAGTGCTAACTTTTCTTGTTTATCAGAAAATTTATTTAAAACAATTAAAAAAAGTGTACCTATATTTCAAAGATTTTGTAGCCAATAGTTTTACTATTTGGCAAGTCTCTGAGTTTTTGAGATTGCAACTTGAATTTGAGCAGCCTTTAGGCCGATTGCTCTAACTTCACCTAAGTTTCCAAGGGTATATACTGAAGATCAGATAAACAAAAATTCAAACATACAACAACACCCCTATCTTAGCTTATCTTCAGTGGTCTTCAGTATTTCAGATCTTACCATAGCATCTCTTGTCAGGCGTCAGCTTGTATCCCCACGGACATGAAGCTATCAAGGCGCCCACATCAGGAACCCTGGTGTAAGTAGGTCTTGGGGAGTACGGTCCCCGCTGTCCATATTGAGCCCCCACTGTGATCACGTTGCGACCCTCGTTCGAAGACGGGGCGACTGGAGTCGTTGGACGAGGTGTTGTGTTTGTAGGAGCTGGGGCTGCAAAGGTGAAGATAAGTTAAGATTATAAGTAGAATAAAATGAAGATTGCTTGGAAAAAAATGTTGCTATGGAAAGAAAGAAAGAAAAACGAAAATAATGTTTATTTGGCACAAAGACACATACAATGCAGATAAAAATATGTAGAAGCTTGACTGTGTGTCTCACGGCTGCGCCAAATAGCTCCAGTTTAGTATAATGCTTTTCACCACAGCAGCTCAAACAAGTAGGTTTTGCTGCTTGAAAACAAACAAAACTCGATTTTGCTCACTATATTTTTTGTATTTTTCGACTAGCTAGCGCACTTCAAAACGTAGTTCGTGGCTGTTACTAAAATTTTTTGAAGTAATAATGATCCATAAAGTTGACAACACAACAATAGTTATTTGTGTAACACGAGAGCAAAACTTTTTGCATCTCGTGCCTTTGAATCCCTCCCCTCGCTCAGGATTCTACTTTAGAATCACTCGCTAACGCTCTTGATTCAATCAAAGAATCCTTCGATTGCTCGGGACTCAAAATTAGCACTCGCAGCAAAAAACAACTTTGCTCTCTTGTTGCACAAAAAACTATTGTTGTGTTGTCAACTTTATGGATCATTATTACTTCAAAAAAATTTAGTAACAGCCACGAACTACGATTTGAAGTGCGCTAGCTAGTCGAAAAATTCCAAAACCTAAGTTACTAAGTTATTTATTTATCTTTTTTAGAAATAGGCTTTTTGACTATGCCTTTCAAAACTTGGCAGCCTGCTGCATTTGAATGCACTTGTTTGGGTGGCTCTAATGGTTCGAGTTAGTTTTTTAGCTAACTTACATTGCTCTTGGCGTTGTAACCTATGTAGTTTCTCACAAATATTGATCTTAAACTTACTGTAGGATGTAGGCTTATTGTCGATTTCTTCTCTACATCTTCTGCCGCATTCACAACGGTAACCGCCTTCTACATTGACACAGTCCTCACGCGCTGAGCATGTCGCCTTGTTCATTGCGCATTCGTCTATATCTGGAGAAAATAGTTAAACATAACTAGGATTAGAGGGGTTAGGTTATGTAAAACTTAATATTTTATTACTATCATCATCAATCAGCCAAAAGATTTCCATTGCTGTACATAAGTCAGGATTTAGGGTGGTTGATTCTGTGCTTACCGTTTCCAACGGATTGCCAAAGCCTTCACATACCTAGCGGGTGAACGACCGTGTGGGGAATACGAGGAAAATCACGAGGTATTCAAGGCAGTATCTTGCTCTAAATCCTAATTTCTGATACATTTGGCAAAAGGCAGCATCAACTTGATCTTTCTCTATTCATGACCTAATAAAATAAGTGATGTATCATCCCAATGCTTCTTCAATCTTTTCTGTCCAAAGACGTTCACTGAGGGTAGATAGGCTCCACGGAACCCTGATTTGTGTTACTTGAAAGTAATGAATTCAATTCTGTTTGTCTTACCAACACATTTCCCAACAGAAGCGTCGTAACTGTAGCCCAGCTCGCATGCTAACGGTGGATACCTGCGACCTGGTCGGACAGGAGTGTACGCCCATTCAGGAGTCACCACTGCAATAACATTTTATATTGTTAATTTAGATGTGTAGAACTGCTTTATGTTAGCAGAAAACTGAAGAAGTACGTACATACTGGATGGAAACAATTTAAAACCCTTCATGTCACGGGCATGGGTAGACCAACAGATTAGCAGTTTTGACCAGTAATGAATCAGTAGGTATCTGCATATTTTTTTTTCATAAAGATTTGGAGAAAATAATCATCAACATTTCAGCCGAAAGACGACCACTGTTGGATGTAGGCCTCCCCCAAGTGTCGCCACAATGAACTGTCCTGTGCGTCTCGTATCCATCGGATTCCCGCAACCCTTACCAGATCATCGGTCCACCTTGTAGGAGGCCTTCCAACGCTACGTCTTCCGGTACGTGATCGCCATTCCAGAACCTTTCGGCCCCAACGGCCATCAGTTTTGCGAGCAATTTGCCCTACCCATTGCCACTTAAGTTTGGCGATTCTTCTGTCGATGACCTTGGTTCTCCTGCGGATATCTTCATTTCTGATTCGTCACGCAAGGAAACGCCTAGCATAACCCTTTCCATTGCCCTTTGGGTGACTGTAAGCCTTCTGATGAGGCCCATTGTAAGCGACCATGTCTCAGAGCCATATGCATAAATACATAAAAATAAAGCTATATAAATATTTTTTATAGCCCTTTGGGTTACTTTAAGTCTTCTCATAATGGGCCTCAGCCCATACCACACCACATTTCGGAGCCATATGTCATCACTGGCAACACGCACTGGTTATAGACTTTCGTCTTAATACACTATGGTATCAATAAATCACGCGCGCGAGGTATCTTCTCGTCCCAGGTAAACTTAGTCGTCCACAACTTCGAGTGTAGAGGCTCCAATCTTCCTGTTTACCATGACTTTGGTTTTGTCCATGTTCATTTTAAGTCCCACTTTTTTGGAAGCTCTACTTAGGTCACCAAGCATTGTACTGAGCTCCTCTGTAGTCTCAGCCATGACTACTATGTCGTCGGCAAACCGAAGGTGAGTTATGTACTCGCTATCGACATTAATGGCTAGCCCTCTCCATTCCAGAACCTTGAAGATATCCTCCATTGCTGCCGTGAACAGTTCCTGAGAAATAACGTGTCCCTGCCTCACGCCCCTCTGTAAGAGGATAGGTTTCGAAGTCTGGTTTGTAGTCGGACTGACATAGTGGCGTTTTTGTACAAACACTTCAGCACTTCGATGTACCGATAGTCAATTTGGCACCGTTGGAGAGACTGCAGTACAGCCCAAGTCTCGATCGAATCAAAGGCTTTCTCGTAGTCCACAAACGCTTAGCAGAGAGGCTGATTATACTCCTCAGTCTTCTGTATAACCTGCCGCAGCGTAGAAAATAATACCTAATTTTACTGATATATTTATTTTATCTTAGAGTTAAATCTCGATTAGGAGCGTGAAATTTTGCATAAGGCTTCCTTTTATCACATAGGTGAGCACTAAAAAAGGATTCTTTTAAATGCAGCTCCTAAGCTGATGAAACGAGAGTTTAAAGTTTGTACGGAGTGGAGAAACTTACTTTTACGCGGGGCGAAGCAACTGGCAGAAGCCAGTAAGTAGGTACATATAACCCCACATCTATGGTAATACTTTCGCTAGGAATGGTTCTTACTGCTACTACTACATAAAGGTATTTCGAATGTCAAATTGTTACCACTCATCCACCACTATTGCACATCATTTAGTAGTAATAAGAAAAAATTGTAATGAAAGTGTTATATCTAAACAATCTTCGACAGCGGTTTCGCAAATTAGACAGACATAGTCACTTTCGGATTTGTACTTTATTGTAATATGGAAGCATAAATGGTAGTGTTTTTAATATAGCGAAATATTTGAAGTTTAAGTCTGTGCTTAAAGTCAACCCACCTGCTCTTTCAGTAGTAGTAGTACTAGTCGTCGTACTAGTACTAGTAGTCCTACCGGTGGTCGGAGTAGTAATCACGGTGCAGTACCCTGACGGATCTCTGCGGAACCCGGCCATGCACTCACAGATGTACCCACCGGGCCTGTTGACGCAAATTTCCGTGTTCTTGCAAGCGTGCTGACCTAAGGCACACTCGTTGGAGTCTAGTAGAGAGGAAAATAAAGGAAAACTTATTGATTTTGCTCAGCAACCCACTGAATCAAAATGCCATTGAAAAATTATTGGTTGGATAAATTTTTATGTTGAATTTAGAGCCATCTTCTTTGCGAATGATTGCTTCATCCACTTCACGTGTTAACACAATATCTATACGTGAAGCATTGAGATTGCGTGATTGAATTACGTGAAGTACCAAAAACAGAATGCACACATAAACAAATAAATACATTTATATACTATCGCATACAGCCAGCAATATGTCTGATACCGCAATTTACGATATAAGGGCAATCAAATCTCCCAGCGATCAAAGCCAGAAATATATTGGAGCTGCCCCGCATTCTATGCAACGCGGACGCGCATCGCTTGCGCATGATGCTGTGCAAACAGTCGGTGCGCGTTTCCGTAAACATGTGCGAGGCAGTGCCGGATACTGGGCCAGGCAAGGAATTTAACTAGTTTTGCCATCGATACGCTAAGAAGAAGAAGAAGTGCAGGATTAAGCCGGCGCGAGGCCTGCAGCAAATTCGACCAAGGGGCTTCTACTACTAATTAATTGATTAGTAGGATACTAATTAATTAAATGCTTTTGGAAAAACCTAGATGATGATCGTTTTTTGCATACCCTGAACGATTAGAGATTTAAAGGCGAAATTCTAAAAAACCGAAGTAATCTCGAAAATTAAATACTTAGGACATTTTAAGTTTTCTTCTGATAAATATACAGAAATAAGGAGTCTCTTCGATGATGATGGCGAAGCCTTTGTGAATTTATACAGAAAAGCTGAACAGTTAGGATTTACTAGGAATAGGATGCAGAGTTTCTTTTTTGTTTGGAGAGGTTAGATTCAGCCATTCTTTAATTGGAATAATCTTTCTGAGAGATTGATCAGGGTAGCCCCAAAACCGCCCTGAACGCTTTGTTACACTGGATACGGAGGGCACTGTAGCTATGTGTGTGTGGGCTGCATGTAGCTGCGCCAGTGGCCGTGAAGTTTTTTTCTTTGTTAATATTACAAGAAGTACTCAGTAGAGTTATTATCAGACTTTTCATTATTGGAATTATGATTACAACAATTTAAATCGCACTCACCAACACAGTTCCCAGCTGCATCCTTTTCATATCCATCTAAACAATGTAGATTATTGATATCAAAATCAGGCTTTCGATCAACAGGTTTCTCTCCTCCTATCTCATTCGTTCTCCTATCATCTGGTGTTACTGGAGTAGGTTTACTAGGTAGCTCTGGTGGTGGCGGTGGAATCTCTGGCCTTGCTGCAGGCCTGTTGTTCGAATTGTCTGGTCTATATGGAGGTAACGTAGGCCTTCTGTTGTCTGTAGTGTCAGTGGGCTCAACTGAATTCCCTGGATTATACGGAGGTAATGGAGCTGGTCTTCTAGTTGGATATTCAGGTCTGCGAGGATAGTATTCGGGTCTTCTCGGATAATAGTCGGGTCGCCTCGTGGGATTGGTTGTATTAAAATAAGAGGGGTAAGGATAGTTGTTATTCCTGGGTCTAGCAGTAGATGTGGTGGTAGGTTTGGGAGTGGTAGTCGTAGTCGTGGTGGTGGTCGATGTGGTGGTGGGTCTTTGTGTGGTGGTAGTGGTTGAAGTGGTCGAAGTGGTGGGGACTGTAGGCACAGTTGCTGGGTAGCCGCCGTCGATGGTTGTGTTTTCTTCACTGTAAAGCATAACAAAAATGAATGTTTAATATGATTTTTTTTCTGGTAATGACTTTGAATAATTTATGAAAATCGAGAAGATTACAAGATAGATCCGTTGACATATACTGAGATTTTTATTGATCTTCTTGGATAACAATGAGTGACTATAGATTTTGTTGTTGTATTAATTTTGCTGTTTCGAAATAAGCAGCCCCTTTGTGCTTTTCCATTTCTGTATTTTCGTTCTTTATGCTTATATTTTTTTTTATATGTTTAATTAATAATTAATTATTTACTTCCTAAAAATTTACAGTTTAAATTCGAGCTGGACAGGTGAAAAACAGGTTATAACTGCTATAACTGCTCATAACTCTTGTCTGAGCTTCGTAATCTTTTACGGACTAAAATTTCAACTCAATAATAATATCGCAGTATATGCTGAGTTAGACGCCTCTTTGGCCTTGCACAGATCATACAGTAATTTTTGATACTTAATTTTACTATATTTTAATTCCAACGTATTCCACTGTATTTTAATTTTACTGTATGTGAGAGGTACGAATAAACGTTTTTTCTTTATTTTTTTCTTAAGCTTACGTTACGTATGATTTACTTACTCAGAATCATAATACTCGTACTCATACTGCGGCGAGTTTGTTGTTGAAGTGGTACTGCTGGTGGTAACCGCTCTCCTGGTGCAGGTGAACGTGCCCAGGACGTTCAGACAGTGTTGCCCGTTCGCGCAGTTGTCCAGCTTCAGGGCACACTCGTCAATATCTGGTGATACAATTTTTTTGGTTAATTAAGGCCCTGGCTCCCGAGTAATGCCATAAGACAGTAACTATCTGAAGCCTAGCCGTAACCAAGGCAGTTACGGATAGGTCAATAGGTTTGAAAAATTGTTTATTATAGATTCATGTACAACATTATCAACATATGTTTATTTTTTTTTCGTAAGACTAAATCATAAGCAAAAAAAAAAAATTAACAACATGATATTTTTTCGCTTGTTTTCCCTACTCCTTTCAAACGGCTTTGATCTTTAGAAATATGTTTATACAAAAAAATCTGGTTAAGTGTTATTCAGAATGTACATTGCTTATGTAAATCAATCAATATTTCGCAAAGAAAATGGATTTAAAGGTCAGCGGTGCCCTATCCGGGCGCAGCTGGCCGGAATTAAACGCACTCGTACTGGCGCCTAGGGGGCGGTACGAGTATGTGTTTGTGTATTTAATTCCGGCCTGATGTTCAAGGGATTATACGCCTTTTCTTTTCTTCTCGCCAAAAGCGTAAAGTTTCTAGAGGAATATATCCAAAAGAAAAATGGGAATTGGTATTAACACTAGATATTAAGTTATTTATTAAGTTACCTACTAACACTATGAATCTTTTTAATGTCCAAAGTAAAATAAATTCATTCAAAAGATCATCTCAGTAGGTATTCCAAATGTACTAACCTACACAGGATCCAGATGAGGAGTCCAGCTCGAATCCATTCTTACAGCGACACTCGTGACCACCAAATGTATTTATGCAGTTTTGGAACTGGTCGCAAAGGTGCGTACCTTCGCGACACTCATCAATATCTACAACCGAAAATAATATCAAATTAACAAAGCGCCTTTTTTAAGATTCAGGTTATTTGTCGCCAATTTAAAGGTATCATCATCTTCCTGCCCTTGTCCCATCTTATTTGAGGTTGAAGCAAACACGTTTTTTTCTTCCATTCTATCCCGTCAACCGTCATGCTATCACTCACTTCCTTTTCTTTCATATCACTGTTCACACAATCCATCCATTTTTTCTTTGGCCTTCCTCTCCCTCTCCACGCACCTACATGTATACTCATAACTCTTTTTGTAACATGCGTTTCATCTCTCCTCTTTACATGACCATACCAAGACAAACGATTCCCTTTCAACTTTTCAGTCACTGGCGCCACTTTCAAACATTTTTTTTTTAATAGATATAAACCACTGCTTGACTGCGATTCCACCTGATGGTAAGCAGTGATGCAATCATTGATGGCCAATATACTCATTTCAACATTCTCATCTCCGCTACGTGCAATCTTTTTTCATCTGTCTTTTTCACAGCCCAACATTCTGATCCATACAGTACGACAGGTCTTATCACGGACTTGTAGATTTTACCCTTCAACTTGGGGGGTAATAGGGTAAGACCAAAATTAATATGAGTTAATGACTGACCTTCGCAAATGGATCCACCAGGACGAACTCTTGTTCCTTCTTGACATGTTTTAGTTGCCAGTCTAGAAACGAAAATAAATTTTTACTCTTATGGATATATGGTCTAAATCTTTATAAAATCTACTGCTTGATAAGTTCTGTTTGTTTTCAATATATGTAGGTATGGATCTTACTTTGGCAGGGTACTTATTTTCGACTTGCAGTTGTATGCTCCTGGCAGATTGATGCACACCTCAGTGCGCTTGCACACTTCTTCGGAACTCTCTTCACATTCGTCAATATCTGTAACAATTTATGCATCTTCATTATTAAATTTTTTACAAAAGTAGAAATTAAATAAGACTCTGTCAGCATCTTCTGTGTTTTATGAATTGGCAAGCTAGTCCTTAGCAGACAGCAGCTTAGCAGCTTACTCTTTTGTTGTCGTCGTCATCATCTTTATGGTCTCTTGTATAGTTTCTCCAGTTACAGCAGTTCTTTCAGAAGAAACAATAAATGTGTATGCACTGCAAGGTCGACTCTTTTCGTTACTTGAACTATGCAAAGAACTCGATGATTACTTAAACTAGGTACATTCAGCAATTTTCCTCATTGCACCTCATAATCATAACTGAAGTTCCAGTAATTCTAAGATCACATAACTATACCTTCACAAATGCCAGTGCGACTGTTGACCTTGAAGCCAGGAGCACAGCGCTTGGAGACGTGGTCTTGGCAGAAGAAGCTGCCATGCGTGTTGATGCAGTGCTGCGACAGATGCTGGCAGTCGTCAAGGGTCTCGCTGCACTCGTCGATATCTGAGATAATGTTATTGATAAAGATAAAGCTGGATGGAAAAAAAATTACTCAGAAGTAGAGAGACTTACAGGTACAGATGAAACCTTAAAGGTATGGTTGTCTTATAACAGAGTTGATATTTATCCTGCTGTAGAATAGGTGGATTTTCTGGAAGACACATTACAATTTCACCAACGCAAACCTCCATGATACAAGTAGATCATCAACCGAAGAAAATTGTCTCTGAATAGACATTACGAGAGAAATGAAAATTGATACATTAAAAACTGTTGCCTTATAAAACAATGGTAATCAATGGATTAGAAAGTTGCCGAGTGCTTAGATAGTTATTAATAGTAGATAAGTTGGAAAATTAAGACAGGGTAAAAAGATCAGAAAAACCTGGAAATGGATATTTTTCAGCGATAAAATAAGAAAGACAAGGCTATATTAGCCATCGTACGTACCAATACATTCATCATCAGGTCCAGCTCTAAACCCAGGGGGACAGATATCATTCTTAGGAGATGCAGTGGTACTGACAGTGGCCTCAGTAATTGCTCCAGGCAATGCTTCGGTGAATGGCTTGCCAGCCTTACCGGCACACTTGTAGCCACCTATTGTGTTCTCGCACAGGTACTTTGGACAGGGAGGGCGAGGTAACTGGCATTCATTGATGTCTGTGAATATAATGATTAATTTTCAATAGGAACCTATTGCATCGCATTTAAAAACTTGTCAAATGCCCTTATACAATCGCGACAACACTTACTCTGCTGTGTGTTATCATCATTTCCACTTCCCCCAGTCACCACGACGACCGGCTATGCGGTCTACTGCGTGTATTACTTTATAATTCAATTTATTTATACTTTCTATTAGATATGGCTTAAGGATTACAATATCTAATACAGAGTATTTCCAAGACACAGATACTGGTTAAATACTATGAATTCGAAAAAAATAAATGTTTTAGGAATTGAACAACCTGCAACTCCAATTGAGTTTAATATTTTTTAGAGATTATGATGAACTAAAGGATGAAACAAAAAGTTATATACAACTCACCATCGCAGACCTGGTTGACAATGTTCCTTTTGAAGCCAGGCGGGCAGCTGAGCCCTCCCACATCCCTCTTCTTGAGAGAGACACACTTGAACGCGCCCGGGGTGTTGTGGCACACTGTATCTTCCGCTGTACACAAATCATCCGTTGCTTCTGCGCACTCATTTATATCTAAATTATGATAGATATGCGATAATAAATATATACTTACATAAATATGTATAAGAAATAAATACATTCATAAAGAAATAAGCTTAAGGCAAAATTGACACCAAGCACAGAAAAGATTTTGATCGTAGAATTCAGGTACAATAAATAAATATTACAAAAATAAATAACCAATACAGCAACAGAACCAAAGAATATAAAAAGACAAATCTATGGCAGTTTAAGTTCAAGTAACATAACTGTAAGTACCCACAGGAAGACCACTAGTATATATAGCATATGTAACACATATATATGTCCTTGCAGCAAATATTGAAATATTTAATAAATACTCTGGATCCCAGAAGGACCAGGATTATTATTTTAAATAATATATCAGCCCCATATTATTACTTTATTTAAACTCTTCTTAATTCCTAATCACCTTTACCTTTACAAGATCTCTGGTCTCCCTGCAGCCTGTACCCCTCTCGACAGGAGCACCTCACGACTCCATCCTCATCCTTACACTCATGCTCACAAGAGTCCTTCTCACACTTCTGCTTCTCCACTTTCTTCTCTGTCGTCGTCTCTATCTTCTTCTCTGTTGTGGTGGTTGGTTTCTCTGTTGTGGTGGTTGGTTTTTCCGTTGTAGTCGTTTCAGGAGTTTCTGCTGCTTCCTAGAATGTCATATGAGGATTCATTAAGTATTCCTATCCTTAGATACTATCCCTTTAACCGCTTGTGTCGGATTGGTCCGACGAGTATTTTTGCGTCCTATGCGCCAAAGTCGTGTGTTTGCGACTTTGTACTCAATCTCGTTTAGCTCTTCAGTCCCCATAGGTGACACAGGAGCTGATGAGATGAAGTATTTGGTCGTGGATGTGCGACCGGATCGGATATATCCGACGTGGGCGGTTAAAAGGAACAACAAATTCCCCCGCTGCGTCTGTCTGTTCGCGTTAAACTCTGAAACTACTGAACTGATAATCGGATGGCCTGATGCTGTGTAAGTGAGCGACGTGACCCTCCGCCGCGCCACTCCTTTGATGACTACCATTCCACTGCGCACACGATATTGGAAAGTAGCAGATTCTGAACGAATTGTGCTCTATTGGTGTAATTGCTGCAAGGCGTTCCGATGTGAGGATAAAATAAATAAATAAATAAATGGAATTTTAACGCGGTTTGCACAATTAAACAGACTGATTTATGAGGAAGATTTAAATGTAACAGTATATTAATATTGTAAAAAAAAGTCGAGAATTTCAAAGATTTTCAAGACCCGTACTAAGCTGAGGCGGGTCCCAAGTACCTAGTGAAATTTTAAGTCCTATTTAGAAATTTATTAACATAATAAAGTTTACTTGGCATAAATAAATGAATTTACCTGGATACATGCATGATAATATAACTAGAAAAAGAACAACTTATAAGACGATGACTACTAAAGGTGGTGACTGTTGTGTAATACCACACCGTGAGTCCAAACCAAGCTAAGCGAACCCATTGACATGCCATGCCAAGCCAACTTACGTCAATTTGGAGCCAAGCCAGCCACTCAGCCAATGACTGTTGGAGAAGCCTCATCCAACGACCGATGAGATATTAAATAATAATAATATTATAATAATAGCACGGATCGCGCAGTTTTGTTCTCTGGCGTTGCTGTGACTTATACTTGCCAGATTAAAACGCTTTAAAATTATAAAACAACTAGCGGACCCGGCAAACTTCGTACCGCCTCATAGTAAGGATAACGCCATTTACTGGCATTACCAGAACAGCATAATTCATTTTTTAATGAAATTTTAATTAGAGATGGCGTTGTATTCGGATTTTTTTTTTTCGTGATTTTTTTCTTTTGTTTCTCACCGTTTAAACCTTCTCTGAATAGTCTCGAATATTTCAAGACCAAAATTAGCCAAATCGGTCCAGCCGTTTTTGAGTTTAAGCGAGACTAACGAAGAGCTAAGTATTCATTTTTGTTTAAATAGATAATTTCAATAAATAATTCTGATCCTAAGTAAATTAATGAATTATTTCATCCCCATTTCAGTTGTGAAAAAGAGCAAGCAATCAAATGCACTGCGCTGATCCCGAACTAACTGGAATAAGGCTGCTTTTCCACCAGAGATGTGCTATGCAGCTATGCCGCGAGGCTGTAATAGCTAAGCTGTGATACTATGTGACCGTTTCCATTGATACTATGCTATGTGGCGATGCGAGTAAGATGTGCTATGAAGATGCGCTGCCGCTAAGTAGCTGCGCGAGGAAGATGCGCAGCTCGAGCTATGCGATGTATCTATAGTAGGGAAGCGGCACATAGCTACACCACTCGCGACTATCCATAGCACACATCCGTAGTACGCATTCGTAGTACGCATCCATAGCACGCATCTATAGCACACATCTATAGCACGCACCCATAGTACGCATCCTTCCAATAAAAAATCACATCTTAGTATAATCCGTTTTCACCAGTCATAAGCTCACGGCGTGGTGGCGGTACGGGTGGCTCGCCGTCCGGACCGAGCCCAAGTCGTCGACGGCGCGTGCTGTTCCACGCGCTCCTCAAGGAGATGTCAGCAACTGTAGGGGCCTAGCAGGGTCGAAGCCTATTGGGGCCAAGGGTCTGATTCTGAAAGGTAGACTCGGCCCTGGTACGAAAGGCAACGAAGAAACAGGAGTGGGTTTTTAGTCAGTAAAAGTCTGATACTATCTCTCACCCCGCCCAAGAGCGGTGGATGTCATAAGATGATTTTGCCAACGAAAAAAAACCAGTGCTAAGCTATGTGCACCAATGTGAATATGATTGGTGGATATCAAACGCATCCATAGCAACGTAGCATAGCACATCTCTGGTGGAAAAGCACCCTAAGGACTGTGTGTTGATGTTGGATCCTACAAGTTCTCAGAGGTTTAAGTATTTTCTTAGTTAAGACATTTTTTTGAACCTCCGACGCAACGAAAGGAGTATTAGTTTGATATTATATGTGTCTATGGCACCGTAACTCTTAAACAAGTGAAATGGTATGGTTAGTTTTTAGACATGTTTTATCAAAATCGGTTCAGGAGTGAAAGTGAGAATTAATAAGCGAATGTTTGCAAATATGACCAAAATAAAACGGATAAATAACATGTTCATTACTAAACCTTACAAAACTGTGTGTTTAATAAAAATCGGTTTAACTTTTTAAAACTTTAAATGGAGGTTGAAAGGTCATGATCGTATTGTGTAAACATTAAAAGTATAAAAAAATGGGTTCAGGTCGTTATTAAAAATTAAAATTTAGTTATAAGCTACAATGGATCATAAACTATGTTACCACACAACAACTGTGGAAGGCGCCCTTCCTGAGCGCAGTGAGAGGACTGACGCCTTCTGGTGACGGCGCTGCGCCACACGCTCCCTTGCCTTGTGACTCTCCCGTCCACCTTCCAAAAGAACATTCTTCACAGCACGTCTGTAATATAGAAACATCTTTTAGAACAGAGGTTCCCAAACTTTTTTTAAACCTGATATCACGTTGGATTCTTGTTGTTAGCAGCAACCAGACACCCAGAAGAAAGTCTAACTATATTTATCTAAAACAGTAGCAGTGGGCAGGGCACATATTACTCGCAGAACACATGGTCGATGGGGCCGAAAGGTTCTAGAGTGGCGACCGCGTAGCGAAAGACGCAGCGTCAAGATGCACTACAAAGATCGGTCCACAAGGTGAACCGAGTGAGGGTCGCGAGTATCCCATGGATGCGAGACACACAGGTCAGGTGTTTGGCGCGACGCTTGTGGGAGACCTATGTCTAGCAATGAACGTCTTTTGGCTAAAATTATGATCTAAAAAAAACTTATAATTCAAAAGTCATCATCATCATCATTTCAGCCGAAAGACATAAGCTATTATACCTCCAAGTGTCGCCACAATGAACGGTCCTGCGCGTCTCATATCCATCGGATTCCCGCAACCCTTACCAGGTCATCGGACCACATTTCAAGGAGGCCTTCCAACGCTACATATTCCGGTACGTGGTAAATTAAACATCATTAACATAGAAAACACAATATTTCCGGTTAAAGATATACCTTTTATTAAAATCAGTTCGCATTAATTAATTAATTTATTAAAACCTTCATGCAACACAAAGGTACAAAGGCGGACTTAATGCCTTAGGCAAATGTTTGTTTTCAGTTTGAAAGTTTAAAGGAGATTGGGCACTCATAGATTCATTTTCTGACGCGTATGGCCATTTGAGTTAATGTATAATTCATAACTATTATTTTTATTGATTTTTTACTTAAATTCATTGAAATCATTTGCGGGGTTTCTATTTTCATTTTAATTAGTATTTAATACAATAAATACGTCATTTGCTCCTTTATAGTGAAGCGACTCCTTTCTCAGTTATAATCGATTGATTCAATATTAACGTGCATCGTGGGTAAACAAAAATATCTACATTCGCAACTAAAAAATATTAAGTGTTGTATTTATTATTTTTCTTTAATTATGCTAATACTTCTTTCGTTAAAAACAATGTCTGGGCAAAAATAAAACAATTAAGATATAATAGATAGTGTTATAACGCCGTAGTCAATTGATGTGTCACAACACTATTCGATGAAATGTTAAACAAAATATCGTTTACCGTGTTAACTGCCAAAAATATTGTTTTTAGCCTTTCTCTGCTAACAAATGTAAATTCGTGTCGAGTTGAGTTTTAGGATTCCTCCACGTTCATTTACTACATCGAGTGATTTGACTCTTTTTGTGTGACCCTGTGAAGTGAATTGTTAGAACGTTTTTACGTCCATGGTGATTTAATCTAGATTTAAAACAATATGTGGCCCTGTGTAATTGCTCTCTTTTTTAGCACACCCATTGCCTAGCCGCCAAATCAGAGAGGCAACTGATTCCATGGCCCGGAGGCAGGGTTTCATAACGAATTGTTTTAAGATGTATCATAACCTCAGTACTCAACTTATTTTTTTTTTAAAACCCCAAAATATATCATTTGAATTTAACCTTGTTTTAAAGCATGACACTATCCCTTTTTTGTGTCTAATTTTCACTACTATACTGTGTCAAAAGTTGCGCAACCAAGTGCCATAGTAACTTGCCCAATCTCCTTTAAAAACATTTCGTGACCTTTATTTTAGCTCTTGCCACTGCTTTAGAACCACTGCTGAAGTCTAGCAGTTCAAATTACATGGAGGAAGTATGAAATTTTTCTATTACCGTTCCTATTTCTGAATCAGCAGTGCTACATTTCTTCTCAGCGGCAAGCTTCACTCCCGCGGCACATGAATCTTTGTTTCTGGAATCACAGACAATAACTTATGAGGCGCTTGTACACTAACCGGAAAAAAGCAAAAGAAAACTGCAAGTTGTGTAGAAGGCTAGGCTTCTTTTATGAAGGACTAGACTAAGAGAGTCCTTCTCTTAACATAATAAACGATCATCCTGAGAGTAGTATGTTCCAAATCGGCTATTCCTTTATGTCGCCCTTACTGTCCCACTGCTGGGCAAGGCCTCCCCCAATTCCTTCCAGACTTTCTCTTCCCTTTCCGTCTCAAACCAGTCCTCGTGGTACGCGCCCAGATCATCCCGCCACTAAAGCTATACTACATTAGACCGACGCACACGTATAACACGCCTGATTTGTACGTAGAACGACGTAGTGTGGCGTCGCGTCGCGTGGATCAAGTGTAGCTCTACAAGTCTAGTTTCCATATAAAATGTATAGAGACCGACGCGTCCAGATCGGCGTGTGTGGCACACGTGTCCGCAGTGTAGTTCTAGCTTCATTCTTAGGCCGGCCTCGGCTATTTTTAAAATAAGTAATTTTTTATCCTAAAAGAAGAAATCATTATTTTAGGAAGAAAAAAAAACTGTAGTGCGTCGATGCCATATTATTTGCCTACAATTAGGATAACTATTTAAAAAAAAAAACTACCAATGTGCATTTAAGTAAAATTTCATTGCTTATAATATTATCGACGGTTGAAAGGCTAATTGATCTAAACGACATTTTTTCCAATATTGAGATAAATACATATTCGGAATCAGCAAATTTTTCTCCGTCGTTTGAGTTGGGTTTCAATTTTTTTTTGAAAAAATGTCGCTTAGATCAATTAGCCTTTCAACCGTCGTTATGATTGTAACTTAATTTTCTAAGTGGACACCCCACTTAAGGGTGTGCATTATTCTAGGTACATATTGTAGAAGGAACTAAGAATTAATTCAAGAATCTGAATTCAAATATGGAAAGAAGAAATTATGGTCCCTACTTTCTTCTGCAGTGGATTTCAAACAACAAACCGCAACAACAACAAACAACATTTCTTCCTCATTAGAGTCATAACGACGAGGCAAGGGGTGCGAAGAATCTCCGGATGAGATCTGGCTACCCATCTATAAAACGACTAGACCTGGCAACTTTTAACACGCGTACACTGAGGACTGACGAGAAGATCACCGAACTTGAGGTGGAATTGAACAGGTTGCGATGGAGTATTGTGGGACTGTCTGAAGTCCGAAGACGGGGGAGGATACGATAATTCTCAAATCCGGTAACCTGCTCTATTTCCGGGAGGGTGACCAGCAGTCCCAGGGTGGTGTCGGGTTTATCGTCCACAAGTCCCTTGTGAACAATGTGGTGAAGATCGAGAGTGTGTCGACCAGGGTGGCGTACCTTATACTCAGAATATCATCAAGATATTCGCTGAAGGTCATACAGGTCTACGCCCCGACCTCGACACATCCCGACGACGAAGTAGAATCCATGTATGAGGATATATCAAGAGCCATGCATGGTTCTAAGACTCACTTCACCGTGGTCATGGGGGACTTTAATGCGAAACTGGGCAAACGAGACGGTGACGAGCTGCGAGTGGGGCAATATGGATTTGGACGTCGGAATCACCGGGGACACCTACTGGCTAGCTTTATGGAGAAGGAGGGCCTCTATATGATGAATTCCTTCTTCAAAAAGCGTGAGCATAGAAGGTGGACCTGGCAAAGTCCTGACGGTGCAACTAGAAATGAGATTGACTTCATCCTGTCGACGAAAAAGCAAATATTCAATGATGTCTCTGTGATCAACGCGGTGAAAACTGGAAGTGATCACCGCGTGGTAAGAGGCACATTGAATATTAACATTAAGCTTGAAAGGTCTCGACTGATGAAGTCTACGCTGCGTCCAGCACAGATCCAGATCCAAAACCCCGAGAGCTTTCAGCTCGAACTTCACAATCGTTTCGAGTGCCTAGGAAGCTCCGTGGACGAATATAACGATGGGTTCGTGGAAACTGTCCATACGGTTGGGTCTAAGTTTTTCAAGACTTACCGTACAAATAAGAACAAGAAGCTCTCTGATCCGACCCTCGAGCTAATGAAGAAGAGGCGTGAGATGATTCTGCAGTCTTCAGACGATGCGTGCGTATACCGGCAGCTCAATAGACAAATCTCGAAGTCCCTGAAACGTGACCTTCGCCGCTTTATACCGCAAGGATTAAGGATGCGATTGAGCGGAATAAGGGCTCTAAAGTATTTGCACGAGATCTGTCTATTGGCCAAAGCCAGCTCACGAAACTGAAGACCGACGATGGCAGAGTCATATCCGCCAAATCGGAGCTTCTGGGAGAGATCGAAGCTTTTTATGGACAGTTATACACGTCTATCGCTAAACCCGCTGCAAATCTAGCAAACGACCCAAGAGCTAGATTAACCCGACACTATACCGAAGATATCCCGGACGTCAGCCTGTACGAGATTAGGATGGCTCTGAAGCAGCTGAAAAACAACAAGGCGTCGGGTGAGGACGGAATTACGGCCGAACTCCTGAAGGCGGGTGGAAAACCGGTCCTTAAGGCCCTTCAGAAGCTATTTGATTCCGTCATACTCGAGGGAAAAACGCCACAGGCGTGGAGCGGAGGCGTGGTGGTACTCTTCTTTAAGAAGGGCGATAATGCCCTGCTTAAGAATTACAGGCCCATCTCGCTTCTGAGCCATGTCTACAAGCTGTTTTCCAGAGTCATTACGAATCGTCTCGCACGCAGGTTCGACGACTTCCAGCCTCCCGAGCAAGCCGGATTTCGAAAAGGCTTCAGCACCGTGGACCACATACATACGCTGCGGCAGGTTATACAGAAGACTGAGGAGTATAATCAGCCTCTCTGCTTAGCGTTTGTGGACTACGAGAAAGCCTTTGATTCGATTGAAACTTGGGCTGTACTGCAGTCTCTCCAACGGTGCCAAATTGACTATCGGTATATCGAAGTGCTGAGATGTTTGTACAAAAATGCCACTATGTCAGTCCGACTACAAGACCAGACCTCGAAACCTATCCTCTTGCAGCGGGGCGTGAGGCAGGGAGACGTTATTTCTCCGAAACTGTTCACGGCAGCAATGGAGGATGTCTTTAAGGTTTTGGAATGGAAAGGGCTAGGCATTAATGTCAAAGGCGAGTACATCACTTACCTTCGATTTGCCGACGACATAGTAGTCATGGCTGAGACTACGGAGGAGCTCAGTACAATGCTTGGTGACCTCAGTAGAGCTTCCGAAAGAGTGGGACTTAAAATGAACATGGACAAAACCAAAGTCATGGTAAACAGCCATGTAGCACCCACTCCTATCAAGATCGGGGACTCTACACTCGAAGTTGTAGACGACTACGTTTACCTGGGTCAGACGATCCAGTTAGGAAGGTCTAACTTCGAGAAAGAGATCAATCGTCGAATCCGACTTGGCTGGGCGGCGTTCGGGAGGCTGCGCGGTATCTTCTCGTCCAATATACCACAGTGTCTCAAGACGAAAGTCTACCAGTGCGTGTTGCCAGTGATGACATATGGCTCCGAAACGTGGTCGCTTACAATGGGCCTCATCAGAAGACTTAAAGTAACCCAAAGGGCAATCTCAACTCAAACTCGGAGTTTCCTTGCGTGATCGAATCAGGAATGAGGATATCCGCAAGAGAACCAAGGTTACCGACATAGCACGAAGAATCGCCAAACTAAAGTGGCAATGGGCAGGGCACATTGCTCGCAGAACAGATGGCCGTTGGGGCCGAAAGGTTCTGGAATGGCGGCCACGTACCGGAAGACGTGTTGGAAGGCCTCCTACAAGGTGGACCGATGACTTGGTAACGGTTGCGGGAGTCCGATGGATGCGAGATGTACAGGACCGTTCATTGTGGCGACACTTGGGGGAGGCCTATGTCCAGCAGTGGACGTCTTTCGGCTGAAATGATGATGATGATGATGAGAGTCATAAAGCTTTCCTTACTTCATCTGCTGTTCACAGCAGCTAGCCACGGCTACCAGGCACACATCCATTTGCTCCAGCTCGATTTCGTCCGGAGGAGCCACAGCCGCGCATGACGCCGCCGTCAACGCCGCACCTTCGCCGTGTGCACAGCATGTGTCTGTTACTTCTGTCTCTTCGGACGATGTTAAGGCTGTGAAGAGAGTCAATTAAATGTTACACGTGTGTACTTGGAGTAGAGTCAGAACTATAGTCCACGCGGAACTAGTTGGCCGCGCCTTAGGTATGTGAGCGGTGGGACGAAACGGCGCGGGCGCACTACTCAATACGTGCGTTGCAACCCGCCGCCTCACCCCTGTCCCCACCTATGCGGCCAACTAGTTTCGTGCGGACTATAAGTAAATAGATCGTGAAACATGAAATCTAAGGGCTAATTACAGCCGCATAAGCATCAAAAAGCGCGCTGCAGCCCGCATGGCCGTAGGCATTGTAGGTTTGTCTAGCTTAGGTTTCTACACAGTCGTAACCGCTCGTAGACAACACGTAGTGCTCGTAGACGCATCGTAGCCGCTCGTAGACACAACGCAGTGCTCTTAGATGTATCGTTCCGCTCGTTGACACAACGTAGTGCTCGTAGACGTATCGTAGCCGCTCGTAGACACAACGCAGTGCTCTTAGATGTATCGTTGCCGCTCGTTGACACAACGTAGTGCTCGTAGACGTATCGTAGCAGCTCGTAGACACAACGCAGTGCTCTTAGATGTATCGTTGCCGCTCGTTGACACAACGTAGTGCTCGTAGACGCAGCGTAACCGCTCGTAGACGCAGCGTAACCGCTCGTAGACACAACGTGATGCTCGTAGATGCATCGTAACCGCTTGTAGACGCTACCTAGTGCTAGTAGACGCATCGTAACCGCTCGTAGACACAACGTAGAGCTCTTAGACGCTACGTATAGCTGTTCGTAGACAAGTAGTTAAGGTGTTGGTAAATTTATATTTAATGACCCTGAAGTTATTCATGAGCTTTATTTCTTTTATGAACTAGTAGCTTCTGTCTGCTACTTCGGTTGCATAGACTCCAGAATTAGAAGGAGAGAAATAAAAAATGTTTGAGTGATTTAAACGATAAAACGTATGGTACTTCCAAATGGTTTCTTTTATCATTTATACTAACAAGAAAAGCGGTACCAGAGTTAAAAAAGTTCTGGGAAATTGTTCAAAAGAGTCACCGTGGTCCTGAAACGCAAAGGGCAAATAAAAAAACGCGGGTGGGTTTTAGTCAGTAACAGTTTGACACTCCCTCTCGCTTTACTCGAATCGGGAGGGGTTAATTGATGGTTTTCCTTCAAAAAAGGGTGATAGGTATGCTTGACAGCAACTTGTTTAGTTAGGAACTTTTAAGTGTAAACCTTATAAATTATGAAGCTCAGAAATCCTATTGTCTCACTTCTCAGACAAGACATTGTCAGGTCAAAGGCAGCTCGCTTGTTATGAACAAATCGTTATTTAAGTGCTGTCATACGGTCTGCAGGAGGTAAGCTAAATTATTCAATTCACGGGAATCAGCGCAAATATAATCGGAGGCGAGAATGCGCGCTATCGCGATCGACAATCGTTAACTAGTGTGTACTAACACTAGTTTAAAAATTGTTTGTATATTTAGCAACTATGGAATTAGCCTTAAATACTCCACACATACCCGATTTTTTTTTTAAACTATTGCCTGAGTTTAAAAAAAAATCGGGTAAGTGCGAGTCGGACTCGCGCACTGAGGCTTTCGTAAATACGAACGAACTATTTTCATAGGTAACCTTACCTATGAAAAAATACATTCAGCCGAACATAGAACCTCCTCCTTTTTGAAGTCGGTTAAAAACAGATCAATTCCCAAATTGAGTTACGAAAATTTTTCCGAATTGCAAAAAGAAAAATGTTTGTGACGTAACTACAAATTTACAGTTTTCAGATTTTTTCCTATACTTACTTGTACTATGAGACCCTGCTTCATACCTAATTTCAGGATTCTAGGTCAACGGGAAGCACCGAATTTTAATATCCTTGAGTGTGTCAAAATATATGTTTTTTGCGGCATAAACAGCTGTATCTTTTTAATTCGTTAACTCAGACGCTTGATTTTTTCACAGCATCAAGGGACCACAGACCTGAGTACATGGTTTTAATTTCAACTGGATACTTCTCCACGTTTCCGAGATAAACAGTCTTGACAGACAGACAGACAGACGGACGGACAACAAAGTGTTCCTATAAGGGTTCCGTTTTTCCTTTTGAGATACGGAACCCTAAAAACAACAACAAATGCGGAAATAGTATTTAGCACAAGTACACACATACTGGTACCTACACAACGCATCACCTTTGTTTTAAAGGTAGTTTTTAGTTTTTTACAAATTTGTTATGTTTTATTGTTTGCAACAAAACAACCTCCTTGCTAAATATGACCGAATTACCATATGTCCTCCCGACACCATCATCTCTACCTCGTATAAAACAAAGTCACCCGCTGTTTGTCAAAACAACGCAACGGAATTTCATGTTTTTTTTTAATAAATAAAGTGATTCAAGATGAAGGTTTTTAAGTATAATACATGCATAATGTGTGAGCGTGAGCAGTGGTGGCCCAGTGGTAACGGCCCCGACTTACGAGTTGTAGGTCGCGGGTTCAAACCCAGCCAGGCGCTATACTTTGTGTAGTTTATTTCATCAACACTGCTCTCAAAACGGTGAAGGAAAACATCGTGAGGAAACCGGCATGTCTTAGAACAAAAAATTCGAAGACATGTGACATCCACCAACCCGCACTGGGCCCGCGTGGTGGATTACGGTGCATTCCCTCTCCTAGAGAGGAGGCCTGAGTCCCAACAGTGGGAACATTATAAGGCCGACTATGCTATGCTAAACTATATGCATAATATAGTAAATAACCACTGATAATGTTACATTGAAAACGCTGACTGAATCCTATTAAACTTAGATCAAAATAATGTACTACGTCTACAAAAAAGTCCGTTATGATATATGTATATCTCATAGGGATAACCCAAATAGGTATTACTTGACTTGAAGACACATGCGCCCCGGGGGTCTCAGATTGAGAATCTCTGCTTTAGAAGTACCTACAAACATCGCCGGCATTGCATAGAAGATCAGCATGAGGTCAGCGGGATTATCGCTAAACGTGAAATATAAACATCGAGGCGTGTTGATAACGATTGAGAAGCGCGGAGATTGATTTCTGTACTGGAGTTTACGAGTAATTTGTCGTAAATGAGTATGAAGGTAGTAAGGAAAAAAAATACTCTGATTTCTTAAACATCTTCCTGTTCGTAATATGTCTTTGTAGCGACATCTATGGCGTCACATAAGAACTAATCCTGCATCGCGCAATCAAAGTTCTCCGCGCGTTTAGAACATATAGAACAGCTCGAAATCATCTATAGGCCACTTGCCCACCAGACATAACACCCGTCTGGCCGGAGGATCCTCCCTTTTCAAACGGAGGTTTGCGGGACTTTACTCTCTGTTCTGCATACCTCCAGATCTTCATCTCCCAATACGTTAAATACACTGATTATCGTAACCTTATTCAAATTTATTAGGACTAAATGATGCCAGCTGCAGCGGCTTCACCCGCGAGATAGTAAAATGTTATCTTCAGGGAACATACTCCGGGATAAAAAGTCTCCTTTATGCTATTACTGGACATGGTCTACTAGAATACCATGTTTAATTGAAATTAGTTCAGCCGTTCGACCATGTAGATGTGACAATCATACACACTCACTCTCACAAACTTATAATATTAGTGTGATTAGTGCAGCTTGTTTTTCTAACCCAATCATTCCTTTTTCCCATAATCTATTGATCGTTTACATAGCCTTCTTCCCCTTCTCTTCTCATTGTGTCATCATTATTGATCCCCCAACTTTTTAGGGTTCCGTACTCCAAAAGGCAAAAAACGGAACCCTTATAGGATCACTTTGTTGTCCGTAAAACCATATACATAAGTCTGCGATCTCTTGAAGCTGTAAAAAAATCAGATTTCTAAGTTAACTGAAAAAAAAGATACGGCTGTTTTTGTCGCAAAAAACTCTCGAGGGAATCAGAATTCATAGGGTACTTCCCGTTGACCCAAAATCCTGAAAGTTGGCATAAAGCAAGGTCTTAAAGCACAGACATGGGAATAGATCTGAAAACTGTAAATTTGTTGTTACGTCACAACAAAATAATAGTGTTTTTTTTTTACATCAAAGTCGGTTATATTTTTTTTTGCGTAAAAAGATTCTTTTTTTTGAGAAATTACTGTATAACTCCTACCAGTCCCAGAATTTTATCTATGGCACCCATTGTATCTATGGGATTATTCCCCCCTATCTTAGCTTATTTTAATTGTTTCATCATCCACATGATAACATTCTTGCTTCTTCTCTTCTCTTAGGTGCGTTCACGCGGTAAAGACAGACTTATATACCTCCGACTTTTCTAATACATCGAATTAATCTGCACTGCCATGATGCGCAGACAAATAATATAGAAATCTACGTAAGCCGCATGTAGGTGGGTCATTGTCATAACCCTAAAAAAAACTGTTCATACGAATCATTTAAGACTCTTTTAACATTTTTTAAAAATATGACATCATTATAATAAAGTTAACAAAGCGTACTACACTATACTGTAACAAATTTACTATATATTTATTTATTTATTACTTTATATTATCACAATACAAATGAAAGTCCACTTCGGTGGACCGTTCAGGTCCTACCTTTTAATAGAATGGACCTTTTAAAAAATGTGTATTTTGTTATTTTATACAAAAATGAGTTATTTTCCTAATCTTCGTATATTTTTCTTTTAACATTAAAAGTATTAAAAAAAATAGATAAAAATTAAACACACTTTTTGCATCATTAAATCTTGTCACAATATTTTTTGTCTTTCCGGTGGACATTACTTTCGATCCTGACTAAAATAAAGGAAATGTCCAATGAATGGAACGAAACGTAACATTGAACGCATCCAATATCGTACTATCCCTGCCAGCGTCCATTTTGCCGTGACTCGTACGCAGAACACGTTGTTGCTGTATCAAGAACAATATTTGGTGGTGTCAAAGTTGAGTTGTCTTTTCGGTTACTGCTGTATTTTGGTAAGTAAATCACTACAAATTCATCAAACATTCTTATTAATTAGTTAAACAATTAAACTTTACAAATATACCTTGGCTTTTGACACAACCTATAAACGGCGGGTGGTATGAATGATTTTTAGAAAAAAATCCATTCGGTGGACATCTTTTCGGTGGAACTTTTGTCCACCGAAACGACAGATGTCCACCGAGTGGAATTTTTTCTTGAATAGGTATGGATTATTTTGTTAATATAACTTGTCAAACTGCTTCTGATTACTGGTGTTTTTATCAGGAAAGGGCCAATGACCTATTTTTGTTTCAATTCGCTTGATTTTTATAAATAAATACGGGTATGTTTTAAACCATTGCTTTCTTAAAGCTTTTCTACACCATGTCGACTTGTTAATGTAGTTATCCATACCTACATCCTATAAGTTAAAAATGATTGGTACTTGTAACTGTAATGCTTTACTTGCGATATGGGTGATAATAACATTTCATAAGCATGGTTTTCTCCTTTATGTAAACTTTTTATTTATAAAATCTGATGCTCTTTCTTTGAACAGTTTCACTCTCTTTTCGTTTGTGTGCATTTCTTATTGTGAGCTTTCAAACTATGGCGAAAACGAGGAATGAACTAACCAATAACCAGAAAACGACACCGTGAGCAAAAAACTTTGAGGATGAGAAAGGCGCATGAGAAACTGAAACAAGATCCAGATGCATTTGAAGAAAAGCGAAAAAAGGACAGAGAATATTACTATCAAAAGAAAGCCGAAAATAAAAACTGTACAAGATTAACCTGATGTGCAAAAAATGCTTTTGAGGAAGAAATGGAGATAGGATGCAAGAGGACGCAGTGTAAAAATCAAGATACAAAAAGGGGCTGAAAAGTACATTGCATGCAAAACGCCGCCCTCGAGTCCAGTAACTTTAGTATCATCAAGGCCTGAAATTGGTACCCGTATTGCAGTAAGAAACAGAAGAAGATTGAAGGTCGAGAACAGTTTACTGAAAAAGAAGTTGATGAGTTTAGAATGTAAACTTGGTAAGTATAGAATGCGATTACAGAACTAAAAACGAAAGAATTCACAGAAAACACAAAAAAAAAGAACAGGAATAAAGGTTCTACGAAGGACAAGGAGTTAAGAGAAAATATACAGCAACTTTAACTTAACGATGAATCAAGTCGTCTTAAATCTGGGTAAAAATAGAGACGATAACAACAACAACAATTCTCAACGACTCCCTTAAAATTATAACTGCAAGTATGCCACTGAAACACAATCAGCCTATTTTGACAGTTCAAAATTCCTACCCGGAATGACACACCAGCTCCCACCGAGATGATAAATTCACCAAGTCTAAGCTTGAATCTTATGCACATTCCAGTGGCAAGCCAATGGTCCAGTCCCATTCTGGGCTCGTTGCAGCAACCATTGAATGTTGGCGAGTGCAGTCCATCACTGCTAATTGGAGATAATGTTCATAAACAAATAAGATTTTCGGACGTAATTCTAACAGCTCAGATACGTCAACGTCAAAATTAGAAGCGCCATCAAACCTTATTTGTATGAGTGAACGCGTACAACGCTGGTGGTCTTCTGACAACGAAGACATATTTTGACCACCGAAATGAATTGTCTTTTCGGTAGACAGGCACAAAACATTTTTTATTTACTTCATTATTGCTTTTAGGTGACTGATTGTTTGTAATTATGTGAAGACAGCATTAACATTATTTTTGGTCAAGATGTTAATCGCATTTTATGTGGTTTTTTGGTAATTTTTTGACATTTTAGTCCACTTGGTGGACATATTAATCTTTTCGGTTGAATCGAAATATCGTTATTTCCTTATAAATAGCCTTTTTCGAATTATTGATCTCAGACTGATACTCATTTTTGTTTTAAAGTAAGTAACGAGTAATAATATAGCTTTAATTTTTATAAATTGCGCGTTTCATTTTTTTACGAAAAATATCCCGAGGTTTGACAATGACCCAGGTGCTAAAGGGGGACTCAGAGGGTTCACAGAACAGATCAAAGGGTTCGAAGGGATGTTCACTGCAGTGCGTACTTCATTTTCTTTCATTCTCACGGCTTAGCTGGAATGACACTGAAATGGACATTGTCCTGCTCTTTTCTTTTAGTCCAGTTCCTGGGGGTTTCGTGACGGTCGTAGCGTGATTTTATATAGATTATAGACTTCCTCGGTAAATGGCCTATCTACCAAAAAAAGAAAAGAGATCTAAAGTTTTGTTACTAATATGGTGTGCAATGAAGTTTATTCTATTCTATTCTACCACAAAAAGTTTTTTTCAATTCGAACTATTAGTTCCTGAGACATTAGGGCCTGTGCACACAACGTTTTTTAAAAGCGCCGTTGACGCGCGTTTTTAGAGATACAGACGCGATACGCACGCGAGTGAGACGCAACCTGTAGAGCTTTAATAGGATAAAAACGCGTCTTCGACACATGTTTCTAAAACGCGCGTCAACGGCGCGTTTAAAAAACGTGGTGTGCACATGCCCTTAGTTGCACTATTGTAACTAATTATATTTTTTTTTTTTCAAAATCGAGGTCACAATTGTTATACTTATTATTAGTTACACATATCATATTTTCTTTTAAAATTTCATCCACAGTAAAAAAAATCCTATGTTTTGATGAGTTTAACGCCCCAGGTACTGGACTATTTAATTAATCAATATATCCTCGAATGACGTCGTGCGTCTTGGACGTAGTAGTCTGCTACAGGATTTGAAACGAAATGGGTGAACCCCAGTGAACGTTCTCCTTGTGTTCAAACTTCACTTTTCTTTCATTCAGAGCGGGAATGAATGTATGACGCTGAATGGCAAAAACGTACATTAATTATTGGATCAATTCACTGTGGATTTCATTCAGCACTTTTCTTTCATTCCATCTTTTTTTCTTTTCATTAATTTCGAGTTAAAGATGGCCGGGAAAGAAAGACGTAAATGAACGAAAAATAAATCGTCTGATTCCGCCCCAACACAAACCACTAGTACCATTCACACAGTTACCATTTTTTAACCGACTTCAAAAAGAAAGCTGTTCAGCTGAATGTTTTTTCTTATGTATGTTTGCCGATTTCTCGGTCAATTGTGTACCGATTTTGAAAATTATTTTTTTGTTTGAAAGGTTATGCTTCCGAGTAGGTCCCTTAGAAATATTGTTATGATCAGATAAGGAACTTCGAAGATATGGAACAGAACTACTCATAGGGTCATAGCAGAACTGTCGTAACAAGTAAAATGGTTTTGTTTATACGCGTAGTCGATGACTAACTGAAAGACTGATGAAGCTGGATTGGCTGGAGTTCCGGTGTCTACCACCGGAACTCTGAAATAAACCAATGTAACCTAACCGTGTTTAGGATTATTACAATTGTCATGAGATGTATTCTGGCCATACGGTACCATCGAACTAATCTGATGATAATTGGCTGAGGGGTACTATTTAGTTATGCTACCATCACAACTAAAAAGTACAAAATAAAAAACTTTTTACAAAAATAAAAAATACTACCGACTTCAGATAAAAAAAAAAGTAAAGTAACCTTAATTTCGGAAGTCGGTGTTAAATAACGAAGAAACAAAACTATTATAGAAACACCGATCTCCGGATTTAAAGTTATTTTGCAGGTTTTAGTGTTTTTTTACATAGAAGTCGGTTGTATTTTTTTTTATTTAATTTGAGAAATTACTGTATAACTCCTACCACTACCAGAACTTTATTGATTGCAACCAACGAGTACCTATAAAAAAAAACTGGGCAAGTGCGAGTCGGACTCGCGCACTGAGGGTTCCGTACAAACTTACGTATGTAAATAATTCAACATTCCCGAATGGAGTCTCGAAGATTTTTCCGAATCGATAAAAGTTTTTTTTTGTGACGTAACAACAAATTTTCTGCTTTTAGATTTATTTCTATATCTATACTATAAGACCTTGCTTTTGCCAAATATCAGGATTCTGGGTCAACGGGAAGAACCCTATGAATTTTGATTCATTTGAGAGTGTTGAAATGTATGTTTTTTGCGACTTAAAAGGCCGTATCTTTTTAATTCGTTTTTTTCACAGATTCAAAGGACCGTAAACCTAAGTATATGGTTTTAATTTCAACTGGATAACTCCACGCGTTTCCGAGATAAAGGGTCTTAACAGACAGACCGACAGACGGACGGACAACAAAGTAATCCTATAAGGGCTCCATTTTTTCCTTTTGCGGTACGGAACCCTAAAAATAGGTGTTCCTTCAGTTGCTCTTTGCATTCTACGGCCACGGTACCTCTTTAGAATAATCCTGCAGGCCTAGAAACTACCTCTCGAGCGCCTTTCTCCTGATACCAAACGCAAACAATAATATAAGGTGACTGGCAATTAGTGTACGATACTTAAACACGTGATTGTGCAAAGCCGAAATCGCGAAAAAAATATCAGCTGTTCATTACATTAGGCAAACATAAATGTACTGCACAGCTAATTTTTTTTCGCGATATCAGGTTTGTTCTCATAGTAAAAGATGTTGGTTATCATGAGCACAATCACGTGTTTAAGTATCGTGCACTAATTACCAGTTCACCATATATACATTAGATTATTGATTATTTGATTGATTAGATTTTTTCTCTTCTTGAAGTCAGGTAAAAAAATGATATTTTGAACCTACTGATAGCATAGTTTTTCCAAGAGCCGTGATAGTTAAACCTAAATATAGAAACCATTTAGAAGAATGTTCTAAGAGAATTCTAAGATTGATGAGGGTAAGCTTTTGACCTTAATTACTTGGTATAAGTACCTAATATCTTGGTTCATCAATCTTGTTGATTTAAAAGATCTCGGAAATCCCATTCACATGTATTACATAGGCATATTATACTGATAACGGTCAGATAATAATGACATAGTAGAAATAATTGTTTTTCAATATCGAGAACCCGCGCAGATTTTAAGCACGCAATTTACTGTTTTCCGCACTAGTACGAAAAAGCGCGCGAGCTCACCCTCGCCATAATTTATTGGATTTATCCAATCAGGCTAGTCACCGCGCAGCCCCCATTATGCACTAGTCGCTGGTCAGCCCCCGTTTATTTATTTCTTCGTAAGTTTATGGAAAAACTCGGCTCCATAACACCCTCGCCTTTGGCTCGGGCAAATTCCTCCTCGGTCGCAGTGACAAGCTTTCTTCACTTGTATAAAAAAAAGTAATATGTTTGTATACACAAGGCCAATGCTCAATGCCCTAATCATGATGATGAACAGACACCAGACCAGGTGTGATAAAGGCTCCCCTTTTTTCACTAGGAAGTCGGGCTCAGTGGTCGATCGATTGGTTGTTGCGCTGCGTGTTGCAGCTTCAATTCCCGCACGTAACAAATGTTTGTGGTTCTGATACTGTTTACATGTTTGTGAATACCACAACGATACATGAGTAATTCCTAATGTCAAGCAAAGATTTTTTTTTAAGAAAATGACTTTACCAACAGCAATGCGACAATCATTTTACGTAGAAGTTATTCAACATATCGTAGGGAATAATTTAATCAGAAATCAGAATGATGACAAAAAATATTAAATATAGGTAACTTAATAGGTATATTACATTACACACTGAAAATAATAATACATATGAACAAACGAGTGAAAAAAAGAACTCATAGGGCATCGAAAAATTCGTCCACATCGATGTCAATGGGAAAAGGTAGGATGCCTCACACTTGTATGAGGTGCTTAAAACAGTTTTGATGCAGAGGCAAGGGCCTTACCACGACGTATAAAATGTCAGTCGTGCGAGGGAGATAGAAGTATAGAGCTATGTAGGTGTATATTTCTTTAACAGTTCAGTTCAGGTCGTCAAATGGATCGCATTAAGAGCTCGTGATAGGGCTGGGCCTCAGGGAAGTCTTGCAATGAGCTAAATCTTCAGAAAATTACGTCACTCGCAGTGTCAACGAGCCTCAATCATAAATGTTTTGTCTATGCCAGATGATGGCCCATCCTCACTAATATTTACGAGACAGGCACATCATAAACTGGTCCTGACTTAATCCTAATGAGATAATTAGTAAACAGACATCAGCTGTTTGGATAAACGCGAAATTACATTCGTTTGAAATAGTCAGTGATGATTGTATCTACGTGGAAAATTAGGTAGCGAATTAATGTAACTAGAATCTTTATCACCTGTGTATCCGTTTGTTTATCATAATTAATATTCCTTTTATTTATTTAAATACAGGAACATATTTTTTTTTAAATATATGTTCGAACACCTCAGTGAGGCCGCCGATAAGGCTCTGCATCGGCACCCTGATGCGCAGCTCGTCGCTCTGGGGGACTTTAACGCCTGCCACCAAGACTGGCTTTTCCCATACCAGAGGACCGACCACGCTGGGAGAGAAGCGCGAAACTTTGCAGTATCGATGGGCCTTTCCCAGCTGGTCAAACAAGCGACTAGGGTGCCTGATGTAGTTGGTCATACTGCCAATTGTCTGGACCTTCTGCTGACCACCGATCCGGACAGATGTATCATAACAGTTTCCTCACCACTTGGAACGTCAGATCACTGTCTGGTGAAGTCTGTTTCGTCCTTCTCCCCACCTGACTGCGACTCACGCGGCGATCGGCGAATGTGGCGTTACAGGTCAGCAGATTGGGATGAGATGCGACATTTCTTTGCGTCTTATCCTTGGCAGCAGGTCTGCTTCTCTTCTGAAATTCCGTCGAGCTGTGCGGATGCTATATCCGATGTGATACGTCAAGCTATAGAGTTTTTCATCCCTTATAGTGACGTACCCATCGGAGGCTCAGCTCGCCCATGGTTCAACGCCGATTGCGTTCAAGCTGAAGAGCGTAAACATTCGGCGTTTCTCGCCTGGGTTGACGCTCGTGACCGCAAAGCTCCGGATTTGAGCTCAAAGAAGAGTGCTTTCAACCGTGCTGCCAAGTCCTACAAAAAGGCACTGAAGAAGGCTCGGTTCGACCGCATTACCCATATTGGCTCAAAGCTCTCTGCACAGCCGTCCGGTAGCAGAGCATTCTGGTCCCTTGCCAAATCGGTCGAAGCGAACTTCTGTGGGCCCTCATTGCCTCCGCTGGTAAAACCTGATGGGACACTGGCTCACTCGGCGAGAGAGAAAGCAGGTCTCTTTGCATCTCTCTTCGCCCATAATTCTCGTCTTGATACTAGCAGTGCTACTCCACCGAATCTACCTCACTGCAACACCTCGATGCCCGAGGTTCGCATAAGGAACAGAGAAGTTTTGAGAGCACTGTGTCGTCTAGACGTGAATAAAGCTAGTGGACCAGATGGTACACCAGCAATAGTTCTCAAGGCATGTGCACCCGAGTTGTCTCCTGTATTGACGCGCTTGTATCGCCTCTCATTTAGGACTGGTATAGTGCCCAAATCCTGGAAGCTTGCCAACGTGCAACCCGTGCCCAAAAAGGGCAGTCGTGCCGATCCCGCCAACTATCGGCCGATTTCAATAACCTCTATACTCTGCAAGATTATGGAGCGTGTATTGAACTCGCGCCTCATGGCATACCTGGAAGGTAACGATCTCCTCAGTGACCGACAATACGGGTTTCGCCACAATCGGTCTACTGGGGACCTACTAGTGTATACCACTCACATATGGGGCGAGGCCCTCGAGAAGAATGGAGAAGCAATTGCTGTCTCCTTAGACGTTTCGAAGGCCTTCGACAGGGTATGGCACGCCAGTCTTTTGAGTAAGCTTCCAGCGTACGGCATTTCCCCTGGTCTGATTAACTGGGTAAAAGACTTCCTGAGTGAACGGTCTCTCCGAGTTGTTGTAGATGGATGCTCATCAGAGCCCATGACCACTAATGCCGGAGTTCCTCAGGGGTCAGTTCTCTCTGCAACTCTTTTCCTGCTGCATATTAATGATCTGCTGATGCCCGGTATCTATGGGTATGCAGATGATAGCACAGTTGTAGAGAGATACCTTCCGGGTGCAGTGTGAATAAATAAATAAAGTTATTTATTTCACATAGGCGTACAATCCTACATGGGCACTTATAAAACGTCAGAAGCTAGCGCACGGTTCCAATTGGTCGTTTCCTATGGAGAAGAACCGGTAAGAAACTCCATAGTTAATGGCAGGGTTTCACTCATTAATAACCTCAAACATGAAATTTATAAAACAGTCCTAATACTAAATTAAGAGTTTTTATGAACAAACCGGCTCGGATAGCCAGTTTCGACTATTCCGCCAAAACGTCAAACTCAATTTTGATAAGGAAGTCTCAAACTTTGGCACAAAAGCACAAAAGTAAATTTGACAATTTAAATATTAACAACTGAAGGACACAGGAGGAGTTTTAGTCAGTAAAAATCTTACACGCCGTCTCGCTTCACCCAGAGTGGGAGAAGTCATTTGATGATTTTTCACCTAAAAAATAGTACATTTTTGATACAAGTGCAGAAAGTTTAGAGAGCAGGCAAAGGTTAGAGAGCAGTGGTGGCCGAGTGGTAATGGCTCCGACTTACGGAGTTGTAGGTCGCGGGTTCAAACCCAGCCAGGCGCATTACTTTGTGTAATTTATTTCATCACCACTGCTCTCAAAACGGTGAAGGAAAACATCGTGAGGAAACCGGCATGTCCTAGAACCAAAAATTCGAAGACATGTGACATCCACCAACCCGCACTGGGCACGCGTGGTGGATTACGGCCCATTTCCTCTCCTAGAGAAGAGGCCTGAGTCCCAACAGTGGGAACATGATAAGGCCGACTATGCTATGCTATGCTATGCAGAAAGTTTGTCACTGCGACCGAGGCGGAATTCGCACGAGCCGCAGGCGAGTGTGTTATGGAGCTGAGGGCTGTAGTGACAAAGCACGTGTGTCAAACGACGTTTTTCAATACACTAACGACTCGTGGGGGTTGACCCGCGCCTCGACGTGCGCCCAGCCTAATACGATAAACAATTTTATTACATTAAAATTGTGGCAGGGGTGAGCATGCACACTTTTCTGCGCGGGTTTTCGAGTACATAAAAAGAAAATAATAGGAGTAGTATTGAAAAGTTATTAACTCCAACAATTCCTAACTCGGCCATTAAAAGATGTAGCTCGTACATATCATAGGATCGTCATTATCGCCCTCACTTGATTGTCATAACTTAACTGCTCGACTACTATAGCGTGCAACTCATTATGATTTCCTTTCCTTCTTTCGTGACTTGTTTGATAAAGTTTTTAGTTAATAAACCCCTAATAATTAATAGTGTATCCATCCCGGCCCATTCGTTACAGTTAGTCATTCTCGAACACATTGCAATTTTATTGCAGGTGTCCATGCTATCAAATAAAAAATATTTAAATGTGAAAGATTTTAGCCCTGTTTGGTGGAGAAATTGGTAATTGGAATACTTACAACCGGAAAAAATATAAAGTATCTCACTGATATATAAGTACCTAATATCAAGCTGGAGGGAAACGTAGGTTATTTAAAGAACCAGAAAGAGTGGTTTCAAATAGAGGTAAATAATTAGCTGCGATGTTATTATTTATAGGTCCAAAAGAATAGTTGCAATTAGTGGCTCAATTTTTTTCATTATTTCTATCAAAATCGTAAATAGAAGAAATTTTTTAAACTCGTTTTTTAAAATTATTCAATAATTATTAATTAAATATTAAGTGAGAAACCTTTCAAATCTGGTGGAAGGGAAAACTGTTGAGTAATAGAATAAGGATGCGGACACTGAAATGTGACGTCACCGCTATAAGATTACATGTGTACAAAAGAGATAGCGAGATGTTCCCACACTTCCCACCACGACCGGGCAGGCGTGGGCCCACTCTTCCTCATATCAATATTTGAAATGCTAATTATACTGCTACACTTAATATCGAACATTGATGTTTTTTTCGAAAAAAGAGTTTTTGTTTTATTTATTGCATAAAATTGTGTACAAAAATAAACAAGGATAATACCGAGTTATAAACTTAAACAAAGGTGCTTTGGAGGACTGAAATGTTAGTCTGGCTTACAAAACCTGATGCAAACATAGTTATAAAAATCTTATTAATATAGAGCACGTTGGTTTACCTTATCCCATTTCGTTGTGAATCCGCGGCAGGCAGCCGACGACGCGGCGTTTAATTAAATATTTAATGATTCCCAACTTGCCTTCTCTAAGCTTCACTACAAAGTTAAATAATTCCCGCCAAGCCGCTAGTTTACGTCAAAATGGCGCCATTTTCTTGCTTTAGTTAGAAATATTCCGGTAAAAAGTTGAACTTCATCGTATTGTGTCTTTCGGTAAAATGAATGGTCATAATTTTCAATTCTAGTCGCAATCTACGCTAAACGAAAATAATAAAAAATATTTATAGTGATGACTTTAGCCCGAAATGGCAAAATGGAGCCAGAAAGCAATTTTAAGGGGGACCTTTTTGGCTAGCAGTGGATGTTGTTTAGGAAATAAAGGCATATTTTTTTATTTTCTAACGGAGGTTGCTAACCATACTTTATAATAACGTGTCTTACCTACTTACTTTATTTTTGGTAATTATATACTTTATACTTTTGTATAAAAACTAAAGCATACGAAAAAAAATCTATTTTCAATCTTTACTGTGATGCGTAAAATGAAACACTAATACGAATAATTACTGAACTAATATCGATGCTTTAACGTGAAATACAAATACCTACGTTTCCAAAAATGAAACAATATCTAATAATGAAAAACTGTCGGTGTGTGCACATAAAAAATTGTCTTCAAGAGGAGAAGCGAATATTTAAATAAATCTTTGAAAAATACTTTTTTTTAAATTTAAATATTGTGTATACGTTATTTTTCTTCAAAAACAGTTGGCAACCCTATTTCTAACTGTCCTTGTCAGAATAACTCAAAGTACTATCTGTTATCTAATAGAGTAACTTCGAAGTGTTCCTAGCAATACAAGAACTAGTAAGTTAACAAAACTTTACCGGAACGGGGTAAGCCGTGCACTCAGGATATTGTTCCATCAATCATCGTAAAACAAAACAAATACAGTTTTATTTTTCGTCCAAGTTTTGCTTGAAGTCTATCTAGGACAAACAGAGATATTCTATAACCCGTTTCATTGGTATCAATAAAGGTTAGGTGTTGTGTCAAGCTAGTTAGGTTCTGCCAGCAGCTTTGCCCTCGTGAAAGTCGAAATTTTTTCCTGAAAACATACTAATGGAATATAAAAGGTCCTATATGTTTACTGTTATCGTTGCGTTGTGTCTGTGTAGAATAAATAGTTTTAGTTCTAAGTATTTTATGTCCTATCCACTTATCCAGGTCATTGTCTACACTTGTGCCAAGTGTAATCCAAATCAGTTCAGCCGTTTGAGCGTGAAGTAGTAATACACTCGAATATACATACATATAGCGTTGCCAGGCGTCGGTAAAGTCGGACAGGGTCAGGCTTTTTAGTTGCGTGTCCGTCAGAATTAGGCGGAGTTCGGCCTGTCCGGCTTTTGTTAGCTTTTTTAAATTAGAAAATTTTTTGACTGTCTTCTACTTTATCTTGTATCGCTAGCGTAAGAGGACCGGACTAGCAATTATAGCAGCCAATTTTATTGTTTCATTAGAATGAAAAAATATATATAATGGTACATAATAAATATAATAATGGTCTATGATTATGCTACCAACAGATGAGGATGAGGTTAAACAAATCCTAGAATCACTTCGTAATAACTGTAATGTAGGGTGGGATGGAATTTCTAGTGACCTACTGAAAAAGCATGGAACTATAATCGTGCCTCCCCTGACGTATATATGTAATCTTGCCATCTCCACGGGTAAGTTTCCCAATGTATTTAAAAAAGCAATAGTCCATCCGATCTACAAGAGTGGGGACAGAGGCTGTGTCGATAATTATAGGCCAATAGCTGTGCTCACAGCCTTTTCTAAAATACTAGAACGGGTAATGAACAAACGATTAATGAGTTACTTAGAAAATAATAACTTAATTGCACCAACTCAATTTGGATTTCGCTCCGCCAAATCAACCTCTGATGCGGTACATGATCTCACAGACTATATAGTCACAAAAATGGATAGTGGGGATAAAGTTTTGGGTATATTTTTGGATCTTGCGAAGGCATTCGACACAGTTTGTGTTCCAATTCTTGTAGATAAGATGGAAAGCTTGGGAATCAGAGGACTGACGCTGGCTCTTTTTAAAGATTATCTGAGTGAGCGTACCCAGAGAGTCAAGATAGATGAATTCATCAGTGAAGAGCAACCTTGGACAAGGTTCTGTCCTTGGACCTACACTCTTCCTCATCTACATCAACGACCTGGGTGCGCTCAATCTCACTAGTGGTAAAATCGTCAGTTTCGCTGACGACACTGCACTTTTGTTCAGCGCAAGATCGTGGGGTGAAGTTTATCAACTTGCACAATCAGGGTTCAACACAGTGTACAGATGGCTACAGGGAAATCGATTGACCCTTAATACTGCCAAAACTAAATACATGACTTTCTGTCTAAAAACCAATGGACCAACTAATGTTATTGTAGCTCACACTTGTATAGATGCACCTACAGGTAGTTGTGACTGTGTAACTCTGTCCAAGACAGAAAAAGTAAAGTACCTTGGAATAACAATTGATGATAAACTGAGATTTCAAGAGCACATTAACATCCTTAGTAATAGATTGCGTAAGTTAATATATGTATTTAAAACACTAAGACACGTACTCGATAAAGAAGTCTTGAAATCAGTGTACTTTGCCCTTGCTCAGTCCATAATAAGTTACTGCATCATCACCTGGGGTGGAGCACCAAAAACTACCCTACTGGAACTAGAAAGATCTCAAAGGGCTATCCTGAAGGGTGCTTCCTTTCGTCCGTATCGGTTTCCCACTGAACAGTTATACAAAGAGAGCAAAGTTCTCACAGTCCGACAACTATTCATACTACACACCATATTGAAACAACACTCTCTCTTAACGTATGACGCGTTGCTGTTTAGTGGGAAAAGGCGGTATAACTCAGTAAAACGTCTTCACCCTCATCTAAAAACGACATTTGCTAGAAGCTTCTTCGGACATTTGGGTGGTCATCTCTATAATAAAACTCACAAACTGCTAAACATCTATAATCTCAAAAAACATGAATGCAAAAAAAAAGCTAACAGAATGGCTATTAAAGCTAAACTATGATGATACCGAGCATATACTAACTAATATAGTCTAATCATTCTTAGGTAACTAAAACTAGAACCACACAAACGCACATACACACACATGCACACATTCACACACACACACACACTACACACACACACACTACACACACACAATATGCATATAACATATTAACACTACTTTTTACTTTAAATAAAACACATTATTGTCTTCATATTTTACTGCATTGTCAGCGCGTTAGTACACAATATAGATAATGTAAAAGTTAAGGGGTGGGAACCTGGTGTCCACACAGGCCTAGAGCCTAGCTTAGGCATCAATCCTCATCTCCTACAATATATTTTTTGTATACTGATTATAATTTATGTTTGAAAATAACTGTATATTGTAGTGAGAAAATAAAATATATATTATTATTATTATATTATTATAATAAAAAAGTCGAGTTTGACTTTAATAAAAATTGTCGGCCATATTACTGAAATGTCCGGCTAAATTGGCGGTCTGTCCGGCTTTTCGGTTTGAAGACCTGGCAACCCTACAAACTTTCTCCTTTTTGTTTTTAGTGTGATGTGTCTGATAATGGAGTATGCAAAATGCCAGAAAAACCACTCAAAGCAAACTTGCTTGCAAAGAACGACTGTTCTTTATTTACGGGTTTTTTTGAAAAAGTTACCGCGGCCCCAAACGCACAAAGGCAACTAAAGAAACACAGGTGGGGTTAGTCAGTAAAAGTCTGACGAGAATCTCGCTCCATCCAGAGCGGAAGAAGATACTTGATAATAATTTACCACCCAAAAAAAACGCTATGTGGCCTAGTGATGCAACGGAAGTGTCTTAACGGAAACGGAAACAGATTTCAAAAGTAAATCTTTACGGATGCGGAAGCGGAAACGGAAGTGGAAGTGTTAATGCTATGAAGAAAAAGCGAAATTTAATTTTTTTTAAACAAAAGAAGGTTTACGTCGTATTCACGTCACGAGCCGCGGTGATGCGCACCTCGCTGTATTCTTCCGTTTAAAGTTCAGTTATAAATTTTGCGGAACAGAAGCGGAAACGGAAGTGAAAAAGCTTGCGGAACTTCTGCAGAAGCGGAAGCAGAGTTCTGTTGCAACACGAATGTGGCCTTAGCGTAAAAGTCATCTAGTAGGTACCTAAATAATTTCGAAAAATGTACAGCTACAAACGAACGAAGCATCTTCCAACTTCTCAGTAATTAATTGAAAACGTTACAATTTATAATTGATTGGATTAACTAGGGATTAACATTAGTGACTGATTTTGTTAGAAGGTAAGGATCAATTAAGTATAAGTTTATTGAATTAGGTAGGTACTTTTTGATGGCCTGCAGACCTAGCCAAGTTATGATCGTTTCGTTTCGAATCTCTTTCTACAGTCGGTAACGCCTCCAATTCCTTTGTTCTGCCCACGTGACTTAACGTTGAAATGATATCATTCCCATACATTTGAAGTTTTCTACCAGCGTTAACGATTGTAGAATTATCAACTTGGCTAAGTGCTCTGAATTGGTCATGGGGCGTAAGTTTTTGGGATGAGATGCTGATGAAGATAAACGTCAGCGTCTATCTTTTAAATGATATTTCAATAATTGTTTTTTTTTGTTTTTCTCTGTGTATGCAATTAGGCAAGTTTAGAAAGTATTTTTCACAGTCTCTTTAAGTCCCATTAGAATGCAGATGTAACATATTTTATGGTTTTGTAATAGGGCAGCAAAAATATTGAGTCAGCCTTCTCGGCAAGCTTCGCTGAGGTAGTACACTTAAAGGTACTACGGTAACATTCTCAGCTCCATTTTACCGAGAAAGCTCATATTTCAATGATTCCACATATTATTGTTCAGATGTGAGACACTTGAGATACAAAACTACACTACCGCTAAGTATTAATTTGCGAATAATTAAAACAGCCACTGGACTTCAATCGAAAAACTCGTCGTATTTTGTGTGTGGTCACGGCATTATGCTATGCTGACCGTTCGGCCGTTTTGCACGGATGTGGCGCATATACCTTATAATTTGTTAGTTCTAAATTTACACCTTGTTCCGCCAAATAAAATGTTTTTCTTTCTTTTTCTATAGAGTCTCGACAAAACTCAATGAGTGACTTAAAAAGAATCCAACACTTTTTATAATCAAATTTAATCCTTTTGTCAATTTCCACAAGTCTTAAAAAGATAGGTAGTTTATTTGTCTAATCTAATCAGCCAGTACGTTAATAAAGGCAGTTTCTCATACAATCTCCTTCGAAGTCACCTTTTTAGGGTTCCGTAACTCGAAAGGAAAAAACCCTTATAGGATCACTTTGTTGTCCATCTGTTTGTCAAGACCCTTTATCCCGGGAACGCGTGGAGGTATCAAGTTGAAATTAATACTCAAGTCTGCGGTCCCTTAAAGCTGTGAAAAAATCAAACTTCAGAGTTAACGAAAAAAAAAAAGATTCGGAAGTTTATGTCGCAAAAAACATGTATTCGTAACTGTCAAGGGAATCAAAACTCATAGGGTATACTACCCGTTGACCTAGAATCCTGAAATTTGGCATGAAGCAAGATCTCATAACACAAGTATAGGGAAAAATCTGAATTCTGTAAATTTTTAGTTACGTCACAAAAAAAAAACAATTATTGCGATTCGGAAAAATCCCCGTAGAGAATTAAACTTTTTTCATAGGTGTAAGTTTGTACGGAAACTTTAGTGCGTAAGTCCGACTTGCACTTGCCCGGTTTGTACCTTGGAAATCATTAAAGGAGGGAGGAGGAGGGAGTGTCTGACTTTTACTGACTAAATCCCACAGGGTTCTTCAGTTGCCCTGTGCGTTGCAGGGCGACGGTACCTCTTTCTAACGATCCCACAATTCGTGATCTGAAGATATTGATATTATAAATATCTGTATATTCTTGACCTACTTAACATTTTATTTTGCCATTAAAAAAATCAAATTGACAACAGTAGGTACAAAAAAAAAACCAAATCACACTAATATTGTAAAAGCAAAAGTTTATAAGTATGTTTTTGAAAACGTTTACTCCTTCACACCCAAATGGCTGCAAGGATTTCGATGAAATTTGGTACGAGGATAGCTTATGTACTGGAATAACACATAGACTATAATTTATAGAGATGGGAAGTACTCCTTTTACTTGGGTGGTACCGCGGTTAGCAGCTAAAAGACAATTTTATATGCGTAAAATGCCTATTATAAGTGCCATGCTGACATGACGTAATTTAAGTTACTCATAAAGTACTTGTGTGTTTTCTTTTCAATATCTAAACCGCCATTTGTGATTAACGACCATCTTCAACACATTCTAAGAAGCAGATAAGTACGAAGCAGATAAATGTTTGTTGTTTAAGCGCTACCCGCCAGATTAGTGGAAATATGACACGCTCGCGATCCGAGCTACTATGGGTTCATGTGACCTGGTTATCCACCTGTGACGTCACGCGATAAAGTTTCGTAAGTTTGTCTTGTAAACGCTGATTAGATGTCAATACCTACTTAAAATTATTTGATAACTAACCACCCGCCCCAGCTTGGCACGGGTGTTACAAATCTTTGAAATTCTCGGCTTTCTCTACGAGTAATATGCAAGTATGCACCTAGTTAGACCTTCCTCATGAATCATCTATATTTCAATAAACGAAATACCACTCAGTGATTAATCTAAATCTCAGAAACACATACAAACTTAAAATTTAGCAGGTAGGTTAATACGGTGTAAGACATCCTAAGCTAAGCTACGAAACGATTTTACGAAACTCTACCCCTAAGGGGGTAAAACGGGTTGGAAGTTTATATGGAGAAACCTAGTTTCACGCGGGCGAAGCCGCTGGCAGAAGCTAGTTCTGTACATTGATGTAAACCATAGACCTTTCTTATATCTAAGGTAAACTATATGAGAATCCGTTCAGTCGTTTTTAAGTTTACCGCGTTCATACAGACAGACGCGGTCGGGGACTTTGTTAACATGTAAGCATAAGCATAATCAGCCTATAATGTTCCCACTGCTGGGACGCAGCCCTCCTCTCTAGGACAAGGAATGGGCCGTAATCCACCATGCGTAAGGATTTTAGTATTTCGTCATTCCAGAACCTTTTGGTCCCATCGACCATCTGTTCTGCGAGTAATGGGCGCTGCCACTGCCACTTAAATTTGGCGATTCTTTGGGTTTTATCGGTAACCTGCCGTATGAGCGCATCGGAAGATGCAGCATTGGAAGGCCTCCAACAAGGTGGACCGATGAGGATAACCTAGTCAGACTCGCGGGAATCCGATGGATGCAAGATGCACAGGACCGTTCGTTGTGGCTACACTTGGGAGAGGCAGGTACAACAGTGGACGTTGTGTTACCTATTTTATGTGTGGCAGTGGCCGTAGTGGAAGTAAGTACTACTTACCGAGTGCATAACCCCTTTGCCTTTTTATTTGCAAATGGATTAGTCCCGAGTAGACTGAGGGACCTACTCGGCACTAATCCATTTGCAAATTATGGTCACTCTTAATTTTTGTTTTCCTTTTTCTCTTTGAATCCGACAGTCTCATATAATGAAAAGGAAAAAATCTTCATACGCGTGTGTGTGTGTATGTTTATTACTCCTTCACGCTCAAACGGCTAATCGGATTTGGATGAAATTAGGCATAAGTGTAAAACTTTTATTCCTGGAGTATGTTCCCTTGGGTTAAATTTGTACTTTTCAAGGGCGATGCCGCTGAGAAAAGGAACTATTCCTATACTAGTATATCTCCACAGATGGGGGGTTCTCGGACGGTTCCAATCTTTCATCGTTGTGCGGCGTCTCTCCGCAGACCATGTCCCACCTTCCATCCTGCATCACGTGCTCTGTTACCTGTTCACGTAGGGACCTGATGACAGCATCAGCAATGCTCAATGCCATTCGCATTGCCGTGGCCGAAAACTGGGCCAGACAAAGAATTTAACTAGTTTTGCCAATGATACGCTAAGAAGAAGACTATACTAGTTTTTTCTGGCGGCCTCGCCTGCGTGGCCTGTCTTAACGCATGTGAACTGCGTTTTCCAGGCTAGGACAAAGCAGTCTATGAATGAATAAATTATAGTTTAGTTTCGTGTGGAGATGTTTGTAATACATAATTTAATTAAAAGAGTGTCCATGGAGTTTTTGCACATTCTTCTCTTTTCTTGTTGATTGACTTCTTGACAATGTAAAAGGGCTTGCAAATGTTTTTTTTTACTACATGCTTTGATACTGTCACTGGAAGAAACTGACGTAGTCGCATTCGCAAATAATGTAAAATGTTTTTAAGATTTTCTCAACTTTTAGTACTTTTCCAAAATTTTAAGACAAAACAAAAATCAAGAGAAAAATAACCTATAATCCTTCTGTCACTCTCGTTAGGAGAATATCTCTATAGATTAGGTATCTTCCAACTACCTGATAGAATCGAAACTGTACAACTAAACTGCCGAACTAAACTGTACTAATCAGTAACTAAACAATATAATAGTTACTCTAAAGTTACTGCTAGATCCAAAGCAGGAACAATTTCAAGTGAAGTTTAAGTTACAAAGTCGAACTCAAGAGTCAAGACTAAAGTTATGCATAAGTTATTAGAAGACATCAAACCATGCTCCAAATCGAGCTCACTGGGGAATGGGGGTGCTTCTAAATGAAGACTACAGTTTCTAATCAAGTTAGTATTCCAAGTTACTTGATTGTTTATTGATTGATCCATAAACTACCTTAAATTATGCATATATAGGAAACTGATAGATACTCTTTTATTCTTCGACTGAGTGGAATCCTTAGGGCTGATTTTTCAATAGCTTGATAACTTTTAACTGAACAATAAATATGGCCGTTTGGCGTTTTATATTTCCTACAACAAAACTGTTAAACTGCCATTTTTATTCTTCAGATAAAAGTTATTTGACTATGGAAAAACTGGACCTTAGTTCGAAAAAGATAGTTTCAATTTTTATTAAAAGTTTTAAATGTAAGATTTGGAAATAAAAATACGTCAAATATTTAATTTTGTTTTAGTGACTGACTTTAAGTTGCTACCTAGGTACACCTAATTAAATAATTACTTTAAGAAAACGTTTTCAATATTAAAGTGAATATTCATGCGAATAACAAGCGACAGAACAAATATTTAAACAAATGTTCTGAAAAAAAAAACTTGACTTACCTTTGACAAGACTGGCCGAAAATAAGCACAGCACTAAATTAAACACGATTACAGTCTTCATTTTGAAATATAAAAAAAAACACTGGATTTAAACAGAGAACGTTTTCACTTTTTTGATATTTTGAGTGTCTGTTGCGGTCATAGTTATTTGTTAGTCCGTTTCGTGAGGAGCAGATATTCCGCGTTACTTTGGCACTGCCTTACTGTGTAATGATAGCAGCAGTCGGGTCAGCTAGCTGATAAGATTTCTGCGCATGACACCGCGGCGACTGGGGTTATAGTTCAACGGGGAAAACTTTTGAAAACAATCTTTTTTTTGTCATTAGTTAAACAGGATGTTTGCGAACTAATAAGGAGTGAGTAAGAACTTGCTTAGTAAGAAAAATGATTCAAGTTAGGTATTATAAAACGAGACTACTTCTGTAATGTCTGAGTAGCCATCGAACACTTCGTGTGTATAAATTAAAAATGTCACGTTAATTATCCAATAAATAATTAATCTATGTACTGTAATGATCGTAGATGATAAAAAGGGTAATACGCCTTTGGTTGTACTTAGGATTTATTCTTTGAAATGAATCTTTTACATTACTTTTTTTTATTAAATATTCGCGACGCGCGCCGCGTCGATTGACTGCTGTGTGATTCTAGAATCTGACTTTATATAATTTTCTTTATTTTTGGACTGGAATTTGTGTTAATTCTTTTATTTATAATGTATGTAGTTACGTAGGTACCATGAGTAAGATACTAAACCGTATTAAGGCTGAGGGATTGTTTTAAAGATTACCGCGGCCCTGGCACGCCAAGGCAACTGAAGGAACACAGGTACCCACCTGTGTTCCTTCAGTGTTAGACAGTAAAATTTTAACTCTTCCGCTCCACTCAGAGCGAGAGAAATTATTTGATGAATTCCCATGACCAAAAAAATATCAAAAAGGTCCTGAAGAAAGAATATCTAGATCTACAGAAGGCACTAGTGATGTAACGAACATTTGCATTCACATTCGCAATCGTGAATAATCGCACATTTTACAAAAAAAGGGTTAGGTCCTTTTTTTTAATTCCAATAATAATCAGAATATTCCTACTCCTAAATATTATATCATGTGAATTACTTTAAAGATTTTACGCTGAAAGAGATTACGCTGTTTGTTCATCTTAACTACATAACCAGAGGTCGGAATTAGGTAAAGCTATTGAAGTACTTATACCAATTTCATACAACGAAAGAATAATGTGGACATGCCTCAAATCTCAAGATTAATTTTAAAGAGCAAGTACATGAATAATTCTACCTAATTCCGACCTCTGCAGCTCTGCTCATAACGTATCACAGCGTGTCCTGTACGTAGTTTCTAAGTAGCAAGCAGATGCTGCCGACCCAGCTGTGTGTCTACCTACCTAAGTTGCATCTAATATTGGTATCTAAGTCTATAACGGATATCAACTTGCTTTCCTCAAGATAAAGAGTACCTACCTACCTAAACTCAGATTCGGGGATGCTTTAGAGCTCCGTAATCGTAACCAAAACTATCGGATCGGATATGTATTTACATATAATAAATCTGTAGAAGTTTTTAGTTGTGCGCGCATCACGTAAAATATACGAAATCGATGTAAATAACTTTTATACACCAAAATGGTGTGTAACTTGATATATTACTTAGGCTTTTTTCATTGCAATCGGTTAACTATATCGAAAGATATACTACATTCATTGACTGTTAGGCTGTACGAAGTTCGCCGAGAAAGCGTTTAGTTCGAAATAAAAATAACAACCGATATAAAAGTTCCGAGTCTAAAAGACAGGTTACGGCAAGTTATTGTTTGTTTTCACTTGCCAAACAAGTGATAATCTAGACAAGAAATAGAAGTCAATCTTGCTTTTTGTCCTTAACCGAAACTATCTAAAACCAGCGGACAAACCGAAATAATTTCGTATCCGTAACTGTTTCCGAAATCGGTACACTTAATATTATTCCTTTATCCGTCTCCAGAACCGAAATTTCATATCCTTAACATTAGTATTCAGTTCCATAGTGTGAACAATGTATACTTAATTGCTTACTAATTACCAGCATCGTGTGCTCAGACACGCTCGTGCATGCATTGTAAAAGTACACATCCCTGGAACAGAAGCAACGCAGCCTGCACTAATTAGAAGTAATGAGTTTACCGCAGTTAGGAGAAAGCGTTGTTTTAATTGTGTTTATTTTTGAGAAGCTGTACCAAACAAACGGACGCTCTGCCCACATGTTAATCTTTAATTCTATAGGGTTCCGTACCCGAAGGATGCCCACGGGACCCTATTACTAAGCCTCCACTGTCCGTCTATCTGTCTGTCCGTTTGTCAGCGAGCTGTATGTCATACCTAATCCGTTAGAGGTAGAGAGTTGACATTTTCACACAATTTGTATATCTATTGCTGCTACGACAGCAAATAATAAAATTAAAATAAAGTATAACTTCCGATGAGGTTATTATATTTACGCCGTTTGAGGTTTTCTGCACTTGTAGCAGCCGCCCCAGCACAGCCTGCCGTACTCAGAAGATGGGATGGCGCAAGGGTGTCGACACATGTTGCAACCCACACCAGAGGCCTACCTAACTTCCAGGGCATTATGTTCATGCCGTCTGGCCTCTTTCCACCGTCGCGTACCAAGCCATTGGGTTCTAGAACAGCTGGCACCCCGACGGTGACAAGAGCTCGACGGATGATGTCATTAATGCTTGCGTGCCTAGCTAAGCCGTTTGGGGTTGAAACACTAGGGCTATGGGGTCCGAGCGCTCATCGAGTTGTTCGTGGTATCAACAAACAACTGGTCGACTCTTCGCGTGAACAGAGGGCTGGACTTTTCTTTGGTCAAATAATCGGCATTGCTATCCAACGTGGCAATGCTGCCAGCGTTCTGGGCATTTTTCCCATTGATATCGATGTAGATGAATTTTTTGATGCCCAATAATTTATTTTCCTACCCGTTTGTAAATATTATTATTTTTAGTTTGTATCAATTCCTATTTAGTTATTAATACTTATTAGTTTTGATGTTCGTTAGCGTAATTGAATAACAATCACGCTAACTAAATAGGAATTTATACAAACTAAAAATTCTTGCTTGTTTGTGTTTTGTAAAAAAAATAAAAAATAAAGTTAAACATTAAAATCGAATTTGTCGGCGTTTTTAGCTCGATTTCAATATTGTAGTACGGAACCCTTCGTGTGCAAGTCCGACTCGCACTTGGCCAGTTTTTGAGGACTGTAATGCTTTTTAAAGCTGCGCATAATCTCCCTGTTCAAATGTGTAATCCCTTGAGTAATTAAATTGCAGACGGAAGGGCCAAAATCTTGGGTGAACCAAAATTAAATATGAGTCTTGTGTTATTTTTAAATTTAAATGTAATGTAATTTTAATATTAGCACAGCATAGTATAATCAACCTTATAATGTTCCCTCTGCTGGGGCTCATGCCTCCTCTTTAGGAGAGGGGAAGGGCCATAATCCACCACGCGGACCCGGTGCGGGTTGGTGGATGCCACATGTTTTCGAATTTTTGGTTCTAGGACACGCCGGTTTCCTCACGATGTTTTCCTTCACCGTTTTTGAGAGCAGCAGCAGTGGTGATGAAATAAATTACACAAAATAATACGCCTAGCTGGGTTTAATTCCGCGACCTACAACTCGTAAGTCGACGCCATTACCACTGCCATTACCATTAAAATATTATGGCTGAGTCCTAGCTGAGAGATTGTTAGAAAGAGTTACCAAGCCCTTGGAACGCAAAGAGTAACTTAAGGAATACAGGTGGGTTTTAGTCAGTAAAAGTCTGAATCTCGCTCTTCACCCATAGCGAAATAAGTAATTTAATAAATTGCTACGCAAAAAAAAATGTAGATAGTAGCCGCGGGCGGTATGTTGAATTCCGAACGAGAAACAAAAGTTGCTAAGTTTTAATCCCAAACACAGTGAGGGATTTATGTAATTAACTCCCGAGCACTGCGAGGGTATAACTAACAAAACAGGTTAAACAAAACAAACAATACAACAACAAAAAACAATAAACACAACTACAATGCTTAGATAATGCGTTTGATTGAGCCACAGTTATCATCATAGGCTTGATGCTTTCGACCCATATTATATGTATAAGTTAGAGTCATCGCACCCAGTTTCATTCTTCAATACACTACACCCTGCGGACTATTAGCGCCCTTGTCTTTAATATTCGATAATTTTTCAATTCTTCCCTTTCAATTTCAATCGTCATCCATTTCACCTATATTATTTTATTAAATTACCTCAGTAATCTTACTAAAAAAAAATCTTACTCGAGTCTTGAAAATAATCTTTACTAAATAAACATTGACATTACTGGCCACTAAAGCATTTCATAATGCTAAAATTACTTATTAGTTGACATTACTATGTTCATTAACCCTGTGTTATCAAATACAAACAATTTAGTGTCAGCCAATTCAGTGATTTTAATTTGAGATACAAACAATAGGTATATTTGTTTCCTCTATTTCACAAGCTTTAAAAACTGTACAGTTAATAAAGAGTAGAATTTCCAGCCGAAGTCTGTGTTTCTTCATAGCTATAATAGGCGATTTCTTGGCATGAGTGCTCCATCGTTGACCGCATCTGCGCTTACCATCACGTGATGGTAAGCGCAGATAATGGTCAAGCAACACTGCTTTCGTTGAAAACTATGTAAGACGACTAAAAGGAATTAGACACTGACAGTTGTTCAGGATTTACGACGTCTTAGACAGAAGTTGGGAAATCTGACATCAGTCTTGCCAAATGGTTTTGTGTTACCCAGTTACTGTGTTAGATAAGATAAGAGAAGATTTATCTCGTTACACTAGAAGATTATGTTAATTATTAGTTCGTTGAGTGTAGTGTATTGAAGAAAACTGGGTGCGATGACTCTAACTAATATAATATAGGTCGAAAGCATCAAGCCGACGGTGATAACTGTGGCTTAATCAAACACATTAGCTAAGCATTATAGTTGTTTTGTATTATTGTTTCATTGTTTAATCTGTTTTGTTAGCTATACCCTCGCTGTGCTCGGGAGTTAATTACATAAATCCCTCACTGTGTTTGGGATTAAAACTTAGCGAATTTTGTTTGTCGTTTGGAATTTCAAAATACCGCCCGCGACTTAAAGACGAGACGACTTAAAGAGTCACATAATCAACATAGTTAGAAAATGTCTAGGCAGATAGGCAGATGGTTAATTCAATTCACGGGTTCTTCTTCTCCTTTTCGTATTTTAGTTAATGGTTGGTGGTGGTTTAGTTAAACGGTTTGAGCCCTGTAGTTGTAGTTAGGTGGAGGCGGAAGTACCAGACGTTTACCACGTTTACCGAATAAAACCCACCCGTGTTCCTTTAGTTGCTCTTTGCGTTCCAGAGCCGCGGTGACCGTTTCGAACAATTCTGCAATTCTTCACTTATAATATGTTCCATTTCCAAATTTATTTTTTCTTCATTTTAAAGGTTTTTTTAGTGTTCCATACCTCAAAAGAAAAAAACTGCGCAAGTGCGAGGCGGACTCGCGCACTGAGGGTTCCGTACAAACTTGAAAGGTAAATTGCGGTTTACGATTTATGACGTAATAAAAAAAAACTACTTACTGGATCTCGTTCAAAACAATTTTCGGTGGAAGTTTGCATGGTAATGTACATCATTTATATTTTTTTTAGTTTTATTATTCTCTTATTTTAGAAGTTACAGGGGGGACATACATTTTACCACTTTGGAAGTGTTTCTCGCGCAAACTATTCAGTTTAGAAAAAAAATATATATTAGAAACTTCAATATAATTTTTGAAGACATATCTATAGACATTCCACACGTATGGGTTTCACGAAAAAAATTTTTTTGAGTATCAGTTCTAAGTATGGGGAACCCCCAAAATTTATTGCTTTTTTTTTCTATTTTTGTGTGAAAATCTTAATTCGGTTTACAGAATACATCTACTTATCGAGATTCAACAGTATAGTTCTCATAGTTTCGGAAAAAAGTGGCATACGGACGGACAGACAAACAGACATGACGAATCTATATTTAGGTTCCGTTTTTTGCCATTTTGTTACGGAACCCTAAAACCAGAACCCTTATAGGATCACTTTGTTGTCTGTCTGTCCGTCTGTCACAGACACAGGTCTACTTAAAACTGTGAAAAAATCAAACTTCTAAGGAAACGGAAAAAATTGATGCGGCAGTTTATATCGCGACGAACGATTTCGATACTCTCAAGGGAATCAAAATTCATAGGGGCCACGGTCACTCTTTCAAACAGCCCTTGCAGGCATCAGGCCGATGCCTGGGCCCCGTTCAGTTTTACTAACATCTTTTTGAGGCGCTGACTCGGGCTTGGTCCTTAAAGGACGGCTCGCTGGAAATCACCCTGAGAACCCCGACGACCGGAGAAGTATAGATTTAATAGTTTGTATTGATTTGTAAATAAGCATAATGCGATACCTTGGTAGATATTTAAATGGGATCTATGTAACGAGTACACAGTTGGGTAACTGCTTATCGCTCGCACTTGACCCATTGACCGTGCCCAATTTCCAGTCGGGCTAAGATGCGCGTTTGTTACTTTATGTTGTGTGTGAAATGTGTAGATACTATCTACACGTTTTACTAATAGCGTATTAGCACGCTTGGTGATTGTTTTGATGATTTATAATTAACTAGCGGTCCCGGCAGACGTTGTTCTGCCCAAAAGCGGGATTTAGTAAAAAAAAAAATTACCCTACTCTACCCTACTCTACCCTACTCTACCCTACTCTACCCTACTCGTTAAAAAGTACCCTATGTCCGTCTCCTGGTTCTAAGCTACCTCCCCACCAATTTTCAGCCAAATCGGTTCAGCCGTTCTTGAGTTATAAACAGTGTAACTAACACGACTTTCTTTTATATATATAGATTATAGATGTTAGATTTAATAAATTAGGATGAGCGCATTTATCGCATTGGGGATATAAAAACTGGGTAAGTGCGAGTCGGACTCGCACACTGAGGGTTCTGCACATGCTTACCTATGTAAAAATTATAGTTCAATTCCCGAATGGAGTCGAGAACATTTTTCCGGATTGGAAATTTTGTTTTTTTGTGACGATACAACAAATTTACTGTTTTCAGATTTATGCCTATACCTGTGCTATAAGACGTTGCTTTATGCCAAATTTCAGGATTCTGAGTCAACGAGAAGTACCTATTACAATAAAACGGCAATTTTATACTTTAACCCCTATCTGCATAATAGGGGTCCTTTACACTCTGTCCCGCATAATTCTAAATAGTTTACCACTCTTGCTCGTTCCCTTCTTCCTGCTCGTCGTATTGTGCTGGTGCTGCCGCTGCTGCTGCGGAGAACCTCAAGCGGTGGAAATATAATAATAACCTTGTCGGAACTTATATTTTCGAACCGTTTGGGGTTGAAACTCTCGGATCGTAGGGTCCGAGTGCTCACAAGTTCAAAAGATCTGTCGAAACGTCTAGTTGACACTTCGCGTGACCCAAGGGCCGGCTTTTACCTCGGACAGAGGATAAGCATTGCCATACAGCGTGGCAATGCCGCCAGTTTTTTGGGCACATTACCAGTCGACAGCGATATGGAAGAGTTTTTTGACGCCATATTTTAGTTTGATTTTAGTTAGTTGTAATTAGCGTAGGGTTTTTTTTTTATTTTACTGTAATAATATAGTTAGTTCAGTATGTATTAAATGCAAATTATTCATGTAAATAAATAAGTTTACCACTCTGGGAGCAGTCATTGTGATTTTTTGGGCCTTTGCCTAGACTACAAATATCACGAACAAGAGATAGGCACATAGAATGTTCGTTATTGATTTTGTTAGACAGTTACTATTAGATCAGATCATTTGTAAACACTTCAAGAACACAACGTTAAATTACTTATTCAGACCGCGATATGATTGCGTGATCAATAAACGTTTATCATATGGACATGGTTGCCTATATAGTCACATAGTCACCGACTATAAATAAAATGTCTCACCTTATGTGCAGATCCGGGAAATACGCAACTTGTATTAGTCATACATTTTGAAATGGATCTCGGAAAGAGATAGTTTTCCAAGAGTTATCTTACTAGCATTAATACTATACATATATATTTACATACTGCGGAACGAGGTCTAACACGCCCCGTATGTGTCTTCCTGGCGATGCAGCGAAACGCACTGAAGAAATAAAATTTTATATGTTTTCTTTTAATTTAGAAAAAAATACCTTTTAGTTTCTTAAACGTAACGGAGACTAATAAGCCCCTTACCGCCATAATGATAGTTTTCAAAAGAGGTATTAAACGCCTCGTACCGCAGAAATGGAAATAATACAAAAATGAGAGCAGTTGTCAACGCGTTATAACCCACCTGTGTTTCTTCAGTTGCCCTGCGAGTTCTAGGACCACGGTAACTCTTTCGACAATCCTGCCGCTCTGGCAGGAAGCGATAGAGTTAATTCCGTTTTTGTACCTGACGGAAAGATGGTTACAGAAACATCCGATGAGTCAAAACAAAAATATCAATCACCCAGCCTTGACCTTCAAGCCTCTGTGAAACAGTTTTCTCTCTTAACCGCAAGGGATCTGACTCAAAAATGTTACACAGTGAATGTGTAACATTTAAAGGACTTTTACGCCGAAAATGTGGACATAAGATCTGAATCACGATATCGAACGGGAATACCAAAAAAACAAAACTGTGCTAAGTTCATCAGTCACAGCAAGGATGGATCGTGAAATTTTTGGGCCCTAGGCTAACACTACTTGGGGGCCTACATATTCAAACTAATTGGCATTCTGTCAAAAATCAGTTATATATTTTTCTTTTTAGTCAATGATCTAACAACGCAGAAATGTCGTCCTAGTGGAACGGGAAACCTTCAACTGATCATGAGTTACTAAGACCAAGTTTTCACCAAATCAGTAGCGATATGAATGACTGCTTCCATAATTAAAATAGTAGTATACCACTTTTCCTAAAAAGTTTTTTCGGATAGATTAAGTTGTCTTGTAGATTTTCAATCAGGTGTGGGGGCCCTTTATATCCAGGGGGCCCTGGGCCGCAGCCTATTTAGCCATTAGGTAAATCCGGCCATGAGTCACAGTAGTCATAAAATTACAAAGAACTGACCACATTACTAAATAGTCTAATCGAGTCATCATACCAGAACCTAATTCTTTTTTGTTACGTGGGAAATAATCAAATGACTTCTCCCACTCTGGATGGAGCGAGAGCAAACGTCAGACTTTTATTGACTAAAGCCCAGTATTTCTTCAGTTTTCTGCAATCCTGCGGAGGTACATACATAACCTGTCTTTAAATTTAAATCCAATATTTCTTCAGTTTTCTGCAATCCCGCAGAAGTACATACATAACCTACCTTTAAATTTTAAAAAATAAACACAAAACCTTTTCGCCAGTAGGATAGTCAAAAGCTCATCATCATTAGCATCCACAAGTCTGACTTGTCACACTGAAAAGGCTGCTTCTCTTTGGTTGGTCCAGTGTCTAAATTTAAATTCCTACGCCAGGCTCTTAAAGGTCTACACTCGTTTCTCAAAAGGTTCAACACCGTCTGCAAATCTCGCTAAATGACCTACATCCAGTTCTCGGAGTAACTTCTCTTAGTTACCGAAACTTACCAGGTGTTTTGCCCAATGGCGGAATCATGTGGACAGTGAGTCTCAGGGCCTTTACAGTCTCCCCAGGGTTGCGTCCTAACAAGCGCTGTGCAGATTAAAGTTGTATATAGTACTTCTGGGGTGGTCTTTTAAGAGTTTACGAGACCCACATTCCATGTGCTAATAACAAAAAAAAACTCCGCACTCTCTGGCTTTTCCTCAAAAGTTCTTTTTTTTTGCGTGTGTTATGGGCGAAAAATGTTTCTTATCAACCCTCCTCCTTTTCTCAAACAATTTTCTATTACATGACAAACGCGGGGTTCAATTTCGATTGAGCAAAGTCGTTTTATATAAAATAATTGTCGAATATCTTGATGCCCTTTTACAATAATACTGAAATCTGCATCCGCATCCGCATCCGCGGATGTGGCTCTCTAATAATCCGCATAACCCTGACTTGAATATACGAGTATACAACAGCCCGAAATCATCTACCGGGCAGCTGCCCACCAGACATAACACCCGTCTGGCCGGAGGATCCTCCCTTTTCAAAGGAGGTTTGCGGGACTTCACTCTCTGTTCCGCATACCTCTAAACTGGTGACCCTTGACAAAAAACGTCAGTGCAGCCTTCGTGCAGCTACTATTTCGTGACGTCATCATCACTTCCACAAGCTTTCGAGCAGCGAGCCATACAGCCAGCACCCACGGCTTTAAAGGGTATCCTGATGACCACCAGCATGACTACCTGGTCATACCTGGTCATCCCACTCAGCCTCATCAGCGACCTTGGCGAAGTACACTGCACCTTCGGCTAGTCACATGAAGAGCTATGAAGAACCTCTCCTGGTCGACGCCAACAATCAAGCCCTACGTTACAAGCACCGCTCCGACTCACTGGAGCCTGCAGCATCATCCCGACTCACTGGGACATTATCACCCCGACTCAATGGGGCATCATCCCGACTCACTGGGGCATCACTGCAGACAGTTCCGACCCACCGAGAACTATGCGGCATTCGGTTCCGACCCACTGGAACCAACCTACCACTGGCCTGGCACGCATCAAGAAGCATCAAGAACCATCGATCTCCGATCTCCGGAGGGGAGTGATATAGCAACATCTATGGCGTCACATAAGAACTAATCCTGCATCGCGCAATCAAAGTTTTCCGCGCGATTTGAATATATACGACAGCCCGAAATCATCTAACGGGCAGCTGCCCACCAGACATAACACCCATCTGACCGGAGGATCCTCCCTTTTCAACGGAGGTTTGCGGGACTTTACACTCTCTCTGATATACTCTTTTTTTACACAACAAAAGACTTTGGATTGCTGATACGAGTACTTCAAGATCGTTTTCTTATTTTATTTAATACTACAAGCACATAAAGATACAGAGGCGGAATTAATGTCTTAGGCGTTATCTACCAGTCAAGCTTTGGGGCTTTAAGGTAATGCAGAGAAAAATAGTGGTAGGTGCAATAAAAAAGAGAAAAAAAAAAGTGTTTCCTTTCATAATTCAATACAATATTAGTAGCATCATTTGTCTGGGAAATATACGGGGCCTTCAGAAATACTCTGCTTGTTATTATGGGCGGTAAACGTGTTATGATGTCTGTTTGTTGAATGTCAATGTGACTACATTAGCAAAGGAAATGCCAAGAGAATCGTTTGTAGGGAAAATTGTTATTACCTGCGTACCTAGACTGCCTACTCGACGGTCTGCACTGGGCAAATAAAATTACTAGCCAGGTAAACTGTACAGACGTTTGTTATATTATCTATGGCACTTTGTGTTTTAAGTGGCAGTGGGTAGAGCACATTGCTCGAAGAAAGATTCGGTCGATGGGGCCGAAAGGTTCTAGATTGGCGACTGTAATGGCCTCTCATTTGGTGGACCGATGATGCTATATGATATATACCGATGACGCTGATGGTGGCACGTGTTATTGGGTCATTCAGGTCCCTTCAAAATGGTTGAGCTGAGTGTGGTTGATGCACGCGTCATGCTCGTGAACGAGTGCCGTCAGTCAAGACTGGTCATCTCTTAGCTGCCAGTGACTTAATTCAATTTCTATTTTTTTAAATTAGTTTTTTTTTTTTAATTATTATTATTATTACTTATCTACATTGTGCTCACATATTAGAAGCGACAAGAATTATGTAACCAAGATTTATGTAACTCATAATATCATTTAAAAGAGTGTCCATGGAGTTTCTTGCACGTTCTTCTCCATAGAGATCTACGCTTTGGAACGTGCAATTTAGCTTCACTTGTATTTTTTTTGACTGACCGACATTTCGACAATTCAAAAGTGCCTGTAATTGGTCTATGTGAAATAAACGTTTTTGATTTCTGATGACTTGGTGAGCGTCGCAGGAATCCGATGATCCTTGACCCTGAGACCTTGACCATGGTTTTGTTCACTTTAAGATCCACTCTTTTGGAAGTTGTGAGGTCATCGAGCATTGTACTGAACTGCTGAGGTCCTTCATAGTCTCAGTCATGACTACTACGTCCGTCGTCAGGAAATCGAAGGTGAGTGAGTGATGTACTCGCCATTAACATGATGCTTAGTCCTGCCAAGTCCAGGGGGGTTACCATGACGAGATATATCAGACCTATTGAATTACACTAGTCTCGTTGGTTAGGACATTTGACCCACTTTTGTTTTCTGTATTTTCTCACAGAGGTTCCAATGAATTAGAACTAATGTGGGACTCATTGCACGAAACAAAACTGTCGGTTTAAAAGATACACCTGTGGCTATCCTCTAAGGAATCCGGCGTGGTATTATGTTAGTGGTACTTTTATACAACATTTAGCACGGCACACTTACTTGCGTGCAGGTTAATTGAAAACTGAACCTGAGCGGATTAAATTATGGTTTCTTTCATCGCCACTTATGTAGAGCGCCTTGTGAAGCAGATTTGTAGTAATCAGGTAATAGAGTACACTCAACGTTCATTTATTATTGTCACTTGTGCAATTTTGACTGGCCTGTTGTTCCAGTGGTTAGTGGTCCTGACTGCTATACAGGAGGTCGTAGGTTGGACAAATGTTTGTGTGATGAGCACGATCATTTGTTCTGTGCCTAGGTGTAATTTATATATAATATGTAATAATGTATGTATTTATAAATATACAAACATGTTTATCAGTTGTCTAGTGCTCAGAACACAAGCTCTGCTTAGCTTGGTACTCGACGGCGTTGTGTGATAGTTGTGGAACATTCTTATAATTACCAATTATATTCGTAGATTGTTGACATAAGTATCCTCGTCTAGCCTAGTCATTCTATACTGTCACTGTCATTACTGTCATTCTATATTTTACTGTATGAGTGAGGTACGAATAAACGTTTTTTCTTTCTTTCTATACAATGCTGAGCTCGTCTAGGCCCTGCATCAAATATTTAATTTATCATTTTTCTCTGTATATGTGTGTTTTGCGGGCGCGCCATTATTACAGCAGCAAGTATCTTCTTTGAGGAGTAGCTCAAGTGACACCAGGGTGATCACACTTTCCCCCTTATGCAGGTCCTCACCGGACATGGCCAGTTCAGAGGTTCCTGCCCCGGATTCAGGCAGAAGAAACGCCCGGGTGTACCTATTATGCGGATCGCCCGGAGAACACAGTGGAGCATACAATGGAAGTCTGCCCTGCTTGGGTGGAGCACCGCCGTGTCCTCGTAGAGACGATCGGTGACCAGCGCCCTCTCAAGTCTGGCCTAAGTTAGACACATGGTCCGGAGCGAGAAGGACTGGGAAGGGGCCACCTCTTGCTGCGAAGCAGTAATGCGAGCTAAGGAGATGGCCGCAACCGTGAGGGAATGGACTTCCTAACGCTCCAGTCCACCGTCACAGGAGACACTCCGGGTGTCGGGAGTCGCGAGGCGATTCCCGGCCACCGTAGGCGTGGGCTTGCAGATGACTAACAATGGGTAAGCTGGCCGTCTGACAAGGACCGAGCCTGAGTCGATGCCGCGTAATGTTCGTGCACTCAAAGATATGTCCGCAAAACCGAAAGGGCCCAGTAGAGCCGGTGCATGCAAGGGGTGCGAAAATGTTTGAGTTACCGTAGCCCTGGAACGCAAAGGGCAACTGAATCGCTACCCTGCCTATTTCATTTCTATTGTTCTATCTATTACCTATAGCTATCGTTCTATCCAATACCTGTTACAAATTCATTTTTCCATCAATTGCCTATTACATGCCTATTGCTCTTCTATTATGCTGCTTAATACGTTTTAAACTGTAGGTAGTGGTTTTGTAATAATTGGCGATTGAAGACTGTTTTGTAGGGTTTATAAAAATAAAACATTTACTAAAAAAATATTTTATTGTGATTTTGAGAATCATTGTAACCCCCACCCAGAGCTAGCAGTTATTGAAAATTATAAAAAATAAAATCATTAAATATTTCACAACTTTTCTTTTCGTCTGCTTCTTCTCTTCTTGTTCATCTTGCTTTTGTTGTTTTATTTCCTGACCCCCCTATTGACCTTTCCGTAGATCTCGGGGAAGGCTTCCTTGCAGTGAGGGAGAGTGTCCCTCACTCTGTCGTACAAGGTGTGGTCGAACATGCGTCGAAACTCGTCATGGGTCGTGTACGTGTCTGCGTACAACATCTGGAAGCCGTCGTGTTGGGATACGAAGGCCTCGATGGCACGAGTTGATGGTACCTGTAGGAAATAGAGTTGTTAGATTTTAGGTTAATGTGATTAGGATGTCACATAGACACAAGTCCAGAAGTCTACCCCCATCTAAAGTAAAAAGAAGGTGGAGACGAAAAGAACCAAAAATAATTGTGGCGTTAAGATCTTCTGTCAAGAACCACCTTCAAATTTCAAACCCGCTTCAAACTTTTGAATTTTCAATATATAATTTATATCAATTAAAAAAAAGTGAAGCTAAATTGCACGTTCCAAAGCGTAGATCTCTCTGGAGAAGAACGTGTAAGAAACTCGATAAACACTTTTGAATCACATAATAATACGTTTATTTCGAAACTTGCCATATCGTGTTAGTAACAATTTAAACTTAGAACTAGTGTTAGTAACATAAAAAAAAAAAAAAAAAAATAGGTACTTAATCTAAGCTGGGTGAGACCCACCGAACCTGGGGAATGTCTATTTGACCGCGTGGAGTCGTATCCACCGCCCCAAGATCGGAGAGTCCCACCTATCAGCCAGCTTTCTGAGAATGGTGTTGGGGCTGGCACGTACCCGGCATAGCAAAGATGCACATCTTTTGCGCATAATGCACGAGTAACTGACGCCATTATGAATTACATAAATCTTAGTTACATATTTCTTGTCGCTTCGATTATGTGAGCACAATGTAGATAAATAATGGAAAAAAAAGTAATTAAACAATAGAAATTAAAATAAGCCACTGGCAGCTAAGAGAGCGCCTGAACGACACTTTATGCAGGGAAATCAGGCCATACTTAAAAACCAAAGGTCTCGAAACAGCAGGCAGCAAGTCCTACCGTACGCGCTTTATCAATCATCAATCCGTTCATTACTCTACACGGCTACGCACACCCCACATTTTGCAGGCATATACGTCGTCGTACTACCAACCACTGCCAAATACTGGAATCCATAATATGCTAACGTAGCTCTTAGAGTCAGGCCCGATATCGATGCGCAAAAATAGTAAGCTATCAAAATACGCTTTTATAAGCGCTCCTTGATGCTTTATGAACCTTGGTTTTAATTTCTGCACAAATATGATACGAGGACTTCATCTTCTTGACGTCATCTATAGAGAACGGCAGATTTTTAGAAGCTAATCCATCTGTTAATCTCACATGGGAATATGATGGATTAGCTCCTAAAAGTTCAACTTCGTTGACGTTGGAGAATCGTATTTTGATTGTCTTTTGTATCATATACATACGTGACATCATGTTATCCAGACAATCTCAGTCTATGTATATATATATATATCTCATCGTTCTGTTTCATTCCTTAACACGACATTGGCGTAAGTTGCTCTCTTTCTTGTGCGACGCTACAAAGACTAAGGTGGTTACCATGACGTTCAAAGTCAGATTGTTTCATTTCTATTTCAGTGTGGGTAAGAGACAGAGCTATACAAGTTGTCTAGCGCCATCTCTTAACCTCATGGTAACCCACTGTAGCGATAGATGTCGCTACACCACTAAGACTGTCTGAATATCGAGTAGTGTAATAGACCCTTAAGTCGTTAAAAAATTCATTTGCTAAACGTTGCTTTGTGTTTACGTCGCAAAACCCTTTGTTTGAAGACTAAATGCGAAACTTTTTGACGACGGCATCGTGAACATGTGGACAGGCTACTATAAGCAGATAATTTCCATTTCAAATGTTCTAATCATGGTAGTAAGTCCCCTCTTTGAGGAGGGGTGGAGAGGCGTCACGGTGGCTTCCACCTTCTGCCTGACGTAGGTTCTCACCGGACATGGTAAGTTCGAAAGGTTCCTGCATTTGATATAGACGGAATAATCGCCCGAGTGCCACCAAGATATGGTAGAGCATAAGGTGAAGGTGCTCTCGCTCCATCCTAGAGCGGGACAACTCTAGTCTCTTTGTCACCTCGGAAAAAATGGCAAATGTGTAATGGTACTCACAGTTTCATATCCTTTAGCTTTCGGCACCCCATAGACGCCGACGTCGACGAACATTTGCCAATCGGCTTTAGTCTTGATCTTCAGCTGACCAGGGTGGTTGAACACTTTGAAAGGACACAGCCAGATCGGATATACCTGAACAAATAAAACAAACCAATCAAGATAGTGATTATTAATGAAAGAGTTCTCCAACGGTTTCACCCGCGTCTTTGGTTACTGTTCCGCCATCCTTGGTCGTAACTTTATGTTATGTATAGCCTATTGCCTATACAGCCTCTAGCCTTCAATATTAGAAGAATTTTTCAAGTAGTTCCTGAGATTAACTCGTTCAAACAAAGTCTTCAGCGTTATATAATATTAAGTATATGTTGAGCAGCATTTTCTGCTCTTTGTCTGTAGCTCTTCGAGGACCATGTCCTTAAAATAAACACAAAAAAAAACAAGCAGACTTTCTGTCGTTTGCCTGTAACGACTATCAAAGATCTGTGAATAACAACCGAGACCAACGACTTTACGTGCTTCCCGAGGTACGGGCTGTCAATAGGTCATGAATACACTTACGTGACACAGTATGAATTGATAAATTCACATTGGTATGTTACTTGCTCGGATTCGAACCCGACCTCATGTACGAGAAGCGGGTGCATTAAGAGGGCCCGGCCCGACCCGTGTATCATCAACCTAAGCTTGGTTCATCCAACGCAACCTTTGATAAAGAGGCAATGCAAAGAGAGAATGAATGAATGCTCCGTTGACGTTTCGTAATTCTGTCTTTCACTCGAATAATTCAGAAAACTTTTTCCAGGGAATACGTGTTTTTTATAAACATTAAAAAAAAACATCATTCAGAACCTGGATAAAGTATGCAAGGTTTCTTTATAGTTGTATTTACCTTATTTTTTTAATTTTTATTACTTTATGAAGGGCCAAATTTCACGCAAAATACTAGATTTTCAGAGGTCTTTAGGTACTGGATTAATTATCTTAGGTACACATATTTATGATTTTATTTCAATAGAAACCTAGATAAAATCCACAAGATATATATGTTTCCTAAATATTTAGAGAAAGATGATTTTTTTTTTTTTTTCGGTGGGAAAATCATCTTATGACATCCCCGCTCTCGGGCGGGGCGGGAGATAGTATCAGACTTTTACTGACTAAAAACCCACTCCTGTTCCTTCGTTGCCTTTCGTACCAGGGCCGAGTCTTCCTTTCAGAATCAGACCCTTGGCCCCAGTAGGCTTCGACCCTGCTGGGACCCTACAGTTGCTGACATCTCCTTGAGGCGCGCGTGGAACAGCACGCGCCGTTAACGACTTGGGCTTGGTCCGGAAGGTTACCGGACGGTCGGACGGCAAGCCACCCATTGCTCGCCGTCCGCAAGCCCGCGCCTACGGTGGCCGGAAATCGGGATCGGAATCCCGGCGGCGGTTGGGGCGTGAGGACCGCTGCCTCTCGCGATCGGCCGCCTCCTTTGCAAGCATTACTGCTTCGCAGAAGGAGGCAACCGCCTGCCACTCCTCCTCGCCTCGGACCATGGCCTGTACCAAGACCCGGCGCGAGAGATCGCCGCCGCCAATTACCCCCACGAGGAAACGGCGTTGCTCTGCCCAAGCGGGGCACACCTCCACCGTATGCTCCACCGTGTCCTCCGGGCGGTCCACACAGTGGCGACACCCGGGCGTCGCTTCCGCACGAATCCGGTGCAGGAACTTCCCGAACTTACCGTGTCCGGTGAGGACCTGCGTCATGCGGAAGGTAATGACGCCGTGTTGCCATTCCAGCCACTCCTCAAAGAAGGGACTTACCGCCATAATTACGGCGTGCCCAGCACTGGGTTGCGATAGTCGCTGTCGCCATTCCGCCATGAGATCCCGCCGGAGTGTAAATTACTAAAGAATATTCCTCGGACAGGACGCTCTTAACCACTGGGACATCACGACACCGCGACTACTTGCTAAATTCTAATTATAACAAAATAAAAGTTGAATAACCTCTATCTCCTTATGGAACACCTCGATACTCTTCTCCAGATGTTCAACAGGCACTAGCATGTCTTGAATCACGTGTGCCTTCTCATACAGCTTGGCGACCGCTTCTGGTTGTGTCAGCTTCAGCAACGAGACCTCGGGGGGCATCAGCCAGCCGAGGAGGTAGCGGAATATCGGGTGGTTGCCGAATGGGATTATATCCTGAAATTAAAAACCAATTATATATGATATTCAGAGGATTTGACAGCCAAGAAGGCGATGACATCACGATGACGTAGGGAGTAGAGGGGGCAACATAACATAAGCGGTGTGCACGCTTGCTTCGGTCACTTTTGTTTGGGAACTCGGATGCGACAGACGTGTTTAGATTATAACTCAATCATTTCGGTGTAACTGTTTTTTGATTGTTGGTCATTTTAAATTAATAAATATTTCCAGGTAATCAAATATAATGGATAGTCCATAGGATTCGAGCGAAACACTCAAATGGACCTGTAGACCGAACAATACAAATGTTGACGCCAAACTGACCATTTTTTTTTGCTGTGGGTAATCATCAAATAACTTCTTCCACTCCGGGTGAAGCGAGAAGGAGTATCAGACTTTTACTGACTAAAACCTCCCCGTATTCCACCCAACCATCCAGCAGCTTTAGCAGTGATAGTAGTCCAGTATGAGCGATTGTTGATCAAGTAACGCTCTAGTTGAGTGAAAAAACACTGCGTACCATTAGCCGGTGAGGTTGGACTCAAAGCTATGAACCTTATGCCTACAACTCAAAGAAGAAGCTCCTACTATGTCTGTGGTAGTGTAGTAGTCTCTCAGCGAGATGTACTCGACTGCTGAACTGTTATTCATCAAGTGACGCTCTACTTGAGTGAAGAACCCCTCCGCGTACTACCATTAGCCAATGGGGTAGAATTAAAAGCTAAGAGCCCTTTACCTGCAACTCCCAAAAGAAGCTCCCACTATGTCAGTGGTAGTATTCTCTTAGCGGTTGACTCGACTGCTGCTCTGCGTTCAAATTTGAGGTTGGAGTTAACTCTAATGACGTCATGAGAGTAGATAGGCACTCTACACTCGCATTTTTGAACGTAGAGTTCAACTGTCAATGTCAAGCAAGTGTCAATATAGACGCTTACACCAACCTACCCTGCTCGGAGTTAGAATTAGTTGGGTTAACTCTAGGGTAGCTCGAGTTATAAAAGAACGACCCTGAGTTGCAACTCGAAGCATTTATGAACGGATGGAGTAGCGACTCTACCCTACTCTGGTTATTTTTTAATGCAGGGCTGAGCGGTTGTTGATCAAGTGACGCTCTACTTGAGTGAAAAACTTTCCGTTCCGCGTACCATTAACCGAGGAGGTTGGACTAAAAGTTATGAACCCTTTACCTGCAACTCCCAGAATAAGCTCCTACTATGTCTGTGGTAGTAGTCTCTCAGCGGTATGTACTCGACTGCTGAGCGGTTGTTGATCAAGTGACGCTGTACTTGCTTGAAGAACCATTCTGAATACCATTTGCCGATGGGGTTGTACTGAAACACATAAATCAATAAAATATTATACGAAACTGATAGTTTTTAAATTTTACGAGGGGTTTGAAGAACGAGAAACAAATGAACATGCTAAAAGAAACTACAAAATCTGATAACACTGGTTAGTATTAAAATAAGAGCAAAATAATGATAATATATATTATGTGGATTTTTTTTAGGCGGGAAAATCATCTAATGACAAATCTCGCTCTTGGGCGGAGCGGCAGATAGTGTCAGACTTTTACTGACTAAAAACCCATTCCTGTTCCTTCTTCGCCTTCGTCCCAGGGCCCCGGGAATCACTTATGGTGTTTTACATGGAACAAATGCCTATCAGACCTCTATAACCCAGTTGTTTACTGGGCAACACGTTAATCCTTGGGTAGACTGATGGTCAGTCTTACTGGCGTCAGATTACCTGATATAGTCTGTCAAATATCTATGAATGACAACTGGGACTGCATTGGATTGCAGTTTTTTTTTTTTATGAAATAAAATATAAACTAATGCTTGACAGCGATCCCACCTGAAGGTAACCAATGATGGAATCGTTGATGGTAAGGCACACTAGTTTATTAAGAGCCCATTCACTCTAGCCTTGAAGACACTTAAATTATAATCGGACGGGAAGACCGCAGCAGGCAAATCTTCAATAAGTTCCAGTCCCAAGATGTTCGCTGTTTATGAGACCGGACCGTCGAGGTGTTAACAATGTAAGGGTGTATACTCGCCGTACGTTGGATGGTCGATGGTAGAAAGGTGATGGTGGAATCAAATCATGTAATTTCCGCGCACACTCTCCAAAATGCATCCTGTAAAATTTAGAAAGGCTGGCTACCCTACGTCTGTGCTCTAGGCTTTATAGATTGGACTTGACTTAACTCAAAAATTTGCCTCTTCGCACGCCTTTCCACTAAGTCTAAAGTTGTTGGACGGTATTTTGCAGCACCAGCTCAAATGTAGCTACAGTACCTATTCCTCACACAATCGGATCTGCAGTTGTTGTTGTTTAATTTTTTTTTTTATTTGATATAAGCTAGTGCTTGACTGCGATCCCACCTGATGGTAAGCAGTGATGCAATCGTTGATGGTGAGGCGCACTAGTTTATTAAGAGCCTATACACTCTAGCCTTGAATACACCCGAATTGTAATCGGATGGAAAGACCGCAGCCGGCGGTCCAGTCCTTCGATGTACGCGGTATAAACGAAGAGGCGAAACGCTTAGTTAATATAGAAATTAAACTTAATATAGACCTTGCCATCATCACCAATTTCATCTGCCATATCGCCCGTCATGAGCACCCCCGACTCCTTAGTGTACAGCAGGGCTTCGATGAACTGATGCGGTTTCTCCTTCAGTGACTCTTCTCTGAACTTATGTGACAGTTCTGATAGTTTGTTGTAAGGGTGGTATTCGAGGCGGATGTATCTGAGAAGCAAAAACAAAAATTAGATGCGGGACTTTAAAGTGAGAAACTACGAGGCAAAGGGAGTATGCTAATGATCTTTTTATTATTATTACTATTATTGATAGGCTCGCGTCGGACCGCTATCTCACCTGATGGTAAGTGACGATGTGGTCGAGACCCCTTTAATATTGTCCTTCCTTACTACAACCTTCTTAGTTATCAGGAAACACAGATTCTAACAGGGAATTTCACTCCTTAGCTGTACGCACAATACCTAAATGTTTTCCCAAAAAAGTTTGCGCATATGGGTGGGATGTCTACTATATACTTACCGGTAGCGTATCACCGTATGTCTGGTGGTTCGATGATGGAACGAGCTGGTCGGAGTTAAATTGAGCAATTCTGATGCACACTCCTCAAAATCGAAATGATAGAAAAGCTCAAGACTTTGGAGTTTTGATTCGACGAGTGAATGATCATCGAATATCTTGGCTCGTTTCTAAATCGATTCAATTGCAAAGTCAAAGTCAAATAATTTTGTAAGTAAGTTTGGTCATTACCGCTTAGCCCCATACGAAAATTGGCAATGAGTTTACGTGTATGTAAATCATGCATCAAAAAGACTGGGCTTTTGTTGGCTAAAAAATGATTTCATTTATGATATGGTATAATATGGGTGCAAGGCAAAGTGGGCGGTGCCCACCCCCATGTGGTCAAGCCGTCTGACATCCACCCTAGGATGTTAGGCTACCGATTTGAAATTCTATAATGGATGCCAAAATACTGATAACTTCACACAAAAATCAGAGGCCAGTACCGAAAAAAAATAACTTTTCACACAACAACCAGAGGCCAGCCCCCTAGCCAAGTTACGATCGTTTCGTTTGCGTCGAACGTGACGTCATCTCAACGCTCAGTCACGTGGTCAAAACAAAGGAATCGGAGGCGTGGCCTACTCGAGGCGTTCGTACGTGCTATTTTCTTTCTAAGCTAAAATTGGGGGAAATTATTTATAATAGAGGTTATAATTACTTTTTAGCTGGAACAACTTTAATGACTGCCGACGTTAGAAATCCAAGCGTGCCATAAGACCAGGGGACTGCGTAGAACAGGTCAGGATTCTCGTCCTGGAAAATGTTACAAATTAATAACATAAATAAACATAAGTTATAGTTAGGCATAGTTATTAATAATTTATATTATTATCATATAACAACGGATTCTGTCAAAGTCAATATGGATAAGTTAGACAGTCTATTAAGTATAATTATTGTCCTAGACAAACAGCAAATGATATTTGCTTGCTTAAATCGGATATTCCAGTTTATTGAACTTAGTCAAATTATTTATTTGAATACAGTGGAATGGCCGATTTTAGCAAATATCATTTCCCATACGCTAAAAAACTGGGCAAGTGCGAGCCGGACTCGCGCCCTGAGGTTTCCGTACACACTTATATAATAGTTCAATTCAAAGATTTTTCCGAATCGCAATTTTTTTTTTGTTACGTGACAACAATTTTACAGTTTTCAGATTGATTCCCATATGTGCTATAAGACCTTATTTTATGCCAAATTTCAGGATTCTGGGTCAACGGGATGTATGAATTTTGATTCCCTCGAGTGTCGAAATAAACGTTTTATGCGACATAAAAGGCCGTATCTTTTTTTTTCAGTTAACTTAGAAATCTGATTTTTTTTACAGCTTCAAGAGACCGCAGACTTGAGTATATGGTTTTATTTTCAACTCGATTCCTCTACGCGTTCATGAGATAAAGGGTCTTAACAGACAGACAGTCAGACGGACGGACAACAAAGTGATCCTATAAGGGTTCCGTTTTTTTCCTTTTGAGGTACAGAACCCTAAAAACAAAATAAACTAAAGAAATTGAGTTCAGCCCCACATAGCGAGAATACGGCCACGCTCGAACTCGTGTCTGTTTAGAAGAAGACGGAAGAAGTAGCGTACCTTGCTGCAAGTAACAACAGATCCATCAGCCAACACCAGCTCGTACTGGGTACAGAAGTGTTGGAACAGGCCGTAGATGTGAGAAGAAGACTCCACGCCGGTGCCCATGACCAGCCCTCCCACTGTCAGCTGGTCTAGTTCTGGCACCACTGCTAGAGCTAGGCCTAAGGGCTCTAGAGTACGGGATAGCTGGCCCATTGTGACGAGAGGCTCGCATCGGACTGTCTGAAAAAAACAATAAGGATTTCAGCCTTTGATTTCTACATTTTTTTTAAACTCTTTTGTCGCGCTTACAGTTGTTCCGCCGTGGTAATAGTACAAGTGCTAAAGTGGAATATGTACACCAATCAGAACTGAATGTATGGCAGAATGACTGGCAAGACAATGACATACTTTCTTGCAAGTTACAAGCATATATACGACGCTTTATTTTAAGTTGCGATATCATCAAATGACTTCTGCCGCTCTAGGGTGGAACGGAGGGAGTGTCAGACTTTTTTAAAACCCACCTGTGTTCCTTCAGTTGCCTATTGCGTTCCAGGATCACGATAACTCTTTCGAACATCCTGCATCTGCCCCCCTAGTCAAATTACAACCGTTTCGTTTCCATTCTCTTTTCGTCGACCGCCTCGAGTAGGCCACGCCTCCGATTCCTTTATTCTGACGTCATCTCAACGCACAGTCACGTGGTCAGAACAAAGGATTAGGAGGCGTGAACGACTCGAGGCGATGAACGAAAAGAGAATCGAAGAGAAACAGTTGTAACTTGGCTAGGGGGCTGTTTATCGTTCATAATTATGCTCTTGTCGTAAGTAATTTGGGGTCGCCACAATTCGATTTCCCTCCCCTTAAGTAAAACCACGAATAAAACATTGGTATGTAAATAATCTCCCAGACATTATCAGTTTCGGGTCATATTTCATCCAGTTCCTTTATCATTCATTGTTGTTTTATTCAGAATCTCAAACGATTTGAATTGACGTAGGTAGTATATTGTTTTGTATTTTTATTGCTTCGGTAACGGTAAAAAAAGTTATGGGCATTTTTTTAAATAATATTGGGATTTAGATTTTCACTGGTTCTGATTTTATAATGTGAGAATAAATAATTTATTTACGGCTACTGGTACCTAGATAACAACAGCGAGTAACAAGTACCAAAATAGTGGTAAATAAAGTAGTTCTTCATTACTTCCTTAAAGATGCTGAAGTTGGAATAAGCTGAACTGAGAGGGTAGTATTGATGATTTTAATGATTATAAAGGCCACCCGACATCCGAACACCATCACCAGCTCCCCTAGCCAAGTCACGGCCGTTTCATATCGATTCTCTTGCGTCGAACGCCTCAAGTAAGCAACGCCTCCGATTCCTTTGTTCTGACGTCATAACAACGCTCAGTTACTTGGTCAGAACAAAGGAATAGGAGGCGTGGCCGACTCGAGGCGATCAACGAAAAAAGAATCGAAATGAAACGGTTGTAACTTGGCTAAGGGGGCTCATTGCTCGTTGACCACTTGTTCTCGATAGGTGGTCCACGGTTGGATGCCGCGTGTCAACCAGTAAACGTCAAGGATACCAAGATTTGACGACAGTTAGTAAAAGTCACGTAGTCAACGAGTGGACATTGTGTTGTCAGCCAACAGATGAGTAGTTTATCAAGGAATGACGGGAAAGGGTGCAGTGTGTCGCTAATTCATCGTCTACTCGCGTGAACCACTCGCACACAGCGCTGGATCCTTTCGGGACTAACTAACGCGTGGCCAACGCAAGGCAAGCGAGCAAGAGACGGGTGACCGCCGAGTGGTCCACTCGCCGTCCGCGCGTATTCAGCTCGCGGGCGAGACGTTCCGGATTGGATGTAGTGAGCGTATATCCATAGTACTCCTTACAAAGAACAGGTACTAACCGCTCGGTGTAAGGTGGCTCTAAAGTGCTATGACCTCAATCCCGTAAATAAATTCGTGTTACGATTGCAAATCATATTTTAATGAATATATAAAACCTGACTTTAAATTTCGCGGGCTGGCAATTTCAAAACTCAAATCTTAAAAAAGTCAACCTTCTAAAACCTTCTCACCATATTCTCCGTATCAACCTCGAGCACATCGACGAGATCAACCTTGATGTTGGTGAAGGTCTTCTTGTAGATACCCTGGCGAAAGGACATGGCCTGCCAGGCGGGCCGCGCGGTGCAGAGGCGGGTGCTTCGGTCTCCTGTTAGCCAGGCTTTTATCTGAAAGGGGTAGAATGAATGGGGCGTTAGTTAGTTACGAGGTAGCATGTGGGATCTTAGGTATAAGTGAAGCTATGTATGTTCAAAATAGCGCTTACTTTTTTAATTAATTCAATAATAAGGATACTAATTAAACAGACTTCTTTTTAATAGCATTACTCGCCTCAAATCTAAATTGCCTTCTAAATTACAAAGTTAGCCACAATTTGCGAGCGCTTGAATGACACTATATTTCTTCGATGTCTTCTATGTAAGCCACTATCTAGACGGTTATATAAAAAACAAAATAACTACGAAGGCAAAGGCGGGAGTTCAGCTCCACTCCGCTTTAACCTGCTAACCTAACCCATCCGTGTCGGAGTGCCTACAATTCTGAACTCGCTTTCCTCGCTTTTGGACTAAGGATATTTAGTTGGCGTTGTAAAAAAGACGAATTAGTTTATAAAATGAGAAGTTGATCACGTAGCCAATAAAGAAATGTGTGGCTTGACTTTACTCTCTGATAATAATAATAATAATAACGTTAATTTCTCACCACAAGCCAAAAAATACAGACAATATTACACCGAGCACCATTAGCTGACAATTTTTGGTTGTGGATTGCTGGTGCCTGTGATAGGTATAGTAACATAGCAGCTATAGAGGGTGTATAGTTCCATCCCCGAACAACAGACGTTTTGACACGTCATGATACGCCCTCTCATCCCAAATTAAACCTGAATAAGACTTACCTATAATTTCTTACTGAAAATATTCATATTTGTACGAAAGTTTTAACCCACAATCACCAATACCCTGAAAACCCACCTGCTTCTGAACATCTTTGACCTTCCTATCGTGCATCTTGGGCGCGCTGTTCATCTTGAAGACCACATAGTTCCTTAAGGTAGACCAGAGCTTCCACAGTGCGGATATAGGAAGCAAAGCCACCATCACCACTATCCAGCGGTGCTCCACCAGGATGTACTCCGCAAACGACTCTGTTTCTATCGCCGTCATTTTGAAGATTTCAGAAGACCCTGAAGAATATAAACATTCACTTGAACTTACCCATAACAAACCTACTTCAAGACAATGATGCTTTTTGTGTGTCTGTGCTTTTGTATTTTTTAACCGACTTCAAAAAGGAGGAGGTTTTATGTTCGGCTGAACGTACGTTTTTTTTTTTTAATGTATGTTCACCGATTTCTCGGTCAATTGGGAACCGATTTTAGTCCCATACAAGTATTGTTGTATGACCTGATCATGAAATTCGAAGATATGGAACCGACTCCTCATAGGATTACAGCAGAACTGTCGTAACAAGTAAAATTGCTTTATTTATACGTGTAATCGATGACTGACTGAAAGAATAGGGGGAATATATTGAACTGATCTGATGATGAAGCCTGAAGTTAGGCACCGGAACTCTGTAATAAATTAATTTAACCTAACCGTGTTTGGTATTATTAGAATTGTCATGAGATGCACTCTGGCTGTAAGGTATTTAAGTATGGCTACTTGGGTAGGGGGTACTTTTTAGTGGTGGTACCAAAACTAAAAAGTGTAACATAAAAAACTTTTTACAAAGAAAATACAACCGACTCCAATGTAAAAAAACACTGAAAAATGCAAAATAACTTTAATTTCGGAAGTCGGTGTTAAATAACAAAGACACAAAACTATTATAGAAACACCGACTTCCGAAATTAAAGTTATTTTGCACTTTTCAGTGTTTTTTTACATTGAAGTCGGTTGTATTTTTTTTTGTAAAAAGTTTATTATCCTGTAACGCGTAAGTATGTAGCAGTAGCCGTTTATCAGCTGTAATGATGATAATGATAATGAATAAATTCGAATAGTAACCCAATGGATAATCCTTTCGACCAAATGGATAATCTCTGTTGCCAATCTCAACAGAGATTAGCCAAGTACCCACGAGATATTAGGTATCTATAAATATATACCGAAATACCACTCACTGATTAATCACAAAATCTCAGAAAGTATAACACCTACAAACTTATTTGGCAGGTAGGTTCCTCATAGGGTGTAGACATCCGCTAAGAACGGATTTTCCGAAATTCACCCCCTAAGGGGATGAAACGGAGGACCTAATTTTGTACGGAGAAACCGACTTTCACGCGGGCGAAGCCGCTGGCAGAAGCTAGTTGTACATAAGTATGTGTGCAAAGTTTTTTTACTCTCTAGTCCGATAGGACGGCAATCCGATACGGCCTGAGAAAGATCCGGCACGAGACCAACGGCTTTACGAGCTCTCCGAGGCACGGAGGTGTAACACCACCAACTTCCGAACTCCGGGCTGTCACAGAGTAATTCTTAGTAGAAAATCCCATTATGTAGTACTTTTTGCCCAACCCAGGAATGGGACCCGACTCTTAACAGTCACGCTTGCGCCCACAATACTGGCGAGGCAGTTAAATAATGAAAGACATAGCATGGATAAAACGGACAGATCGTGTAATAGCATAAAGCATAATCAGCCATATACGAGTAATATAATTTTCTCACTGCTGGGACTCAGGCTTCAGGCTCTAGGAGAAGGAATGTGACGTAATCCACGCGGGCCCAGTGCGGGATAGTGTATGTCACATGTCTTCGAACTTGTAGTTCTAAGACATGCCGGTTTCGTCAAGATGTTTTATTGCACCGTTTTGAGAGCAGTGATGAAATAAATTACACAAAGTAATAAAGTAAATAGCCTGGCTGGGTTTGTACCTACGACCTACAGCTCATAAGTCGGGGCGGTTACCACTCGGCCACCACTGCTCTACTCTGCTGGAAACGTGAATTATAACATGAAAATACAACGGATGACTATAATGCCTTGGAAATTGGGTAGGCCTTTGGTGTCGACACATATCTTCTGAATACGGCAGGCTGAGCTGGGGCGGCTGCTGCAGAAAACCTCATCGGAGGTTATATATTTGAGCTGTTTGGGGTTGAAACAATGGGGCCATGGGGTCCGAGCGCTTATCGAGTTGTTCGGGATATCAGCAAACAGCTGGTCGTGCGTTACCAAAGGGCTGGGCTTTTCTTCGATAACGAATCAGCATTGCCATCCAGCGTGGCAATGCTGCCAGCGTTCTGGGCACTTCCTCCCTCTCCCATTGACATCGACGTGGACGAATTTTTTAATGCCCTATGCTCAGACCAATAAAAAAGTACTGTGACTTCTTTTTCTACCCGTTTGTACATATTATTATTTTCGGTTTGTTTAAATACTTATTAAGTTATAATATTTAATAGTTAAGATGTATATATAAATTAATTTATTTTTTTATTAAATACAACGGATCAAATTAACCTTATCACCCAGAGGTTATGAAACATCAAACAGGCTATCGATAACGTTCATAAGTACTTAATCAGTGACGAATTTGACTGACCGATACAATTTATCGGTCATTTAAGTCAAAAGACGTATGATATTAGATAACACCGTGACGATAATAACAATCTATGCTGCAGGTGTTTATCACATTATCTTGGCAGGAAATAATTAATTAATACGTAGTACCTACAGGTAGATGAGATTCTTTATTGTGCACCAGTCCAGTAAGACAAATAATAGTTCATTATGTGACAAGGGGTATCCCCTTGCGGGTATCCATCCAAGCAGTGTCTGACGGCAAGTTGTATTCCGAACGAAACGAAGGTTGCTAAGTTTTAATCCGGAACGTAGTGTTCTGGATTAAAATATAGTGAATTTAAATAATCGACTCCCGAGCACAGCGAGGGCCTAAATGTAGAAACCTGGGTGAAGTGAGGAATTGAAGCCGCCCAAGACAAAGACAGTTTTATCACTGTGTCGGATAACCGAGACAAATTAAATATTCGAGAAATATTTATTACATAATACATATAATCACTCGACATGATTTTGAGATTAAACTAAAGTTTTTATTTTCTATAACGCCCGTATAGAAGCCAAAGGGTAAAACGGGACCCTGTTACTAAGACTCCGCTGTCCGTCCGTCTGTCTGTTTGTCTGTCTGTCCGTCTGTCACCAGGCTCTATCTCATGAGCCGTGATAGCAAGACAACTGTCACAGATGATGTATTTCTGTTGCCGCTATAACAAAAAATACTAAAAACAGAATAAAATTAATAATTAAGTGGGGCTACAAACAACAAACGTGATTTTTTGCCGTTTTTTTTTTGCTACGAACGGCATGGAAGCCTTCGTGCGCAAGTCCGTCTCTTTATTTTTTTAGAGACGTCAATAATACCCACATTTTATTCCGCAGTAGATAGTGGCTAGTTTATTTTATGAATAAAATTGAAGCTCGTACATTTTAATTCGCTTAATTTCTTTTTGTTTCAAAATAATGTTTTTTGACGTTCAAAATTCAAATCTCATTATTCCCTAGAGAGCGCCCATACTACATTAAATCCCTAGAGACAGAATCACTTGCTTTTGATGATGGTGTATGACATTTAAAAGGGCATTATCGACATTTATTGTTTCCACGGTAGAAATCATATTACAAAATGATGCGATTTTTCTTAGATTTCATACAAAAATGGTTATAAGTACTGCGATAATACAGAAAATACAAAACACAAAGAAACCAATAAATACCTAATTTCGAAAAAAGAATAACGTACCTTTAATATTCTTTCTTATAATTCCAAGTTAATCCAAAGATATAATACTTCAAAGCAACCCGTTTTAAAAACGGCAATTTCATACTTTAACCCCTCTTATTACAGGGCAGTTCGATATATTTCCTGAAAGGGCATTTTCGGTTTTAGATGGGAAATCATCAGATGACACTTCCCGTTCTAGGTGGAGCGAGAGGGAGTGTCAGATATCAACTGAGTAAAATCCAACCGTGTCGCTTCAGTTGCTCTTTGCGTTGCAGGACCGCAATAACTCTTTTTCTTTTGAAAAGCCATAGATAGACATTTCTCGATCCTGGTATTATAGTGATTTCATAATAAACTTTTACATTTTTGATGAAGATACAACAAAGAATATGTATATTCTATTTATCAGTCCCCCTAGCCAAGTTACAACTGTTTCGTTTCTATTCTCTTTTCGTCAACCGCCTCGAATCGGCCACGCCTCCGATTCCTTTGTTCTGACGTCATCTCAACGCTCAGTCACGTGGTCAGAACCAAGGACTATGAGGCGTGGCCGACTCGAGGCCATCAACGAAAAGAGAATCGAAACGAAACGGTCGTAACTTGGCTAGGGGGGCTGTGGCTTTAATTCGTAGAAAATATATTATTTAATTTACTTTAAGTTTTTTTTAAGTGCTTTGCACGATTGCTTGGCAAGTTATGTACTTAACTATACGTTTAACCTACGCGCATAAGATGTATCATATTCATTTAAACATAAATTGGTTTTAATTTATTCGCGCTTTTAGACAGGTTTTGTCTAGGTTACCACATGTATTAAATAACGAGAAGGTCTTTAAAGCCAACTTGAACAATCTTTTCGGTTACTCAATTCTTATTCTGTCAGTCAAGCACTAGTTTATATCGAATAAAAAAAAAACATGACGTGTCAGTCGAGCGAGAATGAGGGATGGAGTTAACAACCTAATAGCTCCAACCTTTTAATAGATAGATCGTTTCAGGTCGTAAAATGGATCGCGTACCACTGCAGAAGAGAGCGATGGAGAGGCCTATATTCGAAGTTTCCTTGTGTGATCGAATCAGAAGCAAAGATATCCGCAGGAGAACCATGATAACTCGAATAATCACCAAACTGAAGTGGCAACTGTTAGGACACGTTGCTCGCAGAATAGATCTCTGGGGATCGAAAGGTTCTGGAGTGGCGATATTGGAAGGCCTCCCGTAACGTGAATCAATAACCGGGCGAGAGTCGTGGGAAGTCGATGGATGCAAAATTTTTGCATCCATCGTGATTTTTGTAGCGACATGGGACACTTGGAAAAGGCCTACTTTATCCAGCGATAAAAGTCTTTCGGCTTTAATGATGATGACAAATTACTCGAGCATCTTATATGTGTGCTGACCCTACCTTATGCACCTACCCCCTTTTTTTCAGTGTTAACCATTGAATAACTCCTCCCGCTCTGGGTGGAGCGAGGACTTTCAGACTTTTATGAACTAAGACCCACCTATGTTTCTTCAGTTGTACTTGGCGTTCCAGGACCACGGTAACTATTTCGAACATTTCCGCATACCTGCTGCCTAACCTGACATCTGCCCCCCTAGCCAAGTTATAACCGTTTCGTTTCGATTCTTTTGCGTCGAACACCTCGATAAGGCCACGCCTCCGATTCCTTTGTTCTGACGTCATCTCAATGCTCAGTCACGTGGTCAGAACAAAGGAATCGGAGGCGTGGCCTACTCGAGACATTCGATGCAAGAGAATCGAAACGAAACGGTCGTAACTTGACTAGAGGAGCTGAAGTCACTCGAAGCTCAAATTAGCTTCATACTGTACAGATGTTTTTTTTACCTACATAATATGGTGCAAGCTCGCAGTAGCTGTACTATGTTGTATATCTGACAGTCACTCACTACTAAACCCACATTCTAAGATCTCCCTGTAATTACCTACTAATTGGGATAGAACACGCCTACGCGCCACCAGCCCTAGTGCTTCAGTGGCCAATCAACCAGTGAGCAAATTTTACAGGTACCATTTTTTTTAAGAAACTTTTGGATATTATCAGAAGTTCATTAAAATCTTTTACACAGTAGAAACATAATTATAGTATTTCTTTATAAATATCTGAATAATAAATAATTAAAAATAATATTAATAATAATTAGTTGCAACCTACTTACTATTCAAGTAGTGATTTCCCACACTAACTGACAATGTCAGCTCAATACAATTAAGAGACAAAAAAAGGAAAAGCTAGTAGCGTTAGCAGCGCAAAACCAAAGCTAGATCTGACAAACAAATACAACTTTTTGTCTTGACTTAACTGGTTTATAATTACTCTACGAAGCAATACAAATGCCACTATTCACGACATTAGTAACCAGATAATATTATCTTAAACAGTATTTCTCACAAATCTGCGCAAATTCGTTAACTGTTTGCTTACTATAATTTAATATCTGGTTACATTCGAGGAGTTTCATTTATAAAGCCCTTTTTGGGGTAAACACCCCAAAAAAGGGCTTTAATATAAATGAAACTCTCCTTGAACCGAATACGGTCTGCCACAAATGCATAGTAAAAAACTGTTCTCATAAATCTAAATCACTTGCAATTTAAAAAATTAACCTTCTCACACACCTTTAAATTAATTAATTATTTCTTATCACAACGCGGAGTCTGCATCAAGCCAGCTCTGCCGGCAAACTGATTTCAAAAGTAGAGAATGTAAAGATATTAACAGCAGCACGACATCAAACCAATTCTATCACAAGCGAAAATAAACCTTATTTCCTTACTACAAGGAAATAACACAAATAGCTACTGGAATTTAAATTATGTCTATCATATCATTGGATGGAACATAAACTTTATTTGAAATCCGTAGCTACATCAAAATTTATCGATCGACGATCGTGTTTTCTTATCTTTTATAATGATACGTTAATCCGGTTAAAAGTAAATGGTACATAATTGTTGTCAAGCCTCATACAATGTAGTAGACGTACCTATTAATAATGATATGTACATACATGTGTACAGTCATCATTACTGTTCATTGCTTTCAGAAAAAAAAATGTAGACAGGCACTTACCGCCTACGTACAACATTCACAGAATTACGAGTACGAATTAAATTTTAATGTGGCTTTTAAGCACAGGTAGAGTAAATTTTATTCTTATATTTTTTCCTTTTAACAAAAATACAATAAAATTATAGTTAATATTTGACAATTTACAATTCAAAATTTAAATATGCATACATGGGCACTTATAAAACGTCAGAAGCTTTATAAGTCCAAATTGGTCGTTTCCTATTGAGAAGAACCGGCAAGAAAATACATTGTTACTCTTTTAAAAAAAAGGGTTGATGTTACAATATTTCCATTTTACAGTATTAATAGATATTATGTCAGTCAATATTGTACCCAAAAGCACAATAAAAAATTATAATAAAAAAGTGAGTCGTAATATGAAGTAATCTAAGAATTCGGAGTTTAGTGTTCTTACGTTCACATTATAAAAGAGAGGCTATATCTAAAAATTTGTAGCCGAATGATACCCTGGAGAAGGCAAACGGAAGAGAGGACGCCCGATAGGAAGGTCTGACGACGACACAAAGGCGGAAGCGTGGCCAATGTGGAAGAGGAAAACCCATGACCGGGAACTGTGGAAGAATATGGGGGAGGCCTATGCTAAAGCAAAACAATCTTCTAAAACCGATGTCGGAAAATATTTTTTATATTTCATTATTTTTAGCTAAACAGTGTCTTAGATTGTTAATAAAGGCTATTATTATTATTTCGTTTATTTTTACCTTATCACATAAATTACATTTTTAAATATTTCAGTAAAAATAATAAAATAAAACATTTAAAAATATAAAAAATAGTGTCCCACCGGTATCGGGAACAGTGTCCAAGCTACCGGCGGTCAGGGCTCCAGAGAAAGGAACCTCCTAACAATACGAGCCGTGTCCAGGAGTACCACTTTCTGAATCAAGCCCTTGATCTAGCCGCCTAACGCGAGCCTCCTAAGGTGTTGGTCGAGGTTCTTGGCTATTAAGCCATTGGCTGACACGACTATCGGTACAATGATCGCCGAGTCCACATCCCACATGTCGACAACCTCGCGAGCCAAGTCAATATACTTGATTTGTTTATCTTTCTCGGCTTTCACGAGGTTCTCGTCATGCGGAACGGATATGTCAACAATCATTGCACGCCTCTCGCTTCGGTCCACCACCACTATATCAGGGTTATTGGCTACAATAGTCCTGTCAGTGATGATGGACCGATCACAGTACAAAGTGATATGACCATTATCAAAAACTGGGTCGGGCTCATACCTATAGTACGGCACTTCCGATTCCACAAGAGAGTATTTCAAAGCAAGTTGCTGATGGATAATCCTGGCTACAAGGTTGTGTCTATGCAAGTACTCTCCGTTAGCTAGACGAGAACAACCAGAGATAATGTGACGAATTGATTCTCCCGGACGGTGACATGCCCGACAGATGTCAACCGTGCCGTCCTTCACAATAAATCTCCGGTAGTTATTCGTCATGATAACTTCGTCCATAATTGCACAGACAAAACCTTCGGTTTCCCCGAAGAGGTCACCGAAACGCAGCCAGGCTACGGACGCCAATTGGTCTACATCGGGCCCGTGAAGGGCCCGGAAAAAGCGTCCGTGAAGTTCCTTGCTCTGCCATACTTCCCTGCGATCGTTAGTGTCAAGCACTACCGGTTTGCGCCAGTTCTCGTTAGCCAGGGAGAGCGGGGTGAGTCCCTTGTCCACTGACACTACATGTCGATGCATACCCACGTCGGTAGCTAGGAAATATTCCCTGAGACTGCATACCTCGCGGTTATGTAGGGTCTTAGCATTTAAAAAACCTCGACCTCCACACTTCCGCGGGATATACAGTCTCATCACCGACGATCGTGGGTGATGCATTCGATATGCAGTCAACAGTGTGCGGTCCCTCCTATCCAGGGCGTCAAGTTCCGTTTGAGTCCATTTGAGTACGCCTTATTATTATTATTATTATATCTAAAAAAAAACTGGGCAAGTGCAAGTCGGACTCGCGCACTGAGGGTTCCGTACAAACCTACCTAAGTAAACAGTATAATTCTTGACTGAAGTCTCGAAGATTTTTAAGAATCACAATTTTTTTTTGTGATGTAACAAAAAATTTACTGTTTTCAGATTTATTCCTATAACTGTGCTATAAGACCTTGCTTTATGCCAAATTTCAGGAGTCTAGGTCAATGCGAAGTAACCCTATGAATTTTGATTACCTTTAGAATGTCGAAATATACGTTTTTTGCGACATAAACGGGATATCTCCATGCGTTCCCGAGATAAAGGGTCTTGACAGACAGACGGACAGAGAACAAAGTGATCCTATAATGGTTCCGCTTTTTTCTTTTAACGTACGGAACCCTAAAAAAAGCAAGAAAAAATACATAATTGTAATTATTATATAAATAAACTACCACTAAATGAGAAGTTAACAAAATAAATTAGTAACGAATTTATGGTGGTTGAGGTCTAAATAATATAGATGGAGCAGTTAATAGACACAACATTAATGTGCTACCGTCGGCTTTGTTATTGATTTTACTTCTAATACCTGATAGAGCTATTTTTTAAAAGCTGTTGAAGAAGGGCTCTTCCAGAAACCTCTGGTCTGGTCAAGGGCGGATCCAGCTTTGGCGCCAGGGAAGGTCACATGGCCATAGATAAACGGGTCGAATGCTCAATATCTCGTGGCAGGAGGTGCCAATCATTCAAAGCCCCCATTCAAGATATCTCGGCATCGCTCTGGATAGGTCTCTCGACTACAGAAAGAATTGAGAAAACGTTAAGCGGCAGGTTGTTTCTTGTATGCACAAGAAACAACCTGCTACGTCGCCTAACATCCACTAGACGGGGGGCGTTTCCCCAAGTACTGCGAAAAACTGGAATGGTGCTCCGCTACTCCGCTGGTAAATATGCTTGTCTAGTATGGAGCCGCTCCGCCCACTCTAACATAGTGGATACAGCACTTAATGAGACGTGCCGAATTGGCACTGGTTGCCTTATGCAGACTCCGGGACGTAACACATCGGATCAACGCAGGATGGATAAAATGGCGACAGGTCACGGGAACCACTTGTGACCCACGGATGCCCCTCAAGTTGAAGGGTAAAATCTACAAGTCCGTGATAAGACCTGTCATACTGTATGGATCAGAATGTTGGGCTGTGAAAAAGACGGATGAAAAAAGATTGCACGTAGCGGAGATGAGAATGTTAAGATGGATGTGTGGTGTGACGAGAATGGATAAAGTGAAAAATGAGTATATTAGGGGAAGTTTGAAAGTGGCACCAGTGACTGAAAAATTGAAAGGGAATCGTTTGTCTTGGTATGGTCATGTGAAGAGGAGGGATGAAACGCATGTTACTAAAAGAGTTATGAGTTTACATGTGGATGGATGGAGAGGGAGAGGGAGACCAAAGAAAAGATGGATGGATTGTGTGAAGAGTGATATGAAAGAAAAGGAAGTTAGTGATAGCATGACGAATGACAGGGCAGAATGGAAGAAAAAAACATGTTGCGCCGACCCCAAATAACACGGGACAAAGGCAGGAAGATGATGATGATGATGGTACGAATGCTGTATCCACTAATCGGCATTGCACCCTAGAAATACGCAGGACTGTGGCTAGCTGCATAGAAAGGACGAAACAACAAAACGACCCTTGCCATCCAATGCACTATTACAGCTTGGTGCCCCTGAGACTTAAAAGTCGTAAAAGTTTTGTTCTAAGCGTGAGCCCATCTCAAAGTAAAGCCATATAGGGTAGTGATGCTCTCTCCTGGCCACGAGTTGCCAGTTGCCATGGCCAAACTCGAAAACTCTAAACAGACTCCGCACGCAGGTTGGGCGCAGCAAAGGCAAAGACAATCTCCACAGATGGGAGTTCCTGAACGTTTTCGACCTTCAGTGTTTGTGCAGTGTCTCTCCACAGACCATGTCCCACCTTCCATCCTGCATGACGTGCCCTGTTACCTGTTCATGTAGGAATCTTATGACAGCATCATTGGATGATAGTTGACGACTTATGATTGCCGTGGCCGAATACTGGGCCAGGCAAGGAATTTAATTAGTTTTACCATCGACACGCTTGCTCGCGCGCGCTCACAGTACGTACGACACGCTATGTTTTCATGGACATGGAGAAGTGCCAGTCCGGTTAGACATTTGACCATTGAAGCTCATAGCCATATTTTGATTTTTCGTAACGTAAAAGATCCATAATAAATATAAAAAAAAATGTTACGATAAGTCTCAAAATCACAATTTAAAATAAGGTCAGAATTCGACTGTGGTATGACTCCGCTGCCACTTCACCATACACAGCCGATAAACGTTTACAACGACAGAAACTGGAGTAAGTAGTTACTTTATTAATTACTAGCTTTTCGCCCGCAGTTTCATCCTGCGTTCATAAAATATAACCTATATCACTCAGGCTCTCACTTTCTATTGGTGAAAATCCTTAAAAGTTTTTGAGAAAAATTCTCGTCATTCAGAATCTCGATCAAATGTGCAAGGCTTCTATAGATGTACTTTTTTATATTTTTAATATATGAGTACATTATGGAGGGCCAAAGTTCACGTAAAATAGCAGATTTTCAGAGGTTTTTACTAGATTAGTTTTACACAAGTTTATATTTTGATTTTTATAGAAGCCTAAATAATATTCACGAGATATCTGTGTGCTTACACATGCTTACATAAAATCTATATTGTGACAACAACCTAACCTAACTTAACCCCCACCCCACCTGTATCCGCCCTTGGGTCTCGTAAAAATTTTTTAAAAAAAACCAGCTATTCTTGCCTTTTAGTGGCAACCAGCTTCGGTTGGAAGGGTTGCGTATTGCAACCAAATTATAAGATATTTCAGCTTGACAAAGACGAGGGCAGAAAAGCTTTAGGAAAGGAAAGCTTTTTTTAAGGTTCTGCTTCTTCTCGAATTGATAGTTTTCTTTCTCTCAAAGTATTTGGGCCTATTATAATAGTTGGGCAGATGTATAGCGTCGTCAGTGGCTACTTTAAGGTCCTCTAAAGTGCAGATGTAGAGACACTTTGGGCACTCTAGTAAGTGGGCAATCGTTTGATAAGGACCTGTACCATGACGTTTAAAGTAAGATAGTTTCATTCTTATTTCCAGTGTGGGTAAGAGATGGCGCTAGACAACCTGAATAGCTCTGTCTCTTACCCACACTGAAATAAGAATGAAACAATCTTACTTTGAACGTCATTGTAACCCCACAGGAGAATCGCACTCGCACTGGTTGTCAGAGAGTCTATAATACTATAATCCCTCATGTTGCAAGGTTGTGTTTGCAACGGCATACTTGGGTGCTCATTCTATTGATTGCTTTCCATAAAAGCCACTGCAGTTCGCGTGCGTGTGGCAGATGTCATCTCACCGTTAATGGCGGAGTGGTAGGCGGGTATGCATAATTGCCATCAGTCAGGTCGTCCAACACAGTGGTCCAACTGGGCCTCTAGACCGTATACTTATTAGCTTCTCCAAAACGTATACGAGAAGAATAGGGGTTCAGCTATATTTGTGCGCACCGAATCTCACTTCCCTATGCCATTTACTAGAGCGAGAAAGAGACCGGAAGTACGATCGAACGCAGTGGAACCGACGAGGCGGTTTTCAACACAGAACCGAAAAAGTTACTTTAACGTAACTTTTCTTTATTCCGTGGTTGGCAACGTAGAATAGAAGCATAGGAATGTGCGATTCGATGCAACCAGATGACATGTAGCTCAACCCTCATTTTGATACAAATGGGCAAACTTTATCATTGTAGTCGAGGCGAAATAAAAACCCGAGCCGAAGGTGAGGCCGCTATGGAGCCTAAAGACAGCAATGACAAATGCCCCCGTGTATCAAACGACGCGCAACGTTTTTCAACACACTTACTCGAAAAAAAAAAACATGAGCACTCAATAGTATTTCTATTGAGTACCTAATAAATTATCGTGAAAGAAAATTCAAGATCTATCATCGGAGCTACAAGGTCGATTTTCGTGGAGCTGCCCAGTGACCGACCAATGTGGGGAGACTTGCCCGGCAACCACCCTATTGTTATTATAATATATCAAATAAAACATTGAATAGGATTGGAAGATAGCCGGAGAATTTTTTGACGATGATGACGAACTAATTTCTAATTATTATTAGGTAGGCTCTCGTTCTTTAGGTAATCTCAGCTTATTATCAATTTAACACTATCTAAAATACCAATAATATCGTGACATATCAGTAAAGATAAGGGGTTTTTGGTAAGAAAAAAAAATCACATCTTGACAACGAATAAAATAAGTTTAATATCACACAATGAACATACTACTTATAAACAAAATACACACGCAACATAATATAACAAAAATATTTATTTAGGTACACATATCACCGATTTCCTTTGGAAAATAATCAACAGAATAAACAATTAAGTTGATCAGGATATACATAAATTAACATAAAAAAATACTAGTCACCACGTATTTGTACAAATAAATCACAGTTTACTTTTCGATGTCACCTCATGTTTAACGGGAATCACAGTGTCTTTTTTAACAATTGGCACCCTTGGAACTGAGATAATCAGCAAGCCATCACCAGTCAACCTTGACTGAACCTCTTCAATTCGACAACCTTCAGGAACTTGGAACCTCCTCATAAACTGTCGCGCAATGAAACCATAATCGTCTTGTTTCTCTTCATGTTTTCCCTCAACAACGATAAACCCGTCAGCTGTTTTCACTGATATCTCTTCAGGGGCATAGTCCTTCACGTGAATACATATTTCATACTTGTCATCTTCCTTTTTGACGACGTTTTCTTGCTTCCAAGGAAAACCTTCTAACCAATCTATTGATTTTAATAACGTGTCGTCTCCAAATATCGGCGGTGTGATTAATGTTGGTAGCTGCAGCATCACGTTGATTTATTCTAGAATTATCATGAATTTAACACTCCATTCACTACGTTACGTTCACGCGAGGGTTAACCTACTCAGTACCCGATTGTCACTAAAACCTGTTTTATTAGTTAGTTTGTAAACAGTGAATATAGATGGCGCTTTGTGCAACTTTATCAAGCATTTGTTGCTTTGCTTCAGCGTTCTTTTACCGATACTGTGGTTAAGTGGATAAGACCGTGATTTTAGGCGCGAAAACTAAACTTAACCTACAAATTTCCAAAAAAATAATTCCAAACTAAGCTAACCTCATTCCCTGCTTATATTTAATTGAGTGCCGAAGCGAACGCCACATTTTTTTTATCGTTTAGACGCAGTAGGTTTTGGAAGTATTATTAGGATCTAGCATGATGAATGGTAGATCTTCGTAATATGAACACTAATTATGTACATAATACCATTTCCGCTTCATTAAATCTAATGATTCCTGGTTAGTGCTGAAATGCTAATTAAATTTTTCTAATATCTAATTATTGGAATTGTGCAAGACTTGTAATAATAACTACAGAAGAACGTAAATAGGGCAGTTAAGTTGCTCTACTAACCTAACCCACTTTCGTTATCGCCTGTACTGTAATCTAATAAGTTACTTAGTTGTTAGAGATCAAACCCAGATGTCGCTTTCAAAAGAATTACCTATCTGTCAATCCAGCTTGTTTATAACCTGTGCTTATAACTTTTTTCTTCCGAGATCACTCAGTCACTGATGGCAGTGTAATAAGTCTAAAATACAAGTAAGTAGGTTCAAATCATGTAGTTTTGCAAAATTTCTAAATGTATATGGGGTCCATTACACGATAGGTTTTGCTGTCAGTTTTGCCACAGTCAAATATTACTGACGAAAAACCGTGTAATGCGATGACCGTCGTTTGCATGACGAAAAATGTACGGCGATAAAATCCGTCAGTCAAGCTTCATTCATGATTGATGGTTTTGATTGACGCTTGCATGACTGTGCAATGGACCCCTATGTCATGACCAGATCCTAGAAATTGATCAATTCTTGATATGACCAAGTAAAACTGGCCAGATCGTTTTAAACAGTAAAGTTTGATGATATTTCTATCTTCGTTTGGCCTAAGTACCTACTTTCTTAGAACTTTTCAATGATATGGCCAAACAACGTTTAAACCAAAGAAAATTTAGTCATTGGTTTAAACGATGTGGCCAATTTTAGTTGGCCATATCATGAAGTGATTGATCAATTAGATCCGGCTACGACTTATACATTTGTCACAACTACCCACAACAACTATCGATGTAGGTGTTGTAGCAATTAAGATACTTGCGTAAAGTTTATTCATGTTTCTATCTTTATGGAGTACAGGTTATGTTTTTCTTTTGCATCAGAATCTGTATAACATCTCACTGCCTCGATATTGTCGTTCAGCAACAGAATACTTTTTTTTTTCTCCATATAGTAGGCAGAAAAATTAGTGGCAGATTGACAGTTGGTTTGTTCGTTGATTATTAATTACTTGCTATTGCTAATGAAAAAGTATGACCGAATGAAGCTTAAGTGTGCGAAGTTTTTCTTTCTTTTCCTTAGACTTCTTTGCTGCCTTATCATTTCGTCAAGAGGATCATCCGACCAGACCCTAACTCCCATTAGAGTTTCCTGTCTGCTTCGAAGATGATTCCTTGCAAGGGCGCAATGCGCATGTTGTAAAACACTTTTTGCATAATTAATTAATTTTAACAGTACCTACAAATAGTTTTCAAAATTTTGTTTATAATAACTGCTGATACCCTTGAACTTTATTGCATCATCACGGCTGATAACTAGAATATGGTTTTATTTTATAGTTACTACAAACATGTCACAGAAAAAAGTAGCTGTGGTTACTGGATCAAATAAGGGACTTGGATTCTCAATAGTAAAAAATCTTTGTGAAAAATATGATGGGAAAGTATATCTGACATCGCGAGACGAAAATAGAGGAATAAAAGCTTGTAAAAACTTGAAAAGGTTAGGACTCCATCCCATTTTTCATCAGCTTGATGTCACTGATGAAAAAAGTGTACAAAACTTTGTGAAACACATTCGTGATGAAAATGAAGACGTGGACATTCTCATCAACAACGCTGGAATTCTATTTTTAAAAGACACGCCAGAACCAAAAATCGTTCAAGCGGAACAGACTGTCGCAGTAAACTTCACGGCATTGGTTGATTTTACTGAAGCCATCTTGCCATTGGTGAAAAACGGCGGGAAAATCGTAAACATCACAAGTTCTTCAGCCCATTTGTCCAGAATACCCTCAGCAAATTTAAGAAATAAATTTAATTCAGAAATCCTGACCCTGGATGAGTTGAAGAGTGTGGTCAGTGAATATGTTGAAGATGTGAAGCAGGACCAAGAAATTAGTAAAGGATGGGGTGCTTCGCCGTATGTCGTTTCGAAGGTTGCAGTCAACGCTTATACGTTTATCTTGCACCGAAGATTGTGTCCGAAAGGTAACCAAAAAATTCCTAAAATCATAATCATCATTTCAACCGAATGACACCCACTGTTGGACATAGGCCTCCCCCAAGTGTCGCCATAACGACCGGTCCTGTGCATCTCGTATCCATCGGATGTACCTATTAAATAAAATAAAATCGACTATTTTTAAATTGGTTGAAATTAATAAGTAATAGGTTGAAAAATGACGTCACAATAGTGATTTTGTCGTTGAAACATGATTTCGGCGACGGGGACCGTCGCACACGACGCCTGCTTAACGCTGTTTCGGCCCTAAGTACTAATAATAAAGCAGAAGTTTTTTTTTTTATTCGGAACAAATCTCTCTATATAAAATAGCCAATATTCGTCATGATCTACATGACGAATATTATATAGGATACATAACATCACTGTACAACCCACGGATGCGGAGTAGTAAACAAGTACGCGGGTGTAACCGCGAAAGACAGTTAAAAAAAAAAAACTTGAGAGGTGTCAAGGGACACCCGGATGGAACGAAGTTCTTTTCGATTGATTAGTGAAGGAATTGTAATAAAATTTTATTTCATTGGACACCCATGTCAAAAAATTTAAAAACTTTCATAGCCGCCATCTTGGATTTACATTTTGACCTCACTGTCGGTTTAAGCACCCTCGAAAACTTCAACTCGAAAAAAATGGCGGCCACAGCCCAGAGGATAAGAGAGAGAGACAGCCAGAGAAACATGCGACGCCGCACAGCTTACAATAGCTTACTATAGCAAAAAGTGTCGTGACAACTTTTCGTAAGAAAGTGTCGTGACAACTTTTCGTAAGAATTCGCATTCATGGTTTTCGAGGGTGCTGAAACCGATAGTGTTTCAGCACCCTCGAAAACCATGAATACGACACCCATGTCAAAAAATTTAAAACGTTCATCATAGCCGCCATCTTGGATTTACATTTTGATTTCATTATCGGCTTTAACACCCTCGAAAACCACGAAAACGACACCCATGTCAAAAAATTTAAAAACTTTCATAGCCGCCATCTTGGATTTACATTTTAACCTCACTGTCGGTTTAAGCACCCTCGAAAACTTCAACTCGAAAAAAATGGCGGCCACAGCCCAGAGGATAAGAGAGAGAGAGACAGACAGAGAAACATGCGACGCCGCACAGCTTACAATAGCTTACTATAGCAAAAAGTGTCGTGACAACTTTTCGTAAGAAAGTGTCGTGACAACTTTTCGTAAGATTTTTTTCCGTCTAGCCCCCTTTCACAACGCGCGATAAGGAACTTCGTTCCAATAAAAAGATTGAACACTCCTTTCACTATTCCGCACTGATTCTGCAGCGCTCGCGACCGTAGCAAGGATGAAGGTAACCCCAAGTGAAACCACTTCACATGTTGTATAACTATATATTCAGAATTAATTTCAAATAGGTAATACTCATCGTGAACTGAGTAACGAGTTGTCGACAAAAAAAAGTTTTTTTTTGTTTTTTCTTTCAACCCTTTCGATTATTTTATCGATTCTATTTGAACCCCCAATCCCTTTTTAATCTATGAAAAAAACAAACGACAGACTTCGTTTGAACGTTCTGTCGTTTATTTGTTCGTTTCCTTGGTTGTGCGTTCATTCTAGTTTAGGTAGAGTTGTTCATCTACCTCAAATACAAAAATCTACAAAACATGTTTGGGTCAGTTAATCTTTAAAAATGTTTTTCAGTTATTCAGCATTATATATTGCTAGGTACCATGTTGATACATGCGTTTTCATTGCGGGGGCAGTCGTCTATACTTCAATTTAGCCATGTCCTTTTCTCAAAATTAGGCTGTCTAAAACCTCATTAAAATATTTTAGACAGCCTAATTTTGAGAAAAGTTAATGTTCATATTATTATAATTTTCTCGTAAGTTAAATTCTTCAAGTAAATAAAGTTCAAATTTGCGTAGACAAGAATCCTTCCAAATAATTATGTAAAGGTTTACTTACGGTTTTAATCCTGTACTAGTGTACTGATACCTGATACCACCTGATGAAGTAATTATATCACCGATCGTAATGACGTAGCGCTCTGCTCGTCACACCTCCAGTCTTTGCTGCTGCTACTCCCTGACGATGACGACACCCAGCAGCGTCTGCTGTAGCGCACTGCACTACGCGCTACTATTGCTTCTTCAAGCGCTTTGGCCAGTTCGCGCAAGCAATCCAATTTCTCAACCAAGTACCACATAAAAACTTATTCAATCCGGCACGAAGGACCAAAATGAACACTCCGTTCACTATCCCTGCACTGAATCTCCAGCACTCGCGATCGTAGCAAGAACGTAGGTAACACAAAGTATAACTACTTCACATGTAGAGTTAAATTCAAGTACTACTCATCGCGAGCCTAGTCACAACGCGGAAAATCTTAACATCGCGATCTAGAAATCAGCTCTCAACTAACAGTTCCATCTATTGGCCAAAAAATAAACAAAATTTCCATCAAAGATTTAGTACAAACAGAAATAAGATTGTTTTTCTTTTAGCAAATATCTGCTCACCTGTCCTAATTTACTTCCTAATAAACATAAGCTAAATCTTTACCCAACTACATACCTAAAAGTCAAAAGTGGAAGTAATGTGATTTTTAATTCTCTCATTTCAGGTATAACAGTAAACTGCGTACACCCAGGCTATGTGATGTCAGACATGACCCGCGGTGGTGGGTCGGTGACCCCAGAAGACGCTGCGACCTTGCCGGTGACGCTAGTCCTAGAACCTTGGGGCAAAGGCCTATATGTGTGGCATAATGGGGAAGAGGTGCCGTGGGATGGACCCGATCCCCGGGTGTGGATCGATGGGAGGAAAGAATAGATTAGCTATAAAATGTCCTAGTCAATACCTTAGACGAAATTATCCACTCCGATACGGTTTCAGAAGTTGAAAAGGTAGGCAAAACTTAAGACGACCCAGGAGGCCCTACCACGACCTCTCTTTTTCACTCGCCTGTCGTCAATATCGAGCACGGTTTAAAAGCTTGATACTTCATAAACGCGGTTGTATGAGAAACAGTGAAATGTTGTTTAGAGTTGGATCTTAACGAGATCCATTTGACGACCTACACTGAACTGTTAATGGGATGGAGCTACATGATAGGATGTATAGCTCACTCTTTCTCGCTTGCACGCTTGACATTTAACTCGTCGTGGTAAGGCCCCAGAATAGAACAAGCATCATTAGTTCAAAATTACTAAAACAAAGCGACAAACTGGAAAAATCTATGATGTATTACGTTCGTACTACTGTTTATGTTTACAACTGCAATCTTGTGGCTTACAGTCAAATGGGGTGAAAAGAAACTCAGGTGCGAATAGAAACAGAACTTCAAAGGGTATTTTCACGATATTTGAATATTTTTTTGCAACATTTAACTATACCAATTTATTAATGAATTGTTATTCCAAAAAGTCGATGCCTTGTTCAAATAAATAAAAATATGGTACAACTAGTTTTGTTTCTATTCACGCCGTTTTACAAATGTGTTAATCGAAGTGTATTTTTTTTTTTATCCAAACACCTGTTGAATGTAACGACTATTTTTGTATTCCTTCGTATAATTGTGTTTAGTTTTAGTGATAAGGTATGTCATTAAAAGAGTGAATGTATAATTTCTTGCTTTAATTTTAATGATCTTTCTCATGTTTAATGGCTCAATAAGGTACAAATGGAACAGCGAGTTATTGGCATCTCATTTTAATATAGAAAATATAATCTGTCATAACAGGGATATGATTCTAGTAAATATATAACGAATATACATATAACACGCTCAGTGAAACGTAGTAAAGAACGAAAAAGAATTCACTATAAGAAGTATGATAAATCATCACAGGGGAGCGAACCTAGACCGAACGAAAATAAATAAATCAAACTTTTTTAAATAAAACAAATAGGTTAATTTATTTTACAAATTCCTTTGTTATCATATTTCTCTCGTTAAAATATGCTCTTTCTTAATACAAAGATTTTTCGATCACATCACCAACGGAAAGAAACAATAATATTACTGAATAGAAAATATAATATCCGCCGTTGAGGAGCAGTCGAATTGCAGTTGCAGGGGGTCTACTTGGCGTCGATGCACTCTGCGGGGTGCTGCGGCGGCTTGGCGGGCGCGAAGCCGGGCGGCAGCGGGATGCCGGCGTAGCCCACGCCCCAGCCCAGCTTCGGGCCCCAGCCCGCGCCGCCCGCGCCCAGCCCGCCCGCGCCGCCGTGCAGCTTCACGCCGTTGGGCTGCACGCTGAGCTGGTTGAAGCGCGCGAACAGCTCCTGCTGCTGCTGGCTGAGCGACGCGTTGCTGTTGCTGTTGCTCGCACTGCTCACGCCCACGTTCTTCCCGAAGTTCACCGAAGTCGACATTATCGCGGGGTCCATCTGAGTCCAGTCTGAGAACATGGCGCTATTTGAGTTATAACCTGAAAAGGACACAATGCGACGTAAGGACAACTGTTCCTTGGTTATAACAGAAATGTCCTGACCAGTTTCTAGCTAAGTCATCGTCGAGCATTGTGGCTCGTGGGGGTAAGGATTATAGGTAATATTGAGGTGGTAACAACATAATGAGATGAAGTATGAGCAACAAAATGAATTAAAATAAATGGGGCAGCTGCAAATTTGTTGCAGTTGTTGAAAAGTTTAGTGTGATCGCCCAAAAAGGCCCAAGGTTCAAACAACATTTTTATTAATAATTACATTTTTAAAGTATCAACTATTGGAGCAAAGTACGCAGCCGCAAATAAAGCTCATACATGTGTGAAATCTTTCTAAATCTAGATGTGCCATATTTACGTCGAGATACAGACAGAAATATTGCATTTCACAAGCGCGCGTCAATCACTTCAATGTATATTGTGCCTTATTACAATGTGGTTGGTCTGCTCATATAGAGATAGCAAGTGCTACCAAGAGCCCTGGGTTCGATTTCCCGGTTGGGCAGTGGTATTTGGTTTTTCCATTTAATATTTTCTCTGTGGGTTAGTCCCTAATTATATGGAAGCCATCGGGGCATAAAGCAATGAGGTTTAGAATCGTAAAACGCGCGCTCGTGATTCACAATAGCTCTGCAGACGCGCCACCTTCACGACCGAGTGTTTCGCCGCAACATCGAGCTATTTCAGGATGAACAGTGTAAGCGACAATTTGCAGGAATGAGATTTTTTTACATAATTAAGAAGTATTTACGAATATGTTATAATAAGTATTCCATTAGATCAGTAGTTACATGAATAACTAGCTTCTGCCAGCGGCTTTGCCCTCGTAAAAGTAGGTTTCAAACACAAAAATATAAACTTTTGAGCCCCATTTAATTCCTTTAGGTGGTGAATTTTTGAAAATCCTCTCATGGTGCCCACCTACGTCATAAACGGAAGCCTTATACAAAATTTCACGTTCCTAGTCCCAGTAGTTTCCACTGTGCGTTAATCTATGTCAGTCAGTCAGTTTCTTTTTTTTTATATATATATAAGTAGGATATTTTTTAGAATGATGTTATCATAAATACTTTCTAAATATGGGAGAGAAAAACCCATTCCTGCAAAACACATAGACTGTCACTTACGATGTTCTTATTAAAACAGTCGATATGATCGTCCTGCCACTTCGTTCTATAAGGAAGTTATGTCAGGGTCTCTACGCGGCGGTTCAACGAGTGCCATTGACGAGGTAAACGGCAAGTTACTTGCTCGTAGAGGTGGCCCAAGTAGGAAAATGATAATTACTTTGATGGTGTGTCTGCTGTGGGCGGGGCTGTCCTAGACCGAATGCGTTCATATGACTGAAGCCGGGCGGTGCCAGGCGTGAGCGGCGCACGCGGTCCATATTGTCACTGGAAACAAGAAGATACAAATATATTATTACACACCTATATACAAGCAGAGCACTGATGATCCTCGACATCAGGATGCAGGCAGACTAAAGAGGCCATGCCAAACCTGAACAAAGATCTCACCAAAAACCTCATGCGACTAGACAGAGGCAGCCTGCGCCTGGTGGCGGAGACCATCACTGGACACTGTACACTGCAATAGGCTTCACAGACAGTTCCCTGTGCAGAGCATGCTTGGAGGAGGAGGAGACAATTGCGCATGTGCTCCTTGACTGCACAGATGTCAATGATACACGCAGACGAACCTTCTAATCTCTGAATTCCCCCCTCTCAGACGCCCTAAAAAACCTGAGAGACCTAATCAGTTGGTGCGCTGGTTGGAATAAGCCCACGAAAGGTTTTGGCCGCCAAGGCCCACTCACAATGGTCCGTATAGGACTAAGTGCGGGAACCAGACTGATAGATTGATAGAAAATGTCATTAGACAGGGCTGGAGGACTGATTATACTCAAGTTAGTCAAGTTGTGTTACTTTTTTGATGTACAATAAAGTTTATTCTATTCTATTTCATTGTATTCAAGGTACACCTCTGCCTAAACTTCGGAGAGTACAGTCGATGTTAAGTTCTTCTACACAATGATATTAGTAGCATAAGGGATTAAGGGATACAGATTGGAGTAGTTTCAGCTTAGAGATTCTCTAATACGGTTTGCAACTGCTAGGTGACCAAAACGGAAATCAAGGCCGTAAAGTCATGCGGGAAGTCATCGCGGCCCTCGAACACAAAGGGTAATTGGAAGTACAATGGTAATTAAAAATTGTACCCAGTAAAAGTCTGACATTCCCTTTCGCTCCACCCAGAGCGGCAAAAATTTGGCATCGGTGTAACTTTTTACCAATGAAAAAGTTTTTGAAATCAAATCAGTAATTTTAGTGGTTACGACGTTATACACGTCACACACGTCATTCAAGTGGCAGATATCAGAGAAAGCAGCCAGGCTAAAGTGGGGTAGCCAAATCGCGCGAATGCTAGATGAGCAACAATCGTCACTTACTGGGCGCCTGAGTCCCGGACGACGCCGTCGAGGTCGACTGCGGTGAAAGTGGTGACAATTTGATCATGTTCGATTGGCAAACTTAACCTGACATCGCCCAGTAAGACACAATGTAGCCCAATACAAAAATAAATGTTTATTAGCATGAATTTAATAAACTCTGCCTGTGGAGCCTTACCCGCTAGAAACTGTGTTTTGCATCATTTCTGTCTCCATAAGTTCTGCGAACGCCTTCTGTGTTTCCTTGAAGGGGTCGAAGTCTAGGTCGTCGTCGCCGTCTCCAGCTGCACGACCGCCATTGCCTTCATTACCGCGTATATTGTTCATTCTGAAACAGTAACACTAAACATAAACACATCATCACTTACTTGTAGATCTATTGTTAAAAACAAATATTGGAGCTAGTATTTTTTTTTATTATATATATGATTGATAGGCTCGCGCTTGACCACCATCTCACCTGATGGTAAGCGGTGATGTGGTGAACGACGGAGCACGCTTGCCTAGAAGTAACCTATTCACTTTTGACTTGAAAGACTCCTAAGTTATTTACGGGAACTCGGAACAAACAATCTTGGTAGATTGTTTGTTCCGTTAATTGATTCAAACCTAATGTAAGATTTTGCCACGTGCAGCTAGAAAAATCTACTCATTAGTACTGACATTCATTTCGAGTACTATAATAACCTTAGATTAAATCAAAACAGCGGAAGATAGGCGACTCGCCTCTAGCGTGTGGACCGCTGAAATCAAGTCCCCGTCGCCTGATTTCTGGTGTGTTACGTTGTTTTAAGTGGGATAAAGGTTTATCAAAATACCTACGTGTGCTTTTATGTGTTGTACAAATCATTCAAAAAGAAAAATAAACAAATCACATGGAATGATCAGAATCAATGATAAGCATCAGAGTTGGTTTGAGCATCTAGAACTTTATGGCAGTTAGGCTGAGGTAGCAGTATGTCTTTTATAAGCCTTAAATTCTGACAGCAACTTGTTTAACTTTAGCAAACTGATTTTGATTTCATTTCAATTTCTTTTTTTAATTAATATTAATTAGTGCTTGACTACAATCCCACCTGATGGTAAGCAGTGATGCAATCGTTGATAGTGAAGCGCGCTAGTTTATTAAGAGCCTATTCACTCTAGCCTTGAAGACACCTAAATTATAATCGGACCGGATGACGGCAGCCGGCAAATTGTTCCAGCTTGTCAGACTTTAAGCAAATTGATTTCAGTTTGATTCCAATATTCTGCAAGTTCAGGAAAAACTAGAAGTTGTACCTTTGTTTGTGTTGCATCTCCAGGCTTTCTGCGCTGAGCATATTCTGTGGGTAGTGTGCGTGATCTAAACGTCTGTCGTCTGTGCCCCTCTGCAGTTGTAGCCTCATCTGTTGCGCCTTGTGGAAGTCCGTGAAGAACTTGTCCATGTTTTCGGCCAGATACCGCACTTCGTTCTGTTAAGATTGTAAAAAAAATTTTAGAACTAAAACCAATTTTAGGGTAATAAAGAATGCGCGTGACATTAAACAATGTGTTGTTTTTTATATCCCATAACTCAAGGTTTATATCCTATAAGGAAAAATAATACTAAGTCCTAGAATATGTTGTCCAAAAGTGCATGGTTTCGAAGATATCATCAATCATAATTAATTTAGGTCAAAAATTGTCACCCATACGACAAATCTTTACTTTTGCGACGTTGCCAAACTTCGCAGTAGTCTAGTAATATTTATGCTGTCATATTTCACATAAGGGTGTTTAACATCGTGAATTTATCGAATTATTTTGTATGAAAAATGAAAACAAAAAAAAAGAAAGATAATTGAAAAATAATTCATATGCCATTTGATTCTTTGATATGGTCTCATTCATACCGTAGAGTTATGGGTTATCAAAAAAAAAACACGTATATTATTATTATATCTAGCCTACACTGTCCCACTGCTGGGTAAAAGCCTCCTTCCATTCCTTCCATCGTCCCCGGCTCTGAGCCACTTCTTGCAATTCTTCAAATTGCTATGTAATAAATAAAGATCAAAATAGGTACAGTATATTTACCTAAACTTGGAGCATGGAAGTAAAAGACAAAAAAAAAATGTCATGATTTTCAAACACCGGGATATCACGTCATATTTCAGAAGAAATATTATCCACTCTATTTAGCTTCCGCGTTCCAATTTTAATAAATGTACTCTCTCTATTCCGATCCCTGGTAATTTACAAACTCTTTTTTGAAACGATTCTTCGAAATTAAGTGATTTGACGAAATTAGTAATAGAATAAAAAAACAGTGCCCTTCAAGTTTATAATTTTAGTATCGGATGCGTGCGCGACTACGCAAAAAAAAAAATCCTTTTCTTTATTTGTTGGAAAAAAAAAGGAAACTGACAGTTTTCTTAATGCGATGTTTTAATCTATGGACGTTCTAACCATCTTCGCATTTAACCAATTTAAGTCACATTGGTTGGATGGTTTCAAAGTCAATAATGGACTTTGTATTTTATATTTTTATATCATTTATTAATTAACTTTGCATGTCAAGGGGTCATTTTTTTATAGTTGGCATCATTTACTATACCAACAACGTTCCTACTGCTCAGAAATGGCCTCCCTCAAGCCCTACCAGCAAGTCTTCACCTTATACAAAAGCTGTCAAACCATCATAATTCTTCAATTAAAAGTTGCTGGAAGATTGAAAAATCTGCCCTGAACAAAGGTGATTATAAATAAAATAGCTTTAATAAAAATATGATACAGTGTAAGTACTTACCGCCGACTGTGGTGCATCGAATCCATTGACAAGGCCAGTCTGTTGCATTTGTTGCTGATTCTGTTGTAGCAACTGCTGATTGTGCATCATGAAACTACTCATTGAGTTGCCCATCGAATTGCCCATTGTGTTGCCCATCGTATTGCTCATTGTGTTGGCCATCGAATTGCCCATTGCGTTGCTCATCGAATTGCCCATTGCGTTGCTCATCGAATTGCCCATTGCGTTGCTCATGGAATTGCCCATTGCGTTGCTCATCGAATTGCCCATTGCGTTGCTCATCGAATTGCCCATTGCGTTGCCCATCGAACTGCCCATTGTGTTGCCCATCGAACTCATTGTGTTGCCCATCGAACTGATTGTGTTGCCCATCGCACTTCCCATTGTGTTGCCCATTGAACTTCCCATTGTGTTGCCCATTGAACTTCCCATTGTGTTGCCCATCGAACTTCCCATTGTGTTGCCCAATGAACTGCCCATTGTGTTGCCCGCCAGAGAGCTCGCTGACATTGAACTGCCGCCCATGGAATTGTCTACGCGCATACCGAACGGTGGAAGCATATTGGGATTTTGATGAAAATTAGCACCTGGACAAAGATTTTAGCTGTTACACCCCACAACCAACAAATAAAAGTGAAACATCGTGAAAAGATTGACATAGGTTTTTTTTTATTTGGCGAAACCTCACATAAGTTACCTTGAGCACCATGATAAAAAAAAAAAACAAGTAAACAACTTTCTCATTATGTGAAGTTTCACCAAAGATTAAAAAGAAACCATGTATAGAACCTTACCTAATATTTCACTAGCTGACTCAAGTCCTATACTAGATTGCAAATAGTGTTTCGGCTCGACCATAACATTGTGTTGCCTCGCCAGTAATTCATTTTGTCTCATAAGCATTTCACTTTGGCTGCGTTCCCTTAGCAAGAGCTCCTTTTGATCCATGAGGCCTTGGTTAATTTGGCTAATTTGTCTGTCATTGGTTAAATATGTGAGGGGATCTCTGTCTAGAAGGCCGTAGCCATTGAGCATGGGGCTCTTGTGGATCTGATGGAGGCCTGGGAGCAAGCGGCGTGGATTGTGCTCCTGTTCCAGTAAGCTGTGTTGTTCGTCATCTAGTAAGGAGTGGGAAGAACTGTCTAGGAGAGAGTGTTTTTCTAGCAGCGAGTGTCTTTCTGACTCCAATTCGTCTAGCTCGCTGGACAGGTAGCTCTGCGAGTCGTTGTCAAACACGGACGCGTGATTCGTCTGCGTGCTACTAAATTGATTGGTATCTAATATTTCGGTATCGTTATTATTATCATTATTAATACTATTGCTAGACTTTTGTTTAGATTTGTCGGTTTTACTTTTCTTGCTACTTTGGCCATTTGTGCTATTTGATTCCTTGCTTCTTTTGCTGGTGCTGTCTGTGTGTGTGTCTTTACTCTGTTTCGTTTGAGCCTGTAGTTGTACCTGTTGTGTGGGACTGGAAGATTCTGATGTGCCGTTTTCTTGTGACTTAACTGAAATAGAATATAATCAAAAATTAATCTGCCGTTTATCCAAATTAGAGCCAGCAGTCTTGACCGTCAAAATGACCTGACGTCACTGTTAATTTGATGTTATTTAAATTCCCTAAGGTGAATGCTCCAGGGAAACTCGCGAATTTTCTCAAGTTTTTTGCATTTTGGAGAATAAAAATCTTATTACTGAAAAGTAACAACCACGCACAAGACCGTTCTGTTCGTTCTTCTTCCGTTCTTCTCGCCCACTAACACCGTAGCGCCCCATGTATGGAGCGTATTGGCCAAAATCTATGCATGCCTACCCAGTGCGCTCAGGTGGTGAAACGGTCAGCATACGGGTCATAACTTCGTATGATGACCGTTATGCACGAGTGATACGTTAAAGAAGGCAGAGAATTCCGTGGCATGTTTTTTTGTCATGTTTGATACGTTCCTATCTTGCCTATACAGTGGCGCGAAGTAAATCGCAAATTTATATTGATAATTTATTTTGGGAGAAAGGAAGAATATGACATATGAGCATTGTAATGATCATGGATATCATATTTAAAATCATTGCATCAACATTGTTTACCAAAATATGATAGAGGAGAGACGCCTGGGATGACGGGTAAAAAAGGTGTTCAAGAATAAGGGCAACAAGATTACTATGATCAAATTTTAAGCCTAAATGTTTATTTTACATAACATTAGCGACGGACTTAACATGTGTGCAAATTATTTATGGGAAGTTCTTTTTTAACGACAATCGATCAGTATAAAAAAGTTACAAGTGAAAGACGGAGCCGTATTCATCCACTCTGTCACGAAAATAATGGTATGTATTTTACTAATAAACCAGAAAAAGCTAGTTAAAAAGCTGAAAAAAAGAGTGACGTTTAAAAGAAGAAAGCCGTGGCAATAGCGAAAGCAAAAGCCCAAAACAATTTTTATGACACTATACTCCATTTGTAATAGCATTAGACAGAAGTTAAAAAAGGTTATTTTTAATGCACACTTTTTAGCAAAAATACAATAAACTTTTTACAGTTACGATTGACGCCAAATTTATTAAAATCGATTTATATACCAGCTGTCACACTTAATTGCAATCATTTTAACAATTTATCATATGAAATTAAATGGCTTTCATTTAGCTACATTATTTCATTCCAATTTAAAATGACAGTGTCAATGCTAAAAACCTAAAAGAAGCAGAGATGAACAATACTGGAACGGTTTTCGTTTTACTATAACCCTACCAAATGTAAAATGTCTAATAATCACTTCATAAGCTCTGACAGCCGGGTTTTTCTAATTTTAGCGGATTACGTCGTCTGTGAAATTGACGTAAATATTTTTTTCTGTGATTGTCTTCATAAATGTCATTCACTTGTGAATACTTGTGAATGCTGCGACTTAGTTAATCCCAAATTTTCGTGATTTTGTTTTTATATGTTACTGGTTTTCCTTTGTTATTGTTTTGTTATCAGTGTTGTTATTGTTTTGTTATCAGTATTGTTATTGGGTTGTTTGTACAAATCGTTACGTTTTGTTAAACTATGGGTGATCCCGGTGCGGGCCCGAGTGGCTTACAACAACTTAAAATTTCTGAGTCTGACCGAAGCCAACGGCGAAATAAACGTGGTCCAAATGTTGACCCCGACGACACAATAATGTCTCCTAAGAAGAAGAGAATGAAACAAATTGCACTTCGTGCTGTAGAAAAGCAAACCGTGATAAATATTTTCAAGCAATTTAAGGAGTCCTGGCCTGCAGATACTCCTCGTTATAAGACTGAGATGATAAATAAAACTGCAGAAGTTGCCGGTAAGGATGATTCATAAAATTATTACTATAAAAATATTTGAAAGAATTGAAAGTAGGTAACATGTATTATGACAAAACAGATATTTTACTTATTATTTACAGGTGTATCTAGGGCTACTGTGTACAATATACTCAAAGAGTACAACATAAAAGGTCGCCTGCAATCTCCCCCTCGCCAACGGAAGCACATGAAACGTAATGATTTTGATGACATCACGTTCAGTGGAATACGCAGGAAAATTCATTCTTTCTTCTTTAATAATGAGTTGCCCACCTTGGATAAGATACTTGAAGCAGTAAACAGTGACGATTCTCTGCCAGATTTTAAGAGAAACAGTCTATATAAAATAATTAAAGAAATATTAAAGTTCACTTATATCAAACGGAGCAGAAAAAGTGCACTCATAGACAAGCAGGAGATTGTCCTATGGAGAGTAAAATATCTTCATGAAATAAAAAGGCTAAGGAATGAAGGAAGAAAAATATATTATTTAGATGAGACTTGGCTAAATGAAGGTACAGTACTTCTAAATATCTTAACAGTTTTTTATGCACCAATCAGTATATGGAGGAGGTCATAGACTGATTGGTGCATATAATTAATCATTATTACTTATATGTATTTTAATATGATTAATTATAAAGTTAAATAGGAGGAAAGTGCAACATTATTTCATGTTTGTTTTGTAAAAATTGTATTTAAACCTTTTATCATAACAGGTCACACGAAAAGCCTAGTATGGCATGACACCACTATTGAGTCTTCAAAACAAGCACATCGGGAAGGTCTATCCACTGGTTTAAAGAACCCAACGGGAAAAGGAAGGCGGCTTATAATTGGGCATATTGGTACGAGTATGTACTTGATTTACTTGCATTCATTAGTTTTTAATATATTTTGTGGACTGCCCTGACCATTAGCAAATGAACACCCCATTGTTATTAACTATTAATTAAGTAATAAAACATTGCATTGCAAAGCGAACTTTTAAAGTTATAAATGTTGTTGTTACTTTTTTATAGTAGAAATGAGAACTATTTCCAGCAATGAAATTTTATAGGGGGTACGGAATAATTGACTTGTATTTATTTTATTTCACAGGATCGACTGAAGGGTTTTTAAAGGATGCTGCATTAATATTTGATGCAAAGAAAGGTGATGGAGACTACCACTCCGAAATGGACGCCTTCAACTTTGAAAAGTGGTTCAATTTAATTTTAAATAAAATTGAGAGTGGCGCTGTAATTGTTATGGACAATGCGCCATACCACTCAAGGAAACTGGAGAAGCTGCCAACTACAGCCACACGAAAGGCAGATATACAGGAATGGTTAAAAAGCAAAAATATTCCTTTTAATGAAAACGATCTTAGGGCAACTTTATTAGAAAAAGTAAAAATACAAAAACATTTATACCAAAAGTTTGTTGTAGATGAGATGGCTAGAAAGAAGGGTATTTCAGTATTGCGCCTTCCACCCTACCACTGCGAGCTCAATCCTATAGAACTAATATGGGCTCAAATGAAGGGGTATGTGGCCCAACATAATAAAACTTTTAAATTGAACGAGGTGAAACAATTACTCCCACTAGCTCTGGATAGTATTACGCCAGAACGATGGTAGTCTTGCGTTGCTCATGCAATTAAAGAAGAGGAAAAGTTTTGCCAACTTGATGGCATAATGGATGATGTAGTAGAAAGATTTATAATTAACGTCGGTGAAACTTCTTCATCTTCATCATCTGATGATAGTGACTAAATTCTTTGATGAAGACGAAGAAGTTTCACCAACTATAGTGTGTTGTAAGTTATTTTCATTAAAATATTGTTAAAACATGACTTTTATTTCCTTTAATCTTAATTACATTTAAATCATCATGATGTGATTGGTTGTGTGATGATGATATTATTAATAAATAAAGCATAATTTTAAAGAAATTCCTTTATTTCGTTTATCTAAGTATTTAGAACTGTCTTAGATCTATCAGTTATCTTAACTTTGAAATAAAATGTTTTGCATTCCTGCTTCTACGAGCCTCTTTTTTCTAATGCTATAATAAATGGAGTATAGACAGTCCTGCAGGCCAAAAGAGCTGTACCGGCTTGCTAAGACAAGAGATAGAAAAGCGAGGGATGTTTGCCAGGTAAGAAATTAAACTGGAATGTTTCTATCAAATGATGAAAAAATCAAAGAGAGGTGGAAGGACTATTTTGAAAGACTGATAAATGAGGAAAATAATTGGAATGGGTTTTATCTCCACCACTTATGAGTATACATGTGGATGGATAGAGAGGGAGAGGCAGGCAAAAGAAAAGATGGATGGATTGAGTGAAAAGTGATATGAAAGAAAAGGGAGTTAGTGATAGTGAGACGGGTGACAGGATAGAATGGAAGAAAAAACATGTTGCGCCGACCCCAAATAAAACGGTCAAGGGCAGGAAGATGATGATTTTACTAATAAACTTGAAATTAACAGAAAATTGAGAAAATTACGAATTTCAAGCTAATATCATTAAAAAAGAAAAATGTCCAATACACAAACCTTTTTCTGTTAGTGAAAATCATTAACAGGAAAAGGGTTTGTCGTAGCAAAACAACGTATTCTGATACGATTTTCACGTGGTTTAGTAGAAGTAAACAAAGAATAACATTGGCAATTATACTTTATAGGTTGTAAGGAATATAAGAAGACATAATTTGAATTTGATGATTTCTAATATGGCTATATAATTGTACCATACGGGTACGTACAATTATATACCCATATGTTGTGATTTTTTTTCAGGTGGGAAAATCATTTAATGACATCTTCCGCTCTTGGGCGGAGCGCAAGATAGTGTCAGGCTTTTACCGACTAAAAACCCACTCCTGTTCCTTCTTTGCCATTATTTCCGGGGCCCGGGGATCTCTTTCGCATCACCCATGGCCCCAGTAGGCTTCGACCCTGCTGGGCCCCTATGGTTGCTGACATCTCCTTGAGGCGCGCATGGAACAGTACGCGCCGTCGACGACTTGGGCCCGGTCCGGACGGTTACCGGACGATCGGACGGCGAGCCACCCATTGCTCGCCGTCGGCAAGCCCGCGCCTACGGTGGCCGGAAATCGGGATCGGAATCCCGGCGGCGCCAACAGTCGCTATCATACTTCATAGGTTGTAAGGAATATAAGAAGACATGACACTGTACGTACCCGTAGACTGTTGTGGTTTGGGACTGGACTGTTTTCTGGCGGGGCTATCTGAGGGAGGTGACGATCCGAGGCTGGGCCAGGCTTCCTTGCCGCTACCATTACTGCCAACCCCGTTGCTGCTGCCCGCACTGCTCGAACCACTGTTGCCGTTTATAGATTCTTTTTTATTAGATCTGCAAGCGATATTATGTATTCAACTATTGATATAGAGTGTAGGTTTAACGCTAAGGGCGATCTTTGTGGAGTGGCTGGCTTTGGAACGATAGTCAATAGTAATGAGATATTTTTAATGTTATAGATTATCTTCTTGTCAGAAACCTACCAGACCTAAAAGTTGTTGTTCTAACACTTGCGTAAAAAAAAAAAAAAATGGCAAATCTATGGATAAATGAAGTTTATAATAAGGATTCAGTTAATACTAATTCTCCTGACTCCGTACAAACTTACATAATTATGAAAACAGTTCAATTCCCGAATTGAGTTACGAAGAATTTTCCGAATCGCAAAAAAAGTTTTTTTTTTTATGATGTAAGTACAAATTTATAGTTTTCAGATTTTTTTCCTATAATTGTGCATTGAGACCTTGCTTCATGACAAATTTCAGGATTCTAGGTCAACGGAAAGTACCCCATGAATTTTGATTTCCTTGAATGTCGAAATACACGTTTTTTGCGACATCAACGGCCGTATCTTTTTTTTTCGTTAACTCAGAAATTCGATATTTTCACAGCTTTAAGGGACTGTAGACCTGAGTGTATGGTTTTAATTTCAACTCGATACCTTCACGCGTTCCCGAAATAAAGAGATACACGGTCCTGACAGACAAACAGACAGACGGACAACAAAATGATCCTATAAGGGTTCCGTTTTTTCCTTTTAAGGTACGGAAGCCTAAAACTTTACGCTTATATGTATGGTTTATCTTCTTAACGACAGAAACTATGTATTCTTTGATGTATTGACGCCTTGGCAGCATAACAGACTTGTATAGCGTGACGGTAAACGGTATGACTCTCTCGTGCCCTCTCTACGCCACCTTATTTTACTCACGATCTAGACTCTCTTGTATGATTTTTATTCATTTTTAAAGACATTTTTTTCATTACAATTAAAAACTTAAAAACATTTTTAAACCATGAATAGAATTTGTAGATCTGTCTATTGTGCAAACTTTAGTGTTTCCCAATTAACATAACAATGCCAGTTTAGCAGAAATGGCAAGTTAAAGTAGATTCCATGCTAAATGGCTTAATGATGTTTTGTGCCATATTTCACTTTCTATTTTTGTTTGTATGTAGTTGTTTGTTCAATTTGTAAAGAATCTTTAGTCTTTTAATGTTGTCTATACATATTACGTTGAAATGAACAAACAGAATCAGGTTTCTTTTCTTTGTTTCACTAGCGACCCGCCCCAGTTTCGCACTAGTGTTATAAATCTTTGAAATTCTCGGCTTTTATCGGCATCTAAAACCTTCTTGAATCACTCTACTCTATAGGTATGAAAATCCGTTCAGTAGTTTTTGAGTTTATCGCGAATAGACAGACGCGATTGAGAACTTTGTTTTACATATGTAAGGAAACTTTGTGCATGACAAATAACTCCTGAATCATGGGTGTGTTCACAATCACAAACGTTTCTTAAGTACCTAGGGACAGTCTGAACTAGGTATCTAACGCAGGACGAGTTCAATCATTACTTAAACCTTTCATAATATAAAAGCGAGCGTCTTATCATTAATATTTTCCCAATATGTATTGCCTGAGAACTAATTGTAGAACCAACATATTATTTAATCGTCCAATGCGAACCACTCAATACAACCAGATCAAACCCCTAAGGACGAATACAGCTAGTGTGTAAAAGTGTAGTGGAACAGTGCGTGATAATGATTGACAAGGTACAGTGATATTTAAGGTCTCCTGAAATCAAACTACTACATATAATTAATACTTTTTCAGCTGTATACGCCCGTTAAACCTTTCACTGAACGGTACTCACTTAGAAGAATTGACTACGTTTATATGAGACGAAGTGACCACTGTAGTTGGTATATAGTTCGATTGATTACCTGAAATTTTCAAAAATATATATTAGAATTTTCTGGGACCTGCTAAAGTATATTTTTTATGAGAGAAATAAAAATACGTACCATCTTTTGAACTGCTTTTTTCTGCATTCGTACTAGAATTACCTGTAAGTTAAGTTTTTATTTGCGTTTAATTAAAAGTTTAAGGTTTCTAGGTTAAACTATGCTAACAAATTCAATTTAGCAAGTTTTTTTAAAACGGTATTTTAGTTTAAAACGGTAGAATTATGGTAAACATGTCATGGTAACTGGTTTTCTGTTATGGCGTTAGAATTGACCTATTATGACGTCATGCGACAACGTTTATTTAGTTTATTAGTCCACCTACGAGTTTTAAACGAAAGCTGTTTGGGGCTTGTGTGGCTAAATGTCAATTAACTTCATTTTAAAGGTCAGTTTTGGCGTATAAGGTAAGCTGCGTTTTCGCGTACAATGAGCACACACATACCGTGAGGCCAGGTTACGCGTTATTAAATGTAGTATTAAAGTATTTAATGATGTAAGATGTTATTAAAAATTGCAGACTGTGATTTATTTTGTTTTTATTTTTTTACTCCTCACATAACAGTACCGACAAGAAACTTATAACCGAGATATTTGTATGTCGTTGCGTTTGTGTCTCTTTTCAATCATGTTATGTATACATGATTGAAAAGAGTGTTCATTGAGTTACTTACACAGTCTTCTCCATAGAAATCTATGCGTGCAATTAGCATAATTTTTCTGACTGACTGAGTTCTTGACAAATCAAAAGTGCCTATTAATGGTTTATTTGAAAAATTCATTGAATTGACTTTACCCCATAATCAAAGCAGCATCTTCTTTAATGTAGCAAGAAATGCCACAGATTTTATCACATGCATCTTTCAGTCAAAATGCAAAAAAGCATATGCTGGCGGATTCGAAAGATTCAAAGCATTTTATTTCAAATAAACCATTTACAGGCACTTTTGAAATGTCAAGAAGACTGACTGACAGTCAGGAAAAATGATGCTAATAAAATAATTCCAAAGCGTAGATCTCTATGGAGAAGAATGTGCAAGAAACTCCATGGACACTCTTCAATCATGTTATGTATTACAAATATCTCGGTTACATGTATCTTGTCGCTACTATCATGTGAGAACAATGAAAATTAATGAAATATACATAGACCCAGAGCATATCGTTTTAGTATGGATAGACTAACGAAACATATAGCCTATGTTAAGCCTGTGTGTTTATACGATTGTGTGAGTAAGGAATAAACGTTTTTTCTTTCTTTCTTTCTAAGTGATAAAGTAGCATAAAATCGGACATGATGCATTTTGGAGAGTGTGCGCAGGAATTATATGACTTCCGCCATCGCCTTTCTACCATCGGAAAATCCGACGTACGGCGAGTGCCCACCCTTACACTGTTAACACCTCTACGGTCCGGACTAAGCGTTTCGCCTCGCCGTTTATACCACGTACATCGAAGGACTGTAACAATTTGCCTGCTGCGGTCTTCCTGATTATAATTTAGGTGTCTTCAAGGCAAGAGTAAATAGGCTTTTAGTAAACTAGTGCGCTTCACTATCACCAATTACATCACTGCTTACCATTAGGTGGGATCGCAGTCAAGCACTAGTTTATATCATTCAAAAAAAGAATGCCCTGACTCTGTTAACATAAAAATAATTTGGTTAGGTGGTAACAGAATACGCTTGAATTACACATCAATAAGGCATTGTTCCAAGGTCGGTTCATGTCAAAACCGACCTTGACTCAATGCCCTTATTAATACTCAACTATAAACAGCACTAAACTAACGTAGTTTTTTCGTTTCAAACACTAAGATAATATGGACATTGAAATTAGTCTGAAATAAATCTATTTTATTTATTTATTTTTAATATAATTGAGGATATTTAAAAACAAACTATACAGGCTTTGTTTGTTGTTTACCGTTTCTGTTATCAGGGGATTAGTAGTCAATTAAATAATAACTAAAGTGTACATAAATTCAAAATTGAAGGAATGTCTTCAATTTTGAATTGTTTGGTACTGCTAAGTTAAATTGCTAAAAAAAAAGAAGCCTGCTACGTTAATGATGGGCAATTTAACTTAGCAGTAACAAAAAATGCTACCGTCCGCGCAAATTTAAGTCCAAATTATTTTTTATCATATGGTATTGTTACAGAATAAATCCCTAAGAATAATAATCTAAAGGGTAATCAAAAGTTTTATTTACAATATTTATATACTAAATTCACTGAAATATTGGTGTAACAGTTTGCTGTACTCAAAAGAGTACAGCGCTCTTACGAGGGGCGTTTGTTAACTGTCTACTCTTTTTTTTACTTTTTTTTTTTGTTTGATGTGACTAAGACAGGAAAACAAGTATTTCGGAAATAAAACAGTGTTACGTTTTTTTTTAGGTGGGAATCATCTAATGACATGTCCCGACCTTGGGCGGGTTGGAAGGGCGTGTCAAACTTTTACCGACTAAAACCCACTCCAGTTCCTTCTTTGCCTTCGTTCCGGGGCCCCGGGGTTCTCTTTCGCATCACCCATGGCCCCAGTAGGCTTCGACCCTGTTAATGGGTTAACTTGTTAGATGCGACACTTGTCACAATTATATCAAATAGGTCGCTCAAACATAATTGTAGGGAATATGTATACAATTTTATTGTTTGCTAAATGAATTTACAAAATATCTTCATTAACAACAAACTTATAAAGCTTTAAAGCTACTAACAAAAAAAAAAGAGTCCGACATGAACATTGACGTCATAGTCCATCTCGCCCGTACGACCACCATAGAAAACGGCGCCTTGGCGAGAAAGACATGTGAGATAGTGGTCAAAAGCGAGCCTATCAATAATAAAAAAAAAACATGTATTTGTTTAAAATTGATAGACCTTGTTTGCTTTTCTACCAATTTTAATATTGTTTTCATAATTAGTCTTCTATTTTCGTACATTTATCGGTTAACTCTAACCAGTTTTCATGCATATTCCTTGCTATGTTACGCCAAGTAAGAGAGAGGCACTTACCTGAACTATTGTGTTTGTCGTCTGGTTTGTCTCGCTGCGCTTGCAACAGCTGGTTGTGAAGCTTCCGCTCGTACACCTGGTGCAGGCCCGCGTGCATCTCCTCCTTCGTGAACGATGCTCTCGGATCACCTGGAAATATACACCATCACGATACAAACTAGTGCTTAGGATATACCTGCATATCATCACTATTTGAATGAACTCTTCATTTGAGTATAAAATTGCAGAATTGATGGCTATTACTCCTTCCCAGCTAAAATATTAATTCCAGTTCAACAGTAATGCAAAATTTGGCTAAGTTCATACTAAATAAATGCCAGTGTGAAATAAACTTTGAAATCTCAATCCAGAAACCTAGAAGGTCGGGTCGGTAGAAATGCGTATTTAACTATTTAGTCGATAGAAATCTGAGAGGCGTACTAACATGGCCCCATTAAAAAAAAAACTACATTTTGTTTCTGGTCTTGTTTTTGTATGTGTGTGTTTGTCTATTGCATTTGTATGTATTGAGTTTGTTGTGTCTTCTTTTGCTAACAGATATCAATGTGTAGTTCAAGTTACCTAGCTCGTGCAGATACATGCATTCTGGCTTGGGACAGGGCTGGTTCTTCATAAAGTTGGCGCAGTACTTGGTGGTGCCCAGCGAGCCCTTGAGGACCCGGCCGTCCAGCGTCACGTTGTTGACGCCCTGGATGGCTCGCAGCGCGTCCGCCGGCGACACGTATGTCACGTACGCTGACGCTGACGGACCCTGCGGGAGCGGACAACGACGGTTTAGTTCATCTACTAAACTGCATGAAAATCCGTTTAGTAGTTTTCGTTTTAGTTAGTGTTTTATAAAAAACACAAACCATTTTTTTACTAAATATCTCAATACTTCAATGATTCATTTAGAACATTTGTAAATTCTATGCCTCAATTAGGTTGGAATCCGTTTGAACACAAGTAAAAAAAATACTGACATTTAGCTGAGAGGCAGCATTATTGACAAGGTTGTGAAATTTTACAAGTTTTCGTTTTGTACTTGTCCTACAAAAGCTTGGTTTTCAAGACAAAGTATGTTTATGTAGATAGTGATTAAGGGGCCACCACTTTATTGTTTCCTCTGAAGACAGTCATGCAGTATTATATATTCGACTGTTATTTTAGATACTTACTTCAGAATCTCTCTCGCCACGTCTAGGCATCGTTTACAGGCCTTCTCATTGCCGGAAAGGCGATTTTGAGCAGTTAGTATGTCTTAACATTTCTCACCTGTGACCCTGCATACGTGGTACTCTGGTTTATAACTACTTTGTGAATTTTGCCATATTTGCCAAAGTACTCTTGCCGTTTGAGGATCTGTAACAGTAAGAGAAACACAAGATTAAAAAAGTTTATCTTTATAGTAATAGATTACAATGTAATTTTATTAAGGTTCACTTGTTTTTAGAATACACAAATTACTAATGCCATTTAAAAAGGGAAAAAGGGGTGAAAACCAATCACAAGTGACAAAGTCTTGTCATCTAATAAGAATAAATATAGTTGAGCGATTTGCTTTCAGCTGATGGTAAATATCCTCGCGACGGCTTTTCACATGTCCATAACATGCGAAAAGCCACCTAGAGGTGTTGCCATCCTACATAATTCGCTAAGTGCGTTGTGTTGGGTACATTAGCATGTACCCAACACAACGCTGTTTTGCGGCAAATATCGGTACAGTGACAAGTTATTACCTGGATGTGATCATTCGATACTTACTACAGATAGTAACACTTTAACGTTGACCCCGTCTAGTATGAACTTTCAGTAGAATAAGAGCTTAACTTATATTAGACCTTTTGAAAGTATAGGCACTCACCTCTGGGTCGGCGAGGCGCACGGGCAGGCCGACCACGAACACGAGGTTGTTCTGCACGACGCGCACGTTGGCTAGCGCGCGCCGAGACTCGAGCGTCTTGTTCCGCCGTTTCTGCTCGCGCGCCTTCTTCTCCGTCTTTATTGCTGCCACCTACACGAATATAATTATGTTATTCTAATCTGTTTAAATAGAAGAAGAAAACGACTGACTGACTTATCAACGCACACCCAAAACTACAGGGCCTAGGAGCGTGAAATTTTGGACAAGGTTTCCTTTTATGACGTAGGCGAGCACCTAAGAGAGAATTTTCTAAAAGGGATGAAACGGGGGTCCACAATTTTTGTAGGAAAACAGCTACTTTCACACGGGCGGTGCCGCTGGCAGAAAGTAGTCCTCGAATAATCAATCACTTGACCTTGCGCAAAAAAAAAAACCAACCAGTTGATCTTTTACTGCTCGGCCAGACTGGCAGAACGGTGAGGGGAGCGGTGCGTCCACATCCGAGTCATCATAACAACGCGCGCAGTTAGCTCGAACTAGTTTGAAATATCAGTTCTGTGACCAGCCAGAACGATACTTCTTTAAGAAAAAACGTTGCCCGACCGTAAAATACGTATATCTCGTGTACCGTGCGTTCACTAACATGTAAACTCACTTACACAAGACACCCAGATTCGAAAGGCGCAGAAATCACTTGCTGCAAAATACTGCGCCAACTGTGCGGTAATTTTTAGGATTCCGTACCTCAAAAGGGAAAATCTGAACCCTCATAGAATCACGTTGTTGTCTGTCTGTCAAGACCCTTTATCTCGGGAACGCGTGGAGGTATCGACTTAAAATTAAAACCATATACCCAGGTCTACGGTCCCTTGAAGCTGCGAAAAAATGAAACTGCTAAGTTAACAAATAAAAAAATACGGCCGTTCATGTCGCAAAAAACGTATTTTTCTACACTCTCAATGTAATCAAATAGGGTAAAGTAGTAGGGTAAATTCATAGGGTACTTCCCGTTGACCCAGAATCCTGGAATTTGTCATAAAGCAAGGTAAATTTTAAAACAGTAAATTTGTTGTTACCTATGTCACAAAAAAAAAATACTTTTTTGCAATTCGGAAAACTCTTTGAGACTCCATTCGGGATTGTAGTTTGTACGGAACCCTCAATGCGCGAATCCGACTCGTACTTGCCCAGTTTTTTTGATAATTAAACTGATTAGTTCAACAGTATTTACCTGCTCTTGACTGAGCGGAGTGAAGTCTGCCGGGTTCTCCGGGTAGGCCTTCCGACATGCTGGACATAGGCCGTTCTCGCCTTCCCGAATTCGATTCCAGCAAAACCGGCATATCTGTAATGAAAAATAATTTCTTTTAAACACAAGAAAAAAATATATAAAATTGGGTAATTTTTTCAATAATTACTTTTAATTACCTATTTTGTTAAATTTCTTAGCTATTGGTTTATATTTTTCGTTTATTATTTCTATTAGTATTTTAGACGGGCTCAAGCTTCGAAATTTACTTTAAAATCAAAATCGTCAAATCTCTATTTACATATCTGAATATACAAACGTGCTATTTATATAAATAAAATCCTGTCTAACTATTTATACAAGAATATTTCCTAATTTAATTAGCACATCACATGTTTTTACAATTAGTCATAAACTGTTCGAAAATCATAGTTTTTGAGCGAAATAGCGCGTAAGGGGGTAGTGAACGCTATTAAGTTATTTCAATCCTTTGAAAGTCTAATAAATATCGTTGTCAGCGATAAGACCGCCAATATACTCATTTATAGATATAATTTGCAGTGACCTATATGGAAAGCACTAAATCGGTTGCGAACCCAGGTAGGCCGCTGCAAACAAAACTTGGCAAAATGGGGTTTTATAAACCCGTCGGATACTCAATGCGAGTGCGGTGCTCCTGTTAAAAAGATTAGCTACATATTAGAACGCCCCAAGTGCCCATACACCTGCACTTTGGAGGAGTGATGTGTGCTACCGATGCTGCTATTAATGTAGCCATCTATTGGGCCCAAACAGTTTGAAGAGTTTACCATCGAATCGAAAAGAAGAAGAAAAGTATTTTGGTGTATAATAAAGTTAGATCAACCTACAACGTAAAATAGTTTTGAAGGAACTATGCCATTAGTGCGCGTGGCTGCCTCACTTCCAGTTTTATCTATGGATATGACCATCCGATCTAGCTTATGTGAAGAGGCTGATATGGTTTGCATTAAAAAAGGTAAGTTCAGCGAAAATTATTAATATTGACAGGCTTGCGCTCGACCATTATCTCACCCGATGGTAAGCGACGATAGAGCACGCTTACCTAGAAGTCACCTGCTCACTCTTGACTTAACGACTCCAGCAGAGAATTCCACTCCCTAGCTGTACGCACAATAAATGTGTTCCCATGGGTAGTAGGATGCATACAAAGTACGATGGCGTATCGCCGTGCATAAGATAGTCCGATGATTTATTTATTTATTTACAAGGACTTATACAACGTTACGGAGGATGTCCAAGGCGTTGTACAGTAGAAACTTACTAAAAAAATAATTTAATAAAAACAATAATAACCTAATAACATATCCAAAGAAGAAAAAAAAGCTGACATATAATTAACAAATAAAAATAAAAGAAAATACATATACATTACCCCTAAAATAATATATCCCACAAACAAATGAAATAATGTTTACTTATTTTTTATCCATCTTCTCACAAAACCTTAGACATTCATAATGGAACGGACTTGGTGGAATTAAGTTATACAATTTTGCCCATATCGGTAGTTACGGTTAGTCCCATGGAATTTGAAGACTCCGTGTTACTACTGAGAAATCTACTCTGATATTATAAAGAGGTAGTTTTTTTTTTTGTTTGTACTAGGTAATATCTGAAAGTAATGGTCCGATTGTGAACATTTTTTTCACTGATAGAAAGCTGCTTTATTCCTGAGTGACATATGCTATATTTTATGTACGCGAGTAAAGCTGCGTTCAAAAGCTAGTTTCAGATTTAAAAAAACTCAATAAATCCTTGCTTGACTCGGGAATTGAACCTGGTATCTCATGCTCTACAGCGGAATCGCAAATACTTGTTAGGGACTTGCATTTCTATTTACCTAATAGTTGGTGTTTACCTTTGTTTATTTAACGTTATCGCTATCACCTTATCACAAAGATAAATGGACAGGAAGTTTTTCAATTGTGAATGATTAATATTTTAAATGTCGTTTCCACGGAAAAGCCTATTACACCACTCGATATTCAAACAGTCTTAGTCTGTCTAGCGTCGCACAAGAAAAAGAGCAACTTATGATAATGTCGTGTAAATGACTGAAACAGAACGATGAGATAAATAGATAAACATAGACAAGACTGTCTGAATATCGCGTGGTGTAATAGGCGCTTAAGTTGTTTTAACGACATGGATTGGCGCATCTGTGAGAATATAAAAATCAGTTCATGTAATTGGGTAATTCCTATAAGTTTTTTGCAGTAATAAAACAGAGTCTCCGTGTTATTTTGGACGTATGACCGTTATATGATAAACCTTTTTTATTGGGTAGGATATCATCAAAAAACTCCTCCCATTCTGGATGGAGGGATAAGAAATGTCAGACTTTTAGTTAATAAAACCCACCCTATTCCCAGTGCCGAATTAAGTCAGATTGGGCCCTGTAGCAAATTCTACCAAGGGGCCCCTAAATTTTTTATAATTAATAGCTTCTGCCTGCGGCTTTACCCGCGTGAAAGTTTCTCCATACAAACTCCCAACCCCGTATTACCCCCTTAGGGGTGGAGTTCCGTAAAATCCGGATGTCTACACCCTATAAGAAACCTACCTGCCAAATTTTAAGTTTATAGGTGTTATAGTTTCTGAGATTTCGTGAATAATCAGTGAGTGGTATTTCGCTTTTATAATTATAGATAACAAATTAGAACTTTTTCAAACAGGCCGCAAGACTATGTAGCGATGGGTCTATAGGCAGTTGCTTCCACTGTCTTTATGAAAAATGTAAAATTGGTTACATTTCACACAGGTATCTTGACTAGTTTTGGTATGACCAAGTGGGGCCCACCCCTATCCGCGGGGTCCGTAGTATTTGCTACTCTTGGTTCGTGGCTGATCCAGCACTGCCTGTTTCTTCAGATGCCCTTCGCGTTCCAGGGCCGCAGTGACTCTTTCGAACAATTCCGCAAGTTATATTTATATTAAGGCTAGTAAGATGGATGAAGAAGAAGGAGATATGGCCTCCCGCCATAGAAAAGATGGATGGATTGTGTAAGTGATATGAAAGAAAAGGGAGTTAGTGATAGCGTGACTGTTGACAGGACAGAATGGAAGAAAAAACGTGTTGTACCGACCCCAAATAATATGGGACAAGGGCGGGAAGATGAGGATGATATGGTAAGGTTAGTCCTGAATTAAATGATAATTAATCGTGATGTTATTTATTTTGGTTTGGTTATATCAACATCGACGAATTTGTTTGAAAATACAATCTGAGCTATGCGAGCTTATTTGAACCATAAACTAATTTTAAAAAAGTAATTTCGAACAAATGGACAAAAATATTACGTTACAATTTACAAAGATCCATCATATTACATTGTCGACATAATGTATAATTATTGCTTTTGTTTTGTTGTAAATTATCCTCAAAATGTTTATTTACACCGTTTTATCTATTCGATAAGCATGCACTTCATTTTAATCAACTTTTGTATGACATTAAATATCAAAAAGTAGATTGGTACCAAAACAAATTTTTTTTCTACGCATCACTTAGCTGATTTTCGTGCAACGTAAAATACTGGTTTATCGTTAGTAATAACATTCCTGGTGTAGGTAAAAACTCAAGTTCTTATAACAAAAACGCTTTAGGGTCAGTTCACACTGAGACACGACGCGAAGCTGCGCGAAGAGCGACTCAAAATGCAACTTTATTTACTACATGAAAAGATACACATTTAATTGTGAGAGAGAACTCAGAATACGCTGCATCATGGAGAGCTACGCCGCTAGGTATCTCGATCTAAATAAATAGTTATATTTTGAATCGTTCTTCGCGCAGCATCGCGTCGCGTCTCGGTGTGAACTGACCCCTATAAATAAATGCATAATTACGTATATATTATATGCAATTTTTAGTATAGCGATGACTGCATCTTTTGACGAAGGTCACTTGATCTTTAAAACTAAGAAACAGTAGGCAAAAGGGCAAAGAATTAGTTTTTTACATTACTACTAACATTGCTGTGTGTTCACCTGCGTAAAAGTGACGAAATATCCCAAAGGATCGTGATACCGGGATGGCAATTATGGAATGGCGGATATGGTTTATTCGTGTGCTTTGTGATTGTAAATCAATCAACATTTAAATGAACAAACGAACTTTCACATTTTTTTTTAAATAATTATACCTATGTAATTGATAGGCTCGCGCGTGACCACTATCTCACCTTATGGTAAGCGATGATGTGGTCGACGATAGAATAGAGTATATATGCTTAGATGAAGGCAACCTATTCACTCTCGAAAAACCGACCCAAAACCTAACTGTATTTTTATTTTTGAACTATTTTGTTTACCAACAGAGTGACATATTCGCACTAGCGAAAAACTCTTTAAATAACGCTCATCCATCCATCAGACATCCTAAGTCGCGACACGACTTCCCCGCGTTCACTAAAACGACGATATCTCATATAAAATACGCGTCCTAGCTCTACGTACATATAACCATACGTTCTTGAAATTGTTATGAAATAAGCTATCTGATTATGTAGGGTTTTTGTTTTTATGTGTTCCCAAGTTTAAAGTAATTTTCCGCTGTATTTTTTGCACTGATGTGCAAATATTGCTGGCTGCCACTTTTCTCTACTTCTATACCTTCTTAATGAATCACTCTGCCTATTCATAAAAACCGCATGAAAATCTGTTCAGTGGTTTTTGAGTTTATCGCGGCATGAGCGATGGGGGACTTTTTATTTATAATAAAAAAAAAATTCAAGGAAAATCGGAAATTAAACACATCTCACAAACCAGTCCGAGTGTTAATCATAAAGTAATTCCCACCATTTAAAATTGTGTACCCACGACCCTCACCAGGTCTTCGGTCCACCTTGTGGGAGACCTTCCAACGCTGCGTAGCGGTACACGGTTGCCACTCTCCAGAACCTTTCGTCCCCTCCATCGACCATTTGTTCTGCGAGCAATTTGCCCTGCCTACTGCTACTTAAACTTGGCGATTCTACGGGTTATATCGGTAACCTTGGTTCTGCTGTGGATATCTTTATTTCTGATAGGATCATGCAAGGAAACTCCGAGCTATTGCCCTATGTGGGAATTCGATGGATGCGAGACGCACAGAACCGATCGTTATGCGACACTTGTGGGAGCCCTATGTCCAACAGTGGACGTCTTTCGGCAGAAAAGGAGATGATGATGATTATGAAACTTGCGTACAGATTGTCGGGTTGGCTTAGATTGGGCTTTATTTAAATACCATCTCAACTGATGGTAAGACTTGATGCGGGCTATGATAGTGCACGCTTGCCTAGATGTAAACTTATTCACGCCTAAAGACTCCATACAAATATTTCTTTTTACTCCACCAACCTTGCCATAAAATTATTATTTTTTGACAGATTTTTGGTAAAGCAAAGTCGAGTAACAACCAGTAAAATCTGCAGATTTACTAACATTTTTTACGAAGTTTTTATTTTACTTTGGTTTAACTTTACTGAGCATTTATTAATAAGTCAAAGTCAGGGTCTATTAAAAAACATTCTGACAAGAAACCAATGACCAAATCAGATGAAAAATATGTTGTTGTATGAAGAAACTGTGTTTTCTTTTTCAGTGCCGATTCTATGCTAAAATGAACCAATCGTACATGTGATTTATGTACATATTATTAGCGACTCACTCCAGCTTCGTATGGGTATCACAAATAATTTAAATTCTCGGCTTTTCCCTACTATAATATACTTGTATTAAACACCTAAAGCTTCCTCATGAATGGTTTCCTCTGTCTATTGGTGAAAACTGCATAAAGGTCCGTTTAGTAGTTTTTGAATTAATCTCGAACATACAGACGCGATGGAGTACTTTGTTTTATAATATGTATAAAGATAAGGATATTATTTGAAAAGAAGTACATACTTGATATCCACATGTGCACGGGTAGAAGTGGAGATCGTCCACCTCCAAAGGTTCCATACACAGGGGACATTCCACCTGAAAACAAAAGGTTCCATGTTAAATACAGATTCTTTCATGTATACAAAATGAGTTTCAGTCAGTATAAATCTGTTTTCCCTCTCGCTCCACCTGCAGCGGATGAACTTATTTGATGATTTACTACCCAAAAAAGCCTTTTATTCACTGGTTAGATAACTTTTATTTGAGAAATAAAAATGGGCGTTTGAAAGATTTTGCACAGAATTATGTCAAACAATTGTAAGTATTCATTTTAAAGTGTTGTATTTTTATTTCTCTTGATACCACGGTAACTTTATCGAACAATCCCGCAGCCGAGACAGCTTAAATTGAACTATTTTACTATAAACTACTGACTGACTGACTTCTTGACATTTCAAAAGTGCCAGTAAATGGTTTATTTGAAATATAAAGCTTTAAATCTTGAACAATATAAATTATATCAAGCTTGTATTCCCCAAAAAATTTAGGCAGAAGTACCTCAGGTACCTTACTCAAAAAAATCAACCAAATTGATAACCTCCTTCTTTTTTTGAAGTCGGTTAAAAAAACAGTTTATCTAACACTAGGAATGACTTCTGTATAGGTGCGTTCACAAACATGTACAACACACATACAGACGACACACAGACCCGGTACAGCTATCGGTAGGCCATACGAGTATTTTTTCAGTGCGGGAATCGAACCCGCGACATACAGCGCAGCAGCCAAACTTTCAACTACTGCGCCAACGATGCCGTCAGTAAATAATACCCACATGTCTACAGTAATATTTTAAAGGATTAACCTGCTCTTCTCCACTCTGGTTCAGCACTGACATTCTAGCCCCACGAGCCAATGGTTCTACACCCTCCTGTAAGTGGCGAGCGATCTTCAGTTCACACTAGAAAATACTCTACTGCAACCTGAAAACAAAGAGAAGAATTATGAGGAATTAGGTGTCTTCAAGGCTAGAGTGAAGTGCGCGTCACCATCAACGATTGCACCACTGCTCACCATAAGGTGGGATCGCAGTCCAGCACAAGTTATCAATATAAAAAAATACTGGGCAAGTGCGAGTCGGACTCGCAAACTGAGGGTTCCTACAAACTTATCTATGATGAAAACGGTTCAATACCCGAATTGAGTAACGAAGATTTTTCCAAATTCAAAGTATTTTTTTCGTAACGTAACTACAAATTTACAGTTTTCAGATTTTTCCTATACTTATGTTATGAGACCTTGCTTCATGGCAAATTACAGGATTCTAAGTAAACGGAAAGTACCCTATGAATTCTGATTCCCTTGAGTGTGTCGATATACACGTTTCTTGCGACATAAACGGCCGTATCCTTTTTTTCCGTTAACTCAGATGTTTGATTTTTTCACAGCTTCAAGGGACCGCAGACCTGAGTATATGGTTTTAATTTCAACTCGATACATCCACACATTCTCGAGATAAAGGGTCTTGACAGACAGACAGACGGACGGACCACAAAGTGATCCTATAAGAGTTACGTTTTTTTTTCCTTTTGAGGTATGAACCCTAAAAATGGCTGGGTGAATTTATTTTTCAGTGTTCGTTTTTCTTTAACATAGTGTCAATAAATAAATTCTCTTTTGATCTTTATGTATATGCAAAGATAATTTGAAGGCTAGAAAGTCTAGATGCAAATATAATTACGATTTAAAATCTTACTGTGGACTGTACAGTTTTGTCAAGAGTTATGCCCTTGTCTTGCCAAGAGCCAAGAGCAACAGAAATAAAAAGTTACTAATACATCACGCTAATCTATACATCTATACATATATATAAACATGAATAGCTGTTCGTTAGTGTCGCTAAAACTCGAGAACGGCTGGACCGATTTGGCTAATTTTAGTCTTAAAATATTTGTGATAATCCAGGGAAAGTTTAAACCAGGGACTGCATACCGAAAAAAAATCGGTTATAAGGGGTAACGGTATGACGTCATACCTTTTTATTTCAATACCTCAAAATAACGGTACCGTTATTTTTCGCTACCGAAAAATTACGATACCTAAATTTTTCTCTACCGAAAAATAACGGTACCTACCGTTATTTTTTACGCTACCAAAACCTCTAACATTAAGGTATCCGTTGAAACCCTCGGTCCCCGAAATAATTCCGGTACCGAAATTATTTCGGTATAGTAAAGGTCGCTGTCGTTATTTTATACCGGTAGCGTAAACGCAAATCTTAACCGGTTTCGGTGTACCTTTAAAATAAAGCGGTACCGGTTTTTAATACCGGTAGCGTAACCTTATACCTTAACCGAATACGGTCCCTAGTTTAAACGGTGAAAAATCGAATACAACGCCTTCTCTAATTAAAATGTCATTATAAAATGAAATCTGCTGTTCTGGTAATGCCAGTCAATGGCGTTATCCTGACTATTAGGCGGGTTCACCCGGTTCACCGGGTCAGCTAGTATTATATGTATAAAAGCAAGTTTGTGAGTGTGTGTGTTTGTTGCTTCTTCACGCTCTAACGGCTGAACAGATTTCGACGAAACTCGGTACACGAGTAGACGTAGGGTCTACTCGTATACAAAGTTTCGTCTTAGAAGAGCACACAGGATATTTTTTATCCCAGGAGTATAATCCCTTGGGATAATTTCCTACTATCACGCGGGCGAAGCCGCATGCAGAAACAAGTTACATTATATACTGAGAAAATCTGTCGTCCATAATGGTAGAGAAGCCACAGTGATGAAGTTAAATTAATGAATGCTCAATCCACTCCATAATTACTACTTAAAACAAACGACTATAAGATTCAAATTTTATGATCATTATAAAATAGAAAGTAACAAAGTAAGTTTTTTTTTCCAAATTTTTACTTCCGAAATTATATAAATACTAGCCCAAGGGAACTTCCAGGACATAGACTACCTTTGTGCCAAATTTCTTTCAAACCCGTTAAACCGTTTTAGCGTAGAGTAACAACCGTACACACGTACATACAACCTTTCGTCTTTATAATATTAGTGTGATAGTGTGATTCTGGCAACCACGCGTCCTTGTTGTCGATTGTATAAAAACAGTTTTATCGAATATCATCTTGTATTGAAATAGATTGCGATAAAATGCAGATTATGTTTGCAGTTTCGGTCGGTTTTGAATTGAATATACAGTTTTGTGAACGTGTTGTATTGTAAAGTCCCTATTGTAAAGTCAAAATTTTCAGTTCGATGTACTGACAAATCGGCATTTTACCGGAAAGACGTCTGCAGCTGGACATGAGCGGGGAGGCAAGCGTCGTCACAACAAACGGTCTATTTATTTATTTATCAATTTATGTACATGTGTATATAATAAAAGAAAAGAAGAAGGAAACAGAAGAATAGTAAAAAGGTGATGCTTATTTCTAAAGAAATCTCTTCCAGCATACCTGCGAAAGGAGAGTTGGAGAAAATAGAGATGTACACACTGTGTGTAGAAGTAAAAAGAAATTGGTACACACAAAATACATAGTTAACAGTGAAACAATGTAACAGGCAAAAAGATATACTATTATAATCATATACAAACTCATAGTAAAATAAATATCACAAAAATAGATACTAAACAAAATAATACATACTAATCACATACACACACATACACACACGTACATCGGATTCCCGCGACCGTCAACCAGGACGTCGGTCCACCTTGTGGGAACCGTTCCAATGCTGCGCCTTCCGGTACGCTCTCGCCACTCCAGAACCTTTCGGCCCCATCAACCATCACATTTGACAAATCGAGAGTTAGACATTTTTGTAGCCACTAATTTTACATAGCCAAAATAAAAATTTATGCGTAGTGTTATTTACATTTATAATATTGTTAAATTAGTAGGCATAATGACACGCCACACCGATCATCAAAACGAACCTATTTTGCATTGCGAAACGATGAATGCCGTAGACGTTACAAAAAAAAAACCGTAAAAAGAAAAACAAGTTTACACAGATAATAAAAATAATTTTGTGTGAACGGTAGAAATTCATAATGCCTCATTAAAGGCAGAACGCAGTTGATAAGAGGCAAGCAGTGATCGAATGGACTTACTGACGATTCGGACAGTGTCTGAATTGACTAAATTTTTTTTCACTGACGACAGAAACACTGTTTAGTACAGTCAGATAAAAAGTTTTAAAACCTTTATTATTATTTATCATTATTTTATATGGGGAAAAAAAGGCGGCAACTTCGGGTAATAAATTTCTTTCTAGTTTCAATAAATTTGGTGGTTTTGTGTGTCCGAATTGTCAGTGAAAAAATATTGAAAATAAAATGTCTCGATTCGGACACTGTGTCCGAATCGTCATTAACTCATCGAATGTGATGATGAGCCTTATGCAAGCTTGTATTAGAAAGGCAGATTTACTCTGAGGTCAAGACGTTTGATTTTTTTTTCTTATGACGACCATTGTATTTACATACTATAAAGATAATATTTACGTTTGTTGCTTCTTGGCCTGTTTTATTTAATTAAGAATTTGCAGTAAAACGCTACTTTAATGCCAAAGTGCGATGGGTTGCGGAATTGTTCGGACGAGTTACACAAAATGCAAATGAAGGAATACAGATGGGTTTTAGTCAGTAAAAGTCTGAAATGCCCTCTCGATCCACCCAGAATGGGAGAAGTTATTTAAGACAAGACACTAAAAGCCAGCGACCTTGAGCGAACAAAAGAGGAGCTAGCGTCACTCCCCGCGCATCAAGATTATAATAATCGAATAATAATAATTATGTTCCTTCATTTATTAAACACAATTATGAATAAAAACCGTTTAACAAAAGACTGGTAATTAAATTATCTTTTAGTTTGTGAAAGTGTCATAAAAATACACCTAATGGTTTTTGTCTGATCTTCGCTTTTTTGTCTGTGTCATGTCTTGGTGTATTACACCAAGTTTACTAAAAAAAAAATATGTAAATCAAATTATTAGGCAAATAGTCTAGTTTAACATATTTTTTTTTCAAAACATACAGACTAGCCGTTTAGACGTGATGTTGGATTTTAAATCCTCAAAAATCATAATTATATCTGCCCATTAAAGGTGTGCTCGGCTCCTCTAGCGAAGACTAAGCTAGAGGAAAACCCAAATCAAAAAAAAAATTACAATAAACTTAGATAGGTTTCCAGGCTAAGACATTTGTCAAAATACTTTAATACCTAATTCAGAAAGCGTCGATTTATAATACTAGTTAAAAACAAAAGATTATAACAAGCCTGCGAAATTAGCGTAAAGAAACTGTAACATTTATATTCCACCGGAATTGGAAAATCATTTGCATACATATTTTCGCGGTCCTTGAGTTCTACCGTCTATCAGTGATGCGCCAACGCCACTAGAGACACGCGGCCAGTTTACACTTTATAGATTACAAAACTGATTTAGTGAAAGGTGACTAGTCCATCTTTTATGACCACCATAGATTCTCATCGTTTACTCTCACCTTGCGTAAGCCGTAATTTATATTTTTTAAGCGTTTTTTATAACAAATTGTAATCTTCTGATGTCTTTTGTTTATTAATGTAATAGAGACCTTCTTATTTTCTATCGACATTTGCTTATCCAATCGGAAAATAATTTAAATATAGTATTCACACTTGAAATTTTTAAGTTTATTAAATATTTTTTTATTTTAAGTTTTAAACTAGCTGAGAAGTCTGTAAGACTCGTATTGAAATATCGTCAAAATCGGTACAACCGTTTCAAAGATTAGCCGGAACAAACAGACCGACGAAAACTTTAAAAATTGCATTTTGTTTTAGGTAAGTTATGTAAAAAAAAAAAATTTTGATATTACAAACAGACACTTGATTTTTTTTTATGTGTATTCAAAATGTAATACTATTACTCAAGGGTTTTAAATTGGGTATTCATATTTTAAGATCTTTTTAGTTAAGATTCAGTACCTCAAAAGGAGAAAATCGGAACCATTATAGAATCACTTTTGACCGGCCTGTTGTTGGTCTAGTGGTTAGTCGCCCTGACTGCTATGCCGGAGGTCGTGGGTTCGATTCCCATCCAGGGCAAATGTTTGTGTGATGAGCACGATCATTTTTTCTATGTGTGGGTGTAATCTATATATATGAAATGAGAAACTGACTGACATATCAACGCACAGCCGAAACTACTGGGTCTAGGAACATGAAATTTTGCACAAGGCTTCCTTTTATGACGTAGGTGAGCACTAAGAGAGGATTTTTCAAAATTCATCCCCTAAGGGGTTGAAATGGGGGCCCAAAATTTATATGGAGAAACCTATTTAAACGCGGGCGAAGCCGCTGGCAGAAGCTAGTTTATCTATAAATGTATATACTTAGAAATATATAAGTATGTTTATCAGTTATCTAGTACTCATAACACAAGCTCTGCTTAGCTTGGGACTAGATGGCATTGTGTGACAGTTGTGGAATATTATTATTCCTTTTTTGTCGGTCTGTCTGTCAAGACCTTTTATCTCGGAAACGAGAGGAGGTATCGAGTTGAAATTAAAACGATATGATCAGGTCTGCGGTCCATTGAAGCTGTGAAAAAAATCAAACTTCTAAGTTAACGAACACCAAAGATACGGCCATTTATGTCGCAAAAAACGAAAATGTCGACATTCTCAAGAGAATCAAAATTCATAGGGTACCTACTTCCCGTTGACCCAGAATCCTGAAATTTAGCATAAAGCAAGGTCTTATTGCACAGGTATAGGAATAAATCTGAAAAGAGTAAATTTTTTTGCGATACGGAAAATTTTCTAGAATTCATTCGGGAATTGAACTTCACACAGGTAAGTTTGTACGGAACGCTCAGCACGCGAGTCCGACTCGCACTTGCCAGGTTTTTTTTATTTGCGTGGCACAACACACAGTGGACTAAATACGCCTCCGTCACACATTTTTTTTGTTTTCAGTTATTGTCGACACAAATGAATAACTTCCCAATAACTGAAGTATAGTTGATATGACATACTAAATACAGCACATATAGTATCTAATGAGTCATAAATAATTTCTTTCTCATTTTAGTACTCAGTAAATTAATCATCGCTATAGAACATCAGTCTAATGTCCAACTAAATAACATTAAGTACATAAAACAATGATGTAATAATATAATTTACTGGACATAAAAAATACGTCGTAAGCATGTAGACTCTAAAAATAGTGTTAGATTAGTTGATGACCTAAAAAAGCAGTTAATTTAACCTAAAAACTAACTACATGGTAGTAGTCTGATAAAATTAAACCATTGTTATCCATAACATACAGGGTGTCTTTGACATCGACGCACAAACGAATACCATGGATCCAGTACATGATTCTGGACCCCCGGTGGTGGAATTTTTAATTTAAACTGTATACAATCGTTATTCTAACATTTTAATAGCGTTGGAAGGCCTCCTACAAGGTGGACAGATGACTTGGTAACGGTTGCGGGAGTCCGATGGTTGGACAACATGGACCGTTCATTGTGGCGACACTTGGGGAGGCCTATGTCCAGCAGTGGACGTCTTTCAGCTGAAATGATAATGACGATGAATTGAGAAAAATGAATTAATTACTTTTAAAATAAAAATGTCATCGGGGTTTATTAGAATAACAATTTTATCTACCCCAATGACTTTTTGATTAATTTTTATTTTTAAAAATATAGGTATATTTTTGTTATTTTACTTAAAATATCATCGGGGCTGGTTAGAATAACGATTTTAATAATTATGAAAATATTACAAAAAAAACCCCCACTCTGGGGTCCAGAATCCTGTACTGGATCCGTGGTATTCGTTTGTGCGTCAATGTCAAAGACACCGTGTATAAAAAGTCCCCTACCGCATCTGTCTGTCTGTCTGTTCGCGATTAAATCATAAACTACTAAACGGATTTTCATGCGGTTGATTCGTGAGGAAGCTGAGAATTTCAAAGATTTCTAACATCATAAACAACAAAATATAAGATATCCTTTTAACAAAAAGTTATCAGTTAATTAAACGTTTATAAAAAATCATAAACATCTCCCACATTATGCAAACCCGATTTATCGCAAATCGTAGCTGATACGAGCAAGATATGTCGATAAGGCGCGCGCCCGAATTAAGAAACGATAAAATTATGTACCGTGAGTACAAGTTTATTATTATTTATTATCTGTGGGCTTGTCTCTTGTTCACCAAATTAATTGTAGTGGGCCATATTTGTCAATGTTGACCTATTAAATAATATATTAATATTTGTATAAGATATCTAACTATAAAAGTGTTTATTGTGGAAGTTTATTACTCGTCAACCACAAGTACTACATAACTACATTATTAAATTAATTTGTAACCAATTATTATATTACTCATCTAATTTACAGACAACTAGGCCCCACAGCAATGCACATAGTGACTAAATAACATTGTTCTGTTTACATGTTAATATAATGTGAATCCAACAGTGAAAAATCGTTCACTTGATTTGGGTATACCCAAGGAGGGCAATATATGTAGTAAATATTGCCATAATGAATACATAGAGGAAAACCAAAAATAATAAGAATATGATGTCTCTAGAACTTCTACTCTAGAAGGGGGTGACTACTTTTTTTAACTGTTGCTCTGCAAAAACAAGGCAGCACAATCAACATACTTTTTTAAGACGGGACACATCATCAAACAACTCTTTCCTGCTCTGAGTGGAGTGAGAGGTTAAGACTTTTACTGACTGAAACCCACCTGTGTTCCTTTACCATCACTCTTTCTCTCTTACTCTCTCTCTTTCGAACAATCCCGCAGCCCATACAGAAGTAACCTTACAGCCACTAACATTTTAGATCTATCTAAGTCCAAAGTTCGAGGGTTCACCTCACGGCAGTACCGTCGCCATATGACACTGGCACAATAGTCGACACCAGCTCAGATGCCAAAGAAAAAAAAAATTTTTGGAACAGTATCGCAGCCAAAAGGGTGGTGACTACTAAGATGACAATTAATACAAAAGTATGGAATAAGAACACAAATGTGCCAACCTAATTAATTGGGATGAGGATAAGAGAATGATGAATGCCAACACATTAGACTATTTAAATTAGTCTAGTCTATGCATTACTTACTAGCAATGCATGCTTTTTTCCTATTGGAAATCAAATTAGAAGCTATGTAAATGATATTTATTTTGTAAATAGGTTTAAAAAAACACTTTTACACGTCAATTTTTTTTTCGTCAATTTTAAACTAGATTTGCCATTCAACGTGGCAATGCTGCCAGTCCTCTGGGCATATTTCCGGATGGCAGCGATGTGGTGGAGACTTTTTGTTTTTTGTATTATATTTATGTACATAGTTAGGTTTTAGTATACTTTAGTTAATATTTAAATATTTTATGTAAGAGAGTGTTTATATATAATTTGCAAAATAAATAAAATTAGAAGCAGAACGAGGTTAGTTTTTAGTTTTGGTCTATATTGGGAGGCAGTTTGCCTTCAACCATTATTCAGAGATTCAACAAAAATGGCCAGTAGATTAAGTGGCCAAATTAAGGTCAAGAGACCTTAATCAAGACAAGTAAAAATCAATTACCATAGTAAATTGAGGAGTATTTTAGATCTAGTCAATATTGAATAAATAAAATATTTTAAATACTTTATAACAAGCTGTAGTATAACTTATTTTTTCTAGCATGTGCTGTTGTTGAACCTGCTGAACAAATAAGACAGAAAACTGTGTAATCTTTTTTGTATATCAATGATTCCAATTTAAATGCTTTACACCCAAAATTTGATATTGTTGCACACAGAGCATGACAAGAGGGGAGATTGCTATATTGCATTTTAGCTCAATGAATTAAGGGCATCCAACACAACGTACTTACATTTTCACTGTTTTTCATTCAATCACTCATAAGCGATTATGATGTTATTACAAATTTTTATTAATGTTTTGAAAACAAAGTATCTTGTGGATATTATCTAGTCTTCTATTGAAATCAATTTATAAATTTGCAAGACCTCTGAAAATCTGCTATTTTGAATGGACTTTAATACTTCATAATTTACTCAAAAATTAAAAAAGTCAAAAAAGAATATCATAATTGCACATTTAATCAAGATTCTGAATGATGACTGTTTTTTTTAAATCCCCAGAAGTTATTGTGGGTTAAAAAAAATATCATGTTGGATTGCATTAGATGAAGTAACAAGCTCTTAAACCATGCTCGATGTTGACGATAGGCGAGTGAAAAGGGACCCTCTTAGACACCCATTTTAATTAACTTTTATCTTGCTTTTTGAAACCAATTACTATTTTAGTCTTTAATTTACATACCCAAAAATAGGTTTTTTATAGTCTCTGTGACAAAAATATCTTGATCTAATTATATTCATGTTTTGGAGACAATTATTTGTAATTTTAAACTAATTTTTTTTAAAAAGTATGGAGAACCTCAATAAGGTAAATGACATTGAGTTTGAATGCTTAGGGAACTGACAAGCATTGATTGTTTCTGTACTCTAATTAGTATGTCTGGAATTAGAAAATTGGCCATTATTATTTGTGAACCGATTACTTATGACATTCAATTGATTGTTTTTTAAAACAACTTATTCCTTAGTTGATTTCATAGTTTTATGTTGATGAAAATGCCAATAAGTAGAATACAAAACAATATTGGTACTATTACTAGTAGGTAAATAAAGATATTTCCTCAAAAAGACTGCACCTATTGGTGTGTTTGTTTTAATTTGCAGGATTTCCTGTTGGATTAGTAAAACAATTTTTGCATGATTATAGTTTAAACTAAACATTTAATATTATTTAAACCTTTAACCTTTCGAATACCGTAATTAGAGACACAATAAAAAGACAATGTGAGAGTGAACGCCGGGCGTTTACTTGAGGTTTAATGAGTTAATAGGATAACTCTAAAAATTGTTGTTCTCAGTGGAATCAAATATTTTTTTGGCTATGTTAAATGCAATGTTTCATAAAGTTTTAAATTTCATAAGTTAGTGAAAGAGGTTCACCCCGTAATATAAAACTAATAAATTATTGGTAACTATGTTGCAAAACTATGATAAGCTATTGGGACATTTTATATTGTTGTCAGTGACCATTTTACTTATTATTGATTACAACATTAAGTTCTGAATACTGTGCTTACCTAATTTGCAATATTTGGATACCAATATTTGACAAGTGTATGGTTACAAAGCTGTCCCATGTTTAGTTTTGTTGTTGTTGTGTGTTGTAAGTTTTGTATGCAAATGAATGAAATTGATATGTTTTGAATATAAAAACAAAGAACTTGTTTCAATGTCTTACTTTTAAGTTGGATTGAATAGGAATCAATAAGATTGTAATGGTTGTAATGACTAAACACAATGAATGAGTAGTTTCTGATAAAGCCACCACATCAATCCAATAGGATTGGCCTTAAACAGCTTTTGCATTTTTAATTAAAATACTAGGATTTAAGAATGCCTTAACTTTGTAGTCTATATTGACGAGACACTTCCACTTTCAAAGAAGTTATTTCAATTAGCTATGGCTGTATTTAAACTATGATTCTACTATCTTTAACATACCATTCAACTACCATGCAAATAGTTTATAGTAAATTTTATTATTATGGCAGAGATTCCTAAATTAAACAGTAAACATTTAAAAAACTTACACCAACTACTTTGTGTACCAATGACCTATTTGGTAAGATTGTGTAAATGGGCAATACATTATAATAAACCCACTTAGAAGTTAACTGTGAGATTGTACTACAAAACTAGAAAAAGAACAGTTACTTATAAATTATCCAGTTTATGTGACCCTGTATCTCACAACAAGATTATGTTTATAATAAAGCCTTTTGTTGTTCATTAAGTGATTCATATTTTTTTAAAGGAATTGAACAAAAGACTTGTACATTTTAAGAATTACTTATAAGAGAACAGCCTAGATCCACACAAAACCTGAATGAAAACAACTGAATAGGCACTAGAAAAAATACTATCTACTATCAGTCTTGATTCTATAAATAATGCTTTATTCAGGTAAACAGTGGAAATACGTATTCAACAATAAGTTGGGGCGATAAATGGATTGCAACAATGACTCAACCCAGTTGACAAGTTCACAATTTGACATTTTACCTAAGAAAAACAATTCAATATCCTGCTTTCGTAAGCGTCTTGTAATCACTTTGAACACTCAATCGTCAACATATTTTTGAAAATAATACGTTTACAAGCTCACTACACAGTTTACGTTGCATATTATGTACCTACTCTCGTAACTAGATGTACGTCGGTCAGCTGCCATTCAAAAGAATATGTGGCAAAAGTCAAACTTTCATTTCGTACAAGGATACACTAAAAATACATTATAAACACTCAATATACAACCACTTACGCGTAGGAATATGCAATCTTTACTTTCATTACACGATTCCATTTTAGGAGAAAAAAATTAAAATCGATGTTTACCTTACGTCTCTTCTCAATGCAAATCTTTTCTATTGCAGAACGAGACTGCTAACCCTTCCGCTAGAGTCGACGATGAATCCTTTCCAACGGACCTACAATGCGGTTCACGAATCAATTTAAAATAAAATGCAAAGCTGAAATAAATACAACTGTCCCGAAGATATTTTCTGCGAGTTACTATACATTTGTTTTATGAAATGGCCTAATCTTTTACAAGATTCCGTTCTGTATTTCCATAGACAAATTCATGTACTTTTTAATTTCGAATAATGAATGAGTAATTTTCCACTTTAGTCAAGGATGCTACTTTCTCTCTAGCTAAATATTTTAAAATAAATATTTTATTTAAAACCACGCCTAATTAAAACGTGTGAGAAACATACATGGATAAAAAATAAATGAATCATAAAAAAAACTTTCTAGATGAACAAAGGATCATTAAACAACATTTCAAAACGATGCAAGAGCCATGTACAACATTTTTGATTGGTTGAAATTGTAAACCATCGACAATATTAAATGATGAACCAATCACACCGTACAAATGTGTCGTTGACGTTGCCATCATGCAAATTAGAACCAACCATTTATGAACTATTATAACGCACTGTTTCATTTTCGATTGGTTGCTTATTTTATTGCATTCAAAATATTTCCACCATAGGGTCACAAAAAAATTCTTATAAGAATTATATTTGCAACAACACAACATAAACAACGATTTTTGTATCTGTGCCAAGGTACTCTATGTTTCTGGTTTAGGCTTCCTTTTTTCGTTACCAGCGGGTTACGATAAATTTGCGGGAAAATCAAAGTTAAATAATAAACTTTAGACGAAGTGAAATGTTTCTAGTATAGCTTTAGTTGCAGTTAAAACTTAAAAACGGACAAAAAATTAAAGAAGGCGTAAAACTGAATGAATGGACAGATACGGACTTATGGCTTAAACGGTAAGCTATACTCTACATGAAGGGCCTAGTAGGGCCGATGCTTGCTAGCACCAAAGAGTATGGCTAGCACTGCGGGAACGTTTGAAAGAGTGTCTGTGGTCCTAGAACATAAAGGGCAAATGAGGGAACATAGGTGGGTTTTAGTTAGTAAAAGTAGGTATAATAATAATCCTTTAAAGCTTTATTATCAGGCATCTAAGGCCCTTAGATAAAATATAAAAATAATCTTACAAAGTAATAAACTAATACTTATATAACATAAACTTTAACAAATTATTAAAACTATAAACTGTTGTATACAAAGTGACAGCGTCGTTTTCCCCTGCAAGGTCGGTACCCTTCCACAAAATCGTCGATACACAACACCCTTCGGTCAAAACTTTCCTTTGAGAAAGGTGTCCAAATGGTGAGTCGGCACCCGCACCACAAACAACTTGAAATTAGTGGTATGGCGCGGCTCCAACTGCACGACTCTCAAAGTCCAGTTCGTCTTGACTCGCACATATTCCACGATCCTTCGTGGAGTGATGTAGTCTCGAAACGTACAGCTGCGTCATGGGTATTGCTGGCGCAGCAGCATGTTGGACCCAACCAGCGCGGTGCCGCCGCACAGGTTCCGACAAGTGGACTTCTTCCTCTTCTTCTCTTCCTGCTTGCCCTCTTTCGTTTTACCTACTTGCCGCGTTGTTTGCGACACAGCAGGTTTGTTTGTCTAAAGCCGTGTATGCACGTACGAACACATAATATTGCATATTATTATTAGTATTTATATTACTAAGTCGATGCTTTTGGTACCACTTCCTCACTAACCGATTGGGATACTTAGTTGTATGTCTTGTATTCTCAAATCTTCCATTTACTGAGAAGTTTCGAGAAAAGTTTTGTAGAATCTATCTTGGTACAGTGTAGATATACGGTTCACATACATTTGTATTGTACCTAATCTACACGACTACCGCTCAGCAGCAGTGGCGGATTTACTAGCAGGCTGAGTAGGCTTGAGCTTTGGGCGGCAGATTTTTGGGGCGGCAAATTTGGGGACCAACTTTTTTTTTGCGACCTCGAAGAAAAAAAAAAATGATTTCTATGAGGTATAGAGTCGGAATTAATGAACAAAATTACTTACGACGATATCATCGATGATGTTGCCAACAAAAAAATCACACAAAAAGATATTGTAACGAAGTAACAAACTTTTTTAACTTGACTGAGTTGATTATTTTTAATTGTTTGTCAGTGCAATAAAGATTATTTATTCACGTTTACCAAATGTACATTATTGTGTAAGTAGCACAAATTACCCCGCTCGTACTTGACTGAGCTTTGATTAGCTCAAAAATATACCTAAAAATTATTTTACGTGTAATTTCAACGAAATTTTTGGATTGTAAAAAAAATGCAAGAGATGACAATTGTAGAGGCAAGGGCGGCAAAAACTGTATAGCCTATGCCTTGAAAATTTGTAAATCCGCCACTGCTCAGCAGAGCTATTAATTCTCTAAGAAAACAGCCTTAAGCGCAGCGCTGGCCGCAGCGACGAAATCAAAATACGTACCTACATAGGATTAACAATCCAATGGACCTTTACATTTCTTAGAGAAAAGCACGACAGTAGGCTTATTAACCGACTTCAAAAAGGAGGAGGTTATATGTTCGGTGGAATGTGTTTTTTTTTTTATTCACCGATTTTTCGGTCAATTGTGAACAGATTTTAAAAATTTTTTTTGATGAAAGGTTATGCTTCAGAGTTGGTCCCATAGAAATATTGTTATGATCTGATCATGAACTTCGAAGATATAGAACAGAACTCCTCATAGGATCACAGCAGAACTGTAGTAACAAGTAAAATTGCTTTGTTTATACGTGTAGTCGATGACTGACTGAAAGTAGAGGGGGAATATATCATCGAACTGATGATGAAGCCTGAAGTTAGGTACCGGAACTCTGTAATAAATTAATGTAATCTAACCGTGTTTGGGATAATTAGAATTGTCATGAGATGCACTGTGCCTATAAGGTATTTAAATTTGGCTGAGGGGTACTTTTTAGTGGTGGTACCATAGCTAAAAAGTGTAAAATAAAAAACTTTTCAAAAAATAATATAACCGACTTCAAAGTAAAAAAAAAACACTGAAAGTGTAAAATAACTTTAATTTCGGAAGTCGGTGTTAAATAACGAAGAGACAAAACTATTATAGAAACACCGACTTCCGAAATTAAAGTTTTTTTCTCCTTGAGGCGCGCATGGAACAGTACGCGCCGTCGACGACTTGGGTTCGGTCCGGACGATTGACGACTATGTATTTTATATTCGGGTTTTGCAGTTATCTAAAGAAAAGATGACAAATAAAACATGAGTCTTACAAGCATATTATATATTTTTTTTATAATAATTAAGAATAAATTCTTACATCACGAGTTATAAAATAAATACATTTATTGCCTTAAATTAAGTCCAAAAGTACTCTGTACAATTATTGTTAGCGATGTACAAACGAGAACGACAAGTAAAAAATATCCAAAAACAAAAAATTAAATTAAAAAGGGCCTTATCGTGAATCAGTAAAGTTTCCACAATTCTCCGTGTGACAAATCTACGAACAACTTAACAAATTGTGTCAGAATCACAACCAATAGTTTGCATCTTAATTTCATCTCTTATCAATATTACACAAACTATTTTATATCATTGCTCTTCGCTTATTACTAAAACAAGAACCATTCTTTACCTTATATTATAATTACAGTTAAATTAAGACTATCTAATTGCTAGCGGGTGTTTCTTACTGGACTGTTGTGCTGTTTCCTCACAATTACTCCATGCCCTTTGTAATCTCGAGATCTAGAGCTGAGTGCAGACTGTTCTACGTTGAGCTAACACGGCGGTGCATAAATCTTTATAATAATTTCGTTGGAACGCGTTTCGTGTCCGAGACTATTTATTCGACGCGTTACGTCACCAACGATACTTGGCAATTGGCACAAAGCAGCAAATGAGATCACGGGAGTACTGGACTAGTATCGTTATGATGCTCAAATTTAGCTTAGACCTTACGTTGGACACCTATTCATCACGCGCCACGCCCCTAATACCAATAATAATTAATTATCCGTAAATCGGTGCCATAGACCATTTGACACAATTCATGACCTTATTCAATTAAAAATGGAGATCATATTTGCGCGATTTGTCAAATACTATCACCGATTTCGATGCCGATAATAGAAATAAAACGTCTTTTTATTTATTTAACTAGTTGATACTATTTTAAACGTTTAGCTAATTTGGGTTATCGTTTGTGCTACACAAATTAGCTGACCACGTTTAGAAATACGTAAGATATAGAGATTTGTTTATTTTATGCTCGAGTTTCGTGCGTTTGTAGAATTAAGTATTTTTGTGTAGGGTAGTGCAGTCTGCACGCAGGTCCGCTGTGTGATCGCTCATCCTCGCTCCGCATCCGCCGGGGTTCATTGCTTTTTAAACAAGGCATTACTTAACCAAGGCCACTGTGTCAACCACAATGTGCGACTACTAGCCTAGCATATTAATATGCCCTATGTACTATGATTAAAACAAAAACTGTTGCGATCAGATAATCTTGGCATTGTTCATACAGAATTACAGACGATAATAAATTAAATAAGACGGTTAAAATATCACGAAATTAAATTCATGTGGCAAATAATATGGCATCAGATTTTAAGTACTTTTAATTATTAAAAGTAAAGACTACTAGAACTCGCTTAACGCAAGTTTCAGCTTTAAGTAGAGTATAAAATGATAATGTTATACTCAACACTAGCGGTATTGTAATATTAAGAGCCTAGTAAAGGTATTGGAAGACAGAAAAAACATTGCTATTCAGATCAAATGAAACAGTTAAAAAACTGCATACATTAATTTTCAATTTATACTGACCGTTAAGCCAAATAATTATAATATACCAATTTCACTAATTATATTAATTAATATAAAACTAAAATGGACAAAACATATAAAATTATGTACTTCTGTGTTATTAAAGTAACCAAAGTGCGGATTCAATCGTTTAAGATTACGTTTTAACACAGGGTCGGGCTCCATTAATTTCAAAATTGACTAGATATCTGTGTGCATAGGAATCATATATAAAAAATAGCTAAGTAAAGGAACCGATACACTGAAATTCTGGCATGTCTGTGTAAAAAACCATCTAAAACTAATTTATTGCCATAAGCAAAAAATTATGTCTAAAAACTGTACTTTAAATTATGTAGAGTACACAATAACACGTCTAGATTTTGTACAATTTGTACAAACGCATCTGCATTCACTAACATAAAATTCATGCTCAGTCAAGAAACCTAGAATAATGACCTAAAACGAAACCGATACGCTACAATAAACATAATAAAATTAGTTTGAAAAACTTCACAACATCGAAAAATCTCACAATAATACGCGGACTAACGAAAATCACTAACAAAATATTTGATCTCTCATTTCACTGGTGTACAATTTATTAAGTACGGTCGCGTTTCTCGCCGACGGGAAACACAAACTAACACCGATCAGTCTGCAATACAAAAGAACGAACGTCGCTAAAACTGAACAGCTCGTGTGTGCGCTACACCGCTGCCGGCGCCGATCATCACTTGGACGGCTGGTACGGCGGGTAGGCCTGGTGCGGCTGGGCCGCGCGCGACCCCGTGGCGTACAGCTGCTGCTGGAAGTTGTGGAACTGCGCCGCGTACGTGGGGTCCGCCGTGGACGGCACGGCGAAGCCCTGGCCCTTGAAGCCCGGGCCCGGCCCGCCCATGGACGGCGGCAGCGGCTGCGCGGAGCCCATGCGCACGTTGCCGGGGCCCATGCCGCCCTTCACGCCGCGGAAGTTGGGCCCGCACATAGGGTTGGGCCCCGGGCCGCCGAAGGGGTCGGGCATCTTGGGCGGCGAGTTGAAGCCGGCGGGGTAGTGGTGCGGCATGCGCAGCATCCCGGGCGCGCGCATGACGCCGCGCATGCCGGGCTCCATGTCCAGGCCGCGCGCGCCCGGGAAGTACGCCACGCCTCCCTTGCCGCCCTCCATCTGCATCTGAGGGTTCGTCACTCGCTGCAGGAAGTCCAGGCTGGGGGGACCTCGCGGCCCTGAATTGCACGGCATCTGCGGCCTCGTAGGCAGGTACTGTATCGTGTTGGGAGCACTTGCTTTCACTTGTACGTTGGCACCGTTGAAGGGTGGCATCTTGCCAGGGCCGCCCATCCTAGGTCCCATCATAGCCGCGTCAGGTCCCATCGGTCCCATAGGCCCGCCCATAGGACCTCCACCCATTTTCGGACTAAGATTCATGTCTGGTGGGAAGTCACCGCCGCCCATCATTCCTTCCATGGGTCCTCCCATTCCTGGGCCTCCCATGTTGTCCATATGGCATCCTGAGAAGAAATAGAATATTCTTAGTTTTTTTCTTGATTACAGTATTATAACTATAATATTTGAGTTTTACAAGACTAAGATTCCAAATGAAGCAACCTACTTACCTAGTTCATTCATCATCATATGTGGATGTCCATGCGGATGCATTGAGTGATGGTGCTGCATATGGTGTGGTCCAGACCCGAAGGGGCCCATATTGCCGCCGTTGGGTCCCATGGGGCCCCCGGGGCCTGGGCCGCCTCCGCCCACCGTATTAGTGAGCTGTTGCGACATTTGTGCGAGCGAGGAGATAGGGTCGAAGGAAGACGTGGAGGTCATGGGGCCGTTGGGACCCTGATTTGGGTTGATGGGTATGTTGTCTGGCCTGTTCATACTGCACGGACCGGGGAAGGGACCCGGAAGACTCGTGCTGTTTGGACCGCCGGATAGTGTCGTCTGTTGAAGAATAAGATATTTATTAACCATCGTATTAGAATCACCATAGAGTTGAAATGTACTTGGTTATATTACAATTTGCAAAGAAGCCCGTTTTCAACGCCTCATAATTTCAATAATTCAGAAGCTGCCAAAAAGTGTGGTGTTCGAACACACCTGCGACACCTACAGACATTCGTAGTGGTAGTGGGGACGAACACAGCATTCGGAATTTTTATTTCAATCTAGTTTTGTTCTTGGCTTTGCTCTCGTGGTCTATGCCATAGCAATCGTGCATTTTTCGGGGTACAAGCCAACGACGCTCAGCTATAGTGTAGCTTTCTACCAGTCAAAGAATTTTCGCAATTTTCATAGTAATAATATGATTGTAATTCAAAATCGCCTCAAAACTTAGTTACACTGTTTCCCTGCAGAAAGATGTACTTTTTACAAACTTTATTAAAAAAAAAAACATTTTAAACGGTATTTTTTACCTGAATCTATGGAGCCAAACGAAAAAAACTTCCTTGCCACTACATTACCCGTGTTTTGAAGCCAACTTACTTCATTATTTCCCGCCATAGAATCGTCCATGGACCCGCTGGCCGTAGTAACAGCTCCACTGTTAGCGACGCTGCAGCTACTCTTGACGCTACCAGAACACGATGACGCTGATGATGCAGGTGCGTAGGGGCCTTGGTTCAGGTTAGGTGTGTCTCGTTGTGGCGTTTTTGATGCGCTGTCTTGACTCGACCGGTTTGATTGCGGACTGGGGCGGGATTTTTCATCTGCACAGATTAAACGAGTTAGTACATCATATTTTTTTTTTATTGATATAAACTAGTGCTTGACTGCGATCCCACCTGATGGTAAGCAGTAATAGTAGTAGCAGTGGTAGTAGTATATTTCAGGTTTTGAAGTTATTCTAATAATAATATTACCATCTTGGAATGATTTTTGGCGTAGATCTACTGGACTGACAAGATTGAAAGTAATAAATAAAAAAGAATGGACTATGTATGTTTCTGAATATTTATAAGGTTAGAGAAATAATTAACTTGGCTGATTGTTTTGACCACAGAAAAGGCGAAATCAAATGAAGAAACACGTCATTTTATTACAAACTAGTCTTAAAAAAATTATCGCCTGAAACAAGTCTTTATACTTATTAACTTAGTAAGTTGTACTGTACTAATAATAGTCAATAAATATACGAACGAACGAAGTATCATAATAGTAGCAACCAGAAATATTCAACGTCTACAGCCTACGTTATTGTTCCACTACTGGGCAAGGCTCCCTCAAAGTCAGCTACAGATGCTTTTCTCCGTCATGGTACGTATTTAAAAATTTAGTTAAAGACTATTTCCTTTCTAATGCTATTATGGTTCTACCTAATCCCATTTCTTTCATCACTACCACACCATTATTCTTTTCTTGTTTTTTTCTAGCTATGAAACTGTGTAGCATAATTATATCGTCATCATCATAATCATTTCAGCCGAAAGACACCCACTGTTGGATAAAGGCCTCCCCCAAGTGTCGCCATAATGACCGGTCCTGTGCGTCTCGCATCTTTCTGAATCCTGCGGCTCTCACCAGGTCATCAGTCCAACTTGTCGGAAGCCTTCAAACGCTGCGTCTTCCGGTACGTGGTCGTCACTCCAGAACCTTTCGTCCTCATCGACCATCTGTACTGCGAGCAATGTGCCCTGCCTACTACCACTTAAGTTTGGCGATGCTTAGAGCTATGTCGGTAACCTTGGTTCTCCTGCGGATATCTTCATTTCTGTTGTGATCACATCACAAGGAAACTGCGAGCATAGCCCTTTCCATTGCCCTTTGGGCGACTTCAAGTCTTCTAATGAGGCCCATGGTAAGTGACCACGTTTCGGAGCCATACGTCATCACTGGCAACACGCACTGGTCATAGACTTTCGTCTTCGAGACACTGTGGTATATTGGACGAGAAGATACTGCGCAACGCTCCCGAACGCTAGCCAACGACCAATAATATAATTTATATGTATTTCATCATCTTCCTGCCCTTGTCCCGTGTTATTTGGGGTCGGCGCAACATGTTTTTTTCTTCCATTCTGCCCTGTCACTCGTCATGCTATCATTAACTTCCTTTTCTTTCATATCACTCTTCACACAATCCATCCATCTTTTCTTTGGTCTCCCTCTCCATCCATCCACATGTAAACTCATAACTCTTTTAGTAACATGCGCTTCATCCCTCCTCTTCACATGACCATACCAAGACAAACGATTCCCTTTCAATTTTTCAGTCACTGGCGCCACTTTCAAACTTCCCCTAATATACTCATTTCTCACTTTATCCATTCTCGTCACACCACACATCCATCTTAACATTCTCATCTCCGCTACGTGCAATCTTTTTTCATCCGTCTTTTTCACAGCCCAACATTCTGATCCATACAGTATGACAGGTCTTATCACGGACTTGTAGATTTTACCCTTCAACTTGAGGGGCATCCGTGGGTCACAAGTTGTTCCCGTGACCTGTCGCCATTTCATTATTTGTGAGCTTATAATATATTGCCTTTTATATTACTTTATATCTCTTAATCTATGTATAGCATATTTTTAATGTGTTTTTTTATTAATTTGGTAGCAGTAGACCGCAGTCTGCCTCTCTTGTGTTTAAGCCTTTACAGTCCATCCAAAGGTTGTCTAGTAGATATCGTCGTCAGCGATGAGACCGCCATTGTACCCATGGATTTAAGTTGGTGTTAAATTTATATTGTTATTTTGGTGTAAAATAAAGATGGTTTTATTCTATATTACATCAGGACTTCGCCTTAATGATGTTGCTAATGACTTACCCTGGCACTTAGTGTTGGCAGCAGAGGTAGGTGTCTGTGGGTTGTTGAAACCAGGGCTCTGCTCGAGAGAGAAGCGTCCCGCTCTTGCTTCTGATAACGACCCGTGGGGCTCGGGGGTGCCCGGCATCATGCTATGGAGAAAAAACGTCATAAGTTTAAGATATTACGGCTTTTGAAGCTGTATAATTTTGAGGTATCCAATTTTTCAATGGACACTTTCAATTATTTGTAAACAACTGTCTGATAGCAGTTTCAAGTTAAATAACATAGGATTTTTTTAATGTATATAGTCTTTACATCTAAGTGACCTTATTGGAAACTGCTACAAAGAATTGTTTAAGTGAGCCAACGAGGACTGTGACTCATCTTTACAACACTTACTCAATTGAATCTTAAGCGTATTGAGTTAGAGACTGAGGCTTTACATCAGACATGTCTGAACTACTTTTACCGATTATGGTAGAATTTTTACTACGATATATTATCGGAATTATCTAGCTTAGGTTTTTTTTTTAACCCGTTTTATCTACGGACCAGTGTGTAATAGATTTAAGTAGGGAGAATTATACAATTCTAAAACCTATGACTACAAAATAAACACATAGTGTTATAACACAGAATACATACCCGGCAGGTGATTTCTGATTAGAATTAGATTGTGACGTCTGCCCTCCATTGTTTGATGGCGGCCCGTTGTCTTTTAGTGACGTGTTGGGCTGTTTCTGTATCGTTAACTCTTGACCTGCCATAGTTTAATAACAAATTATTAAATAAATCACCATACAAAAGACAGGATGTTGTTGGACGAACAATGTAGAATGATAGAACGAATTAGCCATAGAGTATGAAAGTACATTATGTTAGCACATTTTCACCAACCACCACCAAAATGAAAACATATAAAAATATAGAAAAAACACACAAATGCTACTATGAAACAAATGATACGATCCAAACATTTAGTGGTAGGGTAGTTACACATTGTCTGTGCGATGGAATGTGTAGCTACCCTCAAATATGAGAAAAAATTGCAAGGTGACCAAAGAAGTTTTAAAGGAATTTGGTTAACTTGCAATCGTTAATTACGGAGAAAACATTTAAAAGCGTAATAAAAATACATTCTCAATTAGAGTCTCAAGCAGAAATAACGGAAAAGTAGTCGTATAATAAGCCTGGGGTGACACTTCAATTGGTTATAAAGTTTTGAAAGGGACCTTAATGATATTTAAAGGTTTAATAATTTAAGCTAGAAACAAACCATAAGATCTAAATTATAATCTCGATTGACAGTACTGAGTCATAGTTTATCTGGTCAGCTTCAATAATCGAGACTGACAAACTACATACAAACATAACATCAGTTAAGTTGTAACAACAATAATAAATTATAATAACCAACACTAGACTACTTTAGGAAGAAGTATTGGTTATTTGTTGAAACGAAGAACGTTTTTTTTTCTAAAGGGGGAAACTAAAGAGAAAAAAAAAATTCAAGCTTTTGCATTTTGCCAAAGGTCGGTGTCAACTTAAATGATGACTAAAATATCATTTGCGACCGTATATACAGTTAGGGATCAAAAGTACAGTTGCACTCTACCAATACTAGTGTCTAAAATTTCTTTGTTATAGAAGTTCAATAGTCCAAAATTAGTTTCTTCAATACTTTAGATACTATGCTACCAATTTAATCAGTCATGAACCATTGACCCTTTTCTACAAAGACATTTTAGGCTCTTTAGAATTGATGGAGTGCAACTGCACTTTTGACCCCTGACTGTACATGTATTTATTTACGGAATTATAGCATAGCATAATCAGCCTTTTAATGTTCCCACTGCTGGGACTCAGGCCTCCTCTCTCTAGGAATCGGCTGTAATCCACCACGCGGACCCAGGGCGGATTGGTGAATGTCACATGTCTACATGTCTAATACAACCCTCTCAGTATGTCTAACCCTATTGAATGGCTGTCATAAAAAGTCATTCAATAGGTTTAGCTGAACTGAGAGGATTGTATTGAGGCTTGTATGTTAATGATTATAACTCAGTAAAACCATATTTGTTACAGTCGCAAATCATATTATAATGAACATAGAAGCTGAGACTAACCTGCAAAATGCAAAAAAAACTTAAGAAAATTTGGATTTTGTGAACTACCTCCTGACGCATTCATCTGAACCATATGTAGACAGAAAGAAACTTATATAATTAAGCTAGAACTACATTAGACCGACGCACACGTCGTGTAACACGCCTAATTTGTACATAGAACGACGTCGCGTGGCGTGGATTAAGTGTAGTTCTAAAAGTCTAGTTTCCATATAAAATGTATGGAGACCGAGGCGCTCAGATCGGCGTGTGCGGCATGGCACACGTGTGCGCAGTGTAGTTCTAGCTTTATACTAATTTTGCTTATATTACGTGCATGAGCAATATGAATACTGCTCATACACGGATAAACTAACGGTTGTAAAAGGCGGTGACCTTGCTAGCTTAGAATTCTCTCGAAAGCCTGACTAGTGAAAATCTCACACCAAAGAGAAGATTGTCAGTAACGACAGGTACTGTCTTATAGTTTGTTTCTAGCCTAGACTAATACATTAATAATTTCGTACAAAGACAGTACAAGTGTGACCCCGAGTTTTTGATTATTTCTGTTGGAATCCAATCAAGTTACCTTCGAACTGGTTGAGATACGATATTTGCTGCGGCGACGGCACGGGCATCAAACTTGGTTCCTTGCCGTGCGAGCTACCCTGTTGATTCTTCTGCTGTTGCGCCGCCAAACATTGGAGAGTACGGACAAACATCCCCTCGTCTAGCTTCTCTAGTATTTCTTTTGTGGCAAATATTTGATCCAAATTGTTTGGTCCAGTTTGATATGGCCACGTATGTTAGGGTATTCCGTATTTTTTGAAGGATTTTTATGTTATTCGTTGTTATTCATCACACGGTGGGATTTCAAGCGTCAAGCGTTTTGCGGGGGGAGGGGAAGGAAAACAAAAAAATACGCATTACAACTACAGAAAAAAAAAAACAAAAAATAAATAAACAAAAAATTGCGTTCCATGCCAATGAGGATGAAACATATCGAATTTACAAAAACTATTGTGGTTGGGAAAATGTCTAACACAGATAAAATATATGAGCATGCTCTACTACTGCTATGGCTTGATTTCATAACTTTTCATGCGACATTTGTTAACTTACCATATTTGTTAATATTTGATTATGAATTAAAAGGACATGGGATCCTCTATCTATTGTGAGAATTCATAACTTAACCTTGTACGGAACCCGGTCTTTTATTTGGCACGTTGAGTTTTAGAAAAAGGTAGACTTGATTGACAGAGGAGCATTTTTGCACTAACAGTCGTACTTTTTCTTAAACTCTATGAGCCATGTTAGGGGGGCGCGTAATGTAGTCATTTATTCTGTAATATTACAACCTATCACTCTGCTAAGACGAGAGTGCAGGAGTGCAACTGAAGAATGAGACACAGAAGAAGAGCTAACTTCAATCCCGTCTTTGCTCTTTTTATGACTAATACTCCTGCATTATCATACACTAAGTCCTTTGAATTCACTCTCCTAAACATCAACTTTATATATATAAAAAAAAAATAATGTGCAAGCATTGGTACCGACCTGGTGCGTCGTTCTTGGGGCCAGGCTTGCAATGCGCAGGACTATTGAGTCCCGAGCCCGCCCGAGAGGCTTCGGCCGACATCGGCATTTGAACCGAACCGTGGCCTGGTGATTGCGTTGCTGCGGATCGTGAATAACGATCATCTAAACAACATATAATTAGTTAAGCAAAAGATTCATTTAAAGATAATAATAATAATAAAGTAGCAGGTTTTTGCTCAGGTATCCCTTTCAAACTTAGTACATATACCGGCACGAATATCGAGCGTTTGGCAAAAGAGCGGGGATCGCTTTGCGCATCGTACACATCGGCGAGCTAATCACTGTGCAAGGATTGCACTCCCCGTCCCCGCGGCTCACTTCATACCACAAAAGAGACCCGAAATTTCACTTCTGCGCAAGTGCAAGTCAGCGCTCAAGATCAGTGCCGGTATGTCCAATAGAGCTCATTGAAACAGAATCAATGTAACTTAACAATATAAATAACAATTTAACAGTCTTTGGTTCACAGGTCAGAAAACAGTGGATTAAACAGTCGACCTCGTGATTTTATTTTAACAGACTTTCAAAAAAGGAGGAGGTTCTCAAGTCATCTGAATGTTTCTTCTTGTTCAGCGATATCTTCGTCAAAAAAACGAAATAACAATACCAGAAATACCATTTTTTTAATGTTTGTTTTTATACATTCCAGATATCATACTGGCTCTTTTATTTTGGGGAAATATTTAAAACAGTTACTGTGGCCCTAGAACGCTAATAGCAAATCAAGTATAAGTCTGACACACCCTCTCGACCACCCTAGGGTGGGAGAACATTTGATGACATCACACCTTAAAAAAAAAAATTGCTCTAAAAGCAAAACGACCAATCGTTGTTATGAAGCTTTCTGCAGCGGAAATCCTGCAGCTTCATTAACGACGGTGGCACATATAATAAGTATAATATGATAACTTACCTATAGGCACAGAGGCGGAACGATGTAAGGGTGAGGTCCCATAAGGTGGCGGTGGCAGGCACCCGCCCCGTTCAGAGCAAGGTGACTTTACTTGTGTGCCTGCAAATATAAGTACAAGTTTTTGATCAGAACTCTTCACAAAGATTAAAACCTAGCTTGTTCAATATCTATAAAGGTATTATTATGTGTTATTCGCACTTAGTCCCATGCAAGTAGTTTGTAAGGGAAGAGGTAGGTTTCAAGGTAAAAAAAAAACCGTAATAAACTATTAACATACCTACAAATTTGTACGGAACATCCGGTGCGTGAGTCCGACTCGCAATTGACCGGTTTTTTATAGATCCAACCCACTTTGGTCCACAAACCTACGTCTTCCCTTACAAACTACTTGCATGGGACTAAGTGCGAATAACCCATTATTATAGCTAGCCCGTATTGCTGCTGGGCAAATGTCTCCCTCCATTCTTTCCAACGACCACGGTTCCTCGCTCTTTCTAATTTTTAAGAAAGACATCCAGGTCGTCCCGTGTCGGTCCACCCCGTATCGCTGTGACTGGGCACCAATTCTTTGTTTTACGGACCTACAACTCGTTAAAAATGCGGCAGATAGTCCTGCCCAGTCCTATTTATGTAAGTTGGGCAGTTTTATGACCCACATCAGCGATTTGTGTTTTAGAACGCAGTGTAATGTTTCGAACGTTGTCTGTTAATTTAACGCATAATATGCTGCGCTCCATAGCACGTTGGCTAACTTTCAGTTTGGACTTTTGGATGACTTTTGTTAAAGACCAAGTCTGTGTACAATAGGTCAACATTGGGAGAATACACATTGAAATGTCCATCAGTTTACGCTTCGGTCATTTTAGCTACGTGCATCGTGAATGGCCGCCACGCGTGAGATTGAAGGCACACGCCATGTTTTCTGCGCAAAGCCCAGAGATATTTTTACGTAGTAGTTTATTATTACCTAAATCTTTACTTAAGTGGCTTAAGCGCCATAACATGGCCCCGGCATTAATTGAACTGCATCTAATCAGAATAGAAACCTTTGGAAAAAGTCTAGACAAATGATGACTTACTCATATCATTATCCATGGACTTGGGGTCGTCGAAGAACTGGTGGTGTATCTTCTGCCAATCGATGTCTGCGGAGGCGGGTGACTTGGGGCTCCGCAGCCCCGGCCCGGGAGCCCTGCCACCCGGACCTAACCCGCCCGGGTCGCCCGGACCCATCTGCATGCGGACATAATACTGTTATTGTTGTAGAATCACTCTAGTACAACTAAAAACTAAAATAATATAGTCGATTCTGTAATATGCAAAAATAGACCTTCGATTTTAAATGATACAGTTAAATATTTTTCAATACCATTACTCGAAAACCCGCAGTTATCCCTATCGGTTTTAGGCATGCAATTTACTGTTTTTCGCACTAGTGCGGAAAAGTACGCGCGCTCGTCCCCGCCACAATTTATTACATTTATCGAAGCCTGGGCGCTAAGCGGACCCCCTAGATTCGCGCATCAACCCGTTATTTATATCTTCCTAAGTGTATTGAAAAACGTCGTTTGATACACGTGGAAATTTGTCACTGCAGCATTCCGGCTCGGTCGCAATGTCAAACTTTCTCGACTCAATATCAGTAACGTGACTAAACTTTCTCGACTGAATATCAGTAACGTGATTAAACTTTCTCGATTGAATATAAGTAACGTGATTAAACTTTCTCGATTGAATATAAGTAACGTGACTAAACTTTCTCGACTGACTATCAGTAACGTGACTAAACTTTCTCGACTGAATATCAGTAACGTGACTAAACTTTCTCGACTATCAGTAACGTGACTAAACTTTCTCGACTGAATATCAGTTACGTGACTAAACTTTCTCGACTGAATATCAGTTACGTGACTAAACTTTCTCGACTGAATATCTGTAACGTGACTAAACATCCTCAACTGAATATCAGTAACGTGGCCTAAACTTTCTCGACTGAATATCAGTAACGTGACTAAACTTTCTCGACTGAATATCAGTAACGTGACTAAACTTTCTCGACTGACTATCAGTAACGTGATTTAACTTTCTCGACTGAATATCTGTAACGTGACGTATCTGTAAGTTGTCCTCGTAAGACGTAGGCCTTAAAATTTATATCCAGTAAACCTCAAAATATTGTTTAGAAGAAATATTATGGTTGATTGACAGAAAATCATGTCTTCATAGTATTATCTACATTACAGAGCATTCTTCAACTAAAATTCTATAAACATTTTACTTTAAAAATTTGACGAGAAAATTATGGTTAAACAAACATATTTTTTTCACTTGTTGAAACTCCATATTAAAACTGTGAGCAATGGAATCTGTGGCATGCTTTCTTATTGATGACTCTGATAATACCATGTGTCCTTGGCTCTAAAAAAGTTTACCCACAAAGAAAGGGCACTTGTCTATAACCTGAGGCCATTCAAAGATCCATTTGACGACCTAAACTGAACTGTTAAAGGGATGAAGAGATAAAGGGTGTATAGATTCATTCCTCTCCCTCGCACGCTCGACATTTTAATAGCTCTGATAATATTTAAAGTTTTTCGATTCAAGATTTAGTTTTAGGACTCACAATCACTGAAAATGAAAAATATCTCAAAATTCAACTCACGTTTCTCCCACGCCCATACTCATCGCACATGGGCCCGTTGACCGGCATACCGTGGTGGTCTGGACCGCAGTCACCATGAGGCACCATGCCCCCCATCATACTTCCGTCCATCATGATTCCTCCTGGAAGACGCGGCACTTTGTACCATCCAACAGGATATATAAACAGGTAAAGGTAGTGGGCGCTGGTGGTGCGTATATTAAGGAATGCAGAAAATCATATTACGTAAGTTTTGCATGCATTTTTGATTAAGAACTTTGTTTTAAGTGTTAAAAACAAAACAGGTAAAACACATAGACTCAATCAATCAAATTGGTATGTTAGATCAATAGGATTGATATTAGATTCAACGTATTTTAGTTCATGCGAAAAAGTCATACAAGGGCTTAGCAAACGATTTTTTATTAACCTTATCGCACGCAAATTGTAAGGTATAAGTTCAAAAGGTACACTTCGATAAATTATATACATCTCAGAAGAAAATTCAAGAATGATTTCAAATAGGTAGAGCTACAAAACTCTGTCAACTGTTTACATGCAGGTTATTTCTAGCTATCGTCGACCACATCATCGCTTGTCATCAGGTGAGATAGTGGTGAAGTACGAGCATAAATAATAATAATAATAAAAAACATGCATTATTTCAGACACATTAATTTTTTTACCAGTTTTCAATTAATGCAACTCTAATGGCAAGTAAAAGTTGTTAGAAGTATTTAAGCAAAAAATAACATGAATTCCTTCTGTATTATGTAAACCAAAACCGTTTCACCATCACAGCACACAACTGAAAGTTTCTTACCGTTCATAGCATTGAGATTAGGTCCTGGCATCATTCTAGGTCCCATGTGTGGTCCGCCCATCATACATGGTTTAGGCCCTCCCATACCTCCCATGGGGTTTGGCATCCGCTAGAAAATAGAAGAAAAATAGTCAGTTACTTGAATTTCTATCACACCTCTCTATATTGATAAAACAAAATATAAATGACTTTGTTTCTGCTTACCCCCATTGGTCCACCACATCCTCTCCCCATATGCATATCTGTACACATCCCCGTTTTCATATCTGGACCACCACACGGACCTCTGATGCCTTTCATCCCACAAGGTCCCATTGGACCCATAGGCCCATTGGGGCCCATACTTGACATCATCGGACCATTCGGACCCATCATACCGTTAGGTCCCATACCCCCGTGCCCACCCATCCCCATACCCGGCCCACCCATACCTCCCATTGGCCCGCCCATAGGACCGTTTGGACCCATCGGACCACCAGGGCCCATTGGCCCTCCCATAGGACCGTTGGGTCCCATAGGGCCGGACATTGTGCAGCTAGGGCCCGAGTTCATGCTGTTTGACATAGAAACCATTGGACCGTTGGGCCCAGATCCCATGGGGCCGTTTGGACCCATAGACATAGGAGGGAAGGGGGACATGTTCATGTTAGCACTGGAATTAGGTGGGTTAATGTCGTTGGGGGCCTGTGAGCCATCATTGGGACCTTGGTTAGGGTTGTTGCCCCCACTTTCAGGGAACAACATCTGTTGCATTTTGCGTATTGTGGCCAGTTGTTCCTCGCGATGTGCACGTTGTTGCGGAGTTAGGTTCTCATCTGGTATTTTTACACCTGCACAAAGGTTAACTTTTTAATTTTCTTAGATGTAAGTATTAAAATCACTGCATGCATCGGACGATTGACGCGCGCATGAGAATAGATAGATTTCAGAGTATCATTGTTGTAATAAAAAACGCATAAAATGTGTTGACACAATTGGGTATTAATATTTTTACTTATCTAATATTTTAACTTATCTTTTTTTTATTAGATTTCTAATAGACTTGGGATGACGAGTGGTATTTTTTTTCGGGTATGTATGAATTAGTAGCGTCAGGCAGCAGGTCCACACGCATCAAGGTAAAAAAATATCCCAAGAGAACATATTCTACTACTATTTCAGGCCATAGTCTACTCATATGCCAAATTTCATCCAATTTCGTTCAGCCGTTTGACATACACACACACACCATCTTTCACCTTTATAATTTTAGTGTGATTAACGTTACCTTTAGGTCCAGTCTGGCAAGGCTGATCAGGGCCAGAATCGGAGTTGGCCTGGCTTGTGGGCGCGTCTTGGGGCGTAGGCCCGGCCTCTGAACAAGCGGGCATAGATCCCGGACCATTCGACATACCATTTGACATTACAGAGGGGTTTTTCTGTAAAGATACAAGAGAATTGATTAGTTTGATATATAAATATGAAAATAGTAATAAATATGCCACTCGTTTTGTAGAGGCATCTTATGTTAGAGTTTCATTTTAAAGTTGCCGTTTTATAAAATGAGTAGCTTGGAGCTGTAAAAACTTTAGATGGATAAACAAATAACTGTAGCCCTAAATATAAAGTTTATTTAAACTTAAACAACTCATCATTCCAAGGTTTTAATAAAAAAAATAGTCTAACATGTGCAGTTTCAAAAAACTGCAACTTCATAGATATAGACCTAATAATGATAAAATTAAATGATATACCAGAATTCCAAGCAATCACAGCAGAAAACAATTTTTTGGCAGTCTGTTAGGAACTTTTGTATTGTCTTTTAAAAACTGGGTGTTATTATATATTTTTTTTAGAAATAAGAGTACACTTACGGTGTCCCAGGGCATTTCACCATCAGCACCGAGGCCGTCCATGACACCACAGGACGGGGTGCCCCCTGGAAACCCATCCATAGGTCCCATTCCAGGCCCCATCTGACCCATCTGTCCCGGGCCGCCCTTCATCATCATCATCTGACCGCCCGGCCCTCCCATTCTGTTAGGACCCATCATATTAGGCCCCATGTGTCCCATGCCGCCGTGACCCATTGGACCCATGTTGGGACCCATGGGTCCGCCCATCATGTGTCCCATTGGGTTAGGCCCGCCCATCATGTTAGGCCCGCCTCGCATTCCACCCCTTGTTTTGGCCATAGCGAGATTGTTTAGCCATTGTGCTGGGCTTTGTTTGTTGAATTGTCCCATTTTTAGAGGGTGTTTCTGTAAAAACAAACAATTAAAATTGAATTAATACTTTATTTTATGTTGAAAATAATATTTTTTGGAGTCGTAATAATACCTCAAGATATTTCTTAGTGCCTGGTTGTGCGCAGTGGTATGCTATGATAGAATGGTGTTGTCCTGATATGACGGATTCTGCACCTTTGTTTGCCAATAGTGTTGAAAACACGAAGATTTGACTTTGCTGCTGGGAAAACATCCAGTATTTAATATATTTTTTGTTTGACACAGACAAAGAAAAAGCGCTAGATTCCATATTTTAGAAAACTAATATTTCTTAAAACAGCGAATCATTTAAGATTTTTTAAGTGTTTGTTTTTTTTTTTTAATTCAGCTATTTAATATTTTATTAAGCTATGTTGTTACCTCCATACTGCCAGCTTGCTTGCTTATGACGTTAGAGGGCAGTGTTTGCGCTTCACTCGCCGTCATAGAACCCATTGGGCCCCCGGGGCCCATGGGACCTCCACCGCCTCCCATGCGACAGGAACCCATGTTCTCCGGTCCTCCGTTAGGATTGCGACAGTTTTGATTTTGATCCTATAGACATTGAAAAACAATGTGACGTTATGAATATTAATTGCAGTGGAATGGAAATCTAAGTATTTAAAAGGTCAAAGTTAAATAGATCGATTTTGAGTCAAAATGATGTTGGACAACTTGCATTTACGTTACTCTGAACTTGAGAACAAATAAAATTGTTTTTTTTTTTATTTGTGATTAAGAAAATAATAGTTTATAATAAAACCTCTATTATTCATTACCTGCATTCTTACCTGAAGATTACTTGTTGGGCCCCTGAGACCTGTTTGTGGATCCAATATATCATTTGAGTCTGAAGATAGTCGTTCGGACTTTAGAGAGCCCGGCCCGCCCAGTTCGCAGGAAGGAGATTTTGTGGGGTCACCTGAATCAGAATTAAGTTAGCAATTTGTCCTATAGTTTGTTTTTTTACATCATTTATTGATTGCATGTGGCATATGTGCACTGTAGGGCACTGATACCGCGGTCTCTATGTGATATAATTTTAATTTAATAAATTGCGTATTCAATTTATGCTACAATTGTAAATCAAATTTCCTGGCTACCTCAGTGCGCGCGTCATGCCAATCTTGCGTCAATGATTTAAATGTCATTTAAATCATTGACGCAAGATTTAAATTGTCATATAATAGCGCTCATAAAATGCATCTATTATGAAGTAGTCACAAAAAAAAATATTGCAAAATGGATTTACAGAATCCGCCAGTTACCTACAGATTAAGAGCACCAGAAACAGACACAAATGGTCTGATAAATAAAACAAAAAAAAAACCAGCTAGATTAGTCGTCAACAATGCAAGAAGGTCTCACCGTCACTGTCCATAAGACCGTCAATCTCAGTCTTGATGCCGTCAACTCCAAGATCGGCTGTAGAATCTTCGCCACCTGATTGGCTGTGGGGTTCCAACTTGACTCTGTGTGGGGGCTCGTCTGGTTCCTTCTTCAAAGCCGCCGGAGTCGGTAGCGACGCTGACGGCGGGCGCGACCCATGTCCTGATTCACCACAGAATACTATCATTTGAATATTGTTACAAAACTTATTAATAGTTTTCGGGTTTACCCTGGATTCTCATAGGTAATCCCGAAAATAAGTGTATATGTGAAATACCATAAATTATTTATAATAATATTAAAATATAATGACGTTTATATTTCTGTGGTTTAATATTATTTTACGCGTATCGAGTAAAATCTGAACAAAAGATTAATTTATATTTGAAAATCTGTCTCTTACCAGTTACATTAACTGAATACTAATGATATCTGTGCTCAATAAATAACAGTAAACTATGTTAAATTATCGAATGAATTTGTAAAAATTACGTAGTTTTCTGCGACAAACGCGATACGGCACTTTAATGAATGCATTATCTGTGAAAAGTGGCGATTTATGATTTTATAGTATATTTATCTAGATTGCTAATTATGTGTGGGGAAGATAAACAAAGAGATGAGCGGGATTATAAATGAGATGAATCAATTACATGCATAACTGTGCATACTTCTGTGGCTTTCACTCTAATTTGCTGTTTTTATTGTATGGATATTGAACAGGCCTGTTGGTCTAGTGGTTAGTGGCCCTGACTGCTACGCCGTTGGTCGTGGGTTCGATTCCCACCCAAAACAAATATTTATGTGATAAGCACGATCATTTGTTCTGTATCTGGGTGTAAATTAGGTATATATATTATGTATGTATTTTGAAATATATAAGTATGTTTATCAGTTGTCTAGTACTCATATCGTAAGTTCTGCTTAGTTTGGGACTAGATGGCATTGTGTGAAAGTTGTGGAATATTATTATTATTATTTAAATTATTTTACATTTGTTTGAAAAACGATAAGCAGGCAATATAATTTTGACGGCACGGTTGAGCGATTGGCTGCTACGCTGTGTGTCGCGGGTTCGATTCCCGCATGGAACAAATATTTGTACAGTCTACAGATAGGTGTTCCTGGTCTGTCTTGTGTATGTTTGTGTGGTTTTACATGTTCGTGAACGCACACACGATACAATACAGCAGATATACCTAGTGTGGAACAATGTTTAAAAAAAAAACTGCTAATCCAAATATGCTCAGATGACAGTGACATCACTGTATTTGGTTTCGCATATTATTATATAATGTATTTAAGTTGTATTTGTAGTTACTTGATAATTACAGTATTAATTATGAATGGGTATTTTATTAAGGTTTTTTTTTATTAAAAAAAAAAAAATTATTTAGTAAATTTAAATTCTTATTTGCATGTACTAATTATGCAGCTGGTAATGTTAGATGTGTCCTTGAAAATGAACCTTTTAATTTTAGTACTGTTCTTAGGTTATAGTTAGGGATTGCAAAATCCGGACTTTTTAGAAATTAGAATTTCTGTACTCTCGTCTGATAAAAATCCGGCTTATCCGGATTTTTCCAACTTTTGAGTGGAGTTGAGTGTTAACTGATTGATTTAACTGAAATAAATAGCATAAATAATTTAAAATACGTATTTATATTTTTAAAACCGAATTTAGGTCCAAAAAACCGGATTTCAAATGTCAAGAAAAACCGGTTTATTCAATTATTTTCGAGTTTCGAAGAATCCAGATTGAAATCCCTAGTTATAGTTATTATTGTTTTATTAAATGTACATTTTTAGTTTGAAGTTTCCTCTGTGCCTTGCTTTTTCGTATGTGTTGTTGTAGGTACAAGTACTTAAAACCCCGCGTTCCGAATTAGGATATTATCGATGTTAGCGTGCTAACAGTCGTTCCGAATTACCGTTAAAACGCATTGGTACATCAAGCGATTTGTTGACGCGCTCACAGCGCTAATATCTATCAAATTGATAGTTGGTTTGGTTATAATTAAATATTAAAGTAAATCAATGGTATCTTACCGGGCTCAGCAGGATCGCTGGGCTCGTCCTTGAGGCGGGCGCCTCCGCCCTTCTCCTTCTCCTTGATCATACCCCTGCGTGCCTTCGCCAACTTGACTGTACACACAACATTTCTAGCATTATGTACAGGTTCTATTTATTAAAATAACATTACATCTCACCTATAAATTCCCTGAAGGGGTAGGCAGGACTGTACACCAATTATTATTTCACCAATTATGTTTTAGTTTCTTATGTGAAGAGCATTGCCATCGGGAACACATCTCGAAACTGCTACTGAGAAATTCAGTGTGGATAAATCCAATATCACTTTGTTTTATTTTGGGGTTGAACCTAGGACCTCACGCTTAGCAGTCACACAGTATTACAATGCTGAAATATCAAATGTGAAGTAGTGAATAATAGAAAATAGAATAGCTTAGATGCTGTTCATCTGTTTCTGTAAAATTTAATGGTACCTGATAATGATTGTTTATTGTTAGCATTTAGTAGGTACTTATTTTATTTGTTTTGCATTTTATCTTTGTCATAGCATAGCATATTCAGCCTTTTAATGTTCCCACTGCTGGGACTCAGGCCTCCTCTCTCTATCATAGGGAATGGGCCGTAATCCACCACGCAGGCCCAGTTCGGATTGGTGAATGTCACATGTCTTCGAAGATTTGGTTCTAGGACATGCTGGCTTTACTGTTTTGAGATCTTTGTCATATTAGATTTTATTTATGATTTTCTTTACACAATGCAATCAAACAAAAGTCTAATAATTAAAATAAATAATTACAAAGGTGACTTAATCACAGTGTTATTATAGTTTTATAAATTTGATGTCACAGTAAAACTGGCATTTATATCAAAATTGCAAAGAAATATAATTTTGATTGTCTGTGTGAATAGTTTTGAAGGTTTTTCATTTTATATTCCACTTTTCTAGTCAAATATAAAATTGGCACAACAATGAACATAGCAATACAGTAAATTGTGCACACATTCTCAATTTAGCATTATACTAAAACATCTAAAAAGGGCATTAATTCTCCGGCCTTATCTAGTTTAAAAATGACGAAAAAAAAAATTGACATGTAAAAGTGTTTTTTTAGACCTATTTACAAAATAAATATCATTTATCATAGAAATATTTTAGCTGTTGTTACATATCCGTTTCATACTTTATTTCCTACATTTGTATCTGTGAATGTATTTTATACATTTTCCTCCTTAGCATTATTATAACAGGAAGGTCATCCTAAGAGATGGGTTAATTACTTATTTGAAAAAATAAATATTGAATTCAAAAGTTGTTTTGTGTCTTCATTTGGACAATTATTTTTTTGTGTGCCATATGTTTTAAGCGTGAGATCAGGCTGTGCCCCTCTGTATACATTTGATTTTGGATTGAATACTCTTTATTGCATAAATAAATTAGAACTAATAGCTTGTGTATGATAAAAAATACTAATACTCAATCTTAGATGAATTGGATCTGCATCTTTCTAAATCAAATACAAGTTGTTAGATGTTAGAAATTAAGACTCTTTTTGTATGATTAGTATTATAGCCTTACAATATGGATCCAAAACTGCCCGTAGGCTGAATAAATATTATACTGATGAATCAAAGCTATGAACAGTTTATTATTAACCTTTTGGAACTGCAATGTCCAATATTGAAATAAAATTTTATAACTATGAAGTAATAAACAAGACCTTGGTGCTATACATTATACATGATACCAGTCATGAATAAATGATTAGAATTAACAAAATATTAAGCAATGTTATTTTAATAACAAGTTTCTACAATCAAAAGACAAACAATGATAATAAATGCTACTATGAATGTTGTTTTGATAGTAAATAATAAAAAAATAATCTATGAATGTACCTCTTCTGTCCACTAGTGTGATAAATAACACATTTACAGGAGTTTACCACATCCAGACACGGTCAATGTTTGATACAGTGCATGACCATGGATCTACACTGTGATATAATTCCATGTGATTCCATCTAAGTCAAACAGTACTGTTGTGCATTTGTATACATACAAAACTAATACGCGACGCGTTTCGTCACGGGCACAATAATTGGCACATGTCCCACAAATCCACAGAACGGCAATTCATTACAAGAATGTCATTATGCTGCACCAAATGATCGAGAGATTATTATAAATAGAGATCATGAAAAACCTTGGCGGTCGGGGGGACGCCGATGGCGCGGGCTGACCCCGCCGTCGCTACCAGGCGCCGAGAAACCCTGATCGTTTCCAGATATTCAATTATAACAAGAATACATCGCGAATCCCCATAAAAATTCCTGGCTTATTCTCCATACATAAACAATGAGATAGGTCGGGTGTAGACGGGCGCGAGCACACGAAACGCACGTTTACTATGGCCGATTTATTGCCTAGGGAACGCTACTTGAACGAGATGATATCACGGGAGAAAGCGTCTAACATTATTTTATATCATTCGTGTGATCTAATTAAGTTATAACGATGGGTATGCAGCAAGAAACAAAAAATCGGGATCGCTGACATTTTTGTTTATGGTACATCGACGAGATCCAGAATCCACAAATAGCGAAAGAACGTACACGATTACCGCCTCCCGACGGATTCACTATCACTTGATAACACAAAACACTGTGTTTCTTCACATTTATGTAAGTTTCATCGTCAAAATATACCTGATTTTATTTAATTTCTTTCTATCAGCATTAACACAAATCACCACGCACACACAACACAACATACATATATGTGCACAACACTAGTGCGATGAGCCGATTATCATAATCATTATCGAAATTGAATAGTCGACTACTGCGTTAATGAATTAAATCGATTAATATAAAAGAAAAGCTTAATTATTTTTCTGTCATCATATTTTGATCGAAGAAGCAAAATAATGTTGGTTAATACAGTAAGCTCAGTATTTACAAGCGATGATAAAAGACAAATTTTGATAGTTTGAAGACCTTTTACTCGATTGGCCATGAACATGAAACAGAAAACCTCTTGTTCTGTACCTTGGCCAAGAACACAGAAGTTATATGATATTAAATTAAAGAATACAACACAGTTTACCTACGAGTTATAAGTTTCAATAACCTTGTAGTTCTAATAATTTTTGACAATTTACTGACTAAAATGATTAGATCTACTTTATACAAGGATCCATCTCTAATATCTGTACACTGGCAAACATTAGTTAAGATTTTTTGAGAAAAAATATGAAAAATATTACAAATTCCATAATTATAATCATTATTTCATCTTTATTGCACTTGTTCTTGTTCGTGAAAAGGTTAAAACTTTATTTTTAATCGATTCATTCTTAGTATGACTGAATTGATATGTACTAATTTCGTAAAACTGGACTTCACTATTGAGTACAAATAGAAAAAATCGGATACATGTACATGTACCAAAGGTAATTTACAGATAATTTATTGCTTTGCTGTTTCTTTCCTTTTTCAATTCAGTGTTTTAGAAAGAGATAAAAACTATTAATAAGAAATGTGAAGCGCTTTTTTACAAATTCATTTAGTTTTTAAAGTTCTACACGAGGTTTTACATTACTAATCAATCTTTTGTTATTGTGACTACTCTCCTGCTCTCTGTTGTTAGAGCACAAGTGTATTAAAGTCAAGTTTTATAAAAGTTAAAATTATTTTTAATTTATCGATTTATGCGTATTCCTAATAACAATAAAATAAAATTATTCAATCAGTAAGCAAATTCAGATTTTGAAGAAAACATTTTGTATAACCAGGCTGAACTCAATTGTTGTTGCCAGAACAAAGTCAAACCTATAAAAAAATAAAATTGTCTATGATTCATTTACGGTGAAGGGAGGAGGGACGATTTCGCTTCGTTGTCGCCCAAATTTTAATTTTATGGTGATTTGTGATAAGATCTTCGTATGTGGATTGAAATAAGTGACTTTATTTGGTGCTTTAATTGTGTGTAAGTGCGTATTTAACACATTTTCGTTTACTCGTCCGTCGGAATAGATTACATTCTGACCGCTCCCTAGGCGTAGAATAGTACGTCAGTCGTCAAGTATTTTTCATGCCTGTTTGTACTACTTGCTTTAGTAGGGGGCCGTAATAGTAAAAGCTGTTGGAAAGTGCAATCGTACGGGAAACTGATGGTGTATGAAACTATCTCACGTTCTATTTATGAGGCGTTTGCCGTGTTGGTGCATTTGTAAAGTTTGTAGCCATTTTCGGTGAGTCTTCATACATTTCACTATTTACGTGTCGATGCCGACGATAATGTGTTTTACGTGAAGATTGAACGCGAATATCGTGATTCGTGAGCTTTGATAGCTGTACCTCTTAAATGTATGTCATAATTGTGTCGAAATGTTGAGATTCTTAGAAGTCTTATTCATTGATGTGGCCTACTCTGAAATTTTATCATGTTTTCTTACTTATTATGTTGGGGACATCGTAAACATGTCTGCAAAGTGTGTCAAGTTGTTGAAGAAAATGTTTTTGTCTTCCTGTTACAAAATTTTAAGTTATCCATTTGCCAAAAGGATGCTCTAAGTAGGTAAATGACTAGCTAATAAGTATAAGTACTTCCACTGGTGGTTTTCTTTAACCTACATTGGCTAGCTGATAAGAAGTACATACTACATGTAAATTGTTAGTCTTTTATGAGAAAAAGTTGAGAATATAATCTGAGTGGAATATTAAAGTGTTTTACAGGACTCACAGGTAAGTTCATTGGACATAAAAAATAATTATTCTTAAAACTTAAATTAAAATAAACAACTAAAATAAATCTGAAATGTTGATTCATTAACACATTTGGGCACACTGGTTTATATCTCTCAATATTTATGTTAATTGTTCTGATACTGAGCATTTATTAAAAAGAAATTTTCCACTTCAAGTGGTGCTCAAACCTTAGCTTTCCATTTCACTAGTTAACATAACAGAAATTTGACTTTGCACTAGCTCAGGGAATGGTCAATTCGCACTTGACCATTTTCTAAGTTTGACACAAAAATTTGGTATGCCTTCAATCTATTAAAATGTAATGCATTTTTTAAAACATTATTGTTGATTGGCTCATGCTTGACCACTATCTCACCTGATGATAAGGGATGATGTGGTGAATGGTGGTAGCATTCCCTTCAAAAGTACTCATAACACACACAGTGTGATAGTTGTGGAATATTATGGTTAAAAGTGGCAGTAATTACAATAAATATATTCTAAGTACGAAGTATCTCATAAAAGTGTGTGACAATTCACACTCAATTACCATTTATTTACATTCGGGACATCACACAATAGTAAACATAATGCTTCATGGGTACACCCACAATCAATCAGTACAATCACACAATTAAAGCCCTATTACAATGCACACATAGCTATAGAAATGTGTTGTAAACCTATTTGTGAAATATGGTCACAGTGCAATGGATTGAATGGTTTTTTGTTTTAGTTAGGTAGACTCACGGTTGGCCACCTATCTCACCTGATATAAGCGTGGTCAATGGTAGAGCATGCTTGCCTAGAAGTAACCTATTCACTCTTGACCCTAAACTATCACTGTGAAGAAAGTGGTACCATGGTGGATGACATTCACCTTCTTGCCAAATGTATTTGGCACAGCATATTCAAATTATTTTATTTTACTCAGGCTTACGTGGGCACTTACACAACGTCAGAAGCTATTACACAGTTCTAATTGGTTGCTTCCTATGAAGAAGAAGGGAAAAACTCCATGGTTACTCTTATATTAACAATCACTAATGAAATTAGTGGTATAAGATCTTCTTCCATTCATCTCCAATGTCTTCGTCTCAATAGACTCTTTTAGTGAAATAAAAAGACAGTTTATTATCACATTTATCAATGTTTGGCTACCGAAGCTAGCGAGTACTGTCATACTGGAGTAAGTTCCAGCATACAACCTACTCAGACACATAATGTTCTAGTACATTATACGCATACCTTTACAGTTACGTTGTAAAGCTATTGTGATTGTTAGTGCTGCGTGACTAATCAATTTGTGAGTGAACAATAAAATTGTAGGATGTCCTAGCCTAGCCCTACATTGTTATCAGGTTTGATTTCATTCATGTAGTTTAGTGCAAACATTCTTGGTGCTCATGATTAAGTTAGGTGTGAGTAATTTATATATCGACGGTTGTAAGGCTAATTGATCTAAGCAACATTTTTTGTCAATAATGAGTTATATATATATTCGGAATCAGCTATTTTTTCTCTGTCGTTTGAGTCAGGTCTCAATTTTTTTTTTTTAAATGTTGCTTGGATCAATTAGCCTTTCAACCGTCTATATCATTGCATTACAGTATATGAGTGGTCTGCTCTATTTTGCAGGGAAATACTTTATAATCTCTACTATTTTCACTCTGATTATAAAATCCTGTTATTTTACTCAAAGAATTGTCTCCCACATTTTTAAATAAGAATAGCAATCTTCTGCTCTAATTGTAATTTATTATGGTTCCAGGTAACAGGGCTTATTTTTTCTAAATATCTTTTCAAATCCATTGAGTTTGAGACAATAACAAAGCTGTACAGGTTGCCAAATATTGATCACAAAAAAAAATTGTTTGAGTACATCAACAAGAAAAGAAGAAGATTATCCATCACACTAAAAAAAACTTAGAACTTAAAAAAAACAGGTTTTGTGCTAATACAATAGGTACTTCTTCTAGGCAAGCATGCTCCATCATCATTGCTTACCATCAGGTGTGACTGGTGAGTGAAATGTGAGCCTATCAATAATAATTTCAAAAAAAGTACAGCAAACTAACTTACTGCAAGTATGTAAAGTCAATAAACAGTAAAATAATGTCACTCTGATGAGTCTTAGTTTCTTTCTTTTTAAACTTCTCTTCCTTGAAGAAATGTATTCAATTAGTGCTGTAACTATAGTGTTTTTGTAATGATTACAAACAAACAATACAAATACTCATTGAATGTCACTTCCTTATTAGCACTTAGTTCCTTAATGCACTTTTATTTCATTGATTGATTTGAGCATCATGTATGGGTTATTGTTTTTTTAATCTTTTAATCGGTTACCGACATATCCGACAAACACTCTTTATCCTGCCAGGGTTGCAGAGCCAAGACCAAATACGCCATCTCGTTAACTCTTCTGTCATTTAGGGCGGAATTCACCAATAAAACTAATCGCGTTTTAACGTTTGGCTCGCATAATCGCGTTTAGCCGCTGTTACTAGTGTCACTTGTAAAAATACAACAAAAGAAAAATACAGACAAGTGACACTAGTGACAGCGGCTAAACGCGATTATGCGAGCAAAACGTTAAAACGCGATTAGTTTTATTGGTGAATTCCACACTTAGGATTGAAGAGTTAAACGTTGATGGAGTACGCAGTCGCAAATACACTACCCTGGCGAATAAATAGGACACGAAAACACTCGTCGGACGAATTAAACACAAGTGCTTAAAGTATTAGTCCCTTCTTTGAGGAGTGGCTGGAAAGGCAACACGGCGTCATTACCTTCCGCATGACGCAGGTTCTCACCGGACACGGTAAGTTCGGGAAGTTCCTGCACAGGATTCGTGCGGAAGCGACGCCCGGGTGTCGCCACTGTGTAGACCGCCCGGAGGACACGGTGGAGCATACGGTGGAGGTGTGCCCCGCTTGGGCAGAGCAACGCCGTGTCCTCGTGGGGGTAATTGGCGGCGGCGATCTCTCGCGCCGGGCCTTGGTACAGGCCATGGTCCGAGGCGAGGAGGAGTGGCAGGCGGTCGCCTCCTTCTGCGAAGCAGTAATGCTTGCAAAGGAGGCGGCCGATCGCGTGAGGCAGCGGTCCTCACGCCCCAACCGCCGCCGGGATTCCGATCCCGATTTCCGGCCACCGTAGGCGCGGGCTTGCCGTCCGACCGTCCGGTAACCGTCCGGACCAAGCCCAAGTCGTCAACGGCGCGTGCTGTCCCACGCGCGCCTCAAGGAGATGTCAGCAACTGTAGGGGCCCAGCAGGGTCGAAGCCTACTGGGGCCAAGGGTCTGATTCTGAAAGGAAGACTCGGCCCTGGTACGAAAGGCAACGAAGGAACAGGAGTGGGTTTTTAGTCAGTAAAAGTCTGACACTATCTCCCGCCCCGCCCAAGAGCGGGGGATGTCATAAGATGATTTTCCCACCGAAAAAAAAAAAAAAAAAAAAGTGCTTAAAGTATTAATTACTTTTTTTTCTCAGAACTTGTTACCACTAAGTTTAACAGTAATTTTGACAATAATTAAAAAGTTCCCAAACACTTAAGTTTCTTATTGTTTGATGAAATGACCATTAACAAAACTTGGCATAAGTTATTCACACACAAAACTATTGTGTGTGTGTATTACTTTCACTGGTTTCTTTGAACATTTTGTTTAGTCATTCTATACATGTTGTAGAAAGTAATACTTTATCATGTTTGTCTATGTTCAAATATATATTTACTTAAACTCAAGTGGGTATATTTATATAAACAAGAACCCATGTCTAGGTTTGTTATTGTAATTGGTAGGCCTAATGTGTTTTACATTACCTTGGATTAAACAAAAACAATTGCCTGAGTGTTGTCATGTGGTTGATAAAGGTGACCCTAGTTACAAGGGCGAATTATTAAAGATACATCAGTCAAAATCACTCGGCAGATACTTGGTTCTTTCCTCTAAGTAATTTAGCGTTTTTTGAACCCTTTGACTAAGTAATTCACAGCAACAGTCCATTGTCAAGTTTTTTTTTTGTTATCCTTTTCTGTCCCACTTCTGTGCGGTCTCCCTCCACTCTTTCCATAATTCGCGGACCCACGCTTACTCCTTTTAGTTCTGCCTCCGATCTTCTGAAGATTCATAACATCATATCATAAATTAATCTGACCATGAACAGTTGGCGACAGCCTACCTAGTCAGTCAAAACCTTGGAGCAGTGGTTAGCCAAAAGAAATCCAATGCTGAACATGGCCCACGCGTCGCCACATTTAAGTCATATGCTTCTCGAATTCAGCGATCTCCCGCAGTCTAATCATCGGTCCACCTTAGGGGAGGCTGTCCGACGCTGCATCTTCCTTTTACTCCCATAGTATTTTTGGTATATCATTAAGGTCTCGCGAAATACCAAGTTTGATGGTACTAGCTGACCCGGCAAACGTTATTATGCCATATAAATTATCAAAGAAAGAAAAGGGGGTGGGTTTGGAGGGTAAAAAACAACCTACGACCTATTCTCAGACCTATCAAATGTTGTGAGTTTGATACGAGATTTTTATATATTAAAAGATACACCGAAAACTCTTCCAGACACAAATATTTGCCCAATAATAAAATCCTAGAATGCTAAATGTTCGCACACGTGGAAGGTATTCCTAAAAAGAGGCCATTCCTACAGCCATCACTTTAGGTAACCCAAGATTCGATAATATTTGACCTTTTCAACCCTTTTGCTGAGCATAGGCATCTGTCCAATTCATACCGCGTAGTTGTTTGTCGTCGTTCTCAACCAGAGACTTAAAAGATCATCCCGCCATTTTAGGCTCGACCTACATTTTTATCTCGTCGTAAAGAGTTTTTTAAAGACTGCAAAAAATATAATGTGACAAGTAAAAAGTATTAAAACGACATTTTCTTGGCTCATTAATTAACTTAAATTTTTTGTTTTATTTAACGAGAAAAGTGTTTCTAATTCTAAATAGATCCTTCCAGTCTAATTTAATATAATTAATTTGTAATTCTATCTAAATTGCGTCTATTACTCTCGTGAAATAGAATCTGGTTTAATGGTTTAGTAAATTTGAAATAATAGCCTAATTGTAATGTCTTCAGGCTCATAACTTGAAAACGTAGCTATCTATTGTTTATCTTAGCGAAAGATGTTAGAAATATTCCGAGAACAAATCCTTACGTATTAACTATGCTTACATATGTATGTATGTATTCTAAAAAAACCTACCGCGTTTGGCTGTCTATGTCTATTCGAAATAAACTCAAAACTACTAAATGCTCTTTTGACACTCTCCTGAAACTCTAATTGTTCAATGTCCCGAAAATTTAGGTGGACAAATGGATCAGTTGCAAGTTGCAATCAAACTGACAATCGTTTCATATTTGAATGAAATGTAACCTTCACATTAGGCAAAACATGTGTTCGCTCTGCTGGAGTTGATGCCAGCTAGGGCTACGGGATTATTCGAAAGAGTTCTTGTGGCTCTGGAACGTAAAGAAGAAAGAACATGATGGGTTTTAGTCAGTAAAAGTCTAACACTCCCTCTCGCTCGAGTTATGATTTCCCACAAAAAATAAGTACCTAAAATTTTTACAAATATTCAAAACGCAGAAACGGCTGCCGTCGTTCCATTCCGCACTGCATCGGAAGTCCCATCATAAATATTTTGAACTGCCTTCGTACTCTGCTAATTGCCTGGACAATTAACCCCGTTACGTTATGAGCTAAGTGTACTACGAATGCACCAAACGGCGACTATGTCTTCACCAGATTAACAATGGCCCGTTGAAGTTTCTTTTATTACTACAGTATACTTATTTTTGTGACATAGTATAAAACAAATTAACAAAGTCGTTATCCGTGTCTATCTGCTTGCTCCGCTTAAGAGTGCCCAACCAGGGTTACATTTCCATACAACCGCGCTTACGTGATTATGACGTTATTACGCATCTAGATATTTTGGAAACACAAATATCTTTTGGTTATAATCTACGTTTCTATTGAAATTAGAATCTAAACGTGTAAAAGTAATTTAGAAAAGACCTGAAAATCTACTATTTTGCGTGAACTTTGACCCTTCATAATGTACTCATAAATTAAAATAATAAAAAAAATATATCTTTGGAAACTAAAACTTGCACATTTAATTCATTAAACCCCAAGCGAACGTCGCTATCTCATTGTCTTTCTATTGTGTCTCTAATTCATCATCATCATTTCAGCCGATAGACGTCCACTGCTGGACATACGCCTCCCCCAAATGTCGCCACAATGAACGGTCCTGTGCGTCTCGTATCCATCGGATACCCGCAACTATTTTGTCTCTAATTACGGTATTCGAAAGGTAATTCGATTTTTCTAAAACTTAAGTTTAAAAAGGAAATCATATTTCCTGGAACAAGTTTTTTGAAACGGAATTACAAAATGCCAACAGAGCGTTCCGGCGTTGTTTCGTTTTTCGCATTGCCTCTTTATCAAACATTGCGTTGCATGAGACAACAAGCTTTTAACTATGCTCACGTTAAAGTTAGACGGGTCTGGAAGAGCCCTCTTAAACCACGCAACGGGTTTTGATGCGGTTTTCACTAATAGAAATAATAGTAAACGAAGAAGGTTTATGTATATAATTTGCATTCGAGAGAGGCCGGGCCGGGTCACTAGTTTCTTTGATAAATTGACGTTAATTCATTCCAGCGCAATTTTTTGTCCAACAAACTTCCCACGATGGTATTGTTCATTGAAAAGTCGACGCGTTTTAACTGAAGTGGATTGAAAGTTTTAGTTATTGTAGAAGAAATCCTTACATAATTATCGTTGTTCTTATTAGAAAGGTTACGAAAATAGATATTGAGTTGGGTCTTTGTTTTTTAATAATATAGCTGCTGCCAGCGGCTTCGCCCGCGTGATAATAGAAAATTTTCGTAATAGATAATAAAAAGTATCTATGTGCTATTCCAGATGTATGGTCTACCCGTGTAGCAAGTTTCATCAAAGTCTGCTAAGCCGTTCGAGCGTAAAGAAGTGACTAACATGCACATACAGTCACAAACTTTCTTCTTTATTAGTGTGATATCACTCAGGGATAGTGTAGCTACATGTTAGTGAAAGAATTTTCACAATTAGTTTAGTAGTTTCAGAGATTACTCCTTACAAACAAACTTAAAATTTTTACCTTTTTATATAAATTATAATAGAGTAGACTCGCGTTTGACCACTATCTCACCTGATCGTAAGCGACGATATTGTCGACGTGTATTGACCTATAATATTTTTGACAATATTATATTTTCTAATAAAAATTCATACAATGTTTGAAACAAACGCTAACAAGATTACAGGGTTTATGCGGGTTTAGGGAAAGGGTCGTGCCTCGACTAAATGCACTACAAAGTACAAACTACCAAAGATGTAGGGATAACAAATTATCCAAAACAAACATCACACGTCCCACATAAAGCCGTTTATTAAAGTAAATGTTTGACCTTTTAAGTAACTATAATGTATCAGAAAACAAGAAACCACTTGTGTTTGTTCGCCTTTTAAAACTAGACGCGTCGAAAGTATCGATATTTTTCGTTCGATGTATCGATATTATTTGGTGTTGTAATATTTAGATGTTTGTATTTATGGAGATGGAGGTCAAAGAAAATATGGATGGATTGTGTTAGTAGTGATATGAAAGAAAAAGGGATCAATAGGTGATAGCGTGTTGGTTGACAAGACAGGATGGAAGAAAAAAACATGTTGCGCCGATCCCAAATAATAACATGGGACAAGGGCACGAAGATGATGATGATTGATGAGTTTCTGTGTAAATATTTGAATAGCAACTATTATATTAGAAGAGTAGGTAGTTATATGAATCATAAGGTATATTGTTTTTAGAATTATATTATCATAAATACTTTTTAATTATGGAAGAGAGAACCCATTCGTGCAAAAAACGCAAACTATCGCATACGATGTCCTTCCCGATTTATCGCTATTATTTTAGAAATTATCGAAAAGGCACGTTAAAGTAAATATTACTTTAAAAAATATCGATATTTTTATACAATCTTAACTTAACATCCCTATTCAAAACTTCGCACAGTGTTCGTTGTAACTACACTCGAATGTTGTGGCCAAAATATAATGATGTATTCGTGAAGTTATCTCATAATCTACCGTGCCTTTCTCCGTTGTATTGTTATGAGCGATAGTAGACGTTTTCCCTTAGTGTGTACAACGGTTTGTGCGGAAAGATGAGCAGTCTATAAACTGAGAAATGAGAATATTCATATCACGTAGCCAAACGTCCTAAAGTATGAATAAATAAAGCACATCATTGCTTTTTAGGGTTCCGTACCCAAAGAGTAAAACGGGGCCCGAATACTAAGACTCCGCTGTCTGTCCGTCTGTCTGTCACCAGACTGTATCAACCGTGATAGTTAGACAGATGATGTATTTCTGTTGCCACTACAACAACAAATACTAAAAAAAAACTGCATAAAATAAATATTGAGGGCTCCCCATACAACAAACGTTTTTTATTTTTTTTTTTTGCTGTTTTTTTTATTACGTTTGGTACAGAACCCTTCGTGCGCAAGTCCGATTCGCACTTGCCGGTTATTTTTTAAGGTGGGATATCAATCATCTAATGGCGCGTTTACACGTGGGCTCAGCCTCGGTCAATCGCTATTGTTTAAACAGGGTTTTCCCGTTTATACAATGGATGGCGATTGGCTGAGGCTGCGCCCACGTCTATACGGGGCATAATGATTTCTTCCGATTTTCCTCTAACGCATGGGGGCGCACATTGTCGCTTCATCATCATTTCAGCGGAAAGACGTCCACTGTTGGACATAGGCCTTCCCCAAGCGTCGCCACAACGACCGATCTTGTGTGTCTCGCATCCACCGCATCCATCGTCGCTTACGATTAAAAAAAATATATATATATTAGCCTATATGGTGTCCCACTGCTGGGCGAAGTTCTCCCCCCCCTCTCCTTCCAAATATGCTGTCTTGAGCGTTGGCTGACTAAGTATGTCCCGCGAGCATGATTAATCGTCACACCACCTTCGCTGTGGTCGATGTCGACCTCCCTCAGGCGTCTAGTGAGTGACGAATTTTGCGCACCTGTAGCTTATCATTGTCGGGTAAAATCCTAAATTTGTAGTTACATCACGGAGTACTTAATAACTTTTTTGCGGTTATAAGCTTTAGTACAGAACCTTCGGTATGCGAGTACGACACGCACAGCATCATCAGCCTTATGTTTCCACTGGGTCCCAGGCCTCCTCTCTAGGAAAGAGAATGGGCCGTAAACCACCACGCGGGCCCAGTGCGGATTGGTGGATGTCACATGTCTTCGAATTTTTAGTTCTTTTTCCTTCACCGTTTTGAGACCAGTAGTGATACAAAATAATGCGCCTGGCTGGGTTCGAACCCGCAACCTACCAACTCGTAAGTCGGGGCCGTTACAACTGTGCCACCACTGCCCTCCGACACGCATTTGACCGGTTTTTTTTATTTTATTTTAATTGGTGACCTAAATTACGTTGTCCAATTAACACATGCAATCAGTCATCAATATTGATTTAAGATCATCAACGAGATGGACCTGAATCCTAATTGGTTTACAGAAATCCTGGTATAATTGGTATGGCTTAATTATTATCATCCGTTCATAGGCGACTCTAATTACTCCTGTATCTACCTAGAAACAATCTTCAACGGAATGCAACTGAGTATCAGTATTTAGAAAGTGCCTACATCTCCACATCCCAGTAACTGGGTAGACACGATACACCATGGGAAGACTGTCAGGTTTTCTGACTTCTAACTACCCGTAACTTCGGGCAAAATTTTACAAATGACAGCCGAGACCAACATTTGTATTTGCTTGTAAAAAACTGGAGCTGTCGCCCGCGTCTTTGGTTACTGCTCCGCTTACATGGATCGTATGATGTTATGTAGCCTATATTATTCCAGGTTATTAGTGTTTGGAAATAATCTCTGGAAATACTAGTCGGATCAGAAAAAAACTGCAAAAAAATCCGTAAGGAATTTTTTGAGTTTATCGCGATTATACAGCCATACACGGTGGGATAGGGATAGTAAAGATAAAAAAAAAAATATGTGTGTATCGAAGAAAATCGTGAGAACATTGCGTGGCTCGAACTTCGTCCTAGTTTCTTTACTTTAACTTAAATTAAACTTTGATTATTTCTGTCTAATTTATAAACATTAATTAATTATTGAACACAACATAATTACCGTCTCGATTTTCTCTAGAACTTGCCTTATTTTTAGGGATCCATACCTCAGTCGGTAAAAACGGAACCCTTACAGGATCACTTTGTTGTCTGTCTGTCAAGTCTTTTTCTCAGGAACGCGTGGACGTATTAAACTAAAATGAATATCACATACTCCGGTCATACCCCTTAGGGTAGTAAAGTAGTGAAAAAATTAAATTTCTTTGTTAATGCAATCTAAAGATAAGACCGTTTATTCTCCGTTTAGGCGCATATTTTGCCACTCGCAAGGAAATCTAAACCTAAAGGGTATTTCCTGTTGACCAAGAATTCTCAAAATTGGCAGGAAGCAGTTTCATAGCACAAGTAAAGGAAAATGTCTGATAACCGTCAAATTATAGTTATATCACAAAATAGTATCTACTTTTTTGCGATACGGAAAAATCTTTGAGAATCGAAATATTTATACTATAGATAAGTTTGTACTGAACCTTCGGTGCCCAAGAACGACTCGCACTTGACTGGTTTTTTTCTTACCACGATAGCTTAACGTCTGCCCGAGGAATATGTAAATGAGTAGGAGACGCAATATTATCGATTTAGAAAATCGAATTCTAAGCAAGCCTCAGCCTCAAAGATGGCCTGTTAGTACTGTAACTACCGTTTTTTTTTTATCAAAAGAGAGACCTCTATATCTAGTCTTATATTTTTTTTTATTACATTACGTCATCTCATGTTTACAGTGTCTGTTATCGAATTCTTCCAAAACGGCTTGACCGAATTTTATGATATTTTTTGTATATACTTGGTAGGTCTTTTTTTTTAATTATTCATCCAATGACATTCCTCACTCTTGGGCGGAACGATAGATAGTGTCAGACTTACTGGCTAAAAACCAACACCTGTTTCTTCGTTGCTTTTCGTACCGGGGCCGAACCTTCCTTTCAGAAACAGATACTTGGCCCCAGTAGGCTTTGACCCTGCTGGGCCCCTACGGTTTGCTGACAACACCTTGAGACGCGTGTGGAACAGTACGCGCCGTCGACGTCTTGGGCTCGGTCCGGACGGTTACCGGACGGTCGGACAGCAAACTACCCATTGCTCGCCGTCCGTAAACCCGCGCCTACGGTGGCTGGAAATTGGGATCGGAATCCCGGCAGTGGCTGTAGCGGTGAGGACCGTTGCCTCACGCGTGCGGCCTCCCCCTTTGCTAGCATTACTGCTTCGAAGAAGGTAGCGACCGCCTGCCACTCTGATAATAAGTCGTAGGCTATTTTTTACCTTCCATATGGTAGAACTTCGTTTGCCGGGTCCGCTAGTAGTACCTATAGAAATCTAAAAAAAACAAAGTTACTTTCCGCGTTTGTCTGTTTATCAGCAAACTCCTCCTAAAAGATACAACAGATTTTGATGCGGTTTTCACTAACAGAAACAACAATAAACGAAGAAGGTTTGTGTGTATAATTTGCACCCGAGCAAGAAGTTAAAGTTAAAATGCTGCTAAAGAATAAGCATGGTATACGTAATTTAAAAAGCTTTAGTCCAGTAGACTGCGATTAAATAACTATCACTTTTTGCTGCCAATGAAAGTTTGCCAGATTTGCAATGGTAATCTCCTGATAATTTTATTCTGCATACAAAGAACGTCAAGTCGTATACAGGCAATTTTCGTCTTTATTGCTCCGTTCATTATTCTTAATTATGAGGGCCGTGGGGGTCAGTGTTCGTGCTAATTTCCCCTGATCATTATTTTAGTTTGACTTTTGATGACCACATTATGAATAGAACTTTTGTTTTATCAACATTTGAGTTTTGGAACCTTGTTTAAAATAAAGATAAGTAAGTACTCGACATTGGCCTTATTTATCTTTAGTATGTAAATAATTTATGTACTCTTAAAGAACCGTTCCTTGTAAAGGGCCTATTACACTACGTTACGTTTTTTTGTTCCGAGTAAGACCGGTCTAACCCTTATTACACTACGCGACATCGACTAACGGGGTTACCATGCCGTTCAAAGTGAGATTGTTTCATTCTTATTTCAGTGTGGGTAAGAGACAGAGCTATACAGGTTGTCTAGCGCCATCCCTAACTCACACTGGAAATAAGAATGAAACAATCTTACTTTAAACGTCATGGTACAGGTCAAAGCTTGTCTGAATATCGAGTAGTTTAATAGGCCCTTTATTGTGATCAAAGAATATAAACGAGAAATTATTGTTCTTGTATCACTTGTTGAATACATATAAGTTTAATCGGCCTATTGTTATTATTGAATGAGACAATACTTACCTACATAATTATGAATAATACTTGGTATCATACTAACCGCAAAGCAGTATGCATACCATTTATAATGTAACTACAGAACAATGAATTATGATTTTATTAGCTTCTGGCAGTAGCATCGCCCGCATGTACGTCAAATACCATTCCAAAGGAACTTACACCCGTGATAAAAAGTATCCAACGTTCTTTTCCAATGTACAAACTATATCTACATAAAAGTTAATCAAAATTGGTTCAGCGGTTTAGGCATGAAACGTCACAAACAGACAAATTTTCGTGTTTATTATATTAGTATGTATATAGGTATGAATATAAATGAACAGAAAATCATAATCCTTTTGAAGGAAGCCAAGAATTTGTTGGTCACCATCATCAGCTACGTCATCGCCTGGTTGCATGCAAGTGACATGACTGCATTCTATACCAAATATGATGTAGTTGGAATAGTTTTAACACAAGAGTGGTTTTATGAACAAGCCTGCTGCTGTCTCTCCGTCCGATTATAATTTAGGAGTCTTCAAGGCTAGAGTGTATAGGCTTTTAATAAACTAGTGCGCTTCACCATCAACGATTGCATCACTGCTTCCTATGGCAGGATCGTAGTCAAACAATTAGTTTATATCATTAAAAAAATGTAGAAAAATTTCTTTCTCATCTTTTTGACAGTCAAACCGAATCTGGATTACCTACTTACATAAAACATAACCCGTCATCGTCACCGTCACGTGAAACTCGAAAAGTTGCCCAACAAACACCTGGCAAGAAATTAAGCGACACGATGTGACATTTCGGGGCAGCATACATTTCTTCATTACCGAAAACAGCATAGTTTCCTCCGTACATTCCAACTTTTTAAGTTATTACATTTTTATTCGCTCAAAATGGCCGTGCTAAATGGCAAGACCTAGTTTCAGTTTTCAACTTTAGTTTTGATCATAATATTTTCTTGTTACAGGTGAATTGAATCAACATCAACAGAATATCAAGAGCAACTCATAATGACATTACGTTGTAATACATTAAGTTGCCATTAGGGTATCAGCGGTCGAGTTCAGAAATGATAAGAAGACCCCAGCAGACATGGACGGCGTGAAGAAAATACATTCTGGAACACTGTACCGGTAAGTGGACATTTTATTATTGTTATTCAAAATTTTTTTCTGCGTGTCGAATTCTTTTTTTAGGGTTCCGTACCTCAAATGAAAAAAACGGAACCCTTATAGCATCACTTTGTTGTCCGTCTGTCTGTCTGTAATGTCAAGATCTCGATGACAAATGAAGATGAAGATGTTGTTGATGTATCTCGGGAACGCGTGGAGGTATTGAGTTGATGTTAAAACCAAATACTCAGGTCTGCGGTCCCTTGAAGCTATGAAAAACAGCAAAAAACGCATATTTCGACACTCTCAAGGGAATACAAATTTATAGAGAAACCAAAATCTTGATATTAAAGCAAGCAAGCATAAAGCAAGGCCTTAGCACAGGTATAAGAATAAATCTGAACACAGTTAATTTGTTGTTACATCACATAAAAATAAAAACTTTTTTTGCAATTCGGAAAATCTACGAGACTCCGTTCCGAAATTAAACTATTTCCATAAATACGTATGTACGGAACCCTCAGTACGCGAGTCCGACTCGCGCTTGTCCAGTTTTTACTGTCTTTTCAGTAAATTTTCTAGGAACTACCTTGTTGGTTTCGTGTTCGCAAGCGCAACTCTTGAGCATGGGGTCCTTTAGGGGTTTTACATTAAGAATTATTACGGAGTTTAGAAGTTGGTGGTGTCCCACTCCTACTTAGGAAAGCATAGCGAGAAGTTTAAACTTCCTGATGATTTTCTCGAGCCGTTGGAGAGCCTTTCTCCTGGACACGAGCTACCATGGCCCACCTGGAAAACTCTAAACAACTCCGCACCCAAGTTAGGCGCAGCAAAGACAATCTCCACAGATGGGGGTTCTCGGACGGTTCCGATCTTCTGTGTTTGTGCGGCGGCCACCTTCGATCCTGCATCACGTGCCCTGTTACCTGTTCACGTAGGGACCTAATGACAGCATCGGACGGACGGCACTGCCGTGGCTGAATACTGGACCAGGCAAGGAATTTAACTAGTTTTGCCATCGATACCCTAAGAAGAAGAAGGAAAGCATGTAAAGCCGGTCCTGCCCCTGAACTCTCTCCTGTCGTGTCGGATTGCCGTAACATCGGACTTTGACAGTAAAGATACAGAGAGTGCATCTGTGTTTTCGCTCACACTTGTGCACTAAAATATCTCCTCTTGGATAAACTCTGTGGAGATTGGCCACCATGATCGAGATTCGGTTGAGAGGTTTTATCACCATTCATCATTTCAGCCGAAAGACGTCCTCTGTTGGACATAGGCTTTCCCCAAGTGTCACCACAACGCACGGTCTTGTGCGTCTGGCATCCATCGGATTCCCGCGACCTTCACTAGGTCATCGGTCCACTTTGTGGAAGGCCTTCCAACGCTGGGATTTCCGGTACGCGGTCGCCACTTCAGAACCTTTCGGCCCCAATGACCATCTGTTCTGCGAGCGATGTGCCCTACCCACTGCCACTTAAGTTTGGCGATTCTCCGGGCTATGTTGGTAACCTTGGTTCTCCTGCAGATATCTTCATTCCTGATGCAATTCCCTGAGAAATTTCCCTGTTCATTTGTTAGGTAATAGTTATTCCCCGATTTATAATTATATTTGGGAGGTTTATTATTATTCTAGGAGAGCATTGTAAGCAGCCTTGTGTCTGCTAAATCGAACGATATAATGGCCTTGTTACCGGTCTAGACTAAGGTCCTAGATTGGAAGGTCATTGTGCCACTTGGCAGTCGTCACAGCTTCGTTGTTTAGAAGCCTTTACACATAGGTGAGGGTTGTGGAAGAGTTCGATTCTGCGCTAGAACATGATTACTAACATATGTTGATTAGTCCCATATATCTAGAGGAATATGACAAAAGAGGCGACGACGCTAGTGATCTTATGCAATAGCTACTAATCTAAAAGAAATCTGAAAAAATCCTTGTTGATGATTAATTGGAATCCCAGTTCTGTTATGAACATTAATTGAAGGACGGATCCTTCAGGAATTGGTCAGAGGAATGACAAATGGCTACCAAAGTTTTTATTAATTCATAACTAGCGACCCGTTCCAGTTTCACACGGGTGTACATCTAAACATTTCTCATGTGTCACTCTGTATATTGGTGAAAACCGCATCAAAACCCATCAGTTGTTTTTGAGTTTATCGCGAACAGACAGACAGACGCGGTGGGGATTTCGTTTTATGATGTGTAAGTAAGAGGATTCTCTCGTATCTCAATTTGTTCAGGATCGGCGCCTATTCTAGCCATATTATCTTTCACACAGCCCGTCGTTACTTTCCAAGCTTACTTTTAATTAAAGGACACAAAATATTTATAATGGTTTCGCATTTTTTTTTTCGCCCTTCAAACCCTTTCCCGGTTTGGCAATATTTCAAGGATAAGGCACACGTAAAATGCCAAAACAGCTCGAGTTTCCATTTCTTTCTGAAAAGGATCGAAACCTGAGATACCATCTTTCCTTATAAGTTTCGCATTGAATGGCGGTAACGGCTTTTTCGGTTTCTTATTTAGTTAGTGTGTAAAGCTTTACAAGATTTCTGCTATAAATTCTGGTATGGTATTTTTAAGTCGAAAATCTCTATATATGGTTCTGCCAGCGGATTCGCCCGCATGAAAGTAGGTTTCAGGGTAGTAGGGTGAATTTTGGAAAATCCTCTCTTAGTGCTCGCCTACGTCATGAAAGGAAGCCTTGTGGAGAATTTCATGTTCCCAGTCCCAGTAGTTTCGGCTGTGTGGATATGTCAGTCAGTCAGTTTCTCCTTTTATACCTATATTTACTAGCTTCGCCTGAGTGAAAGTAGGTTTCTCCATACAAACTTTGGAGCCCCGTTTCATCCCTTTAAAAAGTGAATTATGGAAAATCCTTTCTTAGTGGTCGCCTACTTCATAAAAGGAAGCCTTGTGCAAAATTTCACGCTCAGTCCCAGTGGTTTCGGCTGTGCGTTGATATGTCAGTCAGTCAGTCAGTTTCTTCTTTTATATAATATATATTAGATATAGATGAAAGAAAACTTTTGCTTGGATTTTTAATTCTGTGCCATTACTGTTGTCTTCATTTTATAGCAGTTACAGTGAAGAATTAAATTATGGAGTCCATAATTTAATTCTTCACTGTCATTATTTCTTCCTCTAAACATCGAATTAATAAAAAAAGCCTTTCTCATTCCACTAACTTTGATATTGTAGACACAACGTCGTCAAGTGAACCACGTTCGGGCACGATAAAACGATTTAGTTAGGTCTCAACGAAGGCAAACTCATTTTAAGGGTTAAATTGGTGATCAAATAAATGTGTTAGATCCAGTGAAAAAAGCTACGCTTCTTGCTTTTTTCCTGACTCCAGGTAGTGAGAACATGAACGAAACATTGGACATGTTTCGTATTTTTTCTTGAATTTTACGAGTAGAATAGGGCTTGTATCAAGTTCTTAGGCTTCAAAGTGTCTTTTCTGCACTTATTAGCTTAATATTACCCTATTTAATCTTCCCTTTGTCAACACAACTGCGAAACATTGTCAAAATTCCATCAGTCTGGTATCTGGCTCCGTATCAACGCAAATACATATTAATGGCATAACTGGAAACTATACAGTTGTACCTGAATTATACAGTAACCGCTGGAAGCTGTCGCGTTTCAATAGACAGAGCGTATACCCCTCCATTGTCACTAGTTTCTGCATGTCTAGCCGGAAGCTAAACATTGACTTGATACTACACTAGCTCTAGTTAATAACTAAATAACCGTTGTTTATGTTCATTAACATTTACTTTTAATTAGGAACAAACTTTGGCTGTTTCGAATGGAATTTAGTGTAGTTGTATCTACTGCTCCGCGTCCGGCAGTATCATTAATGTTGTCGTATCTTACTGCTAGGGGAATCTAAAGAATTCGCTCAGGACCTCCTTCATTTTAAAGTCGTTATGTTCGAGAATTTCAGAACAAGTTGGCAAGTTATTGCGCTTGCAGAATTTTGTCCTTAATCTCATTCTGTTGAGCAACCCACCATGCAATTGTCTCGTTTTCGATCCCGATTTAACGAAGGAATTGATACAAAGCAGGTATGTACGATCTGATTTTCATAGTTCGCTTAGACCGCAGTTAGGTAAGATTTTATCATTGCGAATTTCCGGTCTCGATAACTTGGGTGACACAGAATCGATTAGTAATGCTAATACCGTAGAACCACACGATATATTCATCGACTATAAGGAAAAACTGCAAACTCAAGGTGTCTTTATCGTTCTGCAGCGAAGATTACTTTATAAAATTAAACGAAACTGTTTTTCGCAATCAATGCTGTTCACAAACTGTCAGAAACAAAGACAGTTAGTTATTGGAAATCGGATCCGAAATCGTTGGCCGTCTTTTTTTATAGATGTCTCAATGGTCTAGCGGATTTACGAAACTTTTGAAAGGTAGCTGCTGATGCATTTTTAATTACCATTCCAAAATATGTTGCTTTGAACATTTCTGTAAATCACTGAAGCAATTTCTGGGAAGATAGGCTTTCTGACATTTACAAACGGTTATTCGATTATATATTCATTCCCAGCAGAGCCTTCAGTAGTCAGTTCGTCCGAATATTCTACAGAAATAGGACTAACATTCAACAATAAGCTTTTACCGAAAATCCTTCAAACCCATGGGACAAAACGCCTATTGAGTTTACTCAAGAGCTCTGTTCATAACGTATTTTCACTGGCTATCAAAAATAGAGGCTCACATTGATTCGCAGGACAAACCACAATAGTCTATTGTGGAAACCATATATTGTCTGCACTGTGGATGTAAAAACAATAACTGACCGCACAGATAGGCGGTGTTCCATTTCCATCCCATCTCGTGTAGTGAGATCATTTTATGAACAACACGGTGCCATTTAGGCCGACACTCGTATTGGCTCAGTGTACTCGTAACAATACCCTCTGCACTTGACACAACAATTTGTAATCGTAATTATGGTAGATTACTTTCTCCGAGTGATCCACATTTTCTTCCGTAAATGGTACATTTGTAGCTCCGTTTTTTCGACGCCTATTTAGTATTCTTATCACCTTTGTGCCTGGGACGTAATACAAGGAAGTGCCGCCGGATTCCTCGGAATTGGTTCAGCCGACCAATTTTCTGGTTCTCTACCCGTTTGTGTCTCGACGCCTTATTTTTTATTTCCAAGCTAAGTAATTGATATGTCTCGGGGGTCACAAAAAACGGTATATGTCTACAATAAGTAACAGAATCGCGTTTGTTTTCGTATCGTATCATTTCCACAGTACAAGGTTAACCACTCCAAATTCGTAGCGTCCTTACAGGGATTTATTTCACAGAAATGGAGGATGTTACACGAATTTGTAATCGTAGAATCACGTTTTTCTTTTTTAGATTTTCATTGTTTATTGTCGTGCTTCTCGTTATCCGACGAAATTAGTTGTTAATTACAATCGATATTTGTAAAATGTTTATGTAAGAATACACCAACAATCTAAAAACTTTTACATCGATCTTTAAAGAACTACGGCTCGGACATGTTCGTGATTACGCGGTGGGCGATACGAATGAAGAAATCAAGAAGATTAAAAATAACCCAGTTGTATACAGATGAAACCCCAAGTGGCGGCGGCGGCACACCTAACGTGCGAAATGTGCCTATTTCTGCTTTTTTTTAATTTTGCCTTTGTCGCTCGTGTGTCTGTCGGCGTGACTGACTTATTCCATTCCTCGTACGGCGATTGCGGTCCCACGACTGTGCTTCTTTCAGTGTAAACTACTGCTTTAATTTAAAGTTGCCATCTCTTTCCACTCGGAATACGGTTAAATCCGAGGCACAGACGGCCATCGGGGACATCCTCTTTCAAAAGAACGGAACACTGTCGTAATCCGAATACAATTAAAGGAACAACGAGTGTGTTTGGTCGGACCAAGTTCGTGCCTTAGCGTCAGTTTGCCCATTTGTGGTTATTATGTAATCAGATCCCGTACCCGATGTCTTGGCTCGAAAGCAGCGCTCCAAAATAATATCCGAATCGCAAAAACTGGGGGACTAACGCTAAAGTTGTGAACACGGAAGTTTCGCATTACTTTTAACATTTTGTTACGTTTGCTGTTGTTTTCATAAATTTTATTGGTGATAATGATGGCGGCCCAGTAGATTGTGCGACGAAATTAGAAATGTTGGCATATTTTTATTTCTGTGGCTGCAAATCGGTCCAAATATTGATATATATTTATAGTAGGTTTGCGTACTTAACGCAGTTGGTATTATTTAGGCCAGCATTACGGCAAGTCTTTGTTTACTAAAATATTGAAGGCCCTGTGTATTCTATCTGAATTTTAATAAAGCGTCGCGATGCGGTCTCCTACATATTATCGATTCAGAATCAGGATTCATAAAACGAGAAATAAATTTCAATAGACTTTGAATATTTAATAAAGATAAGGATTAGGTAACTTGGAGTAGTTTCAGTAATTCTGTTACTGCGTTACTGTATCCAATTTTAGAATGTAGTTCAGATTTCGGGCATTACCTTTCCGGATATCATATTATATTATTCTGCTTCTACGAATTCCGTCTAACGTACGTTGGCAACGTGGCTTTGTGTTTCCATCTCAACCGTCAAGGTTTTGTGGTTCACAAGACAAGGGATTAAAAAGAAGTGCTTGTATATATCTTGGTTTGTACTACAACGTTTCTCGTGGAAAACACATGCCTAACCTTTTAAATTTCTCACACGATATTTCTATTCTGGTTGATGGGCGTACCCTTTTGCTTGTGTGTGTTTACATAGACGTCACATAAATTCTCTTTTTCTCAAACTCCTAATAGAATATCGTATTGATGCGTGTGTGCTCTCGAGATTTCCGGACATATTTAGGTAATCTACGAAATTAAACGGTTGAACAATATTTTTGATGTGTTTGTATCTAAATTTGGGCTATGAGGATTTTAGCTGTTACTTATTTGAATTCTATAGGAATATTCTAGGAAACCACAATTTTTTTTTTAATAGCCACTTGCAGACAAATGTCCCACTGCTGGGCAAAGGCCTCCTCCAACTTCTTCCAGGTATTCTTTTCTTGAGCCACCTTGAACCAATTCGCGAGACGACCTAGATGCCTACCGCAATGACTGGTTCGAGGTGGAAACCGCAATGGAGTTCTAATATTCTTTGTATTTTCAATACTACCAAATACCCTGGCATCACTAGGTACTTTATGTTATTTGAGCCAGTGCAAACACCTTTAACCTTGATGACAACGTCAAAGTCTTGTCCGTGTCACCCTACTCTTCTGTCTAGTATTTTGAACCATTATACTGATAACTCGACATATTCCAGCCAGGACCCGTTAGTAGATATTAGGATCTGAGAAGTAACAAGTTGGATACTTGCCTGTGTTTATTTTCAACTGCATTAAAATAAGTAATAAAATTAAGCAGCAATTAGCATTTCAAATTTGTCTAAGAAAGAGTGGGTAGGAACATCTCGCTATATCTTTTCGACACGCGTAATCTAATAGCGGTGACGTCACATTGTAAATTCTGCATCCTTTTTCTGCTACTTGTCAATTTCCCCTTCCACCAGATTTGAAAGGTTTTTTATAATTTATTTAATATTGAACGGATTTGAAAAATAGTTTCTGTTTGCGATTTTAGGTAAAGTTACTTTTTAATAAAAATAATTTTAAACAAAATGAAGCAGTAGTTAGTAGTAGTACCTACCTAATTGTCGCAAATAGGTCACACTATCCGTTCTTCTTGCCCCCCTAGCCAAGTTACAACCATTTCGTTTCTCTTTCGTCGCTCGCCTCGAGTCGGCCACGCCTCCGATTCCTTTGTTCTAATGTCATCTCAACGCTCAGTCACGTGGTCAGAACAAAGGAATAGGAAAGAGAATTGAAACGAAACGGTTGTAACTTGGCTAGGGGGGCGGAAATACATACGTTGAGTTAACAATAAACCTTCTTTTTCTACACGGAGGAAATTGACCGTTGCATTGCAGAACTACGGTAACTCTTTCGAACAATGACAGAGCCCCGGCAGGTTCCCAACAACCCTGTATACTCTGGTTAATTTTAATTGAGAATCAGACACACAAACCTTGTCTCAACTTAGATAAATCTCACTCGTAATCCATTTTCATTTGATTGAGTCTGAAATAGAGATACACTAAGTTCCACGCTAAATGGATTACCGATCGAGTTAAGGTGTAAATCAGCATGTATAGAATAGGAATCTCGGAACGGGAGCCGCATTGGCAAGTGGCAGGAGGGAATGCAATCGATACCTGAATACCCCACAATTTTTGCTACTGCTAGTAGATTAATTAGTACCTCGTTCACCGGTATATTTTATAGGTCTTACGTAAACTGCATTTCTCTACCCGACGTGTCTTCATCGGTATTGCCGTTGCACGATAAAAGTGATATTGCATTGATACTTTTATGGCACGATAAGATAAAAATGCGATTTCGCACCTCGATATTGATGTTTTCATTTTGCGAAATTTCTTGCTTGTAGGTAGATAAGACTTGTTAAGGGCGCCCAACCCAAGATACATTTACATACAACCACTCTTACGTGATTATGACGATACACGTCTTTCTCTAGATATTTAGGAAACATATATCTAGTAGATATTATCTAGGTTTCTGTTGAAATTAAAATATAAAGTGTAAAACTAATCCAGTATAGATCTCTGAAAATCAGCTTCTTTCTTCGTCTTTCTTTTTGTGTCGATGTACTCTTAATTTTTTCTGACCAGTATTTGGCAACCTCTACGGCTCTGTTATTGGCCTCGTATAGATCTTGAAAACTGCAGGTTGTGCAGGATGGACAGCATAGCAAATTACGCATGTCCTGTACAGCGGCTCCATACTGGCACTGTGTTAGAGATGGATCGAGAAAGCCCCACTTGGCCAAATTATTTTTACAGCGGCCAACCTGGGTCCGTAGTCGGTTAAGAGATCGATGTCTCAAACTCATCTGAAAATCGGCAATTTTGCGTAAAACATAAGGTTTAAAAGAAAACATGTATTACCTGAAACAAGTTTTGTGAAATATTCGAGTGAGTGACAGAATTACCGAATGCTAACAGGGCGTTCAAGCATTATCTCTTCTCGTTCGCGTTGTGTCTTTATCAAACATTGCGTTGGATTGCACTGGATGAAACAACAAGCTTTTAAAGCATGCTCACTTTGACGATAGACGAATCGGGAAGGGTTCTCTTAAGTATCTTTGTCCTTCGTCCTTCGTTTTTCAGATTTTCGTGTAAGCAATTTTCGCCACATTATCTGCTATTTCCTTTACAAAAGGTTTGCCTTCTGTAACTACTGTTCCTTTATTTAAATGTACCCTTGTTAATACAGGTGTCCCTTCTGTATAGTCACCATTGTAGTCGTCTGACTTTTAGATGCACAAAGCAAGGGTATCCTGTCAGTTGCAACTTCTTCCCAATTCCTCCTTTGTTGTAACATTTCTGACTAATTATGTCTGCCTCTGTTTGTTTTGCTGGTAATATCAACATCTCTGAAATAGTGGGATATTAGTAATCTAAATTTTTCGGAGAAACGTGATCCTAATTTTTCTTTGTCGAGGTGGGATATCATCCAATGACTTCTGCGCTAGTATGGTGCGAGAGGGTGTGTCAGACTTTTACTGACTAAAACCACACCTGTGTCTTTCAGTTTCAGTTGCCCTTTTATGACCAAGGGGTTCCTTTTCAGGGCATCGGCTATGCTGGGCCCCTAGGACATCTCTGACATGACAAGGCGCGCGAGAAACCTGATAAAGATGATAAGAATCTGAATTTTCGTATTCAATCGCATATTTTCAGTCTAAACATGCGAGGGGCAGAGAGGGAAGCCCTCGCTTTATATAAGTTGTTAATGTATGCATTATCAAGCAAGCCGAGCACAAAGTAACCACAGATCCGACCACTTACATATTCCCTCATATAATATTCTGCACCAACTTATAGAAATCTACTAAAAAACATACTTATACAAAATTGTTTTCTCAAATAACCTACGTATTCAAATTCTTGTGTACACTACACATAACGCAAGAAACTAAACTCAATATTTAAATTAAAGCGAGGGTTATCTACATCTCATTATAATACGCAATATGAGGCTCATGTTATCGCACCTACATACTCGTACATTAATGTATGGTTCGGGTGCTAGAAATGTGTTTTACTGGGTTTTAAGTTACAGGGACTCGTCGACGGTATCCTTCTAATTGAAAAAGAGTATGATTACAAAGTTTCTGGCGCTGTTATTGGGTAGAATCTACAAGTATATACTCTACGCCAGGGTTTCTCAAACTTACGGCGCCACGTACCCCTTCTAAAGTTTTCTTCAAACGATTGTGAATCTTTAACCCCTAAGAACTTATTCTAAAAAAGAAACCGATAAATTGTAGCGGTATAAGAAAGTAAGGAATCTTACTTTAATACAGTGACTTAATTAAAGAGGTTAATATAAATGTGGCACAAAATTAAAGCCATAATGCGTGCCGCACGCGCTTGTCAGCCAGCCGTCCAGTAGCCTTTACGAAAATCTTATCATGAAATGATGAACCCCTAAGGGTTCGCGTACCTCACTTTCCGAATCCCTGCTCTACACTCTGACACATTGAAGGACTACACGTTTCTGAAGATTAAAATGATTTTATGGTGCGATCACAGGAAAATTTTCATCGTTCACTTGGGTAGGGTAACAGAATATCTTCTGCAGGAAGAAAAATAACTTATGCAGGCTGTCTAGTGCATGCTGATCTAGTGGAAATTACTCCTTCAATTCTAGAAGAGACTTCGAGAATCGATTGATGTCAACGCACCGTGATTTACATTATGCGGTTTTTCAGCTCACTAATATATCGCGAGAAATCAATAAATGCATTTTCAACAAAAGTTACTCCGTTGTTTAACTTAGGTTAAAAGAGATTCTTTATTACTGGGGGGAAAACTCATTGCTGAGTTAAGCTTGTCTTTGTACATGATTAACCAAGTCACTGTGTACTATGTTAAGTTTTTTGTATGTCAATAACCAAGGGAGAATGGATTCTAAACTAAAAATAAAACTCATTCTTTTTAAAAACCATTTTGCTTGTTAAGTATGGGCTCGGAGTGTAAAGAAAAGGATTATTGGCGAAGCAAAAGGTCAAACTGTAGTGGCTAACTCGCAGCTCAAAGGATTCCATTAAAAATTCAACTTTCACTTCGTGTAATAATACTCTAAATATAGCCTTTATTTTAGAAGCCAGTCTTGCAAAATACATTCTAGATTTAAAGAAGACTAGCGAAATTTCTTTCGGTTTGAAAAGGCTTTATAGGTCGTTGACTCTCTATGCCTGCGATGTCCCTTCTAGCTGAATGTGGACAGACCTTAATTAGGAGATCGTACAAGTACGACCTTTTCAATTTCAGGAGGACACGAAATGTTGAAAATTTTCTTGGCTATAAAGATTTTTTCGTTGATAGCGAGGCAACCACTTCTTCAGCGTATTAGTTATGCAAATATTCTTCAAAAACAGTTCATTTCAGAGGTTTTTTGAAAGTATCACGGTTAAGTATAATGTCATGATAGGTTGGTAACCCAAGCTCTATCTATCTTCTAGTTCAATAACCGTTTCTTCCGTTCAACTTTTACGACTTTCGCGAGTTGATAACGACCAACACATTCTATACATTTCTTTAATCACAAGAGCAGAAATAATTTCTCCCCACTTAATATGTCTGCAGAACTCTAGGGCATAGACATAAAAATTGTCTGATTTCAAATGCAAATGTGAGTAGGTATAACACAGAAGTTGGAATGGTTTTAAAAGTTTCCTGTGGGGGTAGGAGATTAAGAAATGAGATTGTGCAATCTGAGCAGAGGTGTCTAAAGTTCGCAGCTTGATCCCATCGATCCGACTGATGGCAGTGAATATTTACTCGATTTTTTACGACGGCCATAATGAGAAAACGGACACAAAGCTTGTGAAAACTTCTTGGAAAACCTTTTTGGGGTTGCGAAGAAAAAAATAGAAAAGTTTTACGTAAAATCAAAAGGATTTTGCAAAGGGGCCGAATCTTGATAATTTACGTGTACATTAACTGAAACGAAAGGTAATTATTTTATACGTAATTTTATTTTGTACTGTGTTTCGTGTGTTCACTGGGCCGCGGCTGGCATAAAGGTCTAACATTACATTTATTGTTTGAATAATTAAACAATTAAAGAGAATGAATCTGTTCTTTATATTTGTTTTGTTCACGTTTATGGCTATGTAGAGATAGCATGGATTACTTCCTTAATCCTTTGGCTTTCATAAAGGGCAAAGGCTATTTAGGGCTACGGGTTTGTTCGGGAGAGTCACCGCGGCCCTGGAACGCAAAGGGCAACTGAAGGAACACGGGTGGGTTTTAGTCAGTAAAACTCTGACAGTCCCTCTCGCTCCAATCAGAGCGAGAGAAGTTACTTGATGACTTCCCAGCTTCTCACTTAAAAATCGTAAGGAAGCTGCTCGACCAGTTTTCGGAGAGCATGGCCTGAGTATGTTGTCCTAGTGGTGGGACCTGTCCCTGATACAGAAGTGGTTGCTTCATGTTAACGTAACATTGTGTGTATTAATATATATTAACAATAATAGTTTATTAATAATCAAGTACATTATACATGGCTGTTGAACGGTGACCCCCAAACTAGACGTTAGTCTTTATCTTGGGGATCAGAGTTGTGCATATTCTTTATAATAAAAAGGTCGTACATGGTGATTATTAACAAAATCAAACTAAGAGTGAAGTTAAAGAATTATGATAAAAAATAATTATAATAATAATTCAGCATATTAATAAAATAGATACAAAAATTAATAAATACGAATACAAGAAAAAATAAAATTAAAAAATAATTAAAAAAGTGGTACTTAATAAATACTCATACTGCAATATTCAAGTTTCTGTGTGTGTACGTGAGCGTTATGATGATGATGATGATGATGATGATGATGATGATGATGATGTGTGTGTGTGTGTGTGTGTGTGTGTGTGTGTGTGTGTGTGTGTGTGTGTGTGTGTGTGTGGTAGAGAGGGTGTGTGCGTGTGTGGGATTGAGATGGAAGTGAGATTAGGAGTGCTGTCTGTAGGTATTGTCTACATTGTGTGTGTTATTTTTTATATTTTATTTTCGAGTATACCTACGGACTTTGTCTGAAATAATTAAGTAAATAAGATTTTAAAAAGGGCAAAAGCTATTACACTAATGCTTTCAAACCCTAGTGTTTCCTAAAAGCAGCGATATTCATCATCAAGGGTAAACACTGCACCTGTCGTACCCTTGGTATTACAGATGTCCACAGACGATGCTGACCAGTTATCATCAGCGCCCCATTTACTCCCAGCCAAGTTACAATTGTTTCGTTTGCGTCAAACGCCTCGAGTAGGCCACGCCTTCGATTCCTTTGTTCTGACCACGTGACTGATCCCGCAGACCATTTGGGCCGTCTGCTCGTTTGACACTCCTCCAGTAAACCTCTATGATAGTCGTTTCTGTTTCTAAAAACCCACTTGATAGCTAAACCAGCTTAATGATTTGCAAACCTGTTTATCAAATGCCTTATCACAGTATCTATATACTGGCACTGATATTGGTGCCGTTGCGTTATCAGTGCAATGCCGATCATAATTTATGTGATGTTGGTTCAAGACCAGCACTGACTATTTACTTGGCTTGCTATACTATCAATATTGTGATGTATTGCATAATAATAAATAATATTCCACAACTATCACACAACGCCGTCTAGTCCCAAGTTAAGCAGAGCTTGTGTTATGAGTCCTAGACAACCACCCTAAAGGTCGACTTGTAGAAAATGCCTAAGGCATTTTAAGTCCACCCTTGTATAGTATACTAGCTTCTGCCAGCGGCTTCGCCCGCGTGAAAATAGTTGTCTCCATACAAACTTTGGACTTTAGGGTGTGAATTTTAGAAAATCCTCTCTTAGTTCTCACCTACATCATAAAAGGAAACCTTGTGCAAAATTTCACGCTCCTAGACCTTGTAGTTTCGGCTGTGCGTTAATATGTCAGTCAGTCAATTTCTTCTTTTATATATAAAAGATTGAAACCACTTTCTACAATAAACTTAATAGAACACAGCAGCTGTATTATGTTGTTCGATTGATACCAATACTTCATAATTTGATTCAAAACACATTATATAAAATCATTTAAGCAACATTTTCCTGTGCGAATGACGTAGTATTTCAGAAGCAGTCCTGACTCCTGAAATCTGAATTTGTTCGCAGACAAATGGCATGAGACTCCTCCTTGTTACTGAGCTTAATAATAGCTGGCGAAATATGTGTATGCTGCTATCAGGGGCGCCGGCTTTTAGAAAACCTCATGGGTGCTCATGCTCATTTGATGGACTCGAAAAAGTGGCGAAGTGTGAGAAGAGAAATGCACACTGATCGACAAATAAATAAATGACTTACTTACATACTGCGTACTTAATTACAAATGTTTGATAAAAATATAAAATGAAACCATATTAAAATGAAACTAGTTTTTAGTATCAAGAAATATTATAATTTATACGTAACATAACCTGCGATTACTGATCTGTTTCTTGATGCCTATTCTCAGGGGTGCTCGGCACCCACTGTTTATTTCTCATGGGTGCTCAAGCACCCACGAAATCGGCGCCCCTGGCTGCTATACACTTCTCGCTCCGTCAAGGCATATGATGTTAAGTCTTTCCATTCTTATTTTCCAGTTGCCAGACATAATCCATTAAGCGTCTAGAACTCCTGGACTCAATAGAGATATTTGATGTTTAGAAAATACCCTAAAGATATTTTTTCTACTACATATTTTGATATCTAACTTCAAATATTTAGTACATCCGTTGGTCGCTCGCTTACATAATCCATGCTCAATCAGTTCTGACTTATCCTCTAATTAAAATCATCTTATCTTTCTTTTGAAATCGGCTACCAGTTTACGTAGATGCAGTAATATTTTATGCAAAGCTGATGCCTATGGCGTTAGAAATCCTTTGTCTCGTTCGTTAACGTGTAAACTAATAAAGACTTATCTAGTGAAAAACTTTCCAATGATTTGAATCATCGTTACAAGTCGTATCCTGTTCGACAAGTTCACAACTGAATAGCACATGAATAAATTATAATATGAGGATTATTAAATTAACAACGGACGCACCAATAAAAAACAATTAAAAGCAAAGTAACGCTCGGTCGATGCGCCGGATCAAGTCTGACGTCATAAGTCAGGAATGCGTCCGCAGATTGCAATGTTGTACCGCATCGATACGACCTCATGACGTCACCGTCAGTTATGTTGTCCTTTTTTAGAAGCCTCAAATCGGAAATAGTTATAATTGTTCGGATCGCGACTCAATTACCGCTTTACGTGTTTTACGGTTCATAGAATTCTACCTGTTCCGGCACATCATAATCCGTTCTAGTAGTAGTAGCAGATAATAGTGATGATCAATAACGTGTTTTGTAATAGAATTTATCGACTTCAGCCATCAGAATAGGTCATTTTATGGGTTAAGTTTGGTTCATTTTGTTTTCAGAGGAGTTCTAAGATACAGGCTTAAGCCTAGTTTAGACTTCAGACCTCCCACAAATTACAAATCCAACAATTTTTTGATAACGTTTTTCTAACAAATGAGATTTTTGAAGTGTAATTTGTTGAGATAAAAAATAAACATAATCATTGATGTTTCGTTCAAGACTTATTAAAGTGAGAGACGGTGATCTGGCAAACGTCGTGTATGAGATTCGAAGACTCAACTGATGAAGGTCTCGTAAATCTACTGGGTAAGAAAAGCACAAGAATTGGCGAGGTGGCAGCCCTTCGGAGACAGCTATGTTAGTTGTAAACGTTTCGGATGACGATAAGTGTATGACAACCCCACGCTAGAAGGAGACAATATTCGATCGAGTGTGTTGTAGCAGCCGTATGAGTGAGTGACGGAGCATTGTCTTTGCAGGATTGTTCGAAACAGTCACTGTAGTCCTTGAACGCAAAAGGCAACTGAAGGAACACTAGAGGAACACACGGGTTTTAGTCAGTAAATGTCTTGCACTCCCTTTCGCTCCACCCGTAAGCGTGATGAGTTATTTGGTTATTTATCCTCACCCCAAAAGTAGTTAGATATAATAGACATGTAGGTACATATTAAGTACTTCACGAGTATACGCATGTTGTACCTATAGCCTTAAAAAAAAACTAAGAAACTCTGGCAACGAGAAATACTCGTCTATATTCTTGGAAAAATCTAAAGTGATAATTGAATAAAATGAGGGTTACATAAAACAAGCAAATGTCTCATAAAGCCTGTAGTACGACACAAACTAATTATTCTCCGCCCACAGCCGGGCGGGGCAGGGGGCCACCCTTTGCGGGTCACGATTACAGAGAAAACTTCAAAGAAATAAAATTCAAGATATTGAAATTAATAAAACCAAACGGTTGATTGATATTAAGCTAATAAACAATTTGAGAAAAACTTGAGTTATAAAAACAAAATTTTCAGTGGTTTCAGAAAATTTCCTTCGATCCATAAAAGTCTTTGTAAAATAAAAAGTACAAAAGGTATTGTGAGATATTTTCTGAGAAGCGTTTTCTTGGAAGTACTGACTTCTACTAGACGTTATTTCTTTGTCGCTCTCATTATTCATTTTATTATCAGGCTGTCTCACTGCTGGGAAAATGTGCCTTTAGCTATTGCCTTTCCTCAATTCCTTTCATTTGTAGTAAATAGTGAGCTGCGTCTTAACAATTCATAGGAAAGTCATCTTAGTTATCCAAACATCTTGTTATTGTACCACAACTCCGTCTTGTTTTTAACCGACTTCCAAAAAAGGAGGAGGTTCGCAAGTCATTTGTTTTTTTTTGTACTTTGGCGATGTCTTCACCAAATGTGAACCGACTTTGATAATTCTTGTGTCTGCCAGATGGTCCCTTTAAAAATTGGTCAAGATCCGAAGAAGAGCTTTACAGATAGACCATGGGAAACTTCAATAAATGATTTCGGAATTACTGCAATCGCATTTCTGTTTTTTTGTTAGCACCGTTTCACAAGATATCACGCCAGGCGACGCATCGCTTTTTCACATTAATGACGTCGACCTTAGTCATAAACACCATAGAGCCTTACCACATGATCACAAACCGCACCGTGGTGATGTGGCCAGGCTCTATGGTCTGATGGAAGGCCAGCTTTTCTAAACCTTGAAAATCAAACCGTATGACTTTTATTGTTTAGTTAGGAGCTCTTAACAAATCCGAATCCACTAACAAAAATGAAACCTACCAACCATCACGTCAATAATCACTCAGATAATTCTACAAAGCGTTCCATTTCCGTGACTGTCGGCATAGCGGTTATTGTCTATTACCCGTTGAGCCTAAATTATCGCGTAAGTCACAATTAGAGTCCGTCATGCATGTGAGGCGGCTAATATGAGGCTTAATAGTACCGTACTTTGGTAAGTGCAGCTATAAACAGGCTATGATTATTGTGTCTCTTAGAGTTCAAGAATTTTATTGCTTCAAAAGGTAGCCAATGGATTGTCATTGGCTGCCTTAACAACCTTACAGTGATGAAGATAAAGGGGAACTTTTCCCATATATTGCTGGCATGTAATTTTTTTTCTTATAGCCAAAAATGAAACCTATGCCATATCTTAAAGGACTGTATGAGAAATCAATAGTAAAAAGAATTATGTCTACCAACCGTAACCAAACGAAGTTAGTCTCTATCTTCGTTTCGTATTTAGTGTATTGCTATAGTTTGTTATTAGGCGTTATTTTATTAAAATACTGTATGTCTGATATTTTAAGTTTCCCATTGTTAAATATAGTTTTAGTTTCGGTTTTTATGGTGAGTACGCATTAAAAAGTGTCAATCACTATCCCAACACTAATGCTAATATATACCGCTAATATAATATATTTTCGATACGTTTATCACTTTTTTTTACTAGTTTTATTGATGAAAAACTGCGAGGGGAAAACATATAACAATAACCAACTTAATCTATTTTATTAATGAAAACCTCAAAATATTACATAGTATATTTCCATTTCATTATAATATAATTAAAATAGGTAACGCCTGACAAAAATATACTAGCAATGCTTCTATTCATATCTTCGTTTGGTTACGGCTTAAAGACCTGCTTCTTTTTGCTATTGATTCCTCGTATTGGCCTCTAACATATAATCTAGGTTTCATTTCTGGCGAAAAAAAATAAATGAAAATCATGCCAATAGTTTGCATTGGCCTTTCAAAAGAAGGCGTTGCAAGTATGTTTAACAGGACAACGGAATGGAATTGACATAAACAGAGGTCTTCTGTCCTTCCTTTTTGCTCATTTTAAAGAAGAAGAAGAAAAGTTCTTCCTCTTTGACTACTGTTGTAAGAGAAATATAGTCAATCGATGCAAAATTAGTCTTCTGCCTATCTTATCTTTGGAGTTTAGTTTCAGTCCATGATGGACTATTGTACGTGCGTTTCCTGCATAATTTAGGTGCTTATGGTTGACGCCAATTATTATTGCATTGAAATCCTAAACTCTCTGCGCAAATTAATTCTTCCAGTGTAGGTCTCTAAGTACTGGTATTTTACACTAAACAGCCTTAGCTTTCGTATATAATGTAGTTAAAAATCTAAAAAAATCCTAATTCTTTATTGTACACAAAACTTATACACTATACTAAACTCAAAATCAAAACTAAACTTAAACTTATGCATGTATTTTACACCTAAACCTTCCTCGTGAATCACTCTGGTTATTGGTGAAAACCGCATGAAAATCCGTTCAGTAGTTTTCGAGTTTATCACGAACAGACAGAAGCGATTGGGGACTTTGTTGTATAAAATCGAAGGGTTTGCTAGAATCTGATGATTGAGTAACGGTTATACATTATAACAAAATACGAGTGATTCTCGTTCTCTAACTTCTTCGCACATGAAGCTAAATGGTTAACATTATTTAGTATAACTGTACGTTATTCCACAGCTATTAACAGTCGAGATAATAACAGCATGTCGTCATGACTTTAATTGTAATTAAAATTGTTCACGTACACGTCAGGAATCGTCTAATTTAGGGTTGAACTCACTGCACATAGCCAGAGCTAGACCAAAATGAATGCATCGATCCTCCCAACGTTGAATTCCAATTACTTCGCCCAAATGTCCTTTTTGGATGCGAAACATTTTCATCTATAATTTTCCACTAACACATTTTAATTATAAAATCAATCATTTGATTCTACTGTGGTGTTGTTATAAGGATTCACATTAATTACGCGAACAGCTCGTTGGCGTTTTAATCGGGCTTCGATGGAGTGTAAACTGTAGCGAGCGTTCTAAACTCAATCATAGTAATGCATTGAACTATAACAACGTTAGTTCTGCAGGAAGTATGAGCGAACTATCATAATGCTTTGGTCCCATTTGTGCCAGGACAATATGCAGCAACCGATCGATACAACGCTACATTTGATATCACCCTCGTTAAGCCACTTAAATTGTTTACGAAACACGGATTATCAGTATTATTGTAGCTACCTACTTATTAAATGTCTTCGATATACTGTTACGTAATCAGTTCGACCGTTCTTAAACACCGGCTTCCCTGTTGATCTTTGTAAGGGACGAATTTGAAGTGAAATGTAAATGTTGATTTCTAACGCAATTTCTTCAAGTAGCTCGCTGAATTCATGTCCTAAGTTTGTTAGTCTAATTGCTATGAAAACAATCAGAATTGTTATTCAAAGTCAAAGTAAAAAAGTTTTTAATTCACATAGGCCTACATGGGCATTTATAAAACGTCGGAAACTAGTGCACGGTTCCAAATTGGACGTTTCCTATGGAGAAGAACCGGCAAGAAACTCCATGGTTACTCTTTTAAAAAAGTGTTTGTTTACAATATTTTAATATTACAGTATTAATAGACATTATGTAAGAACAGTGTAGACTAGTCGATATTGTACCCATATATATATAATTTGAATATTATTTTAAGCTGGGTTTGAGTTTTATTTCTCGCGAACGATAAATCTGTTATTAACGACTGTCTATCATCTATCATAAGACTCACAACTCTTGCACTGAATTGCCAGATAAGTCCTAAGTCCTAAAGCCTTATCACAGTTCCCCACATAAGATCGCCCATCACAATTTCTGCCGCAATCTTAATTAAATCAGTGCAGACCAAGTATACGGGAGTGGTGCACTATTTTATATGCGTTCAAATTCAATTTATTTCTCGAGTCACTGAACTCCTAGTACGTCTTCTTGTCAACAATGTGTTTATTGATTGGTTTATTTTTAGAAGAAAAGCGAATCAATAAACCATGCAGTTAGGAATGTCGGAGGTAGGAGCCTTGTGACGTCATAAACTTGATGGACAATGTAATTGACAAATTACTGACGCAAATTGATATAAATATTAAGCATTATATTATTGGTAAAACGCTTCATTAACGCTCGTTCCAGTAATTAATTGCATTATTTTTAATTATCGAATGTACATGTCATGCTGACGGATGGTTTTAGCAATTTATAGAGCTTGTAAGGAAAAACTAGGCAAGTGCGAGTCGGACTCGCGTTCTGAGGGTTCCGTACAAATTTACCTATGTAAAGAGTTCAACTCCTGTTTAGAGTCTCGAAGTTTTTCCAAATCGCAATAATAATAAAAAATTGTGACGTAACAACAAATTTTCTGTTTTCAGATTTATTCCTATTAGTATACTTGTGTTACCTTGCTTTATGCAAAATTTCAGGATCCTGGGTCAACGGGAAGTACTCTAGAACTTTTGTTCCCTTGAGTGTCGAAATATATGGTTTTTGCGACATAAACGGCCAAATGTTTTTTTTTCCGTTAACTTAGAAGTTTGATTTTTTCACAGCTTCAAGGGACCGCAAACGTATATGGTTTTAATTTCAACTCGATACGTCCACGCGTTCCCGAGAAAAAGGGTCTTAACAGAAAAACAGACAGAAAGACGGACGGACAACAAAGTGATCCTATAAGGGTTCGGATTTTTCCTTTTGAGTTACGGAATCCTAAAAATCACGTTTTTTTTATATATGATCTTTAGGCAGGGCGAGATTAATATTACCTATTGACAGTTTTATGATAGGGCCTTAGCGGAATCTGGTTTATCCGAGTCGGAAATTAAGATTTTTACGTCTTTTTATGAAATCGATAATGATTAATATGATAGTTTATATAGATCTGAAGTGACAGACTTTCATTAAAGTCTACGAGTTTCCTAAGACAGGTTTTAAAAATACGCTTGTATTTAACTTTCAGCTGACGGTTGTAAAGGTTATCTTGTTTAATGAAATTATTTATAATTAAAATACAATTAGTTTAGTAATGAAACTATCGAATTTCGACTGTAAAGTGAGACGTGCCTTATCAACAACGTATTAAAACGAGCCAAAATCGTTTTAATCGTGACCTTTTACCTTTAAGGGAGTTAGTTATCTTTACATTTACCCATAGTATAAAACAAATTTGCTATCGTGTCCATCTGTTTATTAGCGGATAAATTGATGACTCCTAAACCACTCAACAGATTTTGATGCGGTTTACACTTACAGAAAGAACAACAGGGTAGGAAGGCTTGTATGTATAATTTGCACCCGTTTGAAGCCGGGCGGGTCACGAGAATACATATAGTAGGTAGAAAACAAAGTTGTTTTCTGCATTTGTCTGGTTATCCGCTAAGGGTCGCCGCACACGGACCACCGGCCTATTTCCTGTAGGTTTCATACATTTTTTATGGATTCGCCGCACATGGTTGACGCCACACGCCACAAATCGCCGCTGCTCGCTTCTTGTAACCCGCACTGGGCTCTAAACGCCGATACAAAACGCCGTCACACGCCAATGGCGCATTTAAACCTTCTTCGTCAGAGTCCATTATGATACTGCGCGTATGGGTTAAAAAAAGTGGTAGTCATACCGGCCACGAGTGGCTGTCGCGCGCTTCAGTTTCCTATATGGCTGTACGCGCGAGTGAACGGCCCTCACGCCCCAGCCGCCGGGATCCTGACCCCGATTGCCACTGTAGGCGTGGGCTTGTGGACGGTAGCAATGGTAGCTCGCCGTTCAGCCGTCCGGTAACCGTCCAGACCGAGCCCAAGTCTTCGACGGCGCGTAGTGTTCCACGCGCGCCTCAAGACGATGTCAGTAAAACCGTAGGTTCCCAGAAGGGTCGAAACCTACTGGGGCCATGGGTTCGCTTCTGAAAGGAAAACTCTCGAACGCAAGGCAAAGAAGGAAAATAAAAATGGGTTTTTGTCAAAGCCCTCTCGCCCCGTCCAAGAGCTAAAGAAGTCTTTGGATAATTTTCCATAGCGGGATTTGTCATAAGATGATTTTCCCACCTAAAAAAAAAGCAATACTATAGTGTTATGTGATAAAGTGATTCTTTCTTTGTAAAGAACCACACTCTACTTACAACAATAATTAAGATCCTCAAATATACATACAAGTACGACGACAACCTGAAATTAAACCCTCCAACGTCTCAGTATTCTCCGTTCTCTGACATACGAGATTCCCTTTTGATGTTTCCCTCTTTACCGTCTCGTCTTAAGATAATAATCTGTGTATCTTCTTTAATTCTGTCAAGGGATATTTCAGAGTAATTTCAACGAGATTAATTACCATAAGATATTGTTTAAATACGTAAGGTCACGCAGACATCTGACAAAGCTCCGGCTGTCGTAAATAGAATGTTTGCAGAACAGTAGATTCGCGTTGAGATTGGGTTTGGGTCAAACTATTGATTTATAATAACTAGTACAGTTTCGTAATCTTGTGCTTGAAATGCTCCGGCGAGAGATTTTAAGTCTGGCGTATTGTCATTACAGTTGCGATATTAGAAAACTTAGGGACATTTGGGGTAAATGGAACAAAAGGCGAAGAGCCTGAGGTGTTGTGGTCGATGTCGGATGATAAGGGTCTATCTAAGCTATGTAGTAACCAAGTGACCCTTTCTATGGATGGCAACGATAGCATCTTTTTTCTTTTGGAGGTGGAAAATCATCGAATATATCTCCCGCTCTGGGTGTAGGGCATGGCAGATTTTACCCGTGTTCCTTTAGTTACCTTTTGCGTTACAGGGCCACATGGAACGTGGAACATTTCCACAGCCCAGCTACGATTGGCTAGCTTATAAAATATTTAAAATATTTTCTTGCGTTTTACCGAAATAAAAAAAGGCTAATATCGTTCCAACGTTTCACAGCTTCAAGCTGGTGGTTATTTCAACAATTTAGGGGTATTTTTCAAGTCAAATAACTGTATTTGTATATAGATACAATTTAAGGGTTGCTGAAGTCGGTTAAAAAATATGAGTGCCTTTGTGTTCTGCCACAGAAAGTGGTATACAAACAAATATTAGTAAAATATAAGTACGTTTAACAATAATGTTATTGATTGATTTATTTTCTCATTTAGGTAAACAGGTTGTAGAATTATAAAGAGGATAGAGATTTTTGTATGTTTATATGTTACGATTTAACAAAAACTACTTCACCGATTTCAAAAATTCGTTCACTATTAGAAAGCCACATCTTTACTGAGTAACATAGGCTATTTGTTTTTTACTTTCATGCGGGCGAAGCCGCTGGTACAAGCTAGTCTACATTATTTTCGAACTTTTGAACAGTAAATGTGTCTTGACAGTCAAAAAGATGAAACTGGTTGCTGTATATTTAAAACCTGAAAGATCGTTCCTTCTTGTTTTCTCACAATTCACATACCAGCATCGTATACAATGTTTTTCTTTGGTTTTACGAGTACGCACTTTTCGCCTGCCTAGTTTTATGTGGAACCATTCTTCCGTGTCACATAAAATAAAATAGTGCCAACTTGATCTAGGTATGAATAGAAGCGTGTCTTATCTTGTCATTAAAGCCGTTTCTAAGGGGTCCAGTACACGGTCATGCAAGCTTCAGTCAAAACCATCAATCATGAATGAAACTTGACTGACGGAATTTTATCGCCATACATTTTTCGACATGCAAACGTCAGTCATCGCATTACACGGTAGGTTTTTCGTCAGTCAAGATATTTGACTGTGGCAAAACTGACAGCAAAACCTATCGTGTAATGGACCCCTAAGACGTAATGCATAAGTAGATAAGCTATTGTCCACATTGTTTTGTATTTTGAGGTTTTCTTTAAATTAGGTAAGTGGACATACCTACTATACGGTCCTGTGTTTGTTGAATCCTGCGTCTTCCAGTATGCCTTTCTTTGAAAATCATCTTATGACATCCCCCGCTCTTGGGCTGGGCGGGAGACAGTGTCAGACTTTTACTGACTAAAAACCCACTCTTGTTCCTTCGTTGCCTTTCGTACCAGGGCCGAGTCTTCCTTTCAGAATCAGACCCTTGGCCCCAGTAGGCTTCGACCCTGCTGGGCCTGCCCCTACAGTTGCTGATATCTCCTTGAGGCGCGCGTGGAACAGTACGCGCCATCGACGACTTGTTGGGCTCGGTCCGGACCGTTACGGGACGTTAGGACGGCGAGCCACCCATTGCTCTCCGTCCGCAAGCTCGGAAAACGGAATCGGAATCCCGGCGGCGGTTGGGGCGTGAGGACCGTTGCCTCACGCGATCGGCCGCCTCCTTTGCTAGCATTACTGCTTCGCAAAAGGAGGCCAGTCCTTCTCGCTCCGGACCTTGGCCTGTAACAATGCCCGGCGCGAGAGATCGCCGCTGCCGATCGCTCCCATGAGGCGGGGCGTTGCTCTACCCAAGCAGGGCACAATTCCACCGTGTCCTCCGGGCGGTCCACGCAATGGTGACACCTGGGTGTTTCTTCCGCACGAATCCGGTGCAGGTACCTCCCGAACTTACCACGTCCGGTGAGGACCTGTGTCATGCGGGAGGTAAGGACGCCGTGTTGCCTTTACAGCCACTCCTCAAAGAGGGGACTTACCGCCATAATTATGGCGTACCCATGCCTTTGCATAATCTTTAGGCCTTATCGGTCTTCCATTCTGTGATGTGACCGGCCCACTATCACTTTAGTATGACAATTTTTAAATCATCATCACATTCTGCTATACTTTCCGGTCCCCCTATTCATTCATCATCATCATCTTTTCAGCCAAAAGACGTTCACTGTTGGACATAGACCTCCTCAAGCGTCGCCCCACTGATCAGACCTGTGCGTCTCGTATATATCGGATTCCTGCGATCCTCACCAGGTCATCGGTCCGCCTTGTGGGAGGCCTTCCAACGTTGCGTCTTGTGGTATGTGGTACGTCATTGCCACTATAGAACCTCTCGGTTGTCCCTGTTCTGCGAGCAATTTGCCCTACCGATTTTTCGGACTATGTCGGTAACCTTAGTGCTCCTGCGGATATGTTCATTCCTGAAATCCTAATGCGATCACTCAAAGAAACTTCGCTGTTCATTTGGTCAAATTCATTTGTAAGGTAATATTGGTAGTATTAATAATTACTATAGATTCCCTGATTTATGGAAGTCTGATTAACTGATCAATTAATAAACATACTAGCGTCTGTTATATTTAATGTAATCTTTCTATTAATCCAGTTGTTATGGTGACATGACTTCGTAAAGTGGCAATAGTGATTTCATAATTGCTTGCGGTTATGTTGATTTGCATGTTTCGGGATTACCTACACAATTTCTATTTTAGTGATGAATGATTCATGATTATGAGTCCGAAAGTAGTTGCGTATTTGGACCGAGTAAGCAACGATAAAAGTCATCATTAATATCTTTGTCATTTATGACCTACGAGAATGCGAAATTCCCCCAATTCCATTTAAGTAATATTAGTAGGTACTCTTTGAGAAGGGAAGAGAATGCGAAATTCCCCCAATTCCATTTAAGTAATATTAGTAGGTACTCTTTGAGAAGGGAAGTAACTACCACCGTATTCATGTTTTTCGCCAAGCAGAATTTCTTTGTCCCGTTCTGTGTGAAGTACAGACACAGGAGACATTTCTGATTAGTCTCTGGGATGGTCTCCTCTGAAAACGTGGAACTCCTCTCGCTCTCGGTGGAGCGAGAGGAGTGTCAGTGTTTTGCTGACTAAATCGCACCTGTGTTCCGTCAGTTTCTCTTCGCATTCGCAGGGCCGCAAAGAGCAACTAACTCTTTCGAAAAATGCCGCAACCTATGGATGGTAACATATCTGCGATGCCCTTGATATTGCAGATGTTCATGGGAGTCTTCGAGGAGTCGCTTTCGCCATGAAATAACTAAAAGTAACAGTCATTATTATACGATATTTACACACAGTCTTGCTTATGTATTATTATAAATTACACAATTTCTGTAATATTTTTAAATCCAATCGATAATTCCATTGACAAGTCTTTGTTCCTGCGAAATAATTACGTATACTCGTATAAATAATGATGTCATACATAAAGGGAACATCACTGAAATCTATTGAAACATATTGTCCAATATTAATTGTTCAATGTCTAGAATAGTAACTGTGAGTCTTATTGAAATGGATGTGTGAGCTTGAGCGTTGTATCGGTGTTCCAAGGAAGTGTTATGTTTTATTTTGTGGTTTAAATTCAATTGAGTGTATCAATGTTGGTTATTCGTGGTAGCTACGTGTGGCCTGTTCGCCAGTATGATAGAAGACGGTTCTGTATATATCAGTCTTCCACCATTCAAACGTACAGGTTAGAATTTAGATCTTACATAATGAAAGTTGCTTCAATCTATTTGATTATTACACTCTTAGAAGTCTACAGTCTCAAGAGGGCTTTTCTAATTATAGAGTTCAATGAATTTAGGTTTGAGTGGTTCTCTAATCTAGACTATAGCTATCCAAAGCAGCTTTAAGACCTATTATCTGGGCTGGTTCGGCTGAGAGCAGTGGTGGCCGAATGGTAACGTCCCCGACTTACGAGTTGTAGGTTGCGGGTTCAAACCTAGCCAGGCGCATTACTTTGTTACCACTGCTCTTAAAACGGTGAAGGAAAACATCGTGAGGAAACCGGCATGTCCTGGAACCAAAAAATCGAAGACATGTGACATCCACCAACCCGCACGGGGCCCGCGTGGTGGATTACGGCCCATTCCCTTTCCTATAGAGGAGGCCTGAGTCCCAGAACAGTGGGAACATTATAAGGCCGACTATGCTATGCTATCTGGGCTGCGGGAATGAATGTTAGAAAGAGCTATCGTGGCTCCGGACCGGAAAAGGAACATAGGTGGGTTTTGGTTAGTAAAAGTCTGATACTCCCTCCACCCAGATCGGAAGTATTTATTATGATGATTTTCCGCTTCAAAAAGACGTCTATATCTTACTAGGACCCCAGTGGTCGCGAGGCCAATCGTCTTGCTGACAAAATAAATTCAGTTTTATACAAACAAACGGGGAACCAGGTGAGGTTTTTCTGTAGAGCTGAATGCATTTTGTTGATGGTCTTCCACTGGTGTCCTGGTGAGATACATGCCTAAGGATTACTTGAAACAACTTCAGAACGCTTATGATAGCAGGTCAGCGTGAAACTCATCTCTGCAATAACGACCGACGTGGTATCTTTTAGGAAGGACCCATTATAAGGTTTTTATCATCATTTTACTACAATAGCGCCTTTGTGAATCGTCGTCTTCCTCCGTACCAGCTAAATGAATTGGGTCTATTAATTCTCTGTAACATATCATTAACGTTACACGTTTTCTTGTTACAGCAACGGGCCTGTGGAGAACGCGTATGGTCCGCAACACAGCCCTGTGTCGCGGTCCGACGCCTCCACCGAGGACGCCGAGCTGTCGGCCGCGCTGGCCCACCAGCATCACCTAGCTATGCAGGTCAGTTACATGGTATGATCACATAATCGGCTATTTCTCATCATTTGGAAGCAGAGACCTACAACACACCTCGGGTGGATGGCGTGTAGTGATGTACTACGCGTGCCTCAAAGAGATGTCAGCAAAATTAATGGGCCAGTTAGGGGCGACGCTTGCCAGAGTTACGGATTGTTCAGAGGAATTACCGTAGTCCAAACAAAATGGGCTACTGAAGCAACAGTGTGGGTTTTAATTTAAAGTTTTATTTTAAAGAAAATACATTTATTTATTTAGGTTTGATAATTTACCACGTAAAAAAAGTCTTACAAACGCCTTGATTTGCTGTTTCAAAGTTAATTATGAGTCATTCAAATGTTATTGTGTATCAAAATAATTATATTTTATTTATTTGGATATAAATCTGGACAGTAACAAAGAAAGAAGTTATTGATTGGAGCCACATAAAGAAAACGGCTCTTATTTGAACTTAAAAATGTAATCTACTTATCTATGAGGATAAACAGTACCGACTTTTTACCAGCTTTATTGAGACCACCCAAAACTCTCACAAAATGTTTTTTTTTTCCCGTGCTAACCCAAAGACCGCAAACCACACAATTCTAGCTAAAATTGGACCAATTACGTTGTAATCTTATTATCTTGATGGTGATCTCATTATATCTATTGGGTGTAAAGGTCAATTCGCCGGTTGATTCTTAGAACTCTGCAAACTATTTATATTGTTTGTTTGTTTTTATACGTGCGAAGTGAACCTGAATTCCAAACAGCATAACATCAAATAATGCCTAAACTTTTTTGTTTTTGAGGTGAGAAATTATCTAATAACTTCTCCCGCACTGGGTAGAGCGAGAGAATGTATCAGACTCTTACTGACTAGAACCCTGTGTTCTTTAAGTTACCATTTGCGTTCCAGGGCCGCGGTAACGCTTAAACACCTGGAGTGAAATCTCGAGATCTTTGAAAACTCGATTCTCAGTAAATTTGAAAGGCATAGTAACTTGTTAGTGCTCGGCCAGACTGGCAGCGCGGTGCGGGGAGTGGCACGGGTGCAGAAACGCGCACGTGTTGCTTGGTTAGACTGGCAGCGCGGTGCGGAGAGCGGCACTCACTGTGGCCATTTGTTTGAAAGAGCTGTCCGCGCGCGTCCCGCTTTAAGTAACCCGCGCTCGCCCCGCATCCGCTCTTCCAGTCTGGCCGAACACTTATTGTTATTATCTGGCCAGAAAATCATTTTATTTGGTAGGTCTAAAATGATACTTTTACACGTCAACATTTTTGATTAAAACTAGACGAGGCCATGGTTTCTTAGCTGAATACTCTCGAGATGAAACATAATGAAAATAGACTAGTTTTTGTAATATTAGTGGTGTGATAAAGAATCGTTTTCAAAATTCTTCCTCTTCGTGTGTTTCCCAAAGGATTGCTAACATTTCTTATTTGACCGGCTTCTGCAAAGAAAAAAATAGTAAAATATCGTTAGCCTATGTCAATGAGTGATAATAAAGTAGCATTCACCTGATTAAAGAATTTTTAAAATCGGATCAGTAGATTTTAAGTTTATTTATCACAAACAAAAATAAAAAAATCCCCTTTTAATATTAACGTTTGTTTTTCAAAAGGCTGGTGAATACCCGGTAGTTGGTGCAGGCGTAGAGCCTGACTATGGACAGTATGTGTCGTCTCCCGCAGCGCACTATAATCACATGGGACATCTCACCATGGCGCCTTCGCAGAAGTACCCGCACGTAAGTCAAAATCTTTTGAAACTCCCATAGCGAAGTTAGTTTGGGCACTTATTAAAGATCAACTAAAACGGTTTTTTTTTATTATTACCACCAGATGGTAAACCACATACGAGCATGCTTGCCTAGAAGTAACCTATTCACTCTTGACTTAAATACCCCTAGGTTGTAGCTATCAGGAGACACTGACTCCGGCAGGGAATTCCACACCTTAGTTCTATGCACAACGAATGTGTTCTCAAAATTTTTTGTGTGTATGGTTAGGATGTGGTGATTACTGCAAAAATGCTATATGCTTAGTTAATTTAGTTGTCTAGTGTAAGCTTTTAGTCATCTGTGATTCTTCTGAGAGGAGTAGAAGAGCTTTAATTCATTAAACACCAAGCGAACGCTCTCTAATTGTCTTTCTATTATGTCTCTAATTACGGTATTCGAAAGGAAAGCTACGGGCTTCAACTTGCCCATGTTATCACGAGATGGCGTTGAACTCAACATTTTTAGTTTATGTTATTTTTAGTGTATGGTAGCATTATTAAATCAAGGATATAGTATCTGCGGAAATCTTACATTCCATCTTATTAAACTTACTCAAATTCTTACCTTAAAATCCACCTAATTCTGACTGTAAGTACTTGTCTAACTTATAGTAAAAAAAAGTGTTGAAGTTATAAATATTGATGTATTAAAACTTTATGCACTAGTATATAACACTGTAGGTACAAAGGCGTACTTAACGCCTTAGACATTTTCTTACTTACCTTGGTGTGGTGCAGAAACATAACATGACAGCTGCAGCTTAATAAATAGACAAACAGGAAACAACTTATATCATATTCTCTCCTTCTGTTACCCAGGTAATGGACTCAGTCTCAGTAAGCGGGGGAGGCAGCTACGCGGGAGCAGGTGGCGCGGGTCACTATGGTACTTACGGGCACTATGGTACTGCGGCTTACCAACCCCAGACAGCGTACATGGTGGAGACGACGCAAGTGCCGCAGTATATGGGACAGGTTTGTGCCTTATTTTGTTAGACATGCATAGCATAGCATAGTCGGCCTTATATTGTTCCCACTGCTGGGACTCAGGCCTCCTCTGTAGGAGAGGGAATGGGTCGTAATCCACCACGCGGGCCCAGTGCGGTTTGGTGGATGTCACATGTCTTAGAATTTTAGCTTCTAGGACATGCCGGTTTCCTAACGATCTTTTCTTTCACCGTTTTGAGAGCAGTGGTGATAAAATAAATTACACAAAGTAATGCGCCTAGCTGGGTTTGAACCCACGACCTACAACTCGTAAGTCAGGGCCGTATCACTCGGCCACCACTGCTCTTCGAGATTTTGTTAGGCATAGACAGAATTATTTAGCACTATGGTACAGCGACCTACCAACCGGGGATACGAAGCAAGTGCCGCAATATAGATGACATGTTTGTGTCTTATTGTGTTAAACATAGAGTTGATTATTGTGTAGCAGTTCTGTCCTTAAGTACAGTATGGTACTGTTACGTCACCAGCTAGACAACTTACATGGTGGAGGCGACTTGAGTGCAGCCTTCTTAAGAATAAACTTGGTTATCGTTTGTCACCATGTTGTTTACCATAATTACGCAGTTGTAAATGGTGGAGTGCATATAACTCAAAGTCTAAGCAAGTTAGGTAGAAGTAATCTCTAAAATCTGTTGGCTTGTCTTAATTTTCTACTGGAAGCAGGCTTGCTTTCGTGATGTTAATTTGACGTCGAATATAATAAATTTGAACTTTATTTGTATAATATTAAAGTTGATACTTGTGCAGCAACATTTAATTATAAATATGGTTGTTCTTAGGAATACGTGGAAGGCGGTGGCAGTGCTTCGCCCCGGAGCGCGTCCCCGGGTGCTCTGCCACAACACAATCTACACTTACAACAAAGGTTTGTTCATCTATTACAATTTAGTCATTGTATACACCTATAATAGAAAGTAGAATCGAATCAAATGCACATCAAAATAAACTGGATTAGCCAAAAATTTAATCTGTTTTAGTCCATGTTGCTTGTGTTCGTACAAAAGTCATTTTACGTACAATGCGTTCCAAATAAGAATAGGATCGATTGCCATAGTGTGACGTCACGATATACTGTCAAATCGAAGAAATTGGGTAGAGTGAGCAAAACAAGAAATTTTTAAAATTTAATTTACGAATCGTGAACGAAGGAAGTTTAATCAGAATCAAGTTCTTCAATTTTGCTTTCTTTTGTCACTGTGTGAAGTGTCTGAGTAGTGGCAAATGAAGAAGGCGAATTGTTCCTGTCAATGAAAATAAGAAAGAAAATAGTTTTTTTTTAACTAATTATGACTTCAAACTAGCTAATTAATATTAAATAATAACGTTTTCACTTCACCCAGATTTAACTAAGACTTAATAATACAAAACAAACAAAAAACCCTTTTTTGATACGCAAATAAGTTTTCTTTGCAAACCGTACTTTTCACTCCTCAACATTTGACAGATCGACGTTATTGACTTTCCTATTCTTATTTCGAACGCATATTACGTACGTAGTCATTTTATGAAGGGACGGTTGGTATAGAGGTTGGGCAATTGACTGTTGCGCTGCGTGTCGCAGGTTCGATTTCTACATAAACAAATATTTGTATTTTAAAAGATATTTTATCCCAGGACTGTGTTCCCTTGGGACAATTTTCCACTAGCATGTGGCCGAAGTCGCTATCAGCAGTTATTCTTACATAATTATTTACAATTCTTTTACTCAACATGCGTGATTGTAAATGCGTAGGCGTACTCTACATTCAACTCGATTTGTTTTGTATAACCTTAGTTAAAAAGCGTGACAATGGATGAGATAATAATCTTTCAATGGCAGGGTATGATGTAAGATTAAAAAAACCATTCATAAGTTCTTTTCAACCTTTTTTGTTATCAGATAGTTGGCTCGTGAATTTCACTTGGTGTGGTTTAGTTGGCAAATTCGATTTCAACCTCTGCTGCAGCTCTGTGTAAAAATCGAGTGTGTGACTGTTGTTTTTTTTTGTTGGCGTGGTAAGTCACTAAATAACTTCTCCCGCTCTGGGTGGAGCTAGAGGGAATGTTTACTGACTAAAGCCTACCTGTGTCGCAGGTGCTCTTTGCGCTTCAGGGCCACAGTAACTCTTTCGAATAATCCGACCGTGTTTCATGTCGATATTTCTGCGCTCAAAGGGCGTATAGCACAATACCCAAAATGTGTGGTATCGGTATGGAATAACGTTGATGTTTGTTGATTTCTATGTCGTCATACAAGAGCTATCCTGCATCGTGGTTTCAGAGTTCTTTGTGTGGTTAGAACATATTATTATACAGCAGTCCGAATTGAACTATCGGGCAGTTGACCAGACCAGACACAACAACCGTCTGGTAGGAAGATCTTTACTTTTCAATACCTTGCAATGGCAGGGTATGATGTAAGATTGAATAAACAATTCATTAATTTTCGCGTACCTTATTTCGAGCCTACGACGTGCGACTCGAATCTTGACTTTGGGGAAGCACTTTGCAATACTTTTACTCAAAAACCCGCTCTTATCCCTACCACTTTTAAGTACGTAATTTACTGTTTTTCGCACTGGTACAATTTATTACATTTATCGTATCAGGCTGGTCGCCGAACAGGTCCCGTTCATTTATTTTTTCGTAAGTGTATTAAAAGACATCGTTTGGTACATATGGAAATTTGTCACTGCAGCACTTAGCTCTATAACACCCTCACCTACGGCTCGGGGAATTCCGCCTCGCTCGCAATGACAAACTTTTTCCAATTAAATGTACTATTTCACACTTTTAATTATTGCCCGTATCGCAGGTACGATTCAGCGTCTCTGGAGCAGCTAGGGCGGCACTACTGCGTGACGTCACCGCGCGGCGAATACGCGCCCGACGCGTACGGTTATCAACACTACCCCACAGCCTACGAACCGCCGCACCAACCACCTCCATTCAAGGTAACTTTGTGTTAATTCATATTAAATTACCCGCAGGCAAGGTAGACTACCTGGTGAAGATCGTGGGAGTTCGCAGGCGGTGAGTGGCAATTTCTGTGACATCATCATCATTTCAATCGAAAGACGTCCACTATTGGACACAGCCACCCCAAATGTCGCCATAATGACCGGTCCTCTGCGTCTCGCATGCATCGGATTCCCGCGATCCTCACCAGGTCATCGGGCCTCCTTGTGGGAGGCCTTCCAAAGCTGCGTCTTCTAGTACACGGTCGTCGCACTCGCCACTCCAGAACCCTTATTCGTATCTATTGGTGAAAACCGCATGAAAATCCGTTCAGTAATTTTTGAGTTTATCACGAACAGACAAACGTGGTGGAAGAATTTTTGATTTATTATTATATCAGGATTAAAGAATACACACTACTAACGAATTTTCGTAATTGCAATGTGTAGACTAGGCTTATAAGGAAAAATCACATTTATTTTTCTACTAGCTTTTGCCCGCGGCTTCGCTCCCGTCAACTACTACCCTACCCTACTCTACCCTACTCTACCCTACTCTACCCTACCCTACCTTACTCTACCCTACTACCATTTTTATTTTTTTTTTCTTTCGTAAGAACCTTCTCCTGACAATAACAAACACAACAAAAAAAAAAATAGTGGAATCAGTCCAGCCGTTCCGAAATAGGGATTCATTTTTATATATATAGATGAGATAAATAAATCCTTACTTTGTCTTCAGGATTCACAAAATGGACTAAGTCTGGGCAGCGCCGGCGGTCAGTCAATGTATGGTGACGAAGAGGAGTTACAGAAACAGATGGCGAATATGGCACTAGGTGAGATAGGTACTTACATCAACATCACTAAATTACTGTTTTGCTTATTTTATTGTTCTATATATATATGCATGTATTTGTTGTTCTGTATATATGCATGTTCTATATATATGCATGTATTTTACTTTCGAATAATTAACTGGCTATACAAAATTTTACATGAGGATCTATCTACACTGCTAAAATTGAAAAGAATAATAAAAAAAAAATTTATTTGATTTGTTTTTTAGATTGATTTTTTTTTTGTAAATTAGCATCTTTTTTTTTTTGACTGACTTTCTTCTTGACATTTCAAAAGAGCCTGTACACAATTATGAACTGAATTTTTCTACAAGAAAGCTGTTTCAGACATCAAACGATTTCTAGGGTGTCTTCTAGAGCACTTACACAGTTTTGCACTTTAAGACACTAACGTTATGATTTATTATTCAATATCCTCCGTTATACCCATCTCTTTAGTATTTACTAAACTAATGGGACGACTGCAACATCTTCTGAAATAAAATTTTCTTATAAAACTATCAAATCTTTCAAATCATCGAGTTGTGCAATTTTAGTGTAGAGAAAAATACATTTTATATTCTATCTATCTTCGCATCTTCTTCCATCAAAACCTACGAAGCAAAACACATTCTAATTTCAAATTCTCCATTCACAGTCCATGGCAGCGTCGGTGGTCGCGAAGAGACTGTAGGCCTACAATGGCGGGACCCGAACTTACCCGAAGTCATAGGATTCCTGAACTCACCTTCCGATGTGGTTAAAGCTAATGCTGCGGCGTATTTACAGCATCTGACGTATATGGATGATCCGAATAAACAGAAGACTAGGAGTTTAGGTAATTTAGACAATTTAAGCATATTAGTTAATTTACCGTCTGGACCGAGCCCAAGTCGTCGACGGCGCGTACTGTTCCACACGCGCCTCAAGGAGATGTCCAGCAACCGTAGGGGCCCAGCAGGGTCGAAGCCTGCTGGGGCCAAGGGTCTGCTTCTGAAAGGAAGATTCGGCCCTGGTATGAAAGGCAACGAAGGAACAGGAGTGGTTTTTAGTCAGTAAAAGTCTGACACTATCTCCCGCCCCGCCCAAGAGTGGGATGTCATTGGATGATTTTCCCACCAATAAAAAAAATGCATGTTAGTTAATTTCCTAGTTGTTATGGATAATTAGAAGCCAGGAAATCTGATGAGTTTATCCAAGGGGTGTTTCTCGATAACTGGGTTGTGGAGGTCAAAAAGGCAATTGTTTCATGTAAAAAAATACTGGGATCCAGCTGCATCTTAGACTGGATGCTGACCTCAGCAAAGTTGGAAAAAGGATTGGCAGACAGTTAACTATCTAATCAGGAAGAACAATTTAATGAGGTCACCCAATATCTGTACCAACTGAATTTTAAGGTAAACTAGCTAGAATATGATTTTTCCGAAAATATAATTTAACTAGCTTCTACCAGCGGCTTCGCCCGCGTGTAAGTAGGCTTCTCCATACAAACTTTGGACCCTAGTTTCATCACCTTAGAGGGTGAATTTTTCAAAATCGAGAGGATTTTGAAAAATTCACCCTTAGCGCTCGCCTACGCCATAAAAGGAAACCTTGTGCAAAATTTCACGCTCCTAGTCCCAGTAGTTTAGGCTGTGCGTTGATATGTCAGTCAGACAGTTTCTCCTTTTATATATATAGATAAATAATAAATGGTAATTTTTACAAAAAGTTTTTTCTAAAGCCACAAGCTCCATGACTTGACACTTAGGGGCTGTTAAAAACCGCAATTTCAATTGATTCTCATTTAGAGCTTTTCAACACTACCTAACAAAATTAATTTTGTCAAAAACGTATGATAACTGATTAATATTCTTCTTTTAATACAGGCGGCATCCCACCTCTAGTACGCCTAGTATCCCACGAGAACCCAGAAGTGTGCCGCAATGCCTGCGGGGCACTACGCAACTTGTCGTACGGGCGACAAAACGACGAGAACAAACGTGCCATTCGCGACGCGGGCGGCATTCCTGCACTCATGGCACTTTTATGTCGCGCTACTGATATGGAGGTACGTTAGATTAATACAATTTTTTTTAAACTCTACAACGATACGAAAGAATACAACTTTACTGCTCGCAAGTGTAATCGGGAGCAAACGGAGTGTAGACACGTCACTAGGGACAATGGTCGACTGAGCAACGCTCGGAGTCTGTGTTTCCAGTTAGCTACAACTTAGGGGTCTTTAAGTCAAGAGTGAATAGGCTACTTCTAGGCAAGCGTGCTCCATCGTCGACCACATCATCGCTTGCCATCGGGTGAGATGGTGGTCAAACGCGAGCCTATCATTAATAAAAAAAAAAACTTTTGCGCACCTAACGACCTCTGCCACCATTAACCTATTTCTGCAATAAACTTTTTATCAAAATTAAATGTTTCATTCCCGCAGGTAAAGGAGTTAGTAACAGGCGTAATCTGGAACATGTCATCATGTGAAGACCTGAAGCAGTCGATCATCGACGACGCAGCGCAGGTCATCGTCAACAAAGTCATCATCCCGCATTCCGGCTGGCATCCCACCAACCCTGGAGACACTTACTGGTCTACAGGTGAGAAAAGAAAAGTATTTATAAGGCTATACAGGGATATTTTTCATTCACAATCCAAATTTTAAAATCGAGGTTTTTTTTATTAAATCTTGGCAAGGGCAAAGTGGGCGCTCACCCACTATTTCACCCGATGTTAAGCGACGATATAGTCGAACACCAGGTTGCAACAGTCGCTGTCTCGTTTTCGAATTTATGAAAGAAAAAGGCCTCGTCATCGTCATCAGCGAGGTCTTTTTCTAGACCAGAGGCGTAGCGTGGACTAATTTTGACGTAGCTAAATTAGTCCACTCTACGCTTCTGGTCTTACTTAAAAGGGTTGATTCTAATTTTATTATGTCGGTTCTAAGCTCATAAAAAGTATGAAGAGAAAATTGGAATCAACTAGCTATTTACAATAATTAATCTCACCCATTTAACTCGATTAACCTATAAATCACGTGTACGTGTGACGATGCGGCAACGTCATGCCGTCGTGTCTATCGCAGGCGTACACCAAGTGTATAATGGCGAATACGCGTCTAAGAAGCTACGCGTCCGTGGACAGTAGGCCTATAGTATGTGGTATGCGTGTCAGTGTTCCGCAACGCGTCGGGCGTGCTGCGCAACGCGTCGTCGGCGGGCGAGTACGCGCGGCGGCGCCTGCGCTGCCTGGCGGGGCTGACGGAGGCGCTGCTGCACGCCGTGCGCGCCGCGCTGCAAGCCAACGCCATCGGCACCAAGATCGTCGAGAACTGCGTCTGCGTGCTCAGGAATCTCTCCTACAGGTGCACGACCAATTATTATATAAATTGTTAGGGAGTTTCGATCACCAATACATATCTAATTGATTTATATAAAAGTTCTAACAAGATATTCGAGGTGTAGCCTTACGAGCTCTTAATGCAATCCATTTGACAACTTAAACTGAACTGGTAAAGGGATGGACCTATATAGGGTGTATAGCTCCATCCCTTACAAGCTTGACATTTTTACACGTCATCGTATGACCCCTGTGGTCAGTGCAATTAATTCCATTAATAAAAATAAATCATTCACATAGTTTACTTATTTTAGAAAACAATATCCGTATTCGATCAAGGAACCTTTGAACTACAAATAACTCCGTACTTATAATAATATACATAAATATTATTTTATCAACCATATGTCTTCCTTATAAATCATATTTTCGTCTATTGGTGAAAGGTACAAAAATATCCGTTCAGAAGTTTTTGAATTTATGACAGACAGACGTGGTAGGAGACTAGTTTCACAATATGTAAGGATTGTTTATAAGAGCGAATCTAAATATTTATTTTTATTTGTGTAGGTGTCAAGAAATCGAGGACCCGCTGTACGACACGAGAGCACCGCCCACACAGTCATCCGGGCAAGCGAGGATAGCAGCCAGTGCATCTAAAGGTAAACAAATATAGCAAAATCGTGTATTAAAATATTTGTCAAAGTCAACATTCTAGTTGTTACATTGCTTTTTCATCTTGTTGTCATGTCGATGTACTCAAAGATTTTATTTTCTGACCAGTATTTGGCAACCTGTACTGTACACTGTACAATGCGTTCCAAATAAGAATAGGATCCATTGCTATGTTGTCACGTCACGTCATACAGTGAAATCGCAAGAAATTGGATAAAATTAGAACTCCAGAGATGAGCAAAATTGAAGAACTTAATTCTGATTCAACTTTTTTCGTTCACAGTTCGTAAATTAATTAAATTTTAAAAATTCCTTGTTTTGCCATGTTGTGACGTGACGTCACAACATGGCAATCGATCCTATTCTTATTTGGAACGCATTGTACAGTAGTGGTACAGATCTGTTATCCACCTCGTATAGATCCTGAAAAGTGCAGGTGGTTATGCTGGATGGGCAGCATAGCAGGTGACGCATGTCCTGTACAGCGGCTCCACACTGGCACTGTTATAATGCTTCATCATTCGCTGAAAACAATATAAATGTTTGTAGCGACACCTATGACGCCAAATAAGAATTTAAAAAAACCCCTGCATCACGGTATTAGGTTTTTCTGCACGATTAGAACATATATTACAGGTAGAAATCAACTATCGGGCAGTTGGCCAGATCAGACACATCACCAGTCTGGTCATAAGATCCTCCCTTTCCAACGAAGGTTTGCGGGACTTCACTCCCTGTTCCGTTTAAGTCTGAAAGTTTATATATCGTCTTAAGTGTCTCAGATTGTAACGTATCGTCTTCATTTTTTTTTTGGACTGGACTAGGTTTGATCTAGTGGTTAGTGGCCCTGACTGTTATACCGGATGTCGTGGGTTCGATTCCCACCCAAAACAAATGTACGTGTGATCAGCAAGATCATTTGCTGTGTCTGGGTGTAATTTATTTATAATATGAATGTGTCTAGAAATATATAAATATGTTTATCATTTATCTAGTACTCATAGCATAAGCTCTGCTTAGTTTGGGACTAGATGGCGTTGTGTGAAAGTTGTGGAATATTTTCAGGCGAAAACCTTGGCTGTTTCGGCGGTAGTAAAAAGAAGAAGGAAGGCTCGTCATCTTCGAACTCCACCAGTCCTCTTGGCAAGAGTGAGCCAGAGACGCAACCGTTAGGTGAAACCGGTACCACGCAGCTAGGATACTCTGTGCCCAAGGGTACGGAGATGCTGTGGTCTCCAGAGGTACGAAAATAAGTTTTAGCGTTACTCTCGTCCCTCACTGCTTGCGCAACTCTTCAGTACAATTATAGTTGTACTGAACTCTAGCTCGGTCCGGAAGGTTACTTATAATAATTATTATAAGTACGCTAAGAAGGAGGAAGTAGAAGGAAGGAGGAAGGAGGGGGTAGGAGTTTGTAAGTAGCTAAAGTCGTCGACGGCGCGTAGTGATCCACGCGCGCCTCAAAGAGATGTCAGCAAAACCGTAAGGGCCCAGCAGGACCCAAGCCTACTGGGGCCATGGGTTCGCTACCGAAAGGGAAACCTGGGTTCCTAGAACGCAAGACAAAGAAGGAACATAGGAGAGGGTTTTATTCAGTAAAAGTCTGACATGCCCTGTCGTTCCGACCTAAGGCGGGAGAAGTCATTGGATGATTTCCCACCTAAAAAAAAACTAAGTATTAGATTGGAATTTTAAATAATAATAATATGTCTATCCTGGTATATTAGGAAGAAACAAATTGATACATAAAGTTTGACTTATTCAATAAAGTGTGCTCTCGCAAGCTACGATTTCATCCTTCAATCTGTTATGTAGTCGCGACCGTGGGATACAGTCATGTATATGTCGTTGCCAGATCTTAGAAATTGATCACTTCATGATATGGCTAAGTAAAACTGTCCAGATCGTTTTAAACGTTAAAGTTTGATGATATTTCAATCTTCATATGGCCTACTTTCTTTAAACCTTTTATTATCATTGAAATCCAACATCAATTATATGGCCAAACGAGCATTGACATATCATCAAATGTTAATGTTTAACCGATCTGGCTAGTTTTAGTTGGCCATATCATAAAGTGATTAATTCCAAGATCTGGCCACTACTTAGACATGCTAAAGCAAAATGTATTCTAAATAAAAGTATTTCAATTCGTGACTTGAACACTTTTTAGTAACACGCAAGGTAATTACAATAATATATTTCTTCCTCTAGGTGGTACCCCTCTACATGGCACTACTGCAGACCTGTTCCAACCCCGAGACCCTGGAGGCCGCAGCAGGCGCCCTGCAGAACCTCGCCGCGTGCTACTGGCAGCCATCCATCGATATTAGAGCCGCTGTCAGGAAAGAGAAAGGTGATAAATGAACCTTATTTTGAGGGGTGTAAGGTTGGGAGTTTGTTGTTTAGTTGCTTTGTAATCTATAGTCTTTTCGCGTTGAGAAAATAGTGACTCATCAGTGTATCGGCAAAGTATAGACGTATTCATACTGATGTAAAAACTAACTATTAATATTAAAGCAAACATTTTACTACACAGTACTTTCAAATATAATTATGTAGCACCACGTACGAGTTACGACGCCTTCCTCGGCCGCGTGAGGTTTGTACCTTGTCGCCTGCCCACACATACCAATGATTCAAAATCGCTAATGCTCAGTCGCGGCTGCCAGTCGTGAACCTACTCCGATGGCGAATGCTCGATCAAATTTACTAAGCCGCGTTAATTACGTTTTGCATAAATAAACTTACTTTTCTAATTCCCAGTCTTCTAGTGCTTGTCTGTATAACTTTAATGTCTTTGGGATTCGTATCTTTCTCTTCAAACTCTGTACTACTTTCCCATCATTGAATCTTCACTTTAAATTTCAAAGCGCTTATCATTTCTTGGTTCACCCGCTATCTGAGTAACCACAAACTAAGTACTTTTTTAAAAAGTGAAAATTCTGACGATTATCGTCAGAATTTTCACTTTTATTTTTCCAAATAAGAGAAATATTCATTTTTTAAATTGAGAAAATTGACAAAAGACGTCCGTACTCTCTGAAGGGCTTACTTTAAACTCGTCAATTGTGAACACAGCTTTTTAATTTACTGCGATTTGATTGGTCAGGGGGCGGGGGGGATTTTCTTATCGCGAATAGGTTATAGTGGTGAGGATTAATTAAATTTTTAAGAGGGATTTTTGCCCAGACAGTGGAGTCACAATTTAGACTAGAAAAAAATGTAAAAAAATAAAATAAAGGTAAGGTAAACTATTCTGTGCTTTATTGTACGGGAGATAAGGTTTATGAATAAATGCCGTAATTATTATATTAGTATAAGCTTGCATTTTTAGTGTATGGCTTCTTCCAATATTTATACAGCCTTCGGATAAAAGATAAAATAACCATGTCATACAAAATGTTTGAAATTGCAATAATCAATAGATACTTGTGTAGAATTATTCTGTGTCGAATCAATTTATAGTATTTAACATAAAATAAGAAAAATTATATTGAATTTTACGCTCTGCGTAGCAAAACTTACTATCATTCTAATATTGTTGTATAGTGTTTATATTTCTCCTTCACGTTCAAACGTCAGGACGGATTTGCACACGGGTAGATTATGTTCAATAGTGCTTTGGATAGATATTTTTATTCCGGGAGTTTGTTCCCTTGGGATAATTTTCTACTTTCACGCGAGTGAAGTCGCTGACAGAAGTAAATTTACATGAATAGATAGATAGATAGATATATTATTAAAAAAAACCCTGCCTTAGACTGGCAGTAGTTGCGTTAGTCAAGCCAAGCGCAAGAACGCTCCCATGACCAGTATTTTTAGTTCTACACATATAAAAGCACGTTGTTGTTTAGTTGCTAACTTAAAATGTACCTTATACTACAAGCAGTAAGTCTTACTATTCGCTATAAACGCATGCTTTACAAGACAGCGGGACTTAAATCAGAGCAGTTAAGCCAGTGAACCGTGAACAATGCTCACATTTTCAGTTCTACCCATAATAAAGTTTTATTTTTTAAATGAAATAAACTAGTGCTTGACTGTGATCCCACCTGATGTTAAGCAGTGATGCAATCGTTGATGGTGAATCGCACTAGTTTATTAAGAGCTTATTCACTCTAACCTTGAAGACACCTAAATTATAGTCGGGCGGGAAGACGGCAGCAGGTAAATTGCTTCCAATTCTTCGATAAACGACGATGTGAAACGCGTAGTCTGGGTCGTAGATTTGTTAAGAACGTAAGCATAAAATAGATAGGTACAGAAGTCAATCTCATGTATGTACTTCACTTTTCATCACAATAGGCGGTCGCGCTAGGGTTAGCGCGTGGCGCCGAACTGTCCGATTGCGATCCGGCGCGGTGATAAATGCCTACCTAATCTGAATTGTAAAAATCATCTTCTCTTTCTCGGCGCGGGGCCTGTTCTGTATTTCGTTAAAACAGACCATCAAAATACAAGTAAATATCTACTTACCTCTCTGAAACAACTGGTAGCCTAAAAAACGTCAATTCACTGTTTAATGTTGAATTTAAACAACCGTCTACTGAACGGTTAGAATAAGGTTTGTTTTGTAGGTCCATTTTTCCACAAAAAAGTTCACAGACCCGTGTCTCAAACGGATAGCACTCGAGCTCGCATTGAGCTGAATTGAGCCGAGATATCGTGTCCGTGAGCGGTGTCTATGTGTGCGTTGCTCGAGCGCGCTTTGTATGTAGATTGACTTCTGTACCTATCTATTTTGTGACGTAAGGGTGGACACCCACCGGTCAAGCACACACAGTTCTTTGTTGTTCAGTTGCTAACTCAAAATGTGACTTATATCCTAAGCAGTAAACCTTCCTATTCGCTAAAAGCATGCTCTATACGGTAGCGGGCCTTCTTCAACTTCAGTAGTTGCGCTAGAAACGCCAGGACCAGTAACCGACAGTGAACAACGCTAACATAACCAGCATTTTCAGGTCTCCCCATACTCGTGGAACTGCTCCGGATGGAGGTCGATCGAGTGGTTTGTGCCGTGGCTACTGCCTTGAGGAACCTCGCGATTGATCAGAGGAATAAGGAGCTGATTGGGAAGTATGCTATGAGGGATCTGGTGCAGAAGCTTCCCAGTGGAAATCATCAACATGACCAGGTTAGTGCTAGGGTTTGAATGCCGAATGTAGTGATTGATGAACGCACAGTGGATTTGCTAGTGTTCTTCTTACAACCACATGATCTAGGCCGCATTCAATTAATGCCTTGATCGACATTGGAAATAGCTCAGGTTCAATTTAAAAAAACTAAATGTTCTGCCCCCCTAGCCAAGTTATAATCGTTTCGTTCGCGCCGAACGCCTCGAGTAGGCCACACCTCCGATTCCTTTGTTCAGACGTCATCTCAACGTTCAGTCACGTGGTCAAAACAAAGAAAGAAAAACAGTTTATTTACGTCAAATATGGCGCACAACTTAAAAATAAACAAATAACAATAACGACTTATATATAATAGGTAGGTTATGCGTCACATCCGCGTAAAACGGCCAGCGCTCATTTTCAGCACCAGCCGTCGTCGACGCAGGCGGTCGCCTCCTTCTGCGAAGCAGTAATGCTAGCAAAGGAGGCGGCCGATCGCGTGAGGCAACGGCAACGGTCCTTACGCCCCAACCGCCGCCGGGATTCCGATCCCGATTTCCGGCCACCGTAGGCGCGGGCTTGCGGACGGCGAGCAATGGGTGGCTCGCCGTCCGATCGTCCGGTAACCGTCCGGACCGAGCCCAAGTCGTCGACGGCGCGTAGTGTTCCACGCGCGCCTCAAGGAGATGTCAGCAACCGTAGGGGCCCAACAGGGTCGAAGCCTACTGGGGCCATGGGTGATGCGAAAGAGATCCCCGGGGCCCTGGAAAACAAATGGCAAAGAAGGAACAGGAGTGGGTTTTTAGTCAGTAAAAGTCTGACACTATCTCCCGCTCCGCCCAAGAGCGGGGGATGTCATGAGATGATTTTCCCACCCGAAAAAAAAAAAAAAAAAAAAGCCGTCGTCGACGGAGAGACGTTGATCGGCCAGCAAGGATTACACAATAAATACTTATAATTAATGAATAAATAGATCAAAATCAAAAATAACAATAGACTATTACAATACATAAAGGGGCGCAAAAAAAAATATTAAAACAACAAATCACAGTTGCCAAAAACAGCATTGACGTAGTCGACTACAATTACAATTAGTCGATCGATAAACGATCGAACTTAAAACTAGAACTGTCACATGAACGTAACATTTTAAGTCTGTGGTAAAAAAAAAGATGAATCACACTATCACAGCGGCAAGGTTATGTAAGAATAAAAAGCTAGATTCCACGCAACTTACGCAATCGATTTGTTTATGTAAATGTGTTGTTGGATGAAATTGAGTTGCTGTGCAAAGGAATCGGAGGCGTGGCCTACTCGAGGCGTTCGGCGCGAACAAAACGATTGCAACTTGGCTAGGGGAGCTGATGGTCGATGGGGTAGAAATGGAAGACGCAGCGTTTGAAGGCCTCCTTTAAAGTGGACCAATGCCCCTGGTGAGGGTTGTGGGAATATGATGGATGCAAGACTCACAGGACTGGTCATTGCACTTAGGGAAGGCACAGTGGCTTGGCACGTCTTTCGGCTGAAATGATGCATGTTTTTATGGATTCAAAGATTCAAAGATTCAAAGATTCAAAAGCATTTATTTCAAATAAACCATTTACAGGCACTTTTGAAATGTCAAGAAGTCAGTTAGTCAGAAAAAAAAAAATGATGCTAATTGCACATTCCAGAGCGTAGATCTCTATGGAGAAGAATGTGCAAGAAACTCCATGGACACTCTTTTCAATCATGTTTTGTAATTACAAATATCACTGTTACATGTTTCTTGTCGTTATCATGTGAGAACAATGTAAATACAGTAAAAATAAAAACTAAATATAGATATTAAAATAGCAACTGGCAGCTAAGAGATGACCAGTCTCAACTGACAGCGCCCGTTCACGAACATGACGCCAATATTAGCACCACTCAGCTCAACCATTTTGAAAGGAACCGAATGATCCAACACATGCGCCACCATCAGTGAGACATTTAAGTGAGCATGACAAACTCTCAACTGCCGTGCTCATTTATGTCAAACAAGTCCAATAGTAACATAAAAAACCATAAAATAGCTCCATGGTACTCACATTTACAAACTTTGAAAATAAATGCTTCTACATTATACAATACTTATAATATTTTACAATTCCCAAAAAAAAGCATTAAAAAATAATAATAATAATTTCCAAACTAATCAATTTGTATACCTCGGTGGTAGAGGAGCTGGACCAGCATTGAGCCAAGCATTTTTATCTTGAATGTAATCCTCCAACTTATAATATGCTTGCCTGCATAGTGTGCGTTTAATACAAGATTTAAACTTCGTTTCATTGAGGTCTAATATTTGTGGAGGTATTTTATTATAACATTTCAAACAGTACCCCATGAAAGAAGAGGCCACTTTAGCCAGTCTAAAACCTGGTTGGACTAATTGGTCCCTATTTCTTGTAACATAATTATGTCTATCGCCTCTTTTGCTAAAAAGATGAAGATTTTTTCTAACGTACATGATGTTTTCATAAATATATTGACAAGGCACCGTCATGATGTTAATATCCTTAAACAGTTCCCTTAGAGAATCGCACCGGCGAAGATTGTAAATAGCTCTGATAGCTCTTTTCTGTAGTATAAAAATTGAGTCAATGTCTGCAGCCCGTCCCCATAGTAAGATACCGTATGACATGATGCTATGAAAATAACTAAAATAGACTAGTCTAGCGGTATCAACATCCGTAAATTGGCGGATTTTTCTAACAGCATATGCAGCTGAGCTAAGCCGTCCTGCAAGAGATGTTAAATGAGGACCCCATTGTAGCCTTGAGTCAAGCGTAATCCCCAGGAAAACCGTTTTATCGACAAATTCTAGCTTTTCATCGTTTAATACTACGTCACAATCACTACTTTTGACATTAGGTAAGGAAAATCTTATGCATTTAGTTTTTTTCCCGTTTAAAACTAGATTATTAGCAGTGAACCAGTTTTGGACCTGCAGTAGGGCGTAATTTTCGTCGTCAAGATTATTAGTCCTTCTATTTATCTTAAAAATCAAAGAAGTGTCGTCAGCAAACAACACCATATTAAGTTTATTTTCCAACAAATAGGGTAAATCATTAATATAAACTAAAAATAAAAAAGGACCTAAAATTGAACCTTGGGGTACCCCCATTTTCACATTTAATCCCGACGAATTGACACCGTTTATTTGAACTTGTTGCTGTCTGTCAATCAAATAAGATTTTAATAAGCTTAAAGCTGTTTTGCCTAGTCCGTAATGCTCAAGTTTCAAGAGTAATGTTTCATGAACCACGCAATCAAACGCCTTAGACAGGTCACAGAAGATGCCTATAGCATCCTGTGCCTCTTCCCACGCATTAAAAATGTGTTTTAGTAAGGAGACACCAGCGTCAGTTGTACAACGTCCTTTGGTGAAACCATACTGTTTATCGTGTAAGATGTTATTTGTGTTAAAATGATTAAGCATTTGATTTAACATCACCTTTTCAAATATCTTGCTAAAAACTGGCAACACGGACACCGGCCTATAATTATTAGTGTCTTTACTGTCCCCGGATTTAAAAAGTGGTATCACTTTACTATATTTCATTAGATCAGGAAAGACTCCTTGATCTATACACAAATTAAATATTAAGGCTAAGTACGGCGCTATAGTCTCAATAATTGAGGTACAAACTTTGATAGACATACCCCACAAATCTTCTGTCAATTTAACTTTGATTTGTTTAAACGCTTTTATTACTGTAAAGGGGTTTATATGCTTAAAGTTAAATTCAGTCGAACAGGCTGCAACGTTTGCCTGTAATAAACCAAAAGCATGCGATGGCGACGAATTTAGGGCTTCAGTGGTTTTAGTTGGTATACTAGCAAAGAAATTTACAAATTCTTCTGCAACTAGTTTGTTATCGCTAATAAGACCATGATGTCTCTCCAAAGTGTAATCATTATTATGAATTTTGTTCCTGTTGGTTTCATTATTTATAATTTTCCAAACCGTTTTTATTTTATTATCTGCTGATTTAACTTTATTGCTAATGTACAAGGCCTTAGCTGCCTTACAAGTGTTTTTAAACATTTTTGAATATGTAGCAACATACTTATTAAAAGTTTCAGTGTTAATAATAGGCTTAAGGCCATACAGCTCAAAAAGTCTTTCCCTACTTATTCTGATTCCTTTAGTTGCCCAGTCACTAAATCTAAACTTAGGGCAGATACTTTTAGTTTTCTTCTCAAAAGTCTTCTTGAACTCAGTTTGAACTATTGAAAAAAAATCGTTATACAAAAAATTACCATTGTTCACTTCAAGATTCCAATCACCTAACTTACTAATTAAAGTGCTGTTAAATTTATTTAGTTTACCAGATGTTATTGGTCTGGACTGAATCTGTACTTGTTGTATCGGTAAGTTGGATTCAAAAGTTACCAATAGGCCACTATGATCAGAAGGCAGATAATTTACAATGGCCTTTTCTAAATAGTTGCAGCAACAAAAAACATTATCGATACATGTAGCAGTAGTTGTCGTAGTTCGAGTAGGTTCTATAAACACATTTGATAAATTAAATGATTTGAAGAGATTTAATAATCTGCTGCTATCAGAATTATTTTCTAAAATATTAACATTAAAGTCTCCACAGATAATTACTAGTTTGTTACCAGTTGCAAGTTTTGCCATAACATCTTCCATGACAGACTCAAAAATAGAGTAGTTTTGATAATTAGGGGGCCTGTAAACGCACACTATGATATGCCTATCCAGCTCAATACAAGACAGTTCAATGCTATGTTCAACGGATAGTGCAACTATATCTTTACGAGTTTTAAATTTAATACTATTCCTAATTAGGATCAGTGAACCCCCACGTAACATTGTTTTTCGGTTAAAACAACTGCCCACATTATAATTCTCAAAATTGATTAGCATTTCAAAATCCTTTAACCAATGCTCAGTAAAACAAATGATGTCAAACATAGTTTTTTCTAAAAATAATTCAATTTCCAATTGTTTCGAAGAAAAACCCTGAATAAAAACCCTGATAGCTTCTTACAGCTAGGTCGATATAGAACAGTCTAAAATCGACGTAAAATTTATCATCTTGGGTGTTAGAACACCCTGATTGCTATTTCGCTTATACACAATTTCCAATTTACTACATTATGTAAGCATATTCTGCTCCGTATATAATTTTTGAAAAAAATTATCTTGAATTTCTTCATTCAATGTCATCTAATCTGTTCAAATTCAATGCCATAAAGTACATATTATGATTCCCCAGGGCACATCAGATGACACGATAGCCGCGGTACTAGCGACCCTCAACGAAGTCATAAAGAAGAGCGGCGAGTTCTCCCGCTCGCTGCTCGAGGCCGGCGGCGTGGAGCGTCTGCTCAACCTCACCAAGCAGCGCCACCGGCACACTCCCAGGGTGCTCAAGTTCGCAGGTAAATGTGACTCCCCCAGGGCACAACAGACGAGACGATAGCCGCGGTGCTAGCGACCCTCAACGTAGTCATAAAAAAGAGCGGCCAAGATAAAAACGTTATTTGTGCAGGTCAAGTGCTGATGACGATGTGGTCGCACGCGGAGCTGCGCGAGGTGTACCGCAAGCACGGCTGGCGCGAGGCCGACTTCCTGACGCCCGCGCGCGCCGCCCAGCCGCGCGCGCCCTCTACTGCCAGCGGTACGTACTAGCTACTGCAGACACTTTATAACGTGTAACAGACACAATGCAAAAATTAAAATGGGGATCATTGTACACGTCGATTCAAAGTTAATGGCGGCTCTTAAGTTCGCTTTTAGCTGCGTAGTACTCCGCTGTCACTTGAATTTGCTACTGGGCAGCGACTCGCCTATTGGTAGGCCGTTAGGTTTGGATCTACCTGTAGTCATTATAGTGGATAATAGTTTATACTATGAGACTTACGCACGCAAAGCTGCGCGAGGAAAGCACAGTTAGCGTAAAGCCAACTTCCTCAAGCATTTCAATTACTTTGTAAATATCTAAACTGTGTATATTATATGTATATTTATGTGTACAGTCGTATGTACTGTGTATCATTGTCACTCATAACGCTATGTGAATCTCACGCTAACAATTCTTGGGCTATACTGTCAGGATGAGAAAAAAAAAAACTAAATGGTTTTCGATTAATCTTTTAAGTGGGAATTCATCAAATGACTACTCCTGCTCTGAGTAGAGCGAGTCTGTCTACTCCCTTTGCAAGGTCCACGGTAACTCTTACGAACATCCACAGCCTTGGTTACTAGGGCCATGGGTCGACTGCTAAAAATTATTCGTGCCTAACGCTCCTTTACGGTCCGGCCTAGAGCGGGAAAAGTCATAAAATGATTTCGTACACAAAAAAAGCCCTGACTGGTTTCGATGAATTCTGAAAGTGTAGCCCAAGTATAACAACTAATAGAGAACTAATAGACACATACTTAATGTTAAATATCGTATTAGATACATGTTGTCACGCTTTAATAACTAGCAATTTAGATTGTACGCGGCGTGACGTGGATAAGGATATTAAAAACTGCGATTTTAGAGATACATGTCTATACTCCATTCGCACTAAGATTAGACAAGTCAACAAATCTTTTTCACTGTCCGTTCAACCGATTTTGACCTTTATTGCGTTGGTGGCATGACAAATGGCGGCTGCAGTAAAAAGTTGGTATTGTAACCACTTTTTTAGGGTTCCATAGCAAAATGGCAAAAAACGGAACCCTTATGGATTCGTCAAGTCTGTCTGTCCGTCCGTCCGTCCGTATGTATGACACAGCCACTTTTTTCCGAAACTATAAGAACTATACTGTTAAAACTTTGTAAGTAGATGTATTCTGTGAACCGCATTAAGATTTTTACATAAAAATAGAAAAAACAAAAAACAATAAGTTTTGGGGGTTCCCCATACTTAGAACTGAAACTCAAAAAATTGTTTTCATCAAATACATACGTGTGGGGTATCTATGGATATGTCTTAAAAAATGATATTGAGTATAATTTCTTTCTAAACTGAATAGTTTGCGCGAGAGACACTTCCAAAGTGGTAAAATGTGTGTCCCTCCCTGTAACTTATAAAATAAGAGAACGATAAAACTTAAAAAAAATAAATATAATTATGATGTACATTACCATGCAAACTTCACCGAAAATTGGTTTGAACGAGATCTAGTAAGGAGTTTTGTTTTAAGACATCATAAATAGTAAACCGCAATTTACCTTTTTCAAGTTTGTACAGAATCCTCAGTGCGCGAGTCCGACTCGCACTTGCCCAGTTTTTTGCTTTTAATGTCATCCTTATTGCTATGGAATAGAAGTCAAAATCGATTGAACGAACAGTAAAAAAGCTTTGTCTAAATGTCTAATCTTATTGCAAACGGAGTATAAGTGCAAATTACAAATCAAAAAGCAAAGTAGTAGTAGTCCCCATGTTGCCTGGCAGAAATGCCTAAGACATTAAAGCTTTGTACCATTAGTTACACGAAGATTAAATAAATAAAGAATTGTGTTCCGTGATTCCTCAAATTATATTCTCGATTCAGACAGTTTTTATACTTAAGTACTTCGACAACGGTCAATAAGATTCGTGTACATAGAAAAATAATATTGGAAAAAAGAGTTTTAGAAACCTCTCGTCAAATCGTTCACTAATAAACCTCAATTCGAGGATTACCAACATGAAACGTCATAGTCCCGCACGCATCGGATTGTTCCGACGAATATTTTCGTGTCCTATTCGCCAGGGTCGGGGTTTGCGACTGGGTACTCCACCTCGTTTAGCACTTCAATCCCCGTAGGTGATAGGAGAGCTGACGAGATGGAGTATTTGGTCGTGGATGTGCGACCCTGGCAAAATAAACGCTAGAGTGTTTGTCGAAAATATCCAACGTGCCTTGAAAGGTTAAAAACCTTTCATCAAATCATTTACTAATTTATTTCAATTCGAAGATTAGCTACCAACAGGAAACATCAGTTTAAAAAAAAAAACAGCTAAAATAATCAAAACGTTAAAATATAACAGTTAAAAGTTAAGTCATAAATCATTTAATTTATAACAATAGAACATTGTGTTAAAAGTAAAATATAAAAAATAAACGATAAAAAATAAATAATAAACAATTGCGGTGGTGGTAAAGAAGAAAAAAATCACGACGTTCTACAAAATCCTAATAAACAAAAATATTGCTAATAATTATTATATAATAATAAAAAAATAACTTGGTATAAAATAAATTTTATATGTCCCAAAAAAAGATCAACAAAATCACACAAAAACAATTATCCAAATTACAATGTAAAAAAATAAGACGTAGTTTTTAAAAAACATCCGTAATGTCCAATAATAGCAATAATATTACTTCTTTAAAATTCCATTTTAAAATCATTCCAAGTTAAAACGTTAGCGTCGAGATTCCATCTTCCAACAAATCGCTTACGGTGTGGGCTGGTCGCGTAGGTCAGGGCACGCCGTCCTCGGGCGCCGGCGCGCCGCACTCGCCCAGCAACGCCAACAGCACGCTGAGCCGGCCCATGGCCAGCACTGGCGGCACCCGCTATGAAGACAGGACCATCCGCAGGCATCGGGAGGTAATGCACCGCTGATAACGCAATGCACTTTAATTTTCTTGTTTCAAGGGTCGATTTTTCAACAGTCAGAAAACTTTTACTTAGGGCAGCCCTCTGTAAAAGCATGAATAATTTTTGGCACATACAAAGTACCTTACATTTTTTTAGAATAAATTATCTATAGCGGGGAAATCATTACCTGGCAAAAAGGCGGGTTAAAATCACTCGTTTCATTTCGATAAAAAAATCGCGCGCTCTATGTGATTTATTAACTTGATATCTCACTGGAGCCTCCTCTCCCCCTTGTGGTATTTACTGATTTTTTTCGAACCCCTCCCCCTCACGTGATTGATGGACGATCCGTAAGGAATAAAAGTAATAGTTATGACAGCCTTTGGATAGAAAATATGTTTGTCATACAGCCATATTTATTCTTCAGTCTAACTTATCTGACTATTGAAAAATCAGCCCTAGGGTCTAGGTCTTTAAGGGTCTGTTTCACCGCCGAATATCCGACGGATAATTTAAGACTTCACAGATTTCACAGATTCTATTCCATTTTTGTTCAACTGTCAAGAAATTTTGAACAATTAGGTTGATAATGGATTTCCTGGAGATTGACACAGGCCTTTGGTAAAAGGAAGTTGACTATTTTGATTGAATGAAATAGTTCAGAAATGATGATTTGAGTAATCTTTAATAATGCGCTTTCAAATAACCAATAAAAAAATATAATATTACAAAAATAATTATAGAAGAGAAACTGCAATAATCATAATGCAGAGAAAATAATGGATATACATTACAATTATGAATAGCTAAATAGTCAACTTCTTTGTTGAACGAAATGCTGTTTTGAACTCAAGTATAATAATAATTATTCTAACTTCGCATGTACAATTATAGTTTTTTTTTTAACTTTAACAATCATTTTAACTTTGGAGGACTCGACTGCCCAACAATGCTTGTGTTCAAAACTACTATTTTTGTTATAATTACTATGCAGCTGCTGCTTTACACAATTATTTTCAATCACACCAGAGATTGAAGCACAGAAGTTATAACTTAAATGACCTTTAAAATAAGCACAAAATTCGCTCCAGCCTAGCCATTTTGGGTGTCATACTTTCAGCCACAAATGCACTGTTAAAACAAATCACAGCTTATTTTTTTACTTTTTTTTTGTGTTAACTGTATAGTCGGCATCAAAAGAGACAATTTCTAGCTTCATTTACATAATTTATGGCGCAATTTGTTTTTGTTTGCTTGCACATTTTAATGCACTGTCTCTTCAGCAACTCAAGGCACTAAGCTTTTCCAAATTACTGCCATTTTAACCGTATTTTTTAAAAATATTTCTCAGTTATACGAGAATTTTATTATATTTTGAATTGTTCATTTGGCAGAACCGTGGCTAGAGAACAATGCAATAATCTCTTAGCACTCATATTATAAAAATATTAATCGTTTGGCGGCAAGATGGCTAGACGTTATTGTCGTTATCGTTGGTAGAACCTGGATGAGAGTAGCACAGGATCGAGGGATTGACACAAGAAAAGTGAGGCCTTGGCTGTGGTCGAACTTGAGTGGTATATAATATTTTTTTGATGATATTACAAAAAAAAAACGCTCAAAAATCCTTTATCACACAATTTACTATTAGAATTAGAATTTTCATCAAAGTGTAGAAATGTTTTGTAAACAACCGATAGCTTATTACATAGCATTGAAACTAAGCTGTGAGATGTGAAAATTACAAAAACCTATTCATTGTTCGACTCATCTCTCCACTTTGGTGTACACTGGTCATTACCACCATTCTCCCTATATTCTACACACCCTCTATCCCCCACAGAACGATGACATACCAGCGATGGAAGTGAACAACTACCACGACGGTCTGGGTATGGGCAACCCCAATGGCCGGCCGATGAACCTACAGGGGGTGCAGGCGCAGATGCCCATGCCGCCCAGCAGTCGTTAGCGCGGCCAAGAACCTAGATTTGACAGTGAATTTGATCAAATACTGGTTTAGATGGTTGTCCTTTTCTTGATAAGTACTGGAGTTAGTTTTTTAAAGGATGTTTTCTTTTAACAGGGCTATCATGATTGCCTAACCAAGTGGTTATAATTGACAACCCAAGAAAAAGAAGTTTGCTTTTCAAATAAGAGGTTTTATATAAGTTTGTTTTTTCAAGATTTTATTGAAGTTTGGAAAGAAAGGGTTTTGTGTCATTGTGTGTGGTTTTTTTTTCAGATATGGACGGAATTTATCTTGCTTACTGAAAGTCTTTTAAATTAGATTTGTATTCAAGTCTTTTGTTTGTGGAAATAATTGATTGTTACTAATTTGGCTTTACTACTAATCACATAAGATTGAAAAATGGTCAGAAAGTCTTTTAGAAATGGGTTGATAAAGCATTTAACGATGACATAATGTGATAGAAAAGGATAGCAATACTGAATCAGTATTTATTTAATTTTAATCGGCAAGAGATAAATCAGCCAACTTGATAGAAATGTTTCAAACAAAGAAATCATCAGAAGATCAACAAGTACTATGTTGCGTTTACACTAGTCAATGACGATAGGCTATTAGAGAATAACTTGAAAAACGTACTTGTGTACTAAAATCTAGTGTAAACGCAGCATAATAAACACATGATAATATTGTATATCTTATCTATCTACTGTGCTAGGAAGATTGGCTTCGTGAGAATTTCTACATGGTAATATTATTAAAAAAAAAAACTTATACACTGCCATATTTTTCGGTTGTGTTACATTCTGTATAAACTATAAAAAACAGTATTATAGTTATTGTGGCATTTGAAAATGAAACTTTTTTTTAAACTGGTTAAAGAAAAGTGTTTTTTTTTTGTAAATTGAAGTTCTCACAAAGTCGATCAAGTACTGAATGATATATTTATTATGGTATGAGAGGTAATATGCACAAGCATTTATGTTAAATAATCATTAAATTGTAGTGATCGCTCGTTGAATGTGGTATACGCTGTTTCAACGTACATTTTGTACAGTCATCAACAAAATCACTGTTATAGTATGGAGTTTTGCACCTTGTTAAATCGAAGTTTTTGTTAATACAAATATTAACTCCTCTTAAAGTTAGTTATATGAATTCTGTGGTACCATGTAAACAGACGTTATGGCATGTAATTGTTCTTTTTAATAAACTTTTGAGTTTTAAATTCGACTTCATATTACATACGGAACGATTCGACTATATCTGACAATGAAGATTTAATGCTGAAACCATTACTGAACTTCATATAAAACCAAAAGTTAAAGGAACAATATTCATACCATGTTAATTAGTATAATTAATACGAAAAAAAAATGTCTTTTTACAGATCTATTTGTACTGCCTACATTTAAATAAGCAATATTTTTATTTCGTTACCTCGTTGTGATTGACTGTACATTAAAATTAATTAGCCCTGAGGCCTAAAATTTAATCATCGCATTTGGATGTACGTTTTATACAATTATATTATTGCCATTTTGATTTGTAAAGATATCATGTCAATTCCCTTTGTAAATAGTCGTGCCATTTCTGTATTTATAATAAAAATAAATCTTAAAAAGGGTTTCCTGTAGGTGTGTTGTGTATTTTCTATTTAAAAGTTGAGGCTCACCGTAATTGAGAAATGATTTGGTTTGTCGAACAATGGTAACGGGACATTTTGGAGTGGAAACTGCTACTTGGTTCTCGAGAACTGCTAAAAAATCTTCTGAAGGATGATAAATTGATAAATATAAGTGTTACCATGACAGAAAACTAAATAAACTCTCAACTAAATTTTTCGATGGTAACTTCTCGAAAGCCAGAAAATGACAAGGAGAATATTCTCACTGTAACACTGTTCGACAAAACAAATCCATTATGATATACTAATATAACCATTTACACTAAAGACGTCAACTAAAGTTTTACATACATTTCAAATAATTCGGGATTTGAACATAATTGTTATAATTTATAATGATTAGTTTAGACACACGATCTTTTTAAGTCGAAATCGGAGAAATTTCTAACTAAACCGAGTTATAATACACGTTCGTGGAACTTGTATGAATATCTGCAAGTATTTTATGTCATGACTTACCGATTAAGAATATGTTATGGCGGGGAAACTTGCATATTTTTTTACAAGTTGGCAGGCCTGTGTTTTTTCGTATCAAGGTGAAAGATACTGGTTCGATCGTGGACATGTTCTTGCTTAATGTCATTGAATTCATCATTATTAGTTTATTTTGTTTTTAATGTATGGGAGCATTATTAAGTCAGAATTAAATGAATATTGAGGCAATATAGTGGAATGTCAGATTTTCGCAAATACCATTTTCTTGACTTAATAATACTCCAATACACTAACAACAAAATAAACTAAAAATGTTTTTTTAGAGCCATCTACTGAGAATATGATCAGGCTCGGGGCCGTAACTTTCATCTTAATGATTTCGCAGTAAGATCTTATTATAGTATTTAATAAAGGTAATTATAGAAGTTTTGTAATATTTTGTATCCATTCCAAGCCCTCTATGGTAATGTAATATAGGCGTCTATTGTCCTCTAACGTATGTTAAGTAATATCCGTCTTATATTTAGCGTTAAGATGCATAATCGTGAGACATTCGCGTTTGTTTTAAATTATTTATGGGGTTGGTGAGCTGGCGCCTTTATAAATGACCTTTATGGATGTCAAAATATTCAGAGAAATATAGAATGACATAATCATCTTGTCTATGAGTCCCTGGCCAATATTGACTCGGTTGTCTATAGTCGTCTTGGTCCATAGAGTGACAAATATAAAGTTTGCCACTCACAGTTTGCAAATAGATGGCAAACTGACATTTATAATGACGAAGCGAAGTTACAATCATTTGTAGATGATTTATTACTTCGTTGCAATTCCTTTAAATAATGTCAGTTATTAAAAAGAGGACTGCTATTTAAATCCTCACATTTTGCAAACGACCTTAGCTACCAAGAAAATAATTTATACAATTATAGACTCTGTATGTAAAGTACTAAAGGCAGTTATCGCGTAAGTTACGGTGCAGCGACCGTATCCATGACCACGAAAATTGTGAACGACGGCAGCTTAAAATATTAATTTTTCGGTTCATTTCCCTCCGTTTATGAGTTAAACTATTAGCGTAACTATTTATTTTACATTTATCTCGTAAGATTGTATTTGTAGGTATAATAATAAATAAGGGTTTTTGTGAGAAAACAAAAAATTTTTTTTTGGGAATATATTTTATGCACAATAATGCATTTTGATACGTCCGCAGCGGGATAAAGTTGACTGACTAACCTGGTACAAAACTAACCTCATCCAGTGCATTATATTGATTTAAGTACCCACGTATGTAAGTTTTTGTAACATATTTTTTATTATAAAAATGTAAGCAAATGTACAAGAATGTTTTCATACAATATGCTTGCCAAGGCGTCGTTGCTTCTATGAAGCGAACATTTTTTTTAATATATATCCGCATAAAAAGCTTACGTTCATTGTGTTCGAGTTTGTCTAGATGTAAGTATATTATTTACGCATCATTTTATAATTTTATTTATCGTGTTTTTAGACGGGAATCGTTAGTAAATTGTAGGCATTATTAGATATATTGTTTATATTATATATCTATTAATATTAATGTCTATATTAAATTTGATAGGAATCATCCTTAGGCTTTGTATAGTTGTATGAATTTTATTTTATGGGGCTGTCTTGTATCGTTTATGTACTTCCACTTCACAGTAAAAGATCTCTAGATGTTTCCAAATTTTATTTTTAAGACGTATAGTTTCACCATGATGACGAGCGTCTTAGCGCTGTAGTTTACTGACTTGTGACGTCACTCATACATTAGTGCAGCCCTTCATAGTAATCTTCACATAAAACACACATTTTACAGACAACTGATGTCTTTATGACGTCACATACCAGTAAACAGCAGGACTTAGTGTTAAACCACAAGTAAAATATATTAACGTCTATGGTCAACCATAGGTTATAGTTGTTGGAACAGTAATACTCGATTATTTATATTTTATTTAAAAAAAAAATTATATTGAGAAAATAATTAATATTTAACGAGATCGTCTGCGTTTGTCGTTGCGACAGTTTAGTAGATAAATATAATGATAGTTTGTCTTATGTCACGTTGTATGTAGTTTAATAGAGCATTATTCTCTTACATAAAGATACCTTATCATTAAACAAATTATATTATCAAAGAGAATTAAATGAATGATTTTTTTATTTTTGGTTTTTTCTTTTTTGGTTCCTTATTTTTCCTTTATATTTAATTTTTTTTATAACAGTTACAACTAAAAGTTATTCGAGTGTTATGGCCTATGGAGTGCGTCGGAATGGGTAGCTCATCATATAGTTACGAGTAGGCTCTGTTTATTAAAATGGACTTTATTGCTAAGTGCGTAGAGTATGGATTTGTGTACCACTGTACGAGACTTTGTAATGGAATTAAAAACATTTTGTAAGCATTTACAACAGGATTTACAGCTGTTAGGGAATAATTTAAATCATGGCTTCCAACTTTGTTTTGTTGTCATTGTAGTTAACTCACAATTTTCTAGTTAAATTAGAATATTTTTTACCGAGTGACGATAACTGGGTATTAGGTCATGTAGCAAAATAAATAGTAGAATCGTTTTATTTCAATTGTTATTTGTACTGATTCTGTCGAAACGTACAATGTTTGAAACGACCGACGAATTAAAAGTTATGAAGTGAATATAAATTCATGTAAAGTCGAAACTTGATCTGGTTGTCTTGCAAAGACTAAAGCGGGCTATTCACGAATCGTTTTATTTCTTGAGTTCCTGAATAGGCCATTCCTAAATTGTCTATGGACAACCAGATCGGAGCATAGGCTTTCGGTAATATTAAGAGAAGTCTCCTATCTGTATGAATGCTCACATTTTATATTTATCAGTAGTGACCTTAACGTATTGAAAAAAAAAAAACAGTTATTGAATTTATAGGTGTGATAGACGCATTAATAAACGAAATTGTAATGAATTATCGTAAGTTGCATTTTAGGTGCGTGCACGGTTATCGGTGATAAAAAAATGTCTTTTTTTACTTATTATAATAAACACTATTTGTTAATAATGTGGGTTGTTCTGCGGACTCGCGGTATTACAATATTCCACATCAGTATTATTCAGTAATCTCATGTACCAATGTTGCTAATACACTTACATACATTTAAATAATTATGCGACTTTTATTTCTATGCCTTTTTAATTTTTTGGTGGGAAATCATGAAATGTCTCCTCCAGCTGTGGGTGGAGCCAGAAGTGATAGACTTCTGGCTTAGGGGTGCATTTCCACTAAAGCGGAGCTGGAGTGAAGTGGAGCGAGGCGACGTGGAGTTGAGCTATATGAACAGTCTATAGATATAACTACTTTAACACATAGAAAAAAAAATGGCTATTATAAGGACCTATTGCCAGCGGCTTCGCCCGCATGAAAGTCCGTTTCTTCATACAAACTGGACCCCCGTTTCATTCCCTTAAGTGGTGAATTTCGGAAAATCCGATCTTAGCGAATGTCTACACCACTACACTATAAGGAACCTGCCAGCCAAATTTTAAGTTTGTAGGTGTCATAGTTTCTGAGATTTTGTGATTAATCAGTGAGAGGTATTTCGCTTTTTTAGATAATTATATATTGTTACGACTACTGCAGAGTAGAAGTCTTTCAGTATAGAGAAAATAAGACCAGTCTTGACTGTGTTGGTGGATTTGGTTCCATTGCAAAAAAAATTCTTCACTAATTGTTTAGAAAAATCTTTGTCCATTTTTGACATCATCTTTAATTAGGTACTATAGTTGGAGAGTCAGAAACAGGTGGATTTCACTGGCAATAATTTCACTGAGTTCAGCCAAGCAGAATGTTTAATTTTAGCGAATACCATTTCCTTGACTTAATAATGCTCCCATAAAGTAAAACCTTAATAAACAGAAAAAAAAGGTTTAGCGCCATCTAGCGAGAACTTGGTCACACTCGGGCCCGTAGTTTTCACCTCATGAATAATAATTAACGCCGGTAAGCAGGCACTAAGCGAATATTGACTAGTTTTAGCGTGTTACGTTAGATGTCGTTACTAAATTTATTTTCCCAAAACTCCTTGACTCGACTTGTTTTCCACATAATTTTATTTTAATAATTCCTTTTACGTTAAGTTCTACGTTAGTCTACTCTATGTAATACCCGTCACAAACGATTCAGTTTAAAAAGAAGAGGGCTTTTTAAAGTGGGAAATCATTCCAATGACTTCTTCCGAGCTAAGGTGGAGTGAGAGGGCGTGTCAAACTTTTACTGAATAAAACTACACCTATGATCCTTCTTTGCCGAGCGTTCCAGGACCTCAGGTTTTCCTTTCGGAAATCCGGTCCATGGCCCCAAGTTTACAATCTTGCAGCGGGCTTGAACTTTACAGTGTGTGGCTATCAGTATGCATGACAAGTTTGCTGTGCGTATGAGCGGTCAAGTATCTATGCATGACGTTAGTCGGCTGCAAACATGATGGTAAACTGGATCGTGTGTGGCTGGCATAAGAGCATTCGGTGATACAGGATTGAAACTAAGACGACCCCACTGACTATCGACAGGATGCTCAAGATTCACAGGGGAGCATCTTGTGAGGGCTCGCACGTGTTTAATGGCTTCCACTGTGGAGCATCTCCTGCGGAAATCAAACTGGCTCTCCGCCAGATTCGATGCCTCTCGCACTAACCGCCCGACATCGGCTAGGCGGTCTGCAATTACTTTTTCAAAGAGCTTGCCCACCTCGTTGAGCCACTCGACGGGCCGGTAAGCCGACGGAGACGGAGAATGCACAGGTGTGTCTGGCTTCTAAATGAAGACCAGTTCTCCTGTCTTTTAGCGGAATGCGAACTGGCACCTCTCCCCTTGCTTGGAGAGGAGCTTAAGAACCCCCTTAGTTGAGGCCCGATAGCCTTCGAGACCCACGTATTTCCTCGTAAGTCGGTGAGTCCTGGAGTGATATTTTTTTTATTTTTTATTCTTGATAGGTTCGCGCTTGACCGCTATTATTGGCTTAGAGCCTTCGTACCACCAGGTCTCTGTCGATCACCTCTGGAACTAATTGTCGAAACTGGGTAAAGCGGATGCCTGCGACGGGCAACCGTCGCGTGATAAAGCGCGTGTGCTCGCGTGTCGGTCGGTCTGACGGTCCCCGTCGCGGAAACCGGATTATTACTTACGCAGTGTCGCTAAATCAACTTTAACGGCAATGGCAACCTTATTTTGCCTGAATATAGTTTGTTCAAAATCAGTAACTGAATGAATTCCAATAATTTTTACACCATGTTGTTAGATTTGTTCCTCAAAACCAGGTAACATAAAAAGCTTATAACTTTGTGATTTTTTATGATACTATTATGAAATGTTGTACATAATTCTTTACATAAAAATACTAGATACGTGTTTCGGATTTCGGATATACTGTAACTAATGTAGTATTTTTACGTAGAAAAACAGGTGCGGGGGCCCAGCTCCTCGGGACGGATGCCTGCGCGGCGAGCCAATTTCGACCCCCATAACTTTAAATCAATTTGACTTACACACTTGTAAATTTTGCATGTCTAGTGAGACCCTTTTTTAATATGAAATCGCAATAGGTATCATTAAAATTATTTTGTAGGAAAATATTAGATTTTGACAGAAGTGGAGAAAGTTTGTCATTGGACCGAGGCGGAATTCATCCGAGCCGCTGGCGAGTGTATTATGGAGCCGGGTGCTGCAGTGACTTTCCACGTGTATCAAACGAAGAGCACTTACGAAGAAATAAATAAAGGGTGGTGACGCGCGACTCGTGGGGGTCACTTATCGCCCAGATAAAAACGATAAATACAATCAATTGAGCTTGCGCATTTTTCCGCACTAGTGCGGAAAATAGTAAATTGCGTAGATACCTAAAAGTGGTAGAGATATGAGTGGGTTTTCGAGTAAGTGTATTGAAAAAATATTATAATACTTTGCTACACAATTGCTTAACTCCGCAAAAGGTGGTTAAAAACTTGCTAAGTTGATATTTTTTTCTTGTAAATCAACTGCGCCAAAAGCGACCATCAAACGCGGCTTATCTTGATCGCTATTTAAGTTAAATATTGTGTTTGTAACTCAACTAAGTGCTGAATAAATTAACATATATACACACTACTCATTAACCCCTTCACGAGTTGCGTCGGATAATTTATTCGTAAACTGTTAAACACATTACGCAGACCTTAAATCACGCCAATACATGAGATTACCGTTCTAAATACTAGTTAAATTCATTAAAAGGGATAAACGATGGCTGTAGTTTCTAAATGTACTGATTTAACACGAGAAACGTGTTGTTAAGATCGTGGATCGTGTAATTTTATAATCATATGCCTGGTACTGGGGTTGTGAACCTTTTCAAAAGTGCGTGCCATCCTACCAATATATTAAAAAATAAACCCTCAACGCGTCTTTTTGTCTCTATGAACTGTAAAACTGTTGAACGGATTTTCATGCAGTTTTCACCAATAGACAAAGAAATAAAGATAAAAAAGAGATTCGTGAAACTAAACTAGAAAATCCTGAATCGCGATATTAGAGTTCTCTGCGTAATTAGAACCTACTACAGCCCAAAATCAACTATATGGGAGTTGACTGACCCGATAAAACACCCCAGTTACCCCGGACCAGACAAAACACTCGCCTAGTCGGAGGATCCGCCCTTTTCAACGGATGTACGTGGGCTACGGTCCATTCCCTCTCCTAGAGAGAGGACCAGGCCTGAGTCCCAGCAGTGGAAACATTAAAAAAGGCTGATTATACTATTTTGTTCAGTCTTAGGTGTACAAGTATTTTGAATTGTCAAGGCAAGGAGTCAGCGAGAAAGGTGAAGCTAATTTCAAAGCGTAGATCTCTATGGAGAAGAACGTAGAAGTAGAATCGTTGACGAGCATACGAACAACAATAGAACATACAATAGGCGAGGCTAGGAGCCAATACATTACGTTTTCTGAAGAATTATGATCGATTTTTTACTTAAATTGGTTACAATGGCATGCGTGGTACACCATAGTTCGCAATCCCTGCTAAACTTAAAGGCCCAACTACACTTGTGATTGTAGGTCACATTACGAACTTGCTTGCTACTTTCACGTGAACCATAGACTAGCGCCACAAGTGTATCCTAAGCTTAAGTTATGATAGTGTAGAGTCTAGGTATTAGGTTTTCGTAATCTAGATTATAAAATGTTTCCGGAATACTTGGCCGTAATGTTAGGTTGCTCTGTGATTTATATTAATGTTTCGTGATAGTCCGATTGAGTTACTTTATACCTTTTTTTTATTTAGTTGTAAAATAGCTGCTACTTACCTATAATTGGTTTTATAACTTCATCAGATTTTATGCTTAGGTACCTACTTGTTTGGTAAAGTAAGAGAAAGTATTGAAGATTTTTAATTAAAGATTTTTTTTAAGGTGAAACAGCTTCCAATGACTTTTTACGCTTTAAGGCGGAACGTGAGGGTGTGTTAAACTTTTACTGACCAAAACTACACCTATTTTCATTCTTTGGCTTGCGTTCCAGGACTACGGGGTTGCCTTTCGGAAGTCAACCCATGGCCACAGTAGGATTCGGCCCTGCTGGGCTCCTACGGTTTTGCTGACATCTCTTTGAGGTGCGTTTGGAATGCTACGCGTCGTCGACGACTCGGGTTCGTTCCGGACGATTACCGGACGGCCGGACGGCTTCCGCACCCATTGGTTATCGTCAGTAAGCCCAAGCTTACGGTGGCTGAAAATCGGGGTCACGATCCTGGGGCGTGAGGATGTCAGTTCCCTCACGCGTGCAGCCACCTCTTTCGCTAGCATTACTGCTTCACAGAAGAGCCGGCCGCCTGCCATTCCTCCTCGCGCCGGATAATGGCCTGTAACGAGAGGTCGCTGCCGTCGATCGCTCCCACGACGACCTGGTGATGCTCCGCCCAAGCGGGGCACATGACCATCGTGTCCTGCGGGCGGTTATGAAGATATACTACTAGGTTATGTATATAGTGTTAAGAAATTATTAAATACCGTCTCCCACTAGGGGCGGAAGGAGAGGGTATGTCAGACTTTCACGGACCCACCTATGCTCCTTCTTTTGTCCTTTCCGTTCCAGAGTAACTAACTCTATCGAACAATCACGAAGCCCTGGTTTATACAAAACCCTACATTCCCTGATATTTACGCTGCCCAGCTATTTCGCCAGACCCGATCAAGATCTGCGGGTCACAGCGCAGCCATTATTAGTAATGGAGGCCTTGTCGACTATTAGACACGTTACAATTACACCTCTACACTGCAATCATAGCCTTTTACAGTGTACGACACGACTGCGATACGAGTTGTCTGAGAGATGAGTTGTTTTACTTGAATTTGTTGTTTGAATGTCGTCTTCAGGATGCAATGTCCTTTTTTGTTGGCAATCATCAAATATCTACTCACGCTCTGGGTGAAGCGTGATGGATTTTCAGACTTTTACTACCTAAAACCTACCGGTGTTCCTTTAGTTGCCCTTTGCGTTCCAGGGCCACGGTAACTATTTCGAACAATTTCGCAGCTCCGACAATGGTCCTTTGATATCTATATATATAAAACGAGAAACTGACTGACTGACATATCAACGGACAGCCGAAACTACTGGTCCTAGGAACGTGAAATTTTGCGCAAGGCTTCCTTTTATGATGAAGGCGAGCACTGAGAAAGGATTTTCCAAAATTCAGCCCCTAACGGGGGTCTTAAAAAAGTTTGTATGGAGAAAAACCTATATTCACGAGGGCGAAGTTGTGGGTTTTGCCCGCGGCTTTAAAGAATTCTATATTAGAGTCTAATTCTACTTGCCGCGGGCTAATAAAAGATAGAATATTTTAAGGAATTCTAGATCAACAGATAGTTTAAGATTGTGGCCGTCTGAAAGCTGTTTCAGAAAGTCACAAACACAGGACTTTCCGGGGTAAATATAATTTTCGGAATAAAAGAATCAAATTAACCTATTGTATGCCAGAACGCAGATGTACGTGGGACACAATGACTTTTTAATTGTGTCTGTAATACGAAAGGTTAATCCACAATCTATCTATTTAGCCACTCATATGAGCGACCAATAGATCAATGAGTTTTTACCCGACTGCAAAAAGGGTTATGTTTTTTCTGTCTACATTCCGATCATTTAGGCAAGCAATAAGTTGGCAAATTCAATGTCTATCTTACAAATAGAAGTTCCTTCTTGCGTGGCATGTAATATCCACTAGTTAGAAAGGATTTAACTAGCCGTGTCGTAGGCGTTAGATAATTCCGCCATAACTTTAACACGATTGCGATGATTAAGTTGATATTTAGAACGTGTGACGAAATAGAACATTTCCTAAACACACCATTACGGCTGTATTGCTCAAAGGTTTAGGCAGAGAAGATGGCCAATTCAGGTGTTTAGGTACCTATTAAAAAATAAAAACGAATAAGTACCTATTGTCTTGTCAGACATTGCTTAAATCTGGGGAAGATTTGTTTGCTGGCTGAAAATGTACTGGATTAAGTGTTTTTTTTTTCACCAAAATATTGCAAACTTAATTACAAGCTGAATCTTTGTTACTTTGTTAATGGCACTATTCAATATTCAGCTTTTAGTGTTAACCTTAAAATATAAGATCTGTCGAATCTCGTGAGTTAGGGGGTCAAAAGAACACTCATAAAAAAAATTAAAGATAATATGAAGAATACAATTATTGAAGTTAATACAGAGGTTTATGGTCTTAAACACTTGCCAAAGCAAAAATTCAACGTTCTGTAACAACAAAAATTAGCCTGGTGAAGAAAAAAAAGCCTTTTCAATACACTTATTCGAAAACCCGCTTTTATCCCACCGCTTTTAGGCACGCAATAGACAGTTATCCGCACTAGTGCAGAAAAGTGCGCGTGCTTTCCCCCTCCACAATTTTATTACATTTATCGTATCAGGCTGGGCGTGCGTCGACCCTTACGAGTCTTCTCTTTTTTCAGTACATTTCTTAAGTGTGTTGAAAAAAGTCGTTTGATACACGTGCAAATTTTTCACTGCAGCCCTCGGCTCTATAACACACTCGCCTACGGCTCATGCGAATTCCGCCTCGGTCGCAATGACAAACTTTCTGCACTTGTATCAAAATGTACTAATTTACCACTTTGTTACTCCTTCACGCTCAAACGGCTGAACGTATTTGGATTTAATTTGATACAGGTACAATAGGGTGCTTTTTGTACTTGAGAGTACCTATATATTCCCTTCGGATCTATAGGTACTACTACTATCAAAAAGGTAAAGCTCAAAAAACTAAGAAGAAAAAGAGAAAGAAAATAAAAGAAGAAAAGAATTTTGGAAAAAGTTCTCGAAATTCCACACATTGTAAAAACAAAGCGTCGACATAGGCGATTGAACCTCGAAATAATTTATTGACGTATTATGTGACCGTTGACGTCTTAATTACTTGCACGTTAAAGGAAAAATTAAATGGCCTTTCACGACGATCGTTAGAAAATTGTTATGGTTTCTTTTTAAGGCTCCTACACAAAAGTGCGATGCGATTTCGTGCGGCAAGGCATCTATTCAGGTGACTGTGCAATGTGCGATGCGAATCAATTCACTCGTTCTTGCGATGTGTCGTACGAGCTCGCAGATAATTACGATGCGACGTCGCATCGCATTTTTGTGTATCGTGTTATTAAATTACTGGGTTGTGGTACTCAGCTACATAGTAGGAAAAAGGTTAGGCAGACAGGCTAGTTAGTTTCTGTGTTTTGTATAGATGTCCCATCGAAGTTCTGTCCAAGGAGTCTGTTAAGTGGGCGATGACTGGTAACGAGCAATAAACAGACTATTCCAGATCACACAACTGATTTATTATGATGCAAGCTTTAGGTATTCACTTCACACAAGGAGCCGTGAGACAGTCGCCGAGACTAGATGTGGATCGCACGGCTGCCGACAGAGGAAAGAGCCCCACACGTGGCATTCGCTACGTCCTCATCAGGGGGCGTGGCAGGCGGTGTCAGGGCTTCGCCCTCTGACCGCGGAGTCCAGCCAGAGGGTGACAGAATTCATATGACACAGGTATCTTGGTTTTTAAGGCCATGCGGGGGCTCCCAAAGCGCGGCGCCCGTAGCATTTGCCACTCTTGCTACGTGGCTAATACGCCACTGTTTCGAGAAAGTTGGCTTTAGTCAGCAAAAGTCTGACACTCCTTCTCGCTCCACCCAGAGAGAGAGAGAAGAGAGTGGGAGAAGATATTTGATGATTTCCTATCAGAAAAAAATAAAATAAAATAAGAAGTATTGTAGAAGTAGACGAATTTTTAAAACAGGAATAGACTTTGAATTTCTTACAAAAGCATTCAGTTTTTTAATTTAATTTGATATAAACTAGTGCTTGACTGCGATCCCACCTGATGTTACCATCAGGTGGGATCAGCAGTGATGCAATCGTTGATGGTGAGGCGCACTATATAGTTTATTAAGAGCCTATTCACTCTAGCCTTGAATATACCCAAATTATAATCGGATCGGAAGACCTCAGCAGGCAAATTGTTTCAGTCCTTCGATGTACGCGGTAGATTTTGATAATATGTATTTACTTATTTACATACAAAATTGAGTAGCTGGTCATATCACGCACTAGCATCGCCGGCAGCTTCGCCGCCTGAAATGTAAGGTTTATCTCAAGGCAACATACTCTTGTTGTAAAAAGTATCTTATGTTCTATTTCAAGATATAGTCTAGCCGTATGCCAACTTTAGAACGAACAGAACTTCAGATGTTTGAGCATGCAGTTAGAGACGCCAGCTTTTAGAAAACCTCATAGGTGTTCATGCTCATTTGATGACTCGAAAATGTGGCGCGGTGTGTGTAAGAGAAGTGCACAGTGATCGACCGACAAATAAATAAATGTCTTATTTACATACTGCGGAATAACGAAGGTACCACAAACACGCAGACCCAACATAAATATTTGTTTCATCAAAAAACATTTGTGTAGGTGCGGGACTCGAACCCGCGACCCTTGCATCTCAGCCGGCGCTAAACGGGTCGTCGGGTAATGAAAAAATGCCCATCCCTATAAGGCGATTACTGATCTGTTTCTTGATGTCAATTCTCAGGGGTGCTCGGCACCCACTGTTTATTTCTCATGGATGCTCGAGCCCCCGAGCACCCACGGAGTCGGCGCCCCTGCATGCTGTGGTAAAAAACATAAACAACTACAAACTTTCGCCTATAGTGTCGAAAGGTGAAAGAACAAGGAGCATTAAACTTATAAATACCTATTACTTTATAAGAAAAATGTGAAAAGTACAGGAAAACTAGTATAACAGTTATGAAAGTGACGTTGCGTGCTATAAATCATTTTTTGTAAGCCACCCTCGTCATATGAATAATTCTCATAATATAACAACGGGTTTTTTGTCTAGCCTTCCGTACTTACTAATGCTTACAGTTTTTATTACCTTTTTTCTGTAGAAGTTATGATCAGTGCCTATAGCCATGACACTCTCCTGCTGGAAGCTTTGCGCAGGCAGCGTTCGGTCTATGGCCCTTTATAGGGTGCCAGTGTGTGCGCTGTCGCCGCAATAGCGACCGCGGCCCAGCCGAACACATGCCAAAGGGTCATGTCCATACGGATGGTGTGGGGATACCGCACGGTTTCCCGCGAAGCAGCGAGCCTCCTTGCTGGCCTGCCACCATAGGATCTAGAGGCAACAGTCTTTGCACGCATTGAGATGCAACGCCGGGACGAAACTCCGCTGCCGCGGCATGGCGGACAGAGTTCCGGCGGGGTCTCAAGGTGAAATGGCGACAGCGACTGTCGCAATCCAGTGCTGGGCACGCCATAATTATGACCTCAGGGCGTCCTCACCTTTAGCATGACACAGGTTCTCACCCAACATGGTCAGTTCGGAAAATTCCTGCACCGGAAGTTCCCGCTCTACCCAAGAACGGGGGATGTCATTGGATGATTTTCCCACCGAAAAATAAAGCCACTACGTGTTTAAAAAAATATCCTATGTACTATTCCAGTACATGGTCTAACCGTGTGCCAAATGTCGTGAGTGAAGAAATAACAACCTACATACACACACACAACCACAAACTTTCGCCTTTATAATATAGGTGTGAATGGTGTATTCGATCATCGACCGGTGATTTCATCACACTATGATATGTATAGTGTGATGAAATAGAAAGAAAGTTAAAATGTTTATTCGTACCTCACACATACAGTAGAATTACTTAAGTATGAAAAAAAAATATTCTGTGCGAGGCCAAAAAGGCGCCTAACTCAGCATATGCTGCGATATTTAAAACGATAAATAACGCAGGCCCGCGGTGATGCCACGGTCACGGTACCCACCGAACAATGTGCCATTTGTCTACACAACCGCTTAAACACCACACTAAAACTGGCTTACGATTAAATAACCCAAGAACTAACAAAAACATCATCCAACAAATAACAATTATCGCACAAACGAGTATGTAAAATACCTGCACATTAACTTTGAACAACCTGATTGCAATCACAGCTGTGCTAAGAAATAATATTGTTGTTCGTAGCAATCGCCATAATATTCGAGTAAATGGTTCCATTTGCAAAGGTAACGGGTCTGGAATGGCCGTTCGGACGTATAAGGGACCTCTGTAGACCTCCGAAGTACTGTAGGGTGGCTATGAGTTGTTTTAAAATAGGATCTTTTAAAGGCAATTTATGTAAGGCTGTATTGAGCGGGGTATCATTACGGATTACGCGTTTTAAAACTTTCCTTAGAATAGATTTATTTATGGGATATTTAATTCTCACGTTGGTATAATACAATCAGAACTGTAGAATTGCTTGAAAGCATCATCATTATCATCATCGTCATTATTTCAGCCGAAAGACGTCCTGTTGGACATAGGCCTCTCCCAAGTGTCGCCATAACGACCGTACCTGTGTGTCTCGCATTCATTGGATTCCCGCGATTCTCACCAGGTCATCGGTCCATTTTGTGGGAGGCCTGAAAGAGTCACCGCGGCCCTAAAATACAATGATTAACTGAAAGGACATAGGTGGGGTTTAGTAAGTTAAGTTTCGACACTCTGTCTCGCTCAACTTAGAGCGGGAGAGGTATTTCATCGTCCACGTGCCTTTAACCGAATTAATGCAGGGTCAGCAACCATGTCATCTTCTTCATCTATCTATTTGATACTGTCTTATAAATCACCCTACTTTCACGCCATAATCTTTTTTCACAAAGTCCGTCCTATTCCTATGGTCTTTTACTTCCTTTTATTTAAGGTGGGAAATCATCTAGTGACTATTAAATATAATTGAATGTTATTAAATATAACTGAATGTTATTAAATATAATTAAAATCATTAAAATATTCATTAAAATAAAAAAAAAAATATAATACTCGTAGAACCTGAGATATTTGCACGCCATGAGAAATGGCAGACATGTCGTGAGCAACTTTTATTTAAGATCTTGTATGCATGTATTATTTTATTTTAATTCTGTATGCATATACATGTTTGAGCAAATAAAATTTCTTATTCTTATTCTTATTCTCGTGCTCTAGGGGGGAGCGAGAGGGCGTGTCAAACTTTTGAAAAATGACACCTATGTTCTATCAGTAGCCTTTTGCGTTCTAGGACCACGAGTATCACTACATTATACTTTTATTTTAGTAGGAATTCATCAAATTACTGCTTCCGCTCTGGGTGGAGCGAGTTAAAGTAAAAAATAAGTTAGTACAAGTCCGATACTTCTTAAAAAAGAAAAGGTTTTACGATTCTGTAATCTAATACCTAAAAGGAAATTCAAAATAGCTTTACTCAACTTGTTAAAAAATGAATGTAATAATTAATAATAGGCCAGCTCTATTGTTTGTGAACCATATTGTAATTTAAAAAAAAAACTTTTCGCATTCTCACAAAAAAAAAAAAAAGTTACAGCTCTTGTCAAACCAAGTGTCTCACGTTTTTATATGTGGAGAACGTTGTTGATATCACATGTATAAAACTACTTCTAAGCCTTCTTTCTGTAATTTCCTATGTGTTATTGTTTGTTTTCCCCAATAAATAAAATAAATAAAATAAAATAAAATAATTTATTAATGTCCCACCAAAACCCAATCTTATGGAAACACTAGCTGAGTAGGTACTTGTAGGTTTTATTATTAGTGGAATATGGTAAATTAAATAATGTGCAGTCCGTCCGCTGTCGCTGGAGGACTATTAGCTAGGCTTTTGCCCTCGAATGCTGGCTGGAATACGTGTTTAATTTGAAAAAGTTAAGGTTCAGTTCATAGAGCTTGCTGTGGTAGCGACACCTATGACGCCACATAGAAACCTAAAAAATTCAAAACACCGCGCAATTAGAGTTCTCCATGCGATTTGAACATATACAACAGCCCGGAATCATCTATCGGGCAGTTGCCCGGATCAGATATTTTTTTTTTTTTTTTCGGGTGTGAAAATCATCTCATGACATCCCCCGCTCTTGGGCGGAGCGCGAGATAGTGTCAGACTTTTACTGACTAAAAACCCACTCCTGTTCCTTCTTTGCCATTCGTTTTCCAGGGCCCCGCGGATCTCTTTCGCATCACCCATGGCCCCAGTAGGCTTCGACCCTGTTGGGCCCCTACGGTTGCTGACATCTCCTTGAGGCGCGCGTCATCAGGCCGGAGGCCGGATCAGAAATAACATACGTCTGGTCGGAGGATCCTTCCTTTTCAAAGAAGTTGTGCGGGACTTAACACTCTGTTTCGGCTAAAATGGTAATTTCGCAACTCGGTCACCGAACCCTTAATAGTTATTCAATTAACATAATCATAGGTGTATTAAAATCAGTGCCATTAATCATAATCTTACCCGTCGTGGGTGTCATTATTATTGTAAGACTAACTTCAGCCCGCGACTTCGTCTGTGTAGAAAAAAGAACTTTTCTCTAGTAAAAAATAAAAATCATCGTTATCTCCTCATGGGTAGTCCCACAGGGAACCACGTGGTCCTGGAACGCTAGGCAAAGTAGGAACTTAGGTGTGGTTTTAATCAGTAAAATTCTGTCAGGCCCTCGTGCTCCGCCCTAGGGCAGGAGAAGTTAAAAAAACCTCATGTATAAGAGCCTGACTTAACCATCGGGCCATCTCGACAAATTATGAAAAATGTGTGAACGATTAAAAATGAATGATGGACCGAAGAAAAGTATCCTACATTTATGGAGGAGAAGCCTCTAGCAGGTAATTGGGTAGCTATGAATAAAAAGCAGCCAACCCGACATACATTTTTACTGTTTTTCATGCAACCGCTCTTACTATTTTATCGTTATTACACATTTTTCATTAGATATTTTTTTTATGTATGTGATATTTGTGTAAAACTACGCCAGTAAGGTCCTCTAAAAATCTGCTATTTGGCATGAACTTCAATAATAAAATAATGTACTCAAAAATTAAAAAAGTAAAAAAATATAACAATAGAATCCTTGCAAATTTATGAGTATAACTGTAGTGCTTAAGTATACCGATAAACTAATGCAAAATAGTTAATTACATTTCAACTCTGGAAATAGACGGTGATTGGCACAGTCGCAGGTTCGATTCCCGCACGGAACAAATATTTTTATGGCCTACAGTTTTTTTTTTATTGGGTGGGAAAATCATCTCATAACAAATCCCGCTCTTGGGCGGAGCGAGAGATAGTGTCAGACTTTTACTGACTAAAAACCCACTCCTGTTCCTTCGTTGCCTTCGTCCTAGGGCCCCGGGTTTCGTTTTCACACTACCCATGGCCCCAGTAGGCTTCGACCCTGCTGGGCCCCTACGATTTGCTGACATCTCCTTGAGGCGCGCGTGGAACAGTACGCGCCGTCGACGACTTGGGCTCGGTCCGGACAGTTACCGGACGGTCGGACGGCGAGCCACCCATTGCTCGCCGTCCGCAAGCCCGCGCCTGCGGTGGCCGGAAATCGGGATCGGAATCCCGGCGGATGGTCTACAGTTAAGTGATTCGGGTCTTGAAGTTTACATGTTTTTGAACGTACTCATGATACAGGAGTAATTCATAGCGTGGACAATGTTTAAAAAAATCCCAGCGTAGGGCAAAGTTAAAAAAAATCTAAAGAAAAAAAAAAACGTGACGAACAGACGGTTTTTTTATTGGGTGCAAATCATCTAATGACTTCTCTCGCTCTGGGTGGAGCGGGTAGGCGTGTCAGATTTTTACTGACTAAAACCACACTTGTGTCCTTCAGTTGCCCTTTGCGTTCTAGGGGAAAAATAAAATCTAAAGAAAAAAAAACGTGATGAATAGGCGGATAGACTGATTAGTATTTATATTAGTATAAATGTGTAAATTATTGACGGCTTAAGACGCCTACATGGCGAATTATGAGAATTATATGAAATATTAGCTAAATTTAATGAGGCTGACTCCGTAAGCCGTGTCAGATATCGCCTTTTAGAGATTAACTGATGTTTTAATTTGTTTGATTTGCTTAAGCTGCACAATTAACAAGGCTTTTAAAAAATTTCATGGGTGACATTTAAAATAATAAAAATAATGTTAAATCTGCATAATGTTTAAAAAATATTGTTTTTTTAACTCTTAAACCGTTTATGTCGGATTAAGCCGACAAATATTGTCGTGTCTGACCCTGCGGAAAACCAGGGTCGTATATTTATGACCAAATATATGGAGCGGTACCTGTTGATCGAAAGAGTTACCGCAGTCCTGGAACGCAAAGGGCAACTGAAGGAACGTAGGTGGGATTCAGTCAGTAAAAGTCTGGAACTCCTTAACTCCACCCAGAGCGGGAGAAGTTATTAGATGATTTTCCACCCCAAAAAACAACGTTTTTTTTTAAACTGAGAGTGAAATAGTAATATTTTTTTTAACTACTTTCTTCCAGAAGCTTCGTCCACGTGAAAGTAGGTTTATCCAAATAAACTTCGGACTCTCATTTTGCCCTCTTCATGCTTCTTCATTGAGGCCAAAAGATGTCCACTGTTGGACATATCCCTCCCCCCCGTCGTGCTTACCTGCGTCATAAAAGGAAACCTTGTGCAAACTTTCACGCACCTAGTCTTAATAGTTTCGGCTGTGCGTTGATATATCAGTCAGATTCTCCTTTTATATATAGATATAGATAAATATAGATCTTTTACTAGGTACTTATTATTTTCCTTACACATTAGTCTACGTGGAATATAAAAAACATAGTTACGACTTTCGTGTAATAGCAATGTTTCTCATGTCAGACTTCAATTAGGAACTGTCTAGCCATAGTGCACTTCAAATCATTACCAACAATGTGTGATGTTTCAGGAATATACTAGAACAGGGATGGGGAATCTTTTAACCGACTTCAAAAAGGAGGAGGTTGAATGTGTTTTCTTTTATGTATGTTCACCGATTTCTCGATCAATTGTGGACCGATTTTGAAAATTTATTTTTTGTTTGAAAGTTTATGTTTCCGAATGGGTCCCATAAAAATATTTTTTTGATCTGATCATGAACTTCGAAGTTATGGAACAGAACTCTTCATAGGATCACAGCATACCGTCGTAACAAGTTAAATTTGTTTTGACTTTGACTGATTAAAAAAAGAGAGGGAATATAATCGAACTGATCTGATGATGAAGCCTGAAGTTAGGCACCGGAACTCTGTAATAAATTAATTTAATCTAACCGTGTTTGGGATTATTAGAATTGTCATGAGATGCACTTTGGCTATAAGGTATTTAAATTTGACTGAGGGGTACTTTTTAGTGGTGGTATCATAACAAAAAAGTGTAAATTAAAAAAAAATACAGCCAACTTCATTGTAAAAAAAGAAACACTGAAAAGTGCAAAATAACTTTAATTTTGTAGAAACACCGACTTCCGAAATTACAGTTATTTTACACTTTTTAGTGTTTTTTTTTTTACATTGAAGTCGGTTGTATTTTTTTTTTATTGCATAACATATTGACAGCATCACTCACTTTTGTATTTTTTTTTATTGATATAAACTTGTGCTTGACTGCGATCCCACCACGCCTCACCATCAGTGATGCAATCGTTGATGGTGAGGCGCACTATTTTATTAAGAGCCTATTCACTCTAGCCTTGAAGACACCTAAATTATAATTAGACGGGAAGACCACAGCAGGCAAATTGTTCCAGTCACTCGATGGTATTATTTTCATTGCTGATATTATTTCCATTCCTGCGGTACGGGGCGTTTAAGACCTCGTTTGAAAACTATCATTATAACGGTAAAGGGCTTATTAGGCCCCGTAACTTTAAGAAACTAAAAGCTTTTTTGGCTAAGTGCGGTACGAGGACAAAGTTATCCCATATATCGTCATCTTAAGTAGATACACCACTGCATTCTGTTTTAATAGCATCTTAGGTATATATTCATCACTTTTCTAAATTAAACCAAATTGAATTTAGTTACGGCCTCCGTACGGCAGCGTAAGGAAGACATGTACGAGGCGTATTAGGCCTCGTTCTGCATTGAACATGTAAAAAACACTAAAAGTGTTTGTGTGTGCAAATTATAGTTAAGTAATTAATTTACTGGCAACAAGTCCAGTGATGGTCCAGTATTTAAGGGACTCGTCCCTCATGCATTTTTATTTATTTAAACTTCATGCACTGTAGTAGGTACATAGGCGGACTTTATGCCACAAAGCATTTTCTACCAGTCATTGGGTTAAAAAAGACAACACTGGTTGGTATGCACAATAAATAAATAACAGAAGAAATTAAAGTTATTTTGCACTTTTCAATGTTTTTTTTTTACTTTGAAGTCGGTTGTATTTTTTTTGTAAAAAGTTTTTTATTTTACACTTTTTAGTTATGGTACTACCACTAAAAAGTACCCCTCAGCCAAACTTAAATACCTTATAGCCAGAGTGCATCTACATAGCAATTCTAATAATCCCAAATACGGTTCCCCTCTACTTTCAGTCAGTCATCGACTACACTTATAAACAAAGCAATTTTACTTGTTACGACGGTTCTGCTGTGATCCTATGAGGAGTTCTGTTCCATATCTTCGAAGTTCATGATCAGATCATAACAATATTTGTATGGGACCAACTCGGAAGCATAACCTTTCAACAAAAAAAAAAAAAAAATTATATCGGTCCACAATTGACCGAGAAATCGGTGAACACACATAAAAAAAAAAACATATATTCAACCGAACATATAACCTCCTTCTTTTAGAAGTCAGTTAAAAAGACAACACTGTGGTAGGTGAGTACAATAAATAAATAATAGATATTTTAAATAGAATTAAGTATCATTATAGTATGTGTTGATTGATTTTACATAGAATAAAAAGCAATTCTGAGCCCAACATTTTATCGTACGACTATACCTTTCTGAAGGTTTGCGATTCCTGTACTTACTAGAACATCTAGAACTTTCCACGTAACTCTGATTCTCACACTTTACGGTTGACAGTTAGGTATATTTTATTTAACTTATAACAAGTTTCTGAGGGAACCGAGTCGGTTTTAGCGTCATTACTATCATAAAAACCGGTCAAGTGCGAGTTGGACTCCAGCACCGAAGGTTCCGTACAAACTTACCTATGTAAATAGTTCGGTCCCCGATGATTTTTCTGAATCGCAGAAAAGTAACTATGTGTTTTATTTATTCTGTTTAATCTTCATGAAACACAAAAGTACAAAAGCGGACTTAATGAATTAGGCATTCTCTATTGCAGTCAACCTAGGGTGGCGAAGAGACAATATGGTAGGTGATTTTTGGAGTATTTTTTATTTATGTACTTAAAAGTTTACAGTTTTCACACTTTTTTCTTTACTTGTGCTATAAGACCTTCATTCTCGCCAAATTTGAGGCCTTTAGCTCAACGGTGTGCGGGTCGATTCCTTGCTAGTGTCAAATCAAAATATGCGCTTAAACAGAACAATTATTTGTATTTAAGTATATATATATTATTGTATTCCTTTTCTATCCCTTTATCATTAAGTTGTACCTACCATGTTTTCTTGCTGCGCCACCCTAAGGTCGACTGGTAGAAAATGCCTAAGGCATTAAGTCCGCCTTTGTAAGTACAGTGTTTATTACTAGTGCATAAAGTTTTAATAAATAAATAGCCTTATTTTTAGATTATGTTGACTTAGAAATTTAATTTTTTCACTGTCCTAAGGGGTAGTATACCTGAGAATTCGATATTATCAGCTGAATACCTCCACACGTCCCTGAGAGAAAAAGTAACCCTATATGGGTTACATTTTTGCAGACCGAATTTAGGTACGAAACCCTAAAATCAGGCGAAACACAAGCCATTGAGAGTAAAGTTCAGGGAGTTTCTCTGGATTGCCTATAAATTAACCTTGGCTGCCTACTTGAGGAATAATTGGTTTTCGAATACAAAGTACGTGAATGAGTTTTCTTGAAGAGGTTTCAGATGTGTTGTAGAGCAATACATATAATATGTAAATAATGTGAGTGTGGTACATGATTATAATTTATTAGTTGACTTAACAAAAATTATGCTTTCTTTTTTATTAGCCAGAATAGCACATGGGATATTTTTTATACCGGGATTATAGTCATAATGTATGCATTCTGACACCAGAATGTGACTTGTTTGCTGGGAGATGGATAGATATGTGTCGTGTGCGAATGAAAGATTAGTTTTAACATTGTTTTATTTGTTTTGTGTGATGTATTGTTTTAGTATAAATGTACATGTATATTGTTTTTATTTGTAAATATGTATGTTATTATTTTCTAGGGTTTCGTACCTCAAAAGGAAAAAAACTGGGCAAGTGCGAGTCGGACTCGCACACTGAGGGTTCCGCACAAACTTACCTATGAAAACAAAACAGTTTAATTCCCGAATTGAGTTACGAAGATTTTTCCGATTCGCAATTTTTTTTTTTTCTGACGTATCTACAAATTTAGAGTTTTCAGATGTTTTCCTATACTTGTGTTATGAGACCTTGCTTCATGCTAAATTTCAGAATTCTAGGCCAACGGAAAGTAACCTATAAATTTTGATTCCCTGGCGACATAAACGGCCGTATTTTTGTTTTCCTTTAACTCAGTTGTTTGATTTTTTTACAGCTTCAAGGGACCGCAGACCTAATATGGTTTTAATTTCAACGCGATACCTCCACGCGTTCCCAAGATAAAAGGTCTTGACAGACAGACAGACGACAAAATAAATAAATAATATAGGTAATAATCTTACAAAGACTGTTGGTATTAGTAAAACTTGCACTTACTTTTAGGAAGTAGGGCACAAAAGCTCTGTTGCAACATCTTGAAACCGTCCCGAGATGCCTGTAACTACGCTCAAGAGAACGCCTCAGGTGGCCTTTTATTTTCGCGCAAGCACACCTTAATTGCTAATTACCAGATTAAATCTAGACTGAAACTAGAATTATCAGAATTAGGTTGCTTTTGGTGCCAGGTAGCTAGGCGGAGCGAGGATTATGTAGCGGCGGTGAGAAAATGTGTGACTGTATCTACCAAAGCTGTGCTGTGTGAAAATGTAGAGTAGGCCAATGCTTTTTAATACACTTACTCGAAAACATGCTCTTATCCCAACGCTTTTAGGCACGCAATAGACTGTTTTCCGCACAAGTGCAGAAAAGTGCTCATGCTCTCCCCGCCACAATGTTATTACATTTATCGTATCAGGCTGGGCGCGCGTCGACCCCCACGAGTCACCTATCAACCCCCGTTTATTCATTTCTTCGTAAGTGTATTGAAAAAAAAAACGTTTGATACACGTGCAAATTTGTCACTGCAGCCCTCGGCCTCGGCGCCATAACACACTCGCCTACGGCTCGTGCGAATTCCGCCTCGGTCGCAATGACAAACTTTCTGCACTTATATCAAAATGTACTATTTCAGTCGTGCGCGCACAATAGAGGTTTTATTATTCTATTCCTTCCTTCTACATTCCTCATACGCATCTTCCCTGGCACACATCTCTCGCTTTATAACACAAATCCTCAGCTCCGCTTGCCTTTTTCTACAAGCTGCGCAATTATTTTTTTGAGTTAGGAAATCATCAACAACGGGGCTCTGGATGGAATGAGAGGGAGTGTCAGACTTTTACCGACTTAAACTCACCCAGGTTAAGTTATGTCAGGAAAATGAATTGTTCTCATTGGTTGATTTATCCCTCATGTACGTACAGCCTAGCTACCTCGCACATTTCTAGTTGAAAAGTACCTTAAAATGAGAATTACTAAAATGATAGCTCTACAATTTTATGAAGTTCTGTCCCAGTTTCGCTGATGTCTTCATGTAACTAGAGGAGTATAGTTTCATACTCATGTAGGTACATATTTAAGTTCTAAAACTTTGCGGTTTATTAACAGTTTTCAGATGAAACTCATAGTGCTGGGAAAATGATTGTTATAATAAAAGTAGATGTAAAGGTGAAAGAAAATCTTTATTTTGATTAAGAGTTTAGGTGAAATGTATGGATAAAATGTATAGATCTTTGGTTAATTTTGTACGTGTAGGTTATTTATCGAAAATCATCATTTTTGAGGTAGGAAATCTCCCACACTAGGGTGGAAAAGGAGACTTTTACTGATTAAAACCACACCTGTCATCTTTCAGTTACCCTATGCGTTCTAGGACCACGGGCTTTCTATTCATAAATTCCCAATGGCCCCAGCGGGCATCGGCCCTGCTAGGCCCTTCGGTTTTGCCGAAATTTCTTTGAAGGGCGCGTGGAATTCTACGCGCCGTCGACGACTTGGGCTCGGCTTGACCGTGATCGGTAGTCGGAGTCAGGGTCACGATGGCTGGGGCGTGAGGATCTCCGTTCCCTCACGCTTGCGGCTATCTTCTTCGGTAGCATTACTGCTTCGTAGAAAGAGGCGACCGCCGCCCATTCCCTCTCGCTCCGAACCATGGCCTGTACCAGAGCCCAGTGTCAGTGGTCGCCGCTGCTGATCGCCTCCAAAAGACACGTGTCTCTTCCGTCTGAATCCGGTGCAGGAACCTCCCGAAACCGAGACTCATTTGTGCTTCGAAAAGCACGTCCAGCTGTCATTTGAAGATCGTTACAGCTGCATCTGCTTAGACTTTCAACTAAACCCAATTTAGTAGTAAATAGGCTGAGAAAAGACAACCAGCAGCCTAACCATCGAGGAAGAATTTTCTGCATAATTCATGTATATTCTAATAGGAGGTTATACCTAACATAATTTCATGCCTAAATCTGTGACAATCAAGCATGAGCAACTATCTTCCCGCGGAAATTCAAATTCCGAACACAAGATGTTCGTGTTCGAGTCAGCCAGTGTCGGTGGAAACTTTAAATTTGAATGTGGAACGCTAAACTTTCAAAATGGCGACTGACGACTGGGACCTGTGCAGTTGAACTAATGTGGATTCTATTACATTCAAGATCTAGTTTTAAAGAACTTTAATGGAACGGTTTAGGGACGTTTTGGCTGGATTGATGCGTCCATCTGTGGGTGGGTGACCGGATCATCTTCGGAAAGCACGTCAAGCTATTGGTTCTACTATCATATGCAAAGAGCCATTATATGTCAAAAGGTACTTATTTCTTGTCACCAATGTCTTGCCAAGTAATACCGCGTTGCAGTAGAACTACTGTTCTATCTCACCACATCGAGTGGGCCTTGGACGCGTGTGTAGATTCACGTACACTATTTTTTCTGTGTGCGTAAATTCGCAAATTCGCAGCGCATGGTGTCATAGAAAATAGTTTTAAATGCACACAGAAACAATATGCACACATACACACATACATCCAACACCAATCCGGCCTTCGTGAAACAGTAGGATCTATACTTACCCAGGTGTGGCAAGTTCTTTTGCAAACTTATGATGTTTAATAATCCAGTGACATAAACTTAACACAAATCCTCTTTGCTAAAAATAATCGAAAATTATGACGTCAATAAAATCCTGAGTATCGCTTCGGTATTCATTAATTTTTTTACATACCAAGTGAACTAAAAATATATTCAACGTAGTTAACCATAACTATGCCATTTCAGATTGCATAATATACTAGAATCCCTTCAGGAATATCTGCCCGAAAGCTGGGACAGGTTTTTTTTTAGGTGGGAAAATCATCCAATGACAAATCCCTCTCTTGGGTGGAGCGGGAGATAGTGTCAGACTTTTACTGACTAAAAACCCACTCCTGTTCCTTCTTTGCCTTCGTCCCAGGGCCCCGGGTTTCACTTTCACACTACCCGTGGCTCCAGGCTTAGGCTTCGACCTTGTTGGGCCCCTACGATTTGCTGACATATCCTTGAGGCGCGCGTGGAACAGTAGGCGCCGTCGACGACTTGGGCTAGGTCCGGACGGTTACCGGACGGTCGGACGGCGAGCCACCCATTGCTCGCCGTCCGCAAGCCCGCGCCTACAGGTACCTTTTCCTGGTGGGAACACAGCACTCAGTCAATGAATGGAACTCTCTGCCAGTCTTTAAAGCAAAAGTAATTTAGGTTAGCTCTTTCTTTGTTACTCCTCACACTTTGCTTGCCATCAGGTGAGATTGTGGACATGAGTAGGCACCATCATAGGTTAATGTCAGTTGGATTGCCCCCATAATTTTCACGATGAAAATATAACATAACTGGGGAAACATAAGGGTGGGTTAACCCCTAAAGCCTCCTCAGAAAGTAGGGTTTACAGACGTGATGTTACAGTATGTTGGAAATGCACCACAACTACTATTTCCAACGACCAACTGCATCCGGGAATTCTTCCTCAAGGACTTTTTTTTTGCAGGAATTAGGTATCTAAGTAGGTCAACAACACAGAGGAGAGTAGCCATGGAGTAACAACTTGTAACCGCATACGAGTAACTGTGAGGCAAAACATGTCATAACAAAAATATAATCACCTGCTAAGTTAATCGTTTCATAGATCACGTTATTGATTCAGCAATTGTCAAATGGATGCCTAATTTAATTAATAGGTAGACTTCGAAGAGCGTAAGTCTGATTTTTGTAAGTACCTACATACTTAAAAAGTACTTTCAAAATCAATTCGCAAGATCATTTTAATGACACTCGTTGTCAAAAACTTGTCAATATGTAGAGAAATCAAGGTATTTCTGATAAATTGGAACTGCGATCCGAATGCGAACTTTCATTACTTGAATAAGGGAATCGACCCTCCAGAAACATTAGTTATTTCTGATACATAAATATTCTTACTCATGCAATATACCTAAGCTTGAGTTATCTAAGAACTTTTTTTATTTTTATTGATATAAACCAGTGCTTGACTGCGATCCCACCTTATGGTAAGCAGTGATGCAATCATTGATGGTGAGGCGCACTAGTTTATTTCACTCTAGCTTTGAAGACACCTAAATTATCGTTGGTCTGGAAGACCGCAGCAGGCAAATTGTTCCAGTCCTTCGATGTACGCGGTATAAACGACGAAGCAAAATGCTTATTCCGGACCGTTGAAGTTGCAACAACGTAAGGGTGGATACTCGCCGTACATCGGGTTATCCGATGGTAGAAAGGAGATGGCGGAATCAAGTCATGCAATTCTGCTTGGGGGACCCCAAGCTAGCGAGTGGTGCGGCATTGTTCGAAAGATTTATCGTGAGTACCAAAGGAAACTGAAAGAACAAAGGTGGGTTTTAGTCAGTAAAAGCTGACAGTCTATCTCGTTCAAACCAAAGCGGAAGGGGATATATGATGATTAAACAAAAAAACAGTGTTCGCCTGCTACGTATCTGACAGTACGGTTAGTCTAATTTCTTCATTTGTGTATAGATCTGTGGCTCGCACTCCAGGGGACCAGGGCCAAACCCTTCAGTTTTATTGCAACGCGAGATGAGCCATAAAAATGTAATGCCCTTATTCATAAAGTATAGAAGTTGTAGAAATAAAAAATGTTGTAGTTGAGTTGTCTTGTTTTATTGAAGGGAGAGTTGTTGAGTTACACACTTAGGGACTTTCTTATTTTAAATGTTTCCTTTCTACAATACATTTCAACCAAACTGAAAAATAACTTACAAGATTAAAAAAACTCACTTTATTATCTGGAATTGCAGAATTTTTAATTTTGTTACTTCTTAGTTGGAAAAATGTTACGGACAGCATAGAAATTAATAAAATAAAAAAAATCGCGGTTTCGTGGTGCTTCTTGATAACGACATCGCGTTTTTTTTTTATTGTGTTGAGAAGCTTTTAGAAAATTTATTGTTAATGCTGTGCCGAGTTTAAGCTTAGATTTGATTGATGTAATTACTTATTATTGTCACACTGGAAAAAAATAATATCTGCAATGTCTTAGCCTAAAATCGTATGACGTGACAAATATCTATTTTATTAAAGTGGTTTCTACATGTACTTTTGAGTAGTAGGTACAGGGTAGTAATACTACTATTTCGCGAATAGGGACACGTACCCTACTACGTGTACGGTACACGATCCCCAGTCACCATAGGTAGGAGCGGGTTCGGACGGGTATCTCACCGTCCGCCCGTCCGGGAAGGACCGAGCCCAAGTGGTGGATAGCGCGTGATCCAAGGAGCCCAATAGGGCCGATGTCTGCTAAGGCCACGGGGGATTTCCAAGAAGGAAATCCGTGGTCCTAGAACGCTAAGAGCAACTGAAGAACACAGGTGTGGTTTTAGTTAGTAAAAGTTTGACACGCCCTCTCACCCACCCTAGAGCGGAAAGGTTGATTAGATGATATCCCACATAAAAAAGGTTACGCACCTATTTAAGTGTAGATTTTGCAACCAATAATCCTTTGCCACATGAAAAAAAAAAACAACAAAGCGTATAAATTCACTTTTCGAACCTCTCCTGCTTTCTTCGTTAAACGAAATCTTTTGTTATTGACAGGCAACGGGAAGGTAATGCATAAATAAGTGTCTTTACTCCACCTCCTCGCGTCTGCAAGGTTGCAGGCAAAGTCGGGGGGCGCTAAACTGCGGCAGAGTTAGCGGCTGCAAATCGACCATTGCGTCGCGTAACTGCTTCGACAACCGCCGCGGTGTTGTGACCATGATTGTGGAATATTTAGGATAGTGAGAAAACCTGGGTATTTCATTCTTACCTCTTATCACCAGCAACTATAACATTAGTTTTAGTATATGCGAAACCCGAAACACATGTCTAGTATTTTTATGTAAAGAATCAATGTATGGAATTTCATAACGGTATCACGAAAAATCGCAAAGTTATAAGCTTTTTATGTCAGCAAAAATACATAGTCGCCGGGCCATCCGGGCGACTGAGGGGTTGTTTTGCACTTGCACCCAGCTGCTTGCTGGCGCCTAATACCCGCTATAACCCGCCGTGACATGTATTTAGTGTCGGTGGTGTCCAACTTGTGACCTTTTTAAATAATTTTGGGAAAAAATATAACATGGTGTAAAAACTATTGGAATCCATTCAGTTAGTTACTGATTGTGAACAGTAAACAATATCGCGGGCTTGCGGACGGCGGGCAATGGGTGGCCCGCCGTCCGACCGTCCGGTAACCGTCCGGACCAAGCCCAAGTTGTCGACGGCGCGTATTGTTCCACGCGCGCCTCAGGGAGATGTCAGCAAATTGTAGGGGCCCAGCAGGGTCGAAGCCTACTGGGGCCATGGGTAGTGGTGGTAGTAGACCCTGGGACGAAGGCAACGAAGGAACAGGAGTGGGTTTTTAGTCAGTAAAAGTCTGACACTATCTCTCGCTCCGCCCAAGAGCGGGATTTGTCATAAGATGATTTTCCCACCTGAAAAAAAAAAAACAGTAAACTAAATTCCTATAAAAAACTGCTTTAAACGCCATCTGTTTGCTGAGCGCTAACTTTGCCAATTGCGTTAAAAACAGTTTTTTGAAGAATTTCGTTTAGTGATGGTATTGGATTAAAGGTGCAATTCAGGTTTCGCATTTAAAACAAAAAATAATATTGTCTAAGAGATATCGTCTGTACGATACTGGAATTGATGGACGCTACTAATGGAAACAAATTTGAAACTTCCAGGGCCTTACCATGATCTGTTAAAATGTCAGCCGTGTGAGCGAGAAAGACGGATCGAGCCGTACATCCTTCCTATATAGCTCCATCCCTTTAACAGTTCAGTTTATGTCGTGAAATGGATCCACCTTAAGAGCTCGTGTGGTAGGGCCTCCAGTATTTCCCGCTAGAAACGCACTGGCCACTGTAAGCAAGCAGTTGCAAACGGTGAGGAACGATGTCTGCGAGGGTTGCAAGATTATTAATAAATAATAAATTTATTGAATCATTGTTACAAATGGTACCTTAAATTAAATAATCTTAATGTATTAATAGGTCTGTAACTAATTGCGGGCTTCAGTTGTGTAGTATACGGTGGTCCCCAAACTAGGCGGCGCCTGTATCTTGGGGACCGGAGTTGAATATGGTAAAAATAAAATAGCTTTTTGCCACTGGAGAATGTAACAAAAGAAACATAAAAAGAATATAAAAAAATAAAATTCAAAATTAAAACAAGATAAAAGGAGATCGAAGTAACTTAAGCCAAAAAAATAAAAAAATAAAAGTAGAATTAAAATTTTGCTGAACCTTGCACAGAACTTACAAAGTCTTAGTAAAAATTAAGTTAAAACTAGGGTGTGGCTGTGTGAGTGTGGTGAGTAGGTATGGGTGTGGTGTGAAGAGGTAAGTGTGGTGTGTAGGTGCGAGTGTGGTATGTAGTATTGAGTGTGGTGTGTAGGTGTTAGTGTCTGTGATGGGATTCCGAGTGTGAATTAAATGACGTGAGAAGGTTTTTTGAATCATCATAAGTAAGTCCTAAAAGCCATTTTTTGACTGTTTTTTTACACATTGAGAGGGTGAGTGTTTTTGTATCGCAGGGTAAACTACTATTGACCTTGTTATAAACGAAGGTGTGTAGGTAAGCGGGGCATCGACTAGCTAGAAGAGAGGTTGTTCGTTCCACCGGTATATGAAAGACACGTTTGGAGGTTAGTGAGCGATAGTCTGATCGGAGCTTTATGATTTTATGAGTACGGAGAAATGCATTGAGAATGTACAATTGACGAACACGTAAAACTGGAAATTCACTGTACAAGGAGTCTGTAGGGAAGAAGAATGATTTTTTTAGTAGAACCTTTTTAACAGCTCTCTGTGCCCTTTCGAGCTCAATTATTGTAGTCTTCCTAGCTCCACCCCAGATAGATATGCCATATTGTATAATGGTCTGGCATGTAAAAAATAATCCGTTCGCATTACGTCTATTGGGGTGCGGTCTCTCAATTTCTTAATTATGTGTATAAGTTTCCTTACTCGATCAGACAGGTGTTTGATGTGGGCTTTAAACGATAGATTCTCGTCAATCAGTAGACCCAAATAACGAATTGACTGAGTTCGGTCAATGTAGTCGCATGTACAGTCTACGTGTAAGGTGTTTGGATTGTTCAAACATGTATGAAATTTTAAAGCTTAGGTTGGGAGGAGGGCTAGAAGAGAGTGTTTTGTAAAATGGGATGTGTTTGGTTTTCTTTGTGTTGAGTGTTAGTAAATTGTGGTTGAGAGTTTGTGCAATTGTTGCTAATCCTTCTTCCGCAAGGTAGTAGACCTGTTCCCAGTTTCTACCATGGAATGTGATAACAGTATCGTCTGCGTAAGAAATTAGTTCTGCATTTTTTAGTTTGTGGTTTAATATGTCGTTCATATAGATAATATAGATATTCGAAAGAGTTATCACAGACCTGGAACGAAAAAGGCAACTAAAGGATAGTTTGATGTGATACCAGTCAAAAAGTACCTACTCGTTGAGTTAAAATATCGAGTACAAAAGTACATATCAGTGTCGAAAGGAAAAGTACTTAATACTACAAAGTATCTATCTGGTACTGTTTTTGTGTCCCTAAGTAGAAGATGGTAGCAGCTAAATGTCGTGGTAAAATACAATCAGTTAAGTCAGGCATTATCAGCATTTTCCAATCTTCGAAAATTCACATTAATTACAATTTAATAAGACAATAAAATCTACTTAATTCTAACTTGGTTTCATTCATTGTCAGCTAATTCCTTCCAGTTTTAGGAAACTGAAATACATGGCAAAATATAATTACTTGAATCCTGAAAAACCCTTAGATAGGTAGGTACTTAAAGAGAAAGTTTCAGTATTAACACCAATTTTCAGCAAAAATCCCAAAAAAATCAAAGGTAAGTCCGACATAATCTCGAATTCATAGTCCCCAGTGGCGAGTAGTAACAAAAGCTATTACCTGGCCGGCGCGACTCGCGAACTTGTGTGGAACGCCTTACCCCGGATTATCCCGCGCCGCGGCGCTAGCGTGCTAACACGAGTTTACGAACTGGCAGCCATTTTGTTTTAGAAACGTTGTGTTGGAATTGAGATTTTGTTAGACTAAAATAAAAATACCTGTTTTATTTCGAAATCAATATAAGAATCAAATGACCGTCCCGATTTATGAAATAGCTTTAGTACTATTTCACTATGACAATTGGTGGAAAATCATAGAAAGAAAGAAAAACTGTTTATTTACGCGAAATGACGCAATCTTAAAACTAGCTAACAAGCATAATCAATAGATAGGGAAGATATGCGTCACATCCGCGCAAAACGGCCGAACGCTCAGCATAAAGCTGTGGCCTCACGCATAATGCGATGAGCTCACAGCGCTTCGCTGGTTTTCAGTATAGGCCGGTGGCGGTGCAGCGGTGTCGACATAAAGACGAGAAGAGGAAGAGGAACGGTGCAGTGTACAAAAAGATTTGGATAGAAAAAGGAAATCAAAATGAAAATAATTAAATGACTGCTACTGTTTTGGGTGGACCAAAAGGGAGAGCCAGACTTTTAATGATTAAAACTCACATGTGTTCCTGCAGTTGCCCTTTGCGTTCCTGGATCGCTGTAACTCTTTCGAGCAATCGCTTAAGTCTGGCAGGTATCGGCCCTTAGGTCCTGTCAAATTCGCTAACAGCTCTATGAGCCGCACGTGGACAAAGTCAAAGTCAAAAGTTTTTATTTCACATAGGCCTACAAGGGCACTTATAAAACGTTAGAAGTTAGTGCACGGTTCCAAATTGGTCGTTTCCTATGGAAAAGAACCGGCAAGAAACTGCATGGTTACTCAAAAAAGTGGTTGTTTACAATATTTTCATATTACAGTATTAATAGACATTATGTAAGACAACAACGAAGGACAACAACGTACTTTCGACCATAAATAGGAAAATTGCCCATACGCAATTCTGCATACAAGTATTATTTTATTTGTCATGCTAAGTGCATAAATGTTAATTATCATAGACGGTCTATGATAAATAATTAACATTTATAAATAAATTTACTTACAGTAACTTGTGAATATTGCTCACTCAACTAAGAATTTATGTATTTGAACTGTTTCACAATAAATTTAACTTAGGTTTAACATTAAACATGAGTTATTTATAACAGCAATAACAATATTTTGTAGTTATATAATGTCCATACCTATTCAATAGTTAATAAAGGCAAATAATGAAGTTAATAAATGAATACAAACGACTTATTTTGTTTAAACTATTGTACTTATAAGATAAAAGCAAAAACGTCCTTATTTGATATTTCAGTGGTGAAACGGATGAAAAAAGATTGCACGTAGCGGAGATAAGAATGTTAAGATGGATTTGTGGTGTGACAAGAATAGATAAAGTGAGAAATGAGTATATTAGGGGAAGTTTAAAAGTGGCGCCAATGACTGAAAAGTTGAAAGGAAATCGTTTATCTTGGTATGGTCATGTGAAGAGGAGGGATGAAGCGCATGTTGCTAAAAGAGTTATAAATTTACATGTGGATGGATGGAGAGGGAGAGGGAGGCCAAAGAAAAGATGGATGGATTCTGTGAGAAGTGATATGATAGAAAAGGAGTTGGTGATAGCGTGACGAGTGACACGACAGAATGGAAGAAAAAGACGTATTGTGTCGACTCCAAATAAAACGGGACAAGGGCAGGAATATGATGACTGGTATGTAGAACCCCGCAAAACTCCGTTAAAAAGACAGGATCCTCCGAGCAGACGGGTGCTATGTCCGGTCTGGGTGAAGGCGGCGGCCGGACGCGTGAGAAAACGGACATCCTTACGCCCCAGCTGCCGAGAGCCCGACCCTTATTTCCAGCCACCGTAGGCGTGGGCTTGCAGACGACAAGCATTAGGAAACTCGCCGTCCGGCCTTCCGGTAACCATCCGGGCCAAGCCTAAGTCGTTGACGGCGTGTAGTGTTCCACGCGCACCTCAAAGAGATGTCAACAAAACCGTAGGGGCCCACCAAGGCCGGCAAAGCCTACTGGATTGACTTTCGAAAGGGGAATCCGGTGTCCTGGAATGCTAGGCAAAGAAGGAATATAGGTGTGGTTTTAGTCAGTAGCCAGAGAATCATTGATTGATTTCCGACCTTAAAAAAAATCATCTTGTCTGGGCAGCTACCTGATAGTTGACGTTCGGGTAATCGCTACGTCCCTCTAGAGGGGCGCGGCAGGCGAGTTCGGGGCTTCGCCCCCTGCTCGCGGCATCAATTGGCACCCGCAACAACGGGTGCTTCTCTATGTCGCCATATAGGCTAAAGTATTCGTGTTTGGGTGCAGTAAGAGCGCCGTGACGCTGTTTATAACACAGCGTTGCTACTTCGAGACACCAGACCCCGCCAGGTGGGACTCCCAGCTGCCCAGGGGAGGCCTAGCGAGAGACGACCTTCGACGAGAGTGCCGACTTTGGTGGCGCTCTCGTCGACCGGCGGCCAATTTTAGTTGGCCATATCATGAAATGATCAATTTCTATGATCTGGCTACGACATAATATATGTCCCAATAGCGCGGAGAACTCTATTAACGCGATGCAAGATTTTGTAGTTTTAGTTTCTATAAGTATTAAAAAAGCACAAGTTTGTATGTATGTATATGTATGTGTATGTCTGTTTAGAGGTTTGCGGAACAGGGTATAAAGTCCTACAACCTCCGTTAACTAAGGAGGATCCTCCGACCAGACGGGTGAAATGTCTGGTCCGGCCAGTTGTTCAATAGAGGTTTGCGGGATTTTACACCCTGTTCCGCAAATCTATAAACTGACGTAAAGCCGCAGTTTAGGTACCTCATCTGTAACTCCTTCACGTTCAAACGTCTGATGGAATTTTAATGAAATTTGGCACACAGGTAAGCTATGTCCTAGAATAGGATATGGGATACTTATAATTCTGACAATTATTATGTTTCCTAGGATAATTTTCTACTCACAAGAGTCACAAGCGAGCGAAGCCGTTGGCAAAAAACATAGTCTACACTAATATTTTAAAGAGGAAAAGTTTTTATTTTTTTTGTTTGTAGGACGTAATCTCTGAAAGTACTAGTTCAATTGCTAAATTTTTTGCACCGATAGAAAGCTATTTTATTCGTGAGTGACATAGGCTATATTTTATGTACGAGTAGGTACGTGGGCGAAACTGCGAGCAAAAGCTAGTCTTCAATATAGCCATATTTTTAGAAAAAACCGGCCAATTTTAAGAACTTCGCGAGTCCGACTCGCACTTCACACTCGAGCACGAAGGATTCCGTACAGTCCTTGGCCCCACTTAAATATTTATTTTTAGTATTTTTTGTAATACTGACAACAAAAATACATCATCTGTGAAAATTTCAACTTTCTAGCTATCACGGTTCATGAGATACACACAGATAACGGACAAACGGACAGCGGAGTTTTTTTTTTTTATTATGTGTAGGCTCGTGTTTGACCACTTTCTCGCCTGATGGAAAGCGATGATGTGGCCGACGAAGAAGAAGAAGTCTTAGCAATAGGGCCTCGTTTTTACTCTCCCTTAAAAAGCAAAGGTTGTTTTAAATGTTGTGTTATTTATTATTAAAGGTAGTAAATCATTAAAATGATATTAATGAATACAAGAATGATGTTTGAGTTTAGCATGAAACAATACTTAGCTTTAGCGGAATCCAGAATGATCGATGGAATTGCGGACGACAATTTGAGAGTGATGCTCGTATTATCGAAGTCACTCGATATAATTTAGACATAGGCATCTATCACCTTTGATTGGCAAAATACAACCTGTGTTAAGTTTTTTTGATTTATTTCGTTCTAATACCAAAAACTAATACCACTTGTATTTTTTTAATCATATTTATTTTCCATTCTGATCGAATATCAACAACTTGAATTCGGTACAGTCAGCTCAGTCAAAACTAATCAAAATAAATTTTAAACAGGACTCCATACAAACTCCAGTGGTATTTACTTGGTATTAAAATGGAATAATCAATCAGTTAATCAGTTTTTTAGTTTTGGTTTACCTATCTTTTAAAATATCCTATAACTAAAAGAATATGGCTGTTATCACCATGCCTAGAAAACTGATTCTTTTTCCAGTAATAAAATAATAAAAATACACATACAGTATATTTACATAGGCTGCAGATATATTCATATATATATATATATATATATAAAAGGAGAAATTGACTGACTGACATATCAACGCACAGCCGAAACTACTGGGATTAGGAGCGTGAAATTTTGCACAAGGGTTCCTTTTATGACATAGGCGAGCACTAAGAGAGGATTTTCCAAAATTCACCTCCTAAAGGGATGAAGTGGGGGTCCAAAGTTTACTTTTACGCGAGCGAAGCCGCTGGCAGAAGCTAGTTACATAATAAAATGAATCCATAACGTAATGAATATGCCTTAGGGAAACTTTATTTATTTGATAATATCTAGTGTATGGTTAAGAAATAAAAAAAAACCGTGTGTGCACCACACAACAGAAGTTTACCCCACAATTTATAGTTTTTGTAAGCATAGTTATCTCGGATTTCTAAGAATTTTTCATCATTGTAATATTGTCCGGAAACCTATCGATTATGGTGGGTCCTGCTAAAGCTATTGATTTTTGTATTCATTAATATAGTTTTAATGATTCTAGCATTAACATAACAAAAGGTTTAAAATGAGTGTTGCAACAGAACTATGCTTCCGCTTCTGCAGAAGTTCCGCAAGCTTTTTCACTTCCGTTTCCGTTTCTGGTTCCGCAAACTTTATAACAGAACTCTTAACAGAAGGATACTACGAGGAGCGTGGGGGTGGGGGGAACTAAAAATTATATTTTTCTTCATAGTATTAACACTTCCGTTTCCGATTCCGCTAAGATTTACTTTGGACATCTGTTTCCATTTCTGGTTCCGTTACGACACTTTCGTTGCATCACTAATACATACAAACTTTTGCCTTTATAATATTATTATGATTAGTTGCCACCGCATTTAAAGGTTCCCACAAATAACTTACAATTATTTTACTAAAAGGAGAGACAATTTCAAAATAATGAGCATTATTGCAACGTGACCTTATGGAAAATGCTAGCCTAGCCTAGCCATGCTAAAGCATAGACATAGAGAATTGAGTGGAGCATTACCATTACAAAATTCACTTTTAAGAGACAATGTGGATAAAAAAGGTATTGGATACAGGTTTGGACACATTTTCCAATACCTTTTTTTGAGGGGCCAAATCATTAAATTACTTCTCCATCTCTGGATGGATTGGGAGGGAGTATCAGACTTTTACTGACTGAAAAGCAACTGAAGGAACGCAGGTGGGTTTTACCTGTGTTTCTTTAGTTGCCTTTTGCGTACCAGGGTTACAGTTACTCTTTCAAACAATTCCGCAGGCCAATTTTTCCAATATTCCTGATAATCTGACAACGCGTCACGAATCAGAATTTAAAAAAAATTCTCTATGTCTGTGGTCCAAACGTAATAACATCAATACATTGTGTTATTGCTCATTGCCTTGAATGTGTTTTTCCCTGTTTATCTAGTTTTCCTTTTTTTTTTTTTGCCGTTTTTTGTTACGGACGGTACAGAATCCTTCGTGCGCGAGTCCGACTTGCCCGGTTTTTTTTAATAAAAAAAAAAAAATTTACTTAACAATATCGCTCAAAAATTGAACTTCCTTTTTGACTACGTTTTACTTAAAACCACTCGCAATACCCCCGTCCATTGTTCAGAATAGCCGCCGCATACTGGGATTAATGTCGCGAAAGATTACAGCGGTCGCACGCATGATTTATACAATTTAACAAACCGGCCGCGGATTACCGAATTCACCGGTGTATGTAGATAATGGACGGCGCTCATTTACTACGGCGTACGGGCAATACGTGGATTGGCCGGTCGAAGTTAAAGTGGGATATGGTTGGAGTGAATTATACTTAGTTAAATATGTCATTGTGAATATGTTATCCAAGTGGTAATGGCCCCGACTTACGAGTTGTAGGTCGCGGGTTCAAGTTCAAAGCCAGCCAGGCGCATTACTTTGTGTAATTTATTTCATCACCATTACTCTCAAAAATGGTGAAGGAAAACATCGTGAAGAAACCGTCATCTCCAAGAACCAAAAATTCGAAGACATGTGACATTCACCAACCCGCACTGGGCCCGCGTGATGGATTACGGCCCGTTCCCTCTCTTAGAGAGGATTTCTAGCAGTGGGACCAATATTGGGCTGATTATGTTATCTACACTTCTACACTTGTGATATAATAAAGAGGTAAAGTTTGTTTTTTTGTTTGTAGGAGGTAATCTCTCAAAGTACTGGTTCGATTGCTAATTTTTTTCCACCCATAGAAAGCTGCTGTATTCCTGAGTGACATTTATTGAAGCCGCGGGCAAAAGCTAGTATTATGTAAGTTACTGCCTTACTGGGATAGGGTTAAGTATTTCTTTTAGGCATTCTGACAAGTTGTTCAGACGCAATTAAAAAGGCTGATGGTGGTAGCATGTAGGTTACTCAGCGATCCACGATGTAGATGACCCTTAGAACTTAGAAACGTGTCGGATTCGGTTGTAGAGGTAACCGGAATAGGGGGAAAGGATTTTTTAGGGAGGATCCTCTGTCCAGACGGGTATTATGTCTGATCCCATCAATTGTCCAATAGTTGATTTCGGGTTGTTGTATTTAAATTATGTATATTTTAATCGCGGGGAGAACTCTAATACCGCGATCTAGGATTTCGAATTTTTGTTCTAAGATTCAAAGCATTTTATTTCATACTAGCTGACTCGGCGATCTTCGTACCGCCTGATAGTAAGGACATTAATTGGCATTAGCAGAACAGCATAATTCATTTTCTAATGACATTTTAATTAGATATGGCGTTGTATTCGGAATTTTTTTCGTGATTTTTTCCATTTTTTTCCACTTATTAAACTACTACAGACTAATAGTAAGGATAACGCTATCTACTGGCATTACCAGAACAGTTTAATTCATTTTATATTGACATTTTAATTAGAGATGGCGTTGTATTCGGATTTTTCTCTCTCTGTGATTTATTTCATTTTTTTTCTCAACGTTTAAAACTTCCCTGGACTATCTTGAATATTTCGAGACCAAAATTAGCCAAATCGGTCCAGCCGTTTTTGAGTTTTAGCGAGACTAACGAACAGCTATTCATTTTTATATAAACCTATAGATAGATAGATAAACCATTTACAGGCACTTTTGAAATGTCTAGAAGTTAGTCAGTCAGAAAAAAAATTATGCTAATTGCACATTCCAAATTGCACGATCCTACAGTAAAAAACCCGCAGTTACACTTCCAAATCGAAGGACTGAAATAATTTTCCTGCTGCGGGGCTGCCGTCCGATTATAATTTAGGCGTCTTCAAGTTTAGAGGGAATAGGCTCGTAATAAACTAGTGCACCTCACCGTCAACGATTTCATCATTGCTGCATCAGGTGGGATCGCAGTCAAGCACATAACATTAATTAATTTAAAAAAAACAATAAGAAACGATGTTCAGTCACTGTAATCTACTGTAATGCTGTTCTCAATAGGCCCATTGAGAACAGCATAATAGTAGATGAACACAATACCGGGATCTCTACCTGTGACTCACGACCAGCGGCTGCATACATTTGACGTCCACACTAGGCGCGGGCAAAGGGTGTCATCTTTGCGATTGGAACATTTGCATCTGAATCACTGATATTTCGAACAGTGATATGTATAATTTGGAACATTTGGAACATCGGCTCAAAAGATACAAATGAACATTTAAAAACATCGACTCAAAAGATACAAACGGAACATTTGAAACATCGACTAACAAGATACAAACGGAACATTTGGAACAACGGCGCTAAAGATACAAACACAGACACTGACTGTTATGAATCGTGATTTGTTACGTTGCGCCATATACATCAACAGTTTTATTTAACTGAATTTTGATTTGAGATTAATTTAAAGCAGACGTTTTTAGTTCAGTTCATTAAAATTTACACTATTTACGTTTTAATTTAAATTTTAAAAAGACTGCAAGTCACTTAAAGTAAAGAGTGGTTTAGTGTTCCAATTGTTCCAAATGATGCATTTAAAACATTGCTACTGTTCCAATCTTTCGGAACACTAAAATGTTTCGGAACAGTGAGTCGGTTCAGTAAAGAGTTACACACGCCTAGTCGACACAAATGGACAGTGCAAAACTGGGAATCACACCGAGTGTTAAGGTGATTTTTTTCTTTTCATTTTTCTTTCTTTTCAAAAGTTCGTTTTGGTTTGATCATTTCGCCCCATCAGAGTTGATGGGGCGCCAAGTGGCTGGGCACCGCTGACAGCGCCCTAGTTACGGCACTGGATTGGTATTGACAGAAGTCTGCAAGTAGGTAACTTGCATGTTACAGATCACTATAGCATGCAAGTTAATTGCAGACTTACAATATACAGGCATGTGTATGGAAGCCTTTACATTGTAGTGGAAACAAAAACTTATAAATACTTTTATTTCAGTAGTAACACTTGTATAGGTACACTCAGTTTACACCTACAGTTTAACAGTCAACGATAGATTGACTGCACGACCATATTCTGTCAGTCAACAGCTCTGCATCTACGTCATATAAGTGGGGAAAGGGGCGCGTATAAAGTCAATAGATGGACTAATTTACAAATTGTGTCTGTTTAAAATTGTCTCATAAATATTTTGTAAATGTTTTTGAGGCAAGTTTTCAAACTATCAGCAAGTTAAGGAACCAAATTATCGTTACTAGTCAAATTGCGTACTGTTAAAAGCTTTAAAAGTCCGTGTTTACTTTAATAACTAAGATGGGATTATTCGATTTATTTGTAATAAATTAGGAATTGGCCCAAAGCGGCCCAGCCTCCCTAGCCAAGTTACAACCGTTTCGTTTCGATTCTCTTTCGTAGATCTCCTCAAGTCGGCCACGCCTCCAATTTCTTTGTTCTGACGTCATCTCAACGCTCAGTCACGTGGTCAGAACAAAGGAATAGGAGGCGTGGTCGCCTCGAGGCGATCGACAAAAGAGAATCGAACGAAACGGTTGTAACTTGACTGGGGGGGGGGGCAGAGCTGAGACAATGGTAGGAATAGAGGGATGCGTTTGAGCAGCAGTAGAACAGTACAGGCCAGTTATGACAAAGATGCTTCTTTCTTCATATATTGCTCTAGTAAACCGCCCCAGCTTTGCATGGGTGTTAGAAATCTTTGAAATTTCCTTTTTTTTTCTAACATATACATGAATTATACACGTAACCTAAACCTTCAAACTTCTAGACTAAACTAGGCACGAATACTTTATAGATATATTAGTTATTAATTAACTTAAACGACAAACGGACACATCAACTTGTTCTAAATCGTTTCATGAAAATCAATTAACTTCTTAAGAGGGTGGGTCCTTTTCTATCGTCAACATTGAGCATAGTTTAAAAGCTTATTGTTTCATCTAACGCAATCCAACGTGATGTTTGATGAAGAGGCAATGCAAGAGAGATAACGCCTGAAAACTCTGTTAGAATTCGGTAATTCCGTGATTTACTCGAATATTTCACAAAACTTGTTCCAGGAAATACGTGTTTTTTTTTTTAAACCCTTTAAAAGTTTTTTAGAAAAATTGTTGTCATTCAAAATCTCGATTAAATGTGCGAGGCTTCTATTGATGTAATTTTTAATATTTTAGATATACGAGTAAATTATGGAGGGCCAAGTTCACGTAAAATAGCAGATTTTCAGAGGTCTTTATTGGAATAGTTTTACACTTTATGTTTTTATTTCTATAGAAGCCTAGATAATATCCACAAGATAGCTGTGTATCCAAAATATCTAGAGAAAGATGTCTAATAACATCAGAGCGGTTTTATGAAATAGTACCTCGAAAAGGGCGCTCTTAATATTAGTAAACTAGCTTTTTAGTAGTTAACTAGTTTTTTTATACTAGGTAAGCGATGATCTGTTGCATTGTGTATCGCAGGTTCGATTCTCGCACGGAATAAATTTTTTGTGTAGTCTACTGATGGTTGCTCTAATGTCATCTCAACGCTCAGTCACGTGGTCAGAACAAAGGAATCGGAGGCCTGGCCTACTCGAGGCGTTCGACGCAAAGGAATCGAAATGAAACGGTCGTAACTTGGCAAGGGGGCAGGACTGGGTGCCTTTTTTGTATGTGTGTTTACGTATTTGTGAACGCATTCATGGTGCAGGAGCAATACCTGTGTAGGGTAACATTTTATTATAAGTAAAACAATTGGGCAAGTGCGAGTCGGACTCGCGCCCTGAGAAGTCCGTACAAACTTAGCTATTATGTAAATTGTCCAATTCCCGAATGGAGTTTCGAAGATTTTTCCAAATTGAAAAAAGCTTTTTTTCTCTGACGTACCAACAAATTTACGGTTTTCAGATTTATTCCTATACCTGTGCTATAAGAACTTGCTTTAAGGCAAATTTCAGGATTCTGGGTCAACGGGAAGTACCCTATGAATTTTGATTCCCATGATAGTGTCGAAATATACGTTTTTTGCGACATAAATGGACGTACCTATTTTTTTCGTTTTAGAAGTTTGATTTTTTCACAGCTTCAAGAGACCGCAGATCTGAGATTATGGTTTTAAAATTTCAACTCGATACTTCTACTCGTTGCTGGCAATCAACGATACTGTAGTTTTTATCAGTGAAATAATTTCGAAATCCTATAAGTAATTCAGGTTGGCTCGTTCTTTGCCCAAAGAAATTATTGCCATTCAAACGCGACAATGCTGTCAAACTTCTGAGCAATCTTCCGGCGAGTCCAAATGACAGTGATGTGAAGAAATATTTTCTTTCTATAAATAGGTAGATAGAGTATACAGAAAGATACATCATACAGAAAGACTATCATCTGGATTAGAACTGGTGGCGACCTCACGCGCCCGGCTTTAGTTTAGGCCAGGGTCCGAAACGAGGGAGATCGGCAGGCGGTCGCCTCCTTCTGCCAAGCAGTAAACGGGAGATGGAGGGAGAAGACATCTCAAAGAGATGTCAGCAAACCGTAGGGGCTATGCAGGGATTTTCTGAAAAGGAAACTCGTGGTCCTAAAACGCAAAGGGCAACTGAAGGACACAGGTGTGGTTTCAGTCTTTAAAAGTCTGACCCCTGCCCGTCCTGCTCCATCCAAGAAGAGAGAAGTCATTTGATAATTTCCAATCGCAAAAAAAAAAACTGGATATGGAATATTGGATGCTTTTTGTCTCAGTATGTGTAGACATTTTAATATTCTAAAAAGCATTTCAGTTTAACTTAGGTAAATCCTAGGAAAATTAGTAGTAGTTAAACTGTGTGTGTGTGTGTGTTTTAAGTAAAACTGTGCGCAACAGTTGGTATATCTAGTATGACAGGGAGCTCTCGAATCTTTGACAATCAATAACCAGTATTAACTAGTTAAAACTAATAAGTATAAATCGAGTAGCAATTGAGGTTGGGGGCCTATTATGCTGTCAATTCGTCCGCAGCGACAATTTCTTAATGAGGAGGTAATTCCGAAAACAGAGGAATCTGGCCGCGACTGCCCTTTGCGAATGATTGCTCGCTAAGGTATGGCCGGGAAAATTATCGAGCGGATTGCGAAATAGGGTATGTGTGGACCCACAGCGGTTATGTTTAGGAATGTTGGAATTATTTAATAGTTTTTATTCTTTTTAGGGTTCCTAACCGAAAGGGAGTGTTCGGAGAAATATTCATCATTTTACTAAAATAACTGACAGGCACAATTTTAATACTAGGAATAGGAACTAATTAGATCAACCTCGATTCAGATTGGCTAAAGTAAATAGTTCTTTTATGGGGTACTGTGTAAAATTGTTTAATATAATACCAATTGAAATTCTATAACTAAATGAGTCCAAATCTAAGACATGCACTAAACGCACGCTATGTAGACAAGCATATTATAAACTTGAAGATTATTGATAAAAATGCTTGGCTAAATGGCCGGTCCTGCTCCCACAGCTATAGCCACTTTTGCACACAAATTAGTTTTTTTTTAATATTTTTTATAAATAATGGGAGAGATGCTATTGCCCTTTTTGTTGTTTTGTTATGTACATGTTTTTTTTTTTTAAATTTTATTTCTTTATTTTAATAGAGCTTGTGATAATTTATTACCTTTTGTATTTTTTTTAGGTGGGTAAATCTAATGACATCTCTCGCACTTGGGCGAAGGGTGTGTCAATTTTTCTGACTAAAAATCCACTCCTGTTCCTTCGTTGCCTTTCATACCAGGGCCGAGTTTTCCTTTCAGGAGCAAACCATTGGTGGCGTCTACAAGTCATTCGATATTTTCATGTCGTCTTTCAACCAATTGTCGTATATGTAAGAAGAGACACCACTCTCTTCTTCATCTGAAATCAGTCCCTAAAAGCATTCACGTCACACGTGATGAAGAGGAAGATGGTACGTATCAATCTGTGCCATCAATTCGTTCTGAGCTTGGCGTTTGATTCACATCGTAAATGCCTTGAAGGCTCCTCAGATCTTTTACGAAAATTGTCGGCGAGCTACCCATTGCTCGCTGTCCGCAAGCATACGCCTACGGTGGCTGGAAATCGGGATCGGGATCCTGGCGACATGCAAATATCGATTTCAAACGGATTTGGCCCCCCAAAATACATTATACATTTTATCATCAATAAATTAATCACGATTTATTGAGTAAAATATGGAATAAGAGCAATACCCTAAACAGTTCGCATCAATTTGTTATTGTCACCATATTTAGCCAATAAATTGACAGACTGATTGATCCATAATGAATACATTTATCTTCGTAATCGATGAAGACACACCTAGTAAAGTGAAAGGATATTCTCAAATGACTTGCAATTATAATAATATATGTATATAATATAATATAATATAATATTCACACAACTATCACACAACGCCGTCTAGTCCCAAGCTAAGCAGAGTTTGTGTTATGAGTACTAGACAACTGATAAACATACATAAATATTTCTTAATACATACATAATATAGATAAATTACACACAGACACAGAACAAATGATTGTGCTCATCACACAAACATTTGTCCTGGGTGGGAATCGAAACCACGACCTCCGGCATAGCAGGCAGGGCCACTAACCACTAGACCAACAGGCCAGTCAAACAACTAATAACTTAGAACAGAGTGACGTGGTCTCAAGTTCTAACATAGGTTAGATTTCCTTGGTTGTGGGAAATGTTACTGAGATTTTCTCTATGGAATTTCTAATAAAGCTCAACTCACACTTTCGCCGAGTGGAAACGTCGCCCATAGCATATTAATTTCTATTTTCCCATTATCAAGGTATAAATTTGCAAATAAGGATTCGCGCGTCGACGCTTGTTTTTAGGGTTCCATACCTCAAAAGGAAAAACGGAACCCTTACAGGATCACACTTTGTTGTCCGTCTGTCTGTCTGTCAAGACCCTTTATCTCTGGAACGCATGGAGCTATCGAGTGGAAAGTAATACCACATACTCATCGTGTATTTCGACGCTCTCGAAGGAATCAAAATTCATAGGGTACTTCCCGTTGACCTAGAATCCTGAAATTTGGCATGAAGCAAGATCTCATAGCACAATTGTAGAAAAAAATCTGAAAACATTTGTAGATCACGTCACGTCACAAAAAAAAACTCTTTTTCAATACGGAAAAATCTTCGTAACTCAATTCGGGAATCGAACTGTTTTCATAGGTAAGTTTGTACGGAACCCTCAGTGCGCGAGTCCGATTCGAACTTGCCCTTGTTTGTAATTGATATAAGCTAGTGCTTGACAGCTATCCCACTTTATGATAAGCAGTGATGCAATCGTTGATGGTGAAGCGCACTAGTTTATTAAGAAACTATTCACTCTAGCCTTGAAAACATCTAAATTATAATTGTACGGAAAGACTGATTTTTATATTGCTGTTTTTGGGGAAAATAATGGTTTGACTTCTTTTTATTTAACTACTGTTCTAACAGTGGCAGTTTGTAGGTTGACCTTTACATTACAAAGGTTTAACTTTACAGGTTGACCTTTACATAACATTCAACCTCACATTCAACATAATATATGAACAACTAGCTTGTGCCAGCGGTTTCGCCCGCACGAAAGTAGGTTTCTTTAAACAAACTTTAAAAACGGGGTCCCCGTTTTATCCCCTTAGGAGCTTATTTTTGAAAAATCCTTTCTTAGTGCTTGCTTACGTCATAGAAGGAAGCCTTGTGCATAATTTCACGCTCCTAGTCCCAGCAGTTTCGGCTGTGCGTTGATATGACAGTCAGTCAGTTTCTCCTTTTATATATATAGACTAACTTCTGTCAGCGGCTTTGCCCGCGTAAAAGTAGGTTTCTCCATACAAACTTTGAACCCCCGTTTCGTTCCTTTAGAGGGTGAATTTTGGGAAACCTTTTCTTAGTGCTCGCCTACGTCATAGAAGGAAGCCTTGTGCATAATTTCACGCTCCTAGTCCCAGCAGTTTCGGCTGTACGTTGATATGTTTAGTCAGTCAGTTTCTCCTTTTATATATATAGATAAAGGCACAGTCCTATATTGTTCATATATTATGACCATGGTACCTATTATCTACGGCTGATCAACTCATTGAGTACCTAATAGAGAACTACGCTATAATCAGATTGGAATTCCAGTTAACGCCTCCAGCTAAGTTAATCACGATGTAATCATGTAGGTACCACACAATAGTGCAACTGAGGTTTAGAGATAGGTATGTGGAACAGAGTAAAGTACCGCAAACCTCTTTTATTACTATTTCTTTACTACCTGACCCGGTGAACTTCGTACCGCCTAATAGTAAGGATAACGCTATCTACTGGCATTACCAGAACAGTTTAATTCATTTTATATTGACATTTTAATTAGAGGTGGCGTTGTATTCGGATTTTTCTCTCTCTGTGATTTATTTCATTTTTTTTCTCACCGTTTAAAACTTCAAATTGGTCCAGCCGTTTTTGATTTTTAGCGAGACTAACGAACAGCTCTTCATTTTTATATATTTAGATTGTCAGGCAACTGAGACTCATAAGATAAGATAAGATTAGATCATTTATTTGTATAAACATGTGTATGTTAAGATGGTGATACAGTCAAAACAGTTCAACATGTTTTGCCGTAACCGGCGTACAAAATTATTAAAAAAAAAACATTTAATTTGAAAATATTAAAAATTCTGTCAATCCAATAATAGTCAATACATAATATAGTCAAAAATTCAATTACTGTCAATAAAGTAAATAAATAGGAATAGAATAATAAAATTGAATTAAATATTAAATAGTCATGATTCAAAAGTTTTCGTAAAAAAATTCCGCAACATTATAATAAGCCTTACTGAGTAGCAATTTTTTTTAGTTCATTTTTAAATAAATTAATATTCATAATTCATAAAATACATAATATTAAATCGTATAAAATAATGAACTGATACATATTAAAAACTTAAGTGGCAGTAAACTATAACTAGATATGTAACATCGGCGTCGTGTACCGTTGAGGGTATCGCGCAATCGTCTTCTGAAACGAGTACGACATTTTTCAGCCAAAAGTCCTCGCTCAAGAAAGTCTGTAGGGGTTTGAAAAGAAGAAATCGTCCGGACCAGACGGGTCTGGTGTCTGGTCAAATCCTTTTAGTGTTTTTATTAGTGAAGACGGATATTATTATTTTTTTGTAAAAAGTTTTTTATTTCACACTTTTTAGTTGTGATTAGACACTTATAAACAGAGTGTCTACTTCTCATGACAATTCCAATTAACCCAAACACTGTTAGGTTACATTGTTTTATTATTAAGTTCCTGTGTCTACCTTCCACCTTCCGGCTCCATCATCATCATCAGATCACTTCAATGATACCATTTTCAACGTAACTATTCAGAACCATTCATTTATTTGTATTGTCATAGTCGCTTAACTGTCTTCATTGTGATATCTATGTAAGTATGAAGTTCCGTTGACCATTCCTGTTTTTCTTCATCAGTTCCACTTCATCAAATATTACTTTTTGACTGTAAATGCTTAAGTTCTCGTTGAAAATATATAAATCACTATATGGTTGCCTATAATATTTGAGGAGTTCCCACGATTCCTCATGGATCCCATCGGTCCATAAACGACGGAGTTCTGAGGTAATATAAAAAAAATATGATGATAAAAAAATACAACCGAATTGATAACCTCCTCCTTTTTTTTGAAGTCGGTTAAAAAGATATGATCCACTGCAGTAAACGGAATCAGAAAAATATATATTATTCTTTAGGATAAATGTTAGATAGATAATGTGTTTAAAACATAATACAGCTAATTTAATATTTTAGAAAAACATGAAGATAATACAAAAAAATATTTACTCGATTAAAAACCCGATTGACATACATGCAATCATTCTGATTTATTTGTCAGTTTATTCTACAAGTAACGTTTTACCTTTATAGGTGTTTTAATTTCATAATCAAATCTATAGATTTTTAGTAAATAGTTAAAATGTTTCATATTTTGCAAGTCTTGTGTCTACGCGTCTCTTTCTTTTGTAGTACTCTTAAGGCCAGGTTCTACTCATTTTGAATTTTTTAAATCTCTGGAAATCCACAAATATAAAAGACAACACCATAAAAAAAAAAAATTTTATTAAAATTGACTATAAGACCAACCGTCGGGCAAAAATCTAAACATGATATAAATTAGTTGGCTCGATAAAAAAAAATCGCGAATAGTAATGTCGTAGACATACACGTTTGAAATCGTAAGTTAGGGTCAGAACTTACGATTTCAAACGTGTATGTCTATGACATTACGTCACGAAAATATTTGAAAGTTACAAAAAAATAATAAAGCTTGTTTTTTAAAAGGGCCTCGCAAAAACAAAAATCTTGAATAGTTATTGTTTTTATTTTTAATAAAAATAAAACCGCTGTTACGGTGCCGTGAAATCGACATAGACCCGAGCGGAGTTCATATAAAATACTCAGTGAATACTACCGGCCCTTAAATAGGACCATCCCAATACGTGGGTTGTGGACCTCGTGTAGGCCGTCGACAAAGAAGGAACATAGGTGTGGTTTTAGTCAGTAAAAGTCTGACAGGCCCTCCCACTCCACCCTAAAGAAGAGCGAGAGAAGTCATTACATGATTACCAACTTCAAAAAAAAACATCTATCCCTTCAGAATCTATACAGTGTCTATCTCTGATAATAAACCGCGCTGATGATTGACCGGAGATTACCGCCGCCATGTTATGACGTCACGTGACGTTCCACGATTCAATTCGCCTGTTTATACGTGTGCAGGTCTGGCACAATTACTATGCAACGTTCTGGAATTGACCTGCGGGATGGGGCCGTAATTGACCTGGTAATCTAATTTCTAGGAAGGACAGAGTGAGAGAAAGCTATTTTTGTATATGGAAAAGCAGAGGCGTTACGTGGACTAATTTAGACATGGGCCAAGGCGCAGCGAGGACTTTTTCTTTCATGAATTGGAAAACGAGACAGCCGGCGATTATTGCAACCCAGTTTTGACCACATCTTCGCTTACTATCAGGTGAAATAGTGATCAAACGTGAGCCTATAAATATAAAAAAACACACTTGAGGCCTCTTTGGGTGTGAGGCCGTAGGCGGGGGCCCACTTCGCCCACGCCTAGCTCCTATTAGTACAGATGAGGCTCACGTGACATTACGGCGTAGAGAGGTTAGAAAACATTTAAAACACACCTCCACCGAATGCTCCACCGTGTCCGCGCAATACACAGAATTATTACACCCGGTCGTTTCTTTCACCTGAATTCGGAACCGGAACCTCCCGAACTTACCATGTCTGGTGAGGACGTGCGTCATGCGGAAGGTGAGGTCGCATGGACGCTTCTTCAGCTACTTCTCAAAGAGGCGACTTACCGCCATGATTGTGGCGTACCCACGTCACGGTGTCTATAACGAATCTTATATTTACTTAGCACTCCTCGTAATCGTCATGATACAATAATGAGTTTTATTTTAATTTAAAGCTGATAAACTCTGAAATTGTTTTTACACTATGTGAAAATAGTTTTTTTTTTCATAATTCAACACTTTAAACCTCAAAAATGTTGCCTAAGAAATATATTTTTTTTTCATAAAATTACTTAATCATATCTCAATGCCTCTTGACAAGACATGTGTCAGATTTCCTGACTTCTATCGATCCGTCACGACGATCAAAGATTTACAAATGGCAACCTGCATTCTCCAACCAAGAGTCATCAACAATGAAAACATAGTTATAAACAGTAGCTAATCTGACCACTACTTACATTCCTAACATTAAATTAAGTATAACATCATACCCAATCATCCCACGCAAACATCATAGATCTGTCTTCTTTATGAAATACGTTACTATAGAACTCCTTTGGTAACCTGTGTGCCTGGTACCTGTTGTCTACTGCAAGACTTGTTTTTGCCCGTAGGTTCGTTTACGTGGAAGTCGTAAATTATCCCGAAGTATTTATTTTTTCTTAATAAGGGTTATAGTCCTAGTCCCCATTACGCTCCTATTGATTAAAGACACAGACAGATGCGATGCGACAGCTCAAAAAATCTGTAAAGATAGTTTTAGAATTATTTCTGTCCACGGGAAACGGATCCTGTAGTTCTTCTCAATGCTCAGTCACGTGATCAGAACAAAGGAACAGAAGGCATGGCCGACTCGAGGCGATCAACGAAAAGAGAATCGAAACGAAACGGTTGTAACTTGGCTAGGGGTTTCTGGAATCCGATGGATGCGAGCCGCAGAAGACCAGTCGTTGTTCCGATGTTTAAGGGAGACTTATGTCTAGCAGTGGATGTCTTTCGGCTGAAATAATGTTGATGATAATTTAGAGTGAACAGACAAACTGACGCGATGGGGACTTTGTTTTATAATATACTAGCTCTGCCAGCAGCTTCGAACACGCGAAAATTGTTTCTCCATACAAACTTCCAACCCCCGTTTTACCCTCTTAGGGGTGGAGATTCGTAAAATCCGTTCTTAGCGGATGTCTACACTCTATAAGGAACCTACCTGCCAATTTTGTAGGTGTTATAGTTTCTAAGATTTCGTGATTAATCAGTGAGTGGTATTTCGCTTTTATATATAGATATGACTAGCGGTCCAAGCAGACCTTGTTCTGCCCGAAGAATTTGACAGAAATAAAATTAAGAACCCGATTGCAGCGCCACCTATCGGGTCCTATTGTACTTTCAAACCATGCAGAGACCCCACTTAAATAAACACAAATTTTCTTCCAATTTAGTCAAGCTGTTTAGGACAGTCAGGTGTCAAACACACATACAGAAGAATTATATACCTACTTAAAATATAATTATATATTATTTAAAGGAAAGTAGGATATAATTCACTACATCACTTTTACAGCAAGCTATGTACCTGTTATTAATAACAGTAGATGACTGTATTTATGCCTACAGCTTGTCTCGTATTTGTCCCCGAACGGTACTAATGCTTCACGGTCGGAAGTGGTAGATAAATTGGCAATATGATGAAGTAGCCATTGCTTGTCGTATCTGAACGGAAATTAATTTCTATATTGGTATTTGGAACAGCTATGTTCGTTATTAATGCATCCCTTAGAACGATTTACGTGTTAGATTATTGTAATAATCGGGGAAAGGACAGTATTATTATTAACAAGATTACGTATTAAACGAAGTGGTTTTTTGCGATTTGTTTCCGATTTAATCTAACTAGCTTACATAACTATATTTCAATAAACTTCTCGAAAACTCGCTCTTATCCCTACCGCTTTAGGCACGCAATTTACTGTTTTCCGCACTAGTGTGGAAAGGTGTAATTTAATTGTATTTATCGTATCAGGCTGGCAGCCGCGCAACCCCCACGTGTTGTCAGGCAGTTCCAGTTAATTTATTTCTTTGTAAGTGTATTGAAAAACTTTATTTGTAACATGGAGATTTGTCACTGAAGCACTCGGCTCCATAACACCCTTACCTGCAGCTCTGGCGAATTCCACCTCGGTTGCAATAACAAAGTTTCTCTACTTGTATCAAAATGTAGGTACTATCCCAATACAAGTCACTCCTCACTTTTTCACTCTATTACACTAATATTATCAGCTAGTACAGCCGCACTAGCCAAGTTACAACCGTTTCGTTTCGATTCTCTTTTCGTTAATCGCCTCGAGTCAGCCACGCCTCCTATTCCTTTGTTCTGACCACGTGACTGAGCGTTGACATGACGTCAGAACAAAGGAATCGGAGGCGTGGCCTACTCGAGGCAATCGACGAAACGGTTGTAACTTGGCTAGGGGCAGGCTTCTTTCCTTCTTTGTGCTTTTCTTCTTCTTTATATTAGTTTACTAGCGGTCCCGGCAGACGTTGTTCTGCCCAAAAGCGGGATTTAGTAAAAAAAAATAATTACCCTACTCTACCCTACTCTACCCTACTCTACCCTACTCTACCCTACTCTACCCTACTCTACCCTACTCTACCCTACTCTACCCTACTCTACCCTACTCTACCCTACTCTACCCTACTCTACCCTACTCGTTAAAAAGTATCCTATGTCCGTCTCCTGGTTCTTAGCTACCTCCCCACCAATTTTCAGCCAAATCGGTTCAGCCGTTCTTGAGTTATAAACAGTGTAACTAACACGACTTTCTTTTATTTAAATAGATAATATCTTTGGATTCAAGTTCTGGAGTAATAATTACGATTATTTCATTACCGCAAGCTATCCATTGCTCGCCGTTCAATAGTTCGCGCTTACAGTAGCTGAGAATAGCCTTGCAGCCGTCGATGTCTGCGCCTCCCCTGTGGCGGCGACTGGGGCGTGAAGATATAATACCATTCTCTCACGGTTGCGGCCATCTTCTTCCCTCGCATTACTGCATCGCAGAAGAAGTTATTCGCTTGCCGCAGCCGGTCGTCTCCACGAAGACACGTCGGTCGCCGTCCAAGCGAGGCAGAGTTCCATCATATGCTTCACCATATCCTCCGGGCCCAGTTATTGCACACTTGATGAAGTTACAGTCAACTCAGGGTTTGTTGCGCCATCATCACAGTTTAATCGTGCGCCTGCATGGACCCTAAACCAATAACTTAACGATAATGTTACATCGGGAACCATTTGTAGATATATTTTATGATCAATATACCTTTATGTTTGCAGGTGTGTCTGGTAACTGCTTAAATGTTTAGTAATCGTTTTTAGAAAGTGTTAGTAATGTTATTGATGAATCTTTGTTGCAATTGCGATGTTTCTGAATTGATTCAAACGTTTGAGAGCTCCGCAGATAACCGAAAATAGTTACACAGCAATGGCGTTTTTTATTTATTGATTGATAGGCTCGCGTTTGATCATATCTCACCTGATAGTAAATGATGATGCGGTCAACGATTAAGCAAGCTTGCCTATTCACTCTAGACTTAAATATTGGAGACTGTTTAAGTCGTAGCTATCAGAAAACGAAGATTCCGGCAGGATATCCCCTTTCTTAGCTACACGCACAATGAATGTGTTCCCAAAACGTTTTGCGCGTACGCTTGTTCCACTATGATCACCTAGACCAGTCCCCCAAAGGACTACACAGTACTCGATGTTCCAATATGATGCCCTATGCTGTGGAATTTCTAAGAATTAATAAGTGCCTTAATAGCCCCCTCGTATGGTATGGGTGAGATGTCCAACCATGTCCCGGTGGTGTTTCGTAGTAGTTTAGTTACAGAGATACGTGTATGAATCAATCTCAGCTTTTCATGGTCTTCTGGCATCTCTCAGTAGCATCACATACGTGAAAACTGAATATTATCCCTAGGTATAACCAAGAATCCCATAGTTCCTGGATAAAAAGAAAGTGCCCTGTGTACTATTCCAGGACATGATCTACCCATGTATCAAATTACAGCCAAATCTGATCAGCCGTTTGAGTGTGAAGGGTTAACAAACATACACGTTTAGATACAAACTTCACTTTTGCAATATTACTGTGATACTTTTGAACAAACAAGGAGATCTTTGACATTTAGATTGACTTTTGCAATCAGATCTAGTAATAACTTGAACACTCCACGAAGGCGCCAGTTAACAGTGCCTTGTTTAATTACTTAATTTATATCTTCATTGCAGGTGTGGTTTAATGGTCTCTTTCAGATATATTGACTTGTTACATTATTTTAGTGTTAATTGTTCCATATTATTTTATGTAATTCTTGCGGTTTAGAAATAAGGTGTGTGTGCGTAGAGGAATGCACAGTCTTAATTAGAATACTGCTAAGTACACTAGGATGTAATGCAAACCATAACATTCGTCGTCGAAACACGTCCAAATAGAGGCCGCCCCATATCTTATCTAGATGTCGCAGCCATAAGGTATCTATAATACGCCGTATTACAAAATGGCGCGCTGGATTGAAAAATGTCGCAGTAATGTAATGCGGCTATCTCACGTTCAGCCAGATTTCAATATGGCTGAAATAAAATACACCGCATGATATGCGAACTTCGCGTTCGTCAAAGCGGCTTAGAATCGTGGAGACCACATACAAACGATGCCCTATTTTCAGCAAGCGGTTTCGCCAGCGTGATAATAACCATAGAACGCACATATGAAAAGAAATTGGATTCGAACTAACGACATTGTGAATGAAAGGCGAGATCTCTACCATTACGGTGGAGCATAACCGAAACCCGATCTTACGGCGCGTTATAGTTGGCCCCGTAACGTGGTCGCTCACAATGGGCCTCATCAGAACGCTTAAAGTCACCCAAAGGGCAATGAAAAGGGTTATTCTGTTTTCGGAGTTTACTTGCGTGATCGAATCAGGAATGAAGATATCCGCAGGAGAACCAAGGTTACCGACAAAGCATGAAGAATCGCCAAACTGAAGTGGCAATGGGCAGGGCACATTGCTCGCAGAACAGATGGCCGTTGGGAACAAAAGGTTCTTTAGTGGCGACCGCGTACCGGAAGACGTAGCGTTGGAAGGCCTCCTACAAGGTGGACCGATGACCTGGTAAGGGTTTCTGGAAACCGATGTATGCAAGACGCACAGGACTGTTCATTGTGGCGATACTTGGGGAGGCCTATGTCCAACAGTGGACGTCTTTCGGCTGAAATGATGATGATGATGATGTGTTCCACGTGCGCCTCTAAGAGATGTCATCAAAATGAATGGGCCGCACTAGCATGCTAGGACTGCTAGATTATTGAAAAGAGTTACTGTTGTCTGGAACGTCAATAGAAGTTTGACATTCTGGGTGGAATCAGAGTGGGATGAATTATTCAATGATTTTCCACCTTTTTATTATTATTATTATTTTTTTACAATTTGATATTGTAGATTATTTTGCAATTTGACTAATTAAAACTATACATACACTAAAGACAAAAACTACTAGGTAAAATATGGCGTCATAAAATTCCTCCGCATCGCTGTCGACTGGAAGTATGCCCAAAAGGCTGGCGGCATTGCCACGTTGTATGGCAATGCTTAATCTCTGACCGAGGTAAAAGCCAGCCCTTGGGTCACGCGAAATGTCAACTAAGCGTCTGGATAGTTGTTTGAAAAGCTTATGAGCACTCGGACCCGACGACCCAAGAGTTTCAACCCCAAACGGCTCAAAAATATAACTTCCGACGAGGTTGTTATATTTCCGCCGCTTGAGGTAGGCAGCACCAGGACAGCACGAAGAGCTAGGAAGATGGGATGGCGCAAGAGTGTCGACACAGGTAGCGTCCCACACTAAAGGCCTACCCATCTTCCACGGAAATAAAGACATACCGTCCGGTCTCTTACTATCGTCGCGTGCCAGGCCATGAGGTTCCAAAACAGCCGGAACGCCGACGGTGACCAGGGCTCGTCGATGTCGTTAATATTCGCGTGCCGTGCTATCCGTCCCGCGCTTCGACTGCATGACAGGCCGTGGTGGCCAAGGCTGTTGACAACTTCGCCACAGTGGCAGCGATGAGGAGAACAGCAAGGAGCGCCTGGCGTAGGGCAACAGCTAGGCGGAAAGTAGTATCGTCGAATAAGGTGCCAATATTCGACGACGGCAGTGCGTGAAGCCAAAGACCTGACTCCCAATTTCCCACAGCCAGGAGGCGCGCACGCTCCGCAGTAATAGCAGATGTTAGGATTAGGTTTTTCTGGACTACTTTGCAGAGCGGTTCATCCCACCGTCTCTGGGAGGTAAGGTTGTCAGGTGGATTTGTATTCGGGCAAGCGATTCTCCAGGCATCCATAGCCTCGGTGAAGCACGGCACTTCAAAAGGAATCAGTGTGGAAGTTAGAATGTTCCTGATTAATTTATCAGTGCTGTGAACCGAAGATATGAATGCCGGTAAACTAATACTGGTAATTTTGCGGACGCCAAGGCCTCCCATACGGATGGGAAGAATAACTTGATCCCAAGCTCGATCGTCCAAGGTCATATTTAAAATTAAAGTAAGTGTATGTCGGATAATTTGGTCCATTTTTTCCAAAAGGTGCTTCCATAAGTGGGAAGCACAAAGGAAATATATTAATTTAGGACCAAAACAACAATAAAGAATTAGGGTAATGGCCGAATGCATGTTAATTTGGAGTAGTCTTTCCGAAACGTCATCAAAATTTTCCATCTTAAAAGAAATACATCTACAACCAAACCCCATTTTTTTGTTTCGTTGGGAAAATCATCCAATGACATCCCCCGCTCTTGGGCGGGCCGTGAGGGTGTGTCAGACTTTTACTGACTAAAAACCCACTCCTGTTCACCTTTCATACCAGGGCCGAGTCTTCCTTTTAGAAGCAAACCCTTGGCTTCGACCCACCACCGAGCCATCTGGCATAAAATTTCTCAGGGAATATACTCCAGTTAATAGGTAAAATAGCAATTTTCGCAACACATTCTGATACGCTTAATTAGACACTTCGAAGCCTCTATATCTCTTAAATAACTAGTTTGCGTAAAGGAAGCAGCACACGCTTGTCCCAGAATGTTCGTATAATAAACATTATTGTAAATGCCAGCCTACCATTGGTAGTAGCAAAGACATGGAGAATGAACTGATTCTTCCCTATCCTGCGAAGTACTTATGGGTGAACATAAAGATGGAACGTGATGAAGCGATCGTAAGAGCGGTAATACTGTGGGTGCAACCTCTTCCGTTCTCTGCCATGCATAGAGTACATCAACAAGTCGATGAGATACCTATACTAACATAGCCCTCAGTGGTCGGAAAGTTAATTTCCTCATTAAAAATCTTAACTATTGTATTCATATTTGGAGTATTATTACTACACATCAAATACACCACCTAAGCGCTACAATTCTATTATATTTTTCTTGGATTGTTATTGTGCCACATCACAGGACCAGGATCGTCACTACAACCCACAGTAAAAAGACATGTATTGACCACATACTGCAGGTATGTAAGAATATGACATGTTGCTCCGATCTCAAATAAATTGGGATAAGATAAAGAGAATAGTTTTTTTGTAGGTTTATTATCATATAACTTCTCCCTCTCTGGTTGGAGCGAGGAGTGTCTGACTTTTACAGACTACAACCCACCCGTGGTCAGCCTTATAATGTTCCCCCTGCTGGGACTCGGGCGTTTTTTTTGGAACAGCGGGCTCAGTGTAGTTTGGTGGATGTCACATGTTTTGGTATATTTGTTTATAGGACATACAGGCCAGTTTCTTAATGACGTTTTTATTTACCATTTTGAGAGCAGTGGTGATGAAATAAATTACACAAGGTAAAGCACCTACCCGGGTTTTAACTCACGACCAGGTATAGCTCCTTCAGAAGTTCGCCACGAGATAGCCAGCATCGAGAATGGCAACCAGGAACGGAACGACTGTCACCCCCTACATGAATATCAACTAATAAAGACATAAAAACGCATAATTTTTTCTGAAGGCACTGCTCAGTCTATTCTCCTTGTTTATAGTCGTTAGTGCCTATTACCGTCATAGTGCGTAATCGACCTAAAATCTAAGGCTGTAGCCCCACAGCCCACCATTTATAAGTCGTGGGTTATACATTCTGGTAATTTACAATAATGTGACTATTTTGTGCTTGTAAGATAGGCATTGGTTGAGTTCAACCTACATAATATGAACGTGTTACGTCGAAATAAAAAAAAGGAATTAAACGATAAAGGTTTTTCATCTAGAAAATGTCACCTTCTCTCCGCGATGATAATAATCAAGTAAGAGCAGTGGTGGCCGAGCGGTTACGGCCCCGAATTACGAGTTCAAATCCGGTTAGACGCATTACTTTGATAAATTTATTTCATCACCACTGCTCTCAAAACGGTGAAGGAAAACACCGTGAGGAAACCAGCATGTCCTAGAACCAAAAATTCGAAGACATGTGACATCCACCAACTCTTACTGGGCCCGCGTGGTGGATTACGGCACATTCCCTCTCCTACAGAGGAGGCCTGAGTCCCAGCAGTGGGAACATTATAAGGCCGACTATACTATGCTATGCTATGCTTTGTTAATAATCAAATCCAAAATGATGCGCCATCGGGACATGGTGACAAAATTACCCATACGAACGAAACAGTTTGTGGATTCTTGATAACTCCAACCAAGGGGTAAACTGTCACTCCACTCTATCAGACTTCCTTTTCTTTCATATCTCTCCTCACACAATACACCCATCTTTTCTTAGGCTTCTGCCTTCCTCTCCGTCCATATAGATATAAGTCTTAAAGTAACATGCGTTTCATCCCCCCTCTTCACATGACTTTCAACTTTTCAGTCACTGGCGCAGGTTTCTAACTTCCTCAACATACCCACTCATTTTTCACTTTATTTATTCTCGTCACTCAACACATCCTAATTGGTGAAACAAAGGTCACCTTTACGCATAGCGTTATGTATTAAATAACTTGGTTGTTGTGCTCCATGGAAATTACCTAATAACCCTTTCTCTGGACGAAGTGAGATCCCTCTCGCTTCGTCAGTATCAGCCTCCGGCAGTGTCAGACTTTTACTGACTAAAATTTAACCGTGTTGATGAATGTACCTGCTGTATCTAGATCAAGGATTTTTTTTTATTTGATATAAACTAGTGCTTGACTGCGATCACACCTGATGGTAAGCCGTGATGCAATCGTTGGTGGATTGGCGCACTAGTTTATTCACTCTAGCCTTGCAGGCAAATTGTTCCAGTCCTTCGATGTACGCTTAGTCCGGACCGTAGAGGTTTCAACAACGTAAGGGTGGATACTCGCCGTACGTCGGGTTGTCCGATGGTAGAAATGAGATGGTGGAATCAAGTCATGCAATCCGTCGTCCAAATACTTTAGTCCCTGTTCAAAAATTGTGCACATTAGTATTCAGTGCCAAACCTAAAATATCACTTACATAAATATTATAAATCTATTGTCTTAAAATGTGCATATTGTTCGGTTACACAAACGCCTTATAAAGTAATTTAGTTAAGATAATTATTAAGTTCTAATGCAGTTTCTGAAATGGATACTAAATTTTAAGTGAAAGCTTTGAAACGAGCGACGTATTCTGTTTCCTTGTTTTCCGAGCTGCTAGCTGGAGATGTAAGCTCCTGGGATCTGGTGTTTTTAAAGATGTTTATGAACTCTGAGCCATTAGCGTATAGGGTAATTTTAGAAACATATATTTATATATCTTGATGATGAAAGATATCTTGTGGATATTACAAAGTCTTTTATTTTCAGGCATCAAGGCCCACAGTGAGTTAGTACAGACAAATTTACTTAAATAACTGGGTTAATAGGTGGGTTATGTTATCTAGGTTTCAAAATTAAAACACAAAGTATACACCTCTGAAAATCTGCTATTTTGTGTGAACCCCCTTGGCCCTTCATAATGTAATCGTAAATTATAAATATAAAAATATATAGGATCTATAAAAAAACTGATCGAAATTCTAAAATATGATTTTATTTTTCCAAATACTTTTAAGTTTAAAAAAAGAACACATATTTCCTGGAACAAGTTTTTTAAAGTATTCGAGAAAATGGCGGAGTTGCCGAATGCCAACAGTGCGTTCAGGCGTTATCTCTTTTTTGTCGCGTTTTCATTAATAAAAATTGCGTCGGATGAAACGACAAGCTTTTAAGCCATGCTCATGTTGACGATCTGACGAGTGCAGAAGGGCCCTCTTACACCTTCTTAAACTTATAAACGTTGATAAAATGCCCCGCATTTGCTGATTTGTGCCATATTTTCAATCGCATAAACTGAGAGACGATATAGAAGTAATTCTTAGGGGCTCACTAAGAATTACTTCTATATCGTGGTTGCGTTCACATTTAAACTCTAGTAATATTCTTCTGACCCGGAAAAAAAAATTGTAGGCGATTAGTAGGGTCGAAGTCTATTGGGGCCACGGGTAGTGTGAAAGCGAAACCCTCGGGGCCCTGGGACAAAGGCAAAGAAGAAGCAGGAGTGGGTTTTTAGTCAGTAAAAGTCTGACACTATCTCGCGCTCCGCCCAAGAGTGGGATTTGATTGATTAGATGATTTTCCCACCTTAAAAAAAAACCGAAAAAAAATTGTAAGCGATTGGCGTGTGTAACTCTTTACTGAACCGACTCACTGTTCCGAAACATTTTAGTGTTCCGAAAGATTGGAACAGCAGTAATGTTTTAAATGCATCATTTGGAACAATTGGAACACTGAAACACTCTTTACTTTATGTGACCTGCAGTCTTTTTAAAATTCAAATTAAACCGTAAATAGTGTTTTTAATGAACTGAACTAAAAACATCTGCTTTAAATTATTCTCAAATCAAAATTCAATTAAATAAGCTTTTGGTGTATATGGCGCAACCTAACAGATCACGATTCATAACAGTCAGTGTCTGTGTTTGTATCTTTTGGGCCGTTATTCCAAATGTTCCGTTTGTATCTTGTGAGCCGATGTTCCAAATATACCGCTGTACCTTATGAGCCGTTGTTTCAAATGTTCCGTTTGTATTTTTTGAGTCGATGATCCCATATCACTGTTTGGGAACATTTCTGTGATTCAGATGCAAATGTTCCAATCGCAAATATTTGTCGACGCCTAGTAGGCGATACTAATTACTTGTTCAGTTCAAGAGTTGAATCTACAAAACGCAATGCAGCAGCTAATCGCGCAACCACTGGGCCAACCATCAAGTTAGCTGCCGACAGTTTGTTTAGGCGATTGTTAAATCGCCCATTCTATGGCCCCAAAGTTAATTCGCAAACAGCCTATCGACCTTTGTCTCGTTCCGCCTACTTATTCAAAATTATTGCCAAAGTTTTGTCTAAATGTAGGTAAACTAATGAATTAACTAAAAGGTTTTACAGCCATAGAGTAATCCATCTACGTAGAAATGAAATTCCTATATATATAGATTACAAGTTGTACGTCGTGGGTTCAAACCCAGCTAGGCGCTTTGCCTTATTTATTTCATCACCACTGCTCTCGAAACGGTGAAGGAAAACATCGTAAGAAAACTGACATGTCCTATAATGAAAAATTCGAAGACATGTGACGTCTACCAACAACGGGCCCGCGTGGTGGATTACAGCTCGTTCTCTCCTAAAAGAGGAAGCCTGAGTCCCAGCAGAGGGAACATTATAAGCATTATAATGCTTATGCTTATTATTATGCCTATAGTTGTTCTTTAGATGTGTGTGTACGTTCACGTGGGTACACTTTTTTCTCTATTTGCATAAGCTCGAATCGCTTGGTGTCATGGCGGCTCCACATTAATGCCGTGAAGCTCCGTAAACTTGAATGTGGACGGTTTTCGCGGCGTTCACGCCTGTTCCCCAATCTCGGAGGCGCGGCGTTCGACGCGCACACATCTACATTCACGGCCCCGTGCCAATTTACTCCGCACTACAAAGGCGTGTGCGTGATGAAGCTATATAGGGTGCATAGCTCCATCCCTCTTACACCACAACTTACATATCATGGTAAAGTCCCTGATATTAAGTTAGCATTTAGAGCTCAAAAACACGAGCGACATGTTACCAACGACAGAGATAACTGCAGCCGTCGACACGTCGGTGGCAGCTGTTGATACTCGACGGCGGCCGTCGACATTCCAACAAATGAACGTCAGCGGCAGCCGTCGTGTGTATCAAGTGTCACTATGGGTCGACGGCTGCCGCCGCACCGTGTCGACCGTGTGTATGAGCCTCTAAAGCAGTGTCGCATCTAATCTTAGTCTATGACTACGGTTACGGTGTTACTTTGATTTGTTGCTACGTTTGCGGACCTGTATGATAATTTTGCACATAAATCCGTTATTTGCATTTGTACACTATAATTTTTGGTAGTTACATGTTTAATTCTGATATTTATTGCACTTTAAAGTAAGCTTCTTGCGTAAAATGCTGAGAGGAATGCTGAGTGAACGTTTTTGAACTGTCGTGTAGATTTCGTCATCTCAGTTTTACCTATACATTTCTATCTTGACGCAATGGACCGATGACCTGGTGAGTGTTGCAGGAATCCGATGGATGCGACAAGCACACCGTTCGTTGTGGCGACACTTGAGGGAGGCCTATGACCAACAGTGGACATCTTTTGGCTGAAATGATGATTGTGATGAATCAGCAGTGCTAACGGCTCCGACTTACGACTTACACATCGTGGGTGCAGACCTAGGCATGTGCTATTAATTATAATAATTTATTTTATTATCACTGCTCTCAAAACTAAAAAAAAAAACTGTTGCGCCAAGTAATATGGAATAAGGGCAGGAAGAAGAAGAAGAAGCTCTCAAAACTGCCAAGAGAAACATCCTGACGAAACCGGCATGTCCTAAAACCAAAAACTTGAAGACATGTGCCATCCATCAACCCGCAATGGCCGCCCCCAGGTAAATAAAGCCTAGTTTCACTGATATTTTATGATGGACTAGCTTCTGCCCGCGGCTTCGCTCACGTAAACATAGGTTTTTCCATACAAACTTTGGAACCCCGCTTCATCCCCATAGGGAGAGAATTTTGGAAAATCCCTTCTTAGTGCTCGCCTACGTCATAAAAGGAAACCTCGTGCGAAATTTCACACTCCTAGTCCCAGTAGTTTCGGCTGTGCGTTGATATGTCAGTCAGTAAGTTTCTCCTTTTATATATATAGATAACAAAGCCATCAAAAACTATCTGGGGGAGCAACGTTCAGTCGATTCTTGAGCCCAACTTAGGGCTGCGGGCAACAATGACTACGCTGGGTTAACCTTCAAACAGTCTAGGTTACCCGAGGTCCAAGAACGCAAAAGGTAACTGAAATAATATAAGTGTGGTTTTAGTCAGCAAAAGTCTGATACGCGAGCTCCCATTTCGACCTATGGCAGGAGAAATAATTAAATGAGTTCTTCTTATGTTCTTTATTGTACATAATTTTACAATTAATAAAAAATTGGACAGCTGATGTACAAAGGCGAGCTTAACCCACAATTGGGATTTCTTACAGCAAACCTAAAAATATTTGTAGGAAATTTTATATAAGAGCGTCACTCAAACCAATGCATAACAAAAACCTAAGTTAACATAAATCAGATCACACTTATAACTAAAATAAACTACACAAATACGTTCACAGCACACAATACGTATAAACATACTATAAACAATAAATTAAACATATACATATATATTTATGGGTCATGTTGACAGGAAATGTTCCATAATTCTTCCCCTGGAGACCTCCAACGACCAAGACCTCCAACGTTCTTCATTTGTTCTTCTTCTGGTAGACCAGAAAACCTTATGATGGACTGCCATTGCATCCATAGATTGAAGTTTCTGTAAAATAGTTGCTATTTTGATGTACAATAAAGTTTATACACAACACCTTTATAGTTTTATTTAACCTCCGTGAGTGTGACCGTGGCATCACCGAGGGCCCTAACAGAATACCAGCGCTGCGTTAATTTATCGTTTTAAATATCGCAGCATATGCTGAGTTAGGCGCCTTTTTGACCTTGCACAAATCATACAGTTATTATTATTATTATATTTTTATTTTTTTACTGTTTTTTTTTTTTAATTTTACTGTATGTGTGAGGTACGAATAAACGATTTTTCTTTCTTTATTTAATTCTATTCTCACATTAAAATTCAACTTTCAAAGTATAATGCTTCTAGTCTGTGGTTACCACTTCTCACTACAAAACAATGATAGTCTCCCCACTTAAATCTTTTAAACACACATGCGTTATCTCAGCCACACTTTATGAAAAACTGGGCAAGTGCGAGTCGGACTCGCGCACTGAGGGTTCTGTACAAACTTACCTACGTAAATAAATGTTTTTTTCACAGCTCCTTCGTCGGATTGGTTTGACGATTGTTTTCGTGTCCTATTTGCCAGGGTCGTGTGTACTCCACCTCGTTTGGCGCTTTAATCCCCATAGGTGACAGAAGAGCTATCAAGATGGAGTATTTGGTCGTGGATGTGTAATCCTGGCGGAATAAATGCGAGAAGCACTCTCTCACTCTCTGTCGCATATAACCAACGTAGGCGGTTAATAAAAGGTTAAGGGATCTCGGACCTGAGTTTTAATTTCAACTCGATACCTCCACGCGTACCCGAGGTAAAGCGTCTTGACAGACAGACACAAAACAAAGTGATGTTGGCTGGCCTGTTGGTCTAGTGGTTATTGGCCCTGACTGCTATGCCGGAGGTCGTGGGTTCGATTCCCACCCAGGACAAATGTTTGTGTGATGAGCATGATCATTTGTTCTGTGTCTGGGTGTAATTTATCTATATATGTTTGTATTTAGAAATATATAAGTATGTTTATCAGTTGTCTAGTACCCATAACACAAGGTCTGCTTAGCTTGGGACTAGGCGGCGTTGTGTGATAGTTGTGGAATATTATATATTATTATAGGGATCCGCTTTTTCCTTTTGAGGTACGGAACCCCAAAAAATAATAATACACTTGTAGGTACATAATGTTGCGTCATTAGTCTAAAAAAGATGTAAAGATTAGTTTTATAATTCGTCCTTACGTAGCGAAAGCCTACCATTACGGGCTTACCGGCGGGCGGCAAGCAGACAGATGTCAATCAAGAATATTTTAACCACATTTAGCTAACGACTGGTTTTGCATTACAATTGCACCGGTGTCGTACGTATCGCAAATGCGCATCGACTCCTGCGCAGGTTGCATTGCGGCAATGAGAAAACTTGTCCCCCGTCCCTCTCGAACTCAAGAGAATTCGTGAATGCGTGAGCAAGATAGTGATGTTATTATTTTGCAATGTGCGGATAGGCATCAAAATGTCAATACACGATACAAGGCGGGGTACTCGGCTCAAACACTTAAGGACAAAATAACATACAACATTGAAGTTTTTAGGGTTCCTTACCCAAAGGTGTACCTTCGGGTACGGGACCCTATAATTAAGACTCCGCTGTCCATCCGTCCGTCTGTCTGTCTGTCCGTCTGTTATCAGGCTGTATCTCATGAACCGTGATAGTTAGACAGTTGAAATTTTCACAGATGACGTATTTCTGTTGCCACTATAACAACAAATACTAAAAAACAGAATAAAACAAATATTTAAGGGGCTCCCATAAAACAAACGTGATTTTTTTTTAAGTTATTTTTTTTGCTATGGGCGGTACGGAACCATCGTGCGCGAGTTCAACTCGCACTTGGCCGGTTTTTTGTTTTGTAACCGAGATTGTCCTCTTAAAAATTTATTTGTTCATTTACATAACAAGCAAAGATATGCATAGGAAAGGGTTGCTTGAATAGTGATATCGTAGAAATGGTATTCCACACTTCGTCGTTCCGAGATAGTCTCAGGTAACTGAATTTTGTTATTTTAACTCCCACTGAAATACAATTAGGTTAAAAGCATTTTACTTAGAATTCAGTGTTTTTCTCTCTCTCAAGTTTAATCTGGGCTTAGTATTCTAGCAGAAATGTATGTCGCGGGCTTAGAGTATTTCCAGTTGGTCTTGTGGACTTTATTGTGTTAATTTAGACTTCAAGAGTGCCTAGTGCAAGTTAATACTCAATACTCAATTATTGAATTGCACGTTACTAAAAGAGTTATGAGTTTACATGTGGATGGATGGAGAGTGAGAGGGAGACCAAAGAAAAGATGGATGGATTGTGTGAAGAGTGATATGAAAGAAAAGGAAGTTAGTGATAGCATGACGAATGACAGGGCAGAATGGAAGAAAAAAACATGTTGCGCCGACCCCAAATGACACGGGACAAGGGCAGGAAGATGATGATGATGACTCAATTCTTTATTGCATTCCATAATGTAGGCTTAATTGGTAAACATTTGCTTTTGTTATTTTTGGAAACAACCGTGGACCCTTTTGAGCAAAGCAAAAGAAAGATATGCGGAAATGAGGACTTATCATTTAAGTACTTATAATATGATTAATTTAGGTGTCTTCAAGGCTAGAGTGAATAGGCTCTTAATAAACTAGTGCGCCTCACTATCAATGATTGCATCAGTGCTTAACATCAGGTGGGATAGCAGTCAAGCACTGATTTATATCAACTTGCGTGACCGCATCAGAAATGAAGATGTCCTCTGGGGAACCTAGGTTACCGACATAGCTCGAAGGCATCTCCAACCTTGAGTGGCAGTTTTTTTTTTAAGCAGAAGCTGAAGCAGTAGTGCGAAGGAGAAGGCCGGACACGTAATGAATAGACATCCTCACGTCCCATCCACCAAGACCCTGACTAGTAGCCACCGTAAGCGTGTGCTTGCATTCGACGAGCAATGGGTAGCTCGCTGTCCGACCGTTCGGTAATCATCCGCACAGAGCCCGAGTCGTTGACAGCACGTAATATTTCACGCGCGCCTCTAAAAAATTTCAGCAAAACCGTATTTACCCAGCAGGGCCGAAGTCTACTAGGGCCATGGGTCGACCTCTGAAAGGCTTACCCGTGGCCGTGGGACGCAAAGAGCAATTGAAGGAACATAGGTGTGGTTTTAGTCAATAAAAGCCTGTCACCCTCCCTAAAGCGGAAGAAATCATTAGATGATTTTCTACCTAAAAAAACAGCACCAAGTAAGCTTAAGAGCTGGAAGAGCTTTCTTTGTAACACACAGGCCATCCTTGATCCACCATCCAAAGAAAGAATAAAGCTTTGGGAAAAACTTCACCTACCACCATTTGACTTCTTAAAACCCCAAGAACATCTACCGCCTGGACGCGAATTGCAGTGGTCTATATGGACAGCACTAAATCGGTTGCGCACCCAGGCAGGCCGCTGCAAACACAACTTGGCGAAATGGGGTTTTATAGACCCGTCGGATATTCAATGTGAGTGCGGTGCTCCTGTTCAAAATATGAGCCACATGTTAGAGTGCCCTAAGTGTCCTAAGTGCCCATACACCTGCACTATGGAGGATTTATTTAGTGTTGGCGATGCTGTAGTTAACGTAGCCACAGCCACCTACTGGGCCCATGATGCTCATGCCATGCTATGATGCCAAAAGCCCCATGGGTTTGCCATCGATTCGAAAAGAAGAACACCTTAAAAAAAGCTACAGTAAAGTGTTTTTTTTTTTGTTGGGAAAATCATTCAATGACAACCCTCGCTCTTGGACGGAGCCTGAGGGTGTGTCAGACTTTTACTGACTAAAAATCCACTCCTGTTCCTGTTCCTTCGTTGACTTTAATACCAGGGCCGAGACTTCCTTTCAGAATCAGACCCTTGGCCCCAGTAGGCTTCGAACGCTGGGCACCTACGGTTTGCTGACATCTCCTGGAGGCGCGCGTGAAACAGTACGTGCTGACAGTACCGGGGTAGTCTCAATAATATTATAACTGCATTCTTTCCACAATTCCTTTTAATTCTTGAGTTGCACACAAAGCAGCGATTCTCCGCATTGAATAGAATTAACTGTTCTCTTATTTTACCAGGAAATGTATGGTTTGACGATTGGAACTAGATTGTAGCGGGATTATTTTCTGTATTTGGTATAATAAGGCCGTACCAAAGCGATTGTTGGGTAACAGTCACAAATCGTAGATAGAAATGTAATAATTAAGATATTGTTTTACATAATTAAGGGAGACATTTGGATTTAGTGTAACGCCGTTATGGAAAGCGGTGTTCGCTTTCATGTCTAGTATTTTACTTGCAATAATCTCTATTACGAGTAATATTATTAAGCTGTAGAGTTTGTTTATAATAATCATAAGCTTTATTCATAAATATTCCTTGTCGATATCACTCTTGACAGAGTGGTCGTGGTCATCACTTCAGGTGTTGGTGGCAAGCTTCACAACGCGCCGCCACTCCTCTCTGATGGCCGCCTTCCTCGTGCATTCGTGCAGTGATGGTGAGCCACTTATTGCCGCTTTAATCTGGTCAGTCCATTCATAAATATTATCATCACAATTATTATGTAACTGAGATATTTGTAATACATAACACTATTTAAAAGAGTGTCCATGGAGTATTTTACACATTGACCTCCATAGAGATCCGACCGTCCGGTAACCGTCCGGACTGAGCCCAAGTCGTCGACGGCGCATAGTGTTCCACGCGCGCCTCAAGGAGATGGCAGCAACTGTAGGGGCCCAGCAGGGTCGAAGCCTACTGGGGCCAAGATTCTGATTTTGAAAGGAAGACTCGGCCTTGGTACAAAAGGCAACGAAGGAACAGATGTGGGTTTTTAGTCAGTAAAAGTCTGACACTAACTCCTACTCCTCCCAAGAGCGCGTTTTGTTATTAGATGATTTTCCTACCTAAAAAAAAACCTCCATAAACATCTACGCTTTGGGATGTGCAATTACCGTCTTAGTGATTTGATTCTTGATTATTGTTTGTTTGCACGCGCTAATCTCAGGAACTACTAGTTTGAATGAAAACATTATTTTAGTGGTGGATTCTCCATTTATCGAGGAATGTATTAGGATAATTATAACATCACGCACGCTACGACCAAAAGGAACGGAGCAGTAACCAAAGAGGCAGGTGAGACCGCGGGGTCAGCTAGTATGTAATAATCGGAGTTGTGTCCTATTCAGTATGGGCTTGATACTGTGTTATCGACTGTTTTAGAATTTACGCCGACCGTTGCAATATTGACTTTAGAAGCTAAAAAGGGGTAATTCAATTAATGTGAGTTTCTGGAAAATAAGGATTTAGTAGTTATTATTATTTCCGTCTCGTATAGTTTTCGCTTGCCATCAGGTAATATAGTGGCTAGGCCAGAGCCCATCAACAATAAAAACAAGTCTTTTTCATACAGGCAGAAGTTATGCCATATAATAAAAAAACGACGTCATCTCATCTCAACGCTCAGTCATGTGGTCAGAACAAAGGAATAGGAGGCGTGGCCGACTCGAAGCCATCAACGAAAAGAGAATCAAAACGAAACGGTTGTAACTTGGCTAGGGGGCCTTGGCGATTAACAAAGTTAATGTTTTTATTATTTATAATTATATATTATTTATGTATTTAAGTGATTTTATATAAACACTGTTTATTAGAACACAAAAGTTACGGAATTTTTCAACGAACTGCCTGATGTAGGAAGATCCAAGCACACAAACGTTTTTTTTTCTCAGTATCATTCTTTATTAGTATGTATGTATCTAAGTATATATTTATTATTGTTCTTGTTTCCTCTCTGACAGTCTTCTATTAAGTTGCACCGGCCATGATAGGTCTCTGCACCACCCTAAGGTCGACTGGTAGAATATGCCTAAGGCATTTTCTACCAGTCGACCTTATTAAGTCGGCCTTTGTACAATGTTTAGCATAGCATAGTCGGCCTTTTAATGTTCCCACTGTTGGGACTCAGGCCTCCTCTCTAGGAGAGGGAATGGGCCGTAATCCACCACGCGGGCTCAGTGCGGGTTGGTGGATGTCACATGTCTTCGAATTTTTGGTTCTAGGACATGCCGGTTTGCTCAAGAGGTTTTCCTTCACCGTTTTGAGAGCAGTGGTGATGAAATAAATTACACAAAGTAATGCGCCTGGCTGGGTTTGAACCCGCGACCTACAACTCGTAAGTCGGGGCCGTTACCTCTCGGCCACCACTGCTCCTAACAATGTTTATTAGTGCATAAAGTTTTAAATAGATAAAAAAAACAAATTGTACTCGTATTTTCGATAATTATGAGATACCGCTGTTTGTCATCCGCGGGCAGAAATAGCGGTATGATAAGAAGCGGATATTGACTGGATTTTATCATAGTAATTATAATTCCTTAAATATCTCAGCATAGTTTATTGATGTATAAGTTTTGCATAACAGGAGTTTCTTGCAAGGTGTGTGGTCCCTGATAGAGCTGCAATCATAGCTCTCGTTGCGAATTCTTATAAGCTTGTAACTGCAATTAAAACCTGCTATAGCATAAATGAATAAATAATTTTAAGCAATAAATACTAGGTAGGCTATGCTCGGAGATTCCTTGCGGGATCGAATCAGGAATGAGGATATCCGCAAGAGAACTAAGGTTACCGACATAGCACGAAGAATCTCCAAACTTAAGTGGCAATGGGCAGGGCACATTGCTCGCAGAACGGATGGCTGTTGGAGCCGAAAGGTTCTGGGATGGCGACCACGTACTGGAAGACGTACCGTTGGAAGGCCACCTACAAGGTGGACCGATGACTTGGTAACGGCAAAACAATAATTTAGTTATAAATCTTGACAAAACAGTACTAATGAAATTTCGACAAAGACAAAACTGCAATCCGGACTTGAATATTAATTACAATGATAAAATTATTAATGAAACAAATGTGACTAAGTTTCTTGGACTAAACATTGAAAACACTTTAAAATGGAATTCACATATTGACCATGTATGCAGTAAGCTTAACCAACTTTCCTATGCCTTGCACATCACCATGGGATCTTGTAGCAAAAGACCTTGCACGCATGCACGATTTGCGCGTGGAGATGCAACGCCGTGGTGAAACTCCGCTGCCGCGACAAATCACGGCATGGCGGAAAGAGTTCCGGCGGGATCTCATGGCGGAATGGCGACAGCGACTATCGCAACCCAGTGCTGGGCACGCCGTAATTATGGCGGTAAGTCCCTTCTTTGAGGAGTGGCTGGAAAGGCAACACGGCGTCATTACCTTCCGCATGACGCAGGTCCTCACCGGACACGGTAAGTTCGGGAAGTTCCTGCACCGGATTCGTGCGGAAGCGACGCCCGGGTGTCGCCACTGTGTGGACCGCCCGGAGGACACGGTGGAGCACACGGTGGAGGTGTGCCCCGCTTGGGCAGAGCAACGCCGTGACCTCGTGGGGGTAATTGGCGGCGGCGATCTCTCGCGCCGGGCCCTGGTACAGGCCATGGTCCGCGGCGAGGAGGAGTGGCAGGCGGTCGCCTCCTTCTGCGAAGCAGTAATGCTTGCAAAGGAGGCGGCCGATCGCGTGAGGCAGCGGTCCTCACGCCCCAACCGCCGCCGGGATTCCGATCCCGATTTCCGGCCACCGTAGGCGCGGGCTTGCGGACGGCGAGCAATGGGTGGCTTGCCGTCCGACCGTCCGGTAACCGTCCGGACCAAGCCCAAGTCGTCAACGGCGCGTGCTGTTCCACGCGCGCCTCAAGGAGATGTCAGCAACTGTAGGGGCCCAGCAGGGTCGAAGCCTACTGGGGCCAAGGGTCTGATTCTGAAAGGAAGACTCGGCCCTGGTACGAAAGGCAACGAAGGAACAGGAGTGGGTTTTTAGTCAGTAAAAGTCTGACACTATCTCCCGCCCCGCCCAAGAGCGGGGGATGTCATAAGATGATTTTCCCACCGGAAAAAAAAAAAAAAAAAAAAATGCCTTGCACATGTTAAGTAAAACGGCCAATCGAGCAACAGTCTTAACAGCGTATTATGGTTTAGTAGCCTCAACTTTGAGATATGGAATCATATTTTGGGGAAATGCCACGGGTAAAGATACAGTATTTAAATGCCAAAAAAGGTGCATAAGAGCCATATTTAATTTGCAGACAATAGACAGCTGCAAACCATTTTTTAAAAATACGAAGATATTAACAATGCCGTCATTATACATCTACGAAACATCTATGTTCGTCAAAAGAAACCTACATAAGTTTGCTCGAGTAACTAGTCAGCGCCGTTGTGATCAGTTACAAACTGTGGGATCTTGTACTGCATTATACAGAAACAGTATTTTTGTAATGGCTCCAAGGGTCTATAATAAATTACCAAAATGTATAAGAACTGAAGATAATGTCCGCAAATTCAAAAGTAAATTGTTTTTGTTTCTAATAGATAAGACTTATTACTCTATTGAAGAATTTTTAAATGATAAACTGTGACATTACTAGCCCTTTACTATTTACTATTACCATTGACATGTATTCGAAATTGATTATAATTTATTAATTTATTTGTTTTTAATATAACATTTATTTGACATTATTTACTATATTACTATTGACATGTATTTGAAATTAATTATAATTTATTTGTTCTTAATATTACATTTATTTGACATTAACTACTATGATTTGACATTGCATTGTATGGATTCAGACTTATTACTCATTAAAAGACTATTATATTTGTACACCAATTTCATTGGTAGGACATAGAGCACGACTAAAATGTTTATATAAGACCTTTATTGTAATACCTATGTTCACAAATAAAGTTTGATTGATTGATTGATTGATTGACGGTCCCGGAGTGGACGTTTTTCGGCTGAAATAATTATGATGATGATAAAAACTAGGTAGCTTTTGTAAAAGCGCAATTCACACCTTAAAACGGAATGATACTGATTTGTCAAAAAAATTGCAATTTGTTGTAAATGAGTATAAAAGAGCGAAGGAGTGGTCGCCTAGAACGCAAAGGACGCAGGTGGCTAGTCAGTAAAAGTCTGACATCCCCTGCTTCACCCTAAAACGGGAGAAGTCATTGAATGATTTCCCACACCCAAAAAAAACATATGTACAGTCAGGGATTAAAAGTGCAGTTGAACTCTACCAATGTTAAAGTGTCTAAAATTTCTTTGTTGTAGAAGTTAATAGGTGGACTAGTAGTAACTAGTTTATTCAATACTTTAGATTCTATGCTACCAATTAAATCCGTCATGAACTATTGACACTCTTCTAAAAAGAAATTTTAGACATTATAGCATTGGTAAGGTGGAACTGCACTTTTGACTCCTGACTGTACATGCTTACAAACACTTTTTAAGTGCCCTCTATATTACCTTCCACTTCTCTTGGTTCAGGGCTGCTGAAGGTTAATGTCAGTCATGTCATTTTGCCATGGCTCTGTCCAGGCCAATCTTTAATTTTTGAATGAAGATCTAATGTTAACTCTTTTAAAACTTAGACAGGACATACGGGCAGCGAACTTTTCTAAGGTCAAACCGGACAGCTTTTCTAAGGTATTTTAATGTGAGAGGGGTACCCAATTGATGCAGTTGTATGTACAGGACCTACCTACTAAAAGATACCATTTTTAATGTTCCGTACCTCAAAAGGAAAAATGGAACCCTTATTGAATCACTTTGTTGTCCGTCTGTCTGTCTTTCTGTCAAGACCTCTCTCGGGAACGCGCGGAGGTATCGAGTTGAAATTAAAACCATATAGGTACTTAGGCCTGTGGTCCCTTAAAGCTGTGAAAAAAATCAGACTTCTGAGTTAACGTAAAAAAAGATACGGCCGTTTATGTCGCAAAAAACGTATTTCGACACTCTCAAGGGAATCAATTCCCGTTGACCTAGAATTCTGAAATTGAGCATGATGCAAGGTCTCATAGCACAAGTATAGGAAAAAATCTGAAAACTGTAAATTTGTAGTTACGTCACCAAAAAAAACTTATTTTTCGATTCGGAAAAATCTTCGTAACTCAATTCGGGAATTGAACTGTTTTCATAGGTAAGTTTGTAAGGACCCTCAGTACGCAAGTCCAACTCTCACTTGCCCGGTTTTTTTCTTAAAAAACATTGGCCCACATGAATAATTATTCCTGTATCGTAGGTTTCTTTTTTAGGTGGGAAAAGGGTGGATCGGGAGATAGTTTCAGACTTTTACTGACTAAAAACCCACTCCTGTTCCTTCTTTGCCTTCATCCTGGGGCCCCCGGCTACGCTTTCACACTACCCGTGGTCCCAGTAGGCCCCTACGATCTGCTGACACCTCCCTGAGGCGCACGTTGAACAGTACGCGCTGTCGACGATCCTGTATTGTAGGTGCGTTTACAAATATGTAAAGTTACATGCACAAGACAACCAGACGAGGAACAACAATCTGTAGACCATACCAATATTTGTTTCATGCGAGTTTCGAACCTGGCCGTCAATATTAGTTAGTAGTTAGTTTAGGGTGCCTTCTGTTACCTAGCATAGCATAGCATAGTCAGCGTTATAATGTTCCCGCTGTTAGGACTCAGGTCTCCTCTCTAGGAGAGAGAATAGGCCTCCACCACGCGGGCTGGTGAATGTCACATGTCTTCGAATTTTTGGTTCTAAGACATGCCTGTTTCCTCACGATATTTTCCTTCACCGTTTTGAGAGCAGTGGTGATTAAATAAATAACACAAAGTAATGTGCCTGGCTGAGTTTGAACCCGCGACCTACAACTCGTAAGTCGGGGCCGTTACCACTCGGCCACCACTGCTCTCAACAACCGTCTGTTACCTACAGGGATATTATTTTAACTTCTTGTAGATAAATTAATATCCTTGCAAAACAGACAACAAAGTCCAAAAAGCGCTCAATGCAAATAATCTCATACCTTATTGTGTTGTAATTCACAAAAGTATTTCCTATCGAAATTCCAATTGATAAAGCAACAACACAGGTTCCCAGTTAATATATTTGAATGGTTTAGTGTTATTAATGAAAGCGTTCAGATAAAGTTTAATTACCTGTTGGTTCTAACTCCTCATGGTTACGTAAAGTACAGTCATGAGGTAAAATTCATAGACTTAAAGAGCTGGACTAAAGTTGGGTTTATTTTATTGTTTTTAGGGTTCCGTAACTCAAAAGGAAAAAAAGGAACCCTTATAGGATCGCTTTGTTGTCCGTCCGTCTATCTGTCTGTCAAGACCCTTTATCTCAAGAACGCGTAAAGGTATCGAGTTGAAATTAAAACCATATACTCAAGTCTGCGGAATCTTGAAGCAGTGAAAAAATCAAACATCTGAGTTAACGAAATAAAAAGATACGGCCATTTATGTCGCAAAAGGGAATCAAAATTCATAAGGTACTTCCCGTTGACCTAGAATCCTGAAATTTGGCGTGAAGCAAGGTCTCGTTACATAACTATGGAAAAAAAAACTGAAAACTGTAAATTTCTAGTTACGTCACAAAAAAAAACTTTTTTTGCGATTCAGTAAAATCTTCATAAATTAATTCGGGAATTGAACTATTTTCATAGGTAAGTTTGTACGGAACCCTCAGTGCGTGAGTCCGACTCGCACTTGCCCGGTTTTTTTAGGGTTCCGTATCTGAGTTGGCTAAAAAGGAACCCTTATAGGACCACTTAGCTTAACGTGTGGACGTATGAAGCTGAAATGAATATCAAATACTCAAGTTAATCAACGCCATTTAAAGAAAAGGCCGTTTGAGCTCCGTTTAGGCTTATATTTTGACACTCGCGAGAACAAAACCTAAACGTCACAAAAAATATACTTTTATACGATTCGGAAAAATCTTGGAGCCAAGACGCGCTTCGAGCATTTTTTAATTTTTTTTTAGTTGGGAAAATCATCTAATGACAAATCGCGCTCTTAGGTGGAGCAGGAGATAGTGTCAGACTTTTACTGACTAAAAACCCACTCCGGTTCCTTCGTTGCCTTCGTCCCAGGGCCTCGGGTTTCGTTTTCACACTACCCACGGCCCCAGTAGGCTTCGACTCTGCTGGGCTCCTACGATTAAAATTTACACAAGTTTGTACGGAGCCCTCAGTGCGCGAGCCCGACTGGCACTTGCCCAGTATATATTTTATTTTATTCTGAGTTAAAAATCAACATCGCTTGACACTGACCTGCAAAATGCAAAACACAGAAATAAAATTAAAAGTAATAAAAACTTTTTTAAAACAAGCTTTTAATTATAAATGGTTCTATTGTAGAGTTCCTATGGCCACCTTCCAGCTCCATCTTTAGACCTTGGTTACCGTATAAGATCAAAGTACTCATCAATACGAATCAAACGAGCCTAAACTCGTTGGGTTATGTAGTTTTTTGGCGGGGTTCCTATGGCCAGCTCCATCATCAGTTCAGCTCTGTCATCATAGTATTGCATTCTCACACGATTAACATATGTATAAAAATTACAGCTTAATCAGTTGAACTTGAGTTACAAGATTTGAACCGAACATACTTAGTTAAATACATTGCAAGTTAATAAAAAGCTTGTAAAATTTAATTTCGCGGACTATCCTGGCATTTTTACTTTAACCTAACAAGTGAAAGTCAGTAACGAAGATAAATAGGTTATCCTTTGAATAGCACAATGCAATGATCATGTTTACTGTCTACAAATCTAGAGTTGAATGGCTAGGTAGGACTTAGGATTGTTTATTGAAGAATGTAAGCAGAGGGGTTACCATGACGTTCAAAGTAAGATTGTTTCATTCTTATTTCAGTGTGGGTAAGAGACAGAGCTATACAGGCTAGCGCCATCTCTTACCCACACTGGAAATAAGAATGAAACAATCTTACTTCAAGCGTCATGGTACAGGTCCTGGAGTGCATTCGGATTCATCAAACGGCATTTCTGTCTAGACATTTTACTACTCGATACCACTGATTGAATATCAGTTTTGCACTTAGAGAACTTCCATACCACAGTGATATTAAATAAAATAAATAATTCTCAAACAGCTGAATGGATTTGGCATACGGGTAGACGGTCCATTCTTTTTATTTTTATTTATTTATCATTTATACAAAAGAATACAGGATTATCTAAGTCAAGTAGCAACCAAAAACCATTAAGTTTTAAACAAGTTAGTTAGTTGTTATCATGAATCTATCTCAATATCGAAACTATACAAAATGAGTTTTTTTTATACCTATGTGTACGTTATTGTCGATAACAATTTATAAAATCTTTAAGTCTTTATATAAGTAAAAACATTCCTAAATAAACTTGAGTAATATTGCTTAAGTTTACATTTGATATTCTATGCTATAAGATAGGTATCTTTTTACCGTAGAGGCCCAGCAGGACCTATGTCCGTTCGGGCCACGGGAATTTTAGCAACTGAATGAAAGACACAGGCGGGTGGTTTTAGTCTGACACGCCCTCTCGCTCCATTCTAGAGCTGGAGAAGTCATTGGAAGATTTCCCACCTCAAAAAAGGATGACTTTCACCCCAGGGGTATTATATGACTTTCGCGCGGGTGAAGGTGCTACCAAGTAGATATAGTGTAGTGATGTAGAAATGACATCTAAGAGTCGATTAGAGCAGTGGTGGCCAAGTGGTAACGGCCCCGACTTACGAATCGGGTTGCGGGTTACTTTGTGTAATTTTATTTCATCACCACTGCTCTCAAAACGGTGAAGGAAAACATCGCGAGGAAACCGGCATGTCCTAGAACCAAACAATTCGAAGACATGTGACATTTACCAACCCGCAATGGGCCCGCGTGGTGGATTACAGCCCATTCCCTCTTCTAGAGAGGAGGCCTGAGCTCCAGCAGTGGGAACACTAAAAGGCTGATTATGCTAATGACATCTAAGTGATTTTCAATTTTATTCTTTGCCCGAAATACTATGCTAATTCTCTTTACGACTCTTTTCCATTCATTGCAATGGGTATTTCTCCTGCATTGCTCGCCAGTTTGCCCAGTCATGGGCTTCCAGTATTTGAACTTCAGACTCTCCCTTTATGTCAGATCTTAGAAATTGATCACTTTATGATATGGCCAAGTAAAACTGGCCAGATCGTTTTAAAAGTTAAAGTTTGATGATATTTTAATCCTCATTTAGCTTCTTTCTTTAGCCCTTTTACTATCATAGATATCCTACGTCAGTGATTTGGGCAAAGGAGGACTGACATATCATCAAATGTTAACGTTTAAACGATCTGGCCAGTTTTGGTTGGCCATATCATGAAGTGATTAATACCAAGGCCACGACATCTATGCCGATAGATTAGCACCTGCGATTGCCGGAACTCGGCTTGCGATTCCCAATGCCCGGGCGACTCCTTGGCAGCGGCTGGAATGTTATCTACATATATAAAAGGAGAATGGTCATGTGAAGAGGAGGGATGAAACGCATGTTACTAAAAGAGTTATGAGTTTACATGTGGATGGATGGAGAGGGAGAGGGAGACCAAAGAAAAGATGGATGGATTGTGTGAAGAGTGATATGAAAGAAAAGGAAGTTAGTGATAGCATGACGAGTGACAGGGCAGAATGGAAGAAAAAAACGTGTTGCGCCGACCCCAAAGAACCCGGGACAAGGGCAGGAAAATGATGATATATAAAAGGAGAAATTGACTGACTGACATATCAAAGCACCGCCAAAACTACAGAGCCTAGGAGCGTGAAATTTTGCACATTTATGACATAGGCGAGCACTAAGAGATGATTTTCCAAAATTCACCCCCTAAGGGGATAAAACGGGGTTCCAAAGTTTGTATGGAGAAACCAACTCTCACGCGGGCGAAGCCGCTGGCAGAAGCTAGTTAGGTATATAATTACTAATGTACTTAACCTAGAAACAATGGTATAAACGTTATGTACCGCACAGTACAAAACAAGAATGTGCTAACATTCACACCGGTAAGGTCAGAAAGTCACAGCGGTATCATTAGGCCGTAGGTACCGACTCGGAGATAGGACGCCGATATGTTGGCCAACTTGCTATCGGACCGATACCGAAGTGATGGTGCAACAGATGTACGAAGGTTGACTGGCCCGTTGGTTTAGTGGTTAGTGACCCTGACTGCTATGCCGGAGGTCGTGGGTTCGATTCCCACCCAGGACAAATGTTTGTGTGATGAGCACGATCATTTGTTCTGTGTCTGGGTGTAAGTTATCTATAATATGTATGTATTTAGAAATATATAAGTATGTTTATCAGTTGTTTAGTACTCATAACACAAGCTCTGCTTAGCTTGAGACTAGACGGCGTTGTGTGATAGTTGTGGAATATTATATAAAAAAAAAAAACATTAGCTAGGATTTTGCATGTGCTGAAAGGAAATGTTCTTGTTTAACAATTAATGTACATACATTTATTGTAATAAATAGACAGCAAAAAGAAAACTGAAAAATAGGTAGGGTTATAAAATACTTCTAAGAAATTTCTTCTAGCATACCTATGTAGCGACATCTATGGCGTCACATAAGAACTAATCCTGCATCGCGCAATTAACTTTTATTTTAGAGAAAGTCCTATACTCATTAGACGAATTATAATTTAATATTATTTTCAATTTTCTATTTTGTAAATATTTGTATTATTTTCGTTTCAAGCCCTTAAGTACACAGTTTTATTCATGTTTTAATTTTATTTTTTATTTAATTATTTTATGCATGTTAAATTATAGAATTGTATTTTAATATTATTAATATGTATCACATACAATGTAAATTGTATATAAATAAATAAAATAAATAGAGAAAAGCCCAAAATCATCTATCGGGCAGAGTTGCCCACCAGACATGATACCCGTCTGGTCGGAGGATCCTCCCTTTTCAACGAAGGTTTGTTGGACTTTACTCTCCGTTCCGCCTACCTCCTACCTGTGCTTTATGACCTTGCTTTATGCCAAATTCCAGGATTCTGGGTCATTGGGAAGTATCCTATGAATTTTGATTCCCTTGAGAGTGTCAAAATATACGATTTTTGCAAAATAAATGGCCATATCTATTTTTTTTTGTATACTTATTATTAGTTTGTTTTTTTCACAGCTTCAAGGGACCGAAACCTGAGGACAATGATTTTAATTTCAACTCGATATCTCCACGCATTTCCGAGATAAAGGGTCTTGATAGACAGACAGACGGACAACAAAGTGATTCTATAAGGATTCCGTTTTTCTTTTTGAGGTACGGAACCCTAAAAGCAGTTTAGTTTAGGTCGTAAAATAGATCGCGTTAAGGGTTCGTGGTAGGGCCTTTTTTTTCGGTGGGAAAATCATCTAATGACATCCCCCGCGCTTGGGCGGGGCGGGAGATAGTGTCAGACTTTTGCTGACTAAAATTCCACTCCTGTTCCTTTGTTGCTTTTCGTACCAGGGCCGACTCTTCCTTTCAGAATCAGACCTCTGACGGAAAGTCCGTTATATTGTGTGTAGCATGTTATGCTATACACAAGCCATTAACAAAACGATGTAGTAATTAGTAAACACAGGATGTTGTACCATTCATTCGGTGAGGCGTGACGCGGTAGAAACGTTCTCAAGTGAGAGTTTTTATTTATTTTTCCTTTGTTTATGTTTATCATTAGTAACGCTTTTTGCTCTAGGAACCTACTAACAGAAATTAGGACTAAAGCATCACAAATAGTATAAGAATGGAAGCGGTATTATCGTTAAGTAAAAGAATGGAAGTCTTATGGCGGTATTATCGTTGACACTGATATCTACCAAACTACAAAAGTTGTTTGGTTAAGTCTAGCTATCCTAAAAGTTTTTTTTTTAAATCCGGATCCCTTATAGAATCACTTTGTTGTCCGTCCGTCTGTCTGTCTGTCTGTCAAGACCCTTTATCTCGGCAACGCGTGGAGGTATCTAGTTGAAATTTAAGCTATATACTTAAGGCGGCGGTCCCTTGAAGCTGTAAAAAAATCAAACTTCTGACATAACGAAAAAAATAGATACGGGTGTTTATGTTGCAAAAAACGTATATTTTGACACTTTCAAGGGAATCAAAATTCATAGGATACTTCCCGTTGACCTAGAATCTTGAAATTTGGCATGAGGCAAGGTCATATAGCCGAAATATAGGGGAAAAAAAAAAAAAACTGTAAATTAGTAGTTACGTCCCAAAAAAATTTTTGCGATTCGGAAAAATCTTCGTAACTCAATTCGGGAATTGAACTGTTTTCGTAAGTAAATTTATACGGAACCGTCAGTACGCGAGTACGACTCGCACTTGCCCGGTTTTTTGTACGTAAGTATAGCAAATAGGGTACTTTTATTCCGGGAGTATGTTTCCTTGGGATAATATTTGACTATCACGCGGGCGGAGTCGCTGGCAGCCGCTAGTTAAGCTAGTTAGCTAGTTAAGCTAGTTAAGCTAGTTAGCTAGTTAAGCTAGTTAGCTAGTTAAAAGATAAGAATATACGGATTTAAACCGTACCCTATAACTAAGACTCCACTGACCGTCTGCCTGTCAACAGGCTGTATCTGTAACCATGATAGCTAGACAGTTGACAATTTTGACAGATTTTATTTCTCTTGCTACTATGACAACAAATACTAAAAACAGAATAAAATAAATAACTAAGTGGGACACACATACAACAACCGTGACATTTTTTGCCTATTTATAGTTTCTAATGTTATCTAGATAATGATTCGTGCGTGAGTCTGACTCGCACTTGGCCGGTTTTTTAAATAACATCTTGTATACAAAAAGGGGGCGTCTTAAGGTACGCGGGCGCTGCTCCAGAATCATTCAGCAACCATCGAGAATCTGTTCTTCGAGCCCTGCCCACTGCCACTGTTTGGCGATTCTTCGGGCTATGTCGGTAACCTTGGTTCTCCTGATCTTTGGAAAGCCTCTTACAATACGATGTCATGTGGTGATGAATCTTCGGTGAGATTCGCTGTAATCCGGTGGATTAGAAACGCACGGGTCCGTTCCTTTAGGAGAGGTCTATGTCCAACATTGGACGTATTTTGGCTGAAATGATAATGATATTGATAACTCTTTAAATTATTTACGAAATTAGATGCTAGCGTCTCCAATAAGATGTTAAATCATAGAGTGGTTGAGTTATATTATGCCCTTTCTCGATTAATCATAAATATTAACTCAAATGTTACACGGAAGTCTTCACAAGATGGAAGGCGCGTATTAACGGCTTAGGTTCAAAGGGCCGCTCGAACTCACGACTTAGGATCTATTCATAACATAGGCTCAGTTTATAGCTAAATTACGACGATTAATGCTCCTATCATACAAGCGATATGTGATAAAGCGACAAGCGGCAAAATTGCGACATTGGGACATGAACGCGACATTAAAGTGCTAACACGACAACAAGGGGACGACCATTTTTTGACCGACTTAAAAAAAAAGGAGGAGGTTATCAATTCGGTTGTTTTTTTTTTACATTTTGTTACCTCAGAACTGGGTCGTTTATGGACCGATTTGCAAAATTCTTCCAGAATGGTCTCATTTTTTTCAAAATCCAATTCTGATGATGGAATTCATGAGGAATCGAGGGAACTCCTTAAATATTATAGCAACCATATAGTGATTTTGGTATTTTCACCGACAACTTAAGCATTCACAGTCAAAAAGTAACATTTGATGAAGTGGAACTGATGAAGAAAACCAGAAATGGTCAACGGAACTTCATACACACATTTCTATGTGATCAATCTGATCACTTAGAATTTAATTATAAATTTACGGCAGCGAATTACTTATTATGTTTATTTCGGCTATAAATTGAGTCATACTTTTTGGATTGTTTACTTTTAATGTATACTTTTTCAGTATTATGAGGATATACCTATATTTATTCAAACCTAAAAATACTTTTCTATAAAGCCATACTTTTTGAGTTATGTCATCATTGTTTCTAATGAGAGAAATTTGTTTAAGTTATGACACAATTTGAACGCAGATGTAATATGTTGGTGAACAGGAAGGCTGTACGTCTTGATAGAAAGTGGTTTCTGTAGCTCACAAACACCTGCAATATGTAGGGGTTTACACATGTTTTCATAACATAACTATTAGTAAAGATGACTAATGAAGTTACTTTTCATTTGAAATGCTATAAGGTTAAATTTGGTAGGCCAGCTGTTATTGCACCATCGTAAAAAACATCAACGTTTGGTCAAAAAAACATCATTATTTGTTATCTACTTTAACTGTTACTATAGCTTTAAACCGCCCGAATGTAAGCGGTTAATGTTATCGTTGTTTTTTACCTCATTTTAACAAACCGTGATGATGAGACCCATTGTAAGCGACCAAGTTTCAGAGCCATATGTTATAACTGGCAACACACATTGTTCATAGAAAGTCTATGAAAGCCTTGAGACACTGTGTGAGTAAAGAGAGTGTTTCCCACCAAAAAATGGGACTAAATATTCTGTAAGACAATTCAATACTTTTTTTTTTTTTTTTTTTAAGGTGGGAAATCATCCAAATGACTTCTCGCGCTCTGGGTGGAGCGCGAGGGCGTGTCAGACTTTTACTGACTAAAACCACACCTGTATCCTTCAATTACCCTTTGCGTCCTAGGACTACGGGTTTCCCTTTCAGAAATTCTCCGCGATCCTAGTTAGCGGGCATCGGCTCTGCTGGGCCCCTACGGTTTGCTGACATCTCCTTGAGGAGCGCGAGGATCTCAACGCGCTATTGACGACTGGGCTCGGTCCGGTTAATTACCGAACAGCCGGACGGCGAGCTACCTAGTGCTCGACGTCCGCAAGCCCGCGTCTACCGTGGCTGGTAGTCGGGGTCGGAATTACGGCGGCTAGGGCGTGAGGACCTTCGTTCCCTCACGCGTGCAGCCTCCTCCTTCGCTAGCATTACTGCTTCGCAGAAAGAGGCGACCGCCTGCCATTCCTCCTCGCTCCGGACCATAGCCTGAACCAGGGCCCGTCGCGAAAGGTCGCTGCCGCCTATTGCCTCCACGAGGACACGGCGGTGCTCCGCCCAAGCGGGGCACGCCTCCACTGTATGCTCCACCGTGTCCTCTGGGTGGTCCGCACAATAATGGCACCCGGGCGTTGCTTCCGCCTGAATCAGATGCCGGAACCGCCCGAACTGGCCATGTCCGGTGAGGACCTGCGTCATGCGGAAGGTGAGGACGCCGTGTTGACGCTCCAGCCACTCCTCAAAGAGGGGACTTACCGCCATAATTGTAGCGTGCCCAGCACTGGGTTGCGACAGTCGCCGTTGCCATTCCACCATGAGATCCCGCCGGCACTCTGTCCGCCATGCCGAAACTTGGCGCGGCAGCGGAGTTTCGCCCCGGCGTTGCATCTCCACGCGCAAAACGTGCATGCATGCAAGGACCTCAAAATCCCATGGTGGCAGGCCAGCAAGGAGGCTCGCCACTTCGCGGGAAATCGTGCGGTATCCCCGTATCATCCGGATGGCCATGACCCTCTGGCAAGCGTTCAGCATGGCCGCCGGTCGCTTTTTCAGTGACGACGCAAGACAATTCAATACTGGAACCACAGGTGCTCAGAGTGGATTCTGCCCGCCCATCGAGTAATTCCAAGGAAGACTTTGGCACAGTGATCACGTGCTGCCGTGCTCAACGTGGCTCAGGGAAGACTGTTGTATAGTCTCCTTAGGGATGTGCCCTAACAGGCGTTGCACAGAGGGGGTTCCGGAATGGTCTTTTAAGAGATAACGGCGCCCCTTCTATGTGCTGATGGTGATCACCACCACATAGTCTGGGCGCCTTTTGAAGGTTTCCCCTCGAAAAACTGGGCAAGCGCGAGTCGGACTCGCGCACTGAGTGTTCCGTACTAACTTACCTAGATAGTTAGTTCAATTCCCGAATTGAACGGAGTCTCCGATTTTTTTGGTGACGTAACAATAAATTTACTGTTTTCAGATTGATTCCTACATTTGTGCTATAAGACCTTGTTTTATGCCAAATTTAACAGGATTCTAAGTCAAAGGGAAGTACCCTATGAATTTTAATTCCCTTGAGAGTATCGAAGTATATGTTTTTGCGACATAAACGGCCGTATCTTATTTTTGTTAACTCAGAGGTTTGGTTTTTTCACAGCTTCGAGGGGCCGCAAACTTAAGTATATTTTGTGATTTTAATTTCAACTAGATACGTCCACGCGTTCCCGAGATAAAGGGTCTAGACAGACAGACAGACGGACGGACAACAAAGTAATCCTATAAGGGTACCGTTTTTCCTTTTGAGGTACGCAACCCTAAAAAAAAAGGACAATTCAATACGCCATACAAAAAACAAATCCTACAATTTACACTACACTCTCCTATTAACCACTATTTATATTTGAATACAGCTCAAAGCCACTGTTATCTAAATAAGGTCCCCTATATGCGAATCTAATCTGACTCTGCCCATAAGGGTCGTTTTATATGGAGGAGTGCGCCCGCGCAACGTAGATGCGACGTCAGATACTGCTGAGACGATTTTGATGTTGTTCTAAGTGCCTGATAGGCTTGCAGGTCCTGTTTTGGTAAACAATGAGATGGTTATCAGGGACCAGATTAAATTGCTTGGGTTAAATGTTTTGTTTGTGTTTTAAGATGTATTTTTGAGGGCTGCAGAATTCGAGTTCAATACTAGACAGTGAATCATTTACTCTGCAGTAGCTGTTTTGAGTACAAGTATTGATTCTTTTTTTTGAGACTGGAAATTAGCCAATGGCTTCTCGCGCACCAGCGTAGAGCGTGAGGGCCTGACAGACTTTTACTGACTAAAACCGTGCATTGCGCATGTGCTCCTAAACAGCATAGGTGTTACTGAAATACGCACACGAACCTAAGGCTCCCCGAACTCCCTTATTGACACCCGGAGAAACCTGAGAGGCCTAATCTGTTTTTGCAGAGAGGTGGGCTGGTTGGAATAAGCTCACCTTAGGTTATGGCCGTCATGGCCCCCGTACAATGGTCCACATAGGACTAAGTACGGAAATCACACTCAGATATACGAGTTAGATTTAAAATAAAAATCTCAGAATTGTGATACTGTTTATGGTGCTATAGCTCTCCAAGTAGCGTTGCCAGGCGTCCGGATAAAGCCGGACACAATCAGGCTTTTAGTTTGCGTGTCCGGCCAAATTAGACGGTGTCCGGCCTGTTCGAATTTTGTTAGGCTTTTTAAATTTGACCTTTTTTACATTTTTTTCGTTTGCGCTCCGCACGCCTCACCTTGTATCGTGAAAGCGAGCAGACTAGCACTGTAACCACAGTTGCCAATTGCAAAAGTAGTTACAGCTAACTATAATTGTAATGAATGATTTATAGGTACTAAAGATTCATTCAATTTTATGTTGTTTCATTAGAATTTAAGATTTTATGGTATACTAGCGGTTCCGACAGACGTTGTTCTGCTCGAAAGTTGGCTAATCGTTTTTTTCTCGTTAGAATAAAATTTTGAGAACCTGATTGCAGCGCCCCCTACCGGGTCCAATTGTATTTTCAAACTATGCAGGGACCTACTCAAATATACACACAAAATTTCATCCAAATCGATTAAGCCTTTTACGAGAAGATAGGTAACAAACAAAGTACAGAAGAATTTAAAAAGATGATATGATAAAAAAGACTTGATTTACTTTAAAAAAATACATCGTGTTAAACTGAGACTAAAAAGTAAAGGAGGTCCGATCTATTTACCCAAATGTCCGGCTAAACTGACCGGTCTGTTCGGCTTTTCGGTTTTAAAAGCTGGCAACCCTATCTCCAAGGCTGCGGGATTGTTGAAAAAAGTTATAGCCCAGTGGTTTTCAACATGTGGTTAATAAAACACTGTTAGTCCGCGAAAGGTCTAAAAATTCCAAACTTTCCAACCGAAGCAACATTGATGCGAACATATTTTATGTTTCTATCAGGTTTGTGTTTTATATCTGTTCCTTTAAATTTTAAATGCAATATACGCCATAAATCCACCATCACCACCATCGATTAACTCTTTATTAACACTAATGCTCTGGTTAGTAACAATAACAGCTAAGATAAGACACAAACTTGAACAAACCCTCGGCCTTCTCAAAGGGCTACTTATCTCAAACAAATACAACACCATATTTATACTTTGAACCACAAACTCAACCGTAACAGTTAATCTTTATATCGTTAAAGCATTCGCACTGATAGTCACAAAGCATAGTGCAGAAAGTTAGCTCCACACAACGGGCGAAAACAGGGAAACAAACACAGACGCGTACGTACGGTGATCTTAGACAAATCATCTATAGTCGCGATTGCGCTTGCTTTAGAACTCGGAATCTAATAGATGAAGAAAGCTGCTAAAGACGTCAATGCTAACAATTTTCGTACCTTGGTAATAAATAAGCTTAATAAGCACAATCAGCCTTATAATAATTATCATTTTATTTCAGGTAACACAGTACCCATATCAGAAATAAAAAAAAACTAAAATATTTTTATTTCACATATGCCTACTTATAAAACTTTAGAAGCTAGTGCACGGTTCCTAATTGGTCGTTCCCTATGGAGAAGTATCGGCAAGAAACTCCATGGATCTCTTTCTCTTTTTATTTTTTTTTTGTTTTTACAATATTTACATATTACAGTATAAGTAGATAATTATTATGTAAGGACAGTGTAGATCGGTCAATATTGTACTAAAAAGTACAATAAAAATAATCATAACAAAAAGTGAGTCGTAATAGGAAGTAACCTAAGAATTCGTGGAGTTACAGAGCTACAGTGTTCTCACATATTGATCATACACAGTGATCTCAATAATTTTCGTAACTTGGTAATAATAGCTTAATAAGCATAATCAGCGTTATAATAATAATCATTTTATTTCTGGTAACACAGTCCTCATATCTGAAATAAATACACTAAAGACCAACTTAAGTAACTATATTAAATTATTTTGTTAGTAAATATGATTTATAACTATGTTAGTAACGCTTCACTTTGCACTATATTGTCTTGCTGCTGTCCTGTGGTACTTGTCTGGGGAACTGACGGAACACCACACCTTGAGGCCAAAAATGCAAATTGTTTTGAAAGAATTTTCATAACAATTTGCAGAAATCAGTTCTGTCTTTGTACCACAAACGCCTTATTGTCATTCTGATGCGACTCCAGCAACTGCACCATCAGTGTGTAGATACTTCAACTGTGTGTTCTCACTGTTGCAACACAGATCTCCGCTCTAGGAAAGGGAACGAAGGAATTCTTGAGTTGCTCGTACCTATTTGTTCGATATGTGTGTTTATTTTCGCTCGTAGTAAAAACCCGACCTTCTGCATTTATCTATATGCTGATAGCGGTGATCACCGTGCCTATTAAACGCAACGATAAATAACCTGCCCGGGTCAGCGCATGTTCTGCGCGGGCGCAGGCTTCTAGTAAATGTTGAAAGTCGACGGTTACTCATTCTGAAGGGACTAAATTGTTGTATGTTCGTAAGTTATCGAGGTGAGCTGGTGTGAATTTGGTTTCGTTTCCGGGGTTTGGAAAAGGAGGAAGTGAGGTTTTATTGGGAGTTAGAAAGTTCTTCTGAGATTGATATTGAGATTTGGTAATGCAACAACATTGAAAGAAAGAAAGAAAAAATGTTTTTTTTTTTCCTATGATTGTGGTATTGATATTTGATCAAATCCAAAACCTCTTGAGAATGGATATGGTAGCTCTTTTTAGCAGGCTTGCGCTTGACTACTACCTTACTTGAAAGTAAGCGGCGATGTGGTCGACGATGGAGCATGTTTGCCTAGAAGTAACCTATTCACTCTTGACTTAAAATCCAATATCAGGAAACAAAGACTCCGGCAGGGAATTCCACTCCTTAGCTGTACGCGTTATGAAAGTTTTTCCAAGTCTTTTGTACGTATCGAGTTTTTCATGCACCAGTGGCGCAAGTTTAGCCGAGATTGGTTCGAACATAAAGCATCATGTAGGCTTAAGAATTGAGGCAAAACCAGATTAGTGGGTCAGTTGAGGGCTTGAAAACATAAATACACCAGTGCTTACAGCCTAGTAGCATCTGGCTGCCAGTATTTCGTTATTTTTTAAAAGCTGTGAGTTGGTCAGTGCATGTCCCCAACACAGGTAGGAACGATGCCCCACTATGAAGTTTCAAGCTAGAACTACATTAGACCGACGCACACGTGTAACACGCCTGATTTGTATGTAGAACGAGGTCGCGTGGCGTCGCGTGGCGTGGATCTAGTGTAGCTCTACAAGTCTAGTTTCCATATAAAATGTATGGAGACCGACGCGCCCAGATCGGCGTGTGTTGCACACATGTGCAAAGTGTAGTTCTAGCATCACTTGTGGTGGCTTTGGTAGGTAACAGACCGATAACAAACTTGTGTATCACGAGCTGTTAGTCTATTACTTGTTTGAAGAAAATTCAATAGAGAATTTATAATCGCTGTTCGCCCTTAGATCTTAATACCTATCGATAGTTACCTAGAATATTGGAATCTCACAATGTCGCAAGCATTGAGTGCGGAAAACCTCCTATTATGAAAGTTACCAACAACGGGCCGTAACCCAGTAGCACTACCATTGGCAGTTGCGTAGTTACAATCTTTAGCCTTTTAGGGTCTGCTCACACGAACGCGATGCTACGCGCATTCTTTTAAGACCAATATACTCAATATAGGCCTTATTTTATTTGTTATAGGGAAAGTACCCATTTCAGAAAAAGAATTGGGCACGACGCCGGCACGACGTGACGCGACGACGCGCGCAGTTTTTAACAAGAATACGATATAGAACAATATTTACTTTTTTAAAAGGTTTAATAAATTTAAGGGGCTTAGGCCTGAAATAATTAAAAAACTATCAGTGATCTGATTTGTATAGGCTGAAAGAACATAGTTATTTTGTTTTTTTTTTTTTGGCATTAAATAATATTTTACAGCCACCGTTTTTTTTTTGTAGTGGAAAAAATATAAGCTTCTATTACTATAAATTATTTCAAGGGGTTGGCAACCCTGTGGTAATTGACGTGACAGTATATAGTGTATCCGAGTGTGTACTTATATATTCTATTTCCCGCGTTCCGAGTCACGATAATATCGATGTTAGCGTGCCAACATCGATATTATCGTGACGTCGTTCCTTTCGAGTGACTTGCTACGTTATCCTAACTCGGAACGCTGGGCTGGTTTTTTCAACAATATTATAATATAATAAATAGAAACAGCAATTTTAGCTACATTTTAAATGATTAATAAGCAAGGAAACCAATAAATAAAAAATCTCTCTTCAAGCGTCGTCGCGCCTCGGTGTGAGCCGATCCTTAGCCACTCAGTACGTTTGTATCCGTTATCGATAACAACTGTCTGTTCAGTTTAAAGATCATTGAGGTACCAGAAGTCAGGTGGTCGGTTAGTATTATATAAATGAAAGTTAATAAACATCTTCGTGAGATTACTGCAGCGGCTGTGAAATCAGTTTTTAATCATCACCTGTATATCCACGCATCCTATGCATCCGAAGGATGGGTTCTAGCCCGGCCTAGTGATGCGAGATTCTGGCACTTTATTTATTTATTTAATACTTTATGCACAAACGTACAGAGGCGGACTTAATGCCATAGGCATTTTCTACCAGTCAACCTTAGGGTGATGCCGAGATAAATAGTGGTAGGTGCAATAAAAGAGAGAGAAAAAGGCGAATAGGTACAAGAAAAGATATACTAATAAACCACAAATATCATACAATTATACAATACATACACAAATTAATAAACTATCTACATTATATATCACACTTATAAAGTCAAACAATTAGTTCAAATCGAGAATTTGAAAACATTAACGCTGTGATGACTCTACTGCCAACTTCTTACGAATTAGCTCGCGAACCTTAATTTTGAATGTAAATCTGTTTTTATGTGTGTGTGAACCTAATATGCTGTGGGTGAACCTAAATAAATCGATTTACTTTGGTTTAGTTACGGAGTACACTAACCGGAGTACAGAGTGTTTGCACCAATTGTTTCACTGATTCCTGTATTTTTTCTTTCTTCGTTCTGGTTTGAGTAAATATGGATATGTTATATTTATTGTATTTATAGTTGTAATGCTTAATATTGAACCTACTACAATTTGTCTCTGCATCACCCAAAAGTTGACTGGTAGATAATGCCTTAAGGCATTAAGTCCGCGTCTGTACTCTTGTATGAAGAATAAAATAAATACACAGAAAGAACCACAAGTTAAGTTTAAAGTTATATTCAAACTTAAATGTAATTTATCTGTATATGTATGTATTTAGAAATATATAAATATGTTTATCAGTTGTCTAGTTCTCATAACACAAGCTCTGCTTAGCTTGGGACTAGATTGCGTTGGGTGATAGTTGTGGAATAATATATAATATATATATATATAATGGTTAACAATGTATAAATGTAGCAATTTTTTCTCTATCCTAATATTTAGTTCCACAGTTATAGTCTGACTCGAGGTGCCTTACTTAAAAGGAAAACGTGATAATTATAGCATAATATTTGTGACATACGACATCCAAGTAGGTTACTGTGTTCGCAAAGCACCGTAAGTTACCGTACAATATTTGCACCGGGCCTTGGTATGGCGATGGGTTGAGGAGGTGTGGCAGGCGGTCGCCTCTTTCTGCGAAGCAGTAATGGTAGCAAAGGAGGCGGCCGATCGCGTGAGGCAACGTCCTCCGCCACCGGGATTCCGATCCTGATTTCCGGCCACCGTAGGCGCGGGCTTGCGGACGGCGAGCAAAAGGTGGCTCGCCGTCCGATCGTCCGGTAACCGTCCGGACTGAGCCCAAATCGTTGACGGCGTGTACTGTTCCACGCGCGTCTCAAGGAGATGTCAGCAAATCGTAGGGGCCCAGCAGGGTCGAAGCCTACTGGGCCCAAGGGTAGCGTGAAAGCGAAATCCGGGGCTCTGGGACGAAGGCAACGAAGGAACAGGAGTGGGTTTTTAGTCAGTAAAAGTCTGACACTATCTCTCGCTCCGCTCAAGAGCGCGATTTGTCATAAGATGATTTTCCCACCTAAAAAAATACCGTACAATATTTGTTATTTTTTATGCAGCTACAAAAGTGAGTTTTTTGTGAGATACCCTGTATAAACATTGCGAATTAAATAAGAGCTTGTGAAAACAGAATTTTATTCAACTTCCCTTTAAATCACTAAAACGGTACCTCGCAATCATTATTTTAGCTACACCGTCTACCGCTTCTTAGTTTCCAATACCGATGGAGAGTAGGCGTAGGTCCCGCATGATGACCCCTGAGCCCGTGACGTCACATGGGCGCATGTAGTGATAAGCACAAGCTACATCCGTGTCCTAAGTGCGCGTGCGCAGGTTTGAGGATATGTACGAAATTTACGAGGACAGAGATTTGTGTTTATTGGTAAAATACTGTTGGCTGGTTAAGTGTGGGTGCGTATTTGAGTAAGATGATTTTATCAAGTTTACGGTTTTCTTAGAGAATTTTGTCGATGCCTAACTAATAAAATACAAAATTGGCTTTTTTTTAGGTGGAAAAATTATCTAATGATAAATCCCGCTCTTGGGCGGAGTGAGAGATAGTGTCAGACTTTTACTAACTAAAAACCCACTCCTGTTCCTTCTTTGCCTTCATCCCAGGGCCCCAGGTTTCGCTTTCACACTACCCGTGACCCCAGTAGGCTTCGACCCTGCTGGACCCCTACGATTTCCTGACATCTCCCTGAGGCGCGCGTGGAACAGTACGCGCCGTCGACGACTTGGGCTCGGTCCGGACAGTTACCGGACGGTCGGACGGCGAGCCACCCATTACTTGCCCTCCGCAAGCCCACGCCTACGGTGGCCGGAAATCGGGATTGGAATCCAGGCGGTATACAAAATTGGCTTACGGTATTGGTAACAACATTTAACCCTTTCACCGCTTGTGTCGGATTGGTCGAGACGAGTGTTTTCGTGTCCTATTTGCCAGGGTCGTTTGTTTGTGACTGGGTACTCCATCTCGTTTAGCTTTTCAATCTCCATAGTTTACAGAGAAGCTGACGAGATGGTGTATTTTGTCGTAGATTACAAACAAAAGTGATCTTCAAGTATCTTTATTTGATTGATATATTGATAGATATACACTTTATACAAAAAATACAGTAGGAGCTTAAAATTAATGGGGTGTAACCATGGTGTACCAATTATACAGACAACTTTGGATGGATTTGACAGAGACGGAGAAAAAAATACACAGTCGTGGTGTACTAATTAGATATTCAACGTGGTTTTTTTATATCCCTTAACTCTGGGGTATGAATGAGACCATACTAAAAAATCAACTGACATAAGAATTATTTTTCAATTATCTTTTTTTTGTTTCATTTTCCATATATAATAAATTCGTTATGTTCGCGATTATCAATGTAAAACATTCTTACGTGAAATATGACAGCGTAAATATGTAAAGTAATTATTTACGCTGTCATATTTTTTTATAACTTTACTACTACAATAATGCGAAGTTTGACAACGTCGCAAAAGGAAAGATTTTTCATACGGGTGACAATTTTTGATCTAAATTAATTATAATTGATGATATCTGCGAAATCATGCCTTTTTGGACCAGTTATTATTAACCTGAGTTATGGGATATCAAAAACAACACGTTGTATATACAATTGGTCTTGTTTTGTGTTATAAAACACAGTTGGCACAGTGGTTGAGAGATGGGCTGTAGCGCAGTATATCATGGCTTTGATTTTCGCTCAAAACCAATATTTGTTTGACCTACAGATAGGTCTTCTGGGAATGGGAACGTACTTCTTCTTGATTGATCACATAATTCATCACGTCAAGTCGTTCGTGGTACGAGTTCCAACCCATCAGCTACAGACCTTTTTAAAAGAGGACTTTCTGGCTGAAACGTGTCGTAACATCGCAACAAGACGCCGACTACATTACGTATATAATTATAATTCAATAAGATTAGTTTTTTTAATATGTATAAGTTTATTATTGTTTAAGATTTTTTTTAAATTGCCTATACTGTCCTACTGCTGGGCAAAGGCCACCCCTAACTTATTCTAGGTATTCTTTTCTTGGGCCACCTCGAACCAGTCTTTGCGGTAGGCATCTAGGTCGTCTCGCCACCTCTTCCCAGGTCGACCTCGGCGGCGTCGTCCATCCTCAGGTACCCACTTTGTGGAGACTCTTGCCCACCGGTCAGAGTGCATGCGGCTGATGTGACCCATGTGTGTTTAAGATTATTTTATGTAAAAATACATAAAATAATCTAAGGGTCTCCGATGCCTGAAAATAAAATGGTTATTATTATTATCACTTCCCGGATCTTCCTTTATTCTTAAGGCCATGTAAATATAATCACATTATTCTTAATTCGGATCATTCTAACCTACATTATTTTCGCTGTCCAATTTACAGTCATTACCTCAGAAACCGCCGTCTACGAACAAGTGACACACTATTGAATGATAGAAACCTGTTGGTACTGAAGCCTCATTAAAGTTTCTCGCATTGTGATCGTTATCGTCACGTCGACGTCACGCTGACGTCGCGACGACTCTGACGTGACACGATAACGTCGCGACTCTCGGCTAACTGTGCGCGCACGCAGGGTTACAGTCTGAATGATCTTTTAAGATTTGCACTTTTGCAAAGTATTAGTAAAGAAGAAATTGTGTATCACTGACTCTAAGCAGATACTATGGGACAAATATCGGAAGGTGATGGGATGGGTTTTTAAGTCAGTAAAAGTCTGAAAAGAATAAAGATGGGATGGGCTCCGAGAACATAGGTGGGTATTAAGTCGGTAAAAGTCTGAAACGAAAAGAAAATAAGAAAAACGTTTATTCATACCTCACACATACAGTAAAACCCCTCCAACATCAACAACAACAATCCCTCTTGCTCCACCCAGAGCGATAGAAGTTATTATTTTATAGTTTCCTACACTAAAAAAAACTCTCAATAACATCATCTTCTTTCTAGCCTTTTTTTAAGATGGGAAATCATCTAATGATTTCTCACGCTCTAGGGCGGAGCGAGAGGACGTGTCAGACAACTAAAACCATACCTATGTTGCTTCAGCTGCCCTTTTAGAGCTAGATGCAACTGATTTACGAAGTCTCTATAGCGGACTTCCACGATTTAATCGGATGTCAAGTAGATTTAATTTTTTTTTTAAATTCCGTGACCACTATTATTCACAGTCACCCGTACTAGAAAACACATGGAGTCAAGTTTGCATTGGAGCTATACACACAAATAGCTCCATCCCTTTAACAGTTCAGTTTAGGTCGTCAAATGGATCGCATTAAGAGCTCATAGTAGGGCCTCTAAAGGCAAACTTGTAGCCTTACCATAACGTGTTAAAATCTCAAGCGTACGAGCGAGAAAGAAGGATGGAGCTATAAACCCTATATACATGGCCGGATCTACTTAATGGCTAAATGGGCTGCAGCCCAGGGCCCCGGGGATATAAGGGGCCCCCAGGCCTCATTAAAAACAATCTACAGTGCGGGTTAATCTATTTGACAAAACTTAAAAAACAAAAACAAATAAAGTACTACTGTTTAATTATGGAAGCAGTCATTGATATCGCTATTAATATGGCGGGTCAAAGGTTTATAAGCTCTCAACGTTGGTGTTCACGTTCGACCTGTGATCAAAAAATTTATTTATTTATTGTATACTTTATTGTACACCTCATAATGTGGACAGGATAAACATTTACAAAAACTAAGTGTACAATCGGCGGTCTTATCGCATAGGGCAATATCTTACAGAAAACCTCAAGACAAAGTTTATTTAAAGACTTTCAAGTTAGCTATAGTAACTCATCAGTTGAAGGTTTCTTGTTCCATTAGGACGACATTTGCGAGTACACTTCAGGAGAAATAAAAACTTTGTTTTTAACAAAATGCCAATTAATTTGGTTACTTAGGTGGGCCCCCAAGTAGTGTTAGCCCGGAGCCCAACAGTTCCACGATCCGCCTCTGCCTATATAGCAGAGCTCTGCTATATCCCTTTAACAGTTCAGTTTAGGTCGTCAATTGAGCTCGTGGTAGCCCCCTCTTTATGTCTCGTTAACGCTATCTATCGTCACGTGATCGTCTCGCTGACGTCACGCGATAGCGTCTACAACAGTTAGACGAAGGAACCCTAACTATGCGCGCACGCAAGTTTGGTATATTTACTGTTTATTGATTGAGGAGATTGGTGTCCGTGATCTATGTTGTTTTGGAAACTTGGTGGACTCGGATTTTGTGATTAGTAATATTTATTTTTTTCGGTGGTAAAATCATCTAATGACATTCCGCGCTCTTGGGCGGAGCGAGAGATAGTGTCAGACTTTTACGGACTTAAAACCCACTCCTATTCCTTCGTTGCCTTTCATACCAGGGTCGAGTCTTTCTTTCAGAGTCAGACCCTTGGCCCCAGTAGGCTTCGACCCTGCTGGACCCCTACGGTTTGCTGACATCTCCTTGAGGCGATCGTGGAACAGTACGCGCCGTCCACGACTTGGGCTCGGACTGGGCGGTTACCAGACGGTCGGACGGCGAGCTACCCATTGCTCGCTGTCCGCAAGCTAGTAATAGATTAGTAATTTGTGCTTCAGATTAAAATTTGAAACAAATTTTGCAAAATAGAACATTTTATTTGGATTTTATTAAAAAACTGACTGCTGCCAGCGACTTTACCCGCGTGATAATAGAGAATTGTCCCAAGGGAACATATTCCTGGGATAAAATGTATCCTAAGTGCTATGACAGGACATCGTCTAGGTCTAAATCCGTTTAATCTTTCGAGTGTGAAGATGTAATAAACACGTACATACTCAAAACTTATGTGATGCCAATAATTTCAAAGAGACACATTCAGTGCCCACATACGAGATATCTCGTACTTGAGCACCAACAATATCAATATAAGTCACTACGAGTTTTTTCATAGGTGATATCTGAGAAGATATCATTTGCAAGATATATCGTAACTGGTATTCAATGTATTAACATCATACTACGTACGAACTATATTTATTTTTCTCTCTAGGTATGGAAGGTGGTCCATGTTAACAAATGATCTTATTTGTACTTTTTTTAGTGGTATGTCTGCGCCATATTAGTAGACATATTATTATATTTGTAGCTACATCTGTGGCGTCACATAAGAACTAATACTGCATTGCGCAATTAAAGTTCTCCGCGCGATTAGAACATAATAACAGCCCGAAATCATCTATCGGGCAGTTGCTCACCAGACATTATACCCATCTGGTCGGCGGATCCTCCCTTTTCAACGGCGGTTTGCGGGAATTTACTCTCTGTTCCGCATACCTCCAAACTGATGACCCTCGACAAAGCACGTCAGCGCAGCCATCGTGAAGCCATTACTTCGTAACGTCATCATCACTTCCTCAAGTTTCACACACAAAAAACACTAACAAAGAAGAACAAACGTACTTATTTATTTATATATTGGATTAGCCCGCTTTTGACAGAATCAGGCGTCTTAATTTTGCTTCGAGGTTGCGGAGAACCCGCCAGGACGGCGGACACTCAACCAAGCCATTGCAGCATGAAGACGCACTGAAACGGTCCTACATTTTGTTGTTTGTACCTACCCAATAAAAATGCACTGTACCGAATTGTATTGAGAAGTAAACTGATTCAGTTCCTAGCCATTCTTATTTATTGCACGATACCCCCATAGACCCACCTGGTGGCTGATCATAGCTCGAACTATCCTGGCGATGCGTCGTATCTATATTTTATTCTACACCAAGATTATAATGTACATTATGGAAGCCTTACACTATAAATATACTATTGGAGGCCTTATCTCATTCCGTGATTTCTTCCAGGAAACCTGGTAATTATAATTTTGAGCCGTTTAGGGTCAAAACGTTTGGGTTATAGGGTCCAAGTGCGCGTCTCCTTTTTAAGGGAATTACACGCCGATTGATCGACCCCTTGCGTGACTAGAGGGCTGCCTCGTTCTTCGCCCAGAGAATTAACATTGCCATTCAACGTGGCAATACTGCCAGTCTTTTAGGCACATTTCCGGATGACAGCGATGTGGAAGAGTACTTCGACGTCTGAGCGTATTTTGTGATTTTGTATTATATGTATTTATTTAGGTTTAGTATAAATAAGTACTTAGTTTAGTTAATATTTAAGTTTTTTATTTATATTTATAGATTTAAGAAACAAGAGTGAGGAACGTACAATTTAGCCATGAGTGACGGCTAAATTATACCTTCATCAAGATCTCTATTAATGTGTAACAAGTTGAAAATTTCCCTCGATTCTGAACTTGAACTCTGCCCACCCCGTTATCTAAGGCATGAACATATAATGAGACAGTGGATGACACCATCAGTACGGTAAAGAGACCCATAGTGCAGACATCCGACCTTTTAGTCGTGAGTTGTAGTACCTTTACTGTCTGAACGATACTTAACTTAAAACGACCATATTTAGCCCATAATGGCGTCTTTTACAATCAAAGTTAATGTTAGTACAGCTAAAGAATGTTGCGAGAATATAAACTTAATCTTTGGGATCAATCTGGGCAAAGATACCTTCTAATTATTATTTATCAAAACTTAATGCTCTAGTAAAGTACAGTCGAAATATCTTGAGCGCTCCGAACTTCAAACAATTGCCTGCGCAGTAATTTTTTTTATTTATATACTACCTTTTGCCCGCGGCTTCGCTCCTGTCAACTGTTCTTCATTGTTGTTGTTCTTGCCGGAAACTGTGTTTCCTGATGGCTACAACCCGGGAATCTTTAAGTCGAGAGTGAATAGGTTACTTCTAGGTAAGCGCGTTCCATCGTCGACCGCATCGTCGCTTTCCATCAGATGAGATAGCGGTCAAGCGCTAACATATCAAGAATAAAAAAAAAACTGATTACTATATTCTACTCTTACCAACTCTACCCAACTCTACCCAACTCTACCCTACTCCACCCTACTCTACCCTACTTTACCCTACTCTACCCTACTCTACCCTACTCTACCCTACTCTACCCTACTCTACCCTACTCGTTAAAAAGTACCCTATGTCCGTCTCCTGGTTCTAAGCTACCTCCCCACTAATTTTCAGCCAAATCGGTTCAGCCGTTCTTGAGTTATAAACAGTGTAACTAACACGACTTTCTTTTATATACACTTGGGAGCAAATAAATCGAGCCACTTCCTTTTTCACGCATTATGGTAATTATTTTTGGTATTAAGGAACGCATCGATTCGAAACATATATCGCCTAAAAGGGTATTTAATAACCTTTACAATGAGGGTAGTTAGTTGTCAAAATTTCATTTTTATTAAAGTTTAAAGGGTAGAATAAAATTATCGCATTTAATTTGCTTATGACATTTTTATTGTACTCTGTTAAGAAAAGATTAAATTTGAGGTTTTTGTTAATCATACCCATATTACTTGTTATTGTTGTCTTTATCTGTGTCTGTGTAATCAAAATAACCTGATAAAATGGATACTACACCGACGGAAGCTGCCCAAGTTGTAGCTTTACTTGAGGTTGGACACGGACAACGTGAAGTGGCACGCAGACTTCATTTGAGTCGTTCAAAGGTACAGCGGGTATACCGCAGGTATCTGGAGACTGGTGCTTTTGTTCGGCGACCTGGAACTGGCCGACCACGGGCAACAACAGAACGTGACGACCGCTTTATTGCAACCAATTCGTTGCGCGACCGTGGACTTAATGCTGTTCAGCTACAGCAAGCGTTACGTGACGTTCGAGGAGTCGCAATCAGTAGGTGGACAGTGAGACGAAGACTAAAAGAACGAAATTTAACATCACACAAACCAGCAACTGGCCCAAAATTGACTGTAGCTCATCGCCGATCTCGCTTGGAGTTTGCTCGAGAACACATTAATTGGACGTTAGAAGACTGGAGGTCAGTTTTGTTTTCTGACGAGTCAAGAATCTGTCTTTTTAGCAATGACGGGAGAAACCGAGTGTATAGACGTCCTGGTGAAAGATTTGCCCAATGTTGCATTCGAGAAACGGTGAGTTTTGGTGGTGGTTCTTGTATGGTGTGGGGAGGAATTTCTCTAGACGGAAAAACGGAACTTGTCTTCGTCGACCCCGCCAACGATGGCAGTGGTAGACGTGGATTAACAGCTGACCGATACATAACTGACATTCTTGAAAACCACGTAATGCCGTATGCTGGTTTTGTCGGAGAAAATTTCTTGTTTATGCATGACAATGCGAGACCTCATACCGCGCAGATCGTTACGGAATACTTGTCTGCGATCGGGATTCAACAAATGGTATGGCCAGCACGAAGTCCCGATTTGAACCCGATCGAACATCTATGGGACGAGCTAAAACGGAGAGTCCGAGCCAGGGTTCCCGCTGTTTCATCCATTCCCGAGCTTAAAGTCGCTGTGCTTGAAGAGTGGGAGAACATACCACAATATGTCATCGTAACGCTGATCAGATCGATGACTAATAGGCTACAAGAATGTATCAGGGCCCGGGGGGGTAATACCAGTTATTAAGAATATTTTTTTTGCAATAATTTTGTTTTTTATTGTTTTTATGGACTGTTTTAGCCCTACTAAATTTTCTATCAAAATTACTATTTTTCTTGCAGAGCCAATAATTTATCATTCAATAAGGTTATTATTCAATAATTTACCCTCATTGTAAAGGTTATTAACTAAACTTTTAGGCGATATATAGTTCGAATTGATACGTTCCATATTACCAAAAATATTTACCATTTTACGTGAAAAAAGGTAGTGGCTCGATTTATTTGCTCCCAAGTGTATATAGATACATAATTATTATTTAGAATCAAATCAAATCAAATCAAATAGTATTTTCTAGTAGCAAATAATTGATTCAATTATGAATTTACCAATTATAAAAATTTATCGTGGACAATTTTGGGATTTCGGTTTTTTTTTTGCTTTTATCTACACAAATATGATCAGTAACGGGTACGGATAGAGCTTCATTTTTTTGTACTAATTAAAAAATAGTGGTGTTTACAGATTTTTATACATCTTTAAATATCTTTTTTTTAAAGCCAGCTTTCTGACAGGACAACGTCTGTCGGGACTGCTAGTACAAACTTGCATTTTATAAAATATTTTCTCTACTAAAATGTATATAAATATGTGTTTGTAAACTAACATTGTCTCATTGTAAACATAAATTTCTTCTTGGAAGCGTTAATAACTTTGTAACATTGCCAGTCAGGCTTTCAACGCACTTATTGGAAAATGTTTTCAATGTATTAAATGATAAAATGTCGTCAACACGAGTTATGGATTTACGAAACTTTGTATGATTTTATCTAAGTGACTGTATCTTGTTAGGTATTCTAATACCTTTTATCACGTGCAGCCGAGCACAGTGAGGTAAGGGTGGACCGTTGTATAGTCTCCTCAGCCCCCCTAGCTAAGTTACGATCGTTTCGTTTTACGTTGAACGCCTCGTGTAGGCTACGCCCCCGATTCCTTTGTTTTGACCACGTGACTAAGTGTTGAGATGACGTCAGGGGGCAACACCCCTAGCTTAGTCGGCCTTATAATGTTCCCACTGTTGGGACTCAGGCCTCCTCTCTAGGAGAGGGATTGGGCCATAATCCAACACGCGGGCCCAATGCGGGTTGATGTCTTCGAATTTTTGGTTCTAGGACATGCCGGTTTCCTCACGATGTTGATGTGTTCCTTCACCGTTTTGAGAGCAGTGGTGATGAAATAAATTACACAAAGTAATGTGCCTGGCTGGGTTCGAACCCACAACCTACAACTCGTAAGTCGGGGCTATTACCACTCGGCCACCACTGCTCTCCCAGCACCCCTAGCCAAGTCGATAATCTGCAATCGTTAACGCTAGACGAAAACTTATCAAATGTATGGGAATGAAATCATCTTAAGGTTAAGTCACGTGGTCAGAACAAACGAATAGCAAATTCGTAGCCAAGTTCACATCGTTCGAAATGATAGAATGAACTGTTATCGTTTCTACAATGTTCAACGTTACATCCTTTGTTATTGTAGAACGACATTGTAGAACGAGCGGCCGACTCAGGCGCTGACACCGAGGCGTTACCGATTGGAGAACGGATTTCAACACGAAACGGTTATAACTTGGCTAGGGGGGCAGGGATGTGCCCTAACAGGCTTTGCACAGAGGGGGTTCCGGAGTGGTCTTTTAAGAGGTAATGGGGTTCTATGAGCAGATGGTAATAACCGGGTTGGATTTAATGAGGTAAAAATCCGACATAGCACGAAGAATCGCCAAACTTAAGTGGCAATGGGCAGGGCACATTGATCGCAGAACGGATGGCCGTTGGGGCCGAAAGGTTCTGGAGTGGCGACCACGTACCGGAAGACGTAGCGTTAGAAGGCTTCCGAAGGAAGGAAGACCGAAAAGAAAAAAAGGAAGGTTGGAAGGTGGACCGATTACCTGGTAAGGGTTGCGGGAATCCGAAGCACAGGACCGTACATTGTGGCGACACTATGGGAGGCCCATGTCCAATAATGGACGTCTTACGGCTGAAATAATGATGAAGTCCTACACTCCTGGACTAATCCCCAAAATCCGAAAACCTTCAGAAGGATTCCCCTTGAAAAACAAAGAAAAGTTATTGTGTCCGTCGTAAAAAGGCAACTGATGGAACACTAGGTTTTAGTTATTAACAGCCTATATAGTATTTTTGTTTTTTTTTTTCACAGCTATCACACAACGTCGTCTAGTTCCAAGCTAAGCAGAGCTTGTGTTATGGGTACTAGACAACTGATAAACATACTTATGATTTCTAAATACAATATATAGATAAATTACACCCAGACACAGAACATATGATCGTGCTTATCACACAAACATTTGTCCTGGGTGGGAATCGAACCCACGACCTCCGGCATAGCAGTCAGGGCCACTAACCACTTGAATTAGATGATTACAACCTCAAAAAAAGTTTAGTGGGAGGGTATGACACACAATTTTTCTGACTAGAACCACGCCTGTGTCCTTCAGTTACCCTTTGCATTCTAGGACCACAGGTTTCCTTTCCACTCCAGAAATTCCTCGTGGCCCTAATGGGCTTCGGCCTAGCTGAGCCCCTACAGTTTTGCTGATATCTGTTTCAGGCACAAGTGGTACACCGGACTCGACGGATTCAGTCCTTTTCTGACGGCCGGACGGCGAGCTACCCTTTGCTCGTCGTCCGCAAGCCCGCATCTACGATGGCGCAATGCGACTCCCAAATCGGGGCAATAATGTTGATAGGTTTAAAACTTACCTATTTATAAATTCTCTATGCATACCTTCGATAAATAAAATAATAAACAAATAAGCCCCAGATCAACATTAAATCCACAATCCCTAACGGTTTGAGAGCCATTTCGACTGGATCCGATCAATATTAGCATAAACTATTAAATAATAACGATATTATTATTATTTATTACTTAATCTTGGTTTAATAATTAAACTTTGACGGCGCCATGATATTTACTGAACTTTATAAAGTAATTAAACAATTTTATCTGGTCTTAAAACTGTTTAGTTTAGTCTAGTGAAAGTATTTGCAGAAATGGAGTATGAGGTTTATTTTATAGCAAACTAGTTAGAGCCCGTGACTTTGTCCGTGTGAGACTCATAAAATAGTTCAATGCCATTTGTTTATAATTTCAAGAAGTTTTTTTTTTATAAAATAAAATTAGGCTAAATTACTCTTTGGAGGTATGTGGAACAGAGAGTAAAGTCCTTGAAACCTCCGTTGGAAAGGGGTGGATCCTCCGGCCAGACGGGTGTTATGTCTGGTGGGCAACTGCCCGATAGATGATTTCAGGATGTTCTAATCGCGCGGAGAACTTTGATTGCGCGATGAGGATTAGTTCTTATGTGACGCCATAGATGTCGCTACAACTCTTTACAGCATCAGCCCTCAACTAATGAAATTCCCGTTAAAATCGGTCCAGCCGTTTTTGAGATTAACCAGAACAAACAGACAGACAGTAAGATAAAAATGTAAACAGAATGCATTTTTGTTATCGGTATCGAATATCAAATGCATTTTGTAAAAAAACTATCTTTGATATTATAAACAGACACTTCAATTTTATTTATATGCATAGAAAAGCTGTCCCGCGTCTTTAATTTATTTACTGCTTCGATCCTGTGGGTCGTAGCGTGATGTCACAAAGAAAGAAAGAAAATATGTTTATTTGGCATTGGCACACAATTAATTGATTAACAAGCTAAAACTAAACATAAAAAATATTAAAAATAAGGAGAAATAAAAATTAACAATAACAATAAGTCTCACGGCTACGCCAAATAGGTCCAGTTCAGCATAATGCCAGACACCTACGTAGCAGTTGCCTGACGCTGGTTTTCAACTGAACCCCTAAAAAAAATATAGCCTTCCTTAATAAATGGGCTATCTAAAATTAAAAGAATATTTTAATTTGAACAAGTAGAACAAACAAGAGCAACAAGCAAACAAGCTTTTCATTTTTAATATTTTATTAATATTGCGACAAATAGGGTTATAACTTTAATATGAGTGTTATATTATAATTATTATGCGTGCATGTAGTTGACATGTTTTCTTAAATATTAATAGCTTTCAAGGTAGATATTTTATTGAAATAAACTTTTACTATTACACAGGCAAATGTTTGAAGATAATATATTATTTTGTAAAATTACTTTAGAAATTAGACAGACTTTATTATTAATTTATAAAGCTTATGGCGGCGTAAATTTAGTTTAAAATGGCGTAATTATTTACGTTGAAAAGAGTCAATGAACTATTTATTAACATTTTTAGTAATTTAATTGGTTATAAACCCAATTGATTTTTAGGGTTATGTACCTCAAAAGGAAAGAAACGGAACCCTTATAGGATCACTTTATTGTCCGTCTATCGGTCTGTCTGTCTGTCGAGAACCTTTATCTCTGGATCGCGTGAAGGTATCGAGTTGAAATTAAAACCATATACTCAGGTCTGCGGTCCCTTGAAGCCGTGACAAATATAAACATCTGAGTTAACGAAAAACAAAAAAATTGGCCATATATGTCGCAAAAAACGTGTATTTCGACACTCTCAAGGGAATCAAAACTCATAGGGTACTTCCTGTTGACTGAGAATCCTGAAATTTGAATCATGAAAGGTGTCGTGCCAAATTTCAGGATTCTTAGTTTAAAAAAGTTTTTTTTTGTGACTACAAATTTACATTTTCTGAAACTGTACATTTGTAGTCACAAAAAAAAACTTTTTTTGCGATTCGGAAATTGAAATGTTTTACATAGGTAAGTTTCTACGGAACCCTCAGTGCGCGAGTCCGACTCGATCTTTCCCGGTTTTTTTTTAGTAGACGCAAAAGGAATAGAATCACTGAGCTTTCATGAATTGACAGACAAACATTAAAAAATATTTTAGTTTTTATTTTCGAAGTTAAGCCTTGTTAATGTCTTCAAAACGGACGATGATTTATTCTTACTTTGTATGTAGGTTTCCCACTTAGTCGTATAATTATGTCTGGACCGATTTGGAAAAATATTTTTTCCGGGAAATAAATAAGTATTACGGTCGCCCGTCATATTTTAACCAACATACAATTTGATACTAGTATATCTGTAACAAAACAAAAAAAAACAAAACTCTGTTTACCTGATAATAGGAAGAATAAAGCCTTCTGCGAAGCAGTAATGCTAATGCTAGCGAAGGAGGTGGCGGCGCATATTATGAGGGAACGGACCTCCTCACGCCCCAGCCGATCACCAGATCCGAACACCGTAGGCGTGGGTAGCTCGCCGTCCGGCCGTCCGGTAACCGTCCGGACCGAGTTCGAGTAGTTTTCCACGCGCGCCTCAAGGAGATATTAGCAAAACCGTACGGGCCCAGCAGTGTCGAAGCCTACTTCGGCCATAGGTTCGCTTCTGAAGGGAAAACCCGGGGTCCTGAAACGAAAGGCAAAGAAGGAACATAGGAGTGGATTTTAATCAGTAAAAGTCTGACACGCCTTGTCTCCGGCCTAGAGCGGGAAGTACACATGCAAAATAAGGTACTCAATCTAATTGCAAATCTCCGTAGAAGGCTGAAACTTTTGGAACCGGTTGCAGACATGGCGAGGCGGCAGCCACAAAGCACATTAATATTTATCAATACTCATAAACAACAATAATGTTTGTTGGCTGAGTCTTCATTACTTATATTCATTATAATACTCTTATTTTAGCCCCGAGGATGAATGAATAAAGTGTTGTATGACAAGTACCGGTTGGGGAAAATGGTAATGGTGATTGGGAATTTATTTATTTACTTTCAATGCACTTACTCGAAAACTCGCTGTTATCTATCGCTTTTAGGCACATAATTTACAGTTTTCCGCACTAGTGCGGCAAAGTGCGTGAGCTTGCCCCCACCACAATTTATTGTAGTTATTGTATAAGGCCGGGTCGCTTGTCCCCGTTTATTTATTTCTCCGTAAGTGTATTAAAAAAACGTCGTTTGATACACGTGCCAATTTTTCACTGTAGTATTCGACTCCATAACACCCTCGCCTACAGCTCGGGCGAATTACGCCTCGGTCGCAATGGCAAACTTTCTCCACTTGTTTCAAAATGTACTTTTATTAAAACTTTATATACTAGTAAACACAATACAATAAATATTACGGTGCTTTCGTGTTTAAGTTAGTTTTCAAAAGATATCAGAGATAGCGCTAGTTGTTTAGAGTATGGCGCTAGTGGTTTAGAGTGATGTGTGGCACGTGACTGACCACGACACTCTGACACAACACTGAGTGCTGGTGCGATGTAAGTCGACGACGGATGCGGCTCCAACCATCCTGTGGTTGGAGCCTCGGCCGAATACACATATAATATGTGCACTACGCGTTCAGCGGAGAGTCTGAATTGTGTTGCTTATTTTGTAGTAATAATTATTGTGTGGTGATTTATTTATAGTGATTATTTTATGAGAACTAAAAGTAAGATTAGAATGAAGTTTTTAATAAGTAATTAGAATCCTAACGAGTGTCTACTCTTCGCCCGATAAACTACGCCTTTTTAGAAATCGCATTTCAAGGTTACATTTCCGATTAAAATTATTGATAGGGTCAAAGCCTTGAAATACATACTTAGATAAATACATACAAATAAGTAATCTTATTATGAGAAACAAATCCGACAAATTATCGTCATCACGTCAGTCGAAAGACGTCTTCCGGTACGCGGTCACCACTCCAGAACCTTTCGGCCCTATCGTCTTCTGCGAGCAATGTGCCCTGCCCACTGCTAGTTAAGTTTGGCGGTTTTTCAGGGTACTTCGGTAACTTTTGTTCTTCTGTTCTGCGGACATCTTTATTCCTGATTCGATCACGCAAGGAAATTCCGAGCATAGCCTTGACTAGCCTAAATAAAACGTAGGTACGATAATAACAGGATATACTTAGATACATTGAAATATGAGTTATTATCAGACAACCAAAAGACAGCAAATGCCAATACTCTGCTTAGTACGGCTTTGAAAATAATATCTGATTTGAATAGTGGATACAGACCAACTGCCTGCCTCGCCCATAGTGACTCATTTTAAACTTGAATACAATCAATTTAATGCATAAATAAATTATTATATATGTGTTTTTATGTCTCAGAACCTTGGGGTCCTTTTTTTAGGTGGGAAATCATCTAAATCATCTAATGACGTCTCCCGCCCTTGGGTGGCGCGAGAGGGTTTGTCAGACTTTTACTGACTAAAATCCACTCCTAGTTCCTTCGTTGCCTTTCATTCCAGGGCTTTCCTTTCAGAAGCGAACCTGAGCCGAGGAGGCCTCAGTTCCAGCATTGGGAATATTGTAAGGCTGATTATACCAGTCCCCCTAGCCAAGTTACAATCGTATCGTTCACGCCAAACGCTTCGAGTAGGCCACGCCTCCGATTCCTTTGTTCAGACGTCATCTCAACGCTCAGACACGTGGTCAGAACAAAGGAATTGGAGGCGTGGCTTACTCGAGGCGTTCGGCGCGATCGAAACGATTGTAACTTGGCTAGGGGGGCAGTACTATGTTATGTATCTATTCGACGCAGCGGTAAGACATACAATGCTGGTTTTTTAGGTTACTGTACCCGACGGGTGTCAATGGAATCCTGTTACTATGTGACGCTGTCCGTCCGTTCGTCTGTCTGTCGGTCCGTCTGTCTGTTAGCGGGCTGTATATCACAAACTGTAACCAGTAGAAAGTTGCAATTTTTACAGAATGTTTAGGTTACATGTATTTTTTTGTTTTGTGGACCGTATATATCTATTGCTAAAACAATAAATAATAAAATTAAAATAAAGTTAAAAATTATAAGGTCGTCGGTGTCGGCGATTTTTGCGCGATTTTAATACTGTATAGACCTTTACAGTATTGACCTTTTCTTATTCTTATATATTCTTTATTGTACATAAAATACTTAACAAATTATTTAAAAATAATGGACTGCTGATTCTTTTTAAAACCCTGAGCCTTTTTTTTTAATTTATTAATCGCATTTTGTTACATATCTGCTAAACAGCATAGCAGTTTGTCGGCAGTAGTGTGTGAGTCCGAATCACACTTTATCAGTTATGTACATACGTATTTGTTTCTCGATTGTGTCAAATTTTGTGTACTTAAGTGCGCCAAATGAAGATATTGTACTTATTTCTATTTAGCTAAGTGTCAGCGTAAAGGGTATAAATATCACAGCACTCTCTTCCTCAACATATAAATTTCACAAAGACCTATACGATCTTATCAGGCATGTAATGCGTAGATAACTATCTAGTACATCTGGGTAGGATAGCGGTTGTGCCCCATTGGCGCGACTTATATCTCTTGTAGCGGGTTCGGTGCCGTGTTGGACATTCTTTACAGTTATTTTATATCACGCGTGCTTTTAATAAGGTTAGATTAGGGCTGGTGAGAGGAAATTGTGAGAATTGTTTCATATAGCGATAAATGGTTTGTTAGTATGTTAATACTTATATGATCAGAGCCCTCAGGGTCGAAGCCTACTAAGTCCATGGGTTCGTTTCTGAAAGGAAAGCCCATGGCCCTGGAATACAGGAGTGGAAGAAGTTACATAGGAGTGGGTTTTAGTCAGTAAAAGTCTGACACGCCCTCACGTCTCGCCCAAGAGTGAGTAAAGTCGTTGGATGATTACCCACCTAAAAAAAAATTTAAAAATGATGTAGATGGATGGAGAGAGAGATCAAAGAAAAAATGGGTGGATTGTGTGAGTGATATGAAAGAAAAGAAAATGATAGCGTGACGGGTGACAGGACAGAATGGAGGAAAAAAAACGTATTGCACCGACCCTAAGTAATATGGGACAAGGGCAGGAAGATGATGAAGGTGGAGTATGTTAATATTTAGGTGAAGTCGTTACTAGCTTCTGCCAGTGGCTTCGCCCGCGTAAAGGTAGCCATACACGCTAGGGTATACCTGACAGGTTTGCCTGTACAGTTGAGTTCTACAGGTAAACCGGAGCGTGTATGTTGCACAACTGTGCAGGTTTCCACACAAGCTTACCTGACAGGTATAACTGTGCAGGTAAACCTGTCAGGTATAGGTACCCTAGAGTGTATGGCTACCTTACTAGTAAAAATTTAAACACCATCATCATTTTAGTCGAAAGACGTCCACTGCTGGACACAAGCCTCCCACAAGCGTTGCCACAACCAACAGTCCGGTGCGTCTCGCAACCGTTAGATTTCCGCGACCCTTGCCAGGTCATCGGTCCATCTTGTGGGATGCCTTCCAACGCTGTGTTCCTGTGCGCGGTCACCACTCTAGAACTTTTCGGCATCATCGACTTCTGCAAGCAGTGTGCCCTTTCTACTGCCACTTAAATTTGACGATTCTTCGGGTTATGTCGGCAACCTTATTATACATATTCCTGAGTTAAAAAGAGTTCAAATATCCAGGACATGGTCAAGCATAAATACATGACACATACAAAATATCACTTTTAGAATATTGTCCCAAGGGAACATACTCCTAGGAAAAAAAATTGTATCCTATGTGCTAATCCAAGACATGGTATACCCGTGTGCCAAAGAACAATGGTCATTCTCCTAACATGCTTGGACCATATAAAATTAGTAAAACGTAAAATGATGAACCATATATCGTTTGATTTGCCTGAATGAAAATGACTAAGTATGGCTTTCAATATATTTTACAAGCTTTTTATTTAAAAGTACGGAGAAACTAGTAAATAATTAAAATGTTTTTTTTTTTTAATTATTATTGATAGGCTCGCGTTTGACCACTATCTTACCTGATGGTAAGCGATGATGTGGCCGACGATGTGTTTTTTAAGGTTATGTGGTTTATTAGTAATCAGTAGCATATAGCATTTCAAAAAGATGTCAAAAATAGTTTTTGAAGTGAGTGAAGTTACGAAACTTCACTCGGAGGATGTTTTAATTATTCAAAAATTGATTCCTCAGAATGTTTACATCCATATTCAAATTAAAAAAATTCATACAAAGACATGGCTTAAAGGACTTAGTATCCAAGCCTAAAATATTACATAAAAAGTAATCAATCTTGTTTGTCAACAAAAAAACTTTTTACAAAACCTTTTTTCTTTTTAGTGAAGTCGATTGTTGTGTAAAAAGTTTTTCACACTGTTTAGTTGCGATACACTTATAGCCAGAGTACCTATTCCTCATAACAATTCCAATTAACCCAAACACTGCTAGGATACATTGTTTTATTATGAATTTCCCGTGTTCACTTCCACCTTCCGGCTCCATCCAACCAATCCAATCCGATTGTCCCTGAAAAAAAAAACATCGCGGCCCGTTGTATCCCTCCCCCCAAGCACTTAAGTCTTATCACGCAAGACAAAAGTCATGTGCGAAACACACTAATAACTCGAAGTAACCCTTTTAGCGTTAACTTCAACTACTAACTAACGTGGTGGACTATATCGCACGCATTTAGAAAACAGATCTAGCCTAAACGGCTAACTTACTTGCAAAAAGCCCTATCTTCAAACGTATACAGCATATTTATATATCACCCTGTGTAGAACTTAGAATAGAAGGTTCAAAAGATTCTAAACCTTAACTTTGTGAATTAAAACCGAATTTCAATTGCAACTGAAATAAGACATACGACTATTCGGATAAGAGGTTGTCAGTCAAAATTAGACTTTGTTGTATTAGTTTTACAGTTGAATTTCCCCAGTTTTGGTCGATATCTATTTAAGTTTTAGTCGTTATTATACAACACAGATCAGCTATAAAGTGTTGTTTGGTCTTAAAGCAGTCTTATCGGCACAATAAGGTTCCGCAATCAGGAGTCAAAGAGCAATAAGTCCGGCCTTTGTAGGCCTTTCTTATATTAATGGTATTGGATGTAATTAGAATGAGGTGTTGCCTTATTGGTTGGATTAAGTAACGTGGACGGTCACAGTTTGATAAAGAAACAATAAAAGGAATAAGGTTTTTTTATGAGCAGCCTCGTTACTGCTATATCTTTGTGGACTGGCCTGATGGTCTAGTGGTTAGTGGCCCTGACTGCTATGCGTCGTCGTGGGTTCGATTTCCACCCGGACAAATGTTTTTGTGATGAGCGCAGTCATTTGTTCTGTGTCTGGGTGTAATTTATCTATAATATGTATGTATTTAGAATAAGTATGTTTATCAGTTGTCTAGTACTCATAACACAAGCTCTGCTTAGCTTGGGACTAGGCGGCGTTGTGTGATAGTTGTGGAATATTATAATATAATCTCCTTTATTATTATTGTGAGGGTTTGTCATCATCACCATTTCAGCCGAAAGACGTCCACTGTTGGACATAGGCCTCCCCCAAGTGTCGTCTTAACGATCGGTCCCGTGTGCCTCGCATCCATCGGATTCCCGCGACCCTTACCAGGTCACCAGTCCACCTTGTGGGAGGCGTTCCAACGCTGCGTCTTCCGGTACGCGGTCGCGTCTCTAAAACCTTTCGTCCTCATCGACCTTCTGATCTGCGAGAAATGTGCCCACTGCTATTTAAATAATTCAAGAATTAGCATATATAATACTAGCTTCTGCCAGCGGCTTCGCCCGCGTAAAAGTAGGTTTCTCCATACAAACTTCCAACCCCCGTTTTACCCCCTTAGGGGTAGAGTTTCGTAAAATCCGTTCTTAGCGGATGTCTACACCCTATAAGGTACCTACCTGCCAAATTTTAAGTTTGTAGGTGTTATAGTTTCTGAGATTTCGTTATTAATCAGTGAGTGGTATTTCGCTTTTAATATTTATTTATTTATATATTTATTTATTTATTTAAACTTCATGTACAGTAGTGGTACATAGGCGGACTTAATGCAACAAGGCATTCTCTACCAGTCAACCTTTGGGTTAAAAAGAAAATAATGTGGTAGGTTTGCACAATAAATAAATAACAGATATTTTAAAAAGAACAAATAAAATAAAAAATAAGTTATTTATAATAATAAAATATATGCTAAAATTATAAACTAATAAATACTATGAAAAATATCAAATCATTTAGAAAACTCAATAATAATTCTGACGAAGACCAAACTACAGTTGAGAGGACTTCAAGTAGTAGTTCCGAATCTTACGCTTGAAGGAAAATTTACTTTCAGATTTTTTGATGTCAAGGGGAAGCACATTCATGCAACATAAAAGTACAAAGGCAGACTTAATGCCTTAGACATTCTCTACCAGTCAACCTATATATGTATAGATTTCGATAGCTACATCCTGAAGGTGCTAAACTGAGAAGTGGAATTCCCACCTGGAAATTCCACTCCTTAGCTTTTTCGGAATTACTCTTATATCGTGGATGCGTTCACAAATATATAAACTTACATACACATTGTACCTAGAATCGAAACAACTAACTGTAGGCCATACAAAAATTTGTTCCGTGCGGGAATTGAACTCGCGACACGCAGCGCAGCTCTCGATCGCTCAACCACTGCGCCAACCGAGCTGTCAAGTTAGAAAGAAAAATATATTTAGTTAGCTACAATTAATTCGTTCCCAACACGTTTTGTGCTTATGGCGTCCATTACACGATAGGTTTTGCTGTCAATTTTGCCACAGTCAAATATTTTGATTGACGAAAAACCTACCGTCTTATGCGATGACGAAAACATAATGGCGATAACATTCCGTCATTCAAACATCATTCATGATTGATGGTTTTGATTGAAGCTTGCATGACCGTGTAATGGAGGCCTATGGCTGTAATGTTCACCATGTAGCGGTGAAACATCACCGTACGTCTAGTGGTTCGATGATAGAACGGGCTTGGCGGAATTAATTTATTCAATTCTGACTTGCCCTTAAAATAGAACTCGTCACCACCATCATTCAAAAATTTACTGAAGTTTGTTATCAATACCACTCTAAGAAAGTGCTATAGATTTATATAAAAGCGCTAAAGGACGCTATTCTTAGATTTTAATAAAACCTATAACGTATAATAATATGTTAGAGTTAAATTGCTTATTATTAGTCTTTAAGGCTATTGTAATCAATTTATTAAGAAATCTGTTCTTAAAAACGGTAGAAAACAGACAAGCAAGCAACTCGGCGGTCGATGCTCATGACTTTGGACCTTTGACTTGATGAGTGTATCATCATTGCCGATGATCTTCTTGGCTCGTTTTAAAACGCAAAACCATTCCGCCCATAATATATCAAGTTTCTATCTAACTCATAATTGGTCTAATTGTAAACGGAAGAGTCATGGTGTGTGACCTAATTCGTCGAGCAGTTGGCCTATGATATGCACAGAAAAAATACACGTGGAGCGTGGCGCCACCTCTTCGAAATTTAGTTGTTATGTTGTTGTTGTGTTGTATTTATTGTTGTTGTGTTGTATTTATTGTTGTTGTGTTGTATTTGTTGTTGTTGTGTTGTATTTATTGTTGTTGTGTTGTATTTGTTGTTGTTGTGTTGTATTTATTGTTGTTATGTTGTATTTGTTGTTGTTGTGTTTTATTTGTTTTTTTGTTGTTGTGTAGTTGTTCTCGATCAATCTCACTCAATTTTTAATGGCCCTGTACAAAACTATAAATCAAGGACAAATGGTGCACATCCGTGTTATGTAACTAGTGGTTAGCTTCAACACGGTTATGCAGTAAACAGTTTATGAGAAGCCTGGCAAGTAAGCGATAAAGGTAGGTGATTGGGTGAACTCAAAGCGAGTTCAAAACAGAATAACTCATTGTTTTATTTTAAATTTTTTATTTGGTATAAACTAGTGCTTGACTGCGATCCCACCTGACGATAAGCAGTGATACAATCGTTGATGGTGAGGCGGACTAGTTTATTAAGAGCCTATTCACTCTAGTCTTGAAGACACCCAAATTATAATCGGATGGGAAGACTTCAGTAAGCAAATTGTTCCAGTCCTTCGATGTACGCGTTATAAACGACGAGGCGAAACGCTTAGTCCGGACCGTAGAGGTTTCAACAACGTAAAGGTGGATACTCGCCGTACGTGAGGCTGTGGAAATGAGATGGCGGAATCAAGTCATGCAATTCCCGCGCACACTCTCCAAATTTCAACCTGTAAAAGACCGAAAGGCTGGCTACCCTACGCCTGTGCTCAAGGCTCTCATTTCCTATTTACAACCAGCTTAATTCTAACAGTCCACTGCTTTATTCTACACCAAGTTTATATTAATACCAGACAAAAACCTTAAGCTCTACAACACCATCTAAGTCCTATTCAGTATCACGTGTAATTAGAATGTCCGTGCCATAACTTAGGCGCAATAAACGGCATTAGATTTAGCGCTAATGTTGCTTACAACAAATCAAACGCGCCGCACTATGTTATCTACCGGACAATATTGCTTTTGGATAAGGACGGCTGTTCATGGGACGGCGGCGGCGGGTTTTAGGTAGTTGTGATTTTGTCTAGGTTTAGATGTTATCATTATAGATTCTATTGACTGGCCTGCCCCCCTAGCCAAGTTACAATCGTTTCGTTAGGCGTGAACGCCTCGAGTAGGCCACGCCTCCGAATCCTTAGTTCTGACTACGTGACTGAGCGTTGAGATGACGTCAGCACAGAGGAATCTGAGGCGTGGCCTACTCGAGGCGTTCGCGCCGAACGATACGATTGTAACTTGGCTAGGGGGGCTGTTGGGGTCTAGTTCATAATATCGACAGTCACTACATCGATGGTCGCTGTGTCGATAGTATGGTACCCATTTTTTATTTTTGATACTTCCTTTAAGATGGATGCTGTCGATGTAGCGGACCATCTATTTGGGGTACTGTCGATACTTTAGCCCGTCGATGGAACGTTTTCGATACAGCGACCATCGATGTAGTGACTGTTGATATTATGAACTATTCCCGGCCTGTTCGTCTAGTGGTTAGTGGTCCTGACTGCTATGCTGGAGGTCGTCGGTTCGATTCCCACCCAGGACAAATTTTTGTACGATGAGCATGATTATTTTGTTCTGTGTCTGGGTGTAATTTGTCTATAACATGTATGTATTTAGAAATATACAAGTATGTTTATCAGTTTTCCAGTACTCATAATACAAGCTCTGCTTAGCTTGAGACTAGACGGCGTTGTGTTATAGTTGTGGAATATTATTATTATTAAACTAACCAGATCGGCCCCAAAAAAGCACCAAATTTAAAATACGTGTCTTAGTTTTGCAACAGGGACTTATTACCAACTGGGGCATGTATGCCTGGTTTCTCATATGCAACTGGCTAATGAATGCAAATTCTAGTCAAATTGAAAAAGCAAGTCAGTAATTTTCTGTAGAAATACAAATCAATACTAAGTTGAAAGAAATCATAAAACAACTTCTCCCGCTCTGAGTGGAGCGAAGGGTGTACCAAACTTTTACCTACTAAAACCCACCTGTGTTCTTTTAGTTACCCTTTACGTTCCAGGGCCTCGCTAACTTTTTCGAACATTACCGCAGGCATGGGTCGCTTCAGTTTTTCTGACATTTCGTTGAGTCGCTTGGCTTGGTCCTTCCCAGACGATTGGACGGCGAGCAACAAATTCAGCTATATTTATTCATTATTAAATACTTTATTCACAAACGTACAGCGGCGGACTTAATGCCTTAGGTATTTTCTACCTGTCAACCTTAGGGTGATGCAGAGATAAATAGTGGTAGCGGTGATAGTAGTGGTGTGGTGTTATACCTCCTTCCTTCCAGTCCTTTTAAACCTCGAGATCAGAAAATCCAAACCTAAAAACACCAAATTTCAAACATCTAACCTTAATATATCAGAAGCTCTCTCTGATATTAAAGAATGTGATTTTTCTTCTGTATACAACATGACTGATGCTAACCAGGCCACCAACGAATTACTAAATATAATCACCCCCATTTTATCTAAAAATACTATCCACAAATCAATCCCAAGCAAACAAAGAATTATAAAACCATGGATTACCATCGGTCTTTTGAGATGCATACATAATAGGGACAAAATGCACAGTAAAACAAATAAAGACCCAACCAATCAGATTTCAAAATTAACCTATTTAAGATATCGCAACTTCTGCAACAACATGCTAAAAAAATTAAAAAAAGAATATGAGGAAAAGGAATTCGAAAAAGCTAAAAACAACCCCAAAAAAATGTGGGAAGTAATCCGCAACGTAACTGATACCAAATGCATACGCTCGACATCAACAGAGCTTTTGACAATTGAAAATTCTCCTACTAAATCTGTCAATACAGTTAACACGTTCTTTGCAAATGTGGGTATAAATCTAACCAACAATATCTCTCCCCAGACTTTCCCCCAAACCGCCAACAACGATCAACAAGGTACAGGTAACTCAATGGTTGTCCTGGAAACGGATGAAGAAGAGGTTAAATCAATAATAAGCAATCTCCGAATCAATAGTGCTACCGGATGGGACGGTATTCCATCAAAATTGCTAATACACGCTAGTCACACCCTAGTTCCACCTATCACACATATATGTAACCTGGCAATATCCTCAGGTACATTCCCACATGCCTTGAAAAAGGCAATCGTACACCCAATCTACAAGTCTGGGGACAGAGACAAGGTCACTAACTACCGCCCAATATCAGTCCTCCCAGCGATCTCCAAGGTTCTGGAAAGAATAATGTACAAACGCCTGAATAATTTCCTCGACAAACACAAAATTATTTCCCAAAACCAATTCGGCTTCAGACGCGGATTGTCAACTGAAGACGCAGTGGCATCCCTACTCGACTTTGTGGTCGATAGGGTTGACAATAAATTCAAATGTTTAGGAATTTTTCTAGACCTTTCAAAGGCGTTCGACACTGTCTCTGTCCCTCTACTGATTTCTAAACTAGAAACCATCGGAGTTCGAGGCATTGCTCTGACTCTATTCAGCAATTTTCTCACCGATAGGTTACAGTGCGTTAGGATTGGAGAATACATTAGTGACGCAAGTAATGTGGTTGTCGGCTTGCCACAAGGAAGTCTTCTCAGTCCCCTTCTTTTTCAAATCTACGTCAACGAACTCTGTCAGCTATCCCTCCCCTCCACAAAAATAATAGCCTACGCAGATGACACAGTAATTCTGTCGTATGACCGTGATTGGACCTCAGCAAAAGAGATTGCCGAAAGGGGACTCAGCGAAGTGATGCTATGGTTGGGAAAAAACAACCTCGCCCTAAACGTAAAAAAAACCAACTTCATTACCTTTGGCTTGAGACCCTCCACCCTTCCATCAGATGGTTCTTTATCAATAAAAGCACACAAATGCACCAACCTCTCCATCCTCTGTTCATGCCCCATTGTTACCAGAGCATCAGTAATACGATATCTCGGTATTCAATTAGACTCCTGTTTATCCTGGAAACCACACTTACAGGCAATGACCGCACGAGTACGAAAACTAATTTACCTATTTAAAAAACTAAGAGTATCTGCCAATAGCAACATCCTTAAAATCGTTTATTTAGCACTATGCGAATCGATACTAAACTATTGCATCACGGCGTGGGGAGGGGCCGCCAAGACCGATATTATTCAAGTAGAGCGAGCACAAAGAGCAGTTATAAAAGTTACCTTAAAAAAACCTTTTAGATTCCCAACACGGCAATTATACGCTGAGTTTGAAACATTAACGGTCCGACAACTCTATATCCTCCGCACAGTCATGAGAAAGCATGCAACCCTTCCGTATACAATAAATAGCAGCCCAACAGCCAGAAGAAGATCTAAACCGCCATGCCCCACAACACACACAAACACCACGTTTGCTAGGCGACATTTTACTTACCTAAGTGCACGCATCTACAACAAAATACACCAAAAGCTAGACATTCACTCCCAAAATACATACAAATGTAAAAATATGACTAAAACGTTTCTACTAACCCTAGATTATGACGAGACAGAAGCACTGGTAAAACCCTCATCCACATAAATCTTTAATATTATCATCATACACACGCGCAGACACCATCACATTCATACCATCTCTTACACACACACACATAACATCACACACTACCTCTCACACACACACTTTCTCACACATACTACTCCAGCATGCGTACTCACACGCACATAAATTATTGTTACTGTTACACGTTTGGTTCATCGAATTCTGCTAATTGTAAAAATGTATGATTCATTCGTATGATTGTCTCCTATAACACAGGACTTTCCTAGCATAGGGGACATTATTCACAAAATATGTAAAAAGAATTCAAACATAAATGTAACATGTCATGTATTTTTTTCCTTTCTTTGGGCAATAAATAATTTATTATTATTATTATTATTATTATACCCTCGTTTTTTCCAATATTTAGGCGTGATCTAAATGTAGCTATTGTATGAATAATGGCGCAATGTGTTTGTATTCCAAAAAGCATTTCGGCATTGCTCATAGACATTGAGATTAGTGAACCCAGGCGAGCAATGCCAGTATCATTAGCGGACCGAGCCCAAGTCGTCGACGGCTCGTACGCATCAGCAACTGTAGGCCAGCAGGGTCGAAGCCTACTGGGGCCAAGGGTCTGATTCTGAAAGGAAGACTCGGCCCTGGTACGAAAGGCAACGAAGGAACAGGAGTGGGTTTTTAGTAAGTCAAATGACACTATCTCTCGCTCCGCTCAAGAGCGGGTGATGTCATAAGATGATTTTACCACCGAAAAAAAAATTATCATTAGCTGAGATGCAGTCGTTTCCACTTAGTTTTTTAAAAAAAAAAAAGTAAACTTACAACTAAGTACAAGTTTTATACAACATGACAATAAATTAAAATAATCCACACGAATCATACTCATAATCTTGCTCAAAATCGGCTCCATAACGAATCCTCAAACCATAAATAAATGTAATAAAAAATCTTATTTAGAGCGACATTTGTCCGGACAAAAGATTCTTATTTGCATGCAAACTGATCACTGGGGTGTGTTTGAGGTGGAAAGCTGGAAATAGTAGTCAATATATTATGTCGGATAAGGTTGATAGTCGTCGATATGTGTCGCATAGTGTCGCGTAGCAGTCGTATCGTGAATAGGACGGCTAAGCCCGCGGGAGAGGTCGCGATGCATTCCCGGAGATCGGAACAGGGTCTATAGAGACTTCTCTTTAGAGATTCTGCTATTAAGTTTAACGTTAAAGCTAATTGTGATATTAAACAAATTTCAATTTGGATACTTGACTCAATTCTTTATTGTTTGTATCAGAAAGTTAATTTCTGATACAAACAATAAACAAACGGTCAAATCCACTCATGCTAGCTCCGGACCATAGCTTGTACTAGGGCCCGGCGCGAGAGGTCACTGCCGCCGATCGCCCCCACGAGGACATGGAGGTACTTAGCCCTTTGCGCTCTAGGGTCACCGTAACTCTTTCGAACAATTCCGCATTGTAGATATGCCTTGAAAGTAATGTATTGGCATACAACCCGGGAATCTTTAAGTCAAGAGTTAATAGGTTACTTCTAGGTATGCGCGCTCCGTCGTTGATCGCATCGTCGCTTTCCATCAGGTGAGAGTGAGATAGCGGTCAAGCGCGAACCTATCACGAATTAAAAAAAAAGTATTATAACTGGTCTAAACAACGTAACATTAACAACAACTTTTTTGTAAAACCCATTTCCCTTTTTAATATACCCCACCTCAAGAGCCTTTATGTTACAGTTTTTCTTGGTTACAATGTATGCTGAAGTATAACGTCGCTCTACCAAGTACACCGAACTAAAAGTACCAAAAGTATAAGAAAATGCAAAGAGGAAATTCCTCTAGTTTATTCTCCGCTGAGATGCCAGCATATTTTCTAGGTCATGAATCTTCCGTCAATCTCATGATACGGGTAAACAGTGAATTTTCCAAGCTACTTCACGATAACTCGCAAGTTTTGCATTTTAGTAGTGTACTGAATTTTGCTGATTTTATTCATCACAGAGGAGAATGAATTTATTTGACTGTTTTACAGAACTAGTTTCATAAAATAGAACTACTATTTTATAAAAAAAAATGCTCGGGTTCTCTTGGACCGAGTTTCGAACAAACGCTTCCATTCTTGAGAAACAAGGAACGCTTGTCGGCGTGGAAGTGACTCTATCGAACGCCTTGTAATACAAGGAAATGTGGACGGAACAAGGCCACGTGACAGATAACCGATGCGATGGATTGACCAAATCAAAACAGCTGTGGGCGGCCCATTGGACGAGTGCGCCCGGATGACTGCCAGCAGGCAAAAGTAGCGGGAAGTCGTCTGTTGTACCCTGACAGCTTCCGGAGAGTTACCTTCATGATAATCACGACCGCTCTGGCAAGAGTGAAACAACCAAGAAGTTTATGATACAATAGATATAGTAGTTTTTTCTCCAACCCATTACTATCCCACAGCTGATTCAACGCGTCCCCTAATTCCTTTGAGATATTTTTCTCCCGCGCAGTTTTCAGCCAGTCTTCGTAGTATGCGGACAAGCGTCTTAAAGAGCTGTATTTGTGCCACCGTCCGGTGTAACCGTCCGGACCAAGCCCAAGTCGTCAACGGCGCGTGCTGTTCCACGCGCGCCTCAAGGAGATGTCAGAAACTGTAGGGGCCCAGCAGGGTCGAAGCCTACTTGGGCCAAGGGTCTGATTCTGAAAGGAAGACTCGGCCCTGGTACGAAAGGCATTGAAGGAACAGGAGTGGGTTTTTAGTCAGTAAATGTCTGACACTATCGCGCGCTCCGCCCAAGAGCAAGAATGTCATAAGATTATTTTCCCACCGCAAAAAAAAAACCTATGCTGTTCACGAGCGTCATCATTTCAACCCAAAGACGACTACTATTGGACATAGGCCTTTCCTCGTGTCGCCACAATGACCGGTCTTGTGCGTCTCGCTTCCATCGGATATCCACGTTCATCACCAGGGCGTCGGTAGTCGGCTTTCCAACGCTGCGCCTTCTGCGTGGTCGCCAGTTATGAACTTTTCGGCTCCACCGACCATCTCATCAATTCTGCGAGTAATATACCCTGCCCACTGCCACTTAAGTTTGGAGATTTTTCATAGCAGTCACGAGGCCTAAATGTTGGTGGCCACCTTCCACAATCGGTTACCCCTAATTGTTTCAAAATTAATTTGCAAGATTATATCTAAATACGTTTATTCTATATACAAGCAATGCAAGCCAAAAATCCATCTCCATCCTTTTCCAACAGGTAAAAATGAAGCACCTCTACTCAATGCTGACAAGAAAAAATATCTACCAATACTTTATACAACAACCAACTAAATATACAAGGAAAATGAGATAATAACAATATTCGTAAAGACAATTATTGAGACAATAAGTTAAACAAACAATGTAATTCAATCTTTATTCGTAATGATGCTTCCAGCGTTATAATGTAAATAATTATGGCATATCCTAGAGAAATATATTGTAAGTATTGTTTAGAGGTTGATATCGTGCAGACTACAGACTTAGTAGTTATATTACAGACTAGCTTCTGCCAGCAACTTCGCCCGCATGAAAATAGATTTCTCCATACAAACTTTGAACCCCCATTACATCCCGTAAGGATGTGAATTTTGGAGAACCTTTTCTTAGTGCCCGCCTACGTCATAAAAGGAAGCTTTGTGCTAAATTTCACGCTCCTAGTCCCAGTAGTTTCGGCTGTGCGTTGATATGTCAGTCAGTCAGTTTCTCCTTTTATATATATAGATAATCAACGTAATTATTATGTTTGTGATAGACGAGACTGTTATGAAAATTGATAAAGTTTATGGGGAAGCCATGGCTATACTTAATGTTATTTTAAAGCTGAAGAATTTGTTCAGTTGAACGTGCTAATCTCAGTAATTCAAACCAGTAGTTGAATGGGTATAAGATAACAGCACGCTACAAACCACCGGAGCAGAGTAAAATCTTGAGGGACAGCCAGTTAAATATGGTAAACCAGGCATACATGCCCCAGTTGGTAATATGTCCCTGGGAATGATACTTTTGTCATACATAGCTGGCATATATTTTTTTTTTCTTTTCGCGAAAATTGAAACCTAGGCCTTATCTTAAAGCACTGTATGAGAAATCAGCAAAAAGAATTATGTCTACCAACCGTAACCAAACGAAGTTGGAGACTATTTAGTAGGTTACGATTATTTTTTTATTTGCGTTATTCTTCTTAAATAAAAATACTCATGTCTGATATTTTAATTTTTTCCATTCTTAAATATACTTCATGGCAACTCTAATGAGTTATTCAAGTGAAAAAATACAATAGTAATAACCAACTTAATATATTTTATCAATAGAAACCTTAAAATATTACGTATTATATTTCCATTTCACTAAAATAGATAACGCTTGGCAAAAAGATACTAGAAATACTTCTATAGGTATCTTCGTTCGGTACGGTCTAAAGACTTGGTTCTTTTTGCTATTGATTCCTCGTATTGTCCTCTAATATTTATATATGGTTAGCCTAGGTTTCATTTCTAGCGAAAAGAAAAAAGTAAATCATGCCAATAGTTTGCATTGATTTTTGATGCTTATTTGAGCCGATCTGGTTAGTTTATAAGTATAATGGCGATGTAAACTGTACAACACAAGTTTAACTTGCATTTTATAGATAATGTAATTTTTAATGCAAGTCTTAATTTGCAAGTGGGTCACGTTACCGACTAGGGCACGTATGGCTGCTTTACCCTAGATGAGGAAAACATTTAAAACTTTCTGGTGGAAAAAGACTACCTGTAACGAATTTGAAAGAACAAGAAATGACAGCCAGGACCAACTCTAGCTCGCCGTCCGACCGTCCGGACCGGGCTCAAGTCGTGGATGGCCCGTACTGTTCCACGATCGCCTCAAGGAGATGTCAGCAAACCGTAGGGGTCCAGCAGGGTCGAAGCCTACTGGGGCCAAGGGTCTGCTTCTGAAAGGAAGACTTGGCCCTGGTATAAAAGGCAACGAAGGAACAGGAGTGGGTTTTTAGTCAGTAAACACGCCCTCCTGCTCTCCACATGTCTGTTTTGTACGTAGCGGCACGTTGCGTGGCGTGGATCTAATGTAGTCTAGTTGCCATATAAAGTGTATGGAGACCGAAACTATTCGATTCTCTTTTCGTTGATCGCCTCGAGTTGACCACGCCTCCTATTCTTTTGTTCTGACCACTTGACAGCGTTGAGATGACGTTAGAATAAAGGAATCGGAGGCGTGGCCTACTCGAAACGAAACGGTTGTAACTTGGCTAAGGGGACAGACGTAACACCCGCCTGTTCGGAGGATCTTCCCTTTTCAACAGAGGTTATACGGATCTTTACACTCTAAGATGAATGTTAAATGTATATTAATAAAGATTTGATGATATTTTCTACTGATTCCTACTTACAGCCAGTTTAACGAGCATCTATAAAGTAAATGCTTCATCCTGAATTTTAAGACGCGCTTAATTTCAGTTATCTAGATTTTTTACGGTATCTCTCTTGGCGTAATTAAGATACTTAGTTAAGAGACGGTGTTTAAAATTTATTCTCCGTTGTTTTACATCTTACCTCTTTTTTCTTTTTAGTGTAGAGGACGTTGGTATTCTGTAAACAAAGTTAAAGTGTTTTGAAGTGTTTATTGTTGCGCAGTTTTGAGTATGAAAGAAAAGAAAAGAAAGAAAAACAGTTTATTCACGCGAAATGACGCAATCGTAAAACTAGCTAATAAACATAATCAATTGATAGGGAAGATATGCGTCACATCCGCGCAAAACGGCCGAAAGCTCAGCATAAAGCTGCGGCCTCTCGCATTATGCGATGAGCTTACAGAGCTGGTTTTCAGCGTGGGCCAGTGGTCTGCGGTCAAACTGCGGTCTTCCCGTCCGATTATAATTTAGGTGTCTTCAAGGCTAGACTGAACAGGTTCTTAATAAAGTAGTGCACCTTACCATAGACGATTGTATCACTGTTTACCATCAGGTGGGATCGTAGTCAAGCACTAGTTTAGATCAGTTAAAATAAATATACATTGTAGAGGCAGAAGTTTGTATGTATGTGTGTTTGTAACTCCTTCAGCTCAAAAGGCTGAACTGGTTTCCACAAAATTTTGCTTAATGATTGACCACGTCCTGGAATAGGACATAGGATCTCTTTCATCTCGGAGGTAAATTTCGACAGCAGTGGTGACCCCGTGGTAACGGCACCAACTCAAGTGTTGTATGTCCCTGGTTCAAACCCAGCCAGTTCAAACTCGTATTATCTATATATATATAAAATGAGAAACTGACTGACTGACATATCAACACAAAGCCGCAACTTAGGCTTAGGAGCGTAAAATTTTGCACAAGGTTTCCTTTTATGAAGTAGGTGAGCACTAAGAGAGGATTTTCTAAAATTCACTACCTAAGGGGATGAAATGGGGGTCCGAAGTACGTATGGAGAAACCTATTTTTAAGCGAGCGAAGCCGCTGGCAGAATGCTGCGCTGCTGTTTTGTATAATTTATTTCAGCATTGCTATCAAACCGATGAAGTAAAACATCGTGAGGGAACCGGCATGTCCTAGAACCAAAACTTCGAAGACATGTGACATACACTAATCTGTATTGGGCCTGCGTGGTGTTTTATGGCCCATTCCCTCTCCTGGTTTTTTTTTAAGGTGGGAAATAGTCCAATGATTTCCCCGCTCTGGGCGTGTCAGACTTTTACTGACTAAAATCACTCCTATGTCCTTTAGTTGACCTAGTAAATCCCCGCGATTTGCTGACATCTCTTTGAAGAGCGAGTGGAAAACTACGCGATGACGACGTGTTGGGCTTATTTTTTGGATTACCGGACGGCCCGATTACTAGCTACCCATTGTTCTTCGTCCGCAAGCTCGCGTGTATTATGGCTGGTGGTTGGGGTCGTGGGTCTCAGCGGGTGGGGTGTGAGGATGTCCTTTCCCTCAGAATCCCAGCAGTTGGAACATTATAATGCTGATTACGCCATATTCCTTTGGAATAGTTTTATTTTGCTAATTAATGTGATAATCAGGTGTATGTAATAATTACCTAGTTCAGATAGAGTCTAATCATTAAGCCTTTCATCATTTCAGCCGAAAGACGTCCAGTGTTGGACATAGGCACCGGATTCCCGTGACTCTCACCAGATCGTCGGTCCACCTTGAGGGAGGCCTTCCAACGCTTCGTTTTCATTATGCCTTTACCTTAGTTTCATTCTTCATAAAAACTTATGTAAGTAAATCAAAAAGATTTGACACAAATATTTTAAATTTCCAATAAATAAATTAAATAATAAATAAACTTGTCTCAAAGCCACTGAAGTTATTCAATCAAAAATAGCAGACATAACATGGATAAAGCTATTTGTAATGAGAATTCCTCAGCATACCTTCATTACTTCTAATGACTGATCTTTTCAAACTTAATATATAATCTTGCCAAGCCACTCCTCACATTCTCTGTGTGCAGTTTGCAAAACTTATTTATATTATATTCATTACTATAACTTTAAATCGACGCGCGGTAAACCGTGGAACGTGACTCGGACTTCTCGCTCGCACACTGCTGGCATCTCACTCATGCATTCTGATCGTGTGATATAGATGCGACTGCGCAGATTTCGGTGCAATTCCTGGTAAGAAATTTGATATTTTCTCCGGATTTCGATTTCGAGTTGACGATTTATTTGATAGGTGTGTTCCTAAAACCCTTTTCTGTCAATATTTGAGAAAATATTGCATTTGTTGCACATTATTTTGGCCATCTACGTTATTGTTAGTGGAAAGTAACAAGTATGTCTAAAACAGCATTAAATGGTTTTTTTTTTAGGTAGGAAGATCATCTAATGACAAATCGCGCTCTTGGGCGGAGCGGGAGATAGTGTCAGACTTTTACACACTAAAAACCACTCCTGTTCCTTCGTTGCCTTCATCCCAGGGCCCTGAGTTTCGTTTTTACACTACCCATGACCCCAGTAGGTTTCAACCCTGCTGGGCCCCTACGATTTTGCTGGGCCCCTACGATTTAGCAATAAATGGGTGCTGTTTTAGACATAACGATTTGCTAATTTTTGTCCATAGACTGGTATGCTCTAGTTATACCTACATTTACTCACTACAAACTCACATACACTCTACACTTACACCTACACACACTCTACACTTACACCTAATCACACACACACTCACCGTATAGTTTTGTTTTCTTATTATGTATATATGTAGCATAAATGAATTAGTTTCTCTTTTCTTAGTCACCACTTGCTTACTTTTTTGATTGTCCTCTTTTCAATATAGTTATGGCTTTGTTTGTTACGGAGAATCACTGACTCCTAAGTTACAGGCCCACACCTAGTTTAGGAGTCAGAGTCCCTACCTACATAACTGTGACCGTGTAATAAGCTTATATGTTCATAGTTTTATGATGTAAATGCTGTTTTTTTTGTGTGAAATAAATTTATTTATTATTATATTAATTAGAGCCGACATTTATACACATACCTAAACCAAATTTAAGTTTCTACGTTTAATATCAAAATTGCATAAATAATTATTTTAAAATGTTTTGTTTGTCCGTCTGTTTGTTCCGGTTAATCTCCTAAACGGCTGTACCAATTTTGACGGGATTTTCACTGGTCAAATCAAAGGGAATCCATGCAGATTAGTGTCTGAAAGAACCACACGTGGCCACCTGTCCAATCACTGCAAGCATTTGTCAGTATTCGTGTAGCTCAACACAGGATCAGTAAGGAGCTCACGACTCGACGAACAATATCAAAGAAAGGACATTTGGGTAGGTTGCATAAAGTACTCAAACTGCCAGACAAACGAAAAAATTACAGAAAAGAAAATAATCCAAATGGCACCTCTTCAAATTTCAAAATCTCAAATGTTTAAGAACATTAAATACTCCCATCAACAAGTAACCTAACCTGAACTGTCCACCTTCCAACCGTCTAACGATCACCTAACATAATTCACCTGGACCCCTAACCCCATTTTACATGATGTCACAGTTCCTCATCACTCCTGTACCGCCCATGGCATGTTAGTCGCCAAACTTGACCCCGTAGTAAGGAAACCATGGACCCGTGAGATGGGCGGACCGTTGTTGTACCGATCTCCTTATAGTTAGGATCTCTTTATAGATGGGTAGGTTTCTTGGTCGTGTATTAATCACGGAGGGGGATTTAGGGGGATGTAGATAGCCTACGAAATTAATTTTTTCTTATTTTTTTTTGGTATTTTGAAGGTCAGTGACAATACAATATGATTAGCGGGCGCAATACGTATTTTTTTTACGAAAATATAGTATTTTTAATCATCGATACAACTCTATCAGTTCTTCTTAGTTTAATTTTTTTATGAAATATCTACGAGTATATTGAATAGCTAAAATAATAATATAATATTTCACAACTATCACACAACGCCGTCTAGTCTCAAGCTAAGCAGAGCTTGTGTTATGAGTATTAGACAACTGATAAACATACTTATATATTTCTAAATACATACTTATTTTAGATAAATTACATCCATCAATGACACAGAACAAATGATCGTGCTCGTCACACAAACAGTTTTTCTGAGTGGGAATCGAACCCACGACCTCTGGCATAGCAGTCAAGGCCACTAACCACTAGGCCAATAGGGTTAACTAAGGGGTTGTAGAGGTGATATTAATAATGAGAATTCAGTAAATAAATATGTATTAGGTACGCCCGCTAATCATATTTTAATCAACAATGACCTTCAAAACACTAAAAAAAAGAAAATTTGAATCTCGTGGTTTAACTTGAGCAGTGGTAGTCCTGTCACTTACGAGTGATATGCCGCGGGTTCAAACCCAGCCAGGCGCATTACAATGTGTAATTTATTTCAGCACCATTGTTCTCAAAACGGTGAAGGAAAACATCGTGAGGAAACCGGCATGTCCTAGAACCAAAAATTCGAAAACATGTGACATCCGCCAATCCGCACTGGGTCCGTGGTGAATTACAGCCCACTTCCTCTCCTAGCGAGGAGGCCAGTATTGGAAACAATAATGAGGATAAAATATTATGTATGTATATTATGGGTTCATCATCATCATCGTCATTTCAGCCGAAATACTCCCACTGAAAAAAAAAGAAAGAAAGAAAACATTTATTTGAGACTCGCACAGGACAAACAACGATAAAATAAAAAGTAACTACTTAGTCTATACATACTTAACTTAAAAATAATAATAGAAAATAATATTAAATAAAAGACCAGTGCGAGGCCAAAAAGGCTCCTATCTCAGCATATATTCTCTTTAGCACTGCTGGACATAGGCCTAACCCAAGCATCTCCACAACGACCGATCCTATGCATCTTGCATCCACCGCATTCCCGCGACTCTCACCAGGTCGTCAATCCACCTTGTGGGAGGCCTTCCAACGCTGCGTTTTCCAGTGCGCGGTCGCCACTCTAGCACCAACACCTTTCGGCCCCATCGACCATTCGTTCTGCCCACTGCCACTTTAGTTCGGGCGATTTTTCGGGCTATGTCGGCGAGCTTGGTTCTCCTGCTGATATCTTCATTCCTTATGCGATCACGCAAGGAAACTCCAAGCATAGCCCTTACCATAGCCCTTTGGGTGACTGTAAGTACCTTGGCGATTTTACCATAAGGCTTTTTTAATTGATTTCTCAGATTTTTGAGAGTTGGTTTATTTCACTGTTTGTTTTTTATGCTTATTTTTCTCAGTCAGCTACATTGATTAAATTGACACTATATTTTAAGTTCCTCCACTCGACTGAAACTAGACTCAAACTCAAATCTTCCTCAATAAAATTGTCAGTAATAGCTTGCTCGGTTACCATAGCGTCTCATTCGAACGGAGTGGAGGAAGTTTTCTTTAACAGGACATAGAATATAAATGTAACACTCTCATAAAAATCCTCGTAAAGCTTGCCATAAGGCAGTGTCATGAATTCAATGAAGATTTTATTATTAAAACAGCAGAGCGAGTCATAATAATCAACCTGAGGCCCTACCACGAGTTCTTAACGCTATCCATTTGACGACCTATACTGAACTGTTATGTGTATAGCTCCATCTCTCTTTCTCGCTCGCACGCTTGACATTTTTGGACTTGCGGACGGCGAGCAATGGGTAGCTCGCCGTCCGGTCGTCTCAAGGAGATGTCAGCAAAACTGTAGGGGTCCAGCAGCGTCGATACCTAATGGGTTGTGCGAAAAAGGTTTGGAACGAAGGCAATGAAGGAACATAGGAGTGGGTTTTAATCAGTAAAAGTCTGACACGATAGAGCAGGAGACGTCATTGGATGATTTCCAACCTAAAAAAAAACGCTTGACACTTTAACTCGTCATGGTAAGGGCCCCTGAACACGTTTTCGGACAAAGGAATATTTTATAACATTCTAGAAGAAAAGTTTGTGTTTCAGAATATTTTATTTTACACTCAAAAGCTTATCTATACTTTTATAGGTGCCTACTCAGTTGACTTAAAGTTTGATGTGAAATTGTTAAATACTAGGACGTCCTTGATAAGTCTTAGAATAAACTAGCTTTTGCCAGCGGCGTCACCCGCGGCGAAGTAAAATAGTACATTTTGATACAATTGCAGAAAGTTTGTCATTGCGACCGAGGTGGAATTTACACGAGCCGAGGTTTACCGGCGACTCGTGGGGGCCGACGTGCGCCCAGCCTGATACGACACATTGTGGCCGGGAGAGCACGCGCACTTTTCTGCACTAGTGTGGAAAACAGTCTAATGCGTGCCTAAAAGCGGTGGGATATGAGCGGGTTTTCGAGAAGTGTATTGAAAAATATATTGCAAACTAGGCATAACGCACTTGCAAAAATTAAGAGACGCATTTGAAATTTGGTGCTTATTTGAGCCGATCTGGTTGTTCCTTTAGTTGCTCTTTACGTCCCAGGACCACGGGTAACCCTTTCAGAAGTTGACTCATGGCCCCAGTAGGCTTCGGTCCTGTTGGACTCCTACGGTTTTGCTGACATCTCTTTGAGGCGTGCGTAGTGTTCCACTATGTGCATTCAACGACTCGTGCTCGGTCCGGACGGTTACCGGACGGCGAACTACCCATTGCTCGTCGTCCACAATCCCACGCTTGTGGTGGAAATATACGCCTATGTCACTCTGTGATAAAATTGCATTCTACTGAGGAAAGAATGTTTAAAATCGTGTTCTTTTAATCACATTTGCGTTCCAGGGTGAGTCTTTCAAACATTCCAGTAGGTTTATAATACCTAAGTACGTTAAAAGTCTTGTTAAGCCCTAGACTCATTAAAACATATTAAATGACGGGAAGTAATAGGCGTTGAGAGTCTATTCACTGTCTTACATGGAAGTACCCTTCGAAGAACCCATAACTCACCCACTCAAACTATAACTAATACGGAAGCCTGCAGAAATTACGAACAACAACAATAAAACTTAACTATAAATAAACACGCCTACGCCATATTTTATCCACTGTCGTCAATTCAGAATAACTGTAAATTGTACTTTATAACGTATACGATGACGTCACAAAAAATCGACCAATAAAAAGCGTTCGTGCCATAAATTGGCGTATCAAGAAGTCTTGAAAATCGAACATTGCGTTTGAATATAGAATAGATAAGTAAGAAGGTTGACTTTATATCAAGGATGTGATGGCGCTCCGTACTAACCGTAACCGAAATTATCGGATACCCGAAAAAAAAATTTGCTATTAATTTGTATTTTACTTTTATAATTTTAAAATTCTAATATCCGTAACCGAAATTAACGGATAATCCGAAGTATTTTCATTTCTGTAACCGTATCCGTTTAAATAGACATCAGACGTCCTGGTGAGGGTCGAGAGAACCCCATGGATGCGAGACGCTCAGGACCGGTTGTTATGGCGTCACATAGCTGAAGAAGCTGGAAGGAAGGAAGCTGTCATATTTCTTTCACATAATACATATAGGTACTTACTTATAATTTGTTAGTTCTAAGGTTGCGCCTTGTTCCACCATATAAAATATTTTTCTTTCTTTCTTTTCCCTTCTTTCTTCTGTCTATTTATTTATTTATTTATTACATACATTATTGTAGGTACATAAAGAAACATAACAAAGAAAAACTTATATCTAAAACACATACAATATTGGTCAAGTTTTCAGCTGAAATGATGATGGCGATTGCAACTTATACGAGGGCTATGTTATTGAGCAGAATAAGCCATTTTTTTACCGACGTCTTTAAAAGAAAGTGAAAACGAAGTGATCTTGAAAGTTTTAGCAAACATGACCTATGTAAGAATTTCGCACCATAAATAGATGCTTTATTTTCTAAAAGATAAGAGGGAAGTAATTTAAGTAGTGTTATGGTTTTTTTTTTAATACTACTATTTATTGCCATTTTCATAAAATTCTGGGTGTAGCCGTCAGCTCTCAATTTCGCTCATCGTTTGCCACTCTGGGCATTTGTCCTCGCAATCTAAGGAGGGGCCTTAAGCCTTGATTACACCTACCAAGTAGAGTGGCGAGACAGTAAAATCCTTCTCGGCCAAGACAGTGAAGCGAGGCAAGGCAGTATTCGCTATGTGTTTACAAATACCAAGCGCTCGGCCGAGAGCACTGTCTCGCCATTCTACTCGTTAGGTGTAATCAAGGCTTTAGATTCGTGTGGTCCGAGCCCAAGTCGTCGTCGGCGCGTAGTGTTCCACGCGTCACGGTCCGGTACAGCCACAGTATGTCAGCATAACCGTAGAGGCCCAGCAGGATCGAAGCCTATTGGGGCCATGAGCTCGCTTCAGAAAAAAAAACCGGAGGTCCTGGAACGCAAGGCAAAGAAGGAACATAGGAGTGGGTTTTAGTCAGTAAAAGTCTGACATGCCCTCTTACTCCGCCCTAGAGCAGGAGAAGTCATAGGATTGTATCCCACCTAAAAAAAAAATCTCTCCTTAGATTGGGTCTTGTTTTCACTCGCTGTGTCCTTCAGACCTTCTGCATTTATCTCGAATGTGGTTTAAAACCGAGACGACGAGACCGGAGATATAAGATGTATGAAATTAATATCAGAATCCTCGAGATCTGAGATATATCTTTTTATGTGTTGAGAGGAGGATTTATCGGAGTTTATTTAAATATAAGTTTGTGGTCGTAAACGTAGGGTATTCGGCACTGCATGACTTATGGGAGGTGTATTGAATATCGTAAGTAACTGTGCTCTATCGCTTTTGTGGGATCGTTTCGCGATTTGGGGACATTTCTTTGATGGAATTTTGGGTGTGGCACACCCGTATAGGTTTACGATCTAGATTTATTTATCAGGTTGTGTTGTTAGATGTTTCTTTTAAAAAATAATGCTACGGTTTTAAACTTCAGTTCATGTTTTTTTATAATTTTTTATCGTTGCTTCTCACTGCGAATTGCTCTTGTTTCGTGCGTGTGGTCACAAACTTAGAAGAAGTTGCAGCAGCGCAGTGGTTAAGCGATTGGCTGCTGCGCTGCGTGTTGCAGGTTCGATTCCCGTACGGAACAAATATTTGTATGGCCCACAGATACGTGTACCGGGTCAGGACGTCTTGCGTATGTGAGTTTAAAAGTCAATACACCCACGACACAGAAGTTATTCCTAGTGTGAGGTAATGTGTAATAAAATGCAGTTTCTCCCGCTCTTGGGTGGGGCGGTTTTTATTTTTCGTGTTCTACCTTTGCTATACGAATAATAAACAGTCCTACCAGTAACATACTTATAAAAGGCATTCATTATAAGTTCTTTGGAAGACTTAATGGTTGACCAGCCAGGGGTCAAGGTTTGAGGACGAGTCAGGAAACTCACGAAATTACTTACTAACAAGTAACGAGTTTCTTTTGTTAGTAAAGTATAATAAGCTTATAAATAATGGACACATTTACTACAACATCTATTGTTTTGGTAGCCACAAGCTAGCCTTGTAAGTCTTTGAGGAATATGTGTATCTTTCTCTTTGCTCATAACACTGAGTGGATAGTTATTGCCGGGGTCCATTCGGCCTTATTAAGATAGCGTTGACTTGGAAATTTTATTTATTAATTGCTTCAGGAGACCTGAGTCATAATCATCATCATTTCAACCGAAAGATGTCCACTGTTTTTTTCTAATGACAAATCCCGCTCTTGGGCGGAGCGGGAGATAGTGTCAGACTTTTACTGACTAAAAACCCACTCCTGTTCCTTCGTTGCCTTCGTCCCAGGACCCCGGGTTTCGTTTTCACACTACCCATGGCCCCAGTAGGCTTCGACCCTGCTGGGCCCCTACGATTTGCTGACATCACCCTGAGGCGCGCGTGGAACAATACGCGCCGTCGACGACTTGGGCTCGGTCCGGACAGTTACCGGACGGTCGGACGGCGAGCCACCCATTGCTCGCCGTCCGCAAGCCTGCGCCTACGGTGGCCGGAAATCTGGATCGGAATCCCGGCGGCGGTTGGGGCGTGAGGACCGTTGCCGTTGCTAGCATTACTGCTTCGTAGAAGGAGGCGACCGCCTCCTTTGCTAGCATTACTGCTTCGCAAAAGGAGGCGACCGCCTGCCACTCCTCCTCGCTTCAGACCATGGCCTGTACCAAGGCCCAGCGCGAGAGATCGCCGCCGCCGAATGTCCACTGTTGGACATAGGCAAAATAAATAATAATAAAAATATAATAAATAATTAAATAATATGTTTGTATGTATCAAGCAAGCAATGGACAAATAAATAAATAATAAATAAAATAGGCCTCCCCAAGTGTCGCCATAATGACCGGCCCTGTGCGTTTCGCATCCATCGGATTCTCGCAACCCTCACCAGTTCATCGGTCCACCATTTACCGAAAGACGCATCGTTTAAAGGCCTCCCTTTTAACGATGCGTCTTTCGGTAAATGGTTGCCACTTTAGAACCTTTCGTCTCCATCGGCCGTTTCTTCTGCGAACATATGTGCCCATTTAAGTTTAGCGATTCTTCGGGCTATGTAACCTTATCTCTCCTGCGGTTATCTTCATTTCTGATGCTATCACACAAGGAAACTCCGAAAATTGCCCTTTCCATTGCCCTTTGGGAGACTTTAAGCAGATCTGAATATTTGACACTAATTTGACCTTAATACCTTAAAGCATTCCTGAGAAAAAGGGTCTTGACAAACGGATCACAAAGCGACTCAGTAGAGTTCCGTTTTAGCTGATTGATATACAGAACCCTAAACTAAAAAAGACTCAAGGCGAAACCTTTGAACCTAGAACGCTGAAATTTTGCACACAAGTTTCTTTTATGATGAATACAAAAACAGGACGGGATTTTTCTAAATTCATCCGCCTAAGGGCTTGAAATGGGAGAAACCTTTTTTGACGTGGGCGAAGCCGTTAGCAGAAGCTACAATATACTAGAAATTCTCATTATAATAAACAAACCATGTTAAAGTAGCCATTTAACATTACACTCAATCCCAACGAATAAAAAAACAAATAAGAACAAAAAATTTTTGTACTCGTAAACGAGCATCAATAAATTTAAGTATTCCGCATAAGAAAGAAAGAAAGAAAAAATAGAAAGAAAGAAGGAAAGAAATAAAGAAAAACTGTTCATTCGCGCGAAATGACGCAATCTTAAAACTAACTAACAAACATTGTCAATTGAATAGGGAAGATATGCGTCACATCAGCGCAAAATGGCCGAACGCTCAGCATTAAGCTGCGGCCTCACGCATTATAAATTCTCAGAGTCCTCAACGGGATAAGTACCTACTTTGTCTTTAGGTGTAATCACTCCAAAATGTAGTTAATCATCAGCCGAGCGTATCAAATTGTAAATTGATCGTAATCACTCCTTGATTGAATATCACCGCGAAACACTAACAATCAAGATTTATTTATTGTCGAAATAAGTGACAATAGAGCAAGGTTTTGAGGATGAATAAAATTATTTACTGTCGATATTAATGATCTTAATTTTCATTCTTTGACTGAGTGACACTAGTGGTTAGTGGCCCTGACTGCTATGCCAGAGTTCGTGAGTTCGATTCCCACTCAGGACAAATGTTTCTGTGTCGAGCATGATCATTTGTTTTGTGTCTGGGTGTAATTTATCTAAAATAAGTATGTATTTAGAAATATATAAGTATGTTTATCAGTCGTTTAGTACTCATAATACAAGCTCTGCTTAGCTTGGGACTAGACGGCGTTGTGTGATAGTTGTGGAATATTATATTGTGGAATATAATATTCTTTGTTTTTTTTCCGTTTCCGAAAGTGGCAGTGGGCAGGGCATATTGATCGCAGAACAGATGGTCGATGGGGACGAGGTTCTAGAGTGGCGACCACGTAGAATATGCAGCTTTAGAAGGCTTCCCACAAGGTAGGCCGGTAACCTAGAAAAAGTTGCGGGAATCCGATGGATGCGAGACACATAGGACCGTTCATTGCGGCGACATTTGGGGAAGTCTATGTCCAGCAATGGACGTATTTCGCCTAAAATGATGATGATGATGATGAATTTTCATTCTTAATTCTTTATTGAGAGAGAGAGAGTGGTGGCCCAGTGGAAATTGTCCCGACTTACGAGTTGTACGTCGTGGGTTCAAACCCAGCCAGGTGCATTACTTTGTGTAATTTATTTCATCACCACTGTTCTAAGAACGGTGAAGGAAAACATCGTGAGGAATGTCTTAGAACTAAAAAAATCGAAAATATGTGATATCCACCGAACCGCGCTGGACCCGCGTGGTCGAGTTTTGTTTTAGTGAAGTCGGTAATTTTTTTTTTTTATAAAAAGTTTTTTCTTTAATAATTTATATGGCAGAACAATGTTTGCCGGGTCAGCTAGAATTTTTATACTTTTCAAGGTATACTAAAATACAGCAGAGTTTGGTAATAGAGCCTCTATTACAAAATTAATCTGATGAAATACAACCTATGTAGTATCTTGTTAAATATATGTTATATATTTACACTAGGTATATTATGTATCAGGTGTTAGAGATTGTGGTAAGTCCCATTAGAGAATTATGTTTATTTATAAACCACAGGTTTATACACAAAGCTTGCTTGGTTAGTTGAAGCAGAGCTCGGTATTAGGTAGAGTTAAACATGTATATATATTTTTTACAATTTGTAATATTTACATTTTTTATAAATTTTATTATTGTGAGGAGAAAAAAAGGAGTAATCGACATAGTCCTGTGAGCCTATGTGGATTACTCCTTTTTTTCTCTAACATATAACATCATGTCTGGCAGTTTTGAGTACTTTTTGCGGCCTACCCAAATGTCTTTTCTCTGGTATTGTTCGTCAAATCGTTGAGCTCCTAAGTAGTTCTGAGTTGAGCTACACGAATAGGTACTGACAAATGCTTGCACTGACTGGACAGGTCCGCTCAGAACTGTGTGGTTCTTTCTTCAAACTTCAAACTTTGACCCCTGAGTTTGTTTCGGTGTTTCTTCTACCCTCAGAAGAAACACAAAGTCAGCTAGGAAACACCGGCTTCATCTAGTTTAAATTGACAAAAAAAAATTACGTGTAAAAGTGTTTTCAAATAACCTACTTGCAAAATAAATATCATTTATCATTTATGTACTTATGACATTTGAGCAGTGGTGGCCGAGTGGTAACAGCCCCGACTTACGAGTTGTAGGTCGCGGGTTCAAACCCAGCCAGGCGCATTACTTTGTGTAATTTATTTCATCACCACTGCTCTCAGAACGGTGAAGGAAAACATCGTGAGGAAACCGGCATGTCCTAGAACCAAAAAAGAAATAGAAGACAGTGCGGGTTGATGAATGTCACACATTCATCAACCCGCACTGGGCCCGCGTGGTGGATTATGGCCCATACCCTCTCCTAGAGTCTGAGTCCCAACAGTGGGAACATTATAAGGCCGACTATGCTATGCTATGCTACTTATGACATAAAAAGCTTATAACTTTGTGATTTTTCATGATACAGTTATGAAATTTTGTACATAGATTCTTTACATAAAAATACTAGACACATGTTTCGGGTTTTGCATATATATTAAAACTAATGTTGTATACATATTTCTTAATATATAAATTGTTATATATAGATTACCAGACACATAACATGATCGTGTTCGTCAGATAAACATTTACCTTGGGTGTGAATCGAACGCACGACCTCCGGCATAGCAGGCAGGGCCACTAACCACTAAACCAACAGGTCAGTCAATGTTCAATTAATCTAAACCATAAAATCTTGTCGCCATTTTGTGTTCTCCAACTTACCTAGATAGGTTTTTGTTATCTGGTAATTAGAATATTGTAATATAGATTAGATTAGGAAATAAAATAAATAATACCTAATAATTTACACCGTAAATAGAAAAAAAAACAATGATAGTAATTTGAAATCTGAAATGAGATTGATAAAAACTTTCTTACAGCTAATACAGCATTAGTACGGTTTACTTTCGCAAATCACAAAAAAAAAATCTTAGTTGTTATCGAGTACATCACTAAAGTCTGCACATCGCCTATCGATGTTTCACATCTCTCGATGTCGATGCGCCCCCCGCGAGGCACCTCACAATAAATAATTTTTTAATCATGTTTTTATCTGTGGCGGCAACCGTAATTACTAATTACTTTTTATTGAAAATACAATGTTTGTTCACGTCGCCATATTCAATATTATTAATTAAGATTTGAGCAATTTTATTTAGGGTTCCGTACCTAAAGAATAAAAACGGGCCCTTATTACTAAGACTCTGCTGTCCGTCCGTCTGTCACCAGACCGTATCTCATGAACCTTGATAGTTAGACAGTTGAAATTTTCACAGCTGATGTATTTCTGTTGCTGCTATAACAACAAATACAAGAAAATAGAATACAATAAATATTTCAAGGGCTTCCATTCAACAAACGTGATTTACTATTGCTTCTCGTCAGAAGACTAACGAAACGAAACGAAACGAAACTAGGACTAACGAAAGAAAGGTTCCGTGCCGTCGCACGGAACCTTTCTTTCGTTAGTCCGACTCGCACTTGACTGGTTTTTTGTGTAATTCTTCTGTGGTCATAAAGTCACCAATTTCTTGAATTTAGATGTCTCTTAATTATAATGATTTCGTAAGTAATTAAATGATGTGTGTAGGTATGTGTAGGGCAATAAAAAGTAATAAAAATACAATCATTAATTAAGTAAATAAGATGTAGACAAAATAAAGTTAATTTTATATAATGGCGTAGGTAATTTCTTAATTGAAACCCGGAGTGTGGTTTACTGGCCAACAGGTTAAATAAACTTGCCATTTACATGAAATATTTACATAATATAAAACAAAGTCGCTTTTCTCGTTTGTCTGTTTATTTATTTACCTATATTATTACATTTATTTAGAACTTCAAGCAACACAAAACTTCAAAGACAGACTTAAAGCCTTAGACATTCTCTGCCAGTAACAAGGTTGATAGAGAGAAAGATACAAATATTTGTTCCAAGATGGATCGAACCCTCAACACGCAGCGCAACAGCCAGTCGTTCAACCACTGCGCCCATCGAGCCGTCAATTTCGGACCGTGTAAGAAACATAATACCATGCGTAAAAACTAAGATTACAGATGTTGTCCGAAAAGCTACTATTCTTACTAAGGATTGGGCCATACATGTCTGCCACATTTCAGATGAGCTGTGGGCAAGGGCTTTTAGAAAACATGAGGTTTTCATGCTCATTTGATGACTCGAAAAAGTGGCGAAGTGTGAGGAGAGAAATGCAAACTGATCGACATTTTGACAAATATCTGTTTCATCAACAAACATTTGTGTTGGTGCGGGAATCGAACCCGCGACCCTTGCGTCTCAACCAGCGCTCTGAACCACTGCGCTAAACGGGTCGTCGAGTATTACTCGACGACCCGTTTAGCGCCCATTCCTTTAAGGCGGTTAATGCTCTGTTTCTTGATTTCTATTCTCAGAGGTGCTCGGCACCCACTGTTTACTTCTCAAGGGTGCTCGAGCCCCCGAGCATCCACGGAGTCGGCGCCCCTGGCTGGTTAAAAAACTACTTATTGAGTTCCAATAAACGCAAGGCAACATTGCGATAAACCAGGACGAAGGCAGAGAGATGAACTTGACTTACCGGAGGGACTGGCCCGCAATGGCAGAAAACAGACGTGTGTGGAAGAGGGAGAGGGAGGCTTTCACTCAGCAATGGTTTATAATTTAGGTAGGTAGGTACATCTGTGATCACAGCTTCCAAGAACACATATTATGTGCTGCTTTATACAGGTCGTCTCAGAAAAACCTAATTTTCTTAGATGTATAAAAAATTACAAATGTATTCATATATAATGTCGTGACCAGATCTTAGAATTGATCATTTCATGATGTTACTGGTCATATCATGAAATGGTCGCGTTTCATGATATGGCCAACAAAAACTGACCAGATCGTTTAAACGTCAACGTTTGATGATATTTTGTCGTAACGTTTGATCAATTTTAAGATCTGGCCACGACATATATACGCATTAAATTACAAAATCAGAATCTGAAGACATGGGATAATGACTTAATGAAAATAACATTATTGAAATGTCTTCCTTTGCGGCTGGCAAAGTGATCTCTAACATTCATGAAAATGTGCCTCAGAAGTTGAGTTCCTTCATTCAAATATGATTGATAGATACTGTTGTACACCATACTTTTCAGAGGAAAAATTCCGATGGATAACATTAGACAAGAAACAACAACTTTCCTACTCAACTTCTGAGACGCGTTTTCGTGAATGTTAGAGATCGCCAGAACCGCGATGGGTGATATTTGAATAATGTTACGAGTATTATCAAAAAGTAATCCTCCCATGTCTTCAGTTTTTGATTTTGTAAATTGACGCATATATATAAATATATATTTTAGATGGTATGCGGAACAGGGTATAATAGGTCTCGCATATCTCCGTTGAAAAGAGAGGATCCTCCGACCAGACGGGTGTGATGTCTGGTTTGGGCAACTGCCCGATAGAAGATTTTGGGCTGTTGTATATGTTCAAATCGCGCGGGGTAGTGTCATTGACATCACTACATATTTACTATCTACTTTTTTCTCTTCTTTTTAGTCGTGCACTCCTGACAGAGTGGTCGTGGTTATGTCTCAGTCAAATCTTGCGTCTCCGCCTCTCTCGCGATGCGACGCCGCGTAGCCCTCTGTTTGGCGACTTGAGTGTTGTCATTAATGCTGCAGTGTGTCACAAAATTTTTGAGATCGGTCTACCGTGTTGGAGAGTGTCCAAGTGACCTTTTACCCTCGATTGTTCCTTGCACCACCAATCGTTCCATCGAATCGTAACCATGTTTTACGGTTCCGTACCCAAAGGGGACCCTATTACTAAGACTCCGCTGTCCGTCCGTCTGTCTGTTGGTCTGTCTGTCTGTCTGTCCGTTTCTCCCCCGGCTGTATCTTTTTCACAGATAATCTATTTTTGCCGCTATAACATCAAATACTAAAAACAGAATAAACTCCCATACAACAAACTTGATTTTTTTGCCGTTTTTTGCCACGGACGGTACGAAACCCTTCGTGCGTGAGTCCAACTCGCACTTAGCCGGTTTTATTATGCATCTACAAAAGTGTTTTTTTTCTGAGACGCCCAGTAATAATATCTGTGGCCATCTATCAGAATATTGATGACAAAATAGTAGTTTTATTACAAAAAACTAGACTCATAAATCCTAATGCTCAGTACTTAATAAAGCAGGCTTTCATATCAAATATAACTGAGAAGTTAATTAGCTTGGCTTAAAAGGAAGCTGGTAGACAAGTCAGGATACTGGTCTGTTCCTACGGAGTGGTTCGAGGCAGGTAGTTTATATGACAGCTTGACAAGTGACGGCATTTATAACAGTAATAGCTGTCAAACTAGAACTCGTAATTGTTGTAGCGTCTTTTTCATGGTAAAATTGTTAGGACCAACGCGACTATGCGCGTGTGTCGTGTGCGGTGGTCCCCGTAGCGGAAACTGGACTATTACCGGCGCAGTGTCGCTAGTTCAACTTTAACGGTGTGCATGTAGTCATGTCGATAGAGAACTTTAATCTATTATTACGTAGCAAAACGCGTGCGGAAAGCGACTGCCCGCGACGGGTGCCACAAAGGTGCACTATTGTATGGGACCGCGCGGGTGACCGCGCAACGCAGCGTCGGTCCTTATAATCTGAAAAAAATATGTTTATTCTATACTTTATTGTATTTACAACAAGAAACATTAGAAAGAAAAAATGATATCAAAGAGCAGCCTTATCGCAGTCGTCAATCTTTTCCAGGCCAAGTAGAATGGACAGTTATTGTCAGAACATGATATGGAGTTGTCATTAGTTTTACAAAAAGCACAAATATTTATTACAATATATTAGGGAGGTAGGTAATACTGTAACTAGTGTGTTTTTTATTTGGGGGAAATTATCCAATGACGTCACCCGTCCGTCGCGGGCAGTCGCGCCCAGTTCTCTATCGCCATGACTACATGCACACCGTTAAAGTTGAACTAGCGATACTGCGCAGGTAATAGTCCGGTTTCCGCTAAGGAGCGGTAAGGCGTGTCAGGCTTTTACTGACTAAAACTAAACCTTTGTCCTTCAGTTGCCCTTTGCGTTTAAGGACCACAGGGTGTTCCTTTTCAGAAATTCCGTGTTCTACAGGGGGCATTGGTCCTGCTGGCCCCTACGGTTTTGCTGACATCTCTTTGAGGCGCGCCTGGAACACTACGCGCTATCGAAAACTCGGACTTGATCCTTACTGGACAGGTGGACGACAGCTACCCATTGTTCGTCGTCCACAAGTCCGCGCCTACGGTAGTCAAGGATGGCTCTGCGACTCCCGACGCCCGGGGACAGGACCTAGTCCTAGACCGTACACCTAGTTAATTGACGATTTTTCAACTTCTAGAAAAAAACTAGAAGTAACTGTTTCTCAAATTATATTCCGACAGAACGTGGGAAATGCTAAAACATCGCAGATTGATCAATATCAGCGCTTTAATTTAGCTTTGATCCCTCCTACAGACTAGATAATCCTAGCATGAGATTTCCATTCAATGCATCTTTTTTTCTGTGATTTACGACACATTATTATGGTTTCGTTTTCACTCAAAGAGATTTCAATGTTGCAAGAGGCCATACAATTCTATAAATCAGGCTTAGGCCATTTTTTGTGGACATAAATCAATTGAGACGCTGATCGGCGTACATTTTAATCAAATTTTAATATTTATTCGTTTGGTAGCGGGCGCCCGCGAGCCTGGCATGTGGATTTATTATTTTTAAATCTGTGGTAAATCTGCGATTTATATTTTAATCTGCTGTTTTTTTTCCTGGAAAAGACTGTGAGAGATGCTGAAAAAAACTCATTTGTTGCAAAATTAAATTTGTATACCGACGGCGAATTTGTCTTAAAAACGTTAGGAGTTAATACTAAAAAATTACATATTGGTTGAGTTATGAAGTGTTTCCACAATTTAATTTCGTGCAGTTGCAACTAAATATTCGCTTTAGAGATTTCAAAAAAACATGCGGTAACACACATTTGAATTAAAAGCGATAAAAAGTAATTTTCTCGAAAATTTTTAGTTAGAAGGTATTTTCAGTTCACCGTCGATACGGATCTATATTTTAGTAAGTAGGAATTAAAACGTGTAAAATCACATACACAAGACACCCATTATGGAAAAACTGTTTATAGGCTACACACACACATATTTGTTCCGTGCGGGAATCAAACCCACGACAATCAGCGTAACAGTAAAATTACTCAACCACTGCGCTAACCGTGCCATTCTATTGGTTTATCTGAAGCTGTAATTTTATAGAAAGAAACAAGAAAGAAAATTATTTTATTTGGCACACGTATACTGTGTACGTGTTCTACATTTGTGTATCTGTATACACATATGTAGAAACAACATGTAAACATTTAACCCCTCGAAGGCCGATTGTACATACGTCTGTACAACTTGAATGACCTTGAAAAACGCTTAATTGTCGTTTTGTACACACGTTTGTACGATTTTTATTTAGCCGAAAATTTTAGTTTCTATAAGTATCTTAGTTTTTCTTAGAAAAATCCTGAAAAAGTTTATTTTTATTATTTTGGTGATTTACGTAAAAACGCGCAATTACGTAATAATTATACCCCGGGGCACCCGAGGGGTAGATAAAAAATAATAATAATAAAAGTCCAGTAGTACCAATGAGCAGTGAGTATAGATTAGTAGTATCAGTGTTATAGAGGTTTGAATGTAGCAGAAAACAAACAGCTACACGGGTAACCTGATTAGATTTCTGAGTAAAATTAATTGTTTTCGAAACCCGACTTCCTCTTTGCCCCGTTACTTACAATTTACTTAATAAATTAAAATAACAAGGTAAACGTTTCAACAACAGACAAAGAAATAACAATTTACTGTAACACGACTTCGTTTACCGACTGATATACGAACGAAAGGCTCGCTCAATCACTTAAGCAGAATTAGACAACACAACCCTAGTTTTCTTGAAGTAAAGGGCTATTCTAAATTTTTATGAATAAAAACTTGTCTGTGACTGAAATTCACAGAAAAAGATAAAAATGATCAATTTTTAAACGAATACTTGACGCATTTTAGGTGATTGCTTCGAGGTAGCTCGCAAAATTCAAGTTTTTTTTGTGAATTTTGCAGGTTTTTTTTTTAGGTGGGAAAATTATCTAATAACAAATCTCGCTCTTCGGCGGAGCGAGAGATAGTGTCAGACTTTTACTGACTAAAAACCCACTTCTTTTCCTTCGTTGCTTTCGTCCCAGGGCCCCGGGTTTCGTTTACACACCACCCATGGCCCCAGTAGGCTTCGACCCTTGGGCACGCCGTAATTATGGCGGTAAGTCCCTTCTTTGAGGAGTGGCTGGAAAGGCAACACGGCGTCATTACCTTCCGCATGACGCAGGTTCTCACCGGACACGGTAAGTTCGGGAAGTTCCTGCACCGGATTCGTGAGGAAGCGACGCCCGGGTGTCGCCACTGTGTGGACCGCCCGGAGGACATGGTGGAGCATACGGTGGAGGTGTGCCCCGCTTGGGCAGAGCAACGCCGTGTCCTCGTGGGGGTAATTGGCGGCGGCGATCTCTCGCGCCGGGCCTTGGTACAGGCCATGGTCCGAGGCGAGGAGGAGTGGCAGGCGGTCGCCTCCTTCTGCGAAGCAGTAATGCTTGCAAAGGAGGTGGCCGATCGCGTGAGGCAGCGGTCCTCACGCCCCAACCGCCGCCGGGATTCCGATCCCGATTTCCGGCCACCGTAGGCGCGGGCTTGCGGACGGCGAGTAATGGGTGGCTTGCCGTCCGACCGTCCGGTAACCGTCCGGACCAAGCCCAAGTCGTCAACGGCGCGTGCTGTTCCACGCGCGCCTCAAGGAGATGTCAGCAACTGTAGGGGCCCAGCAGGGTCGAAGCCTACTGGGGCCAAGGGTCTGATTCTGAAAGGAAGACTCGGCCCTGGTACGAAAGGCAACGAAGGAACAGGAGTGGGTTTTTAGTCAGTAAAAGTCTGACACTATCTCCCGCCCCGCCCAAGAGCGGGGGATGTCACAAGATGATTTTCCCACCGAAAAAAAAAAAAAAAAAGTAGGCTTCGACCCTGCTGGGCCCCTACGATTTGCAAGCATTTCCCTGAGGCGCGCGTGGAACAATACGCGCCGTCGACGACTTGGGCTCGGTCCGGACGGTTACCGGACGGTCGGGCGGCGGGCTACGCATTTTGCAGGTCAATGTCAAGATACAATTTGATTGATTCGATTCTGATCGTTGATTAAAATATGACTGGTGGCCGTAATGGGTAGCTCACCGTCCGGCCTTCTGGTAACCGTACAGATCGAGCCTGAGTCGTCAATGCTGCGTCCACGCGCTACTCAAAGAGATGTTAGCGAAACCATGGGGCCCAGCAGGGCTAGCAGCAGGATTGGCCTCCGAAAGGGAAACCCGGGATTCTGTAACGCAAGGCAAAGAAGGAACATAGAAGTGGGTTTTAGTCAGTAAAAGTCTGTCAGACTTCTCGCTCTCCCATTCCTCCCAAGAGTGGAAGAAGTCATTGGATGGCTTCTGACATTAATAAAAAAACTCACATAGTCCAGCTAATGAATTACTTTTTCATGAAATAGCAACATACAACTTGACACTGTAAAAATAGTTTTAGAAAATTTGAAAATTTGCGACCTACCCTGGCCTTTTCAACATAATGCACCTACTCTCATATAAATGCCTAAAAAGTTAATAAATTATTTTAATTAACAACTACATAAACGATTGTGATACCAAAAACGAACTGTATTTGTTTTTTTTTGATCGCAGTATTGTTCTTCGAAAAACAGAATAACCCTAAAACAAAACTAATAAATAAACTAAAAACAGCCGACAAACATCACTAATAGATTTTATTGTCCTAGTCCAGATGTCGCCAATTATGTCTATCGATATTTATATTGGACACAATTAATACAATACATCGATGTATCAACGTTTTTGTTAGTGCTGGCCAATTAGGCGATCTCTCAGTCGCTTCTGATATGAATATGAATTAAAGATGGCTTCTGATGAGACAATAAATCTTTGACGAGTGACAGTCAAGTAGTTGGGGGTCGTTATTAATGCATGTGATGGGACATCGAGTACTTATCGACATCGATTTTTTTTGTAATTGATTGTTATTGTTATTTACCTGTACAAAGACATAATGAAATCTTTAAATCCTTTAAGTTGACACAAAGCTGAGCAGCTACTAAAGATGGGTAGAAGGTTTTCAAAGTTACAACAAGGTAGTTATGTCTTTTACCCGACTGGGTAATAGCAAAAAAGGTTTATGTTTTTGTTTGAAAAATCTTCAAGAAGAACTTTCAACTTAGGATCGTATGAATTTCTTGCCAAATAAACACAGTGATGCAATGCTGTTTGCTGATTAGAAATATAAAGAAACTTAACACTTTAATCGCTCACGTCAGATTAATTCGACAGCTTTTCTGTCACCTACGTAAATATACGATCCTGGCAAAATGGACACGAAAATATTTGTCGGATTATTTCGACATAAGCAGTTAAATGGTTAATAAACGCTTGAAATAATAATAATCTTCCTGCCCTGTGAACGAAAAATTAAATTAAGTAAATAGTTGATGAAATAGAGCAATATTATCCATTAACATTTTTATTATTATTTATGTTAGGTCAGTTTTGCTCAATACAAATATTTAATTCTATTATTATTGATTTAGTCTATAAAACCATAAAAAAATAGATAAGTGTGGTCGGTTTTTGACGCATCTCTGAATGTGGCGATTCATAACTTTTTTTTGTTACCTTGATAGATAGATAGATATATTCTTCAATTTTTTTCTTTATTCTACTTTGGTTCACCGCCTTTAAAAAAGTATGCGTATGAATGAATAAATAATATAACTGAACTGAATCTATCGATAGCGTGTGGATGTTGTCCAACCCTACTCTCTACTGGTCCCATCTAGTGTTCATAATATGTAGATGAATCTGTACAGTCACAGACGACGGGAGCAGATTAATATCCAACTACCTGCCCGTTTTATTGTCTTACAATACAGATTAATTAGCTACATACATTTATATTTAACTTTAGTCAGTACTTTTTCTCATAAAATATGACTGGTTGTTGAGAATGTCGATGTTGTAGCCTAGCATAAACATAAGCATCATCAATTTTAATGTTCCAACTGCTGGGACTCAGGCCTCCTCTCTAGAAGAAGGAATGGGCTGTAATCCACAATGCGGGCCCAGTGTGGGTTGGTGAATGTCACATGTCTTCGTAATTTTTGGGTTCTAGGACATGCCGGTTTCCTCTCGATATTTTCCTTCACCGTTTTGAGAGCAGTGGTGATGAAATAAATTACACAAAGTAATGCGCCTGGCTGAGTTTGAACTCGTGACCTACAATTCGTAAGTCGGGGCCGTTACCACTCGGCCATCACTGCTCAATGGTGGATGTTGTAGGTATTGTTCATTAAATTTTTTGCCATCGTTTTTTGGTAATGCTGGAAAAACTTCAACTAACTTATCACTGACCTAAACCTGGCCAAATGCGTGTTGCCAGTGATGATATAATTGGCTCTGAAACGTGGTCGTTTACAATGGGCCTCATCAGAAGACTTAAAGTTACCCGGCAATGAAAAGGGCTATGCTCAGTTTCCTAGCGTGATCACATCAGAAATAAAGATATCTGCAGGAGAATCAAGTTTACCGACATAGCTCGAAGAATCGCCAAACTTAAGTGGCAGTGGGTAGGGCCCATTACTCGCAGAACAGATGGTCGTTGGGGCCGAATGGTATCGGAAGACGCAACGTTGGAAAGCCGGATAAGGTGAACCAATGACCTGGTGAGGGCCGCAGGCATCCGATGGATGCGAGAAGACCAGGAGCGTTCGTTGTGGTGACAGTCCAGCAGTGGACGTATTTCTGCTGAAATGATGATGAACTACTTTTCTGCGATTTCTTCAGAGAGATTCAAAAGTCAAAAGCTGTAGTCAGAATTCTATAACTTTTTTTAGTGGTGTTTTAACTTTTTATCACATCAAATAGCCCCTCCTGCTCTGCGTGGAGAGAAAGGGAGTGTCAGACATTCACAGATTAATTTAAAAATTCTTTCGAATCATCACGCGGCCCTGGTAGATACTAGCTTTTTCTTGAGGTGTGAAATGATCCAATCCAATGACTTCCCCTGCTTTAGAGTGGTGCGAGAGGGCGTGTCAGACTTTTACTAAGTAAAACTACACCTTTGTCCTTCAGTTGTATGGAGTTTTTTGCCGGTTCTTCTCCATAGGAAACGACCAATTTGGAACCGTGCACTAGCTTCTGACGTTTTATAAGTGCCCATGTAGGCCTATGTGAAATAAAAAAAAATGACTTTGACTTTGAGTTGTCCATTGCCTTCTAAGACCAGCAGTGCTATTACGAGCTCTTAACTCGATCCATTTTACGACCTAAACTTAACTGTTAATCGTAAGTCCTCAGGGTTTCTTTTACAGAACAAGGGCCTTACCATGATTTGTTGAAATGTCAGACGTGCAAGCGAGAAAGAGGATTGGAGCTTTACTCCCTATATAGCTCCATCAAAGATTCATACGGGATGGATCAGAATGTTGGACTGTGAAAAAGACGGATGAAAAAAGATTGCACGTAGCGGAGATGAGAATGTTGAGATGGATGTGTGGTGTGACGAGAATGGATAAAGTGAGAAATGCGTATATTTTTTTAACTTACCCAGTTTGAAAGTGGCGCCAGTGACTGGAAACTTAAACGGAATCGTTTGTCTTGGTATGGTCATGTGAAGAGGAGGGATGAAACGCATGTTACTAAAAGAGTTGTGAGTTTACTTGTGGATGGATGGAGAGGGAGAGGGAGACTAAAGAAAAGATGGATGGATTGTGTGAAGAGTGATATTAAAGAAAAGGAAGTTAGTGATAGCATGACGAGTGACAGGGCAGAATGGAAGAAAAAAACGTGTTGGGCCGAACCCAAATAACACGGGACAAGGGCAGGAAGATGATGATGAGCTCCATCAAAGCATTTTATTTCAAATAAACCATTTACAGGCACTTTTGAAAAGTCAAGAAGTCAGTCAGTCAGAAAAAATGATGCTAATTGCACATTCCAAAGCGTAGATCTCTATGGAGAAGGATGTGCAAGAAACTCCATGGACACTCTTTTCAATCATGTTTTGTAATTACAAATATCTCTGTTAAATGTTTCTTGTCGCTATCATGTGAAAACAATGTAAATAAAGTAAAAATAAAAACTAAATATAGATATTAAAATAGCAACTGGCAGCTAAGAGATGACCAGTCTCAACTGACAGCGTCCGTTCACGGACATGACGCGAATATAAGCACCACTCAGCTCAACTATTTTGAAGGGCTCTGAATGATCCAACACACGCGCCACCATCAGTGAGATATTTGAGTGAGCGTGACAAAATCTCAACTTCCCTATAAAGGGAAGTTGAGATTTTGTCACGCGCGTTGAATTGATCTGTTTATCGACCTAAATTGTACTGATAACAGTACAATTTAGGTCGATAAACAGATCGCGTCAAGAGTTCGAGGTAAAGACTCAGATTCTATAGCTACTACCAGGAATCTGTCGCAGGTCTACACGTGTCTCCTATTTATTTGTATAACAATTAAACCCCTGTCCTTTGTCCACGTCCAAGGACGCACGTAGATATTTTTATTAACATTGTGTAAAAATTTAATTACAAACGTACTCTTCGTGAATTTTTAGGGTTCGCCTGCACAGTTGATTGTGTTAAACTAATTAATTATTGTTGAAAAGTAAAGTTTGTTCACTCTCGTCCCCAGTGGGATGAGTAGAGAAGTGTAAAGTGTCAATTATCTTGATCTTTATGTAAAATGTGCAAAATAAATTCAATTTCGTTGTAGACTGAATAATTTTGAGAGCTATGTTTATTAATGTCGTTATTGAACAAATGACGTTCGTGTGATCAACCTTTTGATTTGACAGCAAATTGATGCTTTTTGCAGTAGACAGCTTAATTTATAATAACAAGACAATGTGGTGTTCACTAAAATCACTATTCAGGGATTTGGTTTTATAAATGAAACAACCAAATTATCAGTAAGCAGGCGCAACTTTAGAATGACGTCTACTCATCCTCGGGAACGGATCGAGTGTGCCACGACGCCACACCTCAGCTGGTCTACATTTAATATGTATACCACATCATAACGTAAAATTCATAATAATAGTCAAATAGCCAGCATAGAAAAACAAAAGGTACATAAATGATGACTTGGTAACGGTTGCGGGAGTCCGATGGATGCGAGACGCACAGGACCGTTCATTGTGGCGACACTTGGGGGAGGCCTATGTCCAGCAGTGGACGTCTTTCGGCTGAAATGATGATGATGATGATGACATAAATAAAACACATGAAATATTATGATTAGTTTTCAGAATTTACCCAATAGATACTCTATTCGCGATAGCATTAGACAGAAGTTAAAAAAGGTTGTTACCCTAAAACAACCTTTTTTCACTATGTAATAAAAGTATAATAAACGTATATTGTGCTTTATTACAGTTAAGATTGAGGCTGAATTTATTATAATCAACTTATATAATAACTGTTATACTTAAATGAATTCATTTGAACTATCCAACTTCTGATTTAAAGAGGCTTTTAATTAAATAAATTATTTCATCATCATCATAATTTCAGCCGAAAGACGTCCACTGTTGGACATAGGCCTCCCCCAAGCGTTGCCACAATGACCGATCCTGTGCTTCTCGCATCCACCGCACTCCCGCGACCCTCACCAGGTCGTCGGTCCACCTTGTGGGAGGCCTTCCAACGCTGCGTCTTCCGGTGCGCGGTCGCCACTCTAGAACCTTTCGGCCCCATCGACCATCCGTTCTACGAGCAATGTGCCATGCCACTTAAGTTTGGCGATTCTTCGGGCTATGTCGGCAACCTTGGTTCTCCTGCAGATATCTTCATTCTTTATGCGATCACGTAAGGAAACTCCGAGCATAGCGCTTTCCATTGCTCTTTGGGTGACTGTAAGCCTTCTGATGAGGCCCATTGTAAGCAACCATGTTTCAGAGCCATATGTCATCACTGGCAACACGCACTGGTCATAGACTTTCGTCTTGAGACACTGTGGTATGTTGGACGAGAAGACACCGCGCAGCTTCCCGAACGCTGCCTAGCCGAGTCGGATTCGACGATTGACCTCTTTCTCAAAGTTAGACCTACCCAACTGGATTGTCTGTCCCAGGTAAACGTAATCGTCTACAACTTCGAGTGCAGAGTCTCCGATCTTGATCGGAGTGGGTGCTACATGGTTATTTACCATGACTTTGGTTTTATCCGTGTTCATTTTAAGACCCACTCTTTCGGAAGCTCTACTAAGGTCATCGAGCATTGTACTGAGCTCCTCCGTAGCGATAAATAAATTATTTAGTTCTTACTTATACTAGTAGCGTGTTAAAAACCTAAAAAAAGCAGGGGTTGTCAGTAATTATCTTGTTGCCTTGTATTTTGTTTGCTACAATTCATATGTTTTGTAAGGAAAAAACTTGTTGATACGCCATTTAAAAAAAAAAGTGAAATAGATTGATTTAAAGTTACGTTTATTTAAAAAAATAAAACATTCAATTACCTATCTAAGTGTGTAATACGTTTTTTGGAGGTAACTTGTTGATAAGCCATTTTAAATAAAATGTAAAACGACTTTTCCGCTGCTGAGCATAATAAGCATTTCTTGTGCCAATAAATTATTTAGACCCAATAATTTTGTATACCTAGCCTTTTTGCAGGCTTAATAATCCAGAATACTCTTTGAGAAGATTCACGAATTTCCTGCTATTAAAACACTAGTGGCATTACCAAATGAGGCCATTATTTCGAAACAGCAACATGGCCATAGCTAGACGTCGCACTTACTATTACCCTGCATTAGTTCCGTTATGCCTCTTAATTTTTTGCTAGTCATGTTGAAGGTTCGAGAACTTGACAGTTAATTTTTGTTTTATTGAGGTGGGAAATCAGCCAATGATTTGTTCTGCTCTAGTTGAGGCTCTAGTGGAACGTAAATAACCAGAGAGAGTAAAGTCGCTACTCCAACTGTTCAAAAATGCTTCGAGTTGCAACCCAGGGTTCTACTTTTATAACTCGAGTAGCTACCCTAGAGTTAACCCAACTAACTCTAACTCCGAGCAGGGTCGGATGGTGTAAGCGGCCATAAATAAAAAATTAAAAAAAAAGTAAAAAAAGAACCGAAATAAAGTATATTATTATTATTATTGACAGTTGAACTCTACGTTCGCGTTTAAAAACTCGATCGTAGAGTATCTACCCTGATGACGTCATTATAGTTAACTCTAACCTAATTTTTGAACGCTGGGTTGACTAAAACTAACTAAAACCTGTGGTCCTGAAGTTGCCGTTTGCGTTCTAGGGTTACGGTCATTCTTTCAAACGATGTCGTAGCCCCAGCAGGCATCGGCCCTACTGGGTCGAACGAAAAGCTATCCATTGCTTATCGTCCTCAAGCCCGCGCCATTTTTGCAGTTTCCACAAATCACCCTGCGACTCCCCATGCCCGAGGCGTCTCTTTCTGTCAGGATTTGACAGTTGCATATCGTTATTTGAGATACTCGTTATATATTTATATACCTAATGTAGGTAGGTACGAGATATGATCCATAGCCGTATTTGGATATTTATCTACAATAGTTTTCTCGTCATCGATTGCGATTCGATCAATCATAGAGTTGTGATATCATTTTCCCAAACAGAAGGGTGTTCATCATCATTTCAGCCGAAAGACATCCACTATTGGACATAATCTTCCCCCCAAGTGTCTCCATAACGACGTGCGTCTAGCAGGCATCGGATTACCGCGACCCTCACCAAGTCATCGGTCCACCTTGTGGGAGGCCTTCCAAAGCTGCGTCTTCCGGTACGTGGTCTTCACTCCAGAACCTTTCGTCCTATTCGACCATCTGCGTCCCAAACACCCATTGTACGAGTATTATAACCAAAACATTTCATTTAATACACATACATTTTTTACAAAATGGCGTCGTCGCTATCTTCCCGCGTTTTCATAAGTATTCGTGGGTGGACAAATTTATTGCGCGCGGATAAGCATCGCGTACAAAATGCTTGTAATTTTAGTCATTTTTCTTTTTAATAGGACCCCGTTTGTTTCGAGAATTGGGACCCTCTAATATTGTTGAATAAACACTTATTGTAGTATGTTTTGAATTTGAACTGTTTACGGTTATGTTATGGAATTAGTTGAGATAATTGGGGAGGTTAGGTCTGAAAACAACAGCTTTTTTTATCATATTGCAACCTAGAAACCTGACTGGCCTGTTGGTCTAGTGGTTAGTAGCCCTGACTGCTTAGCCGGAGGTCGTGGGTTCGATTCCCACTCAGGACAAATATTTGTGTGATGAGCACGATCGTTTGTTCTGTCTGGGTGTAAATTATCTATAATATGTATGTATTTAAAAATATATAAGTATGTTTATCAGTTGTCTAGTACTCATAGCACAAGCCCTGCTTAGTATGAGACTAGATGGCGTTGTGTGATAGTTGGAAATATTAGAAACCTACATAAACTTTTTACTGTGACACGCAACCCAGGATAAATTATCTTCCGATGTAGTCGCAGTCACTACGGAAGCGACTAGCCCGCTAGCTTAACATGTCCCAAAAGGTTATGGTCATCCCGATGGAGCAGGGATACCTCACGGTCTCTTGCGAGGCAGCAAGCCTCCTTACTGGCCAATCACGGTAGGATTTGGAGGCAACAGTCCTCGCACACAGACACAAGTAGCGCGTGTAGGTGCAATGCTGGGGTGAAACTTTATTATTATTAATGTTAGGCTCGCGTTTGACCACCATCACACCTGATGGTAAGCAATGATGTGGTCGACGATGGAGCACGCTTGCCTAGAAGTAGCCTATTCACTCTTGACTAAAAAAGACCCCTAAGTTGTGTAGTAAACTCCGCGGCCGCGACATTTGCGGCACGACGGAGAGCACAGGCTCACCGAACATGGTAAGTTCGAAAGGTAGGCAACGGACTCAGGCAGAAGAAATTATAAGCGATTGGCTGCTGCGCTGCGTGTCACAGGTTCGATTCCACGGAGCACGGAACAAATATTTGTACGGCCTATAGAAGTTGTTCCGGGTCTGAGACTCTGATTGTCTTGTGTATGAGAATTTACTTGTTTGTGAACGCACAATCGATGCAGGAGTAATTTGTAGTGTTTTTTTATTCGGTTTGGAAAATTATCTAATGACATCCCCCGCTCTTGAGCGGAGCGGGAGATAGTGTCAGACTTTTACTGACTAAAAACCCACTCCTGTTCCAACTTTGCCATTTTTCCAGGGCTCCGGGGATCTCTTTCGCATCACCCAGGGCCCCAGTAGGCTTCGACCTTGCTGGGTCCCTATGGCCCCTCTGGAACAGTACGCGCCATCGACGACTGTAGTGGGGTAACGATTTTTTTTTAAGTATCTTTTTGTGAAAACAAAATATAGTCCTACTTGATATATTGCCTCATTAAACTTATAGTAATCAGGATTACAAATTGTTGATTACCAGTACCTTATAAAACCTGACTTTACCAATCCACCGTGGTCCGTACACTACTAATTGGTTAAAATGAGACGTTGTTGCCTTATTGATAACCTGCTTACAAAACCACGAGCCACGGTTACACTTGAACATGCCATTTCGAAAAGGGAACATGTCTGAAAATGAAAAATATTATAAGACATCAAAAAAATATTCTTCTTCTTCCTGCCCTTATCCCATAATAGCACTTTGCCAGCGGCTTCGCTCGCGTGAAAGTAAGTTTCTCCGTACAAACTTTGGACCCCCGTTTCATACCCTTAATTTTAAAAAATCCTCTCTTAGTGCTCACCTACGTCATAAAAGGGAACCTTGTGCAAAATTTCACGCTCCTAGTCCCCGTAGTTTCGGCTGTGCGTTGATATGTCAGTCAGTCAGTTTCTCCTTTTATATATATAGATTACGTGGGGTTGGCGCAACACGTTTTTTTTTTCTTCCATTCTGTCCTGTCAGCCGTCAAAGTATCATGAACTCCCTTTTCTTTCATATCACACACAATCCATCCACACGTATACTCAGAATTATTTTAGTAATATGCGCTTCATCCCTCCTCTTTACATGACCATACCAAGACAACCGATTTCCTTTTAAATTTTCAGTTACTGGTGTCACTTTCAAACTTCCTCTAATATACTCATTTCTCACACATCCATCTCAACATTCTCATCTCCGCTACACTACATGCAATCTCTTTTCATCCATACAGTATGACAGGTCTTTATTACTTGTAAATGCTACCCTTCAACTTGAGGGGCATCCGTGGGTAGCAAGTTGTTCCCGTGACCTGTCGCTATTTTATCCATCCTGCGTCCAATAAAAAAAATCCATTGTACCTACTTATAATAATTCCGAATAGGCTACATCTCCTTTGCTGTAGTTTTAAAGAAACATATGACATCAGAAATATTCTTAATAACAAAATCGTACTTTTGTATATAAATACACCTTTTCTGCTCAACAAGAGCATGCATTTCCGCATGCGGAACGTTAATATAATATGTACATTATATTAATTTTCCGCATGCGGGATTGCCCTGCATGCAGTAAATTAATATAATGCAAAAAAACAGGAGTGGGTTTTTAGTCAGTAAAAGTCTGACACTATATCTCGCTCCGCCCAAGAGCGGGATTTGTCATTAGATGATTTTCCCACCTACAAAAAAAAAAACGTATTACAATAAATACTTGTATGAAATGGACATTTTTGGGGATTACACTTGCGGGCCAATACCGCATGCGTGATCCCACCCTTAGATTACAATTGTAAGAAAAAATGTGATTGTCTAAATACGCGAGATGTGCTCTTTTCAAAGTTGCATATTCACTTGAAGATTAGCAACGGTCTTGCATTCTTGCATCTAGCTATGATTGTGATTGCTATCAGTGACTAACGGCTCCTTTGTTCTTAATACTCTATGTGTTGTGAAGTACTTGTAATGGAGGTTCCCTAGCCAGGCTAAATGCTACTGGTGTGAATGGTTTCGGTATGAGCAATACCTGTGATTTACTTTAACGAACACAGGATGAAAAATGTCAATGGAATGTGAACTTTAGATCATGGGAAGGTAGAAACATGAAAGGCTAGTGACGCTTTTAAAGAGCCCTATGTACGAATAATTAATGCAGCTTGGAACGATTCCCGGCCACCACAGGCATGGGCTTTTTTTTAGGTGGAAAATCATCCAATGACATCTCGCACACTTGGGCAGAGCGAGAGTGCGTGCCAGACTTTCACTGACTAAAATCTACTGCATTTCCTTCTTTGCTTTCATTCCAGCGACGGACAGCGAGCAATGCCGTCCGGCCTTCCGGTAAGGACCAAGACAGTCGATGACGCGTTGTATGTTACGCATCATAAAGAGATTTCAACAAAATGGACGAGGACCACTAGGATCAATGCCTGCTAGAGCTGCGGGATTTTACGAAAGAATTGCCGTGGCCCTGGAACGCAAAGGGTTACTGAAGATACACACGTGGGATTTCGTTATAAATCATGTCCTGGAATGAATTTTTTTATGTCGCTAATTATGTTACCGTAGGATAGTTTTCTATTTTCACACGGGCGCAGCCGCTAACAGAAAATATTAAGCTGTAACTGTCAATTTGATTGCGTCGAGCGGAGGAAATGACTTAGAATCTAGAGAAAAGTCACATGTCGCTACGTTATATTCGGTATTTGAAAGTGATAACTTCATAGGGACTCGCAATTATTTAGAAACAGAACTCCCGAACGCTCTCAATCCATAAATAAAAGCAAATAAAAATTCTGAAGTCGTAACAAATGTCGTCCAATCAAAATTTCACGACGCACATCGTTGGGAACCATAATTAAATCATACATTCATGCATAAAATAGCCGTTACTGTGTTATGGCGGGCCGTGCGCGCGATTAACTGATTACACGATCCCATCCCAACCAAATCTGAATAGTACTTTTCATTTAAATGTATTCTTTGCATTAAAACTAGGGATGTTATGAAGCTCCCAAAACTATCGGATATCCGAAATAAAAAATATCCGTAACCGTATCCGAAAGCGATGTAATTGTTTCGGATCATCATCATCATCATTTCAGGGGAAAGACGTACACTGTTAGACATAGGCCTCAGCTCCAAGCGTCCTTCACTAAGTCATCGGTTCGGAAGACGCAGCTTTGGAAGGTCTCGTACAAGTTTCGGATAAAAGCGAAGTCTAAATGACAGATTACGACAGGTTTTAGTTTGTTTTGCCCGGTCAAACAAACCTCATCTTTAGGATGGTACGGACTCAATTAAAGAATGTAGGTAATTAATTGACTTACCTACTGTCATTAGAAAGGCTATACTTATTTTTCTAAATATATCTAATCACCTGTTTATTTTTTGCACATAATGTCAGAAGGCACTTTGATCAAAAACTCAAATAATAGTTGGAACGTTTTCGTACAAAACGATTGAATCAAATAAGGTGATAATTTTTCAGATACGTTACTATTGTTCTGTACGTGCGAAATGATGATCTACACTAGAAATGAAAATTAAATCTTGCTATTTATACTTTACTTTTATAATTATTTTCAAATTCTAATAACCGAAACCGAAACTAGCGGATAATCCGAAATAATTTCATAGTAACCGTATCCGAAACCGATAAAATATTATTCCCATTACGGATCTCCTGATACCCGTATCCGTACCCATAACATCCTTGATTCAAAACGACGCAATATTTACATCGGTAAAAATCTCGGCAATCATTTCTTATTTTTAAGTAGTGGCAATATTACATTTGTTACAAGGAAGATGGTCACTAATGGCCATTAATATTTTAGTTGATTTTGGGTACCTGCAGTTTATTTTATGGTACGCGGTAGTCTTTTTAATAATTTATACGGTTTTAGTAAGGCTTGTTTTAAAGCAAAGGGGAGCGCTATCAGTGATGTAACTTGATGTAAGATGCGCTGTTACAGTTGATTAGATTAACGAGGTTTTTTGCTTAAATAATGTTGAAATTAACATCCATTTCTCGTATTTTTAATAATCTACGTGACATTTTTAGATCATAATATATTGTGTATGTATATGAATCTTAATCGTCCTTTTGTCCACAGTTAATTATAGAAAAAACTGGACGCAGGATTTTGTAATTTAGTTCTAATCTGGCTATATAGATGTCGCCATAATATCAAGCCGCATCCGATTAAACTAGAAGCCGACCCAAACATATTTGAAAAATAGAACTAAGCAGATTATTGTAGTTGATGGACCTAATGTTGGTAAAGTAGTTATGTAAAATTTTTGATGGGAAATTTCACACCTACTGATCGACACTTTGCGTGACCAGAGGGCTGGTTCATTCTTCGCCCAAAGAATTAGCATTGCCATTCAACGTGGCAATGCTGCCAGTCTTCTGGGCATATTTCCGGATGACAGCGATGTGGAGGAGTAGGTACTTCGAAGCCGGAGTGTATTTTGTGTTTTTGTATTATATATTTATGTAGGTAATTCAAAATCTTTATATTTCACATAGGCCTACATGAGCACTTATAAAACGTTACAAGCTAGCTGCACATAGCTACATAGTGTAGGGATGGAGACGCAATGAAAGGCTTAATTATTAGTTTTCGAACTATTATTATATTGTTTCCGCGTTTTGCGTCCCGACTTTTGTATGACGTCTTTCTATCTCTTGTTTTAACATCAATCCAACCTAAACTTTTTTCTCACCACATGACACTGGCAGAATAGTCGACACCGGCTCAGTTGCCAAAGAAGAAAAAAAAACCTAAACTTTTTAATAACATAAACCTAAAAGTATAACATGCCAGTTTGCAAGTTAGTAATTATTAGTGGGACCTGCATGGTCGCCACAATAGTTAGGTTTTGGATTTAGAAAAACCATTTAGTTTAAGTAGATACAAGTTTCTTGAGACACAGATAAAAATTTATTGATTGGTCATAAACCATATCCATTATGAAGATTCTTTTGAACATTGTGTCGAAAATTTTATTTATCAATCCAAATCTATTAATAATCAGTTCGATGTTCAAAAAGGCGGGACGTGACCTATGACCGAATCTGCCACAGATAACGAAAGATTAATGACCGACACATGAACGAATTGAACGAATGTTTTATAAGAACAAAACTTTATTGCATTTCCTTTCGCGGGCGGGGCGTGTAACAAAATTACAATTAACATGATTTACAAACTGCATAAATAACACTTCAAATTATTAAATACGACGCCCCGAGACATAACACCAGTTTTACCGTTCCCCTCAAGTGTTGCTAGCGTATGAATCGAGAATTCCCAGATTTTTTGTATTGATATCTTGTCGTTGGAGATTTAACGCATCGATGGGCTCTGATCGATATGTATGTTTTTCAGATCATATTAATTACTAAAGAACTTGTGGCTTTTATTTTTGGGACACAGACATTCGTGATTGATTCTTGTAAATAAAGGTCTTCGGACATATTTACGTCTCCCGTACATGGAGGAAAAAATTCGAATAAACTTAGACCTCCATTAAACTGTCGCTAAACATTGTTATTTATATTTTTGCAATATCATTCCTCGCAAGTGTGAAAAGGATGGTATGTGTTGTCTCTTTCTCAAAGTTTATTGGTTTGTTAAAGATTATCTCAACAGTGAAGAGTGCTTTCGATATTGCTTGTTTTACATCGGATATTATTTCTTTGAGAGTGTAAAAAATCCTATAAAGTACTGCACTACATGTAAGAATTTAAAAAAAAATGGCGACTTAATGGTCGCGAACCCGACTACTTTAGACTTGAGTGAGGGATCGTTTTATTGCAGAATTTATTTTAAGTAAAGGTTTCAAGAATTTAGTAATGAAACTCATGAATTTTATCGTTTACATTTCATTTATTTATTTATAAACTCATTCACTGAGCCAGCTTAGCACAAACGTTTTGATAAAAGTAATAAGTATTGTACTCGTAAAATTGTTGTTTTGTATTTTTACGATAAGTTATTAACAGCTTAATAATAACATCAAAAGTTTACTTGCTTTAATTACTAATCTGTACACCTTCCAGATTAATATTAACATTTTAAAACATAATCGATATCGCATACGTCGAGTCATTAATCGCCTACACTTTATCGAACGGCGCGAAAATGTACACAAATCACACCTTTCGGACGCCTTTTTTTACTTTTTTATGTGAACCCAACGCACTGAGAACGCGTTCTTCCAGCCGCACTTTTTTACTTTTTCGCACCTTTTAGTGTTTTTTTTTCATGTAGACGAAGTTAATGCCGTTTAGGTTGAGGAGTAAAGTTGAAATGTCTTATGTTTAGTACAGAATGTTAATTTTGTGTAGATACTCATGTTTTACTGTGTACTTACGATGTATTTAATTTCTATGAACTGTAAACTCAATTTATTTCCAAAAATTAACAACAACCTTAATCATATTTACATAGCTATTATTTATTTTCTAAAAATAACAGTATTACGGTGGGACATTATTCCTCGTTCGCAGTACTCAACTTAGGTACAGCCTATTTAGACAAGAAAAATTAGACAAAACAATTTCACTTAACTAATTACACATAGATTTAATTTTTAATGGATTTTATGTCAACTATATTTTAAGTACCTAGGTAAGTTTTACTGACTGTTTGTCCCGATTGTGTCTACTTATAAACTGACGAAACTTGGATTACTAGGTCGTACACAGTACCCCCATCTCCTCTTTGACGAAAAACATCATTATTTTTAGGAGTAGTTCAGATGAAGTGAACTACTTAATTCAAGTTCGATTAAAATCGTGCTTATATCTTTTTTCCCCGCCGCTCATTATAAACATGTTACCCCGTCCATAGGTGAACAGAACTTGTTAAAATGTTGCAAATCAAGTATTTTTTGCAATTAGCATTGTGAAATCTAAATTGATTTAATTATAATTATCACCTCGGGCCAATTAGCTTTTGTGTATTGACAACTGGAACAAAACGTTGAATTTATGTTTATGGCAGGTTTTGAAATCCGAACACAAAAAATAACTATTCGAACTCTTTTTTTTGTGTTCGAATTTCAAAACCTAATAAATTGAGATGTAAAGTCATCAATGCTTTATACAATTTTATTTTATTGGATTAATTGCTGTTCTGACTGGTTTTTAATGAATTTATTTTATTTGTTACCTTTTTATGTGCAACAGTTCGTTAATAATTAGATATCTATAACGTAAACTACTATCTCGTTCTTATTAAACCAAATAATTATCATTGCTATTCAGTATGGCGACGCTGCCAGTCTTCTGGGCACATTTTCGGATGACCGCGTTGTGAAGGAGTAGTTTGACGCCTATGTGTACCTATTTGTATTATTATGTGCATAGTTAGGTTTAGTATAAATACCCAAACGGTGTATTAAAAGTTTATTATCTGTTACCATATTTTCATCATAAATAAAATACTTAACATCCAACTGTTTAATTTAAATGATACTTTGAAAGGGGAGTGAAACTTGTGCCATACGTAGTTTTTTTTTTTCGGGAGGGAAAATCATCTTATGAAATCTCCGCTCTTGGGCGGAGCGAGATCGACCCTGCTGGGCCCCTACGGTTGCTGACATCTCCTTGAGGCGCTCGTGGAACACTATGCGCCGTCGACGACTTGGGCTCGGTCCGGACGGTTACCGGACGATCGGACGGCGAGCCACCCATTGCTCGCCGTCCTCAAGCCCGCGCCTACGGTGGCTGGAAATCGGGATCAGAATCCCGGCGGCGGTTGGGGCCGTGAAGACCGTTGCCTCACGCTATCGGCCGCCTCCTTTGCTAGCACTACTGCTTCGCAGAAGAGGGCAACCGCCTGCCACTCCTCCTTGCTCCGGACCATGGCCTGTACCAAGGCCCGGAGCGAGAAATCGCTGCCGCTAATGACACGGCGGTGCTCTGCTCAATGCCATACATAGCTGGCATGTTTTTTTTTTTTCTTTCGCCAATAATGAAACCTAGGCCATATTTGCACCCCAGATTCCACATATATCGCCGAGTGTGGTAGTCTAGTGTTGCAAAGAACTCGAATCCTCCAGTCGTCTTAATTATAATATAAGAAAAAATAGGTAACGCCTGATAAAAAGTAGGTACTTGCAATGCTTCTATAAGTATCTCCTTTCGGTTACGGTTTAAAGACCTGGTTCTTTTTGCTATTAAATCCTCGTATTGTCCTCTAACTTACAACTTAGGTTTAAATTCTGGCGAAAAGAAAAAAATAAATCATGCCAATATTTTGCATTGGCTTTTATGACCACTTCAACCGAGACATAACAAATTTTACATGCGTAAGTCATATTCCAGTAATTCAATAATACCAAGTATTGTAAGCCTAGTAGGCTGTTCCTAAATAATGAAAACACGATTTTCAAGAAACTCGATAACCAGAACATTTAAAAAGGGCATTTAGCTACCAATTTAACAGTTGTAAGGTATAATTGAAAGCTCTAAACTTACCTAATGACTCATAAAGAAAGATGGAAGATTTTAATTGCTTAGGTCATTGGAGCCGGAATTTTAAGGAGACCGCCCACGCACGGTGACTTTTTGCAGCGATACAATCGCCATACAGTTGCGATACTCTCGCAGGTCTTATACCTTTGCTCATGTAACCTACAGTGCTGTACCTATCCCTACCATCGCGAAATGCATCAGGGATGAAGACGGGATGCAGCATCGGTAAAGCTGTGCACCGAAGTGACTATGTGAACGCCGGTTGAGTGTGGACGCTCTGGAGAGAGAGTGTAAGGTTTTTAACTACTATAACGTTTCCTTTGCGTTCCAGGCCGCGGTAGCTTTTTAAAGAAAGAAAGAAAAAACTGTTTACAGCTTTTAGTATCAGTACAGTATTAAAAGTTAAAAAAAATAGATTTTGATACAATTTAATTTTGCTAAATTGTCCGAATATCTAAGTTGTTTGAAAATGCGACAAAAACAGCCAAAAGTAGCAATGCATGCAGCCCTCAACCAGACAAAAAGTCGTAGTGGGCGACTACCTTTATGTCTGCCAACAAATCGATATTTTAAATTAATAGCTTCAAGAGTTTTCCATCCTAGCAACAGTCATTTATCTGATTTCTAGTGTTGCTAGAAAACGGGTATTAGTATGATTATAACGAATATTTAGATGATTGTCAATTTAGTTTAAATATAGGGTTCCTGAAGCAAGCAGAGGTAATTGGCAGGACGTATTAGCCGTAGAATCGATGAGAAAGTAAAGAGGTATGCGGAACCGGATGTGATGCCCCAAACCTCCATTGAAAAGGGATGAACCCCGACCAGACGGGTGTTGTGTCTCATCCGGGCAACTGTACTTATCGCGCGAAGAACTCTGATACCGTTATGCAGGATTTGTGTGACGTCAGCCCCCCCTAGTCAAGTTACGACCGTTTCGTTTCGATTCTCTTGCGTCGGACGCCTCGAGTAGGCCACGCCTCCGATTCTTTTGTTCTGACCACGTGACTGAGCATTGAGATGACGGCAGAATAAAGGAATCGGAGGCGTGGCCTACTCGAGGCGTTCGACGCAAGAGAATCGAAATGAAACGATCGTAACTTGGCTAGGGGGCAGATCTGTAGTTCGTATCTAACGGCATAGATAGTTTAATAGTTTTATCAAGTACATAATAAAGAAACATACTGCAATATACAAGTTAATATTATTATGTATGTGTGTACGTGAGCGTTGTAATGAGGTGTGTGTGTGTCTGTGTGTGTGTGTGTGTGTGTCGTGTGTGTGAGATGCCGCTACACTTGATGTAGAACTTTGTCTTTTAGTTCGATGCAAAGAAAAGATGGATAGATTGTGTGAGGAGTGATATGAAAGAAAACGGAGTTAGTGATAGCGTGACGGGTTACAGGACAAAATGGAAGAAAAAAACGTGTTGCGCCGACCCCAAATTACAAGGGCAGCTAGATGATGAGTTCGATGCTGCTTGCCACAGTCTTCTTGGCCGTGAATCGACAAAAGTATAGCAGGATTCCTCTGCGAAGACCTTTGCAGGGTTGCTCATAGCAGGGAATGAGAGTAGTCAAAGAAAGCGATCGGAGCGGCCCTCTGTAAGGCAATGGGATGCTGAATAAAATGGCCAAGATGGATGGAATGGAATTTTTCGTAATTATTATTGCTAATGAAGACTCAATGGGAACTTAAAGAATTGGCCTTCAGGGTGTCACCCAATTACCCGACTTACCTATGAGTCTTAAAACCATTCAAAATGTAGTCGTATTTTAGCGACTATTTTTTTTAATATTCATAGACGTTGAAATGAGACTGAATGACTTAATTTTGGCTAAAAACAGATTGAGGCCAGGATGAAAATGATAAGAACACGGGAATTTCTCAGATATACCTTGTATTTATTAATCAACCCACAGTAATCTTAGTATCAAATTTTGTAACTAGATGGCGTTGTAAGGGACATGGTTTTTCTAAATTGCGTTATGGTTTCGTTACCGAGCATTAGCATATTAGGATAGGATAGGATCTAACTAACTCAATTTTTATTGAAAAATTGTTTTAATTTTTGTAGCCTGAGGATTGAGAATATTACGCCACAAAATTTGGTAACGTATTTAATAAGTGTCAAGGTGAATTATGACATACCTAATGTAATTGTTTTATTATTGTTTGTAAATATTTTTTACAAATATGTCTAAAAAAATAAAACATGTTTTTTTTTTTTAAATCAGTCGTTTCCAAATAATCGTCCAAAGCGATACTAAAGCGTTTTTACTAGTTTTAATCAGTATAATTAAAAAAGAAATGCATATCTACATTAATTAAAAAGCTATTTTAAACACAAATAAATCGATGTCTAGAATAACGAAAATATGTGCCATAAAAACTATGCACATGTTTCACAAAGATCCGTTGAAGCTTGTAAAAAATACGTATAACAAATTGAAACTTTGAGAGCCTCCATTGAAAAGTTGTCAATTTGCACATTGGCCCTTATACATAGGATCCATCGATATAATGCTGGGACTCGAACCTTCTTTTTCTAGAAGAGAAAATGAGCCGTAATCTAATTCGCAGGCTCAATGCGAGTGGATGTTAAAATATGTCTTCGAATTTTTGGTTATAAAACATGCCAGTTTCCTCACGGTGTTTTTCTTCACTGTTTAGAGAGCAATTGGTGATGAAATAAGTTACAAAGTAAAGCTGCATCTGCCCCCCTAGCCAAGTTACAACCGTTTCGTTTCGATTCTAATTTCGCCACGTGACTGAGCGTTGAGACGACGTCAGAACAAAGGAATAGGAGGCGTGGCAGTCTCGAAGCGATCAACGAATAAAGAATCGAAACGAAACAATTGTAACTTGGCTAGGGGGACTGCCTGGGTTTGATCCCGTAACGTAAGGCTTAATTCGGAGCGATAACCACTGGGCCACCATTCCTCCTCAATTCTATATCCACCACAAATAAATCCACAACTTCTGAACTAAATACAAAAATTACAAGTGTCCCCGCGGCACGGCGTTTAAGAGAAACAAAAGATAAAACCTTCGGCTTCTGAAAGTCGCAAACTAGTTTGCATTTTCAATTTTAAGACGATTTAAGTTTTAAGTTCACTTTAAGTCGTTGGAGATTCCATTCGGAAGGGATTTATCGTTAAATGGTTCTATTGCGGAACATTTTTGGGGGAATTTGGTTTGTGTTTCGATTTTAGTGGCCGCAAAGAGGTTTTCTGTAAAAATCTCCACATATATTTTGAGGTGGTGTTGTGGCCGAGTGGTATCGGCCCCGACTTACGAGTTGTAGGTCGCGGGTTCAAACCCAGCCAGGCACATTGTTTTTTGTAATTATTTCATCACCACTGCTCTCAATACGGTGAAGGAAAACATCGTGAGGAAACCGGCATGTCCTAGAACTAAAAATTCGAAGACATACAACATAGACATGTATGTATACATGTTGTGTGTAGACATTTGTGTATGTATGTGTGAGTGTGTGTGTATGTGTATAGTCATGTGACATTCACCAACCCGCACTGGGCCCTCGTGGTGAAGAAAGGAGGCCTGAGTCCCAACAGTGGGAACATTATGATTAACCTTAAAATGATTTTTTTAAGGTTAATCATTCAATGACTTTTCACGCTCTAGAGCGAAGCGCGACGTGTCAGACTTTTACTGACTAAAGCCACACCTATGTTCCTTCTTTGCCTTGCGTTCCAGGTTTCCCTTAAGTAGCCATGGTTTTTTTTAGTGGGATGATATCATCAAGTAGGTATCATACACAGAGCAAATCTATAGATAAACTCCTATTTTTTAATTAGTACAAAAAAAATGGGACTCTATCTGTACCCGTTACAGATCATATTTGTGTAGTCAAAAGTAAAAAACAGAATCCCAAAATAGTCCACAAAAAATTGTCATAATTGGTAAATTCATAATTGAATCAATCATTCATAATATTTGCTACTAGAAAATACTACTATTTTTTTGTTTTCCTATTTTGATCGACATTTATTAATTTATAATCAATAGCCTGTACAAAGTTTCTATAAATTGAGTGACATTTTGGGATATAAACCAACGCTAATAACTTTGTTGTTTATGAATATTATTTATTGAGACTTTATTTAAAAAATAACAAGACCTTTTCTAATAAGCAATTTAAATATTAGTCATCATCATCATCATCATTTCAGCCGAAAGACGTACACTGCTGGACATGATGCAAGATGCACAGGACCGGTCATTGTGGCGACACTTGGGGGTGGCCTGTGTCCATCAGTGGACGTCTTTCGGCTGAACTGATGATGGTGATGATGCTGATGATGATGATGTATATACATAGCAGGAGAGGATCCTCTTGCTCTGGGAATGAGGAGTGTCAGACTTTTACTGACTAAAACCCTTCCGTGTTCTTTCAGTTGCCCTTTGCGTTCCAGGGCCGCAGTGACTTTTTCAAAGAATTTCGCAGTCCTGGTGGGTAGAGTATGGTAGACCTGGACTTGGGGAACAAGTAGAAGTATATTCTTCAGGAGAGCCTTCTTTTTTTTTTGCTTAGCCGTCTATGGCGATATTTTCCACCTAAAATGGAAGCACGAGAATATTATGGACAAAAAAATGTGTGTTAAAGGTTTATTTCTCATCTACACTTAGGTAATAAATGATATTGAAGTGTCTGGTAATATCAAAATAACTTTTTTTTTTGCGAAATGTGCTTGAAAGTACCTACATGGTATCTAAAATATTACTATAAAAAATTGTATTCTTTTTTGTCTGTTCGTTTACTCCAGCTAGTCTCAGAAACAGCTGGACCAATTTTGACGTGACTTGATTTGACCACTGACGGGTAGCTTATGTTCAGAGGCGGCCTTACCCATTGCGAGGCCCCGGGGGGCAGGTCTTTGCGAGGCCCATTGTCCTTCGTGAAAAAAATCTCAGTGTACATAATGAATTTTTCAATTAATTTTTTAATGAATGAATTAGTTAACTAACTTTATTTTAATTTACCGTTATGTTATAATCTTAATATATAATAAGGATCAAAATCAAAAGTAAAAAAAAAGATGAAAATTTTTATATTTTTTAAATTTTGCTTCTTGTTGTTGCGCGAGGCCCCTGTAAGAGCGAGGCCCCGGGCGATTGTCCTGTTCGCCACCCCCTAAGGCCGCCACTGCTTATGTTACAAGGACTAACTTTGGCTAATTTCATTTTCCCATGGGAACACGATTTCAAACACACACACGATTGCCCCGCCCCAAAAAAGAACAATAGGTTATGTTCTAAGCTCCACGCGAACGAAGTCGGAGGTAACAGCTAGTGATTCAATATAACATACACAGATAACCGCCTTCTGACACTAAATGATTTCACTCATGAACACAATGACATAGATTCCACCACAATTCCATTAAAACCACTATCGTAGGAGTAATCATCAATCTTTAATACACTGGCAACCCTAGTCTTCAGCGTTGTTAAACACAAACTGCCGTGTAACATGCGAGTGAATGTCGCATAGGTGTCAGGAATGCGGTATGCCCGCCAATTAGCTCGGCGAATGGGACCGGTCCGATTGGCCGTGGCGGGTATATGTGCCATCCGTACCGATCAGTAAGGTTATGTGACGGAATTGAGATTTTTGTTTTTATGCAAGCTTTTAGTAATCCATCTAGGGTATTTTTAAATATTTCGACTTTAGATCATAAAAACATAAAGCATAATCAGCCTTTTGAATGTTCACACTGCTGGGACTCAGACCTTCTCTCTCTAGGAGAGGGAATGGGCCGTAATCCGTTCTGATCGACTGTTCGACTACGATACGACTGTTTTATTCGCTAGTCGATCAGCACCAACGAGCCACGAGCAAAACCAACGTTCTTTAATTCATTGAACCGCCAGCGAACGCCAGTGTTCGCGCGCCCGTTGTCTTTCTATTATTTCTCTAATTACGGTACTCAAAAGGTAACCACAATGTGCTTTCGCCACTAAACAATATAAAACTCGAATATGAGAGGTTTTATTTTTATTATTATCCAAGAACAAAGTCTGTCTATCATTCGTCAAACTTATTCTTAACAATCAAAGACTTCGTGTTTTCACGACATTTTAATTTCCCGCCGTATTTGACAGCTGTCTTCTATGATTGACGTTTCAGAGAGAACTTTTGCAGGCAAAGGAAAATAATTATAAATCCTACTGCTAGACTAGCAGACTAGCACTTTGTCAGCGACTTGGTTCGCGAGAATGTTTTCGTAAAAACCTTTAACACCTTTTCAATTATAATTTGAAGGTAGTTTTAAAAAATTAATAATGACAGTCTTTGTCTAAGGTAAGTAATATATGGTATAATCACAAAATCTCTAATATTTACAACTGAATCTATAATTTTATTTGTTATAACGATCAGTTAATATAATAAACGAATGATATAATTTTCAAATACTTAACTAATTATTATAAGCATAACATACACTGATTATAACATGGGTAGTGTGAAAACGAAACCCGGGGCCCTGGGACGAAGGCAACGAAGGAACAGGAGTGGGTTTTTAGTTTTTACTTATCGGATGATTTCCCGCCTAAAAAAACCCTTTAGGATATAAATTTGTGCAAAATTTTATATTCCTAGTCCCAGTAATTTTGGCTGTGCGTTGATATGTCAGTCAATCACTTTCTTCTTCTGTGTTTATACAATATAGAGTAATAAATGTGTTATAATGAAATCATCTTATGAATGAGTAATCATTGCATGATGTAAAACTTTCTATTTCATTTGTCTAACATTTTATTACTACCATTGTATTTATGCTGTCTCTAAATTAAGTTGTGACACTTATGTTTTCGGTTTTAAGGTTCAAAATTGCTGTGTGATTTTTAAATCAGAGCTTAATAAAACTTTGCATGACATCAAGTACTCTCTTGTCAAAATTGTTCTTTCCGTTTTAACAAGTGCTGTTACGAAATGTACTTTATTAAAAATGATTGCAACGTCTCCCTACTATTTAATTTGTTTCTTCCATTAAAAGTGCGTACATTTTTTTATGCTGGCAACATTTTTTAATAATTGCTAGTTGTTTTATAAAACAATTTAAGTATTAGGTTATTATTAGAATTACAAATCTGTTTGAAGATAATAATAATCATTTTGTTGTGTATCTAATAAACGGTTAGCATTGTTTAATTTGTTCTAAAAAGGTTTGGTTCTGATTATTATCATTATTTATGCTTAGAAAATAATATAGAAGCCGACCCAAAAAGAAGAAGGTTCTATGTTCGGCTGAATGTATTTTTTTAACTAGCAAATATCCGGTGTATGTTAGGTACTAAGAAAAAATAAAAAGTACATTTGGTTTATTTGTTAGAAAAAAAAAAGAAAAATTCTTTAATTTTTTTGTAATGCATACCATCTTCGCATTATTGGCTTTCTAATGAAGCTCAGTTGATTAGAGTGGCTCAGTGGTAACGGTCCCGACTTTCGAGTTCTCTCGAGTACTCTCGAGTTCAAACCCAGCCAGGCGCATTACTTTGTTTATTTTATTTCATCACCACTGCTCTCAAAACGGTGAAGGAAAACATCGTGAGGTAACCGGCATGTCCTAGAACCAGAAATTCAATGATAAGTGACATCCACTAATACGCACTGGGCCTATTTGGTATGTTCGGGCTCATCCCCTCTCCTAGAGAGGAGACCTGAGTCCCAGCAGTTTTTTTTTTCGTGTGGGAAAATCATCTCATGACATCCCCCATCTCTTGGGCGGAGCGCGAGATAGTGTCAGACTTTTACTGACTAAAAACCCACTCCTGTTCCTGTAAAATACGCGATGGATAGCTATTGCAATAATTTTAATTAAACAAATATGTATTGCGTTCTAGCGATTTAATTTAACGGTTTAAATTTTCCATTAATACGGTCGGTCAGTATTCTGTACGTGATTCAGTTTTTATTAAAAAAAATATATACTATTTTCAATAATTACTCGAATTCAATCTGTGAAAAACTGAAACCTGGAGGTTTTCTCTGAATTTCAAATTACACATAATGTAGGTATTGGTGTTACTGTAGCTTTCATACACGTGAAAGTAAAATATAATATAAAGATAATAAAAATTGCCCTTTGTGAGTTTTCAGCGGGATTTCTTCGAGTGAAGTTTTGTGACTGTTTTAATTATTCGCAAATTGATTCCTAGTAGATACTGTGATGTAAAATTGGTGTAGTTTTGTATATCTCAAGTATTTCAGCTGGTTCGCCGTCCGGACCGAGCCCAAATCGTCGACGGCGCGTACTGTTCCACGCGCGCCTTAAGGGAGATATCAGCAAATCGTAGGGGCCTAGCAGGGTCGAAGCCTACTGGGGCCACGGGTATTGTGAAAGCGAAACCTGGGGCCCCGGGATGAAGGCAAAGAAGGATTAGGAGTGGGTTTTTAGTCAGAAAGAGTCTGACACTGTCTCTCGCTCCGCCCAAGTGCGGGATTTGTCATTAGATGATTTTCCCACCAAAAAAAAAGTATCTCAGCTGGGCAATGATCGCACCTGTTTCAATGTAGAATCATTGTAACAGGTGCAAGCTCGGTAAAACGGAGCTGAGAATTTTATTGTATTATTGGCTACCTCAGCGAAGCTTGCTTAGAAGGCTGACTTTAGACTATAATGTTTTTCCAATATTTAGCATTTACTGCTAAATATTGGAAAAACATTATAATCTATTAACATCTGCGTCCTAATCGAACTCAAAGTAACTTATCCATACGAAAACATAGTTACTAAGTCCTTTATCACATTTCTTTAATTATCAACATTCTACTATGATGAATTATATTATTTAAGTACACATCACCGCTATATAATTACACAACAATACTGTTTTGCGTCCGTTACGTCACAACCTCAGGTTCAGTTGAAAACCAGCGTCAGGCACTAGTTGTCTGGCAATCATGCTGAACTGGAATTATTTTAGTGCAGCCGTGAGGCGCACAATTGTATATTTTTATTTCTCTTTTGTTTGAATTCATTTTTACATAATAATATATTGTTTGTGTGCCCTTCGTTGTGACAAAAGAAATTAATTTTCTTTCTTTCTTTCTCTAAACTGAGTAACTAAGCTAAGTATTCTGACACGTTCTCCCGCTCCATCTTAGGGCGAGTGAAGTCATTAGTTCACAAATTTTCCACCTCAAAAAAAAGTTTCCAAGTCAAAAACATTATATAAATAAGTGTCCTATGTCCTCATCGAGATCAGATTTACCGATCTTCCAAGTTTCATCCAAAGCAGTTCTGAGTCCAAACCTTATTGATTAATTATAGAACGTAAGAATATACAGACTTTTACATTTATAATATTAACAAGGGAATTGGTAGTATGTCATTTAATTATTTTTTAACGCACACAGAACTACAGTGGCGGACTGGCATTTACTCACCAATCAACCAGAATTCGTTGATTCGTTTCCATTACAGAATGTCATAAATTATCTGAAAAATATGTAGAACCGTTATCTGAAAATGTCATGAATGCCAAAACGGCCACCCATCCTGATACCAACCTGGCCTGCCGCCGCTTTTGTCAGACGCATTTAAAAGTAATAAATATTACAATGTATTTGATTACAGAACGGGGTGTCATCAATTTTAAATTTCGAACGAACGCAACAAAACAAATTTAAATTTCGATTCGTCGAATATAAGCGCTGGATTGGATAAAAAGTGTTGCAAGGAACGACCTTTTTTTCCTACAATATTGTAAAATTAATATTATTTATTTAAACTTCATGTACAGTGATGGTACATAGGCGGACTTAACGCCACAAGGCATTCTCTACCAGTCAACCATTGGGTTAAAAAGACAACACTGTGGTAGGTGTGCACAATAAATAAATAACAGATATTTGAAATAGAATGTAGTATCGTTAAATTAAGTGGCTTATAAATATAAAATACGTATATATGCTAATACAATAAATACTATGATAAATATAATATGTTTTCTATCAGGGATAGAAAACAACCAGCATTTATGAAGTTCTAGAATATTAAAAAGTTGATAAATAGGAAGCAGATTTTATTAAACTATTGCAACATAGAACAATTATGTCCTTTAAAGGAATTTTGTGAAAAACGTGCACATTAAAAAGTCACTGTGGCAACCCAAAACAAAATGGATGGCCAAGATGACAGCGAATAAAGTGTCGCCAGCGTCGTTTGTTTAGTATTTGCATATTTTTGCACGTCCGCCTGTTATCCGATACTCAAAATATTCCGCGTGGGAGATTATATTTACGGTTTATATCGATAAATTTTATTTTTACGAAAGTGATTTTGATTTGTGGCCATTTTGTACGAAAGTGGTGTCATAAAAGGTACTTTATTAGTGTCTTAAGCCTTTTATTAGTTGGGCAATTTTTTTGGGCCTTTATTAGTTGGACAACATTGTGCTTTCGGCTACCTTGCTTGAGCGTCGAATTGATTCGGAGAAAAAAGGTTGTTGTACCGTAATCCGTGTTTATGGTTTCTTATCCTATTAGCTCCTGTTTTTTATGTTCATTGCTTTATTCTTCGGTAAAATATTGTACAAAATTATTGGCAAAGCGTCAATGGACTTTGATTATTATTTTTGTTGAGTGTGCGAATAATCAGATGCAGTTAATTGGTTAATTAATTTAAACTTTGGTAAACGTTTGTTAAGTTTTTTAACCCGAAATAGGATTTAAAGAAAAATATAAGTACTTGTAGGTATAATAGAGTTCAAAACCTTAGGGGCCCAGCAGGGTCGAAGCCTACTAGGGCCAAGGGTTCGCTTCTGAAAGGAAAACTTGGGGTCCTGGAACGCCCTAGAGCTTGAGAAGACATTGGGTGATTTTCCAACTAAAAAAAGACGTATAATAGAGTTATTTTTAGATTAAAAATCTATGTCCATGTATAGTATTTTGGATAGTACGGCGGGGTGCCAGCTGAAAATCAGTGCTGGGTTGCTGAGTTGGCGATCCTTTCAGCTCGGGCACGCTCTAAAGATGATCATCATCATTTCAGCCGAAAGACGTCCACTGTTGGACATAGGCCTCCCCCAAGCGTCTCAACAACGACCGATCCTGTAGACATAATACTGTGAAAATAAGCATAGTAAACTAACCTAGCGGTGGCTACATCTGTCAATTGCCTTATTTTTCGTACTGCATATGCGGCTGAGCTTAATCTACCTGAAAGAGTTCTCATATGAGCGCCCCACTGCAGTTTTGAATCGATAGTTATACCTAAAAACACAGTTTCCGTAGTAACATCAAGTTTGTTGCCGTCTAGAATTAGATTGACGCCAACTTCAGGGACATTTGGTAATGAAAATTTCATACATTTACATGCATACATTTTCATACATTTGTGTATACTTTCACATTCATAATATTATTGTGGATATAGAAATATCTTTTTGCAAATAATATACTAATTAAGTCACATTCCCCATCTTTATCAAGACAAGCAATTTAAACGTACGAACTAGGTACTTAAAATACTTAATAATAGTAATTCTTATAAGAATAAGATATTTTCTTAAATTATTGCAGTTTAATTTACATACAGATCGGGCTGCTTCATAATAAATGCATATTTAAATAGCAGATTAAAGTAAGGACATAATTTACTTACCTGAATGGCGAATAACTTAAATTTAAGATAATAAAGTGCTCACCAAAAGACCCTTGAAAGTACGCTGATAAAAATTTTTTTGGATGATTTTAAAATGGCGATTTGGTTACTGAGATGGCTACTGAGATTTCCATATTTGGTTAAACTGGAATTCCAGCCAAGTAATCATTGAAGTGTCGTGATTTTTTTTTTTTTAAGGTCATAATAAATCATCAAAATGACTTCTCGCGCTCTGGGTGGAGCGAGAGAGGGCGTGTCAGACTTTTACTGGCTAAAACCGAACCTGTATCCTTCTATGACCCTTTGCGTTCTAGGACTACAGGTTTCCCTTTCAGAAATTCTCCGCGGTCCTAGCTAGCGGGCATCGGCCGAAGTGTCGTGATGGCTCAGTGTCTAAGGCAACCGCTTCTCATGGTCTGGTTGCGGGTCCAAAACCGAGCAAGTACCAATGTGAATTTTTTCAATTCATATGTACTTTTCTAAGTTTATCTAGGACATTACTGACACCCCGTGCCTCGAAAAGCACGTAAAGACGTTGGTCCCGGTTGTCATTCGTAGATCTTTGACAGTCGTTCCAGGTAGTCAGACGCCAGAAAGTCTGACCATCAGTCTATCCAAGGAGTATCGTGTTGCGCAGTGACTTGGTTGTGGAGGTCAAGGCAGTCACTCCATATAAATTAATAATTGTATATATTTGTACGCCTCTGGGTAAAACATAAAGGATCTACTTATTTTTAACACCTCACACTCTGTTGTAATCTGACCTATGTTTACAAATAAATTATTCTGATTCTGATAAAACACAGGTATATTTAGCCGCTTCCGCTAAGACTAGAAGCCGACCCCAAGCTAGTTGGGAAAAGGGTAGGAGATGCTGATCATCTGCTTAAGGGCATCCAACTCGACATACATTTTCACTGTTTTTCATACAACCGCTCTTACACGATTATGGCGTTATAACACATTTTTAATTAGATATTTCGGAAACACAGTATCTTGTGGATATTATCTAGGCTTCTAATGAAAAGAATTTGTAAATTTGTGTAAAACTAATCCAGTAAAGACCTCTGAAAATCTGCTATTTTACATGAACTTTGACACTTCAAAATTTACTCAATAATTTAAAAAGAAAAAAATATAACAATAGAAGCCTTGCGAATTTAACCAAGATTCTGAATGACAACATTTTTTTTCAAAAACTTTAAGGGTTTTTTCGTATTTCCTGCAACATGTTTTGTGAAGTATTAGAGTAAATCACGGGATTACCGAATCCTAACAGAGTTTTCAGGCGTTATTTCTCTTTTTTTCACGTTGCCCCTTTGTCAAACATCGCGTTGGATTGCGTTAGATGAAGTAACAAGCTTTGAAACCATGCTCGATGTTGCTGACAGACGAGTGAAAAGGACCCTCTTAAGAGCCTTTTCCCAACTGTGTTAGGGTCAGCTTCCAGTCTGACCGCTACATCTGAATACCAGTATTTTTCATAGAACAACTGCCTTTCTGACCTCTAGAACCCAGTGACTGGGTTCCATCATCATCATCATCATCAGAGCAGCCCAAAGCAGTTCAATAACAGACAGGTCTCCCCTGAAGATTGAAAGGTAAAAGGTACCAAGGTACTAAAAGTGTTAGGGATAGAAACTACTCAAGGAAAATAAGGGAATTAATCACCACACGAGAACAATCGGTAGGATCCCTTATGTGCTAAAGACAGCCGTATTATTTTAGTTATGAAGTCGCAGGGCGATCCTTGGCCATCGAAGGCACGGGCGACGACTAGCAATGGGCAATTCGCCATCCGGCTGTCCTGTAACGAGTGAGCCCGAATCGTTGACGGCGCAAATTGTTCGACGTGCACCTCATAGAAATTTCAGTAATCCATAGGAGCCCAGCAGGGCGAATGCTCGCTAGGACTACGAGGGATTTCTGAAGAGGGACTCGGTGGTCATAGAACGCAAAGGACAACTGAAGGACTCAGGTGGGTTGTAGTCAGTAAATCTTAAATGTCCACCCGCTTTACCCTAGTGCGGGAGAAGTCATTGGACGATTTCACACCACAACAAAAAAATCCTAGACGATGCCTAGAAATTCTTTGGATAGATAGATCCAAAGAATTTAAAAGAAAAAGCCTACAGCAAAGATTCAAAGATTCAAATAGCTTAATGTTTACAGAGATCTATTAGATTAATTTTTATTAAAAAACTAGACTACAAACAAAAAAATATATATCTCGTAAGCCTATATTATCGAAATTCCAATGCAAATACTCGTACGAAGTTAAAATATGATATTTGACACCACTGCATCCATTATATATGTAGATTCGAAGATACGCGATATTTTTCATACTTTTAATAAGCAACACGTAAATACGATTCTATACAGTTTGTATGTATGTAATTGACATTGCATTCTCGAAACATACACTGTCTTTCAAATAAACTGCATCAATATAGAGCTTAGTTTTTAATTTTAATTCTATTCTAATTAGGTCGTTGTGACTCACTGCTGGGCGAAGGTCTAGGTTCCCTCTTCCTTTTCCACACACGTCTGTCTGCTGTCAGTCCCTCCAGTGAGAGTTAAGCTCATCTCCCCACCTTCGTCTTCGTCTGCCGTGATGTCACCTTGCGTTTAATGGTACTCAATAAGTAGCTCTTTTAGCCTACAGCTCATCTGATATGCGGCAGATAGGCCCAGCTCAATTGCACTTGAAAGTAGTCTTAAGATTATGATCTACCGAAAAATAATGCGTTAAATTTTAAGCAGGATGATACGGTTCACAATCTTTCGACAGTTCACGATCTCGCGAGATAGATTATAATCTAACGGTATTTACAATTTTACGGTGACATATGCAGTGAGAGAGTGACCGCGCTTTTTTTATAGCAATTTACCTACAGCCCTGCGTGTAAAGAGCAGTGGTGGCCGAGTGGTAACGGCCCCGACTTACTAGTTGTAGGAAGCGGGTTCAAACTCAGCCAGGCGCATTACTTTGAGTAATGTATTTCATCACCACTGCTCTTAAAACGGAGAAGGAAAACATGCATTATGCTATGCTATGCTATATGTCTGCGTTCAAAAATGAGGTTAGAGTTAACTCTATTTACGTCATCAGGTTAGATAGTCTACGCTCGCATTTTGAACGCGAACTTAGAGTTCAACTGTCAATGTCAAGCAAGTGTCATTTATGGCCGCTTACACCAACCAACCCTGCTCGGAGCTAGAGTTAGTTGGGTTAACTCTAGAGTAGCTACTCGAGTTATAAAAGAACGAGCCTGGGTTGCAACTCGAAGCATTTTTGAACGGTTGGATTAGCGACTCTACTCTATTCTGGTTATTTTTGGACAGGCTAGGAGCAGCCTGTAGATACCTTGGTGCAGTTATTTTGAAAGCCAGTGTAGTAGTACAAGCGCGAAACAAGTAAGTATAAGTTACAATTTTATGTATTCAACCAGTCCAGATAGTGTAAATCAATTATAAATCGGTACCGAATGTAAACGACCGAATGAGTGACTAAACTTATCTTGGGACACGTTAAAAATCTTTTACTTTGGGTTCCTTGGGCAATAATAACTGTTGTTTTAAGTTATTAGTTTGTTTAGGAGATATGATTTTATAGTGTGGGCGTGGATGGCTTTTGAAACTATGAGGAATAGTAGTTAATAATACTCAAAGGAGTCTTGAGCCCGATTTTGATTAAGACTGAAACTGTATGGTTCGATTTTTAAAAAAATAATGTTCCTAGCCAGGAATTTAACCCGTTGATTTTGGAAATAGAAACACACACTGTATCGTGTCGCTCATAAGAATAGCTCATATTCAGGGCGTCTATGTGGGAATACATTATTATAGTGCTCGAGTAATTTATCGGTACACATATATTCTGTGATATTTCAGCTTGTCTTTAGGATGGAAATGCAACTATCATATTCAGTGGGGATTTTCTGAGAAGGAAACCCGTGGTCTTAGAACGCCAAGGGCACTGAAGGACGAAGGTGTGGTTTTAGTCAGTAAAACTCAGTCACGTCATTGGATGTTTTACAAATCATTTGATGATTTCCCGTCTTAAAGAAAGTTACCATGCCCAAATTATCCATCAATTCAAGTCCTATTCTTACCATCACGTCACTTAGAGTAATTCTGTTCTGCATTTGATGCGAAAATTGAGGAATGTCGGTCTGAAGTGGACATCCTTGTTGGACTAGGTCCAAACTTTGTCAGGCCGCATTTAGTACACTTTAAATTTATGTAAAACTCGGAATTCGAATTACGTTTCGGATCTGATGTTAGTGCAAGGATGTTACGGAGCTCCTAAGACGAAACAACCGGATATTCGAAATAAAAAAATGTCCGCAACCGGTCACGATACAAAAGCTTCGGATAAAAGCGGAATATAATTGACAAGTTACGACAGGTTTTTATTTATTTATTTATTTTAATATTTAAGTATGCACTCACAAAAACAGATAAAGACAATAAAAAGTAGACAACAGTACAAAGGTACTGCTTATTTCCAAAGAAATTTCTTCCAGCAGACCTGCGAAAGGAGAAATTAAAATAAATGTAGACAATAGTGTGTAGGGAGCAAGAGAAGAAGAATGTGTGAAATCTTAATCTAAACTATCAAATAATATAATAATGTAGTTAAATATAAAAATGAAATACTTATATAACTAATAATACCTTTGCTACCGTTTTTGTTTGTTTTGCCCGGCCAAAGAAATGATGACTAGACATAAAAATCTAATTTTGCTATTTCTATTTTAATTTTACAATTTAAAATTAAAAATTATTCGGCGGCCGCCTCCTTCACTGTGTCCGGTTAGGCCTTGCGTCATGTGGAAAGTGAGGACGCTATGTCACCTTTCCAGCCTCTCCTCAAAGAGGGCACTTACCGCCATGATTATGGCGCGCCATGTGCAAAACTAGTGCGGGTCACTAGTAAGAATAACACTAAGAATCTATATATATAAAAGCGAAATACCACTCACTGATAACTCACGAAATCTCAGAAACTATAACACCTAAAAACTTAAAATTTGGCAGGTTCCTTATAGGGTGTAGACATCTGCTAAGAACGGATTTTCCGAATTTCACTCCATAAGGGGATGATTAATGAAGAACTGGATTCGGATTAAACTTTTTTCGTTCACAGTTCTTAAATGAATTAAATTTTAAAATTTTCTTGTTTTGCTCACCCTATTAATTCTTCGATTCGCCAGTATGACATGACGTTACAATATGGCAATCGATCCTATTCTTATTTGGAACGAATTGTAGAGTTTTTTTACTAATGTTTTATTAATCTGCGGAACCCAGTCACAAACCAACAAGCCGTACACCAACCCACGTTTCATTATTTAACATATTTGGTGCCGAACTCTTATCTAAATCGCTTTATTGGCTATCCGCTATCGTCTGTTTTAGACGTTCGATGTCAAGCGCATCTCGGCCACGAATAGTGATTATTTTGATAGTTTAGTGACGTCATTGTACATAAATTGTTGGTAATGAGGTCGGTTACCTTCGGAGAGGGAGAGTGATTGCGAGGTTTGTCTAAAGAGGTGGAATGTATTTTCAATTGCAATTTAAACTGTCTTCTTATTTTTTTTTCTGATAGAATAGTTTTACCATTGCATTGGTACTTAGTTACTTTTTATTGACTGATAGAGAGCATACCTACTTATAAATAAAATTGAAGTGTCTGTTTGTAAAATATATTCGATAGGTACCTAACTGTACCTATTAGCAGGTACCTAACTGTAACAAAAAAGGGAATTTATTTTTATAATTTTTGTCTGTCTGTTGGTTTGTTTGTTCCCGTTAATATCCGAAACAGCTAGACCAATTCTGACGGGACTTTCATTAGAATATGCCTAATGTGTTATGAGTAACCACTACTTTTTATTTTTTACGAAATGGTTTTTATTTACTATTGATAGGTTCGCATTTGACTTCAATAGAGCATGCTTGCCTAGAACTAACCTATTCACTCTTACTTAAAGACTCCCAGGTGACAGGAAATACAGACTTTGGCAGGGAATTTCCCTCCTTAGCAGCTGTACAAAAGAAAGAAAGAAAAAAAAGAAAAGAAAAAGGAAGAAAGAAAGAAAGAAAGAAAGAAAGAAAGAAAGAAAGAAAAAAAGAAAGAAAGAAAGAAAGAAAGAAAGAAAGAAAGAAAGAAAGAAAGAAAATGAATTTATTTTGTCACAACGAATGTGCACAATGAATGTGTTCCCAAAACATTTTGTGTGTATAGGTGGGAAGTCGTGTACGTGTGACGGTCCGATGACGGAACAGGCTTGGCGGAATCAGATTTACAATTGCAATTCCGACGCACACTCCCGAAAATGCAACCTGAAGAAAACCAACTGGCTAGCAACTAGGCGTCGAAGCTCAAGAATTTGCAACTTTGACTCGAAGAGTGCATCATTACCTATGATCCTCTTGGCGTCATCAGGATAACTTTTTTTTACACAATTGAGGGCAATCGAGTTTTTAGGGAAAAAAAAACCGGGCAAGTGCGAATCAGACTCGCACACTGAGGGTTCCGTGCAAACTTACTTATGAAAACAGTTTAATTCCCGAATTGAGTTAAGAAGATTTTTCCGAAACATATTTTTTTTTTTTGTGACGTTTGTACAAATTTGCAGTTTTCGGATTTTTTCCTATATTTGCCATTTACCCTTGAGAGTGTCGAAATATACGTTTATTTTTCACAGCTTTAAGAGGTCGCAGACCTGAGTATATGGTTTTAATTTCAGTTCGAAATATCCACGCGTTCTCGAGATAAAGGGTCCTGACAGACACGACCGACAGACGGACAACAAAGTGATCCTATACAGGTTCCGTTTTTTTCCTGTTGACGTACGGAACCCTAAAAACGAGAGTAATGTTCTTGAACTCCTCGCGAACGAAGTCGCGAGTAACAGCTAGTTAAACATAATATTACGTCCGGATTTTCCGACGGCTACATTTTTTTGTGGGAACTTTTCAAATAACTTCTTTTGCTCTGTGTGGAGCGTGAGGCTGTGTAAGACTTTTACTGACTAAAACCCACCTCTGTCCCTTCAGTTGTCCTTTGGATTCCAGGGCCATGGTAATTCTTTCTAAAAAATCTGCAGTTCTGGCACTTAACCCATTCTTTATGTCTCACCTAAGAAGATTTTGAAACAAAGGTGATATTACCATTGTAAAAAAAACTAAATATAAATTAGTAGATAGGTAGAAGGACTCAATATATTTTGGAATGGACATTTAATGTATGTTAGCGATGTAATAAAATTGATAAGATAATCTTTATGTCTGAAATTTAATTTATCTGAGCTATGCAAAAATTAATGAATACCTAAATAGCCTCTAAAAATAACTAGCTTTCCCCAGCGGCTTCACTCGTGTAAATAAAGAAAATAATCGTAAGGGAACATATATCTGGGATTCAATCAAAGTACCTATCCTATGAATGACATTCAAGACATGGTCTACTCATATGCAAAAATTTTATGCAAATCCATTCAGCTGTTTGAGCGTGAAAGAGTAAAAACACACATACATACTTTCGCCGTTATAATATTACTAGCTGCTGCCAGCGAAAATTTTCCCAGAATAACATGCTCCCGGGATAAAAATTATCTTATGTGCTATTCCAGGACATTGTGTACCCGTGTACTAAGTTTCATCGAAATCCGTTAAGCCGTTCGAGCGTAAAGCAGTAACAAACATACACACAAAATGTTGCTTATATAATATTAGTGTTTTTTTTTAGTCTAATATTAAGATGGATCAAAAATAACTACCTAATCTTATGTTTTATTGTTTAAATAAATGTGAGTACAAATAAAATTCATAATTATTGATGTTTTATTTGCATTTAGAACCAAATTTTCCTTATTTTATGACCGTTAAGTGGACTAAGTGATTTTTTAGTTCAAATTAATTCCATTCTTTTATAATCTTTGCAAAGATCTTGGCAATAAAATTTTATGTCTTCTAAATTTCAATAAAAGTCATAAAAAATATGTTCCTATTAGTAAGCTAGTGATCAGAATCAGATAAAAACATAATTTAGACGATTTACTCCTTCATTATGTCAATTTAATTGATTAATAAAAAAATTAGGTTTTTTTTGCTAAGCACTCCTTTTTTGTCGCTTTATAAGGTATGTCTATCAAAACTATGAAGTTAAACATCGTGCATCGGCATATGTTTTTGAATCAAATATTCGGAAACATGTGACATCCACCAATCCTCACTGGGCCCGCGTGGTGGATTACGTAACGGTCATACTCATGAACGGGTGCCGTCAGTTGAGACGGGTCATCTTTTAGCTGCCACTGCTGTCAGTGGCTTACGCGGTGTCCTGCGTGAGCGACGAACGCGACGCGACGCTACGCAACACGGCGCAACGTAATGCGACGCGATGCTATACGCGACAAAGGTCCTACGTGATTTTGGTCATTACTTCTCGAATCATGGAGAAGTACAGTACAATTTTGCTTGAAAGTTCATATTTAAAGTACAGACTTTTAAAAAAATATCGTAAAAAGCACAGAAAGAAAACAAATATAATATTTTTACAAAGAAACACATTTGGCGAGTTCCATCATTTATATCCAAAATTAAGAAACGATTCTAAAATGTTTAAACAAGATTGTGGAGTGTTACCGTCTACTTTCGATTACATTATTGCTTATATTAAGTCTGAATTTCAATTAAAAACAACAAATTTTCAAAAACCTATTTCTATTGAAGAAAGATTACTCTTGACATTGCGGTGAGTACATAGAAATGAAACTACATAATATTGTATTATTGAAAATATGTATTTTAATTATTATGAAATTATCACTGAGATGAATCACCAGAAGTGAAGCAACCCATCATTGAAGATTCTGTGTTTGATGGGGTATTCAGTTTTGATATTTCGTTGATGAGCATCTCCTGAACCTGAGTCCGAAATAATAATTTATTCAGAGATGGTAGCTTTTTCATATACGGCATTATAGACTTGAACCAGTTCAAGTCGTCGTCGTCTTCATTTAAATTTTTCTTCATTAGGTCTATCTTTTCTCGTTCGAGTGTTATTAAGATTTCTTCAATACCTTAACCTACCTACCTTACCTTATGTACCTTTTGGTTAGCCAACGTTCCAATAGCTCGCGATGGGGTATACGACGGTCCAGGTGTCGAGGTATCATGTAGTATCTGTGCCGAAATAGCATTTTGTGAATTTGCAGCATCAGTCGTAGGGCCATCAATTGTTGCCAAATTGGTATCATCTGTATTGAACTGCGATTCATCGGTTTGCGTATTGTATGCCGATTGCTCAGAAAGAATAGACATCATTGTATCATCATCAATAATGTAGTTTTCATCTAATATGTTATTTTGAATATTACTCGTAGTTTTACGAGGTTTCAAAATTGTCTTTAAAAATTGCATTGATTCAAAATGTGGCCAATCGCCTTGATATTGACCATTTTGATCTGCGTCCGAACCCGATCTTGGCTTTTCTACTTTTTTAAGCTCTCTGTTATAGGAATCTCTTAAATTCTTCCACTTCTTTTTTACATCATCAGCTGAAATTAAAACAATATTATTATTTACAGATATTTGGTTACTGGAACACCATATAGAAAGTTATCATTCAATTTCCGTATATCAAAAACTGCCATTTCAAACATAGTGAAAGAAGTGTGTACTGCAATTTGGAAGACTTTAGTAATAAAACATATGCCTATACCTACAACGGAACTGTGGAAAAGTATCGCAAAAGATTTCTGGGAGAAATGGCAATTTCCTAATTGCATTGGTAGCCTTGATGGCAAACACGTATGTATTAAGAAACCAAAAAAATCTGGTTCTATGTACTACAATTATAAGGGATTTTTCTCTATTGTATTACTAGCTTTAACTGATGCTAACTATAAATTTATAATGGGGCCTATGGAAAAGATAACGACGCTGGAGTTTTTGACGCATGTACTTTAAGACAAGCAATAGAACATCAAAAATTACAAATACCGGAACCCGACTTTTTACCTAATACCCTCATTAAAGCGCCTTTTGTATTTGTGGGTGATGCTGCATTCCCATTAAAAACATACCTTCTGAAGCCTTATGCACAAAAAAATGTCAGTGAGGGAGATATTAAAGAGCGGTTCAACTATAGATTGTCTCGAGCGAGGATGGTCGTTGAGTGTTCTTTTGGTTCAACAGCGTCAAGATTTGGATTACTTAATACGCCAATTGAGACAGATATTGAAAATACAATTAACACTATAAAAGCTATAACTCTACTTCACAATATAATACGTGATCTTGAGAGTAATTGCGAAAATTTGACGTCAACTTCATCCCCTGATCTTCGAAGATCAAGAAGATATAATGCCTCAAGTCAAGCAGCCATACATACAAGAGAGATATTCGCGAATTATTTTAATGAACATTGAAGGTTTCGTCACTTAGCGGAAGTGGCAGGCCAGAAGAACAGCCAGCTACCTAACGATTACAAGAGTAAATTACTAAACTTAATAATAATGTAAATAAAACTTACCTGTGCATTCTACTGCTTCGGCAACATTCTTCCAACTTCTTTGTACTAATAAACGATTCCTATAATGTTTATGTTTTTTGTCCCACAACAATCTTTGCTCACGCACTGCGGCGATCAACGCTTCTGAATCAACCATTACATATATTAATTTTAGGGCGAAAAATGTTATAGTTCGTGTTGTCGCATCTGGTCGCCCTCAAAACAAGTGCGCGTTACGTCGCGTCTCGCCGCAGACTGTCATATAGGCCGCATGTAGGGTATGCCGTTGAGTTGATCGCGTTCGTCGCGTTCGCAGCGTCGCGTCGCGTCGAGTTCGTCGCTCACGCAGGACACCGCGTTATTTCAATTTTATTAAATTACTTTTATTTTTATTACCTATTTACATTGTGCTCACATAATAGAAGCAATAAGAAATATATAACCAAGATTATATTTTATTTTTATTATTATTGATAGACTCGCGTTTGACCACTATCTCACCTGATGGTAAGCGATGATGTGGCCGATGATGGAGCACGCTTGCCTAGAAGTAACCTATTCACTCTTGACTTAAAGACCCCTAGGTTGTAGCTATCAGGGAACACAGACTCTGGCAGGGAATTCCACTCCTTATATGTAACTCATATTATGATTTAAAAGAGTGTTCAAGGAGTTTTTCTTCTCTATAGAGATCTACGCTTTGGAACGTGCAATTTAGCTTCACTGTTTTTTGGACTGACCGACATTTGACTATTCAAAAGTACCTGTAAATGGTCTATTTGGAATAAATGCTTTTGATTTGATTTGACGTCCTATTCCCGCTTCTAGAGAGGAGGTCTGAGTCCCAGCAGTGGGAACACTATAAGGCTGCTATGCAGTAGACATGGTTAATACTTTACGTACCACTTTTTTTAGTGTGAAATCGTTGAATAACTTCTCCAGCTCTGGGTGCAAGAGAGAGTATCTTAGTTTTTTTTAAGGTGGGCAATCATCCAATGACTTCTTCCACCCAAGGGCGAAGTGCGAGGGCGTGCCAGACTTTTACTGACTAAAATGAAACCTATTTTCCGTCTTTGCCTTGGGTTCCAGGACTCCGGGTTTCGCTCCCGGAAGTCAACCCTTGGACTCATCAGGCTTCGGCTTTGCTATCCCTACGGTTTGCTGACATCTCTTTGTCGACAACTCGGGCGTGGTTCGGATGGTTACTGGAAGGCCGAATGGCGTGGTCCCTATTGGTGCGTGAGGATTTCCGTTTCCTCACGCGTACGGCCATCTTGTTCGCTAGCATTACTGCTTCGCAGAAGGAGGCGACCACTTGCTATTTCTCCTCGCTTTGGACCATGGCCTGTACCAGGACCCGGTGCGAGATCCGATCCGCCGATCGCCTTCACGAAGACACGGCAGTCCTCCGCGCAAGCGCGGAAAACCCGTCCGTGGTGACTCTTACTACAACTTTTGCCCTTATAATATTGGTGTGAAGCGTAAGGCCGCGTTCCCACTATGTCGTAAAGGTTAATTTATCGTCGGACGACTACCGTCTCTAGCTGTTCCCATTATAACAACTTATTGTCGTGGCCACGACATATAGTCGCAACGACGACACATGATTTAGTCTTGTCAAATTTTTATCGTTTTACGACTGTCGTGTTAGCCATTCTTACTATCATGTCAATCTGTTGTGACCACAAAAAGTCTTACGCGATAGTTAATCGTATCGTGCTATATGTGAACACCTCCATTTAGATATAATAAGCCACGACACTTCAAACTACACGATTATTTGTCGTCACGACAAAGTTTAACGCGGCCTAATTAGCATGAATTATAAGACCGCACAACCTCACGGTAACAATGTTGAAACTTCTTACTTTTAGTAAAATAGAGACTAAAGTGTGTACTTAAATTGCAACAGATTAGATTCTGTTTCGCCCGAAGGATCTATTAGCAGGACTATTTTCTTGTAGAGATAACAATAGGTCAGTATTTTCTGCATACATTGTATCTAAGGTCAGCTACACACGATCCAGTTTACCGTCAAGTTTGCAGTTGACTAACATTATTTATCTATTTATTTGTTACAGACAGCTAATAAAAAAGATGATCACAAAGAAATACAATCATAGATGACAACAATACAATCGCAAGTACTCACGTATAGTGGCAGACTTGAAATGGAGTAGTGAGCATAAATAGTTCTTAACTTTAAGTTAATCGATGGCTCTACGCAGGGATCGTTCGGTTCCCATGGCCCAGTGGTTAAGGAGCGCAGTGTGGGCACCATTGCTACGAAAGTGACCGGCGGCCAAGCTGAACGCATGCCAGAAGGTCATGGCCACGATCTGCACATGAATATGCAATACCGGGACGAAACTCCGCTGCTGTGACAAGTCGCGGTATGGCGGACCTCATGGTGAAATGGCTTCGTGAATCGACCTTAGCGTCTACTAGCTGACGTCACACTAATTGTTTAGATATTCAAGTCATGCTGCTATGGTCCCACCTGATGGTGAGGCGCACTAGTTTATTAAGAGCCTATTCACTCTAGCCTAGAAGACACATAAATTATAATCAGACGGGAAGACCGCAGCAGGCTAATTGTTCCAGTCCTTCGAATTTCGCGGTATAAACGACCAGATGAAACGCTTAGTCTGGTCCGTAGAGGTGTTATCAATGTAAGGTGGATATTCGCCGTACGTCGGGTTGTCCCATGGTAGAAAAGTGATGGCGGAATCAAGTCATGCATTTCCCGCACACACTATTATTGTTAAACTGTCTACTTGCTATTCTTCCATCCTTGCATCATGCATACTTGACCGCTCATACGCACAGTAGACTTGTCAGGCGTTCTGATAGCCACACATCGTTAAGTTTACCGGACGTTGCTTCAAGCGCGCTGCAGATTTGACGGTAAAACTGGATCGTGTATGGCTGGCATAAAGTTGTTTCCATGACGAACGATCATAGTCGGTTGGATAGAATGTAAGTGAAGGCCCTCCGCAGACAGGTGTGCCGTGATTTTCATGCGATGACCATTTTTATAAAACAATTTTTTTACATGGTTGTCCTTAGTACTGAAATACAAAGCAGAGCACAAACTTTCCGAAAAAAAAAATATAAATAGTTACGAGTAGAATAATACCTATAAAGATTTCCTCTCTATCATTGCACAAGGGTGCTCTAGAAGCCCCGGGTGTCGGGTGCAGGGTTGCGGATGGTGAGCAATAGGCAGCTCGCCGTCCGTTAAAGACCAAGACCGAGTCGACGGCGCGTTCTGTTCCACGCGCGCCTCTCTAAATCTAGGACCTGCCAGGGCTGCGAGACTGTTAGAAACAGTTACCGTGACCCTGGACCGCAAAGAGACAACTGAAGGAACACAGGTTGGTTTTGGTTAGTAAAAGTCTGACCCTCTCGCTCTACGCACCAATGTGGGAGAAGTTATTGATGATTTTCACTTTCTCTAAGTTATTGATGATTTGACCCTTAGAATAAGGGTACTCACGAAGTTATCCATGACAATAGGCACAATGTGACAATACGACAATGCGTTCTCATAGAAGTTGATTTGGTGCCATCGTAAGCACTACAGGAGAGTAGGGGGGTCTTTGCTTTGCTTATTTTTGATGACATGGCGGAATGGGGATCTAGATGGCGATTTTTTTTTTAGTTTTTTAAGAGAATCATGTCGATTTTGGGACTGGGTCTTGCTTCGTTATCCACTGTACTCTTTTATCCGTCACTCTTGATGTATTATTAAGTTAATTTGTACTTTTGGTTTTATTACAATAAAGATTTATTATTATTATTATTTTTCAAAATCACAAGAAAGTGAGCAGACACACATCATTAAGCAGCATACATCTAATGTCATTGAAGACTTTGGTTAATATTTGCAAAAAAAAAACTGCTTACGTAATACTTGAACAGCCTGTTTACAGATACAATTCCTATACTAAGGCGTCCAGTACACGGTCATGCAAGCGTCAGTCAAAACCATCAATCATGAATGAAACTTGACTGATAATGAATGAACTTCATTCATGATTGATGGTTTTGACTGACGCTTGCATGACCGTGTACTGGACGCCTAAAAGATTGCTGCATTGTTGTCGTATCACAGTATATAAGATCTTCATTGATTAAAAAAAAAAGTCGTTAATATATTTTTGTTTTGGTTTTCACACGGTTTGTGCATTAAGCTAGTGTCAAGTTTAAAAACTGTAGCAGAAGTAAGTATATTAGTAGTAAGGATAGTACCTAGTAGTAGTAAGTGTAGTAGTTTTAGTCACTTTGAGTTCCATTAGAATGCGAGTGCAATACATTCTAATGTTTTTGTAATATTTAGCTGCAAATGTATCGAGTCAGCGTTTTCGGCAAGCTTTATAAATAATAATAAATAAATAAACCTTTATTATTACAAAACATACACAAATGTTACATTGTTGGAGCATAGCTAAGTGAGCCAGAGCAAAAAGACCCTGACTTCTAAACTAGGAATAACCTGTTTCTTAGAAGTCAGTGTACCTTCGAAATTATGTGCGCATAAGACTATACAATTATAACCTGGATAGGACACAGTTATACAAAACACTATATAAATAAAAAGTAAATATTATTGCAAAATGATTATCCAGGGGAAATGATATTTGATAGCAAAAACATAATAAAGGGAGAGAAAAAAACAAAGGTGTTATATAATTAGTTATGTGGGATAGGTGTGTGTGATTGTTGGTAAAAAGGTGAGAGTATTATTACTTTAGTGAGGAAGTCAATAGTACAATAACATTCTCAGCTCCATTTCACCGAAATCACGTCCGTTTCGATAATTCCACATATTGTTCAGCTGTGTAGACACTTGAGATACAAAAGTGCACCAATTTTACCTCGCAATATCCACTAGGAATCAATTTGCGAATACTTACAACAGCTACTGCACTTCACTCGAAGACATCCCGCCAAAAACTCCATGATGGTAATTAACCCTACAAGCTTTTCGTTATGACCTTTAAATGTAAAAAAAAGAAAGAAAATAATAACCACTGCATACTGTCAGTGTGACATTTTATTACACTGTCGAGCAAATTTAATGGCACCCGTTGATAGGGCTGTCATGTTCCTGTGTCTGTGGGAAGAAACGTGTTTTCAATATCTTATTGTTTATTTAGAACAGAGATGTGAGACATTTCAGTATGTTTTTATTTTAATAATTGTAATTTCATGTGTCGACGGTAAGAGCAGTGGTGGCCGAGTGGTAACAGCCCCGCCTTACGAGTTGTAGGTCGCTGGTTCAAACCCAGCCAGGCGCATTACTTTGTGTAATTTATTTCATCACCACTGCTCTCAAAACGGTAAAGGAAAACATCGTGAGGAAACCGGCATGTCCAAGAATCAAAAATTCGAAGACATGTGACATCCACCAACCCGCACTTGGCCCGCATGGTGGATTATGGCCCATTCCCTCTCCTAGAGAGGAGGCCTGAGTCCCAACTGTGGAAACATTATAAGTCCGATTATGCTATGTGTCGATGTAGGGGTACGGGAATTTTCGATAGCGTCATTGTGGACTGTGGTCCTTCGTGTCGTCAAAGTGGATAAGTCGGAAAAAATCTGGCACGCTTCTCTCGCTCCATCTAGAACGAGAGAAGATATTTGATGAATTTACACCTCAACACGTGTAACACCTCAAAAATGTGTAATCGGTTCATAATAAAAAACTAATTTAAAGTATTTATTTACGTTTAGTTATTCCACCCTTCGTTGTTGAAACCTCTACGGTCTAGACCAAGCGTTTCGCCTCGTCGTTTATACCGCGTACATCGAGAGACTGGAATATTTGCCTGCTGCGGTTTTCCCGTCCGATTATAATTTAGGTGTCTTCAAGGCTAGAGTGTCAATAAATTAGTGCGCCTCACCATCAACGATTGCATTACTAATTACCATCTGGGGGGATCGCAGTTAAGCACTAGTTTATATCAATAAAAAAAATATATATAATTCTGATATTGTGTTGATGCCAAACTGTATTTTTACGCAAAAACGCAAGTCTTTGTGAAAACCTTAAAAAGGATAAAGATCCATTTTTTTTGGCAACACATAAGCTGGTGCCAGTGATCACACATGTAGGATAAAGTTATTAGACATTTTCACTACGACATTACTATCTTTTATAAAAACGCTATACTTTTGTTTACCTTGGTAAAAAAAAAGCTAGCTAGCTTTTATTTAGCTTGGTAAAAGGCTGTTTATTTAGGCATCTGCATCACCATAAGTTGTACTCACATTTTCAAAATAAAATTCTTATCTTATTATAGTTATTTTTGCAATTTACAATTTTTTCTATAGTTTTTTTTATTCTACTGAAGCTACTAATTTCTGTTGATAAAATCTTACACATCGAAGTATTCCCAAAATCTTAAAACAAATTTGTAAAACTTTTTAATTTTACATTTTTTTTACTGTTGATAGGCTCGCGTTTGACCACTATCTCGCCGAATAGAATGATGATGGAGCACGCTTGCCCAAAAGTAACCTCTTCACTCTTGACTTTAAAGATCTCTAGATTCTAGCTATCAGGAAATGCATAGCATTATGTTAGTTTTCACTGCGTGTTGTTATTCTTCTTAATTCTACACGAAGCGAGGAGAAACGGCAGGCGGTCGCCTTCTTCTGTGAAGCAGTAGTGCTAGCCAAGGAGGCGGCTGCACGCGTGATGAAAGGGACTTCCTCACACCCCAGCCGCCGGGATTTTTACCCCGATTTCCAGCCACTGTAGGCGTACGCACGACGAGCAATGAGTAGCTTGTCGTCCGGCCATCCGGTAATCAACCGGATCAAATCCGCGTCGTCGACGGTGCGTATTGTTCAACGCGCGCCTCAAAGAGATGTCAGCAAAACTGTAAGAGCCCAGCAGGGCCAAAGTCTACTGGGGTCATGGGTAGACTTCTGAAAGGGAATCTCGGGGTCCTTGAACGCAAGGCAAAGAAGGAACTTAGGACTGGGTATTAGTCAGTAAAAGTCTGACACGCCATCCCGCTCAAAAGCGCGCCCTAGAGCGGAAGAAGTAATTGGATGATTTTACTCCTTAAAAAACTCCTTAATCCTGCACAAGTAGTGCATTCTGGTGGCCCTACGCGTAACTAATTTTCACTGATAGCTAATGTTGGATGGGACGCGCAACGAATCCGGAGACCGGTCGCAGATTATATTGAAATACCATTATTGCTACACTGCACTGATCTTGTGCCGACGTGTACAGATTTATCTACTGCATTATTCAGGGTGAAAATAATTGAACACATCATCTTGTATGGAGTCTTGGAAGAAAGTGGCCTTGTACTTACACCACATTAGAGAAATATGGTCTTTTACATTCTTTGACTACTTTTTTTAGGTCGAGAAATTATTTAATCACTCCTACCGCTCTGGGTGGAGCAAGAGGGAGTTTCAAACACTTATCCACCTGTGTGCCTTCAGTTGTTATTTGTGTTCTAGAGACGCAAGACTCTTTCAGACGATGCCGCAGACTTTTTCGCCGTTTGGCACAACATAAAAGAATAACACGAACCTAAATACTACAGCGTCGCCGATTCCGATTGTTCGTGAATTCGATCAATCAGGCTATCAGTCACATGCGCCATATGTGACCAGTCTAATTCCAATAAAAAGGAAAACTCATACAAATTAAAGACCTGATCACACAGATCGCGGTAACCAAGTTTTCCGCACGATTAGAACATAATTATAGGTAGCGACGACTTGGGCTCGATCCGGACGGTTACTGGACAGTCGGACGGCGAGCTACACATTGCTCGCCGTCCGCAAGTCCGCGCCTACGGTGGCCAGAAATTGGCATCGGGATCCTGGCGGCTGGGGCGTGAGGGCCGTTCCCTCGTGCGTGCACGTGCGGCCTTCTAGCTAGCATTACTGCTTCACAGCAGGAGGCGACCGCCTGCCACTCCTCCTCGCTTCGTATTATGGCCTGTACCAAGGTCCGGCGCGAGAGACAATTTAGATGATTTTGTATGTATTGGATGCATTGCTTTTAGATAATTTTTGGGGCAACATTGTATAGACGAGTAATATACAGTTCTGCCCATGTGTCAGGGTAAAACCGTAATAAGAAGATTTTTAATATTTATTGGTTTCTATTGTTTAAGATTTTAATTATTCCAAATATGTTCAAGTGATTATGTTCCTTATGAGACTGACTAATTATTATTGTTGAGAAAATAAATTAGTATTTTGAGATGAAAGACCTACAACCAAACACCGTTAGCTATACGATTTTGCCCCGGTCTCCCATATTATACAACAGTCTAAAAAAACAACTATCTGGCTGCTTGGATTGACTGCAATTAGTCTTTTTACACGACTGCCCAAAAAAGGAGTGTTATTAAGCTTTTTGGTCAAAACGCCATCCCATCGGCACATGGGCTGGAGAAATCGGAGATGTACATTGTACACATCAGCTTTCTGTATTAAAAACCACAGCCCAAATCTTACAGACACGACAATAATAGAATAATTATAGTATTATATTAGGTAATGCCGTGGTATTTAAAAAGTTACATACAATCTCATTGGCGGTAATCACAATGTCCAATGTTCTTTGTTCTCATTGAGAAATGACGTGGCTAACTTTCACTGGAAGAGATGCTGTGTCATATAGCTTAGAAATATTTAATTGTGATCGTAAGTGGTGAATTATTGTGAATTTATTTGAATATGTATTTTCTGGTTTTGCTTTCACTTGTTAGAGGCTTAAAGTAAGATGATTATGCACAAAATATGCAGTTTCTTTGGGGTGTTTTTAAAATAATACTAATATATTACAACTGGTAGATTACATAAAAAGATCATGCAGTTATTTTTTTATTTTTATTAATTCATCATCATCAGCCTTTTAATGTTTCCACTTCTGGGACTCAGGCCTCCTCTCTAGGAGAAGGAATAGGCCGTAATCCACCACGCGGGCCCAGTGCGGGTTGGTGAATGTCACATGTCTTCGAATTGTTGATTCTTCACGATGTTTTCCTTCACCGTTTTGAGAGCAGTGGTGATGAAATAAATTACACAAAGTAATGCGCCTGGCTGGGTTTGAACCCGCGACCCACTCGTAAGTTGCGGCCGTTACCACCGACCCGTTACCTTTGCCGTTACCTTTTATTAATTAAGTAATAGTATTTAAGTAACCTGATAGACTTACGTTTTGTTAGATGCTTGATTGGAAACTCCCTACGAGTACTAATTAGGGCAAAAACTAATACTAAGTTTTAGAGATTAGGCAATGATTATAGGAGCAATCTGCAATTGGGTAGATGACTATAAATATATAAAAAAATCAAATTGTAAATAGAAAGAAAGTTTTTGTTCAAAAGTAAATATGTAAGAAAACGTTCAAGTCAAGTGGAAGGGAAAACTGTCAGGTAACGGAAAAAGTATGAACAAATTGATAAGTATCGCCACAATTAATATATTACTTATTTTTTAAATGTTATTGCACAATATTTGAAAAGCTACTCGTAATGCGTTGTATAATAAACAATATTGATGAAGTTTTCTGAAAACAGTTTCTTTTAATAAAAATATTGAGTTCAAACCCAGCCAAGTGCATTACTTTGTGTAATTTATTTCATCACCACTGCTCTCGAAACAGTATAGGAAACATCGTGAGGAAACCGGCATGTTCTAGAACCAAAAATTTGAAGACATGTGATATCCACCAACCCGCACTGGGCCCGCGTGGAGGATTACAGCCCATTCCCTCTCGTAGAGAGGAGGCCTGAGTCCCAGCAGCGGGAACATTATAAGGCCAACTATGCTATACTCTACGGTTTAATAAAAAAGATCTTACATACTATTCTAGAAAAAAAAAAAAAACAAATAAAATATAATGCATTTTTTTTGTATTTGTTTTTTAATAAAAAATATTGTACAAATACACACACATTATAATACCTAATTTATAAAGTCAATAGGAACTTGTATGTGAACATAAAATTTTACTTTCACATAGCGAATAACAATGTCCCTTCCAAAATAAACAATCGGTGTTCATAGAATACATTTAATGTCAAGAGTATGTTACACTGCGGGGGACAAAAAATAATTGGTTAAATCACTTAGAAGAGTGGGTTCTAACATGAGTTCAGTGCAGTTAACCATATCAAATTACAGACGAAATAAACATTAAAAGAATGGTAATCGAGATTATTTTTCGATTTAGAGTAACATTAAAAATTAATGCCCAATTAAATTGCACTACACTGTAAACTTGATTAAATTACGATTTTGAACTGACGCCGCGTATTTCTTTACTAACGAACGGAAATTCTTATAGATTTTTATATTCAATCTATTGTGTTGTATAAGAAATTAAATGAATTTCTATAATCCGTCATTTGAAACCTATGTCAATTGTAAATCTGAAATTATTTGACAGATAAATAAGTAGCAAATGTCTGACGCCGGTTTTCAACTGAACCTTTGAGTTCAGATAGATAATAGTAGCTAAGTCTCTTGGTCGCAAGCGTGACTGCGAGGTCCTGAGTTCATTTCCCAGGTCAGGTAAAAAGCGTTATTGAGATTTTACACCTGATCTCTCTCTGGTCGTTTTGCATTGCCGTTGCATCAAAATTTGGGAATAAATGAACGGAGAATGCACCTATGTTTGCACATATATGTTTAACAATATAACACAGTATAGATAAGATATGGAATAGTACGGAAACTACTTAGAAATGTTCGAAACGGCTCACTCACACAAACATACGCATCGACGAGACTCCTCAGCAGCATTCGCTACCGACAGGACCGCGAGAAACGCTTAGGAGTCTCGTCGATGCGTATGTTTGTGTGAGTGTGCCGTTTCGAATATTTGTAGGTAGTTTCTGTACTGTTCCATATCTTATCTATAGCATAGCATAGTCGGCCTTATAATGTTCCCACTGCTGGGACTCAGGCCTCCTCTCTAGGAGAGGGAATGGGCTATAATCCACCACGCGGGCCCAGTGCGGGTTGGTGGATGTCACATGTCTTCGAATATTTGGTTCTCAGACATGCCGGTTTCCTCACGATGTTTTCCTTCACCGTTTTGAGAGCAGTGGTGATGAAATAAATTACACAAAGTAATGCGCCTGGCTGGGTTTGAACCCGCGACCTACAACTCGTAAGTCGGGGCCGTTACCACTCGGCCACTATTGCTCTTTTTTTTTCTCTATCTTATCTATACTGTGACTATAATACCTCCCGTGTACTCGGCTAATCACCGTTGAGATTGGCCACTGTGACCAATTTACTGATTAAGACCTTCAAACAAACAAACGAACTCTTCAGCTTTATAATAATCACAGAACTACACAATTATTATAAAAGCGAAAATTTGTGATGTATGTTGTTAATTCTTCACGTACGAACGGTTGAACGGAATTTGATGAAATTTGATATGCCTACGGGTAGATCGTGTCTTGAAATAGCACATAGGATTATTAGTAGAACTTTTTATCTCGGGAATATGTTCCCTTGGGATAAATTATCTACTATTGCGCGGGCGAAGCCGCTGGAAGCAACTATTTAGATGTTCGAAACTGATAATGACAAATAAAGAAAAAACTGACAATGACAAATAAAGAAAAAAGTGACAATGGTAAATAAAGAAAACATCTGACAAGGACAATTAAAGAAAAAACTGACAATGACAAATAAAGAAAAAACTGACAATGGTAAATAAAGAAACTGACAATGATAAATAAAGAAAACATCTGACAAGGACAATTAAAGAAAAAACTGACAATGATAAATTAAAAAAAACTGACAATGACAAATAAAGAAAAAACTGACAATGGTAAATTAAAAAATTGACAATGATAAATAAAGAAAAAAAATTATAATAATATCATCGTCACCCCATTTGACAGTAAAACTGTGTCACTTAGCACTTATAATAGCAACTAAGTATCTGTAGCCAACTTTACCAGTCATTGTGACTCATGAAATAAGGTGAATTTGCTGAACATACGCAGAGCCTAGCGTGCTCAGCGACACTTTAGCGCCCCGGAGCGCTAATCTGTCGCCGGGGCTGCATCGTATTAACTCGTTTAACTCATTAACTTGAACAACATGTTACTTGATAAGGTACTGATATTCTGGCCATTTAGATTCGTTTTTAGGGTTCCGTACCCAAAGGATAAAACGGGAACCTATTACTGAGACTCCGCTGTCCGTCCGTCTGTCTGTCCGTCTGTCACCAAGGTATAATCTCATGAAATGTGATAGCTAGACAGTCGAAATTTTCACAGATGATGAATGTATTTCTGTTGCTGCTATAACAAAATATTCCAAAAACAGAATAAAATAAATATTTAAGTAGGGCTCCCATACGACAAACGTGTTTTTTTTTCCGTTTCTTGCTAGTGATGGTACGGAACCCTGCGTGCGCGAGTCCGACTCGCACTTGCCCGGTTTTTAAATTATACGAAAAAAAAAATTATACCTTAGTAAGCATATTTGGTGAAAAGTAAAAATAATAATGCCGCAGGGTTTGAAAGGAAATGGGCATAGAAAACATGGTGGAGGTTAATTGTCTAAATCTAAAAGATTTGTAAAGAAATTATCGTGGAAGTCATTATCACCAAAAAACTAACCCAATGGCTGGCCTGTTGGTCTAGTGGTTAGTGGCCCTGACTGCTAAGCCGAAGGTTGTGGGTTCGATTTTGAATTCCTATTTCTGTCTGGGGCTTAAAGTAAGGCTACTGCTTCCAAGTAAAAAAAAAAAGCGGTAGCTAACATTACGTCAATTCTTTCCCTGCTCTCGTCTTTTACACACATTAATTTAAGTAATAGAAGATGTTTAATTTGCCCGTCATTATAAAGGAACAGACCTACGGTTAACATTGATGAATATAGACCAAAATCTATTTATTTTGCACATTGCCGGTGGACCAGTAGACCGTACTCTATACAATTTCTAGTAATTTTATACATTACCCAGGTGAAGTATGTAATGGACAATAATATTCATAATCGATATTTATAGAAGATAAAAGATAGATAAAAAGAGATTTCACAAAATTCAGGAGATAAAACGTGTGTCTAAAGTTTGTATGGAAAACTCTGCTTTCACGCAGGTGAAGAAGCTAAAAATAAAACAATTTTTTTTTATAAAAAGAGAGAGAAAGTATAATTAAGAATTCACTTTGGCAGAAGCAATTGTAGGTTTGTGAACTTTATGTAAAGAGTAATTCCTAGCTCGGCAAAGTTAAAAGTATAATTCACAAAAAACGCACTTGCGATGCAGGAGTGAAGACCAAACCCTGGGACAAAGGCAACGAAGGAACAGGAGTGGGTATTTAGTCAGTAAAAATCTGACATTATCTCTCGCTCCACCCAAAAGCGGGATTTGTCATTAGATGATTTTCCCACCTAAAAAAAAAACTTGCAATGCAGGAGAAAGACAACGAAATATCAACAAAAAATACACAAGCCTGCAAAAAAAATCTAAGCGAAGAAATACCAACGAGAGACAGATTCCTCCAAAATTGTTTCCTTAAAATTCACGTAAAGTTCTGTGTTATTAATCTAAGATGTCCAGTAAATCACGAAGTTCCGGTGTTAGCCCGGCGATGAAGCTCATAATGTGGTTCTGATAGCCCTAGAGGTCGCTGAAGGTCAACTGGAAAGGATATTGATTCTGGAAATGGATTGGTAGGTTGCTTGTCACGCTTCAAACAGCTATCAGCAAAATGAACAAAAACTTTTGGATAGGAAGTTGTCAAATATGAAGCTTCGGCACCACAAGGTCCATGGCTGTGCTGGTTTTCCTCGCAGCTTCCCTATTGTGGCCTTCCTGCAGGAAACTTGCAATATTTCTGGGTTGAGAAGAATGTGTAATTAAGTTAATCAACTTTTGGAGGAATGTGGAACAGAGTGTAAAGTCCCGCAAACCTCCGAACTGGTGACCCCGACGTGATTTTATAATATACATAAATAAACTATACACTGCACTACTCTACTTCTCCTTTTCTCTTCTTCTCTTTTCTTCTTCATTTTTTCTTCTTTTTTCTTTGGTCGGGTCGGAGGATCCTCCCTTTTCAACGGAGGTTTGCGGGACCTTACTCTCTGTTCCACTTACCTCCAAAAACTCATCAAGCCGGGGCTCTCAGCAAAATAGAAAGGGGCCATTAGGGCCGATGCCTCCTATGGCTGCAGGAATGTTCGAAAGAGTTACCCTGGTCCTGGCACGCAAAGTGAAACTGAAGGAACACATGTGGGTTTTAGTCAGTAAAAATCTGATACTAGGAGAATCTGGCTTCTGAGGAGATAAGGCAGACAAGATATAGGGGTCAAATGTTCATATAATTCCATTGAACAGTGTTTGTACAGCTAATATCTGCTCATGTACAAATAAAATAAAGTTTTTTTTTGAGACGTAACTAAAAATTCACAGTTTTCCGATTTTTTCCTATACTCGTGCTATAAGACCTTGTTTCATGCCATATTTCAGGATTCTAGGACAACGGGAAGTATCATATGATTTGATTCCCTTGAGAGTGTCAAAATATACGTTTTTGCGACATAAACGGCCGTATCTTTTTTTCGTTAACTCAGAAGTTGGATATTTTCAGCTTCAAAGGACCGCAGACTTGAGTACATAGTTTTAATTACAATTCGATACCTCTACGCGTTCCCTAGATAATGCCATCTGTCGGTCTTGACAGACAGACAGATGGACAACAAAGTGATCCATTAAGGTTTCAGTTTTTTCCTTTTGAGGTACCTACGGATCCCTAAATATGGGTATGTGCCTGATGAAATATCTTAACATTATTGAACTAAGTTATTAACTATTAATAAAAGTCACGAAAAGTTCAGCTTTTATGCAAGATGCTCGGTAATTCACAGAGTTCCAATGTCATCCCGGCGATGTGGCTCATAATGTAGTCGTTATAGCCCCAGAGGTCGCTGAAGGTCATCGGGAATGAGGATATTGATTTTGACCATGGTTTAGTGTGTAAAAGGTGGGCTGTCAGTTGATAGGGCTTAGATTTGAACTTCGGGTTAAGTAAAAACAAGAATTTGATGTTCTGGCTTAACTCATCACCTTAAGGCGTATAGTCCCTTGAACTGGCCGAGTTAAATGCACACATACGCGTACTGCCGCCTGCGCCCGCATAGAGCCCCGCTGACCTTTAACACCATTTTCTTTGCAAAATATTGTTTTTTGTTTTTTGAATCTTTCTTGCCCTTTTATTTACATTTAAAAATACTAACTATAATTACAATAAAATAAAATAAATAATAATAAAAACCCTACACTAATAACAACTAACTAAAACTAAAATATGGCGTCAAAAAACTCTTCCACATCGCTATCGACTGGTAATGTGCCCAAAAGACTGACAAATATTGATTGATTTACATATGCTATGTATATTCTAAAGAACACTTAACCAACAATATTTTTTTTGTGTAAATAAATTTCTAAAGATCAAAGCCGTTTTCAAAGGAGTAGGAAAATCAAACGAAAAATATCATGTAGTTCGTTCCATGGTCCGAGTTTCGTTTTCACACTACCCATGGCCCCAGTAGGCTTCGACCCTGCTGGGCCCCTACAATTGCTGACATCTCCCTGAGTCGCGCGTGGAACAATACGCGCCGTCGACGACTTGGGCTTGGTCCGGACGGTTACCGGACGGTCGGACGGCGGGCCACCCATTGCCCGCCGACCGCAAGCCCGCGCCTACGGTGGTCGGAAATCGGGATCGGAATCCCGGCGGCGGTTGGGGCGTGAGGACCGTTGCCGTTGCCTCACGCGATCGGCCGCCTCCTTTGCTAGCATCACTGCTTCGCAGAAGGAGGCGTCCGCCTGCCACGCCTCCTCACTCCGGACCATGGCCTGTACCAAGGCCCGGCGCGAGAGATCGCCGCCGCCGATCGCCCTCACGAGGACACGGCGTTGCTCTTCCCAAGCGGGGCACACCACCATCGTGTGTTCCACCGTGTCCTCCGGGCGGTCCACACAGTGGCGACACCCGGGCGTCGCTTCCGCACGAATTCGGTGCAGGCACTTCCCGAACTTCCCGTGTTCGGTGAGAACCTGCGTCATGCGGAAGGTGAGGACGCCGTGCGGTCTTTCCAACCACGCCTCAAAGAGGGGACTCACCGCCATAATTGTGGCGTGCCCAGCACTGGGTCGCGACAGTCGCTGTCGCCATTTCACCGTGAGAACCCGCCGGAGCTCCGTCCGCCATGCTGTGATTTGTCGCGGCAGCGGAGTTTCGCCCCGGCGTTGCATCTCCATGCGTAGATCATGCATGAGAGCAAGGCCTGTTGCTTCCAGATCCCATCGTGGCTGGCAGGCAAGGAGGCTCGCCGCTTCGCGGGAAATCGTCTGGTAACCTCGCGTAACCATCCGTATGGCCATGACCCTCTGGCATGCGTTCAGCCGGGCCACCGGCTGCTACAAAATACCATGTAGTTAAAAAAAAATAATGTCAAAAGTATTAGTAATACGAAAAAATAATATGTTCAATAAATATATTAATCTATAATAAATATGTTTTTTTTTTTCAAATCTATTAACTCAGACATTACCGAAGAGTAAGCTTAGTTACAGTTTTATCGCACTAAATGGGAGCAAGGGCCTTAACGTTAACTTAGGTATAATATACTTAGCTCAGCGGGATTGCTCGGGCTTCTAGATTGTTTAAAAGAATTATCGAGACGTTTTTTCCGTGGGCCCTTATAAACTCTCAATGAATTCTCATTCTTTAAAGTTTTTAATTTTACGGGAAACTGCCCGAGTACCCCGCGATAATACGACACCACTACCGATGCAACTAGGCACGCCATAATAATGGTGGTAAGCTTTCTCTTTAAGGAGAGGCTGGAGAGGCGTCGCTAGGTCTTCAAAATCAGTATGATGAAGGTCCTCACCGGACATGTTAAGTTCGGGAGGTTTCTGGACCGGATTTAGGTGGTAGAAACGCCCGGGTGTTACCATTTTGTGGACTGGTCCGAGAACACGGTGGAGCATATGGTAGAAGTTTGCCCCGCTTGGGTGCAGCATCGCCATATCCTCGTGAATACGATCGGCGGCGGCGACCTCTCGCACCGGACTAGCAGACGACGACCAATGAGTAGCTCGCCCTCCGCCCATCTGGTAAGGATCAAGCCCCAGTCGTCGACGGTGGCGCGTAGTGTTCTACGCACCTCAAAGAGATATCAGCAAAACCATAGAGAATGCCCCTTCGGTTTATGGTACAGTTTATTACGGGCCATGGGGAATTTCTGATAGGGAAACCGTGGCATGGAACGCAAAGGGTTACTGAAGGACAGAGGTGAGTTTTAGTCAGTAAAAGTCTAACACGCCCTCCTGCTCCATCCTAGAACGGGAGACGTCTTTGAATGATTTCCCACCTCAATAAAAAACCAGTAATTTTGTCCTTTCAATCTATCCGAATGTGTACCACTTTACTTTCAATGTCTCAGTTCAGGCAATCAGGTTCGCAATGTTCGCTTAATAGCCTCAGAGGTCAAAGTACGAGGTCACCGAGGTCAGGGGCAAGGATAAAGAGATTCTGCGAAGCGAAACTTAGTTAATTTTGTTAAAGAAGGAACTTGATCAGTTTGTAGTTAGATACTCACAAAGTTCGAACTTTATTTTTATGTTGATCGGTTTACGTCACTTCTGGATAGCGATGGCTTCGATTGCAAATCTCGTGTATACAACTTTCATCATCATCATCATCATCATTTCAGCCGAAAGACGTCCACTGCTGGACATAGGCCTCCCCCAAGTGTCGCCACAATGAACGATCCTGTGCGTCTCGCATCCATCGGACTTCCGCAACCGTTACCAAGTCATCGGTCCACCTTGTAGGAGGTCTTCCAACACTACGTCTTCCGGTACAATTTTAGGTCATTATATTTTATTATATTTCTGGAAAGAAAGCTCGATAAGCGCAATCTTGTATCTCTTAAAGTTGGGTCTACGCTAGAAGATCCGAGCGCGAGCAGAACACGAGCGGAACGCAAGCGGAGCACGAGCGGAACAAGAGCCGAGGTCAAATTCGTGTAGTGTCGCTCGAGCTCGGTTTCTCTAGAGTCGGTCCACACTACACGAATTCGAGCTCGGCTCGTACTCCGCTCGTGCTCGGCTCCTCATTCCTTGTAGCGCCATCTAAGATGTTGAATGCATACCTTGCTCGTGTCAGTTTGGTGTGATAACCGCGACGAAGCGTCAAAACTCGTCGGAAAAATTAAAAAAAAAGGAAAAAATGCATAATAAATCAACATTTATAAAAGACGCAAAAACACAGTTAAATGACTTGATAATAAAGGTCTTTCTTGGTTGTTTGTACCTCCTGAAAAGTTGCGTACCTATTTCGCAATTACAAGGTATTCACTTTAAGCCATCGATAGATATATAAAAGGCTAAGTCCTAACTCACCCACTGACTCAACCCACGTCACCCAGACCAAACTTTAGGACCGAGATACTGAAATTTTGCACAGAGGTTCTTTTTGTGATATACTACATTATTTTTAGTAAGTATATGCGAAACCCGAAACATGTATCTCGTATTTATATGTAAAGGATTATGTACAAAATTTCATGACTGTAGGTATCATGAAAAATCACAAAGTTATAAGCTTGTTATGTTACCTGGTTGTCCGCACAAATACATGGTCACCGGGCCATCTGGGTGACTAAGGAGTTGTTTTGCCCCTGCACCCAGTTGTGCTCTCGCGCCTAGTGCCCGTTATGACCTGCTGTGTGAATCGATTCAGTTACTGATTCTGAACAAACTATATTCAGGTTTCGCTTAGCTATACTAAAAAAAAACAAAAAACTTGAGAGGTGTCAAGGGACACCCGGATGGAACGAAGTTCCTCTGATTCGATTACTGAAACTAATGTCTCAACCATTTCATTAAAATCTTTGGAATCTTTGAATCAATCAATCGATCAATCTTTCATTCAATCTTTGAATAAATCAATCTATCCATCAACTTATCAATCTATCGACTTATCCATCTACCTATCAATATATCAATCAATCAATCCATCAACATATCTATCAATCTATCAATCTATCAATCTATCAATCTATCAATCTATCAATCTGTCAATCTATCAATCTATCAATCTATCGATCTATCAATCTATCAATCTACCAATCTATCAATCTATCAATCTATAAATCTATCAATCTATCAATCTATCAATCTATCAATCTATCAATCTATTAATCTATCAATCTATCAATCTATCAATCTATCAATCTCTCAATCTATCAATCTATCAATCTATCAATCTATAAATCTATCAATATATCAATCTATCATTCTATCAATCTATTAATCTATTAATCTATTAATCTATTAATCTATTAATCTATTAATCTATTAATCTATTAATCTATTAATCTATTAATCTATTAATCTATTAATCTATTAATCTATTAATCTATTAATCTATTAATCTATTAATCTATTAATCTATTAATCTATTAATCTATTAATCTATTAATCTATTAATCTATTAATCTATTAATCTATTAATCTATTAATCTATTAATCTATTAATCTATTAATCTATTAATCTATTAATCTATTAATCTATTAATCTATTAATCTATTAATCTATTAATCTATTAATCTATTAATCTATCAATCTATCAATCTTTTAATCCATCAATCAATAAAACAATCTTTCAATCCATCCATCAATCAATCAATCTTTGACTCAATCTTTGAATCAATTGATATAAAAATTTAGTAAACAAAAAAAAGTGTCGTGACAACTTTTCGTAAGAAAGTGTCGTGACAACTTTTTGTAAGAATTTTTTTCCGTCTAGAACCCTTTCACAACGCGCGATAAGGAACTTCGTTCCAATAATGTTGTATTATACAAAGAATAAAAAAGGATTTTCCAAAATTCCCCACCCTAGGTTGACTGGTAGAGAATGCCTAAGGCATTAAGTCCGCCTTTGTACTTTTGTGTTGCATGAAGTTTTAATAAATAAATAAATATTGAGTTGAAACGGGGGCCTAAGTTTGTCTTGTATTGAGAAAACTACTGCACGCAGGCGAAGTCGTTGACAGAAACTAGTTAGAAATTAAACCACTCATGTTTGAATTGAAAAGTTGAATATGGAAGCAATTATTATGTTTTCTATTTATTAATCGCAATTTGTTACATACAAGTCTTGACATCCACCAACCCGCACTAGGCCCGCGTGGTGGATTACGGCCCATTCCCTCTCCTAGAGAGGAGGCCTGAGTCCCAGCAGTGAGAACATTAAAAAGGCTGATTATGGAGCGTCCAACCCAAGATACATTTCCATACAGTCGCTCTTACATGATTTATCATCATCATCATCATTTCAGCCGAAAGACGTCCACTGTTGGACATATGCCTCCCCCAAACGTCGCCATAATGCCCGGTCCTGTGCTTTTCGCATCTTTTCTTACGTGATTACGACGTTAAAACCATAGTTGGAATTAGGTAGAGTTATTCATGTACTTGCATCGAAATATTGATATTAATATGGATCTTCCCGGGATTTCTGACGAAAAATCCCGTGTGGTCAACAATATTACAAATAAATAAAAGTAAAAACCTCAGAGATAGATAAGACAAATAAAACAAAGATAATTGATTAACAATTTTTATTTTGTACAAACGTACAGTTTTTGAGTTTATCGCGAATAGATAGACAGACGCCAGTAGCGGTAGACGCAGTAGAACATTGCACAGATAAAATAAGTTCGTACAGGAATCAATTTTATTTTTATTTGTTTTTATCAAGTTTAACTGACCTTGCTAACTCAAAAGTTATAGTTACACTCACCAAAGCGGACATCCCAACCATACGTACAAAGCGCTTTGGGAACACATTCATAATGCGTATCTACGGCTAAGGAGTGGAATTCCCTGCCGGAGTCTGTGTTCCCTGATAGCTACAACCTAGGGGTCTTTAAGTCAAGAATGAATAGGTTACTTCTAGGCAAGCGTGCTCCATCGTCGGCCACATCATCGCTTACCATCAGGTGAGATAGTGGTCAAACGCGAGCCTATCAATAATAAAAAAATAGCGTAGCTCTCTTTGGAGAAGAAATTCCAAGGCGAGTGTAATCACGGGAAACAGCTAGTATCTGACCACTATATATTAAGTAGGTACTGTCATCGAATCTACACGTGTGTGAAAGTATCCACTCATCCAAGGAACTGGGTGGAAAATCGATCGTTAGGCGAGTGTGAAACTTGATAAAACCGTTTAGGAAAAAACAGCTGTTCTTCCTTAAATTGTAAATAGATATTATGGACTAGTTTCTTGCAGTGAATTCGCCCGCTATTAGAACATAGGTTTTTCCATACAAAACTTTGGACACCCATTTTATCATCTTAGGGGGTGAATTTAGGAAAATCCCCTCTTAGTGTCGTCGCACATGGGCCACATGCCACAGCCACAAACACCGCCGGGAGGAGCTAGAAGCGGCCACAAAGGAAGCTGAAGCGCGCGACACCCACTTGTGGCTGTTAGCTGCTGCTTTTTTAATCCATATCATAATGGACTCTGACGAAGATGGTTGCGACGAGTTGCGTGTGACGGCGTTTTATATCGGCGTTTAGTGGCCGGTTCTGGCCACAAGAATCTAGCCTCGGTGATTTGTAGCATGTGGCGGCTACCGGCGGCAACCGTGTGCAGTGAATCCATATAAAATGTAGGTATGAAACCTACAGGAAATATGCTGGTGGCGGCGTTTTGTAGTAGTGGTCGGTGGCCCGTGTGCGGTGACTGTTAGTTTAAATTTCACGTTCCTAATCCCAGTAGTTTCGGCTGTGCGTTGATATGTCAGTCAATTAGTTTTTCCTTTTATATATATAGATTATTTTTCAGAAGAACGCGTTAATTAGTGGTGCCTGGCTATTTTCAGCCCCGCGTTCAAGTTTGAGGTTGGGGTTAACTCTAATGACGTCATCAAAGTAGATAATCTACACTCATTTTTGAACGCGAACGTAGAGTTCAACTGTTAATGTCATTTATGGCCGCTTACACCAACCTACCCTGCTCGGAGTTAGAGTTAAATGGGTTAACTCTAGGGTAGGTACTCGAGTTATAAAAGAACGACCCGGGGTTGCAACTCGAAGCATTTTTGAACGATTGGAGTAGCGACTCTACCCTACTCTGGTTATTTTTGAACGCAGCCCCCCCTAGCGAAGTTACAATCGTTTCGTTCACGCCGAACGCCTCGAGTAGGCCACGCCTCCGATTCCTTTGTTCTGACCACGTGACTGAGCGTTGAGATGACGTAACACAAGATCTGCTTAGCTTGAGACCATACGGCGTTGTGTGAAAGTTGTGGAATATTATTATTTTTGCGGGAAATAATTTGCAATCGCAGCATCCTTCTCGCTATCTATCTCATCCACTCTTTATCTTGAAAGTTGGAAAATCTAAAGCTTCGCTACTACAAGGCCTATTAATGGCTATGCTAAACTAGTTTTCTTTGCAGCTTGCCTGCCGTGGCCTTCCGGCAGGGAACTTGCTGTATTTCTGGGAAGAAAAGAATAGTTAGGTTAGCTAGCTCGTTAAGCTTCAAAGAGTTGTCAGCAAAATTTACGGAGCCCTCTATGGACGATACCTACCAAGGCTGCGGGAATGCAGAGAGCAATTGAAGAAACACCGTGGGGTTTAGTCAGTAAAAATTTGACACACCCTTTCACTCCACTCAGACAACAAACAAAGCTCTTCAAGTTGAGGACCAGAACAATTTAACAAACCTACCCCATTTCCCCAAACAAAACCAAGACAAAGAACCCCAAACAAAAAAAAAACGCGGAAACAATATAAAAATCAATTTACACAGACATTCGCACTACGATCTACGAGATCAACAGATAACATAGGTTTAATTACGGCTATAAAACAGGCGGGCTCTTGGGCAACGTCTTAAACGCTCATTAAAGACCATTACGCCGAGCTACGGTCCGCGGAGCGATAAACTGTGAAGAACGGAGAATACTGGCGGAGAATGGAACAAATGGAGAAGTGAGACACAGAGTAGGGACAGATGGTTAGCACATACAGCGAGCGAAAGGCACGCACACATTGACGAGTCCAGCGATTACAAGCGCACTCAATCTGTCTAGACAATAGTCAGGGTTTCTCAAATGTATGGCCTCACGGACCCCCTGTTAAAGCCATTAATAGACTGCGACATTCTTACCTTTTCTTCTTCTTTCACTCCGGGTGGAGACTTTTATTGATTAAAACTTACACTTTCCGAGAATCATGGTAAATTCTTCGAACAATCCCCCAGTCCTGGCAAGGAACCTCCAAACCTGAGAGGGTTTAGAGGTTCGCAGTCTGTTTCTGAAAGAGAAAATAATAAATTGCCAATTGGAAACCTTACCACAGAGTATTTTCAGCGCCTAGACGCAACCACTAATATTTTCTATCTCATTTTATAGTAAGCGATGATGATTGTAAACGTCAATGGAGGACGCTTACCTAGATGTAACCCTCTTTGTTTTGTTTTGTAAATCATCATGGATGTCCTCTGCCCTGCCTACTACTATCTACAGGTACCTAACAGACGTATGACGTACGGACGGAAATCCTAAACAATTATCGATCGCGAGTGAATCTGTACTTGCTGTACGAGAACCGCATGTATGTGTAAGTGTGTTTTCTCTCGCAGTATAGACCGGCCTTCTGCACCTATCTATTCTGTGGCACTGAACAATGGTAGGATTCGATTTTCGATTGTGTGACAAAGCGTTGTCTGGTTGGTGATTGGTTTAGACAGTTGTGAATCGTAGGGGGAAGGGGTCAGTTTACTGGACTTATGTTTTTATTGATATCAGGTATTGTTTGAGAAGCTGATTAAGATAGGTGATTTAGTGTTCAATGCGCTGAGATGTTGGTTTAAGGTTGATAATTTCTTGAATCGAACTGAAGGTACCTTTTGGGGTACGCTGTTGATTAGTGCAAAGAAGAAAAATCGCACGCTTCTGAATTTGGGATGCATTAAGGTCTGTTTTACATATCATGGGTAGGATGACAGCAGAACGCAAATATGCACCTTTAAGATGAGAGGCAGATTGCATGCACAGGCAGATTGCATACTTGATTCCGCCATCTCCTTTTTACCATCAGATACCCCAACATACGGCGAATATCCATCCTTACGTTGTTGAAACTTCAACGGTCCGGACTAAGCATTTCGCTTCGTCGTTTATACCACGTACATCGAAGGACTGGAGCAATTTTCCTGCTGCGGTCTTTCCGTCCAACTATAATTTAGGTGCCTTCAAGGCTAGAATGAATAGGCTCTTAATAAACTAGTGCGCCTCACCATCAATGATTGCATCACTGCTTATCATCAGGTGGGATCGCAGTCAAGCACTGGTTTATATCAATTAATAAAAAAGAAAGGGAAAAGGATTGGAGCTACATTGTATGAATCTCTCTCTCTCTCACTCCATCCTATAGTACTTAATTGTAGAATAGTGTAATAAAACTTAAACATGACATTAATATTGATATCCTACCTTTTTCAGGATTGTAAATCATCGAGTAACTTCTTCCTCTATGGGTAAAGTGAGAGGTAGTGTCAGACTTATTTTAACTGAAACTGGCTCCAGTTCTTTCAGTTACCTTTTGTGTTCAAGGGTCGTGGTGTCTTTTTTAAACCAACCCTTTGTTATCCTACCTCTTTTTTGCCTACGGGGGCGTGACGATTGTTTCTACTTTCACCACCTCCGTCGCTCACATTACTGTTTCGTGGAAAGAGGTGTTGATAGGATAGAGGTTCTTGCCTGAGGACAGAAATATTAATATCAAAACCAGAGAGAAATGAATAGGTAATTGAATATTTCAGCTCTGCTTCTTTCCAATTTAAACACAAGTTAGCTGCTAGCTATTACTAGAAGCCAATGAAATCCACAGTTCAGTATCTCCTATATATCTATACATACTGTAGCGACATCTATGACGTCACATAAGAACTAATCCTGCATCGCGCAATCAAAGTTCTCCGCGCGTTTAGAACATATAGAACAGCCCGAAATCATCTATCGGGCAGTAGTAGCCCACCAGACATAACATCCGTCTGGTCGGAGGATCCTCCCTTTTCAAAGGAGGTTTGCGGGGACTTTACTCTCTGTTCCGCATACCTCCAAACATACTACATATATATAAATATAATGGAAGTGTTTTTATTTTGGATAGGCTCGCGTTTGCTATCTCACCTGATGGAAAGCGATGATGTGGCCGACAATGGAGCACGCTTGCCTAGAAGCAACCTATTCACTCTTGACTTAAAGACCCCTAGGTTGTAGCTATCAGGAAACACAGACTCCGGCAGGAAATTCCACATCTTAGCACAAACACAATGCACAATGTTTTCCCAAAACGCTTTATACGTATGGGTGGGATGATTACCATGTATCGGTGGCGCAACGCCGTACGTCTTGTGGTCGGATTGTGGTGCAATTCCAATGCATACTCCCCGAAATGTAAACGATAGAAAACCGACAGGCCAGCAACTTGCCGTCGATGCTCAACTCAAGACTTTGGAGTTTTGACTTGACAAGTGCGTCATTGCTAATGATTTTCTTGGCTCGCGCAACAATCGACTCTAGTGCATCAAGCTGGTATTTAGCAGACCCATCCTAAAGATGAGAGCAGTACTCCATACACGATCGATCTTGCTCTTGACAGAGGTTGAGCAGCTGTTCTGGCGCGTCTCACCCTTGCTAAGATCCCCAATTTTTTGGCAGCCAGTTGAGCTTTTGCCTCGACGTAGGAGCGGAAATTGAGGGTAGACGAAAACATTACCCCAGGAAGCTCAAGGTGGTCGGTTTTTGGCACGGTCACATCCTGGAAAGATGGAGCCGGGTAATATCAAAATAACAGTTTTGTACTAAATGCATATGAAAGTATTTTAAATAGATATCTATAACAAAAGGAAAGTACAATTTTTATAATTCTTGTTTGTTAGTTCAGGCTAATCCTCGAAACAGCTGGACCAATTTTGCCTGACTTTGGTTATAAGCAGTCATTTGGGTTACTTAATTTTTATATAAAAAAAGGAATTGGGGTTCCGCTCAAAAAAAAGTTGTGACTAAATGGCATTGTACTGTTTCGCAAATTTAATGCACCAGCTAAGCAAAATGCAAATTTTTAAATTAATGCTCCCAACACATCACCTTTTCCAACGAATACGACGCTCGCAACCCACAAGTTAACAAGTACTTACCATTTTCTACGACTTCGAAATTCTTCAAAGAAATGTGATCTAAGCAACACTTACGTATATTTACGTCTTCGTACTAGTTTCACATCCCATAAAACTGCGGCCACAACTAATTACCAACACTTTAGAGGTACTAAAAAGGTACAAAGCAGTATTTTCCTCTTCTAACATTAACGACTAGGCCATTCCCTGCGGCTTCATTCCTTAGATAATCTACAGAAACTGCAATTTCCCCGGAAAAATAAAAACCTGTGTTTTAACATTCAAATCAGTCTAGCGACATCTATGACGTCACATAAGTTTTAAAACTACGAAATCCTGTATCACGCAATTAGAGTTCTCCGTGCGAATTGAACATATACAACAACCCTAAATCATCTCTCGGGCAGTTACCCACACCAGACATAACATCTGTCTGATTGAAGGATCCTCCCTTTTCAATGGAGGTATGTGCGACTTTCCACTCTGTTCCACATACCTCTAAAATAGCTTAGCAAAAAATACTCGTAAGTTGTTTAGTGTTTAGTTTTGTAGCTTTCTGTCAGTTTAAAATTTCCCTTTTCTCAAGATGCCATTCGGCTGCAGGTTGCGGATGCAGGCAGCACATGCGGCGGCTGCACGAAGCTGGCTGCAGCTGCAAGTGCAGCCGAGCTTTGGCTGCGAGTGCTGCAGCCGCAATCGATCGTAGGCCAGTAGTGCTGCGGCTGCAAGTCCAACCTGTTTAAAGTTTTATTCTATTCTATTCTATTCTGTTTAGACCAGTCCGAAATAATCGCTACTCGGAGTTGATAGCGCTCATATTGGATTGATTCGTAGATTTGCGACTGGCAGCACGTGCAGCCTGCCTCGGAATCACTCCCGGCTGCGGCATGTGCTACTTGAATTTGCAGCCTGCATGCGCAGCCTGCATCCAAGGTTCGTATGGCACCTTTGTCTGTAAAGTTGTTCGTTATATTGATAACTAGTTTCTGCCAGCGGGTTCGCCCGTTTCATCCCCTTAGAGGGTGAATCTTGAAAAATCATTTCTTATGTCATAAAAAGAAAGTCTTGTGCAAAATTTTACTTAGTCAGAAGGCTTAAAGTCACTCAAAGGGCAATGGAAAAGGTTATGCTCGAAGTTTCCTTGCGTGATAACATCAGAAATGAAGATATCCGCAGGAGAACCAAGGTTACAGACATAGCTCAATGAATCGCCATCAAACTTAAGTGGTTGTGGGCAGGGCATATTGCTCGCAGAACAGATGGTCGATAGGGACGAAAGATTCTGGAATGGCGGCCACGTACCGAAAGATGCAGAGTTGGAAGGCCTCCCACAAGGTGGACCGATGACTTGACTTCCATCGGACTACGATGGATGCAAGACGCACAGGACCGTTCGTTGTGGCGACACTTGGGGGAGGCCTATGTCCAGCAGTGGACGTCTATCGGCTGTAATGATGATGATGATGATGATATTGTATATTGTGGATACAATAGGAATCAATTAGTGACTAATTAAAACATCCGTTAAACTTGTAAATTAGAGCTTACTTATTGGTTATGCTGATTCTATCGCGATAGATTCATTTTTTCTGCTGACTGTTGCATTTCTGAGCCCATCTTTTTCCTGCACACTTACCTATCGCCCTTGTGTACGTGAGAGAGACTGAACTACCCGCATAATCGAATTTCTATGTATTCCCCGCAACTTTAATGGCCGTAAATAAAATTCTTGCTTACTGACTGACCTGGTCGTGTTGCAACTCTCAATAAAAATAAAAAAAATCGTGTGAAATTTGGTGTTTGTGTCCTGAAAACTGTATCATCGTGCCTGCTGAGCTATGCCAAGGTTTACCAGGTATGGTGCAAACCTTCCTTTTAAAAGACGAGTCACTCTGATCTATCTTTTACCATGACTTGTCAACTCCACATCGTGCACCAACCGAATTTCTATATATAATAGTTAAATTAGCTATTTGATTCGTTTTTTATTCTGAATTAAATGATCCTATTATTATATTAATTTGGATTTTCACTTTATTTTATTTTAGTTATATCAATTTCAGTGATTTATAAAGTCAACCAGGTGGCCCCTGAGCTACTTGACAAATACCATGTCTTTAAAATCATCGCTATTTCAGTGCGAGAGTTATACGCTCAGTCAGACTGATACGCTTTCTTTCTCACGCCATATTCTTTATTCGAAAGTGTTACCGCGGCCCTGGAAGGCAAAGGGCAACTGAGGGAATACGGGTTTTTTTCGGATGGGAAATCATCTAATGACATCCGACGCTCTTGGGCGGAGCGGGAGATAGTGTCAGACTTTTACTGAATAAAAACCCACTCCTGTTCCTTTTTTTGCCATTTTTCCAGGGCCCCGGAGATCTCTTTCGCATCACCCGTGGCTCCAGTAGGCTTCGACCCTGCTGGGCCCCTTCGGTTGCTGACATCTCCTTGAGGCGCGCGTCGAATACTACGCGCCGTCGACGACTTGGGCTCGGTCCGGACAGTTACCGGACGATCGGACGGCGACCCACCCATTGCTCGCCGTCTGCAAGCCCGTGCCTACGGCGGAAATCGGGATCGGAATCCCGGCGGCGGTTGGGGCGTGAAGACCGTTGCCCCACGCAATCGGCCGCCTCCTTTGCTAGCATCCATAGCATTAGCATAGCTTCGCACAAGGAGGCAACCGCCTGCCACTCCACCTCGCTCCGGAACATGGCCTGTACCAAGGCCCGGCGCGAGAGATCGCTGCCGCCAGTCGCCCTCACGAGGACACGGTGGTGCTCTGCCCAAGCGGGGCACACCTCTACCGTATGCTCCACCGTGTCCGTGTCCCGGAATACTGGTGGGATTTAGTTAGTAAAAGTCGGTTTGTCAGACTTTTGCTCTTTCTCTAGAGTGGGTGGAATTTTTTAATGATTTATCACCTAAAAATTAAGGTTACCTGTGCAAGAAGAGCTTCATCTACGATATTTCCGTGATAATAATTAATATTCTGTCAAATTATAACATTTATAAAGGCCCTTAGAAACAGTAGTCAATAAGGAAAGAAGAAAGAAATTAGGTTTATTACATCGGAATGTAATAAATGTACAGTCAGCACCAGCAAACGGGTTGTCGTAATTTCTTTGCGTTTGTAAAGGTGTTGCCACCCGTTTTAGATGTGAAGTAAAATGCTGGTCGGTATGTCAATTTTGCCGCAATCAGTAAACTGCTGGTCGACTCTTCGCGTGATCTGCCCTGCGTTCAAAAATAACCAAAGTAGAGTAGAGTCGCTACTCCAACCGTTTTTGAACGGTTGGAGTAGCGACTCTACTCTTCGAGTTGCAACCCAAAGTCGTTCTTTTATAACTCGAGTAGCTACCCTAGAGTTAACCCAACTAACTCTAACTCCGAGCAGGGTGAGTTGGTGTAAGCGGACATAAATGACACTAGCTTGACATTGACAGTTGAACTCTACATTCGCGTTCAAAAATGCAAGCGTAGAGTATCTACCCTGATGACTTCGGTCAACGAATCAGTATTGCTATCCAACGTGGCAATGCTGCCAGGTTCTGGACAATTTTCCCAATGACATCGATATGGATGAATTTTTTGATGCCCACTAAATTTATTCTCTACCCGTTTGTACATATTATTATTTTCAAAGCTATAAAATTTGTTAGTTTATATGTATATAAATATTTATATAATTATATGATGTTATTCATTAACAAATAAATGTTTATCAAAAGTCGACCAACAGCAATATTTTTTTTTCGATTTTGAAAGAAAGAAAGAAAGAAAAACAGTTTATTTTTATTTTGCCGCCATAAGTGGCAATTTAAATAAAAATGAGACTGGTTCTTGTGATCTTTATCTTGGTGATCTTTAGCTCTACGGACATAAATCCGTTAATTAATCCCTTTTTTAGGTGGGAAAGCATCAAATAACGTCTTCCGCTCTGTGTGGAGCGATAGGGAACATCAGACTTTTACTGACTAAAACCCATCTGTGTTCCTTCAGTTGCCTTTTGCGTTTCAGGACCGCGGTAATTCTCCCAAACGTTCCCGCAGAAAATTTTCAATTTTGGTGTTGATTATGAATACGTGATACTTATACCAGTCTGTCTCTCCATGTTGCTATGGAAAAGGCAAAGTTTGTTATTATCGTAATTATAATGAGATTGTTGTGTCCTACTACCTGCAGTGCAAATGTCATCTATCCTTCCATCCAGGGTTTTAGTCAGGAGAAGTCTGACATTCCCTGTCGCTTCACCATAGAGCGAGAAAAATCATTTGATGATTTACTACGTCATAAAAAACCGGCCAAGCACGAGTCGGACTTGCGCACGAAAGTTTCCGTACTGTCCGTAGCAAAAAAACGGCAAAAAAAATCACGTTTGTTATATGGGAGCCCCAGATAAATATTTATTATGTTCTGTTTTTTGGTATTTGTTGTTATAGCTGTCTTCCTGTCCAACTATAATTTAGTTGTCTTCAAGGCTAGAGTGAATTGGCTCTTAATAAACTAGTGCGCCTCACCATCAATGATTGCATCACTGCTTACCATCAGGTGGGATCGCAGTAAAGCACTGGTTTATATCAACAAAAAAAAAAAAAAACAACTGTCTAGCATCATGGTTCATGACAAATATAGCCTATATATCTAAAGCCTGGTGACAGACCAACAGACAGACGGACGGACTGCGGAGTCTTAGCAACAAGGTCCGGTTTTACAATTACTGATGACAGACTGGCCTGTTGGTTTAGTGGTTAGTGACCCTGACTGCTATGCCGGAGGTCGTGGGTTCGATTCCCACCCAGGACAAATGCTTGTGTGATGAGCACGATCATTTGTTCTGTGTCTGGGTGTAATTTATCTATAATATGTATGTATTTAGAAATATATAAGTATGTTTATCAGTTGTCTAGTACCCATAACACAAGCTCTGCTTAGCATTATTCTCTTTATTCCTTGTAAACACATATAAATTACATTTTTAAATATTTTTTTTAAACAACATCATACAAAAAAAAACATTATTATTATATTATTAATTTAGGTACGGAACCCTAAAAACTAAATCTTTTTGCATAAAATTCCTTCAACCAGCAATACATATCGCAAACAGATCCGACACCAACCGCGTTGAACATTACAATAATTCGTCAGGGGCCCCGTGTGAAATATTTGTGTTTAAAAATTAATCCCTGTCAGACAATATTTATATGGCCAGCAGAAACAGTAGTAACCCTTACAAAATATCAATTGGGGCGGCAGCCTGTCGTTTTTTATAGCAAAGTCTGTAAAACATTGGTGTAGCGTGTGTAAAGGGCCTTATGCCCGCTTGACACGCGAACGTACACTTGTAACAAAAAGTGATTTAGGTAATTTTTCTGGCAGTTTCCTATTAACTCGTAATATGTGCCATTTACTACTACCTACCGGTTTTATGTTTCCCTTTACATTTAATGTTATGTACTTAAATGGCGAAATCGCTGTTATATTTTTGGGTAACCCCGTTATTGTGTTTTTTTTGGTAAACTCTTATTTATGAAAATGTTTTTCGAGTGGTGCTGATATTTGGGGTTTAGTGTTACGGTTTTTTAGTCGTAAAATGTTGTGGTAGATTGTTCTTTACGTAAATGGTTTTTCCTAGAAAAATATATAGAACATGACCAAACAGAGATGGACTAATAAAGTGATAATGATTTATTTTTTAATTTGCTAAATTACAATTGCTTCATTTGTATAGTTAAATTTTTATTTGGCACAAAAAATAATAATTCAGTTACTTAAGTAGTTTTACAGGTGAGTTTTCGTCAAAAAAAAAAACCTCTGTAGGTTATTCAGCCAAAAATGGCATTACTTAAAAAACTAATAAAATCGAAAACAAAACACTGCTACATCTACGGCTAATTACTGCCATATCCTCCGCAGCACAAAGAAACGACATTATTACGACAACCATTTCTGCCAGTTCTTAGAGATGAAAGATCGCACTTCGTTTTACACTCATAGTTACTAATTGATTTTAGTAGTCTATGACGATCAAATAATAACTACAACGTCTTTATTTAAGGGTCATTTACACGGATAGTTTTTTTTTTGCTAGGTAATTTTATTGAAAAAGACAAAGTTAACATGCTTTTGAAACTTGAAACTCGCATATGCTTAAAATATTTCTTTTAGCTTTTAATCCTCGAAGGCCGATTGTACATACGTCTGTACAGCTTGAATTACCTGAAAAACGCTTAATTGTCGTTTTGTACACACGTTTGTAAGATTTTTTTTTGCCCAAAATTTTGATTTCTATATCTTTGTTTTTCCTAGAAAAATCCAGAAAAAGTATATTTTTTTATATTTTATCTTGGTGTATTACGTAAAAACGCGCAATTACGTAATAATAATACCCCCGGGCGTCCGAGGGGTTAACAACTTGTAAAAATAATAATACTCAAGTAAGTAAACAAAACAAAACAGGTTATAACCTGTTTTTAAGAAATTTAAAATCCCAGTTCGAGACTTACGAGTATTTAAGTTATAACATGAGACCAAATATCACCTGCCGAGATTCTCACATAAATTCTCACCTATCATCATCACCAATTCAGCCGAAAAACTTCCACTGTTGGACATAAGTCTCCCAAGTTTCATCACAACGCATGGTCCTCGAATGTACGTCTCGCATCTATCAGATTCCCGCGACCCTTACGAGGTCATCAGTCCACCTTCTGGAAGGCCTTCAAATACTGTATTATTTGATTCGCGGTCGACATTCCAGAATTTTTCGGTCTCATCTACCATCTGTTCTGCGAGCAATGTGCCCTGCCCACTGCCACTTAAGTTTGGAGATTCTTTGGGCTGTCTGTAACCTTGGTTCTCCTAAAGATATCTTCATTTCTGATGAGATACTCCGAGCATAGCCCTTTCCATTGCCCTTTGAGTGACTTTAAGCCTTCTTATGAGGCCCATTGTCCTCCCTCCTCATCTACTATCTGTTTCTGCAAGCAATGCGTCTTGGCCACTGCCACTTAAGTTTTTTTTTAAATTGATATAAATTAATGTTTGACTGCGATCCCACCTGATGGTAAGCAGTGATGCAATCGTTGATGGTGAGGCGCACTAGTTTATTAATAGCTTATTCACTCCAGCCTTGCAGACACCTAAATTATTATCGGATGGGAAGACCATAGCAGACAAATTGTTCCAGTCCTTTGATATACACTGTATAAACGACGAGACAAAATGCTTAGTCCAAACCGTTTACCACCTATCAACATATAAATTCTTCTCTTACAAAAGGATATTAACCCACTGCATCTTAATTCACGGTAAATACAATTAATAACCCGTTTTAAAAGGTTAATTAAGTCGAACACTTGTCTCCTCGGTTGTACAGGCCTCTTTTATATTTTTTTAAAGGCAACATCGAGCTCGACCGCAATGATGGAGCGGTGTGTTTCTGTTATACTACATTTAAATTTATCCTGATCAAAAGTGTAGTAATTTGTTAACTAGCATTTCTACTATTTTTATAATGTCGGCTTATATTGTCCCATAGCTGGAAAACGACCTCCTTTTTCTCTTTTCAAATCTCAAGACTGTGTCAATGTTTTTTTTTTCTTTTAATTATTATTCCGTTTATTCCTCAACTTCACATAACGTCATCTAGTCTCAAACTAAGCAGAGCTTGTATTATGAATACTAGATAACTGATAAAAATACTTACATAACATTTTTAAAAACGTACAAATGAAACAAACAATCGTGCAACAAAAATTTGTCTTGGGTGGAAATCGAAACCACGACCTCCACCATAGCAGTCAGGGCCACTAACTACTAGGTCAACAAGCCAGTCATCAGTCAGATTAGTATTGTTTACATTTTTAAATACTTACATCTCATAATATAATAACATAAAAAAATAGTACTTACCCCACCAAAAAGCAATGTTAATGTATAATTATAATTGTTGGTAAGGTCACATTTGACTTTTATCTGACCTGATGAAAAGCACTGACCTAATGCACTCTTGACTTAAAGACTCCCCCCCCCCCCATGATAAAGCTCTAAGCCCTAAGGAAACATGGAACGGCAGGGAATTCCACTTCTTAGCTGCACGCACTGAAACCTGAATATATTCCCAAAATATGTTGTGCATATGGGTTTTTTTAAGATGGGGAATTCATCCAATGATTTTTCCAGCTCTAGGGTGGAGCACCATACCTGTGTTGTTTCTTCACCCCCCCCCCCCCCCCGACCCCGGGTTTCTCTTTTGGAAGTCGACTCATGGCCCCAGTAGACTTTCGGCCCTCCTTGGCCCTTACGGTTTTTATGATATCTGTTGTGCATATGGGTAGGATGTCCATGCACTGATGGCGCATTGCTTTTGTGTTGTTTGCTGTTGTGATCCAATTCCTCATGATGGGCAGTCTAGTTCGTATCGTCATCTTTGCCTGGGTGTTCCACGGCGTTGCTCTCTGTTATTCGGCAACGATGTCAAATTATTCCAGATATCATCTGTTATTAGAATATGTTGCACCCGAATTCTGATGAACTCAAAAAATATATTTATTAATGACTAGCTTCTGCCAGCGGTTTCGCCCGCATCAAAATAGGTTTCTCCATACAAACTTTGGACTCCCGTTTGGACCTTGGCGGGTGAATTTTGCAAAATCCTCTCTTAGTGCTCGCCTACGTCATAAAAGGAAACCTGATGCAAAATTTCACGTTCCTAATCCCAGTAGTTTTGGCTGTGCGTTGATATGTCAGTCAGACAGTTTTTGATTTTATATATATAGATGACGAAGCGGTATGGTCTAAGATGGATTGTATGAAGATTGATATGAAAGGAAAAGGAGTTAGTGATAGCATGACGGGTGACAAGATAGAATGGAAGAAAATAAGACGGGACAACGGTAGGAAGATGATCATGATCTGTCATTAGACATAGTTAAGTATTTCTATTAGTTATTTATTTATTTCAATCAACATTGTATCATATAATTAGATTCAAATAATAATAATTGTTATTATTTTGATTTTCTCTTTTGAAAATGGAACGCTGTCGTCTTCTTCCCATTTACATGGATGACTTACTTTTCTTTACTTAATTGATTTGTTCGTCTTGTAAAGTGAGGCATAGCCTAATCAGCCTTTTAATGTTCCCACTGCTGGGACTCAGGCCATCTCTCTAGGAGAGGGAATGGGCCGTAATACACTACATCGGCCCAGTGCGAGTTGGTGAATGTCTTCGAATTAAAAGTAAAGCGGGGGGAGGTTGTAAAATCCGTGGGTACCCAACTCTCGGATTCCATAAACTTGAAATCCCTCTCTCCAACCGAAACCTATAAGTATTTGGGTTTGTCAGAAGCATTAGGTACCAATGCTACTGAAATGAAGCAATCATTGAGGGAACGCTTCTTTGACCGCCTGAAGAAGGTTCTTAATAGCCTTCTGTCAAATGGAAACAAGATGTGTGACTTCAACGGTTGGATCATACCGGTATTGATGTACACTAATAGTGTACTCAAATGGACTCAAACGAACACAGCCGCGAAGTATGCAGTTTCAGGGAATATTTCCTAGCTGCGGACGGGGGTATGCATCAAGATGTAGTGGCAGTGAACAAGGGACTCACCCCGCTCGCCTTGGCTAACGAGTACTTGCGCAAATCTGTGGTTCTGGAGACTAACGATCGCATGGAAGTATGGCAAAGTAAGAAACTTAACATTTTTTTCATGGGCGCAATGTAGACTAATTAGCGTCCGTAGCCTGGCTGCGTGTCAGCTGCCTCTTCGGGCAAACCGAAAGTTTTGTCTGTGTAATTATGGGCAAAGTTGTCAATACGAATAACTACCGGAGATTTATTGTGAAGGACGGCACGGTTGACATCTACGGGGCATGTCACCGTCTCGTCTAGCTAACAGGGAATACTTGGATAGACACAACCTTGTAGCCAGAAAAATCCATCAGTAACTTACTCTGAAATACTCTCTTGTGGGATTGCGGCTGGCCTGCACCCAGCAGTAGTTTTCTATGTTGAATCGAATTTAAAAAAAGTTTTTAAAGAGTTTTACAGGTCAAATGGTGAATCAGAAGCTCAGGGTCTCGGCATTTGCGTGACTAAAGTTGTTGTTGAAAACTTGCAATGTAGTTGGGAATAAATTGCCCTATCTTTTCTTAAATGTATTGTGAGGGGTGATGATATCTATTAATGTCTGCGGGTTGACCGGAAGTCTTTTAGGATAGAACGAACCTTTTGTTTTAAGCGAATTAATTTAGTAACTTCTCCGGGCAGTTCTAGAGATAGTGTGAGAATTTTATTGACTAAGACCCATCTGGGTTCCTTCAGTTGCCCTTTGCATTCCAAGGCCGCGGCAACCCTTTTGAACAATTTCAAAGAAGGAAATCTTACTTGTAACATAGTGATTTTTTTTAATGTAGGACAACAACAACCCTTAAACACCCCAATTAGAAAAAAAAATTACAAACATAATTTAAACACTGAAATTTTACTAAGTGCGCATAGGTAATGTTTTTTTAAGAAATTAGTTTTTCTAATTATTATATATAGCAAGCAAATGGATGGAGAGGGAGAGGGAGACCAAAGAAAAGATGGATGGATTGTGTGAAGAGTGATATGAAAGAAAAGGAAGTTAGTGATAGCATGACGAGTGACAGGGCAGAATGGAAGAAAAAAATATGTTGCGCCGACCCCAAATAACATGGGACAAGGGCAGGAAGATGATGATGATATATAGTAGGCAAATAATATGAGAATGACGCATCACTTTGGAAGTGCACCGTATCCATAGCACACACAAACACGTTAGTGACGCAAAAAAGGTTTCAAGAATTTATCAATATAGGTATTTCATATTTTTATCCTAAAATAATCAAGAATAATTTTAGGACAACTCAGGAACAACTATTTTTTAAATTAGTAAGTTTTACCAATTTTAAAGAAAGCTGAAAATATTCAGTAGCCCGTAACACACTATTTTTTGGAGCGAGTTTTATATTTTACATGTTATATTTTGCATAATTAGGTTATAATTTTTATTCTACATAAATGATTTTATGAAAATATCAAATAAAATTAATAATTCGTTTATTTAAGTAGGTGCTAATTAAAAATCATTACTTGACTTTTGCAATAAGTAGCTCAAATCACAATATAATTTTATTCCAAACCCAACGTCTAAAAAAGCAAAGGTTTCTCTTGTATTAAAACAGTATAAAGTACTTGATATACGTGAATCACTATCGTTTAACTCCTCGAAAGTGCCAATAAAGCACCCAAGAATTCGAAGAACTAACACAAGTTTAATCAAGCGAATAATTTCAATTGTTAATTAGCAACAAATTTCTCTGAACCGGCTCACATGCCTTAGTGGTATAAAAATTAAAAAGTGCAATTTAACACCACAGCAGTATGTCGTGTTGTGCCCACATAACACGCAGTGAAGCCTTTAAAACTAATTATTTTTATTTAATTTTATTTATTGAGAGATCCGACACGCGAGAATCGAACCCGCTCGGCGGGAGTCGCCAAACCTGTTACGCGTAAAAGGCAAAAATTTTAATTTATGCACACTGTATACATCTTTCCTCGACACACAATTTTACACCTTATTTTGTCCTTACATTAATTCCAAAGCTCTATGCACTTGCTTAGTTGTTTGAACACATGTGCGCTTGACTGTACTCCTATATGAATACAGCTATCTAAGAAATATATTCAGTTTTAATTATCATTGGTTTTTATTATGTATAAATTTAGTTTTTATGTGTTTCTAGTGAAGTATATGCTAGTTATTTTTAGTATGAAATATAAGTAAGCTTTTCGCATTACTGTGTCGTGGTTTATTGTTCAGAGTTTGGTATTAATTCATGTTATTTTATAGGTTATGTTACATAGAGTAATAGACTAATCGAAGGGATAACAAAGCCACGTTAATAATACATAAATTACTAATAATTTGTGGTCTGTGGATATTTTATAGCTGACTTATAATTAGTATTAGCAATTAATTTTGCTCGTTGGAAACTTTTGTCTAGGTTTACTAAAATTCTATAAATCTTAACTGACTATTATATGTTTTGTTTATGTGACCGGTTTCTCAAGGATGGGTGAAGAACGTAGGTTCGTTGATCTTTCATCTCTTCATAATATATATACGAGTGCCAATATGTAGATCATTCTGATTCATTGAACAGAATAAAAGAGGTTTCTGCCTGTCTTTGGACTACTCTATTGCAAAAAATGATAATATAATAATAATAAATGTAAACTCGGCGATCATTGTACCGATAGTCGTGTCAGCCAATGGCTTAATAGCCAAGAGCCTCGACCAACACCTTAGGAGGCTCGCGTTAGGCGGCTAGATCAAGGGCTTGATCCAGAAAGCGGTACTCCTGGACACGGCTCGTATTGTTTGGAGATTCCTTTCTCTGGAGCCCTGACCGCCGGTGGCTTGGACCCTGTTCCCGATACCGGTGGGACACTATTTTTTATATTTTTATTGAAATATTTAAAAATATAATTTATATGTTTAAGTAATGAATTAACAATAATAATGAGCACAAAGCCGTCTAGTCCCAAGCTAAGCAGAGCTTGTGTTATGAGTACTAGACAACTGATAAACATACATACATATTATAGATAAATTACACCCAGACACAGGATAAATGATCCTGCTCATCACACAAACATTTGTCCTGGGTGGAAATCGAACCCACGTCCTCCGGCATAGCCGTCAGAGCCACTAACCACTAGACCAACAGGCCAGTCAATTGATTAAGTGCAATCTAGACCTAAGTAGATAGCTAGAGGTCTGATGTCTTATGTCTCACTGTGGATTTAGCGGATACTGTGGTCTTAGAACGCAAAGGGCAAATGAAGGAGCAACTTTGAGCAAGTATCTATACTATACAGGAAGCAATAATTTTGTCATTAGCTGTGAAAGCTTAGCTTACCTTAGTCGGCCTTTTAATTTTCCCACTGTTGGGACTCAGGCCTCCTCTCTAGAAGAGGGCATGGGCCGTAATCCCACCACGCGGGCCCAGTGCGGGTTGGTGGATGTCATATGTCTTCGAATTTTGGGTTCTAGGACATGCCGGTTTCCTCACAATTTTTTCCTTCACCTTTTTGAGAGCGGTGGTGATGAAATAAATTGCACAAAGTAATGCGCCTGGCTGGGTTTTGTACACGCGACCTACAACTCGTAAGTTAGGGCCGTTACCACGCTCGGCCACCACTGCTCTCGTGCAAAAGTAGAAGCTTGTAATTAGCAATTAGTTATTTTTTATTGTCATTATAATGTTATTAGTCCGTAAGCTTTCCTAAAATGTGAAAAATAAAATAAATAAATAGGTGGGTTTCAGTCAGTTAATATCAGACACATCCTCTCGCTCCACACTAGAGCGAAGTCATTTGACGGTTTACTACCTCAAAAAAAAACCTAAGTAGCCAAAACTAAAAGCTTTTCTTTTAACTTTAAAAAGCTCTTTTTTCCAGCTTAGATTAAGTACCTATTTGTTTTTGTTTTTTTTTTATGTTACTAACACTAGTTCTAAATTTAAATTGTTACTAACACGATATGGCAAGTTCCGGAATGAAACGTATTATTATTATTATTATTTTAATAGAAAAAGTTTTTGTAAACTTTATTTTTAATGGTTTATGAGGAATGATTGGCTGCGGAACTAACCTGAACCCCTAGCCAAGTTACAACCGTTTCGTCTCGATTCTCTTTTCGTTGATCGCCTCAAATCGGCCACGCCTCCTATTCCTTTGTTCTGACCACGTGAGTGAGCGTTGAGATGACGTCAGAGTAAAGGAATCAGAGGCGTGGCTGACTCGAGACGATCGACGAAAAGAGAATCGAAACGACACGGTTGTAACTTGGCTATGGGGGCTAAATAGTTATCGTCGCACTGGAACGCAAAGGCCAACTGTAAAAACTCAGGTGGGTATTAATCAGTAAAAATGTGTCTTTTCCTCTTGTTCCACCTGAAGCGGGAGAAGATATTTGATGATTTCAGTCAGAAGTTTCTTTAATATTTTTGCATTTACATGATGAGAAAGTAGAATTGTTCTAAAATTATCTCAAATCTAAAGGTAGATAAAACAGTTTTATTAAAAAAACATCGTCGCCTTGTCGCATCCTGTCTGTTTGCAGGCCCCTTAAATAACCCCACATTGTACTTATAAGTGAGCATTCTGATATATTTATCTCTCCACGATCTATATTAGCGTTGTTCTTGGAACCTTGTGAGCGATACCCCCGGTGTATATACATGTACATATACAAGTGTGTATATTTATAGGTATATGTAACGAATTGGAGCCGGCGGCGAGTGCAGTTGAAAAGCGGCTTCCTACAGACCGGGCACCAGTTGCGAAAGCGGGTAGATTCGAGAAAGGAAATGGAGAAGGCATTTATAGTATTTTATCAATGTATTTTTTTAAAACACCCTTTTTATATGGGATATCAACAAATAACTTCGGTTTAAAGGGTGTTAAAGTTTTTATCGAACGAAGTCGCTGGCAAAATGCTAGCTAGCCATAGAATTCTATAAAAGCTATACAAGTCTATTCCATTCCATTCCATTCCATTGCATTCCACTCCATTCCATTCCATTCCATTCTATTTTAAAATCCTTTTGGTCTTGATCCCGGTTGTCATTCGTAGATCTTTGACAATCCTTACAGGTAGTCAAACGCCAAAAAGTCTGACCATAAGTATAGATTGATGGTCACTGGTACTGGGCAACACGATACTCCTTGGATATCCAAGGTGTATCGTTTTGCTCAGTAACTGGGTTGTGGAGATCTGATACGCAGTCGTTCCATATGAAACACAGGTATTCAGCCACATCTGGATAGACCGGAAGCTGATGCCAAGCTAGTTGAGAAAAGGCTCTTGATTCTTTATTTCTTATAAATTTTACAGACACTAGAATTATTATACCACATCCAATCTGCCCGAATCCTAGCGCCAACATTGGCCACATAATTACCGATCGGCTACGCGCGACGCCGACCGATCCTCCCAATAATAGCATTACGCTAATTACGATAATGCTCTGCATGTGTGCGCTTTTATACCTCCCTATCCCAGCAGGTCTCTCCAGGTATATACCTAAGACAGAAAATCATCTTAGTAGAAACTATTTTTAGGATATTAAGGAGAACACATTTATTGTGCGTAAAGCTAAGGAGTGGAATTACCTACCCAGAGTCTGTGTTTCCTGTTGGCTACAACCAAGAGATCTTTAAACTCAAGAGCGAATTGGTTACTAAGTGAGCGTGTTCCATCGTCAACCACATCATCGCTTACCATGAATGACGCGAGCCTCAATACTCAATACTTTATTGCATTCCATATTATGTACATAGGTGGTATAAAATGTGTGTGAGTGTTTAACCCAGAAATAACACATAGGAGAGTGTTTAACCCGAGAATGACACTTAGGAGAGTGTTTACCCCGGGAATAACACATAGGAGAGTGTGTACCCCGGGAATAACACATAGGAGAGTGTTTACCCCGGGAATATGCGGTTTTTGAACATTTTTCGACTTTCTCAGCAGCAGCTAGTACTTAATTTATGAGATTCAAAATATGAGAATCAATTTGTGAATAATTAAAACAGCCACTGAACTCCACTCGAAAAAATCCCGCCAAAAACTCCCGTTAACGCGGTTAAAGTGTAATCAATTTGTGAACGTATTCCTATATGGTTAGGGTTCTGTCTGGATGTTCAAGTGTTCGATAAAACCTGTTTCAGTCCTTAGTTAGACTTAAATCAGATCTTTCTAAATGCAATCGCAAGGATAAGTGAATCAAACGTACTTGACCTCAGCTGTTGGCAGTTTTAAAGCGTCCGTAAGTGACTTCGAGGAGTTAGGTCCTGGCCACATTATCACAGCCATCGTTAACGTGAAGCTTACCGTGTCGTGTACATTTGCACGTCACGTGCCGCGTTATAACACGACACTGCGTTGTTCAAGAGATGCGTCGTCGTCAAAAATTTCACGATCGAGAGATTTTTGTATGACGATGGGCCGATGGGATTGTCATCATCCATCGTACAATAAATTACACTTTCTTAAAATTAAAGTATGAAAGAACGAGCCTCTGTTAACGGCTTCGCCTGCATGAAAGTACAAAATATATAGCCTATGTAAATCAATGATAAAGTAGCATTTTATTGGTGAAAGAATTTTTAAGATCGGTCGAGTAGCACTTGAGTTTTTTCATTACTAGCTGCTCGCTCCGGTTCGTTCCAATAAACTCTATCCTGACGATTACGTTAAAATGTGGCCGCGCCCTTAGGTAGCACGTTGTAGGCACGTCCTGCCGTGCAACGTGTGATGGTGGGGAAATACGAAACCTTTTTACTGTCGCGGGACGTGCTAGAGGGGCATCAGCCTGGGTGCCTTACCCAGAAAAAAAAACCTATTTGTCGGTTCAGGATACCAATCAGAGTTGGTGATCTGCTGTTGTATGTGTGATGAGTGGGTAAGGAGCAATAAACAAACTATTCCAGACAATCCCATCTGATATATTACAATGTAGGCTTTAGTTATTCAATTCACAATGAACTGTGAGACAGTTTCTAAAGCAGTGTCGAGCCGAGCTCCGCTTGACACTGCTCTAGAAACTGTCTGACAGCTGTCAAGCGGAGTTTACGTTACACAACACTACACTTAGTCATTTGTATCTTTTTAATCATATAAACTGGCGGTGGTGGCCGAGTGGTAACGGCCCCGACTTACGAGGTGTAGGTCGCGGGTTCAAACCCAGCCAGGCGCATCACTTTGTGTAATTTATTTCATCACCACTGCTCCTAAAATGGTAAAGGAAAACATCGTGAGGAAACCGGCATGTTCTAGAGCCAAAAGTTCGAAGACATGTGACATTTACCAGTCCGCACTGGGCCCGCGTGTGGATTACGGCCCATTCCCTCTCCTAGAGAGAAGGCCTGAGTGTCAGCAGTGGGAACATTAAAAGGCTGATTATGCTTATGCTTATGCTATAAACTAGTGCTTGACTGCAATTCCACCTGATGATAAGCAGTGATGCAATCATCACTCTAGCCTTGAAGACATCTAAATTATAATCTGAAGGGAAGACCGCTGCAGGCAAATTGTTTCGATCCGACGTTTGGCAGTAAAAAAACGTCGATTTAAAAAGGCGTCGCAGTATTCGCTATGTGCACGACAGTAGCGCCACCTACAATGCGCAACTTTCCGGTATTATGCCAAATAATGACATATCAGTATTTTATTGTTTTCTAGTAAATATAGTAAATTAAAGATAAATAAAAAGACGACAAGTGGTATTTGTAAAGGAATTTGTTATAACAGTGCATAAAATAATGGATATTATTATAAAAACTGGTTTCGAAAGTGTAAAACACAATATTCGTTTCCAGCCTCAAACCGTGTTGAAAGGAGAAAAATTAGTTTTAGCACAACATGTAAGAAATGTTGAAGAGCTACGAAAGAATGGCAATAGTTATTTAATAGGAGCCCACATAATTCGTCAAACATCGGTGACATTAACGCCCTATGTAACAAGTTTAAACGTAAGTACTCTCATAACCTTAAACGTAATGAAACGACGGTTCTCTTTCCGCACAGACTCTAATATTTTATGGTAGGTAACGTACCTACTTTAATTAACAATTATAATTTATTTATTACAGATCAATGATTCTCGTGTTGTCACTGGAGTAAAATGCAGTTGTGTTTATAACCAGAGCGGCAAATGCAAACATGTTGCTGCTATAATATGTTATATTAACATATTATAGCAGCAACATATACCATGGCGACCCATCAACACTAAAATAAGGAAGACAATAATCAATATCTCATAAAATATAGCGCAAATAAAATTGATCATAATTTAAGGTTATTTCGCTTACCTACTTATTTCTTTTTATGGCATCTATCCATTTATTTCTTTGATTTCCAGTCCAATGTAGGAAATATATAGAATTTATACCGACTATTTGTGCCGTTATTTTTGCACTTCACAACACAACAACATCTATTATTAGGCATTTTAAATTTTTTTATTTATTACGAACTTCGTGCAAATTGACTTTACTTTCCCGGATTGTTGCGTATTTCTGCCACGATAAGCGCTGCGATCGCTTCACTATACCCCCACCATATACTTCGCACATAGCGAATAGAGACGTCGTTGCTGACGTGGCTTTCGCACTCAAGCAGGTATTCCACTTCAACAAAACTGTTTTTTTTTTCTTCACATAAATCACTTTATATTTCCCTGTCTTGCTCATCACACGATTGACAACTGACTGCCTTCTAGAACTACGTGCGTAACACAAGAAAGTTATATTATTTCTAGTAGGGAACGGACACAGGACCACCTCGGCAGAAACAGTAAACTGTTTATTTACCGCAACCGGATATATTTAATGTCATATGGAGTTCAGGATTTATTTAATGCATCACTTTAAATGTAAAATCATTATTTGACAAAAATAAATGGATTGTAAATATACCCAAAACTAACGCCATCTAGTAATAAAAGGCGACAAATATTTCTAACCTTAAAATAACAGCTATCATTCACGCCAACAAGTGGTGACAGATTAATTGAGAACCACATCCGAACAATTAGATTCCAAACACACGATACTCCTTGATGATTGTCAAAGATCTACAAACAACGACGACGACCACGTAGTAATATAAAAACTTCTTACAAAAAAAAAAATAACCGACTTCACAAAAAAAAAACACAACCGAATTGATAACCTCCCCCTTTTTTTTGAAGTCGGTTAATAAAGTGGTGATTGCTTTTATTGCGTAAATCATTTATGAATTTTCCCACGCTGGATTCCTGCCATACCCTAAAACATTATTTAATGAAGTTCCATTAAATTAATTCACCAGCTTCCCTCTCTGCGCTCTTGTGCCGTCGGTAGTACATGCTCGTATTTTAAGCATATTATGGGATGTAAGATGAGCGGTAATAAGATGTCACGGTACACCTGCGATAAAATACTTATTAACTTCAAAGGATAATGTGATAATGGATAATTATTATTTAAGGTTTTCTTTGGAAACTTACCCTGTATAAATCAACTAACTTCCCAATTAACTGGCCAAGTCCTTGACATTCAAAAGTGTAATTAAACGGTGTAATTAAAATTAATGCTTTTACTTTGTTTTGTTGGTTTCTTCATTAAGTATGTACCAATGTTATTTCGAATACATGTGACTTTCAGCCATAATCGTGATGGTAAGTCCCCTCTTTGAAGAGTGACTGGAGAGGCGTCAGAGCGTCCCCACCTTTCTCATGGCGCAGGCCCCCACCGGACATGATAGGTTTCGAGAAGTTCCTTCACCGGAATCGAGCGGAAAAAACACCCGGGTGTCACCATTCTGTGGACCACTCTGAAGATACAGTGGAGGTTTTTTTTAGGTGGGAACTCATCCTACGACTTCTCTCGCTCTAGGGTGTGGCGAGAGGGCGTGTAAGACTTTTACTAACTAAAACCCACTCCTAAGTTCCTTCGTTACTGCTTCGCAGTAGAAGATGATCGCCTGCCATTCCTCCTTACTCCGGATCATGGCCAGTACCAGGAACAAGCACGAGAGGTCGCCGCCGTCGATTCTATCTACAAGGTCATGGCGGTGCTCCACGCAAGAAGCTGATTATGTGTATGCTATGCTTATTTTGATCTGTGAAACAAGCTTATACATACATACCTACTTAGAAAACTATGCATAGCATATCTCCACATAATTTAACATCCTAGCAACATGTACTTGTCTCAGATTGAATTTTCAATCAATTCCCAGTCTGTCTGTACCCGGACGTACTCTATCAATGCATGCTGCATTATCTATCATTCGCATAACTTTTATTTATATAGATCTACTAGCTCGTGCCCGTGACTTCGTTTATGCAGGATTAGCACTTCGAATATCTTATTTTCTTCTCCAAGATTCTATCTATCTTAATATCAAAATTTGTCAAAATTGGTTCTGATGAATCGCAGTCGAAATCGCGGCATCAGAATTTTTTCCTACTTACTTGACACTTATCGTTATATTTTCGTCAATTCTCAAAATATCTTTGTAAATTATAGCCTATGTGTTATTCTGATGTATAAGCTATATTATTGTACAGTTTCATTAAAATCTATTCAGTAGTTTTTCCGTGAAAGAGCAACAAACATCCATACATACAAACTATCGCGTTTATAATAAGTATTAGTAGGATAAAGCGGCAACGTTTGTTTTAAGTCTTTTTTGCATAATATCCTGGATAAGTAGCCTGTCCACTATTACTAAAATTAGATTGATCTAAATATTGTTGTGTTAGGTAGATAATATATGTGGCGATTCTTTACACCTTGTGATCTCTATTTCTTTATTTTTAGGGTGTTTGGCAAAAATAGATTATTTTCTAATTTAAATTTCTTGTCTCGCCCAGTGTTCGGCCTCGGCAATGCCGTCTAGTGATGCTGTTATAAGATCCTTACGACAGATCAGAACCATCCGAGAATCCTACCTATATATTTTAATAATAAGTTTTTGACCGTGACACAGTCATGTATACATGAAAAAGCAGGGCTTGCGGACGACAAGCAATGGGTAGCACTGTCCGGACTGAGCACACGCGCCTCAAAAAAGATGTCAGCAAAACCGCAGGGGCCTAGCAGGACCGAAGCATACTGGCCCAACGGTTGACTTCCGAAAGGAAAACCCGGAGTCCTGGAAAGCAACGCAAAGAAGAAATAAAATAGGTGTGGTTTTAATCAGGCTCCTCATAAACTAGTGCGCCTCACCATCAACGATTGCATCACTCCTTATCATCAGGTTGGATCGGAGTCAAGCAATAGTTTATATCATTTAAAAAAAGTTAATGTAAAATAAGAAACTCAAACTTATTCTGCCCCCCTAGCTAAGTTACAACCGTTTTGATTTGATTCTCTTTTCTTCGAAGGCGTCGAGTAGGCCACGCCTCCGATTCCTTTATTCTGACGTCTCAAAGCTCAGTCACGTGGTCAGAACAAAGGACCAGGAGGCGTGGCCGACTCGAGGCGATCAACGAAAAGAGAATCGAAACGAAACGGTTGTAACTTGGCTAGGTGGAATGGTTTCTCCATAAACTCTACTTTTCAAACTATAATCAAAATAGCCACTAACTATTTCACAAGTCAAAGCATAAACGATTATGGTAACTGTACTTACTCACTGAACATTCGTGGTAACTTTTAATAGTTAACTACAGTAGTCAACCAAATGTTTATCTTATAAGATTAGTTAGTGTCGGAACTAGGGGCTGTAAACCATTTAACTCATGGTTTTACACAATGGCTACCAGCGACACAGAATAGATAGATACAGAAGGCCAGAGGCACAAGCTCTTAACGCGGGAGATGTAGCTATATGGGATATATATTTACATCCCTCTTTTCCGCTCGCACTTATGACATTTTGACACCTCATGGTAAGGCCTCTGCTCTTGGCAACAAGCGAAAACAGACACATGCTGGTGTACACTTGGAGACACATGGAAGCTTAAACGTTGTTGGAGGGAAAGTATGTGTTGAATTAACACAATTGAAGTTTCCAAGCTCGTTTTGTGAAGACACTCTACATGGTAGACATATCCTAAACATACATGCAAACCGTATTAGGACTAACTTCGTCATGCGCATAGCTAAGGATTGGAAACGTAGATCTTGGAGACACATAGAGACTTTAACATTGTAGGTAGTAAAATTGATACCCTATCAGTTTTCTATCAGTTACATTTCGGGGAGTATGCGTTGGAATTACACGATTTTCTCTAAAACCGTTTAGTGAAGACATGATAGACATGTCCCACCCATACGCGCAAACCGTATTGGGAATACGTCATGCATACAGCTAAGAAGTGGAATTCCCAGAAAGTAACCCTTACACAAGCATGCTATATTGTCAACCACATCATCATTAAACATCTCATGAAATAGTGTACTCCATTTAAAATTAGATGAGGCATATAAACAAATCTTTTTTACTCTCCGTTCAATCGATTTTGACTTTTATTCCGTAGGAATAGGGATGGCATTGAAAGCAAAAAAGTAGTTATAATAGAAACTATTTACTGCAGCCGTCAGTTATCATGCCACCAACGCAATAAAAGTAAAAATTTGTTGAAGTGTTTATAGAGAATAGTTAGTCATACGTAGCATCAGCAAAAATAATATAAATAAGGACATCAAGACCCCGTTTGTACGGTTATTTCAGATAAATGACAGCCACAAGTGCGCTTGCCTTCGCTCTACGTGAAGCGTGTATAGGAGTGCGTTCATTTTCACTCGTTGGATAGAGCTAGCTTTCTATATGTTTGTTTATTCTGTGGTTTTACACAATGGCAAAACAGGAGTGTCTGCAGGTCAAGACGGAATGCCTAATTAATTGCTAGCAGGAACTGGACAATGGGAGTCAAAGAAACCAGGCGGTAGGGTTGGCGAATTTTAAGCTAATGGGTGAATCAAAAAGTTTCGATTTCAATATTAAGTATATCTTTATTAAAGTGAACCGTCACCTAAATTGGTGACCCTCGACAATGAACGTCAGCGCAGCCTTCGTGCAACTACTACTTCGTGACGTCATCATCACTTCCTCAAGCTTTCAAGCAGCGAGCCATGCAGCCAGCACCCACGGCTTTAAAGGGTATCCTGACCACCAGCATGCTTACCTGGGCATACCTGGTCATCACCCTCAACCTCATCAGCGACCTTGGCGAAGCACACTGCACCTTCGGCCAGGCACATGAAGAGCTACGAAGAACCTCTCCTGGTCGACGCCAGCAGTCAAGCCACTACGTCGCACAGCACCGCTCCCATTCACAGGAGTCAGCAGCACTACTCCGACCCACTGGAGCCAGCAGCATCATCCCGACTTACTGGGACAGCAACACCCCGACTCACTGGGGCATCACCACAGACAGTTCCGACTCACCGAGAACTATGCGGCATTCGGTTCCGACCAACTGGAACCTACCTACCACTGGCCTGGCACGCATCAAGAAGCATCATGAACCATCGATCTCCGATCTCCGGAGGGGAGTGATGTAGCGACATCTATGGCGTCACATAAGAACTAATCCTGCATCGCGCAATCAAAGTTCTCCGCGCGTTTAGAACATATAGAACAGCCCGAAATCATCTATCGGGCAGTAGTAGCCCACCAGACATAACACCCGTCTGGTCGGAGGATCCTCCCTTTTCAACGGAGGTTTGCGGGACTTTACTCTCTGTTCCGCATACCTCCAAATAAGTAAATATACCACCCAAGTATGAAACACCAAAAGAAATCCGCCAAAGATATTGAAATGATAAGAAAAATATTACGACGCATTAGGTCCAGAACGAGATGGCGTGACGAGTTGGACCAATGGATTGGTCGGCCAGAAGAAGCATAGTACCTAAATACAGAAAAGAAAAATAGAATGGAAGAAGACAACAGAAGTGTGAGTCTGTTTCACAATAATAATAATAAATAACAAAAATCGCTATCGCTCTTTTTCGGTTTTCATAACCGTTACTGCACCACATTTTTTTTTACTTTTGAATAAAAATTGCGTGTGTAGCAACTATGTGATAACTGGGTTTAAAGTTGTTAAAATAATTGTGTCTGTAAATAAAAATATTTAAATAACTAGTATAATATGACACCCCCAGACATACAATAGATTATTTATAATAAACTCTACGCTAAAAAAAGGAATACAAAAGTCATTTTTTTTATTACAAGAACAATAAAAACACTTAACTAATTAAAATTACATAATATATACACAATAACTCCTATCTAAAATATGGCGTCAAAAAATTCCTCCGCATCACTGTCGACTGGAAGTATGCCCAAAAGACTGGCGGCATTGCCACGTTGTATGGTAATGCTTAATCTCTGACCGAGGTAAAAGCCAGCCCTTTGGTCACGTGAAGTGTCAACTAGCCGTTTGGATCTCGGATCCCACGCCCAAGAGTCTCAACCCCAAACGGCTCAAAAATATAACTACCGACGAGGTTGTTATATTTCCGCCGCTTGAGGTTCTCCGCAACCGCAGCGGCAGCACCAGCACAGCGCGACGAGCTAGGAAGATGGGATGGCGCAAGAGTGTCGACACAGGTAGCGTCCCATACTAAAGGTCTACCCATCTTCCATGGAAATAAAGACATAACGTCCGGTCTCTTACCATCGTCGCGTGCCAGGCCATGAGGTTCCAAAACAGCCAGAACGCCGTCACCGTCGGCGTTCTGGCTGTTTTGGAACCTCATGGCAAGGGCTCATCGAATGATGTCATTAATATTCGCGTGCCGTGCTATACGCCTCGCGCTTCGACTGCATGACAGGCTGTGGTGACCGAGGCTGTTGACAACTTCGCCACAGTGGCAGCGATGAGGCGAACAGCAAGGAGCGCCTAGGCGTAGGGAAACAGCTAGGCGGAAAGTTGTATCGTCGAACAAGGTGCCTATGTTCGATTAAAGATTAGGTTTTCCTGAACTACTTTGCAGAGCGGCTCATCCCACCGCCTCTGGGAAGAGGGGTTGTCGGGCGGATTTGTATTCAGGCAAGCGAGTCTCCAGGCATCCATAGCCTCGGTGAAGCACGGCACATCAAAAGGAATCAGTGTTGAAGTTAGAATATTCCTGATTAATTTATCAGTGCCGTGGACCGAAGATATGAATGCCGACGTCAGTAAACTAATACTGGTAATTTTGCTGACGCCGAGGCCTCCCATACGGATGGGAAGAGTAAGTTGAGCCCAAGCTCGATCGTCCAAGGTCACATTTAAAATTAATGTAAGTGTATAATAAGGTCCATTTTTAAAAGTAGAGGGTGCTTCCATAAGTGGGAAGTGAAATACGAAATAATTTATTTGTTGGAATTTTTTTTTAATTGCATTGTTTTAATGATCTAAAACCATCTTCGCATTGGTCTTTGGTTAAAAAACCATCTTCGGTTTGCGGCACATCACATCGAATGGATGGTTTCAAAGTCTATAATGGACAAAGGCAGAAATATTTTAGATGAATAAATCCTCTTTATCCCTTAAGACAATCGTACTTAGACCATGTTCTAAGACCAAAGCTATGTGCTAGGAGCGATAACCAGTTATAAAGCCTAAGTTTAACGTACGCAATAACACATAAACACACTGTGCTTGGCCAGTAACCTGCATCATGCCACTATAGCACATCATAAGGGTCAGCACACAACGAGACGCGGCGGCAGAGCGATCTTTAAAAACCTGAGTTCCAAATCCGAGTTTTTTTTTTTGCTGACTGCATTCAAATGCTTTCGCTGAGATGTATACCTTTTTAGGGTGCTGGAACTTTTCAGCTAATCAGTGAAACCTTATTTCTAAGCCTACGTTGTCTGTCTATCTGTCCGCCCGTCTGAATCTCTGCGCGCTGCAACTCTAAAATCGTAAAAAACTGTGTGTGGGTGTGTGTGTATGATCAGATGTGGTATTTGCCGCTATAAAAATTAATAATATAACTTCGCATGCGAGTCATTCTCACAACTGACAGGTTTTTTTATATATTTTATAGTAAGAAATCGCGTCGCGTCTCGGTGTAAGCTAACCTTAACGATGTAATACACTATGTTTATGCCCCATCTTCGGATGTAATGGAAACTTTTAATTATTACTATTGTATTTTAATTATTTTTGTGTGAGAGAGTCGGTTGTCAAGTTGTTATCAAGCAGCAGCATGTGACTTTTTGTGTGGTTATTCACACGATCAATGTTTTTTAAGGTGCTGAAGAAGAGAGTTTGGAAGTATGCGGAGCAGAGTGTAAAGTCCCGCAAACCTCAGTTGAAGGGAGGATCCTCCGACCAGACGGGTGTTATGTCTGGTGGGCTACTGCCCCATAGATGATTTCAGGCTGTTCTTTGACTTCGTTAGAACTTTAACTACGCGATGCAGGATTAGTTCTTATGTGACGCCGTAAATGTCGCTACAAGAAAATAAGAGCAGTGGTGACCCAGTTTTTTTACTAGACAGCTTTCGGTTAGGAATGGGACAGAAAATCGGTCTCTCATCATCACCATCATCATCATCTTCCTGCTCTTGTCCCGTTTTATTTGGGGTCGGCGCAACACGTTTTTTTCTTACATTCTGCCCTGTCAATCTTCACGCTATCACTAACTCCCTTTTCTTTCATATCACTTCTCACACAATCCATCCATCTTTTCTTTGGTCCCCCTCTCCCTCCATCTACATGTAAACTCATTACTCTTTTAGTAAAATGCGTTTCATTCCTTAAAATTGGTGTTACAATGTAAATTATACTGACATATATTTGTATAATTTATAAAACTGTCAACCCTATCATTAATTTACGAAGGGTGTATTGTAATGGGGATTCTAACAAAACTGAGGGTATTAAGGAAATATTTTGTCAAATATTTTCGACTGCTTGGAGGAAGAATGTCGAAGGATCTCCGCCTGATTAGAATGGAAAAGGTTTTTGCTAACTAATTCCAGTTTGATGCGTTCTGCATGATAATTCTGTTGATGAGATTCGAATTTAAAATAAAGTTTTTTTTTGTTTGGCTTGGATTGGGGCACACTTGTATATTTCAAAATGTTTTAGATGTACGACAATTTGACATAAGAGCAGGAGAATTTAAGAGATATCGTGGTCCTGGAACGCAAAGAGCAACTGAAGGACATAGGTGGGTTTCTCACACGTCTTCTCGCTCTAACCTAGAGCGAGAGAAGACATTGGAAGAATTACCAGCTCAAAAAAAAAATTGGGATTTAATTAATGATCTGAGTAAACTATTTAGTTTTTAAAATCTTTGCTCTTAAACAAAAATAGATGTATTTTTTTTCTGTCGTGGAAGAATAAAGGTAATAATTAACATCTTTATTTGCATGATCCTTGTTATTTAATGCAAATGAGGTAAACTATTTTAGCTTAACACACACAGGTTCAGTTGAAAACCAGCGTCAAGCACTAGTTGTCTGACATTCATGCTGAACTGGACCTATTTTGGTGCAGCCGTGAGGCACACAATTACATTTTTTGTTACTTCTTTTTTTTTTTTTTTTGTTTCGTGTTTACCCTATATTGTGTTTGTACCTTGTGCTGTACCAAATAAATTCTTTTTCTTTCTTTCTTTCTTAAAGCTATGTAAGCTACATGCTTATAGTTCAAAATTATAAAAAAGAGAACGCATGTCAGCAGTCAGCCCCTTTCATTATCAACACCATTTCAGCTGAATGAATTCCAATGTTGGACACAGGCCTCCCCCAAGCTTCCCATCGGATACTTTCGACCCTCACCAGGTCGTTGGTCCACCTTGTAGGAGTCTATTCAACGCATATAACGTTGTTATAGTACTGGTACTGTAAGTTATCGACATAAATATTCAAATGTTTGTGAACTCAACTCGAAAGTTTGCAAAAAAAAAAATACACAAAGACAGTAACGTCTCAGAATACGTCCTCTCGCTCTAAGGTAGAGCGAAAGGGCGTGTTGAAGAAAGGAAAGAAGTCATGAAATAAATTCCCACATAAAAAAAATATAAAACGCAGGCATAAGCTAGTATATCTACTATTGTATATGTTTGCACACAACATGTCTCATATCCTCCTTTAAATCAATAGCTCAACAATTCCGGTTTAGAATTCACTCCACACCAGCTCAATTCTCGAGATCCTCTGTTGCTATGGCCTAGTCAACTGGAATGGTGAGAATAACTCTACCGGAAACAATTACAAACGTACCACAAAGGTTTGGATTCAGTTACATTTGATTTAGGTTCGTCTGATATGAAAGTGAGGAAGTTGCTTGACCAGAGAAAATTTTTAAATTTTCTCAGTTACCAATAAGTTAGGGGTCAAAATTCCGATGATCGTCCAGATCGAGCCCAAGTCGACGGCGTATAGTAGTAAAATAATTAGAAACGTTAAAAATGCTAAAATTTTAGAATTATAAAAACAGGATAAATCAAAAATCGGAGTTATAATATTATAAACTTTGAAACATTCGGAATTATGAAATTCGATATTTTGAAATTCCTTTCAGTTGGAATAAAGTTTTCGTTTCTATGTAGTGTACCCCGAATTAAATAATATTGTCAATACTGATACGAATCTATTCTTTACACACAAATTATCTCAAAGATTGGCCTTGATTAAGATTATTATCCCTCGGTATAATAAAATACATTTTAGGTGCCACAGTTCAAAACATGAACCACACATTAGAGTGCCCCAAGTTCCCATACATCTGCACCTTGGAGGATTTAATGTAGTATGTATGAATGAATGTAGCCACCTATTGGGCCCAAACAGTTTGACGAGTTTACCATCGAATCGAAAAGAAGAAGTAGCTAATTCTGTACCAACACAATAAACAAAAAATTTATCAAAACTTAATTCTCATGTATCGACACTAGATCCCCACTGAACAACCCTTTTCAAGGACAACAACAGGTGGCAAAGAACACGTTTCAAGTACTGCCAGGCGAATGATGGATAGTCTAGCGATCGATCTCTCATAGTGAACGATCTACGAGAGGTATAGTCAACTAACGACTAGATGTCTTCATCTGATCAGCTCATACATAGTAATGAAGTCGGTAGAGAATGTAGATGGTGGACAGTATTGAAATTGATTGAGTTGTTTTGCATTGTGTGGTTCAATTGTAATTCATGGGTTATTCAGTTTTTTTCGAGAAATGCCATAAGTAAATAATAATAATAAATTCTGAGGGTCATCTACATATATAAAAGGAGAAACTGACTGACTGATATATCTATGCACAGCCGAAACTATAGGGCCTAGAAGCGTGAAATATTGCACAAGGCTTCCTTTTATGACGTAGGCGAGCACTAAGAGAGGATTTTACAAAATTCACCCCTTAAAGGGATGAAACGGGGGTTCAAAGTTTGTATGGAGTAACCTACTTTTACGCGGGCGAAGCCGCTGGCAAAAGCTAGTTAGTGATAAGCCGTGTTATGCCACGTTGGCACACTGGATGCATTTACACGTACATGTCCCGGTGTGTCAGGTGTACGAAAAAGATATATACTCTGTTAATTTATCTTTTATTAACATAGTTTTTAAGTTGTGTGATTACTAACATAATATGGACCACGGGTTTATTTTATTTTATTTATTTATTATAAGTAAATAAACGATATTTATTTTGCAAATAGGTTAAAAAAAAAAATTATACGTACATTTTTTTTTCGTCGTTTTAATCTAGATGAGGCCGGCGTTTCCTAGCTGACTACCCTGAGAAGAAACACCGAAACAAACTCAGGGGTCAAAGCCTCTTTTAAAGTCCATTCAATGAATATGTAACGGTCAAATTACATGGGAACCACGCAGATTTGTCTGAGATGGTCTTTTGAAGAAAGAACCATACAGATTTGAGTGGACATGTCCATAAACATAAAATTTATTTTATTCTTTTGGTGTACAACAATAAAGTTTATTCCACTCTAAAAACTTTCACTGTAAAAGAAACCTCAAAAAAAAAATGCAATTCCCTATAGGTATGTACTTTATACAGCTAATTACAATATCAAAGTTTACCCCAAATTCAAAGTTATTCGTTAATATTGATTAGAATAACTCTTTTTCAGTTTTTTAGTCATTTTAATTTCACATTTTATACTTTACCCGCGTCTTTGGTTTATAATACAGCCTTTCTTGATAAATAGGCATCCGAAATCAAAACATTTTTTTGGATATGAACCAGTAGTTTCTGAGCTTCAAACTCTTCAGCATTATAATATTAGTATAGAAGTATAAATAGTACATTTTTTTTAATTCACAATAAAAAACTGGATTTGAAAATGTAAAATAACAATTTTTAGGGTTCCGTTCCACAAAAGGAAAAAACTAATCACTTTCCGTCGTCCGTCCGTCTGTCAAGACGCTTTATCTCGAGAACGCGTGGAGGTATCGAGTTGAAATTAATTAAGGTCCCTTGAAGCTGTGAAAAATAGACTTTTAAGTTATCGAATAAAAAAGGTACGGCCGTTTATGTCGCAAAAAAACGTATATTTCGACACTCTCAAGGGAATCAAAATTCATAGAGTACTTCCCATTGACCTAGAATCTTGAAATTTGGCATAAAGCAAGGTCTTCTAGCACAGGTATAGGAATAAATCTAAAAACAGAAAATTTGTTGTTACCTACGTCACAAAAAAAAAAACTTTTTTTGATATTCGGAAAAATCTTCGTAGTTCAATTCGGGAATTTAAATGTTTTCATAAGTTTGTACAGAACCCTCAGTGCGCGAGTCCGACTCACACTTGCCCGGGTTTTTAAAATAAAGTAGCTATGCAATTCATTAACTAGGTAGGCACAACCAGCAAACGTCAGTTAAGAAAATGGATCACTGCGTTTTATAAAGCTTAAGTACTAAATAACCTGACATTTCATGCATAACTAATAAAGCCAGCTTGTAATTATTTTGTCTCACTAGCAAAGGCCATTTCTCTTATAGAAAATGAACGACTATTGATAACCATATTAGATAAGTAGGTACCTATACTGCATATTACCTTCATTGACCTTCCTTACATGATGGCTAATTTATCCGATATCATTCTTTTTGCTGATGGCACTTCCCCCACTTTTAAAGTAGATAGGAAAGATGCGGATGTCTGGCATGTCAACAAAAGTCTGGCTGTTCTTTCAAAATGTTTCGCAGCTAATAATCTCTTATTAAATGCGAATAAAAATAAATGTATTAGGTTCTCATTACGAAATGTCCCTAAAGTTGACGTCAATGTAATTCTTGATGGCAACAAACTTGATGGTATTACGGAAACTGTGATCTTAGGTATAACTATCGATTCTAAACTGCAGTCGGGTACCCATATTAGAACTCTTTCAGGTAGATTAAGCTCAGCCGCATATGCAGTAAGAAAAATAAGGCAATTGACAGATGTAGCCACAGCTACGTTAGTTTACTATGCTTAGTTCCACAGTATTATGTCTTATGGCATTTTACTGTGGGGATCTGCAGCTAATGTAAACTCAATTGTCATATTGCAAAAGAGAGCAATCCGGGCTATTTATAAAATGGGTCCTCGCGAGTCCCTCAGAAATAAATTCAAAGAAATCGATATACTGATTGCCTTCTCTTTATATCTTAGAAAGTATTTGGTATATTTGTAAAAACCTAGGACTCTCAAAATTAGAAGCGATTTTCGTAACATAAATACGCGTAGTAAGCACGAAATTGTATTACCCAAATCGAGATTAGCTAAGACCAGCTAGCTAGTCATTTTTAATAAACAGCATACGCTTTTATTTTTTTTCAATGCAATTTAATGAAAACCAAATGCAATTTAAATTAATTTAATTATAATTTTAACATTTCGTTGTATGTAATTTTATAATATATATTGTCTGTATGTGTTTTTGTAACTAAAATGAGTCTTTAATACTTGAAATAAATAGATAATAATAATAATAATATGCATAGACACAACCTTGTAGCCAGGATTATCCATCAACAACTTGCTTTGAAATACTCTCTTGTGGGATCGGAAGTGCCGTACTACAGGTATGAGCCCGACCCAGTTCTTGATAATGGTCATATCATTTTGTATCAGTCCATCATCACTGACAGGAATATTGTAGCCAATAAGCCTGACATAGTGGTGGTGACTCAAGCGAAAGGCGTGCAATGATTGTTGACATATCCGTTCCGCATGACGAGAACCTCGTGAAAGTCGAGAAAGATAAACAAATCAAGTATATTGACTTGGCTCGCAAGGTTGTCGACATTTGGGATGTGGACTCGGCGATCATTGTACCGATTTTCGTGTCAGCCAATGGCTTAATAGCCAAGAGCCTCGACCAACACCTTAGCAGGCTCGCGTTAGGCGGCTGGATCAAGGGCTTGATTCAGAAAGTGGTACTCCTAGACACGGCTCGTATTATTAGGAGGTTCCTTTCTTTGGAGCTCTGATGGCCGGTAGCTTGGACCCTGTTCTCGTTACCGGTGACACTATTTTTTATATTTTTAAATGTTATTTTTATATATATGTTTTAAGAAATATTTAAAAATGTAAAAAATATGTATATAAAATAAATAAAGGAAATAATAATATAACAAGCTGCCAAAGGCGGTGACTGAACTTAGCGAGGGAAAGTTCAAAACCCATATTAAGCGTGTCCTAACCAAAAAAGCGTATTACAAGGTTAAAGACTATGTCGAAGACACGCTTGTTTGGCAATGACTGCTTCTGCACATGTGGCCCCCTGGTAATATTGTGTAAATGTGTCTATTGCCAGCTCCACATTTATTGTGATGTATACGTTTTTTCTAACACATTACTTTAGAAATATCTTTTATATTATTAGACCCTAACCACCATAAATTAGTAATTTATTTTGTTAATGTCTCATTTATTGATAGTTGTATCTATTTATTTTTCTTACTTTTTTTATATAGCCTCTTTTTATAATGTGAATGTGAGAACACTGCAGACTCCGTCAATTCATAGATTACTTGCTATTTCGGCTCACTTTTTATTGTACTTTTGAGTTCAATATTGACTGGTCTACACTGTCCTTACACATATCTACAAATACTGTAATATAGAAATATTGTAGGAACAACATTTTTTTTTTAAAAGAGTAACCATGGATTTTCTTGCCGGTTCTTCTCCGTAGGAAATGATCAATTTGGAACCGTGCACTAGCTTCTGACGTTTTATAAGTGCCCATGTAGGCCTATGTGAAATAAAAATATTTTGAATTTTGAGTTTTTTAATTTTATAAAATAATTTCCAAACTAATCAATCTTCTACCTTAATGGTAGGGGAGCTGAATCAGCATTGGTTTGCAGTGACCCCGTCGTCTCCGTCTCACTATTTCAGGGCACCGACTCTGTACTATTTTGGCCCACAGATTTTCGGCAGGAGGCAGAAATGTCCTTCACTTGAGCAGCCTTTTGAGCCACACTGGTCCCATATCCATATGTGGTATCCTGGTTTTGAACCGCAGTATAGTCTCGATTAATTAATTCAACTCCTACCTAGTATAATTACTTGAGCTCACTTCGGATGACAAAAACGCCGTGAAGTGCTTGAATCCCAATAGGGATGCGGGATTGTTTGAAAGAATTACCGTGTCCCTGGATCTAAAAGAGCTCTTTACTTTTAGTCCTTTTTAGGGTTCCGATCTCAAAAAGAAAAAACGAAACCCTTATAGGATCACTTTGTTGTCCGTCCGTCTGTCTGTCAAGACCCTTTATCTCAAGAATGCGTTGAGGTATCGAGTTGAAATTAAAACCATATACTTAGGTCTACGGTCCCTTGAAGCTTGACATAGAATCCTGAAATTTGACATGAAGCAAGGTGTTATAGCACAAGTATAGGGAAAAACCTGAAAATTGAAAATTTGTATTTACGGCACATTTTTTTTCTACTTGAACTGTTTTCATAGGTAAGCTTGTACGGAACCCTCAATGCGCGAGTCCGACTCGCACTTGCCCAGTTTTTTTTTTTTATATAACAACACAATCATGTTAAGAAGTATTGAAAAATTTACCGTCTTTGCTCCCCTAACAGTAGTTGAATCTTATCACACTTTATAAAGTTTGTAACATATAAAATGTGATAAAATCCAGCCACTTTACGTTCTCGTTCCGCGATCGTCAATGTCGTGTGTGGCACTTTTTGCACTCGGCTGCATTTCACGGATAACTGTACTAAACGCCACTAAATAGATAAGTACAGAAGGTTGACTCGGGCCCAGCAGGGTCGAAGCCTTTTGGGGCTGTGGGTGAAAAGAACCGTAACCCCGGGGCCCTGGAACGCAAGGCAAAGAAGAAACATAAGCGTGGTTTTAGTCTGTAAAAGTCTAACCGCTCCCGCCCTAGAGCGGGAGAAGTCATTGGATGATAATCAACATTAAAAAACTCATATCGACGGTTGAAAGGCTAATTGATCTAAGCGACATTTTTTCAAAAAAAATTGAAACCTGACTCAATCGACGGAGAAAAATTTGCTGATTCCGAATATATATATAACTCAATATTGGAAAAAAAAATCGTTTAGATTAATTAGCCTTTCAACCGTCGATATATCATGTGAAATTGTTCTAAAAAGTTACCGCTGCCCTGGAACCAGCTGTGGCCCGCAGTCCTGGAACCACTTAAAACCATCTGTGTTAACTTTCACTGTCATCAACATCTGTATAGCATTTTCCCACCTACGTGATTTCTGGAGGTAGCTTCTCTATTTAAAATATCAGTATTTTAAGGGAAGGCCTTTGTCCCGCAATGGGACGTCATGTCTCGGAGTAGGCACTTGATGGTAAGCGGTGATGTGACCACGCAAGATAGAAGTAGTTTCTAGGCTTGCCTAGAAGTAAACTATTCACTCTTGACTTAAAAACCCTCAGGTTGTAGCTTTCAGGAAACAAAGACTACGAAAGGGAATTCTATTCAGTCCATGCGTTCGTTTTCGTCATTTTTACAGGCAGATTCAGAGCTTGTGGCCACTTGGGATACTCCGCAACTCGCTGTGCGGAAGCAAATTCATATGACAGGTTACAGCGTAGTGAATAACCGAACTTCAGAGTCGTCATTCAATTTGAACCGATCTATCTGTCTATCGGAGTATGGTTTCCGCAATTAGTTGTGCGTGCGTGGGTTATGGTGGTTCGGTAGTCTTATACCAGTCCACCTTTCTCCAAAAACCGATTAAGCCACCCAGGTCTTCCAAGGCGTCTGTAAGTGAATTCAGGGTTTCTAGGGTTCGCATGCGTATATCAGTGACATCTGCTAGTCATGGAGCACATGCACGTCTCCTCCTTCTCCAAGCATGCTATGCTTATTCAGTGTACCGTGTCCGGTGATGGTCTCTGCTACCAGACGTAGACTGCCTCTGTCAATACCGATTGAATTGACCTATAAAGTTGACCTTCTGTTCTCTAACTATTTAGTGCAAAACCCGAGCGTGCGGTGCAGCAAAGGGAAGGGGGAGGAGCGGTCAGCGCCTAATTAGTACTAAAAATAACTTCGGAATAACTTTGTCTTGTTCAGGTCCAAGCTGGTTGGTATTTTTGTGGGAGGGTCGTGGATGATTATTGTGTATGATGAATGAGCTTTGGTTTTTTTTTTTTAACTACAGAGAACCTTACCTACTCTCATAATAACTATACTTTATGTAGAATAGAATGAATTTATTTGTCAGAATATTGCACAAAGTTAAAGTAATATTCTGCCGTTTCCAGGGTTTGTATAAATATGGGTCATCGTGGTCAACGTGAGGACTATGTTAATTGCTTTTTTTTTCCTTTTCAGTAATTTTAACGCATGTCTGGCAATTTGAGTATTTTCTGCGGCCTACCCAAATGTCCTCTTTTTTGTTATTGTTCGTCAAGTCGATGAGCTCCTTAGTAGTCCTGAGTTGAGCTTTGCGAATACTGACAAATGCTTGCACTGACTGGACAGGTCCACTCAAATCTGTAAGGTTCTTTCTTCAAAAGACCATCTTTCGTTCTTATGTGATTTGACCATTACATAATTATTTACTGTATGACTACATATGACTTTGACCCCTGAGTTTGTTTCGGTGTTTCTTCTCAGGGTAGTCAGCTAGGAAACACCGGCCTCATCTAGTTTAAAATGACAAAAAAAAATTGACGTGTAAATGTGTTTTATAAACCTATTTGCAGAATAAATATCATTTATCATTTATCATCATTACAAAATAACATTACTTATTAAGAGCGGCCAACACGAGTTACCTACATCATTTTTCTCCAGATGTTTTGGAAACACAGATATCTTGTAAATATTATCTATAATGCTATTGAAATCAAAACATACATCTATGTAAAACTAATCCAGTAACGTCTAAAAATCTGCTATTGTATGTGAACTTTAGCCCTTCATAAGGTACTCATACATTGAAAATATAAAAAAAAAAAATATTTAGGTATAGATTTTGACCGACGAACGATATTTTCATAAATATTTTATCATTAGGGATAGGCTCGCGTTTGACCACTATCTCACCTGATGGTAAGCGATGATGTGACCGACGTTTGAGCACGCTTGCCTAGAAGTAACCTAGTCACTCTTGACTTAAATACCCATAGGTTATAGCTATCAGGAAACATAGACTCAAGTTTAAGGTTTATTAGGGTTTTAAAATAAACGCGAATATCCTGGAACAATTTTTGCAAAATATTTGAGTAAATACCGGAATTGCCGAATGCCAACAGAGTTTTTAAGCATTATCTCTCTTTGTTAGCGTTGCTTCTTCATCAAACATTGCGTTGGAAGAGGCAAAAAGATTTTGAACCACACTCACGTTGACAATAGACGAGTGGGAGAGTGGGAAAGGGCACTCTTAAACATTGTAATTACAAATAATTTGAATTAATTGAGCAATAGCTATAAAAGAGATTAATTACTTAATTCAAAATTTAATGAAACCTAGGAGATAAAATATGATTCATCGGTAATAACGTCAAATATTGAAGGTAAATTTTTCAGTCGAGTTACATTTGCTGAAAAGAAAGTTAAATAATTATTATAAAATTGCTTATCAAACTTAAGGTTGAATTAAGATACATTTTATTTCAGGATAATTTACTTAGATCAGGGCAAAGTCGCAGGTAGGAATTACATAGTTATATGAAGTAGATAAGAACTTATAATATAGGACACGAAGAAATTCGTAATTATTTGAATTTTTCAGTGAGCGAAAACCGATGTAACCTATCCAATTCCCAAACATAAAGTGTTTTTTTTTGACGTGGTAAATCATGACTTCTCATGCTTTAGGTTGACTAAGTTTGCTCACTTGTATCAAAATGTACTAATAATAAACATTTTTCTTTTAATTTTTATTCCACTACTATCACACAACGCCGTCTAGTCCCAAGCTAAGCAGAGCTTGTATTATTAGTTCTAGACAACTGATAAACATACTTATATACTTTTAAATACATACATTTTATAGGTAAATTACACCCAGACTGAGAACAAATGATCCTGCTCATCACGCAAACATTTTTCCTGGGTAGGAATCGAACCCACGACCTCCAGCATAGCAGTCAGGGCCACTTACCACTAGACCAACAGGCCAGTCAAAATATACATTACATTTCCTGAAATAAAAATATCACAATACGTAAACCTGATCGTAAAGAAAAATCTGTTTTGTCGTAGAAATAAGGAAAATATGCTTTATTCTGAAACCTGGTTTGGACAGAAAATAATGCTGTTTAACAGAGTTCATACATGAAACTATTAATCAGAGACAGTTGAATTTTATTAAAAACTACCCAAATGCTGCGGCCGCCCTCAACGATTCAACGGTAAAAATCCACAATGGACGAACATTCAGCGTTATATGCCTGAGATTATATATTTTATGTGCTTTCGCGTCGAACGGTACCTATAACCTATCCAGTATATTGCGCAAATAATGTAAAACGGACACACATAATGTGTAAATTGGTACAAACTTTTAACAAATCACAGACCACATAAGGATCCATGGCCCTTTACGGAGCGCCGGTGTGGGTACTTTCGCTGCGAAAGCGACCGACGGACAAGCTGAAAGGGTTCCAGAGTCATGACCATCTGGATAGTGCGGGTACACCGCACGGTCTCCAGCGAAGTGGCGAGCCTCCTTGCCGGCTTGCCACCATGAGATCTGGAGCCAACAGTCCTTGCAAGCATGCACGATTTGCGTATGGAGATGCAACGCTCGCCGAGGCGAAACTCCGCTGCCACGACAAGTCGCGCCTTGGCGGGCAAAGTTCCGGCAGGATCTTATGGTGAAATGGCGACAGTGACTATCGCAACCCTGGGCCTTAGCAGGCCATACTTATGGCGGTAATTCTCCTATTTGAGAAGTAGCTGGAAAGACGTCACGGCGTCCTCACTTTCCGCAAAACGCAGGTCTTCACCGGACATAGAAGGTCGGGAGGTTCCTGCAACGGCATGCACGAATGCATAAGAAACGCCCGGGTGTCACCATTGTGTGGACCGCCCGGAGGACACGGAGGAAGTTCTGAACCACATAAGCAACAGTATACTTCATTCCAAAATACAACACGCAGTTAACTTAGCTGCGAAACTAAAACAGAATTGGGCAGGCCATATTAATTATCTACTGCATGTCGCAACAGAATTGGGTGAAGACAACCATAGAATGGATCCCGAACCACTAGAACCGATGACGCGGTAGGCCAAAGAGGAGATGGCATGAAGAGTTAAAATCTTTTTTTTAAATTCATCCAATTACTTCTACCGCTCTAGGGTAGAGCAAGAGGGCGTGTCAGACTTTTAAAAACCCACCTATGTCCTTCAGTTTGGCCTGTTGGTCTAGTGGTTAGTGGTCCTGACTACTTTACTGGAGGTCGTGGGTTCGATTCCCACCCAAATGTTTGTGTGATGAGCACGATCATTTGTTCTGTGTCTGGGTGTAATAAATCTATATATATATATGTATTTAGAAATATATAAGTATGTTTACAGTTGTCTAGTACCCATAACACAAGCTCTGCTTAGCTTGGGACTAGACGGCGTTGTGTGATAGTTGTAGAATATTATTATTATAGTTACCCTTTACTTTCTAGGGCCACGGTCATTCTTTCAAAAGTTCCGCACTCCTACCTATAGAAAAAAATAATATGTGTGCTGTGCGATCGCATCCATCGCATTTCCGCAACCCTTACCAGGTCATCGGTCCACCTTGTAGGAGGCCTTCCAACGCAGCGTCTTCACGTACGTGGTTGCCAGTTCACCTCTCCAGAAATTTTCGTCTCAATCAACCATCTGTTCTGCGAGCAATGTGCCCTGCCCACAGCCATTTAAGTTTGGCGATTCTATGTCGGTAACCTCGGTTCTCCTGCGGATATCTTTATTTCTGATGTTATCATGCAAGGAAAGTACGAGCATAACCCATTCTATTACCCTTTGGGTGATATTGAAAGCCGCTGGCAGAAGCTAGAATTAATTAAATTGATCAATTGACAAACTTTAAAGCTCCATATAAAGAAACTATTCACAACTCCAAAATTAAAATATAATCCACAGCTTAAACTTAGTTCAGAACTAATTTTCAGAATAATAAGAGCGAAGCCGTAACAAAAATATGTATTGTGGCCATTTCTACTTGAAGTTATTTCTCAGGACACAACGTGAAATTTTAAATTTACTTTCTTTTTTTTGTTAGCCTGTTCAGTCCCAAATCTGTGCAAATACCTCCCATCGTCTCCTTTCATCTTACGCAGGCCCGCGCTTCCTCTTGCCAGTTCTGGCGAAATCTGTCTACTTCGTCCTCAGTTGAATAGTTACAAAAGCTTACTAAAATACACCTGTGTTCCTTCAGTTGCCCTTTGCGTTTCAGGGGCGCGGTAACCTTTTCGATTTAACCCGTAACCCCCGGCGCGTAGTGTTTCACGCGCGCCTCAAATAGATGACAGCAAAACCGTAGGGGCCCATTATTGCTGATGCCGGCTAGGAATGCAGGGGATTTCTGGAAAGTAAACAATGGTCCTAGAATGCAAAGGGCAACTGAAGGACACAAGTGTAGTTTTAGTCAGTAAAAGTTTAGAGCAACATCTATGGCGTCGAATAGTTCTCCGCGCGATCTGAGCATCATTTGGCCAGTGACCTAAACCGTCTGGTCGGAGGATCCTCCTTTTCCAACGGAGGTATGTGAGACTTTACACTCTGTTCCGCATACCTCTCAAAGTCTGACACGCCCTCTCGCTCTCCACCTTACAGCGGGAAAAGCCGTTGAATATTGGAAATCAGCACTGTGGACTCGTCGCATTATGCATGTTGTCACAGCATGCTGAGCGTTCAGGAGTTTTTTCAGTGACGCATACTTTCCGTATAGAATGTTGATAATTTGTAAACTAGCCTTATGACTGCATAACTTCTCGTAAATAAATGGTTTTTCTTTCTTCCTTTCAGGATGATTTCCCTCCTCAAAAAAAGTCCACTGAATACTATTCTCTAATATGATCAACTATAACTCAGATGTCCTAGGAGAAAACTCATTTTTGACTTGAGCTCGCCTTTGTACCTTAATACGTGATGAATTATGTGATCATTGTGTATTATATTATTTTCGGTGTACGCATTCCCCTTGAAAAGAAGTTCCAATATGATCCATTAGTAATGATGTCATATTCTTAACTATATATAAAAGCCGAGAGTTCTATTGTCTGGTCGCGTTCACCCCAAAATGGCTTTTTGTAATCGCGAAAGAAAAAAGGCCCAGTGCGGTGAGTGAATTTTAGACTAGGCACAGTAAGGTTCCGTAGATAGATAGATAGACCACTACCTCGTAGTTGCTGGCATTTTCACTGATCTGGACCTTTTTGGCGCAAACGAGATATTAGTTTTTTTCTGTTATCTTAAGTTTTAACATGTTTTTTCTACACTGCATGCATCTACGAGTCATCATATTCCTGCTCTTGTCCCGTTTTATTTGGGATCGGCGCAACACGTTCTTTTCTTCCATCCTGTCATGTCACTCTTCACGCTATCACTCATATCATATATCATATCACTTCTGACACAATCCATCCATCTATTTATGTGCGCCAAATAAAATATTTTTCTTTCTTTCTTCTTTCGATAGTATAGCCAAGCTTGCGATCTTGTCAAACTGACATTCGTGACAATATTGTAGTGATCATCATCTGGCAGCCCTCGTCCCGTGTTACTTGGGGACGTCGCAATACATTTTTGTCCTCCATTCTGTCCTGTCACGCTATCACTAACTCCGTTTTCTTTCATATCACTCCTCACACAACCCATCTACCTTTACTTTGGCCTCCTTCTCCCTCACCATACATCCATAGTTGTATATATGTGAATGCATATACATATTTAACGCGGGTTACTTACCCTCTTCTTCACATGACCATACCAAGATAAATAAATGGTAATTCCCTTTCAATTTTGAAGTCACTGGCGCCTATTTCAACCTTCCTCTAATACACCCCTATTTTTTATTTAGTACTAAAAAAATGGGGCTATATCCGTACTCGTTACTGATCATATTTTTATAGTCAAAAGTAAAAAAAAAACGAAATCACTTGTCATAAGTGGTAAATTCATAATAGAATCAATCATTCGTAACAATTGCTTCTAGAAAATACTACGCGCAGTGTTTTTCCATTTTGATCGTTTATTCATTCATAATCAATAGCCTGTACAATATTTCCATAAATTGAGTAACATTATGGGATATAAATAACGCTAATAACTTTGCTGTTTATGAATATTATTTATTGAGACTTATTTTTAATTTTTTTTAAGTTATTATAGACTTAAATTATAACAAGACCTTTTCTAATAAGCTCTTTAAGTATTTGTGTGTTTATCTTATTTCTATGTCGCTCTCTGTTATTTAAACAAGTGAAGGTTATTTTTACCGTATATGGCTACCTCGTGACGCCTCACCCCTAGACTCAGACTAAAAGATTATTTATTTTTAAAATATTAAAAACGAGACGTTCATCGTCTCTTTGTCGAACTTCAACCATTAATCGATCAATGTACAAAGCATTTTTTACAACTCTGAAAGACATTGTGTGGCATATTTAGGTATAATAGTAAATAATGGCCGATCTAAATTCACAAGATCAGTGCTTCACAGAATCACACTATCACATTATTATTATGAAGGCGAAAATTTGTGAGTACTTCTTCACTCTCGAACGGTTGAACGGATTCCGATGAAATTTAGTACACGGGTATTCCATGTCCTGGAAATAGCACTTTTTATCCCGGGTATCCTTGGGATAATTTTTCACTGGCAGCAACTAGTTTTTTAATAATCAGGTATTTAGAATCATGCCGATATGCATCAGAAGTCTGGATGCGACAAGCTCTTTATTCTCATGGCGGGCTATTCTTGGATCAACCTTGTTGGCGGTCTAGGGACAGGCGGGCGTCTTTTGGTTAAAATGATGATCATAATGATGTCTTTTTCAATGCGACTTGAGTTTGTAACGAAATAGTATGTACGTGAAACAGACGTAAATAGTAAAACTATAAACAAAATGTGGATGGTTTTCTTTTCAGCCGAGTCGGCCACGCCTCCTATTCCTTTGTTCTGACGTCATTTCAACGTTCAATCACGTGGTTAGAACAAAGGAATAGGAGGCGTGGTTGACTCGAGGCAAACAATGAAAAGAGAATCGAAACGAAAGCTAGAAAGCAGCGGCCTCATCTAGTTTAAACTGACGGAAAAATTGAAATTACCTGCCACATTTTCACTTCACCACCCTTTTTTTTTTTTTTTTGTTGCCGGGGTGGAAAATCCTCATGGATATCCTTCGCCTGGGGCAGACGAAGGGGTCTGTCAGACTCTTACTGACTAAAAACCACCTCGGTGTTCCCTCCCACACTTGGACCGGGGATTGTGGGAGCTGATGCGCCATCCATGATCCCCGGCTAGTGCCGGCCCGCCTATGCGGGCCACCTCAAGCCCGCGGGGAGTGTGAGGTGTCCTCCCCCCGCGACGTCCAATAGGGGCGCGCGTGGAACACTACGCGCCGCCGCCTCGGGTCTTGCTGGATGGGGGACGGCGGACGACCCCGAGTCCACCATCCCTCCGGACCTCTTTATGGGGGCTGGAAGAGGGCGTTGTCTGCCCTCCGCCGACGCCCGGTTCGCCTGCTGCGGCATGGAAGAGTGGCCACGGCCTCTCTCTCCCTCTCCGCAGCCTCCTTCTGCGAAATTACGGCTTCACAGAAGGAGATCACCGCATCCCACGACTCGACGCCTCCGACCATCGAACGAACGACGGCCGGCAGCGACAAGTCGGGGCCCACTTCAGATACAAGGACACGGCGCTGCTCCTCCCATGCGGCACACTCTGCCAGTGTGTGTTGCGCCGTGTCCTCCCGACAGTCGGTGCATTGATGGCACCGAGCGTCCGGCTCCCTGTTTATGCGACACAAGTACTTCCCGAAGCAGCCATGCCCCGAGAGCATCTGCGTCGCCGCGGTAGGGCGCAGAAGCCTGGCCCGCCATTCCGCCACCATGACCTCTTGGAGCTGAGACCGACGCAGCTCGACCTCGCGCTGCATCGGTTCAACACCCCGCGTCCTCATCTCCTCGCGCCACCGGTACAGTGAGGCGAGGACTCTCGCCTGCAGTTCCCAGGGCGGAGATCCGGCCAGTGCACAACCCGCCTCGTAGGAGATCGTACGATATCCCCTGATAGCCCTGACGGCCATCGCCCTCTGCGGTCTTCGCAGGATTGCGATGCTGCCGGCCGTCAGGTCAGAAGCCCATACCGGGGCCCCATACAGGGCCATGGATCGCACGATCCCCAAATACAGCCGTCTACAGGCAGTGCTCGAGCCCCCTAGATTGGGAAGCAGAGTTGCGAGCGCGCCTGCTGCGCCCATCAACTTGGGCGTCAGCTGCCGAAAGTGAGGGTCACTTCACCACCCTAGGTTGACTGGTAGAGAATGCCTAAGGCAATAAGTCCGCCTTTGTACTTTTGTGTTGCGTGAAGTTTTAGTAAATAAATTAAAAGCACTTTAAAAAAAAATTTGCTACATACTCGTAAATAAGGTTTGCTCGTATTAGTAATGAGGTCAAAATTACTTTATTTAAAGCTTTTTGCCAATCATTCTATACGGGCGGTCTGTGGGTTGACTATACGCGGAAGGCTCTAGATACCCTGCGGGTTCAATATAATAATAGTTTCAGGGTGCTGTTGGGGCTGCCTAGATACTGCAGTGCATCGGACATGTTCGCTTTAGCGCGTGTTTCCACGCTATAGTGCGAAAGAAGGCTGTTTCGTTGCTAAACAGATCTAAGACCATCTCGAATGGCATTCTTCGAACCTTAGCCGACAACCATGATGCGCCAGTGATCAAGCACTGGTTGCAATTGTTAGTGCGGCATTAGTTTAAGTTTTTTACAAACCCTTTGTTGATAAGTTTTTTACTAACCATGCAGTCTTAAAAATAAAAAAAATATTATTATAAATACCAAATCATTAACAAATCCGAGCACGGAACCCCGAAAAAGGAGCTTCCCTTCTAAAAGGAATCCTATCCGGCACTTTCTCTTCATTCGTTTTGTCGAAGCCAGCAATTTTGTCCAGGAGACATCGTTTTGACCCAGAGTGCAATTACAGTTTCAATGGAGCACCGTAAATCAATGTGCAACCTTTCCTAGCATTTATGAAGTTTTCTTGTTCTAACACACTAGTGCGCAATGTAGATTGGCGATTGAATACGAACTGTTTTTTGGTCGTTGTGCGATACGGTGCAAACAATTTATCTGTTCACTTCTACTGTGATTTATAAATGAAATCTTTTTCAGTGTGGAAAATTCGAAAGTTCTAGTATACAGTTAGAATTTAACGGGTGGTAGTGACAAACACAAATGCACATGAGACTTTTCAGCTGCCAGAAGGGAGACAAGCGAACAACTTAATATCAGGGGGTACTGGGAGGAGAGGGGGGGTTCTTGTTGTGATTATCTATGGACTATTTACTTATTTATTGGATCTCCAACAATGGACACATAAATACAATAGAAATACACAGACACAACTACCCATGGGGTCCTTTCCATGGGTTCGCTTCTGAAAGGAAAACGCATTCCTGGTATGACAGGCAAAGAAGGAACCGGAGTGGGTTTTTAAGTAAAAGTCTTATACACCCTTTCGCTCCAACCAAGAGTGGGAGATGTCATTGGATGATTTACACACCTAAAAAAAATGGGGTCCTTTAACGTGTGCTCCTTCAGTTATACTAGACCACATCATGCACATAATTATAAATAGGTGAAGAAAAAATTAAAAATTCACTAAAAATTCAAACAAATAAGACAAGAAAACATTCCAATAAATGATGTCAAGTTAAAACTAAAAATTAGGGTCAAGCTATATACAAAGGTGAAAGGGTCTAATATCCCCTAATTTTAGCTATACATTTTTGGCCACACAGCTTCTAACAAAATCTGATGCAATGTCGTCTCTTTAGACAGAGGTGCCTATTAACGGCTATATTTCACCGGGACACCATGGCGACGCGACCAGTCCCCACTATCAACAAAATGTATACAGCTCTAAAGAGAGTTACTCACCTGGTGTCCGTTTGGTTGCGCAACCAATTTGGTGACGCGACCAGCTAGGGCGCCAGTCCGGCCGCCAGTGATGCCCTCACCAAAGAGTATGTAATGGCTATATTTCACCGGGACACCATGGCGGTGCAACTGATCGCGCCGCCGTATATAGCCCTAAAAGTATTTATCTAGTCTTGTCAATAAATTAGTAGGGCCGATTAGAGAGCAATACCCCGCTCCCCGTCATACTACGGCTAGTCACGGGAAGTTTTATGAAGATAAGTAATTAACACTAGCTTCTGCCAGCGACGTCGTCCGCATGAATGTTGGTTATTGCGGCTGCGAAATTGAAGTCGAAGACGGAGTCCTTGGAGTTCAAGCTTCCTCCGTACTAAATTTCATCAAAATCAAATCAATAATTTAACCGTGAAAGCGTAACAGACAGAGAGACAGACAGAGTTACTTTCACATTTATAATATTAGTATGGATTAGCACCGAATATAAAAATTATCTATATGACAATCCGATCTAGAAATGACAGCTAATTAAATCACATTCAAAGTGATTTGACACAAATTAGCACGTGTAAACAACACAAAACTAACCAATTCCATCAAGAAATAAACACAAATCGAAGCAACGTAAGTAAATAAAAACTAAACAGCTGAAACCAACAGCCTAATGAATTCACTTAAGGATTCATCGTACACATTACTGCCTACGACATATACAGGGTGACATACTTGTAAATTGAACACACATTGGTAAACGCTCGTTCTTCTGTTCTAGATGGAGCGAGAGGAAGTGTCAATTTTTTACTGACTTAAACCCCAGGTAGGTTTTCCTTCAATTACACTTTGCATTTCAGCGCCGCGGTACCTTTTTCAAACATTTCCGCAGCCCTAGCCAGCATCGATGCTATTGGGTCCCGTTCATTTTGCAGACATCTCTTTGAGGCGCGTGGGACACTACACGCCGTCGATGACTCGGACTCGGTCCGGACGATTACTGGACGGCCGGTCGGCGAGCTACCCATTGCTCTGCTTGTTGGAAATCGGAATCGAGGTTCCAGCGGCTGGGGCGTGAGGAAGTCGATTCCCTCATGCGTGCCGCCGGCACCTTCGCTAGCATTACTGCTGCGCAAAGAAGTAATTTATAACTCACTTAAAAAAGGTCTAGGACCATAAGTTGACTTCTGAAAGGGAAACCGGTGGCCCTTGAACGCAAAGGGTAACTCAAGGAACATAGGTGTGGTTTTAGTCAGTAAAAGTCTGACAGGCCTTCTTGTTCCGCCCTAGGCGAGGCAAGTAAATTTTCTGTGATGATTAAAATAAAGGTTAAGTGTGCTTTAGATTATGATAAAAGTAACAAATCCAAAAATTTAGTAATGTGTCTTTTGTTTACCCAGTCACCCTGTATATTGTCTACCCGATGATATGTGAACCGACCCTTTCCATCGAACGGCTAAACACGTCTTCTAGCTGTTTAGCCGGATTGATGACGTCACTCTGTCCCTTTCGCTGTCACATTTGGGCTACGTGATCAGTCCTGTCCCGAGTACATAAATAAGGGCCAGAAACACACATCGGTGTACAATAATCCAGACCCCTGTTTGAGTTGGAGTGTGCTGTTATGATTTTTGAACACGTTGAATTGAAGAGTATCGTTTTTCTGTTGATTCCAATATTTTAATCGTTTATTTTATTTGTTTACTAGCTTCAGCCAGCAGCTTCACTCACCTGAAAGTAGGTTTGAGCGGACCCCCATTTCATCCCTTTATAAAGTGAATTCTAGAATAACCTCTCTTAGTGCTCGCCTATATCATAAAAGGAAGCATTGTGCAAAATTTCACGCTCTTAGTCCCAGTAGTTTCTGCTGTGCGTTGTTATGTAAAGCCAGTTTTGTTATATATTATGTTATATCTTGAATTATGAGCATTTTAGCAAAACCGAAATCGGGGGCGGCCATAAAACTATGTCGTTTGATAGCGGTGTCTCAGCAGTGATTCGTTCTAAGTATTTAATATGTGTGGTGTATGTTAGGTTATGTATTCGTTAATATAGGTATGTAGGTATGTGAAGTAATTGGTATAAGGTACGATGGGGCTCACATGTCCTGTTTGGACAAAAGCCCCTTAATAAAAACTGGAATAAAAAAAAAAAAAAAAAAAAATCTTGAGATATAATATTTTATCGCTCGTCATACATTTTATACGACACCGTTCACACTGTGCTATAATACGGGTATATGTTACATCACAAACATTAATAGACTGAGCGATATTTAGAGGTCGTTTGAAGGTGTATATTTTACTTCACGTCCCTGGACACGCGCCTCCCCCTTCCTCGGGGAATCGATCACATTTCCGAAATTTTGTTGTTCGAATTTCATTTTACCGAAAACTATTGCATAATTATGCATTATTTGACATATTTTTAGATCATCGAAGTATCACGTGCCATAGGTACCTATTATTTTACCGAACTATGTTTCGCCGATTTACAAAATAACTTTTTGCTATTGGCCGAAACCTCTTTTAAACTTTTTTCATTTGCCAAATGATTTATTTGCCATAATTTCACCACAACGAAACAGTATTTCACGGAATTTTGGTGACAAATATATAGAAGGTTACTTGGTAGCATTTTCAATATTAATTAATTTTTTTATATGTAAAAGATGTTATATGGTCTACTAACTCTATGTATTAGATTGATAAAAACCATTAATTAAAGTATTGTAAGAGCTAACTAACACAAGTGTTTTATCACTCCCAATTCATTTAACAAATTGTGGTTTCAGTGAAATGTCCATGCAAGCATTTTACAAATGAAATTACGCTCATTCATCTTTGTTCTAGAAAAGGCTTCAAAGAAAAAATGTACCAATTTAAGAGGAGCATATGCATAGTCCAATATTGTAGAATGTAGTTTATTTGAACAGAGCTACAGACACAAAGGCACAACCTTAAAGATCTAATCTACTAGATTATTTTTGCCGAAACATTCCGAAGGTATACTGATTATTGTAGGCATTTTTTTCTGAAAGTTTTCTTATGTACCTAACTTTTTTTTTTGAAAATATATTTAGAAATACTTTCAAAGGATTAAAAACCTATCTATTAGATTGCCTTAGCCGTCTCAATATCCAAAGGAGTGTGCCATAATTTCCAACCTCCCTTCGCTTACTTTTGTAGCCTACATTCTACCATTTCTGCATAAGTCAGAATTAAGCAAGTAAGTAACTTTTGAATACCCAATCTCCTCCCCCCGCATCGACGTCTCCACTATTCAACATTTATTTCTGCAGCGCCATGCCCTGCGTTCAAAACTTAGGTTACAGTTAACTCTAATGACGTCATCAGGGTAGAAACTCTACGCTTACATTTTTGAACGCAAACGTTCGAGTTCAACTATCAATGTCAAGCAAGTGTCATTTATGGCCGCTTACACCAACCTACCCTGCTTGGAGTTAGAGTTAGTTTAGTTAACTCTAGGGTAGTTACTCTAGTTATAAAAGAACGGCCCTGGGTTGCAACTCGAAGTGTTTTCGAACGGTTGGAGTAGCGACTCTACTCTACTCTGGTTATTTTTTAACGCAGAAGGCTACAAGATGAACAACTGGCATTGGTGTACCACCGTATTGAAATTGTCAATAAAAAGTACGAATAATACCTACTTACTTGTATTTTTGTCTGATAACGAATACAGAATGGTATGATCCGCCCCGGAAGGCAAAATCCCAAACTACGCCACTGGGTACATGGGTGGGTATAATGCAACGACTAAGTTACCGCAGCACTGGAACGGGAAAGGCAACTGAAAGAACACAGGTGGGTCTAGTTAGTAAACGTCAGAGACTCGCTCCCCCAGACCAGAAGACGTTATTTTGATGTTTTTCCACCTCCACTGTTGAACACACGTTTCTCCAAGTGTTGCCACATCAACAGGTCTTGTACTTCTAAATTCATGTAATTGAATAAGTTTATGCTAAAATATGACCTTCATGACCTCAGCAGGGTAAATAGGTCCCATTCAACAATAACCTCTGACAAAACGGAAGCAACAAATCCGATGTAGACACTAAACATTAAACCACTAGACTATTGGCTTAACAAACACTAACATCTGTGTCTGGACCACACTGCGAGAATTCCCGAAGGTTCATTCAGTTCGATTCTAAGTGCTCGACCGGACTACAAACGCGGGTTGAGGAGCGGGCGCGGCGAGGCCAAATATAAGAACTTCTTTGGTGACAAACCAATTTCACTGTGGGCCAAGTGTGGACTGGGATTAACTGTGTTAAACCATAGACAAAACCGAACACAGTTGTTTAGGTTGTCTATTGCACAACGCGTTTGACGCGGACAAAATCTCGGGCATCAGTGTCAGAAGTCACTACGAAATCATCACAACCACTTTGTCACTGCGACAAATAAAAAGAAGTAATAAGCACTGACTGTCAAAGTTATACCAGTGGACCTTTTGATCCTGTCTTCTTTGTGACCTCACAGGGACAAAACGCTCTGTCGTCCAGAACAAACATCTTGTGACGAGTTTATCTTCTTGGAACGAGAAGGGAGACGCCATCCCGATGGAATAGTTTGAACGTGCTGCGAGAACTGTCAAATTTATCCCAGACACGATATCCGGTATTATTGTGATATGATTCGAGACTTCGAGAATATTTTTATATTTCTTGAATTTATATATGTCGTGGCCAGATCTTAGAAATTAATCACTTCATGATATGGCCAAGTAAAACTGGCCAGATCGTTTTAAATGTTAAAGTTTGATCAATCTTCGTTTAGCCTACTATCTTTAGACCTTTTATTATCATTGAAATCCTAGGTATATCAATGATATAGCCAAAAGAGGATTGACATATCACCAAATGTTAACGTTTAAACGATCTGGCCAGTTTTAGTTGGCCATATCATGAATCGATTAATTCTAAGGTCTGGCCACTACATCTACATTTATATTTAGGTATAATATTGTTAATTATACCACAGGGAAATTTCAGAGAGAAAAGAAACAATATTATGTTAGGACCTAATCACACTGAAGTGAGAAATCATCAAATAAATTCTCCCGTTCTGAATGGGGAGAGGACTGTCAGATTTTTACTGACTAAAAACCCACTTAAATTCTTTCAGCTTGCCCCTTGCGATCCAGGGCCACGCTAACACTTCCGAACAATCGCGCCGCCCTAGCAAGAAGCACTAGTGGGTCCCGTCTTTTTTGTTGACACCTGTATGTGACGCGCGTGGAATACAATGCGCCGTCAACTTGGGATTGACACAAACCACAATGACACAGAGCAATGGGTAGCTCAGCGTCCGCAAGCCCGCGCCTGCCATGGCAGGGAATCGCCTTACGACTCCCGACACTGATATTAATAGTAATAAAAGCGAAAGATTGTATATTGGTATATAAATATGTTTGGTATATAAACACCTTCACGCTCAAGTAGCTAATCCGATTTGGATGAAACTCACGCGTTAATAGTCCATGTCCTGGAATATAACACAGGATATTTTATAGTGGAAGTGTGTTCCCTTAGGCAGGGCACATTGCTCGCAGAACGGATGGCCGTTGGGGCTGAAAGATTCTGGAATGGCGACCACGTACCGAAAGACGTAGCGAGGCCTCCTACAAGGTGGACCAATGACTTGGTAACGGATGCGAGACGCTCAGGACTGTTCATTATGGCGAAACTTTGGGGTGGCCTATGTCCAGCAGTGGACGTCTTTCGGATGAAATGATAATGAAGATGATGATGATGTGTTCCCTTAGGTCACTTGGGTAATCTTCTAGTCTTACGCGGGTGAAGCCGTTGGCAAAAGCTGTATACATTTCGGTAGAACAGTCTGGGTCTGTCCTGGACTTTTCGATTTGTGTATCGATGTACAACTACACAGACAAACCAAAATCAAAAGAATGAAAATTGCGATAAATTCCTTTTCTTTTGTCAAAAGACAGGGACACTTTAATAAATCTATAAAATAAATTGAATCACCTGTTATACTCGGGAAAATAACAGTAATATTTCACATTACAAAATCCATAACAGAAAAAACATAAAACCGTAGGTTACAGCGGGACAAAGCGACGCGTCAATTCAATTTAAATGAAAAATGGCTACAGAACCTACTCGCAATTTCGCAAACAGTTCACAGCAAAAATATATCCTTATTAGCAGTAAAATACTATACTAAAACACAGATTTACTTAACAGCCCATCCCCGATCGTGTGCCAAAAAAGTGTAGGCTAAAAATTCAGAATCATTTCAAGTCTGAATTACAGAGTTCCTCATAAAAACTCATTATGTATATCAATTCACCAGAAATTTAATTTCCTTAACCATTAAAGCGACTTTTTTCGTCCGTTAAAAAGATGGCGAACGCACTGGAAAACTTTTGCCCATTTAGAATTCAAACAACGACGGAGAGGGGAAACAGAATAGCAGTATTCTCTCTGTTCTCGAGAATAAATTTTAAAACAAATCCAAACTCCGCCTGTCACCGTACAAGTGAGTGAAACAACACAAAAGATTTACGTACAAACTTAGAGCTTAGAATTAGTTATCTAGTTCTGTTTGAATTAAGTTCGGGCTCTAAATTTTAACACTTACTTATATTGCGTTGTAAACAATGGACGATAACAAAGTATGAATAAGACTGGCTATAAAGATTAGACTGATTTGAAAAGTCAGACAGAAGAATAGGGAAGTCTTCGGCGGGCTCAGGTTGGCCGCTGCAGAGATAATCTGACCGAATGAGGTATCCTTAACCCAACGCAAATACAGTGCCTGTATGGAGCCTCTTCATCTCCTTTCTTGCCCAGCATGCAGAAGTACCTGCACTTTCCCCGACTTATACGAGGCCAACGACAGAGCTGTCCAGGTGATATTTTTTTTTCGATGTGAAAATCATCTAATGACATCCTTCACTCTTGGGCGGAGCGCGAGGGTGTGTGAGACTTTTACTGACTAAATACCCACTCCTGTTCTCTGTAGAGTGTCTGTCTGTATCTGTGTTTGTGGCTCCTAACAAACTAGTGCGCCTCACCATCAACGATTGCATCTCTGGTTACTATCAGGTAGGATCGCAGCCAAGCATTAGTTTATATAAATTAAAAGAAACATAATTTTTCTTAGATAGACTGATGGTTAGACATTCTGGCGACTTTCTGTCACGACTGTCAAAGATCTACGAATGAAAATAAAGACCAGTGGGTTTATGTGCTTTCCGAAGCATGGGATGTCAGTTTTGTCCTAAAAAACTTAGAAAAGTAGGCACATATGAATTGAAAAATTCACTTTATTACTAGCCCGGTTTCGAACCCGCTACCTCATGCATGAAAGGCCTTAACCACTCATAAGGACTAATTTACCATAGGTATTATAACTTTAACCGCTTTTCGAAATATCGTCTTACTATCTAATTTATACTCAAATGATAAAATAAACAGAAAACACAGTATCTTAAGTCTTTTGTTCAATTTCTCATGAAAGAAGGGCTAAGTTCATGAATCAACAAACTTTGCTTAACAACTACTGAAAACTTTTATCTTTATAATAAGGCTGATATTATATGCCTCGTTGGTCTCGTGGCTTCAAGAGCGACTGTTAAGCGTGCGGTCCCGACTTCGATTCCCAAGACGGACAAAAAGTCGAAGACAAGGTGGAGCATACGGTGGTGGTGGGTCTCGCTTTGTTGGAGCACAGCTGTGTCCTTGTGGAGGCTATCAGCGGTTGCGACCTCTCGTGCCTGGTCCTGGGTCAGGTCCATAGTCCGGAGCGAGAGGAAATGGAATGCGGTCGCCTCCTTCTAAGCAGTAATGTGAGCAAAGGAGATGGCCGCAACTGTGAGGAAACGAACATCCTCACGCCCAAACAGCTGCTACAGGAGACGTCCCGGGCATCGGAAGTTGAAGAGCGATTCCCGGCAACTATAGGCGCAGGCTTACGGACAACGAGTAATGGGTTTTTCGACGTCTAGTTGTCCGGCAAGCACCGAGCCCGAATCGACGGCGCTTAGTGTTCCAAGCGTGACTCAAATAGATCTTTTTGCTGTTTTGCAAAACCATAGAAAACCTGTAGGATCGATGGCCGCTAGAGTCACGGAAAGTTTTGATAAAGTTACCAATGACCATTGCATAGGTCAACTACAGTAACACTGCGGTTTTTCGTCAGGAAAAGTCTGGCTACTTCCTCTTACTCCACGAAAAGCGGGAGAATTCATTTGATGCATTTCCAGGTAAAAAAAAAAATGAATACATTTTTCAGAAATAAATCAAGTTTCATATGGGAGATTTGTGGACAATACTGGAAAAATCAACTGATTCTATCATACTCAATCGCAGTGTGATTAGCCTACTACATTAATAGAAAATACTATATTTATTTACGGACAATAATTCTTCCCCTTCGAACAATTTCGACCATAATTTACAAAGTTACATAAGAATACCATAATAATAGAATGAGGGACTGCTTAAAACAATTATTCATTTTAAATAAGGTAATTTTCTACAATTACGTGTGGAAATATTGACAATTCACTGACAAAATTACTGACTTCCGTCTGACAATCAACTATTACTATTGTTGAATATAGTTTTAAAGTAATTTCTTTTAAACTTTTTACTTTGTATGTTTTTTTTCATAACGTAGGATATCTTGAGTTAGAAAAATATGATACGAAAGGGGAATATTATCATACATATTGTTCACTGTGGAAGGCAAAATGGAGCTACAGAATTGTAGTTTTTTTACCCGTCTACGGAGGAAGGTTATGATTTTGACAAGCTATGTATATATGTCGGGAGCTATGAGAATTTTACACAATGTGTGTATGTTCATCTGTTCCCTCATAGCTCCTGAACTCCTTATCGGAACTGGACAAGTGAGGTATCGTTAGAACTGGCTTAATCGTCCGCTGAACATACAACACGTGTGACTAAACTCAATATGGTGCCCTCTCGCGGACAAAAAGTATTGTATTTAAAAATATTTCTCACATTTAAAGTGACACCCTCTAGCGGAGAAAAAGTAATGTGTTAAAATAAAAGTTAAGACAAATACGCCGTGTTTGGTGTAATTTGCAAGCGCTTCACTAAAACATTTCGAAAATATGACTCAAATTTTTTTGATGAAAGTGGGACCATTTAAGAATGCATGTTTTAGTTTTGTTTTTGTAGTCGTTTTTTTTTTTTGTAAATCCGAATATAATTTGGATTTTTAGAAATATCTTGATGAACTTAGTTTAAAAAAAAAGAAGGCACATTCAAAAAGAGCGGCAAAAAAAAAACGTTTAAAATAGGAGCACGCTGGACTGAAGGCAAACGACAACATTCTAGAGTTCGTCTAGAAAATTAATAAAATAACGGAACAAGCGGGTTCTGCAGAAAATTCAATGTTAAAAGTAACGGAGACAGGGAAATGAGTGCACTTATTCGGAACAATTTTATTTTCTGGCTTTTAAACGGTAACGTAGTCAATTTGAACCCCGGCGAGGGCAAACAATGTTAAATAAAAACCGATAGAAGAAATCTAGGAGTTTCATTGTGGAGTTTTATGTTTTTTGCTAGGGACGCTGAATGTAACAAATGGTTGCATTGAGTCAAAACAACTTTAAAACCTTCAGGGTTCAAAGAACTAAACGAAGTTTGATTTTCGAGTTAAGCTTTCTATATTTAACGCTTTTCTCAGTTTATATTGGACATTTTAGTTTTTTGCATTTTGCAGGTCATTGTCAAGTTCTGACGTAAGATCCTATGTCCCTAGCTGGGGCAGAGGGCGTCGACAGTAGTCACCCATCGCGACTGGTCTTGAGCTCTGCTCTTCACCTCGCTCCATGTCAGTCCGATGGCCGTCGCCTCTGCCAACACGGTCTGTCGCAAGGTTTGCCGTGGACGGCCGCGCTTCCTTTTACCTTGAGGATTCTAGTCAGCCTATAGTGAGTATATGATCGAAACCCCTCCTCAGCATGTGACCAATCCATCTCAACTTACGACCTTTATACACCAAGATTTCAATTTATAAAAGGAAACCTTACAATAAAAAATATACAATCGTAGGCCATATTGGACTCGGCGATTTCTTCCAGGCAACCTGGATTTTAATGATTATAATTCATTTAATAAATACTTGTAACGGCGCTTAAAAACGCTAACTATCGATAAGCAAGCACCCTTTATACTCCATCTCATTACAATCAGAACGGAAGGAGACATTTGATGATTTCCCACCAAAGTAACATATCGCGCTCTTGGGTGGAGCAGGAGATAGTGTCAAAGTTTTACTGACTAAAAACCCACTCCTGTTCCTTCGTTGCCTTCGTCCCAGGGCCCCGGGTTTTGTTTTCATCCTACCCATGGCCCCAGTAGGCTGCGACCCTGCTGGGCTCCTACGATTTACTGACATCTCCCTGAGGCGCGCGTGGAACAATACGCGCCGTTGACGACTTGGGCTCGGTCCGGATGGTTACCGGACTGTCGGACGGCAGGCTACCCATTGTTCGCCGTCCGCAAGCCCGCGCCTACGGTGGCCGGAAATCGGGATCGGAATCCCGGTGGTGGTTGGGGCGTGAGGACCGATGCCTCACGCGATCGGCCGCCTCCTTTGCTAGTGTTACTGCTTCGCAGAAAGAGGCGACCGCTTGCCACTCCTCCTTGCTTCGGACCATGGCCTGTTTCAAGAAACGGCGCGAGAGATCGCCGCCGCCGATCGCCCCCACGAGGACACGGCGTTGCTCTGCCCTAGCGGGCTACACCTCCACCGTATGCTCCACCGTGTCCTCCGGGCGGTCCACACAGTGGCGACACCCGGGCGTCACTTCCGCACGAATCCGGTGCAGGAACTTCCCGAACTTACCGTGTTCGGTGAGAACCTGCGTCATGCGGAATCCTCACCTTCCGCCGTGAGATCTTTCCAACCACGCCTCGAAGAGGGGATTTACCGCCATAACTGTGGCGTGCCCATCTTCTATGCATGGAAAATAACCTTTTCCCAGCTGTGGAAAAATAACAAATCAACATTAACACTAAAGTACATTTTAAAGACTATCCTTCTCGTCACAAATGTGTAGTTTATAAGGACCTTGGTCAAAAATCACTTTGTCACTATTTAGTCTTTTGACTTTCCACCTCTGCGAATAACGTCCATCTTGATTATTGAGTCAGATCTGAATATTGCAACCCTCAGCGTGGTCAATGAATTATGTCAGCCATTTGATCAACGAATAATCGAGGTGAATTTCAGTCAATAACTGAGACAAACACAATATTACGGAAATATATTTATGTACTAGCTGTACTTGCGGTTTTCACCATGTCTTTCGTTACTGTTCCGCTGCCGTAGATCGTAGCGTGATGTTATATAGCCTATAGTCTGAAGTAATAGTCTAGTCTCGAGAAATGGAATATCCAACACTCATCATCATCTTCCTGCCCTTGTCCCGTTTTATTTGGGGTCGGCGCAACACGTTTTTTTCTTCCATTCTATCCTGTTACTCGTCAGGCTATCACTAACTCCCTTTTCTTTCATATCACTTCTCACACAATCCATCCATCTTTTCTTAGGCCTCCCTCTCCATCCATCCACATGTAAATTCATAACTCTTTTAGCAACATGCGCTTCATCCCTCCTCTTCACATGACCATACCAAGATAAACGATTCCCTTTCAACTTTTCAGTCACTGGCGCCACTCCTTTGAAATCAAATCAAATCAAAGCAAATCTTATAGTGTTGTATATTCCAATACTATAAGATTTTCCTATAAGAGTTTTTTAATGCGAACCAGTAGTTTCTGAGATAAGCGTCTTGAAAGAAACTATTTCTCTAGAAATGGGCTATCGAACACTAAAATATTATATTTTATTATTTTATTTGTGTTGTTGTATACTGATAATCTTTTCCTTTCGTTCAGTCCATCCAAAGGTAGTCTGGTAGATATTGCCCTGTGCAATAAGACCGCCTATATATTAAGGCCGCCGATAAGTTAAGGTGTGCAATAAAAAATACTTAAATATATATATTTTTTTAATTCGGACCAGTTGTTCCTGAGAATAGCGTGTTCAAAGAAACTCTTCAGCCCTCCTAGCCAAGTTACGACCGTATCGTTTCGATTCTCTTGCGTCGATCGCCTCGAGTAGGCCATGCAACCGATTCCTTTGTTCTAACCACGTGACTGAGCGTTGAGGAGACGTCAGAACAAAGGAATGGAAAGCGTGGCCTACTCCAGGCGTTCGACGTAAGAGAATCGAAACAAAACGGTTGTAACTGGTTAGGGGGGCAAATAATAGGTATTACAATATAGATTTTCAGAGCGTGATATTTATTATTACAGCAGAAATAGGCTTTAAAAGTTATCAAATATTGTTTATTTTCTTCAAAATTAATTTTGAGGCTTATTTTAGCTATTTGAGAAGATCTAAGTGATATTAAAGAAAAGGAAGTTAGTGATAGCGTGACGGGTGACAGGGCAGAATAGAAAAAAAAACGTGTTGCCGAACCCAAATAAAACGGGACATGGGCCAGAAGACGGTGATGATGATAAGATACTTATTTGTAGAATATTAATGTACTCATCAACTCATTAATTTTAGAATTGCATCAATTCAAAACTATTTTCTTCTATTCTTTTCAAATTACTTAGTCGAATAGAAACTTATGATTTTTCATTTATAGCTCAGAAATATGAGAAATTCATACGCTTTCTGTATATGTTAGTGGAGTGCTTAGCCCTGTAGCTTGTCAGTCACAATCGTGAATCCAAGTATTTTCTCGTACAAATCAAAGCGCAGTTGAAATACATTTTCTAGTTTCATTTCTATCGTGTTTTAGTTGTAGTTTAGCGCTCACCGGACCATTTTCAAACTAAAACTAAAACTAAACTTTATTGGTTTAGGTAACTGCATTTTAAGATGATGTAATTACTAGCTTCTGTCAGCAGCTTCGCGCGCGTGAATGTAGAAAAATATCCTAAGCATAAAATGCATCTTAATTATGAAGATATATACGCACACATACACATACTTACACAACACACACACACACACACATACTTAACACATTTGTTCACATACTTACTTTATATATATCAAAGGATGAACTTCTGATGATACATATATGTGCTGCATGAAGGTGCCATTCGAACCTCGGCTGCAGGCTGCGGATGTAGGCAGCACATGCGGCGGTTGCACGAAGCCGGCAGCAGCTGCACGGCCGGTTTTCTGTGTAGTAGAAGCCGAGCGTCGGCTGCGAGTGCTTCCGCGACCTGCCGTCGCAGCCGATCGCAGACCAGTAGTGCTGCGGCCGCAAATTTTTGCGCACGTAGTTACGTCACTCCAACCTGTATAGACAAGTCCGAAATAATCGCTACTCGGAGCCAATAGCGCTCATTTCTTGTCCCGACAATTACTGTCCATTCCAGGTTGCCTGCAAGAGATCGCGGAATGGGACAAAGCCGCCCATTGAATTTATTTGTTCCCACTACTGGGTTTCAGGCCTCCTCTCTAAGAGCGAGAATGGGTTATAGTGCACCACCCCGGCCTAGTGCGGGTTGGTGTATGTTACATATCTTCTAATGTTTCGTTTTAGGACATGCCGGTTTCTTCACGATGTTTTCCTTCACCGTTTGAGAGCAGGTGATGTACCTGAAATATTCAAGAAGAACCTTGTTCGTCAACCATACGTCGTTTGCCACAGAGATATTTTTTTGAGAAAGGAAAGGGCGTGTCAAACTTTTAGTGACTAAACCCGCTTGTGTGTCCTTCAGTTGCCTTTTACGTTCTAGTTCCCGCAGACCTAGCAGAAACCAACAGGGTCATGAAATCACTTTCTGTGTTCTAAATAATGCTGATTGAAACTAAATTAAAATATGAACACGTCTGTATGTCTGTCTATAGTAAACATGTGTTGATTCATAGGTCAATTTAAACAATGTTCTTAGCCACAAATATAGGAAATGTATCGACAAATCCCACGGCATATCGGCCGTTCATCATTACCCGTATGTTTCCCAAATCCCAACTGAGAATACGACAAAAAAAAAATGTCGCATCCCATTTTCGTTTGCGATATTTTTCATCTCGTAGCCCGAAGTATTTCTTTTGATCATCTGCTGTCCATCTACATAGGCAGCCGGTCGCGACTACAATTTAGCGGTAAGCATTGTCGTGTACCAGTCCCTACAATCAACGGTTGTTCGTGATGAAAGTAGTTCTGTGTACCTACGGATGGGTGCTGTGACGAGCCGTTTACTTATTTGCCACTTTTAGGGTTCCGTACCTCAAAAGGGAAAAACGGAACCCTTATAGGATCATTTTTGCTGTCCGTCCGTCCGTCTGTCTGTCTGTCTGTCAAGACCCTTTAACTCGGGAACGCGTGGAGCTATCAAGGTAAAATTAAAACCATATATTCAGGTCTGCACTCCCTTGACTACGAGAGTAAAGGAATAGAGAGTTCAACTGTGTACGTACTTGGCTAATCACTAATCACTCCTGACCGAATTTCGATCAAGTTGGCCAAACTCAATTTGGCCAACTTGATCGAAATTCGGTCAGGAGGATGATAATTATCTATTCTGTGATTTTATTCCCCCCAGACAAATCAAGCTGACCTTCAATAATAAAACATCTAAATCCCTGCCATATAAATTCGTTTCAACCTTAAGCCTAATTCTACAAATTATAACACTATAGACAGCTAAATATTGTAGTTTCGCCAAAGACACTTCGCCTTGACAAGTGGGTGGGTCCTGTACAGTCAACTGCACGTTCATGATAGCATTTTAAAACTGACTTTACTAAGTAGCAGCCACTACTGTACTGTTCTTTTGACTATTTATTTGGTGTTAATTCAGTAGATCTAGATACTTTTTTCATTCGTATATATGGGGTCAAATTCACCCTCCTTTCTAGACGAAACTTCAACCTTTCAGTCACTGATGCCATTTTAATGATATAGACTAATGCTTGATTGCGATCCCAACTGCCCCCCTAGCCAAGTTACAACCGTTTCGTTTCGATTCTCTTTTCGTCGATCGCCTCGAGTAGGCCACGTCTCCGATTCCTTTATTCTGACGTCATCTCAACGTCCAGTTACGTGGTCAGAACAAAGGAATAGGAGGCGTGGCCGATTCAAGGCGATCAACGAAAAGAGAATCGAAACAAAACGGTTGTAACTTGGTTAGGTTAGGTTAGGTAAGATGATGATGTCCTTCATGGCTGCTTCGGGAAGTACTTGTGTCGCATAAACAGGGAGCCGGACGCTCGGTGCCATCACTGCACCGACTGTCGGGAGGATACGGCGCAACATACACTGGCAGAGTGTGCCGCATGGGAGGAGCAGCGCCGTGTCCTTGTATCTGAAGTGGGCCCCGACCTGTCGCTGCCGGCCGTCGTTCGTTCGATGGTCGGGGGCGTCGAGTCGTGGGATGCGGTGATCTCCTTCTGTGAAGCCGTAATTTCGCAGAAGGAGGCTCCGGAGAGGGAGAGGGAGGCCGTGGCCACTCTGCCGTGCCGCAGCAGGGGAACCGGGCGTCGGCGGAGGGCAGTCAACAACAACTTCCAGCCCCCATAAAGAGGTCCGGAGGGACGGTGGACTCGGGGTCGTCCGCCATCCCCCATCCCGCAAGACCCGAGGCGGCGGCGCGTAGTGTTCCACGCGCACCCCTATTGGACGTCGCGGGGGGAGGACACGTCACAATCCCCGCGGGCTTGAGGTGGCCTGCGTAGACGGGCCGGCACTAACCGGGGATCATGGATGGCGCATCAGCTCCCACAATCCCCGGTCCAAGTGTGGGAGGGAACACCAAGGTGGTTTTTAGTCAGTAAGAGTCTGACAGACCCCTTCGTCTGCCCCAGGCGAAGGACATCCATGAGGTGAAAATGAAAAAAAAAAAGATGATGATGTCCTTCGATGTGTACACGCGGTATACACGACGAGGCGAAATGCTTAGTCCAAGAAACTAAAGTCCGAGAGTTAAAAAACTTAATATAATATTATGTGGAATTTTTATACGAACAACAGTTCATAAGGGTAGTTTTCGTAGTTCTAAGTATTACAATGATGCTTGACTGTACCTTTAGACAAGATATAGTGATATTGTGCTAGGCTCGGGGCGTGCGACCGCAGTGGCTTACTTTCGATTTAATGTGCACTGTTTTACCAAATTAGGTAAATTGTTGGTTGGTTAGAATGTTATGTTGATAGGTTTAAAAATATTGTAATGAAATCGAAGTCAAATCTTTAATTCTGGATGACAAGTGAATGCACAGTCCATTGTGTTCTACCAATTGAGGCATGCGAAATTGTACTACAATTAAAATAAAAAAATAAAAATACATTGTCTGAAAATTTCGACTTCAATTCCATAATTGAAGTCTACTAAGCGCTGTCGACGACTTGGATCCGATCCGGACGGTTACCGGACGGTCAGACGGCGAGCTACCCATTGTGCGGGTGCAGTATTACTTCTGCTGCCCCGGACTGGCCCACAACCCGTGTGCCTCGTCCCGTATTGGGGAGTGGATCTCCTATACGTCTCAGAGAGGTGCGCGTGGAACAATACGTGTCACCATCTCGGGTCCAAAGTGATGTCCTCTAATCCGTCGACCTTTTTTAGGAGGTTGAAAGAGGGCATTATTCACCCTTCCACGATATCCGTTGCACCTGATACGGGGCGGGATCTCCCTTTCCGCTTCTAAATTCATCCCAAGCAAGTCTTTTCCCAAAAAATTTACTGCTTCCTACAAAAACATCTTCCCAACAAGTCAGCCAACAAAACTGCCCGGTCCTCCAGAACTTGCTCCCCTGTAACCAGCTGCCGAAGCCCCTCATAACCCGGTACTGCGGCCCGAGACGAATGTACCTGCCAGCCGTATTGTTACCGCGATGCCTTTTTTAAAAGCTCAACAAAGCCACAAGGTATGCATCGGCCTGTGCTGATAGACATGCGTTTTGATATGTACAGGGTGTTGGCAATTAGTTCTTGCGAATTTCTTGATTTTTTCTAGTTTTTTTTTCTTGCAAATATCGAGACTACGACAATTTGTTCCAGGGTTTAATAAAAAAAAATGACGTTTATGTATAAGTATGTTTGTCACTCCTTCACAATCAAACGGTTGAAGTTATTTAGATTAAATGTGTAACACGGGTAGATCATGTGTTGGAATAAGACACCTTTTCCTTAGATTGTCTAATTTCAGATGGGTGAAGTAGTTGACAGAAGCTAGTGTATGTAAATATGTGTGTTTGTTTGGATGTATATTTGTTACTCCTTGATGCTGAAACTGTTAAATGAAACTTGGTACTGGGATAGCTTATATCCTAGAATACATAGCCAATATTAATAATGATGGCAAAACAAATACCACGCGGCTGAAATCAGATGTCAGCAGTCAATACGAGAGAGAAAAACATCTTATTGCTATGTATTTTTAATCGGAAACTGCTTACAATTTAAGCTTAAACAAGCTTAACTTAAACAAAAGGTCCACTAGTAAAATTTATCAGTCTTCTTAATGTTTTTCATCTAAGTTGGCGATGTCATTTATATTAACGTTACCTTCGAAAATTAATTCATCAAAAAATTTAATACGTTTAATGTCATACTTTTTGCGCTACATGTTTCGAAGAAAAATATCAAAAAGTATTTATAGCACGATGAGAAAATATCTAGTTTGCCAGTTTCTTTGGAGTTAACTGCGAGAAAACTGCTGGGAAATAGCGTTTAAAATTCTGGCCGTAGTATCTCATGTATCTAAATGAGATTGATAAATCCCAAGGGACATTACTATGATCTATTCCTTTACGATTCCATTTTAGAAATAGTTTTGAATAGAACAAATTTTAGGGTTCAATCAATCATTTGCTCTTTTTTTAGCTTCTGGATCGAACCTTACTGAAAACCGGCCAAGTAAGTATCGTGAAACTCAAAGAGGTATGTATTTGAAAATTATCATCATAATCAGCCTTTTTTTTAATGTTCCCACTGCTGGGACTCAGACTCTAGGAGAGGGTATGGGCCCTAATCCACCACGCGGGCCCAGTGCGGGTTGATGAATGTCACATGTCTTCGATTTCTTTTTTGGTTCTAGGACATGCCGGTTTCCTCACGATGTTTTCCTTCACCGTTTTGAGAGCAGTGGTGATGAAATAAATTACACAAAGTAATGCGCTTGGCTGGGTTTGTACCCGCGACCTACAACTCATAAGTCGGATCCGTTACCACTCGACCACCACTGCTCCCATTAATTTTAAAAATAATAACATCATAAAAATAAAAAAAAACTTAAAAACAAAAATCATCTTGTCCTTTTCCCCGCAGTTTTGCTAACACACCCTGTGTACAGCAATAAGGCAGAGTGCAGACAGCTTTGTGTCGCCAACGCGATGCACGGCCGTGTGTACACTGACTGTTTACGTCATTTGTGTTTAATTATAGAGGGAGGGATGTAATGGGTGATGTATATGATTTTTGTGTTATCTTGTAAGCTAGAAAATAGTGGTGATTATTCTGCTATATATAGCTGAAAGTAGAAAGTAGAAAATTGTTCCAAGGGGACATACTGCCGGGATAAAAAGTGTTTAATGTAGGTAATATACAACTATTAGGGTCATCTCTACCAATTCCGACATTGACTTATTTGGCTACAGCATAACTGAATTAAGAAATGCATTAATTTTTTATCACAATTTTTTAATTCGTTTTTTTTTTTAATTATTATTACTTGTCTACAATGTGCTCACAGATTAGAAGTGACAAGAAATATGTAACCAAGATTTATGTAGATCATAATATGATTTCTAAGAGTGTCCCTGGAGTTTCTTGCACGTTTTCTTCTCCATAGAGATCTACGTTTTAGAACGTGCAATTTAGCTTCACTTTTTTTTTGACTGACCTATATTTTAACAATTTAAAAGAGCTTGCAATAAAAAAAACTAATAAGGAACATATTGACTGCAACAGTCGGGACCCAATAAAATAATCCAGACTAAAATCATCCCATCTAATGGGTCCCGACTGTTGCAGTCAATATGTTCCTTATTAGAATTTATTATTTGTTTTATTTAAATCGGTTTTTACGCAGTCGGGTTATTTAATTTTTAAATTTATTTTTACCACCACAGGACCACAGGTTATCTTTTCAGAAGTCCTCCCAAGGACCTAGTAGGCATCGGCCCTGCTGGGCCACTACGGTTTTGTTGACATCTCGCTATCGAAAATCTGCTCGGTTCAGACAATAGCCGGATGGCCAGACTGCGAGCTACACATTGTACCTCGTCCAAAACCCCGCGCCTACGGTAGCTGATAGTCGGAGGTCTCAGCGGTTGGGGCGTGAAGATGTCCATTCCCTTACACCTACGGCTGTCTCCATCACTAGCATTACTGCTTCGCAGAAAGAGGCTGCCGCCACCCATTCCCCCTCACTCCGAATCATAGATGCGCGAGATGTCACCGCCGATTGCCCCACACAAGGTCACGGCACACTTCCACCGTAAGCTCCACCGTGTCCTTCGGGCGATCCGCACTATGGCTACATCCCCAAGCATTTTCTTCCGCCTGAATCCGGCGCACGAACCTTCCGAACTTACCATCTCCGGTGAGGGCCTGCGTAATGCGGAAAGAGTGGAAGCCGTGACGCCTCTCCAGCCATTACTCAAAGAGGGGACTTACCGCCTTGATTATGGCGTGCTCAACTGACGGATAGTTGATGTTATAAGGAGTAACTTCGGCTACTTTTCATGTTCTTAGTTACCAGGGGGGATATATCTCTGGAATAGACAACATTTTTTTTTTTACACGTTGCCCCAAAAAAGGGGGGAGTAGCGAAGTTGCGAGTAACCTAACCTAATTTTAACCCAACAAGTTAGTAGAAAAATAAAAGTCATATTTCTAATTGTATTTTTTTTTAATATGGTCATGATATACTATTTTGGAATCCTCATGATGATCTTTTGAATTCAATACCCATGTTGCACTACCAAAAAAAATTTTTTTTACTCTAATGTATAGCGTCCCACAGTCGTTATGCTGTTTTTTTTCAACGTCACCTAACTAAGAACACTCGGGTTAAAAAGACGAATCTAACGATATGCTAATTATGTAAATCAGCGGTTTGGAAGATATGAGGTAATAAAGAATATTACATACCTACATACATGGTACGCGTGAAAAACATAACCCTTCTTGCAGTCGGGCAAAAATTCATTAAAAATTAAAAAAAAAAAGGTCAAAAGTTATACACATTGTAGAAAAATCATAGAAATTTTTTAAAAAAACTTCAAGGTTTTAATTAAAAAAACCGTTACTTCATCGTCTACGTTTTAAAAATCTGTGGAAAAAAACATATTTTTAGGTACAAGGGCTTGTGTTGGGCGTTGATAAGTCAGCATTCTCTTTTTATACAATATTGATTGTGCGTAGAAGATGCAATATTGGAAAGCCTCCCACAAGGTGGGCCGATGATCTGGTGACGGTCGCGAGAATCCGATGGATGCGAGACGCACAGGACCGGTTGTTGTAGCGACACTTGGGGAAGGCTCATGTCCAACAGTGGACGTCTTTCAGCTGACAACTTACGCTAAAGAAAACTGGCTAAAAAGTTGAAATGGACTCGTTTGTCTTGGTACGGTCATGTGAAGAGATATAAAACACATGTTACTAAAGGAGTTAAGAGTATACATTTGAAAGGATGGAGAGATACAAGATATCCAAGGTTGCCGATATAGCCCAAAGTATCACCATACTTAAATGGCAGTGGGTGGGGCACATTGTTCGCAGAACAATTGGTCGATAAGGCCGAAAGGTTCTGGAGTGATGACCGCGTACCGAAAGGCAAAGCGTTAAAAGGGCTCTTACAAGGTGAGATGATCTAGTGAGGGTCGCGAGAATCCAATGGATGCGAGACACATAGGACCGTTCGTTCTGACGAATCTTGTGGGAGGCCTATGTCCTGCAGTCGATTGTTGATTCAATGATGATGATTGTATACTGACAGCACAGACAAACCAAGAAGAAGTAATTTTCCAAGACAATACCTCTAAAGTTGCCACAAATTGCGAAACAGCGCAGCATTATTTTCTCTAACACAAATATGAAAACTTAACATATCTATCAAAGTATTCCAATCCTCGAGATTTATGCGAATAACTATGTCAGTCGTCTCAGGATTGTAATTCAAAGCGTGCCTGAAAACTGACTGGCAATAACTTAGATTGTAAGTAATTGCCAGACGCAAGTTATATAATGCTTCGTACAAAAACCACACGTTTTGAGTAAAATATATATTATCTAAAATGTGGATATGAAGCGGCTGGGGCTGCGTGATTGTGCGAAAGAGTTACAGGAGCTTTGGAACGCAAAGGGCTATCTATCTAACTATCTATTTTAGGTTTCTGCATCTAGTCCTAAGTGGACCATTGTACGTGGGCCATAGCGGCCATAACCTTGGGTGGGCTCATTCCAACCAACCCACCTCTCTCTAAAAATAGATCAGGTCTCTTAGGTTTTTCAGGGCATCAATAAGGGAGTTCGGGGATCCTAAGGTTCGTGTGCGTATCTCAGTGACACCTGTGCAGTCTAGGAGCACATGCGCAATTGTCTCCTCTCCCTTCAAACATGCTCTGCACAGAGGACTGTCTGTGATGCCTATTGTGTGGAGGTGCTTATTCAGTGTGCAGTGTCCGGTGATGGTCCCCGTCACCAGGCGCAGGCCGCCTCTGTCCAGTCTTAAGAGTTTTTTGGTGAGGGCTTTATTGAGATGTGGCAGGGCCTCCTTGGCCTGCCTGCATCCTGGTGTCGAGGACCACCAGCGCACGCAAAGGGCTATTGAAGAAAGTTGTAGTCACTAAAAGTCTGACACTCCCTCTCGCTCTACCCAGAGCGGGGGAAGTTATTTATTTATTTCTCAACTCATATACAAAAACAAAAACTGGGCAAGTGCGTGTCGAAGTCGCGCACTGAGGGTTCAGTACAAACTACAATTCCCGAATGGAGTCTCGAACATTTTTACGAATTGCAAAAAAGTATTTATTTTTCGGACGTAGGTAAAAAAATTACTATTTTCAAATTTATTCCTATACTTGTGCTATAATACCTTGCTTTATGCCAAATTTCAGGATTCTGGGTCAACGCGAAGTACCCTATGAATTTTGATTTCTTTGAAAGTATCGAAATATATGTTTTTTGTTTTTATTCGTTAACGTTTTAGTTTGTTGGTTTGATTAGTTTGATTTTTTCATAGCTTCAAGGGACCGCAGATCAGAATATATGGTTTTAATTTCAACTCGATACCTTCACGCGTTCCTGAAATAAAAGGTCTTCACAGACAGACAGGCAGACGGATAGACAACAAAATGATCCTATAAGGGTTCCGTTTTTTCCATTTGAGATACCGAACCCTAAAAAGGAACAAAAATCGGTTTTAGTCAGTAAAAGTATGACACTCCCCTCTGACTCCAATCAACATATATTGTATAAGTCGTGGTCAGATCTTAGAAATTGATCACTTCATTACCCTGCCTCATATATTATTAGGCAAGTAGAAACTAGTGTGCTAATAAATGGTAAAGAGTTGGGTCCTGAAGATACTACAGTGTTCTTGGGCATAACTTTAGATACTAAGCTTCAGAGTGGCCCACATTATAGACAAATTATCGAAAAAACTTAGCTCTGCAGCATACGCCGTTCGAAATTTGACTGATTAAGAGAAGAAAAAATTTTTTTTAAAACTTATTTGCAAAATAATTATCATTTATCATTCATCGTTCGTGGATCGTTTTTAACGTTAAAGTTTTATGATATTTCAATCCTCCTTGGGCCTACTTTCTTTAGACCTTTTAATATCATAGAAATCCTAAATCAATGATATGGTCAAACGAGGATTGACATATCATGGCCAACGATGGCCAGTTTTAGTTGACCATATCATGAAGTGATCGATTTTAAAATCTGGCCACGACATATACACAAGAATGCTCTTAGATTTGTGTAACACCTTTGGCTAGAATATTCTTACAGTCCTAAGATCGATCCCTAACAATGTCAAAATTTACTAAAAATCTTACTATAAGTCGCATTTATCTGTTTTTTTGAGATCGAATGTCTTCTGTCGCTCTACGGTGGAGCGAAAGGGCGTGTCAAACTTTTACTGACTAAAGCGCTTATGTGTTCTTCAGTTACCTTTTGCGTTCCTGGGCCACGGTAACTCTTACGAATATTTCCGCACCCCGAAAAAAAAACGGCCAAAAAATCACGTTTATTTTATGAGAGCTCCGTTAAATATTTATTTTTTTCTGCTTTTTAGTATTTGTTGTTATAGCAGCTACAAAAATACATCAACTGTGAAAATTTCAACTGTCTAACTATCACGGTTCATGAGATACAGCCTGTTGACATATGGACTGACAGATAGACAGACGGACGAACAGCGGAGTCTTAGTAATAGGGAAAATAAGAAATACGTCCATTTTATATATGTATCGTTACAAAATTTGCATTTATTTACCTTCAACAATTGGACAAAGGTCTATCATTAAAGGCTGCAGAAACCGCTAACCCACACATAAGTGCTTGTATCATAATAAAACCGTCCAACGCAGGTTGTTTGGTCTCTTAACTACATTATAAACCCTTCCTTATTTGCAGTTTACGACTAACTGCCTGATACGCACCTGATACATTTAATGTTGTATTCCCTCGCAGATAAACTGTATGTTATGTTATGTCTTAGAGGAAATATCTTTGTTTTATGGTTCTGTTATTGTACTGGATTTGCAGTTTTTTTTTAGATAGGAAAATCATCTAATGACAAATCGCGCTCTTGGGCGGTGTGAGAGATAGTGTCAGACATTTACTGACTAAAAACCCACTCCTGTTCCTTTTTTGCTTTCGTCCCAGGGCTCCGGGTTTCACTTTCAAACTACCCGTAGCCCCAGTAGGCTTCGACCCTGTTGGGCCCCTACGATTTGCTGACATCTCCTTGAGGCGTGCGTGGAACAGTACGCGCCGTCGACAACTTGGGCTCGGTCCGGACGGTTACGGGACGGTCGGACAGCGAGCCACCCATTGCTCGCTGTCCGCAAGCCCTGTTGGTTTGCGGACGACGAGACCTTATTTAATTACCTGTGTTGTTCAGTTGCCCTTTGCGTTATAGGACCACGGGTTTCCTTTTCTGAAATTCCCCGTTGCCCTGGCGGGCATCGGCCTTGCTGCCACATTCTGTCAAACAAATACAATCATCATCTTCCTGCCTTTGTTGCCAAGCACAATACGTTTTTTTCTTTCATTCTTCATCATCATCATCATCTTCATTACAGCCGATAAACGTCCACTACTGAACATAGACCTCCCCTGTTGAACATAGACCTCCCCTAAGTATCGTGACAACAACCGGTCCTGTTTATCTCGCATCTATTGGATTCCTGCGACCCTCACCAGGACATCGGTCCACCTTATAGGAGGCCTTCCAACACTGCGTCTTCCTGTACACGGTTGTCGCTTCAGAACCTTTCGGCCCTTATTATCAAGCAAACGCATTATCTATAATTCTTTGTATTCATTATCAGAATGTAGTTCTTTAAAGTTGTTTGAACCTAGCATTGTTTTAGTAAAATATTTCTTCTGTTTACAATTAACATTAGAAGAAAGCCGACATACAGATCTGGCTCTCATTTTACAAGTATTTGCAGGTGGATGAACGCTGGTGCTTATCCTCTACATATAGGTACTCTTTGGTGAGTTTCTCTTGTCCCTCCTCAGTCATGGGAAAATATAAAGTGCTCGTCCTAATCCGATCGTTGAAGCATGTTGATATTAGTATGGTTTGCTTGCTGTATCCACCTGTAAATAAAAGAGAAATTATTGTAACTTAATATAATATATAATATAATATTCTACAACTATCACACAACGCCGTCTAGTCCCAAGCTAAGCAGAGCTTGTGTTATGGGTACTAGATAACTGTTAAACATACTTATATATATCTAAATAGGTACATATATAGATAAATTACACCCAGACACAGAACAAATGATTGTGCTCATCCCACAAAAAATTGTCCTGGTTGGGAATCGAACCCACGACCTCCGGCATAGCAGTCAGGGCCACTAACCACTAGACCAACAGACCAGTCAAAAATAAGTCAAGCCACGCATTTCTTTACTGGCCGCGTGATCAAACTTCTCATTTTGTAACTAAGCAACGGGAAAATAAGATAGCCTCTAATAAACTAATTTATCTTTTTTACAACGACAACTAAATAATTTTAGTCCAAGCGAAGCGAACTCGGAATTGTAGGGCACCACAACATTCAGGTTTATCACAACTAAAAAGTGTAAAAAAAAACTTTTTTATATAAAATAGAACCGATTTTAATACAAAAAAAAAACAGGCAAGTGCGAGTCGGACTCGTGCACCGAGGGTTCCGTACAAACTGACCCATGAAAACAGTTCAATTCCCGAATTGAGTTAAGAAGATTTTTACGAATCGCAAAAAAAAGTTATTTTTGTAACCTACATATTTACAGTTTTCAGATTTTTTTCCCATACTTGTGCCATAAGACCTTGCTTCATGCCAAACTTCAGAATTCGAGGTCAACAGGAAGTACCCTATGAATTTTGATTCCCTTGAGAGTGTCGAAATATACGTTTTTAGCGACATAAACGGCCGTATCTTTTTTATTCGTTAGTTAAGAAGTTTGATTTTTTCACAGCTTCAAGGGACCGCAGACTTGAGTATATGGTTTTTAATTTCAACTCGATACCTCCACGCGTTCCAGAGATAAAGGGTCTTGACAGACAGACAGACGGACGACAAAGTGATCCTATAAGGGTTCCTTTTTAAATCCTAAAAAGAACACTAAAAAGTGGTAAATAATTTTCATTTCGGAAGTTAGTATTAATAACGAAGAAACAAAACCAGAATTAATAATCCATATTTAAAATGCCTATTGCCAACTAATTTAAACACCCACACAGACGGACACAAAACAAAATCAAATATGTACACAAATCGCAAATCCGTGAAAAGTGCCCCTTACACCGCCCAGAGGTCGCCACTAGCGCTGTTTGCGGATTTCCCCGGATAACAATGGCGGCCGATACCCGGGCTTTGTTTTCACTTATCCGGAATATCCGAGCCGGTCGTTACTCAGTGGAGGAAGCATTGTTAAGTTTTAAACAAAATTACTGTTAAATGTGATTGTTTTTTGGATAAGTAATGTTGAGGGAATGATTCGGGCTTGGTTGGTAAGCGGAAAGGTGATCATTAAGGCCTACTCACTACGGCCGTATGAACTGAAACTACGCATCCATGGACAGTAAGTAGGCCTTAATCATGATCGTACAAAACGTTTTCGGAACGTATAAGATGTGAGACGCACAGGACCAGTTGTTGTGAGCGACAGTTGTGGGAGGTCATTGTCCGGCAGTGGACGTCTTCCAGCTGAAATGATGACGATGATGACGACCAATAAGTGCGGAGCAGTGACCAAAGGCGTGGATAAAGCCGTGGGAGACGGCTAGTCTATACTAATATTATAAAGAAAAAAGATTTCGATTTTTGGATGTTTGTTTGTAATAAATAAACTAAAAAAAAACTGGGCAAGTCCGAGTCGGACTCGCGCTCTGAGGATTCCGTACAAACTTACCTATGAAAATAGTTCATTTCCCGAATTGAGTACGAAAATTTTTCCGAAATACAAAAAAAAAAGTTTTTTTTTGGTGGCATAACTACAGATTTACAGTTTTCAGATTTTTTTTCCTATACTTGCGCTATGAAACCTTGCTTCATGCTAAAGTTTAAGGATTCCAGGTCAATGGGAAGTATGTACCCTATGAATTTTGATTCCCTGAAAGTGTCGAAATATTAGTTTTTTGCGACATAAACGGCAGTATCATTTTTTTTTCCTTAACTCAGAAGTTTGATTTTTTCTCAGCTTCAAGGGACCGCAGAATTAAGTATATGGTTTTAATTTCTCGACAACTCCACGCGTTATCGAGATAGAGGGTCTTGACAGACAGACAGGCCGACAGACAGATAGACAGACGGACAACAAAGTGATCCTATTGATATTATTTAATTTTTTTTTTGAGGTACGGAACCCTAAAAACTACTGGACCCATATTAAAAATTCTTTCAATAGTAGAATGCTACTTTATCACCGAGTGACATTGGCATATATTTACTACTTTTATGTGGGCGAAGCCGCCCCCAATAGCTAGTCAACAATAAAACAAAATACATGCACCACAGCTGATCAATTCTCCCCACCAACTAACAAACGAGCCTCATATATAGTACTATCGAAAAATTGACAGTGACATTTGACGATATGTCACCGGTTGATTGGACATGTTCCCCTCGCCTGTTCTATTGGCGAAACATGTCGATAGGAACGCCAATAACGTACGCAACACTTTGCCAAGGTGGTGCTGTCTTTGATGAATATTTTAATATGTATGTAATGATAATGTCATTCAGTTGTTTCTGGTAGAGTTTAAGTGGGTTATGTCTTTATATAGCTTTTGCTCGCGGTTTTGCCCGCATACATAAAATATAGCCTATGCCACTCAGTAAGAGCAGCTTTCTATAGGTGAAAAAAATTTCACAATCAGACCAGTACTTTCAGAGTTTTCCTCCTACAAACAAAAAACCTACCTACGTCACAAATAATCAATAATCATTTGTTTATCATAGGTAAATAGTCGTTCTTAAAATAGATAATAAGCTCGCTGTGTTATGCCCGAGGGCGTACAAATGTATTATATTTATAACTTTAATCATAGGCAATAATATTTAAAAATAATAGAAATTAATTGTAGGATTTCGAGTAAAAAAAAAAGTATTTTTTTACGTTTTTTACGACATAAACGGCCGTATCTTTTTTATTCGTTAACTTTGAAGTTTGATTTTTTTCATAGCTTCAAGGGACCGCAGACCTAAGTATATGGTTTTAATTTCAACGCGGCACTTCCTCGCGTTCCCGAGATAAAGGGTCTTGACGCACAGTCAGATGAGCAACATAGTGATCCTATAAAGGTTCCGTTTTTTCCTTTTGAGGTACGAAACCATAAAAAGGTGTCTACGAGATCGGATACGATTAAATCAGGCCTCACCGATGGTATTTTCAGCTTTCCGTGATATTTTAATTCACAGGAGATACCTAATAATCGGATTCCCGCGATCCTTACCAGGTCATCGGGTCCACCTTGTTCGCCTTCCAACGTTGCGTCTTCCGGTACGTGGTCGCCTATCCAGAACCTTTTCGCATCCTATAAATGCCAGACGCACAGGACCGGTTGTTATGGCGACACTTTGGGGATGCCTATGTTCAACAGTAGACGTCTTTCGGCTGAAATGGTATGAGTACTACACAAGTGATAAACATACTTAAATATTTCTAAATACATATTATACATGAATCACACCCAGACACAGAACAAATGATCGTGCTCATCACACAAGCATTTGTCCTAGGTAGGAATCGAACCTACGACCTCAGGGCAGTCAGGGCCGTTAACCACTAAACCAACAGGCCAGTCAAATCAAATGATAATGACTTAATAAATATGCGAGCTCTTCTGAACCAAAAACTAAAATAATAAGCAGGTTTACTTGAATAGAAATAATACTAAATTGGTTTTAAACATTATAGAAATACTAAAATAATTATCCCTTTTTCCAGTCAGTTAATCATGAAATTTCACGCCATGTGGACAAGCCAGATTAATACAATTTCAATAAAGTTCGTGTTAGAATGTAGACATGAATTCTCATCAAAAGCTCGATCATTTCACATTCAACAATCTAAAGTATGCCTAGCATATCTACTGACCCAGGTCATGCCCAAATATCTTGAAGACTGACCACCAAAGAGGGGAGAGGGAGGGCTGGAATGTTAAAACTACCCTCTTCGTTGTCTATTCACGTTAGATATCTCATTAATGACATTCCTGATATGTCATGAAACCATGTCACGTTTCTGACCATCATTATGAGTTTTATAAAAAACGGTGAGCACGACGTGTTTTGTATTACGAATTTTAGGGTGCCTCATGAAGGTTACGCAAGGAAATGAATAAGTATGGAAGGAATTTAGAAAGAAAATGCGAAAAACAAAATCATTTTCACAATATACAAATAATTCTTCTGTACATGTGTTTGTCATCTACAAGTTTTATCTAACTGTCTACCTAACTCCTAAACGACTTAACCGATTTGGATGAAATTGTGAGTGTATGTAGAGTGGGTCTCCAGATAAAATAATAATAAATTATTTATTGACATAAAGTTTTACACTCATAAATGACATTCCCTGGCTCCTGAGCTAGTTAGAAACTGTATTACAGGAGCCAGTGTATTCCCCATATTGCTGTTATAGTTTTGTCAACAAATTCGTAAAATTAGAAAATAAAATTAAGATGGAAAACATATCATAATAATTTAAATCTACGGTCACAGATGTTCTCAAATTTTTATTCTGACGAAAAGACAGTTTTCGAACAAGACGTCTGTCGGGACCACTAGTCTACATACATTTAAAAATGAATCCCTATTTTCCTTGTTCACGTCATCACACGTGAATGGTTGAACCAATTTCGCTAATTCTTATTTTGTTGTGTTTGTTATTCAAAGTTAAAGTCAAAAATTTTTTATTTCACATAGGCCTACATGGGCACTTATAAAACGTCAGAAGCTAGTGCACGGTTCCAAATTGGTCGTTTCCTATGGAGAAGAACCGGCAAGAAACTCCATGGTTACTCTTTTAAAAAAAATATTGTTTACAATATTTTCATATTACAGTATTAATAGACATTATGTAAGAACAGTGTAGACCAGTCGATATTGTTGCACAATAAAAATAATCATATTAAAAAAAAAAGAAGCTATATAAATAAAAAACAAGAACAATAAGTAATTACAATTATCAATAAATGACATGTCAACAAAAAGAAAATTACTAACGAATTTATGGTGGTTGGCGTCTAATAATATAAAAAAGAATATTGTCAGAAGAAGGTTCTTACGCATAGAAAAATTAAGAAAATGGTATTTTTTTTTACAAAAAACTACAACTAATAAACTGTTGAGCATTTGACAGTTCGTGCGTTTCACAGTTCATTGCTAAGATAGGGCAAAATATGTTTTGTCAGCAGCCATTTAATGTTCCCACTGCAGGGACTCAACCTTCCTCTCTAGGAGAGGTTCAGAAGCTGTAATCCACCACGCGGGCCCAGTGTTGATTGGCGGATGTCTTCGAATTTTTAGTTCTAGGACATGCCGGCTTCCTCACGATGTTTTCCTTCACCGTGTGGAGAGCAGTGGTGATGAAAATAAATTTATGTTTATTCAAACTTCATGTACAATAGTGGGACACAGGTGGACTTAAGCAATAAGGTATTCTCTACCAGTCAATCTTATGTAAATGACTGGCCTGTTGGTCTAGTGGTTAGTGACCCTGACTGCTATGCCGGAAGTCGTGGGTTCGATTCCCAGCCAGGACAAATGTTTGTGTGATGAGCACGATCATTTGTTCTGTGTCTGGGTGTAATATATCTATATATGTATGTATTTAGGAATATATAAGTATGTTTATCAGTTGTCTAGTAGCCATAACACAAGCTCTGCTTAGCTTGGGACTAGTCGGCGTTGTGTGATAGTTGTGGAATATTATTATTATCTTTTGGTTAACATAGACTGTAGTCAACACACACACACACACACAAACACACACACACAGTGTACTCTGGTAGATGTGCTTTATAAATAAATAATAATATCCGAAATACAAACAAGTATCAATAAGGGTTTTTTTTTAGGTGGGAAATCATCGAATGACATCTCCCTTCCTTGGGCGGAGCGCGAGGGCGTGTCAGACTCTTACTGACTAAAACCCACTCGTTTGTTCCTTTTTTGCCTTCTAGGGCCCCGGGGTTCATTTTCACTTAACCCATAGCCCCAGTAGGCTTCTCTTTCGTCGTTCTCATAACAGCTGCATAAAGGTAAAGATAGAACGTTCCATTGTATACGGATATACAGCTTCAGCTACTCTAAGCTGTACAGAAGCTGTATATCCGTATACAATGGAACGTTAACTCTACAGATTCTCAATTACAACTATCTTATACAGCAAATTGCTGTAAATTGGTGTTACGTAAGTATAAAACTTAAACAACTTTTTATTTTTTCAAGACTAAATACATTTTTAAAGCCTCATATCTTTCCTTGTGACACATCCCCTCATAAAACCAGGAACCTACATTCAACAAAAATCTACAAAACCCAACAGTTTAAAAAAGAAAGTCCTGTCTCCGTTCTCCTTTTTTCCTGCCAGGAGTTTTATTTAAAAACCAATTTAGCTTTTGAATTAGTAGCACGAGCCCAGGAATTAGAAGTGCAGTCGCTGGTCTTATATTTCCATTTGTAAAATATCTATTGTACCTACGTTACGTTTCCTGGGCAGACGATTTCAATTACTGCCGCTGGAGGCTGGTTGGTTAGTGTGGAGATGACTTTCTTTGGATATTGAAGTTATGGGGTAAACGCCAAGGTATCCGTTTGACATGAACTTCTAGAAGCTTAATAATGTTTTTTTTATAATGCTTCATCTAACTACTTAAAACCATCCCATCTCGTAATTAAATATTTAGTAGAGGTTCATCATCTCTCAAGCTTATTCCAACTAACTTGGGGTCAGTTTGAAGTTTTCTAACCTGTATCCGGATGCAGCTGAATACCCGTGATTTACATGGAGCGGCTATCTATCAGGCCTCTATAACCTGCTTACTGGGCAACATTTATTTGTTTATTTCAATAGAGCTTATGATAATGTATTACCTTTTGTATTTGGAAACAATAGCATTGTATAATATTGAAGCACTTTTTTTTTGAAATTTTTTGAGTGTGAAGTACCATGGAGTATTTTTATTAGGTTACAACTTGTTTGACATTACGAGCATGACAGTTGAGAGTTTGTCATGCTCACTTAAATATCTTGCTGATGGTGTCACATGTTATTGGGTCATTCAGTTCCCTTCAAAATGGTTGAGCTGAGTGGGGCTAATGCACGCGTCATGCTCGTGAACGGGTGCCGTCAGTTAAGACTGGTCATCTCTTAGCTGCCAGTGACTTAATTCAATTTCAATTTTTTTTTTATATTTTATATTATTACTTTTCTACATTGTGCTAACATATTAGAAGCGACAAGAAATATGTAACTCATAATATGATTTAAAAGAGTGCCATGGAGTTTCTTGCACTCCACTCTTCTCCATAGAGATCTACGCTTTGGAACGTGCAATTTTGCTCACATTGTTTTTGTCTGACTGACATTTTGACGATTCAAAAGTACCTTTAATTGGTCTATTTAAAATAAACGTTTCTGATTTCTGACACAATACTCCTTAGGTAGAGTGATGATTAGATTTTCTGGCGTCTGCCTGCCTGTAAGGACTATCAAAAATGTACAAATAACAAAAACCGGGACCAACGACTTTACGTGCTTTCCGAGGCCCAGGGAGTCAGTAATGTTCTAGATAAACTTGGAAAAGTACATAATATATAATATAACTTTAAAAAATCACATTGTTTGGTACTAGCACGGTTTCGAACGCGCTACCTCATAAATGAGAGGGCGGATATTGATGCCCTGAATAACCTAAGAGGTCTAATCTGTTTTTGGAGAGAGGTGGGCTGGTTGGAATAAGCCCACCTAAGGTTAGGGCCGCCATGGTCTACGTACAGTCAGGGATCAAAAGTGCAGTTGCACTCTACTAATGCTAAAGTGTCTAAAATTTCTTTGTTGTAGAAGTTCAATAGTCAACAACTACGTTTATTCAATACTTTAGATTCTATGCTACCAATTAAATCATTCATGAACCATTGACCCTCTTCTATAAATAAATTTTAGACATTTTAGCATTGGTAAGGTGGAACTGCACGTTGTATGAAAGAAAAGAAAGAAAAGGAAGTTAGTGATAGTATGACGAGTGACAGGGCAGAATGGAAGAAGAAAACGTGTTGCGCCGACCCTAAATAACACGGGCAGGAAGATGATGATTAGCATTGGTAAGGTGGAACTGCACTTTTGACCCCTGACTGTACAATGGTCCACATAGGACTAAGTGCAGAAACCATACCCTAATAGATAGATGAGAAGGCGGATGCCTTAACCACTGGAATATTACGACATAGTAGAGATTACTATTGAATAAAAATCGATTAGTTTATTTCCTTTCCAATCACGTGTAAATGTAATTGAATTAACGTTGATAAATTGCTCATGGACAGGAATTTAATCAGGCTGTTAAATTAAATCGACCCGCTGTAATCAAAACTTGCCGGTAATTTATTTAATTAAAAATAATCAGATCAACGCAAATTACGCTTGATTACTTATTAATCATTTGTGTTTATTCTGATAATTATAATGTTTTGAATCCCTTATATCTTGAGCATCTTCAAGTTTTATTTTAATTAAGTAATTAGCATTTTTTTTTTCTCTGTTTACAGTGGATATGGTAACCTGCTGCAGATAGTTTTTTTTTGTAGTTGTGGGAAGAATTTTAAATGCTCTTCAGTGTTGTCATTCGCAAAACTCGAGTTTATATGGCCAGAATCATTTTTTCTATTTTATTTTGCCATCTGCTTTATGTTACGGAAAAATGACGAATTGTTTTCAAACTGTAAGGTTTTTACATCCAGTGTGGACACCGTAAAAAATGCACTAACAAAGGGTCAGCGTTACGTTGGAATGGTAAGGGTAACTGAAGGAATACAGGTGAGTTTTAGTCAGTCTGACACTTTCTCTCGCTCCATCCAGAGCGGGTAATGATTATTAACCACCTCTAAAATAGCCTTCATACTGCTAAATATCTATTGTGGTCTGGTTTCCGCATTAAGTCCTTAGTGGACCATTGTGCGTGGGCCATGGCGGCCTTCTCTCCAACCAGCCCACCTTTCTCCAGAAGTAGATCAGTCTTTTCAGTCTGCTCAGGGCGTCTATGAGCGAAATCGGTGTTCCCAAGGTTCGCATTCTTATACTTTATTTTTGTCAAAAAAAAAAAACATGATATTTTTTCGCATGTTTTCTCTACTCCTTTCAAACGGCTTTCATCTTTAGAAAAGTTAACGTTATGTTTATACATAAAATTTATGGTTAAGTGTTCTTCTGAATGTACATAGCATATGTAAATCAATCAATATTTCGCAAAATGCAGGCGCAGGCGGCAGTAAGACTATGTGTGCATTTAACTCCAGCCAGATGTTCAAGGGACTATAGAAGAGCTGCTGAAGAAGCCTTATTATGGGCAAAAAAAAAAAAAACTATGGGCATGCAACTCTACATACATTTTCACTGTTTTTCATACAATCGCTCTTACACGATTATCATGTTATTACACATTTTTCATTACATATTTTGGAAACACAGTATCTTGTGGATATTATCTAGGCTTTTTTTATTAATGATAGGTTCGCGTTTGACCACCATTACACCTGATGGTAAGCGATGATGTGGTCGACGATGAAGCACGCTTGCCAAGAAGTAGCCTATTCACTCTTGACTTAAAGACCCCTAAGTTGTAGCCTTATATGGAAATCAATTTAAAAAAATTTGAAAATTTGCTGTTTTTCATTAATTTAGACACTTCAAAATTTACTCAAAAAAATAAAAAAGTATAACAATAGCCTTGCAAATTTAATCAAGATTATGAATGACGACATTTTTTTTTCAAAACCTCTTAAGGGTTTAAAAAAATACATACTTCCTGGAACAAGTGTTGTAAAATATTCTAGTAAATCACGGAATTACCGAATGTTAACAAAGTTTCCTTTTCGTCAAACATCGCGTTGGATAGCGTTAGGTGAAGTAATAAGCTTTTAAACCATGCTCGAAGTCGATGTTGATGATAGGCGTGTGAAAAAGGACCCTCTTAAGAAAACAGAGTCGTTCTCCATACTGTCAAACCTGGGAAAAGCTGAGTGTCCGATATCAAAGAAGATGCAGTAGCTATATGTGTTACAGTTTCAAATAATAACGATTTTGCTTCAGTTACTGCAGTGAATATATTGTTACGTTTCTTCTACTGTTTCATTGAAACAACAAACGTATTTGTAAAATTTGAATTTGTTTATACAAAGACTTTTGACAATAATATAACTGCTGATTTCGTTATATTGAAGTCTTCGCCATTCAACTAAGTCCTGGCTTGATACAGCTTTCTTTATTATTTTTTATAGGTTCGCTTTTTATCATTATCTCCTAAGTTGATGGTACCAGCGATGATTTGGTCACCGATGCAGTAAGCTTGCCTAGAAATAGCATACCATCATACAAACATTATCATCATCATCATTTAAACTGTTGTACTGAGCATCTTGCATCCATCGGATTCCTGCCACCCTCATCAGGTCATCGGTCCACCATATCATGGCCTTACAACGCTGCGACTTCTGGTACGCGGTCACCACTCCGAGTCGGCCAAGTCGTCGACGGTGCGTACTGTTCCACGCGCGCCTCAAAGAGATATCAGAAATCCGTAGGGGCCCGGGTCGAAGCTTACTGGGGCCAAGAGTCTGCTTCTGATAGGAAGACTCGGCCCTGGTATGAAAGCCAACGAAGGAACAGGAGTGGATTTTTATTCAGTAAAAGTCTGACACACCCTCTCGTTCCGCACAAGAGTGGGGGATGGCATTGAATGATTTTCCCACCGCAAAAAAAGAACCTTTCGGCCCTAACGGCCATCTGTTCTGCGAGAATTTATTTATTCAGAATTAGTATTTTCTACAATAATTATATTATTGATTTAGTATCTATTAATTTAGTGGCCCAGTGGTAACGGCCCCGACGTACGGACTGTAAGTCGCGGGTTCAAACTCAGCCAGGCTCATTCCTTTGTGTTATTTATTTCATCACCACTTAAGAGCAGTGAAGGAAACATCGTGAGTAAAACCGGCATGATCCAGAACCAAAAAGAAGACATGTTACATCAACCAACTCGCACTGGGCCCGCGTTGTGGATTACGGCCCATTTCCTCTCCTACTGAGGCCTGTGTCCTAGCTGTAGGAACACTATAAAGCTAATTATGGACTGGCCTGTTGGTTTAGTGGTTAGTGGCCCTGACTGCTATGCCGGAGGTCGTGGGTTCGACTCCCACCCAGGACAAATGTTTGTGTGATGAGCACGATCATTTGTTCTGTGTCTGGGTGTAATTTATCTATAATATGTATGTATTTAGAAATATATAAGTATGTTTATCAGTTGTCTAGTACTCATAACATAAGCTCTGCTTAGCTTGAGACTAGACGGCGTTGTGTGATAGTTGTGGAATTATGCTTATGCTATTATTATAGACACGACAAACTTGCAAGTGATCCAGAAATTTTAAAATTCCAGTGTAAGAGCGCGGCCACACGATGCGTTGGGGCGCTGCACCGTAAAGATTTCACCGTACCGGCGGGCACACGGGTGGTGCGGCACCACAACGTTGTTATGTCGCAGCGGCGCCGCCGGTGCCCCAGCAGCTTTGGACAGTCGGTTAATAATGTTCCCTTTCTTGCGACGTATAAACATTCACCCCTCCCCGCTTCGTCTCGGTGGTTGCAAATCCGTTGCGGCGCCGCTACGCATCGTGTTCCCCCAGTCTTAGGGGTCCATTACACGATAGGTTTTGCTGTCAGTTTTGCCACAGTCAAATATCTTGAGTGACGAAAAACCTACCGTGTAATGCGATGATTGACGCTTGCATGACCGTGTAATGGACCCCTTAGAGTTGAAATTGACGACCTTATCTTATCAAGGCAAAGTAAGGTTTGCCAAAGAGAAATAAAAAAGCAAATCGAATATCTAGAAAATTACAAACAAACTAAGTGCACTCAGACAGGAATACCTCTATAAATAACTATCATTACTGTCACACTTTACACTAATATAATAATGACGAAAGTTTGTGAGTGTGTCTATATTTGTTATACCTTTACGCTCAAACGGCTGAATGGATTTGGACAACATTTAGTTCACGGGTAGACCATGCCCTGGAACAAGACATAAGCTACTTTTTACACGGGTTTATTTTTGTTTTTAAACGTTGCCCGACACTAAGAATTACTCCTTTATCATGAGTGCATTCACAAACATAAACTCACATATACATGGTAGCCAGACCTGGAACAGCTAACTGTAGGCCATACAAATATTTGTTCCGTGCAGGAATCGAACCCGTGACACGTACAGCAGCAGCCAATCGCTCAACTACAGCGCTAATCGTGCCATCAAAAATGTGTCACCGTGGTATAATTATCTACTTTCAAGCGGGCGAAGCTGCTGGCAAAAGCTAGTATTATAAAAGCGAAAGTTTGTGTGTTTGAATGTTTGTAAAGGTGCCATTCGAACCTCGGCTGCAGGCTGCGGATGAAAGCAGCACATGCGGTGGCTGCACAAAGCCGGCTGCAGCTGCACGACTGGCTTTTTATGTAGTAGTATGGATTTTTGTGAAAACTAATCCGAACACGGCTGCAGCCGCACGTGCTACTGAGCTTCGGCTGCGAGTGCTGCCGTGACCTGCAGCCGCAGCGGATCGCAAACCAGTAGTGCTGCAGCCGCAAGCCGATGCGCACGTAGTTACGTCACTCCAGTCTGTTTAGACAAGTCCGAAATAATCGCTACTCGGAGCCGATAGCGCTCACATTGTATTCAATCGTAGATTTGCGACTGGCAGCCAGCCTCGGAATCCCTCCCGGCTGCGGATGCAGGCAAGGACTGCGTGTCATGCGTGTGCTTCCTACATTCGCAGCTTGCATCCGCAGCCTGCAGCCGAGGTTCGAATGGCACCTTTACTTCTTCACTCTCGAACGGCTGATCGGAATTCGATGAAACTTGGTACACAGGTAGTCCATATCCTAGAATAGCACATAGAATACTTTTTATTCGGGTGTAAGTTTCCTTGGGATAATTTTCTTCTATCACGCGGGCGAAGCCGCTCGCAGCAGCTAGTATCACTACATATGTCCTACAGAACATTTCTTGTCTCAAGTTTATCCGAAGCCTATCTTATCACCTCGCTCGTTTGTTTTTACGAGGTGGGCAGAATGCAAGCTTAGTACCTACGTGTTGCCGTGTAGTACAGGCCAATAATGGGTTATTTGTTGGTATAGTACCACATTGTACTGGCCGTGTGGTCTTCATAAAGTAATGGTAACTACATCAAAATCGGGCTGAGAATGTGTAGAGGATAGATCTTCTGTAATTAGATCGATAGAACATTTATTTGATGTACCATGTGCAAAATTTCACGCTTCTATCTAGTCCCAGTAGTTTCGTCTGTGGGTTGATATGTCAGTCATTCAGTTTCTCCTTTGATATAGGTATATAGAAGATGAACTTGGGTGTATGAAATGTTGACATCTTGAAAGTATAATGGCTATCAAAATTTTTAATCATTAGATATTTTTATCACTTGGCATTTGAATGTTAGACATTTTAAGCTAGGTAAGGTTAAGGTATAACAATTTTCGATATTACGATACAATCGATATTTAAATTTTCGATGTTTTGAACATTGACATTTTAAGCTACTACATAATAACTACATAAGAACTACATTAGACCGACGCACACGTGTAACACGCCTGATTTGTACGTAGAACGACGTCGCGTGGCGTGCATCAAGTGTAGCTCATACAAGTCTAGTTTCCATATAAAATGTATGGAGACCGACGCGCCCAGATCGGCCTATGTGGCAGTGTAGTCTAGCTTTATCCGTAGATATTTTAAGGTTCGACATTCAAATATGTACCCACATCAATGTTACGAGTACATTAAAAACATAAACATAGTCTTGTCTAAACGAGACTTATCTACTGGAATATCATCATCATTTCCCTAAACCTTTTTCAACTAGCTTGGGGTCCTTTTCCAGTCTAGTCTAGTTTTACATGAAGCGACTGTCTACCAGATCACCGCTATCCAGTTACTGGACAACTCGATACTCCTTGGATAGTCTGATGGTCGTGCTCATCACACAAACTGGATGGTCTTGCATTGGAATCGAACCCACGACCTCCGCTATAGCAGTCAGGGCCACTAACCACTAGACCAACAGGCCAGTCAAAATTGGCAAAAGGTACCTAGTATTTGGTATAACACACCTAGCATAGCATAGCATAATCAGCCTTATAATGTTCCCCACTGCTGGGACTCAGGCCCTTACACACCTACTTATGTATCTTTATTTATATTCTTAATAGGTTCGCGCTTGACCGCTATCTCACCTGATGGAAAGCGACGATGCGGTCGACGATGGAGCGCGCTTACCTAGAAGCAACCTATTCACTCTTGACTTAAAGATTCCCGGGTTGTAGCTATCAGCTACTTACCTATATATATTTGGTATAACACACCTACTTACGTATATTTTTATAACACAACCTTTATAAGCCAATGTAAATGTCGTGGTAACTGTAATCCCGCGGCTAAATTGTTGTTATTTATAACGATTTTTACAAGGAAATTGCTTTTTACAAAGAAGAGAACCTTAAGGTGTTGGGCTAATAACTCAATTCAGATTCTAGTGAGGGGACATTTTAAGTTAAGTATTTATCGATAAATGTTGTGTTATTTTCAAACTGCAAAGGCCTAAAAAAGAGGTATGATGAACAAAACAAATTTATACAAGTTTAATATTTTATAAAGATTTCTGAAGACAGTTACTGTACGCAACATATTTTTGTAGAAATTATCAATATAAAAGCGAAATACCACTCACTGATTAATCACAATTCCCGAACTCCGGGTTTCACAAGGCTAATTTCAAAAAGAAAAGCCTAATATCACTTTTTATCCGACTCGAGAATCGAACACAGGCCTAAGTCTAGCAGTGGACGTCTTTCGGCTGAAATGATGATGTTGATGTCTGCAAAATTTAGCTCGATCGGTTAAGGGTAACTGTATTAACATTAATTTATGAGATTAGATCTAAAAAAACATACATACAAACATTTCAAGTAAAAAAAAACTTGTAAAAAAACGTTAAAAACCAGCCAAGTACGAGTCGAACTCGCCCACGAAGGGTTGCGTACCATTATGTATAGAACTTTTCTACACAATTTTTTTTTTTGTTTTTTTTTTTATTTGTTATTATAGCGATAACAGAAATACATTATCTATGAACATTTCAACTATCTAGCTATCACGGTACATGAGATACAGCCTGGAGACCGACAGATGGAATTCCTTGCCGGAATCTGTGTTCCCTGATAGCTACAACTTAGATGTCTTTAAGTCAAGAGTGAATAGGCTGTTTATAGGCATCGCTTACCAGCAGGTGAGATGGTGGTCAAACGCGAGCCTACCATTAATAAAAAAAAGATGGACAGTGACTTTATTTATTTATTTCAGGTACTCTCTGCACTTACAGTCGAAACCAACACGTGCAGAGAGTCGTTATTATATTACAATACAATATATTAAAAAAAAAAACACAAAATAACACAATTAATAAAAATCATCATCATTATTATAATCATAATCATTATCATTTACATTTACATTTACATTTACATTTACATTTACATTTACATTTACATTTACATTTACATTATAATATTCGCAACTTTGACAACACAACAACAACAACTTTGACTTAGCAATAGGGTTTTGTTTTTACCCTTTAGGTATGGAACCCTAAAATAGCAATCGTTTTCTATGAAAACGGTTTGTCGTATTGTCGTATCGAACCTGACTGCAGCAGTCTTTATCCTTTCGTTTGTACTCGTATTTCTAGTCTCATTTTATTTTTTCACAAAAACGTTTTTATTTTTCCTACACTCTGACCTTTTTCCAACAATATTGGGATTGACTTTCAATGTAACTTGATTTGGTTAATTTCATTTTGAACATTTTCCTCTTCCAGCTATTTTAGAACAAATTAAATAAGACGATTTGATATTTATAGAGATACGTTACGATTATTTAAATGGAAATAGATAAAACTTCTGTTGTTTCTTTAAGCTATTTGTACTCAATCAAACAATTAATCTATGAGTAGGATCTGTATATACAAAAGGCTATATAATATTTTGAAATTCAACCCCTGAAACGAAGGTCAATTTTCTTTTTTTAATTATTATTGATAGGCTCGCGTTTGATTCTATCTCACCTGATGGTAAGCGATGATGTGGTCTACGATGGTGAAGGTTTGCCTAGAAGTAACCTATTCACCCTTGACTTAAATACCCCTAGGCTGATAGCTATAATCAGGAAACACCGGGCTTACGGACGGCGAGCAATGGGTAGCTCGCCGTCCGACCGTCCGGTAACCCAAGTCGTCGACGGCACGCAGTGTTCCACGCGCGCCTCAAGGTGATGTCAGCAACCGTAGGGGCCCAGTAGGGTCGACGCCTACTCTGGCCAAGGGTCTGATTCTGAAAGGAAGACTCGGCCCTGGTATGAAAGGCAACGAAGGAACAGGAGTGGGTTTTTAGTCAGTAAAAGTCTGACACTATCTCTCGCTCCGCCCAAGAGCGGGGGATGTCTTAAGATGATTTTCCCACCGTAAAAAAAAAAGCCTCCGGTAGGGAATTTTACTCTTTTACTGCCAAGTTTTTATGGAAAAATCTACTATCACGAGGGAAAAGTCACTAGCTAGCTAGCAGGTATCTAAAAAAAGAAGTTCTGACTCACTGACTAATCAAAATCCAGACTTTAGGCCCAAGAGAGCTTGGACCTAGAAAGCAGAATTTTGTTCATATGTGTTGTTTTTAAGGGTCAGTACACACCGAGACGCGAGACTGCGCGAAGAGTGACTCAAAATATTTTATTTTCTTTAACTTTATTTACTAACACGAAAAGATACACATTTCAGATCGAGATGCCTCGCGTCGCAGCGCTGCGTGGTGCAACGTATTCTGAATTCTCACAATGAAATGTGTGTCATTTCTTGCAGTAAATAAAGTTATATTTTGATTCGCACTTCGCGCAGTGTCGCGTCGCGTCGTGTCTCAGTGTGAACTGACCCTAAGACGTAGTCGAAAAATGAGAACGGATTTTTCAAAAGGACTTCATGCAGTTAAAGCCGTGGGCATAAGTTAGTTGGAGAGTAAAATTAGGAGAGCCCTTTGTCAAAGATGGGCAAACCGACAAAGTTCAGGTGTCCACGATTCAAGATTAGTTAATTGAAGATTATTTTATGTAAATAATTATATATTTTTCTGTCTAAACAAAGGCTTATAATTATTATTTTACTATTAACATATAGAGCATGGCACTAATTTTACTACTAGATGTTTATGTGCTTGCGTGATGCCTGAATAGAATTGTATATACAAATCTCAAAACAAAAAAAAACTGGGCAAGTGCGAGTCGGATACGGGCACTGAGTATTCCGTACAAACTTACCTATGAAAACAGTTTATTTCCCGAATTGAGTTACCAAGATTTTTCCTAATTGCAAAAAAAGTTTTTTTTTTTGACGTAACCATAAATTTACAGTTTACAGATTTTTTTCTATACTTGTGTTATGAGACCTTACTTCATGCTAAATTTCAAGATTCTAGGTCAACGGGAAATACCCTGTGAATTTTGATTCCCTTGAGAGTGTCGAAATACACGTTTTTGCGACATAAGCGGTCTGTATCTTTTTTCCGTTAACTCTGATGTTTGATTTCTTCACAGCTTCAAAGGACTGCAGATTTGAGTATATGGTTTTAATTTCAACTCGATACCTCCACGCCTTCCCGAGATAAACGGTCTTGACAGACAGTCAGATGGAAGGACGGACAACAAAGTGATCCTATAAGGGTTCTGATTTTTCCTTTTGAGGTACGCAACCCTAAAAAACGAAGGATTTGAACACAGGTAGACTTTTAATCCGGGCCGGTAGAGTAGTACATTTCGATGGGATAATTGCAGACATTAATGCGGACGAAACCGGTAGCAAAAACAAGTTATAAATAAGCAAAAAGGTTTAAAATAATCTCCCCAAAAATAATAAGCTAAGCAACTAAACCGTACATTTAGTTCTCGGCATAAACCTCTCATGAATAGTGTCTCCATATGGGCACAAGTCAAATACATATTTAATAAACAGACAACGCCATAAATTACACACGAAACGTTTATGTACAGAATACTCTAGCTACCATATTATGCTAGCTTTATACCTAAGAACATCGTACAAAATAGTACAGAAGGTCAATTGGGATGGACGTATCTGTGTTTTCAAGACGTAAGTCTTGTAGCCAGTGATGACAACTCTGAGAGACGCACAGGACCGGTCGTAGAATAGTTGCATCAGAAAGTGGCGTAGCTAGAACACTATCACAGTAACCTATCTCTCTGATTATCTATTTCTAAATTCCTCGTTGAGTAATAAAAGCCTGTAGCGGCATCTATGGCGTCACGTAAGAACTAATCCTGCATCGCGCAATTAAAGTTCTCCGCGCGTTTAGAATATATACAACAGCCCGAAATTATATAACGGGCAGCTGCCCACCAGACATAACATCCGTCTGGCCGGAGGATCCTCCCTTTTCAACGGAGGGAGGTTTGCGGGACTTTACTCTCTGTTCCGAATACCTCCAAACGCCATAAACGGAATTGATACAAAAATCACAGTTAGTGGTTGTTGATTTTATTTTAGGTGTAAAAACTTATTTCACGAAATACGTCAGTTCAGCGATCTCAAACCAATGAAAGACGCGTGTGTGCTTACGCTCGCTGTACGTGTAGTGTGTTTATGTGTTTGTTTTCGCTTCTTGTATGGAACCGACCTTCTGTCCTTTTCTGCTACCATATTATGCTAGCGTTATCTCTTAGAACATCGTTGTGACCTATATCCTTTAGCGAAGTCTATTAACTTTGGAGAACGCAGACGACGGATGTGCACTGTTGTAATTTTCTCCTCTCGTCTTAGCTTACTAGTAAATGGTGCTTCTTGAAATAGGAATGAAAATTCGAATTACGAGTTTATTTGTTGTTTTTGTGTTGGTGATTTCATTGATCCTTTCAAGAAGATCATCATCATTTCAGCTGAAAGATGTCGACTGTCGGTCATATGTATCCCCAATTGTCGCTACATGACCGGTCCTGAGCGTCTCGCATCCATCTGATTCTCGCGACCCTTACCAGGTCATCGGTCCTGATGCTTTATGAATTAATAAATAAGGTAATAAAATAAGTTAAGTTCTGTTCATGTTGAAATGATTTTTCCTATTCTAAACCCCGAGAAAAATTACGGGACTTGACTGATGTACAGGTAAAAATTTTAACAGTAAGTAATCATTGTAAGAGTTCAACCCTGCAAAATTTGACAAAATGTAATATTTTCAAAGCATCGACGTTACAAACAATATGTTGCACTTTTTTCTTTTCTATGCAGAGAATGAAAGAAAAGAAAAAGAAATACGTTTATTTGTAACTAAGACTCGACAAACCAATACATAAGATATACACTCATTATAATATAAACTAAGTAAAATACAATAAAAACAATATTTAAGAAGAAAAAAAGATCTGTACGAAGGCTTTTTGCCTTCCTTAGCATATGCTGCGATATTTAAGTTAAAAAAACCGCTTTTCAAAGCTGCAATGAGAACCACAATACAATATTCAACTTATTTTTACATTGCGTACCTTTATCGATATTCGTCTTGCACATCACTACCCCGTAAAAATAAAGTTGTTAGTTTTAGGGTGGGGCTATTTCGCAATCGTAAAGAGTCGAGTTCGAACGCGTCGAAAGCTTAGCCTGGTTCTGATGAACCCCACAACAATGTAGGTAACAAGGTGTTGTTGAGAAATAGCTAAAGAGAACTGGTTTTTTCACTACGTATTTTCGGAATGAACACTTATTGGTGATCCAGATTTGGTTAACACCAATCTACAAAGCCTGGAGCACAGGCTTAGGGTAGTCAGCTTTTCGATATTTTACAGGATGCATTTTGGATGTGTGAATAACATGACTTGATTCCGCCATCAACTTTCTACCATCGCACAACCCGACGTTCGGCGAGTGTCTTCCCTTATATTGTTGATACCTCTACGCTCCGGACTAAGCATTTCGCCTCGTCGTTTATACCGCAAATATTGAAAAAAAAAACCTTTTAGCAAGAATTGAATACCACATGACCCGACGTCGCCGGGCCTTGGTGCAGACCATGGTCCGGAGCGAGGAGGAGTGGCAGGCGGTCGCATCTGTCGGTGGAGCAGTAATGCTAGCAAAGTAGGAGGTCGCACATGTACGCGCGAGGCAATGGCCCTGGCGCCCTAGCCGCCGGGATTCCGATCCCGATTACCGGCCACCGTAGGCGCGGGCTTGCTACCGTCCGGTAACCGTCCAGACCAAGCCCAAATCGTCGATGGCGCGTAGTGTTCCACGCGCGCCTCAAGGAGATGTCAGCAACCGTAAGGGCCCAGTAGGATCGAAGCCTACTGTGGCCAAGGGTCTGCTTCTAAGAGGAAGACTCGGCCCTGATATGAAAGGCAACGAAGGAACAGGACCTGACGTATTCGAAAGAGGGCAAAGAAGAAGAGGTCGCCCTTGGACTACCTGGAGGCGAACCATCCAGAACGAACGACAATGGTCTCAGTTCTGGTTTAAGCCAGTGTGGAGCCTGTAGCAACTTCTACCAAGGGCCTTTCTAAATCATTGTAAATAATAACTTCCTCAACTTAATTTTTAAACGGACCGAGGAGCTCATAGACAGGCTCATAGGCCTACAATCTTTAAGGAAGGTCAGAAATTAATTAGATTTCATATGGCACATGTATCTTGACTAGTTTTGTACGTCAAAGCATGGCCTTAATGTGCTGGGTTTTAGGCTATTTTAAACTCCTTCCCCCACCCCATTTTTTACTATGATAATTTATACGGCAGAACAACGTTTGCCGGGCTAGTTATGGTAATTGAAACAACAAAAATGCAACATACCTAAATGTAGACTAACATTTTGTTTATAACCTTTTAACAATCTTTGACCCATACAAATGCTTATCAAAATAGTTCTGTAATTCATATTGGCATTACCACAATCAAGTAATTCACAATCATTTCAAAATACCAGGAGCGCATACTTTCAAAGAGCCTTCATTACCCCGTCACTTCACAATGAGTCTCATAATTTATTTCTACAGCTATCGCAAGTTGTGAGTACAGACGTTACTTGCCAGTAACCCTCTGAAGTGCATGGAGTCCTAGTTAGGGGCTTGCATTAAAAATGTAATGTTTCAATCGTTATTCTAGGAAACAAGTCTATTGGTTAGACGGGGGCCAGTAGCCTTACTAACGGTAGTTTCGAAATCATAAGGTTAAAAATTTTAAAACACGCTTGAACTTGGTACGACGGATTTGGTCCGTCCAAACCAAGGTCGAGAGTGACTTAATCTGAATTTGGTACGTCGTACCAAGTACGGGAGTGTGTTGTTAATACTAATTACGCTGAGTCATGCTCGACTTTCGGACCAAATCCGTCGTACAAAATTCGAACGTGTGTTAACACCAATGTGAAATACTATGTCATAATTTTCACTTTTGTAGTTATAATAGTCACTAATCAATTTTCTACGGTTAGCCAAAAACTAGGCTAGATTTGAGTGAAATGAAAAACCCCGAAATCAACAAAAAGCTCTACCCGCTATGATTGCAGTGAGCGGTAGTATCAGACTTTCACTGACTAAAACTTACATGTGTTCCTTCAGTTGCCCATTGCGTTTTAGGGCTGCAGGAACTCTCTAGAGCAATCAATCCTACAGCCCAGGAAGACATCGGCGCTAGCGGGAATATTCACAATTACATTGGAGACAAAACTATCTTTTCAATACACTTACTTGAAAACCCGCTTCGAAACTTACCACTATTTACTGTTTTTCACACTAGTGTGAAAAAGTGTGCGAGCACGCTCCCGCCACAATTTATTGTATTTATTGTATTAGGCTGGGCGCTTAGTCACCCACCCCCACGAGTCGCCGGTCAAATCTCATTTATTTATTTCTTCGTAAGTGTATTGGAATACGTTGTTTGATACACGTGGATTATTGCAGCAGTCGGCTCCATATTACCCTCGCCTGCGGCTTGGGTGAATTCTGCCTCAGTCACAATGACACATTTTCTCCACTTGTATCAAAAAGTACTATTTTCTGTTGCTCCATATTACCCAATACCATCTCGTATTATTCCTTCCCCATAGTAGTGGTCTCGATAGCGTGACTGAATCCACCGCTAGATGGCGTGACTCGCCTTAATAGTTTGACACCGTTGCCTCTACGATTCTGATTGCATTCATAAGACATGCACATTGCTAATACTTGCACATAAGATCCAAATCTCTTCAAATAACATAGGTACACTCGGCCAAATAACATAGGTACTCGGTGAAATTGCTAGGAATTTAAAATAGACTAATAAGGTGAGTATGAAATGATTTGAATAATTCTTGGTTTTGAAAAGGTGATTTTGCATTTTTATTTTCAGTGTTTTTCTTGGTAGCCATTTTGTAAACACAAATGTAAGGTGTGTTACAAGAGGTAAAATTAGAATTATAAGAGTTTGTGGATGAATTTTTTGATGCCCTATGAGTTTTCTTTCTACCCGTTTGTACATATATTATTTTCAGTTTGTTTATATATTTATTAAGTTATAATATTTAAGATTAACCAGTTAAGATGTATATATAAAGTAATAACTCGAAAAAAATAAAAATAAGAGTTTATGGTAATTTCGAGTGCAAGAAAACAGAGGGGCAATCAGCGTATTTTTATACAACAAAATGTAAGTATCTAAACATTTTCAGTTTCTAAATATCGTTATCGCTGATTAAATGTCATTTAGCTTCGTCAAAACCTTATAAAAAATACCTCTAATTTACCTACATATTAAAGTAGTTTTTTTTTTTTAATTTTGGAAGTTCCCTGTTGCCAAAAGAAGTTTGTGACCAGAGTGCCTAGTGCGAATTTGTTTTACGTTAACGCGAAGGACACGTTTATGATGTTCGGCTAACGACCTTACAACTACGCCTCAAGCTTGAACTAGCGCACCAAAACAATTTTGACAACTAGCCGAGGTACGGGGAACGGGGTACTACGTTCTGATTGGTTCGATTGGTACGGGGCAGCGGGGTACTGCGTTCTGATTGGTCGAAACATCAGATCTATAATCATATGTTTTGACAGACATGCGTCGCCTGGTATTAGACGTCTAGTGGCTGTAAGGTCGTTGCGTTCGGCGCTCCGATTGGCCTGCTCCAAGCTCTTAACCAATCAAAGAACCAATAGCAGTAAACGTTTCGATCGCGTTAACGTTAAAAATACTCGCACTCAGCGCTTGGATTTTCATTAGGAACTATACCCTATTCAGAGAGCCGTGAGATCAAAGGTAAATAAACCATTTATAATACTACTAAATTATTGACCACAGATACTGTAAACATTTTACATAAAATGTGACGTTTTGTCATCGGTCGGGTTAAAATCAGCCATATTTTTCACTATCGATCAACTTGTTGACACGAGATATTTTCGTTGATTTCTTGTTATTGGCCGAAAAAAACGCCAACGCATTCAACAGAAAAGGAAACTGTTATTAATGTATTCAAAAACCTCTCGACTGAGTAGCAAACATACACACATACATATGTACAAACTTTAAGCTCATTATTATTGTGTTATTAGAAAACTAGCTTCTGCCAGCGGCTTTGCCCGCGTCTAAATAGGTTTCTTCATACAAACTTTGGGCTACCATTTCATCCTCTTAGGCGGTGAATTTTGGAAAATCCTCTCTTAGTGCTCGACTACGTCATTAAAGGAAACCTTGTGCAAAATTTCATGCTCCTAGACCCAGTAGTTTCGGCTGTACGTTGATATGTCAGTCAGTCAGTTTCTATATAGATACCTACATACATATAAAAATAAATTAAATGCATGGAACAGGCAACCTATTCAATTAATAAAAACTGGGCAAGTGCGAATCGAACTCGCGCACTGAGGGTTCCGTACAAACTTAAAAGGTAAATTGTGGTTTACGATTTATGACGTATTAAAAAATCTACTTACTAGATCTCGTTCAAACCAATTTTCGGTGGAAGTTTATAAGGTAATGTACATCATATATTTTTTTTTAGTTTTATCATTCTCTTATTTTAGAAGTTACGGGGGGGGGGGGGGGGGACACACATTTTACCACTTTGGAAGTGTCTCTCGCGCAAACTATTCAGTATATAAAAAAATATATTAAAAACATCGATACCATTTTTGAAGACCTATCCATAGATACCCCACACATATGGGTTTGATGAAAAAAAAAATTTTAAGTTTCAGTTCTAAGTGTGAGGAATCCCCAAAATTTATTGTTTTTTTCTATTTTTTCTGAAAATCTTAATGCGGTCCACAGAATACATCTACTTACCAAGTTTCAACAGTATAGCTCTTATAGTTTCGGAAAAAAGTGGCTGTGACATACGGAAGGACAGACAGACACATGACGAATCTATAAAGGTTCCGTTTTTTTCCATTTGGCTTCGGAACCCTAAAAAGGCTCCGTGAAAACGTAAGTGCGACGACAGTCAAGAGAATTGTCATTCCACCAATTTTATTAATTGGCATCTCACTTCAAATTCACCTCACTTCACACATCACGATGAAATGTGTACAGAATCACACTGCTAATTACTTTTACTTGCTTTTTGATTAATTTACCAACCATTACTTAACTTCGCTCCGGGCCCCGGTTCAGGCTATGCTCCGGAGCGAGGAGGAATGCTAGCGAAGGAGGAGACCAAAGGCGTGAGGGTACTAACATCCACACGCCACACCCGCCGAGATCTCGACCTGACTACCAGTCACGGTAGACACGGGCTTGCGGGCGACGAGCAATGGGCAGCTCGCCGTCCGGCCATCTGGTAATCGACCGGATCGAGCCCAAGTCGTCGACAACGCGTAGTGTTCCACGCGCGCCTCAAAGGAATGTCAGCAACCGCCGCGGGGATTTTCGGAAAAGGTAACCCGTGGTCTTATGGAATACAAAGAGCAACTGAAGGACACAGGTGTGGTTTTAGTCAGTAAAAGTCGGACACGACGAGCGGGAGAAGTCATTGGATGATTTCCCACCTTAAAAAAAACAATTAGTAAATTTAACTTTTATTATACATATAGTATTCGAAGTGTTCCAACTGAAACTTCCCAGAAATTTGTTCGCTTTAAGTCTTAATTGAGTCTAATTAAGTGAATACTTATAATTTATGTATTGGATATACATAAATTATATGTATTTACTAGGAATCCTATTAGAATTTAGTCGTTTCGTTTCTACGAAATCCACTTATATAAAATAAATCAGAAAAATTTACTTACCTACTTAGACATAATTTTTTTTTTTAACCAATGGTCAATGATATCAATTATTTTTTGATGTCAATGGACAGTTCAAATTCTTAAAATTCCAAGTAAAAATCTTATACTGTATTTTTTCCAAAGAATATGCGTATTTAGAGCTATATGTGGAACAGGGTAAGTTCCGCATGAAATCAAACGAGTATCGTATGTGGCCACATAACATTCCAACTGATGGGACTCATCTCTAGGAAAGGGAATGGCCGTAATCTTCCACGCGGACCCAGTGCGGTTTGGTGGACATGCTGGTTTCCTCACGATGTTTTCCTTAACCGTTTTGAGAGCGATAAAATATGATCAAATCTAATTAAGCCATGAATATGGCTTTAGCGAAATTTTGTGAGAGAGTTATCTGTGATCAGTCAGCCTTTGATGAGCTATATTCCATGAAATATCTCATGTTAGGCTACGACCAAAAAATCAGTGAAAACCCATATCTTTCATTTAACAAAAACTTAATTCTTCATCTCAATTCCGATACGCCTTCAGAACGGAATCTTCAAACTGTTCCAAGAAAAAGTTCACAATACCCTCTTGATTATTTTTATTGGCGAATTGTCTCATTGAGGGTCTGCGGGTGACGCATAGTCTACCTTCACGCTGTGAGGTCGCCACGGGTGGGCAGGCCACCACCACAACATTACCTCCCCTGCCCCCTTTTTACAACTTCAAAACTGACCCTTTGTACGGAACGTTACCACAGCTCGTGGCTCTTCTTATATTAGCCACGCAGAACTTTTGTTCCTGGACCATCAGCGGTATTTTATACACACCAAATTGAACCTTATGTGTCTGTGATAGAGAAGTCTAGTTTTGTTGCAAGTTCTGCGAATGAATTGAGTTAATAATTATTGCATTTTGACCTGCTACTGTCAGTTGCCGTGATTTAGGAGTATAGTTGGTACATTTCTCACTATTTGGTCGTGTAAACAGGACGGCATTTGTTTTAGATCAAGTGATTTCTGATTGAGTATATATTGCAGTTTCGAAGATAGTTATTACCGGTTTATAGGTACTTTAGTACGATACTTTTGGGGTATTACAGAGAACTGAAGTAATATAACCAAGTATACCTGAAGTAGTATTAACCGCACCGCCACTGTTGAACATGTTTTTTTTTTAATTGTTATAAATTATAAGTGATTTACTGCGATCCCACCTGATGGTAAGCAGTGATGTAATCGTTGATGGTTAAGCGCACTAGTTTATTAAGAGCCTATTCACTGTAGCCTTGAAGACGCCTAAATTTTATTATAATGGGACGGGAAGACCGGTTAACTGATTATCTGCATTTTATTGTAGATACCATTAAGGAATGAAATTCCTAACCAGAGTCTGTGTTTCCTGATAGCTATCACTCACTCAAAAAGCAAATACTCCAGTACTCTTACCACTTAATGTGTTCAGCTTCAAGTTTGAATAGGTTAGGTACTTCTAAGCAAGTATGCTACATCGCCCATAACCGTGAGGTGAGATTACGGTCATATAGAACGTGAGTCAATCAATATAATATACGATTGTAATTTAGGTATCTTCAAGGCTACAGTGAATAGGCTCTTAATTAACTAGTGCGCTTCACCATCAACGATTGCGTCACTGCTTACCATGGGTGGGATCGCGGGATTGCAAACAAGCACTAGTTTAACTGCTTTAAAAAAGAACTACGTTAATATAATTAATAAATAAAGAGACTCATTTATAAGTAATGGCAGTTGGGGTCTAAAGGTTTTGGAATGGCGACAACGTACCGGAAGAAGTAGCATTGAAAGGCCTCCTACAAGGTGGACTACAAGGTGGACCGATGACCTGTTAAGAGTTGCGGGAATCCGATGGATGCGAGACGCACAGGGCCGTTCATTGTGGCGACACTTGGGAGAGGCCTATTTATTTTTTTATTTTATTTTAATAAGTACAGTGACAGACTACAGACTAAGAAAATTAGCACAGTTAAAAATAACATAAAGTACATAAATCTGAAGTTCAATTATTGCTATGTATAACAGTGGACGTCTTTCGGCTGAAATGATGATGATGATGATATAAAAGTAATGTTAGTAGCAATGAATTTATTTATCAATGTTAGTTGATAAGTTAGAACCATAACTCACAATTCAATAATAATACGAGTATAAGTACCTTTAATTACTGTATCAATATACCTACCAGACGAAATTGAATCAACGATTTATCACACAGCAATCCAGCCTATTTAAAACCTATTCATCCTTGACTTAAAAAAAAAAAATATTCCCAGGTTGTAGCTAACAGGAAACACAGACTCCGGCAAAGAATTTCAGTCCCTACCTGAAGGGTTACCCAGGGTTTATGTCCACCATGTACCGGTTGCGCATCGCCGTACGTCAGGTGGTCCGATGATGGTCATGTCATGCTAATACAGTATACTACAAAGGTAGCTTATGTATTTTTTAAAGTGAATAACTAAACTTAACTTACTATCTAACACAAAGGATTTCCAACTAAGAATAAACATGTTCAACAGCAAATATATCGTTATTTTTTCAACATAAGTGGGTTACTGAATCGATACGATAACTGTTTCTTTATTCGACTGCATATCGAATGCGATACGTTGTAGACTAAAGCCTCAGACACATTAGGGGACCAAATGCTCCTCAACATGACTCTCAACGCTCAATCTACTATGCGTTCCAAATAAGAATAGGAAAGCCAATATCCTCGATCTGTCAAATGTTGATTGAAAAGTACGGCTTGCAAAAAAAACTTATCTTTATATTAAAAAGGTTTTTTTTTTTGCTTTGTATTACCGAGTCTTAGTTAAATCTAGGTGAAGTAAAAAAAGTTATTATTTAATCTAAATTAGCTAAATATATTATTTAGGTCATAATTAGTTAAAAAACATTTTTTCATTTTTAGGAACAATTCGCCTTCTTCATCCATGAAACACACTCAAACACTACACACAGTGATGCAGAGATTAGCAAAATCGAGGAACTGGATTCTGATCAAACTTTTTTCGTACATGATTCGTAAATAAATATTATTTAAATAGTCTTCTTTTGCTCACCCTACCCAATTTTTCGATTTGACAGCTATGACGTCACAATGTGGCGTAAAAATCTATCCTATTCATAATTATTATTTGGAACGCATTGTACGTGATGATGCAACGGTATTTATTATCTCACAAAATCCCCCAAATATTTTATATCGCATTCACATGATGCGAGAAATGTTATTATTGGTCAATTTGACGGACATTTTGTCCATTTATATATCTTAGGCTATCGCTACGCCCCATGTCATCTGCTGTTGCTGTCTGCAAGTTGACTATGAACTCGCACCTTTACTATGAATTAATATCAAGTATTCAGTCAATGTTGAATCTACTCAGTTTTTCTTTGTATAAGGCTATGTTCAGTGTAGACTGTTTATGTTTGATTTTTGAACCGTTCTTTGACAATGGTGATAGTGAGCACACTTGCAAGTGTTATCTAGTAGACGAAGGACATGCACAAAACAGTGCTTAACGAAGTTACGTGATATTACGTTTTGTGTCGAGTAATTTTATACTTTACCCACTTCAAACATCTGATGTTGTGATGTTGATGGCCACACAAAACAGAAATAGGCGGTTTTCACCTTGATTTTTGACCTTTTCATATGAAAGTAATGCGACTGATGTGTTACACGTAAGATTACTGACCGCGTATTGTACCAACACATCTTACTCGACTAAGTTAAGCACCACACATCACACTAAACATGCTCTCGAAAAAATGTGGAGTTAAATTCAAAATTGGAACAATGGTATTTTTACTTATAAATAACCAAAGTTTTCAAAATAATTACAAGTGGCCAGTGCCTTATAAATAAAAACTTTGTTTCGCAAAACTTTCTAAGTGTAGTAGTATTTAACGAAGATTTCAAAAATCTACTGAGAAAACCGCCTATTTATTTTTGTGTGGCCAATCATCAAATACACTTCACTTGCACATATAATACCCATCTGTGTTCCTTCATTTACCCTTTTTATTTTTAGATGAGAAATCATCTAATGACATCTTCCACTCTTGAGCGGAGCGAGAGGGCGTGTCAGACTTTTACTGACTAAATCCCACTTTCGTTCCTTCTTTGCCTTCGTTCTAGGGCCCCGACATCTTGAGGCGCACGTGGAACACTACACGCCGTCGACGACTTGGGCACGGTCTGGCCGGTTACCGTCGGACGGCGAGCTACCAACTGCTCGCCGTTTCATTTGCACTTTGCGTTCTAGGGCCATGGTAACTAAGTGAAACATTTCTGTAGCCTCTACTAACCCCCTGGGGTCAGGTACAAGCTTCACTATTTATTTACGAGTACATTAAAAACTTCTTAACACTAAGTCCGCCCCTGGCACTCCTTACCTTACAGTCGTACGTTTTGTTCTAAGAAAACAATTTTATTGTCTACAATAGTTTTATGTAATGGGCGGTCGTTGGTGGAGCTCTGTTAACTTTATTTATGCAGTAATGCAAGTTTACAGTTAAAAACGTTGCTTTTTAAAGACGTTACTGTATATTTTTTGTTTATTTATTTCTAGCTTTTGCCTTTGATTTCGTCCAATATAGATTTATAAGTCAGCACGATGCCGCATTTGCTCGCAATTTAAACAAGTTTTTTGTCAGATTACCCTTTTTTTTTCTAACATTGCCTAAGTATACTCTTCGTAATTTCAGCTATCTACCAGTGAAAATCCCGTCAACATCGCCCCAGTCGTTTCTGAGATTAGCCGGAACAAACAGACCATTATCTCACCTGATGGCAAGCGACGATGTGGCCGACGATGAAGCACGCTTGCCTAGAAGTAACCTATTCACTCTTGACTTAAAGACCCCTAGGTTGTAGCTATCAGGGAACACAGACTCCGGCAGGAAAATCCACTCCTTAGCTGTACGCATTATGAATGTGTTCCCAAAACGCTTTGTACGTATGGGTGGGATGTCCACCATGTACCGATGGCGCAACGCCGTACGTCTAGTGGTCCGATGATGGAACGGACTTGGTGGAATTAAATTGTGCAATTGCAACGCACACTCCCCGAAGTGTAATCGATAAAAATCCGACAGGCTAGCAACTCGGCGTCGATGCTCAAGGCTTTGGAGTTTTGATTCGACAAGTGCATCATCACCGATGATCCTCTTGGCTCGCCTCTCAATCGACTCCAGAGCATCAAGCTGGTATTTGGCCGACCCATCCCAAAGATCGATGTAAGAGCCGAATTTGAGGGTAGACGACAACGTTACCCCAAGACGCTCAAGGGCGCCGGTTATCAGCACGGTCACAACCTGGAATGATGGAGCCGGGTGGAATTGGCTCCGTTTGGCGGAAAAAAGACACGCCTGGGTTTTAGCAGCATTGAACTTGACTAGATTGGCATCGCCCCAATCGGATACTGCCTTCAAGGAGAAGTTCAAGCTTCTCGACGGCCTCGCTCCAGATGTGAATGGCATACGCTAGAAGATCCCCAGTTGACCGATTTCGGCGAAAGCCGTATTGTCGATCACTGAGGATGTCATTAGCTTCTAGGTATGCCAGGTATCACTCGTTCCATACTCTTGCAGAGAATAGACAATACCGAGATAGGTCTATAATTAGCAGGGTCAGCCCGACTACCCTTGTTGGGCACGGGTTGCACGTTAGGTTGCTTCCAAGCCATCGGTACTTTTCCAACTTTTCCTTTTTTCAAACGAAAGACGAAATAGGCGTATCAGGATTCACATACATAAACAATATAATGCAAGTTAAACTTGCGTTGTACAGTTTAAATCGCCATTATACTTATAAACTAACCCTAGTCTGCTATTTATATAAATTCGTCATTCCAACACGATTCCACTGTCATTTTGCAAAAAGTTCGTAATCTGTTAATTCATAATGGCCGATCATTGATCGATCAGTGCTCTCGTAATAGAATTGTGGTACGAGCTGTCTTGTAACAAATTAAAAGCAATGACTGCACAGTGACGTTCCAATGGTAGGTCACTGATCAAAAGAAACTGTAAAAATTTTATCAGATTACCGCATACGTCAGACATTCATTTGTCATTATGTACGAGATTACCATTCTGTGCAATTAATGGAGTATCAGTGGTTGATCATTGGAAAATTTTAATGATGCCATTATATTAGTAGATTACCAAACTTGTCAAAATCAACAATTATGAAATCAATGATAGACCATTCTGACACTATTGTAATAGCAGACTTGAGAGACTGTTAGGAGCAATGGTGGCCGAGTGGTAACGCCCCCGACTTATGAGTTGTAGGTCGCGGATTCAAACCCAGCCTGGCGCATTACTTTTTGTAATTAATTTCATCACTACTGCTCTCAAAACGATGAAGGAAAACAAGGAAAACAATCCAAAAATTCGAAGATATATGATATCCACACATCCGCACTGGGCCCGCGTGGTGGATTACGGTCCACTCTCTCTCCTAGAGAGGAAGCCTGAATCCCAGCAGTGGGAACATTATAAGGCTGATTATGCTATGCTATGCAAGGATTTTTATCGTCATATGTCTAGACATTTCTGCTAACCCAGAAACACAATCACGATGATACAGTAACTCATCAAATCACGAACAAAAACTTATCTCAAAAACACTCGTACACACACACGTCCATACATAAAATATAAGACGAAAACAACCCTTTACTTACCCTTGAACGCAACGCAAAACTATTCTGAGAAAAAACACTTTCACAATGGAGATTCTTACTGGACATAACCAAGTCCTGAAAGGTTTTCTTGAGGCCCATTACACAAAATCCCGACGACCTTGAAGCATGGAGGTCTGTATAGGGTTGCCAGTAATTGCTAGAACCGGAAAACCGAACCAATTAGCCAGTGTAGCCGGACTTATACGTCAAAAGAGAAACATGTTAACATGAAAAACAGTATTGTATGCAAATTCACCCTTCTTGATTATTGATCATAAAATAACAACAAAATCTAATTGATCACCCAGTTTTAAGTTGGAAAATCATCTAATGACTTCTCGCGATCAAAGGTGGAGAGGGAGAGCGAGTCAGTCTTTAACTGGCTTTTTTTTGGGTGGGAAAATCATCTAATGACATCCCCCGCTATTAGGCGGGGCGAGAGGGCGTGTCAGACTTTTACTGAGTAAAAACTCACTCCTGTTCCTTCTTTGCCATTGTTCTAGGGCCCCGGGGATCCCTTTTGCATCACCCATGGCCCCAGTAGGCCCTGCTGGGCGGTTTTGCTGACATCTCCTTGAGGCGCGCATGGAACACTACGCGCCGTCGACGACTTGGGCTCGGTCCGGACGGTTACCGTACGGTCGGACGGCGACCTACCCATTGCTGGGCTTGTTGTTGCGACACTTAGGGAAGGCCTATGTCCAACGGTGACGTCTTTCGGCTAAAATGATGCCCTAAAATTCTGCCCTGCTAATTGTAAATGCAGTAATCGACATTTTCGGGATTTTCTGTTTTTTGCAAAAATGACATCTCAAGGGGATTAAAATTGTTGTTTTAAAATTATATAACTTAGACTTGTTGTTTAGATACTTATCAAAAAACATGTTTAACGCGTTTATCTCCGAACCGTACCATTTTGCAAGTACTGCATTTACAATAAGCAGGACAGAATTATCTAAATCTAAACTTTTACTTTATCTAATGCTTGGCAACCCTACGTCTGCCTGAGGCCAATTCTTTGGCCTGTGAATGATTTACGAGTATATGCCAGTTTTATTCTTCATACACGGACTAAAACTATTCGGGTACAAAGTGTTCATGATTCGCTTGACGAAACTGATTGAGTTAGAATTTTGTAAGCTTTGGCTTCACGATAAACAGTTTGTAACTTAATTTGTGAGAGAGTAAACAAGTTTACTTTATGTAATGCTTTGTGTTTAGTTGGCATTTTGTGTAAGATGGGACTCACCGTCAATCTATTTTTACCCGACTACGGCAAAGCCAAATGAGGGTTATGATTTTGACAGGCTATGTATGTATGTATGTATTAATGTGAGTATGTTCATCAGTTCTCTCATAGCTCCTAATCTTCTTACCGGAACTTGACGTATGAGGTGTCGTCAGAACTGTCTTAATTGTCCGCTGAACATAGGCTACGTGACCTGTCACAAAACTCGATATGGCGCCCTCTAGCGGACAAAAAGTAATGTGTTATAAAATAAAAATGGAGATAAATACGCCGTGTTTGGTATCATTTGAAAGGCTTCACTTGTACATTTCTAAAATATTGCTCAAATTTAAAGTGACGCCCTCTAGTGGACAATAAGTCATGTGTTACATTTAATACCAAAATGGTGTAAATAAAAAAAATTATAAACTAAAACCCGACTACAGGAAAAAAAACGACGCTGAAAAAGTATGAAACAAGATTTTCAGGATGCTGAAATAAAGTGGAAAAACAAGAACAGAACAAAAAGAAAAGCCGCAGTCACACGTTATAGGTACCAACCGGAACACTTTAATAACGTGTGACTGACTACGGCATTTTTTTTTGTTCTGTTCTTGTTTTTCCAGTTTATTTCAGCATCCTGAAAATCTTGTTTCATACTTTTTCAGCGTCGTTTTTTTTTCTGTAGTCGGGTAAACTAAAAGTCTATAACTTTTTTATCTACGTGGATATTTCCCTTAGGGTCCCTTACCCAAAGGGTAAAATCGGGACCCTATTGGTATCACTCCACTGTCCGAACCTTCATGAACCGTGATAGCTAGACAGATAATGTATTTCTGTTGTCGCTATAACAACAAATACTAAAAACAGAATAAAAAAAATTGGTTGCCTGTAAAGTCGGTATACGGGCGAAAGTTTTACGTGACAACGACTTTGAGTGGTAAAATCATTTTAATGTGAATATTCATTCGTATAGTAGGACGCGTGCCTTTCACTTTTTATGTCTGTCTCTCTCGCTCTTAGGCGGGCTAACCATGCCCGAGTGGAAGGGACGCGTGCCTCTCACTCGCTCTCATTGTGAGCGCATAACGTGAGCGGAGCGTAACGCAGTTTCTTGAAGTGTCACCCGGCAAACCAATTTATAAGACGTTGTCACGTCAATAAATATTTAAGTGGGGCTACTATACAACAAACGTTATTTTTTTTACCGTTTTTCAATCGATATTAATAACGCCAACAGACGCTTGAAATATTCACAGAATTTAGTTGTATTTACTTACTTTGAAAATAAATAATTAATTTAAAGTAAAATAGTTATTTGGTCCGCTATCCCACTGGCGTTTTACGAGCGTTGACGTTCTCCAACGTTTGCACCGCGCCAGACGTTGGAGTTGAGAGTTTCTAACTGTGGTAAAGCGCCAACGTTGCGCAGATGCGACGTTATCGTCGCGAGTTTGTAGTGGAAAAGCGCCAATGTTGAACGTCGCGGTTAGAGGTGTACGTAAGAAACTTGCAACGTTATAATTGCGTTTGCGCAACGTTGGCGCTTTACCACTAGAAACTCACGACGTTAACGTCGCGTATTGTCAACGTTGGCGCTGCGCTGACGGAGAAACGCCAACGCTCGTAAAAAGCCAGTGGGATAGCGACCTAAAGGGGAGCTCCCATACAACAAACGTGTTTTTTTGCCGTTTTGTGCTCAAAATTAATATTGTAGTACGGAAACCTTAATTTGCGAGTCGGACTTGCACAGTTGTCATGGTGACTGTGTCGTCTAGAATGGAAAATGTTCACTACAGAAGATATTCAAATATACAAATCACTTTACAAGTTCAAAGCAATATCTTTTCACAATTCAACGAAATCAAACTAAACCCCCAATTTTTTTCATCGAACCCTAACATTCAATACACAAGATATCAACGGAGCGAGAAAAAATGCCTACAATGGAGGGTAAGCAAATAAATATAATAAACGTCCCATTCTTTACTCAGAGCTGTAAAACTGTCGGGGACACGTGCCCTTGAACGACCTGGGCCCTGTGCCGATTGATGTTAGGGGCGGGTGAAGTTTCGCTGCCTATTTTTCAGTACGGAGATGACCAGAGGTGGCGGAAAGGTGAGTAAGCGGTTACTACAATAAAAACCTGGCCTTTTCGACTGGCCTGTTGATCTAGTGGTTAGTGGCCCTGACTGCTATGCCGGAGGTCGTGGGTTCAATTCCTACCCAGGACAAATGTTTGTGTGATGAGCAACGATCATTTGTTCTGTGTCTGAGTGGTATTTATTTATATATGTATGTATTTAGAAATATATAAGTATGTTTATCAGTTGTCTAGTACCCATAACACAACCTCTGCTTAGCTTGAGACTAGACGGCGTTGTGTGATAGTTGTGGAATATTATTATTATTATAATAATTATTATTATTATTATAAAAAACCAATATTCAAACAGTTCAGTTTATGTTATTGACTACTTTTGGCAAAGGATATCTTATAAATGAAAAACAATGAAAAAACACTGCGCGTAGTATTTTCTAGTAGCAATTGTTATGAATAATGCAATTATAAATTTACCAATTATGACAAATTTTCGTGGGCAATTTTGGGATTTCGTGTTTTTTTTACTTTTGACTACATAAATATGATCAGTAACGGGCACAGATAGAGCCCATTTTTTTAATTAATAAATAGGAGTGTATATTATAAGAAGTATCAGCCGTTTCATTCACTCCTAAACCTAACATTGTTAAAGATCCGGTCGGAAATAATTCCGACGCAAACTCCCCGAAATGTAACCGGCAGAAAACCTATAAAAAACTTAATTCCGCCAAACCCGTCCCATCATCGAAACATCAGATTTAGTTCAATTATAGTACATCTTTCAAATATTACTAGCGACTCGCCCCAGCGTCGCAGGGCTTTAATATACGAAAACGAAACTACGAAAGCTGCCTTTTTGTCAGAAAAAAATTGAAAACCGGTTTGCAGCGCTACCTACCGGATCCAATTTTTATTTCAAACCGTCCAGAGATCCACTCAAATATACACAAAAAATTTCATCCATATCGGTCAAGCCGTTTGGGAGGAGATAGGTGACAAAAACACAGAGATAGGTACAGAATTATATATATAAGGATAAATAATATTATACGTATATGTATGTAAGGAAAGTGTTAGGTTTTGATACGTAATCAGATTATTTACTCTAGTTTTTTTTTTTTGATTATTCATAGCAATTGACTACATAAGCATAAGCATTATCAGCCTTTTAATATTCCTACTACTAGGACTCAGGCCTCCTCTCTAGGAGAGGCAATTGTGCTACACCAAAACATATTTGTGATTATCTGTAGGATGTAGCATAATGGCGGGCGACAGCCTACTTATTCAATTGACAATCGTTGTTTTTTTACTATCTATCTATACTAGAACAAATGATTGTGCTCATCCCACAAACATTTGTCCTGAGTGGGATTCGAACCCACGAACTCCGGCATAGCAGTCAGGGCCACTAACCACTAGCCCAACAGGCCAGTCAAAGTCAGTAAAGACTGGGCGCACAATATATCTATTGCAATAATGTACCAACAATAAATGAACATGATTTAAAAGAGTATCCATGGAGCTTCTAGCACATTCTTCTCAATATGGATCTACGCTTTCGGATGTGAAATTAACATAATTATTCTGACTGACTGACTTATTGACAACTTAATTTGAATGAGTAGTAAGTATATAATTTTATACCTACTAAATTGAGCGATTTTATCAAAATAATTTAATTTCTTCATCATATTGAGGACAGCTTTCAAAACATGTGTCTAATGTTTTTACTATGAAGAACTCCCTACAGGTAAGCAGCAAGAAGAAATGTTTATTCCTATACATTTAGGGCCAATTCACACCGGAATGCCAGTGGCCTGCACCGGTAGGCGAGGCCGGTAGAGCCGGCCATGAGCAGAGTGCTTAGTTCGAGTTTAAGTTAACGCAATAGACACGTTTATGACTTTCAGCGCTCCGATTGGCCCGCTCCAAGCTCTAAACCAATCAGAGGGCCAAACGTCATAAACATTTTCATCGCGTTAAACGTAGAAACAACACGCACTGAGCGTACAGGACTGCTGACAAGACGCGCGTAGCCGCGTAAAATCTCGCGGCCGCGCGCTCTTTTTAAATTATTCCACCAATAATGGTCTTTACAAGTAGTTATGTAGATAAAGTTTGAAATTATTTCACAATAACAATAATATTCTGTTACGAACGTGAGTAATTTAATGCCGGTTTACTAGCAGAGAACTTTATTCACCACAAACACAACAATAATTCAAATCACAATGTACACTAGAGGTCCGTTTTTGTATCGCTTAGGTCGTTAGGAATTATCACTTCACACACTTAGGTATCGCTTTTGTTTCGCAGTCGCAAACAAACGACTTATTTCCGGTCCGGAACTCGTATTTATATGCGAAGCCAAGAAAATTCTAGATACCGACGTTTCAAGGCCAATCTAGAACAATACAGTCGCGTCGCGAGGCCATAAATCATTTTTATTGCAAACTTGTACCTCCCTCCTTTCACGCGAATTTCGACTCCATGGTTGAACAAGGAAGGCACAAATTCTCTTATCAACTACCTGCTAACCCTATTTAATAATAATAGTGGTAGATACTTTATGGTGAACTTTTCTATAACTTGCCAGGCCTGGGTACGGTACTTTCATTCTAGAAGTTTCGCACAGTAATGCGTTTTAATTATTTGATGCTACTCTTGATTTCCTCGTCCAACATACAACAGTGTCTCAAGACGAAACTTTATGACCGTGTTGCCAGTGATGACATATGGCACCGAAAACATGGTCGCTTACAATGGGCCTCATCAGAAGGCTTACAGTCACCCAAAGGGTAATGGAAAGGGCTATGCTCGGAGTTTCCTTGCGTGATCGCATAAAGAATGAAGATATCCGCAGGAAAACCAAGGTCGCCAATATAGCCCGAAGAATCGCCAAACTAAAGTGGCAGTGGGCAGGGCACATCGCTCGTAGAACGGATGGTCGATGGGGTCGAAAGGTTCTAGAGTGGCGACCGCACACCGGAAAACGCAGCGTTGGAAGGCCTCCCACAAGGTGGATCGACGACCTGGTGAGAGTCGCGGGAGTGCGGTGGATGCAAGAAGCACAGGATCGGTCGTTGTGGCGACGCTTGGGGGAGGCCTATGTCCAACAGTGGACGTCTTTCGACTGAAATGATGATGATGATGACTCTTGATTTCATCGAAAATATAGCGTGTTCCATTTTCACGGCGTAACAATTCATTGTTACTAAATTATTGATTAGTAAAATAATGTTGCAAGTCTTTATTGTATATCTACCAAACCCTCCGGTCATAGATGTATTCATTATATAAACTGTAAACCCCAATTTTTAGACCTATGTACCACATAAACTATTTTGATTTTTGAATAAAAGTGGTCGCTGCATCGCTGTAATTCCGGTATGAATCGGCCCTTACCAGTTGAAACTTCAACACGCAACTAAACTTTTTCTAAACCAAAATCTTTTCTAATTCCGTTCTGCAATCTATCAATAAGGCCTGACACAAAGAAACATTTTCTTCTACACCATCGATGTTATCTGTCTCTCCCGGGATTCGAAGTTGGGAACTTTGACACAAGACCTGGGGGGGTTGCGTGTCATCGCTAAATGTTAAGTAGGACCGACAGACAGAGTGTACCAGTGTTCGGGATTCCACTTTGTCTGCCTTTTTGGGTTACTGATTTATGTATAGGAAGATTAATGAAGTTATAGTTACCACCATGGGCAATGGATTATTCCTAAATCAATGTACCTATTTGGATTTTGTCGCTGCGTCCAGAGCCGTGTTCCAGGCTGTTTTCTTAGAGCTGCAGAGAATAAGCGCTGTCGAGGTCGACCGTGAAAGATGTGGCAGCATTATCTGGACGCATGCCACGAGGACTAGCAAGAAAGGCTGGAAATATTTCGGGGAGGCCTTTACCTAGCCGTGGGACCGCAACGCACGATAAAAAAAAAACTGTGTTCACAATGGTTGGTTGGTCAATAAAATAAATATTTCACAGCGAATTTCCGTTCCATACATATTCCTTTGCAGATAATGTTGAAACAAAAAGTCATATTACAATATGAACTTAATAACATTAACATCAATAAATTACTGCTGAAAGGTAGACTTAATGTGGAATTAATATGTAAATTGGGATCGGGCAGCAATTGCCGCATCACTGGTAATTCTATTAAAACATTGTATCTGACTATGACACTGAAATATCACATAAATGCATTATTTTAACAGGGCATATAAGTGACACATTTTCCGTGATTAGGTTTTGCTAATGGCGGATCAATAATCAGTGTCCCATTAATTACTATTACACTAACATATGGAACTCTGAAATTTTCATTTAATTTTTTAATGATGTAAACCTTGACTGCGATCCTACTTGCAGCAGATGACATGGCGTAGCAATAGTCTTAGATACTTATGGGGACCAAATGTCCCTCAACACACTACAATGTCAATGTCAATGTCAGTTTGACGCTCAACTTTTTTTTTAAATTTGATATAAACTAGTGCTTGACTGCGATCCCAGTGATACAATCGTTGATGATAAATGGCACTAGTTTATTAAGAGCCTATTCACTCTAGCCTTGAAGACATCTAAATTATAATCGGACGGGAAGACCGCAGCAGGCAAATTCTTTGAAACCTTCAATTTACGCGATATAAACTATGAGTCGAAACGCTTAGTCCGGACCGTAGAGGTGTTAACAATGTAACGGATTTAAGATAATGGTATATAGATGCATCAGGTCAAACTGGAAGCTAATCCCAGGATAGTTGTGAAGGGACCTCTCACGTCCGGTTCTTGTTTAGGCCATGGTATGAAATTAGAGGGTCATCTTCTTCTGCGGAGCAGTAATGCGAGCAAAGGAGGTCGCCGAAACTGTGTGGCGGCGATTTGATATTAAATACATAAACAAAAACTGGCCAATTGCGAATCGGACTTACACACACAAAAAGAATACCGACAAAATTACGTTCGTGTATGGAAACCCTCTGTAAGTTTTAACTTTATTTTAATTTTATAATTGGTCACTGTAGCGGCAATAGGAATTCGAAATTTAAATTTTACTCTTTGAGTTTATGAGATACAGCCTGATCTATAGACAGCAGAGGCTTAATTTTAGGGTCCCATAACACCCTTTGGACAGACTGACCAGACAGATTGACACATTTGAACGGACGGTCCAGTTTTGGGTATAACTACTTTCTCTTGCCAGCCTGTTCCCCGTTTTCATCCTCAGATGATTGATGAAGCTCTCATCCATATGTCTTACTTACTCCATTGTTCGTACCCAACCTCTTCCTTTTACTCTGACCTACATACAAGCACTCGACTTAAAAGCGTCAAAACTCCATCGAAATTGGATTGTTACTCAATCAGAATGTTTTGTAAAGTCGAGTATCACGCTTCGTCGGTTACTGAAACCTTTTCAACGTGTCTGTCAGAACGCCTGTGACGTCACTGCCTGTTTCTGACGGCTACGTAATTGCCACAAATGTTGCCAGTTGTAAAAATACAAAGGGTTGCCATGTGTGTTTATAAAAGTGGGTTAGTGAGAACGTGTCTTGTTTTTGAGTCGTTGACTCGCGTTTGCAGATTTTGTAGCTGCAGTATAAATACAGTTTACAGTTTTAACTAATTTAAAATAAAATAGGAGGGTCTCAGTTCGACCTTTTTTTGGGAGGTGGGAATCATCTAATGACTTCTCGCTCTAGTGCGGAGCGAGAGGGCGTGTCAAACTTTTAGTGACTAAAACTCACGTATGTGCCTTTTGTTGCTCTTTGCATTCTAGGACCAGCGGGCTTTCTTTTCAAGATATCTCCATTGCCCTAGCGGGTATCTGCCCTGCTGGGTCTGGTACGGTACCCGATTCGGTAAAGGTGAGCCACGCTAGGGCAGAACACCGGCGTATCCTCGTGAGGGCGATTGGCGGCAACGATCTCTCGCGCCGGGTCTTGGTACAGGCCATGGTCCGGAGAAGGTGGAGTGGCAGGAGGTCGCCTCCTTCTGCGAAGCAGTGATGCTAGCAAAGGAGGCAGCCGCACGCGCGAGGGAATAGCCCTCACGCCTCAGCCGCTGGGTTCCCGATCCCGATTTCCAGCCACCGTAGACGCGGGCTTGCGGACGGCGAGAAACAGGTAGCTCGCCGTCCGACCGTCCGGTAACCATCCGGACCGAGCCCAAATCGTCGACGGCGCAGTGTTCCACGCGCACCTTAAGAAGATGTCAGCAAAACCGTAGGGGCCCAGCAGGGTTGAAGCCTACTGGAACTATGGGTTGTGCGAAAGAGAGAACCGCGGAGCCCTGGAACGAAGGCAAAGAAGGAACAGGAGTGGATTTTAGTCAGTAAAAGTCTGACACGTCCTCTCCCTCCACCCAAGAGCGCGGGATATCATTAGATGATGTTTCCACCCAAAAAAAAACCTATCTCTAAAAATAATATTAGTCTAGATATCTATTAACTCACTGCACGTGTTGCAGAGAGTAAAGCTTTAGCTTTAACGTGGTGGTTTATCTTTAGACAAACAGCCACGTGTGCCACGTATGCTACGGATTATGACACCTAGACACGGATTTTGCTTGAAAACAGATGCGCTAGCACACGCGCCTCATGCAACATCAAATCTGCCGATCTAGATCACTATTAAAGTGTGCACACCCACTCTCCGACGTTGCATCGCTTACGTGGCGTACATGAGGTCAGTTTATCTTTACCTTCATTGTGATAAATAAATCTTGAAGAGCTCCACAAGTTTTGAGTATCCTCCTAAGGACTTCATGATGAAGTCATCATCATCATTTCAGCCGAAAGACGGACAGACGGACGGACGAGGTGGACCGATGACTTCATCGGTCCACCTTATAGGAGGCCTCCAACGCTACGTCTTCCGGTACGTGGTCGCCATTCCAGAACCTTTCGGTCCCAACGGCCATCCGTTCTGCGAGCAATATGCCCAGCCCATTGCCACTTAAGTTTGGCGATTCATCGTGCAATGTCGGTGACCTTGGTTCTTCTAATGTCTTATTATTTATGATATTGATAAGCTGTAACTAGGCGTCATTTAATTCCTTCAAAATAATAAATAAGCAAATTGTTTTTAGTCCTGAAACTTTGCGCCAAAAAATTACTTGACCTTGCTTTTATTTTTATGATAATAGACCCCCACACCAAAAACAATTTACGTTTGTATCGCATAACAGTAGAATTCCAACAGAGCACCATAACATCTAGGTGCCAGGTCAGTAGGGCGAACACCACCATAAATAGCAATAAATCCCACACTTGACTTTGACAAATGATGGTGAAATACCACCAGCCATGGCGGAAGCCAGGCGGACTAACAATGGAAAATATAATGCTAACTCGCCAAGGTTTGTGATTATGTAACATAAATAACTAAGCCTCTTAAGGTTGGTTGAAATAGTAGTTGGAACGTGCCGTGGATTCGATTCCGTGTTGAAGCGCAGTTTTTCGAGAGATTGTTTATACAAAATTTTGGAAAAATGCAGAAAGTATACTTTCAACAAGAACGTTTAATAATGTGTATGGTCTTACTACACACCCCTTCTTTTTTAATAAGTACAAAAAAAATGGGGTTCTATCCATACCCGTACCCTAATTGTTAAATTCATAATTGAATCAATCATTCATAACAATTGCTAGTGTTTTTTTCATTTTGATCGTTATTCGTTACAATCAAAAAAAATCCGTCAAGTCAGTCAGTAAAGTCTCAATAAATAATATTCTTTAACAGCAAAGTTATTATCGTTTGTTTATATCCCAAAATGTCACTCAATTTATGGAAATATTGTACAGGCTATTTGATTATGAATGAAAAAAAATGGAAAGATACTACGCGTAGTCTTTTCTAGGAGCAATTGCTATGAATGATTGATTCATTGGAATTTCGTTTTTTTTTTTTACTTTGGACTACACAAATATGATCAGCAGTGATCGGAGTAGGTAGAATGAATTTGGGTCATTGATCCGAAACGTATATATATTAATATAGACATTCCTCCGGAATTGGTTGATTGTTAAAAGAAAACCGGAACGTTGATAGGAATTACATTAAAATGAGCAATATTATATTCTTCTTTTTTTTACGGTACACAGTCACGATTTGATACAACCCGTCGACCAATTAGAACTTTACACCTTCCTTTAAATTTTGAATTGAGTAGTAACACTACCAACATTAACTATATTTAATTGAATCCGGAAATACCGGAATTACTTTCCGGAAAAATGGCTTATCCATGTTATTCTTTCTGTGTGCAATTATGATACAAGTACCAAAAATCAATCTACCTACTCCGATCACTGATGATCAGTAACGAGTACGGATAGAGCCCCATTTTCTTTTTGTACTAATTAATAAATAGGGGTGTATAGCATCCTCCTTTTTAACGTCGGTTAAAAAAAATAGAACCTGCAGTCCAACCATAGAAGGAGAACATTTATCTACAGTGCCATCGGGTACATCATATCCACTTACTTTTGATCAGCTTTCATTTTAATTGCTTTTATGAATACCTCGATTTAGGGATCCGTGAATAGGGTGCCATTAGCCACCATTTGTTATTCAGCGATGGTGGTTGAATTTTAATTATTTTATACGCATAATAGGCGTGTTTTCGGTAAAAATGGAGCAATGGTGAGGTGATGTAATAAGCATTGGATATTATGGTATATAGGATTTGTTTTACAGTCTTTTTTCTGTTGTATTTATTTTTTAAGGATATCCTATCATTGGGCAGAAGATATTTATTTTTTGTATGTAGCGGTCAGTACTCACGTGAAGATAGTCAAGATCTATTAGATAAATCTTATATTATGTAAGCTTTTTTCGGCTAGGAGGGTCTGGAAGCCAACCCTATCGTATTTAGAAAGACCAGAACTCAGTCAAAAGTAAGATAAAATAGAAGTCATCGATCCGTTACGGATGGGGTACCTACAGGATTATTCGCAAAACACCACAGACCTGGAAAGTAAAGAGCAACTAAAGGAAAACGGGTGCTAGTCGCGGGGAGCCGCGCGGGCACCCGTCGCGGGCAGCCGCGCCCCGCACCCGTTTTGCGACGTAATAATATAATAAAGTTTTCCATCGACACGACTACATGCACACCGTTAAAGTTAAACTAGCGACACTGCGCAGGCAATAATCCAGTTTCTGCTACGGGGATCGCCGCACACGACACACGCGCGACCTCACGCGACGCATTGGCCCTAAGTCAGTAAATTCTGACACTCCTTCTCACTCCACTCATGAGTTTCATGATTTTTTTACTCTCAAAAAAATAAATGGTTTCATTAAGGGTGTAGCAAAAGGCAAAGGTCTTGGACCAGGATCAAATCGACTAATTTGAAAATTTATTTTAATTTGATCAAATGTTTCACGTGTCAATTTGAAACTTCCCTAGAACAAGCAATTAGAAAGAAAGAAAGAAAAAACGTTTATTCGTACCTCACACATACAGTAAAATTAAAAAACAGTAGAATACATTGGGAGTAAAATAAAAAAAAAAAATAATAATAAAAAAAAAAAAAAATACGATACAATTACAATCAAATCAAGTGTATACACCTTGTATTTGTACTCACAAGACAAACGTTCACACGTACGCGGGTACTAGGGCTGTCTCACAATACCCTACAATTAGAAACAGTTCGCAATAGCCCTTGGCTTTGATAATACAGAGGGGTCATGAGTTCAATGCTGCTCCTTTGACGACATGGTTTCCTGGTAGCGTTTAGTTAAGCGATAGGTGTTAACAGTTTATGGATAAGCATACCTACGTAGAGTGTGGTTGTGAGGGACTGAGAGTGATCAAAGACTATTGTGCATCTAATTATTGAATTTATTCCAAGAAGCACTAATATCATCACCGAAATCCGTCCACTGTTGGACATAGGCCTCAGGATAATTGATATGTCACCGTAAATTTGTAAATATCGTTAGATTTATAATCTACCTCGCGAGATTGTAAAGTGTCGAAATATTGTGAACCATAACATACTTATAATTTAAAGTATTATATTTCGACTGACCTGTTGATCTAGTGGTTAGTGGCCCTAACTGCTATGCCGGAGGTCGTGGGTTCGATTCCCACCCAGGACAAATGTTTGTATGATGAGCACGTTCATTTGTTCTGTGTCTGGGTGTAATTTATCTATATATGTATGTATTTAGAAATATATAAGTATGTTTATCAGTTGTCTAGTACCCATAACACAAGCCCTGCTTGGCTTGGGACTGGACGGTGTTGTGTGATAGTTGTGGAATATTATTATTATTATTATTTCGGTAAATTATTATCTTCCGGTGGTAAACTGTCAAATCACAATCTATCTCGATTAAATTCTAATCTCGTTAAATTGTCAACTGTCCGAAGGCTGTCACTGATTGGTTGGTCGTTTTGTGTCCATAGAGGCTATGTTTGTTATGTTTGTTTTTTTTATTAGGCCATAGGATTTTTACTGACTAAAAGTCTAAAACTCACCTGTGTTCCTTAAGTTACCCTTTGCGTTTCTCGGTGATTCAGCAGAGCAGTGGCCCTATTGGGCCCTGTTTATTGCCCCTGATAATCTCGTTTCAAAAGTTTTCTTAGGGTTCCGTACCTCAAAATGAAAAAAACGGAACCATACATTAAATCTAATTTAATTTAATTAATTAATTATGTTATGACAATTTTAATTTTAATTTTATTTAATTCTATAATTTTGCTATGGGTTAATATGCCTGAAATAAACGATAAATAAATAAATAAATAGGATCACTATGTTGTCCGTCGGTCTATCTGCCTGTCTGTCAAGACCCTTTATCTCGGGAACGCGTAGAGGTATCAAGTTGAAATTAAAATTGTTCCCAAAACGTACAATGCGTTTTGGGAACACATTCATAATGCGTACAGCTAAGGAGTGGAATTCCCTGCCGGAGTCTGTGTTCCCTGATAGCTACAACCTAGGGGTCTTTAAGTCAAGAGTGAATAGGTTACTTCTAGGCAAGCGTGCTCCATCGTCGGCCACATCATCGCTTACCATCAGGTGAGATAGTGGTCAAACGCGAGCCTATCAATAATAATAATAAAAAAAACCATATACTAAAGTTTACGACCCCTTGAAGCTGTGAAAAAATCAAACTTGTAAGTTAACAAAAAAGAAGATATGGCCGTTTATGTTGCAAAAAACGTATATTTCGACACTCATAATTTAATCAAAATTCATAGGGTACTTCCCGTTGTCTTAGAATCCTGAAATTTAGCATGAAGCAAGATTTCATAGCATAAGTAAAAGAAAAAATCTGAAAACTGTAAATTTGTAGTTACGTCACAAATAAAAAGCTTTTGCGATTTGTAAAAATTATTGAAACTCGATTTGGTAATTGAACTGTTTTCATAGGTAAGTTTATTATATGGAACCTTCACTGCGCGAGTCCGACTCGCACTTGTTTTTATTGATAGAATCGCGTTTGACCACTACCTCATCTAATGGTAAGTGATGACGAGGCCGACGTTGGTGTACGCTTGCCTAGAAGTAATATTTTTTACTTTTGACTGAAAGACCCCTAGATTGCAGCTATTAGGAAACATAGACTCCGGCAAGCAATTCCACTCTTTAAGCTATGCGCACAATGAATGTGTTCTCAATGCTCCTTGTACATGGTGGGATATCCACCATGTACAAGGAGCATCAAAAGATTAATTCCGCCTTTCCCAAGAGCACCTTGTCGCTATCTTTTTGTTTTTACATTTTTTTTATTTCTTTTCTTACTAATTTTAAAACAGATACCCTTGACTGATTGAGCTGAAATGTAGACAGTGTATACTTAGCTGAGTGACGTTATCCTAAATCCAATATGGCGGACTATTTATTTTTTTATGCACCTCTATGATATAGGTATCAATAAAAGTATTCCTGGAAGGAACACGAAAAAAAACCGTTACAATAAATCAGCTGTGTTCAAAAATTTTATTTTAAAATTAGGAAATTTTAGCTTTAAACGGGCACAATTGTCTATTCCCGTATATCGTTGGTCTATAAAAAATGGTTGAGCTGAGTGGAGTTGATGCACGCATCATGGTCATGAACGGGCGCCGTCAGTTGAGACTGGTCATCTCTTAGCTCCCTGTGGCTTATTTCGATTACTTTTTTTTCATTGTTTATCTACTTTGTGCTTACAAAATAGAAGCGACAAGCAATATGTAGCCCACATTTATGTAACTCATAATATATTTTAAATGAGTGTCCATGGAGTTTCTTGCACGTTCTTCTCCATAGAGATCTACGCTTTGGAACGTGCAATTTAGCTTCAATTTTCTTTGACTGACCGACATTTCGACAATTCAAAAGTGCCTGTAAATGGTCTATTTGAAATAAACGTTTCTGATTTCTGATATTATAAAGGCCATAAGTTAACATGTGTGTGTTTACACATAGACAATTCATAACAGATACCGATCTAATGACAGAAGTTTTCATTTCTGGTCTATCTTTAAAAAAGGATAATCCAGTTTAATCCTTTTTATATTAGGATCGTGAGAGCTGAAAATAATTACATCCCTTTTCAACCCACACATTTATTCCGGTTGTTACTGAAAAGGTACATTTTTAATAACGTTTATTTTAAGTATAATTTCAAAATAATATGCATTGTATTTTTTTTTTTCGGTGGGAAAATCATCTTATGACATCCCCCGCTCTTGGGCGGGGCGGGAGATAGTGTCAGACTTTTACTGACTAAAAACCCACTCCTGTGCCTTTCGTACCAGGGCCGAGTCTTCCTTTCAGAATCAGACCCTTGGCCCCAGTAGGCTTCGACCCTGCTGGGCCCCTACAGTTGCTGACATCTCCTTGAGGCGCGCGTGAAACAGCACGCGTCGTTGACGACTTGGGCTTGGTCCGGACGGTTACCGGACGGTCGGACGGCGAGCCATCCATTGCTCGCCATCCGCAAGCCCGCGCCTACGGTGGCCGGAAATCGGGATCGGAATCCCGGCAGCGGTTGGGGCGTGAGGACCGCTGCCTCACGCGATCGGCCGCCTCCTTTGCAAGCATTACTGCTTCGCAGAAGGAGGCGACCGCCTGCCACTCCTCCTCGCTCCGGTCCATGGCCTGTACCAAACCCGGCGCGAGAGATCGCCGCCACCGATTACCCTCACGAGGACACGGCGTTGCTCTGCCCAAGCGGGGCACACCTCCACCGTATGCTCTACCGTATCCTCCGGGCGGTCCACACAGTGGCGACACCCGGGCGTCGCTTCCGCAAGAATCCGGTGCAGGAACTTCCCGAACTTACCGTGTCCGGTGAGGACCTGCGTCATGCGGAAGGTAATGACGCCGTGTTGCCTTTCCAGCCACTCCTCAAAGAGGGGACTTACCGCCATAATTACGGCGTACCCAGCACTGGGTTGCGATAGTCGCTGTCGCCATTCCGCCATGAGATCCCGCCGGAACTCTTTTCGCCATGCCGTGACTTGTCGCGGCAGCGGAGTTTCACCACGGCGTTGCATCTCCACGCGCAGATCGTGCATGCGTGCAAGGCCTTTTGCTGCAAGATCCCATGGTGGCTGGCCAGCAAGGAGGCTCGCCGCTTAATATGCATTGTAATAGTGAGTAATTATTTTCTTTATTTCCTTTGTTAAGCAGTGATAATAATAATTATGATAATTTTATTTTTAGTTACTTAATTTATGATTTATCAGCTGAGAAAAAGTACAGGCTTAATAAAAAAATATTAAATAGCTTTTTTCAGTGGCTTCGTCCGCGAAAATTATAACTTAAATTAACCCCAATTAATGAAAGTTTTCTGAAAAATTCACACCACAGTTGGCACCACTTAGCCGAGAGATCTTTTACTTTTGATAACGTATACATGATGTTGACGTCAATTTAACTAATGTCATTAACATAAGCGTTTTGACAGGTGCCTAGACCTGGCGACTCAGTGCTGCCACCTGGTGAACGTCGGTTTAGGAAACCCTCATTATTAATTAATGTCCTCGTTTGTACCCCTGGAAATGTGTATGCGACATTTCTTGATGATTCGGACATGGGAACGCCTATGTCCAACAGTGGAAGTCTTTCAACCAATATGAATTATGATGACGGACTTACTCATTCCGTCGAGTCCTAACAAAGAAACATTCGCATTTTTAATATTAGCTAGGATTTATAATTTACTATCATATTCTATCCTATTACGAAATCAAAAGCCTAATATATACTCATTTATGGATTTAACCCATAGACTATAATAAAATTGAAAATTCATTTTAAGAGGGGATGATATTTTAAAGTCAATTTATTTTGTTTTAATTCATTTTGTTACTAACATAGTTGTATAAGTATTTCTGTTACTAACACATTAAGGATTTTTTATATCCGAAATAAAGTATATTATTATTATTTAATTTATCTCAGGACCCTGAGGTCCTGGACCTTTGGAAGGCGTACGAGGAGCCGAAGCCAACTCGCAGAGGCCCTTTAGATAATTATAATGGAACATGATGCATATTATTATTATTATAGCACTCGTTTCGAAACAAAATAATGCAATAAAATAACTAAGAGAAATGTTAAATTTTGGCACAATATTTACGAGGATTCAAATTGTGTTTTTGATGTGATTAAATAAAGTAGTGTATGAAGCTGTACATAATTACACTCATACTTCAATAACTTTTGTTACGTGACAGTATCATACAATACTGTTATTGTATACCTTTTTTTTGAGATGGGAAATCATCAAATGATTTCTCCCACTCTAGGGTCGAGCGAGAAGGTGTGTAAGACGTTTACTGAGTAAAACCTACCTGTATCCCTGAGTTACCCTTTGCGTTCGCATACCTTTTTCCGCTATTAGGGCTATATTTCACCGGGACATGCGGGCCATGGCGGCACGACCAGTTCCGCCACCATGGTGCCCATAAGCTACACCAGCGTCGCTACACCAACTGAGACAGTATGAAAATGAACCTTAAGTGCACGCGTCCGAGTTAATCGCGCCGCCAAATTGGTTGCGCAACCAAACAGACACCAGGTGAGTAACTCTCTATAGAGCTGTACAATGCGTTCCAAATAAGAATAGGATCGATTACCATGTTGTGACGTCACGTCATACTGTCAAATCGCAAGAAATTGGGCAAAATTGAAGAAATCAGAGATGATCATAATTGAAGAACTGGATTCTGAATAAACTTTTTTCGTTCGCTGTTAGTAAACTAATTAAATTTAAAAAAAAAACTTGTTTTGCTCACCATAATAATTCTTGCGATTTGACAGTATGACGTGACGTCACAACATGGCAATCGATCCTATTCTTATTTGGAACGCATTGTAAACATTTTGTTGGTAGCGGCGACTGGTCGCGCCGCCATGGTGTCCCGGTGAAATATAGCCCTTAGATGATTTCCACCGATAAAAAAATAGGATGTATGCCGAATTACAGACATTCCAAATCCTTGTTGCTTCCTGTAAATACACCTGGAATTCCTAGTATTCTTGCGCTTTCGACACAAATCGATTCTACCTTTGACCCGATTAGTGAAACGTAAAAACCGTTTGTTGATTTTCCCCGACAAAGCTCTGAAACGAACTTAACACGGAATACAAACGTTTTAACTGTTAACTGTTAAATCAGCGAAAACAAAGGCTTGATTGGTTAAATAGCTAACTATTTACGAGTTTTAGTTACGTTTTCGAATCTGTTAAATGCCTAGTTGTTTTTAATAAATTTACGGTGATGGAGAGGCTTTTTTGTTTTGTGCGATTTCATTTTAAAATTTCTCTCGGTTTTTATAGCTTAGCTAGGTATCATTGTTTTTAAGATTTTTATTTTAGTTTAAGTGAATATCTCTTTTTAACCGACTTCAAAAAAGGAGGTGGCTCTATGTTCGGCTGAATGTATGTTTATTAATTTCGTTATTTCATACATCGTATGCTTTTAATTAATCATAAAGAGAGTATTTGAATCTGAAAACATATTTACAAATACAGAATTCAATTTCCATTTTCAAACACCATTTTTTTTAGTTACGTCTTTTTTGATTAAGCATGCGATTATGTAGGTACTTTTATTTTTGACTAGCCTCTGTTAGCGGCTTCACCTGCGTGAAAGTAGAAAATTGTTAATAAATAATTACTCAATACCAAATTAATTATTAAATAATTATAATTTATTGATTTATATAATTATTTATTTTCCGAGGTTATTTTATTCCAGGATAAAAAGCACCTACTATGAAAGCCTGGGAGAAAGTTATTGAAAGGAGGCTAAGAGAAGAGAGTGAAATTTCACAGAACCAATTCGGTTTTATGCCTGGTCGGGGTACAGCGGATGCCATTTTTGCTATACGCCAGCTGTGCGAGAAATACAGAGGTGCGCATAAAAACTTGCACATGGTATTCGTTGACCTCAAAAAGGCATACCTCGTGAGGTTCTGTGGTGGGCCCTTAAGGAGAAAGGTGTGCCTGGGAAGTATGTGCAGTTGATCCGAGCGATGTACAGTCGATGCAGTACCCAAGTCCGGTCTACAGTGGGCACCACTGGCAGCTTCAATGTGGCTGTCGGCTTACATCAAGGGTCGGCTCTCAGCCCTTAGCTCTTCCTGATGATAATGGACGCTCTGACGTCGGACATTCAGGAAGCGGCTCCCTGGTGTATGCTGTTTGCCGATGACATTGTGTTGGTGGCCTAGAGGTCCAGAACAGATAGGAGGTGTGGTGGCACAGACTGGAGAGTTTTGGCCTGAAATTGAGTAGAACCAAAAGGGAATACTTGTTCTGCGATTTCGGCGGTCTCTCCAATCCAGTGCCTTTAGCTCTCGCTGGAACGCCCATACCGATCTGCTCCGACTTTCGGTACCTCGGGTCACTCGTCCAAGGGGATGGTGAAGTAGACCGGGACGTAACACATCGGATCAACGCAGGATGGATGAAATGGCGACAGGTCACGGGAACAACTTGAGACCCACGGATGCCCCTCAAGTTGAATGGTAAAATCTACAAGTCCGTGATAAGACCTGTCATACTGTATGGATGAGATTGTTGGGCTGTGAAAAAGACGGATGAAAAAAGATTGCACGTAGCGGAGATGAGAATGTTAAGATGGATGTGTGGTGTGACGAGAATGGATAAAGTGAGAAATGAGTATATTAGGGGAAGTTTGAAAGTGGCGCCAGTGACTGAAAAATTGAAAGGGAATCGTTTGTCTTGGTATGGTCATGTGAAGAGGAGGGATGAAGCGCATGTTACTAAAAGAGTTATGAGTTTACATGTGGATGGATGGAGAGGGAGAGGGAGACCAAAGAAAAGATGGATGGATTGTGTGAAGAGTGATATGAAAGAAAAGGAAGTTAGTGATAGCATGACGAGTGACAGGGCAGAATGGAAGAAAAAAACATGATGCGCCGACCCCAAATGACACGGGACAAGGGCAGGAAGATGATGATACCGGACACCTTTACAGGAAATAATTTATCTGTGTGCCAAATTTTATCTATATCCGTTCTGCCGTCCGAGTGTGAAGAAGTAACAAACATACAAAAACACACGTACACACCATCACAAGCTTTCGCCTTTAATATTAGTGTGATAACATTTTATCTTTATTATAGATAAAGGTATTTTTTCTGTACGTGTATTTGTCGCCTAAACGGCTTGACTGATTTGAAAGTTATTTTGTGTGTTTATTTGATAGTTGTTGAATATTATTATTATTATGCATTTATATATCTCAGGACCCTAAAGTCCTGATCCTATAGAAGACGTACGAGGGGCCGAAGCCAACTCGCAGAGGCCCTTTAGATAATTTCAAAGGAACGTGATACTAACCGCAGATTACGCTACGCTAGTGCATTCAAGGACAACTAGGTACCAGTTGGTGAAAAGCTATTGCGACATATGGAAAACAAAGATAATAGGGCTATGGTTTTTGGAGTCTATGTCAATGTTATTAATATCCATCGATAAAAGGCAGGGGGTGACTTGCACACTCAATAAAAGGGCCCCCATAAATGGTCGCAAGCGCGAAGTGACGTAGCATCGAGAGGGCAACATATCATGAAGTGCTTGAGGAGTGGAGAGGTATACCACGGCTAGCAGGACAATCCCGGAAGTACGGTCAAGATCCCTGAATGTATAATCCACCTTGCTGGATTATACATCCTTCTCCCGAGCACGTTTGCTCTTGCGAATCTCCACTGAGGCCAGCCAATAAAGGCAAGACAGAGGTGGGACCTCTGTTCCTTGTCAGTGTTCACTACGGCCGGCCAATAAAAACAAGCCGGAGATGAAGAACAAGAATTCTTCCAAGAGATCGGGTCCGTGGGGTCGCTAATGCCCAACAGTTCACCACAAAACTGCCCTGCGGATTGTATCTTTCTTAGTCTGGCCCCTCACCCTAGGCTTGTTACGGCAAAGCATACTCTACCGACACAAACCTAGGGTTTATTGGAGCGCGCAAGCCCCAGTACGACGGCGACGTCAACGTAGAGATACGGCGATAGGGGTTATTATTATTATCATTTTAGTGTCTTTCTGGATGGTTTGAAAATACAACTTACGGGCAGGACAACCTCTGCCAGGACCGCTAGTAGGTATATATGTATATAATAATAATTTAGGTCACTTCAGTAAGCGGTAATTTCAGTAGATAGCTAAGGGGTCCATAACACGGTCATGCAAGCGTCAATCAAAACCATCAATCATGAATGAAGCTTGACTGGCGGAATTTTTTCGCCATACATTTTTCGTGTGCATGTAAACGTCAGTCATCGCATTACACGGTAGGTTTTTCGTCAGTCAAGGTATTTGACTGTGGCAAAACTGACAGCAAAACCTATCGTGTAATGGACCCCTTAGCGGTTGATATTTTTATTAAATAATCCTATTTCTACAGTAATATAATTAAAATTCGTGTACGTGATCTTTTGTTTGACATATTCAAAGTTGACATGATGATAGCTATTTCATATTTCTTCTTTGATCAACATCAAGGGATGTCAAAGTGAAAGACAAAAATGTCACAAAACCACTTTTGTTTGCGTTTCAAAGGAGTCACTGGTTTTGACAATATTTTTGTCTGTGAGATTTGCCTGATATTTTAGATTTTAATCTACTATTCTATTCTATCTATTTTCTATTTTTTTATTTTATATTATATAATATTACAAAGAGGTAAAGTATGTTTTTTTTTTATTTTTTTGTTTGTAGGAGGTAATCTCTGAAAGTACTGGTCCGATTGCTAAAATTTTTTCACCGATAGAAAGCTGCTTTATTCCTGAGACATAGGGTATATTTTATGTACGCGGGCGAAGCGGCGGGCAAAAGCTAGTATAAAATAAAATGGATTTATCAAATAATTAGCAACTCGCCCCAGCTTCGCACGGGTTTAAAAATCTTTAAAATATCAGCGTTTTTACTATAATATGCATGTATTATACATCTAAACATTCCGCATGAACAACTCTGTTTATTGGTGGAAACTTCATAACTACAAAATCCGTGCAGTGGTTTAGAGTGTTCATATTGACAAACTTATGCGGATTTTTTTTTAGAATATCGCTTAGTCTGACACTGTGGGGGACTTTGTTTTAGTAAGTAAGTTAAGTAAGTATTGCCGTCACTCCACTTATTTCTAAATTTGAAGTAAAACGTAAATTTATTTTTGGAAGCCAGTGTTTCTAGTTTGGTTTCTTCGACTTCTGGTAGGTATATTCGTTTCGAAAACCATGGAGTTATAACTCAATCTAACACAAAAAAAAAAAATCAACTAAATCGGTTCATAAACAAAAAAATTATGCCCTAATTGATAACTCCAATATATACCTTGGAATTTGAACATGTTTAATTGATGAAATGAGGGTATAGTATACCAGTGTGAACTTTACACATCAGCGGTACCCCTCCAGAACGAACCGGCGTGATGTTATGTCATAAAATAGTGATAACGATAAACAGACATGTCATTGCAGCAAATCCGGAAGATATGCCATCACTTATTGAAGAGTTCCATGGTTTACCTCCAAAGTTCTAAATCAGATCTACACTAAACCTAAATGGAACTATCTGGAGAAAATATTCTTTCAAAAAAAGAAGGATCATCAAAATCAACCAATATTTAACGAAGATATCGCCGAACAAGATATAAAAAAAAACAAGCTGTCGATTTCAGAACCTCCTCATTGGAAGTCGGTTAAATACCCAATATTACTTTCCCTGGGCTGAGAATCAAACCGAAGCCGACGCCCATGCTCAGTGGTAATTTTTTTTTTTTTTGGGTTGTGAAAATCATCTCATGACATCCCCCGCTCTTGGGCGGAGCGCGAGATAGTGTCAGACTTTTACTGAGTAAAAACCCACTCCTGTTCCTTCTTTGCCAATTGTTTTCCAGGGCCCCGGGGATCTCTTTCGCATCACCCATGGCTCCAGTAGGCTTTGACCCTGTTGGCCCCTACGGTTGGCTCAGTGGTCATGCTTGCGACGACGAAACCAATGGATCACTTGCAAGCAACACATTCACATAACATGACTTCATGACACAAAAACTGGGCAAGTGCGAGTCAGACTCGCGCACTGAGTACAGACTTGAAAGGTAAATTGCGGTTTACGATTTATGAAGTATTAAAAAAAAAACTACTTTGTTAAAAAAAGTTTCCATTGTTGTACATCATATATTTTTTTTAGTTTTATCATTCTGTTATTTTAGAAGTTACAGGGGACACACACATTTTACCACTTTGGAAGCGTCTCTCGCGCAAACTATTCAGTTTAGAAAAAAATGATATTAGAAACCTCAATATAATTTTTGAAGACTTATCCATAGATACCCCACACGTATGGGTTTGATGAAAAAAAATTTCGAGTTTCAGTTCTAAGTAAGGGTTACCCCCAAAATTTATTGTTTTTTTTCTATCTTTATGTGAAAATCCAGAATACATCTACTTACCAAGTTTCAACAGTATAGTTCTTATAGTTTTCGAAAAAAGTGGCTGGTGGAACATACGGACGGACAGACCGACAAACATGACGAAACTATAAGGGTTCCGTTTTTTGCCATTTGGCTATGGAACCCTAAAAACAAACGCACGGCGAACAATGGGTAGCTCGCCGTCCGGCCATCCGGTAACTATACGGACCGAGCCAGAGTCGTCGACGGAGTGTGGTGTTCCACGCGTGCCTCAAGGAGATGTCAGCAAGACCGTAGGGGTCCAGCAGGACAGAAGTCTACTGGGGCCACGGGCTTTTGAAAAGCGGGATCCTGGAACGCAAGGCAAAGAAGGAACATAGGAGTGGATTTTAATCATTAAAAGTCTGACGCGCCCTAAAGCGGGAGAAGTCAATGGATGATATCCCACCTAAAAAAAGAGGAGCTACATGTTCCTCTTCTAAGTCAAAACACCTGAGATAATTCAGGTAATTTATTTTAAAATAAATATCCGTTTAAGAACAGTTTTACATATTTTTCAAAGCGTTTTCTAACAATCTTTCTTTGTCTCCACTATCTGAGTCGCTCTTCCAGAACTAAAAAAGATATTCCAATAAGGTTGTGAGCTGAGTGATGTAAGAATAGCGGGAAGCTATGCCACATTAATGAAGGTAAGTAAACCGAGAGCGTTTTTGGTCTGTAATGTAATAAACTTCAAGATCGGGTTGTGGCTTTTACTCCAATACAGAGTGCAGTTTATGCAACCAATATTATTTCTAAAAGTCTACATTCTTCTTTACTTGTATGGGGCGTAAATTAATTACAGAAGACATATAAAGTAGGGAGGGAGTCGAGCCGAATCTCACTAAATCTAACGCGGACGAAAGGGGATGTCTCGACCAGTAATATGCAAACTTTTTTCCACGTGTAGCAGTGTAAAATAAGAGTTAAATTAAGAAGGCACTGTTGCTGCAGCTGAATACTGTAGTTGCCAAACTACAAGTATACAGCCGCAGTTACAACTGTGCTAGAGAGAGCTAGAATTGTTAACAAGATTATTTTTTTTATTAATTTACGCACACACATAAACTTAAAATGATAAAGAACATACAGATAGAAGAGAACAAAGGTGGTGCTTATATCAAAAGAAATTTCTTCCAGCAGACCTGCGATAGATTTCTTTTTTCAAAAAATAAACCTAGTGGATTTTATTTCCTGTGGAAATCGCTCCGCTTCTCTCAGTCCGCTACTTTACATGTCAGCCCGAAGAGATATCGCTGGAGGATATTTTCTTTAGATTAAACTAAAGACGTAATCCTTGTTTGTAACGAGTAATTTATGTTAGAAAGTACTGTATAATTAGTAAGAAGGTTGGAAGTATACCTCTTCTTTTTCAAGGTAAAATAGTATATCTTCTCCAATCACAGACTTTAAAAAAAAATTAGGAATCAATTCAATTCGATTAAAAACTATTTTTACCGGCACATAAAATGTCAGAAGTTAGTGCAGCATTTCTAATTGATCGTTTCTTATGAAGAAGAACCGGTTAGAAATACTCAATACTTTATTGCAATCCATATGTAAGATGGTGTTGAAAATTGTCATAAATCAATATGGACCCTGTCGGGTACAGCAAAGTTAGGAGAGAGAAAGAGGCATACGTAGCAATTCACGGAATTCAATAGAATTGTAGATCTAATATGATGCATTTAATTGGGTGTATAATTATTTGTATGTAAGTACATCATTATAATAATTATGTCTGTGTATGAGTAAATTATGTCAGGTATTTTTGTTTATCTTGTGTCGTCATTAGAACCATGGTTGGTCTTACAAAAAATGATTTCATAATCAACCTTTTAATGTTCCTACAGCTGGGATTTAGGCCTCCGTTCTAGGAGAGGAAATGGGCCGTAATCCACTTCGCAGGCCCAGTGCGGGTTGGTAGATGTCACATATCTTCGAATTTTTAGTTCTAGGACATCCCGGTTTCATCACGATATTTTTCTAAGCGTCACGGGCCCCCAAGTGTCGTCCCAACGACCGGTCCACCTGTCATCAACTAGGTCATCGGTCCACCTTGTGAGAGGTTTAGCACACTGCGTCTTCCAGTACGTGGACGCTCCAGAACCCTTTCGGCCCCATCGACTGTTCGTTCTGCGAGCAATGTGCTTGCCTATCTATACATACTTCAGTTAGGTACACGAAATTATCAGTTGAGTTATTCTCAGCCCACACAAGATTAGCGTTTAAAATTAAAATTATATACAGAGCCAGAACCCAACCACTTTGATATGGCAATAAACGCAATGACCTAAAAACAAGGATAGCATAGTTAATTTATCTCCATCGAAGCCACGACCTGGGCTATTTTTGTATTTATTTCATATAAGAAATCTTTTAGTATTGCTTTGAAGTTCAAATATGTAAATAATGGAATTTGTAGATTACTTTCTGAGTAAGTAGGTACCCACTTATTATTTATCACAATTTTTAAGGTTCCGTACCGAAAGGGTTAACGGACCCACTCCTGTTCCTCCGTCTTAGGGCCCGGGTTTCGTTTCGACCCTGCTGGGCCCCTACGATTTGCTGACATCTCCCTGAGGCGCGCGTGGAACAATACGCGCCGTCGACGATTTGGGCTCGGTCCGGACGGTCGGACGGCGGGCTACCCATTGCTCGCCGTCCGTAAGCCCGCGTCTACGGTGGCCGGAAATCGGGATCGGAATCCCGGCGGCGGTTGGGACGTGAGGACCGTTGCCGTTGCCTCATGTGATCAGCCGCCTCTTTTACTAGCATTACTGCTTCGCAGAAGGAGGCTACCGCCTGCCACTCCTCCTCGCTCCCGACCATGGCCTGTACCAAGGCACGAGAGATCACCGCCACCGATCACCCCCACGACGACACGGCGTTGCTCTTCCCAAACGGGGCACACCTCCACCGTGCCCTCCGGGTGGTCCACACAGTGGCGACACCCGGGCGTCGCTTCCGCACGAATCCGGTGCAGGAACTTCCCAAACTTCCCGTGTTCGGTGAGAACTTGCGTCATGCGGAAGGTGAGGAAGCCGTGAGGTCTTTCCAACCACGCCTCAAAGAGGGGACTTACCGCCATAAGATAGTTAGACAGTTAAAATTTTCACAGATGATGTATTTGTGTTACCGCTATAACAACTAAGACTAGAAAAAGGGCATAAAATAAATATTTAAGGGGGTTCCCATATATCAAACGACAGTCTCCGCCCGACGCTCGCCCCGAACGGTCGTGCCGCTCTGTGCTCCGCGCCCGCTCCGTGCTCCGTGTCGTTACGTCACCCCGTGACGTCATCAGTGGTCCCCGACCGCACCAGCGATCCGAAGCCGCCTTTCTCAAGGCAGTGGAGGATATACGTTTCCTTAACGGGAAATAGTCGATAAACGTTGTGCCCCTTCAGGGAAAAGCCACAGTTTCGTGGTCCTTGGTGGGAAACCTCACGGTGCCAACAAAACCAAGGGGGTGTTGCCCCAATACACCCGCCGAACCCCTTCAGGGCTAGGCAGTCATTTGGAGTCGGGAGCTAGATTTTGGCCTTGGGGGAGCTCCTAGTCAAATCTAATACTCCGAGTTCTCTTTCAGCTACACACCTGGTGTCGGTTGGGGTGTCTATCCCTTCGCACCAGACCCTGGTAGGGCCCGATCGCACAATAAGACTGGCGATCGGTTTACAAGCTTAGGGCACACCATTAGGTACTCACCTCCCAGTGTACACAACCCTTACTGGGAGGGTCACACACCCCCGGGCCCGTCCACCCGGGGACGTAGGGACCGATAGGAGTTTTTTCACATGAGTTTTTTCCAACTCATGTGACCTAATCCCAAGTCCCCTTTTAACCATGACGGACGCTACCATATTAGCGTTCGTCAAAGAGGTCCTCCTCAAGGACCCCGATATCCTCGCCAAGTATGGCAAGAAAATCGCCTCATTTAGAGGCCCCCCCCCCACCGTCCCATCGAGCGTCACTGACTTCAGTGACGTATTGTCATTCCCGGACTCTGGTCCGTCCCCGCCGACCCCCTGCCCCCGCCCTCCCCCGGATATGCCACCCCTATTGGTAGCCCACTTTGCCAATGAGGCAATGGACACCTCCGTCCCCGCTAGCGACTCAGCGTCGCAAGCCTCTTCGGACTCCGAACAGTCCCCTGAATCCTCCTCCTCCGAGGACGACTTCCAAGTCGTCCTAGGGGGCAAGAGGAAAGCCAGGAAGGCCGCTCAGGCCACCAAAGCTAAGAAGACCGTTGCGTCTTCTCCCGCCCCCGCTATCCAGCCCGCCCCTGTTGCCCAGCCCGCCCCCGCCTCGCAGGCTAGTTGTTCCCCCTCCGTTTCCGCTTCTGTCACTCAGACGAAGAAGCAGCGCCCCCCTCCGCCCTTGTACATCCAGGACAAGGGTAAATGGACCGACGTGTCCAAAATGTGTAGTGATCGCAAGATCAACTATACAAACGCCCGCTCCTGCCAACAAGGCATAAAAGTCCAAGTCCCGACGTCAACTGACTATCGGGAACTTACCAAAGTCCTTCGTGAAAGGAAAATCTCCTTTCACACCTACTCCCTCCCTGAGGACACGCCGACCCGAGTGGTCATTAGACGTGTCCCGAAGGAAATCCCCGCCGAGGACATTAAGGCCGACCTCCTGGCCCAAAATATCCCCGTTTCCGCTGTCCATCGCCTTCACAAGGCGAGAGGTAACGAAGTATACGACATGATCCTTGTCGTGTGCGACCCGACCGACGGGCACCACCCCATCTTCAAGATCAAGTCGATCTGTTCCCTCTCCGGCATCTCCATCGAGAAGCCCTACAGACCCACGATAGTTGGGCAGTGTCACCGCTGCCAACTATACGGTCACTCTCAGAAGAACTGCTACGCTACACCCAGATGCGTTAAGTGTCTGGGTGAGCACGGCACTTCTGACTGCCCCCATCCCAAGGATCGCACTCTTTGCACAGAGCCTCCCAGCTGTGTGCTGTGCGGCCAAGCCGGGCACCCGGCTAACTACCGGGGTTGCCCCAAAGCCCCCAAAATCCCTCCCAAGCTGGCAAAGCGTGCTGCCGCTCGCCAGCAGAGGGAAGCACCCTCCGGGAAAGTCCCCTCTTCCCAGCCCCCCGAACGTCTCGCACCCCAGAGACCATCCCCCTGGAATCAGCTAAACCATCAGAAAGCCTTCCCGGCTTTGGTGGCTTCCCAGCCAATTCCAGCGCTAATGACTAAGCCCATCCCAGCGCCTCCCCCGGCTTCTGTGGCCCCCGTGGCCGCTAAACCTCCCCGAAACGCGCCCCAAGTTTCAGCTGCGTTCCCACGCAGATCAGTTGGCCAGATTATCCTGGACAACTATCGCATCTTTATGACGCAGGACGCTAGGGACTTAGCTGATGAGCTAACCCTAGCGGAAGTCACTGGCCAACTCGACTTAGCCAAGCGCGCTGCGCTATTCACTAAGTACGAGTCGGTCGCAGTCGAACTCGACAAATTACCTGCCGTACCCCTAAATAGATAGACAACAAAAAATTTGTTGTACCAAACCGCGATCCCTAAAGTTAGGCTTCTTCAATGCCAACGGCATTATCAATCAGAGAGATGAGATCGCCACGTTCCTCCGCGACCATCAGTTAGACCTTCTCCTCATCCAGGAAACATTCCTCAAACCCCACCGTAAAGATCCTAGAATTGCCAACTATCGTCTAGTTCGCAACGATAGATCTCGTTGTCACGGTGGTGGCACCCTTATCTATTATAGAAAGGAACTGTACTGTATCCCTCTAGCTCCTCCCGCGCCCCGATCTTTCTTAGAATACTCGGCCTGCCGAGTAGGCATGACTGGTCATCAACCGATCACTGTCGTCTCTGCCTACTATCCCTCTCCGACTTCCTCGTCTCGTATGCCAGACGAGTCCATCGCGCTCACTAGCGACCTCACTGCCCTCTTTGGCTTGAGTGACTCCGTTATCATAGCGGGCGATCTCAATGCTAAACACCCCGCCTGGAACAGTAGTACGACCAACCCTAGGGGAAAGGTCGTGTTCAACCTTGGTGCATCCCTTAACTTTGACATCATCGCCCCGATGTGTCACACTCACTTCCCCCATGATCCCAACCATAGCCCCGACGTCCTCGATGTAGCGCTCCTTAAGAATGTCAACCTCCGGTTGCAATCTATAGAAGCAATACACGAGCTTAACTCCGATCACCGACCCGTGATTATGCACCTAGGCTCCCGTTCGGGCAATCTCGACCCGGGCCAGCCCCCCGCTTCCCAATTGATCACTGACTGGAAGAAAGTAAGCGAAAAGCTGAAATCTACCACGTCACCTCAATTGGATTCTATTCCCGACCACATAGTCTCAGTCGCTGACACGACGGCGGCAATCGACTCGCTCACAGACCACGTACAATCCGTCCTGAACGAATGTTCAAGGGAGATTCCTGCGAAGGAGGACCTTCGCTGGAAAATCCCGGACGATGTACGGGCTCTGATGACCGAGAAGAACGCAGCCGTCCGTGCATACAGCGCTTTTCCTTGCGACGCTAACAAGGCTCACATGCGTAGATTACAGCGTGCTGTAAAGAAACGCATGACCGAGCTGCGTTCCGCCCGCTGGGACAAGACGCTCAGTGAACTCGAGCCTACCCATCTCGCCTTCTGGCAACTTCAGAGGAAATTACGTTCCACTGAAGAGTCCTCTATGCCTCCGCTCACCCGCCCTGATAAGAGTGTCGCTTTCGACAACTCTGAAAAAGCGGAATGCCTAGCCGACAGCCTCGAAGCCCAATGCTCGCCTAGCTCTCAACTAGTAGACCAAGCCCACATCGACATGGTGGACGCTGAAGTCGAACGTAGAGCCTCCCTCCCTCCCGTTGAAGACCCTGATAACCCTCTGGCCCCCGTCACTCCCGACGAGGTGGAGGATATCATTAAAAAACTTCAACCAAGGAAAGCCCCCGGTGCCGACGGTATCACGAACAGAGTGTTCAAACTCTTCCCCCCCCAACTTATAATGCTAATGACCGCTATCTTCAATGGCGCATTAAGCAATAATATCTTCCCCCAAGCGTGGAAACAGGCCACCGTTATCGGTATCCCTAAACCAGGCAAGCCCAAGTCTGACCCCACCAGTTACCGCCCCATCAGTCTCCTCAATGTTCTCGGTAAGATCTACGAGAGGCTTATTTATAAGCGACTCAAAGATTTTGCCGAATCCAAGGGTCTCATTCCTGATGAGCAGTTCGGGTTCCGTACCGAACACTCATGCGTCCACCAAGTCCACCGCATCGTAGAGCACCTAAGCGCTGGCTTCCAGCGTAATGCGATGACGGGTGTCTTGTATTTCGATATAGCGAAAGCATTCGACAAGGTCTGGCACAATGGCTTATTATATAAGCTATATCAACTCGGTGTGCCAGACCGTCTCGTGCTCATCATGCGAGACTTTCTGTCGAATCGCACCTTCCGCTATCGAATCGAGGGAGCCCTCTCCTCCCCCCACCCCATTCGAGCTGGAGTCCCTCAAGGCTCGGTAGTGTCCCCCCTAGCTTTCACGCTGTTCACCAGCGACATTCCCAAAAGTAAAAAGGCCCAGTTGGCTCTATTCGCCGACGACACGGCAATTTACTACACCGGTCGTGACCCCAGAGTTATCGCTCGCAATCTCCAAACCTCCGCAAACATTTTGGGCAAATGGTTCCGGAAATGGAGGATCGAGGTTAACCCTGATAAGAGTCAAGCTGTTCTCTACTCGAAACAGCGGAAGTCCGTCCCCCCTCCCCCTCCGATCACCATGTACGGTAAGCCGATCCCCTGGGAGAAGCAAGCCAAGTACCTCGGAGTGATCCTCGATCAGCACTTGTCCTTCGCCGAGCACATAAAGCAGGCTCGCTCGCGAGCCGCTTTCGCTCAAGGTAGGCTCCATTATCTCATGACTGCCCGCAGCAAACTGTCACTTAAGTGCAAGCTGCGCCTCTATACGGCAGTAATCCGCCCGATCATGACGTATGCATGTGCAATCTTCGCACACGCCAAGCCCCGCTTCCTCCATAGGATGCAGACCCTTCAAAATAGGACCCTCCGTAAAATTCTCGGTGCCCCATATTATGTCCGAAATGAGAATCTACATCTAGATCTCAAAATCCCCACCATCCAGCAGTTCATGAAACGCCTTTGCAAGCGTTTCTTCGATACTGCTGTAAAACACCGCAACCCCCTCATAGTATCGGCAGCCCGATACGAACCCTCCCGCATCTCTAAGGTTCGCCGTCCTAGGCATACTCTCGTCACCCCAGATGACCCCACTACCCTGCTCCAAGAGAGCCGTAAGGAAACAAGTACAGTTCGTAGACAATACAGACCGCCGTCCTTCCGTCCTCGCCGCCGAGGCCCGCCGCGACATTCCCGTAAACGTCCTCCCCGTCCCTTGCTCGAGCCAGCCCGCGTCGCTGAGCCGTAGTTTTAAAATTCCCCGATAATAATAATAAAATCTTTGTTCGATCCAGCCCGTCCCTTGCTGTCCCCCCCCAGCGACGCCCTAAGCCGAGGTCCGTACCCTTTAGCGTGTAGTCGCTTAGTTTTTAAGTTTTAGTTAAATAAGCCCTGGCTGGAGGCTTTGATTCTCGAATTGAGGCCGCCACAGGCAAGTCCGGTTAAGCAGCCGACAACCTCCTAGGTTGACCTGCGAGAGGCCACACACAAAAAAAAAAAAAAAAACCATATATCAAACGTGATTTTTCTTGCCGTTTTTTGTTACTGACGGTAAGACCCCTCGTGCGCAGTTCCGACTCGCACTTGTCCGGCTTTAATGTATCTGTGTTAAGTTAGTGTGTGTGTGTTTGTTAGTCAAAGTTGAGTTTTCTTCTAGCAAACCATTGATTGATAGAAATAACAATAGAGGGTAGGTATCAGTGCACATTTTTATCTGTATGTTTTATTACATGAAGAATATGGATTATTTATCAATAAGCCAGCCACCCATATGATGACCACCTCCATAACAATGTTTAACGCCAACCCCTACGTAATTTGGCGTGTAATTAAACCAATAATTGTGCAACTTGGCAAGAAATAGGACAACCTCATTATGGTACTGATTTTTTTTCTTTTTAGTTTCTTAATCCTGAATGTTCTCTGTGTTAAATTTTGTCAGTTTTTTTTATGAAATGGGAAATCATCGAATGAGATGTCATTTCACTCGCCCTCTCGTTCCACCCTAGAGCTGGAGAAGTCCCGCTAGCGTGGAACGAGAGAGCGAGTCACATTTTTACTGACTAAAACCCACATGTGTCCTTCAGATGCCCTTTGTCTCAAAGGACGGTCACTCTTTCAATGGTTCCCGTAGCCCTAGCAAGTATCAGTCCTATCATCAGCAAAACTGAGGCGCCTCTTTTTTTCGGTGGGTAAATCATCTTATGACATCCCACGCTCTTGGGCGGAGCGAGAGATAGTATCACAATTTTACTGACTAAAAATCCACTCCTGTTCCTTCTTTGCCTTTGTCCCGGGGCTCCGGGTTTCGCTTTCACACTACCCGTGGCCCCAGTAGGCTTCGACCCAGCTGGGCCCCTACGATTTGCTGACTTATCCCTGAAGCGCGCGTGGAACAATACGAGCCGTCGACGACTTGGGCTCGGTCAGGACGGTTACCGGACGGTCAGACGGCAAACTACCCATTATTCGCTGTCCGCAAGCCCGCGCCAAGGTGCCCTTCAATTTTACTGACCTCTCTATCAAGCACGCATAACTATACTACGAGTCGTCGACTCTCGCCTTATCCTTGTTGAAATATTCTTTTCGTGCGGGAATCGAACCCGCGACACGCAGCGCAGCAACATTTCGCTACACTATTGCGCCAACCCTGTCGTCTTATCAAAGTAAATTCGGATAGAGACAATATGGGTGTTTTTAATATCGTGCGGTTTTGATCACGCATGCGGAATTTCCCCACACGCGTAACTCCCGCAAATGTCCTTTTCATCCAAGTGTTTATTGTAATGCGTGGAACACGCACGCGGGACGCGGGGCGTGATCCTGAACAGCAACCCCGCGCGGGACACCGCGCATTTTTCGTCTATTGTACACAATCACAACGTACAGCAGTCCACAGAAAACTAGATCGTATGCAAGCGTATCTCACGCCGCGTGAAATTTTCTGCATGCAGGGCAATCGCGCATGCGTGATGATATCCGCACGAAATTAAAAACAACCTATATATATTTTTTGTTAATAATTGTATTGTTAGGCTCGCGCTTGACCGCACCATCTCTCCTGATGTGCGATGATGAAGTCGAAGATTGAGCATTCTTGCCGACAAGTATTCTATTCACTCTTGTTCAAGGCAAGAGTGAATGAAAAACACCCACATGCTGTAGCTATCATAAAACACAAACTCCGGCAGGGAGCTCCACTCCTAATTAGGTACACACTACTGTGGCGACCATAGAGGCCACACAAAAATATTACTAACTTGCAAACTGGCATGTTATACTTTTAAGGTTTATGTTTTAAAAAGTTTAGGATTGATAGATGAATACTACGGTATGGTATTATATTATGGGGTGGTTCAGTAGAATTCAATAGAGTATTTCTAGCTCAAAAGCAGTGCATTCGTGCACTTTGTAACTTAGATTCATTAACTTCATGTAAACCATTGTTTAAAAAACTAAACTTGCTAACAGCACCATCCATGTATATACTTGAGTCTTGCGTTTTCGTTAAAACACATCAGTACCTATACAAATCCTTTGGTGATTATTGTAATTTTAATACCCGTTATCCCAATAGCTTTCCTTTACCCAATATAAAAACCGATCTGTATCGAAGAAACTGTTATCCCATGTCAATTAAATTATTTAACAAATTACCGAGTGACCTGAAAGACTTACCCATTACATTATTCCGAAAAAAATTGCACTCCTGGTTAGTCGATAAATGTTTTTACACGACCCAGGAATACCTTAGTTATAAGAATAGAAAATTACTGTAACACCTCACTATGTTCCTATTAGTGCAATAATAGTTAGTTATGTTAATATTATGTGATTTCAAGTAATTAAATGTTAAGAGTATGTATAGGTACCTAACCATTCCTTTTAATTATTATTTTAAGTTTCGCATACCAGAAATGGTGAATATGAGGATCTTTACTGTTATATTGTATAATGTAACATTCATGTACCATATATATCTACCCATATTATGCGAATAAATGATTTGACTTTGACTTTGAAAAAACTAGAAAGATAGGGGATGTCAATAAAAATCGAGACGTAATTTTTATACGAGTATATTAAATATATTAAAAAGTGCTTCATTCAATATAATAATAGTATAATTCAACCAGAAGCCTTTCATTTGCGTCTCCCCTATCACACTACACACAATGAATGCGTTCCCAAAACGTAAATGGATGATAATGAGGGATCAACACAAAAAAAAAACTCAACCCCAACGACAATAAATTTTACAAAAATAATCATTTCAATAACACTTTCTACTCTAATTCCAACGAACCCGGTACCTCCGCAAATTAACAGGATGATGATAAAAACTGCCCCAAATTGCAAACCCTTTTGCACGGGAATTGCTTTTTAGAAACGATCTTCATTACGAAAAATGTCGACGTAAAAAAGGCTACAGATTCGCTTCAGGAATGTACTGGAACTTTTTAAGGCTGCTACACACAGGTGCGACTTTCCACGTCGCGACTTTGGACACTTCGATTAGTTCTTGAATACCTAGGTGTTCTGTGTACTTAGCTCCTTATGCTAAACTAGTGACCCGCTCCGGCTTTGCTCGGTGCAAATTATATACATAAACCTTTCACATTTATTTTTCTTTCGATTATTGTGAAAACCGCATCAAAATCAGCAGTCAGTTTTGGTGTTAGCAGATGAACAAACAGATGTGGAAACTGGTTGTTCAATTTACAATTTTTTATGCTATTTAAAGGTACATTAAAGAAGAAAATGAAGATTCTAGTTATAGTGTGAAACTAAATTGAATTCAACAATTAACAATTTTATTTAACATACTACGATGGGGTACAGAAGGATTCGTCCGTTGATGCTTGGGAAGATAACCTAATCCCAAACAAATTTAATATTCTATCAATGTTAACGTTTACCACAAAACTCAAAATATCGGTGATTAACGTGCGCGTTTGGCCTCTTATGAAGTTTTAATAGCAAGATGCAGGGATACAGGAGGTAGACCAGCCCCCCTAGCTAAATTACGACCGTTTTGTTCCTACCTACCTACCTACACTCAAGACCCCTAGCCAAGTTACGACCGTTTCGTTTGCGTTGAACGGCTCGAGTAGGCCACGGCTCCGATTGCTTTGTTCTAACGTCATCTCAACGCTCAGTCACGTAGTCAGAACAAAGGAATCGGAGGCGTGGCCTACTCGAGCCGTTCAACGCAAACGAAACGGTCGTAACTTGGCTAGGGGTCTTGAGTGTAGGTTATCATTGGCATATCGATGCAGCAAGACTTATGGATGAAACATTACGTCATGTTGCTGTCGCGAAGTCGCGTCGCACCCGTGTGGACCACCTTTAAATGATCCTGTGATTACGTTTTTAGTTTTAAGTACTGATTGCTTAACATTTTTGCGTGATTGTTCTTAAGAAGTTGAACTAAATCTGGGTTTAAAAGCCTTTAAGAGACTATTATAGTTGTTGAGAAAGTATTTTTCTTTAGGAATTTTCGTAATTTTAAGGCCAGCTTGAGTTGATGGGGGGTAGAGTATACAGGGTGAATTTTTTAAGTGGACTTCGTATAATACTCAAAGAAGTCTCGGACGTGAGTCCATGTGACCTTGTAGGAAGTGCTTGGAGCTATTGTGACCTAACAGTCTATATACATCCCGTATTATTTAGGATATGTTTTGTATGGTAAACATTAAAGTCTCAAATTGTAAGGAAAATTATTAAACTAAATCTCTTTAACAATTACACTACAATTGCTATATGATGGTGCGGGTGACAGCTGTCAGATTCATGCAATGTAGCTACCTATCCTTTCCTCTCATCTTAAAGATGCATATTTTCGTCCTGCTGTCATCCCTCCTATGCTATGTAAAAAACCAGGCTAGTGCGAGTCGGAATCACGCACTGAGGGTTCCGTACAAACTTACTTTTTGAAAACAGTTCAATTCCCGAATCGAATTAGGAAGATTTTACCGAATCGCAAAAGAAGGTTTTTTTGTGACGTAACAATAAATTTTTAGTTTTCAGCTTTTTTCCTATAATTGTGTTATGAGACCTTGCTTCATGCTAAATTTGAGGATTCTGGATCAACGGGAAGTACCCTATGAATTTTGATATCCTTGAGAGTGTCGAAATACACGTTTTTTGCGGCATAAACGGCCGTATTTTTTTTCGTTAACTCAGAAGTTTGGTTTTTTTACAGCTGTATTTATTTATTTATTTATTTATATAGGCACACCAACGACTTGTTTACAATTTGTATTCAATAATATAATAATAATTAGTATGAGGTGATCCTGTGTAAAAAAGTCACTTACAGGTATGCACAACATTCACAAAAGTCTAACTAATTAAATAGGTGAGAAACCGTTAAATAATGAACACATAAAATAATAGAAATTAAAAACCTTATGTCCAAACTTAAAAATAAATAAATAATAATACTAAAATAACATTTACTATTTACAAATTAAAATCAAATTATATTATTAACATATCAATCAATCACATCATTATTAAATTAAATTACATAAAACAAACAATTATCTAAATTAATTAAAATATCAGTAAATTACAGTTTTATGAAGTGTAAAATTACAATTTTTATTATGTTACAGGCAAAAATAATAATAATAATTAAGTTAAAGTACGTGGTCAGAACAAAGGAATCAGAGGCGTGGCCGACTCAAGGCGATCAACGAAAAGTGAATCGAAACGAAACGGTTGTATCTTGGCTAGGGGAGCTGGGCAGCCTTCTGAACCACGTCAACGGTTTATTTTTCGAACGCTATCTGTTATTTTAACACCTAGTATACTTCGCTTCATAACACCTTGCCAGATGTTAAAAAACGTATAAAACAAAACATGATCCACTTTTAGTCCACACATAAAAATCGATACGCATAGCACTGTCAGCAGAAACAACTAATTAGTAACCTAACTAATCAAGTTCATTTACTAGAGTAGGTAATCACCGCGCCCTTTGTTTTCGCGATCAGATTACACAGAATATAATCTGGAGGGAGAATATACTGGCTTTATGATTTTATTTGATGGATGACCTTATAGTATGAAAAAAAAACGTTCATCGTAGACGAAAAAATCTTGATGGCCGCTATCTTTTTATTAAAATGATTACTTTTGGTATCGTAAGCTTGTGTTTGGTGAGTTGTATTACGGTCTCAAAATACGGGGTCATTAAATTTTTAGCAAAATTTTCTACATACTATTAACACAAAAAAGCTAGCTACAATTATAATATATACTAAAACAAAAAATAAAACTAAAACCAATCTAAAATATGGCGTCTAAAACTCCTCCGCATCGCTGTCGACTGGTATTGTGTCCAAAAGACTGGCGGTATGGCATACGTATTGCCATACAGTATGGCATAATGGATGGCCGTTGGGGCCGAAAGGTTCTGGAATGGCGACTACGTACCGGAAGACGTAGCTTTGGAAGGCCTCTTACAAGGTGGACCGATGACTTGGTAACGGTTGCGGGAGTCCGATAGATGCGAGACGCACAGGACCGTTTATTTTAGCGACACTTGGGGGAGGCCTATGTGATGATGATGGCAATGCCGCCAGTTTCTCCTCTATACAAGGATGTATAGGTCTTTGTACAATTTGTCAGCACGCGGATCCCACGATCCGAAAGTTTCTACACTAATTTATTGATGCCATATTGTTTTTAGTTAGTTTTGATTAGAGGTTTTTAAGATATGATTGGTTTCGATCTTATGATGAAATAAGTCTCTTAAAATACAGGTTAACCTAGTTTGAGAGGCAGGGCTCACAATATCTGTATACAAATTTCAGCAGCGTTGTTAGCATTTTGTTAATCAGTGTATACTAATGTATGTATGTTTCTTTATGACAATAAACTTTATTATTATTATTTTATTATTATAATAACAGAAAAATCTTAACTTTTCACCTTTTCAATTCAAAGAACTGCACTGCAGCGGACGTTAACCCCATAGCCAACTGTATATATTATCATTATGTTTGGAATCATCAGTCTAGATTATATAAATAGGATTGTTTCTTCATGATTCTTCTATCTAATTTATTCTTCGGAACTTCACTCTGTATATATATATTTTTTATTGCATATCTTGTTAATTTAAATTAAAATAAATTATTTATTTAATTGACAGAGATATATATGTACTAGTTTATAAGTTGTGTATGTCTTTACTAATCATAATGGATTGTATTATCTTGAAAATAAATTATTATTATTATTATATTAAAGCCATAGTGAGAGTTCTTGTTGTTGGTTTGACCACTATCTCACCTGATGTTAAACGGTGATGGGGTCGACGTTGGAGCACGCTTGCCTAGAAGCAACCTATTCACTCTTGACTTAAAGACCCCGAGGTTATAGCTGTCAGGAAAAGCAATATCCTCGCTCTTGTGGTATCTTTATTAACTTAGAATCTGAAAAATTCATATAAGATTTTATGTAAACTTTACCAGTTAATATAAATAAAATGTTACTTGACTTTTTCTATATTTGAAATCATGTCCTCCATCAAGATTCCAAAATCGTCATACTGAAAGATATAGTTCTTTTTTAATCGCTTTTTCCGTTGTTATGGCAACTGAATCGATTCTGTAACGACAACTATGTCGCCACATAGAAAAAAAAACTGGGCAAGTGCTAGTCGGATTCGCGCACGTACAAACTTACCTATGTAAATAATTCAATTCCCAAATTGAGTTACGAAGATTTTTTCAATTCTAAAAAATGTATTTTTTGTGACGTAACTACAAATTTACAGTTTTCAGATTTTTTCCTATACTCATTCTATGAGACCCTGCTTCATGCCATATTTCAGGATTCTAGGTCAACGGGAAGAACCCTATGAATTTTGATTCCCTTGATAGTGTCGAAATACATTTGTGCCATAAACGGCCGTATCTTTTTTTTTCGTTAATTTAGAAGGTTGGTTTTTTTACAGCTTCGAGGGACCGCAGACTTGAGTATATGGTTTTAATTTTATCTCGATACGTCCACGCGTTCCCGAGATAAAGGGTCTTGACAGACAGATCACTTTGTTGTCCGTCAGACGGACAGACAAAGTGATCTTATAAGAGTTCCGTTTTTTCCATTTGAGGTACGGAACCCTAAAAATAAAAAATTGTACATCGCATATCAGAGTTTTCTGCGCCATTAGAACAAATAAAACAGTCCGAAAACCACTACTAGGCAGTTGCCTGGACCAGACACAACACCCGTCTCTTCAGAGGAACCTCTCTTTTTAAATGGAGGTTTGCAGGACTTTACATCTTGTTCCGTATACCTCTATAATCCTTTAATACCAGCTTGGGTCCCAAAGGGCAATGGAAAGGGCTATGCTCGGAGTTTCCTTGCGTGTTCGCATCAGAAATAAAGATATCTGCAGGAGAACTAATGTTACCAACATAGCCCAAAAAATCGCCGAACTTCAGTGGCAGTGAGCAGGGCACATTCTCGCAGAACAGATGGTCCATGCGGTCGAAAAGTTCTGGAGTGGCGACCACGAACCGGAAGACGCAGCGTTGAAAGGTTTCTCACAAGGTGGACCGATGACCTGATGAGGGTCGCGGGATTCCGATGGATGCAAGACGCACAGGACAGATCGTTATGACGACGCTTAGGGTAGGCCTATGTCCAACAGTGGACGTCTTTCAGCTGAAATGATGACCTTTGGTTCTGTGATTATTGGTTTTAAAACCGAAAAAACACAAACTATAATATTAAATGTCAATCACCAATTTCCTACTTCTAAAAAACGTTCATAATTACAAAACATTATTAAATTCAGAATTGAACACAGAAAAGCAATAATAGAAATTGGGGCAAAAAAAAAATGGCTCACTTAAAATTTTCACAAGAAAATCTAATACGAAATCTTAATAAAGTCTTATACATTTTGTACGTTCATTTCTGCCCGATCTTTTTTATTACAATGGCCCTTAAGGGCAGGAGGGTATTTTGGAGTGACCCTCAGTAATAATGCTAGGTAAAAGATATTATCTTGTAGGTACTTTAGCAACAATAAAAATCGCGTTCCAAGTGTCGTTTCAAAAATACTGAGGTGGTGTTTAAGGCGGCAAGTGTACTAGATAGATGTTATATATTATGTGTAGATTAAGAAGTTTCGAGGAGGTTTTTGTTTGAAAAAAAAAACGTTTAGGTCATTGATGTTGCAGAAATAACGTTTATAAAGCCCAACTGCTACTTCTATTTAAGTCATGTTTTTTTTTTTTGGATTTAGGAAATTATCTTGATTTCTACCGCTCTAGAATGGAGCGAGAGCGAATGTCAGACTTTTACTGAGTAAACCACACCTATGTTCAGTTGCCTTTTACGTTTCAGGACCATAAGGCAGCGGCTCTCTTTGAGGCACGCGTGGAACACTACGCGCCGTGGAGAACTCTGGCTTGGCCCTTATAGGACGAGCGAACGGCGAACTACCTATTGCTCATCGTCGGCGAGCCCGCGTTTTTGGTAATTTATGTCATGCTGTGACTACATTAGCAGTAATTGTATTCTATGTAAGTGTCGATATAAAAGCATATTTGGAGGTATGCGGAACAGAGAGTAAAGCCCCACGTACCTCCGTTGGAAAGGGAGGATCCTCCAGCCAGACGGGTGTTATGTCTGGTGGGCTACTACTGCCCGATAGATGATTTCGGGCTATTCTATATGTTCTAATCGCGCGGAGAACTTTGATTGTGCGATGCAGGATTAGTTCTTATGTGACGCCATAGATGTCGCTGCACATAGATATTAATACGTGTGAATACTTCTCGATTCCACGAAATACTTACCCCACGTTTGTCACAATAACACGAAAGTTCGCCGAATCCCGATAATGTACCTACAGCGGCACTGAACAGCTTTATTTCAGTTTGAAGTTTAGTTGGTTAGGTTTTAATTTTACTATTGATAGATTTGCATTTGACCAATATCCCTACTGCTGGTGCTGAAATACAATCACAGTAACATGACAAAAGAGGATTACAGAGCTGACAAATCTAAAGTACCTGAAAATGAGAAATTATAAGTCAAACCTCACATTTGTTTCCACGTGATACAATTTCATTTTATATAACTAAGTGTCGCACATGGGCTACATGCGACAGCCACAAACGCCGAAAAAAAAGAAGCTAGCTTAGCTTCTTGTGGTGGCGTGGCTGCTACTTTTTTCACCCATGCGCGCAGTATCGTAATGGACTCTGACAAAGAAGGTTTAAATGTGCGAATGGCGTGCGGCGGCGTTTTTTATTGACGTTGAGTGGCCGGTTCGGGCCACAAGAAGCGAGCAGCAGCGATTTGTAGACAGTAGCGGCGTTTTGTGGTTGTGGCCAGTGGCCCGTGTGCGGCGACCCTAAGCAATGGGAAAATGAGAGAGCCTTAAATTAGTTCGTCCTTTTTACAACGCTAACTAAATATTCTTAGTCCAAGAGGGAGCAAAGCGATACGGACAGGTTATGTTAGAAGGCTAAGGCGGGAGCTCCGCTCCGCTCCCGCTTTAACTTTCGTCCATTCGGAAAGTGGATTACATAGAAGTTAACTAGTGGCTAAAATAGAATTATTCAGACGCCCGTTAATTGTGGCTGACTTAGCAATTTAGAAGACAATGCAGATTTTTAATTTTTAGAGGTGAATAATACTATTAAAAAGAAGTCTGTTCAATTAACAAAAATCACACTAATATTGTAAAAGAAAAAGTTTGAAAATATGCTTTAATAAATGTGTATGTTTTCACAATTAAATGGCCGAACGGATTCGGATGTGGCACATTGGTAAACTATGTCTGAATATACAAGATATTTTTCATAGATTTATTTATTTATTCCGGGTTTAATGAAAATAAATAATTTAACTTTAAATTTCAATACAGGCAGAAATCGATTGAAAATTGCCAGTGCGCAGTTGGGCAGTGCGAGTCGAACTCGCGCACTGCGGGTTCCGTAAAAACTTACCTATGAAAACGGTTCAATTCCCGAATTGAATTACGAAGATTTTTCCTACAAACTTACAGTTTTCAGATTTTTTCCTGTACTTGGGCTATAAGACTTTGCTTCACGCTCAATTTCAGGATTCTAGGTCAACGGGAAGTACCCTATGAATTTTGATTCCCTTGATAGTGTCGAAATACACGTTTTTTGCGACATAAACAGCCGTATCTTTTTTTGTCGTTAACTTAGAATTTTGATTTTTTCACAGCTTCAAGGGACCGCAGACCTGAGTATATGGTGTTAATTTCAAATCAATACCTGCACGCGTTCCCAAAGGCGTAAAGCCCACCTGTCTTCCTTCAGTTGCCCTTAACGTTTTAGGGTCACGGTAACTCTCTCTAACAATCCCGCAGCCCACCGACTAGTGATGATACCAGAATTCAACTTTTTTTTTTTTCAAGTAACTTACTCCATTTACCCTTTTATTTACAAAAGAATATAACTATAATCCATACTTTATTTAAAATTATAAATGTGAAAGTAACTCTGTCTGTTACGCTTTAAAGGTTAAACTACTGAACCGATTTTGATGGGTACGGAGTTAGTTTGAACCCCAGGGAAGGGCAGGTTACTTTGTATTTATTTATTCTTTATCCACACTAAAGTACGGAATTTTCCACCAGTCAACCTTTGGGTGATGCAGAGACAAATTGTGGTAAACGCAATATTAAGCAATACATATTGTCTAGAACACATTATATTTTATACAAATATATACTTAAATACTATAATTACAATATACATTATATATATAAATGTACTCAAACTAGAAAGAAGGAAAAGAAGAGAATACACGAATTTAGTGGAACAATTGGTGCAGACAAATAATAAGTAAACAAATTAGCGCTGTGACGGTGTATCTGGCTTGAATTTTGACTTCAGGTCCGCTATAACAGGCATTCATGCGAACGATGTAGTAGGCAATAACTACCATATTTATAAACAAAAATACATCCTTTTTAAATCTCGCGATTCGCTCTACACAATAAAATATTTAACGTAGGTAAATATTATTAAAAAATTCTGTTCGTCAGCATCCAAATTGGATTGTAGTAGGTTTAGCCAGGGGTAGAAAACAGTCGAATCATTTTCTACCAATATCTTGGTAGAATTTTGTTTAAATTTTTAATCCGGGCAGGGGTTTGCTACAATCATTTATATCAGTTTGAGATAGATTAAAGTTGCTGTGTGAGAAATGTAGACGAATAACAAATGGTTCTTTTAGTACTTATTGAATACCTAGGCATACAATGTGTTATATAATAAACGCTTATCCAGAAAGTAATATATTCAGAATCTAATTTTGAAATTTCAAAAATTCTTCGTAGTTTCCGAACTTACCTGTATTCTACAAGGAATATTATCAAAATTATAATATTTCTAGATCACCAAAAGGCTGTGCGTTAACTGCCAATACATAAGCTAAAAAACAAATTAAGGTGGCTAATCTGTAGATATGTGACTGATGGGCATCAGTCGCACCATCATCATCTTCCTGCCCTTGTCCTGTGTTATTTGGGGTCAGCGCAACATGTTTTTTTCTTCCATTCTGCTCTGTCATTCGTCATGCTATCACTAACTTCCTTTTCTTTCATATCACTCTTCACACAATCCATCCATCTTTTCTTTGGTCTCCCTCTCCCTCTCCATCCATCCACATGTAAACTCATAACTCTTTTAGTAACATGCGCTTCATCCCTCCTCTTCACATGACCATACCAAGACAAACTATTCCCTTTCAATTTTTCAGTCACTGGCGCCACTTTCAAACTTCCCCTAATATACTCATTTCTCACTTAATCCATTCTTCACATCCATCTTAACATTCTTATCTCCGCTACGTGCAATCTTTTTTCATCCATCTTTTTCACAGCCTTAAACACCAATTTTTCCTTAGTGCACAATTAATTACACACTCTTATGTCACAACTCACATATCCAATACACACACACATAAAAGGGCTGTCCTCGTTTTTAACTCTTTGGCTTTTGAACGATATTACTTTCTCACACTACCTTCACAGCATTTTTTACATGCTGTGAAGGTAGTGTGAGAATCCTGGTACCCATAACACAGGTTAAATCTAACCTTGGGTACCAGAATTCCAATAACTATTAACATACTATTTTTATTATCTAATATGCCTTTGTTTTTTGTGTTGATTTTAAGTGTTTGCTTGTACAAAATGTTGCAGTCCAATAAATTAGATATTATTATTATTTATTACTGGGTAATAGTCTCTACAAAGTGGGTGCCTGAGGATGGACGACACCGCCATTTTTTCCGGGTGGTCAAGTCATCTAATGACATCCCTCGCTCTTGGGCGTTGGGAGATAGTGTCAGACTTTTACTGACTAAAAACCCACTCCTGTTCCGTCCGCACCGCTGCGGTCGGCTGCGGAAAGTATAGGCTAAATAAAAAAAAATATCCGAACGCAGTGATCTAAATTGGGCATAATTTCTGGACACACGAAAAAAAACTCCATAAACGAACCACGAATCTCGTCATATTTAAAGAAAGACAAAGGCATAATCAACTTAAGAATTAAGTCTTCATTAGTCTCAGTAATCAAGAGACATCTTTAGTTATAGAAAATCTTTTACAATCATCTCCAACAATGGTCCGGTAATCTTATAAAAATTCTCCTTGTCCGTTACTGTGAGGTGATTGTGTAAATTGCAACTAGTTGCTACGTTTTCATCATCATCATTTCAGTCGAAAGACGTCCACTGTTGGACATAGGCCTCCCCCAAATGTCGCCACATTGACCGGTCCTGTGCGTCTCGCATCCATTGGATTCCCACTACCCTCACTAGATCATCGGTCCACCTTGTAGGAGGCCTTCCAACGCTGCGTCTTCCGGTACGTGGTCGCCATACCAGAACCTTTCGTCCCCATCGACCATCTGTTCTGCGAGCAATGTGCTCTGCCCACTGCCACCGGTTGCTACGTTTTACCCTCGATATATTTATGTAGATATATAAAAATGAATCAATATTTCCCTTTGTCACGTTATCACGCGTGAACGGCTGCACCAATTCGCTAATTCTTTGTTGAGTTTGTTATTGTCAGAAGAAGGTTTTTAAGGAAAGAAAAATGTGGAAAATTTCAGAAAACTTCGTTTATTTAACTTTTGAGTGATTTGACAGTTCATTTCTAAGATCTATTATTATTATTTTTTTATAAAGAACAAGCGGAATCGGAGTTGAATTGAGTGTGAATTTACTTAAAAAAATATATAAAATTTAAATGACGTAGGTACAAAATCGTTGAAAATTTGGAAAAATGCGTCCAACATACGGTTCTTAAGTATTTAAATAAAATCTACAAACGTGCTTGTTTGCGTCTGTTTGTAGTACTATCAACGTTCTTTATAATAAAAAAAACATCGAGTTCCACTTTATCTTTATGTATTTCAAATTACGATACCTCCACTACCGGTAGCAATTGCAAATTATAGCGCAGTGAGCACAGTAACACAATGAGTCAACCGTCGAAAATTTAATTCGTTTCAAAGTTGCCAGCCTAATTCGTTTACCCATTCGGGAAATTAAATAGATGGGTAATATGGCAACCCCATTAGGGGCCCCGGTTTAAATTGAGGACCTAGGGCGCAAACTACCCTCAGATTTATGAGAGGGATCCGAATTTATACGAAAGGTTAGGTGGGCTGTGTTGCCAGTTCGATTATAGGTACTGTCTACGCTTGTAAGGTATTTTTATGTATGTTTATAAAAGATCTGATAGTTCTATGTTGTAATAAAGGTGCGTATGTCATGTAATATGGTGATTTTTCTTGAAAATTGTCTCTTATTTACTGAATCTATAACAGTCGTTACAGGTAATCAGATGCAAGAAAATTAGATCATCAGAAATAGTATCGTGTTACTCAGTAACTGGATTGTGAAGGTCTGCTAGGCAACTTATCCATGTAAAACACAGGTACTTAGTTGTATCTATTTAGACTGGAGCCGCCCCCAAGCTAGTTGGGAAAAGGCTAGAGAAGATGTTGATGTAATGAATTTCATTTAGGCAAATTCTTTTAATGCTGTGACGATGAACAATTGGTAGCTCGCCGTCCAGACGCCTACTTCGTCGACGGCGCTTAGTGGTCCACGTGCGCCTAAAAGAGATGTTAGCAAAACTGAAGAGGCCGAGTAGGGCCGATGTCTGCTAGGGCTGCGAAAATATTTGAAAGAGTGATCATGGGCTTAGAACACAAAGTGCAACCCGCGTTGGGGCGTGAGGCAACGGCAACGGTCCTCACGCCCCAACCGCCGCCGGGATTCCGATCCCGATTTCCGGCCACCGTAGGCGCGGGCTTGCGGACGGCGAGCAATGGGTGGCTCGCCGTCCGATCGTCCGGTAACCGTCCGGACCGAGCCCAAGTCGTCGACGGCGCGTAGTGTTCCACGCGCGTCTCAAGGAGATGTCAGCAACCGCAGGGGCCCAACAGGATCGAAGCCTACTGGGGCCATGGGTGATGCGAAAGTGATCCCCGGGGCCCTGGAAAACAAATGGCAAAGAAGGAACAGGAGTGGGTTTTTAGTCAGTAAAAGTCTGACACTATCTCGCGCTCCGCCCAAGAGCGGGGGATGTCATGAGATGATTTTCCCACCCGAAAAAAAAAAAAAAAAACCCGAAAATCGGATATGGGTTTTAGCATTACTTAAAAGTCTGACACGTCCTCTTGCTCTACCCATTATGATTAACCAACTCAAAAAAAAATCACAACAATTCCAGATTGCGCGGGTCTAGAGACTTTTTCGTTCACTCAAGGATAGGCATGTGCAAGAAAGGGATGGAAATAGAAAATGCAACAACCTGTTGAAAAAATTAATCTTAGAAAAAGAATCGACATAACCACATATTATAAGTAGAGAAAATCCGAGTATTTCAAAGACTGTAACACCCTTGCCCTTGAAAAGCTGGGGTAGGTCACTAATCCATGCTAATATTATGAATGTAAAAGTAACTCTGTCTGTCTATTACGCTTTCACGGTTTGACTACTGAACCGATTTAGATGAAATTTGGTGTAGAGGAATAGCATAATTCAGCATTTTAATGTTCCCACTGCTGGGCCACCTCTCTAGGAGAGGGAATGGGCCGTAATCCACCAACCGGGCCCAGTATGGGTTGGTGAATGTCGCATGTCTTCGAATTTGTGGTTCTAGGACGTGCCGGTTTCATCACGATTTTTTCCTTCACCGTTTTGAGAGCAGTGGTGATGAAATAAATTACACAAAGTAATGCGCCTGGCTGGGTTTGAACACGCGATCAACAACTCGTAAGTTGGGGTCGTTACCACTCGGCCACCACTGCTCTACGGTGTGGAGGAAGCTTGAACTCAATGGATGGACATAGGCTACTTTTTATCCATCTTTGACTTTGATTTCGTGCCCTCAATAACCAACATTCACACGGACGAAGCCGCTGGCGCTGGCAGATTTAATAAAGACGTGATTCATCCAACATCCTCACCTATTTAACACCCAAAAGCACCCATCCAGCATAATCAGCTGCCTCGTAACACATCAGTACCAAAGCAATCCCGCCGAGTACCATTAAATTAAGTTATCCTCTCCCCCCATAATGCATTTCATCCATGTTTTAAATACACGGCTCGCAAATAAAGTTTTTTGTGTCTCTCACTCATTGAATCGTTAATGGAGATGAATAGTATCTGGCTTCAAGCCAGTTGGTGTTTGGATTCAACACTTACTTTTGGTACTCGATGGGAAACTGTCTAAAAATTTACATCGAAATTTTTATCCAATATAATGTATTTAGACTAAGAAGGAGATAGCCGGACGACTTAGATATCTTCCTTAGCACAATGCGTTCCAAATAAGAATAGGATCGATTGCCATCTTGTGACGTCACGTCATACTGTCAAATCGCAAGAAATTGGGCAAAATTAAAGAACTCAGAGATGAGCAAAATTGAAGAATTGGATTCACAGTATGACGTGACGTCACAACATGGCAATCGATCCTATTCATATTTGGAACGCATTGTAATTGGCAAGAAACGGCTTGAGCAATTTTTATGAAATGTTTTGTGTATTTGGTAGGTCTGAGCATACGCGGTCGACCGCAGTACAGTGTGCGCGTAATGCCAACAACCGCCAGAAATAACGCTCGACATGCCCCAGCCTTGGAGAAAATTGACGGCGGCGCGCCGCAGTCCTGTCCATCATCAACAGCCACGACCACTCTGAAAAGAGTGCCCGACTGAGAAGAGAGGTCTAAGAATAGGTTGTAGGTTGTTTTATCCTCCTACCACCACCCTTCATATTTTACTTCTATATTGTATGGCAGATAAAGAAAAGAAAGAAAGAAAAGAAAGAAAATTTATTTTACAGCACAAGGCACAAACACAATATAGGGTAAACACGAAACAAAGAAGTAACAAAAAATTTTGTTGTGTGCCTCACGGCTGCACCAAAATAGGTCCAGTTCAGCATGAATGTCAGACAACTAGTGCCTGACGCTGGTTTTCAACTGAACCTGTGACGCAAGGGGCGTAATACTGTTTTGTAGTGTATCGGTGACGCATACTTAAGTAATATAAACTATCATAATAGTGTTGTGTTAATTATGATAAATATGTGTAATGTATGTAATGTATGTGTTTGTTTAAAGTGTGAAAAATAAATAATACACGAATAAAACAAAAATGTAACAAGTGAGAGATCAACGTTGTCAGCCGGAACAGCTTCTATTAATATAAGAAGCCTGTAAAATTCGCTCTGTTGGGAGGAGACCTGTTCTTATAAAAAGGAAACAAAACATTTGGTCATTAAGAAATAACGTTTTCAGGCCATTTAACATTTAACACATCCTCACGCGCCAGCCGCCGAGACCCAGACGCCGACTACCAGCCTTCACGCGCTGAACTAGCTGGGCTTGCGGACCATGAGCAAAGGGAAGTTTGTCGTCCGGTAACCGTCCGGATCACCCCGATGGCGCGCGCGCTATTCAATGAGTCAGCAAAATTGTAGGGGCCCGAACGTAGAAGGGCCGAAACCTATTGGAGCTATGAGTCGACTTCTGAAAGGGTTATCCGTAGAGTCCTGGGACGCAAAGAACAACTAGGCAACTGAAGGACAAGAGGAATAAGTATGTTACTTGGTTTTAGTTAGTAAAAGCCTGACACGCCCTCTCGTCCCGCTTTAGGCGGGAGAAATTATTAGTTGACTTGCCACCTTAAAAAAAAAATTGTCCTTCATTTACACAGCAAATTAAAGGTTTTAGTAGATTACATTACTCTGTCTAAGTGATGGTTGAACCTGCAACGAAAATTAAAGAATTACCACAGATGTGAACCACAAATCCTAGCCGTCAACGACAAACAATTTTTTTTTAAGGTGGGAAATCATCTGTCTTCTCGCGCTCTAGAGCGGAGCCAGAGGGCGTGTCAGAATTTAACTGACTAAAACCACACCTATGTTCCTTCAGTTGCTCTTTGCGTCCAGGACTACGAGTAACCCTTCTAGAAGTCGACCCAGGGCCCCAGTAGACTTCGGCCCTGCTGGGGCCCTACGGTTTTGCTGACCTCTCTTTGAGGCGCGCGTGAAACACTACGCGCTCTCGAAGACTCAGGCTCGGTCCGGACGGTTACCGGACGGCAGCCAAACAAATAGTAAGGGATGATTTCTTTTATGTTTTGCTTAGGGGAGTAAAGCTTGTTAAATAATTTTATGTGCCGCTACTCACATCCTGTAAGTGGACTTTTGTAAAATGGCCGATTAAATCAAATTGTGTCTAGACTGAAAATAATGTACAAGTGTTGCCAGACTCATAATTGAATACGCAATTGGTTTAATGTTTTAGTTTGTTTGTTTGGGGAGGTTTTAACTTTCACTTCGTGTAATGGATCGCTGTTTTTTATGAGATTAATCTAAATAGAATTTGGGGTGGTTTATGGTATATTCGTGAAACGGATTATTTCATAGCAATGCCGTAAGCAGCGTTTTATATGCTCGGTGCCAATTTTTAAAACTGTATCCCAAAAAATGTCCGAGCTGGGTAAGTTTAATCCGCTTTACGCAGGTCCTCATCGGACGTGAGCGTTTCGGGAGAGTACTGGTTTTGGATCTGACAGAAAGAAACGCCCGATGAGCCCGCGCGGTAAGGATATGGAGGAACTCTACCCCACTTGGGCAGAGCCCCGCGATGTCCTCGTGGAGGCACTCGACGGTGGCATCCTAAGCGTCCGGCCCTGGTTCAGGTTTGTTACGGGGTGAGAGGGAATGAGAAACTGTGACCACCTTCTGATGAAATGAACGATGCAAACATTTTCCTTGGTTTGGTCATTTTTGTACGTACCCCTTCGGGGTCTGCGCCCTGTGTCTGGGTACCTAGCATCGCTCCTAGTTACGACATGCGGCACTGTTACAAACTTACACGATTATATAAAATTCACATACTGTTTTCACGCAAGAAAACTCCGAACATAGCCCTCTCCTTCCGTAGAGCAGTGGTGGTCCAGTGTTGACGGCCCCGACTTACGAGTGGTAGGTTGCGGATTCAAACCCAGCCAGGCGCATTACTTTGTGTAATTTATTTCATCACCACTGCTCTCAAAACGGTGAAGAAAAACATCGTGAGGAAACCGGCATGTCCTTGAACAGAAAAATACGAAGACATCCACCAACCCACACTATACGGCCCATTTCAATCTCCTAGAGAGTAGACCTGATTCCCAGCAGAGGGAACATTATAAGGCTGATTTTGTTGTTTGTTTCTGAGCCGTACAGTACCGATTGTTGTGGCGTCAGTTAGGGGGGCCTGCGTCTAAACTCGTCAAAAAATAAAAGGCCCCTTTTGACATTTGAGAAATAGCATGCCCTAGAACGTAACTTGGAACGAAACTAAAAGTAACAATAAAAAAATAATTAATTACATAATGTGTTTTAAAAAAATACATACATGTTTTTGGCGCGTTATTTAATATGATGGAATATTATTATTATTTATTTTGCTTGCGATACAAGATCCTTATTTTGTGTTAGAAAATAGGTACTTAAAATTATGTTACTTAACAAAATGTACAAATACGAGAACAAATACAAGACAGACAGACATTATTAAATCAGGATTATATTATTTTAAATTAAAAAATAAGTAAAATCTAAAAAAAAAATCAGTAACATAGCAGTAAAAGTTTTATAAAATTATTAAACTTTACAGCTACAACCTAGGGGTCTTTAAGTCAAGAGTGAATAGGTTACTTCTAGGCAAGCGTGCTCCATCGTCGGCCACATCATCGCTTACCATCAGGTGAGATAGTGGTCAAACACGAGCCTATCAATAATAAAAAAAAAAATTAAGTGTTCGTTTTGACAGATGTCAAAATAAGCCTTTTATTTTTTGTCAACTTTAGTAGTGGACGTCTTTCGTTTGAAATCATCATCAATTATTGTGATATTAGTATATAATTGCGTAATTTCGCGTAAATAAAAAGTTTTTCTTTCTTTCTTTCTATCAAAAAGTCAGTCACCTGAAATGGCAGAAATTATTTGATACAAAAAGGATTATCTACTTACCGCCGTAAAATTAACCTCACTGACTCAAAACTAGAAACTGCACCGCCCATTTTACTCCAGTTATTCTCGACCAGTTAAATTAACAATGTTTGTTAACTAAACCAGGAAGTTTAACATACAGCCCTGTGCTAAATATATACTCGTAAATTACTAGCTTCGCTCGCAAACTCCATTTTGTTTTATTCTGAACCAATTTGTTATAGTGTGATGAAGTTATGTAGATGGTATGTATAACAAGATATTATATTTATGTATGCTATGGCGAATACTACTAGAGGGGTTTTTCTTTTATGTTGGGAAATCATCTAATGACTTCTCTCGCTCTAAGGCGGAGCTAGAGGGCGTGTCAGACTTTTACTGACTAAAACCACATCTATGTGGTCTTCAGTTACCCTTTGAGTGTCAGGGCAATGATCACAACTTCTGAAAGGATTAACCCCTTTCAGAAGTGAAAACCCATGGACCCAGTAGGCTTCGACCCTGCTGGCCCCTACGGTTTATTGATGTCTCTTTGCACGTGGTTGAACCGGAAGGATACCGGACGACGAGCTATCCATTGCTCGCCGTCCGCAAGCCCACGCCTACGGTGGCTGGAAATCTGGGACGGGATCCCGGCGGCACAGCGGTGTCACCGGTGTTCCTTCAGTTAACCCTTGGGATCCAGGGCCGCGGTAATTCTTTTGTACAATCCTGAATCCTGTAACATTACATATGTTACAGGATTCAGGATTCACCAAAAAAATGTCATAGTCGTTCACAATAAAAGGACTGGAACAATTTGCCTGCTGCGGTCTTCCCATCCGATTATAATTTAGGTGTCTTCAAGGTCCGAGTGAATAGGCTCTTATAATAAACTAATGCTGAAAATCTGCTATTTTCCATGAACTTTGACACCTCATAATTTACTCAAAAATTAAAAATGACAAAAAAATACAACAATAGAAGTCTTGCAAATTTAATCAAGATTCTAAATGACGACAATTTTTTTCAAAAACTTTAACGGGTTTAAAAAACACGTATTTCCTGGAACAAGTTTTGTAAAATATCCGAGTAAATCACGGAACTACCGAATACTAACAGAGTTTTCAGGCGTTATCTTTCTTTTTTCACGTTGCCTCTTTGTCAATCATCTTGTTGGATTGCTTTAGATGAAGTAACAAGCTTTTAAACCATGATCGATGTTGACGACAGACGAGTGAAAAAGGACCCACTTAACCTTTCGAATACCGTAGAGACACAATAGAAAGACAATGAGAGAGCAAACGCGCCGTTGGAGTTTAATGAATTAAAAAAGAAAATTGCCTACACTTCAATAAATTCATACCCAATCTATATTCAAAAACTTTAAATCAACAGCCTCGTGTATTTATATAATAACAGATACACAAAACGCCCTGACAGAGCAATAGCCCACTGTCAAATACTATCATAGCGTGAATTTATTAATTCATACAATATTCAAAATTCAGTCAACCATGTCCGAACAGAGGGCAATGGCGATTCATCAGAATTAGCGCTGATTGGCGGAGAGACTGATGACGTCATCAATATGCAACCAACCAGCGGCGAGAGTTTATTGAGTCGCTAAAACGATTCCAATTTTAAATGTTTTGAATTTGTTGTTTTAAATATTTTATGCTTATGAAATCGATGTGATGAAAAAAATACTTACCAACATTACGCATTTTTTTTCTACTAAACCAACCTACAACTTATTAAAGTCAAAACTTTAACGCATAAAACAAAAACTCTTAACTAAGTATCTTAAATAAAATATGGAATCGAGTCTTGTAAACAGCAAAAATTTCGCTTTACTTTTAAGACATTTTCAGGAATACTTATCCTGTCATTTTAGGTACTTGTGCTTAAAAAGTGATCATAATTATCAATTAATAATATATATTTTATTGGTTTCTGTTTTGAGATGATGAGCTTTCATCTAAAAACCCCTCAAAAGAAAAAAAAACCCTGTTTAACCCAAATACTGTAAGAGCAACCAACTCGAGGTAATTAAGTACATTTCCATACAACTGCTTTTATGTGATTATGACATTATTACACATCTTACTCATGATATTATGGGAACACAGGTCAGTTGTAGATACTCTAGGTTGGTTCCTATTGAAATCAAAACATTTTGTGTAAAACTAAACTCTGAAAATCTGCTATTTTGCAAAAAAAAAAGTAAAGAAAATTTATTTAAAGATTCCGTATTTGCTTTTTTTTGCATTTACATTTTTTTTTTGTTTTCTTTTATTATTATTTTTATTTTAAGTTAAGTATTAATAGATTAAGTAAGTAGTTATTTTTTATTTTATTGTTGTTTGTCCTTTGCGAGTCTCAAATAATTGTTTTCTTTTTTCGTTTTTTCTTTCTTTCTTTTCTTTATTTGCACAATCACACATTGCCGGTGAGATAGCGGTAAAGAGCGAACCTATCAAGAATAAAAAAAAACACATGCACATTTAATCGAGATTCTGAATGACGTTTTTTTTCTTTCAAATTTTTTTAAGGTTTATAAAAAAACACTAATGTCCTAAATCAAGTTTTGTGAAATATTCGAGTAAGTGACCGAATTACCGAACGCCAACAGAGCCTTCAGGTTTTATAGAAGGACTAGAACAATTTGCCTGTTGAGGTCTTCCCGTCCAACTATAATTTAAATGTCTTCAAGGCTAGAGTGAATAATGTCTTAATAAACTAGTGCGCCTCACCATCAATGATTGCATCACTGCTTACCATCAGGTGGGATCGCAGTCAAGCACTGGTTTATATAAATAAAAACTCTCTTCGCGTTGCCCTTTACCAAACATTGCGTTGTATTCCGTTGGATAAATCAACAAGCATTAAAACCATGAGATGCATTTGGAAAGGTCCCCTTGAAGCACTAAGTTATTTTTGTTTCATATGTATACGAGCACTAAGATTAAAAAAAATTCAACTTAGTTCTAATGATATACCACATCCTAATACAAAACATGAGCACAAACGAGGTAATTTCACACAGTTGGTCAGTCATCGGTTTCCCGTTCTACTATTTGCACAAAAACCAGTCTCCCACATCTAACTACATCCCAAACTAAACTAGAGCAACACGTAATTTTAGATTCTCAATCAAAAGTTAACAATGGACCGTACAAACCTACCTCCCCAATGTTATGCAAAAGCAATCCAGTTTACTATTAACGGTCGTATCCCTACCACTACTTCAGCTACGAACCGTAACGGACACATTACAAATTCGAATTTGGAACTAATCTAAAACTGAAATCAGTTTAGCGAGCCCGCGCGCGGATTGGCGCGTTGAATGATGACGTCATCCATACACGTCGCTCGACCAACCGCAACCCGTAGTGGCTATTGAGCCTGGAAACTATCATGAGTAATTTGGTAATAATTTCAAGGGCTGAACAAACCTATTTAGTACACTAGCGTGAAACATATTGCATCCTCTTTTAGCTTTTAACGGTCCACAAAACTATGTATTGGACTCTGACTATTTGATAGTAGGCACAGTGGCTATACTATATGTTAGTAACTGAGCCGGCAAACATTGTTCAGCTATGTAAATTATCAAAGAAAAAAATGGAGGGTGGAAAAGAAAGGTTAAGCTAGAACCACACTGCGCACACGTGTGCCACACACGCCGATCTGGGCGCGTCGGTCTCCATACATTTTATATGGAAACTAGACTTGTAGAGCTACATTTGATCCAGGCCACGCGACGTCGTTCTACGTACAAATCAAGCGTGTTACACGTATGCGTCGCGTCGGTCTAATCTAGTTCTAGCTTAAAAAAATACCTATGACCTTCACAGACTTAACAAATATGGACAAACAATAATCATAAAAAACCGTTTTTTTTTTACTGATTCAATATAAGCTAGTCCTTGACGGCGATCCCACCGGATTCGGAGGAGTTCGACAGCAAATACGAGATGTCTATAAATATATTAGATTTATGTATTTATTTCTGTAATTGTATTAAAAGTGAATGTCTGTTTTTTTATATAATTGATATAAGCTAGTACTAGTGACTGATTTATTGAGAGCGTACTAATTTATTGAGAGCCTTGAAGATACCCGAATTATAATCGGACGGGAAAACCGCAGCAGGCAAATTATTCCACTCCCTCGATGTACGCGGTATAAACGACGAGGCGAAACGCTTGGTCCGGACCGTAGAGGTTTCAACAACGTAAGGGTGGATACTCGCCGTTAATCGGCTTGTCCGATGGTAGAAATGACCTGATGGAATCAAGTCATGCGATTCCTGCGCACACTCTCCAAAATGCATCCTGTAAAAAACCCAAAGGCTGGCTACCCTACGTTTTTATTTATTGTATTTTATATTACCTATCTATTGCAATAAAACGGATAATGTAAGCAAAACTTTGCATAGAATTTTAAAAAAAAAACCTTCACGAAGCCCTGAAAACCACTAACAAAATATAACCAATAATATAAACGCATGAATAAAATCTTAATAAAATTTTCAAAATCGTAGTTTTGATATTCAACGTAGGATCACGTCTTTAACTTATCTTAGGTGAAGCCTCATAAATAATAAGTGTTTTATCTATATAAAAGGAGAAACTGACTGACTGACATATCAACGCACAGTCGAAACTACTGGGACTAGGAGCGTGAAATTTTACACAAGGTTTCCTTTTATGACGTAAGTGAGTACTAAGAGAAAGTTTTCCAAAATTCATCATCTAAGGGATTGAAACGGGGGTCCAAAGTTTCTATGAAGCAACCTACTGTCACACGGGCGAAGCCGCTGGCAGAAGCTAGTGTATATACATAAAAACAGTAGGACTGAATCACGGACATATGGACACCCCGCTTAAACTCTTGGATCTAGAAGACAGAATTTGTTCACAGGTGTTGTTTTTAAGACGTAGACGAGGAATAAGAACTGATTCGAGCCTCAACTGCTAGATCCTCTCCACGATTGTCGCGTGTTGTGCTTGTTCGGCCGACGATTAGTGCGACTCCCCCTGCGCCTAGGCCAGCGTGTCGTCAGCGTAGCACACCACGCTAACTCCGCTGGGGAGACCACCGCGCAGCACGTAGTCGTAGCCGATATTCCACAAGGGCGGCCCTAGTATCAATCCCTGCGAAACACCGCACGACATTCTCGCCGTTTCCACTTTTCCTGGTGACCGGGGTAGATGATGAATCTATCCGCAAATTAGGCTCCGATCACACGACGGAGTTAGACCCGGTGCTCTTGGAGGGGCCAAAACTCCAGGGAAAATTCATCCCTTAAGAGGGTAAAAAAGGACTTTTTCCCCTCCTAGAGAGGATGGCTGAGTCGCAGCAGTAGGAACATTATAAGACAGATTATAACATGTATCAATGTTTTCTAAAATCCCACACCTGAAGAGATGAAATGGACGTTCAAAAATTATTAAAAATAAGTGTACAATGGGCGGTCTTATCCCTCAGGGCCTTTAGATGGACTGAACGAAAGGAGATAGATTTAGGGCTGTCAGTGTACAAACATCAGAAATAATACTAACAAGACATAATAACACAAATACATACAATATAAAATAATATACTAATTAATATCATATATAATAGAATCAGGAGAAGAAAAATCAAAGTGAAAAGTAATGCTCCTACACCATTATTTTAAACGTTGGTAGCATTTCAGCTGCACGCCTCACTTCTTCTAGTATAGGTAACGCATGCCACAAACGATCAGCTTGAATTGTGAAAGTTTTGTCAACGAAGAAAGTGGAATGTGTGCGAATACTTAATTTTAGGTTTTCCGATGATCTCAAGGAATTGATGCATGTCACTGAGAAACTGAAAGCAAAACTAATATCAGATTTTTTAATTCAAAAATTTGCATCATTGCCTACAGGATCGTGAAAAGTAGATCTATGTCACTATAAACTCAAAGCGAGCGAAGCCGCAGCTAAGCCTAGTGAAATATCTGGTATAAATAAAAAGGTAAATAATTCAGTTTTCTACTGTATAATCATGCAAAATAAATTCAGATGTAAGTCATTTTTGATAAAAAGAAAAACGACGTCAGTATGTTTTGGTGTCATGCAAGATTTTGAAATTATTATTTTTATTTGTAACTTATAACCTGCGCAGAAAATGGAACGCAATTTTTCATAAAATATTGAATCTTCAGCTTTGATCTGTTTCCAATAAATCATTTTATTTATGTGAGGTATGTACCGTTTTTTACGCATGTTACTAAAAGAGTTATGAGTTTACATGTGGATGGATGGAGAGGGAGAGGGAGACCAAAGAAAAGATGGATGGATTATGTGAAGAGTGATATGAAAGAAAAGGAAGTTAGTGATAGCATGACAAGTGACAGGGTAGAATGGAAGAAAAAACGTGTTGCGCCGACTCCAAATAACACGGGACAAGGGCAGGAAGATGATGATGATGTACCGTTTTTTAATGGCGAAAGGGCTTAATCCAAGCATTAAGTTTTAGGTCATCATATTATTTGTAAATAAAAGCTATAAAACATTATAAACCTGTCTCACGCAAATTAAGAAAAAATGTTCAAAACACTTTTTTTGTAATTTTCTTTTTTATTTAAAATTTACTTAATTTTTTTTTGCACAAAAGACTTATGTCTGGTTATTTATTGTTCCTACTTTAAAAGTCACAAATATTTCCATTGTTGTCAAAAAGTTTGTAAATCGGTATTATTTTCACACAAAAAAATAAAATATTATTAAGCACATCAGGGAGTTACCTCCACCATTTAGACAGAACTAACATTATTATAAAGGCGAAAGTTTGTTTATTTATTTATTTATTATATACTTTATTGTAGGTACTACATAAAGAAACATAACAAAGGAAACTTATTTCTAAAACACATACAATGGGCGGCCTTATCGCATTCCGCGATCCCTTCCATGTAACCGAACGAAACGGTTGTACCTAACTTAGCAAGCCCCAGTTACAACCGTTTCGTTTCGAATCTCTTTTTGTTGATCGCCTCGAGTCGGCTACGCCTCCTATTTCCTATGTCCTGACCACGTGACTGAGCGTTGAGATGACGTCAGAATAAAAGAATCAGAGGCGTGGCCTACTCGAGGCGATCGACAAAAAGAGAAATGAAACAGTTGTAACTTGGCTAGGGGGGCAGGCTTGTATGAATATTTTTACTCCTTCACGCTGAAACGACTGAATAGATTTTGATAAAATTTGGCATACGAATAGATCATGTCCTGGAATAGTATACTTTCTATTCTAGGATTGAATTCCTTGGGGATAATTTTCTATTTTTTCTTTGAAAAATACTAGTAGTACAATAAACACATCCACGTGTAGGTACATTATTTCTGATCATTCGGGTCTGCTCATGCTTATTATTAATTCAAGGATATGGCGACCTTGCTGTGTCTAGACGCTTGTTGATTACGTGGCTTGTTTTGTCTTCAATTGGGTACTAAGTAACATGACGATAATCTACTCAAAGGCAAAAAACGGGATCCTATCACTAAGACTCCACTTTCCGCCTATCTGTTTATCACCAGGCTATATCTAATTAACCGTGATAGCTTAGATAATTGATTTTTACAGATGATGTTTTTCTGTTGCTATAACAACAAAATAATACCTAATAAAAATATATATGTAAAATAAATGTGAATGGACAGGTGAAACTAAAAAAAAGGTTATAATATAGTGTCTAATGTTGTATAGATAATGGAACCCTTTATGCGCGAGTCCGACTCGCACTTGGCCGACTTTTTATCCCATGGAAGGCATTTTACACCGTCATGCGTAAAATAAGCGGCAACGGTTGCTTAATACTAGAAACAGCATCCTAGAAGGCCGGATGTCCCCATCCACAGGCACTAGATGGGCACGCCATAATCATGGCGTCACGTCGTCCTCACCTTCTGCGTGACGCAATTCCTCACGGACATCGTAAGTTCGGGAGGATCCTATATCGGATTCAGAAGGAAAAAAGCTGGGGTGCCACCATTGTGCGGACCGCCCGAAGGAAACAATGGAGCATAGATATCCCCGCTTGGGGAGAGCACCGCTGTGTCCTTGTGGAGGAAATCGACGGCGGTGACCTCTCGTGCCGGTCTCTGGTTCAGGCCATGGCTGGAGGTAGAGGAAATGGAGAGCGATCGCCTCCTTCTGCGAAGTAGTATTGCTAGCGAAGGAGACGGCCGCACGCATAAAGGCACACAGTTAGACCACACCTTGGTATACTATATGCTATTCTCATAGGATACTGTTTATTTCGGAATTATGTTCCCTTGGGACATTTTTCTACTTTCACAGAAGCCACTGGTAGAAGTTAGGACTATTGTAGGCTTAGCCGAGTTGATAATGACCAATCGTTAACGCTAATAGAAAACTATTCAAATGTATGGGAATGACGTTATCTCAAAGTAAATTCACGTGGTCAGAACAAACAAATAGGAGGCCGTTACCGATTGTAGAAAGAGATTCGACACGAAACGATCGTAACTTGACTAGACCCGCTGTTCACAGAAGCGCAGCTTCATAAACGCATATTCGTCATTATACGCTTGGTGTACGCCTGCTCACAGCTAGCATATAATGACGAATAAGCGTTTATGAAACTACGCATTCGTGGACTGCTGTCACTACTGTAAATATAACTATGTAATGTATAACTGTGTACTGTAAATACTTTGTTGTGTAGCCTACTGGCAACAATGATCTACGAATTTAATATTGTTTAATTCAAGGACACCAAAACAAGTATCAGGTAAATGTTAAATAACGTTTTATCTCCTTAATTCTTCTAATCTTAGCACCTGTTCAAACAGTAGGTAATTAGTTTAATTCTCTGAGTAAAAAAAATGGTAATTAATTATGGGATCACTTTGTTATCCGTCTGTCTGTCTGTGATCCTTTATCTCGGGCACGCGTGAATGTATCGAATTGAAATTAAAACCATATACTTAAGTCTGCGGTCACTTGAAGATCTGAAAAAATCAAACTTCTAAGTTAACGGAAAAAAGATATGGCCGTTTATGTCGCAAAAAACGTGTATTTCGACACTCTCAAGAGAACCCAAATTCTAAGAGAGGACTTCCTGTAGACCCAGATTCCTGAAATTTTGCATAAAGCGAGGCTTTGTAACTCAAGTATAGGAATAAATCTGAAAACAAAAAAAAAATTTGTTACGTCACCAAAAATATTTTTGTTTTGCAATTTGGAATTTACTTCGAGACTCCAATCAGGAATTGAAGTCTTTACATAGGTAAGTTTGTACGGAACCCTCAGGGCACGAGTCCGACTCGCAATTGCCCAGTTTTTTTTACTAAAGAGCTGCTGTACATTTCTGGGATCCTGTTTTTGATGGGATATCATCAATAACATCAAATAACTTTGTCAATCTAAATCCTTACATTGCGTTGACTTAGAAGTTTTATGTTTTCACTGCTCCAAACAAAGGGTAACAGACTGACAGCCCTGAGCAAAAGACTCTTGACAGACAGACAGGCTAAAAGACGGACAGCAAAGTGATCCTATAACGGAACCCATATACCAGAAACCTTTTGCCAACTTTTTTTTTTCCGGTGACATCCCCCGCCCTGCCCAAGGGCGGGGGATGTCACCGGAAAAAAAAAAGTCAATGTCAGACTTTTACTGACTAAAAACCCACTCCTGTTCCTTCGTTGCCTTCGTCCCAGGGCCCCGGGTTTCGTTTTCACACTACCCATGGCCCCAGTAGGCTTCGACCCTGCTGGGCCCCTACGGTTTGCTGACATCTCCCTGAGGCGCGCGTGGAACAATACGCGCCGTTGGCGATTTGGGCTCGGTCCGGACGGTTACCGGACGGTCGGACGGCGGGCTAAACCTTTTGCCAACTTAAGTAGGTACGGAACACTAAAACTTCCCGTTTTTACGGAATTTTAAATTTTATTCGTACCAAAACCATAAATTACCACATTTGGTCTATATGTCAAGATTTCTCACTAGCACGTCAAGGTAACAGCAATCTAAATGTAAGTAGAAATCACGGTAAATGGACGTGTCTAATTAACTCGAGCTGGTAGCGGCGCCACGAATCTGTCGCAGACTGCAGGGCTGCACCATCTTATCATTTACATAGGTAACATCTTGTAATTACGGAGAATGATAAGGGGATACTGTTTAGTGATTACTTAGCTATCTCTTTTAGGATTCTAAACATCCGAGTAAAAAACTTTTTACAATTAAAAAATACTATCGACTTTATTCAATGCATAATATACTAGCTTTTATATATGTATGTTATTATTATTATTATTTTTTAAGTTATGTGTCATGTTTGTGCATATAAACTGTTTTTCTTTCTTTTCTTTCTTTTGCTCGTGGCATCGCCCGCGCACAAAATATGTAGCCTATATCACTCAGGAATAAAGCAGCTTTCTATCAGTAAATCAAAAATTTTAGCAATCGGACCGGTACTTACAGAGATCTCCATCTACAAACAAAAAAACAAACTTTACCTCTTTATAGTATTAGTTTACGTAGATGTAGATTAAAAAGGGCAAAAAATATCTCTTTCATTCTCCTCTCCCACCCTCAGCTAAACCTAAAAAAGCGTTTATTTTTATGGTGATAAATTATCCAATCACTGACGGAGGGCGGGTCAGACTTTTACTGTCTAAACCACGCCTATGTCCTTCAGTTACCCGTTGCGTTCTAGAACTACGGGTTTCCTTTTCCTAGTTAGCGGGCATCGGCCCTGCTGCGCCCCTGCCGGTTTGCTGACATCTCTCGAGGAGCGTGTCGACGACTTGAGCTCGGTCCCGTCGATTACCGGACGGCCGCACGGCGAGCTACCCATTGCTCGGCGTCCGCAAGCCCGCGTCTACCGTGGCTGGTAGTCAGGGTCGGAATCTCAGCTGCTGGGGCATGAGGATGTTCGTTCCCTCCCCTCACGCGTGCGGCCTCCTCCTTCGCTAGCATTACTGCTTCGCACAAGAGGCGACCGCCTGCCATTCCTCTTCGCTCTAGTCTATAGCCTGAACCAGGGCCCGGTATGAGAGGTTGCTGCCGCCGATTGCCTCCACGACGAGGACACGGCAGTGGCTCCACCATGTCCTCCAGGCGGTCATAATAATAGTGAGTGACACGTTAGCGTTTCTCCCGCCTGAATCCGATGGAGGACCCTTCCGAACTTGGCTTGCCTAAAACCTAAACAGTGTGCAAGTTCGTTAGTCAGAAGCCTAAAGAATATCTATAACCATTACAATGTGCCTATGAAACTTGAAGAGTTCCCTCGATTTCTCCAGGATTATCTTCAGATCCTGACCTGATGACCATGGAACAACGTGGGAAGTCTTTCACCCTTTCAAAAAAGCGAAAAATTCCAAATCGGTACAGGCGTCTTCGAGTAATCAGAAACTTGAGGAATATAGAGATCCTGTTTTGGAGTCGGTTAAAAAACGGAACCCATAAGTTCCGTTGTAAGTGATTTTATAAAAAAAAAAAAACAATTTCACACTTTAACACAAAGTTAGGTAGGTACATACATGATCTTCTGTGAACCAAATATGGCCATTAAGTAGATACCTAAATTATCAATACCACTTTAAAAAAACTTTTTCAAAATGCTCTGTGTGATATTTAAAATGAAAGGGTAAAAAGATATTATTATTTTGTTATTACTTTAAATAAAAAAATTAAACACAAAAAATAATACGAATATCGCGTAGTGTAACAGGCCCTTAACTTGTCTTGGCTCAACTGATAGATGGGAATATTTTATTGTAATGAGCTGAATGTGTTAATAATTTATAGAACTAGAATTTTATGGCTAGGCACTAACATATTTTTTAAGTAATATTGTTACTAACCCATAAATGAGTGTTCGAAATAAAATGATTATAATACCTAATAACGAACTTATTTTTCTTTGTTGTTTTCTAAGATTCAAAAATCCATACACATCCAACTGGTAGAAATACAATTTTCCTTTCACAAGATAAAAATTCAACCCCTTTTTATTTTTCTATAGGAAATTTTATTTGTGAAGGCAATAAACGCATGTTTTCCACAAGGGATGAACTTTCAATTAATTTTAATTACATGCAGCTTACAGCCCTATCTACGGTAGGTAGGTAGAAGTGGAGTGGAAATGATGGCATGATCCATCAGGGTGGTTACTGAACGAAAAGTGTTCACGAATTTTGTACCAGTTCCTAGGTCTGTAGTTATACCTATTCTAACTCGACTCTGTTGCTATAACAAGGAGAGAGGAAAGAAATAAAGAAAGAAAACGGATTTATTTGGTACAACGCAAGGCACACAAACACGTTTAAATATCACCACTATAGTTTCTACAGCAAAGAAAAGGTACTTAATGGGGTAAAAATTTAATCCATTTTTTTTAATGTTGTGAATTAAAAATCTTCAAATGATAATATTAAGTAATTAATTTTAAAATTTAACTATAATCTTCAGAATTTTCACTACTCCCGCTCTGGTTGGAGCGTGAGGGACTGTCAGACTTTTACTAACATCTGTGTTTCTTCGATTGGGTTTTGTGTTCTAGGGCCGCGGTAACTCTTTCGGATAAACCTGCAGTCATCGGCCCTAGCGAGCCCCGTCAATCATGCTGATCATGCTGATAGGTCTTTGATTCACCTGAGGACTCGGACCTGCTTCATATCGAACGGCGAGGTATCTATTGCTCGCTGTCCGCAAGGGCGAGCTTTCGGTCGATTTTGAAGGTAGCGAAGTTGCTGGGAATTACCTTGCAACTACCTCTCTCTCACGCTACCAGCCACTAATTGCTTTGCAAGCATTACTTTGTAGATGGAGGTGGCTTCTTTCCATTCCCTCTCGCCCCGTACCATGATCTGAACCAGGGCCGGACGCGGGGACACGGTGGTTCTCCACCCATGCAGGGCAGACTTCCACCATATGTAAGCACATATGGCGTTTCTTCCTGCCGAATTTACGACAGTCGCTGCCTTTATGCCGCCTTTAGGTCCCGCCGGAGCTCTGGCCATCATTCCGCGATTTGGTGCGGCAGCGGAGGTTCGCCTCGTCGTTGCACTTCCATGCGCCACTCGTGCAAGTATACAAAGAGTTACCTCCAGATCCTACGATGGAAACCCGGCAAGGATGTTAGTCAGTCACAGGAGACCTTGCGGTATCCCTGCAGTCCCATCAAAAGGTAACAAAAAAAAACATTTAAATACGAAACCAAAGCTCAGAATGGAAGAATTGCCATTCTTCCATTCTGAGCCGGCCGCCTTCTTCTGCGAAGCAGTAACGCTAGCAAAGGAGGAGGCCGCACGTGCACGTGCGAGGCAATGGCCCCAGCGCCCCAGCCGCCGGGATTCTGATCTCGATTTCCGGCCACCGTAGGCGCGGGCTTGCGGACGGCGAGCAATGTGTAGCTCGCCGTCCGACCGTCCGATATCCGTCCGGACCGAGTCCAAGTCGTCGACGGCGCCTAGTATTCCACGCGTGCCTCAAGGAGATGTCAGCAACCGTAGGGGCCCAGCAGGGTCGAAGCCTACTGGGGTGGGTATTCGTAAAGGACGACTCGGCCCTGGTATGAAAGGCAACGAAGGAACAGGAGTGGGTTTTTAGTCAGTAGAAGTCTAACACTACCAACTCCGCCCAAGAGCGCGGCATGTCATTGGATGATTTAAAATCACCAATACAATTATGCTTCACCAGCTAAAAACAAATAAAAAGAATTATGCAACCAGCCATTTCAATCCCAGAATAAAATACACGCAGAATATTTCGTCCTAGCCAAAACCTTGCGTAATATATAATAAGTAGATCAAAACAAATGATTTCATTTACTACTAAATATATTCCACTCATTTTCACAGGGATCGGGTAACGGGCCGGAAAAACTTTACCCAACCTTAAAGGGAAATAGCAATAGCTTTATACAGTTGTAAGAAAGAGATGAATATGTTTTTGTATGTTTAGTTTTTGGGAACAAAGGGTATAACCTTGTAGAGACGCTTATTGATGCCATACATTGTTCTTAAATGCGTAGCAGATGTTTGGTGTACTGGTCTTAATGTTAAAGGTTATTTTGTGAGGATTGAGCTGCTTTTTGATCCCTGGAGGTCGATTTTTTAATGGCTGTCTTGTGCCAGATAAATGAGATTTATGGTACAGGAGGTTCTGGAATTGGAAAGCTTATTCGTCGGCTCATGGTTCTGTTGTTGTAGTAGAATTATCTTCTGGAGTTTGTGTTTTCTGATGGCAACAACCTAGGGGTCTTTAAGTCAAGAGTGAATAGGTTTCTTCTAGGCAAGCATGCTCCATCGTCGACCACTTCATCGCTTCCCATCAGGAGATATAGTGGACAAGAGTAACTCTATCAATTAAAATATCAAACGCTGAACAAGATCAATAAAATTTTAAGTAGGCATTGCATCTCAGCTACTTATATGTTTCTATTTTAGTTTTTGTATAAACAATTAATATCTACTAACACAGAAAAGCGTCGCAAAACGCTGAAATAATTACAATAACGACCTCTTCTTTCCAAGCACTCGAATCCGAAAGTAATACGGATTATTTTCCAATACTGCACAAAAGACGGCGTTCACTTAAGTCTAACAATATTAAGTGCAAAAAATCTCAAGAAGAAATCTGAAAAAAATCGCTGCAGACTTGAATCTAGCTTCGGGAAGCTTCGGGATACTTCGTCACGCTTCGGTGCGCTTCGCTTCGCCCCGACCGGCTCGAATTAATGACGAAGCGGCGAAGTGTCATTGAAATAATTGACATGTTTCTGTATAGCAGACTCCTTTGAAAAATCCATCGATCCATCGTTGTCCGCGTTTGTTATGTACAGCAATCTGAGTCAGGATGTTCTTTGTTTCAGCATAGGCTGGAAATTGAAAGCTGCGTCTAATTAATCAGCTGTACTCAAATAGAATCTGTTTCACTCGCGGCTCAATTAGAACAGCTTCATATAAATCAATCAAAACATTTATTTCTGACTAGCTGCTGCCCGTGACTTCGCTTGCTTGAAAGTATAAAATTGACCCAAGGGAACTTACTTTTGGGATAAAAGTATCCTTCAAAAGGGAAAAAATTGGGCAAGTGCTAGTCGGACTGGCGCACTGAGGGTCCCTAAAAACTTACCTACGAAAACAGTTCAATTACCGAATTGAGTTATGAAGATTTTTCCGAATCACAATTTATTTTTTGTGTCGTAACTACAAATTTACAGTTTTCAGATTTTTTCCTATAATTTTGCTATAAGACCTTGCTTCTTACCAAATTTCAAGAATCTAGGTCAACCGTAGTACCTATGAATTTTGATTCCCTTGAGAGTGACGAAATACACGTTTTTTGCGACATAAACTGTCGTAATTTTTTTTATTCGTTAATTCAGAAGTTTGATTTTTTCACAGCTTCAAGAGACCGCAGAATCGAGTATATGGTTTTAATTTCAACTCGACACCTCCACGTGTTCCCGAGATAAAGGGTCTTGACAGACAGACAGTAAGACAGGCGGACGGACAACAAAGTGATCCTATAAGGGTTCCGTTTTTTCCGTTTTCCTTTTTTTTTTCGTAAGCAATTTCATGCAACTGATGCAACTAAAATTCAGCATAAGCATAGTATAATCAGCCTTTTAATGTTTCCACTGCTGGGACTCAGGCCTCCTCTCTAGGAGAGGGAAGAGACCGTAATCCATCACGCGGGCCCAGTGCGGGTTGGTGAATGTCATAATGTTTTCGAATTTTATGGTTCTAGGACATGCCGGTTTCCTCACGACGGTGAAGTAAAACTAAGGTCCAGGTCACAATACTTTCCTTCTTGCTTCTTCGCATCATCATTTCAACCTGTAATCATACACTCATGCTCCTAGATCTCAGCTGGGCCTGTGCACTTTATTTTAGGGATAACAAACATCTGGATACAATAGACTTCCAGTGGTGATGTCGCCAACTGTTTTTGTTTGACAGTTAATGCGTAAATAATTCTGGCTAGCACTGAATCTTATTTTTTTTTTTGCTACTTTGTTCTGTCTTACTCCCGGGCAAAGAACTCCACTCTCTACTTTACTTCTTACTTTACTCTCTCTAACTTTTGCAAGCAAGCCTTGTCTTTTTACAGCAATTCGTTATTGTAAACCATAACAAGTTATATTACATGGAGATAACAGAGTTCATGTACTTATGCGAGCTTGACTTAAAACAAAGTTGAGTTTTCTCTCAGCAAACCATTGAGTGTGATTTCTTGTTCTTGTTCTAGTGAAATATGTCCAATTCTATCCACTATCTCCTTCGTGGTCTGCCGCAACCACGTCTTACTATCTCAGGGCACCAGTTCTATGCTACATTTTTTTTTCTGGAATGAGTGGGAAATCTTCATGATCGCCAACACTGTGCCACAAACGGAAGGTAGTCTGGGCACTGGCTATGCTACTTCGGCCCACAGTTTGTCGGACATGCCTCAGATATGTCCTGCCCAGTCCTATTTGAGTAGGGCAGCCTTTTGATTGGCTAAATACATTACTATGGCAAAACTCTTACATGATAAGAGCTGGCAAAGCATACAACGCAATGTGTGTAAGTGTTGATGATCTAGACCCATTCTGTATCAGCGTCACTAAACTTAAGAAAATTATGTGTAAGTACTAGATTTTTCGAAAGTCAACAATATTATATATTTGTACTTTTTTTTATGACAAATCTCGCTCTTGGGCGGAGCGAGAAATATATTTGTACTTGCACCGAGCGTCTTTACTTCTTTCTTATTATATTTACAAAAACTTGTAATTTGCCTTCTTTCAATATTTTTCAACTATCTGTATCCTAGCTGTAAGTTTTCGGAAAATAATAAAATAAAATAAATAAAATAGAATATAATCAATCTAAGATTAAACCAAATTGAAACAATACACCATTATCAAGCCACTTAACTGACGAAGACACACAGCTTCCTCCACGCAATGAAAACCGTAATTTATCACTTTACAGCTCTAATAAAACCATACCACAGATAAACCGGTTTTACACACTTTTCCCGCCATAAAACATAAGTAATCATTTTCGAGGAAAATGTCTATGGACGTGAGGGTAGGTCGATTTTTTTCCATCTCTGGCGTTGGGTTACACAGCTGCGCCATTGTTAAGGGCTCACTACATCAATAAGCCATTCTGGGAGACGGCCGTTAGGGAACGGTTACACTTGGGTAATCTTGTGGATGATGGGAAGTTTTGGGTAGTTTTAGGCGAAATATAAATGACTCTTAATTAATTTAGAACCTAGACTTAGTGTTTAGTTTGTTACGATCTCACTTTTGTGCCATACAGGCCGTCTCTCCGTTTTTTTTTTAGGTGGGAAAATAATCTAAAGACAAATCCCGCTCTTGGGCGGGGCGGGAGATAGTGTTAGACTTTTACTGACTAAAAAACCACTCCTGTTCCTTCGTTGCCTTCGTCCCAGGGCCCCGGGTTTCGTTTTCACACTACCCATCTCCCATCCATCTCTGTGTGCGTCTCTCCATCTGTGTGGAAAAACTATGCCGTAATACAACACAAGGGTCCTCATGTTTAGAATTTCTTAATATACATAATAATAGGTTTGCTGTAAGAAAACCCAATTGTGGGTTAAGCTCGCCTTTGTACATCACCTGTTCTATTTTTCATTCATTGTATAATTTGTGTACAATAAAGAATAGTAGAATATAAGAGTCCAGTGTGGGTGTTCTACATAAAAAAAAATGTTAATCTCCTATAATCTAATTCAAGCATAAGGCTATATATATTCTTGCCGCCAGAACGTATAAAGTGTTACTAGTTGGCCCTACCCCCCTAGCCAAGTTACAACCGTTTCGTTTCGATTCTCTTTTCGTTGATCGCCTCGAGTCGGCTACGCCTCCTGTTCCTTTGTTATAACCACGTGATTAGGCGCTGCGATGACGTCAGAATAAAGGAATCGAAGGCTTGGCCTACTCGAGGCGATCGACAAAAAGAAAATCGAAACAAAACGGTTGTAACTTGGCTAGGGGGGCTAAAATGCAAAGGGCAACTTCAGGACATAAGTGGGTTTTAGTATCAGTAAAAGTCTGACAAGAGTTTAGAAAGAAGACCTTTGGTGATTTCAATCTCAAAAAAGCTACCTTAAATTCAAATTAAATTAAATAGATACCTTTACTATTGCATGAAGGTTCTCCAACAGAAGGCTGTTAGAACTCACTGCATAAGTGTGCAAAAAACTCAACTGTTTTGTTCTTTGCGGACGGCGAGCCTAAGCCGTCGACGGCGCGTATTGTTCCACGCGCGCCTCAGGGTGATGTCAGCAAATCGTTGGGGCCCGGCAGGGTCGAAGCCTACTGGGGCCACGGGTAGTGTGAAAGCGAAGCCCGGGGCCCCGGGATGAAGGCAAAGAGGGAACAGGAGTGGGTTTTTAGTCAGTAAAAGTCTGACACTATCTTCCGCCCCGCCCAAGAGCGCGATTTGTCATAAGATGATTTTCCCACCTAAAAAAACTGTTTTGTTCAGATTAAGGGACATTATGAGACAAAATGTCCCCCACTGTTTCGCGCAACTCTCAATCTACGAAACGCTGCAACGTTGCCCAGTGTCCCGAAACTTGCACCCGAACATTTTACAACGCATTCACGTGACGCGAGACATTTTGTCGGATAATTTGACAGCTTGCATGTCGTTTTAATGCATCTGAGACCTTAAGAACTTTAAGATTTATTAAGGTCTCAGATGCATTAACACCACATGCAACGCTGTCAAATTATCCGACATGTCCCGCGTCACGTAAATACGTTGTAAAATGTTGGGGGGCAAGTTGCGGACCACTAGGCAACGTTGCAGCGTCTCGTAGATTGAGAGAAAATATTCAATTATTGCAACCACAAAATACATATACTTCAGAAAATAAAAACGTCTACAGACACATCGTTAAACCCACCGACAAGAATAAAGAAGAGAAGTTTTCCCCCAAATCACCGTATATTGTGTACGGTCCCTAAATTCGGCGCCGTATGTTTATTTATAGGACATTAGAAAAGACGAATTCACGTTTCTTCGGGATCCTTTTTGTAAGGCGGTTAAGTTCAAAGAAAATGCTCAATTTTCACACGGTACAACGAGCTATAAATATCGGGTTATAGGTTACTGGGACAATGTAATTTGGTGGTTATATTGCCATTATTTTTCGTCGAAAACGCTGGTGAAATTGGAAGTGATATCCTGTTTGAGAAATCGTTGTACATTAAAATAGTTTTAACTAAGTTCTACCAGGCACACATAATTGTCGGATATTATCCCAATAAAACGTTTCAGGCTTTATCAAAAAGGTCTGAGAGGCTTTTAGAGCATTTATTTGTGATTATGATCTGTTTGGAATACTAAAACAAATATTTGCACTTGTATCAAAATAGTGCAGAAAGTTTGTCGTTGCGACCAAGGCGGAATTTGCACGAACCGTAGGCGAGTGTGTTATACAGCCGAGAGCTGCAGTGACAAATTAGCACGTGTATCAAACGACTTTTTTCAATATACTTACAAAATTAATAAACGGAGGTTGACCGGCGACTCTTGGAGGTCCACGCGCGCCCAGCCTGATACGATAAATGTAATAAATTTGTGGCAGAAAAGAGCACGCGCTCTTTTCTGCACTAGTGAGGAAAACAGTCTATTGCGTGTCTAAAAACGGTGGGATAAGAGCGGGTTATCGAGTTAGTGTATTGGAAAATCCTTTCTTATTCTTTGTATTTATCGTAAAAGAAACCTCTGTGCAAAATTTCAACGTTCTAGGTACAGGGGTTTAAGCTGCGCTTCTATGACTCAGTGAATGAGTCAGGACTTAGCCTTTTGTATATACCACAAATTTTTAATTAGTACAAATACTTAAGGGCTTATTAAAAAAGGTCTTGTTATTATTTAAGTTCAGTCTCAATAACATATTCATAAACAGCAAAGTTATGAGCGTTTGTTAATATCCCAAAATGCCACTCATTTTATGGACACATTGTATAGTCTATTTACTGATTATGAATGAATGGCGATAAAAATGGAAAAAATACTGCTCGTAGTATTTTCTGGGAGCAATTGTTGTGAATGTTTGATTCAATTATGTATTTACCAATTATGACAAATTTTCGTGAACAATTTTGGGATTTAGTTTTTTTTTTTTTGACTACACAAATATGTTCAGTAACAGTTACGGATAGAGACCAATTATTTTTGTACTAATTAAAAAATAGGGGTATATAAAGCTATACAAGGGGGGTCATGATCATGAAGCCGCGGAAAATCTTATCACCGCAATTCAGTGGGCGGTCAAACTTATATAACACCACCTATCGCGTTTGTGTTTACTAAATAGAAAAAAAAAAAATGACAATTGGACTTTTGAATCTTACCTCTTGTCTCCTTTAGTTTTAGCATAGCATAGCATAGTCGGCCTTTTAATGTTCCCACTATTGGGACTCAGGCCTCCTCTCTAGGAGAGGGAATGGGCCGTAATCCACCACGCGGGCCCAGTGCGGGTTGGTGGATGTCACATGTCTTTGAATTTTTGGTTCTAGGACATGCCGGTTTACTCACGATGTTTTCCTTCACCGTTTTGAGAGCAGTGGTGATGAAATAAATTACACAAAGTAATGCGCCTGGCTGGGTTTGAACCCGCGACCTACAACTCGTAAGTCGGGGCCGTTACCACTCGGCCACCACTGCTCTACTCGGCCACCACTGCTCACTCGGCCACCACTGCTCTTTAGTTTTATTTTCATTTAATTAGTAGATAAAGTCCGTATAATACGGCAGTATAAGAAACAAGGTACAGAGTCCCACAAACTCCATTAAAAAAAGAAGATCCTCCGACTAGAAAAGATGATGTAACTGGTCTGGGCAACTGCCCAGCGGTTATTGTCGAGAGGTTGTATAATGTTCAAATTGCGCGGAGAACTTTAATTGTGCGATGTAGGGTTTGTGTGACGTCAGGTATTTAGTTCGTATGTGGTGGGATAAATGTCACTACATCAGTATTAGCTATTTATTTATTTATTTATTTAATTAAACAGAACGGCCGAAGCCAATTACACCATTTAAACACATACAGAAAAATAAAAAAATAAAACAATAGTTAAAAATTAAAAACAGACAAGCCAGAAGTCACGCAGGACTTTTAAGGGGACCTATTTAATAAATATTACACACAGTCATACATTCATCTCACAAAATTTCATACATTCTGACAGTATCATCTTCCATTCTTCACCAAACATATCAAAATCGGTGTTTTTGTCTAGGAGAGCATTAAGCGCAGAGAGTGTCCGCGGTATGGGTGATTTGGAGTGAGCAACTGTACGACACGTCGGAACTGCCAGGAGCCGATGCTTCCTGCCACGGCTGTAGTTGTTTGGCACATACAAATTACAGATAAGGTTTTGTAGGTCAGGAGCATCTATAATTCCCCTGAGTATTTTGAATGCAACAATCATCTGATCGCGTGACCGTCTAGCTTCTAAGGAATTGAAACCCAAGCAACCCAGCAGGAATTTTGTGGGATATAAAAAAGGATAATAGCCATAAAGCCGTTTATAAAGATTCCTTAGAAATGCTTTTTGCACTTTTTCCAAAGTTAATATATATTGTTTTTCAAAAGGATTGCAAACGCACGCACTTGACTCAAGCTTGCTACGAACTAATGCACCGAAAACAAGTTTGATCACATGGGGACTGTGAAAATCGCGACAGTTTCTTAAAACAAAACCAAGACGTCGAAAGGACTCCTTGGCGGTAGATGTTATATGGTTGTGAAAGGTGAGTTTCTAGTCAAATGTGACTCCCAGGTCTTTCATAGCATCAGTTCGTGCAATAAGATCATTATCAAGCTTATATCTGAAGCATAATGGGTGCCGCATTCGACCAAAAGTCATTACATAACACTTTGAGGTATTAAAGTCCATTTGGTTATCCAAACTCCACTTATACACTGCGTCTATATCAGCTTGCAGGGCCAGGCAATCAAACTCGGATTTTATTTCGTAGAAAAGTTTTAAGTCATCGGCATATAAGAGGCATTTGACATTTTTAATAACGTTAGGTAGGTCATTGATCATCAAAATGAAAAGGAGAGGACCAAGCACCGAACCTTGGCTTACTCCTGAGCGAGTGTGATACGGAAGTGACTCGTATAGTCCTAGTCTCACAAATTGCTGTCGATCTCGTAAATAGTCTGCAAGAAGCCGGAGAAGTCCTGGAGCAACACCTATCGCACTGAGCTTTGATAGCAGAACGTCATTGTTGACTCTATCAAATGCCTTTCGAAAGTCAAAGTAGAGAACATCGACCTGACGTCTGCGATCAAGACTGGTGGAAATAGAGTCAACAAGTGTCAGCAGATTAGAGTTGACTGACCTTTTAGTGCGAAAGCCATGCTGCTCATTGCAAAGATGCTGTTTCACCTGACTGTAAATACTATCGTGCAGGACATTCTCGAAAACTTTCGCTGCAGAAGATAGTATAGCTATCGGGCGATATTCATCTACAGATGATTTATTTAAAGATTTCGGTATAGGAGTAACGCGCGACAATTTCCACTGGGATGGATAAACTCCAGTTTTTAATGCTAAGTTGAAGATGTAGCTAAGGGGCAAAGTAAGAAACTTCTGAGCCTGTTTTAGGAACCATGGAGGAATATTATCAGGACCAATTGAACTATCAGATTTTATCTTATCTATTCCTTTGCTTATATCATTCTCAGTGAAATTGAGTATATTAATATAGTTACTGACATTGCATTTGCAAGGATGGGCTACATTCTCCGGATCTAATTTTGGTACTTCAGTTTGGAAAACACTCGCGAAATATTCTGCGAAAGATTCAGCGGCCGCAACCCCACTGCAAGTTTTCCCTTTATGTGTTACATTAGGTTCGAATCCCCCTTTTGACCGAAGGTTGGATACATGCCGCCAAAATTCTTTGGGGTTTTTCTTAATGTTTCCTTCAATGCACCTAATGTAAGAGTCATAAGCAGTGGCAATACGAGATTTAAGGCTAGTCCTTAATTCTGAAAACTCTTTATATATTAAATCACATTTGCTTCGTTTCCAGGCTGAATGTAGTTTAACTTTTGTCTGTATATCTCTGATAATATCATAAGTAAACCAGGTAGGATACCTTCTAGTTGCTTTATTGCTTCGGGTTTTTTTAGGGATACAGGTATCAAAAAGATTGTAAATGATATTGTAAAAACTTTGAGTGCATGTGCGTACGTCGTTGGATGAGGTAACATCATCCCAAGAAACCTCAGATAGAAGATCAAAGAGTAGGTTGTAGTTACATTTTTTAAAGTTCCAGTCCTTTTTACAATCGATATTACTGGGTTGAATTCTGTCACATTGATCAGATGACTGTAGCATTACCTGGATGTCCAATGGCGGATGATATGCATCAGGTGGCACCAAACCTTCAGTCACTGTCACAGTAACTTCATGCATACTTGCGCTCTCCCGTACTAAAACAACATCTAAGATACTCCCATGCAAGTTTTGAATGATGTTCCTTTCACACATATTAGAAAAACTTATTAGAAAAGCTATACAGAACAATAGTCTAACGAAAGCATGCAAGACAGGCTATTGCCCACCCGTGGGCATACAGACTAAAACTATAAGCTAAGTTTATTTATTTATTTATTGCACTGATGTTGTGAATAGATGTACATTATTGTATTGCCTCAAACATGGACCCTGGTAGGGCACATCAATATTTATATTATTAACATTTCTTACATTATACAAATGAATGAATACAACAAACATTACGTACAAATTATCACAATATCATACATTATTATTATATTGAGTCATTCGATATTATTATTATTCCATACATTATTGTGTTGGTTTTATTACCAGTGATCGGAGTAGGTAGATTGATTTTTGGTACTTGTGTCATAAATGCACATAGAAAGAATAACATGGATAAGCCATTTTTCCAGCAAGTAATTCCGGTATTTTCGGATTCAATTATATATTATTAATTTTGGTAGTATTACTACTCAATTCAAAATTTAAAGGAAGGTATAATGTTCTGATTGGTCGTTGGCTTGTGTCAAATTGTGACTGAGAACCGTTAAAAAAAAAATATAAAGAATACAATATTGCTCATGTTAATACAATTTCTACATAAGTTCCGGTTTTTTTTAATGATCACCCAATTCCGGAGGAATGTCCTTAATAATATATACGTTCCGGATCAATGACCCAAATTCAATCTACCTACTCCGATCACTGATCATTACATTAAATTATTAATTTTACAATTATTTTCATTGTTATATTGTTAGTCATTTGTTTATTTATTTCAATAATTTATCCTTCATAAATTCTTTGACACTATAATAACATTTTTCTAAAAGTAAACGCCGTCAGTCTATGTTTGAAATACATACATTGAATAATATATAGAGAAAATTACATAGTGCTCTTTTCCTTTGTTATTTGCGCTTCTGTTATGAAGTTATTCATTCTTTAACTAGAATATTTAAATCGCTTCTACCACTTTCAGTATTATACAATTTGCAGCTTTTCAGAAATGAATCTTAGAAGTAAATATCGAGGCGGTGACCTCTTGCGTCCGGTCCTCGTTGTTTATACCGCTTGCATCGAAGGACTGGAACAATTTGCCTGCTGCGGTCAGCATCACTGCTCACCATCAGATGGGATAGCGGTCAATCACTAGTTTATACCATTAAAAAAAAATACAATGCGTAAAGTGGTGAAAATTATTGCTTGTGAATGTACCCAGGATGAATCCAGGCAGCTTTTTTTAACCATCGCTTATCGATCTCACACCTGCCTACATTTTCCCAACTATGTTGTTGATCGCGGGCTTGCGGACGGCGAGCAATGGGTAGTCCGCCGTCCATCGTCATCATTTCAGCCGAAAGCCGTCTACTGTTGGACATAACCTTCCTCAAGTGTCTCGCATCTATCGGATTCCCGCGATCCTCGCCAGAGGGCAGGGCTTCCAGCGCTGCGTTTTCCGGTATATGATCGCCACTCCAGAACCTTTCGTCTCCATCGACCTGCTGTACTGCGAGCAATGTACCCTGCCCACTATTACTTAAATTTGGCGAATCTACGGACTATGTCGATAACCTTGGTTCTCCTGCGCATATCTTCGTTCTGATGTGATCACGCCAGGAAACCTTCTGATGCGCCCATTGTTAGCAACCACGTTTCGGAGCCATATGTACTGGCGACACGCACTAGTCATAGACTTCCGTCTTGAGACACTGACTACTATATAATTTAGCATTACTATAAAATTGTATAGGTTTTTAGTATATTATACTGAAAACCGGGCATGGGCAAGTGCGAATTTTTCCGAGATTTTTCCGAACCGCAAGTAAAGTATTTTTTTTTTGTGACGTAACTACAAATTTACAGTTTTCTTATACATGTGCCATAAGACTTTGTATCACGCCAAATTTTAGGGTATTCCCGAGATAAAGAGTCTTGACAGACAGACAAACAGACGAACGGACAACAAAGTGATCCTATAAGGGTTCCATTTTTCCTTCTGAGGTACGGAACCCTAAAAATTAATGGAAGCAGAAGGAGGCGACCGCCTGCCATTCCTCCTCGCTACGGACCATGGCCTGCACCAAGGCCCGACGCGAGAGATCGCTGCTGCCGATCGCCCCCACGAGGACACGGCGTTGCTCTGCCCAAGTGGGGCACACCTCCACCGTATGCTCCACCGTGTCCTCCAGGCGGTTCACACAGTGGCGACACCCGGGCGTCGCTTCCGCACGAATTCGGTGCAGGAACTTCCCGAACTTACCGTGTTCGGTGAGAACCTGCGTCATACGGTAGGTGAGGACGCCGTGAGGTCTTTCCAACCACGCCTCAAAGAGGGGACTTACCGCCATAATTGTGGCGTGCCCAAACAATCATCACTGAATGCATCATGAATAATGAGGCTTTTATTACGACAATATTTTCAGAAAAATCCATATCTTACCAATTATTGCTGGTAATTAGGCACTGGAGTGATCGTTAGGTGTACGCGCTGTGCCGGATAATTTGCATTTAGTTAACCGCCTGTTTTTAATGTGCGGGTAAGTTATTGTGCTCGAAATTGTAAGAGAATTGTAGAGGATATTATGGCTGTTTTCTTTCGAGATGGTGGTCTCTGCTAATACTTATTAGATCCGAATAGTGTGGCATTTAGCGCCATGTAGGTTCACTAGACCTGCCCCCCTAGCCTAGTTACAACCGTTTTGTTCCGATTTTCTTTACGTTGATCGTCTCGAGTCGGCCACGCCTTCTGTTCCTTTGTTCCCGTTTTACCACGTGACTGAGCGTTGAGATGACGTCAGAATAAAAGAATCGGAGGCGTGGCCTACTCTAGGCGATCGACGAAAAGAGAATCGAAACGAAACGGTTGTAACTTGGCTTGTCGAATAAGTTTTTTCATAAGATTAACGTATTTAAACTTTTTCTTGTATCGGATGCAGTTTTAGAGGTGGTATACAGAAAAAGGAGTAAAGTCCCACAAATCTGCATTGAAAGGGGCTGATCCTCCGTCCAGACGGGTGTTATATTATTATCTGGTCCGTATTATTTCTCATTCGCATGTCACTACAGGATGCCAACTGAAAACCAGCGCTGGGTGTCTGATGCCCAGCAAATGCCGAGATGGAACCGCTATCGATACGGGCAAGCTTAGAGCAATAGTATTGTATTATTTCTTCTTTTTTATTTTGTATGTGTAGCAGTGGTGCTGTGTCTCTGTAGAATAAGTATTTTCATAAGATTAACGTATTTAAACGTTTTCTTGTATCGGATCCAGTTTTAGAGCTGCTCGTATACAGAAAAAGGAGTAAAGTCCCACAAATCTGCATTGAAAGGGGCTGCTCCTCCGTCCAGACGGGTGTTATACTATTATCTGGTTCGTATTATTATTCATCCGTATATCACTACAGGATGCCAACTGAAAACCAGCGCTGGGTGTCTGATGCCCAGCAAATGCTGAGATGGTAACGCTGTCGATACGGGCACGCTCAGCGCAATTATATTGTATTATTTCTTCTCTTTTATTTTGTGTGTGTAGCAGTTGTGCTGTGTCTGTGTCGAATAAGTATTTTCATAAGATTAACTTGTTTAAACGTTTTCTTTTATCGGATGCAGTTTTAGAGATATAAGGAAAAAGGAGTAAAGTCCCACAAACCTGCATTGGAAGGGGCTGATCGTCTGTCCAAACGTGTATTATATGTATTATTATCTGGTCCGTAATATTTCTCATTCGTATGTCAATACAGGATACCAACTGAAAACTAGCGCTGGGTGTCTGATGCCCAGCAAATGCTGAGATGGTAACGCTATCGATACGGGCACTCTCAGCGCAATTGTATTGTATTAAGCTAGCACTAAATAAAACCGACGCACACGTCTAACACGCCTGATTTGTACGTAAAAAAACGTCGCATTGCGTCGTGTGGCGTAGATCAACTTAGGTCTACAAGTCTAGTTTCCATATAAAATGTATGGAGACCGACGCTACCAGATCGGCGTGTGTAGCACACGTGTGCGCAGTGTAGTTCAAGCATTATTTCTTTTCTTTTATTTTGTGTGTGTTGCAGTTGTCATGTGTCTGTGTCGAGTAAGTATTTTCCATTCTATTCTTACACAAGCTGTCCCGACAGACGACGTCCTATCTTAGATATGAATTATCAAACGCGCCAAGATTAAATTAAAGTCGTCGTAGTTTTCTAAAATTTTCCAGTTTAATGCTCAACTTTCTTAAATTATTCATTCATAAAAACCTTCTTCCGTCAATAAAAAATACTAGGAAAAATAAGAAGCAAAATCGGTCCAACCATTCACGCGTAATGAGGTGACCAAGGGAAATAGAGATTCATTTTTATATAAATCTAGCTTCTGCCAGCGGCTTCGCCCGCGTGAAAGTCGGTTTCTCCGTACAAACTTCCAACCCCCGTTTTACCCCCTTAGGGGTAGAGTTTCGTAAAATCCGTTCTTAGCGGAAGTCTACACCCTATAAAAAACTAACCTGCCAAATGTTAAGTTTGTAGGTGTTATAGTTTCTGAGATTTCGTGATTAATCTGTGAGTGGTATTTCGCTTTTATTTAAATAGATACTTGTGGTCTCGGCAGACGTTGTCCTGCCAGAAGCTGGCATTTTGTCAGAAAAAAAATTAAGAACCTTATTGCAGCGTTACGTAATGGGTCCAATTATATTTTCAAACCATCCAGGGACCCTCAAATACATACAAAATTACTTTTAAATCGGTCAAGCCGTTTAGGAGCAGTTAGGTGACAAAGACATGTACAGAAGAATTATATCACAAAAGACCTATACAGGGTGTAAGGGACAAGTCTCCGCAAACTTTAAGAACTTGCTCAGTAGACGAAACTGAACAACCATCAACCAGATTTTTTTTTCAAGAAACGAAAAACAAATCAGCGTCTCCATACAAACTGTCCAATCAAGTTTATAATTTTGTATGTGGAGGTCGATTTTTTTTTGTTTCCTGAACAAAAAAGGTAAGGTTTGTAAAGAACCAATTACATTTGTTTGTAGACAGTAATGAAAAACGTAAATATAAGTCAAGAGACTCCACTATGTCAATCAAAGTCTACAATCATATTCCACGTCGGTTGAGAGAAATAATTCCTCCCTCCCTTATATAAATTTCAAAAGGAAACAAAATTATGGTTGATAGAGAACTGTTTGAACCTTAGGTGAATTTTTTAACTATAAGAGTTAAAAATGTAGCTAAAACTTTCTATAAAATTGTGTTTTAATCGTATTATTCTGTTTGTTAATTTATTCTATTGTATTTATGAGCTTTTTTTTGTATTTGTTAACTATTTCACTGTATTTGCATCTAGTAGTTAATTTTCGCATGCCTCCAATAGGTGAGATGTGTAAAGCACTAACAACCCTTGTACCTTATCTCTGGCAATTTAATGATTATTATTATTATTAAAAAAAAAAGTTTGTTGAAGGTTGTTCAATTTCGTCTACTGAACAAGCCCTTTAAATTTGCGGAGACGTGTCTCCTACACCCTGTATTTACCATAATTTTCAAATAACTTAAATTCACGACTTACACTAAATAACTGAAATAAGCAGGCATATCAATCAGCGCATTCAGTCGGCGAGTAGCGACCGCGGGCGGTATGCGACCACAACTGGTTGCCGTCGTCAACCGCAATGGCATGGAATTCCAACTATTCCAGACATGACATATTATAGCGTAGTTGTAGGCAATGAGTGGTGATGTGTGACATTCTCTTGTGAATTAAAATATTGGCTTATACAATTTATATTAAGGAGATCAATGAAGCTAGAGATGCCTAGCCATTCTATCAATTTTTACGATAACTCATTAAGTTCAAACTGTGCTACTGATGAAAAAAACTTTTACAGATGCGATCGGCGGTGGCGACCTCTCGCACCGGACCCTGAAAAGGAAACACGTGGTCTTAGAACGCAAAAGGCAACTGAAAGAACATAGGTGTAGTTTTAGTCAGTAAAAGTCTGAAACGCCCTCTCGCTCCGCGCTAGAGCAGAAGAAGTCATTAGATAATTTCCCACCTTAAATAAAAGCCAGTCTGCGGGTATGTTTGTTTCTAAAAGCTGAACTGATTTTAATGAAACTTGACACACAAGTAGACCATAGGACCAGGTCCAAAGTTTATTGTCTAAACCTTCGACCATTTTTTTTCAGATGGGAAAATCAGTAGTGATAGATAGTGTCAGACTTTTACTGACTAAAAAACCACACCTATTCCTTCTTTGCCTTCGTCCCGGGGCCCCGGGTTTGGGACCATTTTACACATAGTTTTCGTCTGTTAAGAGGCCGGTGTTCCCTAGCTGACTATCCTGAGAAGAAACATAGAAACAAACTCAGGGATCAAAGTCTATTTTAAAGTCCATACAGTAAAAATGTAAAGTTCAAAGGGAAAGGTAGTGATCCTTGACAAAATTTTTCAAAGATGATAAAGTTTATGTTTGTCTTATTGATATGGTTTGATATCAATAAGACAAACATAAACTTTAAACGGATCACTACCTTTCCCTTTGAACTTTATTAAGTATTTGTACATATTACTCTGCTATCATACGCATATATTATTTGTATTATATTTATTGTTTTAGATATATGTTGTATATGTATATGGAAATACGGACTGCCTTCGTATCTTTTCTCCTTCTCTATCAAATCCATCCAAAGGTTGTCTTTCAAAATCGCTTTTAGCGATAAGACCGCCCATTGTTATACCCCATTAATTTTCAGCTCCGACGTAATTTTTTATTATTTACAATAAAGAGCTAAAAAAAAAATAGAAAATTAAGTTAGAATCGCAATTTAAGCATTGAAATTTTACTTAAATGTACTTAGGTAGTATTTTTAGAGTTCCGTACCTCAAAAGGATAAAACAGAACCCTTATAGGATCACTTTGTTGTCCGCCTGTCTGTATGTCTGTCTGTCTGTCAAGACCCTTTATCTCAGAAACGCGTGGAGGTATCGATTTGAAATTAAAACCATATACTAAGATCTGCGGTCCCTTGAAGCTGTGAAAAAATCAAACTTCTAAATTAACGAAAAACAATACCTACCGTTGACCCAGAATCCTGAAATTTGGCATAAAGTCAGGTCATATAGTAAAGATATAGGAATAAATCTGAAAACAGAAAATTTGTTGTTACGTCACAATGAAAAAACATTTTTTGCGTTGCGAAATATCTTCGAGACTCCATTCGAGAATTTAACTATTCTCATACTAGTATGTAGGTAAGCTTGTACGGAACCCTCAGTGCGCGAGTCCGCTTCGCACTTACCTAGTTTTTTTAAGAAATTAGCTATCCTAATTGTACACTATATCGGTAACGCACGTAGATACAAACGCGCTAGAGAAGCAATCAAGATTTATCAAGAACTAGTTGCTGTTAGCGGCTTCGCCCGTGTGATAGTAAAAAATATCCCAAGGATACATAGTCTCGGGATAAAAATTATCGTATGTGCTATTCTAGGACATGGTGTACCCGTGTACCATACTACATCCAAAACTGTACAGCCGCGCAAAGAAGTAAAAAACAAACACACACAAACAAAAGCCTGACGCTGGTTTTGAACTGAACCTTTAAGAGGGTCCTTTTTCACTCGCCTATTGTTAACATCGATCATGGTTGGTCACAAAGCTTGTTACTTCATCTAACGCAATCCAACGCGATGTTTGACGTAAAGGCAATGCGAAAAAAGAGAAATAACGCCTGAAAACTCTGTTAGCATTCGATAATTCCATGATTTACTCGAATATTTTACAAAACTTGTTCCAGGAAATACGTGTTTTTTTAAACGCTTTTTGAAAAAAAATTGTCGTCATTCAGAGTCTTGATTAAATTTGCAAGACTTCTACTGTTATACTTTTTTGACTTTTTTAATTTTATAATGAATTATGAAGTGTCAACGTTCATGCAAAATAGCAGATTTTCAGAGGTCTTTACTGGATTAGTTTTACACAAATTTATAAATTGATTTCAATAGAAACCTAAAAAATGTCCACAAGTTACTGTGTTTCCAAATTATCTAATGATAAATGTGAAATAACATCATAATCGCGTAAGAGCGGTATGAGAATCAGTGAAAATGTATGTCGAGTTGGATGCCCTTAAGTTGAATGTACGAATACAAATTACCCGAAATAGACTGTAGCCGTTAAGACTTCCCTGGGCAGAACTTTTCCCAGACATCCTAGGCATTGAATTTCACAGTCCAAGACATCCAGACACTAGACAGTTGCAACAAATATTTAATTAGGCGAAGTATTAAGTGAAACTAAGTATTAAAACAGGGAATTCGCGGCGCAAGGCAGGACCCCATTGAATAACTGATGATCGGCGACTTGCAAACTTGATCCTGTTTAACGTCACCGAGTAAAACAGAAGGCAGAATCCAAATGATGAGCGAAAACAAATGCGCGCTCACATAGACGACTTAGACGACATAGACGACGACGCGACTGGCCTGTTGGTCTAGTGGTTAGTGGCCCTGACTGCTATGCCGGAGGTCGTGGGTTCGATTCCCACCCAGAACAAATGTTTGTGTGATGAGCACAATCATTAGTTCTGTGTCTGGGTGTAATTTATCTATAATATGTATGTATTTAGAAATATTTAAGTATGTTTATCAGTTGTCTAGTACTCATAACACAAGCTCTGCTTAGCTTGAGACTAGACGGCGATGTGTGATAGTGGTGTGAATATTATTATTATATTATTATTATTATTATAGAACTTCTTCACAGTGTACGCGCAGTGACTATTGCAGTTTTTTAGGATTCCGTGCCTCAAAAGAAAAAACGGAATTCTTATAGGATTAATGTGCTGTCCGTCTGTCTGTCAACACCCTTTATCCCAGGAACGCGTAGAGGTATCGAGTTAAAATTAAAACCATATTCTCAAATCTGTGAAATAAACAAACTTCTAAGTTAACGAAAAAAAAGATACGACCGTTTATGTCGCAAAAAACGTATATTTCGACTCTCTCAAGGGAATCAAAATTCATAGGGTACTTCCCGTTGTCCCATAATCCTTTAATTTGGCATAAAGCAAGGTATTACAGTATAGGTATAGGAATAATCTGAAATAGTAAATTGGTTGTTACGTCACAATAAAAAACTTTTTAGCAATTCTGAAAAATCTTCGAGACTCCATTCGGAAATTGAACTACTTAGAGGTAAATTTGTACGGAACCCTCAGTGTGCCAGTTCAACTCGCACTTGCCCAGTTCTCTTTTGGGAAATAGGAAAACATCTAATGACTTTTCTCGCTCTTGGGTGGAGTGAAAGAGTGTGTCAGCCTTTTACTAAAACCACCTTCAGGTGTTCTTTGCGGTCTAGGATCACGGGTTTCCTTTTCACAAATTCCCCAGTTGCTTAAAGCTAGAACTACATTAGACCGACGCACACGTGTAACACGCTTGATTTGTACGTTCTTTGTACTTCCTGATTACGCTTCATTTAAGCTAGCCGCGGCCGAATTGTGTCTCATGTTTAAGCAAGTTAAGAATTGTTTTTTTCTTTTTTTTCTGTAAAATGGAAAAACACGATTATTTCAAAAACACTTAACTAATTAAATTATATATATATACACTAAAAGGCTACTCCTAACTAAAATATAGCGTCATAAAGTGGAAGAATACCGACCTCGCAGCGAAACACGACGCCGTCATTTCGTGTGCAAAGAAGAAAAATACTTAGATTAGTTATTGTATGTTGTTAATATGTATTAGTTTATTATTTTTAAGATTATTCTATGTATTCTGTGTATGGGCCTTAGTTGCCTGAAAATAAAGAATTACTATTATTACTACTATAAAACTCCTCCGCATCGCTGTCGACTGGAAGTGTGCCCAAAATGATGGCTGGAAAAAAAAATTATATGTGTTATATTTCATTTTAAAAACAAAACCACAAAAAAGACACCCGATATAAACGATAGCAAATGTGTAAAACTAGAAAACTAACTAAAAGAAAAGTAACTAACTTTACGTAATAAGTAAAAATATGACTTCATTTTACAAGGAACAGCAGATGAAATAAAACAGAAACTCGTAAAGTAAAAGGCCATGTATTTTCATTTAATGTGAAACTTCCGATTCCTGATCAAAAACAAATTACCTGCCATAATTAACGATCGATGCCTCGTGTAAGTAACACTTGTAGACTCAGTAATCATTGGAAAATCATTAATTTGTTGTTAATTATTTTTATTGAGAACGCACTTATAATACCTGAGGCCCTACCACGAACTTTTAACACGATCCAGTTGACGACCTACACTGAACTGATAAAGGGATAGAGTGTATAACTCCATTCCTCTCTCTCGCTCGTATAGGCCCTGACTTTTTAACACATCATGGTTAGGCCCTAGCAGTTATAACAGCCCAGATTTACGGGTTGTGGGTGCCAAACCATTTTTAAAGTTTATCACCACTGCTCTCTTCAAACCTGAACCCATCGTGCCAATACCCTTTGGTCAGCTGCGTGTTTGGCTACGTGAGCAGACTAACGCACAAGCGGGAAGGTGGTGCTCCCTGGTTCGGGTTGCAGGCAGGGTAAAGAAACCAAGCCATACTTAAACAAAACCCTAACCAGCAACCTTTTGCGTTTGGACAGAGGTAGCCTGCGTCTGGTGGCTGGGACCATCACCGGACACTGCTCATTGAACAAACACTTCTTCGCAATGAATATCACGGATAGTTCTCTGTGCAGAGGATGCTTGGAGTCAGAGGAAACTGCCACGCACGGGCTCCTCGAGTGCACAGCCGTCAACGAAATAAGAATACGAACCTTGGGAGATCCGAATTCACTCATAGATGCCCTGAGCAAACTGAAAAGACTCAACCAATTCTGGAAACCAGCCAACTTCACTGGTTGGAGTAAAGGCCGCCATAGCTCTCGCACAATGGTCCGTCAGGGACTAAATGCGGAAACCAGACCACAATAGAACACCACCGCTCCACCACTGCTCTCAGAAGGCCTGTCATACTGTATGGATCAGAATGTTAGGCTGAAAAAAGACGGATGAAAAAAGATTGCACGTAGCGGAGATGAGAATGTTAAGATGGGATGTGTGGTGTTACGAGAATGGATAAAGTAAAAAATGAGTATATTAGTGGAAGTTTGAAAGTGGCGCCAGTGACTGAAAAGTTGAAAGGGAATCGTTTGTCTTGATATGGTCATGAGAAGAGGGGGGATGAAACGCATGTTAATAGAAGATTTATGAGTTTACATGTGGATGGATGGAGAGGAAGGCCAAAGAAAAGATGGATGGATTGTGTGTGACAGCGTGACGAGTGACAGGACAGAATGGAAGAAAAAAACGTGTTGCGCCGACCCCAAATAAAACGGGACAAGGGCAGGAAGATGATGATGAGCACTGCTCTCAGAACAGTGAAGGAAAACATCGTGAGGAAGGCGGTATGTCCTAAAACAAAAAAAAAAAACAAAAACATGTAACACTTACCTTTTTTAGAAAGGGAATCTAAGTCCCAACAGTGGGAAATTATAAGGCTGATTACGCATGACCAATGCTTACTTTGGTGCTAGAGAAACTTGTAGCTAAATAATTGCAGCCGTATAGGATGATCTTCGTAGGCTGGCAGGCGGCGAGCAATGGATAGCTCGCCGTCCGGCCGTCCGGTAATGGTTCGGACCGAGACCGAGTCGTTGACGGAGCGTAGTGTTCCACGCGCGTCTCAAGTAGATGTTAGTAAAACCGTAGGGGACCAGAAGGGTCGAACCCTATTGCGGCCATGGATTGTGCGAAACAGAACCTCGGGATCCTGAAACGAAGGCAAAGAAGGAACATAGGAGTAGAATTTAGTCAGTAAAAATCTGGCACGCCTTCGCGCTCCGCCCTAAGCGGGAGAAGTCATAGAATGATATCCCAACTAAAAAAAACAGGGTGATCTTCAGGGTAATGTTACTAGGAGCCTGCGCAACACGTATGTTCTAAAATTATGTCCTATCGACCGGACCGCTATCATTGACTTTAAAATAAGATATACTGAAAAAATTCTTAGTTACAAACTCAAGTATCTATGTATCTACACCTGACTTAGAAGATGCTGTAAAAGGATTAACTAGACAGTCTCTATTAAAACTTTCTCAGAACCACAAAGATCTTTATAACCCACATCAACCCAACACTTGTAGCTCAAAGTTGCGAGAGTAATGAACATCGTTGAGAAGAATACCGCCGTACCAAACATAAACAAAATGTTCATGATCTGAATAAAAGTAATCCTAAAACTGTTGTGTTTAGTATGCGGTAGGGGTAGAGCAAAGAAACTATTGTTCAGAAAATTGGAGAAGTAATATAACTAGTTTTTTTTTTTTGTTTGCTGATTTTTTTTTGACCTAAAGTCACCCAAAAAGCTGTGGAAAGGAAGTTTCCTCGCGTGATCGTATCAGGAATGAAGATCAAGAGAACCAAGATTACCGACATAGTCCGAAGGTTCACGCTGCAGCGCCAAGTCGGCGAGAAATGGGTAGCTCGCCGTCCGACTGTCCGGTAACTGTCCGGACCGAGCCCAAGTTGTCGCCGGCGCGTCGTGTTCTACGCGCGCCTCAAGGAGAAGTCAGCAAAAACGCCCAGCCGGGTCGAAGCCTACTGGGGCCATGGGTGATGCGAAAGAGAACCCGGGGGCCATGGGTAATGCGAAAGAGAACCCGGGGGCCATGGGTGATGCGAAAGAGAACCCCGGGGCCCTGGAACGAAGGCAAAGAAGGAACAGAAGTAAGTCAGTAAAAGTATGACACTATCTCTCGCTCCACCCAAGAGCGAGGGATGTCATCGGATGATTTTCACACCGAAAAAAAGCCCGAAGAATCACATGATACTTAAGAGGCAGTAGGTAGGGCACATTGCTCGCAGAAAAACCCCCCTAGCCAAGTTACGACCGTTTCGTTTCGATTCTCTTGCGTCGAACGCCTCGAGTAGGCCACGCCGAGACGAGTAGGCAGAGCATATTGCTCGCAGAACAGCCCTCCTAGCTTTGAGAATCGAAACGAAACGATCGTAACTTGGCTATGAGGGCAGATGCTCCATGAGGCCGAAAGGTTCTGGAGTGGGGCCAACGTACCGGAAGACGCAGCGTAGGAAGGCCTCCCACAAGGTGGACCGATGACCTGGTGACGGTCACGGGAATCCGATGGATGCGAGACGCAAAGGACCGGTCACTGTGGCGATACTTGAGGGAGGCCTATTTCTAACAGTGGACGTCCTTCGACTGAAAGATAATGATGATGGTTGAAACACTTATTTCTCTAAAATCTTCAAATCTTGTTTCAACTACAATATTGGTAATCATCATCTATTTAATCAATGTTTTTTTCCAATATATTTTTTATTATATTAATCTAAATTTGACGACATTCTTTGATCAGGGTTTCTAAGAGTCTGCTTAGAAACCCTGATCAAAGAATGGAATTCAATAAAAACTTATGAATACTAGGTATTTACTTTTGAGTATAAAATGCCGAAATTATAAATTCAAATTCATTTCAGCAATTTCAGTATCAATTTTTTTTGATTACACATGAAATATGAATACCAAAATACATAATTAATAATAATTAATCTGACTGGCCTGTTGGTCTAGTGGTTAGTGACCCTGATTGCTATGCCAGAGGTCGTGGGTTCGATTCCCACCCAGGACAAATGTTTGTGTGATGAGCACAATCATTTGTTCTGTGTCTGGGTGTAATTTATCTATAATATGTATGTATTTAGAAATATTTAAGTATGTTTATCAGTTGTCTAGTACTCATAACACAAGCTCTGCTTAGCTTGAGACTAGACGGCGTTGTGTGATAGTTGTGTGAATATATATATAATATCAGCCAACATCAGAATTCGTGAGTGTAGTGATGGTCCAGTATGTAGGGCCTCATGCAATAGGTTGCGGATTCGAAACCGGGCAAGTGCCAATATGAATTTTCCAATACTATAATATTCTAAGTTTAACTAGACTTTCATCTCAGTTGTCATTCGTAGATCTTTGACAGTCGTTACAGGTAGTAAGGAGTATCTGTCATCTAATATATGTTAAGGAGTATCGTGGTGCCCAGTAACTGGGTGGAGGAGGTCTGATAAGCTATCGTCCCAGGAATGCATGCAATCAAGTTTTATCATAATGAGAGTCAATCACATAATAGCAAATCCGTATTTTACTAAGTACATCGTATGTGTAATAATTTACTGATAATTTAATTTTTTAAATTATTAAAATCTGTCAAGAAATGGTGCATTTATTCAAGTTTTTTTTGGACGGCTACTCGCGCTCTCGCTGGACGATTACGTCATCTGTCATGATCCGTGCGACGAACGGCTTAATCGTATTCATTCGCCGGTGGAGACCGATCATGACAGATGACGTCACAGCGATTCGCTTCATTCTCGGGCGCGTTTCTGGAGCAAATACCTTCACTAAAATTGCTGTATTTTCGTCATTTTTGGCCCGATTTAAATAAATTCTTCACAGTATTTACAATTTTTTTTTATAAGTCTACATACTCCACAAAAATTATGATTGATTCTCATTGGTAGATAATTTTTTCATCCTAAAATAATCAAGAATTACCTACTTTTTAGAATAGCTAAACTGGAACCAGTAGCCGATTCTAAATATACTACTATAAAACACCGATCGTTCGTTATCTGGATGTATGTTTATTATGTTAGGTACATGTTATATATTGGAGGGGTGTTCCCTTTAGCAACATCATCATTTCAGCCGAAAGAAGTCCACTGGTAGACATAGGCCTCCCCCAAATGTCACTACAACGAACGGTTTAGTGCGTCTCGCAACCATCGCATTCCCGTGGCTCTCACCAGGTCATCAGTCCATCTTGTGGGAGGCCTTCCAACGTTGTGGGTACTCCTTGGGTCAAACAAATTATAAACTTTCTTAAGCATTGTCAACTTGAGAAAAAATTTAAATGACTCATAAGCCTGTATTTTCTTCTGTTACCTTTAGCAGAGATTACCTTGTACAACTTTTTTTTAATGGAACATAATAAAATTTTATTATAACGCAAACACGCACTGGGAAAACACGTCGATTAATGTTCAATTATTCTATACTAGCTTATGCCGGCGACTGCACCTGCACCTGCAGACTTTTACTGACTGAAACCACACCAATGTTCTTTCAGTTACCCTTTGCATTCTAAGACCATGGGTTTCCTTTTCAGGGGTCGCCACCGCTGATCGCCCCCACACAAGGACACTGCGATGCTCCGTCCAAGCGGGGTCCACCGTGACCGGAATCTCCCGAACTTACTATGTCCGGTGAGGACCTGCGTCATGCGGAAGACGCATCCAAATATCCTATTATTTAAAATACGGACTCTAAACCTTGGACATGGTTCTTTGGTAAACCTGTGTGTCAACTGTCCAGGTTCATCCAATTCAATTCTGCCGTTAAGAATAAACAGACAGACAGACAGACAGAGTTATTTCCGCTTTTATAACAATAGTTAGTATAGTACGGATGAAATTATTACCCTACACGGTATAGCTAAATTACTAAACGACCCTCCTACATTTTAATTCCTTAGTAAAAAGTTGAGCACAAGTAATGTCGCGCTCATGGCGGACGTTTTAAAGAGCTGAAGCAAACAGTATCCTGACTCAGTCGCGCAATTCATCACGTGATAATAGTTGTCTAAGTTTTATCTTCTTTTTGTTTAGTGCCGCCATTGTAACTTGCCGAAACAGAAGGTTTATAAAAACAACTTAATTCTGCATCAAGCAATTAGAGTTCTTTGCGAAATTTGAACATATTTATACACCAACCCGAAATCATCTCTCGGGCAGTTGCCCAAACCAGACATAACACCCGTCTAAAAGCAAAAGGCTATCTATACTCGGAGTTTCCTTGCGTGATCGAATCAAAAAAATTCAAAATTCTAAAGTTTTTATTTCACATAGGCCTACATGGGCACTTATAAAACGTCAGAAGTTAGAGGCTATATAAAAAAATGCGAAAAAATTAAATAATTACAACGACCAATTAATGAGACATTAACAAAATAAATTACTAATAAATTCATTATTGTTGCGGTCTAATAATATAAAAAATATTGCAAAGGCAATGTGTTAGAAAAAAAAAGTATATATTACAACCAATGTGGAGAAGTTAACAGAGACATTTACACAATATTATGAGTCAATCAAGAATGAAGATATGCGCAGGAGAACCAAGGTTGCCGACATAGCCCGAAGAATCGCCAAACTCAAGCGGCAGTTACATTGCTCGCAGAACAGATGATCAATAGGGTTGAAAGGTTTTGGAGAGGCGCTTACTGGAAGACGCAGTTTTGGAAAGTCTCTCACAAGATGCAACGTGACCTGGTGAAGTTTATGGAAATCCGATGGATGCGAGAAACGCAGGACCAGCTGTTGTGGGGACACTGGACGGAGGTCTTTCGGCTGTAATGATGAAAATCAATTTGAACAGTAGACATTATAAATTACTAGCTGTTGCCAACGGCTTCAGCCGTGTGAAAGTAGGAAATTATCTCAAGGAAACATACTCCCGAGACAAAATGTATTCTATATGCTACTCCAGGACATGGTCTACCTGTATGCAAAATTTTATCCGGTCCAATTGACTCCTCTCACTCTGCGTACAGTTGAAGGAAGGGTCGGAATCTGTGGTCGAAATATACTAACTAAAACCCAAATGTGTTGGGCACGCCACCATTATTGCGATAAGTCCTTTGAAGAGTGGCTGGAAAGACAACACAGCGTCCTCACCTTCCACATGACGCAGGTCCTCACCGAGCATGATCAGTTCGGGAAGTAACGCCCGGGTGTCACCACTGTGTGGACCGCCCGGGGGATACGGTGAAGCATACAGTAAAGGTGTGCCCCGTTTGGGAAGAGCACCGCCGTATCCTCGTGTGGGCGATCGGCGGCAACGATCTCTCGCGCCGGGCCTTGGTACAGGCCATGGTCCGAAGGGAGGAGGAATGGCAGGCGGTCCCCTCTTTCTGCGAAGAAGTAATGCTAGCAACGGAGGTGGCATCAAGCGCGAGGCAACGGCCCTCACGCTCTAGCCGCCGGGATCCTGATCCCGACTTCCGGCCACCGTAGGCGCGGGTTTGCGGACGGCGAGCAATGGGTAGCTCAGCGTCCGACCGTCCGGTAACCATCCGGATCGAGGTCAAGACGTCAACGGCGCGTATTGTGCCACGCGCACCTCAAGGAGTTGTCAGTAAACCGTAGGGGCTGGGTACTGGGTCCAAGGATCTGTTTCTGAAAGGAAGATTCGGCCCCGATACGAAAGGCAACAATGGAACAGGAGTGGGTTTTTAGTCAGTAAAAGTCTGACACTATCTCCCGCGCCGCCCAAGATCGGGGCATGTCATTGAATGATTTTAACACCGAAAAAGGAAACCGAATCCAGTTTTCTTTTAAGAATTCTGTTAAACAATTGGTCTAAAACTGTAAACAGCAGTTAACCTTCTCCAACTTCCTTGTATTCTGCCAATTCTGTGTAACATCTCCCTGTTTCCCCAGAACTGTGTCTGCAGCAGCTGATTAACTGTATAAAGCTTCGCGTATATTATCTGTATTATTTAAAAGCTTCGAGCGCCAAGCGATTCCCTTTTTCAGAAAAGTGCTGAGGAGTGGAGTTCCCTGCTGGAGTCTGTGATTCCTGATAGTTACAACTTATTAGTCTTACTGTTTCTGACTAGATAATTATGAAAGCGATCGTGTATGTGTGACAAATGTTTGTTATAGTAAAAGGTCGTAAAAAGTACGACTTGCTTTGATGTGAAACTGCGAATGAATTTATGACCGATACCGTACATAGTGGACATCCCACCCACACGTACAAAACGTTTTGGGAACACATTTAGTGTGCGTGCAGCTAAGGAGTGGAATTCCTTGCCGGATTCTGTGATTCCTGATACTTACAATCTAAAAGTACATAATCACTCGTGACGTAAATAACGTCAAGATTGAATAGGTTACTTCTAAATAAGGGTGCCCCATCGTCCACCACACCATCGCTTACCATCAGCCCCCTAGCCAAGTTACAACCGTTTCGTTACGATTCTCTTTTCGTTGATCGCCCCGAGTCGGCCACCCCTCCTATTCCTTTGTTCTGACCACTGACTGAGCGTTGAGTTGACGTCAGAATAAAGGAATCGGAGGCGTAGCCTACTCGAGGCGATCGACGAAAAGAGAATCGAAACGAAACGGTTGTAACTTGGCTAGGGGGGCGTAAGATAGTTGTCAAATGCGAGCCTATCAATAACAACAAGGTTTCAATGAAAATCATTTCTTCATAGCAAGCTTCTATAGCGCAATATATACCTATATAATTAATACTCATCAAGGCCATTCCAAAAAGCTCAAACACGATAGGGTTATCTGAGTTCCTATGGCCAACTTCTGGTTCCATTATCAGATCAGCTCCATGTCATAATAATTTTGCATTTTCACCTGGTTGACACATGTATGCAAAATTTCAGCTCAATCGATAACCGGAAATTTGCAAGATTTGATTACCTACAAACAAACATCGGGACAGGTGAAAGTAAATAAAAGTTTGTAAAAAAGTAAAGTTTCTGCTTGAGAATAATCTGTAATTAATAATAATAATAAAATTGTTTATTTATCCAAGCAATACACACAGATACAATTCAAAACCAGGTAGCAGAAATACAAGAAGCTTAGTTTTGTGAACAGATAATTTTCGTCGAGAAGATAAATCTATGCATACAAAACATTATGAACCCTGCCTCTTAAACTAGGAGACGTGTATTTTAAGAGACATTGAATAGGCCAAACTGAAATTTAATAAAACTAGAGTTTACAAGGTAAAGTGAAAGTGAAAGTTTGTCGATATAACATTTTAGAAGCATTTACAATTAGTATACTTATCAATGTAAAAGTGTCAATATGTTTTTTACTTACTTTTTTTTTAAGAGAGTATTCATCAAATAAATACATAGTTGTAGCTTAGATATCCATTCCACTACAAAAAAAATATTTTCACTTTCAGTATATCAGCAGAACCATAAATTCGTTGGTTTTCTTGCTCATTCGCTTTTCCTTATTCGTCTATCATCATGGCGACGCCCTTGGGACGAGACTGAGTTTCCTCCTTCAAAAGTAGGGGGGATTAGAAAAACAATAAACGATTCAACAACCACTGATTAATTTCGATTTTGATTTACGAGTTGGTATGTCGCGGGTTCAAACCGAGCCAGGCTCATTACTTTGTGTAATTTATTTTATCACATCTCAAAACGGTAAAGGAAAATATTGTGAGAAAACCGCCATTTCCCAGAACCAAAAATTTGAAGGCCTGAGTCCCAGCAGTGGGAACATTATATGGCTGATAAGCAGTGTTTATAGTCTACAAGCCTTGTGTGGTTTACCTTTCGGACGACCCATGGCCCCACTGGATGTCTTGTGTCTCAGAATTCACATGTATTTTTTTTCCAGCCCTTCGGACTAGAGATTATGGCTAGAACTATTGTTCATTCGCCAGCGTGAAGTTGTTTATCGATAGGACGGTCCGCTCAAAGTTTTCAGCGCTTTTTTCCTCTTTCTAGTTCTACGCGCCTATTACATGTTTGTTACGCACCCATTATACAGGAATAATTTCTAATATATGGCGAAGTCTTTGAAAAAAAAACTAGCAATATACCTACTGATAATTATAAAATCAGTTTTATCTCACAAAACATTTAATTGGAATTCCTTGCCGGAGTCTGTGTTTCCTGATAGCTACAACTTAGGGGCTTTAAGTCAAGAGTGAATAGGCTACTTCTAGGCAAGCGTGCTCCATCGTCGACCACATCATCGCTTACCATCGGGTGAGGTGGTGATCAAACGCGAACCTAATAAAAAAATAAAAAACATTTAAAATTTACTACTTTAAAAGTCAGAAAAATACAACGTTACGAAATAGGCGCGAAAGTTTCTGTCTTCAGGTTGTCAAACATGCTAGTGCGGGGCGATGGGATGCGGTGACGTAGGGATGCGCTGACTCATCAACTTTTTAGTTTAACCCTACTTATTTAGTAAAATATTTAATCGACTAAATGCTTCTAGAAGCCCGAGGTGTGATATGATATAATTAAAGGTCAATTTCACAGCTCAACTGCTAGTTTATTAATTAGATGATGGGCCGTGTCGAAACGACCGACAGAGGCAAATTGATATCATCGTAATTATCTCCCTAAAGGCCGTGCGTCATACTAGCTTGCAGATCTAGGTTTTTATATGTCTCCCTACGTCATAGATTCTACTTCCTCATTGAGTCTAATATGTACCTAAAGTACCTAAGTATCTTGTATGCCTGTAGGTATCCTAATCTTGCGGGTTTGTGGACGGCGAGCAATAGGTAGCTCACCGTCTGGCCTTCTGGTAAGGACCAAACCCGGGTCAAAGACATATCAGCCAAATTGACGGGGCCAGATAGAGCTGATGCGTGCTAGGACTGCGAATTGTTCCAAGGAGTTTCTGTAGCCCTCGAAACCAGGGCATTAAAGGAATACTGTAGGTTTTAGTTAATAAAAGTCTGATCCTCCCGCTTGCTTCACCCAGGCCGGGAAAAGTCATTTGATGATTTGTTACTTGAAAAAGTATTTTAAGATTCAGGTCCTTTTCCACTCGCCTATCGTCAACATCGAGCATGGTTTAAAAGCTGGTTGCTTCATCAAACAAAAATCAACGCGATGTTTGACGAAGAAGCAACGCGAAAATATTCTCATAAAACTTGTTTTTAAGGGTTATAAAAAGTGTTTTTTTTTTAAATCCTTAGAATCTTTTGTAAAAAAAATGTCGTCATTCAGAATCTTGATTAAATGTGCAAGACTTCTATGGCTGTACTTTTTTTATATTTTTAATATATGAGTACATTATGGAGGGCCAAAGTTCACGTAAAATAGTCGTCTTCCAATATTAAGGAGAAAAAAAAATATCCACCGCATATCTGCACGACTCCTCCAAGACATTACGGCGTACACATTAAAAAAGCAGTTGAGTTTGAACCAGCTCAGTTTATGACCATTTGGCTATGCACGCCGCAGCCTGCACTTAATTCCCTCTTTAATGAACAATAAAAAGAGATTAGCGATGCCACCTCTGAAGATATCAATCTGAATTGATTGGAATTGAAATTGTTAAGGTTTTATTGAATTCTTTTAATTAAATTGGCTAATATATATATGTGTTGGCGAAGGGTGTGGTCTTACGCAGTGACCTATGTAGTTGTAATTTTTTTTTTGTGACGTGTCAACAAAACTGTTTTCAGATTTATTCCTATACCTATGCTTTAAGACCTTGCTTTATGCCAAATTTCAGGATTCTGGGTCAACGGGAAGAGTACCCTATGGATTTTGATCCCATTAAGAGTGTCGAAATATACGTTTTTTGTGACATCAACGGCCGTATCTTTTTTTCTCGTTAGCTTAGATATTTGATTTTTTTCAGTTTTAAAGGACCGCAAACCTGAGTATATGGTTTTAATTTCAACTCGAACGCGTGGAAGTATCCACGCGTTCCTGAAATAAAGGGACTTGACAAACAGACAGACGGGCAACAAAGTGATCCTTTAGGGTTTATTTTTCGGTGGGATGTCATAAGATATGACATCTCCCGCTCTTGGGCGGAGCTCCCGGAGATAGTGTCAGACTTTTACTGACTAAAAACCCATTCCTGTTACTTCGTTGCCTTTCGTACCAGGACTGAGTCTTTCTTCCAGAAGCAGACCCTTGGCCCCAGTAGGCTTCGACCCTGCTGGGCCTTTACGGTTTGCTGACATCTTCTTGATGCGCGCGTGGAACAGTACACGCTGTCGACGGCTTGGACTCGGTCCAGACGGTTACCAGACGGTCGGACGGCGAGCTACCCAATGCTCGCCGTCCGCAAGTCCGCGCCTACGGTGGCCCGAAATTGGACTCGGAATCCAGGCGGTGGTTGGGGCGTGAGGACCATTGCCTCACGCGTGCGGTCGCCTCCTTTGCTAGCATTACTGCTTCGCAGAAGGAGGCGACCGCCTGCCACTCTTTCTCGCTTCAGACCATTGCCTGTACCAAGACCCGGCGTGAGAGATCGCCGCCGCCGATAGCCCCCACGAGGACCCGGTTGCTCTGCCCAAGCGGGGCACACCTCCACCATGTGCTCCACCGTGTCCTCAGGCGGTCTGCACAACGGTGACACCCTGGCATTTCTTCCGCACGAATCCAGTGCAGGAACCTCCCGAACGGTAAGGACGCCGTGAGGTCTTTTCAGCCACGCCTCAAAGACGGGACTTACCGCCATAATTATGGCATGCCCATCCTATAAGGGTTCCGTATTTTTCCTTTTGAGGTAGGTACGGAATCCTAAAAACAAGGTTCAGACGAAGATCCAGTTATATATACAAATAGTCGATAGGATCACGATGTAAATACTTCACTCACAACAGTTTTCTGTCTCCACAATAACTTACCACCAATTCTAATCCACAACCACCAAAAAATTCTCTTTACAAACATACTTCCACGCGAGATAGGGCTTTTTCCCCTGAGAATATGAGATATTGATTGGACTTTTCCCGCTGTTTTCAATACTTTATTATGCTTTCCCTGTAGGCTGTACACATCTATTGTTTTTACCCGAGATTGAGCTACCGTCGATGATAAAGTTTTTGTTTTTCTCTATATTTTCGATAAGGACACTCCATTTGAAATAGAGACGTGTATGTTGTGAAGTATCGATGCTTTGGGATCGTAATTTGACATTGTGTTTTGTATTTTTTTTTTCCTTATGGAGTGTTTTGGCAACCAATTTTGGATGGTGATTGTAGTCTGTTTTTCGGATGATTGGTTCAGTACGGTTCGTAAATCATATTTTAATGAACACAGGACTGACCTCGGTTTTCTGTCATTTATATTTCGGGGAGTGTGCATTGGAATTGCAAAATTTGATTCGGCCATGCCCGTTCTACCATTAGACGTCTAGTGGAGACGTACAGCGTTTAGCCACTGGTAGGTACATGGTGGACATCCCTTCCATATGTACAAAACCTTTTGGGAACACGATACATTTGTGGTGCGTAAAGCTAAGGAGTGGAATTCCCTGCCGGAGTCTGTGTTTCCTGATAAATACCCAAGAGTCTTTACGTCAAGAATGAATAGGTTACTTTTAGGCAAGCGTGCTCCATCATCGCTTACCATCAGGTGAAAAGTGGTCAGGCGCGAGCCTATCAATAAACAATAAAAAAAACCTGCAAAATGAAAAATTTAAACGGGCTACCTTAAAACAGTCAAGGGTTGAATTTCGTAAACCTCGTTCTTATTTCTGATCTACGTCTTATAAACACCACCTGTGAAAAAAATCCGCTTTCTAGGTCCGAGGTTTTAAGCTGGGTGTTGCTGAGTCAATGAGTCAGGCCTTCTCACCTGATGGTAAACAGTGATACAACGTACATCGAGGGACTGGAACAATTTGAGTGCTGCGGTCTTCCCATCCGATTATAATGAGGTGTCTTCAAGGCTAGAGTGAATAAGCTCTTAATAAACTAGTGCGCCTCACTATCAACGATTGCATCACTGCTTACCTTTAGGTGGGATCGCAGTTAAACACTAGTTTATATCGAATAAAAAAAACCGTTAATAATAAAGCGCACTAGTTTATTAAGTGCCTATTACTTTTCTTATAACTATAACGGTTGAAGTTGCTTCCTTACTGTCCCTTCTTAAAAATCCACCCTATGCGTAAGTGCGTAACGACTAACCCGAGCAGAAAATATTTATCTCTCGTATTTTCCTCGTCAAATCATCCACTAAAATATGTAAGGCTGTTATATATAACCTCAGTTAGTAAACACATTCATGAACACTGCTGAATGCTAGATGTATTGTATGGAGTCATGACGGAACATAGATGGAATTCCTGCTGGGGTGATTAGTGGTCAATTAATATGTCGACTTTATTAATATTGATTGAGCATTGAATTCCTGACCACCGTAGGCACAGATTTGCAGACAGCGAGCAATTGGTAGCTCGCAGTCCCTGCTAAGGTCATGTCTGCCAAGGCTGCAGGAATGTTCGAAATGCTGCGGCGAATGAAGGAATTCGGCTTTTATTTAGTAAAAGTCTGACACATCACATTCGTGTTTAGGGAATGCTTTACCTATTATGTTTATGTGGAATGCAATTTGCTTTAAAAGTGTTCCCGTTCTAAGGCAGAGCGAAAGAACGTGTCAGACTTTTACTGACTAAAACCACATCTGTGTCGTTCAGTTGCCCTTTACGTTCCAGGACTACGGTAACTTTGTCGAAAATTCCCGTGGGCTTTTGGAATGCGATAACGGCACATACATACACACATTCCTGAAAGTCGGACAGCAGCGGCAACCATTCTTAAATATAGTGAACTTGTTTAAAGATAGTTTCTATGATTTTATACGCCACTACATCGACAACCTAATTTCAGAAAAATAATATCTACATATATTGGTAGGCCCAGAAGGAGATGGCGTGACTAGTTGGACTTCTACCTAAAAGATTGTCCAAAAATAGCTAAGGACAGAGAACAAGAGTGGAAGAATGGATGGAAGACATTCCCCCTGCAGTGGAACTGATTCATACAAAAATATATATAATATTTAAATCTCCAATTTATCTATCATTTCAATTTAGAGGTGTGCGAAACACAGAGTATAGTCCCGCGAACCTCCATTGAAAAGGGAGAATCGTCCGATTGCCAGATTGTTGATTTACGGCGTTATGCAGAATTTCGAATTTATTACTTCCATTGTGGTGACACCGATGTGGCTACAGCTATAAACTTTTTCATTTGCTAAAATTGTTTTTCGTTCACTCGCCCTGCCGATGCCCCATGCAGATCGCACCTTAAATACCATCTCAATTTCCCATCCCATAACACCCATTTCTATTCCAACTCCTTCTCTTTTCATGCGGTACGATTGTGGAACTCACTTCCAGCTAAGATCCGTGACGCTAAAAGTGTATCTGTTTTCAAGAAGCTAGTCTAAGAACATTACCTCTCTACCATCTCGTAAAGTTATATTTTATAGATATATATTTTTATAATTTAGTTTATGTATTGTATCTATTTATGTGTTTTATATATTTTTATTGATATATATAATTATGTATATGATTTAATTTAGATAATATAGTATATTTTTAGTTTTTTAACTTATGTGTATACACTGTGTCTACATCTCTCATCCAACTCTCCTTTCGCAGGTCTGCTGGAAGAAATTTCATTTGAAATAAGCAGTATCTTTTTTTATTTTTTAAGTGTTTGTGTGTACATAAATAAATAAATAAATAAATAAACTAAAAACACAGGGGTCATGAAGTGCCAAAACGTCAAATATTCGAGCGAGAAAGAGGGATGGAACTATACACCCTACATAGCTCCATTCCTTCACCAGTTTAGTTTAGGTCGTCAAATGGAGCCTCTTTCTTTCAGATGAATGAAAATGTGGTAGACCATGAATGTTATCATCATTTCAGCCGAAAGACGTCCCCTTTTGGATGTAAGCCTACCCCAAGTGTCGCCACAATTATCGGTCCTGTGCGTCTCGTATCCATCGTATTTCACCAGGTCCATTCGACGTCCACAAGGTGCATCGATCCACCTTGTGGGAGGGCTTCCAACGCTGCGTTTTCAGGTACGAGATCAACACTCCAGAATCTTTCGTCCCCATCGACTATCTGTACTGCGAGTAATGTGCTCTGTTCACTGACACTTAAGTTTGGCTATGTCAGTAACCTTGGTTCTCCAGCTGATACCTTCATTTCCGATGTGACCACGCAAGGAAACTCCGAGTATAGCCCTTTTCATTGCTCTTTGGGTGATTTTAAGTCTTCTGATGAGGCCCATGAGGACAGTGAATGTTGTACGCTCTTTTATAAAAATCTTTCCACATTTCTCGCAAAAAGCGAGCCAACAAAATCTGCCACTAAAATATTTAGGGCCAATTAGCAATCACATTCGTGAACTCTGGTGAATGCTAGACGTAATATGCGGAGTGATGACGGCACATAGGTGGCATTCCTGAGGGGCAGGTAGCGAGTAGCGACAATAATAACAATTAGCGACGTAGGGTTGTGCGCTAATTTTGCGGTCTAATGACCGACATACCGGAGTCAGGACCGCAGGGTCGGATTTGGGGAAGGCATATTTTAGGGGCGGTGTTCGAAAATAAAGTTTTTATATTTTCAATAGGTTTTTCATTAAACTAAGTACTTATGATTTTATTTCTGGTAGGGAATTATGAAAACGCAGGGTTGTAAGGCCTCCCACAAGGTGGACCGATGACCTGATGACAGTCGTAGGAATGCGGTGGATGCGAGACGCATAGGACCGTTCGTTGTGGCGACACTTAGGGGAGGCCTATGTTCAACAGTGGACGTCCTTCGGCTGAAATGATAATGATGTCGTGTCAGAATTCAACTGACTAAAATCCGTTGCGTCCTATTGTCATGGTCATCCTTTCAAATGTTCAAATGTTCTCTAAGCGTTAGAAGGTATATCGGCCTTACTGGACCCCTTCAGTTTTGCTGACATCTCTTTGAGGTACGTGTGCAACAATACGCGCCGTTGACGATTCAAGCTAGGTCCGGACGGTTACCGGACGGCCAGACGGCGAGCTACCCATTACTCGCCGTCCACTAGCCTACGGTGGCTGCAGATCGGTATCGGGTTCCCGGCGGTTGGGGCGTGGGAGCTTCTCCCTCACGCGTGCTGCCGCCGCCTTCGCTAGCATTATTGCTTCACAGAAGGAGGCAACCGCCTCCCATTCCTCCTCGCTCCGGACCATGGCCTGTACCAGGGCCCGAGAGATCGTTGCCACCGATAGCCCCCATGAGGACACGGCGGCCCAGGCTACCCAAGCGGGGCACACCTCCACCGTATGCATTCACTTTACGCTACGCTACGTTCCTATTCACCCCGTTTGACGGTACTTTGCGTCCGTAATGCTGTGGCTACATTATCGAGAATATTCGCGTTATCGCAACAAATGTGGCCGGCCGAGTAGTTCGCCGAATCCCAAAATATTCGGACGAACGTATGATTTTCGACACTTACATAGCCGCATAGACAGGTGATTGGCCACTAATGTAGAACATCATGTATAGCCATATACTACATAAATATTCGTGCGATAATTTAACCCCAGTGTATACCACATACATCGAAGGACTGGAACAATTTGCCTGCTGCGGTCTTCCCTTCCGATTAAAATTTTGGTGTTTTCAAGGCATAAACTTAGTGCATTTCACCACCAACGATTGCATCACTGCTTACTATCAGGTGGGAACGCAGTCAAGCACTAATTTATATCATTTAAATATAATAATAACAACCGACATTCACTCGGGCAAAATCAGTCCGGACTAAGCGTTTCACTTCGTCGTTTATACCGCGTACATCGAAAGACTGGTACAATTTGCCTGCTACGGTCTTCCCGTCCTACTATAATTTAGGTGTCTTCAAGGCTAGAGTATAGGCTCTTAATAAACTAGTGCGCCTCACCAACAACGATTGCATCACTGCTTACCATCAGGTGGGATCGCTGTCAAGCACTGATTATATCAATTAAAAAAAAATTGAGGGCACAAGTTAGTAGGTATAAAATAATTTCCAAAAAATATTACTTTAAAGCCATTTAAAAATATATAAAAATAAATTACCATTGTTGATGGGTTTCCCTGAAACTGAAACGATCCATTTTTATTAAAGTTCAAATATCAGAATATCTCTCTGTTTTATATTTCTTTTATTTTAGTATTTCAATGGAAAGGGAAAAACGTGCCTATCATTTTGCAAATGACGGGAAAAATGGAGTGTATGACTGAGTTTATTTTCTCGTGTGTGTCGAAATTGAAGGTTGAACTTGTATTTGTAACTTATGGTGGTGATTTATCATGTTTTGTGAAGGTAATGGTTTGAAATCACACAGAAATATGCTGAGCCACTTATGGTAGGAAGGTAATGCTTTTCGGAAATGAAAGCAACATATATAATAAGGTTTTGAATCAAGGCTTCCGGCCAGTATTATGAATCCCTTAGGATACAAACAAAACTTTTTTGCCCGACCTGGGATCGAAGCAAACCTAGGTCCCAATACTTGAAAATAATGTTTCTTTGCAATAAAAAACCAGGGCAAGGGCGAGTAGGAGTCGCGCACTGGGGGTTCCGTATAAACTTACCTATGAAAACACTTCGGTTCCCTATATATTGAGTTACAAAGATTTTTCCGAAACCAAAAAAAGTTTTTTTTTTTTTGTGGAGTTACTACAAATTTACAGTTTTCAGACTTTTTCCTATACTTGTGCTATGAGACCCTGCTTTATGCCAAATTTCAAGATTCTAGGTCAACGGGAAGTACCCTATGAATTTTGATTCCTTTGAGAGTGTCGAAATACACGTTTTTTGCGACATAAACGGCCGTATCTGTTTTACTCGTTAGCTCAAAAATTTGTTTTTTTCAAAGCTTCAAAGGACCGCAGACTTGAGTACATGGTTTTAATTTCAACTCGATACCTCCACGCGTTCCCGAGATAAAGGGTCTTGACAGACAGACAGACGGACGGACAACAAAGTGATCCTATAAGGGTTCCATTTTTTCCTTTTGAGGTACGGAACCCTAAAAATTAATGGAAGAATCAAGCAGACAGACAGACAGGCTAGGTGCGATAATGTGACACCAGGTTTTCATACAAATGGAGTAGGTCAACTATAAAACAATTTCTATGGAACACGTTATCTCAACATAGACGCATTGTCGCTGCATGGCGGTCAGAGTTCCGGCGGGATCTCAAGATGGAAAGGCGATAAAGACTGTCGCAGCCCAGTGCTGGACACGCCACAATTATCGCGGTAAGTCCCCTCTTTGAGGAGTGCCTGGAAAGACAACATGGGCGTCCTTTCGCATGACGCAAGTTCTCACCGGACATGGTCAATTCGGGAGGTTCCGGCACCGGATTCGTACGGAAGAAATATTCGGGTGTCACCATTGTGTAGACCGCCCGGAAGACACGATGGATCATACGGTAGAAGTGTGCCCTGCCTGGGCAGAGTACCGCCATGTCCTCGTGGGGGGCAATCGGCGGTAGCGGTCTCTTGCGCCGGGCCTTGTACAAGCCATGGTCCGGAGCGAGGAGGAGTGACTGGCGGATGCCTCCGTCTGCGAAGCAGTAATGCTAGCAAAGGAGGCAGATGCACGCGCGAGGGAACGGCCCTCACGCCCCAGCCGCCGGGATTCCGATCCCGATTTCCAGCCACCGTAGGCGCAGGCTTGCGGACAGCGAGCAATGGGGAGCTCGCCGTCCGACCGTCCGGTAACCCTCCGGACCAAGCCCAAATAGTCATCGGCGCGTAGTATTCGACACGCGCCTTAAGATGTCAGCAAAACCGTAGGGGCCCAGCAGGGTCGAAGCTTACTGGGGCCAAGGGTTGTGCGAAAGAGAACCCCGGGGCCCTGGCACGAAGGCAAAAAAGGAACAGGAGTGGGTTTTAGTCAGTAAAAGTCTGACACGCCTTCGCGCCCCGCCCAAGGGTGGGTTTTGTCATTAGATGATTTCCCACCTAAAAAAAATGACGCATTGTCACTGATGAGGTCCAACAGGTGGAATTAGCCTGTTTTAACAGAATATTTGCAGAAAGAGAGTTTTTCTAATTATTTATTTATTATGGGCTTTATTAAAAAAAAACTGGGCAAGTGCGAGTCAGACTCGCGCAATTAGGATTCCTTACTAACTTACCTATGTAAACCCATTCCCGGAACAAATATCTGTAAGCCAAACAAATATTTTTTCCGTGTGAGAATCAAACCTGCAACACTCAGCGCAGCAGCCAATCGCTCAACCACTACGCCAATCGTGGAATAAAAAGTGATTTGTGTCATAGTTATGTCGAAGTATCTATCTAAACGAGCGGTTCTCAAACTTTTTTGCTAACGGAACCCTATTGGAAGGCAAAATATTTAACGGAGCCAGTTAATAAAAAAAATAGTTTACGGTCAATATTTACTTTTAATGGGTTGTCGTGATCATCATCATCATCATCATCATTTCAGCCGAAAGACGTCCACTGCTGGACACAGGCCTCCCACAAGTGTCGCCACAATGAACGGTCCTGTGTACCGGAAGACGTAGCGTTAGAAGGCCTCCTACAAGGTAACGGTTGCGGAAGTACGATGGATGCGAGACGCACAGGACCGTTCATTGAGTTGTGATAGTATCGATTATTTCCTATACATCGTAAAATCTAATGAGAGGTATGACACTGCTTTTTATTTATTTAACAATTAAACAACAATAGAAATAATTAGGAAAAAAGTCTAAAGAAACCTAGTCTTTATTCTTTCTTCCTCATTATAACCAGTAATCAGAAACGTTTATTTCAAATAGACCAATTACAGGCACTTTTGAATTGTCAGAATGTCGGTCAGTCAAAAAAAAAAAAATACAAGTGAATCTAAAAGCTAAGTGTGCTAGCTAGCAGTATACACATGGACCCGCAAAGAGGCTTTGAAGAGCCCTAGGGTCCCGTGAAGCACACTTTGAGTATGACTGATCTAAACTAAAGACGTTTAACAGCACTTCTAGAAGCAGAGTTTTACCTATAGTGAAGTTAACAGTGTTCCTAATATCTCTTTAAACAGTTAGGTACATTAGTCCTGTCTACTTATTATGTGTAGCAAAGCATTCCAAACAGACACCAAACACCCATAACGAAGCTCTTAATACAGCCTCTAGTATCAAATAGCATTTCGGCAATAATTGTAACTCTGCCTACCGTTAGGATCATAAGCTACTTGATGCTTTTGAGTTTGTTGCATGCAACGCAGCGGAATGAACTACCTAAACTTGGCAACATGTTATAAACAACGGTTACTTGTTAGTTACAGCTTAAATATTTTGTTAATGCTTACTAGCAATTTGCTATAAAAAAAAATAATCTCTCAATTTTGGTATAAAAAAAAATAATCTCGTTTTTTTTTTCAATAAATATGTTCAAAATCGAGCTGCGGGATCGGATTATAGATGGCCGATGGGGCCTAAAGGTTCTGGAATGGCGACCGTGTACCGAAAGATGCAACGCTGGAAGGCCTCCCAAAAGGTGGACTGAAGACCTTTTTCGGCTAAAATGATGATGATGAATGACATTATACATTAATATTATTAAAAAAACAGGTGTATATAAAAACTTACCTAACCTAAAGTTACATACATACACCCCTACGTACATACGTATTTACACCCCTGTTTTTTAATAAGCACAAAATAAAATGGGGCTCTAGCGTTACTGATCATATTTTTATATTCAAAAGTAAAAAAACCGAACAGATCCCAAAATTTTCCACGAAAATTTGTTATAATAATTGGTAAATTTCATAATAGAATCAATCATTCATAACAATTGCTACTAGAAAATACTACGCGCAGTGTTTTTTTTCCATTTTGATCGTAATTTATTCATTCATAATCAATAGCCTGTACAATTTTCCATAAATTGAGTGATATTTCGTGATGTAAACAAACGCTAATAGCTTTGCTGTTTATGAATATTATTTGTTGAGACTTTACTTATATACTTAATTACAAGACCTTTTCTATAATAAGCCCTTTAAGTATCTATTTATTTACTAATAAGAAATTAGTGGTGTATATGTGCGTGTTTGTGTGTATGTTTGTTACTCTTTCACGCTCAAACAATGAGCGAATCTGGATTAAATTTGGCACACGAGTAGATCATGTCCTAAAACCTATTCTATGTCCAAACATAGGATACTTTTTAACCTAGAAGTATTCTGATAATTTTTCATACGAGTGAAGCCGTTGGTAGATGCTAGTGTCTATAAATAAAGCATAATGCACGTGCGAAACCAAAAGAACCTACTAAATAGTAAACAATGACAAACTATTTCTTTAATGTTACCATTAATTCACTTGGTACTACATATCCATATCCCCAACAAGATTAACCTAATAGAATTAACATAAGGACTCAATTCACACTTCCCTGGCCCCGTTAGCTATCGCATACGGGCTTCGTCCATGATTCCGCTGTTTTGCACAACCAAATCAACACATTACCGTCCGAAACCAGTGACCTATTTTCATGTTTGCGCTACTCATTGATTGAATGCATGCTCTGCAATGTAATTGAGCGTGTATGTAAGTTATGGTGAAGTTGGTGTGCTGCCTGAGATTACTGAACGTTGTTTTTGACTGCAAATTGTATTGGACCTTATCAAAAAACTGGACAAGTGTGAGTCGGACTGGCGCACTGAGGGTTCCGTACAAACTACAATTCCCGTTTTTTTTATGTTTGTGACGTAGGTAACAACAAATTTACTGTTTTCAGATTTATTATATATACATTCTCTTGCAAGCGTCGCCACAACGACCGATCCTGTGCGTCTTGCATCCACCGCACTCACGCGACTTCCACCAGGTCGTCGGTCCACCTTGCGGGAGGCCTTCCAACGCTGCGTTTTCCGGTGCGCGGTCGCCACTCTAGAACCTTTCGGCCCCATCGACCATCCGTTCTACGAGCAATGTGCCCTGGCCACTGCCACTTCGGTTTGCCGATTTTGGTTTAAAGTTTATTTTTTCCCAATTGGGTGCGTTGAAGCAGAAAACGGAAAAGTAACCGTAGTGTAGACATTCAAGCTTCACGTAGGTACAACAGTAGTACAAAGGTAGCCTTAATTAATGCTATAAGTGTCTCCAAGTATGCAGCGGATTATATAGCGTACGCTAACGTCATACATGCGAATCTAAATATAAATAGTCTCCAATATTGTGACGTTCAAGTGCTGCGATCTAAACGATATGAAAATTTCGTTTTGTTATTTATCTTTTACCAGTCTAACTGATAAACTCAAAATAATACATCACATTTTGACTGATATCTTCGTTCGCTAAAGTAAGACTTCTACCAAATTCATCGGTTTTAACAATATCAAATAGTTTTCAGTCTATTTTTAAAGAAAACTCATCAATCTATCTAATAAAACGTATAAATCGTGTCACAGAGAAGTGATAAATGATGTGTGACTGATGTCTTTGGAAAAAAAGATAGGTTTATCTCCGTTTTTTGTAGATAAAAAGGTATTTTTTACGTCAAAAGGTTTGTAAGCGCTTAAAAACTCCTAGCGATGATTCGACACAAAATAGAATAAAATAATAAGAGAAAAGGTGTTCTTTTCTACTAAGTGAAGGCTTTCACGTGGGATTGTAAACGTCCCAATAAATTATACTTATCGGCACTGACAAATTTTTGAACTGAAGAATTCATTAATTTAATAAGTGTCTCAGAAAAAATCTGTCACATTTCATTGATCAACTTAATAAAAAATAATTTGTCAAAAAGGTTTAATAGAAATAAAATAGGTGTGTTTACTTTTGACAATATACTGCGAAGGAACATAGTACTTTATATATAATGTAATTTATTAAGGTTATTGTAAACTGGACATAGAATTTAAAATTAATTTATGGAATTTACTAATTTGTGGCCAATCAAACTTTGTCGAGTTTACAATAACCCATTTATACTTTTTATTATACCTAGCTATTGTGTTCAACATTCTTAATTATACGTGCAAATCATAAAAGGATTACCTTGATCTGGCGACATTACAGGATGGTCTTCTTTTTTAAGGTGGAGAAATCATCTAATAACTTCATCCGGTCTTTCCGGAGACTTTTACTGAATAAAACCACACCTATGTTCCTTCTTTACCCTTGCGTTCGTTGCGTTGAAAGTGGAGCCAGTGACTGAAAAGTTGAAAGGAAATCGTTTGTCTTGGTTGATCATGTAAAGAGGAGGGATGAAACGCATGTTACTAAAAGAGTTATGAGTTTACATGGATGGAGAGGGAGAGGGAGACCCAAGAAAAGATGTATGGATTCTAAGAGGAGTGATATGAAAGAAAAGGGAGTTAGTGATAGCGTGACGGGTAACAGGACAGAATGTAAGAAAAAAACGTGTTGCGCCGACCCCAAATAACAAGCGACAGGGGCAGGAAGATGATGAGATTTGTTTGGAGGTTCATAAAGTTTTTTGGCCTTATTTTCAAGGAACTAAAACCAATCCTTTTAAAACTCTAAATTCCTTTTTTATACTATATTACTACTACGTATATAACATTAGTTTTAGTATATGCGAAACCCGAAACACGTGTCTAGTATTTTTCTATAAAGAATCGATGTACAAAATTTCATTACTATATCATGAAAAATCACTAAGTTATAAGGTTGTTATGTTACCTGGTTGTTCGCACAAATACATGGTCATAGGGCCATCCGGGCGTCTAAGGGTTATCTTGCTCCCGTACCCAGCTGTGTGCTGGCACCTAATGCCCGCTATGACTTGTGTAGTACCTACTTAGTGTTGGGCACGCCGTAATTATGGCGGTAAGTCCCTTCTTTGAGGAGTGGCTGGAAAGGCAACACGGCGTCATTACCTTCCGCATGACGCAGGTCCTCACCGGACACGGTAAGTTCGGGAAGTTCCTGCACCGGATTCGTGCGGAAGCGACGCCCGGGTGTCGCCACTGTGTGGACCGCCCGGAGGACACGGTGGAGCATACGGTGGAGGTGTGCCCCGCTTGGGCAGAGCAACGCCGTGTCCTCGTGGGGGTAATTGGCGGCGGCGATCCCTCGCGCCGGGCCTTGGTACAGGCCATGGTCCGAGGCGAGGAGGAGTGGCAGGCGGTCGCCTCCTTCTGCGAAGCAGTAATGCTTGCAAAGGAGGCGGCCGATCGCGTGAGGCAGCGGTCCTCACGCCCCAACCGCCGCCGGGATTCCGATCCCGATTTCCGGCCACCGTAGGCGCGGGCTTGCGGATGGCAAGCAATGGGTGGCTTGCCGTCCGACCGTCCGGTAACCGTCCGGACCAAGCCCAAGTCGTCAACGGCGCGTGCTGTTCCACGCGCGCCTCAAGGAGATGTCAGCAACTGTAGGGGCCCAGCAGGGTCGAAGCCTACTGGGGCCAAGGGTCTGATTCTGAAAGGAAGACTCGGCCCTGGTACGAAAGGCAACGAAGGAACAGGAGTGGGTTTTTAGTCAGTAAAAGTCTGACACTATCTCTCGCCCTGCCCAAGAGCGGGGGATGTCATAAGATGACTTTCCCACCGAAAAAAAAAAAAAAACCTACTTAGTGTCGGTGGTGTCCAACTTGTGACCTTTTTTTAAATATTTTTAGGAAAAAATATAAAATGGTGTAAAAAATATTGAAATCGATCCAGTTACTGATTCTGAACAAACGATTTTCAGCTGTTTTGCATATACTAAAAATAATGTTGTATATTCAAATTTTTATGTAATTCTTGTTTTGTAAATAATACTTTTTTTTATTTTTTGTCTTCGCCATATTGTCTTTCCACTACCATAGCTTGACTGGTAGAGAATGTCTAAGGCCACCTTGAAGTAAAAAGAACTTGTTGCACAAAGAAATGAATAAAAAAATTGGCGTCCCAAATCCGCCCCTGCTAATCATCGCACAGGGCTGCCGTCCTCGCATATACGTTTAATTAATTTTAAATTTACATGTAAGGGTTGAAAAAGATACAACATTCAAGTTTGCGAGCAGAGTGGCTCGTTATTTAATTACTTACATTTACAACAAGTTTACCTACAGATCTGATTTTAATTATACAGGTAATTTTGGGTAGATTATGGTGAGAGATTGTTTTAATTTTATTTTTCTGTCATTTTTAATGTTATTTTGTTTTGAGCATCTGTAGAAATTCATTAAAAAAAAAAACTGAGCAAGTGCTATAAGACCTTGCTTCATGCCAAATTCCAGGGTTCTAGGTCAACAGGAAATATCCTATGAATTTCGATTTCCTTGAGAGTGTCAAATTTACGTTATGAGTATTTGCGACATAAACGGCCGTATCTTTTTATTTCGTTAACTTAAAAGTTTTATTTTTTCACAGCTTCAAGGGACCGCAGACCTCAGTATATGGTTTTAATTTCAACTCGATACCTCTACGCGTTCTTGAGATAAAGGGTCTTGACAGATAGATAGACAGACGGATGTACAACAAAGTGATCCTATAAGGGATCCGTTTTTTCCTTTTGAGGTACGGAACCCTAAAAACGGTGATCTTCTGGATTCGGTAAGGCCTACTGTACACGGACGCATAGCTTCTTAGACGCGTATTTGTCACGTACGCTAGATGTACAACGTGAAGCTTACATACAAAACTAAGGAACTCTGTCCACAGCAACGTCGTGCCGTCGTATCGCTGCCGCTTCGTCGACATAGTTCCATAGGCGTACTGTTGGGGATGGGGATAGGTCTGTTGAGGGATGACCATCCATTAGGCACATACCGAGGCTCCTGCGTGCCTCGCAGGGTACGTTAAGTCGTCTCCGTCGGTCGGTCAAGCTGCGGGAATGTTCGAAAGAGATACCACGGCCCTGAAACGCAATGAGAAACTGATGGAACACAGGTGCATCTAACTATCTGTAAGCCACACAAATATTTATTTAGATTTGTGGGAATCCGATGGATGCGAGACACATAGGACCGTTCATTGAGACGTTACAAACGCGAGCCTAACAATATTTAAAAAAAAACTGTTACTTATAATATTTTTTTATTCAATACTAAAGCTAGAACTACATTAGATCGACGCACACGTGTAACACACCTGATTTATTCGTAGAACGACGTTGCGTGGCGTCAAGTGTAGCTCTACAAGTCTAGTTTCCATATAATATGTGTGGAGACCGTCGTGCCCACAATGACGTGTGTGGCACACGTGTGTGCAGTGTAATTCTAACTTAATTTCCCCTTCAAAAGGAGAAAAATCGTAAAAAAATATGAATCAACGACAAATGCGAAGGGATCGCTGATCAAACTTTACTATTCTTTAATTTAATCATCATTTTTATTTAACTACCAATACACGTCAACTAACGCTATAATAAGGAGGGCTGGGCGCAATAAATTAATGTAAACAACACATAAAAGTTGATCAACTTTTATTGTTCAAGGGTGTTAAGAACGTTGACCCCTAGTCAAAACATGTCACAGACGTGGGACTTAAGAATTCCATACATATATTGACGTGTCAAACAAGCGATGATCGTAAAATAAAGGATCAACTTGGTCCTTAGAAGATTAATTACGAATAATAGGGGCTTAAGAGTGTGTTTCCACTAATGCGGAGCTGAGCGGAACGGAGAGGAGCGGATCGTGAATTGGCCAATCACAGTGCTTGAAATCTCCACTCTGCATCAGTGCAGACAGACTAAGTCAAATTCAAACTCCAAATTATTTTATTTCACATAGGTTGACGTTTTATAAGTGCTTATACTTATAAAATGTCAAAAGGTAGCGCACGGTTCCAATCGGTCGGTTCCTATGGAGAAGAACTTGCAAAAACCCCGGAATACAAATAAAAAAATTAAAAAATTCTACGATATTTCTATATTACAATATTAATATGTATGACAGGACAGTGTACACCGGTCAACTTTGTACCCAAAAGCACAATAAATATAATAGGTAATCTATGTAAAGCGGAGTGGAACTGAGCAAATAAGCTGCTGAGGAGCTGCTGAGCTGGAGCGGACCAAATAAAGAAAGAAAGAAAGAAAGAAAGAAAACATTTATTTGGGACTCGCACAGGACAAACAACGATAAAATAAAACAAGAAAAAAAAAAAGTAATACTAATAAAACATATAAGCACATGGTTCTGAGCCGAACATAATGGAGTCGAGCAGGCGGTCATGCCGAGCAAAGAGCATGAAGCGGATGGTAGCTCAACTCCACTCCACCCCGCATCCCTTTAACGGAAACACTTTTATTTATTTATTTTTAAGACTACGGCCGCTTACATAGTTTGTTCTGATTTAGTGCGAAGAAGAATTATGCTGAGTAGTTCAATAGAACAATTTGCTATGTTTGCTAAAAAACCTAGGAATGTCATTAATATTACGCCTTATGTTCAATGGTTAGAAGAATTGAATAGAATAGAATAGAAAAACTTTTATTCGGGACAGACACAGCACAACGGCAGCCGCTTCACCGCTCCGCTACGCCCAGTTCCGCTACAATGGAAATGGCTACATATGGCTGTTAGTGTTCTGTGATCCCCTTGTTTTAAATGTCTTCAGATGTAAGTCAGGGATTTCATTGGATTTAGCTACCAGCTGTTCACATTTCTTTGAAATCTTATTCTCTTCATCATCATTTCAGCCGAAAGACGTCCACTGTGAGACATAGGTCTCTCCCAAGTGCCGCCACAACGACCAGTCTTGTGCGTGTCGCATCCATCAGATTCCCACGATCCTCACCAGGTCAGCGATCCTCTCCGTGGGAGGCCTTCCAACGCTGCGTCTTCCGGTACGTGGTCGCCACTCTAGAATGTCCCGCATACTTCTAAAAGTTAATACTAACTCTGGAAGAGAATTTTACTCCTCATTCGACGATGGGGTCGAAAGCTTCTGGAGTGTTGACCGTGTATCAGATGACACAGCTTTGGAAGGCCTGTTCTGGAAGGCTGGTTCGGGTTACCTCGGTTACCTCGGTTGTCCTGCGGATATGTTCATTTCTGATCCGACACGCAATGAAACTCCAGCCTTTTTCATTGTCCTTTTTTATTAGACGTATAGTTCTCAATAAATACCCCTAAAGATGACATCAATTGATCAACACACCCAGGGGCGCCGACTCTGTGGGTGCTCAGGGGCTCAAGCGCCCAAGAGGAATAAACAGTGGGTGCCGAGCACCCCTGAGAAAAGACATCAAGAAACAGATCTGTAATCACCTTTTAGATTACGCATAAATTATAATATTTCTTGATACTAAAAACTAGTTTCATTTTATATTTTTATCAAACATTTTTAATTAAATACGCAGTATGTAAGTAGGTCATTTATTTATTTGTCCGTCGATCAGTGTGCATTTCTCTTCTCACACTTCGCGAATTTTCGAGTCCTTGATGGATTCGAAAATTCGCGAGCATGAGCATGAGCACCCATGAGGATTTCTAAAAGCCGGCGCCCCTGAACACACCCCAACAATTGTGACAGTAATACGAAGAGAGTTATAAAATAACTGAACAGGGGTATCGCATTACGTCCATACTCAATTAGGGACCGCCAATTAAACGACCGATTTTATACATCAATATAATTTTATGAGGCAATGCATACGATTCATTAAGCCATTATTAAGATTGCATTTGTACTATACTTACTGGACATTTTGTTTAATGAGTTAATTTTTATTATAGTTGAGTTTTGAATTGCTAATTAATGGATAAATTAGTTCATTAAAATATTTATTCATTAAAATCCGTAAACTTTTGATTGCTGCTCAAAGAGCATATTGGTAGGTACTCATATAGACATCAACCATGCAGTAAAATGTTGAAATATTGCATAACTGTAGGTAAATAATGAGTCACTCAGTAACTGACTGACTGACTCAGTGATTAAAGTTAAACAAGCTCTAACACTATTCTTTTGTTTTAAAAATGGTATTAGAGCTGGTTTGACTTGGCTTGACTACCAAAAGGTGTAAACAAAAACGGTCTTTGGTGAAAAATAATTTTATTTATTGAATAATATGCATTTTTTAGTTTCGTCCTTTTTTAAGCTGATTTCCATACAAGTAAAAATATTATTTTAGCAGTGGTGGCCGAGTTGTAACGGGCCCGACTTACGAATTTTAGGTCGCAAGTTCAAAACCAGCCAGGCTTACTTTGTGTCATTTCTTTCATCACCACTACTCTCAAAACGGTGAAGGAAAACATCGTGACGAAACCGGCATGTCCTAGAACCAGAAATTCGAAGAAATGTGAGATCCACCAATCCGCACTGAGCCCGCGTGGTAGATTACGGCCCATTCCCTCTCCTAGAGAGAGGAGGCCTGAGTCCCACCAGTGGGAACATTAAAAGGCTGATTATACTAAAAATATTATTAACAAATGTATTATTTGAACCATTAAAAATATATTTTTTATAAAACATAAAGGAATTATTTAATTTATAATATGCAACTAGTGACCATCTCCAGCTTTGCACAGGTATTAGAAATCTTTGAAATCGGCTTTCTTCTACTATAATAATATGCATGTATTATTTATACATATGAGCCGTCCTCATGAATCACTTTGTCTATCGGTGAAAACCGCACGAAAATACGTTTAGTTTGTTCGTCAATCGTGAAAATACAGATCCAGTCGATCTGTATTTTCTGTATTTTCCAGGCGGCGGGAAATTTTGTTTTATAATATCTAATAAGGCCCCTCGCCCAAGACGACTTTTTGTAGCGATGCTGTCGCGCACTTACAAAACGCGCTACAGCATCGCTACTAACACGCGTTAGTGGCATTTGCAAGCGCTATAGAAAAAATTCCAACGCGCTACAACATCGCGACAGTATCGATGCGAACGCGCTACAGCATCGCTACTAACACGCGTTAGTGGCATTTGCAAGCGCTATAGAAAAAATGCCAACGCGCTTCAACATCGCGACTGTATCGATGCGAACGCGGTACAGCATCGCTACTAACGTGCGTTTGCCGCATTTGCAAGCGCTATAGAAAAAAAGCCAACGCGCTTCAACATCGCGACTGCATCGATACGAACGCGCTACAGCATCGCTACAAAAAGTCGCCGTGAGCGAGGGGCCTAAGAATAACAAAATGCGATGGAATGGTTAAATTCATTCTAAGGCTGTCTCTAAGAGATTGTGCGATAAGACAACCCATTGTACACATTATGAGGTGTACAATAAAGTATATAATAAATAAATAATAATGGGGACATGGGTTATTTTGAGGTTACAAAGATCCCTTGAGATTTTTCAGCGATCCTTATGATAACTTCTAATTTCCATATTTTTTCTTTCCATTATGTCGCCGGCCTATTTAAAAAAAAGGTAAATAAGGTCATCAGTTACCTACTAACAATATGTCTTTTTGGTGGAATGTGGCATTACACCAAAAATACACTACTCCAAGTGTGGTGTGGAATACCTCAGGAAAGCACCAAGACAAAATAGTGCGAATTGAAGTGTTACTATCATAGTTTTAAATCATGTTTACTAACAAAATGATTAGACTATAAGTTATTTATGATACGGGTACATGCTGCCTGAAATAAATGGATTATTATTATTTATTTTGTTATTATGACTAAACACATTTTTTTATTATTGAAAGGCTCGCGTTTGACCAATATCTCACCTGATGGTAAGCAATGATTTAGTCGATGATGGAGCACACTTGTCTCGAAATAACCTAAGCTATTCACTCGTGACTTAACCTTTCGTATTACAGACACAATTAAAAAGTCATTTTGTCCCGCGTATATATACTGTCATACAACAGGTTAATTTTTGATTTACTAAAAGGGAATTAGTGTTCTGGAACTACAGGTAATTTAATGGTAGCTAGTAGGTTCATTCAAGATGAACCAAAGAACTTCAAAATCTCTGCATTGGACCCCAAAAATTCGCAAGTCCTAGTAATTCAAGTCCTCGCCCAGAATGAATGGGTACAGTCCTTCTAGCCATAAAGTGCGCACACTACCCAATGAAGTGCTATTTAAAGCTAACAGAAACAGTTTAACTTAATGAGATGGGAGCGAGTGTGCGTGACGTGCCCACTTTATTATATCTTTAGGATTGCGCACAGTTCAAGATGAGCGATATTTGGCGATAATATTGGCTCAGCCAGTTCACGGCCATATAATAAGCTAGGCTTACAGTAATGTCAATTTAAAAGTTAAAAATAGCTTTATTTTCTGTAATATTTTATCAGATTTATTGTACGGAATCCGGAGTCTATTGTTTGGAAAAAGCACTATAAAAGCTTTTAAATCACCCGGGTAAAAACCAAAAATACCTGTCCGTTTGTTTCACGAATGAACAACCTAGATAATGTATGTAAGACTTATCATCTCTATACGGTTTCAGCCAAAAGACGTCCACTGCTAGACTGCTTCACCAAGTGTCGCCACAATGACCGTTCCTGTGCGTCTCACATCCATCGGATTTTCGCGACCCTCACTAGTTCGTCGGTCTACCTTGTGGATGACTTTTCAACGCTGGGTCTTTAGGTACGTGGTCACCACTCCAAATCCTTTCGGTCCCATCGATTACCTGTATTGCAAGCAATTGGCCCTGACTACTGCTTTACACTTAAGTTTGGCGGTTTCACGTGCTATGTCGATAACCTTAGCTCTGCTGCGGATATCTTTATTTATCTATCCATTGGCCTTTGGGTGACACTGTTCTACGTGGCATAGGAAATTGACGACGAGAAAAAGACTTTTTTTAGCCACAGTCAACACAGAATTAGATTTGACTTCTCCATTGCCCTTTGGGTGACTTTTAACCTTCTGATGTGACCCATTGTGAACGATCGCCTTTCAAAGTCTATAATAACCGATGGCTAATATCAATCAATTCGCCTTGCGTTTTCCCATCCAAGTTGGGGTAGGATTCAAGTGTAATCGGATGCAGCTAAGGACAAGCATTTTTCATGAGCAACTGTCTATCTGGGCTCCACAATCCATACCTAGCCATAACCTGGCGATATTGGTGATTGAAGAAATCAAATTAGCCTTGGTAGAAAGAAAACTATATGAAGGAAACAAACGAACTTTGGCCATAACTGCTATGCTTAATATCAGTAGCATCGCTCACACTGTGTCACAAGCTGAACCAACTGGGCACGTAAGCACACGTGGTCACAATATTTACTTCAGGAACGCACTCTGCATATTCGGCTCCTTATTATGTCGCTTATTATATAGCATTCGGTGTGCGACAGGCTGTGATAGATTATTACGAGAGATTTTGTGCCGTTTTAAAGCTGTTTTTGCCTTTTACGGAATGTATTATGAATTGTAAAGAGGTTTCGGAGTGATGATGGATGGAGGGTTTGGGTAAACAGTGTAAAGTATTATTATATCAGTATAAGTTATAAGTAAGTAAGCCTCACAATGTGCAAACTCTAAAGTCACCTAAAGGGCAATGTAGGCGCGGGCTTGCGGACGGCGAGCAATGGATGGCCCGCTGTCCGATCGTCCAGTAACTATCCGGACCGAGCCCAAGTCGTCGACGGCGCGTAGTGTTCCATGCGCGCCTCAAGGAGATATCAGCAACCGTAGAGGCCCAGCAGAATCGAAACCTACTGAGGCCATGGATGATGCGAAAGAGATCCCCGGGGCCCTGAAAAAAAAATGGCAAAGAAGGAACGGGAGTAGGTTGTTAGTCAGTAAAAGTCTGACACTATTTCTCACTCCGCCCAAAAGCGGGGGATGTCATTAGATGATTTTCCCACACGGAAAAAAAAAGAAAAATAAATAAACCTAAAAGGCAATGAAAAGTGCTATGCTTGGGGTTTCCTTGCGTGATCGAATCAGAAATGAAGATATCCGCAGGAGAACCGACATAGCCAGATGAATCGCCAACCTTAAGTAGGGAATATTGCTTGCAGAACAGATGGTCGATGTGGCCGAAAGATTCTAGTAGGTCTCCTACAAGGTGGAACGAAATCTGGTGAGGGTCGCGGGAATCAGATGAATGCGAAACCCCCGGGACCGGTCGTTGTGGTAACTCTTGGGGGAGGCCTGTGACCAACAGTGGACGTCTATCGGATGAAATAATGAAGTAAATGATTTTATAAGTAGGTTCAATTGTCCCTTGGTCCACATCATGATAGATCTTTTTACTAGTATACATCCCGGCATCCTCAAAGATTTCAAGATAGGTTGCGATGGCTTACATACGGGAGCTGCTAGAACTAAATTATTGTTTCTTGCAACGCTTCACACTCGAACAGAGAATTACACGCCTTTTCGCGGTATCAATCAAATGTTTTGTGTTACCACACGCACACACCTCGCACAGGGTTCTTTGTGGCCACACTTGGGGGAGGCCTATGTCCAACAGTGGACGTCTTTCGTCTGAAATGATGATGATGTTGTTTTATGTGATAAAACTGCGTCTATCTTCAATACTAGATACTAATAAACTAGCTTTAAGGGGAAGCAATTTGAGATACATTTTCACTGTTTTTCATACAACCGCTTTTACGCGATTATGGCGTTATTACTCATTTTTCATTCGATATTTTGGAAACACAGTATCTTGTGGACATCATCTAGGCTTCTGTTGAAATCAATTTATAAATTTTTGTAACACTAACCCTTTATAGAACTCTGAAAATCTGCTATTTTGCACGAACTTTGTCTCTTCATAACTTACTCAAAATTTAAAAATGACAAATAAGTATAACAATAAAAACTTTACAAATTTAATCAAGATTCTAAATGACGACCACTTTTTTCAAAAACTTTTACGGGTTCAAAAAAAAAACACTTATTTCCTGGAACCAGTTTTGAAAAATATTCGAATAATCACGTAATTACCGAATGCTAACAGAGTTTTCAGACGTTATCTTTCTTTTTTTGCGTTGCCTTTTCGCCAAACATCGTGATGGATTGCGTTACATGAAGTAACAAGCTTTTAAACCATGTTCGACGTTGACGATAGGCGAGTGAAATAGGACCCTCTTATGGGATTAAGTAGAACTAATAGTAACTACTTTTGAAATTGTAATCAATGGTAAACCTGCGTTTATGTTAAATTCAATACTAAACACTGATATTCTTGCTGATCTACGTTGAGACCTAAGTACAAAGTAATTTCCATTATTTTCTACCTTTCTAGTGATCCTTTGTGTGTTGTAATGATATTGAATACATACAAGTGGAATAAGGTTAATCTGTATCTTACAAGCCGATTAGAATTGGATTAGAGTCACTCTGTTCCGACATTTTGTTAGTATTGTGGCTTAGTGTGTTAAGAGCTTAGAAATTAATTAATTTAACAAATGATGACAGTGGGTTTAATATTGAAAAACATTACTCATATAAATCTGGAATTTTTGTTTTCTTCTTCCCATCCGATTATAATGTGGGTGTCTTAAAGGCTAGAGTGAATAGGATCTTAATAAACTAGTGCGCCTAACCATCAACGATTGCATCACTGCTTACCATCAATCAGGTGGGAGCGCAGTCAAGCACTAGTTTATATAATATTTTTTTTTTTCTAAATTCGCTGTACAAAACAGAGTCTAGCAAAGCCATGATCGTAGGCGTTTATAGAAGAACGTGAACCCAGTGGGCTGTGTTCACCCCAGTATGATCTAGCGGTCATCACAGGATGTTGGATAGAAATTCCATGATGGACGCCAAAATACAGATAACTTCACACAAAAATCAGGTATCTCAGTTTCATTGCTTAAGATTGTACTGTGTTGTTAATGTTTATGTAATATCTTATTAATGTACAAAATATTTTATATTGGTTATAAAAATTAAATTATTTTTAATTTAAATTTGGTTTTATATCGATTTAATTTTATTTTAGAGTTGGTTTGATTTAATTTTAATGTCTAATTTTATATGTATTGATCACAATTTTTACTGTAACGGAATGTATTAAGAGTTTGCACATACAATTGAAATTCATCAATGCTACGTTCTCTCGCTCTTATTTTATGTGGAAAATTTTATTAGTTGTGTAATAAATGAGATAAATATATCATTTATTGAATTATAAATTCAATAAATTTACTGTAAAATTGTAATATATCACCGTTTGTTTTCCCAAATAAATAAAATAAAATTACAAGGGCCAGGCTTTTGTTTAGCGTGAATTAATAAGTAAGGATATGTTTTGACCTCGGGAAACCAGTGCATGTGAGCAAAATAAATAAATTGATCAGGAGCACAGAACAGATCGTTGCTCGTTTAGAATACTAACAGAATACATACCCAAACCTGTTTAAAAGAACTCTGCTAAAATAAGCAAATCGCACAAGAACAGTCGTTGTGGTGACGCTTGAGGGAAACCAATATGTCCAGCCGTGTGTCCAGCATTTGAATAACTTTCTGTCGAAATTATAATGATCATCACCATCAACTATAATATCTATATTTAGTTTTTATTTTTACTTTATTGAACTTGTTCTCACATGATAGCGACAAGAAACATGTAACAGAGATATGTGTAATTACAAAACATGATTGAAAAGAGTGTCCATGGAGTTTCTTGCACGTTCTTCTCCATATAGATCTACGCTTTGGAGTGTACAATTATCATATTTTTATTCTAACTGTCTGACTTTTTGACATTTTAAAAGTGCCTGTAAATAGTTTATTTGAAATAAAATGCTTTGAATCTTTGAATCATCATCATTCCAGCCAAAACACCCACCATCCAGTGCTTGGCCCTTCATTGATCGGATTCCCAATAACCTCATCAGGTTATTTGTCAAGTCAAACCTTGTGGGAAGCCTTCCAACGCTGCGTCTTCCAGTACACAACCGCCACTCAGAACCTTTCGGCCCCATTTACCATCCGAGCTGTGCAATGTGCCCTGCCTACTCCCACTTAAGTTTGGCAATGTTTCTTGCTATATCGGTAACTTCAGTTCTCTTGCGGATATTTTCATTCCTGATTCGATCACACAATGAGACTCGGAACATAGACATCTCCATGGCCTTTCGGGTAACTTTAAACCTTTTGAGGGCCATTGTGAGCGACTACATTTCAGAGATGGTAACGGACACAGGTCATCGACTTTTGTCTTCAGACACTGTGGTATGCTAGAAAATACCTCATAGCTTTCCGAACGCTACCCAGCCGAGACGGATTCGACGCTTGACTTCTTTCTCGAAGTTATAGACCTACCTAACTTTGTTTTTAGCTTGAAGAACGCTTAAAACTATATTTCACCGGGACACCATGGCGGCGCAACTGGTCGTACCGCCATGGTGTCAGCCCTTACATACTCTTTGGTGGGGGTGTCACTGGTGGCCGGACTGGCATCTGAGCTGGTCGCGCCACCAAATTGGTTGCTCAACCAAACTGACACCAGGTGAGTAACTCTCTATACAGCTGTATACATTTTGTTGGTAGCAGCGACTGGTCGCGCCGCCATGGTGTCCCGATGAAATATAGCCCTTAGGCATCGTTCACACCAAATGTATTTTCTTATACTGTAAAATAATGTATTGTGAGTTTGCTCACTGTCAGTCCTAGTGTGAACGTGCACTCAGTCTGCAGTATGCGTTCTAGAACGCGTTACTTGTGTGAACAAAAGAGTAAGCTTGCAACGCGTAGTACAATAATCGGCCACCGAGAGTCAGCGACAATGAACTACGTAATAGCGTATAGTCGGTTCGGTGTGAACGCGAAGTTAATATAATATGGAAAAGCGATTAACTGCGTAATGCCCCACACAGTCAACGGCCGACAATAGATACTTTTGGCTCGAACAATGCCTTATTGAGCAAGGAAAAGTAAAGAGACACGCATCATGCTCTAAGCTTTCTACTTCATGAAAAAAGCCCGCTATCTTTAGGAAACTATAGTTGTCAAGTATTTCCACAAAATCCTCCCTCCAACAGAACTGCCCGAGGCAATCCAGATAGCTCAATAACGTTAATGATACCGATAGGCTAGGTAACTGAATACAATAACAATACAAGCCACCCCTGAGTAAACTGAAACCGTCTGACGCGGTGAGGCTAGGAAAACAGCGGCCAATAAAGTATCAAGAGGAAATGCCATTATTATAATTTTATTATTTTTTTATAAACTAGTAAACACTGTACGGTAGGTGCAACTTACGAAACGAATACTATAATAAATACATACAAATAACCGATAATATTATTATGAGAAACGAATCCAAAAAATCAACGCTGTAATCAATGTGATGTGTTATGTCGCAGTCAAAACTTTGTTCAAAAACCATTTTTAACTGCAAGTAAACACTTTTGACCATGGGAATGCAAGAATAATGACAGAATTTCTCAAAAGGATGAGCTGGGGCACGCCACGATTGCAGCGATAAGTCCCCTCTTTGAGGAGTGGCAGGAGATGCGCCACAGCGTCCTCATCATCCGCATGACACAGGTCCTCCCCAGACATAATAAGTTCAGGATGTTCCTGTTCCGGATTCAGGTGGAAGAAAGGTCCTGATATCACCATTGCACGAACCGACAAGAGAATATGGCGGAGCATACAGAGGAGGTGAGTTCCACTTGGATGGAGCACCGCTGTGTCCGTGAAGGCGATCGGTGGCGGCGACCTCTCGCGCCGTTCCATGATCCGGAGCGAGAGGAAACGGGATGCGGTGGTGATCCTTCTGCAAAGCAATAAATAGATAATTAAACTATCACTTATGCGCGCGTCGCTTGTTTAATGGCCTACCGACACTATGTAATACAGTAATGACCACTCAGGGGTCAATGGTCGCTTGACAAACATAATTTTCCTGAATTATTAAGACGTAAGATGTTCATTTTAGTACAGTTTTACCAACGAAAATATTACGTATACCGTTTTCTTTTACCGTCACAGTTTTCTGCTGTTTTGTAACCACAGAATTAGGTCGGATTTATTCCGAAAAGCATTAAAATAATATTTAATGATAAACATTAATTATATTATACGAACTGTGCATCTCACATCCATCTGATTCCTGCGAACCACACCAAATCATCAGTCTACCTTGTGCACAGCCTTCCAGCGTCTTGGCGTAAGCCACTTTAGGCGTAGGCTTGCGGACGACGGACAATAGGTATCTCAACGTCCGGCCATTCGGTAACCCATCCGGAGCCCGAGTCCTTGACGGCGTGTAGTGTTCCATCCACGCCTCAAAGAGATGTCAGCGAAATCCATATTTCAACCAAACGAGAGAGAACCCATTAACGACCGCATTTCGGTTAACATGACACCAGAATATGAATATATTAAACTTGAGATCTATTTGATAATTCAATTTGGTCTTAAAACTCTCCCAATCTATGTGCGTTATTGACAAGAGTGAGCCTGTCTTGTTTGTAAAAAAGTTTTCACTAATTTCTAAATAGATTGCTGAGTGCTCGTATCATAGCTTTGTTCTGTTTTTATGTAACTGGTTGATAGATTCTTAGTTACGAAAAAATCTATTAGGTCCTGAATTTTATTTGGATCTGTAGGCCAATAGGTGGGCTTTCCAGTAGACACAACTTCACATTGCGTCTCTTTTATGGCATTCAGTAGTTCTTTACCTTTAGTAGTTGTTAGCATACGGTAGAGGTGTGCCCCGCTTGGGCAGAGCACCGCCGTGTCCTCGTGAGGCCGATCGGCGGCAGCGATCTCTCGCGCCGGGCCTTGGTACAGGCCATGGTCCGGAGCGAGGAGGATTGGCAGGCGGTTGCCTCCTTCTGCGAAGCAGTAATGCTAGCAAAGGAGGCGGCCGATCGCGTGAGGCAACGGTCCTCACGCCCCAACCGCCGCCGGGATTCCGATCCCGATTTCCGGCCACCGTAGGCGCGGCTCGCCGTCCGATCGTCCGGTAACTGTCCGGACCGAGCTCAAGTCGTCGACAGCGTGTAGTGTTCCACGCGCGCCTCAAGGAGATGTCAGCAACCGTAGGGGCCCAGCAGGGTCGAGGCCTACTGGGCCCATGGGTGATGCGAAAGTGACACCCGGGGCCCTGGAAAAATGGCAAAGAAGGAACAGGAGTGGGTTTTTAGTCAGTAAAAGTCTGTCACTATCTCTCGCTCCGCCCAAGAGCGGGGGTTGTCATTAGATGATTTTTCCACCCGGAAAAAAAAACCTTTAGTAGTTGTTAGTCTGGAGCCCCAGTACGTGATTTTTGCATTAAATGACATTAATATTAACTATCTATACTCACAATGTAACTATGAACATATGCCTATATACAAACGTGTATAAAAAGAATTCACTGAACATAAAAAAAAAATCATCAACGTCGATGTCAACGGGAACAGTGCCCAGAATTTTGGCAGCATTGCCACGTTGAATGGCAATGCTGATTCGTTGGCAAAAAAAGCCCAGTTCTCTTAATACGTGAAGATTCGACTGACTGTTTGCTAATGTGTCGAACGACTCGATGAGCACTCGGACCCCACGGCCCTTGTGTTTCAACCCCAAGCAACTCAATCATATATAACTCCCTATAAGGTCGTAATTGCGCCGCTTGAGGTTTTCTGTACCTGTAGCAGCCGCTCCAGCACAGCCCGCCGTATTCAGAAGAACGTGCAAGAGTGTCGACACATAAACTATTGACATAATATATAAATATATATGCCTATACATATTCATACATACGAAAATAGTAAATAAAACACGGACTAACCGCGTATCTTTTCTTACCATTGTTACACGTCAGTATTTTAAGCACCTACTGTATTTTTCAAAAACTAAACACGCTTAGGCATCGTTCACACCAAATGTATTGTCCGCCGACTATGTGTATGCTCACTGTAAGCCCCAGTGTGAACGTACACTCAGTCTGCAGTATGCGTTCTCACCAAACCGACAGTACGCTCTAGCGTAGAATGCGTTACTTGTGTGAACAACAGAGTAGGCTTGTTAGCGGTCACAACATGATTGAAAAGAGTTTCCATTTCGGGGAGTGTGCACTGGAATTCCACAATCTTATTCCGCCAAGTCCGTTCCATCACCGGACCACTAGACGTACGGCGTTGCGCCACCGGTACATGGTAAACATCCCACCCATAGATAATATAATTGTTGAAAGGCCTTTGAACCAGACATGGGCAAAAATACAAAGACACGGGCACATAGAGTGGAGGTCTGAGTCCCAGCAGTGGGAACATTGTATGACTCATTATGATTATGATATGCTTCAAACGAGACATTGCTGAACGGTTTTTTAAACATAGAACACAGTGCGATGACGGACGGTCAATATTTTTAAACATAGAACACAGTGTGATCACGGTCCCAGCAGTAGGAACATTATATGACTCATTATGATTATGATATACTTCAAACGAGACATTGCTGAACGGTTTTTTAAACATAGAACACAATGTGATCACGGTCGGTCAATATTTTTAAACCTACTCGTAGAACACAGTGTGATCACAGTCGTCAATATTTTTAAACATAGAACACAGTGTGATCACGGTCGATCAATATTTTTGAACATAGAACACAGTGTAATCTCGGTCGGTCAATATTTTTAAACAAAGAACACAGTGTGATCACGGTCGATTAATATTTTTAAACATAGAACAAAGTGTGATCACGGCTGATCAATATTTTTAAAATAGTACACAGTGTGATCACGGTCGATCAATATTTCAAAATGATATCGATATTATTAGGATTAATTACCAGGTGACGACGATAACACAAAAAAAAATTGGTATTAGTATTTATTAGTAGTTATTATGTTCATGAATTATAAACACCATCCAATACTTCAATTTATCTCCATTCCCGTCAGTCCTAACAGCCTCTAAGCATCTTGTTACTTTCAAAACATTATTCCCATTCATTTTCCCGGTAACCAAGCTGTAACTGGCAGACATAGATAGATAAATAAAATGAAGTGTCTGTCAATATTTGCAGTCATTAGCGGCTAAACGTCAATCCTACGCGCCGCCCACGCTCACAAACCTGTAGGACTAGTGCAGGGACGGAAAACCTTTTTTGGTGAAAAAAAATATAGGTACGGCCATAACGTGCCGCTAAAGAGTCTTGATTGGTGATTTATCATTGAAAATAAACACTACAAACTATTATCTTAACTCATTATTTACATCCCAAAATTCGTAAAGTAATCACAATCTAAACAGGTTTGTTTTTTTTAGGATTCTGTACCTCAGTCGGCAAAAATGGAACCCTTTTAGGGTCACTTTGTTGTACGTATGTCAAGACCCTTTTTGTTAGGAACTCATAGAGGTATCAATAAGAAATTAATATCAAATACTCAAGTCTGCTACCTCTTAAAGTAGTGTTAAATCAAACTTCTAAGGCCGTTTATATTTCATTTATGGTCTATATTTTGCTTGTAAGGGAATCAAAACACATAGAGGACTCCCCATCGACACAGAATCATAAAATTTAGCAAGAAGTAATACCATACATACGTAGGTATAGGGAAAATTCACAGAGTAAATGTGAAGTTACGTCACAAAATAATTACTTTGTTGCGATTATAAGCTTAAATTTGTACGGAACCCTCGGCGCGCGAGTTCAAATCGCACATTACCCTTTTTTTTATTAACCCCCGGCGGAAAAGAGGGTTGTTTTGAAGTGTGCAAATTTCTTATAAACCATTTAAAACTAGTAGGTAGACCAGGTATTTTCTTTTTTTTTAAAGCTAGATAAACTTCTTCACATTACGGTCCCCCAACTCAGGGTCGCTCATCTAAAAAATATTTATAGTTCTTTTAATAAAGTGAAAACGGCTAAAACAGTAATTTATTAACTTATTTTTTTACTTTTTAATAGTTTTATGCGCGGGGTTTTTTTTTTTACTTTTACCTAAGTTAGTGTGTTGTCTATTGTTGCTAATTATTTTCTAGCTAGATGCTAAGTAATCTTGTTTTGGCGTGTCCAAACTATATTGCCAAGTGCCACTAATAATTACTGGCGTGCCAAAGGTTTGCTATCCCTGGACTAGTGCAAGCCACTACCAATACCTGTGCTTGAGGTATATCGGTGGTTAGTTTATTAGATTGAAATAATTAATTGAATTGTTAGATATAGCATGTTTTATGAGACGGTCCAAGACTTGTATATTAATTAGGGAAATATTGTTGGTTTGTTTATTAGGACTTTGTAATTTATTATATTTGTCGTTTATACGTCATAGGGTACTTTTATTCCGGGAATACAAATAATTGCACAACCCGACGTACGGCGAGTATCCACCTTTACATTTTTAAAACCTCTACGGTCCGCACTAAGCGTTTCGCCTCATCGTTTATACCGCGTACATCGAAGGACTGGAACAATTTGTCTGCTGCGGTCTTCACGCCCGATTATAATTTAGGCGTCTTCAAGGCTAGAGGCTCCTAATAAACTAGTGCGCCTCACCATCAACGATTGCATCAATGCTAACCATCAGGTGGGATCGCAGGACCTGTCTATTAACAGAATTTTTAAATATACCCTTACTATTATTATTACTACTGCTTAACTTAGACAGTATTTCCCTATTAACAGTCTTACATCTCCTACTGAACCTTTCCAAATTGCAAAACGATACAACTACTTAAAAAACAATTACCCAGCAAGCTTCTATAACAATAATATCGTGATCATTGGACAAATGTTAATTAAAAACTGGAATTAAACTATATTTCTATGTTAGATGAGGAGATCTCCCACGAAGCTCGTGACTGGCTCATCGATGATCGTCACGCAAAGTAAATGATACGGTTTTTTTTAGAGTAACCACGAAATAATCTTGTCGTTTCTTCTCCATAGGAATAGGCTCTTAGGGGTATCCAACTTGACATACATTTTCACTTACAACCGCTCTTACGCGATTATGACGTTATTACACATTTTTCATTAGATATTTTGGAAATACAGTATCTTGTGGATATTATCTAGGCTTTTATTGAAATCAATTTATTTGTGTACAAGTAATCCAGTAAAGAGCTCTGAAAATCTGCTATTTTGCATGAACTTTGACACTCCTATATTTACTCAAAAATTTAAAAAGTCAAGAAATTATAACAATAGAAGCCTTGCAAATTTATTCAAGATTCAAAATAACGAAAATTTATTTTCAACAACTTTTAAGGGTTTAAAAAAAACACGTATTTCCTGAAACAATTTTTATAAAATATTCGAGTAAATCATGGAATTACCGAATGCTAACAGAGTTTTCAGGCGTCATCTTTCTTTTTTCGCGTTGCCTTTTTGTCAAACATGATGACCATGGTCGATGTTGACGATAGGCGAGTGAAAAAGGGCCCTCTTAATAAACTAGTGCGATTCGCCATCGATGATAACATCACTGCACACCATTAGGTGGGATCGTGTCAAGCACTGCTTTATATCATTTTTTTTTTAAAGTCCAATTGAAACCGTAGGTACACTTAATTTGATGAAATATGATTTACACTTTTGGACGTCAAATAATCGGAAGAAATGCTCGGGTGGAGGATAATAAATAATAAGAGGACACGGTGGAGCATAATAATAATATTCCACAACTATCACACAACGCCTTCTAGTCCCAAGCTAATCAGACCTTTTGTAATGAGTTCTAGATAAACATACTTTTAATTAGTAAATACATACATATTAGAGATAAATTACACCCAGACACAGAACAAATGATCGTGCTCGTCACACAAACATTTTTCCTGGTTGGAAATCAAACTTATGACCTCCACGCAGCAGTCAAGGGCTAGACTAACCACTAGACCAACATGCCAGTCAAAAGTCAGCATACGGTAGAGCTGTGTCCCGCAGGGCAGAGCAACGCCGTGTCCTCGGGGGTGTGAGAGGCGGCAACAACCTCTCACGCCGGGCCCTGGTACAAGCCACGGTCCAGAACGAGGAGGAATGGTAGGTGGTTGCCTCCTGACCAGCAGGGTCGAAGCCTACTGGGGACATAGGTTCGTTTCTGAAAGGAATACCCGGGGTCCGGATACGCCAAGCAAAAACAGGAACCTAGGAGTGAGTTTTAGCCAGTGAAAGTCTGACACGCCCTCCCGATCAAATAATAAAACGCCTGTTCCTTATGTACGATGATTCGTTTGTTATACCGGCATACTATTTTTATTTAGCCTAGTGCTTGACCTCCATCACACTTGAGGGTAAGCAATGATGTGGTCGACATTGGAACACGGCCCAGCAAGGTCGAAGCCTACTGGGGCTATGGGTTCGCTTTTGAAAGGAGCCGGCCGGCCCTGGTATGAAAAGCAAAGATGGAACAGGAGTGAGTTTTTAGTCAGTAAAAGTCTGACACACGCTTTCGGTCCGCCCAAAAGCGGGAGATGTCTTTAGATGATTCTCCCACCTAAAAAAAAGCTAGTAACAGTAGAAAACTTACCCAAGGAAACACATTCCCGGGATAATAATTGCTATTGTGATATTCCAGGACACGGTCTACCCGTGTACCAAGTTTCATCGAAATCCATCCAGCCGTTCGAGCGTGTAGAAGTAACAAACATACAAATATAAATACCCACAAACTTTCGCATTATATCAGTGTGTTTTCCGACTTTCACACGGGCGAAGCTACTGGCCAACTAGTGAGTGATAAAATCTTTATTTTTAAAACTAAAAGGATACATAATTCAGTATCTCCAGTTCCTCCGCTCATTCAGCCCATAACTGAGTAGCATTTCTCTCAATTCCTTGCGAGCCTAAAGATAAATACTGGGCCACTTTTATCTAAGAATCTAGGTCGTAGAAAATGAAGAGAATAACTGGATATTTCTTAGAATTGTTACATAACTTCACCGTGAATAATATAATAGAGCAATAAGTCTTCTTAATATAGCATAAGCAAAATCAGCCTTTTTAATGTTGCCTCTCTAGGAGAGGGAATGGGCCGTAATCCACCACGCGGGCCCAGTGCGGGTTGGTGAATGTTACGTCTTCGATTTTTTAGTTCTTGGACATGCCGGTTTCCTCACGATGTTTTCCTTCACCGTTTCGAGATAGAGAGTAGTGATGAAATAAATTACACAAAGTAATGCGCCTCGCTGGGTTTGAACCCTCGACCTACAACTCGTAAGTCGGGGCCAATACCACTCGGCCACCACTGCTCTCTAATATATCTTCTTAATATATTGTTTTAATATTACTTAGTAGGTTTACTATCATCTGCATCATCTTCCTGCCCTTGCTCCATGTTATTTGGGGTCGGCACAACACGTTTTTTTTTCCCTTTTCTGTACTGACACCGTTATAACTGATGTTATAAGTGAAAAAGTAAGTTTGTATGTTACCTTTTCAGGCCGAAATCAATAAACTGATCATCATAAAATTTTGCATATAATACGTTGTTAGGGGTACAGAAAAAGACAGGATACCTTCCACACTTTCATTCAGTAAATTTCATCCGGTAAGAACTTTTATTTGAGGACGCTAGGTGATGCTACGTGACTTTAGAATTATGACTGATTTATAATCGTAATTTTATAATGGTGTGTCCAGACCTGGCAAATGCGCCGCTCGCGAACCGCTCGCGAGCCGCTCGCGAACGGCTCGCTTGCATTTCGCGCGCGGCTCGTTTATACAAATAGAACCAAAAATTCGAAGACATACGTTGTTCGATCCAGCCCGTCCCTTGCTGCAGAGCGACGCCCTAAGCCGAGGTCCGTACCCCACAAGGGGTGCCCTTAGCGTGTAGTCGCTTAGTTTTAAGTTTAGTTAAGTAAGCCCTGGCTGGAGGCTTTGATTCTTGAATCGAGGCCGCCACAGGCAAGTCTGGTTAAGCAGCCGACAACCTCCTAGGTAGACCTGCGAGAGGCCACACACAAAAAAAAAAGACATAAGTGACATTCACCAATCCGCACTGGGCCCGCGTGGTGGATTACGGCCCATTCACTCTCCTAGAAAGGAGGCCTGAGTCCCAGCAGTGGGAACTTTAAAAAGACTGACTATACTAGAAACTTTAGTAGTGTTAAGATTATTTTTTTAATATTAGTGATACTTTTTGAGTGTCGATGTACCATTTTTTCTTCCTGCTAACTATTACCTAGTTAAATAGTTAGATAGTGGTCAAACGCGAGCCTACCAATAATAAAAAAAGCTATTATAAATGGGAAAGTGTGTTCGTTTATTTGACACATTTTCACAGTTTGACTGAACCGATCATCATTAAATGTAATAAACGTCCCAATATAATTCCAAGATGATTTTGAACAATATTAACAACAGTACAGACTAATAACACCAAAAACAATTTTAAATAAGATAATTTTTTTTTAGGGTTCCATACCTCAAAAAGAAAAAAACGGAACACTTAGAATCACTTTGTGGTCCGTCCGTCCGTCTGTCTATCTGTGTGTCAAGACCCTTTATCTCGGGAACGCGTGGAGGTATCGAGTTAAAATGAAATCTATATACTCAGGTTGCGATCCCTTGAAGCTGTGATAAAATCAAACTTCTGAATTAAAGATAAAAAGTTACGGCAGAGTGTCGAAATTCACGTTTTTTGTGACATAAAGTCGCAAAAACGTGTATTTCGACACTTTCAAGGGAATCAAAATTTATAGGATACTTCCCGTTGACCTAGAATCCTGAAACACAACTAGGTATAGGAAAAAATCTGAAAACTGTAAATTTGTAGTTACGTTACAATTTTTTTTTGTGATTCGGTAAAATCTTCGTAACTCAATTCGGGAATTGAACTGTTTTCGTAGGTAAGTTTGCACGGAACCCTCAGTGCGCGAGTCCGACTCGAACTTGCCCGGTTTTTTTTTTATACGAAATACCATGCATAACATGTAAAACTACATAAATAAGATAATTTACATAAAAAAGTGCTAAAACAATTACGTGCACGTCTCGGAAGGCTAACCTAGGCTAATTACTTTAAAAACTTGACTACGGTAACCTTCGGACGATAATTTAATAACTCTAACACCTACCTACGATGTGCAAAAAAGAAGTTGTCAAGAACAAGTTGGGTTAAACTTCGTGGGGTTCCGTAGTAACGGATATATCGCATCTTTAGAATGTAAATGACGTAAATCAAAATTTCTGTAACTTTTGATTTTGGCTATAGACCTTTAAAATCCTACTGGAACGACAAAGGTAACTAATGGGACATGAGGTTTAAGTCAGTAAAAGTCTGACACACGCTCCCTTTCGCTCTACTCAGTGCGGGAGAAGTTAATTTAATAACATCCTTCCCACTTTACTTTTAATTTATTATAATTATTATGTACCACGAAGGTAATTCTCTCTCTCTCTAAATCTGTATACATACATCTCTTCTTAAAAGAATTGTGTAGGTATGTGACTTTTTTTTCTCTCAGTAAGTCTGTCTTGTCCGAACAGTCAAGAGAAATACTGAAACTTTAAATACCGTTGTAGCGACATCTATGGCGCCTCATATGAACTAAACCACGAAATCCTGCATTTCGCAATTAGAGTTCTCCACGCGATTTGAACATAGACAACAGCTCGAAATGATCTATCGAGCAGTAAGTTGCTCAGATCAGACAAATAGGCTCTTAATAAACTAGTGCGCCTTACCATCAATGATTGCATCACTGTTTACCATCAGGTGGGATCGCTGTCAAGCACTGGTTTATAACAATAAAAAAAAACATCCGTCTGGTCGAAGGATCCTCTCTTTTCAACGGAGGTTTGCGGAACTTTACACTCCGTTCCATACCATCGAAAGAGTTTCTTTTTAGGTGAGAAATCATCCAAGAGGGCGTGTCAGACTTTTACTGACTAAAACCCACTCGTTTGTTCCTGCTTTGCCATGCGTTCCAGGGCCCTGGGGGTTCATTTTCACTTAACCCATGGCCCTAGTAGGCTACGCGTGACTACGCGCCGTCGACGATTTGGGCTCGATCCGGACGGTTACCGAACGACCGGACGGCATGCTACACATTGCGCGCCCGCCATCCGCATTCCAAAGCGTTTTGCTATTTGACTGCGGAACCCAACAAAACAGCAATAAAAATTATAAAATCGTGTCTTTAGATTAAAATGCTGTTTAAATCGTAGTAACAATGTAAGAATGATATAAATCACAGACGCACAATAATTAAGGGGGCCACAATGACTAATGAAGTCAGCAAAAAATTGCTGAATCGTATTTTGTATACGACAAAAAGTTGTCGATTTGGTGTAGATTAGTTGAGGAACAGATTGTATTTTATTATGCCTACGAGCTATGTTAATGGATGTCGTATTTTTAAGTGGGTAAGTAATAGCGAACGAATATGGAAAGGGCTGTTGTTGAAACTTTGGACTAAGCGTTTCGCTTTGATGTACGCGGTATGCGTACATCGAAGGACTGGAAGAATCTGCCTGCTACGGTCTTCCCGTCCAACTATAATTTAGGTGTCTTCAAGGCTAGAGTGAAAATAGGCTCTTAATAAACTAGTACGCCTCACCATCAACGATTGCATCTCTGCTTACCATCAGGTGGGATCGCAGTCAAGCATTGGTTTAAATCAATTTTAAAAAAAGGGCTATGCTCGGAGTTTCCTTGCGTGATCGCATCAGGAATGAAGATATCCGCAGAAGAACCAAAGGTTAACCATAGCGCGAAGAATCGCCAAACTTAAGTGGCAGTGGGCAGCATATTACTCGTAGAACGGATGGTCGATGGGGCCGAAAGGTTCTAGAGTGGCAACCGCACCACCAGAAGACGCAGCGTTGGAAGGCCTCCCACAAGGTGGACCGATGACTTGGTGAGAGTCGCGCGAATGCGACGGATGCGAGACGCACAAGACCGTTCGTTGTGGCGACATTTGGGGGAGGCCTTTGTCCAACTGTGAACGTCCTTCGGCTGAAATAGTGATGATGATGATGGCCATGACATTATAGCACATAGTACTTTTTATTCCGGGAGTAGATATATTCCTTTAGGATATGTTTTTTATTTACTATCATGCGAACAAAGCTGCTGGCAAAAGCTACATGTCTGTAATATATAATATGCATGAAGCTATATGCAATACCTTATTTATACGCTGCTTACTGAATATTAACATAATTATTTATAACACAGATAAACTAAAATGACCCTCTATAAAGCAAGCATTATCTCATAATCTTTTACCGAGTTCGGTACTAACGTATAAAAACTTAGATATTAAGTAGAGACGATGTGCTGCAAAAGATGACTGTGCAGTTTCTTTTAAACGAATAGTTACACTATTACTACGATTGGATTAACTACAGACGATACTACGAATGGATACTTAATCCGTATACATATACATATAGATATTTGTATATATCAAGCTGTCGTCGTGGGATGGTCCGAAGCAGTTACCGTGGCAATGGAACGCAAAGATCAGCTGGAGGAATATAGGTGGGCTTACCAGTGTACCTAACTAGGTGACCAACGGCCCTGGGCAAAAAAACTAGGGCCCCTTTTTTACATGGGGAATCATCAAATGACCTCTCCTGCTCTGTTTGGAGCGAGAGGGAGTGTCAGACTTTTACTGACTAAAACGAGTTGCCATGATTAAATTAGTGTTGCAACCTATTTCATTTAGATTTCGAAGGTGGGAAGGAATTTTTCGGTAGTTCAATAAGTGGTTTGCTAATCAAGTTTTACCCCCCCCCCCCAGCTTGGGGGCCCCGGGGCGCTGACCTGCCTAATCTTTCATCTTTCAGTAGCTAAGCCAGTGCGTTCCACCCAGATGGTCACTCCACTCATATGCTGACACGGTTGCTTCAGTCATTAACTGATTAAGCTAAAGGCCACGGCACTTTGCGGATGCGACCTGGATTCTGCACAAAACTAATCGTCAACCAGAGTAAGATCTGTTTTTACCAGCAGTAGTGAGGTCTAAACTGGTGAAAACATCGAGACATGACTTGAGGTAAGTTGCCTCTTCCTATCAGGCCGTCATAGTCGAAAACGAAGCTGCTAAGTGAAATCGTGACAGTCCCGATCAAACTTGGAGGAGTAGATTTCTCCATACAAATTTTGAACCTCCGTTTCATCCCCTTAGGGGTTGAATTTCGGAAAATCCATTTTTAGCGGATGTCTACACCCTATAAGCAACCTATCTGCCAAATTTTAAGTTTGTAGGTGTTATAGTTTCTGAGATTTCGTGATTAATTTCGTGAGTGGTATTTCGCTTTTATATATATATATATATATATAAAGATTATATGCACCTGGGTAATTCTAATTACCATCTATTCACATATCGTATTGCTAAATACCCTATTTCTTAATACGTTACTTATAATATGTTTGCTATCTCTAAAAGACACGTATCTACGAATTAATATTAATTTCTTTATCTCAGTTCAGGACATATTGAGTACCTATGTCGAATGTTTATCTTTTATCGTTAAATTGTTAGTGTCAACGAGGGAATGGGTCGGTTAGATAGCATTAAGCCTTGGTCTGAGTTTGTATTCTGTAAATAGTGCAATTAAATATCAATTTAATTGTCCATAAAAGTCTAAAGGTGTAAAGGCGTTTGTGAACTTACCTACTATCAATTCGTAGTCATAATTATCGTTTTTTGTATGGAGAAATCGAATCTCTTCTAGTTGTAATGTTTGTAAAAATCAAAGAAGCGTAAATTGTTTTTTTTTTTATAAAAACTAGAGTGCTTGATTGCGATCCCACCTGATGGTAAGCAGTGAAGCAATGGTTGACGATGAGGCGCACTAGTTTATTAAGAACCCATTCACTTTAGCTTTGAAAACACCCAAATTATAATCAGACAGGAAGACCGCAACAGGCAAATTGTTCCAGTCCTTCGATTTATACGGTATAAACGACATGGCGAAACGCTTAGTCCGGACCGTAGTGGTTTCAACAACGTAAGGGTGGATACTCGCCGTACGTCGGATTGTCCGATGATAGAAATGAGATGGCGGAATCAAGTCATGCAATGGAATTGCATGACTTGATTCCGTCATCTCATTTCGCACACTCTCCAAAATGTATCCTGTAACTACCGAAAGGCTGGCTACCCTACACCTGTGCTCAAGGCTTTGTAGATTGGACTTAACCAAATCTGGATTACCAGTTAGCCTCTTCGCACGCCTTTCCACCGAGTACAAAACTGCTAGGTGACATTTAGCAGCACCAGCCCATATGTGGCTGCAGTACTCCACACACGATCGGACTTGTGCTGTGTATAACATTAAAAGCTGTCCTGGTGTGAAGTACCGCCGGACCTTTGCAAGAACGCCGAGTTTCCTAGCAGATAACTTGGCTTTGGATTCAATGAACCGCACAAGATTAAGGTCTGAGGAAATTTCTACTCCCAAGAGCTGAACCGAGTAAAGCAGGAACTACATTAGAACGACGCGCACGTAGGCCACACCTGAATTGTACGGAGCGGCGCTTCGCGTGGCGTTGCGTGGCGTGTCTAATGTTGCTCTACAAATCTAGTTGCCATATAAATTGTATGGAGACCGACGCGCCCAGATCGGCGGACGTGGCCCACGTGTGCCCAATGTTGTTCTAAGAATTCAATTCAAAACTCAAAAAGAAATGAGTGGGTTTTAGTCAGTAAAAGTCTGACACCCACTCTTGCTCCACCCAAAGCGGGACAATCTATCTATCTATCTATTAATTTGAAGATTTTCCACGCAAAAAATGGGTGGGTGGCTTGTAACCATTATAAACAAAACATTACTAAAGCTGGTACTAATCTTAGCCACGTGTGCAGCCCACATTACTAACCCAACCCTTAAAAAAAATTACATCAGCAAGAACCAAGCAAGCAAATCCGCTTTAAACCTACCTAATCCTATTATTTCGTCAACAGACTAAAATGATTTATTACAACAAAAACTAAGCCTTTTGTTATAATATCAAACAATATTTATGGCTTAATATAATTCACACATTTACCCATAATTTTTAAAACCAGTTTTGTTTCTAAGTTGACATTCTATTTTATTTATATTTAGTCTAATTTAGGCAGATTTTAGGGCTGGGCCTATTAAGACTTTTTTGCAGACTATCGATTTATGACTTAACAGTTTTTTTGCTCATACTTATTAGGTAATCCTACCTACTAGGATGCTAATAAATTAATCAACGTATTCGAGCATAGTGGCAATTGCGTACCGGAAGAAGCAGCGTTGGAAGGACTCCCACAAGGTTGGCCGACGACCTGGTGAGGGTCACGGAAATCCGTTGGATGTGAGACACACAAAACCCCTCTTTTTGGTGGAACTAAGGGAAGGCCTCTATTCAGCTGTGGACGTTTTTCGGTTAAAATGACGATGATGGTGCTAATTCGAGCATAAGAAACCGATGGGCTACTAAGGATGGAGTACTGAGATCGATCAATCGAAGAATTGTTTTTATAGATTCAAGAAAAACGATTTCCGATATTGATCTCAAAGAATTGATCGATTCCGAGAATCGATTTCAGACACTAGAAATCAAGATTCGTTTTTTTTTCTGCGGAAATCAAGGCGTATTATTATTTCAAAGAGTTCAAAGCACTTGGTTTCTCCAAGTTAATTTTTATGTGTATGTTGTACACACGTTTACTCCACAGTCATGAAACACATATGCATTGTAGGATCATTGGTACCTACTTTTTTTTTTTAAGTTGGGAAAATCATCTAATGACAAATCCCGCTCTTGGGCGGAGCGAGAGATAGTGTCAGACTTTTACTGACTAAAAACCCACTCCTGTTCCTTCGTTGCCTTCGTCCCAGGGCTCTGGGTTTCGTTTTCACATTACCCATGGCCCCAGTAGATCAGTACCTACTGCTTAGGGTTCGATACCCATATGGTCAAAATGATTAAAATCGTGCCAAATAAAATATTTTTCTTTCTTTCTTTTCAATGTTTGAAGGCCTCCCACAAGGTGGACTGATGACCTGATGAGGGTCGTGGGAATCCGATGGATGCAGGACACACAAGACCGGTAATTATGATGACATATGGGGGAGTCCTATGCCCAACAGTGGACGTCTTTCAGCTGAAATAATGATGATAAATAACATTGCAAATTTGTATGTATTTATCTAAGTATATAAATATTTACTATTGACATATATCTTTTCTATTTGTTTACCATTAAATTGTACCTACCATGTTATGTTTCTGCACCAACCTAAGGTCGACTGATAGAAAATGCCTAAGGCGTTAAGTAAACGGTATTTCTTACTAATACAAAAAGTTTTAATAAATAAATAAATTAGAGTAGGTACTTACTAACTTAGTTATATGTGATACCTTAATAAAAATACATTAATTTTTAATAAAATTCGAAGCTTTAGTCCTACCTAAAACATATTATTAAAATTCCCCAAATCTCGTTATCAACTACTGATAACAATTCTTATAATAATATAATATATGGCACACGTTTGACAACGATTCCCACGGCTCGTCCATACTTGATGGGATTGTCAACAAGCGATAAGATTTGGGTCATGTTTATTATGATGGCGGTTAAATATAATGTTTATCTTCCAATTGGTCCGTTAATACCGATGACAGAACAGTTTGATGATGATTGATTCTAATATTATCTGAATGAAGGATGATTTTGTTGATTGAACGACAGTACACATGATGGCGTTGATTCCTTTGTTCTGACCACGTGACTGAGTGTTGAGATGACGTCAGAACAAAGGAATCGGAGGCGTGGCCTACTCGAGTCGTTCGACGAAAGAGTATCGAAACGAAACGGTCTTAACTTGGCTAGGAGGGCTGCTCTCTTTAGTATTCCGTATCCGATGAGTGCTAACGGGACCCTATTACTAAGCCTCCACTGTCTATCCGTCTGTCTGTCTGTCCGTCTGTCAGCAGCCTGTATCTCGAACCGTGATAGCTAGACATTTGCAATTTTCACAGATGATGTATTTCTGTTGCCGCTATAATTTTTTTTTTTTAAATAAAATATACAATAATAATAATATTCGACAACTATCACACAACCCCGTCTAGTCTCAAGCTAAGCAGAGCTTGTGTTATGATTACTAAACAACTGATAAACATACTTTTAATTATTTCTAAATACATACATATATAGATAAATTACACCCAGACACAGAACAAATGATCGTGCTCATCACACAAACATTTGTCTTGGGTGGGAATCGTACCCACGACCTCCGGCATAGCAGTCAGGGCCACTAACCTCTAGGCCAACAGGCCAGTCTTTTGAGGGGCTCCCATACAACAAACGTGATTTTTTTGCCATTTTTTGCTGCTGATGGTACGGAACCCTTCATACGCGAGTCTGATTCGCACTTGGCCGGTTTTTTTAGCTTCCCACTGTTTGTGTTTCAGTTAGTGCCAAGTTTAGAAAGTATTTAGTTTCTACCATAATTATATCTTTCGTCAAATGTACCCATTACTAACCAAAAAATCAAGAATAAAATTCTCAGCTACATTTTACCAAAATCGAATCTGTTTCAATGTTGTGATGCCACATAGGTACAAAACTAACCCTATAATTTTACATCACAGTATTTACTAGGAATCAATTTACAAATAATTATTACAGCCACTGTTTTTCAGTCCAAAAATCCCACCTTTGTGGTGGCCATATCCAAATCCGTGAGGATGTGTTTGTTATTATGGTTTTTGAAGAGTGTTTTCTACTTGGGTTTTCTCCCGGTGGTTTTTCCTTGCTCCCGCCCTGCTACTACTACTACTACTTTATATTATATTATATTATATTATATTATATTATATTATATTATATTATATTATATTATATTATATTATATTATATTATATTATATTATATTATATTATATTATATTATATTATATTATATTATATTATATTATATTATATTATATTATATTATATTATATTATAATAACTAACAATAAAGAAATTAAACTTAAAATATATTTTTTATTCAAACGTCACCTTTTTATAATATAAAGTAGGCTTTATTAGTGACTTGGACCTTTGTTTATCAGTGGTAAAAATAAAGCTACTGTAGATAGTTAACATCGATAATAAATGTTTTAATCAAAACTTTTGATAACGTAAAAGTCACTACTTAGTCGGAACCTAATCAATAATCACAGAAAATAATCAAACCATTGTTTAATTTTAAACCAGACATTTAAGTTTGATAAACGAAATTCATAGAATTGGTTATGGAAATCAAATGCTTGCCCAACTAAACAACTTACAAGGCTGCTTATTTTTAGCTCTAAGTTAGCATACATGTGTTTATTGTCTAGTGTCTATGGTGCAGCACAGTTATGCCCGGTTTGCCGGTATGGCCCGACAGATGACTATTTTTTATTGTGCGTCTATTTGGGCAGAATAAACATGTTTTCTTTCTTTCTTTCTTTCTTTCATACCCACTCGTATTATAGAGTAGAAATGTTACAGATATGAAATATTAGAATTGGATATTATTATTATTATGGCTAGGCTCGCGTTTGAAATCTCTCACCTGATGGTAACCGATGACGTGACCGACGATAGAGCACGCTTGCCTAGAAGTAACCTATTCACTCTTGACTTAAAGAACCCTGGATTGTAGCTATTAGGAAACACTGAATCGGGCAGGGAATTCCACTCCTTGGCTGTACGCACAATAAGATCTTTATTGTTCTCAAAACGCTTTGCACGTATGGCTGGTGGGTATATGAATATAGGAATAATATTATACAGATTCAGTATACAGTATACAGGTTCAGATTATCCGCTAGTTTGGGATATTAGACTACTAAAATAATAAAAGTTGAATATAAATAGCAAGGTTCTATCTTCAGTCTTCTCTATTATCCTTTGGTTGGCCGGGCAAAATAAACAAAAACCTGACATAATTTGCAAATTAGACTGCGCCTTTATCCGAAACTTTTATATCGGTTTCGGTTACGATCACGGTTTTTTTTTCAAATATCCAATAATTTCGGTTATAATATATATTAGGGGTTAAAGTATGAAACTACCGTTTTTTAAAACTGGTTGCTTTGAAGTGGATCTTTGGATTGAACTTGGAATTATAACTTCAAATAAACTTTATATAAAAGGTACGTCATTCTTTTTACAAAATTAGGAATTTATTGGTTTCTTTGTGTTTTATATTTTCTATAATAACGCAGTTCTTATAACCATGAATATGTCATACTTTAACCCCTATTATATAATATAACAGGCTCCGTATGATTGTAATAAATCTTTATTAGATTATAATTTCTCGATATATTATGGCAAAATCGTTATGCATACTATAAATCAAATCCAAATTCATTAGTTTCCAACAAAATCGTGACTTTTTTTAACAATTCCTCGCGGTGTTTTACAATCTTACGGTGTTTACTATTTTCCGGTGACATACGGGTAATATATTTCTTAAGATTTAATTAGAAATATTCTGAAGCTCACATTGTACAGGTACATGTTTTAAATAGTGTTTTACCTATAAAGTAATGAATTGCTACTTCGTTATATGCAGTTGAATGCAGTAAGTTAAGTAATTTATACAGTGAGGATTATGGTGAAACTATTAAATAGCGAGAAAATTACGATATTTCATATATAAATAGTTATGTGCCAGGTTCGTTCCACGTTCGCCGGCGTGACAATAAAACATTATCCTAAGAGGGTTTTTTTTTTTTTTCGTTGCCAATATCATCTTATGGCATCACAGAGCGGGAGATAGTGTCAGACTTATACTGACTATGTTCCTTCGTTGCCTTTCGTACCAGGGCCGAGTCTTCCTTTCAGAATCAGACCCTTGGCCCCAGTAGGCTTCGACCTTGCTGGGCCCCTACAGTTGCTGACATCTTGAGGCGCGCCGTCGACGACTTGGGCTCGGTCCGGATGGTTACCGGACGGTTGGACGGTGAGCCACCCATTGCTCGCCGTCCGCAAGCCCGCGCCTACAGTGGCCGGAAATCGGGATCGGAATCCCGGCAGCGCCAACCGCCGGCGTGAGGACCGCTGCCTCACGCGATCGGCCGCCTCCTTTTTTTTCCTCTCAACCTTAGTTCGGTCTTCGTCAGAATTATTTTTAAGTTCTCTTAATAATTTGATATTTTTCATAGTATTTATTGGTTTTATAATTTTAGCATATATATATATATTTATATTGTTATTATAAATAACAATTTTTTTAATTTATTTTTTCTGTTTGATATATCTGTTTGTTTATTGTGCAAACCTACCACAGTGTTGTCTTTTTTAACCCAAAGGTTGACTGGTAGAGAATGCCTTGTTGCATTAAGTCCTCCTATGTACCACTACTGTACATGAAGTTTAAATATATAAATATAGGCAAGAAATATTCTAATATCGCGAGTAGCCTATGTGCTATTCCGTAACATGGTCTACATGTATGCCAAATTTCATCCAAATTCATTCAGTCGTTTGAGCGTGATGGACAACAAACATACACACATATTTTCTCCCACTGTAGGTCCCTCTTCTTCTTTCGATTTCTTCCGATTTTAAGCTTATAGTCATTGATGTCTTAATCATTGGTAAGACGTAGATAAAACCAGAACCAATACTTGAACCGATAAAGTGGAAATTTAGGTATTTAGACGACGTACGGCGAATATCTACCCTTACATCGTTAATATTTCTACGGTCCGGACTAAGCGTTTCACCTCGTCGTTTATACCGCGTACATCGAAGGACTGGATCAATTTGCCTTCTGCGGTCTTCCCATCCGATTATAAATTAGATGTCTTCAAGGCTGGAACTACTACAACGATGGCTGGAAATCGGGGTCAGCGTCCCGGCGGCTGAGGTGTGAAGGCCGTTACCTCGCGCGTGCGGCTGCCTCTTCCGCTAGCAATACTGCCTCGCAAAAGGAGGCGACGACGTGCCATTCCTCCTCGCTCCGGACCACTGGCTTGTACCAGGGCTTGGACACTGTGGTAGATGTGAAACAATAATTAAATAATATTTGAATAAACTAGTACGCTTCACCATCAACGATTGCTTCTGCTTACCATCAGGTGGGATCGCATCCAAGCCCTAGTTTATATCATTAAAAGAAAGCATTTCTTTGGTTAGCGATAAGAAACTTTTTATCTTACCAATAAAAACTCAACATTGCAAAGTATTCAGTAAATAAAACTGCAATTTTATCGGCGACCCCGTACTTACGAACTACGCCTATACTATGTCTCGATATCACCATGCTATTATAACCGTTACAGAGGGTGAGCAGAACAACCCGGCCAACAATGGATCAGTCATAAAGACACTTGCAATTGATTGCTGATGACAATTTCATGCGGCTTTTGTAAGGTAAGTAGTTATTAACCATGATTTATAAGTAAATTGAATCACAAAGGGGTTTATTAAAATAGTCTTCGTGATTGATACTTAAATGTATGTCCTATTCATTATTGCCCTGCAATAACAGGGCAGTTAGACGAGCTACAACCTTACTCAGCGACATCCTGCCCTTGTCCCGTGTTACTTTTACTTTTATAATTCTCCCCTGTAAACCGTCACGCTATAATTTGTTCTTACACTATCTATTAATGGTTTCTTTACCACCCTATCTTCCTTTTCATTTTACCATGTTCGGCTTATATACGTCTAATTGTTTTCTAAGATTTTAATAACATCTTTTTGAGGCGTGCATGGAATACTACGCGCGACGACTTGGTCTCGGTCCTTACCGGACGGGTGAACGGCCAGCTAAACATTAATCGTCGTCCGGAAGCCCGCTTCGCGTCCGTTCCCTGATTCCCTCACAGTTGCGGCCATCACCTTTGCTAGTATTACTGCTTCACAGAAGAGGCGGCCTCATACAATCTCCCCGAAGATCGTCACGCTATAATTTTGACCACCCAGTCTCCTTCTTCATTCATGCACATTCGGCTTACACCTTATTTACTGCCTATAGCGGCTAACCTTTCTCTAAACTTGCGAGCTTACCAAACGCACTCGAGTAGGTTTTTTTTTTTATGAGGTGGCTAGCAAATCATTCAATGACTTCATATGCTCTAGAATGGAGTGAGAGGGTGTGTCTGACTTTTACCAACTAAAACCCACTTATGACCTGCATCATGCAAAAGGTGTGGACGCTGTGGCGCCTCTCCAGTCGCTCCTCAAAGAGGGGCCTTACCACCGCTATTGTAGTATGCCCAGATCTCAGGCTGGTTGAGTAACAGTTTTCGCAGGGAAACTGGTTGAATGAAAGTTACCAAGGATCATGACATATAGGTATATAACATATAGATGGTGACCAATCAGAGAGAGGCAGAGGTAAGCAGAGAGGGCATCACTCACATGCTGATATAATATCGTTTTAGTATCGTAAAATTCCCGTTCTCCATATACTCCCACGCAAAAGCATCACCATTGGTATTCCACATCCACACCCAACGTTGCAGAACGGAGGTGTGTTATCAAACGCTTTTAATTGAGCAGAAATTATTATGAGACATGTTATTCGAATCTATCCTAAGATACGTCTGAAGATAAATGAAGTTCAGTAACATGTTCGAAGTATAATTTATGAAGATAGGGGTGATGTCATTCTGAAGATAAAGTCTTGAAGTAGTTTTATTTCTGATATGAAAACTTTGACTTGTGTGGGCGCTATGGGTGAAACTGAGTCGGTTCCAGATCTTGAAACGCATGCAAATTATTTGAGCGACTTTGTATCTATCATTTTAAACGACATCCAGTAGAAATAGGTAAAAATGTGTATTTATTTATAGAAATAAAAAAGTGGTGTATTTATTGTATACCAAAAATAAAATTACAATAGGAACTTAAAACGACGACTTATTTATTGAAATAAATAATTGTTACATATTTATTAAAATAAATAAATTCTCTACCAGTCAAGAAAACAACACTGTGGTAGGTGTTTTTTTTTAAGGTTTGAAAATTATTTCTCTACCAATGACTTGTTCTGCTCTAGCGCGGTGCGAGAGGGCGTGTCAGACTTTTACTAACTAAAATCACACCTATGATCTTTCTTTGTCTTTGCATTTGAGGACCACGGATTCTCCTTTCGGAAGTCAACCCTTGGCCTTCACCCCTGTAGGTCCCTTACGGTTTTGCTGACATGTCTTTGAGGCGCGTGTGGAACACTACGCGCCTTCGACGACTCAGGTTCAGTCGGGACGGTTACTGGACGGCCGGAAGGCGAGCTACCGATTCCTGGGCGTCCGGAAGCACACGCCTACGATGGCAGGAAATCGTGGTCAGGATCCCGGCGGCTGAGGTGTGAAGGCCGTTCGCGCGTGCGGCCGCCTCTTCCGCTAGCAATACTGCCTCGCAAAAGGAGGCGTAAACGTGCCATTCCTCCTCGCTCCGGACCATGGGCTTGGAGCAGGGCCTGGACACTGTGGTAGAGGTGAAACAATTAAATAATATTTGAAGTATTATTAAGATTAGATACTAAAACTAAGTTCTGCTAAACTAATAAATCCTATAATAAATATGAATACATAATATTTAAGAGAACTCATAATATAATAATTATGACGAAGATCAAACTAAGTTTGAAAGCACTTTAAGTTTTTACGCTTGAAGAAAATTTCAGCTTTTTTGACGTCAAGGGGAAGCAGTCAGAGTTCTGTACATTAGTGAATCCTTCTTACTAACTTTATAAATGTAAAATGACGGTTTTTTGGACACTTTTTAAAGCGTTTCCACAGACTACACTACTGTAGCAGTTTATTAGTCTAAAGGTGGGTCCATGCTAGAGGAGGCGAGCATGAGCGAAGCACGAGCCCAGCCCAAATTCGTGAAGTATCGCTTGTGTTCGGCTCCTCTAGAGTCGGTCTCCACACTACACAAAGAGCTCAGCTTGTGCTCCGTTCGTACTTGGCTCCTCTAGCGTAGACCCACCTTTATACACCCCTATTTTTTAATTAGTACAAAATAATGAGCCTCTTTCCGTACCCGTTACTGATCATATTTTTGTAGTCAAAACGAAATCCCAAAATTGTCCATGAAAATTTGTAAATTCATAATTGGTAAATTCATAATAGAATTAATCATTACCACGAAAAATACTACACGCAGTGTTTTTCCATTTTGATCGTCATTTATTCATTCATAATTAATAAATAGCCTTTACAATATTTCCATAAATTGAGTGACATTTTGGGATATAAACAAACGCTAATAACTTTGCTGTTTATAAATATTATTTATTGAGACTTTACTTAAATAATAACAAACCCTTTAAGTATTTGTATTAATTAAAAATTAGTGTTGTAGCTGCTGCCAGCGGCTTCGCCTGTTTGAGGGTGTTTTTAATATTGTGCAGATTTTCGGAAAATTTTCAAAAAAAAACCGCGTGCGTATTCGACGCATTACAATAAATACTTGTATAAAAAGAACATTTGCAGGGGTTACGCGTGCGGAGCAATCCCGATTGCTTGATGAAATCCGCACGATATTAAAACACCCTGATAAGATAGGTAGCAAATTATCCCAAGGGAAGATACTGCTGAGATCAAGAGTATTCTATTTATGTGCTATTCCAGGAGATGGTGTACCCGTATACCAAATGGCGTGGATGAAGTTTCAGTGTGAAGAAGCAACGGACATACACAAAAACTTGTGCCTTTATAATATTATACTCCATTCGCGATGACATTGGACATTTTAACAAACCCTTTTTAGGGTTCCGTACCCAATGGGTCAAATGGGGAACTTTAAGAAATTTTGTAGTACATAATTTTTTATTTATTTTTAAATTAAGTAGATTATTAAAACTATATATACACTAAAGACAAAATCTACTAGCTAAAATATGGCGTCAGAAAATTCTTCCGCATCGCTGTCGACTGGAAGTGTGCCCAAAAGGCTGGCGGCATTGCCACGTTGTATGGCAATGCTTAATCTCTGACCGAGGTAAAAGCCAGCCCTTGGGTCATGCGAAGTGTCAACTAAGCGTCTGGATAGTTCTTTGAAAAGCTTATGGGTCAAATGGGATCCTATTACTAAGATTCCGCTATCCTTCGTCAGTCTATCTGTCCGTCTGTCACCAGGCTGTATCTCATGAACCGTGATAGCTAGACAGTTGAAATTTTGACAGATTATGTACTGTTACACTATTCTAATAACCTATATAGTGAGATTATTGTTGATGATTGATGATGATTGGTGTGTTTGTTGGTTGATGATCTTTTTTTAACCCAAATCGACCCATTAACGTCCCCTCCCCCGCTGACCATGATCGTCATCACTTTATCAATGGAATTCGTTAAGATCCATTAGTTTAAACTTTCATAACCATAAAAAGCCAGGCCTGAGAGTGGGTCATGCGCTCCTATTAGGGAACTCGCATTAATCACTACGCCGCGTGCGATTTCGGAGCATACATTCCAGATTATACAACATTACTTTTAGGATATGCAAAACAGCTGAAAATTGTTTGTTCAGAATCAGTAACTGAATCGATTCCAATACTTTTTACACCATGTTAGAATTTTTTCCAAAAATATTTTAAAAAGATAACAAGTTGGATACCACCGACAATACAACACAGGTCACGGCAGGTCTTAGCAGGCATTAAGTGCCAGCGCACAACTGGGTGCGGAAGCAAAACAACTCCTCAGTCGCTCGGATGGCCCGTGGGCTATGTGTTTGTGCGGATAACTAGGTACCATAACAAGCTTATAACTTTGTAATTTTTCATAATACAGTCATGAAATTTTTGTACATAGCTTCTTTACATAAAAATACTAGACACGTGTTTCGGGTTTCGCATATACTAAAAATAAAGATGTATACTTACTATTGATGATTCCATTCATCAAAACTATGTTTGATGATTCTGGTGAATCTCCACTTGTGACTAGCTTATGTATTCGACGTCATCATTTCAACTGAAAGACGTCCACTGTTGGACATAGACCTCCCCAACTGGCATCACAACGACCGGTCCTGCGTTTCGCATCCATTGGATTCCCGCGACTCTTCCCAGGTAATCGGTCCACCTTGTGTAGAAATTCGCCACACCAGAACTTTTCGGCCTTACTGGCCATTTGTTCTGTGAGCAATGTGCCCTGCCCACTACCACTTAAGTTCGGCGATTCTTCGCGTTGTCGGTAACTTTGGTTCTTCTGCGGATATCTTCATTTATAATTCGATCACGCAACTAAACTCTGAGCATAGCCCTGGCCTGCTAATTGCAAATGCAGTATTTGAAAAATTGGCACGGTTCAGAGATGAACGTGTTAAACATGTTTTTTGATATCTAAGCAACAAGTCTTAGTTATATAATTTTAAAAGCGTACTAAAAGAATAAGAAAATAATATTTTTATGTATACATTTATCCCCTTGAGATGTCATTTTTGCAAAAAAAGAGAAAATCCCGAAAATGTCGATTACTGCATTTACAATTAGCAGGGCAGAGCCCTCTCCTTTGCCCTATGCCCTATAAACTCAAAAGACATAAAACTTATTTAGTCTAATATGAAAGAACGAAAGCTTTTTACAAATCATATATAATGGCTTTCCATCCAAATAATGGCTTTCCAATCCAAATTATTCACTAACATTAGAAGGGGATCTTAAATGGTCACTGTTCTAACCTAACCTAACCCACATGATCCCTTCGGTCGCTCGCCATTGCGTTCTAATGGTCACTATTCTAACCTGACCTAATCCAGCCGCGAGGCTTCGCAGACGCATAATATTACAGTAATATTTTTCAATACGCTGCTACAACTTGTAATACTAACAAATATATATTTTGAACGATAGACCTAATGATTTTCTTATAATATATAGAAATAAACTTTATACTCAATAATGGTATACGAAATAAGTTTTAGAGTATATAAAGTCTGTCCCGTAGTACAGACGTGACTTTGTTTTATACTGTATATTATTGAACACTGCACTATTTTAACTTAAAATACCAAGGAGACCTATCCACTCATTAGACAATCGCTCTTGCGAGATTTTAGGTTATTATGAGAGTCATGTTTTGACTGTCGTATATCACGGTACTCCAGTTACATGAAGTTTTGCTAATATTACCACTGTAATCTTAATATTATAAGGAATAAACTAACGTACAATTCATTGCTATACGCCACAATGTGTGGTGGGCCTATTCCCCAAACAAAAAAAATTGTCTCCTTTAATAGTAAAGAAATTATATCAACAGTTGGTATATCTCACGTTTATTATATCTTGTGAATGTTATTGAAATAAAAATATACCAAATAACTTTATAGGATATGAGACGCACCGACACACTTTTACTGACTAAATCCTACCCGTCAGTTGCCCTTTGTGTTTCATGGCCGCGATAACTTTTTCGAACAACTCCACAGCCACAAAACTGTTGACCTATTTCCTTACTTTTCTCATAAATTCCCAGCAAAACACAAACAGGGCTCAATTCATTCAAACTAATTAACTCTTATGTCTTACTAAAGCTGAACAGTCCATAAATACATCAAGCTTAACGTGAAAACACGAGGTAAATGTAAAATAAAACATAACATGTACCGCTATTTTAAACTCGAGTAGAACTGTATACCCAATGAATTAAGTACTACATACTTAAAGCAGGTTTATTCAACTAACATTTAGACTTTAACAATGGCAATCCCTTCCAGTGTCTTTCGGAGGAATGTCTGAGATCAAAGCACAGTTAAATAAAATTCTGCCATTGCTTTGGTACGAACTAACGAGGCATTTAGTATGCTATTTATGCCAAATAAACTAACACGTGGTTCGGCAATAAATAGATCTTTGTCGACGGTTTGGGTGAGGCTATAGTGGGGGGTGACGCGATTCGAGTGCAAATTGTGAGTCTATTATTTTATCCATTTATTATTCTTATTTACATATAATTTACATTTTTAAATATTTCTTTAAAAAATAGTAGTCCACCGGTGTCGGAAGCAGGGTCCAAGCTACCGGTGGTTAGGGCACCAGAGACAGGAACCTCCTCATAATACGAGCCGTATCAAGGAGTACTGCCTCCTGTATCAGGCCCTTGATCCAACGCAACGACAGCTTCGACAGATGGTCGTCGAAGCTTTTGACTATAAGGCCATTGGCAGTCACAACAATCGGCACAATGATAGCCGAGTCCACATTCCACATGTCGACAAACTCGTGTGCTAAGTCGAGATATTTGATTTCTTTCTTTTTCTCAACTTTCACGAGATTCTCGTCATGTGGGATGGTGACATTGACTATCATTGCATGGCACGCTAATCGGTCTATCAACACTATATCCGGCTTATTGGCTGTAGTTATTTATCTATTATTATTAGCTTATCTATTATTATATTATTGCCTGTGCTGTGTCACAGCTGGGCAGAGGCCTCCCTCCATTCTTCTCATCCTTAAATTCCCTGCCGGAGTCTGTGTTTCCTGATAGCTAAAACATAGAGGTCTTTATGTCAAAAGTGAAAAGGTTACTTTCAGGCAAATGTGCTCCCCCGTCGATGCGGGCCACCTTAGAGGTCACTATTGCTAATTGACATCAATAGGTACCCAGAGATATAACTTATCTAAGATACAAGTATATGAAATACAGATACAAGATACAAAATACGTATCTTGTATCTGTATTTCAGATACTTTTTTTAATTCATTTTTTATCTTGTATTTCAATACCTGTTGTTTGATATCTTAGTATTTTGTAGATACTATTTTTGCTAAAATACTTTTAGTAATTGGTGATACTATTGTGACATCTTAGGTGACATTAATTTTAAATATTAATGTTGTCGTAGATAAAATTGAACGCGCTATTAAATCTTTAGTCTATTATGGCCGAATTGATAGGTGGCGTGGCAATTCTTTCTTTCTACAAAATGTTATTGGCTATGCCTGTTGACTCATGTCATTTTTAATTATTCTGCATAATGCCGAGTGGTAATGACCCCGACTTACGAGTTGTAAATCTCGGGTTCAAACCAAGCCATGCGCATTACTTGGCATAATTTATTTCATTACTACTGCTCTCAAAACGGTGAAAGAAAACATCGTGAGGAAACCGACATGTCCTAGAACCAAAAATTCGAAGACATGTGACATCCACCAACCCGCACTGCGCCCGCGTGGTGGATTACGGCCCATTCCCTCTCCTAGAGAGGAGGCCTGAGTCCCAAACATGGGAACATTGTAAGGCTTACTATACTACTACTGTAGATCACTCCACGAAGAATGGAAGAAGCTATTTACTTAATGATTTCCGAAATCAAAAATTAAATTAAAAAAAAAAAAATTGTTATTTATTTATTTATTTTAGTCCTTCAGTCGGAATAATATTGATGTTTCTAAATTGTTGATTTGTTTACCATTATAATATGGATGCACAAGTTCTAACGTTCAATCTTCTCGGCAAACTTCGCTGAGGTAGTCAACACTATAATAAAATTCTCAGCTCCATTTTACCGAGATCGCGCCTGTTTCAATGATTCTACATATTTTCTAGTTGCGCAGACACTTTAGATACAATACTACACCATTTTTTATATCACAATATCCACTAGAACGTTTTATTTCGCATCCATCAGGTTCGCGGGAATCCGATGGATACGAAATGCACAGGACCGGTTGTCATGACGACACTCGGGGGAGGCCTATGTCCAACAGTGGACGTCTTTCGGCTGCAATAATGATGATGAGGATAATCTACTAGGAATCAATTTGTGAATAATTAAAACAGTCGCTGAACTTCACTCGAGGAAATCCGGCCAAAAACTCCATACGTTCGTAATTGAGAGTATTGCCAGTGTTTATGTGATAATTTAATGGCCTCATTTTTCATCACACATGAAGAAAATCAAGGTTGAAACTATATTTTGTGTAACGTAATCCTTTATGTCTAGACAAGAATGTAGACAAAACTAGGGACATATACAGCCGTTATGACTATGTTATGGGTAGACCTCGGCACGTTTATGTCATTAAGTGTGTAGCTAACAAGGGTAAGACTCAGGTGGCTTAATTATCGCAGAGATGGAAAGGCACGTAAAAACTCACTACGGCAGTCTGCGGGTTACGAGAGGCACTGGACCGGTCGATGAAGTGATGCTCTGGAGAGGTCTTTGTCACAAAAGTCAATCTACATACGTCGAGTAACGCACACATAAACACCGCTCACGGACACGATATCTCGGCTCAATTCAGCTCAATGCGAGCTCGAGTGCTATCCGTTTGAGACACGCATCTATAAACTTTTTGTGGAAAATGGACTAAAAAAAAAACCTTATTCTATCTGTTTAGTTGACGGTTGTTTAAATTGAACATTAAACAGTGAATTGACGTGTTTTAGGCTACCAGTTGTTTCAGAGAGGTAAGTAGATATTGGATACTGTTTCAAAGTAACACAGAACAGGCCCCGCGCCGAGGAACAGAAGATGATTTTGTGGCCATGTAATGTTTTCACAATTCAGATTAGGCAGGCATTTATCACCGCGCCCGGTCGCACTCGGACAGTTCGGCGCCACGCGCTGACCCTAGCGCAATCGCCGAGCGTAGGTATGAAAAGTGAAGAACATACATGAGATTGACTTCTGTACCTATCTATTTTGTGCCTTTGTCCAGCGATGGACATCCTTCGGCTGAGTTGATAAAGATGATGACGTTAAAACTTATTGAGCAGTGTATTATTGTATACTGTAGTAGCGTTTTTTTTAAATTTTGAAAATGTTAGTACCATGAAACATTTTATGTTGAAGGGTTACTATTTAAATTGTTTGACATACTTAAATAAGCATAGCAGTTGAGAGTTTGTCAAGCTAAATTAAACGTCTTACTGATGGTGACCCGTGTGTTGAATATTTTCCCTTCAAAATTATTGAGCCGAGTGGTGCTGATATGCGCGTCATGTTCGTGAACGGACGCTGTCAGTTGAGACTGGTCATCTCTTGACTGCTAGTGGCTTATTTCCATTTCTTTATTATTGTTTAACTATATTTACATTGTTCTCACATAATAGAAGCGACAAGAAATGAGTAACAAAGATTTAAAAGAGTAAAGAGTAGTATCCATGGAGTTTCTTGCAAGTTCTTCTCCATTGAGATTTACGCTTATTATTTTTATTGATTTAATTGTTATTCTTTGTAACATTTATTTTATTTGTCAATTTGCGTGATCCAATGACTGGTTTGGTCGTTAGCATTTATGTCGTCCCGCTACCTCTGCCTAGGTCGACCTACATTTTTCATCCTCAGGCAGCCACTTATCACCATGCTATCACCAGACAAGTTAGCGCGCGATCAACGTTGTGAAGACTTTTGCCCGGCAGCCAATGTCCATGCACAACCAAATTAATCATAATTTCCAGTTCAGTTTCAAAACGACCAGTTTCAGGAAAAGATACAAATATGAATGATAAATAGGAATTTATAATGCGGCGTTATAATACGCGAATTCAGCGTAACACGGCAGCTTTGATCGTGGGCAGTCGCCCTATTGTAGGTCAGAGACGCGGCGTTTGGGTGGAGCACTGCCATATCCTCGTGGGGGCAATCAGCGGCAGCGACCTCTCACGCCGGGCCCTGATACAGGCCATGGTCTGGACCGAGGAGAAGTGGCAGTAGGTGGTAACCTCCTTCTGCGCAGCAGTAATACTAGCGAAGGAGGCGGCCACACGCGTGAGAGAACAGACATCCTCACGCCCTAACAGCCGGGATCCCGACCCCGATTTCCACCGACCGTAGGCGTGGGCTTGCGGACGACGAGAAATGGGCAGCTCGCCGTCCGGCCGTGCCGTAACCGTGCGGAATGAGCTTCCGCTTCGTAGGTTGGTAGGCCACCGCAATAGAGCGTCAATTGTTTGTTCCATTCGCGCCGCATCGCTTCGTCGCCTTAAAGAGCCTACGCAAGACACCGCGTAACCGCTACACGCTCAGCTTATCTCTATGCTATCACCAGACAAGTTAGCGCGCGGTCAACAGCTGCCTTCACGAGTGGATTAAAACAATTGATTAATCCAAGTGCAACTAACTGAATGAGTTTTCTGGAAGCTTTCCAGATGTCTACAGCCAAGCCAGCTTAGAGCGAAAACACAATCGTTTTGTCGCCGCAACGTACGAGGAATAATGGCACAATTTCGTGTTGGCGAAGCCATAGAACTAGGATGCTGGATAAAGGCATTTATCATTCGTCATGCGTAGCATAGTTGTACATAGTGCCTCAGTTTCTGCTTGCTACAAAGCAGCAACTTTGAAGTGACAGAATATTGCGTTGTTTTGGCACTCCATGCAGGCGGTGTTTGGTGATGGGTAGTCTGACTAAAATGACACACAGGGTGGAAAAAATCTAAGGGCCCTGAAGAGGAACTACCTTTAATCTTTCAAATGGCTTATTTTACTTAATGAAAACATAATTTTATTTTTAAATGAAAAGCAAATTGCATTAACAGATTTCTCTACAAGGTTACCCAATTCGGGAACCGAACCTGCTAAAAATACCTTTGCTATTTTATTTCACTCCTTTAACATTGACTATATCAAGTATACTTACTGAAACAAAATAGCAAGTCTAATTTTTTTGAATTTTTTGGTGGCTCAATTCCAGATTTGGGTAAGCTTTCAGGATTCGATTAGAACATATACAACAGCCTAAAATTAACTATGAGGAAATTGCCCAGACCAGACTCCACACCCGTCTGGTCAGAGGTTAACCTTTTCAATGGAGATATGTGGACTTTACACCCTTTACCGTATCTGTTTATCAACTGTAACATAACAGCAAACATAAACAATTTGTATGAAAACTGTTAGGTACATAAAAAGTTGTCGCATTGTCGCGATTAAACTAGCAAAAGACAGAAATTGCAATGTTCGACACCTCAGACTTGAACCATGTATTCACAAGGGGACAAAATGTCTTTGGAGACATGGTGCAAAGTTGACCGACTTGAGAATTGGCTTGCAAGCGTTGCGGTCTCACATTGAACCGTCTGGAATGTTTATTCACCTTTAATCTATACGTATGTCGTGGCCAGATCATAGAAATTGATCACTTCATGATATGTCCAACTAAAACTGGTCATATCATTGATGTAGGATTTCTGTGATAATGAAAAGTCTAAAGAGAGTAGGCCAAACGAGGATTGACATATCAACAAATTTGAACGTTTAAAACGATCTGGCCAGTTTAATTTGGCCATATCATGAAGTGATCAATTTCTATGATCTGGCCACGACATATATAAAAGGAGAAACTGACTGACTGACATCAACGCACAGCCAAAACTACTGGGACTAGGAGCTTGAATTTTTGCACAAGGTTTCCTTTTATGACGTAGGCGAGCACAATAAAAGGATTTTTCGAAATTCAGCCCCTAAGGGAATGAAATGGGAGTCTAAAGTTGGTATGAAGAAACCTTTCACGCGGGTGAAGCCGCTGGCAAAAGCTAGTGAATGAATACATATAATCATTCTAAAGCCAGTGTGATCTCTCCCTGTTCCACATTTTGCGCGTTTGTCTCAGTCAATAGTCTGTTTATTAGAAATAGTAAATTTCCACTTAGCATTAGTTGAATCATTGATAAAATTATCAGTTGGTTCTTAGTGTGTGTGTTTAAGGATAATAATTATTGTCTTTTGTATTCTTGATGAAGAATTTCTAAACTTAATTTATTTTCTCTCAGTTAGCAGGACCAGCTTGGACCCGCGAAGCCTACGATAGGGATAAAACTAAAAAACTATGTTCTATGAATGACTAATTTTGTTTATTAATTGAATGTTTAAACGTATGCATGCAATTTGTGAGAAATAAAGGCTTATTATTATTTTTACAATAGATTGAATGGTCTCCTTTCTACAATTAAACAACCCCACGTACGGCGAGTACCTATCCATCCTTATGTTCTTGAAACCTTTACGGTCCGGACTAAGCGTTTCACCTCGTCGTTATACCGCGCACATCGAAGGATTGGAACAATTTGATTGCTGTGATCTTCCCGCCCGATTATAATTTAGGTGTCTTCAAGGCTAGAGTAAATAAATAGGCTCTTAATAAATTAGCGCACATCACCATCAATGATTGCATCACTGTTTACCATCAGGTGGGATCGCAGTCAAGCACTAGTTTCCATCAAATAAAAAAAAACATTAAATTAAGTTCCCAAAGGTGTCTAGTCTATTGAAGCCAGAATGAACATGACATGTTGTGCGCGTGTATGACCAGACGTCTTTTTGTTTAATCATCATTATGAATTCAAATTCAATTAATTATGAACAAATGGAGTTTTTGGAAAAACATCCAAAATCACTACATCCTGGTGAAGGTTGCGGGAATCCGATAGATGCGAGACGCACAGGACCGTTCATTGTGGCGACATTTGAGGGAGGCCTATGTCCAGCTGCAGTGGACGTCTATCGACTGAAATGATGATGATGATGGAGTTTTTGGCTGGATTTCTTCTAGTAAAGTTCAGCGGCTGTTTTAATTATTCACAAATTGATTCCTAGTGAATTATCCTCATCGTCATTATTTCAGCCGAAAGACGTCCACTGTTGGACAAAGACACCTCCCCCAAGTGTTGCCATAATGACCGGTCCTGTGCGTCTCGCATCCATCCGATTGCCACGAACCTCATCAGGTCATCAGTCCACCTTGCGGAAGGCCTTCCAACGCTCCGTGTTCCGGTCCGTACACTTTTTTGTTTGAGGTGGCATAATTAGCAAATGACTTCTCGCGCACTAGGGAGGAGCGAGAGGACGTGCCAGAGTTGTACTGAATAAAACCCTACTATTCCTTCAGTTTTCCTTTGCGTTCTAGGACCTGGGTTTCCTTTCCAGAAATCCGTCGTGTCCCTAGCGGGCAGCGACCTGACTGCGCCCCTGCGGTATCATGCTGGATCTGCGAGAATGGTCGAAAGAGTTTACTGTGGCCCTAGAATGCAAATGGCAATTGAAGAACACAGGTGAATTTAGTATTTTTTTAAAGTATGATACGCTCTCTCGCCCTACCCTAGACCCCGACTCCGACTACCTGCAGCCACGGTAAGCGCGGTCTTGCGGATGTCGAGCAATGGGTAGCTTGCCGTCCGGCCGTCCGGTAATTGACCAGCCTGAGCCCAGTCGTCAACAGCGCGTAGTGCTCTACGCGCTCCTCAAAGAGATGTCAGCAAACCGTAGGGGGCAGGGCCGATGCCCGCTAATTTCTGAAAAGGAAACCCGTAGTCCTAGAACGCAAAGGGCAATTGAAGGACACAGGTGTAGTTTTTGTCAGTAAAAGTCTGACACATCCTCCGCTCCGCGCAGAGCGAGAGAAATCATTGGATGATTTCCACACTTAAAAAAACCCTAGAGAAGAAGAATTCATTTGATGATTTCTAACATCAAAAAAATCATGGTAGATTCTGAAATAGGTAGGTATAGCCGCGGTAACTGTTCGAAATTTCTAAGTAGACAAAGTATTTTATTTCCATTCCAGCGTTTATTGTTATCCCACACACGATCATTAATAGTTTTATGTCACCAATATTCAACGCTACAACATTTACTGCATGATTTAATACAAAATGGCATAAGTCAGTCCACCAATCGCATGACCGTAGCCTGATTGTTTAAACCAATCAGACGAGCTTACTGCGTATCGACGTAAGTTGGATTGACTGCAACACCGAGCGTTATCAGATTAATTAAGTCAATTAATGCAACAACTGGTACTATGGTGTTCGTAATCCCATAGGTAGTGACGCAGAGGTTTTAATGGGTGCAATGCATGAAATAATATTGATGAATGGTTTTAATGGAACCTTAAGTTTTAGGCCATGGGGGCGATAGGGAAAGGGATGCAGTCGCCTCTTTCAGCGGAACAGTAATGCTAGCAAAGGAGGCAACCTATCGCGTGAGGCAACGGTCTTCACGCCCCAACTGTCGCCGGGATTCCGATCCCGATTTCCAGCCACCGTAGGCACAGGCTTTCGGACAGCGAGCAATAGGTGGCTCGGCGTCCGACCGTCCGGTAACCGTCCGGACCGAGCCCAAGTCGCCGACAGCGCATACTGTTCCACGCGCGACTCAGGGAGATGTCAGCAAATCGTAGGGGCCCAGTAAGGTCGAAGCTTACTGGGGACACGGATAGTGTGAAAGTGAAACCCTGGGTCCTGGGACGAAGGCAAAGAAGGAACAGGAGTGGGTTTTTAGTCAGTAAAAGTCTGATACTATCTCGCGCTCCGCCCAAGAGCGGTATTTGTCATAAGATGATTTGATCATAAGAAGATTTTGGTTCGATTCCCACCCAGGAAAATTAATATTTGATGAGCTCTATCATTTGTTCTGTGTGTAATTTAACTATAATATGTATGTTACATATAAAACTATGTAAGCATGTTTATCAGTTGTTTATTACTCATAACATAAGCTCTGCTTAGCTTGAAACTAGACAGCGTTGTGTGATAGTTGTGGAATATTAAATATTACTATTAAAAAGTGATCTTCAACTATTCTAGTGTTTGTGCTAGAAATAAAAGGAATGAGACTATATAATAAAAATTATACTGGGTGGAGCGAGAGGTAGTGTGAGACTTTTACTGACTAAAACCCACTCATGTTTCTTTAGTTGCCCTTTGTGTTCTAGGGCCGTGGAAACTTTTTTCGAAAAATCCACTGCCCAAAATGTAGAAATCAGAACGCACTGCAGATCTATTATGTAGTCGATCCAAAATGTATATTGTATGAGGCAAATTTTAGGACTCTAGAGACCCAGCGTTTAACTAGGATACTTAATAAAATAAAATAATAACCATTTATTTTCTCAAAGAGAGACCCCTATAAGTATGGTGATGAATTATTGAACCTAGATAGAATTCTACACTGGCAGTAGCTGGACATCATCGATATCTCTACGTCACAATTTGAGGAATCTAATTTTTTTCATCAATTCGCCAATTTTTGTGGGATGATGTCCAACGAAGTCTTATAGCCGCTACTATTAGGTTTAAGAATTTTCTGCTCAATTTTATGTAGGACTTTAAAGTTCCATACAAAAAGAAACGTTGGACGAGTTGACCAATGAGAATCAACCCCCCTCCAGTCCCTTCAGTCCTTATTTTTGTTTGTGTACAATAGAGAATATGATAAATAAATAAATAAATAAATAAATAACATATTTTATTCTTAGTTTCTGCAACTCGTACCATATTGGCAGTAGGTATGCGGTACGAGTTGACGAATTACTCGGACTATCAGTTGATGATACTCATATAAAAGGTTCCGTACCGTATCCAAAAACGGCAAAAAAATCACGTTTGTTGTATGGGAGCCCAGAATATTTTTTTATTCTGTTTTTAGTATTTTTTGCTATAGCGGCAACAGAAATACATCATCTGTGAAAATATCAACTGTTTAGCTATCATGGTTCATGAGATACAGCCTGGTAACAGACTGATAAACAGACAGATAGACGGACGGACAGCGGAGTCTTAGTAACACAACAGTACAATAAACGGGGGTCCCGTTTTACCCATTGGGTACGGAAGCCTAAAAAGCATAAATCTAAAGCATATTTCATACAACATATTTCACCTTTTATTAATTAAAATCAGCTCGACATCTTCTGTGAAAAATTTAAGTAAATTAAAGATGATTTAAGTGCGAAAGAACTGTAGGCTGATGTTATTAATGTGAACACTGTTGGTGAGCCTAATATATGAAAACGAATAAATACAGGCGATAGTTTGTCTAGACTAGGGACACTACAAAATACAGACACAAACCTACAGAAGAACAAGTTTGGTCAAATGTTGTGTAAGATTAAGATGGTTCGAAAGAATCACCGTGACCCTGAAACACAAAGGGGAACATGGGTGAGCATTAGTTAGTAGAAATCTGACACTCCCTCGCTTCTCAATAAAAAAAGATTTTCTCAAAATAGTTGTAAACCATTTTAGGCCTCAATTAGAACAGAGTCCAAAAATATCTTCACATTTAGTCTAAATGTTAAAAATGGTTTTACATACTAAACAACTAGCAAAGTAACTCGATCCATTTCCCTAACTACATAATATGCACACAACTATCACACAACGCTGTCTAGTCCTAAGCTAAGCAGAGCTTGTGATAAACATACTTAAATATTTCTAAATACATACATATTAAAGTATAATTACACTCAGACACAGAACAAATGATTGTGCTAATCACACAAACATTTTTCCTGGGTGGGAATCGAACCCTCTACTTTCGGCATAGCAGTCAGGGCCACTAATCACTAGTCAACTATGTTCGTATCGGTTCGCAGTCTCACTGGGTGCGACTGACTATCAGAACCTATATGACTTGGAGTACCCATAGGAAATAACAGACATAAAAAAATCGCGAAAGGAAATAAGACGAAAATTATTTGAAGAAATGAACCTTCTGGAATCCCTTCATTACAATGATGAACACCAAGAGGGTAGACTGTCTAAAACCTTTAACAGGATTAGGGAAGACAGCTGATATTAAGACCTTCTTAGTCCGTTTAGCTGGACTATCCACCAGCTACCTACTGCCCATTAGCGAACTATAGCATCCGTTTATTGGACAGTCTTTGTTTAAAAGCTTCTGAGAGCCATTTGTCGAACAGTCGGTTGAAATTATCGAAATGATTCGAACTAATATAGTCCGTTGTTTTCTTGTCTATTAAGAATGTTGTGCTCGCATTGCATTAACATAGTAAGTGGGAAAACTTGAATTACTTTATCATTATAGAAGCAAATAATATTAATAAAGTTTATTTACCAAAACAGTTACGGAAATGTACACATATATATAACTAGTATATGTAACTAGTGGGTAGACTTATTCTAGACATTACAGTGTGTTGCAAAAATTTCTCTACATAATTATAGTAACCCTGCCTCTTAAACTAGGCTATCCTGTATTTTAAGAGACAGTATCTAGTTTATAAATTCACCATTTTTAGACAACAGTGGACAACGGAACTTGACAGCAGTAATAGTTGTGCGTGTACGAGTAAAATGTGGAGGGGATGTGTAGTGGTGTGAAGTGGTATGTGCTTGTTGTGAGTTTGTGTGTGTGAATATAGGGGTCAATGTGTGTGGATGTACGTGTGAATATGCTTGTAAGTGAGCATTTTTCATTTAGGCGATGTAAGTGAGTAAAAACTCCGTGTATGTGTTGTCTTTCTGTAGTAGCCACTCTATTACTGTTTGTTTTAGTGTGTGAATTTAAATCTATAATTTTTAGATGTTTGTGAACTCTTTTGTATATATGCCCACTTAGTGTATAAAACTGGCGTTTAGCGAAAGAAGTTTTGTGCTGAGTACCCGGGATAACACATGTTGGCTTGTTTGGGTTGGACTTAGGAAGACTGGTGTGTTTTCTAAGAATCGATTTAAGCACAAAGAGTTGATGAACCAAAGGGTCTTTGCAATCCGAGTAGAGTTCAGTAGTTAGGTATCTACAGGGCTTTTTCGTCATGTCTTTTAGAATGGCTCTCTGTGCTCTCCTCAGAAGGATGGTCTTTGCTGCACCGCCCCAAACATACAATAGCCAATAACCGATTGACACAGAGCGTAGTACACAATTTTCAGAGTGTCAGCATTAGCAGACTGTCTTAGAGACTTGAAAATGTGTATCAGACGCATTGTCCTGGTAGTGAGGGCATCAATTTGTTTGTCCCATCGCAACCCGTCATCTATCTGCACTCCGAAATACTTTACACTATCAGTTCTAGTGAGTGTTGGCATGTTCAGGGTCCTTAGGTGTTTGAGCATGTGTGAGCAGTTAAATTAAAGGCATTTGTCGGTGCGGTGTTACGACATATTGCAATAAAAAAGGGTTTACAGTGTACCAAAATGCAAAACCTGGCAATAAAAAAATCGAAACAAGTCCCAAACAGCCAAGATGAACTGGGAGTAGGCTGGCAACGTCGCACGAATGTATCCGAACAGATGGACGAGAATTGTCACTGGCTGGATGCCTGAGAGAGGTCGATACCCGCCGTTGAAGTCGACCGCCGCGAAGCTGACGTAACGATCTGATCATGTTCGCGGGGCAAACTTGGCCAGAGATGGCCCAAGGCAGAGAGGTTTGGAAGGAGAAAGGGGAGGTCTTAGCCCAGCACTGGGACACAAAACTAAAGTCCCAAGGGCGTGCCAACGAAAAACATAACCCTCCTTCTGGTTCAGTCGGGTAAAACGATGAGATGTCTCTTTCATCAGTCTGTCTACCAAATGTAGTGAGATGAATATAGACAATTTACTCCCAGCATTGACAACTTAATAAATTATACCACTTATTCGATAGGACATGTTTAGCTTCTTAATACTAAAATACCTAAGCCTTAGGCAACCTTTCACGCATAATCACCAAATTTACAACCCCTAATATAGTGATTTATACAAACTACTTATTGTACCTAGCAAATCCTAAAAGTGCGTGATTAATCCATATTTATAACACTGTAACGTGCCAAAGCCATGTCAAAACTATTCTTCACGACATAGGGGTTACATGGCGACCGGTATAATTTGAAATTTCACAGTGGCGCCACTTTCTTTTTTTAAATGTCAAAAATAATGCCAAATGCAGTACATTCTAGTCTCAGTTCGCAGTTTCATTGTATGCCAAGTTATACTGGATATTACAATCCAAAGTCGTTGAATGACAAAAATATGTTGTTTGGTGCCAAATCCCATACACGAGTCACTTGTATTTCTCGAAAAGATTGTATTATCTATTTATTTTTCATCTATATGAAGAGAATAAGTATAATATAATATGTAATCCTCCCAACCGATTTTCGATCACGGTGGCCAAACTCAACAGAGCTTCGCCAAGTACGTAGAAGAAAATATTATAGTGCTCAAGTGTGTGTCCAAAGACAGGTGCAATCGTTGCCCCAACGAGGCAGTTAATTTAAAAAAAAAAATAGCTACCTATTAAATACCTACGTATTACTTTTTTTCTTATTTTAATTTTAATAATTTATTGAATCAAAACATTTGTACACTCAAACACTTACAAACGACACATAGATATTAGAGAACAAGAACAATTAGAGTCAGAAGTAACAAGTATTTGTAATAAATCTGGTACCCAAGGAAAGATTTAACTTGTGTTATGGGTACCAGGATTCTCACGCTATTTTTACATTAAAAGAATATCAGAAGGCAAAAAAGAAAACAAAAAGAAAAATCCAAAGCCAAAAGATCAATCAAAATTGAGCCTTTCATTTGTGCAAGTGTGGTGCATGTGATGTTGTGACTTTGTGAAGTAGTGTAATGTTTGTGCACAGAGTGTCCATGTGTAGGTCCTATGTCACTGAATTTACTATTGTCATTTAAGTTTAAAACAAAAGGCGGTGAGGTGTGTTTCCTGATGGCTACAACCCGGGAATTTTTAAGTCAAAAGTGAGTAGGTTACTTCTAGGTAAGCGCGCTCCATCGTCGCTTTCCATCAGGTGAGATAGCGGTCAAGCGCGAACCTATCAAGAATAAAAAATAAAAAGGTGGACCGCTGACGACGTCCTGGTGAAGGTCGCAGGAGAGGCTGCAAGCAGAAAGCGCATAGCATGTTTTTGTAGCAATGGCCGGTGGTCCAGCACAAGACATCTTTTGAATGACATGATGTTAATTTTACATGTCTGGATCATTTTTTAAACATGTCTACTGAGATCTTACAAGGCAGAGGATTCTGATATAGAAATCAGGTAGAATACCTACACGACAAGAAGAGGTCATGCCATTTCTTCGTTGACTAAAAATCAGAAAAATCTTGTGAGTAGGTATTGTAAAATATAATTAGACATAATATGGATATGGTCATGGAAAGCAGCTTCTTTCTTATGCATCAATAACAAGTTTAAAAAATGTAATGATTATAACACTGCATAGTTGAAGACCGTTAATCACACTCATCATCATCATCATCTTCTTACCCTTGTCCTGTTTTATTTGGGGTTGGCGCAACACGTTTTTTTTTTCCATTCTGTCCTGTCACTCCACTAACTCCCTTTTCTTTCTATCCATCTTTTCTTTGGCCTCCCTCTCCCTCTCCATCCCCACATGTAAACTCATAACTCTTTAAGCAACATGCGTTTCACTCCTCTTAACATGACCATACCAAGACAAACGATTAATAATAATATTAATAATCAGACTAATATTATAAATTATAATCACAACCTGCAGCTGGTAATTGGGCTATGAGACTATTTGTGGAGCTTGTTCGAAAGAGTTCCTTTAATTGTCTTTTGCGTTCCAAAGCCACGGTAGGCCCTGGAACGCAAAAGTAATTGTCTTTTGCCAACTAAAATCCTTAGTTGGTAAAAGTCAGACACCCCACATATCGCTCCATCTAGTGCGAAAAGAAATTTGATGATTTCCTACATAAAAGTGCATAGGTACCTTTGCTACGTCAATATAATGTACATGCTTCCTATATTTATATGCTTATATACCTTCATTTTCTAATATCCAGCATAGTTCGGTTAAATGATGAAAATATCATTTGACCGAACTACGCTCAACTAACTAAATACCGCCAAATGAATTTAAACCACCTCGTGGGAGTCCTTCCAACGTTGCGTCTTCTACGCGGTCGCCACACCAGCACATTCGGCCCCATCCACCATCTGATCTGCGAGCAATTACAGAGATCCAGCACTTCGCCCAAAGCAGAAAGAGTCAATTGTAAAGGAAATTGCTCTGCGTTCATACATTGTTCGCCCTGGAGCCAAGAGCATTGGAAACTTATGTATTGTATTCTCTATCATTAGTGAACTCCTATAAGATCTTATATTTACAGCAGAGTAGCTGCAAAATCGATACATTTCAAAAAAATTATCAGATTTTTAAGTTATAATCGAACCATAAAAACGAATATTAGGTATGTTTTTCGTACCTCCGTGTGATTTTTAAGAAACTGAAAAACAACATCTTAATTAATACATTTGGCTATTTTAGTAGCTACCTATTTAGATAATTAGGCACCAACATAAATAGTTTTTTTTTTAGCACAGGTAATTGGCTTAAAGGACTTAGTATCCAGGCCAAAAGCATAACAAAAAAAGCACAGGTAAGACTGTGACTCTGACACTGATAACCAGTTACGTCAAAAATAGGGATAGTAAATACGATACGATTATATTATAATATTTCCTAATTTACACCTGTCTTGTATCTCTCTTTTCGTGAGTTTTACTAGAAAAAAAAAAATTGCATTTTTAACATTTATTTCATAATTTTTACAAATCCTGCCCAAATTGTTGGCCTCTGTTGTGAATGCAGGCTCGACATTTGTTTCGTATTTCGACAGTTGTTGTACGAAGTCGTATTTCCTGCTTAATTGTATTGAAAGCCGTTTCAATGCGTTGAACTAGTACCTCCCTAGTTTCCAACTATCATCACTGCACAACAATTGCTACAATGAATGTAAATTCGATAGAATTGTGGATGAATTACATAAGACTAAATTCCAAACAACGCATTAAAACGGCTCGGCGATAATGCTATCGAGTACAGTAACAAAGTCCTTCACTTAGTTGTACAGTAACAAAGTTTAAAGGACTTTATAGGTGATTACGAATATATATATAACTTATGTTTGAATGGATAAATTACTATGAAAACAAAAAGATTTAAAAGAAAAAAAAATATAAAAAAAGAACACGCACATTTCAAATTAAATTAAAGTTAGTAGCAGGTGGGACAAATTCTATGTTTATTTTAAAATTTCAAACTCAAACCGGTACCGCCTGCTTATAACTTTTGTTTAATTTTAAATGTGCTTATTTTATACCGTTTAGTTTTTTTAATATATTAAAACAAGAAACAAACAGATTTATTTTCGCATTCGTATATTCCCTATTTATTATTACGAATCTTTCAGGGATCTTTTTTTAAAAGTGGCAATACTTCAGTCACTCAAACATAGTTAAAAAAAATGGTTACACTTTCCTATTCGATGTTCATGATCTAACTTTTTTCTCTCATCTATGGCCCAATTGCAAAAATTTTTTCACTGATAGAAAGCTGCTTTATTCGTGAGTGACATTGGCTCTCCATTTGTTTCTCTCTATTCAAAGGAGGCGTGTCGTTCGCCCTAACAGTTTTTACTATCTAAGTGGTGAACCAAATTCTAAAAGTCAATGAAGAAATTTTGCTGAACTTGTGAAGCAGTGTTATCGTGATTGTTTTAGCTTTTCCGTGGTTCAAACACAAACAATCGTGGTACTACAAACAATCGTAACATATGGTTTAAAAAATGTGTTTTCAAACATAATTGTAATTAAAGTATCAATATCTTTCATAAAAACTAAAATTGCTGTCACAAAAAAACTATGTGAGCCAAATTTTTTCTATACCTATTTCCTACCAAAGGGAGTCAAAATAAAGCCATATATATGGCAATAATTCTTGTGACAAAAAAAAAGTAAATTTTTGTTGACCAGAGTTATTAATACAGAAAAGGAAAAGGGGCAGCAACTATATAGATCTAAAATTCTTCGATTTTATTCTAAAACTTATCTTACAGTACAGGCAAAATAGCACTGACAATACATACATTCACGTCTTAACAATACACATATTGTACGAAAACGGGTCCACTGTATTATAAACAATATACAAGAGAACACTAACCTTATCTAGGAGACCTAGGTGACCTATAATGTGTTACCGATAAACTCCAGGCATTGTCGCGCGGTTAGATATAAATTAGTTACACTAAGGTTGTCTAAAGGACGGTAGCTTTAGAAATTGTGGCATGATCACGGCATTCATACAATATGTTAAGCATGTATTGAGAAATTGATATGGGTATTTATTGAAATGATTGGTAGGACTGGTCTATTAATATGAAGGTTACTAGCTTTTTCCTGTGGATATGCTCCCTAGGCCAATTTCACTGGCATCCTACTCATCGCAAAAAGTAGCCCACGATGCCTACTTAGCGATGGTTCAGCTATGAACCAGGTAAATTTCAAAGTCGTGTACTTTTCTTGTTTAACAACCTATGCAATTGTGATTTTGCACTTAATTAAGTGCAATTTATCCGAGTTTTGGAGCATTTAAGGTTTTTTGATATCTTTGACACATTTTCAGTAAACATCGATTTACAAAAAATGAGAATTGGGTCACAGTGGACTGCTGGGTGTACTCGTTGAACCAGGCATTGTTTGCAATGAACCTTCGTAAACATACCCAAATATAAAAATGTGTGATGTAATAAAAGTTTTTATTAAACATAATCAGTAATTAGGTACTAATAGGAACATGGTACAGATAACTAAAACTAAAACAGCCTTGCATCAATCCTGGTCTGTATTTGTACTTAGAATTATGTAATCATTTCTTATTAATTGTTTATTCTTATTATTGTTATTATTATTTGGAAACTCTAGTTTTTTTTTTTCTAATATTTTATTATTTTTTCTCATTCTGCAAAATAATTTTCAGAGCATTTTCTTGTTCTTGTGCAAAAATATTTGGTAATTCGGTGCTAATTCGGTGCCAATCGATTTTTCCGCTGCAATATTACAGAAAATACAAAACACAAAGAATCCGATAAATACCTAATTTCGGAAAAAGAATAACGTGCCTTTAATATAAAGTTTATTTGAACTTATAATTCAAAGTCAATCCAAAGATATATATAAATAACACTTCAAAGCAACCCGTTTTAAGAAGTGGCAATTTCATACTTTAACCCCTATTATTTATTTTGCAAATAGGTTTTTAAAAAACGCTTTTACACGTCAATTTTTTCGTCACTTTCAACTAGATAAGGCCGGTGTTTCCTAGCTGACTACCCTGAGAATAAACACCGAAACGAATTCAGGGGTCAAAGTCTCTTTTAAAGTCCATATAGCAAACATGTAATAATAATAAATCATTTATTTTCAGGCATCTTGGCCCATCCCATAGATAAATACCTTATATACTAACATATATATAAAGTAAATTAAATACAATTTATTGTTAATAAATAAGACTTATGATTAAGTTAGTAACACTTCACACTGCACTTGTTCACTTTGTGCTGTTCTGTGGCACTTGTCCGCGGAAGCGACGGAACACCACGCCCTGTGGCCAAAAATCATCCTTCAACATGACGGGCAGAAAAGTTTTCGGGACTCGCACCACGAACGCCTTAAAATTGACGTTAAGGTGCGACTCCAGCAGCTGTACCCTCAGTGCGAACTTCGTCTTATGGCGCACGTACTCCACCTTTGTCGTGTGATGCAGGCGGGAGATGTACACGGCAGTGTTCGGCTGAGCATCACGCAGATCAACGCTAGGAGTTGTAGGTGCTATGCCGCAAATGGTCAAATCATATGAGAACCATCCAGATTGGTGTCTGAGATGGTCTTTTGAGGAAAGAATCACATAGATTTGAGTCCAGTAATAAGGCGATCTGACTAGTATTTTACATATCAGTTAATTAGTTTTAAAAATACATAGATAATAGATATTATTATATCTAAACCACAGCATAAGCCTCCCTCAATTTCTTCCATTGTTTCCATCTCGGGGACACTTCTTGCCAATGAAAGAGATCTAAGTCGACCCGCCATATACTTCGTGGTCTGCCGCGACCCTAAATAATTACACAAGATAATTAACTTGATAAGATAACCGAGACAGTTAAAACTTAAATTACAAAATTGTATTAACAAATAATAATTCTCTTCGCTTCAAAAGTTTTGGAGTTTGATAAACGTGTATTCAATATTAACTACCTTTGAAAGTAGGTGTCAAGATTTATAATCGGTATAAGAGAATAATAGGGTATTTGAGGGTAGTTTCAAAAATAGATCTTGTTTGAGTTGTGGGTTTTGCAAGTTATTGTGAAATATCTGTCTTTTTAACTGTTTTGTCGAAGTTATACTGTTACCTTGAATCAAAGACACAGCGTTGGAAGGCCTCCTAAAAGGTGGACAGACGACCTGATGAGGGCCGCGGGAATCTGATGGATGCGAGACGCATAGGACCGGTCATTGTGCCGACACCTAGGAGGCCGGCTGAAATGATGATCGAATCACCCAGCATTCAATTGCATTTGTCAAATAATTCCATTCAGCCGAAAAATGGTGAGGCAATCAATGATGTCGAATGTCATCTTGTAGACAATTCAAAATGCTTTGAACAGATTGTTTCGAGTTAGTCATTCATTATTCTAGTCCTGGACTAGATCTGTTCAGTGATAGATAAAAGGAATGTCTGAATGTCTGGTGATTTGCAAGATAAACACTAGCTTCTGCCAGCAGCTTCGCCCGCGTGAAATTTGGTTTCTCCATACAAACTTTGGACCCCCGTTTTACCCCTTTAGGGGTGGAATTTCAGAAAATTCGTTCTAAGCGAATGTCTACCCTCCCTATAAGGAACCTACCTGCCAAATTTTTAGTTTGTAGGTGTTATTGTTTCTGAGATTTCGTGATTAATCAGTGAGTGGTATTTCGCTTTTATATATATAGATTTGTGTTATTTTACCTGTCATGTGCTTTACGTAATTTGTGTGTGGTCAGTGTAATTGGCATTTAGCAATTCTGCGCACTTAAAGAGAGTTGTTAAATGTTTACCGCGTTTGGCTTTGATTGGTTAAGAGCTTGGAGCGGGCCAATAGGAGCGCTGAACGTCAAATAAACGCGCACTAGACACTTTGGATACATAAATATATATATTTTGTATTAATGAATTACAAGTATATATGAATACTTGATGTCTTAAACTAACCTTGACAATAATACTGCTACAGTAATAATAATTTTAATTAACAACCAACTATAACTAATAACGCATAGTAACCGCAATACGATTAAATTATATTGGAATCTATTGAATATGACTGATTGATAGAATTCTATTGGCGAAGAAGGAAGCCTCATAAAGCAATATTAATGTTTATGACTATGGTAAAGTAATTATTATTATTGTTTGTATATATCTAATGCTTAAACGTAGCCATGGAAACTACAAGGCGAGGGTTGGTAGTGGCATGATATAAGTGTCCATGGAGTTTCTTGCACGTTCTTCTCCATAGAAATCTACGCTTTGGAACGTCCAATTTAGCTTATTTTTTTTTTTTGACTGACCGACATTTTGACAATTCAAAAGTGCCTGTAATTGGTCTATTTGAAATAAACGTTTTTGATTTCTGATTTCCAGGTTTTACGGGATTATTCAAGACAGCGACCCTGGAACTCAAAGAGTAACTGTGGGAACACAGGTGGGTAGTGTGGCGACCAAGGAAGCCACGCTAAGGGTGCGTACCATTTGACATAATAACAAAAGTGCTAACGATCACATGACCCAATTACATTTAATATATTTTATTTTTAGTATAACGATGAAATGATATAATGAATTATTGATATAATTTCAGTTTACCTTATTTTATATGGTTTAATAAACAGTTTCTATAATGCACATTTGAACTAATATTCAGTTAGATATTTAGTTAGTATAATATTCAAATGCAATGCAATGGGTGGCTCGCCGTCCGATCGTCCGGTTACCGTCCGGACCGGGCCCAAGTCGTCGACGGCGCGTACTGTTCCACGCGCGCCTCAAGGAGATGTCAGCAACCGTAAGGTCGAAGCCTAGTGGGGCCATAGGTGATGCGAAAGAGATCCCCGGGCCCTGGAAAAAATAGCAAAGAAGGAACAGGTGTGGGTTTTTAGTCAGCAAAAGTCTGACACTATCTGAGCTCCGCCCAAGAGCGGAGGACGTCATTAGATGATTTTTCCACCCGAGAAAATAGGAAAAAAAGGTCATTAAGTCAAGAGTCAATAGGTTACTTTTAGGCAAACGTCATTGAGCACATGATCATAACACTAAACCACCGACCGGATCGGTTACGATCAGGAGAGATACATGATCATAACCGATCCGGTCGATGGTTTAGTGTGAACCTATCAATAATGACAATAAAATAAGTCACAATTCCACTCAAAATTTATTTTTAATTAGCTGCTACCAGGGGCTTTGGCCGCGTGATGGTAGAAAATTAACCCAAGGGAACTTACTCCTGAGATAAAAAGTTTGCTGTGTACTATTCCAGGACATTGTCTTCCACTGTACCAAATTTCATCGGAATTCATGCAGTAGTTTTTGCGTGACAGAGTAACAAACATCCACACATCCATACATACAAACTTTCGCGTTTATAATATTAGTAGGATACAGTAGGTTCATAATAGGTATTTACCTATGAAATTGCCGTATTATTTACCAATTAATAATACAAAGGAGAGTTAATTTCGGAATTTCTCAAAATTCGCATTTTCTATTTTAATTTCGCGTAAAAAGGTCTACTGAGCCGTTAAATTAAATAGTAATAAAGTAGGATGACTCCAACAATATAATTTTATTTGATTACAAACGTACCTCTGCAAAGACTTTCGTTAAAATCTCTTAGATTTTTCGCCGTAGCGTAATTTAGTATAAATTGTGCGATCTTTTATTCGGATTAGGGTCCAAAACAACAATTTATTTAATTAACTTAATCTTTATGTAGTACACAGCTGGGCCCTATTTAGTCGTCTATCCTTTTTCGGCCCATTTGCGCTATTAAATTTAGTTTATTCTTTAATATAAACAGGCCACTGTGTATACCAACGGTCTCTATTACATTTGAGGTTTTTTTTACTCCTTTTTGTTTTCATATATACTTCGAATATGTAAGACGACGGTGCCAGCTTGCCAAGTTGCTGTTGCCTATCGGTTTTATATCGTTTACATTTCGAGGAGTAGCATAGCGTAGCATGGTTCGGCCTTATAATGTTCCCACTGTTAGGCCATAATCCACCACGCGGCCCAGTGTGGGTTGGTGAATGTCACATGTGTTTGAATTTTTGGTTTTAGGACATGCCGGTTTCCACACGATGTTTTCCTTCACCGTTTTGAGAGCAGTGGTGCTGAAATAATTACAAAAAGTAATGCGCCTGGTTGGGTTTGACCCGCGACCTACAACTCGTAAGTTGGTGGGGGGAGGGGGGGGGGGGGCGTTATCACTCGGCCACCACTGGTCTCTCATTTCGAGGAGTGTGCATCGGAATTGCACAGTTTGATTCCGCCACCTCCGTTTTATCATCGGACCACTAGATGTACGGCGTTTTAGCACCGGTACATGGTGGACATCCCACCAATACGTACGAAACTATTTGGGAACACGTTCATTGTACATAAGCACAGATAATGAGTGGAATTCCTTGCCAGAGTCTGTGTTTCCTGATAGCTACAACCTACGGCTTTAAATCAAGAGTGAATAGGTTACTTCTAGGCAAGCGGGATCCATCGTCAACCACATCGTCGCTTACCATCTGGTAAAGGCAAGCCTATCAATTATAAAAAAACTGGGCAAGTGCGAGTCGGGCTCCCGCACTGAGGGTTCTGTACAAACTTACCTAAGAAAATTAACTATAAGGAAATTGCCCAGACCAGACTCCACACCCGTCTGGTCAGAAGTTAACCTTTTCAATGGAGATATGTGTACTTTACACCCTTTTCCGTATCAGTTTATCAACTGTTACTGTAACATAACAAAAAAACTGGGCAAGTGCGAGTCGGACTCCCGCACTGAGGCTTCCGTACACGTACCTATGAAAACAGTTCAATTCCCGAATTGGGTTACGAAGTTTTTTCCGAATCGCAAAAAAAGTTTTTTTGTGACGTAACTACAAATTTCCAGTTTTCAGATTTTTTCCTATACTTGTGTTATGAGACCTTGCTTCATGCCAAATTTCAGGATTCTAGGTCAACGGGAAGTACCCTATGAATTTTGATTTCCTCGAGAGTGTCGAAATGTACATTTTTTGCCACATAAAACGAAGTATCTTTTTTCTCGTTAACTTAAAAGTTTGATTTTTTACAGCTTCAAGAGTCCGCATACCTGAGTATATGGTTTTAATTTCAACTCGATACTTCCACGCGTTCCCGAGATATAGGGTCTTGACAGACAGACAGACAGACGGACGGAACAAAGTGATCCTATAAGGGTTCCGTTTTTTCCTTTTGAGGTACGGAACCCTAAAAAATACGGAAAAACAAGGAAGAAACCTCTCATCTGTGATTTCTTTAGACCTTGAGCTTCCCGCCCGTCATATTCACTGAAGTGTGAATACACCTCTTCTATCCCAAAGCACCACTTGAAAAACATAGGGCCGTTATTTTTAGCACATATGTCAAAATGTGGGCCGTATGTTTATTCATACCTACACCTACGCACAATACACGTGCACCTTATCAATATTTCTGATTTTTCATATTATCTTACTAAAATTAGGAAAAAAAAAGAACTAAAATTTGTACAGCCTACAGGTGGGTTACCATGACGTTTAAAGTAAGATTGTTTCATTCTTATTTCCAGTGTGGGTAAGAGATGGCGCTAAACAACCTGTATAGCTCTGAAATAAGAATGAAACAATCTTACTTTAAACGTCATGGTAGCCCACCTAATAAGTGTTGATGAACATGTTTGTATATGCACCTACGATACAGGAGAGATATTAGTAGTGGGTTTAAAAATAAAGAAGGAACCTTCATCACGCTGCATGATATCTATCTATCGAACCAATTGGATAACAGGATACCCTCAAAACTCAATTCTTTATTGCATTCCACAATGTAGGCTTAGGTTTTTTTTTTTCGTTGGGAAAATCATCTTATGACATCCCCCGCCCTTGTGCGGGGCGGGAGATAGTGTCAGACTTTTACTGACTAAAAACCCACTCCTGTTCCTTCGTTGCCTTTGTCCCAGGGTCCCGGGTTTCGTTTTTACACTACCCATGGCTCCAGTAGGCTTCGACCCTGCTGGGCCCCTACATTTGCTGACATCTTCAAGAGGCGCGCGTGGAACAATACGCGCCGTCGACGACTTGGGCTCGATCCGGACGGTTACCGGACAATCGGACGGCGGGCTACCCATTGCGTGCCATCCGCAAGCCCGCGAATGTAGGCTTAGGTGGTAAATATTTGCCAAAAGAAACAATTGTGGACCCTGGCGGGCACAGCGAAGATGCGGAGATGAGGACTTATCACATAAGTATCTCAACCTCAACCGTTTGGCAAGACTGTACCTACTAGTGTCAGATTTTTCTGTTTTCTGACTATTCGTAAAAACTGTCAAAGATCTACGAGTGACACCCGGGTCCAACAGCTTAACGTGCTTTCCGAGGCAAAGAGGAATCTCGGTTTGTTAAGAAGGTAACCCTTCTAAAGTCTGACCTCAGTAAGTTTTGCTTAGCTTTGGAGATTGATCTATGTGGCTGTTATTACTTATTCATGAGCTCAAATCATGTTAGTTAGAAATAACCGATCATTAGCTTTTCTCAGCTGGAGGATATCGATTTCCATATTAGGTAGGTACCTATATAATAACAAGGTTAATAATAAACATGATGGGAATAAAAATATTTTGACGAACCAGTTAAGGCCAATGCTTGACAGGACTTCGGACAAAAGAGTTACCGTGGCCCTCGCAATGGGTAATTGAAGGTACAATTTGGGGTTTAGAGCCAATGCTGCGTTAAACGGGCGCACGCGCTGGCGCCCACGCGGGCTCCCGTCGCCGTAGCATAAACCGGATTATTACCTGCGCAGTGTCACTAGTTCAACTTTAACGGTGTGCATGTAGTCGTGTCGATGGAGAACTTTAATGTATTACTACGTAGCAAAAAGGGCGCTGGGCGTGGCTGCCCGCGACGGGTGCCCGCGCGGTGAGCCGCAGCGGAGCACTTTTGTATGGGCCGCGCGGGCACCCGCTTGACGCAGTTTCGGCCCTTAGGCAGTAAAAGTCTGATAAACTCTCTATAGAGATACTCTCGATTGAGGTAGAAAATCACCCAATGAATTCTCCAGCTCTAGGGTGGAACTGGAGGGCGTGTCAGACTTTATCTGACTAAAATCACACCTCTGTTCTTCAGTTGCCCCTTTGCGTTCCACCGGTTTCCTTTTCAGAAATTTATCGTGGCCCTAACAAGCATTGGCCCTGTTCGGCCCTTACGGTTTTGCTGGCATCTCTTTGAGGCGCGCGTGGAACAATACGTGTCGTCGACGACTCGGTTTAGGGCCGGACGGCGAGCTACCCATTGCTCGTCGTCCACAAACCCACGAGAAATCATTTGATGATTTACTACGTAAAAAAAGGTACCTAAGAAAATATTACACCTTTCCTAACACACGATTGTAACGTCTCAGCTACTCCCGAGTTCAGATAACTTCCTTCCAATAAATGTTTATCCAAGCCTAAACCAGGAAGTTAGATAAATCCAAGTGAAGTAGGTACAAACCCATAGCTCATAAGTTTATCAGTTTTCCGTGTCAACGGGTCTAGGTCCAAATTCGCGATATTAAAGTAATATAGCCGTTTTACGATTTACTTTTATTGGCTGATATTGAATTTCATTTTGGCGGTCCGGGTAACATTCTTAGGTAGTAGGAGTTTTCTGGGATTATATTTGGTTCTTTGCTTATTTTGCTTTCTTTTATTACACTATTGAACATGTATTTAGCACTACTTTCTGCCAGTGGCTTCGCCCGTGAAAAAATCGGAAATTATAACAAGTTGACATAGTTCTGGAATTAAAAGCGGACCTGTTCAAGGTCGATTTCTGTCTCTATACCAAAATGCATCAAAATCGGTTCAGCGGTTTAGACATAAATGTACCAAGCAAACAGAATGGTAAAGTTACTTTCACTTTTATAGATAACTAGCTTTTGCTCGTGGCTTCGGCCGCGTACATAAAATATAGCTTATGTCACTCAGGAATTAAGCAGCTTTCTATCGGTGAAAAAATTGTAGCAAACGGACCAGAACTTCCAGAGGTTACCTCCTACAAAAAAAAAAATACAAAAAGCAAACTTTACCTTTTTATAATATTAGTATAGATATAAGTATATTATAGTTACTGAGTGTCGTGAAGTTCCTGTTGGATTAGCTTCTTACTGATGGTATCTCACCATCTGAGTCGGTTCTTGGCGTCACGTCATAAAATGCGACGTTCAATTGGGTGTCCAGTGTGAAGCAGACCTGACTTTGATCAAGAAATTCAAGACCCTCAGTAATGAGGAATACTGTGTGAGAAGGAGGATGTTATAGTTGCTAATACTCTGAAATTTTTAGTTCTGATTTATCAACGTGCAATAAGTTTATGCTTACTCTTCTATCGGCTTCACTCGCGTGAAAGAGGTAGGCAATGATCCCAAGGGAATATATTGTCGGGATAAAAATTACTCCCCATGCTATTTTAACCAATCCGTTCAGCTGTACGAGAGAGAAGAATTAACAAATACATAAACACACTTATAAACTTTCGCCTTTATCATATTGATGTTTTTTTTTTTAGGTAGGAAAATCTTCTGACAAATATCGCTCTTGGGCGGAGCGAGAGATAGTGTCAGACTTTTACTGACTAAAAACCCACTCCTCTTCCTTCTTTGCCTTCGTCCCAGGGCCCCGGGTTTCACTTTCATACTACCCGTGGTTAGTAGGCTTCGACCCTGTTGGGCCCCTACGATTTGCTGACATCTCCTTGAGGCGCGCGTGGAACAGTACGCGCCGTCGACGCCTTGGGCTTGGTCCGGACGTTACCGGACGATCGGACGGCGAGCCACCCATTGCTCGCCGTCCGCAAGCCCGCGCCTACGGTGGCCGGTAATCGGGATCGGAATCCCGGCGGCTGGGGCGAGAGGACCGTTGCCTCACGCGGTCGGCCTCCTCATTTGCTAGCATTACTGCTTCGCAGAAGTAGGCGACCGCCTGACACTCCTCCTCGTCCAGGACCATTGCCTGTACCAAGGCCCGGCGCGAGAGGTCACTGCCGCCGATCGCCCCCACGAGGACACGGCGGTGCTCTGCCCAGGCATCATATTAGTTTGATACAAGCATATATATGCAAGTAGCCACTAATAATTCTGACAATTTCAGTTGTGATACTTCTGATAAATAATCAACGATGTGGTTAACGTGGTTTCATCTGTCTAGCAACGTGTAATAAGTCTAGGCTTACCAATTACCATTTTATGAGTCGAGCGTCCATTTATATCGGCTAGAATTCTATAGTAGCATAGACTGGTAATAAAGAGCTGAGAATTTTGACGCAGCTTGGAAGTGGCTTAGGGTCCGCAATAGACTATGTAACTTTTTTTAAGGTGTGAAGTCATCCAATTACTTCTTCTGTTCTAGGGTAGGATGTTGATGAGTTCTAGACGCGATTATGCGAGCCAAACGTTAAAACGCGATTAGTTTGATTGGTGAATTCAGCCCTAGTTGCATTACCTAATCTAGTAAAATATCCTAAGATAAATAAAAAAATAATAAGGATTGTAGCAAATATGGAAAAACTCAGACACCAGAAAGTCTGAACGTCAGCCCTTCCCAGAATTATCGACCACAAGTTACTTGGGGAAAAGGCTAATGTATGTGTGTGTGCTGTGTGTATGTATGTTTGTCTCCATCACGTTCAAGCTGGTGGACAAATTTGAATGTAGTTTGGCACACCTGTAGACCCTGTCCTTAAATAGAACGTAGGATATTTTTTATCCAGGGTATGTGATTCTTTGGGATAATTTGTCAAGCGTTTGAAGCTACTGGCCGAAACTAGTTTTAGAATAAATGAAATTTAATAGCTAACGTTGAAGTCATCATCATCATCGTTTCGGCCAAAAGATGTCCCAAGCGTCGCCACAATGAACAGTCCTGTGCGTCTCGCATCCATCGGATTCCCGCAACCTTAGCAGGTCACCGTTCCACCTTGTAGGAGGCCTTCCAAAGCTGCGTCTTCCGGTACGCGGTCGCCATTCCAGAACCAATCGGCCCCAACGGACGAACAGATGTGTTCTGCGAGCAATGTGCCCTGTCTATTGCCACTTAAGTTTGGCGATTCTTCGTGCTATGTCAGCAACCTTGGTTCTCCTGCGGATATCTTCATTTCAACGTTGAAGTATACGCAGGAGATATATATATTATTATATGTATATATATAATAGAGTTATTCCACACAAGACCCATCAAACGTTAGAATTCTTATGACATAAAATATATCACGATAATATTTACATCCTTCTCTCTAGGACTCCCATTCATCCGCTTTATCCGGAAAAGTATGCCAAAATATCGGCATTTCGTTCCCTTTGTTGTTACAGAGCATTGTATGGTATTTTTTACGACATTTTTCGGTCTACACTGAAACTTTACGGCAAAGCAAACGCCCGAAGTTTTAATTCTGAATAAGGACTTGGAACACTAAAATGAAATTGACTTTGCCAAGTGAAATAATATTAAGTCCCTATTTTATGATTACTGGATGAGCTTTGTTCGTATTCCTAATTTTGGGACGAATACTAAGAATAAAACTTAAGTAATGATTTAGCTGCGCGGTATCTTAATTCTCGTCCAATATACCACAGTGTCTCAAGACGAAAGTCTATGATCAGTGCGTTGTCAGTGATGACATATTATGGCTCTGAAACGTGGTCGCTTACAATGGGCCTCATCAGAAGACTTAGTCACCCAAAGGACAATGGAAAGGGCTATGCTCGGAGTTTCCTTGTGTGATCGAATCAGGAATGAGGATATCCGCAGGAGAACCAAGGTCACCGACATAGCACGAAGAATCGCCAAACTTAAGTGGCAATGGGCAGGCCACATTGCTCGTAGAACAGATGGCCGTTGGGGCCGAAAGGTTCTGGAATGGCGACCACGTACCAGAAGACTTAGCGTTGGAAGGACTCCTACAAGGTGGACCGATGACTTGGTAACAGTTGCGGGAGTCTGATGAATGCGAGACGCACAGGACCGTTCATTGTGGCGACACTTGGGGAAGGCCTATGTCCAGCAGTGGACGTCTTTCGACTGAAATGATGATGATGATGAATGATTTAATAAAAAAAAGTTGAGTATGAAACTGAGTTACTGACGATTCTGGGTACAATATATTCGGACACAATGTCTGAATCGATACATTTTATTATCAATATTTTTTCTATTCGGACACCGCCACCTTAAATAGTTTTGGTAACTTTGGTATCCCATATGTTATATTTTAAAACTTTTTATGTCACTGTACTAAACAGTGTGTGCCCGGATCGTCAGTGAAAAAAATATTGGAATAAAAATGTGTCAATGCGGACACTGTGTCCGAATATACTGTGTCTGAATCCGAATCGTCAGTAAGTCTTGAAACTGGAAGTAATTGGACATTAGGGTTTATATAAAATTAAAACTAACTTAACGCTATTATGGAAACCTTTATTAAGTAAAATCTGATTGAGGCCAACAGTGTTGTTTTAACTGGTTTTACTCGGTAAACCTGAAGGTGGAAATTATGATGAAGCAAAAACATAAACTGCAGTAAAGCACTAAGAGAATTCAATACTTACATAAAAGAGATTAAATCAGCATTTAAATTTCTAAGTAATGATCCACGTCTAAAATTAGTTCCAGCGTTGCCCATACTACAAAAACAACTTAGTTGCACATTGTAACATGCCATAGAGCGTGAAATACAGAAACGTAAACCATAGAACCTGCGTATGCAATAACGAACAAAACTAATAACGAACGAACCAATTCGATTTTCGAGTTTTTGACGACCCACTCGACGTCGTCTCGACACGCCGACGTCACTTCACCACGCCAGTTGTAATTACACGCCAGTCCGAGAGGCGGCGCTAGTCGCGCGACAACACAGCAACACCACGGCGCAACCAACGCTACCTGACCCCTCCGACCCTTACCCACACACTCGCAGCACCACCGACGCACGGAGCTCAAAGTAATCCAGCCGAGAAAGTACGCTCAAATTGTTCACGGCAAACATTTACATACAAACACACTCAGTGAACGCGAGGAGGTATCTCCTGTAACGGTGAACCCAAATCCAGGGATTAACTTCAAAGGGCCACACGGCGATTCAGAAAATGCGTTTTTATAGAAATACCGGCTTTGACTAGAAAGATTTTGTCAGCGGATTGCGGATAGCTGAGTTCCAGCGGATCAGCCGATCTTGTTTCAGGAGGCAGGTCATTTCGAGAAATTCATGGGATAAACGTCGTAAAGACGCTTGAAAGAAAGTCATTATCGTAAAGCGTTTTACAAGATTTCGTAAGCAGGTAGGCGTGTGTCTCCAATCATTTTATTGTTAGAGGATTCTTTCGTTTGCAAATTGACGAACGACTTCAAATGGATAACTCCATCAAAGAGACAATTTCGAGAAGTGAAAACTAGTAAAACGTCGTCAGTAGTTGAGAGCCCTTTGTGAAGTTATAGCGAAACTATAATTCACAGTAAACAAGTCATATAAAACATGATATAGCGAGAAGCGAAGGCAGATCGGAACGAAAAGCATCCACATTTCGCAGTAATCAGAATTCAAAACCAATATTTTAATTAAACGTGTACTGAGCACCTGTCGTTGAGGCTTGTAATAAATAGTATACTCGCACACGCGCATTATTTAAATACTTTACGTCGATACAACGAACACCACAAAGGTGGAACATGAAATAAGGCTTGTATCCTGAATGCATCGAATAAAACGTCATCGGTAAACGTTTCGCGTTTCAATCATGCTACAACGTTGTACTATTGTTAATACTTTATCCATAAATTACTTATTTTCACTCGTGTCAATAAAGGCAGCTTTATTTCCAGTTCCATTAGACTTCAACATGTATAAAGATAAACTTATATAGTTATTGTATGCTAACCGCTCTGCTGCATTCATTTAAAGGATTTGGTTCGACCTACTCGACCCTATTTTTTTCTATTTTCGACGTCGACCTATCGGTAGCAATTTAAAATGTCGAGTAAACGCTGGACCATAATTCAGAATTACCACCAAGCGCCATCTTGTCTACTAATAGGGGTTTATTAATATCGTAAAACTCCTAGCCAGCCTTGAGCAGGAATTTTGCTTTTAAATTAACGTTCAACGCGTATAGGGTTTAATCCTGGCTTGCATGTGGCGTCAGCAGAAATCTTCGTGAATGAGGATAGTAGATCTTGATTAGAGATTGTAATCCAGCTCAATTGCACAATGAAGCAACTGATAAAAGAGGAGAATTTATATTGCTAAAAACAAGAGCTTTTAACCTTACGATCAAATTTGATGTAGGAATGCTTGCTATAGTACTAACTATAATTGACATTCTAAATCCTGTTACAAACGTAAACATAAATGTATTCATTGGTCCGGTAGACAGTAGACCCCACTGGCTATTACAGAACAATTACGAAGACAAACAGATAATTCTGAAAGGCCGTCGACGTTATTCCAATAAAACAGAATTGTAAATAGTCGCTACAAACAAAACCTAACCCGCGACCTGGCTAGCTAGGGCAATGCTCTGATCTACTGAATTATAGATGCAATATGCTTTCAAAGATACAATAATGAAGGTACGATACGAAACGTAATATCGAACGAGTAGCAATCCGTTGTAAATTTGATTGTAGATAGAAATGCAGCGTGCTCTAAGCTCGGGTGAGTTCAGTTCAGCTTTTATCGAATGGGAAGCGTAGGCAGAGACAAAGACCTCACATCTCGTGTCGCTTGGAAGCGTGTCCACTACGACACGTTGGATTTTTACTATCTTCATCTATCGCAGCGTGCACTGCACTTCAATCAAAGATCCGAGGCCGCTCTAGGCCGACGCACTCGCCGACATAACACGTGCATTACTCACGAAATATTTTCATAAAACCGAACCAAACGCACCCGTCTACCCCTCCCCGCGCCCCCGCGTCCCCAGCAAAACCAGTTCAGTTCGTGCCCGGCTGCCGTGCGCGTCGGTTGTCTCGCGGAGAGAGTGTATTCGCCGCGCTGTGTTACGAAAAAACATCTTTTGTACCAAAACCAAACCAGTGCTGTGGATTCCTATTATAATAGTGCTCATGTGAGATTGTGCCATTTCATATTGTGATGTTACCTGTTGGAGATGTTATAGTGGAGGATTTCTCTTGAAAACTGTGGAACGGGTTCCGCCTGCCGCCGCCGGACGCCTTTTCTCTCCGATCTCGGGATATCATTAAGGTATTTATTGTTACACCGGCTCATTGTTGTAAGGAATTCTTTCTACGACCCTCGTGTAGAGTTAAATCCATAGTCTTGATTCGGTTTCGTATGCCAGTGAGGAAGCTCAGTTTGTAATGCGTCGATATTGAATCGCAGATTGTGGATGGTGTTTGTAGATTTGCATTGTAGATGCGCGCGGCGTGCAATGTGCAGTAAACATTGCGGCCCTGCGAACGGGTTCGAGTCCGGCGGAGGCTCGAGTGGGCGACTATTAATTAGGCGACTTGGTGTAACGGTACAACTTGATGGTACCGCCACCCGGTACCACTTAACGATCATTTGATAACTTTTGTTGTTGGATTTTCGACGATTCGATTATAATTGTGCTAATAACAATTTTTTTATGGTCAAAGGAACATTATGAATAGTTACACCGACAGATTATCAATAGATAAGATTAGTTACAGTGACCGAGCTTTTTAGTTGAAGGAACATGAAAGCTTAATGTCGAAATGATCACATTAATGGTATTGTAGATTGTGATTCACATTCATAAGTAAGCAGGCATGCTGTAGTGTAGTCTGTTGTTGAAGAGTAGCTATTAGATGGAAAGCTTAGTATGGAAATAGATTACTTACCATTATGTGGCCTACTGGTAGCAACGTCGAAAGCTTTTTACAACGTAGTCTTGGAACAGCTTTTCTATGAAAACAGTAAGACATGTACACAAAAACAGAACAATAAAAAAAAACAGACAACAACAGATGCGGTTCTAGTTCTTCGAATTCGCAGAATTTTGAATGCAGAATGTAACTTGCAAGCTGGTTTCCGTTCCCCCGCCCAATAGATGGCGTCACTTGTGGCAAAACAAATAAAACATGAGCTTTTATCACTTCAGACACAGTTACAAAATTTTTAGGGCAAATCTTAATTGCTAATTATACAAAACAACATAGATAGCTTTTTTAACCCGATTTCACTGAAACAGCTATTACAAACATTTTGAACACTAATTTTACGTTCCGACATTAAAATGGAACGTAATTTACATCACAAACAATCCATTAAACTTTCCGTGGACAATAAATGATTGTTTTAACAAATTATGCAAAATAAGTTATTGATTATGCACCGATTTTAATCATTTCCATTATTTTAATCGGTCCGAGCTCCGCGTTACACACAAATAAAAAAATCGTTTTGACATTGATTAAATCGGCGGGAATTTTATGACATTTATCTTTCCATAGAGATGTAGCGATAAATTAGTGAAGTGCCTAAGTAAATCGAGCAGATAGTAAGAATTTCAAAAACTTCATCGCCACGTAAGTTGCTTGTTATAACAACCAACAGTGGTCTCAGATTCAGTTTTATTATCCAACTTTGAATACTTACATCGGATAACATAATTTTATAGACAATTTAAGGGTTACAATTTACAAGATGAAACCGTTGATTTAGTCGTAAAACGAGTCGTAAAGGCAGTATTGATGGCGGTCGTGTGCAAGATCAAGTTGTGGAGTTTGAAGAATAATAAATATAACGCGAGAAAACAATAAAAGTATGGTAATTGGAATGTGTGAAATGTTATTGCGAGATTGTGAACAGAAGCTGGAATAACATTTTACAACGATGAGACGACATATTGTTTTGGCAAAACTCGCGAAAATCTGCATAAGTTATGAAGTGTACTAAACAACCTAATTAAAACACTATTCTATTTTTTATTAATGGCAAGTAAAGCCGATGTCTACTATTTTTCCAATGTCTAAAGTGAATTGGAAAAACAAGTGTGTATATTATATCTAAACACTAATAGAAAGCTTTAAAAAGTCAATAAGGAGTTTCCCATTCATATTGGCATGTAATGAAATCCGAATCACTGTTTCTAGTCACACAATGCACTCTTAATCAAAAACAATGCAGATGGTTTTATTACTGTTCATTTAGGGTGTTCGAACGCACGTGTCGCGTGGTTTTTCGAGTTTATGCCTTCGAGCGTTAATTTACAGCATAAAAAAATCTTAGCCCGGAAACGTGGCGTGTCACATCGGTAGTTGTAGAACAGATGTTGACATATGTCGCCTGGCTGTATGCTGCGCTGCCGTGAGCTAATTGACTAGGGAAAAAACGTGAGCTGCGTTCCATACTCTGTGGTTCCGTCCTACGTTTGCGCGGGAAATATACGATTGATGCGTTATGGGACTTGACATTTTTTTCCGTGTCCTTTTTGATTTATCGGCTTTTATTTTTGGATGTAAATCGTGAGGAATGTTTCTATATTCGGCAATGTTTCTATTTTTGAATGAGCATAAATACGTAGGACGGACAGTACGCGACAAATACAAAATCATGTCTCTAGTACCTATTTTCATCATGAATGTATGATTTCGGAAATCAAAAAGATAAAATTATTCTGGATAGGACAAAACAGTTACCCACTACTTAGTAATGTAAGCTTTTAGTAAATCTGTAAGTGAATTTTCTTTTCATTACACTAATTTACTTCCATTTTACTTATTTGAAAAATAAAATTATTCTAAGAAAATTCGCACGCTTTCTATTTCATTCAAGTTCACAAAAAATATTTTTCTACAATAATTCAAACTAAAATCGTTTACTTTTTAATCTAATAAAGCGATGGTGTTCAAATTTACGGTTCTTCAATTGGGGTGCGTTTTTGATTTATATGAATTTTCTTTTTTGAAGTTGGCTGAATGTAAATTACTTTGGCGTCTAGCGGTCGCATGAGGACAAAATGTACTTGGTCTATACGAGCATATACGAGTACGAATGTTTTCGAGTTACGTTAGCGTGTTTCTGAGTCATGTTCAGGGATTTTTATTGCTTACAAATAAAATGGAAGTTATCTGTTGTATTTTAAATTACTCATTTCGTGTAATTGTATTGCTATTGCCTGCCTTGATTCTCTGCCAACGAGAAAAGGAAAATAACGGGGATGCTTCATGTAATTTGCAGATGGTTGTGTTCCGATTCTCATTTTTTTGACTGAGTAGGTTACACGTAAATAGGTAGCTACTTAGATATTTTGCTTCAGTAGATTCTTTTTGAATTAATAAACAGTAACCTATTATAATGCATTTGAGGGGGTTGTCCAGCAGTGGACGTCTATCGGCTGAAATGATGATGATGATGATGATGAACTTATTATAAGTAACAGACAGTGTTTAAAATGTATTTAAGTAAGACTTCAGTGTGTGTTTATTACAAGTCTATTTTTTATTTGAATACATTCTCAACCAGCTTTCAATCTGATAAGGTCGGTAAACCTCCTTACTTTATTTGTAATTCTATAAATCGATTGGCATTATCATCGACATTGTTCCTCTATTGTTTGATAACGACAGAACCTACATCAATACCGTAATTATTGGTTGTCGAATTTTATCGAATATTGGTTTACTTGATATCAGTTGAAGTTCAATGTTGATTGATTATGGTCAGTGGAGTGCTTTTATCGATAATTTAATAAATAATTTACATTGTTCTAGTAGAATAAAGATAGCAAAAATGCATGGGACATATGGTGTAAACTTGTTTTGAAAGGTCTTCCAAAAAAGTTCGTAAATAAGATTTGTAGACACAAAAATACACTATTTGTAAATTGAGCATGCCTTTTCTTTGCAATACTTATTACTGTATATGTAGGTATTTGAAAACTTGTTAAACTTGGGCATTAAAAAAAGGTTTGACACGTTCGTAGCTTAGAAAATTCTTAATTCAAAAATTCGATGTTAGTGATTTTTAGAACGGAGTAAAACCCATGACCACATCATAACCGCTTCAAATAAACATCGTCCCTTACAAAAACATCCACCATAATGCGCTTGGGCACTCACAAACTAAATCTAAATAAACCATCAACTTATCTTCGACATTTAACAGTAAAAAAATTCTGGACCAACGCTTACCGTTAGGCAGTCAGTGCGACCACAGATAATAAGAGGTCCGTCGCCATGTTTGATCTCAACGGATTAATTAAATTTGACAGGCCATTGTGACATGGCATCATGATGAAAATTACTGTTAGTGCGAGCCCAATGAGTCGTAATCTCGTGTCGTTTAGCGCGTACTCCATGTTTATGATCATAGATCAATCAGACGTGTTTGGAGACAAGTCGGCTGTCAATTCTGCGTGATCGGAATAGATTGACAGTTTAAAGAGCAGATTGTTTATGGTTTGACGTTTATGGCTAAATTTTGTATTGGAATCATGAAAACTGAAGCGATACATGTTAAATTTGTAAATTGTTAGTGTTTAAATTATAATATGTTTTTTCTATCGTGTCATATTTGGTAAGCAAACAGATTATGATTAGCTAACACAGAGAATTTCAAATTCAATCTAACGCTATCCTCAATTATTAGCCTAATAATAACACGTGAAATTAGATGATTACATCCACCGTTGATTGATGTTGATTAAGTCATTGAGATTAGCGCGTCATGCTAGAATGACACGTGTGTCAATGATTTTATTAGTTAATAGCCTCAGACCGCTATCTGTGTTTCCTGCTATTAGTTTATCCTGTTTTTAATGTACACGTTTTAAAATATAGAAAGCTTTTAAACCTAAAAGTTAAAACGGTCGTAAAGGATAGGTCAAAAATATCGTTAAAAGTTGAATAGTTGTACTAATCGACTTCTATTATCGAAGAAGAAACGTTTTTTTTTTTTTCAATACTTTTACTTTGGTACAATATTGAAAAGTCTTTACTGGGAATCCATTCTGTTAAAAGTAACAGCGCGATGCATTGAAGTGCCTGTGAAAGGAATTTCATACAATTTTCAGCCTTGTGTACAGCCTTTTACGTAATATTTTCTGAGTGTTTTGATTGTAAATGTAGTTTACTTTAAAATCCTGGCTTGTACGTCATTCAAACGTTGTAAAGTGGCTTTTGCTATATACTTAGTCATAAAAATTCTTCAGAATTCGAATAGTTTTCTGGCTTTTAGTTTTACTTACCTATATGATGCACTTGATCGAATCCCTAAAGTTTATGATGATTAAGTTACGTAGAAACAAGGATTAGACCTTATTTTTTCAAATCGATACTAAACTTTTCGAACACCACAGAGTGTAAATAAAATAAATTACTTAACTTTTTAATTTTTTTCCTATTTCTGCTAAATGATTTTTTGGGAATTTTTATGAATGAATGAATGAATCATATATTTATTTGCAAGAATATAGGTAACAAGTTCTTAACATTTTGTGGATTCTGACTATATTCGCCATTTCAGCCGTACAAATATTTAAGATTTTACATCTTTAGCATGCAGTAAGTACACTTTTAGTCACTAACGATCTCATATACTTAATAATTTCATCATTTAAATTTAAATAACCATTCAACCAATAAATTAAAATTAAATACTAAATAATTGAATATAGATAATACTAAATATTTTTTATGTTTCGTAAGTCGATGAAATCTTTGACAGAATATACTAAAATGTCTGTTATTTAATTATTTCGTAAGAGCTTTAAAAAATAAATTTTATGGCATAGTTTTATGGTTGGATTTTGAGGTTTGATACATGTTATAACTATTTTGATCATCTGGAAATAAAAGTGACATGACGTGTCTGCATTTTATTAACTCTGTGTCGAAAATGTGTGTGTTCCAATTTTCTAAACATCCATAAAGAAATCAAGCGTTTGTAATTAAGTAAACTACACCTACATTCACTGAAAGCTTTTAGTTTTTTTTTAACTCCAATCTACTTTTTGATGTTCACTCCAGTCACCATTTTTATTTCAACGATTTTTAAAATGTCTTCTTCAGAAGTGGAATAAAAAACCACAACATAAAACTTAATTTAGTGCATAAATTCCCTTTTCATGTGGCTTTAAGAAATTAAAGTGCCTTTATATTAAATAAGCCGTAAAAGTGTTCTCTTTAAAGTCGTTTAATAATAGTATTATTTAAACACTAGTGGCTTTCAATGGCGATTCAGTTTAAAATGGCATCTGGAGAGACAGTTTTAAAATTATAATATTTAATAATAATGTGTGCTTCGTTTGCAGGTCTAGTATTACTAAATCGCTTCGGATATTACTCTTGATTACTGCAACAATCAATATTATAATAGTAGGCTCATTAAATCACCTGCTTGTCCCTTGAAGCGGCACGCAAACTTGCTTTGAGCCGTCAACTATATACTTTACCTAGACTTGAAGAGAAGTTATAGCAGTCCAAACAGATGTTTTTTTTTTCACCTTGGGATGTTAAGCACAGTAATCCTTGGAGTTTTGCAACATTTTATTGTTTTATTGGTCTCTGGTTCGCGTAAGGAAGTTACGCACATTACAGAATAGCCCCAAGGCGGAATGGTTATAAGAAAGCAATTTTATTGTCTCGAAGGCTCGCCTTGGAAATAATTTCGGCTCCCGTTAGGATCTCAAGTTGAAAGTTTATTGTGGACCGGAATTGTTTCAGAATTATAGACTTTCGGTCGTTCGAATCTATTGTCAATCAAATAACCTAACACGGCATGGTATGATAAAACGGAGATAAAATTGCTAGAATCCGGTTGTATAGGCTGTAAGCTGATGAGATTACAGAGCAAAAAGCGAGGTTTTCAATCTAGCAATCAGCTGAACAAACGATCGATTTATGTTACGCCGCGTTACTGGTTCCTCCCCACCAAGCCTGCGATTCTGAACACCCAGAAACCAGCAACGTACCGTAGTTTTCACTTTTATAAATTCGGCAGAATTGGCGTGTAGAAGGTGAAATGTAACGATAACAGCGACAGGATCGTTCATTTATGTTAGATTACAGAACGGTGGTGAGTCAAGTCTCTCGCTGGGGTTTTACGAGTTTTGTATGAGTCCCGATCGGCTCCGAGGCAGTTTTCCAGAACTCATTTGAGAAGTTTGGCGTCATCAAAAGTGGGATCTGTGCGTCATAAGACTTATTCCTTTGCTTAGTCGTATTAAAGCTATAAAAAGTCTAGTTACATGATATCTAGTAATTATTCATCAATGATGAAATTGCTATTTTGAGATGTAATCTTTAAATCTGATCGTATAAAGTCATAACATTGATGTAACCTTTATTTTATAGAATTATCGCCCTCATGGGAACATATTTTGAGTGGATGTCATTCATAAAATCCTATAAAGCGTCATCAGAGCATAATAACGTTAAGAATATTTCAAAAGTGTCGCACACATTTGCGACCCTTGTAATACCACTGTCAACGCTAGTAATAACATCAGGTAAAAATTGGAGGCCGAACTTGTCCCTTCGGATCGGAAAGGGGATATCGGTTCTCTCTCTCATTAATTGGTTCGGGAGGACAGAATAACTTGAGCCCGAGAAAGCCGAAACAGATGAATCACGAAGCATTTGTCATTTAAAAACGTTCGAGTGGAATCCAAACGCTCGGCCCAACGATAAAAATTAGGAGCGCCTAAAATAATTGAACTCTTTTATTTGGGTCGTAACTCTGAACATTTGAGATACTTTGAACGCAATCAAGTTCGCCTCTACTGCTTCGGAGTTAAATTGAGACATTGAATGTTTGCCATTTTCTTTTCCCTCCAATTTCGCGCCAATAGCAGAAGTAAAAAGGCTCGCCGATACCACCAACATGGAAGCGATATACGACCTCGACGGAGAGAACCATTTCCTTTAATGTTTTCATGAGTCTCGAGAACTAAAGAGCGTGTAACAACGTATCTGTTCGTTGCCTTTTAATAGCCCAAGAGCGAACAAACTGCCAAGTATTAAGTTTTATCAACCATCTGCACGAATGTCACGTCTTTATTACTACTTATTCTTTGTCCTCATGAATGCAGCGGCCGCGAAAAAGAGATGGCACGATGCGTGTGTCCCGCTTTCGTCTTGTGGTTTTTGCCGCGCATGAAAAGGTAGGGAAACGGGCGTCCCTTTCGGGCATAGGTGTTCAATTCAATAAAAAATGGCGTACCTGAACCGGTCCCCTGACATGTTTATACATTTTTCTTACTGTTGTGTAGAGGATTTTTTTTGTTACGTATTTTTCGATTGAGATTGAATCCGGAGCGTTATTAAAAAAGTTTGTGGCGTAATTCTCGCGGTGATTTTTACTCTGTGCTACGGATTTTTAGCGAATTTTCATTTTGTTTAATCTTTTCGTACCTTGGTGTGACGTTGATATATGACTTAAGCATGTTTTGAATACCTTGGGCCTGTATTTCAAATGTGATTAGTATTTTAATTAAATATTAATTACTTACCACTGTAAAAGAAAAGGGTCTCGGCATTGTATTGTAAACGTGAATTCATAATGTTTTGAATATCAAATGTTATGTTGTGAGTCGACCCAAACTCGGCTGCTTGAGTGGCTTCACTAATAAAACAGTTTTGACGTAAATTAAATAGCGACCTGAGTATTTAAATTTCCCTACATTCATTATTAATAATACATTACTATTGTGAAGCTTTGTTATTTAATCATTTGTTAGGGATTCCTGTAGTTAAGTTTCTCCGTAATATTGGCATGTTATAATATTATTTCCATTGTTAAATAAAAAACCGACCAAGTGCGAGTCGGGTTCCGTACTGTCCGTAACAAAAAACGGCAAAAAAACAGGTTTAAATAAATATTCAAGTGAGGCTTCCATACAACTATGGAAGCCTCACTTGAATATTTATTTTATTCTGTTTTTAGTATTGGCACAGATTAAGTACCTAGTATTGGTTGTTAGAGCAGCAACAAAAATAAATCATCTGTGAAAATTTCAACTGTCCAGCTATCATGGTCCTGGTGACTGAGACACAAGGAGTCATAGCAATAGGGTCCAGTTTTTACCCTTTGCGTACAGAACCCTAAAAACAGTTATCTACCTATTCTATTAAAATAAAACGGAAGTTTTGTTTTTATAAACGCGCTACCCTTTGGAACTATTAGTCTGATGTGAAAAAATCTTTCTGTATAGGATATCCAAGTTCATAACAAATTCAGAGAAGAATATACTAAGTTTAGGCGCTACTAACATCACGCTACGCTTCATGGAAGCGGAACAGTAATTAAAGACGCGGATAAAACCGCGAGGCATACAGCTAGTTAGGTTCTTCTTTTTTGTTCGTTCCTGCTCCCATTTTATCTGGAGCCGGGTTCTCCTCACGATTTGCACCAGGTCTGTTTGTCCTGGGTTGTCGATTTTGGTAATTGGGCTTCCCTGAGGTCTCTCTCGACATTAGACCACCCCAGGTAAATGGCGGCTGGCCTCTCCCTCTCTTTCGTTCGGGTAAATTTAGAACTGTTTTTACCACATAACCTCCGCCACGCCTCATTACATGACCATACCATCTGAGGAGGAGCTCTGTCATTTAGATAGCTAGTTAAGCCTGTTATAATAATCTTTATTGGAACAAAAACACATTTTACAAATTGATTGCGAACTAAAATAGCTACATTAGTCAGCAACTTGGTCGTGGCTATTAACGCCCACCTGCAGGAGGGAGACGACATTCCCTTTACAAGAGAAATTAACAGTAGTAAAGGTAAAATTATATTTTACTAATTATAAATTACAAAATGACTGTAGGAACCTAAAATAATGTGTGGGGTATTGCGTGCATGGCGTGAGTTGTATATACTCGTATAATAGTTCATTTCAGAAAAATACACTACAGAAGGTTCAATTAATGAAACAGGATTTGCCAAATAATAAGTGGTAATTATACAGAAAAGGAGTTCTGTTGGTGTACCTGTACCTACTAATGAAAAACATTGCATCACAGGCACCAGCATCTTTCATGATAATGAATAAATTAAAAACAGTACAAAGTACCTACATAGACTTTTATTTCAAAGTTAATAATATGATGGAGTCATTTACTTAGGTTACTTCTTAATAGTTTGTATCAATCACAATATAATTCTTTAGGTATTCTTTCGGGAATACCCAACAATAATCATTTAACAATAAACACAAATACCCAAACGAGTTAAACAAATCTAAATAAGCAGCAAACAAGCCATTAACCCGAAGAAAATTCGTAACATCTTCCAAATATCCCAATAGCTAATGCAATAAAAACAAATTGTATCCGAACTCAATCGAATCGTTTGTCTATGCGCGCAGTTTAAAAAAAATAAAAATCCAACATGGCGAGTGCTGGCACTCACAGCTGACTCGCTGACTCGGCGCACCTTACGATGGCGTCCAACGACGCTTTGTCCCGCTGCCTTTTGCTAAGCGTTACGATTGTTAGTGCAATTTTATCTTTTGGGAAGCATTGGCGCCGAGCGGCGAGGTACTGGTATTAGAAATAAAAAATCCTTGTGTCGAATGAAAGGTAATAACGTCTGCTCGTGAGCTTTTTGATACGAATGAAGTTTCATCAGTATTATTTATCTAAATAGTACTTAAAAAAAAAATATTTTTGTAAAAAGGTAAAAGTAGAAATACACTTGCAAAATTCAAGATTGATTCCATACAAGATGGTCTCGACTCGACTAAAGGGTCAGCGCTCGGCAACCTTTACGAAAACATCCCTTAATATTTAATGTAGTTCAAAAATAGGAATCTAATTTTAACATTGGCCGGTATACTGTCTTTACTTATTATACTAGGATTTATTATTTACATAAGTAGCTTATTTTAAGTTCTAACCTATCATAGAGTGGGAAATAAACTGCACGGAACCATAGAGTACGCCAAGCTGTTCCCATAGACAATTAGTTTCGATCTATGCATTCGGAACAATTGCACAACCGAAAGTATTCTTCTATCTACACAAAGGCCCCGGTTCGATGCTTAGATAAGAGATATTCTGTTCTATTATTCTTTGGTTTCGTAATACGCGTTGAGATTTGAGTAAACCTTTTTTGAAACATCTGCATTGAAATAATTTGTACTAGTTGAACATATAACTTGGGGAGTTGTTGACGAGACTTAGACTGAGTACCTAGTATTCAGTTTCGTTTTTTAATATAGTAAAAGTCAGAGGCGTAGCGTGGACTAATTTAGACGTGGGCGAAGGCACACCAGCGAGGCCTCCTTCTTTTCATTCGATACAGCGACTTTCGCAACCCAGTGTTAGACCACATCGTCGCTTATCATCAGGTGAAATAATGGTCAAACGAGAACGAGAGCCCACTTCGCTCAGCCTAGCTACTCTACTGGTAAAAGTGACTATAACATAAGCTAATCAAGAAGTAAGCAAGCCAATAATGAGTTTATTTTTATTAAGAGAGACAAACCACTAAACAATTTTAAATATTCCATAGAACCGTTTCACTAAGAAACGGACTTTGCTTTGAAATCATATTCATATCACATGGCGTTTAATATCTAATAAATTGCTTATATTATTCTTGATTACATTGAACTCTGACATTGATACTTGACTTCTATTAAGACGGCATTATTATTAAATGCCTAACTGTGAAAAGTTATTCTAAATATGTTATTATGTCAATAATTTGATCTACAACAAATTCGAGTACGACGAATTGAGACTTGAGTTGTAAATGCGTAAGTCGTCAACAATTTTTAATAAAGAGTGTTTTCGAATATGTAAGGATTTTGTTTATAGAAATAAACACATCAATTTAGAAAACCAATCAAAGAAAATTCTGATTAACAAGGTTTTGCCTGCGGCTTCGACCGCGTAAAAGTAGGCTTCCCCCATTTCACCCCTCCCCCGCTTAGGTCCCAAGTTTCAAAAAATCATTTCTTAGTGCTCGCCTAAGTCATAAAAGAAAGTCTTGTGCAAAATTTCATGCTCCTTGTTACAGTAGCTTCGTCATTTAATTTTGTGCATTGATATGTCAGTTAGTCAGTTTTCCTTTTATATAGACTACATATTATTCGTTATCTGTATTCTCTAAGCGTATTTAAATAGATTATATTTCGAAGAGTATTGTTTTGTCTCTGGTCAAACCAAATGTCAAAAACAACTGGTTTCCTATTTCCTATTGTAAGAGCTTTTAAATGTATAGAGGCGTGGGAGGCCCCCCTAGTGCGATGGCATTATGACCTGGAAGAGTCAGCTTAGGTTAAATTGAATGCGGAGGAGGAAAGAGTAATGTTGCACTATTTTGAATAAACCTATATTAGGGTCCCCGCACACGGACCACACGCGACAGCAACAAACGCCGCCACAAAAAGCTAGAAGCAGCCACAAAGGAAGCTGAAGCGCGCGATAGCCACTTGTGGCCGGTGGTTGCTACTTTTTTTAACCCATACGTGCTGAATCATAATGCACTCTGACCAAGAACGTTTAAATACGCGATTGGCGTGTGACGGTGTGTTGTATCGGCTTTTAGTGGCCAGTGCGGGCCACAAGAAGCGAGCAGCGGCCATTTGTAGCGTGTGGTAGCCACCGACGTCAACCGTGTGCGGCGAATCCATATATAATGTATGAGAACTATAGGAAATATGCTGATGGCGTCGTTTTGTGGTTGTGGCCGGTGGCCCGGGTACAACGACCCTTATTGATAGAAAAAATCAGTCGACTAGTTTTCGCTCGTAACTCTGTCTTTTATGTCTTCTATGTCTCTTTTCATACGCTTCTGCGCAAGTAGAACTGTAAAGTCAGCGCTAAAGACCCGTGCCGGTATCTGTGAGTTTATATAATGTATTATAAAGCTGTATATTAATTTATTTAGTCCATCTATAATGGTGTACCAATAATATTTATATGGGTTAATGCCTGAAATAAAAGATAAATAAAACAATATAAAATAAAATAGCTTTTAACAACGGTTTCGTCCGTATTTAAGTTATTTTTCCTCAAGAAACATACTCTCGTAGTATCCATGTGCCAAGTTCTATCCAATTCTGTTCAATTAATAAAAATGTATAAAGTAATATATTGATGTACAGCAAAGATAGAATACATTTTAATATGATCACCAAATAATTTTATGAAAAAATAAATATATAATAAAAAAAAGAGAAAAGTTTTCTCAACGTAGCGAAAAAACATATAAAATGAGCTAATTGAACATTCATTTTATAAAACGAATAACAAAACCGTTATTAAAATACGATGTAAAACTCATCATAGCAAAAACAATATCCTTAATAATGACGTATTTTAACCAACCTTGAAAACTATAATTATTCCACCATAGAATTATTTTTATAACCCTCTCGTGTTATAAATCGTGGCGGCCATATTAAATGCCCACCTATATATTTTTAAACTGATTACCTATTTTTATGCAGCATGCATTCATTATTCTTTATTACAACAGTGCGATTGTAATGCGTGACTCACATAAGTTGACACTTAGATAACTATTCATATATGTCCTTCGTTTGTGTCAATCTTTGTTTAAGTTATCGGTTAAGTCACCTTCAAGAAATAAGTAAGTAAATAGAATATCTATTAGTATTCAAAACAGCGGACTTGTATATTGTAGTCTATTGGTAAAATGCCTAAACAAAAAACTGGGCAAGTGCGAGTCGGACTCGCGCACTGAGGTTTCCGTACAACTTGAAAGGTAAATTGGGGTTTACGATTTATGACGTATTAAAAAAAAACTACTTACTAGATCTTGTTCAAACCAATTTTCGGTGGAAGTTTGCATGGTAAGTAAAGACTATTTATTTCATCATATATTTTTTTTAGTTTTATCATTCTCTTATTTTAGAAATTACGGGGGAGGGGGACACATTTTACCACTTTAGAAGTGTCTCTCGCGCAAACTATTTACTAACAGTTAGGAAAAAAATGATATTAGAAACCTCAATATCATTTTTGACCTATCCTTACATAAACCACACGTAAGGGATTGATGAAAAAAAAAATGTTTTTTTTTTCTATTTTTGTGCGAAAATCTTAATGCGGTTCACAGAATACATCTACTTACCAAGTTTCAACAGTATAGATCTTATAGTTTCGGAAAAAAGTGGCTGTGACATACGGACGGACAGACAGACAGACATGACGAATCTATAAGGGTTCCGTTTTTTGTCATTTGGCTACGGAACCCTAAAAAGTCGTCCTTGCATGGAACTATACTCAATTAAATTAGACATTTAAACATGCCTTTTTACTGTCCTTTCAACCGATTTCGACTTCTATTCCGTTGACATAAGGCTGGCATTAAAAAAAAATGAGAGTACACCTACAATACCAACTATTTATTGCAGCCGTCATTTATCATGCCACCAACGCAATAAAGGGCAAAATCGGTTGAACCGACAGTAAAAAAATTGCTTAAATGTAGTGTTGCCCAAATGCAAGAACAAGACGAGACTTAGCCAGTCTTGGTCTTGGTCTTGCGCCAATACACCTGGTCTTGGTCTTGGTCTTGGTCTTGCGCTCCCAGTCTTGGTCTTGGTCTTGGTCTTGCAGCAAGAGTCTTGCAAGTCTTGCAATTACCTATTAGTCTATTACTATTTATTAAAGTTTACTTTAAATCTTAGAAAAACGTATTAGAATTGGAACATTGTGAGCTTGAATTAACATAGCCATAGTAAAGATCAAGCAGATTACTAAATAACTGAAGATTTGATAAGAAATTCGAAAAATCAACTGACCTATATGTCGTTTTCCATGGAAGTAACTGTTTCTTAATAAACATTTATGATTTATAAGCTTACATTTGCTAAAACATGTAAAAAAATTACAATAACTTGACTGTATTTTAAAGAACAATACTTATCTGTCTAGAAAGAGATTGAACCCTCAACTTATAAGAAATTTAATAAAAGAGTTTTACGATTTATCATTTATTTGAATAAAAAATAAAATACAACACAAATCAACAGCTTTATCATTAGGTTATGATACTTTATATATTTTTTTTTGACCAAGAATTAATACAAAGTAACCATCTGGCTGACTCATCACTTAACCTATTTCTATGTTTTCTAATTACTAATGATGCTTTAGAAAATAACCTCTCAGCAGGTACTGAAGTTGCAGGTATTGAGAGAAAATCACGGGCCATTTTCGATAAAATCGGATACTCTGTCTCATGCGTCCTCCACCAATCTAAAATGTCTTCCGAGCTGGCAGTTCTTGGTTTTCTCAGGTACTCCTCCAACTCGTCTATCACTAAGCCTTGAAGACAAGATCCAGATGACGTCGAGGGACATTCATAGAGTTTATTAAAGTCTATTACGTCTTCATCTTCGTTACATACTTTATTTTCTTTTTCTGGTAATTCCAGAGATTTGTTCAGTGAGTGTAGACTTTTATATTCTTCATAAAGTTCATTGAACTTGCGCAGACTTTCTGTTTTAAGTTGCTTCCCCCACATTGTCAGGTCAAAAGTCTGAGCCTTATGCCTTGGGTCTAAAATTAAAGAAGTACAATAAATCCAGTTGCTCTTCTTGTAATGTTTAAGCATTTTGTCTCGAGCTGCTTGGAAAGCTAGAATGAGCCTTTCATCCACTTCAGATCGATTAGGTTTCTCATCTAACTGTTTTACCATGGATTCAATTTTATCTAGCAAGAGATTGAATGATACAATGACTAGCGGTAATGTAACATATTTGTCTCCACCAAGTTTTGTACTTAAAAGTTTAAAGTTTATTAGAAATTTATGTAATTTTTCGAGTACCTGCCATTCATTAGCTGTGATTTGAAAATCATTTAATTCGGTGACAGAATTGCACAATATGTCAATGCCCACTCTCACTTTTAAACCAAATCCAATCATATCATGTGTGGAATTCCATCTCGTTGGACAGTCAAGAATGGCATTTAGATTTGATGGCACGCCAGCTGCTTCACAAGCAGACTGAAACTTCTTCTTCACTATCTCACTTCTTTTTATTTTACTGGAAATACTGCGTAACTTTGTTACAGATGTACGCGAGTCAGCAATATTTGGTGCAGATTCTTCATCTTCCTCATCCTCAGTTTCGTCTGCATAGTCTTCGTACTGCTGATCTTGCGCGTTAGTGTCAGACTCACAGTGTAATGCTAAGGTCTTTAATAAATCTTGTACACCAAGGTTTAAAATGTGAGCAAAGCACCGGAAATGTTGATTGTCTGAATCAAAGTGTGGCGGCAGCTGTTTGCCCAGTTCATACATAAATTTGGTATTTGCAGTTGCGTTGTCGACCGTGATACCTTGTATTTTATCAATTATGCCATATTCCAATAAACATTCATGGAAAATCGTTGCAATATCTTCCCCAGTATGTCGACCGCGTGATGGTATAAAATCAAGAACTACAGATTGATACTTCCATTCGTTGTCTATATAATGAATAGTAACCCCGTAGTAACTCCTACCAGCAATTGACGTCCACCCATCAATGGTAAAAGACATTTTAGATGATAATTGTTGAAGTCGTTCCTTGAGATTCAATTGGAGCTCTTCAAATCGCTCTTTGACTTTCCTTCTAAGTGTAGACCTTTTAGGAAACACCATATTAGGGCAAATACGTCGAAAATATACTTGTGTAGCTTCGTCATCGAAAAATGAGAAGGGAAGATATTTTTTCACCACCCAATCAACTGTAGCTGTCGTGATGTTGTCACTGCTGTTTTCCGACTGAAACAAAACAATAAATCTTGTGTTATTATTTAAAATATACTAGGTTTGAGCGTATAAGAGGAGGAGGTTTGTTGTTGTTAAATCGAGAAAATCGTTAAATTGATATTTGTTATATTAAGGTTGCACTGTACTGTAATTTACCAAAATAAAGTACTTAGTTGTTACTGGCCGATTAAATGAAAATATGGGTGTTTATAAAAAATATTTAAGACGATAATTACATACTTAATATGTCGCACCCCTAGATGAAAACTGTGAAAACACCACTAACTCAAAAATACTTACGTAAGTTAATGGCGTTTTTGAAAGTATCGCATGAATAGCTACGCGGAGTTAAAATTCTTTTAACTGTTAAAAAAATATTCTTACCTGTCCACTTCTTCCAGCGGTTACTAAAAAGCTTGTGATATCTCCACTTAATTTTGGTTTAACAGGAAGAAATATTTCTGATTCCTTTTTGTGGAAAGATATTAGATGTTTCCTTAAGCCTGAAGTGTTTCTGTTTTTCATTTTTATTTCAATCTTTTTATGTTGGCACAATTTACAGAAGGCAGTTTGGGATGCATGAATTATTTCGAAAAACTCCTCAAATTTGCTTTTGGGTCTTTTAGATCTGTGACTCAAACTCTCGTTACTCGGACTAGAATAATTTGAATCTTCGTCACTCATATTAAATTGTACACGTGATACGTTTTTAGAAAACAACGAGAATTAGTAAAAACAATTATTAAGTTAGACTCGAAGCACAGCTCAATTGGAAATGACTGGAATTAAAATAATTCTTTTATTTATAGTACGTTTCCTTGCTTTTTACCGCGCCGCCTCGCCACGTGCCGGCTCTATGAAAAGGATGCCGCCGCAAATCAAACAATGCCGCGTGCGGCGTACAAACACACACTAAATATTACCTACTTGTACAGACGCGACGCGTGAATAAAATAGAATTAGTGCCAATCACTATTCTTTACATATAAGTGAATGTTTTGGCGTACATCTATACTAATATTATAAAGCTGAAGAGTTCGTTTGTATGTTTGATGACAGAAGTTTTAAAATAAATAAATAAGTCCTGAACGTCACTATACCTCCAAAGTTACTATTCCTCGTGGACGAAGTCGCGGGCACAGCTAGTAAATACTTACTCTCATCATCTCTCTCAGAGATATTCGGGCTGGTAAGTAATACAAAACTCTTATCGCAGGCTTTTTATTTTATTAGTAGGTAAGTACCTACGCTTTTTATATTATTTTATTAGTTTTGTAGAATTTTTTTACACGTTTCAAGTATATTTAAAAGTGGCTACAATATTTATTAAACGGGTGATATTTGAACACTTTTTTGCTATTTTTTCTTGTAAAAACTTAAGAAATATAATGACTAAATGTACAATAATAGTACCTAAGTAATTAGTTTAAAACCATATAAGTAATCAATATTATAATATATACTTACTAGAATGAATTAATATGACATCTACTACCTATCCTTACCATTTTATCCTAATCATAATACTACTTGCGTGATCAGTATAATGTATTCATTTTCATTCTAAGCACTCTGAAACTTATTTATTCTTTGGAACACATGTAGGTACTCTACTAGGAAATTATTTTGCATGAGTATACCTACGCCCTATGGCGGCAATCAAATAGTGTCAAATGTTATGATTTCGGCGTGGCGGCAACGATTGTTTTAGATTTCAAAAGAAGCTGCCGGCGCGTGTATCATAACCATGTACTTCCGAAAAGCGGCAAATTTCTTTGAGAAGTAAGTACAAAACCTTTGATGCCGCATTATCAAAGTGCCGATGGTTAAAACATAACTATGCATGCACTCAGTTTGATTTTAATAGATATTTTTTTATTCGCTATGTTTATGGTATTAGTCGTAATGCGCATAGGTCCAGTTTTTCATATTCTTTGATACAGTTTTTTGCGTCTCATAGAATTCCTAAGCGTACCTACCTATACACCGAACTGTTACACCTAACTACTCAGTGAAATAGCGCTAAGTCCTAGCTGCAAGACGCAAGAGTCTTGCAGGCTATGTCTTGTTCTTGCTCAAGTCTTGCACGGTCAGTCTTGGTCTTGGTCTTGCTAAAAATACGCGGTCTTGTTCTTGGTCTTGGTCTTGCAAAAACGCAAGAACAAGACCAAGACTGCAAGACCAAGACTGAATTTGGGCAACACTACTTAAATGCCTAATCTTATGGCGAAAGGAGTATAGAATAAGAATCATTATCGTCAAAAACCAAAACATATAATTATTATTTCTTGTTATTCACTAAAAGACAATTAATCCAATTGTTGGTACATACGTGCTTATTATATGTAATGATCTGATGTTCAAGATGAATCACTAGAGATGAGATCATAGCGAATAGCGTCCACTTTCCTCTTGGATGTTCAAGGAAAATACTGAAATTATTCATTGAATATTTCATCACAGACTTGTAGTAAAAATGACTATTAAACCATTTTGTTTTTTTTTTAACTAGCACAGGTACTTACTTGAGCTAAATAGATAATAAAACTAAATGAACGGGTGTAAAAAAAAACATTTAAGAAAAATATCTAAATGCGTCCATTAAATTTTTAATATCGGTGGATCTTACTCAATGAAAGCGGATGGATTTAGATTGAAATAAAATCTGCAGATGTTCCAAATGTAACCTACATTGCATGGTTTTAATAAGGTTAACCCTATAATAAAATATTTCCTAATAAAATGCTTTGAAAAAGAATGTCTTTACAAAGTTTTATGATTGGAAAGAGAACGACAGCTTTCAAAATATTGTCTATGGTCTTAAAAAAAAAAAAAAAACCGGCCAGTATCAAAACACAACAGTAATAACTTACACGAAAGAGTTTGTAAGTAACACAAAATCAAATACCACCTAACACGCATAAATTCGTATTCGCATACCAAAAGTTCGTTATCTACGAGGCACTACAATTATAAACGACTTAGCTATTTATTGCTACTCTAGCGTAGATTCCATTCCACACCCCGTGAAATTCCAGGAACTTTCACAAAGTTCAAACCAAAGTACTACTAAGTACGTTTTGTCCCTTTCTCTCGCTACCTAGCCTCTATGTATGAAAGAGACAGGTATGTGAACATAATTCACGCAGCTTTTAGTGGTGGAGTCGTAAATCTTTGTAGTCAATTCGCATTGATCGTTTGCGCCGACGCAAACAGATACGCCGGTGTCCTTTAGATAAGATATACACACGAAGTTGTCGAAATCGACGAAGACTAGGGAGTCATTTTGTCGAAGATTTCACGTTTTATATTTGGATTTTGAATAAAAACGTTGCTTAAAGTATTTATTTTGGTCTTTGAGCAGATTTGTTGATGCCAACATAATTATTTAAATACTCACACACAGATATTAGCAGAATGGATTACCTCCATTCTGCTAATATCTCAATGTGTGTCTATATGGCTATATATTTATATCTACCCACATACCGAACTTCACCATCATGCACCATGCATCAAGATGGATATGTACTGGTTATTTACTATGTATGAAAATTATGTTGTTTGTGGTGTTTAGGGAAAGGGTTTTATGATGAAAAGCACAGAAAGACAAGACTATTTATTTCAATTAGGCTTGTTAATTAATCGAAAATCTCTATATTTGCTAAAAAAGGTTACCCGTTTATAAGCATATTTCATTATTTTAAAAATGTTCTATAGTATATATAAAAGGAGAAACTGACTGACGACATATCAACGCACAGCCAAAACTACTGAGACTAGGAACGTGAAGTTTTACACAAGGTTTCCTTTTATGACGTAGGCGAGCACTAAGAGTGGAGTTTCCAAAATTCACCCCTAAGAGGATGAAATGAGGGTTCAAAGTTTGTATGGAAAAACGCGGGTGAAGCCGCTGGCAGAAGCTAGTAAGAATATAAACCCGTAAAAGCTCATCGCTAAAAGCAAATACCGGTCCATTTTTTAAGTAGTCGTCTGCATTCTGAAATTAGTACGACATTGTAACCGCCAGGCTAACCAGCTGACCACAGCATATTAAAACAAACACGGACCATCCTACCCGTTCTCTCCACATAATCCCTTAATACCCGTACACCCCGTCACCCAACGGAAGAGTTTCCCCCCATTTTTCCTGGAACCAAGCTATAACAAATATGTACGTATCAAATTGAAAGGTGTTGTAATCCAACCTACCGTGGGCAGATTTAGAAATTAGGTCGACCGTGCTATTTCGCCCAGCCTATCTCGACTCAACGGATCTGCCAAACGCGCGAATAAATCTGATAACAAAAACTTGTACCTAGACTTAGTATTTTACTACGAAACTTGGAACAAGTTATTGGATAGTCATTTAGTACGATTTCTAAAGCATTTGCATTTGAATAATTTTATTGATTTATTGCATTGAGGTGTGCTTAGCCGCTTGTGTGGCTTTCGTAACAGGGTAACCCTTTTCGTGCTGTGGGCTTTAAGAAAATGTAATCACGACTTTAACGCATTTATTAGATCATGCTAGTAGTCATTAGTAATCCGTTTGCCAATTGTGCTCATTATTATTTTCAAATATTAAGTATATCTTAGTAGTAAGTGAATGTGAAAATAATCATTAACATAGTACATATAGTAGTAACTTTTTTTTGGGGTGGGAAATCATGAAATTTTTTCGTCCTCTTTAGATTCGAGCGAGAGGGCTTATCAGACTTTTACCGACTTAAATCCACCTGTGTCCATCACTTGTCTTTTGCGATCCAAGGCCACAGTAGCTCTTACAAACGGTTCCACAGTATAGTAAGTAGCCTAAAGTTACCGTACTAGGTAATCGACGGACACATTTTGTTGTTTTTAGACAAGTTTAAGTCTCTTTGAAAAGCCTTCCATTATATGTAAACTATATACGGTAGTTTCGGTTTACTTAGGCTTCTATTTTGCCGTGGAATGGCCCATCCAGAATCCTTGTTCCGTAGCGCTTAGTTCGAAACTAGGTCAAACGGAACATCAAGAGACTGACGTCTTAAAATTGCATTGCACACAAATTCCACTACCGAGACATAGATTAATGACTATGAAGTTAATTATGCAAGAATATAGAAACTATTTGAGCATAGAAAGCTGGAGAAACGGTAAAGATGTGTATTGTACAGACATCGTAATCGTAGGATGTGCAAAAGTTCAGATGTTCGATAAGATTCGTGTTGGTTGCGCAATTGTGAATAGTGAGTGTGTGACGTAAATTTTGTGGCGTAAGTTATGCCTTATGAGCGATTTTTTTATGGTGGTAAATCATCTAATGACTTTTCCCGCTTTATGGCGTGGTGGAGCGAGAGGGAGTGTCAGAATTATACTGACTAAAACCACACCTATGTTCCTTCTTTGCCTTACGTTCCAGGACCCCCAGGTTCCCTTTCGGACTACCTATGGCCTCAGCAGACTTCGACCCTACTTCCCTACGGTTTTGCTGACATCTCTGAGGCGCGTCTGGAACATTACGCATCGTAGACGACGGGGGGTCTGTCCGGAAGTTTATCGGACGGCCAAACGGCGAGCTCCCCATTGCTCGTCGTCCACAAGCCCCATGAGCGATGAGAAATAGCCTTAAGCTTGTAGGAAAAATAGCTTTCTAATATTTGGACACAACTGTTAACCGTTTACTGAAATGTCTGCGCCCACTTTGGGTGGCGTGGGGAATGTCAGATTTTGACTGACTAATCCCATACGTGTTCCTCCAGTTGTTCTTTGCGTTCCAGGGCCGTAGTAACTCTTTCGAAAAATCCTGCAACACTGGTATCGATTATTAGCTACCATCCTAGTGAAAATACCTAGCTAGTCAATGTGATCCATACTGTGTGACTTTTTCCTAAACTCATGTTCCAGTTTGCTACGCGTGCAGCCATTTGTCCAAGCGCACGGAAACTTATTAAATCAATCTTACTCATGGCTTGCACCGCACAAAAAAAACGTTGAGCGGGCAAAACAGCCCAGTCTCGAACGCCTCACTGTTTCGAATCATTAATTTGACACTTGGAATAGCTCAGAAGTGTTACAATGGCGGTACGGACCCGCCCACAAAGCGTTTACGGGTTAAAGGTTGGCGATCTTTTTAAATGTGGCTCGGAATGGTTGGGCAACCCTGCTTTTGTTAATGGAAATGTAATGAGTAAGAGTGAAGGCTGGTCGAATGGGCCCCGGCAACCATAATTGGTGTGTTGGATCGTGCCGCGTGGTTACGGGTTAGAATATTTTTAAATTCGGTGCTGGAAAAATGGGATGTGTAAATAAAATGGAACTGGATAGTGGTTTGAATGAGATTATTGGATGATCTATACGTGGATATTACGTATAGTTTGTGTTTATGTCATAATAAATTAAAAGCAAACGGAAATATGTTATTTGACCGCCCATTTGCCTTTTTTTCATTTTTACCGATTTGTTTTTAAAACAGTCACTTTGATCATCTGTCCCATCTTTATCTTCTAGACATTTATTGAATAGTATTTCTTTTATACTCTAATTCAGTTCCTCTACTCGACTATATCAAATTGAGTTATAAGTAGCTTTTTGTTGTTTATTGACATTAATCGAGGAATTTTTCCGCATGTCAATTGTCATGGCGTCTCGAGTAGGTAAGAATAAAGATTTCAAAGTAAAATGTATGCCAAGGCATCACACTCCCTAGATAAAAAGTATCATATATGCTATTTCTGGACATAGTGTACCCGTGTTCTAAATTTCATTCAAATCTGTTCAGCTGTTTGACCGTAACAGAATAATAAACGTACAAAGAAACTTTCGCTACAAAATTAGTAGGAGCAGGGGAGGCCTAGTGGTAATTACGCCGACGTTGTATGTCGCGGGTTCAAACCCAACCAGGCGTATTACTTTGTGTGATTTATTTAATCACCGCTGCTTTCAAAACGTTGAAGGAAAACATCGTGAGGAAACCGGCATGTCCTAGAACCAAAAATTCGATAACATGTGACATCTACCAATCCGCACTGGGCCCGCGTGGTGGATTACGGCTATTTCTTCTCCTAGAAAGGAGGCCTGAGTTCCAATAGTGGGAACATCACAAAGGTGACGTTTATGCTTACAAAATTAGTGTGATTGATAACATCGTCTTCAACTTTCCTTCCTCAATTGTCGACCAGTCCTGTGCGTTTCGCATCCATCGGATTCCCGCGACTCTCACTAGGTCATCGGTCCACCTTGTGGCAGGAGTTCCAACGCTGCGTCTTCCAGTACGTGGTCGCTGCGACAAAACCTTCATTATTTGACAGAATAATATTGCGACAACATTTTATTCGACAGTTCTCATTATAATTCTTCACCACATCATGATATACGATATTAACCTCCTGTAACACTTTATATCTATGGCATCATTTTACACCGATACTCTATACTTGGTTTTATGTGAACTGTGGTAGTTTATGGGTCGTTAGAGCCTTTAAGGTGCAGTTATCATAGGACATAGAACCAAGTGTTACCTTACAGCTTATGTTATTAGTTCTACATTTTTATAATTTTTCTTGTTTTTCGTGTAAACGGTTGGCGCGGCAGTTTGGTTATTGGCTGCTGTACTGCGTGTCGTAGGTTTAGTTTTCGCACGGAACAAATATTTGTATGGCATACAGATAGTGGTTCCAGGACCTGTACCATGACGTTTAAAGTAAGATTGCTTCATTCTTATTTCCAGTGTGGGTAAGAGATGGCGCTAGACAACCTGTATAGCTCTGTCTCTTACCCACACTGAAATAAGAATGAAACAGTCTTACTTTCAACGTCATGGTAACCCCGCAGTGGGTGTATTGTATATGTTAGTTTACATGTTAGTGAATGCACCTACGATATAGGAGCAATTCCTAATGAGGGGTAACTTTATTTCAAAACAAAATCCTTTTAGTTTGAGATCAGTAAGTTGTCACGTTAATTACAGCGTCTGTGGCGTTCATCAGAGGCCTGACCACGAGATTTTAACGCGATTCATTTGACGACCTAAACTGAACTGTTAAAGGGATGGAGGTATAAAGGGTGTATAGCTCCATTCCTCTTTCTATCACATGCTTTACATTATAACATGTCACACATGGTAAGGCCCTAGCTTAGATTATATACCTCTAGATGTAGCCATGAGACTGTAGGGAAGTGCGGAAGTGAGAAGCATGTATATGAAATAAGTAAGAAAATTGAGACAAAAAATAACATGCTCTGTCTCATTCGACGTGCCGGGTTTTTAAAGGCCTGTCACTGTCACTGAGAGGTTGACTCGAGTCAATTTTTATGTTTTTAGAATAATTTTGGCAATTAAAATAATAATTTTAGTGTATGTATGAGAAATAAATTCCAATAGTTAAGTTTTTAGTGTATTTCATTGGTCATATTTAAGGAAAAGTTTACGTAATAACCTCATTGAAGTTTTATAGTGCTGTCTCATGTGCGGCCACGAGGTGGCTACAGGTGACTATAGATATTTAATCTAAGGGCCCTAGGTTCTCAAAACGTGAGCATTTAGAGCACTAGCATACGGATCATCTGCACAGATAGATACCTATATCTCGTTTACCTATAATGTGTAGTTTATTTTACAGTGTTTCTTCTAAACCTGAAAGGTGATGTGTATCGTTACGTCGGTATTTATTTCCCAAGCTTTGTGAGTTTAATTTTAGGTTTGACATTTTGACTCTATACTACATTGTAATGTTAATTGACACTTCGTTGTAAGGATGATAATCTTTTTTTTCAGGCGTTTGTTTTCTCTTATTTTACTTAGTCTCAAGTTAGTTGTAAATACTTTACAAAGCGCGTATTTCCCGCTATTGATAGTGAAATAGTTGCGGATGTGGTTTCAATTGTGTGACTGCTCTGTCTACTAATAATGTATTCATGAGTGGTAAATGGTAATGCCCACAACGTGAATCAGAACGATTAAACTAAATACTTACCTAAAAAAATTACAAGTACTTAAGTAATTGTTTAGTTGCCTTTTAAACTTTCTTCAAACAAATGAGGAGGTTCTGAATTTGGTTGTTTTTTTTTTCGATAATGGTCCTTAATAAAGAGCCACTCATCAAGATTAGTAGCGGGAGCAGTGTTTTGAGAGAGAGAGCCAGAATTTGTTTGGCTGGTGATTTATTTTGAAAAAAATACATTGTCTTGTTGTCATTTATATATGATTTGCTTGCACAAATCAGAGGACAGTTATTGAATTGACAACCATAACTACATACACACACTCTTTCAAATTTAGACCACCACACCAAAACAGGCCACTAATAAAAAAAAATGAAAGCCATACCAAAGTTGACACGCCAATCATGGCCCACCATTACTTACACTATAATGAAACCGTTACGAAATAGCCCTCAAACGGCTAACCCTACGCAAAACTAAGGGTATCGCTTGAAGGACTTGGGAAGTCGAAGTCGATCAAAGTGGGATTTGCGCTGAGATCCGTACAGAAACGCGGCGGACGGAGGGTTGGTTCGCAAATTGAAATTTTGCTTTTGTTTATTCAGATTTTCAGGTGAGATTTGAAGGGTAGTATTGGATATTGTTTGGTTGAGACTTAATTAAAAAAAAAGCTATGTTACCTAAGGAATAAAGGGTCCAAAAAAACCTACAAGTATGTTAATGTTGGATTTACTAAAAATCTAGGGCGTAGTAAGTAATTGTTCGAAAGTTTTACTTTGTCCCTGGAACGCAAAGGGCAACTGAAGGAACAAAGGTAAGTTTTAGTTAGTAAAAGTCTCTAATTCCGTCCAGAGTGGGAGGGGCTATTTTTGATGATTTCCCATTAAAAAAATTAAATAGAAGTTTACTAAAATTAATTAAATAGAGCATTAAATGACAAGCAAAAATAGTACGTTTGTTGATACTCGTAGGTAAATAAATATTTTTTTGTTTTCCTTACTATATTAATATTTATTAGTATTTATAGAATAATAAATAGGTAACCAAAAAATGAGTGAAATATAGATAAAATTATAATAATAGGATTTCTAGAGGTAAAATGGCTAATTTTCCTTGTATACAATTTTGCCACACAGATAACAAACCTGTGTTTTAAAACAATAAATATCTATTTTGAAACTGAGAGATACACTGAAAATGTCCGTAATCCATAAAAAAGATCCTCTAATTTATTAATTTAGTAAATTAGTAAGAAAACCTAACCTTCCTACTATAGTGTCTATATTCCCGTTCCATTTTCAAAATTATCAAGTAGGTACGTAACACTCGACTCAAAACTTCAATCCCTACCAACCGAACGAACTTAAAATTATAAGCACTACCAACTTTAAAACAACACAATGTTTTGGCAACCCTGTCAACTTAATATACCTCATCTTAGAAGTTAAATCCTTGAGTTGCAGTTCTAATCTTTCACGTCGATGGCTCTACAAGACGGAGTAAAGCGGCGTTCACATTACCTTCGAGTTTAGCACTAAAACTAAAGTTGGGCACTAAATTAAGAGTAATGAGAAAAGTCGTATTTGTTGTCATCCTTCTCATGGGGTCCGTAAAAAGCAACTAGGGGATTAGGGCTCGACTTGGCAGTTGGCATTGGTACCAACGCTTTCCTTCCGTTGGCCATTTGGATTCAAGAAATGATAGCAAACTTTTTGACCCATACCATAAAGCATATTAAGCAGGTACATGAAGCAGTGGTAACCCAGAAGTAACGGACTTACAACTCAGTTCAAACCCTATGCACTTTACTCTTCATCATCACTGCTCTCAGTATGATCAAGGAAAAAAAAAAAGAAAACCGGCATGTCCTAGAACCAAAAATTCGAAGACATGTGGTGCCCGCTAATACGGCCCGTTCCATCTCGTTAGTAGGAACTTTAGAACGATGATTATTTTATGTGTATTTATTGATTTAAGTATAATATCATTACTATTAGCTTAAACGTTTCTCTTTTTTTTTTGATAAACTTTTGACAATGTCTCAAGAATTATGTTTCGAATATCTACAACTATGCTTTTCTTAGCTTAAACCTTAAAAGTATAACCTGCCAGTATGCAAGTTAGTAGTAGGTATTAGAGTGGCCTCCATGGTCGCCACAGTATACATATTAGGTATATCCAGAGTGTAAACGTAAATTATAGTATTACTAGCTTTTGCCAGCGGGTTCGCCCGTATAAAAGTAGGTTTCCCCGTTTCATCCTCTTGGAGGGGGAATTTTGAAAAATTCTCTCCTAGTGCTTTTTTATTTTTATTTATCTAGTCTTAGTAGTGTCTCCTTCTATATAGATATAGATGATGAAAAAAATCTAGAAGGATATTAATAAACACATTAAAAAAAATCGCGAGACTTTTCATAATTTATTACTCAACTAGTTGATGTGAACTCCTCCTTAGCATTTAGCCGGCGTCTACGTTATTTGCATAAGTATTATGTCTAGTACCGGGAGATAGTTCATGTACCCAGCTGAGTCCTATTGTTTTGCCTATGGAATTCTGATTAGATGTTTATTTGTTTTCATATTTCGAAGTTATATGAAACAAAACACTATTAAATCCGTGTAGGCAGAATTCAGTCTACAAGCTCTCATCGTAGACGCGGGATTGCGGACGACGAGTAGTAGATAGCTCGCCGTTCGTTAAGCACCGACTCCCAATCGTAGACGGCGCCTCAGGGAGATGACCAAAACCGTAGGGGCCTAGCACGCCGATGCCCGCTATGATCATGCGGAGTTTCTAATAAGGAAATTCGTGGTCTTTTGTTTTTTTTTCTATTTGCGGTTTTGGATAAACTGACTTTTTGCTGTAACTATAAAAAAAAAATAACTACCTAATTTCTATGGAAAATCGCTGTCGCATTATCACGTCACGGCCTTTTGTTCCAGCCATAACAAGTTACACAATCATAGCGTTATATTGCAACAAAACACATTTCGTAAAATCAACTCCCAGCGACTTGAAATTGCTTTCAGGTGCCCCAGTTTAGGGCTTCAATTTCGGGAGTCCGGTCTTGAAAGTTTCAGCGGTAACGCCAATAATCCCGAGCCGAAATATGCTGTTGTATAATAGGTATACTAAAATGGCTGCCTACCTGAGCAATTTAATAGAAAAGATGGAAGTAATACGGAGCTACCTGCATTTTAACAGACTTTGAAATAACGAGGAGACGTTTGGAATTGCATTGCTATTATCAGTAATAGGGGTTTCTCATCTATCCAGGGCTTATCATAAAGTTTACTAAAATTTCCTTTTTTTTTGGCGGGAATTCATACAGTAGCTTGAGGGCGAAGGGCGTGTCAGATGTTCCTTCTTTAGGGCCCCGCGTTTTCTTGTCAGAAGCGAAACCATGGCCCCAGTAGGCTTCGACCCTGCTAGGCACCTCATCATCATAATTTCAGTCGAAAGACGTCCACTGTTAGACATTGGCCTCCCCCAAACGTCTCCACCACGACCGATCCTGTGCGTCTCGTATCCACCGCATTCCCGCGACTCTCACCAGGTCGTCGGTCCACCTTTTTTTTTGACAGACCTGTTGGTCTAGTGGTTAGTGGCCCTGACTGCTATGCCGGAGGTCGTGGGTTCGATTCCCACCCAGGACAAATGGTTGTGTGATGAGCTTGATCATTTGTTCTGTGGCTGGGTGTAATTTATCTATAATATGTATGTATTTAAAAATATATAAGTATGTTTATCAGTTGTCTAATATCCATAACACAAGCTCTGCTTAGCTTGGGACTAGGCGGCGTTGTGTGTTAGTTGTGGAATTTTATATTATATTATTTATTTATTTATTATTTATTTACCTTGTGTGGCTTTGCAGCGCTTGCGCCCTGGCCACCTACGGCAAGGGTATATGTGTAATGTCCTATAATATCTATTGAACTTGTGTTGAAAAATAAGATTTTTTTCCACACTCGCTATCCTGAGTTCTTTACCACAGGGTGATTGGTGTTGACTGTGAATACTGATTCCTTAAAGGAATCACACCTCCGAAAAAGTATTTTAAGTACAAACCTAATTAACTAATTAATTGAAAGTTTATTTTTTACTGATACGTGTTTTTCGACTAATTAAGCCCTCATTACCAACACTTTAAAACTTCTAAACCAAAATCGCTTAAAAATAAAATAAATCTTAATTATCACATTGTCTCACGCCATTCGTAATTAAAAATATTTGCTTGGGATTGAATTCGGACCTAATTTGGAAGAACTGGTTACTGAAGGAGTAGTAAAACTGGGTTTATTTATGGTTTTAAAGTTATCTAGATCGTCACCAATAGTTAGTTTTAGGTTTTAGTATGATACCAATTAGTTAGCTGTTTGAGTATGAATAAGACAAGGTTAAGTACTTGTGTAGTTGTTAGTGCTTTTCAAACTACTTGCAGTAGATTTATCAGATCTGATAATGAATTCTAAATTCTTCATCCCACAAAACTGTGTATTTTATTCCTTCAGCAGTTCACCTCTTCGGAGAATGCCATCAAGAATCTGTATAAATATCCTCTAACCATCTAGTACCTAATTCATTGCAGAAATCAATTGAATGTAGAAGTAGTAAGTCATGTTATTTTCCCCAAATTTTTGTGATTCTACCCCAAATAATATTAGGCTTGAATTAGATTTGAAAGGGTGCAGTAGGGCCAATGCCTACTGGAGCTGCGTTTATATTTGAAATAACACAGAGGGCAACTAAAGGTTTGCTTTAGTCAGTAAAAGTCTGACAGTCCCTCTTGCTCATCTCAGAGCCTGAGAAGTTATTTGACTTTTTCACGCCTCGGAAAAAAAAAGAAAAACCTACCGCAGTACTTTAATTCAAATAAAGTATTGCGGTACCTAATTTATTAGTGCGCTCTATATCTAATTCATTCCCTGACGTTTTGCAATAAGCTGAATTTCAAATTAATGCATATATATTTAGTGTTCGGTCACGAATTACTGACAGGAGCTAAGTTATTGCTTGTTTTCTAGGAGTGTCGACATTGTATTTAGTTGCAATTAAGTGGTTTTAATATCTACTTGAGTTGATAATTTATGCATAGTATTATATTATTAAACACAGGTATTACTCTTGATAATTTGTGAGAATTTTTTAAATTTGTTTCCATTCCAAAAAAAGAAACACTCGTAATTCGTACCAATATTTTACTTTTTAGTTTTCACAATATTTATTTCGGTTGCTTATATAATTAAATGAGGATTTAGATCGATTGATGGAAATTATATTAAGTAACTATCCACTTACCATAATTTTTATGAGGTTTTGTGTTTGTTGAGTACATTTTTGAATTTCTTAATTGTTATTTTTTCACTGTTTCGACGTTAAGTCCTTTATTTAATTTATAAAAACATTTTAAAGCGTTTTTCCTTATCGATATTATCCAAGTAGGTACCTATTAGTTATTCTAATATTTGTATGCCACTTAAAGTGGCAGAATATAGACACACTTATTCTTTTGTACCTAACATCTCAATTGTAGCTGTGTGCACAAAACTGATTTGGTCTATGCTGAATAAAAAACTTAGTTTTTAACTATTCTCAACTACATTGAAGATTCTTCGAAAACTGGCAGTGTCTGTCTGGCTTTTAGATGCTCCAAAAATATCACCATCTAGCAGTCATCAACCATAGAATCCCAGTAGCCATCTTTCACCATGCCCTTTTACCCTGGTACCATTCAGTCTAAGATGTCCTTTCGTCCTCAATTTGTTATAGTTACAGCATCCCGTTTTGAGACAAAACCTCTTAATGTCTATCAACAGGATGTACCATAAACAATCCTCTTCATATATTTTGTTAACTAGACTACCATGTGGTCGCCATCTTGGATGTTTACGATCAAAATTGACGTTTGCGACGTTCGGATAAAGTTTAGAATTGTTTGTACGTACTTGTCAAATTGAATTGTGTTGTTTGGCAAGTTTGAATTTGCTGCTTGTCTGGCGTTCTGAAGTTTGAATTTGGTCTTTATTGCTTTGCTTTTAAAGTTGTTGTGTTGTTTATGGGGCTGTTATATTTTAGTGTTGTAATAGCAGTGTTGTTTGCATACTGACGGACAAGGAACACCCGAACAAAATAGTTGGGGTGTAAGATTTTTTTTCTATTATTTTTCGTTTGTTATTAATCTATCAGCGGTTTTTGGTAACGATCTTTATGGCAGCTTATTTATTCTAGATGATCGTTTTTAAATTGAGGGACTGAATTTAACATGAGATCGGGAATGTTGTCTGTGGGATTAAGTAGAATTAATTATTAATTAAAATACGAACTTTAATAAAACTTACCTGGAAACCTGTTTATCCTGTATCGCAAGAGCAAAAGCGTGAGAGAATGAATATAAAAGAGCATTATTAAAGCCAGTCCCCGCACCGCCATCATTTACAGCCACCATTCCTTTAAAAACACGACACCCCATAAAAATACATAATGTACACCTACATTTTTACATTTATTCGGCGAAAAAACTTTATTTCATGACAAAAAGGTACTCGCTCACAAGAGCTACTTGAAAAAAAAAAGTACGAAATAACGCGCGGTATCCTACCGGAAGTCGGGCGGCGGAAGTCGCTAGGCTTCCCGGAAGTGCTAGAGGGCACTCGGGAGCGGCCCAAATTGTATTTAATCACAGTATATTGCAACCTCAGAGACTGAAAATCGGCACGTACCGTGTGGACATCAAATTATTAAAAATTTAAGAGCTTCTACTACCCCCTTCATTTTGTTGGTCGATACTTAATGTTGTTCGTGTAAATGTGGGCCTAATTTTTTATTTATTTATGGCCCGTTTTTGGTAATGGTTTTAGCGGGGAAAGGAAGGTTATATTCTGCTGAAAGTTTTAGCGCTGGCGTTTACTATCCATTAGTCTTGCTTGTGATTTATTTGCATGGAATCAAGGGGAACTTCTTCATGTGAAATGTGTCCTATGTTTTAACCTCGAAACAAGGCAATAATCGTCATTTTCTGACTAGTGACCGAAATCGCACCCGAATAGTTGCTGCTAAAATCGAAATCGTAACTAAGTGCGGAATTCACCAATAACTGTCACTAAGTCTACTGTCATTAAGTGTCACTTGTAAAAATACAACAAGAGAAAAATACACACTACATATATGTAGACAAGTGACACTAGTGACAGCGGCTAAACGCGATTATGCGAGCCAAACGTTAAAACGCGATTAGTTTGATTGGTGAATTCCACCCTAAATGTTTCGACCGTAACCGAAATCGAAATATAAGTGGTAACAAAAAACTAACAAAACACAAATAATATTTTGCTATATATATAATTTTTTACTATATTTCTATATAATTATGCTTAATTAAAATAATATTACTTAAATAATATAATAGGTAAATCGACGATCAGATAAAAAAATTAACATGCATAGACTAACAAGTCAGTCAGTTTTTAGATAAAGAATCTGTCACAACTGTCAGCTCCAACACGCTAGTTCCGGTTAAGCAGAATTTCCGACCCCTTTTTGGCCGAAACCTAAAATCCGACCGAAATTAGTATTTTCGCCTAAACTAACTAAAACCAAACCTGTGGGTCTCAATTTAAAAACCTTATCTATATTACTTGGGGTCAGCGCAACACATTTTCTTGTCCAGTTCTGTCAACCTTCACACTATTATCATTGCTGCTAAAAGGCGACCACTTTTGGACATAGGCCTCCCGCAAGTGTCGTCTCAACGAACAGTCCTGTACGTCTCGAATCCATCGCATTCCCGCGACTCTCACCAGGTCATCGGTTCACCTTGTGGAAGGCCTTCCAAAGCTGCGTTCACACTATCGTTGCCCCCCATTTCATGCTTCAACTAAAATCCCTCACATCTTTTCTTCCACATTTAATGAATCAAGTCTGCAGCATGAAAGTGTAAAGAACACCATCACTAACTTAAAAAAGTTCTAGAACGACTGAAAAAGTACTTCACATAAAAGAGAACTAGCGACAACTTTGCCTACAGTTGTACTTTGCCAACCCGGACTTAAGTAGAAGAGAAACGTATTCACTTTAAACGCTTTGTCCTATTCTTTGGCCTTCCATAATTACCACTCAACTGCTCCGCTACTAGAACTGACCTGTTCAACTTCACTGCATTAAGGAACTTTTGTCCCTAAAGACTCCAAGTGACTACAGACAGAATATGTCGCAATACTGAGATGACCAATTTTACTAGAAATCTGGTTGTCGCATCGTTTATAATCCATAGCAGTATTGCAAGCTTACAATCAGCCTTATAATGTTCCCACTGCTGAGACTCGGGCGTCCTTTCTAGGAGAGATAAAGGGCCGTCACCACGCGGGCCCAGAATGGGTTGTTGGATGTCACATATCTTCGAAATTTTGGTTCTAGGCCATGCCAGTTTCCTTACGATGTTTTCCTTCACCGTTTTGAGAGCCGTCGTGATGAATTAAATTACACGAAGTAATGCACCTGGCTGGGTTTGAACCTGCGACCTACAACTCGTAAGTTGGGACCGCTATCACTGGGCCACCATTGCTCCCGTAATATGCGGGATTGAACGAAAGGGTTACCGTGGATCTGAAACGCAGAGGGCCACCGAAAAAACACAGATGGGTTCTTGTCAATAAAAGCCTGACTCTCTCGTTTCGCCCAGAGCGTCACCTCTAAAAAATACAATTTACTGGTAAAATATCTGTAGAACAATTTCACGGAAGACTCGCTGTCGTTTGCGTTGCGCCTCTTCATAGGAGAGTTTAAATACATATTACACCAGAAAACTATCGGCACAGGACAAATGCGAAACCAACTAACTATGCCTACCATCAAGTGGGCGTGGGATCGCGGTCAAGCATTGCTTTATATCAATTAAAAAAAAAAAAACTTTAGTCATTTGTTTATGTAAAGTAAAAATACTTTAGGAGTAGGGTGTTTCTAAAAAGTATAGAACGTAGACACACACAAAAAATAAGTAAAGAATATTTACAGCGGTATCGCCTTCTCTTCTTTACTGTACCGCCTTCTCGCTTTCACAGAGACACGTCCTCAAGGAATACTTCTAAATACTCGTCCAAATAAAGCTGAGTACATAGCGGTGAGATATTAAGTCTTGTAAGTACTTGTCAGAGAACTAAAGTTGTAAATTGCAAACTTTGCTTTGGGACGCTTCGGGATGCGCGTTGAGCGGGCTCATAATGTTTTGATGGTTTTGTTTCATTTTAAAAAGTAATTTCTTGGTGTTTTTCATATTTATCTCGCGTTTTAGGACTTTTGTTACGTTTTGGCTTAAGTTTTACTGCAAAAAAAAGCTTTATTTATAATCTGGAACAAAATTACTTACAAGATTTTTAATGAACATTAAATAACTTTTACGTGATCTAGAACCACTCAAAAAGCCGGTATAACTCTCCCGCATCTCTAATACAATAATTACGCTGTCAATCTCCGGAGATAACCTTAAAAAATCACGCCAGAAATTGGCAATCAACATAAACGGCCGACCCGTACCCATAAAAACGTCACGTCATTTCTAATCTTACCGTGAAACCAATAAAACTCGAGCTATAACCCAAAACGAAATACTCGTATATCAAAACATGTTGTACTGTACGCTTTTTATTTATTATTTTTGTTTACAACACGTCAGATGCAAGGCGACGCGATCTATCACTAGCGCTCCTGGCGGCAAGCCAAGGAAACTATTTCCAACTATTCGGACAGCCCCGCTAATAGTTTTACAGTTGTGGCCCTCGCGTGTGCGCCAAGCCTTGTAATTAATACCCCAACTAGGATATGAAGTTCATTTATTAGTTCAATTGACATTTGTGAAATATTATTTGTGAAATAAAATTTACGACTTTGATTCTGGTGTAAAATTTGTAAAAATGTTTAATTCTTGACCAGAAGTAGAAAGCAAAGAAAATAAAAAATGATCTCTAAGATAATCATTAAATACGTTAGCATTATTTTGATGTTATGCAAGTTGCACATTGCTAAAATAGCGTTATTTAAGGAACATTAAACATTTAGTTGTGAACATATCTAACTAATTGGCAGATTTGAAAAGGATTTCAAGTCAATATACATCTCAATAAAAAGACATCTACTCCAAATATTATTTCAAAATAAACCATAAATGTAGAACGATGAACATAAACATTCGAATGTTTTTATATTTCGAACGCCCAATGTAACTTGCTGCTCAAAGGCGGCGCTGCTTGCTAAGGGAAACGTCAAAGTCCTGTCAGATTCAGTACATATGATTTAGTTCCATATTTTTCCGTCTGTCAAGATTTTTTTGGCAAGCTGAATGTCGTAAGCTTTTCAATCTTTTTTTTTTATAGATGACATGTTTCAACCGTTTGACTGCTGATGTTGTTTATGATTTAGTGCGTTTTAAATTGTAATAATGTTTTAGTGCCTGCCGAAAACGTTCGGTTAATTTATAATTCGTAGGGATTATAAAACTGCGTTTAGTAAATTATTGCTTGTAAAACATTAGTACAGATAAAACATGTCTGGATGTTTATGTTTATATCTCAACCAGAGTAACTACATACCAACTAGATAGTACATATATATACCGTCTCATTTTTGTCATTTTTTCATGGATAAATATATTGAAATATTGCTTATATATTAATTTACTCAAAATCTGATAAATGTTGATTTTCAAACATAAACTAAAAAACATCCCCGTTTTTGTTACCAAATGTCACCTGTTTCTCCTTTACTTTTTTTCCTGCCAGTAGGTATCAAGCTCTTTCTGCAACTTTCTTTCCTCGAAAAACATTAAACCCTTCTAAGAATCCACTTACCCTAAAATACGTTTAAAAGACAATATCAATAGAAAAATACGTGACATCTCTGACGTCACAGCTAACGCCTAATGAGTGGGGTGAGTGACCTTACTAGCGGGAATTTTGCAACCGCAGCGAGTTCCAAGTCCTCTTGTAGAATTGAGGGTTGCCAACCTATTTACTTTTTGCTGAGCGGATTTAGTTAGTGAGTAACCCTGGAGAATATTATTGTTTTGTGTTTTTTTTTTTGTAGTGGCAACTATTGAGCCTTAAATAAAAAGAGGTCTGTTTTGATAATTTTTATTTTTAATAAGTAACTCAATATTTGGTACCTAAAATAAAATTATGTCTGCTCAGATAATTTTTTTATTGTTTTGTAGGACCATTAGTATTCATTTGAAAGTGCATGTTTTTATAAATGTACCTACTTAGTTGATTGTGTAAAAGAAATGTGATGCAATCTTTCTAAGAAATGTTCTCATGTGCTTCTTGCATTATTTTAACGAACTTTAACTGACCAGTGAGGTCAGAAGGAATTAAGATGTCTTCATGTATATGTATATTTATTTACCGGATTGTCCAGGGCACTTTCTGACCTCATTGAAGCTAATTTACTGTATTCTCTCCGACCCGTCGAGGACTTACGGACGACGAGCAATGGGTATCCGGTAGCCATCCGGAAATCTTTCGGACCGAACCCAAGTGGTTCACGCGCTCCTTGAAGAGATGTTAGCAAGCCGCAGAGCTGATGCCCACTGGGCTTGTCATGGTTTACGGCGTCCCGGGAACTCTAGATTATGGAGGTTTGTGTTGCAGCTCTGATGATCATTGTAACAATATGTCGATATAATTCCTTTTCCTCACGAACTCCAACCACAAACGCTTGAAAATCTAAATGAATATCCAACAGTAGTAAGGATTGATTAGTTAACAGCCTTGACCTGATTCTATCGACCCCATGACAGCCCTGTCTGTTGGAATAACGTTTCTGAAGCAGTTCGTGCATTAATCTAAGGAAATGTGCTTAGATTTTCTTGCTAGGATATGATTTTGTAGTGTAATAACGAAGGATTATGTTAGAAGCTTTGACGACAGATTAAAAATGTCAGTTGTATTGTTGTTCTTATTTCAAGATTTTTTTTGGAGTTTCAAACGATCTTCACTTCTCACGCTATAGGGTGGAACGACAGGGCGTGTCAGACTTTCAATGAATAAACACACCTAAGTTGCCCAATGCGTTCTGGAGACTCGGTGACTGTTCCGAACAATTCTGCAGCGTTTCTTCATGTTCTTCGACCGGGGGTTACTTTTTCAAAAAATCCTCAAAGCCCTAGCAGTCATCGGCCTTGCTGTCGCGACGATGATGCAGTTTATACGTCCCCTCACTCTTACGGTTGTCTCCTTTGCTAGCATTACTTTTTTTTTTTTTTTAAACTATCACACAACGCCGTCTAGTCTCAAGTCAAGTAGTCAAGTCATGAGTACTAGACAACTGATAAACATACTTATATATTTCTACTTCATACATATTATAGATAAATTACACCCAGACACAGAACAAATGATCGTGCTCATCACACAAATATTTGTCCTGGGTGGGAATCGAACCCACAAACTACTGCTTCGCTAAAGGAGGCGATCGCATTCCATTTGATTCTCTCTCACTCCGGTCCGGACCATGGCCTAGAACAGAGCCCGGCCTAATTTCAAACGTGTGTCCATTTCACTACTGCTATAGTAAAGGTTAAAACTGGTGATCGATTTTAACCCATGTAATCCGATTGCGTTGAAATTTTGCATACACGTGTAGTTTTGATGAAATTACAATATTGAGCGAACAAGCGAAATGTGTCGGTTGTCGGAAAGTTGTTGGTAGGTAAATCAAATCAGCTCATCTGATGTACAAGTTGATGAAAAAGCGGAATGCGGACTCGACCAGCGCTGGGCGGTGCCCTCGAAGGTCGGTAGCCCCCAAAACGTGATTAGGAAACCTCTCATTGAACAAGCGAAAAATTCTCCCAACTTCGAAATCTTAAAAAAATTCTCGTATATTGCAACACTACTTAAATCATGGCTCTCGTTTTCGAGAAGTTTATTAAGTTATTTGGAGAATTCTCACTTAAAAATAAGGGATCCCATTTTTTTTCGCCCTGGCCTTTGGTCATCTAGTTACGCCACTGAATGCAAAAGTCGCAAACTTACAAATCCAACCGCGCAAGAATGGCAAGCAATTGTTCCACAAATCTAATAATCTTTATTCCCATTGTCTTACAAGATTCCGTCCCCTATCACACCGTTTACCCGTGGGATCTACCACATGGGACCTAATGCCTCTCAGAGAATTGAGGGGGTCATACACCTTTGCACACCCTTCGGAGATCACTGGTTAGACGGTTGCCTCACTATCTAATTTTTGAGACTACCATTTTGCTATATTTCACAAGACACTATATCGAAAAAATAGCTCTAAAGTGTCAGTTTAGTTTTATATATATTTTTTTTAAGTTTAAATTTATATCAAATATTATCTATAATGTCAACACTGCTTTTATATCCTAACATATAAAGCAGCTCCAGGAAGATATCACAAAAAAAAAATTATTATAAAGCTCTTATAAAGCTTCAATAAGAAAATTCTAAATTAAAAAAAAGACGGGTTGCACTCCGGGAGTGCCGGCAGAAGTGAAAACTTGATTATTAACGTTGAGCATGTTTGATATTTTGGAATGGTTAGGGAATAATTTTGCACCAATTGCTTTATCAGTATAAAAGTACTATAATTTATGTGGTAGAATACAATATTCATTTATTGCGCTATCGTACACAAACATGACAATTTATATTACATTAAAAATTTAACACTTTAAAACTATTACAATTATTTTACATTAAAAAGTTTATCTCTCCGAAAAATCCCGTCTTACGCTTTTTCGATCAGGTCACGTGTCCTGACGCGAGTTTAAGATTTTATACCCATTACAGAAAAAGTGCTCAACGCTGCTAAAGAAGTTTTCACTTCAAAAACCATAGCCACAATCCACCTTACAATTTTCTAAAATAATCCAATGTTTAGTTACCAAACAAAACAAACGCATAAACCCATCAGAACGGATCAAGTGTCAATCAACACGAATAGATTCAATCATCCATTTTGATCCTAAACAAACCCAAGCGCACACGCACGTTAGATGCAAAAAATCTTCTAATCCCCCACCACTTAACAATTAAGCTGGTGGGAATAAATTGAGGTTAGACTGAACAGATTTTTTTATATGGGGAATATACTGGCTTTGTTTTAAAGCTTAGACTTAAACCACACAACAACAGGTGCCTGGTATCCAGGAAATATGATGAGGGTAAAAATCGCTTCTAAAAATCGCGTCTTACTTTTTATCTTTTGCAAGAAAATTCCAAAATTCCAACCTATGGGTTTTTAGGTCAAGCGTGAATAGGTTACTTCCAAGCAAGCGTGCTCCATTTTTGGCTATATCATCGCTTACCATCAGGTGAGATAGTGGTCAAACACGAGCCTCTGTATAATAAAAAAAAATGCTTAACCATTCTCGTGTTTTTAAATGTTTTGTCACCTGCTATATTTACACCAAGCTATTTCTAAACAGCTAAAAACTTCTATTCACTCTCGTCACTAAGTAGCTTTTTGTATCACCTTTTTAAGAACCTCATAACTCCGTTGCGGTGAAAACGTTCACTTTAATTACTTTCTTATTGGAACTAAAAATAAAATGCCGTTATATCCATTAGGTGCGTTGACAACCCTATACTCCAATATCTGAAGAGCTTTCATCGGTTCTTACAAATCGCTTACGCCCCTCGCCCCCTCTTTTGAACGTTGAGAACCACTGCCAACATGGGTCCCTTGTTTTAAGGCAAAAATTATGGGTTGTACTGTCGCCCGTTGGTTTTTATTTGGCATCCTGTATGCTACATTTTTGGCGGCGCACAGACGTTTGGATTGCTCAATTCACTGGCAACATTCACAACCTTCTGCGGAATGTTTATTGTAATTTTTTGAATTTCGAACGGCGTTTTTAACGACAGTATTAAAGTTCGAGAGTTGTTTTTTTTGTTTTTTTTTTTTTTCATCGACGCGAAAGGTAAAGAAAGAGGTATCGATTTATTTGCACGTTTGCCGACAAAGATGAATTTCCTGTAGGTGGCGTTATTGTTTGATAAAATCGAATCCGCGACAAAGCTGGGTATTCTGTAGGGACAAAGTAATTTGCTAAAGTGGTAATGCCTCCCCACTTTCACCCCTAACACCCCCCGATAGGCGTATGTCGTCTATCTACTAAAGCTTAGATACTTAGTGGTATTCTTTGTATCTTTTTATCTTGTTTCCGGATAAAGATGAAGTGTTTGTGTTATGATTTTAATCAAATTAACCAACGTAACTATTGGCAAATTGACTTTTTATATCAGATTTTGATCAAAAAGTTACAATAGCAAAAAGACATCATTAAAAAATTCATATTTTTTTAAGAATTTTGATAAGCTCGTCGCAGACCGTCGCAAGTGAAAATTCCTTTAAAATTCTATCACACATTAACGTCGAAAAGCGTCGTAATTCATCTCTTAGCTTTTAGTAGACGACAGTGGCGTTCGAAATGCGAAAATAAGCTAGTACCTCATGTAAGCATGTTTTATGTTACAGCTATTACATTTTAGACTGTATACGTAAGACTTTATTCCGTATAACGTTGATTTTCGATCGAGCATGCGTTAGAAAACAATCTTGGGAGAGTAATAACTTAATCAGCACTGAATTGAAGCAGGGTTATCTACACGTATACTTCCATTATACTAATATTATAAAGAGGTAAAGTTTGTTTTTCTGTTTTATTATTTTTATTTATAAGATAATCTCTGACAGTTTTTCACTGATAGAAAGCTGCTTTATTCCTGAGTGACATAGGCTATATTTTATGTACGCATGCGAAGCCGCGGGCGAAAGCTGGTTTTTAAATAAATACATCCGTCTTTACAGTTTTTAGTGAGAGTTGCCTTTAAATATTCTTAGACATTGAAGAAACGCGCTTAAAGGGAGTTAATCCTAAGATATCAATATGATTGTCGCCTAGCTCGAATACATCTCATTCCTAGACACATTTATAAAAACCACGCCTTGCGTCAATGCGGGCACGTATTTCGACGGGCGTTCATTTAAGTATCGACACTCGTAGAGTCTATTTTAATGCACCCCAATGTCACGCAGCGCGTTTTTACAGGCTTTTAGATAAAAAGCTTTTTATTACACTGTAATGTACGCAAACGCCTGTACAATATTGTGTAATGGCTGTTTACGTGAAAAGAAAATAAATCTAAAACTACGCTTCATGTTGCTAAATTAACCTTCATGATTTTAAGAAATCCATCTAAACCAGAGTAAAGGTTAGCACCTGCGTCTGAGTAAATAAACAGAATGGTTCGTACTATTTTTTCGGTAATCGTGAAAACAAGCGTATCATTGCGGCCGTGACCGATTTTACTATTTTTCACTTACGCTGTTATTCATCCAGTCACAATGTCATTCATCAAAATTGTTTATTTTATCGCAATTATTTATAATTACTGGCTGTTTTCGGTTAACTAGGGAGTTGACAGTCGGAATAATGTTTATTATTTGTTTTAATATGATTAATGATGCGTAATGCTGTTTTTGGGGCAAAAATAATGATTGGTTCCGTTGCGGGAAATTTCTCTTGTCATTCGAAATAATAGTAGACAGCAACACTTCTCAAGGGTTATTACATATTAGATTTAAAAGTTGAATATTAATGTCATTTCTAAACAAAACGACACGACAGTTACAAGACCATGGTTATTTTGTACCTGTTTCCGAAGTTACATATTATAAAACAGAGTCACCCACTGTTAACGCACTACGTTAAACCTAAAAACTACTGAACGGAATTTCATGCGGTTTCCACCAATAAATAGAGTGATTCATGAGGAAGGTTTAGGCGTATAATTCATGGAGATTATAGTAGAGGAAAGCAGAGAATTTTAAAGATTTGTAACACCACTACACCAACACTAGACGTACGACGTTGCGTCTTCGGTACATGGTGGACACACGTACAACGCGTTTTGGGAACACATTCATAATGCGTACAGCTAAGAAGTGGAATTCCCTGCCGGAGTCTGTTTCCTGATAGCTACAACCTCTTTAGGTCAAGAGTGAATAAGTTACTTCTAGGCAAGCGTGCTCCATCGTCGGCCACATCATCGCTTACCATCAGGTGAGATAGTGGTCAAACGCGAACTTATCAATAATAAAAAAAAAACCTGTGCGAATCTGGGTCCGGTAGCTAGTTCCTCAATAAAGCAGGCTCAAGTGCAAGTAAATATTTGTTTTGATAAGAAAATCAATTTTCTTTTATATTGTTATGTATTTCGTACGGGTCAATACAGTACCTCCAAGGGCGGAGTCTTCCGAAATTAGGTTAAGGTTTCCTCCCAAATTCCGGAACGAATTCTTCATTTGAGTGCTTTGTTAGATGGAGGAATGGCGAATAATTATGAAAAATTCCTAATACCCTCATAATTACGTTTAAATTGTCGGGTAATTATCGATACTATGAGTGATAGAGAGTGTTCTATGTTGAGTCTTGATCGTTGTTTCATCATCATCATTTCAGCCGAAAGACGTCCACTGTTGGACATAGGCCTCCCCAAGTGTCGCCACAATTAACGGTCCTGTGCGTCTCGCATCCATTGGATTCCCGCAACCCTTACCAGGTCAACGGTCGGTGGTCGCTTACAATGGGCCTCATTAGAAGACTTAGTCACCCAAAGGACAATGGAAAGGGCTATGCTCGAAGTTTTCTTGCGTGGATCAGGATTGAGAATATCCGCAGGAGAACCAAGGTTACCGACATAGCACGAAGAATCGCAAAACTTAAGTGGCAATGAGCAGGGCACATTGTTCGCAGATCGTTGTTTGGTCTATACTGAAAGAAAATACAACTCTAATAGATTTGTATCTTTGTTTGTAATGAATAAACTCAACATTATTTGACCATAAAAATCCTTTCACCAGTAGCAGGTACTAGTATGCTATTTTATAATTAAATTTAATTGAATTGTGGATTTGTTCACAAAACTATAAATTCACGTAGACAAGATACTACAGATCATACAAATATTTGATCCGTGTGGAAATTGAACTTGCGATAGGTAGCGCAGCAGCCAATCAATCAGCCACTGTGCCAATCGTCAGTTGTTTGAAAAATATACTAGTAGCTAAGTAACTACTTAGCTACTAGTATATTTTTAAACTACTTGTAGCCAAACGACAATAAAATTAATTAAATAAAAACTGCTACGATTATGAAGTTATCGTAAAAAAAATAAAGGTGAGTTTTCATGAGATAGGGTCGGGTAACACCGTAACAGGTAAACGCTGAGTGGTGGGTAAACAGCGGTGTTTACCTCCGCGATTGGGGGATTATGGCGCGGTTGCCACGTGGACTGGGGTAAAGTGGCGCTATCACGCGTCGCCGTGGGTGGGGTATGTTGGTTTTGTGTTTAGCTGTAAGTAATTAGGCGCTTTCAAAAGAACGTAAACTTGTTTAAAAAAAAACTGTTTTTGAAAACCGATTGACGTTACAATTGTATAATATGTAACACAATATACGCTCATACTGGAGGTTTTGAGGCCCTACCACGAGCTCATTTATTTATTTATTTATTTACAAGCACTTGTACAACGTTACGGAGGAAGTCCAAGGTGTTGTCCAGTAGAAACTTACAAACTAAAAAAAATACATTTAATAAAAGCCATAATAACACATTGAAGAATAAAAAGAAAATACATATACATTACCACTAAAATAATAAATATCCCACAGAACAAATGAAAAAATGTTTACTTATTTTTTATCCATCTTCTCACAAAACCTTAGACATTCACGACACACATCTATCCATCTCTCTCCATCTCATTTGACGACCTAAACTGTTAAGTTAAGGAGCTCAGTATCTGTATAGGATGTATAGCTCCATCCTTTTTCTCACTCGCACGACTGACATTTTAACATGTCACGGGATGGCCCCTGTTCAAATCGACTACTGAATCGATTTCACATATTCTTATAACAAGTAATTTTTTATTTGCAAATATTTTTGGATTATTTTTCGATAAAAATATTATTAGTTAGACTTAGTTATGTAGGTTTATATTGTGCACTAGATCGTACCCTCGATTAAGTTTTCTCTCTATAATTCAAAGGTTTGCTGGGAGAAAACTCATTGCTGAGTTAAGCTCGCCTTTGTACATGAACACTGTCTGTGTCTCCATATATTATGTTATGTTTTTGTGTACAATAAAGAGTTAACCTTTTGAGTAACGTAATTAGATACACAATAGAAGCAATGGGCGAGCGAACGCTTGGGGCATAATGAATTAAAAAATAAAAATATTATTTATTTTGGATAAATCTATGGCGTTCCTAGCGTGTTTGTGTGTGCGCGCGTGGATACCAATACCGACGTACAACCAATGTAGTGCGCCGATACCTTAATTTTTTGCCTACAATTAGAATAACTAATTTCTTAAAAAAAAACACTGCCTTCCCTTAAGTAAAATTTCAATGCTTAGGTATATTATGATCGTCTTCTGGCCTCCCAAGGTGGACCTGGTGAGGGTTGCGAGAATCCGATGTATGCGCGACGCACTGGATCGTTCATTGTGGCGACACTGGCGAGAGGCTTTTGTAAAATGTAACTGTATGGACAAATACGTCTGAAATATAAAGATTTTATTTTTACCTTTAATTTATTTATGTCCAACAGTGGGCGTCTTTTGATTGGAATGATTATGATTGTAACTGCATTTTGTAAGTAGGCTGTTTAACGATGTGTATTGTTTCAGTTATAAAGTTTATGTTTTTATAACATAATATCAGCATTGGGCAATAAAACTATGAGAAATACAATTAAATAACATCAATAATGTATTTTATATAGTGCTGGAATAAAATACTTAAGTACATTGGAACTAAATCTTTCCTGTATCTTTTCTAAGAAGTTTAAAATCGATCCTCGGAATATAATGCCAAGTTACGACCCATTTAAAACTCTGTAATACAATATGGTACTCCATAATCGGAAATATAAATTACATTATTTCTTGGCAGGGCAATTTATGTCGGTTGATATCCTGGGCTAACATTGCATTCCAAATAAGAATAGGATCGATTGCCATGTTGTGACGTCACGTCATACGGTCAAATCGCAAGAAATTGGGCAAAATTGAAGAACTCAGAGATGAGCAAAATTGAAGAACTGTATGCTGATTAAACTATTTTTGTTTACAGTTCGTAAAAAATTAAATTTTAATAATTTCTGGTTTTGCTCACCATAATAATTCTTCGATTTGACAGTATGACGTGACGTCACAACATGGCAATCGATCCTATTCTTATTTGGAACGCATTGTATTTGTCTCTCACATTGATGTATATTCTTATTTAAAATCGATGATCTCTCGATAAAAACATGATGTTTTTGTTCTAAGTGCCCTCTGTTATTAAACTTTGTCTTAAGTGATAGTGACAGGTCCAATGATCTTTTTAAAGGGTTAAGTAGAGGTGTTATGGACTTACACCCACATTCTGAATATGTCCATTATAGGTAACGGTATATAGTATGTGGCCACTGACATTTGTATAACCTACAGTATCATTAAAATTATTTGAGGGTTAAGGATTTTTGAGAGAGGATAATACTGTAGCGTTTGTTTGATTCATATTAGAGTGTTTCTTTTTTCACCGTGTGTGGGCCCATATTATAATCCTATGGTGTCATGGTATCTTATCTCTGTTCGGAGGACTTCCTCACATCTTGGGCACGGTCAAAGGTTCCCACTGTGTTAAGTTGTGTAGATTGAGTCTATTGAATGTGATTTATGGATCTTGTGTTGTTAGTTTTGTTTTTTATTTATTATAGATAGGCTCGCGCTTGACTACTGTCTCATTAAAGATCGATGACTATCTCAACTACCCCCCTAGCCAAGTTACAACCGTTTCCTTTCGATTCTCTTTTCGTTGATCGCCTCGAGTAGGCCACGCCTCCGATTCCTTTGTTCTGACCACGTGACTGAGCGTTGAGATGACTTCAGAACAAAGGAATAGGAGGCATGGCCGACTCGAGGCAAGCAACGAAAAGAGAATCGAAACGAAACGGTTGTAACTTGGCTAGGGGACTGATGGTAAGCGATGATGTGGTCGATAATGGAGCACGCTTGCCTAGAAGTAACCTATTCTTTCCTGACTTCAATACCGCTAGGTTGATATGATTATTTATTGAATTTCTGTGCTCAAAATTGCGTTGCCTTTTAGTTTCAAGATATTAAAAGCTTTTAGGACTTTAAAAGTAGGTTTCTATTAAATTGTTTACTAGCTTTTTTTAGCTGTTTCGCTCGCTTAAAAGCAGAAAAATGTGTCAAATGAATTTACTCCCGGAATAAAAAAGTATCCTACATATTATAGGACATGATCAACCCAAAATTTAATCCAAATCAGTTCAACCGGGGCGTGAAGGACTAACAAACGTAACAAATACTTATAGATAGAGGCACGAATCTTGAGCGCTCAGCGAAAGAGCGGGGATCGCTTTGCGCATCGTACAACATCGGCGAGCCAATCACTGTACAAGAATTGCACTCCCCGTCCCCGCATCTCTTATCATACCTCTAAAGAGACCCGATATTTCACTTCTGCGTGCTTCTGCGCAAGAAGAACTGTAGAACAGCGCTCAAGATCCGTGCCGGTATCTATACAAACTTGTGCCTTGTTTTACATCACACATAACCACAACATCTGGAATAATTTGCCTGCTGCGTTCCCGTCCGATTATGATTCGGGCGTTAAACAGTGCGCTTCACCATTAACGATTGCATCACTGCTTACTATCAGGTAGATTCTCAGTCAAGCGCAGTTTTATATAATTAAAAAAAAAACATTACTAAATTTTAAAACAATCTCATAATCTAAAAATGTTCCTACTCGATACCTAAGTTGATTCGAGTAGTATCGATTTAATATCGAGTTACCGTTTGTGTGGAACTAACCCATTTAGTTTGAGACTACTGTGATTAGTGACAAACCGGTGGAAAGTTCTAGGGCTTTTTTTTAAGATTGGAAATCATCCAATGACCCCGCTGTCCCGCTATAAGGCGGAGCGTGAGGGCCTATCAGACTTTTACTGATTAAAACCACACCTCTGTTCCTTCTTTGCCTTGCATTCTCCAACAATCAGTTCATAAAAAAGAAAAAAGATTTAAAAAATGCAAATAGTCGCTTACGACGTTCTAAGTTACATTTGCAATACTCAATTACAGATCGACTAAGTTCTATCTACTAAAAAAAACAGTTCTTAATTTAAAACAGATAAAAAAAAAACGCAAATTGTCGATTACGACGTTCTAAATTACAGATTGATTAAGTTCTATCTAATAAAATAAAAAAATAAAAAACAGTTCATTTAAAAAGGAAAAAGAGGTTTTATATCTTGAAAACTAGGTCAACTGCTAATCATAGTGTTTGAGTAGACGTTGAAAGAATATTTAATCCTCAACGGAAAGCGGATTTGTATGAGATGAGTTCCTACGCGAGATACGGAGGGTAGTACGAGTTCTTAATCAGCCGTTTAGAAAATATTTCCTTTGTTGAGTTAGATATTGAAGTAATCAAGAGCTGAGTGGTGTTTTTTTTCCATTAAGCTGCAATTAAAATTGATTTGTGGAAAGGGTTTTTTGTGTGGGAAATTACTTAAATATAACATAATAAAATAACTTCTCCCGAGTGAAGCGAGAGGGAGTGTCAGACTTTTACTGATTAAACCACACCTGTGTTCTTCAGTTGCCCTGTGATTTCCAGGACCACGGGTTTCCTTTTCAGAAATTCACATGGCCCTAACGGGCATCGACCCTTTCATCATCGACATCGATCGAGTTTTGCTAACATATCTTTGAGGCACGCGTGGAACATTACACGTCTTCGATGACTCTGGCTCAGTCCGGACAGCTAAACGACAATAGCTTGTCGTTTAGCTGTCCGGACTGAGCCACAGTCAGAGCCCTTTTTTTAATGTGAGAAATTATCAAATTATTGCTCACGCTCTAGGAGGAGCGAGATTTAATGCAGAACTACACTGCGCACACGTGTGCAACACACGCCGATCTGGGCGCGTCGGTCTCCATACATTTTATATGGAAACTAGACTTGTACGAGCTACACTAGATCCACGCCACGCGACGCCACGCGACGTCGTTCTACGTACAAATCAGGCGTGTTACAAGTTTGCGTCGGTCTGATGTAGTTATAGCTTGAGTATCAGAGTTTTATCGGCTAAAATCGGTGTTTCTTCATAAGTCTTTGCGTTCCAAAACCACAGGGACCCTTTCGAACCATCCCGACATTTTGTTTTCATCCGTATAGTACAAATACAAGTAATTCAGTTTTGTGTTTTCATAAGTGTTGTTCTCGTTCCGTCGACAAATTGTCGCAATTCGAAAAATGGATTGTTTTGGCACGGAAATCTACCTATGCGTAAGCTTTTTGTTTGTCTGTCAGTTTCAGAAACCTCGAAACATATTTCAAAGTTTATATTAAAGTCTGCTTTTTGAGGTGGAATATATTATCAAATAACTTCTCTAGATCTGGGTGGAGAGAGGAAGTGTCACACTATTACTGACTAAAACCCACCTGAGTTCCTCCAGTTGCCCTTTGCGTTCCAGGGCCAGGGTAACTGTTTTGATCAATCCCGCAGCTCAAGTTATCTTTTAACACTGAAGTTCAAGCTACTGTACTATCAGACAACTAAACATTGATGTATTAATATACGAGCATATCAATGCAACTGAACCAGATAATAATCATCATCATCACCATCATTTCTGCCGAAAGACGTCCACTGTTGGACATAGGCCTCCCCCAAGCGTCGCCACAACGACCGATCCTGTGCGTCTCGCATCCACCGCATTCCCGCGACTCTCACCAGGTCGTCGGTCTACCTTGTGGGAGGCCTTCCAACGCTGCGTATGGCCGGTGCGCGGTCGCCACTCTATAATAATAAAAATCTATATATATAAAAGGAGAAACTGACTGACTGACATATCAACGCACAGCCGAAACTACTTGGACTAGGAGCGTGAAATTTTGCACAAGGTTTCCTTTTATGACGTAGGTGAGCACTAAGAAAGGATTTTCCAAAATTCACCCCCAAAGGGGATGAAACGGGGGTCCAAAGTTTGTATCGTGGAACCTTTTTTTCCGCGGGCGAAGCCGCTGGCAGAAGCTAGTATAAGATAAATAGAAAGAACAGATTTAATTTTTTATTTTTTACGTTCATTCATTATAATTAGGTTTATAGTAATTAGCTAGGATAATTTTTTTTTTTACTTTGCATCCGTCGACTTGATTTTCGAATTGTCCTTGATTTTAGCCGTCCCTATGTTATACGGAATCCGGTATTAAGGCCTGTTCTCGCTAAATCAGCTTGTCCAATGTTCAGTTATTTATGATAAATACCCATTTGTTTTTGTGAAGTTTTAAAGTGTTTTATCAACATTTTTTACCGAAGAAACCGGGTTAAGTCGATTGAAAGCTGTTTCTATGAAAAACAGTACTTATTTGTGTTTTATTTTTGTTTTCAGGTAAATGGAAAATTTTTGAAGTACTTTGCGAAGTCATCATTCAATAGGAAGTCTAAGGTAATAACGCATTTTTTTTTTAACATAGTTAATAAATAAATTTGAGTTCTCTTAAAAAATTAAGCTTTATATTAACACGCATTGTAGGCTACTCTTAAATTAAAGTTAACTTGAAGCGCGTGCGTCCCAAATTTATGTCCCATTTCGATGTTCTTTTTGCTGTTTTATTTAACTTTTTATGAAATTTCGTTTAAATAATGATCATCACATTTCATAAAAAGTCATAAAAAATTGCGATTCTACGCAATATAAAACATTAAGTAGAGCTGGAGGAACATCGTAATTGGGACACGGTTTTTGAATTCAGAACAAAAAATTAGAAATTCAAGATTTTCGTGCTACAGTTGCGAATGTCAGTTACTCGACAACAAATTCTTAACTCAGGAATCGGTGGCTAAACGTTAACAATAGCAACAAGGTCATAATGAACAGGTGACAAGTAAAAAGAGTCATTGAACGAACAGTCAACATAATGTGTCTATTAGTGCGCAGGAGTTCACACGAATCCCAAATTAAAAACACATCAGAAACGTATTACACTAACTCTTTACCACCCGCGCGGTATTCCTTTGTATCTTAAGTTGCGCCATATTAGACCCAATGCGCCTTGTTATACACACTAAGAATCTCTAGGCATAAAACCCCTATCAACTCAATTTTAACTTTAAATCTAGTAAAATAAAGTTCAAATTATAATGGCGATGGTTCCCGGAAACAAGGGATGGGAAGGCATCGAAACCGGTTCTGCGGTTGTTTTTTTTCTTCTCTGGAGAGTTCAAAAGTGGAATTAAGGTTGTAAAGTAAGCGACGGAGTGATTCCAGGAAGGTTTCTAATACTGTGTTTGTATGATAAAAGTGTGGTTCTATTTTTAAACACCTAACCTTAGGCGTTTTCATAATATGAGCTACCTTCTATAAAAAAAAAAAATTATGCTTAGAAGACTTTTTGGCGGGATTTTCTCAAGTATACTTCAGCAGCTGTTTTAATTATTCGCAAATAGATTCCTAGTGGATCTTGTGATGTAAAATTGGTGTAGTTTTGTATCTCAAGTGTCTGCACAACTGGACAATATGTGGAATCATTGAAACAGGCGCGATCTCGGTAAAATGGAGCTGAGAATTTTATTGCAGTGTTGACTACCTCAGCGAAGCTTGCCAAGAAGGCTGACTCGATCGATAGATTTACTGCCAAATATAAAACAAAGCAACTGTATTCAATAAAATAAAGACTTGATCTAAAGGCCTTAGTTACCAGGTCATAAAATGCCAAAAAAACTGATAAGGGCGCCTGTTATTACGGATACTAACTTCAATTTGAAATTGGAACAGTTTTCCATTACAGCCAGTTTTCAATCTCAAAATTATAAAATACAAATTCAAATCAAATTGCTCAAACGTTATAGAGAGGAAATATAATGTACTTTTGTTTATCATGAATAAACTCATAAACTACTGGACAGATTTTGATTCTTTTTTCACCATTTGAATGCTAATTTATCACTGAGTGACATAAGCATATTTTCTTCTTTCACGCGGGCGCAGAAACAGGCGGAACCTAGTCTCCAATAACCCAAAACCACCAAGTCCACAGTTGGACATCGACCCACTTTAATAGTATTGTACTAGTAAGTAGCTTAGTTTACCATAGCTTCAATTTCCTATTCCAATAAGTAAATACTTAAGTACAATCACTAAGTGCTGTTCGCACGGTAAGCCCTCGAAGCTGCAACTAACTGTGTTACAGCAAGTGACAAGTGATTTAACCAATCGGCAGCCGTTGCTGGGCTTTGGAGCTTCCTAATTGGTTGAGTGATGCCTAAAGAGGGCTCTGATTGGTGTTTTATGGAAGTGTGATGATACTTTTCTGGGAGAATGTATTAGGATCAAAGCTTAATTATGAATCATTGCCATTTTTGTTCATCACCATCTTTATTTCAGCCGAAAGATGTCCACTGTTGGACATTGGCCTCCCTCAAGTGTCGCAACAATGGCCGGTCCTGTGCGTCTTATGTTCCCGCAATTGCCATATTTGTTAACTCCTTAAATTGACCTCATTCAAACTTTCAAAATCTCGCCAATTCTATTTGAAATCTGAGTCCGAGTTTCGTCTTTCGAATGTAGCTTTAGCAAAATGTTTTTCAATACACTTACTCGAAAACCCGCTTTTATCCCACCGATTTTAGGCACGCAATAGATTGTTTTCCGCACTAGTGCAGAAAAGTGCACGTGCTCTCCCCGCCACAATTTTATTACATTTATCGTATCGAGCTGGGTGCGCGTCGACCCTCACGAGTTGCCGGTCGAACCCCGTTTATTCAATTCGTAAGTGTATTGAAAAACGTCGTTTGATACACCTGCAAATTTGTCACTGTAGTCCTCGGCTACATAACACACTCGCCTATGGCTGGTGCGAATTCCGCCTCAGTCGCAATGACAAACTTTCTGTACTATTGGGAACACATTCATTGTGCGTACTGCTGAGGAGTGAAACTTGCCGGAGTCTGCGTTTCCTGAAGATAGAACCTGGCAGTCTTTAAGAGAGTGAATACCTAGGTAACTTCTAGGCAAGCGTGCTCCATCGTCGGTTACCATCTCATGAGATAGAGGTCAAGCGCGAGCCTATTAATAATAGAAAAAGCTTACACAACAAGAAATCCGTTAAAAAATATACAAAAATAAAAATAATCATCACTTTATGTGTGCTGAATGCGAAATGTTTTTTCGTTAACGTTACCGTAGCGGAAACCGGATAATTACCTGCGCAGTGTCACTAGTTCAACTTTAACGGTGTGCATGTAGTCGTGTCGATAGATAACTTTAATTGTATTATAACGCGCGGATGCCCGCGACGGAGATTTTTTTTATGGGACCGCACAGGCGCCCGTTTAACGCAGCGTCGGCCCTGATTGGTTAAGAGCTTGGCGCGAGCCAATCGGAGCTGAACGTCATAAACGTATCTATCGCGTTAACGTAAAATCAAACTAGCACTAGTCACTGAACCTCAATCGATCTAAACTATAAAGACTGGTTGACACGAGTAATCCGCATACACAACTTGTGAAAGATGAAGTGGCGGCAAATATTTGTTTTAGCACGATCAACTTTGATGGGACGCCGACACAAGGCGGGTGGTGCTTTACGTATAACGGTCTGTCTTTCACTTCCTTAGATTGTAGTGGCCATTACTGTAGTAGTTTATTGAGTCGGAAAAAGGTTTGTTCTGAAATATTATGCTGTGACAGGTGAGGTTTTGGTAGAGATAATATATTTTTTATAAAGATAAAAAAACCTTTGTAATTTTTGACACGGATTGTCGAAAATGCGCGGGCATGCGGACGGCGAGCTACCCATTGTTTGCCGTCCGGTAACAGTCCGGACTGAGCCCAAGTCGTTGACGCCGCGTAGTGTTCCACGCGCGCCTCAAGATGTCAGCAGGTTCGAAGCTTACTGCGGCCATGGGTGATGCGAAAGAGAACCTTGGGGCCCTGGAACAAAGGCAAAGAAGGAACAGCTGTGGGTTTTAGTCAGTAAAAGTCTGACACCCCCCTCCCCCCCAAGGACGGGAGATGTCGTTGGATGATTTCAAACCTTAAAAAATAAATAAAAATAATTATCTGTTTGAAAAGAGAAATTTTTTTGAATGGAAACAGAGTTACATAACGATATTCATACATGAAATTAGAAAAAGATTTGTACACTGCTTAGGTAAACCTCAAAAACAAATAAGTCCGTATTCCATTCAATTTAGTTTTGAATAAAAAAGGCGAATCAAAAGACAAAAATATTTTTTGGAATATATGTAGGTAGTAGGTACCTAGTGAAAAGTTTTGGCACAAAAGTTGTCCAGATTTATTAGAATTTTTCGTGTTCGCTTTTAGAGGTTACTGACCTAGTGCATTTTAATTTTAGTTCTGTGAACTAAATTCGGTGATCCAGTTGCGATAGATTTCAAATATTTTAACCACACGTCCTAATCTTTTCCATCAGAAAAATTGAAAAGATTAGGAATAGAATTTTATCTTTGTGGTGGGAAATCATGGCAGCTTATTTTTCGGGTATCTACGCAGAGATATAAACTAAATACTTACCTACACTGACTTTGACCAAAGTGATCCTATAAAGGTAGAACTACATAGGGCACACATGGGCCACGTCACGTACGCCGATCTGAGCGCTTCGGTTTCCATACATCTTATACGGCAACTAGACTTGTAGAGCTACATTAGATCCACGCCACGAGATGCCACGCAACGCGACTCTACGTACAAATCAGACGTGACCCACATGGGTCACGTGTGCACACGTGTGCGTAGGTCTAATGTAGTTCCCCCTTAAGGGTTCTTTATGTTGCCAACTGAGATACGGAACTCTAAAAAACCACTTATACCTAAAAGCACTAAAGAGCGTTTTTATTTAAATGTTCTTGTAACTCAATACTTCTAACCTCGATGGGAATTTAATGCCCACAACTTGAAATCTAAATATATTTTGATTGCTTCTAACCTTGTATAGTAATTCTTGTTTTTGCTAATATTTTGTAGTTATGAATCTTTTTATATGGGGTCATTTATTATAATAAAAATTGACAGGTGTGCTTCTGTCGTTGACATGACATGCCTTTATAGATAAAAATATAGGATCGCTTCGTTCGCTCGTTGAATAAGTGTTGGACTTTTTTTTATTTGGCTTTTCAACAACGAGTACACTATTACATGTAAAGGAAACAATTCAATCTTAAGTCTAAGTGCCCCAGCACCTAAAGAAGAGCACTACATGCACTGTTTAATACGCCTTAACAGCTAATAACAATTATACCACAGAAAAAGAATAAACACCAAAACAGAACAGAATGAAAACAACAGAACCAGATTTTTATTGTACAATTTTTTTTTGCGTGTTATCCAGACAAAGTCTTAACTAATGCATGGATTGCATATGTCTAACCAGCTTTGCCCCCGTCAAAGTATAAAATTATGCCAAGGGAACATACTCCTGGGATAAAAAGTAACCCCTGTGTGCTAATCCAGGGAGTGGTCTACACGTGTTCCAAATTTCATCCAAATTCGTTCAGACGTTTGAGCGTGAAGGAGTAATCAATATTCATACACACACATGCATACAAACTTTCGCCTTTTTAGGGTTTCGTGACTCAAAAGGAAAAAAAAACGAAGCCCCTTTTAGGATCTATTTGCTGTCCGTCTGTCTGTGTTATTATAAAATTAAAACCATATACTTACTCAGGTCTGCGGTCCCTTGAAGTTGTGAAAAAATCAAACTACTAAGTTAACGAAAACAAAAGATACGGCCGTTTATGTCGCAAAAAAACACACTCGCAAGGGAATCTCGTTAACCCAGAATCCTGAAATTTGGCATAAAGCAAGATTTTATAGCACAGGTATAGAAATAAATCTGATAACGGTAAAATTATTGTTACGTAACAAAAAAAAGTTTTTTGCGATTCGGAAAAATCTTCGAAACTCCATTCGGGAATTGAACTATTTACATAGAGAAGTTTATACGGAATCTTCAGTGTGTGAGTCCGACTCGCACTTGCCCAGTTTTTTATCAACCTGACAATGACCTGCAAAATGCAAGAATCATGCGAAAATTTGTATTTCACTGGCTACCCTGAGACATTCATCTTAGGACCAAATTGACAGTCGCCCGACCTGCCCAGTCAATGCATATGTTCAATTGAAGAGACTGCTTTCGAATCTATACGACCTTCTTACAGCACTTTGTATAGACGCCGAAGTCTTCAGAATTCCATCGAGTTACTCCCATCATTATTTCGTGTTTTATGTACTAGCGTGTTATAGATAGTGGAGTCGTGTGAAACTTTGTTGTTTTAGATTTAGTGGCTACTGGCGTCGGATGAATCTGGAACGCGGTTTGAATGTGTTAGTGATTTCGTTGTAGGCGTTTACCATGTGGGTTTTATGTTTTGATGTTAGTGATGTTAAGGGAATTCGTAAGAATGACACAGACTGAGTTTCCGAGTTTGTTAATAACGTCTCAAACCTTATTTTAAGGTCAAATTTTGACAGGTCTTCAGGCGAAAATGGAGTTTGAAAAATACTCAACTACAAATGCTTGAAGCAGATATCGGGGGTTAGTATCAGGCATTTTCTGCCAGGGCTGTGGATTGTTTGAAAGATTCACCGTAGCGCTCACAAAGGGCAAGGGTTTTTAGCCAGTAAAAGTCTGATATTCCCTCTGGCTCCACCCAGAACGGAAGAAATTATTTGATGAAATCCCGACTGAAAAATAAAGAGCTGTGACATTCATGTTTTCGATAGATCTTTCTTTTAAATTATGAGTAACGACACATCATCATCATCATCATCATCATCATCATCATCTTCTTGTTTTATTTGGGGTCGGCGCAACACATTTTTTTCTTCCATTCTTTCCTGTCACCCGTCACGCTACCACTAACTCCTTTTTCTTTCATATCACTTCTCACATAATCCATCCATCTTTTCTTTGGTCTCGCTCTCCATCCATCCACATGTATCCATATCATATGAGGAACGATACATATAAGTACATATAAAATATCCATCGATGCGAAGTCGCCGTTTCGTCGTCAGAGTTTCATAATTTTGTAAGTAAGCTTCACGCAGGCGTACACCAAGCGTATAATGACGAATACGCGTCTATGAAGCTACGCGTTCGTGGTCAGTAGGTCATAGTTTTGTAAGTAAGCTTCACGCAGGCGTACACCAAGCGTGTAATGACGAATACGCGTCTATGAAGCTACGCGTTCGTGGTCAGTTGGCCATAGTTTTGTAAGTAAGCTTCACGCAGGCGTACACCAAGCGTATAATGAAGAATACGCGTCTATGAAGCTACGCGTCCGAGTACAGTAGGTCATAGTTTTGTAAGTAAGCTTCACGCAGGCGTACACCAAGCGTATGATGACGAATACGCGTCTATGAAGCTACGCGTCCGAGTACAGTAGGTCATAGTTTTGTAAGTAAGCTTCACGCAGGCGTACACCAAGCGTATAATGAAGAATACGCGTCTATGAAGCTACGCGTCCGAGTACAGTAGGTCATAGTTTTGTAAGTAAGCTTCACGCAGGCGTACACCAAGCGTATAATGACGAATACGCGTCTATGAAGTTACGCGTCCGAGTACAGTAGGTCATAGTTTTGTAAGTAAGCTTCACGCAGGCGTACACCGAGCGTATAATGACAAATACGCGTCTATGAAGCTACGCGTCCGAGTACAGTAGGTCATAGTTTTGTAAGTAAGCTTCACGCAGGCGTACATCAAGCGTATAATGACGAATACGCGTCTATGAAGCTACGCGTCCGAGTACAGTAGGTCATAGTTTTGTAAGTAAGCTTCACGCAGGCGTACACCAAGCGTATAATGACGAATACGCGTCTATGAAGTTACGCGTCCGAGTACAGTAGGTCATAGTTTTGTAAGTAAGCTTCACGCAGGCGTACATCAAGCGTATAATGACGAATACGCGTCTATGAAGCTACGCGTCCGAGTACAGTAGGTCATAGTTTTGTAAGTAAGCTTCACGCAGGCGTACACCAAGCGTATAATGACGAATACGCGTCTATGAAGTTACGCGTCCGAGTACAGTAGGTCATAGTTTTGTAAGTAAGCTTCACGCAGGCGTACACCAAGCGTATAATGACAAATACGCGTCTATGAAGCTACGCGTCCGAGTACAGTAGGTCATAGTTTTGTAAGTAAGCTTCACGCAGGCGTACATCAAGCGTATAATGACGAATACGCGTCTATGATGAACGTGAACAGTAGGTCTATCCATTATGTCTTGTAATTATGATCTGATTCTCACTGTTTTTGTTCTAAAACATGTTAATTAAGTCTGCTAAGTTGGTAAGCACGTACAAGTTGTATAGGTCAATGGTACAACTTGTTAAAAGTATAATTACTACAATTAGTAACGGTTTTCATTAACAAATGTAAAAGGGCAACATCTACATACTTTCTGATACAAGCGAGTAAAAAGTTTAATATATGCTGAATGTAGGTATTACATATTCAACCAAATAATTACGGTATATGATAATGCTTGGTAATCCAACTACCTTCAAAAAATTATTTAAAATTCTTAACATCATCACAAGACTTTTTTTTGACGGTGGAAATCATCTAGAATCTCGGCGCCTGGGGCGTGAGGTCATTCGTTCCCTCACGCGTGCGGGCTCCTCCTTCGCTAGCATTACTGCTTCGCAGAAGAAGGCCACCGCCTGCCTTTCCTCATCGCTTCGGACTTCGAACCAGGGCCCGACGCGAGAGGTCGCTGCCGCCGATTGCCTCCACACGACGTTAACGCAACGCACGGATCATCACAAGACGTAAAGCGATGCGCCACCGATACATGGTGTACATCCCACCCATACACATAAAACGTTTAGAGAACACTTTTGTTGTGCTTACAGCTAAGCCGTAGATTTGACTGCTATAGTTTGTGTTTCCTGCTAACAACAACCTAGGGGTCAGTCAATAGGTTACTTCTAGGCAAATTGCTCGTGAGACGCTCGCGCTTAACCACTATATCACCTGATAGTAAGCGATGATGTGATCGACGATGGAGCCCGCTTGTCTACTTGACTTAAAAACTTTCAGGTATCAGAAAATCCAAACTCTGGCAGGGAATTCCAAACCTTGGATGTGAGTACAATGAAGGTGTTCCCAAAAATGTTTGAAGCACGCCACAAGACGTCACTCTTAGCGCCCCGCGTCCGCTTACCAATGCCACCCCGCTCGCCGCTAAGACCGAAGTCGTGACCAGGCCGTAAGGGTGGTATGTTCACTATGTACTGGTGGCGCAACACTTTACCTCTTGTGGTCCGATGTTGGAATGGGCTTAGCGGGTTTTTTTTTTAATAACCTATATAGTGACCCAATACTTGGCGAAGGCCTCTCCCTTCTCCTTTCAAACCTTTTGGTCTTTGGCGACCTCTGGTCAAAGTTCATCACACCACCTTCACCGCGGTCGACCTCCCTCAGTGCATCCAGTGAGTCATATCTGTTCAGCTGCATTGAGACGTGGTCAGCGCATCAGCGGGATTCAATTATAAAACTCCAAGCCACACTTCCCGATAGAAGAAAACCTATGACATTTATATACAAATTAGTGAACATAGACGATTGAATTAACATATTTCCGTCGTTCTTTATTCGCAGCCATTGATGCGATTTCCACTTGCCTATAAATAAGACAGCAAGTCGGCGTATAAAACGGTTTTTTATGCAAAATTTAGAGGAACTAATTCTGAGCGCGTTCTTTCTTGTATAATTTAACAATGTCTTATTTTGTAACATTTGTAAACAGATTTTAGAGGAGATATGCGCTAGATTTAGGCGTGTTGTCTGATGCGATGTTTTATGTAGGGCTTGATGTGAGGAATTGCTGAAACTGGTGTGTCATCTCAGTGTTTTTATCGTTAGTAATAATATAATAGTATTCCACAACGCCATCTAGTCCCAAACTAAGCAGAGCTTGTGCTATGAATACTAGATAACTGATACACTTACTTATATATTTCTAAATACATACATAATATAGATATAAATTACACCCAGACACCGAACAAATGATTGTGCTCATCGCACAAATATTTGTCCTGGGTGGGAATCGAACCCACAACCTCTGGCTCAGCAGTCAGGGCCACTAACCACTAGACCAACAGGCTAGTCAGTAGTTAAAACCTTTTGAGTGCCTCATACTGAATACCAACTTGTGTTATTAGATATTATGTATGAAAAAGCAAATATTATATAGTTTTTCGAGCATAGTAACGAATACTGTTTTAAACATATCACAGGTCTTATATGGATACCAGCACTGAGTTATTTTATTTTTTAAATATTGCTCCATATGTTGAGGAATACTTATGCAACAGGACAGAGGCAGCCTGCGCCTGGTGACTGGGACCATCATCACAAGAGTAGGAGATAACCAGAGAAACAATAAAAATATTGTGTGAAAGATGTTTAGAAAGGAGATGAGGACAGAACCCCAAATAAATTGCGATATATAAAAGCTTCATCACTGAAGCTGAGAAAATCTTAAGCCATTTTCAAACGTAGGAACAGAAGTGGGTTTTTAGGCAGTAAAAGTCTGACACTATCTCTCGCTCCGCCCAAAAGCGGGATTGTCATTAGATGATTTTCGAAAGACAAAACCGCACCTTGTTTTAAGATAGGAAATCACATCAAATAACTTCTTCCGCTCTGAGTAGACCAAGAGGGACTGTCAATCGTCAGGCTTTTACTGACTAAAACCCACCTGTGATCCTTCATTTGCCCTTTGTGTTCCTGCACAATAGGTGTACCAATTGTCCGGGGTTACCGGATTTTTTTATTAAAGGTGTGCCTCCGTGTTACCTTGACTTGCCATTAACACATTAGCACAAAAAAACATGCATAACAAAATATAGCAATATTTATGCACATATCGACACCTAACGATGTAAAATCCATTATAGTAAGCACATAATTTATATGACTTTATCTTAGACATTAACATATTATGAAAAGAAATATAGGTATCCCACTTAAAGCGTGGACACATTAGCATATAACCAAATGTATAATGTTTTTAAGAGATAATATAATAATAGAAGGGGCTAATTGTCTTTTTAATGTAAACTGGTAGCTAACAAAGTGTAATATAAGGCGCCATTTTGTTTTTTTTTTATTTCAGCTTTGTTAAACTGTTATTGGTATTTTTTTTATGAAAATGTTTTATTTTTTTTATATATTAGAAGTAAACTATCATTTAGTGGGTCAGTACTATTTTTACAAATCTAATATCTGTATACATAGGTACAAAAATCTTGTGTCACAATGTTTGTTAACGAATTCCTCCGAAACGGCTTGTTCGATTTTTATGATCTTTTTTGTATATAGTTGGTAGGTCTGGTCTTGTAGACTAATTTTTTCCCGCTTACCCCGAACCCCCATCTTTTTCTTTGATAATAATTTATATGGCAGAACATAATGTATAAATGAATTATTATTTTCCTTGGTAACGCCAAACTTGAAAGCGGCTTAACCGATTTTTTTCTTGATTTTTTTTAATACTTTGTAGAAAATTCTTACGAAAAGAAAAAAGTAAGAAAATTGCTTAGAAAAATGAAAATTATTAAGAAGACAGATTATTAATTTTTTTTTTCGTTTATTATACAACTACATTAATACATTCATATTAACGTATTTAGGCATACCAGCACAAACCATCGCGGGTTAAACAGCGGTGTGTCAGAAGCGACAAACTCGGCGCCAAACATACTTTAGGCGAACAGTACCTAGGTATACATACATAGTCATCATTCAAAAGATACTTTCTAGATCGCATTAAACCTGCGTGCTTTTGACAGTTCACACATTTTGACATTAGCTAAGACAGGATATACATAGATATGACAGGAGATAGATATGGAGGACACAGTTAGTATAATATAAAACAAGAACACAAATTTACAACAAAAACGCGTATCGCAACCCATATAAAGAATATTCTATGAGGAAATATAATTAGCAAATAAACGATTATTGTATTCGATCGCATTAAGGAATATATTGATATGTGACCTTATTTCTTATCGTAGAGATAATCCAGTTTTAAATCCCATTTACTATACAAAGTAGCTGTTTGTTGGACAAGAAAGCGCTCGTACGGACTTAAACTAGTTTAGCAACTAAGTTGGCTCAGTGAGCTCGATGACCTCTTTGTTATGAGGTGGAAATTCATCAAATAACTCTTCCAGTTCTGGGTGAAACGCGTGGGAGTGTCAGACTTTTACTGGCTAAAACCCTCAGTGTTCCTTCAATTGTCCATTGCATTCCAGGGCCGTTGCAGTCTAAATGAGACTCGAATGAACGTTTTTAAGTTCCGTATCCGAAGGGTAAAAACGGCTGTTTGTCCATCTGTCCGTATGTCTGTCCATCAGTTAGCGGTCTGTATCTCAAAAACCGTAAATGGTAATGAGTTGAAATTTTCACAGAATGTGTATTTCTATTGCCGTCACTACAACAAATAATAAAATTAAAAGGGGATACAAAAGCGTTATATTATCGACGTTTAGTTTTGCTCAATTGTATAATGTTGTAATACAAAACCCTCCGTGTGTGATTACTACGATTACTTGGCCAGTTTTCTAAGTATGAGAATTGGCTTTCTAGCGGCGAGCAAAACTACTGAATCTACAAAAAAAGACCAAACAAAACAAAAGCAAATCTAAGATGGCGGAACAAAAAAAAAACACTTAAAGACAAACAATGACACCTCCCTTTTCGGAACTTAAATTAATTAAACACCAATGCTGCTAGGATTTCAGCTCGCATTCTTTAGAAACAACCTGTGTTACTAAAGTGGGTAGTGAAGAGTTCTGTGTTACATTGCAACGATTTAAATGCTACAATGTCGGATGGAATGGTGCTAAAAATCTGGCTGTTATTTCTGTAGCCTCGCTCCACTTTCGTCATTCTAAAATTGTGCAGCTTTTAAGCTGAATTTTGCTTGTAAATGCACATTTTGTGACGGCAATGTGGATAAGTAATTGCTAAAATGTAAAAGACGTTTTGCAAAAGGAAAAAGATGTCCGTGTTTTTTTTTTTTTTTTTTTCGGGTGGGAAAATCATCTAATGACAACCCCCGCTCTTGGGCGGAGCGGGAGATAGTGTCAGACTTTTACTGACTAAAAACCCACTCCTGTTCCTTCTTTGCCATTTTTTTTTTTTTTTTCAGGGCCCCGGGGCTCACTTTCGCATCACCCATGTCCGTGTAAGCGCCAATAGTTGAAAGTTCTTAACAAATATTAAATTTATCAACTTATTTATTTACTTACCAGAGGTCGAAAAAAGGTAGAGTTAAACATGTACTTACACCGATTTCATACATCGAAAGAATAAAGTGGATGTGCCTCAATTCCCGAGATTAATTTTAAAGAGCAGATTTTTTTATGACACTATCAGAAACATAGCAAAAAAAATATTCTTCCTGCACTAATGATGAGGAGGACGAAGTGTATGAATTTGTTAACTTTACCTCAGTTAACGTGGAGAGATCTTTTTCAATGAAAAATACTAATAAAAATTGTATGTTAATTATCTTTGTTATATGTGGTTGGACACACGGGATTTTTCATTAAAAATGTCGGGAAGATTATTATCAACATTTCGATGTAAGTATATGAAGAACTCTACCTTATTCCCACCCCTAATTATTACACATTTAGTTTCAAATTAACCATTTATAGGCACTTTTGAATTGTCAAGAAGTCAGTCAGTCAGTCAGATAAATGATGCTAATTGCACTTTCCAAAACGTAGATCTCTAATGGAGAAGAGTGTGCAAGAAACTCCGCGTGAGGGGCGTGTCAGACCTTTATTGACTAAACCACACCCATGTTCCTTCTTTGCCTAGCGTTCCAGGACCCCGGGGTTCCTTTTCTGACAAATCATGACTTCTATAAAAGCAGCTAGTTCCTCTTAAACCGCAAAAATGTCCATGGCCCGTAAATACTAAGGGCAACTAAATGAATCCAGGGATGTTTTAATCAGTCTGCCACTCTCGCCTCACCCTAAAGCGGAAAAAGCATATGAATTTTTCTTCCTAGATTAACAAAAGTCTCGAAACGTATCTTGCATCTATATATATAAAAATAAATAGCCGTTCGTTAGTCTCGCTAAAACTCGAGAACGGCTGGACCGATTTGGCTAATTTTGGTCTTGAAACATTCGTGATAGTCCAGGGAAGGTTTAAACGGTCAGAAAATATGGAAAAAATTTCGAAAAAAAAAATCGAATACAACGCCATCTCTAATTAAAATGTTATTATAAAATGGTTATTTATGCTGCCATTAGATGGCGTTATCCTTACTATTGGCGGTACGAAGTTAGCCGGGACAGGTAGTTGGTTATAAAAAGTAAAGCATTTGCTTTTCAAGGTACGTTTGTTTTCACTAATCTATGTTACTGAGTGCAGAAGCAACATTTCTAAAGGGGTTGTGTCATAGCAACTTTGTTGCGTTTTAAAGTTCTCAGTAAAGTGCACGTAAAAGTATTATATGTCCTAGTTTTGTTGCGTTTTTATTGCGCCCTCTTCCGTTACCATAACGCGTAAGAGTGACGTTGATGAAAAGAATATGTTTGAAAAAAAAACTCTGGCTGAAACTCTTTCTAGTTTTTATTATTATTTTAAAAAATAACTTTTCCTCACATTTTTTTTTCGGTTTGAAAATCATCTTATGACATCCCTGCTCTTGGGCGGAGCGAGAGATAGTGTCAGACTTTTACTAACTAAAAACCCAATCCTGTTCCATCGTTGTCTTTCGTACCAGGGCCGAGTCTTCCTTTCAGAATCAGATCCTTGGCCCCTGTAGGCTTCGACCCTGGTGGGCCCCTACAGTTGCTGACACCTTGAGGCGCGCGTGAAACAGTACGCGCTGTCGACAACTTGGGCTCGGTCCGGACGGTTACCGGACGGTCGGACGGCGAGCTACCCATTGCTCACCGTCCGCAAGCCCGCGCCTATGGATGCGGAAATCAGGATCAGAATCCCGGCGGCGGTTGGGGCGTGACGACCGTTGCCTGACGCGATCGGCCGCCTCCTTTGGTTTCCTCACATTAGAAATTACTCCTGTATCTCTGTAGGGTGTGGTTACAAACACGTGAACCACACGTCGTGGGTTCAAATCTAATCTAATCAAACCCATTTAATTTAGTCTATATATATAAAAATAAATAGCTGTTCGTTAGTCTCGCTAAAACTCGAGAACGGCTGGACCGATTTGGCTAATTTTGGTCTTGAAATATTCGTGATAGTCCAGGGAAGGTTTAAACGGTGAGAAAAATGGAAAAAAAAAAACGAAAAAAAAATCCGAATACAACGCAATCTCTAATTAAAATGTCATTATAAAATGAATTATGCTGTTCTCATAATGCCAGTAGATGGCGTTATCCTAACTATGAGGCGGTACGAAGTTCGCTGGGTCAGCTAGTTTTGAATAACAAACTGACTGCCGCGATGTCACCTTGCGTTTAATGAGACACTTTTAGCCCACTCGGTCGGATGAGTTGTGTTCTAAACAAAGTAACAACTAAACATGTAAGTTACAAATATTTTTTGGTTTAAAACCGGGCAACAGTACAGCTCTTTCAACTAATGCTTTCTTAGGAAGTGTTAAAAACAAAGTTTTTGTTTCACACCATGCCCAAATGTAAAATAAAAGATTTTAAACTGTAAGTAAGAAACGCAGGGTAGCTGGTAAGTGGGGCAATAAATTGTAAAAGTAGAAAAACATCGTTGGCCACTGTTACTTGGTGTAATTTTAGTTTTTGTTACCCGTTTTGGTAACTGTTCCTGTTGTGTGTTTGTTTTTGTTACAGATTGGGATAGATTTTAAATTATGTTGCCGTATGTGCAGGGATTATTAGATTTAATGTTGATTTTAAAAGTATAGTACGGTGAAGGAAAATAACGTGAGGAAACCGGCATGTCCTTTTTTTTTTGTTTTCGAGGGGAAACCTTCAAAAGGCGCCTGGACTTTGGGGATAAGTCCGGGGAGTGTAGGATTTTTACCTCACTAAAACCACCTCGGTGATCACGCCCCGTTACCTCTCAAACGACCATTCCGGAACCCCCTCTGTGCAACGCCTGATTCGGCACATCCCTGAAGAGACTGTATAACGGTCTCCCCTGAACCTCACTGTGTACGGCAGCACGTGATCACTGTGCCACCGTCTTCCCTGGAATCACTCGATGGACGAGCAGAGTCCATTTCATCACCACTGCTCTCAAAACGGTGAAGGAAAACATCGTGAGGAAACCGGCATGTCCTAGAACCAAAAATTCGAAGACATGTGACATTCACCAACCCGCACTGGGCCTGCGTGGTGGATAACGGCCCATTCCCTCTCCTAAACAGCCTGGGTGCCAGCAGTGGGAACATTAAAAGGCTGATTGTGGTTGTGTGTGCTTGTGCTTAAAATTATATCCGTATATCGTACAGATTATCATATAGACTTGAAAAAGAGGTGGTTGAAAATTGAATCATAAGATATATGATTCACGATTCAATTTTCAAACACTATTTTTGTCCTGAAAAGTGTCCTTTACAGTCCTGATGACTTCACACTTGATGATAAGTCACTCAATGACTTATCAACGCTCAGCCAATCCAATCGATTTAGGACGCAGAAATTCTGTAAAGGCAAAACGGGAGAAGTATGCGCCAAAATTGCTCCAGAGTGAATCTCACAGCAGCTACTACTTTACCCACTGAACCAGCTGTACCATTGCTTTTTAAAGAACCTAAGAATGAAAAAGTTTTTAGAAAATTCTGTAAGTATGTACTTAACTGATGGATGGGCAGTAAAATATTCAGCAAAATCTCATTTCCATTAAGATTATTGACTTCGAAATAAGTACAGTTACGCACACAAACTTTATGCTTAATATATAATTGATATATTAAAATTGATGGCCCGCTCATCGCTATTAAATGGTCCCACACTATAAAAATCCGTACATAAAACTCCTCGTCTCGTAACTTTAGTAGTCAATAAGAATTGATATTAAGGTCATTTCAGACCCTTAATATAATTGAATTTCCATTTACGACTCATCCTCACGTTTAAAATAAAGCTGTATATTTAAGGCGAGGTTGCACTAATTTTGAACTTTTTTGAACCTCTGGAAATTCACAAATATAAAATAGAACACCATGAAAAATTATCTTATCAAAAATAAATATTTTATCGAAATCGACTATATAACCAACCGCTGGGAAAAAATTAAAACACGATATAAATTAGTTGGGTCGAAAAAAAAACATTCGGTATCAAACGTGTATATCTACGAGATAAGGGCCTATTACACTACGCGATATTTAGCACACGATATTCGAACTGTCTTATTTTTTGTTCCGAGAAACACCGGTCTAACCCTTATACACTACGCGACATCGACTATGACTGGCTGAATATCGAGTAGTGTAATAGGCCATATAACGTCATGGAAATATAGTTTAATAAAATAATAAAGCTTGTTTTTTTTTAAAGGGTCAAGCAAATATAAAAATCTTGAATAGTTTCTGTTTGTTTTTATTTTTTATAAATATAAAAAATAAATTGATATAGAAACGGGCCAGTTCCTATAAAATACTCTGTGACTGCAACCGGCTCTTAATGAGTATTTTTTTACCATTTTTTTTGACACTTCATAAAATAATGTGGCTTACATCAACTTCTATTTTTCAAAGAATTTTTGTTTTGTTATTAATTATCATATTTATAGGCTTACTAAATATAAGCAACAAATATGTAACCAGGATTTTAGTAACTCATAACATGGTTTCAAAATGATTCTATGAAGATTCTTGCACCTTCTTCTCCACAGCGTAGATTTCGCTTTGAAATGTGCAATTAGCTTCACTTCTGACTGACCGACTTTCTGACAATTCAAAAGTCCATGTAAATCGTTTATTGGAAATAAATGTCTTGATTTGATTTGTTTTGGAGAAGCTTCAAATTGTACTGCCGTTTGAAATTTCATTGTATGTGACTTTAACTACTACTACTATTTGGTTTAGAAATTCTGTTAAGCACTGTAAATGGCGTTAGTGGTCAATAAATCTTTAATATTCGAGTCGTAAATACGATAATATCACGGTTCCAGCTATGAAGTTAAAGTAATTACTTAGAGTTCTAATTCACTATTAATATTATTTAGTAGTGAATCAATAAGTTTTTACCAAATGTCTGCTGTAATAATTGTTAGATTCTGATTGAAATACCTATAGACTTTTACTTTTTAAACTTAACTCTATTTGGATAGTTCTAATGTCTGAATAAACCTTTGATAACTTATTATAATTCAATACTTAAACAGATAGCTACGGTATTATAAGCAAAAGCGCAATCAGCCCTAAAATGTTCTCTCTGCTAGGACTCAGGTCTTCTCTCTGGGAAAGGGAAAGGGCCCTGTTCCACCACGCGGGCCCAGTGCATCCCCCGCGGGCCCAGTCCATCAACCCGACCAAACCAAAACATGATTTTGGTTCTAGGACATGCCAGTTTCCTCACGATGTTTTCCTTCACCGTTTTAAGAGCAGTGGTGATGAAATAATTTACACAATTTGACATACATAAGTATTTTCTCCGTTATAGTGTGAAGTGTGAATTATTCTAAGTCCTACATGTTTAACTGTCTGTCTAAAACGACTTAACTACACAAAATATATCAGAGATTCAGCTTGCTTTCTGCAAATCCCACTCTTCGTTCCAAAAATTAAAAACTTCACACGGCCAAACCAACGGAGCACCACTAGTACTTTAATAAAACTTCGTTCTAGCGATAGCGTGACTGTTGCCAGATGTGGCCGGTCTAGCTGGCCACTCAATCTTCTTTTATTTTCTAGTTTCTACTCTTTTAGCAAAGAGCGTGTTTATTCTACAAAGATAAAGAAGCAAATCAGAACGATTTCACAGTCTGAGACGAGATTACGTCATTAAAAAAATATTGCTCCCAAACGACCCACATTCAAACCGATATATATATTTACATTTTTACGAGTTTAATTTATCAAATTCAATATGAATTATGAATCAGATTTGTCGTGTATCGATTAAATTGGTATTTAATATCGATACGGCCTCATGGGAAATCATTCGTTATCATAATAAATGGAATATATTACCGGAAAAATATTTTATTGTAAACGATTTTGTTCGTGATTTTACTTTTAATGTCTAATTGCTTTTGTTTTTATTATTTTTTTAAATGTTAGGGATATTTGCGTTCTAATATAAAAATTCTAGCCAGCCTTATTGATATTTTACGATAGCTTCAAGTCTCCTAGATTAAGGAGATGTCAGCAAATTGTAGGGACCCAGTAGGGTCGAAGCCTACTGGGGCTATGAGTTCGCTTTTGAAAGGAAAACCCGGGGCCCTGGAACGCAAGGCATAGGAGTGGGTTTTAGTCAGTAAAAGTTTGACACGCCCTCGCGCTCCATTCCAAGAGCGGGAGAAGTCATTGAATGATTTCCCACCTGAAAAAAGCAGTCTTCTAATTATTTTTTATTATTATTGACTAGCCACAAGGGGATATACAATTGGGATAAAAAATTATCCTATTTGTTAGGTATTCCAGGACATGATCTACACGTAAACCATTTTTTATCGAAATCCGTTCAAATATTTGAGCGTGAATTAGCTAAGGCTGCTATCCCACTCCAACGTCTGCGCAGCGCCAACGTTGCAAGTTTCTTGCGTACACCTAAAACCGCGACGTTTACGTCGCGTCTGCCCAACGTTGGCGCTGCGCAGACGTTGGAGAAGCGCCAACACTCGTAAAACGCCAGTGGGATAGCGGCCTAATACTCGCACACACGCACACTCAAAAACTTTCGCCATTATAATATTAGTGTGGTAGGCTCGCGTTTGACCACTATCTTACCTGATAGCAAGCGATGATGTGGTCGACGATGGAGCAAGCTTGCCTCGAAGTAACCTATTCACGCTTAACCGATACGATAATCAATAAGATCAAAAAGCAAAAAAGTTAGTTTTTACAAAAAAACAAAGATGAACTTCCCGTGTTTCCGGCACATATCAAAATTATTTCCCGGAATGACTTCAACTTACGAGTGGAGGTCTTTCTAAATGGAAACTCTTTGCATAAGAATCATGGACGAAATACATTTTTGTGAATAAACAGAAAAACTTAGCCATTGCTGGGAGGATTTGGATTTCCACACAAAAAGTCGTTTATTGGAAAACTTTTTAAGGAATAATAGTTGCCAGCGCAATGTTCGGCTCCGAAGACGGCGAAAGCGGAAACCGCTTTCACTCAGAACAAACAGTGATTGTATGGAACTTAAAGAAAGTGTCGTGAGGAAAGTTTTTATCAGGAATGTAGCTTTATAAAAGTAGCAGAAGATCAGAAGAACAGGGCAAGTGCGAGTCGGACTCGCGCCCTTAGGGTTTCGTACGAACTTACTTCAAGAGACCGCAATTTTGAATATAATTATGGTTTTAATTTCAACTCAATACCTCCACGCGTTCTCGAGATAAAGGTCTTGACAGACAGACAGACGGACGGACAAAAAAGTCATCCTATAAGGGTTCCGTTTTTTCCTTCTTAGGTTCGGAATCCTAAAAAGCAAAAAAATTAAGCCAAATTACACTTCTAACCAACATAAACACTAGTTAGGCATCAAGTCCCCATCCGCTAAACAGTTAATCAAAAACCGTATACTCAGCGGTGCTTTTTTTGACTAAATTTGTGACGCAGATAAACAATATCCTGGAATTATTCCAGGACATTGTTTATCTGCGTCACAAATTATTATTAATAATAATAATAGGACATATTATTATTATCTCGAGAATTTCTACCTTTTTGAGTTTTCTACTTTTACGCGAGCGAAATCACTATCAGGAACTACTAGTCGTCATAGGACTACTAGTGATGACGTGATTAAAAAGTCTAGCTTTTTAGGGTTCCGTACTTCAAATGAAAAAACGGAACCCTTATAGGATCACTTTGTTGTCCGTCCGTCTGTCTGTCAAGACCCTTTATCTCGGGAATACGTCCTCCACGTATTCCCGAGATAAAGGGTATCGAGTCAAAATTAAAACCATATACTCAGGTTTGCGGTCCCTTGAAGCTGTGCAAAAAATTCTGTCTCTTTCTGAGTTACTATTCCAAAAAACGTGTATTTCGACACTGTCAAGGAAGCCAAAATTCACGCGCGAGTCCGACTTGCACTTGCCTGGTTTTTTGGTATCAGGATATCAGGGCTATAGAGTGGCTGATGTACCAAGGTCATTCTTTAAGGCTCATTAAACCCATTTTCAAAGAAATTGCTTTACAGACAATATAAACGTCTGTTCCATCATTGTCGCATTGTTACTTCGCGCCTGTGTGTGCTTTTGCATATCAGAGCTATAAAATATCTGTAACGCAGTACTAGTGTCACATTTAAAATGTTAGTTGGATAATGTTAACGTCCCCCTCACTCGGTTTAACTCCGCTAGCAATTTGGCTGTCTAGCTGATCTTTTGAGTGTGACAGGAGCTATTTTCGGATAGCTCCATCAATGAAGGAGGGACACCGTTCAAGTGTGATTCTCCACTTTGCTTTCAAGATCAGCTGCCTATTTATTACGACGTTTTAATGTCATGGTTCCAGTATTACGAAGATTCGGGGCTGAAAATTGACAGAAAAATTTTATGGGGTAGGGCTGAAGCCGGCCAAGGCTAGGGATTGATCGAAAAAGTTACTGAAGGAACACAGGTAGGTCAGTAAAAGTTTAATAATCTCTCTCTCCACCCAGAGCAACAGTGTCCGTGCCCGCTCCGCTCCGTTCATGGCTCTCGCTGGTTTCAAAACCCCACAGTCAGTGAGAAAACATTCAAGCAAGCTAACATCGTTGGGCAAGTTTTACGGCGACCATTCCCCGTAGTCGTCTTCGGCCTACACCCTATATCCGTTTCCGGGCATTTGGCTAATCGTTTATTGTCAACGGAACCTTTTTCTTGATACATTGGTTTCTGTTGAAACGTTGTTTCTATCGAAAATGGCGATTTGGTATTTTGTGGTAGCTTTTTGTGTTATGCTATATTTATTTCAGTAGGAGAGTCGGTTTAAACTACAAATACTTTTAGACGTAAAAAGTCAAATTCGGTTAAGTGGGAGTCAGACTTTCGGACCGAGAGGGTTCCGTACAAACTTACTTATATAAATAGTTCAAACCCCGAATCGATTCTCGAAAATCTGATCGGAATCATAAAAAGTAAATATTTTGTGATGTAACTATGAATTTACGAGTTTTCAGACTTATTCCTGTACTGGTGCTATGAGTACTTGCTGCTTGCCAAATTTCAGGCTTTTTGATCAACGAAAAGTACACAGGTTTTGATTTCTTTGCGAATGCCAAAGTATAATATATAATATTATAATAATATAATATTCCACAACTATTACACAACGCCGTCCAGTTTCAAGCAAAGCAGAGCTTGTGTTATAAGTACTAGAGAACTGATAAAAATTCTTATATATTTCTAAACACATACATATTATAGATAAATTACACCCAGACACAGAACAAATGATCGTGCTCATCACACGAACATTTGACCTGGGTGGGAATCAAACCCACGACCTCAGGCATTGCAGTCAGGGCCACTAACTAGACCAACTGGCCAGTCATTTGAAAATAAAATTTGGATCAGTTATTTATCTCATAATTTTTATATTTACCCCAAATTACACTTCTAGCCAACATAAACTCTAGTTAGATATCAACTCATATCCGCTAAACAGTAGTTCAAAAACCGTATACTCAGCGGTGCAGCCCACACTAGTTGAAAAGCTGTTTACTGGCGGCTAGCACTCAACTCTGCAGGAATCTGCAAACTAATCCCCGCGCAACTTCCCAAATGTTCCCCCGTGTGTAACGGTCCTATTTAACTAAAATCACTATTTAGTATTGATTTCGGAGTTCTGTAGTTTGGTTGTTGTGCGGTAAACATGAGTATTGTGAATCGGTACTGTTATTATAGGAAATGCTAACTGTTGGAATGCTTTCGTAGCCATTTTGGTCTTCCGCAAAACTACTGCATAAAGGCACTAAAAACTTAGAAGAACACCTCAGTTTGGAGTGGAATTCCCTGCCAGAGTTTGTGTTTCCTGATGGCTACATTCTGGGGGTCTTTAATTAAAGAGTTGATAGGTTCCTTCTAGACAAGAGTCTTCTATCGTCGTCCATATCATCGCTTATCATCAGATGAGATGGTAGTGGTAATATGGATGTCCATACATAAGTACACATAAGTATGAGGATTGATGTATGTTAGCATAGCATAATCAGCCTTTTAATGTTCCCACTGCTGGGACTCAGACCTCCTCTCTCTAGGAGAGGGAATGTGCCGTAATCCACCACGCGGGCCCAGTGCGAATTGGTGAATGTCACATGTCTGAATTTTTAGTTCTAGGACATGCCGGTTTCCTCACGATATTTTCCTTCACCGTTTTGAGAGCAGTGGTAATGAAATAAATTACACAAAAAAATGCGCCTGGCTGGGTTTGAACCCGCGACCTACAACTCGGTAAGTCGGGGCTGTTACCACTGCAGGATTAATGTTAATCTCGTTTATTTTCGTTCAACTTATTTTTGTGTATCAGATCGACGATATGATTATGAAAGTGAGGACATCCCGTGATTATGTCTATTGCAATTGCCACCCAAGGGTCGAGATTGGTCACGGAATACTAGGCCAGCATCGTTACCCCAAATCCTTTGTTGACTTTGACAATATCAACGTTGTTTTGTTTCTCTCTCTTAATACAAAAGTAAAGGTAGAACTACACTGCCCACACTTGTACCACGTACGCCGATCTGAGTACGTCGGCCTCCATACATTTTATATGGCATCTAGACTTGTAGAGCTACAGTAGATCCACGCCAAGCGACGTTGTTCTGCGTACAAATCAGGCGTGGTCCACGTGTGCGTCGGTCTAATGTAGTTCTAGCTTAAATCATTCTGTCTCTCTCTAAGGATATGTTAAATATCATTTTTTTCAGAGGAGGGTATATGAATTAACTCCTCCCCCTCAGGGTAGAGCGAGGGGGAGTGTCAGACTTTTACTGAATAAAACACACCTGTGTTCATTTGTGCGTACAACGAATGTATTATTAAAACTTTGTGGTGCTTGTAACTTTTGTTGCTCCATAATGATTTGTATGCGTAGATCATGGCTTAGATTAGGACATAGCATACTTTTAATCCTGGTATGGTAGAACATTCATGTGAGATAATTTTAGACTATAAAACGGGTGAAGATGACGATGACAAGAGGTAGTCCTAAAGCGGGATTTGTCATTAGATGAATTTCCCACCTCAAAAAAAATGTGTCTTAATTATTGGGAAATCTCTTGAAATGTTTACGAAGTAATAAGCACTATTATTAGTTTTTGAAATCTTCGTTGATAATAAATAAGCGTAGATGCCAAAACAACGGTTTTCATTCGTTAGAACAATGTAAAAAATTATTTATAGACATTTACCATGAAACTAAAACGGTTTTAAAATATATTGTTCGACTAATACAGAGAATTCAAACAGCTAGGTTAGTAAAACGAAGATGTAATCTATTATTCAATTTCTTAACCCTTAACTAGGATTCACAGAAAAATAAAAAGGTCGATCACACCACACTTACTACAGTTAACGAATCGATACTCAAGCTCACGTCAAACGAAAGATTAAGTCAAAAACTTAGCGCGAAATGTTTGCCAGTTTAGCTAGGGCACAGTGAAACAGCAAAAGAGAACGAATGTTTAAACTGAGTTTAACGACTCTTTAATGTTGTACAGCGAAGTTGAGGTTTGTGAAGCGGAATAGATTAGACCTTTTATGAGATCTAAACTCGTTCTGAAAAAGGGAAAGGGAGACAATGTGTTGTTGCGTCTTTGTATACGAATTGTCGGTTTTATATAAAGTGTAATGTTTATTTGAGTTTTAATGATGCACTGTTAAAGTTTTGAGTTTATGAAGTTAAACTTTGATTACGGTTACCATTGTTTAATTGGTCCTTAAGTGGGTAATCTATCTATCCCTAAAAATATTCCTTCTTTCGCTCTAGGTGGAGCGCGAGGGACTGTCAAACTTTCACTAACTAAAAGGCATACAGGCATTACCAGAACAGCATAATTCATTTTATAATTTTCTTTTTGTGATTTTTTTCATTTTTTCTCACCGTTTGAACCTTCCTTGGACTATCTCGAATATTTCCAGACCAATATTAGCCAAAACGGTACAGCCGTTTTTGAGTTTTAGCGAGACTAACGAAAAGCTATTAATTTAGAAATATATAAGTATGTTTATCAGTAGTCGAATAGACATACCACAAGCTTTGTTTATTTTGGGACTAGATGGCCTTGTGTGATAGTAATGATATTTACAAAAAAAACTATCCATCTTTTCTTTCTCTCCATCTCCTCTCCATCCATCCACACCGATTTAGTGTACAACTTTAATAACTTCTAGTTCGAATAAAAAGGATGTCGTATAAATGAAATATGTCCGTAGGTCGACTGTTAATAAGAATGATGCTGGTTATCTGATCTTGTGACAAAGCTAGGGTCGAGATGAATTGGGGTTTGTGTCTCGTGAAGAGATCTAACCTTGGATTGTCTTTTGATATTTTGCGTTTGGGCAGACGGCAAAGGCAGATATGTCTGACTTTTAGAGACAGTTTCATTTTTTTTTTTTAGTGTTCGCTAGCTTTTGATTCCAATTTCAAAAATTTGCTTGCTTAAATTGTTGGTCTTTGGTCGTATTTTTTTTTTCTTTCCCATTATTCTTATTGCAATATCTACCTAGTATGTACAAGCTATTCATATATTTGTTTTATTTCCAGTCACATCTTCACCTCCTCCTCATTCTCCATTTCCAAATCAATGCTTTCGGCCAAATTCTGTTTATTATGTAGGTATTTATATTTTTTTTATAATTCTGTTTATTATAGGTGGTTTTGCCGTGCCGACCGTTCGTTGTGGCGACACTTTAGGGAAGCCTATGTCCAACGGTGGACGTCTTTCGGCTAATTGAGGATGATGATGTGTGTATAATGGTGCTTTTCCACAAGAGATGTGCTATCCTATGTTGCTACGGATGCGTTTGATATCCACCAATTATATTCATAGGTTCACATAGCTTGTTTTTTTTTTTGTTTTTGTGTAGATGCGTGCTCTGGATGTGTATTTTGGATGGTCGTACTCACCCCGCTACATAGCGTAGCATCATTTTTCATAATTATATTTTTTTTTATAGTTGATAGGCTTGTGCTTGATCAAATTCTCACTTGATGATAAGTGGTGTGGTCGACGATGGATCACGCTTACCTAGAAGTAACCTATTTACTCTTGACTTAATGACCCCTAGGTGGTAGCTATCAGGAGACATAGACGGCAGGGAATTCCACTCTTTAGCTGTTCGTGCAAATCCTTGAAGCATAGCTGCATAGCATAATTCCAGTAGAAAAATTCCCTTATTAGATAAGGCAGTATCCTATTGTTTTCCTTTAAACTCTAATAGACTTGTAAGCTAGTGAACATAGGAATGTACAAGTGTATACAACTCGTATTTGCGTTTCTGTGAAAGAATCCCGATGTTAGCCGAGTCTTAGTACGTAATAGGATTTTGTTTAAGCTCATTATTTTGCAGAGGAATGTACTTGTTTGAAGAGTGGTAGACGAGAGTTGCTGGTACAATGCGTTCTAAATAAGAATAGGATCGATTGCCATGTCATACTGTCAAATCGAAGAACTAATAGGGTGAGCAAAACAAGAAATTTTTAAATTTTAATTTATTTACTGTGAACGAAAAAAGTTTAACCAGAATCCAGTTCTTCAATTTCGCTCATCTCTGAAGTTCTTCAATTTTGCCCAATTTCTTGTGATTTGACAGTATGACGTGACGTCACAACATGGCAATCGATTCTATTCTTATTTGGAACGCATTGTATTACTCGATACTTTAGAATTAACAAGAACAAGATGACGGAAAAAATTTGACAACGGCTTTTTATTCTTGCATATTCTATTTTCCGCATCTCCTCGGCTAAAGCGCGGATTTTGCGTACGGGCAGGACAAATGTGTCATTCAATCCACTCCAGCTCCTCAAGGAAGGCCAGCAGTGCCTTGGTGTTACTGACCATTTCACGGAGGGTACTTGGGTTTCCGAAGAAACCCTTGAAGAAAACCTTGTATCCAGCGACAACTGGGCAGCTTTCTTTTAAAGACTCCTAGGTTGTATAAATAAAATCGCTTCTCTAATTACCTCCCACTTTCAGTTCAAAACCACTTCTTAAGACCAAATTTGGATCCAGCCAAAAATGTAGGTGAGGTACTCCGTCAAATCATTACGGAAAGCACTTATAAAAATACTCGAGGAAAATTTACAATTCCTGAATTCTCAGTCGGTTGGATAACCATTAATGTTAATACACGAAAGTCGGAATTTTGAAGTCTACTCGAAGTCCCTCAAGTTTTCGAGTATCGTAATTTAATTATTCTCTTCGTTTTCGATGTAATTAAGCGACTGATTTCCCTGCGCGAAATTTTTGTACGATTTTTTTTCTTCCATAATGATGTGCTGTGTTTATTGTTTCTTGTTGAAGTGTTTTTTTTATTTTAATTAGAAACTTGCTTGTTTTATTTGGGAAGGGCCTGGATGGTTGGTAAGGCCTGTCTTCGGACGCATAGCTTCATAGACGCGTATTCGTCACTACGCCTGCTCATAGTTTTGTATGTTAGCTTCATGCAGGCGTACACCAAGCGTATAATGTCCGTGGCCAGCAGGCCCTTAGTCAAACAATTAAATCTTTTTTTTTTGTCACTAACAGTTTTATAAAATAAACCGGAGAACAGCTTCTACAGCCATAAGAGCAAATAAAGAAGAAAGAAAAAGAGTTTATTCACGTCAAACATGGCGCATAACTTAAAAATAAAAACAAATAACAACAACGACTTACATTGTATAACTTAGTGGTAGGATATGCGTCACATTCGCGCAAAACGGCCAGCGCTCAGCAAAATGCCGAGGCTCGTGTAAGACAGAGCCTCAGCGCTGATTTTCAGCACCAGCCGTCGTCCAGCAAGGATTACATATTATATACTTAAAATCACTGAATAAACAAACCAATAACAAAAATGACAATAAACCATTACATTTAAAAAAATGGGTTACAAAAATAAAAACAACAAAACACAGTTGAAAAAAATGCATTGACGTAGTCGATTATTTATTTATTTATTTATTTATTTAGGATCTCCAACAAAGGTTACACAGGTAACACATTATAAATTACAAATAATACGAGGGCTCCTTTAGCGTGTGCTCCTTCAGTTACAGGAGACCACAGCATTATTATAGACGATGGATAAATACCGAACTTAAAACTAGAATTGTCAATACGCAGTCATAAAGTCTCGTTTTGAGTCTCGAGAGCCACCCTTAATTAATGTTATTTTACCGTTCTGTCAACCTTTACTTACAATACCTATCAAAACATAATAGGTATTTTGATACAACAAAAACTATCAATCTTACAATTTACTCTCTATTTAAAAGCCAGCCTTACTGATACTTAGACCTCTGCTCACCCCATATGAGGCAAAAGACTGCTAAGATAAACTATCTGTTTGGTGTACGGGATGTCAATTTGTTGCTTTCAATGCAAATCAAGTTCTATTCAAATCTTAATGCTTTAATACTCAAACATCATTTATGGAACCGACGACTAAATTATTTATGGTCTCTCGACTGTCTTCGATTAAAAATAAAATGAAATTTATTGAAGTTTTTTTTCTGAAAAGACACCTATTCAAGATTTGATTTTGATTAAAATGTCAAGTTTAATTTATGAGGTCGATAGAAATCGTTCGAATTATGAAATCGTAACGGTTTTTACTTTTAAATGCGTGATAAACTGTGATCTGTTTATCGTGAAATTGATGTTTTTGTTGCTAATTATGCTGAAGTTAGTAAATTGAGTGACCTTGTTTTGTTTTTTTAATAGATGGTTAGCTGTTGACCCCTATTATCTGGAATACGAAGGAAACGTGGAAGATAATCGAGTATCTGTTTTAATTACTATAATATTAAAAAAAAAACATTTATAATAGTAATACCTAAAAGTAAGTAAATAAACATAGTCCATTTCAAGTTCATTCAAAAAATCTACGTTTGGAAAAACTCGATAACGTTCATCAAGTTATATCTAACCAAACCTAAAACAATAGCCAATCTTTGACCCAAATATCCGAAAAGCCAAAGGTGCCAACATACCAAAACAAAAAAAAACATAAACCCGCTCTTATACAGCCAACATGATCACTATAATAAACCATTATGAATAAGTTAAAACCTTCGTCCTTCATTTTTAGGGATATTTCCTTTGGGTTGTACGTTACTGCATAATAAATATGCTAAATGGATATATGAGTAGGTATTTCAGGGTTATTGTGTCCGGGTTATTTTTAGAAAATTGTACCGTAATAAATGAGTTATGAAAAGGTGGAAGTGAGTTAGACTGTAGGTCTTAATCTAGTTTTATTCTCGAATATTAGACTTAAAAAGCTTTACCCACGTGCCTACTGACTACTGTACTCACTTTTATTACGAGATCGATCGAAAGAGTTAAGGTAGAACTACATTACGCACACGTGTGCCACGTATGCCAATTTGGGCGCGTCGGTCTCCATACATTTTATATGGCAACTAGACTTGCAGAGCTACATTAGATCCACGCCACGCGACGCCAAGCAACTCGCCGCTACGTACAATCGGGCGTGGTCTACGTGTGCGTCGCTCTAGTGTAGTTCTCGTTTTATGGTGGCCGTGGAACGCAAAGTACAACTGATAGAACACAGTTGGGTTTAGTCAGTAAGTCTTGATGACTTCCCACCTCAAAGAAAAAACTGTAAGTTACTAAGGTAGTCTTTTATAATAAGATAACAAAAAAAATGTGTTTTAGGGTACGGGTCTTATTATGGTCTATTTTTTTAGGGTTCCTTACCTCCAAAGGAAAAAACGAAACCCTTATAGGATCACTATGTTGTCCGTCTGCCTGTTAAGACCCTTTATCTCGGGAACACGTGAAGGCGTCGAGTTGAAAATAAAACCCTATACTCTAGTCTGCGATCCCTTGAAGCTGTGAAAAAAAAAACCAACCTCCCGTGGACCTAGAATTCTGATTTGGCATGCAGCAAGGTTTCATAGCCCAAGTATAGGAAAAACCAGAAAATTGTAAATTTGAAGTTCGCAACAAAAAAAAAAAATTGCGATTCGAAAATCTTCGTAACTCAATTTGGGAATTGGACTGTTTACATAGATAAATTTGTACGGAACCCTCAGTGCGCGAGTCCGACTCGCTCTTGCCCTGTTTTTTTAATTATTAAGAGGCTCGCGTAACCTATGCACTCTTGTCTTTTTTAATATAGGAAACCATCTAATGAATTCTCACGGCGGGGCGGGAGGAGGTGTCAGACTTACTGATTAAAATCGCACCTATGTTCCTTCTTTGCCTGGCGTTCCTTGGCGTATTAAAGAAGCTTAAATTGTATTTATTAGAAAAAGGCAAGTATGGTACCTTTTAAAGGTCATAAAAATAGCCGAAAATACTTTACATTGTCCTAAATCGGTTGTTTTTTTTACGTACTTTCCTCTCATACCGCCCACGAAGATATAGGGAAGTTTAATCTTAGCTGGGATTACACGATCTAAATAAATCAGCTGTTTATCACCCACGCAAATTGGGATAAGTAAGATTAAGGAAGGAAGGTGGCCATGATTACATTATTTTTAAGCTAGTTATTTTTTAGAAACGTAACGTTGGATTGGCCATAGACTAAGAAGTAGCGTGATGGACTAAGATGACAGTTCGACCTGTCAGTGTCAAATAAGTTGACATATCTATGAAACTTAACGATAGGTGGATTTTCTGCTACTTATAGAATTATTTACATTGTTTGCAGACATTATATCTTTAAATAACTGGTTATGAACGAGTCGGATTCGCGCATGAAAGGTTCCGTAACGTCTGTAGCAAAGTCGGCAAAAAAAACACGTTTGCTGTATGGGAGCCCCACTTGAATATTTATTTTACTTTGTTTTTAATATTTGTTGTTATAGCGGCAACAGAAACACATCATCTGTGAAAATACTGTCTAGCTATCACGGTTTATGAGATACAGCCTAGTGACAGACCGACGGACAGCGGAGTAGTTTTTACCTTTTGGGTACGGAACACTAAAAAAAATTTACACTTACGGCCTGTTCACGACTTACGCGGCATCGGTAGGCGGGCGCGCGCCGCTATGAGCGGCGTCTCGTGGCGTGTTTCAAAATATTTCATACTTTTTGTTCATATCGCTCGTAGCCCCGCGCTTAGCTACCGCTCACAGCGGCAAGATCGTGAACGGGCTGTAATATATAGCTTTTTGTTCTCAGAACTGTATTCAATGTAAAATCAAATAGTAAGAACGCTTCTGAAACTAAATGGCCTCTTCAACTTAGTCTGATAGGCATTCTCTCAAGGTTAAGAAGCTCGCATTACAGGTCTGGACTTAATGAGTGGCCATAATGGCCGTTGGCGCGAAACTTTTTAATGAATAGTTTTTTTGACGAAAAAATGTACGGGACACTTTAGTTTTCTTATCGTCTTTGGAGATTATTTTTGTGGTATTATTGCGCGTTTTGAAAATGGAAAGACGGCTATGTGTTAGCAAGTGTTCGTAAATTAAATTACGAAAATTTTGCTTCACTTCTTTAATATGATATTATTTTTTTTATTTTTTATTATGTATAGGCTAGAGCAGTGGTGGCCGAGTGGTAACGGCCCCGACTTACGAGTTGTAGGTCGCGGGTTCAAACCCAGCCAGGCGCATTACTATGTGTAATTTATTTCATCACCACTGCTCTCAAAACGGTGTAATTTAATTATTTGCATTGCACAATATTTGCTTTTAGCTGTACAAACTGATTTTAATTGTGACTGTTTTGCGTACAATTTTTTATTTTTTTTTTATATTGTATATGAGTCAATGTTACTTGAAATAAATAAATTATTATTATTATTAAAAGTTCGAAGACATGTTAAATTCACCGATCCGCACTGCGCCTGCGTGGTGGATTACGGCCCATACCCTCTCCTAAATAGAGGAGGCCTGAGTCCAAACAGTGGGAACATTAGAAGGCTGATTATGCTTATGTATAGGCTCGCGTTTGACCACTATCTCACCTGATGGTAAGCGATGATGTCCGGTTCACTCTCGACTCCGGCAGGGCATTCCACTCCTTAGCTGTACGCATAATGAATATGTTCCCAAAACGCTTTGTCAGCATGGGTGGGATCAGGGGATGTCCACTATGGCGCAACGCCGTGCTTCTAGTGGTCCGATGATAGAAAGGACTTGGCGGAATTAAATTGTCAACTTCATGTTATTTAACAAAAAAAGCATAATTCAACTAATGCTAACTTACTCCATAAAACCTAAGTACAATATAAATTCCCTTTGCAAACTGGAATTCGACGTCTATGTCAAATTCAAGTGACTAATACCAAAGTTTATTGCCCATCAAAATCAGCTTACAATCAAAACTATCAATGAAATCTATTTATACCAAACAGTGTATTGAATGAAGCAATCACAAGAGCCATAATACATCGTCTCAAGCTATTTCAAAGCATTTGCGGTTAACCAAAACGATTTTCTCTAATTTCGTTTTAATTTCAATAAAAATATCGTGAGCGCGTTTTTTTAACAAAATGGCATCCACCTGTTACAACCAAATTATATGCTTGGGTCGCAACGAAAACAGTTAAAAAAAAGTTGCGTCTGGACATAGAGTGTGCTAATGGCCAGTCATAATATGATTCTGTTTTTAAAATGTTGCTGGTCATTTTTGGTCTATGCTTTTTAATTTTTACTTCAAAATTGGGGGTTTGTTTATTTTATATTATAAATAAAATTACATAGGGCGGGTTTCTGAATTGTATTTGAAGTGTATTTTGATTTAAGAACGTGTCAAACCCTACTTAACCATCCAAATTTTGACAGATTGTCAGGTTAAAGTTGAGTTTGAGAAATATTACCTAACTTCTAATGTTTAAATCAGAAATCAGAGGATCGTGCCTAACTATTAACTAGGTAGATACCTACTTAATTACTTTTTAGTGAAGGAAATAATTAAATATCTACTTCACAATCAGTTAGCTTAACAAAATACAGATCTTTTTATGCACTTAGGTAACCACTAATCTGCAATCGTCCATCGCGACAGTTAGTATTAAAAAAAAACAATTTCTTCAACACTTTGTTTGCACGTTTTATTAGGGAAACGTGGCCAGTGGTCCAATTTGTTTACATGTTTGCATCCAAATTCGGTTTGGTCTTTCGACCGCCTTTTCGCCAGTATGCAGGATCGCCGGATGCAGCGTTTTTTTTGTCCCCGCTTAAGTGCAACTCAAACATTGGACGACTGTGTTTTAACTGCCGCTTTTTTTTACACCAATTTGTTTATTTGAGGGTAATTCTGCTTTCACAGTTTTTGGCCATATACTTGGATGGTCGTAATGTTGGCCAATTTTGCTGTGGTAATTTTATCAAATATGGTTTTGAAAAAATGTCGTCAGTTTTTAGTCGAATAAATAACAAGCGTGATAAGTATAAACCTGCCTTACCCGTTATGTTATTATTCATTCAACGTAAGCCGTTACTCCTAAAAAGTAAAAAAAAACTACGCACCTTTCATAAATATCTAAGTAAAAACTCATCACCATTTCATAGAACATTTGAATTCTCCACAGATGACGTAAAAACCTAATAAAAACTACGAAAACTAATCGCCAATGGGCAGAACGGCGGTCATCGTGGACAAAAACTAACCGCTGTTTTTATAAAAGCCTCTAATGACAGAAATCGTGTAGCCATTCCATTTCGCCTCAATAGATGTTCTCTGTTGCTAAATTGAGGGTTTCCACGACCTTGTGACATTAAAAAAATGCTTAAGACTAAAGTAGATTACTTTCCTTTTCAAGTTTTAAGTGTCTGTTTCGTAACTTGAAGCTATTTGGATTTGTAATTAAAATTAGAAACTTTTTTTCACGGTGTCCGTTTTAACTTTTCTTTTCAGCCAGCGTTTTCCTTTTGAGACTGTTGAAGTTGGACGAGAATTGATTTGTTTTGCAATTTAATGAAAGATTGAAGCTCTTATTGTTTTGGTCGTTTATTGTGCTTCTGTATTGAGATAACCGCGATCTTTTATAACCACTAACTCCACTGAATTAAAATCATCAACCCTGACACACAGTGATCCAAATCGAGTGACAATCAATAAGAAACTGGATCTGAATGCTTCATTATCGCCGCACTAAATACCAAGAGAATAACGGAAAATAATGTTAGTCACGTTTTTTTATCTCATTAATAGCTGAGAGCTATTTATCTCGCCATGTCGTCTGTGTAACCACCATTAATACATGTCAAAACGGACTTTGCTGTCGTCGCTCTTAGGGGACTTTTGTATCTCGTTTTGGCTAGTGACGTTTCGATTTCGGCGCACTGTGCAGTGTCTTTTTGTAAGGGTTTCTCTTCTTTATGCTTTTGATGGGATTTCGGTATTATGATGTTTTGTTTTCCTGGTCGTAATGAATGTTTCTAGTTTGTAATTGTTTGGAATAACTATTAATTTGTTTTGTTGTCTGTTTTCAGGTATGTTTTGCATGTTTGGCTGTACTTTCTTCAAAGAGATGAGTAAGAATTTTTAAATCGTAACGTGGACTTAATTTTTGTATGTAGCAATTTTATCTATTCATTCGCTATTGATCTCAATGAGAAACAGAGGGATTATGAATCATGCTTGTCAAAGAGAAATGTTCATTTAAATCTCAAACCTAATGCAATTTACTTTGCTGATAAATATCTAAACAAGCATTCAAGTTTTCTCATTCCCAATCTAAACATGACAACTAAATGTAATAGTTGCGTGGGCAATGTTTAGTACGAGAGACATATAAATAAAATTGCCCGGAACTGGTTATACCGCCTAGGGGTAGTAATTAAGGCAATGAAGTATTTTTAACGCGGGACGTGGGTTTGGCGCCGACTCTGGTCCGTAACGGTCAGTCATATCATATCAATTTTTGAGATCTTCTAAGCCCACTCTTAAAACCGGATTTGTATTAGTACCTGAGTTGCATAGAAGAGATGTGCTTGCGCATTTTTTTTTTTAGCATATTTTTTAATGTCGTCGTCTACTTTTTCTCACAGGACCTGTGTATTTCTTTATTATTCCATGTTTTAAGTTAGGTTTATTAGAAATTAGTAAAAGATAAAAACAGGCAATTAGGTTAGTTTTTGGAGGAATTTCTTCGAGTGAAGTTCAGGGACTGTTTTAATTATTTGCAAATTGATTTCTAGTAGTAAATGTCTGCGCAACTTAACAATAGTGGAATAATTGAAACCGGCGCGATCTCGGTAAAATGAAGCTGAGAAATTGTAGTGTTGACTAAGTACCTCAGCAAAGTTTGCCGAGACGGTTGACTTGATACATTTGCTGCCTAATAGGTACTACAAAACATTACAATATGTATATCCACATTCTAATGTCAAACAAATTAAACCAAACTATTCATACAAAGATATGGCTTAAAGGACTTAGTATCCAAGCCAAAACTATGATCAAAAAAGGCAATTAATAAGGTTATCTTTTTATAAGAAAAAGATTGCAACCAACTTTGCCAACGAAACGAGTGGTAAAAGTCTTACTAAATGTCAACTTTGACGTAACTTCGTAATCTGTCAAAACTTTTGTTAACCATAGGCAATATTTTTAAAATTTCATTTCTCAATAGTTTTGTAAATCCGTAACCACGAGCCTCGACCAACATCTTAGGACGAGCTCGTTAGGCACCTGGATCAAGGATTTGATTCTGAAAGTAGTTCTTCTGAACACGGTTCGTATTGTGAGAAGGTTCCTATGTCTGGAGCCCTGACAGCCGGGTAGCTTGGGTTCCGATACCGGTAGGATAGGTACTATTTTCTTTCATAGAAATATTTAAAAATATAATTTATAATTATAATAAACGATAAATGTCTAAAAATATCTATTATGCAAAACAGAGTTTGATATTCAAAAATGGTCTAAACTTTTATGAATATTCAATTTAATAACTAAAGGCTCTTTGTAATTTACCTCTGAATCAATTAAGTTTTAAGATACTTTGAGCATGAATGAATTAATTTTAATATTGGCAACACTTAGTTTATTTTCGTTAATGAAGACTTACTGTGGTGTAATTTTGCTTAACGTCTAGTGGTCACGGCAGATTCTAAGGTCAAGTAAAGTTCCACGGGAAATTTCTCAGAAATTCCCGAGAAACTGTGATCCTAGAATGGAAAGGGTAAATGAAAGAGCACTGTGGGGTTAAGTCAGTAAAAGTTTGACATTCCCTCTCGCTCCACCCAGAGCGAGAGAAGTTAAGAAATTTCGCAAGTAAAAAGAAAAACAAAGTGAGATAAATAAACTGATCCAAACTTTTATTTTCAAATGATTGGCCAGTTGGTCTAGTGGTTAGTGGCCCTGACTGCTAAGCCGGAGGTCGTGAGTTCGATTCCCACCCAGGACAAATGTTTGCGTGATGAGCACGATCATTTGTTCTGTGTCTGGGTGTAATTTATCTATATTATGTACCTATGTATTTAGAAATATATAAGTATGTTTATCAGTTGTCTAGTACTCATAGCTTAAGCTCAGCTTAGTTTGGGACTAGATGGCGTTGTGTGATAGTTGTGGAATATTATTATTATTAAATACTGCCAATATTCTTCTAAGACGTAAGTACTAAGGCGACATAAAATCATGGGAGGTCTAGAAAAAAAAAAACAAAGCATAACCTAAGTATACTACGCATCTCATTGACAAAGACAATAGTAAAACAATAAACCATAAATAAAACAACAATTAAAAACATCTAGAAATCGCTTTAGAGATGAGCACATGCAAATTGCGAGACAGGTAAGCGAGCACACGGACGTACGTGGGTTTGAATTTAAAAGTAAATTGTCATCTGCATACCTTAGAGGTTCGAGCTACGGGATTGTTCGAAAGAGTTAGAGCCTTGGACCGCAAAGGGCAACTGAAGGAGAGTAGAGAGGCCCTACGAGTAGCTCTTATGTCTTATGTCTTCAGTATGGTTTCCGCACTTAGTCCAATGCGGACCATTGTACATGGGCCATGGCGGCCATAACCTTAGGTGGGCTTATTCTAACCAGCCCACCTCTCTCCAAAAACAGATTAGACCTCTCAGGGTATGCCGGAGGTCGTGGGTTCGATTCCCACCCAAAACAAATATTTGTGTGTTGAACACTATCATTTGTTCCATAATTTATTTATCTGTAATATGTATGTATTTCGAAATATATAAGTATGTTTATCAGTTTTCTAGATGGCGTTGTGTAATAATTGAAGAATATTATTATTATTATTAAATAGCCACAGATAGGGTGATAAACAGTACCTACTTGTGGTATCTACAATCAGTCGTCTATACCGTAACGTGGCTTATCACTTTATCTACCAGTGTGTGGGGTGGCTGGCCACTCGTGGCCAACATCTGCTAAATGATAACAGACAGTAACCCTGGCTTGCTTGCTTATCAGTTTGCTATTGTATCTTAATCTAATAAAATTGGCTGGGTTCATTGACTTTTCGGATAGAATACTGTTAAAAAATGCAAACTGTATTTACCGTTATAAAGTACTGTAGCGTATGATTATTATATAGTAAACAGTATTTTAGCGGTTTTAAAATATTCTAAAGACTACATCTATTCTTTTTTTAGGCTTCCGTACCTCAAAAGGAATAATCGGAATCCTTATAGGATTACATCGTTGTCCGTCCGTCCATCGGTCTCTCTGTCTGTGAAGACCCTTTATCTCGGGAACGCGTGGAGGTATCGAGTTGAAATTAAAACCATGTAAACTCGAGTCTGCGGTCCCTTGAAGCTGTGAAAAATCGAACTTGTAAGTTAAAAAAAAAGATACAGCTGTTTATGTTGCAAAAAACGTATATTTCGACACTCAAGATAATCAGAATTCGTAGGAAACTTCCCGTTGTCCTAGAATTCTGAGATTTGGCATGAATCAAGGTCTCCTAGCAGGAGTAAAGGAAAAAATCTGAAAACAGTAAATTTGTAGTTTACAGTTCGTTTTCGTTCGATTCGTAAAAACCTTTGAGACTCGATTCGGAAATTGAACTATTTTCATAGGTAAGTTTGTACAGAACCCTCAGTGCACAAGTCCGACTCGCACTTGCCCGGTTTTTTTATTGTTGATACGCTCGCGCTTAGCCACTATCTCACCTGATGGAAAGCAACGATGTGGTTCACAATGGAGCCTGCTTGCCTAGAAGTAACCTATTCACTCTTGACTTAAATTCACTTTGTACAGACTCCGGCAAGGAATTCCACTCCTTAGCTGTATGCACAATAAATGTGTTCCCAAAACGTTTTGTGGGTATGGGTAGGATGTCCATCATGACTAACATTCTATTCTAATAAGCCCATTATGTCCAACTGCCAGACGAAGACCTCCCTTTCTCCTTTCCACACGCTGTCTTCTGCCATTGCAGGTCAGTCCTTCCTGTAAGAATCCAGTTCATCCACCACCTTGATCTTGGTCTGCCGAATTCTCATCATCATCTTCCTATTTGGGGTCGCCGCAACACGTTTTTTTCTTCCATTCTATCCTGTTAACCATCATGCTATAATTAACTTCCTTTTTTTCATATGACTGTTCACACAATCCATCCATCTTTTCTTTGGCCTTCCTCTCCCTCTCCACCCATCCACATCTATACTCATAACTCTTTTAGTAACATGCGTTTCATCTCTCCTCTTTACATGACCATACCAAGACAATCGACTCTAAAGAAAATTCTAAACATTCTAACAATTCTAAAGACTATAAAAAAAATTAGGTAAGCACGCCCCATAAATCATACAAAGTAAAAATCTTTAAAGTTTTTCAATCACTGCAAGCTACGACGTGGAGGAGAGATAAAATATAGCATCATTAAACACAGAAATCTTCTATCTATGCACAATGGTTCGCCAGGTGTCACCGGCACCCTCATTGAATCTATCATAGCGCTATCAAACTGCTTCCAATGGTTGTGTAAAAAATTAAGTATGTGCTCCTGTGTTAGCGGTGTGGTTCCGCATCAATTTAACGTAAGTTGAATTTTTGTATCTTAATAAATAAGTAGTGGTTATATAGTTTTTGTTTAAATTTTCTCGGAATTTTAATACGTGTTATGTTGTAGTCATGTTTTGAAATTTTTGTATTTAAATTTGAATGCAAAAATACTGTTCATGTATTGTATGTTAATATTTTTCGCGAAAAGAATACTTGAATGGAGTAACAGTAAACAATGCTAAAATGTACAGATATTCAAGTATTTTTCGAGACAATAAGTCTCGTCTACATTTTTTATTTCAATGCAAATAGGTATGATGTGTCAACTGAATTCGTTAAAAAAACTGTAAAATATATTCAAAAATTTTCTTGCACAAAAAGTTTCCACGTTTTTTTTTCCATTTAATATTTAGTAGCCCATGAATTATGACGAGCACCGCAGGGCAAACCGCTCCCCTCTTTAAACCGCCAATAAAAAAAAATAAAGCTTAAACCAGAGAAAGCTACACAGTACCATGAAGGGAATTGAAGGTCCTTCTGTAGACGGAACCCTAAAAAAACCCCTCCTGCGCTATTACAGATAAGAAGATGTAAATTACTCCTGGAGGGTGTTAAAACGAATTTGCTGAAGCGCTCCTCTTGAACAAAATTGATGTTTTAGAAGCATGATCGAAGATCAGGCTACTCAGGTGGGAGCAGCCGATTTACTTATGAACGCTTAGTCCAACAAGGACCCTATAAACGCAGTGAAATTGCTTTATTTCATCGCTTATGTACCCCTACAGTACCTAATGACAAAGGTACTATACAGGGTTTATTAACTCACGTCTAAAATACGTGATAAGTACCGAATTCTGTTACTGTCTTAACATTCAATGATAAAGTCACTTCTCGCAATAAGAAACCAATCGAAACCCAGTTTAAGAATCTGTAAAATATTCTGACTTTGACACCAGATTTGAACAAATCAATAGCGATAAATTAAACTACATAGTTGAATATCAGCAAATTGTAATTATTGCTACATTGAGAAATTTTAGATTTCTTGCTAGTGCAGTTAATCCGTATCGATTTGATTCACTATAAAAAAATAACGTCTCAATAACCCGATCGTAGACGGTTTCATTTGAAATTATCACCACTTTATTACACTGAAAATAATCAAAATAGAAATACATGATAGATAACGAATCACTCCCCTAGACAAACACGGGATCACAAAATCCTGACCAAGCATTAGTGTTGACACAGAATATATAGGATACAGAAGGCCAAGACTATACAACGAGCGAAACAGCCGTACGCACACATTGACGCGTATGCACGGCGTTCTCATGTACATGAAGCGTGTCTATATGAGCGGAGATTAGAATATTGCGATGGATGTGCATAGTCTGATACTCTATGCAGTATCAGTATGGAAAGTTAACAACAACAGAAAATTTTAATTGACAGGTAATCGATTGACTTAGTATAGGTATGTGATGTAATGGACTGAAATGCATGTCATTAAAAGGGTTATGAATATAAATGGAGTATAGTCAGGCCCAGGAAAAGATGGATTGATTGAGGGAGGCGGTGATAGCGTGACAGTTGAGTGTTCAGAAAAGATGAAGAAAACGTGTTTCGCAGACACTAAGAGACGTCCACTGTTGGACATAGGGCTCATATCCTTAAGTGTTACCTCAACGAGCGATTCGTAAAGAGACGCACATTTTTCGCATCCATCAGATTTTCGCGATCCTCGCCAAGTCATTGGACCTTGTGAAAGGCCAACCAACGCTTTGTCTTCCAGATGACGAAATGGAGCATCTGTTACCTGTCTATTCCGTGGCGTGAACTAAGCTAGATATAGCAGATATACAAGCCCCACACTTCGATATATCAACAATGGGCGCTTTGTTCGTTTATCGATTCAACACAGTGGGACACATTGCGCTGGGGTGGACAAAATTGCCGGTTCTGATGGATGGGATTATTTTATATAGATGTGTTGCATGTCGTGTCAGGTTTTATGGGTGTTGATTTTGAGAGAATAGTAGGAAGTATTTTGATTAGATTTTTTTGGCGTTTCGAGTAGGAATTGTAAACTAAATATTTTATTTTCACAAAGGAGTGATCTGATCAAGTGTAATAGTTTTTTTATATTCTATGCTGTTTAACATCATATTTAAAATAGCAGCTTACGAGTGAGCAGTGCTGGCCGAGTGATAGCGGCCCCGACTTACGAGTTGTAGGTTGCGGGTTCAAACCCAGCCAGGCGCATTACTTTGTGTAATTTATTTCATCACCACTGCTCTCAAAACGGTGAAGGAAAACATCGTAAGGAAACCGGCATGTCCTAGAACCAAAAAAATCGAAGACATTTGACATTCACCAACCTGCACTGGGCCCGCGTGGTGGATTACGGGCCATTCCTTCTCCTAGAGAGGAGGCCTGAGACCCAATAGTGGGAACATTATAAGGCCGACTATGATATGCTATGCTACTAAAAATAGATATAATGTTAAGTCTAATCACTTGTTATAAAGGCGAAAATTTGTATGTATGTTTGTTACTTCTTCATGTTCAACAGCTCAACAGATTTAGATGAAACTAACCACACGAGTAGAAAGGGTCCTGGAATAGCACTTACGATATCTTTTACCCCTAGAGTATGTTCCTATGAGATAATTATCTACTTTCACAAGAGTTAAGACACTACCAGATGCTAGTGTTATAAAAATCAGTTTTTAAGAACCATTAGGGGCGCAAAACATAATATATATATTTTCGTTCGAGCGTGTAACATGTTACACAAAAACTATTAAACTGTTTTTAATGGATCTTTCAATCTCACAAATGGTTTTCCACAAGTTTCAATAAAAACGTCAAATCGTTATCAATAACTAATTCGAATATGACATTTAATTTATTGGCAGGAAAAAATAAATAAAATGCAAATAACTTTTTGCTTTAGAATCATAATAATTTGAGCAGCAAATCTACTAAGTACTAATATTTTAAAGAGGAATGATTTTTGTATTTTTGTTTGAAATCTTCTTGCTTGCCCAACCCTGCTCTGTCTGTCTTGTAGTACGTCTGTCTGTCGGTCTGTCTGTATTTTTGCTTATAATGAATAAACTCAATAACTAATAAATCGATTTAAAATAGCACGTTTTGCGACTGAGGCGGAATTCTGCAGTGACAAATTTCCAAGTGTATCTTACGACGTTTTTCAATATATACGAAGAAATAAGTAAACAGGGGTTGACGCGTGACTCGTGGCGGTCGCTTAACGTCCAGCCTGATACGATAAATGTAATAAATTGTGACGGGGGCGAGCTCGTGCACTTTTCCACACTAGTGCGAAAAACAGTAAATTGTGTGCCTGGATAAGAGTGGGTTTCCGGGATAGCGTATTGAAAAAATCTGTCACTATTAGAATTCTTCTCTAACACTGAGTAACGTAGGCTATATTCTCTACTATCAAACGGGCAAAGCCACTAACAGAATTTTGTAGCTTATAAGACCCATATTTTAACATCAAAATAGCTTAAAGCTCTGAAACTCATACAACACTACAATGTAATTATTACCTATCAATCTTCATTGATACATTTATACAACTATTAAAGTGAATTATGAAGTTATTATGTACTGAAATTGCTAATAACACACCGAATAGCAAACTTGTACATACCTACTAATTTGTGTAAATTATATACTCTCTAATTTGGCCCGAACGTTTGTAATATTGACTCAGGATTCTATAATTCAATTGCACTGTGGTCTGATAAAATAATTTTGCGTACCTAAATGTTTATTTTCCAAATCATCATTCATTATCATTTCAGCCGAAAGACGTCCACTGTTGGACATAGGCCTCCCTCAAATGTCGCCACAATGACCGGTCCTGTGCGTCTCGCATCCATCGGATACCCGCGACCCTTACCGGGTCATCGGTCCACCTTGTGGGAGGCCTTCCAACGCTGCGTCTTCCGGTACGTGGTCGCCATTCCAGAACCTTTCGTCCCCATCGACCATCGACGTTCTGCGAGCAATGTGCCCTGCCCACTGCTACTTAAGTTTGGCGATTCTTCGGGCTATGTCCGTAATCTTGGTTCTCCTACGGATATCTTCATTTCTGACCAAGCATAGCCCTTTCCATTGTCCTTTGAGTGAAGTTAAGCCTTCTGATGAGGCCCATTGTAAGCGACCACGTTTCGGAGCCATATGTCATCACTGGCAATATGCACTGTTTTTGCAAATAGGTTATAAATAATAATAATAATTATACTATACCGGACTATTGTAGCCAATAAGCCGGATATAGTGGTGATAGACCGATTAGCGCGCCGCGCAATGATAGTCGACGTCACCATTCCACATGACGAGAATCTCGTGAAAGCTGAGAAAGAGAAACAAATCAAATATCTCGACTTAGCACACGAGGTTGTCGATATGTGGAATGTGGATTCGGCTATCATTGTGCCGATTGTTGTGACTGCCAATGGCCTTATAGCCAAAAGCTTCGACGACCATCTGTCGAAGCTGTCGTTGCGCGGTTGGATCAAGGGCCTGATACAAAAGGCAGTACTCCTCAATACGGCTCGCATTGTGAGGAGGTTCCTGTCTCTGGAGCCCTAACCACCGGTAGCTTGGACCCTGTTCCCGACACCGGCGGACAACTATTTTTTATATTTTTAAATGTTTTTTTTTAATATGTTTTTTAAAGAAATATTTAAAAATGTAGACGATATGGATAAAAAATAAATAAATGGAATAATAATATTCCACAACTATCACACAACGCCGTCTATTCCCAAGCTAAGCAGAGCTTGTGTTATGGGTACTAGACAACTGATAAACATACTTATATATTTCTAAATACATACATATATAGATAAATTACAGCCAGACACAGAACAAATGATCTTGCTCATCACACAAACATTTGTCCTGGGTGGGAATCGAACCCACGACCTCCGGCATAGCAGTCAGGGCCACTAACCACTAGACCAACAGGCCAGTCAAATCAGGTCAGTCAGGTCAGGCTAATTTGAACTAGATGAGGCCGGTGTTTTCTAGCTGACTACCCTGAGAAGAAGCACCGAAACAAACTCATGTCAGTCTCTTTTAAAGTCCATACAGAAAACATGTAATGGCGAAATCATGTGAGAACCGTGCAGATTAGCGACTTTTTTGTAGGAAATCATCTAACTACATCTCGCTCTAAGGCGGTGCGTGAGGGTGTGTCAGACTGACTAAAACCACATCTATGCTCCTTCAGTTTCCCTTTGCGTTCTATCACCACGGATATCATTTTCATACTTTTCCCCATGGCCCTAGCAATGCAGATTAGTGGCTGATATGGTCTTTTGAGGAAAGAACCTTGCAGATTTGAGTGGACTTGTGTAGGACCATGAAATAGGGGGGTCGAACTTGTCTCACAGCAGGCACAGGTTGGATACTTAAGGCACTCTAACTAAATTACTTTGGCTACTCTCTACGAAATTTATTTGGAAACTTCTTCTACATGTTACACAGTGAATAATTAAACAAGAGAACAATTTTCGTTAATAAAACTGCTTGTTCTGAATTGTTTGGAGTTCGCTAAAGAAAGTTTCTTAAGAATTTCAGCTTAGTAGATAAAATAAACGTTTCACACAAACGGTAACCGTTAATGTGCGCCGAGTTTTAATTATGTTTGAAAGACGTCTCTTTGAGAAGAAATTGCAGGCGATAATATTACAAAGACGAAACTGCAGTGGGATATTTGACTATTTAAAGCATATAAATGAGCCAAAGCATTATAAACAAATTCCAGAACAACTTATTTTTCACTTATTAAAAAATTTTACCCAAAAAATCAAGTCAATATACGAGAAGTGGGACTGTAAACGTCTAAATATATGTGTCGGTACTACCGGGCGCACTGTGGGTGCAAACCGCCGATAGCGCGGACAAAAAGATTCCTCCGCATTGTGGCCGCGACACAAAGGCACGCTGCGAGAAAGAACTTGTAATTACTATTTTCCTACGGGCGCCTTTTCAGGGGGTTTATATTTCAGAAAAATGGAATAGACGTGAGGCGCAAGACTTCATTGTTAGACCTTCTCATATCTTTCACATACATCACTGCCGACATCCAACTAACAGCTAATCTTACTCATTACATTCACATTTGTGACCCAAATAACTCGTTGTTCAAACATTTCATACGGAAATGGCAACAATTTAAAGCGGAAATTCAGAATATAGATGTGACATTAAGTGCCTAATTAAGTAAACATAACGACCGCCTGACAAATAACTTTAATATGTTGTCAACTCAACGTTTTGTTAAACAAATAATTCTTGATTTCTAGATATATTATGTTAATCGTAATTTATTACCGGATAAAACTAGATTGGGATGATAAAGACATTAAATTATGTAACCCCAACATCTAAAGCAATCGAAATCTCTTCCGAAGATGCTATTATTACAGAAATTGCTAGGTATAAGCTATTAGCAGCGGACATAATGGTCATTGGTTGGTGTAATCTCATAAAAGGATCTACCACAAATATAGCAGCGAACCCCTCAATATTTACTGGACTAAAGTGTTCTTCAAAGAGCAAATGACAGAAATGAACCGATGTCGGGAGCGAGTGAGAGGCAACTCAGGCTATTTACCTCGATGGCACATCTGTAATTACTGTATAGCGTATACGAGAGTTAAATTATCCCGTCGCTTTACTTGGAATTTTGTCCGTGCAACTTTAACTTAAGTAGCACTAGATTGCAAGCGATTATCAACCGTATAATCTTTAATGAATCGCGTCCTACAGCGCCGCAGTTAAAAAACTTTACTTCATATTAGTTACACTAATTTGAAGAGATAATTAATAAATACGAAGCGACGAAGCCTTTGAGATTTCTAGCGACCTTTTTCTGTAAATGACCCGGTCAACATACATTGTGTCGGCCATACTGACCACGAACAAAAAACAAGCAGGCTACTTAATACTAATAAAATTTTGAGAGAGAGAGCTCCTAAGTGGTATTCAAGTGTCAGTCAACTGGTGTTTAGGCCGTTTTGCGTTTGGAGGTGTGCGAGCGGCCCGAGGCGGACAGGTTTGAACCAAGCCGGTTGGACAAAGTGTAGCGACTTAGTAAGTCGCTATGGATACTCTTTTGTGGGCGCATTCCGATAGATACGGGCCCCGCCAGACTGAAATGCGGATAATGAAGAGCGCTTATTGTGATTTGTGTGGCATCCGAGTTAGGAACTAGATATGCTGTTGGTCCTGCTTAGTATCAGATCGGTAGATTTATACTCTCATACAAGTCTTTAGCATCGCTGATGTGAATAAATATGGCTTTGTAACCATTAAATTGCAGTGACTGGCCTGTTGGTCTTGTGTTTAGTGGCTCTGACTGCTATGCCGAAGTTTGTGGGTTCGATTCCCATCTAAGACAAATGTTTGTGTGATGAGCATGATCGTTTGTTCTGTGTCTGGGTGTAATTATGTAAGTATGTTTCTCACTAGTTTGGGACTAGATGGCGTTGTGTGAAAGTTGTGGAATATTATTATTATTTCCTTTATTTATTATCCTAACAAATTGTTTGCATTTTTTAATATTACTGTTATTAACAGTTTGTTTCGTTAAAAAACATTACCTACGTGAAGTTAATACATTCCTAAAGTAAATCAAGGACGATTTCGTTGGTGTCTTTTTGAGATGGTGGTGTGCCATGAATCTCAAGTTATTTCCACCTTTAAAAGCCTCGAACACGCGAGGTTACGGCCAAAATCGGCAGTTTTATGACCTCAAGATAGGGTTATTTACTTACTTATACCGGAATCTTATTTAATAACGTTATCGAAATCGGTGTGTCGTTAAATCCATTAATGCTTGTCTTGCCTGTATATTTCGGATGTTTCAAAAGATATACGTTTTGGATTTGGTTTTATATTTCTTTTTAAACACTTTAATGGTTTAATATACAATGTTGTAGTATGCATTAAGAGAATCTCGTTTTAGTATCAATGAGAGTTTAATCACTTAATATAAATCTCTGGTAAAAGCTCCGGGAACCTCGCGAAATTCAAGTTTTCTTAAGTTTTTTGTAGTATCCTTTCAGTTTGTGTAACCCAATTGAATGACTAGATATTTCATGCAAAAACTACGCGAACTACGAGGATTATGGTGATGATTTTATTGATTACTAGCTTCTGCCAGTGGCTTCGCTCGCGTTAAAGTATGTTTCTCAATACTTTGGACCCTTTTTCTTCCCCTTAGGGAGTGTATTTTGGAAAATCCTCTCTTAGTGCTTGCTTACGTCACAAAAGGAAGACTTGTGCAAAATTTCACACTCCTAGCCCCAGTAGTTTAGGCTGTGCGTTGATACGTCAGTCAGTCAGTTTCTCCTTTTATCTATATAGATAATTCCATAAAAAAAATACATATAACGTGACATTGTCCAGTAAAATGCAAAAAAAAACTTAAGAAAATTTGTTTTTTTTTTTTTACTTTTTTTCAGCTCGCGTTTGGCCAGCATCTTGCCTGATGGTAAGCGATGATGTGGGCCACGATGGAGCAGGCTTGCCTTAAAGTAACCTATTCACTTTTAACTAAGATCCCTAGGTTGTAGCTATCACGAGACACAGACTCCAACAGGATTGATACAATAAAAATAATATCTATACGTTTCTGTTTAAACTGAAGTTATAAACACTGTTTTTAAAGCTTCAAATCCCATCAAACCATTCACTATTCAACGATATATCTTTCCTTTTCTCACAACTCACAAGAGACAAGCTCGGCATTCGACACATCCACAACTCAGTCAGTCGGCAGCCACAGAACACATAATATCTCATATCCTGTTATTCCGACTTCCTCATATGTCGTAATACAATTTACTGTAATCACATTAGCTGGTAATGACATCAACACACTGATCCATTTAACCATAGTTGTTTTGTTTTGTTTATTGTATTTCTGGACGAAAGATTTTTAGGAGGGGATATTTTTGAACTACTGGACCTGCTTTCTTGTTCGCTACTTATTTTTTTTTTTCGTTTGGAATATCATGGAGCGGGAGATATTGTCCGACTTTTACTGACTAAAAACCCACTCCTGTTCCTTCGATACCTTTCGTACCAGGGCCAAGTCTTCCTTTCAGTATCAGACCCTTGGCCTACTGGGGGTAGGCTTCGACCCTGCTGGGCCCCTATAGTTGCTGACAGTCCTTGAGGCGCGCGTGGAACAATACGTGCCGTCGACGTCTTGGGCTCGGTCCGAACGGTTACCGGACGGTCGGACAGCTAGCTACTCATTGCTCACCGTCAGCATGCCCGCGCCTGCGGTGGCCGGAAATCGGGATCGGAATCCTGGTGGCGGTTGGAGCGTGAGGACCGATGCCTCACGTGATCCGCCACCTCATTTGGTAGCATTACTGCTACGGACCATGGCCTGTACCAAAGCCCAGCGCGAGAGATCGCCGTCGTCGATCGCCCCCACGAGGACACGGCGTCGCTCTGCCCAAGCAGGACACAACTCTACCGTGTCCTCCGGACTTTTGTTCTATATTTAGATTTTTTGACCATAAAACATCGCCGATGACGTCGACGTATTATGTTCTGCTATGAGTATATTCACTAGGATAGCTACATGTAGAATTAGTTACGGTATAAATAGTGGCACTATTTTAGGTTGTATTTTTTCAATTGTAAAGTAAGGGGACTACAATATCGCATGGGAGTAAAGACATTTGTATACTTTATATATTAAATAAAACCGTGTTAGTTACGCTATTTTAATTATCTTTGTTTTATTAGATTCGTATCTGCCCCGAATAGCAGAATAACTATTAAAATATCGGAAAAATTAATGTAAAAAAAGAAATAAAAATATCCAAATATGACAGCAACGGTCAAATACATTGGTCTCAATCATTCATTTATTTGGTCAATAAGTTTAACTAAAAAGTGCTATGAAATTCGTCGGGCCAGCTAGAAAAAAAAAAATGAAATTAAAGAAATTGCCACTTATTCCAGAAGATACATTTAACTGTGGCTTGTTAGTAGGTCTTGCCGTGAAGTTTCGTGAATCTCGAATTTTAGACTCCGGCAAATGTAACCCTAAAACTGGAACATCTAAAAGAAAGTTACTCCACGTTCGAGTTAATTTTACGAACTGTATTCTGCTGGAACTTTCCTCGAAAAATCTTGATTATTCTTTGTATAACGCCTCTCGATGTTTTGCCGTAACCAGACAATTTTAAACATCGCATATCGCGAACAAGATCTTAGAAAAGGAATTTGATATGCAACTTAACGTCAAGTTTATCGTAAATCTATGAAAACATCCTTGCAAAAACTTATCTTGCATCTAAATACTGCCATTTATCTCGAAAAAGCAGGCCAAGTCCTCCGAAAAATGGTTGAATGACCTCCTTAACATACTCGCCGCGTAACAGCAAAACTTTTTTTCACCCACTCTTGGCGATGCCAACCCATTGCGTGGTGTTTAAACCCTGTACACGTTGCCACGATGAACAATTGTGATTTTATTTAAAATTCATGAGACGCAATATTATTTTGTCCATAAAATTATAATTTTGGTGGAATAGCCCACTGTGTATGGTCGATTTGGGTTATTGGTGGGGCGTGGGGTTTACAGTTGCTGTGTTTGATGTAATCGCATTAAAAAAATACTGAGTTGTACTTCACAGGATTAGAATTGTCTTAGTATATTGTTTTATTTCGTTTTCACGATCTGATAAATTTGCAGAGCTTATAGTCAAGCAATAACTCGAAAATACAAGTGATTTTAGCAGACTAAATATAGCAGATATTTTTCTCAGTAATAATGATTGTTTAAATGCCAAAATGTATGGGACTGACCACGTTAAAGAACGTTATCTCTAGGAAAACCCTAGGACATATCGCATTCGGTGGAAGTCTGCCCCACTTGGGCGGAGCACCGTTGTCTTCGTGGAGAATTGGCGGCAGCGACTTTTCGCGTCCGGATCTGGTTCTTCAGGCCATGGTACGATGCGAGAGCGAAGCAGTAATGCGAGTTAAGAGGGTGAACGAAACCCCCCGGCCCCCGACGCGCCGGAGACGCGTCGGAATTTGCAGAGCGATTCCTAACCATCTTAGGCGTGGGGTTGCGGACGACGAGCAAGGAGTAGCTCACCGTCTGGTAAACCGGAGTCGACGACGCGTTGTATTCCACGCTCGCTTCAGAGAGATGTCAGTAAGATTGACAGGGCCAATTCGGGTCGATGTCTGGCAGACAAGCGTATTGTTGAAAATAGTTACCCTGGCCCTCACAAAGGACAACTGAAGGAACACTTGGTTGTAGTCAGTAAAAGATTGACACTCCCTCTCGCTCCGTAAGCGGGAGAAGTAATTAATAATTTCCCACGTAAAGAAAAGGACGTGCCACATTCGTCAGCTATTTTATAACTCCTAAACCGTTTATTTCCAAGACTGGTCCTGCTGACACCAATTCATCTATTACCATTTTAAACGAGGTTTAAGTTGTTCACCCAAATAGGAACGAGGGGCACATAAATATAACTGGGAGTTCAGTTTAACTGCACTATTATTGTCGGATATATTTTGTTTTAACACAGTGCCATTAAAATTATGAGCTGCATAAACTATAAATAATCTAGTTAACAGCTAATGCCGAATAATGGCCTGTGACAACTGCATATTAGCTTTAATGTGAATATAAATTGTTGTATAGTGTTACTGTGTTGTCTGAGAAGGTTGTCAGTTACTGTTTTGACTTTTTTTTTTGAGATGGTAAATCACCAAATAACTTCTCTCGCCCTGGGTGGAGCAGGAGGGCGTTTCAGAGTTTTACTGACTAAAACTCACCTGTGCTCCTTCTGGAAAGCAGTAATGCTGGCATAGGAGGCGGCCGCACGCGCGAGGTTATGTCCCTCGCGCCTAAGCCGCCAGGATTCCAATCTCGATTATCGGCCACCGTAGGCACGGGCTTGCAGACGGCGAGCAATGGGTAGTTCGCCATCCGACAGTCCGGTAACCCAAGCCGTCGACGGCGCATAGTGTTCCACGCGCGCCTCAAGGAGATGTCAGCAACCTTAGGGGCCCAGCAGGGTCGAAGCCTACTAGGGCCATGGGTGATGCGAAAGAGATCCCCGGGGCCTGGAACAATGGCAAAGAAGGAACAGGAGTGGGTTTTTAATCAGTAAAAGTCTGACACAATCTCGCGCTCCGCCCAAGATCTATCTATTAATTCTATTTGATTCTGCTTCTGGCAGCAGCTTCGCCTGCGTAAAGGAAAAAACTTATAAATATACTCCTGAAATAAAAAGTCCGATAAGATATATATAAATGATAAATGATGTTGATAAATGTTTGTCCTATATTATGTTAAGGTGTACAATAAAGTTATATAATAATAATAATAATAATATAGAGCAATCATTGTGCCGATAGTCGTAACGGCCAATGGCTTATTAGCTAAGAGCCTCGAACAACATCTGAGGCTCTCGTTAAGCAGCTGGATCAAGGGCATGATCCAGAAAGCAGTACTCCTGGACACGGCGCGCATCGTTAGGAAATTCCTCTCTCAGGAGCCCTGACCGCCGGCAGCTTGGACTCTGTTTAAATATTTAAAAATATAATAAGTATGTAATATATAAATAAATAGAATAATAATATTTCAGGACATTTACTATCCGTGAACTGTGAAGTAACAATCACACGCAAGCATACATACAACCTTACAACTATAAAATATTAGTATTCTGTTGTCGTCCCACACTGTTTTAGTGTGTACCAACTTGAAAATATGAAAAGATTTGCTTTTTCCCCAGCCTCGCGCCATAAGTTACACAATGCATTATATTTTATCGTTACCGATTCGCACTGGGTTTTATTGCGTAGTCTTAACTTGCTAATATTGCACTGTTTATAGTCCATTGTTGTTTGAGATCGTAGGATGCAATAGGCAGAGAGTTCTGGACCAGCTTTGTATCGGGTTTGACGATTTTACATCGAGATGTGTAATGAAATAGTGAAGGAAAGAGCGTCCGTTGTGTTTCTTGCTCGTTCTTCTGCATAAAGATCTTTTTTAAGGTGGAAAATTATCTAATGACTTCTCTCGCTCTTAGGCGGAGTGGATGGGCGTGTTATACTTTTACTGACTAATAACTTTAATTTCGGAAGTCGGTGTTAAAAAAACGAAGAGACAAGACTATTAGAGAAACACCGACTTCCGAAATTAAAGTTATATTGCACTTTTCATTATTTTTTTTAGTTTACCGTTTATAAAGCAATTTTAAATTTGCAATTTACACTTCATCTAAAAATAAAATGCACAGTGTAAAAAACGAAACAGAGTCTGGAAAAAAATAAGCCCTTTTAACAAATTTTTAGTCGTGAAAAAGTAAATATTGGCGTGTTACTAAAGTTTAAAAGGGAAACGAGCAACCTGTTGTTTTTATTTTATTTGATATTGAAGACACAATATATTTACTGTATTATCTTGTAATGGTCGATTAGGGTACAATTTAGTGTTCCGATAATTTGCCTTTCATTGCTTTTGAGTGGGTAGATATTTATTATTTGTGTATTTTTTTACCGACTATGTTTTGATTCGTGTACTTATTATAGTACCTACTTTGTTTTCTTTTAAAAGAATCTGTGCACCTCACTAGGTATCATTCCTGTGTTCACAAACATTTACATGTTTTGTCTTTTCTCACGCAAGACACCCAGACTCGGAGCAACTATGTATTTGAAGTTCATATAATTATATATACCGTGCTGGAATCGAACTACGTAGCGCAGCAGCCAATCGCACGCACAAACGACTGCGCCACCATAGCATAAGCATAATCAGCCTTTTAATGTTCCCACTGCTGGGACTCAAGCTTTCTCTCTAGGACAGGGAATGGGCCGTAATCCACCACGCAGGCCCAGTGCGGGTTGGTGAATGTCACGTCTTCCAATTTTTGGTTCTAGGACATGCCGCGATATTTTTCTTCACCGTTTTGGGAACAGTGGTGATGAAATAAATTACACAAAATAATGCGCCGGGCTGGGTTAGAACCCGCGAATCGCGTCCACCAATGCAAACTAAAAAAAACTCATCAAGACAGTAAGCCTTACATACTGATAAAATGTATCTTTTCTGAAGTATCTCAGTATAAAAAAGTTAATAAGTAGTTCAAACTAGTCTGCTACAGATAATTGCTATAACCTGAATTGTTTATTAAAAAAAAAGAACTGCCAGAGAAAAAAAAACTAGTTGTATTGTTCCCACATATCTTAAATCCATCAGACAAGCATCTATTACTACTGACATCGCCATGAACAACACAAACATACGAACACATTGTTTTCAACAACTGTATTTTATTACCCCTTCCATTTATTGAGCACGCCGTAATACAAATCGACATGGGTATTAAAATTGTAAGAAACAATCAGAGTCACATATGTCCTTCTCTTTCTTTCTTACGCCATCAAAAGGAGATTGCAACACTTTATAGTCGGGTGATCGCAAGACAAGATCGGTGCAGCCAAAACACATTTATTACACGCCATCAATTTTTAAAAACCCGTGTAACGTGACACCAGGGAACAAATGAATGTGTTCAAGACAACCGAAATGCGTGTTCGAACGCACAGTGGGCCGGATAGCGATGTTACATGGCCATAACATTTTTTTTTTCGCCTCCAACCACAGATTTATTCATTCGTTATAGTTTTTTATGTAAAACATAAAACGCAAAATGATCGTTAAATAAATTACGAGGTATTATTCGTGAATCTTTAATTTTTGTACTAAAAATATAAAAAACAGTCGCGGCCGCATGGAACGCCGTTTTTTTGCGTCATTTTACCCCTTCCTTGGCTGTTAACGCGAAGAATTTAATGAGAAACTGTAATAAACTGATATTATAATAGTTCTCTTTAATAATAATGGTGGCGAGAATATAAAATGGGTCGTAATACTGTTAAAATTAAATGCTTCTACGTTAGTAGAACATAATAGTTTGAGTAATTCTGGAACAAAGGCCAGATAACTACATGATATAAAAGGAGTAACCTACATTAAAAGCGAAAACATCAAACACTTATTCCTTGGATCTACGTTAACACGAAACCTGTAACATTTGCAGCCATTTAACAACATATCACAATGGTAAGCATTCCGATTAACCGTCACAGTAATTTAGAGCCTACTAAAACTTTGACTACACTATTCAAAATGTCCCACCAATGCTTTAAGATCCTTACAATTCGATGGCACAAACTAAGGCCGCAACTTGGTCAATCGTAAAACTTGAGCATAAAACCGTAATGGTGCAATTACAGAGTTAATTAGCAAAGCTGAGGCGTTTGTCAGCCAGAGTTTTACGGTTTACGTGACAGAATTCGATCGACGGCACGTCAGAACAAGTCGGTCACGTGGTGTATTTATTTTTGGGGCGAGGGAACGGAATTAATTACGAAGGGATTAGGTAGATATTTTTCCGGAAAAACGGATAGAAAACAGAGGAAAGCAGCTGTTGGGAGCTTCAGTATTTGGTTTTGGGTAAGTATGTCTTAATAAGTGTTTATGAGGACTAAGTAAACTGTAGTTTTTTTCTGTATAATTTAATCTTAACTCAACTGTCAGAATTTTGATTAAAACAATAAGGTTCGGCACGGATTCAAAATCGGTTGCTGTAACTTCAGTAACTTACAAAATCATTTCTTAATTCAGTCTAACTTAGATATTCGCGAACTCTAATTACCATATATAGCAGACAGAATGGTTTTAATTGACAAACTTAACAACAAAACATTTAAAGTAATCATTAAGCTCTATGAAACTTGGCTTAGAACTAACTTGGCATGCGCATAAACTTAAACTTCAATCATATTTAATCACGAAACTAACTTGAGGAAGTACATTACGAAATTACACATAGTAAAGTGTTTTTGCTATATTATTTTGTGTTTTTTATACCACGTATAATAATTTCTTAAAAAGTGTAAGTCTTAAGACTTTTAATTAAGTAAAGAGGGAAAGATGTGAGGAGTCATTTCTAGTCGTTATGAGAGGAACGTGAACTCATGTGAAGGACTAGAAAACAGTTTTTTTCTTGTTACACTCGTTAAAATGGAGTTTTAAACGTGTTACCTCAAGTTTAAGTGACTTAAGTTTTTGGTTTAAATTTTTGGCGCGAATTTTGGAGAGACGCAATTCACTCGTGCGTTGTGTGATTTGAGTTTGTTATTATTTAATTTAATGGAAATGATTTATTTTTTAAATTCATTATTGGTCTTAATTTAAACTTAGTAAGATAAAATTACAGTTTTATAAATACTAATTCTAAAGATATCTAATATTATTTTCATAACTATTCCATGCCGGAAGACATAGCGTTGGAAGGCCACCCACAAGGACCGATGACCTATTGTGAATCGCGGGAATCCGATGGATGCGAGGTGCACAGGTCCGTTGTGGCGACATTTAGGGGAAATCTATGTCCGACAGTAGACGCCATTCGGCTGTAATGATTATGATATCCAAGATAACCAAGTTCATGTTGTTTTTTTGTGGAAAATTTTAGTTAAGATCTTCGAATTCATTTAACCTTACTATTAACATTGAACCAAGGAATCGGTGATTTGCAACACATTGTATACTATAACTATATAAATTTGATAACCCTAGTGCCGCCGGGTTAATTAAGGTTTTGTTTTTTTATAAATTGTATCAATTTTTTTTGGCAACTCCGAACGTTGCGCGACCTCTCATGATGTGGATTGTGGTGAAATTAAATACGAAGGTAATCGGTCAAACACGTGAGTAAAAACTGTATCTACACAAATATTTTATAGTAGTAAATATATTTGTTTGTATGCTTGTAAAAGTTAGTCTCTGAAAGTGCTGGCCTGACTACGATTACCTACATTAGAAAGATTGCAGATTAGTGTCATTAGATGTAAAAATATTCCAATCCATTACCGATTTCTTTAAACAATGTAAGTAATTTATTTATTTAAAATTTATGTACAGTACTTATACATAGGCTACTTAATGCAACTAGGCTTTCTTTACCAGTCAACCTTTGGGTTAATAGTACTAAAATGAGGTTGTGTTTGTGAATGTGTGAATGATGTTTAAAATTTTAAATTAATTAAGTTGATTATTATTTGAATTATTTGTAAATGCATTTTAATATTTATCCTAATTGTTGATTCTCGGTATGTATTGGTTTTTGCTGTAAATATAGAAAGTAATAAATAATACAATTACATTTCTATGTCATATGCTACTTTATGTGTCAAAAAAATGCATAGGTCACAAGAGCGAGTCCACGGTAAAAACCTTGTCAACTTTAAAACAACATGAAATAGACCCAAGAAAGTTAATAGAAACTCATTCTTCATTTAATTTTTACTTAATGATATTAAAACATTTTCAAAAGTTCAGTTTCTGTCAAAAAAAAATCCAGCATCAGATAAATTTTTTTACACACTTTTTTTTACAAATAAAAGTTATTTTTAGTTACTACAGCAAAATCGCGATCGCACAGGGCGCAGAACACATTGGACTCGGCGATAAAACTTAACACAATTTGCTGCAATCGATTCGCATCGCTTTAGCTACGGTGTGGGGCACTGGGCTTATGAAGTTAAGATGTTAAAGCAAGAAACTTGGCTTCGCTTGCATTACCATGTACCACTAGAGAAGCTAGTGGTACAATAATGCAAGCAGTTTCACCCGTGTGAAAGTTGAAAATTATCCTAAGCTAACATACTCCCGGGATATAAAAATCTTATGTTCTATTTCTAGACAAGGTCGATCCTCGTGCTAAATTCCATCCAACTCCGTTCAGACGTTTGAGCGTGAAGGAGTAATAAACATACAAACACACATACCTGCAAAGTTTTTAGCGTGTAATTTAAATGTGCTTCTTCGTGTTTTATTTAAATATAATGAGAGCAGTGCTGGCCGAGTGGTAATGGCCTCAACTTACGAGTTGTAAGGTCTTGGTCGCGGGTTCAAACCCTCCCAGGCGCATTACTTTGTGTAATTTATTTCATCACCATTGCTCTCAAAAAACGGTGAAGGAAAACATCATGAGGAAATCGGCATGTCTTAGAACCAAAAATTCGAAGACATGAGACATTCACCAACCCGCACTGGGCCCGCGTGGTGGATTACGCCTCATTCCCCTCTCCTAGAGAGGAGGCCTGAGTCCGAGCAGAGGGAACATTAAAAAAGGCTGATTATGCTTAAATATGTATATTGAATTATTTGAAACATTTATCTCTCTTGTTTTAATTTTTTTCGGCAAGTTTTAACGCAAGGTCGCGAGGTCATCACACCAAACTGACTAGAGGGAGGTTTGCATTTAACTTCGCAGATTTACAGAGAAGAAAATTTCGATTCCATCCTTGTAGCGCCAAGTATGGAATCGAAATTTTACGTGATACAAGAATGTGCGTTACGAGCGTTTCTTTTCAGAAATATAATAAAATAAAATTGCATATCTGATGTCTTTACTCTAAGCCATCATCGTCATGTATAATTTATTCTTTCTACAATTTACTTAATTCATTAAACCCATTATTCAAACCCATCATTGTCTTACTATTGTGTCTCTAATTACGCTACTCAATAGGTTAAAAACTATGTAGGTAATGACTAGCAAGAGATACTAACCAACATATTAATAATGTTAAGACGATACCAACCGTTAGGCCCAGGTTTAGCTCTCCGTCCAAAATTGGACCATCTTGAGATAACAGCCAACTATTGTATGCGTCGCATAGGCGCAGGCCTTTGGTCATCGTATTAATTACACCTATCTCCAAGCCATGTACAGCCAATTGGAGCCAATTAGACGTAGAACCATCATCGGTTAAGGAGTATAGCAGTTGGCAGGATTACTGATAGGTGAAGGAGCTTCTCAATCCCGCCGGGTTATGGATGTGAGGACTTAATTCCGAGGTGTTCGGATTAAATTGATGGAGTGGCGAATGAGGGTTCATATTTGGAGCGATGGGTTAGGTTGATAGCGATGGTGTGTCAGTCTTTGTTAGTTTGAAATGTTGGGCATTTTAATGCGTTGGGAATGCTAAATAGAGCAGTTTATTTAAAGCATTTGGCTTCAACGTAGTCGTCTAGCTAATCAGTCTTGCAGAATCTTGATTGCATGTGACAATTAATGTGAAGCTGTTTGTTAGTCTTTGAATCTGGCACTAAAAACTAGCTGGTGTAAAAGTCAGCAAGCAAATAATTGAATGTAATGTATACGTAATTTATGATGTCAGTTCTGAAAATAATTATAATCCACAAAACAGCTGACCGAAACATGGTCAAAAACCAATCATGTGGCCTCAACAAAAGCACCGCAATACTGACCAGTTTATACTCCCAACAATTGAATTCAAAGTCCAGTAAGAGAAATCCCACGAGATTTATAACTGATAGTTACCACATAGCGGAAAAACAGAAGGGCAACTCTTTACAACGAGCTTATAAAGACCTGCGCATACACCCGCTTACTTTCGGCTATCTCAAACAAATGATAGGCGCGACTGCTTGCACTCACTGTACGTGAAACAGAACGTTTGTCCCTAGGTAAACTATCGGAAGTGAAAAAGCTTACTTTACAGAAGATTTGAATTTTATTTTATGGATAACTTTGTCATTATTGACTATATCTGTATATAAATTTAGTTTCATATTTAAGTTGGGTTCTCTCTTCTTGGGTTCTTGTCTTCTGCTTTGAAGGCTGACGCTTTACAACGAACATACAAAAACCCGCACACACATACACGCGTACGCACGGCGATCTCAAATAAATGACAGTCGTGACTACGCATGTAGAATAGAAAAGAATAAAACTTTATTGTACACGAAAATAGTAACAAAAACTTATAAACTAACTTAATATATGGGTACAATGGCGGTCTTATCGCTAACAGCGATATCTACCAGACAACCTTAAGATGGACTGTAAGAACTTAACATAAAAAAGGGGGTAGACTGGGGGTGTACTCCGTGTACGCGAAACGTTTATATGTGTGCGTGCATTTTCGTTCGCTTTATAGACTCAACCTTCTGTACAATCTATTTTCCACTAGCTTCTCTGCTAGTAAAGTTACGATGACAACCTGCTAACATGTTCGGACGGGATCGTCCTGTGACATTAGTTTATAGTACAGGTAGAACAATGCTGCTATTTATTATTGTACAACCGCACTGTGCGATGAACGGTGGACAAAAAATGTGATTTAGATTTAGAGCTAGTCGGACCGAAATTAGATTGGCTGGGTCGGAATGAAGTTGTTGTTAGAAAACTTGGACAGCTAGAATTGTCTCCTCAAATTTAAAGTGAAAATGTTCAGTTGGTGTCAAATAAATGTCAGAACTGATTTCCAGACGAGGTTTGGTTGGCTTGATTTACCTAATAAAATAATAAGTTTGATTTTAGGTCAATTTGCCGCAGAAACTAGCAGACATTGATTGTTCTGTGTTAAAGTCACTGTGACGAAATCTGGGTAAACAATAACTTTAAATTACTTATTTCGGTCTTCAGTAGAATATTTTTATTTCCAAATATCCGGGACTCCAATAACTTAAATCACTTTCCCAACAATAGCCAATTATAAATTGATTCTAAACCAAAATAACGATTTAATTTATATTCAAAACTTTATCCGGAAACGTTTAGTGTTTTTGTTAAAGCAATTTTTCAATGTAATTACTTGTAAAATATTTATGGGCTATTGTAAGCGCTTTTTATCGTCCCGAGGCCTGGTTTGAAGAAAATAATTGTTTAATTTATGTGTTGTAATTTTGTCCAGAGCACTTTAAGATTTATTCCTATGTGCAGTGAACGTATGATTTGTAGTGTCTGATCCAATAATTTTAAGAAACTTAAAGGTTTGCAATTCTTTTTAAAGACGTAGTAGGTAATCAACATATCGCAATGATTAAAATTATGTTGCAATTTGAATAACAAATAAAACTTCAAAATTGAAAACATTTTTAGCAGTTCCTTTAATTTTGGCGTGCTAAAAACCTTCGGAGTTAGTCCAAACTATGGCGCTTTTTAACCAAAGCTGAAAGGTAGACTCAAGGGCGTATTTTTAGCCGAAAATGACCAAATTGGAAATCAAAGTTGACTGGCCTGGTGGTCTAGTGGTTAGTGGCCCTGACTGCTATGCCGGAGGTCGTGGGTTCGATTCCCATCCAGGAAAAATGTTTGTGTGATATGCACGATCATTTGTTCTGTGTCTGGGTGTAATTTATCTATAATATGTAAGTATGTATTTAGAAATATATAAGTATGTTTATCAGTTTGTCTAGTACTCATAACACAAGCTCTGCTTAGCTTGGGACTAGACGGCGTTGTGTGATAGTTGTGGAAAAAAAAGTTTAGGTACAAATATGCAGTAATTTTGTCCAGAACACTAGAAGTTTTATTCCTCTGTGCAGTGAACGTATGATTTGTGAGTCTGTAACTGTGCGTTCGAAGGCTATTTAAGTTGATCGTTTGACGGAATCGTGGTGTTGTGTTGTTAGTGATTTAGTGGTTAATTGTTTGTGTCTTACTAATAGATTTTGTTGTCTGAAATATTTAGTTGTTTGGTTAGAAAGGTTGTTAGAATGGTATGGCGTATGGCTTTAAGTTTTATTATGCATAAGTTTAACTGACGCAAACGTGACTACTGCTAGACTCTTTTCTTTTTTAATTTGAGCAAGTATTAAAATTTTTTATTTTTACAAATAAGATTTTTATTTTGAACATACGATAAAACAAGAAAAATGTAAACATATAACTAATTAAAATTCTATTTTAGAATTTTTAGACGCCATATTTTAGGTAGGTAAAATATGGCGTCTAAAAATTCTAAAATAGTTTCTTCTTTTAAATGTGAATTTATCTAATAACTTTTCCCGCTCTGGGTGGATCGAGAGGGAGTGACAGACTTTTACTGACCAAAACCCACTTGTGTTCCTTCGGTTACCCTTTGCGATCCAGGGCTACAGTAAGAGATGCCAGCAAAAACATGGGTTTGTTTTAGTCAGTAAAAGTCTGAAACACCCTCACGCTCCGCCCTAGAGAAGAAGAAGAAGAAGTCATTGAAAGATTTTCCACCTAAAAAAAAGGGCTACTGTGACTTTCGATGAATACCGCAGCCCCTAGCTGGCTGATGCCAGCTTAACTGGGTCCATGGTATACCGTGTATGTTATTCAGTTCCCTTCGAAATATTTAACCATTTAACCAGAAAGAACCGTAACAATTTAATAGCTTTAAAAGTTATAGTTTTTAAATATTTATCGTTTCCTTTATCAACTCTAGTCATGGTCGGTGGTTTTGCTTACAATACTACGATGTTCTAGTTTTTGTTGCTAGGAGGTAAATATTTAAATAACGTTTTTATCACGCTTTGTGGATAGATTCGTTCAGCATTAACGTGTGTAGGTACTGTGGTTATTAGTAAAGAGCGGGAGAAATTATTCGATGATTTACCACCAAAAAATACAATATTTAGATACGGAACCCTAAAACTAGAAACACAAGTATCAATTAGAAGAAAAAACAACAAATCGCGTGTCCCGGCATTAAATTCTTTTCTCTTTTTCCACAAACGCGATCATGCACATACAGGGTGTAAGTTCATTTGTTTAATAAACGTCAAAGAATTATTACTATTAGCAGTAATAAATAAAGGAATTTCCTGTACATTTGTAGTAAACCACGCGACGAGAACACGCCATTATTATTATTAATTGTATTCTTATTTCAAATCTGTTAAATTATAAATCAAGATTAGAATTAAATAACGTTTGAAATTGGAACGCTAAATTTCAAACGTCCTGAGTATTAGCTTAGTTGCTTGCTGGAGGTTTATTTGTAACAACATTTTTAATAGGTTTTATGATTATTTATAACAGTTCTTGTTGGTAACTGGTAAATAGTTAAAACGTTGCCTCCTCACTAGAAATTACTTCTGTATCGTGGTTGCGTATCGGGAATCGAACGTGCGACATGCAGCGCAGCAGCCAATCATTCAACCACTGCGCCAACTGTGTCACCACGGCCGCCGCTACTTTAATTGTTAAATTAAAGAGCTCTGTTTTAATCTAACAGTTTTAGTACGCAAGTCTAAAACATCCTTTTTTTGAAGTTGGCCAAAAAGTAGGACACGCCCTCCCATTCCACCCAAGAGCGGGAGAAGTCATTGGATAATTTGACAACTCAAAAAAAAAACACTACAATATTTATAAAAACTGACTTGAGTGTTTTTTAGAAAGATTATTTTCTAGTAACAATGACGAGTTGCGCTTTTTGCCGACTGCGACAGAAAAAAGAGTAATGTTTTTTTTTAACAACAAACTGTTCTGTTATTATCTAAGAAAAAGGTAATTTATTCTTTGTAAAGCAAGGTATTCCATACAATAAATCGCATTTTTCTAAATCCACCATTTCTTGTTTCAGAATTTTAAGAACGAGAAAAAAAAAGCTCAAATGTTTGTTTGCATAGTTTTGGCAAAGCATACTTTTATCTGAGCATATCGATACATTTGCGAAAACGAACGATGATATATTTACACTGACAGCAAAACATCCTTACATATGTATTTATAAAACGAAGCCTTCCTCCGCGTCTGTCTGTCTGTTCACTATAAACTCAAAAACTTCTGAGCAGAATTTCATGCGGTTTCTACTAATAGACACGGTGATTCATGAGGAAGGTTCAGGTATATAATATATTCATAGGTAATTTTAGTAGAGAAAATCTGAGAATTTCTAAGACCCGTGCCAAGGTAGTTGTTTTTTAATTATAATAGATACAAAAAAAGCTGTATATACACTTGACTTTACCCGACTAATTTTTCTTCTAGTTGGCTAATTAACCACCCTCCCGGATGTATCTCTGTTGCACTTACAAATTATGTGCAGCTTACTATTATATTTAAAGAAAGGTAGTTTATAAAGGGTGACGCCGGTTGATCACACTTTGTTTTTCCTTGTACCTACCTAAATATTACTCGTAAAGTATTAAGAGGACTGCAGGAGTCTAATCGCGAGTTTGTAATGCGCCAATGTTTATAATCCAATCCAGTAAACAGAAACAAAAAAAAAAAAAAATATGTTATTCTTCAATAGAAATGCTAGATAGATAGTGTGTTCAAAATATAATATAGGTAATTTGGTACGATAGAAATAAATCTCGAGGATGCCTCTAGAAATTTCTTTTAACTATTCAAAACCGCACTAATATGCAATATACATGTAATCATCATTCTTATTTATTGTCAGATTTTTCTACGGCGGTACGTCAGACTTTTATTGACTTTTGTCTTCGTTTCAGAGCCCCGGGGTTCACTTTCACATAACCCGTGGCCCTAGTAGGCTTCGACCCTGCTAGGCCCATACGATTTGCTGAAATCATGAGGCGTGCGTGGAACACCACGCGCCGTCGGCGACTTGCGCTCGGTCGACGGCGAGCTACCTATTGCTCGCCGTCCACAAGCCCACGCCCACGGTGGTTAGAAATCGGGGTCGGGATCCCGGCGGCTGGGGCGTGAGGGCCGTTCTTTCGCGCGTGCGACCACCTACTGCTTCGCAGAAGGAGGCGTCCGCCTGCCACTCCTCTATTTGTGGGTGGGTGAGAGACTGTCGGACTTTTTCTGTGTTCCTTCAGTTGCCCTTTGCGTTTCCGGGTCGCGGTAATTCTTCAACAATCCTACAGAGGTGGCTGGAGAGGAGATATACCTGTATCAATTTCTATTCTTTTTTAAATTTCCAATAAAAAAATCTAGAAAGATACAATTACTTATAGTATGTTTTTTTTTCTTAACTATGGATACTAAGTCCTTCAGTCAGAATAACACATTTGTTTACCATTATAATATGGATGTACATGTTCAAATATTTTTGTAGTACTAGCAGTAAATGCAATTATTATTATATAAATAATTCTTAAAACTATTGAGAACGTTAAGTCTTATTATCTACCGAAGACTGGCAAAGAAAAGTTATTTTCAAAGACAATTTTCTCCTTTTGAATAGAAAATGCAATTTATAATCTAATCTTTTATTCCAAATGCAGGGTAAGACATTCATGAATAAAGATATTGATACTTTTGAATATTTAATTTAGAATTGTAAGGCGTTTGTATGCTTTATGAATTTATATACGGTACATCTATAACTTTGCAATTCAAATATGTAGTTAGTTGTGCTTAGAAGTCTGCATATTTAATGAAAATTTTGAAAATAGTTTGTTGTAAAAGTTAATATTGAATTAGTCGACTCTGAAGGACTAGATTATCAAGTCTCATTTAGATACTTATTTATTATTACCTATTTATTTATATAAAAGTAAATTCATCAGTCCATGATGTTCACCTATAAGCATAATTACAAATGATATCGTGAGAAACAACTAAAAATACATTATTTATTGGAATAAGTCATACGTCAACCTGTGATTTCACCCGTATCTAAATTGGTATAATGAATGTATGGTACAAGTGAAAAGTGACAGCGAGTGTCAATTGTTTTTGGTATCTTGTCAATGAGTTATACAAATATTAATAATATTGATGTAGTCTTTTTATGGTTCCATGCCTTAAAAGGAAAAAACGTAACCCTTATAGGATCACTTTGTTGTCCGTCTGTCTGTCTGTCCGTCTAGACCCTTTATCTCGGGAACGCGTTTAGGTATCGAGTTAAAATTAAAACCATACATTTAAGACTACGGTCCTTTGAAGCTGTGAAAAAATCAAACTTCTTCTGAGTTAGCGAAAAAAAAAGATGCGGCCATTTATGTCGCAAAAGACGTGTATTTCGACACTCTTAAGGGAATCAAAATTCAGAAGGTACTACCGTACCGAAGATATACCCGTTGACTTAGAATCCTGAAATTTGGCATGAAGCAAGGTCTCATAGCACAAATATAGGAAAAAATCTGAAAACTGTGAATTTGTAGATAAAGGGCTGTTATCAAATGACATAACTTTTTTGTGTAATGTTTTGTATTCCACATGAAATTACTAATTTAAGAATTATTACAAATATTTTTGTGGGTATGACTTACAGATAGTTGTCTCTGGTCTGGGATTCATATATTTATGAACGGTCCCACGATATACCAACAATTCCTTGTTGGAGAAAAAAAATGCATAAAAGAAAATAACTGTCTCGTGCATGAAATGTTTTATAGTGGAGCAATATTTTTCTTTGGGAAATAAACATAAAGTTTGTTAAAGGGAATATAATATTTTTCTAAAGCACTTGTTTTTACTAAAACAGTTCCACCTCGAGCATTAGTATATTCTTTGTACTGCAATTTACATTCTACATTGCATCAAAAGATTTTAATCAACCGCTTAATACTTTTTAAAGGGCAATATAAAAATCATAATATTAATTCTCAGAACTTCACACTGGCACTGGAGCCGCTGCACAGGACATGCGTCATTTGCTATGCTTTCCATCCTGCACAACTACCTGCAGTTTTCAGGATCTATACGAGGCCAATAACACAGCCGTAGAGGTTGCCAAATACTGCTCAGATAAATTTTAGTTAGAGTACATCGACACGAAAAGAAGAAGAAGAAGAAGAACTTCACAGATTGCAATTGATTCCTAATAGTAGAAATGTTTTTTTTTTAGGAATTCTTTAGTCTTATTAGTGCTTGACTGCGATTCTACCTGACGGTAAGCAGTGATGCAATCGTTGATGGTGAGGCGCACTATTTTATTAAAAATCTATTCACTTTAGCCTTGAAGACACCTAAATTATTTGCCATAAACACAAAGTCACACAAACAACAAGTTTTAAGGTAATACAAAATAATAAAAAAAACGAAATTACAAAATAAATCGCTTAATAGACAAAATAAATACAGCGTGGCTCTTGTTTGCGCTGGCTGGTCCAGTTTAGCATGAATGACGGAATTTTGTAGTGTAATGTGAACTTAACAATTAATAAAAAAGTATCTAAATTATTAGTTTATAAACAGCTTTCCACAAGGCCAACGGACTTCAATTATATACCATCAGGTCAGTTTGTCAACCGCTCTCTCGTACTTCCTCTTGTAACTTGTACCTCAACTAAATTGAGTCCGCAATGGACAAGGAGTCACCAACATAAATATAATGACATTGGGTAATCAGCTTAAAATAGTGGTTACATTATGTCATGTATTTCACAAACAGGAGTATTTTTATCAATTGACATAATGATGATCACAAATAGTCGATTTTCTTTAGAGAAAATGTGTTTTAAATGTGTATGTTATTCCTTTTTTTTTTACTGGTGGAATTCTTCATAAGGCACCCTGGTTTTTAAAATAAGTCCGTGTACCTTTTAGCTCACTAAAACCATCCCAGTGATCACTATCGGCTCAAGGAAGCCCCGTTACCTCTTCAAAGACCACTCCGGAACCCCCCTCTGTGAAACGCCTGTTAGGGCACATCCCTGAGGAGGCTGAAAAGGGGTCTCCCCTGGGTCTCACTGTACACGGCAGTTACAGCTTTACTTTGGCTGGAATTACTCGATGGACGAACTGAATCCCCGTTCTGACCGTCTGTAGTTCTAAATCCTAACTGCATTGAATAATGCGGGTGGGGTTTCGGCTGCATCACTGCTTACCATCAGGTGGGATTGCATTGCAGTCAAGGACTGTAACATTCTATATAATAAAAAATAAAATAACCGACTATGCTCCACAAAGAAGGGTTAATATTTATGCTGACTTTTACTTAAACATGTAGCTGACAAGGCTAATTTACGCGCAGCTAACTCAAAGCACTTTTCAAAGTGACATAATTTTCCCACAATTTTCTTTTTAACCTACATTTTATGCAGAATAAAAATACACTAGACTGTTTTATATTTTTAAAATCTAACCCTGTAACGCAAAAGTAATTTCATAATACGCTTATAACAATGTGCATTCAGCGTAAAGTGCGTGCAACGTTGAACGACATCAAAGTGAATGAATGGACGAGCTGTGAACGAGTGACCGGGTGAATGATTCCGCACGCTCCGTTGAAAGTGACCGGGATAAGTGCGGTCATACGAACTTACGATGTTTAAACATTCGATTAGTCGTTCCTCTGTTGATTCTGGATGAACTAAAAGATGAATAATAATAACAGGATGTCCTTGTATATGACAGGATTTATGTTTCCTTGGAAATAAAAGTAAATATTAAATTTTACTTAGGTCGTCTGTTTAGGTAATTTAAATGCATAATGAATTTGGCTGCCTGTAAGTACCTGTCAGTTGTGGTGATTTATTTATGTCACTGTTAACTTCTGGGAGCAATCTTATCGAAAGATTTTTTACTTCACTGACGAGATGAGGTATCTCTGCCGTAAAAAAATTATATTGAATGCACTTTCTAGTTTTAATTTGCCGAAGCAGCTTGCAAGTGTAGAAAACGCAATTTTATCATCATCATCATTTCTACCGAAAGCCGTCCACTGTTGGACATAGGAATCCCCCAAGTGTCGCCACAACGACCGGTTCTATGCGTGTGAAGAAGCAACTTGCTACAGTGTTTACATTATAACCATCTACTCTTCAGCCACTTTACGAGACTGTAGAATTATTGATCAGTAACAAAGCAAATCTCTAATTCTCAAATGTTATTTTAATAACCAATCAGCTTCTACCGCTTTTCAACATTCACCACTCCCATCATTCTCATCTTCCATCACTTAAATACCTTTAAAACCAAAAACCTTTAACAAATGAAAATACCCTGTAATGCTAATTTTAAAATAAACCATGTAACAGGTCAGTGTCTACGAACCAAGTAGTATGTGAACCATTGAGTGAGTGAACGAGTGAACGGCTGATTTATTTGCTCGCGCCGATCCCGGTGGAATGGTAGCCAATGAGGGTGGAACAAAGCATTGAATGACTACTTATTTGGAATGCTTAAATAGACGTAAAGGGTAGCAGTGGATAGTAAAGTGTTAATTTTGTTTTTTAAGAACGGGTTTTTGTGTTTGATTTTTTAGCCTTTGGTATGGGTAACTATTAAGAGGCGCTTAGTGTACTGATACATATTAACTTTTTGACTGTTTTATACGCATGAACGGATGATCGTGTCTAATAGATCAAAGAAGATCTTTTCTGCAGATTCTAGGGAATGACGGCAGGGAAATCTAACATCTTAAAGCTTGCTTGTTTTTCGATGGGAAAATCATCTTATGACATCCCCCGCTCTTGGTCGGACTTGATTTTGGAAGAACTTTTGAAGAATTTAATATCTATAATATTTTTAATTCATGTTGATGACTGGCCTGTTGGTCTAGTAGTCAGTGGCCCTGACTGCTATGCTGAAAGTCGTGGGTTCGAATCCTACCCAGGACAAATGTTTGTGTGATGAGCACGATCATTTGTTTTGTGTCTAGGTGTAATTCATCTACAATTTGTTTATTTAGAAATACATAAGTCTGTTTATGACCGATAACCTGGTGAAAGTCGCCGGAATCGTTCGTTGTGGTGACACCTAGGGAAAGGCCTATGCCAACAGTGGACGTCCTTCGACTAAAATGATGATGATGAAGTCTGTTTATCAGTTGTCTAGTAGTCATGCCACAAGCTCTGCTTAGTTTGGGACTAGATGGCATTGTGTGAAAGTTGTGGAAAAAAAAAGTAGCAGAGGTTGGAAAAAAACCAGCCAGGGTTACTGGGCTGGCCAGGTCGCACGAATGCAGCCGGACGGATGGGTGAGAATTGTTACTTACTCGACGCCTGAGGGGAGGTCGACGACACCGTGGTCTGCCCCAGCGAGGGTGGTGTATTCGCGGGGTAAACTTAGCCAGAGATCGCCGTAGACAGAGAGATTTGGAAGGAGAAAAGAAAAGTCTGCCCAGCATTGGGGAAATAAAAAAAAAAAGATAATATATTATGAGTCAACTATCACGCAATAACGGGAAAAGGACCACACATCTCGACATAATTGCCATTAACAACTGTATCTTTGTACAAGTTAAAAAAAAAAAAAAAATTTGACCGTTGACCAATTATCTCCCACATACTATGTTTAATAAAAAAGTTAACAACCTCTGATAAAACTAATGGTGTCAATCTTAATCTACTCGTTAGACGAAAAGGCCTCCACAGACGGGAAAAAAGCGACAAAACGACAACAAGACTTGAGTTTACGGAGCTTGTTCTACGGATTTCAATAATGTCTATGAAAAATCACTGTTGTAACGTTGTCGCATTGTTGCTTAGTAGCTGTCAGCGGGAACCTTTAGCATGGAGATTGTCCCTAAAGTACGGTGCACAAAAAAGGTATATTTACTCCGGGAACTTCGTCTCAATAGGTATTACACACGAAATGTTCCTAACAAAAGATTCTTTTTCTCTTCCATGTTAAGTAGAGGTTTTTGGATATGTACAGTCAGCAACAAAGTTTAGATTGCGTTGCTTTATGTTTGTTTTATGGAATGTTTCTTACTTTTGTTTTGCTAATGAGGTTTTTCTTTTGTTCACAGGTAAGAAATTGCCTTTACTTTGAAGTGGAGTACGAAATTTATTGGAGACAAGGGTTTTGAGCGGTAAGTTATGTATGCGTTGTTTATGAGGTTAGAAGCTCATAATTTACTGTACCACTATGCGTACTTGAAATTGATATTGATCTGTTGTAGGATAATTCATAGTTTATTTGCAAATTATAGGCTTGAATTTTTTTTTTATTTAATTATAACTAATGACGACACCTCTACGTTTTCTACCGAAGTGGGAATCGAATTCACAACTGTTCGAAAAATACATTGGAGCATCAACACTAATTATATAATTACATCTAAATTAACATTTAAAACAATCCGTATTTTGAATCACACATTACTAACATCACATATCATCAACAATCACACATACCTACTGTTTGCGATTTTTTTTATCAGCATCCAATTTTTTTCTTTTATAAATCATGTTCTAGTCATTTTATCGATCCTTTCTTTTCTTTGATTAAACGCGCGAGAGGTTAATACTTAAAAACAAATATAGATGATAATAAATAACATTGTACATCACAAATCACTAACATCACAAGTCACCAAAATCATCCTACTCAATTTATTTTGCCAACCGTACACCCATTCGTCTCGCCAAGGGCTTGCTGCTGAACAAAGGTAGCAGAAACCAATTTGTTACGTGATAATATGCCCCCTTCTCCCCTTCGATACGAAATGAGCCCGGCCTCCTCTTTGACAATAAAACGAACGTTTACTTGCCTTGTTTTGATAATGTGCGCCTTTTGTTTCATATGTGACACTTATAAAAACATTATACCTACTTGAAGCTTATTATAGATGTTGAAAACAACCCTTTTTTTTGAGTTGGTAAATCATCATTTATAATTTCTCCCGCTCGGCTTGGTGCGAGAGGGAGTGTCACACTTCTGACTAAATCCCACCCGTGTTTCATCAGTAGCATTTCGCGTTCCAGGACCACAGGAACCTGCGAACAAATCTGCCAGAGCAAAGATTGTTTGAAAAATTAATTTCCAATCGAAAAAAAGACTAAATTGATTGACTAACAAAAATACTTTTTTTTTCCGTGGGAAAATCATCTTATGACATCCCCCGCCCTTGGGCGGGGCGGGAGATAGTGTCAGACTTTTACTGACTAAAAACCTACTCCTATTCCTTTGTTGCCTTCGTCCTCCGTCGTTGCCCTGGGTTTCGTTTTCACACTACCCATGGCCCCAGTAGGCTTCGACCCTGCTGGGCCCCTACGATTTGCTGACATCTCCCTGAGGCGCGCGTGGAACAATACGCGCCGTCAACGACTTGGGCTCGATCCGGATGGTTACCGGACGGTCGGACGGCGGGCTACCCATTGCTCGCCGTCCGCAAGCCCGCGCCTACGGTGGCCCTTGGACTATGATTGATTTCAATTGAAACCTAGATAATATCCACAAGGTATAATATGTGTTTCCAAAATATTTAGTGAAATATGTGTAATAACGTCATAATCACGTAAGAGCGGTTGTATGTAACTGTTTCTCGGGTTGGGGCCTCTTAATGGGTTACAACATATCAACAAAAATCTTTCCATTCCTTGATATTCACCGTAAAGTAACTTCACAATCTCAACTCAGCATATAACAGAAACATCAAAACCCAAGTCCTATCCGAATTCCAATAAAACGCTAAATCCGTCTTACGGCCAATATTACCAATATATACCGTTCTACCAATATTTGTCAAAGGCAAAATCACCTCGGCAAGGCATGTTGGGCGGGACTGAGTTGAAAGGCGCGTAGTGGCGTACTCCCGCGTACCCGGCGTACCACAAGACGTAAAGGTGTATTTTCAATACGCCGCCGACTCTAGTAAGACGTCAGATTATGCGTAAACTTTGCATAAAATACTTTGATTTTGGTTTAGAGGTTCTTTGTCAAAGGTTTCTATTAGCATACTATGGAGATTGATCAATGCTGGGACTTAACCTGTGGAGTACAAAAGGTATTTTGTAACATTGAGTAAAATCTGTGTGTGTGAGACTTTTGTTATCAGTGTCTAGTTGTTCAGCGAGTGTTTAAGGTCTTGTAATGGAGTGTTAGTTTAGACGGAATGATTGTGGATTTTTTTCTTTAATTTTTTTTTTTTTTTATCTTTGCTCCACATCAGGTATACTTACTATCTATTAGTTCTGTATCGTGGGTGTGTTCAGAGACATGTAAACTCACAATACAAGTCATCCAGACCCGGAACATATATGTAGACCTTATAAATATTTATTACGTGTGAGAATCGAACTCGCAACATTCAGCACAGCAGCCAATCGCTCAACCATGCCGTTAATGTTAGTGCAGTATAGTTTTCTTGATTAATGACAAAAGCCTGACTCAAAACGATGCTGACGAAATGTGACAAATCATTGAGATATCTATGCCATTCTCCTTGGAGAATATTTATTTATTATTTATTTATTTATTAATTCTTTATGCACACAAAAGTACAAAGGCGGACTTAATGCCTTATCTAGACTGCATCCGAAATAAAATTTGATATTTAAACAAACCGTTTTTGCTGTCCGTTCTGCTGTATAGATAAATTACACCCAGACACAGAACAAATGATCGTGCTCATCATAAAAACATTTGTCCTGGGTGGGAATCGAACCCACAACCTCCGGCGTAGCAGTCAGGGCCACTGACCACTAGACCAACAGGCTTGTATTGATGTTAATAACTATCTTTTTAAGCAATATTTGCCTACGCTTTTCTAGGAACTAAAATAGACAACACAATAAATTCCAAAAATCGTAGTCATACATCCAACAACACAAATTACCATTAAAACAAAAGACTTGTGTTAAAAAGGGGCCAAAATTACACACTTTCAATAGCGTTTATAAAATAAAATATGAATAAACGTTCTACGCTAGGAATAAGTTAAATTAATTTGACGAGGGGTTGTCAATAAGTACCCTCTGCGTACGGAAATTATTTTGGAAATTTCTCGTCTGTCCCAGCCCTATAATCTCGTATGACCGTTGATATAAAAAAGCTGGAAGCGACAATCATAATATTATGAATAGTAGTTGAATTCTGATGTTATCGTAGCTCAAACATTTTGCTGGAACTTACTGCTAAATTTGCATTACGTAAATCTATCTGAGAATAGGAAGCCGAATGTCAAAGTATTCGAGGGCAAAAACTGTTTAGGTATTCGTGGGCCAAAACTGTTCAGATATTCGTGCTTTGAAAAGTACCTGGTTCCTGCAGTTTTTTGCAGGGTTCTTAAACGGAGTTGTATCTAATCATTTACGAGGACATTCCTTTAAGTTATGGGGAAATGCATCCAAAAAGAAGCCTTCAATTCAAAGCAATTTCTACCTAACCGAGTTGTAACGGCATGGAACAGGCTCCCGGAAAGTGTTGTGAAAGCTCCCACATTGAACTGCTTCAAAAATTAAACATCTCCAAACTATATGAAACACACGCATCAGCTAAATAGCTGCAAGTGTGTCTTACCAAATAATAATAATAATCGATAGTGCTGAAACATTTTGACATATTAAAAAATAATTTTGCGCCTATATTTTCCATACGCTCATGTTTGGAAAATATAGGCAAAGTTCTTTTTTTTTTATTAAGATGTTCTACGGAACTTAAAAACACAGTAACCATATGTAGTTTTGTCTCAATTTCCGTACAATACCAATGCAAGATTATAGAAACCATAATTCAAAGTCAGAGCGATGGTTTTACAGTTTTATATTAGCACGAAAAGGGAACATGTGAATGAAAAGATACCAAATCAAAACCATATAAAAGCTTTGTGAAAGGCAATGTTTCATACAGGAAACATGCTCTGTTAAGTTATTCTGAGATGACTATCTTCTATGATGTATTATTTACACCATAATAACATGATGCGGAACTTAATTACACATATTAAGTAATAGGTTGAGCTTTAAAGGCGTTTCCTACGTCTTTATATGGTTACGACAATTCGCAAGATTATATATTGTTCTATATAATGTTTAAAATGAGAATAAATATGTATTTTTCTTATACACAAGGCATTATAGTCATTAATATAGCTAGCAGGCTCTGTGAACAACTGATTTATCTTTTCTCAATAATATAGCTAGCTGATCTATCGTCTTGTGACTTTAAGAAGCATTGATTCTATTTATGGTATTCATATGACACTAAACTGCGATCTATAGTACTGTTGTCGTCTTGGTTTACAAAGTCTAAGTGACGTTAAAACATTGTATCGGTAAAATCAAATAAAATTAAAAATTCAAGATTTTCTAAGTAACCCTTCATATTTATGAAGTTTTCAGAAAAACTCTATAAGACACTCATTAAGACCTAACAACTCTATAAGACTATCATTACACTTTAATAAATGCGAAATCGAACTAAAAAGTAACACATATCTTAAATTTCTTTGTGAATTCTTATCCAGAATTTTGTTAGAAAGGAAACTACAGATAACGAGAAATAAATAAAAGTCCATGTTAAGCCTTAAGGCCATTATTCTATCTCATCGGGTGGTTTTGGGAATCAAGGTAACTGTCATAACCCGACGAATACCCAAACTAAAGTGGCAGTGGGCAGACATTGCTCACAAAACAAATGGTCGATAGGGCCGAAAGGTTCTGACCGCGTGCCGGTAGACGCAGCGTTGGCAAATGAACTGGTGAGGGTCGTGGTAATTCGATGGATGCTAGACACGTAGGATCGGTGTTGACATTTTGGGGGAGGCCTATGTCCAGCAGAGGACGTTCTTTCGGCTGAAATGATGATGAAGAGTTACGATATTGGATGTGAGTATAGATGCGTAACCTATTTTCTCATACAATTAACACCAACGTGGTGACGCTCCAAGCTTCTGAATGCAGACAAACATATACATCTGAATGTTCACACACAACTAAGATAAACCCCCCTTCCTGAGTTAGAACATCTGTACTTAACATACTGACAATACCACGCTCAGTCACTTCCAGTGAATGTTAATATCATCTAGTTAGTATCGGGAAATATATTAAATTCGTCGTGAGTAGCCAGGCACCCTTCCGTGTCGTAACGATGTCTGTCCGGTCCGAACGACCGTGTCCGGGTCCGTCCGGGCCCTGTCCGGACCTTACCTAAACTTGTTTGGATTACGTGTCCAATTTAGACGTATTTATACTTATTTTTTATATTTGTTTTCGACGGTAATGGGCAAAGGCGGCTTATGGCGAATTTGAACTGTTGTTGACGTAATTTTTTGGGTTTTTAGTATTTTTGTTTAATGTGTTTAGACTTCCACACACAGCTTTTTTTTAGGTGGGAAAATCATCCAATGACAAATCCCGCTCTTGGGCGGTGCAGCAGATAGTGTCAGACTTTTACTGACTAAAAACTCTCTCCTGTTCCTCCTTTGCCTTCATCCCGGGGCCCCGGGTTTCGCTTTCACTCATGGTTTCGCTTCAAAACGCATAAATCTTTCACCTTCCACAGACAGCTGCGATACCGATACGACAATGATGCGACAACGACAACCATTTTTGTTGTACTAAATTGTTTCCCGGATATGTTTACGGAATAATATTGTATGAAACATGGTTGTCGCATCGTTGTCGCTTCGCGTTTATCTGCTTGTCTCTTGGTGTCTTTACACCAACGATTTAAATGCGACAAACTTAATTCAAAAGCCGTAACGTAACTTTTCCAAAACTATCGGTAAAACTATCAAAAAGTCGATCTGTACCTACTTGATAATGTTAACTGTATTTAATACTTATTTATACATCTATATTAAAATAATAAAGCGGAAGTGTCTTTTTGTTTGTTTAAACATGTTAATCTCTGGAACTACCGTCACCGTACAGTCGCTTTTGAAAAAAATATTACCGGAAAAGATTTTTTCAATACACTTACTCGAAAACTTGCTCTTATCTCATCGCTTTTAGATACGCAATTGACTGATTTCCGCACTAGTGCAGAAAAGTGCGCGTGCTCTCCACGCCACAATTTTATTACATTTATCGTATCAGGCCGGACGCGCGTCGTCTCCCCCAAGACTCGCCGGTCAACCTCCGTTTGTTCATTTCTTCGTAAGTGTATTGAAAAAAGTCGTTATACACGTGCAAATTTGTCACTGCACCCCTACCTAACACACTCGCCTACTGCTCGTGAGAATTCCGTCTCGGTCGCAATGACTAATTTTCTGCACTTGTATCAAAATGTACTATTTTCAACCCAACCGTAGGTAATGACGGGGTTAATGACGAATAAAAAAGGTTAGGCTAAATACATCACTCTAAGATCTACGAAAGCATAACACTAACCAATGACACGGGACCCTATTTTTTTTTTCTTGTAAGTGTCGACAAATCAAAGCTATTATTGTCAAAGAAACAATTATCTTCTAATTATCGGCGTGAAATTAAGCTTATTTAGGTGATATTTAAAGTACAATTGATATCGCTTTTAATTTACTGGCATATTGGTAAATATTGTAGATAGGAACAGCTGCCTTCAATCCCGTGGATTAACGTTTTGCCACCATATTTACAGGTATCGGCACGGATCTTGAGTGGTCGGCGAAAGAGTGGGGATCGCTTAGCGTACGAGTTTTTTTTTTTTTACCCATTTTGTATTAGTTTTTCTTTTACCTAGTACCTAGTAGGTAAACGAAAAAAATAAAATAAAATAGATGTACATTTAAAAAATAAAATAAAACCGATCCGTGCCGATACCTGTACGATAATTGTGATTTGATGAAATTAGTATTTGGCTTTAGACGCAATAAATCTACCAGCAGTGCTGTGATTGACCTAATCGACCATATTACAAAAAATATTGACAATAAAAAAAAAGTATTGTCAATTTTTTTGGACCTTAAAAAGGCATTCGATACTGTTTCGATTTCTGACCTCATAAACAAGCTGGAGGAACTTGGGATCCGAGGCCAATCACTTAACATCTTTAGGGACTACCTTCAAAATCGAACTCAGTGTGTAAAAATACAAAATTACCTCAGTAGAGGGGAACCTGTGACATTCGGCGTTCCCCAAGGTAGTATCCTTGGCCCCACCCTATTTCTAATTTACGTCAACCAACTATGTAATCTGAGTCTGGAAAGTGGAAGAATCGTGGCATTTGCTGATGACACCGTCCTTACCTTCTCTGGCGACACTTGGGATGACACCTTCGATTCCGCACAAAAAGGACTAAATAGTGTTTTACATTGGCTCAAAAGACACCTTCTTACAATCAATACTGATAAAACTAAAATTCTTACGTACAGTTTACGAAATTCCACTCAACCTCCAAATTCATACGCTCTAGTTGCACACTCATGTTTACTGTCTGGCAGTGCTACATGTACATGTCCAGAATTAGAACGTTGTCGAACTATTAAATATCTCGGTGTGACTCTTGATGATGGTCTGAGCTTTGCACCTCATATAGAGTTATTGACAAAAAGAATCAGAAAACTGATTTTTGTCTTTAGTAGTCTTCGTCACATCGCAGATCCTCAAATTATTAGGTGTACATATTTTGCTCTATGTCAGTCTCTCCTAACGTACTGTATATGCGCTTGGGGTGGTGCACCTAAAACAGTACTTTTGAAGCTAGAACGAGCTCAGAGAGCCGTGCTGAAAGTTAGTACCTTTCGGTCCATCCTTTTCCCAACTGATGAACTATACAGGAAATGTAAAGTCCTTACAGTCAGACAATTATTTGTATTACACATATTACTATATCAGCATCAAAGAACCTCCTATGAAATAATCACTACAAGACGCAAGGACAAGGTATGCCAACCCTTCCGTTGTAAATACTTTTTTACAAGAAGATTTCCCTGTTTTCAAGGTCCTCATCTCTACAATAGTCTTAACAAAATATTGAATTTTTACTCACTCCCTATAATGTCATTTAAAAAGAAACTTAATAATTGGCTACTAACACTTAATTACAACAACACTGAAAGCTTATTGTTGACTCAGTACAGCTCCCGTTAAATCCCATAATATCATCATTTGATCATCACTCGCTACTATTACTTACAAATATAGTAAAAACACATACACACACACTCTCACACACACACCTTCACACACCCCTACACACACTACACTACCCTACTCAACAAATTTTCGTTTTATTTTATTTCCTTTTTAAATAATTTATTTGTCCGTTTACCTATTATATAATAAACCAGTTGTATAAATACAAAATAGCATCTCATGTATGTACTTACCTAAATGCAAATAGAAACATCCATTAAAGGGTTGGGCCCAGCATCTTTAACACAAGTTGTCTTGGCAACTTAGTAAGGGTGCTGATGTCACCACATCATTGTATATTACTTTAAGCTGTATGTAATAAATGTATTTAATGTAAAATGTAAAACTTGATGCAAAAAAAAGTATTTAATTCATTAAACCCCGAGCAAACGCCGGCGTTCGTTTGCTCATTGTCTTTCTATTGTGTCTCTAATTACGTTACTCGAAAGGTCTGCAGATAATTAGGTATAAAAACATTCGTGATTTACTATTATAAACTACACCTGCAGCTCAGTTCGCCACGGGTAATTTCTGAATAGTAAACTTGTGGTCCTAGAACGTGAATGGCAACTCAAAGACACAGGTTTGGTTTTAGTCAGTAAAAGTCTGACACCACACCCTCCCACTCCACTCGAAATCGAGAAGCCATTGGATGACTTTACACTTCAAAAAAAAAAAACACTCTTATTCACACACACAGTATCGTAATCTACTTACTTTATTGTGCACTATCATCATCAACTTAAATTTTCATATTCACCCTTTATTATTGTGTTCGGCTTAAAGTGTGACCAGACGCGAACAAGCCCATATAAAAAAAATGATCAGGTTTCGTTCGTCGCTTCAAAAATGATACTACATCATTTTTCATGTCAATTTAGCATGCGAAAAAATGCCTCGTCAAAAAATTGCCTTCGAAAATGGGTAGCATGATTATAATTTTTGTTGCTTTCAAAACTTTAAGCCATTCAACTCACTCCACCAAAAGCTACGGGCATTAAAACCTGCTTAAATGTGCATAACTTATCACAACATTCATGTGCAAATACGACCCATTTTCACAACGATAAAATACATATTTATCGATTCAACTGTACCTACCCTCAAATATGATTCAACAGAGACACACTTCAAAAATTTACATAAGCGACATTTTAATATTCATCTTGGTCCTAAGTGTTGACACATTATGCAGTGAAATTTTCGTCGAAATTATAATCCTAAAAAACATTGTACAACTTAAAAAGGTAAGTAAGTGTTGCCAAGTTACCACTTTACGACGATGCCTCTTAATGAAAATGAAAGTCTCGTCGAGTTTATTTTCATTCTACCCCCGGATTAACCTCTGTTGGAACGTAGAACGGGGAATCGTAGCAAAGCAAATACTAGCCATGTGTGTGCAAATATTGTGCCCTTTTTGCCAGTCCCTACGGATGGTCTATTGTTTGGCCAAAGAACTTGGGGTCTTTTGGTTAAATACTACGTATTTTTGTATTGCGGTGTCTTTGTTTTAGTTAGCCGTATCTACCCCTTTAGTCTATTTTACCCTTGAGGGATGGAGTGTCTAGTTTATCCTACGTATTTGCTCAGCTCGACGCTAAGTTAGATGTTAGTTTTAATAATTATACTGCTCAAGTTTCTGACAGAAATTATTCTAATATTTCTATCCCTAGTGTATAGTCATTGAAGAGAGCAAGATAGTTTATCTGATGTATAGACAACCATGACTTGCGAAAATAAAATCGTAACTATAATTACAAAAACGCAAATTGCAATTTAAAATGACGTCGCAATAAACATTTGTGCTATATGTAAATAGTTGATATGAGTAATGACTCTGCTGGGACCAGCGTTGCGCGCTTGTTGAACTAATGTTGAATCAACCTACATTTTGCTGACTTAGTTTAATGTTCCTCTATTGATATTTGCTGATAAGTCCGTGTTACTCGGATTAGTTTCTAGATGGTATAGAACTATTTCCAATAGATTTACGCTAGTCAATCAATATATTCGAATTAGGATTATAATATAGATTTATGACTACCACTCCGATCGACTCAAGCTGAAACTTAAGGGACTTAATACTCTCTAAGATCCTGGATTGAGAATCCAATTCTAATTTAATCCAAGGATAATAGTAATCGAAATATATTTTCGTAATAACTCTCCTTTTCTTTAATTGAAATATTGCTAAGAATCCCGGGAAGTCCTACCAACACGGAGATATTTAATATTGCTCTGCATTTCATTTCGAAAATGAATTTTCGTATTGTGATTCCATTCAAGTTCTAAAATTTAATCATAACAATTGAATTTATTGTTTTCTTTATTATTAATAAAGGAATTTTTATGAAAATTCAATTTCCTGGGATCTTTTGTTTTAATTTTGTCATGGCCTTTTATTGATCAGTTTTATATTAGTAACGTTTGCCGAAGTCGTTTTGTCTATGGACTGCCTTAACATACCCTAATTCCTCCGTGACTCAGAAAGCATTCCACCTGTCATTTTCAGACCTTTGACAGAGAAGTCAGGAAATCGAACACTAGTCTTGCTGAGGTACAGTGCTCACTCTAGACGACTATCTCACCTGATGATGACCCTTCTACAAACTTTCGCCTTTAAAATGGTACCAGCTGCTACCACCGACTTGGCCTAAAAAAAATTTAATTGACACATGGGAATATAACCCAAGTAAACATATTCCTGGAATAAAAAGTATCTGCAGTTCCAGGATATGGTCCAACTGTGTGCCAAATGTCATCCAAATCCATCCGAACGTGAAAAAGTATCAAACACTTAGTTTTGCTTTCATTATAATATTATGTGTGATTAATTTTTTCTCTTTGCCTTCAGCACAGCACACTATGTAGAAATTTTATTTACGCCAGAATTTTTAGTTCTGAACTCGGTACTCTTCTTTACAAAGGAACGCGTTTCAGAACAGGTCTATCAAAACTTAGACCACTAACTCAACTGAAACCACAAAAAAAACTAACTTTCACAGACCCAGGTTTACCTTGAAGCCACAATTTTAATCAAAGCAGAACAATATCTAGGATATTCTTTATATTTTTCGTCAATTCTTAGATGTCGTCTACAAAATGGGATGGGTTTGGGGACCGTAAAGACAAATAAGTCCGATTTACAGTCAGGTACAGTCTGAATATAAGAGATACAGGAAAATAGGAAATCTGCATGAGTGATTTAGATATCATTATTGGTAAGCCCCTTGGAACGATATTTATTTGACTTTTGAGGGGAGGAACCGGGATTGATATTAGTGTACTTTTTGGGTTTTGAAAGGACTTTAACAGCAATAAATAAGTCTGGTTTACGACAATTCACGCGCCCTTTATACTAGTAATATACCTCTGTAGCATATTGCTCTCAAAATAAATGAACGAGGGGCCGAAAGGTACTCGAGTGGCGACCAAGTCCCAGAAGACGCAGCGTTGGAAGGCCTCCCATAAGTTAGATCGATGAACTGGTGATCACACTTTTTGGAGCAGCAGTAGACGTCTTTCATCTATTCTGAAATAATGACCGCTGACAGCAAATAGTTGACAGTTGACAGCTGTTACTTTAGTTTACACAGCCAAATGACGTAATAACATGGTGGCTACTATTTCATGGGGATAAAGATCAGATAACAAAAACTGAAAACTGAATTGAATTTTAAAATTTATTTTGATTTTGTTTTTTTTAACTAAAACTAACACTTACCGACTGTAAAATGCAGTCGGTAAGTGTAAGCTGTCTTAATAATATATTTTTAGATTTTTTCTCATAACTAGAGTTAAATGCACACACATATGGATACACTTTTGTTCAATTCTTATTGGAATTATAATCCTAACATTTTGTTATGTAGGTACTTGTATATATTTTTTCTTCATTGTTGTTTTTCTTGGTTCTTTTAACTTAAATATTCCACGTGTTTATATAAATAATATCTATTTAAAACAAGGACAACTGTAACAAGGGTTCTGCCAATGTTTCCGAGATAGGATTCCATGAAAAGTTAAATTGTTTCGCAACCCAACCGCGAAAAAACAAGGGTAACAGAAATAATATGCCAAAAATATCTAGGTAGGTAGGTAGGCAGGCACACAATCCCGGAAATATCTTTTCGCGTTCTACGGGGTGAACCCTTAGCCTGAAATGTATTAGGGAAGGTGACGGCAAGAAATGTTAACAAACTCTTAAGAGCGGAATTAACCAATAAAACTAATCGCGTTTTAACGTTTGGCTCGCATAATTGCGTTTAGCCGCTGTCACTAGTGTCACTTTTAAAAAATATAACAAAAAAAAATACAGACAAGTGACACTAGTGACAGCGGCTAAACGCGATTAGTTTTATTGGTGAATGCCGCCATTAGTCTTTACTATAAACTAGTTTTATCTTTCATTGATAGCAAAAAAACCTTTTTTTCTAAACATTTTTTCAATAAATATGCAAAAATACAAACAAAACAAAATCAAAATTTTTAGGGAAAAAGGACGAGATATAACAGTAAGTATTTAACCATTTTTTTTTCTATGGCGGTCATATGGGCGTGATGGACTTTCAAAGATGATCAAAGTCCATGTTGGGCTTTTCTTTTTAATTATTATCAGATTTGAAGTTTTATAACTTCATCGTTAATGAAAATTCTTCATCATCATCATCTTCCTGCCCTTGTCCCGTTTTATTTGGGGTCGGCACATACGTTTTTTTCTTCCTTTCTGTCCTTTCACTCGTCACGCTATCACTAACTCCCTTTTCTTTCATATCACTTCTCACACAATCCACCCATCTTTTCTTTGGCCTCCGTCTCTCTCTCCATCCATCCACATGCAAATTCATAATAGGTTAGTGAAAATTCTTAATATTCTTAAAAATCAAATTCGTTAGTTTATTGTTAGGTTACCAGTGGTAATAAGTTTTTTACTTAGTATCAAAAAGTGTGTATTGATGTTACCTCTATCCTTTATTATGATATTGCTGGTGGTAAACCTACTATTAGTTAACTAGTTTCTACTATTGGCTTCACCTGAGCGAAATTGCTTGTATCCCCTAGAGAACCTACTAAAGGTACCTGGTTATAAATTTCTACCCAAAATCCTGGTAACGGTCCCAACGAAGGAACAGGAGTGGGTTTTTAGTCAGTAAAAGTCTGACACTATCTCCCACCCCGCCCGAGAGCGAGGGACGTCATTGGGTGATTTTCCCACAGAAAAAAAAACCCCGTGAGTCCAGTTTATCCCAAATCCTTCCAGTCGTTAAACATTGATTGATTACCACTAATTAATCATCACTTTGCTGTCCTTGTCCCATATTACTTGAGGTCGTCGCAACTTATTTTTTCCTTCAATTCTATCCTGTCAGCGGTCACGCTATTAATTACTCCCCTTTTTCTTTTATATCACTCCTCACACAATCCATCCAACTTTTCTTTGACCTCCATCTCCCTGTCCACCTATCCACATGCGTTTCATCCCTCCTCTTCACATGACCATACCAACTAACAAGATAAACAATTCCCTTTCATCTTTTCAGTCACTGGTGCCACTTTCAAACTTCCTCTAATGTGCTTATTTCTCACTTTATCCATTCTCGTTGCCACTAATTAAATTCTCTGTAATTATATCTCCCCGGAACAATAGAATTACCACATCAGTGATCTCAAAACCACATACTGTCATCGCAGTAAATGCTAAATTCGGACAATTCTGAACACCACCGATTCTGAGTACTGCTTCCCTCTCTAACATTATCTGCAATCAGCGTCACACACGTGTTTAGCACGTGTTTACATTATTAGCCACAAGTGTTGACCAGACTACAAAGACCCCCGAGCCTTGATAACACAATATTTTTTTCTTTTGTTAATTGAACAGAGCAAGGGATGGGAGGGCCAACTGTACTGGTCCTTCGGTACCCTATGCTTTTAGGTGTCATATGCCAATGTCACACTTTCGCTGTATTGTGTGTGATATTATGATCCTTATGAGTTTTCTTACCTCCAGGGGATTAAGTAAAATTTTGTACCAAAATGTTTTATCCTTTACAAAATAATTGGATGAAAGAAAAAAAAACTTGATAGTGTATAACTAACCATGAAATGAGGGGAATCAGAGTAACGAGTAATCGTGATGTCGTGAGTTCTAAACCGGGTGCGGATCAGGTTTTTTGTAATACATTATTCGATACATCACTCCTCCAAGGGGTGAAGTACTCGTACAAAACATTGGTAAAAAACACTACAACAGTATAAAAAAGTCTTTGTTACATAAACAGGAAAGATTTGTTTGATGGCCTAGAAAGATACGAAGTTTTTACGAATTCCTCACAAAGGAATTTAGAAGCTGCCGTAAAAAAACGACGCATTCAAACGCATAGAATTGAAAACGACAATTTGAAATTTTGAATCTCGAACTACGTTACAGGCTCAAAACAAAAAGTTCGCCTAACGGTCTAGACGTTTTTTTTTTAATTTGCAGCTTAGTGCAAGATCAAACTCCAAATACAAAAATACTATTTCACAACTACCCTATTTTCGTCGTCAAAAACAGTCAAAGCTTTGACCCGAAAACTGTAAAAGCCTATCACCAGTTAGGAGTCAGCTACGAAGGCCCATAGGCGTGGTCCAATGTGGAAATTGCATTTCACTACCCTTTGTCGAGGGGTTTTTTGTTTACCCACTCAGGTGTTGATTCGACTCACAACTGGGCTGTAGTTGGCGCGTGTGGGAGTAATCCTTGTTGATTAATTTACTGTTGATTGTCGTCGCTAATTAAGCCACTGATTCTAACTAAATGGGTAGAATCAATAGGTTCGGCGTTTAGCTGTCTAAAAGCGGCGTGAATTAATACATTTTTCAATTTCGTCAATATGTTTTGTTTATTTAGAATGTCTGGTTTTATATGACTTGTTTGTAGTTTCTTTTCAGACTCAGCCATACGACTAAATAGCAATTTTGGCGTCAATGAAAATAGAAAACATCTTTAAAGTCAAAGGTATAACCGATATAACAAAATGCTTACCCACAATTCGTATCAAAAGACCAAACAGAAAATCAATGCGTATCGATATCAAAGAAACGCATACTCTACAAGATTAAACAAAAATAAAATCGTATGCTTTATATGGTTCAGTATGCAATGGAGCGTGGAACGTGGACGCCAATTATTGGAGCCGCTGGATTTACGTCGCGTCACTTTTCTGGTCGGTGATTGACTGACATCGGCCATCTTTTTTTTTTTCATTTTGTTAACTAGTACCATCCCTGTGTAGCAGAGAACTTGCTATTATTAAATTGTTAAAAAAAGGTTGGTCTAAGTTGTCTTTCTAGAATGATTTGTAGTGTAATTTGTTAGTTATGTTCTAAAGTAATTAATGAATCAGTTTGGTCCTTTGATCCTGCAACGAGACAAGTTAATTTCGCTACATTTGTGTCCCTACAAAACCGACCCTGTCATCAAAAGAAAAAGGGACACTATTTTACATAACGAAGTCTTTCATCTCAATCGATTTATCTGCCCTTGATACCGATTGATAAAAAGGCCTCCGCTAATGGGGTTTCGTAACCCTGAAATAATACCTATACACTCGACGTTGCCTGTGTAAAGTGGCGTGAATATATTTGAAGGCAGTATTCAGCAGACACGTCTCAATCCTAGCCGGTAAGACGGAAATCATTTACGCCAATATCCCCCTCGCCCCTCCAATCTTGGGTGATTTAAAGAGGGGAGAAGTACTCCAGTAAATATCGATTTTCTTAGGTAAATATTTACCTCGTTTATTCCCTTTTTTAGTCGTCGTTATGAAATTGTTATTGAGGCATAAAAGTTGAGTTAAGATGAGGCGTTTAAATGCCTATATAAAGTTGAAACTGGGGATGAAGACATTTTTTGGTGGTCTTTATAAAAAGCTTTCGATGTTTATTAAAAATATGTTTTGTGTGATATTTTAATTGAAATCCTCAATTACATAGTATGTTAGCAGTCTTTAAATAAATATATACGTTAAGAACCTCATCAAAACGAAAGCATACTTAACAAGAAAAAAAGCCTAACATTTATCTCATTTTTTTTCATGTCGGACATTTACACTTGGGGATATTTTTAAGAAGAAAAAAACTTCTCAAAGGCATGAAAACGGAAATAGACGCACAAAGCGGCGATGTAACGAGTGGGCTAGCTCTCATTACTGCTGCTACAAAGATGTACAATTTTGCACGGAAATGACTCGGACGGTTATAGAGAGTTTCGCCCCTCGAAACTTTGTATCGTGAAGGGCAAGCAGAACTCAATTTGTTCCAGAAATTGAGATAGTGTCAGTGGCTCTGATTTTAATACGTTTTCGTCTAAATAACTCGTTGTTTGTTACATTTCAGGCCTTTTTATGACTGCGTATGAAGGCATTAATTTTAGTATCCAATATGTTTTATAACATAGACATAAAACTGCTTCATTTTAGGTCTTGGCAATCCAGTACCTAGCGAGATCCAATTTTAGTCCAAATTCCAAGGACCAAATTCTATTTTTTACAAAGCTGACGATATTGTGCTACACCCGTGGGGAAAAAAGGCCCAAGGATCTGAATCTGGGGTATACCATTGCCCATCTGTAAGATCGCGCCAAGTAAAGGATACTGGATTGCGTTTAAACATTATCTCACCTGATATAAGCGATGAATTGAGTAACTTTGGAGCACATATGTCTAGAAGTAACCCATTTACTCTAGACTTAAGCAATACACCTTTAAACATAAAACCTACATACAAATATTAACACATACATAAACCCGCTTTTAACATAGGTAGTGCCGGGTGTTTAAATATCTTATGATCTTAGTGAATGTATCCGAACGGGCTTGCCAGACGTGACACGAGCGCACCTGTCGACCATTCTCCTTTGGATGCCAATGTTGTAAGTATATATTAATTTATCGATGATACTACTAACATCTGTTGCTAAAGAATGGTCTTTTAACATTGTAAAATGTACCTAATGGTCACGAAAAGGATGATAGGTAACATTAATTTGTAATTTTAGCTATCCGGCTCGAAGGACCAAAAAATTTGATGCATTAAAAGTGTGTAATGTGTGTTGTAATCTATTATATCGAGACCCAAATGGTTTAAAAAGGATTTTGGTAACTATTGTTAAGATTTCGATTACCCTTGAGTTTTATTCTTGGCGTGTTATACAGAATTGACAAATCAGATTCAGACAACTGTCAAAAACTACAAGTCATCACTCTCAAACGTATTTTGTTCTAAACGACTTTAACCTATCCAAATCATAATAGATCCAGGGTTTCTGCTTGGATAGAGACAGCGAAATGTCACCCAAAGACATTGTTTCCGAGGGCCGATGCAAATTGGGGCACAGTTCAGCTCATATTGACTCGTTATTATTGGGCACTCGTTTAAGGGCAAAGGAAACCAAATATAAACTAAGCAATTGACTGAAAATTGGATACTTTATTGTATGGCTGTTTGTACTAATTAGGAAATAAATAAAATAACGTAGCGTTGGAAGGCCTCCTACAAGGTGGACCGATGACTTGTTAATGGAGTCCGATGGATGCGAGACGCATAGTACCGTTCATTGTGGCGACACTTGGGGGAGGCCTATGTCCAGCAGTGAAGTCATTCGGCTGAAATGATGATGATGAAATAAAATTAAAAAAAACCTTACAATTCAGTCAATAAGTAATTATACAGTTATTATCTCAAAATAGATTAAATTATATAAATTAGTGTGATATGAAAGCAAAAGAAAGTAATAGTAATAAGCATGACGGGTGACAGGATAGAATGGAAGAAAAAAGCGTGTTGCGCCGACCCCAAATAAAACGGGACATGGGCAGGAAGATGATGATGATGATTTGGTTACATAAAATCTCTTCTCTAAGTACTATAATAATTTTGCCAATCATTATTTCAATTACAATATAAATTATCACATTTAATTACATAGTAAATTCGTACATGTCAATAATTAAAATTGTATAATATAAAAATAAAATAATAAAGATTTAATCGATTATTACATTAAAATAAAAATAAATAACATTATAAATCGATGCTTGAAATAAAAAGTATGTAACATAATTTGTATTAATAATCTATAAAAAATAAATATTGAAATAGCAGGCATGAATCACTCACCATTTTAAGTGTAAGAAATAATAGTAAGTATATTATAATAATTGATTAGGAAATAATAGTTAGGTTAGGTTAAAAGTTAAAAAAAGGTGAAAGGGAATCGTGTATCTTGGTATGGTCATGTGAAGAGGAGGGATGAAGCACATGTTACTAAAAGAGTTATGAATTTACATGTGGATGGATGGAGAGGGAGAAGGAGGCCAAAGAAAACATGGATGGATTGTGTAAGAAGTGATATGAGAGAAAAGGGAGTTAGTGATAGCGTGACGAGTGACAGGACAGAATGGAAGAAAAAAACGTACAAGGGCAGGAAGAACATAGGAAATAATAGTTAGGAAATTGAGTAATTATTTTATCCTTTGGAAATCAGATAGCTGAAAAGACTCGATTGAAATAAATTTTCTTTCTCTAAATATTAAGTAGATTGATTTTTCCTAATTGAATTTCTGTTTTCATGAAGACAGGAAAATATATCAATGAACCAATTAATAATTAAGTCTTTCAGAGATGGAAACTGTATAAAAATTGTATTATCAAAAGGCCAATAAGAACTAATATTGGTATTGAGATCGGCTGTGGGTGGAATAAGTCTTCTATCAGGAAAATTATTTTTTTCAGCAAGGCCGATATAAATTCTACTTTTGCGAGAAGAAACATAACATCAATTCGAAGAGTCCAGGTAGCCCACCTTCGCAGTACTTCGGAAACTTTTCTAATGGAATCCGAGAATGTTCCCAAAAGTTTATCGAAAAATTTTGACGAACAAAAAGTTCTCGAATGTATCATAAAAATTGTATATCTTATTATGGCAACATATATATATATACATACATATAATATATATATATATTTAGTTGTCTGGGCAGCGAAGTGTGATAGGTTTTTCATGTTAGCATTTATTTTGTTTTTGTTTGTAACTGTAGAGAAAATATGGTTTCGATGTTAACGAAAATGTGTGTGATTATTTATTTATTTGGAACTTTAGTTATTTTTGGTTTTTCACGTGACAGTAGTTTTTATCAGTGTTATTTTCTTTTTGAGAAACTAGAAGTTTTTGTAATATTTTAGTCTCAAGTGTATTTTTTAAAGGTGCAGAGAAATGGCGTGTTAGACTTTTGCTTTACGTCCTTTACGTTACAGGATCACATTAACACTTTCTACCCATTCCGTAGCTTTATACATATAAAAAAATGTTTTTTTGTATATATAAAGCTACGGAATGGGCCTTCCGCCTACCGCCTTCCCGCTCCGCTCTAGAGCTGGAGAAGTCATTAGATGATTACCCACCCTAAAAAAACCTTTGTTGACTATTTTATAAAGGGTTAGTAAAGTAAGGACTAGCCGGTATGGTAGTTTTTTAATAGCATGGTAATTATCCGGTTTCAAACTTCAAGATACCCAAAAATATTATAGCTCCTCATTCAGGATACTGTTTCTCCATAAAAATATTTCCAATCTGATGTTATTCCTCAAAATTTGAGCCTAAACAGACAGCAGTAAATACGAAATTTGAACACATGTCGTTCGCTAGCTAAGCACGTCTCAGGATTCGAGCCGGTCGCCTAGATTGCTACATAGGGTTGGCAGTGTTGATTTGTAGGAAATCAACGAATCTATTTTAAACTAACTTCTTCAAAAATGAAGCTTTTTATTTAGAAGTGAGAATAGCTGTTAAGAAGCCCAATTAAGTCTATCTAATATACAGATTAGATAGATTTAATTATATAATAGATAGTTTGAATTATACAAATATTTTATACAGCGCGTAGTATTCCACGCGTGCCTCAAGGAGATGTCAGCAACCGTAGAGGCCTAGCAGGGCCGGAGCCTACTGGGGCCATGGGTGATGCTAAAGAGATTAAATTATCTTTATATCTATGGCCCTCCTTTCTTTATCAAAGTTGAGAATTCGAAGTCTACATTTTATTAAGAATATGTCAAAATTTAGCTTTAACCTTTCGAATACCGTAATTAGAGACACAATAGAAAGACAGTGACAGTACGTGTATTTGTCACCCAACTCCTGCTAAACGGCTTGACCGATTTGGATGAAATCTTGTGTGTATGTATGAGTGAGTCCCTGGATGGTTTGAAAATACAATTGAACCCGGTAGTCCGGTTCTTAATTGTTTTGGTTCTAACGAATAGCTTTTGTGCAGAACAACGTCTGTTGAGACCGCTAGTAGATCATATATTTTTTGACAATCGTTTCTGTTGAATAAATATGTTCCGGGTTACTGGTTTGCGATATATTCCGGGCGATAGTAATACAATATAAAAATTGCAGTATTGTCATTTTATTACCCTAAGAATTCTCGCCGTCCGGTAACCGTACAGACTGAGCCCAAGTCGTCGACGGCGCGTACTGTTCTATGCGCGCCTCAGGGAGATGTCAGGAAATCGTAGGGGCCCAGCAGGGTCGAAGCCTACTGGGGCCACGGGTAGTGTGAAAGCGAAACCCGGGGTCCTGGGATGAAGGCGAAGAAGGAACAGGAGTGGGTTTTTAGTCAGTAAAAGTCTGACACTATCTCCCGCTCCGCCCATGAGGATTTGTCATTAGATGATTTTCCTACGTAAAAAAAAAAACAGACTTAGAATTTTCGAATGCCACCTTAAGTAGTTAAAATATCACAAACGAACATACTGACAGGATAAAATGTACCTAATATTGTAGGACGTGATTTACTAAGTTTCATCGTTACCGTCGACATACCTACATTCATAGGGAAAAACAAACTTTTGCCTTTAAAGTATTGGTGTGATTTACCGCTATTATAAAAAAATATGATAATAATCTGTTACTGAATTTATAAAGCTACAAAAACCCGAAACATGTTTCGTCACTTTTACAATGAACACATATGTTATTCTTGCGGCCATGACGCATTCAATATTTATTTTTGTGCGTGAATTTACTACATACATTTTTTGTTCGCATTTGCTATTGAACGATTCAATTTTCAGCAGTTTTTTTTAGATATATTCTGAAGCAGGATTACCGGAAATATGTTAACTGTTTTTTTTTGTAAACAAAAATCGTGTTTTGAAAATGCTATTCGGATTTGAAAATTTATTTCGTTTTTAAAACAACTACGGAGCTTATCCAATATTACTACAAAAAGCTACAAAAATATTTGAATCACAAATAGAGATATAAATATAAACTTAATATTGATAACGCCTCCTCAAAATAGTATGAAATAATTAGTAATTTTGTTAAAAAGCAAATTACAATACATTGCACAAAAAATAAATAATTAAGTATTAAGTTTAAAAAATATGTTGTAGGTATATATCCTGAGATAACAAAACCAATTTTTTTTTTGTTTTATCATGATGTCACAGAAGTGCAGTAACAGTGTATACAGTTATAATGAGCGTATTTCGTCATCAAACTATAAAGTTAGGCCAGGGAAACAACAAAAAAAAATACCACGTCGACATCCTGCAAAGTTTTTGTCAAATAAAAAAAAAACAAAGGCAACAATTTTTTTTTTTAATTTTGGTACAGCCCTACTGCCGTCTTATCTCGACGACAGGTACGCTTGACGGGACACCGTCAATAGACAGGGCTCTATAGGCGTCTATGGATGTTTATAGACTTGCATCTATGTGGGTGTGCCAATCCCTATTCGTGATGTGCATAGGCTGTATACCTAGTATTGGAGTAATAAGAAGTGATCATTGAATTCAATCCGGGAGGTTTTATTTCCTATAATGGATATAGAAAAATCGTGTAATGGATCAATAAATTAATCAACCTAGCCTGTTGTAGCTGCAGTCCACAGCTGGGCATAGGACTCTCCCAACGCCACTATGTTTTTTTTATTGGTAAATCGCCAGATAACCCGTCCCACTCCGAGTGGAGAGACAGAGAGTGTTAAACTTTTACTGGCTAAACACTCAGTAGCCCTTTGCGTTCCTGGACCGCAGTTACTCTTTTGAACGAATCGCAGAACAGCCCCCCTAGCCAAGTTACAACCGTTTTGTTTCGATTCTCTTTTCATCGATCGCTTCGAGTCGGCCACGCCTCCTATTCCTTTTTTCTAACTACGTGACTGAGCATTAAGATGACATCACGGTGACGAAACTGTGGTAACTTGGCTAGGGGGGCAGGTGTTCGATAGGGCCGAAAAGTCCTGGGACCGCGTACTGGAAGACGCAGCGTTGGAAGGCCTTCGACAAGGTGGATCGATAAAATGGTGAGGGTCGCGGGAATCCGGTGGATGCAAGACGCACAGGACCGATCACTGTGACGACACTTGGGGGAAGCCTGTGTCCAAGGACGTCTTTCGACTGAAATGATGATTATGATGATGATGACTGTGAACGTTGTGCATACCTGTTAATGCCTTTTTTATGCAAAATTCCTTGTAAATATTGGTACATTTTATTTTGTAGATAAGTCGTTAGTGTTTTTTTTAAATAATAAACTAGAGCTTAACTGTGATGCCACCTGATTGTAAGCAGTGATGCAATCGTGTGTCTATATAAATAAAATAAAACTGTATTTTACTGGGTATATATTCACCTTAAAAGAACCCTTTATCAAACATATTACGCTGACTTATCAGCTTCTCACAACAGTTCCGATGCAAACCAATTTACTTCACATCATCAATTCTTCCACCAAACATATTTGACAAAACACCATAAAGAAAAACCCCTGAACACATGATATATTGAAAAACATACCCTATATAAGGGAAAAGCTTTAACGTTCCACAGAATTTCGTACCCATTATGATAGCGGATTTATTTCTTCAACTAAAATCGATTCCTTTCGTGGTATAATACATTATTCAGACCAGATTTTCGAAGCCTTTGAACGACACTGAGGATGACTTTCTCGTGCTATTTAGACTGTCTGCCTACTTAGGTTTACTATTATACTTTTCGTAGAATTATGGGAAAGATGTTATTTTATGGTTGCTTTGTGGTTACTTGCTATTTACGCTTATTTTAACCCAGTAATGAGGTTATGAGACGGCGCGAGACAAAAATGTTTGGAAGGACTCGAGTCTCCGCCTATGCCCAGTTGTGAGACAATAATGGCTATAAAAAAAAGGATATGTCCCTTTTCGAGAGAAGAAAATTGAAATTTTTTAACCAAGTCGATATTTTTTTTTTGGTGGAAACTTAATCTAATGTCGAATCTCTTGGGCGGAGCGTGAGATAGTGTCAGACTTATACTGAGTAAAACCCCACTCCTGTTCCCCTTTTTTTGCCTTCGTCTTTCACACTACCCGTGGCCCCAGTAGACTTCGACCCTGCTGGGCCCCTACGATTTGCTGATATATCCCTGAGGCGCGCGTGGAACAGTACGCGCCGTCGAGAACTTGGGCTCGGTCCGAATGGTTACCGGACGGTTCGCCGTCCGCAAGCCCGCGCCTACGGTGGCCGGTAATCGGGATCGGAATTCCGGCGGCTGGGGCGAAAGGACCGTTGCCTCGCACGGTCGGCCTCCTCGTTTGCTAGCATTACAAAAAGTCTATTAATGGTAAAGCTTATTAATAATGTATCTTAATATCGACTATTTATTAACCTTAATCAGCCTTCTAATGTTCTCACTGCTGGGGCTTAGACCTCTCTAGCTAAGGAAAGCGGGTTCAGTAGATACGTGTAGATGGATGTCACATGCTACAAATTTTAGATAGAACCTAAAAATCGAAGACAGGCCATTTCCTCTTGATGTTTTCCTTCATTGTTTTGAGAGATGTGGTGATGAAATAAATTACACAAAGTAATGCGCCTTTTTGGATTTGAACCCGTGACCCACTACTCGTAAGTCAGGGCCGTTACCAATGGGCCACCACAGCTCGATGCTTTTTGTATTAAAAAGAAATAATACATTTAAGTAATTTATTAATTTCTAAACAACCATTTATGTTACCACAATCAATCTAGATAAACACATACGCATCCGTCTCAAGATGTATACATATGTAGATACATGTACATATAATGTATATGTATATACTGTGCATAGCCGGATAGCGACAAGCTCAGGTGATTAAGTTCCGTTCTGCCAACGTTGAGATAAATGACAAATACCTAATCAGTCGACTGTTATGCCTGATGTTGTATTGTTTGTGGGGTGGGCAGAATTTGTAGCTGCACATAGGTTGAAAACATTGGATAGATAGATATACTCTTCATGGTACACTATAAAAATTGCAGTAGAAGCTTAAAATTAATACAGTGTAACTAGAGACTGGCCTGTTGGTTTAGTGGTTAGTATGTCACCGCTATCCGGGCACGGTGTGTCCCACGGCTGGGCAAAGGCCTCCCCTATCTCGTACCAATCCTCTCTGTCTGTCTGTCAATGGTCTCGTACTAGAGTTGTGGTAGAATGACAATATCGACCTTAAAAAGCAATGACTGCACAATGACGTTCTAATGGTAGGTCACTAATCAAAGGAATTGTCAAAATGTTAGCAGATTAACATTCTATGCCACATCAGTCGTTTTTTTTTTTGGTTGACCATTGGAAAGTCATAATGACGCCATTATATTAGTAGATTACCAAACTTGTCAAAATCAACAATTATGAAATCAATGATATACCATTCTGACCCTATTGTTATAGCAGACTTGATGCCCTGATCGTCACACTACCTTCTCTACGGTCGGCTTCGAAATCATTTTATCAACAAAAAATTATACCACCTACAAAATCATCAAATCTATACAACATCACAATCATATCAATCATACACAATCTAATACCTATTTTGTGAAAAACATAAAAATCTCGTGTAAAAACAGAAGCGACATTCCACTATTATGTACCTATACACAAATGGGGTAAATTAGAATGTTGCTCGAGACACCGAGATCCCCAGCAAAATTGCTCCTAGATCATCATGAATAAAAAAATAAAAAAAGGCTTTACAAAAAACCTACCGAAGCATGGCCCCCACTCCAGATTAAACGTACATTCAGCAATATTTTTCACAAAGGATACCTTGATCCCTAACAAGTGGGGGTAAGCCTTTCTGCCCCGATTTTCATAACCGTTCGCTCTTGGAAATTGAAATTGCAGTTAAATGAAATAGAGGTAGGATCGGTTTTGTAGAATGGCGAGTCCGAAATTTTAATGCAGAGGTTATATTTTGGGGGTCGTGTTAATTACATTTAATGTTATCCATGTTATTTACAAGTGGATGGATGGAGAGGGAGGTCAAAGAAAAGATGGATGGTGTGAGAAGTGATTTGAAAGAAAAGGAGTTAGTGATAGCGTGACTGGTGTCACGAAAAAACGTGTTCCGCCAAACTTAAGTAACATGGGACATGGTCAGGAAGCTGATGATGATCTTTTAATACCTGAAGTTCCTACGTTAGTAACTTCTATAACAGTACGCACGTTTGTCAAAGATCATGAAATCGTTTTTCCAACTAAACCATTTGTTATTTATAAAAAAAACTAGCTTCTGCCACCGGCTTCGCCCTCGTAAAATGCCACCAACCATGGAGTTTCTTGCCGGTTCTTCTCCATAGGAAACGACCAATTTGGAACCTGCTTCTGACGTTTTACATGTGCCCATGTAGGCCTATGTGAAATAAAAAAACTTTGACTTTGTAAAAGTAGGTTTTTCCATACAAACTTATGAATCCCGTTTCATCCCCTTAGGGGTGGCGTTTCATAAAATCCGTTCTTAGCGGATGTCTATACCCTATAAGGAACCTACCTGAAAAAATTTAAATTTGTAGGTGTTATAGTTTCTGAGATTTCGTGATTAATCAGTGAGTGGTATTTCGCTTTTATACAAATATATAGATTAGTTGGAGAATTCTCAGCAAGCTGATTTAAAAATCACATCCAATCGTTAATCACTACGACAAATCTATTCCCATGTTGAAACTTCAACATTAAATATTTGCGTCTACACAAGGAGCAAATAAAACAAAGACAAGCCATCTGGGACTGGCAGTGATATCGATATCTACCGCTCGCTATATTTCGCGTCCGATAAAACTCGAGTGTGTTGACAATAGGCCGCATAAGCTTTCATTTCGATATTAATATTGCCGAGTTGAAAACTCGCCGATGGGGTTTTTTTTATTGAAAACTTTTTGTGGCGTCAATGGTGTCTGGTCAGTGAACTTCGATTACAATGTTACAGGGAAATTAAAATATGTACTCTTGTTGTTTACTCTCGAATAATTGGTATATATGTTCAAATAGCAAAGGAAATGTGATCAGAATTAATTAGATTTTGGTCAGGAATTGATGGTTCTTGAATACTTTGAAACCAGCCGCAGGGACCAATGTTTCACATCTTAAAGTTTACTGAATAATCTTTAGTTACCTTTTAATTTCACTTTTTTATTATGATTACTTTTATTGTGCTTTTGGGTACAATATTGACTGGTTTACACTGTCCTTTCATAATATCTATCAATACTATATATATAATATGGGAATATTGTAAGATAAAACATTTTTTTTAAAAGAGTAACCATGGAGTTTCTTGCCAGTTCTTCTCCATAGGAAACGACCAATTTGGAACTGTGCACTAGCTTCTGACGTTTTATAAGTGCCCATGTAGGCCTATGTGAAATAAAAATATTTGATTTTTAGACCCAGATAACTTTGAGTGGGATAAAAATAAATGAAAAAGTTATCGATTTCTTATTCAGACCTCGATCTACATACATTAACAGTTTCATTAATAGGATAGTACAGAATATAAAATCAGAAATTACAACTTTCCAAATTCCAACCTTATAAAATTTTAGCTTGGAATAATTATGAAGTTCCTTAGAAATATACGAGAACGCTCAGCAAAAATCTATAAAGACCAAACCAAGAGCGAGAGAGACGAGACTTATTTCTGGACTTTGAAACAATGGGCAATTAACTTAGGACATTATAAGAGTAAATTTAATCTATTGTGACTGGTAATTAGTGAGCTTTAAGTCGTTAAAACAATACTTTTACGGTTCAGTACACAAGTTAGCGAAGCTTTTATTTCTGTGAAATTAGACGTAAACATCTACTAATTTCCTGTGCTAAAGTTAACATGTCAAACACCGTAATTGTCGCTACAAAATAACTTTTTGCACACAAAAAAATTACCATCATTTTGGATTTTTTGTAATTCTTCTTGACAAAAATATTTGGTGTTAAAAATTATTTTCACTTTAATGTTAGAATCCTCTACATTTAACAAAACAGCCCTGTCAAAGGTCAACACTCTGTTAACCTTGTTTAATAAAAAATAATTAGCGTTTTTAAAACATTAGCCAACGACTCACAATGAAAAAAAAATAACACAAAATAATTTGCCTTTTCACTAAGTGTCAGGGGTCGAAAGTGATTACGCCTGAACACCATAATTTAGGATGAAAGTTAGAAAAGATTCCGTCCAAAGAATTAAGGACAAAAGACCTTTTTCGGGCGGTTTACATAATAAAACAATGGATACCAACGGAACCCCGTTAGAAGCTAGGGCTGTCAGGACCAAAAAAGAATTAGGACCAAGTTTTGAAAAATGCTTCTCAATTTAAATTAAAACAAAACAACCGGTTAACATTAGTTTTTTTTTTAAAGCAGAGACAACAAACATAAGAACTTATTAATTTGGTCCTTCGAGCCATTAGGACCCAGGTAGCACATTTTTACGACAGCGGATACGCATATTTTGTATCAGAAGATGATCTCAGCCAAATGTGGCCAGCATACATAATTATTATCGCAGATTAAATTAAGGTTTGTGGCTGTGACTCACTGTAGAAATGAACGAAACAATAAATTTACTTTACGACCAGTTTTTGTTGAATTCTCTGATTTTATTCCGGTGATTTTTAGGTGATAATAATTTCTTGTTGACGTAATTTTCAAGTCTTTATTTTAACCCTCGGAAGGGTAATCTTTTATGGAAACACTTTTTTTTTGTATTTTAATTGTTTCCTAAGTGTTGTGTTCGCAGCCCTAGCATGTATACCGAATAATAATGCGTTATTTGACATGAATTATGTGAATTATTCGCTTTAAAGCGACTCCAACCGCGAAATTTTAATAATAAATTAAAACATCCTTTCAAAATGTAAATTTTTAATTAGTATTACGGTGGTATCCCTTTGGTGTTTCGTCCAGACTCTCATTGTGTTATGTTTGTTACTGGTGCTCAGTTTTGTTCAACTAGGGAAGTTATCGGACACGATAAACTGTTTTATCTGGTTTTTTTATTTTTATTTTTGATAGGCTCGCGTTTGACCACTATCTCACCTGATGGTAAGCGATGATGTGGCCGACGATGGAGCACGCTTGCCTAGAAGTAACCTATTCACTCTTGACTTAAAGACCCTCAGGTTGTAGCTTAGGATTTGCATTTGTATATTAACCACACAAAGTGACGGCCACTTTAAAAGTGTATTTGTCATTTAAAAACACTAAAAAAACAGGGTTCGTTAACCCAGACTTACAAAGGTATTTGTGATATATTTAATAACACTTTTACACGTCAATTTTTTTTATCAATATACTTTAAGTGAGGCCGGTGTTACCCAGCTAACACTGAGAAGAAACACTGAAAACAACTCAGAGATCAAAGTCTCTTTTAAAGTCAGAAAGCATGTAATGGTCAAATCATATGAGAATCGCCTGAGATGGTCTTTTGAGGAAAGAACTACACAGACTTAAATAAACCTGTTTAAAATGGTGACAGCTGAAAATATAAGCTTCAAAATATAACATACCTCTTTCTAATCAACGAACTAGCCTTTCCATAAAACTAATAACCGTTTTTCGCCTGTCCAAAACAGAGACGGGAGTAAAATTGTAATGTAGGCAGCAAGTTTATTCAGTCAAAACCCCCCTTAATTGCAATAAGTACCGCTAAGTGTCACTTCAAAACAAACAGTCCCCTAAATCGGTACCACCCAGTCCCATTAAACAACTCTTTGATCATCTACACTCCCAATATTAAGAATTTAATAATCGGGCATCTAAACAACAACATAATGTGTCAACAAACACAATCCTCAAACAAGTTAAAAGGAAATTCTGTTCTCCCCTTTTTCCCCCAATTGGTTCTTTGTTAGACAGAATCGATCCCCCATCACTTAATAATATTTCAATAAGAAAATCAGAATCACCCTTTCCGAATTTCTATTCACAGTACCATTTTAAGCTCATTGTCCCCAAAAGTACAGTCAGTGACGAAATTATTCATTAAATTTTAATATCGTCTTCCAATTTTTTATTTTGAGCTTCGAAAAGTATTTAAATGTCTTGTAAATAAATTACATTTTAACATTTATGGTAATATAATAAGTCTATTAAGGTCTCAATTGGTGAAATAATTTGGACCAAATCGATTTTAAATAGTAACCATATACATATTATAGGTAGCTAATTTGTATACAACACTTGGCAGAATGCTAATACTGCTTGTAGAACGTCTTAAATTCTTGTAATGTTCATGTTTGAATATATTTTCTTGTCTTTTGATATTTTAAGTCTGCATACATTATTCTAAGCTTGTTTTGTTCGTAAAATATGCGTGTTTCGCTTTATTTTTGAGCAAAGACATAAAATACAGTAATTCGTAATGAAGATTGAAACAAAGCATGCATTTGTGTTTGTCGTAACTTTGTATGTACACAAATTTATTCAAATTACATAGTCGGCTTTGAAAATAAAATTAATATTTCTGTTCTCATGAATTTTAGTTGTTAAAACTTAATTGCTTTTTACAAAACAAATGTTTCAAAGCTGAAAGAAGCTCGTAAGTGACATTTCTTTCTTAATTCAAGACTAATGAGATTGGAGGGACGGTTGTAAAATCATTTGGTTGGTACTATTACGAATGGAAATGGAAACATAACAAGCAAAATAAAATGGCAAACATTTTTCACTAACTCAATAAAAATCTTGTCAAAAATTTCAGCCGTCTATAAAGTCATCCCCTACACAATTATTGGTATAATAATGAAACATTATGACGGAGTCAAAGTTCGTAGATAAGGGGAGAAACACACCGAGCATAAATATATTATTCGAACACTTTAAACTGTCCTCCCAATGGGCAACTTCCTTAAATATTGCAGATTTATGCTAAACGCTAACGTAGACTGTGGCTTTTTTATGACCGCATAAAAACTTAATTCGAATTAACCCCCGGCGTAAGACGACTTTTACTTTTTACCCTTCTGGTCTTTTGAAAATGGTTTTCAGTTTTATATCATTGATGTAAATCTTTAAAACCTAATTATAGAGTTTTTTAATTCTACACAAGACAAAAACGAAGCGCGGCAAAATCATGTTTACCTATGAAGGCTGAAAAATGTAAGCTCCTATATTGTATTCAAAGTACAACTAGCCCGATAGGTAGTCGGAAAATATTAATCATAATCCACTAGCAGCCAATTACTACTGAAAGCATTGTAGAAGTACCTACTCATACAAAAAATATATATTTATAAACGACGAAAATACTAGTAATAAGCACTGGTTGTACCATGTTTCTCATGTAAGTGACTGTAGTCTTTTATAAGAATAAACTTTAAACACAATAGGAGCCTTTTTGGCCTCGCACAGGTCTTTTATTTTATCTTTAATATTGTTTTCTATTATTTTTAAGTTAAGTACTTATTTATAGATTAAGTAGTTACTTTTTATTTTATTGTTGTTTGTCTTGTGCGTGTCTCAAATAAATGTTTTTTTTCTTTCTTTTCTTTCTTTCACAATTATAATCTTTAAACTGCAAAAAAATACTGATGCAAAAAGGACTTTTCACTCACAAGATGGATGGTTTTTTACTAGTATCAAGATCAAGATTGAAAACGAAATAAAATGGTCCCTATTTCAATTAAAATGGGTACCTACGTACATTTATCTTCGGTCATTCTTCAATCTTATTTCATTCACAAATCATAGAGAGAATGAATAGTCATTCCAGTCCTAGCATTTCTCATAAAAATTAAATCGTTCACTCATTTTCTTCTGTGCAATTGAAATCTTAAAACATTATTCTAAGATTAACGCAAAAACTTTATTGTTTAAATGGTTTTTCTAGAAATAATATTTTGGTTACTAGGAGTGAAAGTAATAGCCAAGCGATTAAGTAATGCTCATAAAGTCTTTCTTGAGCTTACATTTGCGAAATTAAATGTAAAAGTAATTTAGAGAAAATAAAAGTGATTTAAAATTATCAAAGCCTAAATCGTAGAAAGATTATAACATTCTTATAGTTATTTTTGGTAACTACTTAGTACAGTTTTAGTTAAACCTTAATAATTTGATCTTTATCTCTCAGAACTAAGAATCAAAGTCTGATCTCAAAATAAAAAATGATCCATTAAACCGTAGTTAATCTTCTTTTATGTCATTGTACATATAACTTTAAAACAGCTAGAGTAAAAATATCAACCTTACACTCAAACGCCAACACACTTAGTGTGAAAGTGAAACCCAGGGCCCGGGGATGAAGGCAAAGAAGGAACAGGGGTGGGTTTTTGCCAGTAAAAGTCTGACACTATCTCCCGCTACGCCCAAGAGCGGGATTTGTCATTAGATGACTTTCCTACCTAAAAAAAATACCACGATCTTGGTTTTATTTTTGTATTTTTATTATTATTTTAATTTTTATTTTCAAGCATGTGGTTCTTCTTTTTTTTTCACTTGTTGTTTGTAAATTGAATTTAAGGAAGGGTCACATCGACTTCGATAATTGACAGAATGGGAGAAGACACGGACTTCTGTAATACAGGGTTCTACCTAGCTCAGAAGTCGGGCTTCAAATTTTACAGTGTAAAATAATTGTTTGTGTCAATAAACTATTTGATTTGATTTGAAACAGCCCAGGAAGTGGCCACATGCTATAAATTATAAGTAGATGACTTATTTTTAGAAGACTACGAAGAAGAGTTTTATATAATGCGCAAAAGTATGTGATCCATTGCAGGAAACAGAATGAGCAAAATATATGGATTAATGCTACATAGATAGTGTGTTCAAAACATAATGCATTTTACGATAGAAAAAATCACGAAGATACCTGTAAAATCGATTAAAAACCTCGATATACATGCAATTATTCTGATTGTTTGTCAGATTATTCTACAACTAACGTTTTATCATTATAGTGTTTTAATATTATAATCAAATCGGTAGATTTTTATTAAATCGCTTAAATTTTTCATATTTAGCATGCTTTGTATCTGCGCATTTCTTTCTTTTGTATGCAGTCTGAGAGTGACCACACTTTAGGTCCTGTAGTCCTCTTAAGCTTAGTTTTTTTGTCAATTTACTGCATTACAAGGGTTACATATACATATGTACGTATATCTAAAACTACCTCTTGCCAGAAATTTTAGCCTTCATAAAAGTAGAAAATTATCCCAAGGAAACAACCTCCTTGGATATAAAAGTATCCTATATCCTATTCCAGGCCATGATCTATTCGAATGCCAAATATTATCCAAATCGGTTCAGTTGTTCAAACTTGAAGGAGCAACAAACATACACATACATGTATACATATCGCCTATTATAAAGGCAGTGGTCCTCAGATGTCCAAAACGCTCCCAAACTTTGAGGTCATAGACTAAAAAGATCAAAGGACCAAGAAACTACTTGACTGAACTCCGTCCTGCAAAAACCAATAGTCCTCAGTTAAGACTTCGTCTCTATTTAAATGTCCTGATTGAAATCCGAAGATTGAACACTCAGACGAAGTTACCATACCAAATTGGACTTAATTTTCTACCCGTTAAAGTTGAAAGTTGCTGTTAAGAGTTTAGATTTTCGTCTACCCTCGTCCAATGAATAATTCAAGTGACTCCTAATAAGTACAGTGGTGGGGATGTATGAATTTTGTCCTTTTCGTTTTTTTTTTTTTGGCTTAGATGAAAGGAATGATCGATGATGGGTAGGATGGGTTTCTATTGACATTGATGACTGTAATGATTTACTTGTATTCATTATTATTTCTATTATATCCTTACGTATCATAAAACAAAGTCCCCCATCGCGTCTGTATGTCTGCCTGTATGAACCCGAATAACTGTAAAACTACTGAACAGATTTTCATGCAGTTTTCACAAAGACAGAGTGATTTTTGAGAAAAGTTTTAAGTGTAATACATGTAGGTTATATTAGAGAAAACTGAATATTTTTAACACCCGTGCGAACCTGGGGCAGGTCGCTAGTAGCTGTCAGCGGCTTCGCCCGCATGAAATAAGGAAATTGTCCCAATTGATCATACCTGTGTGACAAATTTCATCAAATTTGATCATTATATCCGTACAGCCATTATAGCGTGAACATATAACGTACATACACACACACACACACTCTTACATTTTTCGCCTTTATAATAGTCTTCTGCGTATATTCTAAGTCATTTCCTCCACCCTCAATCAAATTGACTGAGAACTGAAGAACTTGTTATTTTTCATAAGAAGTTCTTACGAGGAAAAGCTCTCGAGTTGAGAGGACTGGTAGAAGATTCTGCTCAAAAGACTTAGAATATAGTTTGTCATTGCGACCGAGGCGGAATTTGCACGAGCCGTAGGCGAGTCTGTTATGGAGCCGAGGGCTGCAGTGACAAATTTGCACGTGTATCAAACGACTTTTTTCAATACACTTACGAAGAAATGAATAAACGGGGGTTGACCGGCGACTCGTGAGGGTCGACGCGCGCCCAGCCTGATACGATAAATGTAATGACATTGTGGCCGGGAGAGCACGCTCACTTTTCTGCACTAGTGCAGAAATCAGTCTATTGCATGACTAAAAGCGGTGAGATAAGAGCGGGTTTTCGAGTAAAAAAGTTTTTGCTGCATTATCCTTTCAGCTATGATTTAAAGACACATAGCCACATTTCATGTTTGTAAATCACGTTACATACCTCCTTCTCAGAAAGACATAGTCGGGCTCCGGGCTTTGATTATCTAGGTAGTCTTATTAAATTAGTAAGAAGGCCCTAATTGATACCCATCTCAAGTTACTAATTAAATGTCTGAATACTATTAAAGTATGTTGTTACAAGCTCGGTTTCAGCATGGATTATTGTTTCAATTTCAACCAAAACCTGTATTTTATTTTTATTATCTTCCGAACTGTCAAACGACAGTTGAGTTTTGATGTTGAAAAACGACGGCAGGTCTGTCGGAAAAGGGTGTGAGGTAATTTAAAAGTCATGATAACATTGGTAGGGATTAATTCTCCTGAATCGATATCTGAACACTGCCTTATTTTAAGAACATAGGGTAGGTAACTGAAGAAACTTTATTGTTATTTATATGCTCCCGTTTGACCACTATCTCACCTGATGGTGTAGTAGACGATGGAGCACGCTTGCCTTAAAATAACCTACTCACTCTTGACTTTAAGACCCTAGGTTGTAGCTATCAGAAAACACAGACTATAGCAGGGAATTCCACTCATTAGATGTACCCACAATTAATGAGGGTTTTTGTTTTTGGTGAAACGAGTTTTAGTCAGTAAAAGTCTGATACTCTCGACACCCAGAGCGGGAAAAGATATTTGATGAATTCTCACAAAAAAAAAGCGGTACTTTTTATTTAAAAACTTCACTTAGATCCCTAAGCTACATCTTATATATAAGTTTACTTATACTACAATCGTAACTAACAGCAACTTTTTTTTTTCCAGGTACGTACTTACTCGTACAACTCAGGTGCGGTAATCAACAAAGTTCTACACTCCGTGCAGTAAATTTAACAGTGGCAACACTGGCAACAAAAGAAGCTCGCAGCCGCCACCTAGCGGAGTGTTCTGTAAGTTTAGAAGTAGTATCACGAATAGCGAATTATAGAAGTCTTTAATGAAACGTTTTGGTGTAGTTATTTTAATTGAAAGATTGCGCAACTGGAAACATGTCAAGATGGTAGCTTGTGGTAAAGAATAATGCTAGAACTACACTGCGCACACGTGTGCCACGCTGATCTCGGCGCGTCGGTCTCCATACATTTTGTATGGACACTAGACTTGTAAAGCTACACTTGATCCACGCCACACGACGCCCTGCAACGTCGTTCTACTTACAAATCAGGCGTGTTACACGTGTGCGTCGGTCTAATGTAGCTCTAGGTTTTGCCGCTGGTTTTTCGCTGTCTAGTTTTATAAAAGACTAGCTGCTGCCAGCGGCATCGCCCGCGTGAAAATAGATTTCTCCATACCAATTTAGGATACCCGTTTCAACCCCTTAGGGGGTGAATTTTAGAAAATCCTCTCTTAGTGCTCGCCTACATCGTGAAAGGAAACCTTGTACAAAATTTCATGCTCCTAGTCCCAGTAGTTTCGGTTGTGCGTTGATATGTCAGTCAGTCAGTTTCTCCTTTTATAAATATATATAGATAATGTACCATGAAAATCTTTCCATTGTGACAGTTTAACAACATCCATTGCGTTATGAGAGAGGGATTTAATAAAAATCTAAATATGAGTGATTTCAGAGTAAAAGATATGTGTTATGCATGTAAGTACTTATATATCGAAATATTGGTATGAAAGCAGCGATGGTCTTTGCAACTACCATTACTGTTTTCGAGGTATATGTAGTCCTTTGATCTGAAATACAGTTCCCAATCTATCCTTCTGCATCTAACCATTTCGGAGTCGTCAGATAAATTACATTTATGTGAAGTTTTTATGCTTTATGCTTTACACTGTAGAATAGCAGTATTGACATGGAGAAGGAATAATGTGTATTTAAAGCGACATTAAATTATCTCAATGGTTCTGTAGAAAAATAAGCAATGAAAATTTCAAATAAAGCTATCAAAAAAATAAAATTAAACCCTATTTTCATAAATAAACAATACCATAAACTCTAAAGCAAAATTTTACGACTATTCCTTCAAAATTATTGCCCTATAAAACGTAACAAAAATAAATACATATTTTTTGAATGGCAACACCGAGCTGTCAAAGGCATATTCAGTCGTAAATCAATGGTAGTACTTGGTGGAACATTGGCGTTGTTTTATAAATATGGCGGTATATACGTTACGGAGTTTGCTGCGGATAATATAAACAGAAATACGAACGTGACCAATGTATTAGTTTCTGTTATATTGATTGTAAACAATCTTCGGTTTGGTTGGAGGAATGAGAGATCGTGCAAGTTATTTTTTATAATACCCACAGTGATTGTGTTTACTGCGATAAATCCATTTTCATGGTATAATTTGAACACATTGTTAGGGAATCTTTTGAAAAGAAATAGTTTTGCCACGAAATATGAGATCATTTATAGGTATTAGAAAAAACATTGACTGACAACATGCAAAAGTATATTAAGAATATTGGCATTGTTGATGCACAAAAAGAGTAACGGCATAATATTTTAATATCTTTAATTAAGAGGACACTTTCCGATACGTCTATCGTCAACGTGGATTAAAAGCCAATTGTTTCATCCAACGCAATATTTGGTAAAGAAACAACGCGTAAAAAGAAAAATGACGCCTGAACGCTCTATTGATATTCGGCAATTTCATCAGTCACTCGATTATTCCACAAAAATTGCTCCATTCTATGAAAATTTTTAAATCCTTAAAAGTTTTTGAAAAAAAAAATGACATTCTGAATTACAATTAAATTTAGGTAGATATAAATATACTTTCTTTATTTTTTAAATTAATGAGTAAATTATGAAGGGTCAAAGTTCTAGCAAAATAGCTGATTTTCAGACGTCTATACTGGATTAGTTTTACATAAATTTATGTTTTGATTTCAATAGAAACCTAGATAATGTCCACAAAATATCTGTGCTGGCAAAATGTCCAGAAAAATATGTGTACTAACGTCATAACCTCGTAAGAGCGGTTGGAAGTGTATTTTGGGTTGGGCGCTCTTAACAAATAGTAAGGTCTAAGGTCCAGCACTAAATTTTTTTTTTTATGGTTGGAAATGATCCAATGACTTCTCTCACTCTAGGGCGGAGTGCGAAAGCATATCAGATTTCTACTGACTAAAACCAAACCTATATTTCTTTTTTGCCTTGCGTTCCAGGACCTCGGGGTTCCCTTTCGGACTACCCATGGACCTAAATGATGATACGAATAGGAAAAGCAGAAGCCTGCGTACAATTTTTATTTGTGCAATAAAGCTTCGCAAGAAAAAACCGCATAATTCCATGCAACGCTTACTACATTAATGGTTCATGTATTAAATCCTCATATTATTTCGCAACGTACGTTTAGCAAGAAGAAGTGGGTAATAACACTCAATTATATACCGCAGATTATATTTCATACTTCTAAATATACCGCTGTTGTGTCCATTATGCTAATTCTGGTCTAGTTGACGTCACATCCTTAATCTGCAAAATGCTAGAATATATTATTATATGGGTATAATAACACTAGAGCGCTAATTTGGTCTTAAAACTGAAAATAGGTTTATTTATTTTTTAAGTTTTGGTTGGTCCTTTAAATACGTTTTAAGTAGACAGCTGTTGTTTTTCTTTTAATTTGTATTGTTGCAGTCCAAGTATTTGCAGTACTGAACTGTTAAAGATTATGCACATTGCTCGCAGAATAGATGGTCGATGGGGACGAAAGGTTCTGTATTGGCGACCACGTACCGGAAGACGCAGCGTTAGAAGGCCTCCAAGAAGGTGGACCGATTACCTGATGATGGTCGTGGGAATCCGATGGATGCGAGACGCACAGGACCGCTCATTATGATGACACTTGGGGGAGGCCTATGTCCAACAGTGGACGTCTTTCGGCTGAAATGATGATGATGATTTTGAGGTTAAGATTTTTAGGAGTCGAACAGTAAATTAACTTTTTATAATTTAACGAGCTGGCCTGGCAGAAGTTGTTCTACCCTAAAAGTGGCTTATCGTTAGAAAAGAATAATGAAAACCCGATTGCAGCGCCACCTACCAGGTTTAATTTTATTTTCAAACCATCCAGGCATCCACACAGCGTTATTTATTGAGATTCAAACTCACACTAAATATTAGTAGTAGGTATATATATATAGTGTATGTTGTTATTCTTGATTTCCCAAAACGAAATAATTTTGAACAGTCTTTCCTACATTTCAAGAAACTTTGAAACTAAACACGAGTTTTTATTACTATTACGTACATAATATACTAAAACAAAAGGCGTCGAAGTACTCTTCCACATTGCGGTCATCTGGGCATGCCAGAAACGTACCCTGAAGACTGGCACGTTTTATCATTACCACGTTGAACGGCAATGCTAATTATTTGGGTAAGAATGACCCAACCCTCTGGTCACGCGAAATGTCGATCAGTTGACGAAAAACATCTTTGAAAAGGTGACAAGTAAGTACTTGGACTCCATGACCCAAGCGTTTCGACCCCAAATGGTTTAAAACTGTAATCCTTAAATATAAAAGAAGAAACTGACTGATTGACATATCAACGCACAACCGAAACTACTAGGACTACGAGCTTGAAATTTTGCTCAGAGCTTCCTTTTATGACGTAGGCGAGCACTAAGAGAGGATTTTCCAATATTCACCCCCTAAGGGGATGAAACAGGTGTCCACGTATGGAGAAACCTACTTTCACGCGTGCCAAACCGCTGGCAGAAGCTGGTTTCCAATATAAAACATATCAAAAAGGGAAACCAAGCCAACAGCCAGAAAACTATAGAAATAAAATCCTTTTTGGTAATAGCATTGTATTGTTTGGTTCACTCTCGCATGACGCTCCTAGAATTGGGTCATAGTTGGCGCATAGTGCATGGATGTTTGTAGCTCGGAATACGCTTGTACGAAATTAATGTTGGTAATTGACTTTAGTTAACTATTAGATAAATTACATTATAATGCTCTAGTTTAGTATTTTGGACTAGTTTTTGGGAGTAGAAAGGATATGTAGCGATGTTTCGGGCTTGTGTGGCGGATTACAGCCCCATTTCCTTTCATAGTGAGGAGGCCTGAATCTTAGCAGTCGGAACATCATAACTTATAAGGCTGATAACACTATACTATGAGGTTTCTGATTGGGATGAGTTTCAACGGGTTGTGCGTCTTTTCTTGCTAACACCAGTGAATTAAGAAAAATATGATCTTTACAGAAATCTATTCACAAAAAGCCACGATAAGTACCGTAACCATTTTTTTATTTTTGGTGGTTATTTGAAATCAATACTCAGCGAGAGGTATAGTCAGATTTACTGACTAAAACCCACCTGTGTTCCTTCAGTTGCCTTTTGCGTTCCATGGCCTCGGTAACTCTTTCGAACAATCGTAATTTTTTTTTGGAGATTGTTTTCAAATCTAGAAACAACTGAAAGTAAAGTTTTTTGATCAGTAGAACTTAAAATGCTTAATTTAAAAAAAAACACGGGTAAGTGCAAGTCAAAGTCGTGCACTGAGGGTTCCGTACAAACTTATCTATGAAAACAGTTCAATTCCCGAATGGAGTTAAAAAGATTTTTCCGAATCGCAATTTATTTTTTGTGACGTAACTGCAAATTTACAGTTTTCAGATTTTTTCCTATACTGGTATTATGAGACCTTGCTTCATACCAAATTTCAGGATTCTAGGTCAACGGGAAGTGCCCTATGAATTTTTATTACCTTGAGAGTGTCGAAATACACGTTTTTTGCGACATAAACGGCCATATTATTATGGTTTTTTTTTTTTGTTAACTTTTTTTTTCTCAGCTTCAAGGGACCGCAGACCTGAGTATTTGGTTTTAATTTCAACTCGATACCTCCACGCGTTCCTAAGATAAAGGGTCTTGACAGATATACAGACGGACAACTAAGTGATCATAAAAGGGTTCTGCTTTTTCCTTTTAAGGTACAGAACCCTAAAAAATCATATCTATTTTTTTTAATTGACTAAACGGTTGTCTTGTGAAATTTCCACAAGCATACAACCTTTTTTATTTAATTATTTTTATTTTGAACTCACTTTTATAAATCAATCCAAAATTTAAAATTGACACCAAACAAGCTGTATAAAGCATAACACCAACTTAAAGAGGGCATTGTGTGAAAAAGCGTGTGCAATGACATAGCCACTCCAGAAAATATGACTCCAGTGCTACAATGGGTGGTAGGAAACTGGGTCAGGAGCCAGCTACTCAGCACCATGGTGGAGGTGCAACTTTGTTTTTATTCACGATTGCTGCAAACTGTTTTTGCCTGCCCCACATATTTTTTAGGTTAATTGGATTGTATGAGGTGTTCCAGGAAATGGAGTGTTTCGAGGATTTTCATAATTTAGTGTTTTTTTGAACGTGATGTGGCGGAGAATGATAAATGCATTACTAAATTGAAATAACTTGTATTTTTTACTCCAATTCTACGGGGTTTTTGCGTTGTGGTTTGTGATATGTTTTTACTAGGGTCCTACACTATTTGAGGGCAAAAACGGACATCCCTATCTTATTTATTTAGGGGCTTACACAGAGAGTATGACTTAATTTAAGCATCATGTAAAGAGCTTGAGAAAGGAAGGTTGAATACCTTCCTTATTGACATAGAGTTTTTTAGTTTTGTTTAATGAAACCATTTTGTTTTTGAACTGAGAAATCTTTTAATGATTTCTCCAGCTCTAGGGTGGAGTGGAGCAGTTGTTTGTGAAGCTCAGATTTAATTCATATAAATCATTTTCGATGGCCTGATGAGGTTCGCGGGAAACCGATGTATGTGAGACGTACAGGACCGGTCATTGTGGTGACACATGGGGGAGGCCTAGGTCCAGCTGTGGATGATGATAATGATGTTGAGGATAATGACGATGATGATAATGATTAAGATTGTTAAGCTAAATGATAGCTTTTAACATATGTACATTGATATTAACTTTCGTAAAAGCTTAAACAACTTACAAAATACATCTCATAACATGTTTACAGCTACAAGAAAAAGAGACAATATATCTTTTATTTTGTTACATTTATTCGCAATGCAATGTGACTCCATTTATTTCCCCGTTATTATGTTCTTTAACTCACAGACAGGACACCGCTTTGAAATTGTAGAATTCTTCTCTGATGTGGAATAACTTTATTCGTATTGTTCTTTGTTGGGTCTCTCTTGCTTGTCGTCCTTCTTGTGTAATTTTATAGGTTTGTGTGATGATTTCATTAGGTTTTTTGTTTAAGATTTATATATAAGTATATAAAGGAGTCACAAATGTTTATGTTTTATGTTATAATGCCGGATTCTTTAAGCCAGGAACCGTGCACATATACCTACGTTTTTGCATCAAGTGTTTGCAGGTGGTTACCAATTTGATTGGTATTCAAACGCGAATTAAATAAAAAAGCAGGTGTAGCCAAGAAGGTACCTGCTGTAATAATAGATAAATAAATTAATTTGTTATTTCGCCTTGTTATATAAAATTTATCGAGATATCAATATTTCTTTTTTTTTCAAGTCAATATTTTTAGTTTACCAATAATTATTTTTTACAATATTTTTTCGAGCATCGTTTTAAGTAGTACTTACCGAATTAGATATTTTTGATATTGTAATAAATAAGTGTTGCATATATATTTGATGGATAGGTATGTATCAGAGGTTCCGAACTTATTATAAAAAGAAGGTAAAATTTGATATTATTGTTTTGTTATTTTTTATGTTCAGGAGCAAGATATGTATTTTTTTTTTTTTTTGACTGATGCGTTTACAACTCTGCATATTATATCAATTCGATATTTATCGACTTTTTCGCTTTCCCATTCCTATCATTGATGCTGTTTCGCCTGCTCGGGTCACATTAATTCTTGCCACGTCAACCAGAATGCCGATGATACCGCCCGGTTGCTTGCCGAGGTTCTTAACCAGTCCATCTCGACCCGGACCGTCTGAAACGTTTAGTAAATTTTGTATGGGATTTTGACCTACAGGTTACCTGATTTTTATTAAGAATCGGCTCGTACTGTAAGGTGTGTTCGACCTTAACAGGTACGAATTGTGTTTAATTGTTATTGAATTTTGGTTTTTTGTTAGATGACGTGCCGCGACTAGTCAATGAATAGAAGGTATAATAAAATAACCATACGATACACCTTCTCATTAGGTGGTTTATAGTGAAAACAAGGTCGTTCAGAACGAAAGTACAAACCAAGTACTCTTCAATATTTCCAAGTTTGATAGAATTCACGTCAAAACCATAAATTATTTCAGACACTAGAATATCATAGAAGCCAATTCTTTTGTCGTAAAATATAAACTCAAGACATATATTTAGAACGCTACAATAGAAAATTATCGAAGCCAATTTTTTTGATAGAAAAGTCGGTATAATACAAAATAATAATCAGACCAGATCATAAATCATTGTATAGATTTCTTTTTGACTCATGAAATCCGATTATCTCTCTGTATAGGGTTCCGTACCCAAAGGGTAAAACGGGACCCTATTACTAAGACTCCACTGTCCGTCCGTCTGTTACCGGGCTGTATCTCATGAACCGTGATAGTTAGACAGTTGGAATTTCCACAGATGATGTATTTCTGTTGCTGCTATAACAACAAATACTAAAAAACAGAATAAAATAAATATTTGAGGAGGCTCCCGTACAACAAACGTGATTTTTTTTGCCGTTTTTTGCTACGGACAGTACTGAACCCTTCGTGCGCGAGTTCTCGTTTTTTTTTTACTTTTTCTATGTTTGATCCGAAGCCCTTTATTTTGTTTCCCACTGTGTCATTAATGTTGTGATATGGAACCCTTTAATCACGTAAGTGGAGGTTTTTACCTAATGCCAAGTCTGCAGGCAATTTTGTGTTTGATTGTTTGTTTTTATGTGACTGGTGTCATGTGGTGAGATTTTATGAGAGGTTGTCATTTCGATAGTTTTATTTTTATTGGAAAATTTTATGTAAACATCGTATTTAGGTTTCCAATTTCTGTGACTAATTGTCATGGCGTCGGTGTCATTTTAATCACATATTGTAATTTTAATTGCGTGAAGCAACCTATTTTTTTTTTATATATCTAACTAGTATTTCTGTAACTGGGGTGTTGTGCCAAATAAATCAATTTTCTTTCTTTTCCTTAATGTTAGAGATGATTTCATTCAAAATACCTAGTAATAAGATAAATAAAATCTTGTAAACGCAACTGAGTAAAGTACTTTTTACCAATTAAATCATTAATAGATATTACCTTATTTTGCTCCAGCAGAAGGTCACTGACGTTTCTAGATAATTTGCACAGCGAACGTTTGCTATTTCAATTGCCTCAACTGCTCTTCCCGTCTAAAATTAAACATAATATTTGAACTACCCACCAAAAAAAAAGTTGCACAGAAAGTTGGCAGTTGCCAGTGGCAGTCGTTAATGGCACAGTGGCGGTAACTGCACGCACGCGACACTCCTTATAATGCTCCCCTCGGATTTATAATAGAGAGAAATAAAATGTTCTATCGATCCGACAGGGGCTTGCGATAGGGTTGTCCTAACAGAAAAACAAATAATAATTTGATACAAAAGAGAAAAAAGATAAGAAATGTGACATACAAAAATACTGCTTAGTTCGTAAAAAATCTACAGAAAAAAAAAAAACAGATTTTTTTACGGGTGCAAAACTTATTGTTTAGAAAAAGTCAATTCAAAAGAAAATAAAAGCTATAGTTAGAAAAGGTATAGCTAAATAAATGCGTAGCATCTTGGTTTTTTCCAATAAATCAATAAAAGAAGAGTTTTCGATGAAGTTTCTAAATGATACTCATTTGGAAAACGGGGAATTTTTATTATCGTTACGAAAATATGCACATCTTTTAAGGCACTATTTAAATAGTTAAAATATTATATTACTATAATTATATTATGTTTAGAGGTCATCAACAGAAAGACACAGCGACAGACATCTAATATTCATAATTAATATTAATCTATTATGCATAATTAATGACCAATTATTTTAATACGCCTCATTAGTTTTAAGAAAGACAACTTTAATTTTGTTTTTATTGGTATTTTTATGAATTAATTGGAAATCGAAATATCATTATGAATATAAAACAAACCAGTACAAATATGTTACAAATTCACTAGTTATTATAAAAACAAGTAGTGAGAATCTTTCTAGTGTAATGTATAATAATATAGAAGTATGTATGTCCTTGGACGCCATTCGGTCACTGCCTTACTCCACCTGTCGTGACCGCACTTTGCCCTGTAACAAACACGCATGCCCATGCATGCTTTGCACGTTGCAAGGTGTGGCAGAAGAAATGTGTTGGTCGTCTGGCAGTCAGATGGGCATACGATATTGTTGCCATCTCGAGTAGAACCTGGATGAGAATTGGCACCAGAATAATAAGATCTATTGTCCAGCAGTGGACGAAGTCGGGTTGAGAATAATGATGATAATGTATGAATGAGTCTGCGAACTAAAAAAGTCACTTTGATCTTTTTCCAAATTTTCTGGCATTGTAGTAGGCATTTACACAAATTATGACCTCATTTTTATACTTAAATGTGCATGCCATTTTTAGCTACCCCTTGCTTTTCGTGTAGTTTTATTGTAATAAGGTTGTCCAATAAAAAAATCTATTACGCTTCACTTAATAACATTTAAATTGGGATAAATGGAAAAATGAAGTTATCATAAGCCTGCCATAAACAGCCATAAGCCTACCTTTCAAAGCAAACAAAAAAAAAAAAAACAATTAAACTAAAACTGCTACGGTGACACCCCTGGCACGCGACTTATGAACGCGAGGTTCGCACGGCCTGTTTATATTACCAACAGCTCTGCTATTGCCATTTTTTTTTGGCGTCAGAACCATTGAATCAGAACTTAGCAATAATGCGAGTAATCGTCCGTATCCGTTTATTTTCTATTAGATTATATTTTTAGTGATGGCTAGTGAATTATGCGCATTGTCCTTTGATTTGAAATGGGATTTGGATCTAGTCCATATTGTTAGGTTAATGTTTTGTAAAACTTTGTTTCATGTAGTTAAAATTAAAACCTGGAAAGAAATTGTATTGTTTGAAAAATGACTTACGAATTTTTACCAGATTTGGTAACCGCTAACGTTGTCCTGCCCGAAAGCTGCCTAATCGTTAAAAAAGAAATTGAAAACCTGAAACCTGCAGCGCCACCTACCGAGTTCAAGTGTATTTTCATACCATCCAGTGAGGCAGGGACCCACTCAGTTATACACACAAAATTTCATCCAAATTGGTCAAACAGTTTAGGATTTCGGTGATAAACACACGTACAAACCTTCCTTACTTATTGCTCTTTCCATTAGTGAAGCCACATCAAAAATCCGTAGCGTGTTTTAAAAGGATATGATAGCGGAAAAACGGACAATGCAAATACTAAATGCTAAAAAAAAAATATGAATAATTATTGTTTAGAATATAATTATTTTTTTTGTTATAGATAGGCTCATGTTTAACCACTATCTGACCTGATGGTAAGTGATGATGGGAGCGCGCTTGCTTAGAAGTAAACTATTCTATCCTACTGTAATTCTTTATTTATGTTCTGTTCTATCAACAGAAATCACAGAAACAAAAGCGTAAATTAACTACCAAAAAGCGTTGTCTCATCATACTCAAACCAGAATCGAATTAACCATGTAAAACAATAACTGAACAGATGCGAATCATACACACGTCCAAGGAACAATCCCGCCGGGGGATGGTCTATACGTCCCTTAATAAAGGCCCTATTGTCCTCCCCCTGTATTTATTTCAGAGATAGATAATCTTTTATTATACCTAGTCACAATTTATGGTCGGACGTCGAATTTCATTTGTCATTGACAAGCTTTGTGAGCGATTCTTTTGTACTCGATTCTCGTAAGGTAATCGATAGGAGACTGTTTTGTAGAGTGAATCGATTTGGTAGTTTCGTAATTTTTGTGTTAGGTGGTCGTGTAGACCGTGCCTAATAGGTTGATGACGACGTTTCTTAGCTGTTTTTGTAGTGTGAAATTAGATGATAGAATTTTTTTATTTCACATAGGCCTACATGGGCACTTATAAAACGTCAGAAACTAGTGCACAGTTCCAAATTGGTCGTTTCGTACGGAGAAGAACCGGCAAGAAACTCCATGGTTACTCTTTTAAAAAAAATGTTGGTCTTACAATATTTCCATATTTTGTAACATCTTTTATCGTGACCAGAGGGCTGGGCTTTTCTTCAGTCAACGTATCAGCATTGCCATCCAGCGTGGCAATGCTGCCAGCGTTCTGGGCACTTTTCCCATTGACATCGATGTGGACGAATTTTTTAATGCCCTATGAGTTTTATTTCTACCCGTTTGTACATATATTATTTTCAGTTTGTTTATATATTTATTAAGTTATAATATTTAGGATTAATAGTTTTTTTTTTTTTTAAGGTGGGAAAATCATCCAATGACAAATCCCGCTCTTGGGTGGAGCGTGAGATAGTGTCAGACTTTTACTGACTAAAAACCCACTCCTGTTCCCTCTTTGCCTTCATCCCGGGGCCCCGGGCTTCGCTTTCACACTACCCGTGGAGGATTAATCTTTAAGATGTATATATAAAGTTATATATAAAATAAGGGTATTTTGTAAGGACCAGTCAATATTGTACTACAAAGTACAATGAAAATAATCATAATAGTGAGACGTAATACTCGTAGGAAGTAACCTAAGAATTCGCGGAGTTTACAGTATTCTCACATTCACATTATAAAAAAAAAACTTCGTACGTAGATGCTTTAGTAAAAGTACGGTGCATTACGATGGAAAGTCCTGAGTTTTCTAGAACATTAGTACTTGACTGCGACCCCACCTGATGGCAAGCAGTGATATAATCGTTGATGGTGAGGCGCACTAGTTTATTAAGATCCTACATAGAACCAAATAGACATTTACAAATACAGGATAGTTTTGCAAGTTATTCATTTTAAAAGACTGTTCAAGCGAGATACTACCTACCTAGATAATATCTACAAATATACTAAGAATCGTAGGATACGGCAAATTAGGGTATAAAAATCATTTTCATATTATTCAGCATTATTGTTATTTTACTAAAGTATCTGTCATATATTTAAGTATCACATAAATCGACGTAAATTTCCAGTACTAAATAACGACCGATTAACTTACAAAAATAAAACAACACATGCGTGAAATCACACCCAATCTCTCGACACGAGTTTGTTTACTTACTTTACCTACAAGAAGTGTTCTTTCTTAAGGCTGCCTGTCCATTGATGCGGAGCGAGGTACTTCGGAGCGAAGTTGTACACTGTGAGGAGCTAGTGCACGCAAGTCCACGCAGCTGAAAAACCACGCGGCCAGTTTAACGCTTCCCCGCACCGCTTCTCACTTCTGTATAATTTTTCAAACTAGTTCTCAAATTCGTGTCTATTATCTTCATCATCATTTCAGCTTAAAGTCGTCCACTGTTGGACATAGGCCTCACCCAAGTGTCGCCATAAGGACCGGCCACTGCCACTCAAATTTGGCGATTCTTCGGGCTATGTCGGAAACCTTGGTTCTTCTGCGGATATCCTCATTTCTAATGCCATCATGCAAGGAAACTAGAGTGGCAGACATTTTATAGGATTCTATTGATTCTGTTGACACAGCTCCGCTCCGCTCCTCTCCGCTTCTCTCCGCTCCAGTGGACTGGCAGCCTAATAGTGATCATCCGTTACCGTCATTTACTGACCATTACCGACTTTCACAGGTAGCTGTCAATGGTAATTTAACTTCGTTACCAAATCAACGGTCTGTCTTTTAAGGCGTATAGTCCCTTGAACATCTGGCCGGAGTTAAAGCACACATACTCGTACTGCCGCCTGCGCCCACATAGAGCCCCGCTGACCTTTAACACCATTTTCTTTGCGAAATATTGATTGATTTACATAATATGCTAGTGTAGTCGTAGTACTGTAGTATGTACATTCTGAAGATCACTTAAGCAGCATTTTTTTTGTGTAACCATATTTTTAAAGAACAAATCCGTATAAAAGGAGTAGGGAAAACAAGCGAAAAAATTAATGTGTTCAAATAAAAAAAAAATACCTATTCTTTAAACAAAAAAAATCATATTTTGATAATATTATATATGAATCTATTATTATATTTTTTCAAATCTATTAATCTAGCCGTTACCGTGGAAGTAGGCTTTAGAAAGTCACTGTTTTATCACACGAAATGGGAGCAAGGACCTTAAGTATAAGTAGATATACGTCCGTTTAATTCTTAGCTTTTACGATTCGAAAACGTTTTTATCGATAAACCAGTTGTTTTCGATGTATCGGTACGGTACCTTTGGAGAGAAAAGTGGTTTGGTTAATTCCTGTAATTGATATCTATTTATTTTATAAGGGTATGTGATTTAGATTGTTTGTTTTGTTTGAATTGAAAAGAGGATGGTTTACACGTTTATGAAAAAATAGTACTTATTACATTAAGTATACCTTTTGGTTACTTCTAACTTGTATTTTATTTTGAAACAATATACTTTTTAGAGTTCCGTACCCGAAGAGTGTCAACGGGACCCTATTACCGAGCCTCCGCTGTTTGGCCATCCGTCTGTCTGTCTGTACGTCCGTCAGCGCCCACAGAGAGTTGAAATTTTCACAGAATGCGTATTTATAGCGGCAAAAAAACACCCCTACAAGGTGGACCGATGACTTGGTGAAGGTTGCGGAAATCCGATGGATGCGAGACGCACAGGACCGTTCATTGTGGCGACATTTGGGGGAGGCCTATGTCCAGCAGTGGACGTCTATCGGCTGAAATGATGATGATGATGATGATGAAAAAAAATAAACTAAAATAAAGTTTAAAATTGAAGGGGGTTGCCATACAAGAAACGTCATTTTGTCAGCTTTTTTTTTGCTCGATTTTAATATTGTACTACGTAAATCATTGTGTGCGAGTCCGACTCACACCTGGCCAGTTTTTATTTTCTGTTACTAAGTTTTAATACACGTATGTTTTGTGGGCACAGCAAACCGGGAACTACATTTGAGCGACGCACACGTGTGCCACGCGTTATTTGTACGTAGAGTCGAGTCGCGTGGCGTGGATCTAATGTTGCTCTACAAATCTAGTTGCCATATAAAATGTATGGAGACCGACGCGCCCTGATCGGCGTACATGGCCCACGTGTGCCCAATGTAGTTCTACCTTAAGTCGCATGTGAGAGCAAAAACTGTACTAATGAAAAACTAAGAACAGTCATATTGTAATAACAATTGCGCTCACCTGTATAGTTTTACGATTTTAAAAGCTATAATTGATTCCGCAATCGATCTGAGTAATGCATGTATTGTGTTCTGCATAATCAATTTATTTAACTGATAACAAATAGCCTACTTTTATGACTTTTTACTGTTCTTACTATAGAAAAATTTGCTGTAATAAGAAAACTTTATTTTTTTATTTGTGTGAAGTATCGGAGTACTGCGGGAATGCTTAAAATAGTTCCACAACTTTCACATAACGCCATTTAGTTCCAAACTAAGCTGAGCTTGTGCTATGAGTACTAGACAACTGATAAGTTTACTTTTATATATCTAAATACACACATATTATAGATAAATTATACCCAGACACAGAACAAAAATCCACGTCGGAATCAAACCCACGACCTCCGGCATAGCAGTCAGAGGGCCACTAGACTAACAGGTCAGTCCGGTCCAGTTCAGTTACCGTGGCCTTTGAACGCAAAGGGCAACTGAAGAAACACAGGTGGTTTTTAGTAAACACACACAAACGCACACACACGAACACACACTTTACACATATTTAACATAAATACTTTGTTCACGCACTGCACGTACCAATGTTTTTTATTTTGTAACCGTAATACGACCCCTATAATTGGAAACTCTTTCCTAAGATACAGACAGAATTTCTGCCTAGTTTAGGAAAGGCAGTCCTAGGACCCACTTTATACTGATTGTACTGTTTTCTCTAGTGTTTACGACTACTTTGTATGCCTTGTACAAAACACTTATTGAATAAAAGTTATTATTTATTTATTTATTTTTATTTAGTACAGCAAAAAGGCATTAATACTAAACTAAACTAATTTAATCCTTTCACTCTGTCTTCTCACAGTATCGCAAACTTTCTAATAATATTGTCTTCCATTCATCAGCAAACAAATCCAATCCAGGGTTGGTCTCCACGAGTGCGTTGAGCATCGTTAGCATACGCGGTATAGGGGAGGTGGATCGAGCTACAGCGCGACAAAATGGGACATTAAATAATTTATGCTTTCTAGACCGATTGTAATTATTCGGAAAAAATAATTGACACAACTCTACATGTAAGTCGGACGCATCAATGTAACCATTAACAATTTTATAGGCTGTTGTAATTTGGTCAACAGCCCGCCTAACCTTAAATGAATTGCAATTTAAGCATACTAAAATAAACATAGTAGGATACATATATGGATAGTATCCAAATAATCGTTTATATAGGTACCTGAGATAAGCTTTTTGTACTTTCTCCAGCATGATTGTATATTATTATCCTGTCACAAAACTCCATACAGACAGACAAGATAAACATCCGGGATGGAGCTTTATATGGTGTATAGCCTGCTCTATACCTCTATTTCCCTCGCATTCCTGATATTTTAACAATGCATATAAGGCCCTTAATAATATTACTTGTTTTTTTTAAAATCACATTCTTAACTACGCTCAATAAAAATATGTACAAACCGCACTTCATTTTCACGTCGTTTCAAAACAATCTAAGATTTCTAAATCAATCCGAGTCAACAATGGGTCTTTAATCAACTATTGTTAATAGCTATTTATTGCTCATTAAAGGGTCTTATGAAGTATGGGCCATTCGCGGGGCCCATAAATACGGGCTACGATAGGCAATTAGACCGAAACGCTTTGTTATGGCCATATTGCCTGCCTATGTGTTGGTGCGGGAATTGTTTCTCCATAACTAGGGTTACCTTCAAATCCTATTAAAAAGCTGGTTTGAATTCTTTGATATTTTTCCAGAATCTACACATTAATTTATAAAATATGATACCGGTGCGGTGACCTGTTCAGAATTGCCCACATGTTGGAATGCCCAAGTGAATAAAGATTCAGATACATCTTCAAGGGTTTTCCTAAGGGGTAATAAAAGCTCTTGATGTTGTCATTAACGTGATCGCGTATTGGCTTTAACTTATCTACTTAATGTAAATAAGTTATATATTATAAAGAGGTAAAATTAGTTTTTTTAGGTGTTTTTGTTTGCAGGAGGTAATCTCTGAAAGTACTGGTCCGATTGATAAAATTTTTTCACCGATAGAAAGCTGCTTTATTTCTTAGTGACAGGCTATATTTTATGTACGCGGGCGTTGCTGCTGGCAATAGCTAGTTTAAAATAATTACCAGCGATACAAAAAGGCTTTATGCCTTACTAGCTTCTGCCAACGTCTCCTCCATATTATGTCGAATAATTATGTGTTCTGTGGATAAATAGTATCTTCCGGGGATAAAAAGTACCAGGACATGGTCCTACCCGTGTGCCAAGTTTAATCCAAATTCATTTTAACCATTCGTGCGTGAAGAAGTTGTTCAAGCTTTCGCCTTATTTATTAGTGTGATGCAATATTAGTGTGTTAGTGAGATTTATGCTCCACAGAGTCCTTTTTCTCCTTAAAAGTAAAATGATTTACTGAACACATTCAACCTTTTTTAATTGTTACAAAATGCCTCAAAGTACACTTTTGCCCAGTGCCCTTGCGTTTGAAGCCTAAACTCCCGGATATTTTCGAATAAATGATAACCCTATCCATAAGCATTTTGTAGTGTTAATATCGTTTTATAGTCTCAAAACCTGTAACTATGTAGTTAGGTGTTTAGAATATAATAGCCTTCTTAGTTTAATGGGCAAATAGATACTAGTTTTAGTATCGGAACGGATGTAACATAAACCTCCGAGGATAGTGTGATATTTAATGAGGTCGCATGATTCTATTACTCTTATTATCTTTGCAAACTACCAGATAATTATACTTCTTAAGGTTTATGCTTTATGTAGAACTAGCTTCTGCCAGTGGCTTCGCCCGCGTGAAAGTAGGTTTCTCCATATAAACTTTGGACCCCCGTTTCATCCCCTTAGGGGTTGAATCTTAGAAAATCCTCTCTTAATGCTCGCCTACGTCATAAGAGAAAGCCTGGTGCAAAATTTCAGGTTTTTAGCCCCAGTAGTTTCGGCTGTGCGTTGATATGTCAGTCAGTCAGTTTCTCCTTTTATATATTTAGATAGGCGTTCGTATTTTGATAGAAAGAAAAATGATTGTTTTATATGTCAGAAAGGTCAGGACGGTTATCAAGCCACCAAGCGGTTTTTTTTTAATAATGTAATATAAATTGCTCCATACGATATAAACTAATAATTCACTAGAATAGAAGCCTTTCATTATGTTTGCGCTTCCACAATAATCTTTTTAGGGCTAGTGAGATTTAGGCATTTCTTTTCTCTTGAGATTGTAAGGTTAAACAAAAGAAATTCATAACTTCGAATTAGTATTGAAATTTCAATTTATTTAACGTTTATTACAGTTTATAGTTTTATGTTTTTATTAAGCATTTGCTCCTGAAAAAAATGTACCCTATACATACTGCTATAAGGTTAAGAGTGCACAAAAGAGATAGCAAGATTACCATCCCACTCTTCCTCCCAACAACCATCATCCTCATCATCGTCATCATTTTTCCTTCATTCTTCCTCATAACAATATTTGAAATGCTACTTGCTGCTTCGTTACATTGAGACATTGTTTTTTTAAAAAAAATTGTTTTCAAATTAATTTTCCTTAAATATTCTAAAACAAAGTCTGTCTGTCTGTTCGCTACAAACTCAAAAACTACTGAACGGATTTTCATGCGGTTTTTATCAACAGACAAAGTGATTCATGAGGAAGGTTTAGGTGTATAACAGTATACTAACGTTTCAAACGGGCGAACCACTAGTCCATGTCCCTATTCACCTCAAAAAGATGTCAGCTAACCGTAGGGGCCCAGCAGGGCCGATGCCTGCTAATAGGGCCATGGTTAAAGGGATACTCGTATCGATTCTCTAATAAATACAACTTAAGCTTCTTTGATACTCTCAAGTATGTCAGTAAAACAGTAAGAGGACCTAGCAGAGCCGAAGCCTACTGGGGCCATGGCTTGAGTTTCGAAAGGGAACCCCGGGGTCCTGGAACTTAGGCAAAGAAGGAACATAGGTTTTTTTTCCGGTAGAAAAATCATTTAATGACATCCCCCGCTCTTGGGCGGGGCGAGAGATAGTGTAAGACTTTTACTGACTAAAAACCCACTCCTGTTCCTTCTTTGCCTTCGTCCCAGGGCCCCGAGTTTCACTTTGACACTACCCGTGGCAAGGAACATAGGTGTGGCTTTAGTCAGTTAGTCTTACATGGCCTCTCGCTCCACGGTAAAAGTTATTAGATGATTTCCCACCTAAAAAAATGTGTCTCGATTCCACTTATGCAAATCGTTGCACTAATTGCGTTTATACCAAACATTCGATCTAATACAACATCATTTGAAAGCTAACCCTGCAATAATACAATACAATACCGTTACCAAACACACTATTGATTCTAACTATCGGAATCCGCAACACAAAGCATTCTAACACAAACGGCTTATATTCGGCTTTACCAGTAATGGTGGTACAGTCGAAGACAAAAATATGTCATGAATCAGACACAGAAATCATCGCAATGTCTTCTCTCGCTCTTGGGTGTAGTGGAACGGCGTGTCAGATTTTTACGGGATAATTCCCACTATTATGTTCCTTTTTTGCCTTGCTTTCCAGGACCCCAGGAATCGATAGATTTAAGTTTATAAAAAAGTATAAATGATATTTATTTTGTAAATAGGTTTAAAAAACCCTTTTACACGCCAATTTTTTTTTTTCGTCATTTTATACTAGATGAGGTCGGTGTTTCTTAGCTGACTACCCTGAGAAGAAATACCGAAACAAACTCAGGGGTCAAAGTCTCTTTTAAAGTCATACCTACCATCAGACAACCCGACGTACGGCGAGTATCCACTCTTACGTTGTTGAAACTTCAACGGTCCGGACTAAGCGTTTCGCTTCGTCGTTTATACCGCGTACCTCGAAGGACTGGAACAATTTGCCTGCAGCGGTCTACCCGTCCAACTATAATTTAGGTGCCTTCAAGGCTAGAGTGAATAAGGCACTTAATAAACTAGTGCGCCTCACCATCGATGATTGCATCACTGCTTACCATCAGGTGGGATCACAGTCAAGCACTGGTTTATATCAATAAAAAAAAAAAGTCCATACAGTAAATAAGTAATGGTCAATATGAATTTTATTACTTTTTTGGTGAAGTTTATTCTATTCTATTCTAACAATTAGATTTTTTTTTTTGGGTGAGTAAATCATCTAATGCCATAACCCGTTCTTGGGCGGAGTGGGAGGGCGTGTCTCTCCTGTTCCTTGTTTACCATTGTTCCAGGACCCCGAGGATCTCTTTCGCATCACCCATGGCCCCAGTAGGTTTCGACCCTGCTGGGCCCCTACGATTGCTGACATCTCCTTGTGATGATTGATTAAGGTCATCATCGACTTCCGTCCCTGACTGTACGAAACAGTTACGACAAATACTATTAGAATTGTTTTAATTTCTTCACTGTTTGTAACATAGGCACCACGTTTGATTGTGCGTACCTAATTGATTTTCAATTTGATTGTTTTGCATTTAATTACGTTTATTGAAAAGGATTACATTACCGCTCAATACTGTTGTCGATTAGCTAGAATTGTTTTTGTATTGTGGTTTTGATTTTTGTTTTTAGGTGGCGAATGATCCAATGACTTAAAGGGTGAATAGGTTAATTCTAGACAAGCGTGCTCCATCGTCGATCATATCATTGTTTACCAGCTGTTGATATACCTAGTGGTCAAGCGTGAGCTTATCAATAATAATAAAAAACTCGCGCTACGAAGGGTACCGTACCGTACTTAGCAAAAATCGGCAAAAAAACCCGTTTGTTGTATGGAAGCCCCACCTACAAAATTATTTGCAATTGTCTAGCTGTTCATGAGATAAAGCCTGGTGACAGACAGACGGACAGCTGAGTAACAGCAAGTCTCGTTATACCCTTTAAAAAAAAAATTACCGTTTCAAGTTCAAAAGCCAACTGAAAGAGAAAAACTGCACACATTTACTGTATCATTGTTATAGCAATATTTCATAACATTATCGCTAATGTAAGCCGCGTGGGTTCGTTTGCCCTCCTCCGCTTCCTAGCATTGTGTAGGCGCCACACTCCACTGCCTTTTCTCCTATAAGCTTCTGAGTTACTTATAGGGCTGACTCAAAGAAATAAAAAAGTGTTTTGTTTTTCAATCAACCTGTATATTGATTTACAAATTTATAGAAAAAAAAATTTTTTTTTTCAAATACCCTCTGTATTGTTCTGCGTTTTTATCTTCTCGTTTTTTTTTTTATTCACTGTACATTACACCAGTCAGCAAAGAAACGTGCTCATCATGTTATATGGTGTCCAGGATCTTGGTTTCTTTTGATTATGATGGATAAAGAACTTCAATAAAATGTCTAGTTTATTGCTTTTTAAGGTTAATTATCTATTTTGTACCATTAATTAGTCATGCCATGACTAATCATACAGCCTAGAACACTTCGTGATTGCATTTGATTAGTAAGCCATTTAATTAGTTCTACAATACGTTTCTATAGTTTTTTTTTATTTTGTTATTACTTGCTGCTTCTAGCGGCTTTGCCCTCATAGTAGTTTTTTTTTTAAGGTGGGAAAATCATCTTATGGCAAATCTCGCTCTTGGGCGGAGCGAGAAATAGTGTCAGACTTTTACTGACGAAAAACTCACTCCTGTTCCTTCTTTGCCTTCGTCCCAGGGCCCCGGGTTTCACTTTAACACTACCCGTGGCCCCAATGGGCTTCGACCCTGTTGGGCCCCAGTAGAACATTATGTCAAGTAAACATACTTCTGGGACAAAAAGTATCCAAAGTGCTGTACTAAGACATGGTCTACCTATGTGCCAAATTTCATCAAAATCCCTTAAGCAGTTTCAGCGTGAAGGATAAACACTAACTTTCACCTTTATAATTATAGTGTGATTTATAAGTCCGTGCTGCCCCACTGCAGAGCAAAGGTCTACCCTCCCTCCTTCTACTTTCCTCCGTCTTCTGCTAATTCCGGTCCTTTAAGAAGTATATATTACGATTCAGCTTTTATTATTACTTAAAATTCTGACATAAGAGACTCACCATGTTAACTAAACATTAGTATCTGACCGGTAAAATACCTTAAAATAGATGTAAGTACACATACAAAAGCTACCTCCGGAAAAAACGGTAATTCCGTTTTTCCAAACACAAAAACACATCTAGCGTCCCGAAAAAAAAGGACAGTGACAGCCCTACATACACGTATGTTGTTTCGCACATAAATCCAGGGCTACCACGCGGGTCGGCAAAGGTGTTTGATTTAGTACGCCACGAGAATAATATTGCATTCCCTTGTTCTACCTGTATTCTCCTTACATATGATTTATAAAAACGTTTTTTGGGTGTGAATGTACGCCGTAAATATGATTTTCGGGCTAGACTTTTCTCGAGTTTATGTACCCTGTATATTAGGGTGCGGTGGGTCGAAGATTGGTGGAGTTGGGCCCGTGTTTAACATAATTTAGCGTTAGAAAAGGGACAGGTTAGGTACGAGATAGGTTCTCATGTACGGCTTTAAATTGATGATGTAATTAGGATGCCTGGGTAAATAACTGTTTGGTATCGGCTGTGAATGTTATTAATGGTCTATAAAATGAACCGTACAGATATGGTTAAGGTCGGATTGAAACACCGTTCGCTTGCTTGTTTTATGATAGGTATAAGTTGGTAAAACACCGGTCAACCTGATTAAAAGGTTATACGATAGTCATCTTATGCGGGAAGTTGGAAAACCATGTCCAAGAACAAAAACATTGATTTTTTTTTTATAACCCGGGTTGTTATAAAAGAAATAGCCTTACATTAAACGCCCCAGACAGTAATAGGACCTGAGTCAAATTACGTGAAAATTAAAATTCTTCTGTTTAGTAACATAATGCAATTTTCATACAAGTACTCAGGTCCAATTTCTGTCTACGGGGTTTGAAGTAAGGCTCCTATTTTAGAGTGATTATAAAAATAATAACCTTGAAGACTAAAGCGGGATCTCTGCTCCCGCCTTTACCCTCTAATTGTTGGGGTGCTCTAAAATTACGTCACCCCTTTCCTTGCTTTCATCTTTTACACACATTACCGGCTGCATGCGGTATATAATATCTAGGCAAAGAAAAAATAAATAATATTGCATACATTAACTACACGTTTTAAGTATACTATACATTGCCTAGGTACTGCATAAAATACCGGATTATACAGATTGCCGGGAACATATATATACCTTCTATAAATGGAAAAACAACACATAACTAATTAAAACTTACTAAAAATAACGCTCTCGACTGGTAAAGTGCTTACTAGACAGGCCGTATTTGCCATGCTGTATGGCAATGCTTACCCTCTGTCCAAGTTAAAAGCAAGCCCTCGGGCCACTCGGTCTTCACACAATTTGTGAACGCTTAAACCTCGAGAGTTTTAATTCCGAACAGCTCTAAAATATCACTGTTAAAAAGGTTAGTGCACATAATATTTCCGCCACTTAAGGTTTTCCATAACCGCAGCAGCAACACCAGCAAAACACAACGAGCTAGGAAGAAGCGATGGAGTCAGAGTATCGGCACAAGTAGCGTTCTACATTAAAGCAATTCCATAGGGATAGATAAACCATATATTGTATATATTAACCCTAAATTCTCCTCCGTTCAGCTAAAACAATCAATAAACACAAATGTCAAACACTTACCTAAATACAGTCTTAGACCCCTCGAAGGCTCTTCAGAAATAATTGGAGAACATTGCCAAATCCAATACACTTGATAAGAACGAATGCTGATTGTATTATGAAGTTTCCTGTCGCAGGTGGCTGGACTTTCCTTTTGTATTCCCTGGGGTTAAGATGGGCTATCCCCTTTATAGTACAGGAAAAAGATGTATATGGCAAATTCATCATGGGGTAAAGAGGATGCATCACAAAGGTAATTGTGTTGATTGGTGGAATTGTATTTTTTAAATAAATTTTCAGTAGTCTAGTTAGGCAGGATTTTAACATTATGAAAATTTTTATAACAGATTTCAATAATTTTGAAGAATATAGAGGAAAATCTAATTTTCTTCCTCCACTCACGAATCCACAATTTTTATTTTTATTTTTTTTTATTTATTGTTATAAATTAGTGCTTGACTGCGATCCCACCTGATGGTAAGTAGTGATGCAATCGTTGATGGTAAAGCGCACTAGTTTATTAAGAGCCTATTCACTCTAGCCTTGAAGATACTTAAATTATAATCGGACGGGAAGCCGGCAGCAGGCTAGGTGTTCCAGTCCTTCGATGTTGAGTTATAGCGGCAACGGCGTCGATTGCTGTGAAGGAAGTTTTAAAAATGCCTTATAATATATGTAAACCAACGTTTTTAAGTATCGTTTAAAAAAATACCGTCATGTGACCTGCTGGCTGCAGGATTGTTCGCAAGAGTCACCCCAACCCTTGATCGCAAAGGGCAACTGAACTCAAGAAACGCGAGTAGGTTTAAGGGCGGTTTTCTGAATTGAGTGAGTATTTTGAGTTAAGAAAGTCTCAAAGCATACTTAACTGCCGAATTTTGACAGGTTTTCAGGACAAAGTAGAGTTTGAGTAATTCTCAACTTCGAATGCTTAAATCAGAAGCCAAGGGTAAGTCAGTATGTCTGACACTCGCTCTCGCTCCTCCCAGATCGAAAGTGGTTGTTCGACGATTTCCCACCTAAAAAAAAGGTTTTTTTGTTGTTCAAGTAGATATAGATGGAAGCGGGACAAAAAACTGAGAAGGTGTGCGATAGAGAGTGGTTCAATTATTTAAAGGTATTCCATTTTAAAAAAAAGGTTACCGACTGTCAAAAGTATCGTTGATCACTTAATTATTGATAGCATTTTACCTTATTTGTTTTCCTACAACATACCTTATGATAAATCAATGCAAACTTAAAACCCTACCTCCATTTTAATCAAGCAAAGCAAACATATTCACACCCACAAGAAAATCAACACTGATTGCAAATTCCTGTTATTAACACTCCGGTCCTCCATGACCACATCAAACGTTTCGAAATCCGATATCATTCATTACTAATACAATGGGTGGTCCATAATAACATTGTTTTTAATTACGAAACCGCTAATGATTCTTCGTAACACTGAATCAGTAACCGTGTTCAGAGAAATGTGAAAAGTCACCACTATTATTCAAGAGCCGCGGCGAAATTTGAAACTAAAATACTGTACTGAATTTTGGCTGGTGACGTTGGTTGTGGCGCCATCGTGTAGTGTCAAGTTAATCTGGTCGGTCTTGTAATTTGGTTTACTATTTCTTGAGTATGTGAATTCGTTTTGAGCAGTTGGTAAACAAGCGTTTGGTTACGTTTCTTGTTATAGAGTTTTGTAGCTTGCTTGATACTTATTTAGTTATTTATAACTTACGGAAGCTTGTGGCTAAGTAACTCCGCACGGTCGATCTTTAAGCAACATTTGTCGAAGTCGGTCCGTGGATGGGTGACAAAATGATGGGTTTTCAAACATACCAAAGCTTTTCCATCCCTCTGTAAATACGTCAAGGTTTTGGCTTTGGCGAGCAGTGGAGGCCGAGTGGTAACAGCCCCGACTTGCGAGTTGTAGGTTGCGGGTTCAAACCCAGCAAGGCGCATTACTTTGTGAAAAGAATTGGGTTCAGACGACGGCGACGTACCGATTCGATTATTTATTAGACCCAGCACAATCTTATTAATAAGTGATTTAACAACTTTCTTGTGTACTGTGGCTGTTTTAATTCGGATCTGATTCAGATTTCCGCGACCAACACGAGGTTATTGGTCCACCTTGTGTGAGGTCTTTCAACACAGCGTTGGAAGTCTTCCGGTGCACGTCACCACTCCAGAACCTTTCGTCCCCATCGAGCATCTCTTCTGCGAGCAATGTGCCCTTCCTACTGTTACTTTAATTTGGCGGATCTTCGGGCTATGACGTTAGGAATAGATCTATACGCGTATACCTTTAGAAGTGCAACATAGCTTCACTATTTTTTTGACTGGCCGATATAACAGTTCAAATGTGCCTGTTAATGGATAATTTGAAATAAAGTTTTTGATTTCTGATACTAATGATCTATTGGTAAAAGAGAAATCCTGAAGAGAGAGAAAGAAGAGAAGATCCTGAGAGAGAGGTCTTACGAGCTACCTTTTTTCTGAGTTGGTATATCACCCTTGAGTGGAGCGTGTCAGATTTTTATGAATATTTACTGACTTAAAGTACACTGTGTCCTTCAGTGTGCCTTATGCATTCGGTCCACGGGCTTCCGATTCAAAAATTCCCCGTGGTCCTAGCAGGTATCGGCCCTGCTGGGCCTCTACGGTTATGCTAACATCTCTGAGGCGCGCGTGGAACACTACGCGCCGCCGACGACTTGTGCAGACTTCTACCTTGAGCTAAGTTATTGACAGGATAATCGAAGACAGTGATGAATTACTGTTATTACGCGCTTTACGACAATGCCCCTCGTTTCCACAATAAATAAATTATACCATAAAAGGAAGAGGCGAGTCTTAACAATAGAAGTTACGACTTTAAGAATAATAGGACTTAACCTCATATAACGTAATAATTTTACTCCATATATAAATTTTAATAATGATATTCTCTTACCTGATTTATGTGGTAGGTTCCCCCCTTAAGTCGCTACTACAGTACATAAATTAAACCAGATTCGTAGACTATTGCCTACTTGCACCTCATTTTAATTGAGTTATAGCTTCCTGTACTGATCATGGTTGGAGAATCCGTGTGATTAAGATTCGTAAACATAAGCAGACTTATAATCTCTCCACTGCTGGGACTCAAACCTCTATAGGAGTAGTGATGGGCCGTAATCCACCACGCGTATAGATACCGACACAGATCTTGAGCGCTGACTTCTACAGTTCTACTTGCGCAGAAGCACGCAGAAGTGAAATATCGGGTCTCTTTAGTGGTATGAAGAGAGATTCGGGGGCGGGGAGTGAAATCCTTGTACAGTGATTGGCTTGCCGATATTGTACGATGCGCAAACATCACTTCTGGACATAATGTGTTGGGTTGCAAGGTCATTTGTTTGGTTTTAGTTAACAAAGTCTCATAATCCCTCTGGCTCCACCCAGAGCGAGAGGGATTATCAGACTTAAGTTATTTAGTTAGTAAGGATACCGAGAGACACTCCTCTATATACTCCTTTTAGGGTACAAAGGTTTTGGCACCTTACGCAACAAAATCCAAAATGGCGGATTCGAATTAGCTTAACCATCACGAACTCATAAATTAAAATCATACAAACATAATCCGTATTTTAACGAAGGGATTAACAAAATAATAATATTCGCAAAGCATTCATGAAAATAGCAGAAACCTGGCTATAATTGTAATTTATTATATTTTAGTAAATAGTCGTTATGTAATACACTAGCTTTTCCCCGCGGCGATGCTTCTGGTTTGTTGGTTCAGTATCAAAATTGTTTCGACTTAGCAGTAATATACCAGAAGCCCTACCATTAACACGACGCCGTCACTTCGTGTACTATAGTGCAAAGAAGAAAAGTAGATTAGTTATTGTCTGTTGTTAATATGTATTAGTTTATTATATTTGAGATTATTCTATGTATTCTGTCTATGGGCCTTAGTTGCCTGAAAATAAAGAACTATTATTATTTATTATTAACTCTTAATGCTATCCATTTGACGACCTGAACTGAACTGTTAAAGGAATGGTGTCGGTAAGGCCCAAGCTGGGTTAAAATGTCAAGCGTGCGAGTGTAAAGTGGGATGGAGCTATACACCAAACATAGCTTCCTATAGAGCGAAAGGGCGTTTCAGACTTTTACAGACTAAAACCCACCCTAGTTCCTTCTTTGCCTTCGTTCCAGGGCCCCGGGGTTCTCTTTCGCACAACCCGTTCCTTTAGCACAACACATAGACAAGAGCCATAGTTCGGTGTGCATCTCAGTGTTGCAACAAATAGGAGTCCAGCTCAGCATGTGTCAGGCCTGTCGTTACCTGTCGTTGATATAAGTGTGAAGTGTGATTAGTAGAGAGATATACTATGGTAATTAGTGATAAAGGGTGCATAGCTTATATGGTTCAATCAACTAGTCCAATATTTGAATGTCAGCGTTTTGCGGTGCCAAGCAAACTAGACATAATTTGATGTTACTGTTGACAAAGACACTGATTAATTCGATTACAAATCTACGTAATATTCTTGTATATTAATAACTAGCTTTTGCCCACGGCTTCGCCCGCGTACATAAAATATAGCCTATATCACTTAGAAATAAAGTAGCTTTCGATCGGTGAAAAAAATTTACCAATCGGACCAGTGACTTCGGAGATTACCTCCATACAAAATAATATAATATATAATAAAAAAGGATAAACAAAAAAAAACATAAAAACAAAAAACAAACGTTACCTCTTTATAATATTATATTAGTGTAGACTAACAGTGCAGAGACGATATCTGCAGGAGAACCAAGGTTACCGACATAGCACGAAGAATCCCCGAACTTAAGTGGCAATGGACATTGCTCGCAGTACGGATGGCCGTTGGGGCCGAAAGGTTCTGGAATTGCGACCACGTACCGGAAGACGTGGCGTTGGAAGAAAGTGGGAAGCCTATGTCCAACAGTGAGCGTCTTTCGGCTGAAACGATGATGATGATGATAATGATGAACAGTACAGAAGCTACTGATACGACGTACCTTGAATAGCACGTAAAGCTTTTATATACATACTAGCGGTCCCGGCAGACGTTGTTCTGCCCAAAACCGGGATTTAGTAAAAAAAAAAAAATACCCTACTCTGCCTTACTCTACCCTACTCTACCCTACTCTACCCTACTCTACCCTACTCTACCCTACTCTACCCTACTCTACCCTACTCTACCCTACTCTACCCTACTCTACCCTACTCTACCCTACTCTACCCTACTCTACCCTACTCTACCCTACTCTACCCTACACTCTACCCTACACTCTACCCTACACTCTACCCTACTCTACCCTACTCTACCCTACTCTACCCTACTCTACCCTACTCTACCCTACTCTACCCTACTCTACCCTACTCTACCCTACTCTACCCTAATCTACCCTAAAAAAAAAAAAGTAAAAAAAAAAGTACCCTATGTCCGTCTCCTGGTTCTAAGCTACCTCCCCACCAATTTTGAGCCAAATCGGTTCAGCCGTTCTTGAGTTATAAGTGGTGTAACTAACACGACTTTCTTTTATATATATAGATAATATATATAATACTGAATGGCTGCGGGAACGTTTGAAAGATTTACCGTGGCTTTAGAACCTAAAAGGCAAATAGGTTGATTATAGTCAGTAAAAATTTGACACGAAGTCTAGCTCCCAGAGCTAGATAATCGATTTGATGAGATCCCACCTCAAAAAATAGGTTAACATAAATAGAAACATAAAAACTTAGCTAATGAATGGTATTCAACCAAAAAGACACATTAAAAAAAAACAACAACAAAATTCACACCTTACTAAAAAAAAACATAACCAAATTAAGCTTATCATTCGAGCCAATTAGTGAAACACTACTTAATCGAATCGAATTAATTAATATTTTTAATTGCACAGCCCTATAACGTACTTTACGAGTCCCTAGGGTTGTCAACTTCCACAATTTGGTCGGTAGTCGGTACAAGTTGGCTTGGTGTCCAGCGACTAACATATTTAGTATTTACTGTTGCGAAATATTAATCTGCTGGCTAACGAACTGGTGATAGTTTGGTGGACGAGACATAGATTAAGACGTATTTAGAATTGCTCAGATGCGACATGTAACTAAGTGAACTGGTTTAGAGCGGAATTCACCAATAAAAACTAATCGCGTTTTAACGCTTAGCTCGCATAATTGCGTTTAGCCGCTGTCACTAGTGTCACTTGTCAGTATTTTTCTTTTGTTGTATTTTTACAAGTGACACTAGTAATAGCGGCTAAACGCGATTATGCGAGCCAAACGTTAAAACACGATTAGTTTTATTGGTGAATTCCGCCCTTGGTGTCTGTGGCCATCTGCCTTTCTCAACTTCAGTTAACTTGAGCTATGAAGAAAATTGAATTAAGTAACTTTAAAAAATCGCAACTAAAAAAAATCATTCAAATCTGTTCAATATTATGTAAGTTAGAAACTTTTAAAATCTGGTGGAGGGGGAAACTGTCAACCAACAGTTGGTAATACACACACTGAAATATGATGTCACCGCCATATGGGTGCTTCCACAAGAGATGTGCTGTTACCTTGCTTTGTATGCGTTGGATATCCACCAATCAAATTCATTGGTCCATACAGTTTAGCACTGGTGAGAACCGGTTCAACTATGCTATCTTTTTTCAATAGGATGGTCGCGAATGGTGTACCTATGTTCAGAGATGAATACCTACAGTAGGTAGTATGAATACGGGAGGTATAATACTGTCGATACATCGTATAACTCGAGCTGTGCATCTGCCTCCGTCTTCATAGCGCATCTCACTCACATCGCTACTTAGCTTACCATCAATCGAAACTATAACATAGTTTCTTAGTTTATTTTATTTTTTTATATAAACCAGTGCTTGACTGCGATCCCACCTGATGGTAAGCAGTAATGTAATCGTTGATGGTGAGGCGCACTAGTTTATTATGAGCCTATTCACTCTAGCCTTGAAGACACCTAAATTATAATCGGACGGGAAAACTTTCACGTAAAAAGGGAGGATGTTGACTTAGCGATGTTTATTAGGTATATATAGCATTTAATATAAAATATAACCCAAATAATTTTAATAAAATCAAAGCTAATCAATATTAAATAAAATCATGATTAATTTCATAAAAACCAAGCCCGCGCAGTATTTATGAAATAGAGTGCAATAAAATTACAAATAAACTAACAGCGAATAGCCACTAAACTAAATAACTGTTTAATTAGTCCTTGTCATAAACGCACGTGTAAAATGCAAAGTAAGCCATAAATACTACATATTGATATTCACACTACAAATGTGTGAAAACTATCTTTGAGTTTTGGTGGGAGTCTAAAAAAGATATGGAGCGCAAAATACGGAGCTATTTCTGCGAATTGACAGAAAAACAATTAAAAATAGAATGTGTGTGATGGGAACTACGAGATGCATTGGGCCGGGTGATATGGTGATGCTTGTGAGAGCCCTATGTCCAGCAGGACACGTCCTTTTGCTAAAATGATGATAACGTTACTTGTTAGGTGATAGAAAATCTACTAAAACTGTTAATATTAGACTAGAAATCAACCCGAATATAGTAACGAAAAGCTAGGTAGCTTGATTGATTTTTAAGTATTAGTTTTTGTTCAGTTAATAATAACAGTGGTAGTGGTTAGTGTAATTTATTCCATCTTTAACTGGAGAAGAAAATCGTGAAAAAAACCGGCATGTCCTAGAACCAAAATTTCCAAGACATGCGACATCCTCCAATACGCATAGTTGCCCGTGTAGTTGATCACAATATCAACCCATATCCTATCCTAGAGAGGAGCCTGAGTTCCAGCAGTTGGAGGTTTACAAGGCCGATTATGTTATTATTTTTATTTATAAATTGTAACTAAACCTCAAACCTTATTAAGCAGGCTGATTTCTATTTAGTTTCTAATTTTATATCTCCACCGTATTACCGATAAGGGCCTGGCAATAAATTGCTCTAAAACACCCTTGTTACACACCTTGTCTAATTCTTTCGCTAGGAGCATAAATATCTCTGTTGCCAATGTTGCCCTCGTGTTCACCTCACTAAATTAGTATTTTATTGCTCTTACTCGTTTTCAAATTTTATTGCTTTTTGGCAAATAGAAACGCATAAATCTTGTAGCTTTGATTCCGTTCAATTTGTTTATTAGTGTGTTGAAAATAATTGGCTTTATTGCGGTTTTGTTGCTAATAGTAGTTTAAAGTAATTCATTAATTTTATGGGTTTACCTCTCTAGTAACTTTTTGTTAGAAGATGACCAGTTCTAATTATAATAGGTCGTAAAATTAGTTATGTTTAATAGAAGTAAAGGCCTCTATTTATATCTGCCTAGTTTTCCGTGTGTTCCATGAAGTTTTATCATCGGCAAAAAAAGACGAATTTCTTTACAAGTGTGAGAATTTTCTAAAATATTTTCTTGGTGCAGCATGTACTTATATTAATTGAAAAAGAAAAAAAACGTGTTTATTAGGCTCACACAATGTAGAAACTAAAAAAACATAACCTTGTTTCTCATGGCTGCCCCAGTTGAGCAAAATGCCAGACAAGTACGTATTTGCCTTTATTATTTCAGCCGAAAGACGTCCACTGTTGGATATAAGGCTTTCCACAAGTGGCGCCAAAACGAACGGTCCTGTGCTTCTCGCATCCATCGAACTTCCACGAACCCCGCCAGGTTATATATCTATCTTCCGGTGCACGGTCGCCTGTCCAGAACATCGGCCCCATCAACCATCTATTCTGCAAACAATGTGCCCTGCCTACTGCCACTTAAGTTTGGCAATTCTTCGAGTTATGCTGGCAATTTTGGATCTTTATTCCTAATGCGATCACGCATTCCTTGCGCACTCCGCAGGAGTACACAGCAGCGGGATATCCGCAGGAGAACCAAGGTAACAGACAGTCCGAAGAATGATCAAACTTAAGTGGCAGTGGGCAGGGCACATTGCTCGTAGAACGGATGGTCGATGGGGATGAAAGGTTCTGGGATGGCGACTACGTACCGGAAGATGCAGCGTTGGAAGGCCCCCCACAAGGTGGACCGATGACCTGGTGAAGGTCGCGGGAATGCAATGATGCGAGACGTACAGGACCGGTCAGTATGGCGACATCTTTGGGTAGGCCTCCCAAAGACAAACGATTATGAAACAATTATGATGATGATGAAGGAAACTCCGAGGATAGCTCTTTTCATTGCTGTTTGGGTGACTTTAAGCCTTCTGATGAGGCCCATTGTCCATATAACCATTCTCTTTTAAATAATCTTTGTCCCAAATGCCAGTTTCACAGCAAAAGTTCATTTTACGGGCTGAAACTTAACCCGAATCTGTCATCTATTACAGTGAGTGAAAACAAATGAAAATTTAACGCCTGCGCCCGACAATATGCGTTAAATTTAATTGGATTGACACTAGAAACATCATTGACGTAGTTTATATTGTTGACTAGGGTTTTACTACCGGTTAAAGTTTGTTAAACAAGGTTTTGTTGTTGCTAGTATTTTGATTATAACTTTTTATGTGTAAAACTGAAAGGGAGAGGGAGACTAAAAAAAAGATGGATGGATTGTGTGCAGAGTGATGTGAAAGAAAAGGGAGTAAATGATAGTACAGAAGTCACACCCTTGTTAATTACCAAATCAACTGATCAAAATACAATTCAACCCGCTACTTAAAATATCTGCAGAACCACTAACCACTAAAACTTACCCTGAAATTAAGTTCATATAAAGAATGGCGTTTAAACCCTCATAATTGTGTAGTTTCCCATAAAAGTTTGGCACGAAACAATGCCAAAATATACTGCGGACCATCTTTCACACTTTCAACAAGTAAATTCTCATATGCACCCATAAAAACTCCACAATATACCATATAATTATAACTCAGGTAATATTTTTTCGCTTGGCAACACTACAATTGTCTGTCAAGAAGACTGAAGAGGCAACACTCGTAATTCAACTGCTTGAGCACTGATTTTTCTGTTTGAAATGCATTTCTTAGTGTTGTGTAGACAAAGGTGTATATTTTACAAGTTTCACACAGTGTAAAAAATAAGCCATAGAAGTGGCCAAAATGTTTGAAAAATAAGCCAAAGAAGTGGCCAAAATGTTTGATAAATAAGCCATAGAAGTGGTATTTCTCTTGTCACTAATTCCTTCTCTTCTTTTTTCACAGGTATGTCCAAAATTCAACGTTCTACACAGCTCTACCAAGCCTACTACCACACGACAACCAACAATTACTATTTCAAAACCAAGTAAGTATGACAAATGACAGACCACTATAATTTATTTCTTATTAAAATGACCTATATTTTCTCTATTACGCAGTTACTACGTAGGAAAAACTAACCATGAAACAACGCAATAAAACTGTTTTCTAGATTCCGTCACTAATTCAATTACAATTTAACTTACAACTGTGACAATTTCACTGCAACTAATTCGATATTCTAAGTTATTGCTCTCTCGCTTGCCCGAATTCTAATCCGCCCGATGAACCATCTTCCCAAAGACGGTGGGATGAGCCGCTCTGCAAAGAAGTTAAAAAAAACTTGATTGATACATCTACTGCTCCTGCGGAGCGTGCGCGCCTGCTGGCTGTGGGAGAGTGGGAGTCGGGTCTCTGGCTTTACGCACTACCATCATCGAACATAGGCACCTTGCTCGATGATAATACTTTCCGCCTCGCTGCTTCCTTACGTCTAGGCGCTCCCTGTTGTTCTCCTCATCGCTGTCACTGTGGCGAAGTCGTCAACAGCCTCGGACACCACGGTCTGTCATGCAGCCGAAGTGCGGGTCGCATAGCACGACACGCGAATATCAACGACATCATCAGACGTGCTCTTGTCTCCGTCGGCGTTCCAGCCGTATTGGAACCCCATGGCCTGGCACGCGACGATGGCAAGAGACCGGACGGCATGTCGTTATTCCCATGGAAGATGGGTAGGCCTTTAGTATGGGACGCTACTTGTGTCGATACTCTTGCGCCATCCCATCTTCCTAGCTCGTCGTGTTGTGCTGGTGCTGCCGCTGCGGCTGCGGAGAACCTCAAGCGGCGAAAATATAATAACCTTGTTGGAAGTTATATTTTCGAACCGTTTGGGGTTGAAACTCTCGGTTCGTGGGGTCCGAGTGCTCACAAGTTGTATAAAGATCTGTCAAAACGTCTAGTTGACACTTCGCGTGACCCAAGAGCTGGCTTTTACCTCGGACAGAGGATAAGCATTGCCATACAGCGTGGCAATGCCGCCAGTCTTTTGGGCACATTACCAGTCGACAGCGATGTGGAAGAGTTTTTTGACGCCATATTTTAGTTTTAGTTAGTTGTAATTAGACTAGGGTTTTTATTATTATTTATTTTATTTTATTGTAATTATAGTTAGTATTTTTAAATGTAAATAATGTAAAATGTTGCCTAAAAAAAAAAAAAAAAAAACATTTGTAGATTAAGATACATTTTGTAACACTGGACTAATAAAATTACTATTATTAATTATTATTACCATGAATAGAAATAAAGAGTCCTAGTTATTGCTAAGTTATTGTTGTAGATGTTTTGCTTCGTCAAGCCAATCTAAGTTGCGTTGACAACAATTATAAGTTTGTCGCTTCCTGTCATTTTGTGAAAATGTCTGTTTAACTTAGATGTAACTTAGTTTCACGATGTTACGGTATTTTGAATGAATTGTTATTATGTAAAACGGAACTTAACCTTCAGGGAATATAAATAAAAATAACATTAATAATGCTAGCAGTTTAAGTATGATCGTCTAATCTAGGTCAACCATTGTTTCTCTTCCGCATCCATCAACTTTTTTCATTACCTCGAAAGTGCACACAGCGCAACCCCACAAGTATCCATTACAAAAACTAAATCTAAAATATTTCCATTTAAACGAAAACCAACAACACGTACGTGAAACTGCAAAGTGGTACGAAGGAGTAACGACTCTCGACAAAAGTTCAAACTAAAGAAATCACGTTTCGCGCACCATTGTCACCTGCGTCCACTACCAAAAGTGCATTTTCTAGAAACTACCGAAGCGTCGAGGGACTTAGTTTTTGTTTTATTCCTGACCTAAGGCAACTACGAATCGCCTTTCTTACAAACAAATACACGTCCAATCGTAAAAAATAAATTAAATTGCCTTTACTTTGTCAAAAACGAAAATATTACGTTTCTTCTCAAAAGTTGCAGAACAAAAATATCTTTCTGTTTATTGCTGTTCCAAAAAATGTTCAAGTAGAACAATGTCTCAACTTGACAAACGTTTTTATGATTCAACAAGAGCATGTAGCTTAGCTTGCAGTCTCAGCGCTTTCTCTGACGGAAAAACTTGAGCGAGAGACGGAATTATAAATCGGGGCAGTTAGAGAGAGACAACAGATGTCTGGAAAAGAACAAGTTCGGAAATTTACGGGCTGACCGGACCGTCAGTTTTTTGGCGAACTACTATAGTGCTTCGCCACACTGGGCGTGTAAAATTCATGTAATTTAAAACTTTTGTTGAATTAGTGAGTTTTTGTACACCCGTGTGATTAATGTTACCTTTATACGGAAGGGGGGGAGGGGGTGTGAGTGGGGGGGTGAAAACTTTAGCTATTACTTTGAATGGATGTTTAAATTTCTCCATAAAAGTTCGTAAGAGGCTGTTTGGACTCGCATTGTGTATTTGATATTTTGACAGAGCATTTGGATCGAAGTTTTGTGTTGGGGAAGTTGGCGGAAACCGCTTAATAAACGTCTTTGGGAGTACCTTTAAATATGTAGATTGGAAGTTTATACGTGAAAGTTATTTATGGAGAGGCAATGCTCGATTTCCGGAGAAACTTCAGGCTGGTCTTATATTGTCGTATACGCTTGTGTTAGGTTTATTAGATCAAAGGTTTGAATGGGTGTAAAGGTCACGAACTGATTCTGTATAAACAATTCGTTATTAAATGTTTGGAACCGGTGTTGTTTGAAAAGAAACCTTAACAAAACGTAATTATAATAATATGATTGAAATACGTTGATTGATTACCTATAGGAAAAAAACAAAAGTCAAGGTGGGGTGGGAGATGCCTTATATGCTCATGGTGACCGCCATTGTAGTGTTAATCAGGTAAAAATCCCACACTCTTCGGACTTACACCATTATTATAATTATTATTTTTATTGTACTTTTGAGTAAAATATTGACCGGTCTACACTGTCCTTACATAATATCTACTTATACTGTAATATGGAAATATTGTAAGAACAACAATTTTTTAAAAGAGTAACCATGGAGTTTCTTGCCGGTTCTTCTACATAGGAAACGACCAATTTGGATCCGTGCACTAGCTTCTGACGTTTTATAAGTGCCCATGTAGGCCTATGTGAAATAAAAAACTTTTGACTTTGACTTGACTCTGACCCCAAATTCTAGTCGCCTTTAGAAAAAATAAGCAAAAAAAATAAAAATGTTATTTTTTTTCAGATACTTACAAAATTTTTTTTTTTTTGGAAAACCTTACTCCACACTCTTAATTACACTTACACAAGATACTCAGACCCGAAACAAATATCTGTGGGCCATAAAAATATTTGTTCCGTACGGAAATCGAACATACGACGCGTAGTGCAGCAACCGTTCGCTTAAACACTTTACAAACCGTGATGTCATTGGCCCTAGCCTTATTAAAATTAATGTAAAACGATTAAAAAAAAAAACACAACTATCACACAATACTGTCTATTCTCAAGCTATGCAGAGCTTGTGTTATGAGTACTAGACAACTGATAAACATACTTATATATTTCTAAATACATACATATTATAGAGAAATCACACCCAGACCTAGGAAAAATGATCACAAACATTTTTCTTGAGTGGGAATCGAACCCACGACCTCCGGCATAGCAGTTAGGGTCACTAACCACCAGACCAATAGGCCAGTCAAAATAAATATAACATTGTTCTTACCAATCACCAATGAAACCATCTAATTCAATTGAGTTAACATTATCAATGATATTTCAAAAAGGTTAGAGAATTGTCAAAGTAAAAAACAATTACGCATTAAATCGGAGTTTCAATCCTTCATTTCTGAAGGTTAAATTTTTTAACACTTGAATAATTTTGCGTGGGCAAACGTCTTTATGAACGAATCATATTATTCGCGCCTACCTGAAGTAATTTTTTAGGGTTCCGTTTACCCAATGAGTAAAACGGGACCCTATTACCGAGACTCCGCTGTCCATCCGTCTGTCTGCCTGTCCGTCTGTCACAAGCTTATTTCTCATGAGCCGTGATAGACAGTTGAAATTTTTGCAGCTGTTGCATTCATAAACAGAATAAAATACTTTTTTAAGGGGGCTTCCATACAACAAAAAAGGTTTTTTTTTTTGCCGTTTTTTTTGCTACGGACGGAACCCTTCGTGCGCGAGTCCTCGTTTTTTTTTTACTTTTTCTATGTTTGATCCGAAGCCCATTTTGTTTCCCACTGTGTCATTAATGTTGTGATATGAAACCCTTTAATCACGCAAGTGGAGGTTTTTACCTAATGCCAAGTCTGCAGGCAATTTTGTGTTTGATTGTTTGTTTTTATGTGACTGGTGTCATTTGGTGAGATTTTATGAGAGGTTGTCATTTCGGGGGTCCCATATAACTAAAGTGATTTTTTTGCCGTTTTTTACTACGGACGGTATGGACACAATATAGATATGGAACAGTACGGAAACTACGTACAAATGTTCGAAACGGCACACTCACACAAACATACACATCGACGAGACTCCTAAGCGTTTCTCGCGGTCCTGTCAGTTACAAGAAATGCTTAGGAGTCTCTTCGATGCGTACGTTTGTGTCACACTCACTCACTCACACACTCACTCACTCACACAAACGTACGCATCGACGAGACTCCTAAGCATTTCTTGTAACTGACAGGACCGCGAGAAACGCTTAGGAGTCTCGTCGATGTGTATGTTTGTGTGAGTGTGCCGTTTCGAACATTTGTACGTAGTTTCCGTACTGTTCCATATCTATACTGTGGTATGGATTCCTTCCTGCGCGAGTCCGACTTACACTTGGCCGATTCTTTTTTTATTCCTGGTGGAGTAAAATCTCTCTAAGGAACTAACCAATAAGAAAGTTGTAAAAGAAAATACTTCTTCTTTTCGTGGTTTTATTTTCTCAAAGAAATTAAGTTTATTACGATTTGTTTGAAAGTGTTGCCGTGGCTCTGGGCCACAAAGGGAAACACAGTTTTGTTTTAGTCTGTAAAAGTCTGACACTCCCTCCCCTCTCCTCTTGCTCCATCCAGAATAGAAGGAATTATTTATAGATTTCTTATCTCAAAAAAAAAATGCAACTAGTGCATACTCTGCTATGGTTTGCTTTAAAAACAAATAAATGAAAGAAGAAGAAGTAAGTAGCCCTAGTTTGAAAGGCAGGGTTCATAATTATTTTGTACAATTACAAAAAAAAAATGTATTCATATCATGATTTATTTTTTAAAGGCAGTTGCCCAGATCAGACACAACTACTGTCTGGTCTGAGGATCCTCCCTTGTCAATAGTGGTTTCGGCACTTAATATGCTGTTCCGCATTCACCTATAGAGCTGCTTAACCCGTCAAAAAATAAAGGAGTGATGTTATGTTAGTCTTCAAACTACAAACACATTTCAGACAATACATCTTGCTTGACATCATTTAGGAGGAGATAAATGGTGCTATCCGATACCTATATACAAGCTGTACCCGCTGCGTTGGCCAGTTTTATCTCGACAACAAAGATGCAGCTTCTGTGGCCATTTGTCAAACTGACATCCTGGATACGTTGCTGTGCGATCATTATGGATCCAAGCACGTGTATTTTGCACTAGAGTTTTAGGGAATTGCGATGTTTTTACTGTAGTATTTTAGGAGCTTTGTGTAGTTTAGTTGGGTGTTGCTTCAACCATAGTAGGATTTTAATCAGCTGTGTCCCTCCACAATTTTAGCTGTTTATCAATATTCTCACCACTTTATGTAAGTGCCGTGTCATCAAAATCTCTTTCTGTGAAGTAGAATAAATCTTAATTATAGAGCATTATATATATGAATGTAAGTTTGTTTGTTCTTTACGCTTTTCCGCCTTAACAGCTGAACGGATTAGGATGAAACTTGGCTTATGGATAGACCGTGTCCTGAAACCGAACCGACGTAGCACTAACAATTGTTCGTTTGAGATAATCTTATTTAAAAATACTTACTTTCAAAAGAATACCCAAAAACTGAAAGACGTCTAGACTTTTTGCAACATCCTTTTTGCATGATTTCAACTTCTTTGTCCAAGACGTTCTTAATTGACATTCCAGACATTATCGACAAAAAATACAAAAACGTCCATTCCTTAAAAAAAAATGCTGGAATTTTGTTTCATTCACTAATTGCTTAAGTTTAAATTAATCTTTAAGGTCATTTTATAGACTTCTTAATTAGCCTTGCGTAAAATTTTACTTCAATGAATGTATATTATTTACGGAGCATAAATTTTCATTTTACATGAAAACTGTAAAACTTAAAATCTTTAGATTTGATTTACCTATTTAAATCGAAAACTACGTTATCGAGCGTAAATTCGATCATGTATAGTATAGAGTACTGCTCTCATCTTTACGATCTGCCAGATACCGGCTTGCTGCACTTGAGTCAATTGAAAAACGAGCCAAGATTATGCACCGGTCGAGTCAAAGCTTCAAAGACGAAGCATCGACGCCGAGACGCCTGTCGCTTTTCTACCGACAGCATTTTGGGGCGAGCCAAACTCGTTCGATCAACGGACCACCAGACATACTGGGAAGCGCTGCGTTTTGGTAGACTCTCCGCCCATACTCACAAAACGTTATGAGAACACATTGATTGTGCGTACAGATAAAGAGTGAAATTACCTGCCGGAGTCTGTTTCCTGATAGCTACAATCTAGTGACTTTAAGTCAAGAGTGAGTAGGTTACACAAGCGTGCTCTATCGTCGACTACATCATCACTTATCATTAGGTGTGATAGTGGTCAAGCACGAGTCTAACAATAATAAAAAAAAAATGTTCCTTTACACGTTTAAAATTGAAAATTTCTTTACCTATTATATCACACATTCGCCGATTTTTTTTTATTTAAAATTGTGCTAATAAAAATAGTTTTCTTTCTTACTTTCTGTAATGGTTATAAAACATAAGTTTTTTCCAAAGGCCAATTTAACCCTGCACCAATAAACAGTCAAGTTTAAAATAACAATATAAGTTTTCAAGGTTGTCTGGAGAAACCACACTTTTCTATTGAACCTTTAAGTTAAAGCAGTTGAAACTTAGTAAAGTTGTAAATGTCAAAATAAATGTTGTTATTGGGGATGCTCCAGAATAGTCTGCGATATTAAAATTTTATTACGTTTTGCATTTTGCAGGTCAATGCCATCTGTGTCAAGTTACCAAATGACTTTTTCATAAAATAGCTAACAGGTTTTTTTTCAAGGTGGAAAACCTCTAACGACTTCTCGCGCTTTAGAGAGGAGCGAGATGGCGTGTCAGACTTTAGCTGACTAAAATCACACCGATTATTCTTATTTATTTATTTATTTATGTTGCCTTTTGTGTTCTAGGACGAGTATCCCTTTCATACTTTCCCCCATGGCCCTAGCAGGCATAGGTCATACTCAAAGTTACCCTATTAAATAATTTTATTATAAACTGAGGTCCTAGCAATGGGAACATTAAAAAAGGTTTATTATGCTATGCTTATGCTAGCCATAAAGCAGGATAAGACGAACTAAAAGAGTTGTATTGATGTTTTTAATGATTAAAATTCAATAAACAAATAAAAATATATATCTATTTAAAAAAAAAAGTGTTACCGGGCCAATTATAATATATTTCAATCAAGATACGACTTGACTTTGGTCTGCAAAATGCAAGACTTGAAAAATTTGAATTTCGCAGGCTATCCATGAGCATTCTCCTTTTTTTTATTACGTACAGGCTCGCGTTTCACTTCTATCTTACCTGATGGAAAGCGATGATGTGGCCGACCATGGAGCACGCTTGCCTAGAAGCAACCTCTTCACTCTTGACTTAAAGACCCCTAGGTTACAGCTATCAGGACTATCTTAACCGACTACGCACTCAGGTTGGCCGCTGTAAAAATAATTTGGTCAAATGGGGCTTCCTCGACCCATCTCTAACACAGTGCCAGTGTGGAGCCGCTGCACAGGACATGCGTCATTTGCTATGCTGTCCATCCTGCACAACTACCTGCAGTTTTCAGGATCTATACGAGGCCAATAACAGAGCCGTAGAGGTTGCCAAATACTGGTCAGGTAAAATTCAGTTAGAGTACATCGACACGAAAAGAAGAAGAAGCTGTGAGGAACACTGACTCCGGCAGGGAATTCTGCTCCTTAAGGCAGAAGTGCCAGGATAACCCGCAAAATTAAAATTTACTTAAGTTTTTTGCATTTTGCAGGTTAATTTGACTGGCCTTTTGTTCTAGTTTTTAGTAGCCCTGACTGCAATGCAGGTCGTGGGTTCTATTCCTACCCAGGATAAATGTTTGTGTGATGAGCGCGATCATTTGTTCTGTATCTGGGTGTAATTTATCTATAATATGTATGTATTCAGAAATATATAAGTAGGTTTATCAGTTGTCTAGTACTCATAGTACAAGCTCTGCTTAGTTTGGGACTAGATGGCGTTGTGTGAAAGTTGTGGAATATTAGCATAGCATAGTCGGCCTTTAATGTTCCCACTGTTGGGACTCAGGCCTCCTCTCTAGGAGAGGGAATGGGCCGTAATCCACCACGCGGGCCCAGAGCGGGTTGGTGGTTGTCACATGTCTTCGAATTTTTGGTTCTAGGACATGCCGGTTTCCTCACGATATTTTCCTTCACCGTTTTGAGAGCAGTGGTGATGAAATAAATTACACAAAGTAATGCGCCGGGCTGGGTTTGAACCCGCAACCTACAACTCGTAAGTCGGGGCCGTTTCCACTCGGCCACCACTGCTCTTTCTGAATGTGGAATATTATTATTATTAATTTCAAGTTCTATGTTCATTCAAATATGATTAGCGAGCACAGCACAGGAGGATTTGATGAGTGCTACCGATGCTGCTATTAATGTAGCCACCTATTGGGCCCAAACAGTTTGACAAGTTTACCATCGACTCGAAAAAAAGAAGAAGCGAGCACAGCAGTTTTGTTTGGTATGTGTCTGATAAAATCCAGTATCGAGGTTCCCAAATAACCATTAAAACCGTGCAAATTTAAAATGAGCAGAACGAAGCCGTTTGGTATAAAATTCTAACAAATCTTATTGGCATAACTGATTCTTGACTATACTTCCCACGGTAAAATACTACCGTAGTAAAATATGGAAACAGTTTCGTGTATCCATTCTACAGTTACTTTGTATTAATTAGGTCGTAACTCGAATTAAAATATATTAGAAAACAGAGATACCAAATAATTTAATTGTTCGTCTGTTTTTTATAAAATCATAGAAACACTAACTAGTATAGATAGCGGCACGAATCTTGAGCGCTCGGCGAAAGAGCGAGGATCGCTTTGCGCATCGCACACATTAGCGAGCCAATCACTGTACAAGGATTGCACTCCCCGCCCCCACATCTCTTTTCATACCATTTAAGAGATCCAATATTTCAGTTCTGCGTGCTTCTGCGCAAGTAGAACTGTAGAATTCAGCGCTCAAGATCCGTGCCGGTATCTGTACCACCATCAACGATTGCATCTCTGCTTACTATTGGGCTTGGGTGGGATCGCAGTCAAGCACTATAAATATATGAGTTTACCATACAAAATGAAATACATGTCCAAACATGCTCGAGCTTGCAAGATGCGTGTTGTTTATTACATTTAAAATGTATCGTATACTCATAAGATTCATTTTTCCGTAGTCTCAGGAAATGCTCTGCTCTTATTGTGCGCTGGCCCTTAATCGGAACCAAAATCGGAATTCCCGAACATCAGAATCGAAAAACCGTAACATCTCTAATTAAAATACAGGCTGGTGTTTTCAAGTCTTCCTTTTGTAACCCAAATTCAACAACCACTTTAATAACCATCACCCTTTTTACTTAATTCAAGCACACATATAAAAGATATTAGACGATAATACGGGCTGATGTACCCGGCTGTATTAAGTGCGGTCTTGTTTCCACCTGAGACCCTGCATCAGGACGGCATTACACATACATGATGGTGCGACGACTTGACAGTTTGGCTTGATACTTTAGTATAGATGGTTAAGTGGCTGTGGCGTTGATGTAGATACATGTATGTATTCTGTGGTTCACAAAAAAGCTACAACATGTATATCGATACCTATCGAAGTACGTATAAATGTAACAATCGAATGGATGAGCGTATTTTTTAGATTTTAGATTTATGTGCTTCGTGAATATGGTCGAGTGTTGTTACATTTTCAGCCATTATTAAATTATAAACTAATTTCGTATTATTTTTCCTCAGCATCCTCCCTCACATTAATATTGTCTTCTACAGTTTTTATACGCGGTTAACCAATATTTTATCAGTACAGGCCTGAGTCCCAGCAGTGAAAATATTACAAGGCTGATTGATGAGCATTATCATCTATTTAATTATTAGTTAAATCATACTTCATCATCACATTTTCTCACTCATTACTTGAACAATCGTAAGCTATATAATAAAACATTACTTACTATACATGATTATCCTCAAAAAAATAGTTTGTTTAGTTGAATCGCGCAATTGTTTGGTTGGCGCTAATCTCAGAAACTGCTGGTTCGAATTGAAAAACGCTTTCAGTGCTGCATAACCCATTTATCTAGGAAGGCTATTGGTACGGGTTATGTTACAACACGCAACAACTAATAGGAACAGGTCAGTAATCAAAGATTATAAAGCGGGTGGAAACGCGGGTGACAGCTCCCAAGCACCGATAAAATGTCACTTCATGTACAATGCGTTACAAATAAGAATAGGATCGATTGCCATGTTGTAACGTCACGTCAAATCTCAGGAAATTGGCAAAATGGAAGAACTCGGAGATGAGTAAAATTGATGAACTGGATTCTGATTAAACTGTTTTTCGTTCCCAGTTCGTAAATAAATAAATTTTTTAAAATTTCTGGTTTTGCTTACCATAATAATTCTTCGATTTGACAGTATAACGTGACGTCATAATATGGCAATCGATCCTATTCTTATTTGGAACGCATTGTAAGTAGTGACATTTTTCATAACTCTCTTAACTAACAACATCCTACAGGTCATATCAAACATCCTGACAACATTTATTCGTGCCCAAATTGTTTAGTTTTTATTATGCGTATAATTTGTAAAAATATGGATGAAATTGTCTGCAATTAAGATTTATTATTATTATTAACTAAAACAAGAACCTTATTACGACATTCACTTCTAACAAGACTGGTCATAATATCATACCCTCGTTTACCAAATTTTTTGACAAACACTTTCCTACCCTCCAAAGTACCCACTACAACTGTCCAAAAAGAGGGTAGTTTATTAAATATTCTTCTACCTCTAGGTGACGTCATGACCGTATAGCTTACATTTGCATAATTAAGGTCGGCCATATTGAATCATTAGTGCGCTTGTAACATGCCTTTATTTTTATGTCTCCTTTGTCTCCAGGCTAAGGGAAATATGTGTAAATATGTTTAGATGTAAGGGAAGGGCGGTTTTCGGTAAAATAGTGGGTAAAGAGATAAATGATTTGATGAATTAGTTTTATGTGTTTTATTTATGAATATGCATTATGTTTTTGTTTTTAGGACTTATTTCTTTGTGTGTGATTTATATAGGCGGACTTAAGGCCACACTAAAAGCCAGCAAACTTGAGCGAGCAAAAGAAGTGCTAGCGTCACTCCCCGCGCATCAAGATTATTCGAATAATAATATGTCCTTCATTTATTAAACACAATATGAATAAAAACTTAATAACAAAATATTGGTAATTAAATTATCTTTTAGTTTGTGAAAGTTTCATAAAATGGCCCAATGGTTTTTGCCTGGTCTTCGCTTTTTTGTCTGTGTTAGATATAATTTTGAAAATAAATTGCACCAAGTTCTATGAAAAAAATATATGAAAGTATTCGTATATCAAATTATTAGGCAAATAGTCTAGTTTAACATATTTTTTTTTTCAAAACATACAGACTAGCCGTTTAAAAGTGTTGTTGGATTTAAAATAATCAAAAATCATATATCTGGCCCTTAGTGCAACAAGATATTCTCTATCACTCAATTTGAGTTACACTGTGGTAGGTGATCCAGATATTGTGTGTTTGTGTGTATGTATGTTTGTTAATACTACACATAGAACAAAAAAAAGTACCACGATCAAACTACCGAACAGTTCAATTCCTCACGTTTTAACACAGAGTGAGATACCTATCTCATCATCATTTCAGACAAAATAATTATGCTTACTTTGGAGACAGGTCTCCTTCGAGTGTCGCCACAACAACCACTCCTGAGCGTCACATATCTATTGGATTTCTGCGGCCCTCACCAGGCTATCGGGCCACGTTTGTGGGAGGCCATCCAAAGCTGCGTCTTCCGGTACGTGGTCGCCGCTTTAGAACCTTTCGGCCCCATCGACCGTTGTCCTGCGGATATCTTCTTTTCTGATTCGAATTTCGATCACGCAAGAAAACTCCTAGCAGAACCCTTTCCACTGTCCTCGGGGTGACTTTACGCCTTCTGATGAGGCCCATTGTGAGTTTCAGATAATTATGTACTTTTATTATTGAAATGATAAAAAACGTTCATAATTCATAAGCAAGCGAAGCAGCAGTCAGCAACTAGTATTCAAACGAATAACCATCTCCCAAACATGTAGCACATTCGTAAAATAAACTAGAATTATTAATCTTTCCAAGAATGTCTTGATACAAAGTACATCGCATACAAACTAATAATAAGTGCAATAAAATATAATTAATTGCGTGTTGACATCCTCTCTCTACTTAAGAGGGCTCCTGTCCCCCTAGCCAAGTTACAAGCGTTGCGTTTCGATTCATTTTCGTCGATCGCCTCAAGTCGGCCACGCCTCCTATTCCTTTGTTCTGAGTTTCTGACTACGTGACTGATCGTTGAGATGACGTCAAAACAAAGGAATTGTTAGGCTAGGCCTGCTTATCCGTCTATCACAACGTGAGCATGGTTTAAAAGCTTGTTGTTTCATCCAACGCAGATCCAGTGCAACGTTTTATAAAGAGGTAACGCGAAAAATGAAAGATAACACCCAGACGCTTTTTCGGCATTCGGTAATTCTGTCACTTATTCGAATATTTCACAAAACTTGTTCCCGGAAATACGAGTTTCCATTAAAAACCTTAAAAGCTTTTGAAAAATTATTTCATCTTTTTAAAATTTTCGTCATTCAGAATTTTGATTAATGAGCAAGGTTTATATAGTTATATTTTCTTTATGTTTTTAATTACTGGAACATTATGAAGGGACAAAGGTAACCCAAAAAAGCAGATTTTCAGAGATCTTTACAGGATTAGTTTTACACAAATTTATGATTGGTTTTCTGTAGAAACCTTGGTAATATCCCTAAGATATCTGTGTTTCAAAAATATCTAAAGAAAGATGTGTAATATTAACGTCATAATTACGTAAGAGCGGTTGTATGAAAATGTATTCTCGGGTAGGGCGCTCTTAAAGATGGCCGACCCATTTCCTTGGCGACAGTTATGATTGGCCCGAGATGACAAATGGGGACAGATTTAATATATACCTTCATAAGTATGTCTTTTATTTATCACTTAATATTTACAATTGACTTATGACTTATCGACTGAACTGGCAACCGGTCCTATCTCAGTTTTTACAACTTTATAGGATGAAGAAAAGACTTCCTTGCGTCACTAATATAGGATCTGGTATGTTGAATAAAAATGAGTGTTTTTTTTTTAAATACTTTTATTACACACCTTAATAAAAACAAAATTTGCATAATATGGTTCCTTCTTATGTTAAAACCAGAAAGGACAACATATAAATCAACAAAAGAAGTTGAATTTTGTACATGTTGAATGAAATCAATTCTAGGGCCAAATTTAAATGTATCTGAGATTGGATTTCTTGCAACACTGCGGAGTATGAAATTGTATAAAATGGTATTAAAAACTGAAATCTTAAAAAATTGAGATAGGGCCGATTGCCAGTTCACAGTCTTTATGTCAAGCTACAGTTTATCTTTGGTTCTCATTAAATGGGCCTAGAAATTTACGATTGTGTTTTGTTATTGTAAAAAAGTCTACATTCTTGATTAAAAATTTGATAACTTTTGGTCCTTCTTTTGTAAAGTTATTGGATGTTCGTTCTTCTATCGCGGGAATGGCTGAAAAGATTTGGATGAAATTCATTGTCACAAGTGACTTCATTCCCATAATTTACTGACAAAAGTCCATTATGTTTGGGATTTTCTACGTAATCTTTTGTAAAACAATTTGGAGATTATGACAATATTTTACTAAACAGGTTTGTACCTGGTACAGGTACAATGCAGGTATTGCTGTTACCTACAGTTATGTAAATTATTATATTACCTATACTTATATATAATCAAACACTGACTATATGCTATTTTGTGTGGGCTCTCTCGGTTGAACCAAAAATTCAATCAAGATGTCTGACCGTCCGGTATCCGTCCGGACCGAGCCCAAGTCGTCGACGGCGCGTAGTGTTCCACGCGCGCCTCAGGGAGCTGTCATCAAATCGAAGGGCCCAGCAGGGTCGAAGCCTACTGGGGCCATGGGTAGTGTGAAAACGAAACCCGGGGCCCTGGGACGAAGGCAAAAGGCAAAGAAGGAACAGGGGTGGGTTTTTAGTTAGTAAAAGTCTGACACTATCTCACGCTCCATGATTTTCACACCTAAAAAAAAGTAGATATAAAAAAGATGCGAAAAACATCACGTATCTATGTTTATTATCTTGTCTAATACTCTTACAGCTAACATCAAGAAGAAGAGTTAAATTCTAATTTTCAAATCATATTATGCTGTCAAATTGATACAAGTCATGCATAAAATAGCCGAGTCAGGACTATGAATAGATCAATGTAATAATTGACAATTATCCACACTATAGATAGAGACATATAATAAGATATAATTATTACAAAATATAGGCTCATATTCATAGATGATTCTATTTTATAATTATAGGAAATCTTTATGGTATAATTGTTTAAGGGTGAGGACTTTACCTTAACGTTTTAAGAGATTAGATTATTTTTTTTTTATTTTGGGTAGGCTGGCGTTTGACCACTATCTCACCTGATGGTAAGCGATGATGTGGCCGACTGTGGAACAAGCTTGCCTTAAAGTAACCTATTCACTCTTGACTTAAAGACCTCAAGTTTATAGCTATCAGGAAACAGATTCCGGGAGGGAATTTCACTCATTAGCTGTACACATAATGAATGTGTTCCCAAAACGCTTTGTACGTATGGGTGGGATGCCCACCATGTACCGGTGGCGCAACGCCGTACGTCTTGAGGTCCGATGATGGAATGGACGTGGCGGAATTAAATTGTGCAATTCCAATGCAAACTTATAGTATATCTTTAATAGGTATTTTAAATCTATGCTAAGCATTCATTTATTTTCGAGTAACCAAAAGAAGGAAGGCCTCCCACACCGATAAACGATAACCTGGTGAGGGTCGCGGGAATTTTATGAACGGCAGACGCACAGGACCGTTCGTTGTGGCGACACTTGGGGAGGCCTATGTCCAGCAGTGGACGTCTTTCGGGTGAAAAGATGATGATCATGAACCAAAACAACAGTGGTGGCTTTGTGTAATTTATCTCATCAAGACTGCTTTTAAAAACGGTGAAAGAAAACATCGTGAGGAAGCCGGCACGTTATAGATTCAAATATTCGAAGACCCCTGATATCCACCACGTGTCCACAGTCCACGGTCCACCATGTGACAGGCCTTCCAAAGCTACGTCTTCCGTTACGTGTTCGCCACTCCAAAACCTTTCGTCTCCATCGACCGCCGTCTGTTCTGCGAGCATTATAAAGGTATTTTATATTCCAATCATTTTTAGATCAGCAATCCACGCACCCCAGCCTTCGATCCGGCGGATTCCGATCCTGATTTCCGGCCACCGCAGGCGCGGGCTTGCGGACGGCGAGCAATGGGTAGCTCGCCGTCCGACCGTCCGGTAACCGTCCGGACCGAGCCCAAGTCGTCAACGGCGCGTATTGTTCCACGCGCGCCTCGAGGAGAAGTCAGCAATAATCGTAGGGGGGGCATGGATACGTGGTTACCGTCCCCATCGACTATCTCTTCTGCGAGCATTATATATTTTACATTATTTAATCATTTTTAGATCAGCAATCAGTGTGCTAATAACTAAGTCTTTTAGTAAGTAGAAAAACAAAGATTTTACAAAAAAAAATATATATATTAAAAGTGGCCACACACTTTGCCTTAACAAAAAAAATGCAAGGTAACGCAGCATTGTGTAGAAGTGAATTAGATATCTTTAGAAAATGCTTATGAAAAGGCTTGTTATATTAACCAATTGAACAAGGGCTTTTTATTAGCAACTAAACCAACCGAATTTATTATGTACTCGTATGTTATAGGTATTCTCACGAAAACTATCAATAGTTTTTTTTTCATAATTCATGTCATTTATTTTGTAACAAAGTGTAACATTGTGTAGAAAATAAAGTAAAAAATAAACAATAAAAAAAAACGATTATAGGTGATAACAAAAAAAAAAGATAAAAGAAATAAAGACCACAATAAAATCCTAATAATAAACTAACTCCTCCCGGCGGCTTTGCCAGCTTGAAAGTAGAAAATTATCTCATGGGATACATAATCTCGTGATAACAAGGATTCTATGTTTGATTCCAGAACATGGTCTACCCTTGTGCGAAATTTAATTGAAATCCGTTTAGCCGTTGGGGCATGAAGGAGTAACAAACATAGGTACACACACTGACACTGCTTTAATTATATTATTAGTGTGATTGGTCACTGGATTTCTTACATACAGCTCCATCTCATTAAATATAATCTCAAATAGTAATTATTGTTAAATTAAATGAATTTTTAGTCTGTAAGTTTCCATTTTTTTACTGTAACTTTAAATTTTACTGTCACAATGAAACTGGACTGTAAAGTGATGGCGTAAAACACAGGTTTAAATTAATCTAGATCGGGCGGTCCACTATCAAACATGGCTTTTCCGAACCGCGATTAATAATTATTATTATTAATTGCACCTTTAATAATATTTTAGTTTTAGTATATTTTTAGGCACTGTAATTGTATGGGAAACTTTGTTACTGTTGGCATAATGTTAATTTTTTGTGAACGTTATTTGAATTAAATTTATTATTATTATTGTATAACGCCTTGGATATCCTCTGTAACGTTATACAAGTGCTTTTAAATCAATAAATAAACGAATGCGCTTTAACATCAACGACTGCATCTCTGCTTACCATCAGGTGTGATCGTGGTCAAGCATGGGTATAAAAAAAAAATGGTCCAAAATTTTTCGAAAATTAATATCCAGAAAGCAAGCAGAATATCGAATTTCATACATTCTTCACTTCTAAAAAAAGTCACAAAAACATAGTTTAAAACTAATCTTCCACCTTTACATCATAAACCGGGACCTAATTTGCCAATACACCAAATACACTACGGTCAGCGTCATCAATCATGACCGGTACAGTCGGCTGCATCATCAACTAACAAAAACAGTAATCGTATGGTAATTAAATGTCGACTGCGGATGCATGTTAACATAAATCTTACCTTGGAAGCTACGTGAACTGTACCAATGAAATATGGCTTTGTTTAAAGTTAATTATGTAATTGTTCAATGGTGGTTATGTTCGTGTAAGGAAACCGTTCGAAAATTTACAAGACTAGCTCCTGCAAGCAGCTTCGCCCGTGCAAAAGTAGAGTCCTCCATATAAACTTAAGACCCTCGTGGTGGGTTAATTTTGGAAAATCATCTCTTAGTGCTCACCTACATAATTAAAGGAAACCTTGTGCAAAATTTCCTAGCCCCGACCTAGGGCAACTGAAGGAACACAGATGGGTTTTAGTAAATAAAAGTCTAACGAGCCCTCTCGCTTCACCCATTTCGGGAGAAGATTTTAGATGATTTCTCACCATCAAAAAAAAAAAGGTTAAGCTACACATGGCGTGGGTTTGCGGACCAATGCCCAGTCGCCGACGTCGTTTAGTGTTCCACGCGCGCCTCAAAGAGTTGTCAGCAAATCCGTAAGGCACCCAGCAGGGCCGGTCGCTAGGGTCATGAGGAATTTCTGAAGAGGAAACCCGTAAACCCGTCCTAGAACGCAAAGGGCTACTGCAGGACCACAGGTGGGTTTCAGTCAGTAAAAGTCTGACACTCCTCTCGCTCAACCCAGAGTGGGAGAAGTTATTTGATAATAGATATACCTAGTTACATACACATCTACCCAGTATCGAGACATACAGACTTGATGATACTCGTATGTTTTGTTTAATATACAATTTACTTCTTTCCCGATTGATCTTATGACATTAAATATAAGAGAAAATGTGATTAGTTTTGATAACAATATTTGGGTTGCGAAGTCACAACACACTTATTTGTTATCTTATTTGTTGAATGAGGTCTTTGTTTGCAGGAAATATGTATGTTCTTATCTTCGGTCTTGTACTGATTGCTTCTTATAACATTGTTTACAACTTTTCCTCACAGTTACGGTCCCATTGCTGGGCAAAAAGCTCTCCCAAGTCCTTCCATACCATCTTCTCCCGTAACATCTCGATCCAGTCCTCGTGGTACACCTCTTTCTGGACCTAGACGGCGCTTTGCATTAGCAGAAACCCACTGCGACTCTAGACCCACTTTACCCTAGAAACTTGTAAATGTGTATTCTTAACTTTTCACGACTTAGAGCGGAATTCAGCAATAAAACTAATCGCGTTTTAACGTTTGGCTCGCATAATCGCGTTTATCCGCTGTCACTAATGTCACTTGTAAAAATACAACAAAAAAAATACAGACAAGTGACACTAGTGTCAGCGGCTAAACGCGATTAAGCGAGCCAAACTTTAAAATGTGATTAGTTTTATTGTTGAATTCCGCCCTTAGGCGGGTTATTGATCTTAGCTCAGCAGTTTGTCATACCAATGAGACTGTCAAACCAAAATAATAACACAATCATTAAGAAAAAATGAAACCAGTTATTCCCGTCACATTTATAATACAAAAAACAACACTAAATGCCCTTTCTCATTCTGCAAACAAAAAAAAAAATCACACGATTCCACTTCAATAACTTAGCGCTGAGAATCGTTGTCAATACAAACGTACAATAGGAATCGTACCCCATTCCAGCGCATTACGCCCCCCCACCCCTGCGATTACGTTCAGGAACCGTGCCAATGATGGATAACCGGAACTTACCGGTGCTCCAACGCCGCTGTCTATACGTACACCTTTACCTAGGGTTGCCTAAATCATTAGACCGGTACGAGGTTTGAAAACCCCTTTAATTTCATCGTTTGTGAATTATGGGCTGAGTTTAATGTATGTATGATATTCTATTTGTTTCTGGTTGTGTAAGGATTATAATGAATGAGGTGATTTGTCTGTGTCTCTAGGGGTTGACGCGTGTTTGCATAATAAATGGGTAGATAATTTGAAAGATTTGTGAAATTATGGCTTCAAATCTCATCAACATCTCTTGTCCCAAGCTACTTGAGGTCGGCGCAACACGCTGCCTTGTTCTTTTCTCTATACAATCTGTACATCTTTTTAAGTATCCAGTGTTTGCATTTGTCTTTTACAAGAGGTAACATTATACTCAGTTACTGAGTTGTTACCCCTCTCCAAGGGAGGTGGCCGGAGTTCCAGTAGTGGTAACATTGCTTATACTTAATTGACGAGGCTATATAAGTATTGCCTCTATGTAAAATATTGTTATTCAGCAGTATTCGGATAGACTCGAAACTGAACCCAAGACAATAAGAAACAGCTGGGTAGATCGATTGTTTTTTAGGGTTCCGTACCTCATAAGGAAAAAATGGAACCCTTATAGGATCACTTTGTTGTCCGTCCGTCCGTTTGTCTGTCTGTCTGTCAAGACCCTTTTTATGTCGCAAAAAACTTGCATTTCGACACTCTCAAAGGAATCAAAATTCATAGTGTACTTCCCTTTGATCCAAAATCCTGAAATTTGGCATAAAGCAAGGTCATATAGTAAAGATATAAGAATAAATATGAAAACAAAAAAAATAATTGTTATTACGTCACAAAAAAACACTTTGAAAAATCTTCGAGACTCCATTCGGGAATTGAACTACTCACATATGTAAGTAAGTTTGTACGGAACCCTCAATGCGCGAGTCCGACTCGCACTTACCCAGCTTATTTTACTTTGATAATTTTAATATCGCTTTGTATATTTCGAAAAGTCAATACCTTACGTGGATACACCTGAGAATAAATTCAAAGATGGGAACCCTACACTCCCACCACATCGCTCGTTTTTGTTTGAGCACGTTAAAATATGACCCGTCTCGCGTATTGGACGTTTTTCATATCCGTATTTTGTAAATTTGCTTACGGTAATTTGTTTTTTAATGTTGTTTGCGCAATGAAAGTAGTTTTTTATTCCATGAAATCTGTTATTATAGAACAGAGCTTTCATTTTTTGTTGGGCTGTGATGAAAACGATTTTTTCAGTTGATTGGTTTTTAAAACACTATTATTACTTAAAAAACTTAAAACAAAATAAATAACCGACTTCACTAAAAAACACTAAAACGATCAAAATAAAGTTTGTTTCTTATTTAACACCGATTTCCGAAATTAAAGTTATTTTGATCGTTTTAGTGTTTTTTTTAGTGAAGTCGGTTTTTTTTTGTAAAACGATTTTTATTTCACACTTTTTAGTTGCGATACACTTATAGTCAGAGTAGTTTCCTATGTCTCATGACAATTCCATTTAACCCAAACCCTGCTAGGATACATTGTTTTATTATGACGTTCCGGCGTCCACCTTCCGGCTCCATCATCATCATTAGATCACTTCGATGATACCATTTTCAACATAACTATTCAGAAGCATTTAATTATTTTTTATTGTCATAGTCGCTTAACTCTCTTCATTGTGATATCTATGTGAGTATGAAGTTCCGTTGGCCTTTTTTGGTCTTTTTCATCAGTACCACTTCATCAAATATTACTTTTTGACTGTAAATGCTTAAGTCCTCGATGAAAATATCAAAATTACTATATGTTTGCCTATAATATTTGAAGAGTTCCCTCAATTCTGCATAGATTCCATCATCAGACCTGGATTTTGAAAAAATGAAACCAATCTGTAAGCAAATACTTCAAGGGGAAAAAAACTTGCAAATAGGTCCATAAACGACGGAGTCCTTTTTTTGGAAGTCGGTTAAAAAATGGGCACCATTGAAGTATTTTTAGTTTTTACTTATCTGCACCAAAATCAACAGCCCGCTTTTTATTAAGGTCTAATTATGTAAGTTTTCTCATATATCAATTCTCTAATTAATTCGTTTAGTAACACAAATAGAAAACCTAGAATTAAGACCAAACTTAACTAAATTCTGACCCACAAAACTTACCTAATTATAATGAAACTAATCTTTAACAGCCCTCTCTTCGATACATATGCTGAACGCGACCTTTTCTAATTGCGTTTTTTCGGGCTGAAAAACACACATCATGCCTATTCGGCAACGTCGGGATTGCCACACTCTTTCTTTTTTATTCTCTATTCTTCATAATCCCAACTCCCCCTTGTATCTTCGGGAGCGCTTTGAGTATCTTGTTCCGAAAGGAAAACCGTGTCGCTCATCATCCTCTCTTCTCCTTCATTTTCCTCCTCACTCTTCAAGTCGTTACAGTGGATCTTTTACAGTTCATGCTGTGCGCCTCTGGAATTCTCTTCCACATACATTGAGAGCTAGCCCATCGTTGGAGGTTTTCAGGGGAAGAATTAGGGAACATTTTTTATCAACATGACCCGTAAATATGTATGTTTATAGGTATTTATTTATTGTATATTTATGTTTATGCATAGTGTGCTGTACACGTATCTGCTTATTATATTTTAGTTTTAAGTTTAGATTTAGTTTAAGTGTTTAATTATTATTTTTTTGTTGTACAGTTATAGTTCCTAAAAATGTATAAAATTTATTTCTTACCACCATGGTTTGCTGTTAGAAAACCCAGTTGTGGGTTAAGCTCGCCTATGTACATCAACTGTCATTTTTTTTTTTATTGTTTATATAAAATTATGTGTACAATAAAGAATACAGAATACAGAATCTATGCGCACAAATACTTAGTTACATCTCGAATTGATGTGGGATAATTTCACGTATTTTCCTTTCTTATTTAATTGAAAGTAACATTGCAGCAAGCAAGACGAAGATGGAGGAACGAACTGAGGCCCTATCATGCATAATCAACCTTTTAATGTTCCCACTGTTGCGACTCGGGCCTCCTCTCTCTCTCTAGGAGAGAGGCCGTAATCCACCACGCGGGCCGAGTGCGGATTGGTGAATATCACATGTCTTCGAAATTTTGGTCCTAGGACATGCCGGTTTCTTCACGATGTTTTCCTTCACCGTTTTGAGAGCAGTGGTGATGATATAAATTGCACAATGTAATGCGCCTGGCTGGTTTTGAACTGGAAAGTCGGGTCCGTTACCACTCAGCCACCACTGCTCCAGGAGGCCCTATCACGAGCGCTTAACGCGATCCATTTGACCACCAAACCTGTTAAAGGGATGGAGGTTAAAGGGTTAAAGGGGTGGAATAATAGGGTGTGTATCTGCATCCCTCTGTTTCGCTCGCACGCTTGACATTTTAACACGTTATGGTAAAGCCCCAGGCCTCTTACTGGAGGACAGACGTGTATAGAAAAGGAAGAAAGAGGTTTTTGCTCGATTCGGCAACCGTTCTCCGAACATCGATTCGTCATTAGACTGTTCGACGACAGGACGTCAGGCCTGAAAAGGTAGTTGAAAAGGACTGCAGGCGAAGGTGTCGACGATGAAAGTTTCTATCGGCGAAACGTCCATAGGTGAAAGATTCTGCTGGGGAGACGGAAATAAATAATAATATATAAGCCAAGCTAAGCAGAGCTTATGTTATGGGTACTAGACAACTGATAAACATACTTATATGCATATTTCTAAATACATACATATATAGATAAAATACACCCAGACTTTGAACAAATGATCGTGCTCATCACACAAACATTTGTCCTGGGTGGGAATCGAACCCACGACCTCCGGCATAGCAGTCAGGGCCACTAACCACTAGACCAACAGGCCAGTCAAAATGATCCGTTCTGTCGACGAACAGTCTAATAACGAATCGGTTTTCGGAGAACGGTTGCCGAATCTTTTTGCTCAGCTGTTGGACATAATGATCTAGCTAGATAGATCACTTTTTCATAGTCGAAGACCCAGTTTGTAAGCCACAAGGTATAAAACGGGAACTTTCTCGAATTAAACGTGAAAACAGAAGTTAAGTAAACGTCTTGCGGCGAAGGCCCAAACTAAGAGGATCATAACGTTAGTGAAACTTTGCGGTTTGTTAAATAACTATTGGATGTCAATGGATCCGTGGATGGAATCCTTATAAGGTTACAGGGAATATTTTCTTTCATACGGTGGAAGGGTTGGACGGGATTCACCACATTCCGAGTATGTAAGTACCTACAACTCCCTTTCAGTTAGGGTTTCTACACAAAACTGTTTGCGATGCGTTACGACGCCGCATCGCTGAAGCCTGTGATGCAATTTCGTGCGGCACAGCATTGGTTCAGGTGATCATACAATGTGCGATGCGAATCAATTCACAAGTTCTTGCGATGCGTCGTGCGAGCTCGGAGATTTATACGATGCGACGTCATATCGCAGTTTTGCGTTTGGGCCCTTAAAGACCGGCTGGATGCGAGAAGCCCAGACTAGTCAATGAAGTGATGTTTGGGAGAATCCTGTGTCCAGGTATGGACGAATTTTATCTAAAATTATGATGACGTAGGAGAATTAAATGGTTAACCATGATATTAAAATGTAGGCAGATGTGTTTAAAAGGAGTTACACAAGTTCAACTTACGAAAACCTATCTATGTGCTTAATTGTTCAAAGAGACACAAAAGAAAATAGTAGGAGACATTCCATCAACATATTTAGCACAAATGATGACTATTTTACTGTAGTTGCCTTCAAAAGGACGCTTCTACAAGTAGACTTGAAAATAAGAATCTTAATTACACGTCATCATTAAAAGTGACATCTGCGTTGCACAATTCAAACAATTCCCTTTATAAAGCCGTAAGTCATATTACTAATAAGCTGCGTAATTACATAATCGCGGTATGATTACAATGCATTAGCTCCCAGACGAGGCAGGATTGGAAAAATTGCAACACGTTACCTTTTAATAACATAATTGTAAGCGCTGACGCGTAGCATGCATTTCCTGGTCGAGCGCGCCAAGTTGAATTTAAATAGGAGTATAGAAATACGCGGTTACTAGTTCTAATTTTGGGAGGGTCAAAGAAGAAGGACTGGCCTGTTGGTCTAGTGGTTAGTGGCTCTGACTGCTATGCCGGGGGCCGTGGGTTCGATTTCCACTCGGGACAAATGTTTGTGTGATGAGCACGATCATTTGTTCCGTGTCTGGGTGGAAGATGGCGAATTTTTGCTAACAACGAAAATAAGAAACAAAAGAGTATTTTTTAAAACTAATTATGACTTAAATAACATATTTAGTTAATTTAGATTAAACAATTACTTTTTTCTTCACTTTGATTTAACCAAGACTCGGTTAAACAAATTAAAAAAAAAAAAACGTTATTGAAACGTAAATAAATTTTCTTTGCAAACCGTATTTTTCAAGTTTCATTTGACAGATAGAGGTCATTGACGTTCCTTTTCTTATTTAAATCGCATTGTACTGGTATTGGCTTCTTGGAGACATTGCCTATCTGACCTCCACAATTCAGAGAATCCCTGGAGTGTTATATTAAATTATAGTTTTTCTTAATCTACATATCATAACATAATGTTCCCACTGATAGGACTGAGGCCTCCTCTTGGAATGGACCGACCCTTGTGGGCCCAGTGGGGTTAGACTTGCCTGTTTCCTCACAATTATTTTCTTCACCGTTTTGAGATTAGTACTTCTTAATTATCATTACTGAAAAATTTGTAAGTTTTTTTAAAAAACTAAGTTAAATTTAAGACACATTCTAATGGCTTGTTTTATTTTTTTCAGGTAATTTTTCGATGTAACATCAACTGTATTTTCGCGCAAATAAGAAGTAAGTTAGAACCTTTAATGTTTTTAATTAAATCAGATAAATGTGTCTAAAACTGTGTCACATAAAACTGAGATAGTTTTTCACACCGAAGCTTTAACTAAACATCTCATAAAAAAATCTCAAAAAGCTGTAATAGTTCAAGCAAAAGTAGTATACTACTAAGGGTCAGTTCACACCGAGACGCGACGCGTCGCGACACTGCGCGAAGAGTGACTCAAAATATAACTTCATTTACTACACAAATGAAATTTTTTGTTGTATCTTTTACAACAAAAAGAAATATTGTGAGAATTAAGAATACGTTGCACCACGCAGCGCTGCGACGCGAGCCATCTAAATGTGAATCTTTTCGTGTAACTAATAAAGTTATATTCTGAGTTTTTCTTCGCGCAGTGTCGCGACGCGTCGCGTCTCGGTGTGAACTGACCCTAAAGAGCCAGAAAATCAATTTCCCATTGAAAATGAATTGTCACATTCCAGTGACATACGAAAATAATTTTAAAACATCAATTGGCTATGGACTGGTCTGGTTCGGTGAAATTTATCGGAAATGGAACATTTTGCTGTAGGTTCCCCAATACAGAATGACAGCTACGAAATTAAAGTTTATTATATTAATAATTTAATGTTCTGTTGACATCAAAGCAATGAAATCATTGTAAATAATTTGGAAAAGGTTGAACTGGGCATTGATATTATTTAGAAGCTTATATATATTTTTAGGGTTCCGTACCTCAAAAGGGTAAAACGGAACCCTTATAAGGTCACTTTGTTGTCCGTCTGTCTGTCAAGAACCTTTATCTCAGGAACGCGTAAAGGTATCGAGTTGAAATTAAAACCATATACTCAGGTCTGCGGTTCCTTGAAGCTGTGAAAATCAAACGTCTACGTTAACGAAAAAAAAATTAGGGCGGTTTATGTCGCAAAAAACTTATATTTCGACATACTCAAAGGAATCAAAATTCATAGGGTACTTCCCGTTGACCTAGAATCCTGAAATTTTGGCTTAAAGCAAGGTCTTAAAGCACAAGTATAGGAATAAATCTAAAAACAGTAAATTTGTAGGTACGTCACAAAAAACAACTTTTTGTGGTTCGGAAAAATCTTCGATACTCCATCCGGGAATAGAACTATATTCATAGGTAAGTTTGTGTCCCAAGGAACATACTCCTGGAAAGAAAATGTATCTTAAGTGGTATTCTAGGATATGGTCTACCTGAGTACCAAGTTTCATTAAAATCCGCTTAGCCGTTCGAGTATGAAGAAGCAATAAACATACCATTATTTTTTATTATTATTGATAGGCTCGCGTTTAACCACTATCTCACCTGATAGTAAGGGATGATGTGATCTATGATGGAGCACGCTTGCCTAGAAGAAACACTCACAAACATTCGCAATGATATATTTTTATTTTTTTTAACTATCACCCAAAGCCATCTAGTCCTAAACTAAGCAGAGCTTGTGCTATGAGTACTAGACAACTGATAAACATACTTATGTATTTTTAAATACATACATAATAAAGATAAATTACACCCAGACACAGAACAAATAATCATGCTCATCACACAAACATTTGTCTTGGGTGGGAAATGAAACCACGACCTCCGGTTTTGCAGTCAGGGCCACTAACCACTAGACCAAGAGACCAGTCATAATATTAGTTTAATGTGACGATTTTTCATTCATGTATAGTTCTAGAAAGTACTACGGTACATAGATGGAATTTCCTTTATTTATATGGTAACTTATGTAGTTACCATATAAATAAAGGAAATTCCATCTTCAAGGCCAAAAACATATTCCTTTGATATTTTCTATGGGGGACTTTCGTACCCTAAAAAGCTATGGCCCTATTTATAACAATTACCATTGAGTCGTCTATCCGCTGGTGATATTTCTCAATCATGGCCCCCATTGAACTCATGTAGGTCGATTCATATACTTTTCTACAATAGCCTGTTAACGTAAGTTAGTTTGATTGAAGATAACATATGTTTCTTGGTTTTTTTTTTGTTTGGAAATCAATTACTTTTCCATCTCTATGATGGAGCGAGAGGGCATGTCAGACTTTTATTGACTAAAACCCACTCCTGTCCCTTCTTTTCCTTCGTTTCAGGGTCCCGGGGTTCACTTTCGAACAACCCATGGCCCCTGTAGGCTTCGACCCTGCTGGTCCCCTACGATTTGCTGACATCTCCTTGAGGCGAACGTGGAACACTACTCGCCGAACTAAAGCTCACCTGTATCCTTCACTTGCCCTTTGCATTCACAGGCCACGGTCACACTTTCAAACGTTTCTGTAGTCCTAATAGGTATGGGGCCAACTGGGCCCCTGCAGTTTTGCAGACATCTCTTTGAGACACGCGTAGAACACCAAAGCCGTTCGAGTGAGAAGAATTAAAGGGCCTATTACACTACGAGTGGTGTAAGTATAGTCTTAGTCTATGTAGCGTCACACAAGAAAAATAGCAACTTACGCCACTGTCGTGTAAGGGAATGAAACAGAACGATGAGTACATAGATAAACATAGACTAAGGCTGTCTGAATATCGAGTAGTGTAACAGCATAATCAGCCTTTTAATATTCCCACTGCTGGGGCTCAGGTCTTCTCCAGGAGAGGGGATGGGGTGTAATCCACCACGCGTCCAGTGCGGGTTGGTGAATGTCACATGTCTTCGAATTTTTGGTTCTAGGACATGCCGGTTTCCTCACAATGTTTTCCTTCACCGTTTTGAGAACAGTGGTGATAAAATAAATTACACAAAGTAATGCGCCTGGCTGGGTTTGAACCAGTGACCTACAACTCGTAAATCGGCGCCATTATCACTCGGCCACCACTGCTCACTGCAATGTAAGCCCTTAGGAAATATCACAAACTTTTGCCTTTATTATATTAGTGTTATCATAATACCTAAACATATAAAACCGAATCCAATTCACTACTGAAGTATCACTGTACAAGACAGGATGACAGCTGTCGGTAACACCATCGTCATCTTAATGAAGAACTCTTGAGTTAGTTCTGCTTGTACCCTAATTGTATATGGTCTTGAAAGCGACTTTTCACGCCTCCATATCAAAATTAATCTTCATTTGGATGACAACGGTTTTTTAGGGTTATTAAGGCCCGCATGTTTTTGTATATTTTTTTTGTCATACGTTATTCGTTATGCTCTTTTTAGATTTGACATAAGTAATTTGATAAAAAAATGCTTCGGTTCAGAATAACTGTTGATGATTTTGAGAATAAGTATTGAAAAAAAAAGTTACCACACATTAGGAATTACTAAGAATAAGTTCTGTATCGTGGGTTGTTTTTAAGGTGAAAATCGTCTAATGAATTCTCTCGCTCTAGGGCGGAGCGAGAGGTGTGTCAGACTTTTCTTGACTAAAACCACAACTGTTTTTCTTCAGTTGCCCTTTGCGTCCCAGGACCACTGGTGCTTTGCGTTCACTAACATGTATTTTACGTACACAAGACACTCAGAATCGGAACAAATATATGTTAGTCATAAAAATTATTAGTTTAGAGCAGTCATACTCAAAGTGTGTTTCGCGGAACCCTAGGGCTCCGCAAAGCCTCTTTGCGGGCTCCATGTGAACACCGGTTATAATGAGGAAGAAAGTATAAAGACCTGGTGTCTTTAGACTATTTTCCTCATTATTTCTATTGTTGTTTAATTGTTAAAACATAACACTGTTTTTTATTTTTTTAACAATTAAACAAAAAAAAAATCAAACAAAAAAGTATAAAGTTAATAAAAGTTTTATTCTATTCTATTCCTCAAGATGAACTTCACTGTTTTAAGAGCAGTGGTGATGAAATAAATTACACAAAGTAATTCGCCTGACTGGGTTTGAACCCATGACCTTCGTAAGATAAAAATTTATTCTATTCTATTCTATGAACGGAATGAAGGGCGGCCTTCTATAATTATAATAATATTCTATTCTATCAGCAATATTAACCATTGACCAGACCATTGTTTGTTTAACTTTGTCAAGACAATTACAATACAAGTTACTTCTGGACATAAGTAACTCCTAAATTCCAAAAAGCTTGTTCTAATTATACATCAAATAAATTTCCCCCGACGTGCTTAAGCGAACCAAAAAGTTAATAGTATTCAGTCCTGCAATCCGTCTTCAAACATTTTATTCCACGTCATTACCCTGGCAAAGTACGGATTGCCAGGAAAATGACCGCAAAAAAACAATACACGACCCCATATGTCAATCTTTTTGTGTATGACGAGAGAAGGAAAAAGAAACTCTAGGGAAAGAGACGTAGGGTTGTGATTTGATAGTTACTAATATCGATGGTAAAATCAAGTTAGTCTGTATGTCACAGACGTCACGGCCAATTTAAAAGACAGACAAAGACTAAAAAAGGAACCTTTAATAGCTAGGACATGCGTCCCTTTTAAACAGTTATTTTTAAACAAAACATGTGTAAAAAGAAAACATGAAATTCGACTGAGATTGTGATGTTTGTATGTTTTGGTGTTCAATTTTAATTATATTTATTTCAGTGCAGTTAATAGTCATATTCAATTGAGAGTTTTTGTTGTGTTGTTTCTGATTTGTAAACAGATGACTAAAATAAGTTTTAGTAACGGGCCTTACTACAAACAAACATGATGACATTATTAGATTTTATGTTTTTTTTTTAATTTCGATTTATGTTTGAGTTGCCTTTGATTACTGTCACCTTCTGTTTGATGGTAAGCCATGATGTGGTCGATCAATGAGCATAGGTACATGCCAAGAAGTTAGTGATCAGTAAATCGCAGTCTACTTCTGGTAATAAATTCGTCTGTCACCTTACCCCAACTTTATACTTCCTACCAACAAAATCTAAATAAAAATTCGCTACCAATACAACTTGCTAGCTGATGTCCCTCCAATCAATTGAATACGAGCAAATAAACGTATTTGAATAAATAACGCATGTGGAGCAGCCCTAGCTCGAGCAATTGGCGTCAAATTCAGCGCTCGGTGAAACATCAAAGCGCGCCGACATGTCGCTAGGGTTGCCGCGCTGTTGATTTGTGCACGATACTTGTTTGTGTATTGATAAGGAATACGTTAAATGTGAAAGATGCTATGTGAACTAGTTAGTATAAATATTTTTATGAGACTTAAGAAAACATTTTAGAGTTAGGTTGGCGTTTTGTTTAGAATTTTTGGGAAAAAGTTTTTTTTTGACACATATTTTGTGGTCAAACAAAATACTATATATAACACTGATAAACATACTTAATATATATTTCTAAAATACATAAATATTATAGATAAATTACACCCAGACACAGAAAAAATGATCGTAAGTAATAAGTTGTGTTACTTATTTGGTGTACAATAAAGTTTATTCTGTTCTATAAGAAATAAAATAAAATAGAATAAAAATCTGTACGATTGTGCTTATACCGGTTTTGTTACCAACATCGTGATCTTCCTAATGTATCTACGTTTTTTATCCAAAGTGAAGATAGAATAAAACAATGTATCTTATATTTTAAGCAAATTAAAGCTTGAAGCCGTTGTGGCCAAGTGGTAACGGCCCCGACTTACGAGTTGTAGGTCTTGGGTTTAAAACCAGCCAAGCGCATTACTTTGTGTAATTTATTTCATTACCACTGCTCTCAAAACTGTGAAGGAAAAATATTGAGGTAATCGGCATATCCTAGAACCAAAAATTCGAAGATATGTGACATCCACCGACCCGCACTGGACCCGCGTGGTGGATTACGGCCCATTCCTTTTCATTCTTTTTTTAGAGGCCTGAGTCCCAGCAGTGGGAACATTATAAGGCTGATTATGTTATGTTATGCTATAAAGCTTAAGAAATCAATCGCAAGTATTTCTTATTAACTTAAACCAAACTTAACTCACTTAATCCTACAACACAACACTATCTAACCTCCAATATCCGCTATAATCCAGAATATTGATACAGCCAATGGTTTCACTAAGCAATGATATACCGTACGGTAGCCAGTTCGATGCCCGGGGGTGCAATTACGTGTATCAGAGGCAAATTTCCTCTCACATAGCCTGACCGTGGGTTAATGATAATAACCCTCACGGATACGGCATTGTTTCACGATGTATATTATATTAGTGCAATCTATTTCTAGCTGGTTGAATATAATTTTATATTTGACCTCATTTCCCTGGCTACCGAGTTGTATTTCTTTGTTAGTTTGTCTTATTGATCGGATGGGTTGTTCAGGTTAATTATGATTTTGTTTAATTATTAGGATTTTTTTTTAATATTAAAACTTTTATTTTTATTTATTTATTTAAATATACACACACTATCTTTACAGGCTGAACCTAATACAATAATGGTTACCAAAAAAATAAAAATATAATTTTTGGAAAAGTGCTACTCTTACACTAACTCTTAAAAATCTAAAACACTACTAACTTCTATTACAATTTAGACTACTAACTATAAAAATAAAAGAAGTACATAAAAAATAAAATAAACTTAACGTAACCTATATGTAAATACAATATAAAATCAGACTTAGAACAGTACCTAATATTTAAATAAAACTAACAAAATTTAATAAAACTCTTGCGATTTCACTCTCATGGCTCGAAAATAGGTCGATCCTCTCATGCACTTCATTAAGTACACATATTGTGCGGGAACTTAGAAGGATAAAGAGTCTTTTTATAAATTTTAATACACAAATGCCTATAAATTTGTTTTTTTTTTTATTTATCAGTAGACTACGAATTTTCTCGAAAGAGTTACCGGAGCCCTAGAATGCAAATCACTACAGAGGAAACAGAAGTGGGTTTTAGTCAGTAAAAGTCTGACACTCTCTGGCTCCATCCAGAGTTATTATTTATTGTAACAAATCATAATTATGAGCACAGACAAATTGTGATATATGTATTTTTTGGTGTAACAAATTATTATTCTTATTATTTAGAGTGTTTTGAATGAGGAAGAGTTATTTGATTGATGACTTCCTGCTCGAAAAAAGAAAAGTACCCCTTTTAGTATTAAAATGGTTAGTTATGGGCAATATGCTTCTTCTTTCTTTCTCTCGAATCCATCGGATGCAAAACAAACAAAAGAATTTTTATAAGAGTTTTGGCTGAAGCTAGCTAAAACAGTATTGACAGCAACATATTTATACCAAAACAGCTTCTGATGAAGATAATATATACTTAATATAAATTCACATTGAACAGTTTATACTTTTGCCGAGGACTTGGGGGTCATTTTTGACCACACGTTCTTCAAACTGCACTTTAAGTAATACTTTGACCTTACTGTTAACCCGTTAGTACTCATAAAGTCGATTCTAAATGTTTGCTTTCTTTCACAAGTCGCGGGAATCAATTGAAATAAGACATTTTACTGCTTTTCTTAGACGGTAATGTTACCTTTTATGTTATTTTCAGTTTTATGCGAACTGTTACGGGCTTTGCGTTGCCGACGTGTTTTGACACTTTTGAACCTGTGTTGTACTGTTACTTTAAATCAGTGGTTTTCAACCTGTGGTCCCCGGTCCACTAGTGGTTTAGAGCTAAGATATGGTCATGGTCCACAAAAGGTGCGAGTAACATTGATGCGAACAGATTTGTAAATTTTCTGTCAAAATTTTTGTGTTTTCTATGATAGTTGCTAATCTTTTAATTTTAACCTTTCGAATACCGTAATTAGAGACACAATAGAAAGACAGTGAGAGAGCGAACGCCGGGTTTGCTTGGGATTTAATGTATTAAAGAATAAGGATGGGTTTCTAACTTAAGTATTTTAAGTTAAATATGTCTGAAACCCTACTATAATGCCAAATTTTGACAGGGTTTCAAGCTTGAATTCGATAAATACTAAATTTCAAATGCTTTAATTAATCAATAAGTGTGCTACAAGGCTTAAATTTATGATATAAGTAATTTTATTTTAATTTACCTATCAAATGTCGTATGATACCGCTTAGGTTCGTAAGAGACATCACTGGAACCAGCAGCCGGACACCGTAGTAATAAATACTTTCAAAATACCTTTACCGTGTGTAGTTTCCTTCTGGTCCCTGTTAAAAACAAAGAAACCGAAGTGGTCCCTAGTCAAATAAAGGTTAAGAAACACAGGTTTAAAGTGTTGTGAGTCGGTAATAAGTTAATGCTTTCATATTTAGTATTTAGTTGAGTTACTACGAATGAACGTTTGTTTTAACGGTTCACTTGCGACCATTTTGTTCAGCATTAGGTATGTGTTCCTAAGGTAAATCCAAGATGCCTTTGATTCAGCTGGCATTATTTTGACAATTCAAAAGTGCCTGTAATTGGTCTATTTGAAATAAACACATTTCTGATTTCTTTTGGTTACACTATCAGTTGACAGCGATGCGGAAGAGTTTTTTAATATTTCAGATTTCATCTCAAAATTAGCTCAAAATCAGTACGATTAAATCCTAATTGAGAAGCCAGGTCAATCAGAAATGTTCAAAGGTATTCAGAAGAGAGTTACCGTATCATAACGTTATGAATGCATGTAGGCATTCAATTGGGCCGTGCGTACCGGCTTTAGGAATCCAGTAAAATATTTCGTGACAGCCCTGTTCAGACGAAATGTATCGAATACCTGAATTCTGAATACCAATATACCCTGTATGTTAGCTGTGTACTTGTGTGTTACTTATGCACTTGTATGTTAAGGTATCATCATCATCATCATCATCATTTCAGCCGAAAGACGTGCACTGCTGGACATAGGCCTCCCCCAAGTGTCGCCACAATGAACGGGGGTGTTAAGGTATAAGCTCGGGGATAGAGGGCAAAGTTCAAATCTTTGTCTGTTTTTTTGCAATAATAATATAATATATAAGAAATATTTAATAATAATAAGCCTGATATAGTGGTGGTGGACCGAAGCGAGAGGCGTGCAAGGATTGTTTACATATCCGTTCCGCATGATGAGAACCTCGTGAAAGTCGAGAAAGATAAACAAATCAAGTATATTGACATGTGGGAATGTGGACTCGGCGATCATTGTACCGATAGTCGTGTCAACCAATGGCTTAATAGCCAGGAGCCTCGACCAACACATTAGGATGCTCTTGTTAGGCGACTGGATCAAGGGCTTGATTCATAAAGCTGTACTTCTGGAAACTGCTCGTATAGTTAGGAGGTTCCTCTCTCTGGGGCCCTGACCGCTGCCGCGCCGGTAGCTTGGACCCTGTTCCCGATATCGGTGGGCTATTTTTTTTATATGTTTAAATGTTTTATTTATTTTATATTGAAATATTTAAAAATGTAGGTAATTTAAACGTGATTTTAATGAATAAACGAAATAATAATAAGTCTCTCTGTCTGTCAAGACACTTTATCTTGGGAACGCGTGGTATCGAGTTGAAATTAAAACCATATATTTAAGTCTACGGTCCCTTGAAACTGTGAAAAAATCAAACTTCTGAGTTAGCAAAAAAAAAACATACGGCCGTTTAAGTCGCAAAATACGTGTATTTCGACACTCTCAAGGGAATCAAAATTCATAGGGTATTTTCCCGTTGAACTAGAATCCTGAAATTTAGCATGAAGCAAGGTCTCATAATAAGAAATAATCTGAAAACTGACAATTTGTAGGTACATAACAAAAAAAAAAAACTGGTTTTGCCATTCGGAAAAATCTTCGTAACTCAATTAAGAAATTGCACTGTATGTAAATATGTACGGGACTCTCAGTGCGCGAGTCCGACTCGCACTTGCCCAGTTTTTTTTTTCATATTTATTAACAGAGCTAAAAAGTGTTTATTTTTTGTACATAAAAAATTGCACGCATAATCAAAATAAAATCAATAAAACTATTAACTTATCTCTCTAACTTAGAGCTAAAATGTGTCATTTATAAAACAAAGGCCTCTACTGTGACTATCCGTCTGTCTGTTTGCAATAAACTCAAAAACTACTAACCGGATTTTTATGCGGTCACCATTAGACAAAGTGATCCATGAGGAATCTGTGAATGGATTTTATACATACATATTATATTAGAAAAAAATTGAGAGCGAAGCTGGGGTGAATCGCTAGCATCAAACACGAGTATAACCCGGGTGTTACAACCATCCAAGTGGTACCCACAATAGTAATGTTTTAATAACGAAACTAATCAATACTATCTCCACATAATATAATTTTAGCGATAAGCCACGAAACAATAGATTCACACCCCTATACAAGGGAGGGGGTTCAGTGACCTTACATTGTTAAACTGAACAAGCGAAATTACACCCTAAAATTACTATCTAAAGTTCAATTTAACTTGTTAAGTTGGTCATTTTGATTATCATTATGACAGTAGGTGAGGTGTAAGTAAAATTTGAAATTTATTGTTGGCGATTCTTTAGTATTCATTTGTAAGGGTCGGGAACGTACCTTAGACCTTTAGTAAAGTTATGATTTATGGTTCATTATTGTGTGGTGAACTATAGTGATGTGTCTATTTTGGTTGAAAAGAGTTCAAGTATATTTAAGGGGAGGTTATACGGATACGTTGCGACTTTGCGACACGACTTTAAGACTTTTCAATTTTTTTTAAGGAATATTTTTGGCGTGTTTGTTCTAAAGAGTCACCACGGCCGTGAAACGCAAAGGGCAATTAACCTTCAATTGCCCTTTTTGGTGATAAGCAGTGAAGGCCCGAGTGAGAAGCAGTGGTGGCCGAGTGGTAACGGCCGCGACTTACGCGTTGTAGGTCGGTCAGCAGGGCGCGTTACTTTGTGCAATTTATTTCATCATCACTGCTCTCAAAATGGTGAAGGAAAACATCGTGAGGAAACCGGCATGTTCTACAACCAAAAATTTTAAAACCTGTGACGTCCATCAAACCGCACTGGGCCCGCGTGGTGGATTACGGCCCATTATTCCTTCTCCTAGAGAGAGAAGGCCTGAGTCCCAGCAGTGGGAACATTAAAAGGCTGAATAAGCTATGCCCTTTTGGTTCTAGGGATGTGTTCCTAGACGGTGCGCAGCGTCGATGATTTCTTACCAAAAATGTCAAGTCGTGCTGTTTATGATACTATGGTGCGCAGTCACTGTAAGACCTACCCTTAAGAGTTTTTCGTGTAGTGGCCAGTCATCAAATAACTCCTTACGCTCTGGGTGGAGCGAGAGTGAGTGTTTTTTTTTTATGGTGGTAAAATCATCTAATGGCAAATCCCGCTCTTGGGCTGGGCGAGAGATAGTGTCAGACTTTTACTGACTAAAAACCCACTCCTGTTCCTTCTTTGCCTTCGTCCCAGGGCCCTGGGTTTCACTTTCGCACTACCCGTGACCCCAGTAGGCTTCGACCCTGCTGGGCCCCTACGATTTTCTGACATTTCCCTGAGGCGTACGCAAGTGAGAGGGAGTGTCAGCCTTTTTCTGACTAAACCCGAGTTCCTTCAGTTGCCCTTCGTGTTCCAGAACCACGGTAACACTTTTATACAATCACACAACTTTGGCAGGTATCGGTCCAAATGGACCCCGGCCATTTTGCTGCCATCTCTTTGAAGTACGCGTGGAACACGGCGCGTTGTTTGGTAGTGCCCTTAAGACTTAGCGCAGACAATCACAAAACTGCGCAACTGTCATTGGTATGCAAAACTGGTAAGTCGAGGGTGTTCGCAATCCCTTAGGGACGAAAGTTATCATAGTTTCGAGTGTGTGGACGCGTTTGCCTATGCATGTGTAACCCCTTAGCCACTCGTAGCCCCCCGAGGAATGGGGTGGCTTGCACGTGGCTCATTTTTATTAAGTGTTTTAAACGGATTCGGATGAATTATAAGGTACTTGATCTGATAGGTTGTGTGATTTTTTTATTGTTGTTAGTTTTTTTTTTGTCGAGAGCTGTCATGTTGAATAATGGGTTTGGAATAAATAGTGAGCTTTTTTCAAATATTGTTTTTATAGCTCAAAGTTTTAGAGACTCATCTCTAGAATTACCAGTAAGGCTTGTAACTGGTTCATTCATATTATATAAGTTCAGGAACTAGATATTACAATGTCATAATGGCGAAATTTTGTGAGTGTGTATGTTTGTTATTTCTTTACCCTCGAACGGCTAAGCGGATTTAGATGAAATTTGTCACGGGTAGATCAGGTCCTGGAATAGCACATAGGATACTTTTATCTGATCATTTGTTTTGTGTCTGGATGTAATTTAGCAATAATATGTATGTATTTAGAAATATATATGTATGTTTATCAGTTGTCTAGTACTCATAACACAAGCTCTGCTTAGCTTGAGACTAGACGGCGTTGTGTGATAGTTGTGGAATATTATATTGTTATATAATTATATCTCGGGAGTATAATTCCTTGGGACAATTTTTCATCTTCACGCGGGCAAAACCACTGGCAGTATCTAGCAGTTTGATAAAATTCTAACTGCAGAAGTGTTCCTAGAACTTTTGTGAAATATCTATAAAATAATCTACTGAATATTTTCACAAAATTCCTGCTCCACTATCCCACATCCATTTCTCAGTCTTATCACCTCAAAATAATCTTATCATAAGCCACTAAATCTTAGGAATAATACTTCACTTTGGCTGAATAAAATCCTCGTTCCTCCCCCTATTTGTTGCAGTCCGTCTGAGCTACGTGTCTAGTAGAAATCTAGGAGATTGATCCAGACATTTGCATAGCATTAGGAGATAGCTCTGTTTTAGTTTCAGCTTGAAATTCTAGATTTTTAGTCTGATTTATCGCTTATTACATTTCTGAGTTAGTAGATTGGATTGGTGAGGAAATGGGTTTTTTTATAAGTAGATCAGTGTTTAGATAAATTGTATAAAATCGTTCGGCTCCCCGCACAGACGTCTTGGCCTTTTACTGACGAAACTGAAGTGTTGTCTCTTTTAATTCAAAACTTGACTGGTAGAGAATGCCTTGTTGCATTAAGTCCGCCTTCAATGTACCACTACTGTGCATGATGTTTGAATAAATAATTAATAATAAATAAATAAAACCACACCTGTGTCCTTCAGTTGCCCTTTGCATTTTAGGACCACGAGTTTCTTTACAGCAATTCTCCTCAGGCGCACAGTTTTGCTGACGTCTCTTTGAGTAACAGACACCTCGGATAAAAAGTCATCCTATGTGTTATTCCAGATCATGTCTACCCATGTGCCAAATTTCATCCAAATCTGTTCAGCCGTTCGAGCGTGAAGATGTAACAAACATACTCACAAAATTTTGCCTTTATAATTAATTGACTGGCATCAAAATCCATTTCCAAATCTAACAAAATAATTTTCCCAAAAGAATTCTTTCCCTCCAATTCACAAATCCGCGGACATGTTTGTTCACTGAACATAAAAATGAAACGCTTGACAAGTACGTACCCTGTAAGAAGTGCCCCGGAGGGTAGATATCAAATATAATCCGCGGATCCTGAAGGTAACTCGTATGGCCGCCATTTTGGCGATAAAAATGTAAACACCCTCATACATAAAACTATTACGAAGTAGCGATTTTTGTTTGTGGTAAAAATATTTTTTTGTTTCAAAGTCTTGTGTTTAATGGAAGTGCAGTTTTTATAGATTGGACGTGTTTTTATTTATTCATTAAACTTCCTAGCGAACGCCGGCGTTCGCTCTCTCATTGTCTTTCTATTGTGTCTCTAATTACGGTATTCGACAGGACCAGCTTCTGCCAGTGGTTTCACCCGCGTAAATGTAGGTCTCTACACAAACTTTCAACCTCCGTTTTACCCCCTTAGGTGTGGAGTTTCGTAAAATTCCGTTCTTAGCGGATGTCTACACCCTATAAGGAACCTACCTGCCAAATTGTAAGTTTGTAGGTATTATTGTTTCTGAGATTTCGTGTTTAATCAGTAAGTGGTATTTTGCTTTTATATATATATATATATATATATTTAAATACATAAATTTTTTTTCAATATTGAATTATTTACATATTCGGAATCAGCAAATTTTTCTCTGTCGTTTGAGTCAAGTTTAAATTTTTTTTTTTAAATGTCGCTTAGATCAATTAGCCTTTCAACCGTCGATATAAATATTTAAATCAGAATAAAAATATTTTTTTAAAATGTATCTATCATTTTGTCTGGAATCAAAATTGAAGTTACGTTGTGAATTTGTGATGATTTTAATAAGTAGGTTTTTATTTTTATATGATTTAAAGGATATTTGATTTAATTTAGATTTATTTCTATTTTGACGAACCAGCTTTTAAACTTGTTCATGAAATAGTGTCCATGTATGTCTAAAAATAGGTATACCCACACATTTTTTTATAGTTACTCCTACTACTAGATAAGTAGCTGTAAAAATACCCACACAGGTTGTCTTCACTCCCACCTCTTATTTTTGTTTATTTTTAGGGTTCCGTACCCAACATGTAAAAACGGGACCTTATTACTAACTTTTTTTTGTTGTTATAAACCAGTGCTTGACTGCAATGCCACCTGATGGTAAGCAGTGATGCAATCATTGATGGTGAGGCGCAGTAGTTTATTAAGAGCCTATTAACTCTAGCCTTGAAGACACCTAAATTATAGTTGGACGGGAAGACCGCAGCAGGTAAATCTCTGTCACCGGACTGTAGCTCATGAACTGTGTTAATTAGACAATTTAAATTTTCACAGATGATGTATTTTTGTTGCCGCTATAACAGCAAATATTAAAAAATTGCACAATTTTTTTAATACCACTTTTATTTTATTTTTTATTCTTGATAGGTTCGCGCTTGACTCTCATCTTCCTCTCTTTGATCTCACCTGATGGAAAGCGACGATGCGGCCAACGATGGAGCGCGCTTACCTAGAAGTAACCTATTCACTCTTGACTTAAAGATTCTCAGGTTGTAGCCGTCAGGAAACACTGGAAGAAGCGAGTGAGACGGTCAGACTTTTGCTGATTTAAACCACCTGTGTTCTTTCAGCTGCCCATTTAGCTCCAGGTCCTCGATCACTCTTTTAAACACGGTTTGCCAGGGTGTGTTTGAAAGAGTGATCGCAAAAACAAAATCTAATCACAATAAAAATAATAATTTTTGGACGCCATCTTAGTTGTCAAATTCTGCTATTCGAGTGAACAATTTATAACGGTTTCACTGTACAGGAAACGGATCCAAGTGAATTCACGTGCGTAGTTTAACGGCTGAAACATGGGATCCGGAAAGGACGGTTACGGGTTCGTAAATGTGAATGTACCCTTGTACCTTTGTCCAGTGTGAGGTGGGCTTTATTATCTGCGAAGTTCAAAAACGTCTCTTAAAGGAAATTAATAGTGATGTATGGGCTTTAAAGGGTTTAAATTGTTAGGTTTAATGGATTTTTTAACGCTAGAAGCGCGGCCGTCCCAAATTTGACCCATTCCTATATTCAGGAAGAATATGCTACGCATAATAAAGCTTTAGTTTTATTATGCGTAGAATCGCAAATGACACCAAATTATGTGTGTCGTAATAAAAATATTTTCTTTATCAGATACCAGTTTCATTTGTATACCAGCTCTCCATATTGCAAAAATAAAATTAATAATAGTAATATTCCACAAGTAACACACAATGCCGTCTACTCCCAAGCTGAGCAGAGCTTGTGATATGGGTACTAGACAAGTGATAAACATACTTATATATTTTCAAATACATACATATAGATAAATTACACCCAGACACAGAACAAATGTTCTTGCTCATCACACAACCATTTGTCCTGGGTGGGAATCGAACCCACGACCTCCGGCATAGCAGTCAGGGCCACTAACCATTCAACACCCATCACCAATAACAACCATCAAATTGACATTCCGCGCTTCTAGTTTTAAGTTATTTAGTATTAGTATCTTGTTTATTTAATGTAAGAGTTTTTTTTTGCGATGGAAAATCTAAAGACATCTTGCGCTCTAGAATAGAGTGGGAGAGCGTGTTTTGTTTTTTTTGTGGGTCAATCATCTAATGACAAATCACGCTCTTGGGCGGAGCGGGAGATAGTGTCAGACTTTTACTGACTAAAAACCCACTCTCCGAGTCTTCCTTTCAGAATTAGACCCTTGGCCCCAGTAGGCTTCGACCCTGCTGGGCCCCTACGGTTTGCTGCCATATCCTTGGCGCGCGTGGAACAGTACGCGCCGTCGACGACTTGGGTTCGGTCCGGACGGTTACCGGACGGTCGGACGGCGACCTACCCATTTTTCGCCGTCCGTGAGAGGGTGTGACAGTATTTTATTAACTATAACAATCCCTGTGTCCATCAGTTGCCCTTTGCGTTCTAGAAACACGAGTATCATTTTATGTAGGGTTCGGACATCTAGACAGGTATTTTTTTTGAGGTGGAAAATCATCTAATAACTTCTCTCGCTCTAGAATGGAGCGGGATTAAAAAATATTCTATAATTAGTCAATACTGGGTGCGTCTCAGTTCGACAATATTATTTTGTACCTCTTTTGATAAAATCGTTATAATCTCTTTTAACTGATTTGAAAAAAGAAGGAGGTTCTCAATTCGGTGTTTTTAGTTGGAACTTTTTTGTATAGTTTGTATTAAAGTCGGATGCAGTATTTTTTTTTAAGTTTTTTTTTGTCTTAAAACCAGACAGTGTCAGTTTGAGATGATTTAAAATTGAACATAGTAAACTAAAACAATTGAAGTATTAAAATTCGAATGGTATTGGTATCTCGTGTAGGTACCTAAAGATAATGAGATAAACCGCATACATAATGAGATATTAATTAATTAAACTAATTATCACTATCTCCAGCCACTGCAAGCGTGCACAACATAAATATTCACGCTAAATCTTAAAGGGACTGAGTAGTAAACATTTTAGAACCCCGAATGTCACACCGACTGACTTTTCCACTAACGTTATCTGATATATGTTTCTACTTCACTGTGCTAACCAAAATTGTACCTTAATTCTTTTGAAATAAGGAAAAATCCGACTGCAAATGTATTTTGCAATAATTAGTATGCCGTGGCTGTGCGTTTCGCTGATTGGCTGGCGAAACAGGGGGGATTAAGATTTCCCCCTTTATCGTTTCACTCAAATGACTGACTTCAAACTTGATTTCCTAACATTTTAAATATAAATAAATGGGTTCATTCTATTGATTGAACTCGCTATGAAAATCGAGTAATAGCTTGTAAGATTATTTTAGAACATTTAAGTATAAAGGACAAGGACTATTAAAATGACATGAAGGTTGTCATTTAAAGTTAATCGACTGTCAACTTTGTCATGAATATTTGATTCAAATTGGAGTTAATCCTGTTAACGTTCTTTACTGAAAATGGACTAGGGTATTATTTTCATGAGTTAATAACGTTGTCATAAATATTATTAAAGATATTGGCGCTGAGTAATAGTAGATAATAATATTAACACAACAAACAATATTAAAAACAAACTAAATCATTGAATCAAGTAAAGGATAACGGGAAAAAAATTAGCTAATGTCAAATTATTCAGTCAGGCAAAGGACATGTAAATCATAAAGCCTAAGATACTGTGTTCTATTTTGAAAATAATTTGATTTTGATTAATATTTGCATGCATACCTATATCTTTTTAGATTTACAATTCAAATAGGTCGAATTATACAGCATTAGTTTCAGTATATGCGAAACCTGACACACGTGTAGTACTTTTATGTAAAGAATCTATGTACAAAATTTCATAACTGTATCATGAAAAATCACTAAGTTATAAGCTTGTTATGCTACTTGGTTGTCCGTACAAATACATGGTCACCGGGCCATCCGAGTCAATGTGAGGTTGTTTTGCTCCCGCACCCAGCTGTGCGCTGGCGCCTAATGCCTGCTATGACCTGCCGTGACCTGTGTTGTACTTAATGTCGGTGGTGTCTAACTTGTGACAGACAGACGGACAACAAAGTGATCCTATAAGGGTTCCGTTTTTTCCTTTTGAGGTACGGAACCCTAAAAAAGGTAAGTACCAAACTTCTATAGCTTTTGTCTGGTAGTACGCAAGAGAATTAAATGAGCAATAATAACTTATTAATTAGTTCAATTTAGACGTGTTATAGCCAAGTCTAAACCTAGCATTTCAAATCAAAACATTTACATTTACATCACAGTGTACCCTTCCTAATACAATCACACGTAATCCTTTTGCGAACAGGTTAATAGATATATTCTAGTATTCTCCAAGGCAGTACCTACTATAAGTTTTAATTAGTTTAACACTTCGCAGAGGCGGGACTGGGAGAAATAGATATAGTTTACTATAATAATATAAGCGCTATTAAGTGGTTATATTAACGTGTCTAGCGAAGCCTTAAGAGCGTATGAGGAGACTTTAATATCGGAAAATGGAAGTGTTATTTTTATTAGAGAAAATATGAATACCGTTAAGCGTGAAATAGTTGTTGTAATTGTCCTTTGTGTAATTTATTTCATCACCGCCGCTTTCAAAACGGTGAAGGAAAACATCGTGAGGAAACCGGCATGTCCGAGAACCAAAAATTCGAAGACATGTGACATCCACCAACCCGCACTGGGCCCGCGTGGTGGATTACGGCCCATTCCCTTTCCTAGAGAGGAAGCCCGAGTCCCAACTGTGGGAACATTATAACGCTGACTATGCTATGCTAAATGCCCTCTAAGTCAAGAGTGAATAGATTACTTCTAAGCAAGCTTGCTCCATCGTTGACCACATCGTCGCTTTTCATATGGTGAGATAGAGGTCGAATGAGAGCCCATCATACATGTTTCCAAACTAAAATATTACTTCAAGGCTAGAGTGAATAGGCTCTTAATAAACTAGTGCGCATCACCATCAACGAGTGCATCACTGCTTACCATCAGGTGGGATCGCAGTCAAGCACTGGTTTATGTTATTTAAAAAAATAAACAACATTAGTTTTAGTATATGCGAAACCCGAAACACGTGTCTAGTATTTTTATGTAACTGTATCATGAAAAATCAATTTTGCTCACCCTATGGCACACTTCCAGTCGACAGCGATGCTCACCCTATTAATTCTTCGATTTGATAGTTTGACGTGACGTCACAACATGGCAATCGATCCTATTCTTATTTGGAACGCATTGTACGATATTTTGAAGACATAATAAAGACAACATGTTTGCGTGGGTCAGGCGAAAGTTTGCGGATTATTTGAAATTTGGCTCTTTTCATTGGGAAAAATAGGACAGAGCGACTCATCTCTTAAAAGGAAGGGTTTCACAATATCAGGTTAGACCACACCACAGCTTAGCACACACGATGGCACGCTCTTTCGACGCACAAACACCAAACACACGATTTCGGATTTTGTTGAAGACCGCAAAGCGTTCAGCCAGTTTACGCCATTAAAAAATGCGAGTGTCATCAAAATGTCATTCCACAAAGATTACGTGGGTAGCTTTGACTTTGCTCCCTTTGACTTGATAGGTATGTGCAGGAAAGGATTGGATACAAGAATTGCGACATTCAGCCAAAAAAATTAATTTATCGCGATATAGAAAAGGGCACAATAGGACAATTAATTATTTCTCGCATTACCATTCGCTTATTACGATAATGCCTGAACTTGACGTGTTCCACAAAAAACGTATGTATATATGTTTAAGTACAAAATCAAAAGTATACACTCTTGATTTTCTATTTAAACACTTGCCTTAATTAGTAACGAAATTAAATTCCCATTTGTCACAAAAAAAAAGACTATGAATGAAATGTATTGTAATGTTTACTCAATAAATAAATAAATCAATAACTGTTCTAGAAGTTACTTATATCAGTGGAAGTCATAATAACTTGAATAAATTGACCTTAAAAACAACTTAAAAGCCAATAAATCATGTTTCCTCAACTAGTTCTGAAAACCCCTCAAATAATCGTGGTTGGTTTTCACACAAATTCAAAGTCAAAAGCTTATCCTATTCATTGATACCCTTTACCGTTATTTTGATTAATTAGTCACAATCCCTTAATTTGAATGCGACAACTTTAGATTCGTATGAATACGTAGGTACTGATCACTTTGATTAAATTACTTTATAGTGAACTAGGAAATAGAACATTAATGTCAATGACTTTAGGGTCAGTTTACACCGAGACGCGACGATACGCAGAACGAAGAGCGACTTTTTTTTAATTCGACTTTTTCAACTCAAAATATAACTTTATTTGCAACACGAAAAGAAGTACACATTTCAGATCGAGATGTCTCGCGGTGCAGCATTACATGGTGTAACGTATTCTGAATTCTCAAGTTAGGTATCCACTCTGTTCGCAAACTAATTGTTATTGTGTTTTCTTATTGGAAATATTTTAGCGTCTTATTAATTATTTCTCTATTATTTTTTTTTTTTTTGTAAAACATTCAGGAACAATGTATAAAATTGTTAATGAAGGAATGAAATGAAGCGACCGCTCTGATTAAGACGGTACGCGCTTGGAAACATTTTTCATCTGACCACTCCATTTATCCAAGCGTGGAACGTGATACAATGTTTTTCTTTCTTTCTTTCTATACACGCACATACGCACTAAACGTGGTATTTTGCTCGCGTCCACGAACACTGCTCTGTGTTCGTCCAAAAATCGCCACCGATTGGACACGATTGAGCGCGAGCACCACTGCACGCACCAAGAGCACGAACGTATCCACCATGTGGAGCAGTTCCAGGAGCGCGTAACGCAAAAGGTTCGCGAACATAGTGGATACCCAGCTTCACAATCTATATGTATCTTTTCGTGTAATAAATAAAGTTATATTTTAAGTCGCTCATCGCGCAGCGTCGCGTCGCTTTTCGGTGTGAACTGACTCTAAGGCGACAATGTGTTATCATAGACATTGTTGTCTACATATAGGACAATGTCTATGAAAAATGGTTGTCGCATCGTTGTCACATTGTCGCGCCTGTCAAGCCTTTATAGTGTTGTCCTCATTGTTTAAAGTTATTGTTTTCGGAGTGACGGAGTTTCCTTTAATTATATTTTCAGACTTCATCAAAATTGTTTATTCAACGAACCTGAATTTCGCAGGTATGGTTTATTATTCCGCTCGTGCGAAATATTTATTTCATGAAAACTAATGAAGAGAAATAATTCCTTTTTTAATTATGGAAGGTTTTTCATAGTTTATAGCGAAATATTTATTTTTTTGTGTAAAATTCATTGAATTTGTTCGCCAGAAAGGGGCTAATTTTTCCTTGAATAATTTTGAATAACGAAGAATAATTTTGTTGATTTCCAAATGAAAAGCGGTAAAAAGGTTATTTTACTTATATTTCGGTGAAGCTCCGACATTTTTTAATAAAGCTTTATAAATGTTCGATGAACATGAAATTAAATATTTTACCCCAGCATTCATATTATAATTGTTATCAATATAAATAAAGTAATTCTGTCTGTCTGTCGGTCTGTTATTCTTTCATGGATAAACTGCACTGGTACAGAGTAAGCTTGAACCCTAAGAAAGTACATTGGCTACTTATTATCTGACTTCGACATTCACGCAGACGAAGCTGCTAGCAGAAGCTAGTGCTATTATAATTTTATTTAAATCAAAATTGATCCAACAGGCTTGGTCAGATAGCATAATTTATGTTAAAGCTTCTATTTCTTTTTTCTACGTAGGTATATCCATTCCATACGATTTAGGGTCGTGTGGCTCTGGACAGGGACCGCGGTCCCAGCTTCCATCTATAAATTTAGTAGTATTTTAGGAACACATGGAAAAAGGCATTAAAGTACAGTTACCAAAAAACTGTATTTATTTTATTTGTGGTCTTAAAATACTACTAAAAATATATTATTTTTATAGGTGGAAGTTGGGACCGCGGTCCCGGTCCAAAAAGCCCCACGACCCACGATTTACTGGATTCCGACCAATCAGATAAAAGCCCGGATGCGCTTGCGTCGCCTGTTCCTTGCGGCGCGAAAACAGATTTAAATTAAGAATGTCTCACTACAAAGATTTAAATCGTTTTCTAGTAAAACTTGCTAAAAATTGTTCCTTTTTTTTTTTTAGATAATCAAAGTCGCATTATTTTATTAATCAATTCCAAAGCTTCACCTAATTTATTTTAAGTTACAGTAGCTTATATACATTTAAATCTAATAATAACGAAATTAAAACTAACTTACAAAATAAAAATTAAAGCCCTAAAGTACTAAAAAAAAAAGCAATCTAAAGTACGGCGTCGAAAAACTCCTCCACATCGCTGTCGACTGGTAATGTACCCAAAAGACTGGCGGCATTGCCACGCTGAATGGCAATGCTTATCCTTTGTCCGAAGTAAAAGCCAGCCCTTGGGTCACGCGAAGTGTCAACAAGGCGTTTTGAAAGTTCTTTAAATAATTTGTGAGCACTCGGACCCCACGATCCGAGAGTTTCAACCCCAAACGGCTCGAAAATATAACTACCAACAAGGTTATTATATTTCCGCCGCTTGAGGTTCTCTGCAGCCGCTGCGGCAGCACCGGCACAGCACGACGAGCTAGGAAGATGAGATGGCGCAAGAGTATCGACACAAGTAGCGTCCCACACTAAAGGCCTACCCATCTTCCATGGAAATAAAGACATACCGTCCGGTCTTTTGCCATCGTCGCGTGCCAGGCCATGAGGTTCCAATACGGCTGGAACGCCGACGGTGACAAGAGCACGTCGGATGATGTCGTTGATATTCGCGTGTCGCGCTATGCGGCCCGCACTTCGGCTGCATGACAGACCGTGATGTCCGAGGCTGTTGACAACTTCGCCACAGTGGCAGCGATGAGGAGAGCAACAAGGAGCGCCAAGACGAAGGGAAGCAGCGAGGCGGAAGGTAGTATCGTCGAACAAGGTGCCTATGTTCGACGACGGTAATGCATGAAGCCAGAGACCCGACTCCCACTCCCTCACAGCTAGCAGGCGTGCACGCTCTGCAGTAGTCACAGATGTTGCCAACAGATTCTCTTGAACTACTTGGCATAGCGGCTCATCCCACCGTCTTTGGGAAGAAAGGTTGTCGGGCTGTTTGGAATTCGGGCAATTTTCTAGTTAATTTCGCTTTATAGTCGCTTTTTATTTGTGCTTTTAGAAACAACATGGTTTAGTACAAATAAAAAGTAAACACTTGCTCACTGACGGCTTCTTTGTATCATGTTTACATCTATACATACAACTAAAATTTAAGCGCATGTTATGCATAATTATCAAAGTATATTCGATACTTACCTATAACAAAAATGTAATATTTAAAAATTTAATCTGTCTGTATGTTCCGGCTAATCTCTGAAACGGCTGGACCGATTTTGACAAGACTTTCATTAGCAGGTAGTTGATGATATAAACTAACAAAATATGAGTAACTTGGGCTCCTTTTATTTTGGAAAGAGAAAAAGTTTGATTTTTGACAGCTTCCAGGGACTGCAGACGTAAGTGTATAGTTTTAATTTCAACTCGATAGCTCCACGCGTTCCCGAGGTAAAGAGTTATGATAAACAGACGGACAGACGACAAAGTGATCCTATAAGGGTTCCGCTTTTTTCCTTATGAGGTACGGAATCCTAAAAACAACATCATTTCATTATTTCCCAATAAACACAAACCCAACAATTTTTGCTCTTTTCTACCCATTTTCGTACATCTTAAATGGTGTAGAAATAATTGCATTATGTAGAACATTAATGGCTTTGGGACAAACGTATCTGCAACTGTCAAACTGGTCGTCAAATTAATGAATACCAGGGTCCTGAGGTAATGACATTGTGGGTCAGTCATTCGGAACTGATAGTAGCTAGCAGAATAGAGTGGGGGGATTGAAAACAGCGGGAGAGGAAGCGGGGAGCGATTTGAAAGGAGAGGTGTTAAGAAGTTTCAAGTGCATCTCTATATTTATATATATATAACTACCTTCTGACAGCGGCTTCACCCGCTTGATAGTCGGTTTCTTCATACAAACTTTGAACCCCCGTTTCATCGCCCCAAGAGGTATTTTTCGAAAAATCCGTTAAATATTAGTCATAAGTGACTCGATTCACAATTCTAGCGGATTCACAAAGTTATAAAAAGATTTCTTTAGCATGTGGCACATCACTAGCAAGAGGATAAACTAGAGAATTTTTGAGGGAGTTGGAAGAATCCGGTCGCTTTTGTTTTTTTTTTTTTTATAGCCATGTAAATAGCTGTAACATGAACAGTTTAAATTTAAGTCAAAACTGTGCGAGTAACTTATAAAAGAAATAGATAGCTAATGTCACTTTCAATTTAAAAGTACTCTAATACAATACACATCTAAATAAAATTAAAATTTAGAGTCGACGCCTTACATATTTTTCAAAATTTGTATTTAAATGAAAAATTTAGGTCTTATTTTCATAAACTAATAAAAAGTCTATGAAAAAAAATCCACATGGCATGAGAAGTGTTTAGGGGTCTGAAAGGATAGCAGATGACCCCTCCCGTCGATCATTTCAATTTGGCACACGATGCACCAAACACCCTGTATATATAGATGGATTGTACTGTACGTGCGTTTGTCACTTAACTCCTCCTAAACGGCTTGACCGGCTTGAAAGTAATTTTGTGTGTGTATTTGTGTCTATATCTGATGGATTGATTGAAAATACAATTGAGCCCGCTAGGTGGCGTTTCAATCGGGTTCTTAATTATTTTTCTGACGGACAGACAATTTTTTTGAGAACAAAGTCTACCGGGACCGCTAGTATATTGTAACTCTTCTGTACCTACATATCTTTGTCACCTAACTACTAAACGGCTTGACCGACTTGAAAGTAATGTTGTGTGTATTGGAGTGGATCCCTGGATGGTTTGAAAATACAATTGGACCCGTTAGTGGCGCTATAATCGGGTTCTTAATTATCGTTCGCACGCTTGACATATTAACACGTGATGGTAAGACCCCTGAAGCCCTACCATAAGCTCTTAACAGGATCCATTTGGCGATCTAAACTGAGCTGTTAAAGGGATGGAGGTTTGTAAGTGTTATAACTCCATTCCTCTGTCTAGCTCACACGCTGGTCCCAGCATAGTCGCATAGTCGTGCATAGCATAGTCTTATAATGTGTCCACTGTTGGGACTCAGGCCTCCTCTCTAGGAGAGGGAACATAAGGCTGGACATACGTCATGATAGGGCCCCTGACCTGGGACCTAAGTCTGCTATTTTTATAAATTCGTCATTCCAACACGATCCCATTGTCATTTTGCTAAAAGTTCGTAATCTGCTAATCCATAATAATTGATCATTGATCGGTCAATGGTCTCGTAATAGAGTTGTGGTAGAATGACAATATCGAGCTTATTAAAAGCAATGGCTGCACAATGACGTTGTAGGTCACTATATTGATCAAAGGAACTGTCAAGATTTTAGCAGATTACCGCATACGTCAGATATTCATTTGTCAATGTGTACGAGATTACCATTCTATGCCACTTCTTTCAATGAAGTGTCAGTGGTTTACCATTGGAAAGGCATAATGACGCCATTATATTAGTAGATTACCAAACTAGTCAAAATCAACAATTATGAAATCAATGATAGACCATTCTGACACTATTGTAATGGCAGACTTGAGGCCCTGTCCTCCTAGCCAAGTTACAATCGTATCATTCACGCTGAACGCCTCGAGAAGGCCACGCCTCCGATTCCTTTGTTCTGACGTCATCCCCACGCTCAGTCACATGGTCAGAACAAAGGAATCGGAGGCGTGGCCTATTCGAGGCGTTCGGCGCGAACGAAACGATTGTAACTTGACTAGGGGGGCTGTTTAGAAGAAATCTGCATTTTTGTCGTAACTATAATCTTCTATGAGACGAAGATAACTTCAGTTTCGTTTAGGATAAACAAGCACTGTTGAATACTTTTGGTAAATATGTTCTGAGGTTCATGAATATGTATTGTATAAAGTGGTGGTTTTGCTAAATCTTCAGGTTTTGTTACACAAATGTTGGTTTCACGGTTTCTTAAAACTTGGAAGTGGTTTAGACGGATAGAATAATGTTTTTAAAGATATCTTTTGTCAAGAAACTCCTAATGTTTGGATGAATTTAAACCTCTGTATACGTTGCTTCATTTAATCTAAGAACTTTATCTAACCGTAAGTTAATTACCATCATTTCAGCGGAAAGCCGACCACTGTTGGACATAGGCCTCCCTCAAGTGTTGCCATAACGACCTGTCCTATGCGTCTCGCATCCACCGCATTCCCGCGACTCTCACCAGGTCGTCGTTTCACCTTGTGGGAGGCCTTCCAACGCTGCGTTTTATATATATATAGTCGCCACTCTAGAACCTTTCGGCCCCATCATCCATCCGTTCTACGAGCAATGTGCCCTGCCTACTGCCACTTTAGTTTGGCGATTCTTCGGGCTATGTCGGCGACCTTGGTTTTTCTGCGGATATCTTCATTTCAGATGCGATCACGCAAGGAAACTCCGAGCATAGCCCTTTTCATTGCCCTTTGGGTGACTGTAAGCCTTCTGATGAGGCCTATTGTAAGCGACCATGTTTCAGTGCCATATGTCATCACTGATCATATGTTTCGTCTTGAGGCACTGTGGTATGTTGGACGAGAAGATACCGCGCAGCTTCCCGAACGCTGCCCAGCCGAGTCGTATTCGATGATTGACTTCTTCCAAAACATATAGTATACGGGAAATAGTAATATTACTAGAGAAGGCCATTGAAACCATTTGAAACAATGACATCAACGTCATCGTCTTCCCCTATCCGCTGCAGTCCAAGCCCCACTTCATCTAACAGAAAATATCACCCCTATCTGTTGACAATAAAGTCTAGAATCCCCTGCACCATCACCAGAGGCTCACAGTGGCTTTCAATTGATTTGCCCAGAAGCAATCTCTCCTGATTCTTTGAGAGCACATTTCTTTCCCAGCCAAGTATTTGCATTTACTTGAGTATACAAAAGGGGGAATTTGCTTACGTTTGTTAGAATTTGAATAAGATAGTCAGTAGGATAGAAACATATTTTTTTTTTTTTTCTTTTCGTTTTTTTTTTGTTTAATGACTGCTTTGTTTGTTTTTGATGGAGAGTGGGAGTCTATTGGGGCGGTAATTAAAAATGGTTGAGATATTTGTGCTGGTTCATTGATTTTTATTGAAAAAGGACTTGTTGCAGATAAGTGCGAGAACGATGTGATGTGACGATGCTTGGTTTAGATTTCGTCCTGTCTGTAGAACAATGGATAAAATGATGCGTTGTTATGGAGATTTTGTTAATGGGTTGATTAAGAGAATGAGATACATTTTTAGTTATTTACTAAATATTTTGGTGTATACCTGCAACAGGTAACATACTATTGAATTGATTTCAGCTATTTATAAAAAAAGGTAATTTTTATAACCTAAAATAAATTATGATTGCGTCATTAGAGTTTTCGTGTGTGCGTGCGTAGATACAATCGATGCGCTACCAATTGCGTGCGTTGATTTTTATATTATTTGCCCACATTTTAGGTAACTAATTTCTTTTAAAAATACTACGTATGTGCATTTTTCATGTAAAATTTTCAGTGTTTGAATTAATTTTCTAATTGGAATGTATAAAGCTAAAACTACATTAGACCAACGCACATGTGTAACACGCCTAATTTGTGCATAGAACGACATCGCGTGGCGTGGATCAAGTGAAGCTCTGCAAGTTTAGTTTCCATTATAAAATGTATGGAGACCGCCGCGCCCAGATCGGCGTGTGTGGCACACGTGTGTAGTGTAGTTCTTTTTTTAAGTGTAAAATCATCCAATGACTTCTCCCACTTCGTGTTCAGCGAGAGGGCGTGTCAGACTTTTACGGAATAAAACCACACCTGTGTCCTTCAGTAGCTCTTTACGTTCAGGGACCATGGGATTCCTTTTCAGAAAATCCCTGCTGGACCCCTACGTTTTGCTGACATCTCTTTGATGAGGGCGTAGGTAGAACACTACGCGCTGTCGAAAACTTGGGCTCCCTCTGTTCGATTAACCGACGGGGAGCTACCTGTTGTTCATCTTCCGCAATAGGTGTATAAGGATGTGCGTTTTTGAAGTTATATGTTGTATATCAATCCAAATCCTGTCAATCTCAAGCATAAAACCAGTTGCTATTTATGGTGAACAACCAATTATAATAGCCATTGCTAACACAACTACATTCAGAAAAGCTTAATTAGTTAGTTAATATAATTACCGATGCGTTTATTATTAAATACATTATAATAATATGCGTAATTACAGATAATTACCTGTCACATAATTCATGAAAGCAGCCAGGCTTTACATTATCTACAGATGTTATATGAGTGTTATGTGCCGGACAATGAACCGTATCCTGGTGCAAATATATAGAACTAGCTTCTGCCAGTGGCTTCGCCCGCATGTATATATGTTTCTCCATACAGACTTTGGACCCCCGTTTCATCCCCTTAGGGAGTCAATTTCGGAAAATCCGTTCTTAGCGGATGTCTACACGCTATAAGGAACCTACCTGCCAAATTTTAAGTTTGTAGGTGTTATAGTTTCTGAGATTTCGTGATTAATCAGTGAGTGGTATTTCGCTTTTATATATATATAGGTTTCTCCATACAAACTTTGGAAATCCTTTTTATTTATTAGGGCATGAATTTTTTTGAAAACTTTCCTCTTTCTTTGTATATGTCGTGACGAAATCATAGAAATTGATCATTTTATGATATGGACAACTAAAACTGGCCAGATCGTTTAAACGTTAACATTTTATGATATGTCCATCGTCGTTTGGCCATATCATTGATGAAAGGTCTAAAGAAAGTAGGCCAAACGAGGATTGACATATCATCAAAGTCAAAATTTAACGTTTAAAACGATCTGGCCAGTTTAACTTGGCCATATCATGAAGTGATCAATTTCTATGATCTGGCCACGACATATACCTACATCGTAAAATTTACCTCTGTGCAAAATTTCAGCGTTCTAGATCTTTAGAGGTAAACGGAACAGAGAGTAAAGTCCCGCAAACCTCCGCTGAAAAGGGAGGATCCTCCGACCAGACGGGTGTTATGTCTGGTGGGCTACTACTGCCCGATAGATGTTTTCGGGCTGTTCTATATGTTCTAAACGCGCGGAGAATTTTGATTGCGCGATGCAGGATTAGTTCTTATGTGACGCCATAGATGTCGCTACAGATCTAAGAGTTTGAACTGTGCGTGTGTGTCAGTGACTGAGTCTTTATTTTACCATTTATATACAGATATGTGCCTGGAAAAAGAGATTTTGTTCCAGCACTAAATAAAAATTACTTTCAAAAGAGTGCCTAGTGCCAGTTCCCACTTCTGAAAGAAAGAAAGAAAAAACGTTTATTCGTACCTCACACATACCTACAGTTAAATAAAAAAAAAAACAGTAAAATACATTGGGATTAAAATATAGTAAAATTAAGTATTTATAAAAAAAATAACTGTATGATCTGTGCAAGGTCAAAAAGGAGCCTAAATCAGCATATGCTGCGATATTTAAAACGATAAATAACGCAGCGCTGTAAATCAGGCCTCCTCTTTAGTAGTGGAAATGAACTTTAATCTACCACTCAACCCGCACTGGGCCTGCGTGGTGGACTACAGAATGTCTACAATTTTTTTGGATCTAGAACATGCCAGTTTCCTCACAATGTTTTCGTTCACCATTTGGAGAGCACTGGTTATGAAATAAATTACTCACAATAATGCATCTAGCTTGGTTTGAACCTGTGACTTTTAACTCGTACGTCGAGGCCTTTACCACTCGGGGCCGTGGGGCCCTTTGCTCAGGGAACGCGGTACCAACTTCCATGTGTAATTTTTTTAAATTAGTATTTTGGGACTACAAGGAAAAAGGCATTAAGTACAGTTACCAAAAAAACTGTATTTATTTTGTGACCCCAAAATACTACAAAAAAAAAATGTAGGTGATAATTGGGACCACGGTTCCGGTCCAAACCCTGGTTGGGTTTGAACTGGGACCACGGCCTACTGCTCTTAAAAACGATTAACAATTACATAATTGACACTTAAATCAATTGCAGCCTCCGTGTCAATGATATCATTCAATTATAAAACCATGTTGACATTGATACGCTTATCATTATTATTGACATGTACAGACAATACCCCGGGAGAAGATCGCATCATGCATACTAATGAGGCTGGTGCAGTTTGTGACGTTTTCATCATAATCATCATTAAATCATTATAATTGGCTAGTTTCTATTGGCGGCTTCGCCCGCGGGAATTATCCTAAGAGAACGCATGGGATATAAAGTACACTGTTTTATCCAACTCTAAGGTTTAGTCTATACCTATAGGTACATAATTATCATCATCATTTCAACCGAAAGACGCCCACTGCTGGATATAGGCCCCCAAGTGTCCCCACCACGAACGGTCCTGTGCGTTTTGTATCTAACGGATTCCCGTGACCCACACCTGGTCATCGGTTCACCTTGTGCGTGGTCGCCACTCCAGAAATTTTCGTTCTCATCGACCATCTGTTCTGCGAGCTATGTGCCCTGCCCACTGCCACTTAAGTTTGGCGATTATTTGAGCTATATCGGCGACCTGGGTCATTCTGCGGATATCTTCATTTCTATTCATGCAAAAATCTCCGAGCATATTCGTTACCATTGCCCTTTTTTTTGTAGGTGATTATAAGTCTTCTGATGAGGCCCATGGATACATAATAGTCAACAAAATCGTTACTACCTTGTGGTAGAAGTTTCGCTCGCGTGAAAGTAGACAATAATTCCAAAAGACCATATTCCCGGATGAAAACGTATCTTATAATTCGAGAACATATTCTAACCGTGTGCTTATTATTCATCCAGAACCGTTTAGATTAAAGCTAGAACTAGATTAGACCGACGCACACTTGTAATACGCCTGATTTGTACGTGAACAACGTCGTATGGCGTCGCGTGGTGTGGATGAAGTGTAGCTCTACAAGTCTAGTTTACATATAAAATGTATGGAGACCGATGTGCCCAGATCGGCGTGTGTGGCACACGTGTGCGCAGTGTAGTTCTACCTTAAAGGAGTAATAAACATACACACATACTTTGATAAATCCTTCTCATTTCCTCTGCTATCCGATTTTTGAATACCTTTCAAATCACATTTCAAGACACCAAGAAAAATAAACCTAAAAACCCAATCTTCCAATAGAAATGTCACAACTTTTCATGTTTACGTTCATCATAAATAGATTGAATTTTATACCGGGGTCGGAACAATAAAAATAAATTGCTTTTCGGTCCGTCAATACGCAGCGAATAAAATGGCAATAACGCCACCCCGTGGAAGCAGACGAACAGACAGATAGATATCTATTGTACGATAATCTGTTACAGTAAGCAGAGTAATCCTGATCTGTGAGGGACCAGCCTTGTATCTACCAAGCAAGCAGTAATCGCTCAATAAATAGTTGGCAACCCTAACGCATCTGTCACTTAACTAGTAAAATATACAAACGTCATTCAGCAACTCAGTGAAAAATCGCGCCGCTCTGCACCACCCCTAGCGTGTACCGTCAACAAACGAAACGATTCCAACTTTAAAATAAAGCATTAAAGTCGATTTTTATATGCGCACAACAATGAATAAATTTAAATATTTGTTAACTTAAAATGTAACCCATGTTACCGGAAATACAGTCTAAATTGCACGGGTGAACATTTGTTTCTTCAATTGTGTTTAAAGCAAGGTAAAAGGTACTCTATTCTTTAGGAATTAAAGATTGAAATTTAATGTTTTTGTTTTCGATTCCCGTCAGTCTTATGTAGGGGTTATTTAACTTTGAAGTCGTTCAAAAGACCCACGGTTTGGGATTCTGGTGGATTTCTTTTTGGATTAAAGACCCCATGAATATAATGATAATGCATTCGAGGGTTATTACAGAGAGAGATTTTGTCACGCGTCAGTGTTTGTATAGGCTTTCTTTTTTTAATAAAAAGTCTCATGTACTGAGATCAAACAAGAAGTTATAATGATGTGGTTTTTAATTCTATTGTTACGTTAGTAAAGGACATTGCTAAAGAAAATTTTTTCTTTATAAAATCTGTATTGAATTTGAAGTACAGAAATTGGGAGTGTTAAGTTTAAAAAAAAAAGTTAATTGAACACAAGAAAACTTTTTAATTTTCTAAATTTAAAATAGAATTCATAATTTATTTAACGTATGTTTTTCATGAAACGTAGGTATTATTATTTTTATCAAAATAAACACATAATTTTTTTGAACGTCATATTTCAATAATCTTTTTTTTAATAAAACCGTAATTATTAATTCTGTTATGTCGACAGTACTAAGGTTTATTCACAAATAACCCTTTGAAGTGATAGTTACTAGTGTTTACTTTGCAAAAAACATTTTTAATTACAAGCAATGTGTGATCAAATGTTTGATAGTTTGGGGCGAATATTTGCGTTATGGTCGATTGGCGTGTTTGCTGGCGTATGTATATTTATACTTGTTTTTTTTTATTGCAGGTATTGGCTGAAATAAATTTGAAAGCTGGACTCGTCGATATTTTAAAGGCTGAAACTATGAACACTGATTTTTTATTGGTGAGGTTTTATTGAGTAAATTATATTTGTTTTAATTTGCATATAAGTACCTACTTAATAGGGACTGTGATTTATAAGTATAAGCGATAGTTGGATTCTCCATACTTTACAACCCTCGTTTTACACCCTTACTAGTGGAAAAATTAAATATAGAAACTAGAAGAAATAAACAAAGTCAAGTGCCTGCTGTCGATGAGGTCGAAAGATTCTGAAGTGGTGACCGTGTTTTAGAAGACGCATCGATGGAAGTTCTCCCACAAGGTGAATCGGTGACCTGATGGGGGTTGTGTAAATTCGGTGGATGCGAGAAGCACAGGATCGGTCTCTGTGGCTACACTTGGGAGAGGCCTATGTCCAACAGTGGATGCTTTTCGGCTGAAATGATGGTGGTGGTGAAGCACCTGCCTCGGTTTCTACCTTAGGCGCGGCTTTCGGATGGCGAGCAATGGGTAGCTCGCTATCCGACCGTCCGGTAACCGTCCGGACCGAGCCCAAGTCGTCGATGGCGCGTAATGTTCCACGCACGCCTCAAGAAGATGTCCGAGGGGGATGAGTTTTTGGTCAGTAATAGTCACACAGTTTAGAGAGAGATTAGAGATATCATTGAAAGATTTTTCGACCGAAAAAAATACCTGCCTCGGTTTGAACCCGCGATGTACGACTTGTAATTCGGGTCTATTAACTCTGGGCCACCATTGCTCCCTAAAAACAGTAAATCCCAGTATATTTCTCAGCCTTCCAAATGAACCATCCGACTTATACATCTACTGACAGATCAGTACAATCTTGGTACAATTTCCAAGCAACACGTACTTGCGTCAACGGGAGAATTTCCCCAAATAATTTAAATGTAAAATTTATGATAATCACATTCACACCTCGAGTGTTTTGTGAACCACGGTGGCTGGCCTGTTTTCAGTGTATAGACATAGAATAAAAACTTGAAGAAGAGAGACACTTCTGAGCGTCTTTTTAGGGTAAGATTCTAACCCTAAACTACCTACCTATCTTACTGTAAGATCACAACGTACAAATTTTTTTGGGAACACATTCATTGCGCGTACAGCTAAGGAGTGGAATTCCTTGCCGGAGTCTGTGTTTCCTGATAGGTACAACCTAGGGGCCTTTATGTCTGACCACTATCATACCAGATGGATAGCAACGATGTGGTCGATGATGGAGCACTCTTGCCTAGAAATAACCTGCCCCCCCTAGCCAAGTTACAACCGTTTCGTTTTGATTCTCTTTTCGTCGATCACCTCGAGTCGCCCACGACTCCGATTCCTTTTTTCTAACGTCATCTCAACGCTCAGTCACATGGTCAGAACAAAGGAATAGGAGGCGTGGCTGACTCGAGGCGATCAACGAAAAAAGAATCGAAACGAAACGGTTGTAACTTGGCTAGGGGGGCTGTTCACTCTGAACCTAAAGACCCCTAGATTGTAGCTATCAGGAATCACAGATTCCAGCAGGGAATTCCACTTAGCTGCTTTGCTTTGCTGTATGAAAGATAAAATATCTGTCTGAGTATATCAAATTAATGTATTATCTTTTCTTTCTTCTTTGTCAGACATTACGTCAACATTTTAATAAAAATCAAGTTACTGATCTGTCTGACACAATTCCCGTACATATAACTAAACATTCCATACTTCAAACGGAACCGAATCCTCCATAAGTTTTCTACTCACCCCCTTTAGGCAAAACCGTGAGTTAGATTACATTCTATTAAAGAACACCTTTCCGAGCTAAAATTCTAGATAAGTGCCCATTGTGCTACTATTATCTTATCTCGACTTATTTATGGTAACCTAGGACCCAGGTATTCTAGGTCGCAAGCTTGGTTACCTAGATTTTAGACCGAGAAAAGCTTTTGGTGTATGTTTCACTGTAAGCATATGGGTCCCAGTGGCGCGTTATATTCAAATGCTTCTGGTTTTATGTAGATAAATGTTTTGTTTGGACCCTAGGTCGACTGTGTTGGATCTTAGTATATAGATAAGACCTTTTTTGGGCGATTTTCATTTTTGATGGCTGGTTATCTAGTTTTCTTGATGCAGGGCAGTTTTTTTTTTCTTGTAAATAAATAATCTTGATTTCAGGCCCAATAAAACCAATTGTTAATATCATAAGGCTGTATAGCTCGTGAGTGAGTTTTGAAATTCCTTTGAGATTGTATTGTTTGTGGCAGTAAATTTTAGATGGAATAAAAAAAAAACGTATAGATTTATTAGCGTCTCTCGACAGTCGCCAATTGACAAAAGCTTTGTAATTTTTTGAAAAAATTGCGGTACCTTACTAAAAATATTATATATTCCACAATATGTTTGCCACATCTTTTGTGTAAAAGTGCAAAAAAAAAAATTGTTTTTATTATGCAGCAGTGCTATTCTGTAAATGATAAATCATTTCGCTTCTCATCTCGAAAGTCACACTCACTTCGCTTCTCATCTCGCCTGTACAAGTTTCGTTATTCTTATGTCAAGATCAAGGCCAAGTGTTCCGAGAACAGAAAAAAAGTTCCGAGAACCCAAGTGACATTGCTCTATGGTAGTAGTGCAGTGCTGAATTGTGTTTTGTTATGATTTACATCGACTCACTTCATTTAAGAATACGAAACTTTAATTTCACATGATTTCACTGCGGATTCAGAAGTGATTTCGCAAATAAACTTTTCAGAATAGCAATGCTGTTCTCGTCAATTTCATCATCTAGAAAACATGTTAATGTCAATATCAACGCACAGTCGAAACTAACGGGACAACGAGTATGAAATTTTTTATTAGGCTTCCTTTTATGATGCAGGCGAGCACTAAGAGAGGAATTTTCACCATTTACCCCTAAGGGAATGAAACTTAGGTCCAAAGTTTGTGGAGGAACCTACTTTCACATGGGTAAAGCCGCTGGGAGAAGTTTGTGTTCAATATGATTGTTGACCACGTAATGTGAATGATAAAACAGTTAAGGCAACATCACTTTTACGGCTATTGCTGCTTAGGTATTTAAACTGTGCAAATGAAAAACCATTTTAAGTTATAAAAAAAAACTGGGCAAGTGCGAGTCGGACTCGCGCCCTGAGGGTTCTTACATAAGTAAGCAGTTCAATTCCCGAATAAAATTTTTGAAGATTTTTCCGAATCGCAATTTTTTTTTTTTTGTTGTGACGTAACAACAAATTTACAGTGTCCAGATTTATTCCCTTATCTGTGATATAAGACCTTGTTTTATGCAAAATTTCAGGATCCTAGGTCAACGGGAAGTACCCTATGAATTTTGATTCCCTTGAGAGTGACGAAATACACGTTTTTTGCGACATAAACAGCCGTATCTTTTTTTTCGTTAACTCTGTTGTTTGATTTTTTCACAGCTTCAAGGGACCGCAGACCTGAGTATGTTGTTTTAATTTCAACTCGATACCTCCACGCGTCCCCGAGATAAAGGGTCTTGACAGACAGACGGACAGACAACAGAGTGATCCTATAAGGGTTCTGTTTTTTCCTTTTGAGGTACGGAACCCTAAAAATCCTAGATACCAGTTCTCCAGGTTTCACTATATACGTACCCGCCCATAACCGTACTACCAACTAACTTAGACCCTTCTAACTACTATTGCAACTAAGTTATTTTAGTCAAATAGTCTGTAATATCGCTGATATAAACTTAAACTTACTATCAACGAAAGGGCTAAGTAAATCTTATATGCAAATTTAGTAACTTAGAGTTTGGTACAAGGCACGAGAGATTAGCGAGGTTCGAAGTACTTTAGTTTTGTCAGATTAAGATCTTGGAGATTTGAATTGAGATTTGGGGATTGATGATGACTTTGAGAACACAGCTATAATTTAATTTTATATACGTGCGCAATGGAAATTTAGTGCCGGAGACGCATGCTTTGGATCCCACAGAGCGCGCACTGAAGCAGTCTTTCGGTCCTGAAAGAACTCAATATCAAAGAGAGATTCTGTGCTGGAGTCTGTGTTTCCTGATGGCTGCAACCTGGGGATATTTAAGTCAAAAGTGAACAGATTATTTCTAGGCAAACGCGCTATACCGCAACATGCACTAGCTTCTGACGTTTTATATGTGTAAATGTAGGTAATATTAGATTTTTTTTTATCGTAGCTTTCCATCAGGTGAGTTAGTGGTCAAGCGCAATCCTATCAACAATAAAAAAAAAGATTATCATGCGTAATTTTTTTTTTTTTGTTAATTTTACTCTTGGAGCTCGATGGAATCAATGTATGAACAATAAAATTATGAGAACAATGGGTTTTGGACCACAGTGGAACTACCCTATGGTCCATGTATTACAAACCATAGATCAACTGGGTGTCTTATAATCTTCAGGTTAATTAAAAGCTCAGAAACTGGCTGACTAATTAATATCATTCTTTTGTCATCGTTCATGTAATTTCCGCAACCATACATCAAGTAACAGAGCTTCGCAATAAATTCTAATCCTTTCTTCTTCAAGCCTCTAGCCAGTTTATTTATAGAAAAAATCGCTTTCCGCTCGCACCTTGGCCGCTCCCTATCTCATCCGTGGACTGATGATATTGCATAATAGTTGTCAAGTGCGGTCTCTCCACCAGATGGCGACGCAAGCGTTTTTGGGAATAGCAAATATGCGGCCTTTAACCGTTAAATAAATATTTGAATAAAACGTAGGCAAGTGTTGTGTGGTTTAGAAAAACTTTATTAGTATTTTATCGTGAGAGTTTTGACAAAAAAACACATTTTTTTTTTAAATTTTTGTAAAACAATGCTTAACTGCGATCCCACCTGATGGTACGCAGAGATGCAATGATTGATGGTGAGGCGCACTAGTTTATTAAGAGCCTATTCACTCTAGCATTGAAGACACTAATTTCCAGGCCATGGAAATTGCCAACATTACAATGGGCCAAAGGAAATCTTTTGTGTGCCTTATATATGAAAAAAAAAACACACAATCACACACATCCCTAAACGATTGAGGTAAAAGTTTACAGACATGTTCAGTTTGAATGACAAAGCGTAATTAGTTAAATTAATCAGTTACGATGATTATAGAGCCAAACACATAAACCAAGGTCACCTTGGTTGAAACGCTAGTTTGCAACCGGTTACCCCTTAAATCGAACTCATCAATTTACACCTTTAAAAAGCTTGTCGCGAAATTGTTCATTCACACAGAAAAATCTGTTATTTTTTTATTACCTATTATTTTTATTACTAGCTAGCTTTTTCAGCAGATTTTGCTGAATCCGTGAAAAAAAAAGCTAGTCTACAAGATTATCCTTTTCACAAGAAACTTTGTACTCAAAAATCCGTCAGAAACGGTCAAATATTCCACAAATGCGCATCCCTTCTTAGAATAATCACCTTCAATCAATCATAATTGCCTAAATCAAAACTTTGACCCAAAAATAAGCAGATCAGAAGTTAGAAGTCAAATCAATCAAAATTTTAAACCAATTAGTTATTAACTTGCTTAAGTTTCACCTTGGCTGCTTAACTTTTTCAAATAACAACCCTCAAGATAATTTAATGACCGTTTAAAATTTAACTTTTCACTTTAAGTCAGTTTTTGACGCCATTAATTACTCATATCGTGTTGCGGAAGACTATAGTTGGTTTTTGGTAACTGAAATATTAATCTAGGAACTTTTCTTGTTAATCTTCAGGAGGTATCCTTCCTAGATTTTGTGGTTTAACATAGTATAACATCATTATGTTGACTGGTCTGTTGGTCTAGTGGTTAGTGGCCCTGACTGCTATGCCGCAGGTCGTGGGTTATTACTATTGTCATTTCAGCCGAACGACGTCTAACTATTGGACATATACCTCCTTCAAGGGTTACTACAACGAACGGTCTTGTGCGTCTTGCATCCATCAGGTTCCCGCAACCCTCACCAGGTCATCAATTAACTTTGTGAGGGGCCTTCCAACGCAAGCTAAACATAATCAGCCTTGTAATGTCCTTATAATGGAGGAAATGGAATGGAATCTACTACGCGGACCTAGTTCGGATATCACATGTCTTTGAATTTTTAGGTTCTAGGACTTAACGGTTTCCTCACGATGTTTTCGTTTACCGTTTTGAGAGCAGTGGTCTTGTGTTAAATTACACCAATTATAGCGTCCACCTTGAACGATGATACCGATGACTTGGTAACGGTTGCGGGAGTCCGACGTTGCAGGACCGTTCATTGTGGCGACACTTGGGGGAGGCCTATATCCAGCGTCTTTCGGCTGAAATGATGATGATGATGAATTATAGCGTCTGCCTGCGTACAAAACGTAAGCTGGGGATGTTACCACTCGGACACCCCATCATTTTCAAGATTTCCAAATATCTTCAGACCAGATTGTAATTAGCACATTTAAAGTCACGACGAATCGATCCAGAACCTTTTGGAATAATGGAACGTTTCATTATTAAAAATAAACCTCTTATAGCAAAAATGGATGAAAACGATTCCAATATTGAAATGTTTTTATTCAAATCAGACGTTTTAAGTACACTTAAATTGCCAGAAGCAGAGCTGTGGTTCAAATGATTCTAGTGAAACCCAACATTAATTCAGATTGTCAAAATTTTCGTTCATATTTTACTCTGAAATTAAAAGGTTTTGGGCTGAAGGCTCACCGTTTGGCATATGTTTTAAATATACATACATACATATTAATTATGTGTAAAATTATTGTATACTACACCCGCAACGCAAGGGAAAAGATAGATATATCTGTCGCTTCTACTTCAAGCCATATATTGAAAATACTGCTTCTGCTCAAAGAAATGATCAACTTTATTCAATACTTCAAGGAAGTTATAACCAGTTCAGAATATATATTAAATTATGCTATGACTTCTTTGAAGAAATGTGTTCCGTTTCAAAGGTACAGATAGCAGCACGAATCTTGAGCGCTCGGCGGAAGAGCGGGGATTGTTTTGGGCATCGTACAATATCGGCGAGCCAATCACTGTACAAGGATTTCACTCCCCGCCCCCGCATCTCTCTTCATACCACTAAAGAGACTCGATATTAGAACTGTAGAAGTCAGCGCTCAAGATCCGTGCCGGTATCTATAGAAGCAGTATCTAAAATTTTACTACCCATTTCACGTTACCCATCCCTCGCTGAATGTAATTTTCCTTCATGCTTCTTTAAGAACTTTGATAACAATACTCTGCCTAGTATTATCTTTTTCTGTTCTGGCTACGGAGATTATGGGTGCTTTCTAATCTTTCACAATTTCATCATCATCATTCTAGCTGAAAGAAACCCACAGCTAGACATAAGTCTCCTCCAGGAGTCGAAACGACGACCGATCCTGTGCGTCTTGCATCCATCGGATTCCCGCGATCCTCACCAGGTCATCGGTCCACCTTGTAGAAGGCCATGCATTCATAATTTATTTGGTCTATAGCTGCAATTTCAGCTTCGCACATTTTGAACTTTAGCTTTCAGCTTTTTAATATAGAACTAATAAAAAACCTCAAAAGAAATAAATCCAATTCAGTAATAACACACTAACAACACAACCGTAAGCAGTTATTCTGAACCATTCGTTATATATTCCTAATTTTCTTTTTGATTCTTTCCTCTACTTTCACCCTTGACCCATCATTCGTTACTATTAGCTAAAGAACCTTTACCATCTAACAAACATCTTTTATCACTTGCATATTCAATCGAAATTCAACCTTAGAGTGTGATAAGAAAGTTCTATTTTGACAGATCCTTTGGGTGTATATAGAATGTTTGGTCTTGTACAACAATGTTGCCAGCCTTATATAAATGGTAACAAAATGTCGGGTTCGCGTGATATACAATACTTATCGTACTTTTACTATTTTGCATATATTACGGTGCTATGCATATTCTGTTGACGGTGACTTTACCAATTTTATGTTTTCGCTTCGTTCGCTAATGTAATCAATGCTAGGTTCCAGCTTTCCGTCGATGGAAGATATTATGATTTTGTTATGTTAGATAATTTTTTTATGTAATTTTTTTTTTTTTTTTTAAGGTGGGAAATCATCCAAATGACTTCTCGCGCTCTGGGTGGAGCGCGAGGGCGTGTCAGACTTTTACTGACTAAAACCACACCTGTATCCTTCAATTACCCTTTGCGTACTAGGACTACGGGTTGCCCTTTCGGAAATTCTCCGCGGTCCTAGCTAGCGGGCATCGGCCCCACTGGGCCCCTACGGTTTGCTGACATCTCTTTGAGGAGCGCGAGGATCACTACTACTACTACGATCACTAATCACTATGTAATGGAAGTGCCTAGAAAAATGGGCTGTATGGTCGTTGGGAAATACGCTTATAAAAAGATCTTTTAGAAACTAAAATACCGTAAAGCTTTTGTTCAATAATGACTGTGCCAGAATCCTGTGCTAATAGATATAGGTACTTAAGAGGGCTCTTCCCGAGCCCAATATCGTGAGCATGGTTTAAATGCTTGTTGTTTCATCCAACGCAATGTTTAATAAAGTGGCATCGCGAAAGAAGAGAGAGAAACAAGAGACTCACTCGAATATTTCACATACGTTCCGGGGAATATACATTTTATAAACAGTTTTAGAAAAAAATACCAGTAATACGATTAAATGTACAAGGTTTCTATAATTCTTTTTTGAATTTATGAGTATATTAAAAATGGATTAGTTTTATACAAAATTTATGATTTGATTTCAATAAAAACCTAGATAATATCCAAAAGATATTTAGGTGTTTCTAAAATATCTTGAATAAGATGTGAAATAACGTCATAATCACGTAAGATCGGGATGTATGGAAATATATTTCGGGTTGGGCGCTCCTAAGGCTAGGTTTATATAAAAGGGATGTAGGGATTGAGGAATGAAAAACATGGTACCTGCTTGCTAAGTTGTAAAACTTTTCGGAGGGGACCAGTTGCTATGGGGTGGGCAGGTTCGTGCCTGGCTACCTGTCAACAATTGGGTTTTTATATGTAGGTACGTATAGTTTGCAGTTTCCTGAATTTCTCCTAAATCATTAAACTCCATTGCTTGCTTAACTGGGAATCTTAACAAAACGGTTTTTTTAATGTTACTTTTATAGTTAACTAGCGACCCGTACAGGTGTTACAAATCATTGAAATTATCAGCTTTTCCCTACTATAATATGCATGTATTATACATCTAAATATTCCTCATGAATCACTATGTCTATTGGTGAAAAACACATAAAAATCCGTTCAGTAGTTTTTTAATATATCGCGAACAGATAGACTGACAAATGCGGTTGGGAACTTTGTTTTATATGCAAGGAAGCTTCAAGCGGTTTTCGGAAAATCCATATTTTTTGGTCACTTAAGATAGTTACTTCATATTTTTTCTTCTCTGAATGATTTCTTCTTTTGATTCCGTTTACATATTAGTTGAATATCACTTATTAAACTTGTATTTGCATAATATTATGGATAAACTACTGATTATCGTTTACGTTCAACACTTAACTACCTCACAACTCCCCAAAACATTTCGCTCACATTTACAACTTAATCAAGTTCACAGAAAACACTTCAAACTGAAACTTGCAACTTTACCTGGATTCAGCAAATCCTGGATCGGCCTAAAGCTGCGTGGAGCTTCCAAGGGTTCACATTATCATAACTTTGAGTTGCTTGAGCCCTTAATCCCAGGTATAATCCTTGATCAACGAACGGCCCCCCTTACAGAACGGGCTATGATGGGCCACTAGGGCGTTATTTCAATAATGCGATCGATTTTGAAGTTAACAAGTAGGTAACATTTACTTAATTCTTTTTCGCACTTTTTCGCATTTGTTGAAAGTTTTAAGTGTTTTGTTGCATGTTGTTTTTCAAGATGGGCTTGTTTATTTTTTTTTTGTTTTTTTTTTTTATTCGTCTGTTTCTTTTATTCGTAGGTATTGGTAACGATGTAGTAAGTGATTTCTGGAGCAGTGGTGTCTTAGTGGTAACGGTTCCTAACTTACGAGTTGTAGGTCGTGGGTTCATACCCAGCCAAGGCAGTTTATCACCACTGCTCACAAAACGGTGAAATCGGCATGTCCTAGAACCAAAATTCGAAGATATTTTACATCCACCATCCCACACTGATCCCACGTGGTGGATTTACGGCCCATTCCCTCTCCTACAGAAGAGGCCTGAGTCCCAGCAGTGGGATCATTATGAAACTGATTATGCTAAGCTATATATTTTTGTTACTATGGTGTTAATGGTTATTCCTATCCTTTGTTTATTTACCTTCATAGCAACAGCTGTACCTTTATTCTTCCTTATCTAAAAATACTTCACGCCTTCGAAAAGAATTTCACGGTGAAATACCCGAAAAATATTCCAACACTTTTTCACTGAGCATTTTTTCTTAAAATATCTTCGAATTCTTTAAACTTTCGCAAATCTTGAAGGAGTTCATGCCTCAAAATTCAGACTAAAGTCAAGAAAGCTCCATTGTTCAAGCGCCAGTATCTGAATCTACTTACCGGAGACTTCGAGGCATCCAATGCAATCACTTTGGACCTCCTAGGAGCCCCCAGGACCTCCCGGGGCCCCCCTATGAAGAAGGGATGGGACATTTGCATTTTTATCGATACAGAAAATTGTAAGACTTTATTGAGTGATCATCATTGTTGATATTGCGATTATATTTTAGAGGGAATGGTTTGAGTTTTATAGAGGTATTTTGTGTGAGAAGTATTTTAAGAAAGCTACCTTTATAAATTAACTAGCATCTGTCAACGGCCTCATCTGCGTAAGAATTATTTCAATATATTCCCTGGATAAAAAGTATCCCGTCTGTCCGTGTTCAGACGTTTAAGCGTAAAGGAGTATCAAACATGCTCGCATACATACAATCTTTCGCTTTTATAATATTAGTGAGATAAAATTGTAGTAGGTAGAGATGGATACAACAAGTTACAAAGACTCGCTTTAACTGTAACTAACTTTGCTATTTAAAGGTGTTATTAAACCATTTCATAAATCAATGAACTTTTAATTCTATCAAAACTTTTTGTAATATAAAATCTTCTTCAATGGACACTTCAGAAACATAGCTCTCTAATTAAAAAAAGGAATATTTACTACGATACTATCCATTCTCGATTGATGGGCTAGGGTTGGCACCAAAACTATCGATGTCCAAACGGGGATCCATCTAAACGCACCCGGTGCGCCGAATTTCCATACGTACACAGCCAAATCCAACTGAAGTTATTGGTCATCCCGCGGGACTTCAATATATTCAACTATTTTTATTTACTTGAGAGGAAAAGGTTTCGCGCGTTCACTACGTTCCACGTCTCGCGAACGTGAAACGACCGTGGAATACGTTATTTTTCGTCACATCTCTATTCATTAACGTTCTTTTTTTAGAAAACTTTAAATTTTATGAACGCACCAGACTTGAAAAAAATGCGTTTATTTTAAAAAAGGAACGTTACTCTGAGGAAACGTTCGATGTTTAAAACCTAACAAAATGGCTGTTTAAATTTAGATGTGTTGTTCTTTTGTTTTTTGTAATTTTTATCTTTTATAAAAAAAATAAACGCTTTATAAGTATTATTTTCAATATAAATCGCTATCATAAATTCGACAAAGAAACTTGTCTCGAAATTTTAAGCGTTCGCTTTTAGAAGGTTATTTAATACTATCATGGGCAACTTAATGCGATGTAGACCACCCACGATCATTAATGTTTCCACAAGATTTTAACTTCGAACTCGCAATAAAAAACATCGTTAAAAGTAGAGAAGATGTTTGTAATAATAGATAGCATGTTATGTCATGTATAGTAGATATTTATCAAAAACTCACGGTTTACTTGCTATCCAAAGGTGGGAAAAAAGGCCATTCCATTTTTCTGCCCGAAGTTTAACCTGTAAGTTACCATGACATGCGACCATCGCGTCATTTTTCACTTCAAGAAAGACAAGCATGATATCAACCGTTTTCTGTTGAAAATACTGCGAATTTTCATCTGTTTATGACGTAATTTCTACACTAATATTCCCAAAAATATCAAACATTTTAGACACCCCGTAAAATCTACTCAGCAAACATTAAGACAACTTCACAAACAATAATTTGCGGCAAGAGAAAAAAAAACGCGGGAGTTTTTAATTAACAAAATGGCGGCCGGAATTTCTGCAATTCAAACATGGCGGGTCTAGCCAATGAGCGACTCTTTATGTACGTATGCTAATGAGTGACAGCCCTGCGCGAATGGAATTGTCATGTAAGGGCTGTCATTACGTTATGCCATGAGGTTACAGGGATGAGACGCAAATGTTATTTTTGCATTTGAATGTATCTTGTCAGCTTTGTTACGTCATTTTTCGTTATGTCTTTGTTGGGGAGAGACAAGGTTTTAAGTGTATAATCCAATTGGGATTTGGGTTTTGGTAAATTGTTAAAGATACCTATATCATAAAATGATTAGGACATGTTAATGGCATTTATTATAAACTGCCATTAATGACAAAAATTTACTGTAAAGTTGATTGGCTGCGAGAACGTTCGAAAGATTGAACGTGGCTCTGAAACGCTAAGAGCAACTGAAGGAACACGGAAGGGTATAAAGGTGCCATTAGAACCTCGAATGCACGAAGCCGGCGGCAGCTGCACGACCGGTTTTCTGTGTGGTAATATGGATTTTTGTGAAAACCATACCGAACGCGGCAGCGGCCGCACGTGCTGCCGAGTTTCGGCTGCGAGTGCGACCGCGGCCTGCAGCGGCAGCCGATCGCAGACCAGTAGTGCTGCGGCCGCAAGTCGATGCGCACGTAGTTACGTCACTCCAATCTGTTTAGACAAGCCCCGAAATAATCGCTACTCGGAGCCGATAGAGCTCATATTGGATTGAATCGTAGATTTGCGACTGGCAGCACGTGCAGCCATCTTCAGAATCACTCCCGGCTGCGGATGCAGGCAACGGCTGCGTGTCATGCGTGTGCTACCTGCATTTGCAGCCTGCATCCGCAGACTGTAGCCGAGGTTCAAATGGCACCTTTAGTCTGGAAAAGTTATTTGATGATGCTGTACCCCAAAAAAAAGTGCATTGACTGACCATTACATTTCATCCATTTTGTATTGAGAATCTTTAATGATGTGACTGATAAATCCAATTATTCTTTAGTCGAATATAAAACAGTCTTAATTATCGACTAAAAATATCGATACCTTTGTTTAGTCGCTTTGACAGATTTCAACAATAATAAAACGTTTAGGTTGATCACCTAATAAATTATTATACAGGGTGTAAGGGGAACGCTTCCGAAGCCAGAACGTAGATTATATACAACCTATATGCAAACGGATACCACTAACCTTTCGCTTTAAATTCATTATTTTCAAGACTTCATATTTCGCAAACACGCAATGGAAAGCGTACAAAACGTGAGGTCACTGACACGCAAGGCAACGTCGCGCCAACGCGCGTCGCGGGCGCCGAGCGCTCCGTACGGCCGCTGCCTCGAATCTTGCGGGCAGCGGGGCGGCGGCGGCGGCGGCGCGGGAGCGACAGGATCTAATACATCCCGCGCCGTTTCCGCGCCGCCGTCGCCGCCACCCGCTGTCCGCAAAATTCGAGCAGCGGCCGTACGGATTTAATACGGAATTTACAAAAACCACTTTCAAAATGTCTACCCCTACAACACTTCACAAAATTTTGGATTTTAATCGCATTCGTAGTTCACATTTAAGTTGACAGAAGCATTTTACGTACCTGTTTAAATCCTTTGCGACCTTATAAGGTTTGGCTCGAACTGCGCGCCATCCATTTCAATGCATAGCCGGGCCCGTCGCTGTGTAGACTCGTGAACACGAGGCATCAGTGTAACATCCTCAACACATTCTGCACGTAGTTTATTAAAAACGCTCACTATTCTGCCCCGCATTTCATCAGCACTGTCACATTCCCGATCGAACACTCTTTCTTTCACATACCCCCACAAAAAGAAGTCCAAAGGTGTTAAATCGGGTGAATGAGCTGGCCAGGCGTGCGGCCCCATCCTTCCGAGCCAGCAGTCACCAAAAAGCTCAGTGAGACGCTCGCGAACGGGGCGCGTAACATGCGGTGGAGCGCAATCGTGCTGGAACCATGCTCGACGAAATTCAGCCAGCGATACACTATCTAGCATATCAGCTAAATGTTCATTTATAAAATTAAGATATGCTGGTCCATTGAGGCGCTGCGGTAGAAACACTGGTCCTAGAATGCGTCCATTAAAAACACCAGCCCATACGTTGACAGACCATCTGGTCTGATGGCCGGTTTCTTGAGTGGCGGACGGGTTCACGTCTGACCATACATGGGCATTCCTCCTGTTCCACATCCCGTTTCTCGTGAATGTGGACTCGTCCGTCCAGATAATGTGTTCAATGAAGCCAGGTGCACGTTGTTGTTGATCTAGCAGCCAACGACAGTACGCACGGCGACGAACACGATCGTTGGGTAGCAACGCTTGTACTTTGTGAATTTTGTAGGGCCGCATTCTGTTCCGGCGCAAGATTTTGTGAACTGTCCAGTGAGAGACTGTCGATACGCCCCGGCGCCGCAATAATTTCGCCGCACTTCGTGTGCCCAGCCGTGGATTTTGGCGAATCACATTTAAAATACGCTCCTCGGTCTGAACATTCACTTGTTGTCCAACACCTGCCGCCATCGGCGCAATTGGTCGATTTTCTAAGACTCTTTGAAAAGCAGCCGTTATCATGCGACTATCAGACGGATGTCGGACGTTCGGAAAACTGTCTCGGTAAATTCTCAACGCTAGAGAAGCATTGCCACGGGCTTCTCCTAAACACATCAACATGTTGCCGTATTCACAAGCACTATACACGTATGCGTCAGGCATTGTTAAAAAACACAAAAAATTAAACTAAAAAACAATAAAACAGCACTAAAAACGTAACAATAATAACTAAACACAAAACTAGCAAAACAGTAACAAATACGATTCAATGGCTATGGATTGATTCACGCACGTTCGCTCACGAACCGAGTCGGAAAAGAACTAAATAAGTAGTAGTAATAACTAGATTACTAAAGAAGTACTATGAAGATCAAACATGCCGCCTGCACCTGCATTCGATGCCGCCCGACAAAAGTTACGCTCAACTACGTAGGTACTCAACTGCGTTAGTTTTCGCAAAAGCGATCATTTATCAGTAAGAGTATAAGGAACAATTTCGTATGCAAGTATTTTTTTACTTTATTGGTTTGTGTATTTTTTGTGTGTATTTATTTGTAAACGCGATTTTGCTCCTTATTTAGGAAAGTCACGGATCAATTTCCAATGCTAGTATTTTTTCTTCCAACAGGGCTTTTGAATACACGATTGTACTTCTTATTTGTATGAAGTCATGGATCAATTTTCGATGCAGATAGAAAACACCTGAAAGTATTTCGAGCCCTGGTTTTAGGCCCTGGTTTTTTAAGGTGGATGTTGGACGTACTTGGAAGCCCTGGTACTCGATTTTGCAAGTACGACCCATGTCTAGCCTATGTCCATCTCGCTTCCTCCTTCACCTCCGTACGTACGCGCGCGTGGACTTGGGGTCGTCGGCCGCGCGGCTGTCGGAGAGCGCGCGCGTACTTTGAACTTGAGGTCACGCGCAAGCGTCAGCTGATACATTGCTTGTTAGAGTTGTAAAGAAAACAAAATGTGTTTAATTGCAAATAATGGTTTCATTTAACTGTTCTCAATGCACAGTGTACGAAAAATGCTAAAAAAAATAGGTAAAATAGTTTAAAAAAAAAACTGATTTTTTGATGGTATCGTATCGAGAATCAGTAGCCCTATCACCTGTCTTCGTTTTCGGAAGCGTTTCCCTGACACCCTGTATAGGCCGAACCGAAGCATTTCATACGTCGATCTTCCCAAATGAACCCGTCAAACTTGAGCAACGTTCAACAGTTTTCGAAGAAGGTTTTCATAATAATAATTAGAAAGTTTATTTTGTAAGTAAAGTTGGTAGCGATAAAACTGCACGTTTACGATATTAAACGACCTGTGTACGCGAAAGTTTGCGACCCCCGGGAACGCTTTATGAAACATTTCAAAGAATTAATGAATTTTGCAAATTCTTAAGTAGGTGAGGTACGGTGGTTCTTAGATAAACGGTTTATAATAAAAATTGGGATCTTGGTTTCTAAAGCAACCATGTTGTTTTTTAGGGTTCCGTACCTCAAAAAGAAAAAACGGAACCCTTATAGGATCACTTTGTTGTCCGTCCGCCTGTCTGTCTGACAAGACCCTTTATCTCAGGAACGCGTAGACGTATCCAGTTGAAATTAAAACCATATACTTAGGTCTGCATTCCCTTAAAGCTGTGCAAAAATCAAACTTCTAAGTTAACGGAAAAAAAAAGATATGGCCTTTTATGTCGCAAAAAACGTATATTTCGACACTCAAGAGAACCAAAATTCTAGAGTACCTACTTCCCGTTGACTCAGAATCCTGAAATTTTGCATAAAGCAAGTACCTATAACACAAGTATAGGATAAATCTGAAAACAGAAAATTTTGTTGTCACGACACAAATAAAAAAGCAATTTGGAAAAAACTTCGAAAGAGTCCAATCAGGAATTGTACTCTTTACATAGGTAAGTTCTTACGGAACCCTTAGGGCAGAAGTACGACTTGCACTTGCCCAGTTTATTTTTTTAACGAGGGTCGGCAGCGCTTGGCACACTTTTACTGTGGAGCAGTAACTGTCTTTTTATCAAGAGTTCAGCCGCCACACTTAAAAACATTTAACATACGAAAGATTTCTAGTACCACAAAGATCGCATTCGTATGGATCGAGTTCGTAGTCTGTGTGTTACAATGGATCGATCATTCGTCATTGTGGAATTTTTCATTTATTGTATTTTAAAAAAAGCCTTTTAATTTCATGAAATACAAGCAATATTATATAGCATTTTAAAAAACTTCAAAATAAAATTATCTTTGATAAATCTATTGCACGCATAGTTTTCCATTTTATTATAATTATATGTTAATAATTATTAAAATTACTGGATTAAAATGAAATAAGAACACCAGTAAGGTAAAGGCTTTCTCCAGAGCTTGCCATTTGTTCCTATAGGGTGCTCTAATCCAATCTTGTTTTCTTTTTTATTGTATTCTCTTTATATTTTATTTTCTTTTTTTTTATTGTTATTGTTAAACCAGAGAATTTACTCAATTGAATTCTCGTCTACAAGCATAACATTTGTAATTTCAAGAAATTAACTCCATTACTCTACGACTTTTAATACTTTCTCCACCATAGGTACAAGAGCTGTACAAAAAAAAAATTGACAATAGTCGGTCCTCCTAATCGACTAAACACAACACTAAGTCACCGAATAACACCACTATTCACAGGTGAATCGCGTTTGGATTTAAGACGTCCTATTCACAACATGGAATGTTTTTATGCCAAGCAACGAGTGAACTTAATACTCGCGTAAAAATTTTCGAAGACGCTCAAGGGTGTTGCAAATCGTTTATTTTACCGTTTTTTTCTTCTTCTATAAAGCAACCGTTTCTTACGCTGAACGTGAGACGTTAACGTAGAATTTATTGCCCTACGTTGGCTCTTAAAGGTGAGTTTTGCTTGAAAACTAAATCGGTTTTGTTGGTACTTACCTTTCCAATTTACACAGGGTTGTGAGGTATTTTGTTCCTTATTTGACTTGGGACAGTTGTGAACAGAAGCGTTGGAGCGTGACGTGTGAAGATTGCCTATTACTTATAGAGTTTCTTACCGTTAAAGTAACTCTTTATTCTCTAAATTATTTTCATTTAGTATTGATACTACATATGAGCAACAAACAGCTGATACAATGAATGTTTGTATTCTATTTTCACAACTAAGACGTCTGTACCTACTTGTATCAAGTTGGAATAAAGCACTTGTGCACGAATGTGTACTAACAATGTGCTGACCAATGTATAAAGTTCTGTTTCGTAACTCGAAACTTAGCTAACTGGTTTCGTACCAAGAATAAACGGTCTGGATGCAGAAATAAGACCGAAAAACGCAACTGAGTAGAAGATTGGTCGTATTATCTACTGAGAATTGAGGTATACAGAACCTGAGATTGTAGACTGGGGCCACGGTTATGAGGGAATTTCTGACAAGGAAACCAGGAGTCCTAGAACACAAAGGGCATTTGAATTACAGGAGTAGTTGTAGCCTGGAAAAGTCTGACACGCCCTTTCACTCCACTCTAAAGCGAGACAGAAATCATTGGATAATTTACCACTTCAAAAAAAAAGTCTAAATTGTAGAGAACTGCCCTCCTAGCCAAGTTACAACCGTTTCGTTTCGATTCTCTTTTCGTCGATCGCCTCGAGTAGGCCACGCCTCCAATTCCTTTGTTCTGACGTCATCTCAATGCTCAGTCACGTGGTCAGAACAAAGGAATAGGAGGCGTGGCCGACCCGAGGCGATCAACGAAAAGAGAATCGAAAAGAAACGGTTGTAACTTGACTGACTAGCTTGTCTTATTTCGTACCATAAATATAAAATGGTAATGGACGCCCCTATAGCATGGGGCTTAAACATAACAAGCCAGCTATGGGTGTACATACATGATCTATATGTTTCCTAGCAGAATACCCTGAAAAAAACCGCAACAAACTCAAAGCTACATACATAATGACCTGTCCACAAAGTTCAAGCATTTTTTAGTTCATCTTAGAACTGATTGAGCTTAACAAATGGACGAATAATACCAAAGTAAGGACATTAGCGTAAACCAGTTATTCAGTCATACGAGAACCATATAGATGTGAACCATGTGATGTGGTCTTTTAAAGAAAGAAGCAAACAGGTTGAAGAGGACTTGTCCAAACAATTCAAGCATTTTTAGATGTCATATAGCTCATCTTAGAGATATAAGGAGCTCAACAATTGGACAAACAATGCCAAAATAAGAACATTATGGCAGGATGGATGCATAAAACACATAGCAACATTTGACAATTCATATACAAAGGTGAGCTTAACTCAACAATACAGATTACATAACAGTATACATAGTACGACGAACGTAAATACGTAAATAAATCCACATACAGAAAATAATAAAGAATTAGAACCATAAATCACAACGATGTTAGAAATTGGTTCTACGATACAAATTAAAATCAACTCAACCAAACTACTGAAACAAAGCAGCATAATTTAAGTGTTACAAGAAAATCGTACAGCAAAACGTAATGAATTCTCCACGTAAATTACTTACCCCGCAAATTCCAACATTAGAACGATGTAACTAGTGTAGCCAGGTGCAGTAACAAAAAATTCGGGATTAAAGATGAGAATGATCGGGATTTTGATATTCATATCGGGACAGCTGATAAAATGGCCCAAAAAAAAATGGAATCGAGGCCACTTCCCTAAAAATTTTGAACCATTTCAGCGCTTCACCTCAGAAAGGCTAAGATTTCTTTTCACCATTCATACAGAAGTACGAGTCCTATACGCATAAAAATTTGACAGTCAAAGGCGATGAAGTATATAAACTAACGCTTGACTGCGATCCCACCTGATGGTAAGCAGAGATGCAATCGTTGATGGAAAGGCGCAGTAGTTTATACCGTAGAGGTTTCAACAAAGTAATGGTGGATACTTGCCGTACGTTGGGTTGTCCGATGGTAGAAAGGTGATGGCGGAATCAAGTCATGCAATTCTCGCGCACAGTATCCAAAATGCAACCTGTAAAATACCGAAAGGGTGGCGAAAGCGAAAATATATTAACAACGTACTTATATGACGACGATGACATTTTATCCGTCAAAATTAGCGATCTAACTGATTAAGGAGGTTAGTTAAAAATCTCGATTAACCCTTGATCGAGACGTGTCACCAGACCCTTGAAAATCGGGACTTTTCGAGCAAACCGGGACACGTCCTGGCAACACTAGGTGTAACTTGCAAACGCTTCTCAATAAATAAAACTAAACGAAATAAATTCCTTTTGCAACTACGATGCGCATATATTACACCCAGATAACGTAGATGTGTGCAGTTTTCAAGGAATACTAGAAAGTTTGCGAAAGAATTTCAATTGTGCCTTTTAAATAAGAGAGTATGTGGAATTTTGAAATAGTGATTTGTGGGTCTTATTGAAATGGTTTACAAAAGTGGTTAGAAGACTTTTCAGTTTGAATTTGGAATATTTAGTTGAAAAGAATTTTGGCAACAAAGACATATCTTACTATACATTTTTCTCATTGGTCATTGGTTGATTTACCTAAGTTTATTTTTGATAAATGATGATGAATGATATGATGATTTTGCAACACTTTTACACATCAATTTTGTCGTTATTTTAAACAAGTGAGATAGTGATCAAACGCAAGCCTATCAATTATAAAAAAAAATGCTTACAACGAAAAAACGAAAATACTATTTCTGAGATCAGCCTTACCATGACATGTTAAAATATCAGTAGTGTGACGAGAAAGAGAGATGGAGTTATACAGCCTATACAGGGTGTCTTTGACATCGACGCACAAACGAATACCATGTATCCAGTACATGATTCTTGGACGGCGAGCAATGGGTGGCTTGCCGTCCGACCGTCCGGTAACCGTCCGGACCAAGCCCAAGTTGTCAACGGCGCGTGCTGTCCCACGCGCGCCTCAAGGAGATGTCAGCAACTGTAGGGGCCCAGCAGGGTCGAAGCCTACTGGGGCCAAGGGTCTGATTCTGAAAGGAAGACTCGGCCCTGGTACGAAAGGCAACGAAGGAACAGGAGTGGGTTTTTAGTCAGTAAAAGTCTGACACTATCTCCCGCCCCGCCCAAGAGCGGGGGATGTCATAAGATGATTTTCCCACCGGAAAAAAAAAAGTACATGATTCTGGACCCTCCAGTGGTAGAGGGTTTTCGTCGGTTTTTTCCTAATTAAAAAGAAATCTTTACGTTTTTTAAATTGAAACTGTATAAAAACGTTATTCTAACATTTTTAGTGAATTAATTACTTTTTAAATTAAAAATGTCATTTGGATTGATTAGAATAACGATTTAACTACCCCGATGACTTTTAAAATAATTAATTTTTATTTTATTTTTTCTTTTTTATTAAAGATATCATCGGGGTTGGTTAGAATAACGATTTTACACAGTTAAAATGCTTGCTATGGACTTCTATAAGTGCTAAAGGACGCTATTCTTAGTTTAAGCAAAACCGTATAAAAATAAGTTAGAGTTAAATTACTTATTAGTCTTTTAGGCTAGATTGTAATCAATTATTAAGAAATTTATTCTTAATAATAAGGAAAAAAAAAACAGTTAAAATTTAAAAAATACTGATTTTTTTTTATTAAGGAAAAAGTCGACAAATATTCCACCACTAGGGGTCCAGAATCATGTACTGTATCCGTGGTATTCGTTTGTGCGTATAGTTCCATCCCTTCATACGGTTACGGTTAATAGCTTTTGGTAGGGCCTCATAACTTTTTCTCAAGAATAAGAAGGTATAAAAAAAATTGGTCAACTGTAATCGTACTGGATCACTTTCCGTTTCATTAAATAACAAAAGACTATTGAAACATCATTTAAAATTAATAACATCTTTTGTATTCGTCAGTCTGCTAGTTTTATTCATGATATCAATCCAAGATACTATAATATTAAAGAAAAAAATATTAAAGACCTAATAAGTAGCTTTGTATTTTTTTTTTTTGATACCAGAATTTCATTTGTCTTATGTCTTTCTGCCTAACGTTTATCTACTTCCAAAATAGGATCTTGGACTTTTGTTATCTACTTACACAAGTTTATCTATAAATATTTAAAAATAATTAGATTGCATTGATCGAAAAGCAAACGAGATATAACAAAATTTGATAAATTAATGTATCTGGCTCTTTCGCCATTTCTTATGGCGACTATTATTATGTGCATGATGGACTTGTACGTCAAAGTCCATGTGCTTCATTAGTCTGTTCCTAATTATCAGCTTTGAAGCTGATTAATAACAACATCGCCGTTGATGTTTTTTTTATTGTTTTTTATTTATTTATGAACACACAAACACTTAAAAATGAAAAGAACAAAAGCAGATAGAAGAGCACAAAGGTACTGCTTATTTCAAATGAAATTTCTTCCAGCAGACCTGCGACAGGAGAGTTGGATGAGAGATGTAGACACAGTGCATACAAATAATTTAGAAAATTAAAAATATACTGTATCATCTAAATTAAATAATTATACATAATTATATATAACAATGACAGTAAATAAATAGACACGTTTGTTCATGTGTTTTCAAAAGTAATAAGTCGCACACTTAATCAAAAAGAGACGTAACTCAAAAAAGTGGTTATTGAAAATTGAACCTTATTTTTGAAATGTGTGTTTTCACATTCAAACAGTGAGTTTTGAGTTAGGTCTTTTTATGTGTAAGCATGCGAAGTATTTTATTTACAATAGATAGATAGATACAATAGCACATAAAAATATGTGTATACGGCCTGACGTCCACGGACGTGTAGCTTCATAGACGCGTATTCGTCATTATACGTTTGGAGGTAGACGGAACAGAGAGTAAAGTCCCGCAAACCTCCGTTGAAAAGGGAGGATCCTCCGACCAGACGGGTGTTATGTCTGGTGGGCTACTACTGCCCGATAGATGATTTCGGTTTGTTCTATATGTTCCAATCGCGCTGAGAACTTTGATTGCGCGATACAGGATTAGTTCTTATGTGACGCCATAGATGTCGCTACATACGCTTGGTGTAAGCCTGCCACAACACAACGCTTCGTCGACAGAGTTTAATAGTTTTGTATCTAAGCTGTGAGCAGGCGTACACCAAGCGTATTGTGACGAATACGCGTCCGTGTAGAGGGCCAAAGTCCTATTCGGTGGCGCATTTCAATCCCATAGGTTGAGATTTGGAAAATTTTTGACGATCATTTTTACTTTGTTGGGTCCCATGCTTTATCTACTTCAATCTTGGGGTCTAGAACAGCTAAGTCTTATTATAAGAAATACTAAATATAAGCCTCTTGCATAATGAAACCCGCATTGCATCAGTAATCTTAAAAAAGCTGACCGTAAAAATTTTCGCCTTTATACTATAAATGTGATTAACATTTATAGTATAAGTATAAGCATTTATAGTAAAGGCAAACATTTTTACGTGTTTGTATGTTTGTAACTTCTTCACGCTCACGGATTTTGATGAAACTTGAAACACGGGTAGACCATGTCCTGTAATAGGACATCTTCTTCATGATCGTTTCACTCTTGCTATAGTGGTCGTAGTTATCACAAAGGTAGCTGACGTGATACGCCGCACGACTTACCGCCACTTTTGTCTTCTGGCAGTTATCCGGCTGCACTCGTTCAATGGGTCGCCAACAGCAGCTTTTACCTGGTCAGTCCATCGCATCGGTGATCGTCTCGTCCCTTCCACCTTTCCTTGTATTACAAGGCGCTTGATATAGTCACTTTTACGTCGGCAAATATGGCTAAAGTATTTAAAAATTATAGACAGGTATAGGATATCATCATCATCATCATTTCAGCCGAAAGACGTCCACTGTTGGACATAGGCCTCCCCCAAGCGTCTCCACAACGGCCGATCCTGTGCGTCTCGCATCCACCGCATTCCCGCGACTCTCACCAGGTCGTCAGTCCACCTTGTGGGAGGCCTTCCAACGCTGCGTTTACCGGTGCGCGGTCGCCACTATAGAACCTTTCGGCCCTATCGACCATTCGTTCTACGAGCAATGTGCCCTGCCCACTGCCACTTTAGTTTATAGGACTAATAGGACATAGACTAGACTTTTATCCCGGGAGTATATTCATTTAAGATAGTTTTCTACTTTTATTCAAGCGAAGCCGCAGGCTGAAATTAGTCCTTAATAAAAGATTAAGGTTTTAAAAATCTGAATTTATATGCGTACCATGTTTAGATGCAGCTTTTATGCTTAGCCTGTTAACATTTAACTTCAAAACCTACTTTAAAGCCGTCTTTTCTACCACAAAATTATTTTATGACAAATGGAGATACGTGTTTCATTGAACAAATTAGATATTAAGACTTTAATATCTTTAGTTTTTCATCTTACGTCGAATTTGTAAAGGACTAATTATAATTAAGGTTTTCTTCTGTAGTTTGGTCATTGATCCTTGTTAAAAATAATTCATAGAAAAAATGTTGCTATTATTTTGTGTCTAATACATAATTTATTCTTTTTACTTTGATAAAGTTTAGTTGTAAGCTTTATTATATAATTCTATTAGCTTCTTTTAATGGCCGCGATCGCAAGAAAGTCGTCCAAGGTATCATAGGCTGCCCTGTAACTATCCTATGTCTAAGATCCAAATCTATATGTACTACATCAAAATTAATTAAAATTGGTCTATCGGTTTAGGCGTTAGCATTTATTTACAACTAGCTCATGCCCGCGACTTCACCTGCTTAGTCTGCTTCTCAGACTCATAAAACAGAACAATGCCATATGGTCACTATTTGAAGAAGTTTTTTTCGTGGAACCCAAACTTTTTCTACAATTTTAGCATTAATAGTATTATATTACTCCTTATAACGTAGTAAGAATCCTTTCAAAATTGGTCCAGCCGTTTCCGAGATTAGCCGGAATAAACGAGACAGACCGACAGATATTTTTTTTAAGATATTAATTTACATTTACGCCGTGGATTATTGCGGAATCAAAATCTTACAATCTCGTGTGTAACTTTTTACCATATCGCTCTCACATGCAATGATTTTATTAACACTGCGACGCAAACACGACCATAGGACAAACATTGTCTAGCCGAGCAAATACAAACTTAATATACATACGTAGGCAGCTGGGACGCATTCAATTCTTCATGTTTGTCGCCAAAAGCGCAAACAGCCGTGTTTTTTCAATATAAAGTACACATACCTCCAAGTTTACTTGGCGTTTCGAGGAATTGTTTGATTTTGCCTATGCTGAATAGTTTTTTACGCTTTTTCTGTGTAATGTTGGAGTGCGGTGTACTGATTTACTTGTGTGGTCTTTTGGGGTCGTAGGGCTCTTTGGACCGGGGACCGCGGTCCTTAATTACACCTTGTCATAACTTTTTTTTTTAGTACTATTTTAGAACTGCTTTTATTTCGTTTCACCTGTCCCTAAATTACTCAAATCTTGCAAATTATTTTGTCCACTTCCCGGTTACCGATTGAGCTGAAATTTTGCATGCTTGTGTAAATCAGATGACAATGCAAAATTATTATGACATGGAGCTGATCTGGTGATAATAGAAGGAAAACATCGTGAGAAAACCGGCGTGTCTTAGAACTAAAAATTCGAAGATATGCGACATCCACCAAACGACAATGGGCCCGCGTCGTGGATTACGGCCCATTCTATCTTCTACAACAGGAGGCCCGAGTCCCAGCAGTGGGAAAATCATAAGACAGAATATGATAAGCTTTTGATACGGAAATGACAGCTAATCTTTTTAACTTCGTGAACTAAGAGATGATGGATGAGCGTCACAGAATCACACAATCCAATTATAAAAATGAAGTTGTTTTCTTCACCGTTAAAGATGATAAAGTCGTTACACGCGAAACCAATATTGAAAAGAAAAACTGATTAAACGGTCCCTACTTCGGCTATATAATATATAAGATCCACGATATAAGGCATTGCTTAACCATTTTTCCGAACAATGTATACTGTATCTATACATATATAAATAAAATTGATTTGTCCGTTTGTAACATCCAACTAACAGAGTTTTACTAAATGCATGTGAAACTATATTCGATACCTATAACAAAAACGCCACAATAAAAATTTTTGTGTGTCTGTTAGTCGATCTGTTTATTCCGGCTAATCTACGAAACGGCTAGACTGATTTTGATGGGACTTTCACTGGTAGATAACTGGTGTAAATTAGGCTACTTTTATGTTAAAAAATAATCTTGAAATAGTGATCTAATGGCGTTATGCTGTTCTACGAGTGAAGTTGCGGGTAACAGCTAGTTTGCTACAAAACAAATAAACCGAAGGAAAAGTAGGTATTACTCGATATTTTGTGCGTAGCAAGAAAATAATGTAAGTACCTAAATTATTTCTTTTATCCTTCACATAGAAGAGAATTGTTCACGAATACGTTGTTTCGATCAACAATCCTTTTGATGACTATACAATAAGCTTATTTACCTATACGGCTTAGGACAGAAGTTGGTCTCCGTCCAAGCCATGAATATTGATGGTTAATTGTTTTTTTTTTTTTTTAATTTCATGATTGACTTTTAAGTTTGTATAGAAACAACAAGAAATATGTAACCAAGATTTATATCTATATACCTAATATATAAAAGGAGAAACTGACTGACTGACATATCAACGCACAGCCGAAACTATAGGCATTAGGAACGTGAAATTTTGTACAGTTTTCTTTTATGACGTAGGCGAGCACAATAAGAGGATTTTCCAAAATTCACCTCCTAAGGAGATGAAACGGGGGTCCAAAGTTTGTATGGAGAAACCCTAATTTCACGCGGGCGAAGCCGCAGGCCGAAGCTAGTAACTCATAATGTGATTTAAAAGAGTGTCCATGGAGTTTCTTGCACGTTCTTCTCCATAGAGATCTACGCTGGAACGTACAATTTAGCTTCACTTTTTTTGACTGACCGATATATTGACAATTTAAAAGTGCCGGGGGCACGGGTGATGTGAAAGATAACCCCGGGGCCCTGGAACAATGGCAAAGAAGGAACAGGGTGGGTTTTTAGTCAATAAAAGTCTGACACGCCCTCATGCTCCGCCCAAGAGCGGGGGATGTCATTAGATGCTTTTCCCGCCCAAAAAAAAACCCTATAAAAGAAGGCTTTTTGAATACAGTTGGTGTTTGGGACTATTTTAGATATCAACCCAACCATTCTTAACTATACTTAGCCTACGTGTATTACGGCCTATTCCCTTTCCTAAAGAAAAGGCCTGATTCTCAGCAGTGCAGGGACACTATACGCTTTTCTTCGAGACTCCATTCGTTGTTCAGAACCCTTAGGGCGCGAGTCCGACTCGCACTTGCCCAGTTTTTTGTTATTATGAACAGGTTTGCATTTGATCACTACTTGATGGTAAGCGATAGTGTGGTTGACGATGGAGCATGATGGCCTAAAAGATTTTTTTTTTTGTTTTTTTATTTATTTCACAGACAACGTAGTCTAGAAAAAATAGTGATAATGAAAATAACTTAATATTGCTATATTAGATCTATCTAGATCTAGTCGTCGTCGTGCTGAATATCTCAAATTTAAATCCAATCTAACTTTGCTGTTTAAAAGTCTAACATTTTTTCCAGACTAGATATATTTGTAGTCTAGAAGCCAAGAGCTCAATTTTATTTGTAGCTTTGATAAAGATAACGCTGCTTAGTACCGACTGAGTGTGTTTGGGTGATTGTGTGTGTTTAGTTCTAAATTGTAAATCTTGATTGCAAACCTGTGTGTGTGTGTGTCAAATAAAGAACAATAACAAAAAAAACGAGTGAGAGCAGTGGTGGCCGAGTGGTAATGACTCCGACCTACGGAGTTGTAGGTCGCGGGTTCAAACCCAGCCAGGCGCATTACTTTGTGTAATTTATTTCATCACCCCTGCTCTCAAAACGGTGAAGGAAAACATCGTGAGGAATCCGGCATGTCCTAGAACCAAAAATTCGAAGACATGTGACATCCAACAACCCGCACTGGGCACCCGTAGTGGATTACGGCCCATTCCCTCTCCTAGAGAGGAGGCCTGAGTCCCAACAGTGGGAACATGATAAGGCCGACTATGCTATGCTATAACAACAAAAATAGAATATAATAAATTAGTCCGGTTTTCAAGTATAAATACAAAAATATAATTTTAATTTCTAACATCATTTTCAAAATCAATCCTTCAGTACAAAAACATACCAAAAGAGACAAAAATATAACCTTTTCTGATATGAAAGTGATTTAAAAGATCGTCCCAAGTCCCATGGTCCCCCAAAATATCGACTTTACCCAAGTAATGCTTTCGATCCTCAAGAAAATGATATCCGTTTGATGTGGCAGCTTTATACATATTTAAATGACTCAAATATTTCTCTACTTCTGCGTTCCCATGTTTTTTTTGTTTGTCATGTATTTTTTCTTTTGCCCACGTATATGTTTTATGACGTAAGGAGATTTGTGGGCCTTTTTTCCGCTATGTTATTAAGTTTTTCGGTAGATGGTTATTTGGGGGGATTTGGTGATCGTCTAGCTGAGGTTGACTTATGCGTTGTGTAATAACTTCTTGTCTTTTGTTGGCTTTTTTTTTGCTTGCTTGTGACCACTATCTCAGCTGATAGAAAGCGACGATGTGGTCGACGATGGAGCGTGCTTGCTCAGAAGTAACCTATTCACTCTTAACTTAAAGACCACCAGGTTGTCTGTCAGGAAACACAGACTCCATTAGCAATGAATGTATTCTCAAAACTTTCCCCATAGTCACGTAAATTTATGGCCATGAGGAAAAGTATGAGAGGGACTCTCATGGTCCTACAACGCAACTGAAGGAACATAGTTGTGGTTTTAGTCAGTAAAAGTATGACACGCCGTCTCGCTCCACCCTAGAGCAGGATAAGTCAGTAGATGATGTGGCACCTGAAAAAAAAAAAGTCAAATTAATTAGTGTGTTTATCAAATCGTTTATCAATTTATTGAACTATGTAATCATTAATCTTAGTGTCTGCATCAACAGCATCTATCTATTTCTTCGCCAAATGGCCATGTTTCTGTGTGTACTAGACTATATTATTTATTTTTCTATACTTTATTGTAGTCCAAGATTAAAAATGTTACAATTTGAGCCTTAAAAAAACATACAATTCGCGGCTTTATCGCATTCCGCGACAGAAATGGACAGAAATATTCAGGACACAAAATTTCACTTGGTGCATTTCAAAGGGCAGTAAAGTACTTTTCTAGAAACGTATATTCAGTTTTATTAAACTGTTGTATCTTCAATAAAAAGTTCAGTTCAGACTGAACGTTATGCACCTGTCAGGTACAAATTGAAATAGACGCCATTTTAAATTATTACGGCGCTTTTTTTGGCGTGGAAAATCATCCACTTACTTCTCCCTACTAGGGAGGAGCGGGGTCATATGTCAGACTTTTACTGACTAAAACCACACTTGTGTCCTTCAGTAGCTCTTTGGTTTCTAGGACCAGGGGACCCTACGATTTTTCTGACATCTATTTGAGGCGCGCGTGGAACACTACGCTCCTTCGATGACTTGGGCCGAAGGACCGAGTCCTTACCGGACGGGCGAACGGCAAGCTACTCATTGCTCGTCAACCGCAAGTCCGCTCTTACGGTGGGGATACCGATTGCCTCACGCGTGCAGTCGTGACTGTATTCCACTTCTTTTGTGATTTAATTGGCCAGATACACCAAATACAAATGAATCATCATCCATTTTCGACGTAAGGTTTAATAACGATACAGTCTTGATTAACCGTGGAGTCTAGCTGTCTTTGACGATGTTTCATTAAGAAATTACACTGATTAATGAGCTCACAAAATTAGGAGCCCTAGATTTTAGGCTGACTGGGTTTGGTAATAAAATGTAACATTTTTAGTACAGAATTGTTTGGGTTGGCTCAGCTGTTTTATTCTAAGTTACTTTACTAAATAAAAAAATTGTTACATTTATTCTTCGCCATTTATTTTAGCATTCTTGAGGATTTTTTTTTTTTTATTATTATGAACTGCTGTTTGACTGCGATTCCACGTGATGGTAAGCAGTGATGCAATCGTTGATTGTGAAGCGCACTAGTTTATCATACCTACCTACTGTTTTGACTTGCCTGTTGGTCTAGTGGTTAGTGGCCATGACTGCTATGCCGGAGATAGTGGGTTCGATTCCCACCCAAGACAAATGTTTGTGTGATGAGCACAATTATTTGTTCTATGTCTGGGTGTACTTTATGTATTTAGAAACATATAACTATGTTTGTCAGTTGTCCAATACTCATAGTAGAAGCTCTGCTTCGTTTGGGACTAGATGGCGTTGTGTGATAGTTGTAATAAAAAAATGCTTATTTTTTAGTGTGACACTCTTACATTTTTTCATGATCTCTATATACATATATCATGAAAAAATCCCTTTAAAAACCAAAATTAATTTAAAACGGGCTCAAAATAAATTTTCCCTCATAACTGTACCAAAAAACCGAGGGGTAAAACTCCCTATTGTCGTCCAACTAAATACGTCGATTATATTTTCACAAATCCCATTTCCGTCAACGTCCCGCAAATGACCAAGAACGCTAAGGTAAACGGCACAATTGTTGTCCGGTGGCTCCCAGGTGTTTCACCCGTACACCGCATTTCTCCACGTCATACCAATCCAGTTTTTACTGTACAACGTACAATTTATGTGTTTATGTTTGTTCGTATGTTCGTGGGGCATAAAGTTTTAGTGCAACTGCGGTTAGTGTGATGCAGAAATATGAATTTTAGTTTTTATCACAACGATATGAAATTTTTCGTGGTTTATGCTTTGCGGTAGAATGTAGGTATGCATTTTTTAGCTCCTCTCCTGTTTTGTTTAATGCAACGCTTTGTTGCTTAATCTAGGTACCTAAACGTGTGAAAAGTTATTTATTTTACAAAAACGAAACATATTTGTGAATTTATTTATAATCTTAAATAAGCATCTCTCTAACCTAACCGAATGCGACTGAATACCTGCGTGTGTGTGTGTGTGTGTGTGTGTGTGTGTGTGTGTGTGTGTGTGTGTGTGTGTGTGTGTGTGTGTGTGTGTGTGTGTGTGTGTGTGTGTGTGTGTGTGTGTGTGAGCTACTGCCTATCAGACCTCCACAGCCCAGTTACTGAGAACACGATACTCTTTGGATAGACAGACAGATGGTCAGGTTTTCTGGCATCTCCTTACACCTTATGTCACTTTAAATATCACTCTAATATTATGAAAGCAAAGTGAAGTATGCAAGTGTGTGTGTGTGTTTGATACTACTTTATAGTCAAACAGCTGGACGGATTTGAATGAAATTTGGCGCCTTGAATAACATACTTATAGAATAGCTATAAGTATATCCCTTGAGATAGTCGATGAGGCCGAAAGGTTCTGGAGTCGCGACCACGTACTGGAAAACGCAGCGTTGGAAGGCCTTCCACGAGTTGAACCGATGATCTAGTGAGGGTCGCAGGAATTCGATGGATGCGAGGCGCACAAAATCGTTCATTTTGGCGACAATTAAGGAGGCCTATGTCCAACATTGGACGTCTTTCGGTTGAAATGATGATCTTGTGCTATGGTTTGAGATTATTTTCTACTTTGACGCGAGTGAAATCGGTGACGGAAACTAGTGAAAGAAAAAAACTTGCGCTCAGAAGTGCAGAAGTGTTATTATTTCTTATTTTCTTTTTACACTACGACTTCGTCAGCCGACTGCTTGCTCGAGAACCTAATTGTCTTTAAAAAAAATCTCGGATATCGTCAAGGTCGTGTTTAAAGAAGCAGGTCTAGTAATCATTAGTATTTTTTTTACAACTGCCATCTACTTAGAGTTCCAACGCTGGAACTAGATTTATACTACTAAACGTGCTTTGTTTAATATAGGTAACTGTCGTTCCGACATGTTTAAAAAAAAAACTTAAGTAAATGGCCTGACTTTTATACAACTACTAGCTAGGGATGAACAAAGTAACATAAGTGCTAATCCAGGACATGGTCTACTCGTGCGGTAAATTTCATCTGAATCCGTTCAGTTCTTTGAACGTGATGTTGTAACAAATATACGCACACCGTACAGAGATAAAAAATCTCCTTTACTTTAATTATTGTGATATTATGATGTTGGTAAATTGTATGAATTATACTAACAAAAATAACCATATTGCCAGATTATTAGTGATTGGTTTTATGGTGGCACAAAAATATGATGATAATTAATTATATCTATGGTTTATCCGCCTCGCTTTTATTGCACCTACTATTATTTTTCTCTGCATCTGCCAAAAGTTGACTGGTAGAAAATGCCTAAGATATTAACTCCATGTGATGGAAATTCAGACTTCTCTAGCTCGAGTAAGGAGCGAGAGGGCGAATCAGACCTTTCCTGAATAAATCAACCTAAGTCCTTCAGTTAGTTCAGTCCAGAGCCACGGTAACTACTTCAATCGTTCCCGCGGTCATCATCATTGTCATCATCATTATAGCCGATAGTCGTCCCCTGCTGGACATAGGCCTCCTCCAAATGTTGCCACAATGTACGATACTGTGTTCTCGCAGCACTAAGATAAATTAGCAGCATTAAGCGCAAAACAAAAACAAATCCTACACCAAAAGCTCCATCCTCCCTTTCAATATGCAAAACAAAAAAATTAATCATCAATTGTCATCAGCACAGCCAGGTGTGTTTCATTTTACAATTCACTGGCTCTCATACAGAGGGACCCACTATAAATCATGCTTAACCGTGCCTCCGGGGATTGTTCGCGTTTTTGCTGGCCTTCCCATCAAATCCCATTAGTTTACCGCTAGTAATGAGTCTAGCTTTTCTTTTTATTTTCCCTTCGTTTGTGGTAATTAATGTTGAATTTTGTTAATGTGCGTCAAGTTGGTTTTTGTTTTGTGTTATTATGGATGGGTGGGTTTATGGGATGAAGATGCTTTGTTCGTTTCTTTGTTATATGTACAGTCAACAATGTAGATAAGTAATAACTAGGGTCGTCAGATATAAGTAGTTGAAGTTTAGACTGATGGATATGGTGGTTTTTTTTTCCGGTGGGAAAATCATCTTATGACATCTTCCCGCCTTTGGGCGGGGCGGGAGATAGTGTCAGACCTTTACTGACTAAAAACCTACTCCTGTTCCTTCGTTGTCTTCATCCCAGGGCCCCGGGTTTCGTTTTCACACTACATGGTGGTAAATAAAATCGCAAATTTTATCGATTGACGCCGACGTAGCAAAAAATCGTGTTCAATGAAAAATTTAGACAAGGAGGGTGGACTCCAATGGGATAAGGTTTAACTAGAAGAAGTCATACCATCGTTAGAAACTACCTCGCCTTAAGTGCTGAATGAAGATATTTTTTTTCTTTTTACTTTGAACACCACGCTTATATACCTATTTGTGCTCAAGCCACATCCGAAAGAGGAACATCACGAATTTTGTATGGAATAAATGGATACGACTGAAACATAATTAAATTCATAATAGTTAATAAACAACTCTGGCCTCACTCAATTTCATTAATTTGTAGAATTTATTTTTAGCAACATTATACAAGACTTGACTCACATAAATTCAGTTTGTCAATAGCTCCAGATGCAACTGTCTATCTGAACCTATTATAAATTAACCTGCATCTTAAACTTAATTCTAATGATACAAATAAAACGAGGGTCAAACACAATAAAGATAAGAACTACTTAAAGTCGCTCTAAAATTAGATTGATGAATACACAACCGATAATATTTCAAAGGGGGATATAAATCAAGCACATATACATACTGGCGGTAATATAAAAATGAGAAAGTATAACACAGCATCTAACTCCAATGTCAACTTTAATTCGTATGAAGAAAGTTCGTTTTCCAAGGATATAGATAGAAAGAAAGGTCGTAAAACAATTTTAAACGCGTTGAAATCTGAGCTATGTGTTATAGATTTAAGGGTTGTAATCCTAGAGCATGGTAAATTGAAATTTAAAGTGGCTGATGTATAATGCTTATCATCGAACATAACTGTAAACTGAGAACCTTACACTCGGGTTGTCATTAATCTACTCGGTCCGATTCATTTCGTTTTAATCTCGATAACGTCCCGGTAAAATTCATTTCAGTGAGAAAAAATAATTTATTGCACCGATTTCATTTGATATTCGGATTTAATGGCGGCATTTCTACGAAATATACTTATGTATATAATATTTTGTTTCATTTGGGTGAATCTTTTTCAGATCATTATACCAATATTAATATCCATCTACATTTGGTTGGACTATATTGATCTTGCATATCAAGATAGAGGCTAGATGATAAAATCAAAGGGAACCTTACTTTACAGCTAAACGACACATTTGGGAATAGGCCCGTCTAGGCAGAAAAATAAATCTAGATTCTAAAAATAAACCACCCGAGACCGTCATAACCAAGAACCCAGAATAAGATTATCTAAATATTCTCTGAGAGCAGACGTATTGTCTATTCACGTAATACTAGAAACACAAGCTAGGATGAATCAACTGGTTCTGTAGTTGCTAATGAGACACAACCGGATCCAAAACAAAGCGAATTGAAGCAAACGCAAGACTTGAAGTACTAAGATATAGCAGAACTCTTGGGAAATCCGATACAGACAGCGTTCATAACATAACTAGAAATTGATTATCTTTGTAACTTACATAAATTAGTTTAAGAGTATCTTAACAAAATCTCATTCAGTTTTGATGTTCCTATTTCGTACAACAAAAACCAAGTTATTGCATATGAAGTACTTTTTTATATTTAAAAAATGTGACGCGTAGGCAGAGCCATAACAACAAGATCATAAGCTTTACTCAAGACCGGTAACAATCAATAACTTGAAAATTTTATAGACCACTTCAACGAAACTTATGACCTTTTATGCTAAGAGGGATTTGAGGCTAACATGAGGTGGAGTATTTCCTTAACGAGACACCACGCGAATAGGCACTTAGCGTATGAAATTTTCACAGCGCCTTCAATACTTGAACGGCGATTTAGTGGGGGAATGCATTCGCCAAATTGTAGCCGACGCGGAGTTACGATGCCAACAACTGTAGGTCTCACCTCGCTGAATAGTAAAATGAAATTTTATTCACTACGTTTTATAAAGTCTTGAATTTTTTATAGCAAAAGTTTTGTGGTTTACTTTTGAAATTGTGGTTTAAAAGCACTGATTTCTACCTGTTTCGTTTGTTTTATCTTTACCTCTGGCATTTACCGCAAAAATTTAGAAGGTAACCTTGAACTACCCAGTGACCTCATGTAATTGATTCAATATTTTATCTTTATGTAATTTCTTGTACGTTGATAAATCCAAATCAATACTATTCATCATCAAGGACCTAGCTTTTAGGTCTGTCGTCAATATTCAATACTTGCTACGAATACTAAACATATTAACAGTATATTATATTGCCGAATACTGTAAGCCACAGTACTCAATTTCCTTCGTAGCTCCTGCTTTAGTCTAGAATGGACGGGAAATGGTCTAGATTCTAGATCCTTATCGCACTTAGGGAAATCGGTACTATGCCACAGAACGCTTAATACTGCCGAGTTGAATATGCCAATATTTCCAACAAAATTGGTACATTACCATTCCACGTAGATAGGTTGTGTAAATATAATGGTTGTAGAATTCAGAAAGTCAAATGAAAATGTTAAATTTTATTCAGATTGAATCTAAAACATTCATAAGAAATTGTAAATTGATTTGATAATTTAGAATTTGTTAATAACATTATTGGGGTTTATAAAGCTCATAATAGTGATACAAATGATGAAGCTATTTTACAAAACATGAATACTAAACACGACACTTAACTTAATAACAAGAAAAGCAAAACAACCTTCAACAAATACCTTCAATCCTAAAACAAAACATTGAAACCCATAAATATTCTCTAAAAGTATCGAACACGCCATTTCGCCAGGGTTGATGCAAAAACGACTTCCTTACTATTGAGTGGAAAAATTCTTTTAAGTACAGTACTTGGTACCTACTTGGTCCCGCTGGCTGTAAACAGGGTGGGACCAGGGCAGACCTGTTTAAGGCCATGAAATTTTAACCCCGCCTGCGACGCAACGCTGGTTAGATGGGGTATGGTGTAAAGGCTCAGCTGATGCGATATTTATAATTTATTGAACTTTAAAATTTGATTTTTGTAGACCAGATGATATGGACCGCTGAATGATATAGTGAATACTGAAAGTAAAAGAAATATGTTGGTTGTTGTGATGTTTGATGAAGATGCTAGATGTTAAGTTACTATATCAGGTGACTTGGGTAATGGAAACAAAAATTCTACTGCAGAAAATGTGTTATCTGTTTCATTAATATCTCCGTTTAAAATCATCTACAAAGTTTCTATCAAAAGTTTTAACTCTACTGAGTGACTCTTCCTGCTGGTTTATTAGCTCTAAGTTTCCCAACTTCACATTTCACTTCGCTTTGTTTCCAAAGCCTTTCAAAACACTAATTATTATTATTTAATTATCCCGCTCTCCTCTACAAACTTTGGCCACGTCCACTAGAATGCACTGGCCATTCCACTCAGGCCATTTCTAAATTTAGATTGGACATAACCAACGATCCTTTTAAAGAATAACTGACCATCTTGCTTGTTATTACGAACGTTTAATTGCGTATTTGAAAAATGAGCGTCCATTTTCTTTTTGTAGTGTTCAATATTCATTTTTATGTGTCGTGCTTTTTCTAACGGTGCCTTTTTAGTTTTATGTCGTCTGTCGTGGGTTATGTCTCACCTCCTTTATTTTGCTAATTAATGTATTGACCATCAGGTATTTTAGTTCTTGCTTTTTGTATTGATGTGTTTCCTTCTCTTTAACTGGTTGTCCGAGTGTCTAAACACTGTTGTTTCTCAAATCCTGCCACTTAGCACCGGTAACGAGCAAAACCGCTCCAGAATAAATACGGTTGTCTTAACCACTACTCAATGATTCCCACGATCCTTAACAGAGACATCTTAGCAACTCTTTCACTAAAATTGATGACCCGTTGAGTTTTTAGTCCGACTCCGCTGCAACTGCAAATTCCTTTGCAAAACAAACTGTGAAACCGGGAATGGCAAAACAAACAATCAGTCAAGAGGGGGAGTTCACTCCCCCGCACCTGTGCTCGACCTCCCTCTAGAGGGCTAAAGAGGAATGGACCTCAGGATTGTTACGATAAATGACTGTTTATATTTCTTCTCAGCGTTTCAGACCTGTCTGAAGCCACTTATTCAAATTTAATTCGATCCACAACAAGCTCGTTTTACCGGATTTAAAATTTTTGCATTGTATTTTAATTTGATTAAAGTTGGTGAAAAATGTGATGATTTTAAATTCAAACGAGCTAACAAACCCAGATGGAGTACAAAATTATGAAAAAAATATATATTTCATCAACTTTATTGGATGGAGCGAGAAAGTTGTTGTATAATTTTCATCATGTAGTTTTAATTATAAATTGTGGTTCAACATAGTTTAAAAATTGCATGGAGCAGAGTGATAAATTGAAAATGAATTTTCATGAATTCAAAAGTATTATTAACACGCTTGTCAGATAAAAGAGAAGCAGAGAATAAGGTGCCAATATAAATGATAAAAAAAAACACAGGTAAGTGATACACTTCCTGTAACTCCCAAGAGCATTGAAGAAAACTCGTACGAAAACCAATAAAATTCTCCTTTCTAATAAAACGTGTACAATTGGACAATAACTCATGATAGCACCTGTGAAAGATCTCAGGATGGGTAGTCCACCTGAACTTCAGCAGGTCCCGGGGGGCTAAAACAATTTTCAGTTACGAGCTACGGACCCGAGCTCTCGGACAAGTCCGAACGAATTTCCTGCCGTCGTTAAGCATAGAAATATCGTCGAAACGTGAGAATTATTCTCATCGCTGGCTCATTGATCCCTTGATCGGCTATTCCCTTTTATTTCTCTGTAATGGTGTGTAATGATGACATTTACTTTGTTACAACCCTTCTTATGTTTCTCTTTTTTAATAAACGTTTGTTTTTTTATTGGTGACTTTGGGGGTTCTTTATGTCAAATACGATCTTGTACAAATTGGTCAAGTTCAAATAGAACATTTGATTGTAGATTAAGATCTGCTGTCATTATTATCACGCTCGTTTTATTTACTGAATCAACAGCATCGCCTTCGGCGTTAGGGTTGGCCATATCTTAAATAGCATAGAGATAATTTGTTGGGTTTCAATTCTGTTACTTTGAAAGCTATGATAATAACTTCGCTCAGGGGCACTATAGTTTCACTTATCATAACTTATGCAGGATATTAAGAGTCTGATTCTGAATATATGGCCTACAAATCGCGTATATCTACTTCTTCATTTGGATAAGATGCATATTATTACCAGATTTATTACTATTATTAACGGTGGCTTCAAATGCCTTTCTTTTAACTTATACAGTCCCACTGCTAGGAAAAGGTATCCGTAATAGATTTGCAAATCTTTATTTCTACTCCTTTCGCTGGACAATTCATCTTAATATCTCCGTTAATGTTGTCAAAATTTTCTATTACCAATTCCAATGATATTATGGATTCCAATATTCGCAAATACCGTCAAAACCGAAGTATTCCATTAACAGAGGACTGGCTAGTAAGGGCAGGGAAGATTAATGAGCTAGCTTTGAGCCCCGGATTGGCGCACCTGAACCGGCTAGCTGTTCGGCTGTGCATTGTTTTCTGTGTAAACAGTTGGGAATTTCACGTTTTACCGCGCTAAAGATATATGGGAAATAGTTATTTAACTATTGGTCGAGGAAGTTGTTTGTTTCGTTGCTAGTTGCTAGTTTCGATATTGCTGTAAAATATAGTCTATGATGTTGATGTATAAGAACTACTTTTGTTTGAAGGTAAGACGTCTTTCTGTTGCCAATCAGCGTTAATGGGCTTGGTTTAAAGTATATCTATGTCAATTAAATTAAAACAAGCATACGATTACTTAAGTTAGGTGTAATCAATAATTAGAAAAGGGAGTTAGTGATGGCGAAACGGGTGATAAGATAGAATGGAAGACAAAATACTTGTTGTGCTTACTCCAAATATCACGGGAGGAGGACAGGATATGATGATGATGATGATTTTTTTTGTCCTAATGTACCTAACCTAACCCTTCAAGCTTCAATCAGAAGTTAGAAGTTTTTAATTTTTATTTTAGTGAAGTATCAGTCCGATAGATAACTATTTAACTCAACCAGTTATTCCGACTATGTTAACTAAGTACATATCTTACATATTATAAAAGCGAGCGCAAGTGTTAAAAAAGAAAAAAGTGACAATCCACATTTACGAACACCCCAGACATAAATCTTCAGACTTTGCTAAAGTTAGCACGCCGTAAAAACTAAGCAATAACAAAATCTTATCCAATTTAACACCTTTCTGCTCAAACGTGTTCAAGGGTTCAACGAAGAAATTTTATAAAGAAAAAACAAATCCCTTCGTTACCAAAAACTTGAACAAAACCGACTCATTAGGAGAAGACTAGACTTGTCCAGTACTTAATCCGGCTTTAAAGGAACAAGTTCATCTTACTTGGAGTTTATCTTCGTCATCAGTCGCAGGTGGCTGCAGTGCATCCCCTCCTCCCCCACAGGCTTACGTCCCACGATAACACATACTGTCACATCCCTTGATGAATTGCTTATTAGATTGTCGCCAGCATTCCCGTTTTGTGCTTATTTTCGTTCCAATAATCCCGGCCCGTTTTTATTTTGTGTAAGAAATTTATCGGCATCCAATTCTTGGTGCGTTTTACCCTATTAAGTTGTTACTGTTTTTGTTTCGTGTTCGTAAGCTTTGCTCGTGTGTAGGTGCGTTGTTGGCTGGCAAATGGCGAACTATAAAAAAATAATGGATTGCCAATCATCGCGCCTAGCTCTAATAATCTTACAGGCTATATTTTATGGCTTTCTACCATAATAGTGTTATATTGAGCATAAAAATGTGCTGCATTTTGCACAATAAAGGTTTATATTATAACGATCGCCTTGTGTGAGCGTGGATGTTTTTAATATTTTTGTATGCGCTTATTGATGCGCTTGTACTAAATGTTAAATTAACACTTTAGTAAAACCTTGCATATATATTTTTGCAACTATGCAATTACTGAGTTATGTTCTACTCTGTACACCACAATGTGTGTAATGTGATTACAATTTATCTGACTTTGTATGAGGTGCAAATCTGAATTGTGCTGTTGACCCGCGGTAATCTAGTACATGTATAATCCATTATAAAATGTTTACTTGCCGAATTTTTTTGCAGGTGCTATAATTAATGACGTTAATTTTATATCAAACTCTATGCTAATTGTTCTGTTGTATAATTTACTTAGTCCCATATTGTACATTAATCTGTACTTCTTTCTATACTAATTTTATAAAGAGGTAAAATTTATATTTTTGGTTTTTAATATTTTTCTTCGTAATTAATAAACTCAAAAACTAAACCGATTTTGAAAACTCCAATAGAATGCTACTTTATCACTGGCAGATATTTATAATGTTTAGACGAGCGAAACCGCAAAGGGCAATGGAAAGGGCTATGCTCGGAGTTTCCTTGCGTGATCGAATTAGGAATGAGGATATCCGCAGGAGAACAAGGTTACCGACATAGCACGAAGAATCGCCAAATTTAAGTGGCAATGGGCAGGGCACATTGCTCGCAGAACGGATGGCCAATTCACGTACTAACTGTATGTAATTGGTCAGACCACAAGTTACTCATTTTCAAAATAGTTCCGGACTACAAGAGGTCGGTGATAGTACTCTTTAGTCTGACTAATTAAACGCAGTTTAATTGTACCTTTAAGGGAGACTTATGTCTAGCATCGGTCGTCAGTCATGTATCAACATGTTAGTTTCTTATAGAATCGATTTAAGAGAGATCAGTGAATAAGAAGATCAGGAATTGTGTCAGACAGATCAGTAACTTGATTTTTATGCAAATGTTGACGTAATGTCTGACAAAGAAGAAAGAAAAGATAATACATTAATTTGATATACTCAGACAGATATTTCATCTTTCATATAGCAAAGCAAAGCAGCTAAGTGGAATTCCCTGCTGGAATCTGTGATTCCTGATAGCTACAATCTAGGGGTCTTTAGGTTCAGAGTGAACAGCCCCCCTAGACAAGTTACAACCGTTTCGTTTAGATTCTCTTTTCGTTGATCGCCTAGTGTCTGTCACGCTTCCTATTCCTTTGTTCTGACTACGTGACTGAGTATTGAAATGACGTCAGAAAAAAGGAATCTGAGGCATGGCCTACTCGAGGCGATCGACGAAAAGAGCATCAAAATGAAACGGTTGTAACTTGACTAGGGGGGTGTACTTGACGTAGTGGTGTCCCATTCTTACGAGTTTAAGATCTTAGGTTCAAACCTAGGCTGACGCCACTATACTTAGAGTAATTTATAATATTTAATCATCACTGCTCTCAAAACGGTGTAGAAAAACATCCGGGAGGAAACCGGCATGTCGTAGGACCAAAAATCCGAAGACGTGATATCCGCCGATAGGATTATGGCAGTTTTTCTACAGAGGAAGCCTGAATCCCTGAATGGTAATAGTAGTAAGATTATAAGGCTAATTATTATTAATGTATTATGTGAATTGAGGACCCCTTCCAGCAGTCACTCTCTCAATTTCATTATTATCGTTACTAACAGAATTTTCTCTCCTTGTTACAGATGCAAAACCAAGATGAGCCCGGAATTTGACCACAGTCAACCACAAAATCTCTAGCAAGGTCCTACCACCACCAGCCATGTCTGACCACCCAAACCCGGACCCGGTCCCGGAACCTTCTGGAAACCCGATAACAACAAAAAAGAAGAGTCTACAAGACCTCAAATATCTTCTAGAAGATAGAGGATATAAAAGAAGAGGATGTAGAGAAAGACTTAGCAGTAATAGTTGTGACAATAATTATAAAGAATATAGTGTAGTGAATGAAAGGTTTAGGAAAGGAAGCTGGTGCTTTAGTAGGTTTAAAACTATCATGTTTATGTTATTAGTGTTCCAAGTGATTGTTGATAATGTGCACGCCAGGAGTTCAGGTGAGTGTCTTTTATACATTTTATTTTTAATACTTCCTACTCATCATCATCATCATCTTCCTGCCCTTGTCCCGTGTTATTTGGGGTCGGCCAAACATTTTTTTTTCTTCCATTCTGCCCTGTCACTCGTCATGCTATCACTAACTTCCTTTTCTTTCATATCACTCTTCACAAAATCCATCCATCTTTTCTTAGGTCTCCCTCTCCCTCTCCATCCATCCACATGTAAACTCATAACTCTTTTAGTAACATGCGCTTCATCCCTTCTCTTCACATGACCATACCAAGACAAACGATTCCCTTTCAATTTTTCAGTCACTGGCGCCACTTTCAAACTGCCCCTAATATACTCATTTCAAACTTTATCCATTCATACTTCCTACTATCGTTATTTTATTTTAGTACTTCTTACTGACCCGTACCGGCTTCACGCGGAGGTCAGTTATTACTATATTATTTTCATACAATCTTCGATATTATTTTGTACTAAACTGAAAACCAAGTGATTTAAAAATTTTCTACTATCAAATTATAAAATGAAAAATGATTAAATATAATCCGAAACATTTATCAAGAAAAGTATTTGACAAAAACCAATTTAAACGAGTATATTCGCACCTTTAAACCAATACCGTCACTAAACGAAATTTTTCAAAAAGACTGTTTTTAATACAATCTGTAAAGTTAGCACTCAGCAAACAGATGGCGTTAAAAACAGATTTTTTAAAGGTGCGAATGTAAAATAAAACATTCATGTAATGAATTATTTGTGAAAGAAATAGTATACGAAACGTTGGTTGTTAACAAAAAAATTGTCAATGGAGTTTTGGTGAAACATTATTGAACCAAGAAACGGTTATGTTGGAAACTAATGAATTTGGATGACTAGTCGTATACTAAACGATTTTTTTTTTTCATAATATATCAAGAAATTATAATCTAATAAAGATTTATTACAATCATACGGAGTCTGCAATTTTCCGGGGACATTATACAACATATATATTTATTTATTAATGGGCCCGCGTTCCGGATTACGTTTCCGTAGTCCATTTCCTAACTAAAAGGTGGACCGATGGCCTGGTGAGGGTCGCGGGACTCCGATGAATGCGAGATGCACAGGACCAGTCATTATGGTGACACTTGAGAGGCGCCTATGTCCGACAGTGGACATATTTCGGCTGAAATGATGGTAAGTTAATTTCCTCTCATAGAGAGAAGGCATGAGTTCCAGCAGTGGGAACATTATAAGGTTCTATATGTTTATTTTAATTTTCTACAGTAAATCAACGTCAACATTACACAATATCAAGCCTTTAGATAAAATCAATGCAAGTCATAAAATTAGCAACACTTTAGATGTGTGCGCGCCTCCTGTAGTGAATAGAATTGGTATAAAATGAAATCTATGAAGTTTCACATTAAGACCGATTATTACTAGTTATTTGAGTTGTTAACAGTTCTGTTTGTATGAAGTCTTTAAGGTACATAAAGTTTTCATAAAAACTGTCAAAGTCAAAGTTTTTATCTATAAATATAAAAGGAGAAACTGACTGACTGACATATCAACGCACAGCCGAAACTACTGGGACGAAGAGTGTGAAATTTTGCACAAGGCTTCCTTTTATGACGTAGGCGAGCACTAAGAAAGGATTTTCCAAAATTCACTCCCTAAGGGGATGAAGCGGGGTCCAAAGTTTATATGAAAAAACCTACGTTTACGTGAGCGAAGCCGCGGGCAGAAGCTAGTTTCACATAGGCCTACATGCACTTATAAAACGTCAGAAGCTAGTGCACGGTTCCAAATTGATCGTTTCCTATGGAGAAGAACCGGCAAGAAACTCCATGGTTACTCTTGTCAACTATTCATAGTTAAAATTAAAAGTAGGAAAAAAACAAGGAAGATAGGTGTATTGATTTTTTTCAGCGATTTAATTTTTTGCATTTACGTATTATCGCGTTTAATAGTGCTTGAGATGCTAACTCCTTAGCGAGTGTTTTTAAGTTGTCAAAGGCAGAAAATTTCAAAGAGTTAACGTGGGTCTTAGTCAGTAAAAGTCCGACACGCCCTCCCGCTCCACGCAGAGCTGGAGAAGTTGTTTGACGATTGTACCACAATAAAATTAAAAAAAAAATGTAGGTACTACTTTTTCAGTGACTCATTAAAAAAGAAAGCCGTCCAAAATACCGTAATTCAAACAACTTTACCGTATTTACGATTAACAATAACTTCAAACATTGACTAAGAGAGATCCTTACTCATTCACAAGTGCAAACGAAATCAAAACTAAAAAAGAGAAAAACTGGCCAAGTGCGAGTCGGACTCGTACACCTAGGGTTCCGTACCTACTACAATATTAACATCGGGCATAAAACGCCGACAAAATAACGTTTCTTGAATGAGAAGTCCCTTTAATTTTTTACTTTATTTTGATTTTATTATATTTATGTGGTGGCAATAGAAATACACAATCTATGTAAACTTCAAATCTTTACCTTTTACGGTTTATGAGATACAGACCGATGACAGACGAACGCACAGACAGACGGGCAGCGGTGGTTTAGTAGTAGGGTCCCATTGGCACACTTCGGGTGCGGAACCCTACAAAGTGAGTAATCATATTCAGTTCTTATAACCACATAGACGTAAAAAACCCAAGTTTTACCTACTTGTGAAACAAAAGATTTACCTTGTATGAGTAAGTTGGGTAATTAGCATGTTTTAGTTCCAGCGGAATTAGCAGATTTCTTGGTATTTTCTAGAATTGTGTGGTTATGAAGTGTCGGTTATTTATACGTAAAAACTAAACTCGTGTTTAAACTTAGTGGCTTTTTATTTACTTTTTAGGTGGGAAAATCATCCAATGACATCCCCCGCTCTTGGCCGGAGCGGAGAGCGTGTCAGTCGTTTACTGACTAAAAACCCACTCCTGTTCCTTCGTTGCTTTTCATACCAGGGCCGAGTTTTCCTTTCAGAAGCAAACCCTTAGCCCCATTAGGCACATCTCCTCGACGCGCCGTCGACGACTTGGGCTCAGTCCGGACGGTTACCAGACAGCCGGACGGCGAGCTGCCCATTGCTCGCCGTCCGCAAGCCCGCTAGTACCTGCTTGGGTTCAAACCCTCGATTTAGGTTCTTTCTTGTTTCTGCAAACATTTTCTAGTATTTTCTAAACACCAATAAATAGCAACATTTTTTTATTGTCTTATTCTTGATAGGTTCGCGCTTGACCACTATCTTACCTGATGGAAAGCGACGATACGGTCAACGATGGAGCGTACTTACCTAGAAATAACCTATTCACTCTCGACTTAAAGATTCCCGGGTTGTAGCCATCAGGAAACACAGATTCCGGCAAGGAAATGCCAATAAATAGCAACATTTCCACCCAAAATTCAGAATAAATAGCAAACCGTATAACAAAATACTACCTATGAATAAAATACATCGTACGAAATGTTGTTAATTAATTCTACCAACCCCTTTATACGCAAGTCGTGAATACATATAGGTATACATAGAGAAACAGTACAAGGAACGACTGTAACTCGAGAGACTGCGACTCTCAAGGACCACTTGCACCGACTTCTGAAGTTGCCAACGATTTAAATAAAGGGGATTTAAAGTAGAATTGATTTAACGTAAAATTTTGACTGGCCTGTTGGTCTAGGGGTTAGTGGCCCTGAATGCTATGCCGGAGGTCGTGGGTTCAATTCCCACTCAGGACAAATGTTTGTGTGATGAGCATGATCATTTGTTCAGTGTCTGGGTCTATATATATATATGTATTTTTTTTTATAATGATAGGCTCGCGTTTGACCACCATTTTACCCGATGGCAAGCGATGATGTGGTCGACGATGGAGCACGCTTGCCTAGAAGTAGCCTATTCACTCTTGACTTAAAGACCCCTAAGTTGTAGCTAACTGGAAACACAGACTCCGGCAAGGAATTCCACTCCTTGGCTGTACGCATAATAAATAATTTAGAAATATATAAGTATGTTTATCAGTTGTCTAGGACTCATAACACAAGCTCTGCTTAGCTTGGGACTAGACGGCGTTGTGTGATAGTTGTGGAATATTATTGTGTAAGATTTTGTGTAAAATTATTGACAGATTTAAATTTAAGTAAACATAGTATAGAGAATTCAATGCAAGCAAGACGAAGATGCAAGAAAAAGGAACGAACTGAGGCCCTATCATGCATAATCAGCTTTTTAATATTCCCACTGCTGGGACGACTCAGGCCTCCTTTATAGCAGAGGAGGGAATGAGCCGTAATCCACCACGCGGGCCCAGTGCGGGTTGGTGAATGTCACATGTCTTTGAATTTTCGTTTCTTGGACAAGCCGGTTTCCTTACGATGTTTTCCTTTACCGTTTGGAGAGCAGTGGTAATGAAATAAATTAAACAATAATAATAACAACAACACGACCTAGGTTACCAAGAAAATTATGAAACCACTCGACCTTCCAACCACCTACCTTTCTGCTTACCCTAGAAATTATAGGAGAACTATTAACACAAGGAAGACTGCACCATCTGTTCTTAGAATAACATGGTAAATTTGTGATAGTTCTGAGCACACAGAAAACAATGGGAGACTTTGATAAGTTTGCTGTCGTTTCTATTTTATGGTTATGTAAAGGACTTGGCATTATCAACGGGTTTGTTGAGTAATTTATGTGCAAAGACAACAATACGTACCTTATAACCAATGTGAAGTTTTCAATTTATACGTACTTTTCTAAGTTTATCTTTTTAGGGTTCTGTACCTCAAAAGGAAAAAATGGAACCCTTATAGAATCACTTTGTTGTCCGTCCGTCTGTCTGTCAAGACCCTTTATCTCGGGAACGCGTGGAGGTATCGAGTTGAAATTAAAACCATAAACTTAGATCTGCGGTCCCTTGAAGCTGTGAAAAAATTAGACTTCTGAGTTAACGAAAAAAAAGATACGGCCGTTGTCGATACGATGTCGCCTAAAACGTATATTTCGACACTCTCAAGGCAATCAAAATTTATAGGGTACTTCCCGTTGACTTAGAATCCTGAAATTTGGCATAAAGCAAAGTCTTATAACAGAAGAATTAGGAAAAAATCTAAAAACTGTAAATAAAGACTAAAGACGTTGGTCCTGGTTCTCATTCGTAGATCGAGAGAGATTTGTTTAAAACTATTTTCTTAAAGAAATATTGAAAAATAATAATTAAAATGTAAAGAAAAATAAATAAATTAAATGTAGTCAAACTGTTTAGCGTTATAGTTCCAAATTATTTTAGAGTTATTTAAGTTGAAAGCATTGTTTAAACTGGCGTAAGTTCTCTCTAAAGTTATCGTGTCTGTCCCTAGAATAGGCTTTGAGGAAAATATGTTTGTAAATGATTTAACAATAAGCTTTTATTTTTGAGACTGCTTGCCGCACCCGCGCCGCTCCCCGCACCGCGTTGCCAGTCTGGCGGAGCACTGATGCATTTTTGATGGTAAGGTGCAGTAGTTTATTAGATATCACTAAACAGCCTTAATAGCGTACAAAATTCTAATTTATTTTTAAAAATATATCCAAAACAGGATATTACAAACCCTTTCAAAATTCGAAACATTCATCTCGCTAAACGATTCGCTCGCAAAGCTGATCGGATACGAAAAAAAAACCGAAGCAAATTGGATTAAGTGTAGACATCGCTGAAAAAATTAATTTGTTATTTTCCCTAATTGCTCGCCTCAAAGGGACCAATATAAAAGGTCCCAGTGCGTCGGAGTACGTTTAATACGCTATAGAATCCAATCTACAGGCGGATTGTGGATAAAAAGACTTGCAAAATGTCTGCAGGTAAGCCGAGTAGTCCAATTATACCATAATCCATTAAGATTTTGCTACGCTTCGACGCACACACTTCCAAACTCCCGCGAGGTAAATATTTCAACCTCCCCTCCAGCTTTCTCTAGTATAATGTATTCTACACCCCCCAGACCTCATCTTTCCATCCCTATTTTGCATGAAGGGGGAATTTAAATTGTGTAATCTAACTTTCAATTCATTCATACATTCAGCGCCATCTCTCGGTGATAAATTGAAACTGGGATGGATTCTTACAGTCATTTAGTTTCTGGACCAGTCTAGGGGCGGTCGTGTCGGCAAACGTCGCAGGATTGATATGGAAATGCGGTTCCCACGATGTTTTCACTGCGTTTAAGTAGTTAAATAACTTCAGTGGGTCAACTTTGCCGGCTCATAATATCTAGGGCACATAAAATTTACAAACTTTGTTACTATGTGTAATGAAGTAGTTTCAGCGTGGCAGCAACGAAACTTCCGACGTGTCTTTGTTTAATTAAATGCTTAAATTATGTTAGGAAAATAAATTCCTCTGAGGTTATGTAGAGAATGTTGGTTGCCAAGTTTTATCAAGTAGTAAAAAATTGTTAGATTTTTGGCTACACACAGTTAATTGAGTACCAAAAAATAATTCTATAGGTCTTTTTGTCATAATTTTTTTTATTTAATAATAGCTATTATTTAAATATCTAATTGTAAAATATTTTGTGAAAGTTTGTGTGTGTTGAATTAAAAAATGAATTAATCAATGAAGACCACACAGCGTAATAAAGATTGCAGCCATTTCGTGTGGTTATGGAACATCATAATCTTACTCATTAGTGGCTTATTTAATTTATTGGTGACAGAGTCTGTGGGTACGTGAGTGTGGAAGCGGCATTTGAGCTAAGTATAGTTGGTCGTGGTCTTAGGTATAGGTAATAAGTGGTTTTAGTTAAACAGCTTTTGTTGTTTAAGTATTATAACAATCAATTACAACTATCTAAAATATGGCGTCGAAAAAGAGGCTGATGGCACTGCCACGCTGTATAGGTCCTCTTTAAATGCCTGATGATGAAACAAATGGTAATGTTTGCAGCGAGTCAACAACATTTATACTCCTATAATTCTCTCCTATAACCCAATTTACAATACTTCAACTAGTTTTTTTAATAGAAACTGTTTCATATCAACTACTGAACTAGCAGAAACAGTTTTATCAGAAGATTCTAATCTAATCTACGTTACCCTCAAAATCTTAACAAACACAAAACATTATATTACAAAACAAAAAATAAATCACGGAGCAAATTCTGGTGGCGTTGTCAAATATCATTTTTGTTACTTTTCACAGGCTTGCTTTTATACAATTCCGAGTCGAATCCCTTTGTCTTCATTTAGAAAACCATTTCTCATGTTTAACCCCCCCCTCTTAGTAAAAAAGGAATGCCAGCTTCGCTGCGGGATTGATCGGAAGAGACACTGCGGTCCTGGAGCGTAAAGGGCAACTGCTTTTATAAGCTAAAGTTCTCATTTTCAAATTTTGCCCATTAACAAGATTATTTGCTGATACAAAGAGTGCTTTCTTCTTTGAAATAGGATGTCACTTCCTTTTTTCCTCATTGATTGTCGAGTTTGATTCGATTATGAAAATAAGGTGGATTTTGATATTTCCAATTCTTTACCTTTCCATGTGTCGTTAGGGCTCGGAAAAGCTCTTGCCATGATACAGTTGGAAATTACGGCAAAATAGGCCCAAAAGTAATCCTATTTCGGTTCTTACTTAGAAGCAAATAGAAAATGTTAATAAAGGGAATCTTATTCATGTGCTGGCATAATATTTACGAGCAAGACTGAAGCTTCCAGCTGACATAGCAAATATTGGTCGCAAATATGAGTTTTGGAAACCAATCTCGGGAGAACTCGATGTAAACATGTTTTGGTTAGACCAGAGTTGAAACCGAAATCTGCTTCAAAATATATTCTTTTAATGAAATATTTTTTACAGAATCAAATAATATAAAATTATCAAAATGAAAAATAGAAAATTTCATTAAAATCTGAAATTCGAGGCTAGATTTGTTTTTATGTTACCTACCCATTTAATTTCGTGAAATATTTAGCAAACATAGACTAAAAAAGTCATTAGGACTTAGTAACAACGTAGCATATTTAATAGTTAATTTTGTGGCACCCACGGGTACAAAATAAAAAAAAAGTTATCTGCAATTTTTTTCTAAGAATATCATATCGGCGCTTTTCAGAAAAAACATAGTTCGTAAGCGATAGTTAACGTTTTTGCAGGAAAGCGTTTTCTTTTTCTTTCGTACTTAAAAAAAGTATTATTTATATTGATATTTTTTTTCAAATTTATTTATTATGTTTTTCAATCAACTACTGATCTATTAGAAAAGTTTATAATAACATTTTTCATTAAAAAAGAAAATCCCTTCCTAACAAAATGCAAAAACCGCCGTTTCAACCCGAAAAGGACCGATATTCCACAAAATTACAGATATCGCCTTATTTTTTTTGCCATGTAGTGGAAATATGATATTTTTTGTCAGAAATCAGAAACGTTAATTTCAAATAGACCAATTACAGGCACTTTTGAATTGCCAAAATGTCGGTCAGTCAAAAAACTAAAGTTAATAAATTGCACGTTCCAAAACGTAGATCTCTATGGAAAAGAACGTGCAAGAAACTCCATGGACAATCTTTTAAATCATATGAGTTACATATTTCTTGTTGCTTCTATTATGTGAGCACAACGTAAATAAGTAATAAAAAAACGACTTAATAAAAAAATTGAAATTGATTTAAGCCACTGGCAGCTAAGAGATGACCAGTCTCAACTGACGGCACCCGTTTACGAGCATGACGCATGCATCAGCACCAATCAGGTCAACCATTATGAAGGGAACTGAATGACCCAATAACACGTGCCACAATCAGCGAGACATTTGGGTGAGCATGACAAACTCTCAACTGCCGTGCTCGTAATGTCAAACAAGTAGTAAACTAATAAAAATGCTCCATGGTACTTCACAAAACTTGAAAAAAGTGCTGTAGGTATTAAGTAACTCTAGTTTATCTAATTTTGAACTACTTCAAGATCATATATAGATCTTATACATCTAAAATATATACTCTCCAAAATGCAAAAGATGTTAAATGTCCCTGCTCCAATCAACTTCTACTTTATGATCTGCACAAACCATTTCTCCCATTTTATAGTCTCCTAAAAATAGATTGAAAGAAAAACCGTGTTCGTCCTTACAATCAACGCTAATGAAAGGGTCCTGCTAGCCGTTTATCACTGAATTATCTCCGCATGTCTGCTTGTCCATCCCTCTCTACCTCCGGAATTACTGAACCGTTTTCCGAGAGGTGTAAATTGAGACTTTTTAATGTGATTTTCATGTCTGCGAATTAAAAATACCGTTGGTTCTGATTTTAATCGTGGAGGGATTTGTGTTTCTGTTACATTTGTGTTGAGTTGTAATGTATCTTAGAAAAGTTTGTTAGAAAATGTTGAGCTGATAAGTATTACGAAAAATCATTCACAAACCAAATCGTCTAAACACATGCGCATTCGTCCTATCATGGATATGGTTTCGATCATTCTGACAACATTTTGTACAGATTTTCGTATATATTGAGGATAAAAAATAGTGGAAAAAATTGTATCGCTATGTTCATCTGTATCCACGAAAGTCGTAAAACTCAACTAAGAGGAAAAACTTGTTTTATGTTCTGGCAAAAGAAAACCAAGTTTATGTTACATAGTTCATTACCAATCTCGTAAAAACAATGTCCTGTGTAGTTCTGTTAAATCTGGAAGTTATATGCAGGCTTATCACGCAAAAGGGGGAAAATAAAGCCCAGACTATGTTTAGGATTTTTGTCATGTGATTCGGTGACAAGTAAACAGGGGCAGTAAAAGTCTGACACTATCTCTCGCTCCACCCAAGAGCGGGATTTGTCATACAGGGGCCCAAGTATGTTATTTTTATAAATTCGTCATTCCAACACGATCCCATTGTCATTTTGCTATAAGTTCGTAATCTGCTAATTCATAATGATTGGTCAATGGTCTCGTAATAGAATTGTGGTAGAATGACAATATCGAGCTGTCTCGTAACAAATTAAAAGCAATGACTGCACAATGACGTTCTTATGGTAGGTCACTGATCAAAGAAACTGTCAAAATTTTAGCAGATTACTGCATACATCAGATATTCATTTATTACTATGTACGAGATTACCATTCTATGCCATTTCTTTCAATAGAGTGTCAGTGGTTTACCATTGGAAAGTCATAATAACGCCATTGTATTAGTAGATAACCAAACTTGTCAAAACCATTCTGACACTATTGCAATAGCAGACTTGAGGCCCTGGTCCATTTGATGTCAGGTAAGTGGTCATCACTACCTATAGACTACCTATACACGCAGATCCGGATCCGGAAATCCGATTTTTGCGGCCTAGTTCAGTTAAATAGAAATATTATCACCTTATCATAAATAAAAATAGAACTCTATTTTTAGAAGCGAACACAATAATAAGATTATTAGAAATGAGGTAAGGGATATGATAACTAAAAAATCTGTTTATTATTTATGTTCTTATAATTATTTTCAAGAATCTCTCCGGCAATTAGGGTAAATAATATTATACACCAAAGATCGAGTAAAAATAGAAAACCGATTCATGTATTATTGTTCTCTAAATCTATTTCTAGCCAGACGGAACGTGCCAATTTTATTCAGGTTCACATCCGGATTTAGACATCAGTCAAATCTGGTGATCGGCTTTTCATATCACACTTCACACTTTTGAGAATATTATAATATTGAGCGGCGAGCCAGGAGGATTGTTGGCAATGATGCACTCGTCGAGTCGAGGCTTCAAAGTCTTGAGCATCGAGGCCGAGTTGCTAGCCTGTCGGTTTTCTACCGGTTGCATTTCGGAGACTGTGCGTCGGAATTGCATAACCTAATTCCGCCTAGCCCATTCCATCATCGGACCACCAGGCGTACGGCGATGTGCCACCGGTAGGTACATGGTTGACATCCCACCCATACGCACAAAACGTTTTGAGAACACTTTCATTGTGCGTACAGCCAAGGCGTGGAATTCCTAGCCGGAATCTGTGTTTCCTGATGGCTACAGTCGTGACTTTTAGGTAAGCGCGCTCCATCGTCGACGGCATCGTCGCTTTCCATCAGTTGAGATAGCGGTCAAGCGCGAACCTGTCAACAATAAAAAAAAATAAAGACGATTGTGTGTTTGTTACTTCTTCACGCTCGAACGGCTGAACGGATTTCGATGAAACTTGGTACAAAGGAAGACCATGTCCTGGAATAGCACACAGGATCCTTTTTAATACAAGCTGATATATAGTTTCACCTGTCCCGATGTTTGTTTGTCTGTAACCAATTCTTACAAATTAAATTAGATCCATGTCCCGGTTACCGATTGAGCTGAAATATTACATACATGTGTAAATCAGATGACAATGCAAAATTGTTATGACATGGAACTGATCTGATGATGGAACCGGGAGGTGGTCATAGGAACTCAGATAACCCTATCGTGTTTGACCTTTTTGAAATGGTCTTGATGAGTATTAATTATTTAGGTATATACCATAAAAGCTTGCTATGAAATAAATGATTTACTACGACGCGCTACAACCCGGGAATCTTTAAGTCAAGAGTGAATAGGTTACTTCTAGGTAAGCGCGCTCTATTGTTGACCGCATCGTCGCTTTCCATCAGCCCCCCTAGCCAAGTTACAATTGTATCGTTCGCGCCGAACGCCTCGAGTAGGCCACGCTTCCGATTTCTTTGTTCTAACGTCATCTCATCGCTCAGTCAAGTGGTCAGAACAAAGGAATCGGAGGCGTGGCCTACTCGAGGCGTTCGGCGCGAACGAAACGATTGTACTCGTAACTTGGCTAGGGAGGCAGATGAGATAGTGGTCAAGCGCGAACCTATCGTATGTAATTATTTTCGCTTGCGCAAACAAACATACACATTTTTGCCTTTATAGTATTAGTGTGATAATAATAATAAAGAGTTTTCCCGCTTCTATTATATCCGTGATGGATGCTTCAAATAACACGAGAGCAAAATTTCGCAACGTCCGTTTTCAAAATTCATTTTTATACATCCATTTTGTTCGCCCTGACAGATGGTGAATGAAGTCAGAATTGTATTGCATAGTGACCCCATTCTTTGCTATAGTTTTTTTCTACTTTTTTGTTTGACTATTTGCATGACAATTGTAACAATGCTTATATATATAAAACATTGTGAAAGGCTACACCTGTTTCGTGATTTTTGTAATATTTTTTTGCTGTTGGGTAATGTTCCATTGTGAGGCGATTTTGTTGGTTCGGGTTTTCACTAGAATTCTGTTCCTGATGACGTCACAATCTATGACACCACTTTTGTTTCTTGCTTTATTTGCTAGGAAGCATGAAGTTTTGAAGAGCAGTGGTGGCCGAGTGGTAACGGCTCCGACTTACGAGTTATAGGTCGCGCATTACTTTGTGTAATTTATTTCATCACCACTGCTCTCAAAACGGTGAAGGAAAACATCGTGAGGAAACCGGCATGTCCTAGAACCAAAAATTTGAAAACATGTGACATTCACCAATCCGTACTGGACCCGCGTGGTGGATTACGGCCCATTCCCTCTCCTAGAGAGAGGAGGCCCGAGTCCCAGCAGTGGGAACATTAAAAGGCTGATTATGCTATAACTTCATAAGCATAACTTATGAAGTTTTCAGCTTTAGTTTATCTGATTGTTTTGTTTAAAGCTTGGTGATATGCTTGGGAGTTATATATTTTTTTGTAAGCATCGTGATTATTTGTCTAGTAACTACTATCTGTCTACTGCGGTTTCACCCGCGTCTTGGTCGTAGCCTGATGTTTTTTTTTACTTATACCTTCTTCAATAAATGGACTATTTAACACTAGTAGGGCCACGGGAGGACTTCTGAAAAGTTAATCCGTGGTCCTAGAACGCAAAAGGCAACTGAAGGACACAGGTGTGGTTTTTGTGAGTAAAAGTCTAACATCCCTCCTGCCCCACCCCAGGGCAGGAGAAGTCATTGAATGATTACCAACCTTAAAAACAAAATGGCTGAAGGTTATGTAATTAAACTTTTTTTTAAGTTTTGGTTTAAGTTTGGCATTTGATGCTGCTCATCACAATCATCTGTTTGCCATTGTCTCATATTACTTGAGATCGGAGCTAAATATTTATTTTTCTTTCATTCTTTCCTGTTAACTGTAACTAAATTAAAGTTCGAGAGCTAATTCGTAAGAAGTTGACAGGAGTATCATCACAGCGTTAATGTTTTCCAACTGTCGATTTGGACTAACTGTTTGACTATATTAGTTAGGTATGTAGTTTATTAATTTGAGTATGTATTGTATAATTGTACTAGCTTTTGCCAGCGGCTTCGCCCGCTTGAAAATAGGTTTCTCCAAACAAACTTTTGGTAGGGAGTGAATTTTGGAAAATGCTCTCTTGGTGTTCGCCTACATCATAAAAGGAAAGCTTGTACAACATTTCACGTTCCTAGTCCCAGCAGTTTCGGCTTGATATGTCAGTCAGTCAGTTTCTTCTTTTATATAATATATATAGTTTATATATATTGTTCATTAGTACTTATATCTATTCTAGTATTCGTCTTCTCTCTCTCTCGTTTATTGCACTTACCACTATATTTCTCTGCATCACCCAAAGGTTGACTGGTAGAAAATGCATAAGGCATTAAGTCCGCCTCTGTACTTATGTGTGCATAAATCATTTAATAAATAAATAAACTGTCACGCTATCGCCGACTTCCTTTTCTTTGATATCACTCCTTACATAATCCATGATCTCAATTGGCTCATCCTATAAATAGTATCTCTTTAATCGCAAAATAAGATAATAAAAAAATGCTCATTAATAAAAATATTCTGTTCCCAACAATCTTTGGATTCCGGAAAAAAAATACCAAAAAAGAATAATTAAAGACAATAAAAAAATACTTTTCCTACAATCACATTACTGTCACAATCAACTTTGAGACTTAATTACGCAGCTTTAGATGTCAGTCTCGTTCAAATCAAACAAGTAATTGTGAGAGAAAATCGTTGTCAAACTAGGACATAATTTTTGTGAAGAATATTCGTCTTGAGTTCCATTCTGATAACATTCAATTATGAAAAACGCAAATTAGGACGCGGTAAATAATAATGGGAATATTTCTTCCCCTTTTTCTTATTCAGTTTTCATTGTGAAATATTTTCGGTTAATTGATTACACACATTGCCACAGTTGGCGTAGTGGTTAGGCGATTGGATTCTGCGTTGCGTGTTGCGGGTTCGATTCCCGCACAGAACAAACATTTATATGTGAATAGTTGTTCCGGCTCTAGATGTCGTTTGTGTGTGAGTTTAAATGACCAAGTCGTCGATGGCGCGTAGTGTCGTACCGTAGGGGTTTAGTAGGTCCGATGCCAACTAGGGCCGCGGTCCTAGATCGCAAAGGGCAACTGATAGACACAGGTGTGGTTTTGGTCAGTAAGAGTCTAACACTCCATCTCGCATCACCCTAGGGCTGGAGAAGACATTGAATAATTTCCCTCCCATCTTAAAAAAAAACCCACGATACAGGAACAATTCCTAGTAGTGTGGGCCAACGTTATAGAAAAAAAAAAACAATTATGAAAAATGCAAATTAGGATGCGGTAAATAGTAGGTAATGGTAATATTTCTTCCCCTTTTTTTTCCTTTGTTTCTTTTCTTTCCTAAAGTGAGTTTTCATTGTGAAATCTTTCCGGTTCATTGGTTTTGAACGAATTTACGGCTCAGTGAATCTTTATATATGTATTAGCGGCCATTGGTTTTCGGAAGGCTTTTTAATGAATTCTCCAATTTTAATGGACCTATAAAATTTTTTTTGACCGTTTCATGGTCATGGGTTTTGGTAATTTTTGTTTTAGTTTTGATATGGGATCATATTTTGGACATTATTATTATTTGAACCCTACAAAATAACCTCGAAACTGGTCCGTCTGGTCAGTCGTTCTTCTCTCGCTCATTCATCTAGGCTCAGTATATCTAGGTATGTTCCTCTCTCGCACATTCTCATTTCCCCCATACGGACGTCGTGTTTATTGCAATGGCTCCGTCGGGAGAGGTCCGTGAATTTTTCACGGAGTACTGTTTGTTGACCACTTCACACCGGCCATGTGGATGAAGATGGCCACTTCAGTTTCTTTTTTTACTGTTGTTTTTCTAAGTAATTGCTAGATTTGCAGTGTCGATAGAGGTGGTGCAGACAGATGGAATAGTTTTTATTATGTTGGTAGATAGTTTGGCTTGTTCTTTTCGAATCTATGGGTACCTTTTTGTGTACTATGAAGGCTGTATGCTGCATAGAACCTTACAGCATGCAGGTTGGCAGGACATACTTTTGACTGCTTCCAAGGTGTCATAAAGTGTCATGCGCGTTTGGAATCGAATAAATTAACAATCATTAAAATTCACTATATTAAATAACCTACATTTAATTAATTAAAAGCAATGCATGTTTTATTTACAAACTAAAAGGAGATCTTCTGTCTCTTCGTACGTGATGCACAATAATCTTTTTACAGCTATAATAATTTAGTTAAGAAAATAACACGATAACGAAACGTGACAAGTCACTTCCCATCCGATTAGAATTAAAGGCCTATGCAAACCGGGACGGCATGGCAAAAGATTTTGCCGCCAGTCAGCGCACACCAGCCACTTAGGTACTGCGACATTCCAGCGCCTCGCCACGGCAGCTTCTACTGCCCGATACATATTTCATTCATAAGTAGCGTTTGATAGAGTGTCAGCTGGCCCTGGCGTCCTTCGGCATGCCATCCCCTACCGCAGCGCTCCACGGCATCCTGCCGCGGGAGCCCGTGACTCGTCTTTCAGTCAATAAAAGTCTGACACTATCTCCCGCCCCGCCCAAGGGCGGGGGATGTCATAAGATGATTTTCCCAGTAGTATCGCAGTTTAAATCTTTAAAAAAAAACTTAATACACAGTTACAGATACAGTTGTGCGACCAATTTTTAAAGCAAAATTAGACCGTCATTGTACCAATACATATTTTTAGAATTTTTATCTAAAAAAACGCATAAGTCAATATTTTTCTTTCCTATCCGTACTGGAACGACACCAAACCGGATTCAAAAAACGCTTAAAGCAACAATTTTTTCACGAATAAAAAAAAAACAAAGTAAAACCCAAAACACCAAACCACGTTGCCAATTAAAATAATGACCAACAGCGATAACGTTACACAAAACTTGTCCCATAACCGTAAAACAGGGTTACCCCATACAATCAATGGTAACCCTCCAGTCGCGACCGCGTTTATTGTACCAAAACCGATCTCGGACGATACGGGAAGCACCCTCCTGGGAAGGCGGCTCTCCAACTAAATTTTTAAGCTGTAGCATCAGCAGGGTTATGGTAAAAGCCTGTGAAAAGTTTTACGAGTTTAAAATAGTGGTTGAATTGGTACTTGAGATCATTTTTATGGTCACCTTTGAGGTGGGTAATGTACGCTATTCTTAATCGTTTCTAGGCCATGTCAACTGCGATTAAACTACATATATAGATACCTAGTGTTTTTCTGTAACCAGCCCCCCTAGCCAAGTTACAACCGTTTTGTTTCGATTCTCTTTTCGTCGATTGCCTCGAGTCGGCCACGCCTCCGATTCCTTTGTTCTGACGTCATCTCAACGCTCAGACGAAACGGTTGTAACATGGCTAGGGTGGCAGAAGTGCAAGTGACATATTTTTAAGAAATATTTGCTTTCATATCTCAGTCGCAAAATGTTAATCAAAACTTAAAAAAAAAATTCTAGCCTGTTGACCCACTCCTAGACAAAGGCCTTTCTTCACTCCTTCCATCTTTTACGAGCTCGCGCATTCTCCTTCTAGTTCTAGCAAAATCTGTCCAGATCGTTCCGCCATCTTTTTCGTGGTCTGACGCGACTTCGGTCCACTATGTTGGGGCAACAACTCAAAAAATCTCAACGCGTTTAAACTAAATAAAAAAATAAAACACTAGGAAAATTGTAAATGGTAACTAAGGAAATAAGGTTGTCGCTTAACTGATATTTGTCCTATAAAAGACGAATATCAGACGACAAAAACCCGGAAATTCAAAATTCTATTATAATACACGGGTTTTCATACAGGAAAAACGATTCTAATTAAAATTGCTTCCGATTTATCATGGACAGGTTATAATTAAACTTATACGGAGTATATTGGTAGGTGTCAAATATACCTTTAATTTTGTTTTGTGCATGTTCACGCCTGGTGGTAGTTCGCACGGTACAGTATTATCAACGATATTGGTGTCCACATTTTATTTTGGGCGATGCACAGGGTAAGGTTACAGCAGAGGCAGCTAATGAAAAAAAGCTTAGCTTGTGCTTTAGACCAATTTGAAATCGTTTGATGAGAATCTGAAACTGCAAATTTTTTTTTATTGTGTATATGCTCGCGTTTAACCACTATCTCACCTGATGGTAAGCAATGAGGTGGCCAACGATGGAGCACGCTTGCCTAGAAGTAATCGTCTTAATAGGTGATCACAAAAAAACTGTTCAGCTATAATTGACTAGCATAGTAATCGAATGTGTTAGTTTTTTTTAGCGAAAAGACCTGTTCGTCTAGGTATTGATGTAACATTTTTTATAGAAAATAATTTTAAGCTGCAATTTTAAAGTCAGAGCAATCCATACTATAAATAATAGAAGACCACCCTTTAGATCACAACTAAACAGGCACATCCTTACCAACGGCAACAAAGTATATGGGGATAAGACCTATATATGTTAAGAATTGGAAAGAAGTTGAGGAAAATCGTGACTGTTAGAAGGAATGGAAGGATTTCTTTGCCCAGCAGACTGATAATAGAAAACACGTATATTTGGCACAACAACACACAATGAACAAACAAGTATGTTAGACACTTCAATTAATAAAAAAGAAATAAGGGTTAGTAATAATAAAACAGATACAAACTGCAACCTCTGTCTCTAAAGTACTCTGTGCCGCGGACTAGAACGCGTTGGTACGGCCGTAATGGACTCATCGAACCTCCCGAACTTTTACATGGTTTAGGCAATTGTAGCTATCTGCCCCGTTATTGTTCGTCTGCCATCGTGTTAGTTATTGTAAATTAGTTAGTTTTAACTTCCAAGCCATTATTTCCAATGGATTCAACCGATGCGTCGCGCCGTCTGCAAAATTTTTAGGATGTTTTGAGTCTGTAGGAAAGTTGGATTAGTGTTTCTGTTTTGTTGATTCGGTTTTTGATTGTTATCTTTAAATGAAGCTTTGTGGGAAGTGATTTTTTTGTGGGAAATCATTAAATAATCAAATAACTCTGTATATATCCGTTAGTTGACATTTTTTGAGGTGTTTTGTGATCTCTGCGCGCCTAATTTCACCCGGGCATGGATCTTATCACAAGGCGAGCTACAAATTACTCACCGTCCGCAAGCCTGAGCCTATGGTAGCCGGATGTTACCCAGCGATATTCTTCTGCGGGTAGGCTTCAAAGTATCCTTCCAAGGCTGCGGGATTGTTCGAAGAAAAGTTACTGAAACCCTGGAACGTTAAAGGCAAATTGATGAGCACAGGTGGGTATTAGATTGAAACTCCCTCACTCTCCACGTAAACCAAGAGTCGACGCCGTCGACGACTCTTCGCCGGACGGCGGGCTACCCATTGTTCATTGTCCGCAAACCCACGCCTACGGTGGCTGGGAATTGGGTTCGGGGTCCAAGCGGCGGGGGCGTAAAGATATTCGTTCCCTCACACGTGCGGCCGCCTTCGCTCAAGTCGTGGTTTGGAATCACAAACATGCAGTGAACAAGCGTGTTGATGAAAACTCGTGTATGCAAAGCTTAAGCAATTACTGCCCACATTGCCTAGATGTATTTCCAATCGAAGCCAAGCTATTCAAGCTCTCAAATAGCCTTAATTTTAGGATATATTTCTCTGCCAACTTTCTGAGGCTACCTTCAAAATAGACTACACGGTTCAGCTTTTAGGCCTAATACATCATCTTAAAGTTTAAGCAGACGTTCGATATTGCGGGAATAAATATGGCAGTTTTTAGATTATCGAATGAGTTTAGGTCTTTTAAAGTTGGGTTAATTGGGCGGGTAAGTGGCATGTGGGTTAAAATTAGAAGTAGAGGGATGAAGATAATTTTACAATGAATATTGGCGATATTATCTACCATCGTGGTAGACGTTTTCATTCAATTAGCTTAGTCTATTTTAGTCTACTCGCGAATGTTCTCAGTTTAGAAATTTTTAGTCAGTTCTCGGCTTACGGTTTTCTGTTAGGTAGACAGATAGAATAAAGTTTATTGTACACTAAAACAATTACACAACTCGTTAGGTGTTTTTGATGAAGGTCTCATAGCGCAAGTATAGGAAAAAAGAATCTAAAAACTGTAAATTTGTAGTTACGTCACAAAAAAAAACTCAATTCGGGAATTGAACTGTTTTCATACGGAGAGGTTCTCATGTGAAAACCGCGTACCAAAACAAGCAGCGTTGTAAGACCTCCCACAAGGTGGACCTATGACCCGGTGAGGGTTGCGGGAATCTGATGGATGCGAGACACCACAGGACCGTTCGTTGTGCCAACACTTGTGGAGGCCTATGTCCAACAGTGGACGTGTTTCGCCAGAAATTATAAGGAATTTTTCCAACTAAATACTGCAAAAACTCCCTCATATAGAGACTAATTTCTGTAATATAAAAGCATGAACTTACCCAGTCTCGATTAACTTTTAACAAAACTTTTTTTAACCACAACATAAACAATCCTCAAACATATAATAAACAGGCTAACATACAAAAACACGGATGACAACAGGCCTTAAATGTGACAAATAAAAAATGGCCGAACAATGATTTTAAACGAAGTTCGTGGGGGTCGGATTTAAAAATGAATTAATCAATGAAGACCACACAGCGTAATGAAGATTGCAGCCATTTTGTGTGGTTATGGAACATCATAATCTTACTCATTAGTGGCTTATTTAATTTATTGGTGACAGAGTTTGTGGGTACGTGAGTGTGGATGCGGCATTTGAATGAAGTATGGTTGGCCGTGGTTGTAAATATACTTAATGGTGTTTTAGTTTATCAAAATCTTATTGTATAAGTTTTTTTTTGTAAGTAGAAAAATAAACATGTTACACTAATATAATAAACATGTTTATTTTGTATGTTTATTACTTTTTCACACTCAAACGGCTGAACAGATTTCGATGAAATTTGTTACATACGGACCATGTTCTAAAATAGCACATATATACTTTTTACTTTTACACGAGCGAAGCCGCTGCAAGAAGCTTGATAATATATAGGTATTATGTAGCTACCTAAATATTACTTAAGCGTTCTTGATTTTTAACTTATGAACTACAGTTTGGATGATATATCTTCTACTTGCCGAAGTGTGAAATTATATGATCCCTACATGTAGAAATAGTCTACTGGGGCCAAGGGTCTGATTCTGAAAGGAAGACTCGGCCCTGTTACGAAAGGTAACGAAGGAACAGGAGTGGGTTTTTAGTCAGTAAAAGTCTGACACTATCTACCGCCCCGCCCAAGAGCGGGGGACATCATAAGATGATTTTCCCACCGGAAAAAAAAACATGTAGTAATAGTAACGTATCTATAATATAACTATAATATCTAGAAATAATTACGCTACAATCTTGGAGTCTTTACTTAGTCCTGCTTCTAAGCAAACTCCATCTCGAACACAACACCGCTTTTAATCCGGCGATATAGTAAAACACGTGGCAATCAACTAATAAAAACAAAAACGTAGTAAACGGATACATTTTCGAGAAAGCCTTTCACCACATCCATTCATTCCGAGCTTCAAGTAAACGAAACATATTTCACGTAAACGCGATCCATCTCCACCCGCGCACGTGTGTTCCGCCTATGTCTGTACCCGGCGCCATTTTACATTTTATTCAAATCTCTAATTTTTCTGATGACTTTATTCTTCTAATATATTATAGTGACTTTAATCGCTGCCCAAGTTATTAATGTCGATATTTATTAACAGATAGGTTTAGTAAAAGATTTTAATTGTTTCGTTAATGGATAACATAATTTTAAATGTCATTTCTAATGGTAAGCGATATTTGATTGTAATGGGCACTCATAAGCATGCATCATCATCATCATTTCAGCCGAAAGTTGTCCACTGTTGGACATAGGCCTCCCCCAACCCTCACCAGGTCAATTACTGGTGAATCCGATGTATGCGAGGCGCACAGGACCGGTTGTTATGGAGACACTATCTGAAACTTGGTCGGTTACAATGGACCTCAACAGAAGGCTTAAAGTCACCCGAAGGGCAATGGAAAAGGGTTATGCTAGGAGTAACCTTACGTAATTGCATCAGACATAAAGATAGCTGCTGGAGAACCAAGGTTATTGACATAGCCCGAAGAACCGCCACACTTAAGTGACAGTGGGCAGGTCATATTACTCGCAGAATAGATGGTCAATGAAGATGAAAGGTTCTGGAGTAAAGACCACGTACCGGAAGACGCAACGTTAGAAGGCCTCCCATGAGGTGGACTAAAACATTATTATAGTATAATTATACAAACATATTTGCTAACTTTCAGATCTTTCGAATGTTGAGTACCTACGACCTAAAATATTGTCTAAATACGAATGAAACTAACAAGTTACTCTCTAGAATAAGTACTTTAACAGTAGCTACAAAATCATTACTTAGGATACCAAACGGACAAAAACACATTAAAACTCTAAAAAGGCAATAAATTAAAATTTATGGGAACCGATAATCAAAACGAGTTCAAATTTATTGTAATTACATGTAAGAAAACATATAGGGTACAATTAAATTGAATTACATTTGAAATTAATTGAATTACTCCTTTAACGGACTTTCGAACGGCGATAGAGTTTTACGACATCATAATTGTATATTTTATCATTCAATTAATTGTTAATTATTAAATATAATATAAATTAAGTTACATTAGCCTTGTTTATTAAGTTCAATTAACAAATAAGAAATAATGGAATATCAAAGGGTGGTAATTAATTTATTACTTCAGGTGTATGTATTGGAATATATTGTTTTCAGTGTAGAAATAAATCGAGTAGCGAGAATGACCCTGGAACGCAAAGGGCAATTGAAACACAGGTAGGGTTTAGTTCGTAAAAGCCTGACACTCCCTCCTCCACCCAAAGCGGGAAAAGTTATATGATAATCTTTCACTTCAAAAAAGTTTACAAATAAGTTTCTTTTGTTTTTCTGCGTTTTCTAGTTTTTGTTTTAATATGAAAGTAATATGAAGTCCATAGCCATCAATATACTTACATTTAATAAAATTTTGTGACAAGATGAACAAAATATACTAAATAGAATTATCTCATATTCAATTTATCGGAAACGATCAGAAATCCAAAATGGCGTAGGTAGATCGTACTCCATATTTACGTAGGTAGGATATGAATGGTGAAAAAGCCATCACGGGCAAATTACCCAATCACCCAAATAAAAATATATCAAGCGAAATATGGAATTAATCAACTAAAAATAGCATTCCGATATCCATTCCTGAAACAATTTTAATCGTCTCTCATTAAGGGCATAGCTGCGTAACCACCGGATTTTATGGCGTCCATCTTGAATTAATAATACGTCAACAAAATGGCTGCCGGTCTGACGTTACGGACAGTAAAAATTTTTATTCATCTCATATGAAATCTTGAAAGCGTAAATTGCTTGACCGCGCTGTAATTGTTATTTTATTAATTTTCGACTTTGTTTTTTACCCTCTTTAATTGTGGGGTGACTTTACTTTATTGCGCACAATTGTGTGAGCTATCATTTAATATTTTGCGTGTGGTTTGGTATTGTATAATTTTCAACACTACGGGGTTATAATTTTTTGCGTCGTTGTCTGATTTTATTCTCTTAATTAAGTGGTTTATAGCTTTAAAGTGTCTTTATATCATTGTTTTTTTATTTGCTTCTTATACATACAACTTTTCTGTATTACTTGCACTGTTCTGCCTGCTAGGGTCGTGGGAAAATTTTTGAAGAGGAATCTCGTGGTCGGGCAACTGAAGGAACACAATTGTTGTTTTAGTTAGAAAAGTCTGACACGCCTTCACGCTCAAACCTAGTGCGTAAGAAGTCATTAGATGATTTTCTACCTTAAAAAAAACCTGAACTGTGTCTTGGAAACTCGTTGTAAAATCATTACCTCAGCCTTTCAAGTGAATTGCCCTATCACCGAATCAGAAAGGCTATTTTCTGAATTATCCTTTATTCAGTTGATTAGGTTGATAACGAAACCATCCTAGACATAACCTATTGTTTTTTTATTTGAAAAGTAATCACTGTCAAGAACAGCCGTTATTCCAGAACCATTGCTTAATATTTAACTGAAAGTCTACGGCCATTTTCCTTGTTTGAGTCCAAAGTAAAAGCGATGAGCAGAAAATAAAAAGGAACTACTTATTTGCTTTATGCAAAATTTCAGGATTCTTGGTCAACGGGAAGTACTCTAGAATTTTGGTTCCCTTGAGTGTCGAAACATACGTTTTTTGCGATATAAACAGCCATATCTTTTTTTTCCGTTAACTTAGAAGTTTGATTTTTTCACAGCTTTAAGCGACCGCAGACTTAAGTAAATGGTTTTAATTTCAACTCGATATGTCTACGCGTTCCCGAGATAACGGGTCTTGACAGACAGACAGACTGATCGACGGACAACAAAGTGATCTTATAAGGGTTCCGTTTTTTCCTTTTGAGGTTCAGTACCCTAAAAACCACACATATTTCTTCAATTTCTGTTGCTCTTTGCGTTCTAGGGCCGCGGTAACTTTTTCGGACAATCCTGTAGGCCATCCGCTTATGCCTTGGCACCCCCATTTATAAAGCATTCATAGGACAACCACCAACACGGGCTGCGTCGCCGAACCTTACTATTAAAACGTCTTTGTGTTCATGTAAATAATGCGTTTTATTGCCTAATGTCGCTGAACCAATACGTTGTGGGTATTGAGTATTGTGTTTCTATTTTTATCAGCCATTGATTCGAGGGATGTTATGAATAGGAAATTTTGGATCTAAATACGGATGCCGATATAGGAATAATTTTATACCGGTTTCAGGTACGGTTATGGATATGATATTGTTTCGGATTACCCGCTAGTTTCGAATAGTTTTGATTACGGATATTAGAATTTTAAAATCTTTGTTCGTCCCTGCTCCCATTATCTGGGATCTCTTCACTATTATGCGCCAGGACAGTGTGCACTGGGTTGTTGAATTTGGCAATTGGGCTTTCTTGAAGTCTCTCTCGATGTTAGACCACCCTAGCCAAGTTACAACCGTTTCGTTTCGATTCTCTTTTCGTCGATTGCCTCGAGTCGGCTACGCCTCCGATTTTTTTGTTCTGACGTCATCTTAACGCTCAGTCACGTGGACCTGGCTTCCATTCCCGTTTTGGGCAGTGTTTTTAGAGTTTTATAGAATTTCTCAGCACCATCGGATTTGCTTGTCTCTTTGCAAGTAACTTAAGGAAATATACCTTACTTTTTATTTTAATTCTTTAATTCTTTATTGTACACTAAAACAACTTATAAAATAGGTAGATAACAACGTTCATGTACATAGGCGAGCTTAACTCAAAGTTGAGTTTTCTTCCAGCAAACCATTGAGTGATAGAGAGAGATCACAATAGAGGGTAGGATCCAGTGTACAATTTTAAAATTATAAATAATACGAATAAAATAATACATAAATATACCTACATACATAAATACAAACATACTTATATATTATAAATATATAATATAATATATATATATACCATGTCATCGTCATGTCATGTCATGTTATATAATATAATATATATATATATGTCATGTCATGTCATGTGTTTTAAGTTTTTACAGTTCATCCTAAGCTTGTCTGGTAGATATCGCAGTCAGCGATAAGACTGCCATTGTACCCATAGAGTTTTGTTACTATTTTGGTTTACAAAATAAAGTTTATTTTATTCTTTCCTTTCGGGAAATAAAAACGTGCTATACCTACTTATAAGTACTTTTGACTTATTATAATTATATTAATTACTATTTTTTATTTAGTACTCGTAAATATATATACTAGCAGCAGAGATTTAGTACCTATGTCCATTCGATTTTATTGGCAGTTTAGTGAGGAGTTTTCAAGTTTTCACAACACTTTCCGAGAACCTATTCCATGCTAATACGACTCTATTAGGTAGAAATTGCATCAAAGGCTTCTTCCTGGATGCATAAAGCAGCAATATTCTTAATTACTTTGATCGGTAATAACATTCAGAGAATTTCCTTGACAATATGATCCGATGGGAGCCTTCTCACTGCAGGGCGAAGAATTTTCTCATAGGGAGATAGATGGAAAGAACGGCCTAGTCAATGTCTGTAATTAAAACTACCATCATCGGAAACAATCTATGTCTTAGGGATATAAAGTGATATATTATCAGCAAGGAAGTACTAATTACCCGACTACGGCAAAGCCAAAGGAGGGTTATGATTTTGACAGGCTATGTATGTGAGTATGTTCATCTGTTCTCTCATAGCTCCTAATCTACTTATCAGAACTAGATATATGAGGTATCGTTAGAACCTTCTTAATTGTCCGCTGAACATAGACTACGACGTGTCACAAAACTCGATATGGCGCCCTCTAGCAGACAAAAAGTAATGTGTATATATGTGCCGTGTTTGGTATCATTTGAAAGGGCTTCATTTGTACATTTCCAAAATATTGCTCAAATTGAAAGTGACGCTCTCTCGTGGCTAAAAAATCATGTGTTAAGAAAATGTTAAGATACATATTTACGTGTTTGATATCATTTGAAAGGGCCTCACTGGTAGGTACTTATCAAAAATATCATCGAATTGCCGTAGTCACACGTTATTAAAGTGTTTCGGTTGGTACCTATAACGTGTGACTGCGGCTTTTCTTTTCCCTGAGTCCTGAAAATCGTGGTTCATACTTTTTAGCGTCGTTTTTTTTTTGTCGTAGTCGGGTTTTAGAGATTTTAGACTTTTTTTTTTAAGGAAGTCGGTTATTTTTTTTTTCACATACGTGAAGCCGCTGGACGAAGTTAGTCTTGATATATAACATGTAACTGGAATAATACACACCCCAATTAGAAAATTGAGTTAAAAGCACTGATATTGTACTTGTAACGCACTTAGGTATTCTTTTTAAATAAATTATTTAGGTAATAATTGTAGGCAAATATAGGTAACTAGCTTCTTTCAGCGGCTTCGCCCGCGTAAAAGTAGGTTTTTCCATACAAACTTCCAACCCCCGTTTTACCTCTCTCTCTTAAGTTTGTAGGTGTTAGTTAGTTTCTGAGTTTTCGTGATTAAATCAGTGAGTTGCATTTCGCTTTTGTATATATAGAAGATATGGGTATTGACGACATTCATTTGAAAGACAATATTCAAAGCATCAGTCAATCAAATCAGTTATTGCAAACGTGTTGCACAGGAGTATTTTTTTTTTGTTTTTTTTATTATTATAATATTAGCATAGCATAGTCGGCCTTATAATGTTCCCACTGTTGGGACTCAGGCCTCCTCTCTAGGAGAGGGGATGGGCCGTAATCCACCACGCGGGCCCAGTGCGGGTTGGTGGATGTCACATGTCCTCGAATTTTTTTTGGTTCTAGGACATGCCGGTTTCCTCACGATGTTTTCCTTCACCGTTTTGAGAGCAGCGGTGATGAAATAAATTACACAAAGTAATGCGCCTGGCTGGGTTTGAACTCGCGACCTACAGCTCGTAAGTCGGGGCCGTTACCACTCGGCCACCACTGCTCTATTATAATATTTAGTTGCAATAAAATATTATAATAATAGCACCCGCCGGATTTCAACTAGTTTACAAATAAAAATACCTACCAGATTTGATATAACAGACATGAATAAAATAAGTCAGCTGTTTCATTTCTCACGGTAGCGAAGATCGTATTGACGAAGGAAATGTATTCGTGGACGAACGGCGGACGAAGCTAAGTAGCTACTTATTAAGCGTTTCTAATAGAAATGTCGCTGGTTTAATATTTACGACCAAAAGTTGCGTTTTCGTTTTATTAAGTTGATACTAATAGTGAAAGACTGCTTAAAAGAGATGTCAGTAAAATGGACAGGGCGTACTAGGGCCGATGCCAGTAAGGGCTGCCCCAAATAGCCAAATATGCCTCGTAGGCGCGGGCTTGCGGACGGCGAGTAATGGGTAGCTCGCCGTCAGACCGTTTGGTAACCGTCCGGACTGAGCCCAAGTCGTCGACGGCGCGTACTGTTCCACGCGCGCCTCAAGGCGATGTCGGCAACTGTAGGGGCCCAGCAGGGTCGGAGCCTACTAGGGTCAAGGGTCTAATTCTGAAAGGAAGACTCGGCCCTGGTACGAAAGGCAACGAAGGAACAGGAGTGGGTTTTTAGTCAGTAAAAGTCTGACACTATCTCCCGCTCCGCCCAAGAGCAGGGGATGTCATAAGATAATTTTCCAACCGAAAAAAAAGCAAGGGCTGCGGGAATGTTCGCAAGAGTTACTGTGGCCCTAGAATTCAAAGGGCTTCTGAAGGACACTGTTTGAAACTTCGCTGGGTTGAGTTTTAAACCAATTTGGCATCCAAGAATGTTTTTTTTTTGTAGATTGAGTGAAGCATGCATCAATTTCATAATCTTTAAGATCCACGTCATCCAATCACAAACTACCAAGAATTTAATTATTCCACACCCTAAGACATTTAATAATAAAAAAGAAACCATAGGAATGTCTCATTACCACAGTGCTTTTTATGTAAAGGCAGATAATAAACAATTTGAAGGCAGACAGCACGTTCGCTCAAGGAGTCTGGCTGCCATTTTAATTGGTACATATAACGATGCCACCATTTTGAAGTCGTTTGTTAAGTGTGACTAGTTATGTAATATCTTTTCATTTTGGTAAAATTCTGTAAAACTAGAACTCTTAATAATACCTAGGGTCAGTAAGAATTTTCGAGTTGTAAATATAATACTTATACAAGCTTTTATTACCCCTTTAGAATGCAAGTAACCTAATTCTAAAATTGCAATTTGTGAAAAATTTGCAAAAAAATTAACCAAAAAGGTTTTTTTTAGGTGGTACATAATCCAATGTAATGTAGGTAATTACTTATTGTTCTTGTTGTAATAACTTATTGTTCTTGTTGTAATTATTTACTGTTCTTGTTTTTTTTTTTATATAGCTTCTTTTTTTTTTAATGTGAATGTGAGAACACCGTGGACTTCGCGAATTCTTAGGTTACTTCCTATTACGACTCACTTTTTTTTTTTTAATATGATTATTTTTATTGTGCTTTTGGGTACAATATCGACTGGTCTACACTGTTCTTACATAATGTCTATTAATACTGTAATATGAAAATATTGTAAACAATCATTATTTTAAAAGAGTAACCATGGAGTTTCTTGCCGGTTCTTCTCCATAGGAAACGACCAATTTGGAACCGTGCACTAGCTTCTGACGTTTTATAAGTGCCCATGTAGGCCTATGTGAAATAAAAATTTTTGACTTTGACTTTGAATGACTTCTCGCGCTCTAGGGCGGATCAGGAGGGTGTGTTAGACTTTTACTGACTAAAACCCACTCTTATGTTCCTTCTTTGCCTTGCATTTTAAGATGCAATCAAAAAGGTTACATTTACGTTTGGCGTAACTTAAATTGATTAGATTGATTAAAAAAACTCTTTACAGAATACTTGTACCTAGATGAAATAGTAGGTATCAAAATATTGATAGTCCATTTTTTTTTCAATATTTAAAACAGACTGTATGAACAACTGATAAAGTACTGGAACACACCTTTACAAAAAGATCCTGAAACCACTTATCAAGACCAAGAAGTGAAAAACGACACTTTTAAAGTACAGTTCTTACCCTCAACCCTACAAACATACATCAAGACCGCAAAATATATTGCACGATATATCATAACCACGATATATTTCCTATATTACTTATGATGGCACGCACGGGACCCAAGATTTGAGGAAAAACGCTAAAACACAAAGGAACACAGCCTAGACGATACGATGTGGAAATATGAACTTTAAACTGTAACTACGTTATACCTGTCTACATTATTTACGTAGGTTTTTTAGAAATTAAATGTATTATAGAGGTAGATTTTTGTATGTAGCTACTTTAACCCATCATAAACAGCTTTATAATGTTCCTAATGCTGGAATTTATACCTCCTCTCTAAAAGAGGGAATATACCACCTCCCGGGCCCAGTGCAGATTGGTGGATGATAATGTCACGCTTTTTTTTAAATTTTTTGTTACTAGAACATGCTGGTTTCCTCACGATGTTTTCCTTCACCTTAATGAGAGCAGTGGTGATGAAATAAAATACTTACAAGTAATGCGCCTGGCTGGGCTTGAAGCCGCGACCTAAAACTCGTAAGTCGCGGCCGTTACCACTGAGCCACCACTACTCCTACTGAACCCATAATTGAACTTCCCACATTGTTTTTATAGTCTCTCTAGTCGACATATGCTACACGATTCTCACAATTGATTGATTTTTATATATTACTGGCTGACTCAATAAACATCGTTTTGTCAAAAAAGATTAACAGTTAACCCTAATATTGACAGCTAGGAAAAATTTCAATGTAATAAAAAAGATGTCTTACGATTTTCTGTACTATTTTTCCAATTTTCTTTTCATATGAACCTGAGACTAATAAATAGTCAAAAAAAGGATAATTCAAATTGGTCCAGTCGTTTTCGAGTGTTGCCCTTAGCTCTCATTGAGCCATTAATTTATAAAAATAGATAATAAATAAATATAAAAAAGTTAAAACTGTATTTTAATATTATACTTTAAAAAAAACTCACTAAGTTTATAAAATCCAATAGAACCCACACTCACCATGTCCAATTAAGGGTTAAAGTGAACATTTTAAGGGGCAGACAGAACGATGTTTCGAATAATATTTATTATAAACTTCGAATAATAATGTTTTTCTTGTAACTGACCAATGCATTTTCAAACGAATGACCGGTTCAACTGGCCTGTTAAGTCCACGCTTTATCTTAAAACATATGCCCAGTTAATTTATGATTATTGATTGCACTATGCCTGTTAACATCCTGTAATTATGTTAATGAATTTAATTTTATAGTTATTACATTTCCACTCTCAGGCGTAAAAGTAAATTAAGTACTTCACAACATTAATTTATAATTTTAGAATAAATAGAACTAGTATTAATTATATTTTATTTCTTTTACAGGTAAGCAGACTCATAATCTTGCAATCTTTAGGGCGAAGGGTGAGTCGACCATAAATATAATTACGTTCATTAAAGTCTATCACATTAAATTTAATGTAAATTAATGCTTTATGCCGTAAATCTGCTAGAAGCCTCGAGTTCGAATAAGACGATGATTCCGCAGGATTCACAAATAAACGACGAAACGGAGTATCTCTTAATCAAATAACGTTAACATGTGGGACATACTGCAATTAAATACTGCATGCATGTTCGTAAATCTCTTTAAATAAATTACAAAATTAAAAATAGTGATTATACGAAACGATTATTCGAAAAATAAAATCATATTTTAATTTAATAAATGAAGTCAATAAAAAATATCGAATTATATTTGAAGTTCAAAATTTAAATAAAAGCTAAATAAGTCACAACGACGTATTTAGCAAATGAGTAAATTAACTATTCCAAATGCGCATTCATAGAATATCTATTCACATTAAATTACGCTTACGTGGTTTAGTTGTTCAGTAAAAGGACAAGTTTTTGAACTTCGGCACCTAATGATATTTATATTATATTATTATCCAGTTTCATATTTCGATTTGATATCAATATTTCAATAACAATTCAACATTGATATTTTTTTCAAGTCTTAAATTTGCTGTTATTTTATACATTTAAGCCTAAATGATATTTGAAAGTCTTTGTAGAAACTAAGAGGTTATTAATTACAGAGAAATCGATATCAAAATAATCTGATTAAAAAGATAGTCTATGAAACTTTCTGTTTATATAATAAACAGAAACTTTAATTAAATCAGCTTTTCATAAATTGCAGGACAGCAGGACAGACACCTTGTTTAAGTAGAGGGAATGTGTATTGACTTGATAAATTCAAGGCGTAATTAACTTAAGACTACGAAGAAGTCAACTTTTTAAAAGGCCTTTAGGCGTCTCTAGCAACAATTGCCTTGAAGAATTTTAAAACATCTTCATTTCATCACTCTTTACCGTAAAGTATAACGAGAATGTCCTACAAAAAAGGTTAGCGAGCGTATTCTCCCCACCTAATAGAATACCTATAAATCAAAACAGCCTTTACAAACCCTTCTTAAGGTTACAGGAACACCAACAAAACAGCTCTTTCAATAGCTCTCTCACTTCGCCACCTCTATGTCTCGCCAAACCACGCGTTCTAAGATTTTAATTTGGCCACGACTGAAGCCTAGTCGTTTTAATCAGGACGGGAAGTACCACCGCGCTTGTTTAAATTTTCTATTAAATCTGTGAGACGAGTACGGGGAGACAAAGGCGACGTATCTCCGATCTATTAATAAGGCAGTTTAATTTGGAAAGCGGTAGGTGTAGCGACAGCGTAAAAGGCGAACGAAATCATTGTTTTAATGAAAATTGAGATCGGGGTTTTTGTATGCGAAAATTTTCGTGTTCATATCGCTTGGGAGCAGGGTTCTTGTGTTATTTTTGTTATAATAGACGTATTTTGTGTTAATATTGCCGTAGAATAGGCTATTTGCGTAATTTTGAGAAATGGTAGCAACATTAGGAATTGTTTGTTTTTATAGTAGATTTATATTCAGAAAGTGTAATACAAAAATGTGCGTTAGCTCAATATAAAATCTAATCTCGAGCTTTAGCCAAACGTTTCGTCAAGAAGCTACACCTACGCAATATTTGCCAAAGATTGCCAATCAGCGAAAAACACACCAAAGGGAGACAAAAGATTTGAAATAACAGTACATTCGGCGATAACGGGGTATAAATAATTCACACATCGCTCGCAGAATCAGGCCTAAAAGCTCTCAAACCAACGAGAACACATTTCACATATTTTTCGAGTATCAAAACTAATGAGAGTTATTTGGGAATTTATTTTTGATGCTTGTATTGTATTTTTTGTATTTCTTCTTCGCAAACATTTTGTTACGGCTGAGTGCCTTCTTGTAGTCCTCTTAAATATCTCGACGTTACTTGAAATATGAAATATTTTTCTTGTGTTCGTGAAATGTTAATATACTTGCTTGAATAAACCTAGATTGTTAAATGTTTTTGTGAATTTCTATTAGGTTTTGTTGCTGATTGTCACTGACTGTGATTACAAAAGGCTTCTTATTTATTGGAATTGTTTCCTAGAAATGAAATACTTTTAGAGCTATCCTTGAAATACACGAGTAAAATCAGTGAACTAAAAATAAATTGTTACCTCTACATTTTCATCTCAATATTTTTTTCACATTTTTAATTAAGATCTTCGTTGAATATTCTGCTGACCGTACCTCTCTCTGTGACAGTTCTGTACACCAACCAGATTAATGGTTATATTTAAATTTCCGTGTATTCTATGTAACTTTTTACTGTATTTCAGCCAAATTCTTTATTCAGCTTTTTTCTTGCATTGTATTTTATATTTTCCTTTCGCTGCATCTGATGTTTCCAATTACAGCTTGAGCTTGTTAGAGAAGTGTTTTATTCGAGTTATTCGAATCGTGATTATTCGAGCATGAACGTAATATTGACACAGCTTCGGCTTCATTTCTTGAAAGTGTAAAACGTAGTTTCATAGTTAGATAAGTTACATCTTTTGTCATTTATTCATGTTTTAAAAAGTTTATCGTGTTTATACCTACAATACAGAAGTTATTCCTAATGTGGAACCACGCTAGGATAATTCCTAGTGTGGTTCCACATTAGTATTGGGTCTCGTGGTTACACAAACATGTAAACTCAAATACCTACACAAGATATCCAGACCCGCAATCCAACAACAACAACAACAACTACCACAACAGCAACTGTCTGTAGGCCATTCAAACCAATTGGCCAATCACTCAATCTTTGCGTAAAACGTGGTGTGTCGTGTGATTTAAACATCGATGGAGATACATCTCTTCAACCGATTAAAGAAAAACTGTTTAAGTACTGTTTTTGGCGATACTTCAGTGTTCAGTGTCATAGTTTAGTGGCGGTTTTAATTATTCGCAAATTGATTCCTAGTGGATATTCATCATCTTTCTGCCCTTGTCCTGCTATCACTAACTCCCCTTTCTTTCATATCACTTCTCACACAATTCATCAATTTTTTCTTTGGTCTCTCTCTACCTCTCCATCTATCCACATGTAAACTCATAACTCTTTTAGTAACATGCGTTTCATCCCTCCTCTTCACATGACCATACCAAGACAAACGATTCCCTTCCACTTTCAAACTTCCTCATCACACTTATACGGTGTGACGGACACACGGATATTGTAATGTGAAATTGGTGTAGTTTTGTATCTCAAATGTCTGCACAACTGGACAATTTGAGATTCGTTAAAACAAGCGTGATCTCGGTAAAATAGCGCTGAGAATTTTATTCTAATGTTGAATACCTCAGCAAAGTTTGCCGAGAAGGTTAATTTAATACATTTACTCTTAAATACTACAAAAATATTAGAATGTGAAGAAAATAAATTTACTTATCATACGTATTCATACATGGCTTAAAGGACTTAGTATCCAAGCGACAACATTAAAAAAAAAAAGGATAGGGATAAGCAATACACAAAAAAAATCGTTCACAAAACAGTCTTGTTCATGAAAAGAATTGACCTCAAACACTTCAATACGTTTTAGACAACATTTAATGGCATCAAAAGAATCAGGACGAAAATCCTTTTACTGTTGACCTTTTCAAACGAAAATACGAAAATTCGCATCATCAACTCCGAAGGTGTTATCGAAATGAAACGAAAGCCTTCCGAAATTCCACTTCCTATAAATAAGGAACCTCTTTGTATTTCCCTTTAAATCACACCTTTCAATTTCGCCCCAACTCACCCTGTGGTTGTCGAAGGGAATTAATTTTAATTACTATCTCCCCACTCTCCTCATCCCCTTCCTTGTCTTCCAAGAGACAATGTTTTGTAGCAATGTTTATGTTGACACGTTTTTGTCTGAATGGAATAAGTTGTCAATCAAAGTCTGTATCTTAGAATGTTAGATTATAGGTTTTTTAGGGTTCCGTACCTCAACGGAAAAAAAACGGAACCCTTATAGGATCACTTTGTTGTCTGTCCGTCTGTCTGTCTGTCTGTCTTTTAAGACCTTTTATCTCGGGATCGCGTAGAGGTATCTAGTTGAAATTAAAACCATATACGGTCTGCGGTCCCTTGAAGCTGTGAAAAAATCAAACGTCTAAATAAACGAAAAAAAAAAATACATTGAAGGACTGGAACAATTTGCCTGCTGCGGTCTTCCCGTCCGATTATAATTTAGGAGTCTTTAAGGCTAGAGTGAATAGGCTCTTAATAAATTGCATCACTGCTTACCATCAGGTGGGATCGCAGTCAAGCACTGGTTTACATTATATAAAAAAAGCATTAATATTTTTTTAGCGTAGGTAGAAGCAGTTACGGAAAAATATATCCCTAAAAAAACGGATTACATTAATCGTTTTATTATATCTTTATATAACAACACTGATGCCAATCGTTTGGTTATATAAATTACTAGCTTCTACCAGTGGTTTTGCCCGCGTGAAAGTAGGATTCTCTATTAAAATTTTGGAACCCCGTTTCACCCTCTTAAGGGTGACCCCTTCGTGGAAAGTCCTTTCTTAAGGCATGCCTACGTCATAATAACTATCAGTGTGCCAATTTTCAGCGGGAAATATTCATTGATTTCACCTGTGTATTGATAGATCAGTCAGTTAGTAACAATTTCGGTTATATATCGACGCTAGAAAGGCAAAAATTACTAAGCGACATTATGTAAACTTTACAGGAGAGCGATTTGAAATTAAATTTTTTAGTTGAAAATGACGAAATAGTTGGATTTAGATATTATTAACATCATGGTAATAGTATCTAAATTCGACTTTTTTTCACAAACACTTAGTTTTCTAAAAATTTTAACTTTACATCGCTCTCCTGTAAAGTTTACTCAATGTCGCTTGGTAATTTTTGCCTTTGTAGCGTCGAATATGTATATAGATTACAAATTTATTAATAATATAATGTGCTATGAGTCTATTGCCAATAAAACAGAGCCAAGGCCCATAAAATCCAAAAATTATTCACTTTGACCACACACATTACCCGGTCAATCTGGACATTACCCAAAACCTACAATAATTCTAATCTGCGTAGTAAGTCACAATCGCCTGCTGTAGGCAATCTAGTGGCCCATAAATCATACGTTTCTTTAAGTTTTATATACTCACGGTTTATGTATAACTGTGTTAGTTGTGCTTAATCTCTGTTTAAGCGAGTACGGGAACACGCCAAAGGAACATTAATATTAGAACTTAGTAAAGTATAATTGGGATTGGTGTTTTTGATAGGCGACAGCGATTTTGAACTGTATTTTATTATAATTGATAAGCTTGCGGTTGACCACTATCTCACCTGATGGAAAGCGATGATGTGGTCAACGATGGAGTACGCTTGCCTATAACTTAAAAGCAACCTATTTACTCGTTTTTGTTTTGGTGGGAAAATCATCTAATGAAAAATCCCGTTGGGCGGAGCGGAAGATAGTGTCAGACTTTTACTGACTAAAAACCCACTCCTGTTCCTTCGTTGCCTTCGTCCCAGGGCCCCGGGTTTCGTTTTCACACTACCCATGGCCCCAGTAGGCTTCGACCATGCTGGGCCGCGGTTTGGTGACATCTCCTTGAGGCACGCGTGGAACAGTACGCGCCGTCGACGACTTGGGCACGGTCCGGACGGTTACCGGAGGTCGAACAGCGAACTACCCATTGTTCGCCGTCCACAAGCCCGCGTCTATGGTGGCCGGAAATCGGGGTCGGAATCCCGGCGGCGGTTGTGGCGTGAGGACCGTTGCCTCACGCGATCGGTCGCCTCCTTTGCTAGCATTACTGCTTCGCAGAAGAAGGCGACCGCCTACCACTCCTCCTCGCTCCGGACCATGGCCTGTACTAAGGCCCGGTGCGAGAGATCGCCGCTATACTTATTCACTCTTGACTTAAAAACTCCTAGGTTGTAGCTATCAGGAAATAAGAGACTCCGGCAGGGAATTCCACTCTTTAGCTGTTACCCCTAGATAGCTCCAGCACATTGTGTTATCGTAAAATTGTTCTTAATATTTTATCTTCTAAAATACTCCAATACATTCTGAATAATTAATTTGGCAAGAAATTTACTGTATTTGAAGTGATCTGTTAATATACTATCAAGAGATTGCACTCCTGCACGTTTGTCACAGTCTTACACTGTTTGCCATTTTTCGGTGACATATAAATATATATTTATTTAATACTTTATGCGTATAAAGTTACAGAGGCGGACTTAATGCCTTAGATAAATATTTAGTATATTTCTTATTTATTTCCAACATAAGTTTCAGAAAAAAAAAATTAAAAACGAGAAAAATCGCAATTTTGTTTTTCTTTCATGACTTGAAACGCCCCCTAATCACGATAACATAAGAAATCGCTGAAAAACTAAATCGATGTATAGGCGATAGTGAAGTCTAATTTATGCAAAGCGTAATTTTCATTTTGTTTTCTTTCCCTCTACGAATTTATTTAACTTTATCGCTACTTAAAAGTTAATGACTAGAAGCTTGTAAATTATACTGGTTATTAAAAGTTTATATTCATAGTAGTCCTTATATCTTAATCTATAAAATATACACATTAAAAACCAAAGTCCTTCACCGCGTCCGTCTGTTCGCGATAAACTCAAAAATTGCTGAACTGACTTTCATACAGTTTTCACCTATAGCATAGCATAGTCGGCCTTATAATGTTCCCGCTGTTGGGAGTCAAGCCTCCTCTCTAGGAGAGGAAATAGGCCGTAATCCACCACGTGGGCCCAGTGCGGGTTGGTGGATTTCACATGTCTTCGAATTTTTGGTTCTGGACATGCCGGTTTCGTCACGATGTTTTCCTTCACCGTTTTGAGAGCAGTGATGATGAAATATACTACACAAAGTAATGCGCCTGGCTGGGTTTGAACCCACGACCTACAACTCCGTAAGTCGGGGCCATTACCACTCGACCACCACTGCTCTCGTTTCCACCTATAGACAGAGTGATTCATGAGGAAGATTTAAGTGTTAAAGTACATGCATCTTATAGTAGAGAAAAACTGAGAATTTCCGTGCAAAGCTGGAGCGAATTGCAAATTATTTTAAGAGTTAGTTGTAGAGTCATCGGCCAATAGTCGGCCACATCATCGCTTACCATCAGGTGAGATAGTGGTCAAACGCGAGCCTATCAGTAATAAAAAATCTTTTCCCAAACTTGTATTAGTGTTAATTTGTTTTCACTGAAACTAATCAACACTGATGTTATTGCTGTTATGTTAGCAGCACAAAAACGGCTTTTATTTATTATGATCATAAAAACAAATCTAAATATCCCCCTGGGTTCTAAAGGCGTATAGCACAATGCCTAAAATGTTCTATACGCCCTTTTAGCCCAGACAGTCAGAAAACCCCTTAAACAGAAAGAGACAGGTGCACCGAAAGAGAACTAAGTCGGTATTATATATACATTTTTTAGTATTGTTGAAAGAGCTGCCGCAACCTTGAATCGTAAAAGGCAACTGAAGGAACACAGGTGAGTTTTAGTCAGTAAAGTCTGACAATCCCTCTCGCTCCAACCAGAGCGGGAGAAGTTATTCGATGACTTCAAAACTTGTGATTTGATGATTTGTTTATTTATTATTTTTGTATTATGTAATGTAATTATTGTGTTTTATTAATTAATTCAAAATTTGAGGCAATTTTATTTATTTATTATTAATCACTAGTCTTATTAGTTAATGTAAATTGTGTCATGTATAGTGTTGTGTTATTTAATGATATGGGTGTAACTTACCTGAATAAAGATTATTATTATTATTATTAAAACCACTGAAAAAAAGGCCAATATAAATCTAGGTCTTATATTAGCCTTACCTTCATTCCAATATAGAACTTCTAAGGAATAATAAGATCACCTTGATTTATCCCAATCGCCCAAGGCAATTTCCGGGAGAGTTCCCTACGGAATTCCTAGGATGAAATCTCAGATGAAATTAAGTCATTTCTCCTTTTATCTTTGTCTATTTCTAGATTCGTAAACCAAATACATCTCTATATAAACCACTTTAGTTTCTGAAATCATGTCTGTTTTCTCTAAAAGGTCATTCCACTTTAATTATAATAACAGTCCATCTAGTCCCAAACTAAGCAGAGCTTGTGCTATGAGTACTAGACAACTGATAAACATACTTATTTTATTTCTAAATACATGTAATACATGACATGTTATAGATAAATTACACCCAGACACTAAACAAATGAACGAGCTCATCACATAAACATTTGTCTTAGATGGGAATCGAAACCTTGCCCTATACCAACAGGCCAGTCATCAATTAATCTATATTATATAAAAGGAGAAACTGACTGACTGACCTATCAACGCACAGCTAAAACTAATGGGTTTCATGACGTAAGCAAGCACTAAGAGAGGTTTTTCAAAATTCACCCCCTAAAGGGATGAAACGGGGGACCAAAGATTGAATGGAGGAATCTATTTTTACGCAGGTTAAGCCGCTGGCAGCAGCTAGACATTTACTAAAATCTAATAAAGATTATATTTAAATACCATGTCCTTTGCAACGGTTACTTTCCATCAGAAACACTACATTTTTCATTGTATTTCAGATTAGGAAGGAAAGTTTACAAAATACCCGAAACTCACGACCCATTTAAATTAGCATAGCATAAGTCTAAGCGTCTGTATGTGCCCGGAAATTATGAATTCAAACCTTTTACCCCGGGATTCTAACTAAATACATTAGCTATTTAGTAGCCGACTTAACCCTTGCACTGGCGAGCTGTCTGCTTAATTTGGCATGAAAACACGCAAACAGGTCCTGCGTAGAGGGTTGACTCACTGGATGAGACTTGGACTAGTGAGGAAATATATTTTGAGCGTAGCTGCAGAAATTACCCGTGGTCATTTACTAAGTGGCCTGCAATATGCGAGTCTGACACAAAAAGAGGGGTGTTGTAAATGTGACCGCTATGTGTGTTTGTCTGTCTGTACCTCTTAAACGGGTAAACCGATTTGGGTTTTTTATTTTTATTTGTAAGCATGTTTTCTAACAATGGTTCATAGACATGTTTTATCAAAATCGGTTCGACCATTTATAAAATATGGGGGGACGGGGTGAAAGTGGGAATGAACTACCGAATGTTTGCTAATATGGCTTAGTTCAAAGTATATAAGATGTACCTTATGTTTTGTACACTTGTAAATAACTATCGTTTCCTTCCTATTTATTTTACAAAAGTTCCTTACACACTAATACTCCTCGTCATAATATTGAGAGCTGCAATTGCAGTCCTAAAAGTCTTACTTATAAAGTCTTAAATAGGCCATTCCCCAACTAAAATGCAGCCGTGTTTGTCAATGACAATACTTTGTATTCACATCCGAAACAGTCGTGCGTGTAAGTTAACAAGACAAGACAATTGACCTTATTTTCCTGTCACTTTCTTACCGTAACATTTCCGACCTCCAACCTTTTTCCATGAGGAAAAATCACGCCAAGATAAAACTCCCTGCATAATATGGGACACGTATCTTATTCGCAGTGGCATTTCTAGTGGACCATTACTCTTGGAAGGAGCACTAAATATGTTGATTCGGCTATTTATTCTTAGTTGCTTCTAACCATCTGCTTTTGTTTTACTAACGAGAAACCTCTTTGTTTCCTACCACTATATTATGAACTGAGGAAACAGATAGTTTTGGGTTAGCCATTAGTCTAGAAATGGTTGGATCTAAAAAGCTGGGTTCTGATTTGCTATTCAGTCCATTTTGGAAACTATGTCGATTCAATAAGTAGTTGAATTACAATTCAGTCTATCGCTGAACAAAGCTCTCTCAAGTCAAAGTCTAGTTTATTATTTATATTTAATTGGTTTTCGATTTTCAAATTCAACATTGACGTTATTAGTTTGTCAGTTTTGTGGTTGACGCATCATTTACCATCACATCAACTTAACAATTCAGGGTCATGTGCTTAATTATTATTTATGATATTTTGGGATCCCCTGCTTAATCTCCCCATGCTTCGCTATTATCCATACCAAGTCATCCATCACGACCAACTTTTAATTTGGCATTACCAACACTGATATTGGAATTATGGTCGGCCATTTTGATTAACCGTTTGACAATAAAATAGCGGAATTCGAAACACAATTAATACATCGAATAGTTTTCGATGCAGACTTCACAATTCCTGTATTGATGGTAGCTATTAATATTAAAATTTCTGGTTAACACGGTCCGTAGTGAATGTATTGCTGTTCATAAAACTGATATGATTCTGTATGAGTTATTTTGTTGGTATGGTTTTTGTTTGATGTTTTTTTTTTTGACCTTTGAACTTATAAAGGTTTTTTTTTTATGGATACAACCTATGTGAGTATTAGTGGTCACTCTTCTGAGATTCCTTAATCTATCTGTCGAGTTATTATAAGTTTGCATTTAGTCAGTTTTCTCTGTGATAGATCAATTTTTAAAAAAAATATAATATTAACTAGTGCTTGACGGCGATCCCACGTGATAGTAAGCAGTGATGCAATCGTTGATGTTGAGGCACACCTAAATTATAATCGGAAGGGAAGGCTGCAGCATTATAATAGCATAACTGAATAAGCTTGAATGTAGTATTCATATTCGCTTGTATGGCAACTACTCGTCAAACCAAACAAGAAAAGCAGTTAACAGACCCATGAATAACAAATTAACAGACATTCAGAACACATACAAATTAAATCTTATACAACACACAAGTAACCTGGAGAAAACCTACGCGAATGTAATAAAGACCGAGTGTGAGACCGAGTGAAATTGGCGCCACTTGACATATCGGGAATGAACTACTGGAGCTACGTGCAACCGGTAGTTAAGTCGGCGGTGATTAACATGCTGGGACTGAGTAATGCCTTGTATACCCGGAAGGTACTATGAAAGGTAATGCTTACATTAGAATAATTTTACAATGGTGAAACTGGGTAGATACCATTTTAATACAGTGCTAATACACAAGTCATAATCAGAACACGTTTAGTAGATCAAGAACTTGTAAATATAGAAGTAAATATTAAAGCAAAGGGCGTCCTGACTACAATTTCAGATTATCGTTATGTGATAGTTAAGCATGATGTTTAAACTAATCTATGTGAAGCAGTGGTTCATAATATAAGATCATTATATAGATTAAGACGAATTTGGAACACCAGTATTGAACCTATTCCATTCATACATGAATGGCTTTAAAGTTCAGAGCGATTCAATAGACCTAAATCTAGATTTAGACCTAAAAAAGATCGACTTTCAACAGTTGATCGACCAGAGATATTCAAATGTAAAGGGCGTATCACAAAACATTCAGAAACTATAATCATTAAACAATATTTTAGAAATAGATATTCCACAAACGGAAAATATTCACGATCAGCATTGTACGCCAAATCAAAAGAAAGATCTAGAAATAACACACACCCCAGCAACGCCAAAAGGCGAAAATAGCTAAATTGAATTTCCACATATCCAAATCGTATAATGTCATTATATTACCGATGGTAGCTCCTAACTCGAGAAATTCAAGTCTATATTTGCCAGTATTGAATTTACTTGCAATTCGTATAGTAGCGTTTTAAAGTGCACTCTGATTTATGAAAATATCTTTGGAGCTGGTATTGGCAGTGTTATTAATATTTTTGAAGTGAAAGTTGATATCAGTATGTCATCATTAATATCTATAGATTCTACAATGGTAGCTTTAATATTATGTTTTTTTTTCAATTAACTTCTTGTTTTATGTTATGACGATGAAAAAGAAATATATTTTTAGTTACATTTAAAAATACTAACTATAATTACAATAAAATAAATAATAAATGGTAGCTTTGAATAAAGTACACAATAATTACACTTTCAGATTTTATGGTGTAGAAACAAAATTCAACACAACTAGGTAACTTCATTTTATCTTTTCAATATATTTCTCATTGATTGATTTGGAAGTAAAAAATATTGTTTACCTTCAAATTTCTCTTCAAAAAATAACGCTACGAAAGTATCCTAGCCTTATAATGTCATCTGCAATTGATTATAAAAGATTTTATGTCCAAATCGAATTTGCTTTCCATTCCAAAATTTCAACCGCCTTATCCATCATCCAAGATTTATTTTAAGTGGTGTAAGGGGTTCAAATGTCTTACCTATTGATTTTGTGGAAATAGCGGCACGTCTCAACGATTCACGGGCATTGCCGAGGGAATACCGTTCGTTGGAAAAGAGACGCCTTGGCGCGACTTTGGTTGTCTTTTTAACGTGTCAAGATCTATGTTAGGCTAATGTTTTTAGGATTCTTGTAGTTTTGTGTCTGGAATACGAATTTTGTAGTGAATGAATTGTAATATTAAAGTATCATATTAATAACGACCACGTACCGGAAGACGCAGCGTTGAAAGGCCTCCCACAAGGTGGACCGATGACCTGGTAGGGGTTACGGGAATCCAATGAATGCAAGACGCACAGGATCGCTCGTTATGGCGTCTCATGGGGGAGGCATATGTCCAACAGTAGGACGTCTTTTGGGCTGAAATGATGATGATAACGATGATATTAGTAATAGATAGAATGGCTGTGGATATGCCATCTAAAATGTTTTGATAACAAGAAAGAAAGGGACATTATATGACATGTAAATCTAAGCAAAGAATTCCAAGATTTTTGCTAGACTAAGAATTTGTTGGGCATGGCGTAACAGACTCGAAATGATCTCTTTTCTAAAATATTTTCTCTCGAAACCATCTCAATGCCTGTAGAATTTACCAATTCAAAACTCGATACGACTGTGTGTAGGAACAGAGCCTCTATTTTATTTTTACGGTCTTGTGTATCGGCTGAAGCTTTACTAAGAGCTATATTTTAGTTTCTACTGCTCAATTTCCCTATATATGAGTTCCTGTTGCATTTTACAAAGGTTTCCCTATGTATTATTTAAATGTGTGTAGTAATATTGTAGGCAGGCTTTTCTAAACATTCTCATAAACATATTCCTTATCTTTACCATTTTTGTCTTTTATGTCGATAGTAAAAGGACTTTCATCACATTACGTGGTTAATATAACAGCTACTTAAGCATTATGTATATCAATAAATAAGGCAAAAGCATGGAGGTTGCCAATAACATTAATGAAATTACCAATCTGTCTAGCAGTACTGATTTTAGCAATAACTTCCTTAGAACAGTGTTGTTTGCGGAAAATGTCCACTTCAGCATTGAAATTTTACGATCTGATATGATATGCATACGATTAACCTACAATCCGATTTTATTCCACTACGAGTGCACTAGTTATTAGATATAGTACATTAGATATTCGTACCAGAACGATAAAAAATTGAGTTTTAGAGAGGAGTTGCAGACAAAAGCCAGTGGTTTAATATAAATGTTGCCAGCTCGATGGCATGTGAAAATTTTGTTGTATGTAAAATTCACCGCGACTCTTGTTTTGAACTGGTGACCCAGTTTTGAGAACGTTGTCTGTTTCGACCATCGCTAGTTGCCTTTTTTGGAACATTGGGTATTACATTGTTCATCCTGGATATTGGATGAAACTGTTGCTGGGCTGTCTCATCTATCTATCGAATCGGTGAATGGAAATATAGCAGAATTCAAAACCCACGAAATGATTTTCTTTGTTGAAATTTTCGAAAACTTGAAACTTTTTTATGACTTTATCAGGATTACTCCATATATCAACGGACACAAAATAATAGAAGTAACAAAAACTGACACGCCTTAAACCCATCTAACTCTACTGAAAGCAAACGAAGCAGAAAATAACTAACCAGAAGACTTCAAGACAATACTAATAACCCGATTCCCAGACCATAAACTAGTTTCCGAGTACATGAAACGTCAGCCTCCCAGCCAGATCAACGCACTCGGCACGGTCCCCTGAGGCACACCCGCATTCTATCACCCGGCGAATTAACTCGCTTTCTGTTTCAAGTATCTGATTGTATTAAGGACTGATATGCTTTGTTTTAGAGCAGTGGTGGCCGAGTGGTAACGGCCCCGACTTAAGAGTTGTAGGTTGCGGGTTCAAACCCAGCCAGGCGCATTACCTACTTTGCGTAATTTATTTCATCACCACTGCTCTCAAAACGGTGAATTCCTTCATCAACTTCATCAACATCGTGAGGAAACCGGCATGTCCTAGAACCAAAAATTCTTAGACATATGACATCCACCAACCCGCACTGGTCCCGCGTGGTGGATTACAGCCCATTCCCTCTCCTAGAGAGGAGGAGAGGGAATGGGTCCTGAGTTCCAACAGTGGGAACATTGTAAGGCTGACTATGCTATGCTGTGTGCTTTGTTTTAATTTCTTTAGTGTTTCAATGGTTTTACGAATTAGAAGTTGGAGTTATTTTACTTGAGATAAGAGCAAAGGTGGTCCAGAGTTAGCGGCCCTGATATTCGAGTTGTACGTCGTAAGTTCAAATTTAGGCACCCAATTTACTTTGTGTTATTTAGTTCATCACTACTGCTCTCAAAATGTTGAAGAAAAATATGAGAAAACCAGCAAGTCCTAGAACGAAAAATTCGAAGACATGTAACATCTACCAAGCTGCGCTTGACTTGTGTTATGGATTGCGATTCTATTAGTAGGAACATCATAAGGTTGATTGTGCTATGTGTTTTCATTTTGGTATTCAAACTTATTCTGCTTTTTAACCGAGTGCAAAAAAGTAGGAGGTTCTCAATTCGGTTGTATTTTTTTTTATGTTTGTTACCTCAGAACTCCATCGTTTATGGAACGATATGCAATTTTTTTTTTTTCACCTAAAAGATATGCTTTCATATTGGTCCCATTTTTTCCAAAATCCAGTTTTGATGATGGGATCCATGAGGAATCGAGGGAACTCCTCAAATATTCTGGGTATTTTCATCGAGAAATTAAACATTTACAGTCAAAAAGTAACATTTGATGAAGTGGAACTGATAAAAAGGACCAGAAATGGCCAACGGAACTTCACCCTCACATAAATATCACAATGAAAAAAGTTAAGTAACTATGACAATACAAATAAATAAATGGTTTTGAATAGTTATGTTGAAAATGGTATCATTAAAGTGATCTGATGATGATGATGGAGCCGGGAGGTGGATGGGAACTTCATAATAAAAAAATATGTATCCTATATATTGCTAGCATCAACTAGCACACAAGGAGCTTAACACTAAACTTTAGTGAAAAGAAAAGAAAAGTTTAGTGTCCGCTGTCACTAGTGTCACTTGTAAAAATACAACAATAGAAAAATACAGACTCTAGTGACAGCAGCTAAACGCGATTATGCGTGCCAAACGTTAAAACGCGATTAGTTTCATTGGTGAATTCCGCCCTTAATCAGCTTGTATATTGTCTAAAAGAAATGAAACTGCTTATTCCAAACACTTTATCCCAGATAAATAATATCAATTTAGGTAATTCTCCCAGTTAATCTTTAACAAGTTACCAACGTCAATCACATCCAGTAATCCTATCGTCGGCATCGTGATCACCGCAAGGATACTCCTAGGGTCAGTTAACAATAGACCACGGGGTTTCCATGACTGTTTTGTTAAGGCCCGCATGCACAGACTAGGGGGACTTACGACCGCTGTTTGGGTTTCGGGGTTAGATATGGTTCAAAACTGAGATTAACTACACTGTCTAGGTTCGTCCGTCTGTATGAAAGGGATTAAATTCTCGTATTGAAACAAGAATGTGGTTTTCAATTACCTTATTCAAGTCTACATGTCCTTGTTCAAGTAATGGAGTTTGCAACTTTAATTCTGCTAATGATTCAACGAGTATGAGGCAAATTATTTCTGAATTATCTTTAAGTAGATTAATAAATCTTTCGACATAATCAATCATTTGGTTTTCTGTCGCAAGCGTCGTTACTGAAATCTATTTAAATCTGCTGTTTCTTGTACTTAATTGATAACTTTAATGACATCTAAAATATCATTTGTAATGGATTTTGTATTTTCAATTTGAGTCTAACGTCTTGTTGGGTTATCATTTATTAAGATGTTGATGTTAATGAAGATTTGCAAATGTTTTGGTCAAATAACAAAAAGCCATTATCCAACCAAATATTACAAGGCTATTATTTATTTACAAGCACTTGTACCACGTTACGGAGAAAATCCAAGGTGTTGCACAATAGAAACTTACAAACTAAAAAAATACATTAAATAAAAACCATAATAACACATGAAGAATAAAAAGAATGTAATTAACAAAGTATTATTAAATTACTAGATGCTCGCGTGATAGTAGAAGGTTCCTTTTAGCCGTTACAGAGTGGAGGAGTAATAAAAATACACACAATCTTTTGGCCTTTGTAATGTTAATGTGATTATCTTATTAAAACTAATGATCCAAAATATGGCGTCAAAAAACTCCTCCGTATCGCTGACAACTGGTAATATGTGCAAAAGACTGGCGGCATTACCACGCCGTATAGAAATGCTTATCCTCTGTCCAAGGTAAAAGCCATCACACGACGATAGATTACACGAAGTGTCGCTAAGCATTAATAACCCAGATAATAAAGCATCTTATTTTACATGATGCATTACCTTTTATCCAACCTTTAAAATCGATCGCATCAGAAATTATAACGTAACATAAAACAAGTTCCCTTATAAATCTGATACAGGAATAACTTCAGATGATACAGATACCGATTTCTACATAAATTATCTCTCCATGGCTTTTATTCCTCCAATGGCTCGTAAAGGTAAGGGTTATTAGGCTTCCGACATCGAAACGACTATCTAAGTATATCTTACGAGACAGAAATTTCATGAATAGGACATATTTAATATTGAAGAGCTCTAAAATTCTTATTGCTTTGTTGAACCTTTTCTTACCTGCTATATTCTGACATGATAATAGCACAATTATGTATTTTGCTATTGTAAAGTATCCTCATAAAATACCATTTTATTACATACAGATCTTCTTCATCAACATTTCCTGACCTATTGACTTTTGCAATATCTTCGGATTTTAATTCACTGAGAAGGGTCAGGTAGGTCAATATATTTTTGTATTCAGTACCTAAAACACAGCACACTATTGTTTATTATTATTTCGTAGTCCGTACTGTCTCACTGCTGGGTAAATCTCCCTCTATTCCTTCCAAAGATCACGATATTTCGTTTATTCTTTCCAATTCTCAAGGCTGACATTTAAGTCGTTCTGCCATCATATTACCCCATAGCAAAACAATATTAGACAAAGTGCCAGTCAACATTGAAAGTAACTTGAAAAATACATACGAAAGCAAAAGAATGCAACCACCGCACTGCGTGCCACCGGCTCGTTCAAAATTATAAGGTACAACCAATTAGTTGGTCGGTTCCATTAGAACATAAACTTGCTGAGATTGTGGTTCAACTTAATAGCTTTAAGTATAAGGGATCGCAGCCATTGAGCGAATTACACTAATATTAACAGCTCCTTAACTTGCTTAGATCAGTTTACTACACCATAATAAGACGGCTTAGCAAAAATTGCTCGGGAAAAGTACGTTAACCTATTAGGAAGCTACACTGGAGTTAATATGGCGTTTGTATGGAAATTTTACACTGAGGTAAATTCATCACCTTTTCTTATTTGTCGAGTAGCCTCACAATCTAAATCTTCATTACATATAGAACAAAAACTAAACTTACAAAATGCTTCCTGGGGCATCTTAATACCTCTAATGAGGGAGCAGATATAAACAACTATTAGCATCTGTTAAATGAAAGCGTTTATCAGAATTTACCGTTTCCCGATACAAGCGAGCCCCTAAATGTTTGGCTATTTCAAATCAGATATAACCGGCGCGAACCAGTTTGGGGCGGACGAAACTGGATCACAACCGGGACGGACTGGACGAAACCAGATTAATTCGGTAAACTAACTCGCATGGTTTCGCTGATTTAGAAACTTGTTTGTTCCTTAAGACGGCCGCAGAGGGTCCTATAGAGTTTCTCTTCAAGTTTAATGGAAACTAATTCTAGATAACATCGTCCTTTTGTATCTAGCTTTATCAGATGTCTGTAGGTAAATATTTGGTTAACTTTGGGAATTCTTGAACCCTTTCAATTTGATTATTATGACTGGCTGGGTTCAAGGCCTTGGATTCTGATATTATTAAGGTTGTTTGATAAGACACTGTCAGATCTGATATTATTGCTTTACTAAGAAATAAGGCAACTTGTTATTTAACGAAATGGTTACAAGAATAAAATTGGAATAATGGGTTAACCCAAATCTTTTAGGAAAATGGTTTTGGTATTGTATGTTCAATTAAGCAAAGCAATTTTCAAACTATTTGCTCCTTTTGTTCTCCACATTTTGTGAGTATACAACATTGATTTTAGTATATGCAAAACCTGAAATACGTCTCTAGTATTTTTATGTAAAGAATCTGTGAACAAAATTTCATAAGTGTATTATGAAAAATCGCAAAGTTATAATCTTGTTATGTTACCTGGTTGTCCGCACAAATACATGGTCACCGGGCCATCCGGGCGACTATAGGGATGTTTAGCTCCCAGCCGTAACCTGTATTGTACTTAGTGTCGGCGGTGTCCAACTTTTGACCATTTCTATATTTTTTTTGGGAAAAAATATAACATGGTGTAAAAATTATTGGAATCGATTCAGTTACTGATTCTGAACAAACTATATTCAGGTTTAGCATTTACTAAAAATAATGTTGGGTAATGTTTGTTTCGTTTAGTTTTCTTTTAGTATCATTATTATTTGATACTATCACCGCGTCGCTCTTCTAGCTCTCTCATCTGAACCTTATGTAACATATATAGGTAAGTTCAAAAACTATAACAACCATCACTAATGTAATTTAAACCTCGTATTTACCATCAACAACATTCACAGTCATCCAACTTCCACAGATATAACTACTGAAATATTTCGAAACAACTGAAATATACAAAGTTGTGCTCTGAAAACAGGATCTCATACTGAATGGACAGTAAACATCCGAGGAGTAGTTCAAAAGACTTTGCAGGTACAGTCGGCACAATAAACAAGTGAAATAACAGATACATATTATATACCTACCACGCAACTTATGTCCGCAACTTATTTATGTGTCTTAGTCAGCTTTAAACTTTGTATCGCCGGTTTTAAATTATACATTTATGTTTTTAAAAGGAAGCTGTGTTTCGTATTGCGTGATCAACAGTCTTTAGTGCTCTTGAGTTGTTTTTGTACAAAAGTTTGTTATGATTTAATCCTTGTCGTTTCCAATTTGTTATGTTCGATTTGATGTTTTATATTTGTGTCATGGTGATTGGAATGAAAGGAAGCCATTCGTTTTAACCGTTTAGATTGTTAATCATAAACGAGGTTTAATTGCAGGATACGTAGGTATTGATTATGTTGATCTAGTACCTTGTATTAGGAAACATTTAATAAGCTTTGTATTGCTTTTGTCATTATTCTGGATTTATTATCTACTACTGTAATTTTATAGTTGCAGTTCCTATTTAAATATTAATTTAATTAAAGGTTAGTTACCGCGAATTTGTCTCACACATGTCAAGCGGTCACAAGCAACGTTGTTCGACTGTACTACAGTACCTACAGTATTGTACAAAATTTTCCGTGCGAAAATATACTCAGTAGAGATACACTTAGTTCCAGTTTGTCTAGTTCGTGGTCTTAGTGTTGTGTAACACGGTTTTAATGTCTTCTCAACCTGAAAAAGTTTTGATTTTGATGTAACTGTTGTGGTATGCTCTTTTTATGTTTAGTGGCCTTGTTTTGTATTTTCATTTATCATTTATGATTGCTGATGGTTTTATCAGTTCTTACTCTTCATATTGTATTGCTACTTGGTTCATCATTTTTTTTACCCAAAAATTGACTGGTAGAGAATGCCATCTTGACTGTTTTAATTAAGTCCGCCTATGTAAGTACCATTACTGTACATGAAGTTTAAATAAATGAATCTTTGATAGTCTTTCAATACTCATCAGTACTGTCGCAAACAAGACTTTGTTCTGCAAAAAAATATGATTTCTGCATTAAAATCTCTCTCTCTCTCTGTGTTTTAAATTTCAATGCATTTCTATGGTACGATTGTAGTTTAAATTGAATTAGTTTCGAAGATAGTCTCAACTAAATTCATAATTTTAGACATGTAAACTATTGTAGCTATAAACTATTTAGTTTCAGATCATAACTCATCTCCATCATCATTTGCTCGTAAAACTTCACCAGAATTTCAAGACTTCACAAATATAAATCACGATTCAAAAGCAACTGAGTTTATACACTCGAACTCACTTGCAAGCTAGAGAAATCGTCCACCCGTAAATTAATACATCACTGTGTACTACTAATTAGCTGTGTAATCTTCAAAGGGGCCGCTATGTACTTAAGTACACAGGTTTCTGTACACAAATTGTGTGTACAGGTACGTTTAGATGACAGATTGTGTTTAGATTGCAAGTAAGCTTTATATGAGTAATTTTGGTTGAAGAATTGATTTGGCTGTATAGTGTATAGCTTTGCAATTTGCCCTTTGCATTTTGAAAAATGTTTTTGCAAAGTTTGCGTAGTATACTAGAATTAGTGAACCTTCAAAACCACATCTGCTAAAACCGGCGTTTTATTTTTCCGAGTGTTTAGTGGCAGTTTTAAATATTCACAAATTGATTCCTTGTTAATATTGTGATATAAAATTGGTATAGTTTTGTATCTAAAGTAACTACACAACTATTTAATATGTAGAATCATTGAAACAGCCGCGATTTCGGTGAAATGGAGTTGCGAATGTTATTGTAGTATTGAACTACGTAACGGAAGCTTGCTGACTTGATGCGTTTGTTGCCAAATACTGCAAAAACACTAAAACATCCATGCATGGCCAAGTGATTTTTTTATTATTATTACTATATTCGCACTTGAGCATTATCTCAACTGATGATAAGCGATGATGTAGTCGATTGAGCATGCTTGTCTTTACCTATTCACTCTTGACTTAAAGACCGCCGGGTTTTAGTTATCAGGACACTCAGACTCTGAAGTTTTATGCCTAGGGGTTGGATATTCACCATGTACCTGTGGACATTCGCCATATGTCTGAGGGTTTGAAAATAGAACAGGCTTAGCAGGTTCTGTAAAAGTGCAAAACCTGTGAAAAAATATTCTAGAACCTCAGATGAACATTAACTTGCATTCAGCAATAAAATCGGCCAATCCCTTTCAACCGACAACTTGATGTTTAATTAAATAATACAGACTGCAATATTTACGAAAGCAAATTGAAAAGTAAATAACATTTCATTTAAATACACTGAATTGAATCGTAGTTTCATTGGTTTCATTTGAATGAAATTGAAGCCGACTTTTCCTTTTGTAATTCTGAGGTTAATTAAGTTTTGTTATGAATTTGAAAGAATTTATGAAATCTTAGTTGTGATTATATTTGGAAAGAAATCAGACTATGAAAAAACAATCGCACACACGAAACAACATCATTTCTTCTAAGCAAAGATATTCAACTTGGTTATTTAAAAAAAAATACAACAATTAAGAATCTTACATAAAATACTCAAACTTAATTTACCCACTTTAAAAACATCTTATAAACACATGTTACGCTTTAAATTAAACCGAATTATACACAACGTGACCCAGGATAGCTCCCTGCGAGACACCCGCAAACCGCGAGCCTTACGCCCCTCCTTGACTTCCGTTTCCACTGCGGTTGTAAGAAACATTCCCTTGGAATTGGATTACAGTCGCCAGAGGAATATACAGGGTGTCTGCAAGCGAGAAACCAACGTATAACATTAACGACAGTGTCATTTGCATGTGTTAGTACTGTAACAAGGCTATTTGTTGTATTGGATAGCGTCTTTAATTTCTTTTAAGTGTTCTTAAGGTGTGATTAAGACTGAAATTGCATTGCATCTGTATTACTCAGTAATTTATCTACGATAAAATTATTTGTATAGCTACAAAACATTTTAAAATAATAATAATAATATATCTTTATTTCAGACATACGTCCATACATTTTTAACAAAACAAAAGTTAGTAAGGTTTAGTTAGGTTAGTAATGATATACCTGTCTCTGATTTATCAATAGTTGTAAATGCAATATGATTAATTGTTATACCATTATTTGTAATAATTCGATATTGTCTGATTTATTAGTATTACAACTTAGCAACTACTAGTTACGCTTAGACATTTTGATTTATTTCTAATAACTTTAATAAGAGCTGTTACTGTAAAATGCCAAGTGTTGTAATTTGTAATGGAGTTTTAAACTCACACTGGCATTTTGGGTGAGAAGAAATTTGTCATAAGCTGAAGTTTATCTCTTAAACCAATATTAGCTATGAACGTTTTTGTTTACGTTTTCGCTCATAATGCTTAACCTTTAGAATTATCCATCTGTATTCAAACCACCGAACTTGTAGAAGCTTATGCGGTCGAATTATGAAATTTAACCAAGACTGGGTTCGGACGAACGGATACGAATATCAAAAGTTTATGAACAACTTTCTAAGAAGTTCCAAGTCTGAAACTCGCCCAACCACACTGGTCCGCTATTTGAAAAATGAATTGTCTGCACTCCAAATATATGGTTTTAGTTGTGGAGTTGTGCAAAATATGGGAAACTTAGGGAAATTCTGTTATTACCTTTTTTCTTTTGGTTTTGAAGCGTGATTTACGAGTTAGCCTTTTATACTGCAGTAGATTTTAAAAGGAAAGCGGACAATTTGTGGTTGCTCTTTTTATTTCTTTTACACTGTAATTCAGTGTGCAGACATTCATTGTTTGCATTTTCAAAGTTAATGTCACTATTGTTCTTCTTCATTTGCACCTTGTTGAGACCACAAACCGCTAGTTCCATATTCTACAGTGTAACGTATATTGAGATAGGTATGTTATGTAAAACATCTTCCCTCTGACTTCTGCCATTTTAGAAATCAGGTTATCACAATTTATCATTATTTATCATATCTATTCCATTAATATTCGCCACTTTAATTTCAACCCTTAATCTTTCAAAACATCTTCTTTCATTCTTCATCTATCTTATTGGACAGGTACTATTATTATCATAAATCAGATATCTATCTTAGTCTATTACAAACTCTGACTTAGCTACTGACGACATTGAAATATGAAACGCCTAAAACAATAGGATAAAGGGCAAAAGATCATTCGATGTAAAATCTGAAGACTAAATAAACAACAATGAAATGAATAAAACTAGGTCTGTCATTGAACTGAGTTCAACTATTTGACCTCAACCTTTACGAATGCCGATACAACAAAAGGATTCTTGTAAAGGTACTGTTATTTATATAACTTTACTAAGAACACCTGTTACCACTTAGATAATGATGAAGGAATTTTCCTCTCTACTTAGGTATTAAAAGTACATCTTATATAAAACCTATAAGTCTTCAAAGAAGCTTATTCATGGACCTACAATAGAAATTCCAATATCTCTCTATTTTTAGGGTTCTGTACCTCAAAAGGAAAAAAACGGAACCCTTATAGGATCACTTTGTTGTCCGTCTGTCTGTCTGTCAACCTTCTATCTCGGGAACGCGTGGAGGTATCGAGTTGAAATTAAAACCATATACTCAAGTCTGCGGTCCCGTAAAGCTGTGAAAAAAATGAAACTACTAAGTTAACGAAAAAAAAAGATACGGCCGTTTATGTCGCAAAAAACGTATATTTTGACACTCTCAAGGGAATCAAAATTTATAGGGTACTTTCCGTTGACCCAGAATCCTGGAATTTGGCATATAGCAAGGTCTTACAGCATAGATATAGGCATAAATCTGAAAAACAGTAGTTTTATTGTTACGTCACAAAATTAAAATAGCTTTTTTGCGATTCGGAAAAATCTTCGGGAGATACGGGAAGTGAACTATTTTCATAGCTGAGTACAGAACCCTGAGGGCGCGAGTCCGGCTAGCACTTGCCCAGTTTTTATTATTATATTATTGCTAGAACATAATTTTCGTGCTCCAAATTTATTGGAAATATGTTTCAATTTTTTACCCTCTGTAAAGTTTCTGGCATATAAGAAAATAGTAAGAAACTGAAGAGCGTATGATTTTGCTGGAGCTGGAGAAGTCATTGGATAATTTTCCAACTAAAAAAGAAATCCCTTGATTATATTTTCAGTTATTTCTAAGATATGCCCATAAATCGGTAGAACTCTTTAACTAATTCTCTGAGAAATATGAGAAACAAAACATCTTATTCATAACTAACTTTATCCATTAGAAAATAAGCATAGAAGAGTTAACGAGTTTAGTTTTTCAACTATATTATCCTTTTTATTCACCCATTTATTAGTCCTTCAACCCGAATTCTCGTACAAATCCAAAACCTTGTTTATATCAAGAAAACTAGAAGTACCTACTTTTCGAGTAAGATGTACAGTCGGCAATATTTACTATTATACACATTCAACCTTGTGTCTGACGGTATAAGAGCGAAAGGTGGTTCTTAGTCCACTTTCTTGAGTGTACCTACCAGAAGATGTGGGTAGAATTTATTAGCAAAGTTGCTTGTGGGCCAGTCTTAAGTTATAGTCGCTACGCATGCTAACTCATATTGTTATGTATGTTTCACATTACTAGAGTTATGTTACTGAAAAAGAAGACTTATCTAGTGTTAAATGTGAGCTACACGTTGTAGCAACACTCCCTCTGGTCTTGGAATTAGGTCAGGATGTTTCTTCCTGCAGTTAGCTGACTTTGAGCGCGTTTAATGAATGAATTTCATATATGCCAGCAGGGCCGCCGGCTTTTAGAAAACCTCATGTGTGCTCATGCTCATTTGATGACTCGATAAAGTGGCAAAAAAGAAAATGCACTTATCGACCGACAAATAAATAAATATCCTACTTACATACTGCGGAATCACGTAGGTACCACAAACACGTTTGTGTCGGTGCGGGAATCGAACCCGTGACCCTTGCGTCTCAACCGGCGGTCTAAACCACTGCGCTAAACGGGTCGTCGGGTAATGAAACCACGCCCATCCCTAAAGGGCGATTACTGATCTGTTTCTTGATGTCTATTCTCAGGGGTGCTCGGCACCCACTGTTTATTTATCATGGGTGCCCGAAACCCCGAGCACCCACGGAATTGGCGCCTCTGTATGCCAGATTTAGAAGTGACTAGATATTTTCCGCTATTTCGGTCTCGTATTTAGTTACTGTTCCGCTCCTATTAGCCGTAGCGTGATGTTACACTTGAATATATTTTCAATTCGAACCAATAAAAAAAACTGTAACTTTATTATATTATAGATGGCTAAGTAGAGCATGTTGAAACATACAGCCTAATAAAAAAGTACTTAATAATGTAATAATGTTCGTTCACGTAATAACAATTTTGATAGTACCGTTAGCCCAGTGGTTAAGCGATTGGCTGCTGCGGAGCGTATCGCGGGTTCCGTTCCCGCACGGAACAAATATCATAGTATCTTGTGTTTGTGAGTTTACATGTTTGTGAACGCACCTACGATACAGAATAATTCCTAGTGACGGGATTTTTTTTTTTTAAAAACAAATTTTAAAACAATACTGTGAATGTATAACTGTCAAACTGGAAGCTATACTATAACGAATACAATTTAATTATTAATTGCCCTCCTGCGTTTACCTTAATCTTTTTTTTTTGTAGGTCGGAAAATCATCCAATGACATTCCCCGCTCTTGGGCGGAGCCAAAGGGCGTGTCAGACTTTTACTGACTAAAAACTCCTGTTCCTTCTTTGCCTTCGTCCCAGGGTCGAGTTTTCCTTTCAGAAACAAACCCTTTGCCCCAGTAGGCTTCAACCCTGCTGGGCCCTACCGTTTGCTGACATCTCCTTGAGTTATTATTGTAACCGCCGCTTCCTCTCGTTCCACTCCCTCTCGCAAAACTCAGAGCGGGAGAGGTCATCTGATAATATTCCACCAAAAAAAAGGCTCTCTCTTATAAAACTGTCACTATAGGATTCTAAAACACAACAAAAAAAAATGTATGATACTGATTTCAGTACAAATGGTAATGAAAGAATCTCTGATCTAGAATGGCAGTTAATATAAATAACAAAGCACACAGCTAACGCAAAAGGGAATATTTCCTTCACAATAATGAAAGGGACCCGTTAGCATATTCCCATATTTTATATTCAACATTCACCATCCAACATCATCCACATTGTAGTACACAATAGCAATTCATATAAATTCACTGGTTGCATGTCTTTCCTGATTATTGACCGAGTAATACGGGCAATAATCGCATGCAAACTGTACATTATGTATGCAGCTTGCATCCAGCTCGCTACAGCAGTATATGCTACATATATACTACCTACCTATATACCAATATGATGCTTGAACGCTTTCTAGGTTGAAACATAGAAGAAGAAATTGAAAAGGTCCACACATCATCTAAATACATAAAAAGAGAAACTGACTGACATATCAACGCACAGCCAAATCTACTGGGACTAGGATCGTGAAATTCCTTTTATGACGTAGGCGAACACTAAGAGAGGATTTTCAAAAATTCACTCCCTGAGGGGATGAAGCGGAGCTGAGGTCCAAACTTAGCATGGAGAACCCTACTTTTACACGAGTGAAGCCGCTGATCAATGCTAGTTTTTCATGTAAGTATAGAGCTCTTAGTGAAATTACTTGTTCGGGGATATACTATTAGTTATTTTTGCTGGTGACAGAGGACAAGCATTGCCATACAGAGTGGCAATGTCGCTAGTCTTGTGGGCACATAAAAATAAAGTAGTTACTCTGTATCTTATTTTTATATGCATCTTTACTTGTACAAAGGAAAAAGAACAAAACATGCATTCTAGCACCGAACAACATTCAAATAAGTTAGAAAATCGAAACAACACAAGTCCTCCTAATCGATGTGAAATCCAAAACAGTCAGCTAGACACAAAAAAAGCCTATTTCGACCAGATCGACCTCTGTCCGAGGCGGTAATCGAACAGGCGATCAATCAACCAACTGTTTCCAAACATTTATCTTCGAAACGAATATTAAAAGGAAAAACTGAATACATGGGAACGAAAAACGGAATTATTCATGTACCGATATGATATGTGGCAGCTGTATGGTTCCGTAGGACAAGTTTTCAGATTTTCTTTGATTAATTCTATCGTAATATAAATAACTTGAGAGGCCTGTTGGTTTAGTGGTTAGTGGCCCTGACTGCTATGCCGGAGGTGGTGGATTCGATTCACACCCAGGACAAAATGTTTGCGTGATGAGCACGATCATTTGTTCTGTGTCTGGGTGTAATTTATCTATAATATGTATGTATTTAGAAATATATAAGTATGTTTATCAGTTGTCTAGTACTCATATCACAAGCTCTGCTTAGTTTGACACTAGATGGCGTTGTGTGAAAGTTGTGGAATATTATTATTATTAACTAGCGGTCCTGTCAGACGTTGTTCTGCCCGAAAATTGGCTCACCGCTTTTCGTCGATATAGAAATTTGAGAACCCGATTGCGGCGCCACCTTCCGGGTCCAATTGTATTTTAAAACTATTCTGGAGTAGGTCCAATATACACACAAAATTTCAAACAAATCGGTCAAGCCGTTTAGCCGTAGGAGTTATGTGACAAACACACGTACAGAAGAATTATAAATATATTTATATATAAAGATTCTCTCGGGGAAGTAGATTTTAATTAGACACAAGGTTTGCGTGGAACCCTAAAATATTCTATGTCATGGACCTACGAGTAGCGGATTAATAGTGCTAAAATAAATAAGGCTTCCCAAGATACTGACGTTTAATACGTACAAACTAAATCATGCAAACTTATTTAATAAAAATAAATTATGAGATTGAAATTCATTTAAAAAAATCATGAACACTATAAGTAATTATTATTATGGAGCCATTTATATAATTGGAGTTTTGAATAATTTTCAATTTAATGTTTTAAACATATTTGGTCATTTATAAGCCTTCATATACACATATACACGTAGCCAAGGAATTTTTATAATAATAATAGTTTATTTCAGAAAAATACACATATAATAGAAGATTTAATTGATAAAACAGTTTTGCCAAATTATAAGTGGTAAATACCTTACACACTCCCGTAACCACACACACACACGCGCACACCAAACACAAACACGCGCACCACACACACATATACAAATAGATTTTTATAATATTAATATAGGTAATACATAACTGTAAATTGTAATAACCAAAAACTATTGTAATATTGCTAAGTTATGGAAGAGCGGAGTCTCCTAATACAGGTATTATTTACCTAAAAGGAGGCTCCAATCACAATCTATTGTTACAAATATTTTGGTTTCTGAAATAAACAATTTTGTATTTGTATTTTGTATTGTAAATACAGAAAAGGAGTTTCGTTAGTATCTGTACCTACTAATGAATAGCATTGTATCACAGGCATCAGAAATAAATTTTTCTGATCTAGGTAGCCTTTCCAGCACAAGCATGTATCGGTCATGCCGACTCACAAAAATATTAAAAACAAATTAACACACAGCCACCCATTAAGTACAGTCAGCGTCATAAATAACACAACATTGTGAAATTCACAATTTCCCCGTTCTCGCTCAATTTATTTAGGGAAATAAAAAACAGAAAAAAAACGAAATAAATTGGATTCATTTATGCGTCCCCCGTTCCCACCATATCCGTTAAGGGTAGACACAAAAACGAACAATGAAATACTAAATTGAACTTTGGTTTGTGACAACGCAGTTGCAGTTTTTTAAAAGCTTCATTCCGCCATCAGTCAACATCCGAGCCTATTTATTACAGCTTTATCTTAGCCTTAAATTGTTTTTTTTTTTTATATATATAATATAAAATAGTGCTTGACTGCAATCCCGTAAAAAAATACATATTACGACGTATTGTTCCTTAACTTTTGGTTGCTATAATTATAATTTATTTATATAAGCCTTGAGAAAACCGACAGGCCAGCAACTCGGCGCATCGACGCCGAGTTGCTGGCCTGTCGGTTTTCTATCGATTACCTTTCGGGGAGTGTGCGTTAGAATTGCACAATTTAATACCACCAAGTCCATTCCATCATCGGACCACTAGACGTACGGCGTTGTGCCATCGGTACATGGTGGACATCCCACCCATACGTACAAAGCGTTTTGGGAACACATTTATTATGCGTATAGCTAAGGAGTGGAATTCCCTGCCGTAGTATGTCTTTCCTGATAGCTACAACCTAGGGGTCTTTCTAAGCGTGGTCCATCGTCGGCCACATCATCAATTACCATCAGGTGAGATAGTGGTCAAACGCGCCTATTCATATCAATAATAAAAATAAAAAAAAATATCTAAAAATGTAATTAATTCAAAATCAATACTCCTAATGATGTTTTAAAAACCACCAATAGTATATCAATTACAAGTTAAAACGAACTAACCAAAATGCAATTACGAAAAATGGTTTTTAGAACTAAAATGATCCATTCGCAAAATCTAGAGAGTAATAATAAAGTAATTTGTTGAGACTAATGAATATTAGTTTTTCATAGATATTTGAACCACAGCTGGTTGGAACCGTTATTCTATTAGATCTATTAATTTGAGGCTTAGCTATTATTTTCTAAGTATCAAATCGGTCATATTTCATTAAAAATATTAGTAGTTTTATTCTGAAAGGATTTTAATGTACAGATTAATCTACTGCCAAGATATAATCCCTTACTTTTGGATAAGACTTACGTTAAGATTTGGTCCCTCGAGCCGGATGCTTAGCTATAAACAGTTATTGATTCTTTTGTAGTTACAGATCAAACCAGTCTTTTCCCCTACTACCCTCAACTTCAAAAGACAATTATTAGTCTATCTCAATATTTAAGCTTCTTTTATTTTTGTCTCCCTCTCGCATTCTTCTCTTCAGTTAGTATTTCTGGTGCGATTTGCATTTGGAATTATAGTGCGTCTTGTGACTAATTTGCTGGGGTGACGTTCTTTGAGTCTTGGATTTTTTTCATAATTAAGGAGGGTAGAATAAGTAATTGTTGAGTAAGAATCGTTTCCTTTGTTTGAGAATTTTATTCTTTACTTGATTTTTTTTTAAATTCATTTTGAAGGATCGTGCTTATGGCATAAATAGTTCTAATCGCAGATTCAGACGTTACATGCGGGTAAATCTTTCCAGAAGTTGATGAGTGATATTAGTTTGTATGTATTTAATATATATCTGAACCGATTAGGATGAAACTTGGCGCACGAGTTGCCATGCCCTGGAACCCATGCCTTGGGACAAATTCGACTTTCAAATTAACACGCGTAGTCAATGGCAGAGAAATAATAAACATATAAACGTCCAAACTTGACATGTAAAATAAATTTAATATATAAAAAATAAAAAATATATAAAAAATTAATTTCGATGTACTCCGAAACGGCTTGAACGATTTTTATTACATTTTGGTGCATATTTAATCGTTTATCGACCCTGCTGGACCCCTACGTTTTGCTGACATCTCCCTGAGGCGCGCGTGGAACAATACGCACCGTCGACAACTTCGGCTCGGTCCGGACGGTAACCGAACGGTCGGGCAATGAGCTAACCATTGCTCGCTATCCGCAAGCCCGCGCCTACGGTGGCCGGTAATCGGGATAGGAATCCCGGCGGTGGTTGGAGCATGAGGACCGTTGCTTCGCGCGATCGACCGCCTCCTTTGCTAGCATTACTGCTTCGCAGAAGGAGGCGACCGGCTGCCACTTCTCCTCGCTCCGGACCATGGCCTGTACCAAGGCCTGGGGCGAGAGATCGCCCCCATGAGGACACAGCGTTGCTCTGCCTAAACGGGGCACACCTACACAGTGTCCTCCGGGCGGTCCACACAGTGGCGACACCTGGGAAGGTAGGCATGGTAGGTTTACCCTCCTACCCCCACCCATTTTTCCTTTTATTAAGGCAGAACAACGTTTGCTGGGCCAGTTGTAACATATAAAACTTGAAACTTACCAATCAAGTTGAGTTCTTTAGATAGAACAATAAGTAATTATAAATTAAAATATGCTTGGCCATACTTCGTGATATTACTCAGAACTAATTAAAAAAGCAAAGTTGTCCTTTACAGTCTGTCTATAAAATAATGTTAGACATTCAATTTCCTGAGAAAAACACGCTTCGATCTGTAAAGAGTAATTGTCATATCTATTGGTACTTACAACTTTTAATAAATTATTTATTTATTGTATACTTTATTTTACACCTCAGAATGTGGACAGGATAAACATTGTAAAATCTAAGGGTACAATGGGCGGTCTTATCGCTCAGCGCAATCCCTTACTGACAACCTTAGGATGGACTGAATGAAGGGAGATTTGTGGCGGTTAAAAAAGAATCCTATGTACGGTTCCAGGAGTTTCATCGAAATACATTCAGCTTTCCGAGCGTGAAGAAGTAACAAACACAGCAAAACCTTAGAGTCCCAACAGGGTCGAAAGGGAAACCCGTGGACTTAGAACGCAATGGGGAACTTAAAGGCGAACATTGGTGTGAATGATTGATTATTATGAATTTACCAATTATGACAAATTTTAGTGGGCAATTTTGGGATTTATTTTTTTACTTTTGTCGACAAAAATATGATCAGTAACGGGTACGGATCGAGCCCCATTTTTTTTTGTACTAATTAAAAAATAGGGGTGTAATATGACCATGAGTTTTGCGGGCGAAACCGTTAGCAGTAGCTAAGGCTATGTAGATAGATAGATAGATACTCGTAGATATTCTTTATTGTACACCAAAAATACAAATAATGATAGTGAGATATACCTTTTACGAAGTTATATAATTCATCATAAAGTTTAATTTTGTTTTTTTCCTTCTGAAAATAGAGACAAATATTTCGACGCTCATATTAAATTCAGCAGCGTTATAATTATAAAACCAGCCAAAGTCTTTCTAACGCTCAGAAATAGTTCCGCAAAAATATTCTTTTAATATTTTTACACGTCACTGAAACATTTTTCAGCAACAATATCCTAAAAGCTTCATAATTTGATGGATAAATTAACGTTGAGCATTTTATATGCATATTTTAAGAGTGGCGAACAACGGGAAATTTTACTCTGCACAAAATTTAGGATACGAAAGTAAAAATATCTGGAATGTCTCTGTTTTTAAAGTATAGTCGGCAACAAAAATAACTGAAATTTTAGAACGCATTTTGTGAATGTCACTGACAACATTTTTTTTTCGTAATTGGAAGTCCAACGTTTCAGAAAATAACTGACATTTATTTTTATACTAACTGATGCGGCAAACGTCGTTCTGCCATATAAATTATCGAAAAAGAAATGGAGGGTAAAAAATTGCCTGTGACCTATTCTCAGACCTACCAAATATACACAAAAATTTCCATAAAAATTGGTCAAGCCGTTTTGGAGGAGTTCGATAACAAACACACACACACACACACACACGACACGAGACACGTCACACGACACGAGATTTTTATATATTAGATTTCCGTCCACTCCTCCATTTTTGTTATCTCAATTAAATAAATACTTACCAAATGATATTTCATGACCAAACACAATAACTGTCTTGTTCTGTAAAAAGTAATTGACGTACATGAAATTAATTTTTTTTTATGGAACAGACTCCTGGACAAAAACTAAAATATATGTACATAAAATATGTAAGTATATGAAATTGTACGTGCTGTCATAAATGTCGGTTTGGCATTAAAAATTCACAGAAAATGCAGTCGAGACAGCTAATGCTGGGTGAGTCACGGTTAGACCAGGTACTATCGAGGAGAAACGTAAGTGTCAACTATAAAATTGACGTTTAAAATTTTCTGTTGAGTATTTCCTAAGTCGAAGCCCCAGATATGTTATTATCGAATGAATTTTATACTTTTAACGCTTTTAGAACGACACGTAATAATTTTATTTGTTTCTATTTGTTATTAGAAAATTGATGGAAGAAAATTATAGTGTGTTCGTTTTTCTTTTATTCATAAAATAATTATAGGATTATAAAGTTGTTGTGTTTTCTTTCGTTCGTTTATTTTGGAGTTAAATAAAATTGAATTAAGTTTTTTAAAAGTTTTCTGAAATTAATGTGTTTAAGGGATCCGTGCAGCTGACGAGTAACTTTTTTAATTTAAAATAAATGAAACTGTAAGAACAGTTTATATAAAGAAAAAATGTAATGGTCTTATAGTTAAGGTAGAAAGAAAAACAATTTTTACTTAAAGATGTTGTCTAAAAATTACCAAACATAACCCTTTTCTTAGCCCAAAATTAAATTCCACACACCAGCATTAAATTTTCATCCATACATTAATGAGTTCTATATTGGGTAACGAAAATCGCTCAATCTGCTAATACTTATCGTTATTTTCGATCGACTTCGTGATAAAATGCGTAATTCGGAGATTACGGGGCCCTCTTTGAAATATTATGTAATTTTAGGCTCGTCCTACGAAGCAATTAACATGGCTTACTGTACTCAGGCATGTTTTATTATCCACTCTACGTTTTAATCGGTTTTTTATTATTATTTTGTATATTAAGTATTGTCTACAAACTAGGTTTTATGTACCTAAACTGAACAAAGATACAGTTTTTTTTTGTAATATATTTCAATATGTTTGTCACTGGTGATAAATAGCTGCAAATATACTTTACGAAATGAGTGAGAATGTGAGTGCCTCAAACCGTATAAGGAGTTTACCATCGATTTGAAAAGAAGAATTGTCATCTGTAGGGTATATAAAATCCTTGGAAATGTCCAAAACTGTTCGACCTATTATTTTGGCAATAACGTTTTGACAATCACCATCTAAGGGCGGATTTCACCAATAAAGCTAATCGCGTTTAGCCGCTGTCAATAGTGTCACTTGTAAAAATACAATAAAAGAAAAATACAGACAAGTGACAGTAGTGACAGCGGCTAAACGCGATTATGTGAGCCAAACGTTTAAACGCGATTAGTTTTATTGGTGAATTCCGCCCTAAATGACATACGGTAGCGTATCAACAAAGTTCGGCATGAAAAAAAGCAATGCAGGCAACAAAAGCATTTACAAAGAAATTTGAATGCTACATAAAGAAGGATCTTATCCTCACGCGAAACCTGACAAAGCCAAGCTGTGTATGAAAGGACATTACAATTTCTAAACGGGCAATAAATACGCAATATTATGTTAATGTGCACAGATATTTTCCTTTTATTACACCAACTGTTTAACTCCATTAATAAAATTTATACTGCATCTAATTACTTATACACATTAAGCCTTCCTGGTTCCTATCACAATTGAATAAGGTTTATTTTGCAGTGTATTTCTAGGGTTATTTTGTACGAATGCTAACGTTTCGATACGGGGTATTATGGCAGGATTAGAGCCACATGTGTTTAGATTTTGTCAATTTTCGTCGCATATGTGTTAAGATCCGATGTAATAGTGACTCATGGTGTAGTGAAACTAGATTTTGTATGTGGTTGTAACGTTTCGAGGTAATTCTGATGGGGTAGTAATTAGACGCTACGGTTGGCGCAAAGGTTGAGCGATTGGCTGGTAAGCTTTGGGTCGGGGATTCGTATCCAGCTCCCTCTTGGGTGGAGCGAGAAATAGTGTCGGACTAAAAACCCACGCCTGTTCCTTCGTTACCTTTCGTACCAGGGCCGAATCTTCCTTTCAGTCCTTGGCCCCAGTAGGCTTCGACCCTGCTGGGCCCCTATGGTTTGCTGGCATCTCCTTGAGGCGCGCGTGGAACAGTACGCGCCGTGGACGATTTGGGCTCGGTCCGGACGGTTACCGGACGGTCGGACGGTGAGCTACCCATTGCTCACCGTCCGCAAGCCCGCGCCTACGGTGGCCTGAAATCGGGATAGGAATCCCGGCGGCGGTTGGGGCGTGAGGAACGTTGCCTCACACGTGCGGCCGCCTTCTTTGCTAGCATTACTGCTTAGCAGAAGGAGGCCAGCGCCTGCCACTCCTGGTGTGGGTATCTATGTTTGTGAACACACCATAATATTATATTATGTACACCATAATTAGATAAATCATTATTTTCCTAATCCTATCTATCTATCTACTGTGGTCTGGTTTCCGCACTTAGTCCTTGGCGGACCATTGTGCGTGAGCCATGGTGGCCTTCACTCCAACCAGCCCACCTCACTCCAGAAGTAGATGAGTCTTTTCAGTTTGCTCAGGGCATTTATGAGTGAATTCGGTGGTCCCAAGTTTCGTGTTCTTATTTCGCTGACGGCTGTGCACTTGAGGAGCACGTGCGCGACAGTTTCCTCTGACTCCATGCATCCTCTGCACAGAGGACTATTCGTGATATTCATTGCGAAGAAGTGTTTGTTCAGTGAGTAGTGTCCGGTGATGGTCCTCGCTACCAGACGCAGACTACCTCTGTCCAAAACCAAAGGTTGCTGGTTAGGGTTTTATTTAAGTATGGTATGGCATTTTCCTAGTCCTATTATCAAGCCGTTAGTTAATTAAGCCAACAAAAATGCCAAATACAGTTAAAATAAACCTACTAAAGCAAACTGTACAGCAACTTAAGTAAGTTTTTTTTTGAGGTGAGATATCGTCTAATGACTTCTCGCGCTCTAAGGTGAAGTGAAAGGTCGTCTCAAACTTTTATTAACTAAGTCCACCTATGTCCTTCAGTTGCCTTTTGCGTTCTAGGTCCACGGTAACTCTTCCAAACGTTCCTTCCTTCAGTTTTGCTAAAATCTCTTTGAGGCGCTGTCGACTCGGGCTTGATCCTTACTGGATGGCCGGACGGTGAGCTACCCATTGCTTGTCGTCCAGAACAGTAATATATCTAGAATTTTTATTTTTTATAATTTGTATACTTTTTTGTGTGTTGTGTACTCTTGTACCATATTGTCGCTTCATCACCCTAGGTTGACTGGTAGAAAATGCCTAAGGCATTAAGTCCGCCTTTGTACTTTATGTTGCATGAAGATTAAATAAATAAATAAATAATATTTGTTAATCTACCAAAATACTGTTTCCTTCATTTCAATTAGCATAAAAAAGAAAACATAACGAACTTCAGGTCGTAACCAATAATATAATTAAAACATACCAGACGGGCGCGAACTTGGCTGCATTTTTACATCTTCACAATAAACGAGATATCAAGTGGCGTAGTCGTAAGATTTCAGCGCATATCATGTTATTTCAGACGAGTTCGTTTTGTTAATTTCCTTGAATTGTTCTGTGATTTGACTGACCTGTTGGTCTAGTGGATAGTGGCCCTGACTGCTGGGCCGGAGGTTGTGGGTTCGACACTTGTCTTGGGTGGACCCAAGACAAGTGTTTGTGTGATGAGCACGAATATTCTGTCTGGGTGTAATTTGTCTATAAGAGGTCATAGTCATCGGCCTTATAATGTTCCTACTGCTGGGACTCAGGCCTCCTCTGTAGGAGAGGGAATGGACCGTAATCCACCACGCGGGCCCAGTGCGGATTGGTAGTTAGTTCTATAAGGGGTATGTATTTAAAAATATTGTATACGTATGTTTATCAGTCGTCTAGTACTACTAGTTGTTGGAAAGAGTTACCATGACCCAAAGTGCAACTGAAGGACCACAGGTGAGTTTTAGCCAGAAAGTCTGACTCACCTTCTCGCGCCACCCAGAGCGCCAAGTAATTTTTTTAGTGTAGCATCATTAAGTGTTCGGGATGAACACTTCATGATGCTACACTAAAAAAATATTATGCGGTAACTTATATATGTATACCTAACCTAGTTAACTAGTTATACTTAATTTGACGATATGATCCACAACATACTTTATAAATTAACTCCACAAAACTTTTTAAATCAAATAAACTAATACTTGACTGCGATCCCACCTGATGGTAAGCAGTGAAGCAATCGTTGATGATGAGGCGAACTAGTTTATTAAGAGCCTATTCACTCTAGCCTTCAAGACAATCAGCGTAAAATATTTAGTAGCAAAACAGCGTATTATAATAACCCGATATTATACCTTTCATCATAAAATAAGAAATGCACTACATAAGTAGGTACATAAGCTGAATTGCTAGGTAAACATGGCTACAGGTAGGAGCTCAATGGCGCGGGGCTTGCTAGCGATGATTAAAATAGATATATAAAATAGAATATACGATGCTACCCGTCAATATCCGGTGCGGCCGGATGCGGCGCCATTTTGTTCTGTAGTGTTATGTTAGTTCAGTTTTTACATTAAAACTGTAAGGGTAAAATGTCGAATAAATGTTCAAGGTTGCGGGTTTTTCGAACAACGCCGTCTAGTACCAAGCTAAGAAGAGCTTGTTTTATGAGTCCTAGACAACAGATAAACATACTTATATATTTCTAAATACATACATATTATAGATAAATTACACCCAGACATAGAACAAATGATCATGCTCATCACACAAACATTTGTGTCCTGGGTGGGAATCGAACCCACGACCTCCGGCATAGCAGTCAGGGCCTCTAACCACTAGACCAACAGGTTAGTCAGTTACCACGACCTTGGAACGGAAAGAATAACTAAAAGAACATAGGTGGGTCTTAGTCAATAAAATTTTGACACACTCTCTCGCTCCGCCTAGAGCAGAAAAATTTGGAGTCTTCCCACCTCAATATAAGCTTGTTTGTGCCTCGATTATTTATGTACAGTCTTCTTTTTATGTTGCTTATCTATGAATTATCTTTAAACATATTTTTTAGTAACATTGTATTATAAAACAATGAAATAAATATTATCATTATATCATTCTCATTACACACAGCGTCTGGTACTGCGATCTTAAACTGATTATTGATTATATAATGCAAAATAATTGGCTACAAGTATTTCACGAATTAATTATATATGAGCAGTGATTTTCGAGTGGTAATGGCCCCGACTTACGAGTTTTAGGTCGGGGGTTCAAACCCAGCCAGGCGCATCACGTTGTGTAGTTTAATTCATTACCACTGCTCTCAAAACGGTGAAGGAAAACATCGTGAGGAAACCGGCAAGTCCTAGAACCCAAAATTCGAAGACATTCACCAACCCGCACTGGGCCCTCGTGGTGGATCCCTTCTCCTAGAGAGGAGGCTTGAGTCCCAGCAGTGGGAACATTAAAAGGCTGATTATGCTATATTAAACTTATATCACTAATAATATTATAAAGAGGTAAATTTAGTTTTTTTTTGTTTGTAGGGTGTAATCTCTGAAAGTACTGGTCCGATTGCTAAAATTTTTTCACCGATAGAAAGCTTTATTCCTGAGTGACATAGGCTATATTTTATGTACGCGGGTGAAGCCGCGGGCAAAAGCTAGTCACTTATAATTACGAAAACAAACTCTCCCGAAAAAATGCACTTTTTGCCTTACGACCGTATGAGTAGGAGGTATCGAATTATAGTTTCACAATAAAACAATCTCTAATAACGCCTTAATTTTTGTTTCAGGTACGTACTTTGAAGTTTTACCGCCTTCTTCTATAATTACCTACAACTATTTAAGTAGAACACCGAAGTAGTTGAGACTAAACAAGTATCAATAAATTATCTCAAGGACACGTAAGTAAGACAATTATTTTGTACTAAATTTCACTCGTGGCTTTACTCGAGTTTTTATTATTTTTTTCCGGTGGGAAAATCATCTTATGACATCCCCTGCTCTTGGGCGGGGCGGGAGATAGTGATAGGGATAGGTATTCACTGATTGGGTCTTCTTCTCGAGTCGATGGTTTTTTTATCGACCCTAGCCGGCCCCGCCCGTCTATATTGCTGACAGCTCTTTGAGGCACACTTAAACGATTAGACGGAGATCTACTCATTGCTCACCGTCCGTATGCCGTTGCCTACGGTGGACGGAAATCGCCTTCCGACGCCTGTTTTGCTTCTAAGCGATCATAAACTTACTATTCGATTTATGCTCATTTAAAATATTCGGCAAACTTCGGCAAAACTCGACAATGTACGTTAGAAATGCGCAGACACATAAATCAGGGCCAATTTCAACGATAGCGACACTGATTGGTCTGGTTAACTAGGGGATGTAATGTGAATTCTCTCGTTACTTTTGTTCAAAAGGGTAATGTGTGTAATTACCTTTTGAAAGGGGTAAATGACATCGGCACGTGTTTAAATTTGGAACATTTGTAGTAATTGTGGATAATGAAATCTAGGTAATAAATAGGGTAGTTATATTTTTGTGGGTGGGGGTGGGCAATCTAACTAAAACTATAATTGAAAGTTGAGGCTATTCTGTCCTTGTAGGCTGGAAAAAAATGAAATCATGAATCATGTCGACTCATATTGGACTGGCCTGTTGGTCTAGTGGTTAGTGGCCCTGACTGCTATGCCAGAGGTTGTGGGTTCGATTCCCTCCCAAGACAAATGTGTTCCTTCGATACGGTAGGTAAATGCTACCGTATCGAAGGGACACAGATTGATGTTTTATAATTCAACTAGCTTCATAGCCAATAAAAATCAAAATCAGTTGATCGGATTGTACATAAGTTTTCAATGAAAATAATTTTTTCATAGCAATTTTTTATAGCGCGGGATATGCTTATATAATTAATACTCATCAATACCATTCCAAAAAGCTCAAACACGATAGGGTTATATCATATATCATCAGATCAGCTCCATGTCATAATAATTTTGCATTGTCATCTGATTTTCACATGCATGCAAAATTTCAGCTCAATCGGTAACCTGGAAGTGGATCAAATTTATTTTCAAGATTTGATTAGGGACAGGTTTTGTTTTTTCGGTGGGAAAATCATCCAATGACATCCCGCGCTCTTGGGCGGAACGTGAGATAGTGTCACTTTTACTGACTAAAAACCCACTCCTGTTCCTTCTTTGCCTTCCACCCATGGCCCCAGTAGACTTCGACCCTGCTGGGACCCTACGGTTTTGCTGACATCTCCTTGAGGCGCGCGTGGAACACTACGCGTGCACGTGCGGCCTCCTCCTCTGCTAACATAGAGATCGGGACAGGTGGAAACTAAATAAAACCTTGTAAAAAGGTTTGCTTATGTTGCGAATGGAGTATAATATAGGCGGCCAATTTATGCCTTGAAATTATAGTTGCACGCGTTTGCAGTGCCAAATCCACCGACATAAGCACACGGTATCGCATGACCTACAATTTGAGATCGCTAATCTCAAGATATAAATACAACCAACCATCTGCTCCTAGCATTAATAACCAGTACCTTGATCGAGGGGTAAAGCGATTTCGCCTTCATAATTAAGGAAATTTGAAAACCGACATCAAAATGGGGTTGAGTCGGGGTTACGATCTGATATGGCGGGGGAAAGAGGGGGAAAAGGGGACTATTCATTAATCAAGCCAGTGATAGATCTGTTGCCATGTGTTGCTAGTAGATTATGTCTCGTTTCCACTTGTTTGGCCAGCGGGTTGTTTAGTTTTGTGCGTTGAGGAGGCGGAGATGTGGTGAAGATTGTTCAAGATGTGCCCTGAGATCAGTGTTCGGATAAGTCTTTTAATTAGACTAATTTTTTTAGGTGGGAAATCATCTAATGACATCTCACGCCCTTCTCGTCTGAATTTTACTGACTAAAACCCACTCCTGTTCCTTCTTTGCTTTCGTTCCAGGGCCACGGGGTTCTCTTTCGCATCACCCATGGCCCCAGTAGGCTTTGACCCTGCTGGGCCCCTACGGTTGCTGACATCTCCTTGAGGCGCGCCTGGAACACTGTCCACCGACGACGGTTACCGGTTGGTAGGACGGCGAGCTACCCATTGCTCGCCGTCCGCAAGCTCGCGCCTACGGTGGCTGGGGATCGGGATCGGGATAGCGGCAGCTGAGGCGTGTGGGCCGTTCCCTTGGCTGTGCGGCCGCCTCCTTAGCATTACTGCTTCGCAGAAAGAGGCGACCACCTGCCATTCCTTGTTTGGCCATGTCATTGATGTAGGATAATAAAAGGCCTAAAGAAAGTAGGCCAAACGAGGATATATCATCAAACTTTAACGTTTAAAATCGATCTGGCCAGCTTTAGTTGGCCATATCATGAAGTGATCAATTTCTAAGATCAGGCCACGATATATATGTTTGTTATTCCTTCACGCTTTAATGACTGAACGAATTTAGATGAAATTTTACACACGGGTAGACCATGGTCTGGGATAATACATAGTTTTTTTTTTATTCTGAGAGTATTTTCCCTTAAAATAATTTTCTACTGGCTACGAAGCTACTGGCAGAAGTAAGATGAATTATGAAAACTACACTTTGTGTACCACTGGTACCTATTAGTGTCCCTTCGATAAGGTGGCATTTATATACCAACTTAGCTAGTAAATCGACTGATCTGTTAGTCTATTGGTTAGTGGCCCTGACTGCTATGCCGGTGGTCGTGGGTTCGAGACCCACCCAAGACAAATGTTTGTGTGATGAGCACGATCATTTGTTCTGTGTCTGAGTGTAATTTATCGCTTACATGTATGAATTTAGAAATGTATAAGTATGTTTTTATTAGTTGTCAAGTACTTATAGCACAAGATCTGCTTAGTTTAGGACTTTGATGGTTGTGTGAAACTAGTAGATTATTATATATTTTTATAGTACAATTTCCACGAGGATCACGTCGTCCTTAGAAGAAAACTCTCAAGATAAACCTAAGGTCTAAGGTCACCAGGGTCGCCAATAAACCGATAGACCTAAGTAAACAAGGATTTCTAATTGAATCCAACGCCAACGTACCGTACTCTGGGTGTCATAATTATTCCGTGCGAATATAGAACGGTTTTCGGAAAACTAGAAGTTAAGGGGTGACCAGGCGGTTGCAAACATGCGTTCCAACCAAGGTGACCTTGGTTTATGTGTTTGGTTTGTGTTGCGGCTACATGGATATAAACCACGCGCTAACACGTTCGGTGGTTGGGAAAACGCGCCCCCCAAACAAGGGCGTTGAAGGTCATGGATTACAACTGCTGTCTACACGGATTGAAACTAGCAAGGTCACTTTTGTTGGGACCCCTTTACTAAGAATTTCTTTACAAAGAATTATGTTGATAAATCATCATCACCATCATCTTCCTGCCTTTGTCCTGTGTTATTTGAGGTCGGCGCAACATGTTTTTTCTTCCATACCGTCCCGTCACCCGTCGTGCCGTTACTAACTCCTTTCCGACTCACACTTGCCCGGTTTTTTCTTTGATGCTAACTAATACCACAATTGATACTAATTACGTTCATAACTACAAAAATAATACCAGTATTCGAAGCCATTCAGGGCTTGATAAATCTTGTGGCAAGAACAATTTTCTGATTGGCAACACTTATGTACCTAAATGTCAAATGTCTAGTAGCATTAGTGCCAGTTTTGTGGCTGCAAAGTTTAAGTAAAATGGAGAATAGAGCACCTATCATCATACTGTATGGATCAGAATGTTGGACTATGAAAAAGACGGATGAAAAAAGATTACACGTAACTGAGATGAGAGTTAAGATGGATGTGTGGTGTGACGAAAGTCGATAAAGTGAGTAATGAGTAAGAGGAAGTTAGAAAGTGGTGCCAGTGACTGAAAAGTTGAAAGAGAATCGTTTGTCTTGGTATGGTCATGTGAAGAGGAGGGATGAAACGCATGTTTCTAAAAGAGTTACGGGTATACATGTGATGGAGAGGGAGGCCAAAGAAAAAGTGAATAGATTGTTTGAAGAGTGATATTAAAGAAAAGGGATAGCGATTGATGATTTCTCAGCTAAAGAACAAAAGATTACTGAAGTCACAATCTTTACATGGTTCAAATTAATTCCAATTCCTGATTATAAACTTTCCAGATGTGAAAGTGAAAATCGTATAAAGTACAACAGCACCTCATAAGTCCGTGTAGGCTGTAACATCTAGAAAAGGGAACATCTGAATGATCTCGTAGGCGTAAAGTTCGCATTTGTCGCAACCCACATACCTACCTGTAATCTTCGAGACATATTAAATGAAGTGTGAGCTCGCATAGGGATTTTAGATGTTATTTCTGGTCCGTGGAAATAACAGAGCATCAAATATTCCGTGTTTTCTGATATAAGAAATCTCACGAAAACGATTACGTATGAATTGGTTGCCAAGACTCAGAAGTATGCTTTCATTGTTGTCATGTTATCAGATCTCGAGTCGAGTCAAACTTCATAACTCAAGAAGTACAAATCCTACAAATGGTATAAAAAGTACTCATGTATTATGAGCGATGTGAAATGCAGGTTGTGTTATAGAATAATATTAAAGTAAATATAAACATTGTAAAATCATGTCAGTTGTATTGTCATTCTATATCATCAATATATTATTTCCTTTTTGTTTGTCAAAAACATTCGCCAAACATTCGCATGTTTCTTGCAAATACGAATGCGAATGTCAAAAAATGTGTGGATTTTCGCGAATACGAATGCGAATATTCGTTAAATCACTAATATGTACATCATGTATGTATAATATTAGTTTGATTAGCTGCTGAAGTGCTGACAACGCCTACAACCCGGGTGAAAGTAGAAAATTGTCCCAAGGGAACTTACTGGAAGGAATAAAATGTATCATGTGTGCTATTCCAGCACATGGTCTGCTTGTTTGCCAAATTTCATTAAATTCCGTTCTCCCCTTCGAGCATGAAGAAGTAACCAATAAGTGTGATATTGTGTTATTTACCCAAAACCCAATTGATTGTCATCTATAAGGATAGGCGTCCATTACACGATAGGTTTTGCTGTCAGTTTTGCCTCAGTCAAATATTTTGATTGACGAAAAACGTACCGTCTAATGCGATTTCTCACCGAACACGGGAAGTTCGGGAAGTTCCTGCACCGAATTCGTGCGGAAGCGACGCCCGGGTGTCGCCACTGTGTGGACCGCCCGGAGGACACGGTGGAGCACACGGTGGAGGTGTGTCCCGCTTGGGAAGAGCAACGCCGTGTCCTCGTGGGGGCGATCGGCGGCGGCGATCTCTCGCGCCGGGCCTTGGTACAGGCCATGGTCCGGAGCGAGGAGGAGTGGCAGGCGGTCGCCTCCTTCTGCGAAGCAGTAATGCTAGCAAAGGAGGCGGCCGATCGCGTGAGGCAACGGCAACGGTCCTTACGCCCCAACCGCCGCCGGGATTCCGATCCCGATTTCCGGCCACCGTAGGCGCAGGCTTGCGGACGGCGAGCAATGGGTGGCTCGCCGTCCGACCGTCCGGTAACTGTCCGGACCGAGCCCAAGTCGTCGACGGCGCGTATTGTTCCACGCGCGCCTCAGGGTGACGTCAGCAAATCGTAGGGGCCCAGCAGGGTCGAAGCCTACTGGGGCCATGGGTAGTGTGAAAACGAAACCCGGGGCCCTGGGACGAAGGCAACGAAGGAACAGGAGTGGGTTTTTAGTCAGTAAAAGTCTGACACTATCTCTCGCTCCGCCCAAGAGCGAGACTTGTCATTAGATGATTTTCCCACCTTAAAAAAAAAAAAAAAAAAAAACCGTCTAATGCGATGACTGATGTTTGCATGACGAAAAACGTATGGCGATTAAATTCCGTCATTCTTAAACATCATTCATGATTGATGGAATTGATTGACGCTTGCATGACCGTGTAATGGACGCCTAACGCTATCAATATTTCAATCTTTAATACTTTTGGAAGTCAGAAATAACAATATGTAAACCAAGTCTTACCTATGTCTTAGATAAGGCTCCAATAAAATTTTATAGATTCATAATTCAGGCTCTATTTTAGAACTGTAATTAGAAATGAAAGTTAGTATGTGAACTCAAGTCTCGGTATGAATTATGCTCGAAACGTCTTTACCAAAGTCGAAAAGTTAATTTAGAGTCAAATGTATGAAGAATACGAATACGTCGTTGGACTCATGCAAATGTGGGGTTTTCTACTTATGTATGTTTTTTATTTCTTTCCTTATGTGGGGAGATATTGAGAGTTTGTTGTTAGAATGCTTGATGTATTCGCGTCTGCGTTTGAAATTAAATAATATTGTTAAGACAGTGAAACACTGCAACTGACACGTAAGTGTACAAGTAACTTGAATGATATAGTGATGTGCACATATAGAACTGGTTGTGCTACGTTCGTTTACCGCACGGTACAAAAATTTGTAAGGCCTTTATATAGTTGTTCTGGGTCTGGGTGGCTAAAATCAAATACATTTATTTCAAATAAACCATTTACAGGCAACTTTGAATTGTCAAGAAGTCAGTCTATCAAAAAAATTACGCTGATTATACATTCCAAACCGTAGATCTCTATGGAGAAGAATGAGCAAGAAACTCCATTGACACTCTTTTAAATAATATTGTTGTAGTTGTGTTTGTTTATTGTTATATTGTTGTAGCTAGAGTAAATAGGCTCTCAATAAATTAATGCGTTTCATCGCCAACGATTGCATCACTGCTTACCATTAGTAAGGATCGCAGTCAAGCATTCATATAAACTACATTATGTGAGAACAATGTAAATATTCAATTCAAAATATATAGAAATAAAAATAAACCACTGGCAGTTAAGACGTGTCCAGTCTCAACTGACAGCGTCCATTCATTGACATGACGCGTATATTAGGACCATTGACCGACCCTCTTGCAGAATCTGTACAACATGAAAACAATCTCTATAACTCCCACACAAGCAAGATTTACTTACAAACTACAGATTGGAACTGCTAAAGCACTTATTAGAGTACCAATGAAAGCTTGGTCATTCGATCGTAGAGAGGGGTGGCATAAAACGTCCATTAGCACTCAAAATGCATTTATATTCTCTACTAATTATAGGGGGTGAGCACACCATAGATTTAGGGGAGCCTGTGATGGCTCCTTTTGTTAAAGTACCACCTACTGTGCTTTGTGCGGTCATGGCGGGAAGTGGAATACCTGGTTTGATGTTGGAGAATGCTGATGCGGTTCATTTAGATTTTATAATGGTTGATAAGGTGAAGAGGAATACCGCAGAGCCAATCTGTTATTTAGTTCAACGTTGTAGATCAAAACAAGTTATAATACATGAAGTACCTACATACCGACGGCGAAGTGACAAGAACTACTAACTGTCGAAGTCTATTTTTTTGTCTTAAAAACGTTGGGAGGTTATACTATGAATTCACATATTGGTTTAGTTAGGAAGTGTTTCCACAATTTAATTTGGTGCAGTTGCAACAAAATTTTTGCTTCAGAGATTTTACAAAAACATGCGGAAACACACATTTGAATTAAAAGCGCTAAAAAGTAATTTTCTCGAAAAATGTTAGTTATTGGCACTTCACCGTCGAAACATAGCGGAACTTGACTCAAATGGAGTTTTCACTGAGCAAAGCGTTGAATGATAGAGAGATATTACAATAGAAAATAGAGTAAAGTGTAAAATTAATAAAAATAGAATATTAGATAAATATGCCTAGATACTTATATCACACTATTATTGTGAAGCGAAAGTTTTTATGCAGCCTTATTTTTTTATTAGTCCAAAAAAACATGTGGCTCTATCTGTATCCGTTACTGATCATATTTTTGTAGTCAAAAGTAAAAAAATAAAAATGAAATCATAATTTTCCATGAAAATTTGTCATAATTGGTAAATTCATAATTTAATCAATCATTCCTAACAATTGCTCCCAGAAAATACTACACGCAGTGTTTTTCCATTATTTTTCATCCATAATCAATAGCCTGTACAATATTTCCATAAATTGAGTGACATTTTGGGACATAAGCAAACGCTAATAACTTTGCCGTTGATGAATATTATTTATTGAGACTTTACTTAAATAATAACAAGACCTTTTCTAATAAGCCCTTTAAGTATTTGTACTAATTAAAAATTTGTAGTGTATATGTTTGTATTGTGTATGTTTGTTTATTACTCTTTCAAGCTCAAACAGCTCAACTGGTTTGTATGAAATTTGGCAACCGGTCTTGAAATAATACCTTTTTTTTCATCCCGGGATATATTTTCTACATTTATACAACATGTTAAAGCCATTGACAGAAACTAGTAAATTATATGGCTAGAAAAATTCTTTTGCTGTACCAAGTACCTCGTATAGATAGAGACCTCGTTAATGATATCTGCGAAGCAGTAAAACCAGCTATCAAAACAAAATTTTGATCCCCATCACCACATTACGGAGGCTTTCATTTAAACCATTCGCAAATCACCACATTTTGGCATCGTTTTATCAAATCACCGAATTAAATAACAAAAGAGCGCATTAACCGACCGCGCGGAGCATTTGGAAGTAATGTATTTGCACTAATCGTGGCAGTCATTTTGTTTGATTGATTGGCGGGAGAGGTTTTATTTTGACGAGTATTTTTAGTGAAGATTTATTTATAAGTTTGAAGGTATTAACAACAATTTAATGTTTTAGAATGTTACATGAATGTAGGTAACTACAATAATCATTATTGTCACACCCTTGTTGTACCTATGTTACGTTCGGCGCAAAACATTTTGTTAAAAAATCAAATTTTTACTACGAGATTCTCAGAAACACAATTATCGATCGGGCGATCGGTGGTGGTGACTTGCCATGGTCCGGAGTAAGAGATGACCGAATGGGTGAGGGAATGAACAGCCTCACCCCCTAGTCGCCGCGACAGGAGAAGCCGCGGGCGTTGTCGGGAGTCGCAAGACGACTACAGGTCACCGTAGATGCGTAGCTTGCGGACGACGAGCAATGCGTAGATCGCCGTCCGGACCAAGTTCAAATCGTAGACGCCGTGGCCAATATCTAGGGCCACGGGGAATTTCTGAAAAGAAAACCCGTACTCCTCTCCTCCGTGGTTTTAGCCAGTAAAAGTCTGAGACGTCCTCGCGCTCCGCCCTAGAACGAGAAGAGCCATTGAATGATTTTCCACATTAAAAATAACTAGCTTTCACGTTTAACTTGATTTACTTTTAATCGAAACAACACAAAAAACGGTCTCGAAACTTCGAAACATGTTGAGAAGGGACTTTTCCTGTGAAAATATGACACCGTATTTCTTGGAATCCCGACGTAAACATCTAGACCTACTTATTGGAATCGAACCTAAAATAACACATGTTTTATTTGATTTTTATTAACCTTCTTAATAACTTATTTACTAATCTTGTAGCATCTTAAAGTTTGACAGCAAGTTCCTGTCAATAGAGACCTATGTATATTTATAAGCTACTAGCTTTGCCAGCGGTTTCGCCCGCGTGAAAGTAGGTTTCACCATACAAACTTTGGACCCCCGTTACATCCCTTTAGGGGGCGAATTTTGCAAAATCCTCTCTTAGTGCTCGCCTAAGTCATAAAAGGAAACCTTGTGCGAAATTTCATGCTCTTAGTCCCAGTAGTTTCAGCTGTGCGTTGATATGTCAGTCAGTCAGTTTCTCCTTTTAATATTATTCACCTCGCTGCTGTCAGCGGATTCGCACGCGTAAAAGTAGAAATTTGTCTCAAGGAAACATACTTTCGGGATAAAATAGTATCGTATGTGCTATACCAGGACATGGTCTAACCGAGTGCCAAATTTCACCCAAATCCATTCAGCCGTTCGAGAGTAAAGAAGTAACAAACATACACATAAACTTTCGCCTTAACATTAGTTTGATTGCCCAGTTAAAAGTTGCGCCAGGTTTTTTTCTTAGCATTTAGAAATGTTCTTATTTAGTATCAATACCTCAATTTCAATAAGTTTACCCGAAATGTATCCATTGAAAACCCTTTACAGGTTGATTTGCCCGATATATTGAGTTTGTGTTTAGTGTTTAGGGATCCGAAAACTCACTGTAAAAAAAAATAATTTAAAAAATAAAAAAACCCGACTGCGTAAAAAAATACTTTAGATAAAAACCAAAAAGAAAAAAACAAGTTCAGTCCAGTAGCGTAAAAACCAATTTAAATAAAACAAATAATAAATTCTAATATGGAACATATTGACTGCAACAGTCGGGACCCATTAGATGGGATGGTTTTAGTCTGGATTATTTTAATGGGTCCCGACTGTTGCCGTCAATGCAAAAACCCATATTGCACTAACAAAAAAAAAAAATTTTTACTCTAATTTATAGCGTCCCACAGTCGTTATGCTGATTTTTTTTTCAACTTCACCTATCTAAGAACACTTGGGTTAACAAGACGAATCTGACGATATGCTAATTATATAAAACCGTTCAGCGGTTTGGAAGATATGAGGTAATAAAGAACATACAAGACATACACATATACATACAAGACACGCGCGAAAAACTTAACTCGTGCAGTCGGGTAAAAAGAGACTCATTAATTCTTTACCTTATTGCAACATTTTGATCCCGCAGATTTATCTTTTTGCCCTACACTCTTCGTATAACAATCACGACCACCACCCGACATTCATACATAAACTCATCATAAAATTCGAAACACCTCAAACATTCTCATCTTCGCACCTACCAGAGATAATTCAGAAACAAAAGCGGCGAAAGAATAACTTTTTCTATTACCAACACACACTTGGTTGAAAGTCGGTGCGATAAACACCATCGGCTTGGATCTCATACATATTAATACACTCTGTGACGCCGAATGACTCTCGGAGGACCTTCGGAGGAGCCCCGTGTTTATTTAGCCGACTCAATGCAACACGAGAGAATTATTGTTTTAATAATTGCAAGCAATTTCTTTTAGGACCTCCCTGGAGTCACACTGGACGTTTGAGGTTGTTTCAATGTTACTGTTGATTAGTACAACGATTTTTGTTGATTTCTTCTCTTAGAAAATGTTTGACAGGAGCCGTCGAGACCGCCAGTAAATGAAGCGAAGCACTATTATGATTAAAAGCACTAATTAATACACATCTTCTCAGTCGTACACTCCTGGTGGAGTTGGCTTGGTCGTGGATCGTCTAATAGGTTGGTTGGGGCTTTTGCGAGACTCCTCCATCTCTTTCTATTCGTACCACTGCGTGTACATTCAAGTAGGGAAAATTTCAAAGATGATTTGGTGAGGTCTGTCCATCTGATAGGTGATTGCCTGCTTCAACGTTGGCCCTATTCTCTTCACAGAACCACTAAACGTTCCAAAGAGCTTTCATTGCGCATGAAATGTCCGAACAACTTAAAGATGATGAAAGTCTGCTTGATGCGAAGCTCTTTCAGAATAGAAACGTTAGTGCGGTGAGCAGTCCATTTTATCCTCAGTAGACGCCTCCAGCACCACATCTCAAGAGCGTCAATCTTTTTACGGTGCTTTTGATAGATCGCCCATGTTTCAGCTCCATACATGAAAATAGGGAATATTAAACATCTCATTAAGCAAACGGATTAATACAAACACTAAGAAAAACTATATTTCTCCAAATTACTGCTCGTTCTGTCTACAAAGACTCCTTAAGTTACAGCCTCGCTACTGTTGGTACTGAGCCTTTCAGCTTTATACGTCCAAATCATAATTCCAAGCACATATGAAGAGCTTAACATAATCCGTAATAAACGAATGAACATCTCAGGCAAGTCTTGACACTAAACAATATTCTTGGCAAAAAATGGGAATTAATTTCCTGCAAACCTCTATATTTCCCGCGTCTAAATATAAATAAGAGGCTCGAAGGCTTAGTGGCTGTCGGCAACGGTGTCCTTGCTTCATAATGTCGCTACGTTGTTGACATCGCGGGATCCATTCGCCCGCCATTTTCGTCGCCATTTTGGACGCGCCAAAAGCGCGGGAATCTTGCTGTCATGGCGGGAAAATAATTAGATTTCCTCGGCGCACTTCTTCTCGGTTCATTTCTGTATGTTTTGTTAATTATTTCTTCGTGAATGTCACGCCGACGAGTCTTAGTGTCCTCCTTTTTTTTGTTTCTGCAAGGTGAAACTTTTGTTCCGCTAAATATCGCTAAAAACCGAGGTGTAGACAGTCAACGTTTCTTTTTAATTTTTAATACGAAAGCTTTCTGCCCTCGTCTCCGAAGTTTTCCATTTATTTTGATTTTACTTTTGTTCGTAACGTTGCATTCTTTTTTTTGAATAAATTAACCATTCTGTACAGACCCCTCAAAAGTACAAATTGATATTAATTGTGTTAGAAGCCCTTACGGCGTAGCCCCATGTGTTTTTCTTAACAATCAAGCGCTTGCACAATCCTTTTGCTGTTTATGAAGTGAAAAATAGTGCGATCCTCGACTCTATCGTGCAGATAATAGTAACGCAATCGAATCTATTCGAGCAGAAAATTAAGTTAGATAGTCTGTCGTGTCTCTCACTATTTCTAAATTCAATTTGTGTTCGAAATACAAATTGTGGCGGTTAAATCCCACGCGTCGGCCATATTGGAATTAATTTCGTTTTTAACTAACGCGGGAAAGCTCTTTATAGGGGTGACACCTTGTGAAAAGTGGTTTTATAGTGCATTTGGGAATTTTAGCCATATGAGAGCCTGAGACGAGTATTGCTGCTCTTAATTAGGTGTAATTACTGTGGGAATATTTTATAAGGGTAATGCTGTGTAATGTGTTTGAATTTTTTAGTACTATCAATGTTGGTTGCAAGTTTGTAGCGACTTTTAAGGTTAATTCAACTAACTATATAATTGGGATTTGCGTAGTTTCAAAGTCAAAAGTGTCAAACAATTTATGCGAATAATAAAGGTTGGTACTTGAATGTTGCATTACACAATATAACAGTAAAGATTTTCATATTCACCATTTCTGGTATGCGAAACTTAAAATGATAATTAAAAGGAATAGTTAGGTACCTACATACTCTTAATACAACAATAATTACATACTAACTTAACTGGCTATTATCGCACTAATAGGAATATAGCGAGGTGTTATAGTAATTTTCTATTCTTATAACTAAGGTATTCCTGGGTCGTGTAACATTTATTGACTAACCAGGTGTGTAATTTTTTTTAGGAATAGTGTATTTTTTTTTTTGGTGTAGTCTAGTGTAATGGTCTTTCAGATCACTCGGTAATTTGTTCAATAATTTAATTGACATAGGGTTACAGTTTCTTTGATACAGATCTGTAGGTACTGTTTATTTATCTAAGATTTTTAAATAAATTATAGTCCTTTTATCAAAACTCCATAACAAAACAACTTAAGCAGTAATTAATCACAAAACAGAAAGTTTTAACGTTAAGCCGTGTTCACACCTACATAGGTGCCATTTATCAAACTATATGCCCGGGTAATAGTAATAAATTCCGGTAAATGTGTAACATTTGCCAACTAGTACGATTCGAGTGTTAACACGAGTTCTCACGTGTAGAACTTTGTTGCTATTTTTTTTTTCTCTCGACCTATCTTCAAACTGTAGTAATTGGGAAACTTTACTCATTATTATTTTTGGCTGACATTTTTTTTTTTTGGGTCGTTTTTTACTGGGTATGTAGTGGCCTTTTTATTTGTAACTTGTGCCTAAAAGCATTTTTATTTGAAATTGGTATTTTAAGCAGGTTTTTGTTTTGTTGCTCATAATACTCTATTGTCCTTGGTATTTATTTTTCCTGCTTTTATTTTTATTATATTACAATTCAAGGCACGACCAATAAAAAACAAAACACAAGTAATATTTATTTTTAAATAAGAACGCCCATTAAAGTAGACCGAAACTAATACTAGTCCTAAATTCTATTTAGAATAAAATATGAAAAACTAAATAATTCTCAAGTTCGTTTTAAGGTAAAAATGTAACAAATACTTTAATATTTAATTTGATATCAGTCTGTGTTTACTATTTTTTTTCAATATCAGTCTGTGTTTACTTGACATGACTGGGTGACATTCAGCCAAATAGGAATATAATCTTTTACGAACTTCTAAATAGAATTAGTACACAGTTGTCTTTAATTTAATATAAATCGATCTATATGCATCGTAAATCTAATTAAATTAATATATACATACCAATATTAATTAACCTCAAATTATTTTCAAAGTAAAAAACGGCTCCTTTGACTGACTGTCAATTTGACATTACGGCATTTCATTTTTTCTGTTTGATTAAGTCAATGTTTTGCATTTGTGACTTGAATTGCTTATTATTTTATCGATAACTGCAGCCATTTTTAAGGAATTTGGCGATTTTTAAATTTATGTATAATTTCACGGTTGGCGCACCGCTCAATCATAGCGATTGCCTGCGTTTCGCAGTTCGATCCCCGCACGGAGCAAATAATCATTGCCTACAGATGGTTGATCCGGGTCTAGATATCTTATGTATGTGCATTTACATGTTTAAGAACACACCCACGATACTAGCATGATATAAAAAACAAAAAAGCTTAGTCATCAAGTTTACGTTGTTAACACCTCTACGGTCCGGACTAAGCGTTTCGCCTCGTCGTTTATACCGCGTAAATCGGAGAAGGGGCTACAGTGAATAGGCTCTTAATAAACTAGAGCGCTTCACCACCAACGATTGCATCACTTCTTACCATCAGGCGGGACCGCATTCAAGCACAGGTTTATATAATTAAAAAAATCTAGAACACAATGCATTAGCACTTCACAACAAAAACAGAACACTCTTCTAATAGACCTTTTACAGCCTCTGATTCACCACCTATTGTGCATCGACCTTTATTAAAATGTCGGCTCCACATATATGCCAATCCAAAAATGTCGTGGTATTTGCGAAGCCTTCTGAAAGTATATTCAGGTCAAAGTGATCAAGAATGTGTGTGTTTTACTGTCTGGCTTTGAAATCTTTGTTTTATCTTTTGTTACATCGGCAAAATGGTAATCTTTTGTGATGAAAATATCTATAGTAAAGTATCGTTTGATTTGATTACGTTGACTTTTGTGTTGTTGAAAGACGTCCACTGTTGGGCATAGGCCTCCCCCAAGCGTCGCCATAACGACCGATCCTGTGCGTCTCGCATCCATCGGATTCCCGCGACCCTCACCAGGTCATCGGTCGATGATTAAGAAATGTTTAAAAAAAATTACTACTCAAAGTATAGTTAGTAAGAGTTTTAATCAAGGAAATATGCACATCGTCCATACAAAAATGTCTGAAATAAACAAAAACTAAACATAATGCTAAATTGAACTTCAAATCGTAGAAACTCGATACAATTCAGAAACCAGAAACGTTTATTTCAAATAGACAAATTACAGGCACTTTTGAATTGTCAAAAATTGAAGCTAATAAACTGCACGTTTCAAAGCGTTGATCTCTATGGAGAAGAACGTGCAAAAAAATTCCACACTCTTTTAAATCATATGAGTTACATATAATATTTTTTGGTTACATAATTCGATGCTTCTATTATGTGAGCACAATATAGATAAATAATAACATTAAAAAAAAAAAAAATATAGGCCGATATCTATGTTTATAAAAGCGAAATACCACTCACTGATTTATCACGAAATCTTGGAAACTATAACACCTATAGACTTAAAATTTGGCAGGTAGTTTCCATAGAGGGTGTAGACATCCACTCAGAATGGATTTTCCGAAATTCACCCCTAAGGGGATGAAACGGGGGTCCAAAGTTTGTATGGAGAAAGCGACTTGCACGTGGGCGAAGCAACTGGCAGAAGCTAGTTCTATGATATAAATATCGTGTTACCCTTAAACCGACGTCAAACACTATTTCTATCCTCAAAGGAAACCTTAATATGTCACCCTTAGGTTCCTATAACACCTACGCAATCCTGTGTTGTGCGGGATTGTTCGGAAGAGTTACCACGGCCCTGGAACGCAAAGGGCAACTGAAGGAACACGGGTGAATTTTAGTCAGTAAAATCGGAGATTTCGGAGAAAGATAGAGCCGGAGAAGTCATTTGTTGATTTACCACCTCAAAAAAATGGCAAGTTGAAAGGTTACGCCACATCACTCTCAGCGATAGCAACTCTGATAGCTAAATGAATCTATAGAGTAGGGACTGCTACCCTCTCGTTCCACCCAGGGCGCGAGGTATTATTTGATGATTTCCCACTTCAAAACAAAAAAGAAGTGTTTCTTTTAAGTGTGTATGTATACACCCCTATTTTTTAATTAGTACATAAATAATTGAACTTTGTACGGGTGATACAAATCTTTGAAATACTTGAATTTTCTCTTCAGTAAAACGCATTTATTTTACATCTAAATCTCCGTCTTGAATCATTCTGTATATCACTAAAGACCTCAAGAAAAACCGATCAGTAGTTTTTAACTTTATCTCAAACATACAGACAGACAAACGCGGTTGGAACTTTTTTTTATAAAGTGTAAGGATTTTGTCACATTCCCAATATTTTGTAAAGAGAGCTTCTGGCCTCTAATATAAACTAAACACTAATGACAAGCACTCACTTAACCATAGAAATGTCTGTAACTACGGTTAATTAATAGGTTCAGACGGTTCAGAGTAGCGAGACGGTTTTCTAAAGTCTATTCGCGTCGATAATCAAAGATGCCTCAGTCACCAGTTAACTTGGGGCTGGGGTATTAATGAGGAGTAGAGCGCTATGGGGTCTTTGACACTCTACTCAAACTGCAAGTCTAGTTACTTTTGTAAATACCATTTGAGGTGGGAAATCATCAAAGAACTCCTCCAGCTCTGGGTGGAGCGAAAGTGAGTGTGAGATTTTTACTGACTGGAAAACCCACCTGTTGTCTTTCAGTTTCTCTTAGCGTTTCAGGGTCATGGTCAAATCTTTCGAATAATCTAGCAGCACTGTTGTACTTCTAGTATTTCCTTGGAGATACGAATACCAATTTCTATGTTAAGTCGTTTCTTGTTCAAGCTGTGTGGCTATAAAATGCTTGGCCAGTGTCAGTAAGACATGCACAAGTCTGTTTTATTTTAAAAATATGATCAAGGATCTCTCTCCTTGAATGTCATTACTCATTAAGTGTGCGGAAGTAGATATTTCTCTGCTTTCATAATATACATGTGTTATATGTATTTTAGGAGTTATGTATTGTTTAAACGTATACTTAAACACGTGATTGTGCTCATGATAACCAACAAATTTTACTTTGGGAACAAACCTGAAATCGCGAAAAAATATCAACTGTTCAGTACATTTATGTTTGCCTAATGTACTGAACAGCTGATATTTTTTTCACGATTTCGACTTTGCTCTCATAATAAAAATTGTTTGTTATCTTGAGCACAATCACGTGTTTAAGTATCGTACACTAATTGCCAGTCACCCTATATAAGGACTATCTGCGTATCATGTCTCCTTTTCTTTTAAATCTATCCAAAGGTCGTCTGTAAAAAATCGCTTCAAGCGATAAGACCGCCCATTGTAACACCCTATTAATTTAAGCTCCTACTGGAATTTTTATGGTGTACTATAGTCTCTTTCTATCTATGATGATGATGATGAAATCACATCCTATCCGGATGTGATTTAGTTGATTTTTAAATATGTTGATGTAAGCTTTCGCCGCTAAAGCCCTAGTTTTTGATTTAACTGTGGGTGCAAACCGCTTGCTAACAGTATCAGCAGCAGCTTTACTTTAAATACGATTTTAAGTTTTTACATATTTCGATTTTTTAAAGCATTTAAGCATCTATTGTCCAACGTAATAATTAATATTTAGTTATTTAATAAACAATTACAAAAACTTTCAAAACCTTTATGTTGCTAAAATTTTCTAAACATTTATCTTGATTGTATTACATCAACTGTCAATTTTTTCGGGTTTTTTCTCACTCCCATATTCGCTTCTAAATCCCTCCATATGAAATCTCAATAACACTTCGTAACATCAATACTCTTTGATATAGATGAAGATAATGAAGAGGGTAGATGAATGTGTAGTCGCAGACCTAGTGTATTTGGTCTGTTATATTTCCGTATCGTCTGTTCAGCGGATACGCGTGTGTGTCAAACGGCAAGCGTTGGAGATTTTCATTGCATGCTTCCTCATTTAGCGCACGTGTTAAAAGTTGGAGGAAAAGTGTGGAAACAAATGTTAGATATTATTTTGGGAAAAGTGACATTTGTTGAAAAAACATTTCCTAAAATAAAATTCTAAGAACAGTATTTTATTATTATATTTTGTTTTATATTAAAAATTCTATTGTCATTAAAGTTGAAGATTGATGGACACATTAAAAGTTACTGAATGTGTGTGTGCGAATGTGGGTGGATTTTATTTTTAGGAAAATTGTTTTGAAGTATGTTGAAAGTACTCGTATAATTACGACATATCCTTGAAAGTTTAGTTCTAATAATAAAATTATGTCATTATTATGTTAATCAATGTAACTGTCGTTAAAGTTGAAGGTGGATATTTTATAGTAGAATAAAAATAGGATTTAACTGGCAGATAATTAGTTTAGGTAATTATTAAATTGTAATAGGTCGGTCGTAAGGTCCGTCAAGTTAATGTCACTAACTAATTGCTTATAGTGTCGAAGAACAATGAATTATATAAGCTTGCCATATTGAACACATAGAGATGTGTGTCCTGAAGGATGACCGTGTCGGTAAAGTCAATATAGTACGGAAGCTTGCTTAAATGAATGAACGAGTCGAAGCGATGCTGACGTCACATCACTTTGACAGAACCTGGGCCGCGTTCGTGCGAGCTGAACAGATAAAAGATTAGGTTTTATAGAAGAAGAAAAAAAGCGCACTGTAGGATTCCATAGGATCCATGTGTTCTGGCATTGTGAAGTACTCATCGTGACTCTTTTTGTTTTTATTGGGAAATCATCCAGTGACGTCTCCTGCCCTTTTCGTGTCAGACTTTTACTGACTAAAACCCACTCCTGTCCCTTCTTTGCCCTCGTTCCAGGACCCCGGGGTTCTTTTTCGCATCACCCATGGCCCCAGTCCAGATTCGACCCTGCTGACATCTCCTTGAGGCACGCGTGGAGCACGCCGTCGGTCCAGACGGTTACCGGACGGTCGGACGGCTACCCATTGCTCGCCGTCAGTCATCGTGACCCTGGTTTGTAGTCGGTAAAAGTCTGATATTCTCTCTATCTCCATCCAAAGCTGGTGAAGTTATTTGATGACCTTCGATATTCCTTAAATTTAATAACCAGAATACTACTCACTTAGTTTCAATGCGATTACACCTTTATCTATTTGATACCGCCGTATGACGGCAGCTATTTACTTATTAAATACACTAATGAAACACAATACAAACTCGAACTTAATGCCTTAGGCATTTCCTACCAGAAAAACACAAACTGGTAGCTACAACTTAATATAAAACAAACAGAAAAAAGGACGATAATAAATATATAATTAGATACAAACAAATAAAGAATTAAGTTATGAAAAAACGAATCCTACCAATTAATACTGTGATAATTCTACCAACTTCTTGCGAATGTGTTATCGTGCCTTAATTCGCTCGCATTTAAAAAAGAAACGGTAAAAATCGCTGCATCCTTTACCTTGGATCTCCGTCGAGTAGGCAACGTCACAGCGCAACGAGGCGGCGACGAGCAACCTTGATTGTGGGCCAGCTACTTGCGCTAATTACTCGCCGAGAACAGGGTGAAGTAACTACCTTACAGCGACTTGTACGAGTTACTGGTGTAAGGTATATATGGTCTCTTTGGATTTTCTTTAGGTGTGATAGTGTTGCCAGTGTTTCAGTGCGTGGTTAAGTCTTCATGTGCCAGTTACTTGCGCTAATTACTCGCCTAAGAACTGGATGAACTAACTATCGTACAGCGACTTATGCGAGTTACTGGTGTAAGGAATATTGTCTCTTTGGCTTTTCTTCAGGTGTGCTAATTTTCAAAAACTGCGAAAGTTAACTATCTACTTCTCTCACCACGGGTGGAACGAGAGGGAGCGTCAGTTTTGCTGACCCACCTGTGTTCCTTCAGTTGCCCTTTGCGTTCCAGGACCGTGGTGACTCTTTCAAATTATTCTACAGCCCTCGTACTCTAGCCCCCTTAATTTAATATACTACAATATAATATCATCTCTAGCTATATATAAAATCCCATAAAAAACACGCCCATCCCAAATACTAAAAACGTCCATATTTTTCACGTAAAAAAACTATGTATGAGTCCCATTTCTGTAATTATTTCACGCCCAGACATAAAATTGTTTAACACTTTCCATGAAAAACTATCGGCATGCCTACTGGAAACATTTAAAACCTACCCATTCGTATAAGTTGGTTACATTAAATATTCCTTAATTCTTAGTATTGTATGCTACATACTATCAATAACGGTAACTAGTGGTAGTAATTTTTTATATATTTTTCATTTTTTTTATATTAAGCAACGGGAAAATGAGATAGCCTATAACTAAACTAATTCGTCTTTTTTACAACGCCAAACTAAATATCCTTAGTCCATGAGCTAGCGAAGCGGGTTCGGGATTGTAGGTTAAACAAATAACCACCCAGAAAATGACTTCATCATATCAGCCGATAGACGTCCACTGCTGGATATAGGCCTCCCCCAAATGTCACCACAATGAACGGTCCTGTGCGTCTTGCATCCATCGGATTCCCGCAACCTTCACCAGGTTATCGGTCCACCTTGTATGAGGCCTTCCAACGCTACGTCTTTCGGTACGAGGTCGCCACTTGGTCGGATGGCCGTTGGGGCCGAAAGCCCCAACGGCCATTCGTTCTGCGAGCAATATGCCCTGCCCACTGCCACTTAAGTTTGGCGATTCTTCGTGCTATGTCGGCAACCTTGGTTCACCTGCGGAAAGCGGGAGGAAAATGACTTACATACAAGATATATTATGGAGCTTCTTGCCGGTTCTTCTTCATATGAATCGACCAATTTGGAACCGTGCACTAGCTTCTGACGTTTTCTAAGTGCCCATGTAGGCCTATGTGAAATAAAAACCACAAAAACAAATTTTTTTTTTTGTTTTTGATAACTAGTGGCCAACATAGTACCTATTATTCAGATGCTGGTTAACAATCTAACTACACACTTAGGCTGACTTAGCAATCATTTGATTTTTAGAGGTGAATATGCTATTAAAATCACCTGTTTGTTTAATAATAATAATATCTAATAAATGCATTTATTTCAGGCTTGGAATACCCATAATTAAATAAGATTAAATTACCTACATTAATTACGTTTCATTTACAATTTGAAGAAGTTAAAATGAAAAATTAATAATATTCTATGTACTATATATAAAAGCGAAATACCACTCACTGATTAATCACGAAATCTCAGAAACTATAACACCTACAGACTTTAAATTTGGCAGGTAGGTTCCATAAAGGGTGTAGACATTCGCTAAGAATCGGATAATTCGGATTTTACGAAACTCCACCCATAAGGGGGTAAAAAGGCGGTTTGAAGTTTATAAGGAGAAACCTATTTTCACTCGGGCTGGCTAGTATAAAATAAAAATAATTAGCACCCTTATTTTTTTTTTTATTAAAAAAAAAGATGGATATCCCCTTTCCCTTTCCTTTCCTTTTCCTTTTGTCCACATGTGGTGTAAGACCACAAATCACAACATTATTTCATTTACCCATATTTCAAACCTTCCCAAACATATCCCCCATATATCAATAAAAACCCATTTCTAATAAAAAAAATATGATTTCCGTACGATATCGTAATAAACAATTGTCGTCCGACCGTCACTTTCAATGGTCACTTCTCTTAATTGCATCCCCAACCGTAACTAGTGGTGCACCACTTAAAAACCGGACTTCGGTTAAAATCCGTCCGGTTAAAAGTGATATTTGCGTTATATTTTACAAAGGGTTGCTGGCGACATCTGCCGGTGACATGTTGTTTTAGATGGGGTTTAAAGTTGATTAATTTTGTTTTGGGATTTTTGTTTTATGAGTTTGAGTGGCCTGCTTGACCACAGAATTTCAATTTTTGTTTGAATTGAATGTTTTTTTGCTGCTAAATATTTGTTTGTATGCACTTACGTACATATACGTAATAACAGCTTATATAGGAATCAAAACTTATAAAGAATGTTTTTTTTTAGTTATTTTCCTTTAAAGCTTTATACGATTTACAACCTCTTCAAAAGACAGTGCAGAGGACGAGAGAAGCGTGCTGTGGAAGCAGAAGCACCCAACTCCTACACATTTCATCACCCCGTCAGAACATCTCCCCCCTGGACGTGAATTGCAGTGGCCAATCTGGAAATCTCTTAACTGATTACGCACTCAGGTTGGCTGCTGTAAAAATAATTTGGCCAAATGGAGCTTCCTCGACCCATCTCTAACACAGTGCCAGTGTGGAGCCGCTGCACAGGACATGCGTCATTTGCTATGCTGTCCATCCTGCACAACTACCTGCAGTTTTCAGGATCTATACGAGGCCAATAACAGAGCCGTAGAGGTTGCCAGATACTGGTCAGATAAAATTTAGTTAAGAGTACATCGACACGAAAAGAAGAAGAAGAAGAAGTTATTTTCCTCAATTGTCTTGGACGTATAGAAATAAACTTAAAAATCGAAAACTTCACATGATTAAAGCAAACATTTTGGCAGACGGACAATTAATTTAAAACCGTCTAAATAATGTATCTTGATGAAACATAATAAAGAAAGTAAGTTCCCGTTCGTAAACACTGAAAAAATCCGGCAAAAAAAAATTCAGGCTCCTCAACCAAAAAACCGATAATTACGCTACTAACCGTTACCCGCAACCGTAAACCTTTCCGTAAAAATTACCGGTCCTTAGAGCCTCTAATTGACTGGTACATAATACATACTTGTAATAGGTATGGACCGTAAATCTTTCACACCTGGACACTCGCGTGCGTTCGGAAATCGTCGGGAATGGTCGGGAATGGTCGGCAACTTTCCCGCAGATAAATCACTGAAGGGATGCTAGGAGAAGATTAAAAATCTTTCTTGTTTTACACGGAAAATGTGAGACCATAAAGTAGGGAAAGGTACCTATTTTAATGCGAAAATGTGATAGCCCAACAGTGTAGAAAACACTATTTTCCAACGTTACAATATCTCAGGAACTATATCACCCTGCTGGACATAGGCCTCCCCCAAATGTCGCCACAATGAACGGCCCTGTGCTTCTCGCATCCATCGGATTCCAGCAAATTTCACCAGGTCATCGGTCCACCTTGTAGGGGGCCTTCCAACACTGCGTCTTCCGGTACGCGGCCCGAAGGTTCTGGAGTGGCGACTCCAGAACCTTTGGGCCCCAACGACCATCTGTTCTGCGAGCAATGTGCTTTGCCCATTGCCACTTAAGTTTGGTTCAGCAGTGGACGTCTATCGGCTGAAATGATGATGATGATGATGATGATGATATCACCCTGACACCCAGGATAGGATACCATACTGCCCAGTGACTTGGTAGCATATTCAGATTTAGCATAGTAATAATGTTCCCACTGCTAGGATCCAAGCTTCCTTCCTAAGAGAGGATCTCGATTAATTGTGCAAGGTTTCTATATCTAGTTATAATTTTTTTCCTTTTTTAATTTATGAGTATATTATGAAGGGCCAAAGTTCACGCCAAATAGCAAATTTTCAGACGTCTTTAGTGGATTAGAAACCTAGATAATAGCCGCAAGATATTTTTGTCTCAAAATATTTATAGACAGATTTGTAATAATGTCATAATCAAGTAGGTACCTAAGAGCGATTGTACGAAATTTATCTCGATTTGAGCCTCGCGTGTGCCAGGGTCCCTTAACGACGAGGGTTCTGTTTTATAATTTATAAGTTCGCTCTTGACCACTATTTCAGCCGATGGTAAGCGACGATGTGGTCGAACACTGGGTTGCCACAGTCGCTGTCTCGTTTTCGAATTTATAAAAGAAAAGGCCTCGCTGATGCGCCTTTGCCCACGTCTAAATTAATCCACGCTACGCCTCTAGCTCATTTGGAAAAGATTTAAGTAAATCTTTTCCAAATAAATCGTTCAAACACTATCTTGAACGACATCAGGATCCCCTAACATCATCAAGAACACATCTGCACTCTCCCAAACATAATTACTGACGTGTCCCAAAATCAGCGCATGCGATCAATCGTTTTACGACAACCAGTCATTACTAGAGATTTTAAAAGTACTTATCGATAATTCGGTAATTTATCGATACTTTTCAAAAGACGCTCGGAAAATTGTTTTTATGTCTTGATACTAATCATATTTCTATAATTTCAATTGTTGTTTCTTTTCAAATAAGATTAAATAGGAAAATAGGTTACCTTCTTCCCTTTAATTAACCTTTAAAAATATATGGCACCTTCGAGATTATAGAGACATAGCCCAAAATTTTAATATTTCGACAAAAAGTCATAAAAAAAATAGCAACTGACTTCTAATAAATTTTAGACATAGGAAAAGACATAGGCTTAAAAAATACTTATAATACTTACGCAGTACCTATTCAAAATGTCATCAATTTTCTTTATAATGTGACATACGGATCTTTAATCTCTGTTTTCCTAAAATTAAACTGTTTTTGCATTAGGTCTCTATAATTGTAAAGGTGCGTTTTTTTTCAATAAAATCGCAGTATACATTAATTTTTTATACTAAAAACCACAAAAGCATTTACTGGCTCATATATGGCTAGTGAGTTCGGATAAATTAACTTATAAATAGGTTAGATAGTAAATGAAATTGTAATTTTTACATTTTAAAGATGTTATAAATAAGTATTATTGTAGCTAAACTATTCACTCTGTTGCAAAAAATGCTTTTTAATTCATATTTTTTTTTAGGGTTGCAGAGGTATTTATTTTGTATGTCTTCGTCGTCGTGTCTTCTACAGGAACTTCGTTGATTATTTTTGGCAGTATGCACGTGTATGTTCTCATACAATATGTGTTGTTCCATCCATCCATATATCCATATTTATTCTATTAATGTAAGAAAATGGTCCACAATCAATCAGCTTATTTAGTCGTTTGAGTGCTAACAACTAGAAATCGATACTTTTTCTATAGCGCAACTTAGAAATGCACTATCGATATACATTTCATTCCCAACCATATCCCTAGTTATTACAAGTGGGGGTGACCGAATGACGTAACGAATTACATCCACCGGTAATTAATCCTAAATCTGCGGAACCAACAAGTCTAAGGGTGAACGACCTCATTTAGGGTTCCTTACGAAGGGGACCGCTGATTGATTGTAAGAAGTTTCTACTCAATATTTGTCAAAATATTACACGGTTCGAGCGATTTGCTTTGAAACTATGTATTCATTTCTGTTGGAGTTCAGATTAAGTATCATATTTAGGATGAGATTAGCGAGTTCAAAACATACAAACTCTTCAGCTGTAAGTGTCTCTAAACTTGAGAAAATTATATGTGTAGTGAATTTCTCGACGATCACTGAAACAGTTCTTACCATATGTACTTGCTGGGAGCGTCTTTACTTCTTTTATTCTTTTTTCTGTCTACTGTCTCTTGTTCTGCTCTAATACTATTTGTGAAAACTTGTGATTGATTTTCTTTCAATGTTTTCAACTATCTATACCCTAGCTGTACGTTGTCCGAAGATATTAATGAGTACAGACATAATTATGAACAAATTTTCTAGTATATATGCTTCATATAATTGTTTATATAAAATGTAATTACATTAGTGTACTTTATTAACTTCTCCATAATACTTCACCTTTACTGTGTTTTTTTTTTCTGTTTCTGAAGCATATTAAACTTTGAGTGTTGTAGTACAGCAATAATTGGACTTCACATTTATGTACTGTATGTTATTTTTAATTGTGCTGATTGTCTTAGTCTGTAGTCTGTCACTGTACTTATTAAAATAAAATAAAATACGCCTTTTTCATTCATAAGGGTTGGCAGAAAGAACAGAATGCCACCTGCCGCGAACATTACAATCTTCCTTTGCCTCGTTTACATTCAGTCGTATATCTGGTCATACACGCACGCCAGTTGTGTATTATGAAGTTTTCTAGTGACAGACACACTGCCAGTTTTCAATGGTGTTCCTTCGTAGTATCCAGTCTTCTAAGCTGTATACAACAGGGATGTTATGCATATGAAATTTCGGATCTAGATACGGATTTTGGTTACAGGAATAATATATTTTTTTTTTTATTATTGACCACTAGGCTCGCGTTTGACCACTATCTCACCTGATGGTAAGCGATGATGTGGCCGAAGATGTAGCACGCTTGCCTAGAAGTAACTTATTCACTCTTGACTTAAAGACTCCTAGGTTGTAGCTATCAGGGAACACAGACTCCGGCAGGGAATTCCACTCCTTAGCTGTACGCATTATAAATGTGTACGCATTATACCGATTCTAGATTCGGTTACGGATATTATTTCAGATTATCCGCTATAAAATATTTATTTCAAATAAACCATTTACAGGCACTTTTAAATTTTCAAGAAGTCAGTCAGAAAAATGATGCTAATTGCACATTCCAAAGCGTATATCTCTACGGAGAAGAATGTGCAAGAAACTCTTTTCAATCATGTCGTGTATTACAAATAAATGTCCTACTAGTTAGTATGTGTAGTACATATTTCTTGTCGCTACTATAATTGTAAAAAAAATAATCTTAATATATAAATTAAAATAAGTCACTGAGTTGACCAGTCTCAACTGACAGCGCCCGTTGACGGACATGACGCGTATATCAGCATCACTCAGTTCAACCATTTTTAAGGGAACCAAAAGGTCCACAAACGCGCCGCCATCAGTGAGACATTCCCAGTGCACATCTGTGTTAATAAAACCATATTGGCAAACGCCCAGAACCCGAATTCTGACACCAGTTTCTATTTGGTGCATAACAAGTCAACAGGAATTCAAATTGAAAAGCGGATAAAGCACTTTAGGTAGCGGTAGAAGAATTATGGTCTATAGATATAGTGGGTAGAGTAGATATTACATCCAGTTTTGTTCAGTGAGAGATGGATTTTATTTATTTATTTAAACTTCATGTACAGTAGTGGTACATAGGCGGATACACACCTTTAGGTTAAAAAAGAACACACTGGCGTAGGTTTACACAATAAACCAATAAAAGATACCTCAAACAGAAAAAAAAAAGTTATTTATAATAATAAAGTACATATATATGCTAAAATTATAAACTAATAAATACTATGAGAAATATCAAATCACAACTCTGACGAAGATCGAACTAAGGTTGAAAGGACTTCAAGACTACAAATACGCAAATACGCTTGAACAAATTTACTTTCAGCATTGAATTTTAGTTCCATACTACCTACTTATAACTCCATTCCGGTACCGGTTGTCATTCTTAGACCTTTGACAATCGTTACAGGTAGTCAAAAGTCAGAAAGTCTGTACATCAGCCTATCCAAGGAGTATTGCATTGCCCAGTAACATGGTTGTGGAGGGAGATAAAGAATACCTACCTGCTAATAAAATAAAGAGCTGCGGGAATTATAGAAAGAGTTACCGAGAGGAATGCAAAACGCAACTGAAAGAACACAGTCTGGGTTTTAGTATGTAAAGGTCTGATAAGCACTCTCGCTCCACCCAGTACGGAAGAAGTTATTTGATGATTTTGTACCTCAAACAAAAATAAGGTTCTAGTGGCCTTTTTGAAGTATCCTGTGGCAAATCTTTCAAGATTTGTTTCTGATTTTCTTCGTTACGGGGTTCTACACAGCAAAATCCTATCTTTGAGACTCATTTAGCTATCAGAGTTGCTATCGCTGAGAGTGATGTGGCGTAACCTTTCAACTTGCCATTTTTTTGAGGTGATAAATCAACAAATGACTTCTCCCGCTCTAATTCGTAGCGACGTGTCAGATTTTGGCTGACTAAAATCCACCTGTGTCCTTTAGCTACCCTTTGCGTTCCAAGACCACAGATAGCCCTCAAAATTATGATTCGGCCTTGCCCATTCAGCTAAAACTTAGCACATCATCACATTCCCAAACAATACGAAAACTAAGGCGTCAGTTCCAAAAACTGAATAGATAAGACAATTAATTTCAGTAATCACACATAATGGGGCCATTCTAACTTACCCAACTTCGCACCAAGGTGTAAAGGACTGGTTAATGAAGAAATTAATTATCCAACAATAGGTACTATTCATTACCTTGCGTTTATCAGATCCTGAATCAGTTTTGAGAAAGTTTCCAACAATGACGATGAATGGTGGTGGCAGGCGATTTATGGGAGGACCACACAAAAGGGACTGAAGGTCGGAATTAAATGGAGGGGAGGAATTGTGTGAAAAACTATTTTCGTGAAGGTATGATTGTGCGGGCAGAATGGTTCTGATATAGCTACTGGTATAGCCAGTTCTATTGGTTTTGCGCATGTAGAACTGAAATTGAAGATATCAAAAACTTTGTAACTTGTCGTAAGTGGGTTGATTTGCGAACCTAAACATTATTCTGTTACTACCATCACTGGGTACCTAAACTTAATTCAGAAAACTTCTACCAATTTGACAGTTTATTGAAAAATTTACCTTGCAATTGAATAGAATAAGTTTTATTGTACAAGAAAATATTAATAAAACTTTTAAACTTGAATCTGTGGGTACTGTGGAAGATCTTAAAATAAATAGGGGGTAGTATGCGGTATACTGCTGCTAGGATTAAATTTTATACTAAAAATTCATACTTATTATTATAAATGTGAAAGTAAATCGGTCTGTCTGTTACGCTTTTACGATTAAACCACTGAACCGATTTTCATGAAATTTAGTACGGAGTAAGCTTGAACTTAGGCAGGTCATAGGCTATCTGGCTTTGACTTCGTGTATATAATGACATTCATGCGAAGATGTAGGCAAAAGCAAATATCATGATCATCATATCATGATCGTCTACAATTCAGCCGAAAGACGTCCACTGTTGGATATAGGCCTCCCGTAAGCGTTGCCATAACGACTGATCCTGATCGTAAAAGCTTAGATATAAAATTGGTAGACACTAATAAAAGTAGAAGATGCCAGTGCCTAAAAATTTGGTTCAAAAATATGCAATAAGATACCCATGCCAAGCTGTGAACTGTTATCATACTGATGCAACTTACCAATCTTACACGTAAACCGGAATTAATCTAAAGTATGCCAAAGTCCTCAACATAATTTATTATAAGTGATTCCTCACCCACAGAAACTATATTAACTAAATACCACATCACAATGCGTCGGTGCGATCGCTCTACTATCCTCTTAGCGAACGGTGTTAACATACAATGGTGAAGGAACGATGTAGCCATTTCCAATATTGTACAGTCGGACAAACAGATGTCATTTGTAGATAAATGTGGGGTGCTGTGTTTTGATGATTGTGCTGTGCAAAATACCACCTAGCAGCTTTGAACTCGGTGGAAAGATGTGCGAAGAGGCTAATTGGTGATCTAGATCTGGTTAAGTACAATCTACAAGCACAGGCGTAGGGTAGCCAGCCTTTCAGTGTTTTACGAGATGCATTTTGGAAAGTGTGCGTGGGAATTGCATGACTTGATTCCACCATCGGACAACCCGACTAACTGCGAGTTTCCATTTCCACCCTTACGTTGTTGAAATCTCTACGGTCCGGACAAAGCATTTCGCCTCGTCGTTTATACCGCGTACATCGAGGGACTGGAACACTGTGGTCTTCCCGTTCGATTATAATTTAGGTGTCTTCAAGGCTAGAGTGAATAGACACTTAACAAACTAGTGCCTCACCATTAACGATTGCATCACTACTTAACATCAGGTTAAAAATAATAATAAGATAAGTATCAAATTAAATATATTCTGCCCTACATAACCTACAAGGACTTTGATTTAAAATCACTGTGTAACTGCAATAAAATTCCTACACCATCAATTAAAACAATACGCATCAAGTTCGCTCTTAAAAAGCTGCTAAGTATTTATTCTGCTTACTTGCCATTCCAATATATCTTATATCTGGTGTTGACTGTACAAGTATCCATGACAAAGCTTAAAGGGTCGTTAAACTCGGCTTAAATATCTGACACACAGTCGTTAAGTCTGTCGAACGATATCGGGTAGTATCCGAGTACCCGTTGCTAATAAAACGTATCGGATAGTGTCGGGTATTACTAATAAAATGTATTATGTGATAGAAGGATGTGTCTTGTTTGAGGTGTTAAGTTTTAATTGTTTTTGGATTGTTAGCATTACAAAGTTTGAACATTAATCTACTACATAGTCAACAGAACAATCAATTTCAGCAATTTTTTTATGTTTTTTTTCCTCAGGACCCGCCTAGATGTCAATAACCCGAGCTTTGAAGATAGTTTTTTTAGGGTTCCGTATCTCAAAAAAGAAAAAAGAGGAACTCTTATAGGACTACTTTGTTGTCCGTCTGTCTGTCTGTCAAGACTCTTTATCTTGGCAACGCGTGGAGGTATCGAGTTGAAATTAAAACCATATATACGCAGGTCTGCGGTCCCTTGAAGCTGAAAAAATCAAACTTCTGAGTGAACAAAATTAAAAGATAAGGTCGTTTATGTCGCAAAAATCGTGTATCGACACTCTCAAGGAAATCAAAATTGACCTGCAATTCTGAAATTTAGCATTAAGCAAGGTTTCTCAGCCAAAAAATTAGAGGAAAAAATCTGAAAACTTAAATTTACAGTTACGCCACAAAAAAAAAAAAAATGTGATTTGAAAACTCAATTCAGGAATTGAACTGTTTTCATAGGTAAGTTTGTAAGGAACCCTCAGTGCGCGAGTCCGACTCGCACATGCCCGGTTTTTTTTAATCTCCACCAAACTTATTCGCGAGCAAGCTAGCGCCATCTTTTACCAGTATAACCGAACTACACAATCCGGTTTAACAGTAGTAAATCAGTGCGGTTACCGCGGTGCTCCTGCCATCACTCTTGGTTAAACTCCCAAGGTTTACGGCATATGATCTATGAGGTGACGCTTAAAACCATGCTGAGATGAGAGGACTGTTGGTTGTTTAGTTTACTAGGCTTTGTGGTTGGGACATAGTATGTCAATGTTGAGTTGTCTGGAAAATATGGGTGGGAAGATGAATGTGTTTTATCCTCCATCATTCATCATCTTCTATGTCCACTGTTGGATATGAAATGAAATGAAAAGTATAGCCTTTCAACCGTCGATGTATAAAAGGAGAAACGAAACTGACTGACTGACATCAACGCACAGCCGAAACTACAGGGCCTAGGAGCATGAAATTTTGCGCAAGGTTTCCTTTTATAACGTAGAAGACAGAAGACTAAGTCACTTTTAGTTATTAGTTACTAACGGTGTTTTTAAGATCATACTAACAATTTTCTTGTAAAGAATGGACAAATATTGATATCTGATTAAATAATTAAATTATTATTATCTTTATAATATGCACGTCTTTACGTGCTGTCTGATAAATTGGTAATTGATAAATTAATTGACAGCACGGTACAGTGGTTGAGTGATTGGTAGCTGCACTGCGTGTCGCAGGTTCGATTCCCGCACGAAATAAATACTTGTATGGCTTACAGATAGTTGTTCAGAGTCTGGGGTATGTGACTTTACAGGTTTGTGACCGTTCTTACGATACAGGAATAATTCCTAGTGTGAGGCAGAATTTAAAAATAAATTGGCAGGGATGCTAGAATGATTCAAAGATTCAAAGCATTTTATTTTAAATAAACTATTTACAGGCACTTTTGAAATGTCAAGAAGTCAGTCAGTCAGAAAAATGATGCCAATTGCACATTCCAGAGCGTAGATCTCTATGGAGAAGAATGTGCAAGAAACTTCATGGACACTCTTCTCAATCATGTATTACAAATAATTATCTCTGTTACATGTTTCGTGTCGCTACTATTATGCGAGAACAATGAAAATAAAGTAAAAATAAAAACTAAATATACAACATTATTTTTAGTTTATGCGAAACACGCCTTATTTTTTTTTTCATATTTTGATTGATTTGTACTACAAACCTTTGGTTTACAAACATGAAAGCTAATAGTTACCCATCTAATTCCAAAAAATGACATTCTGGTCAAATGGAACCCATGACTTAGTACTAAAACCGTTAAAATTCAAACTAATAACGCATGCAGCTAATTATGATCGATAGTCACTACTAAAAGTGTGGTCAGTGATCATATAAATCTATCTAATCCATCATCTTAGTCGAAAATCGTGTAGGAGACAAAACAATATAATATTTTATCTGTGGTCTTTGAAAAAAAAAAATTACAAATAAGATGAATTGTCACGTTTGAAGACATGGTTACTATTTTAAGTATTTAAACAAAGTAAAGATAATAGAACTTTGATAGCATATAGAAAATTGATTCATGGAACACTGGTTGAGTGGACTGCTGTAGAGTAATTTAAACTTCCATAGAGACTACCTTTTTCATATATTATTTATATATTGTTTATTTATTTTTAAACTGTAATTAAAAAGCATAAGCATAATCAGCCTTATAATATTTCCACTACTGGGACCTAGGGGGTTACCATGACGTTCAAAGTAAGATTGTTTCATTCTTATTTCAGTGTGGGTAAGAGACAGAGCTATACAGGTTGTCTAGCGCTATCTCTTACTCACACTGGAAATAAGAATGAAACAATCTTTATTTATACATCATGGTACAGGTCCTAATCTTTGATAGGATTATGTTTCTAACTTACTGACTTAACTATTCCTACTTAAACTGAGTCCAGTTGGGAAAGTCTAACTTCGAGAAAGAGATCAATCGTCGAATCCGCCTCGGCTGGGCAGCGTTCGGGAGGCTGCGCGGTATCTTCTCGTCCAATACACACAGTGTCTCAAGACGAAAGTCTATGACCAGTGCGTGTTGCCAGTGATGACATATGACTCCGAAACGTGGTCGCTTACAATGGGCCTCATCAGAAGACTTAAAGTCACCCAAAGGGCAATGGAAAGGGCTATGCTCGGAGTTTCCTTGCCTGATCGAATCAGGAATGAGGATATCCGCAGGAGAACCAAGGTTACCGACGTAGCACGAAGAATCGCCAAACTAAAGTGGCAATGGGCAGGGCACATTGCTCGCAGAACGGATGGCCTTTGGGGCCGAAAGGTTCTGGAATGGCGGCCACGTACCGGAATACGTAGCGTTGGAAGGCCTCCTATAAGGTGGACCGATGACTTGGTAACGGTTGCGGGAGTCCGATGGATGCGAGACACACAGAACCATTCATTGTGGCGACACTTGGGGGAGGCCCATGTCCAGCAGTGGACGTCTTTCGGCTGAAATGATGATGATGATGATGACTTAAACTGAACAACTTTTTAATAACATTTTACAAATAAAAGCCTCGTTTTTAAACTAACTGCTTAATTTAAATACTGAATAGTGAATTCGAAATTGAAATTGATGAAAATGTTGAAACAAGAACCTAATGATCAGCGTCAAAATTAATGAAATAGATTTTTTTTAAAAATAGAATTTTTTTAGCCATAATTATGTTGAATAAATAGAAATTCTCCAAATATATTCTGTAAATGCATGATGAATAACTCAATGAACTTGGCATAAGATTTCTAAAACAGTGAATTCTTAGTAAATCACCGTACATAAATTATTCATTCTAACAGCCGAAACTAAGAGAGGGTCGTACCATTTTCCTATGAAATTCAATAATAAACCCAGCATTCTCTTACCAATAATAATTTGCATAAAAAGCAAGCTACCCTTTAGTCCACGCATGGCATAACACAATCGTCTAAGGGTGGCGGGAGGAGTGGTAGGAATTTCCCGCTCTATTTCGCCTGGACATCGAACCCCCACTACCGAAGGGTTAGAACAGGTCGCGTGTAAAATGTCCCGGACATACCCTTTCGAAGTTATTTTTGGCGTTTTTTTTTGCACAGATTCCTGTTAGGAGTAAATTATGACTTTGATCGTTTTGCCCTGAAAATTTGGAGTCAGTGATTCTGAATGCTTTGGTGGTCTTCAAAGTGTGGATATTTCTGTTTTTGGGTACATTATTTATACAACTGGTTACGTAATTTTAGACTTGCTTAAAGGCGCCCTAGGGTAGCCCGCGAAATTTCAAGTTTCTTAAATTACGTACTAATTTTGCATTTTGCAGGCCAGTGTCAAGTTGTGTCAGTGTATTTTTTTTTTTATTATTGATAGGGTCACCTGACGGGACACGAAAGTCAGGGGTAGTTCTGATTAAACCAGCTTGCTAGGGCTTCGGATTGTTCAAAACAGTTACTATGGCCCTCGCAAAGGGCATTTGAAGGAACACTGTGGATTTTGGTCAGTAAAATTCTGATACTACCTGTCACTCGTATTTAGGAGGTACTTGCGGACGGCGAGCAATGGGTAGCACGCCATACGGCCGTCCGGTAACAAGCTCGAGTCGTCGACGGAGCATAGTGTTCTACGAGCGCCTCACATAGATTTCAGAAAACGCCTCGCGCTCCACCCAAGAATGGGAGAAGTCATTGAATGATTTCCCACCTAAAAAAAACCCTCTCACTCCTAAAGAAAAAGGTATGATTTAAAAAAATGGATTAAAAAAAAAAAACAAAGATGGTTTAGCAGAATGGTTGCATTGGTGACCTATCCGACAAGAGCAGCATAACCATTGCTTTGAGGCTGATAGGAGTAAGTTCTACAGGACTTTGAAGTTGAACAATACCCATATAGGTAAATTCCATCAAATATTAAGTAAGCCGACTTCCGATGATTCGAGAAAATTGTTCGACTTTATGGCCCTGATCCATTGATCTCTTGTAATAATTGTTTTAGGGTACGATTGGACTGACATACGCTGTGCGTTATAAAAGTCCCTATTTTTTTATTATATTAAAAAAAAAACATTTCTTCTCCCAAGCCCCCTCTACAATAAAACAAAAAAATTTAATAAGTCAAACAGGCATTCAGAAGCGACTTCCATCATAACACCGGCCAGAGAGGCCAATCCTTCTCCCGGCTGTAACGATCCAAGCTGAGCCGATGGCGGCCTCAATTTGGCTAAAAGCTGAAACATCAAAATGTACAATTCATAGATATATGAATGAATTAGATAGAACTGGATGAGGCTGATTTTATTGGGAGGCTGGATTTCGTATCTAACATTGGATATGATTCGCTTGCTGGTTTTTAGGGTTCCGTACCTCAGAAGGAAAAAAACGGTCTGTCTGTCTATCTATCTGTCAAGATCCTTTATCTCAAAAACGCATGGAGGCATCGTGTTGAAATTAAAACCTTATACTCAAGTCTGCGGTTCCTCGAACCTGTAAAAAAATCAAACTTCTAAGTTAACGGGAAAAAAGATACAGCTGTTTATGTCGCAAAAAACGTACATTTCAACCCACTCAATTCGGGAATCAGTTTTCATAGCTAAGTTTGAGACCTGTTTTTTTTTTTAGATGAAAGGTCCAATGGCATATGTTCCTTCAGTTGTCTTTTGCGTTCCAGAGCCACTGTAATTCTTTCTAATAATCCCGCAGCCCTCAAACAATTTCGCAATCGCATAACCGCCTGTAGATATCATTAAAATAGTGATACAAAGGATTATAATGTAATGAGTAACTAGTTTTTTGTCATCATCATCATCATCATCATCATCATCATCATCATCATCAAATGATATATCAGCCGAAAGATATCCACTTCTGGACATAGGCCTTCTCCAAATATCGCCAAAAAGATCAGCCCTGTGCGTCTCGCACACATCGGAATCCCGCGTCCATCACCAGGTCATCGGTCAACCTTATGTCCTACAGTGGACGTTTTTCGGCTGAAATGATAATGATGGTGTTTATATTAGTTTCCATTTTTATGGCATGTGTAATATTTCAAGTGATGTGGAAGAATTTTCTTTCAAAAGTAAATTTAATATCGAAGATAAAATCATGCACATCACTTCTAGCACATTATGGCTCCATGTAGAACACAGTTTCAAACTAATTGAACTACAGCGTTTGTGGACTAGCCGCCATAACGAGTTAGGCCATCTTAGCATGAATTTATAATACAACCCTTAGTTCCAGGGCTGCCGGGAATGTTCTGAAGAGTCACACTGCTTCCCTGGAACGCAAAGTGCAACTGACTTTTATATACTGATGACTGGCCTGTTGGTCTAGTGGTTAGTGGCCCTGACTGCTATGCCGGAGGTCGTGGGTTCGATTCCCACCCAGGACAAATGTTTGTTGTGTGTCTGGGTGTAATTTATCTATATATGTATGTATTTAGAAATATATAAGTATGTTTATCAGTTGTCTAGTACCCATAACACAAGCTCTGCTTAGCTTGGGACTAGACGGCGTTGTGTGATAGTTGTGGAATATTATTATTATTATACTATATTGTACACCAAAAATTATATTTACATAAGGGAAATTTTACACTATAAATATACAATTGGCGGCCTTATTTGCTTTCCGAGATTTCTTCCGGGCAACTGGGAATGAACAGAGATTGCCTGGATACAAAATGGGGTTGCAATTGGTGAAAATATGGAGATATTTACTAAACAGACAAACATCATGATCACAGTGATACGCAGAGCTGAAAAAGTTATTTGATAAAGCCCTCCTCCCCCAAGAAAAAAATCCTTTAGTTATGTAAGTATTTTACACAGCTGAAAATGTGAAACTCTTATTTGAACACTCTCTCATCTAAAGATAAGTAATGATTTGGTCGATGGTGAAGAATGCTTGTCGAAGAGCTTGTTTCTAAAGCAGCGTCAGCGTCTTCTTTACAGTTTACACTAATTTACAATAGGTACTATGTTTTACTGACGATCGATTTTCAATTACAGCCTGTCCTTCGACAAAAGCCCTTCCCAAGATTTCCACCTATCTCTATCTCTCGCGATGCTGATCCATTCTGAACCGGCAATTCTTTTGAGGTCATCTTCCCAACGTTTTATTTGTCGACCTTATTATAGTTCATTTCTCATTTTTCAGTGTCCTTATACCTCCTTAGTTACGAGTAACTTCAAGGCTTTATCCCAAACACTTTGGAATCCACATTCAATCTGCTAATAGCAACAACTTGCAATCACCAATCGAAGTGTGATTATGCCCCTTCCTGAACTCTCTATGCGGTGAAATAACTACTCATTTCCAACACCACGCGATAAAATGCATATTAAGAAAATAATTTATCTCCACGACGTAAAACCGACCAACACGAAAATACCACCACATTATTTAATTAGAGCGAAACAGTACTAAAACCGACTCGAAAACAACGAAATAATTACTACCGTACTAAACCTAAGAACCGCTTATTTTACTCGTAAATAAAACTTTGGCCCACTATGGCGTAAATTCCACCATATTGGGCCAAACTAAAGCAAACGGCCAATAAATATCACCAAAAGAATAACCAGAGTAACTATCTCGTATAAGTCATAACTGTTTCTATTAATAACGGAAAATTCAAGATGGTGGACATTTATTTATTTATTGCTTCGAGCCTTCATTAACGTACGTGTTTTCTTTCGACGTCATGATAGTGTTGTGGCATTTGTAGTATAGTTATCGTTTTAGTCGAGTTTTAGCAGACTATAAACGCAAGTAACGTCACTCAACTAGAGTTTGTTTAACGGCTGTCAAAAATGTCAAACGTCACAAAATGGCGTCAAGTTATTTACTCTTATATTGACCGCGTATGATAGGTACGTATTCTTATACAAATAATATAGGCCACGGTCAGTTATTTACGACATAATAGGCAGATTACTTTGCTTGTTTGTAAACATAAACTGAACACCAATGCTAAATATCTTAGCCAAATTAATGTTGTAAGGGACAAACTCCATCAAATATACATAAAACTACCCTATATCTTAACAATCAGAAACTCAAGTACCCACATGTCAAGAGTTTTAGTTTCAGACATTTTGTCGCTATCACAACCCTACAGTGTCCGAAACTTGGCGCAACTTGGCCTACAGGAGAAACTTGGTCATCCTTACTATCGCCGTCCCTTTCTTACAAGATGGTGTTAAAATCTGTTGTCTCTCTCACCCTTTTTGTAATTAATAATGTATGAAACCCGTGGACGCTATGCATCATTATGATGTACGGGCAGCTCTTAGACCTTTGTAGCGTTGACAAAAAAGTTGAATTTAATTAATACTAGTTGATTTATTGCATTTAGGTGATTTTCAAGTGGTTCTCTTAACATGTCATTATTATTTATTGTAAAAGAACATTTTTATGCTCTTATAGAGATGTTGTGTAAAAAGCTGTTTTATTGATACATGCGTAAAGACTCGACTTGTGGGTTATATTATTTATAGAAAAATTACCTACACGTTTAAATGCTAAATAAATCTTCGCTGTCATTGTCATTTTACTTTGAATGAAGCGAGACAGAAATATTGTTAACATGACTTAATTTTCTGTATAGAACCTTTGTAACTGATTAAAGGGTTTATGTCAAGAGTTTATTTTGTATGAGAGTGCATAAATTAGTTAGCCAACAATACATAATTAAATATGAAAGTACCTTATTAATTTCTGTCATTCTGAATTTATAATTATGCATTGGCACGCAAATGCACGTGTTCAAAATGTAGGCCAATCTTGAATGTAGAGAAGACAAGTCCCGAGATATAATATATATAGTAGATAGAAAGAAAATGAGTTTATATCATTCACCAGTTTTATTTATGACTAGCTTTTGCCAGCGGCTTCACCCGCGTAAAAGTAGAAAATATGCCAATGTCACTCAGTGATAAAGCAGTAATAAACTATACCCTAATCAGGGAGCCGTGAGACAAAAGGTAAACAAACCATTTATAATACTACTAAATTATAGACCACAGATACTGCAAACATTAAAGTGTGACGTTTTGTAATCGGGCGGGTTATTCACTTTTTCAGATATTTTAATTCAGTTCTTGTTATTTCGTTGTTACTTTTGTTGTTTTCATTAAGTATCTTGTTTTGTTAAGTTTAAAGTTACTGGTTGTTTGTTTTGTTTTAGTTATGTTGTCGTTTTCGTGCTTAAAAAAAACCCGTCCCAGAAACTTGGCCGAAGGTACCTACATGGTTTTCTTTGTTTACATTTTGTCTCAAGCCCAGATAAATACGGTATAGTAAAATACATTTTAAAATTGGTTCAGTAGTTTTTAAGTAACAAACAAGGATACAAATCTTTCTTCTTTCTAATCTATGGGTGTCTTAAGTCCAAAATTGTGAGATAGAAGATTTTTTTTTTTTTCAAACCATTTCTCAATACTAAATGCGTGAATATGAAAATTATGTTTCGTACATTGCTTTTGCTTCCAACAATTTTGTTATAATGTTGAAGGTTTTAAGAAATCATTAATATGGATTAGCCAGAGACAATTTATAGCGACGTGGATGTTCTCTGACATATTCGCGAGTGTTTTTTAATTAAAATAAAATTCGAATGAGTAATTGTTTGTTCGGGACAAGGTTTTTAAGGTGGTACTAGCTGCTTACATTTGTAATGTGTTGTTGAGAGTATGTATTCATGGGTAAATAAGTAGGTATAGGCTAAGAGTAGCTTTTTTATTTCTATAATATTAATAAAAAGCTGGTAAACCACTTTCTTGCTTTTTTGGCGATTTTCCTCTTACTATGGGTAATTAAGTTTATTAATAAAAATAACTTATTTATAAATTTGACAACACAGGCCGATTTGTTAGTAAAAAACTTAATTTAAGAGACAAAAAACTATATTAAAAAAAACATAATTATGTTTTATGAACGACAAGGTAGCTCTTGCTGCACCAAACCACTTACAAATGCTTCCGTATAGGAGCATCTATGTTTCAATAGCGCTAGACCAGCGCTGGGCTAGCGTTGTTAAAATATAAAAAGCCCAGCGTGTCTATAAATAAAAAAAAAATCTTTTAATATATTTGAAAATAATAAACACACCCAAAAAAAATCGTAATGAGTCTAAATTCTAGATTTCATTTTTTTCTGCTGACGCTACCTAAGTAGCTAAGTGAAAGAGTTTTTATTTATTTATTCATTTATATTTATCTCACGTTTTATATAAAAAATGTATACCTAATTATACAAAAGCTCACTCGTAAGTGAGTGTAGCATTAAAATTAGATTGCAGACCTTTTGTAATTTAGGTCTTGAGTTATCTTAAAAAAATAATGACATTGATGCTGTAATTACAAATCTAATTTGTTATTTAATATAGAACGTTATTCAATAAATTACATTAGGTATTACACACGATGTAATTACCTTATTTTTTTCTGATTCTCAAGAAAAAATATCAGGTACCTAATTATTTCTATGTAAATGTATGTATTATATTTATGATAGTATATTTTTATATTGTACTTCAAAATTAACTGTTTTTTTGTACTTTTCTTTTTAGGGTTCCGTACCTCAAAAGGAAAAACGGAACCCTTATAGGATCACTTTGTTTCCCGTCTGTCTTGATAGACACACGGACGTGTGTATGTCAAGACCGTCCTCGAGGTAAAGATCTCGAGGACGCGTGAAGGTATCGAGTTGAAATTAAAACCATATACTCAGATCTGCAATCACTTGAAGCTGAGAAAAAATCAAACTTCTAGGTTAACGAAAAAAAAGATACGGCCGTTTATGTAGCAAAAAACGTATATTTCAACACTCTCAAGAGAATCAAAATTCATAGGGTACTTCCCGTTGACCTAGAATCCTGAAATTTGGCATAAAGCAAGGTCTTATAGCACAGATATAGGAATAAATCTGATAACTCAACTCTCCTTTCATAGGTATGCTGGAAGACTTCTGTAGAATCAAGAATCACCTCTGTACCAGTTCAACCGTAGGAGCCCAGCAGGGTCGAAGCCTACTGGGGCCATGGGTGATGCGAAAGAGATCCCAGGGGCCCTGGAAAAATGGCAAAGTAGGAACAGGAGTGGGTTATTAGTCAGTAGCTCCGCCCAAGAGTGGGGGATGTCATTAGATGATTTTCCTACCCGAAAAAAAAACCTTTGTACCAGTTTTTCTGTTTTTTTTTTTCATGTCTTTTATAATACCTGTCTACATACATTGTCAAATAAATATTTATTTTTCTCGATATTTTTATGTGTAAGTATTTTCTTGTATTAATTATTTTTTCTTTTGCTTGCAGGTAAGACATGATGCCGCCATTTTTAATAGAGCAAGGACTGTGATAAGTATTCAGAACTTTAAGATCGATGGAAAGGGCACTACCATCAAATCAATGAAATCCATTTGAATTTCACAAAGAACAAACTTCGAAAGTAATTCCAAAGTCCCTGATTGAAGTATTATTGTTCCATTTCTCCGAAATTATTACGGAAGCATAACTCTTCAAATTTTACGGTTACATCCTTCTACATCATCTCCATCATACTTAAACGCCCACCCATCCAATTCTTGGCCTTACATTACTCAACAGCAACCACAACAATCTACTATGACACAACTAAGCCATTCCTTTAGTCACCTGTCTTTCTTCATACAACTTACAACCTTATAACACTAACAATAGACTCTAAATTCGACTGTTTTAATTTTCCAAATCATGAAAGAGGTTACAGCAATCAATTTTAAACTGTCTGTCCTAAAAATAAGATTCAAATTTGATTGTTGTTTGATGAATATTAACATAGAGTTGATAAATCTGGTATTTAAATTCGATAGACCATACGTTATCCGGTACTGATACACGAGAATCGTTTTAACTATGGCATGCTTCGGTTTCAATAGATTATCGAATATTTATTTTGAATTTTCGATAGTTAATGTGGGGAGTAGATGTAATTGTGGTCTGTATGGGTGTTGGATGGTGTTGTAATGGGCTGTTGTTTTGGGAGGACTTGCTGCTGAGTGCGAGGGCTTGAGTTATATAAAATATTTTACAGTCTGATGACTGGGCGTAGCACTCTAGAGGTATTTTTGACAGAATATCCTTTCCTACGTATAACAAAACAATATTCGCTAACCCCTCTGTCAGTCTGTTCGCGATAAACTCAAAAACTACTTAACAGATTTTCATGCAGAGTTAACCAATAGACATAATGATTTATGAGGAAGATTTAATTGTGTGGTTCCATATTACACGAAAAAAAAAACAAATTTCAACACTCATCTGAAACTGGACCGGGTCGCCAGTTTAAAATAAAGAAATAAAGACACCTTTAAAAAAACTATTTATTCTACTAGAAAAATGTGACTTACCTTTAAACGTTTAAAGAGACTTTTATCAAAGTTAATTTCTGCGAAATTCAAAGAAATATACCAAAGATAAATTCTTAAAGATAAATTTCGATCGCTGGTAGACACAACAAGTACTCTTTCATTTACTTTCAGGATAGTAACTAATAAAACAGTCTGTAAAATCCTAAAGAAAATCGTTATAACATGACAACTTCATACTGAGTGCACGTCGTCACTCAACAGTTTTTGTTTGCCTTCAACACCAGTTTTCAGTGGTTTCAGGACGGAGCGTGAATCCGGCCTGTCAGGCACGTCGCAAAACTTCCTACCTACAAATTATTTCGGGCCCCAATTGTTTGCGAAACCCCTACCATGTGTCACGGCCATATTTATGACTTTATTATAAGAGAAGAGTTTAGTGTTTTTCGGAAAGGTAAATCCTAATAATCTGGGCGTGTTTTTGGCAAGCGTTCCACAAAATGAATTCTGAAAACGGTGGTTACAAGTTCATTCAGTCGCTTAGGGCGGAATTCACTAATAAAACTAATCGCGTTTTAACGTTTAGCTCGCACAATCGCATTATTATTAAAAATACAACAAAAGAAAAATATAGACAAGTGACACTAGTGACAGTGGGTAAACGCGATTATGTGAGTCAAACGTTTTTGAGCTATTTTTAGTCTAAATTTCTAGATCTGTAAAAGCTCCGGGCCTATTTAGCACCTTTGGTAGGAAAATCATCCAATGACATCCCCCGCTCTTGAGCGGAGCAGGAGGGTGTGTCAGACTTTTACAGCCTAGAAATCCCACCCCTGTTCCTTCGTTGCCTTTCATACCAGGGCCGAGTCTTCCTTTCAGAAGCTGACCCTTGGCCCCAGTAGGCTTCAACCCTGCTGGGCCCCTAAGGTTTGCTGACATCTCCTTGAGGCACGCGTGCAACAGTACGCACCGTCGACGACTTGGGCTCGGTCTAGACGGTTACCGGACGATCGGACGGCGAGCTACCCATTGCTCGCCGTCCCCAAGCCCGCGCCTACGGGGTCTATTTAGGACTAGCTTCTACCAGTATCAGAAACATATCTACTCTCGGGATATAAAGTATCTTATTCCAGGATGTTAGTTACTCCTCCCGACCAATGACCTTCTTATAAATGTTCCTTTGCGATAATGATCTACTGTCACACAGGTAAAACTGCTGTAGAAGCTGTAGTTAGAAAATCCTCCAATGACTTCTCGTACTCTGAGGTGAAGTGGAAGACCGTGTCAGAATTTTATTGACTAAACCAGACCATCAGTTGCCTTTTGCATTCTAGAACCATGGGTTTCTTTTCCAGAAATTTTTCGTGGCTCTGGCGGGCATCTGCCTCTGTCTTTTAGGCGCTTATGGAACACTACGCGCTGTCGACGACTCGGCCTCGATCTGGATAGTCGGACGGCGAGCTACCCATAGCTCGTCATCTGCAAGTCGTCATCGTCATCGCTCTGCGATGCCCGGGATGTCCCCTGTAGCTGCGGCTCGGGCATAAAGATCTATTTTCTCACGTTTGCGGCCATCTTCTTCGCTCCTTCGCAAGGAGGTGACCGCATCCCGTTTCACTTCGCAGGGCCTGGCGCGAGAGATCGCCGCCGGATTTAACATCCTTATAGCATTATTTTCGTTTCGAATCGTCACATGGTAGGGGTTTAAAACTTTGGCTCACATCTCTATGTATTTTAAAGGGTTCAGTAAAGAAGACAACACGATGTAACGTTGAACTTGTCATGAACAAATGTTAACATCTGACTTTGGTTGTATAAGGTGCAATAGTATGGTAATTTGCACAGATCACTCTCAAGCAAAACTAGATTTTATTTGGAAGTCATCTTTGTTTGTCGATTAGACACGTATGTGTTTTCCTAATTGCAGGTGTGGTGGATATTTTATGTCTACCTGTTTACATAGTAGGTTTTTTTTATATCCAATGACAAGGTTGTGCCAGACTTTTAATGATTAATTAATATACCTGTGTTCTGTTACTTGCGGTCTAGGACTACGGGATTCCTTTTCAGATATCTCTCGTGACCCTAGTGGACATTAGCCCTAGTGGGTCCCTACAGTTTTACTGACATCTCTTTGAGGCACGCATGGGACACTACGTGCCGTCGATGAGTCAGGATCGGTCCGTACGGCAACCGGACGGCGAGCTACCCAATGCTGGTCGTCAGTAAGCCCGCGTTTCTCATACCTAATAGTTATAAAAAAGTCGCTTTCCGCGTCCGTCTGTTTAACCGCTAATTCCTCCTAAACTACGCAACGGATTTTGATGCGGCTAAGTCTAAAAGAAAGAGTAAAGAGATAATTCAATCCAAGTCCACCTGTAACTATTTACTAATGACATATTAATTAAATGTTAAATCTCTTAATTACAACCAAATTTCTATTTGGTACTACAAACATGCGTTATAAATTAATATTAAAACAATTAACTTACAAACACAACCCATCTACGCTTCACAAATCCATCAGCTTAAGCCAACGACGCCTAAACATGGCGTAGCGTCCGCAACACGTTATTAAGTCACGCCTAAATTCGGCTACGGCCCAAAATATACTGAAAACGTCCAAAATTCGGCCAAAAGCCATCCTACGTATATCCCTTGGGCAGTTAAAATCACAGATTCCCTTATGAAAAGCAAACAACGCTGCTTCTGCGTAATTTTGAACGTAGGAGGCAGGAATTTTAATCAAAAGTATTTGATAGGTTTTTTTTTTCTACCAACAAAAAGTTAAACATACGGATCATTTACTTTGAAGTTTTACAGTCAAAAAAATATGATATCTTTCTACATTTATGTTAGTTGCTAGTTGGGTTACACATCTTGCATAATTATTATAAAACAAAGTCGGTAGCTGTCTCTCTGTCTATTCACGATGAACTCGAAAACTACTGAACGGATTTTCATGCGGTTTTCGCAAATAAACAGAGTGATTTTAGAGGAAGATATAGCTGTATATATAACACACGAATATTATGGAAGAAATGCTGAGATTTTTTAAAATGTGTAACACCCGTCTCAATTTGGTGTCGGTCGATAGTTTTATTGATAATTCTGTTTTCTTTATTATGATTATAATGTGAAAGGGTTCAAAAACTTCTTGGGATTTTATCAGTTATATTCTCGTTAAAATAAACTACCAATCTGAACAAAGATTGGTGATCCCGATGTGGTATTATTCGTAAGCTGATGCAAAATAGCTCCTAATCTCTCTTTTTACCATTCAGCGAAAAATAAAGTCCTTTCACGTCAGCCGAAAAATCCCCAAAAAATTGTAAAACAAGATCCCTGAAAAGAATATGAAAAAAAAATATCAGCAAAACCACCCCTGCAATCGTAGTGTAACGCCAATATTATTTTTCATAGGGGATCAAGCAGGATTATTGCAACTCAACCCCTCACATGCGCGTCAAACGCTGAGACCGATACCCGCAAATCTTCAAAAGCGACCAAAACCTATTACGAAAAGCTCCTATAAATCAATTATCAGTGTGCATTTGTCAACCTAACCCTAAAATGCCTTACATAGGGTACACCTGAACGCTACTACCACCTGCGAATGTCGTCTAGAGTTAAGCCGATAATTACGGGATTATTCCCCCTCAGTCTGCACCCCCCCTTTCCTGTCTCGCCCCCCCACTTCAAACCCCCCACTCTACTTTGCTTCAATGCACCACAGTATGTGAGCTAATGGTTTTTAGGGGTATAATTTTTCGTCTGATGGGGTTTTTTTCGTGAATAATTCCAGTGAAATTATTTTCTAGTGCACTTGTGGGGAAGTGTTTCTGTTTGTCGATTGTTTGATGTAAGGCACGTAATGGCGTCTTTTGGAAAATATAATGTACACTGCGTAGACTTTGAAATATTTTTCAGGTAATTTTAATATTATTGTATTCACGCTTCACAAGTCAATTTAAATTCAAAATGTTTTTATTTAACATAAGCCTACATGTACCTACACTTATAAAATATCAGAAGCACAGATCCAAATGGTCGTTTTCAATGGAAAAGAAACGGCAAGAAACTTCACTCTTAAAAAAAAAATTGTTGATATTTCCACATTACAATATTAATAGTCTTTCATAATCAGGACAGAAAGCAGTTACCATGAGTGACTTGACTTCCAATATAAAAATAATCACAGGTTGGTTTTTTAAACTTTTTAATTATTTTTATTTTAAATTATACTTGTACTTGCACGATTGCACCTACATATTATTATTTTAAATTTTTATTTATACGTACGTAAGTGTTAGTTATACGCTAATAAATAAATTACACAAAATGATTGCACATTACTATGTGTTATTTATTTTATTACTGCTCTCAAAACGGTGAAAAAAAAACATCGTGCGAAAAAGCCGCATGTCCCAGAACCAAAAATTTAAAGACATGTGACATCCACCAATCCGCATTGGGTCGCCCTGGAGGATTACAGCCCATTCCCTCTCCTAGAGAGGAGTCTATTTTTGCTATGTTTTTGCTTATTATTTGTTTATAATTAAAGGTAAAAATAAAATAAACAATGCAGTAAACATCTTAAAGCCATTTCCGTGCCGAGTTTCAAGATTCAAGTCCTTGAAACACTTTTACTACAGCTGCTAAACACAAGTGTTACAAAACTCAATTAAATTAACGATAATCCAACATTCTATACAATCTACTACACCAAATATTTCCGCATAGGGAGCCAATGAAATCCTCTCAAGACATTCTATTAGACCAAGTTGGATTGCCTTGTAATTTATTAGAGTTATTGCAAGTTTTCGGGTTGTTATGACCCGACGCGGTAAAACAGGGTTGACCGAATCGCAAGAAAATTAATTTCGATATTGGAATTTATTTTGTTTTGTAATAGCATAGCATAGTCGGCCTTATAATGTTCCCACTGTTGGAACTCAGGCCTCCTCTCTAGGAGAGGGAATGGGCCGTAATCCACCACACGGGCCCAGTGCGGGTTGGTGGATGTCACAAATCTTCTAATTTTTGGTTCTAGGACATGCCGGTTTCCTCACGATGTTTTCCTTCACCGTTTTGAGAGCAGTGGTGATGAAATAAATTACACAAAGTAATGCGCCTGGCTGGGTTTGAACCCGCGACCTACAACTTGTAAGTCGGGGCTGTTACCACTCGGCCACCACTGCTCTCAGTCGGGGCCGTTACCACTCGGCCACCACTGCTAAATTGCTGTTTTGTTTTGTAAAACTGCTTGTTTTGTAAAACTGAGAAAATAATAAAATGTATGAATATAATTGTAAAAATATTTATAACCTTACATCGTACTTTTTTTTTTTTGTTAAGTTTGAAATCCTCCAATGACTTCTCCAGCTTGCGGCGTGTCAGACTTTTACTGACTAAAACCACACCTGTGTTGCTTCTTTATTTTCTTTTTTGTGGTGGGAATATCATCCAATGACATCCCCCGCTCTTGGGCGGAGAGGGTGTGTCGGACTCTTACTGACAAAAAATCCACTCCTGTTACTTCGTTGCCTTTCATACCAGGACCGAGTCTTTCTTTCAGAAGCAGACCCATGGTCCCAGTAGGCTTAGACCCTGCTGGGCCCCTACGGTTTGCTGACATCTCCAGCTTCCAGAACTCGGTTTTTTAACTGGGCGGCATTATTTTAGTTACTTGTTGTATATAGGCATAAAAATATGTATCAAAGAAATATAGTGTTTCGATGGTACTAACAATTATTGCTTGTATATTTTATGTGGGTTTTGCTAATTAATTTGATTAGGACTGCTGTGTTGATTTAAATAATATTGAGTTATTGAGCTAATTATGGCGGAAGTGCGGTTTAATTTAATTTGTGGACTTAATTGTAATTAACCGTTAATCTGAAATACTCCAATCGAATATTATATGGTCTCACTTTCATAGATATTAGACGAGTTTTGTTTCCGAAGGAACCCTGTATTGATTTCATGATAGCCAAAGTATATAATATAATATAATATTTCACAACTATCACACAACGCCGTCTAGTCCCAAGCTAACCAGAGCTACTAGTACTAGACAACTGATAAACATATTTATATATTTCTAAATACATACATATATAGATAAACACCCAAACACAGAACAAATGATCGTGCTCATCACACAAACATTTTGTCCTGGGTGGGAATCGAACCCACGACCTCCGGTATAGCAGTCAGGGCCACTAACCACTAGACCAACAAGCCAGTCGTAAAGTATTCACTGGAACACTGTTTTTGTGTAAATCTTGATATGATGTTTACTCTGCTCTGGCTGGGCGGAAAGGAGTGACAGACTTTTACTGACTGTATCCTACAGTGTTCCTTCAGTCGCCCCTTATTGCGAGGGTCGCAGTCACTCCTGCGAACAATCCGCAACCCTGGCAGGTGTTCCAAACTGGCTCCTACAGTGATATTTACGCTTACTGATAGATTTGTAGGTTGCACAAAGTATGTACCTTTTTTTCTTGAGGTGGTCCCAATCATTTCATCACCACTGCTTTAAAAACGGTGAAGGAAAACATCATGAGGAAACCGGCATGTCCTAGAACCAAAAATTCAAAGACATGTGACATTCACCAAACTGCACTGGGCCCGCGTGGTGGATTACGGCCCATTCCCTCTCCTAGAGAGAGGAGGCCTGAGTCCCAGCAAATGCTAATGCTAAATGGAATATTTATGCTTATATAACGTTGAAAACCTTTGGAATTCTAATGACATTGATTACGATAAAGCACGCTTCTGCTGGTGTAATTTCAGTTTAATTTTATCCACTCACACAGGACTCATTCCAGATTATTTGAGGAAGACATTGGCAGCTTAGCAATAAATATCTGAACACTTAATGCATTACTGCAGTTTTGAGAGAGACAGGTGTCTCGAAGACCTTAACGTAGTCTGCTAGACTACACGTTAGCACTTTAGGGTAGAAAGCACAAGTCTCCATATTAGGGGCTTCAAGTCTGGGTCTGTCAGACGGTTTAGCAGTCTCGATGTATGAAATATTGATGGTATTTCAGTGTATCTAATTTTGCAACAAGTCTCCGAATAGAAGAAGCTTCTAGATTTGAATGAGTGTTTTTATTTTTATTTTGTTCAGTGATATCTTTGCTTATTTATTGTTAACCGATATTGATGATTCTTTGGAAGTTTTTGAAGAGAATTTTCTGAAGGTAGTCGACTGTTTAAAGGTGAAGATTTGATGAAGAACTTCGAAGAGTAGACAATTGAACTCTTTAATAAACGACCGCCTAATTCTTAAATAATTGGCCATGAAAATCGACTAAATGCCATCTCTTATTGTTACTTATTCATTTTAACGAAGTACATCCCTAATCAAAGTGAAATCAAAGTGTGACCAACGACTAACATTAAATGTGTACATACCACCTTCTTCATTGCATTTTTGGAATGGGAAACCATCAATTAACTTCTCCCTCTTTGAATGGAGCGAGAGGGAGTGTCAGATTTTTACTGACTAAAACCTACCTGTGGTCCTTCAGTTGCTCTTTGCGCCTTTTATCTAGCCAGGGCCGCAGTAATTTATTCGAACATTCCTGCAGCCCATTATGTAACTTATATTTCCAAACTAAAACACAATCTTTCACCCATCATCACTCACATTCCTGCAGACCATTATTTACAACCAGGGCCTAAAAGTGCAGTTGCACTCAGCCGATGCTAAGGTGTCTAAAATTTATTTTGAGAAGAGGGTCAATTTATTTATTTGGTCAGCCAACAACTGCTTACACAATACATTTATATTATACTAAAACGAAACTGACATCCATTAGTGTAGCAATTAATAATAGGCTGACAGCACATGCACTATATTCGGTTTTACAGAATGATGCAATTAATATTATGCTAAAAACAATACAGAATAGGTAACAATTACTATTTACAACAAGTTACAAAATGGAAGATTAATAAATAAAATTATATTACATCATAACGGATAAAATTAAAAATAGATAGATTAATAAATTAAATTAAGTTCTGACACAACATCAATTCATTAGAGTAATTCATAGCATATTGATAAATAATAAATGAAATAAAAATTGCAATTACAATACATTTAATTAAAATGGATTTAATTGCAATTAAAACAAAATAAATTAAATTGAAATGAATTATAAAATGTGTCAATGGTTTATGACTGATTTAATTTGTAACATAGAACCTAAAGTAGTGATTAAACTAGTTGTAGACCATTGAACGTATAATACAAAGAAATTTTAGACAATTTAGCATTAGTAGAGTGCAACTGCACTTTTGGCCCCTGACTTTACCTTCTGTTTCCAAGGCTAAAAACACAATCTTTCACCCATTACCCACATTCCTGCAGCTCAATATGTACCTTCTATTCCCAAAGCTAAAAACAATCTTTCACCCATCACCCGTATTTCCGTATCCCATAATATTACTCGTACACCCGACTATTTGATATGAAGGCTATCATCACGCGTGTAATAGCGTTAGGCCGGCTGCACGCTGAGCGATCAAATTGGTGGAAAATGCTAGTTGCGAACTAACTGCTTCCGAGGCGGTAAGGCTGTGGCGTTCATGGCGTTAAAATGGTTTTAACACGATGATGGTAGGTATTTGTAGGTGTTTTTTTTGGGTCAAAGTTTGTTCAATATCAATAAACATGCGTAAAAGCAAAATGTGAGGTTAAACAAGTGAAGCTCTTTTTAGGGTTCCGTACCCCAAAAGGAAAACAACGGAACCCTTATAATTATGATCACTTTGTTGTCCGTCTGTTTTGTGACTTACTGACTAAAACCCTTTTTTATTTTCATTCTTTGCCTACGTTCCAAGGCCTCAGTAGGCTTCGACCCTGCTGGGCCCCTACGGTTTTGCAGACATCTCCTTGAGGCGCGCGTGGAACTATCTAATAAAATGCAAATAAATAAAAAGAAGTAGGTATACCAACACTTTCTTAAGCAATAATGTAACGGAGAGCGCCTTTAATAGGTACTTCCAAAATCCCAAAAAAAAAACAAATTCATTATCTACAAAATTTACTAAATTCTAACATTAGAACTACAAAGGGCGTCAAACAGACGTATCCTACCTTCATTGTAACACAAAACAGAACAGTAACAAAAGCGAGTTTAAAATTAACTGTAAACACACCAGAATACTGCATTTTGTTCTTGAAAACACTAAAAATGCACGTGTAACAGCAGTTTAGGATGTAATAAATCTGGTAATCAATTAATTGGTAGCAATGCCCTTGAGAGAGAAGGAATGTAGTGTTGTTAACAAGTAGTTATCGAGAGTTAGACAATTCTAATAAATAATAGTAAAAAATAAAAGTGGTATGACAACTAATAATATAGTTTTGTTTCTCTAAAAAGGTACAAACGTTGATGATACCATTGGAGAACGTGCCACTAAATATATGAAAAAAAAAAAATCTGGACTTTGTAATTTAATGGCCAAACTGAAACTAAAAACTTAATTTGCAACTCGAAATTCGTATAACGTAATGTTTACAGTTGTTTGCTTGATTATTTAATTAAATAAAAGTTAAAATTAGTATGATTACTGCTGTATCAAATCACTATGTTGTACTTACATCTTACACTGGCGTGCCCGAATTATTTTGCCGCGTGCCACCGCTAGTACACGTACCATAGGTTCGCCATCACCAGTGAGAGCTAGAGTCTATATTGGGTTCAAGAACTGCAGATGAACCACCTCCTAAAGTTTGATTTACGAATCGTATTCCCGAATAAATTAATCTGTGTCGTCTTAAAGGACAGGATAATAAAAAGTACGACGATATACAATCATTTTCCTATTTTTAGTTAGTTACCAAGATTAAAATAGGCAAATTAGACTACGAAAAAGGTTCTCAAATCAACGTTATTACTAAAACAAGAAGTTTACAACAGCCAAGGTGTCGATATCCTAAGCTCTTGCAAAAGCAATCAAAGCCATGTCAAATGTATAAGTACTAAAACATCCTCAATATGCAAATATCACAGAACTAGTGCGCGCGAAGTTAATCGAGTGACGCTCAAGAGGGTGGTAGAAAACACAATTATTTTTATGGCAACACAATTTTCCTCGGCTCATTACATACATGCCGTGGTTATACGTACTGGCAACATTAACATGCCGGGTGGGGCCCTGTAATGCCCCGTGGGCACGCGAACCCGTTTCTGATTATTTCCCCAAAATTATATCGTATTTTCACACCAAAAGACCCTTAGCGTGTGCACGACCCGAGCTTATGATATTCGTGACCAGAGACAAAATGTTCAGAGTCACGGCTTCGGGAGGATCGCCATTTTGGTTTTTGTTCTTTTTTCAATCTTCCCGCCTTCGGTAGGTAATTATGGCGGTCTTGGCAGTGTGCGATTCTTTCGCGTGAATTGTTAAATTGATTTTTGTGAAAATAAACGCATTGAAACAAGCGTTGTTTAGCGATTATTGTAATGTTGGATATTTGGTGTAATAAGGTTTCCAAATGGGGTTGTTACAGTTTATGCGTTCTAATTATTATGTTTTGATTCAGTCTTCAGCTAAGCGCCATTTTTGTAACCATTACGGTTTATTACTTTACGCATTTACGGCGATGAATCCTTAAACAAGGAGTGTTAACGATAAAGCGTCTATAACAGACCCACTAAAATAAACAGGCGTCAGAAATAAAAAGCGTAGTTTTCAAGTTCCAGTGACCTTGTAGACTAATGAAGATATCAGTCATGAAATAAATCCCTGAAACGCTCCAAAAATACTTCGTGACACGATTAACTGGTCTGAAATCGCGGACTAGCTTATCGGGCAGTTCAAATCGCGTGGCGGACCAAAACGCGCATTAACTTACATAATCTACCAAAACGAGTTCAATAAAACGGCGAATTTACAGTAAAACGGCGGGAAAATCGAATAGCAGCAGTCACTAGACGGATCGGACGGTTTTAGGTTATCCCGGTAGGCTCGCTAGTCTTGGTAATAGCTTGTTTCCTTAATAGGCACCTATACCGTTTTGTTTTTCTCTAGTAAAATCATTTCCATCGGTCCAGAAGGGCCTGAATGAGGTCCTTTTCCCCTTTTTTTTTCTGCAGATTGTTCTAATAAAAAGCCTGTAACAGATGCGTCGATTCTGCCAGTCATCGTTTACGTAGAAATATTTTGTCGAAGTAGTAAGTTTTCGGGTGGTTTAAGCAGGTAATAATGCCGGAAGGAATGGAAATGTAATCCTGAATATCTCATATCGTTTTCGTCGAATACATTACAAATTTCATTTGCATTATCGATAAGTCGCATTACTGCTTGCTGATACAAATCGGAATGTATGATGATTTCAAATCTTTGTTGTTTTGGCGTTGTCTTTCACTTTACATAGATAGAGAAATGGATTCAAAATACAAGAACATTCATTTAAAAGTTATAAAAAACATGTCTTCCATAAAAAAAAGCATTCGTCTCATAAAGATTACATAAACTCAACATAACTCAAACGAGAAACATGAACCGACGCTCAACAGCCAACATTAGTGTTGTCGTGTCCGGATTCCCGTGAAAAAATTTGTCCTCCTTGTTTATGGTCCGATTTAGATAAAGATATTAAGAGTTAAGTGCGCCACTGTATCAAATTTGCTCGCCGGTATATATTTTTTATTTAGGCAAGTCACGCGAGCCGGTAACATGACCCAAGAATGCTGTTATCGCTCGAGATTGCATAAAACAGATTTTTTTAGCGCTTTATTTTGATGTACGCAACTTTTTACGATAAGTTTGAGTTACACCGCTTACAGTACATGACGTCTACTAATGAAAGGGCAAGTTTTAATGTTGTTTTGTATTAAAATTAAGTCCGTGATTAATTACTATATGTCATTTAATATTAAGTCACGAGATTTTGGCTTTCACAGTCAAAGGATTACTTACTGTAATTAATAGATTTTATCACATGTAAATACAATATTTAACTTGTCGGCTTTTGAGCGTTAATTGGTTAAAGCCAATACAAACCAATTATTTTATTTCCCCAGCTGATATCGGCATCGAAATCAAATAAATCATGATGTAAAGCAATTTGTACACGGTAAACAGAAACACATTACTTTGTAATGTGAATATTAAAATGTGTAATGTCGCTATACGATTATAAACGTTCGGAATCGAGCGGGTACGTTTCAAAAGTGACACATCCCTAGAGAGATGTTCGATGTTCGAATTCAAACGTTTTGGCGGGAACGCGGTGTCAAGATGGCCGCCGCCGCAGGACGACAGCGCGCGATATCGCACCAATTCTTTTGTGCAAACTCCGCGGATATATCTTCTTGGATTCGTATTCCGATCCGATTTGAAAGGACAAGCTAATCTCGCTATCATTGTACAGAATTGTACTATAAATTTTGCTTTCTACATTTACACTTGGCTTTTTAAATTTTCTCCGCAACTCGGATTTTCCACACTTTAAAAAGTTAGCCTTATTTTTAAATATCTGCGAAAACTAGAGTCTGTAAGAGAGCGTTGCTAAGTTTAGATTTAATTATAAGTTAGCAAAGCTTTCGTGTACTGGGGTGTCTGCTACGCTTTTAATTACCTAAGTGTAAGCTTTAAATATTTGGAAAACATAATCCCACACGAATACAACGCTTTCGTACATAAAAAATTCTGCCCTCGTCGTAATCCCGGCATTATTTTTTATAGATACTTAACTAATGACTGTAATTTTTAACTTTATAGATAGTAAGATTTTGTTAGATACCATAAAATATTTATAGCGAGAAATAATCGTTGTGCTTAACTAAAAAAAACAAGTTAAAAATGCAATTCGATGTATAAATAACTATAAAAATAGGGTTGTTTTTAGTATAACGGTTGGTCACGCCCACAGAGTAATATAGTGGTCACCATTAAAACGTAACGAGTTCTTTCACTATAAATAACCTACAGCCATTATAATTATAGCGAACGAAATTCCTCTTATCACGCTCATATTTCACCAAAGTCTAGCATTAGGCATAAACACAAAAAGCCGTGGCCTCAAAAAAAAATATTTTAGAGAACAACGCGGCAAACAAATGACTTTCTTTCACCTCGATTAAGTGATCATTACAGGAGCAAATATCATTTATAATGGCGTTGGGACAGCTACGCAGCTACGGTGGACTCGCGAAAAATAAAAGCGTAGGAAATTGCGTGTGCGGTTAAAAAGAATGGGTACCATCGTACCTTCGTAAGCCGAGCGAAGTGCCGAGAACGACAACCGCCCTTTCGACGTGACATGTCGCCATGTTGAAAATCATCTTCTGTCAAGTGTAACGAAATGTCGATTGAGTCACGTATTTCCGTTTCCTTAAACAAATCTTGGCTGCGAATACATTTTTCCTTGAAGATTTGATGTTTTTTTTTTTGTGATTTCACCGATAAATAATAACCATGTGTTTGTTGGTTTATTGTAGATACGTGAATACGTGCGTTAACACATGTGAAGAGAATACAATGAAATTATGCCTACAAGAAAACACACACAATAGATCCTTTATTGAAATGTAATTCAATATAAGGTTTTCAGCATTCTGAACTGATAAATAAAATTCTTTGAATATTAACAACAGTAACGAACAAAATTACCTTTTTCTCTCAAAAATATACCCAACGACAGAAACTTTGACTGACTACAATTTTATTAGTCCCACAATAATTGCTCAATGTGGAATGATTGGCGAAATAAAAGAAGATTCGCTTTATACAACGTTTAATGAAGTTACGATTCGAAAACAGCGGAACCGGTGTTCCAGCACTAAATAGCGTAGAACCGGAACGAACCGATACGTAATCGAGTTTGTCGAGTATCGATTCGCGTTGAAGAAACTTTTACGGTTTTCGTGGCGGGAAGACAATTATTTGGGATTGTATTTTAAACCGCTGTTGTTTTATCAATAAGTCTTTTTGATTGACAGTAAAGCCCTGCTAAATCTCGCTAAGGGCTAGCGTATTACCCAGTATCTGGGTTGTGGTTGTTCTAGAGATCACATAGGCAGCCGTTCCTTATACAATACTGACCGGAACCTTGTTCAGAAAAAATATAAACATAACAGCCGAAATACGTCCACTGTTGGACAGAACTCTTCCAAGTGTCGCCACAATCACTGGTCCTGTGCGTCTCACATCCATCGTGTTTCCGCAACCCTTACCTGATCATCGTTCCACCTTGTAGGAGGCCTACCAATTCTGTGTCTTCCAGTACGCAGTCGCCACACCAGAATCTTTCGCCGCCATCGACCATTTGTTTTGCGAGCAATGTGCCCTGCCCACTGCCACTTAAGTTTGGTGATTCTTCGCGCTATGTTGGTAACCTTGGTTCTCGCAAGGAAACTCCGAGCTTACCCCTATACACTTCTTCTTCTTCTCGAGCACTAGGGTGACTTTAGACCTTCTGATTGATGCCATTGTTGAGTGGCGACAAATGTGCCCTGCCTACTGAATATCATTAGCATGCTTATGCCTAAGCTCTTTGGAACAATTAGTGATACCAGAGTACAGCAGGGCCAACGTTTTCGTGGCCGTTCACCGACCAGATGGAAAGATCTCGTTAAATCTTTTACAAAGTGTTTTCTTACCGAATATACAGGACTCGCGCACTGAGGGTTCCGCACAAACTTACCTGTGAAAACAGTTCGATTCCCGAATTGAGTTACGAAGATTTTTCTGAATTTTAAAAAAAGTTTTTTTTTGTGACGTAGCTACAAATTTACAGTTTTAAGATTTATTTCTATATCTATACTATAAGACCTTGCTTTATACCAAATTTCAGGATTCTGGGTCAACGGAAAGTACCCTATGAATTTTGATTCCTTTGAGAGTGTTGAAATGTACGTTTTTTGCGACATAAACGGACGTATCTTTTTTTTTCGTTAAGTTAGAAGTTTAATTTTTTCACAGCTTCAAGGGACCGCAGACTCAAGTCTGTGGTTTGTATACTCAAGTATACGGTTTTAATTTTAACTCGATGCCTCCACGCCTTTCTGAGATAAAGAGTCTTGACAGACAGACTGACAGACGGACGGACAACAAAGTGATCCTATAAGGGTTCCGTCTTTTCTTTTTGAGGTACGGAACCTTAAAAAAATTGTGTCAAACACACCCAATGGTGAAGCCACTGCCGCATCTATTAATTAGTCATGTTAGGGTCCTTGTCGATTCAGCCAGGACTATAGCATTGTTAGAAAGAATTCCTGTAGCCCTGGAATTCTAAGGGCAACTTAAAGAACACAGGTGGGTTATAATCAGAAAAACACTTGCACTCTTGCTCGGTCAACCAAGAACAGGTGATGTCATTTGATGATTTCTCACTGAGAAAAGAGACCCAATACGCAATCTTAAAGGAAATCGCCTACACTTAACAATATCACATCTCCCGCAAAATATGATACAACAAAAATCCCAGGAGAGAAAAAAAAAGCCCAGAAATAAAAAGAAATAACTCCCTTTTGTCGCGTCTAGCGTCACAAATTCTCGTCTCACGTACTAATGTGTGAAATAATATTTTTTCCCCTAATAAAAGCCTTCAGGCAGTTGTCGTACGATGACGTGAAGTACATACATAGGTGCTTCGCAAGCTGTAATTCAATTTCCCGTCCTTAGGGGCTAGGGCTAAAATAGGTACGGTTTGTGGCGTAGACAGATACGCGCCAATCAGTAGGTTCGATTCACACGAAAATAACGAGTTTTTGTCCTAAGATTCTATGGATAGACTATGTGAAAGATGATAATTTGTCCCATTTTTAGACAGAAGGCAGATAACGTTTGCCGGGTCAGCTAGTTTCCTATAAGTAATATCTTTAGAAATACAGGCATTAATAAACAAAAAACATATATATATAAATGTAATAAATAATAAAAAAAGATAATTCCAATTACAAAAACGAACAATCACTGAATTCCGAATACAAAAAAAAAACTATAATTACAAACACTGCGTACAGCCGTACGAAATCAAAATTCGAATGAACAAACTGTGTTCATTCGAATTTTAGTCATACTGCATTTTTTTTTCGATCTTTGTACTGGTATTGGGTGTCCTGTGGTTGTAACCTGACTCCGGTGGTCAGATACAAAGTCTGGCCGGAATTATGTGGTCATGTCTGCCAGGGTTTCGGGCTTTGTTGCAGTTGCATCATGGCAGGTCCCATGAGGGGGTAGGATAAGCTGGATAACTACCTACACGGGAATCTTTTTTTTTTATTAATATAAACTAGTGTTTGACTGCAGTCCCACCTGATGGTAAGCAGTGATGCAATCGTTGAAAGTGAGGCGCACTAGTTTATTAATAGCCTATTCAGTCTAACCTTGAAGTCACCTAAATTATAATCGGACGGGAAAACCGTAGCAGGCAAATTTTTCCGTTTTATTTATGTACGCGGTATTAACGACGAGGCTAGACGCTTAGTCCGGACCGTAGAGAAGATTTTTTGAGATTTAGATTTGTTTTTGTCTTCTTGGTTTAGCCTTGACTCCATCTTATAACCGTCATGAATCACTGGGTGTCTCTTGGATTTTTGTGTTACACCAATCTTGTCTATAACTTGCACATAAAGTTTACAAAGCAACGTACGCATTTTCTCATGTTTGGTGGAAGCTGAAATCTATATATATATGATACTTTTTAACAAGATTTCACGCGGGCAAAGCCGCGGGCATAAGCTATTTTAAAATTACGTCTTTATGAAAACGTAAATCATTTTTCAACTGAATCGCTGTTTCCTCGAAACTTTCTTTGATTGAGTTACTTGCTTTTGGATTTCCGAGAGCTGTATAATACTAAAGAATAACTGTGAAATATAACTCGAGATAAAAAAATGTAACATAACATAGTTGCCAGTCCCACGATGTTCTAAAAAACACCAGCTTGGCACTTTCCCGGTATTTGAAACCGATACTAGATTGGATAGAAATTCAATAACGGGAAAAAAATCGTTGTAACTCGTCAGCATCAGAGTATTAACAAGCCGTGGGCATAGCAAAAATATTGCTTTCATTTTTCGATCAAAAACTAAGCCTGAACTTGTAACAATTCGCCCAAGTGATAACCGTTTAATGGTTACAGGTTGGTTTTTTAAAGAAGAAAGAAAGAATCGCCTCGTTGTTTATACCGCGTACATTGAAGCACTGGAAAAATTTGCCTGCTGAGGTCTTTCCGTCCGATTATAATTTAGATGCCTTCAAGGCTAGAGTGAATAAGGTCTTAATAAACTAGCGCGCCTCACCATCAACGATTGCATCACTGCTTAGCATCAGGTGGGATCGCAGTCAAGCACTAGTTTATATAATTTTTTTTTAAAAAAAAGAAGAATACAAGAGTAATTACAAGACAGGGGCAAGGTCTTTAAAAAAAAGAAAAATAAGAAGGAATAGTATATAATAAACCTAATAATAAACCTTATAACTTTCATAAACCAAAACTTATTATTACGCAATTTCAAGGAATTCCTGTGGTTGTTCTTAGTGCAAAAAACTTTGAATTTTTTCGCACGCTATAGACGTAGGACAATGTCGCAACTCGATACGCCTGCAAATAATTCTGACACTTTTGCGGTTTGCGGGGCTTATTAGGCTTCTTACATACCTATGTTTAAGTTTGATAGGAACTTGACATTAAATATGTCTTACTCTTTGCGTAAATTCAAGTGCGAGTCACAAATAAATGTTTTTCTTTTTTCTTTCTTTCTTCCTTGCATATGGCATTATCACAAGAGTGAAAGTTTCGTCCTTTTATGTGAGTGAAAAGGAACGAAATTCTCAGAAAGATTCGTCGAACAAAATGTTAATAGATACGTAAGTGCATAAATTCCTTCTATGTTTAATGCGGGATGGTTCCAGTACAGTAAAATGCTACTGCTTACCTACTTAAAATATGTTTTTAATATTATTAGAAATTAAATATATATTAAGATAATTTAAGTCACATAGATATAATAATAATTGCTATATTTTTTTTCAAATTCTTTTTGTTAGTTAAGTATAAGTAGAAAACAACATTTTTAATAAAAGTTAATTTGTTAAACTGGAAATATAAGGCTTTTTTTTATTATAATTTATTTTATGTTTAATTCATGCCATAGAAGCCTTTAGTTAAGGCTTCACTTCAAAATGTAAGAATATTGAATCTTTAGCACGTGTATTATTATGTATGCTTTGTTGGTCGTCCTTAAATAAATAAACTGAAGTTCGTTACTGCAATTAGTAACTTGTATTTTTAAACTTAGATTTTTAAATGGAACTATCGAATTTTTTTATTCGATTTTTCATATTCCACAAAAAATGCTTCCATCTCTAGGTACAACTAACGGTATTTGCAACAATTTTTATTCAGTTTGCTAGTTAGTTTTTCCAATATTTCGTATTGCGATTTTTGTGGAACTGATATTTAAAATCTATCGCCTAACGAAAAATTTTTGTGACAAAAGTATAAAAACTAAAACGGAGGAAATAATTCATAAGGAAAACATCATAGTGTGACTGAACAGTCTTGATTAAAACAAATAAACGAATTTTCTTTCTTTCAAATCTTTAAAATTATCTCCAACTTTTTAAAAGTATTTTAACCACGACTTTTAAAGCCCTTAATTCAGGTCTTTTACCCTTAAATATATCTATTTTATATTGACTCAAACTTTCCAACCTTTCTTTTCCATTTTTTCGCAATCTAAGTGCAACTTCAACAGCCAATATACGCTGACAATAGACTCACGAAGGGAACCCTAAACTAAGGGTCCGTTTTACGGAACCCACGTGAATTTAGTGCACTACATTGTATCGCGAGATTCGGTTTATTTATTACTCTTGTAGGGGATCCCGCAAAACCTTTAACACTTAAAAAATAATTCAGCTGCACTACACATGTAGGTATGGGTGGAGTAGGGAGGCACATATGTATATTCTGTAGGGAAGTTATGACCGTGAGCGGGCGTCGGGAATTTTTAGCCACTGGGTTTTTTAACCGACTATTCCAGTAGAAGGATAACGTTTTACTTTTTAGTACGTACTTAGTTGTTTACTAGTGTCACAGGAATTGTCTGTTATGGGTATACTTTTCGAAAAGGTGCTTTGAGAAAATTCTTATGAGATGTTACCATTTCTTGGGCTTAAATGTGGTGGAATTGTTGATATATCCTGTCGTAAAGCCGCTGATCCAAGTTGTCATTCGTAGATTTTCAATATTCCCCAGACAGCCAGATAGTCTGACCATTAGTCTATCCAAGGAGTATCGTCTTGCCCAGTGATTGGATTGTGGAGGTTTGATAAGCAGTCACTCCATGTAAAACGTGGTTATCCAGCCGCATCAGGTTAGATTATAACCCGACCCCAAGCTAGTAGGAAAAAGGCTAGGAAGATGATGATAGTTGATATATATTTCAATCTATTGAATTATTTAGTAACAATTTTAGTATACTATGCGTTCCAAATAAGAATAGGAAAGTCGATAACCTCGATCTGTCAAAGAAAGCTTATTTGCGTATCAATAAAGGGTTTTTTTTTGCTTTGTATTATTAAGTCTTAGTTAAATCTAGGTGAAGTATAAATTAGCTAAATATATTGTTTTGAGTCGTAATTAGTTAAAAAAAAAAAACTATTTTCTTTCTTATCTTCAGTCTCGTTCACGATTTCGTAAATAAATTTAATTTTAAAAATTTCTTGTTTTCTTCACTTTACCCAATTTTTTCGATTTGATGGTATAACGTGACGTCACAATATGGCAATGGAACGTAAAAGTAAATAAAATTCAGTACAAAATTTTTAATTTAAAATTTTGTACTGAATTTTATTTACTTACTCCAGTAGCTTTTTTAAAAAAAGCATGCAGAATATTTGACCTGTTTGCCAAAAGATTTTGTTTTTTAACCGACAGAACCAAAAATAGGGTAATGATTTTAGGAATGGTGCTCAATGTACCTAATGTCAATCTCCATGCTTGATATTACTCCCTCACAATGAATTTGCGCATTATCCCTGAACAACACAAAAAAAAACTGCCTACCTCATTGCCGAAACTGACGGTGTTGCATTTAACCCCTGGGGACCCTAGCACACCATAAATAAACAGTTTTTAAGGGATGAAATAAAGTATCAAGTTTCATAAATCTACCATACATAGAAGAATATAGTTACTCATACATATTTACTCACATTTAGCCAAATGTGAACTTTATGTTTAATACAAATAAAGTTAATTTTCCTATAAAAATATTTTAGTCATAAAACAATTGACATCTCGCAATACTATCTGTCATATATTTGATAAAATTCGAAAAGCGGCTCTAAGAGATCTATTTTACCAATTAACCACCAATTAAAATCTCAAAATATCAAATAACTAACTAAAAAACAAGCCGATCTTTTGAAATGTCTTATGTACACAAACGTATACAAACGTTTTACCTCATATACTTACGAAAAACGGTGCTTCATCACAAATTGTATAACCGGACGGACCCTCTCGCCAGAGGGTAGATTGAGGAAAAAATCTTATTTGGCAATGACAACCCCCCTGCAATTTTCACCTCCCTTGCACGGAGGTGTGAATACTTGTGGTGCAATGGCGGGATAGTGTGGAAAAGATTTTCTTCGTATTTAGTTTTATAAAAAAAAAGTTGTTGTTCCAAGCAAAAACTATTTTTTGACAATTGTTTAGGTGTCTTCAAGGCTAGAGTGAATAGGCTCTTAATAAACTAGTGCACCTCACCATAACTGATTGAATCACTGCTTACCATCAAGGTGGGTCACAGTCAAGCACTGGTTTATATCAATTTAAGAAAAGAATTTAACTTTAATGAAATAATAATTTTAAAAAAGTGTTGTATTTTTTATATCATCCTAAAGTATATAGTATATAGAATCACACACCCTGAAAAAAATCAAAAGAAAATTACTTACAGAGATAATGTTTTGTAACCAAAGGGCCGAAAGGTTCTAGAGTGGCAACCGCACACCGGAAAACGCAGCGTTGGAAGGCCACCCAAAAGGTGGACCGACGACCTGGTGACGACCACTGCTTCAAGCGTGCCGCACAGCCAGTTGGGGAGAAAGACGATGATGTTTCTAGGAATAATTTTCGATTTTCACGCAAGCGAAGCCCTTGGCAAAAGTTGGTGCTTCTCATGAAGAAGGAAAACTTATATAAAAAAAAAAACATTCCAACATTTTGTTCGTATCTGAAAATAAAAATAATTGGGAGCAAATAAAAAATCTGATAACGTCTGGCAACCGAAGTTTTTATTACATAAAACAAACTCCGAAAGGTCAAGAGTTTCAGAAGTAATTTGTCACTTTCCATAATCGTTTGTTTTGTTGAAAAACGTTTTTATAACGACCAATTAGGTATATGAACAAATATTAAACTTAATCGATGTTTATAGCTATCGATTCTGCAATAATATGACTCGATTAAACTGTTTTTAGTCGATTATTATTATGTTGCTGTAAAACCTCAAATTAAGGTACTTGAATTTTTGACTACGTGTTGTTCGAAAGAGTTACCGTGTTCCTGGAATACAAAAGGCAACTGAAGGAACACAGGTCTTTTTAGGTGGAAAAACGTCTAATGACTTCTCGCGCTCTGGCTGGAGCTAGCCCTCTAGCTCCACCCAGATGGTCCCTAGTATCAGACTTTGATTGGTTAAATAAAAAAATATAATACCTTTTTTTAGGCTAAAATAATGTCCATATAATGTTAGTAACAAGGTTTTTAAAATCTATGTTTTCCGAATTTGCCAATTATTACAAATTTTCGTGAACAATTTTGGGATTTCGTTTTTTTTTTACTTTTTACTACAAAAATATGATCAGCAACGGGTACGGATAAAGCCCCATTTTTTTTTAACTGATTAAAAAATAGGCGATTACTTATAGCTTTAACGGTTCAGTTTAGGTCGTCAAATGAATCGTGTTATCGCGATAGGATATGAGTAATCTGTGAGGTCTCTGATATGAGTAATCGTTTTTGACTCAACAGTTTAATCGAATTTTTAGACAAAAAGAAATCATTTCGCATTCATCTATTGTCTCCCAGCTTATTTAGGGTCGGTCCCATATTTCGGTACACTCCTATCATAAAATGAAGTCATGCTTGCAAAGACAGGCGGACTCGGGAAATGCGATTATACCAGACGAATGACCAGCTATACTCTATCCGTGTCTCCTCCCAAACAAAAGAAAGAAAGAAAAATGAAACCGTTCACACAGGAAGCAACTTCATACGAGACGTGATCAGGGGTGCATAATATCTAAGGAGCCGTTAAAAAAGCCCTAAGGGTTTGCTACCTCTGGTTCACCCCTCCAACACCGTCGCAATAGTTTACCAACGATTTACTGAAATCTAATTTTGTGGCTACAATCAATTTTACACCTTAAATCTTGGTGACAAAGGTACAATTTCCAACGGTTTCTTTTATGCAGTTTTGTTAAAAAAATATTTGATAGGATTATAGGTTTTATTTTATAGAATTTAAAGTTGTTTTTTCAGAGCATAAGATGTGTGATGAAAATAGGGTGTATGATGTCTCAATTAGGTTGTGATGTCCAGTCAGTTGGTATAATCGTGTTTGTCAATAAAATAATATTGAAAGTAAGTTCTTGGAGAGGCCACTCACAAAGTAATTTTAGGGGAAACCTCTATACTAAAAAATAAAGCTGAAGAGTTTGTTGGTTGATTGGTTTGAACGCGCTAATCGCAGGAACTACTGGTTCGAATTGAAAAATTCTTTAAGTGATGGTTAGCTCATATATCTAAATAATAATAATAATAATAATAATCTTTATTTTTACATAAGACGTTTAGAAACAATTTTATTGAAGTCCCTGGCTCCTGTGCTAGGTGATTAACCTGTGTTACAGAAGCCAGTGCCCTCTCCCGGGAGAAATACAATTAGTTCTTATGCAATGGATATGAATACATGAAAAATAGTAAAAAAAAAAGAAAGATACCAATAATCAAAATTCAAATTGAGATAAAAACAAAAACAAAAAGTTGTCAGTAAGCCTGTAACGGTAAGTGAGTGAGTGAGAGTATGAAGTGAGTTAGTGTGTGTGAGGTAAATAAGTGTGTGTGAATAAATGACTATAGGCTAAATAACGTATCGCTACGGCCCACGGGAGCGGAGTAGTAACCATAGATGAGAGTGAAACTGCGACGGACTAATTTTTATAAATCCTGTCTTAGGATTTTCATTTAGAGTTTTTTTTTAGGTGGGAAAATCATCTAATGACAAATTCCACTCTTGGGCGGAGCAAGAGATAGTGTCAGACTTTTAACTGACTGACTAAAAACCCAATCCTGTTCCTTCTTTGTCTTCGTCCCATTGCGGCGGTTTCACTTTTACACTACCCGTGTCCCCAGTAGGCTTCGACCCTGCTGGGTTAAGTTGGTAGGAACCAAGTAAAAAATGTAAAGAGGAACCCAAAGAAGTTTTGTTTAAAAAATCTGACAGTAAACGTCGATCATATCCCTAGCCTTTTTCCAACTGTTTTAGGGTCGGCTTGAAGTCAATCCGGATGCGGCTGAATACCCGTGATTTACATGGAGCAACCTACCTATCAGACCTCCACATCACAATTACCGAGCATTATGATACTCCTTGGATAGACTGATGGTCGAACTTTCTGGCGTGCACCCACCTATAATGACTGCAAACGCAAGCGCTTCTTTAAGAAAAATAAGTTATAAAGCAGTAGAAAATCAATCTCAAATTCTATGAGCACCTGAACACTCTTCAGTTGTTCGAAACGTCTCAGGATTTTATGACAACGTAAACATGAAAATAACTTTGATTCCCACCTCATATCTAACTCGGTAGAAATCTACATAAAGCTAAAACATGCAAGCTAGGTGGCCGTACTTCTTAGAGGATCCTGCTACAAATCTCACGGGTTTTATTTTTATCAAACACAGCAAGTTACGTCCCTATTTCCTTATGTTACCGCCAAATCGGGCTGCGATTTTGTAACTCGTAAAACAAGTTGTAAAACGTCTCCTTCGGTTTGAAAATCGATCGCCCGGGACGTCAGCCCGGCTCAACGGTTCGAACCACTCCGCCATTTTACTGCCGAACGGTTAAATCTTTTAAATTTCGAATGGTGGCCGTTCGATTTTTGTTTTTACAACTTCAGTTCGTCTTGATATCTCCAGGTGAATGGTTGCCTTCGATGGATTTGTTACGGAATGGTTTTTGTTCGAAATTGCAAAAAAAGTTTGTTAGAAATTTTGTTTTGTTTGGCTGCATTTTCTTCTGCTGCATTTTTATTATGTAGGTTTGTTTTTTTTTTTTAATATTTGCATTAAGTCAATGTCAAAGTCAAAGTCAAAACGGTGAAGGAAAACATCGTGAGGAAACCGGCATGTCCTAAAACCAAAAATTCGAAGACATGTGACATCCACCAACCCGCACTGGGCCCGCGTGGTGGATTACGGCCCATTCCCTCTCCCAGAGAGGAGGCCTGAGTCCCAACAGTGGGAACATTATAAGGCCGACTATGCTTGCATTAAGTATAATAGATAGCCATGCTCTTTGAAAAAACAACAAATTTTATGAAACTCATAAAAAAGACATTAACAAAATTAAAAGTTAAAATTCTAAAAAAAGGGGTAAAATTCCCAGTTACTGACCGTAACCTATACGAGCTTATGATAGAAAATATTCAAATTCCTGTAAATAATTAAATCTGTGGACCGTATTTGACGTTTAGAACTGTTGACATGGTATGGGTACTGTTAATTTGATTGGTTATAGGGAAACCCGAAAATAAACTAAGGTAAATCTTTAAAAAATTCAACCAAAGAAAACAAAACTTTGTTTTTGCAGACTCTAAGAAGATACTCTTAATTTACTTCATTGCAAGAGCCCTTCGATTTTCTTCTAAAGTAGATAATAAAAGCAAAGTTTCGCATTTCCCTACACAAAGGCCTTCCTCAGCCATTCCTAAACAAAGTGAGATACGAAATAAAATTTTCTTTCTATTGGCAATGTAAATAATATAACGTGCTTTCGCCTTCTTCCAAGTCACCTGCCACTAAAATTGCGATGGAAAATTCTCTCAAATATATGAAACGTCGCATCCTCGGGGATCTCGTAAAATATACTATAAAAAGGCCTTTTCAATTTGTCACCATGCTACCGAAGGCGTGTATCGCTCCGTAAAATTATAATTTTGCTATAAATATTTTGAAGCAATTTGGGATGATGAAGAAGAAACACATTAGGAATAGTGGATGTTTTAAAGTACCACCAATTCATTTATTTAGCAAGCTATAATATAAATACGTCTCCTTTTAGAAACTATTCTAAGGAACAGGCTAAGTTTTTCAACTGAAAATTTAAACTTAACAACATGTCAAACCTTAATTTAATGTTAAAATAAGGTTAAGACAAAAATAGTGTTTACCAATTCATTTTACTTGATGATGTTATAGATCAAATTATATTTACGTCAAAACACATATAACTGCGTATTCCATTATCACAAAGTCAAAACCATTAAAATTGTACCCACAAAATATATCTGCATAATTATTTTCTCCCTAAATCCAACCGCTAACCAGAAATTCTGTTAATAAAATTCCATATAATCCCTTAGAATAACCAACACTGATCTCGATTAATGACGTAGTGAATTAAATTCACTGGAAAACCAATACTGTTGCATCTGCGGCCAAAATATTAATGAACAACACAACAGTTTTGGACTTACTACTGTGGAAATAGCAAATATTTTTGCTTCAATACGACATACAGTTTTTGGGAGATTCACTCTAAATGAAGGTTGGAATCAAGTGATGATACTGTTGTAACATTTTAGAATAGTGATACGTTTGGGATTTTGAATGCAGTTAATTTACTATGATTTGAGTTCAAAGAAGATATGTAACAAAGATAAAGGAGACTGAGGTGCCGAATATATATAATATATTTAAGTATATAAAAGAAAAACTGATTGACTGACATATCAACGCACAACTGAAACTACTGGAACTAGGACTGTGAATTTTTGCACTAGGCTTTTATGACGTAGGCGAGCACTAAGAGAGGAATTTCCAAAATTCATAAGGGGATGAAACGGGGGTCCAAAATTTGTATGGAGAAACGTACTTTCAAGCGGGCAAAACAGCTGGAAGAATCTAGTTTGACATGCGGGTAAAAACTTTTAACTTGATGTTAAATCTTTAGATATGACACCAAATTTTTGCAAACACCGTAAAATAGTAAAAAGAATTGTGATTTGATGGAACTCGCGATATTTTTTAAATAAATCACTTCGAATAGGTACAATAAAACCCCACAATTTTTTATAGTCAAAGCTAGAAATTAGACCGACGCACACTTGTAACACGCCTGATTTGTACGTAGGACGACGTTGCGTGACGTCGTGTGGCGTGGATCAAGTGTAGCTACAAGTCTAGTTTCTACATAAAATTTATGGAGACCAAAGCGTCCAGATCGGCGTGTGTGGCACAGATGTGCGCACATCTGCTTCTGAGCTGCCCTGTTGTCGCTGGATACAAGGCAAAATACTTCGGAAACCCAGGTAACCTCCGCGAAATGGTCATTAACACCAAGGCGCTGCTGGCCTTCCTGGAGGAGCTGGGGTGGCTCGAATGACGCATTTGTCCCACCCGTACGCAAAATACGCGCTTAGTCGTGGAGTTGCGGATACCAGCCCGTTATACAATACAATACAGGTGTACACAGTGTAGTTCTGGCTTAATAATCTATTAGTATATATACGAGAAAAAAAAATGTTTATAATTTTACGGATTTTTTGTAAACAAATGGATTTTGTAATTACATGGTAACAAAAGAAATTGATGCGAAGTTTACCCTAGTTTAAAGATAACAAGCATACAAATTAACCGTCGTTGTTTTTCTGAATTTGCTATCCATTGACAAGTAAAACCATGAATGAAAAAGAAAAAAAAAACATGTTTTTGCTTCGTGTTACTTAGCTTGTCAATTAACCCCGTATGTATTTACAAATTAATGGTCAGACACGCAACTCAAACACGAATACCTACCACCCCTGAACTCGATTCAAACTTGAATCGATTCAAATAACAAGAACTTCAATTCAAGTGAACATCACTATCAAATGACATTTACGTATTCCCAACAAGGTTCCACGAAACAATTAACTTTTACAACTTAATTTAACAACTTTAAACCTTAATACAAGTGAATAAGCAAGTTAAGAGGGAAAATAATCTAAGTTTGTGGAACCTGCCGGGGTAATTACAGGGTATGAAAAAGGACTTGTAATGTAGCAATGTAATTATAACGTCTATGAGTGAGCGAGATAGGTTTATTCATGTGTTTATGTGTGAGCGAGATAGCGTATTTGTATGTGAATAAGGGTGTTTCTACAATAGAGAGGTGGAATACAAAAGAATATTTGTGCTATAGTTAAAAAGCTGGGTGTACACGGAGTTAATTATATGCTTAAATTGAATTATAGTGCAACGTTTCTGAGAATGGAGTTTTATTATTAAATATTAAAAATGGTTTTCTTTTCACGTTTTAATATTTCATGGTACTGAATTTTGAAAGGCTTTGCACAAATTAAAATTAAAGAAAGTGCTCGTTTTTTCAGAATAATAGTTATTACGAATTTATATTTTATATGTATTGACGTGTGTTATGATTAAAACTTACTGTGGTCAACTTCTTTTCTCCGGAATAAAACTATTTATTTAAAAAATTAAGAAGCACTATTAAATCCACGACCCGAAAACAGTAAGTTAAACTTCTACGGTCCGGACTAAGCGTTTCGCCTCATCGTTTATACCGCGTACATCAAGAACTGGAAAAAAATTCCAGCTGCGGTCTTTCCGTTCGACTATAATTTAGGTGTTTTCAAAGCTAGACTGAATAGGCTCCTAATAAACTAGTGCGCCTCACTATCAACGATTGCATCACTGCTTACACCATCAGATGGGATCGCAGTCAAGTACTAGTTAATATATTAAAAAAAAGTAGCTTGCAAGTCTTAAAAAAAAACATTTTTAAGCCATATCATCTACCCAGGGGATACTCAAATTGTTCTCAACCCCTAGTAGCCAACTGGACATCTCGTATAAATCATTTTTATTACAACCCCTCAAGCCTACCATTAAGGGGGTGACTAGCGATTCAGCCCACGATACGACACGTCATTTTCTAGTGATTTAAAATAGTTTCTGATATTATATCTAGTTTTATCGACAGTAAGTGTAGTTTCGCGTGTTTGTAGTGTTGGGTCAAAAGGAGTTGTCGATAAATATATCGTAAGTCTTTGGTGCTACACCATTTTTAGAATTATGAATCTAATTTTTTGAGCGGGAAATCATCTTCTCGCGCTTCGATAGAGCGAGAGCGATTGTATACTTTTACTAATTAAATCTCACCCGTGTTCCTCCATTGGCTTTGCATTCCAGGGCTGCGGTGACCCAGAAATATGTATCAACTAATTTTATTAAAAGCCTTGCATTAAATCAACACCACATGCTTTTATTATCGCAAGTAAAAAAAAGTAAATCGTTGCTTGCATTTTTCGTTCGTAAACAATTGCTTCGAAAATTTAAAAACATTTCTGAATAAAGAATAATTATATTTATTTTAAATATTCCTTAGTTCACATTGTTAAATAATGGTAAAAAAATATATACAATTTCAAAAAATTCAGTATTTAAAAAAAATGTTAAAAACAGTAATCCAAGGCGCGCTTGTGTGATGTCAAAGTCTATGACAACAAACTATGAAGGGGAGAGGTTAAGTTACACTGGCACTATACGCACTTGTTTATTTATGTCATGATTTTTGTTGTCATAAATTTTGACGTCATATCTGCTCAGGTCAATGGCGTCACGTTTCAATTAATTGAATTTCTTAAAAATCTATATCTCGTTTAAAATAATATTATTATCTGAAATATTGACGAAGGCTTAATTTTGAAGTATTAATCTTTATTAAAAAAGGTATTTCATCCTCGAATCGCATGCATATTCCATATTGTTAGATTGACGTCACATTCTAGGTCAACTGTCATCACGATAGACTTAAAAAACGAATCCATTAATGTCATTGTATCAGTGGCATTAAAATGATCAAAGAAATACTCAAGTATTCTGAGAACCAATAATTAAAGCTACTTTTCTCTATAATTATATTTCGATACATCTAAACATTTTGTTTAGTCTTTAATAAATGGCGACCGTTATTGAAGACGTTTATTTTCGTAATAAGAACGCGGACGGTTCGAATTTCAAAATGGATCTGCTTTAAATTGGATGTAATTAATCGCCATTAGGCAGAAATGACGACGACTTTGGGTATTATCGATAAATCGTAGTTATAAGCTAACGTCACTTTGATTTATTAAATGGCCGTTTGACAGTAAATATAAAATCTTTGTTTTGTTTATGAAACGGAAACGGAAAGCAGATTTTGTTTAGAAAAATGATGAGCTTTGCCTACGCTCGTATTTTAATCTGTCTATCACCTAAATACATTAAAGACAATGTACAATAAAATATAGAGAACAAAAAATTCAAAATGATATTTTTTTCTTTTAAAAACTACCCCACACTAGGAATGACTCGTTTCGTAGGTGCGTTCACAAACATGTAAACTCACAAACAGAAGACACCCAGACTCTGAACACTTCTCTGTAGGTCACACAAAGATTTGTTTCATGCGGGGATCGAAACCCCGACACGCAACGCAGCAGCTAATCGCTCAACTACTACGGTAACCGTGCTGTCAAAAAAATTATAAATAAAAAATAACCTATACATCAAAACTTATTGTAATACGGTCAGGACTAAGCGTTTCGGCTCCTCGTTTATACCGCGTACATAGAAGGACTGGACCAATTTGCCTGGTGCGGTCTTCCCGTCCGATTATAATTTAGCTGCCTTCAAGGCTACAGTGAATAGGGTCTTAATAAAGTAGTGCGCCTCACCATCAACGATTGCATCGCTGCTTACCATCAGGTGGAATCGCAATCAAACACTAGTTTATATCAATTTAAGTCATTCTCCTGGCGTCCAAAATAATCCAAAATAATTTGTGGTCAGATACCGTCGTGCTAGTTTTTTAATGTACCTACTCGTTCACGTTAACATTCGCTTATGTCAAAAAGTTTATTATAATCAGTTTATAATGTCTCCACTTCTGGATCTCATTTAGACCTTCTCTCCAGGAGACCCCACTACACAGGCCCAGTGCAGGTTGGTTTTCCTACAAATAAAGAATATCTATAGGTTTTCCGTTTCTGTCACAACTCACAAGACGGTACATAAATAAACATACAGTTTAAGAACTACCTAATTAACGTTTACTTAAAAAACTCGCACTAAGCCCGCAGAGCAATGCTTGGGGTAGACTTTTAGTAATTAAGGCCTGGTCACCTCGACTTCGGTCTTAGCGGCGAGCGGCGCGGCGAGCGGGGCGGCTTAGGTTTTCATACTTTTTATCTTACCGCTCGCCGCCCCGCGCTTAGCTACCGCTCACAGCTTAAAAGTCTCTCACTGCCTGTTGCAAAAACTCTGAAAGTTATTTGATGATTACTTGCTCGCGAAAAAAGGCCACAGCTCAAAGGAACATGTCTGCTTCTTCCTTACTACTATTGGTCGTCACCTCATTACGTCCCCCCCTTCCTCTTCTAGCCAAATCAGCATAGTCTATGTTACTATACATATATTTCAGATCAGATCAGATTTTTTTTTTGCACAAACTCGTCCTTTATTAGCATAACATCTGTTCCCAAAATTATTGTATCACACACAAATATCCATTATGATATTTACATAATTTAGCTATTTATTGAATGGTCTAAAATGTGTGCAATAAATTGCGTTTTATAATCTAATAAACAAAATAAATTATCTGTCTATAATAAAATATAATAAGAATGCGTCTACAGATGATGGTCCTACTCGTTTTTTCTTTGTTTTTTTTTTTTATGTTGCTACAATAACGTTATTATTATATATTTCTAAACTTACTTACTCATATTTATCATTTAAGAAAGGACTATTAATATTTTTAAATGACAGCACATCACTATTATATTAAACCTGTAAATATTTTAAAATATATATATTTTTTAAAGTATTCTTAGTTTTTAAGTTGGTGCAATTTTGTTCTCCGTCTGAAGCAGACTAGACTCCACGACACAGCCCTGCGTTCTTTTATAACTCGAGTAGCTACCCTAGATTTAACCCAACTAACTCTAACTCCGAGCAGTGTAGGCTGGGGTGAGCGGCCATAAATGACACTTGCTTGACATTGACAGTTGAACTCTACGTTCGCGTTCAAAAATGCGAGCGTAGAGTATCTACCCTAATAACGTCACTAGGCTTACACTACAAAAGGAATATGTTTGTTTTTTGGCACAATAAAATTATTTTTAGGTATTACAAATCTGAAACAAAAACTTCAACTTGTTTCCTGTAAGCACAGTATAATCAGCTTTATTATTTTCCAAACATAGGTAATAATCCAATGGTCCAGGATCCCAGGATCTTGAGAGATACTATTAATTACAAACGTCCGTGTTGCCGTGTTTCTTGAACTAGCAGATCCAGTATCACAAGAGTCAGACCTGTCAGTATACAGACACAGGATACAAGAGAAATAAATAGACAAAAAAAAATACTGTAAAGTAAATGTAAAAAAAATAATTGTACTTGGTTAAGATTTCTATGGGTCTATGCTACCCAAAATAAAGTTATTATTATTAAAGTGTGACTCTGTAAAATTAAGTTAATATAAAGAGGTAAAATTGTTTCTTTCTTTTTAATATTAAATGTTACTGATTCGATAGGTAACGTAAATTCTTAAAAATCTAAACTTACTGAGTGTAATGGCATTGGCTATTTTTTATTCTGAAAAATGCTCATTTCCCGGGAGAGAGGCCTCGAGAAAAAAACTAGTTTTTAATAAAACCCTCACTTCTCCGAATGTCGAAAACTTTCATCGAAAATGTTCGAAGGACGAATTTATTGCGAGGACATGAGGCTTATCGTTAATCTGTTCGAACAATAAATTGCTCTGGCAACTCTTTTGATTAATAGCAACGTATTCCTACGATTATTGCGGTTCTGATGTATGTATGTATTGTATTGCATTTATTGTTATTTATATACATCATGTGTCACTTAAGATATTATGACGTGATTACTAGCTTCTGCCTGCAGCTTCGCCTGTTTGAAAGTAGAATACTCTATACAAACGTGTCACCCCCTTAGGGGGAGAATTTTGAAAAATATTTTTTTATTCTTTGTATACATCAAAAAAGTTACCTCTGTGAAAACTTTCAGCGTTCTAGGTCCAATTAGGGATTGAGCTAGGCGTTGGTGAGTTAGTGAGTGAGTCAGGTCTGGATGGTCTACAGCTACGTCTGCATGGTCTGGCTGCCTGTGTATGTGAGTGTGTCTGTCCTGTTGGTCTTGAGCTCAGTGGCCTTGACTGCTGTGCCGGAGGTTGTGGATTCGATTTCCACCCAGGACAAATGTTTGTGTAATGTGCACAATCTTTAGTTCTGTGTCTAGGTGTAATTAATCTATAATATGTATGTATTTAGAAATATATAAGTATGTTTATCAGTTGTCTAGTACTCGTACAACAAGCTCTGCTTAGTTTGGGACTAGATGACGTTGTGTGAAAGTTGTGGAATATTTAATTATTAGTTTACACGTTTGCGAACGCATCCAAATTATATGAGTAATTTCTAGTGTATATATTATTTTTACAATACTATTGTGCTTACTGTATTATTATCACAGTCCGAATGTTATTCAGGTAATTTGTATTCACAATTTCACACGCTACAACGCTTTAACAAAACAAAAATACCAAACGACCACAATTAATTTATTTCCACAAAAACACCATCCATAATTCCAATCACAGCAAAACCTCCCTAATTAAAATAATCAAACATTTCCACAATGGCCGCCATCGAAAACATTCATTCGTAAATAAATCCAATTAGACCAATCACGGATATTGTGACCGGCGTTCAGCGAAACCATTTATCTAAAAACACCTACAGAAGACAAACAAAAACTGTCGACTCAACATTTCATAATCAATTTCGGAATTCATTTTCGGAGTGCGAAAAACAAACCCCTCTCTATAGTGTGAGTTTCTTGTACATTGCTTGTTTTGTTCGTCCATCTTTAAGTTACGTTGAAATAAGGCAGCGATGGATGTAGAATGAGTTTCATCGTTCGTTGAATTGAATAGAGCTGGCCATATTGTAAGGATCTGATATAATAAATCTGGTTAAATTAATGACGGACCTGACGGATCGTTTACTGGTTTTCGCCGACTCACACTGCGAAATGAGCGCGCCTGTGTATGATGGAGTGAGAAGCCGGGTTTAGTCAGTTTTTTTTTTTGCTCGATTTTTGGGTAGTTTATTGACGGTGATTTTGTTGCTTTACGTTTACTCGGTTTGAAATCGAAAGAGGTAGATAATTATAAACGAACCTTGTTCTATCAAAATTAGTAAGTATTAAAGATAAGAGTAAGCATGAAGTTTCGTGCCGGTTCTTCTCCATAGGAAATGACCAATTTGGAACCGTGCACTAGCTTTTGACGTTTTATAAGTGCCCATTTGAAATAAAAACTATTGAATTTTGATTTTTTTGAAAAACTAATTAGGTACAATCTTTCGCCCACCTTTTTTACATTATTATAAAACGAAGTTGATTTCCACGTTGGTCTGTTTAACCGCTACATTTTTTTGAGGATCAAATCGAATCATCAAATGACTTCTCCCTTTCTAAGGTGGAGCAAGAGAGTGTGTCAGATTTTCCTGACTAAAACCCTTCTGTTTCCTTCAATTACCCTTTGCGTTCCAGGCGCACAAACAACGTAACAGATGTTGATGCGGTTTTCTGTAATACGTAGAAAGACCATTATAGGAGGAAAGTTAAGCGTTACGCTTCGTCGTTTATAGCGCTTACATCGAAGTACTGGAACAATTTGCCTGCTGCGGTCTTCCCGTCCAACTGTAATTTAGGTGTCTTCAAGGCTAGAGTAAATAGGCTCTTAATAAACTAGTGCGCCTCACCACGAATGATTGCATCACTGCTTACCATAAGGTGGGATCGCAGTCAAGCACTCGTTTTATATCAATTAAAAAAGTTTATAGATAATTTTTACCCGTGTGAAGCCGGGGTGGGTCACTAGTTTTTCCTAAAGCGGTAATTAGGCATACCTACGCTATGGGGTTACCTTGACCTTCAAAGTAAGATTGTTTCATTCTTATTTCAGTGTGGGTAAGAGACAGAGCTATACAGGTTGCCTAGCGCCATCTCTTACCCACACTGGAAATAAGAATGAAACAATCTGACCTACTTTAAACGTCATGGTACAGGTCTGCCTTAATATTCTTGAAACAATTAGTATTTTTGAAAGGAAACTTACTGTTTTTGATAACCAAAACCCTTAAAATCTCTTCTGTGTTGTTTGCTATATAAATTACACCGTGAGAACATGGGTGAAGAAAGCTGATGATACAGTTGAAATGACTGTTCATTTAGCTCACATCATCTTATTTTTCAAATTATGATTTTTATATAACTGCAATCCCACGTGGTGGATTTTCCATTTTTTCTACTGGAGAGGTGGTTTGAGTCCCAACAGTGGGACCATTACAAGGCTGTATATGTTTTATTAGACCTGTCCTCCTTGGTTTCACCTACGACTTTGTTGTAGCATGATGTCATTTGCCATGAACCTGACTATCCTATCTAGAAAAAAAATTCCGATCCAACTAGTAGTTCTGGAACTACCAGTTGGATCGACAGAAACAGAGGACAGTTGGAGTTGGAGAAACAGTTTGTTTTACGCGTTACTGTTTCTCCAACTTTCTTTCTTTCTTGCTTCTACACACTATTCTCTATGTTTCTTTTAATCTCTCCTTTGTACAATTTTTTACAATGATCTGTCTTCTTCTGTTATACATAAATTATAAAATAAATAAAAAAAACTCTTCCGCTCTTTTACGTTAGGTATAGACGTTATTATTTTTACAAAATAGACTGATTTATAATTTACCTACATAATCTAAGATCTGTCTTCTTTCTCTTCAACAGAACCACGGTACGAAACGGCGTACGCTTGCGAAGGAAAAACACTAAAGATCGGCTGCAGGGAAGGTTCCGTCATCCATCTCATCAGAGCGAACTATGGAAGGTTCTCCATCACGATATGCAATGACCATGGCAACACCGACTGGAGCGTCAACTGCATGTCCACAAAGAGTTTACGGGTTCTACATAGCAGGTAAGAGATAATAAATCTTATTCTTAATTATTACTCACCGTGTCTTCGTGGGGGTGATCGGTAGAGCAACATCTTGCGTCCAATCCTGGTCCAGGTCATGGTATGGAGCGAGAGGGAATGGGAATCAGTCGCCTCCTTCTGAGAGCCGCTGTTCCAAATGTTTCGTTGAGCCGTTGTTCCAAATGTTTCAAATGACACATGACTCGACGTAACAGATCATGATTCATAAGAGTCTGTGTTTGTATATACATACATCTATTTATTTGACTCATTTAACTACTTACTGTTGTTTTGACCTAAATTTTTTGCATGCAATTGACACATATACTGTGTAGCTAAACATGTGGACATTGTATTTAAATAAGACTAACACCATTATACCATGTTTAAGGCAAATAAAGACATCTTATCTTATCAAAGATTCAAAGATTCAAATGTTCATATCAGTGTTCCGGTGTGTCATCATCAGCTTTCTGCAACACGTTTTTTTCTTCCATTCTGTCCTGTCAACTGTCACGCTATCACCCTTTTCTTTCATATCACGCTCTCACAATCCATCCATATTTTCTTTGGCTTCTCTCTCTCCCTCTCATAACTCTTTAAGTAACATGCGTTTCATATCTCTTCTTTACATTACCATATCAAGACAAACGATTCTCTTTCAACATTTCAGTCACTGACGCCACTTTCAAACTCCCTTTAATATACTTAGTCATTTCTCACTTTTACACATCTATCTCAAAATTTTCATCTCCGCTACATGCAATCTTTTTCACAGCCAAACAAGCGTGATGTCACGATGTTCTGTCATGTCTCATTTCAACAAAATACCGAAACCAACCCCTTTACACGAAGATATAGCTATCTGATCTAAAATAGCCAACATTTTATACTCCGTCATTATTGACTTCGAAAATGGCGACGGGAAAATAGTTGTGGCATTATTAGATATAATCTGTGCACAGATATAATCACAAATAACAGTTAAAATTATGTTTTAGCTGTAATAACAATGTATCGGTTTTATTTAAATGGTGATAGGTAAATAACTAACGTGATTTAAAGATTTTAGGTTTGTGGTAGATTCTGTATTCGAATAAAATCTTGAGGTGAAAATAATTATAGTTCAGTCTAAGTTATTTCTTTTAAATGATTTATTAATGCAGTTGGATATTCGGACAAAGCGATGGAATTTTGCATTTGTTGCACGCTTAATCAAAAAGAGACGTAACTAACTCAAAAACAGGGTATTTGAAAATGGAACCTTATTTTGAAACATATAGGTTTTCAGATTCAGAAATACCCTTTTTTTGAGTTAGGTCTTTTTAAGTTAAGTTATAGAATATTGTTAACATAATTATTATTTGAATTGATTATGATAATTGTACTTATATCTTTAGATAATGAATGCCTATTGATTACGGTAGCCATTTTGATAGTATCTTAAAGATTTGAATAAATATATATTTATGCTAATACATTTTTGAAACTCTATCCTAATAACAGGCTAATAGATTAGTAAATACGATAATCTTTATAATAATTTTTCATAGCTATCAAATAAGATTTCTATTATTATATTAATTAACTAGCTTCTGCCCGCGTCTTCGCTCGCGTAAATGTAGGTTTCTCCATAGAAACTTTGGACCCCCGCTTCATCCCATTAGGGAGTGAATATTGAAAAATCCTTTCTTAGTGCTCGCCTACATCGTAAAAGGAAGCCTTGTGCAAAATTTCACGTTCCTAGTCTCAGTAGTTTCGGCTGTGCGTTGATATGTCAGTCAGTCAGTTTCCCCTTTTATATATATAGATAATAAGTAATAGTTACTGTTCACTAGTAATGGTACAGCGGGTTCAAACCCAGCCAGGCGCGCATTGCTTGGTGTTATTTATTTCATCACCACTGCTCTCAAAACGGTGAAGAAAAATATCGTGAGGAAACCGGCATGTCCTAAAACCAAAAATTCGAAGACATGTAACATCCACCAACCCGCACTGGGCCCGCGTGGCGAATTACAGCCCATTCTCTCTCCTAGAGAGGAGGCCTAAGTCCCAACAGTGGGAACATTATAAGGCCGACTATGATAAGCTAATAGTAACTGAGTCAAGTTAACATTAATTCTTTTTTTTTCTTTTTCTTTCTATCGATAACGTCCTAGACTTAGAAAAAAGCATATCAATTAAAAAAATAACATTGGTACCTACTTGCCCGCTTTAGAATCCGCAACCTCATGCATGAGAGGCGGGTACGTCATTACGACGGAAAATTAACATGAACTGGTAGCTAATGTGTTAACCATAATGGAAAATTAAGTTTATTAGATAAAGGTTAAACTACTTAAAACTTACCTTCTTTGCATGGTTAGGCATTATTTACCCATTAGGCTCCACACTCCGTTGAGCTCCTTAGTATAAATACAAATTCTTTATTTGATTAAACTTACAAGTGCAGACTTATGACTACTTAGGGCGGAATTCACCAATAAAACTAATTACGTTTTAACGTTTGGCTCACATAATCGCGTTTAGCCGCTGTCACTAGTGTCACTTGTCTGTATTTTTCTTTTGTTGTACTTTTATTATACTAGGAACTAACCTGTGCTATGGTAGGGACCGTTCCACCACCCACTTGCAACCCATTTAGGTACATCGATCAACGCATCGTAGCTATAAGTATTTGAGGTAACTGGACTCCCAAAATAGGCTAGCCTGTATAATGGGAGTCAGTGTGAAGACAATTAAAAACAGTATCCTAATAGTAGCCCTAAGCTTGAGCTACATGAATACTGACAAATGCTTGCACTCACTGGACAGGTCCACTCAAATCTGTGCGGTATATTTTCTCAAAAGACCATCTGAGACTCCAATCTGCATGGTTCTCATATGATTTGACCATTACACGTTTACTGTATGGACTTAGAGACTTTGACCCCTGAGTTTGTTTCGGTGTTTCTTCTCAGGGTAGTCAGCTAGGAAACAATGGCCTCATATAGATGGAAATGACGAAAACAAAAAATACGTGTATTATAATTAAAAGTCAATCTGAAGCTATTACAGTTCAAAGCGTGTAATTTCATAAAATCGACCATTTCATAGGTAATAAGAAATATTATACATTTTAAATCACCCAATTGAATAATTTAAATGCAAACCACACAATTAATCTAAAACAACTCAATTTAAACATAAACACGACGGCTAATAGCAAATCGCTATCCCGAGGCCGTCCGGAAACACCCGAGGATTACCGACGATCGCCGAAAATTGCCGAAAATTAAATATTCCTGTAAGTTGATCCGGTTAACCCGCGAGATTGCCAATAAAGTGCGAGGCCCCTCTCACTCATGTAAATGACGCTTAAATTGATTGTCGGCGTCGCACTTTGCTCTTGTGTTTATGTTATTTTAAAGGTTTATTTAGATATATATCGGTGAAGTCAATAGTACGGGAGCCAATTCGACTTCGGGACGACCATTTAAGGGGACGACAGTGGTGTGTAATGTCATCGGTTGACAGTCTAGATTGGATTACGCGCGGGCTGTCATACACCTTCGAACCACATGAACCCCTTTTCTCTATCGGCAGCCGCGTGGACAACGCTGGTCTAGGAACTGTCTCAAGGCTCATTGTGAATTAAATACCTAAAGTCTACATTGTAAAAAATCTGTTGCGCGGTCAGGAATAGTCTGTTTATTGCTCGTAGCCGACTGATCACCCACATAATTATGTTCTTTGGAGGAGATTCCTACTCTGATCGGAATCCTAAACCGATATAGAATAATATTTAATGCTAATTGCATCTGCTGTGATTCTATGAGGAGTTCTGTGCCATATCTTCGAAGTTCATGATCAGATAACAACAATATTTCTATAGTCGGTCCACAATTGACCGAGAAATCGGTGAACATACATAAAAAATAATAATAATAAAAATACATTCAGCCCAACATAGAACCTCCTCCTTTTCGAAGTTGGTAAAAAGAAGGTTATGTTTTTCTCCCGTCCGTCCTAAACTTACGCGGCCATTTTTACAGTTTCCTCCTCTCAAGTTAGATTGTTATTAAATTAAGATTTTCTTCATTTCCAGGTGTAGCATGCATCAGAACTGCAGTATATTGGCCAGTACGAACATGTTCGGAGACCCGTGCCCGAACACGCTCAAATATCTTGAGGCGCATTATCAGTGTGTGCCTGGTAAGTTAATATAACCATCATTTTTACTTATTATTTATTATTATATCCAGTCTACACTGTCCCACCTACTGCTAGGCAAAAGCATCCCACCATTCTTTCCATTGTTCCCATTATTACTAGAGAAAGTAAATTTAGCAACCGTTCTAAGAACACCATAGATAAGAAAGCAATGTAATCCAAAATGGCGTCAACGAAAAAATTATTTAGTCTATTTCAAGTTTCAGTTTCACTTGGAAAATTAAGCGATATATTTTTGTTGTTTTTTTTTTAACTAAAGACGTAATTTTTTATGCTATGTGTACCTGAACTGTCTGACGTTTCTAGAAATGACGCTATCATTGTCATGACTAAGCTATCTATGGCCTAATAAAAACTTCCGTAATTTTTTTTTTTCAAAGAAGGATTTTTGTTGTAAAATTAAGCTTCAAAAGTATCGAAGAAACGAGCAATTTTTTTTTTTATCTTATGTAAATTTTTTAGGAATTCGAACTTTTCTACCCTTATCCTGGATACTGATATTTTAAGCCACAAATACCAACTAATTATTATTTTTTAATTTCAGCTTCAACAACAAGTACAACTAACAGACCGTCACCGCCCTGGCTCATCACATCCCAGCCAACAGTCTGGAGGTCCACCCAGCCTCCGATCCCGAAGAACCCAGTACAGACGCAGCAGAACGAGAGGAAGAAGCCCACAGTCATCACTCCTCCGACTTTCAGGCCTCACATCACGTTGCCTCCTGAGGTGAAGCTTGGGGATGTCGCTTCTAAGGTGCTTGTGTTTCTTTTATTTGATTTGTTGAAAATTTTGGCAAATGTTGCCAGTTTTTTTTATAGCGTGGGCAAAGTTGGAAATAATGTCAATCCTGATTCTGAGAGAATAGATGCGTGAGTTACAAAATGATGGTTAATCTGATGATGAGATTTGTATCAACCGGTTAGTAAATGCTTCTCTTCTTCCTCCTCGATTCGTATTCCTCATTACTGAGAGTCGTGACGTTCTCGCTGGATTAGCTTCTTGTTGATGGTGTCGCGCCATTTTTGACGGTTCTTGGCGTCTTGAAATGCGACGTGCAATTGGGTGGCCAGTGTGATGTAGACTTGATCTGCCCATTTTTTTAGGCTGCTGCCTCTTGGTCGTTTATCGTAACCTGGTGGTCGTTTATAGTATCGTGGCTATGTGGACAATAAACTCTAGTACTCTGCGCATACAGGTAATCGACAGTCTACTAAATGCTTACGTATTGTTTAACAAAGGTATCTTTATTAAGTCCAACAAATCTAAGACTACTGGTGGGAATGAGATTCTGTCATATCTGGAATCAAGAAATACTCCATAGCAGCCTGACTTGTGTCTGAGTTATGGCAATAGGCACCCTTTACCTTGAACTATAACTGGCTACATGAGGGTTTACTAATAGCATTCTACATCTTATCCTGCCTTTCGAGGAACACAGGTTTTGTACTCCCATGTCTTAGACATTTCTTTCCTAAAGCAACACCTCTTAACACCAATTTGTTTTCAGAAGACCACGACAAGGCAACCGGACTCCTCAACCGAGAGGGAACCGCCGCAGAGCTCCCAGGACAGTATACCTGAAGTCAAGGAGGAACCCAAGGCTGTGGAGCCTGAACATAACCACAAAAACGACAAGCCTGCGAAGGATGATGAACCAAGTAAGAATCTTTATGTTACACTTATTTACGCCAAGAACTAGAAGTCTCATTTTCCTGGTAATCAAAGTCAAAGTAAAAAAAATTTTATTTCACATAGGCCTACATGGGCACTTATAAAACGTCAGAAGTTAGTGCACGGTTCCAAATTGGTCGTTTCCTATGGAGAAGAACCGGCAAGAAACTCTCTTTTAAAAAAATGATTGTTTACAATATTTTCATATTACAGTATTAATAGACATTATGTAAGAACAGTGTAGACCAGTCGATATTGTACCCAAAAGCACAATAAAAACAATAATATTTAAAAAAAAAAAAAAAGTGAGTCATAATAGGAAGTAACCTAAGAATTCGCGAAGTCCACGGTGTTCTCACATTCACATTAAAAAAAAGAAGCTATATAAAAAAAAACAAGAACAATAAGTAATTACAATTATCAATAAACGACATGTCAACAAAAAGAAAATTACTAACGAATTTATGGTGCTTGGCGTCTACTAATATAAAAAATATTGCAAAAGCAATGTGTAGGAAGAAAAGAAAAAATGTATATATTACAACAAATGTGGAGCAGTTAATAGATAGATGTACACAATATTATGAGCTACCAGGGGGCCACATGTGCAGAAGCAGTCATTGCCAAACAAGCGTGTCTTCGACATAGTCTTTAACCTTGTAATAAGCTTTTTTAGTTAGGATACGCTTAATATGGGTTTTGAACTTGCCCTCGCTAAGTTCAGTCACCGCCTTTGGTAGCTTTAAATCTACGATACGACCTAGTTGATCTAGTGGCCCTAAGTCGACGCGCACCTCTCTTAGACTGATAGGCGAGTTCACACCTTAGTCGCGGACGGCGGTTCAGCACTAGTCCGAGGTAGTAGAAGTCACACTGCACCTGCAACTCCTGACGCATGTGTGCGAGAGAACACCGGACTGTTTTTAGCCAGTATGAATGTAACAGACACCTACGTTCACCCCAGGGCGAAGACTATTCAAGAAGATTTGAACCACGAATAAAAGTGGCTGGCAAGTGTGGCTGCTATACCTGAGGGATCCTAAGATTGGTCTCTGGTCTCCTTCTTCTTTACGTGGCGATGGACTCTAGTCTCCAGCATTTGGCAACCTGTACAGTTCTGTCTCTAGCCTCGTATAAATCTTGGAAGGTGCAAGAGGTTGTGCAGGACGGGCAACATAGTAGGTGACACATGTTCTGTTAAGCAGCTCCACACTGGCACTATGTTTGACATGGGTCGAAGAAGCCCTATTTGGGCAGATCATTTGTGCAGCGGCCATCTGTTTTGGGGAAAGTTTTGTACACCTTTTCCTTTAGCGAAAAGTAGTAAACTAAGTTGGCCGGCTTCTTGTCTAACTAGACAAGCCGGCTCAACGGTTACATTCGGTTGAATATAACTGAATATTAATATCAGTATTTTATATAGAGCAACTTACTGCCGCGCCTCCATAACCTAGCCTTACCGTATAGTTTCCTGTTAACTGTATGGTAAGGCTCAATGCCAATGCTAAACTTTAGGGCCCCTTAAATACTGACGAAAGAGCTGTTAGTGACAACCGTGACCAACAGCTTATCATTCTTTTCAGGAAATAATGGCATAATCTTTTATTTACAGGCTCTGTAACAGAAGGAACTCTTGAATGGCCAGCGAAGGACGAAGATTCGGAGCCAACACCATCGATACACCTCTCTCCCAAAGATAGACTCAATATCCCTGATCTCGTGGATGAATTTGAAAAAACTTTTTGTAAGTTTTAACTGCAGTGGCAATTTTAAAATGTTAAGATTTTTTCTAGATCTTGGATTCCAGTTTTATCTCTAAAAAAGGCCAGTACAGTCAGCGTTTTCAAGAGTTCATACACTTTTGGCAACTACTACTTTGTATTTTATGATTGTATCTATTTGTACAGTAAGAGCAATGGTGGCCGAGCGGCAACGGCCCCGACTTACGAGTTGTAAATCGTGGATTCAAACCCAGCAGGCGCATTACTTTGTGTAATTTATTTCATCACCACTGCTCTCAAATCGGTGAAGTAAAACCTCGTGAGAAAACTGACATGTCCTAGAAACAAAAATTCGACATATTTATGTTGTTTCCCTTTATTTCTTCTCCTTGGTCTTCACTACAGTGTAAATAACTTTACCTATCTCTGTTTCAGCAACGATAGGAGCACCCAACATCGGTCGCCGCGTATTCTGCCCACAGGTCAGCGCAAGAGGGTTGAACTGGAACTGGACGATAGCGGGCACGTATGCCGTGCAGCCTTGCCCGGGAGGCGCCACGGGATTGGCCAGGTGGAAGTGAGTATAGATTTTAATAAAGAATTCAATGTAGCATTGATCTTTCAGCTTATTAAATTTAGCAGCATCAAGCTGTGGTCTTCAACGAAAATTCCTGGAAGTATGCTATTTCACTGCGTGCAACCCTACTAGCGCTCAAGCGTCGGGAAATCCCACCGGTCCACCTCTACGCTTTTGAGCGTAAGGCCAAGTCACAAGTCACATGTCGAATTAGGGTCCAGGTGCAACGTTTGCGCATTATTGTCGCAAAACTGCCGACGTTGGCCTTGGCAAACATGCCGGAGGCGCTGCAATACCGCGGCAGCAAATTTTTATAGAAGCGGCTATAGTGGTTACTAGCACTAATTACATGCGAAAAGTTCTCCTTCCATACACTTGGGCTGTAGGATTCTTCGAAGAGTTACCACCCGTAACCGATCATGTTCCGCACCAATGGGACCTGGGCTTAGGAGATGAGAGTCACGAACTTTTGGTCTACCCTGTCTGGTTACACCAAGAACCTTTTTTTAATATTGATATGGTCGACGATAGAGCACACTCACCTAAAAATAACCTATTCACACTTCACTTAAATGCGCCGAGGTAGTAGCTATCAGGAAACAGACTACCTACTCCGACGTATCTTATAAAATCTAGATTTTAACCATCTTCTCTGACTTTCAGATGCACACTAACTCCTCACACCCACACTGAGGAAGAGCGTCCTCGCCGGCGCGGGACAGGTCTACCTTCAGGAGAGAACTACCATGACCTGGGGCTGGAGCCTAATGATCGGCAGATGCAGCTGCTGAGGAGGCTGGGGTCAGAGGCTCTGCTTAAAGGTAAGATAGAAACCTTATTGGCTTGTTTATAGAGGTTCTGTTTTACACCTGCTTCATGCTTCTGCTCTGCTCTGCTGTGTATAGTGAAATCGACACCTGAATACCAGTATTTTACATGGTGCGACTGTGATCACAAATCAAATCACTCAAATCACTTCCCATCAGTATCATCTTGCTGTCGAGCAAACTTAAGCTTTTCAGAAAGCAGTTAAGCCTTGAAATACGGTCGACTAGCAAGCTGGCTGAAGCAACCGTGCACTAACGGTTCTAATTGGTCGTTTTCATGTAGATGAACCGGGAAGAAACTCCTAAGACACTTCTAAAAAATTATTAATTTTACAATGTTCCCATATTACAATATTAATGTGAGGTACACTGTGAGAGCACAAAAAAATAATAAAAAACTGGGTCAAAATAGAAAGTAAACTATGAATCGGAGTCCAGTATTCTCACATTCACATTATAAAAAAGAAGCTATATATAAAAAATACTAATAAAACTCATCATTATTTTGGTACAGGTCGTGATGGCGATTCGCCAGAACACATCATCGATTACCGAGGCGCCAGCAACATTGCCGAAGCAGCTGACAATCTCGCCGAATCCGCTGGCAACCTCGCTGAAGCAACTGGCAACCAACTGAACCAGCTTGCTAATGATTTTATACAGTACAGTAAGTATATCTCATCTTATGTGTACAGTGCATCTCGCATCCATCGGATTCCTGCGACCCGCACCAGGTCATCGCTCCACCTTGTGGGAGGCCGCGCCAACGCTGCGTCTTTTGGTACGCCGTCGCCACTCCAGATCCTTTCGGCCCTAACGACCATCTCATCTTATCAAATTGAGGAAATATGAGAATGTGTAAAAAAAACGAATACTTGCAAATAAATAGTACCCTTTTTAAAATTATCTCTGTGGGATATCGACACGAGTGTGTAAAAACTTTTCATTAAACGTCATTAAATATTTTTTGTTTTCAACAGCTGACGCAACACCAGATTGGCACGGTGCTCCTGACCTGAGTGAGTGCCGCTCCGTGTGGCTCAACAGTCTGGAGGCCAGGGTCAGGGAGGGAGAGTCACTGCTCAGCATCAGCAATGACTTGGCACAGGTATATATTTAAACATCAACAACTTATTTTTTAGCTTGGCCTTCGTTGTTTAAGCTGTATGGATCGCTTAAACGTATTTTCCAAAAAAAAAAGGCTCTGTACCTACAATAATGAGAATAAGAAACGAAATAAAGAGTTTTGTGTCCATTTACTCGTATGTACCTTTTTAAGGTAGGTAGGTACTTGGCTTTCAGTCTAGGATCATTTTTAAATTCTGATAAATAATTACCTCTAAAGTAACCAAAATACATATTAGGTATATCACCATAGACAGAAATTCTTTTTTATCCCAGATTTTGATTAACTTCAATTTTACGTACGATGCATTATTTGTGTCTCTTGAAAAACCCTTACTCATTCCTATCGAAAATAATTGCCTGTCAAAAATTGTTTTTTTGTTTTTTATTGCATTGTTAACTTAATTTTGAGCTCCTATTGTAAAAAATGATCTATCTACCAATTTATAACTATAGCTAGCTAAGGAACCTATACACCAGCTCAACCAACTTCTCCACAACAGGTAACCTCCTCAAAAACCTTGTACGGCGGAGACATGATGACCACGACCAGCATAATGAAGAAGCTGGCGCAGCGCATGTCGCAGAATGTGCAGACCTTCCCCGACCCTCGGCAGAGAGAGGCCATCGTTACTGATATGCTGCTGGGAGTTATCAAGACTGGTAAGTAAACTGCTTTAGTTTGTAAAATAATGTTTGTAAAAAGACTAATAGAACTATGCGCTTAAATGATTTTTGTATAGTTAGAATCGTTTAGATCTGATGAATTGATCGGGTAATATATCAGTTTGACATATGGTAATATGGCGATTTGACAGATAGTAATATGGCGGTTTGACAGATAGTAATATGATGGTTCGACATATTTTCTATACGAATCCTACAAAATCGCCATTTTATTCTATGAGAACTGTAGGATTTTTCGAAAAACTCACCGTGGCCCTAGAACGAAAGAGCAATTGAAGGTACCCAGGTGGGTTTTAGTCAGTAAGATTTCCTGCTATACCCAGAGCGGAAATAGCTATTTGAATGTTTCACACCCATGGAAATGGAAAATCTTGTCTACAGTAAGCAGCATGCTTACCTACTCTTCTTTAGATTTATTTCAGCTTAAGTTTAACGCTTTCTGCTTATACTGGAGCTCGATTTTTTATGACTTTCAAGGCAGAGAAAAACGAGTGATTTTACTCATTCATACCAATTCTTATATTTAAAAAAATCGAGCTCCCCACTAACCGCTTTTCTGCTACCCTTCAGGATCGTCCCTGCTTAACTTGCCCCAATCTTCTTCAGGATCCAACCTGCTGGAGGAGGGTCAGAGGTCTTCCTGGGCGGACCTCAGTTCTGAGGCTCAGAGTAGAGCAGCCAGTGCTCTGCTGACTCAACTTGAGGAGAACGCCTTTCTGTTGGCTGATGCTGTTACAAAGGAGAAGACTATTCTTCAGATTGTTAAAAATATTTGTAAGTATCGTTCTTTTGTTGTTAAAAGAGGAATGAGTACAATAAATCGACTCCTCCCCAGCATAAAGTCGTAAGGCAAAAAGTGTATTTTTTGAGGAGAAGCGTTTTTGTAATTGTTTATTATGTGAGTAATTTGTGAAAATTCTTTTAACTGATGTATTTGTCACATAATCAATAATCAGTTTAAGATCACACTATTTATTGTATATAATGACAAAATGTTTAACTGTAGCTGGGGATCGAACTCGCGGCAAATGTCGTTCAATATCGACATTTTGGATTATTGCTCATTCCCCTTAGCAAATAGCGAATATAAATAATCTATAAGTTGCCCTGACCTATAAGGATTATGTATGCAAAATTTTAACAGGATCGGTTCAGTATTTTTTTCGCCAATTAATACCATCGCAAAATAATTTTACTGTTTTATTTTAAGTATAGATTTGTATAATAATTACAAGTTTATTCAAAAAATATGTTTCGACTTTATGCATTGGAGGTATCGAATTATTTACCTAAAGTAAATTGTGGTAGAAGTAAGTAACATAGAGTTGATAACAGCTCATATAAAATGCCGCAATCAACATGATAATTAAAATCCTGGGATTTACATAATTATGTCATTGGAAAATTGCAGACTCTTTATGATTGTAATAAATCTTTATTAAACTATATTATCTCGATATAGGTATAATGAAAAAATCGTTTTGTATACGATAAATCACACCCAAATTCAGTTTTATTCCGTTCTAATACCACTTGTATTTTTTTTCATATCATAATATTTATTTTCCATTCCGAACGAATGCCAACAATTTGAATTTGGAAGCCAGCTCAGTCAAATGTTATCAAAATGTATTTTAAATATGAAAGGTGCAAACAAATACCAGTGGTATTAGTTGTTGGTATTATAATGGAATAAATCAAAATTCGTTAGTTTGCCACTTAACAGTGTCTCATTTTGAAAAAAGAAATAGTTTATATATTTTACAATCTTGCGGCGTTTGCACTTTTTTGGTGACATAATATACCAGAAAAAAAGAAACCTGAATACTTATATATAAACCTGAGCTGAGAGTCATAAGACTATGTTTTTTTTTTAAATATCAAACTAAAGATCAAGTCTAAAATACAGTCTTATTCGATTGCAACAATTAATCGAAAACAAAACAAATGCGCAGCTATATCTATAATATTAATTATAGTCTTTGAAAAGTACATAAAAGAACATCATACGACAAGAAGTCCATAATCTGCATTTCATTCTTACTGTAACAGTTGAAGAGAGTGAACGTAAATGATCTTTTATTTATTTTCCAAAGTGTGGAGCTAAATGACAATTTGTCATAGTACATAGACAAAATTTACGATTTATCACCCTATTGTGATGGAACCTAAAAAGACGGTAATGGATTATTTGTTTTGTTTTTTTTTTTTAAATTTTATTTCTTTTCGCTTCGCACCATTTGTGTATCTAGCCAGTGTCAAGCTTACTAAGTACCTAATTCGTTTTTGATTCAGAATACAGTCACTTTGTACAGTCTCCATTAGAATGCGTATGTTTCACAACCTTATGTTTTTGCGGTATTTGGCAGTAAATGTATCGAATCAGCCTTCTCGGCAAAAATCGCTGAGGTAGTTGATATAGCATAGCATAGCATAGTCGGCCTTATAATGTTCCCACTGCTGGGACTCAGGCCTCCTCTCTAGGAGAGGAAATGGGCCATAATCCAGCACGCGGTGGATGTCACATGTCTTCAAATTATTGGTTCTAGGACATGCCGGTTTCCTCACGTTGTTTTCCTTCACCGTTTTGAGAGCAGTGGTGATGAAATAAATTACACGAAGTAATGCGCCTGGCTGGGTTTGAACCCGCGACCTACAACTTGTAAGTCGTGGCCGTTACCACTCGCCCACCACTGCTCTGATTTAGTCAATATATTACAATAAAATTTTCAGCTCTGTTTTGCCGAGAACGCACTTGATTCAATGATTCCACATATTGTCCAGTTGTATAGACATTTGAGATACAAAACTACATCAATTTTACATCACAATATTTATTATGAATCAATTTGCGAATAATTAGAACAGCCCCCAATTTTCATTCGAAAAAATCCCACTAAAACTCTGTTTTACTAAAATGATATGATGATGTAGCTGGAAAGGTGAGAATTGAGAAGGCGGCAAAAATAGATGTATATGGAGTCGGTTAAAAAGAAGATGGCCATGTTTCTTCTTTATCTAGAATATATGTAAAACTCAACTCTTCGATCATTTGCAGGTTTATCTGTGAGGGTTTTGGAGGTGAAGAATGTGGAGGACGAGACGTTCCCGTCGAGCATCGCACAGGAGCAATGGAAGGGGTCCGAGGATACCATCACCATTCCAAAAGCGGCTTTACTTGGTAAGTGTTTTTTAATCATATAAGTAGGTATATTTAGAGTGGCCTATTTGGATAATGGCCTTGACTGCTATGCCAGAGGTTGTGGTTTCGATTCCTACCCAAGACAAATGTTTGTGTGATGAGCACGATCATTTGTTCTGTGCCTGGGTGTAATTTATCTATAATATGTATGTATTTAGAAATATATAAGTATGTTTATCAGTTGTCTAGTACTCATAGCACAAGCTCTGATTAGTTCGGGATTAAAAGGCGTTGTGTGATAGTTGTGGAATATTATTATATAAAAATTTCTTTCGTTTTCAGACAACCGCCAAAACGACCTAGTCCGCATCGTTTTCTTCGCCTTCGACCGTCTCGAGGAGATTCTGCCGCCGACCTTCGGCAAGACTCCTCGGTTCCTGTCCACCTTCCAGGCTGACAGTGCCACCTCCTCATCCACCAGCATCAATTCAGAGCGGGAGAAGAGAAATGTTACCAGGGTTCTGAACTCTAAGGTAAAGTGGAGTAGATTGTTCGTAAATGGCCTATGATAATTTTGGTCATTCAACTTTGACGCTCAGGATCAGCCTTACCATGACGTGTTAAAATATGAGTCGTGTGAGAGGGATGGAGCTAAACACCTTATATAGCTTCATCTCTTTAACAGTTCAGTTTGGGTTGGCAGACAGACAGATCGCGCTAAGTATGGCCAACTAGGACATTTTTACAAGGTACATTTTTATACAACCGATATTTTGGATACACAGCTATCTTGTGGATTTCCGGCCACCTTAGGCGCTGGCTTGCGGACGGCGAGCAATGGGTAGCTCGCCGTCCGACCGTTCGTTAACCATTCGGACCGAGTGTTCCACGCGTGCCTCAAGAATATGTCAGCAACTGTAGGGGCCTACCAGGGTTGAAGCCTACTGGGGCCAAGGGTCTGATTCAGAAAGGAAGACTCGGCCCTGGTACGAAAGGCAACGAAGGAACAGGAGTGGGTTTTTAGTCAGTAAAAGTCTGCCACTATCTCCTGCTCCGCCCAAGAGCGGGATTTGTAATTAAATGATTTACCCACCGAAAAAAAAAGATATCTTGTGGATATTATGGCTTCTATAGAAATCAAAACATAAATTTGTGTAAAACTAATCTAGTAAAGACCTCTGAAAATCTGCTATTTTACGTGAACTTTGGCCCTCCATAATGTACTCATATATTAAAAATATAAAAAAGATTACATACATCAATAGAAGCCTTGCACATTTAATCGAGACTCTAAATAACGACAATTTTTCTGAAAAACTTGAGGATTTTAAAAAACACGTATTTCCTGGAACATGTTTTGTGAAATATTCGAGTAAATTATGGAATTACCGAATGCCAAAAGAGTTTTCAGGCGTTATCTCTCTTTTTTCGCATTGCATCTTCATCAAACATCGCTTTGGATTGCGTTAGATAAAGCAACAAGCTTGACGATAGGCGAATGGAAAAGGATCATCTTAAGAGCTCGTGGAGGCCCTATCTCAGGATCAGTTGTTGTGGTGCCGCTTATGTGGGAGGCCTTTGTCCAACAGTGGACGTCTTTCAGCTGAAATGATGATGATGAACTTTGGGCCTAGTTCATGTTTGTAAAAGCCTGAACAAGATTAAGATCAGAGTAAATAGATAGGTCTAGATATGACCTACTTGCTAATTATGTTTGCAAAATTACAAAATGCTTTACACCCGTTCCGCAAACCTCTAAAGGGTAAATAATGTGTAAAATAAGATGTGGAATTGGGTCAACAATAAAGAAAAAAAGAAAGAAAGAAAAAACGTTTATTCGTACCTCACACATACAGTAAAATTAAACAGTAGAATACATTAGAATTAAAATAATAGAATTAAGAACTTATAAAAAAATAAAAATAAAAAATAATGACAGTTGTGAATGATTTTTAACTTTTGTCGTATGTTCTGTTTTTTTTTTTTTTGCAAAATGGTTTTATCTAAATCCGGTCATATCTTTGTTACAGGTGATATCAGCCAGCCTGGGTAATGGTCGTCACATCCAGCTGTCTCAGATGGTACAGATCACGATGAAGCATATCAATGTTGAGAACGTCACCAACCCAGCTTGTGTCTTCTGGGATTATACTCTACAGTGAGTTATCATTTAACTTAACTTTTAAATTCCGATTATGTTTGGGGCCACCTTTGGGACTAACTAGATGTAGCAGAGTTCGTTGCGGACGGCGAGCAATGGGTAGCTCGTCGTTCGATCGTCCAGTAACCGTCCGAACCAAGCCCAAGTCGTCAACGGCGCATGCTGTTCCACGCTCGCCTCAAGGAGATGTCAGCAAACCGTAGGTTCCCGGCAGGATCGAAGCCTACTGGGGCCAAGGGTCTACTTCTGAAAGGAAGACTCGGCCCTGGTATAAAAGGCAACGAAGGCACAGGAGTGGGTTATTAGTCAGTAAAAGTCTGACACACCCTCTCGCCCCGCCCAAGAGCGTAGGATGACATTGAATGATTATCCCATCGAAAATAAAAGCAAAGTTCGTAATTTAGGCTTGCTAACCACGGACGCGTAGCTTCGCAGACGCGTAGGTATACACACTGTAGGCACAACATTAAGAAATATAAAATTAAAAAGAACTCTGACACAATGTTTCTAGAATTTAATAAGTATGCTAAAATAGATAACAATTTTATCCACAGCTAAATTATAAAATTCTCCAAAATCACCATTACTAACCCCTGTTTCGTCCACAGCGGCTGGTCTCCCGAAGGCTGTCAGGTTGAGTGGTCGAACTCGACCCACACCGGCTGCGCCTGCTCGCACTTGACCAACTTCGCCATCCTGATGGACGTTCACGGCGTCCCGTTGAGCGCTGCGCATGAGTTGGCGTTGCAGACTTTGACGTATATTGGATGTGGGATCTCTACGGTTGCGTTAGCGGCGTCCATTATTGTTTTTACGTGCTTTAGGAATGGGAAGGTATGTGTTGGTTTTAGTAGATTTTTTGTAAATTTTTATCGGTCTAGGCAAAAAAAAATGCGGCGACAAGAGCGGCGAAAGAACCCTTCTATTTGCACACAATAAAGTTGTTGAGTTAAATTTTTATATTATTATATAAATAATTCTTCTGTAAGTGTGTTGGTGTGGATTTCTGGATGGTTTGAAAATACAATTAAAGCCGGTAGGCGGCGTTGCAATCGGGTGATCAACTTTTTTCTGATGAAATCCTCCGGGCAGGCCAACGTCTGCCTAAGACCGCTATCTGTCATAGTATAACAAATCGAATAAGATGTTGAAATATTTGAAATAGTTACGAGGAAAGTTGTCAAATTAAATCCTTACATAAATTCAACAGGATGTTGTAATATTTAAAAGAAATAAACGGTATTTTTTTTTCGTAGCCAAACAAAAAGGCCCTGGTGCAAAATATTGGTATACTTGTGATTGGCATCCTGCATGTGACCAATGATCGCACTGACATTTCATTCGCGCTAAATTTAAATACAATTTTAAATGATGTTTCTACTCTCCCATCTGGCCAAGTGTCCCGGACTTTATAATGGTCTGCCACAAAGTTAATTTCTTCCATCTTCTCTCCAATTGTAACGAGCAAACGTTGTCCAGCAGTCTGACCGCGCGCTGATCCACAAGAACCTGTGCGCGTGCCTGCTGGTCGCGGAGGTCGTGTTCCTGGCGGGCATCGACAAGACGCAGAACAGGATCTTCTGCGGAGTCGTCGCTGGACTCTTGCACTATTTCTTTTTGGCAGCTTTCGCTTGGATGTTCCTTGAAGGTATGTAGATAAATGATGACGTTTTTAGTTTTGAATCTTTGTGTTATACATTACGCAATGATCTCGATATCAAGTTTCTTACGGAGTTTAAGGAACGCATGTGAGATAAAATTCCTGATCTATAGATTGGTAGTCAAAAAATTTACGATTTCAAAAAAATAAGTACTCTCACATTTTTATGAATCTTTGATTGTTTTTTTATAGGCTCTTATGAAAACAGATTTACAATTGATTCTTAAAAAAATAGTTGTAACTGACAAATGTAGCTCCCACAAATACATTTCAAAGTACTCCATTTTTTTTTAAGTCAATAAGTGACCCTACGCTTATTAATCTACACTAAATTAATATAATTTTATTAATTCATACTTGTTAGGAAAACCATTAATAATTATTAAAACTTTTATTACACAATTGTTCAAATATTAGTTGTTAAAATTTTAAAATAATTATTCATAATAGACAGAATTTTCACTTTTCTTTTTATATATAGGTGAGGTATTCATTTTTAAAATTGACAAAAGACGCGTCCGTACTGTCTGACGGGCTTACATCAACTGGTCAATGTGAACATGGGTTTCTCATTTGCTATGATCTAATTGGTCGAGGGGCATGACTAAGCTGCGTAACAACGATGATGTTGCTATTTTCTTAACGAGAATACGCTCCACCGTAGGTGTGGACTTTCGGACGGCGAGCAATGGGTAGCTCGTCGTCCAGCCGTCCGTTAACCGTCTGAACCGAGCCCACGTAATGTTTCACGTAGGGGCCCAGCAGGGTCAAAGCCTACTGGGGCCATGGTTTTGCTTCTGAAAGGAAAACCCGAGGTCCTGGAACGCTAGCCAACGAAGGAAAATACGAGTGGGTTTTAGTCAGTAAAAATTTGACACCCTCTCCTGGTCCGCCCTAGGGCGGGAAAAGTCATTGGATGATTTCCCACCTCAAAAAAAATAAAATAAATGTGAAAATGCTATAATCCATTTATGATAAAATGACAGATTTCATCGACGATAACATCACTGCTTACAATTAGGGATCGCAGCCAAGCACTGGTTTAAATTAATTAAAAAAAAAAAAAAAGATTTCTAACTTGTCTTAAATGTTCCAGGTTTCCACCTATACGCGATGCTAGTGGAAGTGTTCGAGCCGGAGCACCCCCGCGGCCGCTGGTACTGCACGTGCGCCTACCTGCTGCCCGCGCTCGTGGTGCTGGTGTCGGCCGCCGTGTACCCGGCCGGCTACGGCACGGACAAGCACTGCTGGCTCACGACGGATCGATGGTTCATGATGAGCTTTGTTGGACCAGTTATTTTGGTGTTGATGGTAAGTTATTTTTTTACTTTACTTTTTTTTTACTTTTATGTAGCAATTGTGCTACAATGAACTATTCTCTAAAAACTAACTCGAACGTTTTTGTTATTTTTAGTGTTCTTACGGTATTCATGTGTTTGAGAAGCTGGATTGCCTCATGTACATATTAGGGATCAAAAGTGCAGTTGCACTCTCCCAATGCTAGTGTCTAAAATTTTTTTGTTGTAAAAGTTCAATAGTCCACAACTAGTTTATTCAATACTTTAGATTCTGTGCTACCAATTAATTCAGTCATGAACCGTTGACCCTCTTCTACAAATAAATTTTAGACACTTTAGCATTGGTAAAGTGCAACTGCACTTTTTACCACAGACTACATGTCGCGGCCAGATCTTAGAAATTGATCACTTCACAAAAAACCTACATCAATGACATGGCCAAACGAGAATTGACATGTCATCAAATGTTAACGTTTAAATGTTCTGGCCAGTTTTAGTCGGCCATATCATGAAGTGATCAATTCTAAGATGTGGCCACGACATACACATGCTAATAAAGTCTCTTTTCGAGAGTATCTGCAGACTTTTACTTGGCTGATGAACTCAACTTTTAGACATTAGTATTATAACTAAAAATATCGAAAAATTGTGTAGAAGTCGATAATATGAGGGATTATAAGCGAGAATATATTAGGGAGAAGTGAATTCTAGTCCAACCCATTGTGAAACCAAGAAAATCCGATACTGAAACAATAACAATTTTTTTTTTTGCAATGAATGAGTAAGTAATAAGAAATAAAAGTGATCGAAATTTCTCTTTGTTTAATGAGTAATACAAGGATGAATCTATATACAAAATAATGTTTTCTTTCCTTCCCAGGCGAACTGGATCTGTCTAATCATGGTGATCTACATGATGTGCACACACTCCACCGTCTCGCTGAAAGCCAAGGATGACGCCAAACTGTACAAAATGAAGTAAGTTATACAATTTTATAAATATTTTACGGAAAATCCAACGTACGACGAGTATCCACCCTTACGTTGTTAAAATCTCTACGGTCCGGACTAAGCGTTTGCCTCGTCGTTTATACCGCGTTCATCGAAGGACTGGAACAATTTGCCTGCTGAGGTCTTCCCATCCGATTATAATTTGGGTCAAGGCTAGAGTGAGTAGGCTCTTAATAAACTAGTGTGCCTCACAATCTATGTTTGCATCACTGCTTACCGTCAGGTGGGATCGCAGTCAAGCACTAGTTTATATCAAATTAAAAATAATAATAATTGGATGTTATCCTGAAGACAGCATCAAAATTGTTTGTTAAATTAAGCAACAATTCAAACAACAACAAACAACAATTCAAGCAACATTTCAAATATCTCGCTTTCTCTTTTGTTCGTGACATTTCAATTCTTATAATACCTATTTACTTCCTTTCAGGGTGTGGTTAAAAAGCTCCATAGTGCTCGCCTTCCTGCTGGGCCTGACCTGGACCTTCGGTCTGCTGTACCTGAGTGAGCAGACGATCGTCATGGCGTATGCCTTCACTATACTCAACACTCTGCAGGGGCTCGTGATCTTCATCTTCCATTGTTTGCAGAATGATAAGGTAAGAAGTACTAGGCCACTAACTCTAGACTACATATGTCAAACTGTTGGCAATAGGCTCTTAATAAACAAGTGCGATTCACCATCAACGATTGCATCACTGTTTACCATCAGGTGGAATTGCAAATAAGCAGTAGTTTATTTCATAAAAAAAAATGTATTGTAATTTATCTATTTTGTTTGTACCATATCATAATTTATTTGTAAAAATCTTATTTTTAAGCAATTTCAATGAATTCTATGTTTTTTACTATTCGATCCGATTGATGCAAGACAGGACCGTTTGTTGTGGTGACACTTGGGGGAGGCCTATGTCTAACAGTGTCGGCGGAAATGATTATGGTGTTGACTATCAAATAGTTTAATTTAATGTTGTATTTATCTATAAATGATGCAGTGCTTGACTAGTAGTAAAATAATGTAGGTAGGTACTCATAATATTCCAGTTTCTGCAATGTTAACGACTCTAATCAGTAAATAAATGATTACTAAGTTCAATAAAATGGAAAGTTCGATTTTAGCAAAATATAATTTCCATGACTTAATGATGCTTTCGCCTAATAAAAACAAAATAAACTAAAAATGCGCCACATAGCGAGAAAATTGGCATGCTGGAACCTAATAGCTTTCACCGTACCACTATTTCAATAACATCTTACTTATTGTATAATATTGTACTACAAAGCCAGCCAGATCGTACAAAATACTCGTGATCAATTTGACTTCGCGAAGTCTTCACACACACGCTCACTCACCACACACACTCAGTCACCACACACACTCACTCTCCATACACACTCACTCACCACACACACTCACTCACCACACATACTCACTCACCACACACACTCACTCACTCACCGTTACAGGCTTACTAGCAGCTTTTTGTTTTTATTTTAGCTGTAATTCAATATTTTTTTTTAATTTTTCCTCTATAATATCGTGCATAGGAACTAATTGTATTTCTCCCGAGAGAGGGTACTATCTTGTGTAATACAGGTTAATCACCTAACAGAGAAGTTACGTAAATAGGGTCGTAAACATCACAGTAGTGCATGCGAAAATGTGTTTTAAATTGTGGGTCATAGAAGTGATTTTTGAATGGGATAGTGAGTTAGTTAGGTCGTCAAGCTTATTATTATAAATGTAAATAATGTTTTCCACTCTATAACTTCGACTAATAATATCCTCAGTTTCGCAACGAATGCGCCCGCATCGGCCGCCGGCACCCGTGGCTGTCTTGCTGCTTACATTTCACGGGGCAACCCTCAGAGACCCTGCAGCACAACAATGGTCCCACAGCCTCGTCCTCCAACCACATGGACACCAGGCAGGGCTCAGTCAAGAGTCGCAGATACCATCAGAGCAATGCTGATGTAGATGATGTGGTGGATCCGAGAGATGTTACGGTATGTTCAATGTATTGATTAATTGGGTATGAAGGTACTGGAAGACTTGTCAAAATTGTTCAAAAAATGAGATTTGTGTTTTTATCAAGACGAAATTGCTGGTCTTTATCTTTATCTCTATCTATCTTTATCTATATTTTCACTATAAACAAATATATATATTTAGTCATTTAGAAATTGTGGAAATGGAACTAAGATCTTAAATCAGGCATGAACTAGGCCTGTATTTTTTTTTAACATCTGATGTAATGTATTACTATTATTTGTCATTTTTTGTGCATGTTTGACAAGTCTAAACTGCTGATTGAGGGTACTTAAATATTGTCAATGGGAAATTAATGGAATTTATGTAGGTTATAAGATTTTTTTAATTTCATTTTTATAATCCAAAAATTTTACAATCGTTCTTATTGATAGATGCTACGTATCGATATTCGGTCCAAAATCATTACATGATATTGGTGGTGGTATACAGAAATTATACATAGTACATTAAAAAAAAAAATTGTGCTTAACATTTCAGGATCAATTTCAATTGATTCTTACTAACCTTATTGATGTTATGTCAAAACACTTAATAGCTGCACTATTAAAATTACACTTAAGTAGGTAGATATAAATCCTAAACAACATATTTATATTATGTAAGATACATCACAAGTATACCCCAAATAAATATACATTCCACCTTATAGCAGAGCACGGCAAGCACGTCTGGGCTCCCTGCAGCGTCAGCATCAACAACAAACAACCTTATCATCAAAACGTTAAACGTTGTTGTCAACAACAACAATCATAACAACAACAACGTTGTCAACAATGCTGCTGTTGCGTCCCTAGCCGCTGCTGCTGCGGCACACAGCTATCATTCTAACAGAAATAGACGAACATCCCAAGAAAATCAAAATTTTGGCCCTTCATCCAATTTTGGACCTAGTCTCAACGCAACAGCGGCGAATTTCGGCCATAATATCCCTGAAAGAGAACCCCCAGCACCGATGACGCAACTTAGGAGTCCCATCAACCCTGGTAGCGGAAGATACCCCCACGGATACCGGCAAAATGGCCAACAAGGTGCGTACGCAAAAAGAGATAGGGTATTTCCAAATTTTTATTCGAAAAATTCCGACTCCATACCACCAGACACCACTGGCTTTTGTCACTAATTGGTTAAAGACAGCTCAATTTGTTTATGTTTGTTTTAACATGTTTATATTTTGTGTGTAAAAATGTCACTAACATTTTTTCCATGTTTTTTTTTGTTACGGTAAGTCCAATTTTTGTGTTTTTTTTTTGTTTCTGTCTCCAAAGCCTTCTTTTACTAATGCTTCACTAATAATCATTTCAAATTGTCTATTAACACTCTTTCTTTAGTGGTGTGGTGGTTATAGTTAATACTGACAGCATCTCTGAATGTGATAAAATATTTCTAACTAACAAAGTTACAAATATTTATACCTACATTCAGTTTGGAAATACGAAGAATCCTATCTCTAAATGCGTAACGCATAAATTAGTCATTCTGTCGTCTATCCTGTAGTATATGTATTTAAAATATAATTTATATGTGTAATATATAAAACATTCTTTATATAGAGTTACAACTTGCAACCTGAGGCGGCGAGATGGAATGTTCGTCCGACAGCACCGATTTACGTTCCAAGTGATGACGCAAGATCTATGAGAGTACCAACGCCTCAAAATATACCTCATTCGACATCACATACTCAAAGTATTGCATCGATGCATAGCTACAGGAACAATATAGAGGTTCCTAACGAATACCAGAACTTGCGGTCTCGTTCGCCATCTTGTTTCTCGAACAAGATGGCCGCCTCTATTGGCGCGAACGAGTGGGCTGTCATGGCGAACGCTAACGTCTGGAAGGTGAGGGGAGGGCTGTAAAAACGCTTGACGCTCGTAGTTTTTCCTGTTTTAATGTTTTGATTTTAGTTTTCTATAGCGTTTTGGTAAGATCTACATTTTATAATGTCGGTAAAAAAAACGTTCAACCTAATTTGTACTTTTAGTTAATTTAAAAATAGATTAACGAAGTTTGATTTTCATATAGACTTCCTAGCTAAAATTTTAGACCCAAAGGACAAGATTAATTTTAAGCATGGGTTTAGTGACAATAGATCTAGTTTTTCTTTTGTTCTAACTGTTTTGTCTTCAAATCTTACTTCTACATATTCAAGAACATGTGTACTTTGAACCTAAATGACCTATGTATACATAATAAAATATATTTAGCCCAATTTGTGAGTGGCTTCTCTGAGGTTGGAAACTTGTGTGACTACCTTATGTACTTTTGTTGTTTTGGGTTACCTGTTATAACAATTGTACCTACTTATAAGTAAAATAAATCGTATTTATTAGGAAATGATTTTCTGAACTACATTTTTATATAGCTCATCAAACCTTATAAAATAATGTCAATCAAACTGTCGCACAAATAATTCATTCTAATCATTTCCACAGGTTTTTTTTTTGTATTTTCAGATATTTTGTAAATAATATACTATTGAGATACTTCATTACCTGTCTGATAAACCATTTGGTGACGGTCCTAACTGGGAACTCAAAGATCTTACTAAATCGTAAAGAATCACCCTAATTTAACTGCATGAGAATAACCGTAGCGGACATTGCATGCCGTCACCTCACTGCATATAGCCCTACCCATCTCCTTCCGAATACCTGCTGTACACAATCGCCCATCATGGCCATTTAACAACCATTTAGTTTTCTAAACTTCCATCAAACTGTTATTTGTAATGTGTCACGGATTAGTGAGCAAATGGAGTATTAAGTCGCACGTCGGCAAAAAACGTCAGTTTCAAGATCTTTAATCATCCTTGGCAAGAATACAGTCAAAATCTATTCAATAATAATAAATTTAATAATCATCAAAATATATTTGGCAAAAATTATTTGTGGCAACGGAACTGAATTACATACATATAAAAAACAGCAGAAGACCATGCCATGTGCATCGAAAAACCCGTAGTAATTGCCTAATACACAATCAATCCTTTCATTTTAGTACTCTTTTTCAAACTTAGATTTTAGTTAGTTTCAAAAAAAAATAGGAAGCAATAAAGTATTAATTTTCTTCAAATTGATTTGGATTGTGATAAAAATTAGTGCTGGCTTCATAGCATTAAAGCAAAAATAATGTGTAATAGAGAACGAATACGACCATATGGAACCTATCTCTCCAGGGCTGCAGGATTGTTCAAAAGATTGACCGTGGCCCTGGAGTGCAAAGGGCAACAGAAGGAACACAGGTGGGTTTTAATTAGTAAAAGTCTGATATGATCTCTTGCTCAAGCAAGAGTGGGAGAAGTTTCCCAAATCAGCGCGTTTTTCAAATAATGCGACGGTCGCGTATTTGCGCCGACAACGACGCCCGGGCCTTCTTGATTAATTAATGATTACTCCATCTGTTGACTACTCCGTTATTTTTCTTATCAACAACAAAAGTATGCCATTCGCTATTGTGTACAGGTGTGTTAACTCTTCATAGCACTTAAACATTCTTTCAAAGTTTAGCACTACCATACTGATTGTCTTGTTATAGTGAATTGTAATTAACTAAGAAAACTAAACTTCATTTGCTTGATTTGGAAGTAAAATAATCATAACATCTGAATATACGTAATTTTTAAAATAATATTTTTGCAATACGACAACCAAATTCCAAAAATTATTTTAATTTTTACTGTAAAACTGAAAAAAAATTCTCCAAAATATTTTTAGAACAACCAAACAAACAAAAATTGAGCTGTCTTACGCCACAGCACCTAAACCTCCATTCTAATATTACTCTTTGTTTTACAGAACACTTCTTCTAAGCACCATCCGGTGAATTCATCGACTCTTCCTCATCACGATACGCTGTCGAGGCAACTGGCTCAGCAGAATCACATCCACAGCCCATATGAGTGTGATGCCCCTCTCGCGCCTCCTTCCCCTCGACACGCCATAAAAGATGAAGAAAGCCCTCTGCATCATCCCCAAGGGTATCAAACTACTAGGAGCTACAACCACGACTTCAGAAACCCACACGTATACATGTCTCAACACTCTCCTGGTAGCCAAGAAATGATCTTCAGGAAACATTATAAAGACGATCGCCGAAAACATCATCATCATCACGGAAGCCAGAACGTTAATCATACATATTCCGAGATTGCCAACCAACAGGCAGGCAGGATGTACAGACGAGGGTCTGAACAAGAATTCCGCGTCATACAAGACGACCCCGTGTATGAAGAGATTGAGAGGAATGAGACTCTAATGTCTGACATGTCAGACGATAACTCCGGCCCAGACAACTGCCGCCAGAACCCAGGACACCATGGTTCTTCCAGCTCCAAATTTTTTGGCGATCACCGCCCTTTAATTTCCTACAGCCCTGGAGAGAGGCATCATCATGAGCAGGAGCATTATGGCAAATATGGTGGAAAGTGGGATACTTTGGACCGTTATGATCAGAGGCATTATGAGAGTGGAAGGCTGATGCACCCGTACCACCAGCCTCAGGAGAGCAACATGAGGGCTTTAGCAGCTGTTCTCAACGGAGAGAACAATGTGGTTTGCCACCTGGAGCCACACAACTCCTACGACGTATACCAACCCCAGAGTGGGAATCCCAGGACTGTGTCGCAACCCAGTTTTTAAACAGTGCAATTGAACTTTGTGATTAGACTGTGAAAAGTATGTGTTAGCGACTCGCGCGTTGTACAGATAAAAAAAAAAACTAGTAAAACGGAAATTTTTCTATGGACGTAGACAGTTAGAAGTCTTAGAAACACTTAAGATTTATTTAGAGAAACTTGCCATAACATGGACATTAATATTTATAGAATAGTGACTTAAATTTAAATCACTTTTTTCACTGTGATCCTATTTAAATATAATGGCTCAAGATTCTATGTCGCGACCATATACTCATTGCGAGTTGAATAGTAATTTTGTATATATGGTTAGCGTTTAGTACTAGATATTAGTACTTACTTCCAGTGTGACCTTACTATCGTTACTTATTGGGTTACAGTCATGGCATTCTGTCGCATTACATGTTTTCTTACTGTAGGAATGATATCTGTGATGTCTCAGTTCGTTGTTGTGTTTAGCGGGTGTTTCTGGCTTCCGTCAGTATATGTTTGACTTTAGACAGTGTGATTTTACCTTAAGGCAATGTGATTCTGACTTTGGTCAGTATGATTTTGAATTAAGGCAATGTTATTCTGACTTTGGTCAGTGTGATTTTGACTTAAGGCAATGTGATTCTGACTTTGGTCAGTGTGATTTTGATTTAAGACAGTGTGATTCTGGCTTTAGGCAGTGTGTTTCTCACTTTTAACAATATACACGATGACTCTTATGATATAAAATACGCTAATTATAAAAAAATAATAATTTAACTGTAACAATGCAAGTTTTAATGCAATAGTTAATTAAGCAATCTTTTTTTGTGGGAATTGATTTTTGTTCCCAATTTTAAACTCTTGTGTATGGTTAAAATTATAATAGGTGTTTATTTTAAAATCTTAGTTTCGTTAAACACAACGACGAATTGTTCTCTTTAGTTTAAGTTCGCTTCTAGCCATTATTGTATCACTGCCATATAGTACCGTTTCTTATGCTTTTATACGATTTTAAAGCTTAACTGTTACACTATACGGTCGAGTTTAGTTTGAAATACCTGTAACTGGTGGTATTTTAAAAACTCTGTAATTGTTAATTGTTTTAAGACTGCTATTAAGACCTTGAAAGATATTAATTTTTATAAAAACCTAATTAATAAATATCCTTCTAGCACAAACAAAAACATTCCTATTAGATATTTTTTAACTTCCTATGTCTAAGTACAAACCATAAACTAAAAAAGTATGCACAAATAATAAGCATTTACCACTGCCATGCTACCGACTAGAGTTTTTAAAATACCATCATAAAGGTAAGTGCTTATTATATCGGGTTGCAGTATGAGCTCAACTTAGCTTAATATTTAAGAACATGTAAATATCAACCTCCTTTTTCCACCCTTCTGGAATTATTGTCAAAAGGATAATAAATAATGATAATTAATCAATTTAATAGGCATCGCGACATATATTATGATCGTAAGAACAACCTTTCGCTATATTGGCTCAAACATGTTATTGACCCGCTGCGGCCGAAAGTAATCCAATGCAGTCCGAAGTAACCCGCTGCGGCCCAAAGTAATTCAATGCAGTCCAAAGTTACCCGCTGCGGCCCAAAGTAACCTAATTCAGCTCAAAGTAACCCGCTGCGGCCCAAAATAATCCAATGCAGCTCAAACTAACCTGCTGCGGCCCAAACTAATCCAATGCAGCTCAAAGTAACCCGCTGCGGCCCAAAGTAATACAATGCAGCTCAAAGTAACCCGCTGCGGCCCAAAGTAATCCAATGCAGCTCAAAGTAACCCGCTGCGTGCGGCCTTTTTGGTCAATTGTGACCCGTCATAGTAAGCGCACACCTTACCACAGCTTCGTAATACTATAATTTGTCAATATTTCAAAAAATCCATCCATCCAAACCTATTATAGACTGACACCACTTGATGTTGTGCACTTTCTGTACATTAGAACTTAGAGTAAATATCTCGTTTAATTAAATAAATAAAGAAAAATACAAAAAATATGATTTCTACGTAATGTAGATTTTTAATGCCATGGATATACCTGTTACTTTAATAGGACGGTGCTGGTGGTTCTATTTGATGTTTAAATGGTGATAGATACTGTAAAATGTAATTTTTAACCATAGACAACATTTTAATAGTTAGCGGTGACCATCGACAAAGCTGCACTATCGTTTCTGCGAAAAGTATTGTCGATGGTTCGGGCAACTGCATTTCAAGCATCCTTTTTTAAATATAGAATTAACTGTTGTACGTAATTTTAATTAAGAAACGTCAAATGGAAGTACCAGCTCCTTTATAATAAGGAATTGTTTGATTAGAATTGATAAAAGTACAATAATAACAACATTGATTTCCATGTATATTTTAAATGTAAAGCAATATATATTAGACTGAAGTATTTGATAAATTTTCCGCCATTTTTTACTATAATACAATTAATTTATAAACATTTATACATGTAGGCGAAAATTTATAAAATACTTTTTTGATGGGAAAATAAATGATAAAAATTTTCTTGGGAATGATTATTTTTTCTAATTGGGTATACTAGTCCATCTATTTTTCCCATTCGTCTGAATTAATGTAAGTGTACATTTCTCATGTATTTCTGTTATATATTATTATTATTATTTTTTTTGTTTTTGTAATGTATTTTAAAAACGTTAACGTCATAAATGTAAAGTAGAAAAAAGGAAAATGTGTAAATAAATTAAAATTTATAAAAATAAAGAGTGGCCGTTCTGTGAGGACGGCGCATATGATTTATGAGATTTTATTTAAAACTACCCAACCTTCTCTTCACAGTATTCAACATAAACCGTTGAAAAAAAGTAAAAATTGATAAAAAGTAGCAACTACTACTAACTTTTTATCAATTTCATGTTAAGCCTGTTATCCACAACTAGTTTGTAAGTTAGGTAGTAGCAGTAGGGAGCCCAGGGGGTGGCGAGCTGAGCAACCGCCCGGGGCCTCGCTCTTGTAGAGGCACTCGCGCAACATGTCGATTAGAAAAAAAAGGAATATCTAAAACTTGGGCTAAACTGTACTATACCGGACAACAAGTTTTACGCTCATAATTTTATATTGGAAAGGTATATGTCTAAAAAGTAATTACGCAAAGTCTCAATGTTAGGAAACATATAGTTTTTGAGAAAAAAAATAATTAAAATCGATAATTTCTCGTAATATTTGACGCCATTTTGACAGATTTCGTTCACTTTTTACTTTGTTTGTAATATTATGACAAAGGTATTAGTTCATACAGCCACAATGAATATTTACAAAACGCAAATTTTCTTTTATTTGCATTAAAAATGACGAATAATATAGCCAAATGACGAGTAATATAGCCAAATGACATATTATACATCATCTAAGTGAATTTAGCTTGTCCAATGCTAAATTAATAATATTTGAAAAAAGTAAAATATATGTTACTACATAATAAATAGTTTATTATAATTTTAGTGTTTAATTTATCAAGCTCTTATTACTTAGTTTACATGAAAGTATACAATTGCTACCACCCACTGGTTAGGTTAGGGTTATTTTTTTTTTAAACCACCTAGAAAACTTTTTTTTTTAATCTAAATATATGAAAGTATACAATTGCTACCACCCACTGGTTAGGTTAGGGTTATTTTTTTTTAAAACCACCCAGAAAACTTTTTTTCAATCTAAATACATATATGAAAGTTGAATTGCTACCACCCACTGGTTAGGTTAGGGTTATTTTTTTTTTAAACCACCCAGAAAGCTTTTTTTTCAATCTAAATATATGAAAGTATACAATGGCTACAGTGGGAGGTTAGGTTAGGGTTATTTTTTTTTTTAAACCACCCAGAAAGCTTTTTTTTTTTCAATCTAAATATATGAAAGTATACAATGGCTGCAGTGGGAGGTTAGGTTAGGGTTATTTTTTTTTAAACCACCCAGAAAGCTTTTTTTTTCAATCTTAATATATGAAAGTATACAATGGCTACAGCGGGAGTTTAGGTTAGGGTTATTTTTTTTTTAAACCACCCAGAAAACTATTTTTAGTGCACAGATATTTTTATACAATGGTAGAGAGCTCTCCGACACATAATTTTTTTTTTTTCATATAAATACATGAAAGTATACAATGGCTACAGTGGGAGGTTAGGTTAGGGTTATTTTTTTTTTAAACCACCCAGAAGACTATATTTCAGTGCACAAATATTTGTAGACAATAGTAGAGCGCTCCCCGAGAACAAATTTTGTTTTTTTTCATTTTTAAATACTTGAAAGTATACAATTGCTACTGTGGGTGTATAGTTCAAGGGGTTTAGGGTGATTCTCCTCCCTAAAACCCCCAAATCTGCCCCAAAAATGCGTAAAATGTACGATTTTGTGATTCCTAACCTCAAAATTTGAATCTTGAATATCTCCAAAAGTATATGATTCCTAGATTTGGGAGGGGGTTTGGGGAGGTGGGGACACCCCCCCCTCCCCCCCCCTCCCCAAAAAACCCACTATTTCGTTGTCCGCTATAGTACAGTTTTACCAAAACTTGTTTTCTACCTATACCTTACACAGTATATATTGTAGTATTTTACGGCTCACCAACACAGCGAAATGTATGTATATATTCGCTCTACCAACCGCTCCCGTCGACCACTCGATGGCCACTGACAGGTGTCAAATGCATCATGTCACTATGCTTGAGACTGCCCACATCGCCAAAACACCACAATAAGTATCTAATTGAACTAATTCAATGGCTTGAGATCGGTTTTCAGCTCTTGATATTCTTTAAATAAAAATAAATAAACAAATTTATTTCACACAAAAAAAAACAGCATTTACATCATAAAACTATGAACATATAGGGTTATTACAAGGTCACAAATATATAGGTAGGTATTCTGACTCCTAAACTAGGTGTGGGCCTGTAACTTAGGAGTCAGTGATTCTCCTTAACAAACAAAGCCATAACTATAATGAAAAGAGGAAAATTCAAACAGTAAGCAAGTGGTGACTAAGAAAGTGAAACTAATTTATTTATGAAACAAATATAATAGCATAGTCGGCCTTATAATGTTCCCACTGTTGGGACTCAGGCCTCCTCTCTAGGAGGGGGACAAATATAATAATAAAACAAAACTATATGGTGAGTGAGTAAATGTAGCCAATATACTAGATTATTGAAAGCAATGGACATCGTTTTCAAATCCGAATGAATATTTTTAAGGCGTAGGTTGGTCGGTCATCTTTGTCGTATTAATGACTGTTCATTTTTATAAAATTCAATGCAATATAATGATAATCCAATGTTATTTAAATTAATTTAATTTTAACATTTTATTGTATGTAATTTTATGATATATTTTGTCTGTATGTGTTTATGTAACTAAAATGAGTGGTACTTGAAATAAATAGATAATAATAATAAATCTACTAAAACAATATTTTAAAGTCGAAACTCTTGCAGTACTTTTTTATAAATATTGCATTTCTCACCTATCACATTGTAAAAAGAGAGAAGGGCCTCGCAAAGAGCTGCCGCCACCCGGGGCCTAGTAACCGTTAGGGCCGCCTCTGGGTTGTAGACGTGATTGAAGGCTGCGGGAATATTCGCAAGGCCTCTGAAGGACTAGCGACTGAAGGAACATTGGTGGACTTTGATTAATAAAGGCCTAACATGCCCTCCCTCCTGGGGTGGAGTGCCCAGAGGGAGAGAATTTATTTAATGATTTCTCACCTCAAGAAAAATAGATAAGTAGTAAATAAATACGTGTTACGGACGCTAATCATATTTAATCAATATACCAGGCCACACAGAAAGTTTTGTAAAAAAAAATGTTTTTATGTGTATGGCACTGGCCACTTGTAATTATTTTGAAAACTTTGGTTGTTTAAAAGTAGAAATACCATTGTTCGAATTTTTAATTTCCCTCCACATTTTTTCGGGAGCCAAATCAAATTGACTAGTCTCATTTAAAAATGAGTCTGCATCGAGAACGTTTTCGTGCAATGATTTTCTACGATTTTAAATGTGGCGTAAAACCTGGTGAGTCACTTGATCGACTTCAAATTGCTTTTAAGGATGAAGGACCTTCAAATGCAACCATCTACCGCTGGTATAGCGAGTTCAAGCGCGGTCTCTTTACTTTGGGGGATGAACAAAGGAGTGGTCGTCCTACGATGGCTATCACGGAAGAAAGTGTGCTGGCAGTAAAAAAAAAAACAAGAAAACAGGCGAATGACATACGAAGAGATTCAACATACACTGCAAATTGGTTCGGGAAGCGTCCACAAGATTCTACACGAGTACCTTCGCGTGAGGAGGATAGTTTGCCGCTAGGGCCGCTCAACCTAACCGAAGCTCAGAAGCAGGCCCGTGAGGAGTGGTGCCGTGATATGATTCAAAAATTTGAAGCAGGCCCATCTGGTGTTTACGACATTGTGATAGGTGACGAATCCTGGATTTATCAATACGATCCAGAAACAAAGCGTCAGTCGACAGTTTGGCTGTTTCAAAACGAACTAACGCCTACGAAAGTGAAGCGATCGAGAAGCGCAGGAAAAATTTTGATCACCAGTTTCTTCACTTTGACGGGGTATCTGATTTCAATTCAATTATGAGACCAAAGCAGCATCAACGCCGAATGGTATAGCACAAAATGCCAGTCAGAAGTTTTGTCTGCAATGAGCAACAAGCGACCGAACACCGGGCTCCGCATGAAAGTATGTTTTTCCATACAAAATTGAGACCACCGTTTCATCGTTTTAAGGGCTGAATGTTGGAGAATCCTTTCTTAGTGGTCGCCTACGTTGTAAAAGGAAACCTTGTGCAAAGTTTCACGCTCCTAGTCCCAGGAGTTTCATATGTGATGTGTGTTGTTTAAATATGTCAGTCAGTCAGTTTCTCCTTTTATATGTAATAGTAGATTCTGGCAACGGCTTCGCCTGAGTGAAAATAGGTTTCTCCATACAAACTTTGGACCCCGTTTCACCCCCTTAAAAGTTGAATTTCCATAAATCCCTTCTTAGTGCTCGCCTACATTATAAAAGGAAGCCTTGTGCAAAATTTCACGCTTGTACGTTAACATGTCAGTCTGTCAGTCAGTTTCTCCTTATGGTATGGATAGGTTAATAATTAAAGAAATCAGACAAAATAAAGTTTTCATAGACATATATTTCTTAAAGAGTTTACACCCATAAAATAATACGAATCGTAAAGAATTGAAAATTTATTTTATAAAAAAAAACTTATTAACATGAAAATGTTAGTATTCTTGACAATAAACGAGTTACGTCGAAAAGATTCTAACACAAAATTCTTAACCCTACAATGTTTATTAAAAACATTTTTTATTTTTTCTTTATTTTATTTTGTTATCCAAAAGTTTTGGGAGATCTTTATGAAGGCACTCAATAGAACAGTTGCCTTAAAATGAGATCTAATTTTTGAAAATTCTACGCCCGTTAAAATTTTTCTAAAAAAAAAAAACTTACATTACGAAAAAAATATCTATAAAATTTGATCACGCCAAAATAATACGTCATATTCAAGGGTAGGTACTGACACAATAATATTTAGTATGATTTATAAATAAAGCAAATATCGTTTAAGCACCACCCGCTAGAATCTTAAAAGAAACTATGTATTTTTAATATAAAAATATAATTTTGAACGAGATCCAAACAATATCAAAAGAGAAATTCCAAAAGTACGTATTACATAGAGCTACCTACTTACAATTAAATTTTGATGGTAAAAGTGATTATGACTACGCAAAAATGAAAAATACGTGAAGGTAGAAAACACAAATGCATTACACGGGCAACTAATATTAAGTATAGATAAAACAAACAGTATTTAATATTAAAATTCTAGCAATACATTTTTAACAATTCATTGACAGTTAAAAATAAATTATCTTCAAGCTGAGTCACATACCTATAATATTTGACTTCATCACTATCGCAAATCCATGAAATACCTATTAAATTTCTAGAATTTAATGCATCATATCTTAACATTAAGCCCGTGGACAGTAATTACGAAATGCGATACTGAACATAGTTTGAAATAAGACTTACAATAGAAAAAATAAATGCTATTTTGAGACACAACTTAAAGCAGTACTTGATAACTCATTGCTACATAGGTATAAAAAAATAAAACGATAATGTAATATCGCTTAAACATACACTTATTATCTTGACCAATAAAAAAGTCAAAGGGGTCACTTCGTTGGAAAAAAGTACGATTATTGATTTAAAATAATTAATAAAATGATAATCGCTGGTTTTAGAAGTTAATTAATAAATAGCGATAAGCGTGGTAGATAACTAAGATTGTTGATATTTAACATTGACAGATATTTTGACAGGTCGGAAATGTCATTTGATGGTTGACATTATACGCTACATGGATGATACCTTACAAGTGATGTTATAAGAATACGAGACGTTGATTCAAACGAGGCTAGGTTTACAAAAAAAAACGTGAAAGGTAGATCTTAGTTTACGTAAGAAAAAAAATAAACAGAAAATGCCGCATAAGAAAAAAATACTAAAGATTGTATTATCAGAGAAATACCAACGATGCTCTTACTACATGTACTGTGTCAATCTCTGAAAGCCATGTTATCAATTGGTATAATAATAACCAGCAAACATGATCACTAGCCTCTTCAGAACCAAACATTACAGGTTGAGTAATTTATACTAGACGTAGGTACAAACGTAAAATAAAAATGTACATTTTTCACACTCACGACACACAACACAAAAAGGTTTGCAGTCTTCAACCGAATATCACATAGCTATAGACTTCACACTTAGGGCTCCAAAGAATTCTTGCATTGCAATAATATAAGTATTTTTTTAATAAAAAAAACGTTTTAATTTAAATACAAAAACGTCGTAAAAATGAAATCGCTTGGAATTTTAGGGTTAACTTTTTTTGACGCAAATTCATTAATGAATTGTATAATCTAATTGTGAACATTATCAACACAAGTCGGATAAAAATTACATTTAAAAAAATAAATCAATTAGGCGACAGATTTCATTACAAGAGTAGGCACAACACACAAATGCTTCGATAAGGATAAAAAAAAGAAAGAGCTCTATATATTTAAATGAACTTTGAGTTATAACTGCGTAATTTAATGACCGTTTGCAATCTTGGAGCCCAAACTATACTAAAACGTCGCTATGAGCACCCGCAGCTTTCCACGACCATCCCGGGTATAGTCCCGTATATAATATTATAATCATGGTCGAAATATAGCATGGTGATGCTGCTCATCCGTCGAGGAGCACAGCAGGGGCCCCCACTGCCTTGCGGTGCGGCTAGATGGACTAAATGAGTGTGGGGATACTTCTGAAGGAAGCTGTAAGGGCATTCTCCACTGCAGTAGTTTGCATCGTAGATTTTCGGGGCGATGATCCAGTCCCAGCCAAACTCCTCGAAGTTCACGACGAGGGGGTATCGACAGCAGCGGGCTTCCTTCGAGTTCTCGGTGCACTCCATGCCGATGGTTCGGCGAGTTCGCTTGTGTGAATTGTCCCTTAGACTTACTTCTATATAAGGCATCTGGAATGAGACAGAATATTCAGTTAATTTGATTGTTGATCAGAATCGGTTGCAAGATTGTTCGAGAGCGAAATAGCTACTGTAGCCCTGGAAACTAAAGGGGAAGAAAGAATAACACGTTTGGAAAGGAACACGGTTGGCGTTTAGTCAATAAAAGTCTGAGACTGTGGCACTGTCATCAGTAATTAATGAAGATATCACAAAACTTAAGTGTCAGTGGACAACGCACATTGTTCGCAGAACAGATGGTCGATGCGGCCGAAAGGTTCCGACCGCGTACCGGTATACGAAACGTTGGAAGGCCTTCCACAAGATGGGCCGATAACCTGGTAATGGTCGCGGAAATCTGATGGACGCGAGCCACACAGAACCGATCGTTGTGGCGACATTTTAGGAGGCCTATGTCCAATAGTGGACGTCTTTCAGCTGAAATGATGATGAAGACTATGATATCTCTCTCGCTTATGCCGTTGCGGGAAAAGTTATTATTTGATTTCATGGTTTAAAAACTTGTTGTTTTATCTAACGCAATCTAATGGAATGTTTGTTAAAGAGGCAACGTGAAAATAATAAAAATACATTCAGCCGAACATAGAACCTCCTCCTTTTTTCAGGCGGTTAAAAAAGAGATAACGCTTGAGCGTTGGCATTTGGTAAATCCGTCACTCACTTGATCCAGAAAATACGTGCTTTTTAGGATTACGTACCTCAAAAGGAAAAAGGAACCCATATAGGATCACTTAGTTGTCCGTCTGTCTGTCTGTCAAGACCCTTTATCTCGGAAACGCATCGTGGTATCGAGTTGAAATTAAAACCATATACTCAGGTATGTTGTACCTTGAAGCTGTGAAAAAATCAAACTTCTGAGTAGACGAAAAAAAAATACGGCTGTTTATGTCGCAAAAAACGTGTATTTCGACACTCTCAAGGGAATCCAAATTCATAGGGTACTTCCCGTTGACCTAGAATCCTGAAATTTGGTGTTAAGCAAGGTCTTATAACACAAGTATATGAAAACATCTGAAAACTGTAAATTTGTAGTTACGTCACAAAAAAAAACTTTTTTTTGCGATTCTCTCGATTTCGAAACTCCATTCAGGAATTGAATTATTTACATAGGTAAGTTTATACGAAACCCTCAGTGCGCGAGTCCGATTCGCACTTGCCCAGGTTTTTTTTAAAAACCTTAGAATTGTATGGAAAATATTTTCCTCATTTGGAGTTCGGATTAAATGTGCAAGGTTTCCATAAATATATTTTCTTTACTTTTGTAATTTAAGAGTAGGTAGATTATGAAGACCCAAATTTTACGCAATATAGTAAGTAGTAGATTTTCAGAGGTACTGGATTTGTTTAACACAAATTTAAATTTTTGAATTCAATAAAAACCTAGATAATATCCATAAGATATCTGTGTTTCTATATCTAGAGAAAGCTGTGTCATCATCATCATCATCATTTCAGCCGAAAGACGTCCACTGTTGGACATAGACCTTCTCCAAATGACGCCTGACCTGTCCTGTGCGTCTCGCATCCATCGGATTCCCGCGACCCTCACTAGGTCATCGGTCTACCTTGTAGGAGGCCTTCCAACGCTGTGTCTTTCGGTACGTGGTCGCCATTCCAGAACCTTTCGCCCCATCGACCATCTGTTCTGCGAGCAATGTGCCCTGCCCACTGCCACTTAAATTTGGCGAGTGTTCGGGCTATATCTGTCACCTGCGAATATCTTCATTTCTGACGCGACGAAAGATGTGTAATAACATCATAATCACGTAAGAGGGGTTGTTTGGAAGTGTACATCAGATTGGACACTCTTAAGTCAAGTAATGAGTGTATGGTAACCCCTTAAATATAATTATGACGCACGAATATATAGATAAGTAGAGTAGGTATATAATGGAATAAGAGAGATTCGTATATTAATATTAAACAGCTTAAAATATCGGTCAAAGGTAATTCCGACAACGCTGAATGATTACTGAAATATTAATCGAGTTCTCAATTTCCGTAAAATTGCATCATTCGGAATTATTAATAGGGTTAAGGCTTGGCGGTTAAGGCCTCTAATGCATGAGGTTGCAGGTTCGAAACCGGGTAAGTACCTACCTACCAATGTGAATTTTTCTATTCATATCTATCTACTTTCCTAAGTTTATCTAGGACATTACTGACGCCAAGGACAGCAAGGAAGCTGTTGGCCCCGGTTGTCATTCAAAAATTTATCATTGCGACCGAGGTGGAATTCACCCGAGTCACCGGTGAGGGTGTTATGAAGCCAAGTACTACAGTGCTATGTATCAAACGATGTTATTCAATACACCAACGAAGCCCTGACCTAAATAAACGAGGGTTGACTGGTGACTCGTGGGGGTCGCTGAGCGGCCAACCTGATACGATACATAAAAAAAGTGATAAAATATAATAAACACCAAAAATAACCTAAAATATATACTGATTCAGCAAAAAAATTAAATCATAACGAAAAAATGAAAACCTAAAATTACAATGGTACAACTTAATATAGTTATAACTGTATTTTAAATAGTAGTACCTACAATTAATTTTATTATTTGTATTATTATATAAATATTAAATATTATTAAATAATTATTTGTATTATTAATAATATTTATTAATTAATTAAATAGTAGTACAATTATACTATCAAATATCTACACTAAAAAAAATATATAAGAATTTTAGGTACTAATGCACCAAAATTTAGTAAATGATTTGATGAGCAATTATTGCGGTATTTCTGCGTAAATACACCGTTAAATTGCCATAAAATTTTGCTACCTTAATAACTACTAATAAAACTACCAAATGTTGTACATTGGTTGTCATTAGTTGCCGAAGCGATTTCTACAATTTAATCACTTCAAGACTTGGGGGCTGGGACTCTGGTTATGTTTTGGAGGTATGCGGAACAGAGAGTAAAGTCCCGCAAACCTCCGTTGAAAAGGGAATATCCTCTGACCAGACGGGTGTTATGTCTGGTGGGCAACTGCCCGTTAGATGATTTCGGGCTGTCGTATATATTCTAATCGCGCAGAGGACTTTGATTGCGCGATGCAGGATTAGTTCTTATGTGAAGCCATAGATGTCGATGATGTATAATATTTTTTAAACCACTAAGAAGTAGGAGCCCCACGCAGCGGGGCTCCGTCGACCGGTCCTCCGGAAACATAGGGGTATATTTACTATTTATATTAATATTAACTATTTTTGGATTAAACTATCATAGATAACTTGAGAGTTGATTGTTTTAGGATCACAAGTTGTAAACTTTTTGATTGGTTCTAATTTCACGCTAAAATGGGGATTTAATTTTGGTGATCACTTACTAGATGAAACGCATATTACTAAAAGAATTATGAGTTTACATGTGGGTGGATGGAGAGGGAGAGAGATCCAAAGAAAAGATATATGGATTGTGTGAGAAGTGGTATAAAAGAAAAGGGAGTTAGTGATAGCGTGACGAGTGACAGGACAAAATGGAAGAAAAAACATGTTGCGCCGACCCCAAATAATACGGGACAAGGGCAGGAAGATAATGATTTACTATTTTTGACAATACAACGTGATTTTTTGCCGTTACATTTTACTAGTTCTGGTGGTTATTTCAAAATAAGCCTCCAACAAATTGTGGCAGTGCAAGTTTGAGCACTTTTCCGCACGAATACGGAAAACAGTAAATTGCGTGCCTAAAAACGGTAGGGATAAGAGCGGATTTTCGAGATTGAATGCACTAAGGGCGGAATTTACTAGTGTCACTTGTAAAAATACGACAAGAGAAAATACAGACAAGTGACACTGTTGACAGCGGCTAAACGCGATTATGCGAGCCAAACGTTAAAACTCGATTAGTTTTATTGGTGAATTCCGCCCTTTAGTATTAAAAAAAAGTTTTGAAACTTACCAAAGCATTATTTGATTCCGAGCTCGGATGCGGCACAACCAAACTCATCCTATTCTTCGAGTCTTGTACTCTCACTACTATTGCTAAATTCTCTCGCGGAAGTTTGCAGAACTCCGCCACCATCGTGGTTATATTAACCTTCAACCACTTCCCAGCTCTTAGTTCTTTCCTGGTCATCTTCACCGAGTTGTCGGTGTAAGGCACGGAGGCCTTGCTCCCTTGGTTGTTCCTCGTAACCCTGCTGACTTGCAGGGTGATGGTGATCGGCTCTTCAGGGTCGATGGTGGTGTTCCGTGCCTCCAGCTCCTGGATGTGCAGGTTCAGGACAGCTTCATCTAGCTCGTTCTGCAGCACTTTGTTTGTGAATCTGAAGTTGATTACTTTTAGACCCTTGAAGTGACTCCAGTGCCTCCGGGTGTCTGTCGGGTGGAAAATTGTGTAAGGATTAACAAGAATTAGAAAAGCTGTAAAATGGATACCTATGTTGAAAATCTAAGTAGTCTAAGTTCGAGCCCATAAGTTAGATAGAAGTATTATAATTATCAATATTGATGCCTACAGGATCATTTAAAGCACTTCTCATTTTGGTAAAACTAATAACAAAGATGAGTTGGTCTTCTTTTCTATCGAAAATCGATCTGTACCTAGAAAAAATTGTGACGGAGGTGTATTTTGTTTACTCAGTCAAGAAAATTTAAAAAAAAGTAAAATAAATATTATCCAATTCAAAGCTCTTGAATGTAAGACTAATTATTTTACAAATAAACTAAAAAAGAAAATTGAAAAATTTAAATAATTCAAATGCGAATACGATCTTTATATTAATTTTCAAAATGACATTCAGTTGTCGATAGAAAAAAAGAACTTCACAGTTAGTGTAATATAACTAGATTTTATTCTACTGAACCGTAATACCTACTTTGTACATTGTAGAGTATCTTTCCTTTCATATCAATTTTTTTACATAACTACATAACTGCCGCAAGTTTTCTCTCGGAATTAGGAATAAAGTTTCAATTTTAATTAACAATCACAACCTTTTACATACATTTATATACATAAGGATCATCCATTGAATATAATGGACTGAAGCCGCCACTTCAGCAACCATACCCACGGAATCACCAAAACCATACATCGTCACTCATTCTTGTTGTAAATGCTAATAAAAAAGAAAGATTAGACCTAATTCCATATTTTTGGTAAAAGATTTAAAAATAATATAAAATTGAAAAAAATAAATGTAAACGGAGGCCCTATAACAAAAGGGATGGAGCTATGTAGGGTGTATAGTTCCATCCCTTTTTCTCGTTTGTGCGCCTGACATTTTAACACCTCGTGGTAAGGCCCCAGAGAGCCTGTTTAAATTCTTATTTTGAATTTTTGCAAAATATTCGTGACGCTTTAAAAAATAGTTAAACTGATTAATATCTAATTTAATATTCTTTGATTAGACTAAATCATGTCGACGATCTTCAGGTGAAATTTTAAAATTAATGTCGATCACATTTTATGTTGAAATTTTAATTAGATTAATAATGGCTGGTCTCATTCTGGATTCTTCTTGTATCTTCTGAAGCTTCTTCTTATCAGCTCACTTCTGAAAAAAAGAGAAAAACTTAATGTACTTGTGATTTAACTAGAATATGTTACGTCTGAGAATGAATTAATTTTGTATTTTTGACATTTATAATTTCCTGACACGATTCAGATTTAATATTTGAGACTAAGTTAGTATAATCTGTAATTAATGTATGCTGGTTTAGTTGATCATAACGGAAACATAATTTGCTATTACCTAAGTCTTAATGTTAATTTTTTGTAAACGTTATTGAATAAAAAAATATTATTATTATTATTCCATTTATTAAATTTATATACATATTGATTAAATTTTTTAATATTTCTAAAAAAAAACATTTAAGATATTATTATTATTATTATTAATAATATTTGTATAATTATAACCTCTATGCCCACAATAATATAACATTCTGATTGAGCTCCTTAGTAGTCCTGAGTTGAGCTACACGAATACTGACAAATGCTTGCACTGACTGGAAAGGTGGTCAAATCTGTGTGGTTCTTTTCTCAAAAAACCATCTGTTGTTGTCATTACATATTTACCGTATGGACTTTAAAAGAGAACTTGACTTCTGAATTTGTTTAATTGTTTCTTCTCAGGGTCATCAGTCAGCTAGGAAACACCGGCCTCATCTAGTTTAAATTGACGAATAATTTACGTGCAAAAATGTTTTTTAAAAACCTCTTTACATAATAAATATCATTTATCCTTTGATTTTGAAGACTAATGAATTTTATAAGATGTAGGTACTACGAAAAAGCTGATTGCGTGTTGAATCTTCTGTAATTACTAAGCTTTTGTCGAAGCCCGGCCGGTTTGGTTTTGTATAGGTACCGCGCGTTCCTTAGAGGACTCCATTTTTGTTATAAAATATAAAATCCACTGAAGAAGTTATAAAAGATAGTCAACGTTATTTTATAAAATTATTGTAACATATTAGGTATATTAATATACTATATGTGACATTCGAAAAAAAAAATAGTTATTATATGTACTTATAGATAGCTAAAACGTTCTGCATTAAAAAATAATGAATCAAATCCTTTTTAACTTAACTTAAGTTAAAATGCGATTTACTTTATTAGTTAAACTACACAACGAGTAGGTGAAGTGTATTTTTTTTTTAACAAATCTTTTCATATACCTATGTAATCTATATATATAAAAGCGAAATACCACTCACTGATTAATCACAAAATCTCGGAAACTATAACACCTACAAACTTAAAATTTGGCAGGTAGGTTCTTTATTGGGTGTAGATAGCCGCTAAGAACGGATTTTACGAAACTCCACCCCTAAGGGGGTAAAACGGGTTTGAAAGTTTGTATGGAGAAACCTATTTTCACGCGGGCGAAGCCGCTGGCAAATACTAATTTATAATATAATATCTAATAATCTAGGGTCTGGAGTGGCGACCGCGTACCGGAAGACGCAGTTTTGGAAGGCCCCCTGCAAGGTGGACCGATGACCTGGTGAAGGTTGCGGGAATCCGATGGATGCGAGACGCACAGGATCGTTCGTTGCGGCGACATTTGGGGGAAGCCTATGTCCAGCAGTGGACGTCTATCGGCTGAAAGGATGATGATGATGATCTAATAATTTATTGGTATAGCAAGTTTAAGTTTTTACATTACAGAGAGAGAGAGAGAGAGAACGTTACAGACCTAAATATAATGTTAATACAGACGAATATTGGAATTATCGTGGTTAATGAAATAATTAATTATGTCATTGGATCCACGGATATGGTTAATTACATTGCTTTACGTAACGAGTAAATACGTATATCTTAACTTGAGATTGAGATATAGTGCCGTCGGCGGTTTTTATAACAACTATTTTAATATTTAATTTTTTTTAATTAATTTCTTTAAATAACATAAATGAACAAAGTGTTTTTATCAATACCAGACTCTAAGAAAGTGCTAAGGACCTTTAAAGTGCAAAATGATGCTATTCTCAGTGTTCACATAATGTAAATTTCTTATTCGTCTTTTAGGCTAGATTGTAATCAATTATTAAGAAACAAGTTTCTTTTAAAAAAAACTTCTTTACACAAAATTATTATTAAAATCGCTTTCCACGTCTGTCTGTTTATCCGCTAACTGCTCCTAAACCACGCAACAGATTTTGATGCGGTTTCCACTAATAGAAAGAGTGATAAACGAGTAAGATTTATGTATATTATTTTGCACCCATAAAACGCCTGGGCGAAGCACTAACTAAAGCTAGTGCAGCGTTTGGATTTTTTTCCACAATCATTAAGAAAATAAATTTTCACTGGAAGTAACATTAAATATGTGTTTCATTATGTATATTTTTAATTAAATTATTTTTCTGTATTTTTTCCTGTGGCAACAGCAGTTCCTTGTAATATTAATTTCAAATACTAATTTTCTTTGTCTTTGAAGCCTATTTCCAATTATTCATAGGGTATTTAAGTTTATTAAGTTACGTGTTAGATTCTTGCAATTTATGTGTAAATAAGTGCAAAAATTTCAATGTGACAGTTAGAGGTGACCGGTATGATTGTTTTTTTTTTATTCTTGATAAGTTCGCGTTTGACCACTATCTCACCTGATGGAAAGCGACGATGCGGTCGACGATGGAGCGCGCTAACCTAAAAGTAGCCTATTCACTCTTGACTTAAAGATTCCCGGGTTGTAGCCATAAGGAAACACAGATTCCGGCGCACAATAAATGTGTTCCCAAAACGTTTCGTGCGTATAGATGATTTTTGCATTAATTGATTATTTATGCTATTTGCACGTATTATAAAAATATTGACTTTAAAATACTTCTGTTTACACCCGATTGAACTGACCTACGCGTGAACTTGGCATGGAAAATGTCTTTCACAAGTACCAAGGTTGATCATGTAAAAATATTTCTGAAACCTAGCCATATGGTGAGTAGTAGTGCAAATTCTTAGGTTGTTTAATAACAGAATAATGGGTTAAAATAAAAATATTTACATGGACATGATAGCGGAAAAAGGACTTATATATATCACTTAAGGTCTACATAGACATTCTATAGTAGAGGTAAGTAAGTATTCAAAAATATTTCAAAATTACTTAACTAAAATAAAACTTCTGAATTTGAAACCGACGGCACCTAAGACTGAGGCTATCTCATAAGGCTATATTGTTTTTGCTATTGAACACTAAACAATTGAATAAAAAACAATTAAAAACAGTTTATAAAATCAATACGATATTATAAACAAAAAAAAAAAATATTTGAAAAATACTACATTTATGTTAAATAAAATACTCGCGAATAAATATGACAGCCACTTGCGTTAACAAATGAAAGCTTACCCCAAAATTAAAATCACAGCTCTAACCAAAAAACGCACATCACCTTGCTAGCTCACTGGCTCAGCAATCCTATTGCCTAGCTGGCCCCACCACTACTTCGCACTAGGCACAGTTTAAAGTTCGCGAACCGAACAGGTGCTAAAGACTCATCTAAAAATAAAGAGTTCGTTCATCTAGATAAAAAAGGCCGATCCCTCCCACTGCGGATAACATCACCACGATATTTCACCTATAATATTTTAGTTTTTACTAAACTATTCGACATTTACACTGAAAAATGTTCACAATTTTGACAGGGTGTATATAAATCCGTCGTCGACTGTTTACAATTAAGTTTTTTCGGATTCTTGATACAGAACAGGTGGTTTTGGTTAAAACTAATGTTAGAATTCCTGGAATTACCTGGGTTTTAGGATTCCGTAGTCTTTAAAGTATTCAAAAATCTTCAAAATGTCTAAATTTATATAAAACTTCTGAATTTGAAACTGGTGTCAGCCTCAGGTAATCTCATAAGGCTATCTTGTTTTTGATATTGAACATAACGGAACACTAAGTCTACACTTCGTAATCGGTTACCACAAATTAAAACCGTCATGTTAGATTTCTATTGTTACTAATCCTACCCCCAAAAACTCGAAATGAGAAAAATACGGGGTAGAGAAAATGAGGCTGCTAAAAGTATGGCCACAATGGCATTATAAGCTGTAGTACTTTTTGGAACAATCCTGCAATTCATTGGCTTAAAGGCAAGAAGATCAAAGGCAAAACGTGCTTTCCGAGTAGGGTTGCTAGCCCCGTCTCTTTTCGTTCTGACGTCATCTCAGTCACGTGGTCAGAACAAAGGAATAGGAGGCGTGGCTGACTCGAGGCGATCAACGAAAAGAGAATCGAAACGGTTGTAACTTGGCTAGGGGGCGACCCCCTAGCCAAGTTACAACCGTTTTGTCTTGCCACCATATCAGCCAGTTTATCAGGACATTTGGGTAAAAAGACCGACCATTTTTTTCACACAATCCAATTGACTGATATAATTGTTCATCTTCTCCGCTTCCACTAGCCATACAATATTTAAAAGCTAGGGTTACATTACTGTGTCAGGGTGTGTACACCAATCAAACGAAACTGTTCAAGCCTACGTGACATCATAACAGGGTCAAGTCTGCTACTTTTATAAATTCATCATCTCAACACGATCCCATAGAGATTCTGCTAAAAGTTTGTAATCTGCTAATTCATAATGATCGGTCAATGGTCTCGTCATAAACTAGTGGTAGAATGACAATATTGAACTTATTAAAAGCAATGACGTTCTAATGTTAGATCACTGATCAAAGGAACTGTCAAAATTTTGGCAGATTACCGTATACGTTAGACATTCAATTGTCAATATGTACGAGATTACCATTCTATGGCACTTCTTTCAATGGAGTGTCTGTAGTTGACCATTGGAAAATCATAATGACGCCATTATATTAGTGGATTACCAAACTGGTAAAAATCAACAATTATGAAATCAATTATAGACCATTCTGACACTATTGTAATAGCATACTTGAGGCCCTGGTTTTGTAGCCAATTAACGACGACAGATGACCATACGACACAACCCAACACAGTAATGAACCCTAGCTTAAAGCAGAACACATGAAAAATCTAAAAAAGATTGTCAAACTTATAAATTCGGACTAGCCGGTTTTCACCTAATTTGGTCGGAAACGCAACCAAAAAGCCTGACCCTGTCCGGCTTTATCCGGACACCTGGGAACGGTATTTCCGAGTCTATGTAATAGCATAAGCATCTTTTAATGTTCTAATTCCCATTCCGTAACTGAGACCTCATCTCTAGGAGAGATAATAGGCCCGCAATCCACCACGCGGGCCTAGTGCTGGTTGATGGATGTCAAAGATCTTCGATTTTTTGGTTCTAGAACACATCGGTTTCCTCAAGATGTTTAGGTACCTTCACAATTTTCGTAATGACTTTCTAACAGCAAAGAATTAAAAAAAAAATATAGTATGGGCCTACTTTAGATCTGGGATTATGATGTAGAAGATTTAGTAGCCGCATAATTATAGGCTAAGAAAGTGAATTATTTGCAAACACATTTTCTTATATACATAGTATAAAACATATAATTATTTGTAATATATTACACGATTTAAAAGAATGTCAATTCAATAAATTGAACGCTAAAAATGGATCAACACTGGTACCAAATAAGCATTTAAAAAAGGAAACTAAAAAAAAAATAATAAGGTTATTTTTAGGGTTCTTTACTTCAAAAGGAAAAAACGGAACCCTTATAGGATCACTTTTTTGTCCGTCCGTCTGTCTGTATGTTTGTCAAGACCCTTTATCTCAGGAATGCGTGGAGGTATGAAGTTGAAATTAAAACCATATACTCAGGTTTGCGGCCCCCTGAAGCACACATTTGAGTTAACGGAAAAAAGATACTGCTGTTTATGTCGCAAAAAACGTGTATTTTGACACTCTCAAGGGAATCAAAATTCATAGGGTACTTTCCGTTGACTTAGAATCCTGAAATTTGGCATGAAGCAAGGTCTCATAACACAAGTATAGGAAAAAATCCGAAAACTCTAAATTTTTAGTTACGTCATAAAAAAAATAAGTTTTTTTGCGATTCGGAAAAATCTTCATAACTCAATTCGGGAATTTAATTGTTTTCATAGGTAAGTTTGTACGGAACTCTCAATGCGCGAGTCCGACTCGCACTTGCCTAGTTTTTTTAATTATCACTATCATCATTTCAGCCGAAATACGTTAACTGTTGGACATAGGCCTTCCCCAAGTGTCCCCACAACGACCGGTCCTGTGCGTCTCGCATCCATCGGATTCCATTCTCACCAGGGGCCTTGCTAAGACATGTTAAATTTTAAGTCGTGCAAGTGAGATAGAGGAATGGAGCTATCCTATGTAGCTCCATCTCTTTACCAGTTTAGTTTAGGTCGAAGATCGTCGTCTGCCGGATTTTTTCAGTGCAACACACGCTTGCAGGTGCGCCGACTCCGTGGGTGCTCGGGAGAAAAAACAGTGTGTGCCTCGTGTGGGTGTCTCACCCCTGAGAATAGACATCAAGAAACAGATCAGTAATCGCCTTTTAGGTTACGTACATAGCATAGCATAGTCGGCCTTATAATGTTCCCACTGTTGGGACTCAGGCCTCCTCTCTAGGAGAGGGAATGGGCAGTAATCCACCACGCGTGCCCAGTGCGGGTTGGTGGATGTCACATGTCTTCGAATTTTTGGTTCTAGGACATGCCGGTTTCCTCAGGATGTTTTCCTTCACCGTTTTGAGAGCAGTGGTGATGAAATAAATTACACAAAGTAATGCGCCTGGCTAGGTTTGAACCCGCGACCTACAACTCCGTAAGTCGGGGCCATTACCACTCGGCCACCACTGCTCCACAGGTTACGTACAAATTATAATATTTCTTGATAATAAAAACTATTTTCATTTATATATAACGGTGTCATGTTACATTTTTGTACACACATAATTAGTACCTAAATAAGTACGCAGTATGTAAGTAGGACATTTATTTATTTGTCGGTCGATCAATGTGCATTTCTCTTCTCACACTTCGATACTTTGTCGAGTCATCAAATGAGCATGAGCACCCATGACGTTATCTAAAAGCCGGCGCCCCTAGACGCTTGGCAAATCGCGATTTGCATTCCGAACGCTGAACGCTGTAAAACATTTAAGCACACTGAGTTCGAGAGCAAGTCACTCAATCTATTTCATGCATCTCACGCCTAGAGACTGCTGTAACGCGTAGCTTCACAAAATTGTTAATCAAAATCCAGCAAGAAGATGTATTAGCTAAACACGTACCTACTAATTTATTCGTGAAAGCATTCTCGAATGTAGTTCAACGTTTAAGTTCCAGTTGATTTATTTTATTTACCGACGTGTCGAGAAATCCACGAGGTTTTAGCAAATTATAGGTAAAGCAGAGACGAGGAAATTAGTCATCCTTCATTTTGTTTGCGTACAAGTTAAGTACATTGAGGACTTACGTACCTACATATATACCTTTTTCTTTGAAGTGGGAAATCATCAAATAAATTCTCGCGCTCTGGGCGGAGCGCGAGGGCATGTCAAGCTTTTTCTGACTAAAATCCAACTATCGGCAGCGACAACCTCTCGCGCCGGGCCCTGGTTCAGGCCATGGTCCGGAGTGAGCTGGAGTGGGCGGTGGTCGCCTCCTTCTGCGAAGCAGTAATTCTAGAGAAGGTCGCACGCGTGAGGGAACGGACACCGTCCAGCTTCCGGGCCACGACTGTCAGCCACCGTAGGCGTGGGCTTACGGACGACGAGCAATGCGTAGCTCGCCGTCTGACTGTTTTCAGGCATTACCTCTCTTTTTTCGCGTCGCCTCTTTATCAAACATCACGTTGGGTTGCGTTAGATGCTTTTGAACCATGCTCGACGTTGACGATAGGAGAAGGGTCCTCGTAAGTGGTCACACTAGGAATTACTTCTGTATCGTCTGTGCGTTCACAAACATGTTACGTACACAAGACAAACCCGGAACCCGTGAAGGCCACACACACATTTGTTCCGTGCGGGAACCGAACTCGCAACTCGCAGTTCAGCAGCCAATCACTCAACTGTGTCGTTGTAACATATGTTTTCAATAACGACATCAAAGCTTATAGATAACAGAACCATTGTTCTGTTATTCACAACCTCTTTTCTGAGCATAAAGGCCTATGATAATTAAGAAGAGAAAAATGATTAAAAAAAATTGAGCAATATTTTGGGAATGTACAAGTGAAGCCCTTTTAATGATACCAAACTGTATTTGTCTCCATTTTTATTTTTTAACACATAACTTTTGTCCGCTTAAAGGGCGCCAAAACGAGTTTTGTGGCACGTCACGTAGCACGTAGCGAATGTTCAGCGGACAACTAAGACGGTTCTAACGATACCTCATATGTCGAGTTCCGATAAGTAGATTAAGAGTTATGAGGAAACAGATGAGCATACTCCCATACATACATACACCCATAACCTGTCTAAATCCTAACCCTCCTTTGGCTTTGCCGTAGTCGGGTAAAAATACCTTTGCAGAGAACCAAAACGAATTTAAAACTCAATCTGTAATAATATTTGCTAGTCTACAAACCAGTATGTCAGTTTATGAGCGTGTGGATTGCAAGTTACCTTCCAAACTGATGAAACCTAGGCAGGTTTTACTTTGTGTAATTTACTGTATCACCACTGCCCTCAAAACGATGGAGGAAAACATCGTATCTATAGGCCAAGAAGCCTGATAATAAATGATTTATTATTATAATTAATAATAATATTAAATTTTTAACGCGATTGTGTGGTAATCAATATCTTTATCAGTTACAGTAGGACACTATGTGGGAACGCCCCAGTTACTGCCATTGGTCAGTGATTAAAACTTTTACCGCACCTGCTATGAAGCCACTCCCACTTTACGTGAACAAAAAAATATCGGCCAATCTTTTCTACTAAATGTATCTTTGTAATAAGGTTCTTTTTATACGAGTTTAATTTTTTTGTACAACAGTTGCCGCAGTAAAATTTAATGTTTCCGAATTTTGACTACTTACATAGTTACCAGTGATGACATACGGGTCTGGAACGTGGCCCCATCTGAAGGTTTAAAGTCATCCAATGGGCAATGAAGAGGGCTATGCTCGGATTGTTTTTACGTGATTGTATTAAAAAGGAAGATATCCGTGGGAGAACCAAGGTTACCGACATTGCTCGAAAAAGGCGCATTGCTCGTAGAACAGATTGCGTACCGAAGGCGCAACGATTGAAGGTTTCCAACACGGTGGACCGACTGCCTCGCTATTGCAGCGCGGCAGCGATATATGCCGACGCACAAGTGGATGGCTTTTATGCTATAATCTGTAAGCGAGCGGCGTCGTTGATGCGCAGGGTGAGAGACAGTTCCAACAGCCGGAAGGTAATTGCTAGTAAACTGGATAGTTGTCCAAGGATAATATAAAACAAATACACACATTTCACACAGCTCACACTTACAAACTCCGATGGCTCTATATGACAGATGCTCTATGTGTCCTAACCAAACAAGCGTATCGTAGCGTAGGTTAAAGACTATGTCGAAGATACGCTTGTTTGGCAATGACTACTTCTGCACATGTGGCCTCCTGGTAACTCATTAATATAGTGTCTATTAACTGCTCCATCTTAGTTTTAATAGATATATTTTTTTCTAACACATTGCTTTTAAATTATTTAGACTTTAACTACCTTAAATTCGTTAGTAATTTATTTTGTTAACATCTCATATACTAATAGTTGTAATTATTCATACTATTCTTGCTTTTTTTTATATAGCCTCTTTTTTATAATGTTAATGTGAGAACACTTTATAATCCACTAATTCTTAGATTACTTCCTATTACGACGACTCACTTTTTTATTACGATTATTTTTATTTTGCTTTTGGGTACAATATTGACTGGTCTACACTGTTCTTACATAATAACTATTAATACTGTATTATGGAAATATTGTAACATCAACCACTTTTTTTTAAATAGTAACCATGTAGTTTCTTGCAGGGAAACCACCAATTTGGAACCGTGCACTAGCTTCTGACGTTTTATAAGTGTCCATGTAAGCCTACGTGAAATAAAAATACATATTTTGAAATTGTATTTGGACACTTTAGTCTGAAAATAAAGATATTGAATTGAATAAAATTAAGACTGTCAGAAAATAGTTTTGGCCTGTTTCCTATAGTATACTGACACGCATAAAATGACCTAGGTTCATGCGAACGATGTTCGTCATTACCAATGATCGTTGCGTTTTTATGAGTAATCGGATGACGACATGATAGGTCTGCAACTCTGCGCTTTTTGCCGAATAACCGTTTCGTAGTAATCATTATTCATTAATGTTACTGTTATACAAGGACATAAACAGGAAAAAATGTTTCGTCCAGGATTTCGTAATTGAAGATTTGTTAAAGTTAGTACTACGATACAAGTACACAAGAACGCTAAGGGTAACAGGAAGAACACAGGTGGGGTTTATATCTGTAAAAGTCTGACGCCCTCACGCTCCACCTAGAGTAGGAGAAGTTATATGATGATATTCTCGCCTCAAAAAAAAAAGAAACAGGTATGTATAAATTCACATATTGTTTTCTCTTAAAATATATTGATTAAGAAAAATATGTGGGAAACTATTTTAATTTTAAAAATGGTCAAAAAAATGATTTTAACTTTTTCTTTTTTTTTCATAATTCCTAATCAGTGATCATCATTTCAGCCGAAAGACGTCCACTGTTGAACATAGGCCTCCCTCAAGCGTCGCCACAACGACCGATCCTGTGCGTCTCGCATCCACCGCATTCCCGCGACTCTCACCAGGTCGTCGGTCCACCTTGTGGGAGACCTTCCAACGCTGCGTTTTCCGGTGCGCGGTCGCCACTCTAGAATCTTTCGGCCCCATCGACCATCCGTTCTAAGAACAATGGCCACTTAATTACTAGTATTTTTTTATAATAATAAGGTGGGTATGAATTGGACTTCTTAAATACTTTTACGATTTGATTCAGAAGCATTAAAACGTTCTCGTTTAAATACCGTAAGTATTATTTGTAACTTACGTCTGTCTTGTTCTTCTTCTTTTCGTGTCGATGTACTCTAACTAAATTTTATCTGAACAGTATTTGGCAACCTCTACGGCTCTGTTATTGGCCTCGTATAGACCCTGAAAACTGCAGGTGGTTGTGCAGGATGGACAGCATAGCAAATGACGCATGTCCTGTGCAGCGGCTCCACACTGGCACTGTGTTAGAGATGGGTCGAGGAAGCCCCATTTGGCCAAATTGTTTTTACAGCGGCCAACCTCTTTCCGCGGTCAGTTAAGAGATTTCCAGATTGTCTCAAACTCAAACTTATGTCTGTATAAACGCGATAAACTCAAAAATGCTGAATGAATTTTCATGCAGTTTTTACCAATAGACAGAGTGATTCATCATTGAGGAAAGTTTAAATGATACTTACATATTATAGTAGAAAAAAAGCCGAGAATTTCAAAGATTTCGCGAAGCTGGGGCACCCGACCCCACTAGCATAATTATTATCTTTATACACATTTATATAGGTATAATTCATCTGTAGATGTTTTTGTCACTTAACTCCTCCGAAACGGTTAGACCGATTCGGATGAAACTTTGTGAATATATTTGAGTGTGTCTCTGGATGGTTTGAAAATACAACTGAACCCAGTATTTCATCGGGACATCATGGCGGCGCAATCAGTCGCCGCCACCAACAAAATGTATACAGCTCTATAGAGTTACTCACCTGTGACGCCAGTCCGGCCGCCAGTGACGCCCCCACCAAAGAGTATGTTAGGGCTATATTTCACCGGGATACCATGGCGGCGCAACTGGTCGCGCCGCCATGGTGTCCCAGTGAAATATAGCCCTTAGTGGCGCTGTAATCTCAATTATCTTTTTTGACAAAAAGTCAGCTTTCAGGCAGGACAACGTTTATTGGGACCGCTAATCTCAGGAACCACGGGGTCGATTCGAAACATTAATTTAGTGTTAAATAGCCCATTTATCAAGCAACACTACATGCTATATAACATCACGCTAGGACCAATAGGAGCGGAGCAGTAACTAAGGACGCCGGTGAAAACGCGGGGGACAGCTAGTTTTTATATTTAGACGTATGAAATAATTTACATAAATATAAAACACTGAAAAGTACTAGACATTGGAGTACACTTTGTGCAACAAGCCACAAAACAATTATGTTCGACAAGATTGCATTTTGTATGGACCCTAGAATATATAATTATGATACTCAAATCTATAAAAGAAGCAAATAATTTAATCACCTTTAAAAATAAATTAAGAATGTATATATCATAAATAAAGCCTATTATTCAATTAAAGATTATCTAAATGAAAAATTCAATTAAGCTAGAACTACACTGCGCACACGTGTGCCACACACGCCAATCTGGGCGCGTCGGTCTCCATACATTTTATATGGCAACTAGACTTGTAGAGCTACACTTGATCCAAGCCACGCGACGCCATGCCACGTTGTTCTACGTAAAAATCAGGCGTGTTACACGTGTGCGTCGGTCTAATGTAGTTCTAGCTTTATAGCATAAGCAAATTTGTGTGTTCTGTTTTTAAATTATTATTAATATCGATTGTATTATGGAAATGCATTTATATTATCTATTTATAGATTGTTATATTTTAAAGTTGTAATATTTGTACACCTTTAATGATACCCGGGGCCCTGGGAACCCGGGGCCCTGGGAAACCCGGGGCCCTGGGACGAAGGAACCGAAGGAATGGGTTTTTAGTCAGTAAAAGTCTGACACTATCTCTCGCGCCGCCCAAGAGCGGGATTTGTAATTAGATGATTTTCCCACCTTAAAAAAAAAAAACACCTCTAATGATAGGGTATGGTCCAAAGAACAACTGTTTTATTTTACCACCTCATTTCACCACCTTTACATACTCAAACAAATATATGATTTATATTTGAATTATTAGATATAGTTTTTGCAAATCATCACTACTTTACAATACGCGTTTAACGTTTTCCATGATTCATATCCGAACCATATTAATAAGTTTCTTACGTGAGCTTACATGTGGTTACTTCCACTAAATTAAATGTTGGATGGTCCATCCATCAACTCATCTACGCCTTTAAAATATACAGATGTCTCTAAATATAGATATTGTTATAATACAATGCGGATAACGTATTCCTCAGGAGTTTCTGGGTACTCTCATATTTTCTAGAAATTGCAAACCCCTACTTTTGTGATCTCTCTCTCATTTATCAGATCAGTCATTGATTTTGTGACCAGTTTCCCTTTATGGACACTAACATAATCACACTAATATTATAAAAACTGGTCAAGTGCGAGTTAGGGTCGCGCACTTAGGGTTCCGTAAAAATATACCTATGAAAACAGTTCAATTTCCGAATTGAGTTACGAAGATTTTTCCGCATTACAAAAAGTGTTTTTTTTTTTGTGACGTAGGTCAGATTTTTCCCTTTAGTTGTGCCATTCTATTCTATTCTATTAGACTTTACTTCATGCCAAATTTCAGGATTCTAGGTCAACGGAATGTTAGGTACATTCCGTTGACTTAGAATCCTGAAATTTTGATTCCCTTAAGAGTGTCGAAATACATGTTTTTTGGGATATAAACGGCCGTACCTTTTTTTCGCTAACTCAGAAGCTTGATTTTTTCACAGCTTCAAGGTTCTGCAGATTTGAGTATATAGTTTTAATTTTAACTCGATACATCTAAGCGTTCTCATGATAAAGGTTCTTGACAGACAGACAGACGGACAACAAAGTGATCCTATAAGGATTCCGTTTTGTTCCTTTTGAGGTACGGAACCCTAAAAAAAGAAAGTGAATTAACAAGATGTCAGCATCATCTTCTTCCTGCCATTGTCCCATATTACTTGGGGTCGGCACAACGCGTTTTTTTTCCGTTCTGTCCTGTCACCAATAACGTATCACTATTTCCATTGTTATAGAAAATGTAAGTGGTTTATTAAACATTTACGGAAGTGAATTTATGTATATGTAATTTATAAACGAGAATATACAAGAAAATTGGTTCAAGGGCGATTTTAGAAACTCTTGTTGCTTCCAATTTCCACCATATCCATTTAGGTGTTATAAATCTCTAGAATTCACCTTGAATAAATTACAAATAAAAGCCCCTGGTGGCTTAGTGATAACGGACCCGAATTACGAATTGTAGGCCGTGTGTTCAAACTAGTGTTGCCAGGCGTCCCGATTCGCGCGGAACTTCCCGATTTTTAGGGTTCTAAGGACGCGTCCCGATTTACGTGATCGGGACGCTAAATGTCCCGATAAATTAAAAAAAATATATTGATTTATTTATTAAATATACAGACACTATCTTTACAGGGTGAACCTAATACAGTAGTCGTTACCAAAAAAAAAATAATATAATAATTGAAAAAGTCATCATCTTAGAATCTAAAACAATACTAAATTAAAATGAAGCCATTATTATTCACGTGTGTTCAAAATGACACACGGCGCATCACTGACTAGTTGTCTCTCTCACACTCAGAGCCGTGTCGTCTTCGTCCTTCTCACGTGACCACTATCATCTGCTTTACTCAATCCACATAATTATAAATGTTCTGTGTCTCAATTAATCGATATTCGTTCATCCATGTCGTTCATATGCAGTAAAATGTAACGAACAATACAATCTTAATATAAAAATATTTAAACTTTTGAAGCAGCTGTAATCATTCATAACTTCATTTTTTTTCCTTTTTGTCTTTATTAACACAGTGGAACTTGCGCTGCTTAGTGGAGCTTTCGGTGGAAGTGTGCCCTGCTTAGGCGGAGCACCGTCGTGGAGGCTTTTGGCCGATCTCGGCCCTGGTTCTGGCCATGATCTGGTGCGAGAGGGAATGGGAAGCGGTCGCCTCCTTCGACGAAGAAGTTGACCGCAACCGTGAAGGAACAGACACCCTCACGCCCCAGTCGTTGCCGAAGTAGATGTCCCGGGCGCCGGAAGTCACAGAGACGCAGATGACGAGCAATGGGTAGCTCGTCGTTCGCCCGTCCAATAAGGCCCGAGCCGATAGCGCATCATGTTATACATATGCTCCTAAAAGAGAGACCAGCAAAACTGAAAGGGCCCAGTAGGGCCGATTGGCATTACTCTGACTTATTTATTTCATCACCACTGCTCTCAAAACGGTGAAAGAAGACATCGTGAGGAAACCGGCAATATTTTAGTCTGTCTTTAAGGAGATTAACATAGACCCAGGCTGGGCGCGGCAAAGACAATCTCCACAGTTGGCGATTCCGACCTTCAGTGTTTGTGTGGCGACTCACCGCAGACCATGTCCCACCTTCCATCCTGCATGGCGTGCCCTATTATCTGTTCACGTAGGGATCTAATGACAGCATCAGTGGACGGAATTGCCGTGGCCGAATACTGGGCCAGGTAAGGAATTTGAAATTAGTTTTGCTATCGACACGCTGTGAAGAAGAAGCAGATTGCAAATATCGATATTATGCAAGGAGTTAGTGTGAACAGGGCCTAGTAGTCTACCAGCCCATGCAGGCTGAGGCTGTAGGATTTTCGAAAGAGTCACCGCGGTCCTAGAAGGCCAAAGAAAACTGAAAGAACTTAGGTGGAGGTTTTAGTCATTAATGAATAAAAAAGTATGATATGATACACCTGCGCGCTCTCTTGCTCCACCCTACAGCGGAAGAAATCTAGAAAATTGTTATGAAACTTTTGTAATGGTTGGCGGAGATGTGAAAGCGGAAATTTATTAAGATGTTCTGACGGCCTTTCCGATCCCGATTTCCGGCCACCGTAGGCGCGGGCTTGCGCTCGGACGGCGAGCAATGGGTGGCTCGCCGTCCGACCGTCCGGTAATCATCCGGACCGAGCCCAAGTCGTCGACGGCGCGTACTGTTCCACGCGCGCCTCAGGGAGATGTCAGCAAATTGTAGGTGTCCAGCAGGATCGAAGCCTACTGGGGCCACGGGTAATGTGAAAGTGAAACCCGGGTCCCGGCGACGAACGCAAAGAAGTAACAGGAGTGGGTTTTTAGTCAGTAAAAGTCTGACACTATCTCCCGCTTCGTCCAAGAGCGGGATTTGTCATAAGATGATTTTACCAGCCAAAAAAAAACCACGAGCTCTTAACACGATCCTTTTGACGACCTAAACTGAATTGTTAAAGCTGTATAAGATGTATCCATCTCGCTCGCTCGACTGATATTTTAATACGTTATGGGAAGGCATCTGATGTTTTTCCTCTCATCCATTAGTCTTAATTAGGGAATCCAAAATAGTTTTTTTTTTCTAAGAAAATGGGTTTAGACGACGCGCCGTTCTGGTTATCTATTTATTAGACCCAGCACAGCCTCATCAACAAGTGATTTAATAACTTTCCATGAAACTCGTGACTTTTCTGTAGAATTTGTACCGAATGTATTTTTTTTATCTAAATGAATTTTTATTTTGTGTTGTACGAGTCTGAAAACGAACGTGATCAAATCTTCCAAAATCTTAAGGATGATGATATTTTATTTTATCGTTTCTGTGATACCTCTGCGAAATTCAAATTGTCTTAATTTTTTTTGTATTTTACAGGTCAGAGTGGCACTGACACTCGCAAAATGCCAAAAACTTGAGCAACCTTAAAATAAGTTTTCTCCATACAAACTTTGGACCCCCGCGCTCCGTTTCATCCCTTTAGGGAGTGAATTTTGAAAAATCCTTTTTTAGTGCTTGCCTACGTCATATTAGGAATCCTTGTGTAGAATTTGACACTCCTAGTCCCAGTAGTTTCGGCCGTGTGTTGATATGTCAGTCAGTCATTTCTCCTTTTATATATATAGATATCCCGATCCCGCTAGTCCCGCGGGAGTCGCGGTATTGCTGACCTCAATCCCGCAGACCTGCGGGATTGCGATTTTGATGCGGGATTGGATTCCCTAGTCCTAATGGACCAAGCCGTTGGGAAAGGACCTGAAGATCTCTGGGAAATTGAGAAAGATTTTTTTATTAATATTGGTCGTAGAAACTGTGATTTAAGAAATAATAAAATTATTTTCAAGTTGTACCTATGTTATACACGCAGTTTAACAAAAAAAAATGGTCCTTCTAGGTAAAATTGGTTGTTACCGAATAAAGTTGTTTTTTTTGTTTTGTTATTATAAATAAAAAAATATTATACTAAGCACGGGTTTCCGAATTGAGTATTTTGAATTAAAAAGTCTAAAACCCTACTTAATTGCCAAATTTTGACAGATTTTCTGGCTAAGAGTTTGAAAAATACTTCTGCAAACCGAAATCGAGGGTAAGGAACATAATTAAGCATAAGCGGCTATTGTAATGTTCCCACTACTGGGACTCAGGCCTTCTCTCTAGGAGAGGGACCATAGATATAGGAAAGCAGTTCTACGAGAGGGAACATATTAGGTGTCCTATTTTTTATTTTAACCTTAATTTTTTGATAATTGTTCCGAGTTACAACTGCCATAAATGAGTTATAAAAGTCGAACACCTGTACCGCCATTATCTAAAGTTACTAGCTATTCATAAATAGTTTTTATCGATTTACATTTTAATGCTGCTGGTATCTCTGGGCCTTCCAGTCTAGGTACAGTTAGTCTTTAAGCACTATCTACTTTTATATATAGAGATTGATAACAATATCCAACAACTGAAACAGTTCAGACTTTTGCAAGATTTATTCAATAATTCAGTAGCGTAAATTGTCATCTATAACTTATGGTAAAGATAGAAAGTTTTATTGAATTGTAAATACTTAAAAAAAATACTTAATTAGTATTTAATTAGGTATTTTAAATTGTTTTGTATTGTTGTAAGATTTGAATTATGTTGACAGTAACACAAGCTCTTACTTATAAGACAAAGGATTTGTTAGCAAATGTTGCTTGCGCAGTATTTCAAGTTAGAATGCAAGTTATAATGAATTTGTTCTACAATTATTTAAATAATATAAATATTTCAATGTATTGTGGCATCTGGGTATACAATAAAGAGTTGATGAATCTTTAGATTCATATTTAAATAATGTGTAAAATAACATTTAAAAAGCGTAGCGATTAATTAGGGAATATTTCATACTGCGAAAAACACCCCCAAAATGATAGTAAATAAATTTTTATTTTAAATTTTCACAGAAAAGGATAGACTTTTCAGAAATTGAACTCACCTGTCATTGTCTTCTCTTGATGAAACGCAACTAACATTTACTAACACCACACGCATTGTACCCCGAACGAAACATGTCCGAAATTCGTTTCGAAATTCGCGGACGCCATATTTGAAAATGGAGGCACGCGCACATGGGGACGGCCAGTACAAGACTGATACTTGCTGAACACAAACCCAACCCGTTGTGAACAAAAATGCGTGGGTTCACTACAAAATTGAATCATGTACATTTTATTTCACATCCACAAAATCAACTCTATTATTTGCCATATAAGGTTGAGTTTAAGCGAGCAAAAGCGATAAATTTTACCTTTTTAATTTGTTTAATTGTACATGTTGCGATCAATTGGTGAAAAGTTGTACTTTCAACACAAGATGTCCTAATTGGTAGTTATTAATTTGTGTGTCTGCTCAATTATTTTTTTTGTCTCGCTGAATGACTAGAGAAAATGGTCGGCAGAATATCTAAGGATCTTCAAGTTTCTCCTGTGGACGTACGGCTGCAAAAAAAATTGATACCAGCTCTCTAAAATTGAATCCGAAAGATGAATAAATACAGGGTAAACTTTCCACCACTTGGAACCAAAGAAGATGATAAAAAAGGAGGGAGGGACAAAGAATGAAAAGAAAAAAGAGTACATAAGAGTCTTGAAGTAAAAAGAGAAATTATCATACTCCTACATATCTCAAACCAACACTACATGTTACAATAACCCAGTAATTAAAAAAATGATATTATTAATCTTCTGAGGCAGAATAAACCGATTATGTCATCTGTAGGTACCTGTGTTTCCAAATCATTTTATCTTTGAATGTGACCTCGGCATTACCGAAAAAAAAAATTAAATTGAAACAGATAAGTGTGACTATCTGGCCAACAAAATGAAACGAGTAACTCGTCACAATAATTTTGGTCCTTCCGGGAATCTCCGCACGTGATTGGATGATGATTTTATTATGAACAAAAGGACCAATTTGGTTCGGTCTCCTGGGCAACAAGCTAGAACTACATTAGACTGACGCACACATGGACCACGCCTGATTTGTTCGTCGAACGAGGTCGCGTGGCGTGGATCTAGTGTAGCTCTACAAGTTTAGTTTCCATATAAAATGTATGGAGACCGACGCGCCCAGATCGGCGTACGTGGTACACGTGTGCGCAGTGTAGTTCTATCTTTAACCCTGCATTGTCGCGCTGGTGACAATAGTAATTGTGGATTAGAATTCGGTTTTTTTTTACTGATTAGATAGAAAAAATCGGATACTTCCTCTCGTTCCAGCCAAGGAGAAAGGGAATGCTTGTGTTCCTACCCACTGGTTTTCCTTACACAGATGCGGTTTAGACCACCTGTGTTTGTGTTGTCCTTCAGTTACTCTTTGCTTTTATTTATCGACGTGTCCGTAAGAATCCACGTGATTTTAGCAAATTTTAAAGCAGATATGTCAATTAGTCATCCGTCATTTTGAATGAGTATAAATTAAGCACATTGAGGACTTACGTACCTGCATATATTCCTTTTTTTTAAGTCGGAAATCATCAAATAACTTCTCCCGCTCTGGGTAGAGCGAGAGGGCGTGTCAAGCTTTTTTTGACTAAAACCCATCTGTGTTACTTCAGTTACCTTTCGCGTTTCAGGGCCATGGTAACTCTTTTAAAGAATCCAGTAGAAGCGCTATCTAGTCTAAATTATAAAGCTAGAACTACACTGCGCACACGTGTGCCACGCACGCCGATCTGGGCGCGTGACCGACGCGCCCAAACATTTCATATGGAAACTAGACTTGAAGAGCTACACTAGATCCATGTGCGCAGTCCACGTGTGCATCGGTCTTAGGCAGTTCTAGCTTAAATCATGCGTTGGTGTGGATATAATTAAATATAAACAGATAACAGATAAACATATTTATTGGTAAAAATTACATTTACAAGTCACAATATATTTTAATTAAATGAACTACTTACTTGTGCATAATTGCATCATTAATTGTTGATGAAACTTTGTACCTAATTAAATGTATGTATATTTTTGTGTTTAAGTAATAATTTGTGCATTGTAATCGCATACCACAATGTGTCAAGACGAAAGTCTGCGATCAGTGCGTTTTGCCAGTTATGATATATGGCTCTGCAACGTGGTCGGTCACAATGGGCCTCATCAGAAAACTGAGCTTTCTCTCCCAAAGGGCAATAGAAATGGCTATGCTCGGAGTTTCCTTGTGTGATCGCATCAGAAATGAAGATATCCGCAGGTTACTGACATAGCCGCGGTACACACTTACTATCATTTAATGTGTTTATTTTATTCTTAACTTTATGTTTTGTTTAGGGTTCCGTACCATAAAAGGAAAAAAACGGAACCCTTATAGAATCATTTTTTTGTCCTTCTGTAAGTCACGACCGCGAACGCGATCTTGGGAACGCGTGGAGGTATCGAGTTGAAATCAAAACCATACACTCAAGTCTGCGGTCCTTTGAAACTGTGAAAAAATCAAACTTCTGAATTTACGAAAAAAAAGATACGACCGTTTATATCGCAAATAACGTGTATTTCGACAGTCTCAAGAGAATCAAAATTCATTTCCCGATAACCTAGATTTCTGAAATTTGGCATAAAGTATAGAAAGAAATCTGAAAACTGTAAATTTTTAGTTACGTCACAAAAAAAAACTTTTTTTGCGGCTCGGAAAAATCATAGAAATGAAGTAAATTTCTACGGAAGCCTCAGTGCGCGTGTCGGACTCGCACTTGCCCAGTTTTTTTTATAATTGATAGCCTCGAGCTTGACCACTATCTCACTGGTCCACCGCCAGGGAAGTGACAATAAGGCCGACGAAGGAGCACACTTGCCTAGAAGTAACATTTTCCTTCTTGGCAAAAAGAGCTGTTGTAACTATACAGGAACACAGACTCCTGCAGGGAATTCAACTCCTTAGCTGAATGCACAATGAGTGTGTTTCCAAAACTTTTTGTTAAAAGTGGAAGACAACTTTTCTCCGCGCGAACACTCAGCCCCCTAGCCAAATTACAACTGTTTCGTTTCGATTCTCTTTAGTGGTCAGTACAAAGGAATAGGAGGCATGGCCGACTCGAGGCGATCAACGAAAAGGGAATCGAAACGAAATGGTTGTAACTTCGCTACGGGGGGCAGGTTAGCCCAAGACTCGTTGCCACCGTACTGTAGACAGCAGAGGCGTAGCTACCGCCATATTAGCCGTATCAATGATCCCCCTAAGCTACAGGGGCCCCGTGTAAAAATTCGTAACATGTTATCCACAAAATCCAATTCTCTCATTGATGAGAGGTGCATTGCTAATGAATAATTAATAAATGATAGGATGTGCCATTTTTATAGCTCGCTCCGTTCGTTTTAGCATTCTCTACATATGATCACAATAAAAACTTAACCTGTCTTCAATTCCAGAATACTTCAATAAACGAGCTAATTGATCTCGGTCTTACATGATGACATGGATAAAATCTATCCAGTTAGTCTGGTCATATCTTTCGAGGCCTATCGTGGCTCTGTCTCATGTCTCTGTGCTAGTAGCGCCTACGTTGTAAAAAAAAAATCCGAGGCAACTTTTGATATGTGGCCTTTTGGGACTAACTACGCCACTGGTAGATAGGGATCTGTATTGTGTACATAGGTTATGTTGTTCTATGTCTATGTCTCTCATCCAACTCTCCTTTCTATCAGGTCTGTTTAAATAAATTGATTTTGAAATAAGCAGCACCTTTGTGCTCTCCTATCTGTATTTATTATTTTCGTTTGGAATTGTTTGTGTAAAATGCAAAACGGCGAAGGAAATCATCGTAAGGAATCCAGCATGCTAAAAAATCTATCTTTCTGTCTAAAAAATCGAAGGCATATGACATCCACCAAGCTGCACGGGCCACGTCAGTGTTTGGTACATTACAGCGTCTCAAAGTAAGGAGTCCAAGGCCCAGCAGTTTGAACATTCAAGACTAATTTTCCTAAAAAAATGCTTCAACTGCTTTTAGAACATCTAGAACAGATAAGCTCCCTTAGCCAAGTTACAACCGTTACGTTTCGATTCTCTTTTCGTTGATCGCCTCGAGTCGGCTTTCTAGGGACCGCAGATCTTAGTGTATGGTTTTAATTTCAAATCGATACCTCTAAAGATCTCTTTCTTGAGATAAAGGGTCTTGCCAGACAGACAGAGCGACAGACAGACGGACGGACAACAAAGTGATCCTATAAGGGTTCCGCTTTTTCCTTTTGAGGTACGGAACCCTAAAAATCAAAGAGATTCCTTTTCATAAAAGGCAAGCGACACACATTGGCACCCCTGGTACTGCAGGTGTCCATATGTTACGACACTACTACTACCTACTTCTACTACTTACTATCTGGTGGTGCCACCTGCTTTTTTCAACAATTTTAGGTTTTTTTTTTTAGGTCGAATCAAATCATCCAGTGACTTGTTCCACTCTAGGTCGGAGCGCAAGGGCGTGTCAGACTTTTACTGACAAAAATCCACTCCTATATTCCTTCATTGCCTAGCGTTCCAGGACCCCATGACCTCAGTAGGCATCTCTTTGAGGTGCGCGTGGAACACTACGCGCTGTCGACAACTCAGGCTCGGTCCCGACGGTTACCCGACGGCCGGATGGCGAGCTACCCATTGCTCGGTATCCGCAAGCCCTCTCTACTAAGGTAGAACTATTTTAGGATCTGATTCCAACTTAGACGAATGTACCTGTAGTTTACACTCAGCTACATCTCTCATACCCCTAAACTCCTCAGCCCATCAGACCTCTACAATGCAGAAACTGGGTGACACGATACGCATTGACAAGTCTGGTGTCAGATTTTCTATCTTCTGACTACCCGTAACTACTGTCAAGGATATAGAAACACATGGAAACAATCACCCAACCTGCTTTCTGAGAAGCAGATGGTCATCTATCCAAAAAAGATTTAAACAAGCATTGCTTAACTTCGAAGGTCGGCCCGTGCGGTTATTATATTACTTAGTCGCGAACTACCCCTTGTATAGCCTAAAAACTAAGAATCAAAAAAGATCCTCTACCCTTGTTTGCCGACCCTACGCTACGCGCGTCAGATCGTCTCGCAGCACGCACCTCACTGCGCAGGAGTGTAGCGCACATGTACACACCCATAACTACTTGCGACCACGAGTATGTGAGCGGTCGTTCACTACAACACGCCGTGTGACAATGACCCTTTGTCAGATTTCTTGTATGATTATGATTGGGTAGGATAAAAGGAGCCTGTTATTTTTACGTGCGAACTGATTTAAGGAGCAATCTTAGCGCTATGAATGTGGGGTCGCGGGAATTTTTAAAAGTTATAAACCCTGGAAAGCAAAAAGCAACTTAAGGATACCTAAAAGTGGGTGTTAGTCAATATACGTCTGACACGTCCTAACACTCTACCCTAGAGTAGAAGAAGTAATTTCTTGATTTCCCAAGGCGTGGGCGTTGGGTTATAATTTTAATTGGGTTTTACGAAGTTGAGTATCTTGCGATAAGGACCAGATATTTTGACGTTCTTCTATAAACATAAATAAGATATATTTAAGATGATGGGAGAGGGATCCTTCGAGAAAACTTGATAACTAAATCAGTGAATTTTAAAATAGTAACAGTAATACCGTCTTGATCTAGAAGTACCTTATAAGTAAGTACTTTCTCCCAGACGAGTTTTATGATCGTCTCAAGCGCATAAGTCATCCATTCTATGTTTAACCTTAACCTCTATTAACAGAAGGATGCTTGTCTTCAAGTTCGTTCCTTGTAGGATAGCACTGTCAAGGTCTTGGATAACTCAGTTCATATGTACTTATGAGCTTAGGGTCAGAGGACAATAATTGTGGCTCGTAAGTAGTAAAAAGTAGCAGAATCTTATCGCAAACTTGAAGGTTGTTTACTAAAGAAATGTGTACAGTTTAAGCATATAGTGGGCCTCTTGAGTAATTTTATCTGTCTTTCAAATGGAAGTTCTCTCACGAGATTCTTTCAATTATGACTCATTGTAACTATAAATTCGTTGTTCTAATCGAATTTTTACTGAAAGCGATCTTTGCCAGACTTATCTTACCAGATTCAAAGCAAAATTCGAGAAAGTCATAGAAAAGGATGAAGTTTGCAAAGTCATCCTGTTAACATAAAAATTAATGTTCAGTGTGATATATGATACTTATGCCTAGACAAGGTGTAGCTACTGAGGATACTACTAATGGAGATACATATACTATAATTATGTAAGGAGAGATATGGTGTCGAGCGCAATTTAATTGAAAAAAAAACCGTACAAACTATAGGATACCACAAACACCCTATACGTAGACCTTTTCATTGGAGTCTTTTCAAAATATTGATCTATACATAATTATATATGTCCGTGATAGGACCTGTAATACTGTATGTAGGAGAATGTTGAGATGGATGTGAGGAGTGACGAGAATGGATAAAATGAGAAATGACTATATTAGAAGAAGATTGAAAGTGGCGTCAGTGACAAAGTTGAAAGGTCAATCGTTTATATTGGTTTGATTGTGTGAAGAGGAGGGATGAAACTAATTAATGTTACTGAAAGAGTTATGAGTATACATATGAAAAGGGATAGGAAGGCCAAAGAAAAGATGGATACGTTATATGACTAGGATATGGTAGAAAAGGAATTCAGTGATAGCGTGACGGTTATAGGACAGCATGGAAGAAAATTACGTATTGAGCCGAAGCCAAGTAACATGCAATAAATACAGGAAGATGATGATATGTACAAAATACACATATTTCCGTACATAAATATTCTCCTACATAAACTGCAGTTACGTCATACGCGGTACCTCTCACAATCAAATGGGAGCCCCAAATTCTCAAGTAGATCGCACCGGGTGCCGAAACGTCTAACCTAGACAGACAAAGGTCGACACTATCAAAGTAGTTACGTGATTGTCCACTGGTTCCGTATAAATCAATTATCCTTCAGATTGTTGTGATACATTTATTTTGGCGATACAACCGTTGGACCGTTTATTTAGACAGGCATAACTTATTTAAACGTGGTCTATTGTCGAGTGTTAGTTTGTTATTGGGGGAATGATTGGTGAATGTACATTTCTATACAGGTTTAAATTAAATTTAAGATGCTAACCGTTAATATTCATATGTCTACTGTTGAATTTAGTCAACTATTTCTGATTGTCACCTTATTCATCTAGTTGTAGTAGATCAGATACTCCAGAATCTTCAAAACCAATTAAATTTGATTGTAAAGATAATAAAAATAAGTTTATTTTACCATTGTTACAAGTATTTTCTTAAACATAGGTTTAACATTAGTTGCAAATTGGTAAAAAGTGTTGTATTTTGCCAGAATCATTATTATGGTCCCCAAACTAAGTAGGACCGGATATCCGTATATATCCTTATAATCAAAAGTTACAGATATTTTTACTTCAAAATCTTTTACTAAGTTACTTAATTTTCTTTTTGGTAAGACGAGATCAATTCTAAATCAATTTGAACGAAAAAAAAAATTAAACCTGACTTACCTTTCCCATTCTTTATTCCCTCAATCCGGTCTCCGTACCAACATTTTCGAAGACATACACGTTTTTCGCCAACGCACAAAAGAATACTGTGCACACTGACCTTACATTATCTTATCGTGACGCGGAAATCTTTCGCACTGCGTCAAAGACAAAACGAGGTCGCCAAATTATTAGTTTTTGGATACTGAGCCTTTCAACTTGCGCACTTTAAACGTGTGTGGTTGCACGTGTGTGGCTGCACGTGTGTAGTTGCACGTGTAATCAAGTGTACAGGGATGTCTTTTATACTCCCTCTAAAGATTCGAACGTTTCCACTTTATCTTGTTCTCTGTTGACAATTTTGAGACCTAAAATTGGCTAATGGCCAAAGTCAAGGATTATTTTTTAACTGCCTAATTTATTATGATTGGACATAAATATTATGAAATACATTAATACGTTCATTAGTGAGCGTTACGAACAAGATTTAAGTATTGACATCAAATCAATAAATAAAAGTTTATTCAGGGATTTAAAATACCTTTAGTAGAGGCGAAACGGCAAAAAAAAAAAACAGTTTTTTGCTATTATAGAACCAATCCCGAAGATTATTGTGATCCTGATGATCCTCAAAAGAAACGATAGATGAACCGTTTGAAAAATTATATGATTAGGAAGAGTCTGGTCAGACTCTAGTCAATAGTTATTGTAATGACGATAATAGAGAGATACGGAAAACAAAGACATAGACCGCAGATCCCCAATATTATTATATCCCCCAAAGACATATACCGCAGATCCCCAATATATTGTATTAGAATAAGCACAAGAGCATGATGGCGATGTTAATGTGAATGTGACGATCATTTCTATATTTAGAATTTGTTGTTGTTTTTTTTTTACTGTATTTACATTGTTCTCACATAATAGTAGCGACAAGAAAGATGTAACCGAGATATTTGTAATACATCATCATTTCAGCCGATAGACGTCCACTGCTGGACATAGGCCTCCCCCAAATGTCGTCACAATGAATGGTCCTGTGTGTCCCGCATCCATCGGATTCCCGCAATTTTCACCTTTCACCATAACATGATTGAAAAGAACCAGTACATGGAGTTTTTTTGAACATTCTTCTCCATCCATTTTGCACATTCTTGCTTTCGAATGTGCAATTGGCATTATTTTTCTGACGGACTGATTTCTTGACAATTCAAAAGTGCCTGTAAATGGTTTAAACTTAATTTTGTCCAGTTCCTTGACTGCTTTCTCCAAGTAACTTTATTGCCCCTCCCTGATCCCTAACTCTTACGCCATCATTTGAAAGGCATCACAGCGAGGATAATGACTGCCTTGATTTCCGTCGGGAATCCTCAGCGTTGACACGTAATATAAAAACCTAATACATTTGACCCGAACTTTGGGGCCATTGATATGATAAATGATCGCTTTTGATTTGTTTGTAAACATTTTGATAATTTGATTGCCCGATGATAAATTGGGTTCAGATTTAAATTATTTTAATCGTTACTTTTCCAGGACTTCAAGTAATCTCTTAAACATTTGGAAAGTTTCAATGTCACCGTAGTTTACAGTTTTGATTATTTTTTTAACAATGAATATCACGCCTATGTTTCTTGAAGGTTTAGGCAGAGGTGTGCCTACATCATCATTACCATCATTTTAGTCGAAAAACGTCGATTGCTACACATAGACTTCACCAAAGTGTCGCCACAATTGCCGGTCCTGTGTGTCTTGCATCCACGATCCACTGGATGGTATCGGACATAAAGAATAGAACCATCCCATCTCTTCCCGTTGGCCACCATCAGCAGCATTTTCTGTGCATTATAACAACCACACCGCGATCACAAACTTAGCGTGGCGATTAATAGCAAACCCCCCAATTAATACCATAACAAAATGTATACAATGTGTGTATATGATTTAAACCAGACCAAGATATAGACTCCGGATTGCTACTAAAGACTCATTTTTAACAAGTCAACTTCTAAGAGCAGTTTTTAAAATTGGACCTCAATGACCTAATACCAATAAATTGATCAGCCAACAGACCTTTGGCCTCTCTAATCGATCCCAATTTCGGATCGATATAGAAACGAGCAAAATTTGCAACGTACTGAACTGGCACCCGCTGGCCGAAACAGCTACATTGAACAATTACGGCCAATATTGCGGTCCACACATATACGACGGTGACCACCCAAATGAATCACGTGCGAAAATCATCAGCACTCAATTCTGGACCTTAGGACCAGTAAGATAAGTGTTATAGAAGTGATTTTTTGTATTGTACAGGAACAAATCATCGTGTTTTAGCTGGTTACATGCGTATGTACTTCAGTTCAAAGTCACCGCTAGTGGGTAACGTGGTGCTGATTGATTATGAGAGCGGTACGGCAGTGGTCCATTTGTAAATGGTTCTTACAAAGACCTAGTTGAAGAGGTTCCTCTCCACAGTGGTCCTTAGTTCCGGAGTCAAAATTTATGAGTGAAATGATGATGGATGAACTATTTTGGGCAGTTTGACCTCTAGAAAGATCAGGAAGAGTTGGGTGCAAGGACGTTTCTTTGTCAATGAGTATACGTTCACTATTAGTAGTGTTGGAAAAAGGATTTGATTTTGAAAGACTTTTTTTTTAGGTGGGAAAATCATGACAAATCTCGCTCTTGGGTGTAGCGGGAGATAGTGTCAGACTTTTACTGACTAAAAACCCACTCCTGTTCCTTCATTTCGTTTGTTTCGTTTTCACACTACCCATGGCTCCAGTAGGCTTCGACCCTGCTGGGCCCCTACGATTTGCTGACATCTCTAAGAGGCGCGCGTGGAACAATACGCGCCGTCGACGACTTGGGCTCGGTCCGGACGGTTACCAGACGGTCGGACGGCGGGCTACCCATTGCTCCTAGATTAAACTTGACATTTTTGTGAAGAGTTAAAATTGTACATTTATTTTTCAGAGGCTCTAATCTCCGGAAGAACTGGATTTTATTAGGACTAGTCTTTCACTTTGGTGAAGTGGTCAACCATTTACACCCAATACGCAGCGTCAATCGCTTGATTCAACAGGTTCGATTCCTACACGGTACAAGTATTTGTATGGTCTACAGATAGCTGTTTAGGATCTATGTGCCATATGTATGTGTGTATACATGTTTGTGAAAGCACTCACGATATATTTCTAGTGTGGTCCAACGGTAAGACCGGCAACAGTAATGCGTGGCTATTCGAAAGGCTCTCTGATGGTTCTACATAGAGGTCAAGAGGTCCGATACGACGTTGCCATTGATGGACCACGCACCCATGGACACTTAAGGTGGGAGATGTCAATAGATGATTTCCCACCAAAAAAAAAACAGGAAACTTTTTCGGCTTTTAAGTCTCTGGGACGCTCAAAAGATAAAAGAATGAACCTTTTTCGATGTGGGTTTGGACATTGCAACCCTAATTTTGACAGGTAATTTCGCCGTACTCCAAAAATTATAAGTACAGTCAGCAAAAAAATTAATTAAGCATGATACATTATATTAAACATCATAAAGAGAGAGAGAAAAACACATTATGTTCATTCAGTCATAATCGACACATATAATATTAAAAACACAGCTTCAAATTAGAAAAAATGTTTTTTTTTTATTACAAATCATAACATATAAATGTTTTTTCATCACTTATCGATTAACTATACCTACGTTTTTCTACACAGTTTCAGATTAGACTTTTTTAAACTAGAATCCAAATATAGTTTAAAGAAAACAAATAAATAAAAACAAAATAAAAAGTTGAATGTGTTTGAGCTGTTATGATACACAAGCTGAATCCACGGTAAAAAATACTACGGATATTTCTTTTCATCTTATCGTACCCTTGTTACAAAAACCAACTATCTGAAATTTTTACCTAAATTAAATTCATCTCATCAAGATGAATCTACGGGTAAAACCGGTTATTAGCTACGACACTTATTTACAAAGATAGGTTCAGCAAAAAGAAAATAACCTACAAATTTGATTGAATATAATAGTAATAACATAATAATAATACAAAAATGTTGGTGCATTTAGTTGGAATTTGCAATGAGAGTACGTTAAGATGGTTTGCCTTTTATGCTGACTCTACTTATTTCATTTTTCAGCGCAGTAGAACTACCCACTTTGAGAGAAGTGATTCAGCAAAATAAGAATATATTTATATTTTGATTTCTGTGAGAAGCTACGTAACATTGGGATCATCGTTTGCTCCCCAATTGTTAGATATTATTGTGTATGAATGCCGGCGAGTGTAACGACCAGGGACATATCATGGGAAAACATTGGCAAGTTGCGGTCATTGGCGTCTTTATTTCGTACGTCCATCATCGTCATTTCAGTCGAAAGACGTCCACTGTTGGACATAGACCTCCCCCAAATGTCACAATGACCGGTCCTGTGCGTCTCGCATCCATCGGATTCCCGCGACCCTCACCAGGTCATCGGTCCACCTTGTGGGAGGCCTTCCAACGCTGTGTCTTCCGGTAAGTGGTCGCCATTCCAGAACCTTTTTTCCCCATCGACCATCTATTCTGCGAGCAATGTGCCCTGCCCACTGCCACGTTAGTTTACGCCCATATCTGAATCTTATTTCAAACGATTAGACTCTATTATAGGATTTGTCTTTTGTTCTGCAAAACTTCTTTGCCTTGCTTTCCAAGATTTTCCTTGTTTTCCTTTCAAAAGCGAACCCATGGACCCAGTAAGCTTCGGCCCTGCTGCATGGCTGCTGCTGCTGCTGTATGGTGGGAAGTTGAGAAATCATCTAATGACTTCTCTCGCTCTAGGCTGGGGCGAGAGGGTGTGTCATGTGTTATATGTGCTCATGTCCACACTTTATAAGTATAAGTAAAATGGAGATTTTCTTTACTGAAAAGCTGCAACGTAAAAGTGGTGTTAATCAGTAAAAGTCTGACACGCCCTCTCGCTCCACCCGGCGGCGGAAGAGGTCATTAGAATATTTTCCAACTTAAAAAAAAGTATCGCCACCTGCAGCTGCTCTTTTGAGGACCTCATGAACGCCACTGATGTTGCTATTCACGTGGCCACTTACTTGGCCAAAACCGTTGGCGTATCTAGGATTATTTTATAGCGGGGGCCTTTTTATAGGTGGGAAATCATCCAATGTCATCTCCCACCCTAGGGCGGAGCGCGAGGGCGTGTAAGACTTTTACTTACTAAAACCACACTTATGTTCCTTCTTTACTCTTTGCATTCCAGGACCACGGGTTTTCCTTTCGGAAGGAAACCCATGGGCCCCAGTAGGCTCCGGCCTTACTCTTTGAGGCGCGCGTGTAACCTTAAGCGCCGTCGACGACTAGAGCTCGATCCGGATAGTTATCGGACGGCCAGACGGCGAGCTATCCATTACTCTTCGACCAAGCTTACGGTGACTGAAAGTCGGTGTCGGGGTCCCAACGGCCCTCACGCCCGGGCCGTTCGTCCGTTCTTTCAAACCTGACCTCTGTAATGCTTGATTTTTGTATTAAGTTATCAGTATTTTGGCGTCAATCGATAGAATTTCGAATCGGTAGCTCAACATCCTGGAGTGGGCGCTAGACCACAATGGGGACCTCTATAGACGCCTATGGGCCCAAATGATATAAAAATTTAACCATCTACTCGACAAGAAGAAAGAAGAAAATAAAAGACTAAAAAAGTTAGACGCCAATGAACCTGTTCACAGGTTCATTGCGATGACACTTAGTTCATCAAACTCTAAAACAAATGGTTTTCTTTGCATACCTTCTACCTCAAAGGTCCTTAATCCTTAAGATGTGGAGTCCAGTTCAGAGAGGCCAGTGTGTGGGGGAAGCGGCTCCATTCCCACGGACCAGCCGGATGCTGCGGTCACTACCAGCCAGATCGCAGTAGGGGAGAGGTTTTATCGATGTGTCGATAAAATTATTTATAAATTTTTTAGCACAGTCAGTGCAAGTCCTTCAAAAAATCAAAAATATTTTTATTTCACATAGGCCTACATGGGCACTTATAAAACGTCAGAAGCTAGTGCACGATTCCAAATTGGTCGTTTCCTATGGAGAAGAAACGGCAAGAAACTCCATGGTTACTCTTTTAAAAAAAGTGGCTGTTTACAATATTTTCATTTACATTCTTTTTTTTTTTTTTCGGTGGGAAAATCATCTTATGACATCCCCCGCTTTTAGGCGGGGCGGGAGATAGTGTCAGACTTTTACTGACTAAAAACCCACTCCTGTTCCTTCGTTGCCTTTCGTACCAGGGCCGAGTCTTCCTTTCAGAATCAGACCCTTGGCCCCAGTAGGCTTCGACCCTGCTGGGCCCCTACAGTTGCTGACATCTCCTTGAGGCGCGCGTGGAATAGCACGCGCCGTTGACGACTTGGGCTTGGTCCGGATGGTTACCGGACGGTCGGACGGCAAGCCACCCATTGCTCGCCGTCCGCAATATTTTCATATTACAGTATTAATAGATATTATTTATGAACAATGTAGACCAGTCAATATTGTACCCAAAAGCACAATAAAAATAATGATATTAAAAAAAAATTAGTCGGAATAGGAAGTAATATTTAATAAGAATTCGTGGAGTCTACAGTGTTCTCACATTCACATTATAAAAAGAGGCTATATAAAAAATAGCAATAAAAATTTGAATAATTACAACTATCAATTTAAGGTAGTTGAAGTCGAAATAATTTAAAAAATATTGCGTTGATCTCGTTAATCATTTGTTGACCTTCGACAGTTGTTATGAGTAGTCAGAAGCCGGAAGATCTGACTCCAGTCTTTCTGATGGGTATAAATTGATCCAATTATTGCCTTGTGGAGTTCGGAGGCCCTAACACGAGCTCTTAATGCGATCCATTTGACGACCTAAACTGGACTGTTAAAGGGATGGAGCAATATAGGGTGTATATCCCTCTTTTTTGCTCGCACGCTTGACATTTTATCACGTCATGGTGAGGCCCCAGATAAGCAGTCGCTTTATAAAAATACCCTACTTAGCTACGATGCATACTAGACTCACAGGACCGGTCGTTGTGGCTATACTTGGGGGAGGAAGGCTTCCATCCAACAGAGGAAGTCTTTCGGCTCATACGATGATGACCTAGTCACTTGCATCTGATTGGACTAGAAACAGACTCCAATATAATTGAGAAAAGGCTGAGTAGATTAATAGTAGGGTTTATCATCATCATTCATCATTTCAGCAGAAAGACGTCCACTGTTGGACATAGGCCTCCCCCAGGTGTCGCCATAATGACCGATCCTGTGTGTCTCGCTTCCATTGGATTCCCAAGACTTTCACCAGGTCATCAGTCCACTTTGTCTGGTATGTGGTCGCCACTCTAAAACCTTTCGACCACTATGACTTAAGTTTGACAATTCTTTGGGCTATGTCGGTAACCTTGGTTCTCCTGCGGATATCTTCAACGGTACGGTTTATGCAAGACTGAATTTAATTTAATCTATTTAAGACACAGGACAAAAGCACCTCACTCTGCCTTTTCCAGACAATTAAATTTTCCGCTGTTCGGTATGAGTTGAGGGCATCCTCCATCTTATTCGTGGTCTGCGACCATATGTAATCTAGAGACGCAACGTAACTCCTCAATGATATTTTACTGACTGGCTGATGATGAAGCTGGAAGGTAGAAACTCCGTAATAAAACAATGTATCCTAATCGTGTTTAGAACCCCGTTTCATCCCTTTAGGGTCTGACTTTTGGAATATCCTTCCTTAGTGCTCGCCTACATCATAAAAGGAAGCCTTGTGCAAAATTTCACACACCTAGTCCCAGTAGTTTTGGCTGTGCGTTGATATGTCAGTCAGTCAGTTTCTCCTTTTATATAGAACTCGCACACTATTTAGGTTTAGCTGTCCCCGTAGAACAAAAAAAAAATATAAAAAGAAATACAACCGACTTGTAAAATCACTTTAATTTCGAGAGTCCGTGTTAAATGACGAAGAAACAAAATGAAATACACATACACAAAAGTTTTTTTCATACACAGTGTCACAGATACAAGGCCTGTACAAAAAAATAATCGTGAAGAGAATACAGAAACAATCAATCTTCAATTAAAATTCGGCATAGCAACAGCAAGATGGCAACGGAACCATTCCATGTAGAATTTAGCGTCATGTCCTGATATTTAATTTTGATAAAAACCGTACGTACTCACTTTAATGGATATGTATATTCGCTGCTCCCTTTCCTTCTTATGCAAAAGTAGATTGAGGGAGTGAGAAAAGAGATATAATGATGTCATCTGATTTACCGTTGGCAGTCGCCACAATGTCTGGTGAATTTGGGTGTCTACAGCTGTGCCATAAGTCATTCGGTTTAGTTTTTTTTTTAATATTTATGAGATGGTTTTAAGTGTGATGGAGATGATGGCGGATAATGTATTGTTAAACAGAACCATATTGTGTCCAAGTATCACTTAAAAAGTCTTTTTTTTTACGAACATTAAATGACTACTCCCGTTCGCTCAAGGGTTTTTTTTTGAGGTGGGAAATCATTCAATCTCTAGGGTGGAGGATGCATATCTTTTGCTGACTAAAACTTACAGTGTACATTCAATCGCCCTTTGCGTGGACTATGGTATCTCTTTCGAACAATCGGCAGCTTTGGCAGGATCAACTTTAGAGTCACTCCATATTTTGTCCTCCAACTGGACTCTTTCTCGAATCATCAGAGTGGCAGTTATTATTTGATATTTATTGACATTAATCGGGGATAGAAAATGCTTTTTTGAGGTAAAAAATCATTAGATAAATCAAAATCTCTGGGTGAAGCGAGAGGGATTCTCAGATTTTTAGTTTGCCCTTTGTGTTCCAGTGCCCCGGTAACTGTTTCGAACTATCCAGCGGGTGACCAGCCCAGGGTAAAGAAGACTTATAAGTTGAGTTAGACATTCATAATGTTATCCTTTTCATGCTATCTTCATGAGGTTTTCTTAATGCCATGTTTCTTTTTTATTCATATCAACATTTTTTGTGCGGTTGACGCACCCCAAGTTGTTTCTTTTCTTTAGGTTTTAATTATTCAATGGCAACTATACCATGTAGTCTGACGTCATCGTTCATTGATAGAGTTTAAAATGTAGACTATATCTATTTCACTGAGTCAGTCTGCTTTAGATTTTATCTTCCTTAGGACATATACCTCTATAGTCTGATTTATTATATAATTTTTAAACAATGCATACAGAGGGTCCTTTTTCACTCGCCTGTCGTCAACATCGAGCATGGTTTAAAAGCTTTTTACTTCATCTAACGCAATCCAAAAAAAGAGAAATATCGCCTGAAAATTCTGTAAACATTCAGTATTTCCGTGATTTACTCGAATATTTTACAAAACTTGTTCCAGGAAATACGAAAAAATTTTCGTCATTTAGAATCTTGAATTTGCAAGGCTTCTATTGTTATACTTTTTTGACTTTTTTAATTTTTGAGTAAATTATGAAGTTTCAAAGTTTATGCAAAATAGCAGATTTTGAGAAGTCTTTACTGGATTAATTTTACACAAATTTATAAATTGATTTCAATAGTATTTCTAGATAATATCCACAAGACACTGTGTTTCCAAAATATCTAATAAAAAATGTGTAATAACGTCATAAATCGCGTAAGAGCGGTTGTATGAAAAACATTGAAAATGTATGTCGAGTTGCATCCCCTTAACGGGGTTATTTTGATTTCTTTGAGTTTGACATTGAAGTTGACATTTAGGTTCTCTACACTACAATTGCTGTAGGATGGTGCGGATGACAGCTGTCAGATTCATACAATGTAGCTACCTATACCTTCTCTCATGTGATGCATATTTTGTCCTGTTGTTATCCTGCACATGCTGTGTAAAAAAAAACTTAATATAATCTTTTGTTGTTATCCCTTTACAGCTTGCTACTAGCTTTTTAGGGTTCCGTAGCCAAACGGCAAAAAACGGAACCCTTACGGATTCGTCATGTCTGTCTGTCTGTCCGTCCGTATGTTACAGCCACTTTTTTCCGAAACTATAAGAACTATACTGTTGAAACTTCGTAAGTTCTGTGAACCGCATTAAGATTTTCACACAAAAATAGAAAAAAAAAAACAATCAATTTTGGGGGTTCCTTATAGATACTTATTAGAACTGAAACTCAAAATCTTTTTTTCATCAAACCCATACGTGTGGGATATCTATGGATAGGTCTTAAAAAATGATATTGAGGATTCTAATCTCATTTTTTTCTAAACTGAATAGTTTGCGCGAGAGACACTTCCAAAGTGTTAAAATGTGCGTGTGATATGAAAATGATAAAACTAAAAAAAAATATATAATGTACATTACTATATAACTTACCGCAATTTACGTTTTAAGTTTGCACTGAACCCTCAGTGCGCGAGTTCGACTAGCACTTGCCCAGTTTTTCTTAGTTTGAATGGGATCTAAATCTAAGGTAGCATCACCAATCTAGAAACATAGGTGTTCGTTTTCTATCGATAAAAGATATTACAACTTTCCCAACACTACCAAGAAATAAGGTCATTCGCCCTCTCACAACAAATCATTTTTAATTATGTGTGTATACTTCAATCTTTCCATTACTCGACGAACCGCATGTGCCGCACTGACGGTCTTTGACCCCCTTTTTTTCGCAAGTCGTAATAAGCTGAACATTTCAAAAAATGGGTCAACTCGCATTTCGGTAGCCACGCCCGAATTTGGGTCGAATACAATTGATTGATTTATATTGATAGCGAGCAAGATTTCTTTTGATTCATTCAAGGACTTGACGATTTGATGTTTCCTCTTTTTGTAAATTGTGTGGTCAATTGAGTTTGAAACAAAACGTTTGACTGTTGTGATCGTTTCTTTTATGTAACTTTTATCTTCTTCATAATCTGTCATCAATTTACCCACCCTTTTTCCAACTATATTGGGGTAACAGTATTTTACATGGAGAGACTACCCATCTCAGGCCCTACCATGAGCTGTGATGACCTAAACTGAACTGTTAAAAGTATGGAGCTATATAGAGTGTATACCTGCATCCATCTCTCTCTCGCTCGTACTCTTAACATTTCAACATGTCATGGTAAGCACGCCTCCACAACCCAATAGGTAGGCGTGTGTACTACCACCAGTTTTTAACGCGATCAATATGACGCTGAACTGTTAAAGAGATGAAGCTTTATAGGGTGTAAAGCTTTATCCCTCGCTCGCACGCCTGACATTTTATCAGGTACCCTGATCATTTCCTACATTTTAGAAGAGTTACTCTTCATCATTAACTATTTCATCTGTCTTTCTATCATATTTGTAACGTTCATGATCATATCCGTTTACCACAAAATAGTTGTCAGCTAATGGCCGCGTTCCCACTATGTCGTAACGATTAATTTATCGTTGGACGACAATCGTCTAATTGTTCCCATTATAACAACTTAATGTCGTAGCTACGAGAGATAGTCGCAACCACGACAACGTCTCAAAAAATAAAGTCGTTGATGACAGTTAATTGTCTTTATGTGAACACCTCCATTTAAATATAATATATGAGCCACGACACTTAAAACTACACGATTATCTGTCGTCACGACAAAGTGGGAACGAGGCCTAACGGTTATCAATTATCAGGGGTGTCACTGTCAACAAATTGAATATCCGCCTACCCTCATGATTAAGTTCAATATAATGGTGATCATAAATATCAATTGTAGATAGTAAAACAAATGTCGTGCGCCTGCCACCCCTGATTGATGAATGGCGAGATAAAACGGAGCCAAGGCTAGCGAAGGACAATGTTCCCGGACGGTTGCGCGCGCGCAGAGAGGGGGGAAAACTTAACGCATTATTTTTAAAGAGATTTGCAAATGAATACAGCCAGTTAGATTACCGTTAAAAAAAATGGACACGTATTTTTTTGTTTTGTCACGAAAACAAAAAATTAAGTCGATCTAATGTGTTGAAAATTTGCTTTGACGTCAGACATTCACATTAGTATCTACACTTTTACCTAGTAATGACGTCACATACTCCCCTTAATGGACTTTGATGCGTTTTCGATATATCTCCACATTATCGATATGGTAATCAATAATGTGGCCGACTATAGAGCACGCTTGCCTAGAAGTAACCTATTTACTCTTGACTTAAAGACCCCTAGGTTGCCGCTATCAGGAAACACAGATTCCGACAGGGAATTCCACTCTTTTGGCAGTACGCACACCGAATGTGTTCCCAGAATTTTTGGTGCATATGGATAGGATGTTGCTTCTGATATTGCAGATGTTCATAGAGGGTGGCTTAGCTCGTTTGACAAGCCATAAAAAAACTGCCTTGTTAATGCTTTACGTCCCCAATATTCACCCCAGTAAAGTAAATGAACATATTATTATGCTGACATAAACCACCCACATAGCGAGGGTTTTCCGTGTGGTCTTAAGTACCCCTATTGTGTTTCAACGGAACCCAACTGACGATGCGGGCGACCCCACGTAACGCTTCCTTTGATAATTATTATGGTTTTGGATTTTCGACATAGATTTTATTGAAGTTATTTGATGCAAATTTTAGAGATTTAGAGGTATGCGAGACAGAGAGTACCTAAAGTCCCCCCCAAAAATCCTTTGAAAAGGGAGGATCCTTCAACTAGACGGGTGTTATGTCTAGTGGGCAACTGCCTGGTAGATGATTTCTGGCTGTTTTATATGTTCAAATCGCGCGGAGAACTTTAATTGCGCGATGCAGGATTAGTTCTTATGTGACGCCATAGATGTCGCTACAAAGAAAATCAATTCCGATAAATACAGATCGATTCATTAATTAACACACCACTGCGCTAATATTGCCATCAAATTAAGAGAGTCTTATTCCAAGGGTAGGTCCTTTGGCGATAGTGACCATCAGGTCGTGTTGCTGGTAAGAACTGAAAAGCCCTTTTCAAAAATAAGCCTGTAAGAACTGGATTATCGTCATCACACTAATGTTTTAAAGACGAACGTTTGTACGCGTATGTTTATTAATCCGTCACATTATTTTTCAGGTCAAATATACCCATTTTCAGAATCAAAACACATCATAACACAAAACCAAATAAAAATAATACCAAAATGAAACCCAATTAAATACATTAAAATTAATAAGAAACTGTCAATATATTACAATTAAATTAAATCAAATGAAATAAATAAATTATTCCAGGAGTATGTTTCCTTGAGATATTTTTCTACTATCTCGCGGGTGAAGCCTCTGGCAACAGCTAGTAAGGGCTATAAATTGAAAACGTAACTGATGAAATGAGATTTTACTATAAGTATGAAGAAATCCATCTTCATTTCACCAGATGATCGCGTCAGCCTAACTCATAAGTTTTTGGCTTGCGGACGACGACCAATGAGTAGTTCGCCGTTCGTCCGTCTGGTAACCGTCCGGACCGTGTTCGAATCGTCGACGTTGCGTAGTTTTCCACACGCGCCTCAAAGAGACGTCAGCAAATTGTAGGGGCCCAGCAGAGTCGAAGCCTACTATTGGCCATGGGTGAATATGAACCTCGTGGTCCTGGAACGCAAGGCAAAAAGGGAACATAGGAGTGGGTTTAAAATTCCCAACAAAAAAAAAAGTCTAACTCATAAGCTTGGCCGATTTCTTTATTATCATAATCTGACATCAGCGTATGGCAATGACTTGTTATCTGAGATCTAAACCCATACAAGGATCGACACCAAAGCCAACTTTGTTTGAGTGATATCCTTTCACATTCGATTAAAAGCGATATGATAAAAATCTAGATAGAAATATGTAATCAGCTTCTACCGACGGCTTTGCCCGCGTGAAAACTAGAATACTTTAAACCCCTGTTTCATCCCCTTAGCTTAAATTTTGAAAAATCCTTTCTTAATGCTCGCCTACTTCATAAAAGGATGCCTTGTGCAACATTTCACGCTCCTAGTCCCAGTAGTTTGGGCTGGGTAGTACATATCGACGGTTGTAAGGCTAATTGTACTAAGCGACAATAAAAAAAAAAAAATTGAAACCTGACTTAAACGATGGAGAAAAATTGGCTGATTCCGAATATGTATATAACTCAATATTGAAAAAAATGTCGTTTAGATCAATTAGCCTTTTCAACCAGCGATATGAAGCCCAGTCAGTTTCTCCTTTATATTATTATTTTTTATTTGCATAAAAACAGGTTAAGTATGTTTAAGGTCTTCTTAAAGTAGGTTATGTTATATAAATCTAACTAGCTTCTTCCAGCGGCTTCGCCCGCTTGAAAGTCGGTTTCTCCATACAAACTTCCAACCCCCGTTTTACCTCCACAGTGGTAGATTTTAAAATCCGTTCTTAACAAATGTCTACACCCTATAAGAAACCAACCTGAAAATTTTTAAGTCTGTAGGTGTTATCGTTTCTGAGATTTCGTGATTAATCAGGGAGTGGTATTTCGCTTTTATATATATAGATTACAACAAGCTAACAAAACAATTTGCACCCTTATTCCAATTCTGTCACAAAACAAAATTCTCCTTTAACGCCATCTTGTTCGCACACCAAGAAATTAGTTCTTTGTAAACATCAACACTGAAGCATAATTTTGAATTATGCAACAGTTGCGCATTGGTTCTGTCCTATCTCGTATTGTTGGCTTCTTGCCAGTATTGGAATTAGGGTGCGAATAAATTAGAAAAAAATTGTATCTATTAGAAATTAATGAGAAAATCTAATATTAGGTACCCATTTGCTACATCTTTCAGGTACATTTAAGCTAGAACTACACTACGCACACATGTGCCACACACGCCGATCTGTGCGCGTCGGTCTCCATACATTTTATATGGAAACTAGACTTGTAGAGCTACACTTGATCCACGCCAAGCGATGCCACGTGACGTCGTTCTACGTACAAGAATTGAGTATTGAGTATTAAGTGTTCCAGAAAGATAAAGCTTATTAGCAGAACCACGGTTACCGATATAGCCCGAAGAATTGCCAAACTTAAGTGGCAATGGGCAGGGTACATTGCTCGCTGAACAGATGGTCGATAGAGACAAAAAGGTTCTGCTCCCCTAGCCAAGTTAGGACCGTTTCATTTAGATTCTCTTGCGACGAATGCCTCGAATAGGCTACGCCTGCAGTCCCTTGAAGCTGTGAAAAAATTAATCTTCTAAGTAAAATAATTGGTAAATTTAAGATTGTGTTTGATGTCATTATTTGTGTCTCAATTATATTAAAATGGTAAGTAAATGTAAACGTAGCAACTTAGGCAAATTAAATTAATTAAATAACTTTGCATGCCGTAAGGCAAAATTTATTGGGACTCTCCATAAATTAACACCTTATCTGTTACCTACATTATTGGCTATTGGCAAATAAATGATTTCTATTTCTATTAACGAATGAAAAAGATACGGCCGTTTATGTCGCAAAAAAACGTATATTAGACTCTCAAGGGAATCAAAATTCATAGGGTACTTCCCGTTGACCCAGAATCCTGAAGTTGGCATGAAGCAAGATCCTATAGCATAGGTATAGGAATAAATCAGAAAACAGTAAATTTATTGTTACATCAAAAAAAAAACTTTTTTTCGGAATCGAGGCGCGAGTCTGACTTGCACTTGCCCAGTTTTGTTTTTCCTTTAGGCAAAGGTAGCTACATCACTACATACCAAAGAACAACACTATCTGCAATTTTAATCTTTGCATTTGCATGAGGATGGTTGCCATGCCAGAGTCGTTTTCGATGCAAATTCGTGTCTCAAGGTCTCGGATTTTGGTGTGCATATTCCTGTCCAGACGGTTTGCAGACGGTGACTGCATAAAAAGAAAGCTAAATTTGTGACTACGTGACCGAGTTTTAGATGTTCAATTGTTTTAATCGACGTTTTTGATGGGTTGAGCTGTTACCATCAGCTTCGCCCGCTTGATAGTATTTTTTTTTATTAATTGATAGGCTCGCGTTTGACCACTATCTCACCTGATGGTAAGCGATGATGTGGCCGAAGATGGAGCACGCTTGCCTAGAAGTAACCTATTCACTCTTGACTTAAAGACCCCTAGGTTGTAGCTATCAGGGAACACAGACTCCGGCAGAGAATTCCACTCCTTAGCTGTACGCATAATGAATGTGTTCCCAAAACACATTAGATTAGTAGACATAAATTATCCCAAGAGAACAAGCATAGTTACCGACATAACCCGAACAATCGTCAAAATTAAAGGAATGCAATTCGACATACATTTTCACTGTTTTTTATTATGACGTTATTACCTACACATTTTTCACTAGATATTTTGGAAACACAGTATCTTGTGAATATTATCTAGGCTTCTATTGAAATCAATTTGTAAATTTGTTTAAAACTAATCCAGTAAAGACCTCTAAAAATCTGCTATTTTGCATGAACACTTCATAATATACTTACTTAAAAAGTTAAAAAAATATAACAACAGAAGCCTTGCAAATTTAATCAAGATTCTGAATGACAACAATTTTTTCAAAAACTTTTAAGGTTTTAAAAAAAACACGTATTTCCTGGAACAAGTTTCATGAAATATTCGAGTAAATCTCGGAATTACCGAATTCTAACAGAGTTTTCAGGCGTTATCTCTCTTTTTTAGCGTTGCTTCTTCGTCAAACATCGCGTTGGATTGCGTTAGATGAAGTAACAAGCTTTGAAATCATGCTTGATGTTGACGATAGGCAAGTGAAAAAGGAGCCTCTTAAGTGGCAATGGGCAGGGTACGTCACTCACAGAACAGATGGTCGATGGGGCCGAAAGGTTCTAAAATATAATAATAATAATAATAATATTCCACAACTATCACACAACGTCGTCTAGTCCCAAGCTAAGCAGAGCTTGTGTTATGGGTACTAGACAACTGATAAACATACTTATATATTTCTAAATACATACATATTATATAGATAAATTACACCCAGGCACAGAACAAATGATCGTGCTCATCACACAAACATATGTCCTTTGTGGGAATCGAACCCACGACCTCCGGCATTGCAGTCAGGACCACTAACCACTAGACCAACAGGCCAGTGCCAAATGGCCACCATGTACCGGTTTTTATTTTTCTAAAACATTCCTTTCTACACAGAAAAATCACATGACCTCCTTTTCTGGAATCGATTAAAAAAGCCAGCTAACAGTCTAAAAATAAAACAAAAGACATCAACAAATAACCCTTATCTAAATAAGGCGTAAATAAATGTTACTATTATTACTTCAACATAAATCACTTATGACAGGCAGATACGCGGGACATCATAGAGTGACAGACAGACAGACTGATAATACTAATTAATTTTATACTGCGTTTATTATTGTTCTGTTATATTCAATTTACTGGCAGCAGTGCAAAGAGGCTAATTGGTGATCCAGATTTGGTTAAGAACAATCTACATAGCCTGGAGCATAGATGTAGGGTAACCAGCCTTTCGGTGTTCTATAGGATGCATTTAGGAGAGTGTGACTTGACTCCGCCATCCCCTTTCTACCATCGGACAACCCGACGTTCGGCGAGTGTCCACCCTTACATTGTTAACACCTCTACGGTCCGGACTAAGCGTTTTGCCTTGTCGTTTACCACGCGTACATCGAAGGATTGGAAAAATTTGTCTGCTGCAATCTTCCCGTCCGATTATAATTTAGATGTCTTCAAGACTAGAGTGAATAGATTCTTTGATAAATGATATTTATTTTGTAAATAGGTTTAAAAAAAGACTTTTACATGTCAATTTTTTTTTTTCGTCATTTTGAAACTAGTTGAGGCCGGTGTTTCCTAGATGACTACCCTGAGAAGAAACACCGAAACAAAATCAGAGGGCAAAGTCTCTTTTAAAGGCCATACAGTAAATATGTAATGGTCAAATCACATGAGAACCATGCAGATTTGTCTGAAATGGTCTTCTGAAGATAGAACCATACAGATTTGAGTGGACCTGTCCAGTCAGTGCAAGCATTTGTCAGTATTCGTAAAGCTCAACTCAGGACTACTAAGGAGCTCAACGACTTGACGAACAATGCCAAGGAAAGGACATTAGGGCAGGCTGCAGAAAATACTCAAATTGCCAGACATACTCGTTCGTTAAAATTACTGAAAAGGAAAAAAAAAACAATCAATATAATCCTCACGTTCACAATAATAAAAGTAAAAATAAACATTATTACTTAGCAAAATAAACATTGATGTCAAAAATTAATAAAGAAAAAAAAAACAAATTGCAAAATAAAAAGAATCTACAATATCAAATTGTAATAAATAATAATAATAAAAAGCACAATTGAAAATAAAAACAAAAGAAAAAAATAAATAATAATAAGACAACAGTTGTAGTGCGTACTGCAGAAGGTCAATCCCAAGCCTTTTGGTCCTCAACATAGTCCTTTATAGTGTTTATAGCCTCTTGGCAAAGTTTTCGCTTTACAAATATTTTGAATTTATTAAGGCTTAGTTGTTGAATATGACTAGGAAGTTTATTATAGAAGTGTATACATTGGCATCTAAATGAGCCCCGCATTTTTTTCAGCCTGGTTGTAGGAACCGCAAATTTGTGTTTGTTCCTAGTATTAAAATTATGAATGTATTTTTTTAACATGTTTATATTTTTATGTGTACAGTCATTATATTATAAACTAGTTTGCTTCACCATCAATGATTGTGTCGCTGATTACCATCAGGTGATATCACAGTCAAGCACTGGTTTTTATTAAAAAAACAAACTTAATAATTTGGAACGGTTCAAATTTCCTTGGATTTTTATTTATTTTGCAAAGCTGGCCTGATATCCTGGCTGGGCTTGAGCTGCTACCACTAGCCCACCAGTTTTCACTGGTAGGCAATGTATAAGCATAAGCTTAGAATAATATAATCTTTTTTTTTATTATTGATAGGCTCGCGTTTGACCACTATCTCACCTGATGGTAAGCGATGATGTGGCCGAAGATGGAGCACGCTTGCCTAGAAGTAACCTATTCACTCTTGACTTAAAGACCCCTAGGTTGTAGCTATCAGGGAACACAGACTGTACGCATTATTAATGTGTTCCCAAAACGCTTTGTACGTATGGGTGGGATGTCCATCATCCTTATAATATTCCCACAGCTGGGACACAAGCCCAGTGCGGGTTGGTAGACGTCACATGTCTTCGCATATTTTTTTTTGTTGCGTTCTAGGATAGGTTTTGCCAGTTTCCAAAACCTGACCAAGAACCGGTTCCTTAGGATTTGCCAGTTTCCTTAGGATATTTTTCCTTCACTATTTCGAGAGTAATGGTGATGAAATAAATTAAACAAAGTAAAGATGCCAACCTCGGCTGCAGGCTGCGGATGCAGGCTGCGAATACAGGTAGCACTCATAGCCGATAGTGCTCATATTGGATTGAATCGTAGTTTTGCACGTGCAGCCAGCCTTGGAATCCACTCCCAGCTGCGGATGCAGGCAACGGCTGCGTGTCATGCGTGTACTAACTGCATTCGCAGCCTACAGCCGAGGTTCGGCACCTTAATGCGCCTGACTGTTTGAACCTGCGTTATTATCAGCGGGGTCACCACTGCTCTCGCTCCATGTAAAATCTTGATATTCAGCTGCCGTTGTTGAGAAAGATTACAAAGATTGATCATCCTAACAGTGCAGTATAACTTAAGAACATCTGTCCGTTTCTTTGTTTGTGTTACTTAATCTCTAAACTCGTCACGAAACTGATAAATTACAAAAACTTTTATAAATTCTTGTAATTTTATCAGAAGAGCTATAAAATATTTGACTCAATGCACTTTGTATTCTTTATTATTATAAAACAAAGTTGATATTTTGATAGTTTGGGGGTTTACGGTTATTAAAAACAACCTATATGAATTGGAAATACAATGACTAAATTGGTTTTTACAACCTATTTGTAGGGTGACTGGATTGGGCACGCTTCGATAGCGACGCTATCGAAAAAGAGGTCTCACCATAAAAAAGAGGGGTCTTTTTTATGGAGTGATTTGGTATAGAAGCACTACAGCGCCCTCAATTTCTGTCTGACGCAGGTCCTCACCGGATATGTGTGCCTGGGGACAAGAATCTACCCTGAAGGTCTATAAAATGGTGCAGGATAAGCTCCGCACCTGGGCTCCCCCGCTGACACAGAGTCTCCGGCCCCAGCTGGTGGAAGGTGTGGTGAACGCTCTGTTCCCGTTGAGAGAGGAGTATTCTCCCCCACCCATGGCTACCGATGCGGACCATGACGGCGACGACGACGATACGCCGCAGGTGACCGAGATAGAAATGAGACTGGTGGTACGAAGGTTAAACGCCAAAAATATCGCCCCAGGACCCGACGGCTTGCCTGAGAAAGCCTGATCCTGGCCATGGAGGCTCTCGGGCCTCGACTTAGAGTGCTCTTTAGCACATGTTTGGAGAGGGGCCAGTTCCCAATTCGTTTAAAGACCGGGAAACTAGCCCTCATCGCGAAGCTGACTTGCGCCTTGCAGACTCTCCGTCTACATACCGGACCATCGTGCTGCTTGACCAGGTGGGCAAGGTCTTTGAAATAGTTATCGTGGACCGCCTCGTCACGTATCTGGCGTTTGGATTTGGCGCCAATTTGGATTCCTCAGGGGGCGCTCCACGTTGGACGCCATCATGCGCGTCCGAGCCCTCACAACGGGGGATGCGGTGTTCCGGGGTAGGGTCGTCGTGATGATGCGGTGGACATCACCAACGCCTTCAAGTCTCTGCCCTGGAATAGCATTAGGAGGGCATTCCGGTGTAACCAGGTGCCGACTACCTCCGTCGTGTGATCGAGGCCTACCTGAAGGACCGGTTTATCATCTACCCTGGTCACCAGGGAGAGATGTCTTGCGATGTTCCGCAGTAACTGGATTATGTAGGTATCCGAGGTGTACCTATGTTCCAAACGCCCTACATCCTCATAAGTCGGGCACCAATATTCGAAGTATTCTATCTAAACGAATTTAAATTATGACTTTTCCGTCTCATTTCGACGAGGGCCAAGTGAAAATAGTAATCCGCAATTTTGAAAATTTTCACGAGATCGATTTGCAGATCTTGCTATTCACAATTTTCGGATCTCGCACCACCAAAAAAAAAACGTATGCTAAGAATAAAATTCTAACGAAACGGCCGTAACTTGGCTCGGGGGGCTGTACTTCCAACGAACCCCGATGGCAGGTCATCGTTCCACTACTTACCTGCAATTTATACTTCATTCGAAACACGAAACTGTCTAAAGCAGTTTTGATTGTTCTGAACCTAAAATACCAAATTGGCATCGCACTAAAAGTTCTGAAAATAGTACTGCAATGAGTGTTAACTTCTGTTTTAAAGGTTTGTTACCCCCCCTGTTATGAGTCGTAAACGTCACTTTGAACGGATTCAGGGAACAGTTGCGCCGGAGTCGATGAGACGGATTCAGTGCAAAATATAAGCTAGAGCGACGGAAAACGGTAAACAGCAGTGGTATTTAATAAACATCTTACTGTGAAGTGAACTGACAAACAATTTTTTTTATTGTTAATAGGCTCGGGAATGCGTTGGATGCGAGACGCAAAGTACCTTTCGTTGTGGCGACACTTGGGGGAGGGCTATGTCCAACAGTGGCTTCCTTTGGCTGAAATGATGATGTTGATGATAGGCTCGCGCTTGACCACTATAGAAAACGAGGTTATGGTCGACGATGGAGCGAAGCATGGTGGGAGGTCCACCATGTTCATCAATAGCTTCAGCGGGTGGAATAACTGTCCATCATCATTTTAGCCGAAAGACGTCCACTGTAGGACATAGACCTCCCCCAAGTGTCTCGCATCCGAGAGAGCGAGAAAAGTCGTTAGATGACTTATAATAAATCATATTATATTATAAGACACTAGTAATCTGTAGAAGTGTGTGTTTTTTTGTATTATCGCTTGTCTTAAGATTGACGGCGAATTCTCGTAGATGAAAAGGTCTGTAGTTAAAAGAGTGAAGGCTTGTCGTGTCGGTTAAACATTCCTCCACCTGTCGGCGAAATGTCCATAAGTGAAAGATTCTGCTGGGGAAACGGAAATAAATGTATCATCCTGTCTACGAATAGTCCAATGATGAATCGGTCGTAGGAGAACGATTGCTGAATCAGGTTTAGCGCCTGATACAAAACTCTTACTTGTGATAAGCCTGATTGCTACTGATATTTCCTTAAATGGTAGGTTCTACTTACGCCTTAGTAAAAGTCTGAAACGCCCTCACACTCCGCCCTAGGTGGGAAAAGCCGTTAGATGACTGAACCTTATAAATCATATAATATTATAAGATAATAATAATCTGTAGAAATGTGTATTTTTTGTAATATCGCTTGTCTTAAGATTGGCGGCGAATTCTTGTATATGACAAGGTCTTTAGTTAAAAGAGTTATAGGTTTATCATCGTATCGGTCTAACATTCGGTAGCTGTTCTGTCGTCGTAGGTGTTACAGATGAAAGTTCCTGTCTACCGTGGCTGGTAGTCGGGGTCGGAATTACGGCGGCTAGGGCGTGAGGACTTTCGTTCCCTCACGCGTGCAGCCTCCTCCTTTGCTAACATTACTGCTTCGCAGAAGGAGGCGTCCGCCTACCATTCCTCCTCACTCCGGACCATAGCCTGAACCAGGGCCCGACGCGAAAGGTCGCTGCTGCTAATTGCCTCCAAGAGGACACGGCGGTGCTCCGCCCAAGCGGGGCACAGCTCCACCGTATGCTCCACCGTGTCCTCTGGGTGGTCCACACAATGATGACACCGGGCGTTGCTTCCATGTCCGATGAGGACCTGCGTCATGCGGAAGGTGAGGACGCCGTGTTGCCGCTCCAGCCACTCCTCAAAGAAAGGACTTACCGCCATAATTGTAACGTGCCCAATCGCATTAGACGGTAGGTTTTTCGTCAATCAAAATATTTGACTGTGGCAAAACTGACAGCAAAAGCTATCGTGTAATCGACGCCATACTCAGGTCTACGGTCCCTTGAAGCGAAAAATAATTGATGCGGCCGTTTATGTCACAGAAAAACGTATATTTCGACACTCTCAAGGGAATTAAAATTGATGGTACTCGGGATACGCTACCCGTTGACACAGAATCTTATAGCACAGACATGGAAAAAAGTCTGAAAACGGTAAATTTGTTGATACGTCACCACAAAAAAAAAATTGCAATTCGGAGAAATCTTCAAGCCTTACCCTTGTACCACACAAAATTCGCGAAAGTGAAAAGCCGTAAAACAGCGTCCATATCTAGAGTGAGGCTTTACGAACTGCGACTAACGACTGGCCGTTAAATAAATAACCATCACTTCTGAGACCGCTGACTGATTCGTGATTTCTCAGAGGAAAATGGACTTTCATTGCCTCATTGGTACTTTTATTTTAAGGACGAGAGTGAAATAAATGTTATCAAACTAATTTTTTAATAGGTTAGAGTTTTGGTTGGTTTTTAGGATTCCGTACCTCAAAAGGAAAAAACGGAACCCTTATAGGATCACTTTGTTGTAAATCCGTTCGTCAGTCTGTCTGTCTGTCAAGACCCTTTATCTCGGGAACGCGTAGAGGTATCAAGTTGAAAGTTTTAGCCATATACTCAGGTCTGCGGACCCTTAAAGCTGTGAAAATATCAAACATCTGAATTAACAAACAAAAAAGATACGGCCATTTATGCTGTAAAAAACGTTAATTTCGACACTCTCAAGAATCAAAATTAATAGGGTACTTCCCGATGACCTAGAACCTTGAAATTTGGCATGAAGCAAGGTCTCATAGCACAAGTATAGGAAAAAACTGAAAACTGTAAATCTGTTGTTACGTCACAAAAATAAAACATTTTTGCGATTTGGAAAAATCTTCGTAACTCAATTCGGGAATTGAACTGTTTTCCTAGTTATAACACGTTTGTTTGCCGTTTCAACAGGTCATGGTAAAATGGTTAAAATAAGCTCACAGAGAGTAATACTAGAGGAATTACTGCTTAGAACAATATTAGTAAGACCACTCACAGCCTAATATCGATCTTACAGCGTGCCAGTGAAATACACTTGCAAGTAATTTGTAATTTTAACATATTTTCAAGATTAACTCAAGATTTTAAAAAACTCCATGGTTAGGTAACGCCTCTTTAACAAAAAATATCGTTTTTACAATATTACCATACTTTTCTATTTCTATATAATAGATGAGTGATCATCTTGGTAACACGGCGCCATTCATCGCGGACTGCAGCTTTCCAAGTACATTCATAAACCGAACACTTTGTTGCGGCCTTGATCTGGTCTGTCCATCTCATTGGTGATCTACCACGTGGCCTGGTGCCCTCAACTTTGCCCTGCACTACGAGACGCACTATGGAGTCATTGATCACTCATCGTGATTCACAGTGATGATCACGACCACTCTGGCAAGAGTGTACCAACTGAGAAGAATGAATAGTTGAGAGGATAGTTTAGACCGGACAACATTGTACCCAAACGTAATATTAAAAAAAAATTTAATCTATGAATTCGCGAAGTATATGGTGTTCTCACATTTACATCATAAAAAGAGGCTAATCTAGAGTCTCAACTCTTCATTTTTTTTTTCTGTACTAGGACATGCCGTTTTTCTCACGATGTTTTCCTTCTCCATTTAGAAAGTAGTGGTACGTCCATACTTGTCACCAAGGTGAGATCAGATATGTAGTCATATTATGATGATATAAGCATAAGCATAATCAGCCTTTTTTTAATGTTTCCACTGCTGGGACTCAGGCCTCCTCTCTAATAGAAGGAATGGGCCATAATGCACCACGCGGGCCCAGTGCGGGTTGGTAATGTCACATGTCTTCGAATTTTTGGTTCTAGGACATGCCGGTTTCCTCACGATGTTTGATGCTGATATGAAAATTCATAATCTCCTATCAAGCTACGGCAAATCAGAAGTCATCAGATCAGGCCATTACCCCCAACATGCACTCGGCACCAATTAAACTAAAGATGCATAGTCAAATGTACCAGGAATGCAGACCACGTAGGGTCTAGACGAGTCGTTGTATGCTAATAGAACATTGTCATGCGATTTTCGGCAATCTATTCTTGTGAGTTGCGTTTGATTTGCTTGTTAAGGGATAGAAGCAGTTTTCATAAGATAAGAGATATTTGAGTGATAGCACAGTGACATGGAAGTAGACGATGGTGGCCTGCAACTTGGGGGCTCGGTTCTTGTCGTAGAACTTCACCTTCTCCAGCAGAATGTCGCGTAGTGATAGACTGGATTCAAACTTCAATTCTATCTCTTGGTAGGAGGCGTTTGTACTGGAAATTATTGATTTAAAATGATTAATAAACCCAATTAATTCCAATTGGGTTTATTAATTTTAGCCTTTCATCTATATATATAAAAGGAGAAACTGACTGACTGACATATCAACGCACAGCCGAAACTACTGGGACTAGGAGCGTGAAATTTTATACAAGGTTTCCTTTTATGACGTAGGGGAGCACTAAGAGAGGATTTTTCAAAATTCATCTCCTAAGGGGATGAAATGGGGGTCCAAAGTTTGCATGGAGATATCAACATTCACGCGGGTGAAGCCGCTGGCAGAAGCTAGTCATCATATATAGGCTTCCCCCAAGTGTCGCTACAACGATCGGAACTATGCGTTTCATATTGACATAGACACGTCTTGTTTTGACATAGACACGTCTCGTATTGACATAGACATAGTGGATTGTAAAACTGTGGACATAGTAGGGACAGGGCACGCGTGCGTTTTGTTGTTGCCATCTTTGGGAGCGGTCGTGTTACACATAATCGGTTTTGGTACATCCGGATTTAAAAAAAAAAAAAAAAACTTGATGACCTAAACTAGTGACTCGCCCCGGCTTCACTCGGGTGCCAATAATTTAGGTGCCTACACAATCCTTATTTATTAGCTACGAAACCATCTGTGTGTGCTTCAGCAAACATTGCTGATGTGCTACAGAAACGGGGAAGCCGCAACAGTGCCATGAACGCGCCGCGTCTGCTTAGACCTAGGGCCTTACTGAGCTAGCAAGAAAGAGGAATGGAGTAAACAGATATGAGTAAGAACGTTACAAATATTATAGAAAGATAGATGAAATGGTTAATGATCAGGGCTCTTACCATGGCTTTGATAAAATGCCAGGCGTGCGAGCCAGAAAAAGAATAAAGCTATACCCTTTTATTATTGTGAACGTGAGGACTATGTTGATTGTTTGTTTTTCCTTTTCAGTAATTTTAACGTATACTTAAATAAATAAATAAATAAATAAATAAATAATATTCCACAACTATCACACAGCGCTGTCTAGTCTCAAGCTAAGCAGAGCTTGTGTTATGAGTACTAGACAACTGATAAACATACTTATATATTTCTAAATACATACATATTATAGATAAATTACACCCAGACACAGAACAAATGATCATGGTCATCACACAAATATTTGTCCTGGGTGGGAATCGAACCCACGACCTCTGGCATAGCAGTCAGGGCCACTAACTACTAGACCAACAGGCCAGTCAAGTATGTCTGGCAATTTGAGTATTTTCTGCGGCCTACCCAAATGTCCTTTCTTTGGTATTGTTCGTCAAGTCGTTGAGCTCTTTAGTAGTCCTGAGTTGAGCTTTGCGAATACTGACAAATGCTTGCACTGACTGGACAGGTCCACTCAAATCTGTATGGTTCTTTCTTCAAAAGACCATCGCAGACAAATCTGCATGGTTCTCATGTGATTTGACCATTACATATTTACTGTATGGACTTTAAAAGAGACTTTGACCCCTGAGTTTGTTTCGGTGTTTCTTCTTAGGGTAGTCAGCTAGGAAACACCGGCCTCATCTAGTTGTAAATGACGTGTAAAAGTGTTTTATAAACCTATTTGCAGAATAAATATCATTTATCATACACCCTATAAAGCTCCATCTCTTTAACAGTTCAATTTAGGTCGTCAAATGGATCGCGTTAAGAGGTCGTGGTAGGGCCTTAGGTCCATTTAATATCATGTGGCATTGAGGGGTATCTGCATATGTAACTAGGCATACTTAGTGCTTTTTTAAATATGCATTAAATTATTTTGCATATAACAACACCGCTCTTTGTTGTATTGTTCGATGTTGGATGCCATTGTACCATTATAATGGCAACAGATACCATCTCGACAAGATTTGGGTACTAAGTTGATTTAGTGTTCCTCGATTTCCATCGTTCTGCAAGACCTTCTTCCCTGAGTTATCTCTTAGGCTAACTGATGGCAAAACTATGCAACCGAATTCATCATCATTATAGACGTAGCTACGGCCGTATCAACGATAAGGGGCCCCCAGATTTCAAAGGCCCCAAATTATAGAAACTTGTATTAAGTATAGAAACTCGTAAAATGTTGTCCATTAACTGAAATCCTTAAATTGGCCTGAAAAGACCATTCGGTGCTAGTTGAACCTATTTCATGAAAAAACAATATCCCTTTTAAGCTTTGCCGCAGTTGGGTAAAAAAGAGGCTCCGCTTTTAACTATACGGGGGCCCCGCATGGTAAAAACGGATCATCGTCATTTTAACCGAAAGACATCTAAAACCAAGCCACTTTTTTTTTAAGGTGGGAAATCTTCCAATGACATCTCCTGCCCTTTTGGGTCAGACTTTTGCTTTTGCGGGACTTGACTAAAACCCGCTACTGTTCCTTCTTTGCCCTCTTTCCAGGGCGCCGGGGTTCTCTTTCTCATCACTCATGGCCCCAGTAGGCTTCGACCCTGCTGGGCCCCAACGGTTGCGGACATCTCCTTGAGGCGCGCGTGGAACACTACGCGCCGTCGACGACTTAGGCTCGGTCCGGACAGTTACCTGACGGTTGGACGGCGAGCTACCCATTGCTCGCCGTCCGTAAGACTAAGCCACTTGGGAGAAGGCTATAGTCACGTTTCGCCATATTAACCGGTCTTTTAAGTCTCGTATTCAATGGTTTTCCTCTACCTTCACCAAGTCATCGATCTTGTCAACGGTGGCCAAAACTGTGGTGGCCCCATCATTCATACGCATTCTACAAGCAATGTTCCATGCCCAATGCTACTTAAGTTTGAAACGTTATCGAAAGTGTCAAGCAAGGCGGCTATTATAGAAACACCGACTTCCGAAATTAAATTTATTTTGCACTTTTCAGTGTTTTTTTTCACATTGGTTGTTTTTTTTTTAGTGTAAAAAGTTTTGTTTTCAAGTGATGTAGATACCCATACGTACATCCATTGCCATTTCCATACATAATATGATGATAATAATGAATTATGTTATGATGAATTGATTGAATTATTATTTGCCTAGATAATTCTGTTACCTGCGTGAATGTATAGGTAGGTACTGAGAATAGTAGGGCCTAAGCTCAGGGGCGTAGCAACCACTGTATCAGCCGTAATATGGGGCCCTGACAGGAGCCCTGACGTAGCCACTGGACATCTCCGCCATGGCCTATTGCGTCACAGTCTCATTGTCTCTGTGCTGCCAGTTCTGTGTGTTAGGTTTGACTTAATTTGAAAAAAAAAAAACTCAATAATATTTTATGCAGTTCAGAAATCAGAAACGTTTATTTCGAATAGACCAATTACAGGCACTTTTGAATTGTCAAAATGTCGGTCAGTCAAAAAAAACGAGTGAAGCTAAATTGCACGTTCCAAAGCGAAGACCTTTAGGGAGAAGAACATGCAAGAAAATCCATGGACACGCTCTTAAATCATATAATGAGTTACATAAATCTTGTTGTACATATTTCTTGTCGCTTCTATTATGTGAGCACAATGTAGATAAGTAACAATAATAAAAAAAAAACTAATTAAAAAATAGAAATTGAATTAAGCCACTGGCAGCTAAGAGTTCCACTTTGGGACTAGCTTCGCCAATAGCCAAGCTGTTGTCTTTAGCCGTACCTAACCGCCGTTTATACTTAATCATCATCAGACGTGCAAGCTAATTAAACTGAAATTCTACGTAGTTAGTTGAAATTCTAGTTGTCTTCTCCTTAACAAAGGCTAAGCCCCAGGCGATGCACAAACTCACATAGAATGGTATGCCTAATGGTCTAGACTACCTATTGTAATGTCTAGGATGCCTTTTTAAAAGTCAGTGCTGCAGCGGTGACGAAATCAGACAATCGCTGAATAATGTCTGCGTCTGGGTTTAGTTTGGTGCATAATTATCTAGCCTGGTTTATTCGGCAGACTGGAAAGTAGGCAAAAACGATGAATAAAATCATCATCATCATAATTTCAGCACAAAGACGTCCACTGTTTGACATAGGCCTCCCCCAAGTGTCGTCACAATGAACGGTCCTGTGCGTCTCGCATCAATCGGATTCCCGCAACGGCTGCAACCCTTATCAGGTTATCGGTCCAGCTTGTAGGAGGGTTTCTAACACTGCGTCTTCCGGTACGCGGTCGATGAATAAAATAAGTTGGATTATTTTTGACTTTAGTATCATTCCGGAAGCAGAAGCATCTTTTGCTCCAATTCGTAGATTAATGACATTACATTATATTACTCACCTATTTAATTTAATTCAATCTGACATAATTTATTTAATTGATTGATTTATTTTATTGATTCTATTTTCTTTGTTTTCGTTTTGTACCTTGTTATTATTTATTAAATTTGAATGAAAAATTGATTCAAAATATAAATAATATTAGTTTACTAAATTCTGTTAGTGCTGTGCACACCAAGTGAAGAATTCGCTGTGATAATTGTTTATTGATAAGGTATTCTTTCGTAATTTTTTTTTTACGAACTGTTCATTGGAGTGCCGTAATAAATTAATTAAAAAATCCCGGTGATTCTAAACATATGAAACCATAAAACTAACCTTGACTGGCCTGTTGGTCTAGTGGTTAGTGGCCCTGACTGCTATGCCGAAGGTCGTGGGTTCGATTCCCACCCAGGACAAATGTTTGTGTGATGAGCACGATCATTTGTTCTGTGTCTGGGTGTAATTTATCTATATATGTATGTATTTAGAAATATATAAGTATGTTTATCAGTTGTCTAGTACCCATAACACAAGCTCTGCTTAGCTTGGGACTAGAAGGCGTTGTGTGATAGTTGTGGAATATTATAACCAATGTTATATTCAGGGGACTTAAGTACCTTGCCATGTTTAAAATGTCAGTCGTACGAGCAAAAAAGAGGGATGGAGCTATACACCCTATATAGTTCCATCCCTTTAACAGTTCAGTTTAGGTCCTAAAATGGATCGCGTTAAGAGATCGTAGTAGCACTGCAGGTCTCAGCAAAACTGTCAGTGTATTGTTTTTTTTTTGCGTTGGGACATTATCAAAAAACTCTCTATCTGGGTGGTGCGAGAGGGTGTGTCAGACTTTTACTGAATAAATCTACCTGTGTTAATTCTATTCTGTGTTCAGTTAATTTAGGAAATCCCAAAACCCTATAAATCAGTAATTGTATTGAAATCAAAAAGGAGAAATACCAGCCCCCCTAGCCAAGTTACAACCGTTTCGTTTCAATTCTCTTTTCGTTGATCGCCTCGAGTCGGCCACGCCTCTTATGCCTTTGTTCTGACCACGTGACTGAGCGTTGAGATGACGTCAGAAAATTAATATTGCTTATAGTTTACCAACCAAAACCCGATTTGCAGCCGAAGCCGAAACCGTAACCGAATGTTCGGCTCTCCTTCCGGTTTCGGCCAGAAAAGTGACAAGATTTAAAAATAATATTTCGGTACAGTTAGGTATTCCTAACTATATTTCGATATAGTTATGATTAATAAATATGAAATAATAATAATATCATTTATTTGGATTAAATGTGGTAAGTACAAAAGATGTTTTATATAAAGGAGACTAAGTGCAAAGACACATTTCGCCATTTAGTGATGGCATACAAATATTTAGTCAAATATGTAGTTACCTACCTATAAACAATCCTTATTGGATTGGTTAATATTATACGAAAAAAGGACGACACATATATACTCACGAGTCAGTCAATTCTTTAGATAGGTATCTACACATCCGTCAGTTCGGCCGGCTTAAATCAGACTTTTTGGCCAAAACCGGCCGAAACTAGAAATGAAACTTCGGTAGGTCTCTAATTGTATACATTCGGATTGTACCTATATGGATGGTATAACCTGTCGGACTATGGATCTATTCATATCAGGATTGTACCAGTACGTATTCTTTATGGACCCTGATCAGTCTCTTAGCATTACGACTTGATAAAAATAAACCTTTTCGTATCAATTAAATAACTTTAATTTCTGTACATTTTTGTACCTTTAAAATCCATCGATTTTTCAAACAATATAATTCACATTAAACACACTATCACTTATATTTTATGGCACAAAATTCTTAGCCAATAAGTCTCGGATGCATAGGAACTCGATCAAATTGTTCTTGATCCCAAGGGAACCCGCTCGGTGGTATAAGTGGTATCTTAGGCACTTCAAAGTCAGGTCCTGGCAATCTAAGATCCCTTGCAATACGCCATCTGTTACCATTAGCCATCCAATTCTTAAAGGTTTTTGTAGGATGTATGTCAGGTCCTCGGTAGACCTTAGGACTGCTCAAACTTCGGGCAGTTCTGGTATGAAGATTGAACTTTACATCGTCCCCGATTGAACGAAAAATCGGATGATCAGCAGTCGAAGGCGTCTTTGGCACATCTCCTTCGTACGTGTAAGGTGGTGGATCATAAATTCCTCTTGGAACCCTTTGGCGTTGCAGCGAAAATGGCAGTTTCTTCGGCAAAGGAGGTGGTCGGCAGGTCGGACGCTGGATAAAATCACCTGTTGATGATTCAATCACAAATGCTGCTATAATAGCTAGTATTAATGTAGGTTTCCACATTTTGAATAAGTTTTCTTCAAGTGATATCTTAGTTGGCTTCCATGAGTATTTATATCGGGCTTATAAGGAAACTTAGCAATTTTATTACCTCATAGAATCGTTTAGTGAGAAAAGGGAATAACCTATCACGGTACTGTTTGTTTATGTTTTTGTATCCGCGTGTGTCATTCTATTGATGATGAATCGTGAGTAAAGCTATCACGCTTGTTAATTACTTACATACTTTGTGCATAGAGGTTTGAAATCCTAAAAATATTTTACTGTTAATGCATTTACTCTATGAAAAGTTCCTAATAGATCTCTTCCTAGTGCCTTGTTTGATTTTGTTTCCTACATAGTTTTATTTAACCTCCGTGAGTGTGATCGTGGCATCACCGAGGGCCCTAACAGAATACAAGCGCTGCGTTATTTATCGTTTTAAATATCGCAGCATATGCTGAGTTAGGCGCTTTTTTGGCCTTGCACAGATTTTAAAGTTATTCTTTTCATACGTTTTTTTATTTAATTCATATAAACCAGTGCTTGACTGCGATCCCACCACTCACACACAAACTTTTCATTTTTTTTTTCTTGAAATATTTTTTGTAATTCTACTGTATGTGTAAGGTACGAATAAACGTTTTTTCTTTCTTTCTTTTATACTAGCTGGTTCCACACCAAATTAGTTACCCATTAAGTTAAGAGAAAATTCTTCTGAAGACAAATTCTTTTGCATAAACTTAACTAGCTTCTGCCAGTTGCTTGAACCACGTGAAGGTAAAAAAATATACCAAGGGAACATTCTCCCAGGATAAAAACCAGGCAAGTGCGAGTCGGACTCGCGTAGAGAGGGTTCCGTAGAAACTTACACATGAAAACAGTTCACCGAGTTACGAAGATTTTTCCGAATCGCAAGAAAAGTTATTTTTTTGTGACGTAACTACAAATTTGCAGATTTCAGATTTTTTTTTATACTTGTGCTGTGAGACCTTACTTTATGTTAAATTTTAGGACTCTAGGTCAACGGGAAGTACCCTATGATGATGAAAGTGTCAAAATACACGTTTTTTTGCGACATAAACGGCCGTATCTTTTTTTTTTCGTTAACTCTAAAGTTTGATTTTTTCACATCGCATCGCGTCATTTTCAATGTTAATATAGGTACTTAATGTTAAGGATTAATGAAATAAGAAAACCTGTAACATTTTGAACATTTTAATTAAAACTAAAATAATGACTAGAGGTCTCATACAATCAAACTAACAATTAATTATAACTATTCCTCAATCAGATCCAATTAACTAAATTTAATAACTTAGATGTCCTTATCATTATGATAACACTAAGTATTGCTAAAGCCAACAAAATTGGCTTTTACAAGAGTTTACTTAGAAAATATGGTAAACAAGGCATACATGCTCCAGCCCTGCGTTCAAAAATAACCAGAGTAGGGTAGAGTCGCTACTCTAACCGTTCAAAAATGCTTCGAGTTGCAACCCAGGGTCGTTCTTTTATTACTCGAGTAGCTTACCTTAGAGTTAAATGAACTAACTCTAACTCCGAGCAGGGTAGGTTGGTGTAAGCGGCTAGAATGACAGTTGCATGGCATTGACAATTGAACTCTACGTTCGCGTTCAAAAATGCGAGCGTAGAGTATGTAAACTGATGAAGTCATTGGAGTTAACTCTACCCTCATTTTTAAAAATTAAAACACGCATTTAAAATTTGTTTATAAGTATGACGGCAATTTAAACTATACAACGCAAGTTTAACTTGCAATGTATAGTTTATGTAATTTTTAAATGGGTGTCTTAGTTTTGCATGTGACATGTATGACTGGTTCATCTTACAAAAACTTAGGCCCTTAAAGTTCTTAAGGGCCTATTACACTACTCGATATTCAGACAGTCTTAGTCGATGTCGCGTAGTGTAATAAGAGTTAGACCAGTTTTACTCGAAACAAAAAATAAGACAGTCTGAATATCGTGTGCTGAATAACGCTTAGTGTAATAGGCCCTTTAGAACACAATAAGGGCAATAGTACATCTAGCGTGGCGCAGCGCAGCGCGAATGTCTTTTTGTCAGACAAGTTTTGTGTCCTATAAAATATAGTGGAAATTACATTAAGCTGGGACGCGTAACCCTGTCCGCTTAGATGCGATCTCGGGCTTATGGAAATATTTTATTTCAGTTTGGTGAATGCACACTTATCCGAGTCGATCGCGTCGAACGAATGGAAAGAAATTAATTTTAGAAAATCGATAATCATATGAAACCCCGCATATCTAACCGCGTCGAATTAACCGAATCTGGAAGGACAGCGGCACCCCTAGCCAAGTTGATAATCTGCAATCGTTAACGCTAGCGAAATGTATGGGAATGACATTATCTCAACGTTAAGTCACGTGGTCAGAACAAACGAATAGAAAATTCGTAGGCAAGTTCACATCGTTCAAAAAGATATAATGAATTGTTATCGTTTCTACAATGTTCAACGCTACTTCCTTTGTTATTGTAGAACGACATTATAGAACGAGCGGCCGACTCAGACGCGTCAATATGGCTACCAACTTATAGTTTTCTACAATTGCTGACACCGAGGCGTTACCGATTGGAGAACGGAATTCGACATGAAACGGTTGTAACTTGGCTAGGGGGGCTGATTAAAGAATTCCAAAATTCTTTTATTTCGATTCGTTTGACGCGTTCAGCTCGGATAAGTGTGCGTTTTGGCCTCGACTTACGAGTTGTAGGTCACGGGTTCAAACCCAGCCAGAACTTATTTTGCGTGTTACATTAATTTCAAAAATCACCACTGCTCTCAAAACGGTAGAGGAGGAAACCGGCATGTCTTAGAAACAACAAAAGTTCGATGACGTTTTTTTTTAGGTGGGATAATCATCTTATGACAAATCCCGCTCTTGGGCGGAGCGAGAAATAGTCTTCGTCCCAGGCAATCAATCCGCACTGGGCTCGCATGCTAGATTACGACCCATTCCCTCTCCCAGAGCCTAGATCATCTTGCTCTAGACTCTAGATTCTACACACGTACCACGAAGACTGCTTTGAAACAGCGTCTAGAAGGACTTTGTTTTTTAAAAGGAGTTGGGATAGGCCATTACCCACCAGTTGAACAGCAAGGGCTAGGGAAAAAATGCTATGCATAAATAAGCTCAGCCCTGACGAAAATATTGCCGGCGCAGTGGATGAGCGATAGGCTGCTGCGCTGCGTGTCATCGGTTCGATTCCAGCACGGAACAAATATTTGTATGTGCCTGCAGATAGTTGTTACGGGTCTGGGTGTTTTGTGTATGTGAATTTACATGGTTATGAATGCACCCACGATATAGGAGTAATCTTATCTATATATAAAAAAGGAGAAACTGACTGACTGACATATCAACGCACAGCCGGAACTACTTGGACTAGGAGCGTCAAATTTGGTAAAAAGTTTCCTTTCATTACGTAGGCGAGCACTAAGAGAGGATTTTCGAAAAATTCACCCCCTAAAGGGATGAAACGGGGGTCCAATGTCTGTATAGAGAAACCTACTTTTACGCGGGTGAAACCGCGGGCAGAAGCTAGTACAATATAAAAATGAATAGCTGTTCGTTAGTCTTACTAAAACTCGAGAACGGCTGGACCGATTTGGCCAATTTTAGTCTTGAAATATTCGTGATAGTCCAGGAAAGTTTTAAACGGTGAGAAATTATGGAAAAATTCAGGAAAAAAAAAATACTGAATACAACGCCATCTCTAATTAAAATGTCATTTTCGTATGGATTATGCTGGTTCTGGTAATACCTGTAGATGGCGTTATCTTTTGACAGTTTAACTAAAATGTATTAACATTCATTGACTATTAGGCGGTACGGAGTTCACCGGATCACCTAGTTAACAATAAAAAAAAAAAACAAATTATAGTACACAAAATGCCCATTCTTCTTAAAACTAGACGACATCTCAAATAATTCCTAAATATCATTTCACACGCACTTTAATTTAGGCAATCATTTAGGTCCTGCCTTCTATTAATAAAAACAATAAAGTTTTTAAACTGCTTCCAACAATTGACGATCACAAAAAAGTGGACCAATATACGACATTGAGTATAAAGAACGAAAATGGGAAAAAGAAGCGAGAGAACCGATCTATGTATACAGCTGTCTCCCTCCCGTTGCAGAAGGTCTCGTACTGTGGAATGGATGCTGAAGTGCTGGCACGAGGGTCGACCGTGGTCGGAAAAATGTGCTGGAAAGAAATAATAATATTAATGTTTTATTTAAATTCAGAAATACAAGTAACTACCTAATTATAGAAAAATAAACTCTAAAGCTTACATAGTAAAGTCCAAATTCCGTTGCAATACAAATTATAGTCTTTTTGATACAAATAGTCACATAAACCAACTCAAAATACACACCGCTATAGTCGATAGAATTAAAGATCACGTGAACATCAGAATGACGAGTGTACGTCAAAAAACAGTGATTCTATACACATGAAAGCAATGTCAGGAATGTGCGTAAAATTTAATTCAATTTTTACAAAACTAGAGTTAGTTAAAAAACTTACTGAGCCGCCAGTTTGATATCAGAATGGTGGGTGTATTTTAAATCTAAGCTAATTACTTACCATCTAAGTATGAAACCACTAGCGTAGCAATGTTCCGGCAATGTGCTCGAACGTACCAAAAGCAGAATCAGTTGCGGCGAAAGGTTTAAAAGTAATTTTAAAAATAAAAAATCTAAATTTAAACGCCTGCTTATTTTATACTAGCAATCACGACCAAACCTATAGATGGACATACACCACAGGCGTTTCCTTCAGTGAAATACAAATGAAATAACTATTTCCACATTTTCTTGTTATTATTAAATAACACGTATAATTGTATACATATTTAACGTATTTTAGAACCAAAACATAAATACTTCGGATAGGATTTTTCATTTTCTCTTTTGTGAAATACTTGTATAATACTTTACGACATTTGTTACACTATTCATTTAAGTACTTAATACTGTTCATATAAGCATATCCTGTTCAATAAATTAAAATGAAAGAGGTGGAAAACATAAATCACTTAGGCGACGCCTGTGGTGTAAATGTTTTTCTATACGTTTGGTCGTGATTGCTAGTTTGTCTTAAATGTCGTAAAGTATTATACAAGTATTTCACAAAAGAGAAAATGAACAATCCTATCCGAAGTATTTATGTTTTGGTTCTAAAATACGTTAAATATGTATACAATTATACGTGTTATTTAATAATAACAAGAAAATGTGGAAATAGTTATTTCATTTGTATTTCACTGAAGGAAACGCCTCTGGTGTATGTCCATCTATAGGTTTGGTCGTGATTGCTAGTATAAAATAAGCAGGCGTTTAAATCAAGAATTTTTATTTTCAAAAATAATTTTAAACCTTTCGCCGCAACTGATTCTGCTTTTGGTACGTTCGAGCACATTGCCGGAACATTGCTACGCTAGTGTTTTCATACTTAGATGGTAAGTAATTTGCTTAGATTAAAAATACATCCGTCATTCTGATATCAGAATGGCGGCTCACTAAGTTTTTTAATTAACTCTAGTTTAATAAAAGCACATTGTTTTAAATTTTACGCACATTCCTCACATTGCTAGAACATTGCTTTCATGATATATCATGTTTTCATTAGAAAACTATTAATAGAATCACTGTTTTCTGACGTACACTCGTCATTCTGATGTTCACAAGATCACCAATGATGTTTGAAGCAATACAACCTACCAGCACACACTCATAGCTCAGCACTTTGGCTTTCGTGCATTTTAGTGATCCCACCTGATGGTAAGCAGTCATGCAATCACTGATGGTGAGCCGCACTAGTTTATTAAGAGCCTATTCACTCTAGCCTTGAAGGCACCTAAATTATAGTTGGACGGGAAGACCGCAGCAGGCAAAGTAATTATTAAAGTAAGTACGTATTCGGCCGTCGTCGATTGCGTAACTCAAACCATACCAAAACCATTCAAACCATATTTTATATTTAGTCGTCTAAACCATCAACTAACGTATCATTTAAACCAGACTATTGATCGAGATCCAAAATCAAACCATCATTTCAGCCGAAAGACGACCACTGTTGGACTTTATGTCCAACAGTGGACGTCTTTGCTCACCCAATTGACGAAACAATGAACGGTCCTGTGTATCTCGCATCCATCGGATTCCCTCAACTCTTACCAGGTCATCGGTCCACCTTGTAGGAGGCCTTCCAACGCTGCGTCTTCCGGAACGCGGTCACCACTTCAGAATCTTTCGCCCCTAAAGGCCATCTGTTCTGCGATCAATGTGCCCTACTCATTACCACTTAAGTCAAACCATCAAAAAACCAAAATATCAAGTAATCCAGAAAGTTGGTATGTCCATAATCAGCCTTACAACCCACTTGTTGTTGTTCCCACTGCTGAGACTCAGGCCTTCTCTCTAGGAGAGGGAATGGGCCGTAATCCACCACGCGGGCCCAGTGCGGATTGGTGAATGTCACATGTCTTCGAATTTTTGATTCTAGGACATGCCGGTTTCCTTACGATGTTTTCATTCACCGTTTTGAGAGCAGTGGTGATGAAATAAATTACACAAAGTAATTCGCCTGGCTGAGTTTGAACCCGCAACCTACAACTCGTAAGTCGGAGCCATTGCCACTCGGCCACCATAAATTTGTAATTGTGAGTTGCAGCGACGTTCACGAAATAACTGTTTTCTTCTCAACGTGATATGTTCATGCATATATATACGAGATGATGTTCCTGAGATATCCTTTTGTTCGATCCAGCCCGTCCCTTGCTGCCCCCCCTCCCCCCCCCCCCCCCCCCCGACGCCCTAAGCCGAGGTCCGTACCCCACAGGGGGTGCCCTTAGCGTGTAATCGCTTAGTTTTTAAGTTTAGTTAAGTAAGACCTGGCTGGAGGCTTTGATTCTTGAATCGAGGCCGCCACAGGCAAGTCCGGTAAGCAGCCGACAACCTCCCAGGTTGATCTGCGAGAGGCCACACACAAAAAAAAAAAAACTGAGATATCCAGTTTATCGGACGTTAGTCCCTTACATAAACGGAAGGCGCTGAGAACATTGTCACGCAATATAAGTGAGGCTAAGTACAATAAAGGTAATTTTGAGTTTTTTTCCACAGTTTTAACTTTACTAAAACTCTGTAATAGGTAAGTCGATCACTATGAAAATCACACAGTTCAATAGGTAACTAAGTTAACAGTATATTATTGCTACAATGTCCACTTTTACCACTCTTCTTATTTAAAAACTGAGACGCAAAAATAACAACGTTCCGTCTTTACCAAAGGCGTACGACGATGTGATTGATTTTGATTTCGATGATTTTGAAATCCTGAAATTTTTGTACTTTACACGGCGTAAACGGAAATTCATAATAACAATGGGCCCGCCATTATGACGCGTCATAATGGCGGGGCCGAAACTATAACGAGTTTCATCATTCCGTTCAAATTAATATTTAGTAACTGATTTTATAATCCAACTAGCTTCTGCCAGCGGTTTCACCCGCGTAAAAGTAGGTTCCTTCATACAAACTTCCAACCCCCGTTTTACCCCCTTAGGGTTGGAGTTTCATAAAATCCGTTCTTAGCGGATGTCTACACCCTATAAGGAACCTACCTGCCAAATTTTAAGTTTGTAGGTGTTATAGTTTCTGAGATATCGTGATTAATCTGTGAATGGTATTTCCCTTTTATATTTATATTTTACTCGTAGATTAGTAGTTTTGTTGACATTATTGACATTTTCTGCGCCTGAATAACCAACCTAACCTTCGTGCATCCAAAAACATGCTCCTTAATATTCCCTCTCACCGTACTGGCTTTATGTCCAATTCATACGCTGTTTCCACCATAAAACTCTGGAATGTGCTTCCCCTTGACATCAAAAAATCTGAAAGTAAATTTTCCTTCAAGCGTAAGATTCGGAACTACTACTTGAAGTCCTCTCAACTGTAGTTTGGTCTTCGTCAGAATTATTATTGAGTTTTCTTAATGATTTGATATTTTTCATAGTATTTATTAGTTTATAATTTTAGCATATATATGTATTTTATTATTATAAATAACTTATTTTTTATTTTATTTGTTCTTTTTAAAATATCTGTTATTTATTTATTGTGCAAACCTACCACATTATTTTCTTTTTAACCCAAAGGTTGACTGGTAGAGAATGCCTTGTTGCATTAAGTCCGCCTATGTACCACTACTGTACATGAAGTATAAATAAATAAATAAATAAATAATAATTTAACGAGCAAAATTACTTCAAGTAAAAAGTGGCAGTTTGTGTTTATCAAATATTTACAATTTTGGAGGTATTCTCGCAACAGAGAGTAGTCTCGCAAACCTCTATTGAAAAGGGAGGATCCTCCGACCAGACGAGTGTAATGTCTGGTGGGCAACTGCGCGGTAAATGATTTCGGGCTGTTCTATATGTTCTAATCGCGTGGAGAACTTTAACTGCGCGATGCAGGATAAGTTCTAATGTGATGTCATAGATGTCGCTACAAAATCTATATAAAAATTATCTTCCAAACTAGCGAAAATCCACACAGCATTTAAACTAACAAAATAAACCTTGAAAGCGTCCAAGTCCCGGGACAGGTCCTCATCAGAGTACCCCTTCATAGCCTTAGTGGCCACCGGACCCATATAGTTGTTGACCACGGCAAACTCAAAGAGTGAGAGGAAAACGAAGACTGAACAAGACGACATCCACACGTCTATGGCTTTTACGTAGGAAACTGGTGGTAGACTTTGTTGTGATTGCGTGTTTTGAGTTGCTGCGGACAAAAATAAGTATGATTAACAAAGGATGGTTGTCAGGAAAGTCGAACAGAGTTAGTTTAGCTGAGCTTTTTAGATATATTTTTTTTTCATGAGCTTTTAGATAGGGATATCATCAAATGGCTCCTTCTGCTCTGGGTGGAGCGAAAAGGCGTGCCAGACTTTTCAGACCCACCAGTGTTCCTTCAGGTTCCTTTTGCAGTTCAGGGTCGCGGTAACATTGTCGAAGCCGTTCTCGAAAGCCGTCAAAGCCACTACTCAATTCTTCCAGATCAGAATTTGTCTCAGGGGTGCTCTGCACCAACTGTTTATTTCTCATGGGTGCTCGAGCCCCCGAGCACCCACGGAGTAGGCGCCCCTGGTCTGTGGTGCCAAAAATCTACTGCAAATCCAAAACTTACCTTTTTTTGAAGTGAAAAATCAACGAATAACTTCTCCGTTTTCGCTTCAAGAAATATTATATTAATTACATGCTTCAAATTAGACATAGTTACACCTACTTGTTTTGAACACAAAATAAGTCCTGAATTTCTATTCTGAGGTTATCTGAGACCATGTAACTGTGTCTCCCTTTTTCTTGGGGTGGGATCATCATCATCTTCATTGCAGCCGAAAGACGTCCACCGTTGGCCATAAGCCTCCCCTAAGCAACGACCGGTCCTGTGCGTCTCGTATCCATCGGCTTCTAGCGACCCTGACCAGGTCATCGGTCCACCTTGTGGGAGGCCTTCCAACGCTGCGTCTTCCGGCACGCGGATGTGTGAGGTAGGATAGCATAAAATAATTACTGCCGCTCTGGGTGGAGTAAGACGGAGCATCAGACTTTTACTGTCTAAAACCCACCTGTGTTTCTTCAGTTGCCCTTTGTATTCTAGGGCCACAGTGACTCTTACAAAGAATTTCGAAGTGCATCCAACTCTTACCTAAAGTGAGCAACGAGGTGACCCCTAACGTGACTCTGGCAGGGATGGCCTCAGGTTTGATCCAGAAGGAGATCCAAGACATGACGACGATGAGCGCCGAGGGGATGTACGTGTGGAACAGGTGATAGCCGAGCCGGCGACGTAGGTTGAACACCACGGCTAGACAGGTGAAGTTACCTGGGTAAGAGAATACATATGAAAAGTATTTGGATCTATGATCGTCAAGGAAGATGTATCGTTTCCACCACCAGGAAAACGCTGATGCATTCCTGGAGTTCACCATTGTTGATTCTGGCTACCAGAAGTTAGGTTAGTATGCTACTAGAGACTTCGGTCCCCATTAATAAATAGTGTTTTGAATCAAAATGAAAGATGATATATAATTATTACAAGTATTATAATAATACATAGACAAACAAGCCAGTTCGTTTTAAGGTATCTATCGTAACCGTCAGTTCAAAGACGCTAGTTTCGGTCAAGCCGAACATTAGACCCCTTTTTGGTCGAAACCGAAACTCCAGCCGACTGCCGAAACCAATTTTTTGGCCGAAACTGACCCAAATCAGGAAGGATTTGGGTCCGCCCTCGGTCAGTCTTTATTTATTATTCCTAAACATTACCAAAATTTCAGATTTCACCAGCAAAGAATATTATGTTGATAAAAATATTATCTTACCTGTAGAGTACTCAATGGTACAATCAGAAGTATAGTTGTTGGAAATGTCGAGCTGCGGCAGTTCGATGTCCGGGTTGACCACCAGCGGGTCTGTCAAGTTCCAGATGAATACCAGGTCGTGCACCGTGTGAGACACTGGGAAAGCATTAAGATAATATTATAGCAATGTCCAATTACTAATACAAAAGGAGTACTTAAACTAATAGCAATTAAATTGTGCTTACTATCCACGGACGTGTACCTGAATGCGTATTCGTCATTATCAGTGATGTAACGGAAGCGAAAAGGAAAACATGTCAAAAGTTAATCTTTAAGGAAGCGGTAGCGGAAACGGAAGCGGAAGTGTTAATACTATGAAGAAAAAGCACGTTTGTGTACCGCCACCCCCCCGCGCTTCTTCTGATGTGTCCAGACGTCCACGCGCCCTCCTCTCCCATTCTCCTCGCTGTATTCTTCCGTTTAAATTTCTGTTATAAATTTTGCGGAAGCAGAAGCGGAAACAGAAGTGAAAAAGTTTGCGGAACTTCTGCAGAAGCGGAAGCAGCTTAGAGTTCTATTGGAACACTAGTCATTATACACTTGGCAGTACATATGCTCACAGTTTACATACAAAACTAAGAAAGTCTGTCGACGGAGCGGCTGCTGTATGCAGGCTTGACGACTGCCGTACCGCATGTAGTACGACGGGGCCCGGGGCATACATACTTTGTTCTGTCTGGGTGTAATTTATCTATTTATGTGTGTATTTAGAAATATATAAGTATGTTTATCAGTTGTCTAGTACCCATAACACAAGCTCTGCTTAGCTTGGGACTAGACGGCTTTGTGTGATAGTTGTGGAATATTATTATTATTATTATTTATCCAACGCAGCCCAGCGCAGCCCAGCGAAAGCACGTTTTTTACAATAATAAAAAACGTGCTTTCGCTGGGCTGCGTTAGAGATACACAGCACACACTGGCGCAACACAACAGGCCAGAAGCATGCAAAGCTATTTCTAAATGACATAGATAAGGCCTGGACCCAATAACTATGGAGGTACAGCAGATCACAGCTCCAAACAATCACAGGAGTCCTCACGGGGCACTATACCACCAACAAACAGCTCCACAACATGGGACTAGCTAAGTAACATAGACTAGGACCCGTCTTGCAGGATCTGTGGAAATGCAGAGGAGACTATGTTACACTTGCAGTGCAACTGTGCAGCACTAAGCTCCAAAAAACTAGGGTATCTGGACCAACCATTCCCAAGACCAGAGGACTACAGGCTCAGACCCATCAAGGCCATACTGGGACTCGTGAAAGAGGTGCACGGAGAGCTAGAGGTTGAGTAGACAGGAGGGGCATAGCACAAAGGGTCCAGAAGGGTCGAAGTGCTCTGGCCTAGGGCCAGCCCCACAATAAGATAAGATTGTTGTAGCCAAAAATGGCGGGAACGTCTTCGTCGCCCGACGGTATTGTCATCAATGAGTCAAAACGTACGCGTGTAATACGCCTCGTGGACAGGGTTCTGTACGCTGTGCTGGTCAAGCTGTCTGGCATATTTTAAAACGTCTATGAAGCTACGCGTCCGTGGACAGCAGACCTTAATGTCGTAGTGATGCAGCAACTGGATTTAGAAGCACAGAATATTCTGAAACGGATGCACTGGACGCAAGGTAATTAATAATTAACTGCTCTTACCAATGTTAAGAGCTTTGTTAGAATAGGCGGTGCGGTGCAGTAATCTATCATCATCATCATTTCAGCCGAAAGACATCCAATGCTGGACATAGGCCTCCCCCAAGTATCGCTACAATGAACGGTTCTGTGCGTCTCGCATCCATCGGACTCCCGCAACCGTTACCAAGTCATCAGTCCACCTTGTAGGAGGCCTTCCAACGCTACGTCTTCCGGTACGTGGTCACCATTCCAGAACCTTCCGGCCCCAACGGCCATCCGTTCTGCGAGCGATGTGCCCTGCCCATTGCCACTTAAGTTTGGCGATTCTTCGTGCTATGTCGGTGACCTTGGTTCTCCTGCGGATATCCTCATTCCTGATTCGATCACGCAAGGAAACTCCGAGTCCTTTCCATTGCCCTTTGGGTGACTTTAAGTCTTCTGATGAAGTAAGTAATCTATACTAATGTTATTAAACAGGAAAGTTTTTTTTAATTTGTAACAATTAAACCCAAAACTTACTGGATCGATTTCAAAAATTCTTTTACCGGTAGAAAGCTTCTGTATCACTAAGTGACATAGGCATAATTACGACTTTCATTCAGGCGAAGCAGCTTTCAGAAGCTATAGTGTTTAAATATATTACTCACAGCTCTCAATCATCATGGAACAGCTTTGAGTATCGTGTGGATATGACTCGAATTTCATAGCGCACGATAACACCAAGGTCAATCTGGAAAAAAGTACAATGGATGGATGGGTGTATAAAATAAGCTTTATTTACGCCTAGTTTTTTTTTTAACTTTTTGCTGACTTAAGTTCATGGCACTATGTACCAACTAGATTTAAGGTGTAGCACTATACATAAAGTTACACTAGTCGATACTTTTTCCATACAAATTTTGGGGGGGGGGGGTTTACTAGGGTTTAGTAAATAAAAAATGATATGGTTTTATCTTATGATTATTTTATTATTAATTTTGTCAGTACGGCATCAGAAAAACAAAAAAAAATGCTATTAAAAAGTTATGAGCCAACCAATTTTCTGTCTTTTAATGATTTTATCACAACTTTAGTTGTAAAAAGTAACAAAAATCGTATAAAATCTCCAAAACGAAGTCGAAGCCGACAAAGATTTATTACCGAATAGATCTATACAATTTATTTGTTATAGATTTATGCAATGGTTTTTTCATAAAACTCGTTTTTCCAAAGCGCTACTCTCAGATTTTACGCACCGTGCGAACAATTCGTTGCCACTTGTGCTAACTGCTCATACTTGATATTATCGCTGACGAACCCAATGTCAGAAAAGACATCGCACTTTTTGGCCTCACCCATTAGCGATTTCGAGCCAGCGACAAGTTCAGCCCTAAGCACTATAGTTAGAGACATGCACTTGCACTGTTAGAATTAGGTGGCAATAATTTAACTAAATTCAATAAAGTGGTTGTTCGTTTTTTGCAAATACTTCTTTGACTTAATACAAAACAAACTAAAAATGTTGAATTCGGCGTCACCTAGCGAGAACTTGGCACGTTGAGGGCCGTAGTTTTCACTTATTTGTTGTAGTTGTATTATTTAGCAACATCAGTGATGCCCTTCCGGCTATCCAGTTCTAAGAATCATCATAATACTCATCATTTCAGCTAAAAGACGTCCACAACATAGGTACTCAGGCCTCCTTCATGAACCCTGACCTCCATCCCCAAGGAAGACCAGAATGTCTTAGGGCCGACGAACATCTAAGACACAAAAGCCGCAAAGCACATTTTTCTTTGGCAAACCGATATGAACCTCAAGTTAGTTACTATTATTTTGACTGGCCTGTTGGTCTAGTGGTTAGTGGCCCTGACTGCTATGCCGGAGGTCGTGGGTTCGATTCCCACCCAGGACAAATGTTTGTGTGATGAGCATGATCATTTGTTCTGTGTCTGGGTGTAATTTATCTATATATGTATGTATTTAAAAATATATAAGTATGTTTATCAGTTGTCTAGTACCCATAACACAAGCTCTGCTTAGCTTGGGACTAGATGGCGTTGTGTGATAGTTGTGGAATATTATTATTATTTCCTTTATTTCATTTATATAAACATATTAGTTACATTTTTAAATATTTCAAAAATAAAAAATAAAACATTTAAAAATATAAAAAACAGCATCCCACCGGTATCGGGAACAGGGTCCAAGCTACCGGCGGTCAGGGCTCCAGAGAAAGGAACCTCCTAACAATGCGAGCCGTGTCCAGGAGTACCGCTTTCTGAATCAAGCCCTTGATCCAGCCGCCTAACGCGAGCCTCCTAAGGTGTTGGTCGAGGCTCTTGGCTATTAAGCCATTGCCCGACACGACTATCGGCACAATGATCGCCGAGTCCACATCCCACATGTCGACAACCTCGCGAGCCAAGTCAATATACTTGATTAGTTTATCTTTCTCGGCTTTCACGAGGTTCTCGTCATGGGGGACGGATATGTCAACAATCATTGCACGCCTCTCGCTTCGGTCCACCACCACTATATCAGGCTTGTTGGCTACAATAGTCCTGTCAGTGATGATGGACCGATCCCAGTACAAACTGATATGACCATTATCAAGAACTGGGTCGGGCTCATACCTGTAGTACGGCACTTCCGATTCCACAAGAGAGTATTTCAAAGCAAGTTGCTGATGGATAATCCTGGCTACAAGGTTGTGTCTATGCAAGTACTCTCCGTTAGCTAGACGAGAACAACCAGAGATAATGTGACGAATCGATTCCCCCGGACGGTGACATGCCCGACAGATGTCAACCGTGCCGTCCTTCACAATAAATCTCCGGTAGTTATTCGTCATGATAACTTCGTCCATAATTGCACAGACAAAACCTTCGGTTTCCCCAAAGAGGTCACCGGAACGCAGCCAGGCTACGGACGCCAATTGGTCTACTTCGGGCCTGTGAAGGGCCCGGAAAAAGCGTCCGTCCGTCCGTCTTATTATTATTATTATTATTAATTAAAATAACGTTAATTTTGGCATGGAAAACTAAAGTCTGCTACACATCACCAAGTCGTTGAACAACTCCAGAAACCAACTTACTTGGACATATAAAGCAGCGTCTTATCATGGTAGAGCCACAGATAATGGTTGGGTATGCTCATCTCATGAAAGGTGACTTTCTTGGCATTTTTGAAGAAGCAGTCAGGGCGCCAGATCTTGTTCAACCAGTCCACATCGAGGATCCTGTACTCTTCGTGCATGTTCTCCGGAAGACGAAGGCGAGGGTCCCTCCAGGACTGGGCCAGGAATATGTCCGCTACGTATGTCTGGAAAGGTGAATAGAATGTACAGTCTAGAGTTTTGAAAATTTATCGATGTCACCCCACTTTTCAATTATATTTATCTATACACTACAATTTAAAAGTAGTTTCATTATTTCTTAAAAATAACAAAACATTTTAAAACCTATCTATCTAATATTACTATTATTTATTTATCGTTTATTTCAGGCATCAATTAACCTTCACTAATATTATAGAATAAAATAAAATATTTATAACATAACATACCTATACATTCCTTCTGCTAGTACTCTGACCTCCTCTCCAGATGAATGAATGAATCCAGGGGAATGCCATAATCTATCAAGCGTCATAATGTAATGCTATGTACCAAAAGACGTCCACTGTTGAACATAGGCCTCCCCAAGTTTCGCCATAACGAACGTCGGATTCGATTCATCGGATTCCCGCGACCCTCACCAGGTCATCGGTTCACCTTGTGGGAGGCCTTCCAACGCTGCGTCTTACGGTGCGCGGTCACCAATCCAGAACCTTTCGGCCCCATTGACCTTCGGCTCTGCGAGCAATGTGCCCCGCCCGCGCTCAGACCTGAAGCTTTCACCTTAGGTTTAAAAAATGCTCACCATACTCTCCTCATTGATGGAGTCGAGTGATAGCACAGTGACATGGAAGTAGACGATGGTGGGTTGCCCTTGCAGCTTGGGGGCTCGGTTCTTGTCGTAAAATTTCGCTTTCTCCGGCAGAATGTCGCGTAGTGATAGACTGGATTCACCCTTCAATTCTATCTCTTGGTAAGTAGCGTTTGTTCTGAAAAGGATTGATTGGAATTCACTAGATTTTTTTTTATGTTTAGCTATTATCGTAACTTATTAAATACATATTTAAATATATTTTTAAATAAAAAATATAAAAAACTTTTTACAAAAATAAAATAACCAATCTGATGATGAAACCGGAAGGTGGAAGGCAGACACAGGAACTTCATAATAAAACAATGTAACCTAGCAGTGTTTGGGTTAATTGGAATTGCCATGAGAAATAGGCATTCTGTTATTAAGTGTATCGCAACTAAAAAGTGTGAAATAAAAACATTTTACAAAAAAAAAAAATAACCGACTTCACTAAAAAAAACACTAAAAGGATCAAAATAACTTTAATTTCGTAAGTCGGTGTTTCTCGGTATTGTTTCGACTTCCGAAATTAAATTATTTTTTTTTGTAAAATGTTTTTATTTCACACTTTTTAGTTGCGATACGCTTAATAACAGAATGCCTATTTCTCATGGCAATTCCAATTAACCAAAACACTGCTAGGTTACATTGTTTTATTATGAAGTTCCTGTGTCTACCTTCCACCTTCCGGTTTCATCATCAGATTAGTTCGATAGTACCTTATAGCCAAAGTGCTTCTCATGACAATTCTAATAAGCCCAAACCCGGCTAGGATACATTGATAAATTACGGAGTTCCTATGCCTACCTTCCGGCTCCATCATCAGATCAGTTAAATAGTACCTTATAGCCAAAGTGCATCCCATGACAATTCTAATGAGTCCAAACACGGCTAGGTTACATTGATTAATTACGGAGTTCCAGTGCCTACCTTCTGGCACCATCATCATCATCAGATCACTTCGATGATATAATTTTCAACGTAACTATTAAGAACCATTCATTTATATATATATAACATACACAACAATCCGAAATCAACTATCGGACATTTACCCGGGCCAGACACAACACCCGTCTGGTCGGAGGATCCTCCTTTTTAACGGAGATTTGTTCCGCATACCCCAAATTAATAAGGTACACCAACAACTTGATAACAAAATCTACATTAAATATTCAGAGGAGTCTCATGAAAACAAATCAATTATAGGCATGCACATCATTCACGGATAGATACTTAGTGGTTGTTCAAAATAATATTTTAATACTTAGTTAAAATATCTATACTTACAGAAAACTGACAGCCGCTTGCACTCTACCCGCATCACTTGTACTTATCATAGTCATTAACAAAGTCACTAAAACAATCACTTCCACCTTCATTTTAACACTTTAATTTAGTTCATTAATAAATTTGAGCAAACATTTTTGTTTAAGCAGTCATTTGTTTCTTGAATAAAGTTTTGAATTGATATTTTATACATTCTTAAAAACAACCAACGAAACTGAGCAGCCCGTGATTTTGGTTCGATGTAGAGTGCCTACCTTGAGCCGTGTGCGCACGTACGAACAAATTTGTTGCGTTGCATGATACGCAACAACTTGGTTCGCGAACACTCTGTTCGTCAATATGTTTGCGGCGATCCTATTAGTATGTCCTGTATGGACGGTGTTCTTTGGTGTTTATGTTCGCTATGTTCGTGTTCGTACATGCTTACTTGGCTTAAGACCTACCAAGACACATGGCGCTTACTAGAGCTGTGAGATTACTCGAAAGTCACTGCGGCCCTGGTACACATAGGGCAACTGTTGGAACACGGGTACGTATATTTTAGTCAGTAAAAGTCTGACACTCGTTCTTACTCCACTTAGACCCGCAAGAGTTATTTGATGATTTGCCACACAAACAAAAAAACCTTCAGTTCCTCGTACCTACTTAGTCACCATCATCATTTCAGCCAATAGACGTCCACTGCTGGACATAGGCCTCCCCAAATGTCGCCACAACGAACGGTCCTGTGCGTCCGTCCGCAACAATCGCATTCCCGCGATTCTCACCAGGTCATCGGTCCACCTTGTGGGAGGCCTTCCAACAACACCTCAGAACCATCTGTTCTACGAGCAATTTGCCCTGCCCACTTCCACTGAAATTTGGCGATTCTTCGGGCTACGTCGGCAACATAGGTTTTCCTGCGGTTTTCTTCATTTCTGATGCGATCACGCAAGGAAACTCCGAGCATAAGGTGACTTTAAGCCTTCTGATGAGATTCACCTACTTAGTAGAGTAGGAAATAAATTTCCCGACTAGACTCGGACTTAAAGAGATCCATTTAAGTTCAAAGCTACGCTTCGGCAGTCTCTCTACTCTATTCCATCTAATAATAAGGTATTCCGTTTTTTTTGTCGTTAAAACCAATATCTATTTACTTCCATTTCCTAGTCTATATCATCCGCTTCACCTCAGCCTACCAGCTAACCTCGCTTGCAGGCTTAAACTCGCCCTTGATGTTATAAACTACACAACATCGTGTTGTTATTTTTATTATAATTGAAGACTTACGTCTGTCAGTACAAGAGTAATCCATTTAAGGGCTGCAAGTGTTAACTATTTCATAGTTGGCTATATTTATACCCTTTTCATTCAATAAACATCTAACTTCAATACCTAACTATATGAGCGTGACCAGTCCGAGATAAGCTCTGCAGAGCCATGTGGATAACGATTACTGCCTGCTTCTAGAGAGATAGATAGATGGCTATATTATTGATTGTACACTGTAAAATATTTCAGAAGTATATTCTTTGCTGATAATATTTAAGTTTCAACTGCAGCTGACTCTAGTCAAATGTTATAATGACAAGAAATTCAGAAACTGAAACTCAGGCCTCTCTAGGAGGAAGGAATCCACCATGCGGGTCCTGTGCGGTCAGGAGATCACCAATTCTGGGAAAAATATTGTTTTTGGCGACCCTCAAAAATAATTAGATACACATTTTTAACACGTGTAACGTATTATTTTTTAAGATAGCGTCAAATGTCGAAAACTGTATAGGCTCGGAGATTAACCAGTGACGACAGAAAACAACTGCGTGCCTCAGAAAACACGTTGGTATACAGGTTAACACAATACCTTTGGCGAGACTAGTGCAAGGTTTTCTCTCTTCTGACATTAAAAAAGGGCAACTGAAGGAACGCAGGGGACTCACCATGACGAGTTAAAATATCAGTCGTTCGAGCGAGAAAGAGGGAGCTATTTAAGTACATTATATAACTCTATCCCTTTAACAGTTCAGTTTAGGTCGTCAAATGGATCGCGTTAAGACCTCGTGGTAGCACCATATGTAGGTTTTATTCAGTATAAGTCTAACACCCTCTCGCTTCATCCAGAGCGCGAGAAGTTATTTAGTGATATCCTCAAAAAAAAGATGGTTGGTACTTTCACTACAAATGTTGAGTTTGTATATTGCGGAGTTACTTATACTGTGGTTTCTCTAACTAATTAAATTTGACCTTGTATACGCACGGTACCTGTCTCTATTTATCAGGCACAGTCAGTAACCTAACCTTGGCCCAAATTTTTATATAATAAGATTCAGCACGGATAAAGAACGGATTCAGGGGCGCCGACTCCGTGGGTGCTAAGGGGCTGGAGCACCCGTGTGAAATAAACAGTGGGTGCCGAGCACCCCTGAGAATAGACATCAAGAAACAAATCAGTCGCCCGGGTGTTTTTCGTTACTCGACGACCCGTTTAGCGCAGTGGTTCAGAGCGCCGGTTGAGACGCAATGGTCGCGGGTTCGATTCCCGCACCAACACAAATGTTTGTTGATGAAACAGATATTTGTGTTGGGTATGGGTGTTTGTGGTATGTAGCGACATCTATGACGTCACATAAGAACTAATCCTGCATCGCGCAATCAAAGTTCTCCGCGCGTTTAGAACATATAGAACAGCCCGAAATCATCTATCGGGCAGTAGTAGCCCACCAGACATAACACCCGTCTGGTCGGAGGATCCTCCCTTTTCAACGGAGGTTTGCGGGACTTTACTCTCTGTTCCGCATACCTCCAAACTGGTGACCCTCGACAAAGAACGTCAGCGCAGCCTTCGTGCAACAACTACTTCGTGACGTCATCATCACTTCCTCAAGCTTTCGAGCACCGAGCCATACAGCCAGCACCCACGGCTTTAAAGGGTATCCTGACCACCAGCATGCCTACCTGGTCATACCTGGTCATCACCCTCAGCCTCATCAGCGACCTTGGCTAATCACACCGCACCTTCGGTCAGTCACATGAAGAGCTATGAAGAACCTCTCCTGGTCGACGCAAGCAGTCAAGCCACTACATCGCACAGCACCGCTCCGACTCACTGGAGCCAGCAGCACTACTCCGACTCACTGGAGCCTGCAGCATCATCCCGACTCACTGGGACATCAACACCCCGACTCACTGGGGCATCATCCCGACTCACTGGGACATCATCACCCCGACTCACTGGGGCATCATCCCGACTCACTGGGACATCATCACCCCGACTCACTGGGGCATCATCCCGACTCACTGGGATAGCACCACCCCGACTCACTGGGGCATCACCGCAGACAGTTCCGACTCACCGAGAACTATGCGGCATTCGGTTCCGACCCACTGGAACCAACCTACCACTGGCCTGGCGCGCATCAAGAAGCATCAAGAACCATCGATCTCCGATCTCCGGAGGGGAGTGATGTAGCGACATCTATGACGTCACATAAGAACTAATCCTGCATCGCGCAATCAAAGTTCTCCGCGCGTTTAGAACATATAGAACAGCCCGAAATCATCTATCGGGCAGTAGTAGCCCACCAGACATAACACCTGTCTGGTCGGAGGATCCTACCTTTTCAACGGAGGTTTCCGGGACTTTACTCTCTGTTCCGTCTACCTCCAAAGGTACCTTCGTTGTTTCTGGTTTCCATAGTACAAGGGAAAACCTTAGTTCGGGACCAGGACAATGTACGTGATATATCAGATTTATGTAACTCTTATTATGATTTAAAAGAGTGTCCATGGAGTTTCTTGCACGTTCTTCTCCATAGAGATCTACGCTTTGGAACGTGCAATTTAGCTTCACTTGTATTTTTTTTTTGACTGACCGACATTTTGACAATTCAAAAGTGCCTATAATTGGTCTATTTGAAAAAAACGTTTCTGATTTCTGATATTGTCCTAATTTATTATTTATTAACGATGCGGGCAACGGATGCGTTATTGATGCCAGGTATACGTTATCAAAATGTCGATCAGTGTGCATCTCTTCTCACACTTCGCCACTTTTTCGAATCATCAAATTAGCATGAGCACCCATGACGTTTTCTAAAAGCCGGCGCCCCTGAACGGATTTATCAGAATTTGAAGGTAAAGTCGTACAAGTCTAGTTTGTTTGAAAGTGGAAACATTTTATCAATCACTCGGTATCTCTCAAAGGTTTTCATTAAGACCTACTTTCCAGGGACGCATAGCTTCATAGGCGCGTATTCGTCACTATACGCTTGTTGTACGGAGCGGCAAAGTCCGTCATGCCGTCGCTCGTGTCGTTGCTACTTGGTTGCTACAAAGTTTCATAGTTTTAGCTGTGAGCCGGTGTCCACCATACCAAGCGTATAATGACGAATACGCGTATGTGAAGCTAAGCGTCCGTAGACAGTAGGCCATAGTCTAAGTAAATAAATGTATTTCACTGCTCCCGAAACGTTGAAGGAAAACATCGTGAGGTAACCGACATGTCCTAGAACCAAAAATTTCAAGACATACACTATCTCGCAGTGGGCCCACGTGGTGGATTACGGCCAATTGTCACAGTATATGGCAGATTATATAGTTTTTATTATAATCTTAGCAATCTATATACATATCTACCTAATAAAACATGCATTACGGAACGAAGCCCAACCAACCAAAAATAAATCTACCTTTTTTTTCGGTAGGAAAATTATCCAATGACATCTCCCGCTCTCAGGTCGCGAGACGGTGTGTCAGACTTTTACTGATTAAAAACCCACTCCTGTTCCTTCGTTGCCTTTCATACCAGGACCGAGTCTTCCTTTCAGAAGCAGACCTTTGGCCCCAATAGGCTTCCCAACGGTTTGCTGACATAAAATAAATCTGCCTAGCCTTTCGATCTAACCTAGGACCCGTCATATAGAAAAAACGAATAAATCAGACTACTTGAGAACGTCTCCTTTTTTGGAAGTTTGTTAAAAATCAAAGTCAATCTAACTATACAAAAAGACAAAACATTACCTATAGTAGCCAGGAAAATATAGTTTATATATTTAGGGTTGCCAATAAAGATTTATAGTATCATACTTTATTTTTGTCAATTGTACCTACTATAATATTTATAGATAAACAATAGATACTTATACTCGTAGTTACTCAAAATACTATATTTTCATCGCTATTTAAAATACTCGTCCGCAAAACGCAGTTGAGGGGTCGGAAAAAGGAATAGCTGGGCAAGTGCGAGTCTGGGCAACTGGGCAGTTCAATTCCCGAATGGAGTCTCGAAGATTTTTCCGAATCGCATTTTTTTTTTGTTGTTGTGACGTAACAACAAATTGACAGTTTTTAGATTTATTCCTATACCTGTGCTATGAGACCATGCTTTAAGGAAAATTTCAGGATTCTGGATCAACGGGAAGTAACCTATGAATTTTGATTTCCTCGAGTGTCGAAATATAGGTTTTTTGAGACATAAACGACAGACAGATGGACAGTGGAGTCTTAGTAATAGGGTCCCATTTTTACACTTTGGGTACGGAACCCTAAAAAAATACTATATTTCTTTTAAAAAAAAGATGGCAACCCTTACTATACTATATGCAATGACTCACACTAGTATACTATGAAAATACGATAAAGATACTAAACTAAGTATAATCCTAAGCAAAAGACTCTATTGTACTTATGTGGATATATTGGTAGGGCTTCATTATCTAATGTTCCACAATTCAATATAGTATGAATGTCGGCCTCCACTCGTGTATGGCTAATCTATGTTATATTAGGATCAAATATACCCTACTATAGTGAATTTTTACCGTAGGGGCCAGCAGGGCCAAAGCCTACAGCCTATCAGTAAAAATCTGACACGCCCTTACGCTGCGCCCTAGAGCGAGAGAAGTCATTGGATGATTTCGTGAATTCTTGAAGATAAAATTTTACTGTAAATTATTATATATATTATATATTCACACAACGCCGTCTAGTAACAAACTAAGCAGAGCTTGTGTTATGAGTACTAGACAACTGATAAACATACTTAAATATTTCTAAATACATACATATTATAGATTAATTACACCCAGAGACAGGACAAATGACAGTGTTCATCACACAAACATTTGTCCTGGGTGGGAATCGAACCCACGACCTCCGACATAGCAGGCAGGGCCACTAACCACTAGACAAACAGGCCAGTCAAATTGAGTATGAGTTAGAGAAAACTGAAAGTTGCTTGAAGTGCAGAGAACCTATTTTAAGTGGGTTTTATTTAAAATCAATGAAACAATCCAAAATCAAGCTAAGCGCGCACCACCATCAATGATTGCATAACTGCTTACCATCAGGTGGAATCGCAGTCAAGCACTAGTTTATATCATAAAAAAAAAAAAACTAAACTTCTTATGAAGTTTTAACGGACTTATATTGAAACTGCGCCTAAATAGGTTTTTGGGGTGGTTTAGTGTTGTTCAATGGTTTTACATAGCATTGCTGTCTAAAAGGGTTTTATATCGAATTTTCGTAAAATTTCGGGCCAATTAACAGTGTGTTACAATGCTTTAGGGAGTAGGAAGACGGTGTTCACCAAATTCGTTCGACAGTAACTAAATCAACACACAACAATAATTAGTAATCAAATTAATCACTTTTGTAACCAACTTTTTAGACTATAGTCTTAAACCTTCACGGTTTTAACACAAACCGCTTGACTCCCATTTTAAACACTAAGAAATTCACTGTCACAAAACTGTTTTTGATCGTGAAGTTAGAAGCAAGTTTTCAAAACCGTTTGTCATTTTTTCACTAAATCAAGCAAACACGACTGCCTTCAGCGGTATTGAAGACAACTTTGCTGAAGTGTGAAAAGTAGTAAGGCTGTGGGTTCATTAACAGCGGAGGGCGGAAAGCGATTCAGAGGCAAACCAATAAGTACTGGGGCCTTACTCTTAGTACTGGGGGCTTACCATGACATTTAAAATGTCAGGCATACGAGTGAGAAAGGAAGGGATGGCGCTATAGGTACACCCTATATATCCCTTTAAGTTTTTTTTTTCCGGTGGGAAAATCATCTAATGACATCCCCCGCTCTTGGGCGGAGCCAGAGATTGTCCGACTTTTACTGACTAAAAACCCGCTCCTGTTCCTTCTTTGCCTTCATCCCGTGGCCCCGGGTTTCACTTTCACACTACCCGTGGCCCCAGTAGGCTTCGACCCTGCTGGGCCCCTACGATTTGCTGACATCTCCCTGAGGCACGCGGAACAATACGCGCCGTCGACGACATGACGTTTACCGGGCGGTCGGACACTGAGCTACCCATTGCTCGCTGTCCGCAAACCCGCGCCTACGGTGGCCGGTAATTGGGATCGGAATCCCGGCGGCTGGGGCGAGAGAACCGTTGCCTCGCGCAGTCGGCCTTCTCCTATCCCTCTAGCAATTCTGTTTAGATCGTAAAATGGATTGCATTAAGAGTTCGCGGTAGAACCTCTGAAAATTTTAGAAGAAAACATACTTCTAGTATAACAGAATGTAATGGAATAAATCAATATAAACCCGAAAATTACACATAACATAATGAATGAGCCTTATTATGTTCCCACAGCTGGGACTCAGGCCTACTCTCTAGGAGAGCGAATGGCGTGATCAGCCACATGGTTTCAGTGCTGGACGGTGAACGTCATGTATTCGATTTTTTTTTGTTGTCGGACCTGCCGGTTTCCTGACAATATTTCCTATCCTTCGTAGTTTTGAAAGCAGTGGTGATGAAATAAATTACACAAAGTAATGCCGGGCTGGGTTTGCATCCACTACCACTCGTAAGTCGAGGCCGTAACCACTGCTCCATCACTGCTGTCGGAAATTATGGATAGGTCGAAAACTATAGGTACTATTAAATCAAATTTAAAACATGCATCTCTTAATAGTGCACAGACTAAGTAGGAGCAAAAAAACAAGGCATTATGATTTGCAACTAGATAAACAAACCATTTTTGGGCATCGATGCGATCTCGTGAACCCTAAACTTCTCCAAGATTGCTGAAGACCTCCATATGAAGGGTTATTACCTGAAAATAAATACAAATCTCCCATTCAAAACATTCAAGGGGTACTTTGAATGGGAGATTTGTGACTAAGGGCAGTCCCGATGATAAAGACTATGAACCAAGGCTAGAGTGAATAGGCTAAACTAGTTCGCCTCACCATCATTGACTGCTTACCATCAGGTGGGATCGCAGTCAAGCATTGGTTTATATCAATTAAAAAAATAAATAAAAAAAACACAATGAGTCATTTCGTATGACACTTTAAGCCAATTTCTCATCCGACCATGTCAAAACGCAACCACAGAAAGTTTATCATATTATCTTTATTTTTTATACTATACTAGCTTCTGCCAGCGGCTTCGCCCGCGTTAAAGTAGGTTTCTCCATACAAACTTCCAACCCCCGATTTACCCCCTTAGGGGTGGAATTTCGTAAAATCCGTTCTTAGCGAATGTCTACAACCTATAAGGAGCCTCCCTGCCAAATTTTAAGTTTGTAGGTGTTATAGTTTCTGAGATTTCGTGATTAATCAGTGAGTGGTATTTCGCTTTTATATATAGATTTTACACTAAACAAAATAACATAAAAAAATAATTCTTTTTTCTGAAAAAAGCATCTATATTAGATAATTAATAAATGAAGCGCCAAGTAGCATTTCAAATATCGGTATGAGGAAGAGTTGAGGCGCGGTGGGGACATCTATCTCTTTTGTAAACACGTAACGTAATGGCGGCGACGTCATATTTCAGTGTCTGCTTCCTTATTCTGTTACTTGACAGCTCAACCTTCCACCACATTTGAAAAGATTTGAAAAATGCCCTATATTTTTAATTTTGGATAAAGTTACTTTTTGATATAAATAATAAAAAAACAGAGCAAGTGCGAGTCGTACTCGCGCACTGAAGGTTCCGTACAAACTTAACAAAACAGTTTGATTCCCGAATTGAGTTACGAAGATTTTTCGAATCGCAAAATAGTGTTTTTTTGTGACGTACTTAACCAAAAATTTACAGTTTTAGATTTTTTCCTGTAGGTACTTGTGCTTTGACTTGTTTTTTTCCTTTTCAGGTACGGAACCCTAAAAATTTAGTCAGCTACCCCATCAATCTTCAAATTTCGAGCCCGCCCATAGGAATAGAAGAACCTCGTCAATAAGCCAGCAGGCTACGTCCGGTTTTCATAACAGGATTAGTGTCATTGCGGCCGAGTCAAACGCTGACGGCCTTGCGCCACTTGTTGAGTACCTATTGACTAACCAGCCATAGTTTATTGATGGGGATCGATTTTTTATCAACTTGGCGAAGTGGAAGTTTTAAATTGTACGGTTTTTTTTTTACTATTTTCTATTTAAAGGTTTAATTTTGGTAGAACACCCAATTAATATAATATAATAATATAATATTCCACAACTAACACACAAAGCCGTCTAGTCTCAAGCTAAGCAGAGCTTGTGTTATGAGTACTAGATAACTGATAAACATACTTATATATTTTTAAATACATACATATATAGATAAAATTACACCCAGACACAGAACAAATGATCGTGCTCATCACACAACCATTTGTCCTGGGTGGGAATCGAACCCACGACCTCCGGCATAGCAGTCAGGGCCACTAACCACTAGACCAACAGGCCTGTCAGGCGTTACACTTATCAAAACCCAAGGAAGGTTCAAGAGTTACCGCGGCCCTCAAACGCAAAGGGCAACTGACGGAACAGAGGTGTTTTAGTCAGGCGCGTCTCATATCATATATTTTTCATTTCAATAACATTCACAAGATATAATAAACATGATATAATTTCTTTACATATAAAATTTATATACTCTAAAACTTATTTCGTATAACGTTATTGGATATAAAGTTTATTTCATCGAAAATCATTAGGTCTATGGTTTAATATATACAATTATTATATTTGTCGCAGCTGTATCGTTTAACACACTGTTAGTATTACAAATTGGCGTGGTATATTGAAAAACATTACTGTAAATCTGTAATATAAAGCGGCTGCGGAGCTTCGAGGCTACATAAGTCAGGTTAGAATAGTGATAATTAGAACGCGATGGCGAATGAACGAAGCGATCAAGTGGGTTAGGTTAGGTTAGAACAGTGACCATTAAAGCGTGAAAGCAAGCGAGCAAAGCGAGCGTGCCGCAGCAGCCGCTGGGCGCCAGATCCTCTTCTATTGTTAACGAAATGATTTGGGTTAATCAAATGATTCACTCACAATAGAAGGTTAAAAATCGCGCCTGGATTAGGTCAGATTAGAATAGTGCCCATTAGAACTCGATGGCGAGCGAACGAAGCGATCATATGGATTAGGTTAGGTTAGAACAGTGACCAATTAAGATCTCCTTCTAATGTTAGTGAATCATTTGGATTAGGTTAAGTTAAAGCCATTATGATTCATATTACACTAAATAAGTGTTTTATGAGGTTTTATGTCTTTTGAGTGGTAAGTATATATAAAGATTGTATAATCAATGTATGTTAAGCTTATAAAAAATAGTTATTTGAAAATTATATCAATCGTTTATTATATTATCTGATCGTCATATCAAATAAAATTATAGATTTATTTGTTATATCTTGTAAATATTAGAGATTTTGTAATGTTACCATATTACTTACCCGTTTTAGTCAGTTAAAAATCTGACACTCTTGCTCCACGATGATTTCCCACCCAACCAAAACAAAGAATCCAATTCATCAATAAGTATCGAATTCTTCTGTCTGACTACGTAAATAACTGAATGCTTCTATGTTTCGCAAACACATTTTCGTTACTCTGACTAGTATTTACCAAATAACTTGTTACGTAAAAAAAATGAGAGGTCGATTCAACATCTTCAACACACTTGCTCAGAAAGTGACTCTCAATTGCACCGCATTTAGGTACGTAATGACGCATGTTACCAAACTGTGACATTTGATTACCATTACGCACTAATGCGATAATGTAATTACAACCTTTTTGTTAAACCTCTTTGTTTTAAAAAAAAAGAGGGTTAATACGAAAAAAAACACATTTGGATTTGCGTTCAATAGTATAAATTTGTGTCTTGCAATGCAAATGCAATTTCGTGTTTAAACAAACATGTTTAACAAATAAATCATTGCGTTTGTGCATGTTTGTGTACCTTTCCTTACAGAAGATCTGCAATGTAGATGTCGTGGCCAGATCTTAGAATTGATCACTTCATGAAATGGTCAAATAAAACTGGCCAGATCGTTTAAACGTTAACATTTGATGATATGTCAATCCTCGTTTGATCATAATCATTGATGTAAGATTTCTATGACAATAAAAGGTCTAAAGAAAGTAGGCCTAACGAGGATCATCAAACTTTGACGTTCAAAACGATCTGGCCAGTTTTAGTTGGCCATATCATGAAGTTATCAATTTCTAAGATCTGGCCACGGCATAGATACAACCCACACACAATGTGAGTCGGTCTTTTGTTGTAAATGACATACAAATTAAAATCGAAATAACTGCTTCTTATTTTATTAAAGATACAATATATTGCTCGACTTTACATTAAAATAACATTGTGTTAATGCTAACATAATTTCACGATTACTTCATTCTGATTATGATAGTCATCTGCGTGTATAAACTATGTAATATTTAAAAGATTGATAAATATTCTGTATATCAATCATTGCAACAAAAGCCTGGAAAAAGGCACTGTTAGCATGGTTAACTAACAACTATTACCATAGACAAAAGTTCTTCAGCTGTAGATACTCCTCGTCTATTGACGCGCGGACAAAATCGATATTAATGCTACCATTTTGTTTTATCTTCGAGAACCCAGGTACCTTTCCGAGAAGTGGTCTGTGACACCAATGCGCTGCTGACCTTCCTTGAGGAGTTGGGGTGGATTGAATGACCCATTTGTCCCACCCGTACGTAAAATACGCTCATTAGACGTGGATTTGTGGAAACCAGCCCAATACAAATACAACAAAAATATATAAATGTTTACCGGCAACAACCCCTGGGGCCAAAGTCTGCTACATTTATAAATTCGTCGTACCAACACGATCCCATTGTCATTTTGCTAAAAGCTTCGTATTTTGCTTCGTAATCTGCTCATTCATAATGATCGATCATTGATCGATCTATGGTCTCGTAATAGAGTTTTGGTAGAATGACAATATCGAGCTTATTAAGTCATTGCTTTTATGATTGCACAATAACGTTCTAATGGTAGGTCACTGATCAAAGTATTTACCATTCTATGCCACTTCTTTCGATGGAGTGTCAGTGGTAGACCATTGGACAGTCATAATGACGCCATTATTTTAGTAGATTGCCAAACTTGTCAAATCAACAATTATGAAATCAATGATAGACCATTCTGACACTATTGTAATAGCAGACTTGAGGCCGAGATCTGATGATATTTATAATCATCATCATTCCACTCGGAGACGGTGACTGATGGATATGAGTCTTCCCCTAAATGTATCCACATCAACTGGCCCTGTACGTCTCGCATCCAGCGGACTACATCGCCTCCACTTTGTGGGAGAACAGAAGGCAGTAGAAGAAACTTTACGCCTAAGGGTACGACAAACAATACATGACAAAGTTCAAATTCTATTGCAACCCATATCTTACCTAACACTACTAAAATTATCCAACTTTAAATACTATTCATGGGGGGTACCTTTCTTTCCAGTCCCATAGATTTTCTGGCACAAATCAAGGAACCTCCACTCATTCAATTCTTCTGGTCTTTCCCTGACCATATTCCTATACTGTGTCCGAATTTCAGACATTTTCTTTGAACATGTAATCGCACTTTTATTTAACATGCTCGAAACTTCCATCCAGAGGTAACTTCTAACGAATTTAGGGTTTTTGAATTTGTCTAAATTGCTTAGGTACCATTCTAGTAACTGTTCCGTCTCTTCATCAGACCAGGTTTCCTCGACCCCAGGTTCCTCGATCACTGGTTTCGGTTGATTCTCTAAAAAGAGTTTGATAGCGATCTCTTTAGCAAAGATTTCTTTTAAGTTTTCTGCAAATGGTGTCTTTTCACCGGCTACTTCATCAGTATCCATGTTATATGCTTGTTTTAAATAATTGATTTTGTTGAAGACCTTCGTAATAGGTTCGGAAACGTAATTCGCTAGTTCAGTCCAGAGGTATTTCTTTTCAAATCTTGGACTAACGAAGTCCTCTATGTTTTCTAAATAGTACTGCAAAGCTTGTGCTACTTTTTCATCAGGTAAAGCAACATCTTTATAGACTTTTCCATCTTTTAATGCTTTATTTTGTTCTGTTTTAGTAAATTTCGGTTTGAGTCGCATAACTTTCTCAAGTAACCCGAAGTAAGGGGTCTTCTTCATATTAGGATCTAGTTTGTCAATTTTCTTATGATTCGCCTTCAATTTGGCGAACATTTTTCGACAAGCCAGTGGTGTTTTGTCGGGTAGTTTTGCAGCTATTTCTGCCCACATATCTTTGGGATTAATTTCCTTTCCTTTATGTGTTCGGATATAGTTTATGTAGAATATAAGCAACCTCTTCTTAGTTCTCTTCGTCCATTTAACAAGTGGTCGGACCTCCTTGGGAGGTTCTGTGAGGACCGTTTCTTGCTCTTGAGGCGGTGGATTTTCCTGTATTATAATTCGAGCGTTCTCTATCTGAGAAATATCTTGCCCTTCTGGTATTACTATGATGCATTGGTAATCGTCTTCTGTAATGAAAATTGGTTGGTGTTAGAAATTATAAAACAGCAGGATTGTATAGAATGACATTTTGAAATTATAGATTGAGTACACTTCATATATGTATACCATTTAAGGTGATAGCTATGGGCCGAAGCGTGGCCATATTCTCGCTAGATGATGCCCAAATTACCTTTTTCATTTATTATATTTTTAGTGTATTATGGTTGCTATTATTCATTATGATCATTTCAGCCGAAAGACGTCCACTGTTGGAAATAGGTCTTCCCTAATGTCGCCATAACGATCGGCCATCGATCGTCTGTTCTGCGAGCAATGTGCCCTGCCTACTGCCACTTAACGGCCCATTCACGACCTTGCCGCTGTGAGCGGTAGCTAAGCGCGGGGCGGCGAGCGGAAAGATCAAAAGTATGAAAATATTTGAACCACACCACGAGACGCCACTCATAGCGCCGCGCGCCCGCGTACCGATGCCGCCCCGTTCGCCGCTAAGACCGAAATCGTGAACAGGCCGTAAGTAATTTTATTGAACTTAGGCAAATTATTGCCTCATAATCCACTTAATTCGCCAAGTATCCCTAAACTACCATACAACTGTATAGTAGTCAAGAACTACAGCAGTATTGAACAAATATCGATAGTTTCGTATTTTAATTAAAGCTGTCTCGTCCCTAGTGAGACGTAATGACCTTGGTAACGTCAATCAGAAAAGAATACCCTACTTTCAAACAACTTAGCTGGTTGAGAGAATTATTTTGGTGCATTAGATTAAGCATGGGGTGTGTGTGTTCGTTGGTAACAACTTTACGCAGTTTCGGGCCTTAAAATACCCGAAACTACGTAAAACAGACGCCCGCGACGGGCACGGGTCGCGTGACGTCGCGCGTGCAGCCGGACGGTCCCCGTCGCGAAAGAGGGATTACTACCTGCGCAGTGTCGCTAGTTCAACTTCAACGGTGTGCATGTAGTCGTGTCGATGGAGAACTTATATTATTACGTAGCGGCACGGCCACGGGACGCAGCTCCCGCGACGTATGTCCGCGCGGCGAGCCGCAAGTAGCACCTTTATATGGGACCACTATTTATGGGATGTCCACTTTACGTAGTTTCGGCCCTAAATAGAGCGATTGTCTATCAGACCTCCACAACCAAATAACTGGGGAGTAGAGTAACCCTTGGCAAGACTGGTGTCAGATTTTCTGGTTTCTGCTTTTATGACTGACTGTATTTATGTTTTTTTTTTAATAAATATACTAACCTTCCTGCTCCACCCTATCATCAGAATTCGCAGGTATCTCCACATAAGTAGTCTCACTATCGTCCACCTCCATCGTCTCCACACCATTTTCCTTAGCATTATAAATATCTTCAAACATGTTGAAATATTTCCAAGAAATCTTCACTTCAGGGTTCCTACTTCTCATAGTTTTCAATTTTCTGTAAGACTTTCGAAGTTCGATCAACTTTTCTTTACAGGAATTTTCGCCTTTTCCAATTTCACCAGCTAGATCTGACCATTTTGATGTGTCTTCTATATTACTATTTATATTATCAAAATGTTGTGAGAAATAGTTAATTAGTTGTTTGATTTCTTTTGCTGACCAGTCTTCGCTGTCATCGGAGTCCAGTTTTCCGTTTTTGAGTTTAGACTTGATTGCTCTATAACCGAAAACTTTTTTACATAGAGCGTAGTACGGCCAGAGGATTGGCATTTCAGGTTTGTTTATTTCTCTTTGAACATAAGCAGTGTATACTTGTTTTAAGTTTCGGAATCTATGAGCACATTGCGTAGCCGATATGCCAATTTGTTTAGCTAGTATGTCCCACAGTGAGTGTTTGTTCCTGTTTGTGGTGGAGAACTTGTCTTTGTTTTTCTGATAGTATTCAAGAATCTTGAATGCTTTGGAGTCTCCGGAACGACGTTTGGTGCGTTTCGTGAAGCCTCTTTCGTCGTACGACTCATCATCGTCGGTGAATTCTTCCATGGTATCGTCTAGTTTGATGTTTACTTTTTTAACTGGAAATAAAAAAGAAATGGAATTATATTTATACCAAATAAGTCAATATTAATGATGGTATGATGGGTGGCAATGGCCCTACTACCACAGAATAAGTAGTACTATTACTAAGCTCCTACTACAATTTTTTATGGTGTGCAATAAAGAGTGTATCCAACTGCCTACACTGACTGTGTCTATCTGTCCGTTCGTAAAAGATAGAAATATTGTAGTACGGAACCCAACTCGCACTTGGTTACTTTTTTTACATCGGTAATAATAATGAATTGCCTCAACTTTGCACGGGTTTTAAAAATCTATAAATTTCTCGATTTTCCACTACTTATATTATACAATATATTACATCTATCCTTTCTAATGAATCATTCTGTCTATTGGTGAATGGACATATTATTAATGGCCAATCCATTTGAGCCCGGCAACCTTTTTGCCCTCGTCTATAATGGCAGTTTTATGTTATTTCGTATTCAGTCTGTTCTTTTAACACTTAGAATGCTGCGCTCTCTGGAAAACCCTAGGGCGAAACTTTTGCAATTCAGTGAACGACCAGATCTGGGCATCATAGGGCATCAAAATGGTTGAGTCGAGTGGGGCTGATGCTCGCGTCATACTCCTGAACGTCTTCAGTTGAGACTGGTCATCTCTTAGCTGCCAGTGACTTAATTCAATTTCTATTTTTTTTGTGCTCACATATTAGAAGTGACAAGAAATATGTAACCAAGAGTTATGTAACATTATGTATGATTTAAAAGAGTGTCCATGGAGTTTCGCTTTGGAACATTCACTTTTTTTTTTACTGAACATTTTGACAATTCAAAAGTCTGTATTTGTTCTATTTGAAATAAACGTTTCTGATTTCTGATAGGTTAGGATGTAAAGATTTAAAAAAACTCACCACCAATCTTCCCAGTATCATTTTTCTGATTCTGTCCAAATCCTTTTAAGGTTTCATACCCAGAAAGCAGGCTGGTATCCATGCCATAGTCAAATATTCTATCAAACACTTCAATGTATCGCCAATCGATCTGCATATAAGGATTCTCTTTCTTATCATCCAATATTGTCCTATAAAGCATTAAAAGATCCTCCCATTGGCTTCTGCAACTTTGTAGAGTTTTCTTCAGCTTCTTGGAAACCCCTGCCCAGCATACAAAATGGCAAATAAGGTCTTTATACATGTCAATGTTGTCATAGAAAAATTGCACAAGTTCGTCCAATTCCTCGGTCTTCCAAACATCTAGTTGCTCAGGTATTTTTCCACTTTTCATTATATGATTCTCAATCCTCTTGGATATTATATTATCAAACAATATTTCAATAGGTTTTCTTGTACGTAAATCATAACCACCCTGTATATATTTATCTAAATGCTCGTCCTTTAGTTCTTCGTACTTTAATTTGCAAGCTTCGGCAGTCTTATCAAGCAAACGTCCAATTTCAGTCCAAAGGAAATTGTTTGGAATGGTTTTGTCTTCAAATTCGTCAAAGCAGTCAAAACAGTATTTCACTAGTACGGTCATTTCGGTGGTGTCCCAATCTATGACTTTAGGTGCAGGTTCTTCAATTTCTGCAATTGCCTGGTTTTCAATTAATCTGTATTCCTCAGTTAGATATTTTCTATGGAAGTCTTCATCACCTTCAAAGATTTTGTCGAAAAGTTCCAAGTAAGGCCAGTTGATGCCCTCTGAGCCACTCTCCCGTCTTTTATCAATCAATCTTAGGTAATGTTGCTTGTAGTTCAAGAACCGTTTTTGCCAGTATTCTCCATCATCTTCTCCTATCTCTAGTGCAATGGTTTCCCATATACCACGTCGCCAATACTCTGCTTGAAAGTTCTTCTTGTACTTCAAATATAATTTCAGCATCATTTCAACTTTCTCATCAGCCGTAGAACGACTATTCACCTTTTTAACCACCATTACATTGTCAAAATTTTGTTTCATAGCTGGAACTTTGATTATTTGCGGTTCCGGTGTATTTAAAGTTTCAACTGTAATCATAGGAGTCTCATCGTGAAATATTTGATGGCACAGTTCAAAGTAGGGCCACTTAATGTAGACCCCTTTCTGTATGTGGCCACAAATTGTATTATACTTTGCTTGTAAGCTGTTGAGTAATGCTTCACATGAGTTTGGGTTTTTACCAACAAGCATGGTTTTACACGCTACAGTCCAAAGATGTTTCTTCTTTGTTGTTCCCGATATAAATGTCCCCTTGTTATCATTGTAGAAAACCAAGAGTCTTTTAGTTTCATCCTCGGTCCAGTCGTCAATTCCCGCTGATTGATCAGTGCTGATTTCATTGGAGTCATCTCCAACTTCTTGAATTATGTAGGAGTTTTCTTGTTGCAGTTGTATTGATTGGTTTTCTATGCTTTCTACAGTTGTCAGGACTCCTTCTTCATTGCCGCCATTTTCTGTAATTAAATTTGTTTTTATCTTCTGTACTACTTTTAATACAGATGAAAGAAACAAAACTGTTTTCTAAAATCTATGAATAATATATGAAGTAATTATTTTTTATTTATCTTCAAAGGTAAATAAAATAATTAATTTGTAATTTTTTTCTCTACTGGACTAAAGCAAAAATTCTAGAAGGAAGGAAAAATATATTTTGATGGAATAAAACAAGATAAAACTTACCATCAACATAGAAAAGCAATATTTCCCCGTTGGTCCCCATTTCAGTTTTCACCACTATAGACCCATCCATCTTTTTCTAGTATTTTGCACTGGAAAACAAAACAGCATAATGTATTCTAAGATGTAATGGAAACTTTCCTCCTTCTGCCCTTTTCCAAATGCATGGGGGGTTGCTGCAAGCTAATTTATTTGTGAAACATACTAATATACCACATACAATGGTCCATATAGGACTAAGTGCGGAAACCATACCCAAATAGAAGTACAAACTAATATAACGGTGAAAGTTTGTATTTATGTTTGTTACTCCTTCATGATAAACCGCTGAACGGTTTTGTATGAAATTCGACACACAGAAATACATTGTCCTGAGATAGGACATAGGATTATTATCACAGGAATTTATTTCTTTGGGATCAATCACATGAATTTACAATTGCATATATAATACCGGTTTGTTCTGAGCTGGTTTTAGGTCTGATTCTACTAATACCACACATTTTTTTGGCCACTTCAGTCATTTACAGACTATAAAATAGGTTATATAAAGGTATTTTTTTTAGATTATAGTATCATTTTCTGCTGCAGTTTCTATTGGCTGCAGCAGGAAACAAATAACACTGAAAAAAATATTGACATGGCTTGTAAATGACAGATAAGCCTAGCATTGAATTTATAAGTGTTTATGTTCAGGAGTCATAAATATGTAGAGGTTGTAGGAGAAGCTCAAACGTATGAAAACCAAATCTTTCTAAACTCATCTCTACGTTTTCATATAAATTGAAAGATAACATGTATCATAAAAAGTGTAAATATCTCTTGGTCTAGTGCAAAATTTTATGTTCAAGTTTTTGACATGTCATCCTATATGACCGCCTTACATTGTAGGCCTAGATTTAATTCAGAATGTAGTTTATTATTCTTCAACCCTATAAAAAAAAATAGTTTTTAAATCCAAGGGCAAGAATTTTAGTCTTGTTCTAAAAAAAAACCTAGAAAAAAGAACCCTAAAAAAACATTAGGGCTTCGCTACGTTGTTAATAAAATACAGAACGCATTAAACGAGTTTAAGGCAAATAAATATTCAAATACTTACCAATAAAATGTTCCAAAACAATTTATTTTGATCCAATTTGACATTGGCGGCGAAAACATTGAATGTTGATCGGAAATCAAAACAATTTAGTCAAAAGAAGCGCAGCAATGCGGTATCACGAAGCGTTTCGGTCCGCCATTTTGATTTTTGAACCACTTCATTTCAGATAAGGATGGTACACACAAGCACAAGTAATATTTTTCCGCTTGAAATATTCTGTTTTAGATTTTATTCAGAGTTTTATTCTCAGAAACAATCGATAGCTGATTGATGTAACTGTGTAGATATTTAATAACGAAATATGTATTTGGATTGGCAAACATTATTTTCGAATTGTAGTAGATTCAAAAGAACCTCAAACCAGACAGGTGTTTTATCTGGTCCGGGCAACTGTCCTTTTCCATGGTTTTCCATGGACGTTTGTGGGACTTCACACCCTGTAACGCATACCTCCAAACTGGTGACCCTCAACTATGAACGTCAGCTGTTACATGCCTTGATAAACGTCCGCGCTCGCGCCTCCTAATTATTAAACGCGAACGTACTAATTGTAAACCTCGATACTTTCGTACAATATAGTTATCAGTATATACTTAAGTTTCAATACCCTTTTTTACTGGAACTGGTCCAGTAACGCAGCACGCCGCATCATATTATGGTCCTTCGGCCCAGATTCTGAATTTATATGGCTGGTTCAGCGAAAAGGGGTATTGAAAGTTCAGTGGACTGTATAAACTGATATATAAAATTCTAAATTGTACAAAAATACCGAAGTTTACAATTAGTAGGGAGTTGCATCTACGGAACAAACAAGTAATAATTAAGATGCGAAGAGCGAGTGCAGACGTTCGTCAAGGCGTGTAACGGCTAACGTTCATAGTCGAGGCTCACCAGTTTGGAGGTATTGAAAAGGGCAGTTACCAGACCAGACTAAACACCCGTCAGAAAGCGCCAAGCGACTTGCAAAGTCTTTGACAGTTTTTATAATACTAGACTTTAGATACCTAAAACGCATAGTTACAAAGGTATAATAACCGGCAAACGTCTTTAATATGAGCGAGCATTATGGTGTCATTTTAAGATTGCATGGGATGACGCGTGGCGTATTTCCATATCATTTTGTGGATGTAGTTTGGCGGCTACTGTGCCTATCCCCAGTTATGAATGCACTTGCTTCTGAGAAATTACCAAAAATTTCCTTTGATCACTAAATTACTGTTTCTTTGAAACTGCAGATGTTTTAGGGGTGGACTTTTTAAAATTAAATAAAACACTCTGTTGGAAAGTTTGAAAACACAACTTTATTTTCAAGAACATTCGACAAATAAAATAAATATAAATCAGTCATTAACACACAAAATCATTGTTGTTCGTTCGAATGTAAGTGTTTTGTGACTATGTAATAAAATTATACAAAAATCTAAGTTATTAATATATACTTTGGCAATCTTATTATTTAAATATTTAGCTGCGAAAAATGTATGTCTGCTTATAATACTGCTACAATGAAGGCTCTGTTACACAATGGCTTCGGAAAACAAACGGAATGTCAATTTCTGCACACATCTATCTAAAAAGCTAAAATAAAATAGGTGCATAGTCATATTACTTTGGCCTGGTTTTAACTTTTACTCATGCTCCAATAGGAACACAGGATTCTGTGTTTACTGTGTTTGGGCCAAAGATGACTTTACGGTAGTAGGACTATGCAGTCAGGCTGGTTCCATATTTAAACACAACAAAAGAAATAGTTTTCTGAATTCATATTTCCGGCATTTACACATCGTCAAAGATTGAAGAAAAAATTAATATTAGAACTATGTACTTCGAATATCGGTTTAGTAAACTAGTTTTATTTTATTGGGTTTATATATTATAGAACCTACATTACGTGTGCAGAATTTTGCGACTTGATTCATGTTGTCTTGGACAGATGCCGCTACAACTGAATTCTTGGGTGAACTTATGAATAGTTCGGGTTTTGGATTTTCGCATGTTTTTTAAAAAGCTGGTTATATAAGCCAGTGTATGCCAGAACCAGAGCTAACGACGTATTGAAATTTTTATTTTAATACTGTTACATATTTTTGTTCACTTGGAAGTTATTTTGTGTAATATTTATTCTAAAAAACTAAATTATTTCTTGTGAATATGGGCATGGATACTATAAGTAGCTAAAACTATTTTGGTCTCAATCTACGAAATTCTAATGATATGGAATTGTTATCTAAAGTGCCTTATGAAGACACGATTTGGTTCGGCCTTTGGTTTCTTTTATATTATTATTTTTGTATTTAACATATTTTTTTAATTTATTGCACTGGTTTACTTTTTGGGTTATTGCTTAGCCAAGCCATATCATATCATCCATAAGTTCCCATACGGAAGTCTTTAAAATATTTTGTGGCTGATTTTTTAGTCAAAATAGTTTTATTAATCTTACATAAGTAATTGAATTGAAACAAAGGTAATTTTAGATAAGTGGTTTGAAGTGTAACATCTAATTAAACATGAATAAATGTATTTATTGGTAAAGCTTAGTATAGGTAAGTGAATGTCGATTGCATGGAATTATGTACGATTTCAAATATAAAAGTTATTTACTTTACTGTTTCCTATATAAAGGGGACATCGAGAGACAAGAAGTTTATTGTCATCTTACGTTATTTTATTGTTGCCAACATTTTCAATATCATCCTTTTACCTGTTGGTTGTCATTCTATTATACATGACTATAATATATTATGTCAAAGCCGAATACTCGAATATTTATATTACATTGGATGAATTAATAGGAAAAAGTATCCCTATAGTTATAATTTGCTCATAAAGTCCACATTTCTAAATTGTGGATAATTCATTTAGCAAAGCAGATACCTACTCCTGGTAACAACTTCGGGAAACTCACACTTATTTGTACTCCGGCTCTTAAAATACACACAAATAGCTATCTACTGGTTAACATACATTTTAAAGCAAAACACCGAAAAATTAGAAATTTGATTATGTAAAATATACAAAAATATTTATTTTGTATAATCCGCTTGAAAACCTGTGTACGTGCACAATTTAAAAAATAACAAAAACCTGAAACATTTTTGCTTTCAAAAGTGCTACGTTCACATGATTTTGACGCCGACTGTATCTAAGAAAACACTGACACGCACAATATCTTATATATATCACACAAATTATATCTAAAACAAAAAAAAATAAAGTATGATTATTATTCACATTAAAACATCAAAAATGACCAGCATCTTATATAAACTGTCTATTAACTAAAAAGACTTGTATTCAGTTGGTAACTTTTTTTTGATATGTCAATCTTGCAACACCGCGAAACGCAAAACGCCACAAGACTTTATGATCGTGGCGAAAAAGAGAACTAACATGGAAATGCATTAGAAGATGTCAAACATCTGTCATCTGTCTGTATTATTATTAATAATAGATCCTGAAATTTCCCAGCTATGTTGCAAGCGACACTACAAACATAAAGCTTCAGATACATTAGGGGACAAAATATCCCCCAACATGACGCGCAACGCTGTCAAATTGTTCAACAACATGTCCCACATCACGTGAATGTATTATAAAATATGTTGCGGGACACTGGGTGACATTGCAGTGTCACAAATATTAAACGTTGCGCGTCATGTTGGGGGACATTTTGTCCCCTAATGTATCTGCAGCTTTATTCATCCAGTGAATAAGACTTTAGTTGACGTTTGAAACTAACAGATGGCACTATTAACATTACAATTTATTTTACTTAATAAGTACATTATGTCTACACATTGCACAATAAAAAACATTCAACTTAAACTTAAATCTTAACGTATTTACAGGTTAAAGTAATTGTTACATATTGAGATAGAAACTGCCTAAATGTCAACCTACACAAAAACTCCAAAAAATAATTCTATAAAAATTACATTAATAAACATGGTTTTGATTTTTGCGCCAATTTCTATACTATAGACGAAGCTACATTAAAATTAATAAAAAAATAAAATTGATATTCTTTTCATAAAAACCCAAGTTATTTCTTTGGGCGGTCAATAAACTCGTATGACACACACAAGCAATAAATAGTACCTATATGTAATTATACAATTTTAATAACTAATTTATTAAGAAATACAGAGAATACAATGCGAGATTTAATTAGATCTAAAATGTATCCTTAAACAAGGAAGATAAGGTGTATTTTGAACACACCTTGTAAATACAAAAGTCGAGTAAAACCAGGAAACTTATTTTATAGATATTTAGCGAATTTATAAAAACATATAGACTGATCCAATTAAAGTTTTCTAAATTTCATTCAAATTCAATTCATTAAAATTAAAAAAAACAGAAAATATCTACCATTTTATTTAAATTTATTTTTATTTATGTTAAAATGTAAAATTTTATTTTATTAATTAATTATACTAACTTAAGTGGAGATGGGCGGGTTATATACTACGAAGTCCCCAAGACAAAGTCCTGACAGAATGGTACCCTAGAAACGGTAAAATAAATAAAGGTCGACCACGCAAAAGATGGGAGGACGAACTTAGATTACAGCAGGTCCAAACTGGCGATGAGTTGCAAGGGACAGAGTACGGTGGAAGAAGTTAGAGGAGGCCTTTGCCAAAAGGCACACTGAACTCCTGGACATTTTAGAACCCAAATGAAATATAAAATCAACATCAAAAAAGTCTTCAGGATACAAGGGCTATTGAAATTGAAATTAATTGTAATAGATGATTTCGGTTTATACATGGCATTCTGCAGCAGCTAATTTGCTCAAGGTCGTTTTCTACCTTGAACGGTAGTTTTAGTATCAAGCAAATAAACTGTATAAGCTAACATTTGACTTATGCCTCACGTGTTATTATTGATAGCTGTCGAAATTACAATGGTTGAAACATAAGAACTTCGAATTGGATCACCCTATATATCTTTATTGAAAGTGTCAATCATAATAAATTATCCAGGTTCAGTTAAATTTATTTAAAATTCTGATAGATTTTTATTAAACTATTTTATCAACATTTTAAATAAAAATAACACAGTTTTGTAATCAATTATACGTTGTTCTATAACTGTCTTCAAAGCATTCAGGTACCTACAGTTATCGTAATGCAGAAATCCTTGTGGTTTTAAGGTGCATTCAATTAATAAGAAATATATTGTACTGTGGCTTTGATGAACTTTATTTCGGCTTATGGAGCTCCGAACACATTAAAAAAAAAAACTGGTAAAAGCTCGTGGCTAAATAATAACAGACACACGGGTCGATCATCAAGCTAAAGCACTTGTCGAGGTCAGTCTGTAGATGGATGACCATCTTAGCATACAGAAAACACGTTGTGCCATTGATCCCGGCTGCCGTTTTAAAATTTTTGACCGTCGTTATGAGTAGTCGGAAGCCGAACAATCTGACACCAGTCTTGCCAAGAAGTCTCGTGTTACTCAGTTACTTACTGAGTTTGGGAGGTTAGATAGCTCGTTCCACGTAAAATACTGGTGCCCATTCAAATGAATTCGATAAGACTGGAAGCTGACCCCTATTCAGTTGGAAAAACTTAGGCAGGCAGGTATAAAAATATATCTGGCATAATCTGTATCTTTTATATCAAAGAGTATGGTTTTGAATATAAATATTATCAATATTCCTTAGAAAAAGAAAGCACCCTAAGCCGAAGAAACTACAGTGACTATCATTGTGGACATTTGGCACTAGATATCATCCAGTAACTGCTGCTTTACTCACACTCACACTTTTTTTCACTCAATTTTTTTTTTAATCTGTATCTTTTATTATTTCCAGTGTAGACAAAGCTTTATCTATATAATAATGCTAACTAACCCCCGCACTGGTATCCAATATGTACAAAATTATTACGCTCTATAAAACGCGTTAGGTACTAATAACTCATATACCCGTGTTACACAACAGCTAAGCTCATATATACATACAGTATAAATATCAAAATGTTTACGGTTGGGCAGCCGTTAATGTTACGAAGTAGTAAAAATGGAGAGTGGAGCCAATCGGAAAGGGTTTATTGTTTATATGTAGGGTTTTCTGAAATGGCGTTTATCAGGTGGCAGCACTGAGCTATCATGTCTAGACACCTGTCAAAACTTATGTTTTGACAATCACGTAAATTGCCGTCATCGTCATTTATGTCAGCGATGGGCCAACTCGCATTTTTGACAACTCGAGTTAATCGAATTGGAATGGTGGCTAAATCGGATTGCGATTCGAATCAAAATTCAACTCAAAACTCAACTCGTTACGTCGACTCAACTCGGTCCGCCGACTCAACTCGTTCCGTCGAGTCAACTCGATCCCTAAAAAGTTTGGCGTCGCGACTTTACGTAGTTTTTTGACGAGGAGTCGTTTACTTTGAACGCGTAACTTAGACGTTACCTTTCGATACTATGATGTCTAGATCAAGGGACTTTTATATAAACCCTACGGACTATAAAAAATCCGTGGTCTGGATACCACATCGCGTTGTAAAAAGCGATTTAAATATGACTTCGCGGCCGAAGACTTTTTAGATGCGCGCGTAAAAGGAACTGTCAGTGGTTTGAATCAAAGTACCTGCAACTAATAAATTGTTCAATTGATTGATTTTGAGGTGACATAGCATCCGTCTGGTCATTTATCACAATCTAAGTTCTCGCCTATGTAGCGCCAGTGGCGTAATTTTTTTTTTATACATCCAAAGACTAATTTTAAATCTCTTTGTGTAAACTCTAATTTTTTCCACCCTAAAAAAAGCAATGTTACCACGTAGGGCGCTGGTTACCATGTAGAATGCTGTTTTGACTCCATTTTCACTACATCGAGCTAAACAAAGAGTAGTCAGATAAATTAAACAGACACGCCATTGTTATAAGCCTACTATCAATATAAAGCACCCAATTTAGGGGCTGATGCACCTTCTCCTTTTCTGACATTTTATGGTATTACTATTTCGTTACTAACATTAATTGTTTTCCTTTTGCCTTACTATATGTACCAAACGTTAATTTATTTTTCAATGGGAGATGAGTCATTCAAAAATGACCTATCTGTTCCATTTACCGTCAAAACCTTTGAACCCCTACTGAAGCTGACTCCAGATCTCTACCAGACCTCACACTTATCTCGAGGGTTCATTTCAGACCCTAATGGGCAATTGAACTCTTCGGAAAATTCCCTCAAGTTGGCTATGGGGCCTATGACTCGGTATTTAGCGATCGTGTGGTCATCTTTTTCTATCTGCATCTTCGTCGATTCTTTGGTCATTGCTGAACACCATACCTGAAATGTGGAGGAAGATATGAATCTCAAATCTCTTTTGAGGAATAGGGTAAAAACGCGTTTGTTGCATCAAAATGTGCTAATATTTATGTGTGTTTCTGATTTCTATTTTTGCTTACAAACAGAAATCAGAACCGTTTACTTTAAGTTCTCAAAGATTAGTTTTAGAATAGTTTTAAGTTTTTGTATATTATATATAAAGGTATTTGTTTTATGACGGTATTTACTTGTATGATAACTTTCAGGCTACCTACTGGGGCGAAAGGCCCGTCCCGTACCAAGCAAAAACATTTCGTTGCTGACATACAACCTTTCAATCATAGCAGATAGCACTTACAAAAAGGCCAAGAGGTTAAATAGACCAATTACAGGCACTATTGAATTGTCAAAATGTCGGTTAGTCAAAAAATTTGAAACTTTGCCCAAGTATGGCAAAGTTTGTAATTGTAGCCGACACCGTATACACGTCCGAGTCGATAATCTGCAAGTGGGCAAAGGTTACCGGACGGTCGGACGCCGAGCTAACCATTGCTCGCCGTTCGCAAGCTGTGACTAACCTGAGCAAAAGAAATGAAGAACAATTGCCGGTCATTGTACTTCAATCCTGGCAGAGTGAGGTTTACTTTAGCAGTCCTGGCGTGGTCTAAATAAGCATGGAACGATGCTTTCAGACCTCCGTTGTCGGCTATATTCTCACCTGGAAACAACAATAAATATTTAAAAAACACTTTAAAACTAACTCTAATTAAGTCTATATTCACTAAAACGACCAATCATCTAAAATGTGGCGTCGGAAACCCTCCTCCGCATCTTTGCCGTCTGGTAATATGGGCAGAAGACTGGCGGCTTTACCACACTGTATGGTAATGCTTATGTTCTGTACAAGGTAAATGCCTGGCCTTGGATCACGCGGAAGGGCCTTTATACAATTTGTCTTTACACAATTTTCCCACCAGTCTTCACTTGAGATTTAACAATATCCAAAGTATAGGAAATAGGCATCCGAGTGGTTTAAAAAAAAACGAGAAACTGAAACGATCGGTATCAGTGTTGATAGTATCATCTTACGGGTATATCGTCAAGGGAGAGGATTTATCTACCAGTGTTAATTTTAACTTATAGACGAAGACTTTAAATCCAGGGCTGCAGGATCGGACGGCCCTGGAACTTAAAGGGCAACTGAAAGAAGACGGCCACCCGTCTTATACTGACTAAAACCCACGTTTTAGTCAGTATAAGTCTATGTCTGGGTGTAATTTATCTATAATATGTATGTATTTAGAAATATATAAGTATGCTTATCAGTTGTCTAGTAGTCATAATACAAGCTCTGCTTAGCTTGAGACTAGACGGCATTGTGTGACAGTTGTGGAATTTTATTATATTATTATTATTATAGAATGGTCTAAAACCACTTAAGGCACATTAGTTGGATGATTTCAAAGTCTACATTGGTCATAGACAGAAACATTTGATAAATTCCCACCTCAGAAACGCATCAAATGATGGTCCCTTCTAACGTCGTGACCCTCAACCATCATCACGGTTATTAATTTTGCATTTCCTGCAGCCCGTAGATTCTTGTTGCCATCATCATCATCATCAAGTAACTAGCTAATTGATGCAGGGGGGGGGGGGGGGGCATAATATCTTACCAAGTGTCTGCTTTCCGTTCAGACGCTGGCCCTCCACTGAGTAATTGGAATACTGCTCCTGAATACATTTGGCTCGCGTCTTGAATCTGGCTATCGTTGCGTTGTTCCACCACTGGTTTAGGTTTCCAAATCTGTTGGTTAGAAGAATATATTTGTCAGTCAGTATATTACGCTTGGGTGGCGTTATTAACCCACTTTGACAATATTATACACTACAGTTTGCAGTATTACTAGTACCCTCATCAACATCATTTCAGCCGAAAGATGTCCATAGTTGGACATACCTAAGTCTCCCCTAAGTGTTGCCAAAACGATCGGGCCTGTGGGTCTCGCATCCATCGGATTCCAGCTGCACTCACCAGATCGTCGGTGCACCCCGTATCAACGAGGTGGATCGACGGTCTGGTCGTGGCTTTCCATCGCTGCGTCTTCTGGTACGCGGTCACCACTTTTTGGAGTGGTGTATTACCCTAGCGTGACCAAATTACCTTTGTTTAGATATGTAACCCTAGTTGACCAATATTATGACAAGGCTGCAATATTTCTGATAAACTAGTTCGGCTCACCAACAACGAATTCATCACTGCCTGCCATCAGGTGGGATCGCAGACAAGCATTAATTTATATCATTTAAAAAAATCTTCAATATCATCAGTTTTTAATATTTAATTTATTTGGCCACATAAACCAAATATGGCAATACGTATTTCTTATACTGCCATCTGTTTATCTCCAGAGTTATGCCAAATTTGACGAGGTCGGCCTGTAGATGGCAAGCCCATCTTAACCATGGAGCACAACAACCGAAAGTACGCTAAGCTGTTCGACAATCATTACGGATAATCAGAAGCCAGAAAATGTGACAAGACTTTGAAAGGGGTGGACAACACGATATCCTAATATATTACTGGATTGTGGAGGTCAGACAGGCAGTCGATTGAAATAAAGTACCAGTATTATATGTATTTTTATGAGCGTTCAGCCGTTTTGCGCGGATGTGGCGCATATCTTGCCTATCTATTGATTATGTTTGTTAGCGTTTTAAGATTGCGTCATTTCACGTAAATAAACTGTTTTTCTTTCTTTCTTTCATTCATTGCTTTCTTGCTGAATACCAGTATCCAGTTGCATCCGATAATACTAGAAACCGACCCCGAAATAATAAGAAGGTAAGGCAGACCAACATTTTACAAAAACACTGTAGTGACATCTATAAAGCCACATAGGAACTAAACTTCAAAATCATGTATCGAAGTATCAAAGTTACCCGTGCAATTAGAACATATACAACAGCCCGAAATAAACTATTGGGCAGTCACCCGGACCAGACACAACACTTGTCTAGTCGGATCCTCCCTTTTCAACGGAGGGTTTGCGGAATTTTACACCCTGGTAACATTGCCAAAAGATTTACTTTTATTTAGAAAATTTGTCTTACCTGTCATACTCCCTGCCCTGATCATCGAAAGCATGCGTCAGTTCATGCCCCATCACCACTCCCATGGCGCCATAGTTCACTCCTTTAGGGTTGTCTCCATCGTAGAAAGGTAGCTGGAGTATACCGGCGGGGAAGACGATCTGGTTCTTAGTTGGCGTGTAGTATGCGTTTACTGTCGATGGCGTCATGCCTGGAGAGAAACAGGGTATTGATCAAAAGTGTGATCTTTGTAAAAGGCTCTTCGTTTTCTGTCAAATTCCCTATACCCAAGCAAATTCTAAAAACATTTAAGTGTATACTCCAGGGTAACTTTGGGCTACCCTAGAGTACACCTTAATGTTTTTATAGGGTCCAGCGTAAACCAAACTAAATTAATTACGGCCTCCGTACTTTGCTGTGGCAAAGAAGACTATGTTTTTTTTAGTTTTAGGTGCACCCCAAGGAAGACACGTACGAGGCGTATTAAGGCGTGGACACACTTGAGACGACGTCGCAGACAAGTCTGAGATGACGTAGACAATTCTGTCTAAGACAGTCTTGTCACAAGTGTGCGCAGGCTCTTAGACCTCGTTCCACAATAAATAATATTTAATTTAGTTTTTTATAAGTAGGTGTATTACAATTAGTACTTACGTGTGTAGTGTAAAATATTGGTAGGTAATTTACTTATAAATACAATATAGTAGCGGAAATAAAAAGAACGTATGTCCTTACCCCACTTAGTTTTATTGACAGGCTTGTCCAGTTTATTCAAGTCGTTCTTCAAACTAAACACGTTGAAAGCGATGTTGTTCTCAAAGTATTCGTTGGGCTTGACTTCCAGCTCCTCATACTGCTTGTCCAGCTCGTCTTTGTGGAGAATGTAGTCGGGGAAACCTGGGGGAAAGGGTTTTTATTAAGACCTTTTTTGGTGTAAATCAAGGATGTGATATTTTGGATCTAGATCCAGATTCGGATATAAATAATAGTATACCTGTTTCGGTTATGAGAATGTTTCGGATTATAGGTACGCTAGTTTCGGATAGGTTTGATTACAGATATTAGAATTTTAAAATAATATAGCAAGATTTGACTTTTATCTCTTGTCCAGATTATAAAGATCTTAACAGACAGACAGACAGACAGACAGATGGACGAATAACAAAGTGATCATAAAAGGCTTCCGTTTTTTCCTTTTGAGGTACGGAAAGCTAAAAAACTTTTTAGTGGTATTTTTTGTTTATTATAAAGTATTATGAAAAAATAAACACCGGCAAAAATGCCCAATTAAACTTGCAAACAAGTTGTTTGCAGGAAAATCATGAAAAAAAGAGTAAAACAGCCAAGAAAGTTATCTTATAGCAAATTAAAAAAAAAAAAAAAACAAAAAAAAAACTTGCACGATATCTTACCCCAAAACTTACCAATCATATCAGTAATAGCATCAGCTTTAATCTCAGCAGCCTTTCTGGTCTCCGTATCCATCCAATCCAGGTTCTTGAGGTTCCTCTTGAACGCGTTCCTGATGTTGTTGATCATGATCTCGCCTTGGGTCTTCGCTTCCCCGTGGAATACTTCGCGGACGAACATGGCTCCTACTGCGAAGCCTGTGGAGGAGAGAATGAGATGGTTAGCTGTGTCAGGATCGATGAGTCAATTTTAGCAGGTGTGTTGGATGTGGGTACGGTAGCCCACAATTAAAAGAGATGCTTAGTTGTTTGAGTATTGATAAGGTAGTAGCGTAGCTAGGCGTGGGCGAAGCGGCAACTCACCCACCTCCTCGTACCCACGACCTCATGCAAACGAAGGCTCTTTAAGAACAAGTACTTGCAAAAATACAACAAAAGAAAAATACAGACAAGTGACACTAGCGACAGCGACTAAACGCGATTATGCGAGCCAAACGTTAAAACGCGATTAGTTTTATTGGTGAATTCCGCCCTAAAAGTAGAGATCTTTAAGTCTCAAGTTTTTTGTTATTTGTTAGTCTGAGGCCCTAGACTAATTTGTATGAAATAACAAAAAACTTGAGACTATACTCTTCAGTTATTAAAACTTTATTTATTTTGCAACTAATAAAATACTAAAACAAGAAAAATAAAAACACTTATCTAGTTAAAACTATTATAGGTATACAAAAGGCAATAAACTCCTAGCTAAAATTTGATGTCAAAAAATTTCTCTGCATCGCATTCCTTCGTGTCGACTGGAAGTGTGCCCAAAAGACTGGCGCCATTGTCACGTTGTATGGCAATGCTTAATCTCTGATGGAGGTAAAAGCCAGCCCTTCGGTCACGCATTGCGTCAACTGAGAGTTGGGATAATTCTTTGAAAAGTGTATAAGCATAAGCACTCGGACTCCACGGCCCAAACTGCCAAAAATATATCTAGAGCTTAAAAATATGTTAAACAACGACAAACTTACCAACAGCATTATTAGTATCAGTGACACAGTATCTCCAAGACTCTTCAGTGCCCTCAGAACCGAACAGTGCCTTTCTCAGGATTTTGGTGGCGTCTCGGAAAGACTTGGATAAGTAGGTCGAGAGCGAGCGGGAGACTTGCCACATCATGTAACTGGTGAGAGTTCTAGAAAAGGAATACTGTATTAGTTAATAAAGTAAGGTGCAGTGGGGCCCCAGTGATAGGTAGGCCATGTGGAACGGCCCTGACTTTTGATTTTGTGTAATTTATTTCATCAACTTTGCTGTTGAAACGTTGAAGGGAAACATCGTGAGGAAACCGGCATACCTAGATCGAAAACTTTGAAGACACTCTGGGCCTGCGGGGTAGATAACGGCCCTTTCTCTCTCCCGGATAGGAAGTCTTAGTCCAAGCAGAGTGGCAACATTTTAAACCTAATGCTGTTATGCTTATTAATATTATTGCAACATTCATTTCTTTATTGGAAGCCGGGGTAGATGGCATTATATTTCACCAGTTATTCTATCAAACTAGAATTACACTGCGCACACGTATGCCACGTTCGCCGATCTGGGCGCGTCGGTCTCCATAGTCATAGTCATAGTCATAGTAATTTATTGGTAAGGGATACATTTTATATGGCAACTAGACTTGTAGAGCTACATTAGATCCACGCCATGCGACGTCTTTCTACGTACAAATCAGGCGTGGTCCACGTGTGCGTCGGTCTAGTGCAGTTCTAGCTTAAGTCTTGAGGATTGTAAGAGGATTGATCATGGCATGACGGGGCCAGGACCATTTTGATCCGCTAGAAAAATTGAGTTACGAAGAAGATTGTTTTTTGTGATGTAACTAGAAATTTATATTTTTCATATTTTATCCTATATTTGTGCTAGGAGAACTTGCTTCATGGAAAATTTCAAGAACTAGGTCAACGAGAAGTACCCTATGAATTTTGATACCCTTGAGAGTGTCGATATATACGTTTATTGCGACATAAACGGGCGTATTTTTTTTTTTCGTTAACCCAGATGTTTATTTTTTTCACAGCTTCATGGGACCGCAGACTTGAGTTACATATGGGTTTAGTTTCACGCGTTCCTGAGATAAAGGGTCTTGACAGACAGACAGTCGGACGACAAAGTGTTCCTATACGGGTTCCAATTTATCCTTTTGAGGTACGGAACCCTAAAAAAAAGCTGTGTCATAGCCCTCGATTCTTTGTCTTCCATATTTATACTACTCCAGCTATTTCACGTCATGTCTGGCCGATAGAACAAAACTCCAAAATGTGTTTACATAATGATGAACGTACCTTTGGTCCTCTTCAGTTTTACTATATTTTTTAATAACTTTCGTGAGATTCTTGAAGTATTCCGGTGCGTAGACCACTATTCTTTCAGTATCTGGTATCTGGAAATTATAAGACATAAATTTATTAACGGGACTACTAGTAACGGGATACAATACAAATTACGATTTAAAAAAAAACTGTTTTTTTACAATAATTGTGCGTACAGCTAAGGAGTAAAATTATCTACCGAGTCTGTGTTCCCTGATAGCTACAACCTTGTGGTCTCTAAGTCAAGAGTGAATACTTCTAGGCAAGCGTGCTCCATCGTCGACGACCACATCATCATATCTATATATATATAAAAGGAGAAACTGACTGACTGACGTATCAACGTATAGCCGAAACTGCTGGGACTAGGAACGTGAAATTTTGCATCAGGTTTCATTTTATGACGTAGGCGAGCACTAAGAGAGGATTTTGCAAAATTCACCCTCTAAGGTGATGAAACGGGAGTCCAAAATTTGTATGGAGAAACCTACTTTGACGCGGGCGAAGCCGCTGGCAGAAGCTAGTCTATATATATAAAAGGAGAAACTGACTGACTGACATATCAACGTATAGCCGAAACTACTGGGACTAGGAGCGTGAAATTCCGAACATGGTTTTCTTTTATGACGTATGCAAGCACTAAGAGCTGATTTTCTAAAATTCACCCCCTAAGGGGATGAAACGGGAGTCCAAAGTTTATATGGAGAAAACTTATTCCAAGCGTGCAAAGCTGCTGGCAGAGGCTAGTCGCAAAGAAAGTGACGTGGACAGGTCAGTGGATAATAATAACAAATATATTTAATCGTTCAGACAGGGCCCATAATCTTTACATAGTTATTGGTAAGCCGTCAACTTAAGTCTCTCAGAACCATAGCCCTATATCTTAGTTTTCCATACATCGCAATAGTTTCCCAACAACCGAAGGTGGTTCTTGTGTGCACATGCAAAGCGCGTATAGGGATAAAGGTAGAACTACATTGCACACACATGTGCCACGTACGCCGATCTGGACGCGTCGGTCTCCATACATTTTATATGGCAATTAGACTTGTAGAGCTACATTAGATCCACGCCATGCGACGCCACGCAACGCGCAGCTACGTACAAATCAGGCGTGGTCCACGTGTGCGTCGGTCTAGTGTAATTCTCGCTTAATCGTCAGTTGATACCATGTTCCATGAAGTGTCTAAGGGGCCTCTACGAGTTGGCTTTGGCCCGTCTTTAGCCACCTACTGAGTCTAATTGTATTTTCAAACCAATCCAGGGAACCTGGAGTGGGTCCTATATACATTTAATTTCATCTAAATCGTTCAAGCGTTTAAGAAGAGTCAGATGACAAAAATACGTACAGAAGAATTATATATATATAAAGATATGTATATAATATACTTACAGTTCTATTCACCAATTTAAAAGCATCATTGAAAAACATAGTCCAGTTCACAAAAGGCACTTCTTTCTGCCACTGTCTTATAGTATACGGGTTATACAGCCCCTCTTCATCCCTTCTGTCTTCCGAGGGTGTGGTAATATTCGCCAGTTCTGTCTCAAAGAGGATGACTTTGTTCATTTGTGCTCTTGCTTCAGTTTTATTCGCTCCAAGTAGGACGCATATTCGGGTCATATAGTCTAAATATGCGTCAAGCACCTTCTTGTGGGCTGTTCTGTTAAGGTAGTTGTCTCTGGTTGGGAGATTCAGGCCGCCTTGATCGAGCTGGAATTTTTTTATGTAAAACATTAACAAAAATACAGTATTTCATGAAGCAAAAGTGGTTTTAAAGAAAACTATTCCAGGAAACCCAGTGAATGCTACACAGGTTTACCTTAGCAGATATTTTTCTTTCAAGTACTCTTTTGGAATGTCTCCCACAAGGCCGCAGGAAACCGATGGATCCATGCGAGACACAAAAGACTGGTTGAGGTGGCGATACTGGAGAGATACTTATGTGCAGGCGTGGACGTGTATTGGCAGAAATGATGACGTCTTTTCGACGCATTAATCAGCCCACAGCAGTATTTTAAGAAATGCTTACTGCAATGATTTCTATGTTTTTAAACTCATCATCATATCAGACAAAAGACGTTCACTGCTTGACATGGGCTTCTTCAAGCACAGTCACTCTGACCGACACCAGAAAGAAAGAAAAGAAAGAAAGAAAGAAAATGAATTTATTTTGTCACAACGCTAGGCACACAAACAATATAAATATGTAAACACGAAACCGTACAAAAGAGATTAAAAAAAATAAATAATAATAATAATATAGATATGTAATTGTGCGCCTCACGGCTGCGCGAAAATAGGTCCAGTTCAGCATGATTGCCAGACACCTAGTGCCTGACGCTGGTTTTCAACTGAACCGGAGGTTGTGACCTAACGGACGCGAAACAGTTTGGTACGCTGCCACACGCTGCTTTTGTACCAACATCCAAACTCCGAGATTACACAGTAGAAAAAACCAACAACACTTTTTGCCCGACCCGGGAATCGAACCCAGGGCCACACGCTGAACAGTCGCACATGCGACCACGAGACCAATGGAGCAGTCAAGTATGAATAATTAATAATACTAACCACAATGACGTGTTTCGATGAGTTCCGGTCATCTTCCGTAACTGCCCAGTTAAACAAACCTCCCAGATTAAAACTGAAATATAAACATAACAGTCACTCATGTAGGTACCAATTTTATCTTCTTAATGCCCCGTTTACACGTGGGCCCTACCTCGGCCAATCGTTATCCCTAGCCATTGTAAACGGGGTTTTCCCGTTTACACAATGGCGATTGACCGAGGCTGGGCCCACGTGTTAACGCACTATAAGACGAATACTGAATATAGACAAAAATATTAGAAATTTTCCTAATCCACCATATGGCCACATAATTATGTTCTTATTTAATGAAAATTATACCTTATAAAATAATGTGTTTATTTTGCATTATTAACGTTATTATAAATAAATAATAGCTAATGCAAAATGAACTTTATTTCTACTTAAGGTATTATAATTTGCATTAATTAAGTAACGGGAATATTTGCCCAATCCAGATAATGTAGACATAGCTATTTTGAAAACTGTTGTGTTCTGTTTTGTTTTGTTTTGTTAGTTGACTAAGATCCTTTAAAAAAATATTATTTGTTTTTATTTTTATCCTCTTTCTTATAATGTGAATGTGAGAACACTGTAGACTCCGCGAATTCTTAGATTACTTCCTATTACGACTCACTTTTTATTATGATTATTTTTGTTGTACTTTTGAGTACAATATTGACTGGTCTACACTGTCCTTACATAATATCTAATAATACTATAATATCGAAATATTGTTAGAACAAAAATTTGTTTTTTAAAGTATAACCATGGAGTTTCTTGCCGGTTCTTCTCCATAGGAAACGACCAATTTGGAACCGTGCACTAACTTCTAGAATTTTATAAGTGCTCATGTAGGCTTAAGTGAAATAAAAACAATTGAATTTTGTTTTTGTTTTTTTAAATTTCTCCTTGACTTTGTTACTTTGACATAATCTTTTCGTAAAGTTGATTTTGACAAAGCTGACTTACGTGTTCTGTACATCCTGCACCAGCTTCTGCAGGTCCCACCTCTGCTTGGTCATGGTGGAAGGCAGTATGTGCCAGCCTCCCAGCTGTTTGATGACAGCCACCAGAGGCTTTTCACCCAGCTTCTCAATTGTCTCGTTCGTATCTATACAAGCATCGTAGTAGATCCGCGCTTTGGCTTCCGCATCATTCGTGTTAGAGATGTTTACTTTTTCTATGGAAATAAAAAAAATATTGTCAATAAGTTGGTTAAGAGCGAATTGGCCAATCCATGAGAAAAGCAACACAAAAATTTACTATTAGATTGACTTGTAAATATTTCACATGAATGTTGAGAACGACTTGTTTTCTCACGATAGAGAAAGAAAGAAAAACTTTTTATTTGCCGGAAAAGGCGCAAACTTAAAACTTTTTATTGCAAACATTTGCATAACAAAAACATAATTATAAATAAAATATATATGCGCCATGTCCGAGCAAAACGGCCGTACGCTCAGCATAATGCCGTGTCCACACGCAAAATTCCGATGACGATGTCAAAGTTAGTTCCACTTATGAAAATGGTTCATATTAACCTGAAAATTGACAATAAATTAAAAGTCATTCAGCACTGGCTTTTGAATTTTTTTATGATCCGTTTTACAATCTAATCTAAACTGTTAAAGGGATGGAACTATAAAGGGGGTAGAGCTCCATATGTCTGTCTCGCGCTTGCTTGCGGGCTTGCGGACGGCGAGCAATGGGCAGCCCACCGTCCGATCGTCCGGTAATCATCCGGACCGAGCCCAAGTCGTCGATGGTGCGCGCGCCTGAAGAAGATGTCAGCTACCGTAGGGGCCCAGCAGGGTCGAAGCCAAAGGCCCCTGGTAGTGATATACTAATGGTACCAATCTGAAATAAAATATGTTGAATTGAAGGACTACGATAAGTAAGATAAGGTCAAGCGCAAGCCTATTAAAAATAATAAAAAACCGGACAAGTGCGAGTCGGACTCGCGTAGGTAGGTACTGTGGGTTCCAAACGGGTGGTACAAATTTACCTATGAAAACAGTTCGATTCCCGAATAGAGTTACGAAGATTTTTCCGAATCGCAATAAAAGTTTTATTTTGTGACGTAACTTCAAATTTACAGTTTTCAGATTTTTTGCTATACTTGTGCTATGAGACCTTGCTTCATGCGAAATTTCAGGATTCTAGGTCAACGGGAAGTACCATATAAATTTTGATTCCCTTGATTGTGTCGAAATACACGTTTTTTGCGATATAAACGGCCGTATCTTTTTTTTTCTCGTTAACTTAGATACTTGATTTGTTCACAGCTTCAAGGAACTGCAGACCTGAGTAGGTATATGGTTTTAATTTTACCTCGATACCTCCTCACGTTCCCGATATAAAGGGTCTTGACAGACAGACAGACGGACGGACAACAAAGTGATCCTATAAGGCTTCCATTTTTCCTTTTGAGGTACGAAACCCTAAAAAGGAACAATTATTTAAAAAAGCGCATAGTTTTTTTTATACCAGAGATAAAATTATCATGGCAACACATTATTAAAAAATACTTTTTAAACAGAATTTACGAATAACGTCATCAAATTTTCCTACATTACATTGCGTTTTTCTGTATCAATATTTACTCTCAACGCGTAATTTTATACAAATATTTAAATGTAGATACGGACAGACAAATCAATTTTGAAGTTCACCTACAATTTTATGGTCATATTTACTCACGAGCACAATGGCTACAATCGTATTTCTTATTTAACTAACCATATAACATTATTACGTATGAAAAGACGTCAAAAACCTATGAAGGCACATAATAACAATATAACAAACTATGTAAATATTCACACTTTTATTTTGTACTGTTCAAGCGTTTTTGGTGAAGTTTGCGTTGCCAATAGACAATAGAAGGAAACCGTAAAGTATAGACAGAAGGGCAACTTTGTGAAGTTTGAATATTTCCCGATTCTTTAGTTTTGAAACATATTTTTTTTTAGGTGGGTAGTCATCCAATGACCTCTCCTCAAGGGCACTTGGGCGGAGCTGGAGGGCGTGACAGACTTTTACTGTCTAAAATCCACTCGTTTGTTCCTTGCTTCGACCCTGCTGGGCCCCTACGATTTGCTGACATCTCCTTAAGACGCGCGTGGAACACTACACGCCGTCGACGATTTAGGCTCGGTTCGGACGATTACCGGACGACCGAACGGCATGCTACCATTGCTTGCCGTCCGCAAGCCTGCGCTTACGGTGGCTGGAAATCGGGATCGGAATCCCGGCGGCTTGGGCGTGAGGGCCGTTCCCTCGCGCGTGCGGCCGCCTCCTTTGCTAGCATTACTACTTCGCAGAAGAAGGCAACCCCTTGCCATTCGTCCTTTGAAACATAAACATGCATGATGGAAAAAAATAAATAGTAGAGTTTGACACAAAGACAAATTGAAATTACCCCAAATAAAATCAATGCTATATAAAAGAAATATTTACTGCACGGCAGTTGTTAATATAACCATTTGCCAAATAATATTCAAAATTTGCTATCATCGTTGTTCAAAAAAAGGTTGTTATTTAGACTGTTATAAGAGAAAACAATATTGCAGTGTTATGGAATATATAGAGGATAAGTCGTTAATAACATAAAAATAGCCTTTATTCTACCATATACAACAATGACATAATTTCAAAATTAATCACATATTATTATTATTAGTACAATACAATTTCAATCTCTAGGATCAAGGATAATAGCATGACGAGTGACAGGGCAGAATGGAAGAAGAAAACGTGTTGCGCCGACCCCAAATAACACGGGACAAGGGCAGGAAGATGATGATGTGAATTTCAATCACTATCCAAATAATATTATATTTTATTCGTATTCATAATTAGAACGCGTTAATAAATATAAGCCTTCCTTTTTATAGAAATATTTGTATGCCATATATTATGATAGATTATGCTGCATAGTTGCTGGAACCAATATGTATTGTAACATCTATTGTGCCACATTCTTATAAATATATATTTTTGTTTGATTTCGAGTTTTCGTATGTTTTCAACAATAGAAAAGTTGCAGTCTATAGTGTGAGGGACTAGGGCTCCAAAAACCCTTGTTTTGTTTTTTTTAATGATATAAACCAGTGCTTGACTGCGATCCCACCTGAGGGTAACCTGTGATGCAATCGTTGATGGTGAATCGCAGTACTTTATGAAGAGCCTATTCACTCTAACCTTGAAGACACCTAAATTATAATAGGACGGGAAGCCCGCAGCAGGCAAATTGCTCCAATCCTTTGATGTACGCGATATAAACGACGAGGCAAAACGCTTAGTCCGGACCGTAGAGGTTTTAACAAAGTAAAGGTGGACGCTCACCGTACTAGCTTTTTGTCTATACTATATAATATTGCAGACAGGGAAGATTTGTATGTTTGTTTGTAATTAATAAATTAAAAAATTGCTGGACTGATTTAAAGAATCCTTTCTATTGAATGACTATTTCTTGTAAAAGTCATTCAATACAGCAGCTGAACGTTATATTGATGATTTTATTGATTATAATTCGCCAATCATATTTTAATAAACACACAACTTTTTACACAAAAAAAAAAAATCGCGTGCTAACTTAAGGCCCCAACTCCCGAGCAATGCTTTAAAACAGTGACAAGCCTAGGTACTCCTCGGTAACGGCAAGGTCAAGGGGTTTGAAAAAATAAAAAATACTATAGATTGATGTACAACATTATCAACAAATCACTTTTTCGTAAGACTAAAACTTTTGCCAAAAAAAAAAAAAAAATTAAAACATTATATATTCCGCTTGTTTTTCCTACTCCTTTCAAACGGCTTTAATCTTTAGAAATATGTTTACACAAAAAAAAAATGCTAGTTAAGTGTTCTTCAGAATGTTCATAGCATATGTAAATCAATCAATATTTCGCAAAGAAAGATTTAAAAGGTCAGCGGGGCTTTATCCGGGCGCAGGTGGCCGGAATTAAATGCACAGTGTACATTTAATTCCGGCCAGATATTCAAGGGACCTTAATTTGATTGGCCGTGCAGATACACTTGATGGAGTAATATTTCTGTAATCTATTTTGTGATGGCACCACAAAGTAAGAAAATTATGTCATCTAATTTTTCATACATATATCTACCAAGTGATAAACGATAAAACTCGATTACAATTTACAATACTACACTAATGTGTTAAGAATATAGATGAAACAAAGTGCCGAAAACTTAGTGGAACCGGTTTTTTTTAACCGATTTTAAAAAGGAGGAGGTTCTATGTTCGGCTGAATGTTTTTTTTTTATATATGTTCACCGATTTCTTGGTCAATTGTGGACCGATTTTGAAAGTACTTTTTTTGATTGAAAGGTTGTGCTTCCGAGTTGGTCCCATAGAAATATTGTTATGATCTGATCATGAACTTCGAAAATATGGAACAGAACTCCTCATAGAATCACAGCAGAACCGTCGTAACAAATAAAATTGCTTGGTTTATACGTGTAGTCGATGACTGACTGAAAGGAGACAGGGAATTTATCGAACTGATCTGGTGATGACGCCTCAAGTTAGGCACCGGAACTCTGTAAGAAATCGATCTAATCTAACCATGTTTGGGATTATTAGAATTGTCATCAGATGCACTCTCGCTATAAGGTATTTAAGTATAACTGAGGGGTACTTTTTAGTGGAGGTACCATAACTAAAAATTGTAAAATAAAAATAAAAATACAACCCACTTCAAAGTAAAAAAAAACACTGAATAGTAGAAAAGAACTTTAATTTCGGAAGTCGGTGTTAAATAGCGAAGAGGCAAAACTATTATAGAAACACCGACTTCCGAAATTAATGTTATTTTCTACTTTTCAGTGTTTTTTTTTTTTACTTTGAAAGTCGGTTGTATTTTTTTATTTACTTCATTAGATATCACAGGTCTAAAACTATAGGGCCGTATAGTCATAGTCATATTAGTTTATTGGTAAGGGATGTAGTTTATTGGGAAGTACATATATATCGATGGGAATCCCTTACCAATAAACTACAGATTACACTACAGTCAATAAATTATTAAAAATACGTTAAATTTTTAAACAATGTCAAATAATAAAAGATATAACTACATCATCATCTACATGTACATATGTAGTTTTTATTAGTTTAAGTGTTTTTATTTTCCTTGTTCTATCTATGTTAAATAAATTACCCAATGTAAAAAAAAATGATGTCAAACCAATAATCGAAACAAATAAATAGAAAACAAAAATTAAATCACAATAAATTACAGTCCAAATTAATATTCATGTCAAAGTTTAGATCATCTTAAATTCGTCAAAAGAATAACACGCTTGCTCGATATACCATTTAATTCTTTAAGTTCTAGAACTTATTTTTGTCCAAACAAGTGAACCTAGTTTTCTTACAAACTAAGCGAACAAAGCTAACCCTCTCGAACAGAACAAGCTATTCCCAGCAATTCCAACCGTCTATCAAGTTAAGTGTGCCAAGACTTCTATTAAAACTTGGTAATACTTCACTCAAGCCAAACACACTAGCGGCCAGCAGAATTGTTTTTAATTCAATATCAGATTTGACGTCACCAACTACATCAACTTTGAAAGCTTTGGAATAGAGATGTAACAGAAAAAGTTATATCGAAACCGACTTCGGATACGTAATATTTAAATTTGGTTTAATGGTACCGGAATCGGAGGCAGAGGCAGAAACGTCAAATAGAACACTATTAAAACTAATCTAAAACTAGGTCAAGTAGGTTTTGCTTTGGAAGCATGCTTTGACATTTTATTAACAAGTTTTAAAAGAGAGCTTGTAATGCTCGCTTTGCTTATGTGAATGCAGCCTAACTACGCTATCTCGTTCATACATCCACACGCGTTCCCGAGATAAAGGGTCTTGACAGACAGACAGACGGACAACGAGGTATTTCTATAAGGGTTCCCTTTTTTTTCTGAGGTATGGAACCCTGAAAAAACGGTTTTGTGGATACGCTCCTATGCCATGGTTTTAAAAACGCGATCTGGTACCTACACGTTGGTACACTAAGTATGTACTGTTTTAGGAGTTCCTACTCGTATCTAAAGTTGTAGTTTGTGTGTAAAATGACATTTAATTTGCATTGTTGCCATATAAGCAGTATTCGTTTAGATTCCAAACGAAATAAAATATGTAATCATCATTGTTTCAGGTAATATCTTCCTTCTTGAGTTTTTGCTACTATAAAGCTAGAACTACACTGCGCACACGTGTGCCACACACGCCGATCTGTTCGCGTCGGTCTCCATACATTTTATACGGAAACTAGACATAAAGAGTTACACTTGTCCACGCCACACGACGCGACGTCGTTCAACGTACAAATCAGGCGTGTTACACGTGTGCGTCGGTCTAATGTAATGTAATGTCCATAGTTTATCTTTTATTTATGGGTTATACCTAGTTAACTGAACGATTTATTAAACTTAATATAAATTGATATACTTAAATCTATAATATTGTCTCTTTGCGCAATCAATATTCAAGAAATATAAAATCTATGCCGTTTTTATTTTTGATTGAAATTTTAACGTAATTACACATCCAATAGACTAGACTAAAGACAGAAACACACACTGAAAGAACACACATACACAGACACACACAGCACATGCTCACAGAATAGATGGTCGATGGGGCTACAAGATTCTCAAGTAGCGACCACGTACCGGAAGACGCAGCGTTGGAAGACCTTCCACAAGGTGGGTCGATATCCTGGTGAGGATCGTGGGGATCCGAAGGATACGAGGTGCACAGGACCGGTCATAGTGGCGACACTTGGGGGAGGCCTATATCTGACAGTGGACGTTCTTCGAATTTGATGATGAAACAAGCACATATTTGCATACTCTCGGACCGGCCATTGTGGCGATACTTGGGGGAGACCTTTGTAATGATAAAACAACCATCTTTGTAGACCTTACGTGATGGCTTCACGTATACTTATTTATATTTTCATACGCGTCAGTATGTTCTACGATGACGCAACACCTTTAATAGATACCTATTGTATGGCAACAATGAAAATTATCTTGATGTCATAACCCCGTCATAGTATCGTACACGACAGCTATACGGGTATGATTGTGTAATCGAGCAAGAAATTAAGTGTCTACTAAAACATTTTCCTAATGTTCAAGACATTAATTTTCTCAGAATCGATTTAACCCGCGCTTTAGACTCGTCACATTTTGCGTGTGGACACGGCATTATGCTGAGCTTACGGCCGTTTTGCTCGGACGTGGTTTTTTTTTTAAGGTGGGAAAATCATCTAATGACAAATCCCGCTTTTGGGCGGAACGAGAGATAGTGTCAGACTTTTACTGACTAAAAACCCACTCCTTTTCTTTCGTTGCCTTCGTCCCAGGGTTTCGTTTTCACACTACCCATGGCCCCAGTAGGCTTCGACCCTGCTGGGCCCCTACGATTTGCTGACATCACCCTGAGGCGCGCGTGGAACAATACGCGCCGTCGACGACTTGGGCTCGGTCCGGACAGTTACCGGACGGTCGGACGGCGAGCCACCCATTGCTCGCCGTCCGCAAGCCTGCGCCTACGATGGCCGGAAATCGGGATCGGAATTCCGGCGGCGCTTGGGGCGTGAGGACCGTTGCCGTTGCCTCACGCGATCGGCCGCCTTCTTTGCTAGCATTACTGCTTCGCAGAAGCAGGCGACCGCCTGCCACTCCTCCTCGCTCCAGACCATGGCCTGTACCAAGGCCCGGCGCGAGAGATCACCGCCGCCGATCGCCCCCACGAGGACATGGCGTTGCTCTTCCCAAGCGGGACACACCTCCACCGTGTGCTCCACCGTGTCCTCCGGGTGCTCGGACGTGGTGCATATATTATATATATATATATTTTGTTATGGAAAATGTTTGCAGTCTTAAGTTTGCGCCTTTTCCAGCAAATAAAAAGATTTTCTTTCTTTTATTTTTAACAATTATGGCAGTTGGTTTTCTCATAACAATTCGCTTCGGTTGCAATGACAAACTTTCTCCACTTGTATCAATTACGACTCATCTGGCGTACACCTATTCATAATCAAGTTCACTTACCAAGTGCATATCTGATGATCAACTGATTCTGCAGCTCAATCTTGCTGAAGATGCCCCAGTTGGATTTCCCCTCAGGTATCGGGTTGTTCTTGATCCAGCCTCCACAGGCAAACTCATAGAAGTCTTCACAAGGATCCTGGGTCTCATCCAGGGCTCTAATCACTTCGCTCGCGGTGTATATGCAGGACCCTTTGAGGCACACTTGGTCTGAAAATGAAGGAAGAATTGGTTATCTACTAGCAGATATGGGGAAGTTAGTAATTTTTTGTGAAGAAGAAGGCCGAGGGTCAAAAAGGGTATGCTTGCACTTCCCAGTCTTTCGATACGATATAAATAACAAAAAAAAAACTTTTACTACATATGGCTTCTTTAGAAACTATCCATATCCAAGGTGAGGTGCTAAAATTATTATTATTATTATTTCGTAAGACACACTAGCAGATATTAGCTGATGCGTGTGTTTCATATAGTTTGGAGATACTTAGTCTATCCAACCGATTTTTAAAGCAGTTCAATGTGGGAGCTTACACATCACTTTCCGGGAGCCTGTTCCATGTCGTTACAATTTGGTTAAGTACAAATTGCTTCAAAACCTTCTTTTTGGATGCATTTCCCCATAACTTGAAGGAATGTCCTCGTAAATGTTTGTTAGCATTCAGTGTGTAAAGGTCTTGAAGGTTGGGCACATCGTAGTATTCTGTGAGTATTTTATAAGTCTCAATAAGCCTCAATAAGTAATAATAAATTGTTTTTTCCTTTTCTTAAGCTTTTCTGCATAAATCGGTGAAGTTAGTTCAGTATCCGTAACATCATCATGTTTCTGTCCTTGTCCCGTTTTATTTGGACTCAGGCCTCCTCTCTAGGAGACGGAACGGGCCATAATCTACCACGCAGGTCCAGTGCTGGTTGGTGGGTTTCCCTTGTCTTAAAATTTTTGGTTTTAAGACATAATAATTTCCTCACGATGTTCTCCTTCACCGTTTTGAAAGCAGTGGTGATGAAATAAATTACACAAAGTAATGCGCCTGGCTGGGAACCCGCGACCTACTACTCGTAAGTCAAAGCCGTTACGACTGGGCCAAGACTGTTCTCAATATAAACAAGTACGTACAAATGATCAAATAGAGGAGTGCCTTGATGAATTGGTAGTTATTTATCTGGAACATATATTATCTAGTTTATTTATGGGGCATAAAATTGATTAGGATCAGACTACCACCATGTTTCTGCAATAGGACATGACATGCACCAATAAAGGTTATGGCTTCGCTAATCAAATAACTATAAAAGGAAAACAAAAAAGCTGTATTTACTTTCAACTTTCAAAACGCCTTGTTGAAACTTCGCGTGACCCAAGGGCTGGCTTTTACTTCGGACAAAGGATAAGCGTTGCCATTCAGCGTGGCAATGCCGCCAGTCTTTTGGGTACATTACCAGTCGACAGCGATGTAGAGGAGTTTTTCGACGCCGTAATTTAGATTGCTTTTTTTTTAGTACTTTAGGGCTTTTATTTTTATTTTGTAAGTTAGTTTTAATTACTTTCAATGACTAAATTTGCTTAGGACTTTAAAACGATCATCAGGAAAAAGCTGAAGCTTGAGCTCTCTTTGAGACAAAGTTATTGTAGAGATATCTAAATCTTTTTTTTTAGAGGTCAGGTAATCTTTAAATAACTTTTCCCGCCCCGGTTGGGGCGAGACGGCGTGTTAGTCTTTTACTGACTATATTACAAGAAGCGAATTCCAATCTGGCCTGAAAAAATCCGTAACTGGTTACCCGTGGAGCGAGAAGAAGTGTCGGACTTTTAGTGACTGGCAAACCCAAAATTGATTTTTCAGTTGCTATTTGCATTAAAAACCACGATAAATCTTTTGAAGAACCTCGTAACCCTAGCAGGAGTCGGCCCTAGCGGTCTGTATATTAGTTCAATTAGATTTAATACCCACGTCGTAAGTTCGGCTAGTTTCATATATAATATATTTCTTTTTTTTAACCCAATATCTTTTTTACCGATTTCGTTTAATTAATTATTATCTGAGAAGAGCAGATATTATTAAAACACTCTCGCGCACTGCACTCATGGTAGTTAATTGTCACAAAAACTCGAAATACGATTATTGCCTTGAAATTCTGTTTACACGGACACAAGCAATATTCTATTGCGAGGCGATTCTCGTCAGAGTGGACAAGCGAGAGCTATGAATGTTTAGACGAAGAAACTTTTTTATAATCTTTCGATTATCGTATGTTCGAGACGAGAAACTCGCACCGTCTAAATGGGCCTTTAGTCATGAGTCATGCTGTCATCTCTTCGAGGCGCGAGTGGAACTCAACACGCCGTCGAACCGGGTCTTTGGTCACCGTCCACAAACCCTCGCTCACGGTAGCCAGGATTCGCCATGCGACTCCCGACGCCCAGACTATCTCTCGTGACGGCCGAGGCATGAGGATTACCCAAGTCTAAATCCAAGGTATGAATTCATCAATCTATCTTCTCCCTATTCTTTTTCCGAACTAGCTTAGGGTCGGCTTCCATTCTAACTAGATGCGGCTGAATACCCGTGTTTTACATGGAGCGACTGCCTATCAGACCTTCACAACCCAGTTACTGGGCAACACGATACTCCTTGGATAGACTGATGGTCAAAAATGATGTCAATCCTTCGTTTGGTCTTCACCCAGCCGTAGGTGAATCAGGCCATCGATAATGTTGATGAGGAGGTACTGCTATAGTTACCTTTGCTCTCAGGCTGATAGCACGGTGGCACGGGTAGGTAGGTAGGTCCTCGCATAGTCAGCAGAAGGGTGGTGGTCAGAAGTACAGCCACGAACAGCGCTGCAGCTGCTACCATCAGCACCCGCTCTAGGCGGGTCCGCTGATGCCAGCCGATGAAGGAGACACCCTGGAAGAGAAAAGGAGTTTTGTGAGTGGATTATTGATGACATATGGCTCTACAACCTGGTCGCTTACAATGGACCTCATCAGAAGGCTTAAAGTCAAAAAGAAATAGAAAGAGCTATGCTCGGAGTTTCCTTGCGTGATCACATCAAAAATGAAGATATCCACAGGAGAACCAAGGTCACCGACATTCCCGAAGAATCGTCAAACTTCAGTCGCAGTAGGCAGGGCACATTGCTCGCAGAACAGATGGTCGATGGAGACGAAAAGTTCTGGAATGGCGACCAGGTACCGAAAGATGCAGCTTTGGAAGCCCTCCTATAAGGTAGGTGGACTCATCGGTCCCTTAGTAGGTCATCACCTAGTGAGGGTCGCGGTCGATGGATGCGACATGCACGGGACCGATCGTTATGGCGGCATATGGGGGAGGCCTATGTCCAACAGTGGACGTCTTTCGGCTAAAATGATGATGAATGATAAAGTGGATTATTATTATATTATTTAAAGGAGACCATCATAGAATTTCAAATAATATATACAGTGGGTAAGTTCACAACGTGTTAGCGATCAATCAATTCCTTTATTTTATTATGGAAACATTACTTGAAGAAGAATGAGTAACTATTCTAACGAATGGTGTTGTTGGGAACGCTACGCGTGGGAAGATAATTGCCTAATCAGGACTAAGTGGCTTGTAAGTAAACTAATTAGACACTGCAGTGAGTTTACGGATATGGATAAACTATAATAGGTATGTAAGTATCTACGCAGCTTCGTCAGTATCTGATATACAAAAGTAGTAATAAACTATGATCACTAATAATGCCGTCAGATTTAACATAATATAGCATTTTTTTTTATTGCACGTGGCAGAATGTTGGGCTGTGAAAAAGACGGATGAAAAAAGATTACATGTAGCGGAGATGAGGATGTTGAAATTGATGTATGGTGTGACGAGAAAGGATAAAGTAAGAAATTAGTATAATAGAGGAAATTTGAATGTGGCGAAAGTGACTGAAAAGTTACTAATTGTTTATCTTGGTATGGCCATGTGAATAGGAGAGATGAAACGCAGGTTACTAAAATAGTTATGAGTATACATGTGAATGGATGGAGTAGAAGAGAGAGGCCAAAGAAAAGATGGATGGATTGTGTGAGAATTGATACGAAAGAAAAAATAGTTAGTGATAACGTGACGGGTGTTGCGCTGATCCCAAATAAAACAGGACTGATTAAATTAACCAACTTGGTATTAGGTGAGATCCATTCTCACAACTTTTTACGGTAAAAGAACTGAGTTACAAGCCTTGGTTTTTTTACAAGTTATGTTTTTGATGGCATCATAATGAGTGATCGATGCCAGCGTTGGACCAATATGCGGCAGCTATGTCTAGCCCGAACCACGTCAACAAGATACAAGATAATTTATTTTGCTAAAACATGATACACAAATGTAAGATACACAAAGTTCAGTTGAGCTAAAAAAATCTGTCAAAATGTATTTTTTATAGAGCGTTTCAGTTTAACTAAAATAAAGTAATGGTTGGTTTTTAATTTGTGTAACTTTTCAGGTAATGGAGAGGACTCAAAGTTTCTTTGTATGATCGGATCAGGAATAAAGATATCCGCAGGGCAAGTTTACCGACATGGCCCGATGAATCACCAAATTCAAGTGGCAGTGAGTAAGATACATTGTTCGCAGAACAGACGGTCGATGGAACTGAAAGGTTCTGGAGTAGCGACCACGCACTTGAAGACACAGAGTTGAAAGGCTTCCTACAAAGTGAACCTACGACCTGGTCTAAGTCGGGGGGAAATCGGTGAATGGGAGTCGCACAGGACCAGTCATTGTGGACGTGTCTCAGCTGAAATGACGATGATGAGGTACCAAAAGCAATAGGCAAATCAGGCTCACTTATCTCATGTTACAAAACACTCTTGACTTCCAGATTTTTTAAAGAACTATCTACATTTAATGGCACTCCGAGATAAGTTCTCTGATTACACAACAACGTTTCTAAAAACAGCATTTTGTTTTAAAAACACAGCTCTTCTTATCACCTATCAGTACTACGGTCGAGTCGTTCTGACGTCATCCGGGACGCTCGACGAACCAGCTCCTAATGAGAAACGCCAGGTTTAGAGATAATAAACCGTCCCCTTAATCTTAATGTAATGAAGACTGGGATCTTATCATGAGAAAGTATTTTAGGGTAAACTTAGTTGAACATTGCGCGACACTGTTGCGGATGCATAACTTCTGCATACGCTTGATCTTTGGCCTCCGCAATTACGACTATGTGTTGGAATACCGAACCAGATTGAAGTGGTTGCCAATTCGGCGTCGGCGTGATTCCCATATTCTATCTCTTCTCCACACTATCCTGCACAGTCCTAGTTCTCCTCTATACCTCCGTGAACGCTTTGAGTACTTTGTCCCGAAGGGTAAACCCTGTCGAACTGCCAATTCTCTTCTTCTTCTTTCTTTATTTTTATTAGTGGTTATTATGTCACCAAAAATGGTTTAGCCGAGAACGAATAACAGGCACACAGAGAAAGTTCCTTTCAAAAGTAGGTAAAATGTTAGGAATTTGTTCGTAGGGGTTTTACAAATCTTTGAAATTTTCGTCTTTGCTATAATATGCGTACCTTCCGGTAGAAATTCTCTAAAAGATAATAAAAACCGTCTAAAAATCTGTTGTATGGTTAATAAGTAAACGGAAAAACAGACAGACGAACACTTTTTTTTCTTTAAACTATTTATATATTTTTTTTTTAACTTTTACCTTCAACCAGAATTAAAAAGATAGCAGGTAAAAGAAAAATAAAATTAAAAAAAAGAAAGAAAAAGAATTTATTTGGTACAGCACAAGGCACAAACACAATATAGGTAAACACGAAGCAAAAAATGTAGTTATTTTTTTTTGCCATAAGTGTATAATGCGCAAAGCGATCCCCACTCTTTCGCAGAGCGCTCAAGATCCGTGCCGATACCTGTACCTCAGTGAAGTTTATCAAAAAAAACACATTTGCTGCCGAATACTGCCAAATCATTAAAATGTTACATCCGCGTGCTAACGGAAACCGAAGTGACTATATTATATGAAGACATGGCTTAAAGGACTAAGTTTTCAAGCCATAAATATTATATAATATATATCAAACCGATAACTCTGTGCATTTGTAATTTCATAGCCAATGATAACAACAAAGGCTTTCATAAAACCTCTTCAATCTTGAGAGATTTGAACCCTCATGTTCATGGATTAAAAAGTTACACAGCTGTTTCGTTTGAGTTGGTCTTTACGTACGGAAGGATGCTCTCACTCATCCATTCCCTGATAATTCCGCCGTAATCCTCTAATCTGCGACACACTCGAACAAAGATGAGATGAAATCCTTTGATTAACGACTAGTGCGCTGAGTGCGAGTGGTTTTTACGTTAACGCGATCGAAACGTTTGCCGAGTTTGGCTCTCTGATAGGTTAAGCGCTTGGAGCGGACCAATCGGAGCGCCGAACGTCATAAACGTGTCGATTGCGTTAGCGTAAAACAAACTCACACTAGGCACTCTGATTCTTTTCTTAAAAAGGAAATAAAAGTAGAAATCTATAGGACTTACGTTCTTTTCTCTTGGGTGCAAGAAATAAAAGGCGAAGTGGTGATAATTTAAAATAAAAATATCCTTTATTGCCTTTCTTTTAATAATATAATTATTATACATCTTAGAACTAGTTTTAAACAAATATAATAATTTAAAATCCATACACATAAAAGGGGAAACTGACTGGCATATCAACGCACAGCCGAAACTACAAGGTCTAACAGACAAGAAGATTTTCCAAAATTCACCCCTAAGGGGATGAAACAAGTGCCCAGTTTGTATAGAGAAACCTACTTTTACGCGGGCGAAGCCGCCGGCAGAAACCAGTATTATATATTGTCTAACTTTTATTTATTTATTTGTGTTATTTTAATATAAAGTTTATTTGAACTTTTTATTCCAAGTCAGTCCGAAGATATCATAGTGCAAAGTAACCCGTTTTAAAAAATTCCAATTTCATACGTTTTTTTAGGTGGGAAAACATCCGATGACTTCTCCCACTCTAGGACGGAGCGCGAGGGCGTGTCAGACTTTTAACTATCTATCTTTTGTGCTTTTACTGAATAAAACCCATTCACATGTTCCTTCTTTGCCTTGCGTTCCAAGACCCCGAGTTTCCCATTGGGAAGTGAAACCGACGGCTTTGTTGACATCTCAGTGTTAGATACTTTTATACTACTTTACATAGCTCAAATTCTGGTCAAATGGTCATGTGAAGAGGAGGGATGAAGCGCATGTTACTAAAAGAGTTATGAGTTTACATGTGGATGGATGGAGAGGGAGAGGGAGACCAAAGAAAAGATGGATGGATTGTGTGAAGAGTGATATGAAAGAAAAGGAAGTTAATGATAGCATGACGAGTGACAGGGCAGAATGGAAGAAAAAAACATGTTGCGCCGACCCCAAATAACACGGGACAAGGGCAGGAAGATGATGATGATAGCTCAAATTCTGATAAAACTGTTTGTTTCTGATATTCCTAATAACTTTTCCATCTATACTTTTGTTTTATTGATTGTACCAGTGCTTGACTGCGATCCCACCTGATGGTAAGCAGTGATGCAATCATTGATGGCGAGGCGCACTAGTTTATTAAGAGCCTATTCACTCTAGCCTTGAAGGCAACCAAAATTATAATCAGATGGGAAGATCGCAGGCAAATTAGAGTATTTTGTTTGCGTAAACAAGCAAATCTTTGGAACGGAAATAGTACATTTTGATACAAGTGCAGAAAGTTTGTCATTGCGACCGAAGCAGAATTCACACGAGCCGTGCCGAGCCGGCTGCTGTGACAAATTTGCACGTGTCTCAAACGACTTTTTTCAATATACTTACGAAGAAATGAATAAACGGGGTTGACCGGCGACTTGCGGGGGTCGACGCGCGCCCAATCTGATACGATAAATGTAATAACATTGTGGTGGGGAAGAGCACGCGCTATTTCTGCGCTAGTGCGGAAAGCAGTCTATTGCGTGTCTAAAAGCGGTGGGATAAGAGCGGGTTTTCGAGTAAGTGTATTAAAAAAATCTTTTCTTAAAGAATAGCTAAAATAATGACAAATAGTATATATATAGGCTATTTAACAACACCCTTCGACCCACGGAAGCGGAGCAATAACCAAAGACGCGGGTGAAACCGCGGGGCACAGATAGACCTACTCAAATATGAGTATCGCAGATACAACGGCAATTTTGTTATATGTTTACTTTCACAAACGTGAATCATTTGCCAATGTAATATTTTCCGGTTCACAAACAAGCGAAGGGTAGGAGCGTCAAATGATGTGTGCATAATCAGATCAGTGCCTGAACCTAGTTTCATCAGGCCAACGTGCACGTGACCCAAAATAATTTGGTTATCAGCGAATAATCTGGGATGCTTACAAAATATGGACAACCTAGCAGGTTTCTTATACGGGATTGATCGGAATTTGTTACCACGGCCTTGGAACGCTAAGGGCCACTAAAGAAACAAGGGGTTTTTTTTTTCGGTGGGAAAATCATCTTATGACATCCCCCGCTCTTGGGCGGGGCGGGAGATAGTGTCAGACTTTTACTGACTAAAAACCCACTCCTGTTCCTTCGTTGCCTTTCGTACCAGGGCCGAGTCTTCCTTTCAGAATCAGACCCTTGGCCCCAGTAGGCTTCGACCCTGCTGGGCCCCTACAGTTGCTGACATCTCCTTGAGGCGCGCGTGGAACAGCAAGCGCCGTTGACAACTTGGGCTTGGTCCGGACGGTTACCGGACGGTCGGACGGCAAGCCACCCATTGCTCGCCGTCCGCAAGCCCGCGCCTACGGTGGCCGGAAATCGGGATCGGAATCCCGGCGGCGGTTGGGGCGTGAGGACCGCTGCCTCACGCGATCGGCCGCCTCCTTTGCAAGCATTACTGCTTCGCAGAAGGAGGCGACCGCCTGCCACTCCTCCTCGCTCCGGACCATGGCCTGTACCAAAGCCTGGCGCGAGAGATCGCCGCCGCCGATTGCGCCCACGAGGACACGGCGTTGCTCTGCCCAAGCGGGGCACACCTCCACCGTGTCCTCCGGGCGGTCCACACAGTGGCGACACCCGGGCGTCGCTTCCGCACGAATCCGGTGCAGGAACTTCCCGAACTTACCGTGTCCAGTGAGGACCTGTGTCATGCGGAAGGTAATGACGCCGTGTTGCCTTTCCAGCCACTCCTCAAAGAAGGTTTAAATCAGAAAAATCTGATACTGAAAGAGCCACTGAGGCTCTGGAACGAAAAGGGTATTTGAGGGTACACGGGTAGACTTATGTCGTCACAATTACTGGCCCTGTACGTCTCCCGCGACCCACACCAGGTCGTCAACCCAAATTGTGGGAGGCCTTCCAACGCTGCGTCGAATCCGATTCGTTTGGACAGCGTTCCGGAAGCTGTGCGGAATCTTCTCGTCCAACATACCACAGTATCAAAATCGTGCGTGTTGTAAACCACCAGACTTCCGACTCATATAGGCTCTAAAATGTGGTTATTCACAAAGTCACTTAAAGGGCAATGGAGAGGGCTATGCTTAAATTTCCTTGCGAGATGCGGATCAGAAATGGGTGGGTTTTAGCTAGTAAAAATTTTACACTCACACTGGGTGAGTGTGAAAGTATCGAATAACATCTTATTCAATAATTTCTCACGACAAAAAAATAGCATTTTTGTTTTATACGTGACGCTGCAACGTTGCGCAGTGTCCTGCAACTTGTAAGTCACGTGACGTGGGACATGTTGGACAATTTGACAGCGTTGCGCGTCATGTCGGGGGACATTTTGTCCCAACTTTTGTTTAGAGAGGAAAAGCTCATGTTTAACTGAAAACGTGCGTGCTAAATCCGAAAACTATGTTTGCTATTTGTACCGTTATCGATAACTTATCTGAAGTCTCGTGTATTGTGAACGTCCTGATGACCTGGCCTTTAAGTAGGTACAAAAACAGACATTAAATTATAATTATAGCACAATATTAACATAACAATAAAGATAAGAAACATTTTGAGATATCATTTTACAACGAATAATTACAACCATTCACAAATACGTACTGATTGGATAGGTCCACTCTCTCTAGGTGGAGCGAGAAGGATTGTTTTTACTGACTATAACCCACCCGTGTTTATAGTGTTAACACACGCTCGAATTTGGTACAGACAGACCACGGATTTGCTTCGCTTCCATACCAAATCAGTCCATATAGAAGTATAGAGTAATCGGATCATAATTATTTTTAAATTTCGAGTCCGTCTAGGTCCGCTACTGATATGGTCCGATTTTTGAATCGATTCAGTAATAAATCGAGTTCTAAAAGAGCGATTTCCAAAAGATCTACCAATTTGTACGTGTTTCATGATTGGTGAGTAATCGGTTGTGTATATCATTCATATAAAAATTACATATTTACATAACATAACATAAGCAGCCTTTTAATGTTCCCACTGCAGGGATTCAGGCCTCCTCTCTTTAGAAGAGGGAATGGGCCGTAATCCACCACGCGGGCCCAGTGCGGATTGGTGAATGTCACATGTCTTCGAATTTTTGGTTCTAGGACATGCCGGTTTCCTCACGATGTTTTCCTTCACCGTTTTGAGAGCAGCGGTGATGAAATAAATAACACAAAGTAATGCATGCGCCTGGCTGGGTTTGAACCCGCGACCTACAACTCGTAAATCGGGGCCGTTACTACTCGGCCACCACTGTTCTCAAACATAAAAATTATCTTGATGAAAATAGGTGCTTTGAACGTTTTTAAATAACAATTTGATTGCATTCCGCTGGAAAAATATCGGATTTCGATTTCAAGTATATCTGAGACCTGTGAATCGACCATTTCGATTAATTGGCCTCAGATCGCCCTACTCTTGATGCCGTGGGTCCGGTCTGGTCGTCTACTGCGAGAACGGATTTGGTCCATCGTACCAAATTCGAGCGTGTGTTAACACTATTCGTTGCGTCTTAACCTTAATCGTTAAATTCGTGTCACTACTTTTGGTTAATACTGGTACAGCTCCGCTTCGCTCTGATTCTCTTCGCTCTAGTGGACAGGCAGTTTTAATTTGGTTTTTACGGTCAATATAAAAAGGCTATTTCTGAGGTTACCTAAATATTCATGTATCATATACGTACCCATATTTTGCAAATAAATAATTCGACTTGATTCCTTCTCAGAGTAGGCACATACGAAACATCGAACAGCCCCCCTAGCCAAGTTACGATCGTTTCGTTTGCGTCGAACGCCTCGAGTAGGCCACGCCTCCGATTCCTTTGTTCTGACGTCATCTTAACACTCAGTCACGTGGTCAGAACAAAGGAATCGGAGGTGTGGCCTACTCGAGGCGTTCGACGCAAACGAAATGATCGTAACTTGGCTAGGGGGGCTAATCTAGTTTTAAAATAAATTCTTCTGTTTGACGAACAGCTTTGCAAAGCTGTAAATGTTAGTTAATATCTTTCTCAGTGTAATTTAAATAGATCGATCAAATAATAAAACAAGCTATTAAGATACATCCCAGATGTAAATTCTTTGCAATTTCCCAGACATTTTCTCGGAACAGTTTGTAGATACGAAAACATAAATTAGCTCGTAAAACTGTAAACAAATCACTTGAATCTATTGAGTTTTTCATCGTAGAAATGTAACTACTACTAATTGTACGAGTATTTAAATTGTTAAATTAAAGTTGACTTTTTAAGAAAGAATGAAAGAAAATATTTTATTTGCCGGAAAAGGCGCAAACTGAAGACTAACATATTGCAAACATTTTCAATGACAAAAAATATATGCGCCACGTCCGAGCAAAAAGGCCGTAAGCTAAGCATAATACCGTGTCCACACGCAAAATGCGACGAGTCCACAGCGCTGGTGTTGATGAGTTTTAGCACGTCTTACTTTAATATTTTTTATGATCACGTTTATGTTCTATTATACTAATTCTTTAACTCATATAATTATTATACTAATCTCTAAAACTTTTTTATAGATTCCATATAAAAGGAAAAACTGACTGACTGACATATCAACGCTCAACCGAAACTACTGGGACTAGAGACGTGAAATTTTGCACTAGGCTTCCTTTTATGACGTAGACGAGCACTAAGTAGGGATTGTTTGGAAATTCAACTTTTATGGGGGTGAAACGAGGGTCTAAAATGTATGGAGAAACCTACTACACGCGAGCAAAGCCGCTAGTAGAAGCTAGTGTTTTCTATTTTATATTATAATTTGTAATTACTTGCACAATTATTGACTTGTTTCTCTATGACGCATGTTAACAGCCGAAATACAATTTTCTTTACTACCTATTTTACGATTATTTAATTAGTTACACACGTCTTGTGTTAATTACCCTACTATTTTGTAGATATATATATTTACTAGCGGTCCCAGCAGTGGGACCGCTAAAGACAGCACGCCGACGTGGAAAAAAACCGCTAAAGGCATCGGGCAGGACATCGTGCAGACGTTGTACTGTACGTTTAATTGAGAATTCGTTTTCAGCACCACCTACCGGGTCCAATTGTATTTTCAAACCGTCTAGGGTCCCACTCAAATATGTATATACACAAAGTTTCATCTAAATCGGTCAAGTCAAGGAGGTGTGCGGTGACAAACACGTACAGGAGAATTATTAATATATTTATGTCGTGGCCAGATCTTAGAAATTGATCACTTCATGATATCACCAAGTAAAACTGGCCAGATTATTTTAAACGTTAAAGTTTGATAATGTTTCAATCATCATTTGGCTTACTTTATTTAGAATTGAAATCCTACATCAATGATTGATATATCATCAAATATTAACGTTCAAGCGATCTGATCAGTTTCAGTTAATAATAATAATAATATAATAATATTCCACAACTATCACACAATGCCGTCTAGTCCCAAGCTAAGCAGAGCTTGTGTTATGGGTACTAGACAACTGATAAACATACTTATATATTTTAGTTAGTCATATTATAAAGTGATTCTAAGATCTGGCCACGAAATATATATAAAGACATACGCATCATATCCGTTATAATGAAATCATTGTCCATTTAGCCCTCAACACGGGTTCCTTCACTTCATATTTACATTATTCATTTCACTCCATCGTACTCAAACGATTAAAACCAGCTTAATCGCGTTTCCAGTATCTGCCAACCTACTTAGGTGAGGGCTCTTCCCTCCCCTACATCAGGGGTGCTCAAACAGTTGGTCGCCACATCTTTCCGACTAGAAATTTATAGTACCTACATTTTGATACAAGTGCAGAAAGTTTATCATTGCGACCGAGGCGGAATTCGCACGAGACGTAGGCGAGTGTGTTATGGAGCCGAGGACTGCAATGACAAATTTGCACGTAGGTATATCAAACGACTTTTATATATTAATAAATGGGGGTTGACCGGCGACTCGTGAGGGTCGACGTGCGCCCAGCCTGATACGATAAATGTAATAAAATTGTGGCGGGGGAAAGCTCGCGCACTTTTCTGCACTAGTGCGGAAAACAGTCTATTGTGTGCTATAAGAGCGGGTTTTCTGGCAAGTGTGCTTCACATAGCAGTCCCTACGTAGCCACTATAGAACTTCACTTCTTCAAGAAGATAAGTGCAGTGTTACCAAAGTTCTCACAAATCACACTTATATTATAAAGGTGAAAATTTGTGATTTCTTCATGCTGAAACGGCTGAAGGAATTTGGATGAAATAGCACACGGGTAGACTGTGCCCTGGAATATTTATCCTAGGAGCACTCTCCCTTGGGATAATTTTCTTTTTTCAAGCAGGCAAAGTTGCTGGCAACAGTTAGTATTATTATAAATACAAAAATCGGTCAAGTTCTTGTTTGACTCGCATTTGAAGGGTTCCACTAGTGAAATACTAAATGTAAGAAAATTTCGACTGTCTCGTTATTACGGTTCAGAAGAAACATCCCGCTAACACACGGACGGACAAGCGGACAGAGGGATAGAGGGACAGACGGACGGACGGAGACGACAACGATGACTTACACAACAATACAGTACCCGTAGTTTCTTTTATAGGGTCCTTTTCGAGGCACATTTTCATAAAACCGCTCTTACGTGATTATGATGTTATTACACATCTTTCTCTAGATATTTTGGATACACAGCTATCTTGTGGATATTATCTAGGATCCTATAGAAATAAAAACATAAATTTGTGTAAAACTAATCTAGTAAAGACCTTTGAAAATCTGCTATTTTACGTGAATTTTGGCCCTCCATAAAGTACTCATTATATTAAAAATATAAAAAAGTATATCAATAGAAGCCTTACATATTTAATCGAGATTCTGAATGACAACAATGTTTAAAAAAACACATATTTCCTGGAACAAGTTTTGTAAAATATTCGAGTAAATCACGGAACTACCGAATGCCAAGAGAGTTTTCAGGCGTTATCTCCCTTTTTTTTGCATTGCCTCTTCATCAAACATCGCGTTGGATTGCATTAGATGAAGCAACAAGCTTTTAAACCATGCTCGATGTTGACGATAGGCGAATGGGAAAGGACCCCCTATTTACGAGGATGATTTGATTTTGATTTTTGTGTTTTTGTTTTATTCATAAAAATAGGTCGGCAGTCGATAACTTGATGCCAAAAAAAGAAAAAAAAAGTTATGTCGACCACCGACAACATTTACAATGGTAAGACTGATATTTTAAGTCACAACTCAGCCTTCCACAACAACACAATAGTGTAGCTGTGTGCAGTGTACGTAGGGTTTTTTCCGTGTTCTAAAGGCTAAGAGCTTAAGCACCCCTGTCCCTACCGTATCGGAGTAATGTGATTATGATAATGGCCCCACGAGCAGCCATGCGTTTGAGATTATCGGAAGGGCGAGCGTGTGTGGTAAATATTTTTCGATTAATATGATAGCTTAGTAGATAGTGGCGTTGGAAATGAAAATATATCCAGCGTTTCCGTAAGGGTCACCGTAGGCCGAACTGCAAAATGCTCGCGCATGGTCGACCAAAATTTTTAAGCATATCCGAACACGCAGTCGGCTTGCTCGAGCATGGTCGAGCATCAAAGCATTAAATTTGGGCGTGTATTCAATTTTTTTTTTTATTATTGATAGGATCGCGTTTGACCACTATCTCACCTGATGGTAAGCGATGATGTGGCCGACGCTGGAGCACGCTTGCCTAGAAGTAACCTATTCACTCTTGACTTAAAGACCCCTAGGTTGTAGCTATCAATTTTGGGATGTATGATAATAATCATAAGATATTTTTTTCAATAATCTTAGAAAATGCTCTGCTCTGCTCTTGGTGTGCGTTGACCCATAGGAGCGGTTTTGAACGCGTTCTGATTTCAATAAGCTGATGGATTATTCAAGAGTCACCGTGGCAGTGTAGTGCAAAGGGCCCAGGTGGCTATAAGACATTAAAAGTGTAACCACACACCCTCACGCTCCACCCAGGTCGAGAAAAATTGAAGTCCACAGTCGCATATGGCCGGAGTTTAGTAACCTGTAGTCTAGCCGAATTGCCATTTAGACACCGGCTTTAGTCCCCCGTGTAAATCCCCTATTAGAATTTGTGAAAATGAGCGACGAATGCGAAACTTTCAAAACGCATGTTAGATATAAAACCGGTCAAGTGCGAGTCGGACTCGCGCAACGAGGGGAGAGTGCAAAATTAAGTTTACAGGTAGATAATAACAAAAAGTAATAATTTTGTAATGTAACTAAAAATTATGATTTTCGTTTTTTTTCCAATTTTAAGATTCTAGATCAATGGGTATGGGATTCTAGAGCAGTGGTGGCCGAGTGGTAACGGCCCCGACTTACGAGTTGTAGGTCGCGGGTTCAAACCCAGCGAGGCGCATTACTTTGTGTAATTTATTTCATCACCACTGCTCTCAAAACGGTGAAGGAAAACATCGTGAGGAAACCGGCATGTCCTAGAACCAAAAATTCGAAGACATGTGACATCCACCAACCCGCACTGGGTCCGCGTGGTGGATTAGGGCCCATTCCCTCTCCTAGAGAGGAGGCCTGAGTCCCAACAGTGGGAACATTAAAAAAGGCCGACTATGCTATGCTATGCTAGATCAATGGGAAGGCCCTATAGCTTTTGATTCGTTTGCGAACGTTAAAATATGCGCCATAAACGGAGCAGAAACAACTGAAACTACTGGAAGTTTGTTTTTTTTCACTGCTCCTGCCCTCCATATAACCTGTAATTTGATATCAATTTCAGTTTGATACACCCACGAGTTCCTGGGAAAAGGTATTGACAGAGGCAAGACAAAGTAATCCTATACTTAAGGGTTTCATTCTTGCCGACTGAGGTACGGAACCCTAAAAACAATTGTAATTCGAATAAAAACGAAACCATCCAAAGAGAGATACGTAATTAGGCGCTAACAATGTCGAAATTGATGGAAAAACTCACGGGACCAAATTATATGAGTCAGCTTTCAACCTCTCGTAACTACAAGTTTCAACTGATTGAAGTTCACATTTCACATAGAGATACACATATAAAAGAACTGTCAGGTCGTTAAGACTTTTATAGGTCATAAAGAGAGATAAATTAATGTTATTTTTATAATAAAAAACAAAGGTTACGATGATATAAATGTGTGTTATACGCTTTGCGATGCCAAATACGTGAGAAAACTGATGTGCGCGTGACTCAATGTGAATCAGTTTTATTGACTTAGAAATGGTCCTAAATAAAGGCGAAAAATTGAAATGAAATCACGAAGACGATTTATTTTCAGAAAAAAAGTAATGTTAGCACAGGAATAATGAAAAACCTGAAAAGCATAGGAAAGTGGTCATCATTATTAACAACTTTCAATATAGGATCTTTTTAGGCGCGGGCAAATTGGAGAGCATTTCTTTGCGATTGGCACATAAATTGCATCTGAATCACTGAAATGTTCCCGAACAGTGATATGTATCATTTGGAATATCGGTTCAAAAGATACAAACGGAACATTTGGAATATCGGCTCAAATGAATTGTGATCTATTACGTCGCGTAACAGTCACACTGAGACAGAGAAATGTTAGATGATATGTACCATTTAGAACAAAACTAAAAACATCTGCTTAAAATTATTCTTAAATCAAAATTCAATTAAATAAAACTGATGTATATGACGCGATGAACAGACCACGATTCATAACAGTCAGTTTCTGTGTTTATATCTTTTGAGCAGTTTTATAATGATGCCATTTTGATTAGAGATGGCGTTGTATTCGGTTTTTTTTTTTCGTGTATTTTTCCGTATTTTCTTACCGTTTAAACCTTCCCTGGACTATCACTAATATTTCAAGATCAAAATTAGCAAAATCGGTCCAGCCGTTCTCGAGTTTTAGTGAGACTAACGAACAGCTATTCATCTATATATATGAAATGAGAAACTAACTGACTGACATATCAATGCACAGCCGAAACTACGGGGACTTGGAGCGTGAAATTTTGCACAAGGTTCCCTTTTATGATGTAGATGAGCACTAAGAGAGGATTTTTCAAAATTCACCCCCTAAGGGGATGAAAAGGGGGTCCAAAGTTTGTATGGAGAAACTTACTTTCACGCGTGCGAAGCCGCTGGCAAAGTGCTAGTTTTTATATATAAGATTTGCAGTTATTAGTCAATGACTTAACTACAAATTTGCTAATAAAAGAGATGTCAGCATCTCACGGTCGGTTTGCACCTCGAATCCATCGGATTCCCGCGACCCTCACCAGGTCATCACCAAATATACTCTAAAACATTTCTCAAGATAACACTTCAAACATAAAAAGCGTCTTGTTGACAATTTTGGCAACGTCAAAAGTAATCAGGAGACCCAAAGTCACAACCTTTGAACCAATAGCAAAAGATGACCGGCGCACGAGCGACGGGCCAATGCTCGGTCTCTCTCTGGACAGCCATTATATAGTTAACGTAGTCAGTTAACGACCGAATCTGCGTAACAATGTGCAGATAGTGTCTGAGTTTCCTACTTGGGGTTTTAGATAAGATTGTGAACGAATAAAACGGTTAATATTGTAACGAACTCTTTGGCAACAACGTTGACGCCATCTTTTTCTCTAAAATCAAACAATTCTGACTGTATTGGAAAGTTAGTAGACTTGTCATATTTTTACACTACAAAATTATAAAGCTGAAGAGTTTGTTTGAACGCACTATCTTGCCTTGACATTGAGTTCCAAAGGGCAACTGAAGGATCACAGGTAAATTTTCCATGGGTAGTCCGAAAGGGAACCTCGGGGTCCTAAAACGCAAGGCAAAGAAGGAATATAGGTGTGGTTTCAGTCAGTAAAAGTCTGACACCTCGCGCACGGCCCTAGGGTGGAAGAAGTCATTGGAAGATTTCCCGCCTAAAAAAACAGGCAGGTTTTAGTCAGTAAAATTCTGTAACTCCCTCTCGCTTCACTCAGAGCGTAAGAAGTTAATTGATGATTTCCCACCTCTAAAGAAAAAGTAGGTGATAATCCTTAAGCATAGGCATAAGTATAATCAGCCTTTTCAATGTTCCCACTGCTGGGACTCAGGCCTCTTCTCTAGGAGAGGGTATCCACCACGCGGGCCCAGTGTGGGTTGGTGGATGTCAAATGTCTTCGAATTTTTGGTTCTAGGACATGCCGGTTTTGATGTTTTCCTTCACCGTTTTGAGAGCAGTCTGTAGTGAATAAATAAATGACACAAAATAATGCGCCTGGCTGGGCTTGAACCCGCGACCTACAACTCGTAAGTCGGGGTCGTTACCACTCGGCCACCACTGCTCTAATTGGTGATAATCCTTAAAGAAGAAGAAAGATGAAGGAAAACAAAAGATGCGTTGAACCGTGAATGAATATAAACAGTAAACACTACTAAAGAATCTGTGCTTTCAGTTTCAAAACCAGACACCGAAAAAACTTGACCCATTTCAAACTCAGGCCAAAAAAACAACATTGTCGCAATACTTCTCAGAAATATTCGCATCAGTAATGCAGGACGCATACCACATATTTGCTTTTTCGCTAGGGCCGATCCCTCCCGTCTCGAAATAGCAATATATCGCAACGCGGAACAAGATGGTATTCTGATCAATCGGATTTGACCTGGCAACAGTGCCGGACTAGCTTCATAGCAAGGGTAGCAAATGGTACGGGTCCCGCGCATCTGGGGCCCCCACTTAAACTTACAAAAAGAAGTCAAGGTAGGTACAGTCAGGGTCTATCCATAAAAATCAATATAAGACCCCTGCGGCCCGGAAAACAATAATTTGAAACCAACAACACAACATAATCTGCCCTTTAATGTTTCTACTGCTGGGACTCAGGAATCCTCTCCTGGAGAGGGAATAGGTCGTAATCCACCACGCGGGTCCAGTAGATACGGGTTGGTGGATGTCACTTTATCTTTGAATGTTTTAGTTCTAGGATTTCTTCACGATATTTTCATTAACCGTTTTGAGAGAGTTTAAACCCAGAACCTATAACTTCTAAGTCGGGACTGGCCATCGCCTGCTCCGCTATTTCAATTATTTTAAAGAGTTTTAATTTGTTTCCATGTTCCTGGCCTGTTTGTATTAATGCTTGTGTGATGAGCACGATTTTATGTGATAAGTAGGTATGTTTATCATTAGCCTAGTAGAAACTGATACGACAAGCTCTGCTTATTTTGGAACTAGATGGCGTTGTGCGAAAGTTGTGTAATATTATTATTATTTCACAAAGCATTAATGGGCTCCTTGGTAGAAGTTGGGCCCCGCGCTGGCTTAATCCGGCCTTGCTTGGCAATGAAGAATTTTCTTGCAATGAAAGACCAGCTTATACTAGATATGTGTACATAGCTTCAACAAGCTTGATATGTCGTCTTCGTTTTTGTATTTGTACATCTAGGCCAGTCGATATCGAATTGATTCCAGATGAACGCTCCGATGTGTCGGTTGTATCTCGTGAGAAATGTAATAGTGTGTGTAAATGTGATATAGAAGAGGGTTCAGTGTAGATATATGTCCAGGGTTATCGTATTTAAGGTTGTATGTATTGTTCTGGGAATCTGTGATTTCTTTTGTACGTACGTAGACCGACTTATGAGCAAGGAAAAGGCAATGCGATAAATTACGTGGTTTTCCAATATTCGTGAAGCATGATGAATTCATATCACTACCACCATTCATCCACTCTGCGCTCCAAAACTCAATTAGCTGATGTTGGGGAAGAAGTGTAAGTGGGCTGGCCACGTTGCACAAATGTACTCGGACAGATTGGTGAAGATTGACGTATGAGGGAGGACAACGTTGTCAAGGTCAACTGCGGCGAAAAATATTAAATCTTCCGAACTCAGGACAAAAAAATATTGTTTTCTAAGATATTGTTACTTACAGAAACACAAAATAAAATCTTAAAACCCACCTGTTCCTTCAGTTGCCATTTGCGTTCCATAACCACGGATCGGGTCTTTCGAAAAATGTCGCAACCCTTCTTGAGGATCAATCTACCCACATACACCCCCATACCACACTACACGCCACATTGCCCACGTAGATTTGTACCCTTGTTTTCTTAATAAACTATTTCTTTGTTTTTTTTTTTTTGCACCGGCCATGTTTTCTCTTCACCATCCTAAGCTCACTGGTAGAGAATGCCTAACCCATTAAGTCCACTTTTGTACCATTGAGTTTCAATAAATAAATAATCTTCATAGCTTCCTGAGGATCCTTTCAATGGAAGAGAATCAACACACACTTTTTACCATAAATTCACGCTTTTTACCAATGTTATGTATTTATTATTTTTCCAATGTTTGTTTTATCAATGTTTGTGTTTTGTTTCGATACCTATATAGTTTTATTTAACCTCCGTGAGTGTGACCGTGGCATCACCGCGGGGCCCTAACAGAATACCAGCGCTGCGTTATTTATCGTTTTAAATATCGCAGCATATGCTGAGTTAGGCGCCTTTTTGACCTTGCACAGATCATACAGTTTTTTTTTTTATAAGTACTTAATTCTATTATATTTTAATTCCAATGTATTCTACTGTTTAATTTTACTGTATGTGTGAGGTACGAATAAACGTTTTTTCTTTCTTTCTTTAACAGAGTTCTAAATAAAAACTCACTTGATATGCCATCGTCCACCTCACTCTAGAGCCACTAACAGAATAGTACTTGGTTCTCATCAAATGTACAATGACTCGTGTATTGTACCACAATAACTAACTCTGTAATAGTCCCGCAAGTACCAGTCACATCGCCTGTTAATCAATTGAGATGCGGCTTTTACGTTGAGTCGTCAATTTAATGGCTGGGCAGTGAGTTCAGTGTCCGGTCTCCAAATAAGATTTGGTGGTTTTATCTGTCCTTAAATTGGGTACTATCAAACAGTATATCTATCTTCTCCCCTCCTATCTGGGTACTAACTAGCATAGTATGACAAAATAGGCCTTTGTTCTTCAGCCGAATGTTCCTACTGCTAAGACCCAAGCTTCGTCTGGACAGGGTATGGGCCGTAATCCACCTCGAGGGCTCGTTCTAGGACATGCCGGTTTTCTCATCATGTTTTCCTTCACCATATTCAGATGAATGGTGAAGCAGCACATTTAATTTTGTGTAATTTATTTTATCAGGCTAGGTATGAACCTGCGCCTTACAACACGTAAGTCGGAGTCGTTACCACTAGACTACCACACTGCCGTCGTTATTAAAAAGGCCATAACTAACACTTAATCAATTTTTTTTCTGATTCCGAATATGTGTTAAACTCAATTTCGAAAAAAAAAAAATCCTTGTGCTCTTTTCAATAACTACGGCAGCACTGCTCATCAGCAGGGGAGAAGAATATTCTCTACCATCTTTGAATTCTAGATCAACGGGAAGTAACCCATGAATTTTGATTCTCTTGAAAGTGTCGAAATATACGTTTTTGAGACACAGCGGCCGTATCTTTTTTTCGTTAACTTAACAGATTGATTTTTTCACAGATTCAAGTGACCACAATACCCATATGGTTTTAATTTCAACTCGATACTTCCACGCCTTTCCGAAATAAAGGGTCTTTACAGACAGACAGACAACAAAGTGATCCTATAAGGGTTCCGTTTTTTCCTTTTGAGATACTAAACCCTAAAAACATCTTAGCTTAAGTGAGGTAGGGAATACCAGCAATACCTTAGTATCATCATCATATATCATCATCATCATCTTCCTGCCAATGTCCCATATATATTACTTAGGTCGGCGCAACACGTTTTTTTCTTCCATTCTTAGATACCCGTCACACTATCACTAACTCCCTTTTCTTTCGTATCACTTCTCACACAATCCATCCATCTTTGCTTTGGCATCCCTCTCCCTCTCCATCCATCCACATGTATACTCACAACTCTTTTAGTAACATTAGCGCAATACAATACAACAATATTATGTCGTGACTTTTAACGACACAGCAGATGAATTTGGAATTCCATTCTAAACTACTTACAAATAGACTGCGATCATAGTACCAACGTAGATGAATTCGTGACGTATGAATGACGTAGATACCATCCATACATGGGAAGCAATAAACTCTACGTTTATTGATAACTGTTCTAAACAATCATCATCAATCTAATCTAATGGTTCACGTGGACTTATATGTTAAGACCTGATGACGTCGCAAAGGAAAATTTAGTTAGAGATGTTTAAGACCTGCATAATCCTAATAATTGTAATAATACCTACTAGCTGAGGCTTTACCATGGTATGTTAAAATGTCTAGCGCGCGAGTGAGAAAGACGAATGGAGGAACCCTTTAACAGTTCAGTTTAGATCGTAAAATGGATCGCGTTAAGAACTCGTGGTAAGGCCTCTGTTTCTAACGGTATTACCCGCATCTTTGGTTGCAGCTTGCCTGGGTTGTAGCGTGATGTAAGCCTAAATAATCTTCAGCAAAGTATCCAGTGGCGGATTAGCCATGAAGCAAGATTAGCAAATACAGGCCCCGCGCATTCTGGGATACTGCACTTGAACGCAAAAAAAAAATAGTCAAAGTACTACATAAAATCCAAATACACACCTGTCCTTGCCCCGTGTTATTTGGGGTCGGCGCAACATGTTTTTTTCTTCCATTCTGCCCTGTCACTCGTCATGCTATCACTAACTTCCTTTTCTTTCATATCACTCTTCACACATCCATCCATCTTTTCTTTGGTCTCCCTCTCCCTCTCCATCCATCCACATGTAAACTCATAACACTTTTAGTAACACGCGCTTCATCCCTCCTCTTTACATGACCATACTAAAACAAACGATTCCCTTTCAATTTTTCAGTGTGATAGTCAATTGAGTTCAAGCTTTCCAACAAGTAAAAGTCTACAGAATAGAAGATCTTATAGAATCCCTCCATTATCGTACTTTTCACGTAACCAATCTTAAAATCCACGTTGGTGTCCATTGTAATTTTCACATACACACAAAATAATTATGTAGTACCCTGAGAGGCCTTATTAAGATTGCTTAATTGATATCGAACCTTGATCGAGATAAATTAATTTTGTTAAAGTACTTGAGTCATCATCATCATTTTAGCCGAAAGACGTCCACTGTTGGACATAGGCCTCGCCCAAGTGTCGCCATAACGACCGGTCCTGTGTGACTCGCATTCTTCTGATTCCTGCGACCCTCACCAGGTCATCGGTCCACCTTGTGGGAGGCCTTCCAGTATTTAAGTGTTACGTATTAATGTACAAAACATTTCATTTAATCTTAAAAAAAAAAAACTAACCACATAGGGGCCCCTTGGTCGACTTTGCTACAGTCCCCATACTGGCTTTATCCGGCAATGAAAGTACATAGGGGGCTCCCTAGTCTTTTGACCAGAACGTACATGGCTAGCATGTAAGTGGCCTTCTGTATTTGGTTGAGCATGTTCTGGAGCGTTGCGACATGCTTCGATACATTTTTCATCGGCGATGCCCCAAGTTCGCCATCGCAACTCACATACGCACGCATCGTCGACCATATCGTCGCTTTCCGTCAGGTGGGATAATGATCGAGCGCGAGCCTATCAACAATAACATTGAAAAAGAAAAGGAAATAAACGGGGGAAAGCTTTTTCTTACAGTTTTCGCGGTTTAACATTTCCAACTTTAGTCATTTATTTCCATTACTGCGGTACGGGGCGTTTAAGACCTCGTATGAAAACTATCAATACTACGGTAAGGGGTTTATTAGACCCGGTAACATTTAAGAAACTAAACTTTTTTTGGCTAAGTGCGGCACGAGGTCAAAGTGACCCCGTATTTATGTAGATACACCACTGCATTCAGTTTTAATAGGGCATCATAAGTATTCATCTCTTTTGTAAACGAAACCAAATTGAAGTTAGCTAGCCGCACCGCAAGGAAGACACGTACGAGGCGTATTAGACCTCGTTCCGCATTGTACATGTTAAACGCATAGCTTTTCCGCAGCTTTCGTGTTTTACCGATTTCGCGGCTTAACATTGCCAACTTTTGAAATTGACATTAAACGCGTTTCTGCACGTGTCGGGATTCATTCCCTCATCCATCATAGGTAATTCCTTGTTCTTCCCAGAAACAGTGGACGAGGAAGTATATGCTGAAGATTCCAATCTAAATAAGATAATAGATGCACTAATGGTTGTATTTACGGCTAATAATGCTCGACAAGGTGTACTCGACCTTGTGACGCTTGTTTTAATATAACAATTGCATGATCTTCGCTACAATAATTTCTAATGACTGCACAATTATACCTGTAAGGCTTACTCACCACGGACGCGTAGCTTCAAAGACGCGTATTCGTCAATATACGCTTTTTGTACGCCTGTTCACTGCTTAGGTACACTGAGGCACTTGAGGCGCAAACAGGCAAGATGAAAAATTTAGGCATAGGCCGACACCACAGAACTCCGTCGTTTATGGACCAATTCGCAAAAAAAAATATACAAATATCACGTATGAGGAAAAATAATTCAAATTAAAAAGCATATGCTTTCCGATTGGTTCAATTTTTTCAGAATCCAGTTCTGATGATATGATCTATGAGGAATCGAGGGAACTCCTCAAATATTATAGGCAACCATATAGTGATTTTTGTATTTTCATCGAGAACTTAAGCATTTACAGTCAAAAAGTAACACTTGATGAAGTGGAACTGAAGAGGAAAACCAGAAACTTTTTGAACTTAAATTAAGAAATGATTACCACATGGTTATCATCTATGCCATATTTACTAAAGATGACAACCGTATTTATTAAAATTGCCAATTTAGTGCAGTAATAATGTAACAGATGGGGTATTTAATAAAACTGTAGTAATATTTAAGTCATCATTCGAGTTGGGACTAGGTTCGCCACTTTAGTATTTTTAATAAATCATTGTACACAATTTAAATGTTGGTAAATTCAAGCAAAAAATTGTACACATTTATTTTCACATCTACACTGCGATTCACTAATTTGTTTTGGCCTTATTTATTTATTCTTTATGCACACAAAAAGTACAGAGGCGGCCTTTTAAGGAGTTCTAGTAAATATTTCTCAATACTCGGATTTGATATGTATTAGGTATTTTGTGTACTATATTATGACCAGAGATCGGAATTAGACAGAGTTATTTAAGTAGTTATACCGATTTCATACAGCGAAAGAATAAAGTGGATGTGTGATAAATCCCGAGATTAATTTTAAAGAGCAGATTTTTTTATGACACTGAAATATAGCAGAAAAAATTTTGTTTCAGCATTAATGACGAGGAGGAGGAAGTGTATAAATTTGTTAACCTTACCTCAGTTGTGAATAGGTTACTTCTAGGCAAGCGTGCTCCATCATCGGCCACATCATCGCTTACCATCAGGTGAGATAGTGGTCAAACACGAGCCTATCAATATATATAAAAAAAGTATGTTAATAATCTTTGTTTTATTTGTCTTATTTATCTCTGAGATTTTTGCTATTATTTATTCGTAAAATTGTTGGCCACACGGGATTTTTCATTAGAAATCTCGAGAAGATTCATATTAATATCAACATTTCGATGCAAGTACATGAATATCACACTAATATGTTATGAAGGCGAAACTTTGTGAGTGTGTGTGTCTGTGTGTGTATGTTTGTTACTTCCCGCTCGACGCACGGCTCACCGGATTTGGATGAAATTTGGCACACCGGTACTCCATGTCCTGGAATAGCATATAGGATAATTTTTGTTCCCGTGGAACTATTTTCAATTTACGCGGCCTAAGCCGCTGGCAACAGCTAGCTTGTTTATAATAAAAGTTACAATTTTCTAAAACATAGTACGATACAGTCAAATGGGGTGAATGGAAACAAAACTTCAAAGGGTATTTTCACGATATTAGTATTTTTTTTTTGCAGCATTTAACTATATCAATTTATTAATGAATTGATATTCTAAAAAGTCGATGCTTTGTTAGAAGCAGATAATTGGGTTTCAAAGTGAAAAACCAAACCAAAGTTTTCATCCCGTTTTACGGTACTATAGTAAAACTGTGGTAACCCTAGTTGGCAGTATATTGTCGCTCAATTACACAACATAGGCCTGTGATTCCAACATCTGGCTGGCGACAGTCACACGTTCTTCTAAAACACATGTTTATTACATGTTATCTGTTCAGTATTATGTCACTGCGCTATGTTTAGTTTCAAGATCTAGAGATTGTTATTCAGACCTCATTTACTGGAATATATCCAATTTATATATATCAGAAGGCTGACCAGCTTAAGTGGGACTGGGCTGGATAAGTCTGCCGACCAAGCCGAGGAGAATTACATACGAAGAGATTCAGCATACACTGCAGATTGGTTCGGGAAGCGTTTACAAGATTCAACCCAAGCACCTTCGCGTGAGTAGGATAGTTTGCCGCTGGGTGCTGCACAACCTCACCGAAGCTCAGTAGCAGGCCCGTGTGGAGTGGTGCCGGGGCGGTGGGCTAGTAAAGCATAAAATTGGTGCCCTAAAATTGCACGATGGGGTTGTAGCATACCAAAAAGGAGGCGGGCTGACTTAGATGTCTTCCTCAGGTGTTGGCAAGAAGTCGCCGGGAACAATGAAGGAATGGAGGGAAGCTATTACGCAACAGTGGAACAGTATAGGCTCGAAATAATAAAATATATAAATAATATTTCATTTATAACTAGGTAGGTGCTAGCGACTAGTCCCATCTTAACACAGGTGTTACAAATCTTTGAAATTCTCGGTTTTTCTCTACTAATTATAGTTAGTAAGTTTAGGTGTATAATATATTAATACATGTATTATACACATAAACTTTTCTCATGAATCACTCTGTATATTGGTGAAAACTGCATGCAAATCCGTTTGATAGTTTTTGCGTTTATCGCGGACAGAGACACAGACGCTTTGTTTTATAATATTAATTGGTTTTGTAATGTAAGGAAAAAAATCCGATACCAGTTTTTTTTTCCAAGCCATTACTGTCCCAATGCTAGGCAAAGGCCTCCCCCAAATCATGATACCAGTAAAAAATCCGATACCAGATTCTAATAATATCCGCAAACCCAGAGACAATATTGTATCTTTTTCGGGGATCTCCCCAATTCAGTGCAATGATTTATATATGCTACGCCACGTGCCAAAGAAATAAATATATATATATATATACATTCAAACCCACATACATACACTCGAAAAACAGCAACTTCCTTCTGAGGTAATCGGGCAACTTTAGCATGACAGTGACCTAACCTAACCTTTCCCGGAAATTGCAATTTGTAGGAAATGAGCAAGTCATTTTCCACAAATTGCAATTTTTCAGTTAGATCATTAGATGATAATCTTTAAAATTTATCGTTAGGCATTTATTTATTTATGTACATACAAACACTTAAAAACGAAAAGAACAATACAGATAGAAGGGTACAAAGGTGCTGCTTATTTCTAACGAAATTTCTTCCAGCAGACCTGCTACAGGAAAATCGAGTAAGAAATGTAGACACAGTATGTATAAATATATCTATATAAAAGCGAAATACCACTCACTGATTAATCACGAAATCTCAGAAACTAACACCTACAAACTTACAATTTAGAAAGTAGTTTCTTTATAGGGTGTAGACATCCGCTAAGAACGGATTTTACGAGACTCCACCCCTAAATGGGTAAAACAGGGGTTGGAAGTTTGTATGGAGAAACCTACTTTTACGCGGGCGAAGCGGCTGGCAGAAGCTCATAAAAGTTAAAATCTACTAAAATTAAAATCATAATGGTAACACATATAAATGTACACTATCAGTAGGTATTGAAATGAATTAATTTGGATATAAATATTTTTTTAACGAGATACAGTGGTCCTGGAATGCAAAGAGCAACTGAAGGACACATGTGGATTTTAGTCAGTAAAAGTCTGACACGTACTGCCACTCTACCCTAGAGCGAGAGAAGTCATTGGACTCACATTTCAATAAAAAAGCCATTCTTTGTCTTCGTCATTGAACATAATGATGATCAACTGATAATATAATTTATGATCAAATCATTTCCTATTTGTATTTTACTTTTACAATCACTTTAAAATCAAATAAGTATCCAAAACTTATGGATAAGCCGAAATAATTTCATATGAACAAAAAATTTATATCCAAAGGTTGACTGGTAGAAAAATGTCTAAGGCCTGCCCGTCTCTGTACTTTTATGTACATAAAGAATGAAATAAATAAATTTTCATAACATTCCTGATTTAGAGTTTATAAAACACCACATAAATAAAGTACATAATCAGGGCAAAGCTAAAACTGGAGTATGACGTTAAATCTAACCTCAATGCTTCACTTCATTCTCCTACATCTAACAAGGCCTGCCTGTCATTCCCAGTGAACGAACATGTAATAGACATAGACAGATACGCACGTGTGTGGGAAAGATAGCGATCAGAAACACACACGGCGCGCGTCGTCATTTACTCAACACGTGAGCTTGTAATGATAGCCACACGAGCCGCCGCGCCGCAGTGAAAGCACGGCTTTATCTAGACATTTAATTAGAACAGGTTGTTTAGTCTTCAAAAGGTTAGGTCAAGTAAGAGTGATGGGCTACTGGAATGACTGAAGGGTCGCGGTAACTCTTACCGCGACCCTGAAACGTATAAAGCAACTGAAGGAACACAGGTGGGTTTTTAGTCAGTAATAGTCTGGCACTACTTCTTAAGTTTTTTGATAATTTCCCGCTTCAAAAAAAGGCGGGAAAAAGGGTAGGTCAGAGGAGTTAACACCTTAGTCCCTACTACGGGGCACGTTTAGCGGAGCATCAGTAGCCCCCGACATTAGTGTGCGAGGGAACACTGAAGTGGTTTTAGTCAATACCTACGACTTTGTTGTAACCTTCGGCCCGCTTTAAGGACATTTATGAGGACTAGCTTCTGCCAGCGGCTTCGCCCGCTTGGAAATAGTTTTCTCCCTACAAACTTTGAACCCCCGATTTTAAGACCTTAGGGGGTGAATTTTAAGAAATCCTCTCTTAGTGCTCGCCTACGTCATAAAAGTAAGCTTTGTGCAAAATTTCACGCTCCTAGTCCCAGTAGTTTCGGCTGTGCGTTGATATGTCAGTCAGTCAGTTTCTTCTTTTATATATATAGATTGCCAGTCCAAAAAAAAAGGGATTGCGAAGAATACAACCGTGTCCCTTCTTGTTGGGGAGAAATGACGAAGAGAAATACCGTGTGGTTTTAATTACTTTGATAGACTGGAAAGACTCCTCCACCTAGCCCGAAACGGAGGGTATCTTTGATGATTTTTGCGCGTAAAAAAGTAGATTTTAATTTATAGGAAACAGCTTTTCATGTCGATAAGACCAGGAAACCATGCCAATAATGTTGACAAAATGACGATTATGTCAATAATTTATATTTCTATGGTGTTCGTTGTCACTAGTACCATTAACTTCACAAGTGTTCTTACCTCGAGTTAATCCACTCTTAAAAGTGTTTAAAATAATAAAGTGGAACTAACCAAATTCAACATTAGTTCCACTATTTCCGGATTCTTTTAAAATGATTTAAAAAAACATCAGTAGTTCCATCATGGAACTGTTGATGTACTAGTGACAACGAATTCTCTATGGTTTTATGAAAATGATTGTTTGTAGACACATAACAATATCATTCATATTTGTAGGTTCTTTTTAGTCATAAATATCATTATCATCGTTTCAACCTAGAATCACCCTTTCCTCTGACATACTTCCCAGTTCCGTGCATCCCTAGACCCTAATGCAGGTATTACGACTTTGATGATATCGATAACTTACCGCGCTTTTGGTCGAAGCCCGGCGCGTCGACGACGTGTTCGGTCCGAACGGTTACCAGACGATCGGCGATCGGCGGCGAGCTACCCATTGCTCGCCGTCCGCAAGTCCGCGCCTACGGTGGCCGGAAATCAGGATCGGAATCCCGGCGGCTGGGGCGCCAAGGCCATTGCCTCGCGCGTGCACGTGCGGCCTCCTCCTTTGCTAGGATTATTGCTTCGCAGAAAGAGGCGACCGCCTGCCACTCCTCCTCGCTCCGGACCATGGCCTGTACCAAAGCCCGGCGCGAGAGATCGCTGCCGCCGATCGCCCCCACGAGGACACGGCGGTGCTTTACCGTATGCTCCACCGTGTCCTCCGGGCGGCCCACACAATGGTGACATCCGGGCGTTTCTTCCGCATGAATCCGGTGCAGGAACCTCCTGAACTTAACATGTCCGGTGAGGACCTGCGTCATGCGGAAGGTAAGGACACCGTGTTGCCTTTCCAGCAACTCCTTACCGTTATAATTATGGCGTGGCCAAGCCCTAATTTCCGTGGCCGTCCTCCAATGTTTTGTATCAGCAGCGTAATCGATAAAGTTAAGAAAACTATGGTCTGTGGAGTTGTAACACTCATTAAAATAGGAGATACGTAAAGTAACTTCCCACGATAGTTAACAACTTGGAATTTTAATGAAGACAGTTTACATTGAAATGTTACGTCATTTGCATGACAATTGTAATACATGCATCTCTTCACATTAATATTCTTAACCGATGACGGAAGGACACTGCATGAAACTCATAATTGTTAAGTAAATGATCTACCATGTCTTTCATTTCCATCACCAAATTGGATGTGACATTGAGCTCGACTGCATTACATAGGAAGGCTGTAGTGATGTCATCGACATCATTAAAGTGAACCTCTTCATCTGTTACATTATTTTTATTGATCTCAATTTTATTTGTAAGATGGCAATTTTGAGGTAACATGCTATACAGTAACTGGCTTTTTTTTCATGAATTAATCTAATGATTCGTCCCACTTTAGGTGAAGCGAGTGTCAGATTTTTATTGACTAAAGCCCACTTGTATTCCTCCAGCTGCTATTTGAGAACCAGGGCCACGGTAACCCTTTCGAACAAATCCTAATTTCTGGTGGTCAGAGAGGCTGTCGCTCCATGTTTTATATTGGTATTCAGCTGCATCGGGTTGGAATGGAAGTAGATCCCAACATAGTTAGGCAAAGATAGACGAAAATTTTATTGCCGAAAACCGACCGAAGATTCAGTTTTCCGTTAGTTCGGCCACAAAAACTGGTTTAGGCGTCAGAGAGAGTTGCAGTTACTTGAAAACTGAATGTATTGTTCGCCTACTATACGTGTGTTATCATTTTCTGTGTCGATTTATTTAGTATTTTATGAAAGTTATATATAAAGCATAACTATACCGTTTTGGTTACGACCGAAACTAGAAGAGAAGCCGAATATTTGGTTATGGTTTCGGTTTCGGCCGTAAATCATGCTTAGACCGGTCACTATATATAACGCTATTAAAAAAAAATCGCATGCGTTGAAGAAAATTACATAATAAAAGTTTGAATGTGGATGTTTCAATTGATAGAGAAAAGAGGTGGATATTAAAATGACAGTGGACAAATTTTTTTTTTTATTATTATTGATAGGCTCGCGTTTGACCACTATCTCACCTGATGGTAAGCGATGATGTGGCCGAAGATGGAGCACGCTTACCTAGAAGTAACCTATTCACTCCTGACTTAAAGACCCCTAGGTTGTAGCTATCAGGGAACACAGACTCCGGCAGGGAATATGTTTGTCCCAATAAACAACTCTGAACAGTTCAAACTTTTGCTTCTGGACTCGTGTGTGGCTTATAATAAGGATAAATGGTATTTTATTTAGGCCTATGTTTTGTTCTTTAAAATGGATGTAGTTAGTCAGGGAAAAGACTGAGGATTCGGCTTCTGCTTTGTTCAGATTGCTTGTAAAGGGGTTTGAAACTTTTTTAATGGTTTTTGCCGTTGTATTTTATATAGTGTTATTTTTTTTATCAACGAAAAGTGGAGCAGGCTGAAACTGACCCGTAAGTATAGACTTACGCGTCAGCTTTAGAATCTGCTCCATAAGTGCAAGTTCACCTTCCTTTAACTTATACATATAAGATGAGTTCTTTATCCACTCGAGCGCCTGTTTCCTTTTCCCAAAACGCTGCTTATGAACCCACGGTGTTCGGCTGGCATTTTCTCTTATGTACCTAAACGGTATCATGCATAGATATCTGGTATCATGCGAAATTGGAGAATAATGACCGAAGATATCCGCGCAAAACTTTTTATATTATCTAAAGATAACATAGTAACTTCATGTTTGAAATTCATCAGCAGTCGGGCAGAGGGTAATGCAGGATATGCGTTTAAATGAAAACGGAAATTAGATGCATGAATTAAAATGCACAGTACTGACAGTACATGACACACACGGTGTATGTGCTTATTTTTAATATCATGTTTATCCTGTATTTTTTAATTATAGGTGTACAATAAAGAATATAGTAAATAAATAAATACATATACTATGTCCACGGTATATTCAGAATTATAGTAGTGGTAGGGGTCGGAGCGGAGGACCAAATGGAGATACAGCTCAGAAGAAACTTAATGATGTGTTAATAAATTGTGACAGTACTGAGAATTAAATAAACATAGTGATCAGAAATCAGAAACGTTTATTTCAAATAGACCAATTACAGGCACTTTTGAATTGTCAAAATGTCGGTCAGTCAAAAGAAAAAAGTGAAGCTGAATTGCACGTTCTAAAGCGTAAATCTCTGTGGAGAAGAACGTGCAAGAAACTCCATGGACACTCTTTTAAATCATATTATGAGTTGCATAAATCTTGGTTACATATTTTTTGTCGCTTCTAATATGTGACCAAAATGTAGATAAGTAATAATAAAAACTAATTAAAAACATAGAAATTGAATTAAGCCACTGGCAGCTATGAGATGACCAGTTTCAACTGACGGCACGCGTTAGCGAACATGACGCGTGCATCAGCCCCACTCAGCTCAACCATTTTGAAGGGAACCGAATGATCCAATAATAAGTATTACTGATAAAGAAAACCAATTTGTGAATGTGTATGTGTCGTATTAGTTTTCTGGGAAGATACGTGACGTGTTGGTGCAGAGAAAGATAAAATTACTATCGTAATCCTTAGAGCGGCATTTATTTTAGGGTTCCTTATTATTATTAGTGTAAGGAATGTAGTGATTGAGGAATTGATCTCTTCAAGCTGACCGTTTTTTAAAGTTAATACATCAACAACAAAACTTTACATAATACACACCCCGAAATGTAATTATACTAGATAGACAATCTAAATATACCAAAACATTAAAATAAAAACCACTGACTATTTGAAACACATGTTATTTGTTACATTGTTAAAGTTATTCATAGAACATCAATTTAAAAATAACTAAACAAGTGTTAAACAAATGAAGAGAAAGGAAAAAAGGCAGTGAGCACATGACAGTAGTGAAAACTTTTTTTTTTATTGATAACCAGTGCTTGACTGCGATCCCACCTGATGGTAAGCTGAGATGCAATCATTGATGATGAGGTGCACTAGCTTATTAAGAGCCTATAACTTCATCAAGGCAAAGTTAATTATACAAGTAAAGTTAAGTTAGTTAATCATCTGTGTTTTTTTTGTAAGGTGGAAAATCATCTAGTAGCTTCTCCCGCTCTAGAGCGGAGCGGTAGGACGCGTCAGACTTTTACTGACTAAAACCACACCTATGTTCCTTTAGTTGCCCTTTGCCTTCCAGGACCACGAGTACCCAACCCATGGCCCTAGGAGGGTCCAGGATATCCTGCGAATTTAAATTTTTTTATTTTTTTGCATTTATCAGGCCAGTTGTCTATTGATTAAAGTAAAGTTACGACCGCCAATCATATAATAATATGATTGGCGGTCGTAACTTATATTTAATTACAGTATTATAATAATTAAAAACATGAATTCTCCACTAACCCTCTCAGTTCATTTAACCCTATTGAATGGTATTTATAAAGAAGAAAGAAAAAAAGAAAGGAAACATTTATTTGAGACTCGCACAGGACAAACGACAATAAAACAATTGTAACTACTTAATCTATACATACTTAAAATGAAAGACCTGTGCGAGGCCAAAAACGCTCCTATCTCAGCATATGCTGCGACTGGGGGCGATCGGCGGCGGCGATCTCTCGCGCCGGGCCTTGGTACAGGCCATGATCCGGAGCGAGGAGGAATGGCAGGCGATCGCCTCCTTCTGCGAAGCAGTAATGCTTGCAAAGGAGGCGGCCGATCGCGTGAGGCATCGGTCCTCACGCCCCAACCGCCGCCGGGATTCCGATCCCGATTTCCGGCCACCGTAGACGCGGGCTTGCGGACGGCGAGCAATGGGTGGCTCGCCGTCCGACCGTCCGGTAACCGTCCGGACCGAGCCCAAATCGTCAACGGCGCGTGCTGTTCCACGCGCGCCTCAAGGAGATGTCAGCAACTGTAGGGGCCCAGCAGGGTCAACGCCTACTGGGGCCAAGGGTCTGATTCTGAAAGGAAGACTCGGCCCTGGTACGAAAGACAACGAAGGAACAGGAGTGGGTTTTTAGTCAGTAAAAGTCTGACACTATCTCCCGCCCCGCCCAAGAGCGGGGGATGTCATAAGATAATTTTCCCACCAAAAAAAAAAGTAAAATAACGCAGCGCTGGTATTCTGATAGGGCCTGGTGATGCCACGGACACACTCACACAATTAATGAAAAAGTCATTCATATTTTAATACACCCTGGCGCTTTCACCTTGAATTAAGTATCTTGTACCAGTTTCGTGTTTATCATCCAAAAATATACAAATCCGCTCACATTCTAATGAGCGTGTGTACAAACGTACTAAAACTAGACCACGTGTTTAGGTTCAGTCTAAAAATAGTCTTTATGAGCTCCAATAACAAAGCATTTGGAGTGTTTGGCATGCTATGCGCGTATAAATTCGGTATCATTTGAACTTTGACGCCAATGGCATATAAAGTCTAGTGCATCGCAATATTTGCTCTCAAGACAGTAAAAGAAAATAATTTGAGGAGACTGGTAAGTCGAATATTAGAGGAAGTTTGAAAGTGGCGCCAGTGACTGAAAAGTTGAAAGGGAATCGTTGGTCTTGGTATGGTCATGTGAAGAGGAGGGATGAAACGCATGTTACTAAATGAGTTATGAGTTTATATGTGGATGGATGGAGAGCGAGGGGGAGACCAAAGAAAAGATGGATGGATTGTGTGAAGAGTGATATGAAAGAAAAGGAAGTTAGTGATAGCATGACGAGTGACAGGGCAGAATGGAAGAAAAAAAAACGTGTTGCGCCGACCCCAAATAACACGAGACAAGGGCAGGAAGATGATGATGATGATGGTAAGTCTCAGAACAATTCTGACCTGAAAAACTGAGCCCGTGATGCATTGTTGATAACCGATATAGCAAGAAGACATTGCCAAGCCTCGCGCTCATTAGACTGAATGATTCTGGAGTGCCAGCCGCGTACCAGATGATGCAGAATTGGAAGATCAACAGGGAACACTGATATCCCTGAGAAGTAGTTGGCTGGTTTATGTAGCGCCCCTTTTGATAGGCCTAAGTCCAGCAGTGGAGTGGTCTTTAAGCTGAAAATCAATGAAAATGTAAGGCCCTTTATTTTAGGTAAGAATTCATCAATTAACTTCTCTCGCTCAGGTTGGATTGAGAGGGACTGGCAGACTTTACTGACTAAAACTTAACTGTGTTCTTTCAGTTGTATTTTGAGTTCCAGGGTTTCCTCGATAACTCTTTTGAACAATCTCGCAGCCCCAGTAGGAGTAACCGTCGCAGGAAGACAATAAATTGCCTGGTTCTTTATTAATAACAGAAATATAGAAACTACCTACTATATTTAAGGAAAAAATAAAAAATACTGATGGGTTTATACCAGACAAGACCGTGATCTGTTTTACCAAGAATATATATAGGTATAGTAATGTTATCAAGAGAGATAATAAAAAACACAAAATAAGTGAAATAGATAACTCGGGTTATAATTAATTACTGGGTACTGTGATTTCAGAAATTCCGAAAAAGTCATTCTTTTGTCTCGTGAGAGTGCGCTTCGCTTATAATAAAATATGGATAGATGAGTAATAGAAACCAAATGAAGATTTGGTTCCGGCCAGTTACGGCTAAAAAAAAAACTTTCAAAGATTTCAGCAGAAGTTTCGAAGACATTCCTTTGTCCCTTGAGAGTACGCTTCGCTATAACAAAATATGGATGGATGACTAGTAGAAACCGACTCAAAATTCAGCTCCAGTATCGGCCAAAAAAAAAAAACTGATTTCGGCTGAAATTTCGAAGACATTCTTTAGTCTCATGAGAGTCACACACTTAAAATATAGTTGGACGACTGGTAGGAACCGACCGAAGATTTGGTTTCGGCCAAAAAAGAAACTGGATTCGGCTGAAGTTTTGGTTTCGGCCTAAAAATGGTCAAATATTCGGCTCGACCGAAATATAATTAAAAATTAACTGACTCGTTCGTCGTTTGACAATTTTTATGTAACCGTCGATTATTTAGTAGTTTATGAGAGTTTTAGTTAGATTTCTATAAACTGCGTGAAGCTAGGGCGGGGCGGGTCACTAGTAGTACTTATCTAAATAAAGTCCATAATGCCGTTTCTATAATGGCATTAAAAAAAAACTCATAAAAAAGACAAACCAACTGTATTAACCAGCTTAACTTTTGGGGTAATCATTAAACAAATAATTGCGAGGCATCTTCTATATATATAAAAGGAAAAGCTGACTGACTGACAGACATATTAGCGCACAGCACACTAAAATCCTGGGACTAGGATCTTGAAATTTTGCGCAAGGTTTCATTTTATGACGTAGGCGAGCACTAAGAGAGGATTTTCCAAAATTCACCCTCTAAGGGAAGGAAACGGGGATTCAAAGTTTGTATGGTGAAATCTATTTTCACGCGGGCGAAGCCGCTGGCACAAGCTAGTATCAAATAACATTGTCTTTAGTAGTGTATACTTAATAACATAGATTAAAAGCTAAAAAATGGTTACTAACATCCTGTATTTTTTTTGTTGTGTGCGCTATGTTGTCTGGAATAAAAATTATTATTATTAAAAAAAGATGAAACGCAAAAAGCTACCACTCTGATGTGGGATTGGGGCGGAAATGTCTGCCGCATGTCGGATGAGCTGTGGGCTAAAAACGCCACTTATTGGGTCCCATTAAACGCAAGGCGACATCGCGGCAGACCAAGGCAAAGGTGGAGAGATGAGCTGGACAACTACGGGAGGAACTGGCCCGCAAGGCTGAAGACAGAAGTGTGTGGAAAAGGGTCAGGGAGGCCTTCGCTCAACAGTGGGACATGACCTAACTAACTAACATTATTATTAAATTCTCCTGCTCTCTTGGTGGAGCACGAGGGATTGTCAGATTTTGTTCATTCAGTTAACTTTTTCGTTTTTTTTTGTACTATTATTGATAGGCTCGTGTTCGACTACCTAATGGTAAGCGATGACGTGCTCCCGCCCTGAGACCCTCAGGGAAAAGGAGGTTCGGATTCCCTGCTAATTAGTTACAAATATTGTGTCCCCCAGTACTTTTTTTTTTTAATATTATATTATTATTATTATAAAGGATAAATAGGTACACATAATATAGTTATCAGCTAATACTATCAACTGCATAGTTTTAAAGTAACAAATAACGTTTTAGAGCTGCAAATATATCCTTAATATCTAAAAATATTCACTACGAGGTAAACTAACCAGGTATTACAGTGTTTGGCATGCTCCAGATTTTATAATGATGTTTATATAGTAAGTAAAGAGTTTGAATTGAACATTAGCATAGCATAGCATAGCATAGTCGGCCTTTTAATGTTCCCACTGTTGGGACTCAGGCCTCCTCTCTAGGAGAGGGAATGGGCCGTAATCCACCACGCGGGCCCAGTGCGGGTTGGTGGATGTCACATGTCTTTGAAGTTTTGGTTCTAGGAAATGTCGGTTTCCTCACGATGTTTTCCTTCACCGTTTTGAGAGCAGTGGTGATGAAATAAATTACACAAAGTAATGCGCCTGGCTGGGTTTGAACCCGCGACCTACAACTCGTAAGTCGGGGCCGTTACCACTCGGCCACCACTGCTCTCTACGATTGAACATTAATGTTCTAGAAAGTAGATTAAATAAGTTCTGGAATTCGCTTACGGGTAAGGAAATGGTGTAATAATTTTGCGTGATGCGCGCACAACTAAAAACTTCAACAGATTTATTATATGTATAGATATATACATATTATGGATAAATTACACCCAGACACAGAACAAACGATCGTGGTCATCACACAAACATTTGTACTGGGAATTGTACCCACGACCTCCGACATAGCAGTCAGGGCCACTAACCACTAGACCGTCAGTCAAAAACGCCAAAAGAACGTCCATTCATCTCTATCTTCATAATCATAGGTTTAATAGGGGTCAAGTTCGGCCAAACCATTACGGCTATCACATTTAGATTGTTGGCCTGTCTCAAGAATATTCAAATCGGCCATTTAAACTAAATCGTCCTTGTTAAAACTTAGACTGACTGATCCTAATCGGTTTAAAATTGTGGAAATCGGTCCTCCGATTTCGGCGCGTTGTGGCAGACTAGGGTTTGTCGAGACTAATTTGTATAATTATAAGATTAGTACTTTTCCCGCAACTTTGTTCGCGAGAATCTTTTCATAAAACTTTAACACCCCCTAGTGTGAAAGCGAAACCCGGGGCCCAGGGACGAAGACAAAGAAGGAACTGGAGTGGGTTTTTTTAGCCAGTAAAAGTCTGAAATTATCTCGCACTCCGCCTAGGAGCGAGATTTGTCATTAGATGATTTTCCCACCCTAAAAAAAACACTGGTGGAATCCGATGGATGCGAGACGTACAGGACCGGTCGTTGTGGCGACGCTTGGGGGAGGCCTATGTGCAACAGTGGACGTCTTTTGGCTGCAATGATGATGATGATGATGATGAACAGTCTTTATTATTAATTTTGATTAGGATTTAGGCCAAGTCTCAAGTTCATAAACCCCAGAAATAAGAATCCCCCATATAATTTTTAACATAGCCTAAATCGTGCTATGGGGGTAGTTTTGTAAAACAAATAATGACAACCTTTTTTATTTATTTAGGTTACTATTAGTGCTAAGTTTCAAGTATATTGGACCCATTGAATAAGATTTTGCATACAAACGAATTTCTCTCTCTACCCCATACAGGTTGAATTTCATGAAATCCATTCTTAGTGCACATTGCTCGCGGAACGGATGGCCGTTGAGGCCGAAAGGTTCTAGAGTGGCGACCGCGTACCGGAAGATGCAGTGTTGCAAGGCCCCCTACAAGGTCGACCGATGACCTGGTGAAGGTTGCAGGAATCCGATGGATGCGAGACGCACAGGACCGTTCATTGTGGCGACATTTGGGGGACGCCTATGTCTAGCAGTGGACGTCTATCGGCTGAAATGATGATGATGAGGATACACATCTACGTCATAATAGGGAAGTCTTCTTAGTCCCAGTAGTTTCGGCTTTGCGTTGGTATGTCAGTCAGTCAGTTAGATTCTCCTTTTATAATATATGATGATGAATATGAATAGATGGCCTTAAACTTGTCTGATGTAGTGTCACCATAGATATCCGAGTGTCACCGTCTCCAGTTACATACCTAATAATATGTATTGCGTTGATGGGCATCCTCTGCATGAACGTAATTAGTTTGTACATGGTACGACCTCAACGAATGATTTATTAACTGTTATTATAATATGCAGCAATGTGCCCTGCCCACTGCCACTATAGTGGGCAGGGCACATTGCTCGTAGAGTGGACAATGGGGCCGAAAGGTTCTAGAGTGGTGACCGCGCATCGGAAAACGCAGCGTTAGAAGACCCACAAGGTGGACCGACGACCTGGTGAGAGTCGCGGGAATGCAGTGGATGCGAGAAGCACAGGATCGGTCGTTGTGGAGACGCTTGGGGGAGGCCTATGTCCAACAGTCGACGTCTTTCGGCTGAAATGATGATGATGTTGATGATAATATGCTGCTGTTATAAGCATAATCAGCCTTTATAATGTTCCAAATGCTGGGACTCAGGCCTCCTATCCAGGGGAGAGAATGGGCTGTAATCCAGCACGGGCCCAGTGCGGATTGATGGATGTCAGATGTCTTCAAATTTTTGGTTCTAGGACATGCCGTCATGCCGGTTTAATAACGATTTTTTCCTTCACCGTTTTGAGAGCAGTGATGATGAAATACGAGTATATTAAAAAAAGTAGGTAATACGCCTGGCTGGGTTCGAACCCGCGACCTACAACACATAAGTCGGGGGGCCGTTACCACTGGACCATCACTGCTCTTTTATATATAATGCTGTTATATAAAATGATGATACAGATTGAGATAAGGAAAAAGAGACGATGATGTGGTATTACGTAAAGGTTTTTTTTAGAGATAGGGTATCATCCAGTGACATCTCTCTAGGGTGGAGCGAGAGAGCGTATCAGACTTTCAGACTTTTACTAACTAAAACCTGTCTATGCCCTTCAGTTATCCTTTTTGTTCTAGGACCACAGTTTCCTTTTCAGAAATTCCCCGTGGCTCTAGCGGACACCGGCCCTGCTGGGTCCCTAGGTTCTTGCAGACATCTTTTAGAGGCGCGCGTTAAGCAATACGCGCCGTCGACCACTCGGGCTCAGTCCGGATGGTTACCGGACGTCCGCATGGCGAGCTACGCATTGCGAGTCGTCTGCAAGCCCAGGAGGGGTCTGGCTCCTGATATGCCTTATTTTTGTGTGAATTTATCAATATTTTGACGTCCATCATAGAATTTCGAATTTCCCAACATCCTGGGGTGGCTAGACAATTCTTATCATGTCGTGTTAAATGTCAGGCGTACGAACTAAATAGAAGGATGGAGGTATACACCCTAAACAACATTAGCTTTAGTATATGCGAAACCCGAAACATATGTCTAGTATTTTTATGTAAATAATCTATGTACAAAATTTCATAACTGTATCATGAAAAATCAGAAAGTTATAAGCTTGTTATGTTACCTGGTTTTCCGCAAAAATACATGGTTACCGGACCATTCGAGCGACTGAGGGGGCGTTTTGCTCCCGTACCCTGCTGCACGCTGGCACCTAATGCCTGATATGACCTGCCGTGACTTGGGTTGTACGTGGTGTCGGTGGTGTCCATCTTGTGACGTTTTTTAAATATTTTTGGGAAAAAATATAATGTGGTGTAAAAATTATTGGAATCGATTCAGTTTTAACAAACATTCAGGTTGACTAAAAATAATGTTGGAAACTCCATTCCTTTAACAATTCAGTTTATGTGTGTGATTAGTAGTAGTAGTATTAGTCAGTTAAAGTCTGATACGCCTTTTCGCTCCGCCCTAGGGCGGAAGAATTCATTAAGTAGGTGATTTCCCACCTTAAAGAAACCCTTTCAGAAAAATAACCATCGTCACGCCAATGTTTCCAACCACACTCTAATTCGATTGTTGTTAGGTATTCCTCAATTTTAAAGTGTTCACTATAGTGTTAATTTGTTCAAAACTTAGATGATTCAGTCTAAACAGCCGAAAAGATTGGCTACTAACGTTATAGGAGTTTAATATTTATTTATTATGTTTACCGAAACGGAGCTAATCATTTCGTCAAACGATGATTGAAATTTTAAGGAAAAGATATATTCATATTTATTTTATATAGAATATTTTCAGCTATGTTACGGCAATAATTTATCAAGATTACAAACGTGAGATGCAAACAGAGGTTGTTTACTTTATCAAAAATTCTTTAGACCGTTTAGACCATAATAATATCTGTCGGTTTTCTATCGTTTACATTTCGGGGAATGTGCACTGGAATTGCACAATCCAATTCCACCAAGTCCGTTCCATCATCGGACCAATAGACGTACGGCGTTGCGCCACCGGAACACGATACCCATACGTACAAAACGTTTTGCGTACAGCCAAGGAGTGGAATTCCTTGCCGGAGTCTGTGTTTCCTGATAGCTACAACTTAAGGGTCTTTAAGTAAAGAGTGAATAGGCTAATTCTAGGTAAGCGTGCTCCATCGTCGACCACATCATTGCTTACCATCAGGTGATATGGTGGTCAAACACGAGCCTATCGTTTTTTTTTTAAAAAAGACCCTAGCTGTCTCCAGCAGTTTCACCTGCGTCTTTGATTACTGCTCCGATCCCGTGGGTCGTACTGTGATGTTTTATAGCCTATAACCACAAAAATTTTGTGGTATAACCGTCCTCATACACGCTAGCTAGCTAGGTAGCTATCCAATACTAAAATATATTTTGTTTCGGATCAGTAATTCCTGAGATTAGGGCTTTCAAACAAACTGTTCAGCTTTATAATCTTTATGTATCAAAACCACTTTTGACCAACTTGTTCAGTCAAAAGTACCTTTTGACTGGTTAAGAGTTTTGACTGCAACATATATAAGTCTTCTGTACCTGTGTTTGTCAACTAGCTCCTCTTAAACGGCTTGACCGATTTGGATGGAGTTTCGTGTGTATATTAGAGTGGGGTTCTAGATTGTTGAAATCAAATCCGGTAGATGGCGCTGCAGTCGGGTTCTCAATTTTTTATCTGACGAAAACGCAGCTCTCGGCTGCGGGGACCGCTAGTATTATAATAAAGCAGTAAGGTTGTGGAATTTTCTTCCGCCTAGCATCCGTGATTTAAAAACTAATTTGCTATTCAAAGCTAAATTTTACTTTAGCTTTGAATAGCGAATTACTTACTACTTTGAATAGAGCACTATCTTTCCTCTCTAGTGTGATAATTATGTATGTATATATATATTATTTGTTTATTTATAGTATAAGGTATATATATAAGTATTTATTAGTTTAAGATTTCACAAACTCTTATTTTCTTATTTCTACACACTATTGTCTACATTTCTTTTTATCTCTCCTTTCACAGGTCTGCTGGAAGAAATTTCTTTTAGAAATAAGCAGACCTTTGTACATTTTATTTTTATTACAGTATACTATTTGTACGCACATTATATTTCCATTATAATGTGTGTACAAAAATGATAAAATAAAATAAAAATAAAAAAGTTATAGCATTATTTAGACCAGCTGTATTCAACCAGCGGACCATCAAGCATTTCTGAATGGACCTGCAGCCTAGCACATTACTGGTGGCATAAAACAAAGCCAAATTAAAAAGTAGGTAGAACGCTTATAGCATGTAGGAATTATATCGAATTAAAATAAAATAAAAATCCATTCATGTAGAAAATATTAAATTAAGGGCTATTTTTATTATTGTACAAAAGGTTATTGCGGCCCAGCATGATAATACATAGTAAAAGCACTATGTGGCCCAAAAAGAATAAAGGTTGAATACGGCTGATTTAGACTATATCTAGAAATAAGTGTGTCAGCCAAGATCGTAGTGCAAAAGGGCGAGACACATGCCGTGGGTACTAAGGCGCACCTTTTAGTATATAACCCACGGCCGGTGTGTTTCAAATTACTAAGTCGCATTTAGCAATTTGTAACACACTTAATTAAATTGCACTTAATCATAAAGATTCAAGTCATTGAGTAACAAAGATCATAACAAATTATCAATAAAACTAATCCCCCTCGAACGCCGACTGTACATACGGTTGTACAGCTTGAATGACTTTGAAAAACGCTTAATTGTTGTACTGTACACACTGGTCTACGAAATTTATATGGCCAAAAATTTTGGTTTCTATATCTTCGTTTTTCCTGGAAAAAACCTGAAAAAGTTTTCTTTTTTTGTGAATTTACTAAAAAAATTGAGAATTTGATATTCAGTCAGATGTCATCCATTTTATAAGCAAGCTGCTATAGAGACTTTGGTATTATTTCACGTTTATGTTTTTAGTGGGATTAAATAAACCGTGATGCATTTATTTTTAATGCAAAAAATTATTGTTGCATTAGAAACAAATGCATCATGGCCATCAGGCCTCAGTACCATAATATGTCTTAAGAGATTTAAACATCTTATTTTTTATCAATTTTAGGTCTATCTAATATACAACTATCTCATTTCAGTGTTTTTCCCGAACTCCAAACAGCTTAACTGATTTTTATGATTTTAATTGTGTGTACTGCTTGCCGAAGTACAGGCCCCCAGTCGAATCCGGCAGTAAGTAAATGCAAAATTAAGCACAATTGTGAAAAAAATAGTTTATAGAAAAATTGTTTTATAATGTATTTTTCTGGTGTAATAAATTATTATTATACTTTTTGTTTCGATTGTTTGGTATATATTTAGTAGGTTTAAGAATAGGTCATAGGCTATTTTTACCCTTCTACCCCCAACCCCATTTTTCCTTTAATTAAATTAAAAGGATGAACAACGAGACAGGTAATAAAAAATTTCAAAATTTACCTTTTGAAATCCATTAGCGTTAACTTCAGGTTTCGGTGTCCGATCAGTATCAAAAAGATTTAATCTGGAACTCTGGAATAAGTCTGGGCTGGAGTTTTCCCTAGAGAACAGCTCTGCTGTGGAGCTCTCCCGGTTCAACGAAGGTCTTGCTTTGACGAAAGGGTTGTTCCTTGCAGCCTGGGCCTTTTTCAGCCAATTGAATTTGTTTACATTTTGAGGTCCTGGTGAAGGAGTGGGAGTATCTTCAGGGGTATCACTTGGGGTTGGCGTATCTGGTGTAGACGACATTGTTTGTGAATTGATTTAATTTAAATTTCGATCAACACTTTTATTTTGGCAGCTTCTGAAGTTTTCTTTACAATGTTATGACGAGATACTCTTGCTGTTTAAACTCACGAAATTTCTATTTTAATCAGCTGTTACATCTAACACTTTATAAACAAAAATATTCTAGCACATAACACTTCACTTCGCGAGGCTATTTGCCAGCAATTTTTATGAGAATTCTTGAACCGGACATCATAGAGCGAGAAATTGATTCTCTATACATGTGCGACGTATTGCAACGGATAAATTTAGAAGTTAGCAATTATTATACCCGTAGGCACGTCTGTATTCGTTAGGGCTCGCCGCGCGACTGTACTAGAACAAGATATCAACGTATTTTGATCGACTCTCGCGCAACATATAGAGCGTTTGTTTGTATATAGGGACTTAATGAATTAGTTAGAGAAACTCCGCAGGTGCAGGTGAGGTGGGTATCGATATTTAGTCATGATAAATCAAAATATTAGATTATGTCACTAGGGGATAAAGCAGTGTCTTTAATTCGCGGTCGGCATGTTGGATTCCGAACGAAACGAAGGTTGCTATGTTTTAATCCCGAACCGTAGTGAGGGAATTATATAATTAACTCCCGAGCATTGCGAGGAAGTTAATATAGCAAGAAAACTGAGTGAAATGGTTTTTACATCATCTGTGATGTTTTGAGATTTGAAACAAACAAAATTCACTACTCTGATTCTATAGTTTTAATTTTCTATAACGCTCCGTTCTATCATTACTTTTTGTAGATACTAGTCAGTAATCACATTTTATTCTTTTTTTTTTTTCTTAGTGACCAGTTCGATTTTTGAATAAACTTCTTTGAAGCACATATGCATTTTAATTCGCATAAATGTGTTTTTTTTCTTCAAAATAATGGTTTTTAACGTTCCAAATTTAAATTTCATTATTCCCTAGGGATCGCCCATACTACATTATCTCCCTAGGGACAGAATGACTTGCTTCAAGTGATGGTTGTATGACATAGAAAAGGGCATTATCGAGCAGGTGGTGTAAAAAGTACTTTTTGTAATTTTTTTAAACGACGTTCCATAAAGAAATGACGACATCATTCAAACACCTACCCGATGTATGATTCTCTTCTATTTTCTTTCTTGGTCTTTTTCTGGTTTATGGTCTGAGTTTGAGATGAAGTTTTTCTTTTTTTCTTTCTTTCCTTTTTTGATTCGAGAAGACGAGGGAGTAGAATATCTTAAAAAACTTGGGGGGGGGGGGGGGGCTTTGTCCAGTATTGGGACAGTAATTGCTAGGAAAAACAAACCATTTTGCTGACTAAACTATAGTTTTTCAGTCCTATTTGTAGGCGTTTTAAATCATTTTGAAAGGACGCGTAAATATTTTCAGCATATGACGTCTGTTTTGTGAAATGTTTATAGTGCAGCATTGAACTTGGAGATTTTTAATGGTGTTTTGAAGGTGAACACGCTACAGCTGTTGTTTTCACGGGAAAGACGTGAAGCTGAAAGATAACCTAAGTACCTATCTTAGTTTCTTTATATTAATCGTAATATTTTTATGTAGAAATGATCTTAGCGCCATATTTGTATTTAGCTTAGTGCCTGGGGCGTTAAAATCATCAAAACCTATGGTTTTTTTTTTACTGTGGATTTTTGAAATTTAGAATAAAAATATGCATACATATAATTATATAACTATACTTAGTAGCTACTCGTGTATATATATATAAGGCGTTTTTTTAATTGATACTGTGCGAACTTTGCTCTTCAATAAAATTCGAAATAGTGTGAAATTTGATGTTAGTACATTGAAAACCCATGCTATCGTGTGTGTTAAGCTGTGCTACGGACTAACCAGGTTTTGTGAAACCCTTGCTTTTAAGTGACCTACGAGTATTTTCTACACGACACGTCAATTCCCACCCAGTAAGACAAAATTTCAAATAGTTCGCTATCTTTCACCTGAATAGTTTTGAATTGCTTAATTTAGGCACGGCTCTGCACAGGTTATCCATATAAAGTTTCAGCTAGCTTTTTTTCAGGGTTCCGTACCTCAAAAGGGAAAAATGGAACCCTTATAGGGTCACTTTGTTGCCCGTCCGTCTGTCTGTCAAGACCCTTTATCTCGAGAACGCGTAGAGGTATCCAGTTGAAATTAAAACTATATTACTCAGGTCTGCGGTCCCTTGAAGCTGTGAAAAATTAAACTTTTAAGGTAACGAAAAAAAACAAGATACGGCCGTTTATGTCGCAAAAATCGTAATTTTGTCACCCTAGCGAAATCGAAATTCATAGGGTCCCGTTGACTTAGAACCCTGAAATTTGGTATTAAGCAAGGTCTTATAGCACAAGTATAGGAATAAATCTGAAAACTGAAAATTTGTAGTTCTGACACAAAAAAAGACTTTTTTCTATTCGGAAAAATCTTTGAGACTCGATTCGGGAATTGAACTATTTATATAAGTTAGTTTGTGCGGAACCCTCAGTGTGCGAGTCCGACTCGCACTTGCCCAGTTTTTTAAAATTATTAGTAGGCTTGCTTTTGTCCGCTATCTCGCCAGATGGTAACTGATGATGTGGTCGATGATGAAGTGCGCTTGCCTAGAAGTTACCTATGCTTGACTTAAAAGAGTTTAAAGACCCCCAGGTCGTAGCTATCAGAAAACACTGCGGTAAGGAATTCCACTCCTTAGTTGTAGGTACGCACAATGAAGGTGTAAAAGTTGTAATGTAATATTATAAAGGGCTAAAATTATTTGTAAAAGGTAGTCTCTAGAACAAAGGACTACAGCTAGAACTACATTAGACCGACGCACACATGTACGGTGTAACACGCGTATCGTGGATCAAGTGTAGCTCTACAAGTCTAGTTTCTATGTAAAATATATGGAGACCGACGCGCCCAATCGGCGTGTGTGGCACACGTGTGCGCAGTGTAGTTCTAGCTTGATCCTCTTTAAAAATCCTTCAGTGTCTACGTCACAATCCAGGGCTGCGTGTTTGTTCGAAAGAGTCCCAGTGGCACTGGAACGCAAAGGGTTACTGAAGGAACACGAGCAGTAGCGTAGCTATAGGCGTGGGCGAAGTGGGCCCTCGCCCACGGCCTCACACCCAAAGGGGCCTCGCGTGTGCGAGGGCTCTTTAACAACGAGGGTTTAGTTTTATAATTTATGGGCTAGCGTTTGACCACTATTTTGCATGATAGTATGCGACGATGTGGTCAAACACTGGGTTGCGACAGTCGCTGTCTCGTTTTCGATTTTATGAAAGAAAAAGGCCTCACTGATGTGCCTTTGCCCACATCTAAATTAGTCAACGCCTCTGAACCCGGGTTTTAGACAGTAAAAGTCTGACAGTCCGTCCAGATCGGGAGAAGTTATTTACGTTTTCCTACGTAAAAAAAAGTCTATGCTTTTCCATGACTTCTTATGTCAACAAGGAACTCTCGCTTCACCCAGAGCTGAAGGAAATATTTGATGATTTCCCATCATCATCATCATCATTTCACCCGAAAGACGTCCACTGATTAACATAGGGTCCCCCAAGTGTCGCCACAACGAGCAGTCCTGTACGTCTCGCGTCCATCGCATTCCCGCGACTCTCACCAGGTCATCGGTCCACCTTGAGGGAGGCCTTCCAACGCTGAGTCTACCGGTGAGCGGTCGCCGGCCCCATCGACCATCCGTTTTACGAGCAATGTATGAGCGATGATTTCCCATCTCAAAAAAAATAAATAAATACAGGTAGTCTGTTTTTTAATCGTATTAATGATTTGGCAGGTGCAAATGTCAAACTCTAGAAATATGTTCCCAGATTTTTGATAGAAGTGATGTCTCTAAGTTCGATTTTTTGCTATCGGTAGTTTTAATAATATAAACTTGTAGGAGCAAAAGACTTTAGAGTTAGAGACACTTTTTTATTATTGATAGGCTCACGTTTGACCACTATCTCACCTGAAGGTAAGCGATGATGTGGCCGACGATGGAGCACGCTTGGCTAGAAGTAACCTATTCACTCTTGACTTAAAGACCCTAGGTTGTAGCTATCAGGAAACACAGACTCTGGCAAGGAATTCCACTCCTTAGCTGTACGCATAATGAATGGGTTCCCAAAACGCTTTGTACGTATGGGTGGGATGTCCGCCATGTACCGATGGCACAACGTACGTCTAGTGGTCCGATGATAGAACGGACTTGGTGGAATTAAATTGTGCAATTCCAAGGCACATTATCCCAGCGTTCCGAATTGGGATAAAAGTGATTTTATTGCGAATCCGACCGAATTAAGCAGTCACATTATACAAGAGCTATAGAGTAATAATTGTAACGTTGCGCGTTGGTCGGGATCGCAATATTATCACTTTTGTTGCAACTCGGAACGCAGTGTATCCTGTGACACTCAGTACCTACAACTTAACTTTTATCCAAAACCAAAAAATACGATTCTTGTGAGTTAAGAAGAAAAAAGTATTGTTTACTGACAAGTTATTTGAGTGTACTTGCCCTTATATTTAGGTTGGTACTTCCGCAATTGACGAAAATTGACCAATTGCATTGCGACTTCCGTTCCATCATGACGGTTGCCAACTTGAAGACTCTTGAATGACGGTAGCAGACCGACGACCGGGTCGTAACAGACACGATACTTTTAGCGTTCAGAAGTATGAAATATTTATTTTAAGCATAATTAATGGTATCTTTTTTATACTTTATCGACTGCTTCATCAAATGATGGAATCATTTCCCGCTCTGAAAGGAGCGAGGAGTGTCACACCATCCTGCAGTTTACTACTTTATTTTTTTTAAGGTGAGAAATCACCTAATGACTTCTCCCGTTGTAGGGCGGAGCGAGAGGGCGTGTCAGACTTTTATTGACTAAAACCTCACATATGTTCCTTCAGCTGCCCTTTGCGCTCTAGGGGGTTTCCCTTTCAGAAGTCGATCCATAGCCCCAGAGAATACTAGGTACTCTATACTCTGCCCTTCTAGGGTTTATGTTAAGTGACATATATGGGGTTTTGTACTGTTTGTACATTTACTGACCACGGGACAGCAAAAAAACATTCGACGATTTCTGGACCACATACATCAGACAACATTAATTTCACATCAGACATTTTTTATTTATTATTTTGATAAGCTCGCGATGATGTCGACTAGGGATGCAACGGAAATGGTTATATCGGAACCGAATTCGGAACCGGAGAGAACCGGAATCGGAACTGAAATTGGAGGCGGAGGCGAAGGTAGAAGCATCAAATGAAACCCAACTAAAACTAATAAAAACTTGGATAAGTATAAATGAAGTGCCAATTCTCAACATTTGCTGCCGACAAACTGTACTGCAGTTTGGCAGAAGATAATGTGAAAATATTTATGTAAATTTTCTTGAATAAACCATTAAAAAAAAAAAATACGAAAATAACAACAAGCGAAGGCACATGGAAGGGGAGGAGGGTCCCCGCTCGATAAGTAAGTAAATGTTATACCTCCGATACATTATGTTCTGATTAAAATTAATCGGAACCGAAATGGGAATCAGAGGTGTTTTTTTTTTTAATCTATCGGAAGTTCCGCACCTTCGGAATCAGAATCGAAATTTCCTAACACCTCTGCAGGCCTAGCCAAGTTACGTACGACCGTTTCGTTTCGAATCTCTTTCTACATTCGGTAACGCCTCCGACTCCTTTGTTCTGACCACGTGACTTAACGTTGAGATGCTGTCATTCCCATACATTTGAAGTTTTCTACTAGCGTTAACGATTGTAGATTATGAACTTGGCTGAGCTCTCTGATATCGACGATGGAGTACGCTTGCCTAGAAGTAACCTATTCACTCTTGACTTAAAGATCAGGCGACAGGTAATTAATTCCTTGTAAGTAATAATTAATTCCTTGTAATTGCTTCCTGATAGTTATAACCTAGGGTTCTTTAAGTCAAGAGTGAATAGGTTACTTCTAGGCAAGCGTGCTCCACATCATCATCATCAGACGAAAAAATTAACGTGTTTTTTATTTACAAAATAAAATTTATTATTCAATGCAGCATAGCATTGTCGAGTATCCGTTTGGTCGCAGTAAAAAAAAATCTCTGACAGGAAAAGGGACAAATAACGTCTGTAAAGCTCTTAACCTAATCTCCTGAACAAGGAATTTGTCTTTGTTCCCAAGAATTTAACAAGTAATTATCTGGCATCAACGTCCTTGGCATTTGATGTCTCCCTGACAACAGCTTTAGATATGAAAATTAATTAATGTTTCATGAAACTTTTCTGTTGAATTCTGTTTTAGCGTGGCATCTTTTGAAAGTACTTGAAAAAATGTGTATTAGGAATAAATGATATTTTATTAATTAAAATTATATTCTCAAGTCTGCGGTCCCTTGAAGCTTCTGAAAAAATCAAACTTCTGAGTTAACGAAAAAAAGATACGGCGGTTTATGTCGTAAAAAACGTATATTTCGACTCAAAATTCAGGTACTTCCCGTTGACCCAGAACCCTGAAATTTTACGTAAAGCAAGGTCTTATAGCACAGGTATAGGAATAAATCTGAAAACAGTAAATTTGTTGTTAGGGCAACAAAAAAAATTTTTGACGTAACAACAAAAAAAAATTTCGGCTCCATTCGGGAATTGAACTATTTACATAATATATGTAACTTTGTACGGAACCCTCAGTGCGCGAGCTCGACTCGAACTTGTCCAGTTTTTTATACATATAAGAAATATCAGAAAACATTCGTGTAAATGAGACCTTTTGTATGTTTAACCAACAGAACGGAGTGGTGGTGGTGTTTTATCACTAAGTTAAGAATAAACTGAGACAACAGTAATTAAAGTCCAATTTACAGTAAAATGATGTAATCTACTAATTGTTGGCGCCGATGTCGTCGTGCGCCGCCTCGCCGCGTCACGTTTATGGTTACCATACTGACATTTGAAAACTGTAATGTCCTAGCTGAAATGTCTAATTAACAAAATTGACAGATGTTAAGTGACAAGGTGACCATTAAACAATTTTCTAAGTGTCTTTTAAACATACTTTGTTAAACGGCACTTATCGCGAGAATGTGTTTTTTTTGCCAACCAACATTGCAAGATATTATTTAAACGTGAATTTCCGTTTTAATATACTCTCAAGAAGTTTTTTTTGAGGTGGGAAATCATCAATGCCTACTCGCGTCTTGTGTGGAGCGCGAGAGCGTATCAGATTCTGTGTCTTTCAATTGCCTTAGGCGTTCTAAGACCACGGGCTTCCATTTCAGAAATTCCCCGTGGCCCTAGCGGACATCTTTATTTTTTATTCTTGATAGGTTCTCGCTTGACCGGTATCTCACCTGATGGAAAGCGATGATGCGGTCGACGATGGAGCGCGCTTACCTAGAAGTAAACTATTCACTCTTGACTTAAAGATTCCCGGGTTGTAGCCATCACGAAACAGATTCCGGCAAGGAATTCCACTCCTTAGCGGTCATCGGCCCTGCTGGGCCCCTACGGTTTTGCTGAAATCTCTTTGAAGCGCGCTTGGAACACTACGTAACGTCGATGACTTGGACTGGCTTCGGACGGTTACCGGACGGCCAGACGGCGAGCGACCCATTGCTCGTCTTCCACAAGTCCACGCAGTAGGGATCAGGGTCACGGCGGCTGGGGCGTGAGGGTGTCCGTTACCTCACGCGTGCAGTCGCTTCGGACCAACTCGGAAGTATAACCTTTACATCAAAAAAATATTATAGCAGCTCTAGCCACAACCGCAACGCTCTATTAGCCACTAACCGGGGGCCCCGGAGCATAAAAAGTTCTAGACGACTTAGTAAGTACTAAATATCCGTCTTCATTAGCTTATTGGGTGTAACTTTTCTTATAATTATAATTACTCAGTTTATTCTTAACTTGGTGATAAAAGACACTCCGTGCTGTTGGTTAAACATACAAGAGGTCTCATTTACACGAATGTTTTCCGATACTTTTTATATTTATAAAAAACTGGGCAAATGCGAGTCGTGCTCGCACAGTGAGGGTTCCGTACAAATACCTATGTAAATAGTTCAATTCCCGAATAGTCTCGAAGATTTTTTCGAATCGCAAAAAATGTAGGGTTCCGTACCTCAAAAGGAAAAACGGAACCCTTATAGGATCACTTTGTTATCCGTCTGTCTGTCTGTCAAGACTCTTTAACTCGGGAACGCGTGGAAGCATCGAGTTGAAATTAAAATCATATATTATATACTTAATTAGGTTTGCGGTCCCTTGAAACTGTGAAAAAATCAAACCTCTAAATTAACGAAAAAATATCATGTTAATTTTTTTTTTTTTTGGCGAAGCTATTAGTCATAAGAAAAAATCTAATAATGTTGATAATGTTCTCAATGAATCTATAATGAACATTTTTTTTTTTCATATTGACCTAGCCGTTACTGTGGAGTAGGCTTCAGAAAGGCACAGTTTTATGGCACTGCTCGGGAGCTAAGGCCTTAAGGAGGTTCTGAAATGATATTATGGTAATCTTTGTTGACATTCCATACCAAGTTTCCTACTAAATTCGTATATTCTACTTAGCATGATAAGCTGCGTACACATTCCATGTCTTATCTAGATCTTCAGATTAACTCACGTATTACGTGTTTATGAGCTATTTACTGTGCGTGTGCTAGGTACGCGACATTTTGTTTGTTAGTGTCGTGACGTCATTTCTGTGGTCCAAAGAAAGTTGGAGCAGCTAAGGCTAATCATCATCATCATCATCATCATTTCAGGCGAAAGACGTACACTGCTGGATAGGCCTCCCCCAAGTGTCGCCACAATGAACGGTCCTGTGCATCTTGCACTGACCATTCATGCATTCTAAACTGCAGTGGGGCGCTCATATTAGAACTCTTTCAGGTAGATTAAGCTCAGGCGCATATGCAGTAAGAAAAATAAGGCAATTGACAGATGTAGCCACCGCTAGGTTAGTTTACTATGCTTATTTCCACAGTATTATGTCTTATGGCATCTTGCTGTGGGGATCTGCAGCTGATGTAGACTCAATTTTCATATTGCAAAAGAGAACAATCCGGGCTATTTATAAAATGGGTCCTCGCGAGTCCCTCTGAAATAAATTCAAAGAAATCGATATACTTACTCTGCCTTCTCTTTATATCTTGGAAAGTATTTTGTACGTTCGTAAAAACCTAGGACTTTTCAAAATTAGAAGCGATTTTCATAACATAAATACGCGCAGTAAACACGAAATTGTATTACCCAAATGGAGATTAGCTAAGACCAGCAAGTCATTTTTAGTAAACAGCATACGCTTTTATAACAAGCTACCAAAGACGGTGACTGAACTTAGCGAGGGCAAGTTCAAAACCCATATTAAGCGTGTCCTAACTAAAAAAGCGTATTACCAGGCTAAAGACTATGTCGAAGACACGCTTGTTTGGCAATGACTGCTTCTGCACATGTGGCCCCCTGGTAACTCATAATATTGTGTACATCTATCTATTAACTGCTCCACATTTGTTGTAATATATACATTTTCTTTTTTCTTTTCTTCCTACACATTGCTGTTGCAATATTTTTTATATTATTAGACGCCAACCACCATAAATTCGTTAGTAATTTTCTTTTTATTGATAATTGTAATTATTTATTGTTCTTGTTTTTTTTTTTATATAGCTTCTTTTTTTTTAATGTGAATGTGAGAACACCGTGGACTTCGCGAATTCTAAGGTTACTTCCTATTACGACTCACTTCTTTTTTTTATATGGTTGTTTTTATTGTGCTTTTGGGTACAATATCGACTGGTCTACACTGTTCTTACATAATGTCTATTAATACTGTAATATGAAAATATTGTAAACAATCACTTTTTTAAAAGAGTAACTTTGGAGTTTCTTGCCGGTTCTTCTCCATAGGAAACGACCAATTTGGAACCGTATACTAGCTTCTGACGTTTTATAAGTGCCCATGTAGGCCTATGTGAAATAAAAACTTTTGACTTTGACTTTGACTCGCATCCATCGGACTCCCGCAACCGTTACCAAGTCATTGGTCTACCTTGTAGGAGGCCTTCCAACGCTCCGTCTTCCGGTACGTGGTCGCCATGCCAGAACCTAAAGCTAATCAAGAGACATTATTTAAAAGAAATGAAACTCGCCGCAATGGCACACAAATTTCGGTGTGACGAATACCCGCAGTTTGATTTTATTTTTTATTGGTATAAATCAGTGCTTGACTGCGATCCTACCTGATGGTAAGCAGTGATGCAATCGTTGATGGTGAGGCGCACTAGTTTATTAAGAGCCTATTCACTCTAGCCTTAAAGGCACCTAAATTATAGTTGGACGGAAAAACCGCAGCAGGCAAATTGTTCCAGTCCTTCGATGTACGCGGTATAAACGACGAAGCGAAACGAAATTTTATTTACTCTATGAAATATTGACATACTTAAAAAAACACTTAACTAACATTATATATATGTACACTAAATAAAATAAAGACCCTTAAGGACTAACCAAAAGGAAACTAAAGTATGGTGTCGAAAAATCTCCTTCACATCGCTGTCGACTGGTTATGTACCCAGTACCCAAGAGACTTGCCACGCTGCGCTGTATGGCAATGCTTATCCACTGTCCGAGGTAAAACCCAGGCCTTTGGTCACGCGAAGTGACGACAAGACTTTTGGAAAGGTCTTTAAATAATTTGTGAGCAATCGGCCCCAAGATCCAAAAGTTTCAACCCCTAGAAGGAATGTAAAGGGCAACTGAAGGATAAAGTGGGATAGTTTATTGATTTTTTTTATTAAGTCAAGAGTGAATAGGTTACTTCTAGGCAAGCGTGCTCCATCGTCGGCCACATCATCGCTTACCATCAGGTGAGATAGTAGTTAAACACGAGCCTATCAATAAAAAAAAATATATTTGTATCATAGAGTAACTATATACAAAATCGAAAATAAAAAGAATTTTTCAAATCGGTACGTTGCCTTCTGCTCCATCGTCTACCACATCGTCCACATCATCGCTTAACATCAGGTGAGATAGCGGTCACGCGAGAGCCTATCAATAAAAAAAAAACGGGCAAGTGTGAGTCAGACTCGCGCACTGAGGGTTCCGTACAAACTTACTATGTAAATAGTTCAATTCCCGAAAGGAGTCTCAAAATTTTCCGAATCGTAATTTTTTTTTTTTTTCATGAATGTAACTACAAATAAATTTACTGTTTTCAGATTTATTCCTATATCTATGCTATAAGACCTTGCTTTTTGCCAAATTTCAGGATTCTGGGTCAGCGGGAAGTACCCTATGAATATTGATTCCCTTGAGAGTGTCGAAATATACGTTTTTGCAACATAAACGGTCGTACCTTTTTTATTCGTTAACTTAGAAGTTTGATTTTTTTCACAGCGTCAAGGGACCGTAGACTTGAATATATGGTTTTATTTTCAACTTAATACCTCCGCGCGTTCCCGAGATAAAGGGTCCTGACAGACAGACAGACAGACGGACAAAGTGATCCTATAAGCGTTCCGTTTTTTTTCTTTCGGAGTACGGAATCCTAAAAAAAACTATTTAGTTATTGCGACTGTCTTCACAAAAGTAGAAGTGACAAACTAACAAACAAAATGATGACTGCCACTGACTTCATTATTACAAATACGTTAGTATTCAGTGCAACAAGCGTGTTTGTAAACCTATTAATATTGTTGTAGTTATCTAATTCATTGTGTAACATCAATGTAACATACACTCATCAAGTATTGTCTCCACATTAGTTTACTTTGTAGACACCGTAAGGCGTCCAGTACACGGTCATGCAGGCGTCAATCATTTCCATGATGTTTGAATGACGGAATTTTATCGCCATTAGGTTTTCGTCACGCAAACGTCAAACATTGCATTAGACGGGATGTTTTTCGTCAATCAAAACATTGACTGTGGCAAAACTGACAGCAAAACCTATCGTGTTTGGACGCCTAAGATATGATGTGGTATAAAAGTAGGAAACTTGGTGATGATAGCACAAAGTTTGGCACCCACATACTCTTGGAGAACTTCTGAACTTGAAGAAGTACTTGTAGTCAAGTGCCTGGGGGTTTTTACCTTAATTTTTTTTTACCGTGGATGAAATTTAAACGTAGAAGTACACTGCGCACACGCGTGGATTACCACCACCACCTTCCGATAAATATCTGGGGACTGCTGGGTCGGCGTAGCGTACGTAGCGTCGCATGGTATGCCGTCGCGTGGCGTAGATCTAATGTAGCTCAGCCCCAACAGCCAAGTTACAATCGTATCGTTCGCGCTGAACTCCTCGAGTAGGCCACGCCTCCGATTCCTTTGTTCTAACGTCATCTCAACGCTCAGTCACGTGGCCCAAACAAAGGAATTGGAGGCGTGGCCTACTCGAAGCGTTTGGCGTGAACGAAACGATTGTAACTTGGCTAGGGGGGCAGGTAGCTCTAGAAGTCTAGTAGTAGTAGTCATATTCGTCGATGGGGCCTCAAGGAGATGCAGCAGGAGAAAAAATTCGACGATTTCCACAATAAAATAAAAACGACCACAGTCTACAGTCTACCTGCCATCTTTAGTGTTAATGGAAAAATATAAATTCGCCATATTTTTTTTTCCTAACCATATCACAAACAATTTGACGGCCACTTGCCTCGGCCGGGTAACAAAGGAAGAACCACAGCTTCTATATTTGGATCTGTTATTAATTTCCACGTAACATTGACGAATATAGTGATAAAAAGCCTTGGTTATGATGATATATAACGCAGTTCCGGGTTTGATGACGCTATGTATGATGATCATGGATAATTTAATGATATTTAAGCATTCACACTCACACTTACATCCTGGAATTAATATAAAATATAAATTGTCTTTTTTTTTTAAATGGATTTTAAGATTATTTGTTTAAGATTTAGTTTTTTGTCTTTTTTATTTTAACTTAGCTTCCACTTTTGCTCGCTGTGAAATGCATACTACTCTTTCTAGCATACTAGCCGCGGGAGGGTCCTGGAGACCTGTAATACAGGTTGTTATACATACCTACATCAGGCACCAGTCCCTCACAAAGTTAGCTCTAAATTGTAAGCTTTGTTAAAACCTAGCATAAGAAAACTTTGCGAAGGGAAAATAAATAAATATAAAAAAAAAACTAAAAAAAGGAAGGGAAAAATCATTATATAAGGCATAAGTTATGTGGTCAGGTGGACCCGCGTGACCAGTAACGAGCAGGTCCAGTTGACCAAAGACTCAACATACGCACTCGCGCCATCTATATGTATAACTTCTGCCAGTGGCTTCGCCCGCGTGACAATAGATTTCTCAATACAAACTTCCAACCCCAGTTTTACCCTCTTAGGGGTAGTGTTACGTAAAATCTGTTCTTAGCGGATGTTTACACCCTCTAAGGAACCTACCTGCCAAATTTTAAGTTTGTAGGTGTTATAGTTTCTAAGATTTCGTGATTAATCAGTGAGTGGTATTTCGCTTTTATATATATAGATTTCTACCGCTATTCCCAGACGGCTTTGCAGGTTTCGGTTTTAAAGGAATGTATACATATAGGAGGAAGGTATTTAATGACAAATTCTTGAGACAATAAGCATTGTCTTTGAGATGACAAGGGACCAACAATGTCTTTAATATTTATCATAAGCTTTAAGAAAGCTTATTACAAAAAGAAAGACAACAATTTATTTGACCAATTCTATACAATATGAAAGATATGGAAAAAAATAATTACTGTCTTAATTATTTATATTAATAACAGTAAATAAATTTAAGAAGACAATTAGTCTAAGTGGCTGTCACTGGATACGGTGAAGAATAATAATAATAAGGTTTTGTCTTTGTAATTATGGACGAAGTTATCATGACGAATAACTACCGGAGATTTATTGTGAAGGACGGCACGGTTGACATCTGTCGGGCATGTCACCGACCGGGTGAATCAATCCGCTACATTATCTCTGGTTGTTCTAGCTAACGGGGAATACTTGCATAGACACAACCTTGCAGCCAGGATTATCCATCAGCAACTTGCTCTGATGTACTCTCTTGTGGAATCGGAGGTGCCATATTACAAGTATGTGCCCGACCCAGTTCTCGATAATGGCGATATCACGCTGTATTGGGATCGGTCCATCATCACTGACAGGACTATTGTAGCCAATAAGCCTGATATAGTGGTGGTGGACCGAAGAGAGAGGCGTGCAATTGTTGACATATTCGTTCCTCATGACGAGAACCTCGTGAAAACCAAGAAAGACAAACAAATCAAATATCTTGACTTAGCACACGAGGTTGTCGATATGTGGAATGTGGACTCGGCTATCATTGTGCCCATTGTCGTGACCGCCAATGGCCTTATAGCCAAAAACTTCGACGACCATCTGTCGAAGCTGTTGTTGTGCGGTTGGATCAAGGGCCTGATACAGAAGGCAGTACTCCTCGATACTGCTCGCATTGTGAGGAGGTTCTTGTCTCTGGAGACCTAATTACCAGTAGCTTGGACCCGACACCGGCGGACAACTATTTTTTATATTTTTAAATGTTTTTTTTTATATCTGTTATATTTAAAAATTAAAAATATTTATCCATACCATTATTATAAATGTGAAAGTGTGTGTGTCTGTTTGTTTGTCCGTCTTTCACGGCAAAACAGAGCGACGAATTGACGTGATTTTTTAAGTGGAGATAGTTGAAGGGATGGAGAGTGACATAGGCTACTTTTTGTTTCTTTCGAACCCCCCACTACCCTAAAGTGGGGGGTGGAAATTTGTATGGAGAAAGCTACTTTTACGCGAGCGAAACTGGGAGAAACTAGTTGAAATTAAATATACGGAATAATAATTCAACGTCAGTACGTTCGTACTAAAGCTAATCAACTTATGGATGCTGGGGAACTTTATGGTTTATTTTCCTCAGGCCTAAACGGAATAATGACGAGGAAAGGTTGGATCCGTATCCGGGATAAAATGGTTGGATTACGTACATTCACGAATAGGGAATCCAATCCCGCAAGCATGCGGGATTGAAGTCAGCAATCCCGCGGATCCCGCGGGATTTGTAGGCTTGGGATATTTTAAATGTTATGTTTTATTTTAAAGGGGTTGCACAAAGGTAGCCCGCAAAATTGATGTTCTCTTAAGTTTTTTGCATTTTGCGAGTCACAGTGAGCTGCAAAATGCAAAAAAAACTTAAGATTATAATTTGAATTTCGCAGAGGTATCAATAATATCAGAAATGATAAAATAAAATACTTAATGTTTCATCTTTCAGATTTTGTAAGATTCAACTTTAACTGACATTGATTACGTTCCCTTCCACTTTCGATTTAAGACTTGCACAATACAAAATAGAAATTCGAAATTTATTTAGCTGTCGATAAGATAAAAAATTTAAAACAAAATTATTTTCTATAGGTACAAATTCTACAGAAAAGTCACGAGTTCCATGGAAAGTTGTTAAATCACTTGTTGTTGTTGTTGTGCTGGGTCTAGTATAGGTAATCAGAACGGCGCGTCGTCTAAACCCATTTTCAAAAAAAAAAAACAATCCCACAAACGTGCGGTGTCCCGCATTTCCGATCCCGCAGAAAGGTGCGGGATTAGATTCCCTATTCACGAGTAATAAGACAAATCCTCGAGAGCCACGATAACCTTGACCCTCAGATTGAAGAAAAACTATACTACCAACCACTGCTTATACATAAAAATATGAAATATGTATAAGTCCTTATCCTAATAAATATACGATCGCTTTCTAATGAAAACATCGGATAACATCTCCAGGTTCATGTGTAATTGAACTCCTATAAGGTCAGACGAGGATATCCAGGGAATTGTGAACGCAATTCATTTGACAACAGGGTCTTAGGATGACTGAGTGCCGAGATTCTGAGTATTTTACTCAGAAACTGGGGCGGAGAGGACAGGGCAGTGTTTTACGGAATGGACACTAAATACATTTCTGCAGAGAGTCTTCTGGCAACACCAATTACTGTGACTGAAAAGTTGAAGGAGAATCGTTTGTCTTGTCTTGGTACGATCGTGTAAAGCGGAGGGATGAAACGCATCTTAATAAAAGAGTAATGAGTATACATGTGGATGGGTGAAGAGGGAGAGGGAGGCCAACGAAAATTCGTATGGATTTTGTGAGGAGTGGTATAAAAGATAAGGGAGTTAGTGATAGCAAGGACAGAATGGAAGATAAAAACGTGTTGCGCCGACCCCAAATAAGACGGGACAAGGGCAGGAAGATGATGATGACGATGATTTTTTTTATTATTATTGTGGATAGGCTCGCGTTTGACCACTATCTCACCTGATGGTAAGCGATGATGTGGCCGATGATAGAGCACGCTTGCTAGAAGCAACCTATTCACCCTTGACTTAAAGACCCCTAGGCCTAGACCTATAAACACAGACTCCGGCAGAGAATTCTACTCCTTAACTGTACGCATAATGAATGTGTTCCCAAAATGCTTTGTACGTATGGGTGGGATGTCCACCATGTACCGATGGTGGTTAAATTGTGCAATTCCAAGGGACACTATCCTGTGACACTCAGTACCTACAACTTAACTTTTATCCAAAACCAAAAAATAAGGTTCTTGTGAGTTAAGAAGAAAAAAGTATTGTTTACTGACAAAATAATTGAATATGCTTGTCTATATTTGGGTTGATACTTCCGCAATTCCGCAAATCGAAAATTGGTCACTTGCATTGCGATGCATTTTAAAGAGTGTGCGCAGGAATTACATTATAACTTGATTCCGCCATCTCCTTTCTACCATCGGACCACCCGACGTACCACGAGTGTCCACCCTTACATTGTTAACACCTCTAAAGGTCCGAGGTAAGTGTATCGCCTCGTTGTTTATACCGCATAAGTACATCGAACGACTGGAATAATTTGCCTGCAGCAGTCTTTCCGTCCGATTATAATTTAAGTATCATCAAGGCTAGAGTGAATAGGTTCTTATTAATCTAGTGCGCTTCACCATCACCGATTGCATCATTTCTTACCATCCACAATCAAGGGTGGGATCGCAGTCAAGCACTTGTAACTTTTTTTGTAACGAAATAACAAGTTTACTGTTTTCATATTTATTCCTATACCTGTGATATGAGACTTTGATTTATGCCAAATTTCAGGATTCTGAGTCAACGGGAAATACCCTATGAATTTTGATTCTATTAGGATTGTCGAAATATACGTTTTTTGCGACATAAACGGCCGTATCTGTTTTTTCGTTAACTTGGAAGTTTGATATTTTTACAGTTTTAAGGGATCGCAGACCTGAGTATATGGTTTTAATTTCAACTCGATACCTTTCGCGTTTCCGAGATAAAGGGTTTTGACTGTCAGACAGACAGACGGATAACAAAGTGATCCTATAACGGTTCCGTTTTTCCTTTTGAAGTACGGTACCCTAAAAAGAACAGGAAAACCCAAAACACATCGAATACAAATTTTACAATGATTGTTTTGTTAAACCAGTTACAACGTAATTCAATTAGCATCAATATTCGTTGGTGCACGATTGTTACTGGCAGACCAGAATCAATACCTCCAGTTATCAGGTTAACACTTCTTTAGCGATAGCATAAGTTTGAACTTGAACTTTGTGTAAATGCGGAAGGTGGAGAAGAACTTGGAAAAGAACTAGAAGGGGACTACAATCAGCAGATTTTTTGAGGTTGGACATCATGAAACCACTTCTCCCGGGCAAACTAGGTTACAAAATTTAGTACTAATTACCTACTATGGCTTCATAAATAAATTGATACAAGATAATTAATAAATAAATGTGATAATTTTTATTCTGTAGGATATTTTTAGTTTTAATAAGTTGTTTGGCACAAATAACTAACGTTTTCTTTTTTCTTTACCTAAGGGTGCTTTCAAAAGCTCATTACTATGTACTCCAAATAAATATAGTGTAGCGACATCTATGGCGTCACATAAGAACTAATCCTGCATCGCGCAATTAAAGTTCTCCGCGCGATTTGAACGTATGGAACAGCCCAAAATCATCTATCGGGTTGCAGTTGCCCACAAACCAATACACACGCCTGGTCGGAGGATCCTCCCTTATCAACGGAGGTTCGCGGGACTTTACTCTCTGTTCCGCATACCTCCAAAATAGGAAAGTCAATGACCTAGATCTGTCAAATGTTGTGAAATCTCTTTCGTTTTCGTTTGCAAAGAAAACTTATTTGCGTAGCAATAACGGCTTTTTTTATTTTGTATTACTGAGTCTTAGTAAACTAAAGGTGAAGTAAAAACTATTTTCGTTTTTATTTTCATTGTTAGGAACAATTCGCGTTCTTCCATTTACCACTTTCTACTCAGACACTTCATACAGTGACGCAGAGATGAGCAAAATTAAAGAACTGGATTCTATTTACACTTTTTTCGTTCATGATTCGTAAATATATATTATTTAAAAAAAATATTGTTTTGATCACCCTACCGAATTCTTTGATTTGACAGCTATGCCGTAACAACATGGCGTAAAAATCGATCCTATTCTTATTTGGAACGCATTGTACGTAACAGCGTAGTGTATCAAATTCTACTCTCGTTGATCTCATATACCTAAGGGTATGTAACGCAGTAATAGCCAATTTGTAACAAGATAGCCTGGCCTTTATCTAGTCGAGGATTTTCTTTATGATTGGAACATGTAATCAATTTCCACATGCCATCTTTATAATTTCTTATGTCTATCTCTCAACTTGACAGAAAGCTTATTTTCGCTTCAGATTACATTGTGAAAATGTATTATACATGTAAGTATTCCTATTCATGACATGTCTGCCACATGCCTGACGAGCTAGGCACGCCATAATCATGGCGGTAAGTTCCTTTTTTGAGGAGGCGTCGCTGCGTCCTCACCTTTCTCATGACGCAGGTCCTCACTGGACATGGTAAGTTCGGGAGGTACCTGCATCGGATTCAGACGGAAGAAACGCCCGGATGTCACCATTGTGTGAACCACCAGGAGGACAAAGTGGAGCATACGTGCTCCGCTTGGGCGGAGCATAGCCGTGTCCTCGTAAAGGTATTGGCGTAAAAACCTTTAAAAAAAAAGCCTGACGAGCTGTGGGCCCGTAAAAGGCAAAATTGATGCCCAGACACAGCGACACGAGACCACGAAAGAGATGGCGGGACGACCTGGACGTCTTTCTTAAGAATTGGAAAGAAAAAGTGAAAAATCGATATTTTTATCGTAAAAATCTAACACTAAATAAATTACTTATTTTGATAAATCAATTGTTTCTGTGTGGGTGCGTAGATATAAAAGATAATTAAGTCACTGGTAGATACCTATCAATACTGATGCACTGTCAATGTAGCGCGTCTGTGCCCATGTTATTTACCTATAATTATGATAACTAATTTCTCTAAAAAAACAATACCTAAGTGTGTGTGGTGTGTTTAAATATCCAACGTGATATTAGACAAAAAGCAACGTGAAAAAAGAAAGATAACGCCTGAAAACTCTGTTAGCATTCAGTAATTCCGTGGTTTACTCGAATATTTTACAAAACTTGTTTCAGGAATTAGGTACGTGTTTTTACCCGACTACGGCAAAGCCAAAGGAGGGTTATGATTTTGACAGGCTATGTATGTATGTGAGTATGTTCATCTGTTCCCTCATAGCTCCTAATTTACTTATCGGAACTTGACGTATGAGGTATCGTTAGAACCGTCTTAATTGTCCGATGAACATAGGCTAAGTGACGTGTCACAAAACTCGATATGGCGCACTCTAGCGGACAAAAAGTATTGATTAAAAAAAAAAAAACGGAGATAAATACGCTGTGTTTGGTATCATTTGAAAGGGCTTGTTAAATTTAACACCAAAATTGTTTAAATAAAAATAAAGTACAAACTAAAACCCGACTACGACAAAAAAAATTACGCTGAAGCAGTATGAAACAAGATTTTCATATTTCGAACAAAACAAAAAAAAAACCGTAGTCACACGTTATTAAAGTGTTTCGGTTGGTACCTATAACGTGTGACTACGGTTTTTCTTTTTGTTCTGTTCGAAGTATGAAAATCTTGTTTCATACTTTTTCAGCGTCATTTTTTTTTTAACTTTTAATAGTTTTGTACAAAAAATGTCGTCATTCAGAATCTTGATTAAATTTGCAAGGCTTCTATTGTTATACTTTTTTGACTTTTTAAATTTTTGAGTATATTATGATGTGTCAAAGTTCATGCAAAATAGCAGATTTTCAGAGTTACTGTATTAGTTTTACACATATTTATAAATTGATTTCAATAGAAGCAATAATATCCACAAGTTACTTTGTTGCCAAAATATCTAATAAGAAATATGAAATAACGTCATAATGGCGTAAGAGCGGTTGTATGAAAAACAGTGAAAATTTATGTAGAGTTGCACCTTTCATCACAATATGTAATTTACCAGTCACATATTGTGTAGATGCAAAGGAGGACGATAAGAAAAAGATCTAATAACTCTACTAGCTTAGAACATACTCGTTCTATTTCCACATATCCATTCTAAGCTATCTAATTAGGCGAATGGAAAACCACCAGAGAAACAATACATCTCGTACCTGCACTAAAATGTTAACTAAACATATCACGCTAATAAGACAGTTGCGAATCCGTCTGTCCGTTCACTGGTACATTAGTACCGTCAACATTTGCATGTAAATTTATTATTTTGTATGTAAATATTCTTATTATGTGTTATCCCGGTAGTCGTTGTAGAGAATAGTTATTTGAACCAGGAAGTTAAGAAAGAACAACACTTTTTTTTAATTTTTCGGTTTCCGTACCTTTTAAGGAAATAACGGAACCCTTATAGAATCACTTTGTTGCCTGCCTCTACTGTTACTACTGTCTACCCTTCATCTCAAGAACGCGTGGAGGTATCGAGTTGAAAGTGAAACCATATACTCGGGTCTGCGGTCCCTTGAAGCTGTGAAAAAATCAAACTTATAAATTAACGAAAAAAAGTAGATACGGCCATTTATGTCGTCCCGTTGACCTAGAATCCTGAAATTTGGCATGAAGCAAGATCTCATAGCACAAGTTTAGGAAAAAATCTGAAAACTAAATTTGTAATCACAAAAAAAACTTTTGCATTTTTGAAAAAATTTCGAAACTCCATTCGGGGATTGAACTATTTACGTAATAGGTAAGTTTGTACGGAACCCTATGGGCGCAGTAATTATGATGAAGAAGCCATCATCATCATCATCATCATTTTAGCCGGAAGACGTCTACTGCCAGATATAGGCCTCCCCCAAGCGTCGCCACAACAACCGGTCCTGTGTCGTCACGCGTCCATTTGCTTCTCGCGACTCTCATCAAGACATTGGTCCACTTTGTGGGGGAGGCCTTCCAACGCTAGACCTTCCAGAAAACGGTCGCTGCAACGTTCGCTTACAATGTTCTTCCAGGAGAGGACCGATATGTTCTTCGAGGAATGTACCCAGCCCGCTGCCAGCTTAAGGTTGGTGATTCTTCGGGCTTTGTTGGTAACCTCTCTATTGCTCTTTTGTTGTGACATAAGGTCATTGCTCATCCGTTACCCTGCTCAGTGTACTATTTGTTATTCCAGGACATGGTCTACCCGTGTGCCAACCTTCATCCAAATCTGTTCAGCCGTTCGAGCGTGAAGAAGTAACAAACACACACGCTCACAAACTTTCTTTATAATATTACTAGCTAAGCCAGCGGCTTCGCCCGCATAAAAATCAGCTTCTCCATACAAACTTCCAACCTTCGTTTTACTCCCTATAAGCAACCTACCTGCCAAATTTTAAGTTTTCAGGTGTTATAGTTTCTGAGATTTCGTGATTTATCAGTGAGTGGTATTTCGCTTTTATATATATGTATACATAATATGTTCATTTCAGAGGAAGAGATGGGGTCTATAGCAACTTCTAGAAGATCACCTAATGTGTCAGACCAACTAAATGCACTTATTCAATGAAAACCGAACAAAAATCAAGATTACACCACTTTAAACAGACAATAGACCGTTTCAGTTGACGGGAGATGAATTCTCTCAGAACTGCGTATTGAATTCAAATTCAGAGCAACGTCGACAAGCTTGAATAGACAATTGATTCTAGATATCGAGACACTCCAGTTTTATTGAAAGTTGCATATAACAAATATGTGATCTTGTGTGACGTCTCAATCTATTATATTAATATTGTTTTGACTTTTTTTAAAGCTTCAAATAAACTAAAGAGTGTATATGCCGTGGCCAGATCATAGAAATTGATCACTTCATGATATGGCCAGTTTTACTTGGCCATATCCAAGTAAAACTGGCCAAATCGTTTTAGACGTTATAGTTTGTTTATATTTCAATCTTTATTTTTGACCTTTTATTATCATAGAAATCCTACATCAATGATATGGCCAAATGAGGATCGACATATCATCAAATGTTAACGTTTAAACGATCTGGCCAGTTTTATTTGTCCATGTCCATATCATGAAGTTATCAATTTCTATGATCTAGCCACGACATAGACATAATTCATATGCTTCGATAACCAACTCTGTTTTGCCAGTTTTACTTAAAAGTGGTTTTCTTAATTATTATTAGCTAGCGGTCTACCACGGTTTCACCGTTTATCGCAATGATTTCAAATGATGGAAAATTCCAACACCTATTAAGTTTTCGGCTTCCTATCACCCTTCGAAACTTGAGCAATTCAAGTCCCCGACAAATAACTCGCCAACTTTATAAGGTTTCCTCCAGAAAGTATCCCACATCTTACGTAAGTCACTTGGTGTCGTCAAGTACTCTTGTCAAATTAAATTTCTTAAGGTGGAAACCTGTTACAAAACGGTTGAACTTTCTGAATACTGCCATTAATTTTATCATTGGGAAACGTCACTGACGAAATTCTTTAACAATTTCTGATTCTTGGGTACAGGAAGAGTATTTAATGAGGGAATGGAACCATGATGATGAGGCAGTTGTTTTTAAGGTTTTCTGATTAAGGGGATGCAATTCGACATACATTTTCACTGGTTTTCATACAAACGCTCTTACGCGATTATGACGTTATTAGACCTATTTCATTAGATATTTTAGAAACACAATATCTTGTGGATATTATCTAGGCTTCAATTGAAATCAATTTATAAATTTGTGTAAAACTAATCCAGTAGAGACCTCTGAAAATCTGCTATTTTGCATGAACTTTGACACTTCATAATTTACTCAAAAATTAAAAAGGTCAAAAAGTATAACAATAGAAGCCTTGCAAATTTAATCAAGTTTCTGAAGACACTTAAAAAAAAACACGTATTTCCTGGAACAAGTTTTGTAAAATATTCGAGTAAATCACGGAATTACCGAATGCTAGCAGAGTTTTCTGGCGTTATCTCTCTTTTTTCGCGTTGCCTTTTCGTCAAACATCGCGTTGGATTGCGTTAGATGAAGTAATAAGCTTTTAAGCCATGCTCGATGTTGACGATAGGCGAGTGAAAAAGGAGTTCGACATAAATGACACAAGGCGGACCTATGACCTAGTTAGGGTCGCAGGAATTCGATGGATACGAGACGCATAGGACTGGTCGTAGTGGCGATACTTAGGGGAGGTCTATGTTCAATAGCGAACGCCTTTCGGCTGAAATGATGATTAATGAGTATTTTATTACTAAACTAGCTTCTGTCAGTGGCGTCGCCCGCGTAAAGGTAGGTTTCTCCATACAAACTTTAAACCCCTATTTCATCCGCTTAGGGGCTGAATTTTGGAAATCTCTTAGTGCTCGCCTACGTCAGAAAAGGAAGCACTGTGCAAAATTTCACGCTCCTAGTGCCAGTAGTTTTGGCTGTGCGTTGATATGTCAGTCAGTCAGTTTCTCTTTTTATATATATAGATAACCTTATTGCTCATTTGACCCAAACTAAGCAGAGCTTATGGAATGAGTGTTAAACAACTGATAAACATACTTATATATTTCGTAAATACATACATATTATACATATATTACACCCAGACACCGAACAAATGATCGTGCTAATCACACAAACATTTGTTCTCGGTTGGAATCGAACCTACGACCTCCAGCGTAGCAGTCAGGGCTACTAACCACTAGACCAACAGGCCTGTCAAAACTTCGAATTGATATCAGTATTTATTCTTTCATATCACTAGTTTCTGTCAGAGGGACCGCCCAGGTGAAAGTAGAATTGTAGAAAATATATCCTCATGTCACTCAGTAATTAAATAACATTCTACTGGGGAATTATTTTTTAAAGTTTTGTTCTAGTTCTTGAGTTTATTCGTTACAAACAAAAACACAAAAAGAATAGTATGTTTCCATTCTATAATACAAATAGATATTGCTAGCAAAAGAGAAGGCCGCACGTGCACGTGCGAGGCAATGGCCCTGGCGCCCGAGCCTCCTGGATTCCGATCCCGATCTCCAGCCACCGCAGGCGCGGGCTTGCGGACGGCGAACATTGGGTAACCGTCCGGTCTGAGCCCAAGTCGTCGACGGCGCGTAGTGTTCCACGCGCGCCTCATGGGGATGTCAGCAACCGTAGGGGCCCAGCAGGGTCGAAGCCTACTGTGGCCATGGGTGATGCGAAAGAGATCCCGGGGCCCTGGGCAAAGAAGGAACAGGAGTGGGTTTTTAGTCAGTAAAAGTCTGACACTATCTCCCGCTCCGCCCAAGAGCGGGGGATGTCATTAGATGATTTTCCCAACCGAAAAAAAAAATACATATAGATATATCTCTATAAACGTATAAATTTCTGTCAATGACGTGATAACATGACAGCAATGTAGGACAGAGGTGGAAATAGTAGCACGTATATTGGATTCTGTTTATTATATTTAAGTTGAATTATGTAATTGACGATTAATACTTTTTTACGAGAAATTACGATAAAAAAATGTGAATGCAGCAAAAAGAGATGACATTTCTTTTCTATATTTAAATAAAAAATACAGCTCATTAAATAAATCACAACAAAAACGGGTACAAATTTTAAAACAATCCCCCGTTATTTACTCCAGTACAAACATTCATACTCGTAACAATAACTAAAAGACCATACACACACACAAACGCCTGTCTTAAATAAAACACTGCATATAACACGAACGCGACATATTGCCTATCATGAACGTCCAGGCGCTCATATTGTTTCCGATGTTACTCGTAATAGGGCTGTCTCATATATCGTGTAGGCGCAAATTGGAGTTTGGCCCAATTTCCATCTAGTTATAACCATATGATATGTCAGTATCTCAATGGTGTGAATTTATTGAGCTTGAATGAGCTTATTGGAATAGAACGGATTCAGATAAAACTATGTTTGCAAGTAGTAAACATAGGTTAGATTTTTTAATTATTGGTTTTAGTTTTTCTTCCTTATGTTTTTTGTTGTACCTAAGAACGATAAAGTATATAATAAAAAATAATAGATCAACACTCAGGAAATACAATAAACTGGGCAAGTGCGGGGCGGACTCGCGCACTGAGGGTTCCGTACCAACTTACCTATGAAAACAGTTCAATTCCCGAATTGAGTTAAGAAGATTTTTCCGAGTCGCAAAAAAATGTTTTTTGTGACGTAATTACAAATGTACAGTTTTCTGATTTTTCTCCTATACTTGTGTTATGAGACCTTGCTTCATGCCAAATTTCAGGATTCTAGGTCAACGGGAAGCACCCTATGAATTTTGATTTCCTTGAGTGTCGAAATACACGTTTTTTTTTTAATTATTATTTATGTTCAAAATCGCAGTATACATTTTTTTTATACTAAAAACCACAAAAGCGGCTTATATATGGCTAGTGAGCTCGGATAAATTAAATTACATATAGGTTAGGTAGTGTGTGAACTTGTAAGTTTTACATTTTGCGACATAAATGGCCGTATCTTTTTTTCCGTTAACTCAGATGTTTGATTTTTTCACAGCTTCAAGGGACTGCGGATCTAAGTATAATGTTTTAATTTCAACTCGATACCTCCATGCGTTTCCAAGATAAAGGGATCTTGACAGACAGACAGACAGACAGACGGACGTACAACAAAATGATCCTATAAGGGTTCCGTTTTTTCCTTTTGAGGTACGGAACCCTACAAGACACCAGTATTATCTGTGATAACGTATAAATATAAAAAATACTCTTTTTCTGGGATACTCGGGTAAGATCAAGAACATTAACGGCACCGTTAGCGCAGTGGTTGGGCGATTGATTGCCACGCTGCGTGTCGCGTGTTCGATTCCCGCACGGATCAAATATTTGTATGGCCTACAGATAGGTATTTCGGGTCTAGGTGTATTGTATATGTGGGTTTACATATTCGTGAACGCACCCTCAATGCGGGAGGCAGGTAAGATTTATTATACCCGTATAAATTTGGATGGCGAGGTATTACGAACTGCGGTTCTTATCTTCTTATTTTGTTGTAGGGCTGGCCCTAGGCCAGAGCACTTCGACCCTTCTGGATCTTTTGTGTTATGCCCCTCCTGTCTACTCAACCCCTAGCCTTCCGTGCACCTTCTTCATGAGTCCCAGTATGGCCATGATGGGGCTGAGCCTGTAGTCTGCTGATCTTGGAAATGGTTGACCCAGATACCTTAGTATTTTGGAGCCTAGTGCTGCACAGTCGCACAGCAAGTGTAACATAGTCTCTTCTGCATCTCCACAGATCCTGCAAGTCGGATCGCTTGCTATTCCCATGTTGTGGAGCTGTTTGTTGGTGGCATAGTGTCCCGTGAAGACTCCTGTGATAGTTCGAAACTGTGATCTGCTGTACCTCCATAGTTATTGGGTCCAGGCCTTATCTATGTCATTAAGAAATAGTTTTGCATGCTTGTGGCCTGTTGTGTTGCGCCTGTGTGTGCTGTATATGTACGAACTGAGGTTAATACGGATGAATTGTGTGATAGACGATAAAACTAATTCTTCTTCCTTGTCGATATCACTCTTGACAGAGTGGTCGTGGTCATCACTTCAGGTGTTGGTGGCAAGCTTCACAACGCGCCGCCACTCCTCTCTGATGGCCGCCTTCCTCGTGCATTCGTGCAGTGATGATGAGCCACTTACTGCCGCTTTAATCTGGTCAGTCCACCTCATAGGCGACCTTCCTCGTGGCCTGGTACCCTCAACCTTTCCCTGAACTACAAGTCGCTCAATAGCCACTTCCCCTCTGCGGCTACTGCGGAGAATACGAGACTGTACCAAAGACGATAAACGCTGCTTGATGCCGAGTTCCCGAAGTATAGACTCGTTGGTACGGAATTCAGTCCACGATACTCCGAGTATTCTCCTCAAGCACCACATTTCAAGGGCGTCTATCTTCTTCTTCTCTATTTCCCGTAAGGTCCACGTTTCTGCGGCGTACAAGAATATGGGGAATACAAGTGCCCGAACTAGCCGGATTTTTGTGGCTCTATATATGTTGCGATTCCTCCATATTTTCCTCAACTTGTACATCGCATAAAACTAATAGCAAGGAGTTAATACTGAAAAGTTGTAGAAAAGTCAAAAGAAGGTGACACGCTACGCCTAATTAAAAAACAATATTGGTGAGTAAAACAGCATAACTACTGATGATGACAAACATCTTCATCCAATTTGAATTAGTACTTAACTAACACTTTCTGATATAAATCACACTAATATTATATTGGTAAAAGTTTGTAAGTGTGCGTGTGTATGTTTGTTCTTCACCCTCGAGCGGCTGAACGGATAAGGATGTGACACACGGATAAACATGTTCTAGAATATTCCATAAGATACCTTTTATCCTGGGAGTATGTTCCCTTGGGACAATGTTCTACTTTTACGCGGGCGAAGCCGTTGGCAGCAGCTAGTAAACTAAGGGTCAACGCTGCGTTAAGCGGGCGAACGCGCGGGCACCCGTCGCGTGACGTCGCGCGAGTGTCGTGTGCGGCGGTCCCCGTAGCGGAAACCAGATCTGCGCAGTGTCGCTAGTTAACGGTGTGCATGTAGTCGTCTCGATGGAGAACTTTAATGCATTATTACGTAGCAAAAGAGGCACGGCCCGCGACGGAAACCCGCACGGCGAGCCGCAACCAAGCACTTTTGAATGGGACCGCGCGGGCGCCCGTTTAACGCAGCCTTAGCCCTAAGATCTAGCAAACTGAACTTTCTCCCTCTAACAATCACGAGCCATTTCGAGCAATTCAAACTTCACCAATAAAAAATAATGTTCCAAAAAATGGTGTTCCTTCACTGCACAATTCCGTCCAGTTGTTCACCGGTCACGGGCGTTACCATCACGTATTAAAATTTCGAGCGTGCGAGCGAGAAAGATGGATGAAGCTCCATCCTTTTAACAGTTCAGTTTAGGTTGTAAAATGGATCACGTTAACAGCTCGTAGTACGGACTCTGCTCACGAATGTGCTTGGAGACATAATGGGAATTTTCCAAAGGCGTAACTTCAGTTTTATTACCTGCAAAAGCTTTTAATCTTTAACTGGTAGTAATTTTACAGTCCTGGAGGTAAAGTGAGGTTGAGTCACGCAATTTAGAAACTAATTTATTATTAATTGTGGTTTAAGTCGTAATTAATGGTAGAGTTAGTTTGGAGGGCGATGTTATGTAATAACTGGATTATGTTAATATTTTGATGGTTAGAGAAATGTTTTAAGGTGGAAGCTACGGCTCCGAGTGCACGAGCCCATTATCTCGCTAGATGGCGGTAAAGTGATATTTTTTAAATCAAATCAAATAATTTGCGTATTTTGCTCCCGTTGACGGCTAACTCAAGCACCAGAAATAAAGAGAGCTTCCGAACACGGTACACGGACAGGTGGTTTTCTTTATCTGTAGCCCATGAATGTGCACATGACGTTTTCATTGATAGATTGTATCCATCGCATGCGCTGCACACTTCCGCCGGGAGCTGGGACCGTATCCGAGGCCGGTGAGCCTCAAAATCCTAAATACGTCGTCGGCCGGCTTCCTGACCGACGATGCGTAGGTGGTAGTGTCGTGGGCGGCGAGTAGTACCTACTCGTCTCGAGGTAAACCCCGACGCAACTGCCACAGCCGATGTCACAGCACTCACAGTGGGGCAGGGTCCCAGCGGCAACGAGACAGAGCTAAGCGACGAGACCGGAGCTGGTGGGTGCGCTCGTCGAGCGGCAGATCTTGTCAACATCTTTTTAGTTTTGTATTATTTACTTCCGTCGTAATTGTAATCGCTCCACCCACTTTTACCGACCACGGTCCAAAAACCTGTGTTCCAGCTGGTTCCAGCAGTTGCTATTTGCTTTCTAGGACCGAGGTAGTCTTCAAGATAGCTTATATGCTGGATTAACATTATCCCTTAGCCGCTTATAATATTTATTAGTAGGATTAGTCTATTTATAAAATTTGTATGTTTCTGACAACCCTATAATCCGGTCTACTAGTAATCGTTATATGATCGGCTCTGCGAATGGTACCATTTGTCCGACCGGACACTATTGTATTTTAAAATAACTCAATTATTGTGTTCATTACGGAAGAGTAGATTTGTATTGATACGCAATAAAAATAGATTTGTTTGTTTACCTATTATTTTACGTAATTTTACTTAAAATGCGAATGATATGAAAGAATAGTACGAAAACAAATTCCTTTGAATATTTATTTACCTTTTACCGATGCTTTCTTTGCCTCCGTGGCCTATCTACAGAAACCTTGCTTTTTCTGTATCGAATGGTTCTGCATCTTGATTTGACGAAAAAGTCGGCGCATTGGTTGAGCGATTAGGTACATATCTAGCGATTATATACCTACACATATATTATAACACAATGTGGACGTTTTTCGTTGTTCTGCCAAATAAAATGTTTTTCTTTTTTTTTCTTTTTCTTTTCTTTTTCGGCTGAAATGATGATGATTATGATATGATGACTCTAATAATTACGCTTTGAAGGTATTTTATTTAAGAAATAGTTAGGACCATAGCTATTCTTCTGTCTTATTCCCTGAGGGCCCCCGATCCTTGAGAGTCCCGTACCGGAAGCACCCGAATACGATAATTAATATGATTACATTTATTTTTATTCTTTTTTTTTCAATTTGTACGGTCTACATAAAAAGTGTTTAAAGGACATTGTAAAAAATGGCCTATGAACCAACACCCATAAAATATTTATTATAATTACTAGTTCTTTTAATAATATACATTACTTATATTTTAATAGAACGGACACTTTTTAATTTCGAAAATTTTTTAAAAAGTATTTACTTTCGTCTTTAGCTTCCGTCTTAACAATTTGAGGTTTTTAATAGGCAAATGTATTATAGCTCATACAGCCAAGTCTTTGTAACAGCACTCTTAATAAGAGTTTGACACAGACAAGCGTCAGTATTCTCAACACTTGATATACGATAATGATTTTTAGTTACAAACAGTTCGCTATGATGTCGCGGAACCATAATAAGCCTTATCAAAAAACTGGATTGAAAGCGCTGTTTGAAACGAGCAATAATATCGACACTGACAGTTGACGAATTGACAGATGACAACATTTGACATTTGGTAGTAACGTCATTCAGTAATAAATGCCAAGTTATTTCTACGTAACGAATGATTTATTGACGTAATTATAACCTCAAAATCCGAAAGAGTTTTGATTGTTTTCAGAATTCCCCAAAGTGTCCGTTGTTTTAATTTAGGTTTAATCGAATATATACATTATCTAAAACCCAAAGAGTAAATACACCTCCCTGTTGGATCTTAGGCGAGCTATGTATGGACGACGAGCAATGTCCTTTGAGTTTATGTTGAGACTATGTTTAAAGTTATCTAAATCAATTTTATAACGATTTTTACAATATTGACGATTTTGTATGTTTTTTGAAAAGACTGATTGAATACTTTTACTTACTTACATTACTACTGTTGATTATTTTATAGTAGATTTTTTGTATGTTTTGAGACTTAAAAGATTATAATATAATCCTTTAATAAGCATTTTTGATTTATATGTGACTAGCTTTTGCCAGCGGCTTCGCCCGCGTACATAAAATATAGCCTATGTCATTCAGAAATAAAGCAACATCTGCAACTGTATTAGGTAGATACACGTAATAGGTATTGCATGTATCCAAAAATTGGACCCAGTTTGATACTTTCTGCACCCGTCCAGGTACTGCGCCCTGTGTCTGGGCACCTCTGGCACTGCCATTGTTACGGCACTGATTGTCCCTAAGTGTTCAGCCAGACTGGAAACGGGGCGGGGACCGGCGCAGGTGCGGCAACGCGCTCGTTGTGCTTGTTCGTAGTCGAGTCATCATAACAACACACGCGGTTAACTCGAACTAGTTTGAGATGCCTGCTCCCGCGCAGTTGCTGCTCGCCGCCCGCTCACTCACTGCGGCCACACGCTATGAACGAGCTATAGCGTCAGTATCCCGCGCGCGTCCCGCGTCGAGCAACCCGCGCCGCTTCCCGCGCTTACGTGCCCACTATGGACACTCTAAACCAGTTCTTGTTTTTTTTTTTTTAAAGTGGGGATTTCATCTAGACGGTTACTGGACGTTCGGACGGCGGGCTACAAATTGGGATCGGAATCGCGGCGGTAGTTGGGATGTGAGGACCGTTGCCTCACGCGATCGGCCGCCTCCTTTGCTAGTATTACTGCTTCGCAGAAGGAGGCGACCGCCTGCCACTCCTCCTCGCTCCGAACCATGGCCTGTACCAAGGCCCGGCGCGAGAAGTCGCCGCCGCCGATCGCCCCCACGAGGACACGGCATTAAGTTCTTATGTTTGCGTTTTCCGCGCCGCACCCGCCCTGCGCCGCATTTGCAGTCTGGTTAAATACTAACAGAAAAACATTTCAAACACCATGTATTGGACCACTCGCTGCAAAACATGACCGAAACTTGTATTCCGACATTTCTAACTAAACTCTGTAATAATTCAGTTAAGACTAATTACAGTTTAAAACATTACTTGACGGGCATCACTTTGTTACTCGTCACGACTCAGAATGCAATAATGCAAAACTTAGCTTTCCCCTTTAAAGTAATCATTAACTTTTCCTTTTAAAATAAGGAGAAAACTGTCGTTGTTTTATTTACTAGGTAAGTTACACTAGCCAGATTATTAAATGGTATATGGGTTTCAATCAATACCTAGATTATTCTGTCCTATCAGTTCTTGAAGTAATTTATTGGGGCTGTCTTTTTTTTTATTATTGATAGGCTCTCGTTTGACCACTATCTCACCTGATGGTAAGCGATGATGTGGCCGACGATGGAGCACGCTTGCTTAGAAGGAACCTATTCACTCTTGACTTAAAGACCCCTAGGTTGTAGCTATCAGGGAACACAGACTCCGGCAGGGAATTCCACTCCTTAGCTGTCTACTGACATCTCCCGCCCTTGGGCTGAGCGGGAGGGCGTGTCAGACTTTTACTGACTAAAACCCAAACCTGTTCCTTCTTTGCCTTCGTTCCAGAGCCCCGGGGTTCAATTTCGTAAAACTCATGGCTGGGGAGAGCGTGGTAAGATGTTGCTCGGTAGTTCGTTATGCCTTTTTTTCTCGTCCCGTTACTACTTTAGTCATTGAGATTCAAAGAGAATTCACGGTTATATACAACTTTGTGATTTTTCACGGTACAGTTATTTTTCGTATTATTACGTGTTTCGCATATACTAAAACTAATGTTGTTTATCTATTAAGTTATAATATTTATTTATTAAGATCTATATAAGTTGTATGTTGATAAAAAAAAAACTCTCTAACATCCCAAATGATTATATTCACAGGTTCATCTTCAATCATTGTAGAATAGGCTTAAATTTATATCTGAGGTAGTGTTGTATTTTACAACGTTTGTTTTTATTGCATTGCAAATGTATTCAACTGTCAAAAAAACGGGGACACGTTCAGTACCTACCTCTCAAACAAAAGTGACATGACCAGCTCTGCAAACAATAAAAAGGGATGGCGCTATACATCTTGCATAACTCTATCTCTTTCTAGCACAGAAACAATTATGGCGGCCCAAACATGTCAAACGCACTCCGCGGCTCTCTACTCCGTAGGGTATACAAGATCCTTGTTCAAACCATTTCAATGGTTTTCTCCGACGCAAGTCATTTAAATTCCTAACGTATGCAATTAAAATCACTTAGAAACAGAAAAAACAATAAGATGGGGATTGAACATAGTTTCATCCATTAATGTTTTTTGAAGAAAAAGTTGTTTTAGAGGAGGAGGGAGCGTGTAGGAACTACACGAGGCAGCACAAAGGTGACAGCAGAGACACCGCCCGTGCGAATATTAAGAGAAACTTTCACGGGCTGTCTTCGTACCATAGATATCATTATTTTTAAAAGTATAATAAAATTATGCTACATGGTTTCCACTTCCAGACCACTAAGGTACCCCTTTTTAAGGAATGGCTGGAAAGACGTCACGGCTTCCTCACCTTCCACATGACGCAGGTCCTCACCGGACGTGTTAAGTTCGGGAGGTTCCTGCATCGGATTCAGAAGAAACGCCCAGGATGTCATCGCTGTGTGGACCGACCGGAGGAGACAGTGGAGCATACGGAAAAGGTGTTCTTGGGTGGAGCACCGCCGTGATCCCGTGGAGGGAATCGGTGGCAGCGACCTCTCGCGCCGGGCCCTGGTAATTTTTATTGAAATAAAACATTTCATAACACACACATTTTTATAACTGTCTGATAAATCGGTCTGCTTGCGCAAGTAATAAATCCTTGCAATATAGATTACAACGAGGTAAATAAACCATGCAATAGCGGAAAATGATGGAAAGCTTTTAGCCCATAGCCCCTCGAAGGCTTTTAGCGACGCAATATCAATTGAGACCACTTCAAACTCTGATGTCCAGTAATTAAGCAAATTACAGCCAATATTGAGTACTTGTGTCGCCAACAGATTTGTTGACTTAATTTGTCTCTGGTATAAATTGGTAATTGATATCGCCAAAATTTATCATCAAAAATAGTAGGTAATGGCTGAACTGGAATGTAATTGGTCACCAGTCGCCACATTATGATTCCCTGTATTATTACTTAGCTCAGAGCATAGTCGGCCGTATAATGTTCCCACTGTTGGGACTCAGGCCTCCTCTCTAGGAGAGGGAATGGGCCATAATCCACCACGCGGGCCCAGTGCGGGTTGGTGGATGTCACATGTCTTCGAATTTTTAGTTCTAGGACATGCCGGTTTCCTCACGATGTTTTCCTTCACCGTTTTGAGAGCAGTGTTGATGACATAAATTACACAAAGTAATGCGCCTGGCTGGGTTTGTAGACCGCAACCTACAACTCGTAAGTCGGGGCCGATACCACTCGGCCACCACTGCTCTGTATTTTTATTTAAATGAGTTTTAATGCTTCCTTTAACTCGACTCCAGCTTAACTGCTTATATACCTATCTAGCTAGATAATAATCACAAAAGTATTGCATTAATTTTGATTGGAAAAAAACCAAAGCTGCAATCTAACAATGTACTGTGATAGGGAAACAAATAGAGATAAAAAATATTAAAGTATGCCTGATAAGAATGACTCTTTGAATTCCATCCAGCATTTTCCTTCTTTTTCAAAAACAGTTGTTCGAACTTGGCTCAGAGACACAGGTTCTGGATTTTTTTTAAGGTGGTAAATTATCCTATGACTTTTCTCGCTCTAGGGCGGAGCGTGAGAGCGTTTCGTTCCAGGACAAGATTTCGATAAAACTTGGTACATGTAGATCATGTCCTGAAATAGTACATAGGATACTTTTTACCCCGGCAGTATGTTCCCTTGGGATAATTTTCTACGATCACACGGGCGAAGCTGCGGGCAGCAGCTAGTACTTTATACATATATCGACCACACCATTTTCCAAGGCGCGAGCCTATCTACTGTTAAAAAAATCTCAGTAATCTGCTTACATTTCTATCCAAAAATCTACTTGCCTTAAAAACAATCCAATTCTTTCATCTATCAATGAGGCGCGCGTGGAACACTACGCGCCGTCGACAACTTGGACTCGGTCCGGACGGTAGGACGGCGAGCTACCCATTGCTCGCCGTCCGCAAGCCAGCGCCTACGGTGGCTGGAAATCGGAACCAGGATCACGGCGGCTGGGGCGTGAGGGCCGTTCTCTCGCGCGTGCAGCCGCCTCCTTTGCTAGCATTTCTGCTTCGCAGAAGGAGGCGACCGCCTGCCACTCCTCCTGCGGCGGTGCTCTGCTCTAGGTGGGGCACACTTCTACCGTATGCTCCACTATGTTCTCCGGGTGGTCCACACAATGGTGGCACCCAGACGTTTCTTCCGCACGAATCCGGTGCAGGAACCTCCCGAACTTACCATGCCCGGTGAGAACCTGCGTCATGCGGAAGGTAAGGACGCCATCCCGCCATGCCTAAGGCATTAAGTCCGCGTTTATACTTTGTGTTGCATGAAGATTAAATAAATAAATAATAAATATGCTATTCCTCACTCATTTTTAATTTTGCTTTTACATTCATTTACAGCTAAGGAGTGGAATTCCCTGCCGGAGTCGGAGTTTCGTGATAGCTACATTAGAAATTAGTTTTATTAGTGTTTCATTTGACGCTTTCGCCTCCGCCTCTGATTCCGGTACCAATAAAAACTCCGCTTTCGAATATAGTTCCTTTATAACCACTTTCGTCGTCTCTCCGCGGACCATGTCCCACCTTCGATCCTGCATCACGTGCCCCGTTACCTGTTCATGTAGGGACCTAATGACAGCATCAGCGGACGGAATTGCCGTGGCCGAATACTGGGCCGGGCAAGGAATTTAACTAGTTTTTCCATCGATATTCTAAGAAGAAGAACCACTTTCGTTACATCCCTAATCTAGAGCGTAGTCGTTTTAGTCAATAAGGACAATCGAATGATACTATTCTTAATTCTTCTTCAACAATAACCCCAACCCTATGTCAACAAAAAGTATATTTTTTTTAAAAGCCAAAATATTTGCTCTCCTGAAATCCTTTCTTTTATTTGATTTGACAATACTTTCTCATCAATCGTTCAATCTTTAAATCAATTTTGACCAACCCAATTCTTTTCGTAGCAACAAACTTGTTCGAAATAACTTGAAATTCCAGGTTAATTTTGTTTAGTTTACATTACTGCCGGGAACCATGAGATGTTTATTTTTAGGGCTAAATTACGGTAAATTCCCAGAATTCCCTCAGGTATAGACTTATCTACCACTTATAATAACAACATATCATCAACTTCCTGCTCTTGTCCCATATTATTTGGATCGGCGCAATAAGCTCAATTCTTCCATTCTGTCCTGTCTGTCACACGTTATCACTAACTCCCTTTTTTCATATCAGTCCTCACACAATCCTCAAATCTATTCTCCTCCCTCTCCATTCATTATATAACATGTATACTTATAGGTACTCTCCCCAGCGGCTATAAGCACTAAATATGATTCACCTTTAAAATGTTAATGCAATTGTGCAAAACACGCTTAGATTACAAAATATACCTACTGTATTGTGATAAGAAACTAAAACAAATTGCTTTAAAATTAACATACGTTTCATCCCTCCTCTACACATGACCACACCAAGACAAACGATTCCCTTTTAATATTTCAGTCACTGGCGCCCCTTTCAAACTTCTCTAATAATAACAAATTAATTGTTGTAGTACAGTCTTTACATAGTTCTTGGTAACCGGTCCACCTAAGCCTCCAGAAACCAATAGCCCTAAATCTTTGTTATCCAAATGTCGCAAGTTTCCCATCAAGCAGAGGTTTTCCTTATCATCATAAATTCATACGCCTTCCAAAGGTCCAGGACCACAAGCTCCTGAGATAAATAAATACTCGTACATATCAACGTATGAGACCGTTCTTTCTCAAACTTTTCTTGTACATGTATAAAAAGGCAAAGTTCTGACTCACAGACTCAACAACACCCAGCCCAAATCCTCGAACCTAGTTGGATCAACTGGATCCATTCGAAATGGACCCGCGGTATCACTCAACCCATTAACATTTAGAATAGGTTGACTGGACCCACTGTCCACGGACTCACAGACTCATTAACACCCAGCCCAAAGCTAACCTAGAACATTGAAATTTTTGCAGAGGTTTTTAATAGGTGTAGGTCAGTGGAGGATTTTCCAAAATTCACCCCCTAAATGGATAAAACGGATGTTCAAAGTTAGTATGGAGAAATCAACTTTTACGCTGGCACACCAGCTGGTAGAAGTTAGTGAATAATAAAACGTTCCCTGAATATGTTCCTATGATGGGTCGAGGGGACCCTCAGCTGCAACTGCATCCACCCTTATCATCACCATTTCAGCCGAAAGACGCCCACTGCTGTACATAGGAAACCCCCAAGTGTCGCCACAATGAACGGTCCTGTGCGTCTCGCATCCATCGGACTCCCGCAACCGTTATCAAGTCATCGGTTCATTATCCACCATCCCAGAACCTTTCGGCCCCAACAGCCATTCGTTCTGCGGGCAATGTGCCCTGCCCATTGCCACTTAAGTTTGGCGGTTCTTCGTGCTATGTCGGTGACTTTGGTTCTCCTGCGGATATCCTTATTCCTGATTCGAGGAAACTCCGAGCATAGCCCTTTCCATTGCCCTTTGGGTGACTTTAAGTCTTCTGATAAGGCCCATTGTAAGCGACTACGTTTCAGAGCCATATGTCATCAGTGGCAACACGCACTGGTCATCTGGGTGGACTTTCGTCCACCCTTATGCGACGGTCAAAGTCCGCACCTGCATATTGCAGTTGAGTTTATGTAAAGGCACTTACCATATGGTACCGTATATGGGTACCCCCGGACCTGACACCCTCGTTCAGCTGGATGGAGCTCACACTGCCCGCGTCGTCATCCATGAAACCCGTCTTCTTGTAACGTGCCATCTGTAACAATAATAAGACAAATAAATAAAAATATCATTTGATTTTCTCAGGCATAACTATGCTTTTGTGAAAGCCAAAGGCCGCATAACGAGAAATTAGTGGTTGTTTATCTACGGCTCAAGAAGATGTCCAAGTGCCAGTTAGCTTCCTTCTGCAGAAAAAGAAAAGCTTAGATTGTGATGGAGCTTCATAAGCAGCAAAGACGATTTTGAAAGTAACGCAGTCATTCTATTTTTTAATCGACTTAAAAAAAATATTCTGTTTCTTTAAAAGGTTCTCAATTTGGTTGCATTTTTGTTTGTCTTTACCTCAGAACTCCATTGTTTGAACTAATTTCAAAAGTAGAACTGCAAAAGTCGTTTCGTCGAAAAGATATATTTTGCATTTTTTGTGTTTTAAACATGGAAGTTTTTAATATTTTTTTTTAAGTTTTTACATAAAACTACGCAAATTACGCACCTGAGCGTGGAGTTCAAATATTCACTAGATAGATACAAAAACAGCGGGTCAGATCATCAATTGCTGATATCGAAAGTGCATCTAAAGTTAAGAGCAGTTAGGAAACTCGAGACACGACGAAAGATTGAAGTAACTGACAATGCGAAGTTTTTAAGTGCACTGGAGCAAGCGATGATACCGTGGACGAGCGTAGACTCCAGCACAGAGACTCCAGATCAGTTGTGGGATCGGGCTAAAAACGTTATGGTGAGCTCGAGCAATGAGTCTGGTGTAAACGCACGGAAACGGAAACGGCAGCATTGGATGAGCGATTCAACGTTAAGTCTTGTGGAGGAAAGGCGAAACATGAAAGCATCTGGAGCTGATATAAGATCCCTCAACGAAATGTCCGCTAGAATTCAGAAAGCTTGTAGGCGGGACCAGAACGACCAACTTCGGGACATTTGTGCAGAAGTGGAAGTCCATGCAAATAAGCATGAATCTAGGGACCTACACCAAAAAATTCGCGCCATCACAAAAACCCTGAGTAGCAAGACCTGGGCCATCGAAAACTCAACTGGAGAAACGGTGACGAACATAGAAGCAATAGCTGAAACTTGGAAACAATATTGCCAGTCTCTCTTTCAAGACCCGAAATCGGAGTGTTATGCCCCTACGGATCCCGGAAACGAAGATCTTGAGCCTGATATTCTGAAAGATGAAATACGAGCCGCTATTAAGCATCTGAAGAACGGCAAAGCCACAGGGGCGGATGCAATACCGATCGAGACAATCAAGGCATCGGGCGAATATGGTGTCCAAATCTTCCACACTCTATGCAATAAGATATGGCTCACGGGGCAATGGCCAAAAGAATGGGCTCACACTATTTTTGTCCCCTTGCACAAGAAGGGTTCCACCAAGACGTGCAGTAATTACCGACTTATTGCTCTTATCTCTCACGCAAGCAAGATTTTACTGCAGGTACTGAACGAGCGTCTAAAGTCCTACTTGAGCAAAGAAGTTGCTCCTGAACAGGCTGGTTTTGTTAAGGGGAAGGGAACCCGGGAGCAAATTTTGACGGTTCGACAAATTATAGAGAAAGCCAGAGAATTCAACAAGCCTACCTACATATGCTTTGTGGACTTCTCTAAGGCGTTCGATTCCGTTAAATGGCCCAAACTCTGGGAAACGCTGACGGCGATGGGTGTTCCAAAACACCTGGTACACCTCCTTCGAAAACTGTATGAGAATGGTACAGCCTCAGTACGCGCAGATGACATTCAATCCAACCACTTCCACCCCAGCGCCGGAGTCCGTCAGGGATGTATTATTTCTCCACTACTGTTCAATGTGTACACAGAGCTCATAATGAGGATTATACTTGAAGACTGGACAGATGGCATCTCGATTGGTGGCTTGAAGATCTCCAACCTGCGATATGCTGACGATACCACTTTATTCGCCACCAGTACCCAGCACATGGAACAACTTCTCGCCAAGATGGAACGGGTTAGCCTTGAGTTTGGACTTAAGATAAACCGGAATAAAACGAAAGTGATGATTGTCGACCGCATGAATAACAATTCTCCAGAAATTACACAAATTGCTAATTGTGATGTGGTGCAATCATACATTTATCTGGGGGCCTTAATTACGAACAACGGTGGATGTATCGATGAAGTGAAGAGGCGTATGGCAATTTCCAGGTCTGCGATGGACAAGTTGAGGAAAATATGGAGGAATCGCAACATATATAGAGCCACAAAAATCCGGCTAGTTCGGGCACTTGTATTCCCCATATTCTTGTACGCCGCAGAAACGTGGACCTTACGGGAAATAGAGAAGAAGAAGATAGACGCCCTAGAGATGTGGTGCTGGAGGAGAATGCTCGGAGTATCGTGGACTGAATTCCGTACCAACGAGTCTATACTTCGGGAACTCGGCATCAAGCAGCGTTTATCGTCTTTGGTACAGTCTCGTATTCTCACCTTTTTTGGTCACGTATGCCGCAGAGGGGAAGTGGCTATTGAGCGACTTGTGGTTCAGGGAAAGGTTGAGGGTACCAGGCCACGAGGAAGGTCGCCTATGAGGTGGACTGACCAGATTAAAGCGGCAGTAAGTGGCTCATCATCACTGCACGAATGCACGAGGAAGGCGGCCATCAGAGAGGAGTGGCGGCGCGTTGTGAAGCTTGCCACCAACACCTGAAGTGATGACCACGACCACTCTGTCAAGAGTGATATCGACAAGGAAGAAGATACAAAAAACAATACAATTGCTAAGACTTTTTAAGGCTATTTTTGTGATCGATCACCAGAAGTTTCCTCATGTAATTCTTAAAGTAAAAATATGCGCTTCTGTTTTTCAAGAGACGTGTTCTTAAAACGCTGTATTAAGTCACTAAAAATTCTGCAGACGTAGTCTTTTTATGGCTAAACTTTTAATACAAAAACAGCATTATAGCGATAAGTTTAACACGAGTCCACTTAGGCTATTGTTCTCATTTTCGCTTCTAAAACATTTTAAAGAGACACGTCAGTAGAGGTTTTGACATGCTTGAGCAGTCATTCCCAAAGTTGTCTATCTGGACCCCACTAGACCTCGCCGAAATTCTAACGGTCTATGACAGAAATAAAACAAACGAATACACATCGGTAAAAGTGACACCGCAAGTGCCACACATGCAGACAAGGCTCTGAAAAAAAACGAGAGTAGAACGCGTTTGACCACTATTTTACCTGATGGTAAGCGATGATGTGGCCGACGATGGAGCACGCTTGCCTAGAAGTAACCTATTCACTCTTGACTATAGCTATCAGGAAACACAGACTCCGGATTCCACTCCTTACCTGTACGCATAATTAATGTGTTCCCAAAACGCTTTGTACGTATGGGTGGGATGTCCATCATGTACCGGTGGCGCAACGCCAAACGTCTTGTGGTCTGATGATGGAACGGAGTTGGCGGAATTAAATTGTGCAATTCCAACTCAACTTGTCATACTGATCAGAATGTTGGGCTGTGAAAAAGACGGATGAAAAAAGATTGCACGTAGCGGATATGAGAATGTTAAGATGGATGTGTGGTGTGACGAGAATGGATAAAGTGAGAAATAAGTATATTAGGGGAAGTTTGAAAGTGGCGCCAGTGACTGAAAAATTGAAAGGGAATCGTTTGTCTTGGTATGGTCATGTGAAGAGGAGGGATGAAGCGCATGTTACTAAAATAGTTATGAGTTTACATGTGGATGGATGGAGAGGGAGAGGGAGACCAAATAAAAGATGGATGGATTGTGTGAAGAGTGATATGAAAGAAAAGGAAGTAAGTGATAGCATGACGAATGACAGGGCAGAATGGAAGAAAAAAACATGTTGCGCCGACCCCAAATAACACGGGACACGGGCAGGAAGATGATGAATTCCAATTCATCTGAAATGTAAATGATAGAAAACCAGGCTAGCAACTCGGCGTTGATGCTCAAGACTTTGGAGACGATTCGATTCGATTGGATCGATAGATTCGATGATCTTCTTGGTTCGCTTGTGCTAGTGCATTAAGCTGGTATTTGTCAGACCCATCCCAAAATTGAGAGCAGTACTCCATACACCATCGAACTGCTGACTCCTGACATACAGGCCTGCTTAGTTCGGGGGTCAGAAGCTTCATAAATTATACCATTATTATGGCAATAAAGAATTATTATTCTTAATTATTATTAACTTGCACTTGATAGAGGTAAAGCAGCTGTTCCGACGTGAAATACCATCTCACCTTTGTTAAGATCCCCAATTTTTTGGCAGCCAGTTGAGCTTTTGCCTCGATGTAGGGGCCGAAATTGTGAGTAGACGACAGCGATTCCCCAGGAAGCTCAAGGTCCAGCCCGTCATGGAGTCGGTTGGAATTGGGTCCGTTTAGCGGAAAAAAGACACACCTGGGTTTTAGTAGCGTTGAACTTGACCAGATTGGCATCCCCCAAATCTGAGACTGCCTCTGAGTTGAACGCTTGAGCTTGTTTCAAGCGTTCAACCAAAGCCTCACGGAGAGACTGGATCGGTGACCCTCTAGCTCACGCGCCGAACATGTAACTTTCAGCAATAATTATGTCGTCTGCATACCCAAAGGTAACGGGTTTAAGTAGGTAATTTATGTGCATCAAGAACAGTGTTGCCGAGAGTACCGACCCCTGAGGGACCATTAATATCCATTATATCCCGACGAGCAGCCATCAATAACCACTCGGTTGGATCGATCCCTCAAGAATTCTACGGCTCACAGAAGTGGTCTAGACTATTTGGAAATTGTTCTGGGGCGACCTGCATCAGATGTATAAGTCTTATGTGTTGACAGACAAGCGTCGCCTGTTATTAGACGCCTATGGGCTGTATGGTGATTGGTTAAAGGGAAAGGGCTCTAAAGGGTGTATAACTCCATCCCTGTTTCTCGCTCACACGCTTGACTGTTTGATCCGTAAGGCCCCAGTGGTAATCTACCTTAAAATTGAAATAAACACTTGGAGTCCATTTTTATTATTATTTATTGAGCTTTTGAGTACAATGTAGACTGTGAAATCAATCATACTTACTTTTAAAAGAGTAATGATCGAAAACGACCAATTGTAAGTTCTTCTTGCCCTTATCACATTTTACTTGGAGTCAACATATTCTTCCATTCTGTCCTGTTAACAGTCACGCTATCACTCCCCTTTTCTCTCGTTTAAATCCATCTATATTTTCCTTGATCCCTCCATCCATTCATCTTACATTCATGTTTAATATTCTTTTTTTTTAAATCCGTGGCCAATACCGTGGGTTACCTGAATTCTTTTGTATCGCCTCAACATGTAACTTTTATTTTATTCCTAACTAGCTTTTGCCAGCGGCTTCGCCTGCGTGAAAGTAAGTTTCTCCATACAAACTTTGGACCCCCGTTTCATCTCTTTAGAGGGTGAATTTTGGAAAATCCTCTCTTAGTGCTCGCCTACGTCATAAGAGGAAGCCTCGTGCAAAATTTCAGGTTTCTAGTCTCAGTACTTTCAGCTGTGCGTTGATATGTCAGTCAGTTATTTTCTCCTTTATTATAGATAAATAAAATAACACTTCTCCTTTACTGCGTTCTATGAGACAAAAAAGTTTGGGAACCTCTGAGCTACACTATAATGTTGCCATGTCATGGAAAACGAGAACCATAAGTAGAGTTGTTTTACCAAAGCGATAATGACCTTGAAGTGTAGAATAACTGCTTAATCATTAGTATGCAGTATGGTGGTAATTACTTGTACTTTATAGGCACAACGAATGAGCCTATTTAGCTTATTCTTGTAACGGAAATTGACAATTACACATGATGATGACTTCTAAAATATGTTGACTATTTTTTTATATCGATGTGCGTTTGTCTACTAATGAGCACACAGAATTAGCTTGTTCTATTTCGAGGAGCTAATGGCTAAAATAAGAACGCGATCCCCGGCTATCGTAGGTCTGGGCTTGCGGACGACTAGCACTAGGTAGTTCACCGTCCGGCCATTCGGTATCCATTCGGATCCAGCCCGAATCCCGAGTCGGATTCACGCGCTCCTCAAAGAGGTGCCAACAATACCGTAGGGCCCCACCCCTCAGGGCCGATGTCCGCTAGGGCCACGGGGAACTTCTGAAAAGAAAACCCCTATGACGCAAAGGGCAACTGAAGGACACATGTGTGGTTTTAGTCAGTAAAACGGTTGGCGGAGTGATTGAGCGATAGGCTGCTTAGCATCATGTCGGGTTTGATTCCCGCACGAAACAAATATTTGTTTAGCCTAGAGATAGTTATTCCGGGTTTGGATTTCTTGTGTATGTGAACTTACATGTTTGTAAACACACCCACTAAGACTTGTGTAGGTATAGAGTCCTAGTGTGGGGCTATAGTTTAAAAAAAAAAACATCACATGTCCGTATAAAAGGCTTTTTTATCTGTTCCTTTTTTGCCTTCGTTGCAGGGCCCCGAAGTTGTCTTTCGCCCAACCCATGGCCCCAGGTCAGTATAATAGGCTGAGAGATGTGTGTAGACCAGAGGGTTCTAGCCATAACGTCTCTCAGCCTTTTCAATAAGGATCTAATCATCATCTCTTCAGCCGAAAGACGTCCAATGCTGAACATAGGCCTCCCCCATGCGTCGCCTCAAGGACCGGTTCTATGCGTCTCACAAATGAGGATCTAATCCACCAGAACAGAATTAAAGAAGTAAGTGTATAGGTAAGTACGTATCCTTATTTTTTACTAATTTCTATCTACCATCGTCTATCCAAACTGGTAGCGGGGTGCGGCTGCCCTGAAGTGGCTCCTGATTGGGCAATCAAGGTGGCCTAGACGCCTCCTGCCGCAAGCTCTACGCGGGGATCGTGCGATCCTTGGCCCTTTACGGCGCGCCGGTGTGGGCACTATCGCTTCGGAAGCGACCGGTTAAGCTGAACGCGTCCCAGAGGGTCATGGCCATCCGGATGGAAGGGGGATACCGTAAGATCTCCCGCGAAGCGGCGAGGCCTCTTGCCGGCCTACCACCGTGGGATTTGGAGGCAATAGTCCTTGCACACATGCATGACCTGTGCGTATTGTATTGTAACGCCGGGGCGAGTTCCGGCGGGATCTCATGGTAAAATTGCATCAGCGACTGTCGCAACCCAGCGCTGGGCACGCCAGGATTTCGGCGATAAGTCCCTTCTTTGAGGAGTCGCTGGAGAGGCGTCATGGCGTCCTCATCTTCCGCATGACACAGGTCCTCACCGGACATGGTAAGTTCGGGAGGTTTCTGTTCCGGATTCAAGCGGAAGAAACGCCCGGGTTTCACCATTGCACGGACCGCCCGAAGGACACGGTGGGACATACGGTAGAGGTGTGCCCCGCTTGGGCGGAGCACCGTCGTGTCCTAGTGAAGGCGATCGACGGCGACGACCTATCACTTCGGGACAAGGTTCAGGCCATGGTCCGGAGCGAGAAGAAATGAGATGCGGTTGCGTCATGCTGCGAATCAGTAATGCTAGCGAAGGAGGAGGCTGCAAGAGTGAGGGAACGCACAGCCCCACTTGCCAGCCGCCGCGACAGAAGACGCCCTGGGGTTCAGGCATTGCAGAGCAATCTGAGGCCACCGTAGGCGCAGGTTCGGGGACGACAAGCATTGGGTAACTCGCCGTCCGCTCGACCTGTAAGGACCAATCCCGAGTTGTCGACGGCAAGATGTCAGCAAACCGTAGCAGCCCAGCAGGGCCCATGCCTGCTGGGGCCATGGGGAGAAGTACGATAATGATACCTGTGGTTTGCATGTGTGGTTTTAGTGAGTAAAAGTCTGACACACCCTCCCGTTCCGCCCTAGAGCGAGAGAAATCATTAGATGAATTCCACCCTAAAAAAAATCTTCCATCGCCATCGTCTATACAGCGTTTCCTGACCTGTTTGCAAGATTGGCTTTGTCTGAAAGAAATTGCCGTGTTCGCATTAGCATTCAGAACAGCCACGCTGAATGTTTTATGCTACACGTATCTTGCTTCTCATCTCGGAGTCGTATTTTCTGATTTATTTTTCATTTTATCGCTCTTTTTGAGGTGTGGTCGCTCGTTTCACATAATCTAGCTGGAGAAATTTGCCTGTATAGATTCAAGTGAAGCCCGCGTAATACAAATTTACTTCAGTTTATTTGCACTTTACCGATCGAGCTTGTATTATTAATAATAATAATAATAATATTCCACAACTATCACACAACGCCGTCTAGTCCCAAGCTAAGCAGAGCTTGTGTTATGGGTACTAGACAACTGATAAACATACTTATATATTTCTAAATACATACATACATATATAGATAAATTACACCCAGACACAGAACGAATGATCGTGCTCACCAAACAAACATTTGTCCTGGGTGGGAATCGAGCCCACGACCTCCGGAATAGCAGTCAGGGTCACTAACCACTAGACCAACAGGCCAGTCAGTATTATAGGTAGGTTTTTTTTTTTTGTTTTCGGTGGGAAAATCATCTTATGACATCCCCCGCTCTTGAGCGGGGCGGGAGATAGTGTCAGACTTTTACTGACTAAAAACCCACTCCTGTTCCTTCGTTGCCTTTCGTACCAGGGCCGAGTCTTCCTTTCAGAATCAGACCCTTGGCCCCAGTAGGCTTCGACCCTGCTGGGCCCCTACAGTTGCTAACATCTCCTTAAGGCGCGCGTGGAACAGCACACGCCGTTGACTTGGGCTTGGTCCGGACGGTTACCGGACGGTCGGACGGCAAGCCACCCATTGCTCGCCGTCCGCAAGCCCGCGCCTACGGTGGCCGGAAATCGGGATCGGAATCCCGGCGGCGGTTGGGGCGTGAGGACCGCTGCCTCACGCGATCGGCCGCCTCCTTTGCTAGCATTAGTGCTTCGCAGAAGGAGGCGACCGCCTGCCATTCCTCCTCGCTCCGGACCATGGCCTGTACCAATGCCCGGCGCGAGAGATCACTGCCGCCGATCGCCCCCACGAGGGCACGGCGTTGCTCTGCCCAAGCGGGGCACACCTCCACCGTATGCTCCACCGTGTCCTCCGGGCGGTCCACACAGTGGCGACACCTGGGCGTCGCTTCCGCACGAATCCGGTGCAGGAACTTCCCGAATTTACCGTGTCCGGTGAGGACCTGCGTCATGCGGTAGGTAATGACGCCGTGTTGCCTTTCCAGCCACTCCTCAAAGAGGGGACTTACCGCCATAATTACGGCGTGCCCAATTATAGGTAGGTATAGGGATTCATGGAAATGTTTGCTTATTTTCGATATTTACAAACTACTTAATGAAGAACTTTTTATTTACGTTCTTGGATATAAATAAAACGCTCAATATTTTAAAATCTATGCGGACGCCAGTGTTCGCTTGGTGTTTAACCGAATGGCGGGAACTCACGCTTGGGTTTTGAGTGTGTTTTATGTTGCTCGTGAGTTTGTTGTGCAATTTTTTTTCCTCTCGTCAATAAAAGCTTTTTTATTTGTGGTGGAACATCATCAAAAGACTTCTCCCAGCCACGGTGTATCAAATTTTTGTTGACTAACCCACTTAAGGAACATAGAGGCAATCGGCGGCAGCGTCCTCTCGCGCCGGGCCCTGGTTCGGGCTTTGTTCCGAAGCGAGGAGGAATGGTAGGTGGTGGCCTCCTTCTGCGAAGCAGTAATGCTAGCGAAGGAGGAGGCCGCACGCGTGAGGGAACGAATGTCCTCACGCCCCAAGCGCCAAGATTCTGACCCCGACTACCAGCCACGGTAGGCGTAGGCTTGCAATGGGAAGCACACCGTCCGGTCGTCCGGTTACCGTCCGAACCAAGCCCAAATCGTCAACGGCACGTAGTGTTCCACGCGCGCCTCAAGATGTCAGCAAATCGTGGGGGCCCAGCAGAGTCGAAGCCTACTGGGGGCATGGGTTAAGTGAAAGTGAACCCCAGGGCCCTGGAACAAAGACAAAGAAGGAACAGAAGTGGGTTTTAGTCAGTAAAAGTCTGACACGCGCCGCCCAAAAGCGGAAGAAGTCATTGGATGACTTCCCACCTTAAAAAAAAGCGTATAATGGTGAATACGCGTCTATGAAGCTAGTGGACAGTAGACCTTAATCTGTTTAGCTGTGATTTCAAACATACGGGCTTAAAACTTAGTACAGCTCATTTTGGGTTATTAATGTTAATACCAATCTTATTCAATTTGTTTATTTATAAATACTCATGATGTAGATTACAGTACTCCATATGGTTGCATCTTCATTTTGACGTCATCTCATTCACGTTTGAACTAACATCAAACGCTCTCAAATGCTCTATTTAACAGTAATGTAAACATAATGGTAGCGTGTGATCATGGAAATTGGAACAAGCTGAGTAATAATAATAATAACTTCTGGTATGAATTGATTTGTTTTTTCTGTATTGGCTACTTGTATATATACAGTGGACAGCAAAAAAGACCAAGAAGGCTGGACTCGTGGAAAATAAACTGACTGAATTCTGTACTTTATAAACATGGAAGAGCCCCCCTAGCCAAGTTACGACCGTTTTGTTTCGATTCTCTTGCGACCAACGCCTGTAGTAGACCACGCCTCCGATTCCTTTGTTCTGACGTCATCTCAACGCTCAGTCACAAGGTCAGAACAAAGGAATAGGAGGCGTTGCCGACTCGAGGCGATCAACGAAAAGAGAATCGAAACGAATTTCTCTTGTTGGTTCTCAATTCGGTTGTATTATTTTTTATCATCATTATGTTTTTTTTTGTTTGTTACCTCAGTACTCCGTCGTTTATGGACCGATCTGTTTTTTTTTTTTGTAATAATTCTTTTTATAACGCGATAAAGCAAAAACCCACATTTTGTTTGTGCTTAGAAATTACAATGTAAACGAATCTGAACATTATTAAGATCGTGGCGCAATAAAATGTTTAAAAGCTTTCAAACGTGTCTGACGCCAAAAGCTATCAAATACAAAGTTGGAAACATTAAATGTATAATACGGTTTTTACAAATGTGAAAAACAGATATCTAACTTCACAAGAGGCAGCTATACTCAATTGAGTATACCGAAACCAATTTGTTTAGGTAGTTAACTAAACGTAAACAATCTTGATGTCTTTTTACATAAAACTGCGCTGGGTCAGTAGAAACTAAATCTGACAGGGAGTGTCAGATTTTGTTTCACTCACTCCACTCTATAGAATATATATATATTATTTCCCATATCTAAAAATTAAAATTTGTAATGAATTGATTTATTGAGAACTAGCGACCCGCTCCGGCTTAGCACGGTGCAATGCTGATCGCGTCATAGTATAAAAAAAACTTTTTACAAAAAAAAATACAACCGACTTCAACGTAAAATAAAAACTTTTTACAAAAAAAAAAAATAACCTACTTCACTAAAAAAAAAACACTAAAAGGTTCAAAATAACTTTAATTTCGGAAGTCAGTGTTTCTCGGTATTGTTTGTTTCTTATTTAACACCGAATAACTTCTATTTAAGCATTACTTATTAAGTATGCTTTATGATAGTGTAGTGTCCCTAAAAGTTAGGAAGTAATACCATTAATTGCCACGTCAGTTTAGTTAGGAGGTGTAACTAAATATCCGCTTCAGAGATTTCACTAAAAAAATTCACAGAAACACATTTAAAATATAAGAGCTAAAAAGAAATTTTCTCGAAAAATGGCAGTTAGAAGTTATTGGCCCTTCACCGTCGACCAGTGCTATTGTTCACACCTAAAGTTGGAAAGAAAAGTTTAGGGTCAAAACTGGTCTATATATACATTTGCTTTGTTTTTAAATACCTATCGCATTTTACGTTAAGAGTATTACTGCTTTTTAGGGTTCCGTACCTCAAAAGGAAAAAACCGAACCCTTTTAGGAACATATTGTTGTCCGTCAATCTGTTTGTCTGTCAAGACCCTTTATCTCGGGATCGCATGAAGGTATCGAGTTGAAATTAAAATGATATACTCAGGTCAGGTCAGGGGTCAGGTGAGTTAAAGAAAAAAATATACGGCCGTTTATGTCGCAAAAAACGCATATCTTTACTTGCCTAAGTAGACAATTGAATATATCAAGTTCCGCAAAGTACCTAAGTATACCTTACATTATACGAGACGTGTAGTAGTCTACGCGCGCCTTAAGGAGATGTCAGCAAACTGCATCATGATGCAGACCCAGCGGGGTTGAAGCCTACTGGGGCCATGGGTTCTACAAAAGTGAACCCCGGGGCTCTGGAACGAAGGTAAGAAGGAACAGGAGTAGGTTTAACTCAGTAAAAGTCTGACACGTCCTTACGCTCCGCCCAAGGGCGAGAGATGTCATTAGATGATTTTCCACCAAACTGACGGACAAACAAACGGACGGGCGAACAGCGGAGACTTAGTAATAGGGTCCCATTGGCACCTTTTGGGTACGTAAGGGACCTTATAAACAAAGAACCATACGTACAAAGCGTTTTGGGAACACATTCATAATGCGTACAGCTAAGGTGTGGAATTCCCTGCCGGAGTCCGTGTTCCCTGATAGCTACAACCTAGGGGTCTTTAAGTCAAGAGTGAATAGGTTACTTCTAGACAAGCATGCTCCATCGTCGGCCACATCATCGCTTACCAACAGGTGAGATAGTGGTCAAACGCGAGCATATAAATAATAAATAAAATAAGAGAACCTTCATACAGATACATAAGAATCTATTTACTTTTCTTTTTCTTACACAATCTTTTCCAGCTTTTCGCCTAAAGCACTACAAAAGATTGAACATAAAAAATGGACAGGTTTCACAAAATTGTTTATCTGACCTCGTTCATGATTCTCGCTCACTTACACTCTCTGAATACCTGAGTGAACCTCATATTACAAATATCATCATAAATAGTAACGATACTATGATACGTACATTTAGTATTAAAACCTACCTTAATGCTAGAATAGCCTGAGCACAAGCCTTGCTGCTTTACTCGCTGTGCCAAGTGTGGCCGTATAACCAGGGGCGCCAGCTTTTAAAAAACCTCATGGGTACTCATGCTCATTTGATTGACTTGAAAAAGCGTGTGTGAAGTGAGAAGAGAAATGCACACTGATCGATCGACAAATAAATAAATGTCCTACTTACATACTGCGTACCTAATTACTAATATTATGTTTGATAAAAATGTAAAATGAAACCATTATATAAAAATGAAACTAGTTTTTAGTATCAAGAAATATTTAATAATTTATACGTAACCTAAAATGCGATTACTGATCTGTTTCTTGATGTCTATTCTCAGGGGTGTTCGGCACCCACTTTTCATTTCTCATGGGTGATCAAGCCCCCGAGCACCCACGGAGTCGGCGCCCCTGCGTACAACGAGCGTCCAACGATCACTGTCCTCGTGTTTTTTTTATGTGGGAAATCATCCAATGACTTCTCTCACTCTAGGGCGGACCGAGAAGGCGTGTCAGACTTTTACTGACCACAACTCACTCCTATGTTCCTTCTTTGATTTCGTTCTAGGACTCCAGGGTTCTCTTTCATACAACCCATGCAGTATGCTTCGACCCTGCTGGGCCCCTACGGTTTTGCTGACATCTTCTTGAGGCGCGCGTGGAACACTACCCATCAACGATTCGGGCTCAGTCCAGACGGTTACCGGACGGCCGGACGGCGAGCTACGGTTAGGTATCTTGGGATTGTAATTGACTCAACCTTACTTTTAGGGATCACATAATACACCTCTCGAACAGAGTGCGCAAGTTGAAAATGAAAATGACCTATCAAGCATTGTGCCATTGTATCAGTTCTGGTCAATTGTTTCCCTTCCTGGGGTGGTGCAGCGAAATCTCACTGTATTCTGATAGAACGTGCGTAGACAGCAATAGTTCTTAATGTAAGGTTGTCTGTATTTTTTGGCTTGTGGTGAGAAATAAACGTTATTATTATTTTTGCTCGCCGTCTGCAAGCCCACGCCTAGGGTGACCCTCGAACGTGATTCAAAACCCTTTGTGTTCGTCAAAAACGGACAATAGGCGGAGCGAAGCGCGCTCGTTCGAGAGTTGTAAGGGCGCTTGTACACGCTAAGAAACACCGTGTCTGCGACAAATAGGACCAATTCTTCATGTACACGATAAGAATTATGTTGCATCTAGGCATGAAAATTTATCGTGGTACTCCCTGACCTACCCCGCTCTTCTACCGCAGCATAGCAACTTCACGCGTCGTGTCTAGCGCAGACAAGATTCTTTCTTGGTCAGCGCCAAAGCAGTGTACACAGTTCGTGTGTAGCACGACATGGCGATGGTCCATAAAGAGGCCGCTGAGCGGGATTGTGAGACGACGGATCCCACTCGTAGAAGGAGGCGTCAGAGGGCCAACCGCCTCGACGCGTCAGAGGGACAACCGCCTCGACGCCTAAAACGCTGAAACCCCGCTTGCAACATTTAAGCGAGGCGGGACTCCGAGGTCACGGGCTCTCAGAGTGGAGACTCTGTCCGCCCGCCAAGTGACTTCAGGAAAGACGGTGGAACAGTGATCACGTGCTGCCGTGCACAACGAGGCTAAGGGGAGACCTCAGGGAAGTGCCCTAACAGGCGTTGTACAGAGGGGGTTCCGGGGTGGTCTTTTAAGAGGTCACGGGGCCCTCTTCCATGTGCTGATGGTGATCACCGGGGTGGTTTTAGTGAGGTAAAAATCGCACACTCCCTGGTCGTTTCCCCAAAAGTCCAGGCGCCTTTTGAAGGTTTCCCCCGAAAACAAAAAAAAGGCATGGCAACTTTTCTTACGTTTACAAGCGGCCTAAGTCGGTCCACGCTGCTCGGACTCCTCTCATGTTCAGCTCCTCTAGCGTAGACCCATCTTTAGAATTTATTTGCGTTTGGTACGAGAAATATCATAAATTGGAGGAGCTAAATTTTGATTGCGGTAAAGTCTGCAAACTTTGAATAGTACCAACGTATATATTTAATGTCTTTGGTATCAACCAACACAACAGTAAGTTCAAATAAATCATGTTGAAGTGTTTGTTCAGTTTTGAGATAACAACCCACAAATTCGGAAGTCCTTATCGGTACTCATAGCAAATTAAATTAGCAGCACGGAAGAATGATTATTATGAATGAGTTATTAAATACCAACGTATATCTAATAACTTCACTAACCGGAATAAAAATATGCGTACTTAGACGTCAAAAAAGAAAATAAATATCTTTCACTTTTTTGATATAGAGATATATTCTTTCAGTCAGTATTGTTCCCACTGCTGGGATTTGGCCAGTACGAGTAGATTATGGCCCGTTCCCTGTCCCAGGAAGGATCCTGTGAAAGGGAACCCAAGGCAGGCCCAGTGCAGGTTGGTGGATGTCATATATCTTCGAATTATATTGGTCTAGGATATGCTCGTTTAATATTTTTTTTGCCCATTTTGAACGCAGTGGTGAACAGAGTGACATTTTTTTTTCAATGGGGTCTCTTCAGTTGCCCTTTACGTTCCAGAGCCACGGTAGCTCTTTGGAACAATCCGCCAGCCCAGGTAGACAACGGCCTTAGCGGACACGTCGCGCCACAAAAAGATGTCAGCATTGACATCTTTTTAAGCGCGCGTCGATCCGGGTGGATATGGTCATCAGACAGCGAGTTAACCATTGCTCACCTTGTTCAAACCTGCTTCTACGGTGGTCAGGAATTGCCCTGCGACTCTCGCCACCCAGGATGTCTCCTGAGGATTACCACTCCCTCACACTTTCCGTCACCTTCTTCGCTCGCACAACTGTTTCATACAAGAAGGTGACTGCTTCCCATGCCATAAACTGCCATCAAACTTACTTTAAATTAACTCGGAACCGTTACCACTGGGCCACCATTGCTCTACCCTAGTTTAGAAGTAAGTAGGACAAAGTAGAACCAGACCAGCAAGAACTATCTTGATAAGTCATCGAAGTATATTGGCTGAAGGGTCTGCAACGAGGAATCTGCAACGTAGACTGTGTCATGTAATTCATTATCTATTATTATGCTACTGTATTTTTAAGTGTTTTTGGCTTGTCTATATAATTTATATGTATGTTGTAAACTGTTAGTGTAAGTTGGCAATAAATAAATAAATAAAACTTGCAGTCAAGGCAACCTATGCGCTGCAAATGTCTATACCGTGGGAGTGGCGGAATATTAGATCAATAAAATATGGCTGTACCATCTATAAACATGACGAATTCGTCTTCTGTGTAGAGCATGTATGGAGGCGGAAGAAACAATCGAGCATGTGATCCATGAGTGCACGATGGTCACTGGAACACGCATGTGATCCTAGGATCACCAAATTCTCTTGCAGACGGCCTGAACAAGCAGAGAAGGCTAATCAACTTTTAGGGAGTCATGGGCTAGATGGAATGAACCCCGCCAAATGATGGTCGCCATAACCCAAGTACAATGGTCCACTATGGACTGGACTAAGTGCGGAAACCAAACAAACTCCGGAAGATAGATAGAACTGTACCTACCATCGATACAAAGAAGAAGGAGATGGTTCTAGAAAACGATAAAGAAGCCTTCCATCATTTCTAAGTGTTTCCGTTAAATCTCCGTGAGATAACAAATGCTTCATCGATTCGTTTCCGTGTGAAAACGGATATTAACAGCGACCTAGTTCTTGTGCTTTATTCTGCGAAATATCAGAGAAATCCAGTGTCGGGAATTGATTTTTTTGTTTTATCCAAATGCGAAAATGGAAGGGTCAACACAGTATGGTATTCGATACGATTCGATATAGTTCTGTGGGTCACAAATTGTTCCAGAGACCTGTCGTCGCCATTTCATCCATCCTGAATCGATCTGGTGCGTTATGTCTCCTGGCCATCCCTTTGGACAAGCGACATGAGGTACCGAAACTTGGAGCAGATTGGCATGGGTGTTCCTGCAAGTTAGTTTTGGTTCTGAGCATTTAATAAATAAAAAAATTCCAGAAAAAAATATAACCGACTTCAAAGTAAAAAAAAACAATGAAAAGTGCAAAATAACTTTAATTTCGGAAGTCGGTGGTTCTATAATAGTTTTGTCTCTTCGTTATTCAACACCGACTTCCGAAATTAAAGTTATTTTGCACTTTTCAGTGTTTTTTTTTTACTTTGAATTCGGTTATATTTTTTTTTTGGAAATGTTTTTTATTTTACACTTTTTAGTTACGGTACCTCCACTAAAAAGTACCCCTCAGCCAAATTTAAATACCTTATGGCCAGAGTGCATCTCATGATAATTCTAATAATCCCAAACACGGTTAAATTACATTAATTTATTACAGAGTTCCGGTGCCTAACTTCAGGGTTCATCATCAGATCAGATCGATATATTCCTCCTCTACTTTCAGTCAGTCACCGACTACATGTATAAACAAAGCAATTTTACTTGTTACGACGGGTCTGCTGTGATCCTATGAGGAGTTCTGTTCCATATCTTCGAAGTTCATGATCAGATCATAACAATATTTCTATGGGACCAACCCAGAAGCATAACATTTCAATCGAAAAAAATAAAAAATAAAATCGGTCCACAATTGACCGAGAAATCGGTGAACATACATAAAAAAAAACAACATACATTCAACCGAACCTATAACCTCCTCCTTTTTGAAGTCGGTTAAAAATACACCAGACGGTTTTTTCCTGGATGTCCGTCGTCAGAGCATCCAGGATGTGCAATAAAGTGTATAATAGTAGTAGACTCGAATTCTTATATTACTTCCTATTACGACTCACTATTTTTAATATCATTATTTTTACTGTGCTTTTGGGTACAATGTTGACTGGTTTACACTGTTCTTACATAATATCTATTAATACTGTAACATGAAAGTATTGTAACACCAACCACTTTTTTTAAAAGAGTAACCATGGAGTTTCATGCCGGTTCTTCTCCATAGGAAACGACCAATTTGGAACCGTGCACTAGCTTCGGACGTTTTATAAGTGCCCATGTAGACCTATGTGAAATAAAAATATTTTTGATTTGATTTTTGATTTTAATAATAATAATAATCGTTAGGAAGAGGAGAGCTCCTGACGCAAAACGAAATTATGAACTGTAAGTATAGATTTTCAAATTTTCCTTTTACTTCTAAACACAGTGTCCACCCACATCTCTATTTTCCCCAACTCTCCTTTCGCAGGTATACTGGAAGAGATTTCTTTAGAAATAAGCATCACCTTTGCACTGTTCTTCTGTTTCTTTCTTCTTTTCTTTTATTATTGTGTGTAAATAAATTGTTAAATAATTAAATAAAGGGTTTCGGAACGTCGATGAATGAAATAAAAAAATACCTGCTAACAAAACACCTTTCCGAAAATTATTCCATCCAGTATTTTTTATCTCGTTGGTATGACCTCCAATGAGCCGTCTACGTGCTAAATTACTAAACAAAAAAAACAGTAATTCTCATACATTCCCTAACCGCGCATAAGCATACATAAATCTCCCACATTCCTCCCAGGACACCAGTAAAAACTCCAGAATACGTTTTACTTTCCGACAATAGACGTATTATGCCATAACAGTGCCCGCCGACCTTCAGGGAGAGGCAGGACAATAAAAATATACATAAATATACACAGGGTACAACGCCTAACCTTGAGCCTGAGATAAAGGCAAGGTTAAGACGATTACAGACCCAGAACAAAACGAAGTGGCATTTTTTTGGCAAGGAGATATTGAATTAGTAATAGATGGAGAAATTGAAAATGTCGCGGAGTAGAATTTGTTGCATGATAACAATGAAATTGAAAAGGATGAAACAAAAAAGAATACTGAGTATGAATCAGCTTAACACAACTCACAGCTTGAAACAAAGAAAGAAAGAAAGAAGAAAGAAAAAAATATATTTATTTGTGACTCGCACAAGACAAAAAAAAAAATAACAAAATGTTAACTAAACTGTAAATAACTTAAACAAACTGTAGGCACAAAATTGGTACCCTGAGACAATGCGACTATGGAGATGGCGTGACGAACTAGACAGATATCGCCAGAACTGGCAAGACGAAGTAAGGGCCCGCGATAGATGGTAGGAGTAGAAGGAGACCTTTGCCCAGGAGTGGGATATAAAAGGTTAACAAAAAAATAATGAAAGACCTGCGCGAGGCCAAAAAGACACCTATCTCGGTATATGCTGCGATATTAAAACAAAAAAGTAAAATAACGCCATGATCATAGGCAGTCGATACTATCGCACTGCGCTTGACATATCAACTTTGACGCCATTATCTCTTAACGGCTCGACTATTGCTTACACTGACTCAGCCAAGAATCTCGGTGTCACAATTGACAGCAACCTCTCTTGGCGAGCGCAGGTAAATGAGGTTAGCCGTAAGGTTCACTTTTCCTTCCACAGCCTTAAATCCCTTCAAAGGTTCTTGCCCCTTAAAACTAAAATATATTTAGCTCAAACATTGATTCAGCCGATCATTGATTATGCGGATGCCTGCTACCTGGATGCCACTGAGGAGCTACTAAATAAGCTTGAGCGCTTGCAAAACCTGTGCATTCGTTTTATTTTTGGCCTAAGAACATACGACCATGTCTCTCAATTCCAATTTTTAAGTGTCTGTGTGTACATAAATAAATAAATAAAAAAATAAAAGAATAACGCATTCGTGTAAAAACATTGCTACTCACTTGTTTAGTTTGCCGACAGTTAACGACTTTGAAGCCTGTTTCATTACTTTTTTTTTGTTTTCATTAAAAATATAATTAAATAGGCCTGGGAAATTTCGGTTGTAGGTAATTTGCATCCCAAAAATTCCGTCATAATTTATAGCGGGTTTTTTAGCTTTCACGTCACAAGTTATAAACATTTCATCAAAGTTGTTATTATGAAAATGAAAAATTGTGTGGACATAAGCCACAGCTTCGTTCATTACTCAATTTCAGAAAAAATTGCATGTTTAATATCCGCCAGTTTGAAACAAATAGCTGTTCTATCTTCGAGAAACATTCATTACGCTTGGCTAGACACGAACGAAGTTAAATTCCCAATGGTTGAGCAACATTATTGCTCGGTGATTCCTCTTCGTGAGCTATGTAACTTCGTTTCCTTGGAGACTATCGTTTGTAACGTAGTCTTTATGGTAGAACTAGTTTCTGACTGCGTCTTAACCCGCGTGTGATAATGTTGGAAATCGTAGTAGGACATCATCAGTTCTTGTACTATGTTTTTTGTTTTGAGAAAGGAAATCATCGAACTTCTGGGTGGAGCGAGAAGGAGTCCTTGGAGGAGGAGGAGGAGAACTTTAAGTTACCTAAAACCCTCCTGCAATCCTTTATTTGGAAGAATCTATCAGTCCTGGGTGCTTAGTTAAGTTCAAGACTATTCAGACGTTTAGACATGATTGATTACTAAACATCCAAACATACAGAATTTCACTTATAAATAACATAAATTATAGAACAATACTTTCCCTTTTCTGCTTATTGAGTCAGATTTTGGGTTTAGCGACACAAGGAATAAAGATTTATTTTCTCTATGAAGAAAAATTGCATCGATCAGACCTTATTGGTAACAATTTAGCATTGGGACCGATAATGGAGATAGTTCTATGAGAAAAACATTTGCTTTCGACCTTCAGGGAATCATAAACGAAATGGAGTATGATACCGAATGAGCCAAAGATCCCAAAAGGGACAATTGTAGTATTTCTAGGGATCTTTATATATTATTATAGGGCTGACAATAGAAAAAGCCGAAATTGTACAGACGCAGACATTATCTTTATCTATATATATAAAAGGACAAACTGACTGACATATCAAGGCACAGCCGAAACTACTGGGACTAGGAACGTGAAATTTTGCACAAGATTTTTTTTTTGACGTAGTCAAGCACTAAGATAGAATTTCCCTGTGAAACCCGGGGCACTCGGACTGAGGCAAAGAAGGAACAGGAACATATTTTTAGTTAGTAAAAGTCTGACACAGCCTCCCGCTCCGCCCAAGAGCTCGAAATGTCATTGGATGATTTATACCTAATTTTTACACGACTGCCCAAAAACGGAGTGACATTATGTTTTTTAACTCAGCCATGCATCCTTCTCACAAAAATTCAAACATTCTGACATTATCATCCGCAAACACATCAAGATGAAAGTAGTATTTCGCAACCTAATAAATTTTACAATAAATTTGACTGGCCTGTTGGTCTAGTGGTTAGTGGCCCTGACTGCTATGCCGGAGGTCGTGGGTTCGATTCCCACCCAGGACAAATGTTTGTGTGATGAGCACAATCATTTGTTCTGTGTCTGGGTGTAATTTATCTATAATATGTATGTATTTAGAAATATTTAAGCATGTTTATCAGTTGTCTAGTACTCATAACACAAGCTCTGCTTAGCTTGAGACTAGACGGCGTTGTGTGATAGTTGTGTGAATATTATTATATTATTATAATAAGAGGTTTACTAATCAGATTTTGGAAGCCCTCGAACTTGGGGCCCCGGGGCACTGCCCCGTCTAGCCGCTAGTAGCTACGCCAGTGTTTATGGGCTGATATAACAATGCTGATTTACTATTAAACAATATAAAAAATGTGACACAATAACTTCATAAAGGATGCAAGTGCATGCAACACAATAAAGTTGTACTGTCTAGATAACATTCAGGGAAAATCGATGTCTGATTATGACAATGTACTTTGATGCTTATCAAGACATTATAAAAATACACAATGGTATTCGTATAATAGTTGTTGTATTTATAGAACACAGTGGTGATGTGAATGACGATTATGATGATGATAATGATCAATAAGTACTTAATTTGATTACTCATCCAAAGCTTTATTCAAAAGGCAACAATTGGAGGCTAGCTATTGGAAGAAAGGAATTTAGGTGCCTTCAAGGCTAGAGTGAATAGGCTCTTAATAAACTAGTGCGCCTCACCATCAATGATTGCATCACTGCTTACCATCAGGTGGGATCGCAGTCAAGCACCGGTTTATAGCGAATTAAAATAAAATAAAAAATAATACATTTTTTTGAGACTCGCACAGGACAAACAACAATAAAATAAAAAGTAACCACTTAATCTACAAATACAAAACTTAAAATAAAAGAAAAAAATACGGAAAGATAAAAATAAAAGACATGTGCGAGGCCAAAAAGGCTCCTATCTCAGCATATGCTGCGATATTTAACAAAAAATAAAAATAACGCAGCGCTGGTATTTTGATAGGGCCTGGTGATGCCACGGACACACTCACGGAACACAGAGACAGAAAAGATAATATATAGATAATAAAAGAATAAAATAAAATATATTAAACATATAAACAAATCTATGAAACTTCAAAAAAGTGTAAAATAAAAGTACTATTTAACCATGCATACGCCCGATGTTTCTATTCTATTGGCTATTGGAGTCACTTGACAAAGTGAAAATTACTTGTTTAAGGTAAATTCAATGTGAATTGTTAATACTGTTTTAAAAATAGCCTTGAATTAAAATACGAGCATAGTAAACACCGTGATAAAACAGTGATCGATAAAATGGTAGAAACTAAAATATTAAAAAATAATGTGGAACTAGTGATAATAAAATTCAACATTAGTTCAATTATTTCCAGATTTTTTTTAAATGGAACTAGTGATTTAAAAAAAAACTTCAGTAGGTCCATGATGGAACTGTTAATGGTACTAGTGACAACGAACGAATAGAATACATAGAATAATCTTTATTGTACAACAAAATAGTAACAAAAACAATATATGGGTACAATGGCGGTTTTATCGCTGACAGCGATGTCTGAGACAACGTTAGGATGGGCTATGAGAACTTAAAATAAAATAGGGGTAGTCTGCGGTGTACTGCTAGTAAATTAATGAAATATTACATTAAAACTATATATACTATGCATGGACATAAAATTATACTTTAAGACTAGAGTGAATAGGCTCTTAATAAACTAGTGCACCTCACCATCAACGATTGCATCACTGCTTACCGTCAGGTCAGATCGCAGTCAAGCAATAATTTATATTATAAATAAATAAATAAAGTACTCTAAAGCTATATAAAAACAATACATAAGCTTGCAAATATATGATTCAAATAGTTATTTCGTAAACTATCATGCGTTTCTAGAAACTACAACTACCAAAATAGTTTAACTAAATAAAAAATAATAGCTTTATTGATACGTTAAACAGAAATAAAATCAACTGCATATATATCATCCCCTTCCGTCCTTTCAATCCTTTTTTTCTTTATTATCTCTTATTTCACCTTTTTTTATTATTATTGATAGGGTCGCACTTCACCACTATCTCAGCTGATGATAAGCGATGATATGGTCGACGATTGTGCACACTGGCCTAGACGTAACCTTTTTGCACTTAAAGACTACTTGGTTGTAGCTAAAAGTAAACACAGACTCCATTCCTCTTTTTCGAAACACTACTTTCATCATGGCAACTCGTTTTAGTCAGTAAACGTCTGACTCTCTCTCTCGCTCCACCCAGAGTAGGAGAAGTTATTTGATGATTTCCCACGTAAAAATAGGGCCGGTTTTTTTTTGCCCTAGGGCCATTGTTCACCTAGCTACGTCCTTGGTCATACATCGGACGGTTTGCCCATGAGCCTACCTATAAACCGGTCATGAGTGAGGAATAAATACTGTTATCATCTTTTGACTACTATGCTGTAGCTATCAGTAAACACAGACTCCATTCCTTTTTCTTTCCCTTTCAACGACAAAATTGCAAAATCTATCTTTATTCCTACCACTATTCAAGTTACACTTACTTACACTTACAATAAAACTAACAATTACAGTTCATGCATTATTATAAAAAACACAAACCCAGTAATATTTCATTCAGTATCCTTGTCATCAGTAAATTCTTTACTACGTTCCCCGATAAACTTTACCCACAATTTTGCCATTTTGCCCCACATAAAACTTGAAGCCACTGAAGTGTTAACCTCAGGCTTGGCAACGAAACAGTCCCATAAATTACCAGTAATTGTACCGACGACAATACGGTTCAAATAACTAACTGAAATGAAGTAAAGCGTGCAAGATTCAATTATTTGATAGCCAACTGAACTCTGGACGTTACAAATTTGAAACAGCGCGGAAAATCGACAGTTCCAATTGAATTTGTCGTATGGAACTAGTTATTAGATGTATTTATTGAAGTTGGTCTGCCAAAATCTATGTTTGGGATCGCTGAAGGAAATAGAAATGAATCAGTCCATACTAGAGGATCTAACCATGAGCAAGTGGCTATAAGGAATGTGCCAGAAGCTGCTCGCAACTAATTTGGACTTGCACTCACCTAAGCAATGTCTGAAAACTCATATGATACTAGGCGGGATGGAAGGAATGTGACGGAATTCCGATTCTGCGTTAACTCTCGCGTCGGGACCTGGTTCAGGCCTTGGTCCGGAACGAGAGGCAGTAATGCAAGTGAAGGAGAGAGCCGCATACATGAGGGCCAAGGCTACCAGTGACCGTAGGCGATGGCTTGCGAACGACGAGCAATGGGTAGCTCGCCGGCCGGTCCAGCAGGGCCGATGGCCGCTATTGCCGCGGAGACTTTATGAAAAGGAAATCCGAGGTCCTAGAACGCAAAGGGTAACTGAAGGGCACAGGTGTGGTTTTAGTCAGTAATAGTTTAACGCGCCCTCTCGCTCTACCCTCGAGCGTGAGAAGCCATTTGATGACTCCCCGCCTCAAAACAAAATATCCCCTAAACGAGCGTTACATAGCAGAACGGCATAGCAGCATGACCGCTCAGCCCCATTCAATGCCCATAACCTATATTATTCTCAGTACACCTAGAAAAGTTATCACTTCAAAAATTTGTAACAAACACTCGCGCGCGAAGGGTTCGGTACAGTCCGTAGCAAAAAACGGCAGAAAAATCACGTTTGTTGTATGGGAACCCTACTTAAACATTTATTTTATTAGTTTTTTAATATTAGTTGTTATAGCGGCAACAGAAATGCTTCATCTGTGAAAACTTAAAGTGTCTAGTTATCACGGGTCATGAGATGCAGCCTGGTGACAGACACACGGACAGTGGAATGATAGCAAAAAGAGTCCCGTTTTTACCTTTTGGGTACGAAACCCCAAAAATACAAATTGTAGACAACGGAATTTGCCAGCTGCTCAATAACGGCTTATGGAAAACCGATAGTAGAGGGTTCCCACATCTGAAGCAGCTCACTTAAGATCGTCTTAATGATTCTCTGACATCAAAGCCTGAGTTAGGCTTTTTAGAAGAGGTTTCAAGGGGATGTGCTACGAGCTGGAAGCTGTGGTACTCTTGGGATTAACTTTTGAATTAGATCCTTTTAAAGTACCTACAGACGGGGTGAATAGAAACGATTACACTTTACTTAAACCGTGCTGGATGATTTCTACCATAGTAGAGATTTCGTTAATAAATCAAATATATACCAGGCAACTCAGAAAGTTTTGCGAAAAAAGTTTATATGCATAAAGAACTGGCCACTTGTAATTATTTTGAAAACGGTGATTATTAATTAAAAGTAAAAATACCATCGTTCGAATTTTGAATTTCCCTCCACATTTTTTCCTTCTCCAGATTTTCCACGATTTTAAATGTGGCCTAAAACTTGATGAGTCATATTGATTATTCTATGATATGACCGGCTATTTCATGAAATGGTGCTATTTCAGCTGAACGCATGATTATTTCATGATATGGTCAAACATGGCTGCTCATATCGTAAAATAGATACATTGTCCACCGGTAGAGCCCACTGCTTCTCAATGTCTGTGTGGGCGGGTCGCTACCCTCATATTATTGTTTTTATCTAGTTTCAAAAGTTCAGTCTACTTTTAGACCCGCAATGCGGATCCTAACTAAAAAGCCAGACAGTTATCGTGCAGCCAGACAATAAGTTCTTTACTTCCCGTAAATCTAATCTAAAACTTGTTTCGATTAACATATTTATTTTGTGAATTGGTTAGTTTCTTTTGATGATATTTAGCCACGCAAACCGCAAGTAACTATGATGTCTATGAGCAATGATTATAGTTTATGACAATCGTTTATGGGGACTTCCGAAGGAATATAGATTTATTCCACCAACTTCGATCGCGTTGTAAAGTTTTAAGAATATCGTTGCCGATTTAAGCACCAGCTATTAGCTTCATAATGTTCTCACTGCTGGGACTCAGGCCTCCTCTCGAGAGGGGATGGGCCGTAATCCACCACGTGGCAGAGCACTGCCGGGCATTAGTACAGGCCATGGTCCGGAGTGAGGTGGAGTGGCTGGCGGTCGCCTCCTTCTGCGAAGCAGTAATGCTAGTAAAGGAGGCGGCCGATCGCGTGCGGCAACTTTCCTCACGCCCTAACCGCCGCCGGAATTCCGATCCCGATTTCCGGCTACCGTACGCGCGGGTTTGCGGACGGCGAGTAATGGGTGGCTTGCCGTCCGACCGTCCGGTTACCGTTCGGACCGAGCCCAAGTCGTCAACGGCGTGTATTGTTCCACGCGCGCCTCAGGGAGATGTCAGCAAATCGTAGGGGCCCAGTAGGTTCGAAGCCTACTGGGGCCACGCGTAGTGTGAAAGCGAAGCCCGGGGCCCCGGGAAGAAGGCAAAGAAGGAACAGGAGTAGGTTTTTAGTCAGTAAAAGTTTGACACCATCTCGCCCTCCGCCCAAGAGCGAGATTTGTCATTGGATGATTTTCCCAACTAAAAAAAAAGCTCCAGTGCGGGTTGGTAGATGATACATGTCTTTGAATTATTAGTTTTAGGACATGCCGCTAATCTTACAATGGTTTTTTACCGAAAACAACGTGAGAATAGCGATTGAGATGGTGGTGATGAAATAAAGGACACAATGTACCTAAAGCGCCTGCCTGGGTTTGAGCTCACGACGTACATACGACTTGTAAGTCGCTCCTAAAATACTTTTATACTTTTTGTCCCGGGACTATGTTCTTTTGGGATAATTTTCTCTACTAGATAGATATCACGCTGATGAAGTCGCTGGCAATAGCTAGTACTTGCATATTTCTCTGTAAGTCATCATCAGTTCTGCAAACCTTGAAAAGCTTTGCTGGTTTCCGCAGTGGACTCTACGATTTACGCAATTTAAATGCCATGTTGATTGAAGGTTTACATTGTACTGAATTCCAAAGTAAGTTTATTTTCGATATTGAGTTTACTAAGTAGGTACACAGACTCCGGCCGGATGGCCACAGTTTAAGAATGAGTTAGCTTGCTCTATGTTACTGAATTTTAAATGCTAGCTAGCGACTCAAGCTGTGTACAAACGTTAGATTCCTTTACTTTGTTTGAATTTGAACCTTCATCGAGCGTCGAATAATAACAAAACAGTTTAATCCTAATAAGTATTTCATTCATCATCGTGTCATTAGACGTACAATGCGCTCTAAATAAGAATAGGATCGATTGTCATGTTGTGTCGTCACGTCATACTGTCAAATCGCAAAATATTGGGCAAAATTGAAAATTAAAGAACTGGATTAAATTTTAAATAAATTAAATTTTAAATATTTCTTGTTTTGCTCAACATAATAATTCTTCGATTTGACAGTATGACGTGACGTCACAACATGGCAATCGATCCTATTCTTATTTGGAACGTATTGTACTGTGTTGCGCCACTGGTACATTTTGGACCACCCATCCATACAAACACATTTATTGAGTGTACAACTAAGCAGTAGAGTTACCCTTGCCGAAGTCTGTTTCTTGATAGCTACAAACTAGATGGCTTTATGTCATCATGGCTGGCCGCCATGATCATCATGTCCAATCTTTCAGGAGTCACCATTGCGTGTTTCACGCGTGCCCCAAAGAGATGTCAACAAAATCATAGGAGCCGTGCAGGGCAGATGCCCACTAGGTCCACAAACTGAAAAGAATACTCGTGATCCCAGAACGCCAAGGGCAACTAAAGGACGAGGAAGGAGGTTCCACCCTAGGGTGGGAGATGTCATTGGATGGTATCTAACCTCAAAAAAAAACCGGGTAAGTGCGCTCCGGTAAGTGTGACTCGCAGACTGAGGGTTCCGTACAAACTTACCTATGAAAACAGTTCAATTCCCGAAATGAGTACTTAACTACTTGTAAGTACTATTTCTTATTCTATGACTTAACGAAGATTTTTCCGAATCACAAAAAAAAGTTTATTTGTTGTGACGTAACTACAAATTTACAGTTTTCAGATTTTTTCCTATACTTGTGCTATGAGACCTTGCTTCGTACTAAATTTCAGGATTCTAGGTCAACAGGAAGTACTTACCCTATGAATTTTGATTCTCTTGTGAGTGTCGAAATATACGTTTTTTACGATATAAGACTTTTTTTTCGTTAACTCAGAAGTTTGATTTTTTCACAGCTTCAAGGGACCGCAGACTTGAGTATATGGTTTTAATTTCAAGGCAAGCGTGCTACATCGTCGACCACATCGTCGCTTAACATGAGGTGAGATAGTGGTTAAGGCGTTTGCCCAAACTACAACAAGCAAAGCTTATTTGCAGTGTTCAGTGCGGTATTCAGCCACAGCCGTATCCAGTTAGACTTAAAGCTACTAAGAAAAAGGCTAGGGAGATGAAGATGAAAGCTTATACTGTACTAGCTTTTGCCCGCAGTTTCGCCTGCGTACATAAAATGTAGCCTATGTCACTCAGGAATAAAGCAGCTTTCTATCGGTGAAAATTTTAGCAATCGGACCAGTACTTTCAGTGATTACCTCCTACAAACAAAAGAATAAAAAAACAACCCACTCCTGTTCCTTCGTTGCCTTTCGTACCAGGGCCGAGTCTTAATTTCAGAATCAGACCCTTGACCCCAGTAGGCTTCGACCCTACTGGGCCTCCTACAGTTGTTGACATCCCCTAGAGGCGCGCGTGGAACAGTACGCGCTGTAGACGACTTGGGCTTGGTCTGACCGGTTACTGGACGGTCGGACGGCGAGCTACCCATTGCTCGCCGTCCGCAAGCCCGCGGTGGCCAGAAATCGGTATCGGAATCCCGGCGGCGGTTGGGGCGTGAGGACCGTTGCCTCATGCGATCGGCCGCCTCCTTTGCTAGCATTACTGCTTCGCAGCGAGTGTGTTATTGTTGTTATTATATTTGATATTTCTTCACGCTCGAATGTCTGAACAGATTTCGCTGAAACTTGGTACAGGGATAGACCATGTTCTAGAATAGCACAATTTTTTATATCCTTGGAGTATGTTTCATCATCATTTCAGCCGATAGACGTCCACTGCTGAACATAGGCCTCCCCCAAAAGTCACCACAATGAACGGTCCTGTGCGTCTCACATCCATCGCATTCCCGCAACCTTCACCAGGTCATCGGTTCACCTTATAGGGGGCCTTCCAACACTGTGTCTTCCGGTACGCGGTCGCCACTCCAGAACCTTTGGGCCCCAACGGCCATCTGTTCTGCGAGCAATGTGCCCTGCCCATTGCCATTTAAATTTGGCGATTCTTCGTGCTATGTCGGCGACCTTGCTTCTCCAGCGGATATCTTCATTTCTGATTCGATCACAGTGCCTATTGCCACTGGTTTATTTACTAGTGCGTAAAGTTTTAACAAATATTTTTTTTTATGTTGAGTTATTGCTAAATAACTTCGCAAAAGAGAGTGTCAAACTTTTACTGACTAAAACCTACCCGTGTTCCTTCAGTTGCCTTTCGGGTTCCAGGGCCGCAGTATCTCTTTCAAACCGTCTTCATCGCTTCTGACATCAAGAAATACTTAAAATACGTAACTAAATTATTTAAGTGAATACCATTCTCTGGGATATTCGTATTTATTTACTAGCATATACCAGCGGCTTCGCCCACATGATAATAGAAATATGAGTTTTGACTGGCCTGCTGGTCTAGTGGTTAGTGGCCCTAACTGCTATGCTGGAGGTTGTGGGTTCGATTCCCACCCAGGTTATATGTTTGTGTGATGAGCACGATCATTTGTTCTGTGTCTGGGTGTAATTTATCTATATATGTATGTATTTAGAAGATATAAGTATGTTTATCAGTTGTTTAGTACCCATGACACAAGCTCTGCTTAGCTTGGGACTAGACGGCGTTGTGTGATAGTTGTGGAATATTATTATTATTGCATTTATTAATTTTTATATACATATCATTTATATTTTTAAATATTTCTTTAGAAAAAACACATTAAAAAAAAAACACCTAAAAATATAAAAAATAGTAGCCGACCGGCATCGGGAACAGGGTCCAAGCTGCCGGCGGTCAGGGCTCCTGAGAGAGGAATCTCCTAACGATACGCGCCGTGTCTAGGAGTACTGCTTTCTGGATCAGGCCCTTGATCCAGCTGCCTAACGAGAGCCTCCTCAGATGTTGTTCGAGGCTCTTGGCTATTAAGCCATTGGCCGTTACGACTATCGGCACAATGATTGCTCTATCCACTTCCCACATGTCGACAACCTCGCGAGCTAAGTCAAGGTACTTAGTTTGCTTATCTTTCTCAGCTTTCACGAGGTTCTCGTCATGAGGGACCGCTATATCAACAATCATTGTGCGACGCTCTAGTCGATCTATCACCACTATATCAGGTTTATTGGCAACAATAGTCCTGTCAGTGATGATAGATCGATCCCAATATAACGTGATATTGCCATTATTATTATTAAGGGTGGTGCAGAAATATAATATGGTGTAGGTGCAACATAAACACAAACAGAAAAGAAATAAGTAAAATAATAAATACATACGTGTACATAAATATAAATAAGCAGAAGTGGTTTTATTTTGTTTTATGTACTATATGTATCATTTGAATTGAATTAATATCACACACGCTATGCTAGTTCGTAGGTACTGTATCGATTTAGCATAAATATATATGAATACGTACATATATACTATTGTGCGTTGCCTTTTATCGCTAAACATAAATTATGACTAGACTTTTAAGACCTCATGAAAACTTTATTGAAGTGTTTAGTATCCATAAACTGACAACATTTTCATACGTAATTAAAGATTTTTAAAGAAGAAAACGAGAATTATAAAACTTTTGAACATAAAACTTTAATTAAAAAGATTAGAAGGTTTATTATTACAAAGATTTAACTATGTGATTAACTAAATCCCATGTTATACAGGACCAGAATTTTTTATTAGATGGAATTCTTTTGTGGTCTATCTCCGAAGTTCTTCATCAGATCTTCATTCGATTCTAAACAAAAACAAAAAAGTCATCAAAATCGGTACACATTTGACGAAGAATAACCCTAAACAATCTTGTTTTGTCATCATCATCATTTCAGCTGAAAGACATCTACTGTTGCACATAGGCCTCCCCCAAGTGTCACCACGACGACCAGTCCCGAGTCTCGTATCCTTCGGATTCCCGCGACCCTCAACAATTCATCGGTCAACCTTGTGGGAGGCGTAACTGACTAAAAAAAAGTACTACGTAACAACAAATTTACAGTTTTCAGATTTTTTCCTATTATTTTGCTATGAGACCTTGCTTCATGCCAAATTTCAGGATTCTAGGTCAACGGGAAGTACCCTATGAATGTTAATTCCCTTGAGAGTATCTATACGTATTTTACGACATAAACGGCTGTATCTTTTTTTTTTCGTTAGTCAGAAATTTGATTTTTTCACAGCTTCAAGGGACCACAAACCTATGATGTCCTGGTTAGGGTCGTGGGAATCCGATGGATGCGAGACGTACAGGACCTGTCGTTATGGTGACTCTTGAGGGAGGCCTAAGTCCAACAGTGAACGTCTTTCGGCTGAAATGATGATGACGATTCGCCTAAGCTGGGTTTAAACTAGCGACCCTCGTAAGTCAGTTCCTAGGTACTCGCAAACTCGCCAAGTCGACTTGTACCTTCTGAAGGTTCATTATCAACAGTGGTGGCCTAGTAGTAACAGCCTCAGTTATCACTAGGCCATCAGCACTTAAAGAAGAATTAAATAACTTTTACAACAAGAAAATTGTCCGCCGGGTCGTTTATTAATAGAAGCCCGCCGTCCATCGGAATATTGATTCCCCTTGACTTTGGTTAGGGTTTATAGTAGGTACATATTCTTGTTCATTGTCAATGGCTCACCTTGAAATTATGCTTTCAACTTGTTATTGAATAAAAGAGAGCTTTAGATGTTTTAACTTTTTCCAGTTTCTTTTAATTTTGTATTTTGCGTATTCTTCGGTAGTAGGTAGGGTTGCTAGATCGAAACTTACCGAGTCCGGGACAATTCCGTTCGGGCCGTGGCTATAGCTATGAAAATATAAATTACGGGATATCTAACTTTATATTTTTGATTTATTTTTAAAGGAAAGCTACATTCGTGTATATTACTCCAGTTATAAGAAGTTTGTTAGATAATCACCATAAATAATTGAGAACTTTGTTTTTATAGTAGACGATCAACAAGTACATTATGAATGCTGCACTATTTTATAAACTAAATAAAATCAGACTTAAAACTAAAAAAAAAATAAACTTTCCCACTTTTACTTAGCTGCCTGCCGCTTACCCGTGTCATTTATTGTTATTTTTTTTTAATTATTGACTGGACACGGGACAAGACGTAAAATTCCGGGAAAATCCCGGAAATCCCGGACATCTGGCAACCTTAGTCAATGTCAATGTCAGCATTGAGATCCTTAGTGTTTTATATGACTTCAGAAACGTCCAATGTCTAATCAAGGTTGGAATTTTCTAGTTCAGGGGCCTTACCATGACGTGTTAAAATGTCAAGCGTGTGAGCGAGACAGAGGGATGGAGCTATATACCCAATATAGTTATCGCCTCCATCCCTTTAACAGTGCAGTTTAGGTCGTCAAATGGATCGCAGTAAGAGCTCGTGGTATGGCCTCCAGTCTGTTGTACATGGTCTTGAGTAAAAATAATGGCATCTTCGGTTTGTCTGCAGATTACTCGATGTTATGTATCAGTAGGTTACTTTAGCCTTCTATAGGTTAATCTAAACCAATTACACTGGAATATAGAATAGAATAAACTTTATTGTATACCAAGACAGTAATACAACTTATAAATAAACTTAAATATATGGCTTTAATCTATGGGTATCTTTATCAGTGATATGTTTTTGATCAATAGGCATCCATGTAGGTATTATACATTAATTCGAAGAGGTAATCATTATACCCCAAGCGAACGCCAGCGCTCGCTTATTGTCTTTCTATTGTGTCTCAGTACTCAAAAGGTACACGAACAACATACACCACATGAGAGTAAACAAATAAACTGAGTGAGAAAGCTATTGACATTGAAAGCTTTTACCAATAGAGATTAGGATACGATAACGCTGATCGATACCGGACTTGCAAACAACGTGATTCATACTACGAGTAACATTCTATTAGTACTCGTCTGAACTTCAGATTATGTATTAAACCCGCTCTCTCATTGTCTTTCTATTGTGCTTCTGCTGGACATAGGCCTCCCCCAAATGTCGACACAATAAACGGTCCAGTGCATCTCGCATCCATCGGACTCCCGCAACCGTTACCAAGTCATCGGTCCACCTTGTAGGAGGCCTTCAAACGCTACGTCTTCCGGTACGTGGTCGCCATTCCAAAACCTTTCGGCTCCAACGGCCATCCGTTCTGCGAGCAATGAGTCCTGCCTATTGCCACTTAAGTTTGGCGATTCTTCGAGAATTCTTCGAGATTTGGCGAAAGTTTGCGCTCACACTTGTGCATTATCTATATCCTGCGTACTTGGCTAAGCTCTGTAGAGATTGGCCACCGTGAACGAAATTCGCTCCAGAGGATTATAAGCACACCAGCATTTCGCTGATAAGTTAACTTCGGAATTAACCGACTTTATAAAAGTCAACTTCATCAGATTCAGATTATTTGCGCGGCACTCGACGCGGTGAACGAACTATAACATTTAAACAATGGGTTTAATGAATTAGGTATTCATTACGTTTGAATGTGCCACGTGAATAATTACTGTCATACTTAAATTCAGTAGCTGGCGCTTTAATTTTACATTGTTTAATTCCAATAATTATAATAATTTATTGAAATTGGCTTCACACTGGAGAATACACGTAGAATTTAAGTTTTTATAGTAAGGTTTAATAATTCCTCTGGTGTGCTCCAAGGCTCAGTTTTATGCCCTTCTTTTAATTTTTATTATAAGTGATGTCTTGAATTATTTTTCTAAAATTCTTTACTTTACGCAGACAATTTTAAAATATAAAGAACAATACGCACTCTTACCGACTGTGTATTACTTCAAGATTGCGATTTTCTGCGTACTGTGCCTACTAAGAACAAAATATCAATCACATTCACAAAAAATTAAAATATTACTTAGAAAACGTGCTTATATTCTCGGTAATGCTCCTATCAGCGAAGTTACGACGGTGAAGTATCTGGGGATAAAATCAGATAATAAGCTCCATCTTGATCAATATATTCATAAAATTATTAACAACTCATACCGCATGTATGGTTTTGTGGCGAGGACCACCTTTGATTGTAATCGTCCTGATGCCTACATACATCTTTATAAGTCCCTTCTTAGGTTAAAACTTGAATACGCTGTATTATTATGGAATCCCTTATACAATAGATACGTAGGAAGCTTAGAAAACGTACAACGCAAATTTCTCAAAGCTGTACGTTACCGATGCCACCATAGTTTGAGCCGTAATTGCTCTTGTATTGAAGTCCAGATGCCTTTTCCTAGAGATGATGTTTCTATATGCCATATGCAGTAGCAGATATTGCTGTTCAGATTTGGTGAAATTTATTCACCAAATCACAGGTTTACAACATAACTTAATTAATTTATTTTTTATTATGTAGGCACTCTGCTCTGCACACTACTTTTGGCCATCCATAGCACGTATCGACAGTTTGCATCCATCCATATAAAGAATATAGCTTCGTTGAATCCGTTTCCACCACCTAACCTGATACATCATCATTTCTTTTTCATCTGATTACCATCTCATCTGATGGAAAAGCCCCCTGATTCTAACATTCAGCTTCGAAATGTTTCTGCACTATATTAAGTCTACTAAATACTCGATACTCTTACATCACAACGAGCTCCAATAACCGACGTGTGTAGACATTTACCTAAATATCGATTACCTTTGACTTTCACTCAAGGTGACGTTCAATGGCGCCTGTGTTCCCATTAATAAAGGTAGAACTACACTGCGCACACGAATGCCACGTACGCCGATCTGGGTGCGTCGGTCTCCATATATTTTATATTGAAACTAGACTTGTAGAGCTACACTTGATCCACGCTACGCGACGCCACGCGACGTTATTCTACGTACAAATCAGGCGTTGTCCACGTGTGCGTCGGTCTAATGTAGTTCATTCTTTATGCTTGTCGTATTATTATGAAAGTAAACAGACACACCCTTGTTGTGGGGTACGCGTGTAGCTTTCAGCTTAGGATTATTATTAGATTTGTTTTGCTGAATAAATATAGTACCGTGGCTGTTGATATGCGGTCAATTATTTGCCTTTCGGATTAACTGTAGGTATATTGGTTAGGATACTGTGATATTTCTAGTTACATTTCTGATTACATTATGTGATATGAAAGAAAAGGGAGTTAGTGATAGCGTGACTGTTGATAGGACAGGTTTTATTTATCTATTTAAGGATCACCAACGAGTGTTACAAAATAATAAACCTTAAAGAAATAGAAATATGACCATGTGTCGGAATTTCGAAGGCAATTGAAGTGGCTGCCTATTCGGCAACGTCGGGATTGCCACACTCTTTCTTTTTTATTCTCTGTTCTTCATAATCCCAACTCCCCCTTGTATCTTCGGGAACGCTTTGAGTATCTTGTTCCGAAAGGAAAACCGTGTCGCTCATCATGCTCTCTTCTCCTTCGTTTTCCTCCTCACTCTTCAAGTCGCTACAGTGGATCTTTTACCGTTCATGCTGTGCGCCTCTGGAATTCTCTTCCACATACATTGAGAGCTAGCCCTTCGTTGGAGGTTTTCAGGGGAAGAATTAGGGAACATTTTTTATCAACATGACCCATAAATATGTATGTTTATAGGTATTTATTTATTGTATATTTATGTTTATGTATAGTGTGCTGTACAGGTATATGCTTATTATATTTTAGTTTTAAGTTAAGATTTAATTTAAGTGTTTAATTATTATTTTTTTGTTGTACAGTTCCTCAAAACATATAAAATTTCTCTCTTACCAACATGGTTTGCTGTTAGAAAACCCAGTTGTGGGTTAAGCTCGCCTATGTACATCAACTTTCATATTTTATTGTATAAATAAAGTTATGTGTACAATAAAGAATACAGAATAGAAATTGGTACACCTAACCTTATCCTATATCTAGTGCAAACTCAACAACACCACAGCCATGCCGCAGCTTGAGCATTAGCAGCAGCACGGCTCTAAATAATATGTAAAATATTGAATAAAATACAAGTAGGAAATTGGCATGTGATATGATGTAAAGAAAAAACAGCAATATTCCAGGCAAACAATAATAAAAGGAATGTCAAAATTTTAATTAATCAAAATGGATGACAGGAACGTGTTGCGCCGACCTCAAGTAACATGGCACAAGGGTTCAGGGCAAGAAACATAGATACATCGACACTATTATTATAAAGAGGTAAAGTTAGTTATTTTTTAATTTGTAGGGTTGCTAAATTTTTTTCACCGATAGAATGCTGCTTTATTCCTGAGTGACATAGGCTACATTTTATGTACGCGGGCCAAGCCGCGGGCAATAGCTAGTTTTTTAATATGACTAGTGAGTGAGATTAACTGTTGAACCAGCCAATATTTTCCAGCTTTTTGAATTAGGTTCATCTGAATTTCCGAATCAAGTTACACTAGTAGCAAAACTTTCCAAACTTGCAAAAACAACAGCAAATGGGATATCGATTTTGTTCCAATCTTTAAAAGGTAGAATTGTGTTATCTCGGTACCTTTTATAATTAGGACAGGGCATTGGCATTTAGGGCATCATATCTTTCTAAAGGTTACTACAGAATTAAAAACCTATATTTTCACCCAAGATAAGCGCTGTGTGCTGTGTGCTGTGTGTCAGAACAAGATGCCGTGCATATGAAAATAGATTTTAATGCAAATAATAGATAAATTTTATCAGCAAGGTTCAAGATTCTCAAAACAATTAAGGTTGTTGACTTTACAGTGTTTGTTGTATTCATTTAGGACACATCCTAAGGCTGCGTGACCATTTCTCCTTTACAATTCTTTGCTCATATCAGCTGCCACAAGCGGTACAGAGATTATTAGAATCGTTTCACCTCGTCGTTTATACAGCGTACATCGAAGGACTGGAACAATTTGCCTGCTGCGGTCTTCCCGTCCAACTATAATTTAGGTGTCTTCAAGGCTAGAGTGAATAGGCTCTGATAAACTAGTGCGCCTCACTATCAATGATTACATTTCTGTTTACCATCAGGAGGGATAGCAGTCAAGCACTGGTTTATCAAAAAAAAAAGTCGGGAAGTCTATGCCTAGGACGTCTCCAGGATTATTTAGAGTGATTATCTTCGCTGGGTTACTGGTAGGAGCGAGGTAATTGATAAAAGGAAAGCTTTGATTCTGAACCCAATCAGCAGTAAGTTGATGGAGGCTGTATTACTTTGAATGCCTTGTTATCATTTCAGCTTGCCTTACTCCACAAGTTTCAGTAGACAAGGGGCCTAACATGATAAAATGTCAGACGTGCGAACGGGAAAGAGGAATTGCGTTATACCCTTTAGCAGTCCAATTTCGGTCGTCAAATGGATTGCTTTAAGAACTCGTGTTACTAAGGACTCTCGTTTACCCCTCGTTTTTAGGGTTCCGTACCTCATAAGGAAAACCACGGGTAGTGTGAAAGTGATACTCGGGGCCCTGGGACGAAGGCAAAGAAGGAACAGGAGTGGGTTTTTAGTCAGTAAAAGTCTGACGAAAAGTCTGAAGATGATTTTCACACCCAATAAAAAAAGCCTCATAAGGAAAAACGGAACCCTTGTAGGATCACTTTGTTGTCCGTCTGTCTGTCTGTCTGTCTGTCAAGAACCTTTATCTCCGAAACGCGTGGAGGTATCGAGTAGAAATTAAAACCATATCTAGGCTCAAGTCTGCGGTCTCTTGAAGCTGTAAAAAAAATTATTAAATTTCTAAGTTAACAAAAAAAAAAGATACGGCCTTTTATGTCTGAACAACATATAGGTACTCACGACACTCTCGAGGAAATTAAAATTCATAGCGTACTTCCCGCTGACCCAGAATCCTGAAATTTTGCGTAAAGCAAGGTCTTATAGCACAGTTAAAGGAATAAATCAAAAAAATAGGAATAAATTTTTACGGAACCCTTAGGGCGCGAGTCCGACTCGCACTTGCCCACTTTTTTACTCCTTGCTCATCTTCGCTTACTCTAACCATCTCAATGTACAGGCAGTCTAAGACTGGTCTTCAGAAACCATTTTTAAAAGATCTTCCGTGGATCTCCCTAAACCGGCGACTTACTAGCTCCAATCAAGAGCGACAAAAACAAATCTTCGATCGGAATCTTGACTTCAATTCGAGATTAATCGTGATAAATGATCGAACGGATTTACGAAGGTTTTCTGTTTAAAAATTCTGAATTTATCAGGTGCTATCTTGCTTAGAGTCTAAATATATAGTCTTTAGTCTACCTGAGTTAGAGCAGTGGTGGCCGAGTGGTAACGGCCCCGACTTACGAGTTATAAGTCGCGGGTTCAAACCCAGCCAGGCGCATTACTTTGTGTAATTTATTTCATTACCACAGCTCTCAAAACGGTAAAGGAAAACATCGTGAGGAAACCGGCATGTCCTAGAACCAAAAATTCGAAGACATGTGACATTCACCAAACCGCACTGGGCCCGCGTGGTTGATTACGGCCCATTCCTTCTCCTAGAGAGAGGAGGCCTGAGTCCCAGCAGTGGGAACATTGAAAGGCTGCTTATGCTTATGCTATCTTAGTTGGAAAATGAGCTTTAATGATGGAGAACTGTAGGATTGTCCAAAAGAGTTAAGGTGGCCCTGAACGCAAAGGGCAACTGAAGAACACAGGTAGGTTTTAGTCATTATAAGTCTGACATTCTCTATCGCTCCATCCAGAGCAGGAAAAGATGTTTGATGATTGCCCTCTTCAAAAAAAGATTTGAATTTGAATATTTCTTTTGGACGGTAATATTTTTATGTAACACATAAAATACAGTGACGTGACTAAACAATTCATGTAGATAGGCGAGCATAACTACAGGAAAACGGAACCCTTATAGGATCACTTTGTTGTCCGTCTGTCTGTCTGTCAAGACCCTTTATCTCGTGAACGCGGGGAGGTATGTATCGAGTTGAAATTAAAACCATATAAGTACTCAGGTCTGTGATCCCTTGGAGCTGTGAATAAATCAAACTTCTAAGTAAGCGAAAAAAAAAGATTCGGTCGTTTATGTCGCAAAAAACGTGTATTTCGACACTCTCAAGGGAATCAAAATTCATAGGATTCTTCCCGTTGACCTAGAATCCTGAAATTTGGCATGAAGCAAGGTCTCATAGTCCAAGTATTGGAAAATCTTCGTAACTCAATTGGGGAATTGAACTGTTTTCATAGGTAACTTTATACGGAATCCTCAGTGCGCGAGTCTGACTCGCACTTGCCCGGTTTTTTTTTTTAATATTATCATCATATTTTTTCCCTTATCCCAGAATGATAATTAGTTTCCTAGTATACCTACTTCTTACATGTAAAATCTCTATCAATCTTTATCTCATTGTTTTCTACTCTATCCTTCTCAAACACAGCGCCAATGTTGAGCTTCTTCACAGGACATGCGTCAACTGCTTGGCTGCCTTTACAGCACCTTCCAAGATTTAGGAGGCTAATGATAGAGCTGTACCCTTCTCTTCGAGTCATATTCTTCAAATCTGAGGGTCGTAAAGTTCCTGTTGGATTTACTTCTTACTGATGGTGTCTCGCCATCTGTGACGGTTCTTGGCGTCATGAAGTGAGACGTGCAATTGGATGCCCAGTGTGGAGCGGACCTGCCCCCCTTGCCAAGTTACAACCGTTTCGTTTCGATTCTCTTTGCGTCGATCGCCTCGAGTAGGCCACGCCTCCGATTCCTTTATTCTGACGTCTTCCCAACGCTCAATCACGTGGTCAGAACATAGGAATAGGAGGCGTGGCCAACTCAAGGCGATCAACGAAAAGAGAATCGAAATGAAACGGTTGTAACTTGGCTAGGGGGGCTGTTCTGGCCATCTTTTTGGGCTGCAGCCTCTTGGTCTTTTGTCGTAACCATGCCAGTTACCTGTTCAAGGTTGATGCCATTTTTCTAGGCTATGTGGCCAAAAAACTTTAGTACTCTGCGCATACAGGCAGTTGATAGTCAAGTCTTGCTTTTTAGTTATAGAGATAATAATAACAATAAATAAATGTATTTTTTATAACATAACAATTTTTACAATCAGCTGAGATGCAGACAACAACACGAAGAGAAAGCTTTACCTGGATCCTCCTTGTTCACCTCGTCCACATTGTCTCGTTTTTCTTCTTTAGTTAAAAGAGTTTCTTAAAACTACAAGATCAGAAATTCAATCTATAGATTAGATTAGCATTTTAAATGCGCTGCTCCCAAGTTGAAAGACCTTTCGCGAAATAAAAAGTAAGTGCGTGTTTACTAATAGATTGTTATTGATTTTAGCTTTAAATGTTTACAGGTTCTTCGATTGTTGAGTTAAAAAGTAAAGTAAGGTCTTTCTTTACTAGTTTTCTTTTACAAAATAATATTGTTACATTAGCGATGTCTGGCAGGCCCAGGGTAACTGTTCCGTTAGGATTTGTTTCACAACAAATAAATCTGCCTAGCGTTTTTTTTAACTAAGATGGTACCTAAGTAAGGGTCGGCTGAATATCAGTAGGTGTTGTACATGGAGCGACTGCCTATCTGTCCTCCACAACCCAGTTACTGGGTAACAGGAGAGGTATCGCCTCTTAGCGAGACCTAGGTGTCAGTCTGTCCAAATTTGACTACCCGTAACGACCTTCAAATGGGTATATCTACAAGTCAATGAGACCAAACAGCTAAAGATTCAAAGATTTAAAGCATTTTATTTCAAATAAACCATTTACTTTTGTAATGTCAAGAAGTCAGTCAGTAGGAAAAAGAAATTGCTAATTGCACATTTCAAAGCGATAAGTGTGCAAGAAACTCCATGGACACTCTTTTCAATCATGTTATGTATTACAAACATCCCGGTTACATGCAGTTACATGTTTCTTATCGCTACTATCATGTGAGAACAATGTAAGTAAAGTAAAAATAAAAACTAAATATAGATATTAAAATAGCAACTGGGAGCTAAGAGATGACTAGTCTCAACTGTCAACCGACAGCACCCGTTCACGGACATGACGCGAAACGACGCAAAATGTGGTTAGTCGGCGAGTAGTCGGCACATCTCCAATTATTATTATTATCTATAGTTTATACTTTGAGTGCTGTGTACAACAATAATTGGACTTCAGATTTATGTACTGTATGTTATTTTTAATTGTGCTGATTGTCTTAGTCTGTAGTCTGTCACTGTACTTATTAAAATAAAATAAAATAAAAATAAAATACAGAAGCGATTAAAATTCCCGAATTGTAAAACCAATTACTTATGAGTTATAAACAAGATGGCAAGATGGTAAGCCATAACTAGTAAGTAGATGTAGTTTATTGTAAGTTAGGTTACGATGGAATTGACATGTACTTTATGTATAAAAATTCCTTAAATAAATAGAAAAAAAAAAAAAAAAAAAAAAAGATGGCAAGACCATTGGACTCATGTTATATCAGTATATATGTATACAAAACAAATACACTTATGCGACGTGTGGCTCCTCCTCCAAAAAAACCTGCCCAGAAGAAGAAGCATTATCAAGATGAATGGTCAAGGCAATTCCTTAGACAAAGAAAGAGCCAGCTAGAAATCTCTTTGAAAAGATGTCGTGCACTCAGACCGCACGATCCAGGCGTTTCGACGCCGAACAGCTCAAATGTGTAATTACCGATAAAGTTACACAGAGGCTTGGGGGTCTTAGCATCCGGCTAGATCCCAAAGTACGGTCAATGGGTCGTCGTAGGGTACCTCTATAGTCAATAATATAAAGCTGAAGAGTTTTTTGTTTAGTTGAACGCGCTGATCTCAGGTTTTACTGAAACGGAACGAATAGGGAAAATCTGTGTCCGATGACCCATTTATTGAGGAGGGCTATAGGCAATATAATGACATGCTACGACCGACAGGAGCGGAGCGGCAACCAAAGACGCAGGTGAAACCACGGACGACAGCTAGTTTATAATAATATGACAGATAAAAAAAAGACTGCTGAATATTTGAGCCATAAGGTTTGTCCCACTTTTTTATTAACATTGCCACACACTAGAGGATATTGATTTTGATTTTCTTCTTTTTCCTTTCGTACCTGTGTGCACAGATAAAGTAATTTGATTTTATATGAACCTACCTAATCCAAAAATATCCGTCCTACCTACCAACAAATAAGAAGGTTCTCAACTCGAGAAAATCCATTCAAAATTCAAGCCCCGGTTTTGTCAAAAACCTGAATTCCATAAAATACCGTACTTAATTTTTGAAACAAAAGAATTTTGCCTACCAAGTAGGTACCTACCAACCTTATAAATTAAATTTTCAAGGACCAAGGACGCACTGAAACAATCAAGGTCTCTTAATGTTTTATTATAGCATAAAAATTAAAGGAGAGAAAAGCACCCGTTATAGCTCGAATCAGTGATATTTTGCTTACGAAAAAACTTCAATAAAACTTTTTCCAAAAAATGAAATAGGTATTAATTTTATCAGCTGCTACCAAAATATTAAAATAATCGCACGTAAAGACTTTCCAAGACCCTCTAAATATTTTATCGACCTTTTCAAGTGGCGAATTTCTAACGACAAGCGCAAATATTTACGATGTTTCATTTAAAAAAAGATTAATGATGTCTTAAATTTATAGCATGGCAATGAATAACAACCTCTCACCAGTATATTTTTAACTAAACTCCAATTCACGGCTATTAATACAGCAAAGCGTAAAAATATACCAAAATTTTTGGGAACATCGTAAAAAATATTTACCGTGATTCCAGGCTTTAGGTGTAATGAGGGCATGGATCCAAATATTACCACTTATAAAATCACTTCACTCCACATTTACTGTTTATGAAAATTATCTATATTTTTTTTAGAAACCGCGAATTTTTCGGGCGCGAAATATTACTGGCGCCCGACTCATGGTTCGATTGAATGTTTTGGTTTGCGACGGGTTCACTTCCAATGTAATGATCGGGATATCTTGTTTGATAATAACGCCATCTGTTGTAGCTCTCCAAAGCACCATTCGAAATTTGAATAGACTGTGTTACCCGTAAACAAGCTTTTTTGTTTGTCTTTTCGTGCCGAGCAAAAATGTAATTTACGAAATCAAGTTATGATTCAATAAGTGTTTAGATAAAAAATATTTATTATAAATAATGTTTAAACCTAGATCAAAAAGTTGCATCAATTGGAAGCTTTTGTAAACGCCATCTTTGGTTTCTAATGGGAACTACGACGAACCATAGTGAACGGCTTAAATTCGTATGAACCAACCAAAACGAAGGGCGAATTTTACGCGTGCGCAATGGAGGGGAGCATAGTAAACTCACTCAATGAAATCAGTAGGCATTTGTCGATAGTGTGTATTTGTGACGCCGGGTTCGGGTTGACGTGCAATAGATTTGCGAAAATTTATAATCGCCGGAACGCCTACACCCGGTTTATAAATAAATTTTGTGTTAGTGCATAGTGACTGGATTTTGTGGAAAATGTCGAACGCACCAGTTAAAAAGGTCCCCATCCACTTGCAGGTAAATAAAATTAATTCACACCTGTTGTTTTCGCTTAAATTCGCGATAAAGAAATAATTGAAACAGTTTTTTTGCAAAGAAATCGTCTTGTAGTGGGTTTCTAGCTTCTTATAAAACACTACAAAATTTCCTCAACGCTTCTTTGCCAAATTCTATGCCTGGGAATAAGTCTGACCTGATTTTCATTCAAAATTGGGTTGCCGGCGCTTTACGAAATCGTTCACAATTAGAAGAAGATTCTGACAGTACCAGATAATCTTTTTAGTTGTACTTAACGTAATATTTGGTATACAAAGAGTAAAATGATAAAAGATCGTAAAGTAGGTATTAAGAAAAATCTTTTGACAACATTTCGGTTAAAAAAAAAACAAATTTATCGTAGCGATAACACTATCGAATGTTATACCTACTATTTTTATCGTTCTCTGTAGTTTATACGTTTGGCATACCTACTAGTTAATTAACAATTTGAATCTCTAATTCATTAACCGCCATTTCAACCACCGGAATGTTTCAAGTGCCTCATTAATATTTACGAGAACGTATCTTGCTCCATTGTTATTTTTTTGAGACTGGTCCTCCGAGTACCTATCCAGTATTTATTCAAACTTTGTTCTACTGATTATAAAAATAATATTAGGGTTACGTTAGAAAAGTACGCACCCAAACAGATCATTAGACATACAGGAAATAATAAATACGCATTTCCGAGTCAAGCCATTTCAAAAATGAAAATGGCAATAAGCTGTAATGTTGTAACCCTGGTCCCGGTGAATGACCCCATTTTATGGAGCCCTTCGACTTCCAGCTTCGTGTTAGGGACCTTTGCCGTTCGGTTGGCAGGACTTACACATGACATGCGCAGTAGTTACCGAATTTGAGATAAAGGCATGGCGAAATGTGAATGCGAATCTCGACTGCAGATATTTTTTGTCGCTAGGAGGAACTACCTATTGTTGCCGTTGAGGGTTAACAATTAGTCGAATTGTGCAACATTTATTTGAGGTTCATCTTGAGAATGGTGAGTTTAGTGCTTGATAGATTTTTACACACAGTGTAGTACCTATATAGATTCGCCTGAAGTCAACAACCCCTGGGCTAAGAGCGATTGCCAACTTTTCGGTCTTTTTGTTCCAGTTACACGATTTACAATAAAAAGCAACCTAGGATTTTCATTTCTTGGCAGGTAGGTACCTATTACTAACAAGATAGGTAGCAACTACGATATTTTATTTATTTATTTTAAAATTAAATAAATAAAATGTTCTGCATGCCTCCAGCTCTCCAGCTAGTCAACGACACTGGAAGCCGACTTTTTCTATCAATCACCTATACGCCTGGATTCTATAGGCTGACAATTATGTAATCTGCTAATATGCATCCTTTACTTAATCAACCAAACAATTACCTACCCAACTTTGAAAATGACGCACGTGTTCGAGAATCTGTATAGTTTAACTAACGAGAAAATTGCAATTTCATGGACGAAGGACGTCCAAAATAAGCGGACGGCACTTGTTTCTTCAATCAAATCGGAAACTGGTAATCCGAGAAAACGCTAGACGAAAGGAAAAAGAAGTTTATCATTGACAACGACAGATTAGCGGAATTGGAGTATTTCGCTTATTTCGATGGCTCCTACGCAAAAGGTCGTAAGGCATAAAGTGAATTTTTCAGAAATCAATAATCAGTTTATGATCACACCCACTGAATGCAATAAGAAATAATAATACATATTTATTTAAATTTCATGTACAGTAGTGGTAAGTACTTAATAATATTAATATTATTAATAATATTAATTATATTTTTTTTTTATAATACAACTTTTCTCAAAATTGGTAAAACGCGAGCCTATAAAAAAAACTATTTATTATATTTATTTAATGGTTTATGCACACAAATTTACAGAGGCGGACTTACTTAATGCCTTAGGCATTTTCTACCAGTCAACCTTATATTTAAACCTCATGTACAGTAGTGGTACCTACATAGGCGGACAAGATAAAAAGAGGACACTGTGATAGGTGCACAATAAACAAATATATAACGTAGGAGGCATCGATTTGGTGATGCAACAATGACCTAAGAAGTTTTACAGGAGATGCAATCAAAGGTTTTATTGCAATCGTCATGATTTCAAAAGTAATTTCAACATTGTGTAGTTTTTTTTTTTAAATTCGTCGATGGTAATAAGTCGCTTCAAAGTCCTTTAGCACCTCCTGTGTAATCTTTACATCATAGTTGCACCAAATGCTATTCGTATCAATTGTATTTTGTTAGTTTGTGACAAGGAAAGCCGATGAAATTTTTATCTTTTTAATTTTCCACAGACTGACAGGACGCGATATAGGTATTGTGACAATGGTGCAACACCCCGTTTTAAATGAAAAAATAAAAATGTTAAAATTTATTTATTTATTTATTTTTATTCCCAACAATAAAAAAAAAACAAAAATGATTTTATTTTCCTGATTTTTCCAAAAGTAAAGTTCTTTAAAAAAAAAAATACTCCAAAAAATGGTAACCCTACCTACAGACCGAATAACTGAATTGTTTTGCTTCAATTGAAGAAACACAAAAATCATAATAGCGTACCATAGTTACTATTTTAATTCAAGGTTAATTTCGTTAGCGTCTTTAATTCTCAAGCACCTCGCATTCAAGCGACCACAGAGTAAAAAAACCAGTCTGCCAAGCCTACTAATAAATTAATTAACATGTCAATTATTTTTTTATCTTGTATGTTTGGTGGTAATGATATTATGGTGGTCACTAATTGCTTTTTAGGGTTCGTAACCAAAGTTTAAAACGGGACCCTAGACTCCGCCTGAAGGACACGGTGGAGCACACGGCAGAGGTGTGCCCCGCTTGGGCAAAGCACCGCCGTGTCCTCATGGGATCCGATGGGTCCGATCTCCCGCGCCGGGCCTTGGTACAGGCCATGGTCCAAAGCGAGGAGTGGCAGACGGTCGCCTCCTGCGAAGCAGCAATGTTAGCAAATCTGGGATCCCGATCCCGATTTCCGGCCACAGTAGGCGCGGGCTTGCGGACGGCGAGCAATGGGTAGCTCGCCGTCCAATCGTCCGGTAACCGTCCGGACCGAGCCCAAGTCGTCGACGGCGCGTACTGTTCCACGCGCGCCTCAAGGAAGTGTCATCAAATCGTAGGGACCCAGCAGGGTCGAAGCCTACTGGGGCTAAGGGTCTGCTTCTGAGAGGAAGACTCGGCCCTGAACTGAAAAGCAACGAAGGAACGGGAGTGGGTCTTTAGTCCGTCAAAGTCTGACACGCCGCCGTCGCGCTCCGCGCAAGAGCGAGGGATGTCATTGGATGATTTTCCCACAAAAAAAAGTTACTAAGACTCCGCTGTCAGTCCGTCTGTCACCAGGCTGTATCTCATGAACCGTCATACCCAGGCAGTTGAAATTTCCACACATGATTTATTTCTGTTGCCGCTGTAACAACAAATACTAAAAAAAGAATAAAATAAATATTTAAGTAAGTGGGGCTCTAAAAACAAAAGTGAATTTTTTGCCATTTTTTGCTACGGACGGTGCGGAACTCTTCATGCGCAAGTCCAACTCGCACTTGGCCGGTTTTATTTGTGTTTATTTCCGACTTAATGAAATAATGATCATACATCATAATAATTATAGGGCTTTTTAATAGGTGCGCTCGAATTTTGACAGTGTATTCGTGTAGCAGCTATCTCGGTCTTAACCAAGATGTTACCAAATTTTATAGCTGTCAAATTTGGCGGGTATACTATTATTTCATTTATCTCATTTGATCGTGGAACGGTATACGATTATAACAATAACACATTGTAGCGAGATCTATGGCGTCACATAGGAACTAATCCTGCATCGCGCAATCAAAGTTCTCTGCGCGATTAGAACATAGAACAGCCCGAAATCATCTATCGGGCAGTAGACCGCCAGACATAACACCCGTCTGGCCGCAGGATCTTCCCTTTTCAACAGAGGTTTGCGGGACTTTACTCTCTGTTCCGCATACCTCTAAACTGGTGACCCTCGACAAAGAACGTCAGCGCAACCTTCGTGCAGCTACTGCTTCGTGCCGTCATCATCACTTCCTCAAGCTTTCGAGCAGCGAGCCATACAGCCAGCACCCACGGCTATAAAGGGTATCCTGACCACCAGCATGCCTAGCCTCATCATTAGCCTCATCAGCGACCCACACACACCAAATCACACTGCACCTTCGGCCAGTCATATGAAGAGCCACGAAGAACCTCTCCTGGTCGACGCCAGCAGTCAAGCCACTACATCGCACAGCACCGCTCCGACTCACTGGAGCCAGCAGTACTACTCCGACACACAACACACATCCGAACATTGTTTTATTATTAAGTTCCCCTGTCCGCCTTCCGGCTGCATCATCAGATCAGTTCAGTGGTAACTTATAGCCAGAGTGCAATTCATGACAATTCTAGTAAAAAACGAAAAATAAAACAATCAAATTGAGAAATTCCTTTTTTTTACTTTTGGTACTATCCAGGCATTACTCTCCAGAAAGTGCACCTGTCTGGTCTAACTCTCTTTTCAATGGAGGATGCGAGACTTTCAGCATGACTGTACAGGTGCTTTTCCTTTAAAAACTGGACAAGTGCGAGTCGGACACGAGCACTGAGGGTTCCGAACAAACTTACCTTTGAAAACAGTTCAATTTCCGAATTGAATCACGAAAATTTTTCCGAATCAAAAAAAGTTTTTTTTTGTGACGTAACTACTAATTTACAGTTTTCACATTTTTTCCTATACTTGTGCTATGAGTCCTTGCTTCATGCCAAATTTCAAGATTCTAAGTCAACGGGAAGTACACTTTTTTTTTTTTTTTTATTTTTACCTCACTAAAACCACCTCGGTGATCACCATCAACACATAGAAGGGGCCCCGTTACCTCTCAAAAGACCATTCCGGAACCCCCTCTGTCCAACGCCTGATTCGGCACATCCCTGAAGAGACTGTATAACGGTCTCCCCTGAACCTCACTCTGTACGGCAGCACGTGATCACTGTGCCACCGTCTTCCCTGGAATCACTCGATGGACGAGCAGAGTCCCCACTCTGAGCGCCCGTGGTTCCAAAGTCCCACTTGTATTGGATGATGCAAGCAGGGTTTCAGCGTGTTAAGCATCAGGGCGGTTGCCTCTCCGACGCCTTCTTCTCCGAGTGGGATCGGCTCTTTCACGATCTCGCTCAGCGGCCTCCTTCTGGACCATCACCGTCTCACAGAAGGAAGCAACTTCCTTCCAATTTTCTGACTCCGCCAGCATAGCCCTCACTACTGCTGGCAGAGACAGATCTCGCCCAATCCTGGCGACCAGGACTTGTCGTTCAGTGGCCCACGCTGGACAGTCTTCCAGCGTGTGCTGTGCTGAGCGTGTCCAATTGATCGGAGCACACTGCTACGCTTGTGGAGGAGCCCATAAAGCTAGAGAGTGTACAGCAACGGGAAGTACCCTATGAATTTTGATTTCCTTGAGAGTGTTGAAATGTACGTTTTTTTTGCGACATAAACGGCCATATCTTTTTTTTTCGTTATAGTTAAAGCCAGATTCCGGGTAAAGTGAATAGGTTACTTCTAGGCGAGCGTGCTCCATCGTCGGCCACATCATCGCTTACCATCAGGTGAGATAGTGGTCAAACGCGAACCTATCAATAATAAAAAAGAAGTTATAAACGAAATAGTTTTGCGTTTAACGAAACTCGATTGACGTTTTCTCGCCTTCTTAACCAATCTGCTTTGCTACTGCCACTAATATCAAGTCTAAACCCACATAATACGATAAACACACCTCGATTCGCATAGTAAACACTGGAACTATATATATATCACATCTTCTAGCTGTAAATTGTTTCTTTCCAGTGCGTTGAACCAGTAATACGAAGTTCCCAACCAACTCTCTTAATGGTCTACTTAGATATTTTTACAGATTATAAATAGTATTGCAGTTAACAGACCGTTATTATTAGGGCTGGTAAGCGTTTAGATAAACCGGACATGGTTAGGTTAGATTAGCCCTACTGTCTACGGATGCGTAGTTTCATAGACGCTTCAAATTACGCCAGGCAGCTTGAGTAGTACAGTATTACACGTGTTCGTTTTCCATCATTTGTGACAAACCCGTCGGACGGACGACAAAGATGTTCCTGTCATTTTTACAACAAAAAAAAAAGGTTATACGGTACGGCAGGCATCAAGAAGCCTGCATGCAGCGACGAGAGAACGACTTTGTCGCTTCGTTAACAGTTTTGCATGTAAGCTATGAGCAGGCGACCAAGCGTATAATGACGAATATACGTCTATAAAGATAAGCATCCGCGGACAATAAAGCTAGAACTACATTAGACCGACGCACACGTGTAACATGCCTGATTTGTACGTAGAACGATGTCGCGTGGCGTGGATCTAGTGTAGCTCTACAAGTCTAGTTTCCATATAAAATGTATGGAGACCGTAGCGCCCAGATCGGCGTGTGTGGCACACTTGTGCGCAGTGTAGTTCTAGCTTAAACCGTATTTGACGCAGGGTGTTCGGTCAAGATGGCGTCAGGACTGCCCAGTTTTTTTAGGCTTTAAATTTTTCTAACTCCTGTGTTATAAGGGTGGGAAATCATCTTATAACTTTTTCTGCTTCGATGTGAAGCGAGAGGGATTGCCACTTAGTAAAAGAGTGACTAAAATCCGTTCTTGAAACGCAAAGAGAAACTGGAGAAAAACGAGGATTACTCAGTAAAAGTCTGATAGTCGGTGTCTGGTATATATTTGACTCCAAAAAAACAAATGTAATTTACCCAAAAGTTTCGCTAAATAGGCTGGTATGTTCGGCTCTTTCCTTTTTGTACCTGGCAACCCTGAACCCTGTCAACCATAAAGAAGTTGTATTGTAATTGATTGATGAGTAGTATATGGCATCCATGGACTGTGACTAGAGCTTACTTATAGTAATAGATTTACTAGCCCGCCATAATATCCCGTATTTGAAGTGTTTTTACGCACAAGTACGCACGGATGACCACCATTTTCTACGCCATCTGAAAATTGACAATGTTTCTCGGTTATTATTGTTATGTGGTTGTCCACGTATACATAAGCATATTTACTTGTCTATGGCGTCCATTACACGGTCATGCAAGCGTCAATCAAAACCATCAATCATGAATGAAGCTTGACTGACGGAATTTTATCGCCATACATTTTTTGTCATGCAAACGTCAGTCATCGCATTACACGGTAGGTTTTTCGTCAGTCAAGATATTTGACTGTGGTAAAACTGACAGCAAAACCTATCGTGTAATAGACCCCTATGATGAAAAGACAACGTGTTTTTGTTACTCTGTTCAACGCCCCAATTCGAGACTCGAGTCTACGTGTGCAATTTACGTGATTGTTTTTTTAATTCATAAATTATGTTTTTGGGACAAGCTTTAGTCCAGTGCACAGCTATTTACATAGTTATATTATAAAAACAGTATCGTGACTGGCAGGGTAAATCAACAATACATATTCTCAATGGGTCTAAAGAAAGAGCTGTGATTTATTTAGTTTCTGGTTTTGTTGTCCCTCTGCAGGACAGAGACCTCCTTTCTACTTTCCATTTATCATGCTTTTGGGTAGGTATAGACTAGTCCCATATCTACCCAAAATCTTTATCGAGTTTGTTCCACCATATTCGCATATGTCTGCAACGACGTCCCCTGAAAGTGTCCGAAGACCCCAAAATGTGGTAGTTTTTCAGACAAGGTCGTGTTGTCGCTTCGTCGACACAGTTTCATAGTTACCTGTGAGCAGGCGTACACCAAGCGTATAATATACGCTTGTTGTACACCGAATAAAGCTACAACTGAACACTAGGCCTAAGTTCGCTTACCGCCCAAAAGTAGTGTTATTTTATCTCAATAAAGGATGCAACACACTGTTAAACCTTGTAGCCGGCTTAGATAAAGTCGTGGGAAGTCATAAAAAAAATACCTAAACATCTATCAACTTCATTTTATTACTCGCAGAAGGCGTTTTATAATTACTTCATTACGTAGTAGTCACTGCTGGCCAAGTAGTAGAATGACTAATCCAACCTAGTATCTATCTACCACATCTGTTAAAAGTTTATATGTTAACACATCAATTATATTAACGTAAGTACGTGTGTCCGTAACCTCCACCAATTGGTTCTGTCCCAAAGAGCATTCCTGTTACTTATTTTAAGGACATAACGATGGCTTAGAGTGAATACCTCGTAACTGAAATACATAACTTTTTAGTAGGCATAAAAAACCAATGTAATTTTAATGTGCTTCTATGTGTTTTCTTCAAATATTTAAAACTTGATTTATTTTAAATTCTCTTGTGTTTTATTTTTTTCGCGAGGTGATCACACCAAACTGACTCAAGCAAGACATGCATTCAACATCGTAGATGGCGCTACAAGTATCCAATCAAAATTTTGCGTGATACGAGATTGTGCGTTACGAGCTTTCCTTTTTAGAAATATAATTAAATAAAATTACCTAAAATTGCATATTCGAGGTTTTCACTCAAAGTAACTAAGTCATCGATAAGGGTATAAGTATAACCAGCCTTATAATGTTCCCACTGCTGGGACTTAAGCCTCCACTCTAGGAGTCACGCGGGTCCAGTGCGGGTTGGTGGATGTCACATGTCTTCAAATTATTGGTTCTAGGACATGCTGCTTTCTCACGATGTCTTCCTTCACAAAGTTATGCGCCTGGCGGTGTTTGAACCCTCGACCGACAACTCGTAAGCTGTGGAAGTTATAACTGGGCCTTCACTGTTCTCCATAGGCATCTCTAGAGTTTTGTTTTAGAGGGGTCTGGCTCTTGCCGTGACTGATTTTTGTGTGAAATAATTAGCAGTATTTTGACGCCCATCATACAATTTCGAATCGAAAGCCCAACATCTTGAGGTGGGCATGAATCACGAATCTCTACGAAGAGTACGTTGTAAACTGTGAAAAGAAATCCAGGTTCCAATCTTCGCAGCTGGGGCGGCTACTTAGTAAAGTGCCAAATAAATCCACCTTTGAAGTTCTTGACAGATAAACAGCTCCAGTCTCCTGTCAATCTGTACCATACGGTGGTCGGTTTGTTGTCTATTTTTAGTTCAGCTACCACATGGCATCATCTATATTGTACAAGTTTATACCTTCCATATTTTATTTCTTGCTTGCCTCTTTTTGTTTCTTGCTAACAAAGTCAAAATCCCTCTAACTAGTATTCATTTATTATTATTTGAAAAAATAAGTCAAGTTCAAGACTCGCGCACCGTTCCCTTCCGTACAAACTTACCTACCTCGAAGATTATTCTGAATCGTAAAAAAGTAATTATTTTGTGATGTAACAAATTTACAGTTTTCAGATTTTTCGCTTTGTGTTATGAGGCCTTTGCTTCTTATCAAATTTCAGGATTCTAGATCAACGGGAAGTACCCTATAGGTTTTGATACCCTTTAGGTTGCGAGTGTCAAAATATGCGCATAAACGGAATATAAACGGCCTTGTCTTTACATTGCGTTGACTTAGAAGTTTGGTTTTGTCACTGCTCCAAGGAGTAGCGGATTAGCTATAATTAGTGTAGAGATTTTATAAATATTTAATCATGTAAGATTAGAATAAATCAGAGTCTTGTTCAAGCATCTCTTTTATTTCGCTCCGTGGTCCCATTCTTACCTGGCGACCCTGCTAGGATATCAATCAATCAATCAATAATGTTTATTTGTCAGAATATGGTACAATAGATATTACAATTTTGGTTCCAGCATATCCTGCCATACTATGGCGTACAAATATTTATTTATGAATGAAGGCTCATATGCTAACCTATTAATTATTAAATATGAGTCAATTAACAAAATATAAATAGGTATTATTGTAATAAAATTTGGAATTGTATTAAATTAATAAAAGTCATGTCATTAATATTAAATAATTATGTCATTGTTGGGTATGGTAGAATAATGTCAATTTTTATTTATCAAGCTATTAGCGATTTATCTTCTAAATATTCTTTAACACTGTAATAATTTTTCTCCAATAACAGTCTAAATAACACCCTTTTGAACAACGACGATGGCAAATCTTGAATATTATTTGGCAAATTATTATATACAATAATTGCCATGCAGTAAATATTTCTTTTATGTAACATTAATTTTATTTGGGGTAATTTCAATTTGTCTTTGTGTCGTACTCTACTATTTATTTTGTAACTACTTTTTTCAAATAAATTATAATTTTTTCTTACAAACATGCATGTTTCAAATATATAAAGACATGGTAAAGGCAGTATTTTAAGGTTTTGGAACAGCGGTTTACAGCTATCCAAAAAGTGATATAATCTGATATGAATCTCAGCGTTCCCGATAAAAAGGGTCTTGACGAGCGGAAATACTGTTTTTGGTCACTGAGGTACAGAACTCTAAAAACTGGCCAAGTGCGAATCGGTCTCACAAACGAAGGGTTCTGTAGTATATAATTAAAAATCGGCAAAATCAGGTTTGTATTTAAATATTCATTTTAATTCTGTTTTTAGTATTTGTTGTTATAGCGGCAACAAATATATTATCTGTAAAAATTTTAACTGTCTAGCTAACACGGTTCATGAGATTCAGACAAACGGATAGTAGTCTTAGTAATAAGGTCTCGTTTTTGCCCTTTTGGTACGGAACCCTAAAAACTTACTGTGCGATAGGAACACCTGGCTAATCAATACTGGTGCATTCAAAAGCTAATACATTCTTAGATCAATAATAACATCTTTATAAATATTGTAATCTTAACAACATATTTACTATTTTTGTTTAGATCAAGTACTTGATATACATTAATCAAAGCGCAAATATTTATTGTTTATACATTGTGATGTTGAACAATGGTATGAATCGCCATTCGCCAATATGCATTCGTTATCATTAATCATAATAGCACTTATTGAGGTAACACTCATTTTATGCGATAGCGCGTTTGAGTCATTTTGAATAGAAAAGCCAGAAATTGGTTTCGGTTACCTTTATGCATCATCATTTCAGGCGAAAGACGTCCACTGTTAGACATAGGAATCCCCTAAGTGTAGTTCGCGTCTCGCATCCGTCGGATTCCCGTGACCCTTATCAGGTCAACGGCCCATCATCTGGGAGGCCTTCCAACACTGCGTCCTCCGGTAAGTTGTCGTCTCTCTAGAACTTATTGTCCCCATCTGTTTGGCGACTTTTGCGAGCAATATCTTGTCTTCAGGCTATGTCGGTAACCTTGGTTCTCCTGCGGATATATTCATTTCTGATATGATCTCGCAAGGAAACTACGAGCATAGGCCCTTTCCATTGCCATGCAATGCTAGCCGAACTTCGATTTGTTTTTTTAGTAAGGAATTCATCTAATAACACCTCTTTCAATTCCAATTTTTCATTTATCACCCGTCAATAATTTATGGACTTTAAAAGAGACTTTGACCCCTGAGTTTGTTTCGGTGTTTCTTCTCAGGGTAGTCAGCTAGGAAACACCGGCTTCATGTAGTTTAAATTGACAAAAAAAAATGACATGTAAAAGTGTTTTTAAAAAACCTATTTGCATAATAAATATCATTTAATCACAAAACGTAGAAAAAATCCATACGTTTCACCTTGACATTAACCGCGACGGTACCGCATCGCATTTCCGACAAGTACCGAGTTTATTCCCGTTTAGTTAACTAATTAACATGTAAATATTCAAACCGAAAGCCAACTAGTACAGTTAGCAAAATTAACGGCGTCAACGTCCGGTACACTCATTTTCTATTGCAAGACTGTTTCCGATACCTCTTCCTTTGGAAATCAACCTTAACACCTAAAACACAAGGTTTAAATCTCTTTTTGGGTCTTCTATGGGTTCTTACCATCAAGTAGGAGCTATTCTTACCATGCCATAGGGGATCTTCCCCTTCTCCCCATACAAAGGGCCATAAACAATGATTTATGTACGCGCTAAACAGTTGAAGTTAGTACCATTTTAAAACGTGCGGTTAAAACATGGCTAGGCGTTAAATCTTTCAAAGAAATGTCGTAATATAGTTCGGTGAAATTGTAATACGGAGTATAGTCGTGATGGCCCAGTGTTTAATGCCTAACCTATCATGCATGAGGTTGCGGGTTCGAAACCGAGCAAGCACCAATTTGAATTTTCAATTCATATGTACTTTTCTAATTTGATCTATGGCGCTATTAACACCCCGTGTCTCGAAAAGCACGTAAAGCCTTTGCTCCCGGTTGTCATTCGTAGATCTTAGACAGTAGTTACAGGTATCCAAGGAGTTTCTGAAAGGAACACCCGGTCCTGGAATGAAAGGCAACAAAGGAACTAGGAGTGGGTTTTAGTCAGTAAAAGTCTGACACGCCCGAGGGCGGGAGATGTCAAAAAATCTTACTATGTTACTCAGTAACTGGGTTGAGGAGGTCTGATAGGCAGACACTCCATGTAAAACTCGAGTATTCTGCATACGGTAAGACTGGACGCCGACCGAAAAGGCTTCCTGATTGTGATTCTTCTTTAACTTCCTTTATTAATTTGATTGATTTTTAATATACAACATGGCAACATAAGTTTTATAGTATTATTATGCGAAACCCGAAACACGTGTTTAATATTTTTATGTAAAGATATATATATATATATATATATATACAGTACAAAATTTCATAACTGTATAAATTTAAAAACAGTAAATTTCAATAAAAATGAAATAAAATATTAAAAGTAATAATAATAATAATAATCGGATCGGTCTATCATTACTGACCGGACTATTGTAGCCAATAAGCCGGATATAGTGGTGATAGGCCGATTAGCGCGCCGCGCAATGATAGTCGACGTCACCATTCCGCATGACGAGAATCTCGTGAAAGCTGAGAAAGAGAAACAAATCAAATATCTCGACTTAGCACACGAGGTTGTCGACATGTGGAATGTGGACTTGGCTATCATTGTGCCGAATGTTGTGACCGCCAATGGCCTTATAGCCAAAAGCTTCGATGACCATCTGTCGAAGCTGTCGTTGCGCGGTTGGATCAAGGGCCTGATACAAAAGGCAGTACTCCTCGATACGGCTCGCATTGTGAGGAGGTTCCTGTCTCTGGAGCCCTAACCACCGGTAGCTTGGACCCTGTTCCCGCCACCGGCGGACAACTATTTTTTATATTTTTAAATGTTTTTTTTTTTCATATGTTTTTTAAAGAAATATTTGAAAATGTAAACGATATGTATAAAAAATAAATAAATGGAATAATAATAAGTAAGTAGTAGTAGTTGTAGTAAAATATAATAGTAATGTTTTGTTAATTTGTCTTTTTTTGCGATTCGGAGAAATCTTGGAGACTCCGTTCGGGAATTGAACTACGAGTATTTACTCGTAGTTCAATTCCCGAACGGAGTCTAGGTACGTAGGTTTTTTTTTTCTTTTAAGGTGGGAAAATCATCTAATGACAAATCTCGCTCTTGGGTGGAGCGAGAGATAGTGTCAGACTTTTACTGACTAAAAACCCACTCCTGTTCCCTCTTTGCCTTCATCCCGGGGCCCCGGGCTTCGCTTTCACACTACCCGTGGCCCCAGTAGGCTTCGACCCTGCTGGGCCCCAACGATTTGCTGACATCACCCTGAGGCGCGCGTGGAACAATATGCGCCGTCGACGGCTTGGACTCGGTCCGGACAGTTACCGGACGGTCGGACGGCGAGCCACCCATTGCTCGCCGTCCGCAAGCCTGCGCCTACGGTGGCCGGAAATCGGGATCGGAATCCCGGCGGCGGTTGGGGCGTGAGGACCGTTGCTGTTGCCTCACGCAATCGGCCGCCTCCTTTGCTAGCATTACTGCTTCGCAGAAGGAGGCGACCGCCTGCCACCCCTCCTCACTCCGGACCATGGCCTGTACCAATGCCCGGCGCGAGAGATCACTGCCGCCGATCGCCCCCACGAGGACACGGCGTTGCTCTGCCCAAGCGGGGCACACCTCCACCGTATGCTCCACCGTGTCCTCCTAGGTACACACGGTGACTTTGATAGCGTAGCAGGGCACACTAACATGATAAATGTGTGCGTAAACGCTAGCGCGTGAAACACAACAGGTATTATCGTTGTGTGATACAAAGTAACTCGTTTCTACACTCACACTCTTGAAAAAAAAAAATAGTAGCCGTCTAAGTTACACGACTATGAAAATACAGCAAAAATTGGCTACTGTTATTAATGGCGCTGTGGCGCAATGCGTATGATACTTAACTGACGAGTAAGAGGTCCCAAGTTCGATTCCAATCGTCTGATGTAACAAAAAGTTTGCTTGTTTTTATTTTCTTTTTGATTTACCCCTGTTTTTTTTTTTTTTAATAGTAATGTTATAGTTACTCTCATAATAATTAAAATATTTTGAAAATATTGTGACAAAGAAAACTGCGATAACGATCCAACTATGTTTATTACAACTTATTAATTACATACATTAAACGGAATGGTCACAATTAACGAATCTGTTCATGATTATCTTTAATACAATATATAAAGTGAAAATATTCTAAGTCAGACAAGGATGGACGTCACTTTTTTAAGTTTTTTATTAGTGACATAAATCAACATGTTATCAAGAATGAATTATGATAGATATCGCAACTCTTGATCTCAATAACAATAACATCATGTCACATAATAACAACAACAGTATAATTACCTACAGCTTACTTCTTAGTCTTTTTTTTTTACTTATAACATATCAATCAACATGTTTTAAAAAATGAACTATGATAGGTATCGTAACTCTTGATTTCAATAACAATAACATGATAAAAACAACAACAACAAAAACAGCATACAGTAATACAGCTTTTTAAAAATATTTATAATTGGATTCAATTTAAATCAAAATTAATATCTAATTGGTGCACCTTCATTGTCGATTACTTCTTGTAACCTCGTTCTCATGCTAGCCACCAAATTTTCACACAGGTCAGTGCCGCGAAACGATTCCCACATGGATGACACTAAATTATCTAAATTACGTTTAGATCTCACATCAGATGAATCCCAGTTGAGCACCATGTGACCACATAGATTTTCTATGGGGTTCAAATCGGGACTTTTAGAGGGCCATTCAATAACAGTCAAGTTTTCTTGGACACTTAACCAGTCTTGCACCATTCGTGCGCGGTGCACCGAGCAGTTATCGTGCACGAAGTAAATATGCTCGTCCGGGTATGCCACGCGCACGGTAGGCAACATAACATTTTGCAAGATGTCCAAGTAACCTTGACTGGTATTGCGACCCCCTACCTCCACTAACTCACCGGGACCCATCGATGACATCCAGCCCCAATAACCTAACGTAATGCGACCACTAGACCTGCATGGGAGAATATTTTTCTGATGGTAACGTTCTCCATCTTTTCTCCATAATATTTTACGCCCATCCTTATCTGACTTAAAACACTTTTCATCACTAAATATAACTATGTTATTGCACCAATCAAAATCTATAAATTTTCTTGCAAACCGCATCCTTTCTTCCTTATGCAACGCCGTCAGTAAAATTTTTTTCGGCTTGCGACATTTAATTTTTGCTGCTCGTAAGTGGCGTCGAACAATTGTCATAGACACGTCGTGCATAATCGCAGTGTTTCTTGTTGTAGCAAAGCCGTCAGCGCTATACGTAGCAACAATATTTCGATGCAGTGGGTTGGCATCCGTATATGCAATTGCTTTTGGACCCGGACGTTTGGCATCGATTGTCCCTTCAGCTGTATATCTATGCACCCAAAACTGCACAGTTTTCCTCTGTAAACAATCACAAAATTACGTTAAAACCTAACAAATATCAACAATGTTAAATTATTTCGCATTATGTTAAGTTTGGATTTGTTACTTACCGGTAGCATTAGTCTCCTCGAAATTTCACTTATGGATACATTTTGTTTATATAATACTACTATCTCAGCCCTCAAAAGTGTAGACAAATGAGACATGTTAATTATTACTTGTAAAAAGTATCACTTTCCACAACGATTAATTATTTTTTGTCTCGGAGTAAGTTGTAGAACACACGATCGTGATAGGCAAAAGCGTTATGCCAGGTTAACTTATTATCCGACTCATTTCTTAGTAAATAACTAATAAAGTGGGTAGATGATAATATTCATACACTTAGTTTTTAAAGCAAATATTCTAAGTTTTAGCTTTAATAAACTTCGTTATCATTATACTACAATAAAATAGAAAATAATGTTTTGTCAATGACTAGGATCGAACTCGATACACCTTTAACGGCAAGCAAGCACTTGATAATCAGTGCTAATTTTCCATCTAATGAACGAAGCGAATTTTTTTATCTAATTCGTAGCAAACACATATACAAATATGTGTGTGTGTATATCGAGTAGTAAACGAGTTTTATTTTGTTTGCGAGTTGAGCTGGAGACATATTATTTGAATAGGTGAATTATTGTGGGATGGCACGCTCGGTTTTACTTCTGTTTGTATTGATACCCACAGCTACTTGATTATTGTGAACATTATTGCTGATTACCTACCCATATCATCAAAATTACTTTCCAAAGATTAAGTGTAAGTGTTTGATGCTAATTTAAATAACTATAATAATTTCATAAGTTTGCGAAAATAAAAAAAAAAAGTTGACAATGAAAGGATTGTCAACTATTAATAATAACGTATTGTTATATTACGTAAATGATATATATATATATTATAAAATTATTTATATTACAAGTTATATACAAAAATTTCGTTAATTAATTTCGTAAATATACATAGTTTATATGTATAAAATTACAAAAATATATTTCGAATATTTTAATTATTACGAGAATAACCATAACATTACTATTCAAAAAAAACATGAGTAAAACAAAAAGAAAATAACAGATAATTGGAATCGAACTTGGGACCTCTTACTCGTCAGTTAAGTATCATACGCATTGCGCCACAGCGCCATTAATAACAGTAGCCAATTTTTGCTGTATTTTCATAGTCGTGTAACTTAGACGGCTACTATTTTTTTTTTCAAGAGTGTGAGTGTAGAAACGAGTTACTTTGTATCACACAACGATAATACCTGTTGTGTTTCACGCGCTAGCGTTTACGCACACATTTATCATGTTAGTGTGCCCTGCTACGCTATCAAAGTCACCGTGTGTACGTAGGTAAGTTTGTACGGAATCTTCGGGGCGCGTGTCCGACTTGCACTTGCCCAGTTTTTTTAGTATGTGAAGAATTTTCTTTCGTGTTTTTTTATTGGGGTAACCTTGTCCTTGATTGGACTTTGTAAATAAATAACCCCTGTCAAAAGTTTTATTATTGTGCTACAGTTACGAATAATAAATATAAAGTAACCCAGGGGTTTACCTCGATACAATATACTCGCGATACGGCCATAGAAATTCTTTTGTTCATTTCTTGAATACTTTTAATTTACATACTTGAGGGGCAGTGGTCCACTGGTAACGACCTAAGCAGAAACTTTACTTTGTGTAATTTATTTCATCACCACTGCTCTCAAAACGGTGTAGGAAAACATGTGAGAAAACCGGCCTGTCTTAGAACTAAAAATTCGAAGACATGACATTTATCAACCTGCATGAGGTCTACGTGGTGGACTACTGCATTTACCGCCCATTCCCTTTCCTAGAGAGGAGGCCTGAGTCGCAGCCAACATTATAAGGCTGATTTTGTTATTATTACACATACTTGTTTCAAATAAATAGTTAACTGCATCAGTTTTCCAACGCAATCGATTTTTTAATGCTAGTTTTGTCACTCATTAAAAATGTAAAGAACTGTGTCTGTGTCACCTTCCATGTCTTCGATCCGTTGCGCTATATTTTTATTACAGTCTCAGGCCCCTTCTCTAGGATAGGAAATGGCCTTAAGGCCAGGTTCTACTCATTTTGAACTTTTTTAAACCTCAGGAAATCCACAAATATAAAAGAGATCACCAGTACCATGAAAAATTATTTTATTAAAATTGACTATATGACCAACCCAGCAAAACTCAAAACATGATATAAATTAGATGGCTAGATAAAAAAAAAATCGCGAATCTGACCCTAACTTACAATTTCAAAAGTATGTCTACGAGATGACGTCGCGGAAATATTTGAAAGTTACCAAAAATAATAAAGCTTGTTTTTTAATAGGGTCTGGCAAACACAAAAATCTTGAATAGTTATTGTTTTTTTTTTTAATAAAAATAAAATCGCTGTTACGGTGCCTCGAAATGGGCGAAATTATTACAAAGTACTCAGTGACTACAACCGGCTCTTAATGTGTTACATGTCTTAGAATTTTTGGTTCTAGGACATGCCGGTTTCCTCATGACGATGTTTTTCTTTATCGTTTTGAGAGTACTGATGATGAAATAATTACATTAGGTAGGTAAAACACATGCCGAGGTTTGAACTCGTAAGTCGAGGCCGTCACCCTTGGGCCACAATTGCTCAGTCGCTTATGTCATACCGTAAAACAATTGTGTTACATAAACGAATAATTCTTAGGCCTATCAGGTCGTTGGTAACACAATTAACGATACTACAACATGCAAACTAACCAAATGCTCCAATCTCAGTCAATTTGGCAATTTGATTCGATTTGGTTCATTAGACCTAGATTGCTCTGCTTTCGTATGGCAATGATCAAGAATTTTTGTATAGAAACCTGGTAATTGTAGTGTGCTTAATTTATTGTGATTTAAACGCCTTTTGTTTGGAACGGCAATTTATTTAATGGCATCATTGTATTTCGCATCACGACCTACTGTCCTCGGACGCGTAACTTTATAGACATGACTTACAAAACTATGAAACTGACGACGAAGCGGCAGCGTGCGTCGTGTCGCGTCTATGAAGCTACGCGCTAAGTTAAGCTTCACGCAGGCGTACACCAAGCGTATAATGACGAATACGCGTCTATGAAGCTAAGCGCCCGTGGATAGTAGGCCTTAATGTAAACACGCTGACTGACAAACAATGTTATGTTTATTTTGTCAGTAAGTTTGTTCCTATGATAAATAATGGTATTAAATATTAGAATGTTAATTGGTTTAAGAAAGACATCCACTGCTGGACGCTGGTTAGGCTGCTGGTCTTTTGTCGCCACAAAGACCAGTCATGTGCGTTTTAATGTCCCTCACCAGGTCATTGATCCCCCTTATGGGAGTCTTCTGGTACGCGATCGCCACTCCAGAACCTCCAGTCTCTATCCTCTACATCAATTTTGATGCTATTTTCGAAAATGGTTTTTTTTTAGTGTTATTTGTTGTTTAGTATAAAAAAAAACAGGAAAGTATCCAATTAATACAAAACTTCTTTGAAATTCTTCCACGAAAGTGTAAATTCTCCCACAATACTAGTAACCAATAGCGTTTTATCGCTTTTCCCCTTCCTGCTTGCATCCTGCTTCAAAGCATCGTTAACAAGAACGAATCCATAATATCCAAGTTTCCAGTATCCGACGAAATAAAACTGAAACTGCTAACTATCTAGTAACCAGGTAAATTGTCGGACAATACATTTGACTTGCCAAGCAGCCATAATCATAAGGAAATGTATTGACAACAGTAATGTCAACTGTTTTATGAGCTGAGAAGGAAAGACGTGGACGTTTCTGCACGTTTGCTAGTTATATATTAAGAAGTATTCACAGAATGTTTTGTAGGTACTGGCCCGGTTCTATGTCGACTTCACGACCAACGGAGCCACAGCGATTTTATTTTTATAAAAAAAAACCTAACTAAGTATTATTTTTTTTTTTTTGTTTTTGCCAGACCCTTTAAAAAAAAAACAAGCTTTATTATTTTATGTAACTTTCAAATATTTCCGTGGCGTAATCTCGTAGACATACACGTTTGAAATCGTAAGTTAGGGTCAGATTCGTGATTCTTTTTTTTATCGAGCCAACTAATTTGTCATGTTTTAATTTTTACCCAGCGGTTGGTCATATTATTATGGTCAATTTTAATAAAATAGTTTTTCATAGTATTCTACTTTTTTTTAAAATTGTGAATTTCCAGAGGTTCAAAAAAGTTCAAAATTAGTGTAACCTCGCCTTAAATTCAGGTCGAGTTTGAAATGAAACGTTTTGCTGAGGAAAATAGAAAATACAGAACTGAGGGCTAAAATAAATTGTACTATATCCTTACATAATTATAAAACAAAGTCCCTAACCGCGTCTGTGTGTCTGTTCGCAATAAACTCTACAATTACTGAACGGATTTTCATGCAGTTCTCACTATTAGGCAGAGTGATACATGAGCAAGATTTAATTGTATAATAAGTGTATATTATAGTAGTGGAAAGAAGAGAATTTCAAAGATTTTTAACATTCGTGCAAAGCTGGAATGACACAATTAATGTTGTTGAATTGGCAAAAAGACTACTCGGTTTTTTTCAAATTTTTGATATAGGGATTCATCAAGTATCTCCTCTCGCTCTGGGTAAAACGAGACATCAGACTTTTACTGACTAAAACCTACTTGAGTTCCTTCAGTTGCCCTTTGCATTAGCGGAACATTTTGAAATATCATAGGAAATCTTAAGATAAAAATATTTTCTTCGACCCCTTTGCTGACAGGTAGGTACCTACCTAATATTTTTTAATGGTCATCAATAAAATAGAGTGAATAATGATTCCCATAAATCTTTTGATGCGAACATATTAAAATAAAAACTATAAATATCGTTACCACATGAGAAGCTTTCTCTGACTATCCATGTGGTCTCCATCGGAAGTGAATCTCCTTTTACAGAGCTATAGATCTCGGATATAATCTGTTCTTGACATTGGCTATTTTCGTCGTCAGGAAATGGAGTCACTTAACTTTAGAACAAACAATAGGAATAGGTGTAGGGAATAATCAGGATATTATTATACCAGCAGACCTAAAACGAAAAAGGCAACTGAAGGAACATAGGTGTTTTTTTTTATGTGGGCAAATCATCTTATGACAAATCCCGCTCTTGGGCGGGGCGCGAAATAGTGTCAGACTTTTACTGACTAAAAACCCACTCCCGTTCCTTCTTTGCCTTCGTCCCAGGGCCCCGGGTTTCACTTTCACACTACCCGTGGCCCCAGTAGGCTTCGACCCTGTTGGGCCCCTACGATTTGCTGACATCTCCTTGAGGCGCGCGTGGAACAGTACGCGCCGTCGACGACTTGGGCTTGGTCCGGACGGTTACCAGACAATCGGACGGCGAGCCACCCATTGCTCGCCGTCCGCAAGCCCGCGCCCACGTTGGCCGGAAATCGGGATCGGAATCCCGGCGGCGGTTGGGGCTTGAGGACCGTTGCCTCACGCGATCGGCCGCCTCCTTTGCATTAATGCTTCGCAGAAGGAGGCGACCGCCTGCCACTCCTCCTCGCTCCTGACCATGGCCTGTACCAAGGCCCGCCGCGAGAGATCGCCGCCGCCGATGTAGGTACACATTGCGTTTCTTTCCAAGTATTTCCCAAGTATTGTCGCCACACAGTCTGCTGCATGCGTGCCTAATGTCCGATACGTTTTACTTATGCATACTCTTGGTATATGCTTAAGTAGATGGGTTCTATTTTTAGACAGCGTAAGTAGTATGCAAATCGATTAGTTGAGTTTTCTATTTACTTTTCGTAAGTTACTGAGTCACTTGTGTTTTCTTCTTGATTTGTTACTTTATAGTATTAGCACACACTCGAACTTGGTACGATGGATTTGGTCCGTCCGTACCAAGTTAAGGTCCAGCGTAAGCTAACACTAATTGGTATTAACATGCACTCGAACTCAGTACGACGGACCAAATTTACGCCGAGTCAATCTCGACTTAGGTAGGGACGGACCAAATCCGTCATACCAAGTTCGACTGTCTGTCAACACCATTTGAAAGACTAGACATTATTTCGCTATTATAGTCTGAAAGATACTGAACACAATTTTTTGTTGCAGTTATTGTGTGTCTGGTTGAGTTCATTCATAGTTTCTTTATGGAATTTTCATTGGCAGTCTTGTTCCACTCCCTGCGTTCCACAGAAAATAGCACGTAAGGGAAGAGTCCCTTTGGGCTTCAGGGTTGTGTGAAAAAGTAATAGCACTCCTGGAACCCAAGGGGTAACTGAACGCCCCCCACACGGCGCGGGAGGAGTCATTTGAAAATACCCCAACATCAAAAAAAAAAGACTGCTGCACGTGTAATTTTTCCTGTGGTGTCTTGTCCTTTGTCAAAATAAAAACAAGGTTATATTGTTCTGAGATTAGGCTTCTTTTTTGAGATGGGAAATCATCAAATAACTCCTTCTGCTCCAGTTGGAGCGAGAGTTGTGTTCCAGTGTTCTTTCAGTTGTTCTTTGCGTTCTAGGGCCGTGGTAACTCTTTCGAACAATTGAGATTACGCCTACTACTGGGATTTACACAGCAAATCATCCATATATTTTACTTTATTAAAGTCTAAAGCAACGTCTTCATCATAACTATAAGCATCACCAATGTGCTTGCCTAATGATTCGAACATTCAAGCTTCATGACCTTAATTTTTCCCTTAAACTCTCAACATTTTTAACGATACACACGGGAAATTACGGGACATTTCATTTTGTTAGCACACCTCATGGGATTTCCCACTAGACACCTATGTTCTACATAAACAAGCCAACAGAGAAGTACTTTCAACAAAAATCAATACATCAACGGATGCGAGTACATCTGTGCGTCAGACTGAACGCGTGCACAGGAATAAATAATATACAGAGATCTAACTATGAAGTGTATGATATAAAGGAGATCACGTAGCGACGATGTGGAAGCCGTAAGTGATATGTAAGACTGGTTATAAGATGGCGTACGTCGCAGTAAGATAGATGAAATCTTAATTTGAATATACCTAGGAATATTGCTATATATACCGTAATACAGTTACATCAAAGCGGTTCATAACTGTCTTACTAGGAATATCTATATTATATATTTTTTTTTAGATGGGCAATCCTCAAATGACTTCTCACGTGGAGCAAGAGGGCATGTCAGACTTTTACTGACTAAATTAAACTTTACGTCCTAGGGCCTAACTCTTTCAAATATACTCGCAGCCTTAGCAGAAATGTTATGAATCATAGTTATGTATGATGTAGATACAAAATAGTAAAATTATTGTAAAAGCGTAGCGTCCCTCGCGGTCATGTCCGCATACTCAATTTGGCATGTTATCGCAGCGAGATAGCTACTACGTAGATATTGCAAGTCTCGTTGGCGTTTGATTACTTGTAGACACTACTTGTAGCCAATCCACGACCCCACGACAATGTCACGATCCAATAAGGAAGCTAAACTAACCTAGCTAGTGTGATAGACGCGATGCCATGTAGGTAGGTGCTATGGTAGGAAGACAACCGCATTTACTCTCAACCTTTCGCCTCTGTTGTGTTATCTATTCCATGTCAGCGAGTGAAGTGGGGTGTTATTATGATGGCCAGCTGACAAGCCTGACATAAACCCATCAGCGACGTTTGATAAATGTTGAGTGGTTTGTGCTGGACTTGATTACGTTGTGACCGCGATACTTAGCACGTTATTTTGAGGCTGTAGTCCGCGAGTTATCAGGATTATTCAGGAAGTTGTTTCACATACTGATAGCAGTTATAACTGATCTTTGAAATAACATAAATGTGTAGATTTAGCCCCCCTAGCCAAATTACGACCGTTTCGTTTCGATTCTCTTGCGCAGAACGCCTAGAGTAGCTCCGATTCCTTTGTTCTGATGTCATCCCAACGCTCAGTCACGTGGTCAGAATCGGAGGCGTGACCTACTGGAGGCATTCGATGCAAGAGAATCGAAACAAAACGGTCGTAACTTGGCTAGGGGGGCAGGAGTATTTTATAAAAGCTGTGTACTCGAAAATGCGACAGTGGATTCGAGTCCAGTGCAAATTGGTGGATATCACTTGTCTTTGAATTTTTCGTTCTAAGACATGCCGGTTTCTTCACGATGTTTTCCTTCACCGTTTTGAGAGCAGTGGTGATGAAATAAATTACGCAAAGTAATGCGCCTGGCTGGGTTTAAGCTCGCGACCACTCGTAAGTCGGGGCCGTTACCACTAGGCCACCACTGCTTACTGGTAAAAAAAACTGGCAAAGTGCGAGTCGGACTCGCACATGTAGGGTTTTGTATATTAAAATCGATAAAAAAGTCACATTTGTTGTAGGCTCCCATACAACAAATGTGATTTTTACACTTAAATATTTATTTTATTTTCGTTGTTATTGCAACGGCAACAGTAATGTACCAGTAACGTCATCTGTGAAAACAACGGTCTGGCTATCACGGTTCATGAGATACAGCCTAGTGACAGACAGACAGACAGACGAACACTGCAGTCTTAGTAGAACGGTCTCGTTTTTCCTCTTGTGTACTGAACCCTTAAAATCATGAATTGAAAATAAAAAATGATTTTGGATAATATTGTGCGATTCCTGTGTGCCTGAGATAATGTTAATTTATTGTACAAATGCAATGTTCTTATTAGATCACTTATAACTTGGCCAGTTATTGACGTGTGAGATGCGATTTGAACTGAAAATTTTGTTTACATAACAACTTCTGATTCACAATTCCGGGCAATGGCCCCTTCCCTACAAATCTTCCATTATATTATCTAGTCTGACGAACGTGCTATTTCTAAAACAACATTAACTCATAGCTCGAAATAAGTTGCATTGAGTCATTAGTGATTCCCCTAATTTTCACCCCTTAAAACGCAACATGCACGACAATCTCGGAAAAACCCACGAAACTTCGGGAAAACACGTGATATAATAAGCCCCCATTCCTTTTTGACAGTGGAAAATCAATAAATAACTTCTCTCGGGTGAAGCGAGAGGGACTGTCAGACTTATATTGACTAAAACCAGGGGCCGAGGTGACTCTTTCATACCAATTTCGCAACCTTGGTAGGCAACAGCCCTAACGGTTCCTACCAATTAAGCCTCCTTATTTAATCATCATCATTTTTCCGCCCAACATTAGACCCCGCCATCCCCTTCGTGGTTATTTTTTTATAAACCACACAGAAGTAGGGCGGGGCTCCGTCAACCAAGCCCACCATCAACCATGCATAGAATATTTTAAGGTTTGGCTAGGTCTATTCGCTCGGTTCGCTCGCATTTAAATTTTATGTCTAATAATCATTATGGCGTTTAAATATTATGTTTGATAATTTTTATGGCACTTAAAAATATGAAAAACAATACGTATGGCACTCGTATCTTATGTTATCTAAGTTTCGGGCAATTAACTAACAGTATGTCATGTCTTTTAGGGCAAACAAAACATTCGGGCAAATGAAATTCGGGAATATGATGATTATGGTATATAATCTTCGGGTAAACAATAGACGGTTGTCTATTGTTTACCTCATCCATGCTCAGTAACTAGGAACTCGAGATAACATAACATTCTCGTCATTCGTCTCTTACACGTGGTCTATGAGGACATATGCCAGGTAAAAAGTATAGTACAAATACAGCACAACGTAAAATTGTATGCTAGCGACATTACCACCACCTCAGACAAATTAATAAAAAAGTGGCTGTGACATACGGACGGACAGACAGACAGACATGACGAATCTATAAGGGTTCCGTTTTTTGCCAGGGCTACGGACCTTAAAAACACATTTAAAATATGGCATCAGAAAAGTATTCTGCGTTTATTTATTTATTAAAACTTCATGCAACACAAAGTTACAAAGGCGGACTTAATGCCTTAGGCATTCTCTACCAGCCAACCAAGGGTAGTGAAGAGAAAACATGGCAGGTGCATAAAAAAAAAGATTATCAAGAAAACAGCGGTACAAATCGTCGACTAGCAACGCGCCCAAAATACTAGTTGACTTTTTATCATATTAAATCCAGAGTGTGTATCCGTAAAATTAATTCAGACTCCAACATGAAACTTTCATTTAATAATTACCTTCCATAATGTATAATCTAATCACTTTTTCATTCAGTAATCCACATAGGTTTATTACGAAAGAAACCGCATCGGATTGCGAACTATGAAGACTGACAAGTAAATAGAAATTGAATAGAAACTTGATCTAGACATTCTAGATGCCATCAATATCTCTACGACATTAATCTTAAGATAAATGTTTGAAGTATCTTACTGATAAATTCCAATAGACTTGGGATCTTCTGAAGATTGTATTTGTTGACTTAGCCTTCATTTTACAAATTGGTGTCTTCATTCTTTCAAACGATTAAGACGGTATTGGATCACGCCTTTATAGCTTAATTATTTTTATTTTAAATAAATTACCTAAATACCCTAAACCCTGAAAATTACCTAAACCCTGTTCGCTAAAGTTTATCTTATCTATGCTAAATCAATGCGATAAAGACTTGACCCACCCCTAATTTTTAGGTGGGAAATCATCAAATAACTTTTCCCGCTCTGGGTGGAGCGAGAGTAAGTATCAGACTTACTAATTAAAACCCACCGTGTTCCTTGAGTTGCCCTTTGCTTTTCAGGAGCTGGATAACTTTTTCGAACAAGCCCGCTACCCTGACTTGATAATGACCCTGCTGTATTCAGAGATATTCCCTTAACTCTTCAACACTCTCAATGATTATTCCATATTATTTGGTCCCAGCTCAACATGATTAGATTATTTCATGAGTTTACTCTTAATTATTATCGCTGTGCTCTCAGGATTGTCTAATAAGACAAATCCTGCAATTGGTATTTGTCTAAAATACTGATAGAAATAACTAGCTTACAAATATTCGCTTCCGTACCATCTCAATCAGGATTTCCACTCCATGAACCAGAATACAAATATAAACAGACAAAATAACGAAGTTAAACTCTTAACCCGACCAGAAAAATAACCGCTCGAAGATAAATCTTATCTAAAACCAACGTTAAGATTATCTGAACGCGATGAGAAGTAGGTCACTCGGTTAGATGACACAATGTTTGGTGTATCTTTAGACTGTCGTTGAGACGATTATGCAATTATGTCACAGAATAATGCAGAAGATCAGTTCCGTGCAATCAACAGCATAGCCAACAACAACCAACAACAGTTGGCAAAAGCCAACTAGACGAAGCCCACTAAGGCTGATGCCTACTAGGGCTGATGCCTACTAGGGCTGATGCCTACTAGGGCTGATTCCTACTAGGGCTGATGTCTACTAGGGCTGATGTCTACTAGGGCTGATGCCTACTAGGGCTGATGTCTACTAGGGCTGATGTCTACTAGGGCTGATGTCTACTAGGGCTGATGTCTACTAGGGCTGATGCCTACTAGGGCTGATGTCTACTAGGGCTGATGTCTACTAGGGCTGATGTCTACTAGGGCTGATGTCTACTAGGGCTGATATCTACTAGGGCTGATGCCTACTAGGGCTGATGCCTACTAGGGCTGATGTCAACTAGGGCTGATGCCTACTAGGGTTGATGTCTACTAGGGCTGATGCCTACTAGGGCTGATGTCTACTAGGGCTGATGTCTACTAGGGCTGATGTCTACTAGGGCTGATGTCTACTAGGGCTGATGCCTACTAGGGCTGATGTCTACTAGGGCTGATGTCTACTAGGGCTGATGCCTACTAGGGCTGATGTCTACTAGGGCTGATGTCTACTAGGGCTGATGCCTACTAGGGCTGATGTCTACTAGGGCTGATGTCTACTAGGGCTGATGCCTACTAGGGCTGATGTCTACTAGGGCTGATGCCTACTAGGGCTGATGTCTACTAGGGCTGATGCCTACTAGGGCACGTGTCACTAAAAAAGGCTTTTACCAACTATTTTAGGCTAGGCTTAGTCTGACTAGATACAGCAAAAGTATTTTACATGGAGTGACTGTCCACTGCAACAAGTTACTGACACATTTCTGGCTTCGGGCAACCCGTAACTCATCAAAGTTATACAAATATCAACGGGAACCAACGGCTTAACATGTTTTCCGAGCACGGAAGAGTCTTGGTTCTTGAGGTTCGTTCAAAACAAAGATTGAAAACATACGCACACAGACACATTTTACGTACAGCTACATGCGCGTCCATGTGTGCGTGCCTGTTTTCACTTGTAGTATGGACCTTCTGTATTCTGCTATTCTTTGGACATGTCATCGTAACTGTGTTTACATCGGACAATGTTAATTGATTCTACAGAAGTGTGGTATTAGGTGCTTGAATAGGGTTTACGTCACTCGTTATGTGGTCATTATTGATCTAGAGATTGGTGATGTCAATTGCTATATTTTATATATACGAAGAAGCTATAAATACTAAAATGGTGTTAGGTAAAGTTTATTGGCAATTTGTAAAGTTTGTCATTTTTATGAGTTTTAGTAATATACTTTTAAATACCCTATCGAAGTCCACTTCTAGACATTTGGTCATCTTCATAAGCTGTGCTTTAAAAGTCGTGGGTGCATACAGCTGGAGGACGTCCCACCCTTCACCTCCCTATAAGGAGTCTTCACTCCAGGACTCGTTTATTCCCAAGACCATCAGTCTATCGACAGTCTTCGCCAGCAGCGGGCTAGCGATGTCTGTCAATTTACTAATGGACTGATGAAGTCAAGGAACACAGACGGGTTTTAGTAAATCAAACACTCACTCTAGCTTCACCCAGAGCGGGAGTAGTGCAGTAACAATATGTAAATGAAAACTTTTCAAATGTAACATTAAAAACATAAGGATAACACATCTACATCACGGATCAAATTTGGTATAGATAAGCTAGCGATGTCTGTGAATGCCACCTCAGTTTGCTAACTCTTCAAGCTATGATGGAACATAGTTCTTTTTTTTTATAGGCCTGCTTGATAAAACTCTAATAGCTGACAAATTTTCTCAAATTGACTGAACAGAGAATTTGGGTCATGGTTATAGGGTACTTACCATGACCTTAATTCACGTTACCATAGTAAACTAAGTACCTACCGACTACCAACCTATTCAAGTTCAAACATAATCCAGTTAACGCTATTGAGGTATATTGTGGAACATTGAATACATCGCTAACGATGTTTTATTTCGGAAAATTTTCATTAGTTTTTCAAAACATCTGTTTAAATATTATTCGAGGCTGATACTGCCCTTGGAAGTCAAAAAGTAACTCAATCAAAGTAGGTTTCGAGAAATGCATGCTGGCTGCAAAGTTAACTTCCCGTCCAATTATAATTTAGATGCCTTCAAGGCTAGAGTGACTAGGCTCTGCGCGTGCGATTCACCATCAACGATTGTATCACTGCTTACCATCAGGTGGGATCGCAGTCAAGCATTACCTAGTATATATTATTTTAAAAAAAATCCCTCTTCATGTGTTTAAAAATAGCTTCCCAGGGCTTCCCCCTGCGTGGAAATATCATAAAAAGTATCAACAAGACAATCCTTGTCGAGGTCCAATATCCATCTTCAATTTCATTTCGTTTTTAGTCGTATTTTTAACCGACTTCAAAAAGGAGGAGGTTATTTCGAAACAAATTGCAGAGTTACTTTCATCGTCATATTCCTGCCCTTGTCCCGTGTTATTTGGGGTCGGCGCAATACTACCTAAATGTTTTTCCCTTCAATTCTGTCCTGTCACTCGACATGCTATCACTAACTTCTCATCCAACCATCCATCCAGCCATCTTTTCTTTGGTCTCCCTCCCCATCCATTTACTTATTTACTTAGAGTTACTTTCTCATTTATAAAATAAAGTAGATAAGCATAAATAGGGTTTTTCGACGACACTGGCTGTGTAGCCCTATTCTGTTCCTTGACAATTATCCCTTCCACTACATTAGAAATGTTTCTAACTTATTTAATATCAAACGGATTTAAAAAATCCCTTCTATATGAGATTTTAGATAAAGTTACCTTAAGAACAATCGAATTAACTACCCAATTGTTTTCTCTTAAAAACAAAACAATTATTCATCTTCACAACTACCTACACATACTGAATTGTACACAAGAAAAGATACTGTTATCGCAGAAAATATGTTTATAGCTCCTATAACAATATTTATGTTCAGTCAACTTGCGTTATTGTGGTGATACGGTACGCAAAATGGTGAGTTGTTTTGAAGTTATTTCTGTGAATATAAAATGCGCCCACGCTTGATCTGTGAGTGAAGGAAAACTTGTTGTGATACTCTACTTTTGTGTGTGTTTGTGTTTGTTACATATTTGAATGTTTGGCTCACGGGTAGATTTTTTTATAATCCTTTTACTAACTGCATTTGTTCTATCGTTCCTCAGTCAGCGGCTTCGCCCGCAAATTATCTCAAGGGAACATACATCCGAGATAAAAAGTATTCTATGTTCTATTCTAGGACATTGTCTACCTGTGTACCATATACTATCCAGTCCACTCTGTCAACTTAAGTGAAGTTAGGGTACCAACAAATTGTAAGAGGATTCCATCAACTACATACAGTACGGTCGAAATATCTTGACCACTCTAAACTCCGAAAAATTGTCAGAGACCCGAACGCGTAAAAACACTAGTGACCATACATTAGTGATGCAACGGAAGTGTCTTTACAGAAGCGAAAACAAAAACAGATGTCAAAAAAGATCTTTGTAGATGCGGAAGCGAAAACGGAAGCGGAAGTGTTAATACTATGAAGAAAAAGGAAAATTTTATTTTTTAAATCAACAGAATGTTTACGTCGTAATCACTTCACGAGGCGCGATGATGCGCAGAATAAACCAAAAAAATACAATAATAAAGAAACTCGTTGCGACACGTTTGTGTACCGCACCGGCCTCCCCCCGCGCCTCTTCCGATGTGTCCAGTCGTCCACACGCCCCCCACTGCCGCGCTCCTCGCTGTATTCTTTCGTTTAGAGTTCTGTTATAAATTTTGCGGAAGCGGAAACGAAACTGAAAAAGCTTGCGGAACTTCTGCAGAAGCGGAAGCAGAGTTCTGTTGCAACACTACCGTACATGATACATATATTATTTCACAACAAACGTTTTAATCATACAAGTCGTATAACCTATCCTATTGTACCACTTGACTGTAGTCCAGCATAATACAGCCGACCTGCATTGTGAGAACATAGCCTTCCTAACTACGATTTTGCATGGCGTACGCCGTTGAATTCGCCATTCGGAATAAACTCATTTCCTTTATACAGAAGTTTTTAAACTTGTATGTTTTCAGCTGAATCATTACAATTTCCCTTGAGGGCATTTGCATTTTGTAATTTCATTTTTGCTGTGACTTTAGTAACCTCGGTACCTGTGTATTTGGGTTTTTATTACTTTATGTATTGTGTAAGCAGGCGGCGATGCTTCCGCTTGTGAAAATCAATATATGAGTGAAGAAATTGGTGACTTTTGTTAGTTTTGGGTATTGTGATTTTCATGCTGGTTAGTGTCAATTTTTTATAGAACTTGTGAGATGTCAGTCTTCAACCGTTGCGGTTTTCCAAAAGTTTGTCAGTTTCAAAATTAATTAAGATATAATAATTTCAAAATACAAATCGGAAGTTAAGGACAGTAGGTTAAATATATTGAAGGCCACGGGTAGTGTGAAAGTGAAACCCGACTGGGGTCAAGGGCTGGTTTCTGAAAGGAAAACTCGGCCCTGGGACTAAGACAAAGAAGGAACAGGAGTGGGATTTTAGTCAGTAAAAGTGGGACACTATCTCCCGCTCCGCCCAAGAGCGCGATTTGTCATTAGATGATTTTCCCACCTAATAAAAAAAAAATGTTATATATTTTATTTCGTTGTAGGTATCTTAAAACACCGACGTGTGTTTGAAGACGATCCATGGAAAATCTATCCAATGGAAAAAAGAGTATGAACTAAGGAGGTCCAGAGTTGTATGATTGTTCGAAAAAGACGCGGCCCTGGAAAGCAAAGAGTAACCGAAGGAACACCTGTGGGTTTTAGTCGGTAAAATTTAACATTCATTTTCCTGTCCAATTACAATTTGGGTGTTTTCTTGGCTAGAGTGAATAGGCTCCTCCTAAACTAGTGCCGCCTCACCATCGACGATAGCATCACTGCTTACCAATCAGGTGGGATTGCAGACAAAAAACCTAGAGCAAGACTAATTATTTTTAAGGTGATCTAAATTAAAAAAAAATATGGAGAAATGATACTAATTGTTTATCTACTAATCCTAGATATCCCTCGGTAGGTACGGTCATGAACAGAAAGCAGCTCGTACATCAGCCATGGTCATTAACATTGACTGCAGTAAATCTTTTCTCTTGTTTAGTCATGGTCATGGGTGAGTTGTTTTGACATTTACATGATGTGATCAATTGATTTACATATTCTCAGTGATTGCCATGCATGACTTTCTTTGATATCTTTAATCAATCATTAGTGACTGTCGCAATTCACTGCTAGGCCACTCTCTATCTATATATTAGCATATCTATGAGCAGTGGTGGCCGAATGGTAACGGCCCCGACTTACGAGTTGTAGCTTGCGGGTTCAAACCCAGCCAGGCGCATTACTTTGCGTAATTTATTTCATCACCACTGCCCTCAAAACGGTGAAGGAAAACATCGTGAGGAAACCGGCATGTCCTAGAACCAAAAATTCGAAGACGTGTGACATCCACCAACCCGCACTGGGCCCGCGTGGTGGATTACGGCCCATTCCCTCTCCTAGAGAGGAGGCCTGAGTCCCAACAGTGGGAACATTGTAAGGCCGACTATGCTATACTATGCCACTCTCTATCTCCGTCACGTTGCGTCAATAATATGAACACCTGAGGCCCTACCATGATATCTTAACTCGATCCATTTGACGACCTAAACTAAACTGTTAAAGGGATGGAGCTATATAGGGTGTATAGCTGGATCCCTATTTCTCACTCGCACGACTGACATTTTAACGTCGTGGTAAGGTCTCTGCTTCTCCGTCTGCATCGCTGTGAAACGGCGTGTACCTGAAAAGTAAAAGGTTGCGTCGCTACGAATCTATTCAGCAGTGCGCGGACTCACATTTCGTCGCACATATCCCTCATACGCAGGCTTCGCACAAATTTCTTTCCCGCATCATCATCATTTCAGCCGAAAGACATCCACTGCTGGACATAGACCTCCCCCAAGCGTCTCCACAACGACTGATCCTGTGCGTCTCGCATTCACCGCATTCCCGCGACTCTCACCAGGTCGTCGGTCCACCTTGTAGGTGGCCATCCAACGCTGCGTTCCCCGGTGCGCGGTCGACACTCTAGAACCTTTCGGCCCCATCGACCATCCGTTCTACGAGCAATGTGCCCTGCCCACTGCCACTTTAATTTGGCAATTTCCCGCATCACTCGCACACATAACGCTTTTTGCACGGAAAATGCCTAGTTATGCTAATAATTTTCCAGCAGATCTGCGCTAAACCTGTATAGGAAAATGAAGAGATCCCATTTTTCCTTGCGCATGGCCTCACTAGCTGCCATAACTAGTGGAATCATCAATCACGGTAGTATACAAAACATAGTTTTCTGATCCATGGTTTCCACTCAAGGTTTTGCTGCTCTTACAGCCATCGGTCCATTAACAGACACGGCTGGATCACATACCCTATCTCGTTATGTTATTCCAGTTATCTTCCAAGATTTTTAATTTTTTTGAGTGCAAAGAAGGCTGTTTATAAAAATAAACAATAAGTTTCTAAACCACTTTATCTACATTCCATTGGCCTTAGTTTTGTGACCTTTACAAAGATATTTATATTATATTATGTGTATATTATATATATGATATTTATAGCTTTGAACATTTATTAATTCGAAGTAAAAAAAAAACCGGCCAAGTGCACGTCGGATTCGCGCACTGAGGGTTCCGTACAAACTTACGTATGAAAACTGTTTAATTCCCGAACTGACTTACGAAGATTTAGCCAAATCGCAAAAAAGTTTTTTTTTTCTGACGTACCTACAAAATTAAAGTTTTCAGATATTTTTCTATACTTGTGCTATGAGACCTTGCTTCATGCCAAATTTCAGGATTCTAGGTCAACGGGAAGTACCCTATGAATTTTGATTTCCTTGAGATTGTCAAAATATACGTTTTTTTACGACATAAACGGCGGTATTATTTTTTTTTTTTAACTCAGAAGTTTAATTTTTTCACAGCTTCAAGGGACTGCAGACCTGAGTATATGGTTTTAATTTCGACTTATCTCTTCGCGTTCCCGAGATAAAGGGTCTTGACAGACAGACAGACAAACAGACAGACGGTGGAAGAACAAAGTGATCCTATAAGGGTTCCGCTTCTTCCTTTTGAAGTACGGAACCCTAAAGATATATTAATTACTAAAAAAAAGTTAAATTTATAAAACTGCCTCTACCTGTTTGAGTGCCTTAGAAGTGGCTATCACTATTACTTTCATTAGCTGCTAGTCAATCCATTAATGGATACTTAACATTTCTTCAACCAGCTTTTGCACACAGGAGATAATTTATTTCTGATTCCTGATTTCGTTAGCCTTTTTCTGACAGACTAACATGGCAGGCATGTCTAACTGCATAGCTGTAAGGCTAGAAGCACATTGGATAAGATTACTTTCCTTCCAGCATAAACATACAACTTACGAATTGAGTGCGAATAGTCGCACACTAGAGAAAAATTGATAACTGTGTAGAAATAGACAAAGCAAATGTACACATTGCCCCAGAATTGTGATATTCTAGAAAAGACCGAACAATCGCTTCATCTCTCTCACACCTCATCTCTTTTCTGCTCGTATACGTCTGGATAACGGAACGGAAACGGTCAGTCCATTATTTTTATCCGTCTGCCCCAGAAGTAAGGTAATTATTTTATGTAGGTATGTGCTCAGAAAGAAAAATCCTCCCACAAACAAGATCAGAGGCGGATCGTGGAACCGTTGGGCTCTGGGCTAACACTACTTGGGAGCAAAATAAGTTTATATTTCTCCTGAAGTGTACTCGCAAATGTCGTCCTAATGGAACTAGAAACCTTCAACTGATCATGAGTTACTATAGCTAACTTGAAAGTATTTAAATATACTTCGTCTTGCAGTTTTCTCTAAGATATTGCCCTATGCGATAAAACCGCCGATTGTACACTTTATTAATAGCAATATCAATGACTGCTTCCATAATTAAACAGTAGTACTCTATATGTTTAAAAAAAAGGTTTGTCAAATAGATTAACCCGCAATGTAGATTGTTTTTAATGAGGACTAGGGGCCCCTTATATCCCCGGGGCCCTGGGCTGCAGCCCATTTAGCCATTAAGTAGATCCGGCCATGCACAAGATGGAATGACGATCTTGTAAGGGTCGCGGGAATCCGATGGATGCGAGATGCACATACGACACTTAGGGAAAGTTTATATCCATCAGTACCTACACGTCTTTGGGTTGAAATAGAGATAATGTGCTCAGCTAAAGTAAGTACAAACTAACGATTTTTTTTATTACCACGGCCTGACGGTGCGAGAGAGTCCACATAACTACGTTCCACCCTCGGGATTTTTCGCACATTGTCGTGCATATGCGCATCCAATGTGCGGTCGTCCTAATCCTATATGTAGTGCTTGCGGTGAAAGCGATCAATAAACTCAGTAACGCGATATTCTCCGGGTTTTCCTTTTAGTAAAGCAAACATTGCGTCACCAGCTGCTCAGATGAGTATAGTTATAATTATAGTGTTGTTGTGGCTATGCAGTTACGAATAACGAGCGTTATTTTTATCGTTATTTTGTTTGTTGAGATACTTTGCTGCGATTTTTATTTGGATAGACAGTTTCCTGAGTTTTTAAGATGTTCTTTCGTTGATCTGTTTTTTGAGGTTGGAAATCACACTAATATTATAAAGGCGAAGGTTTGTGAGTGAGCGTTTGTTACTTCTTCATGCTTCAACGGCTGAACGGATTAGGATGAAAAGCTGTCATAGTGTTAGCTGTAAGAGCTATATTTCACCGGGACACCAAGTCGACGCTAACAACAAAATGTATACAGCTCTATAGAGATTTACTCACCTGGTGTCAGTTTGGTTGCGCAACCAATTTGGCGGCGCGACCAACTCGGATGCGTGCATTTAAGGTCCATTTTGATATTGTCTCAGTGTGGTGTAGCGACTCTGGTGTCTGTATGTTGTCTACTTTGGTAGCTTACGGACACCATGGCGGCGCAACTGGTCGTGCCGCCATGGTGTCCCGGTGCTTATAGTTCATCAAAAAAACTGAAGGTCAGTTTTCCTTTAAGCGTAAATTTCGGAACCTGAAGTCCTCTCAACCTTAATTCGGTCTTCGTCATAATTGTTATATTTCAAGTTCTCTTAATTATAATGATTTAATATTTATCATAGTATTTATTAGAATATAATTTTAGCATTTATATACATTTGTATTTTATTATTATATGCACCTTAATTGAACCATACTTCTTTCTATTTGAAATATCTATTATTTATTTGTTGTGCACACCTACTACTGTGTTGTCTTTTTTAACCCAAAGGTTGACTGGTAGAGAATGCCTTGTTGTATTAAGCCAACCCATGTACTAATACTCTTTATGAAGTTTAAATAAATAAAAGCACTACGTGGAAATGATTTTCATCTTTTCCTTGATGTTGGTGAACTTAACTCTTAGATTTCTAAGAGTTTTTTTTTTCAAATGACTTTTATATTTAGCGTATACTTTCCCACTGCTGGTCCTCCCCCAACTTCTTCCAGTATTCTTTTCTCGAACCAGCCCTTGCAATAGACGTCTAGATTTTCGCCTTCAATACCCAGTTCGGCCTCGGCGGGGCGTCGTCCATCCTCAGGCACTCACGTTGTGGAGACTCCTGCTCCAGTCAGTGTCCATGCGGCTGACGTGACGCACCAACCCCGCTAATAATCTCATTTTAACCTGGCAGCCTTTTTTCCTACGACAACTTATTCAAATTATTTATAACAAATAAATTATTATCAATTTCTAAACAAACGTATGTTAACGAACTTATTTGTTTAATTCAAATGTACAGTTGGTTATCTCAATTCTATACATATAACTGATTTCCGTTTCTAGCGGATACCATTAGTAGTTTCTTTTTATACTTGCAAGTACCTACGCAAGATCTTGGGAGTACGATTACTAGCAGTTTCACATTATTATGCTATTCCCAGCGTGTAAATTTCCCTGTGCTGAGGCCCTGGCACTAGCACTTAACGACCTAAACTGATCTGTTAAAAGGATGGAGCTATGTAGGGTGTATACTGTACAGCTGCAACCCTCTTTTTCGCTCACACTTTAGTCATTTTAACATATCATGGTTAGGCCCCAGAGCAAAGACCTTAACTCATTCGTTCAGATGGGAAGGCTATTTACCACTACGCTTGCTCACTTCATGATGGCAATTGGATATTTGCCTGTACTTATTTTTGTACAATATTTTATATTAAACAACAACTAACACTGAAAATACATGTTTTTTCTGAAAACCGCATCAAAATTGATTATTAAATGAAGCAGCAATTAGTATTCCAAATATTGGTTTGAGGAATAGTGGGGGCGTGGTGGGAATATCTCTTTTGAGCACACGTAACCTGATGGCGGTGACGTCACATTTCAGTATGTGCATCCTTATACTGTCACTAGACAGTTTCCCCTTCCACCAGATTTAAAAGATTGACCAAATTTGAAAATTTCTTTCAATTTACGATTTCGAATAACGTATTTTTTTTTATACAAAACAACAAAAAAATTGAGTCAAGTACTTACTCAATTACAGACTCGTAGCAGATTTCCAAATTTGATATTTAGGGATAAGAACGTGTTGAACAATTTTTATTTTGACTTGGGAAATCATCAAATGGCCCACTCTGGGTGGGGTGAGAGGGAGTGTCATACTAAAACGCAACAGTTCCTTCAGTTGCCGTTTGTGTTCCAAGGTCGTGGTAACTTTTTCGAACAATCTCGTAGTCCATGTTTGATAAGTTTTCATACTAACTTAGTTACAATTTAAAAAACACAAAAAAAAAAATTTAACCACCCAAACGAACATATTTTAAATGCACAATTAGTATTTTTGTAGTAGAAAATAGGAATTAAGTTGAAGAACAATTAAATACTATCGTTTTAAAATGATGAAAATAAAAGTGCTAGTGTGAAGATGGGAATTCACCCAATGACTGGTCCCGGTCTATCGTGTCAGACTTTTACTTACTAAAACCACACCTATGTATTTTCTTTGCCTAGCTTTCCAGGGCCACGGGGTACTACTTAGGTAGTTTGTAGGTCTTTATTAAGGTGGTACTAAAATGGCCTTCAAAACTGCGATAAGTAGTAACTACTTAAGATTGATATGACTGATATTATTCTCGTAAAAACGTTTAATGTTTATACGGTTCTTGATAACCACGCATACACCATAGTTTGTTATGTTTAACTAAACGATAACCTTTATCTAGCAAGTGGATTTGAGTTATAACTAGGCAATAAAACTGACTAATTGGCTATGGCTATGAATCTGAAACTGTTACGGTAAATTCTGGCGTTCCTCAAGGATCTATTTTAGGACCTTTTCTTTTTATTATAATACTAGCTTCTGCCAGCGGCTTCGCCCGCGTCAAAAAAGGTTTTCATCATACAAACTTTGGACCCCCGTTTCATCCCCTTAGGGGGTGAATTTTGAAAAATCCTCTCTTAGTGCTCGCCTACATCATAAAAGGAAGTATTGTGCAAAATTTCAAGTTTCTAGACCCAGTAGTTTTGGCTGTGCGTTGATATGTCAGTCAGTCAGTTTCTCCCTTTATATATATAGATATAAATGACGTTAAATCATGTTTTGTTAATGCTCGTTTCTTAATGTACGCAGATGACATAAAAATATATAAGTCTTGCAAAAATATCCAAGATTGCCAACTCCTCCAAGACAATCTTACTAGACTTGATGCCTAGTGTAAAGTGAACAAGCTTTTTCTCAGTATCCCTAAATGCCATAGGATACCATTCACTAAGAATAAGAATAAAATTAATTTTACTTACAGTATTAATAATCAACACTTAAATGTTAAATGAGATATGTATGTTGCGGGAAACGTGTCACTATTAATGAAAAGTACTAAATGTTCTCTAATGTTTAACTAACTGTGCCCTGTCTGTGTACATAACTTGATCTAATATGTAGGGAACTACTGAATAATATGCGGAAGACCCAGCGTCTGAAAGCCTCCCACAAGGTGGACCGATGATCTGGTGAGAGTCGCGGGAATCTGACGGATGCCAGATATACAGCACCGATCGTTGTGGCCACACTTGGGAGACTTATGTTCAACAGTGGACGTCTTTCAACTGAAATGATGATGACCGAAATAAAACCAGACTAAGCAGAACTAACGGAGAGAGAGGTTACGTAGAGGATTATAGAATATGTTCTAAGTTTGTAAGATGATATGGCTTTTTGGTTAAAATAGGGCGAGTACCGGCTGTACTATGTTTAGTATATTTTGTTTTATTCTTTTATTATCAATATATTATTATCTTATTTGTCTCTGTGTTCCGTGAGTGTGTCCGTGGCATCACCTGTCACCAGGCCCTATCAGAATACCAACGCTGCGTTATTTTTACTTTTTAGTATAATATCGCAGCATATGCTGAGATAGGAGCCTTTTTGGCCTCGCACTGGTCTTTTATTTAATATTGTTTTCTATTATTATTTTTAAGTTAAGTATTTATAGATTAAGTAGTTACTTTTTATTTTATCGTTGTTTGTCCTGTGCGAGTCTCAAATAAATGTTTTCTTTTTTTCTTTCTTTCTTTCTTTCTGTGTCTTTGAGATGACTGATGGCTGATTGAGTTGTTTGAAGAAGAAGACATGATGTGCCGACCCAGACCAGTATTTAAGGGGTAAAAATTTTATGACAAAGAAAAGTCTTTGACATTATTCAAAATTGTTTACCCGATTGAATCCGCTGACACAAATCAACACAATACCTATCACAAAAATAGATCGACCTAATTTCCACCTTGCTAACAAAAGGGGTAAACGCTAAATAGAGTTATTACACCTTTCAAAGTTTCCGTGAGCACAGAGTGCTCAGGCTTCGCATGTGTCTTTAATTAATTACTTTTTATAGCTGACGTCATTATTACGTCACGACACGCTTTGAAAAATAACAGCTCGCGTTTAAGTAGGACTCGTGTGGTGAGGGTTCCGTATGTTATCTATTGGTATACCGTGTTTAATAAGAACAAACTTGGCAAGACAGTTAAATGGCATCTATTCACATACATTTCAACTGCAAATTGAAGAGATCTACGATTTAATAGACCATCATAAACATATTATTTTAAGAATTATTTTCTGTACTTGTACTCGACTGCTCCAGAGGTGTGAGATGTTTGTATGTCTATTTCTTTGGCACGCCCTGTAGCTTTAAAAACTTACAGGTTGTAGCTATCAGAAAACACAGAATAAGATAAAAGGTTACTTTAAAGCACGCGTGTTCTTTCGTCAATCACCGCTTATCATCAGGTGAGATAGTGGTCAAGCACGAACGATAAATAATATAGGTTTTTAAATATTTTAAATTTAAACACTTACACAACACTAGTCACTTTACCATCATAATTAAGTAATTAATTAAAACGTAAACTAATAAACCTCGAATTCAAAGATCATTGATACGTTATTCGTCCATGTTTGGACCACAGAAGTTTATACATATAATGTGTACCAAATTTCAACTGAAACAGTCCTGTAGATTTATCTGACGAACTTACATACATACATACGAGTGATTCTATAAAAAGAGCTCCGGTTTTTCATTTGTGGTTACGGAACCCTAAAGAATTTCCATATTAGGTACCTATTATACTTAACGGTAACAATATCATTGTTTGCAATATAGGTTCGTATATTTACGCACAATGAAAGAAAAGTTGATTAAATGGGCGGACGTTTGTATGTTTATTAAATGGCTGGTCGGTCGTGTAGACAGACTTTGTTAATTATAATGCGGGCGATGGAGGCTAGCCGCAAAGCTGGCAAAAGTTGTCGGAGCGAGGGTTTTAAATGAGCTTTTCGTTTTAAGTATAGCGGTTGACGACAGATGGGGGATGAGGATGATGAAATACAAGCCGAGACAAATCCGTGGCAACGTTTCAGACGCCATTTTTTTCACCTTTCAAGATAGTGTTGAAATGTCTTGTTAAAAAGAATAGAATAGAATATAGTATTTATTCGTTGCAAGCAATACAATACAATGGGCAACAATACAAATACGAAAAAAAGGACTGAATGACTTGTCTTGTGACTGATTTTTGTCTAGATTGCTCTCAATATAAGCTAAGTTTTATCAATCAGACTGGTACTTATCACATAATAGCGACCAGCCCCAGCTTCGTACGGGTGTTTATTTTATCTCCTAGCCCTTAATGACCCATTGCTGGGCAAAGGCCTCCCCTAAATCCTTCCAAACAGTCTTCTTACGCACAATCTCCAATTAGCCCTAGCGGTACGCATCCTGATCATCCCGCCACCTGATCCCCTCACGGGTGTAAGATTTTTTTTAAATTTTCGGCTTTTCTCTTCTGTTATAATACACCATTAAATTCCTTATTAATCACTCAGTCTATTGGTGATGAACATATCCGTTCAGTAGTTACTCTTTTTTTTTTTGCTGTGGGAAAATCACCTAATGACAAATCTCGCTCTTGGGCGGAGCAGGAGATAATGTTAGACTTTACTGACTAATAACCCAGTCCCGTTCCTTCGTTAACTTTCGTATCAGGGCCGAGACTTCCTTTCAGAATCAGACCCTTGGCCCCAGTAGGCTTCGACCCTGCTGGGCCCTTACAGTTGCTGACATCTCCTTGAGGCGCGCGTGGAACAATACGCACCGTCGACGACTTAGGCTCGGTCCGGACGGTTACCGGACGATCGTATGGCGAGCTACCCATTGCTAGTAGTTACCTATTGAGTTTATCGCAAACTGACAGGCAGACGCGGTGGGGGATTTCGTTTTATAATAATTATGTAAAGATTAGGTTTTACACAATCTAGGGTCTTACTATGACGAGTTAAAATGTCAAGCTTGTGAACGAGAAAGAGGGAGGATGGAGCTATATATTCAATTCAATTCAATATCTTTATTGTGGAGCATAGGTTTGTACATAATACAGGTCTTAAATAATTAAATAGATCAGCTACGTCCCGCCCTTAGGGCATACAATAGTTAAATAGGTACATTATTTTTAAAAATTATTAATATTTGGCATAAAAATAAAAAGATAAAGCCAAACGAAACGAATTAAGGTAGGTATACATCAGTAGGCTGAACACATCATGACTGAGAAGATATACCCAATATAGCTCCATCCCTTTAACAGTTCAGTTTAGATCGTCAAATGGATCGCGTTTAGAGCTCGTGGTAGCCCTCTGGTAAACTTCCTAATGTTTTCTATACTGCAAAATTACTTTTACACATCACGCCTCATGAATACAAAGTGTTGGGCGTATCTCAGAGCTCAATCGCTCAACTATGACTGAATGGTTATACAAATTATATGTTCTTATAGGAAACATGCCCGTTCCTGGAATGCTGTACCTGCTTGTGGTCAGCTGCTATTTTGCATTGGTTATCAAAGGACTGATTTTTGTCTAGAGCTTTCGAATAACGTAATTAGAGACACAATAGAAAGACAATGAGAGAGCGTACGCCGGCGTTCGCTTGTGGTCTAATGAATTAATAGCAATGGGCACAATGGCAGCATATTGCTTGCAGAACAGATGGTCTATGAGCCCAAAAGGTTCTGGGGTGGCGACCTCGTACCGGCAGACACAGCGTTGATAGGCCTCCCACAAGGTGGACAGATGTCCGGGTGAGAAGTAGCGGATTCAGACCATAATGGACCAAAGGTTTTGATTATAAAAAACTTATTACAAAAAAAAATACAACCGACTTCAATATAAAAAAAAAAAACACTAAAAAGTGCAAAGTAACTTTACATTGGAGTCGGTTGTATTTTTTTATTTTACATTTTTTAGTCATGGTACCACCACTAATAATTACCCCTCAGCCAAACTTAAATGCCTTATAGCCAGAGTGCATCTAATGACAATTCTATTAGTCCCAAACACGGTTAGCTAAATTACATTAATTTATTACAGAGTTTCGGTGCCTACCTTCTGGCTTCATCATCAGATCAGTTCGATATATCCCCTCCTCCTCTTCTTTCAGTCCGTCATTGACTACACGTATAAACAAAGCAATTTTGCTTGTAACGACAGTTCTGCTGTGATCCTATTCATTTCATTTATTTATTATTAATACAAAAGAATACAGGATAGTCTAAGTTAAATAGCAACCAAAAATCACTAAGGATTAATCCATCTCAACATCGAAACTATACAAAATTAGTTTTTTATTTATTTGTATAAAATTTAAAAAAATAAACTTTAGGTCCGCAAACAAGTAAAAAAACATTCTTAATTATTACATAAGTAATATAGCTTAAGTTTGCATTTTATTTTTTTGTGCTATGAGGAGTTCTGTTCGATATCTTCGTGATTAGATCATAACAATATTTCTTGGGGACCAACTTGGAAGCATAACCTTTCAATAAAAAAAAAATATTTACAAAATCGGTCCACAATTGACCGACAAATCGGTGAACATACATAATAAAATACATTCAACCGAACATAAAACCTCCTTCTTTTTGAAGTCGGTTAAAAAGTAGCCATTACGATAACGGCTGTCGAGCGAAGAAAAAGTGACATTACGGCAGCATTTGTTGTCAACTAGCTTCGGCCAAAGGCTTCGCCAGCATGAAAGTATACAATATTATCCTAAGGGAATATTCTCTCAGAATAAATTCATTCAGTCGTTTAAAAGTGAACGAATAACATTATATCAAATGGCACATAGCGGTATATACACAAAAAAAAAGAATTCTAAAGTTTATCTTTACAAGCTAAACTGAATGCGATATTGTAGTTACCTTCATCATCATCTTCCTGCCCTTATCCCGTGTTATTTAAGGTCGGTGCAACACGTTTTCTTCTTCCATTCTGCCCTGTCACTCGTCATGCTATCACTAACTCCCTTTTCTTTCATATCACTCTACACAATCCATCCATATTTTCTTTGGCCCCTCTCTCCCTCTCCACCCATCCAGATGTATACTCATAACTCTTTTAGTAACATGCGTTTCATCCCTCCTCTTTACATGACCATACCAAGACAAACGATTCCCTTTCAACTTTTCAGTCACTGGCGCCACTTTCAAACTTCCTCTAATATACTCATTTCTCACGTTAACTATTCACACACCACACATCCATCTTAACATTCTCATTGCAGGTCCCTTATTTTATAATTTAAATGCTACCTTAAATAGTGCCACTGTTTATACCGTAGCTAATTCATGTAGCTCTATTCTAGCGATTGAACTCGAAGCACAACAGAGTGCATAATGCAAGTTTGTTTTACATTAGCACGATTGACGTAATGACGTTCGGTGCTCCGATTGGCCCACTTAAAGTTATTAACCAATCAGAAAGCCAAACGCGGTAAACTAAAACGACTCGCACTCAGCGCACAGAATATGTCTACGTCGTCATGATAAAGTCGTCATCGTTTTCATTAGTGGAACACATAAAACGTAAGATTTTATGGTTAAAATAAAATGCTGTTTCCGTCGTTAAAATACTTAACTAAAGTAGTTTCAGTGTAATTTACAGTGGTTACACAATAGGTGTTTCCTTGAACCATTCGTTAGTTTGACGTAAAATCAATTATGGTTTTACATATATATTGACCATGAAACTATGTTAGTGTAGATGAAACACTGTACAATGGCCGTCTTAAGGCGTATAGTCCCTTTAACATCTGGCCAGGAAGACAGCGTTGCAAGGCCTCCTCCCATAAGGTGGACCGATGACCCGGTGAGAGTCGCGAAAATCCGATGAATGCAAGACATACAGGACCGGTCGTTGTGTCTTCTTCTTTGCTCTGTTCTCTTCCTGTAACGCGGGGTCGCCTATCTCAATCTTTCAATGCCATTCAGTTCAGTAGTAAGCATCATCATCAGTAAGGCAAAGCTTTGGCATAGGTACAAAATTCGGATATTAGTCATCCAGGTAATGTGCGGTCTACCTCTCGCTCTCTTTTTTGTAAACATGGAAAGGCACCTTTTCACGATATAGTCATACGTTCTGCGTATAAATGTCCATCAAATACTCTGTGCATAACATGTCCGTCCTTAACGTAAACTCATATTGACTAACTGCCACAAAAACTAATATGCAAATACAACAGTTATTTACTTAGCAAAAACATAATGCTCATTATGTAATGACTCGTTAGCAATTACAATGATCATTGTAGTAACCGTAACAGTTCAATGTCATTTAATAGAAAGAAACTGTTTTGTTGACTGGGAAAGTTATTTCCAAGATGGCGCCGTCTCAGTTTCGCGCGTTTTTCTCGCAACCCGGTTTTTCTGGCTCTTACACTGTTACAGTAATGGGAAAAAGTTTTTTATGCTCCTATTGATTTGATTTTAAATCGATAATGAATCAATTTAAGTGTCCATTCTGTCTTTAAAAGTCACACAGGATTGACAAATGACTTATCTTTTTCTCTTTTCATTCTATAGCATTTAATTTTCTAAACTGTTAAGGCCTATTATCCCCCTTTCGATATACGTTTCCATCTCTGATTTCACTGAACTCAGACTCTCATTTATTGTTGTGTGTAAAACAATTTTCCTAGAAAGTGTTTTCATTAAACGAACTAGCGTCCCATGACTCAGGATTGCAATCAGACTAATCATTATTCTGTCCTTAATTGCTAGAAAGAACTCGATTTAGAAATACTTCCCGTCGTGTAGCCAGTTACCCTAATCTCCGTTCTTGTTTTGACTATAAACGAACTCACAAATCCAGTTAACCACAATATTTTGGAAACGGTAATAAACTACTCACAAAATTTTAAGCAATCGACGTCAATTCATTTGCCGCGATTATTTCAGTCTATCGTTTGAACTTCTTTACTGTTTTCTGCTATATTATCTGCACATCTTTTATCGCTTTCTATTTGATGTAAAAACATATAGTTATATACGCAACGTAAAGCGAGGGGACGACCACCTTCTATTTTCGGTATCACATTTTCAGTTTCAGTCGGTCTCGCGTACGGCGCGCCGGTCGCCATTCTCGGCGTAACAGAACATAAAACGCGAATTATTACCGTTTCTGCTTGCTTATTGGTCAGTTTAGTAATCGAAATTTGAAAAATGACGGTTGACACTACTCCTAAGTCGGTTTTTAGTATCAATATAAAAGTGAGTCTCATTTTTATTTTGGTTTCAAGAATTTCCGCACATCCTTGTTCGGGTTATATTTTAAGTACTGGAACTTGAATGTCTCTGTGTGATATTCATAGGACGTCAAGTTAGTCTGACTAGAATTTGCAATGAACTTCCTTTTGTATGACAGTGCATATTATGCCGTTATTTCTCCATGCATTGCTGCTTAAAATATCTTGGGGTTTTCATTTCTAATTCCTTTGTTTAGAACATGACTGGCTAACTTTGGAATGTTATTGCTAAAGATTTTTAATTTCTTTTTCGTCTCGTCTTTTACACTTGTTGTACTTCGCATTTTCTTTATCTAATTTCTTACTTTAAGAGTTACAACCTTCGGTAAATACTGAGAACGAGACTTGGCATGTACCTTGTTAGAACCTTAACACGGATTAGTAATATTTGAACAAGATAACACATGTAGGTCTAGAAGTACTTATTTGTTATACCAACAAAAGGTTATCTTCAATTGTTTTATCATCTTAATAAATAATTTAGCAACCTTCACAGTTATCCCGTATGGTTTTAATGGCTATAGCTTTTATTCTGCATATGAAAAGATTGAAACCCTTCTAAATTTTTGATTATTCTTTTGTATTAAATCGCTATTGAGCTACGAATCGGGGATGAACTGTCATCTTGCCACACACGACGTATCATGGATTTATGGCGCCAATAGTAATATTCTTAGGGTTTATATCCGTATAAATAAATAATATGATCGGTTTGAAGATGAATTATAGTCAGACTGGGCGGGTTGTATAGGGAAACCGGCTGCTATTTATTATTCAGAGCTGTCTAACACTCTCATTCATAGCCATTATTAATATCAATATTAATAAATTGACTTACGATTTTAGGATGCAAAGTAACGTTTCCAACTCATTAGAAAGGATAAAGAAATGCTTTTAATTTTGTAGCAGTCTGAATTGTTGTTTACAAGATTTTTTGGTCTTTCCAGAGCTCGCAAAACCGCCTGCTAATCAAAAATGGCCGCGTCGTCAACGATGATGGCATGGAAGACTTGGATGTCTACATTGAAGATGGCATCATCAAGTAAGTTATTACCATCTGTATTCAACAGTATTTTATTCAATTCAAGATATTTTATTTCACATAGACCTTAATCAGCATTTATAAAATATCAGAAGCTACTGCACGGATCCAATTGGTCGTTTACTATGTAGAAAACCGGTAAAAAACCACTCCATATTCTTGAAAGTCGTTTCTGTAATCAGATATTGGAAATTGGTTTTCTTGACTTTACAATCACTTCATACATGGGCGTGGGGAAGGAAAAATATATCTGCAATATATCCTGATATCTGCAATATGCAATGGATGCAACTTGCAAAGTTTCTTGGCATCTCTACCTAGCCAACCTGCCTGCTGCATACTTTATTGCAATAACATGTTACTACACATTTTCTGAAGGCTTGTTAAACTCTTTATTGCCAATTTGTGTACCTATAGTTTGATGATTTCATCGTTTTCCCATCAAGTGATAAGAATGAGCTTCCGCTGTTCATTCAAACACATTAGGCAGACATGATCTAAATACAATACGAGTTAAACATGTTAGACTTGTTAGAATTGACAGGTTGCAGGCCTAGCTTACGCACATCATTGGGTAACCCATTTCCCGATTTAGCTTTTCTATCTTCCGTGGAAAGGAAGTCGACTATAAATCTCAATTTCTCTGCTTTTTTTAATTATACATTTGTAAAACTTTCTATTAATCTTCTTTTTAATAAATTTAGTCTCATTAATTGATTTTAATTTAACCAAATATCTTTTTCTCTTCTCTTTTTTATATTTTATATTAGAAAAAGATATTTAGTCTGTGAATTCGTCTATTCCTACAAAACTGTCTACTTGATTTATTTTGATGCAGTTTTCGCCATCATTAATATGAATATTGTCTTGATGAAGATGATTCATTATTCATAATTAAATATTATCCGACCGGACCTAGAAAGCGCCACTAGACTTAACATAAATCTATCCTATAACTTCCGTTTTGAATCAGTGTACGAAACAGGATTACTTGCGTCTCGCATTCCCCCAAGACGGTGCGTCGTATCGATCTTGTGGGCTCTCCCATCTTGGCAGACGGCGACGGATGTATATGTATGTATATCGTCTATGCAGGATGGAAGCGTTTAGTATCAACAGGCGGTTGCTTTGACAATATTGAAAAACTAAGATTTCAATGTTCACTAAGAAGTCGAGGGTCAAATATTGGCCTTAACTCGGGTAAATTTTTAAGACAAGATGCTACGCAAGGCGAAAACATAACTAGAAAAGAAATAGGGAAATGTGACAGAGAAAGATCCAGGTATGATCTTGTGTTCAATCTGAAACTAAATTAACAAAATAAACTTTTATTTCCAACAGTAAATTTCATCCACAATTTCATTGTTCTATAAACTAATGTACATAACGAAGCTCTAAGTAACATTGATGGAACGGAACTGCGGACGGACGGTGTCGACCTTTTTTCGCCACGACACTGCAAATAACCCTTTGCGGGTTGGCGGTATGACTTTTTCTGCTTTATCGACCGATACTGTATTTATAGCTTTGGCAGTATGTGCTAAATGTACCTGAACATTATCCATAGTAGCTTTTGCATTGATGATCACGGGTTTATTCGATTCGGATTTAGAAGGCTTAGACACTAATACTGCCGTCCTAATTAAAAAGAGCACAAGTAACATTTCTTTATCGATTTTTTTTAATACATATTCGGAATCAGAAACAAATTCTGTTTCCGAATTTAAATTTAACACAATTTCGAAAAAAAAAATGTTTGTTTTGCCCTTTTTAATTACGACTGCAAAATAGGTTTTCAACGGCAGTTGTTAAAAAATCATCAGCCAATATCTTTACATCACCCAAGGCCTCTAAATCACGGTCGATGAAGCAATGAAAAACTTCTTTAATGGCAATCAATCATGCAAATTCAGAAGGAAACATGCGACGGTCTATAAGTAAAAGTGGGTATACGTAATCACGATCAGATAATTTTTCACTTTCGTTACTATACATCGGCGTGTAACTTGTTTACGTTAACACGCGAACGTAGTTGTGTCGATCAGAATGGGTTCTTGGAATAGTATTTATTTATTGTTTTGGTTTGGTTTGGTTGGGTATTATGGTTACATGAGGTCAGTCTAAAGATTGATTTTACGATAGGATAACCTATATGAGTTTACAGGCCCTCTTCTGAATTTTCTTTCTTGACGATTTCTCTTTATCTACTTGGTGGACATCCCATACACACAAAGCGTTTTGAGAAGAGAATGTGTTCCCAAAAGATACAGCTATGGAATGGAATTCCCTGCCGGAGTCTTTCCTGGTAGCTACAACCTGGGGTTCTTTAAGTTTAGAGTGATTAGGTTACTTCCAGGTAAGCATAGTCCATCGTTAACCACATCATCGCTCATCATCAGGTGAGATATTGGTCAAATACCAGTCTTTCAATAGTAAAAAGAAATCTGAAAGCTTTTGGACTGGATCTACTGTCTACAGTACATTAGACGTACATATATTTCGAATCAACAGTCGCATCTGTTATGCATTGATCTTTAATGTTTAAGTTATCAATAGGTACATGTGCTACTTCCTTCCTGCACCCTAGTACAATATGCTGTCACGATATGTAGCTTGATCGATTTGATGAAAGCGATTTTATGGTTACAAGTGCATTTCGAAATAAGAGCGCTTAATCATCTCCTAATTGAGTGCTTAACTCATTAGTTTCCAGAATTAACATTATCAAAAGTCGCAAATAGAAAGAATTTTTCAAAATTAAGAATGGAAAGCAGTAACAGAAAAATTTTGCACAAACTGAAATGTGACTCACTGACGTTAGGTTACGAGCGTTCAAAGGAGATGGCGAGATGTTCCCACCTCGCGCCCATTCTTCCTCATTCCAATACATATAATTTGCTAATTGCTTCGTCCTTTAATAACTAATTTTGATAAATTTCTAAAAAGGATTTCATTTTAGTGATATTTGTTCCTTGGTATAAAATATTATACAATTATGAACACAGGAAAGTACTACACATCAAAACAAAATTAGAATTTTGATTTGTGAATTGTTTACCCGGAGCACTAAATAAAAAAATCTATTTTTACTCCAAGCCCGGGCAGCGATGCCAATATGAAGCTAGGTCGTTAACACGAGCACTCCCAAGAAGCCTTGAACGACAAATGACAATATACGGTCAAGGTTATAAGCCCGATAAAGATAAATATCCTTTTTATTTATTGATGATAACCTCGTTTTATGATATCAGTTAGAGTTTATAAATAGCAACCTGTGAACTTTGTAGTGTTTTGGGTTTTGATACATTTAATAGTGTTAAAAGTTAAAACTAAAACGCGGTCACTAACAATGATCCTCATAAACCGTAACATAGCCCGAAGAATCGCCAACCTAGGTGGCAGTAGGCTGGAAATATTGGTCACAGAACAGATGGCCGATGGGGTCGGCAGGTTCTGGAGTGACGACTGCGTACCGGAAGATAGGTGAACAGATGACCTGATGATGGTCGCATTTCGGGGAGGCCTATGTCCAACTGTGGACGTTTTTCTGCTAAAATGATGATGTTGATGTTTGTGTTGCTGGCGGGTGTTTCTAGAACGATTGGGAACTGGTGTATTTTGTTGTTCTTAATTTTTTCTTCATTGTGCTGAATGATATTATCAGCTTGTTCTTTTCCGACTCATCACCTTCCTGACCTTATTTGCATCTTCATTTCTCTTATGTCAACCGTCACACTATCATTCCTACTTATGATATGGAGGACTTGAATCATTCAAAATTCTTGCTTTCAGCGTAATTAATCGTAGGTAAATGTTCTGTTGAATTACTTCAGCTTGTTCTTTTCCGACTTATCATATTCCTGACCTTGGATATTCCTGATCTTCTATTCTCTTCTGTCAAACGTCACGCGATCATTCTTAAGATCGATATGGAGGACTACTTCAACATGCTTGCTTTCATCGTAGTTTATCGTCGTAATTATATGCACAGTATGGTTTGAAATTTATATGGTTTTATTCAGCCTCTATAGTTTGGTTAGCTACTATCGGATGCAGTGGTGTTTTAAAGGACATGCATGGCATTTTATAAAGATTGTTTAAATTTTTAGATCGCCTTTTTTTTTCTTCAGTCATCCTGCCCTGTCGCCTTTTCTTTCATATCATTTCTCATACAATCCATCCATCTTTTCTTTGGTCTCTCCATCCATCCACATGTATAGATACTCACTTTTTTGAGTTTTAAAGCCATTAATTCGCCCACTCTGTGTGGATCGAGAGAGTGTCAGACTTTTACTGACGAAAAACCCACTTGTGTTCCTTCAGTAGCCCTCCGCGCTCCAGGGCCTCGGTTGCTCTTTCAAATACTGCAGCCTCATCTGGTGTCATACTTCCCCAAACACTTTCATTTCAAAGGAAATATAAAGAAAGATTATTCTTAGAAACGCATCCTTGCCAGTAATCTTATCTACAACTACCCACTTCAAGCCACTTCGCAAGGTACTTACCCTCGCTCACGATAGCACGATCATACATGCACCGACTGTTATGGTCGTTACGCGCGAGCGCAGCTCCTAAGCGATGGGATGATAACCTGTCGTTACGCGAATGTTTTTTTTTTTATCTTGTATTGGTTATTTATTTATGCTTGTGATTGCACGCACTGCTTCAAAGAGAACCGCTTTGAGAATAGCTCCCCTTGTGGTTTCTCAGCGTGCGTGTCTTGACGAGGTACTTGATCGACATAGGTACATGATGGAGTTTTTAGTGCTTACACAACGACCTCACAGTCACTAGACGCCTCGTGCTTGAACTAGCGCACCAAAACAATTCTGTCAACTAGCCGAGGTACGGGGAGCGGGGTACTACGATTTGATTAGTACGGAGGAACGGGATACTGCGTTCTGATTGGTCGAGATATCAGATCTATAATCATATGTGTTGACAGACATACTTTGCCTGTTATTAGACGTCTAGTGACTGTAAGGTCTATCTTTTTTTATTTTAAGCATGCTGTTTCCTATCTAGGGTTGTGTTTCATAATTTTTATGTAGGTATCATGAGAGGGAGGCCAAAGAAATGATGGATGGATTGTGTGAGGAGTGATATGAGAAAGGAAAGTGAGTAAAAGATAGCGTGACAGGTGATAGGACATAATGGAAGAAAAAATGTTTCACCCCGACCCCAAGTAAGGTGGTACAAGTGCAGGAAGATGATTATGAATAAAAATAAACTAAATAGTGCTTTTTCTGGTCTGCAATGCAGAGTATCTTGACCATCATTTAACTGCAACGACTCCTTCACGGTTGGACATAAGTCTCCTCAACATTCCCCATAGCCCATAGCGAAAGGTCTTGCTTTCTTTTTCCACTATCACCAATTCCCTGCGACTGTCACCAGGTCCTCATTTAACTATCAATTCTTCGGTTTCATTCCTTCTAAAAAGAATAGGTAATGGTAAGACCGATTTAGTTTTTGGATAATTATTTAAATTTGAAATCTGCCTCACTTAAAAGTAACTGTGTAACTTAAATGTTTTTTTTTTTAATATTCCACAACCATCACACAACGCCGTCTAGTCTCAAGCTAAGCAAAGCTTGTGTTATGAGTACTAGACAACTGATAAATATACTTATATATTCCTAAATACATACATATTATAGATAAATTACACCCAGACACAGAACAAATGATTGTGCTCATCACACAAATATTTGTCCTGGGTGGGAATCGAATGAATCCCACGACCTCCAGCTTAGCAGTCAGGGCCACTAACCACTAGACCAACAGGCCAGTCCGTCAGTCAGTCAGTTTGCGAATGGTATTTGCCCAACTCAGTAACTAATAGAAAAACCACTCGAAACCTAGACGTACGTGGGTAGTAAACATCTTCACACATCGCTTGCCACTAGCCACAGTTAATAATATTGCCACAGTATTGCCACCCACATAAAACATAGTATAGTAGTACAAACCGGGTCACCGACAGTTACAAGTACTTCGAAACTTAATGGCGGCTCGAAACACGTAGCCGAGTTAGTGTCAGCCGGCATAGGGAGAAATAGAATCACCAAACTTAACTGAGTCGATGGGGCCAAAAAGGTTCTGGATTGGCGATCGCGTACCGGAAGATGCAGCGTTAGAAGTCCTCCCACAAGGTGGACAGATGACCTGAATCACAAGAATCTGATGGAATGTCATCGTTCCAGTTCTTGCTGGAACAATATGCCTGCTGCGGTCTTCCTGTTCGATTAAAATTTGGGCTCTTAATAAAACTAGTGCGCTTCATCATCAAAGATTGCATCACTTCTTACCATCGGGTGGGATCGCAGTCAAGCACTAGTTTATTTCAATTAAAAAAGAATCTGACTGATACGAAACGCACAGAAACGGCGACTCTTGGAGAAGACCTATGTCCAGCAATTGATGTCTTTCGGCTGAAATGATGATGAGGGGTGAAGAGTGGGGTACTGCGCAGTGAAAAGCGAACTTTAGAACCGCCATTATGTTTAAAACGACCTGTATATGTATACTGCTTGCCACTTACACATTAGCTATGGTTAAACAATGCATTTCCACGACACTTCGCAGCGGGAAGTGGACCACTTATAAGCTGGTTTCCTGTCTGGACAAAAACGGGCACAAGAAAATAATTACTTGGGATTCCTGCTGTAATAACCTATGGCGAGAGGTTGAAGCCTTGGAAATAAAGTGGAGTACTTCCTGGTAAAAGTTTCCCCTTTTCCTCGTGGGGTAAAACAACGTACCTACTGCAATCTTATTCGATAAGGGGGACGTTCTGTATTTTTAACCACAAATCAATTTATCAATTAAATTTCTAAATCTTTTTATTTCACATAGGCCTAAATGACCACTATGATCTCTTCCAGGCAACCTGGAATGGACAGTAATTGCGTGGACAAGAAATGGGGCTGTCATTGGTGTGACAAAACCAGTATTAGCATCGCATAAGATAGTCGGCCTTATAGTGTTCCCACTGTTGGGACTCAGGCCTCCTCTCTAGGAGAGGGAATGGGCCGTAATCCACCACGCGGGCCCAGTGCGGGTTTGTTAATGTCACATTGGTTTTGGTTCTAGAACACGCCCGTTTCCTCACGATGTTTTCCTTCACTATTTTGAGAGCAGTGGTGATGAAATAAATTACACAAAGTAATGCGCCTGGCTGGGATTGAACCCGCAACCTGAAACTCTTAAGTCGGGGCCGTTACTACTCGGCCACCACTACTCAAACCAGTATTAAACATATATATTAAAATAGATACGCAGTTTACGTTATTTTGTGATGAATCTTTGCCCTCCGGTGTTATTAGTAGTTTAAATGAGACATAGGACGTACGTACATAGAAAGCGGCACTATTAATTATGGGATAAATAAAAAAAACCTGTCATTTTATATCTAACGTTCATTAACGAACATCAAAACTAATAAATATTAATAACTAAATATGAATTTATACAAATTAAAAATAATAATTATTATTTACAAACGGGTAGAAAAATAAATTATTGGGCATCAAAAAATTCATTCACATCGATATCAATGGGAAAAGTGCCCAGAACGCTGGCAGCATTGCCACGTTGGATAGCAATGCTGATTCGTTGTCCGAAGAAAAGCCCAGCCTTTTGGTCAAGCGAAGAGTCGACCAGTTGTTTGCTACTTGTGAGACATACGATCATAGTGTAGGACGATATACCAACCGACCACGCTCCAAGATAGTAGGGGGACCTACTTTTTAAATTAAACTAGTTCTCAGTTCTTAAACACTTGAGCACGGTTCTTTGTGGGTTAAGTGGAATTAGCACGAGCTGTATCGAAGTCACTGAGATCATCTGCATGGTGCACAAAAGGCGGGACTGGCCTAGATTTCGTCTGCAGAAAACTTCGCTTGCAAATCTGAATATCTAAAGAAATAACGAGTCCCGCAAATATGAAGTTATCGCAAAAAGGGACAACTCTGCTTTTTTAAGTATTTTGTTTGAATACTAGGATTTTGGCTTTAAAGTCACAAGTTAATCAGTCGTCGCAGAGCGATCTTCGGCCACCGTAGGCGCGGGTTCACGGACACGAATAGCGATGGGTAGCTTGCCGTCCGCTTGTCCTGTAAGAATCTGTGTTCCAAAAAAAAAAAAAATAACAAAAAAAAAAAACAGAATAAAAAAGAAACAAATTCATTTTATTTCTTTTTTTCTTTTCTTTTACACGCGCGCCTCAAATAGATGTCAGCAAACCGTAAGGACCCAGTTGGGCTGTTGCCCGCTAGGGCCGTGAGAAAAAGTACGAAAATAATACCTGTGGTCATAGAACGCAAAGGGCAACTGAAGGAGCATACGTAAGACTTCTTCTAAGACTACTAACTAATTTCTGAAGCCGATGTTTCTGGTTTTGTTTCAATCAGATAGAAACAGATTAATATCTAAATCAAATCTGGTTAATTGCGTATCTTTTTTTAGTGTGAAAAAAATTTTACTTATCAAATTCAAAACAATAATGAGAAAAGATGCCAATCTATTCAACAAGTAAATGAAAACAAGAAAAATCTTCACAATGAATGCAACAGTTAATAAAACAGTAATTACATAAATGTTCGCGTGATGTTTTTGTGCTTTAGAAAATGCACGTATTGTCTGTCACTGCATTCGCGATAGTCTCACTGACGGTAAACTGCATACAATAGTGTTGGGTCAAACACCTGAGCGCTCCAATTAGTAAGGTAACTGAGGTCTTTATGCCAGCCCCAGTGTGAAGCTGTATTGAAAGCGAGTTTAAAGGGGCCGTCATTTCGTATTGTTCTCTTTTTGATTTGAATTTTTATTTTAATTTGGCGTTGTAATGATTCGGTTTTTAAATTTGGTTTTTTTTTTGTTGTGTGAATGGAATTTGACATTAACATTTTATTATTTCTAGATTGCTAATGTTTTTAAAATGTCATTTGGTGTTGACATTTTATAAATACATAATTTGTTTTGTTTTTTTTTTTATCATCAAATGGTTTGTTTTAAAATATTACACGAAGAAAGATATTCAGAAGCGTATCCAGACGGGAAGTTAACGTCCTCTCATGATGTGTAAAGCATTATCTTATTAGATGTAAAGATTACATAAGATGTCTCATTATGTTTATTGAAGCGGCAAATTGGGCTAATTCTGTTATTTAGTCTCGCTTAGATGAGCAGCTAGTAAATACTCGATCTTTCTTGTATTTCACACGAGTATATCCCACGTACTTTCCATTTTTACTAAGAACCACGATGACCTAGATTTTCAAACCCGCTTGTTCATAACATTACATAAATAACCGATTTCCTCAATATCGTAGTATTTTGATCGTTTTTCGGAGCATGTCAATCTCGTCGCGAAGCTTTCGTGACCAAACGTTGCGTGACATTTGCTACTTATTATTACATCAATTTGAGAAAATATGTGCACGCACCGCGTGATGGACTTGGCTTAGACGGCATAGACTTTCAGACGTAATAAATTGAAGGTTAACCTTAGAGGAGAATGCTACGATAAGCTTAGGTAAAATGCAGTGTAGATTTTGAGTGACATGGAATGTTATTTGAGCTATTTCAGTGAATTTTCAATACAAGAATTGGCCGAACGGTTAATTATTCAAAATATTACATAAATCCTAATAATTTACCAAATGAAACTGTTTTCTTGAACAAAACCACTTAGTTAAAAAATACACAACGAAAATACAAGTCGATTCTCCATCGATAAAATGCTGTCCTAATTCGTTGTATCGTCCCATCACTACTTGACAGTAATCCATTTTTTTATTGAGACGAGGAACATTATTCGCATTGATTTGTGTCACGTTTCTTATTATGTACCCCGAATTCGGTTTATCGGATTTAACTACTGAACGTAATTGATTCAAATAGAATTTACATAAAAAAAATGGTTAAGATTTTGTGTGATTCAAACATTTGGATTTTTGTTACGTCGTTTAGTTAAAAAAAAACGATTACTTAACAAATGGCAAAAGTAATAACAATTTTAATTGTTACTATTACTGGTGATTAGTTTCACGATAATAAACGATAAGTAGTGATAGTAAATTATTTCTGTCGGTTTTATGTTGATATTACTATAAATACGAGTATTAATGGTTTACTAACAACCCTTTCCAGCTTCGCACGGATATTATATATCTTTAAAATTCTCAACTTTACTCTACTATACTTAATATGCATGTATGATACACCATACACCTAAACCTTCCTTTTTTTATTTGTAAATTATATGTTAGTATTTTTTTTTATTTCTTCAAGTGTCTGGAAATGTTATTATTGTTTTATTTAATATATTTAATTATGGTTTCTAAGTTTCTATTGTACAACGCCTTGGACATCCTCTGTTATGTTGTACAAGTGTCTGTATATTCGTGGAAAACCGGTGGTTTTTAGTTTATCATGAACAGACAGACAGACATACGCAATAGAGGGACTATGTTTTATAATAGTTAAGGATATTTAGAACAGCTCGCCAATTCATTAATCGGCTGGATTATACGTAGACTAGTCGTTAAATTCTGACTGAGCACGTACGTAAGCAATTAAATTGAACATAATGATAATCTTTTATTTTGTAATAAAATAACATGAGATCGTGCTTGTAATAGTTGTAATCCCCTAAGTTTACTCCAGGTCAGGTAACTCACATTTGTCAAGAAGCGGTTATGTTTATGATATAGTAGCAACCCGCCGGGATGGTTATTTATCGCTCTTCTATTGGTGAACACCGAATGAAAAACTGTAGGCGTAGAAAAAAAACCTGCCCGAACTCGCAGATGAAAGGTTCCGCATTAAAATATTAAAATCGAGCAGAAAACGCCGACAAAATAATGTTTCTTGTATGGGAACCCTCCTTAAGGAGGATGCCGGATTTTGTATGGCCACCGTCCCCACCCTCCAACAGACATGGGATACATTGTTCATTCCTATCCACAAAAGAAAAAACTGCTGATTTGGTTGTTTAAATATATGGGGTATTTATTAATTAAAAAAAAAAATTGTTGAAATTAATGTGTTTATATTTTCATTCAAAAATCAAAGACATTTTTACTATTAGCCAATATGATCAAGCATTTGTGCTGGTGCAATTAATGTGTCTCTGTAACCCCATAACCATACAATGGATATTATGTGCGCACAACTTAGGTTAGGTTAAAATATTTTGTATTGCTTAAACCCCCATACTTTTGAGGTATGTTGCCGTAATAAAAAAAAAACTTTATTCAAGTAGACGCTTCGAATTACACCTGTTTCAAATCTGTTGGTGGGTGGTTACACTTTTACGCAATGCCCTTTATTACTTTTTTGTATTTGTTGTTGCAGCGGTACTAGAAATACACATTCTGTAAAAGTTTCAGCTCTCTACTTTTTACGGTTTATGAGATACAGCCCGCTGACAGACGGACATAAAAACAGACAGATGGACGGACGGACAGCGGAGGCTTAGTACAGATAGCGTCACGAATCTTGAGCGCTCGGCGAAAGAGCGGCGATCGCTTTGCGCATCGTACAATATCGGCGAGCCAATCACTGTACAAGGATTTCACTCCCCGCCCCCGCATCTCTCTTCATACCACTAAAGAGACCCGATATTTCACTTCTGCGTGCTTCTGCGCAAATAGAACTTTAGAAGTCAGCTCTCAAGATCCGTGCCGGTATCTATAATAGGGTCCCGTTGGGGCACCCTTTATGTACGGAACTCTAAAAAGGGGAAATACATAACTGGTTTGCGAACTAAAAGGTGTCATTGCGCCATTAAAACCGTATAAGTATTGGGTAGGGAAGCGAGTCCATTTACTTTTATTATGTCGTTAGCTTCAATCACCGGGATTACTGTGGCCCTGACGCATCGGGCACGCGGATTATCACGGAGCTGACGAGAGATTAGTTTTTTTCAGCGGCTTCGTCCGTGCTAAAGTAGAAAATTACCCCAAGGGAATATACTATACTAGCTATTGCCAACGGCTTCGCCCGCGTGAAAGTAGGTTTCTCCATACAAATTTTGGACCCCCTTTCATCCCCTTAGGAGGTGAATTTTGTATCCTTTCCTAGTGCTCGCCTACGTCATAAAAGAAAACCTTGTGCAAAATTTCACGCTCCTAGTCCCAGTAGTTTCGGCCGTGCGTTGATATGTCAGTCAGTCAGTTTCTCCTTTTATATATTATATATAGATATGGTATGGTATACACGTATGTATGTCAAATTTTGTGAGAGTCAAGATGCTGCGAATTAAATTATTATTAGCTCTAAAAAACCTGTACATGCTTGAGAAAGATATTATTTAAAAATTAAATTACGTCCGCTTTATTGATGTCAATATGATGTTCCATAATATTTAATTACTCATAAAATATAGTTACACCAAAAATTTTTACCTACCTAAAAAGGTTCACAATTAAAAAACAAACACGCTTGATCAGTTGGATAGTTCATCTATATATATAAGGAGAAACTGACTGACTGACATAATTATCAAGGCACAGCCGAAACTACTACGACTGGGTTGTGAAATTTTACACAAGGTTTACTTGTATGACGTAGGTGAGCACTAAGTAAGGATTTTCTAAAATTCACCCCCAAAGGGGATGAAACGGGGGTCCAAAGTTTTATTGGTAAAACTTTCTTATCCGCGGGCGAAGCCGCTGGCAGAAGATAGTGAGAAATAAAACAACCGTGTCTTTGTACAAGTATATCTATACACATATATAAAAGAAAGTCGTGTTAGTTACAATATTTATTATTCAAGAACGGCAGAACCGATTTGGCTGCAAATTACCCAGAGAGGGAGAGAACCAGGAGACGGACATAGGATACTTTTTATCGAGTAGGGTAGAGTAAGGTAGAGAAGGTTAGAGTAGGGTTTATTTTTTATTTTTTTCGGTGGGAAAATCATCTTATGACATCCCCCGCTCTTGGGCGGGGCGGGAGATAGTGTCAGACTTTTACTGACTAAAAACGCACTCCCGTTCCTTCGTTACCTTTCGTAGGGCCGAGTCTTTCTTTCAGAATCAGACCCTTGGCCCCATTAGGCTTCGACCCTGCTGGGCCCCAACAGTTCCTGACATCTCCTTGAGGCGCGCGTGGAACAGCACGCGCCGTTGACGACTTGGGCTTGGTCCGGACGGTTAACGGACGGTCCGACGGCGAGCCACCCATTGCTCGCCGTCCGCAAGCCCGCGCCTACGGTGGCCGGAAATCGGGATCAGAATTCCGGCAGCGGTTGGGGCGTGAGGACCATGGCCTGTACCAAGGCCCGGAGGTTAGAGTAGGGTAGAGTTGGGTGAGAATTTGCGACGCGTCCATGCCTCGTGTCCGCACTCAACCCACAAGGCGCCGGTTGTACTGGTGGACCGCCGAAATCGCGCAGATGCGCAGGACCTGCGTGGAAGTCAGGCGCCGGTACACTCGATACCGGAGGAGACGTCGTCGGGTTCCGGAAGAAGAGGCTGCGCGGTATGAGGTGTACCGCGCAGCGAAAAAGACTCTGTGGCTGGCCATCGGCGAGTCGAAGACTCGATCCTGGGAGGAGATGCTTGCGACCTTAGATGCAAATCCATGGGGGCGTCCTTATCGTACGGTCCGAGGGAAACTTCGTGCCTGGGCGCCCCCACTCACTGAGAGCCTCGAGCCTCAGTTGCTGGAGGTAGTGGTCGCAGCTCTCTTCCCTGCTAGAGAGGAGCACACACCGCCGCCGATGGCTTTGCCCACAGACACAGAGTCAGAGGATGAGGAGGTCCCCGAGGTGACACAACCAGAGTTGAGGGCGGCTGTGATGCGGCTCCGGGCCAAAACCGTTGCCCCGGGACCGGATGGAGTTCCCGGCCGCGCGCTCGTCCTCGCTCTGAAGGAGCTGGAGCCCCAATTGAGAGGACTCTACTTAGCTTGCCTTGAGCAGGGCCACTTCCCCACTCAGTGGAAGACAGGTCGTCTGGTCCTGCTCAGGAAGGCGGGGCGCCCAGTGGACTCGCCGTCCGCGTACCGGCCCATAGTGCTGCTTGACGAGGTGGGTAAGCTTTTTGAGCGGATTATTGCTGCCCGCCTCGACGGTCACTTGTACAGAGAGGGGCCGGATCTGGACGACAGTCAGTTCGGTTTTCGGCATGGGCGCTCCACTATCGACGCCATAATGCGAGTGAGAGTCCTGGCGGAGGAAGCGGTTTCCCGGGGCGGGGTGATGGTGGCGGTGTCCTTGGACATCTCCAACGCCTTTAACGCCCTGCCCTGGAGCTGTATCCGGGAGGCGCTAAGGTACCATAGGGTGCCCCACTACCTCCGCCACATCATTGGGGCTTATTTGTCGGAAAGGTGTGTCATCTACAGGGGACGCGATGGCGAGGGCCGTCGCGATATGTCGTGCGGTGTTCCACAGGGCTCGGTCCTGGGGCCACCCTTGTGGAACATCGGTTACGATTGGGTGCTGAGGGGCGAGCTCCAACCGGGTGTGGACCTGACGTGCTACGCAGACGACACGCTGGTCACGGCCCGGGGGAGCTCGTACAGGGAGGCAGCGTTGCTGGCGACGGCAGCGGTTTCACGGGTGGTGAGCCGCATACGGCGCCTGGGCCTGGAGGTGGCTCTCAACAAGTCGGAGGCAATGGCCTTTCATGGCCCCCGACGGGCGCCACCGCCGGGATCACACATCGTGGTCGGGGGGGTCCAAATCGCTGTCGAGTCTACCATGAAGTACCTAGGATTGGTTCTCGACAGCCGGTGGGACTTTGGCCCTCACTTTCGGCAGCTGACGCCCAAGTTGATGGGCGCAGCAGGCGCGCTCGCAACGCTGCTTCCCAATCTAGGGGGCCCGAGCACTGCCTGTAGACGGCTGTATTTGGGGATCGTGCGATCCATGGCCCTGTATGGGGCCCCGGTATGGGCTTCTGACCTGACGGCCGGCAGCATCGCAATCCTGCGAAGACCGCAGAGGGCGATGGCCGTCAGGGCTATCAGGGGATATCGTACGATCTCCTACGAGGCGGGTTGTGCACTGGCCGGATCTCCGCCCTGGGAACTGCAGGCGAGAGTCCTCGCCTCACTGTACCGGTGGCGCGAGGAGATGAGGACGCGGGGTGTTGAACCGATGCAGCGCGAGGTCGAGCTGCGTCGGTCTCAGCTCCAAGAGGTCATGGTGGCGGAATGGCGGGACAGGCTTCTGCGCCCTACCGCCGGCCTCGCCACCGTCGATGCGATCCAACCAGTGCTCGACGAATGGCTCGGGAGGAAGCACGGCTCCCTGTCGTTTAGGGCGACGCAGGTGCTCTCGGGGCATGGCTGCTTCGGGAAGTACTTGTGTCGCATAAACAGGGAGCCGGACGCTCGGTGCCATCACTGCACCGACTGTCGGGAGGACACGGCGCAACACACACTGGCAGAGTGTGCCGCATGGGAGGAGCAGCGCCGTGTCCTTGTATCTGAAGTGGGCCCCGACTTGTCGCTGCCGGCCGTCGTTCGTTCGATGGTCGGAGGCGTCGAGTCGTGGGATGCGGTGATCTCCTTCTGTGAAGCCGTAATTTCGCAGAAGGAGGCTGCGGAGAGGGAGAGAGAGGCCATGGCCACTCTTCCGTGCCGCAGCAGGCGAACCGGGCGTCGGCGGAGGGCAGACAACGCCCTCTTCCAGCCCCCATAAAGAGGTCCGGAGGGACGGTGGACTCGGGGTCGTCCGCCGTCCCCCATCCAGCAAGACCCGAGGCGGCGGCGCGTAGTGTTCCACGCGCGCCCCTATTGGACGTCGCGGGGGGAGTTCACCTCACACTCCCCGCGGGCTTGAGGTGGCCCGCGTAGGCGGGCCGGCACTAGCCGAGGATCATGGATGGCGCATCAGCTCCCACAATCCCCGGTCCAAGTGTGGGAGGGAACACCGAGGTGGTTTTTAGTCAGTAAGAGTCTGACAGACCCCTTCGTCTGCCCCAGGCGAAGGACATCCATGAGGATTTTCCACCCCGGCAACAAAAAAAAAAAAAAAAAAGGGTAGAGTTGGGTAGCTTAGAATATAGTAGCCAGTTGACGGGAGCGAAGCCACGCTTGTGTAAATTAAAAGATGCTTCTAAACGGGTAACATTTTTCTACACCCGCTATTTGACTCTCACCAATTTTCTACAGTTTAAGCGTGAAGGAGTAACAAACACACATTTTCTCCACAATAATATTAGTGTAATATTAAGATTTTTTATTTCTAGTCTTCTACCATTGAGTTCTGTTTCTATTTTCAAAAATACACAGCAGCAGTGCTGATCAAACCATTGTCAATTTGAAGTAGTAGGGATTACTGAACCTTATTAATTATTATACTGACCACCAGCACCTACATCTGATGGTAAGCGACGATTCGTTCGTTCAGAAGAGGTCCACCTCTGGACATCCTCCATGCCTCAAAAAACTATCGTCATTCTCGCAACCTTCACTAGGCTATCAGTCCACCTTATAAGAGGCCTTCTGGCTAGAAGTAGCATAATAACTGATCCGTAATAACTGATCTAACTGATCAGTTATTTCGGAATGTAGATCAGCAGGCCTCGCAAAGTTAAGACCGTTTCGTGTCGAATCTCTTTCTACAATCAAAAGTACCATTTATACCATAAAACTGAAGGATCTACATCCTTTAGTTTAAAACACGATGAACATTGTAGAAACGATAACATTTCATTCTGTCATTTTGAACGATGTGAACTTGGCTACGAATTTTGTTGAGTATTTCCATATACATATTTGATTAGTTTTCAACTAGCGTTAACGATTGTAGATTATCAACTTGGCTAAGCCTGTAGTTAATCTGCTGCTGTTGAAATCGTGAATAGTACTATCTAAAGAACACATAAAACAGTATCATGCACGGTCCATAAATGTATTTTCCGTACACAAAAGGGCACTTCCTAGGAAGCTTTCGTATTTCTCCATAATAACATAAAACCTAACGATACGTAGAACATGCTCAGAACTTTTATGTCCTGTGGCAGAGTTTAATAATTCCATTAAAACAGGAAACATGTTTAAAATAAAACCACGTGGGCGAACAGATAATAAACCCGTTAATATATAATAATCAAAGTCGATTCCGTAATCGGTCAGTTTACACAAGAAGAGTTTCTAGCCTCGCATAAGCGATATAACACACAATAGGCTAACTTATAATAGTACCATTATACGTACTGGCAAATGTGGTAATTCCGAAAGTCGAGAATAGCCCCTACATCTATTATAATTGACATATCAGTGTAGTAAACAACTTCAACTCTTCATTATTGGCATTTGACACCACAGTTTTGCCATTAACACGTGCAAGCTATTAATCGACCATCGAGAATATTTAGCGAGTATTAACAGTAAAAAATAGAAGAATTTCTTCGCAGACACTAACTGACATTGTGACGACATGACAGAAACTCGTAAAAGTCAGAGAGAAGAAAAAAAGAACAGTTATAACTTAATTTTATTAATTTCAATGAATTTGCATAGTTTAAATATAAAACGAGTAAACACAAAAGAAAGAAGACATTTGACTGAGGTTGGATGAGGAATATGAAGAGGCAGCGGAAATCGTCAAACTCCACCCTCAGCCCTCGACACAAGTGTACGAGAACAGGAACACCGGGGTGGTCTTAGTCAGTAAGAATAGAATAGAATAGAATAGAATTTTATTTTGCAAATATGGGTAATACATAGTTCTTAAGATTATATTACAGCTCAGCCACATTTTACCATTCGGCATGCAAACATTTAAAATTATTTATATTATTGTTATTACACTTAAAAATGTTTTTGATCAATTTATAAATCACTATTATTAAGAGTGACAGACCTCTCCACCTACCCCAAGGTGGAGGACAGCCATGAGGATTTCCACGTCGAAAAAAAGGAATGATTTCATGAAAATAGAAGCGCAATTTGGGACCGGTGAAAAATAAATAGTCCACGTTTCCTCCATGCCACGTACTTAAATTACTTATAAACTAATTTATTTTGAATTAAAAAAAAATACAATTAATTTTAGTGTAACCTAATCAATGCTAGAATATGGAATGACCAAAAACTTATTAAAAATAACTTATTGCTTAATATGCAGTTTTGCTGCGTCGGCGGCTCGTGGCTGGCCCAAGTGTCGATGATGCAGTTTTCATGTGTTCGGCGTCAATCGGATGAATTGCTGGGTCGGCAATATCCATTAGGGATCCGTATGTAACAGACTGCATTCACAAAGAGGAGTTGTCATTAAACATGTCATTATTTCATAGGAGACCCTGGAATCACGAGTGATGCTTAACTGTTCTTTCTCGCAAAATACAAAGATAAATATTATAGTTGCTCAATAATCTTCAGTCATTTCTGAGGCATCAGTAGGATAAATTTCATTTTCATAGAAAAAAACGCAAAGGTTCCTAATTCGGTTGTATGTTTTTTTTTTTAATTTTTGTTACCTCAGAACTCAGTTACGTCGCTTATGGATCGATTCGTATGTTTTTTTTTCCTAAAATGACATGCTACAAATCCAGTTCTGGTAAATAGTGATTTTGGTATTTTCGAGAACTCAAGCATCTACAGTCTAAAAGTAACATTTGATAAAGTGGAACTGACCGATCTGACCGATCGACTGAAACTATCAAAATAACTTGAATTTGGGAAGTGCGTGTTAAATAACAAACAAACAGTACCAGCCCCCCTAGCCAAGTTACGACCGTTTCGTTTGCGTCGAACGCCCCTAGTAAGCCCCGCCTCCGATCGCTCTGTTCTGACGTCATCTCAACGCTCAGGCACGTGGTCAGAACAAAGGAATCGGAGGCGTGGCCTACTCGAGGCGTTCGACGCAAACGAAACGGTCGTAACTTGGCTAGGGGGGCAGAAACACCAACGTCCGAAATTTAAATTAATCGTTTTAGTGTTTTTTTGTAGTCGGATTTTTTTTTTGTACAAAGTTTTTTTAAGAAAAGCATCGTGCAAGCTACGAGGTTGGGTTACGAATGTTGCATAGGATCTCTCGCCTCGGGATGTCTCGACGGTCGAGAATCTTGATTCGTGTAAACGACGCTAAATGTAGTCGGTAAAGCGGTGTGTCATACATTTATTTATAGTCTGTTTACGCTGCATTAGCATTTGTTTGTTTTGTAATAGGCACTGATCGATTCTGATTACGTTAATCGGGGAATAATCTGTCTGCTTCTTTGTTAAATGTAAACATGGCATAATAAAGAGATTACAATGGCATCCACGCGTCGGGCCTACTCCGGGAAATCAGCGCCGGCTACCAAGTTCTGGTCTGCGTTCTCTGGTCCAGTTGTAACGTTTTTATCTTCTGCATCAGCCGTCATGGAATCATTGACTATATTCCCTATATTCCTTACACAAACCATTCATATTCATTTCTAAACTATAAAGTTTTGCGAGTTAAAAATCTGTTAAACGATTGTCAAAAATGTATGAGATAAATAAATAAATAAAAAATCGTATTTTATTTGGTCCTTATTTTTTTTTACGTTGGAATTCATAAAATATCTTCTCCCGCTCTGAGCGGGAGGAAGAGTCAAACTTTTACTGACTAAAGCTTACAGTGTTCCTACAGTTACCTTTTTCTGCGAGGGCTACGGCAGCTCCTTCAAACAATCCATAGCCTCTCCTTCTTGTCTAACAAAGTTTTTAGGAGATAACTATCACTTTTTAAACATCTTCAAGCCCCGCAGCCTGCACTAACTTCTTAACAGATGACAGACCAATATTTTATCTAGGCATGACGACTCTCGCAGACAAGCGAGATGCGACATTGTGACAATATGATACGATGGACACTTCTTGTTTTCTTTCTTTATTAACAGGCTTATTCTGAACCACTATCTCACCTGACAGTAAGCGATGATAAGGTCGACGAAGAAACACTTTTGGCTAGAAGGAAAGGAACCTATTCACATTCATTTGTAGAAATGAAAGTCACTATTGTCACTATCTGTAGGAGCCATGAAGCAACACAAGAGAAGCATAGTAGTGTTCTCAGACCTCATTTACATAGATGTTCTAATTAAAAATACATACACAAGTTCACAACTCAATAAGTTTGTGTGTTTATCGAGAACATTTGGGTGTATCAAGAAAGTTATAGATCTTAGAAAAAGAAGATAAAAATATACTGTGCCGGTAATTTTAGCTTGGAGATCAATATCCTCTAATTCGGCTGGTGCTACTAGCAAAAAATTGGCAATGGCTGGTGCACTGCATTCTGTAATTTAGTAAATTGTACTGGTAGTTTAGGAGCCAAGTCTTGTTAGTAATTACTATTCTTTAAGCATTTAATGTTTTCACCTGCATTGTTACTGCAATACCTATCTATATTAAGCTATGCTGTAATTATGATGCAGTTTAAAGCAAAACACGGAAATTGATAATACGTTGGATACTAGTCCAAAAAGAACTAAACTGTCAGCTAAATTGACGGGCCCCGCTATTGTCGATGCCCGGCAGGATTATCCGAAAGAGTTCCCGCCGGGCGCTGGGCCGCTACAGAAAATGAAGGACCACAGATTCCCGCTCTATGTGGAGCGAGAATCTGTTTCGTTGCTGGATCAGGGTACCTATCTCTTTGAAAAATTCCCGTGACATTATAAACACTTGTAATAAGTAGGTACTTACGATTTCTTTATCTTCTTTGGTTAAGCTAACCTATACATTGATTTCAGAAATTTTCGAAACAGCTTTGTCTTTCTTAGGGTGCGTCCAGATCTGGCGATTGCGCCGCTAGCGAGCCGTTAGAAAGAGATAATTAACCACTGCAGAAAATCCTGCAGTGTCATTGCAGTTTTCGGCATTTTTGTAGTCTGCAGAGAAAGTTCAGTAGTAGACGTTTGTTTACAGAACATGTAATAGTTGTAATGTGGTAATGTGTGCCTGAAACGAGTAAACTTTGTAATGAATGTGTAAAGTTTGTTGTAGCGAAACAAACAATTGCTGTCGTATTTTAGAAACAGCAGTTATTGTGTAACAAATTCAAGAGCCCGGTAGATATTTGGACATCTTTTCGTCTTCTTAGCGTGTATTGAGACGGTTATATTAATTACTAGAGTAGCTGTTTATGATTGATAGGCTCGCGCTTTACCACGTCAGGACATGATCTACCCTGGTTCCAAATTCTTTTAGTCATTTAAGCTCAAAGAAATAACAAACACACATACACAAATTTTATCTATATGATGATGATTAGACTATCATTGCGGGTGCCAGAAAATTTGACCCCAGTCTTATCTTTTGCCATTTTCGTATTGATTGAAAAATTAAATGATACCGTGTTTCCCAGTTTATGGGTTGTGGTGATTGAATAGTTTGTCTCTCCGTATTATACATGATACTAGTATTTAACTGCAACTGCGTACCGGAGTGCGCATCGTTGGAAGGTGGACCTAGTGAGGGTCGCGGAAATCTGATTGATACGAGACGCACAGCATCGGCGCTTGTGGCGACACTTGGGGGAGGCGTAGGACTCCTCCAAGTGTCGCCAACAAGTGGACATAGGTCCAACAGTGGAAGTCTTTCGGCTGAAATGATGATGATGATACAACTGCATTTATTTATTTATTTTATCATTTTTGTACACACATTAAATTGGAAGAAGACACAGTAATAAAAACAAAAAGTACAAAGGTACTGCCTATTTCTAAAAGAAATTTCTTCCAGCAGACCTGCGAAAGGACAACATTCGTAGGGCTGCATTCGCTGAAACTGGAAGCCGACAAGTTGTCAATTAACCTATCAATTGATAAACACTGCTCATCTCTTATTGACCGTGTCATGAAAGTTATTACAGGATTTCCAGGAAACATACTTTAGTATACATATACAAGTTCCGTTTGTAAGTGAACACTGTCGTCTGGCTGTCTCGAGATTGAGTGTATGTCAATAAAGATCCGCAATGCGCGTGTTTGCAGATCTTAAATGGATCTGCGAGCAGTGGTGGTGCAGTGGAACGGCCTCGACTTACGAGTCGCATCGCATTACTTTGTGTAAATTATTTTATCACCATTGCTCTAAAACGGTAAAAAAAAAACATCGAGAGGAAACCGGCATGTCCTGGAAACAAAAATTCGAAGACATGTGACATCCAGCAATCTGCACTGGGCCCGCTTGATTAATTACGGCTCATTCTCTGTCTTAGGGAGGTGAGAGTCCCAGCAGTGGGATCATTATAAGGCTGATTATGCTATACGATACGATACCTCAGTTTGTTTGCAAAGTATAACAACAGACTTTACTCAAGAAAGAAGTTGGAGACAAATTCTCCTTCAAACATCACTTTTAATCGTTCTTCCTGCATTTTCCTTGTGTTGTCTCATAACTACTTAATTACTTACGTAAACATTTTTTTAGTATTTAGTCAATTGTCTATGTGACATTGTAGCAAGGTATTAATAGCGAGGAGGAGTCGCAGGCGGTCGCCTCCTTCTGCGAAGCAGTAATGCTAGCAAAGGAGGCGGCTGATCGCGTGAGGCAACGGTTTTCACGCCCCAATCGCTGCCGGGATTCCGATCCCGATTTCCGGCCACCGTAGGTGCGGTAGCCCGCCGTCCGACCGTCCGGTAACCGTCCGGACCGAGCCCAAGTCGTCGACGGCGCATATTGTTCCACGCGCGCCTCAGGGAGATGTCAGCAAATCGTAGGGGCCCAGCAGGGTCGAAGCCTACTGAAGCCATGGGTAGTGTGAAAACGAAACCCGGGGCCCTGGGACGAAAGCAACGAAGGAACAGGAGTGGGTTTTTAGTCAGTAAAAGTCTGACACTATCTTCCGCTCCGCTCAAGAACAGGATTTGTCATAAGATGATATTCCCACCTAAAATAAAGCAAGGAATTAATGATTCTGATGCCCCCCCAAGCCAATATTTACTACTTCCTCAGATTAATCAACGTTCTTAATAACCCTTGTAAACTGCGCAGGACGACCAAACACGTCTGTAGGTAATCAAGAAGAGGCCTTAATTGTGATTTACGTGCTGCTGATTCATGGCGAACCTTAACCTTCACCCTAGCTTGGATGGACTGGTTAAATAGAAAATTAAAGTGCATCAGCTGCTGGGTGGTAAATTAAAGATTTAAATGACACACAGTATCTCAAGACGAAAGTCTATGACCAGTACGTGTTGCCAGTAGTGACATATTGCTCCAAAACTTGGTGGCCCGTTGTATGGGCCTCACCAGAAGTCTTGTCACCGAAAGGGCAATGGAAAGGGCTATACTCAGATTTTTCTTGCGTAATCACATCAGAAGTGAAGATACCCGTAGGAAAACCAAAGTTACCGACATAGCCAGAAGATTCACCAAACTTAAGTGGCAGTGGGCAAGACACTTTGCTTGCAGAACAAATTGTCAATGGGGATGAAAGGTTCTGGAGTGGCGACCAGAAGACGCAGCCTTGGAAGGCCTCTCACAAGGTGAACCGATGACCTGGTGAGGGTCACGGAAATCCGATGGATGCGAGACGCACAGGACCGGTCGTTGTGGCGACACTTGGGGGGGGCTATGTCCAGCAGTTGACGTTTTCGGCTGAAAAAATGATGGTGTAATGAAGATCATGTCCTTGATTACACCCTATGGTAAGTGAATACCGGAGATGAGATGATAACAGGACGTTTAGTGACATCTACCAATTTGTAAGGTGACTTTCTAAATTTGGTTTGTCGGAATCGGAACCGAAATTGGACGGGGGAGAGGGGCAGAAGCGTCAAAAGAAATACTACAAAACCTTGTAGGTATAAATGAAGCCCGAAATCACAACATGCCAAAAATGAAAAAAAAAAAGGCTGCGGCCGCTGTGCATATTAAACCTCCAATATAACTACCGGTTAAAATTAATCTCTTACTGTTTTTTTGTCAAAAAATATTGAAACTATCCAAGACATCACGAGTAGGTCATTTAACTTTTTATTGTTAATATTTTGCCGCAAGCTCTTCCATCACCACTATATACGTCCGACTGAGACGAACGTGCTCCATCAATTGGACGCCATCTATTGAATGTGATAATAGATCAACAGGACATATGCGGGCGCGCATCCATCAACGAAAATGTTATGGTGACGTCATATGTACATTAACGCTTTGTATGATGTTGATGATGCGTATACGATCATCAATTGTACACAATATTCAAAATTATAGTTTAGTAGATGATGATAATTTTGAATATCGTTTAACTTTTTCAAGTACATATATTGTGGGTCTCAAGCTCTCTAACTAGGTAAGCATAATAAATAAATAATAAATAATATTTATTTTGTAAGTGGGTTTTAAAAACACTCCTTCACGTCTATTTAATTAAACTAGAGACAATACTACTACCTACACACAACTACAGACTATAGAGACAATAAGAAAAGTGCTATTGGACACATTCTTAGTAAAGACAATTTATTATTGTAGGATATAAATAAATTACTTATTAGTCTGTGTAGACGGCTAGATTGTAATAAAATAAGGGTATATCCTTTGGATGTGTAGCGACATCTATGACGTCACATAAGAACTAACCCTGCATCGCGCAATCAAAGTTCTCCGCGCGTTTAGAACATATAGAACAGCCCGAAATCATCTATCGGGCAGCTGCCCACCAGACATAACACCCGTCTGGTCGGAGGATCCTCCCTTTTCAAAGGAGGTTTGCGGGACTTTACTCTCTGTTCCGCATACCTCCAAAGATGTACTCTTAGGACCAGGTAAAAATAAAAAAATTAAATACAAAATTAAACGAGATGAGGCCGGTGTTTCCTAGCTGACTACCATGAGGTGAGAAACGGACCGACAGATCAAAATCTCTTTAAAGTTCATACAGTAATTAAGTCCGCCTTTGTACAGTGTTATGTGCATAAAGTTTTAATTAATAAATAAACATGTAATGCTCAAATCATATGAGAACCATGATAAGTCTGAGAGGGTCTTTGGTGGAAAGAACCACATAGATTTGAGTGGACCTGTTCCAGGTCCTTGGCTCGATTTCTGGGTCGAGGATAATACTATCCTATCGGGTTTTTCTATCAAGAATTTCTTGCCAGCAGCACAGAGGCTGGTTATTTGAGTCTTAAACTTGACCTAATCCTTTGCAGATTTCCAGGCATGATGTTATGTATGTTTTGAAATATCGTGCTATGTTAATTCGACGATAATAGATCATCAAGACATATGCGGGCGCGCATCCATCGACGAAAATATGGTGACGTCATTCATCAACGCCTTGTATATTAGGCCATGGGGTTCATCGTTTCTGTGTGTTGGTGTGTCATTTGTCAAGGAGATTGAAAATTGACAGTTGACCATGTTCGTCGTTGATTTATTTGCAGTAGGTACTGCCGGAAAAAAGTGGGTCGCTTTTGAGGAGTGTGCGGGAAGTCACAATTGTATCCTGAAAACCATAGCTGCTCCTGTGTTATCCAATTACGTTAAAAGTTCAATTTATGAGTTTCACGGGCTGTTTTAACTTTTTCTTGACCCTGAGTGGATACAATTTAGAAATCATATTGTCTTTGTGCGAGCTTATTTTTATTACTAACAATATACTAATCGGACCATGATGTTCGAAAATAAAAATTAGAATTAAAATTTTAACCTATATGTTGAAAGTACGTTTAAAAATTAGTCAATAGAAAGCCAAAACTGCCAAAATAAGAACAGATTTCTAATGCTAAGCAGCTTTTCAGATTAACGGTTGGTTAGAAAAGTTACAGGAGCATTGTTTTCCTCAGACAATCTTCTTCTATATCTATGATAGACATAAATGTAGGTCCTCTGCGAAGCTATTGTGAGAGCGAAGGAGATGGTGGAAAGCGTGAGTCGGAGATGACATCCTCACGTCCCAGCCTCCACCACGTGAGGCGCTCCGGGCGTCTGTAGGCACAGGATTGTGGACGGCCAGTTATGGGTGAAAACCAAGCCCGAATCAACGGTACGTTGTCCTCCATGCGCATCTCAAAGAAATATCAGCTTAATGTACATGTAAAAGTACTTTATTGCTTGATCTGTGCTTTGAACTTCCATACGCTAATACCTAAAGCAATAAATTTTCTCTGGCTGTAATATCATAATGTTAAAGCTCTAAAGAGCCTAAATCTCTATTGTGGGGTCTTTGTTATTAGACAAAGAGCATAGAAATTATCCATTTTAATTGTGATCACAAAAGCCTAATGACATTTAAAACTGAAATAGACATAATGAAAGCTTGGAAGTCATGCCTTAGACTAAGTATTAGAAATCCACTGGACGTGGTCTACCCGTATGCAAATTTACATACCAATCCGTTCACCCATTTGAGCGTCACGTACCTAGTAACAAACACAGACACATACATTACATTTTTCGCGTTTATAGATAGATAGATATATATATATATATATATTCTTTATTGTACACCAAAAATAATAATATAATTATATATATATACTTAATTTATTATATATAATTTATAATGTTAGTGTGACAGTAATTTTGGTCAATAACTTGATGAGCGCCGGCATTTTTTATCAGCAATGTTCACGGTGTGGTGCTCTAAAAACTTCTTATTTCGATTTTACGAGGCCTTTGTGTTGTTTGGTTGAAAAAACGAGAATCTGAATCAATTCTAATTCATGATTAAGCACCAGCTTCAGCAAGGCAACGTTCATACTGTCTTTGATACCCTAAAGCAGTGCCTACAAGCTGACTTCTTCAACTCCGTACTACGCTGGAGAAACGGAGACCCAGTGGTAACGGCCCCGACTTACGCAGTTGTACGTCACAAGCTCGAACCCAGGCCGTTGTGTAATATAGTTCATCACTACTGCTCTCAAAATTGTGACGACGAAAACATTGTGAGAAAACTTTAATATCCTAGAATCATTAATTCAAAGACATTTGACATCCACCGACTTGCATTGGGCCTGCGTTGTAAATTACGGCCCATCCTCTCTCATAGAGAGTTGAGGCTTGGGTCCCAGCTGTGAACATTCATCATCATCATCATTTTAGTCGAAAGACGTCTACTGTCGGACATAGGTTTCCCCTTAGTGTCACCAGAACGAACGGTCCTGTGTGTTTTGCATTCGTCGGATAACCGCGACCCTACCAGGGTCACTTGGGATACCACTTGGGACCATTATATTGATGACAGATTGTTATATTACGCTAAGCCAGTTGAAAGTCAGTTTTACCTTCGATCGTCAGTAAATAGAAACTAAGATAGCTACAAAGTTTCTCTTAGGAAAATATTTTGGACAAAATTACTTTTAAAATCAATCGGCGGTTTACTATAACATAAAAACATGACTAATTCAGTAGGGTGAATATTTTCAACCGTCTGCGCTGTGACGTCATCTGAAGCCCCCTCAGCAATGGCAATGGCGTTCGTTAAATTTATTATAGGGTGTTTCAGTGTCTGGCCAAACGCAATGAACTTAGTACCTACTGTTTTGTCTGGAAATGCCACCATGGTTGAAGTTCAATGACCTTTACTATATTGGTTGAATGACCTGAGTAGTCTTCTGAATTCATAAAGTAGATAAATCTCATAGTTTGTTTTGTATCTATGTGTGTCAGTCGAATAGTATACTTTCTTGAAAGTTTTCATGCCGAGGATCCGCAAACAACGGTCAGCAAAGTCTAAACAGAACGAAGTTCTCTTGTGAACTTTACTGCCCTGTGAACCATGTAACTTATTCATACTTTAATGTTTCCACTGTTTTGCAGAGACCTACTTTCTCAAAGAGGGAGTAGGTCATACCGTTACCCATTAGGCGAGCCCAGTGCGGAAAAAGTACAACATTTTCCAACCAGTAAACCTTCGCACTACATCACCCACCCTACTATTTGACAGCTTGACATACAGTAACCACTCCTAGAAACTCGACCAATTTAATTTCCCTAATGACATGACTACTAATTAGGTCACACAGACTGAATCGTGTGAACACCATGCCTACTGTCTACTTCTGAATGACTAAATTTATACATCTATAGATTAAAGCTAGAACTACATTAAATCGACGTACACGTGTAACACGCCTGATTTGTACGTAGAACAACGTCGCGTGGCTTGGATCAAGTGTAGCTCTACAAGTCTAGTTGCCATATAAAATGTATAAAGACCGACGCGCCGAGATCGGCGTGTGAGGGTCACGTGTGCGCAGTGTAGTTCTAGCTTTAAAGTTCGTTTTAGCGTGGAAATTAAGGTTTACTGACCCACCTGCATTTAATCATCATCATTTCAGTCCAAAAAATCCAATTCCTGTGTCCCAACAGCGCTGGGACATAGGCCACTACCACACATCGCCACATGATTTCCCCTTTTTTTTGAGGTGGGAAATCATCAATGTCTGACTTTTACTGCCTAAAACCCGTCTGTGTTCTTTCGGTTGCCCTTTCCGTTCCAGAGTCACAGTAACTCTTTCGAACAATCCCGGAGACATGATCGATCCTATCTCTACATTTAAATAAAACAATTATATATTATATTTTTATGGCAATTAATACGCACAGAGCAGTGGTGGCCGAGTGGTAACGGCCCCGACTTACGAGTTGTAAGTCACGGGTTCAAACCCAGCCAGGGTATTACTTTGTGAATTTTTTTTCATCACCACTGCTCTCAAAACGGTGATGAAAACATCGTGAGGAAACAAACCGGCATGTCCTAGAACCAAAAAATTCGAAGTCGTAACATTCACCAAACCGCACTGGGCCCGCGTGGTGGATTATGGCCCATATGCTCTCCTAGAGAGGAGGGCTGAGTCCCAGCAGTGGGAACATTAAAAGGCTGATTATGCTATGCTAATACACACAGCGTATACAGACAGAAGACTATTTTATGTATTTAAATTGCTAATTTTGTTGAACAAAAAGAAATTATAGAGACTTGTCTATTTGCAAATGGGTGGGGGCCATGCCAATTAATTGATTAACTGAATATGTCCGGGCAAGTCCGGTGCTCCCTTGTTCTCAAATATTGGGCTGCGCATGTCAGATAGGGAAGCAAATTAGTTAAATATTGATAAGCGGCCTCGCCCAATCAGACTGAAAGCCGACTTCAGGATAGTTTGTGAAAAAAGAATGGATGAGATCTGGATATAGTTTATCTATTCGCGAAATTCAAGTTTTCCTGGGCGGGGCGGGAGGGTGTGTCAGACTTTTACTGACTAAAAACCCGCTCCTGTTCCTTTGTTGCCTTTCATACCAGGGCAGAGTTTTCCTTTTAGAAGCAGACCCTTGGCAAAGAGAATAAAAACCTACCACATAACCTATGCGTTTAAGTTAAACGCGTTGGTTAAGTGTCCACTAGGTGGACCTATGATCCGGTCAGGTTCGCTAGAGTTCAATACTTTTAGCATTCTATAAGAACACAGATGGTATAACAAATAGTAAAAAAAAAGTAAAGTAAAACTAAAATAAAAAAAAAACGATGCTAAAAAAGTATGAAACAAGATTTTCAGGATGCTGAAAAAAACAAGGTTACTGGAGAAACAAGAACAAAACAAAAAGAAAAGCCGTAGTCACACGTTATTAAAGTGTTACGGCTGGTACTTTTATAACGTGTGACAACGGTTTTTTTTTTTAAGCTCGTGATACCAATTGCGGCGTATTTTTTTGTTTTAACGCATTCTTTTTGTCCGCTAGAGGGCGCCACATTGAGTTTTGTGACACGTCACGTAACCTATGTTTAGCGGACGATTAAAACGGTTCTAACGATACCTCATTTGTCGAGTTCCGATAAGTAGCTTAAGAGCTATGAGTGAACAGATGAACATACACACATGCATACATATACATACATATCCTGTCAAAATCATAACCCTCCTTTGGCTTTGCCGTAGTCGGGTAAAATATCAATATGGATCCAGTCGAGCACAGCAAAAAGGAGAAGAAAAGGACTAAGTAGAAATTCATGGAATTCAATATGATTGTAGATCTATCATCTAATAGATGTGTTTAAGTTTGATGTGACGACGGACTGATGTCCAGCCTGTAACGTGTTTCTGCTGAAATGATGATGATTAAAGGGCTAAAGGTAGGTTTTTTTTTTGGTCTGGAGACCATCGAACAACTTCTCCCGCTCTGGGTGGAGCGAGAGTGAGTGCCAGACTTTAACCCACCAATGTCCCTACCGTTGCCCTTTCCGTTCACGATAACTCTGGATGTAAGGGCCTGTACGGGCTCCGTTTTTTAAACGCACGTCAACGGCGCGTTTTTATCCTATTAAAGGTCTACAGGCTGCGTCTGACTCGCGTGTGTATTGTGTCTGTATAGCTACAAACGCGCGTGAACGGCACGTTTAAAAACGTGGTGTGCACAGGCCCTTAGACATACAGAATTATGTGAGCAGATTGCATTTACCATGTAATCTCTTCATCGGCCTTTTACGTCCGCTTATGTCCCTTTTGCATTTAATAAATAAATAAATATGAATATAATCGATCTAGCAATGAAATTCGCCTACACAAGTGACTTGATCTTAGGTTAGTTTTACAATAAGTTATTATAGTACATATGAATTCAAAATTCACATTGGTACTAGTAATAAATATAATTATGGCATGGCTATCATCATCATCATTTCAGCCGAAAGACGTCCACTGTTGGACATAGGCCTCCTCCAAGTGTCGCTACAATGAACGGTCGTTTGCGTCTCTCATCTGGATTATGGGTATTAATTACAATAATTTTAAATTCACTGTGATTATCTCCCAGGAAGGATGGACAGTGGACAGCAGCTTCCCGTCATAGTTAACTATTAATATTAAACTGGGGTGTTGAACTCAAACGGTACAGTTATATCGAAGTGTTTACAGGAGACCCAACGTAGTTTAAATAAAATTCATTGGTTGAATTGGTCCTATCCGGCGAGCTATAGCCGCTGACGGAAGATATATTATGTTGCATAACAATTCAAGGGAAATGCACCCTCCATGATGCCAGTAGAATGCAAAAAAGAAGGATGGACGTAATTCTAAGAGGTCTAGTGGTCAGTGCCCCTAACTGCTATGCCGAAAGTCGTGGGTTCGATTCCAACCTAAGACAAATGTTTGTGTGATCAGCACGATCATTGGTTCTGTGTCACGCTACGACCCACGGAAGCAAGGCAGTAACCAAAGACGCGGGTTAATCCTACTGCCCTGCTAATTGTAAATGCAGTAATCGACATTTATGGGATTTTCTCTTTTTTGCAAAAATGACATCCCAAGGGGCTAATTGTATACATAAAAATATTATTTTCTTATTCTTTTGGTACGCTTTTAAAATTATATAACTAAGACCTGTTGTTTAGATATCAAAAAACATGCTTAACGCGTTTATCTCCGAACCGCGCCATTTTGCAAGTACTACATTTGCAATTAGCAGGACAGCCTAGGAGGACCCGTATACAATTAGATACATAAAAATATTATTTTCTTATTCTTTTGGTACGCTTCTAAAATTATATAACTAAGACCTGTTGTTTAGATATCAAAAAACATGATTAACGCATTTATCTCCGAACCGCGCCATTTTGCAAGTACTACATTTGCAATTAGCAGGGCAGCCTAGGAGGACCGCATAGTTTATTGATAAGGCAACATGAAGAAAGAACCTTCGTATCATAAACACGTAGCTCCTTCAATGAGAAAGTTACGTGTAGGAAATAAAAAAATCCGTATACAAGATAATACAATATCATACCTACCAAACCAGCTGTCCCGAGAGTCTCTGATCTGGCCCCCCTCTCCCACTGCAGCTGAAAAACATTCTTAAGGGGTGACCAAACGGTTGCAAACCAACGTCCCAACCAAGGTGACCTTGCTAGTTTCAATCCATGTAGACAGTAGTTGTAATCCATGACCTTCAACGTCCTTGGTTGGAAGGCGCGTTTTCCCAACCACCGAACGTGTTGGCGCGTGGTTTAAGTTAGAACTACACTGCGCACACGACGTGTGCCACACGCCGATCTGGGTGCGTCGGACGTCGGTCTCCATACATTTTATATGGAAACTAGACTTGTAGAGCTACACTTGATCCACGCTACGCTACGCCACGCGACGTCGTTCTACGTACAAATCAGACGTGGTCCACGTGTGCGTCGGTCTAATGTAGTTCTAGCTTTACATCCATGTAGCCGCAACACAAACCAAGGACACCTTGGTTGGAACGCTAGTTCGCAACCGTCTGGTCATCCCTTTAAAATAATCTAACAAAAACTGCAAGTCGCTAAACATAATGCAGTTATTTAGACACCATTACAAGGAAGACCGCGTATATTTACAATTTAAACGGCAATATTTGTAAACGTCCATTTCTCCGTCAAAAGATGAGACATCGTCTACACAAATGACGATTACGTCATTGTCTGTAATGTTTGTAAATATGAAACTGTGCCAGCGGTTACGTTATCTCAAACAGAATGCCTTCCAGCTATTTCATCTCGCTAAATGATCGTATCTTTGTGCATTTTCAGGCCATTATTTTCTTTACTCACTATATTTAGATTGCGACACGATTTTGAACCTTAATCTTTAGTTCACAAGTTTTAAAATTGTACTGTTTAGTTCGATGCACCATTAAGCCAGGTGCAGACTGCTGTAACGTAACATGAAATGTAACATGCAATGAAAGAATTTGCCGTCAACATGCCTTGCGCGCGCAAACCGTGCACATTAAGTGCGCGAACAGAGCATGGTGATTCTTTGAAACCGAGAGAGTGTCTCATTCGTCTGGCCTAGATTTTTCTTAAAAATTTGATATTTTTATTTGCATATTAGTTTTCACGTATCAAAGGCACTCATATGCGCCCAGTGGCTTACGGATAAAATAGATAGGTTATGTAGGTACGAAAACTAGGCCAGATAAATGAGACGTTCTCTAGGTTTCAAAGAATCACCATTCAACTATGTGAGAAAGTACATGCTCGGTTCGTGCGCGCGCTGCATCCACCCTAAACTTATAAAATGCTCTTTTCAATGTTACCTTGCATGTTACGTTACTGCAGTCTGTACCCAGCTTTACGTGTCATCATGACAATAGGAATGAAAGTGTTTTAATTACTATGAAATAAAAAATACAACAACATTCCCGTGAGAAGTATTATATCTTTTTATTTCAACAAAACGATGTTTTTTATAGTGTGGAAGGTAAAAGTCATATTTCTTTTGAACTTTGTTAATGAGACGGCCTATTGTGTGCAGAAAATTGGTGTGCTATAAAAAGTTTTACTAACACAAAGAAGGTAACTGCCGGTAAACATACACTTTAGCAATCTTGCCATCATGAGCTATTAAGTTTTTCCCTTGAACCTAACTAGTAAATATTAAAGCCACAATCCAGTAGGAAACGTTTTGATACTTTTATAATTTTGGCTGATAGTTGAGTTTCGACATAGCCCAAAGAATCTACAGTAGTATAGAATCAACAAACAAACATTGCTCGCAGAACAGATGGTCGTTGGGGCCAAAAAGTGATCACGTAGCGGAAGAAACAGCGTTGGAAGGCCTCTCACAAGGTGGAGCGATGATCTGGTGAGCATCGCGGGAATCCGATGGATACGGGACGCACAGGACTGGTCGTTGTCGCGACACTTGGGGAAGGCCTATGTCCAACAGAGGATGTCTTTCGGCTGAAATGATGATGATGAGTTTCGATAACGGCGATCAATCTCAGCAAAGAATCCATCGGCGCTAGAGGCGGCGGAATTTGTAAAAAAAAAACATTAAGGATTCGCTAATTCTTTCTTGACTTGGCACAAAAAAAAAACTTATTGAAATTGTGATCAAAAAGCACTGTGCTTTTTTACGAGTTTGGCGCGGTCGTCTACGCGACTTCGTCCGCGCAGCGTCCAGCAGACCAGAAAACTCGAACCCAATATAATCAAACTCCAAAGACGATTTTCTGAATTTTTTACTGTTATTTCTTTACACTCTAGCTGAAACCATGGGCATAGCTACCGCTGTGATACAGCTAGGCTGTGTAAATAATTCGGGGCCCCGAGCTTGCAGGGCCCCGACGTGTGCAATACTTATCTTAAATTGTGTAGTTGAGTTGAGTGGTGCTGGTATACGCGTTATGTCCGTGAACGGACACTCAGTTGAAACCGGTCATCTCTTAGCTTCCAGTGGCTTATTTTAATTTCTGTTTTGTTAATTGTTTTTATTTCTTTACCTTTTTCTAATTAAAAGAGTGGCCATAAAGTTTCTTGCACATCCATCCACCATAGTGATCTACGCTTTGGAATGTGCAATTGGCATCGTTTTTCTGATTGATTGACTTCTTGACAATTCAAAAGTACTTGTAAATGGTTTATTTTAAATGAAATGTTTTTGATTTTGAATTTGTAACATGTCACCGAAGCATGTCACATATAATACTAGCTACGCCACTGGTTGAAGCTAGCGATAAGTTCCTAGTATCTCGGGTTTATTGACCCATTTGTGTATTTCCAATGAAAAGTGCAAACTTACAATCAGAAAAACTTAAATCTGAAGCTGGTCTAAATAAGATCGTAACTAATGGTGCGTGAAATTGAGTTTCTTGGTTTTGTTGAATATGTCGAGCAGTGGAGATGCTGCTGACAGGTAAAAGTTTTTCATTCATGGTTCATTTGATGGTTTAGTAATTAAAAGAATAAAGATTTAGAAACTATTATTAATTATGTTAGTTTGGTTTAGAAGGGCTGGGGTACATATTAGGGTCGATCTTGCCTACTAAACTCGTTAAAAAATAAAAGGCGCGTTTTGACATTTTTGAGAAATACCCTAAAATATAACTTGGAACGAAACTGAAAGAAACAATTAAGACATAATTAATTACATAAAGTGATTTAAAAAAATACATGTAATTTTTTTGGCGCGTTTGGAATATATTGCGAGTATTCTTTTTGCGTATTTAAGTAACAGTAGTGCTTTGACAGATGTCAAAGCCAATACTTAAATACGTAATACGCCTTTTATTTTTTGACAACTTTATGGCTTTTTTTTAGATGGGAAATCATCCAATGACTGGGTCAGACTTTTATTGACTAAAACCCACTTCTATGTCCCTTTTTTGCCTTGCGTCCCAGGACCCCGGGAGTTCCCTTTCGGACAACCCATGTGCCTACTAGGGCTACGGGAATGTTCGAAAGAGTTATCGTGGCTCCAGAACGCCAAAGGCAGAAGGAACATAGGTGGGTTTTAGTAGCGGGGGACGTCCAAGAAGGAAGCAAATATCCTCTATAGAAGTCCGAAATTCTGATACCAGTTTTACCAGATTGTAGAGGTCAGATAAGCACTCCATATAAAGTACTGGTATCTAGCTGCAACCAGTTAGACTGCCAGCCCCAACTTACTTGAAAAAAATCCGGCCAAGTGCGAGTCGGACTCGCGCAGGAAGGGTTCCGTACCACTACCTACAGAAGCGGAAAAAAACCACTTTTATTGTATAGTCCCATACAAAAAACGTGTTTTTTTTCCTTAAATATTTATTTTATTCTGTTTTTTTTTTTAGTATTTGTTGTTAAAGTGGCAACAGAAAAGCATCATCTGTGAAAATTTGAACTGTCTAACTATCACGGTTCATAAGACCTACTCGTGTGACAGATAGACAGACGGACGGACCGCGAAGTTTTATTATGTAATAGGGTCCAGTTTTGCCCTTTGCGTACGGAACCCTAAAACGAGTAGGTAAACTTTTGAAAACAGCAACCGAAAAAAATGCAATAAGTACCCACAAACAAAATAAGAAATCAAATATGGAATCACTAACTACCACCACAACAAAAAACAGTTTAAAGCCGTTAGGGATGTGTCAAATTCGAACGTTTGAATTGCGAACGTCGACGTGTTCCGTTGGCTACATTGACATGCGTGCGCGCACTCAGGAAGTCGCTAATGCGGTAACGAGCTGACATCCGTGACACCGCCATATTGGGTGGCAAAGCCCTATCTTAATTTGTTACATAACACTATTTACATACATGAATGATTTATTTACTTTGATATGATAATGGTTATGACGCTTTGAGTCTATGTGCGGAATTTTAAATTGTTTTTGTTAGTGAGTTCAGCGAGATATTGTGCCACTGGCAAGGTTACGTTGACTGATTTATTTTGTTAAGGTTTAAGAGTCCTTAGATATTTCACTCATATTTTAAACAACGACTTATTTTTTTTGTAATGTGTTTGGCTTGGATACTAAGTACCTTAAGCCATATCTTCGTAATAAGAATAGCCATTAGAAAATGGATGTACTCATTCTAATATTTTTGTAGTATTTGGCAGCAAATGTATCAAGTCAATCTTTTCGCCAAACTTTGCTGAGGTCAAGTCAACACTACAATAAAAATTTCAGCTCCATTTTACCGAGATCGCGCCTGTTTTAATGATTGCACATAGTATCCAGTTGCGCAGACGCTTGAGATACAAAAGTACACCAATTTTGCATCACAATATCCACTAAGAATGAATTTGCGAATAATTCAAAACGGCCACTGAACTTGACTCGAAGAAATTCCGCCAAAAACTCAAACATCAGCTTCTCTCATGAATCATCTATACATATATATAATATAATAAATCTGTAGAAGTCAGTTGTGCGCGCAACACGTAAAATATACCAAATAGATGTTTCGTTTTTTCCTTTATAGGGTATGGTACCCTAAAAATGGCACAGAAGCAAAAGAAGAAGAATAAAAAACCATCCTTTGCCATTGCTGTGCATCATCCTGATAATATAACCACAAATAACATTCAAACGCTCATGTTATACACATCAATCCCCACTTACTAGAATAGAACGATGGGCCAGCCATCATGGCACCTAAATGATGACTCGCTCTATTCATAGTGGAGGCCACACAAGAAGCATTGACTGGAATCTGTTTGATTCCAATGTTTGTATAAATACTGATAAACATGTGAAAGAAACTGTATCGATTGGATTTACTCTTCTTTAAGAAAAAACTGAATTAGTAGAGTATAATTTTATTAATGGTGGCTGGGTAGAGCAGCGGTGATGTGTACGAGTTGTAGGTCGTGGGTTCAAACCCAGCCAAGCGCATTACTTTGTGTAATTTATTTCATCACCACTGCTCACAAAACGGTGAAGGAAAACATCGTGAGGAAACCGGCATGTCCTAGAACCAAAAATTCGAAGACATGTGACAGCCACCAATTCGCACTGGGCCCGCGTGGTGGATTACGGCCCATTCCTTCACCTAGAGAGCAGGCCTGAGTCCCAGCAGTGGGAACATTATAAGGCTGATTATCCTATGCTAGGCTATTGGTGGGTAAAGGTTAATATTTGTAATAATATACATAAAATATACGGACTGGCCTGTTTGTCCAGTGGTTAGTGGCCCTGACTGCTATGCTGGAGGTTGTGGGTTCGATTCCCACCCAGGTTAAATGTTTGTGTGATGAGCACGATAATTTGTTCTGTGTTTGGGTGCAATTTATCTATATGTATATATTTAGAAATATGTAAGTATGTTTATCAGTTGTGTAGTACTCATAAAACAAGCTCTGCTTAGCTTGGGACTAGAAGGTGTTGTGTGATAGTTGTAGAATATTATTATAAAATTACTCAACACCGTGCGTGGGTATGGGTAGCGTAGCCTATTTTGCAGCAAATCGAATAACAAAAAAAACAACTCCCAAATCAATATTCTTTGTCCATCTCATCTTCTCACCATAAATCACACGCCCGAATACTCAATTAAGCAGATCAAAATTAATAAACACACTGAATACCAAGCCGTTCCCGCATCAATTGAAAACTTCAGGTCAATAGATTCTTAACCTTATCTAACGCTATATAGTTAAATGTTTAAATTAGATTGCTTTGTGCCACCAATAGGATTTAAACGGTTAAATCAGTATGTTGAGTTAACCAGTGAGTCAGCTAGACGCTTGTCTGATCGATTCTTTTGTTGATTTCTGGGTTTTGGCGATTTTGGTTTGGGGAAAAAAAATGGCTGACGGCTACCTGTTGAGAGACTAAATACTACCGAACGAAGGCATGTCTGCATACTGTGAATGAGTTAAATCTATGAGTATTGTAATAAATACTTTTATTTATTAAATCTTCATGGACAAAGCTAGGCGTACTTTACCAGTCAACCTAAAAATAAAAAATAAAATAAAAAAAAAGAATTTTGACTTTAATTTTTCATATGTATTTTGTCACCTAGTTCTATGTGCATGCTGTGGTCTCCTGTAACTGAAGGAGCACACGCTAAAGGACCCCTCGTAGTATTTGTAATTTATAATGTGTTTACTGTGTATCCTTTGTTGGAGATTCTAAATAAATAAACCTAGGTTGGTGGATACTTCAGTATTATAGTAATAACAGTAGTAATAGACCTTTTTTGTGAGGTGGGAAATCAGCAAATGCTTATCATCAGAATTCAGGGACGTGCGAGCAATACAAGCAAATAAGCCCGGCTTGCTTTTTTGTGAAAATACATCACACTTAGATGAGTTAGATAGTGGTGAAGGGCATCTCTTATAATAATAAAATAAGTGATGCTAGTTTTGACTCGACTGCGGCCAAACCCAAAGGGGGTTTATGTATTTGTTAATATATGTATAAAAACTCAGGGTGCGGACTCCATAAGGTACGTGTCTGTGTGATTCTCTTTGCTTTGGAATAATAGTGGTAGGCCTGGTGGTCTATTTTTCTTTTGACTCTTTGTTTTAGATTGATAAAACTCGATGCTCTTGGTGCTGTATTTTGAAATTTTACGATGTATCTTTCATCAAGATATATACGTACTGCTTCTGCCATCTAAATCGAGGATAGTGATCGTTAGAATTAGAAGAAACCAATAATTTTAGCAGAATCAACGTCCCGTGCCGCTCTATGTTTATTTTTCTTTTAATCCCATAATATCCCAAGCATTCGCAAGCTTACGTCCCTTTACTGCCATATCATACTCACGTATCACTTTTCTTCTTTTCAGGCAAGTGGGCCGCAACCTCATCATCCCAGGAGGCACCAGGACCATCGATGCCACTGGCAAGCTGGTCATGCCAGGAGGCATCGACCCTCACACCCACTTTGAGCTCGAGATGATGGCTGCTAAGTCTGCCGATGACTTCTATAATGGTACTAGGGCGGCAATTGCTGGGGGAACTACGTGTGTCAGTAAGTATTATGGCACTTCCAGCTAGTTAGTTGTTCCGGGAAACCCATTGTTGGCGCAATGGTGATCCGATTCCTGAGAAGGTGGCGTATAGTGTTCCACGCGCGCGTCTCTTAGGCGTATAGGAGAGCCACTCTCCAATAAAATACAGATGTGTCTGGTATGACCCGTGGGTCGACACGGGGATCGGGTCACCGCTAGTCCGGGTCAGCGGAAGTCAAACTGCACCCGTAGCCCCATAAACAAGTGTACGAGGGAACACCGGGGTGGTTTTAGTCAGAATGAGAGATAGACCCCTCCACCTACACCATGGCGGAGGACGTTCGTGAGGATTTCCGCCACGGTTGTTTCCAAAACGGTTGTTCTATTGGCTTTCGCATCGCGTGTTATGGAGAAGAACATATATTTCTATGATCTGCAGATAGTTGTTCCGGGTCTAGGTGTTGTCTTATCCGAGCAATGTTTATTTAAAAACAGAACAGAACTAATATTCTGGTTTATACAAAATGAACACTTAAAGTTATGAGTTATCGAGTGATTGACATGCCAATTGACTCCTAATCTTTGTTCGATAGTAATTCAAAACATCATCTTTTTCTACCACTTAGTCGTTTTTCCTTGTATGAGTCACCTGGATTTTAACATCTTTAATAATAAAATGTCATCATCATGAACTTCCTGCCCTTGTTTCGTGTCGACGCAACACGTTTCTTTCTTCAATGTATCGACGCGCACCCAGCTTGATAGGATAAATGTAATTAAAATTGTGGCGGGGGGGCGAGCACTCGCACTTTTCCGCACTAGTGTGAAAAACAGTAAATTGTGTGCCTAAAAACGGTGCGGATATTCGAGTAAGTGTATTAATAATTATTTTTGTAACTAAATGTAATTTCTACTTACAGTTGACTTCGTGTTGCCACAGAAAGGACAGTCCTTGCTGGAAGCCTACAAAAACTGGAGGGAAAAGGCTGATGGCAAGGTACGAATCACATAAAACCTCCATTACCGTAGTTAATTGTTGACCAGTGTCTTTGCCGATAAAAAAAAAATAAACAAAAATCAAACGTTTGAATATTTTCTGGTTTTATGTTTATACTAAACGACAAATTAGCACTAAAAAAGAAAATATTTTACAATAAACCGCATCAAAATTTATTGTTAAATGAAGCAGCAATTATCACTTCATAATAAATATTGAGATTAATTTGGGGGAGGCCTATGTCCAGCAGTGGACGTCTATCGGCTGAAATGATGATGAATGATGATAAATATTGGAATGAGGAAGAGGACAGCGACGTTTCTATCCTAATGGCAGTGACGTCACATTTCAGTTTGTGCATACTTTTTCTGTTACTTGACACATTCACCTGCCGCTAGATTTAAACGATATCTAACTTAATTTTGAACTTATATATTCGTACCTATTTGTATTTCTTTTCTATTTGTAATTTTGAATTGAGTTACTTTTTGAAACAAAAATATAGGCGACTACCCAATTGTGAAAGCATAAGTCCGTTAGCAGGTAGAACTAAACGTTTACAAAAAATTAACATTAAGCCAACAGTAACAAGGTTTCCCATACAATTACAGTGCCTAAAAATATACTAAAACTTAAATATTATTAAAGGTGCAATTAATCGTGGTTCGGAATTGCAATGTGGCTACAACCCGGGAATCTTTAAGTCAAGAGTGAATAGGTTACTTCTAGGTAAGCGCGCTCCATCGTCGATCGCATCGTCGCTTTCCATCAGGTGAAATAACGGTCAAGCGCAAACCTATCAAGAATAAAAAAAGAAATGTTTGATGGTGGACCGCCCGATCTAGGTTAATTTAAACCTGTTTTTCAGGCTTTTGTAAGTTTAGGGAGCAAATCGACTTATACATTGACTATAGTAGGCGCCAGATAAACGAGGAATAAAGTACATTGACCTTTTCCTAATATCTCTGCGTAGGTATCTTAAAAACAAACAATGAACTGTTTTACATTAATAGAAAATGTAAAGGACCGCGATAGATGTCGATTGAAGACAGCTTTATATCTTTATTTCCAACAATAAATATAAACATGTTAAAACATTAAAGGCCCGTTTTGACATTTGATAAAAACTCGAAAATTTAACTTGGAACGAAACTGAAAGAAACAATAAAATAATAATTAGGGGTCCGGTGTAGTAGTAGCTATTTTAGTAGTAGTTACACTACACCGGACAAGCCGCTAGATAGTCAAAATACAAATGTCAAAACGGGCCTTTTGTTTTTTTTGACAACTTTAGGAGGGTCAATGACCGATTTTCCAAGTTTATCTGGCGCCTACCTTAGTGTTCGCTCCGACTTTGCCCGTATATGGCCTTATATATCATATAAATTATTTGGCTTGGATGTTTGACATGGCATTAAATGTAAATGGATGCCACAAGCTATGTGTTACAGACCTCGATCGATGGTGACAATACATCTCTACCTAACCCATTACAAAAACAGTCGTGATGTTGAGTTATGTGGTCAATTTCAATAAAAATATTTTTCTGTCGCAGGTATGCTGCGACTACGGTCTGCACGTGGGAGTGACCTGGTGGTCTCCAGCAGTAAAGAAGGAGATGCAGCAGCTGACTTCAGAGCAGTACGGCGTCAACTCCTTCAAGATGTTCATGGCATACAAGGATGCGTGGATGCTAGATGACTACGACCTGTATTGTGCTATGGAGACCTGTTCGGAACTTAGGGCTTTGCCTCAGGTAAGAGACATTTTTAAAATGTCATCAAATGGTTTTTTTTGTATTCGAAGGTTCTTCTCATGTTAAGTCGATTCTGACTATGGACATCACCTACTTCGCGAAATTTCTCTTTCTCTCTGTCTACCCTTTTTAGGAACGCAAACGTGAAGATTTCTTACCAAGGTCAGCGTAACACCTGTTGCCTACCATACTCAAAAACACAATAGGTAGGCCACCATAATATTATGGTCTGACACCTATCTTGAACAAGACGATTTAATGCGTGATTTATTTGTTGCCTTATGAGAAGTTGAGACGTTATTCATTGTTTTAGAATTAGATTGGGTAGCGTTTGTCAGCACAATGGCAATACAATATCAGTGTATTGTTGTGTTCTTTAATATTGATGTCACCATTCTGCTGCTAGACTGATGATTATTAAAAATTTGATAACCATTGCTTGACTGTACCTGATGGTAAGCAGTGATGCAATTGTCGATGGTGAGGCGCACTAGTTTATTAAGGCCCTGTTCACACTAGCCTTGAAGACACCTAAATTTTAATCCGACGGGAAGACCGCAGTAGGCAAGTGATCTAGAAAATTTCAAGGCGGTTTTCACTGCCTCGTTAGTCTATCTTAGTTTGATTTCCAGTTTGAAAGTAAGCTGAGTCTTCCATCAGAAATCTGTGTTTCCTGGTGGCTACAACCCGGGAATCTTTAAGTCAAGAGTGAATAGGTTAGTTCTAGGTAAGCGCGCTCCATCGTCGACCGCATCGTCGCTTTCCATCAGGTGAGATAGCGGTCAAGCGCGAACCTACCAAGAATAAAAAAAAAAAAATTAGAGTTAACCGAGATTTTGAAAGTTGACGATGTAACGGAAGCTCGTAAAACCGTTGGTCCTGCCTGTGATCTCCAGTTGTGTCACATTGCCGTCCCGTCTGAATAGTAAGGTATATATAGTATACGAACTAAGAGTGTAATTTCCTGATAGCTACAACCTAGGGGTTTTCAAGAGTGAATAGGTTACTTCTAGGTAAGTGTGCTCCATCGTCGGCTACTTCATCGCTTACCGCTTTTTGTTGACATGTCATTTATTGATAATTGTAATCACTTATTGTTCTTGTTTTTTTTTATATAGCTACTTTTTTTTTTTAATGTGAATGTGAGAACACCGTGGACTTCGCGAATTCTTAGGTTACTTCCTATTACGACTCACTTTTTCTTTTTTTTTTAAATATTATTATTTTTATTGTGCTTTTGGGTACAATATCGACTGGTCTACACTGTTCTTACATAATGTCTATTAATACTGTAATATGAAAATATTGTAAACAATCATTTTTTTTAAAAGAGTAACCATGGAGTTTCTTGCCGGTTCTTCTCCATAGGAAACGACCAATTTGGAACCGTGCACTAGCTTCTGACGTTTTATAAGTGCCCATGTAGGCCTATGTGAAATAAAAAATTTTTGACTTTTGACTTTACCATCAGCCCCCCTAGCCAAGTTACGATCGTTTCATTTGCGTCGAACGCCTCGAGTAGGCCACGCCTCCGATTCCTTTGTTCTGACGACGTGACTGAGCGTTGAGATGACCTCAGAACAAAGGAATCGGAGGCGTGGCCTACTCGAGGCGTTCGACGCAAATGAAACTATCGTAATTTGGCTAGGGAGGCTGGTGCGATAGAGGTAAAACTCGAGCCTTTAAACAATAAAAAAGAAATATCTCCTGCGTACCTACTTGGCTCCCTTGAAGTTTATGGATGACCTAGTAATTGTTACAGGAATACGCTTGATGCAGGCAGGGGAAAATCGTTACAGCGATTAGCGATATGTTACTGACGATATAAATATAACACTTTCAAAAATAGTACACTGGTTTGATGTAAATAACCTTCTTCTTAATGAAAAAAAAACTAAATGTATAAAGTTTACCATGCCTCGTGTTAGGCAAGTAGAAACTAGTGGTGTAATAAATGGTAAAGAGTTGAGTCCTGAAGATAATACAGTGTTCTTGGGCATAACTCTAGATGCTAAGCTTCAGTGGGGCCCACATATAGACAAATTATCAAAATACTTAGCTTTGCAGCATACGCTGTTAGACAAATTCGAAATTTAACTGATGTAGAGACTGCCCGTTTAGTTTATTTTAGCTATTTCCATAGTGTCATGTCGTACGGTATTCTACTGTGGGAAAATGCCTCCGATATACAGCCATTTTTTGTTTTACAGAAAAGGGCTATTCATTCGATTTATAAATTAAGTCCCAGATACTCCCTCAGAGATAAATTTAAAAAAATCAATATAATGACTGTACCTTCACAGTATATTTACGAGAATATTTTTTTATGCACACAAAAATATAAACGTGTTCAAAAAATACAGTGATGTTCATAATTTTAATACTAGGAACAAACACAAATTTGTGGTTCCTAAAACCAGGCTGAAAAAAATAGAGGGCTCATTTAGATGCCAATGTATTACACTTTTATAATAAACTCCTTAGTCATATTCAACAATTATACCTTAATAAATTCAAATTGTTTTTTTTTCCTTTTCAGTCATTTTAATGTATGTCTGGCAATTTGAGTATTTTCTGCGGCCTGCCCAAATGTCCTTTCTTTGGTATTGTCGTCAAGTCGTTGAGCTCCTTAGTAGTCCTGAGTTGAGCTTCACGAATACAAATGCTTGCATTGACTGGACAGGTCCACTCAAATTTGTATGGTTCTTTCTTCAAAAGATCATTTCAGACCAATCTGCATGGTTCTCATGTGATTTGACCATTACATATTTACTGTATGGACTTTAAAAGAGACTTTGACCCCTGGGTTTTTTTCAGTGTTTCTTCTCAGGGTAGTCAGCTGGTAAACACCGGCCTCATCTAGTATAAAAATGACGAAAAAAAAAATGCCGTGTAAAAGTGAAACCTATTTACAAAATAAATATCATTTATCATTATCATCTGGAAGTACCTATGTTAAGCAGTGGTTGTCATTCAGCTTATATGATGATGATAATGATATTATGTATTATTACTTCTTTTTTATTTGTTCAGCAATACTTTCAAAAGAACCATTTAACTAAAATAAATAATAAATATCTTTATTTCCCGAAACTTACAGATAATTATACGGCCACGCCTCCTATTCCTTTGTTCTGACCACGTGACTGAGCGTTGAGATGACGTTAGAACAAAAGAATTGGAGGCGTGGCCGACTCGAGGCGGTCGACGAAAAGAGAATAGAAACGAAACAGTTGTAACTTGGCTAGGGGGGCTTATGTTTTACATTTTACATTGATGTCGATCATTAATAATGATTGGGTTGAACTTTCTCGGCTATGTTGTGAACTTCCCATCTAGCTAAATGCTGCTGAATACCAGTATATTTCAGTTACTTATAATTTTCCCATCCGATATTTTTTAGGTGTAGCCCAGCGTTTGGAAATTGGTAGTGTGACACCTCCGTGCCACAGAAAGCACGAAAAGCCGTTAGTCTCTCGCTTATCTTTCCCTGGTCGTAACAGATTATCAGATTTTTTACTAAAAGTGTCTTAAAAGTTTTACTTGCAGAAATGAAAATTCTCCTTCTCTTTTTCAGGTGCACGCCGAAAACGGTAACATAATCGCTCGCAACACTGAGAAGCTTCTCGCTAAAGGCATCACCGGCCCCGAGGCTCATCAGCTATCTCGTGATGAGGAGGTGGAGGCCGAGGCTGTCAACAGGGCCTGTGTCATCGCTAACCAGGTCCGTACCTAATATAGACAGTCTTCTTGTAGAAATATATATAAACGCTGCTTAATAAGGGCATTCGCCGCTGGTAGAACTACTCAACAATTATGACTGTCAAGTTTACATTGAATCATTGTTTACTTAGGGGCCGTTCAAATATTACGAAAGCAGATTTTTTTTTTAATATGACAAGCAAAAGCGAGAGCTTTTGATTCCAATGTTTACGTATTATGGGGGGGAAAGATCCCTTGGTATATCCATTTATCAATGATATTATGAGCAGCAGTTAAATAAGTCTAATAAAAATAAGGAATAATAATAATAGTAATAATCTTTATTTATATAAAAAACACAGATTGTAGTACATGTAACAGTTTTAACAAAGTGGGTAGTATAAAACCTGTGGCAATCAAATGGGTGACGTGCTGCTCTCCTTGCTAGGCTATGACATAGCCTGTATTAAGGAGTAACAGTGCCGATCCCCTCTAATTGTATATATTACCTACTACATTTTTTTTTTACTGCTATTGTTTTTTAAATACAAGTATTATTGCGCGAGCGCATTTGTGTGTGTGCTTGTGAGTGTGTAAGTGTGCTTGTGAGTGTGCGTGTGTGTGTGCGCATGTGTGTGCTGTGTGTACGTGTAGGGTCTGTGTGTGTATGTGCGTGCAGCTGTGTAAGCGTGCGTTAGTAAAGGGATTGGATCACTGACCTCTATAGTACAAGTTGGAATAGGCTTCAAATAGAGGAACAAACTAACTTCATTTAATATGGCATAGTCCTCATTTCATGACATTGGATGTTCGCTGCTCAGTGATGGGCGTCTGCTCAATTTCGTGTGATTTTGAAACATCGACATCATTTTCTTAAAAAAATATATACTGCTGACGTAATCACCATCCAGACTCCCCCCATCCCTCATGTAATCAAAAATAAGCAAATTTTTTTACATAATACTTGAATGGGTCCTTATCTAATATTTCCACTTTCAGGCCAACTCACCCCTGTACATCGTCCACATGATGTCCAAGAGCGCAGTTCGAGCTCTTCAGCTGGCTCGCACCAAACAACGACAGGCCGTGATCGGAGAAACCTTGGCCGCAACTGTTGGTACTGATGGTAAGTTACTCGGGACTTATCTAGATGGAGAGGCTTGGCTTGGCACAGTTCGGAGACACCTTAAAATAAAATAGAATCGTTTATTACTGTGTATTTGATATATGAATATTTTTATATTTAACAGATATAGAACCTTTGCTGGTGTAGAAATATTATTTGACCTTTTTAAAAGTGAACCCTTATAGGGTCACTTTATTGTCCGGCTGTCTGTATATCAAGACCCTTTTTCTCAGGAACGCGTGGAGCTATAAAGTTAAAATTATCTAATATATCAGATATTCTGGCTTAATACCCTAAACAGCAGTGAAAAAAAAATAAACTTCTAAGTCAATGCAATCTAATCTAAATACTATTCTATTCTATTCTGAAGTTATAGCCGTTACCGTAAAATGTAAAGGATCATTTATTCCTTTTTCTTTTTCTTGATCTTTATTTCTTTTTCTGAAATTAAGAATGTCAATAAATGTAGGAGGGTCAATGACTGATAGCTTATTTTAGTTTGAGAGCAGTGATGGTCTAATGGTTACGGTCCCGACTTACGAGTTGTACGTCGCGGGTTCAAACTCCAGGCGCATTACTTTGTATAATTTATTTCATCACCACTGCTCTCAAAACGGCGATGGAAAATATCGTGATTTGGAGGTATGCTAAACAGAGTGTAAAGTCCCGCAAACCTCCGTTGAAAAGGGAGGATCCTCCGGCCAGACGGGAGTTATATCTGGAGGGCAACTGCCCGATAGATGATTTCGGGCTGTTCTACATGTTCCAATCGCGCGGAGAACTTTAATTGCGCGATGCAGGATTAGTTCTTATGTGACGCCATAGATGTCGCTACAGTGAGGAAACCGGCATGTCCTATAAATTAAATAAAAATTCGAAGACATGTGATCCATCAATCGCCATCGGGCCCGCGTGGTGGATTATGGCCTATTCTTTCTCCTAAAGGGGAGGCCTGAGACTCAGCAGTGGGTACATTATAAGGCTGATTATGCTGCTTTAGTTACTAAACTGGTTAGCATAATAAAGTGAGTTATACAAAATGTTACCAAATCTGTTATCTAACGTAGTGTGTATCTTGCAGGCTCGCACTACAGGAACTCCTGCTTCCGTCACGCGGCGGCGCACGTGCTATCCCCGCCGCTGCGCCCCGACCCCTCCACGCCGCAGGCCATGTGCGAGGCGCTGGCAGAGTTAGTATATGCTGCTTACTTTGTACAAATACTTCATTATATTCTAAAACCCACCCTAGGAAACTAGCACCCTTCGCAAACCCAGACCGCTGTCGTCTTCTCCACCCCTGGAAGTGGAAGGAGGAAGCGAGGGCGCGCGAAAGATGAAAGGCATGTAGCGAGGCCTTTGCCCAGGAGTGGAACAGAACACGCTAACAAAAAAAAAAACTTGATTTACCAAAACTAATAAATAGTAATATTTTGATACTTTACATTTATGTATAGTGTAATGTGGCATTTGTGTAATGTGGCAGTATATAAATAAATAAAATTAAATGATGTACTCGTAAATTGTTATTAACATCTAATTTTCTAGATGTAATAAAGCTCACTTAGTCCCTACCTACGTTATAAAAGGATACCAAGTGAAAAATTTAACACTCCTAGTCCCAGTAGTTTCGATTGTGCGTTGATATGTCAGTCAGTCAGTTTCTCTTATATATATAGTTAAGCAACATTTTTATAAGAATCCACCTTTTTCGTAACACGTAAGGCACTTAATTCCCCTTTACTTATTTCTTATCTTCTCTTCCCAGTGACCACCTGCAGCTGATCGGCAGCGACAACTGCACGTTCCACGAAAAGGACAAGGAACTCGGCAAAGACAACTTCTCCAAGATCCCCAACGGAGTGAACGGTGTTGAGGACCGCATGGCTATTCTGTGGCAAAAGGCTGTTAATACTGGTTTGTGTGATTTTATTTATTTGTAGCATCTCCAGTGGCCGTCTCCAGCTTTTTTCACCAGGGATAAACGCACATTTCACGAAAACGACAATTTCAAGGTCCTCAACAGAGGTGACTACGTTGAAGCCCTCATGGCTTTACTGTGACAGAATGCTGCTAATGCTGGTATTTGTGATTTTGTTTAAAATATTTATTACTATCTTTTCCACTTACCATACCCAACTAATCACAAGGCTAAACGTACTTTCCACGAAAACAAACCTTTACCGTAGACATAAGGATGGCATTAAAAGCATAAAAGTAATTATAATACTATTTACTGCAGTCGAAATTTATCATACTACCAACATAATAAAACTCAAAATCGGTTGAACGGACACCAAAAAAGGATTGTTTATATGTCTAATCTCATTGCGAATGGAGTGTAGTGTATTGTGTGTGATTTGTGTGTTTCTCAAGTTATTATAACTTTGTGCTCTAAAACAATGCCTAATGATAACAATGACTTATCAGTCATATTTAATATCCTTCTCCCCAGGTATAATGGACCCATGCCGCTTCGTAGCCGTGACGAGCACGAATGCTGCCAAGATCTTCAACATCTGGCCGCAGAAGGGCCGCGTGGCCATCAACAGTGACGCTGATATCGTCGTCTGGGACCCCAAACTAGAGCGAACCATCTCAGCTGCTACGCACAAGCAGGCCGTCAATTTTAATATTTTTGAGGTGAGAAAAAAAACAAAAGTTGTCATTTGACCGGCCTGTTGATCTACTGTTAGTGGCCCTGATTGCTATGCCAGAGGTCGTGGATTCGATTCCCACCCAAGGCAAATGTTTCTGTGTCTGGGTGTAATTTAATTTATTTCATTTGGGGTTGTGGAATTAAATATTAAAAAAAAAATTAAGATGTTTTTTTTAGGTGGGAAAATCATCTAATAACAAATCACGCTCTTGGGCGGAGCGCGAGATAGTGTCAGACTTTTACTGACTAAAAACTCACTCCTGTTCCTTCGTTACCTTCGTCCCAGGGGTTTCGTTTTCTCACTACCCATGGCCCCAGTAGGCTTCAACCCTGCTGGGCCCCTACGATTTGCTGACAGCTCCCTGAGGCGCGCGTGGAACAATACGCGCCGTCGACTTGGGCTCGGTCCGGACGGTTACCGGACGTTCGGACGGCGGGCTACCCATTGCTCGCCGTCCGCAAGCCCGCGCCTACGGTAGCCGGAAATCGGGACCGGAATCCCGGCGGCTGTTTGGGCGTGAGGACCGTTGCCTCACGCGATCGGCCGCATTCTTTGCTAGCAATACTGCTTCGCAGAAGGAGGCGACCTTGTTCATAAGAATTACCGCGAACTGGAACGGAACAGAAAGAGCAGTTTTAGTCAGTAAAAGTCTTAACACTCTCGCTCCACATAGAGCGCGAGAAGGTATTGGATAATTTCCTACCCGTATAAAAAACGAAAAAGACATGTGATATGTGGCCATATTATGGCGTGGCTCACTCCTTCTCTCAAAGAGGAGGTCTGTGTCCCAGCAGTGTGATCGTTATAAACTGATTATACTTGTGCTTTGTCAGTGGTTGTGTAATCTAGGAAACCAAGCTCGAGAGGAATCTTTGCTGTTATCCACATGCCGAGTGAGGAGCAAATTTTTCCCCATGCCACACGAAAAACTATCCGAGAACCATTTCCCTACCTTTGGAGGCTGTGAAATGGATCAGTAAATGACGTAGTGGATCAGTAAGAGATTGCGGTATACTTAATCAACTCTTTTACCCAATATTAATTACTGTGGTATTGTTTCAGGGTCAAAACGTGGTCGGCAGTCCCCAGTATGTCATCGTGAACGGTCGCGTCTGCCTTGACGACGGACAACTTAGAGTTGTTGAAGGTAACATTATTAGCACTTGTAAAGGCTCAGATAGTAAATTAAAGGCAAGTGGACTGTATTAAACGAGTTTATTCTAATCTTTAGCAAAAGCAGGTCTAAAGGTTAAACGTAGACGGACGATGCAATGTGTGTGCTGTGTGGCTCTCGGTTCCCGCGCAGCCGCGGTGTGGCGTCGCTCTTTGATATCATCGTAGTGTATCATGTGTGAACAGTATTGATTTAGCCATAACCAGGGGCGCCGACTTTTAGAAAACCTCATGGGTGCTCATGCTCATTTGATGGACTCGAAAAAGTGTGTGAAGTGTGAGAAGAGTAAATGCACACTGATCGACCGACAAATAAATAAATGTCCTACTTACATACTACGTACTTAATTACTAATTATGTTTGATAAAAATATAAAATGAAACCATTATACAGGGTGTTTGGTGCATCGTGTGCCAAAGAGAGGTCATCTGCTATCCTTTCAGACCCCTAAACACTTCTCATGCCCTGTAGATTTTTTTTCATCGACTTTATTGTTTTATGAAAATAAGACCCAAATTTTTCATTCAAATGCAAATTTAAAAAAATATATAAGGTGTAGACTCTGAATTTTAATTTTATTTAAATGTATTGTATTAGAGTACTTTTAAATTTAAAATTAGTGACATTAGCGATCTATTTATTTTTTTATTTACTTACAAAGTTTTGGACTTGAATTAAAGCTGTCCATGTTACAGCTATTTATTTCGGAGTCAGCGCCCCTGGCCATAGCTTATCGAATCAGGGCCTCAAGTCTGCTATTACAATAGTGTCATTTTTTTTTTTTTTATTGTTTATATTTATGTGTACAATAAAGAATAAAGAATTAGCAGATTACGAACTTTTAGCAAAATGACAATGGGATCGTGTTGGAATGACGAATTTATAAAAATAGCAGACTTGGGCCCCAGGAATGAAGATATCTGTGGGAGAAACAAGATTACCGTTTGGATTTATGTGGAACAGGGTGTAACGTCTCATATACTGTTGAAAAGGATTCTCTCTTTCCCTCCGACTAGACAGGTGTTGTGTCTGGTCCGGGCAACTACCCGACAGTTGATTTCAGACTGTTGTATATGTTGTAATCGCATGGAGAAATCTGATACCGCGATGATTCTTATGTGGTTTGGGCAACTGCCCGGGAGATGATTTCGGGCTGTTGTATTTTGTTGTTTAGTATAAAATTTTGTACAAAAATAAATACAGACAAATTTCCAATTTTATCAAACTCACACTATATCTTTGTCCTTAAAATACTTTTATAGGGTTCCGTGCTAAAAGGTTAAAAACAGGACCCTATTGTTATCACTCCACTGTACGTTTGTCTGCCACCAGGCTGTATCTCATGAACCGTGACAGCTAGACAGTTGAAAGTTTTACAGATGATGTATTTCTGTTGCTGCTATAACAACTAATACTAAAAACATAATAAAATAAATATTTCATTGGGGATCCCATATAACAAATGAGTTTTTTTTTTTCTGTTTTTTGCGCTATGGACGGTACGGAACCCTTCATGCACGAATCCGACTCGCACTTGGCCGGTTTTTTCACTTTATGCGTCCCTTCGTTCACAGGTTTCGGCAAATTCCTGAAGACTCCAGTAGACTCCCCGCTGGTGTACGATGTTGCTCACGACCACGAGCAGGCGCACCGCCCCGAGCACATGGACGCGCACGTCACCAACGGCACGCCCTCGCCAGGTACGTGCAGCCCACGACTTGCTGGGTATACAACACCCAAACTGAGCGGCTGTACTGCACCAGCTATGAGCGGGGCTGGCACGCTTGCTTCTCCAAGATATTTTTCGTAAAAAAAAATTGTTGCGTGTAATATAAAATTGTAATAAATAACTTTTGCATTTGACGAGCGCTAATAGTAAACTGTAACAAAAAACACACATGTTGAAACAAATTTATCTAAAATAAGTTTTGTAACTTATTTTCGACCAAAGTGGCGGTTAAGCGATTTTACCTTTCCACTGTCGATATATAAAAAAAACTTACTGACATATCAACGCACAGCCGAAACTACTGGGACTAGGAATGTGAAATTCGGCACAAGGATTTCTTATATGACGTAAGTGAGCACCAAGAAAGGGTTTTTTAAATTCACCCTATAAGAGGGTAATATGTTTGTACGTAAAAATTCATTCCATGTACAAATATACTTGAAAGTTAGTACAAACAGTAAGTTAATAATAAAGGTTAGCTTTGTTTAATTTTTCAAATAGAACAATTTACGAGGTTTAAAGATTGTTTGGAGGATTCTTATATTTTGAGTTAACAAACTTGAAACTTGTCACAAATTCTAACCAAACTAAATAGGGGCGGAATTGACCAATAAAACTAATCGGATTTTAACGTTTGGCTCGCATAATCGCGTTTAGCTGCTGTCACTAGTGTCACTTGTCTGTATTTTTACAAGTGACACTAGTGACAGCGGCTAAACACGATTATGCGAGCCAAATGTTAAAACGCGATTAATTTTATTGGTGGGTTCCGCCCTAATAAAGGCTGATTGTTTTTTTTCCAAAACTACCCTAAAAATGTGGTTTAAAAGGTGTGTTACGTGTTAGTAATTTCATATAAATGCCTAAATATATATATATATATATATATATATAGTGCCATCCACCAATCAGAATTTGTTATAGCTCTTTGGCATGCAAGCTACTTGCATACTTTTGTGCTAGCTAGCATTTCAACATAAATGTCAGTGTCAAAAAAATTAACCCTATGTCAATGTTTGTTACAATTTACGATGTATGCTCGCGACTTGCATCAATTATCTTGATAACAGTCAGCATCATAAGTATATACTTTCACTAAAGATAACATATATTAACTCGTCATGACTTTTAGTTACTACTACCAATCAATTCTTTCAGTTTTTTTTTTTAAAGTTTTTTAAGCGTGCTGAGCATTTTATTTTTGAGACTGAGCCGTCACGCTCGGCTATGTAACGCTGCTTCGGGTGCAGTCGGTTCGAGTCGGCTGACCTCACCCGAACTTTTACGATTTTTTATCATTAACTTCGCCTTGATGAAAGTTTCACTTGTGTGGTCTGGTATACTTATAATGCTGGCTTACAAACTACTCCAATTTTCAGTGTATTTATAGCACGCAAGCTTTTATAAGAACACTATTTCTGAGCTTTGCTAGGCTAAAATAACTGTAGTAGTTTTTTAAATGCTAGGCCGGGCAGCAAACCATGCAGACGGAAGAATTATTACTGGTCGTACTTTATACTGCAGGCTGTATATTTATTGCTTACTAATGTAACAACAAGCACAAACTATTTTCATATTAACACGTTTCATATTAAAAAAAAATTACTTTAAAAAAAATCGACAATAAATAATAAAGTCACTAAAAGTATGAAACATAAGTGTAAGTTATGAGTACACATGTGGATGGATGGAGAGGAAGAGGGAGGCCAAAGAAAAGATGGATGGATTGTGTGAGGAGAGATATGAAAGAAGTGCAAGTTAGTGATAGCGTGACGGATGAAAGGACAGAATAAAAGAAAAAAACGTGTTGCGGCGATCCCAAATAAAACGGGACAAAGGCCCAAAGATAATATAATAATAATATAATATTCCACAACTATCACATAACGCCGCCTAGTCTCAAGCTAAGCCGAGCTTGTGTTATGAGTACTAGACAACTAATAAACATACTTATATATTTCTAAATACATACATATTATAGATAAATTACACCCAGACACAGAACAAATGATCGTGCTCATCACACAAACATTTGTCCTGGGTGGGAATCGAACCCACGACCTTCCGGCATTGCAGTCAGGTCCACTAACCACTAGACCAACAGGCCAGTCATGATAAGATGATGATGATTATAAGTATTAGTTGTTATCTGTCTAGCAAAACCAACCCGTCTCGAGATAGAACAACTATAGTAGTCGATTTTGAGATAACAAGCCTGTTGGTCTAGGAGACAGTGGTCCTGACTGCTATGCTGGAGGTCGTGGGGTCGATTCCCACCCAGGATAAATGTTTGTGTGATGAGCACGATCATTTTTGTGTGTGTGTGTGCGTATAATTTATCTATAAAATATATGTAAGAAATATATAAGTATGTTTATCCGTTGTTGAAAGTTTTGGAATATTACATTATATTTAAAAATAAAAACTATACATTAGTTTGTGCCTGTGTAACCGAAAAGTAAAATAACTGCCTTGCTTTCGAAACTCAGACAGGCAAATTTGCTCCGTAAACTGATCTAAGAGCCAGCTTGTCGCTAAAATTTATTGGAATCTAAGCTCCAAGCTTATTGCCACCTTCGGGCAGATTCCGATCTAACGTGATGTTTCTCTTGCAGCCAATGTCATGTATGGTTGCTGTCCGACCTGGGAACCTACAAGGCCACAAGGTCTGCCGTCGAACGCTACTACCTTTTAGTACTTCCAATCTTGTAAACAAGAAATAAATTACAATCAGTTTAACCATCGGTTTCTTGACAATAGGGTAGTTGACTCCATTTTTTAATTAACACAAATGAAAATAGGAAAAAAAAATCAAATTGTTTAAAATTGAGGAAGTTAGAAACCTTTTAATTCTGGAGGAAGGCCACCAATCGAGGATTGCTAAAAAGGGCCTATCAATCTAAAATCTGTCCGTTTAAACGTTTCTATACAAATTACTGCCCCCTTAGCCAAGTTACGATCGTTTCGTTTGCGTCGAACTCCTCTAGTAGGCCACGCTTCCGATTTCTTTGTTCTGACGTCAGCTCAACGCTCAGTCACGTGGTCAGAACAAAGGAATTGAAGGCGTAGCCTATTCGAGGCGTTCGACGCAAACGAAACGATCGTAACTTGGCTAGGGGGGGCTGATATTATTAAACAAAGTCCTCCACCGCGTGTCTGTTGGACGTCGTCGCGACTAACTTAAAAAATACTGAACGGATTTTCATGCTGTTTTCATCAGACTGGCCTGTTGGTCTAGTGGTTAGTGACCCTGACTGCTATGCCGGAGATCGTGGGTTCGATTCCCACCCAGGACAAATGTTTGTGTGATGAGCACGATCACTTGTTCTGTGTCTAGGTGTATTTTATCTATATATGTATGTATTTAGAAATATATAAGTATGTATATCAGTTGTTTAGTACCCATAACACAAGCTCTGCTTAGCTTGGGACTAGACGACGTTGTGTGACAGTTGTGGAATATTATTATTATCAATAGATTGTAATTCCTGAGGAACGTTTAGGTGTATACATATAATAATATGTATGTATACAGAACTAGAGAAAAGCTGTCAATTTCAAAGGTTTCTAACACCCGTACGAAACTGGGGCGACCGGACCTTGTAGGAAATAAAATTGTGAAGAAAAAAACACTGTTCATGTAGCAACGTGGTGTAATAACAATAAGTATCGGTTAATGTTAATATTGAACCATTTAAATTTCAGGATAAATAAAACACAATTCATTTTATACTTCTGTAAGACTCTTGCGTAAGACAAATTCGATCCAAGTTGTTTACATCATTGGAATAATGAAACGAAAATCGTGTACATTGCTTCTTAGACCGTCTAGCCGTCTAACTTTAAACCTAACCCCTTTCCCCACTTTCACAGACCTAGGTAACATAAACAAGAGCGTGGAGAGTCTATCGATGTCCGGATGTAGCACGCCCACAGGCAGGAAGATGAGAGAGCCTGGCACCAGGAATCTGCAGACTTCTACCTTTTCTATTAGCAGTAAGTAACTCTTGAAGTTGTGTTTTTATTTTAAAGCTTTTAAACAGGCGGTTCCGCTGATGGAGATGAATGGTAAGTCACCTATGTATGATTCATAGTTGTGCGAAAGTGTTACCTCGCTCCTGGAACGCAGTCTTCAGGCTAGAGTGAATAGGCTCTTAATAAATTAGTGCGCTTCACCATCAACGATTTCATCACTGCATACCATCAGGTGGGATCGTAGTCAAGCACTGAACTGGTTTATAGCATTTAAAAGGGCAACTGAAGGAACACAGGTGGTTTATTAATCAGTAAAAGTCTGACACTCCCTCTTTATTCACCCAGAGTGGGAGAAACTATTTTATGATTTCCTAACCTAGAAAAAGCAATCAATCATGACCGCGATATGGATTTAAAATTAAACAAACTAGGATAACCTTTCCTTTTTTTATTATTTTCTTTTTATAATTTGCTCTAATGAGACTAAAAAATAAAAGTGATTAAAAATCGTGATGTCAACTTATTCTAAAAAATGTCATCATTCTTATGATTTGTACTTAAAAAAAAAAACTTCATAAAAATACTTTACGTTACTCATCTAATAGAGCAGTGGTGGCCGAGTGGTAACGGCCCCGACTTATGAGTTGTAGGTTGCGGGTTCAAACTCAGCCAGGCGCATTACTTTGTGTAATTTATTTCATCATCACGGCTCTCAAAACGGTGAAAGAAAACATCGTGAGGAAACCGGTCCTAGAACCAAAAAATCGAAGACATGTGACATCCACCAACCCTTCTCTCTCCTAGAGAGGAGGCCTGAGTCCCAACAGTGGGAACATTATAAGGCCGACTATGCTTTAGTATGCTATACTCATCTAATAAATTTTAATTTGCAGAAGAGATGGGAGATGTGGAGAAAAAGACTTCGGTCCGTGTGAGGAACCCCCCCGGCGGCAAATCTTCAGTCCTGTGGTAAACCGGTCCCGAGAGCGGTACAGGCGAGCTTGCGGCATTGACACGATACTGATACTTGTGAACTGTTGTGATAATTTTATATACTTTTACGTTTTAATCGCGTACGTCGGGTATCCAACAAACAATTTCGCGTTTCTTCCGCCAGGCTCTCACATCCACGACCAAATACTCCAACTCATCAGCTCTTCTATCATCTATGGGAATTGATGAGCTAAATGAGTTTATTTGTTTATTCTCACATCAGAACTCCTTGCAGCAATTACACCAATGGAGGTCAATTAGTTCAGAATCTGCTACTTTCTAACATCACGTGTTCGGAGGGCCGTGGAGTGGACATCAAAGGAGCGGCACGGTGGGTGCTGGGTCACGTACGCTCGCTTACGCAGCATCAGGCTAGCGTTCCTCCAGGTTTCCACATGCACCAATTCCCATATCGAAGACATTTTTTAAATTTTAAAGCTCTTTCGATGAGTTTTTCAAAGGAAATTGATTTAAATTGAAAAATACGGAGAATTTTGATGTCATCATGGCGGTTGACCACAGACCAGTTGGAATACCCGTACACGACCGTGGCGAATAAGACGCAACACATTCGTCGGACCAATCCGACACGGGCGGCTAGGGTTTTTGTTTGTATGTGAATTGTTTGATGTTTGAATGAGAAAAAAAAATCTGTTTGATTATTCTTTTATCACAACATAAATATTTGAACATTGTCATAACAGAAGAAATTGGAAATCATTTATGTATTGTCGTTTCTTATTCATATTTTTTTTGTAATTATACCTAATATTAGGTAAAAAAAAACTCAAATAATATAATTCTCATAATACTTTTCACAAGTAGTAGTGTCTGAAGGGCTTGGGACAGCTAAGATCCAATTTTTAAGCTACTCGTTCATAACCCAAAGCTTAAGCATTACCTAATATTATGTTAGACTGTTAATTTAGGACATGACATAATAAAACAGTTATAAAATTATGTTATTTATTCAGATAAGGCACTTGTGTACGGACCATACGAGATTGCCACTAAGCGAAAACCAATTTTCAGCCAATATCGCCATCTTCCTTAACGCGGTTGTATCTGTGTCGCCACATAAGAATTATCCTGAATCACGCTATCAGAGGTCTCCACGCGATTAGAACATATAAAACAGTCCGAAATCAACTACCGGGTATTTGCCCGGACCAGACACAATACATGTCTAGTCAGAGTGAAAGGGAGGATCCTTTTCAACAGAGGTTTGCGGGACTCTACACTCTGTTACTCATACCTCTAATGGTGATTAATTCTCATAGTTTCGAAAAAAAGCTTTTTTTTGCTTGTAGTGGGACTTTTAAATAATAATAACAATTGCATCACTGCTTACCATCAGGTGGGATTGCAGTGAAATACTAGTTTATAGCATTTAAAAAAACAATTATAAACCATCACCAGTGGCTGTCGAGATTGGTCCGTTTGCGGGTAATCTTATGTAGACTGACAAAATGGCGGATTGATTAGTGAATTTTATAACAATTGTAACATTTTGTAGACGATTACGCCGTTAACTTACTATTAATTGATTATGCTTGTATTACAATATATAAATTCTTGGTTTTCCTGAATAATATGTAGATAAGGTATGAGCCTTAAATTAAATGGCGATTTCAGTTTTATTTTTCAGATGAGAAAAATTTTTGACTGTAAAAAGCGAAGGATTTTTTACCTTATTGCATCATTTTAGTATTGAATTATAAGCTGAAATCGCTAAAATAGTTTAAGACAATGTTTGTAGGACAATATTTAAAGAATGGAGAGTTTTGTGAAAATGAGATGCATAAAAAAAAATTATCTTTGCTTTTTATGCAAATCATTTTCAAAAGTATTTTGGCACAAAGCACGGCACGCTAGTTAATTTGAAAGGATTACTAATTACGAGTAATTGAAATCATTTAAAATTGTAGAAATCGGCTACAAATTAGAAATAGGTGTGTAATTACCTATTAACATATTTATTCGGGTTAATAATTACCTTATATTGATTATTCGTTTAAATTTTCAATGTTAACTGGTTATAATTATACTATTATAGGTTTTTAACGTTTTAGAATGTTTTCTATATTCACTTGAATAGTTAGTTTTTTAGTACCAAGTTATATTATAGACTTCCAAATCCCCTGTTGCTAAAATGGGCCAAAATGTTGATTTAACTAAATGCATTTATATTTTAATCTGTTATTTAATTTGCATTAAAATTTTTCTGTTTTTATCTTGGAGTGTGTTGAATAGTTTTCAATACAGCTTTTAAGATTTAAAATTTAAATGTTATTATTTTTTGAAATATGCAGAGTAATTTCAATAATACTTGCAAGATCTTAGATACAATTTTGTTATCATTCTAACTAACATATAACAAAAATTTAAATTAGCATTTCTCCATAGAAATCTGTAAGCTTTTTTTTGTCATCTATGCTCTTGCCAGCAGTATTCCAACAAATCCGTTTCAATAATACTTCTCGTAAGTAATAACAAAGTTCACTGCATACTCATCAACGTTAAGTAACAATTAATAATTTTTTAATTATAAAATTGCTGTTATAACATAAGTCATAAATTTATAACCATCATTTTTATAAGTAGGTGAAGAGCGAATGAATAGCGAACTGTATGTTGTGCTTTCGTGATGTCTCACTGTGTATCATAAGATTTTAAAGGTTATTCACACGGTACTGTACTGGACCATGTTTTTCAGTGATATGTTGGGACTATATTGAATTGTGTCGGATTTCCATGCTGTCTAGCAACCCCCTGAAAATTCCTTGGAATTCTCTGTCAGAGTATGCGTTTCCTAATAACTGTGAACAGGTCTTTAAGTCAAGAATGAATATGTTACTTCTATTCAAGCGTGCTCGATTGTCGACCACATCATCGCGTACCATCAGTGAGATAGTAGTAAGATTTAAGATCTTCGGTAACAGTAAAACAATGTTTAAAATTTGCGCAATCTATTGATGTAGCAAAAGGTTGAAAAGAGAGAGCTAAGGTGACTCAGTTTCATCGTCACTGCTCCCAAAACGGTAAAAGAAAACATTGTGAGAAAACTGGCACATCTGAGAACCAAAATCGAAGACTGTGACTTCCACCAATTCGCACTGGGCCCGCCTGCATTACGGTTCATTCTCTCTCCTAGAGAGGAGGCTTGAAAGGCGCAGTGGAAATATTATAAGGTTAATTGTGCATGAGAACATCGAGATGTTTTAGTATGATACCAACTTTAACACTGTAAAATATCGTACAGCCCTTTTCCATGTGCACGTATCCTTAGAATCATAATTTCATAAGTTAGTGTTAGGTCTGATTGTTTTATAATACACTTTTGTAACGACTAATCACCTGTGTACTGTCAGGTTTTATTTAGTATTCAAGTCGAAAACTGTTTTGAATTTTTCAAAATTATAATAGGAGTTCACTGCCGTTATTTTATTAGTTGTATTTAAAATAATATTTGCATGATTTTGTATTTTTTGAGATGGATACCTCTAAACAAACTTGCTCCATCGTCGAACATCTCATCGTTTACCATCAGGTGAGATAATGGTTTAACGCGAGCATATCAAAATTAATATGACTTCCAAATAATTTTCGATTTCAATACTTGTAGCGTCATAAAACTGGGATGCAATTGGTCAGTATAGGGGCCAAAATAATATCATAAGATCGCAGTACAAAAACCTTAAAGTAATTCTTTTATCTCTCCGTATAGTACTTGTACTAGTCTTGCAACGGCGTCACAGTTTTTATAGCGTTTTACATAATTTCTATGTGTATTCTCTATTATGCATTGTCACGAATAAACAATGTAATCACATGTGCTGTTTTATTTCTTTTCGTTGATATTTTTTTTTTTTAATTCTGGTTCATCTTTAAATAAACTAATTTTAACCGTCAGGCAACTACCACGTAATTGTCTGGCATTTTTGCTAAACTGGACCTATTTGGCCCAGCCGCGAAGCTCTTCTTTTTTTTAATCTTAAGAGTAAAAAAAAGAAAACTAACACTGTGAGTCTGATGACCACACCTATACAAGACATGACTCATTGACTTTAAAATGGAAAATCGAAAGTTCAGCGATTGCGCTCAGAATGCTGTCGTTTCTACGTCATATTACGGGCCAGCAGAGAAGCTGCTTTTTTGCGCATGCTGGCCTGGAAACCAACAGTGCGCGCTTCAGCAAACATCCCAGAGCCGCTGCACCGCCACGGCTGACCCGACCCAACAACATCCTGTACGCATTATTGTACTGAGTGTCCGGGCTCTGTAGGCTCGCTGCGTAAGTCTCACCCCCAGGCCGCTTGACTAGGACTGGCAAAAAGATTTAAATAGTGTAATTTTCACTTCTCTCGTGCATGGCGCGAACCTGCGAGTGAGCATAGCTCTCACCACCAGAGCCCTGCGCTCCCGCTCAATATCATCATCGTCCCTGAGATCACTAGTCACAATATGAAAATATATAGTATTTAAAAGTTTGAACCTGCTTTAAGGTTCAAACTTTTAAATACTTGGGCTATTCCATTGAGATATACAGAAGGTTTAAAGATAGGCTGTTGTTTGCCTGTTTTAAAATCTAAAATTTCACTTTTTTTAGTGTTATATTGTAACCCTAAGTTAAGTAAGTAAGGTAAGTTATCTCAGCCCGCTTATAGAATGGTTCAGCAGCACCATATCGTCCGCATAGCTAATATTGTTAAAACAAGTGTCATCAATATGGCAGCCGACATGTGTGCTACTGAGCCGTCCAACAAGCTGGTTAATATAAATACAACCAGCAATGCTTGCCTAGGTCGATCTGTAGATGGGTGACCGTCTTAACATAATTATCGAGATTCCTCCGTGCCAAGGAAAGCACGTTAAGCTGTTGGTCCCGGCTGTCATTTGTAGATCTTTGTCAGTCTTTATGGATAGGAAGGCCACGTCTCCGATTCCTTTGTTCTGACGTCATCTCAACGCTCAGTCAGGTAACCAGAACCAAAGAATCGAAGGCGTGGCCTACTCGAGGTGTTCGGCGCGAACGAAACGATTGTAACTTGCCTAGGGGGGCAGGAAAACTGACATTAGTCTTATCAAGAGGTATCGTGTTACTAAATGCTGGGTTGTGGGAGGAAGTCTGATTGCAGTCGCTCCCTGTAAAATATAGTTATTCAGTAGCAGTAGTGTTATTTAAATCTGGGTGGCGGAGGTAGAAAATCTGGTGTTTTATCGAATTCCTCCGGAACGCCTTGACCAATTTTTATATTTTTTCTTTGTTTATATTTGGTTGATACGTCTGAGAAAAGTTCGTGCAGTGTTTGTATACTTGTCTCGAGTTCACGGACAGTCGTTTGTTAGCTGTTGTTAAAGACGGACGTATTGAACCTGGTGACGTAACGAGCCAATGTGTTTATCCACTGTGTCAGTGCGTCCACTACAAATGGCGACGAGATAAAAGACTTAGCGCAAAAACAAAAATGTATTTCGTTGCATAATATTTTTTTCGAAAAAATAATATATTGTTAAAGAATAAGAGGGTACATAAAAAAAAAATTAAAAAAAGAAGGAAGAAACGATTAGGTAATTGTTGAAGGTCGAATTGTTACTAAACAAAGAATGTTGTACTAAGGTAATTGCCTGAATGAGGCCATCAGTAGATATTAGACAAATTTTTGATCAATTCCTCTTTAGTTATGCCAAAATAAAAAGTATGTGTTTTCTTGCTTCCAAATGAGCGTCACTGCAATCAACAAGAATTCGTGAAAAGTAGCTTTATTTATAAAATCAAGGGATTTTATCATTTTGATGCTGGCGGATACGGTTAGCATTAAATTATATTTAAGATTAATCGATTTTTAAACGAATAAAATAACTTCAATAGCTTGCCTTCGGGACTTTGCTGGCATTGTAATTACCCACTCGTTTTAATGAAAATATCTCATAGAAGGCATGTATAGGAATGGGTACCATAAAAAAGTGAGTGCAAGACGAGTTTTCTGTGGTTGTGACTAAAGTTAAAGTGGGAGATTTGTTGGTAAGTGATATTATGTACTATTTTGTTCCTGATTTTAAGGCCTTTCGAATGAGACATGTGAGTTCCGCGTCGATTAAAAAATTAGATGATGAAATCAATAGTATTATGTTGTGTCTTTTACGTTGAATTGCCGCCTGTATGTACATGTTTTAAATTAACGGCGCGGATGGCGGTTTCTATCGAAATAAAGCGGTCAAAATTTTGTTTGAAGTTTTGATAAATATTATGACGCCATTTGATGCATACTGAATTGAGGTATAAGGATAAAATAAAATATAGGATTATCGCTTTAGATACTGAGATATTACTAGTTTTATTTTGTATTGGCTTATAAAAAACAAATGCATTCAAAGAAGAATAAAAATCATGCAAATCATTTTAAGAGATACAAAATAAGTCCTGAAGTATGCCTTGGTCTATTCAGTTGAGCCAACGGTCATTTGTCTACTATCAATTTATAAAAACTTTTTTTTTATGAATCGAGTTTCAGTTACAGTCAAAACACGAAGGTAGATATTTTGTTGTTGTGAAGCTAAACTTCTTGAAATGTGGGTTTTTTTTCGGAATGGCAAATCTGTTTCTTTTTGTGCCCAGATAGCTACAACTTGAAAAGAGAACGTATTGGGAGTGATTCTCATATTACCTATGGTAAATCATCATCAGTTGAAAGGGGAAATATCTTGAGTGGTCTGTTATTCGGAGATATTGTCATGTAGAGGAATAGAACGTTCAACGTTCAGAACGTTGATTTTGTTTTAAATAATGTATCTAATATGGTGGCGTCAATTTGAAAGTATTTTTTGGATATTTATTGCTGTTGGGATTTTGAAGCAATGGATTTTTGCAGTAGAGTTATTATCCGTTTTGAGCGTGGGACTGAGAAACGTTTCAATGTTGCTATGGTAACAATGGTTGTACAGAGTTTGAAACGTGGCAAACGTAACGAAACATGAAGAACGTAACGAAACGTGACTAACGTAACGAAACGTGGCGAACGTAACGAAACGTGACGAACGTAACGAAACGTGACGAACATAACAGAACGTGACGAACATAACAGAAATGTGAAGAACATAATGAAACGTGACGAACATAACGAAACGTGACGAACATAATGAAACGTGAAGAGCGTAATGAAACGCAGCGAACGTAACGAAAAGTGACGAACATAACAGAACGTGACGTAACGAAACGTAGTGAAATGTAACGAAACGTAACGATACGGGATGAAATGAAACGAAACGAAGCAAAGCGAAGCGAAAAGTATTATCTCACTTCGTTGAATATTAATATCGTAATAAATATAAATATTAATATCGTTTTATTTCAATTCGCTGAAATAAAACGAAACAAAACGAAACGTAATGAATGTTTAAGCAGTATAGACCTTCATATAAATGAAAACTATACGTGAATGTGGTAAGGCAGCATGGGCCTTCATACAAATGAAAACTGTACGTAATTGTGGTAAGGCAGCATGGGCCTTCATACAAATGAAAATTATACGTAATTGTGGTAAGGCAGCATAGGCCTTCATATAAATGAAAACTATACGTGATGTGCTTAGCTGATCGTCCTTAATCAAACATGACGATGGACAGTGGAGTTTATCCTGTTGAATTTTAAATATCGAGGATATATCCAAGGCGGGTGATGTATGAAGGTGAAAGATACCAAAAGAAAAAGCAGAAGATATCGTGCCATGGTGCCATATGCGAACTGCTTGTCGCGAAGTCGTTCCCCATATCTTGATAGTACATCATGATACAAGTGTGTGGGGTTGGTGGTTGCCGCCGGTATATGGGCCCGAGCAGTGACGAGGGTCTTGCTTGGGAGAGCCGAGTGCTGTAGTTATCGATACTCACATTGTATCGTGCGACGTTTTTCAGTGCACTTGTGAGGAAAAACAATTTAGGTACATTATCTCACTGGGAATGTAATGGTTGTCAAGGGATCACGGTTAGGAAGAAGGTGAATGAATCAGTGTGAAGAAAACCAGTAGACTAAGTTATTTACTTATATAATGAAAAAAGTAATGATAATGCCTACCTATGTTATTAAAATTCAATCTTTGTGATATTTAAATGAGAACCTTAACTATAAGGAAAGTGTAATGCAAATTCTATAGTGGTTGATTAGGGGCAAAATAATTAATACGGAAGGTTCTCATTAGAATTATTCTTAAGTTCCTGTATTACCTATATTTTAGATTTTTTATATTTTCTAAAAGGAAAAATAATATTCAGTAAATATATTAAGGGAAGGATGTTTGGATGTTTGTAGGTTTGTATATTTGTCTCGAGTTCACGGGCAGTCGTATGTTAGTCGTTATTAAGGACGGACGTATTGAACCTAACTGCTGGTGACGTAACGAGCCATGTGTTTACCCTTGTGTCTGTGCGTCCACTACAGTTCGTATGCTATTTTTTACCCTCCTACCGCCACCCCCATTTTTCTTTTATAATTTATATGGCAGAAGAACGTTTTCTATAACTTTTTTACTAAATAAAAAAAAATTGAGTGATGGAAATCGTTATTAAAAATGATATCCGTCAAGTGGCTGCCGCCAGTGTCAATACACATTTGTGCCCGTTTTAGCGCATTTTCATGAGTTTCCGCAAGAGTTCTGATAATAACTGTTCGTATTCCTGTCGAATATTCTCTTTAAGGGCTGGGATTTTTTGAGGCTTATTGGCATAAACCCGCGACTTCTAGTAGCCTCAAAGAAAGAAGTCTGGGGCGGTTAAATCGGACGATCATGCTGGCCATGCCAAATCGCCAATAAAGGAGATTACCGACCAGGAAATGCATCCTTCACAATATCTATTGCGGCTCGTGCTGTGTCTTCGGTTGCACCGTCTTATTAAAACCAAGTGCTCACCAATCCCCTCTCCTCCAATTTATTTATTTATTTAAACTTCATGTACAGTAGTGGTTATATCAAGGTTGCCGACATAGCACGAAGAATCGCCAAACTAAAGTGGCAATGGGCAGGGCACATTGCTCGCAGAACGGATGGCCGTTGGGGCCGAAAGGTTCTGGAGTGGCGACCGCGTACCGGAATACGCAGTGTTGGAAGGCCCCTACAAGGTGGACCGATGACCTGGTGAAGGTTACGGGAATCCGATGGATGCGAGACGCACAGGATCGTTCGTTGTGGCGACATTTGGGGGAGGCCTATGTCCAGTAGTGGACGTCTATCGGCTGAAATGATGATGATGATGTACAGTAGTGGTACATAGGCGGACTTAATGCAACAAGGCATTCATTATCAGTCAACCTTTGGATTAAAAAGACAATACTGAGGCAGGTCCAATTCCAGCAGTAAGAAGTAAAAGTCTTCCACTAAAGTCCGTCTGGTGATGCCCAATTGCGTGACCCGTCGATTCACGCCACCAACATTGACAGCCACAGCGTCGATATTCTCGGCAGAAAGACCAGTCCGGTGGCGCCACTCCCTGCCAGGTTTCTTGTGGTTCCAATTTATTCCGAGTCGAGCAGCTAAACGGCAGAACGTTTGCCCAGATGACGCGACACGATTAGGAAACCGACGTCAAAATGCACGCTGCGCTAACACCAAAGACCAATTATTGGTCAAAAGAATCGACACAATTATTCCACGCTCTTGTGGAGTATAGCGTTTTTATTCGTTGTCTGTTTATATTCTGCAGCTGTCTAGTTCACAAATACCAAATATGATTGGCGTACGACGCGATTTGCAATAATTATAACATCTTCCGATAGAGTGAGCCACCTTGTATTTCTACTTTTATACGGGCAAAGCCGTTAGCAGAAGCAAGTATTCAATATAGAGGCAACCAAAATAAAAAATTTCATCGAATAAATAAAACAGCACAAATACAATTTTTAAGTTGTTTATTAAAATAATATTCGTTCAACTGAACACAAGACATAGGACCAGACCTAATAATTGAGTTTACTATTTTGTCAATTTCCTCTACAAAAAAAAACTGGCCCAACGTAAGAGCCGACTGTCTTTACCCTCTTAACAATAAAAAACAACCTATAAAATCTATCAACATAAAGACAAGTAATGGTATCTTGATGATACCTGCGGTTTCATACATAAATTTGGCACAGACATTATGATATATTATCGTTATAACTGGTCGTAATTCCCTGGCTATCTGCAGTTCTAGATGGTTTTGGCACGGTACAAAAAAAAATCATTATTAAAATAAAAACCTTCCATTTCGAAATAAAAATTAAATCCATCATTCTCTATAAAACTCAATAATAGTCCTTACTAATTAATTTTAAGAAAATCTAATTTTACATTTAGAAAACTATACAGTACCCATCTTTATTTAATATTGCACAAATTCAGATTTCATGCAAAATCGTACGAATGATCAATATTATAATTTCAACGTTCATAATCCGGTCAAATTGTAAACAAACTGATGCTGATAACATTTGTCAGTTAAAATAAATTGCATTTCCTTTTGTCGAGAAGTATATCCGATTACAATTCAATTTTCAATCACCGAAAGTAATTTATTAATCAATGTGGGTTTGGTATTTGAAGTAACAACGTTAAAATTCTTAATAATAACAATAAAAAGTAATTAACAAAAATCATTTGTTGGACAAAACAAACCATCCGAGAACATTCCGAGGGCAATAATCGCTTTTTAATAATAATATAAATGCAATATTTTTATACCAAAATGTCCTATACATTCGTGAATTACAAATTTATCTACAAATTTAACTCCTATAGGGGGTTGCCAATTATAAAATATCTTGTGTCTTCGTATGTACCAAACATTTTCAGTTTCGACTCAGTATTTAACTAATATTTTTCTTTTAAACTTCTTTCTTTATATAATAATAATGTATACATATGTAAGTAGCATAGTACACTTATATACTAATATGACACAGTTAGATTATAGCTATATTTTTACATCATGTATGTACTTACACATATACAGTGTGGTGTTGTCCCGAAATGCCTTTTGCCATGCGTACACTCCTCGGCCATCTTGCGGAAATTACTAGAACTGTAGATGCAAATTGCACACAGCTGAAGATAGATGGGGTTGTTTTAAATTGTACTAGGACATTTTAAGTTTGTGTGTAAGATGGTTTTTTTGGCAAAAATCAACCCATTAAAGGTAATAATACTATCTTTATAATTATAAAAACACATCATTCCATTTTATAATAACAAAATAAATACCAATTTTAGTAATAGCGACACATTTAGCTTACGTTACAACCAATGACATGTCTTTGCGACTTCACTTTTATTTAATATTTTTTTCTTTTTATGCAAAGGGCATTCGGCACAACACCTTATGATATACTTCACTCATACAACGTGCCTAGTCTAATCTACGACAGTCTAACAAGTTCCGTACAACGGAAAAACATTTTTCCCTCCGTTCGCCTTAACAATAACTTTATACACAAGCATACCGCGAAGGGAAAACATTTTAATAACTAAATTCAAAATCTATAACGCTACATGGAACCTTTATCTGGTGCAGGCCGTAGGTAGGAAGTTTTAAGAACACCAGGCCTTCGTCGCAAGTGACGAGAACGCATTGTACAATCACATCTTTAATGCAGAAACATAATCTTGGCTTAACTTATGGATGTAAAATGATAATGGTGTAAAACATACTCATAATGTAAGTGTAAATTTCTTTTTTGGATACTGAATTAAACAACCGTCACGATGGACCATGTAACGCTTGTTCGGTCGGCCGACTCGAGCTGACCCTACCCGAATGATTAATACCTTTAGATAGTGTCCTTCAATAAAAACAGGGTTTCAGTTAGTTTTTTACATCATGAAACGTGTGCTTAGTATGTTTCTGCATTTCAATTACAAATTAGCTTTAATCGGTAAAGAACTAATCATTTCTTCAAGATTAAGGCAAATGCCCAATCGTCCAGCAAGAGAGGCCTGTTATAAACAAAATCGTCCGTATCAAGAGAGCAATAGAGGTGAAAATTGTAAATCACAATTTTAAGAAATTAAAACTGATGAAAATATCGTGCATATAATTTTGTTTCGATGTAACAGTAGATATAAGATTGTCAAATATTTTAAAACAGCGGTGATTTTTTTAAAGTTGTTTCATTATTTCATTAGTTTATTTGATTGAAATCAATGGTTTACAATAAGTGGCTAAAAATATTGTTGACTACTCAAGGTACAGATGGTAAAAGAACCCACACTTTTAATTACCAAATATCATTCTTAAAAGGTTTTAGAATGCAGTCTTTTCAAATCAAAACCCAAATATTTTGGTGTAAGAAATTGTTTTGTGAATCAAAAAGTAGAAAATTAAATACGAATCGAATAATAAATAATTAATGACTGAATTGTTGACTGATGAAATAATTCGATATGTACTTAATTTCTTACTATTGTTTATTTATTTGGTTTATAAAAGCTTTGCTTAGAAGGATGAATAAAGCAGCCAAAATTGAAAAACTCCAAGTATTCATAGAAAGATGTTAACAAAAAGATATTTATGAAACATGGCACATTAATATGTGACTAGTTATGAACTTAATGAAGACAATATTTGGTCACTAAAAGTATGGGCTTGCTATAAAAATGCACTATAAATGACTCGATTCGGGCTCACAATTTTGAGATCACTTCGACTGAAGAATGACTACTTTAGTATCGTTACTGTAGACTTAGGCTGTAAAATGTAGTAGCCACTCTCAAGTTGAACGACGTCGAATTATAGAAATACCAGGCACTCGGTGCAGATTATATTATTAGTTAAACATTAGGCCCTTTTACTTTATTACATGAAAAAACGGTATCTTTTAGGTTTATGAATATATTCTTACCTCGCTATACAATCAGCGAAATTACAATAGCTCGCACAAGTGCCGGTATTCCTAAAAGTCAATACTCGTCAAGAAGCCGAATAGAGGTAGGTTAGTCACTACGGGTTCCTCCAAACATGATGAGAACAGCAGCAACAATCGGTACTTATCGTTAGTTCATATCACAACCGACACGACTCGTTTCTCGCCGCCGTCACTAGATGGCGCCGGTTAACGTTCACTCACTGTCCGACAGATGGCGACACGCGTCTCGTGTGAACTAGTCGCTCTACCCTCCGCTGGGTGAAGAAGTACTTGCAGTTCATGAGCCGCGAGCGGGGAACAGAACGACTAGTTGACATTGCACAGTCAGTATCACGACACGGCTCTGTAAAGATTTTAGCTCGGTATTATCGCGGAACGTCCTACGAGCTAGAATGTCGACAGAGAGTCTTGTAGCGGCGGGTCGCGGGGTCGTGGGGCGGCACTATGACACAGAGATGACCTCGTGGCCGGGCCGGGGCGCCGCGCGCGGCCACGACTGCGACGTGAGCTGCCCCACGGACAGCGGGTTGTTGGCGTCGCGCGGGTTGGTGCCCACCGGGTGGCGCGGCGGCGCGGCCGGCGGCTCGGACGCCGGCGACGCCAGCGACGACAGCGCGCTGAGCCCGCCCGGGCTCGACGCCGAGTTCAGCGGCGTGTCGGCGTCGCCGTCGCTCGACGCGTCGCTCAGCTCCTCCAGCTTCACGTCCTCCTCAGAGCAGGGCGACTGCGGCGTCGCCATCGGCAGCGGCACCGACCCCGACGCGGCCGCCAGGGCTTCCATGTAGCGTACGCACTTCTTCTTCCGCCTAGAAACATTTAGAATTCAGTAAGAAGTTGAAGAGTGATGGGTTTCGATTTTGAGGACCGTTTCGTAACTTATGGGATGTAAGTTTAAAAATTCAGAAATTGCCTATAAACTCAGTCACCAACTGCCTATGACCTCTTCCCAATTAAGTTGGAGTTAGGTTCCAGTGTATCAGTTTACGGCTTTATACCCAGTATTTTGCATGGAGTGACTTTCTATTTGACCTCCGCGACCCAGTCCGCCAGGTCCAGGTACCCACAGGCAGGACAGGTGTTAGATTTCAAGCTTTTGACTAACCATAATGACTGTCGAAAGATCTCGAGTGACAACCAGGACCAATAGCCAACATGTTTGACCTTAGAAATCATCTGAAGTTAAAAATCTGTATGCACCAATAGAGCTTTGTTATTGTTTGTTTAAACGCGCAAATCTCTGGAAAATACTAGAAGGATTTTAAAAAAAAATCTGTATGGTTTACCTACGGAAGCGGAGCAGTAGCCACAGACGCAGGTGAACCCCAGAGGACATGTATTTACATATATTTTTTAGAAATGTTACGAAACAGTCCTCGGCAGAAAAAAAGCTAATCTAAACCTACAGTTACGAATAACACATAAATCAAAATGTTAACAGTAACATGCTGAAACCGTGTTAAATTAACTGAAACCACGCGAAGTAACATCGAACACTCATGCTGAAAAACAATGTTAAATAATTCGTTATAAATCTAACGAAAAAAAAAATAAGCAATCGACTACCTACGACAACATTTAAAACGCCATTCCGTTTTTACAAAACAAAAATAAAAACACATTCAGGCTTCATCTTTAAAAATAATAAATTCTGTATTATGCAATCTATGTAATAAAAAAAAATTCAATTGTCAATTCTCTGACTACAAAATCTTCAGTTTAGTTTTATAATTAAGATCTCAGGTCGACTTCAAGTTTAAAGGTACATTTCCACTAGGAAAAACTGTGCAGGAATCTCCCCATCTCAACCCATCATAATTATGGCTGAAACCCATATCTAGGCTCTAGTCAGCGAAATTTTATCGGCAATAGCGCTAGTCAAAATGCCGAAAACAATTTGAGATTTTTTTCTCAATATGTTAAAAAAAACGTTGCAATATTCTGGGAATTATATACACGACAAAAATATTTTTAAAAATAAATAAACAATGACTCCCGTAACGTGGGTATTGATGTATTGAGAACACATTAATTGTGCATACAGCTAAAGAGCAGAATTCCCCACCGAAGTCGGTCTTTCGTGATAGTTTAAGCAATAGGGGGTTTTAAGTTTAAGTCAACAGTGAATAGGTTTTTTCTAGATAAGCGTGCCCCATCGTCAACCGTCAAGTGAGATAGTAGTCAAACGCGAGGCTGTCAACCAATAATAATAAAAAATAAGACTCCCTGAGATTGATCTCGTGTCGCTTGTCAATCCCTAATCTTTCTAAGTTTACAATAATCATTATCGCTGATTCAAAGCCTCGACTAGTGTTGCGCTTTTTGTTGGTCGATTCCTGCATGTCTTTTCTCCGATCTGCTCCGTCAGAGGAAATGCACCCTAACCAGAAGCAGACGATGCCATTATCTGGCATATTCAAACTCTCTAGCCTCTCCCGTTTATGTTGGGTTCGGCTTCCAGTATGCAGGTGAAGCAGTTCTCTGGCTTATTGTAAGGTAAATAAAAAGACAGTACGTACAAAAAAATCAAATAAAATATCTAAGTTTGTCTACTACAACACACAGTTCATTCCCGTCTGTCATTGTCATCACCAACCGTTGCTTGAACTTCGGCGGGGCGTCGCCGGCACTAGAGGTTAACGTAGGTAGGCTCTTGCGGGCTCACGAGGCTGGAGGCCGGCAGCGAAGTCGCTGGCTCCGGCCGGAGGAGGCCTAGCCCTCCCGACACCATCACGCTACTTGACTCGGGGCTGTGCCCGGTAATTGTGAGTAGATGGGTGGAGGACGAGTAGTACAGGAAAATGATTTTAGACAAGAATATTTATTGGGCAAAGATATTTTTGGGAAAGGATATTGTTGGACAGAAAAATGATGGTAGACAGAGGAATGATAAAGGACAGGGAAATGATGATGGATATAAAAAATAATGATTGTCAGATAAATGATAATAGATTAATGGATAAGGAAAGATCGAGGTCAGAGGAATAATTGAGGAATATTATGTGATGTTTATAAAATTGTTACACAAATCAAAAGACATTTTATTAGATACAGAATAGATAAAAAAATATGATGAGTGTATCATAAATATATAGCGTAAAATATAAGGATAAATAATTATGATAATAGCAATAAGTAAAGAAAACATAAAAACAACGAGTCAAGTGGCGTGAGGCGAAAATAAAATGATCGAAAAATAATAATTAAGAAAAATAAAAAGTAACGTAAGAATGATGAGAACGAGTCACCAATAGTGCCAGCAGATCCAGGGTCCATGAGAAGCGGCAATCATGAGTGGAAAAAACATTTGTATAAGTAAACAGAACTTTGACAACAAACTACAACCAAGCGAGCCAATTCAGAAAATGTGTCCAGATTTTTTTGAAAGTTTTCGACAAATGATTGCCCTCTCTCTTTCTCTCTTTCCCTCTCTCTCTCTCTCCCTCTCCGCCATCTTTACTAAACCCCCTAAATCTCTACTTCCAAACCTTCGGCTACTTTCAAAAAAATCTATTCTCTTCATACTAAACAATTGATTTCTTTGTGAAAAGACACATTTTCTGAATTAGCTGCTTCGCCGTCAATATAAATCCTTAATTTACTATTGTAATATAAAACATAAAAATAAAATAAAAAAACAACTAAGTACATAGTTTTTGTTTAGATTTTTCTTAAATTATAAAATGCCAAAATAAAATGACCGGGCTACTCTTGGTGTGTCAGATAAGACAGCCAAGTCTTTCCACATAGAAATAATAATTGTATTAACAAACGGTATTTAGTATACCATCGGCTAATCAAGACTTAATTTTGCACAAGCGAAAAAAAAAGAAAAATAAAGGTAGTAACCCACCTGCAAGGTTTGCACCATTGGTTTTGTTGGTCGAGACCATATCTCGCTCGACATTTCTTCAAGTTATTTCCTGAAAGTATTACATAAATTGTCTTAGTTCACATCCTTTAAATCCATTAACAAAACACTGACATTGAACTGAACCAAAACGGTAAGCAAAACAACTTTAAAAATTGCAAATTATTCTCAAAAAAATATGATGTCGAGTAAATTGATAAATTCTTTGCTTTATATCAAATGAAAAGGAATGCAGCGTATTATGTGATGCAAAAAACATAGGTTTATTTACCGGAAATCATATTTAAAGCATCTCAAAACATATCAGCTAAGACTAGTCTACAAGCATCGCATGCAATCCCCTTATGTTAGTTCATGCAGGGCGGGATGGGACAAATGAAAGGGAACAACGGAAAACACATTGGTTTTAAAAAATAACATACTACACGCATAAACTTTGAACAAAATAAATGCTAAAACTACGCTATTGTCGGAAAAAATAACAAATAAACATGACGTCTATAAGCAGAGTTAAGCAGAATAGGTTCTCCGGAATCAAAATAAATATTTGTGATTTTATTTGGCCAGTATCATTGCACCGCACACAAGCAGCAGCTGTGTATAACTAGTCCTGGCGTCCTCGCCTGGCTGCTCAGCTCCAGACTACTCCATTATGTACCAAGAGAAGGCTGTCCCAGCCTTTTCCGACAACAAACTACTCTCCCTGCAAAGCAATTACTCAAGTATTCAAATATTGACTTGCTTTAACATGCACGCTCCCTGTCGCACGCAGGAGCAAAACGGAAAGCATAAAACCGGGACAACCTTCGAAGGACGCGCGTGAGGGTCTCTCTCATAATATAGCGTTTAAATCAAATAAATAAATGCGATAAATATTAAATAAACAAAAATACTTGTATATTATATGTATGTATGTCTACAACCTCGTACCCCTTCAACCAAGACAATATTACTAGTCGCTCGGTCCGTTCTGAGCGGAGTTCAAAGCAATTGAACTCTCGCGGGACAGGGGGGGGGGGGGGCAGCGATATGCTGGGTGGGGGGGGGGGCAGGGAGAGGAGCTGCCAACGTCTCCGGGCTTAATCCTTCGTTAATTGACCTCATTTTTTTAATGAGCCGATGCGAGATCGCATTCAAACGACGGGACGTCGGCCGCTCCGGGACATGTGTTCGCTTCGTGACCGACTTACGACACTCCGCTGTCGCCGAGCCTGCTCAGCTGACGGAAGGACGGGACGGGAGGGAGGGGAGGGCGGGGGGGACGCTCGTCGACGGAGTGAAAGGCAGTACCTCCATCGGTTGTCTCCTGTTTTCGTTTCCTCTTCTTGCCCCTTTGCGTATTAGCCCTAGACGACCAATCGGGATAGAGTTGCATGTGCAGCTGCCGCTCTCGGCGCGCCAGCTCGTAATACTTGGCTTGCTCCTCGCGGCCGAGCGCATGCCACTGTATGAACGCGCCGGATATGGAAACAAAACAGAGAAATGCACTTGGACGGTGGACTCGATGCGAGTCGCGACCGTAGTACCGTACGTCCGCGACCTACGACGTGCTAGAAAAACAGCCGCAGCGAGCGGCGATCGCTAATCACAGAATTTTGTCCCCTACAGAATGAGAATGGCCAATTGTGATGTTCCTCCCAGAACCTATTCTGCGGTCGGTTCACGCGTCTCGACTAGACATTTAACAAACCAATATAGTTTCCGGAGGGTGTAGGGTGTACAGTTCACGTTCACTGGACGACTACAGTACACAGAACACGAAACACGTAAGGGCGGCCGGGACTGCAGCCAGGCCCGGCCGCCCGAGCCCAGCCGCTTTTCTAGCACAGGCAGCATGACCTCGGAGACACACTACCGCTCACATACACACACACACACGGGAGGGGCGGGACGGATGCTTCGTTAGTGTGGGTTCAAGCCGCTCGGTTAGCACGTGGCACCGGACAACAAGCACTCCTGTGTTAGTGGGGTAGGACTCGTCAGGGGTAAGCGTGTCAAGCGTCCAGTGACAGCCCCACGACGCTGCTAGCTCCAATACCTCCCAGCTCTGCGGGACTGCGGTCCTTTTTCCGCTTTTTCTTTTTGGAGCCGTAACCGTAGTTGTCTCTGGCGCTCCACCCGGGGTACAGCTGCATATGGAGCTGTCTCTCTTGGCGCGCTTTCTCATAGTACTTTGCTTGTTCCTCGCGACTCAACGAGTGCCACTGCGTATTATGATACCAGGATATTGGGTTACCAGTCGCCGATATAAACCTCGACTCAGTTTTGTTTAAGACATTGTTACTCTTGTTAGGAATGAGATCGTTCCGGGAATTGAGTGAACGGGTTCTATGCGGTCAGCTATTTATTATTCAATACATCTATAAGATGGTAGATAGGCGGCCGCATTGTCTGTATAATGCAAGCTAAGCTGTACGTGCGGTGACGAATCGTATTCCTAACAAGATTAACAAAGGCTCAATCCAATAAATGTTGAGAGAAATATTAATATTAAATGCGACACAATCGAAATCATTGCTTATATTACATTTGCTAAGATGGTCGCTCACTAAAATGAGGTTGTTGACATCTATTTAACCTCTGATTAGCAAAACCTTCCTCAATTGCGATTAGCTGATGTCATGTAAGCAATCTCATACAATCCCGATGTATTCTACTGGTGAATAGACGATACAAGTGCCGGTTAAATACATAATTAATTGATTAATTAACGACTTAAGACCGAATTGATTGACAGTCAATATGATGCAAGATGCTTAGCACTATTGAATAAATCTTTATGCAGTAGCTTTAGTATAGATGTCGACTCTGATTGATTTTGAAAGGACTGGTCTAAAGATTTCTTTCTGATAAGTATATTCTGGTATTTAAAGACTCTTTGCAAGATATGTATATGTGAAATAAGCTAGTAGGAATAACTTTCCATAACTTGGTCATAAAATGTGGCACAGTAAATTCCGTAAAACGGATATTAAACCTCCTCCGACAGTATACTACATCGGGACTAAAGTAACGTCAACATATACCTATCACAACACTCTTTACAAAAAACTTAAATAAAAACAAATTCAATTTAAGAAATTCTGACTGTTCTAGAATGAGACAAAAATATTTGAAAATCGAACTAGAATGTAACGATTTAATTTGGAATTTAGAATTAACGAATTTGAATAATGACAGTTAATTTTTGAACGGTTGTTGGAAATTTAAACTCACCCGTCTGCCGAGGATTTGATTAATGGCCGCTGATTCCTTGAGGGTGCATTCAGCCACTACTTTCGCCCTCATCTCTTTCATGTATAGCATGAAAGCGTTAAGAGGTTTCTTTATGTGTGGCTTCTTATTTTGTTCCTTATTGTTCGAGTTAGCTGAGCTGTCTGTTGGCTTATCGCTTGACGAACTGTTGCTGCCTTTCTCTAGCGACCTGGAAAATACGTCGTAGTTGTTTAGAAAAAAAAAAACCTTCACATTAAAAAAAAAACATAGGACATTTTGACGGAGTATATGCCAGAGTTCGTGTTCGGTGGTCATCCAATGACATAATATATATAAGTTCCATTTATTGAGAATAATATCTGCAGTAGGTAGATATTCGAGATTCTGTATCAAATCATTTACACGCAATAAGTAAAATTGCATCTATCTTTACTTTTTTAGTTGAAACTCTTGGGCCGTGGAGTCCGGGCGAGAGCTCATACGCTTTTTAAAGAATTATCCAAACGCCTAGTTGGCACTTCGCGGGACCCTAGAGCTGGCAAAAGCCAGCGAGGTAAAAACCTCGGTCAGAGATTGAAGAAAAGCATTGCCGCCAGTCTTTTGGGCACATTTCCAGGCGACAACAATGCAGAGAATTTTTTGACGCTAAATTTTGTTTTTTTTTTCTTGTTTTATTATAAATATGATTACAATAAATAAATGGAATTTAAAAACAAAGTATTTTTAGGTTGTTCCAATAAAAAAAATCATTGAGACTTTTGTCTAATTATGCTCATAGCTTTTAGTGTCTCATAAAACTTTCCGAATTATTTACGAGTGTGAACTAGGGTCAAATTAAAAAACTTTTAATCAACAACTCTTCCGTCAAAACTTTTAATCAACAACTCTTCCGTCAAAACACCGTAACCCAAATTGACAACGTTACGAATACTGGCAAATGCTTGCACTGACTGGACAGGTCCACTCAAATCTGTATGGTTCTTTCTTCAAAAGATCATCTCAGCATGGTTCTCATATGATTTGACCATTACATATTTTCTGTGTAGACTTTAAAAGAGACTTTGACCTCTGAATTAGTTTCGGTGTTTCTTCTCAAAGTCAGCTAGGAAACACTGGCCTCATTTAGTTAAAATTAACGAAATAAATTTCGTGTAAAAGCGATAATTGAAAAATAAATATAATTTATCATTTGACATCTATACCAAAAAAAATAATTGAAGAATCAACATTAAAATTATTTTTCCAACCATACTTAACCCATTCGAAAAGCCATACATTCACCAACAGTTGTAGTGGGATCAATATGTTAATAACTAGTTTAGGTGTTAACGACACCCATCCAGACAGACGACAATAAACAGTGTGCGTCCGGTTGGAAATAGACGCGGCGTTTCCGGCGCGGGCGCAGCCGATCATGCACGAACGTGGCCGAGTAGCTTCGTAATTATGGCGAGCATACTGATTTTTAAAGTTTGTTGAGATATTGTTGACTATGGTATTGGGGTGTTTCAATGAATTTTAAGTGGGTGGTAATTTGCTGTTGGACCATTTTGGTATAAGATAGATACAGATTGGGGGAGTGAAAATTTGGACATCAAAATTTATATTTTTTTTAAATTTTATGGTATTAACTAGTGCTTGTCTGCGATCACACCTGACGGTAAGCAGTGATGGAATCTTTGATGGTGAATCGCACTAATTCATAGAATCTATTCACTAGCCTTGAAGACACCTAACCTTTGTTCCTACGTGAGGGGACAAAGTTACAATAGCGATTGTGGCCACTATTGGCGCAGGGGTTTAGCGACTGGGTGCTGCGTTGCGTGTCGCAGGTTTGATTCCCGCACGGAACAAATATTTGTATGACCTACAGATAAGTGTTCCGGGTATTGTGTATGTCAATTTACATGTATGTGTATGTGGTGTAGGTTAAAGAGAGCGCCAATTTATCGGAAGATCCCCTACCCTTATCTTAGTTCATCTACCATATCCTTATATGACAGATGCACTCGGATACGAGTGTTCAAACTGGAAGGACTATAGTTTAGAACTAAAATACTGCAGAAGGTAACAAGGTCAGTATATGACCAGATGGAAATTGAAGACAGAAAACCAAGATATGAATGCAAAGTACAATTGGATAGAAATAGTACCAAGGTAAGGCTGTCATAGGCTTCAGAAAGTTACTGTTTTATGGCACAGCTCGGAAGTTAGGGCCTTAACTATTAACTTAACTAGAATAAATAATTAAATTAAACATTAAAATCAAATTAGCATTTAGAACATAAATATTTCTTATTGATATTAAACCTATTTAGATTATAAGTCATATAATTATACAATATGCATTGTTTATTTTATATATATTTACACCTAGTAAGATAAAGCCTAATAAAAATAATTAAAACCAGAACTGTTAGATATGATAAGAAGAGAACAAAAGCTGCAGATGAAAGTAATCTAATTCAAAAGAAAGATCAAGAATTAATTGGATTTAAAAGCTAAAGACAACAGTTTAATCCTACAGGTTTAAGAGAAGAATTCTTCCAACAAACTATTCAAATAAACACATTAGCAGATCTTAATCTAAAACAAATTATCCTAAGCCAAGTATAAACAAATAAATTAGTCACTGTGTCACCACAAACCGCTGCAACGGTACTCGCGACCTTTCTCGTGATTTTCCAAAAATAGACGTGTAATTTAGGAGATAGCTCTTAAACAGATGAGTCAGCTGATAAAAGAAGTGACTGTAAGTTTGAAACTTCACAGACGTCCGCATAAGTTGGAATGTTATAACATATAGGATATAAAAGAATTGGGTTAACTTGATTTTTTTGATAAAGTGTACTTGAGAAGATGACATATGTCAGATTGTGAGAGGGATGATGAAAGAGACGTAGATGACAGCAAAAGAACTACATCACCATCATTTCAACCGAAAGACGTCCACTGTTGGACATAGGCCTCCCCCAAGTATCGCCACAACGAACGGATCGGAACGGTCCATCGGATTCCGCGACCCTCACTAGGTCATTGGGCCACCTTGAGGGAGGCCTTCCGACGCGTAACGGTAACGGCCCCGACTTACGAGTTGTAGGTCGCGGGTTCAAACCCAGCCAGGCGCATTACTTTGTGCAATTTATTTCATCACCACTGCTCTCAAAACGGCGAAAGAAAACATCGTGAGGAAACCGGCATGTCCTAGAACCAAAAATTCGAAGACATGCGACATTCACGAACCCGCACTGGGTCCGCGTGGTGGATTACGGCCCATTCCCTCTCCTCGAGAGGAGGCCTGAGTCCCAGCAGTGGGAACATTAAAAAGGCTGATTATTTTATGCTATGCATACAGAAGAAGAGTAAATTCCACAAGCAACATCCGAATTGCTTAAATCAAACTAATTGTGTAAAACCAACCCGTAATAGCCCGAAATCCGTTAATCGAAAAAGAAAAGCAGAACCAGTAAAAAACGACTTCCTGACTTCGAAATTCTAAAACCGTATAAATAGAGATAATAAAATACATTGTCAGTGACATATAACTGTTGGTTTAATATGTCCAATATAAAAGTTTTATGCACCAAATTAGTTCTGAATATAACCAAACTAGCTTGGGATATACGACTTCCTATGGACGGTTTAAAAATGAGGAAAGATATAAAAAGAAAAGGAAAACCCGGGCACAATGCATGTGCGCACCCAAACGAGGTATTCGGCGCGCGCGCACAGTAATTATGTGTTAAGTACGGTCAGCAGGACAAGTTAATGTCAATATTAGTCGTGTAAAAGATTGTTGGTTGACAAATTGTAAATTTTTGAATAGAATATGGCAAAGTAGGGTAAATCATTTAAGCTCAATTTTTTTTATAAAACTTTTACACCAAAACCATTGCATCTTAGGACCACTTATTTCCATAAGAGGGTGTGCAATTAAAACTGTTTTACATATTTAACTTCTTTCTGGTTATTCTCTTCGTCACCTTTACTGCAAAAAACCCCGGTAATAAATATATTTTTTATGTTCTAAATGATCGTTAGGTACTAAAGAATGTCCATTAAAAAAATAATTACATGACAAAAAACGGAAGTACATAAAATGTATTAATTAAACAAGATCGTGTAGATTGAATATCTAGTGGCTAACGAATGCAACGACATCATAAAATAACTATTAAGTATAAAACTACTTAAATCTCACAATGTTAATTGCGTTTAGAATTTAACGATAAAAATGTAGTTTATATGGACTTAACGAAGCAATCGTTTTGTTGTTGTTGAATTAATTATTATTGTCTTTTATTTGTTATTTATGAAGTGTTTTTCCTGATTTGAATTACATAAATACATATTTTCATTAGCTAATCATCGTTTTAATTTTTCAGGTTTAAAAAAAGAGGTATATGAAGAGCAAGCAGCTTAAGCCACAAATAACTATAGTCATCAATTAGTTTTCTCAAGGAAATTAAAAAAAATCCGAAGGATCATTTGGGTGACCATATCGGGCTATAAAGAGATGAGTTAATGTTTACTTCTTACAAGTATGAAACTTAGCAATTAGCATGTCTTGGACTAAATGTAACTAAACGTAACTCCGGCCCCCAAGATATAGGCACTACCTAGTTTGGAGACCACAGTTCAATTTAATGTTAATTTTATCAGTTACTGTGAATACCCATAGGTAACATAACTTTAGTATTAAGATATTTATGATTTAATCTAAGATTAAGATACATTCTGTAACACTGGACTAATAAATTATTATTATTATTCCATTTATTTTCTATCTAAACATATTATTTACATTTTTAAATATTTGTTTAAAAAAAAGCATATTAAAAAAACTCACAGCCATGTATGAAACCATTAAAGGCTTTTGTAGCTTTTAGCATAAAATGTGATCACACACAGTGTGATACGATTTAGAACTTAAAATAATAATAATAGTGTCCATGGAGTTTTTTTGCACATTCTTTTCCATAGAGATCTACGTTTAGAATGTGCAATTAGCAATATTTTTCTGACTGACTCGTTGACAATTAAAAAAAAGTTTTATTTGAAAAAAAAAAATGATTTTGATTATGTTAATCTTTTTGATATATCTCTTACATTTGTTTCGTCGACCGTACCGGGTGACGCGGCCCGTTAGCCAGGCTGCTCATATATCATCTTAATTAAATTTCTCCTCCAGGGACTTAGTTACATGATTGTACCTGGACTTGTATGCTGGTGTTGTGAGGTAGCATTGTTAGCGAGAAGCGGTGCTGATGGCAAGTTATAATCAGAAGTCCTGTTAACGAGAACAATGGAGACGAATTCTTTCTTCTTTGGTTAATCATATTTTGAAATAAATGTGACAATATTATACTGTACTGTACTTACTAAATATAGTGAAATATGAAAATCCGAGTAAACTATAAAATGTTATGTAAAAACAAATTGAGTACCTGATTGCAGCGCTAATTTGTTTTCATACGTTCCAGGGACCTTTTCAAATATACACATAAAATTACATTCAAATCGGTCAAGCCATTTAGGAAGATTGCCATTCCGATTTTTTTTTTAATTTATTTACATCAATCAACATTGGATCATTCATTAAAAATTCATACATTGAAAACATTAAATTTCATACATTAAAATAATGATTTTAGATGACAAACACACGCACAGACGAATTATAAGTATGTTACCGGCCAAACCTGATTTTATGATGAACTAGTTTGACCTAGGCCAAACCCGCGATATTAGTCCAAAAGGGAGCGAAGCGAGCTTGGAATTTGAGGGCACCTTAATATGAACCGGTTAGGTTAGAAGGCTAAGGCAGGAGCTGAGCAATTTTTTTTTATAACCACCCAGAAATAGGAGCCTCCGCGGGTGTAGGGAGAACTGGTTTAGCCTAGGCGAAAACATTTATAAAAAAAATTAAACGATTTCGTACTTACAATTTTATACTTCACCCCCAAATCAAATAAAGAAAAACAAATTACACGCTAAGGTTATCGTATACAGTGGGACCCAACTGATTATGAACTTTATATTGACTGATGCAGTTTGTATTGAAGCTGGTAACTTGTCATATGGCGTCAGCTTCCTTGTTACCTGATCAGTCAATCCTGATGACATTTTCTTTAAAACCTACATATTTTATACGGTAGCATAATTAATTACTGAGCTTTTTTGGTAGTCAAGACCTGAGGCCCTACTGCGAGCTCTTAATGTGATCAATTTGACGACCTAAAACTGTCAAAGGGTGTATAGCAATGGAATTGTAGGGACCCAGCAGGGTCGAAGCCTACTGGGTCTGCTTCTGAAAGGAAGACTCGTCCATGGTATTAAAGGCAACGAAGGAACATGAGTGGGTTTTTATTCAGTAAAAGTCTGACACACCCTCCTGCTCCACACAAGAGCGAGGGATGTCATTGGATGATTTTAACTCCGAAAAAAAAAGCTATGGAGCTATAAATGTCAGCTATCTCACTCGCCCGACTGACGATGGTAAGGCCTAAGGACCATAAATAAATATGCATATTTAATAAAAATGTAAGTAAGAGTTACTTACATTTTTATTAAATATTAATATTTCAATTTGGACTTAAATTCGGAAGAACACAGAAACCCATACCTACGTACAAAGCGTTTTGGGAATGCATCTATTGTGCGCACAAAGTAGAATTCTCTGCCGAAGACTGTGTTTCCTGATAGCTACAACCTGTAGGGGTATTTAAGTCAAGAGTGAATTGGTTACTTCTAGGCAAGCGTGCTCCATCGTCGCCCAGATCATAGCTTACTATGAGGTGAGAAAACACGTCGGGGTCACCAATTTAGAGGTACGTGGAACAGGGTGTAGTCTCGCAAACCTACATCGAAAAGGGAGGATCCTCCGTCCAGATGGTAATTATATCTGGTCCCGGCAACTCCCGAGTGGTTGTAGTGGTGTTTTAATCGCATGGCAATTAACCGCGATGCAGGATTTAGAATTTTAGTTCCTATGTTGTAGTTTCGCTACAATTTTAATTACACCATTTACAGGCTCATTTGTATAGTCATGGAGTCGGTCAGGACCAGGGCAGCGGGACTGTACGAAAGATTCACTGCGGCCCTTGACAGCAAAGGGCAACTGAAGGTACACTGGTACACGGGTAAGTTTTACTCTGTAAAAGTCTGACACCCCGTACCGTCACCCTAAGTGCAATGGAAGGAGTTTCCTTGCGTGATCGAATCAGGAATGAAGATATCCGCAGGAGAACTAAAGTCACAAGGGACATAGCCCGAAGAATCGTCAAACTTAACATGGAAGAAATGGTCGGTGGGGCCGAAAGATTGTAGGGTGGCGATCGCGTACTGGAAGACATACCACCACCACCTTGTAGGAGGCCTTCTAACGCTATGTCTTTCGGTACGTGGTCGCCATTCCAGAACCTTTCGGCCCCAACGACCATCCGTTCTGCAAGCAATGTGCTCTGCTCATTGTCACTTAAGTTTGGCGATTCTTCGTGCTATGTCGGTAACCTTGGTTCTCTTGCGGATATCCTCATTCCTGGTCAATGGAACCACTCATAGGGAAGATATTCCCAGGATAAAGAATATCCTATGAGTTATTCCAGGACATGGTCCACCCGTGTGCATCCAAATCCGTCAGCCGTTTGAACGTAAACAAGTAACAAACATACACACGCAAATTTTCACCTTCTTAATATTATAAGTGTGATGAGGTAGAAGTCACATATGACTTGATCATGAATTGTAGATAATAAGTGTGAATATGATAGCTGATTGACCTATAATTAACTTCTGATCCTAATTAATTATATTATTGTTTATTTTCTGATCTGGGACTTAATTAGCTTTAGACGGGGTTAATAGAACCAACACTTTATAGGGTATTTACACGTTATTTAAATAGTGTTTGCCGCATTTAAGTACTCCAACTAAAAATATGCTTCGTTAGAAACCAAATACAACAAAAATTTCATTTCTATTCACTTCGTTTTTTTGAGTGGTAAACCATAAAAAAACTTCATTCAGTCTGGGTGGAGCGGGAGAGTGTTCCTTTTCGCAACCCTGTTTCTATTCATCCCTTTTTAATGAAAAATCATCAAATAACTTCTCTCGCTCTGGGTGGAACGAGAGTGTCAGACTTTTACTGACTAAAACGTACTTATGTTCCTTCAGTTTCCCTTCATGTTCCAGGGCCGCGGTGATTTTTTCGACCAATTTCGCAACTTTGGTTCTGTTAATCCCTTTTTTTGGGAAACATCAAAAAACTTCTCCTGCTCTGGGTGGAGCGAGAGAGACTGTCAGACTATTTCTGACTAAATCGTGCCTGTGTTCCTTTACGTTCCAGGGCCGCGATAACTCTTTCGAACAACCCCGCAAATGAGAATTTTGCTCCTACACACTTTCGAAAAACTATTTTACAGAGACATGTGTTCCAACCCACCCCTACGCGCCTTATCTTCAATCTATCGAACAAGAGGGCGGGCAGTTTAGTCGTATAACTCGCATAATAGCCGTAGCGATACCATCACGCTATGATACGATCCGAGATTAGCAGAAAGGGTGTGAGTTTTGACAAAAGCCTCGCTCGCGTGCAACTGATTGAAACGTTTTGTTAGACTGTTATTTTATTATAATTGTTTCAAATTCAATGTGGACTGTATAATTTGTTTGGCACGTGGTGCGAATCGAAAATGTTTGTTTTATTTGAGTTTGGGTGACGGTAAACGTTTGTTAGGCTGAGTAAATTGTTGCGATGTTTAGTAATTTGTAGCGACATCTACGGCTTCAGATAAGAACTAATCCTGCATCGCGTAATTAAAGTTCTCCGCGCGATTAGAACATTACAGCCCGAAATCATCTTTCGGGCAGTTGCCCACCAGACATAGCACCCGTCTGGTCGGAGGATCCTTTCTTTTTAAATATATGCATACCTCCAAAAAATTAATACAGCTTTTCGTAAACCGACGATGTCTTCGTCGCATCTTCGGTATTTACTGGTCCGAGACTATCTCTAACGTAGAGCTGTTGCAAAAATGCCACGAAAGCTCGATCGACCACCAGATCAAACGTCGTAAGTGGAGATGGATTGGTCACACGCTTAGGAGGCATTCCGAGCATATACCTAAACAGGCGTTGGACTGGAATGCGCCAGCTAGGCATAGGATCTTAAGTAGGTCAATACAGCTTTTAGGATAGCTTCTATTCTTAATCACCAGTGGTTGGAATAGGTAGAGTATATATATGTTTTTTTTTTATATTTAACGGTCGATTTCAATTACACAATATACCTAATTATTACATTCATCATCATCATCATCATTTCAGACGAAAGACGTCCACTGTTGGACACAGGCCACCCCCAAGCGTCGCCACAAGGACCGGCCCTGTGCTTCTCTCATTCATTGAATACCCGCGACCCTCATCAGTTACACCACTACCACCACCACCACCACGCCGCCACCGCGGTCCACCTTGTGGATATTTTTACATTACCTTATTATTATTATAATGATGAATGGAAGATAATACTACCATTTATCCGCAAACATATAAAAAACCTGTATTTGAGTTTCAGGAGAGCGTTAGTAGCGGTTAATGTCCGAGGACGACTTGGAGTGTGTAATAAGTAAGGCAAGTTGAAACAGCCAGAAAACGGAGTTTTCTATCACGTCGGTAATCATCTGGGACGAACAGATTGCAGATTTCATTGTGCAGATCAGGATCATCAATAATCCCCTTAAGAATTTCTAATACTACAGTCATCTGATCGCACGATCGTCTCATCTAAAGTTCGTGGAAGTAACACAGAACTGATAAGAATACCTCCTCTAAAATCCCTGGATTATAAATATAAACATGACGATTAAATCCCGGAGTTAATTATTAACTAACATTATAAGGGTGAAATTTTCTAAGTATATGTATGTAAATGTTTATCGCTTGACGAGCTTTACGCTATCACATCATACAACAAAAACATAATGCCTAACGTATGGTTATTGACATAATTCTCATTGTTTAAAAGTATTTATTCCTCGAAATAATCCGCGTGTCGCTGACTCCAAAATTTAAGGTGCAATTACACATCTGTATGCAGTATCCACAAGTCATAAACTATAAAACAAATCGGTTAGAAATTGTGGAAACAATTTGTGGGGAAGATGTGTCATGAAACATACATGATTGTGAACCACGATGTTGTACAGAACTGCTATAAATATTAACTTGAATTGACAATAAGGTGTGACTTTTCACACGGATTTTTGGGATACCTCTGTAGTTTTGGTTGGTAAAAAAAGATGCAGTTTTACTAACAAGATTAAAATTAAAAGATTAATACAATTTATATATCCTTAACAATAAAAATTTGGTTGGTTTTAAAAGTAAACTGGGCCCTAATTAACATCATTTAATTATATACAGGGTGTCTGACATCGACGCGCAAATCCAGTTCATGATTCTGGACGGCAGTGGTTTTTTTTTTTTTTTTTTGGTGGAAATTTTTCGTCGGCTATTTCCTAAATTAAAAAAAAAAACTCCTTTTTTCTAATTTAAACTGTGAGAAATCGTTATTCTAACCAACGCCGATGATATTTTTAGTAAAAAAAAAACAAAACTAATAATAATTAAAAATCAGTCATCGAGGTAGATAAAATCGTTATTCTAATCAACCCCGATGACATTTTTAATTTTAAAAGCGTTCATTTTTATTACTAAAAAAAGTTAACGATTATATACAGTTTAAATTTTTAAAAAAAGTTTGTTTTAAAAAATTAGGAAAAATATCGAAAAAAAAATCCACCACTGGGGCGTCCAGAATCATGTACTGGATCCAAGCTATTCATTTGTGCGTCGAAGTCAAAAACACCCCTGTATGTATCACATTTTGGTCCTAATGATTGGCCCTTTTTACAGAATTTGGGACCCTTTTTACAGAACTGTGGTCCTTTTAAAAAGAATACTGGGCCCGGATTAACACAATTCAGGCACTTTCGACAGAATTCTGGGCCTTCTTAAGAGAAGAACCTATTCCGCAAATAATTGACCTTTTGTACCAGGTCTTTGAATTACTAGAATAATAATAAGTTCTTCTTACCTTGCATATCTTGAATGGTGTGAGTCGAGATCTGACTTTGAAGGAGGAGGCGGTACGAGCGCGGGCCCAAGGCCCAGCCCTAGGCCTCCGCCCAGCGTTGGGGAGAACCGGTATAATTCACTGGAGAAAGAAGGAACTTATGAGGAAATTGACTCTTTGTAGAAGGATAGTTACTACTTCTTCATTTTAATTTCTCTGAGAGCATAAAGCGACTTCTATATTGACAGGAAGATTTGGAGAGCAGCTGTTACCCTGGATGCTTTGAAAAATATTGCGTGGTTTAAAAGATATCTACATATACAACATTATGTACAATGATCAGCTTCACTCATATCATACTGCGAATAGCTATCCGTACTGCTAGATAATTATCCAAACAGGGAAGAGTAGCCATGGAATCAAATATGCCACCATCATCATCATTTCAGCCGAAAGACGTCCACTGATGGACATAGGCCTTCCTCAAATGTCGCCATAGCGAACGGCTCTCACTAGGTCATCGGTCCACAATGTGTGGCTTTCCAACGCTGCATCTTCAGGTAGGCGATCGCCTCTCCAGAACCTTTCGACCTCTACAACCATCTGTTCTTGCGAGCAATGTGGCAGGTCACATTGCCACTGCCACTTAAATTTGGCGACTCTTCGGGCTATGTCGGTAACTTTGGTTCTCCAGCGGATATCTTCATTTCTTATGCGTTAACGGAAGGAAACTCCGAGCATAGCCCTTTCCATTGCCCTTTGGGTGGCTCAAAGCCTTCTGATGATCCCATCAAATATGTATTACATTATCTTTAGACCAAAAATTAATTGAGATTAACTATAGCAAAAAGAAGTAGTAACTATATGATAATTAAAACATACAGGCAAATTATTTAGCGATAGCATAGTACTTGGCCTTTAGTTACAGTTAAGTACTTATAACTTCGGTATTTACGAAATGACACAACAAGGCTCCATATCCTTGCCATAGCTAAATATTCCACCTGCAGAAAATATAACAAGTGAGTATGTACCTAGGGATACCATACCTCGATAGACTAGAACTGGAGATTGGCAACGACGTTGGGTAGGGACTCCTGAAGCCACTCGCCGCTGACGAGATGGGGTACATGCTTGGGGTATGCCTGGAAATTGAGGGTCTTATTCACTAGTGGCTTTTGACCAATATAGCTTAAAGACGGCGGATAAAAGGCTCAATATCTGAACTTTCTAAAGCCATCTCTGCAAGTATTTTTGAATTGTCAGAGACAGCAACAGCAGCCAATATAATCCAATTTATTACACCAAAAAATACATTTTACACAATTTGTCTCTTAGTTATGATATTGTTACATTACAATAAAATTATGCCTAATTTAACATGTGCTGCCTGCAATAAGTGAATACAGATCGTTTCCGTGAAGTCACCGTCATCCTAACTCTGGAGTAAGGCTTCTCCCAAACTCTTGAGGGTACATCAATTCCTGACAGCTTTAACATTTTTTTTTGACGGTGCGATATCACCAAACTGGGTGTAGCGAGAGAGAGTGTCAGATTTTTTTCCTAACTAAAATCCACCTGTGTTCCTTTAGTATCCCTTATCACAATGCGCCGTCGACCTGGACCGGAGACCCTACCACGAGCTCTTAACGCGGTCCATTTGACGACCTAAACTGAACTGTTAAAGGGATGGAGCTATACCTATATAGCTAAACCCTAGTATACAGCTCCATCTCTCTTTCTCGCTCGCACGCCTGCAATTTAACACGTCATGGTAAAGCATCCTTATTGGATGCCAAGATCATCCCATTTGTTGGACGAAAGTCGTTGCCTATAGATGCTTGTGGTCCTTCTCATCCAAAGCCAGAAAAAGTTATGCTAACTTTTTAATATTATGGTAATTAATATTATTAATAAGTAGCTTTTGTCCGAAGCTTCACCCGCGTACATAAAATATAGCCTATGCCATTCAGAAATAAAGCAGCTTTCTATCGGTGAAAAAAAATTCGCAATCGGACCAGTGCTTTCAGAGATTACCTCCTACAAACAAAGAAACAAAAAACAAACTTTACCTCTTTATAATATTACTGTCTGATAACATTTTTTTCAGGCATATAGCCCACACAACAAATAAAAATATAATATACTATTTTTTTTTTAGTATCAATTTTATTTTTTTCTATGTTAGTTGATTACTAAAGATAATGTTGTTTTGATAAGATGCCTCACTATAGGGCTCTCATGATGTCTTTCAGTTAAGTTTTTCAAATCACACTATGTCAGAACTGTCCTTTTATCAAACGCGACTAAAAGAACAAGTTTTCCATTTCGTAGTCCAAAAAGGCCAGTACAAAAAAAAAACATAGAACGTAAACTCACCATGAAGCTGCAACTTGCGACATCTCCGGACTAAGCATGGGGTAGGGGTATGTACCCCCCGGAAAGGGGTACATGGGTGTCCGCGCCAGCCCGGCCGCTGTAACATGTATCTAGTTAGCGTCTAGACGGAACTCAGTTTTAGTTGTCATGTTGGTGGGAGGGATATAAATATCCGGCTCGAAGGACCGATAAAGTTTTTTTTTTTATAAAAGAATAACGATCGCAAGGCTTTACTAATAAAGAAAGAAAGTAACAGAATCTAGAAATACTCTTTGATTTTACTTTACCCAAAGTAGAGTCTACTTTGGGTGAAGTTATTCAATAAAGGAGGTTTTTAGAAAACTCTCAGATTATCACGTATGAATGTGGTTTTCCTAAGCATTAATCAGACTGAAATAATTCTTGATGAAGTTAATCATGATGTTATTCGTTATTAGCAAGTTGTGGAAGACATCGCCTAACCTGAATCCCCAAAGGTTAAGCCAGGGAAAGATAAAGATAGAATGGAGGTAAGTGTCAAAAATTAAAGGCTTCCGGTATTTATCAAACTTACCTAATTTAGAGTCGAGCTGATAAGGCGGAGGGATGCCCATATGGGCCGGTGGGGGCTGTCCCAGCTCACCGCCAGGACAGAACAGCGATAGGCTTCCGCCCGCTGGCAGGCCCATTTTACCCGTCTGAAACAAAAGAAAACAAAGTTAAAAACGGAGAAACGGATGCAACATTTAAAATATATATAAACTCAAAATTCAGTAAGTTCAAATGTAAGTCAAAGAGAATCCGTGTTTAATAGCTTCAAGTAACTGATTAAAAATTACAAAAAGAAAAAATAACCCTCGTTCAGGCGCAGTCGGGTAAAAAAGTGAGCAGACACAAAAAACATCCATCATTATAATCTTCAGGCTTTAGACCAGTGGCCACAAAACCTAACGGCACCGGCGTCATGTCTACAGAAACCGAAAAATCCAGCATAAACAAAAAAAAAGAAGAGACAAATAAACACACAACCCTAAAAAAACAAAGTTCCACGCCAACAAAAACCCGACAACTACTCTATGGGAAGACGACGCGTCATTAGCAAGTAAATTGGCGCCTGGAACGTATAAATTTCGTTCTACCCTCGCCGTCGCCCAATTATGCAAAATGGCGCCCAACGAGGGCCATTGAGGCGCGTCGCACTTCCGAGCCGGAGTATCTCACCTCTAATTAAACTGGGAATTCTTTTCACCACTTTATTATGCGATATAAACGACAGTACACGTAGACGTTATTTAATTTTTCGAAGGTTTTTGTAACAGTTATGGTAGTTGTGTTTCTATAAGACGTTTTGTAAGGAAAATGGAAATATAAAAACAAAACTATGTGCTTTTTAGAGTGTCTAAATCTTAAAGGCTCCTAAATTTAAGACTCCAAAATAAAACTGCTCTTAAGATATCAATTTTGTGTCTTCTAAGGAATGTAGTATCCTGTTTTATAAACAAAAACCTTGTGCGTGTTTAAAGACGCTCATAACAAAAACATTTCAAACCTCGAAAAGACAACTTATTCAAAAGCTAGTGAAGTAGCAATGACCAAAAACGTGCTCCAAAATCATAATTCCAAGCAATTTAAAAGTAAAGGCGCTGACAATCCCTCCCGTCTATAGTCGAAGAGCAGGAACTGCTTATTAAGACAATAATTACCACGAACAAAGAAGCCCCACTAATTAATAATAAAACACGAACAAACAAAGACCTCCATTCACGGTCGGGACAGTTTAAAAAAGGAAAAAAATAACCGAAACGGTGGTCGAAAAACCTCGACATGCGAGCAACGAACAAAAAGAAGCCATAGACAATGATGACAGTCGAGACGCATAATGCGGGAGCAGCGCGTTCTTAATTTGAAAATATTTCCATAATAAGATTTGTCTATGGCGCGACCGGTAGAAACAAAAGAGTTGAGCAGGCTTTGTTCCATTGACAGACGGTAATAATTCAAAATTATATCACGCAATTAGACAGCGCTATTAAATACTTAGCGCTCCGCGTCGGCCGCTGGTTTATTAGCTAAACAACTTTTCTCGTTAAAACTAGCATTTTTTTAAATTAGTAGGCATCTTTTCAGCTTTGCGTGTACATTGAGAAGGTCCCTAATGAAGGCCAGGTGGAGTGGCCGGGTATTGAAGAAATCGCTGAGTGGGTAGTTATTGAAGCCGCATGAAAGCTCGGCGTGACGTCACCGCCACTTGAGCGACAAGCCGCAGTCGCTAATTGGAACTCGTGGCGATAGGACGCGAGAAATGTTGCCTCAATCGACTAATACTTCAAATTTGAATAGGTTTGTTAACGAGCGGACGGTGAATGTTGCGAATAAAGTTGAGTGGCCGGTCTGCATTCAGTAACCGAGTTAGTATACACGCGAGTTTTCCTAGTTAACTTTTAATTCGGTACTTGTATCGGAAAGCTGTTCGGAAGAAGTAGATGTCACGGTTTTAAAATGGAATTGGCGAAATCCGTCAGTGGTAACCTAACTGACGCACACAAGCGCACTCTTCCTACACCCCTTTAGTTCACCAATGCGAACGAAGTAGGGCGTAATATCTTGAGAGTTCGCCCCCGGGGTAGTGGGCGTGGAAGTAGGATGCTGTGTTGCTATGGCAACCATGTGTAGGGGTGAGCCGTACACGTGTCCTGAGCCAGTGTGGGTGAGGGGAGGCACTCTCCCTCGTGTGCGTACGAACCGAGCACCGACCTTGGAAGTTTTGGTCTAGTTTTAGGTCTCAGCTATTTAACTTTTTTGAAAATAACTAAAGAATGCGAATTTAAAACAAAGCAGGATGTTTTATTGTAAAGTTTTTATTGTTACAAGTTCTTTTGTTCACTGTTATTATAAAACTACTTACTATTAAAATTAAAACATTAGTATATAAAGCTTGGTAATAATAAAGTTTCTGCATTATAATAATATGTTATACTGTTTTTGTAAGCTGAAATGCAAACTGCCGTTACGGATTTGACGTCTATTCCTTATCCATTTCCGGCATCGGTCCTCGAACCGGAAGCGATCCCGGTGGATACATATAACGAGGGAGGTTGCAGTATACCTACACACCTATTTTGCATATCTATCTACTTTTCTATACAATTTCATATGAAGATGAGATTACTTAAAGAAATATAGGGTTATGATAGTATTGTGGATTGAAAGAGAAATCGACTTTATTTTTGTTATTGAAAGGTTATTAAAAATGTTTGTAAAAAAATAACAAAAATTATAAAGTTACATATTATTATTGCTTGCGTGATCGAATCAGAAATGGAGATGAAACAAGGTTGCCGACATAGCACGAAGAATCGCCAAACTTAAATGGCAATGGGCGGGGGGGCACATTGCTCACAGGACTGATGGCCGTTGGAGCCGAAAGCTTCTGGAGTGGCGATCGCGTACCGGAAGACCAACCAGTGTTGAAAGGCCCCCTACAAGGTGGACCGATGACCTAGTGAAGGTTGCGGGAATCCGATGGATGTGAGACGCACAGGTCCGTTCGTTGTGGCGACATTTGGGAGGAGGCCTATGTCCAGCAGTGGACGTCTATCGGCTGAAATGATGATGATGATATTATTATTTATTGTTGCTGTTGAATTTAAATATTTTATGAATCCATTACTAATTGACCCAGAAATTCCAACATTATCAAGTTTCCCACGGTCAACAAATTAAAAAGATAAAGTTGTATTAATAATATATTTTTAAAGTTTTTTTTTTATCGAAATAATCATGAATCACTTGAACACAGACTAATTCCTTATTGAAATAAATGTTTATAAAACACAATTTTGTCTGTCTAACCAAAATATTTTTTCTTTTTAAAAACTTCGTCCCACACTAAGATTAACTAACTCCTGAATCGTGAGTGCGTTCAAATACACAAGATACCCAGACCAGGAACACCTATCTACAGGTCATACAAATATTTGTCCAGTGCGGGAATCGAACCCGCGACACGCAACATCAACCACTGCGCCAACCGTGCTGTCAAAATTTGGACTTCTACCACACAGCGCCGTCTAGCTAAGCAAGCGTCCCAAGCTAAGCAGATCTTGTGTTATGAGTACTAGACAACTGATAAATATACTTATAATTTCTAAATACATACATATTATAGATAAATTACACCTAGACAGAAAAAATGATCATTGCTCAACACACAAACATTTATCCTGGGTGGGAATTGAACCCACAGCCTCCGGCATAGCAGTCAGGGCCACTAACCACTAGACCAACAGGCCAATCAAAACTTCTTGTCAGCTAACACAAACCATGTGAAAATAACAAATAAACCAAGAAAACAAATGAATACGTAATCGGCAAAGCTCCCTTTTTAGCTTCACAATGAAATTCTTCTAACAAAAAATATAATCGGCAAGACTTTATACATTTCTTTTCCTCGCCGGGTCGTTTCCAACAAGAAAATCTAATGGTGAAATTTTGGAGGGGTGGCACAATATTCAAATCTGAGTATTGGAGGGTTGCTTGGGAGGCTGCAGGGTTATTGACCTTTTCCGAGAGCCTGTACCAACCTATGTAAAGGTGGATTTAAATTTTGCTACTGGATGTGGCAGATTAAAATTGAAAAAAAATTATCGTATAAATAACTGTTGTTTTCTAATTTCTGTAAAAATAAAAAATAGTAGTAACAGCAATACTTTTATGTTAGCAGTAATAAAGTAAAAGAAAAATATAAAACACATATAACAAAAAAAAAAAAAACTATTTGCACCAAAACTAACAAAAATGGCGTTTCTATTGAACTTCTAATAGATAAATATTAATGAAGGCTGACTATGCATTAGAAATGCAAATTGTCCTTCTGCAAATATAAAATGATAAATGATATTTATTTTGCAAAAACGTTCTATTTAAATGACATTAGGTAAGGTGCGTATTAAAAGGTATAACGTATGATGCAATTTGCTCGTTTTATTTAGAAATAACTGATAGGAAATTTGTTTTATAACTTGCTAAACATACGATGGCAATTATCTCGCTGTTTGATGTATTCTTGCACATTTACAAATAATAAATGGTAACGTTTTATAGGTCGTTTATCAAGAAAACTTATTATTTAACATCAGCTTTATACCCCGGTAGATTAATGTCCTCATTTTATGTAAGGGCGTTATAACTGGTATTACATCATATTAAACTTGTTACTGTCGACTTCTGATGATATACCTTGGCTAAGTAAGTGAAGATTAGAAAAAAAGAATGATAAAAACCCTTGGTTGACTGTTTAAGAATGCCTAAGGCATTAAGTCCGCCTTTGTACCTTTGTGTTGCATGAAGTTTTAATAAATAAATAAAAAGATTGTAAAATAAAATTTAAATTGGTAATTCACAAGGTTGCAAAATAATTGCAATTTAACGAAGAAATATTGGTGTATTTCTATGTATTCTTGCAAGACTAGTCTTCAGACTAAAATTAGGCGTTTACTCTTAAAGCAAACCCAACAATAAAGCAAATTATTTCTGTTACATTCAACCTTTTCTCAAAAACGAAAAACCCCTAACACTCGTTAATATTACAAGTACACCCACATAAAATGAATAAAAATAGTCTATTCAACCACGCCCACCGTGGCATATCCAGGCACTCAGAGCCTCGGAGTTCTTTGCTCATCGGCGGTGAAGGGCATGCCAATTATGTTTTTGACGTAGGAGGCTGGCTTTCACTAGAAAATTGAAATAGCCGCTGTTTTCCTAGCGAATATTTACAAGGGGTGCTCTATGGCTATGGTATGTATATGTAGGGGTTGTTGCTATGTAGGGGTGGAAGTTTCAGTTTTGTTTTAGAGATGGAATCGATTTTCGAATCAGAAAGGTGGTAGGCATATTTAGATATTTAATTTTTTAAAGCAGTTTTTAGTTTATGTACATATTTGCCTTATGAAAAACATATAAGTAAATGAATCACGCACCGTCAAATTTACCCTTGAATATATAGTAACGACAGATATTAATCAGATCTTTGTTATAATAACTTATAATAGAAATATTTTCAAGTACATTTTTAGGAACTTACGATGAATACTTTCAAGTTTCACCCAGGATGATTGATTCGTAAAATTCTTTTTTTTTTTCGCGAAATAAATTGGTCCTTAGATACGCGTAACTAAGACCAATTTTTCTTTGAGTTTCTAAATGGTAAATGGAGTGTCTGGATTTGCAGCACAAATATTTTACAAACCTTCGCAGCATCGTTCAAACCAGAATTAGATCTTTAATAATAGTCCTTTTCAAATAACTAAGTTGCGCTAAGCTATTCAGAATCACTAAAATAAAACAGCTTAGAGAAACTAAGTGGGCATTTTGTCACCGATTCTGCGAATCATTTAATTTAGAGCAAAAAGCCCTGCGTAAGCGCATCAATCTCAATCTGCTAGCGCAGACACTTAGCCACTGACTCACTGACTTCCCTGAGTCATAGTAACGATAATATATTTGCAAACAGACCAGTAGAGAAATTAAAATAAATATATTCTGAAGAAATTTACAGAATTAAAATATGAAAGTTCCATCACGGCTTATTTTGTGGGAAAATAATAATGGTAAAGTCTATATTTATCTAAATTATGGAGATATTTAACCTTTTTGATACTAATAGTATTTGACTGAAAATAAAGTCTAAAATAATATGTTTTGGAAAGCTACAATTTTAATTTCTGTAATTGTAACCGGCCAATTACTAGTAGGACTCTCAAGAAGCGTTCCGTGCTATTATCTATATAACTTTTTTTACACAATTAATTTTATTCTGTTTTTAGTATTTTTTGTTATAGCAGTGTCAGAAATACATCATCTGTGAAAATATCAACTGTATAGCTATCACGGTGTATGAGATGCAGCCTGGTGACTGGCAGACGGACAGTGGAGTCTTACTAATAGGATCCCGTTTTGCCCTTTGGGTACGGAACCCTTAAAACGATCCTTAGAAATTCATTTACCTCTATAAATTCTTGACATACTCTTAATAATTTCAATCTTAAAAACAGATATTTTTCTAAAAAAATATATATACATATATATCTAAACCTATATACAAGAGTAAGCTGCTCTACGGTATCAATATTCCAGAGCTAACCCTCTCGCGCCGCGGCCGGCAAAACGACATCTACGGCACGGCACGGTTCGGCACGATCCGGAACGGCTCGGAACGGCTATAATGTCGGTGACAGGTCACAGTGCCACATTTTGTTTATCTCTTAGTGCAAGCTTTCAGTATGTAAAACATTTCAATGCGCGTGCATCAGAATCCAGGGATGAAAGTTTATTGCAACTTCATTTTAAACTTTCAGTTGAAAGATATAAAGTAGAAAATGGAAGGAAGGTGAGAGGTTTAAAATTAAATCGGCTTCAACGATTGTCGCCACGCTAATCGTATTTTTTGTTATTCCCGTTAAAATTGTTTTATTGTACGCTGTTGCTGAATTGAAGTTATAAATAGGTTTGTAACTATCTGGATCTCTCTATTTATTTAAAGGGAAAGAAGAAATCTAGATCTCACTTCAAAAGATGTAAAGGGTTTATTATATTGCCAAAGATCAATAGACAGAAAAATAACTAGAATCATCAACTTTAAAACACGATCTTCCTCAAAAAATGCCAAGAATTTAAAAAATTACTCAATAATGATATAATCAAGTAAATTATGCAGTGATTTAACAAGATAACCAATCACCCGACCTTATCGAAAGTAACCGAACTGGAACGATTTAAAAATTTGAAGGAAACATTGTGGTTACATTTCCGCTATCTCTTTCTCACCTAAGAGTTTCTTGTACGTTCCGTCTCTGTCTAAATGACGAGATATGCTGAGTATTTCCGATCTGGGCGCAAATTTCGGGCGCTGAGAGATAAATACCTTGTTTGTGATGACTTGGGTTACAAGATAATGGTTTATTCACAGTGACGAGGTGTAGACGGATCGTTGAATGAATTGGGTCAGGGGGCATTATTTTAAAATGTGTGTAATTTTGTGATAGACGACTTACTCCATAAATTGAAGTACTATCTATTGGTAGCGGCTTCGCCCGCAAAACTCTTGTTATGTTTTCTTTTCTGTCTAGGTATAGCAGTCAAGGATAGTGCAGCTACATATTAGGGAACGAATTTTCAGAATCGGGTCAGTAGTTTCAGATATTACCCCCTACACACAAACTGACAAATTATAACCCTCTTTATTAGTATTTAGATTGGTTTTAAGTGTACTAATAAATGGAACAAAATCGATACCTAATCCAAAAACATAATTAAAAGATCAATTCTGACAGCGATAATGTTTCAATATCAATTAGCTATAAAACTTCAAACAAACATGAACACAAAAACAAAGGAACTGTAAAACGTCAAAATGACAGTGACAGCAAAATGCTTGAAGCGACTATTAAATATAATAACAGAGTGGTTAATACCGTACCCCCGCCACAGTGGGGGGTTAACCGCTCTAATCGGAACACGTATGATTATGAAAAGTGTCGTCAAATTAGTGACAACTGACGGTATTCCGGAATTACCAGATAATTAGCGCTCGGGGCATAGGTTAGGAATTAGAGTATTAACTATTAATATGACATTAAGCAGGTCTTTTCTATTATGGAAGAGAAAGGGGTGATTACCAAGTCTATGAAATGATTAATAATAAAAAAAAACTAGCGACCCGCCACAGCTTGGCAGCTTGACAAATTATTGAAATTCACAGGTTTTCTCTAGTTTAATATGCTAAAACCGCACACATATCACACACTACTTGGTTACTGCAGGCACATGGAAATTCGTTCAGTAGTTTTTGAGTTTATCGCGAACAGACAGACAGACAAACGCGGTGAGGGAATTTAACCCCTAGATATTCCGGGCCCGATAGTCTATCGGGCAGTTGTCCGGAGCAGACACAATACTCGTCTAGGGGTTGAGAATCCTCCCTTTTACATACCTTTAAAATAGCATCCTATTAAAACAATCAAATATTTAACATCGAATCAATACAATAAACAAAAACTCTTTTTTTTTTTCTTCAACATGTCACAGAATAAGGCCATGGGAAAAGCCTAACATGACAAATAGTGTTGTCCGAGACGTCGTTTAATAAACACGGCAAAGGGGGCAATTAAACCCTACGACACGTCAAAGGGTTAATACTGGGTTGTCGGCTCGTTTGTACCGGGGGTCGATTGGACCGGCAGAGGGAGGGTTGAATTTTTAGTGTTGCTTTAATAGATTTGATGATATAGTAATTTTTATGATTATTTTAGAGGCACAGTACATCTGTTACGTGTCAATCTGGTATGGGTTAAGTAAAGTCGTTATTTGACGAAAGGATACATAATTTTCTTTGTCAGTCAATAGACGTCGTAAAAACAAATAAGAAGGATCCTGGATTCCCCCGAGCGGGGAGCAATTAGCTCACCATCCGGCCGACCGGTAAGTATCAAGTCATATTCGACGGCGTGTTGGAATACCTTACCCCGCCTCAAAGAGACGTCAGCAAAATAGACGAGGAGCACTAAGGCTGCGGAATTGTTCGAGTTACCGTGACCCTGGAACGCAAAGGGGCAATTAATGGAAAACAGATGAGCTCTAGTCAGTAAAAGTCTGACACATCCTCTCGCTTCCCTCAAGGGGGAGGAGTTATTTGGTGATTTCCCAACTCAACAACAACAACTTTTATAATTTAGGTGTCTTCAAGGCTAGAGTAAATAGGCTCTTAATAAACTAGTGCGCCTCACCATCAACGATTTTATCACTACTTACCGTCAGATGGGATCGCAGTCAAGCACTAGGTTATACCAATTAAAAAAAAACTTTCAAAAAGGAGGACCCTGGATGAAAGTGGTCAGATTACCACTGAATCTAAACTTATTAATAAAATAGTACATTTTAATACAAGTGCAGAAAGTTTGTCATTGCGACCGAGGCGTGTGTGTTATGGAACTAGGGCTGCAGTGACAATTTGCACGTGTATCAAACGACTTTTTTCAATACACTTGCGAAGAAATGAATAAAAGGGGGTTGACCAGCGATTAAGGGGGGTCGACGCGCGCCCAGCCTGATACGATAAATGTATATTGTGGCGGGGAGAGCACTCGCACTTTTCTGCACTAGTGCGGAAAACAGTAATGATAAGAGCGGGTTTTCGAGTAAGTGTATTGAAAACCTCTATTTCTGTGACCAGTCTGCTTAAAGTAACAAATTATAACAGTACTACCTTCTGCCAGCGGCTTCGCTCGTGTGTAAGTAGATAATTAACCCAAGGGAACCTATGTTCCTGGACTATTCCCGGGATAAATTCTTATGTGCTATTTGAGGACAAGAACATGGTCTACCGTTCAGCCATTCGCGCGAAAAGAAGTAACAGACATACAAACACACTCACAAACTTCCGCCATTATAATATTAGTGTAATAGTGTGATCTCCGATGTAGCATCATCTACATAATAACAAATTAATGAGCTGGACGAGTGTTTTTTACGCACACCATTTTTTCTCTGGGAATTCTAAGTCACGTTCAAAAGATGGTCGAGGTCAAAGATCACATCATACACAAGTCGACTGGTTGGTCGCTTATCAGCAAGTACCATAATAAAACCATGGTCCTTAGTTGGGCTCTAAGCATGGAGATTTGTCAAATGATACTTCATAAAAACGGAACCCTATTGCTATCACTCTGCTGTCCGTCTGTCTGTCCCGAGGCTGTATCTCTTAATGTGAAAGAATTTTTAAAATCGGGTCAGCAGTAGTATTTAAGCACACAAATGATAAATGTTATTTATTTTGCAAATAGGTTTAAAAAACACAAATTGAAAATAAAAACAAAAGAGAAAAAAACAAGACTTCAGTTTTAACGCGTACTCATCATCATTATCATTTTTCAGCCTAAAGACATCCACTGCTGGACATAGGCCTCCGCCAAAAATGTGTACTTTAACAGGTCAATCCCAAGCATTTTTGTCTTCAACATAGTCCTTTATAGCGTAAAAAGCTTTTTGGCAAAGTTTTCGCTTTACAAAGAATAAACACAGATATTTAAAACCGACCAGAAAACTAATGATATATATAAAACAATATAGAAATTATAAAAACGTTATACATATGATCGTGGATTCAATTTTCTACGTGTAATAAACAGTTTGCTGGTTAACCCTGCGGATGACGCGTGCCCCGCGGCGGCACTTCAAAGGAAATATAAATGTATGCATTGTTTAGAGAAAATCTACCCGCGGGGTCTTTCAGACCTTACACGGCACTGTGGGGGTTGGAACTTGAAAGTGTATTTATTATATTTTTACCTGAGTGTAAGTCGTAATGATTTTAAGTATTTTACAGGGAATTCATAACCGTATTAGCTTTGAAAGGCAATAAAATATATTATGCAATTTCCTATGAAGCTGTGAGTAACAGCTTGTCGCAGGGTATACTGTGTAAGTTGCGGCATTGTTAGAAAGAGTTACCGCGACCGTGGAACGTAAGGGTTAACTGAAGGAACACGGCTGGGATTTAGTCAGTACAAGGCTGACACTTCCTCTCGCTCCATCTTTTGCGGGAGGAGTATGGGATTGAGCATGAGCACCAATTAATTATTTTTCTTTCACAGATTTTTATAATATTATTTCTTCAAATTAAATCAAAGTGATATAAAACCATGCCTAATAGTATTAAAAAGCGAAAAAAAAACTTAATATCCTTGATTTTTTTCATTTTTAAGTTCCTAGAATTTGGCGGTATCTATACTATTATTAAAGCTGTAGAGTACATTTGCTAATCTCTGGTTTGAATTCACAAAAAATATTTTAGTGAAATAATCCATTTATTGAAGAAGTAGGCTATTAATCTGTTAGAAATAAACATGTTTCCTTTCCGTCTATATAACATCATGCTACGACCAAAAGGAGTAAGCAGTACCAAAGACGCGTTTGACACCGCGGGGGACAGCTAGTAAATTATACACATAACTAAAATCCATCACATTAAACTGTCACTATTTCAAAAAGCTCAAAGTTCAAATCAGCAAAAAATTACTACCTTGGCAAAAATCAATCTTGATTAGCAACCCCTAATAAGGCTCAATAATATAAGGAGCACGATCAGTTGATGGTACCCTGTCAGGTAACCAGCGATGTACACATTATCATTATGCTAGGCCACGTCGGTCATCGACAGTTTGATAGCCGGTCGTCCTGATCAGACCAATCAAGTGTGACAGGTAAACTGTACAATTTTAAATGAGCAGAGGTATTTATTCGCGTTTTTTCGAAATGCCAGTGTTGTTTTTTTTTTGTTATGAAAGAATTTATTTAGTTATCAAGTTAGTTATAATATGACATGCTATATTCTGATTTTAAATTACCTGAACTAAACTGACAGCAGTGGACAATGTCCAGCTATCAAAGAACAATGGTCCGCTGTCATTAAACCATTGTTATAGCTCACTTTAGTACAGCTAATTAAAAATTATGATTATATTTATCAAGTAAAAGTGACTGATTTTAGATACATTATGTTGTCTCTTCCAAAATAAAAAATATTTAGATTTTTTGTAACTTTTTATCAAACTATACTGAATTTGAAAATATTTATTTAAAAAATACCCAACCTAATCTCGAATAAAGTAATTCGAAAATTAATCCAAACCCCGAAAATTCAGTAAACACAAATAAACAGAAAAAAAATTACAACCCAAATGTCAAATCGAACCAAAACCGCCCAGTTTAAATGGAAATAAACAAAATTATATTGCCTTCAGACATGAGCGAACATCAAAAGGAAAAAGTAATGCGCACAGCCGGGTTGACGATGTCATTTCCCTGTAAAATATTAACGTGGGGTCGTCCGGACCGCGCCCTGTCATTTCAGGGTTAATACTGGTTAATACCGGTATTCTCTTTATTCTATACGATTGTAAGGAATTATCCGTCTTAACGAGTACATTTTCTTTTTCAATTCGCAGGTATTTTTTTTTTCCTATTCATTTTGTATTAAATTGCCGAGTTGGTTGGAAGTAACGACGTTTATGAATTTCTTTATTGAAAGGCTCTCGATTTCAGAGATAAATTTTCTTTGTTTAATATCTTCAATATAATCTAATACCTAAAAATATCTTGTCACAGTTGTGTTGTGTGTGTTGTCAACTCCTCCGAAACGGCTTGAGCGATTTTTATGATTTTTTATTGTGTATATTTGGCAGGTCTGAGCTAGGTCGTAAGCTATTTTTTACTCTCCTGCCTCCATCCCCCATTTTTATATTTGATAATTGATATGGCAGAACAGTTTGCCGGGTCAGCTAGTGTATTATATATCAATAGCTGTCTCAAGTTTTGGGATTAACTCAGAAACTTAACTTCGCATACTCTCATAGCTAAATATCACCCTAAATGCAGTGTTTTTTTGTTGGTGGAAAAGCATCACATAACACCTCACGCTCACGCACATAACCGCTCCACAGTAAAGATGAAGCGTCAGACTTTTACTAAGACCCACCTGTGTTCCTTCAGTTGCCTACAACTAAACTAGTGCGCCTCACCATCAACGGTTGCATCTCTGCTTACCATCAGGTGGGATCGCAGTCAAGCACTAGTTTATATCAATTAAAAAAAAACGCCACGCTAAGTCTTTCGAACAAACCCGTAGTTCTACCTAGATGCTGCTAACCGAACATCAGTTTACAAACAAGAAACTAAAAAGTCCTGGGTTCGTGACTAGGGTTGCCAACTTTTATTAGTAGAAATAGAGTATATCTGATTCCAAACGAGGTAAATAAAGAGTACGGACTTATAAAAAAGAGTATCATTTATTTAAAAAGATTTTTTTTTTTCGAACATTCTACAGCACATAATTTTTTAAAATTGTTTTTAAAAGAATTGTACGACTTCAAACATTGTAACTCTTAAGTTTACGTAGATCAAGAGCTCATTTTTAATCAATTTTAATGAAGTCCTATTCCTTTCTTCCCTCCACTTCACATTCATGACCGTAAAAATTATCTCAGTAAAACCGACTCTTTTGGTTATAGCATAGCATAGTCGGCCTATAATGTTCCCACTGTTGGGACTCAGGCCTCCTCTCTTGGAGAGGGAATGGGCCGTAATCCACCATGCAGGCCCAGTGCGGGTTGGTGGATGTCACATGTCTTCTAATTTTTTGTTCGTAAAAACATCGTGAGGAAATCGACATGTCCTACATGTCGATTTCCTCACGATGTTTTCCTTTACCGTTTTGAGATCAGTGGTGATGAAATAAATTACACAAAATAATGCGCCTGGTTTAAACCCGCAACCTACAACTCGTAAGTCGGGGCTGTTACCACTGGACCACCACTGCTCTCCACTCACTCACACTCTCTAGCTTTTGGTTATGCTAGTATAGAAAACTCGCATCATATATGCGTGACTGGCATTAGTATAGTAAACATTGTGTAAAAAAGAGTATTTTTGCGTCCTCTATTAGAGTTATAGATTATAGAGTACGCCTACATGATATAAAGTACAATACTCCATTTTAGAGTACAATTGGCAACCCTATTCCTGACCCCTTTCAAGTTTAGAAAGGTCAAACGTAAACTAATAAACTAGTACGCTTCACCATCAATGATTGCATCACTGCTTACCATCAGGTGGGATCGTAGTCAAGCACTACTTTATATCCAGTAAAAAAGTCAAATATAGACAAAACAAGTGACAGTCTACTTCATGTCTGACAGTCTACTTAACTTTAAAAAAAAAACTTAATATTCCAATATAAATACCTAATTTACTTAGACAATAGATGCCTAAGTGCATTGGTTTTTTCCACTACTCTAGCTAAGTAGCAGGCCTGGGCTAGTTAAGTAGGTCCCCCCATCGTCATGACTCATCATAGGCATGTTTCCCACGTCAGTTTTCCCATAAGCCATCCGTACCCTGAACTATGGCGAGGCATACATAGCTGAGACGCAGTTAGTCTATTTTAATTACTAGTATCGATATCGGCAGATCCTCGTCTTGCCTACGCGGGAGCTGGGCTGTACCTGTAGTGATGGGACACGGTCGATGCCGCTGTCGATAAACTGTTGAATAAAGAAAAGGACGTGTTATTTTGGTTTGTCGTATGAAACTTAAAACGGGAAGGGGCAGATAATACTACTTGTTTCGGGGAGTTATAGTAAAATATTGACAGCTGAAACGTTATACTTGTAATTTTGTAACATTGAAACTTCATAAATACGTAAAAAACTAATATGTGAATTTAATTTTCATGTGGTCATCTTTTTAATCAATCAAGGAAGTAAGTACCAAATAGGCATTTATAATATTTAATAACGTTCACACATAAAATTAGGTAGGTATTATTTATCGCCATGATTTCTAAATTCCCATGTTTAGGATTCATCGATAAGTATCAATCAACTATTTATTGTATTGGAATTTTGTCATAGGTATAATTTATGTGAGAAAACTCTAATAATCAGATTCACAAGGAGAAATAAAAAAAACTACAACCTTAAAATAATCTTAATCGCTAATAATATCTAAACTCAGACACGTAATCATCATATTATTAGTCATCCGTTGCTCAAGGAGTATAATCAATCACATCAAAGTTCTAACAAGATAAATTACAAGAATATCGATACTGCACTCGCATCACTATTTCTAACACAAACAAGGCTGGATAACGAGGTGAAATATTCACGTAGTAAGCGTTGTAATCAGCTGATAGCTGTCTCGCTCGCACCCGTGCACCCTAGCGCCACCTACCGTCCCCGGGAAAAAGACAGCACGCGACCGCGGCACCTACAAAGGGGTCGCGTCTCTTTGATCTTGCCGACGCGCGTGCGTACGACGGTTAAGTCTATGTGTGAGTGTATGCAGATGAGGACGGCACCGAGAATTTGATAATTGCAAAGATTTATGTTGTTTCCTCACAGTGACGTTTTGCGTATTAGTTAATTAATAATGGGTGCTATTTTTGGGGTATTCACTAATTATTATCGTTTGTTTGATTTTGAAACGTATTGTTATTCGGTTAGTAATAAATTTTCCAAGATACAACTGAATAGAAGAGGGTAAACAATTATATGTTCGTGTATTTGATTTGTAACTAAAGGAACAATAGATAATGTTGCAAATTACTCGTATCAATTTATTGGACTCAAAGTAAGAATTGCACAAAGTGGGTAATTGCCTTAACTGGGAAAATACCATATTAAGAAATCTACTCAAAGAAGATAACCATGATATAAATTAGATACAGCTACGCTTTCTACTGCCTACTTTAGTTTATTATTTTAACATAATTTATGTTAAAATAAATATTATGTATCTACTATAAGTAATCTAAATGATACTTAATTCTGTTTGAAATATTAACTATTTATTGTTACACTGTTACTCATTACATCTACCCCAGTGTAGTCTTTTTTAACCCAAAGCTTAGGTAAGTGGTAGAGAATGTCTTGATGTATGGCGGCCTTTATATGGTAAAATCTTGGGAGAGCCCTATGTCCAACAGTGGTCGTCTTTCGGCTGAAATGATGATGATGATGACGTACATCAATGTCCGCTGCTGGACGTAGGCCTGCCCAAGTGCCATCACAATTTGATGCGATTTTCACTAATATATAGCTAGAGCAATAAACGAGGAAAGTTAACATGTTTTGTTAATGTACAAAGAATTTTATATGGAGCTCTGGTAAGTTCGATAGTAGTGATGCAACGGAAGTGTCTTAACGAAAGCGGTAACGGAAACAGATGTCAAAAGTAAACCTTTGCGGATACGGAAGGGGAGGTGTTAATACTATAAAGAAAAAGCACCTTTTTATTTTTTTTAAACAACAGAAGGTTTAAGTCGTAATCACGTCACGAGGCGCGGTGATGCGCAGAATGAACCAAAAAAATATAATAATAAAGAAACTCGTTGCGTCACGTTTGTATACCCCCCTCCCGCGCCTCTTCCGATGTGTCATCCAGGCGCCCCTCGTCGTATTCCGTTAAGAGTTCTGTTATAAATTTTGCGGAAACAGAGTTCTGTTGCAACACTACTCGATAGAAAGTTTGTGTAAGCGTAGACCCACCTTTAAATTACTCAAATAGCGAAAATTCTTTCAGTGATAGAAGTTACACACTCGCTTTATTCTGCGCGGTAAGACATGGAAGCGTAGTCAAGGAATAAATGTAGTTATTCCTAGCTACAGAAGAATAAGCAATTAATGACTTAATATCTACCTGACAAAAACACTTTAATATAAAATCCACCAATTAATCTAATAATAATTCTTAAATAATTTAATTTTAAATTATTTTCTTGTAAAAAAATTAATAAACGTCCTAGCTAAGAGAGAGAGTTAGGTAATACCTTTAGACTTATATGTCTTTACAAATTGGAACACCCTGTTAAACAAAAGGCTAGAATCAATAAATAATAGTTTAATAAAATTAGCATAGCGGTCCAATAAAACGTATGGCTACTTGATGAATAGATAATGTAGATAGATAATGTTGAGATTGTATGTGGTAGACTATACACAGATTTTATTGTTTTTTTTTTTTATTTATAGTGTTGAACGTGGGATATGGGACAGGGCAACTAGTTTATGGTACTATTCATATCGCACTAATATCATAAAGGCGAAAGTTTATGTATGTGTGTGTGTGTGTTATATCGAGTTTTTTTTTTTCAGAATGAACATCGTAAGTGCCAGATTGCGTTTTTCACAAAAAGGAATTTTCCCTTTCCTTACTAAAAAAGAATTTATGGCAAAAAAGGAACTATTATAATAGATCAGTTGTATGAATAACAAGTCATATTTGTTTTAGAAATATTTTACAAAATGCTTTTTAATCAGGAAAGAAAAAAAAAACCTGCAAAAAACGCAAACTGTCGCATAAGATGTTCTTCTTAAAAAGGGTGAACAGATTTGGATGAACTTCAGGTGGACTATGTCCTGGAATAATCCCGAGAGTATGTTCCCTTAGGATGTGCAGTATGACTGATCAATAAAAACTACCAATTAAAATAATAATAAAAATAATAATTTATATATTTTTAAAATTTATTTTTAATTGTTTTTTTAAGAAATATTTAAAATGTATTTAATAAGTTAAAATGACCAATAAAAAAATAAATTATAATATTCCACTACTATCACACAACGTCATCTAGTCTTAAACTAAGCAGAACTTGTGTTATGAGTACTAGACGGATAAGTGAAGTTTTACAAGAAAAAAACTGGGCAAGTGCGAGTCGGACTCGCGCACTGACCGTTCCGTACAAACTTAAAGGTAAATTGCGGTTTACGATTTATGACGTATTCAAAAATAACTACTTACTAGATCTCGTTCAAACCAATTTTCGGTGGAAGTTTATAAGTTTGTTTCGGTGTACATCATATTTTTTTTTTTGGTTTTATCATTCTCTTATTTTAGAAGTTACGGGGGGGGGAGGACACACATTTTACCACTTTGGAAGTGTGTCTCGCGCAAACTATTCAGTAGGTATATTATTATAAAAAAATTATATTAGAAACCTCAATATCATTTTTGAAGACCTATCCACAGATACCCCACCCGTATAGGTTTGATGAAAAAAAAAAATTTTGAGTTTCAGTTCTAAGTATGGGGAACCCCCAAAAATGTATTGTTTTTTTTTTTCTATTTTTTGTGAAAATCTTAATGCGGGTCACAGAATACATCTACTTACCAAATTTCAACAGTATAGCTCTTATAGTTTCGGAAAAAAGTGGCTGTGACATACGGACGGACAGACAGACACATGACGAATCTATAAGGGTTCCGTTTTTTGCCATTTGGCTACGGAACCCTAAAAAAAGAGAATAAACACTGTTTTCACAATATATTAGCACCATATATATGTATGTAATGCAGGTGTAATGAGCCTGTCGGCGCGTTGGATTAACTGATAACAGGTGATAACAGGTAATCCGCCGTTTTGACTTGAGTGGCACTCTCGCGCATATTGTATCGATGTTATTGAATACGTGCTGTGTTGACTGGAAAATATTGTGGAAATTCCACGAACAATATTCTACATCTGCAGAATTGATGGACCAGTGGTTAAAGCACCCGCCTTTCATACGTGAGGTGGCGGGCTCGAAACGGGCAAGTACGAATATGATTTTTTCAATTCATTATGTACTTTTCTAAGTTTATCTAGAGATATTACTGACACCCCGCGCTTCGGAAAGCTCGTAATGACGTTGGTCCCAGTTGTCATTCGAAGATCTTTATTTTTTTTTTTGTTAACCAGTAACTGGGTTATGGAGGTTAGATAGGCTGTCGCTCCTTGTAAAACATACAAACGTTTAAAAGAGAAAATGGAAAGCATGCATCATTACAAATAACTCTGGTATTACACTTGCATAGCCCGAAGAATCGCCGAACGTTAAGTGGCAGTGGGAAGAGCACATTGCTCGCAGACCAGATGGTCGATGGCGCCAAAAGGTTCTGGAGTGGTGACCGCGTATTGGAAGAGCGGTAGGCCTCCCACAAGGAATTGATGGCCTGGTGAGGGTCGCGGCAATCCGATGGATGCGAGAAGTATAGGACCGATCGTTGTAGGGGAAGGCCTATGTCCAACAGTTTAAGTTTTTCGAATTTGATGATGAAACAAGCATAGCATAGCATAGCATAGTCGGCCTTATAATTTTCCCACTGTTGGGACTCAGGCCTCCTCTCTAGGAGAGGGAATGGGCCGTAATCCACCACGCGGGCCCAGTGCGGGTCGGTGGATGTCACATGTCTTCGATTTTTTTGTTTCTACGACATGCCGGTTTCCTCACGATGTTTTCCTTTTTCATCATCTTCATCAAAAACGGTGATGAAACAAGCACCACATCTTAATATGCTCGGACCGGGCGTTCTGGCGATACTAGGGGAGGCCTATGTCCTACAGTGGACGTCTTTCGGTTAAAATAATGATTACACTTCACAAAATAGAATCTTACGTCATATTGAGAAATATGAAGGGAGAAGATAAAGAAAATTATAATACATGAATTGTATACTTATCATGAATTTCTAGTTATCGCCCCATTAGTAGCATTCTGATAAGAAAATCAGATATGTAAATCATAATATACCACGATTGTGATCTAAACATGGAATTTTAATTCACTTCAGCTTCCTTCATTACGGAGCTTTTATAATTACCGAATTAGTAGATAAAACTAATGATGTAAACAGAAGGTTTTTTATTATAATAATTATTAGTAGGTATTATCAATTTGATAATGAATGACCTGTTATATGATTAAATATTCAAGTAGACTGCCTAACCATCAAAACGTGAAATTATCTGGTTTATTATTTATTTTTAAACGGAAAAAAAAAGATACAGCAAGCTATCAGCATCAGGTATGACACACGCTTAGCCAAGTTGATAGTCTACAATCGTTAACGCTAGTAGAAAACTTCAAATGTATGGAATCTCAACGTTGAGTTGGTCAGGTCAGAACAAAGGAATCAGAGGCGTTACCGACTGTAGAAAGAGAATCGAAACGAAACGGTCGTAACTTGGCAAGGCCTGCTAGACTCCCATTTGGTGCAACACTGAGATGCACACACACTACACTATAGCTCTTATCTATGTATTTTTTTTTTCTAACACATAGACTACATGTGTTTTTATTTGTGCTTTGATGTATGTTTTGTGTACACAGAACTCAAAATACAGAGGCTCTACAGACCTACATCATGGTCCGATTAGTTAAAGCAACATCGAGATACCAAGAATTCCGACCCAACGCACTTCAACAGACCAAAGATCTTCAAAAATTAAGGAAGAACGCCATGAAGTGAGCAAATGACTCGATGATTAAGAATAATAAGCTAATAACAATACTAGACCAATAAGCGGATCAGGGAGCATGACGTGTTAAAATGTCAGGCCGGTACATGGTGGACATCCCACCTTTACGCACAGCTAAGGAGAGGAATTCCTTGTCGGAATCTGTGTTTCCTGATGGCTACAACCCGGGAGTCTTTAAGTCAAGAGTGAATAGGTTACTTCTAGGTAAGCGCGCTCCATCGTCGACCGCATCGTCGCTACCCATCAGGTGAGATAGCGGTCAAGCGCGAACCTATCAAGAATAAAAAAGGCTTACGAGCGAGACAGAGAGAAGTAGCTATACACCCTATATTGCTCCACCCCTTTAACAGTTCAGTTTAGGTCGTCAAATGGATTGTGTTAAGAGTTTTAAAGTGTCAAGCATGTCGAAAAAGATTGATGAAGCTATACATTCTATATTATATAGCTCCATCCGTTTAACAGTTCAGTTTAGGTTTTAAAATGGATCACGTTAAGAGCTCATGGTAGGGCCTCAGGTCAATATAAGTAATAAATAATTGATACTATACTACAAAGCAACAGACACTTTGAAAATATTTCCTCTAGAGTTGTTCAAAAGCTCAGCTTTCCAATTTAGTCTAAAACGTTTGACGGTATAATATTCCAATATCGAAAAGCTAAATGTCATAAAGGCATATCTTGTAAACAAAACCTCTTTCCATAACGCTGTCGGCTGAACCAGCATCTAACAAAACACGTGGTTCAATAACAAAGCCTGGGCTTTTTCCCGAAACACGTTAAATCAACGACAAAGAATCAAAACGCAAGCTCTGCACCAAACGCAATTTCACCAAACTCTAAAAGAAAAACGTGAAAAATTCCTAAAGGCCCGATTTCCCTGTCCATTGTCGTTTCTATGTATATATATTTTTTTTTCATCTTATTTAGCGCTTTGTCGGCGAGCCCTTTGAAGTCTCCCCCCTCCCCCACAGGGTGTTACAAATTGCGTCACGTTCGTATTGTATAGCGTAAACACGATTCGCTTACTAGTGTTACTCGTTAGTAAAATAAATAACGATTTCGAACGTAATTTCGACTCGAAAATTGAAACGGAACATCTTTTCTCGGAAGCATTTTATCCTTGCCATAATGTATCGAATATTATCGGTTTTATTTCTTCAGTAATAAACTAAAACTGAAGATATATACCGCAAAAATTTTGAAATCAGGCAATATAGGTATATACTAGTCAGTGATATTTGTTTGTCTTTCGTTTGTCTTGGTATGGTCATATAAAGAGGAGATATGAAATGCATGTTACTAAAAGAATTATGAACATACATGTGGATGGATGGAGATGGAGAGGGAGGCCAAAGAAAAGATGGATGAATTGTGTGAAGAGTGATATGAAAGAAAAGGAAGTTAGTGATAGCATGACGAGTGACAGGGCAGCATGGAAGGAAAAAACGTGATGCGCCAACCCCAAATAAGACGGGACAAGGGCAGGAAGATGATGATGACTAGTTAGTAATATTATTACCTAATTTCAGAGGGATTTTTTGTTGTAAAAAGTTACTGCGGCCCTGGCACGCAAAGGGCAACTGAAGGAACACAGGTGTGACACTTTCTCTCGTTTCACTCAGAGCATGAGGAGTCATTGATTATTTTCATATAGACTAAAAAGGCAAAAATTAAATTGAAAACCTAGATTCAGACAAGCTCGTACCTGACAAATTAGCTAAAAAAGAAAAAGATAAAGATAACTGGAAAAATCTGGAAGGAGACCTTTGCATAGCTTGGAACAACATTGGTTTAACAAAAAGCTAGCTTATATAGTTTTGTTTACTAGAAAAATGAAGCTCATATTCCCTAGACCTTCAATAAGGATTCTACAGACACGTCGTCTACAATAATTTCTTGGTTGACTGAGTCAAAATAACGATGCGACTTTTTGCTTAGTTGAACCTCAATAAGTCATTGAAGTATAAGAAAAATAATAGAATGGAATAGACATAGGGGATGATACATGTGATACCTACGCCATTAAATAAATTAAGAAATTCAAGACTGGTTCTAGGCGACGTGAATAAAAATTTGGTTGCTGGTCTGAAATACTCGTAGATATCTATAGATGATTGTACAGTACGGATAAGAATATAATTCCTGATAATGCATTAATTATGCCAATCACTATGATGATGTCTGACCATTCTTAAATAGGTAAAAAGAAGAGGCGACTAAGTGAAGCTTCCATTTAAATGTTCCAAAACTTCCTACGGATAACGATAGTAATGCTCGATATCCGAAAACTTTGTCACATGCTTGAATAGTTGACGCTGCAACTTTAGCTGATACAGCTAACACTGATCAAAATAAAATTGAATATAATTATCAACATGTTTAAGTTTAACATCGTGGTGAAAGGATTAGTCAGCTAGACTCTGCGTTACCGAGTGCTAGCTGTCCAGGGTGCGCCGGGCGTTTGGAATCGCAGAACGATATATTTAAAGCCACTCGTGGAGGCCTTTCATGCATATGAGAATGCCCCAAGTGCCCATACACCTGCACTTTGGAGGATTTGATGAGTGCTACCGATGCTGCTATTAATGTAGCCTCCTATTGGGCCCAAATAGTTTGACGAGTTTACTATCGAATCGAAAAGAAGAAAATTATTAACATCACTTTTGACTATTACGTACACAATGATCGATCTTCAAGATATTGGAACTTGCATCAACAATAGATTTTATGATAGAGAGAACTTGTAATTGTCCATTAGAATTGCTATATACTGCCCGAGTGAAGGCAAAAAATTATTCAAGGCAACATACTCCCAAGATAAAAAGTACATCCTATTACTGGGCATGGTCTGCCCGCGTAATTTTTTAGTTCAGTAATTTTTACGTGAATGAGTAACAAACATACACACACATAACATATAAACAAACTTTTATTTATTTTAATTTAACCTTTCTAATATTAGCGCGAGTGTGATAATTAGAACCAAAAGATATAGAATAGTAAGTCATTGATTCTTCATTTAGTTCATCAACTATGGTTATCATTTCACTTTCAATCATCTTACTTTAGAACTTTAGTGTTTGATTATGCTGAATCTAGTTATCCAGAATCATCATCATCTTCCTGACCTTATCCCATATTACTAGGGGTCGGTGCAACCCACCTTTTTTTTTCCTTCATTCTATCCTGTCAGCAGTCACGCTATCACTGACTCTCTTTTCATATATATTCACAATCCATCCATATTTTCTTTGGCCTCCCTGTCCATCCATCCACATTTATTATCCAGGTTCATCACGAACTCATTAAAAAAAACCTAGAACATTCCCATGGTCTCCAAAGTTACTCGTTTTTACCTCGAACCCAATACATTCATGTCCTTTTGTTCCCATATTGTTTACGATGAATCAGATTTATAGTTAATGCGTCACCCAACGTGAGTATATCACCTAAATCTATCATGATTAAGTTAAACATGGTTTTGTGAAGTGCGTTTGTAACTAGACCCTGTCCGCCTTATAGGGAACAAAGGGTCAGGTGAGAGGACTGAGTCAGTTGTCTTGGGTGCTGGAGTAGCTTATACGGAATGGTCATATCATGATATAGTTCTTTGGGAAACAGTCTGAATTGGCAGTAGAGTTACTTAAACGATACGGATTGGTTTGGTAAATAACTGAATATATTGTAAACATTATGTACATCATTACTTTTATTTAAAAATTGCATAAGCTTTTACTCGAGTTTCACGATGAATCTAGTGCTTTATAGATTTATGAAAAATTACGGAATGTATATGTGGGTTTTCAAATATCAAACATCTAAATGTCACAATGTAAAACTTACAAATGTTTGGTCATTCAATATGTTTAACAGTTCATTTTTAAGGAAAACGTTTAAAGACGTTTCCTATCGTGTATTAGAATTCCTATAGATTCTGCTATATCTTAAGTAACGACTAAACACGATGATAACCCCGATCAATTCGTTTGGGCCTCAAAACGAATAAATTACAAAAGAAGTCATAATAGAACCGTCATATTTTCTTAATTCAAGAGTAGTTTTACAAGTGTTGGTGATAACATTTCTGATTTATACAATGAGAAAGAAAGCCTTACTAGTAAAGGAGTTTGAACTAAAAATGTGGATAGTGAAAACTATAATAAAGTCAAGTAGGTAAGAGCAAAAATAATTGATATCCCTTGATCGTTATTAGAAATATGTTTAGTTGGATAGCTATATAATGAACTCCACACAACAAATATCTATGTATTCTTAATTTCATTCAATCGAGCTAGACACATTTTCGTCCATCCGATAGCCGGCGATGTATCAACTTTAATGGCCGCTACAGAAAAAAGTCACAAAGAGAATATATTTGAATAAATCACAATTTCCACCGCTCCACCCACAATAACTTTCAAATAAATGTGATTATTAAAAAGAGTAAAAATAAGCGATTCACTCAACATTGCCGAATTGTGTCGCGTCCATACTAAATCATTGAGCTATACAGAACTTTGTCTGAGACACACGATCATCTTGGACTTCAAACAAAAAGATCAGAAGAAATAGGGCCAGTCAATGGCCAGAAGACGGCGTCTGTAATGAGTAGGCTTCGTTCTAGCACCCCAACCCCAACACTGTCTCCAGAACCTTGGCTGGTAAGCTTAACAGCCCTTTTATTAGTACTGGGCAGGTGTACATGTGCATGGGAATAAGGACTGTGCAATTAGATAGTCTAAGATGTTACCTTCAGCTATAAGTTCCAAAATCAATTTACTATTTTCCTAATAAAGTGTATGTTTTGATACTAACAATCTTCTAATATATTTTGTGTTTGTTTATTTGCATTTAATTGTAAACGGTTTTTTGTACTACATATAGATCTATTATACACTAAGCATAGTTTAATTTACGAGTTACTTACTAATGAATAACAACACGTAGAGGCGTGAATTGGTCTTTTGGACAGTGTCTATGATAAAGGACCAATTCACGCTTTTGCCTGCATATTTTAAGAGCCACCCATGTTCCCAGAAGCATTTGAAAGACGTGCTTGTTGTCACTAGGGCAATGAGACACCCAAAGTTACAAAGGTCTGCTTAAAATTCAAGATTCAACGCAATATAATAAAACTGAAGCACCTATTGTATGTAGTTTAATATTTAAATATAATTCATGGTCGAGGTAGAGGATATAAATTAAAAAGAGCTGGTTTCCGTCGAAACTGAGTGAATTATTACTCCTTTTGTAATGAACTTAAGTTTTTTACGATTCTCAGATTTTAATTTAAAAATCAAATTATCGGTCAAAAGAGGTTGACAATGTTGACAACCAACTTTGTATTTTTCTTTTATTGTGAGTTTTATAATAAACTAAAATTATTTATGGACCGACTGGCGGTAGTTATTCAATTGGATGAACGCTGTGTCTCTATGTCCCATATCTAACATAAATCTAGAGCGTTGCTCTTCAAAGCAAATTTTTAAATATGCATAAAAATGTCAAACTATGAAATTGATGGGCCACCGCTACGCGGCATGGAATGTGTTTCAACGAATGATATACACATAAATGATGCTGAAACCATTTGTAAAAATAAAATGTGCGAACAGAACCCATCGGTATTAGTTTTGATCCATTCCACTAAATTATTAAGAAATGAGGAGGACATTAAAAAGTTTTATGACGACAATACTAGCTTTGATAATGTCTTTTTTAAATTATTGAAACGTCAAAATTCTGCTAATTAAAATAACGATAAGATCGGCCAAGATTATCTAAGAGACCAATGAGCTTGTATCGAGAATATGGGCGGTACGTAGAATTAATGATCACTTGTTTTCCAAACAGAATCGATTTATGGGTATTAAATTACAAAAATTGAGCAATTCGACCCAGTTAGCAAAAGTTGAAAGTAAAATCGTTCTGGAGAACAAAGTCTTGTTCGAGACGAGACAAGATTACGACCTCTCCGTTTTATAGGCGCATCATAAAAACAGGAACCCAGCCGCTTCTTTTAGTAACTGCTGAAGATTAATTTTATAGATGATGGTGCCCACAGTAAAGAGATTGAAGTGTTTTTATTAGTAATAAGTACTTGATTGCTATATAAGTTTGGTTGTAGAAAGATTCATCGAATTCATTTAAGAGTGTTAACTTTGAGAAAAGTTATATAAACCATATCATTTGCCTCAGCCATTTCATATTTTATAAACATTCCTTAAGCAAACAACAGTCCAAGATTAAAAAAAAGTTTTTAAAAGAAAATCTAAACATGGGTGTTCCTCGAGGACCGCATCGCAGCCCACTACATTCTAACAGCCAATTCTCCAGAATAAATTAAAATCATTGTAACCTTGTTGTTTCGACCTCAACTGCCCGCTTAATTTACTAATTGGTCATTATTCTTCAACGTAACGACCCAATTAGGTCCAATCAATCCCTGATATAGCATTAACATTGTCGGTGCATAATATATTATCCGTATATGACAGTATTCCGGAATTAATGGTGGTACAAGTTAATAGTAACACGATGGTCATAAAGTGGTCGAATAGAAAATGTTTTTATTACATCGATAAGGGAAATTAATTTTTGTCTGTTAATAGATATGGGAAAATGTATTGATTAGGTTTTATATGGTTTGGGAACTTCATTAGATAAAGTTGATTAGAGATTATCAGAAGGGATATTAAAAAAGGGGTATTAATTAATATCTTCATTAATACAACAACAGATACTATAATGCAGTTTATTCTCTACTAAAGCTGATATCTAAGTATATAAGAAAATAGATTTCTCCATACGAACTTTGAACCCCCGTTTCCTCCACTTAGGGGGTGAATTTTGGAAAATCCTCTGTTAGTGCTCGCCTACGTTATAAAAGAAAGAAAAACGTTTATTCGTGACTCACAGAATCGTATAAACTAAAGATACATAATAAAAAAAAAAGGTATAATCAGTGCGAGACCAAAAAGGCACCTAACTAAAAAAAATCACAAAAAATAATTCACGCTCCTAGTCCCAGTAGTTTTGGCTGTGCGTTGATATGTCAGTCAGTCAGTTTCTTCTTTTATATATATAGATTAAAATTTAGTTAAGACGAACAACAAGGCACGAACCATCACAAACTATCAATCTCACCATTCCCGATAAACTTTAGCATTAGAAATGGAAAGTCCATCGATACATAGAATTCTGAGCACACAGCTCTCCCCAAAATGGCGATATGATAATAAAACACGAGCGGTGCGCGCGTCGACACCGGTATAACTCTTCTTTCACGAGCATACTGTTTTCTGGCGTATTCGACTTAGGAATCAGACAGATGCGGAGGGTGTTACAGAAGATTATTGGTTAAAATTATAACAGTAGATAATTAATGCACAAAATCATTAAAGCTATGAGGAAAATATCATACGGTAAGTTTGGAGTTTGAATGCGGTTGTGGATGGCTGTAAAAGAAATGAAAAAAAGAAAAATATTTTATTTGGCACACACACTGACACAATGCGCCAAATAGGTCCAGTTCAGCAAAAATGCCAGACAACTACATGGTAGTTACTGTGTTAAACACAGTTAAATTGTGAATAAATACTGAAATGATGACTAATGGTAAAAAAAAAACTAATAGATATAATAGAATCCCAAATAAATTGATTATAGTCAGACAATCATGGTGTGTGTGAAGTAGATATGGCTAAAAAGGATGTAGGTGATGAAGAAGCCAGGGCTGAGAGATAGTTTGATACTCACCACGGCGCTGAAACACAATGGGCAACTGAAGGAACAAAACCCACCCAGGCTTATAGTCAGTAAAAGTCTAACACTCCCTCTCCCTCCTCCCAAAGCGGAAGTAGTTAATTGATGATTGAAACCCCAAAAAACTGAAAGCTCAAGAAGAAGACGTGCTGAGATGGCCGTTGCAAGATGATGATGTACAAAAATGTGAAAAATGAAATAGATACTTAAGTTATTGCAATAAAGTCACGCAATTACCAAATACAAAGTGTAAAATAGCCAATCATCAAATGAATATACAAAACGCGTTTGCAGTGTAAAAAGTGATGGACTATGTAATTCATATTTTCTATTCCGTTACGCAGCACTTCATGAAAATGAACCATTTTTTTAAAATAACATTGTTTTTACACTGGACAATTTCGTTTTTGTTGTTTTTTGACGCAACACCAAAATATTTAGAATATGTTATTCATTTCAGTTGAAATTTTCGAGCTTTTTTTTATCCATTAAATAAATTGCGTAGATAAAAATGTTTGATTAATATAGAGGTGTTTTTTACAGGAATAGCTGGTCAAGAGAATTTCTTGTTGTAAATGTTTTATATATTACATTTAAAAGCTTGTTTGTGACTCTTAATTTCATATAATTTAGAGTTATTCTCACACTTCACAAATTACTTACTAAACATATTCAGACTCATCCTAATAGCTTTGAGAATGCTCATCTAATTTTCATCAAATTAATTCTTTCACCGCGCAATTTATGCCATCAAAGAAAATTTAAGAAAAAGTCTGGTTCTATGAGAGGCGTAGGTCTATGGTGCGCGTATTTCGGACGCCTTTGATCTTGCCGCCGGCTTTAATGAGGCGGGGCATATAAACGGTAACTAGTTAGAATTGTTCCTGGCCCACTGTCCAACGTTAGAGGAATAACGATTTGTTAACTTTTCACATAGTGCTCTTTTAAATTTTCTCACTAAATTGTTTATGGTTTGGTAATGGGGAGCCGCGAAACTGTTTGTTTATTGTGCGTTCCGTATTGCTGTTTAAAAGGCTTGTAAGCCTTTTCCATAGTTTTGGGAATTTAATTTGTTATGCGATCATTTGGGATTTGGCAGTAGCCTCGTCGACATAAAGAACTGGTACTTTAGTAGTTTTAATAAATGTATTTTTCAATTATCTACAACCAACTATGTACTAAAAATGTGAGGCTTTAGGGTGAAAAGCGTGACATTATTCCGTATTGATGGCAAAACATTGCGCTAGCAATTTTTCCGTAGCAATTTGAAATCACGACCGTCTAACCTTTTCACGTGTAATTCCCACCCAATCCAGCCACGCACTATCAAAATTCAAATAAAAGTCAATAGAGAGAACAAACACCCGCAGAAATACAAAAATAAACCGCACTACATTGCTGGACCGTCGCATTTTTCGAAAAAAAAAAAAAAACATTGAAATGGAACGCGACTTTTCATTTCGTTGCGCGGTAAAAAGCGAACAATAGGCGGGAAAATTGCGCGTCACTCTGGCGTTCCAATTTGTCAAACGGGTGCCGCAAGATGGCGGGCACGGATGCGCGGAAACATGGCGGCATCCGGTGGCGTTTAATTAAAAATGCGTCTCACTTGAAGCTTGCGATGCGCCCGGGGAGGACGTGTGCTGTGCGTTTTTTAATTTCGTAATAATCAGGTCATACACAACTGGGAAGAATAGAAATTTAAATGACTGTTTCACAAGAAAATATTTCAATAATTTTCCCTCTCGAGAAATGTCAACTCGAACGCAACAGTATCAATGAGATCCGTTCAAATATTTAAGGAACCAATAACGTTGTTCTCCCAAAAAGCCTAATGGGCCAAAAATTCCGGATTCGGAACGGAAATGAGGGTGGAGTAATGGCGACATTAACGGAAGTCGACCAGGGGTCAGATCTCAGAGCCTTCCTATCCACACTTTGGTAAATAAAGTAAGGAAACTGGGGGAAATACGAGAAAAACGAAAAGATGCTTTAGGAAGCAAGTTAAAGAGTCTTGTTTAGTTTGTGTTATATGATTGTTTATACAAAGCATAGGTGTTGAAGCGAGATATTGGTTCTTTAGATAGTGTGGGGTCAAGACGTCGGTGTCTTATTAGATTTTATGAGAAAGCACGTATCAGTATGATAGATTATTTGCAGAGTTCGCAGTAATTGACACATGTGTCTATATGGGCTGATAAAGTGATATTCAAGAAGTCTGTATTCGAAATACGGCAACATGTTTCTTCTAGGAATGTTCTTATTCGGAAACCCTATGATATCCTTTTTCTTTGATTAGTCCTTATTTATTAATTAAAAGAAACAAAAAAAGAAAAGAAAGAAAAAGAATTTATTTGGTTTTTTTTTTGGTTTGGTTTTGGTGGTTTGGTTTTTATTGTTTTTTTTTTTTTGATTAATCACATAAATTTTAAAATGTATTATTTTAATTATAATTACTAATTTTTATTTTATGAGTTACCATTTTAATTGTTATTTTAAAAGTTTTCCTGTCATTTATTGCCTTATTATTATCACTCTGATTGCCATATTCTATAAGTTCATCATTTTAACTCAAATTGTATTTTGACCCTAATTTAAAATATTATCCTTTTACCTAGTTATATGTGCTTGCTGTGGTCTCCTGTAACTGAAGGAGCACACGCTAAAGGACCCTTTTTACTATTTGTGGTTTGTGTCATCACTTTTTGTTGGAGATCCAATTAAATAAATAAATATATGAAACTAAAACAATAATTAATCAAAATCAATTATTTTTATTTCACATAGGCCTAGGTTAACAAAAACAAATCACCAACGAATTTAAGATGGTTGGGGTCTACTAATATAAAATATATTGCAAAAGAAATTTATTAGGAAAAAAAAACAAAAATGTATATTTAACAGAAATTGCCCTGTGCCAGTAGACCGCCTATTGTAAACTTATTTTTTATAAATGTCTGTCTTGTAATAAGTTAAGGTGTGCAATAAAGAAATAAATAATAACATTACAACAAAGATGGAGTAGTTAATAGAAACATTTACACAATATTAAGAGTTACCAGGGGGCCACATGTGCAGAAGCAGTCATTGTCAAACAAGCGTGTCTTCGACATAGTCTCTAATCCTGTAATACGCTTTTTTGGTTAGAACACGCTTAATATGGGTTTTGAACTTTCCCTAGTTTAGTTCAGTCACCGCCTTTGGCAGCCTTTTATATAAAGCGTATGCTGTTAACTAAAAATGACTTGCAGGTCTTAGTACAACTTAAATCAATTCAATCGTTCAACTTAATAATAGACCTCAAAATTACCATAAACAAAACTAACAACAAAAACTACCATATCATAATCACTTGACCCTCAGATATAGTGAATTAATAAACCGAAATGTCCCATGACAGACCATCACGAGCAACCGTTCCCCATGCAATCACACAATGGCCAAGTGGATGTCATGGAACGAAAACACCAAGTGGGCACAATGGGGAATAATAGAAACTACCCTCGTATTAAAAAACAAGTGGAGAATCACACAATGGGGATCGAACCTAGGCCCTCCATACGCAGGGTTGTGCGTGACCGGAATTCGGAATTTTTATTTATTTGTTCTGATGTTGACTTCATCTTTACGAACGGAATTTTAAATGGTTTTTATTTTTATTAGAATATATTTTTTTATAATGACTTTGACAGGATAAATATCGTATTTGTTTGGCTTAAAAACATGGTTTGATTTTTACATTTGAATTTTAATTTTTTTTTATAAAATTAAACATTAGTGATCATAAAACAGTCGGTGAATTTAATTGATATGAATAAACAGTTTTAAAATGCAATACAATTCTGAATTCACAATTTGGTTGAAAAATACAGGGTGTAACTTTGCGTGGGTATATTTTCCATAAGTACTGTTTCTGTCCACAGAAATTAAAAGAAAGTCAGAGTCAATTCCCAAAAAATCATTGGGTTTTCTATACAAAATTGTCATCAGCTGATCAAAATTAGTAATAAATAATAAATTAGTATAAAAAAACAGTATTGCTTCATTGCAACTAAAAACAATTCGACAAATTATAACTACACTAACGGTATCAACAGACAACCCTAGCATAAATCCGCGTCCCTAAGCATTGAGTGTATCAATAATACTCACGATTTGTTTGAATTTGGTCTTATTAATTAACTACATCAAGTACGAGTGTTGCGCACTACAGAACTACCCTCATTTTGAGTAACAAATTGATTTTTCGTCGTTTTGCTACTATTATTTTGCCCTTCTGTAGTTTTGCGATAGGGCAGACTAATAAAAAGTAAAATTAGAGTAGGAACAGGTAAATAAAAGCGACGGTAGTTGGAAATTTATTTTGAGACAAAAGAATATATGAGGGTAATCGTATATACTTTACTTGACTTTATAATATTTAAAGTGAAATTCGACGTGGAATGTAAATATCGTCTGGTTTCCTACCTTTGGGATAGAGGTTTCTGACATCTATCCGTGCAAACTCCCATCTACGCTTCATTCACTACACAATATTAATCATCTCAGCATCGTGCTTCTGTCTACCCTCATTTTGAACTTTGTAAGAGAATCTTTAAAACTTTCGCTATTTATTTAAAACTGTCATGTTATCTACCCTATGAATAATCACTATATTAATTAAAAGGGTTTCATGTCATTATTGTAGTACCCTCTTATGACTTGGGAAGGGCTTTCAAATTTAATCTGATAAATAATACTAACGTAAACGAGTAACAATAAACTGAAAAATGTGACAGAAATGATCGAAAACATATAGTCTACCCTCAATGTCCACAAAATATGTTAAAACCATTTTATAAAACGTGTCGCCTCATTATCTGGGACACGACCGCACGCGACGATTACTGTAATTCTTCTAACCGGCTCGCCCAATTACGATGTAACCAGCAATTATGGCGCCCAACATGGGACAGCGCGTGATATCGAATATATTGTGTTAATTATCGTAGATTGGGGCTTATTGAGTGGTAAGTTAAGATGTTGAGGTAATTGAACTTTAATATGGTGTGAGCTTCAGGAAATTATGAAGACTTTATGAAAAAATAGCTTCTTCTAGCGGTTTCGGTCACGTGATAGTGGAAAATAATCCCAAAAAAAAAAATCTCCCGGGATAAAAATTATCCTGTGTCCCATTCCTAGACGTGATCTACCTATGAGGCAGTTTTCAGCCCAATCCATTAAACCTGTCTCTTGAAAATCTTTGAGTAAAAGAAAGTAGCTTTTAATATTTGAAAGTCGTCTATAGTCTTCATTGAAGGCAAACTTGATATAATGAGACATATCAATATTCATAGTTGTGACGGACACGTGCCAAAAGGGAGGGTAGTTCGGTATTTTTTCTCTCTCCGTAGAACACGCGCTTTATTTTCGAAGCAAATTCTTAAGTTTCGGGGTGTTTTAACAATTGTGTGCACGTTTTGTTAGTCTTTTAAAGAGGGGTAGTTATTTCTGCTTTATCTTTAGTCGTTTAATACTAATTCTACTGAAACATAATTTTCAATGGGCGTAGGTAAAATAAAACTTAACTGAAAATTGCGAACGAGTTTCCAGGAATAAAAATTACACTTGACTAATAAATAAATAAAAAACAACACAAAAATCCGCCTAGCAATACTGCCGTAAAGAAAAATGAAAAAAGCCTGCCAAAAATGTGATTACGTAAATTGTCACAAGCAACGCGCGGGTTTAAGGTTAACACACACTGATCCGTTTCCCAAATACATAGTGCCACCGCAATGAACAAACGCGGTCGTCAACAGCGCGCCTCGGGCAGGGGGTGGGGGGAGCGCGACAGGGGAGGGGGTGCGGTCGGATCCCTTTGAAGTTGCCGCCGCCGGCGTCTGTAAGCGAAAGCTGGGTAACCGACGCTTAGCTTTGTTTTCTAGTTAAATGATAGACGTTTAGAAATTACTACTGTTCGAGACATCTTAATTTGCGAGCCGTGATCCTTCGGAGGACAATTTTGCAGGAAAATTACTGAACGAAACTGAATTGGTTTTTAACTTAATTTTGAAAGTAATCTGAGCGACAAAAGTGTTACGCTAGGGTGTCCAGGTGGGCGAGGTTTTCGGGACGGTCCGGCCAATAGGACCCTTTGACATGCTAATGCACACCTAATATTTTGTCTGTTTTTCTACTAAACACTGTTGACACAGTTGTGCACAGAGTTTGTTGGAGCTTTTATTTTGAATACTAAAAAGCACTCTACTTTTTAAAGGTGTCATTGTAATTTATGTATTTTAATTTGAAATGGGATGGTTTAAAAATATGGTGGGTAAAATAAAGTATGCATATATGCATAGTGTATTAGTATAACAGGCTTTATTTAAGAAAAAAAGCTTAAAAATTCTCTGAATTGATACTTCAAACATCACCGACGAATTCACGAAATAAAAACAACATAATGATTGTCACTATCTACCCTCAAAATTGCAAAAATAGTTTTTGAACATCGTTTCGCCGCAAAAAAAAACAACTCAATATAACTGAAACAACACGGTTTGTTATTGAAAAACGACTTTCCATTCCTAAGGGTCAAGTCATAATTCGCCCGTTTCCCCTCACATATAAATAAAACATCATGGCGACCGCGTCATGTGAAAAGACATATTACGAGTTACGGCATTATGACATTATCTAGCAATTTGCATTTTAGTAATCTATTCAAAGCAACGTTTTTTCTTTGATGTCCTCAAGTTTGACGGTAACCTTTGACCCTTTTACTGATATTTTTATTAGAACACGCTTTATTTTACTATGGCTTTATATGTTTATTGCCTTACAACGAAATGCAGAACGAGAAAAAGTTACTATAGTAGCTTTATAACGTAGTTTCCTACGGGTTTCTCCATTCACTAACGGAACCTAACCTATTACCACCAGGTTTATAGCGAATACGTTATAAAACAAGAAAATGGCATGTAAAACACGCCCCGAAAACGTGGGCGTCGCAAAAATGCCAAGAAACAGAAAACACTCGGATTTTAACGACCATTAGGATAGCACTAGAACATGTCATATCCTGTAGAACAAGAAAAGTCATCCGCCTACCAGAACTGCGCCTAGCATTAGCAATTTGATTACATAGCCGAGATTGCACACAACCGCCCTCTGTGGGCGAGAAAACGTCACGTCGAGTGGACGCGAGGGGCATCGCAATGCGAACGCATTAGGCGGTACCCGGCTCTTTATACGCAGACCTGTGGTCACACTACTTACTGTTGTTTATATGTTTATGTTGCATGTTTGTTTGCTTGTCGGATACGTACCTGGAACAAATAGTAAACAGTTTGTTAGTTTTAGTTCAGTAAAACTTCAATAAAAGGTAGCAAACCAAATTATGAATTATTGAAATTGTGCTTGATGATTTTTTTGATGTAAACGTACATTTCAGAATTTTGGTCGCAAAACATATATATTGATTGCGAAATAAATATCCGCATGTGGCTGTTCGTCACGATTTTGTAATCGGTACTACAATCGCGATGCTTGCAAAGAAGGATGAAAGAAAAATATTAGCAACCGTACAGTCGATGCAGCCTTCTGTATCGACTTCATCATCATTTCAGCCGAAAGACGTCCACTGCTGGGCATAGGCCTCACCCAAGTGTCGCCACAATGATCGGTCCTGTGAGTCTCGCGTCCATCGCACTCCCGCAACCCAAGTCATAGGTCCATCTTGTAGACGACTTCACGATTGCAAATATTTTTCCTTGTTTCACTAAATGTTAAAAGCAAAGAAAAAAGCTGTCATATTTTGTATGCTTAAATTAATTTCGCTGTCACCATTACATAACACTTTATCAAGTTTATGTTTATTAAATTAAGGAATTAAATTTACCGCTAATAAGTGATAAGTTGGCAGATAAAAGTGCCAAAAATAAAAGTTATAATATGACAAATTGCCGAAAAAGATTTCAATGTAATCAATAAATTGAATAGTTTACACTCAGCCGGTTACACTTTCACTTTTACAGTCATGCACTCAGATTAAATATTTATCACAAATAAAGAATTTTAATCACATAACGTTTACAAGTTTTATTCGACTACGTATTGAATTGTCATCTTTCTTTTTTTTTGCAATACAGGACTGTGGAGTAAAGGGCGCTTAACTTTTCATACCAGTTTCAAAACCTAAGTAAAATAAACTTGTATTTAAATTACCTAGGCGATAAGCAAACAGCTTCTTAGTAATAATGTACTACTGATCTCTTTAATTCTATATATTATTTTTATGCGTAGCTCCAACCACTTGAGCTACACCGAGCTCGTACACCATGATACCCCTTATTAGTACCTATTATATAGTTTCCTGGCAGGAAACGTTAATGCGAAAATATATTTGACTGGCCTGTTGGTCTAGTGGTTAGTGGTCCTGACTGCTATGCCGGAGGTCGTGGGTTCGATTCCCACCCAGGACAAATGTTTGTGTGATGAGCACATTCATTTGTTCTGTGTCTGGGTGTAATTTATCTATAATATGTATGTATTTAGAAATATTTAAGTATGTTTATCAGTAGTCTAGTACTCATAACACAAGCTCTGCTTAGCTTGGGACTAGGCAGCGTTGTGTGATAGTTGTGTGAATATTATATTATATTATATCAAATGTATCAGTTCAGTATGATTATTTCTAATGCTGTATAATTCTTGTAAAAAAAAACTTGAATTTTCGTATAAAAAGTTGGGACAAAACCAAATGGAAGATCAAAATAGATCCCAAAACTAAATGGTTCGTAGTCGTACTGACATGCTTTATGCAAGCGAAATCGCTTCGTCACGGAAACGATTCAGATGTCAGAATAGTCTAAAATATAAATACGACTGTCTTTATAAAAGATAGAGAAGCGTACAATACTCATATATATAAACGAAGAAATAGAAAACGATGTTGTAAAAGAAAACTAAAGGAACAGCTCAAAATTGGGAGAAAAACTGGCATTGAAAGATATCTCAGTAACTAAATAAGAAAATTATAGCTTTAAAGAGTGCAGAGGCAAAACGCGATAATACAGCTTAGTCAATATAAAAGCTACAAAACTTGAAGTCACTTGAGCATCTTAAAACAAAGATGTTTATCTCCCTTACTCAAGAGTTACATAAATGGCGTTTGTTTTTCAACAATGACTTTAAAAATCCGTTGCTTTATCTCGGATATAATCTCGGTTTTTTCTCGTGTCACTAAGCTGAGCTCCAAAGCTCCGTTGTGTGATAAGAGGCTCACCAGGTTTTTTTGCTATCAGCCTTTAAATGTTCTGGTATTTAGATAAAATAAACCAGATGCTTCGACAAGTCAAATAGAAAAAAAATATGAGTTGTGATTTTTCTAGATCTATTCAAGTCGTTATAAGATTTTAATGTTCATGACGTAGACGGTAGGTAACCTCTGATTTATCTTACGATGCGTAATTAAGCAGAATTACTTCTGTATCCATTTTCAACGCATTAGTAGAATTTTTGACAGAAAACTACTTAGAAATAGGTGATAAATATCGTATAATGATCTCTTAGTCCAAACATTTACATAATAATTACATACATAATATTTTAATACATGCTTAAATGTTTTAAACAGACAGATACCTCGGCTGGTCGTGAAAGATAGTATCACACTTGGGTGCAATAACTTTTAAGCATTCGCTTCAAGCCGCTTTTTATTTTATATCTATAACTCTATAGCTGTATATTTTTACACTTGTGTGTTTCCGTTGCGCAACTTTAGACCATCCTGGTTTTTAACAGATCAAATGTCAATATTAAATATTTATTGAACTAAATAAAATTATACTGATTTTCGATTAGAATGACTTTTATTACACATTAAAATTTTACGATTATGACATTTATGACCAAACACAACTAAACTGGCCCGATAAACCTATAAATAAAATTAATGATAATCACTTTTCGATTCGTATGTATTTTTTGCGGATTAAATGTCAGAGCGTCAACAGTCGTAAGCTTTTATGGTATCGAGGGGGCGGACAACTGTAATTTATAACTAGAACTTTTGTGTAAAAACTACCAATTATTAATTTCTATTTACTCGTTTAAAAAGGCGATGATCGGTCGTATGTTCAATTACCGTACAATGCGTCCATTTTACATCGATACTTAGGTGTAGTTTTAATGCTTAGAAAATAAAGGTTACAATTGAATAGCACGGAGATCAAGTGTCGCTGTCCATACCGCGAGTCCGTTAAGGCGTCATTTCTTGCGAATTAAATTAATTCTAATATCAAAAGTGGGCGGGGCGATGCTACCGCGATACGCAATATGGCCGCCTGTGAATATTAATCGTGATTATTTATCGTATAATGAGCTGCTATAACAGTTAGCTAATGTAAGGCTATGTGTTGAATGTAAAGATAGCGATAATCACGAGGTTTTTTGACGCACGAGTAACTTGTGATCGGCACAAAACTTTGTTGTAAAGGTTGGTGCACAACGGAGAGATATCGCGAGCTAATCGAGCGTTAAACTTTTTATTATTTTTTCTATGTAATTCGCGATGAATTTTCATTAATACCAGTGGGTGGTGCTTTTCATAGGCTTTTACGAGGAACGCACACGTTACAATTAATTATGAATTCATCAGTTCTAGCTTGACTAAGTGATGCATGCGGTTTCATTCGCATCTCCTACTAAGGAAATACACACACACTAGTTGTGAAAGTGATATTGACTACCAACCTTGCTAACTCACAAACCCTTCGGCATTCTAAACTTTAACATTGTGCTCATTAGAGTTTACTTTCCGTGTTAAACACAGCTAAAAGAAAAATAATCTTCAAGTCGGAAAATTCAGAGAGCTTAAAGCCATCTAAAAAATTCTCGATACATGCTCTACTCTATTCACAATTCAGCGTCGCTTCGTTCCTAAATCCCCACAAGCCGTGCGCTAAAAGCCGTTGCCGGGGCGTAGGCATCAAAAATTCAGTTTCCAGTCTAGACCTGTTCTTAAATCTAGATGTAGGTAATAAGTCGCAAGGTAAAAAGAACTGGGTGACTCTTTTACTCGAATGTAGGTGACTGGGTATGCGAATAAAGGTTTGTGAAATGGTTTTTGATGTAAGGAAAAAACAGATGCAATGCGCAGTCAAAGATTTTGTTAAGCTTTTTTTTTGTTTAATTAGAATTTTAGTCTTTTAAACTAAATATTTCTAAAACGTAATTACTAGAATTAGTACTGATCTAAAAAGAAATAGTTTTTACAAAAACACGTTTATCGTTTAGTGTAGACTACATTTAATTATGGAAAAATAAGAACCTGTGGGATAAGTTACAAGAGTGAAGGTGCCGGAAAAAGCTAGTTAGCTATAAAGCAAAATAATATTATTGTTTCTTACTTCATGGTACAGCGTTACACTTAATTAAGATTTTTTTCTAAAATAATTGCTTAACGATAATTCAGCCGTTGAGAAACGGGCTTTATCCGAATAATTGACATGCATAAAAAGGCGGCAATTTGCGAATATTCAATATAAAAGTTGTAAAACTCGATCCGGCTGTGATTTTTATGTGCATGGCGAAAATACATGAAACAAGTAACAGAAAGAAATATTGTTTTTTTTTGTACAAAAATAATAACTGTTTTGCTGTTTGGCGACCATGTGTCTGTGATGTATTAAATAAATACCGAATAATATCGCCAATAGATTTAATCAAAGGATAAATTAATTTAACACGATATAGCTTTTAATTGATTTTATCAAAACATTTTAATCATTATCGGCGGTAGCGATATCTGCGTAGATATTAATAGTAATGACAAACACTATACACTACTGGGATATTTTCCACTGCTTCTACACTTTCCGTTTTGATATTATTTTAATTACTGATGTTCCCACTGCTGGGATTTAAAATGGGCCGTAATAAGCCATGCAGCCCAGTGCAGGTTGGTGGTTCTAAGATGTCTTCGAACACCGATAAGCATTTTTTTTTTTCTATTTCGGTGACATGATGAGATACATTACGGTTTCTGAAAACTAGTGTAACCACTTTTAGCTTCCATAAAGGAATTACATCTGATAAAACGTCTTAATCAGTAAAGAAATTAACTCGACCTTGTACAGTCCACTGCTGGACATCGGCATCTCAAGTTGCGCCAAAAGAGACGGACTTCCGTCTTCCGCATCGTTTCTTAAATATTTGTTTTTACTGTTTATTCAAATGTTTGTGGCATTAACTTAAAATGGCAAACTAACTGATCCGGTATATGTATCATAAGAATAATAAACATATCTTAAAATAATAATAATTCTTTATTTTCAGGCTGCTAAGGCCCATAGACACCGTAAAATATAATTAAATATAGTCAGACTGACAAGTTTCAGCAAGCGGCTTTGCCTGCGTGAAAGACGAACGTTATCCCAAGGATTCCATCATGGGCATAATTATGATATACTTGTGATGTCTGCCCGTGTGCTAAGTCTCATTCAAATCCGATCAGATGTGCAGAGGTAACTAAAGCGAGAACTACACTAGACCGACGCACACGTGGACCACGCCTGATTTGTACGTAGCGGCGCGTTGCGTGGCGTGGGTCTAATGTAGCTCTGCAAGTCTAGTTGCCACATAAAATGTATGGAGACCGACGCGCCCAGATCGGCGTACGTGGCCCACGTGTGCGCTACCTTTATAGACGGACAGACGACAGACAGAGTTAGTTTCGCATAGTCATATGTAAGGTAATGTTTAAAAGTAGTTTTGTTTAGTTTATTCAAATGTTATTGTTTTATTACGTCTTCGTCTCTAAATGAATCATTAGACCACACAAACTGCCATTGTAGCTGGAAATAAAAATCTATTAATAAGCGCCGAACTATGAGACGGAAGTATTTAATATTCTATCAACGAAAGTCTAGTTTTGGCGAGCGGACGCGCCTGTACTTGTGTATGTATCCGTATGTCCTCCTAGACACTACATGCACCTACCAAACTTCCTCTAATGCGATTAAGTAGAAGTAAGGACGGGTTAACTGTTCAGTCTTAGTGTTTTAATCATTGGATAGTGGTAGAATAGCCTTTCTAAGTGACGATATTTAAATGTGCTGTTCATCATCATCATTTTAGCCGAAAGACGTTTATTGTTGGACATAGGCCTCCCCCAAGCTTCGCCACAACGACCGATCCTGTGTGTCTCGCATCCACCGCATTCCCGCGACTCTCACCAGGTTCTCGCTCCACCATGTGGAGGCACGTAGACGCATTCGCAGGAAGTTGGTGTAACCATCACAGCGTTGATTTGTTGGATTCGTTTCTCATGATTACATTGTTAATTTGTATGTATCTTAGTATATATTTTTTATTCTATTTCTTTACCATTAAGCTGCACCTACCATGGTATGTTTCTGCACCACCCTAAGGTCGACTGGTAGAAAATGCCTAAGGCATTAAGTCCGCCTTTGTACAGTTTTTATTACCAGTGCATAAAGTTTTAATAAATAAATAAAATGTGAGTAGGAAGGTAGTGATGACAATGAGATTTTTTTTAAAGCAGAAAAATTTACGGTTGGCGCAGTGGTTGAACGATTGGCTGATGTACTACGTGTCACAGGTTCGATTCTGGCGTGGACCAAGTATTTGTATGGGGTATAGATAGTTGTTGCGGGTATGGGTGACTTGTGGATTTGAGTTTATATGTTCTTGAACGCAGCCAGGATGCAGGAGTAGTTCCTAATGGTCCAATAAAAAATAAATAAATAAATAATTAAATAAAATAGAATTAAAAATAATATAATAATAGAATAGAATTTAATAATATAAAGAATTTTACCCACACTTTTTTATATTATATTGCCAATTTACGCTAACAGTTTACACCACACATATAAATTATATGCACACATTAATGAATTTCGCACAAAATGAGTTTCGATATGCAGGTATTAGGAAAGCCGAATATTATCATAATAATTGTATTGTTAATGGTATTAATCGAATTGTATGAACTGTCTGAATTGAATCATTCAACAAGTAATACAGGCATTGAACCAGACTTTATTTAATATCCCAAAGGTTTATTTAAAATAGAACAAGAAAAATAGTAACACTTAACCAATTGAAACTACATAATTACACCAAAAACAAAAACTCTTTCCTAAAATTATAGTAGTTATTGTATGAACTGAACATTTATTTATTGTTTTTTTTTTTCTACTCTATCGCATTGGGTTTCTTGGCATGATAGCTGTATGCTACTATGTACATTCAGTGGTCAAAAGTGCAGTTCCACCTTACCAATGCTAAAATGTCTAACATTTTTTTGTAGAAGAGTGTCAATGATCCATGACTGATTTATTTGGTAGCATAGAATCTAAAGTATTGAATAAACTAGTTGTGGATTATTGAACTTCTACAATAAAGACATTTTAGACACTAGCATTGGTAGAGTGCAACTGCACTTTTGATCCCTGACTGTACGTATGTTTGTAATAAATAAATAAGAATGTTTGGAGTTTTGAGACTTGCTTTTTGAGGAGTTGTATAGTAACAAACTGTTGTCTCTTAAGACTGTTTAACGTTCAAACAGTAGTTTATTCTGGCTACCAACAACGAACTACCTTTATCATTTAATGCATTGATGATAATCGACTTGTAGCCATTTAAAACCTACCATAATCAGTGTAAATAGTCACGTATTTTCACTTATTTGTTTAGTCATTGAACTGTTAAACTAACTTGTAAGTAAACTTCCTTTAGATAAGATATCGTGCGGTTACGGTTTCAATTTTGCGTATTTTAATTGATTATATCGAAGTTTCTTCACACTATCTGAACGATTAATTGATTCGTTTCATTTTTTAGGTATTATACTAAAACCTATGTCTAAAAAGATTTAAATACATAACCACTTGGTATTAGCTTAGAAGCACAGCAACAGCTATTGGTATCAAAATGCTTTTGTTGAGGTGGTAAATTATGTAATGACTTCTCTCGCTATAAGGTGGAGCGAGAGGGCGTGTCAGGCTTTTACTGACTAAAACCCACCTGTGTCCTTCAGTTCCCCTTTGCGTTCTAGGACCTGGGTCACACTTTTAAGCGTACCCGGAGCCCTAGCAAGCATCGGCCCTAATGGGCTCCTTAATTTTTCTGGCATCTCTTTGAGGCGCGCGTACGATTACACTAGTGTTAGCTTAGAAAACTGATATTGGTATCAAAATAGATGTAGTATTACTTTTTTTCATAAATGTTTTGATTGGTTTTTAAGGTGCGTCTACGCTAAAGGAGCCGAGCACAAGCGGAGCACGAGCCAAATTCAAATTCGTGTATAGTCGCTCGTCAGATTTCCTGGCTTCCGACTATCCATATTCAACTATCACAGATTTACGAACGATAGCCGGGCCAACGGCTTTGCAAGGAATATCGGTACGTTAAAATAGTCACCCATCCACTGACTGACCTTAGCAAGCGTTGCTTAACCTTTGGTGTTATATAAAAAACTAGTAAATCTATATATTTGAAATAATTAGGTATATTTTAAAGAACCTAGTTATCCGCAAGTATTATTTATCTATCTACCACGCTCATTAAATGATTTGCTTATTATCTTCCCATAAGAAAGAACCTCAAATAAAACTAAGCATTTCTAAATCCATGACTAGCACGCCAACTACCTATGTTACTTTTTGTCAATAGATGTAAACCCAACATTCCATCTATAGATAAACTATAAAAGGCGTCCATTTCTGTTTGATTGACATGTTTTATATCGCCAGCGATTCAATCACGCCCATCGCACTTGTCTCGAACAAGCGGCTACGAATGACGTTTTTTTTTTTTGAGCATTTGTAGTATTTTTTTTTTAATATATATTATAAAATGTTGAGGATTTATAATTATTATTAATAACGATTATGTTGTATTATAGGTAATCTAAAACTACAACATACACTACCATAACGGTGTGAAATGCATTTAAAAAAAATATAACGCGGTGCAGTCTGCGTTTTACCTTTACAGGTATTCCTTGCCAAATCATTCTATGCTACATTTTGTATGTATTTTAAAATAAAAGAATACTATTAATTACCCCAAAATATTATTATTCAATTATGTCTCTAAATCTACGAATATGTTTACAATATAAAACGAAAAACAATATAAACGCAAAGTGTTGCCACACAGAAAATCACAACATTAAAATGTGAACAACATATCAAAAGCGACAAGGTGCGTTGTACCGCGAGTGTCGGCGTGTCGTGGGCGCACCATTACAAGCTTGCAATGCGCACACGCCGATCACACACACTGTCCACGGCACGCGACTACCCAACATAGCGCTGGATTCTTTATCGGTGTTGGTGAGTTTTTCTTTGATTTTCGTTTAACTGTTGTACCCGGTTATCATTTGTAGATCTTTGATAGTTGTCAGTCACCAGACGACCACTGTTAAGGTAGAACTACATTGCGCACACGTGGGCCACGTACGCCGATCTGGACACGTCGGGCTCCCTAAATTTTATATGGCAACTAGACTTGTAGGGCTACGTTAAATCCACGCCACGCAACGCGCCGCTACGTACAAATCAGGTGTGGTCCACGTTTGCTTCGGTCTAGTATAGTTCTCGCTTAAGACATATGCTTTCTCCATGCATCACCATATCGAGGGTTCTTGCATCCAACTAATTTCGTAAATCATACGAAATTTACTGACCGCTGCATTAAGGATTACTTCTTCTGGATTTAAAATTTCCTTTTTTTGGAGGCGGTAAAGAAAAATAAGCGCATCGTAAAATACCTTGCTATCTAAACCGTATCGCTTATTAGACGCGATGCGTTCACGCCCATCGCGCCTGTCCGCGGCACGCGCCTGCGACCGACGCAGTGTGCAAAAGGCTTTATTTTTTGTGTTGTCATGTTTTATTATTATTTTGTTGTGAATCTGAGGGTAATGCTTATGTACCATACATAAGTACTATTATGATAATTTTACAAATGAGAGACTAAAAATAATAGCTGTTGAATAAAAGCCTTTTATGCTCTCTTCGGAATCTGAATTGAATTTAAGCAGATAGTCTAGTCTGGAAATTATTTATTTGTTTTACTTTAACAAAAACAGCTATCAACCAATTACATTACTTAAAGAATATACACAAAATTCACATACGCGTGATGGAGACAAGGTACTGGCATGATAGCCATTCGTACCTATATTAGTTACAAAAGATACACAGAATTCACATATTCATATAATAGAACTCCGGACATACTGACATGTTCGTCTTCAATTCGTCCGCGAACACATCACAATCAGGGTTCGGGTCGAAAAGAGTGTTGAAATCATATCACTTTTTAATCCAGATTCAAGAAGGTTTTCGGTTAGCAACAAAATTAATTGCAAAGACAGACACGAATAAACTTTCCCATGAAAAAAAAAAAAAAAAAACGATTTCCATGTCAACCTAAATTACTCAATGTGACATAACGACATAATAATGCAACAAAATACCAGACGTCCCTACATGTTAGGGTGAATCGCCCGGTTGCTGTCACCTGAAGACGGTAAACGCGTGGCGCTATCGAGTATCCGAATATACGAATACATTTTTTATTATCCGCGCTACCCTCCTGTCTGACACAGACACATGAGTCGCTGAGTTTTCTGAATAAGACGTCAAAAAGGGCAATTTATTACCGCTTCAACGAAATGGTATATGCGGATTTTATTAAGCGTTTCATATTTAGGGTGTTATTATTGACTTGATAAGGGGTAACTTTATGAATATGAATCCTTTGAATATCAATTTTAATATAGTCTATTAGGAGTATGAAGGGTTAAGGTAAAAGAGTGATTTATTTTAGTTTTAGTCTCGAGTAAAACTATTCAGTTCGAAATTAAAAGTTGGAAAAATCATCAATCCGTCTACGTCTAATTACAAAACCGGCTTGAAATAAAAAGTGGAGGATATTTCCAACACGATATTGTCTTTATTCATCCAATCAAGTGGCGCACTACACTGCTCTCCCGTCTCTAATAGCGCGAAATCGAATTGCGTTTTGACTGACAGATGGCCTCAGCCCGGCCCGACGAACCGATGACAAATTTGCGATATTACATGCGGATTAATGTCCATGCACCATTTTTTAGGGTTAAATTGTCTTTTCTGGATTACCCTTATACATTTTTAATAATCAACGCATATAAAAAACAACTGTATTGTCTATAGTAAGAGTTAAAATTAGATTGCTATGTTCGCTTCAGTTAGTTCGTACTACGAATGTAATGTCGAGATCGCGAAGGGCGATTCCCCATGCTAGATGGCATCCGTACGATGGTTATCATAATCCCTGCATTGACATGATGTGATGACACATGTCGTGTCGTCGTGCTCTAAAATGTCGTTTTAAAAATCCGTCTAGCGCACGACGTGGGTGATAACAGTTGCATTCACCCTAATTTTGTAGGACTTAGAGTTTACTTTTCTTAATTTTAGACGCATTAGTTATTTTGCTGGGCCTGGGAAGGTTCAGTATGGACAGTTCACAATGTAGATTTTGTTTGCGTATGAAGATCAGTATTTGTGTTTTGTATGTCTGTATGTGTTTGCTCATCTCGTGTCAAGAGCGAATTTTGTTTGCTCTGTAATCAATAGTATTTTTCGTCTATTTGTGTTGTCAGCAATTTGGTGATGAACTGTTTTATCAACTAAAAGAAAAACTGAATTGGTAAAACGCTTGCGAATTTTATGAACGTATTTATTTTAGGTCTATCTGCGTGTGATTTGATTACGTAAGTAATACGCATATCGCATTTTAGCCAATATTCTAAATGTGTTGTTAACTTTAATTCTTTATTGTACACAAAAACAAAACATAGTAAAAGTCTTCAAATCTCGATTCTTGCAACTCGGTCTATTAGACGTTTGCCAAACAAGCCTTGGACCGTGCTAGGGCTTTCGTGCAACTTCCAGTCTATGGAGGAGACTGTGACGATTGCTGTGTCCTCCTGTGTGAGCGTCCACGTCTCAGCACCACAAGTCATGGTGGGCAGAACACACTGATTATAGAGGCGGGACTTAAAACCCTCAACTTAGTAACTCAGTTGATGTTCTTGCCATAGTAAACATGTTGGTCAACCATCTCCAACAAAGAATTCTCCAAAGAAACTTTCTTTACTTGTTTAAAAAGAAACGTTGCACCCACACTAGGAATTACGCCAGTGGGTGGGTGCATTCACAAACACGTAAATTCACATACACGAGACACCCAAACCAAAACAACTATCTGTAGGCCATAGAAATATTTGTTCTGTGTGGGAATCGAATCTGCGACATACACCACAGCAGTCAATTAACCACTGCGCCAACTATGACGTCGCATGAACGAAACATACAACTTAACAAAATATTTTACATTTCAATCCATAATTAATCTATTTCTAAGAAATCCATGCCATGTTGCGACCGCACAAAAAGTTTGCACAGTGGTCAAAAACAATCCAGTTAAACAAAAAAATAAAAATTCCTATTTCAAATAAAAACAAAGTCAATACCGTTGATCCATCGGTAATCATTTGTACAATCAACGACTATTAATATAGTCGTTGATTGTACAAATTGCGAAGATTAAAAATCGCACACAAAGGGCTGCTAAGGGTGTAATTCAGAATTAATATCCTTCCCTGCAATTACTACAAACTGGGGCAAACTGCAGAATCATAGAAAATTACAGGATTCCAAACATGCAGGACAAAAGGAACCCCTCAGTTCAACGTTTTCTATGGAACTAGTAATGGGGACAAATTTTTAATATGCCGAATTGGGGAGCGAGTTTTAAACAATTAGATGTCGAATGTATGGAGTTATCAATTTTTGGGACGAAGATTGTATCGTGCTGTTTGAAAATAATCAGCAGATTTAAGTTTGTGGGTATAATTGAATAAGGGAAATAAAGTTTTTGGTGCCAAAACGACACATCATTAAGTTTCATCACGACTTCACTATTCAAAATACTCGTAATTCCAGTGTGTTTTTCCTTACATAAAATCGTTACCAGAACGCGTCTTTCTATCAACGTTAGGCGAAAAATTAAACTGAAATATATTATAATATTTGTAAGGTCTCGAGTGCGTTCCACCACGGTGCTTCACTCTCCAATCGTTACGGGGCAAAAAAGAAAAAGTGAAATAATCGTACGCAAAACCCTCGCGACAAATGAACATCGGGAACTCGAGAGGTCATTAAAACGAGGCTCGATCTAAAAATGAGAGGGGGAGGGTAAGAGGGGGGACTTTTGAGAACTCTGTAATTGGACCAGGGAGGGTCTTAAATCGTATTCCAACCAGCAGAAGCGGAAAGACGGCTCAACCGACTATAATTAACAACAAATATGGGTGAATCGATTTTTTTTCACTGCGTTCAAAGTACGCCCATTAGGTTATTTCGCGGGGCGAGCAATTACTCAAACAATACACTTGAAATATTAACGCTAAACCCACGTTTTGTGGGAAAACTTGACTTGTTTAGCAACTGCGACCACGTAATCGTGTGTTGTTTTCTTTCACTTTAACAGTACCGGCGGCACCACACGGTAGTATTTTTATTTGTATTTTTCTTTGCCTTGTTTACGTAATTGAGTATTTTGTCGGCAAACTAAGGGAGACCTAATCGGTTTAATAATTTCGTTTTAAGTGGAAAACTATGTTTGAGTTGTTTAACTAAACTTCGTGTTTTATTGATACATTAATTTCAACTTTCAGCCTTTAGACTAGAGTACAATACAATATTATTGGAAAAATGACTTCATATTTTATGACGCATGACGTACAATAATCCCACAACACACTAACGAAGCAACACCTTCTCGGAAACATGTTAAAACGTACGTCAAAACATAATATCTAGTAGACCACACAGAGTGACGAGACAAGTGAGAAAAAATAACAAGACAAAAAATCTAAACAAGGGAATCACGTCACCACATTATGTTAATAGGTTCGAGATATGACAACATCGAAAATAATCCGCTTTGTCCAGAGAATGGGCACATTAGACCAGCGGGCTGTCCTCTGGGACATGAGCGCCTTTGATTTCGGATTCGATGGAAATTAATATACGTCGCGCACACAGGGTACATATTTAATGTACATAGAACAACATCGACTAGGCCCGTGGGCTGCCGTAGGGCCCTATCAATATTCATGAAAAAAATGGCATTAAAGCGAAGTTAAAAATAATGTCACAGTGTGTGTGTAAACTTAATTTAAATAAAAACATCCGATCGGTTAGTGAACAACGTGAAGTGATTCCGTGAAACTATTTTATGATAACTAGCGAAAATAAAACGGCAGAATCAAAAGCGGCATCAAACAGCGTGCCATCATTTAATCATCGCGCCGATGATTATAATTCACCTGTCATGAAAAACAAACATTTATAAAACCGCTATAGTGGTGAGATGGATCATAATTATGGGTTATCTCGCGCTGAATGGCGCCCCGCGAACCGCACGCGATGCCAAAAGGCGTCAAATAGCTCGTTAAATGCCCCTTACAAATAGAAATATTACTCATAACTTAATCCCCCTTAAATAGATTTAACCTGCCATAAAATCATATTCACATTTTTTTTGTCTGGGCAAACAGGCAGGGTAGCTCACTGTGCGTATTTATAACGAATTGGCGATTAATACCGCACAATGGTTTTGGAGAGGTTATAATAGTCATAATTCATGTTTTTCTTTTTGTGTGTATAATTGAGGGGGTTAGGTGAAGGGTAGTTTTATATTGGATTTAATATTTACATCTTTAGTAACAGTCGGTGTGAAATTGGACGCTCGCTTAAGAGTTATTAGGGGTTTGTAACTTGGTATAGGGTTAATCCGACATGAGTGGTTATTGATAAGGGGGGTTAAGTTTTATTGCGTTTGCTCTTATTACAGTTCAATTGGTATTTCGTCAGTGAAGTTCTAAAAGTGTCAATCAAAAATGGATTCTTTTCAGAAGAGCAAAATAACAAACAAAATAATAATGATAAGCAACATTAGAACATACATGTTTGGAAGAATTAAGCTTAAACAGAAAAGAAGAAGAAGAAGCTAGCTAAGAAGCTAGCTTTTGTGTTAAGAAGTTAGCTTATCTAGAGATTTTAACGATTAGCTATTTAAGTTAAACCACCGAACAACATCAAGTTATGGCCCATCAAGTGACTACGGCTGCGGGAATGTTCAATAGAATTAGTTACCATAGCCTTGGAACAGAAAGAGCTGTAGCGACATCTATGACGTCACATAAGAAATAATCCTGAACCGCGAAATTAAAGTTCTACGCGGGATTAGAACATATAGAACAGTCCGAAATCATTTATCGGGCACCCATCTGGCCAGAGGATCCTCCCTTTTCAAAGGAGGTTTGCGGGACTTTACTCTCTGTTCCACCTACCCCCAAACTGGTGACCCTCGACAATGAACGTCAGCGCAGCCTTCGTGCAGCTACTACTTCGTGACGTCATCACAACAACAGAACAACAATAACAAGAACAATCAACAACAGAAGGAACACAGATGGATTTTAGTCAGTAAAGTCTGACTAACTCTCTCGCTCCACAAAGAGCCAGCCTAAAGTATAATCACGCCAAGCCTTTAAAATGACACTCAGTACCAACATAACAAAAGTACATTTCCTATGCTAATGTTTATTACTAATGAAAGTTTATAGGACGTGGGTAGAGACAAAGAGAGTAGTAAAGGCAAATGTGTGGACATGACTTTTAAAAATACCGATAACCCATGACAGAGTGGCGACAAAAGTAATTCATCTTATTTTATAGCGAACGGTACTGAGTCAAATGGATTACTGGTGGTGGCTATAAGTGACCATTCTACGGTTAGTTGGGCTTTTAAAATGGTAGGCTTTGTGTAGAAGTCATTGGTACAGCAAATAATTGCTGTAAAAATGCCAATTTGGTCAGAGGAAATTATTCCTTTTTGTGCCAACTTACTTAAACAACATGTTAATGGATAATTGGATGATGCTTGTTCTTTTTTTAGTAATAACAAAGGTTATTTCATATGCCAACCGTTACAAGCGACCAGTACAATGAGTACAGCTAAAAACGAAACATAATTACAAGGACAAATAATATTCCTTCACAAGTTTTTTAAATATAGGAAGTGATTGCGCGCGTTTTATTGACACTGGCAATGCATTCCATAGACGAGTGGCCTTTACAGTAAAAGACTTATCTAGGAACATAGTCGAATGCATTAGTACAATAACGTAGGTTCTACGTTTTCTCACTAAAACAACATTTCTTATCCATAAGTTCGATCTAAACAACAAACCAAACTAAATAGCGCCAAGTAATAATGAAAACGTACACATTCTCTCGCAATTCCATTGGAAACGAGATTAGGTCTCGAATCTAAAATCTAGACCAGACTGGGAGCTAGAGGGTGGTGCAAGGGGGCGAACGAAACAGGTGGGGAAGAAGGGGGATGGAAATAGGACTTCCTAGGCAATTACCATCCACTGGGACTCGGATAGCTAGAATCTAGATCTTATTGAAAATATACTATATGCATCTCCTTTATACTGGCTTTGTGTAAAGAGATGGTATAATTGCTACAATCCTGTGTTATATTTGCTCAACCATTCATATTACGTCCGCATTCACTTTGTTATTACAACGGAACACGGTAAAAATAACAGAAATAAAAATCATCAATTAAATCAGCTACAAAAAAGTTTGCACATTTCACTAAAATCAGATAGCTTTCACAATGATTGTTTAGCTAAATATCAATACAATGCTAACAAGCTACCATAAAAACCACTTTAAAAATTGAAGTAAAGACAGGCGCATCAAAAACAAAAAAAACCTTGATTTTTGCGAATTGAAAAAAAAAAAATTGACACCATTTTCCACGAAAAAAAGGCATCCGGCGCACTGTGTTGTTGCGAAGCGACTTCTCTGTGCGAGTGTACGCACAATGAGATATCCGACAAAGCTCTCAGAGAGAGGGTGCCGACGGGATGACGCTTTTAAAAGTATTACTGTCCACCCCCCTGCCCCCAGTCGGCGTGATGACACCCCAACCCTTGTAGTGTTTGATTATTTTATAGTGGGTAGTTGAATATTGAACTACCGGGGAGGATTCACAATGAGAAACTGTTTGCATGAGTTCTAATAGTGATCCCCAGGGTGGAAGTAGTGACGTACCTATCTACTTCGAATTTGCTGCGGTTTATAAAGGATTTCAAAGTACGACGGTACTAAAAGTGCTTGCTTCTTACATGGTTTTGCGTTTGGTTAGGTGTTGCCATAACAAAAACTTGAAGTGCCGAGTAAAGTAACTGGCAATACTTTACGAACATTATACTAAGTCATTTGACCGCCTCTTTACAATATAATTGTTTGTGTTTATTACTTCCTTTTAGGCGTAGGCCTGCATAATCGGTTAGGTTATGCTTCAAGCTAAAAAGTTGTTTCAATAGTCGAGTCCTATGAATAGTTTAAGAACTTAAACTTATAGTTTCAGGAATCAATTTTGGAAGGCTTTTTGTTTCTATAGTATTTTTTTATTCATTATTGTACTTTATTTATTGTTTTTGTATCGTAGCTATCAAAATGTGAAAAACGGTACTATTCCAGAGAAACTCCTTGCGGTTCCCATGATTTGAAATGATATTAAAAAAAAACTAATAAAATATTATGTGATAAAATTAATACTATTTTTTTTTTGGACGTGGGCAATTATTATCAAAATAATAACTTCTCTCGCTCTGGGTGGTACGAGAGGTAGTGTCAGACTTTTACTGAGTAAAGCTTACCCGTGTTGCTTCAGTTACTCTTACGATCAATCCCGCCTTGTTCAAGCTAAGCTTAGGATCTAAAAAAACAGATCGGAGGTATCAGCAAAATGGACGGGACCCAGTAGGGCGATGCCTGCTAGGTTTTTAGGTGGGAAAATCATCTTATGACAAATCCCGCTCTTGGGCGAAGCGAGAAATAGTGTCAGACTTTTACTGACTAAAAACCCATTCCTGTTCCTTCTTTGCCTTCGTCCCAGGGCCCCGACGGGATTGTTAGAAAGAGTTACTGTGGCCCTGGAACGCAAAGGGCAACTGAAAGAACACGGTTGTAGTCAGTAACAGTCTGACACTCCCTCACGCTTCACCACGAGCGAGTGAAGTTATTTAATGGTTTTCCACCTCAAAACAAAGCACGTCCAGCTGTTTGGAAGATGAGGTAATTGACAAAAAATACATACATACAATATCATCATCTTCCTGTCCTTGTCCCGTGTTATTTGGGGTCGGAGCAACACGTTTTTTTTTTCTTCCTTTCTGCCCGCCCAGTCACGCGTCATACTATCACTAACTTTTCTTTTATATCACTCTTCACACAATCCATATATACAAAATATGCGCTAAAAACATAAACTTCTTGCAGTCGGTTAAAAAACGGTCTAAAACTGATTGTTTTATTTTTTTACACTTTGGAGGTATGCAACTGCCCACGCACCAGACAACACTCGTCTGGTAACGGAGGTTTACGGGACTTTACTCTCTATTCCACATACCTCCAAACTGGTGACCCCGACGTGATTTTATAATATACATAAATAAACTACATTATTGTGGTATGTGTACATATGCTACAACATCACATTTGTTTTTGATTAACATTTTAATCATTTCAATACGTCCTTAACCTTGCAACCAATTCCAATACACACCCATAATCATCCAAATCAAGGTGTCACCTTATCAAACAGCAGAAACAATAAACAATCATTGAATTGATAACGATCTCAGCGGCATTAGCAAAGGCAATCGTGTCATTGATTATGCCGACAATTATTTTAATCACATAACTTGAGATTTTTTTATTTTGTTTGTGCATAGTAAGGTGTGAATGGAATGAAAGAGGGAGAGGAAGGAAGTGTTTTCTGTTTTGTTTTAGGATTGGTTTATGGAATGTTAGGTTTTATCGTATAGATCAGGGGTTTCCAAACTCTGCAGTCGAGGTCATAATGAATTTTTCAGTATGTTCCAAAGGCCAAAAGAGGTTTTATTTTTGAAGCGATTGGAGGAAATGACTTACCAAATCATACTGCTGTACGCTGGCTTACTTGCGGAAAAGTCCATTTGCGCTTTTTTAAACTTCGAGCAGAAATCGATATTATTTTGAATGAGAAGCATCGCCGTTTTGCGATTTAGAAAATGCTGTGGAAGTTGGCATTTTATGTCGATTTGACAAATCATTTCATATGATTTGTCAGTTGCTAGTCTTAAGGCTGTCACGGACCGGATTGATGACACTGGCGGGCTAGATTTGGCCTGCGGGCCGTAGTTTGGAGATCCTTGGTATAGATTATTATTAGGTTAGGAAGAAATACAATATTTACTGCACTGTCTACACTGTCCTTACATAATACCTACTAAAAACTTTCGATTCGATTTGGTCGGGATACCAGAGAGTTATGAAAGGAGATTCTGCTTTTTTTCATCAAATATAGTGCTCATTTACTTTATTAGGTGTACATATCTGCTTTTTTTTGTGACTACTGTATTATGGACGCGTAGTTTCATAGACGCGTTTTTGTCATTCTAAGCTTGGTGTTACACGCCCGTTCACAGCTTACATACATAACAATGAATCTCTGTCGACGAAGCTGCAACAACACAATCGGCACGACGTTTCTGACGTAGCTCCTGTACAAGAGGCCTTACTCATCCTGTCATCCATTACCGGATCACCAGGCGTACAGTGATGCGCCACGGGTACATGGTGGACATTTTACTCTACACACAAAGTGTTTTGGGAATACATGTATTGTGCGTACAGCTAGGGGGTGGAATTCCTGGCCGGAGTCTGTGTCAGTCAAAAGTGAATAGTGTACTTCTAGGCAAGCGTGCTCCATCGTCGACCACATCTTGACTTAGGTACCATCAGATAGTGATCAAGCGAGTGTCTATCAACAATTAAGAAAAAAAAAAAATTCTCGCGCTCTTGGTGGAGCGAGAAAAAAAAGAAAATTAGTAAAAGAATTTTACTAATTAAAACCCATCGGTGTTCCTTCAGTTGCTTTTTGCGTTCTAAGGCAGCGGTAACTTTTTCGAAGAATCTTGCAGCTCGAACTACCGGAACACCGGTGGTTTACTACCTAACACATAAATGATTATTTTTCCACTAAGAAAATCAAATTCTTTGACACAATATACTACGGAATTCGGGTCGTCTGACAATCAAAGTTTGAATGTTTTTTATTTCCAAAAACTCCAGTTCAATATTTAGTAAACTCGCTAACAACCTACAACTTACACTCCAAAAGCTTAGCTATCGAATATCGAGCTAGGTTCAAGGGCAGGCGGCGCCGGGGAATGCAACCTAGCTTCCGGCAAGCAACCTCTGCGAACGGCATACTTATTAGACACTGACAACTTGATTGATCGAAAGAGCGGCCACAGTAGGTGGAAAAAGTTGTATAAGATCTTATCTATCTAATCGGTAAAATGGAAAAATGAAAATGTAGAGCCGAACAATGGATACAATACCTCACCGCGAGCCTCCACAAAATGGCAGAGGATAAAAAACTGCTAGAGTATATCAAGTGAAACGTCATTAAAGACATACTCCGTCCTCGGATCCCGCCATACAAAATACTTTAAGCGGAAACCCCATACGCATCAAGACTCACAACAATAGCGACATATCTCACAATCGTAAGTAATAAAAGCACGGAGCGCCCACATTAAAATCTTATCCCTTTCTTAAATAAAAAATTCACGAAAAAATAAGAGGAAATCTCCCCTCTATTATTCAGTGGAAAACGTTCCCCATCCCACCCCCGTCATCTCGGTCGAAGCCCGTACGCGCGCACCGAAGAAAACACAAAGAAATTCTAACTCTAGCGCCCAGTCAACAAAGTTACAATTGGCGTGACTACTTTGTGTTGTTAACTAAGGAAAATGCACTTTAACAGTAAGACTTAGAGTTTATATTCGTTCGGCTTGCAGCTGATCGGGTGTATAGAAATCGCGCCTTAGTATGGTATTTGAAAATGAGATGCAGCGTGGGTAGGGGAGGATGGGGGTCGGGTGGTCTCTCGAAACCCGAATTAGCGGGCCGTGTGTAATGATTTTCCCGGGCGGAATTATGGACGGTATCGAGACGGGATGGGGACCGGCAGGGATGTTCTATTTAATGGTCCACATTTGATAAGGGGTATCCGTCGGAACTATACTTTATGAACAGAGATGATGATTTGTTCAAAGGTTCTTGGCAAATATAACCACATTTCCTTTAAAAAATCTAAATACGAAAGTTCTGTTGAATACCTTTCGGTTATATAAAATTAGCTGCTCGCCCCAGCTCTGCACAGGTGTTATAATCTTCTCGACTTTTTTATGTATTATGCATCTAAACCTTACTCATGAATCACTCTCTGTCTATTGGTGAAAATTGCATGAAAATCCGTTCGGTAGTTTTCGAATTTATCGCGAACAAACAGACAGACAGACGCGGTGGTGGATTTTGTTATATAATATACATAATACCGAATAAATAAAAATCTCTTGTCACAGAGTTTGTTTTCGAACTCCTCTGAAACGGCTTGACCGATTTTTTTTAAATTTTTTTTTGTGTATATTTTGTAGGTTTTTTTTTGGGTGGGAAAATCATCTAATGACATACCCCGCTCTTGGGCGGTGCGAGACGGCGTGTCAGACTTTTACTGACTAAAAACCTAGTCCTATTCTTTCTTTGCCATTGTTCCAGGGCCCCGGGGATCTCTCGCATCACCCATGGCCCTAGCAGGCTTCGATCCTGCTGGACCCCTACGGTTGCTGACATCTCCTTGAGGCGCGCGTGGAACACTACGCGCCGTCGACTTGGGCCCGGTCCGCTCGGTTAGCGGACGGTCGGACGGCGAGCTACCCATTGCCCGCGCCTTGTGATCCGGTAATGGATGATAGGATGAGTAAGGCCTACTGTTCTTTCAGCTAGTAGTGCTTTACTGTGACCCTACCTGATGGTAAGCAGACCTATGTAATTTTGGATACCTAGATCCCTAACCTATAATTAATGTAAGGATTAGGAAGGATCTGAACACAATCATAACCGGTACTAAAGACACTTCAACAAATTAATTGAAACCAATACATTACGATACCATGAATCAGTTATTTCCAATCAATATCAATCGCTTCACATTATTATATTGATTGATTGATTGAATGGTGCCATTTAACCCCATCAAATGACAAGTGGCTCCACCCTTTATGAATGGTATTTGTAACCATTCACACAATCTGATCAGCCGGTGTTTTGAATTAGTTAGGCAATAGTACATTATGATTTAAGTGTGTAATGTTAGTGATTACCGTCGAGACGGTATTTAGACCCGAGCCGTGGCGAGGGTCTTAAGAGAGCTAAGAACGGTAATCATTCATTACTCACGTGTGTCATACAACGTTTTTCACGAGTCACTTTCTGAGCAAGTGTGTTGAAAAGTTTGTTTTATTGTTTGTAAGGCTAGGAGGTAGTCTCTGAAAGTACTGGTCCGATTGCTCCATTCCTATGAAGCAGCTTTCTATCGGTGAAAAAAAATCTTACATATGGCCTATGTCACTCAGGAGAGTGACATAGGCCCTATGTTACGTACGTGGGCGAAGCTGCGAGCAAAAGCTAGTTATTATACAAACTTAACGCCTGTGTTCTCCAAAAGGGTAGGCAGGCAGAGGCCAGAGCGGGGCTGAAGTGCTACCACCAGCCTTAACTCGATGCATTTTACGATCTAAACTGATCTGGTAAAGGGATGGAGCTTTATAGGGTGTGTAGTTCCATCCCTCTTTCTTATCTTTCATTGTAACACGTCATAGTAAATGGTGTCTCCTGTAACGCACAGGGCAACTGAATGAACTCGGGTGGGTTTTAGTCACCCAGAGCGGGAGAGTTGTTATTATATACTGTACAAAATAAAAGTAAAAGGTTGAATTAAAAGCCAAATTAAATTAAAAGTAAAATGATTGTGTCGTTGATTCTGTGTGGGTGACTGAGAATCGTGTGTGTGAGGTATGGAGTTACAGAGGGTGAATAGCTCCTTCCCTCTTTCACGTTCGTTCGACCGATTGACAATGTAATACGTCACGGTAAAACCTCAGGACCCAGACTTGGAGGTTTACTCTTTAAATCCATAACAAAAAGTGGCCTAACCAACATAAAACCCAACTGACCATGTCCCAAGCCGTTATCAGTACAATATAATAGTCTTCTGCGTGTATCTTCACGACGTATCGCGACCACGTCCCGGCCGCGTGAGCAGGCGGTCACCTAAGTCAGATTAAAATTTGTGCAGTGATATACGTTTGTGAGACATAGTTTTTAGTAACGGTGTATACTGGTCATGATACTGGCTCAAAGGTTTTTGTCTGAAATTTTTTTTTTGGGAAATCATTTAATGACTTCTTGCTTGACCCTGAGTTCTAGGGCGGAGCAAGAAGGCGTTTTTTTTTTTCAGTGGGAAAATCATCCTTTGACATCCCCCACTCTTGGGCGGAGCGGGAGATAGTGTTAGACTTTTACTGACTAAAAACCCACTCCTGTTCCTTCGTTGCCTTTCGTACCAGGCCCGAGTCATCCTTTCAGAATCAGACCCTTGGCCCCAGTAGGTTTCGACCCTGCTGGGCCCACTACACGACTTGGTCTCGGTCCGGACAATTACCGGACGGTCGGACGGCGAGCTACCCATTTCTCGCCGTCCGCAAGCAGCGGGAGTCCCGTGTTAGAATTTTACTGAATAAAACCATAACTATGTTCCTTCTTTGCCTTTTAGGAAGTCAACCCATGCCCCAGTAGGCTTCGGACCCGCTGGGCCTCTACGGTTTTGCTGACATCTCTATGGAGCGCGCCTGGAATGACGAGTACACGCCGTCGACGACCCAGGCTTAGTCCGGACGGTTACCGGACGATCGGACGGCGCGCTACCCATTGCTCATTGTCCGCAAGCCCGCGCGGTGACATCCGGGTGTTTCTTCAGTACAAATCAGGTGCAGGAACCTCCCGAACTTACCATGTCCGGTGAGGCCCTGCATCATGCGGAAGGTGAAGACGCCGTGACGTCTCTCCAGCCACTCCTAAATGACAGCAAGAAAATTTTCTTGTAAAGAAAAGCACTCCTCTACGGTCCGGACCAAGCGTTTCGCCTTGTCGTTTATACCGCGGTAATCGAGGGACTGGAACACCTTTCCTGCTGCGGTCTTCCCGACCGATTATAATTTAGGTGTCTTCAAGGCTAGAGTAAATAGGCTCTTAATAAGTCAGTGCGCCTCACCATCAACGATTGCACCACTACTTACCATCAGGTGGGATCGTAGTCAAGCACTAGTTTACAATTAAAAGAAAAAACACTTATTCCTTTTTCTGTGAATTCTCACTCATCAAGTCAATAATGATCCATCTCATCTATCATAATTAGTACCGTACATTAGTTTAAACTGTCATGTCGTGTGGTCCTCTAAAAATAGAGTATCCTCACCCCTTCCGGTGAACGCCACTCACACAAACATACATAAATGCGTGTAGAGGTTATAAACATACATGATTGTATGAGACGGTAGGGCAGGAATGCTCCTGGCCTGCCGTCACTAATGCTGCAACTTTGTGCTGGAAAACCTTCCACCACTCGAAAGACATCCACTGCTGGACATAGGCATCTCCCAAGTGTCTAGTCCTGTGCGTCTCGCCAACTTTGGATTCTCGCGACCCTCATCAGGGTGAACTTGTGGGAGACCTACCATCAAAAATAAGGTAAACGATAGCTGTTGGTGGTCTAGCTTTAAGGTAGCCGCGTTTTTGGTCTTATGCCAACCTCATTTTTAACAGACTGCAAAAATGAGGAGAAAAATACATCGGATTGTTTTTACACCAACAAAATAATTATGACAATTTGAGCCTTAAATTTGAAAAAATACAATTTTATTTATCTTCCTTTTTTATCATCAAACCTTAACTAAAGTATACGATAAAGCCGTGTACAGACTGCAGACACCTATCCAATAATAACTACACATTAATTAATATGAATTATTAATTAATGTTATCATCATACTGCAATTCAATCGCCACGGAAAATTACTGTAATAAATGCTATTGTTACGATTGTTTTGCTGCTAATGTATTGGTAGTTTATTTATTATATTAGTTTTGGTGTTAATTTTAAGTGTCACCTAGATAAAAACAAAATATATTTTGAGGGAATTGGAAAAATGGTTTGTAATTAGGATAGCAATACGAGACCACAGTTAAATTTAGTTGTATGATAAATTTATTTTATTTTATTTTAATGGTTAATTTATTTTGTTTTGTAAATTTTATGAATTGGATCTAATTGGCATGAAATTATTATTGTAATTTATATTCTTGTCTACACTATCGCAATGAATGACAGATGTAAGTGTATGTCTAATAAATAAATAAAAATAAAAACATTGTCTCTTCCTTACATATTATAAAACCAAGCCACCCAGCGCTTCTACTTGTCTCAGCCGTTGTGCACATAATGTTAATGTTTTAAATTTAAGTTACTAATCAATTATTTTTAAATTGATATTACTTAGTGCTTGACTGCGATCCCACCTGATGGTAAGCAGTGATGCAATCGTTGATGGTGAAGCGCACCAGTTTATTAAGAGCCTATTCACTCTAGCCTTGAAGACACCTAAACTTATAATCGGACGGGAAGACCGCAGCAGGCAAATTGTTCCAGTCCTTCGATTTACGTTGTTGTAAAATCCTACACTGTGTGCCAAATAAAAATTTTTTCTTTCTTTCCATTGTAGTGGACTATTAGGAACCCCATGCTCATCAGATGTCTACAGACTGATAAAACGACGATATGAGGTTTTATTTGTTTATAAAACGTGACTGTAATACTTAAATTTTAATATACGCGCATTTGTTTTATCTTAATAGCAGGACGGAAGAAGCAGATTTAAAATAACTTCATTTTATTTATTCAGCTTAAAATAGCTTTGAGGGAAACTCATTCATTATTTCATTCTATTTTAAATACCTCATTCAAACACGTCCAATAAAGGAGCGCTTAAATTCAATTTAAAAAAATAAAATATTCGATTTTCAAATCCCGAGACGGAACGAACGCAAGCGACCCCGAAATTGCCGGCCGCATTCACCCAGACAAAAGCCCTAAAATACACCCCGCGAGCAAAAAGAAAAGCATTTCCATCCCTACCCCTCCTTCATTTAAATTTCCCGCCCCAGAGCGGGGGCGGCGACTGTAGGGGCGGCTTCCGTACAACAGAGACGAAACTTAAATCTCATAGAAAAGAATGAGACGGTTGTATGTCCACCTGTTGCGTTTCGAGTTTCATATTTTCGCGGCGGATTCTTTTTTCGTTTCTTACCGCGTTCCGAAGGATTTGAATGGCGCGCCCGTGCATGCGTACTAGACTTAGGTATTGAACGATATTGACGTACGACGCCCGACGTTCTACGTACGATTTTTAAAGCTTTTCATTCGGTCATTCTGAATTCGAATAAATTCTTTGAGGATACTTTGTTTCTTTTTTTAAGATTTTCCTATTGAGCTTTATGCTCGAGTGGGATTTAGATATTTAGTCATATGCAGACGTTTTGCATATAAGATACTTTTCAATAGAACTTGCAAGTAACTGCAATTTACTTCGGAATTTTAAGGATATATAGAAATTTCGCAGCTGTTTTTTTTTTGGATCAGTTTTTCACAATTTAGGGTCACCTTACACTGTCAAAACAGCTAAGATAAACGTTGGACGCTGCTTTGTAGATCGTGTCGCCAGTACAATCTGACTGTACGTGAGGTAGCCGCATTACATTACAGCGATGTTTCACAATACGGCGCGTCAACTTGTAATACGGCGTGTTATTCGATTCGGTTTTGACTGAAATATGTGGTCAATAGAAAACAAAATACATAGATAAGTCCAAAACGACAATCTCACCAAAATAGGATACCAATAAAATATGAACGCATAATTTAGTTATTTCTCCGATAGTACACACTGAAGCAGGATGGAGTCAGAAATAAAAACTGTTTGTGTTACCGTTTCCGGTGCGTCCCGGCTTCGATTCCCGGCTGAACACGTGGTGCGGTTATTACGAGGAAATAATCCAATAAAAATAGTATCACGGACGATTATATTACGATGTGGAAGACCATTTTGATGTTTGTTTATTGAAAGATTGTGTAAATATACCGAGTTTATCTTATTTGGGCTTTGAAAGGTGCATTTGGAGATGGGATGCTGTTAAGGTGTTTTATTACGAATTGCTGTCTTTAGTTTATGTTTTTCAATGATAGGTCAGTCCGAACTTGAGTTGTGAGTCTATATATGGACTTGATTGGACAGACAATGTTTTGTTTACCTATGTATTGTCTTTTATACATATACTAGCTTTTGCCCGCGGCTTCGCTCCCGTCAGCTGACTACTCTACCCAACTCTACCCTGCCCTACCCTACCCTACTCTAGCCCACTCTACCCTACAAGTTTCAATTTGACAGCAAAATCCCCATTAACAAAATGATCCGCATTTATTGAATTCACTAGCTTTTGCCCGCGGCTTCGCTCCCGTCAACTGACTACTCTATCCTACTCTACTCTACCCTACTCTACCCTATTCGAATTTTCTCACCGTAAAAACCATACTTGAACTTCAACGAACATTTTAAAAAAGAATTGGCCAAATTGGTCCAGGCGTTGTTGAGTTGCGCTTACCAACACATTTTGCGATTCATTTTTATATTATAGATTTGTTACAAAAATGTGATAAATGAAGAACGCTCGACCGATTTTGTGCAAACTTCACATAAACCATCTACTAAATAGTCCAAACAAAGCCTAAACATTTGGTTTGGATAGGTGAGCCCGTTCTTGAGTGATAAAATTACAACAAAAAGTGGCATTAATTTTTATTTAAAGAATAGATGATATAATTTTACTAGGGGCTGCCAGCGGCTTTGCCCGCTATTACGTATAATAATACCACAAACCCCCAAAATAACAATATTCCACAATTTTCACACAACGCCACCTAGTCCCAAACTAAGCAGAGATTGTGATATGAGTACTAGACAACTGATAAATTAACTTATATACATACATCATTACAGATAAATTACACCCAGACACAGAAAAAATTATCGTGCTCATCGCACAAACATTTGTCTTGGGTGGGAATCGAACGTACGACCTCCAGCATAGCAGTCAGGGCCATTAACCACTAGACTAACAGGCCAGTCGAGTCGTAGTACTCTTGGTGTTATAGTTCTCAAGATCTTCGATAGTACATAGTTTAGGCAAATGTACGTAAGTAAATATTGAAGTAAAGGTTTAAATTATTATATAGAAACTGAAAATTAATTATATTTACATACAACCAGCAGCTTTACAAGCTAAATTATAGCTCGATCACAAGCGTCAACAAGCGATAATGATCGTACGCTTCATCGTAAAAAGAAATAACTCAAAATGAGGTATTGAAGATTGAATCCTATACGATACGTTTTACAATTCAATTTTCGAATAACTAAATTTTTGAGTTATTTCGCTTTAATGTGAGCGTGTTAATGTGAGCGATAAGCGATTTCTTACGATACGTAGATACTATAGATCTAGTGTCCCTTACAATCTGTGTGATAAGTAGAGTATCTTTGCGATAAGGTTATGATAATACTATTATGGATTAGTTGGGTTTTGAAGGAAATTGCAAGTGTGAAATTTAAAATTCTTTGAAAAGAAAATTATAAAAATGTTTGGATATGGTTTTTTACAAAATTTGAAAATTTAAAAAATTTGCCTTACTGATCAAACATTTTCGGAATGCTAAAATCATGATTTGTTTGGAGAACTTTTTTTTTTCTTTTTCGGTATAATTGACATCTGATATTCCGACGGCACGATTAACGCAGTAGTAGAATGATTGGCTGCTGCGCCGATTGTAGCGATTCGATTCCTGCACGGAACAAATATTTGTATGACCTACAGATAGTTTTTCCGGGTCTGGGTGTCTTGTGTATGTGAGTTTACATGTTTGTGAACGCACCAACGATGCAAGAGTAATTACTTGCGTGGAGCAAAAATATTTTTCAATACACTTACTCGAAAACCCGCTCTTATCTCACCGCTTTTAGGCACGCAATAGACTATTTTCCGTACTAGTGCAGAAAAGTGCGCGTGCTCTCCCCGCCACAATTTTATTACATTCATCGTATCAGGCTGTGCATGTGTCAACCCCCGTTTCTTCATTTCTTCGTAAGTGTATTCAAAAAAGTCGTTTGATACACGTGCAAATCGCCGCCTCGGCTCCAAAACATACTCGCCTACAGCTCGTCCGAATTCCGCCTCGGTCACAATGACAATCTTTCTGCACTTGTATCAAAATGTATTCTATTATATCTACTACTTAAGTTTAAGGGCTTTTACAGGATTAAGTACAAATTCAAAACCAATACATAAGGTAGATTGGCAGCCCCATGCTTTTGTGGCATTAATTCCCCTTATGTTGGTATCATACGAAAAATTTAAAAGAGTAAATAAATTATAAAAAGCGAAATTAAAAATATCCACACATTCAAAAGCATAATCAATTTCTATCCTTAAAAGCCTTCGAAAAAAATTCACAACAAAAAAGCATCAACGTTTAAAGTCAAGGGGTGACTACATCAGTTGTCGTCTCTTCGCTAAAACGATTTAGTTAATGCGAAATCGTAAAACTCACCATTGAGACGGGCAGGGGATGCGCCCCACCGTTGGGGTAGGGATACGGCGCCATGAGGTATCCCATGTTGAAGCTTGCTGCGGGATGCGGTTCAAATTTACCTGGAAATATTAAAATAACGCATTAATTAATTGCCAAACAAGAACTAACTTAAATTGCAGTGGGCAGGGCACATTGCTTGCAGAACAAATGGTCGATAGGGCCGAAAGGTTCTGGGTGGCAACCAGCGTTGGATGGCCTCCCACAAGGTGTATCGATAACTAGGTGAGAGTCGCAGAAATCCGATGGATGCGAAACGCACAAGACTTGTTGTTGTGGCGACGCTTGAGGGAGGCCTATGTCCAACAGTAGACGTCTTTCGTAGATAAATTATAGCCCATGTGTATTGCTGTAAAGTTACAAAATTTGTTCAGAAGTTTTGGCATAACCAACATCTAATAGATGTTTATTCAATCTATCCACCATAATAAACTCTCATATTTATTATAAGTGATTATTTATTAGTAGGTTCTGCGTCAGACTTAAACAGCACAATGCCATTTGGTTACAATTTTATCAAGTTTTTTTTTTGCATGGAACCATAATTATTTTTCTAAAATTAAATTAGCAAAAGTTCCTCCTTGTAACATCTACCATTGAAAGTCCCGTTACAATGGGTCCAACCGTTTTCGAGATTACGGAACAAATGGACAGATAAAAATTTAAATAATTGTATTTTTGTTATAGATATCTAATATACTTTTATAATAAGCATTTAGTAAAAAGAATTATTTTGATGATACAAACAGACCTTTCAATTTTATTTATATGTGTATAATTCACACCTCAAAGGCAGATCGAATTCAGATGGAATTGTCACACGTGTCGATCACGACCTGGATACTATGATCATAATGTACATTTTACGCGGTGTCATGTGATTTGTGGCTAGTGAAAAGAACAATACCTATTTTAATTGGTACACTAAAGAGAGATGGATTTCCTGAAATTCAGATAAAACGAACACAGTTATTACGTCTAGTCTTGATTGCTTCCATATAGATGCAATAACCATATATTCATCACCCATGACTATCTTTATTTAGCATGGTTAATAAAGATCAAAGAAATTTTTAATTATGAAGTAGAGATATTTTGATACAAATGAAGATACACTTTATTGCACATCATAACAAATACCAATTAATTAATTACGTCTTTAAGTAAGTAAATATATATTATTATTTACTAGCCACCCAAACCCACCCCAGCTTCGCGCGGGTGTTTCAATTCTATGAAATTCTCGGTTTTAATCTAGTAGTACTATTATATTAAATATCTAATTCTTTTTCATGAATCACTGTGTACATTGGTGAAAACCGAATTAAAATCCGTTCAGTAGTTTTAGAGTTTAACAGACGCGGAGGACTCCGTTTTATTCTAATACCTATATAAAAACCTCTATGTGTTTGCTGTCGAACTCCTCCAAAACGGTTTGACAGATTTTTAAGAAATGTTTTTGTGTATTTGGTAGGTCTGAGAAAAGGTCGTATATTCTATTTTTTTATTAGCTGTACTAAACTGACAGCAGTGGACAATGGCCAGCTGTCAATGTACAATGCCCAGATGACAATAAACCATTGTTATAGCTGTCATTTTAGTCCATCTAATTAAAAATTATGGTATAGGTATTTTGACCCATCTACCCCACCCCCATTTTTTGCGGAGTCAGCTAGTAATATGTGTATAAAGAAAAGATTATGTAAACACTTGATACCCAAATACAATTACACAAAGGAAATTATAAAAAAAGAACTGAAAAAAAAACGTTTATCAATAGTTGGTCGCTTTCTCAGAAAATAGCAAAGAATTCCTTTTCAGTTTACTGCAGTACCAGGAAACACCATAAACGGTCTACTGGTTTTGATATAAAGCGATTGTTTAACATGAGCCGTCCCACGGCATTTAATTAATACAGATAACCTTTATTATAACACGCACAAATTAAAATGTTTTGTGTTATGCAAAGTGCTTATTGAATCCAACACAATCAACGTGATTTATTTTAATTAAATTCCAGTAACTGTTGCATTTATTTTAAGAATGCTGTGATTTTTTAATCGTTTTTTTTTTATGCATGGACAGTATTTGTTGTTTTTACCACATGGTTTTTGCCGTATTCGTTTTTTGTGTGAATGTGACATTTATAGAGATCAAATGGTGGTATTTTTAAAACTAGTAGGTAAATATTATGAAACTTCCCGCAACCTTTACTAGTTCATCGGTCCACCTTGCTATACACCCTGTATAGCTCCATCCCTTTAACAATTCAGTTTATGTCCTCAAATGGATTGCGTTAAGAGCTCGTGGTAGGGCATCAGGTCAGTTTAGCCATCAATCCTATAAACGTGGAATATAAAGGCATATAAAACATAGTTTCTGCTCATTTGAAGTCGGTGTAGTATCTATGTCTTTCTCATTATTTGTCGGTCAGTCAGCAACTCTTTGTGGGAAATCACCAAATGACTCCTCCCGCTCTGGATGGAAGGAGAGGGAGTGTCAGAATTTTTTTATTTTTCTATAGGCTCTCGCTTGACCACTGTCTAACCTGATGGAAAGTGACGATTTTGCTGACTAAGAATTTACCTATGTTCCTTCAATTGCCCTTTGTATTCTAGGGCCACGGTAACTCTATCTCATTATCCTAATGTCTGAAGATTCTGATAGTTCTTTTCTTATTCTGATTTTATCCACATATTATATTCAACCCCAAGGTTTATTTCATGGAAATGAGTCTTGGAGGTTTTAACCTTTCGTATGCCGTAATTAGAAACACAGTTAAAAAGCGCTTGTGTCTCGCGTGGATCCGCGCACCGGGCATTCAATGAGTTAAACGAACTCTCTAAAAAATTGTAAAGTTATCCTCGCCTTCAGAAATCAAGTACCCCAGAGCATACAGCTTCCTAATCAATAAAAATCAAAACTCCCTCAAAGAACTAAAAGTACAGACAGCAAAACATAACGCTAGACGGAGCGGGCGTGGCAGACGAACAAATTACACCGCGACGAGAAGTAATTTACTAACGTAATTGCGCGCGCAGACGTCTAGTGACGACTGACGGTGTGATACCCAATGGGGGCTTGATTCGACGGCCAAAGACGAAGAAACAAATTGAACTAAGACGGTAAGTCCCATTACTTGAAAGAATAAATAAAGCGATGTACATTTAAAAATAAATAACATAAATAAATCACACCAATATGAATGAGTAATTTTCTAACGCAATTGCGCAGGCAGACGTCTAGTGACTCTGCCATGGCTGCGGATTGTTCTAAAGATGAACAGCTCTCGGTGGAGCGAGAGGGAGTGTCAGAGACTTTAACTGACTAAATTCACAGTGTAAGGAACACTGTGGATTTAGTCAGTAAAAGTCTGACACTATCTCGCGCTTCGTCCAAGAGCGAGAAATGTCATTAGATGATTTTCACACCGAAAAAAAAATTTTTTCGCGGTCGGCACAACTTATTCTTCTTCTTTTTAAACCCCGACAGAAAAGAGGAGTGTAAAAAAACCCCAGAACAAAAAAAATACTATAAAAAAGCAAAAAATAAAAAAAAAGTTAATAAAGCACTCTTTCAGCCGTTTTATCTTCATTAAAAGAACCTAAAAATATTTTAAAGATGAGCATCGCTGAGTGGGGGGACCACAATTTTCTAGTAAAGCATTTAAAACTAGTAGATATTTTCTATTCGTTAAAGAATAAACTTCTTCACATTCCGGTCCTCCGACTTATACCGGTGTTTTTTTAATTTTATATTTACGTTTCTTTCTACATCATTTTAGTAAGTATCCGCAAGTAATAACGAGACTAGAACAAGACTGTTTCACAGTCTATCCGTTGTTACTTTGTTTTTCCATTATTATTATAGTAACTCATTCGACTCAAGACTTTCTTCGAGATGTTTTCCCATATCCCTGTATATAATCTTCGATTAATTGGTAATAACAAACTAAAAATCAACACTGGAACTTAAATATCTTGCCCCGAAAGTGTGTAATGTTCATTTCATTAACAAAGAAGAATTTAAAGAAGAATTTGTACCAATCAGCGAATTAACAAAATAAAATTCAAAAAATTTCATAATGGTCGAGGAACACGATTCTAACACCATCATACTATATTTATTTACAATCCTCTATAGGTAGGTACTAAAACAATTATGTGGCAATCAAAATTTTATTACTTTTATTGTGACTTTAATATTTTCACTGACTGTACTTTTAATGTTCGCGTCCGTATTCCGATAACTATCGAAATTTGACACTTTGGGTGCGAAGTTGTCAACCTTTTTTTCGTATTTTACAATAAATAATAGATTGTTTCTTTTTGCGAATGGAAGGTAGTACCCAGAATTGGTATTTAATGGTCGTAGTAAAAATAATTTTCCTTTTTTAAACTGTTGTAGCGACATAGATGTCGCTCACATTGGAACTATCCTGTATTGCGGTATCAGAGCTCTTCGAGCGATTAGAACATAATACAACAGTCCGATATCAATTATGGGGCAGTCGCCCGGACTAGAAACAACTCCTGCCTAGTAGGAGGATACTCCTTTTCGATGCAGGTTTGGAAACTTGACACCCTGTTCCAAATACCTCTAAACCGTTTTTATTAAGATGCGGATTTTTGAAACACAATAATTTTGTTAGATTCAAGATTTAAAATATTTATTAACACCCTCTGTGTTAATAAATATTTTACTTTAGTAAAAGCACTATTCCAATTGGTTGTTTTCTATGGAGAAGAACCGGCAAGAAGCAGACGGCGAACTACACATTTCTCGTCGTTGAGGACAACGAGCAATGGGTAGCCGCGCCTACGGTGGCTGGAGATCGCTCTGCGATTTCCGACGCCCAGGTTTTCAATTACATCTTTTAAAGAAAGCATACAGATAAAGAACGGTTTCAACTGCAGAAAACAAGCTAAAATCTATTACCGATTCCATAACAAAGAAACTCATGTATCTCTAAGACCGTGGTAACCAACAATTTCCTCTGAAAATTCTACAACATATATAACATAAACGTAAACACATCCCGAGTATAGCGTGTTGAAGAGTCAGACATATTAAACGTGGGATAGAACCTGCCATAGAGCATTGAATCTTTGCGGCGGCAACGACAAGAGACGCAATCTCCTGCCATGATCATCATTTCAGCCGAAAAACGTATCCTGTTAAGGCCTACGCAGACCAGGACGGCATGGCAAAGGATTTAAATTTTTTATCAATGGACATTCAACCATATCGAAATAGAAATACGACATAAATTCCTATGCTTTAAAATGATCCCGTGGCATCGAAAGGTATACAATCGCAAGACGCGTCACGGGCTCTCGCGGCAGGATGCCGTGACGCGTTGCGGTAGGCGACGGCATGCCGAAGGACGCCAGCGCCCGCCAAAACTCTATCAAACGCTACTTATATGTACAACTGAATATGTATCAGGCAGTAGAAGCTGCCGTGGCAAACTTCGACGTGACGCGGCATGCCATGGCAAGGCGCTGGAATGCCGCAGTATCTAAGTGGCTAGTGTGCGCTAACCGGCAGCAAAATCCTTTGCCATGCCGTCCCGGACTCCTTAGGCCTTTAGCCATAGACTTCAAGATGTAACTACCTAGTGACCTCTGCACTGCCACTGGCATTGCCGTGAAAGTGGTAAAGTTATGGACCAACAAAATTTGATGCTGTCGTGCCACCAACACGGGGAAGATGAATTAAAGGAGTGGAATTCCCTGCCGAAGTCTTCGTTTCCTGATAGCTACAATCTAAGGGTCTTTAAATCAAGAGTGAACAGGTTATTTTTAGGCAAGAGTGTTCTGTCGAATACATCATCGGTTATCGTTATAGTAACTATCTTTATATTATACATTTAAAACCAAGTCCTCACCACGTCTGTCTGTCTGTCTGTCTAATCGCGGTAACCTCAAAATCTACTGAATGGATTTTCATGCGCTTTTCAATAGACAGAGTGGATGAATAAGGAAGTTTGAAGTGTATAATGTATGGATACTGCAGGAGAGAAAAGCCGAGAATTTCAAAGATTTGTTACACTCTTGGGTAGCTGGGGCTACTAGTGACCCACTAGTCAAAAAAAACTACTATGATATATTAAAAAATATACTGAATTTATTTTCTACTGTAAATTTGTATGGTTTTTTTTTAGCTTTACACCGCAGACTACCCCCTTCTTTACTTTCTAATTCTTACAGCCTTACTAGCATTCTTACACCCAAAGGTTGTCTGGTAGATATCGTTGTCATTGAGGTTGTGTAAAATTATGTTTCTATTTTGGTGTGCAATAAATTTTATTTTATTTTTTTATAATGCAGTCATCGTCGATGCGTTTCAGCCTCAGTAGTCTATGGTATCCGCAGACGCCAGACGCCATCTTAAGTAGTCAACTGATGATATAATGCTAATAACTGAGCTAAATATCGCAGTAAACTAAATAGCTTATAGCACAATCTGTTCTAATATCATCATAAGTAACCGTCGAGTTGTTTAACGCCAATGAAATTATTAACTAATTCTCGATTTCATAATAATGGTAAATATTTTGATGTTATGATGATAATTCGAATGAATAAGTGTATGTTTGTCATTTAAATAAGGCTACTGTGCTGGATTCTAGCCAGATTTAATTTTCGATTTCTTGAAATGTGGCTTATTCTATTTCCAACGTTTTTTTTTTTTAATATTCCACAATTATTATCACACAACGCCGTCTAGTCTCAAGCTAAGCAGAGCTTGTGTTATGAGTACTAGACAACTGATAAACATACTTATATATATTTCTAAATACATACATATTATAGATGAATTACACCCAGACACAGAACAAATGATCGTGGTCATCACATAAACATTTGTCCTGGGTGGGAATCGAACCTACGACCAGGGCCACAAACCACTAGACCAACAGGTCAGTCAATTGGGTCGTATTTAGTTTTGAAATCTTTAAGTCTCTCAATTCTCTTTTATTTTAACGTTATAAGTAAAATACATGATACTATTATTCAAGAGCTTTCAAATGAATGAACATTTATCTAGTTTTTTTTAAATGGACGAATTCTCCGCTTCGTCACACCTTTTTGTACTGATCAATTGTGACGATAGAAAATAAGAACCACGTGCGTTTTCTGGGGTAGAATAGCCTAGATCGCACTTAACAAGGAATCTTTTAAAAAGCTACTTATATCTTTTTTTAAATCTTTTTAACCTAATGGTTGACTGGTAGAGAATGCCTTGCAGTAAGTCCGCCTATGTACCACTTTTTTTTTTAGGTAGGAAAATCATCTTATGACAAATCTCGCTCTTGGGCGGAGCGCGAAATAGTGTCAGACTTTTACTGACTAAAAACCCACTCCTGTTCCTTCTTTGCCTTCGTCCCAGGGCCCCGGGTTTCACTTTCACACTACCCGTGGCCCAATGTACCACTAGTGTACATGAACTTTAATTAAATATATACAATAAATATTATTTTGTAATCAGGGTCTACTTCTATAGATAAACCATTTTAACTGTTGTTTTGCTTGCGGAATAATATCCACCATTTTACTCAATATAGAAAAAACTTAAAAGGCTAACTCTACTTGCTTCAACTTCACCTATTCGCCTACCTTAGAACTGATTTGAAAGAAGTACCCTTTACGTCACTCGTGAGGCGCTCTACTAGTACATTGCCTTTCCCAAGCGCGCGCGAATTCCAAACAGCTGTTTTGTTATTGTCATAAAACTAATGAGTCTAAAAAAAAAAGTTTCTTTGGGAAAGTTGTTTGTGATCATGAGTACAATCACCTGTTTAAGTATCGGTCACTAATTACCAGTCACCCTATATATCCTACCCAGTCCCATTTAAGTTGAACAGCCTTTTGAACCACAAACTCAACATCACCAAAGAAAAAAATCACAAATCTTCATCATATCTTATCCACAACTCACTTCACTATCAACTCGCACGCATACTATAAGGCCGTACGGAATAAGGACAGCCCACGCCTTTTCAATTTGTAGGCAATTTAGTTAGTACGGGAATTATTTTGATGAGTGCTGTACTGGCGTGCTGGCGAGATAGTTACTAGCGCTAGTAATAGGTTTATTTTACACGTCAGCTTTGAGAGTAGAGGAGAAAGTGAGTTTTAAGTAAGATGATTTGATTTTTTTTAGAGTTTTCATGAAGTTTTCATATTTATTTAGCAAACTAGCTTAAACCAGCGGCTTCGTTCGCGTGAATGTCGAAAATTATCTTATTATAGGACATGATGTTCTCGTAAGGTAACAAACAGACAGACAAGAGTTACTTTCGCATTTATAGTGTGGATTGATAAATAAATAAGAGAATAGGTTTAATTATATTTTGCTTTATTTGAAGATTGATTGTTTAATTAGTATGGGAATTATTTTGATAAATGGCGTACTGGCGTTACAGTAGGGCTGCGAGAATATTTGAAACAGTCACCGTAGCCTTAGAAAGCAAAGGGCAACAGAAGGACACAGGTTGTTTTAAGGCAGCAAAAGTCTGGCATGTCCTCTCTTTGAGCGGGAGAAGTCATTGAATGATTTCCCACCTCAAAAAGAAACTGGCGTAATAGTTACTAGAGCTAGTATAATAATAGCTTGCACTTTGCCTTACTGACTACATAACATATCTTCTTTGAGTTGGGCGAGAGTGGTATTTTGTGAGTTTATATTTTTTGACATGGAGCTGATGGTAAGTACGATATTTTGATTATTATTTTGCAGTGAAATAATCAAGCATAAAAAAATGTTGTTAGGCTCGCGCTTGACCACTATCTCAGTTAGAAACCGACGATGTGGTCGACGATGGAGCACGTTTGCCTAGAAGTAACCCATTCACTCTTGACTAAAGGTACAATTCCGAGACGGACTGCAGACTGCAACCGCAGGCGACACTGCGGCTAGCGGCTGCGGTTGACCGCAGTGCTGCCTGCGGTCGCAGTTGCTTCTATTCCAAGCGCGACGACATGTCGCAGCAGCACAATGCATAGAACCATGCTTCAGTCGCTCCAGTATCTTCGTGCCAGACAGAATATCCAACAATGCTATCGATACTTTACTTTTGTTAGAACAGGAAGATGATGGCGACTTGTGTGGATGACCAGCAACAAAGTTAATTAATTTCTCTTCATCATCTTGCGAAAAAGTTAACATTTTTATACGTGTGAAGTTTGCGGTTCGCGACACCACTCGTGCTGCAGTCTGCGGGCCCCAGCCGTGTGGCCGGACTCGGAAACATTTTCAAGAGATTTAATAGAAACAAGTAGTGTCGCTTGCAGTTTGCGGTCTGCAGTCCATCTCGGAATTCTACCTTTACAGATCGAAGAAAGAGCTACCAGAGTTTTTTGAAGATTCTTCTCTATAGCAAGGAACCGTACACTAGCTTCTGACGTTTTATAAGCCTAAGTAAAATAAAATAATTTGGATTTAATTGAATAAATTCAGAGAAACACACTTTGTCTTTGTGATAGCTCTTAGCATTTTTTCCACTGCCTTCATTTCCTGAAATTCTTTAACTATTCCTGAGCAAATAAATATTTTTCGCTTACCATAAACATGATAGCATCATATTCAGTCTCTCCGATATTATCTAAACCTAGCGTCTTTTTCCTTAAAGATTTCAACAAAAATCAAAAAGAAACAATTACTACGAACCGCGCATTACTCACAAACTACCTACCTATAAAACAAGGACCTCCTTTTTGCAAGTCGACTAAAACAAAAACCAATATGGCTTCCCAATTAAACAAATGTCAATCAAATTTAAAAATGCGTCGTTTTTTATTTAAAACAAGGTATTATCTTAGAGATAATGACGGATATGGTATTTATTTCATTCCTATAATTATGATAATAATTAATCATATCATTCCGATTCAGTTTTCCGCGAATAATGCCGTATAATGTATTTGATAAAAGCAATCATCAGTTAAATAATAAGTGTTAATTTAATATGGTTGAGCAATTATTTGGTCGTAAAATGATGATATCCGGGGATTTCTAGGAAATGACAATGTTTTAAATTTAATCACATTTGATTTCGATAACAGAAACTAGATATCAACCTTGTTTACTGATTGGTTCACAGATTACCAATAAGAAACCTCATTTTTTTTTATCAAAACGACACCTCTAAAAAGGATAATCGAAAAAAAAACAACGTCACAAAAGCAATAAATTTCACCTCAATTAGTCAAACACGTAAGAAAAAAACATCTCGAATTACGATATAGACGTATCTAAAAATCAATATATAAGTTTCCATCTCCCATAACCTCATCCTGATTATATAAAGAGTGTATACAGACAGACACGTTTCGTAGAACCCCACGGTACTGTGGTAGGTCCGAGTGCCTACACAAATATTGACGGTCGGATGCATGGCCGTGTAATGTGTAATAACTACAACAGTACACAGAATACACATGCTTTTTATGTTTGTGAAAGTATTGAGTTTTGGAGCTACTGGTTTTTAGATTTAGTAGGATGATTTTTTCAGGGCACAATCAATTATAGAGGAAGCACCATCATACCACTTTAATGACTGTCCAATATTTAAAAAAAACTGGGCAAGTGTGAATCGGACTCGCGCATTAAGGGCGGAACCCCTACCAAACAAACTTACCTATGTAAAAAATAGTTCAATATCCGAATGGAGTCTCAAAGATTTTTCGGAATCGCAAAAAAAGTTTTTTTTATGTGACGTAACAATAAACTTACTGTTTTCAGATTTATTTCTATATCTGTGCTATAAGACCTAGCTTTATGGCAAATTACGTAGGTGATAACTCTGAAAAGTAAAAAAACATAAAAGAAAGAAATGGGCCAATAAGAGAGAAAAGACGTTATAGAAGAATACGCAGTCTAAGGCTCCAAAAATTTAGTTGATTATAACCTTACGATGCGCAAATTAGGAGATTTTTTGTCCAGAAGTGGACTGTAAAAAGTTAAGTTGATTGATCGATAGCCATCTTAGAAAGCTCCAAAGTTCTCGGAACATATCAGCAGCCTTAAGGTTCTAAGAATCAAAAGGATGATAATATTAGATAAAGAACTATTAAGGATAAAAACTTAAACAGAATTTAATGGACTCTCAAAAATTATTACGTCAGTAGATGCAATCGATAAAGTAAAGACTATAAGAGGGGTATAGTTTCAAAACTCACTAAGTCCAGAGACGTTCATAGCATAGTAGCATAGTCGGCCTTTTAATGTTCCCACTGTTGGGACTCAGGCCTCCTCTCTAGGAGAGGGAATGGGCCGTAATCCACCACGCGGGCCCAGTGCGGGTTGGTGGATGTCACATGTATTTAAATTTTTGGTTCTAGGACATGCCGGTTTCCTCACGATGTTTTCCTTTACCGTTTTGAGAACAGTGGTGATGAAATAAATTACACAAAGTAATGCGCCTGGCTGGGTTTGAACCCGCGACCTACAACTCGTAAGTCGGGGCCGTTACCACTCGGCCACCACTGCTCTCTGGTTCCGATACCGGAAACGTTCAAAAACCAGGAATAGAAAATTTGTGAAAATTTCTTGTAGCATTATTTAATTAATTATGCTTCTGTGCCTTTTGAAAAATAGGTCGCTTCACCTACGTTTTGTAACTTATTCATTAAATTATCATGTTTTAAACGTATAAAAAGCAAAAAAAATGATAGACATAGCTGAATTTGAAACTGAAATTCGGATTTACAGACAAATAGAATGAAGCATAAACAAATGAGCATGTCATTGCTCAATAGATATCTGGTAATAAAACCTGACCTAGAATTATTCAAACTAAACGAGGTGGCAATGCAGTGTTATGAAGGGGGGGGGGGGGGGGCAAAAGATAAGCATAGTGCCACCAAAAATGTCACTTATGTTGGCTTTTTATCACACGATCTCATCGATATCACAGATACGGACCATGTATATGCAAATGGCATTGATAAAGTCCTGATCAAACAATCGATTTCTGAAAATAATGATAAATATCGTCCATATCCATTCATAATAATCGCTGGAATCTTATCTAGAGTTATAATTTTATTCGTAGCTGATTTAGCTTCAATGACAAAGGTTGCGTCAGTTTTGGCGATTTTTTTTATTAGATACATTTTTCTTTTTTAAGATTTAGAGTTTTGCGATTACTGGCATAAGATAGTTCTTACAATATTTCTACGTGGACTGTTAAAGTGACTGATTAATTAAGGAGGTGATCAGCATCATTTGCCTACTATCCGAGGTTTCAGTCAGATGTAACTCTACAAAGAGATTAAGCATTGCCATAAAACGTGGCAATGCCGCCAGTCTTTTGGGCACACTTCCAGTCGACAGCGATGCGGAGGAATTTTTTGACGCCATATTTTAGTTAGGAGTTATTGTGTATATATTATATAATTTTAATTAATTGTTTTTATTTTTTTTGGTTCAAAATAAATCAGTTTAAAACTCTACAAAGTATTATTTACATTATGAGGATTTTCAGTGTTTTAGTGGTTCTGTTGATGATGAAGATGAAACGGCTATTATTGTGATAAGTAAGCAAATAAAGAAATGATATCTATAAAACAGAGAACACCTTTATTTGAGTTAAATTTACTGCAGCATCCCTAAATCCAGACTATTTAAATACCAGGCTCCATCCTTCAGGCTACGGGATTGTTCGTCACCGCGGTCTTAGTACTTAAAGGGCAACTGAAGGAACACATATGGGTTAGTAAAAGTCTGACACTCCCTCTCCCTCCACGCAGAGCGAAAGAATTTACTTGATGATATCCCACCTAAAAATAAAAAGGCACCATGATAAAACCTACATCTCATTAGATCCTTATGATAAATCCATTCATCCATCACACACTCATACACACCCGTACGAAATGACTCACGGACGTTGACTAGTATAAAAAAATCGACTACCTGCCCATAAGAGGGTCTCCCGATCACAAATTATAAGGTGCTGTATTTATTTTACCTCCAACGTACAATATAATAAACTTGCATAACTAGTGACCTGTAATGGTGGTCATTTTAAGGGTTCCGTACCCGAAATGTGCCAACGGAACCCTATTAATAAGCCTCCGCTGTCCATCTATCTGTCCGTCTGTAAATCGGGCGGTATCTGATAAACCTTAAGAGGTAGAGGCAAGGGCAACCTGACATGGACTTTACGCGCTTTTCGAAGCTTGGGGTAGCACACCATAAACTTCCAAACTCCGTACTGCTACTGAGCAATCCCTAATGAAAAAAAAACAATACCACTTTTTGGTCAATTCGAGAATCGAACCCAGGACCCCACTCACAAAACTATACCTGCTCGTGATATAAAACTGCTTCTGGAGATCACAATTAGCCATAACCTGAGAAACTAACCAAATGGTCTGGCAACAGAAGTGTTGTTATTTGGAGACAAGATGTTTGCTGCCCATAATCCTTGAAACAAACCCATCATTTCAAATAATTATTAATATTAGAACCTGAGGTTTTTTTTTAGGTGGGAAAATCATCTAATGACAAATCCCGCTCTTGGGCGGTGCGCGAGATAATGTCAGACTTTTACTGACTAAAATCCCACTCCTGTTCCTTCTTTGGCTTCATCCCGGGGCCCCGGGTTTCGCTTTCACACTACCCGTGGCCCCAGTAGGCTTCAACCCTGCTGGGCCCCTACAATTTGCTGACATCTCCCTGAGGCGCACGTGGACCTGAGTGGGTTAATACAGTCTTTCATTAATCATTAGACGTCTACACTCCAGATTTATTTTTGGCAGGTTGGAAATCATCTAATAACTTCTCTCTCTCTCTCTCTTTAAAAAGGAACGGAAGACGGTAAGAGAGTGCGTCAGATTTTTCCTGCCCCTCTGCGGTCCAAGATCACAGGTTCCCTTTACTCACACCATCTGGCCTGACTTAAGCTTTTCACCTAACTGAAACTTATCATCAAGTGTTTTGATTGCAGCAATATATTTCGCATATAAATTGTCGGATCGGTGTCAACTTTCGGGATTAAGCACAAAAACTGCATAAAATATTTAAATAATACGCTCGTTTACAACAAATTAATTGTTATTATGCTTTAAAATTAATTTAATACATACCACTAATTCTCAGTTCGGCTGGCAGCAAAAGAGATTAATACAAATATTACTTTATTGGTCACAAACTGTTTTATCAAAAGAGAATTCATAATTATTACTATTTTAAAATAAAGCCCTATTAAATAAGTAAGCTTGTACGTGAATTTTTGGTTTAATGATGACAGTTTTAAGTTCCTCCATGATACTTCTTGCAGCTTTACTAGACTCGTTAAGAGGACTACAACACCTTAAGTGCGGTCACTCTCGGGACTCCATAAGAGAGATACGCAACAAATATGAAGCATTTACTTTGACTGGACTGTTGGTCTTGTGGTTAGTGGCCCTGACTGCTATGCCGGAGGTCGTGGGTTCGATTCCCACCCAGGATTAATGTGTAATTAGCATGCTTATTTGTTCTGTGTCTGGGTGTAATTTATCTATATTATGTATGTATTTAGGAATATATAAGTATGTTTATCAGTTGTCTAGTACTCATAACAGAAGTTTGGTTTAGCTTGGGACGAGACGGCGTTTTGTGATAGTTGTGGAATATTACTTATATATTATTATTTAAGCAATTTACTAAACAAATATCTATAGATTTGATTATAAAATTAAAATACTACAACGGTAAAACGTTGCTTGTATAATAATCTGACAAACAATCAGAATGATTGAATGTATAATGTATACTAGTCCGGTTTTGTGTCGATAAAAGTGAGGCATCTTTGTGATTTTTTCTATTGTACTAAATTAGATGTATGTATTATGTTTTGGACACGCTATCTATCTAGCATTTATCTTGAAGACTAACATATATTCTCTGTTTACTGCAATAGATCAATTTATACTTTAGCGCATTATAAAACTCGCGATTAGTTTCTGTAGTCCCCTTAAGGATCATAAGCATTGATATTTATACACAGGTTCTTTATCGGATCAATTCCTTATTTAAACAAAAATGTAGAGCAACTCGCTCCAGCTATGTGATAATTGGTTACATATTAAGTTGTGTACAACTATCAGACCCATATCAACAACGCCACAAAAAAAAAACTGAATTTAATATCTCACTTTTTAATTCTTAATTTAAAACAAAAGCGAACTTTTTCCTCAGTGTGATTGATGACATATGGGCCGCTTACCTACTAACCAATTACCGGATTGCTTGGACAAAAACGGGTGTGAAAAAAACTTGTTTTACTTATAATGCACGTAGGTGTTAATGTGTCCTGGGTTCAGTATAAATATAGTATGATATTAAGTAATGTTCCCAATAAGGATATCTTGTCTTTTGTTGTTGATAATTTTGTGCGAGACATATTGAAGAGATAAAAGTAAGTGAGGTCAGTGGAGGTAAGTAAATCACGGGTAAAATACATTATGATTTTTAATGGAAGCCATTTTGAAATATCATTTATTGACGATAACATTAATATCGATGACAAAGCGGAGTCTGGTAATATGGAAACGCAATAAAGGCGATTGTTAATGGTGAATTTTATTTCAGAAAATACTAACAAACATTTTGATCCATGATGCCAAACAAAATTTACGTTGATTGGGGCGCGTCAACCTTGTTTTTATCGAATTATTTTAATTGAGTGTCAAGCTTGCTAATATAGGTTATCAAAATACAGTGTTTTTCCCCGTACCTGCTGCAAAATATGAGTAATTTTATACTTGCTTTTATAATGCTTAGTGGGTAACCAAGGATATACTTATGTAGTCAAAAACTAAGTCAAGTTGACACTTTGTACCCGTCTGTTTGTAAAAAAAGAAAATGCCAAGTGTTCATGTGATACAGAATAAAAAAAAACGTTGAACATCGAAGCACAAACACGGTCATAATAAGTACGAAGTGTCGGCGAAGCAAATTATAATTTTGTAGCGCAGCTAAGGAACTCTAAATGTGTTTTAATATCATCAACACTGGTGTCCAAGTTAGAAAAGAAAGCGTTTCGGGATATAATCAAATGCTATTAAGACCTCTAATATACGTATGTTTTTTTATGGTTTAAAATATAATTATTACCTTGTAATTAACGAGGATCAATGGAACTTATGACCAGATTTATGAAGCTATCACAACGTAGTTAGGATTATAAGACTTACGTGTTAGATAGTATCTTGTTTATATAGACGACGTCACAAATATCGCACGTTTTTATCTAAGTCTATAAGTGAAGTGCAGCTATTGATATACTTGACATCGCCTCTAAGACAGCTAGACCACGGAAAAATCTGGAGTTGCACTTGTTATCTATATATCAGTCGATCGATCATCAACATTTTTTTTTTTCTAAATCCCCCTTTTACATCATACTTAGCACTTTATCAGATAAAATAAAGTTGATGATACATCGCATGGATTACATCAATCACATCCAACTTCCCTTATTTCATTTACTATGTTCGTTAAAGTATTGGATACGCTTCAGTTCTTGACTGAAACCAAATCGAGATGCAAGTGTAAAAAGCTCGTTAATCCAAAACGACGAGACTCTAATTGTGTACGCATATCAAGTTCCAATTAGATCTTGGATATAATGACACAAAATACAGGTACTAATATGAGGACTCGAGACGTACTCGCAAATTGAGTGTGTAAGAGAGATGGAGGGTGGGAAAGTGGATGAAAGGGAAAAGGATGGAGGAAAACGGTGAAGTATTAAGGGTAGTGATAAGTTGTAGAAAAACTGGCTTGGTTTCTGTTAGGTTTTAAATGTGTTATGATGGGTTTTCTTTTTTAGCGTTTGCTGTTTGTGGGAGAACAATATACTGATTACGATATTTAATATTCGATAATTCAGATTAAACCTTAGTAATTTCCAATACGATCGTTGAGTGTTGGTCCTAATAAGACGGTGAAATGGTAAATTTTTATTAAACTTGAATTTTTAGTAAAATTCATCACGTTCTTGTTGGAATAACCAGAGATTTAGCATCACTCAGTGCTAATAATACGACTCGATTTCTCTACGAGAATCCAAAAAACTTACGCAATCAAAATCCGTGTATGCACGTACGAACAAATTTGTTGCGTTGCATGATATGCAACAAATTGGTTTGCGCGTCTGTACCACTAACGAACATCGAACACTCTGTTCGTCAAACATGTTTGCGGCGATCCTATCAGTATGTTCTGTATGGACGGTGTGCTTCATGAATCAATGCGAACACCATCAAACTTTTCGCTACTTCACAATCGATCACTTCCAACAACGCCGCCATGACTATAAAGAGATTTCACGACTGTTGTGAACGAACTCGATTCGAACTATGTTCGCGTTTGTGTTCGAATATTCCTAACGTACGAACCAAATGTTCAAGTTTGACGTGTGTGTTCGCTATGTTCGTACGTGCGTACACGGCTACAGACGGCTATTTAGTACACATTTAGTTTACAGAGAAACTGTCTGGCTGACATATTAACTACTGTGACTAGGAACGCGAAATTTTGCACAAGGTTTCCTTTTATGCCGTAAACGAGCACTAAGAGAGGATTTTCCAAAATTCACTATATATATACGGAGTATAAAGTTTGTATGGAGAAATCTACTTTTACGCGGGCGAAGCTGCTGGCAGAAGCTAGTAGCTCCAAATGCCATAAGCTACGCCCAGAAGTTCGTAAGTGCCAAGTATGCCACGGCTAGACCATAAAAAGCGTAACATAATACAAACTACCAAGATCCTCTATTTTACTAGGTATTAAAGTATTTCCTACAATTTGCTTACACTAAACTGTTTGCAGAAACCCTTTAAACCGACCACTTTATGAGAGACAAGGCGACAGACTGACAAACAAGACTACATGCCTGTTTTCACCTGTTTTGAATATGGAACACGATTTTATCGGAACGGTGACGTATTTACTGCCAAGTTAATCCTTTGGTGTTGCTATTTAATTAAATGTGTAGCACATTTTTGGGTAAATTTTTTATTATCATATTTGGAGCTATAAATTAAATTTGGACAACATATTTTTGAGGACGATGACGTGATTTCGTTTTATAAGTGTCACGGGTTCCGTAGGTTTTTCTTTTTACTTTTTCTTTCGACATTGTTGTTTGAATTTCTTTGGCTGTAACATTTCTGTACAGTATGGTTTTCACTTTTATTTCACTGGTTAAGGTCCTATTTCTTTTCATAGTACAAAACAGAGTAGGTAGCTTTCCATGTCTGTTTGTCCGCTAACTCCTCTTAAAATACGCAACGTATTTTGATGCGGCTTTTACAAGGCAATGAACGAGGAGGGTTTTTAAGCATAATTTGCATCCATACAAAACCGGAGCGAATGAGATATACTCTTATTCTACTTATTTTTCTACCACCAGGAATGACCTAACAACAACCTAAACACATCTAATAGATCTACAAAAATATTGAATTCCGTGATTGCTACTCAACCGTCTTCCTCTCTCCTAGGGGTCTTTAGGTCTCCTAGGGTCTCCTAGGGTCCATATTGCCCAACAGGGTCCAATTTTTTATACCATCTATGCACAGTCAGGGATCAAAAGTGCAGTTGCACTCTACCAATGCTAGTGTCTAAAATTTCTTTGTTGTAAAAATTCAATAGTAGTCAACAACTAGTTTATTCAATACTTTAGATTCTATGCTAACAATTAAATGAACCATTGACCCTCTTCTACAAAGAAACTTTAGTCATTTTAGCATTGGTAAGGTGGAACTGCACTTTTGACCCCTGACTGTACTTATGGAATGCAATTAAGTATTACCAGTGACAATTCCCCCACCTTTTTCACGCCTTACCCAGGACGTTAACCAGTCAATAAGACAATAACTCTTTTCGTCATGTCTCTGGCAGTCAGCCTAGTACCCGCTGGGTTGAAGATGATTTAATCGGCGCCAGAGCGTGGGGAACGTGCAGCATCCGAAGTATGGATGTCGGGTATGCAGCTCATTCTTAGTGTAATAGTTGGCTGCGTTTTGCTATTCTCAACTTTGACATTAATGAAGGGGATAGTGTAGGGATGTAGCGTTGATTGTGTTTTTGGAAATAGTGAGTTATGAGCATTGGTCGGAATTTGGTAGAGTTGTTCATGTACTTGCATCGAAATGTTGATATTAATATGGATCTTCACGGGATTTCGAATGAAAAATCCCGTGTGGCCAACTCCTCAGAGATAGATAAAATAATAAAACAAAGATAATTATCATACAATTTTTATTAGTATTTTTCATTCATTCACGCCAACTGAGGTGAGGTTAACAAATTTATTCACTTCCTTCCTCGTCATTAATGCAGGAAGATTTTTCGCTATATTTCTGATAGTCCCAAAAATTCTGCTTTTTAAAATTAATCTCGGTATTTGAGGCATATCCACTTTATTATTTCGCTGTATGAAATCAGTATAAGTAGGTACATTAATAACTACCTAATTCCGACCATTGGTTATGAGTACTAACGTCATCATCTTCCTGCCTTTGCCCCGTGTTATTTTTTTTTTAGGTGGGAATTCTTCAAAATAACTTCTCGCGCTCTGGGTGGAGCGGGAGGGCGTGTCAGACTTTTACTGACTAAAACCACACCTGTATCCTTCAATTACCCTTTGCGTTCTAGGACCGTAGTCCTGACCGTAGGTTTCCCTTCCACAAATTCTCCGCGATCCAGCTAGTGCATCGGCCCTGCTGGGCCCCTACGGTTTGCTGACATATCTTTGAGGAGCGCGTGGAACACTACGCGCTGTTGACGACTGGGCTCGGTCTGGTTAATTACCGAACAGCCGGACGGCGATCTACGTGCTCGACGTCCGCAAGCCGGGCTCGGCGCAACAAGTTTTTTTTACCCATCACGCTATCACTAATAAAAAAGTATATTGTAAAAGATTATGCTGCTAGTCATTGACAGATTCATTATTTAATTGCCAATTACTTCTAGCCAAAACACATTGTTTTATTATAATCGTTAAGTGATGATTGACATCAATATATTTTGGCTCAACAAGTGCACTACTGTGTTTCTAATAATTTATAATCATTTTCAATTTGAGTTTTGATTCTTGTTTTACGGATCTCTAAATAGTCAGTCATATTTTAATTCAAAACCTAATTTATCGGAACATTAACTTCATTATTAAATGTAGCATTATTTTTATGTTTAACATAACATTGTGGTGTTATAATAATATTCATAAACTTGATAACATCGTATTTGATACCGTTATGTCCAATTAAATTGATTTTAACACAGGATTCTGATGATAAATTACGATTTACTAATTTAATACTCTATTTTAAAGTATTATTTGTATTTAAATTGGTTTATTAATAGGTGTACAGGTTGTATTATGAGGATGGTAAACCTAACTATAATTTAAAGTAATCTTTAAACCTGTTGGGTTATTAAGATGGGCTAGTGAGCTGAAATAGTTCTAGACAGAATTTGATATATCTTTCTGCACCAGTTAACAAATATTGAGAGAGCTTATCGTACAAATAATTGAATTTTACGCATGAAAATCTGTTGATCCATCGCTTTATATGAAGCAGGTCAAGAGATATAAAATTAATAAAATGAAATGTTTTAGCAAATCATTATCACATTCTTTAAAAAAAATAATCTTATTTAATTCTACTCCCAAAACTAAATTTAAAACCTAAGGCTACAAAATAGGCAGTAAACTCAAAAACACTATAACAATTCAACATTTTTTATTGTAAGTCATTTCATTATGCTCTTTTTACTGGTTCCAAAGGCAGGGTCGTGGCGAGTTGATCAGATTAGAACCTGTAACCGGTTTCTCGAAAACATCCCGAAGAAAAAATAACGAAAAAAACAACACTAATAACAACAAATAACGAGGTACGGCTAGTGATGGACGGGTGTCGATATGCACGTGAGAAAAGTTATCGATAAAACTGAGTTTGTCGTGAGATTATGCTCGCATGATTGATGGTAATGTGCCGTTATCGCGCGATGAGAGACAAGATATAGTACGTCAAGTAGTTGAGACATCTTTATGTTTGCATGTTACAATGGATGTTAACAAGTTTTAAATTGAAGTGTGGTCCTCTGAAGTGCGTGTATTAATCTTTGTAGACAAGTTGAAAGACACACATCAACGCTGTCATTAAATTGTTAGTTAAACCGTTATGATATTACGGACAGGTGCAAAGCGTAGGTTTTGCCAATTATGTTCGAGCATCTTATTCATTGGAACCTCACATATAATACTATCCGAATTTAAACCTTATTTTACTGACCATAATTTGTTTATTCATGTCCCGCTATCTGCATAAATCTGAGTCTAATTTATGTCCATCATTAGGTCACTATACCAAATCAATCGATCATTATCGATAAAATCCCATCCCTACAAAGTTGGGGCAAGATGAAATTATACGAAAATATTGTAACGATAGTGACAGATGATTATAAGCTGGCGATAAAACATACATAATTCCGAGTTAATGGCCGCGGGCGAGATACAGCATTAAGACCACGTAATACCAGCCTTATAGTTGGTACGAAATCAATTTCACATCACTAGTCGGAACGATTTATGGATAAGATCGATTATCGTGTACATGGAAGAGTTTTGGGTGTAATATGCGTTTATTTATGGTACATGATGGTGGAGGAAAAAGTGTTTAATGAAGATTATTTAACGGTTGAAAGAGAATTTTAGCTAATCTCTTAAAAGCCTTCTAAGTTTGAGTTGCAATGAAATCGTCACTAAGAAATGGCAATTAATGTTGTGTTTGAAGTGGAAGTTGACTTATTTTGACAACTTTGGCAGATTCTGTATGAGTTGGCATGGGTATAAGCTTTTGTCCTAAACCCTCATAATACTAGAAGACAAAAGCTTGTCCCCGTACAAAGAAGCCATTAGTTTTGATCACTACAATTGCTCATTGTACGTTTAGAATTTCCTTACTTTGTTTGTTTTCTTCACCGTTAGTGTTTTTAAGTTACTTGACTGAGTTTATGGTGATGAAGCTAAATTGTCTTGATACTTAATTCAATTTATATCTATTACTTTCGAGACAGTTTTTTATAAAACTTTTGTAGTTTTTCCAATCAAGTTGAGGTCGGCTTCCAGTCTAACCGGATGCAGCTCCAAAATCCAATTAAGGGGTAACACGACACCTATTGGCAAGACTGGTATCAAATTTCCCAGCTTCTGAGTTCTGACTATTCGTAACGACTGTCAAAGATATACAAATGACAGCCGGAACCAGTGGCTTTACGTGTTGTAGGCACGGAGGAATCTCGGTATGACGTAAGATGGTCACCCATCTACAAACTGGCCTCGGCAAAAGTTGCTTAACTCAGAAGATAGACTTGTGCAGCTGTTACTATTCCAGCCACAAGATCCTCCTTAAGCTTTAGCCGTTGGTCTTCGTCTAAAAATAGCACAAAATCAAGTTCTACCAAAAACTAAAAGTGTTTCGACTACTAATGTGAACAAAAAATCTTGTTTTAATTCTCAGTTCTCATCGTAAATCACGGTCAACGAAGATTTAATAATATTAATGATATTCTGATTTATTGGCTTATAGTTGTACGGTGATAATAAAACTTGTAATTATATCTGTAACAGATTATTGGTAAGGCACTGCTGGTAGAGGCGTGATCGATTTGATATGCTTACAAATATGAATAGTGTGAAACTCGACTTCTTTAGAAGGTTTTTTATGGGTTTTCAAGAAAAGCTTTTTTATTTTAGAGCTGTTTAAAAGGCGTCTATGGTTGTCAAGAAGGATATAACGCAGTAATCTGGCTACTAATTACTACCTACTTATGAACTGCTATTACTGTAAACGATTTGTAAAATTTGTCTTTGACAATATCCCTAGGTTCTTGGCCATATTCCTAGGGATATAGTCATGACCAAGATAAAAATTCTTATTTAAAAAGTTTTTTTTTTTTTTGTCATGTTGTTAGGAGGTTCGTGCATGTTATCTCTGGACTTTTACGAATAGGCATTGGTACTTAGATCGAGTTTAAAATAAGGACGTTTTATGAATTCACTTCATTTGTATAAGTTCTTATCCTTCAGCATAGTGGGTCAGGTGTTATCAGTTACTTAATATTATAAAGCTGAAGAGTTTGTTTGTTTGGTTGAACGAGTTAATCTCAGGAACTAAGTACTGATTCGATTTGATAAAAATTCTTTAGTGTTGGATAGAGAAAGGCTATATAGGCTATCTAACATCACGATACGGCCAATAGGAGCTGAACAGTAATCAAAGATGCGGGTGTACCTAACCGCGGGGGAAACCTAGTTATTATATATAGCTTGTACTGTCCCACTGCTGGGCAATGGCCTCCTTCTGTTCCTTCCATTGTTACCAACTTTGGGTCTGGTCGAATAATGGATAGAGTTGTTATCATTGAACTATCAAAGTATTTATTGAAATAGGTACTTCTATTTTTTTTTTAATTCTACGTGTAGATTCTAGATATAATATAAATAAGTGTACTCACCAAATACAGGACTTAGGTCCGACTTTACCGATAGTTTACCGGGGTAAGGTTCGCCAGACTTCTCCTGAAACAAGACAATAACACTTTTAAACCCATTTTAGTAAGTTATACAGAGTTATTTGTAAAACACTGGCAACCTCTCAGGACTATGTTACTAACTTGTTTTTGGTAAATGAATTATGTTTTGTAAAAAGTCATAGAACAAAAATTGTTGTTTATGATGTTAGTAATACAGTCCTGCAAGGTTGTTAGTGTTTTACTAATAACCCTGTATAAGTAAGGAAACATTTTTATTTGACACTAGCTGACCCGACGAACTTCGTACCGCGTAACGGTCAATGAATGTAGTATATCTTTCGATATAGTCAACTGATTGCGATGAAACAAATCCTGATATTACTGAATATATAAAGTACCACATAATTTTAATGTATAAAAGTTATTTACTTCGACATCGTACATATTACGTGATGCGCACTACTAAAAACTTATAAAGATTTATTATTACTAATTGTTATATTATATTCTTTCTTTATTATTAATTATTATATTATATTCTTATATTATATTCTTTATTGTACACCACATAAACAAAAATTAGGACAAACATAATTAAAAATAAGTGTACAATGGGCGGTCTTATCGCACAGGGCAATTTCTTAATTTCTTTTTTTCTTATATGTATAAGGAACACATAATTATTTAATGCTAGCTTCTACCAAAAACTTCGCTCGCCTGTAAATAGAAAAACATTCCAAGGCAATATATTCCTCGGATAAAAAGCATTCTATGTACTATTCTAGTATATTATGGTATACTCTTGCACAACCTGGCACTTGGCTTGAATGACTGAAGTTTACAGCACTGAGTGCGAAAAGAAAATGAATTTTATTTTAGTTTTTTGGATATCAACATTTGTTTTGTGCTAAGTACGATTAATTTCTCATAACATACTAGTTTACCATGCTTAAAACGTGGCAATACAAACTATTTTCAAGTGTTCAATGTGACAACTGGTCTTATTTATGCGCACAGGTTGTATCAAACTTCCAAATCCGTTCTCGACCGTTTAAGCAAGAAGGAGTAACAAACATACATATATATATACCGAAGTGTGATGTGATGATAGGGAAATCAAAGACAATTTAAATGTCTAATAAAATCTGTAATAACCACTTTCATAAGAATTTGATTACGCTTACGAAATGTTAAGAATCTTAATCATCGTCATTATCTTCCTTCCCTTGTCCCGTGTTTTAAGAGTCTGTGCAATGTTTTTTCTTCTATTCTGTCCGATATAGTGATAGCATGCCGGGTGACACGTCATGCTATCACTCTCTTTTTTTTATCCATCCACATACATATTCATAACTCTTTTAGAAACATGCGTATGGAAGAGATCGCGGAATGCGATAAAGCCGCCAATTGTATGTTTTTTGATATAAGGCTCATATGTATCATTTATTATCTTGGTGTACAATAAAGTATATATAAATAAATAAATAATGTTTAATATCAAGTAAAATGGTAATGTTATAATTCCTGTTAGGATGATTTTCAACCGTTAAAAACCTGAAAATTTTCAATCATAACATGCTTTAAATACATATCGAACCGATCGTGTTTAAAGAATGTTTAACGATCTTTCTCCTAAAAAAAACCATCGTCGATAATCAAAATATCTACAAAGATCCAATCATGTGATCTAATCCCACGTTCTCCAAATAAAACACGAAGTATTTCCGCTTGCATTAGCTGGAATGCTATAATATCCTCTCCTCATCGTTTGGTAGCCAGTAGACCGTTTAAATCACTACACCTTGGATTACACTGGTGATGTATTCTGGATTAAGGAGTGAAGGTCAAATGTCGAGTGATAGACATAATCTGACATTCGACATTTTGCGGCTAACGTGGCCAGTAGTCGGGGTCACGGCGGCTGGGACACCGGCCTCCTTTCTAGGAGAGGGAGTGAGCTGATATCCACCACAAAGGCTCAAGTGTGGATTGGTCACAACCTTTTAATAATTTGATTGTTTAAACCAAACCACTGATTATACAAATCCGATGCTTCGAAGGTGCTCACAAGCGGTATAGGCTCATATAAATCCAAATGTGTGGATGCTGACCAAACTTAGTATGTTCCTTTACGTTATTTAGACATACGTATTGCCCAAACCAAATACTACAGGAATGTAATAGGGGAGAAGGGTTCATTCATTATAATTTATATTATTTTCCTATTTTTTTTTTAAATGTCGCAGCAATTCTCACAGGTCTTTTTGGCCTCGCACAGGCCTTTTTTTTCTGTTTTATTTTTTAGTTATTCGAAAGAGATTAGCGAATTAAAAAAAAAAAAAAATATCCTGTGAGTCTCCAATAAATGATTTTTCTTTTTTTTTTCATTCCCGACTTCTCACTATCACTCGCCTTCTAAACTATCACTCGACTCCCAAAGTACCAGAATATCGTCCGTTCACCAGAATAGTATCCATCTAATAAGTTCGTCTGTTAACGGAGGGTCGTAATTGGATAAGTCGGAATCAGTTTACCCCACTCGTACGTGTTTACCCCGAATCAAGGGTAATAGATTTCCCCAATTCCCAGTAATTCGTTGTCCGGTTTTACGTGAGATTACACATGTTTGTGTTGAACTATTTGTCTGTTTGACGTTAAAGAATGATTGTTTAATGTTGAAGGGCTGTTGGGGTGAACTAGTCAAGGTATTGATTTCATTCATTCTCGTTCACGGTCAATGGGATCGTGTGAATAGAATTACTTTTAGTGATTGTGGAATGATTTTATTTAAGTTGCAATGTTTGTATGAATATACCTACATAACTAGCTTGTATCAGCGGCTTCGCCCACGTGAAAGTAGGTTGGTCCATACAAAATTTGGACCCCCGTTTCATCCCTATAGGAAGTGAATTTTGGAAAACCCTCTCTTAGTGCTTGCTTTATACATCATAAAAGAAAACATTGTGCAGTATTTCACGCTCCTACTCCCAGTAGTTTCGGCTCTGCGTCGATATGTTAGTCTGTTTCTCCTTTTATATACATATATGTACTCGTAGATGTACCTATGTAGGAGAAGAATACTCTCGGGAATTTCACATCACTACCTCCAAGACCGCTTTGGTTAGATATAACAACTGTATCAAGTTTTTAGAAGTAGATATTTCTGTAGTACAATCTTTAGGAAAATCTAATTTTGTCTGCTAAACTTTAGTGGTGGTGGGCAGGGCAAATTGCTCGCAGAACAGATGGTCAATGGGGACGAAAGGTTCTGGAATGGCGACCACGTACCGGAAGACGCAGCGTTGGAAGGCCTCCCACAAGGTAGACCGATGACCTGGTGAGGGTCGCGGGAATCCAATGGATGCGAGACGCACAGGACCGGTCATTATGGCGACATTTGGGGGAGGCCTATGTCCAACAGTGGACACAGTGGAACAGTGTCTTTCGGCTGAAATGTTGTTGAAGTTTGTCTAAAAAAGAAGACTATTTGTAAAATAAACGCCTTGGTTATAGGCGTCCATTTTATCATTGTGATCTAAGAAATGTTAAATTCTATGATTGTCAAACAGTTCAAAATGTATGGGAATGGCCAGGCGTTAGGAGCAATGGTGGTCCAGTGGAAACCAGTGGTAACCATGGAGTTTCTTGCCGGTTCCTCTCAATAGGAAACGAACAATTTGGAACCGTGCACTAGCTTTGGACGTTTTATAAGTGCCCATACCCTGTATGCCTACATTTATGTGAAATAAAAATAATTTTGATTTGGAGTGGTAATGGCCCCGACTTACGACTTGTAGGTCGCGGGTTCAAACCCAAGAAGGCGTTTCGCCATTGCTCTCGAAACGGTGAAGGAAATCATTTTGAGGAAACGGCATATCCTAGAACCGAAAATTCGAAGACATGTGACGTCCATGAACCCACACTGGGCCTGCGTGGTGGATTACGGCACATGCCCTTTTCTAGAGAGGAGGATTGAGTCCCTGCAATGGGAACATTATAAGGCTGATTATGGTTTATGCGACAAAACTTTACAACAAAACTCAAAAACATTCATTCATTCATCTTGCTAATCTTCCTCTGCCAGATAATACTTCTTTCTCTTTCCACTCAGTTACTGAGCTAGATATTAAGAAATGTATCCAATCCATATCTACCAAGGCGGTAGGCGACGATGGCCTTCAACTCCAAATGTTCCTACCTATTCTTAGTGAAATAGCTCCTATCGTAACTCACATTATAAATTTTTCTCTCTTCACTAACTCCTTTCCTTCTGCTTGGAAGAAGGCCCACGTCCTACCACTTCCTAAAGTTTCAAATCCCACTTCACCATCCCAGTTTCGACCAATATCCATCCTCCCAATCCTCTCCAAAGTCCTTGAGAGTGTTGTTCAGAAGCAACTGTCTCGTTATTTATCCTGTAATAGCCTACTAAGTCCCTACCAATCTGGTTTCAGACCTGGCCATAGCACGGTAACAACCCTTATCAAAATAACTGATGACATAAGACTGGCTATGGAAAATAAATGTCTAACCGTATTGGTTTTATTGGACTTCAGTAGTGCTTTCAACTCTGTTGATTTTGACATCCTCTTAGGAATCCTTTCCTCCCTTAATGTCTCTGCACCAGTAATTGAGTGGTTCAATTCTTATCTTCGGGGTCGCTCGCAGTCTGTTCGGTCTGATGAGGACTCCTCTGAATGGTGTGATTTGGCTGCGGGTGTACCTCAGGGTGGCGTTCTCTCTCCTCTACTTTTCTCAGTTTTTATAAACGCTCTCACTAAGGTCCTAACTTCTAATTATCATCTCTATGCAGACGACTTGCAGTTATATCGTCATTTTAAAGTCGGTGAACTCGCTGAGACTGTAGCTGCCATCAATGATGACCTTGAAAATATCAACAAGTGGGCTAAGTCCTTTGGACTCTTACTGAATCCAACTAAATCTCAAGCGCTCATTATTGGTGGCAGATATATGCTTAGTTTATTGGATCACCAGTCGCTCCCGCCAGTAGTGTATGATTCTGTGCCCATATTATACTCTAAAACTGCTAAAAACCTTGGCGTGCATATGGACACTCAACTCTCTTGGGAGGTTCATGTTGCGGACGTGAGTAGGAGGGTCTTTTACTCTTTTCAGTCTCTTAAGCGTCTCCAAAAATTCCTACCATTTCACACTAAGGTTACTCTTGCGCAATCTCTTCTTTTACCGCTCATAGATTATGCGGATGTCTGTTATCTAGATGCTACGGAGGTTCTCCTGAACAAACTTGAGCGACTGCAGAACTTGTGCATCCGCTTCATTTTTGGCCTCCGAAAATACGACCACGTGTCGGAGTTTCGGACCAGATTGAGGTGGTTGCCGATTCGGCGTCGGCGAGATACCCATATCCTATCTCTTCTCTACACTATCCTACACAATCCTAATTCTCCGCTATACCTTCGTGAGCGCTTTGAGTACTTCGTCCCGAGGGGTAAACCCTGTCGCACTGCCAACTCTCTTCTTCTTCGTACTCCATTTCACACTTCTAGCCGTTATGATGGTTCCTTCTCTGTCACTGCGGTGCGTCTGTGGAACTCCCTCCCACACTCCCTACGTGACAGCCCTTCTCTGGATGTCTTCAAGAGGAAAATTAAAGAGCATTTCCTTTCACGATGACATGGTATATATATATATATATTATATTATATGTTTATAATATATAAGTATGTTTGTATTTATGTATGTAGGTATATTTATGTATTATTTTATTCGTATTATTTATAATTTTAAAATTGTACACTGGATCCTACCCTCTATTGTGATCTCTCTCTATCACTCAATGGTTTGCTGGAAGAAAACTCAACTTTGAGTTAAGCTCGCCTATGTACATGAACGTTGTTATCTACCTATTTTATAAGTTGTTTTAGTGTACAATAAAGAATAAAAATAAAAAAATAAAAATTCATCTAACAGCTTTGCCATCTCCAAACAAATAACTGAAAAAGATTTACAGAAACAAAAAATGTCCAATATGATTTCCACGTACGAACTAATAAATATTTAGGCAATAAATGGGCCCTCGATATCCACCATTACTGATATTAACCAGGAATGCTTCAGTTAAAATATTTTGTCGAATATTTTACGCATGGCTTTCGTTTAGGCATTTTAATAAAACTGTTTTAATGTCATATGTTTGGTATAGTGCAGACTGATGGATAGTTCATAAATACATGTACTACATACGTAGTGTATGCTGCTGCTACTGCGGTCTTTCAGTCCGATTATAATTTAGGTGTCTTCAAGGCTAGAGTGAATAGACTCTTAATAAACTAGTGCGCTTCTCCATCAACGATTGCATTACTGCTTACCATCGGGTGGGATCGCAGTCAATGCCTAGTCATTCAAAAAATAATAAAAGAACAAGCCTTCCGCACGGGAGATATTTATTTACACTGCTACTGAAGGCATATTAAAAATGCAGTTAATCAATTAACACTACACATTATAAGGCACAGCTGACCTACTCAACAAAATTAATAATGACGAACATTATTATAAATTAAGAAATGGAGGTCAGAAAGTGTGAAGATTACACTGACAACCGATGAATCTTACGATAACACAACCACTACATTAAAAATTAACCATTCTCAACCTTATGACTGAAGACATACATTATGTACACCCCTATTTTTTTATTAGAACAAAATAAAATGAGGCTCTATCCGTACCCGTTTCTGATCATATCTAGGTAGACAAAAGTAAAAAAAACGAAATCCCAAAACTGACCCCGAAAATTTGTCATGATTCATAATTGAATCACTCATAACAACTGCTACTTGAAAATACTATGGGCAGTGTTTTTCCATTTTTATCGCCATTCATTCATTCATAATCAATAAGCCTGTACAATATTTCCATAAATTGAGCTACATTTTGGGATATAAGCAAACGCTCATAACTAAGCTGTTAATGAATAATTTTATTGAGACTACTTAAATAATAATAACAGCTTTTCTAATAGGTCCTTTTTAATATTTGTACTAATTAAAAATTAGTAGTGTATTCATCACTGCTTATTATCAGGTAGGATCGCAGTGAAGCACAAGTTTATCTAGACTAATATTATAAACAGGTAATGTTTTTTTTTTGTTTGTAGGTGGTAATCTCTGAAAGTACTAGATAGTTAAAATTTTGTCACCGATATAAAGTTGCTTTATTCTTGAGTGACATAGGCACGAGGACATATTTTATGCACGCGGACGAAGTCGCAGACAAAGGCTAGTATTATTTAAAAAAAAGGGCCGAAGTGGTCCGCAACGTACTTTGTCAATGGTACTTTACGTCAAGGAAACTGAAAATAACTGTTGGTGAAAGAATTATTGGGCAATGGTAAAGAGAACTGATTTGTAGGGCTGAACGATTTTAATTTCATATGTATTAGTATGTAAATTAAAAGTCCTTACAGCTGTTTACAAAAAATCTAATTGATATTACATTAATCCCTAATTAATGTACATAATGACAGTAATAATTAATACTAGCCAGCGCTTCATTAATTACTGTAACTAATAGGCTTTTAATTAAGTCAACTCTAAATAATAATTCGCCATATGCTTGGAAATTACAAAAATTACAGCGAAAAAAAATATCACCTCATTATTTTTAACCTAAACCAACATTATTACATCTTGTTATATAAATAAACAAGATAACTTTAAAGCGTGTTTGACAACCCTACATTTTAAACGTCCGATGGGCCGTCTTCCCCGAGGCGACCAATTACAGCTGACCCTACATTCTACAAAGAATTTCCTTCATGGCTGTTACAGTCAATACTGATAATTGATCAAACTTAGATTTGACTAGTTTCAGTTTTAACTTTTATTGCGTTAAATCGTTTTGTTTATAAAAAATCACATTTGACATATCAAGGCACAACTGAAACTATAGGACCTACAAAAGTAAAATTTTGTACAAGGCTTCTTTTTGTGTTGTTGGCGAGCACAAAGGATTTTTGAAAAATCAACCTTTAACCTTTCGTATGAGTATTCGTAGAGATAATTAAAAAACCGTGAGTGAAAAGAGAGGATATCGCTTGTTTCTTATACCTACCTGATAGGATAGGTTTTTACAGAAATATTTGGTCATTTTACTAGTAGGTCCCCAGTAGACCGATTTTCCTTCCAGGTATCCATGAGGCGCATGTTCAATAACCGCTCTTTAATCTTGCAGAGTATGGAGATTATTGAAATTGGCCAATAGTTAGCAGGATCGGCACGATTGCCCTTTTTGGGTACGGGTTGCACGTTGGCAAGCTTCCAGGACTTGGGCACTAAACCAGCCCTAAATGAGAGGCGATACAAGCGCGTCAATACAGGAGACAACTCGGGCGCACATGCCTTGAGAAGTTTAGATAAATAATTACAATATACTAATTTCAGTGTATTTTTTATACACTGAAATTGGAAGAAATCCCTTTCATTTCTAATGAGAGTTGGGTTACAAATTTAAACTATTTCGTTTAATATTTACACATTCTCTCTCCTTGAATATTTTTTTCTTACTTGCATGCATATGTTTATGTTTACTATTGATAACTTTTCTGTTTTAACAGCTTAGAATAGCGCATTGTTAAATATAACTCATAGTATGTTGTGGAAAATGTCGTAGGTTATACATTCTGCATATAACTTTTTATATTTTAATGTATAACTGTTATTTTTCCCGAATAAAATAAAATAAATAAAATAACGAGCAGCTCTTAACTTACAACTGATGGTATCTACTCATCCGACTCTGAAGAGTTGGGAGAGGAAGTAATAGACTCTTACTGACACACACACACCATTTGCGTTCCAGAGCCGCGGTATCTCTTTCGAACACTCCCACTCTCAGATTTTTTTACAGTCAAAAGTAATTTTGACCAATTACAAGTTCTGACTGTAACATATCAATTACTTAGGCGTGCCATCCCTGAGTCTTCGGACGTTCGACGCCGAACTTTTTATAAGACCCAAAGTGTTGATTAAATTCTTCTTACGAACCTGTTTTTGGGACATGTCAAATAAGTGTCAAAACAAATTTAATTATTGATATGGAATTGTTAGTGTGTGGCTTGTTCAGACACGTTTAGATATATTCAGTGATTAGTTGATAATGTATGTCGTTATTAAAACATTTTGATTGAAAACTTATAAAAATTATAAAGTTAACTATTTAGCTAGAAGGTCTTATTGATGCTTCAACGTGCCAATCCTCCATTACCAATGTCAGATAATGTTTTAAAACAATAAAAAAAAACAATTGGCATTATTAAATAAAATCGTAATAGAATATTAAACTTGTTTCCAATACCACTTCTATATAAAACCTGTTTAGAGTTCCGCTCACGTACCGAGAAAACCCATCACTATGAACGTTATACACTATATTTTACGACACTTAATGCCACTATTAAAGACAACACCAACTTCGTTAGAAACATCGCCATTTGTAGCGAAACACAAAAGAATAATTCAGTCTCATTGAAACTATTTCACAATATCAATAAATATTACTTGCATTACTTTGTAAGAAAAAAGAAAAAAAGATACGATTCAGGTTCGTTTGACATTCGTCTCGGGAGCGACATCTAGATCCACCGATAAAAGCAATTAAGGGCCTTTAAAGGAAGGTAATTGATGGTCACCGTATTATACAGCCTATAAGGGGTAGGTTCGATGACTCGAGAAAAAAAACCTCAATACATACTACCCTTTATTAATTACATTTGAAATACAACTCACACACATAACATTCATTTTTAAGTATCCTGTTGATTAATTAATAAGCACCAGTCCCTCTTTGGCACAACAGAATTAATTTTCACAAACATGTCAACGTCAAATCGATTTTTGGAATGTTGTACTCGCTTTTGCCGATAGATGGGGCGAAAAAAGGTGCAAGCGCAATTGTAGCTTGTTAACATCATTTTTGGTTTTAAAAAAAGTTGTCGTTTAAAATGTGAAACTGGCCGATAATTATTGTTAAATTTGAAAAAAAAAGAGAAACATACGACGGCACCTTAACTGTCAACATGTTTTCTTTTTTTTACTTTTTCAGACACATGTCGTGTCTGTAAGTTAGATAATACGCAATTACGGGCTTTTAAGAGTCTCTTTTAATTACTACTATCAAATGACATTTGTTTAAATAGCAAAAAATGAGCACCTTTGCTACACATGTACGGTGTAGGTCTCTTAACATAGGTCAGTCATAGTTTCGATTTTGTTGTCAATTAATAAAAGGGTATTGTATTTAATATCATTGGAGTGTGGTAATAACTTTTATGGCTAGTTAGTAAGGCTGTAAAGAGATTTAATAATAAAAATGTATAACTGTAAAACTACAAGCTATTATGTTATTGTCTTACGGTTGGATAATAAGATAGAAGATACTTGTATATAAGACATAAGTCAATTTTAAATTGTCTTTAAGTATCAAACTGTCAATGTTAGATGTATTCTAAAGACAATGAATCGAAAAGAAGAATAGAGTGCCAGGATAAAACGACATGCTATCAATAATATCGATGTTGAAAAGAAGACTAGAGAGTCAAGACAAAACGACATGCTATCAATAATATCGATGTTAAAAAGACATAGACCAAAGGCCCTACCACGACATCTTAACGCGATCCATTTTACGACCTAAACTGAACTGTAAAAGAGATGGTGTTATACAGTGTGTATCCCCCTTTCTCACAAGCATGCATGGTAAGGCCCAAGGAATCGAACACAAGGGCCGCGAGATTGTTCGAAAAAGTCCCCGCAGTTCAGGTCCGCAAAGGACAACTGAAAGAACACTGGTGGGTTTTAGTCAGATGAAGCCTGACACTCCGTTTCACTCCACCCAGAGCGTTAAGAGCAGTTATTTGATGAATTCCCAACCTTAAAAAGGGGATGTACATAGGAACTACAAAATCCTGCATCGCGGTATTTAGTGTTGTAATAGAACTCTGCTTCCGCATCTGAAGTTCCGCAAGCTTTTTCACTGCCGTTTCTGGTTCTGCAACCTTTATAACAGAACTTAACAGAAGCATACAACGAGGAGCGTGGGGGTGGGGGGTCCCGCAGACGACTGGATACGACAGAAAAGGCGTGGAGGGGAGGATATTTCATTCTCCGCGTCACCGCGCCTCTTGACGTTTAGCGTAAGCGCGTAAATCTTCTGTTGTTTTTTTCTTATGTTTGATTTGTTACCCACTTGATTAGAAGAAGTACAATAATCCGATATCAACTATCACGCAGATGCCCGGACCAGACACATCACCCGCCTGGTCGGAGGATCCTCCTTTTTTACCTGAGATTTGCAGGATTTTAAACTCTGTTCCTCATCTAAACGACCACGTAACATTTCGGATGCACTTCTAAATTCCATAGATTCAGGTAAAATTACTTTTTCAAGCTAACGCTAACAATGGTTAGTTGTTTTATTCATCTTACTGAAATATCTGATGTTCTAAGCCCGATTTGAATACGTATATATTAGGACTTCTGTACCTAAATTTGGTTATTGACCTCCGATATCAAGATATTGGATTTTACTCGTAAGTTTCCCCAATTAATTGGACAACAGAGGGGTACCACGCGATACATTTGGCGACTTAAACTGAACTTTTAAAGAGATGGAGCTTATAGAGTGTATAGAGTGTGTCTCACGACATATTAACACGCCATGGTAAGGCCCCAGATCTGATACTTAATCAGGAACTCAGAACCTTTAAAACACATGTCCTGACATCCCTCGCTCTTGGGAGGAGCGTGAAGATGTGTCAGACTTACTGACTAAAAACCCACTCCTGTTTCTTCTTTGCCTTCGTCCCAGGGCGCCGGGTTTCACTATCACACTAGGTACCCGTAGCCCCAGAAAGCTTCGACCCTGCTGAGCCCCTACGCTTTGCTGACACTCCTTGAGGCGCGCGTGAAACGTGGGACTTGAATACGAAAAGACTGAGCTGAAAAGCTGTGTAGAATGGTTTAAAAAACTAACTATGGAAGAGGACAAGGAATCGAAAGAAATATCCGGCCAAGTAGGTACGAGTCGGTCGCACGAAGGGTTCTGTAGCATCTGTAGCAAAAAACGGTAAAAAAAAAAGACATTTTTTGTATGGGAGCTCTAATTAATTATTTACTTTATCCTATTTTTTAGTATTTAGTAGTTCTTATAGCAGCAACACTAACTACGTGTTTTTGTTTTGGGTACAGAACCCTAAAAACTATAAATCATAACAAATCATCGATATTTTGTCAGCTACACGTAATTATAATCCCCATCAACGACAAGTTTATGTCATTAGTGAATCGCAAAATATTCAACTTTGCTACTGTTAGTGAAGGGTAAAGACGATAAATATAGATACTAGATACCGATACCAGGTTCTAGAATATCGATTTTCACATGAATTCAAATATGATTGAGATCTTTCGATCCTAATCTTACATGTAATATGGCTATCAGATTGAAAATAAAATCATTTCCTTGTAATTTACTTTTAATCTTCGAATAAAAACGGTTAATTCCCGCTACTGGTGCAAGGTGTATTTTTATTAATATTTTCTTGAGTCATATTGTAGGGCTAATCTTTAAATCTCAATATCTTAATCCCTGGACGGCAGTGATCGATGCTATAACAAATAGGGAGTTATCTGTTTTATGCCTCAACACAAATCCATTGACACTGATAACTTTGCTTATCAATACATGTAGGCGTCATAATCTAGTGCATCGTGGAAAGTCAATATAGGTTACGTAAGTTTATACTCTATATTCGTCGAAACATAAAGTTTTTAGTCAGAAACCTAACACTATACGAGCCAAAAATAACAATACTGCCGACCGAATTTGGATCACGGTGGTCAATCTCAACAGGATTGGCCAAGTATGCAGGAGATATTAGAATGCAGAAGTATCTGCGCAAACACGTACGTAAGAGTAAAGGAACAGAGATTGCACCTAATCTCTGTTCATTAACTCTCATAGTCTGACGGGACGGCAATCCGACAAGATGAGACGAGACAAGACCAACAGTTTTACGTGCTTTCCGAGGCAAAGGGTATGGTACCCCTTTGCCACCAACTTCCTAATTGAAGAACCCAATAGCACTTTTTGCCGATCAGGGAATCGAACCTAGGACCTCACGCTCAGCAGTCGCGCTTGCTACCACGAGACCAACGAGGCAGCCATAAATAATACAGTTACGCTGAATGAAAATGAAACATTAATGCATATCATCAATGCCCATTACATCTAAAATATTTGACGTAATTCAAATCTAAGATAAAAAGATAGTCCATAAGAGAAGTCTCATAAAAATTAATATGATTCCAATTCAAATTTATCTGATCACGAAATCGATTTTATATGAAATCGTGTAACAAGTATTTAAAAATAAAACGCTACGTAAATAACACGAGCTATTTCTCGTTTTGAAATTAAAATGCTTCGAACAAGTGGCGTTTATCTCTTATGTTAATTGGGTACCGAAATGTGGTATCGATCGGTAAATTCTCGGTACCAAATTACATGTACGAATGAAGACAGCAGTAATCAACGTCAGTGATCCGATACCAAAAATACGTTCGTTTCTCAGCTGAGACAGAAAACCACCTGTCAACCTGTCATCACTGACTTGTACTGTGTAATTAGTAATTATTTAAGTACTTGTCACAATAACGTGCTCCACTCATTGAAACACAAGCTGATTCATTTACCAAAGACGTTGACCGATCGGACTAATTTTTTATTTCCTTTTTGAATGCTCAAATATTTTTAGTATCTCAGATACCGGATGCGAGGATTTCATTGACAAGACCACTAAATTTTAACCATATTAGACTGTTACGCCATAACAAAAAATTGGCGACATTAGAGGGACATTTTTTACATCGTTCCAACGAACATCCAATTCAGAACAACGGTTGTTTTATGACCGCATAATAATTAATATTCTTATTACAAATTCAGATACCTTTATAATGAAAACCAAATAATTGACTTTTCAATTTCGTACCATTTAATATCGTTGCATTGGTACCCGTGGTGTAATAAATGGTGATACTAACAAGTCCACTTCTCAGAACGAAGGGGCTTCGCCTTTTTTTTTCTTTTTTTTCTTCGCATCCTCCGTTTTCGGTCACGAATATCTGTTCGAAAGATAAATAGTGGAAGTAGCGTTTATGATGACGTCACTGCTCAAATATTTTTATATCGATACCAGATTTTTAGAAGTAGATAATCCCATCACTATTAGAACAGTAATGATTATTGAACGCGTGTCACTAAAAGAGTTTTGACCAGCTTTAAAACGTGGTACAAAATAGGTATTATCACATCGTTTGTTTGTTCACACGCAATTAGAACCCCTCCCGTATCATTAGCACCGGTGTACGAGGCCGACCTGAGTAAACGGCACCTGTCTCCCTCACACCTACGGAAATAGCTGTGCCGTCTCGCTCTAGCCATTTGATTGAGGATCTCGATTGTCTAGCTGCCGTTTGATTCCGGATTTCTATCAAACGATTGGTGTTGAAAGTTTACTCTGTCTGTTTGTCCATTGGGGCTTGCAACCAATATATCGTTTAGCTATAGACGAGTATCTAATAAAGGTTCATGCTTTGTGCTTTAGTATTGGATTTTCTGAGAATCTGAAGAAATATCTGTTTTATGTTGGAATTACGACACTGGCGAAATCTTGTAGTTTTATTTGTTGTCATGTCAGGTAGAAATCTGAGGTCCAACTTTGAGTCATAGTTTTTTTTTTTATACTCGTCATAATTTTGCACGGATCTCCAGACAGATAAAATCAAGACAAACAGGGTTACTGTCAAATATTTATATACATCTGGACATTCAGAAGTGGACATTTCAGACTGATATGGATAGGTGTATCCAAAGATTGAGCGATAAAAAATTTGGCAACCGTATCTTCTAAACACAAGTACATTTTTGAGGTGATTTTACTGAATTTCAGTTCGAAAACGTAATAATTAAACGATTTAAGTATGATTTTTATTAAGTTATTATAATAATACTCTAGGGAGGTCAATGCCGTCGAGTCGACCGCGGCGAAGGTCAGGATCTGTTGCTGTGAGGATCTGTTCATGGTGCAAACTTGGCCAAAAATGGCCCTTTGAAGGCATAGAGGTTTGGAAGGAGAAAGGGGAGGCTTTTGCTCAGCCTTGAGACACTATACCTATAGGCTAATAGAAAAAAAAATAGTCTTATAAGTGCTCTAACCTTTTATACACCATGAAGTGCTCTAACCTATTATATATATTTATTATACAGCATGTGTCTACATCTCTTACTCAACTTTCTTGGTAGAATTTTCTTTTGGCATAATCAGCACCTTTGTGCTCTTCTATCTGTGTTGTTCTACATGTATTCAGTTAGACTGGAACTTAGGAAAGGGATAGGGAAATGATGAAGAGTTTTGTGTGTAAATAAAAAAATAATGACACTTTTCAGACGCATACATTACATTTATGACCTTAAACAACACTCTTTGATTCCTGCCTCTTTCACACTTTTTTTTATTAAGAATAAGTATATTAAAATCCATCTTCAACCTACCCCCCCCCCCCCCCGCCCCCAATCTCTCCCTCAGCTCGAACCCATCACTTCCTACCTTCTTTCTTGGCCCTTTCTTGTTTCTACTTAAATTTTATTTTTGGTGTACAATAAAAAGTATATCTATACATATATCTTCAAGTAATTATGTGTCTTTGTAACATCATACCTCCATTATTTTAGAACATCCCGAACCTCAGCAGGATTTGCCTTCAAGGAGCTTAAGCGCTCATTAGCAAATGCACCTAGATGTCTAAAGGAGCAGCACAGCACAACAGCTACATCTTCATAAACCCTTACATAACCAAGCTGTTTGAGACAACTAGCGACTCTAAAATTTGATAAAATGTAGTAAAAAAACTTAACAATTGCCAATTAAGCCATCATTTGGAATTAGTGTTCCTCTAAATCCAAGGTTTCTGCAAATGGGTTGCGGATTGTAATGGACTCACCGTGGAACCCTGGAATGCAAAGGGTAAAGAAGGACCAAGAGGGAGTTTTAGTCAGTAAAAGTCTGACAATCTTTCTCCACCCAGAGCGGGAGAAATTATTTGATAATTTCCCATAAATAAAAATAGTAAAATTGTCGATAAATTCAGGACATTTCTACACTCTTAATCACACTAATATTATAAACGCGAAAGTGATTGTGTGTGTAGGTATGTTATTTCTTCACGCTCGAACGGCTGAAAGGATTTCGATGATGTTTGGCATATGAAAAGGCCAGGCAGGTTAGACCATGTCCTGGAAAAGCACATAGGGTAACTTTTAACCTAGTAGTAAATTCCCTTAGGACTATTTTCTAGTCACGCGGGCAAAACCGCAGGCAGAAGCTAGCTATTCTATAAAGCACACCTTCTATAAGATGCATTCAATGTCTTCATCCTATCTTAAACTTCTGCCTTTTATATACCCTTAAAAGAGTATTCTTGAACTATCTGGACGGCTTTTCTCCATAGGACAAACTTTTTGGCATATTGCAACAACATTACGAACTTTCTTTGCGTCTATGCAATATATAGAGACTTATGAAGCATTAACTTTATTAAACCGTCTGCACTAGAATAATTTCTTGGCATCGTCAGTGCAGTGGTAGTCCAGTGGTAATGGCCCCGACTTTGTTGTAGGACGTGGGTTCAAACCCAGCCGCACGCATTACTTTGTGTAATATATTTCATCACCACTGCTCATAAAACACTGAAGCAAACATAGTGAGTCCTAGAACCAAAAATTCGAAGATCTCTCATTCTCTCCATCTCTTTCAGGCTGTACACAAAAGAGTGATTGCAAGAATGTGTCACCGGATTATTGTAAACTGCGTAAGATTATAATTAAAAAAAAAAACTTGCAAATTATTGAACTCTAGTGAAAATATCATTTAGAATAGGTACAATAAAACCCATCAAAATAATATACTTTGCAATCTATCAGTGTTTTTACTGAGAAATATAATACCTATGTATTTTGTAAATTTGCAAGATTTATTGTAAACTTACGAATTCTGATCATTTTGAGAACAGAATCGATGAAGGAACATCCACTAATCACTGAGCCCGCGTGGTGGATTACGGCCTATTCCTTCTCCTCTATAAGAGAGGAGACCCGAGTCCCAGCAGTGGGAACAGTATTAGGCTGATTATGCTTATTATGCTATCATCTATAATATCAGCTACAGTAATATTTATCATCTGTAATACTATTTGAATCCTCATTTTGACAGACACGAGACACTCAAGGAGCTATCACTAATTACCAGATGAACAGCACTAAGATCCATAGCTACACCATCTTTTTTCCTACCTTTGGCTACAAAGCTGCTTACTCCGGTTCGAGACGTACTGTTTACGAGGACCTGAGCCCCATTTCATTACGTGCTACCGGATATCTGTTAGTGTTTGTGCCACTAAGCCTAATGACTGCAATTGGGGATGTTAGGCCGTGATGGCGGCCGTCAGCCTTGCATTTGTGATCCCTTACTGTCTTTAGTGCCTCTGGTTAGTTAATGTTACTGTTATGTACAGCGTGGGTAGGACTTTATGTGCCTGTATTATTATACTAGTCCTTATGTTCAAGCGTTTGAGATATTCTGAAGAATCTATATGAAAAGGGACGAGAGTTCCTCAAGTGCGCAGTTTCGCCACTTGGTACAAAAAATGGAAGACGGAATGTCTAAGAATAAAACTCGCTTTCCAATTAAGTTCAGAATAAGTACAGCTTTTCCCATTAGAAAACGTCCGGATGAATTTCAATAAAGCAAAGGACGATAATTTACAGTTATTATCCTCGGTGACCCCGCAAAACACCCACCGTAGCGCGCCCGTTCCTCGCGCGCTGTCACAAAAAACAACCTAAAACAACCAAAATCTTGTATGGCGAGAAAAAACTTTGCCTGAACCTCCAACGAAAAAACGACCTTACACCACCCACGTTAGAATACATAACACAATGAAAAATATCGAAATAGTTTCGAATGCACACTCCGAAAAAGGAGCTTTATTTCAGAAGCGAGAAAGCCCAAAGTGAATTATGAAAATGACTTCAGAGTTCTCACACACAAGAAGCAACAGTAACGCGTTAAAAATTAGGTTGAAAATACAATGGCGGAGGCCTCGTTTTTTTAAAAAAGGAACGATCTCGTTTGGCGGGCGTACCTGCGTCCGCGCAGACGAGGCCTGTATTTATGGCGCCGGGCTCGTGCACCGTTCGGGAACCGATGCCACGTGGTACATGGTTTCGGTATTAAAAACCTTGTTAGTATAACTGTTAGTTTCCCCTCATTATGGTCTGCTGAATTTGCTCCGTGTCCGTGACCAGTAAAGCCTTAAAAATAGAGATCAGCATGCAGTAATTTGAGGTTTAACTTCCAACGTTTTTTGGTTGGAGTAAAGAACTCGAGGGAAGTTTTTGTATCTGTAACCGCATGCGAATAAAAAACTTGACCATAAAGAACCAACCAGTATGATTCATTGAAAGTTATTGAACATAGTGACTTTTTTAAATGAAAATTTTGAAGGCTGGACGATATTGTACGGATTCCAACCGTGGATTAGATGTTAATTCAGAATCCAGTCTAAACCGGATACGGTTATATTTACATTTATCATTCTGAATACTGCGCTCCTAAACGCAAATCGTTGATGTGGTTCAAAAAGTCACATGTGCCGCATGCCTGACAAGCTGTGAGACCATAAAACACGGGATTGATGCCCACACAGCAACATGGGACTGCGGCAGATCATGAGGGAGATGGTGAGACGACCTAGATGTCACAAAACTGTCTTCCTTAACAATTGAAAAAAATCGTTGGAAGGAATGGAAGGAGGCCTTTGCCAACAAATAATAATCATTCTGAATCAAAATCCTTAGAGAAAATACCAGAAAACTATCCCTTAAACTACACATACAACTTTTAATTCCCAACAGATTTCTGTTGGTTTTAAATGGCGGGCCATTTAAAACCAACACGAACGAAATAAAAGTAAACGAACACCCAGACAAAACCATTCGTAGCAAAAAACAGAAGGACAGGAAACTTGGTCAATTTGTAAATGATTTATTGACTCAGACGGGCACACGGTTCTAAGTAAATTATCTTGCTAATTGACTGTTAATATTTCTTTAATGATCAAGGCTGGCTGCTTGGTTACTGGATTATTGACCTTACCATTTTCTGCTTTTATGAAGTTATGCCAGCGATTTTACTCGCGTGAAAGTAAAAATTTGTTCTAAGAGAACATACTCTCGGGATATAAACTAGGAATGATGTTTGAACGCGAAGAAGTAACAAACATATACCTATATACATATACATACACATAAATATAAACTATCAGATGTATATGGTTATGGCCATTACCAATGGTTCTCATGTTGCAGTAACTGCATTAGGTCAGAATGGCAGTAAAAGCCATGTAAGGTGTTTGTATTTTAATATATTTATTTCCATTGGTCAATGTTAGTACAACTAATATATCTGCTCATGTCATCCTATTTTTACTGTGTGTGTTAAACACACAAAAATAAACTATTATTATTATTATTCAGCACCTGACCATATTATGACTGCTGATTTGGACTTGCAGAAAAAGATTTCAGGATTTAAGAGGGTGTATTCAGAAAAAAAGTGAGCGTCCGAAGTAGATGTAAAATATTTCACTGTTTTGATTATTCCTGATCGAAAATAATGAAGATGACTCTACAAATTTACTCCACTTGAAAACAATATTTTATTTGACAAAGGTGCAACATCAACAACACAAATTAAACTGAAGAACTTTACCAAAAATATATTCCAGTCCAGTCCCAAACTAATGACCTCCACTTGTCTTTATCCCATCAATAGAATCAGAATCAATGCCCACATCTCAACAGGAGATTTCCCGTGATTTGCCCACAATAGTGAAATAACACCACAAAGACACCGGATGGACACACTCCGTTTTGTTTACCTTTATTTGTGACAAAATAATGCACAAAAAAGACGATGGGGCGATAAGGAAGCGTAAAATTTAAAAGATGAAACGATTTGATCGTTATCTAACAGTTTTTTGTCAAGGTGTATGTGAATTTCGGTCCGGTTTTGAATTAAGCATAATTATAAGCAGGTGGTATCACGTACTAGTTACTAACATCATTCCCTAGCCTGTTCCCAACTATCTTGAGGTCGCCTTTCAGTCTAACCAGATGCGGCTGAATACCGGTGTTTTACAAGGAGTTACTGTCTATCAAACCTCCACAATCCTGTTACATGGCAACACGGATAGGACAGTTCTTTGGATATATTGGACAGGCTTTCAGACGATCAATAACGACAATCAAAGATCTACGAATGACAACTAGTTATTTACTAGTAACTACCCAAGAAGTAAAATGAAGTTGGACAATGAATAGATTGTCATTTAAGATGAAAGCAATGATTTGGAAAATAAAAGAAGCGAAGACATGACTCAGCTTTTAAAAACTTCCCACAAATCAAACAATGAAACAGACTGAGACTTTCCACAAATACAAACAAAACCTGCGAAACTCAAAGCCGCAAACGCAGGTAAAATAAATCAAAACAATAATTTCATAAGCATTTGACAAAACCCACTATCTGTATCAAGTCAAGCGCCCGAAATCCCAAGTGCCCAAATATTATGCTTTTGAAAAGATACGGAATGGGCAGACGTGGAGATAAGGCTATAGTTTGTCACCGGCAACTCTGGCACTATCTTAATCCCCAACTTAAGTTTTGGGAACCATCAGATATGGCCACAAAAAGTTTTTGGGAAATATGATAAAGGAAGCTTGAGGTGAGATGAAATATTTGTATGATTTGGGTTTTTCGGACGATGAAATTGGAGAAGGATAGAAGATGGGTGTAAAGTTGACAGTATTTCAAAGTTGAAATGAGGATTAAATTAGAAGTCAGTACTGTTGCTGCAGTGGTTGAAAGATTGGCTTCTGCGCTGCGTCTCGTATGTGAGATTACATGTTCGTGAACGCACCCACAATATAAGAGTAACTCCTAGTGTGGGACAAAGTTTAAAAATGTAGTTGTCTAAAGAGCCTATTACACTACTCGATATTCAGACAGTCTTAGTTTATGTATATCTATGTATCTCATCGTTCTGTTTCATTCCTTCACACGACATTGGCGTAAGTGGACTAAGACTGTCTGAATATCGAGTGGTGTAATAGGCCCTTTAGTTAAATGAAAGACTGTTTGAGTATGGTTAGTAATGTTAGCAGTCCTCATAAAGAATCTCAGAATATAAATCCAGAGTCGCGACTCATAAAAAACAATGTTCAAGTATTGAACCCAGCCCTCAGTCGCCGAGTGTTTCAAGTGGCAGTTTCAGTACTTTCAGTAATTTCACTAACAGCACACTCCAAGCCACTTGAGGTTTTGCTCAGAGTAGAGAACAAAAAAATATAACTCTTGAAGAAGTGGAAATTAATCTTAAAAACCTTAAGAAATAAAGAGATGCATTTACAAACTGGGAGCTGAATGGAGTGTAACTTCAACTCTGGCGTTTGATTCTGTCGCATTGCAGCTAGTTTTTATGTAGGAAAAATGTTATTGCTATACGTTTTATCATATGGAATTAAAGCCCCAGCTAAAGCAACAGGGCTGCGAGATCGATCGAAAGAGTCACCAGAGCCCTAAAGAAAGACGGGTGGGTATAAATCAGTAAAAGCCTAACAATCTCGCAACACAAAGAGCTTGAGAAGTTATTTGGTGACTTCTTATCCCAAAAACAAAAACTACAGCAATTTATCGCATCTTCAATTTAAACTCTATGAAATGCTCTATACGTAGTTGAATATGAATCTAACTATATCAGAAAAGTTCGTGTATCTCGCTTACCTTTTTCGAAATTATTTTATTTTTTTAAATATAAACTAGTGCTTGACTGCGATCGCAGCTGATGGTAAGCAATGATCCAATCGTTGATGGTGAAGCCGTGATTTGAAGTTTATTAAGAGCCTAATCACTCTTAGCCTTAAAGACACCGTAATTATAACCCCTTTCCTTAAAGATCCTTTATGATGGAGATGGATCGAACAGAGACATCAGCAGCTTAAAGAATTTGTGATGTAGCAATCTCAATTATACTCAGTCCAATACATAGTAGAATATTATATCATTCAGTTTATCATGGTATATCCTTCAAGGACTACTAAAACAAGATAATCAGACATTATCCTTTCGGCATTCGTCTTCAGACCACCATAACTCGATTATTCAGTAACCTGATAGATTATCAATCATCGTGAATCGTGTGGTGCATTCCTGGTGTCCATTGCATCGAAATTACGTCGGCAACCGCCGTGGAGGCGCCACCATCGCCCTAAAAGCATTTATTAAAGCATGTTCAGAATTTATTATAATATTATGTAAGGACTAATATGTGGGATGCATATTGTACACGATTTTGATATGTACTTATAAGGATTTAAATGCAGTTGTAACCATTTACGGACGGGTGTAAATGTTAACTTGTGAAATTATTTTAATGTGATAAACAGGACGTAAGTAGGCGTTATGGTCATGTTGCTGGTATATATTAAACATTACTGCTGAAACGATTGAAAGATTAACTGTGGCTCTAGAACGCAAAGAGAAAATGAAGGAACATAGGTGGGTTTTTCGCTGTAGTGACTTGCTTGTTTCCTCTTGTCGGCGGCTGTCAATATAACAATGTGTGTCCAACATTTGAATGTTGTTTGTTTGTTGGTGTTATGTGTAATCACGACACTTAGTTACTTGAATAAATAAATTATAGTCAAATATGACACGCCCGCTCGCTCCACGCTAAAGCGAAAGAAATAATTTAATGGTTTACTACCTAAAAAAAAATATTGCTAGGACACATCCACACATCCTTTTTAAGATAGATGTTACATATATAAATGTCTGAACAGCGTCTTTGATTCACACGTTTTCATTCTGACAATAAAATAAAGCTACAGTTTAAACAGAGCTTATCAAGATCTTAAGTTAAGTAGTCACCTCTAAATAGTTTCTAGGTCAACAACCTCGGATTTTATTGCATCAGTTGATAAAGCTTCTCCGGACAAACAGATGTTAATAATACTTTCTTCTTACGCAACCTTGAAAGGAAAATCGTATAAAAGGAATTGAAATTAATTTTTTCAGTAACATTCATACAGAGTAAACAAAAAAACAAAACCGAATTTCCAACTCCACCCTACTATTATTCTACGAACAAAAAAAAAACTTACACAAAACGGTTCACGCCAAAACAATTAACAGAAAAAACCATAGAACCGTCCCTTGTCCAATTATTGTAAGGAAAACTTTGTCAATAAAAGGGAAACCTATAAATTCCTACCAAAACAGTGTTGCCAGCGGACAAAACAAACAGAATGAATTACGTACGTATGCTATGTATATAAAAAGAGGGACTGTTGTCTGTTCGTTAGGGTGCATGACTCGCGAACGGATACCATTGACAAGGAAATGAGTTGAAGGTTTGGATGTGGTTCTTGAAAAGCTGATGGGATAAGTGATTTTGATGTGGACTTAACTTGGCTTCAGAAAAAAATTTAAGCTGAGAAATCAAGAATAATTGGCGATTAAATAAAACAAACACGTAGAGTTGTTTACAATAATTAGTCATGATTATATAGAGGTGTTAAAATAAAGTATAGAATGCAAACATTGAAAAAAAAACAAAGCGAAGTTGTTGCCATGCAGTCGGATTTTAGAAAGCTCTTTTACTCAAACAAAGCCAAAATGCCTAATTTACTTTAAAAAAAAATAATTTAGGCATTTGGGAAAGCAACTTTATTTTATACTATGTTTATATGCGCAAAGTACTCCTAAACCAGGCAACGGATTTTAATGCTGTTTTCGCTAAAAGTAACAGTGATAGATGAGGAAGATTTATGTATAATTAATTTGCTCCCGTGCGAAGTCGGAGTGAACCGCTAGTATAGGACATATTTAATGGCTACTGAAGAACCAGGATGCCTCGACTTTGTTTCAGGTTATGCCCAACTTAACAAAGAATTTTTACCACAGCATCCGATTATACTATCTTGTTCTATTCCACTTGCTAGATCCATCCACGCAATAATTAAAAATTGCGTCTGCTCCGAATTGATTTCTTCTTATATTTTTATCATGTGCCATATCCATTCCGATTCACGGATCTTCTTCCATGGAATGACTGACTATTATAACATAAGTAAATACATACATAAGTTGTGCAAGTCATAGTTAACCTGTATATTTAATGTGTCAGGAATTCAGTTCATCTCCTTGATGGTACAGCTATATATGGGTGAAGGAGTCACGGCTTGGCTTACACTGATGACGTCATGATGGGCTGCACGATTTACTTAGAAGAAATTTGATATAGGGATTTTTTTCGGTGGGAAAATCATCTTATGACATCCCTCGCTCTTGGGCGGAGCGAGAGATAGTGTCAGACTTTTACTGACTAAAAACCCACTCCTGTTGCCTTTCGTACCAGGGCCGAGTCTTCCTTTCAGAATCAGACCCTAGTAGGCTTGGCCCTAGTAGGTTTCGACCCTACTGAGCCACCACAGTTGCTGACCTTCTCCTTAAGGCGCGCGTGGAACAACAGTCCATATTGTACTCAAAAGTACTATATTATTATTCAGAAGGTTGCGTGTTCAGATCACGTCGGGGTCACCAGTTTGGAGGTATGCGGAACAGAGAGTAAAGTCCCGCAAACCTCCGTTGAAAAGGGAGGATCCTCCGGCTAGACGGGGTGTTATGTCTGATGGGCAACTGCCCGATAGATGATTTCTGGCCGTTCTATATGTTCGCGCAGAGAACTTTGACTGCGCGATGCAGGATTAGTTCTTATGTAACGCCATAGATGTCGCTACAAGTAAAATAATATCGATGCTCCAAATAGCTAGCGAAATTCAAATCCAAATTAAATGAATTCATGTAACAGCCATTCATTAGGGTAAGACGAACTGAGAGGGTTATATTTATGACTTTAATAATTAAAATTCCGTAAATAAATTCGTGTATACGGCTGCCAATCATTTTTTAATCAACAAACAACTTGACAATGACTGGCCTGTTGGTTTAGTGGTTAGTGGCCCTGACTGCTATGCCGGAGGTTGTGGGTTCGATTCCCAACCAGGACAAATGTTTGTGTGATGAGCACGATCATTTGTTCTGGATCTGGAGGTAATTTATGTATAATATGTATGTATTTAGAAATATATAAGTATGCTTAATAGTTTTCTAGTACTCAAAACACAAGCTCTGCTTAGCTTGAGACTAGAGGGCGTTGTGTGATAATAGTAAAAAAAAAAATACCTGCAAAATGCCAAAAACTTAAGAAAAGGATGGATATTTTAGATGTCGTCATTCAATAGATGATGTAGAAATTATTTCAGAATCCAATTGTTTTCATTAACATTGGACCAGATTGAAAAGAATCCCACAATTTAATTCCACCAAGTCCGTTTTAAAATTGGACCACTAGACGTACGGCGGCGTTGCGACATCGGTACATGGTGGACATACCACCCATACGTACAAAGCGAGAACACATTCATTATGCCTAAGGAGTGGAATTCCCTGCCGGAGTCTGTATTTCCTGATAGCTAGAACCTATATAGGGGTCTTTAAGTCAAGCATGAATAGGTTATTACTAGGCAAGCATGCTTCATCGTTTTACATCGTGTTCATCGCAGAACGGATGGCCGGTGGGGCCGAAAGCTTCTGGAATGGCGACCATGTACCGGAAAACATAGCATTGGAAGGCCTCCTACAAGGTGGACCGATGACTTGGTAACGGTTGCGGGAGTCCGATGGGTGCGAGACGCACAGGACCGTTCATTGTGGCGACACTTGGGGAGGCCTATGTTCAGCAGTGGACTTCTTTCGGCTAAATGATGATCATGATGATGCTTCATCGTTGGCATATCATCGCTTACCATCAGGTGAGATAGTGGAAAAACGCCAGCCTATACATAATAAATAAAAAAAAACCGATGACAAAAACATTACGTACAATGACTAATGGACTTCCCTCGTTACCACGAATTTTCCAATCAAGAACAAAGTTCCTCACTATTATTTTAAAAAATCATGTAAGACCGGAAATATCATAGAAAAGAGTTCTCGGTCCCTGTCGTCCGATCTATTACAGGTAGCGAGGGCCGTCCACAGCTCAAACAGAGGAAATTCCTCCACAATGTACAGTCAACAGCGTTGTTTGCTGACGCTACCGGTGTTGCCCACACGCATGTTTGCGCCGTCACCCGCCGCCTGTGAGCAAATATTCTTTTCTCTGGATTTTTGGGGTAGGGTCAGCGGAAAAGGTTATTGGTTATAAATCGGGCGGGAATGACGGGATAGGAGGAAGTTGATACAGATTATTTATTGGAGATAAGAAAATGGCTTGAGAACACATTAATTGAGTGCACAGCTAAGAAGTAAAACTCCCTGCCGGTGTCTTTATTTCCTGATAACTACAACTGTGGAGGTCTTTTAAGTCTAGAGGGAATAGGTTAGTTCTAGGCATGCGTGCTCCATCGTCGACCACATCGTCACTTTCAATCAGGTGAGATAGTGATCAAGCGCGATCCTATAAATAAAGACTTAACCATATGATTTTGACCATATTATTATGGGTCATGTATTTTTTTTTTTTTTAAAACTGCTTCCCATCGGCGTTTTAACAGGGCGTAACAGACGCTTCCACCGTTACGTAATTCTGACACTTTCAGCTTTCATAACAAGGTCCTTTATTGTATAAATACAATTCGGTGTACAGTTTATCGAGACGAATCCTTTAAGGGCGTAACTGTTACTCCGAGTATAGCGTGTCACACTTATATTTACTCCTGCATCGTGAGTACGTTCAAAAACATGTAAACTCACATACACAACACTTTTAGACCCGGAACAGCCATACACGTATTTGTTCCGTGCGAAAATAAAACTTGTGACAAGCAATGCAGCCGCAAATCATTCAACCACTGCGCCAACCGGTCGTCATTTGGTTACGTAATACTAATGAACTCTTTTTGTTTAAGTTATTATTTATCAGTGGGCAATAAATAATGTTATTTATTTAGGTATTATCGGTATACCAACAGCAGTAGGTGACTACGTGCTAAGCTATTTCTATGGAACAGTACTCAAGTATGATAACTGGTATGTATGCCTAATACAGGTATACACGACTTACACACTTGACTTCAACTTATGTACAATAACATTCATTTTCTACGACAAAAACACAAAAAAAAAAGAAATAAAAACAATAATAAAAAAAAGAATAGTCTCACACAAATAACATTCAATTGGTTAGATTAAAGCCGATATTAGTAATTTAAATGATTACGATATAAATATATTATATTGCTTGTCATAAAAAACCCCATATATTAATCTGTACTCTAATATAAAAAAGTATATTCAATCAAAAAACCCGGCCTGATAAAAACTACTAAAAAAATACCAATATTGACTACTGTTTCTGCTATCGCTACATGCGCGTGCGCCGCCCGTGTGTGCATCACGCATAACTTTTATTTTCCATGTTAGTGGACCTGTTAGTCGCCTTGTTAGTTGTTAGTCCAACCGTCTGTACTTACAGAGTTTCTTGTTATTAGATGTTAGACCTCCTCTTAGAAATACGATTAATTAGCGTTAATTACTAAGTAATGTAAGGTGATACGTTTAAAATATTTTGTTCTTATACTGTTTGTACTATATAATTAATTTAACGTAGTCGGCAAAAAATAAGGGTTGTCTCATAGTTAGCAAATAAAAATAATGGAATTTTCAAAAAAAAAAATATATTTTAAATAATGTTGTGTTGATTTATTTAGAGATTCATAAAATAATCAAACTATTTTATGAATGGTTATGGTTTTCCATATAATTTTTTTTTAAAGTGCTAGAAACACAATACATACAATAATATTAAAATCGTATTTCTAAATTAATTTGTTAATAATGTACTTCTAATATTGTTATCGTATTGGGATTTTATTAATCTCAGTTACTTAAACAATTTTTTTCTATACCAAGAATACAATTGCAGTTTTATATTTCTCACAAGAAAAGAAACCCACAACACTTAAAAATCAAATTAAAAATAATTTTAACCACAACGCAACTACGGGATACAAACTCACGTAAACCACACCTAAGTGATAATTTATCACCTCAGTATAAAATCACGAGTTTCCTCCATACATTGCTTGAGTAAGAAGGTGTGTAAATAAAATCGTGAGTTTCGAGTTTCAATGGTAACCCCGTTCGTGGGTGGTCTTTTAACAGAGAATCTACTATATGGGAGCGATAACTAACCACGGGATTCCCTCTTACAATAGGGGAGTCAGTAGAGATGAAAAAATCCTTAAATTGGACTTAAAATATGACACGAGACAGTTCAGAGTGGTAAATTATGTATTTTTAAGGCGTTATTTGGAGTTTTAGGACAGGTTTATTAGACATTTCTTGTTCTGAGAATTTGGTCTAAAAAACAAAAAAAAATTATAGCTCATTTTATGTTAAATCGTCACGTACCGTATCCACTAATAAGGATGTCAACACGCGCCTAACTAACCCCAAAAAATATCAATACTGAAATCATCCCTAATATTTTGAACCCTCAACCGCACGCCCCAACTATTAGTGCGGTATTATCCGCAACTGGCAGTACTAATCGCTCATTAACAGGTTCCGGCCACGCTCCGAATGGGGTCCACTTATACCCCATGTCAGATTTTTTCCCATCGGTTAGTTACGGGTTAGTATAACTGCTGTACTGTTTCTGTTAAGTGTGCGAATATGTATGGGAAATGCGAGCTGCGCTTTAGCGATTATTATAAAAAAAAATGGTTGATCTACTAAAATAAGGGGCTTAGGGGCTTATATTAAATTTTATTTTAAGTTGGCTAAAAGTATTATTTTTTCTTTTATCTTTTTTTTTTTCATTTTTAATATTTTTGTTTGATTAGATTTTTTTTCTTACGATAAAGGTTCTATGAAGACATAAAACTTTTTGAATAATACTGGACAAATCTATTTGTCACAAAAAAAAAGAATTCTTTATTCAAATTGGAACATAAAACCAGCATAATAATTTGTTACAAAACACTGGCCGCAATGGCATAAAATTCATCCGAAACAATTAAAAATCGAACTTGCGTTCCATTTTCGAATTCCTCACGACGATTGGCCGTACAGTGATTCTCGGGGTTGTAATGGGTTATATTATATGGAACGAGCTTTTTTACAACTAAACCGATGGTACGCCAGAACTGGTTTCGATTCCTTTTACGTCCGTTTCATTTTTATTGTGCTTAGTTCGGGTTTTATTTCATATTACTTATTATATTACGACACGTTTTTTCAAAACTTTTGTTTTATTTGTGAAGTATTTCTTAAGTTTTTTATTACATGCTGAACGAAAAAGAAGAACGTCATGGTACTTACCGTGGTAACGACTGAACTTTACACAGCCGCAGGAACAAAACTAAGGTTACAGGTTTTCAAAATACACATATGTATGTAGTTCGCTGTTCCCGAGCAAGGCTATAGAAACAATAAGTCATAAAAGAATTTCCACAGCGAAAGAGTGGTCATAATGAGTTCCCCAATACGCAGCCTCTCGACCTAATGGACCTGACCGAGGTCGAGTAGAAAGAAAAAAATATATATTTAAAAGCTATGGCAGTCCGCCGTAAAATTAAAAAGACAAATTATTGGACGTCTTCGTGGAAGCCAGCCTTTGTTATCTCACAAGTGTTTTTCAAGAGTTCTGTTTATCTTCCACCCTGCTCGCTCTCACAAAAACCACATCGATTCATCTCTGTCCGTCTTGTTAGTGCGAAGGGCGTTTTAACAGGGCGTAACAGACGCTTCCACCGTTACGTAATTCTGACACTTTCAGCTTTCATAACAAGGTCCTTTATTGTATAAATACAATTCGGTGTACAGTTTATCGAGACGAATCCTTTAAGGGCGTAACTGTTACTCCGAGTATAGCGTGATATCGATTTATGGTGCACGGAATAAGCGCTCATTTAGCATAATTGGCGCCTGTTTGATACCTTGTTCGTTTCGACACGGTTAATTTTTTCTGTAGCTTGACTGCGCATCGTCTAAACGAGTATGGATCAAATTGCGTTACGGTAAGGTTTCTTTTGCGTTTATAAGTTGGTTTTGAATTTTAGGAGCATTAACATAATGATCATCGTTCGTGTTTGATGGAGCAGGTGTTGTGTATATCGGTTTATTCTCGGTTTTTATTATAAAAATCTCGTTTATATTATAAAAACCAATCGTATCTCGCATGTTTATGAGACTACGTTCGGTTTCGGATAAAGATTGTTAATTAATACAGAATTCTGAGGTATAGTTTTCGATAAGTTTACATTTAGTTTTATCGTTGTAGGTTCGCAGATAAGTAATGAGGTGTAAAACGTATAGTATACGTAGTGTAATTTAATGCCTCTATGTCATATCAACTCTGTATAAGTATAAGTAGAGTTCGTGTAGATAAAAAAATTACCTACGAATTAAAATGAAATATATTTATAAACGAGCATCAGTCAATCAAAGATCTCGGCATCGACACGTACATCTGTGAAAGTACTTATATATCTCATAGACATTTATTAATCGTTCCAATTAATCTTCGTTGCCGAAACTTCAACTGTTAAAAGTACTAAGCTACAAGCGACCATTTGAACTCTTCAGTACAGTTTACATAAATAAAAATCACATTTATCGAGAATGTGAGTTTATGAGATGACATTTTAGATGTTCACAGATTATTTTTTACACAATTATGTAGAAAGTTGGGACCCTGCTGAGAATTTTGATAAAACGCATTTCCATGGTCATTATGGTGTATCAGAATATTAGCCAGTATTTTAAGGTTTTTATTTTGATTTAAATCGGCATATCGACTTATTATCATTCATACAAATTACAATATTGGAGAAAAAATAATTAACATAAAGCTAACTTTAAACTTACAAAACAAATACGCTAAAATTTCTCGTAAACAACAACTCAAAACATTAGTATCATAGTAAAATAAAGTGCAAAAGTGCCCTTTGCGAAGTATTTACATAGTAAATTAATTCGTTTTCAATTTATGCACAACAGAACCGTCCAGCTGGTAATGGCATGTGATTGTCAATGGCTATTAAATGCTAAGTGCGTCAGCCAGTCAGACAGCCAGTGCGTCAGCCTCACTATTGTAAAAAAAATCATTTGATAACCCTAATACGAAGCTGCAGCTTTAGTTTTTTTGCATGAAAAAAAAGCTACTATTGCTACTAAACTTACAGAAAAAGTTTTGAGTCAACCGGCGCCAATTCTTCTTTACTCGTTCAGGCACGAACAGTGTATATTATATTAAGAGCTCTTGCAGAAGTTGTACCTTGTCAAGGCAAGATTTTAGCGGGACTGAGTGCCCCAGGACTTGCAGAATCGCTCCTGGAGGTTTTCAGATACACATTTGTTTGTTGATCTGTTTTTATCTGATCGCCAAATTTTATTAAATTTCACTTTATTTGTCTATATCACATAATTGCAGGAGTTGATTAGGCATGCAAGAGTTTCCTTGCTACTGTCACATCGCTTCCTCCTCCTCTTCTCTCCTCTTTGGACCTCAACATCTTCACAATGACCAAATTTCTTTCCCTACATTACATATTTACGATGCTGTTAATGTGGTTTTTCTTTGCAAAGTGTTTTTCTACGTCATACAATAACAATAGGCAAATGCGAGATTAACTCTAAACACAATATAATTATTATACTTAATTGAACTTTTATTTTCAAAATTACAAATACCTATATCAGAAATGGATTTTATTTAGAACTTATCCTAAACTTATCTTTGGTACTACCTAGTCAAGTTGAAAAGTCAAGTCGATGGCCCTAAAAATTTCGTAAAAAAAATATGGATGTATTTACTATTCATAAATTATCTTGGTTAAGAGTGAGTCTATGAATGAGCCGTTTGTTTTCTATCTCGTTCACATAAAAATGTGAAAATGTACGATAATATTGAATGAGTTCATGGGTGACATATTTAAAGAGCCCTTGTATAGAATAACGAATCTTTTGACTTTACCGAACGCTCTCTCCATACTTTGTTATCTTTTGATAAGTCGTTAATTTTAATTGTTTTTTTTTTAATCGAAGATAGATGGAATAATCTTAAAATAGCTGCTAATTGTTACAACAGCTAAAGGCTGTTTATTGAACACTTTATACTCCTAAACGCGAAATTAGTTCTGTTGACTGATTTCAACATTATTAATTTTTTATCGTTTAAATATTTTTTTAAATCATGAAGTTTTTCTAGCCATTAAAATCGCTCTAACACAATTTCAACATACACATTAGCAAGCGCTTACTAATGTGCCTACTTAGACGAAGATTTATAGCCTAGAAGACCAGTGTTATCACAAATGAGCACCCATCCAATTATTTTAAAACGCCTCATCTGCCATTACACTGAAAACTTATGCAAGGTAGACTAGTTTGAGTCTAGAATAAAAACAGAAAGTTGTTAAAGGAATATTCGAACAACCAATATTATTAGTATTATAAGACTTTTAAGACGCTTAAAAAAATAAGAAAAACGGCTACAAACTAAAAACACGACGAAAAGAATCATTCCATTTCTAAACCAAGAGACGTAATACTAATAACAACAGAAATAAAGGATCCAGTGTACACAGATCCCTGTAGAGTTAAAGAGACATCTCTTTAGTAGTACAATAGTAAAGGGGCGAAGCAGGACGGGGGAGGTCAAACTATCTGGCCGGTACAAGTATGATATTCGAGAAACAAACAAAAGAAGACAGATAACATTTGTTCGAGACTATGAGTCAACGGGTCGGGTCGACTATTTACACGGCGCGGGAAATTCATGTTCGAAATTTGAAATTGTTTCGTACAAATGGCCAGTGATTCCAGTGAATACGGGATTCTGTGGCCGTCGCGTTCCACTGAAATGTAAAAAAAATGCAAAAAAAAAAGTGCGCGACCGAAATGGAACGTGTTTTTTATTACATACAATTTTTCTTGTACGCTTTTTCGACAGCGAATGTTAAATTCGTTAGTGTGAATTAATGCGTAACGTTAATTTAGCAATTGATATAATCGCAAGCAACCTGCAACCCCTTGTTCCCTCGTAATAAAAAGCTTAAAAGGGTCTTACAAACGAGACCTATATTTAACCGTGAATAAAACGCGACACTTTATGTAGTGTTATAAAAGCTGATAGTAGACAACCGTGCATATATTCGACATATTTTAAACTTAACATTCCTTTTTATTGCGTTTACAGAACATTTCGTAACTTTCGACCATCCCAGTACGCCATTTTGAACTGAGAAATGTGTGATAACGTCGGCATTTGGACGTAAAAATGCCACTGTTATGTCTGACGACACCCAAAACGTGTAAGCTTGAAGATTACTCACAGGAGCTAATATTTGAGGAATCCTTGCCCTGCTAAGCCGGCTTGCTCATAAACGTATTTAGATAAAACCTTTGTTTTGTCACATTAAACGAGCTTTCTTTTTCCCTATTTTCACTGGCAACACTGACACTAACAAAAATAAAAACATCCGTTAAATTACATTGTAGAATTCTTAGCAAGTATTCGAAATTCGAACACTAAATACCGTGCGGAGATAAATTATTAAAATAATCATCATTCTGTAATCGATTCGACACGTTATCGATATAGATGTATCAAACGAGAATCAATATGTATAACGATGCTGCAGTTCTAGATCTTGTATCCTTGAATTTTAAAATAGAGAAAGCTGACTAGCCAAGTTCCTTCCGTCTATCGGGCATAAATCAGACTTGATTTATGCTGCGTTTTAGATGAAGTGATGATTCAAGATGTAAACAACGGGATTTTCAACTAACAGCGTCGATATTGCGCATCACCTTTGACATTCCGAATCTGAATGATCGTTTAGCGCTGTGGAGTACGTATTTTTTTTTTTGGTGGTGTAGTTACTTTAAAATCAGATAAAAAAAAGATCCCTTACCTGAAGTAAGACATGTCCATTAACATAAGTAAGACACAAAATTCTTAAATTACCAACAAAAAAAAACCTACTTAAAAACCTCTATGAATATACATGAATCCATTGTTCCCATGAATATTCAATGTTACCACAATCTTAAATTAGCTGTCAAATAAATTTCCAAATAGTAGAAAACATAGTAATTAAACGGATTTAGTTTTCATTGTAAAATAAACAGTAATTGGTTAGGGTATTTAAAAATCCCTACGGCGTCTGTGGAGCGACGACTGCGCTTGGGCGAGGATAATTAAACATCCCGAAATAACTATAGTACGCATAATTGACTAGCCTGGGCGATTTATGTGAGCGTAAAGTAACACCGACTAATGCTCCCGCGCATACGGTATCTAAAGGCAAGGTTACACAGTGTAAGCTAAAAAATAAGCCCTAAAAGAACCCTATGGGCTCTAGACAATACTGACAGTCGAATTAAATCGATTTTTACTTTGATACTAGAATGTTTATTATATAATACTAAAACTGTTTAGAACTGGCATGGAACTGTAATACGAAAATGTTTAGAATGTAGGCAACACCAAAATGTTTGGTTCTCGAATGGAACTGTAGTACCAGAAGGGCCGATGCCCGAAAATGAAACCCGTAGTCCTAGAACGCAAATGGCAACTGAAGGACACAGGTGAATTTTTAGTCAGTAAAAGTCTGACACTCCATCTCGCGCTACCCAGTCCGGGAGAAGTGATTTGATGATATCCCACCTTAAAAAAGAACCAAAATGTTTTAAACCACGCGACATTTGAGTAACGCATGTCAAACGAATACATTTTAGACTTTCCGCAATCGTTATCGCTGATATAACTTACTGCAATGCTTCTACCGCACCGTGTGACTGTATCGTCATACTGTCATATGCATGACGGTCAGCACCTCGCATTCGACTTACCACAACATTATTTTCTTTTAATTTACTTGCCTTCACCAACCACTCCTCGTGAAAGCTGCCAGGAGTCCTGGTACATAGCTATAACTTGCTAGAATCCAGCTACTCTAATCGTGTGACCGATAATTGTGAGAAGCTATTGGCAGTAGCTGTCTATTAAAATACAATAATTTTTATTGTACACCAAAATTACACAACACTTTTACACGAACTCAAATCACAGGTCATCAGTCCGTACCGTGTAACCAGGCCTTTAGATAAGGGACTTATTGGCCACATATTAGGCACACGACGAGACGTTACAATTTCTCGGTATGATGAATTGAAATAGTTGAGAAAGATCTAGTGATAGTCCGAGGCGTTATTGAACTGAGCGATGTCGCCGAGTATTTAAATCTGTCTGGGGCATATTTGTGAGATGTCTTGCTACAACAACAGCTCTTTTCCGAATATTTATGGCCTTAAAATAAAGCCATAGAATAACTAGAACTTTACAAATATTACGGGAAAATTTAACCGCCCCATAAATTTTCGATAAGGTCCATTTCAACGACGAATTTTTTAGTTCTTTCTCCATGCTATGGTGCATACCGGAGATATAACAGCCGGCATGCTCAAAATACCATCCCAAATCATCCATATGTACACACTTGGAATGATTTTATGGAGCGAAATGTTTTATTATCTGTTTTTTCCAAGCAGGGGGCGCGTTTGTACACCCGTATACGGTTCTCAAATGACTTCCATATACAGTTTCTTAGATTTATTAGCTCGAATTAGACTTATCTGAGTCTAGATCTTTCTTTTGAAGCAAGAAAACGAACTTTGACATTTAGAATCTTGGTAATAGAAGGAAAGATGCTTTCGGAGAAAAGGAATATGAAGTCATTTGGTCAGACATGTGTTCAGTATTCTGTTTGAATCACCTCAAATAAAACTGACAAAATGACGTAAATACGAGGGAAAAAAAGTACGCAATCACAATAAATACATTCACAAAATAGTATCGAATCGTTAAACTTTATAACGATTGTAAAAGTAAATTAGCAGAACAGTTTATTTATATTAATCGTATGTTTTTCGGAAGTAAGCGCTGACTTGATTATCTGTCTAACAAATCGATTTTACGTCTTAATCGAAGCTAAAATTTCTTGTTTTTCCCGGGTTTATAGTTTCGTGGTTCTAAAAAAGTTTCATGAAGTTGTTTTCTTAGAATTTGGCGACCTAAAACAATTTATTTTATTGGGATATTCTAATGTTTATATCTCTCTGTCCCTTACTATTCTCAGGTCAGATATAAAGGAAGAGCCGTTAATTCTGTGACTGGTGCCAGAACGGCGACATTCAATTGCCGAGCATTTTATGGTTTCCTATATTTCCTGTACAGACTCGTAGTCGTTTGAAATTAATAGTTGAGAACTTGGAACATTGTTTCAGGCTAAAACTGTGTATTATACAAGCTTGAGAATGTGGTAACCCATAGTATGTTCTTCTTCTTCTTCTTTGTTCTCTCCAGTTCGCATTTTTTGAGGTCAGATCTTCTCACTAATCGGCGCCAGTATATTTTATCCTGGGTTGTCGGTTCTGGAAAATAGACTTAACTACCTTGAGGTCTCTATTGTAAGCCACCAGGGCAATGGTGGACGACCACTGCCTTTCTTTTGATCTGGCAGGTTTACCCATAGTATGTATTATATATTTCTTTTTAAATTAATGATAGGCATGTTTGATCACTTTTTCACCTGATGGTAAGCAATGATGTGGTCGACTCTTGACTTAAAGACCCACAGGTTGTATTAACATGTTTATCCACATGTAACGAGCACATGAAGTCTCTAAATCAAGCAGTTTTCAAAGCATTTCAAATAGGCCCAACTATTTTTAAAGAACAATGCCCCAAGCTTCATTAGACAATATAAAACATCTTTTAGAGAACAATAAAAGTGTTTTTACGCGTTAGTAAAACAATGTACCGAATTTTATGACTACCGTCGAACAAAGAATGGTTAAAAATAACCGAATAATGATTATAGACACAACAGTTAACTGTGAAAACACTATGATTCGGGATAACGTCAGGAAAATTCTTTAATAATTATTTTATTTTTGGTATTTACGATGGCTGAGTTTGAAAAACAAGGATCAAAGGAGCTTTTGTTTAGGAGGATCTAGATGAGCTAAGCTTGGGAGACGGGGTCGCGCCAAATACACCTACGCCATCTTTATTTATGTACGAACATGTATCCAGAAGCTTATGTGAACCTACGTAGGTACTTGTACCTAAGCCTTCTAATCTTCACGAAGTCGTGAATCATGAACATATTTTATTTAGGGAATAGCCCGATCTCACTTCTGAACTTTTTACAAATTCTTAATGAAACGTTCTCGAATGTTCGGATGAACAATGAAAGCTTTCTTAGATCAACGGGACGTAAGCAATAGGTGTCATGAGGTGAGCACATGATTGATTATATCAGAGACAAGATCTGATCTGATCAAATGTGCGCTGATGCGGTCAGAAGGTGAAACTAATCCTGCATTTACATTGTAACAAGAAATAGATGTGATGCTTGACGGTCAAATCTGGCAGGAGGAATCCAGTAGTCGAAATTGCATGTGTTATGAATACGATCGAACGGAAACACCGTTGGTAACCGTTGCAGAACAGCACGCATAATTCAAATTACGAACCGTGCAATTTTACAGAATACCCACACCACGACAAAGGATTTCTCAAAACTACCGTCCTAGAAATACACTCTTCTAAGTACTGAAATATAACTTAGCTGACCAAGATTGATTTTACTGACGTGAAACGTAAACGTCCGTATTTGTGTATATCTACTATCAATATATTAACATCGGAGCCATTATCCCCAATAATCCAAGCAAGGCTGACAACCCGTGTACTGATAAGGCAACAGCCCAAACATTTGTGGACGATACCACAGATAAGGCAATATCCACAAATCGCGCGGACGAACGCCCAGTACGGACAATCGAAGCTACTGTAACATTTTATTCTGTGGTCTTTGTTCAGGGTTGTACGAGCGCAGCTGATACGTTATCACGGATATTGGGCAGTACATTATTGATTCGTTGATAACGATGGTTACTTTCTAAGCGCAGATTTTTATTTGAATATTATTATGGTTTTTTTTTTTTCTGTAGTTTTATTGGGTGTCATAAATTATATATATTCTATATTCATTGATAATGGTTTTACACACTTGATCATTTTAACGTAACCGAAACATAAATGCATAAGCAGGTATAGAAGACGTAGACCTCACAGAGGCGAAATTACCATATTGAATGTTAGAGGCAGGCGGAAACACGGCGCGATCGTAAATAGCAACAAATGGTTGAACACAAATGCACAAAACTCGCTTAACTAATGCATTCGCGAAGGTGATGCCGTGTGGAACGGACGTGCTCAAACTAGATGTGTCAAGGGATTATTGACGTTTTGTTGACCTTTCGATGAACCATTATTACAATTCTTTTCCTTTACGGGTAATGTATTGTAAAAGTTTTAGGGTTTAATATATTATAAATTATTATTTTTTTGGTGGAAATTCATCAAATAACTCTAAAGAGTGTGTGTTCTTCAGTTGATTTTTGCGTTCCAGGGCTGCGGTAACTCTTTCGAACGATTCCGAAACCCTATGAATATCACTTAGAGAAAACAATACAGGATATTTCAGTTTTTTACTTTTATTAACCTTATGACATTTTCCAACAGTAAAAAAAAACCACGTGGTGTTTACGAGAAAACGTAGATTGACTTTTCTGACAAGGCAAACATTCTCAAATAATTTGAGCGTACACATAAGCTTTTCTAATCGTTGAGTAACATTTAAGCGATAGGACTGAACGCTTAGTTCAAGTCAAGTTATGAGTTCAAACAGCTAACACTTGAATAACTTAGCAGTTTGTGTAAGTAGATTCAAAGTCGACTCATAAACTGAGATGTAGAAACTAAGGAGATATTTTAGAAATAGATACCCTTAACTTTTTTTTGTAAGGTGAGAAATGATCTAATGACTTGTCTCGCTCTAGGGCAGAGCGGTAAGGCGTGTTCTGACACGCCTTACCGCTTTTACTGAACACACTTATGTTCCTTCAGTTGCTCTTTGCGTCTCAAAACCACGGGTCCCTCTTACAGAAGTTGATCCATGGCCCTAGTAGGCTTCGATCCTGCTGGACCCTTAAGGATTTGCTGACATCTCTTTGAGGCGCGCGTGGAACACTACGCGCCGTCGACGTTTCGGGCTCGAATCGGACGGTTACCGGGGGGCGAGCTACCCATCTCATCGTCCGCAAACCCACGCCTACGGTTAACGAAAGCGAAGCAAGATCTCGTTCCTTCAGCCTGCTAGTCCTACGGCAGGGCAAGTGCAGAGAAGAAACGATATCAATCTCCATGTTTGCCTAAAACCTGTTTCCTGATTAATCAAGATTATATAATCAACATTAGGTATCGTATAGAAATTACTTCATATTATTTAGAAACTGTTTTGACAAACCCCTGGTGATACGTAGTGAGGTCTTAGACTAACCCAAGCGTAATTTTTTAGATAAAAGTCTTAAAAAAAATCAAAATACTTATTACATACATCTATAGCGGGGTTGTCCGGTAACAGCTAGCTAACATCACGCTTATTATTTCGCTACAGAAATTGCGCGGACAACGAATAAATAAATACACGTGATTTTTAAACACTTCCTCTCCCGCTCCCCCCTTTTCGAGCCTCACGTGATTACTAGAAGATCTTTTACACATCGATATCAAAAAGATGCTAAATCAGATACCTCAACGAAAATGGCAGCCCTATTACAAAACAGCAGTCCTCAACACCACACAACACAATTGCACAAATGCCAATTAATCAAGAAACACAGTAAAAGTTTTCCCTATTACTTATGAATCAAGGCAACATACCCTCACGGCTGCAGCAGCTATGCAGGCCAATGTAACTGCCCACGTGTGCAACACCTATCATCAGATTGTTATTAGGAAGTAGGCAAGATTGGCACCCACGCTATCTGCAGATATGGCTTGAGAAATTAATAACTTGTAAGGGTTTGTACACGATGCATTTGATGGAAAACATTACGAAATAGATCAAATCGGAATAAAAGATGTAATGCTTACAAAGTCCAATTGATGATCCCAAGAGAACATGGACTGTAGAGCAACTTTGTATGTTTTGAAAACTGAGAAGAAAAATTAGTTTGCTTTTCTGTTAATATAGCTTATGAGAAGATGTCTTAAGAGAAAGCAGGAAATAAGCATCTCATAAAAGATCTAACGAAAATAAAATCTTAATTCTTAAGAATTTGTGGTATGACTATAATTATTTGAAGATGACCTAAGCATCCGACATGAAACTACACGCGCGCCTCAAGGAGATGTCAGCAAAACCGTAGGGACCCAGCAGGGTCGAAGCCTACTGGGGCCATGGGTTCCCTTCTGAAAAGAAAACCCATGGGTTTTTCTTTCCTGGAACGAAGGCAAAGAAGGAACATAGGAGTGAGTTTTGTTCAGTAAAAGTCTGACACGCCTTCTCGTTTCGCTCTAGAGCGGCAGAAGTAATTGGATGATTTCCCAATTAAAATCAATATCACTATGAATGAACGAAAATCTAAATTTATAAATAAAAACAAACTTTCCAAGCTATATTGGTTTTAGGAAATAATCATAGATAGTATCTGTTACGTACACTGAACTAGGTATATGATTCGTGGTTGACCAATGTAAATTGATACAACATTCGCGCATCTGTAAATTTCGCTGAATTCGAAACAATTATACCAATTAATATAATGATTACCAAACATGATATGGCAAATTAACGACAGAACCATATTCACTAACATAATGTTATAACTGTTGAGCAAACATTCTGCAGACTGAATACCATAGAACCATAATTCTCCACCCATCTAATTGAAGTCGGGCAAATATACTATATATTCTGCAAAAATATGAAGAATATCTATTTATAAAAGAAGAAGAATAAACTTCACTATAGAGAGTCGAAGAGAATCCAGAAATCGAAAGAGTCAATGATTTTGTCAAACAGGTAATATCTTATAACCAAGCCTTACGTACAAAGGTAGATTACCATTGACTTGTAGATGAGTTTCAATCATAATATTGTGACGATATCCATCATAAAGGTTTTATTTGTCTTATCTCTCGATTATGGCTGCCAGGTGACCATGCTGCATCGTTAATTCAATAAACTTGCTCCCTGAGGCCTTGCTCATGGTTATTCATTTATGCTGTCATATTGGGAGTTAAATGTCGCAGATCGTTAAATGCTTTGAGATACAAATTCGAATAAGAAGTTTTGTGGCGGTTAGAAACTATTTAATTAAATAGATAAATTTTTAAGGGTCTTGTAAGTTATTTTTGTTGGGTTTTTTAAGAATTTTCTAGCTTTCGACTGACTTTGTCTGAATTTTCAATAAGTTTTCATAATTCAATTCTATTATAATAAGATTCTGCATCGCTCTCATTAATATTTTCGACTCGATATTGTAAATACTGCTTGCCAAGTAATGATTTCAACATAAACCAAGATCTAGCCAGATCAAAAATTTAAATGTCGACTCCATACGTATTAATGAACACTAATCATCTAAATATACCAACAAGGCCGAATTAATATAAGGATTTGTTGAGTTAAGGAGTCATTAAAACTGTAGAGTGGTTTATAGTGTTATAAATTTTAATTTGCCGGCACATGTGGTGTATGGCATCGCCAATACGTTGATTAAATTATTTATAATGGACTCGTTATTAAAACTGGGACTGAACGCAGTTTTGCGAAACGAAAATTCAGTTTTATGGACGTGTTCAAGGTATCCTTTTGGTTGAAAAGCAGAGGTTGTTGTTGCAATATCTGGATTATTAAATTTATTATTAATATCGTTGATGTATTTCGTGGTGTCCTGTATTTTTCGATCCGTGTTTTTTGCTGTTGCTCCTGTTTGCTGACAATCACACTAATTCTCAACGTTGTCATCTCATACGAGTATATGTCTTTTGTCATCTGTTTTTCGATATTCCTCTTCAAATATATATCTACAGTCATATTTATAATCTCACCTCACACTTTGACCATCAAGTTTGCAACTGCGTCCTACCTTAGCCAGCAAAACGTGTTTGGCGACAAGTGTGGCCATAAAATGTGGAATATTTACAGGAACACATTCTGACTGAGAGTAAGGAGCCAGCATGGCGGCCGGAAGCGGACAAGCGGGACAAGAACGCGTTGTTCGCTAAATATAGACTGGAGATTATGTAGCGAATGTAACGATAGCTATCTTATTTTGAGGGTAGGTTGGGCAGTTGGGCTGCTGCACATTAATTTATTGCTATAGCTCTTTAGTTTATTAATGGTACTAATAATAGCAAATAACCAAGAGTGAATAGGACGAATTAAATTTAGTGAGTTGTATTTTATTTAGAATTGCCTTAAATTCTTGAATCTTCTCGACGATCGAATTTAGATAATTATCAGTTTTCTATATTGTTGCGTTGAGTCGTATCAATGTCAGCGTCTGATTCTTTATCGAATGATATGAAGTTTTAAATATTGACAAAAGTTGAATTCTGTAAGCTGTTAAGATTTCTCTTTCTTCTCTTAACCGCCATTTTATCAAACTTGCTTCCAAACTTAAAACAAAATCCTAAACCATAATAAATCTTGATAAAAGAGTAAATCTCAACGGAAGCATCACATCTCTACATGGTCAGCTATGTTGCCCAGACCATTTGATACAAGCCCCGACCACAACGGAAATCGCTAAGCCATTGACTTTTTCTAGAGCCTAGTGAAAGGCATCTCGACGTACAGCCTCATCAACTAACATACACTTTAAAAGGGCTAAAAAGTGGTTAAATGGTCAATTTAAGATATTGGATGTCGTTAAAAGGTAGCAATTTTCTGGAATGGATTAGTCTGCCTCTTATAGGTAAATATCTGAGTTCTACATGTGTAAACGTATGTTGAGGCAATCTTGTTTGTAGTGCAACAAAGTTTCCTATAATCATATCTTTATGGAATATGTATTCTACATCTTTTTTAACATGCACTTGAACATATTTGACCAACAATACTCAACAAATAAACGGAACAACAAAATTATTAAAAGAAACATATCCAAGAGGCAAGCAGGCGTAAAAAATCTCGCATCAAATCCAATTCACCAACAGACACTGTAATCTTAAAGAAATCAAAATTTCGAACGAAAATTGTTCATACAATGTGTATTGTAATGGCATCACGTACTATAATCGATGCTATTATGACATACACGAGAATTGCACCTAAGTATAATCCAATATTTATACCGAGCGTGATTGTAAAGCGTTGGAAATCCTCTACAAATCATTCTTGCATCTCTATTCCGCTTGTTCTTTATTGAATGACAAAAAAAGGGACGGCGCATCGAGTATTTCGTCTGTTCGTAGGTGTTCGGTCATGTTTGCACACCCTCGCCTCACCGCTCGACAGGTAAATTCGACAAAAGCAGTGGGAGTTTGTGTTTATTATAAGGAATACCTGAAAGCAGGTAGAAGTCATTGTACGGGCCCCGTCTAGCGAATAATAGAGTTTTCGGAAATAATACAATGAATAAAGTAATTTATGTCGGCTTGGAATACAATATTTTATGTTTTTCGGAAATGTTCGGTACCTGTGTGGATTTCGAAGGCGCCTTAACAATGACTGTTTTGGATGTTGTTTCGTCTCGGTTCTCCACCTTGTTTTTGTTTGTTTTACGAGCAATTTGCGATTATAAAGACGTGTCTATCAGTACATCTCCAAGTTATCTCACATTATTCGAGGTAGCGGTACAGTTAATTGAGTGGTTGACTCATTACGACCGCTGATGTTAATCTACGCATCGAATTGTACAATAATGAGTTCATTTACCGCCATCAACTTATGAATATTTAAGAATCCCACATTTTCGTAGGTGTAAAAAAGTCGTGCTTTACGATCCTATTTAATAGCGTGAAGCGGACCTTATCGTGAGTGATACGAACATCGTTAAGGGAAAAGCGTGCACTAGCGCTTAAAATATTTAATCGTTCCATTAAAAACATTAATAAATGAGAAGCTACGTTGCACAATACACATCCAAGTATCAATAAAATCGGAAATATTGGGAGGTGTGAAATCGTGTAAAAGCACAAATAGTGCAGAATGTATCGATACAATCGCACATAACTTTACAGTTTTCATTGAGCCATTATAAACTTTGAACAAGCACAATAAGATCGATATTTCATTGTGAATTAATACAGGAGGCAGTCGCAGTATGTTTGCGTGAATAGAATTCAGTGCAGTTGAATATATTGTGATGCTATTTGAATGCATTGTGGTACTAATACGAGGAATATGTTCAATAAAGATCTACCTGAGTTTGGCACCTGCTGTTAACGTGTAGGACAACGTTTGTCCCAATATACGGGACAAGGTTGGACAAACCGTAGCGCCGCGTGAAGTCGGCATTTCAAGACAACCTATTAATTCAAAACGACACCTCATTGGTCAATAATTGTATTACCAAGACCACCTAAAAGCTACTTGTTCCTTAAACAAATATATTCCATGACACTCGAACAACGTCTTGAATAGGTTTCATGTTCTGCATATTTTAATTTGAAATTAGTTGAGAATTTTATTGTGGTGAAGAATAAAGGTAATAGGGAACATAAAGTTGTACTAACATAAAATCTAAATGAGTTTTCAGTTGAAGTAAAACAAGACATGTAGTTAGAACAGTGCGTAAACCGTAGTTAACTAAGCTTAATCATACGGGACCTAGACTTAATTACGTAGCTTTGGAATTAACTGGAGTGTTAAATGATATAAATAGAAATTAATGGCAAGCTGTTGCTCGTGACTCTGATGCAGATACCAAGACACAGTGAAGTTGCAAAATGTCTTTAGGTCTACCAAAACTTCTAAAGTAGTGGGGGACCATGTAGACAACAGCTTTTGGCAGACACACACACACACACATACACACACACACACACACACACACACACACAGAGAGAGACATGCATTGTGTGTACAGTTATGAATGGGATCCCTTCCGGAATCTGTGTTTCCTGATAGCTACAACCTTTAAGGCAAGAGTGAATAGGTTACTTCTAGGCATAAGTGCCTATGTCCATAGTAGATCACATCATCGTTTACCATCAGATGAGATCACTATCTGATTCTACTGTCAAGAGCGAGCCTATCAATAATAATGAAAAAAAAAATAGGATAGTTGAGAATTATAATGAAAGAAAAGAAAGCTTACGAAACAGGGCTGAATGAACCCAAAGCATCATCAGATGGACACCCAGAATTGACTGTAGAAGTATCGTCGGCAGGTTCTCCAAAGTGACTGACGACATGGTCTAGGAAGAAGGAAAGACTTGGGTATTGATGGTCCAAAACAAAGTATTGGAGCAGACTTAGAACCGTCGTTGAGAGGATACAAACAGGTGGACAAATAGAGAGAGAAATGGACCAATTCTTCAAATTATAAATTATATCGCTGTCCATTAGTTCCGGAACTAAACACAGTATTCAAAATATAAATACACATAACGAAGTAAATAGTAACACAATAGCCTTATCTTGATTCCTATCTTTATGTGAAGTAATACGAATAAGATTTGATTACATTACCAAATTCTTAGTATTAGCTGACGTAATGTCGTAAACCAGTTTCTTTTGTCACGTAAGAAGATATGAAGGAGTCAATATTTATATATTGCTGTCGCGGTTCTTATTCAAATGGGGTAAGTAGACTGAGTAGAGATTCGATGCGGAGACACATGGAGAAGGCCTATGTCCAGCAGTGGACGTCTTTAGGTTAAAATAATAATGATGATGATGATGATGATGACCATGAAGTTTATGATAGTAGCCAAACCTGGCAAAGGTTTGGCTCCTATCATTAACTTCGATAATACGATCTGTATTGTGACCTAAAAAATGACATAGAAAATCTACAGGTTGAATTAGTATTTATTAAGAAAATAAGTATACATGCAAAAACGGTGAGGAAGAAGAGAATAGAATTTATTTGACGTAGGCAATACACTACTAACAACACAAAATAAAAAGAGTTCTACAAGAATACAATAAGAGAGCGTACTAGTGGCATTAAATGTAATTAATTTGTACCTAACCTAAACAATAAATATTTGTTTGATTCCCCAAACAACTCCAAGGTAATAAAGGCTGTGAGGATAGTTCGAAGCTGAATAGGAAAAAAGGGTTAACACAAAAATCTGGTTTTATATTCCAAAAACATTTTACAAATCGAATTTTGTTGATACTAAAATAGTACTTAAAGACATAGGACAAAACTATGCTTCTACTTTTATCAAGGAAAAAGTAATGCCAGCAGAAGTGTCAGTTAACAATATAAATGTAACACAATACTTGTAATTGTACTACTGCTACGGTATAACGGTTACAATCGCTTACTGATGGCGATATCGTCTAATAAATGCCTCGTGTGCATCCGTAATGAAGTGCTAGGACCGAATTACGTGTGTACCGCATGTTGCCCAATCATCGGGCTTATGACGTGATCGACCAATCGAATCTGTTGCAGGGAACATTCAAATGTAGAAGTTTTTTGGTTCTGAATTCAAATCAGCCTGGATTTATTTGGGGTAATAAATAAAGTGGTTATATTATATGTGCAAATGTGTGAAAAAGCAAGAGGGGATTAACTCATTGGGAATCACAATTTCGTCTACACCGCTGTCAATGGAAATAGTGCCGTAAACACTGCTTACTATGGTAGAATTTTGACTGTGAAAATCCACACAGCTTATTTGTATTTGGAACCTATTAATCCAAACAAAAATGCGCTAGGTTTGCTTGATCAAATAATGAAGTAGTTTCTAAAGAATAAATTTAAAATCACTCACCTCACTTTCAGTCCAATCAATTAGACTGGACTTTTCCTCCAGTAAATTCTCCGAGCTCCGCTTCTCGTCTTCTCCGTCGCCCTCGTCTTTGAAGACCTTGACCTCATCAGTGGAGCCCAGGTCGTCGCCGCCCGAGCTCGCCGCCGAACTCGAATGAGCATGCGGCATCTTCACGAACCCAACGCCCCAACTTCCATTATCCCATCCTCTAACACCACAACCTATCCACTATCTGTCATCCATGACCACTCACTGAACCGCCATTTTGTCTGTTTCCAAATTCAAACTTCACGGTCCTTCGCGCCCGATTTTGACATTTGTTTGTTCAGTCTATGGTTATTTTTTTCTTTTTTTTCTGCACTTAAAACGTAACTAAATTAGGCGATTGTTTGTATTTTTTACTAAACTAAAATGAGATCACAGATAACTTTTGTCAGGTTAAACTTAAAATGCCTAAGGTTGAGGTGTTCCGTTATATTTTGTGTTGGATTGCATCTGTAAAGAAGAAAAGACATCATTAGTGACATTTGAATAGCTTGAACGTGCTCTTGGGTTTGTAATCAAGGTCTGTGTTGAATTATGATGGCATATAATTTAGAAACAGTAAGCCACTAATTACTACAAGACCTAACAATGAAACCAAGATCTATATTACGGTCGGTGTCATCTTATTAGTATCAAGTTAAGGTTGATATTGCTGTTGTCAGGATAAGCAAGAGGTTGGCGCGAATTGTGGCTGTATCGTTGTGTGACACATCTTTTGGGTCAAGCTGCTTGTCAAGTGGTCGTCAACAAGCACTCTTGGCTGGGAGCCAAGTGACGCTAAGAAAACTCTCGTGAAATATTGAGTAAAGAACAATTCACGTAAATATATTGTTTTATGTGTATATTTTAACATGTTCAGGTACGGCTTGAAGGTGGGATAATGATTGAAGTATTTCTGTATTTTTTTTTAAATTTAGAAGACGTTAGCAAAGTCAAAGTGGTGTGCCTGAAGTTCTTACCAAGATAAAAATTGACCAGACCTTGTGTCTGCCTGATTTAAGAAGCCATTATATTTTGGAAGTACATCAGATCCAATTTAGGAGACATATTTTCAGAAGTGGGCCTCCTTCGGCTGAAACTATAACCTTGATAAAATATTTCTAGACATTTTTCTAGATCATGCTATCGCAATCCAAACAAAAATTAGACCAATAAAATGACACACATGTAACATGTTTGCACGGACAGTGACAAGATTTGATTGTAAATCCTTTTATCAGGCTGATATCTGAAGATATGAAATAACATATTATTTATAGCTTTATTAAGTACATAATATACACACTACAGGTGACCTCGGAAGTACCTACGCAGAATTATCAACTGTGAGCCGTCGATCACGTCCGTGATTATAATGTAAAACACCTACTAGGAACTGTATTACATATTAACACAAAATAACCGCCATTAAAGTAGTTCAGATATCAGAAAGGTTTATTTCAAATGCCCAGTTAAATTTAATAAATTAACAGGCTCTTTTGAATTGTCAAAATGTTGGTCAGTCAAAAAAACATTTTTTTATTATTGATAGGCTCGCGTTTGTCCACTATCTCACCTGATGGTAAGCGATGATGTGGCCGACGATGGAGCACGCTTGAAAACTGAAGCTAAATTGCACTTTCCAAAACTCCATTGGACACTCTTTTCAATCATAATATGAGTTACATAAATCTTGGTTATATATTTCATGTCGCTTATATTGTGTGAGAACAATGTAGACAAACAATGAAAAAAAAAACAAAATGTATACAGCTACGAGGTGACCAATCTCAACTGACAGCGCCCGTTCACGGAACCTTAGGGTTTAGCCAAGTTGATAATCTACAATCGTTAATGCTAAGAGAAAAGTTCAAATGTATGGGAATGACGTCAACTCAAAGCTTAGTCACGTGGTCAGAGCAAAGGAATCTGAAGCGTTGCCGACTCGAGGCGATCGACAAACGAGATTCGAAACGAAACGGTCGTAACTTGGCTAGGCCTGCTTAAATAAATTCTCCCGCTCTTCACCCAGACCGGAAGAAGTTTATACAGCCCTGGATCGCAAATGGCAACTGAAGGAACACAGGTGGATTTTATTCACTAAAAGTCTGAAACTCCTCTCTACCCAGGGCGGGATGAGGCATTTGATGATTTCGCTCCAAAGAAAAAGTTACTGACACTCAGAAACACGAGGAAGACATGATTCCAAATATGCAGTAACTATGTTTTTATAATATGTATATTCTCAACTGGTTTTAGGAACTTTCATATTCCACGTTTAAGGGCCTATTACACTACTCGATATTCAGACAGTCTTAGTCGATGTCGCGTAGTTTAATAAGAGTTAGACCTTTCTTACTCGGAACAAAAAATAAGACAGTCTGAATATCGTGTGCTGAATATCGCGTAGTGTAATGGGCCCTTTATAGAATTGTTATGGCTAAATTGACCTGTCCGTCATTCCTGTCATTTTCCAAATTGTTAGGCAAAAGGTATTGTGCAAACAGCCACATTTTGCTATTGACGGTTCTCGTGACATGTGTACATACATATCTAGCTTTATCGTATAGTTCAAACTAGGCTTTATTCTTTGGTAATCGGGAACCCAGTAATAGGTTCATAATAATAGAATTTATTTATTTATTACTTCATGCACATATAGGTACAGAGGCGGACTTAATGCCTTAGGCATTTTCTACCAGTCAACCTTTGGGTGATGTAGAGAACAATAGTGGTTGGTGCAATAAGAGAGAGAGAAAAAAAAAAGAAAGGTGTACAATATAGGTCAATATAATTTATACATAATTTAACTTAATATATATACTAAAAAAACATTTGGTCCAAATCGACAAACAGAAACATTAACGTTGTGTTGATACTACTGCCAACTTCTTACGAATATGCTCGCGAACCTCAATCTTGAATCTTAATCGGTTTGTAACCATCCTGACCTCGCATTCCACAGAGAAATAGCCTGAGAAAAGGAAGAACAGTGAAGGAAGTCAGTGCGATGAGTAGGACATAGTAGAAGACGGTTATGAGATGAGCGTAGAATTTGTATTTTATGTTCGAATAATATTCCATTGTGTGTTTATTGGAAACTAAAAAATAGTGTATGTTAATATGCCTCTTTATATTCTATAACGACTAAGGAGATGGTGGGATTACTTTGATATCTTCTTTAGGAAAAAGCTGCGCAAAACCGGGAACGATGGATGAAATTAAGGGAGGCCTATGCCTAGCAGTGGGAACATTTTAAGATTGATTCTGCTTTGCACTTCTAGCTAAGACTGATTTGACTGAGGCCTCTTTAAGCCACTACGCAGGCCGGGTGCGGTAGTCACATTTCTCGAATTTTTGGTTTAAGGACATACCGCGGTTAGGCTAAATGCGGGAATATCCGAAAGGGCGTAAGCCCTGGAACGCAAACGTCAACTGAAGGAACACAGGTGGGTTTTAGTCAGTAAAAGTCTGGCACACCCTCTCGCTAAACCCAGAGCGGAAGAAGTTATTTGATGACCTTAAAAAAAACCGACAGACACCGGTTTTCTTTCCACCCTGGTCTGAAAGATCAAGGTCAAAAATTAGGCATATTTACAATTATATTACATAGGCAAGTAGACGCAAGTAACCGAAAATCAAAATGAATGGCCTATGTTTGGAATTGGATTGGACTAAGTCTGATGACATAGACGAAGGGACCCTGAACACATACCAACCCAAGCTCTAGACTAGAATACTCAAGGAAAGCGTAAACATGGTTGCCCTAAGCAGACCTAGCGACTAACGATCACAACAGAGGTGAAGAACATAGGGAAGACCTGGAGTGAAATTAAGTCCGAAGCTTAAGACCGAACGGGATGGCGGAGCACTGTGGAACAGGAACTTAACTAGTCGAAATGAAGCTGCAAAATATTGCCATGTTGCTTGTAAATCCCCCAATATTATGGTGGGTCTACGCTAGATGAGGGGATCACGAGCGGAGTACGAGCCGAGCTCAAATTGTGTACAATGCGTTCCAAATAAGAATAGGATTGATTGCCATGTTGTGACGTCACGTTATACTGGTAAATCAAAGAATTATTATGGTGAGCAGAACAAGAAATTTTTTAACCTTTATTTTTTTTTTTTTTACCAACTCTGAACCAAATAAGATTTATCAGAATCCAGTTCTTCAATTTTGCCGAATTTCTTGCGATTTGACGTGACGTCATAGCATGGCAATCGATCCTATTCTTATTTGGAACGCATTGTAGTGTGAACCAACTCTAGAGGAGTCGAGAACGGGCAACACTACTCGAATTTGAGTTCGGCTCCTGTTCCACTCTTGTTCGGGTCCTCTATCGTAAACCCACCTCTACACCACAGTTTGAGTCAGATGAAATGATTGGCCTTGATCTAAAGAATAACGTGTAGCTTTTACTTGTAGTTATTTACGCGATATTTTGATTGAATAGCTTATCTCTACCGTGACTCAAACGTGTGTAATCAGCCTATCAGGCATAGACTGTAATTAAAAATGGCGGCTGTTGTCTTCTGGGAAGTTTGACTTAAAGGAGATGGGTCCACACTTCTCTTTTTGCCGTGATAGTTTGTGTCATAGAATAAAACAGAATAAACTTTATTGTACACCATTTACATTTTTGCATTTGTACTTTTTTTTTTTTGTTTTTTCTTTTTCTTTTCTTTTCTTTTAATTTTATCATCCATAGCATTTAGCACAATCAGCCTTTAATGTTCCCGCAGCTGGGACTCAGGCCTTCTCTTTAGAATAGGGAATGGGCCGTAATCCACCACGCGGGCCCAGTGCGGGTTGGTGATTGTCACATGGCTTCGATTTTTTTTGTTCTAGGACATGGTTTCCTCACTATGTTTTCCTCCACCGTTTTGAGAGCATTATCATCCATGTGATCTAATCTATATAATAATATGTATTATATTGTAACTAGCAACCCTCCCCAGGGTGTTTCAAATCTTTGAAATTCTCAGCTTATCTCCACTATAACATATGTTTGTATTATACACCTAAACCTTCCTCATGAATAACTCTATCTATTGGTGAAAACAGCATGAAAATCCATTTAGTAGTGTTTGAGTTTATCGCAAACACACAGACAGACAGACACCGTAGGAAACTTTGTCTTATAGTACGTATAAGGATATCAGTAAGGATATTAGTTACGAGTCGTTTTCATGGTAGTAATCGATTTACCCGAACACCTAGTTGACACTTGGCGTGACCTGGCTGGTTTTTGCCTCGGCCTGAGATTAGGCATAGCTGGACAACGTGACAACTTTGGGCACACTTTTCAGTCGACAGCGACGCGTAGGAATTTGTTGACGACATATTTTTTTTAAGATTAAGGAAATTTTAGTGTTACATAAGTAGTACGAGCTGCGCTGGTTTCGCCCATGATAGTAGAAGATTGTCCTAAGGGAACATATCCCTGGTATAAAAAACCCTATGAACTATTACAGCTCATTTTTACTAAATATATTATTGCCTTCTATTTTATCTCCGCCACCCTTGGTTGATTGGTAGAGGATGCTTAAGGCATTAAGTCCTTTGAACTTTTATAATGCAGTAAGTTTTTAATAAATAAAAGTTTAAAGAACCAGAGATTGGACTGAGCTCACGAAGACGAGAACAGGTGACTAATAAAGGGACTATTACACTACTCGATATTCAGACAGTCTTAGTCGATGTCTCGTAGTGTAATAAGGGTTAGACCGGTCTTACTCGGAACAAAAAATAAGACAGTCTGAATATCGTGTGCTGAATATCGCGTAGTGTAATAGGCCCTTTAAGACTAAATAGTATGAATTTGAGATTTGAGTTGAGAGGACTAACATACAGAAAAAAAATGTAGAGCTCAAAATGGCGACAGTAGATCCTCTTATAATATGAGGTTATCCCGCGACAATTCATTGGATAGCCCCTAATGATCCCTACAATGTGTTTGATAGAAGTTTGTACCTAAATTATTCACAGTAGTAAATCAACATCATAGTACGGTAATAAGTTTATAGTAAGAGCCCATTGTCACCATTGTTTCGAGTTCTATCTCAATTTCAAAGAAAACATTAGCATGGTTTGTAGTTTATGATCAGCCGTTTGGATTTCTAGTAATAGATTAATTAAAATTAGGTCATCACGACACTTGGCAAGTATTCCCCAACGAAGACGCTAAAATATATAAACATAATTGGTGTTTTTATGTTTCCTAATATGCTTAAATTATGATCATCGTATGGCCGATTTTTAAATTATGAATTTGAAGTTTATACAAGCTTTACTTTAGCCTAACGTTCTTAATTTCAAACTTTCAATTCGAACATCGGTGTTTAAAAAAGTAGAAGTACTATGACGTGTACAAGATACTTTATAAATTCGACAAATTTTGCATAATAAAAGTCAAGGTATAATCAAAATCTTCTACACCAGGATGCAGTAATGACAATGCACATGCGTTCCTACGCGGTCGCATTTGTCAGGTATGTAAGGTGTGAAGCGTTATGAATAATGGCGACGGACACGCCTCGCCTGAGCTATGCATGACAATACACGGATAGGGTTACAAACCAAATAGAAAGAATATAATATGACACTGAGAATACGATGACAGTGACAGTGACAGCTACTAAATACTTATTTGTTCTTGATTACGTACAAAAAAATTAGAACAGTGTTTTTTTTAATTTATGGTTTTGAATTTCGAACGGTTTTTCCGATCGTGTGTTTGGTTGTTGATGAGTTCGTGATTAAGTAATAACAATCGACTGAGAAAACGATGACAGTGACAGCTACTAAATACTTATTTGTGAACTTGATTACGTTTAAAAAAAATTAGAACGTTTTTTTTTTTTTTAATTTTCGGTTTTGAATTTCGAACTGTTTTCCCGATCGTGTATTTGCTCGACTATCGACTACGAATACGATGACAGTGATAGTGACAGCTACTAAATATTTGTTCTTGATTACGTACAAAAAAATGAAAAAGGATTTTTTTTCGAATTTTCGTTTTTGATTCTTCCACCTTTATTTCCACGAAAACTTTAATAAATTACGCTTATTATACGGAGCTAAGTTAGATAAAACTCGCGTATTGAATAGTTCATTGACCAGAAGGTCACGGCAAATTTTATCTATACATATATATTTTATTTTCTAATCAATTAATGTACATATTTTTAATTGTTATAATCTAGTGATTGACTGCGATCCCACCTGATGGTAAGTAGTTATGCAGTCGTTGATGGTAAGGCGTACTAGTTTATTAAGAGCTATTTACTCGTCTTAAAGAGACACCTAAATTATAATTGGACCGTGATTATATAGATATCGCAGTCAAGCACTGGTTTAGGTATATCAAATAAAATAAAAAATAAAATACGAAAAATCGGTCGGGAAGACCGCAGCACGCAAGTTGTTCCCATCTCCAGTCCTCAGTCTCACCAGTCCCTCAATGTACGCGGTATAAACGACGTGGCGAAACGCTTGGTCCGAACCGTAGAGGTTTCAACAACGTAAGGGTGGATACTCGCCGTTCGTTGGGTTGTCCGATGGTAGAAATGAGATGGTGGAATCAAGTCATGCAATTCCCGCGCACACTCTCCAAAATGCATCCTGGAAAACACCGAAAGGCTGTCTACTCTATGCCTGTGCTCAAGGCTATTTAATTATATCGTTAAGTTATTGTTTTACTGTTAATTAATAACAGTAAGGAGTGTAGGTACTAAGCTGATTTTGTTTTAAATAAAAGACATGTAAACAAACATACATACTCTTCAAAAATGAATAGGTACACAATAAATGAATAATAATATCATATTTATTACAATAAATATTATAATGAATGTTACTATTGTGATCGCTGTTGCTATTTTATATTACATCAGTATATTAAATATTATTTCACAAAATATCGTATTGTTTATTATATTTTATCAGTAATACCTGAACTCATTTTTTTATCGCTACACATGACATTCGCACAGATAATGGCAGATTTTATGTTATCGTGTAGAGTGGTATTTCTATATTTTTTCAAATCTAGAACTAAATTGTCTGATCTAAATCTATGGTTAGGACATACATTGTGATACTGTCAAAGTTAGGTTTGTGGCTTAACGCTAACATTGAATTACATTATTGTAATAAAGTATTATTTTATTTTGTATAATCGTAATCTAAGTTAATTTAATCTAGGATTTAAATTTCGATTTATTTAATGTAATTTAATTCAGGACATTTTATTTTATTAAATTACTTAATTCTTAATTTTTATTCCAATTATATGTTGATTTTTTTGACACTACTTTTATTATTATTTAACCTTTAATGTTGTTTATTTTTTATTCTATAAAGTATCATGCCAATTACTTTTATTTGTTTAATAATTACATAATTATTGAGAGCCATGTACACTCGGTTATGTATAAGCTGTGGTTGCGTATGTGGGCATCATAGGACTAGGTTGCGTATATCAATTTTTTATTTCTAAGCTTTTATTTTGTTACACTCGTTGGTGAGCCTTAAATAAATAAATAAACATTTTCTGGATTAAACATAGTTTGACTTAGTATAACTGTGTATCGATGATGAGCAGGGTCCGGGGTAGCACCAACACTGTCCTCAGTACGTTAGCGTGCAAAATAAACGGTCCGTTTGCTGTTTACTGGGCGAGTGTTCACTTACTCAGAAATAGGAAATAGACTGCAATAAATAATGTAATATACTGATTTTGATTCTGTACTAACAAATTACTAACACCCTGTTATTTGTATTTTTTGTATTTTTATGTGTTCTACTAACAATCTTACTAACTTTTGTTTTGTTAAAAATGTATGGACGTATGTCTGAAATAAAGATATATTATTATTATTATTATATCACTACAAGGCTCTTACCATGATGTGATAAAATGTCAGTCGTGCCAGCAAGAAAAGAGGGATAGAACTATACACTCTACATAGCTACAGCCCTTTAACAGGTCAGTCTAGGTCATAAAATGTACCACGTTAAAAGCTAGTGGTAACACTGCAGGTGGCACAGACACTGCCAGGGAAACATGATTCTTCAAGACTTACCGCGGCCTTGGAACACAAAGGGCAACTGAAGGAACTCGGTGTGATGTGGGTTACTTCACGATTTCCCACATAAAAACTAAAAAAAGTTGGTACAGATAAAAAAAATTGATCCAGCTTAGATTGCATTATATTAGGTTGTCCTGCTGATTCTTGCCTGCCTTGCAAAGGCAAGCCAAGGATTAAGGGCCAAGGGTTTGCTGGAAGCCGACCGTAACGTAGTTGGGAAAAGGCAATTAGGTTTACCCGAGTACCAGTATGTTTATCTGACCTTCACAACCCACAGACTGGAAACACGATACAGGATGTCTTGGCAAGACTGATGTCAGATTTTCTGACTATCCGTAACGACTGTCAAAGATCTATTATAAACTAGCTTTTGCCCGCGGCTTCGCTCGCGTACATAAAATATAGCCTATATCACTCAGGAATACCAACTTTCTATCGGTAAAAATATTTTAGCAATCGGACCAATACTTCCAGAGATTAACTCATACAAACAAAAAAAAAAACTATACTATTAGTGCTTTCTGAAGCAAGGAGAATTTAGTTGCCCTAGAAGACGACTAAAAGTATACATGTGGATTGATGGAGATGGAGAGGCAGGCCAAAGAAAAGATGCATAGATTGTGTGAGGAGTGTGTCCATATGAAAGAAAAGTGAGTTAGTGATAGCGTGACGGGTGACAGGACAGAATGGAAGACAAAAACGTGATGCGACGACCCAAAGTAACATAGGACGAGGGCAGGACGATGATGAGAAGGCGACTAAAAGCAAGATTGAAAGAAAACTCTCGCGATTAACTGTTAAAAGATGCCAGCGGCACAGATGTGTAGACTATTCTGAAACATATTAATGAACTGTATCATTTATATTCCACAATTAGCCAAACATGAGGAGTGGAGGATAAAAATAGCCAGTAAAATATGAGCTATCTCTGTGTGACTAAGACGTATGGCGATTTAAAAATATCACTGACAGATTTTTGCTTGCGGATTCCCTAGTAACACGTTGTTTGAATTGATTTTTTTTCATTTGGTTTCTCAATACTTAGAGTAAAGATGAAGACGCAATAAAAAAAATATTCATAAATCTAAAAAAAAATGTTTTTTATTAGTTTAGATATAACTATGCTAAACAGAGATATGATCGATTTGCGTGACAAGGACAGAATGTATACAGTTTCGAGAGCGTATAACTTTTTTTTTTAAATATAATTCACGCCGTTTCACGATATTTTTAATAATATTAAGTATATTTTTTTTTTCTCTGTTACGTGTTTGTGTGTACAATTATTAGTTAATAAATAATTCTAAAGTGTTGTTATTTTAACATTTATGATTTGACGATCTCGAAGTCATCACAAACTTTAAACAATTCACTTTTAGACCTTCTTGAACTGAATTTCTATGGGTAATTCATTATACTAATTAGTCTGTATACCTAATACAAACACGTTTGTTTCAGGCTAAATTTCAATCCGACAACCTAAAGATACCATTTTATCTAAAAATATTAATTGTACTACACATTTGACGGCTAAGGTCAAACTGTCAAAAATATGTCACCAGCATTTTATTCTTGAAACAACATCAAAAACATTTTTAGACATTTAAATGTTTTTTAACGCTAATTATGATAAGTTATCTTCGTCTCTTGGCAACCGGACTAATTAATTAGTTCTCTGATAAGTAAATAAACTAAAATTGTTATCATTGTAGTGTAGTGATGTTTTTTGTTTGCAATTATTTAAGACAGTATTTTCCTGTCTAATATTGATTGAGCAGTTCGTTCGCTATAAAAATCCGGTACTTATTACATTTATTAAAAACTGCAGCCTTTACTTAAAGTCTAAAAATAAAAATCTAGGGGTCTTTAAGTCAAGCGTGAATAGGTTATTTCTAGGCCAGCGTGCTCCATCGTCGACCACATCATCGCTTACCATCAGGTGAGATAGTGATCAAACGCGAGCCTATCAACAATAAAAAAATCTGTTATTTCGACATCTGACTCTTAGGGCGGAATTCACCAATAAAACTAATCGCGTTTTTACGTTTGGCTCGCATAATCGCGTTTAGCCGCTGTCACTAGAGTTACTTGTCTGTATTTTTCTTTTGTTGTATTTTTACAAATGACACTAGTGACAGCGGCTAAACGCGATTATGCGAGCGAAAAATTAAAACGCGATTAGTTTTATTGGTGAATTCCGCCCTTAGTCATATATCACATCATGGGCTTTCCTATAATAATTATCCCCAAACGCGAGTAATGTTCAAGTGACACACAATCAGAATCAAGGGATTCCTTAAAAATGACTTAGTATTATTTCACACGATAAGCATTGGAATTTTCGTGACATGTTTTATCATAGGTAGGTATGTATGTTTATCAGTTACTAGCTGGCTTTATGACTTTTTTTATTAAGGAGAAAAATCATCAAATAACTTCCCCGCTCTGGGAGGAGCGAGAGGGATAGTCTGAGACTTAATTGATTAAAACCCACCTGTGTTCTTTTTTTTTTGGTGGAAAATCATCCAATAACTTCTGCCGCACTTGGGAGGAGCGCGAAGGCGTGTCAGACTTTTACTGGCTAAAACTCACACCTGTTTCTTCTTTGCCTTCATTCCAGGGCCCTGGCTTCGACCTTGCTGGGCCCATACAGTTTTGCTGACATCTCCTTGAGGCGCGCATGGAATACTACGCACCGTCGACGAATCGAACTCGGTCTGGACGGTTACCGGACGGTCGGACAGCGAGCTTACAGTGTTGCCCTTTGCGTTCCAGAGCCGCGGTAACTCTTTCGTACAATCCCTCAGATGGGGGCTTTTAACTTAAATCTTGTTTTTTTTTTCCAGGGTTTCTAAAACGAATATTAAACGAATTATGTTTACACACGTAATAACTAGTTTTTCTAGTCGTTTCGTCATTATTCAATTTACTTCATCAATGCCGAACACAGAACAAATCAAAAAATCTCAAATACATGGTCTTATTGCAAAGGAATAAAGTTCAAAATTGATAGAATTTTCAAAGAACGTCATAAAACTGCTCTTTTCTTATCTGATGAACGATGATTAATTAAATCACGAAGAAGTGTTTTAAGAAATTAATTCTTCAAAAGAAATATTTGATTCGCTGGGACAGAAGTAATTAAAATCAAATAATCAATGTATCGTTTGTTCAAAGATTTTATTTGAAAAATATTTAATTAAACAAACGTGAATGTTTTTTGTCTAATTTTTGGTAACACTACCAAAATATTTAATATTACTTTAATCCTATGAGTAATGTGTTGTCTAGTTTCATTAGACACCGAGAAGAAAAAAAAAATACACTGATCATAGACAAACAAAACGATGACTAAGAATTGACAAGGCGTTCTGATCATGACAGTAGACAAAAAACTTTATACACTGTCAGTAATTTTTTTTTTTTTTAATTCCACAACTATCACACAACGCCGTCTAGCCCCAAGCTAAGCAGAGCTTGTGTTATGAGTACTAGACAACTGATAAACATACTTATATATTGCTAAATACATACATATTATACCAGATAAATTACACCCAGACACAGAACAAATGATCGTGCTCATAACACAAACATTTGTCCTGGGTGGGAATCGAACCCACGACCTCCGGCATATCAGTCAGGGCCACTAACCACTAGACCAACAGGCCAGTCAAATACTATGGCTTTCTCATTTTAGAAATGTTTAGCTCAACTTTTATGAAGATACTAGCTTCTGCCAGCGGCTTCGCCCGCGTAAAATAAAACTGTACCAAGGGAACATACTTCCGAAATAAAAAGCTTCCTATATTATACCAAGAAGTACCAAGCTTCATCGAAATCCGTTCAGCAGTTTCAGCGTAAAGGAGTAACAAACATACACACCAACTTGTGCCTATTTAAATTTAATCTTTGTGAACATGAGTATAAAGGTGGACTTAACGGCTTAGGCACTTTCTATCAGTAACCTATTGGGTGTTAGTATTATTATTATTATTATTTTGACTCTAGCTTTGATTAAAAAGTTAGAGATGAAGGTACCTACCTAATATAATTGACTATTGTCAATCTTTTAGTTACTGTATTCCTGAAGCATCAAGATCGGCGGCCTGACTTAAAATTCTACTTCAAATTTTTCATTTCTTGCCTTACAATCTGAAACCTTATTGATTTATTCAACCGAAGAACTATTCACAACTTTTTTGCTAACCAATCAATCTACCGTACCTAATATATTTACACAAACATGTTTTAACCAATTACTCGATACTTTATGAAAAATTCATATATTCCGTAGCGATTCTAATCGATTCTCGGGTCGATATAGCTTGCTCCGATAATCGACATCGGACTCGCATTCATTAGTGAGGCGGTACACAATGCAAACATTATGGCTTATGTAGATGTGTTCTGATTGTTAGCAATCTTTTGTGTGTGTGTGATAGAGACCATGGAGACTGTTAGAGATGGCATTCCCACACAAACCAAGTGTTAATGTTTATCCATAGACAATGACGGCCATTCTGACTATGGCTATGACAAACGAAATTAAAGTAGAAACCGATCACAAATAATATTAGCAAAGGCGTATATTTTATAGAATTTTATAGTTCCGTGCTCTATGGTTTGTAACAATGTGACTGTGTGTGCGTTTAAGGAAATATTGTAATACTTTCTTGGGTCATGAAAATTCATTGCTTACGAAGAAATCGTTCAGAATCAGGCTGCCATTTTTGTTGTTCAAAGAGTGATGACGTCAGTGAATGAAACAGATGTGCGTTGTTCTGATTTCAAAAAATGTTCCATTTTTATTTTTACACTTAAAGTAATAGAAAGGGACAAACAGACTAACATAAATTTATAAAAAAAAACAAGTGACATTAACCTTAGTGATAAACATTTAACTTTCCTGATAGTCCGATTTTAAGTAATTATAATTATCTGTATAACTTCAAGCGTAGCGTCGTAAAGAAGTACGAGTTCAGATTACGTTTTACTTTACTATTTGTAAATTATGATGAACTGGTGACGCGTGCTGATTTCGCACGGGAGCAAATTATAGATTTTAACCTTCCTCATCATTTAGAAGGTTCATTGTGTAGTTTAGGAGTTAGCGGATAAAAAGACAAATAATTTATTTAATATTATGTAAAGCAAAGATGATTGAAGCTTTTCAAGCACAAGGTTTTAAGCACTTTGCAACTTGCTGTGCCAACGTGCCTGCACATGGGTTGTAAAACAATAGGAAATAAGCATGCAATTTTTTTATTTGCTGAAATAAATATGTTTTAGCTTTAATGAAAAAATATGAAACAATTTCATAAAAATCAACAACAAACTTATAATGCTTCTAAGCTGCTATTATGAAAGAGAAGTCCGAAATAGTATTTGACGTCATAGGCCATGACACCCGTACGGCCACACACACAGGGCCGGTCGTTGTGGCGACACTTGCGGGAGGCCTATGTCTAAAAGTGGCCTTCTTTCGGTTGAAATGATGATGATAGATTAATAAACATTACCATAGTTACACAGAATTTTTTCTAGAACTTTCCCTAAAACATAAACCTTATTCAATTTTAAGACCAAACATGAATTAACAGCTGAGGAATATTAGGAATATAAATCGTGTGGCCGTAAAACTTGCAACAAATGTAATTCCAACAAAAGCCTGTCAGTAAATAGGATATAACTTGAGTAGTAAAGTGACGTTAACAGTTAAACCGAGAATGGGAACTCGGTTTTTGTAATGGGATCCTGTTTAGGTATCGTTTTATGATGTACTTTACGATTTTGCGATGTGAAACCATCTTGCTGTCGAGGTGCGGCTGGAGTTTCTGTTAGTTCTTTCTTTTTAAGCTTGACATACCGTGTATTTTTGTGTGTGGTATATTTATATTTATACTGACTCGTAGCGACGCTCTACGGTCGCTATGAGTACTTCAATAATAAATAATAATAATATAGGAACAATATCATTCATCATAAGGTAGTAGACACAGGCCTATCTCAAGTGTTGCCACAACGACGGGTCCCGTACGTCTCACATCCACACCAGGTCATCGGTCCACTTTGTGGGAGTCTTTTCAACTCTGTGTCTTCCTGTACGCGGTCGAATGCCACTCCAGAATCTTTCGGCCCCGTCGACCATTTGTTCTAAGGGAAATGTGCCCTGCCCACTGCCGAGATTGGCGATTATTCTATAACGTCAGTAACTTTGCTTTTTCTGAAACTTTGAACATTGTTATGTTCTATATCTACATTACCCCTGGTCATAAATTTTTGTCTTAAGCCGCTTTTTTTTCTTACATGTTAAATCATCCAATGACTTCTCTCGCTCTAGGGTGGAGCGAAAGGGCGTGTCAGAGTTTTACTAATTAAAACCCAATCCTATGTTCCATCTTTACCTTGCGTTCCAGGTTCCAGGACCCCGGGTTTTCCTTTCAGAAGCGAACCCATGGCCCTAGTAGCCTTCCACCCTGCTGGGCCCCTACGGTTTTGCTGACATCTCCTTGAGGCGCGCGTGAAACACAACGCGCCGTTGTCTTGAGACGCTGTGGTATGTGAACATAATAAACACTAATTTTAAACCACACTACCAGGGCTTTTATCCCGGGAGGCTCGGTCTCGAAAATATCGAGAGTCTCGACGGTTTTTTGACCTTGCTTCTTGCCAAATTTCAGGATTCTAGGTCAACGGGAAGTACCCTATGAATTTTGATTCCCTTAACAGTGTCGAAATATACGATTTTTGCGACATAAACGACTGTATCTTTTATTTTCGGTAACTCAGAAATTTGATTTTTTTACAGCTTAAAGGACCGCAGACCTGAGTATATTAAGTTTTAATTTCAACTCGATACTTCAACGCGTTCCCGAGATAAAGGGTCTTGACAGACGCCAGACAGACACACGGACAACAAAGTGATCCTACAAGGGTTCCGTTTTTCCTTTTGAGATACGGAACCCAACAAAGTACTGGACCTTATTTTTTATAAGATTTAAGTACTTAGATAGATTTGTCAAAAAAATTTTACGTGATGAAATCAGAATGATTTTTAATTACTTCTAGCACTAATTACAGTCAAACGTGAACGTAAACAGAGCTTAATGAGAAAATAATAGAAAAAGCAATTATGAAAAACATATTATATCTTTAAAAAGTATAATCGTATAGGTACATGACGTTTTATTACATAAAATAATATGGTATTAAGTCGTAAATATCTCACGGTTTAATGACATCAAAGAAATCTGGTTTCGTTACAATTGGGTGGTTTTATAACCACTTATGTATTGTGTTATGTACATAAGCGTACGACGGTATAAAAGTAAATTATGACAATAATTATTGCTATTTGAAAAGTAAATAGGTATTTACGCAACTACTCTATTTTTTCTGTATGTTTTATATTTAAAAATCAGCCAAGCGCGAGCCGGACCCGCGCTCGAAGGGTTCCGTAAAATAATCTATAAAAACGCAAAAAAAAAAAAAAAACACGTTTGTTGTATGGGGCTCCCTTAAATATTTATTTTATTCTTTTTTTTATATTTGTTGTTAATATGTCAGGTGGGATCGCAGACAAGCACTGGTTTAAGTATATCAATTTAAAAAAAAGCGGCAACAGAAATAAATTACCTGTGAAAATTTCAACTGTCTAACTATCACGGTTCATGAGATACAGCCTGGTGACAGACGGACAGACAGTTGGACGGGCAGCGGAGTTTTAGTAACAGGGTCCCGTTTGATCCTTTAGGTATAACGGAACCCTAAAAATGAAGTAACGTTCGAACTTTAAATATGATTACTAAACTGACGTACACGTCAACAACAAAGTTAATTGCTAATTTTCTACAAGTTATAAAAAGTAAAAAATTATGTAAAGCCATTTTCCCACTAAAAGCGTAACAACTAAGATCCAATAATTACAATTATGCAGTTATGCACAATAACTATACAACTAGGATTTATACATGCATAAGTTTTAAAAGCATCAGATAACAAAAATTAACACGCCGAACGGTTTATCAACCAATAAAAGCTTATCTTACAGGATAAAGAACTCAAAACTACCCTACCTTACAGCTTTTTAATATCCGCTTAGCTTACACTGTTTCAAGTTTATGTTAACTTCTAACACACGAGTAAATAGTCTACAGAGACCTAACTTCACATAAACTGTGTTGAGATAGTTGTACGTACGAAGTTACTAGGTGCACCGAATATTAGTTTTTTGGATTTGGTGGGAAATCTTCGAATAACTTCTCTCGCTCTGGATTAAAGTCTGTCCGTATTACTTTAGTTGCCCTTTGCATTTGAATCCCGCAGTTTTAGGATAGGCTCTTTGTTTAACTTATCTCACGCGACGGTAATCGGTGATGTGGTCGACGATAGAACACGTTTGGCCAAAACAAACCTTCTCCCTCTTGATTTAAGAACTCCACCGGTAATAAGTATCGAAAGGATACATATACCGTTATAGAATCTTAATCGTTAGCTAAAACTAGTCATCAATATAACAATTTTGTAGAACTTTCTATTATAATAGGCTATATATAAGTTACTTCTAGGCAAGCGTGCTCCAAACACATCATCACTAACCATTAGGTGAAATAGTGGTCAAACGCGAGCCTATCAATAATAATTTAAAAAAAAAACTTTATCGCTACAACTTACTCTCTCTTTGTCACAGTGAGTCCAGTCAATGACTAGGACTGAACAAAGGTCGTGGGATTGAAACAGCCTCGGTCTCCATTAGCTATCTACTCTGTGTTTCTACAACATAAGTCCAAAACGCGTTTCAAAGTAGTTAATATGCAAATATTGCAACGCATACTAACTAACAATGTGTTCAAGCATTGAAACCGAGATGTGTTTATGAATATTTCTTTTGAAATTATTGTGATTACTTTCGAGGTACTGGAGTGTTGAACAGTTCAGTTAAGTCGTGTTGGAAGTTTAAAATGTTTTAGAAGAATAACTTGGTACTATCGTTTAAGGAACATGCATTAATTACGTCACACGTGGGTGGGAATGAAGTGTGACATTGTGTGTCAAGGAGTGAAAAGGAATAGTAAGTCTCGTGACATCATATATCAGAATCTATGTCTTAGTACTAAAACGCGATTTTTTTAACAATGACCAAGCCTTAAAAATATTTCCAAATCTTTTTGTAAAGTTGTTGAATTTAGTATAAATTCAAAGGTTTGAATTGACGTTGATTTTGTAAAAAAAAAATTATTAAATGGAAATTTATGAAAGAAAAGGAAGTTAATGATAGCATGACGAGTGACAGGGCAGAATGGAAGAAAAAAACATGTTGCGCCGACCCCAAATAACACGGGACAAGGGCAGGAAGATGATGATGATGATGATGATGATGGAAATCAAACTAATTTTAGAACTGCTGTTTCAATTTAATCATTTTTCTCGATGCAAAATTGCAAAATAGTGACGTCACACAAAGGACTTGTCTCACAAACGTGACCAGCTGTGACAAGGACGAAGGGAGATCTCAAAAAATAAAAAAAATCGAGTGACGTAATTTATGGAATGCCCCTTATAGTTAAAAGGAAATTTCGAGAAGATGATTTTCTAAGACAAATCTGTTATGTGAAGTCACATAAATGTTTTTGACAGTTTTATTAGAAGTCTTATAAAACAATTTTTATTTATTAAGTTCAACTAGGTATTACTCATAGGTGTTTATCGTACTTTTTATTAAAAAAAAACTGTTATTCAAAGATATCTTTTGAAATTTTAGTCGTGATAAAGTCGGTTTTTAAGTGTCGCTTAATATTAGCTCAAAAATATCACAAATATTCATCTGCAAAGTATTAGTAATACTAAGAAAATATACAGGTTATTATTAGTGCGTTTGTCACTAGTACGTCAGACAACAAATTAATGAGTCCGAGAGACGTAGACGTCCCGCAGATGCGATCTTGCGATTTGTTGAGTAATTGTACGACTAATCGCATTCATATGTCTTTCATACATTCAATTAGTCGGGGACTATTTTATGCAGATGACCGTATTTTTCAATGGAAGCTGTGAAACGCCTACACAATAAAAACATTGCATAAAATAAACGTTACTTTTAATATATTTTTTATTATTGTGGTATGTTAATTTTAAAGTTCAGCTTTATTACACTATTATTATAGTTAAAAACTACTAATTTAATCCATAATTCGTTAAACAAAAATAAATTACAAAGACAACATCGTATGCTAATCAAAACTTTAAAAATAAGCCCGCGCTTGGAACACGTGTTTTTTTTTTTAAAGAAAGCAATGACACAGGCATGCGTTTAGTATCGCATTACAAATTCGTCACATTCTTTGCTCCTTGTCTCTGCCACGGTCGCCATTTTGGTTCGACCCCTATTCTTTACGGGTGTGTTCGTTGACAGATGTCAGCATAGAATTGTCGTATGCAGCCCTAATTTCGTATGAATACGGTAGCATGTGCCAGTGTTAGGTTACAACGACGGGTCACGTAGAGGCGATTATTAAAAAATAGTGGGCAGTGAATAAATGACTGACTTGACGGATCATCGGTGGACACTCGAAGAATCCTCCATAAGATGGAGGCCCATGTTCAGACTACAAACACGCTTATTACACACGATTAATAATAAAGAAGCGGTGGGAACAGAAATAATTCCTTTGAACTTTTCATTAAATAAAATCATAAAACTTACAGGAAATGTTATCTTTGAGTCTGTCAGTGCGCAATAAAATGTGATATTTGATATACGGGTGGTCGTTAAAATCTATACAAGTTATTAGTAAGTAACTCGAACTAATCACGGCGTGTGACGGCGGTGATACCAAAAAAATATATTAACAAGTAGCAACACAGTTTAAAATTGAAAGCTGGTCATTTCTGCACCAGCTACTGATATACTTCAAACTTTATGACTGGCTTACTGAGGTCTCTATTTCATATTATAAAACAAAGTCCTCCACCGCGTTTGTCCGTTCGCAATAGTTCAAAAACTACTGATCAGATTTTCATGCGATTTTCACCAATAGACAGAGTGATTAATGAGGAATGTTCAGGTGAATAATACATGCATTATTGTAGTAGAGAAAAGCCGCGAATTCCAAAGATTTTTAACACTCGTGCGAAACTGGGTAGTCGCCAGTTACCTATTCTATAATTATTATTTAAAAAAAAACAACAACTATTAGTAAGAAATACTATTAGTATTCTTCATGCATCGATGATCACAACCATTTTACGATGTAAAAGCTACCTGCCATTAATACCATGTTTAAATGCCTTACCACAAGCTCTTTACGCGATCCATTTGACGACCTAAACAGATCTGTTAAAGGAATGGAGCTATATAGGGTGTCTAACTCCATCCCTCTTTCTTGCTCGCACGCCTGACATTTTGACACGCCATGGTAAGGCCCCAGAAACCACAGAGTAGACAAATGTCAAAAATAAGATAGCATCTCAACTTTCCATGCATAAACTTGAATTTAAAAAAAAAAAACATTATTTCAGTTCTACAAATGATACTGGCAGAGTAGTCGCGGTTCAATGGCCATTAAAAAAATCTACAAAAGTGACGTCCAAATGTTTCACACCAATAAAAAAAATATATATACTTACTTAAGTACTTATATTAAAAAAAAAAAGAAATATTTGTTTAGTGAAATATGAAATACTGATGAAATCATTAAATAATATCTCCCAATCTGTAATTTTTAACGAAAAAAAAAAACAAAATTGTTTCCTATAGGATACATCATGAGAGTGAAGCCGCAAATCGCTAGTATTAAATAATTCCATAGTGCGAAGATTTAAAACCGGTCACACATTTTTATTTACATACCTAAGTGTGGGTTTACAATAGCGATTATTTAATTAGGCATACACGTTGTGGTCGTCACGGCTGCCAGTTTGTGCCTTATGCCTTCTAATGATTTACTTGTATGAGAAACGGTGTTAGTTCAAATGTTGCGTTTAGAATACATTTTTGTTGTAATAGGGTTATTAGGAATATTGTATGTTGCGATGTTATTTGTTGACCGTGGATAAATAATGTTGATAAAAATGGTTTTAAACAAGACTGAATAAAAGCGAAAATAAAACAAAATCAATTACTTAAATAGAAATGGTAGCATAAACTCCGTCGCCTTTCCTTCATTCACCATAAAAACTCAATAAGTCTGGACCGTGCGAAAAATCAATTAATAAATTCCATTTTCCCATTTACACTTATTGCCAGTAATACCTACCCACAGTTTTCCGTAAATAATACCTACAGTTTTCTGCAAAATACCTACAATGTAGCTACCGCCTACTACACGTTAACACGGCTCCGCCTTTGACCATTGGTGGTCCGGACAAAATATTTTTGACCACTGACAGTTTTTTTTTTTTTCTACAAATCAGATATGTTTAACAGAGTAGCTGAGAAATTCTTAAAAAGAAAATTTAGAAGGCCAACTACAACATTTAATTAAGATTAATTTTAATATTACAGAAGCTCTGAAGTAGGTACCTACTCGGGCATTAAGAATATTTTTAGACTTAGATTTTTAATTGCTTCTACAGCTTAAGTTATAAAATAATATAAATAATGACACTTTGATGTACTAAACCAACTCTGTAAATGCCACGCTATAACCTTATAAGTGTTATTATTTTAGTAAAACATTTTTATTACAAGTTTACTATACATTGCGAAATTCAGTACAAAATTATCTTCAAATAATAAAATTGTAATTAGGCTGTATAATAATTAGTCTAGTTTGGTAATAAATTAGTAAAAGCCATTAAACATTTATTAAGATCATTAATTAAACTAATGTTCTAAAGTAATGAGAATTTTTAATAGCAATTGATGCTCAATGTAATAAGTCTCGTAGAAACTGATATTTATATCGAAAAGATTTTTGACAGACATATTATATAAATTAATTTGAATCCTTTAGTTTTATATTGCGTAACATGAATACTTAGAATATTGTAACAGGTAATAAAATAACATCAGTATCAGCAAAAAATATCTTTAGTACTAAGTATGCCTATTTTTATTTTTTTTGCGCGGATGTGACGCATATCTTCCCTATTAATTGATAAAATGATAATGTTTGTTTGCTAGTTTTAAGATGCGTCATTTCATGCGAATAAACAGTTTTTCTTTCTTTCTTTCTATATTTTTTTTAAACTATAAAAAAATAGAAATAGAAATGACTCCAGTTCATTTTTAAACTGATTCATAGTCAAAAATATTTTTTTCTATAAACAAAAACCAAACATTAGAACAAAGGGTAATAAATAATAACACATAAAATTTAATGGTGTCCCAAGAAACAATGGGTGCCATTTTCACTTTTTTTGTTTCGTCCTTGTGGTCCGTTAAGTCATAGGCAGGTAGACTTTGCCTTGAATGAGGCCTTGTTTGGAGATTTTAATACCCTCACTATAATATCATTGCCCTCACTACATAAAAGTAAGTGGAATTATCATTTTATAAGTTGCAACATTTAAAGATCGTGAGGACCAATTTTCGTGCAAAAACTTGTAATAATTACATCGTATTATGCAAGTCGATATTTTACTCGTATTTTGTAAAAAAAATTGCGAACAGGTTTCATGTTTATTCTTTTTAGGAAAAATCAATCTGCCTAGGTCCTTGCCAACCATGTCGTGGTGGTATCCAGTTCAACCGGATGCAGCTGAACACCAGTATTTTATATATAGAGCGACTAGACCCTAGCCCAATGACGGGGCACCGCGATAGACCATGGCAACACTATTGTCAGATTTTCAGGTTTCTGTGTGAGATCTACAAGTGACACGGACGCAATGGTTAGTTCACACTGAGACACGACGCGACGCGACGCTGCGCGCACATTTTATAAGAGCGACTCAAAATATAACTTTATTTACTACACGAAAAGATACACATTTCAGATCGAGATGCCTCGCGTCGCAGCGCTGCGTGGTGCAACGTATTCTGAATTCTCACAATGAAATGTGTATCTTTTTTGCATTAAATAAAGTTATATTTTGAGACGCTCTTTTAAAATGTCGCGTCGCGTCGCTTCTCTGTGTGAACTGACCCTTACTTAGGAGTCGGTTGCACTTGCACCAAAAGCTACGTCATAGCTACCGTCACTGTTAATTGTATCGGTTTTTTTTCTATGAGGTGGTAAATCATCCAACGCCTTGTCCTGCTCTAAGGTGGGGCAAGAGGGTGTGTCAGACTTTTACTACTAAAACCCACCTGTCTTTCAGTGGCCTTTTACGTTCCAGGACCAAGGTATCTCTTTAAAAAAAAAAAAATACTAAAACCAGTCTCGGAAGTATGAGATTGTACAAATCTTCCAATCAATTGTTAATGGTAAGCATAAATGTCAATGTTATATACTCTATCCTCTTTTTTTGTAATGATTCATTTTTAAATGTTTTTAGTCGACTTTCTATTTTTTAATTTTTTGTAAGTATGTTTATTTTTTTGTGGTAATAATCTTTTTTTATCTTTCATCATAATAATTAATGTCATACCTAACATGGTGTAAGCTGTGCATACCTGTAATAGGCATGCATACCAGTGACTAAATTTTAATATAATTTTTTACAAAAAGTCCTGTATGTAATGCTGTTGGTGTGCCAATAAATAAATAAACCATTGAATTTATCCATCTGCTGTTGCAGCATCACGTAAAATGTTAGTTTTGTCAAAAAACGTCATTGTTTGTCACATGCCTTAACCTTTAACCGTTCTGATGTTAATGTGATCGTTATTTGTGATGTCATTTTAATCATTGCTAAATTGGTGCAACCCGTATTTCGGTTAAGGTGGCTCTAGAGTAGCCCGCGAAATTCAAAATTTCGAACACATTTTAGCTCTTGTCTAAATTATAGAGATATGTTAATGGTTTTAATGAGTATAATTGTGTAAATACACTCATGTCATATCTTATACTGAACTGCAAATCGCATAAAACTGTCCAAAATTTGAATTTCGAGAGCTACTCTATACTTCATATTATAGGTTATACATATAAGCAAACCTTTTTCACCGTCCGTTCAACCAATTTTAACCTTAACCAGTGATTTGAAGACCGATCTTATCGTTACAATTGTTGGTGCAACTCATTCCAATTCTGTATTTTTCCAGTCTGTATTTTTCTTTTCTTGTATTTTTACAAGTGACACTAGTGACAGCGGCTAAACGCGATTATGCGAGCCAAACGTTAAAACGCGATTAGTTTTATTGGTGAATTCCGCCCTAAGCCTTCTATATTCTCAAGTTAAGTAATTATCTTGTTGTTAAAACCTTATTCCCAATTCCTAAATCCGGTCAGAATTCGCCTTGTCCGCCAATTCACACCACATTTGTTAGGGGCCTATTAAAACCAGTAGCAGGCGCCAATTACTGTGCTCTTCAGTTCAGACCCTCGCAGACACCCAGGGATAACCCGACCGAATGTAAAACACTTTTATTATACCATTTTCGGTCGAAAGAACACGACTCTTAAAATTGGCTGTCGTAAAAACGCTAAACAGAGCTTCGCCTGCGGCAAGTCTCGTGGTAACTTGGTTTCGTTTTTGTTTTGATGAATCGTTTTGTAATTAAATAATATATTTTATCTGGTGTACATATTGTTATATTTAGACACAGATTATCGAGCTTATTTACCCGACTTATTTATCTTTTCAAAGTTATTTACAAAAGCTTCAGGATTTCCTGATAAAATGGTGTTGGTGTCACCGATTTTTTACTTAGAAGCTTAAAAGGCGAAGTTAATCCGTATTTTTATTTCTCACCGGGCGCCGCTTACCGGTATAATTACATGTAATTACACATTCTGATACGGTCTTATCTAAAACGGTATGCTTCTTGCATTTGACAGATACATTAATACCGTAAAAGATAACTCAAAATAACCCAAAAAGCCAATGGACAACCCAGAAAGCATTTTTTGGAGATAAGTTTTGGGAAAAGGTTAAAGGAAAATGAACCTTTTCCTGATAATTTAGGGTTTCATTTTATAAGGTAGTTCTGTTGGTTATAAAACCGGTTTTAAAGGAGATGTGCGTGAGCTTGTTGGGAAAAACGATTATTATTGTACTTATACGAGAATATAATGCGTCGGAATTCAGTGGGTTGACTGCGCCTAAGTAATTGGTAAGTCAAAAAAGAACTTTTTTCTTTGGCAGGACAAAACTTAGCCTAAAAGATTGCAAAAGATTGCGTGTTTTGTTTGATTATTAATTTTATGGATTAAATAGCTGTACGTAGCTAATGTTTTAAAACTAAATAAACATGACATGACTAGCCATTTTTTTAAGTCTACCTTTTTTCTCACAGCATTCCGGTATGGCTAAGTCGTTTAAAAACGAATAGGTACGTCATGCAATAAAAAAGTCAACTTCTATTTTAAACATTCCAATTAAATTAAATGCGCATTTAAAGTTTGAATTCTCGTGAAAATATGATGCGACCGGATTTGAACCTTACTTACATCCGTTGGGGAAGAATCACTTGACCGGCACTGTGACACTAACATACAGTTCTTTTTCGTTTGTCTTATTTCTTAATTCATTTTTAGAAATATCAATGTGTGTACTAGAATACCTACATTTCTATCTCTATCTCTTTCAGCCTGTATACAAAAGAGTGAGTGCAAGAATGTGTCACCAGATTATTCTAAGCTCCGTAAGATTGTAATAAAACTTGGAACGTATGGAATTCTCAGTATTTTGTGAAAATATCATTTTAAGACCTATAAAAAAACACAATTTGATATATTTTTTTTTGTTATAATAAAAAGAGTACTGACGAGATTTATGTAAATTAGCGGGTTCTACTCTCAAAATGGTAAAGTTAAAACATTGTGAGGAATCCGGCATTATACTAGAATAAATAAAAATCGAAGACATGTGGCATTCACCAGCCTGCACTGGGCCCGCGTGGTTTATTACGGCTCATTCCCTCTCCTAGGAAGGAGGCCTGAGTCCCATCAGTGTGAACATCATAAGTTATCAGTGTGAACATCATGTTGTGTTGTTTTGTTAAACTATTGTATAATTATCCGTTGACAAATACATCGTGTTGATATTTAAAAATAGTGTTTAAATGAAGATTTGTAATAGGCGACAAAAAATGAATGACAGAGAGGTGATTTCAGAGTGGGAGCGACGAGAGAAAAGCTGATTATTGGTTTTACCAAGGATGAAGCGGATAATTGAAATACCGAATTGTTAAGACTAAAATAATATGAATGTGGAATCCTGGAGGAGCAATGGCCTGATGCTGCGTAAGCAAGCGACGTGACCCTCCGCCGTGCAGCTCCTTTGATAACTACCATTCCACAGCGCACACGATGTTGGAAAGTAGAAGATTTTGGACTAATTGTGCTCCATTGGTGTAATTGCTGCAAGGCGTTTCGATGTAAGGATAAAAATAAATAAATGTTTACTCATGAAAATCTGAATTAAGCTAGAACTACATTAGACTGACGCACACGTGGAACACGCCTAATTTGTACGTAGAACGCCGTCGCGTGGCATCGCCGTGGCGTGGATCTAATGTAGCTCTACAAGTCTAGTTGCCATATAAAATGTATGGAGACCGACGCGACGCGCCCAGATCGGCGTGTGTGGCATTATAGTAGTTCTAGCATTTAAGTTCTTGAATTTAATAAAAATAGTTTATTTAAGATAACCTTGATCCAATTTGGTTTAAGTATTTATTTATAAATTTAATACTTAAGTAATTTACTTTTGGGATTTTTTTTTTAGCAAAATTTTAGACACCTGACGAAATCTTTTTGGGATAAGAACTAGCTAAGCTTCTTAGTATAAGAACTTTTTAATCAAGAAATCTATGTTTTACTTTCATAGCTAAGTATCGTTAGTTTTATGGGTAACTTTTACCGCGGCATGGCTCCCACTACCAAATTCGAAGGAACCATACACATTTCCATATAAAACTAAACCAAAACTCACAGCAGTAGTGGTCTAGCTTTCAACAACAGAATTTTTGGAAATTAGAAACTTTATTTCACATAGACCAATAACAGCAACACTTTTGAATTGTCAAAATGTCGGCCAATCAAAAAAAAGTGAAGCTAAGTTGCACGTTCCAAAGCGTAGGTCTCTATGGAGAAGAACGCGGTGCAAGAAAATCCGTGGACACTCTTCTAACTCATATTATGAGTTACAAATATCTTGGTTATATATTTTTGTCGCTTTTAGTATTATGCGAGTGAGCACAATGTCAATATATTGAAATAATCTTGCAGTTAAGAGATGACCAGTCTCAACTGACGGCATCCGTTCACGAGCATGACGTGTACGCGAGCCCCACTCAGCTCAACCACTTTGAAGGGAAGAATGACCCAACAACACGTGCCACCATCAGCAAGACATTTGAGTGAGCATGACAAACTCAACTGCCATGCTCGTTTATGTCTATCATGCTCGTTTAGGAATCAGATCATCCCTTCATTGTCATCGTAATTCAGGAGTGAGTAAAAGATAGTGCTATTCGTCCTGTTTAGCGCCGTGTCATACTCACGCCGGAATTAAGATGTTATGATCCCAGATGGTCGATGGGGGCGAAAGGTTTTGGAATGGCGACCACGTACCGGAAGACGCAGCGTTGGAAGGCCTCCCACAAGGTGGACCGATGACCTGGTGAGGGTCGCGGGTATCCGATAGATGCGAGACGCACAGGACCGGTCATTGTGGCGACATTTGGGGGAGGCCTATGTCCAAAAGTCGACGTCTTTCGGCTGAAATGATGATGATGATTATGATGATCCCAGTACTTCTAAAGCTTCCCAACAAACAAATAGCAGTTTTTCCTCTTTTTAAATTATATTTAGTTTTATTTAATTCATAAATTAATCAATGCCTACATAATTCCGGTGAGTATATTAGAGGAAGTTTGATAGTGGCGCCAGTGACTGAAAAGTTGAAGGAGAATCGTTTATCTTGGTATGGTCATGTAAAGAGGAGGGATGAAACGAATGTTACTAAAAGAGTTATGAGTATACATCTGGATGGGTGGAGAGGGAGAGGAAGGCCAAAGATAAAATGGATAAATTGTGTGAAGAGTGAAATGAAAGAAAAGGTCAGTGATAGCATGACGGGTGACAGGATAGAATGGAAGAAGAAAACGTGTTGCGCCGACCGACCCCAAATAAAACTGGACAAGGGCAGGAAGATGATGACATAATTCCGGTGTGAGAAAGGGATAACGCTACTCATTCTGTGTAGCTCTGTCTCTTTCTTATACTGGAAAGTCATACTTAAAGTTTTGAGCATCGACGCCGAGTTGCTAGCCTGACGGTTGTATTTCGGGGAGTGTGCATCGGAATCGCATAATTTAATTCCGCCAAGCCCGTTACATCATCGGACCACCAGACGTACGACGATGCGTCACAGGTAATTGATTTGGTGGACATCCGACCCATACGCACAAAACCTTTTGGGAACATATTCAATATGCCGTAACTAAGGAGCGGAATTCCTTGGCGAAGTCTGTGTTTCCAGTTAGCTTCAACCTAGAGGCCTTTAAGTCAAGATTGAATATGTTGTTTCTAGGCAAGCGTGCTCCGTCGTAGACCACATCGTCGCTTTCCATCAGGTACGGTAGAGGCCAAGCGCGAGCCTTTCAAGTAGCAATAATAAAAAAAGATTTAAGATGCCTGCCTTCCAGAGATTCACGTCAAATAACAGATTTTTCTATGTTACATTTAATTTGATATCATAAATTAATAAAAGCATGCTCACATACTATTCTATAGGTAGTTAGGTTATATATGATCATCTTCAAAAACTAGATCCTAGTAGCAAACACAAAAAAAATACACCATGTTTTTTAAATAACCGCCATTGGTTTTTTCTTATCACTTTAGTCAGTCATGAAGACTATATACAAATGGAATTTCCGATCTTAATAATGGAGTATAATATGATTAGCAATATTTGACCATATCATGAAATAATCATGCGTTTAGCTGTTTATATCGTTAAATGCAGACTGTTCATTGATTTGGCTTACCCATAAAATGGTGTGGCCAGCGGGTAAGGTTTTAATATATCATGAAATGCCATCATTTTATGAAATGATTGGCCATATCATGAAGTGATCAATTCTAAGACCTGGCCGCTACATACGTATTAGGGAAAACTTTTCCTAATATCTGCTGAAAAGTTGATTTTGTTAAGATTCCGTAATAGAAAGCTCTTGGATTCCCAACATCATTCTATATATATATATATAATTATATACTTATATATTTCTTTCTTCATTAGTCCACATTTTGGCAATAATTTCTACGCTGTACGCTCATTATTTTGTTCGTCCACTATTTTTGCGAAGACACTGCCTCCTAAGATCTGACAGACAGGATCTTCCTAGTTTAGGAGTTAGGGTATTCAATTTAAATTGACTGTTGTATTGCTTATATTTTTTTTTGTGCTTACATTTGGTGTCAAATATGTACATATTATATAAATAAATATTATTATTATTATTAATTCTATGTTATCTGTATTTTCATGACACTATACTTTAGACTGAAATAGTACTTATTAGTTCCATGTAAAAAGGCTCTGGCTGTTCTTTTTTTAAATGAATAAATGATTAGTTTATTAACATATTAGTTATCCCAAAAAAGCAACCAGTATTTTTATTTTTTATGTGGCTATGTTATTTTACACTTATTTTCTCGCTTTTGTATTAAACCGTTTCGAAGCTGGGAGAAACATCGCCATGCTTATTCAAACTGATATAAATAGCTACTATCAGTAGTAAGCCTAAAGTTACCCATATGACATCTTGTTTTAACTGACAATACAGTTGGCTATCACAGATTTCTCTTGAAGTTGCCCTAGGTAACCGTCCGGTTTCTAAATTAAACGGATAGTTAAAATTCGTTCTGAAGGTCAATTTCTTCACATTTTCTTTGTAGTTGCAAACTGCTAGAGTCCTCTTTTTTTGACTTCGCACGGTTGAGCATTCAACCAATGTAAAGTTAACTGGTTAAATTGACATTAAATGAATACTCAACCATGCAACCGTGTAAATTAATTAGGTACTGGTACCTAATTAATTTTTAACACAGAATAGTCACTTTATTTTCCATTAGAATGCAAATATAATCCATTCTAATGTTCTCCCACAAGGTGGACCGACGACCTGGTGAGAGTCGCGGAAGTGCGGTGGATGCGAGACGCACAGGATCGGTCGTTGTGGTGACCGATCAACAGTCCAACAGTTTTTTTTTTTTTTTTTTCGTGTGGGAATATCATCTCATGACATCCCCCGCTCTTGGGCGGAGCGCGAGATAGTGTCAGACTTTTACTGACTAAAAACCCACTCCTGTTCCTTCTTTGCCATTTGTTTTCCAGGACCCCGGGGATCTCTTTCGCATCACCCATGGCCCCAGTAGGCTACGACCCTGTTAGGCCCCTACGGTTGCTGACATCTCCTTGAGGCGCGCGTGGAACACTACGCGCCGTCGACGACTTGGGCTCGGTCCGGACGGTTACCGGACGATCGGACGGCGAGCCAACCATTGCTCGCCGTCCACAAGCCCGCGCCTACGGTGGCCGGAAATCGGGATCGGAATCCCGGCGGCGGTTAGGGCGTGAGGACCGTTGCCGTTGCCTCACGCGATCGGCCGCCTCCTTTGCTAGCATTACTGCTTCGCAGAAGGAGGCGACCGCCTGCCACTCCTCCTCGCTCCGGACCATGGCCTGTACCAAGGCCCGGCGCGAGAGATCGCTGCCGCCGATCGCCCTCACGAGGACACGGCGTTGCTCTGCCCAAGCGGGGCACACCTCTACCGTGTGCTCCACCGTGTCCTCCGGGCGGTCCACACAATGGTGGCACCCGGGCGTCTCTTCTGCACGGATCCGGTACAGGAACCTCCCGAACTTACCATGCCCGGTGAGGACCTGCGTCATGCGGTAAGTAAGGACGCCGTGAGGTCTTTCCAGCCACTCCTCAAAGAGGGGACTTATCGCCATAATTAAGGCGTGCCCAGCACTGGGTTGCGACAGTCGCCGTCGCCATTCCACCATGAGAACAACAGTCCAACAGTGGAAGTCTTTCGGCTGAAATGATGATGATGATGAATGTTTTGCCGTAATTTGCAGCAAAGGGTTCGAGTCAGCCTTCTCGGCAAGCTTGGCCGAGGTTGTCAATATTACAATTCTCAGCTCCGTTTTACCGAGATCGCGCTTGTTTCTATAATTCAACATATTGTTTTTATAATATGGAGACTTGAGATACAAAAGTACACCAATTTTACATCAAAACATCTTCTAGGAATTAATTGTGAATAATTAAAATAAATACTAAACGTTGCTCGAAAAAATCCCGCCAAAAACTTACCACCTACATTTTGACATATATAATTGCTAACAAAAAAAAAGATTCCACTAAAGTCGCTATGTCATCTATAGCGATTTTAATTACTTAAATGTTTAGTTTATTTCGTAAATGCAAAACTATCCTTTTATTTATCTAAAGCTACTTTGGCCCTGAAAAAATATGAGCTAGTTTTCGTTTATATTTCTCACTGAAGAAAGCTTTTCAATTTCGTTATGGAGGTGGCCCAGTGGATCAAGGCAAGCGCTACTTTGTGTATTTTATTTCATCGCCACTGTTCTCAACGGTGAAAGAAGACATAGAGAAGAAACCGGCATGTCATAGAACCAAAAATTCCAAGACATCGTGAGAAGATTTTTCAAAATTCACACCCTAAGGTAATGAAACGGGGGATCAAAGTTTGTGTGATGAAAACCATTCACGCGGGCGAAGCCGCTAGCAGAAGCTAGTTAAATATATAAAAAAACAACTATTTATTTATTTATTATTTATTTATTTAACAATTTATGTACACACAATAATAAATAGAAGAAAAAAAAAAGAAGGAAACAGAAGAATAGTAAAAGGTGATGCTTATTTCTAAAGAAATCTCTTCCAGCATACCTGCGAAAGGAGAGTTGGAAAAAAAAGAGATGTAGACACTGTGTGTAGAAGTAAAAGGAAAATTGGTACATACAAAATACATATAACATCCAAAAAATAAAATAAAATAAAGATACCACTACTACTAAAAACTACTATTTAAAATATTTAAATCAATATTGTTTACTCAGTAATAAATTATTTTGTACGAAGTTTGTTGTCAACCAGTTTCTTAGCTTGTTCGCGTTTTTGCCTTTAAAACCCGTGGAACATTTTTTCATCAAAACCTATTATTATTGAGTCGGATTATCAACACTGTTGGACTCACTTATTACATTAACATTTAAAGTAGGTACTTTAGCAAAGATTACGAAAAAAATAATTTCTGATTGAGGACCTGCTATTTTTAGATTACCATCGGATTAAAATTTAATCTTACTAAACACATAATAGGTACCCACGTTTTCAGATAAGAATGTATAATCAAAATCAAGTTTGTTTTTAATACCTTATATCATATTTCTCTTTTGTCTCTACTTTTTGGTCATTACAATCACAAATTTTGAACCATTTCGAAATTAGAATCTGACAATTAATAATAGAAAGCAGCAAAGGACAGGACAAACAGTTGCCCTTGCCGAAAAAAATTGGCGCGAACTTTCGCCGTCACAATTTTATATAATTAGTCATCAAAAAGAATTTTAAACTGATTTGAACTTTAAGACCTTGAAATAAGAACTGGAATAAGTTTTTTTAAATGCATTTGCTTTTTTGTTTTTTGCGTTGCTTTTTTTGGACGTATCGTAGAATCTGTTGGTTCTAGGAAATGCTTATTACGGGCGTCAGGAGACAAAATTTATATCTCCACGATTGATATAGCATGTAAGCTTTATTTTTATAGCCTTTTTCTTCCTTAATTGCAGTCATTAAACAAGGAATTATGATAAAAACAAGCTATCTTTACGATCCATCCTGTCCTCGTGATTTTCTAGTTTTACTATAGCAAGAACATCGCACCGATTATAAAATAATCTACCACACGTTACATGCAAATGAATTTTCACTATGGATGGAGGCAACTTACAATCAGTCTAGAAAACCACTGGTATATACTTAGCCAGACATTAAATGGTCTAACCTACGGGCAGAGTGACAAAGACCGAATACGTGGTCCGTATGGTAATCATAAAGCGAGATTAACATTACAGTCTACCATGAAATCTCACTCGATGACAGATCGAAATCAATTTGAATTCCAATGACAAACTATACGGACGCAACGATTTGAATTCCCAAGAATGGAAATGTAGAAGACCCGCGCTTATAGGTCGTAAACGTTTTGTAGGTACTAAGTTCGTGTGGTTGGTACAACTGGGAGGTTGACGGTTTTTTGTAGGGTGAAAAGCCATGTTGTTGGACTTAGTTCTAACAGGTATTATTACTTCATTGCATAGGTACTAAGCTTGACAATTATTTCAAATTATAAACAACATGAACTGGCCTAAGTGCCTAAGTATTTAGGTACTTATTTAAAGTCATTATTCGAAATCATGGGTTTAAACTTATATTTCTTTGTATCCCTATATCCTTTCCATTCCATTTATATACTTAACAACTCATCAACCCATGAATACGTGGAACTTACGTTTAAAACTGTGGAGACGTTTAGGGCATGATTATAAGAATTGCTGTTAAAGTCATTGAAAATTTTATTTTATGATGGGTTATATTAGTTGCACAGTATATTTGTAAACGCATTCAGTATTCCGCGTGTGCTCAGCGAACAACACGAGCGCATTAACATTCTCAACTCTCGCGCAGGTTCTCATAGCAAGACGCACGCGTTTAATAGCTGTCTCTGTAAATGCGACTGGCTTTTGTTATAAAAATATTAAGGTTTTTTTTATTCCATTGAGGAAAATCCGACTTATATTACTAGTTATGTTTATACAAACCAGATTTTGTTACTTGAATAGGAAGGATTTCTAGGTTTTATTTGACTAAGTTTAAAATAATCATCTTAACAAGATTAAGCATGCTAATATGGCCAAGATCTTAGAAGTGGACACTAAAATACTCGATTGTATCGTTTAATTACTGCTACTACCAATATGATTATTATTTTACAAGTCGTTAAATAAACTATTAACTACTAAATCAAAGATTTTATAGCGACAAAATGGACATTCTGAATATAACAACAAATAAAAATAATTAGATCCAATAATACTCGTCGAGCGTAGGAAATGCGATTATATGAATAATTCATTTGAGATAACGACCAAAATAAGACGATTGTTCGCTTCTTAGAATAAATGTATAGATCTCTTTCCCGCGTAGAACTCTAAGAACACTGACACGAGCGTCCGCCTTATAGTTTACTACCGAATAATGACAACGTAATTTTTTAAAATAATGAACTTATAGAGTGCAGGATTGCACTTTGTTCTTATATTGGAAATATTTACTAGCGGCAACGATGAAAATGCATAAAAAAGCTTTTAAAACTTGAAAAAAAAAGAGTAACGAAATTCGGTTTTCGAACTGGTCGCTCGTAACCCAGAGTTGTCGCGTTTAACTGCGCGCCATAAAAGAGGAAAAAAATATTGAAATATATTTTTTCTCTAAAAAGAATAAAGAGGTTATAAATAATATTCTTTTTTGCTCGCAGCGCGCGGACACCGCGCTGAGAAATGGTTGGAGGATCGAAGATTTCGTCTGAATGAGACAAGGATTATGTGTAAAATATTTTGTTGACCCTTTAAAACCTGCTTAAGATTGATTAACTATTTAGTTCTAAAAATAGTGAAATGTAATTTTTTTTTTCTCAGGTTTAGATAATTGAGAGAAACTTTAATGGAATGGAAGTAAAGCTTGGCTATCTATAAACTTCAGAGGCAAGTCCATTATACCTTAATTTGAAAACTTTAATAACGTCTTAATGTGTATAATTTCGTTACAATAAACTATATTTTTATTAAGGACATCCCAACTTTTTCATTAAGCAGGTGCGTTTGCGCACATTTGTAGGGCTATATGTTATTTATTAGGGTCCCGCTGATCATAAAAAATAAATGGCATTACAATTATCAACTTTGTTCCTCATGAGTTGTCATTTTAGTACTGCAATGAACATTTCAATAATTCCGCCGGACATAGTAAAGTTAATTAATAGTTTCTGTAGAAGCAAGTTTAACATAGGTAGGTAGGTATATCATGCCATTTACAAAAGGGTGAAATGTATTCGAGTTTACAAGAATTTACTAACTTTTAGCGTAGAATGACTACTTTTTGCTGTCTTTGACATTGAATGAGGGTTTGTTTTAAATTTTTAGTAAACTTCACTCTACTCAAAAGTTTCTTGTTTAATCATCATGACATCTATCCTTAAAAATAAGTGTCCAGAATGGCTATAAAAGCGATGAATGGAATAGTAGTTGAGGTCATTATAGGTATACCTACCTATAATGACCTCAACTACTATTCCATTCATCGCTTTTATACTACCGTACAGTGAGTGAATGTGTTACTTAAAAATAAATAAAATTATTTTGCTTTGGGTTACTTTTGATCTTCGAAAGTGAGTGTTCCAATGAAAATTGTAACTAAGGTTTGACGATTACTATCACATTTACCCTATCAAAAAGGTCTAGTCTATAATGTTGGTATCTTTAGTGATTAACAAAGCTTGAAATTGAACTCTATCCAAAAGAAAATTATCGTTTGTTCTAAATGTAAATAAACGTGAATATGGCTGTATTCACGTAAAATAAAACCAGTGAATTCTAAGTTTATTGTGTAACATTTTATCTTTACCAACTGGAGGTGATTAGATGGGCATCGTACTTTATCAACTCTGTTTTTATTGCTTTTTTTTATGACAGGCATTTGCATGTATAACCATTGGCTGATGCGATGCAGTAAGTTACATTTACGACCGTCAAACGTGAGTTTTGAAAAGCGTGTAAGCAGCATGGCATGTGTCCAGCTCAGGCGGTCTCAAATGGATGCAAAGTTCACATTTCACGCGGCTACATCGGTTCACCGTCACCGATAACGTATTAATTACGTTATAAATTACTCGACACACTTCCCGGCCACTGATAACACACCGACGGCGCCAAATGCACATAAAACACCACAAGAAACGACGGATGTGACTAGAAAACGTTGACGCCAGCCAGTTCTGTATATGTAAACGAAAACAGACGTGTAAATAGCACGACTCGCCACCCGCCGTGGCCGCACCGTACCGTCGCGAAATCTGTCACCGATTATAAAAATACACTAAACGATCTCAGTGGCGAAATTGCAGGCCAGCGACCCCTCACTGATGGGCCATAATTAATCGGTCGGCACATACCTAAACACGACGTGCATTGCGCTGTCCACGCGCCTTCAAACTCCAAAACACGTCGAAAAACGCACACCGTTTGACACAACACGCACGTTACATACTTGTTATCACACACTGTTGTCGCTTGTTGCACTCGCGATGCACGTAATGTGGTACACTGGTCATTATTTTGTTTATCGCCGGCAGTTTTAGTAGTTGTCGGCGAGCGCGTGACACGGTCCGCGGCCGGCGGAGAGTCGCGAGTATACTGCACACAACAATGGAGCGCGGCGCGCGCGAGAACGAGCCGCCACGCACACTGGCGCACGCCCACTCACACAGTGGTCCAGGCGTGCACCGACGCGCGCTTATAAAAAACCAACGATCGGTATGCAGACGTTCGGTTTGAGCAGGTCCTCGGCTTGACGCTGTTTTCGTCTGCGGTCCAGGGTTCCCGAAATACTTTCAACACTCTCCACACATTTTTATTTTACGCGTGTAAGTTTTTGTAAACTTAATATTTAGATAAGTACCTACCTACAAGAATAAGGAATATTTTTGTATATTAATCAAATCTAAAAAAAAAAATTGCAATACGAAGTTTGATAATAACATTAGGTACGGTTTTTACATAAAATCAAAGTACCTACTTAATAAAGTGTTACGTTTTTCGAGTTTTAAAAGTTGTTTTTGTTTTTTTTTTTTTGACGAAAGAATGGAAAATTTGCTCAAAAATGAATGTGCAGAGATAGAAGATCAATTTGAAATCTTGTATTAATAAAATAAGAACCTACTTATTTAATTGAACTCAAGTCAAGTTATTCGATCAATCGTAGGTAAATATTTCTATAATTTTATTCGTGAACATTAAAATATTGAGTCACTAAGATAATCTCTTCCTCAACAAAACATTTAAAACTGCACTATTTCTCAACACTTCTTCATAATAAACAAGTTAAAAATAAACAATCTCTCATTCAGCTCAAACGAAGACAATTATCTTAAAAATAATGATTACAAGACTACAAGATTCTGGGGAGAAATTCCTACATGGCAACATTAAAAACAAAAGAACGGCAGTCAGCGAACCTTGAGTGGGCAGGCGATACGATTCGAGCCTGCGCCCGAGTCAGCGCGCCATGTTGCCGGCAGAGGGAGTGGGACACCGCTATCCACTTCTGTTTGCTTCTCGCTTGCACGCTTGTTAGCGTTATTGCGTGCCGTAACTATACTCGTCAGCGACTGTACCACACACCCACACGTACGCATTGTTATCTTACACAAAATTTATAACGAGCAAGTCGTATTCGGTCCCGGTCGCGGGCACTCCTAAATTCTTTGCGGAAGGGGTTCATTTTTTTCTCATCTCGAATCCTTACGCCTCAGTTTCGCCAGAGGCTAAATAAAATTATAATGATCGCTAATGTTGATAGTTTGTTTTGTGTGATTCGGCTTGTTATTTTGGCAACACTGATAGTTTTGGCGGGCTCAGCGTTGTGAATGGTTACTATGAATGGCGTGCGTTAGTTTTAGCGTGTTTTAGTTTCGATATTTTGTATGTGTTGTAAAGTACTGGTAGTAGGTATATTTGTGTAGGTATATTAGTATGCGTGGGCCGGTTGATGCCTACTGTTTTCGATACCTACATTATCCTTTGGTGTAGGTAAGCGCTTGCAGAAATGGTGAACGGGTTGGTAGTTGGTAGTTATTTTATTTGTGAATACTTTACCTTTGAAAGAGGCCTTAAATTTCATTGAGTGTGAAGACACCACCTTATAAGCAGATTAGGTGGATTGTGTACGGTAGCGAAACTAAATCAAGTCTTAGTAAGTAGGTAGGTACTTTTGGTTTTTGGGGTGGGGAAATTATTAAAAACTCCTCCCGTACTGGGTGTAGCGAGAGGGGGCGTTAGACTTATATTAACTAAAATCTACCCGTGTTTCTTTATTTGCTCTTTGCGTTCCAGGGCCGCGATGATTATTTTGAACTATCTTGTAGCCCAAGATTTAGTAGGATAAGGTCTTATTTAGTAGGTACCTATCTAAGTAGTTAGATTTTAGGGAATACCTACTTGAGTGCGAAAGCCGTATCATCGAATTTTGTTTCTTCGAAAACCTTTCAATGACGGCGACGTCTCTGTACTGCGTCGTCTTGTTAAATCGACGTTTTGCTACTGCGTTGTTTCGTTACATTGAAAAACTTACTGCGAGTCTGCGAACGATTTTAAAGCGAAAATACCTATCATACTGCTAAGTCTATTTCAATCGATGTCTTGTTACAGCGATGTTGTTACATAGTAGAAAAACGGTTTTCTTTATGCCTAATTTGTTTTTTTTAGGTGGGAAATCCTCTAATGACATCTCCCGCCCTTGGGCGGGCCGGGAGGGCGTGTCAGACTTTTACTGACTAAAACCCACCCCTGTTCTTTCTTTGCCTTCGTTCCAGGGCCCCGAGGTTCTCTTTCGCATCACCTAATGGTCCCAATAGACTTCAACCCTGTTGGGCCGCTTTGTTGACATCTCCTTGAGGCGCGCGTTGAACATTACGCGCCGTCGACGGCGACATGGGCTCGGTCCAGACGGTTACCGGACGGTCGGACGGCGTGCTACCCATTGCTCGCCGTCCGCAAGCACGCGCCTATGGTGGCCGGAAAACATGATCGGTGTCCCGGCGGTTGGGGCCTGAGGGTAGTTGTCTCGCTTTTGCGGCCGCCTCCTTTGCTAGCATTACTGCTTCGCAGAAGGAGGCGACCGCCTGCCACTCTTCCTCGCTCCGGACCATGGCTTGTACCGAGGCCCTGCGCGAGAGATCGTGGCCACAGTTCGTTTCGTTCCCTTTTTTTTTAGGTGGGATATCATCCAATGCTTTCGCCTACGGATTTAGTGTCATGTGAGTGGCTGAGTGACTTTTACTGACTAAAACCCACTCCTATGTTCCTTCTTTACCTTGCGTTCCAGGACCCTTTCTTTCAAGTTTTCTTTTCAGAAGCATACCCATGGTCCCAGTAAGCTTCGGCCCTGCTGGGCCCTGACGGTTTAGCTAACATCCTCTTGAGGCGCGCGTGGAACACTACGCGCCGTCGACGACTAGGGCCCAGTCAGGATGGCGACCTACCCATGGCTCGCCGTACGCAAGCCCACAGCCCACGACTACGGTGGCTGGAAATCGGGATCGGGATCCCGGCGGCTGGAGCGTGAATGCCATTTCTCGTGCGTGCTGCCACCTCCTTCGCTAGCATTACTGCTTCGTGCTCGCGGAGAATTTCTGAAAGGGAAACCCGTAGTCCTAAAACGCAAAGGGTAATTGAAGGATACAGGTGTGGTTTTAGTCAGTAGTAAGTCTGACACGCCCTCGCGCTCCACCGTACATATCAACATACAAAATTTACCTCTGTATACTATTAATACTATAAAGATATCATCATCATCATTATCATGTTGCTTAAAAGTCTGGGAATTTACAACAATAAGAAAAGCAGCGCTCCGTCTGTTTGACTAGGGAATCGAACCTTGTCGAACGAACTTCAAGTCGCGTCGTCGCGTCGTCGTCGAGCCGTTACGGATGGATGCGGTAATTATAAAATTAGTAATTAATTACCTAGACTAATTAAGTCTATATAATAAGCACTTTCTACGGTAGGAGGGCAGTTAGTGTATAAAGGTATAACGTAAGTTTAAATGATTGAATATTATATAGGCTGCGTTATTGTTCGAAAGAGTGGCCGAGGCCCTGGAATGCGAAGTGCCACTGAAGGAACACAGGTGGGTAAAGTCAGTAAAAGTCTTATACGTCCTCTCGCTCTGCTCGGGCGAGAAAAGTTTCACTTCTCAAAAAAAAAAACCGGGCAAGTGCGAGTCGGGCTCGCGCACTGAGGATTCCGTACAACCTTACCTATGAATACAGTTCAATTCCCGAATTGACTTACGAAGATTTTTATCGAATCGCAAAAAATGTTTTTTTTTTTTGTGATGTAACTACAAATTTACAGTTTTCAGATTTATTCTTATATTTGAGCTATGAGACCTTGCTTCATGCCAAATTTCAGGATTCAGGTCACTCCGGTTGACCTAGGTCAACCGGAGTGACCAACTTGAGTGTCGAAATACACGTTTTTCGCGACATAAACGGCCGTATCAAATTTTATTTGTTAACTTAGAAGTTTGATATTTTACAGCGTCAAGAGAGTGCAGACTTGAGTATATGGTTTTAATTTTAACTCGATACCTCCACGGGGTTTCGAGATAAAGGGTCTTGACAGACAGACAGACAAACAGACAGACGGACGGACAACAAACTGATCCTATAAGGGTCTGTTTTCCTTTTGAGTTACGGAACCCTAGAAAGTGACAGAATAAAACAGCTGCACTCAAGACTTACTAGTTTCAGGTTTTCAAACCCAGATAGGCGTTTTACTTCGTGTCATTTATTTCATCACTACTGCTAATAAGAGTGGGCAAAAAATTCAATGATTTCTCTTGCTCTTGGGCGGAACACGAGGGCGTATCAGACTTTTGCTGACTAAAACCACACCTAGTGGAAGTGGAGCGTGGAACGCTACGCCTCGTCAACGACTCGGTATCCGTCCGAACAGTTACCGGACGGCCGGACGGCTGGCTACCCATTGCTCGTCGTCCGCAAGGCCACGGCTGTCCCAGGCCTTCGGAAGTGGTGCAGGTAGTACAGGCATGCGGAAAATGTTATTTTTAAATGAAAAGACGTTGCGTTTCTTCTTATTACTTTATTAAAATGATATAATGAATGTACCAGTATAATATACGTTTTTTTTTATGAATTTGAAAATATTCATCATATTTTTTCACATAAGTTCAATTATAAATATTATGCAAAATATACACAGTCTTTAAGCATTTATATATAAATAAATATTAATAAACTAAATAATAAGAAGACATAGTTTTAGAGATGGGTGCTATCCACTAATAAAGCTTCGGCATCATCATGAAGAGGACAGTATATTTTATTCGATACTGCACGTAAACTGTTGATAAGGGGATCTGAGGTAGCTAAGAGCATAATTCATTACATCTTCATTACATGATAGACGAGAACATTTTCTTGAATGACCTTACACTTATATAATGCACTTTTTCTTAATTACAGAGAGTCATTAGTTACCCAAAGCCCAGGCCCCCTACAAGGTGGACCGATGACCTGGTGAAGGTTGCGGGAATCCGATGGATGCGAGACGCACAGGACCGTTTGTTGTAGCGACATTTGGGGAAGGTCTATGTCCAGCAGTGGACGTCTGTCGGCTGAAATGATGATGATGATTAGTTAATGACCAGGTATTTCCAAGATCGCAGATTATCGCAGCCAAAACTGATGTATTCTTATTCTTAAGGGTCTAATTAATCACCGAAACTATATTATTACGCATCGGTCGATAACGGTGATTAGTTATGATCTCATGATTGAAAACAAAAGGTTCCAAATGACCTTCTTCATTAAAAATGTAATAGCAAGTAATTACTCATTATTTTCAGTTTACCATCGTGGTGAAAGGATTAGTCAGCTAGACTCTGCGTTACCGAGTGCTAGCTGTCCAGGGTGTGCCAGGCGTTTGGAATCGCAGAACGATATATTTGACGCCACTCGTGGAGGCTCCTTTCATGCATATTAGAATGCCCCAAGTGCCCATACACCTGCACTTTGGAGGATTTGATGAGTGCTACCGATGCTACTATTAATGTAGCCACCTATTGGGCCCAAACAGTTTGACGAGTTTACCACCGAATCGATAAGAAGAAGAAGACTCATTATTTGGGGTCGGCGCAACATGTTTTTTTCTTCCATTCTGCCCTGTCACTCGTCATGCTATCACTAACTTCCTTTTCTTTCATATCACTGTTCACACAATCCAACCATCTATTCTTTGGTCTCCCTCTCTCTCTCCATCCATCCACATGTAAACTCATAACTCTTTTAGTGACATGCGCTTCATCCCTCCTCTTTACATGACCATACCAAGACAAACGATTCCCTGTCAATTTTTCAGTCACTGGCGCCACTTTCAAACTCCCCTAATATGCTCATTTCTCACTTTATCCAGTCTCGTCACACCACACATCCATCTTAACAATTTCATCTCCGCTACGTGCAATCTTATTTCATCCGTCTTTTTCACAGCTCAACATTCTGATCCATACAGTATGACAGGTCTTATCACGGACTTGTAGATTTTACCCTTCAACTTGAGGGGCATCCGTGGGTCACAAGTTGTTCCCGTGACCTGTCGCCATTTCATCCATCCTGCGTTGATTCGATGTGTTACGTCCCGGTCTACTTCACCATCCCCTTGGACGAGTGACCCGAGGTATCGGAAATCGGAACAGATCGGTATGGGCGTTCCAGCGAGAGCTAAAGGCACTAGATTAGAGAGATCGCCGAAATCACAGAACAAGTATTCCGTTTTGGTTCTACTCAATTTCAGGCTAACACTCTCCAGTCTGTGCCACCACACCTCCAATCTGTTCTGGACCTCTAGGCCACTCTCGGCAACCAGCACAATGTCATCGGTCATCGTCAGAGCGTCCAGTATCATCAGGAAGAGGTAAGGGCTGAGAGCCGACCCTTGATGTAAGCCGACAGCCACATTGAAGCTGCCAGTGGTGCCCACTGTAGACCGGACTTGGGTACTGCATCGACTGTACATCACATCATCATTGTGTACTTACATTCTAGTATGCGTGTACCAAATTGTAGAAATTTTAAACAAATTCGAAACAAAGGACTTTTTCCGCCCTTGTACCAATGAGCGGTGGCTGGAAATCGTGGTCGGGATCCCAGCGGCTGTGGCTGGCAGTGGATGTCCGTTCCCTCACGCGTGCGGCTGCCTCCATCACTAGCATTTCGGACCATGGCCCGTACCAGGCCACGGCGCGAGAGGTTGCCGGAGCTGCCTGATGCAGCTGGATACCAATATTTTACATGGAGTGATCTCTGACTTCTACAACCTTCAGGGTTGGGTATTAAGATATTCCTTGAAACTCGCTAAACACCTGTTTAATATTTATTATTTATCACACATTAACATATATATTTATTTACCTTACTCATAATACTTATACATTACTCTTATTACTGATAAGTAAATAACTGCCGTTCACTCTCAATAAGGTTCAGTTGAAAACCAGCGTCAGGCAACTACCCCTGACTACCATGTAGTTGTCAGGCATTTTTGCTGAACTGGACCTATTTGGTGCAGCCGTGAGACACACATTGTGTCAGTGTTTTTTTTTTCTTAGTTGTCTTAAATTTTGTTTTTACAGTGTGTGTACCATATGCGTGCCAAATAATTTTTTTTCTTTTCTTTTTTTTTTTTCTTTCCTTGTCAAGACTGGTGTTAGATTTTCTTTTCTAGTTTCTTCTGACCAAGTGGCGATTTTGTCAAAGATTTACTTCGCATCACAAGTTAGCCAACATCATAAAGTACCTACTTACCTACAGGGGTGAAGTGTGAAAGTAATTAGTGACGCGCTATTATGGTAGCAGCGCTGTCACACCCGCTCGCAGAAAATTGTATTTGCAACCATTCGCTTGCAGATTTGTAGAAACATTACATTTTGTTCAATATACGTTTTTCCGTTATGCTATTAGTTGGAATAAAATAACTTGACGATAACTTGATGATAGTTATTTCTGTTAAATTTATGATTAAACTAAAATAAATTCAGCAAAAATGCCAGAAAACTACATGGTAGTCAGAGGTAGTCGTAACGGTCGTAACAAATATTTGTATGGCCTACGATACAGGAGTAATTCCTAGTTTGGGGCGTAAGTAGTAAGTTTTTTTTTCTTTTTGATATACATTATCAAAAAGAAAAAAAAACTAAGTACTTACTGCATCAGACTGCTTAAGGATGCAACTCGACATACATTTTCACTGTTTTTTATACAACTGCTCTTACGCGATTATGACGTTATTACACATTTTTTGTTAGATATTTTGGAAACACAGTATCTTGTGGATATTATCTAGGCTTCTATTGAAATCAATTTATAAATTTGTGTAAAACTAATCCAGTAAAAACCTCTGAAAATCTGCAATTTTGCATGAACTTTGACACTTCATAATTTACTCAAAAATTCAAAATAGTATAACATAGAAGCCTTGCAAATTTAATCAAGATTCTGAATGACGACAATTTTTGTCAAAACCTTTTAAGAGTTTAAAAAAAACAAGTATTTCCTGGAACAAGTTTTGTAAAATATTCGAGTAAACCACGGAATTACCGAATGCTAACAGAGTTTTCAGGCGTTATCTTTCTTTTTTCGCGTTGTTGTTAGATTAAGTAACAAGCTTTTAAACCATGCTCGATGTTGACGATAGGCGAGTAAAAAGGTCCCTCTAAAAGAGACTTATTTACAAAATTTTAGTTCTTTTTTTCAATTCTTAATTATCATGTCACAATAAATGACAGGGAATTTACTTTAATGAAAACCGCAACGCTTTGTTTGACAAGGGAATCGAACCCTAACCAACAAACCGTCTAGTTACATACTAATTGAATACGTAACTTCAAATTAAAAAATATATATATTATTGCTTACTTAATTATTACTATTTTTTTTTCTTTTTAATTGATATAAACCATTGCTTGAATGCGATCCCACCTGATGGTAAGCAGGTGGGATAATTACTTACTTTGCCAAAGCGTTTTGGAAACACATTAATTATGCGTACAGCTAAGGAGTGGAATTCCCTGCCGGAGTCTGTGTTTAGATATCAAGCTATAACCTAGGGGACGTCACGTGCAGATGAAACGCCCGGGTGTCACCATGGGCGAGCAATGGGTAGCACGCCGTCCAGTCGTCCGGTAACCGTCCGGACTGAGGCCAAGTCGTCGACAGCGAGTAGTGTTCCACGTGCGCCTCAAAGAGATTTCAGCAAATCGTAGGGGCCCAGCAGGGTCAAAGCCTACTGGGGCCATGGGTTAAGTTAAAATTAACCCTGGGGCACTGGAACGCAAGGCAAAGAATTAACAAACGAACGGGTTTTAGTCAGTAAAAGTCTGACACGCCCTCTCGCTCCGCCCAAGGGCGAGAGGTCACATTAGATGATTTCCCACCTAAAAAAAAGGGGGGTCTTTAAGTAAAGAGTGAATAAGTTACTTTTAGGCAAGTGTGCTCCATCGTTCCTATCAGGTGAGATATAGTGTTCAAACGTGAGCCTTTATAAAAAAAAACTTTCTTATTTATTATCTGTCATTGCTATTTTTTTCTTGGTTTTCAATTTGGTTTAATCTATGAATGACAACTGGACCAATGGCTTTACGTGTTTTTTTGAGGCACGGGGCGTCAGTAATGTCCTAGATAAATTTAGAAAAGTACATTTATGAATCGAAATAGTACGTTTTGATACAAGTGCAGAATGTTTGTCATTGCGATCGAGGCGGAATTCGCAAGAGCCGTACGCGAGTGTCATGGAGCCGAGAGCTGCAGTGCCAAGTTTCCACGTGTATCAAACGACTTTTTTCAATACACTTACGAAGAAATGAATAAACTGGGGTTGACCGGCGACTCGTGAGGGTCGACGCGGGCCCAGCCTGATACAATTATACATGTAATAACATTGTGGCAGGGGAGTGCACGCGCACTTTTCTGCACTAGTGCGGAAAGCAGTCTATTGCTTGCTTAAAGCGGTGGTAAATTGGTTTGGAAGAACTAGGGCCATTACGACACTTCGGGGTGGTAACATACTAATTAGGTAATTTCTAAACGTTAATTTTATCTAACTAATAATATAATTGTCTCCAATGAATTATGCTAACAAATAGGTCTATTCTGAGTCTGATTCTGGGTCAACGGTAAGTACCCTATGAAATTTGATACCTTTGAGAGTCGAAATAATTACGTTTTTTGCGACTTCTTCTTGCGTTTCTTGTAATATTACTTACTATATATATACTTCTGTGGCACCGTGTCCAGGAGTACCTACCACTTTCTGGATCAAACCCTTGACACAATTGCCAAACGAAAACCTCAGGTGTTGGTCGCTTAACTACACTATTGAGTTGCTCCTGTTCAAAACATGAGCAACTAGAATGTCCCAAGTGCCCATACACCTGCACTCTGGAGGATTTGATGAGTGCTACCGTTGCTGCTATTAATCTAGCCACCTATTGGGCCCAAACAGTTTGACGAGTTTACCATCGAATCGAAAAGAAGAAGAAGAAGACTACACTATTAGTACAATGACTGCTATATCCACTTTCCACATGTCAACAACCTTGCGAGCCAAGTCAAGTTCATTGTTATTGGACGCCGTCTTAGTATTTAACCTCCTAGCCTTTCATCCAACCTATCCATCGTTTCATTGGACTTCCCGGTTCTTATAGCTGTCCTCGTAAACTCGAGCCTTTCAATACCCTAGACAAGTAGTGGAGGAAGAGTGGTCATCCCATAACAGGAAAGGCTAGTCTAGAGAAATCTATATGTATAACAAGATACGCGCGAAAAACATAACCCCTCTTGCAGTAGGGTTAAAAAAAAACCAACTTAAAAAAAAAAACACTAAAAAGTCCAAAATAACTTTAATTTCGGAAGTAGGTGTTTTATAATAGTTATGTCTCTTCGTTATTTAATACCGAAATTACATTTATTTTGCACTTTTTAGTTTTTTTTTTTTATAATTGAAGTCGATTAAAAAAGTAAAAAATAGTTATTTTACACTTTTTAGCTGTGGTACCACAACTTAAAAGTACCCTTCGAAGTTCATCATCAGATCATAACAATATTGGGATGGGACCAACTTGGAAGCAAAACCTTTCAAAAAAACTATTTTTAAAATCGGTCCACAACTGACGGAGAAATCGGTGAACATACATAAAAAAAAATACATTCAGTCAAACATAGAACCTCCTTCTTTTTGAAGTCTGTTAAAAAGAGAAACTGACATATCAACGCACAGCCGAAACTACTGGGACTATGAGGGTGAAATTTTGTACAAGGTTTTCGTAGGCGAGCACTAAGAGAAAATTTTCCAAAATTTACCCCCTAAGAGGATGAAACGGGGAAAAGTTTGTATGGAGAAACTTACTTGAAGTCGTCGGCAGAAGCTAGTCTCAGAAACGGGAAGGCCAATGAAAATTGGCCTTCATTTTTCTTATAGCCATCTTCGTAAACTCGAGCTTTTCAATACCTCAGAAAAGAAGGTGTGGTCATCTCATAACGGAAAGGCCAGTCTAGAGGAATATCTTCGTACCAAACTGACTATAAATCGAATCCATGGGTAATGTCAGACATAAGTTTCCACCTAAACACGTAGGTGTCACAATAGGTACCTTTAGGCTTGTTGCAAATGGGGAGATGAAACCGGGAAATTGTTTGGTGTGTGATGGTAGTAGGTACCATCATACACCTAAATTTTTATAGACACCAAAATGAACTAATATTAACTAAGTGCTTGACTGCGATCCCACCTAATGATAAGTAGTGATGCAATCGTTGACGGTGAAGCGCACTAGTTTAGTAAGAGCTTAATCACTCTAGCCATGAAAACTCCTAAATGAAAATCGGATGGGAAGACCGCAGCAGGCAAATTGTTCCAGTCCTTCAATATACCCGGTATAAATAACGATGCGAAACGTTTAGGCCGGATCGTAGAGGTGTCAATAGTGTAAGGGTGGACACTCGCAGTACTTGAATGCCAGACAACTAGTGCCTTACGCTGCTGGTTTTCAACTGGACCTAATGTTGTGAGGTGATGAACGTAAAAGAGCTTTGTACCTAGTGAAATAAATGTATAATAATGACATAGTAAAATAATATACATATAAATGGATGGATGGGGAGGGAAGGCCAAAGAAATGTTGGATGATTGTGTGAGGATTGATATGCAAGACACTAACTCCCTTTGAGTTAGTGTTAGCGTGACGGGTGACAGGGCTGAATGGAAGATAAAAACGTGTTACCCAAATAAAACGGGACAAGAGCAGGCAGATAATGGTGATTCATCATCATCATCATCATCATCATCATTATTCCAGCCGAAAGACGTCCACTGTTGGGCATAGAACTCCCCAAAGTGACGCCTCAACGAACGTTCTTGTGCGTCTCGCATCCATCGCAGTCCTGGGACTCTCAGTACCATGCGAAAGGCACTTTCCGGTGCGCGGTCGCCACTCCAGAATCTTTCGGCTCCGTCGGCCCTCTTCATGGTGATTAATAGATAGGTATATAAAGTTCTAATATCTAAAGACATAAAGGCTTAGGTGTAAAGCATCTACGTACGTATTCAGCTCCATGTAGGTCCCAAATATAGATAATGTTTCTTAAAACAAAAAAACTAGAAGAAAAACTGCAAAGATTGACAGGCCTCATTATAATGAACGATGAATCTTCAACATCTCTAGATCATCTATTATGTTAGTCAGTCAGCAATATCCTGTCGAAGACAGTGCCGGATTAGCCACGTGTAGATAGCGGCACGAATCTTGAGCGCTCAGCGAAAGAACGGGGATCGATTTGCGCATCGTACAACATCGGTGAGCCAATCAATGTACAAAGATTGCACTCCCCGCCCCCGCATCTCTCTTCATACCACTAAAGAGAACCTATATTTCACTTCTGCGTGCTTCTGCGCAAGTAGAACTGTAGAAGTCAGCGATCAAGATCCGTGCCGGTATCTGTACCAAGCTAAGGACCCCGCGCATTGAGGTGGGCCCCGCTCGGACGTGAAAAACCAAATAAAGATACCTATGCCATATTAATTCTAACCACTTTCGGATTTTCAATAAAGACAATGTAGGCAACCTATGGGACCATGCTTCCTAAGGGTCCCGAGCCTGTTTAAAAATTACATTAAAGGAGTTTTAATTCATTGCCATTTATAAAGATTTAAGGGGCCCCTTGGTAGAATTTGCTACAGGCTAGGAGGCCCAAGCCTGTAGCTAATTCTACCAAGGGGCCCGCCTACATCTTTGGCGTCTGGCTTAATCCGTCACTGGTCGAAATAAGTTACCAAGTTGCTTTATGTTAAGGTATCTTGTTGTCACGGACAAATGATCTGGCAAAAACTCTTAAGGCATATTAAGTTACATCAAATATTTACTTGTTTGTCAAGTCTATAAAAAGATACCAATCAATAGATCGATAGCATGAGATAATACCTACTCATAGGATTTTTGTTATTAAGATTATTACGAAATCCCTGAACGCATTAAAATTTAAATTGGGTTTGTTTAGTTTTTTAATATATTTGGTAGTGAACAAAAAATAACAGTAAGAAAAAAAAAACTGGCCAAGTGCGAGCCCCACTTACTCAACAGAAACACATCATCTGTCTAGCTATCATGGTTCTTCGATAGGTAAACTGGTACAACCTGGAGACAGACAGGTTGACAGTGGAGTCTTAGTAATAGGGTCCCGTTTTTACCCATTGGAACCCTAAAAATGGCAGCAATTAACATTTCAAATATTTGTAAGGGGAACAGTGGGCGATGGGGACATCTCGCCATCACTTTTGTACGCCTACTGGTGGTGACGTCACATTTCAGTTTTTGCATCCTTTTTCTGTTACTTGACAGTTTTCGCGTCTGTCTGTCTGTTCGCAGTAAACTCAAAAACTACAAACGGATTTGAGTGAGGGTTTCACTAATAAATAGACAGTGATTCATGAGGAATGTTTAGGGTGTATTTAAAATGGGCACGCCATAATCGCGGTGGTAAGTCCTCTCCTTGAGGAGTGGTTAGAGAGGCACCAGAGTGTTGTCACCTTCCGCCTGACGCAGCTCCTTATTGGACATGGCTAGTTCAGACGGTTCCTGTTTCGGATTCAGGCGGAATTTTCCTTCAAGCGTAAGATTCGGAACTACTACTTGAAGTCCTCTCAACTTTAGTTTGGTCTTCGTCAGAATTATTATTGAGTTTTCTTAACGATTTGATATTTTTGGTATTTATTAGTTTATAATTTTAGCATATATATGTATTTTATTATTATAAATAACTTATTTTTTATTTCATTTGTTCTTTTTAAAATATCTGTTATTTATTTATTGTGCAAACCTACCACATTATTTTCTTTTTAACCCAAAGGTTGACTGGTAGAGAATGCCTTGTTGCATTAAGTCCGCCTTTGTACCACTACTGTACATGAAGTTTAAATAAATAAATAAATAATAAATAAATATTGTGCGGATCGTTCGGAGAACATGGCCACCATGTATATGCATAAGGTGAAAGCCTGCCCCGCTTGGGCGAAGCATCGCCGTGTCCTTGTGGAGGCATTAGGCAGGGGTGGCTTCCAGCCCTGTTTCAGGCCATGGTCCGACGCGAGAGGGAATGGAAAGCGGTCACCTCATTTTGCTAAGCAGGTTTACCTAATGCAACCGAAGGTGATGGCCGCAACCGTGAGGCAACGATTTTTTTTATTCTTGATAGGTTCGCGCTTGACCACTATCTCACCTGATGTAACGTAGATCCTCACGACCCAGCCGCCGCCTCAGGAGTTGATGACGAAGAGATGTTTCAGATTCGGCCAGTATAGGCACGAGGTTGTTAACTTGCCGTCCGGTCGTAAAACTTGAGTCCCCTTAGAGCCGATGCCTGCTAGGGCCACGGGAACGTTTGACAGAGTTACCATAGCCCTGAAACGCAAAGGGCAACTGAAGGAACACAGTTCAGTAAAAGTCTGACATCGAGTCGCTCTACCTTAGAGCAAGTCATTTGATTTTTTACCAAAAAAGGGTAATGTAGGTATTTATAATCTATATATATAAAAGGAGAAACTGACTGACTGACATATCAACGCACAGCCGAAACTACTGGGAGTAGAAGGGTGAAATCTTGCACGTGGTTTCCTTTTATGACGTAGGCGAGCACTAAGAGAGGATTTTCCGAAATTCACTCCCTAAGGGGAAGAAATAGGAGTCCAAAGTTAGCATGGAGAAACCTGCTTCTGCGCGAGCGAAGCCGCTGGCAGAAGCTAGTACACGCATATTTATATAGAAAAGTCGAGAATTTCAAAGATTTCTAAAACCCATACGAAGCTGTGTTGCTAGTCAATAATAAAGGATACCGTCTTCATTCACAACAACTATCACAAAAAAAAACCGCTGCGACAATTCTCCAAGTCGCGAAGCGTGCAGCGAGCCTTCGGGCGTAACTCGACAATGATTTCATTAGAACGTCGGCGGGTCGCATTACCACCGATTACGATCAGTCGCAAGTCGCTGCGACCACGTGACTGCCCCTTATTATTACAAGTAACAATAACAATTTAACTGTTACTTGCTGATGAATTCGCTGACTGTATTCGCTAGTGTTACCAGGTTTGATAGGATTACAATCAAATTAAGGCAGATGTGAAAACAGATGTGGATTTAGAGATTTAGATCGGAACAAATAAAAAATACTTTTTTTTTTTGAGTAGTGAAAACGTTCATTTTTTTTTTACCTTTTCCTAGAATACATCCAAAGGATGGACCCTAATTTTATTACAATCTAGCCATATATACGGACTAATAAGTAATTTAATGAATGTGTCCAATAGCACTTTTCTTATTGTCTCTATTAAGGCGAATACACTTCGTTCTTGTATTTATTAAGTAGCAATTATGCTACATTACACTATTCACTATCACTAAACACTAACTCGAACGGTTTTATTCTTTTTAGTCTTCTCACTCTATTTGTGTGGTCGAAAACGTCCAATTACTACTTCCGCTTTAGGGTGGAAAGAGAGGGCGTGTCAGACCTGACTAAAACCGTCCTACGGCCTTTAGTTGCCCTTTGCTTTCCAGGGCCCCGGTCACTCATTCAAGCGTTCCGGCAGCAATAGCAGGCGTCGGACTTAGTGTGATTTTGAACGCATTGTTACACTCCTTAAACCGATTGTGACAATGCGTTCAGTGTTGCAAATGCGACTGAACTGATGTGACTGATACATGTTAATAATGGTTTTTCATAAATTTATCGATTTATCGAGACATTTAGCGTCCCTATAAGTCAAAAATCGGTACTGGTGACCCCTGACCCCTGAAAATCGGGACATCCCACCCAAATCGGGACACCTTTTTTTTATTTTATTTTTAAGGTGGGAAAATCATCTAATGACAAATCGCGCTCTTGGGTGGAGCGAGAGATAGTGTCAGACTTTTACTGACTAAAAACCGACTCCTCTTCCCTCTTTGCCTTTATCCCGGGGCCCCGGGCTTCGCTTTCACACTACACACCGGCTGTGTTTGAGTTTCAAAGGTGGCAATCTAACTTTTCGAGCATTGTTGGTAAATCTAAAAACATGTGATTTCAATAACACATTGCCGTTTATAACACTTAAGAGGGCCCTTTCCCTTTCTCACTCGTCTATCGTCAACGTAAGCATGATTTAAGGCGCAATACATAATAGTACATTTTGATACAAGTGCAAAAAGTTTGTCATTGTGACCGAGGCGAAATTAGCACGATCCGTAGGCGAGTGTGTTATAGAGCTTTTTTCAATACACTTACGAAGAACCGGCGACTGGTGGGGGTCGATGCGCGCCCAGCCTGGTACGATAAATGTAAATACTAGTAACATTGTGGCGGGGGTGAGCACGCGCACTTTTCTGCACTAGTGCGGAAAACAGTCTATTGCGTGTCTAAAAGCCGTGGGATAAAAGCGGGTTTTCGAGTATTGAAAAATAAAGCTTGTTGATTCATCCTGAATGAAGAGGCCACGGCAACGCGAAAAAAGAGAGCTAACACCAATTCTATCATTTACTCGAATATTTCACAAAACTTGTTCCAGGAAATATGTGTTTTAGAACCTTTAAAGTTTTTAGAACAAAAAATCGTCTATCTGTTTAGTATATTTTTAGTTTTAAGTTAGATTTAATTTATGTTTTGAATTTTTTGTTGTACTTACATTTCAAGTTCCTCAAATTAATGCAAAATTTCTTTCGCACTCATATGGTTTGCTGTAAGAAAACCCAGTTGTGGGTTAAGCTCGCCTATGTACATCAACTGTCCTATTTACCTATAATGTCTGTATAAATTTGTGTGTAGAATAAAGAATCGTCATTCAGAATCGTGATTAAATGTGCTCGGTTTCTATAGTTATATTTTCTTTATTTTTAGGGTTCCGTACCTCAAAAGGAAAAAAACGGAACCTTTATAGGATCACTTTGTTGTCCATCTGTCTGTCTGTCTGTCAATACCCTTTATCTCAAGAACGCGTGAAGGTATGAAGCTGAAATTAATATCAAACACACAAGTCTAACTTCTAATGGCGGAATTTACCAATAAAACTAATCGCGTTTTAACGTTTGGCTCGCATAATCGCGTTTAGCCGCTGTCACTAGTGTCACTTGTCTGTATTTTTCTTTTGTTGTATTTTTACAAGTGACACTAGTGACAGCGGCTAAACGCGATTATGCGAGCCAAACGTTAAAAGCGATTAGTTTTATTGGTGAATTCCGCCCTTAATCGTTTAGGCATATCTTTTGATACCCGCTAGGATATCACAACCTATAGGATTCTAGGTTAACGAGAATTACCGTTAACCTAGAATCCTAAAGTTTGGCATGAAGCAACGTCTCATCGCAGAAGTATAGGAAAAAATCTGAAAACAGTAAATTTTTAGTTATTTACGTCTTATTTGGATTCGGAAAAATCTTTTAGACTCTTTTGATTCGGGAATTGCGATGTGTGAGAGGCGTTAATTTAAGCGTCACTAAAGCAGCTCCGCATGCTTGATGGCTGCGTGGAAACTCTGATTATGTTATATCAATGCTCATACAACTATAAAAAAAATAATGAGAATGAATTGCAATGGTACACAGTTATTTGATGATTTCCACCTTAAAAAAGGCATATGTAACCTGGATCCTCTATTAGAATATCGAAGTAAGCTTTAAGTGTCACTAAATTGCGCCGAACAGTTGTGATCCAGTTTTGAATCGAAGAAAATACATTTTGATTCGCACGTGGGTGTATGTGGAGGAGTAGTATTACAAATAACGTAAAGAATCAGTCGAACGACTCATTTGGCTACAGTGGCTACTTGCAGCCGTAAATATGCCCCACATGTATGATTATATTGATTATACTGCCATAAAAAAAAGGCTGGACGCTTCAGCTGCTTTTGGCCCCAGAAGACTAATAAATTTGCTAAAGTAAAAAAAAAAAACTGTTTTAGATAGCGCTGACAACACCGTTACACCGTTTAAGTTTAGCAAAGTGCAGTTTTATCAACACAATTAACAAATGGCTATGCCTAACACACACAGACCAGGTGCTTATTCAACGACACATTGGCAGCGCATATTTATTTCATTTAATTGTCCAATCGTTTAAATAAACCTGAGAGGCAGCACCTTTAATTTAAAACACACATACGAATTTAATTTGTATTCTTTAAAAAAATAACGTCTGTTAACAGCTCCATAACTCTCGACGCTCTCGATTCGCGCGAAATCGTCAGCCTCCATATTTATGGTAAGATATTCTCGAGAGGCAAAGACACGCAACCATTCTGCCACCGTCCCACCGATCAATGAGAGAATTTTGACTAAATAATTGCTCGCCACGCAAAACCAGTCTTGGACCCATCATTCGTTATTTAAAATGGGAATTATTCAATGCCGTACGTGAATTTCTTCGTTTTATGGCATATAGATGGCCAGTCGTGTTTTGTTTTATGATTTTGATTAGTTAAATCGCGCGTGCTGTGTGAAAAGAATGATTGATTGGTCGTAAATTGTCTGGACTATGTGCGTTTGATATTGTTTTCTTTTGAATGAATATATTTACATGCAAAATCACACCTGATACTTGATTGGAAGATCATTGGCAATGATGCACTCGTTGAGTCAAGGCTTCAAAGTCTTGAGCGATCGACGCCGAGTTGCTAACCCGTCGGTTTTCTACCGGTTGCATTTCGGGGAGTGTGCGTCGGAATTGCATAACCTAATTACGCCTAGCCCGTTCCTTCATCGGACCACCAGGTGTACGACAATGCGCCATCGGTACATGGTGGAGTTCTCACCTATACGCACAAAACGTTTTTTTTTCCTAATGGCTACAACCCGGGAATCTTTAAGTCAAGAGTGAATAGGTTACTTCTAGGTAAGCGCGCTCCATCGTCGACCGCATCGTCGCTTTCCATCAGGTGAGATAGCGGACCGGTTAAGCGCGAACCTATCAAGAATTAAAAAAAAATACTTGACGATAAATGAGGGTAGGGTTTCCATAAGACGGTGGCACAGTGATCACGTCCTGCCGTGCACAGTGAGGCTCAGAGAAGACCGTTACACAGTCTTTTCAGGGATGTCCCGTAACAGGGGGTGCACAGAGGAGGTTCCGGAATAGTCTGTTGAGAGGTAACGGCGCCCCTTCTACGTGCTGATGGTGATCACCGGGGTAGATTTAGTGAGGTAGAAATCCCACACTCCCCGGACTTATCCCCAAAGTCCGGGCGCCTTTTGAAGGTTTCCCCTCGAAAACAAAAAAAAACTAAAATAAAGGTTTGTTTCCATAATCCTAGTGAAACTGCAATTTGTTCATTAGACTTTGGGTAAAAATTAGTTTTATAAAGTTTTGAGTTACTGGGTTTATTTAAATAGGGAACTTGTAACTAAATAGGTGCCTAACAGGCAATCTAGTAATTTTTCTAACTTGCTTTTTTATTCAATAATGTGTTATTGCAGACTTATATTTTTTATAAGCTTTTTCAGAGCATCAAAGATCATCATTAGTTCAGCACCGTGTGAACGAAATCGTCTGCAGCTCAATAATTTCAACCGATTATCGTGTTTGGTATTCAAGTTTTGAACGAGTCCGGAGCAATTTGCCATGACTGATCATATTTCATGCACCGAGGATTGACGCCACGCTTATTTGGTGACAAGAAACTACTTCATTAATAGCAGGTGATAAAAATCTTGATTTTACCTTTTTTTCCGGCTTCAATAGAAACGTCATGTTGAGCAAGTATTTAAAGACGACACATAGCGCCATCTATTATCAAGATTTGAAGTTTAAGTTTTAGTAACTACGCCATCTTTAGGATCTTAGTGAGTTTACTAACATTGTTAGATGTCACTTTCTACAGAAATAGTGGTTGAGCTCTGACTTTTCTGAATTAAGCACTTGATAACGTCGCCCTACTTTAAAGTCAAATTTTGATGGGTTTTCACGCTAAAGCAAAGTTTGAGAAATACTCAACTTCAAATGCTTAAATTAGAAATGGGGCGTTAATTATTATAGTGCTAATAATTCATTATCGCAATACAGCGCCATCTATATTTTGATGCTACAGCTACGATAAGAACCATCTATGTCAATGTTATTTACTGTTTATGCTAGATGGCGCTGTGAGCAATATTTACTTTATTATGAGCTTTCATGTATTATCGTGCTCATTCAATGTAGACCAAAGCGTTTCGTGCGTGACCATAATAGCATGGCTCGGTATTTAAATTACGCAAATATTAGATTAAAAAGCTAACATGCATACGTTGGTCCTATAACCAACAAGCCGAGTGTGTTTATTATGTTAAAGCTGATATGAGACATTTTTAAGAGGATTTTGTGCAGCTCCATTTATGTTTATTTATTATTTTCCTACTGCGGGGTAAAGGCCTCCATGCTCTGCTTCTTAAGGGTTTCAAAGGACTTCTCTTCGTCAAAGGAACCCAACTTGTTCCACCTGGGTCTACCATGACGCTTGCTGTGCAGGGATCTATTGGATTGTGAGCTCCGCTCATTGATGACGATGTGCACCTTGGTAAACTTGATAATCATCAAATCAGACACGCCACAGTTTCATACACAAGTTTTTCCTGTGGTCTCGCTCCCGTATACTTTCCCGCAGGAATCGTGTATTTTCTTCGGGAAGAAGGAGTCTGTAGGCCGGTTAGGGTAAGGTGTACCTAGTCCTTAGAAGAGCCTAACCTGAAGAATGGCAGGGCAAATGGCGCACAACTTTCTAGAGTGGTGACCGCGTACCGGATGCGACACAGTGTTAGAAGGCCTTCCACAAGGTGGACCGATGACCTGGTAAGAGTCGCGAGAATCCAATGGATGCTATAATAGACACAAAGGACCGAACATTGTGGTGACAGCAGGTGGAAGCCTATGCGCAGTAGTGGAATTCTTTCGGCTAAAATGATGATGACGAAAAGTTTGAGATAGCCTAATACATTTCTCTCCTTAGACCGTTTCCTTACCGACTTATTTTGCCGGTGTCGATACACCTCGGCATGCGTCGTTGCCAAACCGGTGAACATAGGTACATACGGGTTATAGCCGCGTATGTAAATAATGACCGTTCTAATCCCGTTAAATAACGTCGTACAAATATTCACTCGCTCTTCTCGATGGGTCAGTTTTACGCGAAAATATAGTTGAACTACTAGGTACATCCTTGGTATAATATTTTTTTTTTGTAATCTGAACACTATTTCTAGAGATTACCTATATTTACAAATATATCGCCATTAAAATATGGCTTTACTGAGTTATAAAATCGTTAAAACCATCAATCCTCAGTTTTATTAACTTTCAATAACTTTTTCATAAAATAGCCATTCAACAGAGTAATTTAATATTTAAATTATAAGTAATTAATGTTATAAATAAAGCACTAAAATAAGAAAAATAAAAACTTTTTGGTACGCATTGTATTGATAATGTTAATTATTAAAATTCCGTAAATAAATACATGTTACGGTCGCAAATCAAATTTTACCTGCAAAATGACAAAACTTAAGAATATTTGAATTTCGCAACCTGCCCTGGCACTTTCATCTACATAAGTTATCCCGGTAATGCTTTTCCGGTTTGGTTGGTCATCAATCTAAACGACATTTTCCGTTCACTTACCGGTGCAAGCGCAGCTACATCGTTTAGAATGCCACAGGAACTGTACCCGGAAATTTGGGGCCGGAGGAAAACATACATTTTAATATCTGTGGCCTTAGTGCGGTTCTTCATAATTTATAGTCACCTACACAGAAAATACAGCTAAACGTTGGACGCAAAACGGCGTGCCAATATGTAATACGGTGTGCTATATGGAACGCCTTCAACATGTACAAAAGATTTTGTGAAGACATTCATTGTGTGTGCAGTTTTTTTTTTTAGGTGGGAAAATCGTCTAATGACAAATCACGCTCTTGGGCGGAACGGGAGATAGTGTCAGACTTTTACTGACTAAAACACACTCCTGTTCCTTCTTTGCCTTCGTCCCAGGTCCCCGGGTTTCTCTTTCACACTAACCTTGGCCATTGTGCATACGGCTAAGGATTGCACTATTGTCTGCCGGAGTCTGTTTCCTGAAAGCTACAACTTGAGGGCCTGTAAGTCATAGGTTGCTTTTAGACAAGCGTTCTCCATCATCGACCACATCGTCGCTTACCATCAGGTCAGATAGTGGTCAAGTACGAGCCCACCAATAATGAAAAAAATATGCAACGTAGGTTTAATTTACAGTATCCGGTCGTAAAAATGGAACTTAAAATTCCAGTAAAACTTCGTCTATGGACTTTGTACATCTGTGTCCTTTTCTAAGAGCTCATATACACGGGTGGCATGCAACCAACGGCATAGTCAGTTGCGGAATGGATTCCGAAGAAGGAACATTGTTATTTATTTATTAATCTTTATGCAACATAAAGTACAAAGGCGGAATTAATGCCTGAGGCATGCCTCACAAGAGTTGCTACTTTGTCCGGCAATGATGTTGAAATCCATTTCGTCACTAGAACTCATTTTATAAATTTACGACGCATGCGCTCTTTTGAACCATTTGGTGTCGACTGAAAAATTGCCGGATGCGGCACGCAATAGCAAGTGTCGCTATAGGTCGACGCCCGCCGACGTGTCGACGGCTGTAGTTACTACTGCCGTTTGGCAAAGTGTGTATGAGCTCTAAAGCTCCTAAGCGGTTGCTTCAAAGTTTTAAGTTATTTCCTGAAACACAGAAAAATCAAAAATTCACAGTAGCTTTTGGAACACAGTGTTTGGAACAGTTGGTATTTCAGCATCCGGAATGGAACTATGATAAATACCTTTTCAATACACTTACTCGAAAACCCGCTCTTATCCCACCGCTTTTAGGCACGCAATAGACTGTTTTCCGCACTAGTGCAGAAAAGTGCGCGTGCTCTCCCCAGCCACAATTTTATTTCATGTATCGTATCAGGCTGGACGCCTGTCAACCTCCACGAGTAGCCGGACAACCCCCGTTTATTTATTTCTTCGTAAGTGTATTGAAAAAAGTCGTTTGATACACGTGCAGATTTATCACTGCAGGCCTTGACTCCTTAACACACTCGCCTGCGGCTCATGCAAATTCTGCCTCGGTTGCAATGACAAACCTTCTGCACTTGTATCAAAATGTACTATATCAGTTGTTACGTACGTTCAATAAAGTGCCTTGTAAAGTTCATTTACTTTAAAGTTTATGTTTATTTATAAAGCTAGGTTAACCTCTTTGGATTGGTTGATGTTTTCAGCATCCGCATTACAGTATAAGTTACTAAAGCAAGCTAGTGTTTTTTTTTTCGTTGGGGAAGTCATCCAATGACGTCCTCTGCTCTTGGGCGGAGCTGGAGGGTATGTCAGACTGTTACTGATTAAGAACCCACTCCTGTTCCTTCGTTGCCTTTCATACCAGGGCCGAGTCTTCCTTTCAGAAGCAGACCCTTGGCCCCATTAGGCTTCGACCCTGCTGGGCCACTTTGCTGACATCTCCTTGAGGCGTGCGTGGAACAGTACGCGCTGTCGACGACTTGGGCTCGCTCCGGACGGTTACCGGACGGTCGGACGGCTAGCTACCCATTGCGAAAGTAAGCTAGTGTAGGTTCTTTTTTTATTAACCAATAAGGTCTCTCATTACCAGACAAAAGTATCACCCTTCTAAACCTCTAGGGCGATCTCTGGTCAAGGTTGCCCAGCGAATATGATCAGATCGTTACGTCATCTTACCGCGGTCTTCCTCGACGGCGTTGTACTCCCTCAGGCGTCCAGTGAGTGACGATCTTCGCCCAATTGTCCGGGTGCATCCGTGCAACGTTACCAGCTCACTCTCACTTACACCTGGCTGTTTCCCTGGTGTCTGTTACTCGAGATGGAGCGCAGAGTGGTGTTTCTAACGCGATTTTTTCTGCGCTTCATTAAGCATAAGCATAATCAGCCTTTTTTTAATGTTCCCACTGCTGGGACTCAGGCCTCCTGTCTCTAGGAGAGGGAATGGGCCGTAATCCACCACGCGGGCCCGGTGCGGATTGGTGAATGTCACATGTCTTCGTATTTTTGGTTTTCGGACATGCCGGTTTCCTCACGATGTTTTCCTTCACCGTTTTGAGAGCAGTGGTGATGAAATAAATTACACAAAGTAATGCGCCTGGCTGGGTTTAAACTTGCAACCTACAACTCGTAAGTCGGGGCCAATACCACTCGGCCACCACTGCTCAAGAATAAAATAATAATAATTCAGACAAGCGGTTAAAAACTTTCGTAAAAACCAAGTCCGTTCCATCATCGGACCACTAGACGTACGACGTTGCACCATCGCTACATGGTGGACATCCCACCCATATGTACAAAGCGTTTTGGGAACACACACTGCGTACAGCTAAGGAATGGAATTCCCTGCCGGCGTCTGTATTTCCTGTTAGCTACAACCTAGGGGTCTTTAAGTCAAGAGTGAATAGTTTACTTCTTGGAAAGCGTGCTCTATCGTCATCGTTTACCATCAGGTGAGATAGTGGTCAAACGCGAGCCTATAAATAATAAAAAAAAAACCTCCAGTAGGGCGCTTGTGAATAGCTTAGGTGACAGAAATTTGGACCTGAAATGTGTGCAGAGCTACTTGGATAAACGGTGTCATGAGTTTAATGTATGTGTGCATAACGTTGTGAGAATAAAGCATTAATGACTGAGTGATGGTCTGCACTGTCGAATGCTTTGGCATAATCCACAAAGACTAGATAAAGTTGTTTGTTAAATTAATTGTATTTTTTTATAACTTGGTTGATAACATGGAGGTGGTCGGTTGTGGAGAAATGGGGCCGAAATCCTGCTTGTTCCGAAGGTCGAAGATAGATAGATATATTCTTTATTGTACACAAAAAATAAAATTACATTAGTAACTTAAAATTAATAGGATGTCACAATGTTTGACTGGCCTGTTGGTCTAGTGGTTAGTGGCCCTGACTCCTATGCCGGAGGTCGTGGGTTCGATTCCCACCCAGGACAAATGTTTGTGTGATGAGCACGATCATTTGTTCTGTGTCTGGGTGTAATTAATCTATAATATGTATGTATTTCGAAATATATAAGTATGTTTATCAGTTGTCTAGTACTCATAACACAAGCTCTGCTTAGCTTGGGACTAGACGGCGTTGTGTGTCAGTTGTGTAAAAAAAAGGGTCTTATCGTTAAAAGCGATTTACAGACAAACTTTGGAAGGTCAAACGTCGGAGTGTTACCGTTATGTATTACTTTGATAAATAACGTATTACTCTATACCCTATTAGTATTACTTCTGATATATTTAAACATTGTAAATGAAACGTTTATACTGCACCAATACTAATAAATATCAAATATATTATTGAGACAGGAAAAAAAAACTCATACTTCTGATTTTGTTCATTCTTCCTTTCATATAAAGTCCATACTTCTGTGGAATGCGCTTCCTCTTGACATCAGGACGCCATTCAAGCGGAAGTTGCGGCTTTATTTTCTATACAATTAGCGGAGTAGTCTCAAAAATCCTTTCATTTTCCTTGTATAAATAATATATAATTATGTAGGTAGGTTTATATTCTATTAAATATATATTGGAGAGCAGTGGTGGCCGAGTGGTAATGGAACCGACTTACGGAATTGAAGGTCGCGGGTTCAAACCCAGCTAGGCGCATTACTTTGTGTAATTTATTTCATCACCACTGCTCTCAAAACGGTGAAGGAAAACATCGTGAGGAAACCGGCATGTCCTAGAACCAAAAATTCGAAGACATGTGACATCCACCAACCCGCACTGGGCCCGCGTGGTGGATTACGGCCCATTCCCTCTCCTAGAGAGGAGGCCAGAGTCCCAACAGTGGGAACATTATAAGGCCGACTATGCTATATATTTATTTTATATATATAATATTTTTTCCTTGTTTTCTTATTAATCTTTTTTTTTTTTTTTAATGCACCTGCCTGAATGCCTAAGGCATTAAGTCCGCCTTTTTACCTTTGTATTGCATGAAGTTTTAATAAATAAATAAAAACTATTCCTTTCCCATTTTAATTAAATTTGGCTCATGGATAGACCATGTCTTGGAATAGGAGATCCCTAGGGGTCATTTTCTACTTTCAGACGAGTAAACCTGCTGACACAAGCTACCAGACGGCCAGACGCGAAATGTCACGTTCACATGGATATAGCGATGCTCCACCCTAATGGGGCAGACTTCCACTGTATGCTCCTTCGTGTCCTCCGGGCAACCTCACCTTCGTTCCTGTCTTTCATATCCGACTACCTGTGTCCTGCACCTTCAAGGATCTGAAAAGACGGAAAAAAAATTGTCCACAATAGCCAATCACGGAATCTGAGACGCAGAAAGCTCGCAGTGATGATGGAAAATGTTTACGAATTTTTTTTTTCTTATTTTATATTATGGAGGTAGGTCGATTGATTTTTTAAACGATATTTATTTTGGAAGTAAACTTTAAAATCACTTTTACACACCAATTTTTAGATGAGGTCGGTGTTTCCTAGCTGACTACTATAAGAAGAAACACTGAAACAAATTCCGTGTGTGTTTGTTTACGTTTGCGCAGAATATCAATGTCAATTTTAGCCATTTTATTTTTGCTACTTTATGCTCGGATCGTATACTCATGAAACTGGTAACTGATCAAATAAAAAATCATAATCATCAGCCTTTTAGTGTTCCCACTGCTGGGACTCAGACTTCCTCTCTTTAGGAGTGGGAACTGATATTTTTATTACAGATTACACATATTTTGGTGTACTTTGCGATTCTACGCATAATGAAACTAGAGCAGGAAGAACATAGAAATAGGTCAACATTGGGACGCCTGCGCTTCTAGTGTTAAAGGCTCTTTTAAAATCCACACAAAAAACGTACAACGGTCAAATCATATGAGAACATTAAGAAGCATACAGATTAGGGTTAGAGCTGGTTTTTTGTGGGAAGAACCACACAGATTTGAGTGGACCTGTCCGGTGATATTTTTAAACTGATTCATGAGTTTACTTATTTGAACTTTACTTAATTGAACTATATCACCCATCCAAGACATATCCTTGGCAAACTTGCTTACCTTAATAAAGAACGTCTTAGTCTTTCACAAGTGACCACTGTGACCAGAAGGGAGTCGAACCCGGAACCAGTGCTGCGGAAAGCTCGAGTGTGTCCATTTGGGCGATACGTACGCGCCACGTCCGCGAGGCACGACCGAGTTTGAAAGTGAAGTGGGTTCGGCCCCAGCTGCGCTCAACATTTGGATAAAATATTAGGTTTATTTTTTGTAGATATTATTTATGAATAAAAAATTTTATGTTAATTATTTTTATTTAATTTGTTTTATTTATCTCTGAGGTTTTTGTTATTAATTTTTTGTAATATTGTTGGCCACACGGGATTTTACATTAAAAATCCCGGGAAGATCCATATTAACATTTCGTTGCAAGTACATAAATAACTCTACCTAATTCCAACCCCTGTTGATAACTGATAGTATTTATTTATTAAAACTTTATACAAACATACGAGTAAATGCCCTAGGCATATTCTAACAGTTAACTAAGGGTAGTGGAGGGGTAACATGGCAGATACATAAAAAAAAGTATTCATGTCGTTTCCTGACGATCATTGTAGCGGACATAAGTCGAGCAGTAAGTTAGGAAGATCTGTGTCACGATGGTTCAATCAGATACTGAAGTTAGTGGTTGTCACGAAGAATTGACTTATAAGTAAGGCATAAAGCAATGTGTGAAAAGGCTGCTAATGGTCATGATGATTCCTTTCGAGGATCCGCAGATTACCTCCTTATTTATTTCAAGTTCTTACACTCCATCCAAGCATTGTAATACAGGTTCTTATGAAAACCTAATTCAGGCACCAATCTCTCACTTAGTTAAATCCTCGGTGTGCAAATTGTAAAGTGTTAGCATTAAGTAACTTTGTGATGAGAAAATAAACGTTTTTTTTTTTTTTATATTATTTTCTGGTCACCACTGTCACCATTGTACCAATAGATTTAAGTTAATGTAAAAGTTATGTTACTAATTTGTTGTACTTTAAAGTATATTCTATTCTATTCTATCAGCATTCGATTTTCTTGGAGAAGAGGAATGAGTGAGATACTGTAAAAAAAAAACATACCTACAGTTGTAAAAAAATAAAAGGCCCGTTTTGACATCTGTCAAAACGAATACTTAAATAACGGAAGTTAATATTTTTTCTCTATTAAACGGCGTTATTATGCAGGTATACTAATTAGGCCGTAATCGACTAAAACCATGTCTGATGGATTAGTATATATTGAACTACATTTCAACAGCCTTGCTAGAATTTTTTTTTGACTAAAGACCAAGCCAGAAGGGTCTCACCAAAAAAGGTTGCCAACACCTGCCACCACTCGAGGCAAGAAGTTAACAGAGAAGAAACCGTCGGTAGAGGTGCGTGTGCGCAGGCCCGTCAGTCTCGCGCCGACAGCGCCCCCTAACGGACGAACGACAGCTCCACACTTTCACATCACAACGGTACTGCGCCCGCGCATAACATGGCGCTCTGATTACGAAAAAGAAGTGACGAAAAATAGTGAAGTGAAAAATTTTTGAACAAAAAAATTTTTTTTTTCGATGAATTTCTTAGTGCTGTGAAAATGCTACAGCCCAGGTTATATTGTGAAGGAAACTGCAACAGGATGCCTTTCAGGAGTTTTGTCTTGCTCGTCGCGTTATTGTTAAGTTCGACTCTAGTAACATGTCAAGGTGAGTTATTTTTTTTTAAAGCTCATAATGTCAAAGTGTAACTTTATCACGATTTCTTGTTTTTGCTACACAGGTTATACTCCACTTAATTTGGTGTTGCGTCAATATCTAACAATAGCACAGAAAGTGTACTTTATAATTGAATTCTTATTAGAAGAAATCGTATTATGTCGTTCTAAAAAATTCGGTCACATTTTTTTGCGGTTGAAACGAAAATGAAATCGTTACAATTTCTTAGAAAGATATTTTAAAATTATAATGGAAAGATAATTTAAAAATTTGTTAGCAAAAATATGGTTATAATGTAGGAAAAATTTCATTTTAAAAGTTCTAATACAAAAGACATCGACGCGTTCACTGCGCTTAAAGTTTATTTTTTTAAGCGCTTCAGCAAAGATTTTGTGCTTTTTTGTCTTATTCTAGAACTGGTATCATATTTATATTAAGCTCTAGTGATAAAAGGTCAATCTCGTCACCTTTTGTATTTAATTATATTGTGAGAAGACTGTGAATGTCAAGATTATTGAATGGACAAGTTGAATGGTAAGATTACCGACGAACTTATCACCTTTATTGTGAAGAATGGTATATTATGAAGTATAATTAATTGGATATTTCGATATTTAAAAGTCACAATATATGGTTTTAATATGGACTTTATTAAGACCTTTAAAACTTGACCCTTCTTACGCAAGGCTGTATGAGACGACAGAAATTCCTTTTCGATGACAGTCATATTTTCATTTAATTGTAAATGAGGTTGTTTCAATATAGCCTTCATGTATTGTTCATTTGCAGACCTATGACAGTCATTATAAGTAGTCAGAACCCTGAAAGAGAGACAGCTAGTTTCATTTATTAATTAATATGTATTCAGTTATAACACCTTTATAGACGCGTCCAAGCCAATGTTATAATTTCCATTTAATATATATTCGTATTACTGTATAATATTTCAATCGCATAAATAAAATTGAAGTGACTTTTTATTCTGGTTAATCTCCGGAATGGCTGGATCAATTTTGACAAGACTTTCACTGATAGGTAGCTGAAAATATAAAGAGCAACTTAAACTACTTATATTTTACAAAAACAATTAGGGTTCCTCGTCAAAAAAACCGTGTTGAATTTGCGAGTATTGTGCTATTTTACGAGTCTGACGTCTGAGTCTGACCAGTTTGCTTACTAACCTCGAATCTTTTTCTAAAAAAAAATATGGTTAAAAAAAAAAGTATATTTGCTTAATGAACTCGCATGCTAACCAAGTACATCTCTAATGCATATTCCTTCGATATCACAACAGCTAGTTTTTCTTTTAAAGCAATAAAATTATTTTGCCGAAATTAACAATATTAAAATGACCGCTATTCCACCATTGCCGGATATTTAGAATTATGTTAATCCAATACACTTAGAGGCCTAAAGAAACCATGTCACGACGGTTGCCCAAAGATCGTATAAACGTAAACTTTGAATTAAGTTATGAACTAATCTTGAATTACATAAGTGTTACAGATAAGTTTAGTAATTATATATTAATGTCAAGGTTTTAGGTAAAGTTGGGATGGTGAATAAATTAATTTGCAACTTTTGGTGAAAGGTGATTTAAACAAAAAATATAAGTTAATTAATAATAATAATAAATAATAATAATAGGTAGCGGGAATCCGATGGATGCGAGACGCACAGGATCGTTCGTTGTGGCGACATTTGGGGGAGGCCTATGTCCAGCAGTAGATGTCTATCGGCTGAAATGATGATGATGATGATGAATAATAATAATATTCCACAACCATCACACAACGCCGTCAAGTCCCAAGCTAAGCAAAGCTTGTGTTATGAGTACTAGACAACTGATAAACATACTTAAATATTTCTAAATACATACATATTATAGATAAATTACACCCAGACACAGAACAAATGATCGCGCTCATCACACAAACATTTGTCCCGGGTGGGAATCGAACCCACGACCTCCAGCATAGAAGTCAGGGCCACTAACCACTAGACCAATAGGCCAGTCAAAAGCAATTAGCTGCTGCAAGTAGCTTTACCCGTTTTTAAGTAGAAAATTGTCCCAACGGAACATGTTTCCGTTACAAAAAGTATCCAATGTGCTATTCTAGGACATGGTCTGTCCGTGTGCCAAGTTTCATCAAAATCTGTTCAGCCGTTCGAGAGTGAAGAAGTAACACACACACAAATTTCTATTAGTGTGATTAAATTTATGTGTTGATCGAAAACGAACCCTGAGGTTAAGGACCAGGGCTGCAGGACCACTCAAAAGAGACACCTTGGCCCTGGAAAGCATAGGGCAATTGAAGGAACACGGGTGGGTCAGCAAAAATTTGAAACTTTCTCTTGCTCCTGTTTTTTGTAAGTTTTGTAGTTTTTGATTACTACCATAAGAAAAAAGCAAGTCTTTATAAATGTCTGGTCTGGCTTTTATCTCGGTCAGAAAGTTTGGGTATCTTATGTATGTGAGTTAAGATATTCGTCATGGGAGTTCGTAACGGGAGGATACAGGAGTAATTCTTAGTGTGAAGGAACGCTTTGAAAAAAAAAAACGGTCCTGAATTATTTTAATATGTTTAACTGTATTTCGAAAATTGTCTCATATACGTTCATAAATTCTTGACTAATCAAAAGAATGGCAACACAGACATAAATAAACAAATCTGCATTAAATAAATATGCTGCATTTTGATTGTGGAATATATTAGCAATCTGTTGCACTTTAAAATCTATTACTTTTAAATTATTGTTGGTCTATTGAAAACACTTCATAACTTACAGTTGGTTAATTTATTTATAAGCGATAAATAAATCTTATAATTTGAATAATATAGTTCTACTTTGAAAACTTTAATATAAACTGACTTAGTTACATTTTAGTGGACCTAAAAGCTATTCTTGCGTCAGCGACATTTTAACGCTCTCTGAAGGAAAACTTGAGTCTGAATATTGTAATGAAATGTCGTATCATTTTATTCTCAAGCTACCTGTATTGTGAAAGATATAACCCCGATGTTTGATTTAAACCCACTGCGGTTCCTTCTTTGCCTTCATCCCAGGGACCCGGGATTCGCTTTCACACTACCCGTGGCCCCAGTAGGCTTCGACCCTGCTGGGCCCCTACGATTTGCTGACATCTCCCTAAGGAGCGCGTGGAACAGTATGCGCAGTAGACTACTTGGGCTCGGTCCGGACGGTTACCGGACGGTCGGAAGGCGACCCACTCATTACTCGCCGTCTGCAAGCCCGCGCCTACGGTGGTCGGAAATCGGGATCGGAATCCCGGCGACGGTTGGGGCGTGAGGACCGTTGCCTCACGCGATCAGCCGCCTCCTTTCCTAGCATTACTGAATTAAGTATTAATTTGTAAAATTCTACTTTAGTCTGAAAACCTTAGATTGTTCGAAAGACCGTGAGAGTTTGCGGCTTTGGAATGCACAAAGTAACCGAAGGAATACAGGTGGCTTTCAGTCAGTTCCACCTGGAGCAAAAGGAGTTATTTTATGATTTCCCACCTGATCAAAAAAGCCTAAAAACCTGTCAAAAGTTGACAATAGAATAGGGTTTTAAGGTTTTTTTAACTCAACATTCTAAATACAGAAACGGCCCTGTTTGAGCCGTTCTTAATTCAAAATTCTCAATATCGGCCCATAGGTACCGTAATAATATTTGTGCGTAGTCTTGATTTTTTTTGAGTATTATAAGGCCCGTTTTATGAAAATCACGCTTTCTTACCTTCTTACTTAATTTTTAAAAAAAACACAGTATTAATGAATTTATTTTTTATCGATTGCTATCATCACTTAATGAACTACATTATGTAATTAAGTAACTCAAAAGTTCTAAGTTACATCGTTAAAACTAACATTTAAATACACAGAAAGTTATTAATACCAATAATCATTACTTTTCTTATAATTGTTGCTTTCTTATACAACACAAATAAATACATGCACTTAAATAAAGGTATTTAAATGATGTAATGGATAGGCAGGTGGCTGAATGTCATTGAATGTTGATTTCTTGATTACATTCCTAAGATTTTCTTAGTCTAAAGGACAGACATCAATACTTATACATTTATTATCATTATAAAGCTAAAGAGTTTGTTTGTTTGGTTGGTTTAAGCGCTAATCTCAGGAACTACTAGTTCGAATTGAAAATAGTACATTTTGATAGAAGTGCAGAAAGTTTGTCATTGCGACCGAGGCGGAATTCACACGAGCCGTATGCGACTGTGTTATGGAGCCGAGGGCTACAGTGACAAATTTGCACGTGTCTCAAACGACTATTTTCAATACACTTACGAAGAAATGAATAAACGGGGGTTTACCGGCGACTTGCGGGGGTCGACGCGCGCCCAGTCTGATACGATAAATGTAATAACATTGTGGTGGGACAGCACGCGCTATTTCTGCACTAGTGCGGAAAGCAGTCTATTGCGTATCTAAAAGCGGTGGGATAAGAGCGGGTTTTCGAGTAAGTGTATTGAAAAAATATTATTGTGTTTTTTTATTGGGTGGGAAAACCATCTTATAACAAATTCCGCTCTTGGGCGGGGCGCGAGTGCCATAATTGTGGTGTGCCCATGAGTTCCAGTAATTGGAATATTATAACTTTATAAGGCTAGCCATCCCCGCGGTTTTACACACATTTATTGGTACTGCTTCGCTCCATCGTAGCGTGATGTAGCTTTCCTCGATAAATAGAATATCCCACGTATAGCTTGAAAGTGAAACCCGGGTACCTGGGAAGAAGGCAAAGAAGGAACTGGACTGGGTTTTTAGTCAATAAAAGTCTGACACTATCTCTCGCTCCGCCCGAGAGCGCGATTTGTCATTAGATGATTTTCCCGCATAAAAAAAAATACTGGGACTCAGGCCTCTTCTAAGCATGGAGGTCCTCCAGGGGATTTGTATCCGCCTTTCATCTAAATCCGTTCCAGTGTGATGAAGTAACAAACAATCATACATTCACAAACTTTCGCTTATAAATATTATTAAGATAAGCTTCAAAATTATTAATATTCAGCTACATTCTAATGTCACGGTCACGATGAAATTTTTAGTCGATTTTCAATGTTTTGCTCCAGATTTCAGATAGTATTTTTAGTCAGGGATATTTAGGCGATGGGTCAGCAAATGACTGAAAACTAACGAATTTAGTGATTTTAAGAACTATCACGTCGTGACCAATTTAATCGCTGGATTTAGCAGTTTTATTAAAACTGTTTTTTTATCAATTACCTAGGTTTTGAGGTACTTTTCCTTTACGACTCTTTTTGTACATTTTCCCAATTGGGTTTCTGTCATTTTCACAGTTTATATTTTATTTATATACAGACATATTTGAAATATGGATTTCTTTCCGGATAATGATTGTAAATACCGTTTTTTTTTTTTAAAATTTGTCTCGCGAGAGTGTGAAATCTCAATTGGTAATGAATAATTAAATTTCAAGTACAATCATTGGACCATTAGACGTACGGCGTTGCGTCACCGGTACATATTTATTTTGCATACAGCTAAGGAGTGGAATTTCCCTGCCGGAGTCTGTGTTTCCTAATAGCTACAACCTAGGGGTCTTTAAGTCAAGAGTGAATAGGTTACTTCTAGGCAAGCGTGCTCCATCGTCAGCCACATCATCGCTTACCATCAGGTGAAATAGTGGTCAAACGCGAGTCTATCAATAAAACATTTAAAACAGATGAACTCATTCAAATTTGCCAGATCGACTGAAGCAACCCCACTTCATATATTGATCTATTCTGTTCCACTCCAAAATTTCCTTCCATTTTTCTCAAATGACGGAACGGATTTGAAGAAAAAGTCTGATACGCTCCGCGCTAGAGCGCGAGAAGGCCTACCTATTCGAATATATAGCTGTGGATACAAAATATGTAAAGATATCTTTTCTATACAGTATATCAATCATGTGGCAACCATTTGCATAACATCGTAGGTGAATGGTCAGGCACTTAAATGTCATAGGGGACTATGAACGCCATTTTTATAACCTATCAGCAGTTAAGTAATAGCTTCTAACATTTGAAAGTTGTACACAGATTTGTAAGTATTAGGTACTAAGCCTGTCTTTATTTTTGTACCACATTTTGTAGTAAACAACAAACATATATTTACTGGAAAACCCAACTATTTTAAATAGTCTAACGCTTTTAGGTATGCATTTTAGTGTTTTTTGAACTAGTGCGGAAAAGTGCACGTGATCGTCCCCGCTAGAATTTTATTTCATTTATCGTATCAAGCTGAGTGCGAGTCGACCCCCCTTTATTTATGTCTTCGTAAGTGTATTAAAAAATATCGTTTGATACACGTGATCACTGCAGCCCTCGGGTCTATGGATAACGAATGCCACCTCGGTCACAATAACCAACTTTCTCCACTTGTATCAAAATGTACTATTTCTGAATACCACATCAAAATTGGTTAGCATAAAGCCTCAGATAAGGGTATAAAATGTCCCCCAATATGACGCGCAAAGCTTTCAAATTTTTCAACAACATGTCTCCGGCTACGTGAATGAATGAAAGAAAAAAACGTTTATTCGTAACTCACACATACAGTAGAATTAAAAAAAGTATGAAAAGAATAACTTTAAAATCTGTGCAAGGCCAAAAAAGGCGCCTAACTCAGCATATGCTGCGATATTTAAAACGATAAATAACGCAGCGCTGGTATTCTGCTAGGGCCCTCGGTGATGCCACGGTCACAATCACGCGTATGCGTTGTCACAAATGCGTTGTTAAATGCTGGGGGCAAGTTGCGGGACATTGAGCAACGTTGCAGCGTCACATAGATTTAGCGTTGCGCGTCATGTTGGGGGACATTTTGTCCCCTAATGTATCTGAGGCTTTATTAGCAGGAAAGGAAGGGAGAGTTGACTCGTGGTGGGAATATTTCTCTATCTCTTTTCGACGAGCGCAAACAAATGCCGGACGTCTTAATTGTAGTTTGTGCATCTTTTTTTTGTTATTTGACAGTTTTCCTTTCCAACTAATGTAAAAGAAAGAAAGAAGAAAGAAAGAAAAAGAGTTTATTTACGACAAACATTTGCACAGGCAAAGGTTTCTAATTTACTAATTGGTGGAAAAGAAAGCAGAAAATTATGAAATAATAAAATATGGCAACACAAGTTTTTGACAAGTTTGTCGTATCGACATAATTTTTTTTTATTTTAATAGTCTATTAAAGTTATTTATATTTTTTAAAGGCCTCCCCCAGCTTTTTCCAGGTATTCTTTTCTTGGGCCACCTCGAATCAGTCTCTGGGGTAGGCCTAGGTCGTCTCGCCACCTCTTCCCAGGTCGACCTCGACATAATTTAAGCAATATTTTTTTTTTTTCCTGACTGTAAATAAAAAACAAATTTATAGGAAGTTAAAAAACAGTTTCTTTCAAGATCAAAGTCAGATACGGCTATCACCAGACGATTGGAATATTTATAAAATAAATGTTGATAGTTTTTAATAATCACTATACTAAAAATCAAATATCTTGACTTGGCTCGCTAGGTTGTCGGCATGAGAAATCGAGACTTGAGTGATCATTATGCCGATAGTCGTGTTAGCGAATGACTTGAGCCACGAGGCTCGACCAACATCTTAGGTGGGTCTCGTTAGGCTGTTTTTTTTTTAAGATGAGAAATATCCAATGATATCTCCTGCCCTTGGGCGGGGTAGGAGGGCGTTTCAGACTTTTACGACTAAAACCCACTCCTGTTCCTTCTTTGCCCTCGTTCCAGGGAACCCCGGTGAGTATATAAAAAAAGTTTCTTTGGGAAAGTTGTTTGTAATCATGAGTACAATTACGTGTTTAAGTATCGGTCACTAATTACCAGTCACCTTATATAAAGTGTATACTGTGAATAGCTCCATTCCTCTTTCTCGCTCGCACACTGGCGAAATACATGTCATCGTAAGCATCCTGTGTTTTTTTTTTTTTTAATATGGCAACTTGTTTTTAACATTATTGCCAGTTTCCAGTCTTGAGAGTTGCACGGTACAAAATAAGAAAAACACAAAAAAGAAGGGAAATTAAGGGTGGATAAAACGAAAAATAAAGATCAAAAAGAGAAGGATCAGGTTTCACAGTCACCCGTTTACCTGGAATAATAATATGAATCCTGTGTTTGATACCGGTGACATTAGATTAGTAAAATGTTATATTTTAATTGAAATATTTAAAAATGTAATTTATATGTATATTTAAATGAATAAACGACTTTACAACATAATAATAACGGTTATGCCGTAAAAATGAAATAAAAATAAAAACAATAGTATTGTTTTATTTTGTGAGTTTCCTTGACATTGATATTACTGTATTTAAATGTTGAATTTATGATTACTGTTAGTATTAACTTTGAATTTCAAGTTCAAATCATATGAGTACCATTTATTTTAATATTTTGAGCATATTTCGGCTTTAGATGTTAATTTTTTTTGTATTTTCGTTTTTTTTTCTTGTTTGTAGAATTAGGAGTGCGGAAAAGTGATGTGTAGAAGGAGAGTCAATGCTGCATAAGAATAATCAGCCTTTTTAATGTTCCCATTGCTGGGACTCAGGCCTCCTCTCTAGGAGAGGGAATGTGCCGTAATCTTCCACGCGGGCCCAGTGCGGGAGTCAATGCTGCGGCCACCTTAAAAAAACTTTTACTGTTTACTGAATAAAACCCACCTTTCCTTCAGTTGCCCTTTACGTTCTAGGACTACGGTTTTCCTTTTCCAAAATTTCCTAAGGCCCTAATACATTTGGGATAAGGGTAGGATTAAGATGGTATTATCGTAAACTTATAACGCTCTTGGTATCGATTTATTGCAGAGAATAACTGTAAGAATTAATCTGGCTTTATTCAGCGCTTTCGCATAAGTGTAAGTAGAAAATCATTCCAAAACAACATACTCCAGGGATAATACGTGCTCTATGTCTTATTCCAGGACATGGTCTATCCATGCACCAAATTTCACTCAAATACGTTCAGCCGTTTGAGCGTAAAGGATAAACAAACATACATATAATATAAAAACTTTCGCCTTTCCGAGATTGGGCACAAAAAAGTAGATAAAAGGATGTCATGAGTCTCGAAAATCTAACATTTAACAGAAAACTTATATGTCAAGTAACGACCTACAAAATACGATAAAAAAAACTGTAATATTCCGTTCAAACACTTAAATGTCAAAATATCCAGTTTGGGACATCTCTTGACATTTTTGACTATCTAAATTATACATATAAATATGTCATATATATGCTAAAAGCTAAAAATGAAAAGTAAAAAAGTTATTTAGTGTGCCAGTTTTAAAAGTCATTAGAATTGTCGTTACGGTTACTAATATTTATATTTAAACGGATGAAGTGGTCAAATATAACTGTGTCGTCTAACATTTGGTTAAGAAACTCATAGTCTACTGAACTCAATAATTACCATTAGTATGAGAGGGTTTTATGACTGTTAATTATCGCAAACTGGATGGTTGTATCAATCCGTCGCCGGGATTTGCAAAGCATGCATAATCATAATCAGCCTTTTAATGTTCCCACTGCTGGGATTCAGGCCTCCTCTCTAGGAGAGGGAATGGGCTGTAATCCACCACGCGGGCCCAGTGCGGGTTGGTGAATGTCACATGCCTTCAAATTTTTAGTTCTAGGACATGCCGGTTTCCTCACGATGTTTTCCTTCACCGTTTTGAGAGCAGTGGGTATGAAATAAATTACACAAAGTAATGCGCCTGGCTGGGTTTGAATCTGCGACCTACAAACTCGTAAGTCGGGGCCGTTACCACTCGGCCACCACTGCTCTATTTTTTTGCAAAGCAGCTATATGTAAATGCATATAGCTGCTTTATATGTATGCACAATAACGTATACATATAAGATATTGTATAGTTCGATATTGAGATAGACTTGTGATAGCACAAGTTTAGACCTTAGTGGTTTTTTAATAGCTATTTAATATATAAAAAAGAAGAAAGAAATGTGTATCATGTTTTTTAAATTTTCGATTTTGCTCAAATTCTTGATACGAATCATGCACAATGTTCTTATACCAAAAATCACAATCGGTTAATATTTAGAGGTTGCACAACGCCACCCTGTGTATAATTATGTATTATATGATTTAATTTAGATAATATTATTTGTAATTTTCTAACTTATTTGTATAAACTGTGTCTACATCTCTCATCCAACTCTCCTGTCGCAGGTCTGCTGGAAGAAATTTCATTTGAAATAAGCAGTACCTTTGTACTCTTCTATCTGCTTTTGTTCTTTTCATTTTTAAGTGTTTGTGTGTACATAAATAAATAAATAATAACTGAGATTCTGAGGTAGCGTAAAGCTAAAAAAGGTGTACAACTCGAAGACAAAAGTTGACTTAACTTTCAATCCACTTCGAGCCTAGTTAATTAACGAAAGTTTCTAAAGATAAACTTACAACATAACTGCAAAGGTCAAAATGGCTGTTAAACCAAGTAAAGGTTAATATAGGTCACGCTAGGTCTGGTCAAAGGGCTAAGTATATATCAATTTAGAAACCTGGTACTCCTAGTTAGATATGGTAATTAATACCTAGGCATTAACATAATGCTGTATGATTGTACGAAAGAGTTACTGCTGCCCTGGAACTTAAAGAGTAACTGAAGAAATACGGGTGTCTTTTAGGCTTGCCTCAAGTGTTGCCACAAGGACTGGTCCTGTGCGTTTTGCATCCATGGGATTCCCGCAGCTCTCACTAGGTCATCGGTTCACCTCGTGGGAGGCCTTCCAATGCTGCGTCTTCCGGTACGTAGCCGCCACTCTATAACTTTCGGTCCCATCGACTATCTGTTCTTTGAGTAATGTGTCCTGCCCACTTAACACTAGAAGCGTGGAATATTAATGTCAATTTTGGCCATTTTATTTTTAATAATAATAATAATATTCCACAGCTATCACACAACGCCGTCTAGTCCCAAGCTAAGCAGAGCTTGTGTTATGGGTATATGATACCCACGTAATATTTTACATGGAGCGACTGCCTATCAGACCTTCACAACCTAATTACTGGACCACACTATACTCCTTGGATAAACTGATGGTCAGCCTTTCTGATGTCTGACTACCTGTAATGACTGTCTGAGATCTACGAATGACAACCGGGACAGTATCAGTAATGTCCTAAATAAACTTAGGAAACCAGGAAATTGCATATCGATTGAAAAATTAACTTTAGTAACTGCCCGATTTTGAACTCGCGATAATAAAAAATACACATTGGTTGTTGCCCGATTTTGAACCTTATGCATAGGAGGTGGGTGATTTAATCACTGTCATTACAACAGTAACTAATTACTATACTAAATGATTAAAACAGTAATTTTTGCTGGGAGTATGCCACTTTATCTAATATTACTAATTAAGGAAAAAAAAACCCTTTCTTAAATTCTCCATCAACAATCTCCACGTCAATCTTTTTCTTTTATCTTTCCTAACAAAAGATATCAATATCTTTCGGTTACGGTACATTTCTATTCTCATAACTTTGGACCGTTTCATTAGAAATGTGCTACTTTACGATCTATAGTAATATTTGTGATACTTTACGGTCACGTCCAATTATATATTTATCATTAATATTTGTTCAAATAAAAGGAGAAACTGACTGACTGACATATCAACGCACAGCCTACTGGGACTAGGAGAAAAGAAAAGAAAGAAAATATGTTTATTTGGCACATCATGATTCATTAATCAACAAATAATTGATTTGCTAGCTAAAATTAAACATAAAAAAATAAGGAAAAATAAAATTAACAATAAAAATATGTGTCACGGCCACGCCAAATAAGTCCAGTTCAGCATAATGCCAGACAACTACCAGCAGTTGCCTGTTGCAGGAGCGTGAAATTTTCCACAAGGTTTCCTTTTATGACGTAGGCAAGCAATAAGGCGGGGTTACTGGAAATTCACTCCCTAAGGGGATGAAATGGGGGTCAATAGTTTGTATAGAGAATTCTACTTACGCAGGCGAAGCCGCTGGCTGAAGCTAGTTATTTAGTTATGTTTGTTCAATTTTTAAAACTACATCGGCTTGCTTAAAAATAACTGCATACGTATTTTTTTGTAGATCTATACGTATCATATATTTTTGGTAACGGTAAGTACGTTGTCAAGTATAGGAAGCCCACATTTCCTCAGAATTGCAGCCTGTTGGCAGCAGCCGGTCGTAAACTCGAATTCAAGAGCATTTATTTTTAACCATACCCCTAGGTATGAAGAATCAATTTTTTTGGACCCCCATCATCATCATCATTTGCGCCGAAAGACCGGACCGGACCAACAACGACTGGTCCTGTGCGTCTCGCATCCTTCGTATTCCCGCGACCCTCACAAGGTCATCGGTCCACCTTGTGAGAGGCCTTCCAATACTGCGTATTCCGGTGGATACGTTGTCGCTACTCCGGAAACTTTCGGTCATATTGACCATCTGTTCTGCGAGCAAAGTGCCCTGTCCACTGCCACTTAAGTTTGGCGATTCTACATGCTCCGGGTTTTGCTTAACAGCAACTTCACTACTCACTCAATTAACACATACTAAGTCGATAACTAAGACTTAAGTCAATCTACAATTTTAATTGATTGACAGTCAGATCAATGGCGAAGGTTTTTTAATACAATAGGCCGAATGATCGTGTTCCTTAGTCACGACACTTAAAAAAAAAAGTGAAATTATTTGTTACATCAGTTATTCAGAAGTTACGTTTTAACAATGTATTAGTGTGCTTTGGTGTATTATGTAAAAGTAAATACATAGGTTTGGAGCGGAAGTACGAAATTACTTGTTGAGTTTCGGGGGCCTTTCAAAGGTCGACTATGATTGGCTGAGAAAATGCTAAGAGAAATACTGGGAGAGAAACTGACTTGCTGTGAAAAAAATAACCAAAAGACGATCCTCTGACCCAAAATTGAATTGAAATTTGAATCTTAAAGAGAAAGGCATGAAAATAAAATTGAAAATATTCTTATGACATCCCGCGCTCTTGGGCGGAGCGGGAGATAGTGTCAGACTTTTACTGACTAAAAACCCACTCCTGTTCCTTCGTTGCTTTTCGTACCAGGGCCGAATCTTCCTTTCAGAATCAGACCCTTGGCCCCAGTAGGCTTCGACCCTGCTTGGCACCTACACACTCGACCCTGAAAGAAATAATTTTTTCTCTTGTCCCAACAAGAGAAAAAATTATTTCTTTAAACATTTAGGAACTGGCCGTTAATCGACAGTTGCAAGTGTCCCTCAAATTGAAATAAGCACCGGAAATCGATGGTCGTGCGTGTTCACGTATATTTCGTGGTTTTAATACGGAAATATATGAAAAGACACGAAAACCAATTACAGAAAATATACCAAGCCTACGTATTTGTTGATATATCTGCTTGTTTCCGGTTAATATATGTATAGTATAGCATAAACATAATCAGCCTTAGAATGCTCCCACGGCTGGGATTCAAGCCTCCTCTCTAGGAGAGAGAATGGGCCGTAGTGTGGGATTGTTGGATGTCAGAAGGTTTGTTTTTTTTTTTTAAATTAATATAAACCAGTGCTTGACTGCGATCCCACCTGATGGTAAGCAGTGATGCAATCATTGATGGTGAGGGGTACTAGTTTATTAAGTGCCTATTCACTCTAGCCTAGAAGACACCTAAATTATAGTTGGACGGGAAGACCGCAGCAGACAAATTGTTCCAGTCCTTCGATGTACGCACACAAGATGTGTGTGGTTCTAGGACATGTCGGTTTCCTCACGATGTTTTCCTTCACCGTTTCGAGAGCAGTGGTGATGAAGTAAATTACACAAAGTAGTGCGTTTCGAAGCCAAACGAAACCCGGGGCCCTGGGACGAAGGCAACGAAGGAACAGGAGTGGGTTTTTAGTCAGTAAAAGTCTGACATTATCTCCCACTCCGCCCAAGAGCGGGATTTATCATAAGATGATTTTCCCACCCAATAAAAAAAAAAACTATTGCTTCAAAAACTGATAAATTAATACTTTACTTCAAATATCTAACTTAGAAATCGTGGCTATGTTCTTTGAAATACAGATGACTTGAGAATAACGATACGACAGTTCATTACAATAGTCAGACTCAAGTTTTCCTTCAGTGAGCGCTAAAATGTCGCTGACGCAAGAATAGCTTTTAGGGCCACTAAAATGTAACTATGTCGGTTTTAATAATAATTTTTATTTGAATTATACGTTGTACCAACCAACTGTAAGTTATGAAGTGTTTTCAACAATAATAATAACACAAGTACCTACACTCAGGAAAACTGTATTTATTTTGTATGATGCACTTACCGATGTACGGATGAATCTTAATATGAAGACGGTCACCCATCCACAGTCCTGGACCTTAGCAAGCATACTTTAACCTTGATTAGCATATTATATACGTGAAAAAACCTACGTAGGTGGGTATTTGGGGACATTTCCGCTGGTTAGCGGTCAAATAGATTTACATATGGTATAATCTAATTAATATTGAAGTTCATAAGATTACCTTGTACTGGATTTGGTTGCAATAGTTTTGGACTTTGATTTGTCGTCGTTTTTTTATTAAGGTTGGAAATCATCCAATGACTGCTCCCGCTCTTGGCGGAGCGAGAGGGCGTGTCAGACTTTTAGTGATTAAAATCACACCTGTGTCCTTCAGTTGCCTTTTGCGTTCTAGGACTACGGGTTTCCTTTTCAGAAATTCTCCGCGGTCTTAGCTAGCGGGCATCGGCCCAGCGGGGCCCCTACGGTTTGCTAATCTCTCTTTGGGAAGCACGTGGATCACTTCGCACTGTTGACGACTGGGTTCGGGCCGGACGGCAAGCTACCCGTTACTCGACATCCGCAAGCCCGCGTCTACCGAGGCTTGTAGTCGGGGTCGGAATCTCGGTGACTGGGGCGTGAGGACATTCGTTCTTCGAGCGTGCGGCCTCCTTTTCTTCTCATTACTGATTCGCAGAAGGAAGCCACGGCCTGCCATTCCTTCTCGCTTCGGACCATAGCCCAAACCAGGGCCCGACGCGTGACTTATCGTCGTGTAATCTTATAGTAGGTAGTCATAGTCTTGGTGGTTTATCATTATCATTCAGGCGAAAGACTGCTGAACACCACGCGCGGCTCCACTTTAACCAGTCCTATGTTTCTTGCATCCATCGGCTTCCCACGATGTCCATGAGATCATCTGTCTACCTAGTGAAGGTCCCACCAATTCTGAAAGATATTTAATTATCGTATAAATACAAAAAAAAATATTGCGTACGTACCAGCGTCCATTTGTTTTGGGCTGGGGAATCGCCAAATAAGTTCTCCCACTCTGTGTGGGAAGTATCAGACTTTTACTGACTAAAAATTACCCGTGTTCTTTTACTGTCTAAAAATTACCCCTGTTCTTTTATTGACTTAAAATTACCCGTGGTCTTTTACTGACTGAAAATTACCCCTGTTCTTTTACTGACTAAAAATTACCCGTGTTCTTTTACTGACTAAAAATTACCCGTGTACTTTCATTAGCTCTTTGCGTTCCAGGGCTGGGATGGTTCTTTCGAATAATCCTTCAGCCCTAGCAGGTATTGGCGTTCATGGGCCCTGTCAGTCATGCTGGCATATCTTTGAGCCGCGCGTGGAACGCAACGCGGTGTCGTCGGCGAGGAAGGCAAACTTTCTTTTGACAATTACAAAAGTAACGTTCCTTCTAAAGTTCTCTTCATTCATACATGCAGCAATTCAAATTTTTTCTTTATGTTTGCTTCTGAATTAATTTTATATCTTAGCTGCGTTTACCAACATGTAAACTCATATACAGAAGACACCTAGACTCGAACCACATATCTGTAGGCCATACAAATATTCCATGCGAGAGTCAAACGCAAGGTACGCCTCGCTGCAGACAATCACTTAAACATTGCGCCAATTGTACCGTTCAATTAATCACTTTAGTGATTATATTTATATAATTATTTAACGCATAACTCTAAGCAATAAACGTTTTGTATGTCACAACCAACTTCCATAGCTGACCAAATACACCAGTCCCTGAGTTTCATCATTTCAAATAGTTAAACACCGTTCACCGAATTCCTTTAAAGGCTAAAGGTTCAATATAGTTTTTGCTGCAACCAAAATCTGATGGTAATTTGGTAGTCATCTGAGGAATTTAGGATGGGCATAGACCTTAGTCAGTATGCCTGTCAGGGCTGCCGGATTGTTTGAACGAGTTACCGTGGCCCTAGAACGCAAAGAGCAACTGAAGGATCACAGGTAGGTTTAGCTAGTAAAATTCTGACACTACCTGAGTATCTTTTTCTCCTTCTCTGATAAAATTGTACTCCAGTAGGTACACAATATCAATATAAATCACATACAAGTATTATATTTATATATGTTTACCCTAGTCCGTGCGTCACTGCGGGGTGCCAACTGAAAACCAGCGCTTGGTGTCTAACACCTAGCAAATGCTGAGGTGGTCAACCTTTCGGTGCGGGCACGCTCGGCGTACTTTGTTCTTTTTTTTTTACTTTTTGTTTGTAACCGTTGTGCTGTGTCTGTCCCGAATAAAAGCATTTCTATTCTATTCTTGATAAATCCATCCGAAGGTTGTCTGTAAAAAATCGCTTTTAGCGATAAGACCGCCCTTTATGACACCCTACTAATTTTAAGTTCCTATTGTAATTTTGTTATTGGTGTACAATAAAGAATATATCTATCTATCTATCTTCCTCTTGAAAAGAGTGTCCATGGCTTGCACATTCTTCTCCATAGAGATCTATGCTTTGGAATGTGCAATTGGCATCATTTTTCTGACTGACTTCTTGACATTCCAAAAGTGCATATAAGTGTTTTATTTGAAATACAATGCTTTGAATCTTAAATCTCTCGTTTCATCTAGAGGGAGAGGTCCTTTGTCGGCCCATTCCTTTTCCTATAGAGGACTTTAGAAGAGGAAATAGTCCACTACGAGCCCAGTGCGGGTTGGTGCCATTAATTATTTATTTATTTTCACACAATATACAGAAAACGAATACATTATCTTACTCCTATTTATCATACTTAACACATTTCACTACAAAACTGTTTTACGCCCATTGTGTTACGACCTCTTGAGATTGTATTATTTTAAATAAATAGCTATTCTTTCTTTTCTATTTTAGTCATCATCATCATTATCATTTCAGTCGAAAGACGTCCACTGTTGGACATAGGCCTCTCCCCAAGTGTCGCCACAACGACTGGGCTTGTGCGTCTCGCATCTATCGGATTCCCGTGATCCTCACCAGGTTTTGACTGGACTTGTCCAGTCCAGCGTCCGGCACTAGCTGCCTAGCATTTATGCTGAACTGGTCTTATTTTGGTGCAGCTGTGAGGCAGACTCTTGTTTTTTACCTAATTAGTGTTCGTGTGTCTTGTGATGTGCCTAGTCTATCTATTTACTTCTTTCTTCTTCTTCTTCTATAAAAAAGTTATAACTGAAGCAATAGTTTTATCTTTTGACATAAAATCATTTTATTTATTTGCCTTAAGTCTGAGCAAAGCTTTAAAGACCAAGTAGAAATAGTATGTCTGTTTTATGACCGCAAGGCAATACGTTAAAATGTGGAACATCGGCTTAGATATTTGATGCGTTATGTGTGGCCTCAGCTATGGCGGGGATCGAGAAGTTAAAGATGAAATGTGTGAGAAGTGAATATCCACTGCTGAGCTAGCAGATTATGTGACTAGGGGATAAAACAGTGTCTTAAAATCGCGCAATGTTGAATTCCGAACGAAACAAAAGTTGCTAGGTTTTAATCACGAACGCCAGTGAGGGATTTATATAATTAACTCCCGAGCACTGCGAGGATGTTCCTTTGTTTCCGGGATGAAAGTATCCTATTTGATGTTCTAGGACATGGTCTATCCGTGTATCAAGTTCCAATGAGATCAAATTTATGAATATGAAGAAGTAACAAATATTAACAAAAACTCACCAACTTTCGCCTTTATAATATTAAATATACTTTATAGTATAATATATGGACACAGGTTTTTTCCTTACCAAGTAGATGAAGGTCCTTGGTCACTCTGTTTTGAGGTTAATTGTGACGACAGGAGTTTTAATCTCGATCTGACTAACTAAGCTGCTATTAGCTACACCTTATATTTGTTTAACATAAATTGGAAAAGACAAATCAAAATTAGTCTAGCAAGTCACAATAACATCGAAAAAATTAACATAATTCTCAAATTCGTAACGAAATCATATCGTAAATCAGTTTAGCAATAATTTCTTTTCGCTCGCACAGTTGCCCCACCTTGCGAGCTATCGAAACCTGTCCCTCACTAGGTCACCGGACTGGGCGAGCCGTAGTGATGCGCGGATGTCGATATATCGATAAATGGACATGTTGTTGTATGTGAGAGTTTTTTATCGAACTCGTTCTGAGCCCTTGATTTCTCTAAAATGGTTAAAGGGGATATAGGGTCGTTTTGATCTGATGTTGTTGGGTTTTTTATGATGTTGGTGTACTTGTTTGATATCGTTTTTGTAAAAGAAGCTACAGGATGTTAAATATTTAAAGACCTAAAATCCTAGATCGTCGATAGATTCTATTAAAATATCATAAAAAAAACAAGAATCTGAGCTAGCACTGTTGAAATTGTGTACCTTACATTTTTTTATGGCATGGTAAATCGTCCCTCCTGATCTGGGTGCAGCGAGAGGGAGTGTTACTGATTAAAATCTAGCCGTGTTCCTACACTCTCAACTGACTATAGTTTTTTTTGGTCATCCAATGATTTCTTTGGCTCTAGGATAGAGTCTGACTAAAACCACACCGGTGTCCGTCAGTAAACTTTTGCGTTCAGGATTGCTTTTTAGAAATTCCCCGTGGAACTGACTATATTTGGAATTTGGTTTATCTTTTATTATGCATCTCTTTACCTAAGTAATATCAAGATTGTATTTAATTTGTTTCCGCAAATACGTAATACAATTAGACGAACTTTATCGATTGAAATTACAAAGCCCCATTCACTTTCAGCAATTTGAATGCAAAAATAATCGTGTTTTACGGTTTAATAATCGATATTATTATTTGGTTTTTACTTCCTTATTTATTTTATATTACAATTAAGTATTGCTTGTGTTTGTTAAAGAAAGTCAAAATTACATATGTATTGAGATTTTAGATAGAATATCTGTGCTAATATTATGAAGATGAAAGTTTTAGTTATTTAAATGTTAATATATGTTGTTGCTTTTAGATTTAGACATTTCTCCGTCTGATTCTAATTTGCAGAGATAAATTTTGATAATGCGATGACCTGATTTCTTAGTCTTGATGGTAATATTTACTATAATTTTCGGGTATTTTGAATATATATTAGATGTATTTTAATTCAGATATGTGTTTAGTAAACTTCCATGTGACACTGTCATGACGAAGGAATTATTCATCTTTTGTTGTTATTATTATAAAAAAACGGGTGTGCAAATGTGTTGCCAAGTACAAAACTCGAGAATAAGTGACACGATTGTGGTGAACTTTTTTTTAAAACTATTCGTAGACTGAAAGATTATCCTCTAAAATAACTGGCCCGATTATGATGAATTTTGTACAAAACCATTCGTAGTACCTTTCAGAGAGCTTATCTCAGAAAGGTTTTTGTGACCAACCCGCTTCGCTCAAGAGCGAGATTTTTCATTTGTCACCACCGAAAAAAAAAACTGGTAGATGACAAAATCATCGTGAAAATACATGGGACGCTACTAGTATTAAAATAAATTGGAATAGCAGTAGCTTAACTAGCACTTGAGTACCGTGAACTCTCGTTCAAAAGGTCGCGGGTTCAAATCCGATCCCATACAACATGGTACTTTCATGGTGAAATTGAATAGAAAATGAAATGGTGGATTAGAAACTTGCAAATACTAAATTGATTGTGAACGAGTAAACTGTTATATAGATGTAGATGGCTCTTGAAAGGTAATAAGAAAGTGTAATGGAAAATTTTCTTTCCATTTTTTAAAGACGTTGCCTGATACAGAAATAATTCCTAGGAATTACAGCTGTACGAGACACTATGAAATAAATATGAATATGAAATAAAACGTAAATACAAAGCAAAAGGTGAAATTATAATAAAAATACTTATTTACCAATACACATACAACCTAGGGGTCTTTAAGTCAAGAGTGAATAGGTTACTTCTAGGCAAGCTTGCCATATAATCGCTTACATCGGTGAGATAGTGGTCAAACGCGAGCCTATCAATAATAATAATAATAAAAAAATGCGTTAATAAAACCGATCTGGTTAAGTCCAATCTACAAATTTTTGAGCACAGGCGTAGGGTAGCCAGCCTTTCGGTGTTAAACAGGATGCATTTTGGAGAGTGTGCGCGGGAATTGCATGACTTGATTCCACCATCTCATTTCTACTATCGGACAATCTGACGAACGGCGAGTATCCCTTACTTTGTTGAAACCTCTACGGTCCGGACCAACGTCAACGTCGTTTATACCGCGAACATAGAGGTACTGGAACAATTTGCCTGCTGCGGTCTCCCGTCCGATTAAAATTTAGGTGTCTTCAAGGCTAGAGTAAATTGGCTCTTAATAAACTAGTGCGCCTCAGCATCAACGATTGCATCACTACTTTCCATCAGGTGGGATCGCAGTCAAGCACTAGTTTATAACAATTAAAAACACACACAAAAACAATGAAATGACAATCATTTACGTCAAAAATTGCGTTCGTATTTTAAACAAATTACTAATATTTTACAAGATATAAATATGTATTAATAAATTCCTTTTTATTTTTTTGCAGGTAAGCACACTCCTGTAAAACCCAGGTATCAGTTGGAAGGAACGCAGTTGAATGGTGGTGGAAAGAATGCAGGTGGGTTTTTAGTCAGTAAAAGTCTGACAATCGCGATCTCTCTTTAAGAGCATCTAACCCGACATACATTTTCACTGTTTTCCATACAATCGCTCTTACGCGATTATAACGTGGTCTTGTGGATATTATCTAGACTTCTTTTGAAATCAATTTATAAATAAAACTATATATACACTAAAGACAAAAACTACTAGCTAAAATATGGCGTCATAAAATTCCTCCGCATCGCTGTCGACTGGAAGTGTGCCCAAAAGGCTGGCGGCATTGCCACGTTGTATGGCAATGCTTAATCTCTGACCGAGGTAAAAGCCAGCCCTTGGGTCACGCGAAGTGTCAACTAAGCGTCTGGATAGTTCTTTGAAAAGCTTTTGAGCACTCGGACCCCACGGCCCAAGAGTTTCAACCCCAAACGGCTCAAAAATATAACTTCCGACGAGGTTGTTATATTTTCGCCGCTTGAGGTTCTCCGCAGCCGCAGCGGCAGCACCAGCACAGTTAGTTTTAGTTAGTTAGTGTTTTTTTATCAATTAATCTTAATCAAAATGAATAAACACTGACTTAGTTCAGAAGGAAAATCCAAGTCCCTCAGTTTCAATTTATAAATTTGTGTAAAACTAATCCAGTAAAGGCGTCTGAAAATCTGCTATTTTACATGAAATTTGACCCTTCATAATGTACTCAAAAATTAATAGTCAAAGAAATATAACAACAGAAACTTTGCAAATTTAATGAAGATTCTGAATGATGAAATATTTTCCAAAAACTTTTACAGTTTAAAAAAAACCACGTATTTCCTGGAACAAGTTTTGTGAAATATTCAAGTGAATGACGGTATTACCGAGTGCCAGCAAAGCTTTCAGATATTATCTCTCAGTTTTCGTATTGCCATTTTAATAAACATTAAATCCAACGTGATAATAATTATCAAAAATGATTATTGTTTAATTCGGTGGTATGTCCCTGTCAGATAATTTCAAAGCTGCTGTTAAATACTATTTAGTTAAATGAGCAATGGACATGCAGTTCCGTCGAAGTAGTGTGATTGAGAGACAGCAGTAAACAAGGACAGTTATAGTTTTTATCGGAAGCGGAAATAGATAGTAATAATATTATCGACAGTTATTGAACCTTCGAAATTGAAGTGACAGGGCCTAGTTTGTGTGGGTCTTAAGTTGATGTAAAAAGTTTCACACGCCAGATATCTTTTGACCTTTATGTATTACTGGTATCTGCGTTGGCCTTTTGTCAATGTGTGTTTGTTTCCGTCATCACCTTTTTACCATCGAACAACCTGATGTATGACGCACAGGTCCTATCATATGAGGAGTAGGTACAGCAGCCATTTATGGGTTGGTGCTGCAAAATGCCACCTGGCAGCTTTGGACTCGGTTAAGCCCAATCTTCAAAGCTTTGAGCACAGGCGTAGGGTAGCCAGCCTTTCGGTGTTTTACAGGTTGCATTTTGGAAAGTGTGCGCGGGAATTGCATGACTTGATTTCGCCATCTCAATTCTACCATCGGACAACCCGACGTACGGCGTGAGTCCACCCTTACATTGTTAACAGCTCTACGGTCCGGATTAACCGTTTCCCCTCGTCGTTTATACCGCGTGCATCAAGGGACTGAAACAATTTGCCTGCTGCGGTCTTCCCGTCCGATTATAGTTATTATGCCAAGAGTAGATCAAGTTCTATGAGAAGCTACTTCACCAATTGATGATAATGTTCTAATATGCTTAAAAGCTATTGAAATATGGCTACGCATTCGTAAAGGTCCTAAGCACATCGGTTTGTATCACATGACATTATATTCAAAGCAGCCCAAGGTCTTGCTTGTAAATAAAATGGATGCGCAAAACGATGCGCGATCGGTCTTTGCGTTTATAATTTTATAAAGAAACGTAACTTTATCAGCCTTATAATGCCACCCACTGCTGGGACTCAAACCTCCCCTCTAGGAGAAGGAATAGGCCGTAATCCAGTTTAGTGATAATATGGAAAGTCCAGCAAACATCCATTGAAAAGGGAAGATCTTCCAACCAGATGGTAGTTGTGTCTGGTCCGAGCAATTGCCCGAGTTGATTTCGAGTTCATGCATATATTATGTTCTAATCCCGCGGAAAACTCCGATACTGATTATCGGATATTGATTAGTTTTTTCTATGTGGTGAATTCTCTCTCTTAATTAACAGACCTCCAGGTTGTAGCTATTAGGAAACACAGACTCCGATAGGAAAGTCCACTCCTTAGTGGTACCACAAAATAGATAGGCACAGAAGTCAATCTCATGTATGTACTTCACTTTTCATGCTTATGCCCGACGGTAGTGTTAGGGTCGGCGCTCGGGGGCGGTGATAAATACCTTATATAATTTGTAAAAATATTACATAGCCACAAAGTTATGTTCGCTTTCTTTCTGAGCGCGGGGCTGGTGGCCACTGAGGTACTTACCTACCTAACTAACTGTTCTGCGTTACGTTAAAACAAATCATCAAAATACAAGCAAATATCTACTTACCTTTCTGAAACAACTGCCCCGCTAGCCAAGTTACAATCGTATCGTTCGCGCCGAACGCCTCGAGTAGGCCACTACTTCGATTCTTTTGTTCTGACGTCATCTCAACGCTCAGTCATGTGGTCAGAACAAAGGATTCGGATGGGTAGCCTACTCGAGGCGTTCGGCGCGAACGATACGATTGTAACTTGACTAGGGGGGCTTGTAGTTTAAAAAACGATAATTTACTAATTAATGTTGAATTTAAACAACCGTCTACTGAACAGTTATAACTTGTTTTTTTTTGCTCCATTATTGCACAAAAAAGTTTACAGACGCTTGTCTTAAACTGGTGGCACTCGCGCTCGCACTGGTTCCAACTGGGCTGAGATATCGTGTCCATGAGCGGTGTCTGTGTGCGTTGCTCGAGCGCACGTTGTATGTAGATTGACCGCTGTACCTATCTATTTTGTGGCTGTACACACAATGAAAGTATCCTATCCTAACTTTTTGTGTGTGTGAGTGGGTGGGTGTCTGCCAACGTATATCATTAGATTAAATTTAACTAAACAAAAAAACCGTTTGTAACCCACTTCATATATATATATGTATATTTAATTGCACCTTCGCTAATTGTTGTAATTGTGTGTATTATTTTACACGCAATATTTTACTTCCTCACTCGGTAACAATAGGCCTCTCTGTATGTTTCGTAAGAGATCATATTTTAGGCACATAGATACATTGAAAGTACTTACTATTGTCTTTATATGAGTTGGTTGATTGTTCTTTCCTTTATGTAATCAGTTGGTAAATAGGCCGATGGTTTATCAGATAAGAAACATCCTTAATACCAACCTGACTTTTGGCTTGGCTGGGCAGTGTTTGGGAAACTGTGCGGTATCTTCTCGTCTGTTATATCACAGTGTCTCTAGATCTGCGAAGCACTAATGTTAGCAAAGGAGGCGGCCGATCGCGTGAGGCAACGATCCTCACGCGTTAACCGCCACCGTGATTCCGATCCCGATTTTCAGCTGCCGTAGGCCCGGGCTTGCGGACGGCGAGTAATGGGTGGCTCGCAGTCCGACCGTCCGGTAACCGTCGAGCCCAAGTCGTCGACGGCGCGTACTGTTCCACGTTCGCCTCAGGGAGATGTCAGCAAATCGTAGGGGTCCAGTAGGGTCCTACTGGGGCCACGAGTAGTGTGAAAGCGAAACCCGGGACCCCGGGATGAAGGCAAAGAAGGAACAGGTGTGCGTTTTTAGTCCGTAAAAGTCTGCAACTATCTCGCGCTCCACCCAAGAGCAGGATTTGTCATTAGATGATTTTCCCAAAAGAAAAAAAAGTGTCTAGATAAAAGCTACAGCTATGATAATAATAATTAGTGCGTGGGTCTACTTAGAATGTTTAAAATCAACTAAAGGGTAATGAAGAGGGCTATGCTTGGGGTTTCATTTCATGATCGAATAAAAATTAAGACATTCGCAGAAGAACCAGGGTTACCGACATAGCCCAAATAATCGCCAAACTTAAGTGGGGAGGGCACATTGTCCGCAGACACTTAGACGATTTGGCCTGACTAGTGGCAACCAAGTTGCGTAGAACTCACAAGGTGGACCGATGACCTGGTGATGGTCGCGGGATTCCCTTGGATGTGAGACGCATAGAACCTATAGATGTAGTGACACATCGGGAGGCCTGTATCTGTGGACGTCTTTGCACTGAAATGGCAATGATGACCTAGCCTATTCATCAGGGGTTATTCTAAAGATGCCTGTTATAAAAACGATAAAATTAAAACACTTCTTGTGCGTGTCATGATTTTCTCGTATTTTTCGTGGCGACTTCGTCAAGCCAGTAACAATTATTGGCTTGTGTATGTCAGTTACTAACTGGACGCTTCGTTAACAAAAAAAAAATTGTAGGTATTTTGTTTAGAAATGTTCTTGAACCATTCGTTCGAAGACAGCTGACATCACGGGGCTGGTATGGTGGATTACGGCCTACGGATTACGGCATTCTCTCTCCTAGAGAGGAGGCCTGATTCCAAACAGTGGGAAAATTTTCAGGCTTTATGTGTTTAGAACACATTGATAAGAAAATAATTATGCTAACCTAACCTAATATGAGTCCTGTATACCTATCTCTAACGGCCTCATATTAGGTCCTTACCTACGAAATTGCCGTTTTTTAAAACGGGTTACTTTGAACTGTGATATACTTCAGATTGACTTATAATTCTATGTTCAAATAAACTTTATATTAAAGATTTGTTACTCTCTTTTCGAAATCAGTTATTTATTGGTTTCTTTAGGTTTTTGTATGAAATCCAAGAAAACTCGTATAATTTTGGAATGTGAGTTCTACCGTGAAAACAATGCGTCTAAAACGATAGTTAATATTGATGACGTATACAGACTTAGAACTGCTAATGAATAGGATATGTATTTTTATTTCAATCGCTTTCGCTTAGCAAATTTTACCATACGAATAAATTTTTTCGCCGGGCGGCTACAGGACAAAATTTCCAAAATGAAAGCTAATAAATCAATAATACTGAGTTTGTTTGTTAGAAGAAAGTCGTATGTATACGTCATTGATATTGCATACCCTTTGAAATGCATAGTTTCTACGTTAGAGTTCCTTTTATGAAAAAAAAAACATTTTTTTATTAGATTTAATGGTTATAAATACGGCGATATAACAGAAAATACAAAAGACGAAGAAACCAATAAATAACTAATTAAAAAAAAAAGTATATAAAGTACTTAAGTCAATTAATTTCATAACAATGGATCATTGTGTTGAAAATAAAATAGAAAAAATAAACATAAAAAAAATAAACAATTGCAGAACAAACCACAGAGTAATTCATTTTAAAAAAGGCCAACTTTATATATAATAATAATAATAATATCTTTAATCAGATAAGTTACACCCATATCATATCAATAGGTAGATAGATAGATATATATATTCTTTATTGTAAGTACACCAAAACATAATATAATATAACATAATACCTATAATTCATAAATAAAATTGCCTCAAACATTTCACAATAACTAAATTAATAACACAAAAATAATAAATAAATAAATTATAAATATATAAATCAAACATTAATATTTAATTAATCTGTGTTTCCTGATGGCTACAACCCGGGAATCTAAGTCAAGAGTGAATAGTTTACTTCTAGGTAAGCGCGCTCCATCGTCGACCGCATCGTCGCTTTCCATCAGGTGAGATAGCGGTCAAGCGCGAACCTATCAAGAATAAAAGAACAATAATTACATTACACTTAAAATTTAAATTCAAAACAGTAGTTAGTTGTGTCCCTTGTACTGCTACATGTCGGCCACTACAAAGCCTAAGGATATAGCAATCCATCCAGTAAATATCTCCAGTACGGCGATAATATCTAGGAACTGTTTTATAACGCAGTTACGAGGACGAAAACCTAACCTATCCACTGAAGTTATTCAACGCCAGATGCTGACAAACACCAAACTCCAATCACAGATTGTGCTTTCACAATCTCCAATGAAAGGTCAAGTGTTGTCTGTCTGTGATGGTGTGTATGTGTGTGTGTAGATGCGTACGCTCAGCTAATAAACCAATGTTATCGACTTTCTAATTTCGGGTATGTATAGGCGTCTTATTTGAATATTTCAATACACACCTGTGGTTCTACATTGACAAGTGTATTAATATCTTTGCCAGTGCGTAGGAATTGTTTGCCAGACATTTTTTATTTGTTATTCTCATCGCAAGGATTCTTTACTGGGCCATTATACATTTTTATCAACATATTTTGGTATGCCGTCATAGGATTTTAGTGAAAGTTGTTTGATTTGAATGTAATCATATAATTTTAAAATATAAAAGCAGGATCTTGAATTAATAATATAAGTATCTACTATATAAAAAGTTGTGTCACAGTGTTTGTTATTGAATTCCTCCAAAATGGCTTGACTGATTTTCATGTCCGTGAACGGGCGCTGTCAGTTGAGACTGGTCATCTCTTAGCTGCCAGTTGTTATTTTAATATCTAATATTTAGTTTTTATTTTGTTCTACTCAATTTTCAAAGGCTAAATTTATTTTTATAATAAAGGCACCTTAACTGTATAATTCAATAAAAACACTTAACTAATTAAAACTATATATACACTAAAGCCAAAACCTACAAGCTAAAATATGGCGTCATAAGAGTAAGAGTGTCCATGGAGTATCTTGCACATTCTTCTTCATAGAGATTTACGCTTTGGAATGTGCATTTTTTTTTCTGACTGACTGACTTCTTGACATTTCAAGCCTGTAAATGGTTTATTTGAAATAAAATGCTTCGAATCTTTGAATCTCTATAGTTTCAAAAATCCGTTCCATCATCGGACCACCAGACGATTATGCAGCACCGGTACATGCAGGGCATCCCACCTTTACGCACAAAACGTTTTGGAAACACATAAGTACATTATGCGTACAGCTAAGGAGTGGAATTCCCTGCCGGAGTCTATGTTTCTTAATAGCTACAACCCTACCAAAATATTTGATGAAGACAAGAATGCAAGATCGTTATCTCTTTCTAACAAAGTTAGCAAACACATTTACATATGATTTCATCTGCCTTGTGTGGTTGACCTCAATGGTATCTACTGTTTGTTCAAAAACTTTCTTCACCAATAATAACGACTGAGTTAATTACCATCCGGTGATTCTGTGAATTGATTGGCAATCAGTGATGATTAGCTACGTCTGGTAGAAACACGGTCGAAACATTTTATCATTTTTGAGGTTCCGTACCTCAAAAGGAAAAACGGAACCCTTATAGGCTCACTTTGTTTTCCGTCCGTCTGTCTGTCTGTTAAGACCCTTTATCTCGGGAACGCATGGAGGTATCTAGTTGAAATTAATACCATATACTCAGGTTTGCGGACCCTTGAAGCTGTGAAAAAATCAAACTTCTGAGTTGACGAAAAAAAAAGACGAAGCAAAAAACGTGTATTTCGACACTCTCAAGGGAATTAAAATTCATAGGGTACTTCCCGTTGACCTAGAATCCTGTAATTTGGCATGAAGCAAGGTCTCATAGCACAATTATAGCGAAAAATCTGAAAGCCATAAATTATTAGTCACGTCACAAAAAAATTTTTTTTTGCGATTCTGATAAATGGTTTTCATAGGTAAGTTTGTGTGCGCAAGCCAGACTCGCACTTACCCAGTTTTTTTTTTCTTTTAATATTTGGCTCAAATGTGACCACTGTCTCACCTGATAGTAAGCAAGCAACGATGTGGTCGACGATGGAGCTTATCTAAAAGTAACCTATTCACTCTTGACATAAAGACCCCTAGGTTGTAGCCATCAGATAACAAGCGTCCGGCAGGGAATTCCACTCCTTGCTGTACGCAAAAAGAAAGCAATAATATGTACTTCTTTAATGTTAAAACCACAACTGTGTTCTTCAGCTACCGTAGGCGCGGGCTTGCCCGGTATTCGTCCGGACCGAGCCCAAGCCGTCGACGTCGCGTAGTGTTCCACGCCCGCCTCAAAGAAATGTCAGCAACCGTAGGGGCCCAGCAGGGTCGAAACCTACTGGGGCCAAGGGTGATGCGAAAGAGATCTCCGGGGGAAGGAACAGGAGTGAGTTTTTAGTTAGTAAAAGTCTGACACGCCCTCTCGCTCCGCCCAAGGTCGGGGGATGTCATTAGATGATTTTCTCACCTAAAAAAAAACTCTATTCTTCAGTTACGCTTTGAGTGCTAGGACCGCGGGTTTCCAAGGCGCTAATTCTGATTTAAATGAAGTCTTTACCAAAAAGCTCTTCAAATACTAGTTTACTAAAAGCTTCTATAACAATCTTATAAGTACGTGTTAATTTCACAATCACAGTCTATCTTGATTCTCTTGAAAAGGGTGTCAATTAAACTCGCCTCTGATTGGTCGGTCTGTGCCGAAGTGAAAGTGGTCAGTATTTGTTCTTTGGTTAGATCAGTGAGAGCGTGATGTGAGAAAAATATGTATATATGTCTGTTGTAAGGAGTATTGTGTATTGTAAATAAATAAATATAAATGTTTATTCTGGACCATGAAGTAAAAAAAACACACTGAAGCAAACAAAATTATAAATTGGGTACAGAAATGAATGGAGTAAAAAATCAATAATCCAATGGTAAAAAAACAGGAAATAATGTTTTAAAAAAACGTTAAGGATATTAAAAAAAATACATAAAAAAATATATAGTGTATGTTATGTTGAGAGTGCAGTAAAGTTTTTTTATGGATATAATGATTTCTTATTTAGAAACAGTTTAAAAAAGCTTAGAGAAGAAAATTTAGTTTAGAACACTTTTTTATATAATAGGTTAGTTATTTGATTATTTTCAAATAACTTCTCACGCTCTGGGGTGGAGCAAGAAGGCGTGTTAGACTTTTACTGACTAAAACTGATCTGATTTTACTGACTATGTTCCTTCATTTGTCCTTGCGAGTTACCAAAGTTTTCAACACTTTCAAATATTACCAGATAGAACCTATCATTTTAAAGTCACTGAAGAATATATGATTTCTTTCTAATGTAAAATAAACCTATATCATTAGTAACAGAACACCGTGACGATCTACATAACATAATATCAAATAAGTGCATAATTTCGGTAATTTTACATTATACTCTAACACAAATATTCCTCTAAAATTATCTTTTCATGTTATAAAACAAAGTCTCCCATCGCATCTGTTTGAATACGACAAACTCAAAAACCATTAAACAAATTTTGATGCAGTTTCCACAAAAAGACAGAGTGTTTCATGACAAAGTTTTAGGTGTATAATAAATACATATCAAAGGTTGAAAGGCTAATTGATCTAAGCGACAATTTTTCAAAAACAAAAAACCTGACTCAAACGACTGAGAAAAATTGGCTGATTCCGAATATGTATATTACTCAATATTGGTAAAAATGTCGTTTAGATCAGTTAGCCTTTCAACCGTCGATATTATGGTGGAGAAAATGAAACAATTGGGCTTGCGAAGCTGGGGCAGGTTGCCAGTATAGATATAATTCTCCTGACGGATTTTCGAACATGGTGGTTAATCTCATCAGAGATAAGCTAAATACGCAGGAGATTAGACCGTAAAAAAATATCATACCAGTCTCTATTTAAAAAATACGGCCTTTTGACTTTACTCTCTAGACGCACTCTCCTTGAGATGATGACGCTTTTTAACATATGTCGTAACAAGTTTGATTGTACTAATCTGGTAAATAGTTTGTGTTACCTGCCCCCCTAGCCAAGTTACAATCGTATCGTTCGCGCCAAACGCCTCGAGTAGGCCACGCCTCCGATTCCTTTATTCTGACCATGTGACTGAGCGTTAAAATGACGTCAGAAGAAAGGAATCGGACGCGTGGCCTCCTCGAGGCGTTCGGCGCGAACGATACGATTGTAACTTGGCTATAGGGACTGGTCCCTCGCACAGCACATGGGCCCGGGCCAAGCCCGGCCTGGCAATCGAACTCAGGATCCCACGCTCAGCAGTCGCACTTGCGATCACAAGATTGCGATTTTAGTGCAACGAGGCACTAAATGATATAACAAACAATACACAATGATATAGAAAGATAGTTGGCTACATATGAGCTAACATTCCTATGACGTCACAATAGTACGCTCGACCAAATAGTAACGTGCTCAACTGCTCATTACAGATGACAATGCGATTGTCAAATACATAGTGGTCGTCAAAACTTTCGTGAGAGAATTAGTGTCACTTGCGTTTGAGCATCCTGAATGCGGCCATCTTACTTATTGTACAATTGTACAAGTGTAAGCAACAAATAAGCTGTTGTAACTAGAAAATGCTTGGATTGTTTTTATTTTCGGGATTTAAAGAAAGTGGAAATAAAAAAATTATCATCGTCATCATCATTTTAGCCGAAAGACGTCCACTATTGGACATATATAGGCTCCCAAGCGTCACCATTATGATCGGTCCTGTGCGTCTCGCATCCACGTACCGGAAAACGAAGCGTTGGAAGGTCTCCCACAAGGTGGACCGATGAACTGTTGAGGGTCGCGGGAAACAAAAAGTATTCAAAATAATTATTGAATCGATTTTTTGTGATTTATTTCCAGTATGTTCTGCGCTACGTTCGAGTTCAAATCTTGTCAGGAAATTCTGAATAAATATCCGCAAAGCCATATTAGGAAAGTAATTTAATATCATTTTGTTTTAATGATATAAACTAGTGCTTGACTGCGATTCCACCTGATGGTAAGCAGTGATGCAATCGTTTATAGTGAGGCGCACTAGTTAGCCTCGAAGACACTTATGTTATAATCGTACGGGAAGACCGCTGAATGCATATTTGTTCTAGTCCTTCAATGCACGTGGTATAAACGACGAGGCGAAACGCTAAGTCCAGACCGTATATTGGTATATTTATTAATTATATAAAGGGTATTATTCAAAATAAAACGACTTGATACTTACGCTTTATTGTGTGGGTAAAAGATTATGCAAGTAGAGAGAAAGCTTTCTTCTGAGGAATGTACGTAACCTACAATTATTTCAAAGTTACCTCACTAAGGAATAATTATGGGTTAGGGCCTAACCCTTTGGGCGAACGGTTTAACAAAATATGGACTATTTTGTTAAGGAATACAGAGAATAACTAATTCAGAACTAGATACACATTTTCTAGGGCTCTAGACAGTAGTCTAATGACATTTTTTTTTAGTAATGTTTAAAAATGTATGAGATCGACAGTTTTAACCGAAATGTGATGTGGTCATTCTCCTTTTTTTGAGGATAGGAAATCGTTATATAACTTTTGCCGGCCTAGGTGGATTGTGAGCAAGTGTTAGACTTTTACGGACTAATGATCCAGGGTCCTGACAGACATCAGCATGTTCATGCATGCATGCCCGTTTTGCTACGTAATAATAATACATTAAAGTTCTCCATCGACACGACTACATGCACACCGTAAGGTTGAACTAACGACACTGCGCTGGTAATAATCCGGTTTTCACTACGGAGAACGCTACACACGACACACACGCGGCGTTACGCGACTGGTACCAGCGCGGGCTCCCGCTTAACGCAGCGTTGGCCCTAACAGTTCAGTTTAGGTCATCAAATGGATCGTTAAGAGCGAGCGTTAAGAGCTTGTGGTAGGGTTGAAGGTCTTTCATTGAACGGCGAGCTATCCATTGCTCGCCGTCTGCAAGCATCATTTTGACATTTCAACAATCGTTTTTGTCATTATATTTAGAGCCTCAGAACGAAATACTTATGTCCCACGGGCCATGTATGACCAAATAAAACAAGCATACCTAGTGTGATATTTTACAATCCAATAGACAGATTTAATTACAAACTGCATATCAAATAAATCTTGCATGACACAACTAAATCTAGATTTTTTCCCAGACCAATCAAATGCAACCAGTTTGAATTACGAAGGTTACAAAAAAGAGTGGTGTACACTCTTTTTTGTAACTATTTGCGTTTTGTGTGAGAACTTTTTACGTCACCTATTAAAATAATACTGGCCATTTTATCTTGGCCAACGGCGAAAAAGAGAACTAATTTGAAAAATGTATTGAATTTGACGTTGGTTTGACGTTTGTTAAAGTAATAAGAGCCAATATTTGTTTTTTGGAGCACAATATTATCATCTCTACGTTTTCCAGTTCGTGGTCGCTACTCTAGAACTTTTCGTCCCCATCGATCATCTGTTCTGCGAGCAATGTGCCCTGCCCTACCACTTCAGTTTGGTGATTCCTCGGGTTATGTCGGTAACCTTGATTCTTCTGCGGATATCTTCATTCGCAGCGTTAGAAGGCCTCACGGGAACACGATGGATGCGAGACGTACAGGACCTGTTGTTATAGTGACAAATGGGGGAGGCCCATATCCAACAGTGGACGTCTTTCGGCTGAAATGATGATGATGATCAAATAACTTCTCCCGCTCTAGGTGGAGCGAGAGTGTCAGACTTTTACTGACTATGTTTTACCCATGTTCCTTCAGTAGCTCTTTGCGTTCCAGGGTCGGGGTAATTCTTTCGAACAATCCAGCAGACGTGACAGGAACCAGCGCTACCCTAAAGTATCAAAATTTACTGGCATATCTATTTTTGAAAGACATTTTCTCAAGGAAGTCAGGAAGTGCATTCCTTAAAAACCTGATTAATCTGAACGTATGTTTAATTGATGTGTACAATTTTGTGCAATTGAAGGTCGTTTGAAGGTTGTTATATAGTTCAATTGCTTATATAGGAAGTTATTTAGACACGGAATGCGTTTGTGGTTATTTTAATTCAATTATTATTGGTTGGACAAGGTTTGTCAAATTGGTGGGTTGAGAATTATACTATGCTGTTATAATTGGCTTAAATTGTGTTATAATTAATTTTGGGTTTAGTAAACGTCGTATTATCGCTTTGTGTACGGAACTTGAGATAAGTTCAAATTTAAATTTTTATTCTCGGACTTCATGGTCTAATGGTAGTATTCCTCTCAGACGTACACTTCTGGTGGAGTGTCTGGCAGCTTGGTTGCGGTTTTTGTGAGACTTCTCTATCTCTCTCTGTTGGTGGCACTCAGTGAACGACTGCAAGCTCACATTTGCGATGGCCAGGAATCATCCTGTGACTCTCGACACCCGGGCGGCGGCTAAGATGTGAGGATGTCCTCTCCCTCATTACAATGGGGGGAACACTTCGAAGATGATGCCCATCTGATCGGTTGCGAGGACCTTAGCTAGCCTTAGTTAGCCCTCAGCTATTCCCAGTACCACTAAATGTCCCAAAGAGCTTTCATTGCGATGAACGGTAGTATGAGACTAAAAACCTATGGTTCGTACTAAAAATAAACTCACTCAAAGATGATACTATTTCTAAATTATATCTCCTTAGGGCGAAGAAACAGTAAAAACAGTCCCTGAGATTCATAAATGGTTATGGTATAAAACTGAGTTATGGGCGAATTGGGCATTGACAGTAGAAAACAGAGGGAGAGTAAAGGCTAGCTATAATATATTTCTTAATGGAAAAGGTCCACAAAACAAGTTACACTAATATTAAAAAGGCGAAAGGTTGTAAATATATTTTCGCTTCCTTGTATTTCGATCAGCCTTGAATGTACTAGGAAATATTTTCTCGATTTGGGTAAAAAAAAATCACGCATAAATTAATCGGAAACCTGCCCATACTTTCGATTATTTTAAAGACTAAATAATAGTTTTCAAGGATAGCTCTTGAATATGTAAATAAAAAAATATAAAGTAACCATACCGGTATTTCAATCTATTTCTGTCCCGTTTTTTTTTTAATTTGTATGCTTATGATTATTTAAAAACTAGTCAAGTAGCCATTAGTCAGACGGTTCCGTACTACAATATTAAAATCAAGCAAAAAAACGCCGACAAAATATCGTTTCTTAATCAAGCTACTAATCTTGCCATTCAAAATAATTTTGTCAGTATAAATTCGCAACAGTTTACTAATAAACAAGAATGTAATAAATTGTTGATGATTGCTGCACGAGCTGCTGCGTTGCGTATCGCCGGTTTGATCCCCGCACAAAACAAAATATTTTTAAAGAAGAAAGAAAGAAAACATTTATTTGAGACTCGCACAGGACAAACAACAATAAAAATAAAAACTTAAAACAAAAAAAATAATAAACAAAAAATAAACAATAATAAAAGATAAAAATAAAAGAACTGTGCGAGGCTAAAAAGGCTCCTATGTCAGCATATGCTGCGATATTTAATAAAAAAAGTAAAATAATGCAGCGCTGGTATCCTGATAGGGCCTGGTGTTGCCACGGACACACTCACGGAACACAGAGACGATAAGATAATATATAGATAATATAAGAATAAAATAAAATATATTAAACATATAAACAGTTCTATTAAATTTTAAAAAAGTGTAAATTAAAAGTACTATTTTAAACACTCATACATTAATTTTTATTATGGCTACTGATAATTGCTTCTGGGCTGAGTATTCATAAACTCACCCACTAAACAGAAGAAATTTCTAGTGTGAGCTATGTTTAAAAAAAAACAATAAAAGTACGGCGATTTTTCTTGTTTGTAAAATAAAAAAATGGTAATTAGTTAGAAATGTTCCGTAAATCTTGAAGGCGCAATTATAAATTGCGTATTTCGTCTTTTGAGAAAGTATACATTATATTGTTATATTTAAACATAGGGAAAAAGCGTGACTTCAAATTCTTATAGTTACCTAACTGTCAAAATGTTTATTCAAAACCTACAGTCATAAAAATATAAGTGTTCTTTTTGCTAGTTTTATTACAGATTTTAAGCATTTTATTTCAAATAAACCATTTACAGGTACTTTTGAAATGTCAAGAAGTCAGACAAATTATGCTAATTGCACATTCCAAAGCGTAGAGCTCTATGGAGAAGAAAGTGCAAGAAACTCCATGGACACTCTTTTCAATCATGTTAAGTATTACAAATATCTCGGTTACATGTTTCTTGTTACTATTATGTGAGAACAATGTAAAAGAAGTAAAAAAAAAAACAAATTCTAAATTGATATAGAATAAGCCACTGGCAGCTAAGAGATGACCAGTCTCAACTGACAGCGCTCGTTTACGAATATTCACGGTTATTCGTACCTCTTGGTAAACATGTGTGTAATAAAATATTAAATTAATGTAAAAGTTCTTGCAAAAATTGTGTCCGCCAACTAAATTGTAGTTTATTTTTCCTAACATTTTTGTTTGTATTTGTTAGAAATAGTATGTAGTAATATTTTATCAATATGTATTACAACGTAACACTACTTTTATATTTCACTAGTTTCTACCCGTGGTTTCGCGTGCGTGAAAGTAAAAAAAAATATATACCTATGATAATTACTGATAAAGTAGCATTCATTTGTGAAACATTTTTCAGAATCGGTTCAGTTGATTTAGAGATTACCGTTCAGATGTATTTTGACTCTTTATAATAATATAGTACAGACATAATATTTTCAATATACTTGCTCGAAAACCCGCTCTTATCCGTTACTGTTTTCCGAACTAGTGCGGAAAAGTGCCGGAGATCGCCCCCGCCACGATTGATTACATTTATGGTATCAAGTTGGGCGCCAAACGACCCCCACGAGTCACCGATCACTCCCCGTTTATTTATTTTTTGTAATAGTATTGAAAAACGCCGTTTGATACACGTGGACATTTGTCTCCGCAGCACCTGGTTCCATAACAGCTTCACCTGCAGCTCAGGCGAATTCCGCCTCGGTCGCAATAACCAATTTTCTCCATTTGTATCAAAAATTTATCCTACATTAACTATCCTATCATCATCTTCATTCTAGTCTCCTCAAATACCCAATTCATTTTTTTTAATTGTTTGTCACTTGTTTTTAGAACATTCCGTTCGTTTTTTGTTAAACATGCTTATAAATTGTCAACTGCATAATTCGACGAAACACGAAACAACCTTCAAAATCAATATTCTGTCTTAATTTTGTATATCAAAGTTACGTCTATTAAATCTAGTTCGACCTTGTTTGTATAACTTTAGTTTCCAATTATAATTGCTGTGTAACTAGTCATTATGTCGTTTTACTGTTGAGATATAGATGCATAGATAAGTTTAATGCCGGTGACAATTTTGTTGTTTATGGGTTCCGTAGTTTCAAGTTCTTATCCGCCTTCTTAGTCCTCTCCTGTTCCCATTATTTGGATGTTATATCCTTGGATGTGTGTTCGCTAGCAAAAGCTGGTATTTTATAATTCCCATCATCATCATCCTGTCCTTGTCCCGTGTTATTTGGGGTCGGTTGTTTATAATTCCCAACCATTTTTCTATAATATTTGTATGGCCTACAGATAAGTGATTCAGATATTAAAAAAAAAACAATGGAAATTGCTTGTCTGTTTGTTTAAACTCATTTGTCTTCTTTTACAATTTGTATCATCAGAAGACTTAAAGTCACCCGAAGGACAATGGAAAGGGGTATGCTCGAAGTTTTCTTGCGGGATCGAATCAGGAATGAGGATATCCGCAGGAGAACCAAGGTTACCGACATAGCACGAAGAGTCGCCAAACTTAAGTGGCAATGGGCAGGGCACATTGCTCGGAGAACAGATGGCCGTTGAGGCCGAAAGGCTCTGGAATGGCGACCACATATCGGAAGACGTAGCGTTGGAAGGCCTACTACAAGGTGGACCGATGACTTGGTAATAGTTGCGGGAGTCCGATGGATGCGAGACGCACAGGACCATTCATTGTGGCGATACTTGTGGGAGGCCTATGTCCAGCAGTGGACGTCTTTCGCCAGTCTTTTTATGCATTCAGGGGAGTTAACACCTCACTCCTCACTATGGGACGAGGTATTCGGACACGGGCCAGCATTAGTCCAGGGCAGTGGAAGTCATTCCACACCAGAAGACCCCAACGCAAGTGTGCAAGGGAATATTGGTGTCTAACAGACCCCTCCGCCCATCCCTGGTCGAAAGACATCCATTGGAATGTCCACATCGAAAACAAGAAAAAATAGTATTCCTCGCGTATGCGAATCAGATGCCATATACATGATCGACTCGCTTTTTAGTCATGCCATCTTTTACACAATTTTCATGTTCACCTCAAAAACTCAATAATCGTTACCTCAAATCCCTAATTTGATCAAACATATCAGTATTGCAGCATTATCAAGTGGTTTATGGGCCACGGTCGACCTTGCTGTCATTTACCCGTTTTTTACCTCTGCAGCTATATAATTAACTTGCCAATTTACTGGCTTAACTGTTACTGGACGCATAATTGCTTTATTATTTATTATTTGGTCTATTTGTAGTGGTTTACTTGCTGTAAATTTGTGTGAAATGCGTGGACTTTTAGGAATTTCAAGGACAAGATGGAAAAAGTTTTTATCGATAAATGTGAATGTAGAAATGATTTAGAAGAAGTAAAATAATTAGTTTTTTTAAATAAGTATACACTAATGCTTGACTGCAATCCCATCTAATGGTAAGCAGTGATGCAATCGGTGATGGTGAAACGCACTGATTTATTAAAAGCATATTTATTCACTCTGGCCTTGAAGACACCTAAAGTTAAGGTAAAAGTAAAATGCACTGTTTCTGAGTATGTTATTTGTACTTAATCATTTTTTAGCGGATATTGTGAGTCTTGACCAAATGACCAAATTTTCCTCAATTCAATCAAAATTAAATCGAATCAACCAAAATTTAATACCCAAACCAAGTCAATTCCAGCTCATTGACCAATAACCTAATAACCTCTAGCAATGAGCCATCAAATTGTCAAAATAAATAATTAAAATCAAATAAAAATATAATTTGTCTGTCGGTTCAAATCGTGTCGTTGCATGTCATTGGTCGCCACGGTCTCTGGTTTGATTCCCACGGTGTAGACTAGTCTACACGCGCGGTTGCGCTCAACTAAGTGAACGGTATGCCATTCTGCAAGATGATATTTAATTACATATCATGTTGTTTCTCGTTTGGCTGTTGTGACAGTTTTAGTATTTTGATGTTATGATGTTACCTTATATTATTGCACTTAGTTTTAATCTAGCTTTCATTTTTACTTGCTTCTTTGGTATTTATTTAAGGTATCTTCAATTTTCATCTCTATCTTTCATCTTGATCATAAGCAAAATGTATGTATATTGTACCTACATTTTGCTTGTAATGTGCTGCTGTAGGTGTACTGTACTGTGTGTGTTGTGTGTGTGTCTACTGAGTGTGGTATACTTCTGCTTATCTCTTCGGAGAATACAGAGGTGATGTCATATACTATCCTATTTTATCAACCATATTTATCGTCATTTGTAATATTTTGGTAGCACATTCGTTGCGCGTACAACTAAGGAGTTTAATTCCACGCCGAAGTCTATATTTCCTGATAGTTACAACATGGGGATCTTTAAGTCAAGTTTGAAAAGGTTACTTCTAGGCAAGACTGCAATAGTGGTCAAGCGCGAGCCTATGAAAAACTCTACGTTTTATTTCTTAATCGTTTTCAAATAGAATGTGTTATATCGTGTCCTATTTGCTCGTAACCTCTTTCTTTCATATTGTTTTTATTAAATCCTATTGGAAATAGGCGTGGCACATCAAGCAAATCAGCAGGTGAAACATGCTTTGCGTGGGAGCCCCACAATTGTACATGGTCATCATTGTGTTCCCTACACTTTCACTGTCCGAGACTCAGACACTATTGTTGAACAGTTGTCATGACTCATATACGTATGTCTCATGAAGACAGAGTTGAGAACAGAAACGATAAATAGATTTTGTGAAAGATATGTCTAGAAAGGGCTGAGATGGTGGCTAATATAGAAGTAAGGAAGAAAAAGACAGATAGATTGAAATAAAGGAAAGGGAATGAGGATGATGAGAAAAAGGAAAAGCGTAAATAGGATAGTAAGAAGCTCAGGCTTTTCTAACTATTATTTTTGAGAAATATCTAGAAAGGCCTAAACGATGGAAGAAAGAAAGAAGAAGACAAATAGATTGGAATAAAGGTAAAATAATGATGATGATGAGAGGCAAGAAAAAGTTCAAATGAAATAGTAAGAAGTTCAGGCTTTTCTTACTAATCTTATCGAGAGTTCACGTGAATCCATTGAAGTCAGGTCATGCTGCTTGGGCGAGCGTGACTTGGTGCCGAATTGCTTGATTGTTGTATTTGAATTAGGTTAGCCCAGTTTACCTTAAATCTTATGTTCCATTCACCTTTACTCTACTTAATATTACTTAATTTGCAATTATAAATGATAATGTTTGAGAAAAACTTGAGAGGTTGCTCAATATAGATGATCGTTCTCTAGATTATGACTATGATGTTACAAATATTATCACAAGTGTTATTTGTACTGATGTCTGCTTGACGTGATGATTTTAAGATGGCATGGTAGTTACCCTAGAAGTTTTTAAATTGTGCAAGTCCAAAAACGTATTTTCGCCTAATATGCTCGATAAAGTCACTATAAAAACGCAGTGACAAAATGTTGCTGATCTTGAGTAGACTCAAAAACTGGTCAAGATTAATCGAATACATCTCATCCATAAATCAATAAACAGATTTAAAATCTAATCATCAACATTAAAATCTTCCGAGAAATGCGTGAATAAGGAACTCAGTATTGGGAGCGCCAGTGAAAGTGAATTCCACTTGACTTGACTGGTGAAACGGCCCTACGCGAATATCTTCAACAGAATCTTATAGTAGTGATAATTGCTCTTCGCTTTCGTTAGTTGTTGTGTTTTTGCCGTTATTTTTATTCGTTTCTTACGTTTTTGGTGGATTACTGTTGGGAAGACTATTTTCTTCTGTTGTTTTATTTTTGTCGTTAGAATTGTTCTTTTGAGCGTTACCATTAATAATGCCATTATGTGTAATTTTATTAAAGAAAAAAAAAACTGTTCTACTATTGTCTCGAATTTAATATCTTTCTTTTCATTCGTGTTGTTGAAATATGCATGCTTTGTTTCCTTATTACTAATAATTATATGTATTTCATTGGTTGCCTATTCATCTTTTTGTATTGAAAAGTTTGCGATATTAACACTTTTCATTGTTTGATAAAAAATAAACTTATCGTTAACCGTTATGTGCAAAATCATTTTTGTTGTGTTTATTATTTCCGCTCTACTACAGTTCTTAATTTGCAGACGTTTGTTAATTGTAACTATTCGGATTCTAGTGTTATATTGCTTTCAACCTCTATATTCTTATAAACTTTAGTTTAAAATTTCTTCGTTTCCCTTTCTCGTTTAAGATTTGGATTTATGAAATGCAATTTTTAACAGATGACTATTGCTTTCTCCAACTAACTGGAATGTTTATGAAAGAAAAACCACTACTCTATAATCTGTTGTCTCATTTAAACCCTATGCATGCTTTTGTAGTAATTTTTCACATGCCATAGCAGATATAAAAGGGCGCTCACTGTCTTGTTTTCATTTCTTGATTATCTCAATACTACTAGTTCTATAGCCCTTCTTTTTTGTTGTTTATTTGTGAATATTTTCTTTGTATTTGGCTTGTTCACTTTTATTGTACTTACTAAGTACTATTTTATGCCTTTGTCACTCAAAGGATGATTGGTAAGAAATGCTTAAGGCAATACGTTGGTCTCTGTATTTTTGAGTGCATAAAGTATTAAATTAATAAATAACTGAAGCTATGCTCATACTCTTAATAGATATCGTTTTAATGACCAATTTGACAGCTGATTGACCAAAAAAGCATTCGTGCAATCATAAGGTCATGATGCACTTACAAACTTCAACTGTCAAATGAAGCAGAAAAAAGGTGATTCATTACAAAATCATCCATGGATATGCAATTACCATTACGTAATACAGATATTAATTCATAAGTCGTAATGGGTGAAAGTTAGTCTATTTGTACATAGTGTGTAAGCTAATGGTCTGTATACGTGGGTATAGGTACTTTGTTTAAATATAATGTGTGTTGAGACAATGTGGAGGTAATAACTGTTGATGCACAAATATTTGTTTTGAATGGTGAAAATGTTGCTTAATTTTTGGTTCGTGGCATATACGCATGGTTTCAATGAAATATTTTATGCTTACAAATGATGACTGAATGTTGATCGATATTATAACTTCAAATTTATTTGGTGTATCTGAACAAAATATATTTATTTAATTAAAACATCATGTAGTAGTGGTGCATAGGCGGACTTAATGCAACAAGGCATTCTCTACCAGTCAACATACACAACAACAACAGTATAAATGCCAGTTGGTTTTTATTTTACGACATCTGAGCATTCGGATCTCTGTTTTTATTGTTTCATCTATTTGGATGGACCATTAGATTTTCGGTAGCGGTAATTCAGTTATTTTTTGTTTATTTTCAAAATTAATTAACTATTCTGGAGGATGTCTGGTAGATATCGCTGTCAGCGATAAGACTGCCATTACACCCATAGATTTAAGTTTCTGTATAATTGTTACTAATTTGGTGTATAATATAGTTTATTCTATTCTAATCTTCATTTAACTTAATAAAGAACCGCTAAATTTAAGAACCAAAACCATCCATGTTAGTTAAATATTGCTCATACAGTTTCTGGACAAAGTTACTAGGAAGCGAATATGCAACAAATATTTATCAGTAATGGTGCAACCATGAAGAAACTGTACAGCACCATAAACTTTTATGTTTAATAGTTTAACGACTATGTTTATGGTTTAACGAGAGGTGTCCCGCAACTTCTGCGTTGTAACTGTATGGTAGAGATGAATTTTGGTCGAGTCAGTAGTTTTACAAGCAGTTTTATTTGGGTTAGTAACTGTTAGATGAACCAAAACATTTATAGCAGTAGCGTCTACTTAATACATATTTTCATCTCATTCGGCTATTCTAGTTTCCTCTCTTGATTTTAAACGTGGTCTAATTACATATTTATTTGGGGTCAGTGCAATATGTCTTTTTCTTCTATACTTTATTAAGAAACGCCTTCTGTGTAGTCTCCTTCATATTAGATACATCATGTACACTGTTTAGACAGTGTTCTTTGGCCTCTTCTATTCCTAATTATGTTACATCATTGTTAGCTAAGAACTTAAAGTTGAATTAATTTAAAAGTTTTTCTTCTCTTTTATGTAGACATTATCAATATCTCAGGTCCACTTGAAAACCAGCGTCAGGCACTAGTTGTTTGGCATTTATGTTGAATTGGACCTACTTATGCATAGCGGTGAGGCTCACTATATTTTGTCTATGAATCGATTTATTTTATTTTGGATCTTCAAACTTGTTGTGTTGATGTGTCTTTGTCTTTGAGCTGAATAAACATATTTTCTTCAGTTCATTACCCCTTTAACCACTTGCGTCAGATCAGTTCGACGAATGTTTTCGTGACCTAGTCGCCAGGGTCGTGTGTTTACGACTGGGTACTCCATGTCATTTAGGTTTTCAATCTCGTGACGTGGGATCGGATATGTGATCAGACGAAATAAACGAATATAACTTATTAAAATAAATTATAGGCGGTTAAAAAGTTAAGATAGGCAATCAAGCGTGCGTTAATTGCACAAGCTGTGACTGCTATATATTTATTCAAATCATTATGTTACTCATAAACTAGATTAAAATACTGACAAACCAATTTTCTTTCTTTCAGGTAAGCACTCGAGACTTTGAAATTCAGGTAACCAAAAATCTCAGTTTTACAATAATGATATATACATATTTCATGTCGTGATTGCATGACTGCGTTCTTTCCTAAGATGGACGGAGTCATCCGTTGTCATCGCGCAATGGACCTTGAGGTTTGTATCAACTTGTTAATGTGTGTTTTTATGTATGTAATCTCTGTTTTTAGTCTTTTCTTTTGTGGCGTAAACATATTTTTTGTGAGAATGTAGAAATTTTGCTGGTTTTTCAACATCCTGTTTCGTATTTGGCAATGGATTGGATTCATAATAAATTCTAGAATATATTGTTTTAAAATGAGCCGTTTCAATGACCGACTAAAATGAAGGAGATTATTTATTCAGCGCTTATTTATATCCTTTTTCTTATTTCTATTTTTTTTTTAAAATTATTTTGTTATGTTTTTCGTTCTTTAAATAACTTTTAAAAAAAAAAACAAATTATTTAAAGAACTTTCAAAACGCCTTGTTGACACTTCGCATGACCCAAGGGCTGACTTTTACTTTGGACAAAGGATAAGCATTGCCATTCAGCGTGGCAATGCTGCCAGTCTTTTGGGTACATTACCAGTCGACAGCGATGTGGAGGAGTTTTTCGACGCCGTACTTTAGATTGCTTTTTTAGTATTACATTAAATATTATTTTCCTTATGGAACTGTGTAAAATTTTATTATTTTTATTACATGATTTTGTGCAGGTGTTTATAAATTAATATGATATGTACCTACTTATTTTTATAGATAAAAAAAATATCGGGCTTTTATCCTCACGAAAAAAATTAGGGTTACTAAACACTTGTTCAAATGTGTATTAATCAAAATATTATTGACCTTGCAACCCTGAACTCTGTACCGACCCAATCGTCACCCCACGCATTCATGCACCAAAACTTTCGTGCGCCATATTACGGCACTAGTACGTAAAGTGTAGCAACACATTGCGCACGCGCATCAAAACAGTGAAAGGTTATTAACTCATTAGTACATCACCCGAATGTGCCAGTAAGGTGATTTGTTTTAACTAATTAGTTCACACTTACATTTCTAGGATTTTTGCGTAAAACTTCAAAATTATTTGCTTCTGTGAATTTTAAGGTCGTTAGCTAAATATAGCCTGTTGGCAACAGAATCATTGAAATCAATGCAATTTACTTAAAACTAGGTGTACCTGTGGGTTTGCTTTCATTATTAGGTATGTTCTATGTTCAATATTCAAAAGTAAAAGGCGTGATAGACTTAGACGTTCTTCAAAAGGCGGGATCAGTCTGTATTTCCTGATAGTTACAACCTAGGAGTCTTTAAGTCAAAAGTGAATAGGTTACTTCTGGGCAAGCGCGCTCCATCGTCGGCCACATCATCGCTTACCATCAGGTGAGATAGTGGTCAAACGCGAACCTATCAATAATAATAAAAAAAAAGTTTCCAAGTCAAATAGCGATAAATTAGTTGAAATCAATAGAAAGTACATAAAAATGGGTATCTGTGGGTTTCCTTCCATTATTATGTTCCTAGATTAAATTTGCAGAAGTGACAAGCGTGATAGACGTAGATGTTCTTTGGAAGGCATGGTTCAGTTTGCAAGCGATCGAAATTGACCCTATAGATGATTGGTAAAAAAAATTACAGACAGAACACATAATTTGTGGCTATGTTGCCAGGTTTTTGAGCACACAATCGACAAGCAATGCGGACGACGAAGAATAGGTAGCTTATCGTCTGTTTAGTAACTCTCCTGACTAAGCCCAAGTCGTCGACGGCGCGTAGTGTTTGTCGCGCGACATAAAGAGATGCCAGCAAAATAGTAGGGGCCCAGCAGCACATATCTAATCATGTGCCAGCAGGGACGATGCGCGCTAGGGCCGCAGGGAATTTCTGAAAAGGAAACCTAGGTCAAAGGTCCTAGAAAGCAAAGGGCAACTCAAGGACACATGGGTTTTAATCAGTAAAAGTTTGACACGACCTCTCGCTCCACAATGGAAGCTGGCAATGAAGCTGAACTGGACCTATTTTGGCGCAGCCGTGAGGGACACAATTATATTTATTTTTAATTTTTATTGGTTCTATTTTGTTTGGTTTTGTGTTTTTTGTGTGCCTTGCGTTGTGACAAAATAAATACATTTTCTTTCTTTCTTTCTTTCACCATAAAGTGGGAGAATTCACTGCATGACTTTCTACCCACAAAAAAAACAAACTCTTGGTGCAACGAACTCTTAGTCTTCTTGATTTCAAATCTTTGCTTCAAACATATGTTAATCCGAAGGATAAATGTTCAAATCTGAATAATATCATTTACTTACCAAAAGGATTTCAGAGAATCTAGGCTAATAAAATGTCAGATTAGCAATCATAGCGTAAATTATGCTTGAATCTATTAGCATAGTCGTTATCCGTTGCGGTAGCTTGTCACCGGGTTTTTGGACTAAAATCTATGTTTTGTCTTAAAATTAGTGGGTTAAAGATAGTTATAGTTTGAATGGATTCTATTTTAATATTAAACAGTCGGATTTTTAATTTAAATACCATTGTTTATTTAACGTTTTAGCGTTTATTTTAAAGATTAGATTCTGTCAGTGACTTCGCCCGCGTGGAAATAGGTGTCGCTATACAAACTTTTTACCCCCATTTCATCCCCTTGGGGGGTGAATTTTGGAAAATCCTCTCTTAGAGCTCGCTTATGTCATAAAAAGAAACCTTGTGCAAATTTTTACACGCCTGGTCGCTGTAGTTTTGTCTGGGCGTTGATATGTCAGTCAGTTTCTCCTTCTAAGACTAATTTTTAAGACTTTTTGGGTCACCGGTTGTAAGCACGGCTGTTGAGTGTGGAATCCTCAATTCATCTCCTAAGTTAGGTAATCAGAAGGGATTTATATAGAACAACCCGGAGTTTAGATGAAGACCTGGCTTGCTTCTTTTTCAGTAGGAGATCATCTTATGACTCCTCACCTGTGTTCGTTTAGTTCCTGATTACATTCCAGGATCACGGTAACTCTTTCGATCAATTCTGCAGCTCTAGCAGGCATCGTCCCTTGGCCCCGTCCATTTTGCTGACATCTCTTTGAGGCGCGTGTGGAACACATCGTTAGTTTGACTTGGGTTTGGTTCTTAATGGACGGTGAGCTACCCATTACTCACCGTCCGCAAGTCCATGTCTACGGTAACCGGGAATCGTCTGGCGGCAGCATTAACTTTCCATTGCATATGGGACCTTCCATTTTAAATTTAAATTTAATGACTGGCCTGTTAATCTAGTGATTAGTGGCCCTGACTGCTATGTCGGAGGTCGTGGGTTCGATTTCCACCCGAGACAAATGTTTGTGTAATTTGCATGATCATTTGTTTTGTGTCTGGGTGTAATTTATCTATAATATGTATGTATTTAGAAATATATAAGTATGTTTATCAGTTGTCTAGTACTCATAACACAAGCCCTGCTTAGTTTGGGACTAGATGGGGTGCTAAGAAAGTTGTGGAATATTATTATATATGAATTTACATATAAACACTTGATATATAACATTATTCAATATACTAAAACACAATGCCGTTGAAACAAGTGCAACAGCCTTTGGTAATGACAAGTGACGGTTGATCTGCCATAGTGACGAAATGGTTACTTTCTCCCGTCTCTATAGAGAAAGTGATCGAGATCTTTCTTTATCTTTTATCTTTGATGCTCTTATTAGTGTCCCCCCTCCTCTACCATGACGTGTTAAGTTTTTTTTTGTGCGAAAGAGATAGTGCTATTCAACCTATATAGCTCTATCTCTCTCTATTGATCATTTTAAGATGTAATAGTAGGCCTGTGTTTTGATCTCCGTTGCGTGTCGATTGTCTATGGTTTTTACAAAGCCTTATGGTGTGAAGATGAGTTTGATGAATTGTGTTTTTAGGGTCCCGTACCTCAAAAGGAAAAAACGGAACCTTTATAGGATCACTTTGTTGTCCGTCCGTCTGTCTGTCTGTGTCCTTCTGTCTGTCAAGAACCTTTATCTCGGGAACCCGTGGAGGTATCGAGTTGAAATTAAAACGATATAGTCAAGTCTGCGATCCCGTGATGCTGTGAAAAAAATCAAACTTCTAAGTTAACGAAAAAAATGATACAGTCGTTTATGTCGCAAAGAACGTATATTTCGACACTCTCAAGGAAATCAAAATTCATAAGGTAGTGCCCGTTGACCCAGAATCCTGAAATTTGGCAAAAAGTAAGGTCTTATAGTACAGGTAGAAGAAAAAATCAGATAACAGTAAATTTGTTGTTAGGTACCAAAAAAAAAATGCTATTCGGAGAAATCTTCGAAACTCCGTTCAGGAATTGAACTGTTTACATAGGTAGATTTGTACGGAACCCTCAGTGCGCGAGTCCGACTCACACTTGCCCAGTTTTTTCTATGAGCTTATGAAGCTATCAGAAAGGATGTTGGGTTTTTAAACTATTGCCTCATCTCTATTATTTAATTTAAAAGCAAGTCTATCTAAGTCTAATATCTAGATTTGGTGGAAATTTTTTGAGTGAAATCCATTGTCGTCATTTCAGCCGGAAGACGTCCACTGTTAGACATAGGTCTCCTCCAAATTTGGCCACAACCATCAGTTCTCGCATCGTAGTGGATATAGTGACTTAAAATTGGTGTAGTTTTGTATATCAACTGGTACTCAGATAACAATATTTGGAACCATTGAAACTGGTACGATTTCGGCAAAATAGAGCTGAAAATTTTATTGTAGTATTAACTGGGTTTTAGTCAGTAAAAGTCTTCGCCTAAAGCAGGAGCCAAAGATATTTAATTAATGATTACACACACGCAAAAAAAAAAAATGGTGATACGAGTACCAAATGTGAAGCAATTTATTTTAAACACCATGGGATATCAAAACTATGTCGAATACATGGTGTAATAAAAACACTTCACATAAAATAGCGAAAGCTGTACAAAAACATTATAGATGGGAACAAAAATAATGTTTCTTTCAGTTGACAGCAGACTCTAATTAAAAAAGACAAAAAAAATTTTTTTTTGGTAAAAGTCGTAAGTAAAATGTGTGAAAAGATTCTCAAAGACGGACAATACTCGTCATAATATGTAGTATTCTTTTGTTTTTGTACACAATGAAGTAGTTTACGAGAAAACATATACATTAGCGGTACAATAAACTGCTATGCCTACGTTTTGGACAATAGGAAGTATCTTGAATTTTTTCATCATCATTATTCCAGCCGAAAAATGACGCTGTTGAACATGGCTTATGTTCCCCAAGTGTCGCCACAACAACCGGTTCCGTGCGTCATGCATTCATCGGATTCCCGCGACCCTCACCAGGTCATCGGTCTATCTTGTGGGAGGCTGGGAGGCCTACCAACGCTGCGTCTTCCAGTACGCAGTCACATTTCAGAACATTTCGTCCCCATCGACCATCTGTTTTACGAGCAATGTGCCCTGCCCACTGCCACTGCAAGTTTGGTGATTCTTCGGGCTATGTCGGTAACCTTGGTTCTCCTGCGGATATGTTCATTTTTAATTCAATTACGAAAAAAAAAAACTCCATTGACCTTTGGGTGACTTTAAACTTTCTACTTAGACTGCTTTGAGATATTAAGACTAGGGAACGTCACCTACTAACATGCGATTCGCCAATGTTGTGTAAAGGAACGAAACAGAACGATGAAAGTCAAAGTCAAAAGTTTTTATTTCACATAGGCCTACATGGGCACTTATAAAACGTCAGAAGCTAGTGCACGGTTCCAAATTGGTGTTTCCTATGGAGAAGAACCAGCAAGAAACTCCATAAATGATGATGAGATAAATAGATATACATATAATAAGACTGTCTAAACATCGAGTAGTTTAATAGGCCCTTTAATAATTATAGAGTAGCAGTCAGTCGCTCCATGTAAAACACTGGTATTTAGCCGGGGTTTTCAGAATGAAAGCTGACGAAGAGGCTGAGGAGATGATTTTGAATGTTAGTATTAATAGATGGAGCAGAAACATTCTCCAACCCGCACTGGGCCCGCGTGGTGGATTACGGCCCATTCTCTCTCCTAGAGAGGAGGCCCGAGTCCCAGCAGTGGGAATATTAAAAGGCAGATTATGCTATGCTATGGAGTGGTAATGGACAAGATTGTCTATGGCCAAGGAAATAATAAAACAATAAATAGAATAACTGTAGACAGCATTAACATTAAAATTTGTAATCTACTAAATTAATATAGATCAAGGTTATAAGGCGAATCTGCTCCTAATCGATTAGTTGATCGATGAAATCATCATTTCTCACTCCACTTCGATGACTCGATTCTGAATCGATTATTCGCTTTTACTTCAACCTGCTTGCTTACTTTTTTATTATTGTGACATTATTATTCTGCCAGTGCAAATTTCATTATAAATTTAGTATGTATTTCTGATATCTGTATAAGCTATATCACTGTACAACTTCTTCTAAATCCGTTTTGCCGTTTGAACATGAAAGAGTAACAAACACACACACATCCATACGAACTTTCGCCTTTAAAATATTAGTGTGAACATTATTATTTGGCTTTTATTAAAAGACTAATAGAAGACTTATGTCGTTTCTCTAGTGGCCATAAGGTGGACAGTTAAGTATGCGGATCTGCCCCCCCTAGAAAAGTTACGATCGTTTCCTTCGTGTCGAACGCCTCGAGTAGGCCACGCCTCCGATTCCTTTGTTCGTCAAAGGAATCGGAGGGGGGGGGGGCTGGTTTCAATTCCCAGTTCGAGCAAAGTGTTATTGAGTTTTTTTCTCAGTAACATCTCGCAGTAAGGATTAATACCGGATTAATTTTCACCTTCAGGTTTCAGGCTTAGCCTGTATTGTCAGCCTTTCAGGTACTACCTGACAACACAGCCTGATAGCTACGGAACTCAACAGCTCATATTATAATAAAAATTTCAAATAGATATTAATTTTATAACTATAATTATAATTGACGAAACGATACCGGAACGCGAGCATTATTTTTTTTACAGTTGTAACATTCTTTTACGCTATGCAATGCAAAGTAATTATAGTATGTACAAATAATGGATTCTGGAGCTTCGATTTTTGTACCGGACGGCGAGCTACCCATTGCTCGTCGTTCGCAAAGTCGCGCCTACAAAGGCCAGGAATTATAGGCGTGCTGATACAAATTTTTTATGTTATCGAAAAGCCAGCTAAGTGCTACAATATTATAGAATACCATCATCATCATCATTTCATTCGAAAGACGTCCACTGTTGGACACAGGCCTCCCTCGAGTGTCGGATACCCACGACCCTCACCAGATCATATGCTTAGAATATAATCTATATAGTATATAAAAATGAATAGGTGTTCGTTAGTCTCGAAAAAACTTGAGAACGGCAAGACGGATTTGGCCAATTTTAGTCTTGAAATATTCGTGGAATTCGGGAAGGTTTAAACGGTGAGAAAATATGGAAAAAAAATCCGAATACAACGCCATCTCTAATTAAAATGTCATTTTAAAATGAATTATACTGGTTCTGGTAATGACGGTAGATGGCGTTATCCTTTGACAGTTTAGCTAATACAACAGGCGGTATGAAGTTCACCGGGTCGGCCAGTCTAATATAATTTTCCAAGAATTTGCCACGATTTAGAGAACCACTGGGGCCACTTTCTATTCGTTAGCTTTCCAGCCCTTTCTATGAGGACGATACGCCTCTTAGTAATACTTAAGATTAGTTCTTACTCATTCATCATCTTATATGGACTTAATGTGAATATACGAGTATTGGTTTCAATTTTATGAGAGAAGCTGATTAAAATTGAAGTTGTTTACTATCGATTGTCAGTGACTTGGCTCGCTAGCAACAAAATGTCTCTCTTAAAGGGATGCAACTCGATATATGTACATTTTCACTGTTTTTCATACAACCGCTCTTACGCGATTATGACGTTATTACACATTTTACATTAGATACTTTAGAATCACAGTATCTTGTGGATATTATCTAGGCTTCTATTGAAATCAATTTATAAATTTGTGTAAAACTAAACCAGTAAAGACCTCTGAAAATCAGCTTTTTTGCATGAATGAACTTTGACACTTCATAATTTACTCAAAAATGAAAAACATAAAAAAAAAATAACAATAGAAGCCTTGCAAATTTAACCAAGATTCTAAATGACGACAATTTTTTTAAAAACTTTTAAGGGTTTAAAAAAAAAACACGTACTTCCTGGAACAAGTTTTGTAAAATATTCGAGTAAATTACGGAATTACCGAATGCTATCAGAGTTTTCAGGCGCTATCTCTATTATTTCGCGTTGCTTTTTCGTCAGAGATCGCGTTGGATTGCGTTAGATGAAGTAAGAAGCTTTTAAACCATGCTCGATGTTGACGATAGGCGAGTGAAAAAGGACCCTCTTAACCTGCCCGCGGAATAAAAAGCATTCTCGAACCGAACCGTCCGATTATGATGACAAGGATAGAGTGAATAGGCTCTTAATAAACTAGTGCGCTTCACCATCAACGATTGCATCACTACCTACAGAAATCAAGCAGGTGGGTTCGCAATCAAGCACTAATTAAACCATTAAAAAAAATCTATGTGCTATTCCAGGACGTGGCCTACCCGTGTGCCAAATTTTGTCCAAATTCGTTCAGCCGTTTGACTCAAGGTTGGACCATGACCTGAAATAGAACTGAAAAAATACGGGATGGTTAAAATCCACCCGAAGGGCAGCGAAAGGGAATTTCAGACTTTCTTGACTAAAGTCAGGAAAGTCTGATAGTTCCTTTCGCTCCGCAAGGAGCGGGAGAAGTAATTTGATGATTTCCTACCCTAAAAAAGGGGGGTTACTCTCCATGGAGATTTCGAAAAAGACTTGTATACCCACTGTATTTAAAAAAAATATATATATATAAACTAGTTCTTGGCTGCGGTCCCAACTGATGGTAAGCAGTGATGCAATCGTTGATGGTGAGGCGCACTAGTTAATTAAGAGCCTATTCATTCACTGTATGCACCAACTTGAGAGAGTAGAATTATATGATGTATGTAAACTATGTACAATATTATGTATAGCCGGTACATAAGAGAGAGGTACAGGAAATAAGTAGAAATCACCGGTGATGGTAGATGCTTCATGACTGCGTCCGCGCACCTTATAGGGTGTTTAGTAAGTGAATAATTATGTATGCAGTATGCAGTGTATGTAAGAGTTATATACATAAAATATTATGTACATAAATCTTAGTTTTCTTTCCGGGGGTAGGTAGAGAGATGATTTTCTTTGCTCTTTTGTGATATTTTATAATTCGTGTTAAGAAAAGTAGCACCTAAAAGCTTTTTTTATTTTAATTTCTTACAGTCCATCCTAAGTCTATAGGATCATATATCATCGCCTCACCATCAATGATTGCATCACTGCTTACCATCAGTTGGGATCGCAGTCAAGAACTAGTTTTTTTTTTTTTTTTTTAAATACATTGGGTATACAACAGTCTTTTTCGAAATCTCCATTGAGAGTAACCCCCCTTTTTTAGGGTAGGAAATCATCAAATTACTTCTCCCGCTCCTTGCAGAGCGAAAGGAACTGTCAGACTTTCCTGACTTTAGTCAAGAAAGTAGTACCATATATCAATTTAAAAAAAAATAAAGTTTGTCTAGTAGATATTGATGTAAGACCACCATTATAACATAGGTTTAAGTTTATGTAAAAGTTTTGTTACTGTTTTGGTGCACAATAAAGTTGATTCTATTCAATTCTAAAAGAAAATTGTGGTTACTCAGTGAGATTTTTTAAAATATAATTCATTAACTATTCCCTACGAATTCACCCGCGTCTTTGGTTACTGCTCCGCTTCCAAGGATTGTAGTGTAACGTTATACAGCCTACCTTTCTTCGATAAATAGGAAATTCAACATTAAAATATGTTTTTCCGACTCCCGACGCCCGGGGCGTGAGGATTTACGTTCTTTCAAGGTTGGAGTGACGATGTTTCAATTACGTACTAAACATGTGTGAATAAAGTTAAATGAGTAAACTTAAGAAAGAAAGAAAGAAAAAATATATGACAAGCATCTCTCTAGGTTGTAAACGGATATTATAAACCAGGCGCGCCGACTTTTACAAAACCTCATGGGTGCTCAAGCTTATTTGATGGACTCGAAAAAGTGGCGAAGTGTGAGAAAAAAAATGCAGACTGATCGACCGACCAATAAATAAATGTATCTATTATTTACATACTGCGTACTCAATTACTAATTATGTTTGATAAAAATATAAAATGAAACCATTATATGAAAATTAAAATAGTTTTTATTATCAAGAAATATTATAATTTATACGTAAACTAAAAGGCGATTACTGATCTGTTTCTTGATGTCTATTCTCAGGGGTGCCCGGCACCTACTGTTTATTTCTCATGGGTGCTCGTGCCCCCGAGCACCCACGGAGTTGCCACGCCCCTGTTATAAACACCATCGTAAGGCGCCAGTACTAGATACGTCGATAACTTGACTCTCACTTGACCGGAAGAATATTTATGTAAAGAGTTTTCTTTCCAATACGGGTTTAGCCTTCCTGAACCACTGGTTATCTTCCTGCATTACGAGATAGACTCAATAAGGCTTGCTTCACACGTGCAGGTATCCGCTGCGTACCTAGCTTGTCGCGTTTGTAAATGCGAAAGCTGACATTAGATACATAGATATGTTGTACTCTTTATGGCACGCCATTAAAAAGTATAATATATATTTTACTTTTTTCTTGTACAAAACTAATTAAAAAAAATATATAAAAAATAGTAGCCTACCGGTACGGGGAACAGGGTTCAAGCTACCGGCAGCCAGGGCTCCAGAAAAAAGGAACGTCCTATACGTAACTATACGGGACTTGTCCAGAAGTGCCGCTTTCTGAATCAAGCCTTTAATCTAATGAACTATTTGATGCTTCACAGTCAGAGTTACCACGGCCCTGGACCTCAAAGGGCAACTGAAGGAACATAGTAGTCAGTAAAAGCCTGATACCCTCCCGCTCTACCCAGAGCGGGAGGGGATGAAGATTTCACATCCAAACTCCGGGCTGTTATTAGAAATGCACGCAAAGCTGTTGGTCTCGGAACCGGATTCGGAACCGAAATCGGAGGTGAAAGCGGAGGTCGAAGCGTGAAATGAAACACCACTAATACTAATAAAAGACTTGGATAAATGTAAATGAAGAGATAATTCACGCCATTTCAAATACGCTCGCCAGATCGTGTGAAAAGAGCCTTACAGTGAAACCGCTTGAACCCCAGTTAATGGCAACTTAATGTCGTAGTTAAGATCGGTAACTACCTGTAGTAACTGTTATTTTAACCCAGTTCTTGCTGCGAATTTGACTTCTTCGATTCGTGTTATGTGTGTTATGACCTTGTTTTGTTTACTTGTTTACATTTTTTTTTGTTAGATAATCGTTTTGGCTTCACTTAGCGATGTTGTGAATTGTAGACAAAACAAGTTTTCTTATTTATTTATTTTTTGTCAGTAAAAGTCTGTCACTCCCTCTCACCCTACCAAGAGATGGAAGAGTTATTTGATGAGTTTCAACCTCAAAAATAAGACAGTTTGAATTTATTTTTATTTTATATAAATTAGTGCTTGACTTTAATTCCACCTGATGGTTAGCAGTGATGCAATCGGTGATGGTAAGGCGCAATATTTTATTAATAAGTTTATTATGAGCCTATTCTCACTGGCCTTGAAGACACCTAAAATATAATTGTTCCAGTCCATTATTTTAATCATTATTTTAACCATTTGATACGCCACCTTTTTTTTTTAATTGGGAAATCATCCAAATTACTTCTCACGCTCTGAGTGGTGCGAGAGGGTGTGTCAGACTTTTACTGACTAAAACCACACCTGTATCCTTCAATTACCCTTTGCGTTCTAGGACTACGGGTTTCACTTTCAGAAATTCTCCGCGGTTCTAGCTAGCGGGCATCGCCCATGCTGGGCCCCAGCGGTTTGCTGACATCTCTTTGAGGAGCGCGAGGATCACTACGCGCTGTTGACGACTGGACTCGATCCGGTTAATTACCGAACAGCCGGACGGCGAGCTACCCAGTGCCCGACCTCCGCAAGCCCGCGTCTACCGTGGCTGGTAGTCGGGGTCGGAATTACGTCGGCTAGGGCGTGAGGACCTTCGTTCCCTCACGCGTGCAGACTTGATACGCCACCTAACATAGATAAATGTACTTATCTTGAGAATTAGATCCTTGTACGGCCATTGACTCTAATTGCCCCGCAAAGGGGTTTTAACTACTTACAAGTAGCCAACGCCTTTGCGAAGGCCGAAATTAAGCTCTCATAGACTTTCAAGGTAACCTAATGGGACAGGTGGATTATTATTTATATTATTACTGCATACAAAATCAATTGATTGTGTTAAACTAGAATCTAGTTGCATTAATTTGATTTGATTGGCGTACTTGATAAAATGGGAGCAGCTTTTGGATCCTGATTTTGCATTATGTATTTTGTTTAATAAATTATTTTGTTTGGATGTAGACGAAACAAAACCTAAGGCATTAAGTCCACCTCTGTATTTCTAAATGCAAAAAAGTATAAAATTAATAAAGAAATAGAACAGAAAGAGTAAAATATTGAAGGATTGCTTGGGCTATGAGATTCTTTGACCATTAGTTTTGTCGTGATAATCATCCAATGACTTCTCGCGCTTTAGGGTAGAGTGAGAGGACGTGTCAGGCTTTTACTGACTAAAACCACACCGTATTTTTCAGTTGCTCTTTGCGTTCTGGGTTCCTTTTTCATAAATTCCCTGCGCCATATATATATATTTTTTCTTTTTAAATTGTTCTAAACCAGTGCTTGACTGCGATCCTACCTGATGGTAAGCAGTGATACAATATTGCAATCATTGATGTTGAGGTGCACTAGTTTATTAAGAGCCTATACACTCTAGCCTTGAAGACACCTAAATTATAGTCGGACGGGAAGACCGCAGCAGGCAAATTGTTTCAGTCCTTCGATGTACGCGGTATATACGACAATATATTCGCATCTAGCCAAGTTAAATCCCGACCTCAATAAATTTAAGATAATGCTTACGATGCACCGCACCTCCACACAATAGGCATCACAGACTGTCCCCTGAGCAGAGCATGTTTGGAGAGGGAGGAGACAATTGCACATGTGCTCCTAGACTGCACAGGTGTCACTGAAATACGCACACGAACCTTAGGATCCCCGAACTCCCTTATTGATGTCCTGAAAAACCTAAGAGGCCTTATCTGTTTTTGGAGAGAGGTGGGCTGGTTGGAATAAGCCCACCTAAGGTTATGGCCGCCATGGCCCACGTACAATGGTCCACATAGGACTAAGTGTGGAAACCATACATAAATAGATAGATGCTTACGATGACGCATGCCCATGTGGGCATGCATATAATAATATATTGTATGAGTTACATTGCGTTTCAATAAAGTATTACTATGCGTCGCCGTCGGTTGCATGATTACTTTGCATAGTTTCATAATCCATCTGTTTTCATTATGAGGTTATGATATCTGTGCAGAAACATCAGCTTATGTTACCAATCGTTTCTGGGTAGGAAAATTTCCTTTATAATTACTTACATTTTAGTGTGTCATTAATGGTTGCCTTTTATATATACCTACTAACCGACTCGGTAAACATTGGTTTTGGCAGATAAATTATAAAAAAAAAACATGGGAGTCCTCACCCCTATTTTCTTCTTTTGTAGGAGGATAAAAAATAGCCTACGATCTACAAAAACATCATAAATATCGGCCGAGCCGTTTTGGAGGAATTAGAAAGAAAAGAAAAAAATAGTTTAAGGGTGGTTTTTAATATCGTGCGGTTTTGATCATGCAAGTTGGATTGCCCCGCACGCGCAACCTCTGCAAATGTTCATTTCATACAAGCATTTATTGTAATGCGTGAAAAACGCACGCAGGACGCAGTTTTTTGCATTTTGAAATTTTCTGCAATCCCGCATGCGTGATGGAATCATTACGATATTAACACCCCATGACACATTCTCAGACATACTAAATACACATAAATTTCATAAAAATCGTTCAAACCGTTTCAGAGGACTTCGATAAAAGAAACCGTGACACGAGATTTTTTTTTATATATATTTTTTTTGCCCACAACTATCACACAACACCGTCTAGTCCCAAGCTAAGCAGAGCTTGTATTATGAGTACTAGACAACTGATAAACATACTTATATTTCTAAATACATAGGTACATATTATAGATAAATTACACCCAGACACAGAACAAATGATCATGCTCACCACACAAACATTTGTCCTGGGCGGGAATCGAACCCACGACCTCCGGCATAGCAGTCAGGGCCACTAACCACTAGACCAACAGGCCTGTCAGATATTAGTAGAAGATAAATTTAATTTCCCTTCTTTTTGTCTTAAACTATTTAACAGTTACAATAAAAATATTCTCCAACGACCGTCCTACGGTTCAGTAGACATCAGTAGCTAATGAAGTTAGTCCAACGAGGTCAGTGAGCTGCTTTCTACCAAGTGATGCGTGTTCAGTTCCGTTTGGCAACCGTCATGATGCTTCGATACCTCTGTCAGACGATGTATGTATGTTTATATGAAGATATGGGACATCAACCAATCCGCACTGGGCCCGCGTGATGGATTACGGCCCATTCCTTCTCCTTGAGAGGAGGAATATGCTTATTATATACCTTACTGCCTGCCAGACTCAATCTGTAGTGGCCTATATGGAAAGCGATCAATAGATTGCACCAACCTGGCAAAGTGGGGGGGGTTATAGCCCCTTTCGTCACCCAGTGCGAATGCTATGCCTTACCAGATGTGCCCAAAGTGTCCCTAAATCTGCACTTTGGAGGATCCCTACGGGGCCCAAATACTTTGAAGGAAAAGAAGAAGAATATACCTTAATGACTTTTCTCCCAGTCATTTATAATTGACTAGGTTTTGCCCACAGCTTCGCCCGCGTACATAAAATATAGCCTATGGCACTCAAGAGTACAGCAGCTTTCTATCGGTGAAAAAATTTTAGCAATCGGACCAGTACTTTCAGACAAAAAAAAAACAAACTTTATTTCTTTACACCCTTCTTTTCTACCACACAGGTGTGAGTGGACCTGTCCAGTCAGTGCAAGTATTTATCAGTATTTCTGCAGCTCAACTCAGGAGTACTGAAGAGCCCAAAGACTTGACGAACAATACCAAAGAAAGGACATTTAGGTAGGCCGCATAAAGTACTCAAACAGCCAGACATCCGTTACAATTACTGAAAAGACAAAAAAAAAAACAATACATTACTCATAATTATGATTACGATGCGTTCACAGCTGAACTGTCTCAAAAAGAAAGTACTACGATCATACCCTGGATCATGCAACGTTACGCCCCATAATCTCAAGATATTATCTGCTATTAAATGCAATTGAATCTGAAAATAAAAGTGTGAAAACTGTTCTGCAAAATAATATACCATAACATAAACTTTTTTTTATAAACCGTTGCCTCATTTTAGGAATTAATCCTGTGTCGTAGGTGCGTCCAAAAATATGTAAAACATATAACACATTCAAACCCAGCTAACCAACTATTTTTAGGTCATACCTTCGCTCCACAAACACCGGGAGAAGTTATTATTTTAATAGACTGGCATGTTGGTCTGTGGTTAGTGGCCCTGACTGCTATGCCGGAGGTCGTGGGTTCAATTCCCACCCAGGACAAATGTTTGTGTGATGAGCACGATAATTTGTTCTGTGTCTGGGTGTAATTTATATTTATATGTATGTATTTAAAGATATATAAGTATGTTTATCAGTTGTCTAGTACCTATAACACAAGCTCTGCTTAGCTTGGGACTAGGCGGCGTTGTGTAATAGTTGTGGAATATTATATTGTATACCCCCAGCTAGTTAGGAAAAGGCTAGAAATATGATGATCGCCTTCAAAGTCTAGTGGTTAGTGGCCCGGACTGCTATGTCGGAGGTCGTGGGTTCAATTCCCACCCAGGACAAATGTTTGTGTGATGAGCACGAGCATTTGCTCTGTCTGTCCAGAGAGGGAATTCTCCCTCTCTGAGCTCAACCCAAAACTCAAACTTCTTGTTTGATGATTTCCTAACATATTATCTAACAAACAGTAGGTAATAAATGCAATCAAATCTGAAAACAAAAGTTTACCATTCAGAAAAGTACCCAATGATTTTATGAAACAATAACGTGACTTACAAGTGAAGTTTTGTAATGGATTTTTTAATGGAGGAAATACATATGTAATGTAAGTCGGTAATGATGTGTTAATACACTGTTTTGTTTCTGTTTTTTTCAGTAACATTCACTTGCAGTTGAATTTGAGATTCTTACGAAAGCTTTTTGTAACAGAACTTTCGTGAATTGTATTTAGAATTAGGCTGCTTTTCCACTAGAGATGTGCTATGCAGCTATGCTGCGAGGATTTAATAGCTAAGCTGTGAAACTATGTGACCGTTTTCACTGATACTAAGCTATGTGGCGGTGCGAGTAAGATTTGCTATAAAGATGCGCTGCCGCAAAGTAGCTGCGCGAGGAAGATGCGCAGTTCGAGCCATGCGTTGTATCGATAGTACGGAAACGGTACATAGCTACACCACTCGCGACCATCCATAGCACGCATTCGTAGCACGCATCCATCATCATCATTTCAGCCAAAAGACGTCCACTGTTGGACATAGTCCTCCCCCAAGCGTCTCCACAACGACCGATCCTGTGCGTCTCGATTCCCCCGCACTCCCGCAACTCTCACCGGATACGCACGCATCTATAGTACACATCTATTACACGCATCCATAGCACACATCTATAGCACGCATCCATAGTACGCAACCTTCCATATAAAAATCATATCTTAGTTGAATCCGTTTCCACCAGTGCTAAGCTATGTGCACCAATGAATATGATTGGTGGATATCAAACGCATCCATAGCAACGTAACAATGCACATCTCTGGTGGAAAAGCACCTATATTGAGGGATTAGCGGATAGCCGGTGTGTTACTAGACTACAAAAAGAAATACATCTTGTTTATTTGTTGGGATAACAGAAAATGGCATTCCTTTTTTTAATACTTTGTTTTAATGGTCTGGAAACTTCGTCAAGTGGCGGCTTTATTTAGAAACTTGGTCTGAATCTAGGACGTTTGAAACAGCTGTCTTCCATGAAAATCAAGTAGTAAAATTACTTAGTTTTATGATAAAATACAGTAAATACCATTAAAAGTGATTACAAAGCTCCATGAATAAGCATAAACGTATACATTGACGATCGTCCGTTACTCAGTCCGTTAAGTAAGCCGCTACTATCGGTACGAGGTACTAGTTGCTTGTCGCCAAACGTCTCGGGGCTAATTGATACGACCGCTACCGTCAAACGGGGCAAATAGGGATGCAGGGGTGAATAGAACCCCGGGCCCTGGAACGAAGACAACCCGGGGCCTTGGAACGAAGGGAAAGAAGGAACAGGAGTGGGTTTTAGGCGTCCATTACACGGTCATGCAAGCGTCAATCAAAACCATCAAACATGAATGATGTTTGAATGACGGAATTTTATCACTATACGTTTTTCGTCATGTAAACATCAGTCATCGCATTACACGGTAGGTTTCTCGTCAGTCAAAATATTTTACTGTGGCAAAACTGACAGCAAAACCTATCGTGTAATGGACTCCATAGTCAGTAAAAGTCTGACACGCCCTCTCTCCCCGCCCAAGGGCGGGAGAAGTCATTGTTAGTCTAAAAAAGAGGGGTGAATAGGAAGACACAGGGATAATTCTTAGTGTTAGGAAACGGTTTTTTCAAATGGGTGTTTTCCTGTATTTATTTTTGCAAAATATTTAATACTAAACAAAAAACAACACTAAAAATAAAAATATGAAAACACCATCTGAATTGGTTGTAGCGACATCTATGGCGTCACATAAGAACTAATCCTGCATCGCGCAATCATAGTTCTCCGCGCGATTGGAACATATAGAACAGCCCAAAAATCATCTATCGGGCAGTTGCCCACCAGACATAACACTCGTCTAGCCGCAGGATTCCCTTTTCAACGGAGGTTTGCGGGACTTTACTCTCTGTTCCGCATACATCCAAATGCATATATAAAATAACAATAAACATTTCAAATATGGGTATGAGGAAGAGTGGGGGCGTGGTGGGGACATCTCGCTGTCTCTTTTGTACGCACGTAACGTAATGCCACTGACGTCACAGTTCAGCATGTGCATGTTTTTTTCTGTTGCTTGACAGTTTCCTTTTTCCATCAGATTTGAAAGGTTTCTATCTTACTTAATATTGAACGGATTTGAAAAAATCTTGTTATTTTCGAATTCGAACCAATATACTCATTTAAAAAATATTTCAAGTATCAGATTGTAGGTTAGATAAATTCGTCAATAGAAAGTTTTCCTCTACTTAGATTCTTCTTTACTTGCATAATCGGATAGACACAGAATAAACATATTTGACGTTTCAACAATTCTTCCATATTGATTTTAAACCGCGTTTACACATCGGCGCGAGTGGCGAGGCGAACCACGAACACACATATGTAAACAACGCGCTCGCTATTCTCCCCGCGCACTTTGTACTAGTGCGTGATGCCACTGATGACATTTGGCTCTCACCCAAAGGACTATGGAAAGGATTATGCTCGGAGTTGCCTTGCCTGATCGCATCAGAAATGAAGATATCCGCAGGAGAACTAAGGTCGTTGACATAGCTTAAAGAATCGCAAGAGTTGCTGCCACGTATTGGAAGACGCAGCGTTGGAAGGCCTCCCATAAGGTGGACAGATTACCTGATGAGGATGCGAGACGCACAGGACCGGTCGTTGTGGCGAAACTAAAGGGAAGCTTGCAGCAGTGGACGTCTTTCGGCTGACTTTGTACGTGAATGTTTCGTCGAACGACGAGGCGGATGGCGAGGCAAGTAGCGAGGCAAGTGGCGTGGCGATAGGCAAGCACGAATGTGTAAATGCAGTATCAACGCCTACTGGGACTGTATAGGACAAGTTGTCATCAAGTGCTTTCGAGTACCTCTGACATTGATCGTGTCATACAAACTTGCATTAACGCAGATATGTTAATAAAGGTCAGAATTGTGTCAATGAGTCAGTAAACATCACGACTGTGCATAGTTAAATAGTTTATGTTTAACACAGTAACCTAATTAGTTCTATCAACCAGAGGGTGTACCATGACGTGTCGGTTTTTGGCAGGATATTTTTGAGTGTAGTTCAGTGTCTGTTTTAATTATTCGCAAATTGATTCTTAGTGGATATTGTGATGTAAAATTAGTGTAGTTTTGTATCTAAAATGTCTGCACAACTGGACAATATGTGGTCATTGAAACAGGCGCGATGTCGGTAAAATGGCGCTGAGAATTTTATTATAGTGTTGACTACCTCAGCGAAGTTTGCCGAGGAGGTTGACTTGATACATTAGCTGCCAAATACTACAAAAAACATTAGAATGTCATCCATATACTAATGGTTAATCATTCATACGAAGACATGGACAAAGTGAGAAATGAGTATATTAGGGGAAGTTTGAAAGTGGTGCACGTGACTGAAAAGTTGAAAGGGAATCATTTGTCTTGGTATGGTCATGTGAAGAGGAGGGATGAAACGCATGTTACTAAAAGAGTTATGAGTTTACATTTGGACGGATGGAGAGGGAGAGGGAGACCAAAGAAAAGATGGATGGATTGTGTGAAGAGTGATATGAAAGAAAAGGAAGTTAGTGATAGAATGACGAGTGACAGGGCAGAATGGAAGAAAAAAACGTGTTGCACCGACCCCAAATAACACGGGACAAGGGCTGGAAGATGATGATGATGATGACGAAGACATGGCTTGCGTCTCGCATACATCGCATTCCCGCGTCTCTCACCAGTTCATCGATCCACCTTGTAGGAGGAAATACAGCTCATTAATACATTAAAGGATACTAAATATCCTTTCTAGAACATTTTCCTTGTTCTCAAAATATACAGAAAACTTGACAATTCTACATAATGTAAATTTCTACCCTGCGGCCTTGATTCACAAATCGAAAGTAGTCGGAACCGGACTCTGGCCACGTGCCATAATACTTCACGCTACTATCCGCCATATCACATCGTCATAAGGTTTAATTTCTTGTGACTAAGAAAACTGGACAAATGACATAACATCATATGCTGGAATAAACCATATAGCTTCTACATAAGGTTTAGTTTTCTTTGGCTAGGAAACACAGTGACACTTCGCTTTGAACCGTGCCAACCATGCTTCATGGGTAGCTTCAATGGGTTAGAAACATATGAAACAGCTGACTTACCTACTTTTTTTGTTATTAGCTGATGATGCGTGGCTATAAGGGCGAATTTCCTTTTTTTATATTTCACAACTATCACACAACGCCGCCTAGTCCCAAGCTAAGCAGAGCTTGTGTTATGAGTACTAGACAACTGATAAACATACTTATATATTTCTAAATACATACATATTATAGATAAAATACACCCAGATATAGTACAAATGATCGTGCTCATCACACAAAAATTTGTCCTGGGTGGGAATCGAACCCGCGACTTCTGGCATAGCAGTCCGGGCCACTAACCACTAGACTTTGAAGGCCATCATCATATTTCTAGCCTTTTCCTAACTAGCTGGGGGTCGGCTTCTAGTTTAACAGGATGCGGCTGAACATCCGTTTTAGGCACATGGAGTGACTGCCCATCAGACCTACATAACCCACTTGGCAACACGATACTCCTTGGATAGACTGATGGTCAGACTTGCTTTGACTTTGTCTTTGACTTTGGCTTTGACTTTGACTTTGACTTTCTGGCGTCTCATTACCTGTAACGACTGTCAAAGATCTAAGGGAACTTTACGTGCTTTCCGAGGTACGAGGCGTCCTAGATTAACTTAGAAAAGTACAAATGAATTTAAAAAATCACATTGGTACTCCCCCGGTTTAGTACCCGCAACCTAATGCATGAGAGGCGGGTGATTTTACCACTGGGCCATCACGACACCAATCATAAATAAATTAATAACATAAAAAATATTACAAATTAAATCACAAGGATATAATTATAGTTTTAATTAATTCTAACAGTTAAAATATTCTAAAACAATCGCACATTCGCGCGGAACATCCGGATGCTAAACAGTCAGTGTGATGAGCATAAAGACAATTGATTGGTGGCCATATAAACTGCTCCCTGCATCCCTCTGGCCTTGGATCCTCAGAAATCCGCGGACATAATATAATAGTATAAAATTCCACAACTTTCACACAACGTTATTTAATTCCAAACTAAGCAGAGCTTGTACTATGAGTATTAGATAACTGATAAACATACTTATAACATAAATTACTAAATACATACCGGTCCTCACACAAACATTCCATTGGGAATCGAACCCCCGACCTCCGGCGTAGCAGTCAGGGCCACTAACCACTAGACCAACAGGCCAATCAAAATTTGATGATTTCCCACCTCAGAAAAAGATAGTTTAGTTACTTCAATCATTATTATAATCACTTGATCCGACATTTGGGTTCGATTCTCATCGAACTCACAACCACAGGCATAGCAGTCAGGGCCACTAACAACTAGACTAACAGGGCAGGTGAGAAACCCCTTTTCTTTACAATGAACATATACCACAGAGTATATTTATTTAAAACTAGCTGGAACCCGCGACTTTGTCCGCGTTAGAGTCGTAAAACAGCACAATGCCATTTAGTGACAATTTCAATTTTTTGTACGAATCCCTAATTCTTTTTCTAAAATAATAATTGAAAGTCCCGTCAAAATCCGTCCAGCTGTTTCGGAGATTGACCAGATACAACAGACAGATAAACAAAAATTTTAAAATGCATATTTAATATAGGTATTGATTTTAGGAAAGTATGCATTTAGAAAGAAAATGTTAAATTTTGATATTACAAACAGACCATTCAGTTTTTTTTATAATTATTGAAGATCACCAGTAAATTAAAAATATATTAACCATTTCATTTTCAACTAGATTTAGTCAATAAATAACACTAATTAGCGTGATAAATTTAATTACGTTATTCTCTCGAATTACTGGCGAATCAAATTTAAAAAAAACTGTTTGACGAATTAAATTAGTTCTTGTCAATTTGATTTGAACACTCTAATTACGAAAAATATACTTAAAAAAAAATCCACTCGCCTGGCATGCATCACGATGCATAAAAAAAAACGATCAACGATCTCCGATTTTCTGACTTCATCTACACAAAGTTTTTTTTTGTTTGTAGGAGGTAATCTCTGAAAATACTGGTCCGATTGCGAACATTTTTTCACCGATAGAAAGCTGCTTTATTCCTGAGTGACATAGGCTATATTTTATGTATGCGGGCGAAGCAGCGGGCAAAAGCTATAACTCATAAAAAAGGTATCGTATCTTTTCAAAGTAAATATCCCACATATAAGTAAAGCGGTATGTGTTGAGAAAAAACTTTTTTATTGTTCTTTTTTTGAGGTGGAATATTATCATCTGACTTCTCCCGCTCTAGGGTAGAGCAAGAGGGCGTGTCAGCGTTCATCATTATCATCATCATTTCAGCTCAAAGATGTACACTGTTGGATATAAGATTCCCCCAAGTGTCACCACAACGAACGCTCATGTTGGTCTCGTATCCAACGGATTCCCGCGAGCCTCCCCAAGTCAGCGGTCCACCTTGAGGGAGGCCTTCTAACCCTGCGTCTTCTGGTACGCGGTCGCTACACAAGGACTTTTCGGCCCCAACGATATCTGTTCTGCGAGCAATGTGTCCTGCCCACTGCCACTTAATTTGGCGATTCTTTAGGCTATGTCAAAACCCTTGGTTCTCCTGCGGATATCTTCATTTCTGTTGTGATCAAGCAAGAAAACTCCGAGAATAGCCCTTTCCATTGCTCTTTGTATGACTTTAAGTTTTCTGATGAGGTCTATTGTAAGCGACCACGTTTCGGAGCCATATGTCATCACTGGCAACACGCACTGGTCATAAACTTTCGTGTTGAGACACTGTGGTATATTGGACGAGAATATACTGCGCAGCTTCCCGAATGCTGCCCAGCCGAATCGGATTCGACGATTGACCTCTTTCTCGAAGTTAGATCTAGATATTCTATTCATGTGTTTGTTATGATCTAACTATAAAACCATCTTAAACTTGGATCATATTTAATTTATATCAATGGTTTTAGGAATGACTAGCTTTATTCTGAATCCAATTGATCTCATTCAGTCTTGTTTAAGAACTGTATTTATTAAATCAAAGTGCTTGAAGAATTGATTAGTTTTAACTATGCAGTTTGTTGTGTAAATATTGGTTTTAAAAGTTATTGTTGGTTTTAATTTTGTGGCCTAGATTAATTTGTATTCGGTACAATCCGTACAATAAATGCTTTGTAAAGTACAAATTAAATTCTAATATCGCCAACGCCCAGTGAGCTGATAATAAATACATGACATAATCGGTTTTATAATGTTCCCACTGCTGGGACTCAGGCCTCCTATTTTTGAGAGAGAATGGGGCGTAATCCACCACGAGGGCCCAGTGCGTGAAAGATCTACAAATGGCAGCAATAACCAACGGCCTAAGGCCCCTCATTTAAGGCAACTTTTTGTAGCGATGCTGTAGCGCGTTTGCATCGATACAGTCGTGATGCTGTAGCGCGATAGGAGCGCGTTGGCATCTTTTGTATAGCGGTTACAAATGCGACTTAACGCGCGTTAGTAGTGATGCTGTTGCGCGCTTACGAAACGCGCGACAGCATCGCTACAAAAAATTGCCGTGGGCGAGGGTCTAACGTGGTTTCCGAGGCACTGAGAAATCTAGGAAGAAAAGAAAAGGTTACGTAACTATTTTTTTTTTGAGTTCAGGAATCATCAAATACTTCACTCCTTTCACTCTGGGCGGAAAGACAGGAGTGTCAGTCTTGTATTGACTAAAACACACTCATGTTCGTCCACGGCGCGTAGTGTTCCACGCGCGCCTCAAAGTGATGTCCAAAAAAATGTGGAAAATTCCTGAAATGAACACCGTGATCGTGGAACGCAAAGGGCAACTGAAGGACACAGGTGGATTTTACTCAGCAAAAGTATATTTATACGCCTTCTCACCCCACCCTAGACGGGAAAACCTATGTTCCTTTAGTTGCCCTTTGCGTTTTAGGGCCATGGTAACTCTTTCGTATCAATCGCTTTGTCGAAGTATAAGGTACGCAACCTGACAATGTAATCAAAAGAAATGCAGTTCCCTTAACGGCCGACCCGTACTTGACCGCTTTTTTACGAACTGTCGCTTTCTCGGGCCGCAGGTCAGTGACCGTATGCGGAACCCATTCAGGTGTCTGATTTCACCGGTGCGATGCTGTGAATTGTTTAAATTGTTTAAAGGTACCCTAATTGACAACATACAATGCTATACTAGTGTGTTTGTGTATTTGGTTTTGTAATTTTTGATTTAGCAATACTAAAGTGATAGGTTTCGACCCTGCTGGGCCCCTACAGTTGCTGACATCTCTTTGAGGCACGCGTGGAACAGTACGTGCCGTCGATGACTTGGGCTCGGTCCGGATGCTTACCGGAAGCCCGCGCCTACGGTGGCCGGAAATCGGGATCAGAATCCCGGCAGCTGGAGCGAGAGGACCGTTGTCTTACGCGGTCGGCCTTCGCCTTTGCTAGCATTACTGCTTCGCAGAAGGAGGCGACCGCCTGCCACTCCTCCTAGCTCCGGACCTTAGCCTATACCAAGGAACGCGAGAGATCGCTGCCGCCGATCGCCCCAACGAGGACACTGCGGAACTCGATCCACCCTTCCCACGACCACGACCACGACCAACATCCTTATTCCACGATCTATCCCTTTAACAGTTCAGTTTAGGTCGTAAAATGGATCGCATTAAGAGATCGTGCTAGGGCCTCTAAACCTATAGAAATCATCTCATCGAAACTTTGAATTTCGCGAGCTACCCTGGCGCCTCATAAAGTAGAAATACTAAAGATTATTCTCTCGGCCAAGGAGCAGTGGTGGCCGAGTGGTTTTTTTTTTTTTTTTTTTTTTTTTAAGGTGGGAAAATCATCTAATGACAAATCTCGCTCGTGGGCGGAGCGAGAGATAGTGTCAGACTTTTAGTGGCCGAGTGGTAACAGTCCCGACTTACGAGTTGTGGGTCGCGGGTTCAAACCCAGTCAGTCGCATTACTTTGTCATTAACAATATTATTTCATCACCACTGCTCTAAAAACGGTGAAGGAAAACATCGTGAGGAAACCGGCATGTCCTAGAACCAAAAATTCGAAGACATGTGACATCCACCAACCCACACTGGGCCCGCGTGCTGGATTACGGTCCATTCCCTTTCCTAGAGAGGAGGCCTGAGTCCCAACAGTGGAAACATTATAAGGCCGACTATTTATGCTATTACTATGCTATTCTCTCGGCATCCTATGTGTGATCAAGGTCACCAATTTCACTCTTAACCTTGAAGATTTCTTTTTAATTTGTTAAACAAATCTGCTTGGCCTCTGACCCATGACATTTTATTTAAGAAAACCGGATTTTATAGTCAAAGTTAAATATAGTGGTGATTAACGACTATGTTTTTCTCAATGGGTGAGAAAATAAAATAATGTCTTTAAGATATTCCATTCTTCACGGAAGGTCGTTTAGATCAAGCGTAGCTTGAACAGGATTTTTCTATTTTTGTAGAATTAATTCCTATAAATGTCAATTAAAAAAAAAATCTTGATAAAACATTATTCTTACCTACATATTATCTGAGAGTTTTCCGACTGGTTTTTTATAAATGAGATTTTATTAATACGATAACCAACAATTTATGTGAGTCAGACTTTTTGCAAATTTATATTTTCGCCAAGGACAATTTATATTTTATTTTTCCTGATGGCTACAACCCGAGAATCTTTAAGCCAAGAGTGAATAGGTTTCTTCTAGGTAAGCGCGCTCCATCGTCGACCGCATCGTTGCTTTCCATCAGATGAGATAGCGGTCAAGCGTGAACCTATCAAGAATAATAAAAAAAAACAAGATAATAAAAAATGTTTACCATCTCAAATATTTCAGTAACATTAAGGCAGCCCCAGTAAGTAATACTTGTGTACAATACATGATATAGATAAAAAAAAATGGAAATATTCCATCAAAAAACTCGATCGCTACCTCTTAAGTTGGATTTTTCGGCCTAAGCCCGTGGCTCCGCGGATATCTCATTTCCTGGTTGGATCATGCAAGGAAACTCTAAGCATAGCCTATTCCATCGCTCTTTGGCTATAATTAAACCTTATTTGCAAAGCCAGTGTAAGCAGAAAGTATTTAACATTTCTACAAACACAGTCTCCCATATAGATTTTTATGAGCTTCGTTCTTTGCATTCTAATGATGCGAAACGGTAACCCATCAAAATTGGTCACTGGAATGGCGACTGCGACCATTTCTGACTATATACAGCACTCAATAAACAATAGAAAGTTCGTACTAACATTAGTTATGTGTGTGTCTTCACCAAGCTGTCTCACAAACTAGTTTCGCAAGCCACTAAAAAGGATTTAGAAAGTTCCATCAGTTATATCCGTTTCCTACGATTTTCTACTGAATTTTTTAAATATTTTTACTGCTTTTTCTCTTAATCGATCGCTTGAGATGTTGTTCCGAGAGTTACTAAAGATTCGGATACAATATATTCGGAAACAGTGTCCGAATCGATACATTTTATTTTCAATATTTTTTTAATGACGATTCGGAAACCACCTTTATTGAAGCTGTTTAGTACAGTCAGAGAAAAAAAAAGTTTTAAAATATAATATTGGAAATTTATTACCTGTAGTTGCCGCCTTAAATGTACCCTAAAATAGTTTTGATAACAATTGTTTTTCCCCTTAACCCCTCGAGGGCCGATTGTACATACGTCTGTACAACTTGAGTGACCTTAAAAACCCTTAATTATCGTTTTGTACACACGGGTGTACGAAATTGATTCGGCCGAAAAATTTGGTCTATATATCTACGTTTTACCTAGAAAAATCCAGAAAAAGTTTTTATTTATTTCTTTTTTGTTTATTTTTTTGGTGATTTTACGTAAAAACTTCGCGACCGTAGGCTTGCGGACGGCGAGCAATGGGCAGCACGCCGTCCGGTCGTCCGGTAACCATCCGGACCGAGCCCAAATCGTCGACAGCGCGTAGTGTTCCACGCGCGCCTCAAGGAGTTGTCAGCAAACCGTAGGGGTCCAGCAGGGTCGAAGCCTAGTGGGGCTATGTGTTAAGGGTTAAGTGAAAATTAACCCCCTGGGCCCTGGAACGCAAGGCAAAGAAGAAACAAACGAATGGGTTTTAGTCCCTCTCGCTCCGCCTAAGAGCGCGAGAAGTTATTGGATGATTTCCCACCTTAAAAAAAAGGTACCGGAAGACGCAGCGTTGTGGCGACACTTGGGGAGGCCATGATGATGAGAAACCTATTTTTAATATACTTACTCGAAAATCCGCTCTTATTCTTACCGCTTTTATGCACGCAATTGACTATTTTCCACACTAGTGCGGAAAAGTGTGCGCCACACAAACATAAATACAATCAAAACGTAGTTTGATACACGTAGAAATTTGCCACTGCAGCCTCGGCTCCATAACGCCCTCGCCTACGACTCGGGCGAATTCTGCCTCGGTCGCAATGCCCAACTTTATCCACTTGTATCAAAATGCTTACTATTTTCTCATTAGCTTAAAAACGCTCTTTTGTAAATATTCCAGTAGGGTCAGGTAAACTTTGTACTGCACCACATTCTGCCGGACGCAACAGTATATCCTAGATCTAGTGCCATCCAGCTCTGTATATGGCTAGCTCGAGGCCTATACCGGGAACTGGACGTCCTACTAATTGTAATTCCTAGGCCGTACTGAACGTACTATCTAGGTTTCTAGACTAAATATTTTTTTGTTTTAAGTAGCTACTAAGGGCCAACGCTGCGTTAATCGGGAGCCCGCGCGTGCACTATCGTGTATGGCGGTTACCATTGCGGAAACCGGATTATTACCAGCGCAGCGTCGCTAGTTCAACTTTAACGGTGTGCATGTAGTCGTGTCGATGGAGAACTTCAATGTGTGTAACGTAGCAAAACGGGCGCGGGGCGCGGACTGAGCACTTTTGTATGGGACAGCACGGGCGCCCGCGTAACGCAGCGTTCGGCCTAAAGTTATTCTTGAAATGTATGTTATGGTCGTCGGTTTTTAAATGAGTAGAAAATTATCCAGACTTTCGCCTTTATAATATTAGTGTCTTCTTCTTCTTGGCCGTTTCACTCTTGCCAGAAAGGTCGTGGTTATCACTGGTTATCACGAAGCTAGCTCTCCGGAAGCATATCTGCCTAAAATGTATTTTGTTAAACTCGGCCTTGCAACTACATTATGTGATTATTGTAGATTTTGCTAATTTGGCAAACGAATCCTTGTTGATGAATTAGCAGATAAAAATAGTAGTTTCATTAAATTACACATTATTTTGACAGAAATACATTTATCCTTTGATAATTTCGGAGGTAGAAATAATCGGTTAGTCCCGCTATGCTCTTCTACGTGAACAATGGAAGGTAACATCAACAGTATTGTTATGTCAAAAATTCAAACCACAAAAATGTCGTATGAGTAATATTATATCACACAGTTAATGGCAATTACTTAATGCCAAATTACCAATTTCCTGCTTCACAATAAATTGACGTAAAACGAACAAAAGTATTACAAAATATTACAGAAAGCACGTCCAACATTGGTCACCAACAACCAACACCAACAAAACAGCTGAAAAATATAAATCACCAATGTTGGCGGTTGGTCATCAACTATATCCAATACAGCACAAAGAACTAGGTCAAATGTCAAAACGGCCACAATGACTGTCAATTCTTTTTACAGTCATGTCATTTGGAACACGGTAATATACAGTCAAGTCATTTGAAATACAACCATTTTAAAACGTCTACCTTTTAGAAAAGATGGTCAGAGAGATAGATAATGATCTTATATTTCAAATCATCAGACCATAATGATTGTATAGGGTTTAAAAAAGGTCTTTCTTCACCGATTTTTATTGTTTCATGATGGTCCGAGATTGCCGTATCAAATGAATGCCGTGTGCAAATTGATGTGGTGAATACATTTACGTCGATGTATGTTAGATAATATTTCTCAATGATTGACTAATATTTTTTTGTTTTAATTTATTACTGATAGGCTTGCGTTTGCAACTCCTCCTCCTGAGTTGAAAAAAACATCAACTAGCAAAATGTCTCTTATGACACACTTCTAAGATTATTTGCCCTTATAGTAGTTGTATAATGGTTTCGTTAAGTGCTTTTTCATCTTGCATTAATCTTGATAAAGCTTTTGTAAGAACAAATACACTTACAAGTGTCTTTTAGCACAATACGTCTTATAAGGTGCCTTTATAAGTCACACCATCTTTGCTAAGGCAGATATAAACCTTTTACCTATAAGGTCTAAGCTCTTATTACTGATTATTCTTATGGCTATTTTGCTAGTTGGGACGTGTTGCATCGACCCCGAGTAAAATAGGACAAGAGCAGGAAGATGTTGAAATAATTAAATAACTTCTCCCGCTCGCATGGAGCGAGAGGAAATGTCAGATTTTTACTGAGTAAAACGTACCTGTTAAGAATTAAAATCATCAAATAACTTTTCTGGCCCGAGTGGAGCGAGAGTGTAAGATTTTTACTGAGTAAAACCTATCTGTGTTCCTTCAGTTGCCCTTTGCGTTCCAAGGCTTCGGTGACTTTTTTGAATAATCCGGTAGCTCTTGTATGTTTTATACATAAAGTCTATGTAATCAGTACTGCGATAATACAGAAAATAAAATAAAAAACACAAAGAAACAATAAAAAACATTTAATATAAAGTTTATTTGAAACTATAATTCCAAGTCAATCCAAAGGTATATAATACATCCATTTCAAAGTAACCCGTTTTAAAAAACGGCAATTGCATAAGTAAAGACCTCAAAATAGTTATCAATGAAATAATATTATATGCAAATAAAGATGTAGATACTATTACATTATTTAGTACAGTAGTGTCTTACTCTGTGTTAACAAAAACCTATTTCTTTTTGTTACAGGTAAATAACAACAATTCATTATCGCGTCTATTTTTAAAAGGTCTGCCTTTTTTACTAAAGCACACACGCGGGAAAAGGTGAGTATAATAATTATTTCGCGTTTAATTTACATAAACCATTAACTTGAGCGGTGTGGTGTACAAACAAACGTAACGGTGGAACACTTTTGAGCATCTTGTAGTTCTTTGTGAGTTACAAATAGGGAGGAAACTTTGATATCGATAAATTTGTCGATAAAAAACGACTTTCTTTTAAGAAATTATTTTCCTATATGTTCATTTATTTGCACACAGAAAATCTTAATTTTAACTTAAAATTACGAAGTTACATTAATTTAAACTCAAGTTGACCAAGCAAAAAATCGTAACTATTGTTAACGTTATCAGATTCTGTTTATTTTTTTCGCGAAACTATTTTCTAACATAACAATGACAGAAATGTTAGATCAATGTCGAATAAAAAGATCCTTGTAACATTTCTAGACAATACACACTTTCGATAATATTTTTTTTGTGTCCAGTCCGATAATAATGTCTTGTCATTGCTTATTCTTGGAGTCACAAATTTGTGTATTTATGTCAATAGATTGCTAAATAGTTATTATTAGACGCATATTTACTGAACGTTATATACAAAATATGTGCCTGATAATATCAATAGTAAAGTTTTACTTCAAGTTTTTTTAAACACTTTGAAAAGTAAAATCCTTGTTAATCTTAATGACTCGTATCATCCTAATAACAACTTTTAAATATTCTAATTCACATTTAATTACTAAAATATTTTCTTTAGTTTTCTTCAAGCGTAAGTATTGAACTATGCCCAAAACATTCTTGATGCAAATTAATACATTTAAGAGCAAAACAGAGAAACTCAGACACACAAGAATGAAATGACTTCATTAAAGGAAAACTATTTTCTTTTTTAATTTTATCGTATCGACCGCATTATGAAAGTCAAGGTACAACTCTAGCTCCTAGAACAATAGATGATCGTAGGCGCCGTAACGTGCGCGTGAGCATCCAAACTTAACATGCGTTTACCACCACGACTAAGTTTTATTTTAGGACAATTATTCCAAATAAATAAACCTTGATATTTAACAATTTTAATTAATTAATAAATGCATCGTTGCATCAGCTTTTGTTTTATATGCGAATATGCATGTAGATAAAATATGCAATGAGTGAAAATTTTGTAATTTTTATACAAAATAAACATGTGACATTGCGAAAGTCTTTTTTAGTTTTAAATGGCATTTAGCTGTTGCACATTTTGATATATTTAAAAACGTGAAAGTAAGTTACGAATTATGTAAATGACAATTTACTGAGCTTAATACAAGATATACAATTATTACAATTGTATTTTAATCTCTGTTTAAACACTGATAAGATCTTTGATGCTGCATCGGCATCTAAATTAAGAATTTGCATTTGAGAACTTGTCAGTCTCTACTTTAGCATTCAAGCTGCGTTTTACACATTATTAACCTTAAATTGTCAATTCAGGGATCAGATGACTCTCTGATAAATGGTGATGAGCCAACAGTCGTTAACTTTAACACATCCGTACCAGCACCGCAAACGTGAGGTGCGCACAAAATTACATAATTTTCTTAAAAATGTGTTTTGTTGTGGCTCCGCAACATCTAGATGTTTGACACTTGTAACCGTTGCGACGCAAAAATTTAGCTAATGGATTTTTACTATGGTTATGCATGAGATGCAATAATATTTTTTTTTTGTACAAACCATAATTAGACGTTGTTAACAAAACATTATACAAGACAGTATAAGACAAACGTATAAAAAAACAGCAAGCAAAACTCGAATTAAATACATGCAGAGGTCCATAAACACAAGTAAATTATATTTCTTACAAACGTCAAGACATTTCCATTCGACATTATCCCACATTCTCCTCTGCCATCGTCACCCTACTCTCAGTCGGTGTCACGCGGTCGCTCCCATGACCCAATGCGGTGGCCACAAAAAGAGTAATGCCAGCATGCATTGATCTTCTACCTGTATGAAGAGATACGGTTACTATGTAGTAGAAATATTCTTGTTAGAACGGATGATGAATATTTCAATATCCATTTGATATCTTTTCGTTTTTTTTGAGATTATCTTTTATAATTTCTACCGCATTGGGTGGAGTGAGAGGCACGGTTAGACTTTCACTGAATAAAACCCATCTGTGTTCCTTCAGTTGTCCTTTATATTCCATTTTCTAAAAAGGAATCCCGTGATCCTAGAACGCAAAAGGTAACTGAATGATACAGGTCTAACAATTTTATAGTGATAATTATTGTGTTCAATTATAACCTCGTAAAAAGAAATAGTGAGTGGCTGATAAGCAAGTAATTTATTACATTGGAAACATTTATGATCATGTATCCAGAATATGGTGTTAAATATGGAGAAATTGCCCACATTCCTGTTTGTTTATCATTAGGAATGTACTGATCAGTATGAGCTTTGATTTGGTTAGATTCTGTTGAGTTTTTCCATTTAAGAAATTCTAAACTGCATCTCTAAATTCATGCCCGTCATTAGGTCCACCCCTTTTTATGTTACGAGTGACATTTATATAACTGGTTAGGTTAAGCCATCATCACTAAAATTCTCTTTCTTTTGAACTGCGATCCCATCTGATGGTAAGCAGTAATGCAATCGTAGATGATGAATCGTACTAGTTTAAGGGCCTATACATTCCAGCCTTGAAGACACTAAAATTATAATCGGACAAGAAGACCGTTGTAGGCAAATTCCTTTAGAAGTAAATAGTTTTGCTCTGAAATGTTTATGTACAACATTTTAACATAACGAATAATTTCTTAAAGCTCACAGTAGGTGCAAACTGCAGAGTATTGCAATTCGTTGCATAACATAATTTGCAAGCTGGTGCCGTTATGCAACTCAATGACAGACGACCGAACTGATTCTGTGTTCTTATGGCCGGTTGGCTGTCTGTGTGAAAGTAGAAAGTTATTCTAAGGGATCTTACGCTATTTCAGGACATGGTCTATCCACGCTCCAAATTTGATCCAAATATGTTCTGCCGTTTGAATGTGATGCAGTAAGAAACATACACAGGTTTATACAAATTTTCACCTTTATTTTATAATATTGGTATGAAGTGCGACCCATTTATATGTATCTCATGTAAATTATAAAGGTTTCAAATGTTAGTAGGGCAGTAGATTAATCAAATTTTTTTAAGAGTGATCATTAAAATAAGAGGTTCGAATATTGAAATAGAAATTGCTGAAAAAATAATGGTTTTCCATTGACCAGGAATGAGAATATCCGCAAGAGAACCAAGGTTACCGACATAGCACGAAGAATCGCCAAACTTAAGCGGCAATGAGCAGAGCACATTGCTTGCAGAAGGAATGGTCGTTGGGGCCGAAAGGTTCTGGAATGGCGACCACGTACCGGAATACGTAGCGTTGGAAGGCCTCCTACAAGATGGACCGATGCCTTGGTAACGGTTGCGGGTGTCCGATGGATGCGAGACGCACAGGACCGTTCATTGTGGCGACACTTAGGGGAGGTCTATGTCCATCAGTGGACGTCTTTCGGCTGAAATGATGATGAGTGTGATGTTATGGGCCAGTTCTAAACCTCCCAAAGAAGTTCTGACGAATCCCTCGATCTACAGTTCCTATGCAGAATACTTACTGAATTCTATAGCTGTAAAAACTTAACACCATCAAAAGCCATACATGATCCACCTTTTTGGAATCTGGTCCTCCATCCCCCCAAAAAAGGACCAGAAACAGTAACAAAAGAACAGTTACAATTTAAACGTCTTTGGCTATGCGTAGGCGCAGCAAGGACGGACAAACCCACGACAAACTGTTAGTCGCTCCACATACCAATATTATATTGTATTTAAGGATTTTGTTACGGAAACTTGTTTCGAAATATTTGTGTTAATATTATGACTAAGAATAAAATAATATTGCTTTAAGACTTTAGGCCCTACGCAACAACGCCAAAAGCCTTTTCTATTGAAAATTTTCACACATTATCTGTAATTTCTTTATCCTTTTTTTTACAGTGGAGGCTTAGTAATAAGATCCTGTTAGCACCCTTCACTTTTCGTTGCAACATTGTCGCATTGTCGCACTTATATTTCTGTAAGTGATTATTATTTTTTATTATTATTTTTCTTGTATTCAGCTATTATTTAGTATTGGCAAATAGTTACTAAAATATTTTCAATTTATTCTCTTAAGTATTTATTAAATAATAAAACTAAAAGCGAGACAAAATGTCTTATTATTGCGTGAAAAGTAAAAGTCGGTTACGGAAACAAGTTGGTACAGAACTTGTATTTAAGACTGTAAATAGGTAACAAATAAAATCGGCGTGTCGAGTGTCACGTACGATAATTTCAACAGATTTTCCATAATATCAAAACACTACGGTCTTTTTTACATAGGAGGGATGACAGCAGGACGAAAATATGCTTCTTCAAGATGTGAGAAAAGGATAGGTAGATACTGTTTAGGCCTGTTGGTCCAGTGGTTAGTGGCCCTGACTGCTATGCCGGAGGTGGTGGGTTCGATTTCCACCCAGAAGAAATGGTTGTGTGGTGAGCACGATCATTTGTTCTGTGTCTGGGTGTAATTTATCTATATATGTATGTATTTAAAGGTATGTAAGTATGTTTATCAGTTGTCTAGTACCTATAACACAAGCTCTGCTTAGCTTGGGACTAGGCGGCGTTGTGTAATAGTTGTGGAATATTATATTGTATGAATCCGACAGCTGTCACCCGCACCATCCTATTTAAATTGTAGTGTAGCTAACTCTAAAGCTACGTTGTTCTATCTTAGTTATGATTAAACTGTCAAACGTGCGAACTGTCAAATGTGTGTACATTAGTTATTATGTTTTTTAATTTTTAGGGTTCCGTACCTCAAAAGGAAAAACGGAACCCTTATAGGATCACTTTGTTGTCCGTCTGTCTGTCTAGATACGGCCGTTTATTTCGCAAAAAACGTATATTGCGATACTCTCAAAAAAATCATAATTCATAGGGTACTTCCCGTTGACCCAGAATCCTGAAATTTGGCATATAGCAAGGTCTTATAGCAAAGGTATAGGAATAAATCTGAAAACTGTAAAATTTGTTGTTATCTACGTCACAAAAAATACATTTTTGCAATTCGGAAAAATCTTCGAGACTCCATTCAGGAATTGTAGTTTGTACGAAACCCTCAGTGCGCGAGTCCGACTCGCACTTGCCCAGTTTTTTTTTTAAATTTCCGCACAACTTTCTTATTTTTTTCATTCATACTAACCTTCTCCTTACAATAACAAACATAACATAAAATTAATTAGCGTAATTAGTACAGACTTTCACGTGTGATGACGTGACCAAGGGACAGGGATTAATTTTTATATAGATACATTTCCCTTTTTAGGTTACTACTTGATATGCAATTTGTTTATTCAAACTTGACGCTTCACAAGAGTATAAAGATGGACTGAATGCCACAGGCATTTTTTATTAGTCAACTAAACGTGGTAGAGAAATGGCGTGAAAGGCATATGCATTACATATGCATTGCATATTCCTCCTACAAAACACAAGATTATGTAAACGTACGCGGACATTAAGGTGTATTTTAATTCATTAACAATTGATAAATAATCCATTTAAAGCTCTTCAGTTCTTCAAACTGAAAAAATAATAAAAATTACTAAAAAAAAATCGAGAAATCTCGAACATAGGCCTTGAAGAATTTTCTTGAGAGATTGTGAAACGAGGTAAGTATTGTTGTGAATCGATCAAGGTTTTAACAGTACTACTACTGTTATTTATCACTCAATTGATACCTTATATTTATGGGTTTTGTAACTTAACTGTTACATCATTTGAAGGTATTTATAGCCTACTTGAGCGTTGAGAACTTGAGATCGATATGAAGATTGAACAACTAATCAAACATCTAATGACAAATCCCGCTATTGAGCGGAGCGGGAGATAGTGTCAGACTTTTACTGACTAAAAACCCACTCATGTTCCTTCTTTGCCTTCGTCCCAGGGCCCCGGGTTTCACTTTCACACTACCCGTGGTCCTAGTAGGCTTCGACCCAGCTGCCCCCTACCACCACCCACTCACCCACATATTTTCCTTCGCAGTGACTCTTTCAAACTGTCCCGCAGCGCATAAAGCAAGGATTCTTGTAGTCTTACTAATACACTTGTACTATTTCTTTTTCTGTGCTAATACTCGGATTTACTAAATAAACATAGTCATAATCTAAATAAGTCATCATCTGATGGAGTATAATTTTTGTAGGCACAGATTGTGCTGTCTACATTATCAGAGGCTCTTTCTAATGCCTTTACCCAAGTGAGGCACATACCTTCGAATACTTACCTAATACCACGCTCCCAACGGATTGACAGAAGTGCAACACAGTAGTTTTACCCATATTTTCACTTTAGGCGATAACTATACTTAAGTAAGATTAATTTTTACTAGTTACGTAATTTAATCTTGCTTAAGATTAATTCGGCATTAGATTGCCAGCAATTTGTAATATACTACATATAAATTTATGGGCTAAAATCATAAACCTCTTTTTCCTTCGCCGTATGCAGATAAATAATAATGTACCTATACACTCAACTTATGCTTAAGCTTCATTTTAAATAACAAATAACTAGTTAATACATCGCAAAACCGCAAAACAGTTATCATATCCGTAAAACACACGACCTACATTAAAATCGTGTCGTGCGTAGAAGACTCATAAAACAAAGATTTAACAATTGACTGTAAATTATAATTTACGTAGAAGTCATCAGCGCTTCAAAGAGGACACAGAATAGAAATATACAGAAAGATCACTTCAAACAGTGAGGAAAAACAAGGTCATGTATACTTGTACGCGTAGAAATCTCAGTGTTAAACCAGTCACAGTCGCGACTGCGTTTATATTTTTTCTTTTGACTTCACACATTTAGTACATTTATCCAGTGTCAAGGTTATATTTAGTTTTTGATACATCATAAAGTGACTGTGTCTATTTACCATTAGAATTCGGATGTAACACATTGTAATCACGATCTTCTCGGCAAGCTCCGCTGAGGTAGTTAATACTACAATAAAATTCTTGTTTCACTGATTCACTGAACTTCACTCGAAAAAACGCGGCCAAAAACTTGTGCATTAAAATTTGCACTCACTGTATGTGATGCGTTTCTGTATGCGTACTTTTTAATACGTCATTAGTAGTATAGTCAGAACCCGAAAAATCTGTCACTAGTTTTACAAGAGGAATCATATTGCAGAATTACTGAGTTATGGAGGGTAGTTGAACAGTCCCTCCACTTAAAATTATTGGTATTTTCCAGCTGTACATTGCAATCTAAGAAAAATGTTAGGCAGAATTATTGATGGGCCTTCTGTACCTATATATTTTGTGGTAAAAATCTTGACATTTAAGACATGTACCTACTTATAAATGTCGCTACAAAATATCAAGTTATTTATAAATTTCAAAACCGCAAGTACAGCCGCCATCATAAGATCATTAAATTCCATAATTATTCACTGAATAAATAAACATGACAATGACTGAATTTTGAAGGCTTCATTGAGCACTGTTTTTAACTGTTTGACCTAGTATAAAATATCTTGAAAAGTGACAAAAATGGTAACAGCATTATGTGAAGATTGTGTTTGAGCTTAGCGTATCTGTGTTCTAAGGTTAAGTAAATTTGACAAATGTATGGGAAATATAGCACGACCCAATGGCATGCAGTATTAGGTACGATGGCCAGCTATCGAAAACAATGTTAAAGACTCCTTCAAGCAGGTGCGACGCAACGCAAAGACACGGCAACTTTTTCTTTTTTTTTTTAATTATGGACAGGCTCGCGTTTGACCACTATCTCACCTGATGGTAAGCGATGTGGCACGGTTATCTAGAAGTTATCTATTTATTTTTGAATGAAGACCCTCAGATTGTAGCTATCAGGAATCACAATTTTAGAACTCATTTTCGAATTCCACTCCTTACCTGTTCGCACGATAAATGTGTTCCCAAAACGCATTGTACGTATGGGTGGGATGTCCACCATGTACCAGTGGCGCAACGCCGTACGTCTTGTGGTCCAATGATGGAATGGACTTGGCGGAATTAAATTGTGTGTAATCCTTAACTTAATATCAGAGGCCCAGACTACTTTGTGTAATTTATTTCATCACCACTGCTCTCAAAACGATGACGGAAAACATCGTGAGGAAACCAGCATGTCCTAGAACCAAAAAATTCGAAGACATGTGATATTCACCAACCCGGCTGGGCCCGCGTGGTGGATTACGGCCCATTCCCTCTCCTAGAGAGGAGGCCTGAGTCCCAGCAGTGGGAAAATTAAAAGGCTGATTATACTTTTGCTTCATTTACTATACGTAACATGGATTTCTAGACGCATTACACATCTATTTATTAGTGCAAGTTCAAACGTCATGAATTACAAAATATAATAAGCATGCAATAAATTAAACCAAGTGTTAATTTCTTGTCTTGTAAACCAGCAACTTAGTATTGATAGACTGACGGTAGATATATATCAATAATAAATAATAATTTATGCAACAATTCCCAATCAACTATTACTTTACCTTGAACCTGTTTTAAAATAGTTGTAGCCATTATAATATTACATTATTAATTTCACTGAATAATAAAATGAATTGATTTGCATTTTGTATACCAACCTACAACTGAATTGTATAGAGGTCAAAATGCATATTAATATTCTCTGCGATTTTCGAGCATATGCATTTGGGTAAAAGTGTTACTTTTTTATATTAAGATTAACCTTGTTTTTGAAAATTGTGTCGATTAGGTTAGCGTCGTTAAAAAGAAATAAAAACTAAAGCGGTTATACCATTTTTTATGCTTAATCTTTAGGGTTCCGTACCCAAAGGGTAAAAAACCGGGCAAGTGCGCGTCGGACTCGCGCACTGAGGGTTCCGTACAAACTTACTATGAAAATAGTTCAATTTCCGAATTGAGTTACGAAGATTTTTCCGAATAAAAAAGAAAAGTATTTTTTGTGATACGGAAAAAAGTTTTTTTTTGTGACGTAACTATAAATTTACAGTTTTCAGATTTTTTCCTATACTTCTGCTATGAAACCTTGCTTCATGCCAAATTTCAGGATTCTAGGTCAACGGAAAGTAGGTACCCTATGAATTTTGATTCCCTTTAGAGTGTCGAAATATACGTTTTTGCGACATAAACGGCCGTATCTTTTTTTTCGTTAACTCAGAAGTTTAATTTTTTCAAAGCTTCAAGGGACCGCAGATCTGAGTACATGGTTTTAATTTCAACTCGATACCCTCCACGCGTTCCCGAGATAAATGGTGTTGACAAGGGGTCCTTGACAGACAGACGGACAACAAAGTGATCCTATAAGGGTTCTGTTTTTTCCTATTGACGTACGGAACCCTAAAAATGGGGTCCTATTACTTAGACTTCACTGTATCACTGGCTGTATCTCATGAACCGGGATAGGTAGACAGTTGATATTTTCACAGATGATGTATTGCTGTTGTCGCTATAACAACAAATAACAAAAAACCGAATGAAATATAATATTGAGGTGGGGCGCGCATACAACAAACGTAATTCTTTTTATTATTAATAATAATAGTCATAATATAGTGTCCTTAATGTTGTATATATGTCGTAGCCAGATCTTAGAAATTGTTCACTTCATAAAATGGCGAAGTAAAACTGGCCAGGTCGTTTTAAACGTTAAAGTTTGATGGTATTTCAATCCTCGTTTGGCCTACTTTCCTTGACCTTTATTGCCATTGAAATCCTACATCAATGGTATGGCCAAACGAGGATTGCATATCATGTTAGCGTTTAAACGATCTGGCCAATTTTAGTTGGCCATATCATGAAGTGATAAATTCTATGATCTGGCCACGACATATACAAACGCGAGTTAGACTCGCATTTGGCCGGTTTTTTTTTTGTAAACTAATCAAATTACTCTCACTCATTTTAGTTCCATTCATATAGTTAACTTATAGTTTTATTTTAAAGTTTTTTTTTTTTTACCTTTATTACTACAGTATTTAATTTTGATTAATTTACTTTTGCGTTTCACACTAAAATAATTATTCAGTGTCACTTTCTGTGGTACTTAATTTTTTGATTAACGATCAGTATTGAGATCGGTCGATTTGTCAAATGTTAATAACGGGCGGTCGGCCTTACCATTTACAAGTTTTTATGTAAATTAATTCAATTCTCAAAATTAATTAGGTACTTAATAATATCAAAAAGCGGTTGGTAACAGTTAGGCAAGATATTTATACGAATCTAAGCCCGTATACAATACATAAAAAAATAATGCTGTGTCGTCAATGATAATATACTGCGATCTGTAATAAAAAAGCTGCTAGAGTTGTGGTGAAGTGTTGACGTGGACGGCGTTCGAATTTCGAAGAGATAATAAAGATGACATTTAGCCACGGCTGCATCGTTCGAATTTCGAAACGATGTTTACTAAGTTTTTTTCTTTTGACTTAGTTTGTTTTTTGTATTCAGCCTATGGCTACGTTTTGATTTCGCAGATTAATGTATAAACAAATTTTAAAGAATGTTTCCAGTCACAACTGTTCACAGAGTAAAAAAAGAGAGATTTAAATCGGATACATATTCACACTGCTCTGTAATGTTACCTCAAAAATAAATAATGTAGCAGTGTACAAATATTTGAAACAATTAAATAACAAACCGTTCTAGTAATTAAATTATCCGTGTAACCATAAACCAGTGAGTTTGCAAGTTTAAGGCGTAAGGCGCGGTCACACTGCGAGCGACTTTGAAATGTTAAGAGATTTTGAGTGTACGTAAGGTATTTTGAGTGTGTAATTTGTGAGTATGTATTTATTTTGGTTATCCTAATATCTCCAGTTTGAAATGCATTAGAAAAAACAGAATACGTTTATTTGGCACAAATTCAAAAGGATACGAACGTAAAAAAATAAACAGTTTAATTCCTAAGCAGGTGATGATGAAGACTTGCTAGGATTGCAGATTGTTCGAAAGAGTTACCGAGGCCTTCGCAAAGGGCAACTGAAGGAACACTGGGTTTTAGTTAGTAAAAGTCTGCCATGCATGCTCACTACACCCTAGAGCGGGAAAAGTCATCAAATGCAATTCCACCTCAAAAAAAAAATCGGTGAGATAGAAATATCTCCAAAGAATCATAAAGCATATTTTCCTCAACGAAATTTAAATAATTTATATGAACAAACAACAATACCAATTTTGTTGGACACACAGCTGTAAGACAGAGGTTAATGCACTTCTGCTAACATTGTCAGTAGTGAAAGTAAGGACAGTTCTAGATTTGTCATTAAATTAGCAAAATGTTTATTACACTTAAAACATCCTTTTATTACACAATCCCGTATTAAGCCGGGTACAGACTGTTGTAACGTAACACGCAATGAAGGAATTTGTCGTCCACATTGTCGCAATGTCGCATAAAAATATATCATGCAATGTAACAGAATTCGAATAGTGTGGACAGCTTGAGCGCGTGAATCGAGCACGCTACGCGTGAACAGAGCATTTCAACAACTTGAATGGGTATATGTTCGGTTCGTGTGCGCGCTTCGCCCGTACTTATGAAATGGTCCTTTCATGTTACCTTGCATGTTACGTTACAGAAGTCTGTACTCGACTTTACAGAATATAAAAGGTTACATTTAACTTATGCATCACATTATGTAAAGGCGGAAGATAAAACCACCGTTTTATACGAAACTATGCAACAGATATTAGATTTCATTGAAATCTTTGACATTTACACTTTTACTTATGTTGTGAATCAACATTCTGCAATACTTATGAATACATGTCCGGTTAATCTTGAAGTATCTTTTTGTATATGTATTTGCTCTTTTACAAGTGCACTTAACTGTTATGTGGAAAGGTTAGTAATAGTAAACCTTTGAGTAAGGATTTTAACTCATCAAGCAATGTACGACGCAGCGTTGGAGGGTCTCCCACAAGGTAGACCGATGACCTAGTGAGGATGCGAGACGCACAGGATCGGTCGCTGTGGTGACGCGTGGGGGAGGCCTATGTCCAACAGTGGACGTTTTGCGGCTGAAATGATGATGTTGATGATGAAGCAATATATTCATTTTTTTATCTAGGAAATCATCAAATGACTTCCCCTGCGAAAGCGGGAGAGGTTTTCAGACTTTTACTGAATAAAACCTACAGTATTCGTTCAGTTGTCTTTTTTGTGAGGGCTACAGTAACTTCTTCAAATAATCGGCAGCCATCCAAGACGATGATGACAATCTTAAGTAATTTTATGAGTTACCTGTTATTTTTCAGATATATTATCTACAAGATTCTCAACACATTTCGTAAGACCACTCACACAATATATTTGTACGCATTGACTTTTAACCTAAGTCATTGCTACAAGTACCTCAACTTAAGAGGTATTGAATTAACTTTATATTATTTAAACACGGTAATAGCACGCTAAAGATTTCCATCATAACTCTTGCTTTTTGACCTCTGAGGTTCTTTATCACTTCTCCACAGGTGTATGATACATGCTGTTGATTACAGCAACCTCAGATCAACTTTGAGTACAGATGTTTGCACATACATCAATTACATCTCTTCAAAAAATTATATAACTGATAATGAAAACCGCATCGAAATCCACAAAGAAGCTTCAAAGTGATGTGACACCAGAATTTTATATATTACCTACATGGGCACTTATAAAACGTCAAAAGCTAGTGTACAGTTCCAAATGGTCGTTTCCTATGAAGAAGAACCGGCAAGAAACTCCATAATAATTTAGATCACAAAAGTCTTTCACTACGTTTCCGCCCTCACAGTATCATAGTTGCGTAAAAATCGCCCCGCTCACATTATGACCGAAGCTCACAAAATACAAATCTTCATCTTTAATTATTATATAAGACAGTGATAACGTAAGGTGTGTCGCAAACGTGTGGGTTAACAGGTCAGTGGTAGATCATTGTACGCATTATGTACTCTAGTTCTTATTATGTACGCATTGCGATATTTTGTATAATTTTTATGTATTTTACAAGTTCTTCGGAAAAGTTTGGTGAAAAGTTAGCATTCACAACTGGCGTGCCACGTAAACTGTAGTAATATTTTTTTGGGAAATTATCATGATTAAAAATTAAATTATTATTATTATTTTTGTATATACGTATCTAAGTATATATTTATTATTGTATTTCTAATCTAGTTTACCATTATGTTGCACTTACCATGTGATATTTCTGCACTACCCTAAGGTCGATCACCCCTCTGCTAGAGAGGAGGCCTGAGTCCCAGCAGTGGGAACCTTAAAAAAGGCTGACTATGCTTTTTATTTTATGCTAAGGTCGACTGGTAGAAAATGCCTAATGCATTAATTAAATCCACCTTTTTACAGTGTTTCTTACTAGCATAAAGTTTTAATGAAGAAATTGGAATGCATAGAGACCTAACGTAAGGTTCACAGGTTTTTTTAAGGTTTGAAATCAACTAATGACTTCTCTCGCTCTAGGGTGGGGCGAGAGGGCGTGTCAGACTTTTACTGACTAAAACCAGAGCTATGTTCCTTCAGTTATCTTTCCGACCACGAGTTTCCCTTCCATACTTTTCGCCATGGCGCTAGCAGGCATCGGCCCTGCTGTCGATTATGGCGTGCCCATGAATAAACACTAACGCTCTCTCGCTCCACCCAGAACGGGAGAAGTTATTTGACTATTATATTCAATAATCAAAAATGGAGGGGGGGGGGGGGGGTGAATTTGCATTACTCGACGTCTATCTAACGTACTAAAGTTTTACGGTAATTTCTTAAAATATATTATATACTCTAGTTTAACCAAACAAAACAGCTATTTCATTACATAGAAAAGTGAAATTAAAGATCGTTATCATTGAATAATTCTGTTCGTTTTGCAAACTACTTCTTATAATGAGGGGTTATTGACCTGCTGTAGTACCAATAAGTCTAAATATGGTATCAAGTAGTGTTGCTGACAAAACGAGCCTTTTCTTAAGTAAAAGTAAGGTGATCGAGGTGACAGGGTTTTTTTTGAGGTGATCGACCTCTTTCGAAGTTTCGAGGCGCTCTTGCGCGCATACCTAAGCATAACGCTCGTCAGTTGTCATGTCCGAAAATGATCCCTAAGACCTGATTATTTGACCTGATTATTTTACTTGATCAGTTTTTTTACACTGTGTAACTCGGTAAAAGTTATTCTGCCATATAAATTATCAAAAATGGGGGGTGGGCGTAGGAGGGCAAAAAATTACTTACGATTTATTCTTAAACATACAAAATATACACCAAAATTTTCATAAAAATCGGTCCATTCTACGTAGAGTCGTAGATGCTTCATTGCATCTTTGTCGCATTGTCGTATTTCACATATTCGCCTTCTTCCTAAGGGCCTTTCCACAGTATTAAAGGTCTACAGGCTGCGTCTGACTCGCGTGCGTATCGCGTCTGTATCGCTACAAACGCGCATCGATGGCGCGGTTAAAAAACGTGGTGTGCACAGGCCTTTAGAAACTTATTCTACCAAACTTTTTAAACTACTGGGACTAACTACACTGGGAAAAATAACTGATCTATTCAGTATTTGCCAAAAAATAATTTACAAATCCAATATGACTTCTGTAAAATATTGAAAAGACTTGAGAACACGCATGCATGTATCTGACACGAAAATTTGATGCCTACACGCATAGACTTTGCCGTATCTAACCTTTTTTTCTAAGGTGGGAAATCATCCAATGACTTCTTTCGCTCTGGGAGGGAGCGAGAGGTCGTGTCAGGCTTTTACTGGCTAAAACCACACCTGTATCCTTCAGATGCCCTTTGTGTTCTAGAACCATGGGTTTCCTTTTCAGACATTCCGCGTGGCCCTAGAGGGTATCGGCATTGCTGCCATCTTTTTGAGGCGCATGAGATACTACGCGCATTCGACAACTGGGTCTCGGTCAGACTTTTACTGACTAAAACCACAGCTATGTTCCTTCTCTGTCTTGCGTTGCGGGCTTTCTCTCTTCCCCTTCGGACTACCCATGGCTCCAGTAGGCTTCGGTTCTTCTGGACCCTAACGGTTTGCTGACATCTCTTTAAGAACGGTCGTGTAACACTCCGCGTCGTCGACGACTGGCTCGGTCCGGATGGTTACCGGACAGCCGGACGCCGTATCTGACCTTGACAGTACGGTTATAGTCACAAACCATTGATAAAATATGTAGTAACAGCGCTTACTTACGGCCTTTTTGTCACGGGTAGTTACACTAAGCGGTTGTTACTATGCCATTATGTCTGTTAATTCTTATGTAAATGCTGCACAGTTTTCGTTGTTACTGTAACTGGGTTGATAATTGTTTATGTTGCTGGTAAAGTTGAGTAGCTGTTGTTGGTTTTTGTTTTTAGGAGATAAAGGGATTTCCTTCTCTGTAACTTGAATTTGGAGTTGGAAAATTAATATTTTTAAAACGGTGGTTAACTTTTAAGCTCGGCGGTGCTGGAAGGTTATTCTGGTCGTTGGAAGTTCTGACTCTAGGGCAGACTAGAACTAAGATGCTAAGTGAGGGTGCTACTTTGGAAACCGTTTAATCCTGAAATTTTGCTGCCCATCTAGCCCTGGAGATCTCCAGCTAGACAAAAACTGGATAAACAAATGCACTTTACAAAACTATGTGCCTGAAGAGTGATAATTTTTCTTCACATAGGTATTTTCTAGTGAGATTTGTCTCATTATAAGCTAGTTTAGAAAAACCTATACCAAGATGCAGTTAAAAATACGAAAACATTATTTATTTGATTACGTTTCGTCCTATTGTGGGACTAACATCTCGCAAAAAGGCTAAAAGATCTGATGTCTTATTTCTTAAAATAAAGACCATTAAAAACCATAATTTTAGTCAAACAAAACACTGCATTTTAGACTTTAGCATCTGTTTGAAGACGTGACTTGTTTAAAAAAATAAAACGTGAAGAAGACCCCACCTTAAATTTATTTTAGAGAATGATGCCATTCGGTGATTCTTTGTGTGTTTACGCTAGTTTTTTAGCGCGGTTTTGTCTGGTATTTAGGACAAAAAATAAATGTTTTTAGAGCCTTAGTTTGTCCTCTAGATGGTACTAGGTATAATCGTTTATTTTGCGTGGGTGTTTAATTGTTACTTTATAAATTGGTTATTACTGGCATATTTTTAGTATGCGTTTTCCGGTAAGTACTGAGTTAAATTCAAAAAATCCCTACAGATGATTGTAAAAGACGTTCAATTTAAATTTTATGAATACCTAATTCTAGGGTTTTTTTTAGGTGGGAAAGTCATCTAATGACAAATCCCGCTCACGGGCGGAGCGCGAGATAGTGTCAGACTTTTACTGACTAAAAACCTATTCCGTTCTTGCGTTGCCTTCGTCCCAGGGCCCCGGGAATTTTAGGGGATAAAGAAATAACCCCTTTGCCAATATTTCAACTCCAGAATAAGAAAAACTGAAGTCTAAAGATTATTTAGGGCGATATAAATTTAGTCCTGTATCTAGAGAACAGAGGCCTAATCACGAGCTATTAACGCGATTCTTTTGACGACCTAAACTGAACTGTTAAAGGGATGGAGCTATAAAGGGTATATAGATACATCTCTCTTTTTCGCTCGCATGCTTGATATTTTACCACCTCATGGCAAGGTCTTTTCTCTTCTAGAAATGTGTTTAGCGCATAAAAATTTTAACAAATGTAGGGGTTTTAATAGTATATTTTCCAAAATTTTCACGATGCGTCAAAATTGGAGTCCAGGTCCAGTCGAAATCAGAGCGCGTGCCCGAGAGAGAATCGTTTTTTTCTTATTTTTAGGAGAGAGCGGGGTCGCAGGTGCATGGCACGGGCAGTAAGACGCTACCATTAGGTTGGTGACAATGTGTTGCCAACCTAACAACGATGATAAGGAATGGCCATACTACATAAATAGTTTTTATTTGAAGTATTTTCAGTTGCGTCATGTAAACCGTCTATTGCTACGCATAATCATTTTCATAGAACTGCTTCAAATTAAAGATTTCCATAACAAAAAGTATGATAAAACCATACACAAACTTAATAGAGGTGGGATCAAAGTCAACCAATTTTTTTTCTTATCGATTCTAAGAAACGTTTAAATAGACTTTTTAGGTCACGTTTTTAAATTCTGATACTTAATTAAAAAGGCATATCGAAACACGATGCCGTAACTCAAAATATCTTGTAATTAAACCACGAAATCCTTTTTTTTGTAAACATATTTCGTTACGTGCATATTTTTTGCCAACTATATTAGGCTCGGTATCCAGTTTACCCAGATGCAGCTGAATATCAGTGTTTTACAAGAAGTGAATGTTTATAGCACCTGGAAGAACACGTGACAGTTTCTGACAGCTAAATATTATTGGTCTATGCCGTCTTCTTCTTCTTATTGAGGCGATGGTAGACTCCTTAGATTGTTTCGGGCACGCCAAGTCCTTTGAGGAGTGACTGGAAAGATGTCATGGCGTTCTCATCTTCCGCATGACGCAGGTCCACACCGGACAAGGTAAGTTCGGGAGGTTCTTGCACCTGATTCATGCGGAAGAAATGCCCAGGTTTCACCATGAGCATATGGTAGAGTTGTGCCACGCTTGGGCGGAGCACCGCCGTGTCAAAGTGGGGGCGATTAGCGGCGGCGACGATCGGCGGTAGATCTTTGACAGTCGCTACAGGTAGACGCCAGAAAGTCTGACCAAGCTCTTCTAGTCTGTCCAAGCAGTATCTTGTTGCCCTGGACCTGGGTTCTGAAGGTCTGATAGGCAGTTGCTCCATGTGAAACACGGGTATTCAGCCAGTTAGACTGGTGGCTGTTGGGGTCAGCGCGTTGGGAAAAGGTGGTAGACATAGTAGCGACAAGAAACATGTAACCGAGTTATTTGTAATTACATAACATGATTGAAAAGAGTGTCCATGGAGTGTCTTACACATTTTTCTCCATAGAGATCTACGCTTTGGAATGTGCAATTAGCATCATTTTTCTGAGTGACTGACTTCTTAACAATTCAAAAGTGCCTGAAAATGTTTATTGGAAATAAATGCTTTGAATCTTAGAAGGGAAATGATGGTTTCTTCAATCAAAATAAATCCTTATCATCATCATTTCAACCGATAGACGTCCACTGCTGAACATAGGCCTCCCCCAAATGTCGCCACAATGAACATTCCTGTGTCAAACCTTCACCAGGTCATCGGTTCACCTTGTAGGGGGCCTTATAACACTGCGTCTTCCGGTACGCGGCCACCACTCCAAAACCTTTCGGCCCTAACGGCCATCTGTTCTGCGAGCAATGTGCCCTGCCCATTGCCATTTAAGTTTGGCGATTCTTCGTGCTATGTCGGCAACCTTGGTTCTCCTGCGGATATCTTCATTTCTGATTCGATCACGCAAGGAAACTCCAAGCATAGCCCTTAATAAATGTTGGTTTAAAATATAGAATAGGTAGTAAGTAGGTGCATTAACAAAGACTCACAAATAATTCGTCACTTTTTACGTAAATCTTTGTTCGTGAGCGTTCCGAATAGAAGTTTTTGTATCCATCCATTGAGCAACAAGTTTATGTATCGAATAACTTTATCTTTTTACTTACAGTTTCAAAATCTTCCGGTCTTTTGTTGGGTACTCGTTGCGACAGAGCTCGTCTGTCAGTTGGATGAATTATTTCAAGTCTGGTAACTCTTGAGGATCCGTTTGACAGATCACGTTTAGAAGCAGAAATGGTGAAATTGTTTCTTTGTCCTGTAATGTTGTTCGATAATATCGGAATATTTGGTTGTGAGAATATTTTAGAAGACTCTTATCTACTTTGAAAGGTCAATTTAACAGGTTTGCAGTCCACGTGCCTCAAAGAGGTGTCAGTAAATTTGTAGGGGGCCAGTAAGGGCTGACACCAGGGCTTTAACTGTTCGAAGGAGTTACAGCAGGCTTCGGAATAAAGGGCAACTGAAGAAACACTACGCCGGTCGCCGATATAACCCGAAGAAACGCTAAGCTAAAGTGGCAGTGGGCAGGGCACATTGCTCGTAGAACGTATGGTCGATGGGGTCGAAAGGCTCTAGAGTGGCGAAAGGTCAAGGCTCAAGGTGGACCGACGACCTGGTGAGAGTCGCGGGAATGCGGAGGATGCGAGACGCACAGGATCGGTCGTTATGGCGACGCTTGGGGGAGGCATATGTCCAACAGTGGACGTCCTTCGTGTGAAGTGATGATAAAGAAACACTATGGCTTTATTAAGAGTCTAACACTTCCTTTCACTTCACCCAGAGCGGTACAAGATATTTGATAAATTAATTATTGAATTAAAAAAAAACAATACGTAACACAAATTAACATTCTTAGCTTTTTGTGCTGTGTGTTCAAACATGGTGAATTCTTTTGTCTTTCTTTTTTTTTTAATGATGCATTCACGCGGTGGCCGATTGGTAACGGTCCCGACTTACCTGTTGTAGGTTGCGGGTTCAAACCCAGCCAGGCGCATTACTTTGTGTAATTTATTTCATCACCACTGCTCTCAAAACATCGTGAGGAAACCGGCATGTCCTAGAACTAAAAATTCGAAGACATGTGACATCCACCAACTCGCACTGGGCCCGCGTGGTGGATTACAGTCCATACCCTCTCCTAAAGAGGAGGCCTGAGTCCCAGCAGTGGGAACATTATAAGGCTGATTATACTATGCTATTATGCTATGATGCGTTCACAAACATATACAAGCCACCCAACTCAGAACATCTGACATACTAATATTTGTTCCGTCCGGGAATTGAAGCCTTGACATACCGTGTTTAACCACAGCGCACACAGTTGTACTTAGTACACAACCATACCTAGCCAAAGGAAATACTTTCTACATACATACAAGAACTTTACATATCACATAGAGATGCATGGCCAAGTGAAAGTACCAAGTTAGCCCTACAGGTTGAGAGGAAAGTATGAGTGTTTTGTGACGCATTATTGACCAAGCCTGTTTGTTCAAAATGATATTGTGAAGGTGTTTTTACTTGGTTGATAATGTAGATTTGTGAAGAAAATAATTTAGTAGGTTAAAGCATTTTGTACAAGCAAACAGGAGCGGTCGTTGTGGCGACACTTAGGGGGAAGCCTATGTCTAACAGTAGATGTTTTTCGGCTGAAATTATAATGTTAATGAGAATGTTTACAAACAACACAAGAATAAAGATATTAGAGAACTACAACAGAGTTTCAGAAGTATTTATAATGAATGCTGATATTAAAATATGGAACCTACCAGCCCCTCTAGCCAAGTTACAATCGTATCGTTCGCGTCGAACGCCTCGAGTAGGTCACGCCTCCGATTTCTTTGTTCTGACGTCATCTCAATGCTCAGTCACGTGGTCAGAACAAAGGAATCGGAGGCGTGGCCTACTCGAGGCGTTTGATACGAATGACACGATCGTAATTTGACTAGGGGGGCTGGATTCTCCCGAAAGATCAAAAAAGATCGTGAGGAAACGGCATGTTTCAGAACAATAAATTCAAAGCTATGTGACAGCTTTCCTAGCCCGTACTGAACCCGTGTGGTCGATCCATTACGGCCTACTGCTTTTCACATAGAGGAGGCCTGTGTTCCAGTAGCGGAAATATTATAGAAAGAAAAAGCCTTCCAAAACGTATTGTTTCTCAAAGATTTTTTACTTCTTCTATAATAAAACCATATATTAACCGATTGCGTCTGCAAAAAGGTGATAACGTCATTTTCACGGTTGGCGGTGCACGAGAGTGATGCCAATGGACTATCTTGTGCATGCGCGGCTGATACAACTCTATGATTAGCGTTGAATATGGTTTAAGTTACGAAAGGCAAGCAGAAGTGTTCACAGACAATTTTTTATTTTTTTTAATCTTTTTCCTGGCAGTTTTGGTACTGGCAGCAGTTTCTGTTTTTAAGAGCTTGTCATACAATAGAACTAAATCCAAGATACTAGAGGTGCTTCTTCCTGTCAAAGTCCTAGTAAATTGTAAAAATGTTTTTTGTTTTAGTAAAATATTTCTAGATTCTATTTTCATTCTGAAAATTGCTAGCAGTTTTGTAAGTAAGCCTTTAAAACGACAGAAACATGTACACATAACACATATAACATGAACATGTAACATGTGTGTGTGTGCATGTGTGTGTGTGTGTGTGTTTCATGTGTGTATCGATTCACTATGTCACTAGCAAAGTATGTTGAAAACCTCAGATACATTAGGAAACAAAATGTCCCCCAACTTGGACTGCGATGTTGTCCAGTGTCTCGCAACTTGTCCCCTGGTGGGGTGGGGTGGAAATGAAGTGGACTGTATCATATAAGTATTGGTATATTGCCGTTAACCATTGCTGTCAAAAATACAACGATCCCGGACAAACAGTAATTATTAAATTAGGTTCGAGAGGTTTCTGTGGAAGCAAGTGTCTGCGGTTCGCCGGACAGCCGTATCGCCGCCCGCGTCTCCGTTCACCGCTGCCGATGACGTATATGTGCACGCCGCCTGCACGTGCAGACCGCGTCATCGATCTATTGGGTTTGATTCCCAACATCCCCCAACATTTTACAACGCATTTACGTGACGTGGGAAATGCGTTATGTGGGTTTGGCAAATTTAGTCCTCTAGTGTATCTAAACCTTTATGTTAGGGTTTTCCCAACCATTTCATGCACCTAAAGTCCGCTTTGAAACTAGGTATTTACTAGTCTATACATTGGCATGCAGTTCACTAGTTTCTTATCTACTGCAAACAAGTTCTCGATATTATATAGGGCGAATACCATATGACTTCCGCATCTCAAACAGGTTTGAATAAGAACTCATGATATTGGCTGATGCAATATTAAATGCAGGGACTATATCGCTTCAGGTATTTACGATATTTTTAGGGTTCCGTACTTCAAAAGGAAAAAACGGAACCCTTATAGCATCACTTTGTTGTCCGTCTGTCTGTCAACACCATTTATCTTGAGAACGCGTAGTGGTATCAAGTTGAAATTAAAACCATATACTCAAGTCAGCGATCCCTTGACGCTGTAAAAAAAATCAAACTTCTAAGTTAACGAAAAATAAGATACGGACGTTTATGACGCAAAAAACGTATATTTCGACACTCTCAAGGAAATCAAAATTCATAGGGCACTTCCCGTTGACCCATAATCCTGAAATTTGGCATGAAGCAAGGTCTGATAGCTCAAGTATAGGGAAAAATTAGAAAACTGTAAATTTATAGTTATGTCAAAAAAAAATTGCGATTCGAAAAAATCTTCGTAACTCAATTCGGGAATTGAACTGTTTTCATAGGTAAGTTTGTACGGAACCCTCAGTGCGCGAGTCCGACTCGCACTTGCCCGGTTTTTTTTAGGATTGCTGGTATCAGTCTAATTGGTCTTTACCTATGAAATTGCCATTTTTTAAAACGGTTTGCTTTGAAGTGTTATATCTTTAGATTGACTTTACTCACTGTAAGTAATGATTTCTTCATATACTTATTCTGACATTTAAGTGAAAGTCCGAATAAGTAAACCATATTTTATTTATCAGGGTTTTCCTCCGCTACATCGCTTACCTTGGACCAAACACACACGCACGTAGATCAATGCGCACGCGATTACATATGAAATACTGTGTGAACAGATGCTACGTGAGTTGCAGCATCTCATTTGAACTCATTCTGACAGACTTATTTGTGAGATAAAAGTGTTATTCATTCACGCTTTGACTTACTTAATAGTCAGTGATAATTAGTTGTTGGCGATGATACTAATGAATTATTTATAGTCAGTATTATTACATAGTATAAAGCATATGGCTCTGAAACGTGGTCGCTTACAATAGGCCTTATCAGAAGGCTTAAAGTCACCCAAAGGGCAATGGAAAGTGCTTTGCTAGGAGTTTCCTTACGTGATCGCATCAGAAATGAAGATACTTGCAGGAGAACCAAGGTTACCGATATAGCTCGAAGAATTGCCAAGCTTAAGTGGCAGTGGGCAGGGCACATTGCTCGCAGAACAGATGGTTGATGGGGGAAAGGTTCTGGAGTGGCTATCACGTACCGGAAGACATCACAATCATTTGAGCCGAAAGACGTCCACTGTTATACATAGGCCTCCCCCAAGTTCACCATAACGACCGGTCCTGTGCGTCTGGCATCCATCGGATTTCCACGACCCTCACCAGGTCATCGGTCCACCTTATAGTAGGCCTTCCAGAGCTGCGTCTTCCGGTATGTGGGCCAGAACCTTTTGGTACCATCGACCATCTGTTCTGCGGGTAATGTGCCCTGCCTACTGTAAAATTACTGCAATTTCTTACGTAAAACGTAAATTTAGTTTGTTGTTTAACAAATATTAGCAAAGTGTTTACGGAAATAAGTTATTAACAAAGCGTTTTAAAAAAAAAGATTAATAAAATTCATATTTGAATGTTGTTATTATTTCAAATTGATATGATTTTAATTACAATGTTCATCTGTGTTTTAATTGCTTGAGATTGTTGTTTTATTGTTAACTCTATTTATTTTCTGCATAACTTTATTCAAATGTTATTAGTTTACGTAAACAGTAAACAATTATGCATGTCTACAAATTGTGTTTTTTTACAATGATTTTTATAAGCGTTTGTTTAATTGAATGTGCTTATTTTAGGCACTACTAACTAGTTCGAATTGAATGAGTCTTGTAGTATTGGATAGCACATTTATCAGTTATTAGGTTTTGCCCGCAGCATCGCCCGCTTTCTATCGGTAAAAAACTTTAGCAATCGGACTAGTACTTTCAGAGATTACATCCTAAAAAACAAAAAAAAAAAATTACCTTTTTATAATATATATGTAGATTCAACTACGAACCATATTCGTATTCGCCAAGTCCGTTCCATCATCGGACCACTAGACGTACGGCGTTGCGTCACTGGTACAAGGTGGACATCCCACTCATACGTACAAAGCGTTTTGGGAACACATTTATTATGCGTACAGCTTAGGAGTGGAATTCCCTGCCGGAGTCTATGTTTCTTGATAGCTACAAGTCAAGGGTGAATAGGTTACTTCTACGCAAGTGTGCTCCATCGTCGGCCACATAATCGCTTACCATCAGCCCCCCTAGCCAAGTTACAACCGTTTCGTTTCGATTCTCTTTTCGTTGATCGCCTCGAGTCAGCCACGCCTCCGATTCCTTTGTTCTGACGTCATCTGAACGCTCAGTCACGTAGTCAGAACAAAGGAATAGAAAGCGTGGCCGACTCGAGGCGATCAACGAAAAGAGAATCGAAACGAAACGGTTGTAACTTGGCTAGGGGAGCTGGTGAGGTAGTGGAGCGAGCGCGTGCTTATACATAATAAAAAAAATCCTGCTATTTAATGTGTTGAGATATTTCATATTTTGCCTTCAAGACGAACCAAAAGACCTAGTGTTATTAAGAAAATATTCTACTCTGAGTCACAGGTTAAAGTTCTTCTCATACGAATTCCTCAAGATCATCAAACTTTCTATCTATGTCAACTTAAGGATTCACTGTATCTCTTTATATTCAAAAGGTGTAAACATTGACAATGGGGTTATTGCCTTTTGGCACAGTCATTGAATATTTATGGACGACTTTTACTATCTGTAGAATAGAAAACTTTGTGTCACTTTTAAGGAATTTTGGGGACATTGTGACATTTTTCATTTTGGCTGGCCTGTTGGTCTAAGCTCTGCTTAGCTTGGGACTAGCCGGCGTTGTGTGATAGTTGTGTTATATTATTATCATTATATTATTTTTTGATACTTTTTTTATCTCTTTGTCCCACAATAGGATTTCCTTTTGTATCGCGGATTTATTCATAAACATGTAAGCACAAAGACACGTAGACCCGGAACAACTATCTGCAAGCCACATCAATAATTGATCCGGGCAGGAATTGAATCAGCGATACGCAGGGCACCAACCAATTGAGAACTTCTGTGCCGACAGTGCGGGGCTGATTGGATCTTTGTTATGTATTTTTTCTGGGAGGCATAGAATTCGCTTACTACAAAAAGTACCCTCTACTTTTTCACTCGCATATCGTCAACATTGAGCATGGTTTAAAAGCTTGTTCCTTCATCTAACGCAATCCAACGCGATGTTTGACGAAAAGGCAACGCGAAAAAAGATAGATAACGCCTGAAAACTCTGTTAGCATTCGGTAATTCCGTGATTTATACGAATATTTTACAAAACTTGTTTCAGAAAATACGTGTTTTTTTTAAATCCTTAAAAGTTTTTGAAAAAATTGTCGTCATTCGATTGTTAAACTTTTTGACTTTTTAAAATTTTGAGTAAATAATGAAGTGTCTAAGTTCATGCAAAATAGCAAATTTTCAGAGGCCTTTATTGGATTAGTTTTACACAAATTTATAAATTGATTTCAATAGAAGACTAGATAATATCCATAAGATACTGTGTTTCCAAAATATCTAATGGTCGGTTGTATAAAAAACAGTGAAAATGTATGTCGCTTTGCATCCCCTTAAAACTCTATGTTTTTAGCTGTATACAGTTATTTTTAAATAGAATAAGTAAACAAATTAAACGTACGTTTTTCTAATGAATGTTTTTTTTTGTTTCAGGTAATAAAACGAGGTTTTAAGTTAACGAATTACAACGTGAAGATGTAATCTAAGAAATGCGCTGTTATACTACATGATACGTACCGGTCTACCATTTTTATTTGAAGTGGGAAATCAACAAATAACTTTGGGAGAAACGAGACAGGGAGTGTCAGAGTTTTACTAACTGAAACCCACTTGCCCAAAACTGGTGAAGTGCGAGTCGGACTCTCGCACTGTGGGTTCTATGCAAACTTACCTATATAAATAGTTCGATTCCTGAATCGAGTCTTGATTTGAGATTTTTCCAAATGTTATAAAAGTGTTTACGTAACTACAAATTTATAGTTTTATATCTTTTTCTTGTACTTGTACTATGAGGCTCCTTTATGCCAAATTTTAGGAGTCTAGGTCAACGGAAAGTACCCTATATAAGGTTAAGATTTAGACGAGTATGATGAACTATTATAAGCATCTGAACGGAACACAATGGCCTCATCTATAGATAGCGTTGACTTACAAGTTTGATTTTTTCACTACTTTTTGGGGTAGCAGAATTAATATTAAATACTCAAGTATTTAATATTAATTTCAGTTTCACACCTCCATGCATTTGGATAGACAGACACATGAGAAGACAGACAGCAAAGTGATCCTATAATGGTTCCGTTTTTGTCAACTTAGGTACGGTACCCTAAAAAAGGTTGGAAACCACAAAACTGGACCAACCCAAACTAATTAACGTTTTTGTCCTCACCAAATTAACCGGCCACACAACCCAACACGGATAACATATTATCTCGAAATATCTCGTCATAAGAGTGCAATGTACAAACCATTCCGCATAGCAGCCTTGTATCGAGACCTGAGGTCGCTTGGCCTTGGTAATTGATGCTCTAGAACATTCTACGTGTGATACGAAGGGAAAGGCTTATTGTTACGTGTTGAAGAGCTGGGGCCTTACCACGACTTCTTAAAATGTAAAGCCTGCGATGGAAGGAGGGATGGAGCTATATACACCCTATAAAGCTCCATTTATTTATTTATTTATTTATTGGCACACCAACAGCATTACATACATGATTTTTAGCGAAAAATAATATTAAAACGTATTATCTGGTATGCATGCCCATTATAGGTATGCACAGCTTAAACCATTAAATTATTACCACAAAAATTAAACATACAAAATGGAAAAAAACATACAATTATAAAAATAAAATAAAAGTAGTAAGTAGACAAAAAATAAAATAAAATGAATAAAATGAATCCCATCCCTTTAACAGTACAGTTTAGATCGTAAAAGGATCAGATATGAAACTGAAATTAATATTAAATACTCAAGTCTGTTACCCCAAACAGTAGTGAACAAATCAAACTTCTGAGTTAACGAAAAAAAAATGATACGGCCCTTTATGTCGCAAAAAATACGTATTTCGACAGTTTCAAGGAAATCAAAATTCATAGGGCACTTCCCGTTGACCTAGAATCCCGAAATTTGGCATGAAGCAAGGTCTCATAGCACAAGTATAGGGAAAAATCTGAAAACTGTAAATTTGTAGTTATAGCTTAAAAAAAAAAAACTTTTTTGCGATTCAGAAAAATTATCGTAATTCGGCGGCAATTGAACTGTTTTCATAGGTAAGTTTATACGGAACCTTCATTGCGTAAGTCCGACTCGCACTTGCCCGGTTTTTTAATTTAAACGTTGCCCCACATTAGGAATGACTCCTATGTCTTGGGTGCGGTCACAAACAATATACAAAACACCTAGACACGGAACAACTATCTGCAAGCTTTACAAATATTTGTTCCGTACGGGGATCGAACCTGCGACCCGTAGTGCAGGAGGCGATCGCTCAACCATTGTGCCACTCGTGCCGTCAAAGGTTTCAGCAACGATACCATTTTTTATACACAAAACACTCAACTGGAACAACTATCCATAGCAGTAATGCTAGCGAAGGAGGAGGCTGCATGCGTGAGGGAACGAAGGTTCTCACGCCCCAGCCGCTGAAGTTCCGACCCCGACTACCAGCCACGGTAGACGCGGGCTTGCGGCCGTCCGTTAATTAACCAGACCGAGCTCAGTCGTTAACGGCGCGTAGTTATCCCCGCGTTCCGCAAAGAGATGTTTTAGTCAGTAAAAGTCTAACACGAGAGAGTGAGAGAATTCATTCGATGATTTCCACTATTAAAAAAAACCCACCATTTATTTCCTCTCAAAAAAACTCTTATATCAAGCGTGAAACTTCAGAAAGTCCAATGCTGTCATTGAGATATCCCACCAAATAGCTCCACAGTTTAACTCCACATAGCTCCACATAGCTCCGAATAGCTCCACATAGCTCCACATACCGATATTCTTGCTGGGTAAAGGAAACACTTAAATACAAAATGTTCCACATATTTGCGGTATCGGCAACATTACTCTTTCAATTCCTCCTATGACACCATTGCGTACCAATTGGATTCTGTTCACTATATTACATTTATAATATAGTGAACAAAATCCAATTGGATGCATGCAAGATGTCAGATAATGGATGTATGATCAATAGATAATGCTGGTTAAATCCTTATCCTTATATTCTTTATAAATATTATTATTCTTCTGTACGTGTGTTTGTTATCTAACTTCTCCTAAACGGCTTCACCGATATGGATGAAACTTTGGGTGTATATTTGAGTGGGTCCCTGAACGGTTTAAAACTACAATTGGTGGCGCAGAATTCGAGCCAGCTGTCCAGCGTTCCTGGTGTCGGAGTTCTTAAAGCCGAGGGTCGTGACCTCCCTTCATCACTTTTACTTTTATGATATTTCTCCATCTGAATCTGTCTCTGGCAGTGTGAAGGGCATGGTATACTGTAGAGTCAAGAGCAGTGCGGATCTGGTCATTTTCGACGTCTTTTTTACCGACCACGATGAACGTTTTCAAAGAAAGACTTTACTTACACATTTTACGAAATACAATACTACACAATAATAAAAGATAGACCGTATCATCCAACAGCTCATTCTCATCGAGCCTATTGTTCGCTGAATCAATTCCTCACGTTTTAGTTACGGTGCGGTGTGACAGGCGGCTGCTAATGTCCACGTTAGGCAGGTGCGCACGCGCCGATCAACGGGACAATTGACGATCATCATTACTGTTTTATACAGAGATAGATATGGGTAAAGCTGTGTGGGTAGTTGAGTGAGGAATGGAAAATGAACGAGGATGTGTAACGCAGTAAAATTGTGCTAGGGATTAGCAGAAAATTATATAGATAAGATGGAAGGTTACGAAAGTTTATGTAAGCATAGCATAGTCGGCCATTTAATGTTCCCACTGTTGGGACTCAGGCCTCCTCTCTAGGAGGGAATGGGCTGTAATCCACCACGCGGGCCCAGTGCGGGTTGGTGGATGTCACATGTCTTCGAATTTTGGTTCTAGGACATGCCGGTTTTCTCACGATGTTTTCCTTCACCGTTTTGAGAGCAGTGGTGATGAGATAAATTACACAAAGTAATGCGCCTGGGCTGGGTTTGAACCCGCGACCTACAACTCGTAAGTCGGGGCCGTTACCACTCGGCCACCACTGCTCCCGAAAGTTTATGTAAGCAAGAAAGAAAATATGTTATTTGGCACACCATGATTCATTAATCAACAAATAATTGATTTACAAACTAAAATTAAACATAAAAAAATAAGGAGAAATAATATTAACAATAACAATATGCCTCACGGCTGCGCCAAATAGGTACAACTACGTAGCAGTTGCCTGACGCTGGTTTTCAACTGAACCTTAGAGTGTAGGTACGGATGAAAATCAGTTTTTTTTTTATAAGGAAAATAAATAAATATAAATAGATGTTTAGTGTTATATGTGTAGGTATGTAATAAGAGTAAATATCACCAACTTCAATAAAGCTTTCTAGTAGGTGGAGGTTAAGACTAGCTATCTCACGCGATTTTACCAATGTTTTTGGCTACTGCTCCGCTCCTATTAATCGTTGCTTGATATTATAAAGCCTAAAGCATAGCCCGGTTACGTGACGGTTGACAAGCTAAACAAGTGTATAGCCTGTCAACCGTCAAAAAGCCACCACTGCATAGGGTGTAAATATCGTGTTCAATAATATTATGTAAGTACACCCCTGCCGAGGATTGCAGTGGATAGGAACTATTGTAATAATGGTGGTAAGAATAATAACATTGAGGTATCTTCTCCATTTTTTTCTTTAAATTTTTTTAATCAAAATTCATGAGTGGAATTCCCTGCCGGAGTCTTTGTTTATTTCCAGGCAAGCGTGCTCCGTCTTCGGCCACATCATCGCTTCCCATCGGGTGAGATGGTGGTCAAACGAGAGCCTTATATCTAAAAAAAATATATACCATGGAAACAAGATATGATTTCTTGAGTCTACAAACAGCTAGCAAAACCATCGCTCATCTCATCTCATTTCTCCACGCTACCTTTCTTCACAACGTACACATTTCTGCGTGAAATTACCAACATTATTACCTTATACTGTGCAAAGAATGTCTCCATCGCCTTCGGCATTCATCCGTGCTGGTGCAGATTGTTTTAGAAAACCTGCTGATGGGCTTTTAATGGTTTTAGAGAGTAATACTGAACGGTATGTGGTATGTAATGGTTGGGTATCGAATGGAATCAATGTCAAGTTGCATTTGATTTATATATTTACAATGAGAAAGAAGGAATGAAAAACATTTTATTTGCGGGAAAAGACGCAATCCTTCCGTGTCGGAGTTTGTGTTTCCTGATAGCTATAACCTAGGCATCTTTAAGTCAAGAGTGAAAAGGTTACTTCTAGGCAAGCGTGCTCCATCGTCGGCCACATCATCGCTTACCATCAGGTGAGATAGTGGTCAAACGCGACACTCTTATTTTCCAAATTTTGAACATACGATATAACAAGAACAATAAAAACACTAAACTAATTAAAATTACATAATATATACACAATAACTCCTATCTTTAGCGAGATTCTTGATAACAAAAAATATAAAAATCTCTTTTCATCGTTCTGTGCAAGTTTAACAAGATATGTCCGGGTTCTGAGTTCCACAATCCGGTTTTTTTATGCTTCTTGTCCTGTTTGCTAGATCTGAGAGCCCTGACTCAAATCTATGCTGATTTCAGCCAAGGTTTTGAGCTTTGGTCATCATCCAATTTTTTCAAGATCAGTATAACGTGCTTTTCCTTTCAATACTATTCTCGAAAACCTTTAAAAAAGCTGGTAACCAATGAATACAGGCGTTTATAAGTTAAGGGACATAACCAAAGTCCCTTTACACTACAAATAACACGAATAAGATCAGACCAGTCTCGTGACCTCGCCGCGGCCTTACTTTCATCTGAGTATAACTGGGTTTCCTGTATTTACTGCACACCTACGAATGCCTTGTTAGAACCATATTGTAAAGCTGTTCGTAAAGCTTGTAAAATATCAATTTTACTATTACAAATGAGGTTTTTGGTGGGATTTTTTTCGAGTCAATACCAGTGGCTGTTTTAATTGTTAGTAAATTGATTCCTAATGGATATTGTATTATAGAATTGGTGTAGTTTTGCATCTCAAGTTTCTGCACAACTGCAAAATATGTGGAATCATTGAAACAGGCGCGATCTTGGTAAATGGAGCTGAGAGTTTTATTGTAGTGTTGACTATCTCAGCGAAGTTTGCCAAAACGCTATAAAAACATTGAAATGTGTTACATCCGTATTCTAATAGTAAACAAAGTAACTGTAATCATATGAAGACATGGCCTAAAGGGCTTGGTGTCCGAGCATTATGTGTATAAAAAATTAGTCATTGTGCTCGAGATTTAAAATCGAACGGGTTTGATTTTTAAATTGAATCATGTTTCATACTGTTCGAATTTTGAATGATTACGATTGAGAGATTTTGAGAGTGATTTGGGAAAACTAAAATCATGTATTATTTTTTTTGTTGTGTTATTATAACACCAGTTTAACTAATAATAATAAGTAATCTATCCGTGGCTACACACGGGCAAAGGATTCCCCATCTTCTTCCTAACTTCTCTGTCTTGTGCGCTCTCTCGTCAAATTTGCCTCGTCAACATGATCAAATTGCTACATCATTTTCGCCGCGATCGACTTTGATGGCGACGTCCATTCTCAGGCATCCAATGGCTGATGATCTTCGTCCAATCATTGTTATTCATAACAAATACAAGTAACTAAATAAATCACTGTTTGTTAAAATGTAATGAAATAAAAGTTTATATTTAACAATTTATATATATATACTTGCAAATATATTAAAATCCGTGAAGTCAAGTGTTGCAATAAAAATAAAAATGTAATTGCTACTCTTAAACATTGCGAGTATGATGTACCTTGACTTTTAAGATGATTATTTAGGGTTCCTTACAGGTTCTTGTCATTGTGAAACTTTTAACTTCTTTGCGCTGTTATTTGACTAGCGATGGTACATGTATTTCTTTTGTAAATCGGTTTTATATGTCAATACAAACTAGATGGAGTAAATTCAAAGGTAATATTCTCTTTATATTAATAATAATAATATTCCACAACTATCACATAACGCCGTCTAGTCTCAAGCTAAGCAGAGGTTGTGTTATAAGTACTAGACAACTGATAAACATACTTATATATTTCTAAATACATACTTATTAGATAAATTACATCCAGCCACAGAACAAATGATCGTGCTCATCACACAAACATTTGTCCTGGGTGGGAATCGAACCCACGATCTCCGCATAGCAGTCAGGGCCACTAACCACTAGACCAACAGGCCAGTCAATATTATTTTATTAATTTGTGTGGTAGAAATTTATGTTAAATTCCATAGAATTACAATGTATTAGTGTGATCATATGACAGCCATCTAGGTTAATGTGTGAGGTGGTGTCTTGAGGAAAGTAGGTATAGCACAGATTTGAGGATTGACGCAATGGCTACTTTTCAATGATGATTTCTATAAAGAATTTTTTTTTAAATGTAATCTTTGTCATGAACTTTGTATGAATCAGTCATCAAATATATTGTTTGATAAAGAAATGTAAAGTTATCTGTGTTTTTTTTTATATAATATTTTTGGCTTGGATACTAAGTCCTTTAAGCCATTTCTTCGTATAATATAGTCATTTTGTTTTCCATTAGCATGCGGACGTAACACATTCTAATGCTTTAGTATTATTTGGCAGCAATTGTCTCGAGTTAGCTTTCTTGGCAAACTTCGCAGAGGTAGTCAACACAACAATAAAATTCTCAGCTCCATTTTGATGAATGAATCCTCATATTGTCCTACTGTGCCACTTTGTATACAAAGCTACACCAATTTTAATAATTTAAACATTAGCTGAACTTCACTCAAAGAAGTCCTACCAAAAACTCAGTCACCTACGTCTTTAAAAACGCATTTGGAACCGAATTCCTACAAATTCTAAGCTGTTTAAATTACTGTCGCCTAGTGAAAACAATGAAATAAATAAACTGTTCACTCATCGGCTCGTGCTTGGTATTCTGATAAGCCAGCTGCAGAACCTCGGGGCAAGAGAAAACAACCTGTCACGATCCCAAATTCGAATCAAAACCTGTTTCGCGCTTTTCGCTTTTACTATGACCTCGATGTTTTAGGGTTGCCAGGTATTTTTTTTCCCTTGTAACGGGGAAAATTATTGGTCAGACTCACCTGTCAAATACTAAAATGGTCTCTAGTTTATTTCTGGGGTAAATTAGGAAAACTCAACAATGTCATAAAGGCCACTCGTAACCTGAACGTCATTGTAGTTTTTAATCAAAAGCGTATTTTACGCACTAGCTTGTTCATTCGATATGTTTATGATCAGTATTCATCATTAAAAAAAACATAAAACCTATAAATAGATCGTATAAAAATATAACTCTCACTTTCACATCATAAAACTTTTTTTTCTACTTTCTTTAACTAATGTAACAACCAAAATTTTGATTTCAATCATTAAGTCAATATTGATCTTTATAATTTAGTACAATTGCATCACATTATTACGGTCGTTAGATCAATATTAAGCAATTTACAATGGATAATGGCGGCGTGGGCGATCATTTGTGTAATTATTATAGCTATTATGCTAATATGGCGCCGTTATTTTGAAGGTTATTGATAATGGGATCGGGTTAGGAAAAAAAGTACACCGAGTTTAAAAGGACAGTAATTATTTGAGACCGGTAAGTATGGAGAATAATTAAGAAAATATTTTTATTATTATAAACACGTAATAATAGAATATCAAGTCAGTATTTCCTAAAGGTGGGGCATATTTTTTACTACTAACTATTCATCAAAAATAGCTTGGACAAAAAACTTATGATTATTAAATGGGATTAGTGAACGATGAGCTCATTAGCTCTTATAAATATTCCTTTATTCAATATGCTTCTAAAACGTCTTCGATAAAAACACCAAAATTCTTACAAGTCTTAATTGTCAGTGATTGTGTATTAAATTACAAAGTATAGCCTGGCAACCCTACTCGTAAGTCGACAATTGCCAACGCAGGCGCAAACTTTTTTCCCAATTCACACTTTTCAAACACTTTCGATTTTGTTGAGTTGTGAAAGAATGTTTGTTGTATTTTTTTTATTATTATTTACAAATGAAAGGTCTAAAAGATCGTGAAAGACGTCACTATTTAGAAGTTTTCTTTAGTAAACCGTTAGTGTTACAACATTTCGAAGTAACCTGTGTTAAAGATTTTGTCGAAAGTAAATTTTGCGTTGGCACTCTTTACATTCAAGTTTTGAAAACGAGTTTTTCTGTACTAGTTGACGAATTATTACTTTGTGAATGGGGCTTTCTTTTTTTTTAAAACAGCATACCAGATGTCTGAATGACATGAACTTGCTAGAGGTCAAGTCGCATCTTTTTTAGTAATCACTCTCCTTAGAAATCAGTCAAAAAACTTTCAGGGTTTTACGAAGCCACTTTTTGAGTTCAGGAGGCCAAACTCAAAAATGTTCAAATCGAACTATTTAAGACTTTACTAGTACTTTGTGACCTGTAATTTACATACTTTTAGGTTAAATATGGTGGTTTTAAATTCTGTACTAATAATGTATATTTAATATTACATTACTAATTAGCTGGCTCAGCAAACGTTGTGTTATTAAAATTATCAAAGAAAAAAATGGGGGGTTGGAGTAGGAAATTGCAAAAAAATTGCTCTTTTGGGTTAGGCATTGTTCACTCACCGTCATAATCATTTCAGTCGAAAGACGTCCACTGTTGGACATGGGCCTCCCTCAAGTGTTGCCATAACGACCGGTTCTATGTATCTCGCATCCATCGTTATCGGTCCATCTTGTGGGAGGCCTTCTAACGCTGTGTCCTCCGGTACCTGGTCGCCATTCCCTTTTGTCCCCATAGGCCATATATTTTGCTAGAAATGTGCCTTGTTCACTGCCACTTAAGTTTGGCGATTAAGTACCGACGTATATCTATATATAGATATCTTCATTCAAGGTAGGTAGCAAACATAAACTCCTTAGTTTTACTCGTGAACATAGACACAAACCACAGAAAGCCTGCTGTGATCCCTACATACTCCTTACATATATCAATCCCCAACTTTTAACCAACCACCACCATTTTGAATCAAGATCAAGGCTTATAAAGTACCTTGTTAGCCTGTAATCAGGCTCTATTACCTTAGTGTTGCCAGCTCAAAATGATCACGTTCGGGCATCGACATCTGATCAGCCACATTGACCCAGAATGCCGGCTTGACTATAATTTGATGTATAGTACTCTGTAATTAACTCAGCTACGTAACTGGTAACACTGTGGGCAAGTTGTGGTGTGTTTGTAGACAAAGTGGTTGATTTATGCGTGTTTTTTTATGAGGAATTTATGGTAATTGGTTGTCATTTTCTCAAGGTGTTTGTTTAGCGTTCTGTTATTGAAATGTTACTGTTTTTTATTTGTTTAGAAAATGTCAGTTATTAAAAGCAATGTTTAAACCATTACTAAAAAATAAGTTTAAATACTGCTAAAAGGACCTTAAAAATATTGACTTAATTTCATAGTTAAACAGATCCAAGGTGAAGTTTAAATCACATAAAACATTTAAGAAAAAAAAAACGCATTTACTCGTAAAACATGTTGTAAGTACGAAAATTCGCAATAATCCGAGAAAGTCGTTGAAAAAGTATGTTAAGTATACAAGAGTCATTCAAATATTTTGTCCAAGTGTAAAGTTTGACACACGGTGCCGCAGAGTGCCCGTGGGTGTACGTAAAAAAATGCAGTTTCACTCTCGACTTGGCTTACGACCTGAATACATGGAATCAACCAATATGCCTAGCCTTTTCCTATGTTGGAGTCAGTTTCCAGTCTAGATTTTATGTAATGTAATAATTTTATTTTTGTTAATAAAAAAAAGTAGGAAAAATAATTCATTCAAATTCTAACAAAACGCACAAGACATTATAAACGTAAACATGACAATGACTATGGCCATAAACAAAAAAAAAAACATATCATTAAAATGAAAAAAAAAAAGTTAAATGGCTGTCACTGATCGATTGGAAAAAAGTTCATATACTTTGTTATACTTTTTAACATTTTGTAATGAGATGATAGAATATGTGATACTGACAGTAGACTTGTTATAAATGCAAATGCTCTTTCACCGATGCCATTGGCCGCGCCTCGAAAGTGACCGAAAATTAGCAAACCACAGTAATCGATTTCGTGTACTTGACATTCACGTCGCCTTTTATAAGTAGCAGGAAAAAAAACAAGCAAAATAACCCCTATTTCTATAACAATATAGTTCAATTCTAAACCTAAAGTAGTAATTATTTGTTATGCGACTCCAAACGCATGGGTTAAGTTCGGTCTGTTTTTACCTCATTTTGAATTTCGAAGGCGTGGAAGGAATGTGATTCAATTTATAAAATTTAACGAACTTTCTTCTTTCTCTGATAGACTTTCTATATAAGAAATAAATCAATTTTCAAATCGTAAGTTTTATTTATAATTTTGTTATATAAATGATGACCTAATTAAAACTGGAGACTGGCGTAACGAGTAACATTTCTCATAACAGTATACGGTGATTATAAAATCAGTTATGACTTGGATTCATATATTTAAAGGTAGACGACCTCTATCTACCAAACCTCAAAGTTACACAATAAAATTTAATTGCATACCATCAACATTTTATTTGCAGATAAACCAACAATAGAAATCATTGTTATTGTGCAAGTAAATATATGCATTTAAATGGTTTTTTTTTGCTGTAGCAACACCAGTTCGTCTGCGTGCTAAAGTCTAAAATGGCGGCAACAAAATGCGCTAAATTGATGTTGTATATTTCAATTTGATATGACAACATGTTTAGTAACAAGATTTCGCGGTTGTTAGACCATGAACAGAAGATTATAACATGAGGCGTGTGAACGAAATTTTTAGGAATGCGAAATTTAAAAAAAAATAATATTAAATTTTTTCTACTTTCACTTGGATGTCGCTTTCTGACCACTGTGGTCTGCGGCGAGAATAGAATAAAATGTAGATTTGAATTTGGAATGCCAATGATTTCCTTTTTAATGAATTTGGAGTAACCGCTTTTTGGAATTGGCAATACCATCTCATATTTTATTTTTTCGATATTGCAACTTGATATATTGACATAGATTTTATCTAAGTAAATCTATTTAATCGTTATTTCTTTCATTAATTAACTAGATTATTATGCTTTATATCAGATTGTTGAGTGGAGATTATATCCAAAAGCGGACAGTCGTTAACAAAATTATCACTTTCGATTAAATTCCTGTACACTAGTCATTAAAATCAAAGTGAAAATAACTTTGATTGCCTCTGGTGCCTATTGGTCTCGTCTATGGTTCAGTAAAAGTTTAATGACATCTCATAGTAATAAATTACTTTTATTTAGAACATAACTTAAACGTTTATCGATGCATGTGCATAACTGGTTATTTTAATACTATGTTTGATATTTTACTTAAAATAGGTATCGCAGGTTTAGATTTTAACCTCTTGTATTAATATAGGTTTTATAAACTTTAACACCCTATTTGTACCTTATTCTTCTTTACCTAAGCACCTCCAAATTAGCCTTGTGTATTCTGAGCATTTTTGTACTCCGCATTATGACACTTTTTATTATTTATTAACACGCTTTTATTAGCTTCACTTTGTAAGAAAATCTTGGAATCTTAATTTGACCCAGTTCCCGGTCTTCGATTAGGATGAAATTTTGCACACGCTCTGAATTCTGATGACAATACATAGCTAAGAAACGTCAATACAAATCCAATATGCGGCCTCCCCAAGATGGCGGACTGGCTTGAAATTCACCCCCATGATATGGGTATCAAATGAAAATGTTTGCTGTCAGGAATATGAAAAAAATAGTCACGTGACTTAAATCTAACATGGTGGACATCCAAGATGGCTGATTGGCAATTTGATTTTGTAATTTTTAGTGCGTGCTAAAAGCGTTTTTTTTTAATTTTTTAAACTATAGTATTTTTTTTCCATAACAGCATCCTGGCAAAGGAAGCAAAGATCCTGGAAGGCAAAGATGTTTAGGTCAAATTATTTATTTATTTACAAGCACCTGTACAACGTTACGGAGGATATCCAAGGCGTTGTACAATAGAAACTCACAAACTAAAAATACTTTATGTAGAAAATCATCCAATTGCGCCTCTCGCTCTAGGGTGGTGCGCAAGGGCGTGCCTGAGTTTTACTGACTAAAACCCACTCCTAAGTTCTTCCTTTGCCTTGCGTTCCAGGGCCCAGGTATTCCTTTCAGAAGCAAGCCCATAGCCTCAATAGAGTTCGGCCCTGACATCTGACACCCCATCTGAAAACCCATGGCCCTAGATGTGGCTACAGTTCGATTAAGAGAACTAGACTCGCATTATGTTTTCATGGATCGACAAAGTTATAGCCCTTCTCTAGATGTCTTCAAAAGGAAACTTAAAGAATATAGTATGTATTAGTATGTATAATATAATTATATATTAGACTTATGTCTAATATACTTTTGGAGGTAGACGGAACAGAGAGTAAAGTCCCGCAAACCTCCGTTGAAAGGTTCTGGAGTGGCTATCACGTACCGGAAGACATCACAATCATTTGAGCCGAAAGACGTCCACTGTTATACATAGGCCTCCCCCAAGTTCACCATAACGACCGGTCCTGTGCGTCTGGCATCCATCGGATTTCCACGACCCTCACCAGGTCATCGGTCCACCTTATAGTAGGCCTTCCAGAGCTGCGTCTTCCGGTATGTGGGCCAGAACCTTTTGGTACCATCGACCATCTGTTCTGCGGGTAATGTGCCCTGCCTACTGTAAAATTACTGCAATTTCTTACGTAAAACGTAAATTTAGTTTGTTGTTTAACAAATATTAGCAAAGTGTTTACGGAAATAAGTTATTAACAAAGCGTTTTAAAAAAAAAGATTAATAAAATTCATATTTGAATGTTGTTATTATTTCAAATTGATATGATTTTAATTACAATGTTCATCTGTGTTTTAATTGCTTGAGATTGTTGTTTTATTGTTAACTCTATTTATTTTCTGCATAACTTTATTCAAATGTTATTAGTTTACGTAAACAGTAAACAATTATGCATGTCTACAAATTGTGTTTTTTTACAATGATTTTTATAAGCGTTTGTTTAATTGAATGTGCTTATTTTAGGCACTACTAACTAGTTCGAATTGAATGAGTCTTGTAGTATTGGATAGCACATTTATCAGTTATTAGGTTTTGCCCGCAGCATCGCCCGCTTTCTATCGGTAAAAAACTTTAGCAATCGGACTAGTACTTTCAGAGATTACATCCTAAAAAACAAAAAAAAAAAATTACCTTTTTATAATATATATGTAGATTCAACTACGAACCATATTCGTATTCGCCAAGTCCGTTCCATCATCGGACCACTAGACGTACGGCGTTGCGTCACTGGTACAAGGTGGACATCCCACTCATACGTACAAAGCGTTTTGGGAACACATTTATTATGCGTACAGCTTAGGAGTGGAATTCCCTGCCGGAGTCTATGTTTCTTGATAGCTACAAGTCAAGGGTGAATAGGTTACTTCTACGCAAGTGTGCTCCATCGTCGGCCACATAATCGCTTACCATCAGCCCCCCTAGCCAAGTTACAACCGTTTCGTTTCGATTCTCTTTTCGTTGATCGCCTCGAGTCAGCCACGCCTCCGATTCCTTTGTTCTGACGTCATCTGAACGCTCAGTCACGTAGTCAGAACAAAGGAATAGAAAGCGTGGCCGACTCGAGGCGATCAACGAAAAGAGAATCGAAACGAAACGGTTGTAACTTGGCTAGGGGAGCTGGTGAGGTAGTGGAGCGAGCGCGTGCTTATACATAATAAAAAAAATCCTGCTATTTAATGTGTTGAGATATTTCATATTTTGCCTTCAAGACGAACCAAAAGACCTAGTGTTATTAAGAAAATATTCTACTCTGAGTCACAGGTTAAAGTTCTTCTCATACGAATTCCTCAAGATCATCAAACTTTCTATCTATGTCAACTTAAGGATTCACTGTATCTCTTTATATTCAAAAGGTGTAAACATTGACAATGGGGTTATTGCCTTTTGGCACAGTCATTGAATATTTATGGACGACTTTTACTATCTGTAGAATAGAAAACTTTGTGTCACTTTTAAGGAATTTTGGGGACATTGTGACATTTTTCATTTTGGCTGGCCTGTTGGTCTAAGCTCTGCTTAGCTTGGGACTAGCCGGCGTTGTGTGATAGTTGTGTTATATTATTATCATTATATTATTTTTTGATACTTTTTTTATCTCTTTGTCCCACAATAGGATTTCCTTTTGTATCGCGGATTTATTCATAAACATGTAAGCACAAAGACACGTAGACCCGGAACAACTATCTGCAAGCCACATCAATAATTGATCCGGGCAGGAATTGAATCAGCGATACGCAGGGCACCAACCAATTGAGAACTTCTGTGCCGACAGTGCGGGGCTGATTGGATCTTTGTTATGTATTTTTTCTGGGAGGCATAGAATTCGCTTACTACAAAAAGTACCCTCTACTTTTTCACTCGCATATCGTCAACATTGAGCATGGTTTAAAAGCTTGTTCCTTCATCTAACGCAATCCAACGCGATGTTTGACGAAAAGGCAACGCGAAAAAAGATAGATAACGCCTGAAAACTCTGTTAGCATTCGGTAATTCCGTGATTTATACGAATATTTTACAAAACTTGTTTCAGAAAATACGTGTTTTTTTTAAATCCTTAAAAGTTTTTGAAAAAATTGTCGTCATTCGATTGTTAAACTTTTTGACTTTTTAAAATTTTGAGTAAATAATGAAGTGTCTAAGTTCATGCAAAATAGCAAATTTTCAGAGGCCTTTATTGGATTAGTTTTACACAAATTTATAAATTGATTTCAATAGAAGACTAGATAATATCCATAAGATACTGTGTTTCCAAAATATCTAATGGTCGGTTGTATAAAAAACAGTGAAAATGTATGTCGCTTTGCATCCCCTTAAAACTCTATGTTTTTAGCTGTATACAGTTATTTTTAAATAGAATAAGTAAACAAATTAAACGTACGTTTTTCTAATGAATGTTTTTTTTTGTTTCAGGTAATAAAACGAGGTTTTAAGTTAACGAATTACAACGTGAAGATGTAATCTAAGAAATGCGCTGTTATACTACATGATACGTACCGGTCTACCATTTTTATTTGAAGTGGGAAATCAACAAATAACTTTGGGAGAAACGAGACAGGGAGTGTCAGAGTTTTACTAACTGAAACCCACTTGCCCAAAACTGGTGAAGTGCGAGTCGGACTCTCGCACTGTGGGTTCTATGCAAACTTACCTATATAAATAGTTCGATTCCTGAATCGAGTCTTGATTTGAGATTTTTCCAAATGTTATAAAAGTGTTTACGTAACTACAAATTTATAGTTTTATATCTTTTTCTTGTACTTGTACTATGAGGCTCCTTTATGCCAAATTTTAGGAGTCTAGGTCAACGGAAAGTACCCTATATAAGGTTAAGATTTAGACGAGTATGATGAACTATTATAAGCATCTGAACGGAACACAATGGCCTCATCTATAGATAGCGTTGACTTACAAGTTTGATTTTTTCACTACTTTTTGGGGTAGCAGAATTAATATTAAATACTCAAGTATTTAATATTAATTTCAGTTTCACACCTCCATGCATTTGGATAGACAGACACATGAGAAGACAGACAGCAAAGTGATCCTATAATGGTTCCGTTTTTGTCAACTTAGGTACGGTACCCTAAAAAAGGTTGGAAACCACAAAACTGGACCAACCCAAACTAATTAACGTTTTTGTCCTCACCAAATTAACCGGCCACACAACCCAACACGGATAACATATTATCTCGAAATATCTCGTCATAAGAGTGCAATGTACAAACCATTCCGCATAGCAGCCTTGTATCGAGACCTGAGGTCGCTTGGCCTTGGTAATTGATGCTCTAGAACATTCTACGTGTGATACGAAGGGAAAGGCTTATTGTTACGTGTTGAAGAGCTGGGGCCTTACCACGACTTCTTAAAATGTAAAGCCTGCGATGGAAGGAGGGATGGAGCTATATACACCCTATAAAGCTCCATTTATTTATTTATTTATTTATTGGCACACCAACAGCATTACATACATGATTTTTAGCGAAAAATAATATTAAAACGTATTATCTGGTATGCATGCCCATTATAGGTATGCACAGCTTAAACCATTAAATTATTACCACAAAAATTAAACATACAAAATGGAAAAAAACATACAATTATAAAAATAAAATAAAAGTAGTAAGTAGACAAAAAATAAAATAAAATGAATAAAATGAATCCCATCCCTTTAACAGTACAGTTTAGATCGTAAAAGGATCAGATATGAAACTGAAATTAATATTAAATACTCAAGTCTGTTACCCCAAACAGTAGTGAACAAATCAAACTTCTGAGTTAACGAAAAAAAAATGATACGGCCCTTTATGTCGCAAAAAATACGTATTTCGACAGTTTCAAGGAAATCAAAATTCATAGGGCACTTCCCGTTGACCTAGAATCCCGAAATTTGGCATGAAGCAAGGTCTCATAGCACAAGTATAGGGAAAAATCTGAAAACTGTAAATTTGTAGTTATAGCTTAAAAAAAAAAAACTTTTTTGCGATTCAGAAAAATTATCGTAATTCGGCGGCAATTGAACTGTTTTCATAGGTAAGTTTATACGGAACCTTCATTGCGTAAGTCCGACTCGCACTTGCCCGGTTTTTTAATTTAAACGTTGCCCCACATTAGGAATGACTCCTATGTCTTGGGTGCGGTCACAAACAATATACAAAACACCTAGACACGGAACAACTATCTGCAAGCTTTACAAATATTTGTTCCGTACGGGGATCGAACCTGCGACCCGTAGTGCAGGAGGCGATCGCTCAACCATTGTGCCACTCGTGCCGTCAAAGGTTTCAGCAACGATACCATTTTTTATACACAAAACACTCAACTGGAACAACTATCCATAGCAGTAATGCTAGCGAAGGAGGAGGCTGCATGCGTGAGGGAACGAAGGTTCTCACGCCCCAGCCGCTGAAGTTCCGACCCCGACTACCAGCCACGGTAGACGCGGGCTTGCGGCCGTCCGTTAATTAACCAGACCGAGCTCAGTCGTTAACGGCGCGTAGTTATCCCCGCGTTCCGCAAAGAGATGTTTTAGTCAGTAAAAGTCTAACACGAGAGAGTGAGAGAATTCATTCGATGATTTCCACTATTAAAAAAAACCCACCATTTATTTCCTCTCAAAAAAACTCTTATATCAAGCGTGAAACTTCAGAAAGTCCAATGCTGTCATTGAGATATCCCACCAAATAGCTCCACAGTTTAACTCCACATAGCTCCACATAGCTCCGAATAGCTCCACATAGCTCCACATACCGATATTCTTGCTGGGTAAAGGAAACACTTAAATACAAAATGTTCCACATATTTGCGGTATCGGCAACATTACTCTTTCAATTCCTCCTATGACACCATTGCGTACCAATTGGATTCTGTTCACTATATTACATTTATAATATAGTGAACAAAATCCAATTGGATGCATGCAAGATGTCAGATAATGGATGTATGATCAATAGATAATGCTGGTTAAATCCTTATCCTTATATTCTTTATAAATATTATTATTCTTCTGTACGTGTGTTTGTTATCTAACTTCTCCTAAACGGCTTCACCGATATGGATGAAACTTTGGGTGTATATTTGAGTGGGTCCCTGAACGGTTTAAAACTACAATTGGTGGCGCAGAATTCGAGCCAGCTGTCCAGCGTTCCTGGTGTCGGAGTTCTTAAAGCCGAGGGTCGTGACCTCCCTTCATCACTTTTACTTTTATGATATTTCTCCATCTGAATCTGTCTCTGGCAGTGTGAAGGGCATGGTATACTGTAGAGTCAAGAGCAGTGCGGATCTGGTCATTTTCGACGTCTTTTTTACCGACCACGATGAACGTTTTCAAAGAAAGACTTTACTTACACATTTTACGAAATACAATACTACACAATAATAAAAGATAGACCGTATCATCCAACAGCTCATTCTCATCGAGCCTATTGTTCGCTGAATCAATTCCTCACGTTTTAGTTACGGTGCGGTGTGACAGGCGGCTGCTAATGTCCACGTTAGGCAGGTGCGCACGCGCCGATCAACGGGACAATTGACGATCATCATTACTGTTTTATACAGAGATAGATATGGGTAAAGCTGTGTGGGTAGTTGAGTGAGGAATGGAAAATGAACGAGGATGTGTAACGCAGTAAAATTGTGCTAGGGATTAGCAGAAAATTATATAGATAAGATGGAAGGTTACGAAAGTTTATGTAAGCATAGCATAGTCGGCCATTTAATGTTCCCACTGTTGGGACTCAGGCCTCCTCTCTAGGAGGGAATGGGCTGTAATCCACCACGCGGGCCCAGTGCGGGTTGGTGGATGTCACATGTCTTCGAATTTTGGTTCTAGGACATGCCGGTTTTCTCACGATGTTTTCCTTCACCGTTTTGAGAGCAGTGGTGATGAGATAAATTACACAAAGTAATGCGCCTGGGCTGGGTTTGAACCCGCGACCTACAACTCGTAAGTCGGGGCCGTTACCACTCGGCCACCACTGCTCCCGAAAGTTTATGTAAGCAAGAAAGAAAATATGTTATTTGGCACACCATGATTCATTAATCAACAAATAATTGATTTACAAACTAAAATTAAACATAAAAAAATAAGGAGAAATAATATTAACAATAACAATATGCCTCACGGCTGCGCCAAATAGGTACAACTACGTAGCAGTTGCCTGACGCTGGTTTTCAACTGAACCTTAGAGTGTAGGTACGGATGAAAATCAGTTTTTTTTTTATAAGGAAAATAAATAAATATAAATAGATGTTTAGTGTTATATGTGTAGGTATGTAATAAGAGTAAATATCACCAACTTCAATAAAGCTTTCTAGTAGGTGGAGGTTAAGACTAGCTATCTCACGCGATTTTACCAATGTTTTTGGCTACTGCTCCGCTCCTATTAATCGTTGCTTGATATTATAAAGCCTAAAGCATAGCCCGGTTACGTGACGGTTGACAAGCTAAACAAGTGTATAGCCTGTCAACCGTCAAAAAGCCACCACTGCATAGGGTGTAAATATCGTGTTCAATAATATTATGTAAGTACACCCCTGCCGAGGATTGCAGTGGATAGGAACTATTGTAATAATGGTGGTAAGAATAATAACATTGAGGTATCTTCTCCATTTTTTTCTTTAAATTTTTTTAATCAAAATTCATGAGTGGAATTCCCTGCCGGAGTCTTTGTTTATTTCCAGGCAAGCGTGCTCCGTCTTCGGCCACATCATCGCTTCCCATCGGGTGAGATGGTGGTCAAACGAGAGCCTTATATCTAAAAAAAATATATACCATGGAAACAAGATATGATTTCTTGAGTCTACAAACAGCTAGCAAAACCATCGCTCATCTCATCTCATTTCTCCACGCTACCTTTCTTCACAACGTACACATTTCTGCGTGAAATTACCAACATTATTACCTTATACTGTGCAAAGAATGTCTCCATCGCCTTCGGCATTCATCCGTGCTGGTGCAGATTGTTTTAGAAAACCTGCTGATGGGCTTTTAATGGTTTTAGAGAGTAATACTGAACGGTATGTGGTATGTAATGGTTGGGTATCGAATGGAATCAATGTCAAGTTGCATTTGATTTATATATTTACAATGAGAAAGAAGGAATGAAAAACATTTTATTTGCGGGAAAAGACGCAATCCTTCCGTGTCGGAGTTTGTGTTTCCTGATAGCTATAACCTAGGCATCTTTAAGTCAAGAGTGAAAAGGTTACTTCTAGGCAAGCGTGCTCCATCGTCGGCCACATCATCGCTTACCATCAGGTGAGATAGTGGTCAAACGCGACACTCTTATTTTCCAAATTTTGAACATACGATATAACAAGAACAATAAAAACACTAAACTAATTAAAATTACATAATATATACACAATAACTCCTATCTTTAGCGAGATTCTTGATAACAAAAAATATAAAAATCTCTTTTCATCGTTCTGTGCAAGTTTAACAAGATATGTCCGGGTTCTGAGTTCCACAATCCGGTTTTTTTATGCTTCTTGTCCTGTTTGCTAGATCTGAGAGCCCTGACTCAAATCTATGCTGATTTCAGCCAAGGTTTTGAGCTTTGGTCATCATCCAATTTTTTCAAGATCAGTATAACGTGCTTTTCCTTTCAATACTATTCTCGAAAACCTTTAAAAAAGCTGGTAACCAATGAATACAGGCGTTTATAAGTTAAGGGACATAACCAAAGTCCCTTTACACTACAAATAACACGAATAAGATCAGACCAGTCTCGTGACCTCGCCGCGGCCTTACTTTCATCTGAGTATAACTGGGTTTCCTGTATTTACTGCACACCTACGAATGCCTTGTTAGAACCATATTGTAAAGCTGTTCGTAAAGCTTGTAAAATATCAATTTTACTATTACAAATGAGGTTTTTGGTGGGATTTTTTTCGAGTCAATACCAGTGGCTGTTTTAATTGTTAGTAAATTGATTCCTAATGGATATTGTATTATAGAATTGGTGTAGTTTTGCATCTCAAGTTTCTGCACAACTGCAAAATATGTGGAATCATTGAAACAGGCGCGATCTTGGTAAATGGAGCTGAGAGTTTTATTGTAGTGTTGACTATCTCAGCGAAGTTTGCCAAAACGCTATAAAAACATTGAAATGTGTTACATCCGTATTCTAATAGTAAACAAAGTAACTGTAATCATATGAAGACATGGCCTAAAGGGCTTGGTGTCCGAGCATTATGTGTATAAAAAATTAGTCATTGTGCTCGAGATTTAAAATCGAACGGGTTTGATTTTTAAATTGAATCATGTTTCATACTGTTCGAATTTTGAATGATTACGATTGAGAGATTTTGAGAGTGATTTGGGAAAACTAAAATCATGTATTATTTTTTTTGTTGTGTTATTATAACACCAGTTTAACTAATAATAATAAGTAATCTATCCGTGGCTACACACGGGCAAAGGATTCCCCATCTTCTTCCTAACTTCTCTGTCTTGTGCGCTCTCTCGTCAAATTTGCCTCGTCAACATGATCAAATTGCTACATCATTTTCGCCGCGATCGACTTTGATGGCGACGTCCATTCTCAGGCATCCAATGGCTGATGATCTTCGTCCAATCATTGTTATTCATAACAAATACAAGTAACTAAATAAATCACTGTTTGTTAAAATGTAATGAAATAAAAGTTTATATTTAACAATTTATATATATATACTTGCAAATATATTAAAATCCGTGAAGTCAAGTGTTGCAATAAAAATAAAAATGTAATTGCTACTCTTAAACATTGCGAGTATGATGTACCTTGACTTTTAAGATGATTATTTAGGGTTCCTTACAGGTTCTTGTCATTGTGAAACTTTTAACTTCTTTGCGCTGTTATTTGACTAGCGATGGTACATGTATTTCTTTTGTAAATCGGTTTTATATGTCAATACAAACTAGATGGAGTAAATTCAAAGGTAATATTCTCTTTATATTAATAATAATAATATTCCACAACTATCACATAACGCCGTCTAGTCTCAAGCTAAGCAGAGGTTGTGTTATAAGTACTAGACAACTGATAAACATACTTATATATTTCTAAATACATACTTATTAGATAAATTACATCCAGCCACAGAACAAATGATCGTGCTCATCACACAAACATTTGTCCTGGGTGGGAATCGAACCCACGATCTCCGCATAGCAGTCAGGGCCACTAACCACTAGACCAACAGGCCAGTCAATATTATTTTATTAATTTGTGTGGTAGAAATTTATGTTAAATTCCATAGAATTACAATGTATTAGTGTGATCATATGACAGCCATCTAGGTTAATGTGTGAGGTGGTGTCTTGAGGAAAGTAGGTATAGCACAGATTTGAGGATTGACGCAATGGCTACTTTTCAATGATGATTTCTATAAAGAATTTTTTTTTAAATGTAATCTTTGTCATGAACTTTGTATGAATCAGTCATCAAATATATTGTTTGATAAAGAAATGTAAAGTTATCTGTGTTTTTTTTTATATAATATTTTTGGCTTGGATACTAAGTCCTTTAAGCCATTTCTTCGTATAATATAGTCATTTTGTTTTCCATTAGCATGCGGACGTAACACATTCTAATGCTTTAGTATTATTTGGCAGCAATTGTCTCGAGTTAGCTTTCTTGGCAAACTTCGCAGAGGTAGTCAACACAACAATAAAATTCTCAGCTCCATTTTGATGAATGAATCCTCATATTGTCCTACTGTGCCACTTTGTATACAAAGCTACACCAATTTTAATAATTTAAACATTAGCTGAACTTCACTCAAAGAAGTCCTACCAAAAACTCAGTCACCTACGTCTTTAAAAACGCATTTGGAACCGAATTCCTACAAATTCTAAGCTGTTTAAATTACTGTCGCCTAGTGAAAACAATGAAATAAATAAACTGTTCACTCATCGGCTCGTGCTTGGTATTCTGATAAGCCAGCTGCAGAACCTCGGGGCAAGAGAAAACAACCTGTCACGATCCCAAATTCGAATCAAAACCTGTTTCGCGCTTTTCGCTTTTACTATGACCTCGATGTTTTAGGGTTGCCAGGTATTTTTTTTCCCTTGTAACGGGGAAAATTATTGGTCAGACTCACCTGTCAAATACTAAAATGGTCTCTAGTTTATTTCTGGGGTAAATTAGGAAAACTCAACAATGTCATAAAGGCCACTCGTAACCTGAACGTCATTGTAGTTTTTAATCAAAAGCGTATTTTACGCACTAGCTTGTTCATTCGATATGTTTATGATCAGTATTCATCATTAAAAAAAACATAAAACCTATAAATAGATCGTATAAAAATATAACTCTCACTTTCACATCATAAAACTTTTTTTTCTACTTTCTTTAACTAATGTAACAACCAAAATTTTGATTTCAATCATTAAGTCAATATTGATCTTTATAATTTAGTACAATTGCATCACATTATTACGGTCGTTAGATCAATATTAAGCAATTTACAATGGATAATGGCGGCGTGGGCGATCATTTGTGTAATTATTATAGCTATTATGCTAATATGGCGCCGTTATTTTGAAGGTTATTGATAATGGGATCGGGTTAGGAAAAAAAGTACACCGAGTTTAAAAGGACAGTAATTATTTGAGACCGGTAAGTATGGAGAATAATTAAGAAAATATTTTTATTATTATAAACACGTAATAATAGAATATCAAGTCAGTATTTCCTAAAGGTGGGGCATATTTTTTACTACTAACTATTCATCAAAAATAGCTTGGACAAAAAACTTATGATTATTAAATGGGATTAGTGAACGATGAGCTCATTAGCTCTTATAAATATTCCTTTATTCAATATGCTTCTAAAACGTCTTCGATAAAAACACCAAAATTCTTACAAGTCTTAATTGTCAGTGATTGTGTATTAAATTACAAAGTATAGCCTGGCAACCCTACTCGTAAGTCGACAATTGCCAACGCAGGCGCAAACTTTTTTCCCAATTCACACTTTTCAAACACTTTCGATTTTGTTGAGTTGTGAAAGAATGTTTGTTGTATTTTTTTTATTATTATTTACAAATGAAAGGTCTAAAAGATCGTGAAAGACGTCACTATTTAGAAGTTTTCTTTAGTAAACCGTTAGTGTTACAACATTTCGAAGTAACCTGTGTTAAAGATTTTGTCGAAAGTAAATTTTGCGTTGGCACTCTTTACATTCAAGTTTTGAAAACGAGTTTTTCTGTACTAGTTGACGAATTATTACTTTGTGAATGGGGCTTTCTTTTTTTTTAAAACAGCATACCAGATGTCTGAATGACATGAACTTGCTAGAGGTCAAGTCGCATCTTTTTTAGTAATCACTCTCCTTAGAAATCAGTCAAAAAACTTTCAGGGTTTTACGAAGCCACTTTTTGAGTTCAGGAGGCCAAACTCAAAAATGTTCAAATCGAACTATTTAAGACTTTACTAGTACTTTGTGACCTGTAATTTACATACTTTTAGGTTAAATATGGTGGTTTTAAATTCTGTACTAATAATGTATATTTAATATTACATTACTAATTAGCTGGCTCAGCAAACGTTGTGTTATTAAAATTATCAAAGAAAAAAATGGGGGGTTGGAGTAGGAAATTGCAAAAAAATTGCTCTTTTGGGTTAGGCATTGTTCACTCACCGTCATAATCATTTCAGTCGAAAGACGTCCACTGTTGGACATGGGCCTCCCTCAAGTGTTGCCATAACGACCGGTTCTATGTATCTCGCATCCATCGTTATCGGTCCATCTTGTGGGAGGCCTTCTAACGCTGTGTCCTCCGGTACCTGGTCGCCATTCCCTTTTGTCCCCATAGGCCATATATTTTGCTAGAAATGTGCCTTGTTCACTGCCACTTAAGTTTGGCGATTAAGTACCGACGTATATCTATATATAGATATCTTCATTCAAGGTAGGTAGCAAACATAAACTCCTTAGTTTTACTCGTGAACATAGACACAAACCACAGAAAGCCTGCTGTGATCCCTACATACTCCTTACATATATCAATCCCCAACTTTTAACCAACCACCACCATTTTGAATCAAGATCAAGGCTTATAAAGTACCTTGTTAGCCTGTAATCAGGCTCTATTACCTTAGTGTTGCCAGCTCAAAATGATCACGTTCGGGCATCGACATCTGATCAGCCACATTGACCCAGAATGCCGGCTTGACTATAATTTGATGTATAGTACTCTGTAATTAACTCAGCTACGTAACTGGTAACACTGTGGGCAAGTTGTGGTGTGTTTGTAGACAAAGTGGTTGATTTATGCGTGTTTTTTTATGAGGAATTTATGGTAATTGGTTGTCATTTTCTCAAGGTGTTTGTTTAGCGTTCTGTTATTGAAATGTTACTGTTTTTTATTTGTTTAGAAAATGTCAGTTATTAAAAGCAATGTTTAAACCATTACTAAAAAATAAGTTTAAATACTGCTAAAAGGACCTTAAAAATATTGACTTAATTTCATAGTTAAACAGATCCAAGGTGAAGTTTAAATCACATAAAACATTTAAGAAAAAAAAAACGCATTTACTCGTAAAACATGTTGTAAGTACGAAAATTCGCAATAATCCGAGAAAGTCGTTGAAAAAGTATGTTAAGTATACAAGAGTCATTCAAATATTTTGTCCAAGTGTAAAGTTTGACACACGGTGCCGCAGAGTGCCCGTGGGTGTACGTAAAAAAATGCAGTTTCACTCTCGACTTGGCTTACGACCTGAATACATGGAATCAACCAATATGCCTAGCCTTTTCCTATGTTGGAGTCAGTTTCCAGTCTAGATTTTATGTAATGTAATAATTTTATTTTTGTTAATAAAAAAAAGTAGGAAAAATAATTCATTCAAATTCTAACAAAACGCACAAGACATTATAAACGTAAACATGACAATGACTATGGCCATAAACAAAAAAAAAAACATATCATTAAAATGAAAAAAAAAAAGTTAAATGGCTGTCACTGATCGATTGGAAAAAAGTTCATATACTTTGTTATACTTTTTAACATTTTGTAATGAGATGATAGAATATGTGATACTGACAGTAGACTTGTTATAAATGCAAATGCTCTTTCACCGATGCCATTGGCCGCGCCTCGAAAGTGACCGAAAATTAGCAAACCACAGTAATCGATTTCGTGTACTTGACATTCACGTCGCCTTTTATAAGTAGCAGGAAAAAAAACAAGCAAAATAACCCCTATTTCTATAACAATATAGTTCAATTCTAAACCTAAAGTAGTAATTATTTGTTATGCGACTCCAAACGCATGGGTTAAGTTCGGTCTGTTTTTACCTCATTTTGAATTTCGAAGGCGTGGAAGGAATGTGATTCAATTTATAAAATTTAACGAACTTTCTTCTTTCTCTGATAGACTTTCTATATAAGAAATAAATCAATTTTCAAATCGTAAGTTTTATTTATAATTTTGTTATATAAATGATGACCTAATTAAAACTGGAGACTGGCGTAACGAGTAACATTTCTCATAACAGTATACGGTGATTATAAAATCAGTTATGACTTGGATTCATATATTTAAAGGTAGACGACCTCTATCTACCAAACCTCAAAGTTACACAATAAAATTTAATTGCATACCATCAACATTTTATTTGCAGATAAACCAACAATAGAAATCATTGTTATTGTGCAAGTAAATATATGCATTGAAATGGTTTTTTTTTGCTGTAGCAACACCAGTTCGTCTGCGTGCTAAAGTCTAAAATGGCGGCAACAAAATGCGCTAAATTGATGTTGTATATTTCAATTTGATATGACAACATGTTTAGTAACAAGATTTCGCGGTTGTTAGACCATGAACAGAAGATTATAACATGAGGCGTGTGAACGAAATTTTTAGGAATGCGAAATTTAAAAAAAAATAATATTAAATTTTTTCTACTTTCACTTGGATGTCGCTTTCTGACCACTGTGGTCTGCGGCGAGAATAGAATAAAATGTAGATTTGAATTTGGAATGCCAATGATTTCCTTTTTAATGAATTTGGAGTAACCGCTTTTTGGAATTGGCAATACCATCTCATATTTTATTTTTTCGATATTGCAACTTGATATATTGACATAGATTTTATCTAAGTAAATCTATTTAATCGTTATTTCTTTCATTAATTAACTAGATTATTATGCTTTATATCAGATTGTTGAGTGGAGATTATATCCAAAAGCGGACAGTCGTTAACAAAATTATCACTTTCGATTAAATTCCTGTACACTAGTCATTAAAATCAAAGTGAAAATAACTTTGATTGCCTCTGGTGCCTATTGGTCTCGTCTATGGTTCAGTAAAAGTTTAATGACATCTCATAGTAATAAATTACTTTTATTTAGAACATAACTTAAACGTTTATCGATGCATGTGCATAACTGGTTATTTTAATACTATGTTTGATATTTTACTTAAAATAGGTATCGCAGGTTTAGATTTTAACCTCTTGTATTAATATAGGTTTTATAAACTTTAACACCCTATTTGTACCTTATTCTTCTTTACCTAAGCACCTCCAAATTAGCCTTGTGTATTCTGAGCATTTTTGTACTCCGCATTATGACACTTTTTATTATTTATTAACACGCTTTTATTAGCTTCACTTTGTAAGAAAATCTTGGAATCTTAATTTGACCCAGTTCCCGGTCTTCGATTAGGATGAAATTTTGCACACGCTCTGAATTCTGATGACAATACATAGCTAAGAAACGTCAATACAAATCCAATATGCGGCCTCCCCAAGATGGCGGACTGGCTTGAAATTCACCCCCATGATATGGGTATCAAATGAAAATGTTTGCTGTCAGGAATATGAAAAAAATAGTCACGTGACTTAAATCTAACATGGTGGACATCCAAGATGGCTGATTGGCAATTTGATTTTGTAATTTTTAGTGCGTGCTAAAAGCGTTTTTTTTTAATTTTTTAAACTATAGTATTTTTTTTCCATAACAGCATCCTGGCAAAGGAAGCAAAGATCCTGGAAGGCAAAGATGTTTAGGTCAAATTATTTATTTATTTACAAGCACCTGTACAACGTTACGGAGGATATCCAAGGCGTTGTACAATAGAAACTCACAAACTAAAAATACTTTATGTAGAAAATCATCCAATTGCGCCTCTCGCTCTAGGGTGGTGCGCAAGGGCGTGCCTGAGTTTTACTGACTAAAACCCACTCCTAAGTTCTTCCTTTGCCTTGCGTTCCAGGGCCCAGGTATTCCTTTCAGAAGCAAGCCCATAGCCTCAATAGAGTTCGGCCCTGACATCTGACACCCCATCTGAAAACCCATGGCCCTAGATGTGGCTACAGTTCGATTAAGAGAACTAGACTCGCATTATGTTTTCATGGATCGACAAAGTTATAGCCCTTCTCTAGATGTCTTCAAAAGGAAACTTAAAGAATATAGTATGTATTAGTATGTATAATATAATTATATATTAGACTTATGTCTAATATACTTTTGGAGGTAGACGGAACAGAGAGTAAAGTCCCGCAAACCTCCGTTGAAAAGGGAGGATCCTCCGACCAGACGGGTGTTATGTCTGGTGGGCTACTACTGCCCGATAGGTGATTACGGGCTGTTCTATAATTATGTCCTAAAGGCACGGAGAACTTTGATTGCGCGATGCAGGATTAGTTCTTATGTGACGCCATAGATGTCGCTACATACTTAATTAATAATATATTAGAATTAGTTATGTATATTGTGCACTCAACCCTACCCTCGAATATTTTCTCTCTCTATAATTCAAAGGTTTGCTCGGAGAAAACTCATTGCTGAGTTAAGCTCGCCTGTGTACATGAACTATGTACTCAATATATTATGTACGTGTATGTTTTTGTGTACAATAAAGAATTAAGAAAAAGTTGTTCATGAAATTATCTAATACAATTAGTTCATTCCGATACGAGAGGAGACCTTCCCAATATTACACATTCACGCTATATTTCCTCCAACACCACTCTATTACCAAGACAAGGTCAGAAGCTTACAATAGTTTCTGGGTCACTGTTCCCCTGTACACGATGGTGAACAATGGCCCAGCATGGGAAGCGCTCTGTATCATTAGCATATAATGCTATTGATTATTTAATAGGGATCATTAATTCAGCCCCCGGAGCGGTAAGTGTGAGGTTAGGGTTCCTTGGTTAATGAAGATTCAGTTTTTAGATTGGGTGTTATTCTTAGAACTTCATCATTTCAGCCGAAAGACGTCCACTGTTGGACATAGGCCTCCCCAAGCGTCTCCAAAACGACCGATACTGAGCGTCTCGCATCCACCGCATTCCCGCGACGCGAGAATGTTTGTTGGCACCTACATCGGATATATAGGCGGTTATAAAGTCAAATATTATGCCAATAAACACCTTTTATAATAAAAAGAAAGTATTTATTTCAGGCAACTTAGCACCCATACAACAATTACAAAACAGAACACACACACATAAAGAAATACACATACGAAAATACCTACCAAAAGCCTCTGAAAAGCAGAGATACTTTAACTTACTATGTGTTTTCCCCACATCGTTCATTTGAGTTGTTACCTAAACTCAGATAACCTCAGCCCGGCCTATGTGACTTGAAATTTTCCAATTACCAACATGCTTAACTGCTTTATGAAAGGTATCTATATCATAATATATGTGTAGTTGTCATTTACGACACTTATACGGTGACCTGGAGTTTCTTACCGGCGACCAATTTGGAACCGTGCACTAGCTTCTGACGTTTTATAAGTGCTCATGTAGGCCTATGTGAAATAAAAACTTTTGACTTTGACTAATTTAAAAAAGTAATATCATCACTTTTAATAAACGTGTAATCACATCACAGTTCCTTATTTTTTTTTTCTTTCGTATTGGCAAAATCATTATGAGAATAACTGAAAACAGTTTGTAAACAAAAGATTACTCAAGGTAATTAGCGGGTTGACTGCTCAGACAACAATGAATGTAGGTATCGCTAATTGAGTGTCGTTAATTTTGGGAGGAGAGGAAATCCTGCCCATCACATTACATTTTTTACTTACTTTTATCCGTGTGTTCGTCCCCGTGTACGTATAGGAAATCTGTATTTCTTTCAGTATATCATTATCATTATTTCAGTCGAAAGACGTCCACAGTTAGACATGGGCCACCCCCACCTGTCGCCACAACGATTGGTCTTTTCCGTCACACTTCCATTGGACTGCCATGATCGCCACCAGGTTATCGGTCTTCGTCAATATTGTGTGAGGACTTTCAACGTTGCGTTGCGTGGTCGCCACTCCTGGACCTTTTAGTCTCATCGACCACCGAACAATGTGCCTTGCCTACGGCCACTTAAGTTTGGCATTTCTTTGAGCCGTATCTGTAACCTTGGTTCTCTTGCTGATATCTTCATTTTTGAGTTGATCACACAAGGAAATTCCGGCCCTTTCCATTGCCCTTTGGAAGAGGCCCATTTTGAGCGACCACGTTTCAGAGATAGAAGTCATCATTGGTAACACGCACTGGTTTCATCTTGAGAAACGTATAAAAACAAACAAATAGAATTTTTTTATTCTTGATAGGTTCGCGCTTGACCACTATCTCACCTGATGGAAAGCGACGATGCCGTCGACGATGGAATAAATAATAATAATTTATAGTATTTTTTTTTTTTTGGCAACTCCATCTATCCCCAAGCTAAATAGAGCTTGTGTTATGAGTAGGTACTAGACAACTGATAAACATACTTATATATTTCTAAATAAATACATATTATAGGTATATTACACCCAGACCCAGAACAAATGATCGTGCTCATCATACATTTGTCCTGGGTGGGAATCGAACCCACGACCTCCGGCATAGCAGTCAGGGCCACTAACCACTAGACCAACAGGCCAGTCTCAATTATATCAAGAGCCCATGATAACTACAGTTAAATAAAAAATCTTACACCATCACACAAGCCTTATTGAGCCATTGAACCAAAGATACATATCCATCTTCCATCGTTTTAATAACTATTTTGAAATTCCCAAACAATGGTACATCTCTCATGGCTACATCGTAAGGCCTTATATCACACCGTTGCGTAACTTCGTAACATTTACCAAGAGATTCGCGAGTGTAGGAAGCATTTACTTCCGAGCATTCAATGGAGCTTGTCGGCCGTTGGTCATAATTTTGTAATAGCACGCGTGATTGGTTGACTAGTGCGGTGTGAGTGAAGTCAGTCTTTTATTGTTTTGTTTGAGTTACTCTAGATATACCATTGATTGTGGGAATAATAAGGAATGGTGTAAGACATTATGCAAAGTTATATAATAAGAACAAGCAGCGTTGGTAGGCCAGACAAGGTGGACTTATGACCTGATAAGAGTTGCGGGAAACCGATGGATGCGAGACGCACGGGATCGGTTGTTGTGGCAACGCTTGGCGAGTTCTTTGTCAAACAGTGGACATCATTCGGCTGATGATGATGAAAAAGCATAATCAGCCTTATAATGTTCCCACAGCTAGGACTCAGGCCTTTTCTCTATAAGAGGGAATAGGCCCAGTCTGGGTTGGTGGATTTCAAATGTCTTCGACTTTTTGGTTCTAGGACATGCTGGTTCCCTCAGGATGTTTTCCTTCACCATTTCGAGAGCTCATTACCACTGTAATGAAATAAATTATACGAAGTAACTACCTGGGTTCGAGCCCATGATATTGAGCAAGTCGGAGTCTGCAAAGTTTTAAAATTATAACTATTAGCTGTTTGTTTTAAGCACGGTCTTCTCATTGGGTGTCAATGAAGATTCTTGCGTGCAATTCTGTATAGGAATCTACTAAGTACACTTTGGAATAGGTTTCATCTCTCGCGCCAATCGAATCCTCAACAGCTCAAAACTGCCTGTAAATCGATATTTCAGTCTCCTTTTATATATAATCTTATTTTAAGTGTATGCGAAACCTGAAACACCTGTCTAGTATATTTATGTAAAAAATCTATGTACAAAATTTCATAACTGTATTATGAAAAATCACAAAGTTATAAGCCCGTTATGGTACCTGATTGGCAACGTAAATCGGTCACTGGATCACTGCGGGTGATTTAGGGGTGGTTTTGCTACCGCACCCAGCTGTGCGCTGACGGCTAATGCCTGCTATGACCTGTCATCACCTGTGTTGTACTGTGTCGGTGGTGTCCAACTTGTGACATTTTTTAAATATTTTTGAGAAAAAATATAATATGGTGTAAAAATTATTGGAAACGATTCAGTTACTGATTCCGAACAAACTATATTCAGGTTTCACATATACTAAAAATAATGTTGTATAGACGAATCTTTGGTACATATTTAGTAGTGAACAATAATTAAACTATCAAATAGAGGACTTTCAAAATACTTAAAGTCATCAACTAATCCAAAAACTAATCAGGTCATCCATTCATCCCGTAATATCCTAAGCTTTAAGTAGCTATTAAAATTCAGTGGATTGCAAAACTTTGATTAGCATTACTAAACGCATAACGATAGTTGTGCGTGTGAGCGCATCCAGCTATACTTGAGCTGCACCTTGATGGAGACCTATAACTATACACTATTGCACGCTCGTACCGTACATTCAAAGGTTTCTTTAAAGCCGTCCAGTCAGTTAGGGATTTCATCTCAAAATGAGAGATAGCAAGCTTTTTTTTAGGTGGTAAGTCATCACTTGCGCCTTGGGCGCAGCGAGAAGCCGTGCCAGACTTTTACTGACTAAAACCCACTCCTGTGCTCCTTCGTTGCCTGGCGTTCCAGGACCCCGGGTTTCTATTTCGGTAGCCAACCCATGGTTTCAGTAAGCTTCGGCCCTGCTGGATGGAGCCCCAGAGATACGTTTACTGAACGCTCGTACCGTAGACTTAAAGGTTTTGATAAATTGTCAATTCAAGTCAATTATGGTAAACTTGTATAAACGCCATCTTGGCTTTCTAAAAGTTTTGTCAAAAGTCGCATAAATTCACATGTCTGCGTCGCAAGTTGTTGAAGGCTTATTTATTTATATATACTTTATTGTACACCAAGATAATAAATGATAAATTTTGGGCCTTCAATTTAAAAACATACAGTTTGTTTTATCGCAATCCGTGATCTCTTCCAGGCAACCTAGAAGCCTGGATCTGGACACAAAATGAGCTGCACTTTTGGAAAAATAAAGATGTAATAGATATTTAGATAAATACATACATACTAAGTATATAGGCAAGAAAATAAAGGTCACAAGGTTTGAGGTAATGTTTGAATATTTATTTGTTGGTTTGGATTGTTCGAAAAACTTACCACGGTCCTGGAGAGCAAAGAGTAAATAAGGAACGCAGGTGGGCTTTAGTCAGTAAAAATTTGACACTCCCTCTCGCTCTAGCCAAAGCGGGAGAAGTTATAAGACGATTCGCAACCTCAAAAAAAAAGAAATGACGGCAATTGACCGTTAACTATTTTTTTTTATTACGTATAGGCTCGCGTTTGAGCACTATCTCACTTGATGGGAAGTGATGATGTGGCCGACGATGGAGCACGCTTGCCTAGAAGTAACCTATTTACTCTTGACTTAGAGACCTCTAGGTTATAGCTATCAGGAAATACAGACTCAGGCAGGGAATTCCACTCCTTAGCTGTACCCATAATGAATGTGTTCCCAAAACGCTTCTTTCAAACATCCTATTGCTCGTTGCGTAAACCCATCTTTATAAGCAGAACCATAATAAAAGATCAAGTAAAACTGGACCTTCTTAAGAGTCAGCCACAAATGCCGATGTCGACAGTGTTGTATGACCTCATGGTTAGTCATCATAACAAAATTCAGTCAAGGACGAAACGAATTCGCTTTAATAATGATTGTTTATCTTGTGTGAAATATGGCAAAAAGATTGAGGTAGTTCCGTGTTGATTTTGTGCGGTCATTCCTTGATTTATTGTTAAGCGTTATTACAACTGTGATGAGTGACATATATCCTTTTACATCTATATAACCATAAGCGTACTCTGACTTTTTAATGTTCCTACAGATAGGACTCAGGCTTCCGGTCTCCGGAGGACAGGGTGGAGCATACGGTAGAGTTGTGCCCCACCTGGGCAGAGCACCGCCGTGTCCTCGTGGGGGCGATCGGCGGCAGCGGATTCTCGCGCCGGGCCTTGGTACAGGCCATGGCTCGGAGTGAGGAGGAGTGGCAGGCAGTCGCCTCCTTCTGCAAAGCATTATTGCTAGCTAAGGAGGCGGCTGCACGCGCGAGGGAGCGCCCCAGCCACCAGGATCTTGATCCCGGTTTCCAGCCACGGTAGGCGCGGGCTTGCGGATGGCAAGCAATGGGTAGCTCGCCGTCGAGGTGGGAAATCATCTCGTGATGTTTCCCGCTCTAGAATGGACCACTCTACCATACCTAATAATGAATACCTGATGGTATCTAATGGAAGTCATAATTAATAAAAGTTAAAGAGTCTTGTGTTTAACCTGAAAAGGCTTTGTTTGTAGGTATTTATTATACGATTAAATCATAATTTACCCTATTGACTAAGGACGGAACAAAGAAAACCAGTTACCCCCTTTTTGCAATGAACTGAAGAAGCTATTCAAATAAAAAAAAGTGGCCATTATAAAAAGTTCAACAGGTCGATACTTCCTGGATGATCCGGTCAACTTTTTATCAATCAACAAGACTGAATAGCTTCAATTAGTCATCTGCTAAGTTAAGGTGTGGTAAACTTGATTTATTCCTAATGAAGACACGAAGTCAATTAAAAAAAAAACTAGTTGTTTTAAGGCGAAAATCGTGACATACAAGATAACATGGAAACAAGAAATTGCTTATTTCCGCTGAGTTTAATTGATTGGGGATATTATCTTTATTATTGATAGGTTCGAGTCTGACCACTATCTCGCCTGATGGTAAGCAATGATGTGGTTTACGATGGAGCATGATTGCCTAGAAGTAACCTATGCGATGTGGTGTTTCTAGATGTTTTAAAATGCAATGTTTTCTGTCAGTTGCTTTACCCGACTGCCCTGCGTTTAAAAATGAGGTTAGAGTTAACTCTAATGACGTCATCAGGGTACTCTATGCTCGCGTTTTTGAACGCGAACGTAGAATTCAACTGTCAATGTCAAGCAAGTGTCATTTATGGCCGCTTACACTAACCTACTCTGTTCGGATTTAGAGTCAGTTGGGTTAACTCTTGGGTAGCTACTTGAATTATAAAAGAACGACCTTGGGTTGCAACTCGAAGCATTTTTGAACGGTTGGAGTAGCGACTCTACTCTACTCTGGTTATTTTTGAACGCAGGACTGAATGTTAATTATAATATAATATTATTAAGTAATTGTGTGGAAATGTACCAGCACACGAGTATAGTCCATATGGTACTCTTATACCGGGTCTATGTTTCCTTGCGATAATTTTTCACTCAGGCAAAGTCACCAGCAGAAGCTAGTTTAAGCTAAGGATATTCTATTTTTGAAAGAAAGCAAATTAGCTGCTACCAGTGGTTTCGCCTGAAAGTTATCCTAAGGGAACATAACTTCGGAATAAAATCCTATGTGCTATTCCAGGATATTAGCCTAGCTTTGTACCAAGTTTGGTTGTAATCCGTTCAGCCATTGGAGTGTGAAGAAGCAACAAACATACATACACACTCAGAAACTTTTGCCTTTATAATACTAAGTGTGACTCTAAAACTGATCGCCCACAGTAGCGGCAAATATCAAAAAGCAAAAGATAAAAATCTAAACTTTTTTTCAAGATGTCTTCTGTTAATTAAGTACCAGAAAATCTAGTGCCCATTAAATCGAGTTTTGGCTTTTTCGGCATATTAACAACATCAAAGTCCTTGATAGATCTGAGGCTTTATATAAACATGAATTAAGTTAATTTAAGTCAAAGTTAACATAAACATGTTTTTTTTCTGAAGTTCAAAGAGCAGTCACGATTGTTCTCAGTTTGTTTAATATACCGTGACTAATTATACTAAAGCTGAACGAAATAATTAATTCGTTGTTAATTCGATTTCGGAAACGATGAATTTGAATTTTTCACTTTAAATTATTTTTCAAGTTGATACGTTTAATGTGCCTGTTTAGTGAATTGTAGAGTTTTTAATACAGACTCTTCCTGAAAATATTTTGCAATATTTATTTTTAAAATAACCTTTTATTTGAAACCAATATTTGTTTTGAAACTAATATTTGCGTTGAAACCCACATTTAGTGTCGCCGCACATGGGCCACATGCCACAGTCACAAACACCGCCACGAGTAGCTAAAAGAAAGAAAAAATAGCTCATTTACGACAAACATGCACATAACTTAAAAATATATATAAAATATTATAACATAACATACAAAAGAGTGAGTTATGCGACACGTCCGCGCAAAACGGCCACAAGCCACTTGTGGCCGGTGGCTGCTATGTTTTTAACCCATACGCGAAGTATCATAATGGACTCTGACGAAGTTTGTGTGACGGCGTTTTGTATCAGCGTTTAGTAGCCTCTAGGAAATATCCCGGTTGCGGCGTTTTGTGGTTGTGGCCGGTGGCCCTTGTGCGGCGACCCTAAAACATACATCTAAGTAAAATTTGTCGCTTATTCTTTTCGACTTATCATTCTTTATTATCCTAGTTTTATATTGACGATTATATTTGCACGCTCTCTACTTTTCAAAAGGTAAGCAGAACCATAGGCTAGCTCTAATGACGTCGTTATAATGATCAGACCGTGTTTCGTCTTTTTTGGTGTCAATTGCCAAAATAATATATTTTGATTGACTTTACAGTTATAATAGATACTTATGGTTCGACAGTAAGATGGTTTGACAAGATAATGTTGGATGAAAAAGAAATCATGAATAATATAATAATAATAATTTTCCACAACTATCACACAACGCCGTCCAGTCTCAAGCTAAGCAGAGCTTTTATTATGAGTACTAGACAACTGATAAACATACTTACCTATATATTTGTAAATACATACAAATTATAGATAAATTACACCCAGACACAGAACAAATGATCGTGCTCATCACACAAACATTTGTCCTGGGTGGAAATCGAACTCACGGCCTCCGCCATAGCAGAAAGGGCCACTAACCACCAGACCAACAGGCCAGTTAAGTGGTATAATGGTATGAAATGGTACGTATTGCAAATTTTTCTTTCTCAGCTTAGGGATAAATTAATGCAATTCACACTTCATTAACTTATACAATAGAGATTTAATATCGAGCTACTTAAATCAAAGAAACAAGATTTTTATCTTTTGACAATACTAATACACGAACAAGGTCATTTCTTAATACAGAGTGAAATATTACAGCACTAGTGACGTTAAACGAAAGCCTATCTATCGGAAACCGGTACAGATACCGGTTGTTTCAACAATCTGGTACCGATTTTGCAACACTAGTGTTGAATTAGGTCAAAATATTATTCAGTTATTTGTTTTTTGTATTAGAGATAAGAATATTGTTTGATATCGTGTTTTAATTGATTTTGAAAGGCTGTTCGTGCAAATAAAAAATGGAACTGTTGTGTGGTAATTTTTAGACGAAATATTTTGAGGTAGATTTCTAAATTTTTTTTTATTAGATACAGAGTATTTCTAGATTCTAGACTAGTTCGTATATTAACAATTGGTCGACTACTAAGGAAATGGAAAGCATGGTAAATATTATTTGTACTTCATGTCCATTAATTCTGTCACAAGTTAAGTTTCCTGTATTTTTTTATATTTTCCTTTTTGTGAAACCTATACTTTCACTACTAGTTTATTAGTATGAGCCAATTCTCCTCTTTTGTTCAAGGTTCTACCGCTGCGGTCTTCCCATCCGATTATAATTTAGGTGTCTTCAAGGCTAGAGTGAATAGGCTCTTAATAAACTAGTGCGCCTCACCATCAACGATTGCATCATTGCTTACCATCAGATGGGGTCGCAGTCAAGCACTAAATATATAAATAATAAATGATCTGGTTTCTTCAAGCGATTCAAGTATAAAAAAATTGTAACAACGCAACGTTTATTTTAAGCTCCAAAATCTTACAACAATACCAATTAAAATTGCCAAAACTTAAAAAAAAAAATATGGCGACTAAAACAATCGAAATTTTCGTTAATGACATGTGAATGGGGCAGTGTGTCGCAAGCAGTGTCATCAACCGTCTGGCGGGTAAATAATACGTACCACATTAAACAAACAGACTATTATAATATGAATAAACGTGGGAAAACGTTTTGCGAAACGATATAGGTAAATAGAATGATGATTATGATGAAGATGATGAAGATAGTTTCAAAAGCTGTATCTATGTATCTATTTTTAGGTTTTAGATTGGTGGCCGCGCACCGGAAAACGTAGCGTTGGAAAGCCTCCCACAAGGTGGACCCATAACCTGCCCCTCTAGCCAAGTTACAACCGTTTCGTTTCGATTCTCTTTTCGTTGATCGCCTCGAGTAGGCCACGCCTCCGATTCCTTTATTCTGACGTCATCTCAACGCTCAGTCACGTGGTCAGAACAAAGGAATAGAAGGCGTGGCCGACTCGAGGCTATCAACGAAAAGAGAATCGAAATGAAGCGGTTGTAACTTGGCTAGGGAAGCTGGTTAGAGTCACGGGAATGCGGTGGATGCGAGACGCACGGTTGAGACGTAGAGGTTTCAACAACGTAAAGGTACTCGCCGTACGTTGGGTAGAAATGAGATGGCGGAATCAAGTCATGCAATTCTCGCGCACACTCTCCAAAATGCAACCTGTAAAACACCGAAAGGCTGGCAGCCCTACGCCTGTACTCAAGGCTTTGAAGATTAGACTTAACCAAATCTGGATCACCAATTAACCTTTTCGCACGCCTTTCCACCGAGTCCAAAGCTGCCAGGTAGCATTTGGCAGCACCAGCCCATATATGGGTGCAGTACTCCACACACGATCGGACTTGTGCTTTGTATAACATTAAAATCTGCCCCGGTGTGAAGTACTTTACCAGGACCTTTGCAAGAACGCCGAGTTTCCTAGTAGATGTCTTGGCTTTGGACTCAATGAACAGCCCAAAATTAAGGTCTGAGGAAACTTCAACTCCCAAGAGCTGAAAGCTGCTTCTAGAGTGGTTGTATCTAACCTACCTGTTATGAATCTATGACAAGACGATATATATTAACTATCGCTTTACAAGTAATTGCTCTTAAACTAGCGCGAGATAAGTGAACATTAGCTCTTATCTAAAGGCGATAAATAAATAACTCGTTAAATCTAAGTTGACTTAAGAAATTGTCCGTGCATATGTTTGGAATGAGTATTGAACAAAAATGCTACCAGTGAATAGCCTAAAGGTATGGATAACTATCTAGAATGCAATCACCAACGATCATGACATAAATTGGGTATTATTACAACTATTAAGGCATTTATCAAAGAATTTATTTTGCAAAGACTTTGGAAAAACAAGTCGTCGACGGCGCGTACTGTTCTACGCGCGCCTCAAGGAGATTTCGGAGATTTTTTTTGAAGCCTACTAGAGCCAAGGGTCTGCTTCTGAAAGGAAGACTCGGCCCTGGTACGAAAGGCAACGAAGGAACAGGAGTTGGTTTTTAGTCAGTAAAAGTCGGACACTATCTCCCGCTACGCCCAAGAGCGGGGGTTGAAACGGGGGTCCAAAGTTTGTATAGAAAAACCTATTTTCACGCGGAAAAAACCGCTGGTAGAAGGTAGTCCAAGATAAAGATACAAAATTAAAAGCAACATCGTGATTTTCATTTCCTTCCCTACTCCATCTATTTAATGAGTTTGAAGAACTTTGTTTGCGACGGTAATTACAGATCTAAAGTCATCTATTCGCTTGCGAGAGGAATTCAGGTCAATTGAAGGATTGAGACGGTGATCTACTCAAATACTTGGAAACTATAAAACCTTATACGACAGTATAAGTTTTTAGACAACAATTTTGTTCATGACTTGAATTTATTGGTGTATAGATGTTTGGGTATATTGTACTTTAGTAGGTACTTCATTGAAACGTTAGAAAAACACAAATTATTTAGACAGATATTATTCCAGCCTAGTTTCATATAATACGTTAAGATTTAAAGATTAAATTTTTCCTTACAACTTGGATACAAGAGACAAAATTCATCGTGAAAGCAGTAAAATCTAAGTCTGTCGTACTCATAATAATTGAACTTTCCCGTAAAAATGAAACCAAATCAAAATGGTTGACAATTTGGTTGAAAATTGAAGCCAGTATGTCATAATACCTTGAGGATTTTTTGAAAATGGAAACCTGTGGTCCAAGAATGAAAAGGGGAACTGAAGGACTGTGGCTTTAGTTAGTAAAAGTCTAACACACCTAGAGCAGGAGAATTATCATTATCATTAAAAGATTACTCACCTTGAAAAAAAATGTTATAATATCTCGATTTTGTTTGCGTAATTTACACGTTAATCATTCTGAAAGTACAAAAAAAAAAATTAAGAACTCATATCCCACAAGTTGTTTTTGCACCACAGCACCGCAACTGCAAGTGCATTGACACAGGGCTGGCTCACCCACTGACACACATTCCTTCTCTCTCACACTCACACAAATCACTATTGTCATCTCGCTCTCTCATGCAAGTTTTTACACGACACTTTTCCGCCATTAACCATAAAAGTTGAGGACTCATTTCGAAACGCCAAAGCTACTTAGGAAGCGGTAGTGCACTACAAAATGGCGGATTTTCTTTGAAACCTGTTTTGTTTTAGTATTTAGATTAAGAGTTTGTAGATTAGAACTTTCCATTCGTTCATTTTTGACAGTTCATGAAAATAGTGTTGCACTTTTTCGGTACCAATATCGATATCACAAACTGTTATTGCTGTCTCCAACAGTAAAAAATGTAATCCGAAAAATTTAGTTTTTTAAGCTATGTGGCGATAATGCTACTAAGAAAGACAGTTTTTGTTAATATTAAATCTTTTCTTAACATCATTTATTTTAAATGGTAGGGTCTAAATCCTTCGTTTCGAAAGCTGACAAAAACAAGAAACAGTGTACTTTCTTTGGGACGAGAAAAAGTGAAATTTCTTAAAAAGTAAAAATGAAAGACGAATAAAATCGACAGACAAATTGTTCTCTCGATAACATCTGTAAGAAAATGAAGAATTTGTAAACTTGTTTTGTGTCATATTTAACTATGAACATAACCTTTATGAATTTAAATACTTTCTCCCATTTTAATTACTGTGTTTCGTGGTTTAGACGGCCAAGTTAAAACCAATTAAGAAAAAAGTTATGAACTTTTAATTTCGCGGGAAAATGTTTCCAAACCAATAAATGAGTGAGTGAACTATTACATTCCCAAGTTTAATAAACCCCCATCAATCTATCTACCTACTCTTATTTTGAATTTAGAACCTCTGATTTACCGTTCAAAAATCATTTGCCGTTCAATTATGAACTTTATATCCTTAAAATTAAAGTCTTTAGACGTCAATAAAGCATGCACAACTAAACTTTTTAGAAAGGAGAGCGTGTGAAATAATTAATGTTTTGACAGTTCTATGCGTAATTAGTTCTTTTGTAGTGTACACCTGTTCACACAAGTTTATAGTACTACGAGATTTTTGTGAGACAACTATAGCCTTTATGTCATTTATGTGAAGTGCTAAATTAGCTTGTTACAATTTTGAGTTTTGGAGTAATTGGCGTATTGTATGAAATGATTGCCGTACGAATTGATGTTGTCCGGAAGTCATTTTTAAATGGGAAACGCCATTTTTGTTTGTGTAAAGAAGACTTTTAGACGTTTTATTTTTTCACGGTGAAGTTATGCAAGTTGCAAATAAAGATTTGACGTAAATTCTAGTAATTGCACGGGCTATTAACTCGTTATGTAAAATTGTTTAGATTTTTCAGGAAATTCCAATGAGTCATGTTTTGTTCAGTAGGTAATTTTTTATATTCAAGTAACGATGATGTTATGTCGCTGTCATGATGACATTACCTAGATTGACATTTGTTTTTTTTTTTAACTTTGGAATTGATCCTGCATCGTGGCTACGTTCACTAATAACAACTACCTGCAGATCATACAAATATTTGTTCCGTGCGGGAATCGAACTGGCGACATGCACCGCAGCAGCCAATTGTTCAACCATTGCGCCAAACGTGCCGTTAAATCCAATTATATTTTTAACAATACGTTTTACGTATGTATACGTGTATATATACCTATAGTGACAAGCGTCTGGGCATTAACAAAGTATATTAGAAAAGGCAACTTAAAAATCCCTATTTTTTTAAGTACCGTCAAACGGGGTAAATAGGAACGCAGGGGTAAATAGGAACGCAGGGGTGAATAGGAACAAAATTTTAGTTAGGTTTTTCACATAAATATATATAATTGATTTCTATCAAAGCATCCGTTTTTATTACAATTAATGAATAAATAGGAAGGCTTAAATGCTGGGAAAAATTGTTAATTAACGCGAAGATCCCCTTCAAACTTTTGTTCCTATTCACCCCTGCGTTCCTATTCACCCCGTTTGATTAGTTACCATAAATTTTGCACAACGCTTAAATGGACATATCAATATATGTATCTCTCAAATAATTTCAAACACCGGTTATCTGGCTTCCACACCAATGTATAATTATTTATTTAATCTTCATGTAACTAAAGGTACAAAAGCGGACTTAATTCTTTAGGCATTCTCTACCAGTCAAAGTGGGGTGGTGGAGAGACATATGGCAGGTGCATAAAAAGTACATATGATTTAAAAAACAAAGTCATAAAAGTATATATAAATATAATTTACATACATTCACATTTTTACTGTTATATATTATGTGTATAACAATATGATAATCATGTACAAATTATCTGTGTAAGTTTACAGACAACACTTACCTAGAAAGATTGACCTGTTTCCTCAAAACAAAGCAAGTAACAATAGTTTTCAACAGTTTTTCTTCAATATCTTGATCAGCGTGGCAACCAATACACAATCGATAACCTTGTACAAAAACCATAGATTATTATGTAGAGAGCTGTAACCGTTAACTCTTCTCTTTTGTTTACGTTGTCACCATGATTATCTTGACCTGTTTTTGGGGTTTTTCCATTAAGAAAGCTTTACTTCCTTAGAAGGAAAAATGTTAAAGAGACGAAAGGTTATAAGTACGTATTGTTACATCCCTAGAATACACCCCTAAGTGCCTAGTCAGCACCACATAATCATTTCCATCTAGACTCAGTGCATAGGTCAGTTAGTAACGCCAGTTCGGGCTTATACTCCTACCGGATAGGTCGCAAGTCAGAACCATCATCATAATTTCTACAACCACTGTTGGACATAGCCCCCCCCAAGCGTCGCCACAACGAGCAATCCTGTGCGGAGCAGAGAGTAAAGTCCCGCAAACCTCCGTTAAAAAGGGAGGATCCTCCGTCCAGACGGGTGTTATGTCTGGCGGGAAACTGCCCGCCAGATGATTTGGGGTTGCTCTATATATTCTAATCGCGCGAAGAACTTTAATTGCGCGATGCAGGATTAGTTCTTATGTGACGCCTTAGATGTTGCTACAAGTCTGATACTCCCTCTTGCTCCACGCAAAGTGGGAGAAAGAAAATAAAATCGCGAATAACTGTAAAATAAAAATCAATCTACGATCCAATTTATCATAATCAACACCATTTTTAGTACCATGCCCCCACACAAACGTGAGAATATGTGTCCCTGCAACCCATATAACCAAAAGTCCTTAGACCTCATTCGCTTATACAATGCCCCACGTACTAGGTCATCAATCTAGTGACCCACAGCCGTCAATCCAATCGTTATGCGAGAGACGTGCTTCCGCGTTGACATCCTGACAGAGTGTGCCAGTGAAAACGCGTGAGTGGTAGGAATGCGGGTAGTCGTAGTAATGGTCGGGTCGATGTGTGCAGGTGTGATCAGGGCATAGATTAGATGGGTGAGGCCTTTATTGATTTCTTTAATGTGGCTTTTAGAGTACTGATAGGAAATGACTGGTCAGGAAGTTGTTAATGTAGATAAAAGGAACATAGAAGTTAGTATGGATTTATAGTTAATATAGTTTTAGATTTAAAGGTTAAAAAAGGAGGCTTTGACTTGGCATTAGCAACCCTTATCTACATATGGATTAAGAAAACTGGGAAAAAACGAAAAAATAAAAATATTATGTATTTTTTGTAAAATTAAAAACCATACTATAACAACTATGCGGTTTTAGTTATGCAGATTCCTTATGGAGAAGATGCCAGTCTTTCAGTCGTTAGGCACATTACCAGTCGACAGGGGTTAGTTTTACATATTGTTTTTTTTTGGCTTTTTTGTTTCAGTGTATATATTATTATATTTAGTAAAGTGGTTTTTAGTATGAAACTAGATAAAAGTAATCCAAGTAAATAAACAGCTAATGGAGATCTTTCTGTTTCTTTTAACTTGGTAAATTAACCGTAATCGCAAAGCTATTACCATCAGATACACACAAATACATTTCATTCATTTCAAAATCACCCAGGAAAATCTTATTTCTAAAGAATTGGATAAAACTATCCATGTCTAATCTACAAGACATAGCTGGGATAACATAGACGTCTAAACGTACAGTAATTGTGAGAAAAAACCATTTGTAACCGCTTTTTTCTGTGATGGCGAATCGTTGGTTGCCCGCAACCATTGTCTGTGGTTTTGCGCAACTATAATTTTTTCCCAAAGGGCGGTGGTTGCGATGTATACTTTCGCAAGTGAAATTCTTAGGAAAATTGTTATTTGTTATATAATTTAATTAAAGTCATAATTTATCCTCTTTATGCAACATGTAACATAATAATATCACTATTTCCCAAACTATTGATTGTCATTTCAGTAATTACCTCTTTATCAATAAGCTTATAAACTAGGGAAAAATTAGGCTTTATAGCATATTATGTCTTTCTAGTTTTCATCTAAACATTACTGATTTTAATAATATTATCAGAATCAGTTGTATTGTCTCTATCGGCATGCTAATAAATATGTATATTAACATTGTATTGTCTACGTCTTAATCTGACACCATCTTTATTTACGAGGCGTCTAATTTCTTTATTGTGTGAGAATTTATCTAAAAAATGGGTTAATGTTGTGTTTTTGTTTTTTCTAAATGCTTTCTTGAATTATTTCTTAATTTATTTGAAATTAAACGAGATTATATTTGAGGCAGATAATCTGAATAAGTGAAAGGGATGATACGGGTAAATAGCGGGTGACTGTTGAGAGGGCAACTAATTGAGGAGTGAGAGAGAGAAAAGAGGAGGATAGAAGGATAAGGCTACGCTGATTTCCATTACCATAAGACTAAACAGGTAGGAATGAATGAAAAGGGCTGCGAGATTTCTCGAAATAATCACGGCGGCCCAAGACCGCATAGGGTACCCGAGAGAATACAGTTAGTAAATCTAATACTGCCTCTCAATTTACCCAAAGTAGGAGAAGTAGTTCGTTGATTGCCCACGCAAAAAAATAAAGAAAATGAAAATTCAAATATGTTACATCGATCTCAAATATATTGGGATTAGATATTGATAATGGATTTACAATTTATTATCTACCTCTCCAAAGACCAGTACATATATCGATGCCATGATATAATATACACTTTTTATGAACAAATAATTTATGAGTCCACTCCAATCGACCTTGTTACACTTAGTTACTTTCTACAATGCATCTAGGTTATCGTAACGAATCGTTATGAAACCGAGCCAAGTCGGATTATGGAACTAGTGCATTTAGTGCTTATTATCTGCTGTTGCTTAAGCAGGCGTTAAGTGGTTTCAATAATTTGCTTTTGGAGACGGTTAAGTGAATGAATGATAATTATAATATGTGGGTTTTAGAAATATTTAAGGATTTAAATGGTGAAATAGTAGTCGATGTAGACTAGTCTCCTAGCATTAAAGTTGTTTTGCTTAATTTGGTTAAATATACGAAACTAAACTTACTACAATGCGTTGGTTGCCATAGTAATGAAGCTTGTCATTCAGTTTCTCTACTAACTTTTGTTTACGATGCGCAAAACAAACGCAATATTATATGAGTTATTAGGGATGCCTAAGATATGTAATAGTTGATATTGATTTGTTTTAATTATTTACTTTTATTTTTCGATTCATAAATTTCCTATTTCAGGTCTTGTGTGTGATTCAATAGTTATAAATGCTGGCAAATGCATTAGTTAAATTCGATAGTCCTTATTTATTGTTTTCACTTTCGGTTTAGTTTGTTATTCGGCGAACATCTATTTTATAATTCTCAACAACTATGGGTGCAGTGTCCAATTGAGCTTCAAAAGGCTAAACCAGTTTAGCTTTGAAAGTGTTTGTGTCGTTTATTACAGCAGTAATGTTTTAAAAATTATGTTTTGTTGTTACAGAAATAAATCAAGATGAACAAATAGAATCCTCAAGAATAAAACGGGAAGGAGTTCCCGAAAACAGGGGTATGTCTTCGTCTTTTATACTGTTATGAAATTCTTCTGTAAAAATATGCTATGCTTGAATGATTTCTTTGAATGCTATAGTAAATAAAATCTTCATATATGATTATAATTTTGCAATTCTATTATCTGTTTTATCTTTTCTATTTATAACCTTTTTCTCCTTCTATTTTAACCTACAACAATTTGTTGTGTAAATTTTGAAGAGGTTTCTGATATTTGTAATAGACATTTGTTGTTTTTTTATTAATTGATGAGTGCTATTTACACGAGCTAATTTTACACTGTTATTAATAAAAGCTAATAGCCGTTTCACCATATACCACCAAAAAATTAACTTGCGTTACATCATAAACCTCAAACTCAAATTACAGAAGGCTGTACAAAAATAGTGCTAACTGTATGCAAATTGTCTCTATTAGCATCTGTATTCTATTCTATTTAAATTGCATTATTAATTGTATGTTTTTCTTTCTCTTTCAAATCTAATCCTGTGGGTCGTGGAACAACTCAAATGGACTTTGTAAAATATAACGCACCTCCATCGACATCCTACCCACTTGACGCTGACCCTGACTTTTGACCGCAGACTTGACCGTCCTCCTCGTAAACCAGAAGAGGAATGACTATAACACGAAGATCGGAAGGTACCGCAGTATCAAACCACTCATCGGCTTACTGACATCAACAGCGAGGACGTTCATCCAAGATGGTGTCACCACGGAGTACGCCACCCAGATCCTAGGCACCACCTTAGATAACGGCCGCATTTACGCACAGCTCCTGACGAAGTCTTCTCTTGTGCTTTACAATAAGCCGTCAAATGTAGAAGACCCAGTAATTGTTAAACCAACTCGTATACATTCTGTTTTTGATGGAGAATGGAACGTCAAGGAAGATTTAGGATTCATTGACCCAGAAAAGTTTGTGCTTAAAAACACTGATTATTTGGCACCTAGCAGCAAAATGGAAATAGTTTATGCTAGCAAGCCAGCTCAAGAAAGTTTTAAATTCTGGAGTCCGTCTGCTCCTGAGAGTCAGGCTGATAATCAAATATTTGAGGAGCCTGTAGGTCGTAGAGTACAACCTGTAAAAGAAATACCGCGATACGTTCAGAATGAAGCTTTAAATTACCTTGACGGTCCAACCATCGATAACGATAAGAAGTTCGAATTCGTTGTAGAGCCATCCGTAGTTGACAATGTAAATACGTACCATAGACAGAGTAAGGCATACGAACCAGTTACTGAGCCAATAGAAGAACCACGTCCAAAGCCGGACGTTTTAGACGAAGCAAATATAGTTAAGGTTAAGCCTAATTACGATTTACCGACGTTCACTATTAAGAACGAATTCTCTCCGATATTTTATTACATAGATAATGTTGAGTCTCGCCGACCTCAGCAGCAGGCGGCGCAGCAAACTAAATCACCTAAGAAGTTGTTTGGGCAAAAAAGCGAACCCAGACCAAAGAAAACCTTCACTTATGGTGGGTTCGCCGACTTCACGACCGTTGTTGGTGACACTGTCATTATATTTAGTCCTAATACTGACACAAGTAAACCCCAAAATCCTGACGAGGTTAATGTTTTCCCTTCCGCTAATCGTATTGACAAACTTTCCACCAAAATCACTTTCCTAGCCGCTGATATTCCTGTTGCCTCATCTACTTTCAAGGCTCATGAAGCTCCAGCACCTACCAGAATTACCGGACCTGCTGTAGTCAACGAAAATAGGTCCGAAAAAGCTCTTTTCAATGACGAAGAAAGTCTAAAAAAGGTTTTGTATGAAGTTGACGATAAATTACCGGATTCTATTAGCGTTCAATACAATCATGGATTTGATTTAAATGTGGATGTTATTCAACCTTCAGAATCTCCTGTGACGACTACTGAAAGTACTAGAATTACGCATGGTTTGGGTGTTATACCCATCAACGATTATAACTCACAAGCCACTGAACCATTGGTAACTTTATCACCGTCATCGACCATCCTAGAAGCGCCTAAAGAATCAGCTGTTACTGAAAGAGATATGACTGAAATGTTCACGAATTCAGAAGAAGAATCTGAAAATACTGCTGCTGAAGTAACTGAAAAACCAGAGGAAGAAGAAGAAGAGGAAGAAGATGAAATAACCACGGAAATGCCACAAGAATTTATGACTACCACAGAAAGTGGACACAGTGAGGAGTCTTCTGAGGAGTTAGAAACGACCACTGAGTCTAAATTTACAGTTCCCGAAACCCTTGAAGATACACATGAGGATTCACAAGAGGATACCGATGAAGATACCCAAGAAGTGGTCTGCACCGAAGGTCTTGAAACACAGTCTACTATGACAACTGCTTACAAGACACTTACTTACTTGACAACATATTTCATCCCTCTTGAGAGCACAGAAACAACAACTTCTATTAAATCTGACGTAGTTGTTGAAAGTAATATTGGCTACTTAACAAACGTCGTATGTAGAACCAACCTTAACATTGAACCAACTGCCGTCGTTAATGTTGATGTTAATTATTCCGTTCAAACAAGATTCAAAGCTCCAGAGCCAGTTACAGAAGAACCTTACAGACCACCGACAGAACCAGAGGTTGTTACTGAAGCTCCCAAAACAACACCACAACAAGAGCAAGTACAAACAACGGTTCAAGAAGAACAAAATACAGAAGCTGACGAAAACAATCACCAAGAAGTCGAGGAAACCGTGGAAGAGAAAGAACCTGCAACAACTACTACTACAACGACTACAACTGAAAAAACAACAACAACTCAAAGTCATGTAGAAGTATCAGTCAGTACTGAACAAACGACTACTACAACTGAGAAAGCTACCACACCTCAGCCAGAAGAAGATGAAAATGAAATTGATGTCATTTACAAGACGTTGTACACAACTTATACTTACTTTACAACATTCTTCGGTGATCAAACCTCAAGTGTAGCCAGTCATAAATCGGTTGTCACTAACATCATTACGTCGACCATTGATCTTTCTAAACTAGATCCATCACTATTAGGAGCATTTAATGAAGATGAGATTGCACCAACTAGTGTGGGTATAGGCCGACCAACGGAAACATTTGCAATAAACAGCATCATCGATCTTGTTAAGAATAAAGATGTCATTGAGTCAGTTGAAGTAGATGATATTTATAGCTCTCAGACTCCCACACCGTCATTAGGTGACGATGTTGTAGCAAGTATCAAGCCTGATGCAGTAAAGACTTATTACACAACGTATACATTCTTTACGACTATTTACGTTGGTACAGATGCAAATGTATGCAGCAGAAATGAAGTATACACCAATTATGTGGGACCGGATGAATTAATTCCCACAAAGGCCAACCCATTAGCTGTGGAAAATACTAGAGCTCAATTTGACTTCAGAAACTGTAAACAAGTGAAGATGGCACTGCCTGCTAATCAAGACGAAAGTTCTTCAATGGAAACTAGCGTTAGTATGGAAGAGGATAAGGAACAATCTTCTCAAGAAAACAAACCTGAAGGTACTCCACAGCCAAGCCCAATTGAAGTAGACATGCTGTTCAGTGTAGAATCTAATCCTCTTGAATCTGAAAGTTCTTTCGTTACTGACGTAAAGTCATCATCTTCCAAGGGAGAAAGGAAATTCCTTGATAGTAACAATATAATATTAGATGACCAGATTAGTTCAGAAAGTAACATTGAAGAAATCTTACCATCACCCACTCTATTATTACAAACTAGTTACACTACATTCACATACTTCACGACGATGTATATTGGAAAGGATTCAAGCAAAGTGAAAAGTCGCTTAGAAACTATAACAAACGTAGTTACAGAAACAATCATGCCTAACAAGGAACCTGAAGAAGAGAGTAACTTACCAATCACTTACTATACAACGTTTACTTATTGGACTACTCTTTACAAAGACAAATCGACAACAATCACAAGCCGGGAAGAGATTGTTTCAAATGTGATTACGCCTGTAGCCCAATCTGTTGCTACAATCAGTCCTATTGACACTACACCTATTGATGTTGATACTCCATTACCTCCTAAAGAGATAGAAATAGAAATAAAACCTTCTTTAGTCTCAGATGGTCTGGAAGTTGATGATGGCAAAGCCACTTTCTATACGACGTATACATATTTCACTACTTTCTACGCGGGTAACACATCTCAGATCAGGAGTAGTTTAGAGACAGTTACTAACATAATTGATAACACTAAACTAGTTGAAGATAATCAGGTTGGAAGAAAAGTGCCATTGGGTGCTGCTGACCAAAACTTGATTCAAGATAATGGGGAGAAGCCTCACATTACTCCAACTGTAGTAAAACAGGAAATCATCCCAACAAAACTACCTGATGCTTCTTCAGCTCCTCCGACAGTCCTCTTAGGCACGTATATTGATAACTTATTTGCTGAAGTTAAATCTGAAGATAAACCATCTACATCAGCTCCAGAAGGAGAGAAAAAGATATTATTTTCTCAGGTAGCTGTCATATCCGGTGACTCCACTGTTGTCACAAGTGATAATAAATCATTGAACATTGACACTAGTTCAAATAATACCTTAAGTTTGTCTACCACGACAACTGAAAGTAATGTTATTAGCCCTACTCCTGATGTGATTGAGAGCTCAGAACAAGACCCAACGACCGAAATTGCTAATGAATCAGAGGAGGAAGAAGATGATAGCTCTAATACTAGAAAGAAGTCACGTCTTACGTTCACACCCAAGAAACCATCCACTACACCTGTGATCATACCATTTGCTTCTCGCAATCGTCCTACATTTATTCCAAAACGAGTGCCATTAGCTAGCGGAGCCACAACTATCACACGTGCAGATTTCACACCACAGGTTATAACCGCTACTCCAAGTTTGAAGTCCGTGAAATCATCAGGGGCTTATAATGGAGGCAGAAAACCACAAACAGCTTATCCTGGTGCAGCTAATACTGGCAAGAGATTCCCTGGACGTGGTAATAATAGTCCAAATAATCCATCTGCTAATGTACCATCAGCTTCAAGACCAGGAGGTTTCGCAGTACGCGGAAGTATTCAACCTACTTCTCGAAGAACTGGTTTCAGATCAGGCAGTTCAGCAAGGCCCGCTAGCTTAGACTACATAAACAGGTCAGCGACACCAAGAGTAAGGCCAACTTCATCAAGGCTTCCACCAGGCAGAAATATTAAGCCCACTGCTTCAATAACATTCCCTCCAGACCAAAATGATGAAACGTTCGCAACTCAACTAGATGAAAGTGCAACCGAATCAATAGATGAGTTTACTGAACCTCCAGCCAGAACCACAAATAATCCCTTGCTGAGGTTCAGAAGACCGCCTGTTCCCAGGCAGCCTGGCACTGCTATTACTCCAAGGTCAACAACATCTTCATCAAGAAGAGCTGTTACGCCTCGCGGTAGACTGACTACTACTACTAAAAGATCTACAACCAGGCAAACATCGAACCCACTTCTATCTTTACGCAGACAGAGACCAAATAATGCATTGTTCCCCAGACGAAACTTGTTTAGGCAACCCGAACCGGAACCTGAAGAAGAAATTAAAGAGGATGAACAGAAGGTAGAAGATAGCGATGAAATCTTAGAAGAAGAAGAATTCGAGGAAGATAATGATTACGATTCATCCGACAGGAAAGAACGTCAAGTTGCTCAACCACCTTCCACTGCACCACCTAAGAGAAATATAGTACAAATAAGGCCATTTGCTTTTAATAAGAGACGTACAAAGCGTCAAGTTGATTACGGTAACCGAAAATATACAAACTTCCGTAGACCAGGCACTAGAACGACAACCACTCGGCGACCTGAGCCAGAACACACAGAAGAACCAACCACTCAGAAAGTGAGGCCAGGTAACCGTTACAATGGACGCAGTTCTAATGTTGGTAAGACGACCACAGTGGCAGCTCCTAAATCAAATGGAAGGCAACCATTTATCGTTCGTGGTGAAACTAGAACTACAACAACTGCATCTACTCCAGCATACAGAAGAGGAAAGTCGTCGCGGCCCTCATCAAGGACCACCACTTCTGCAACTAGGCCAAAGCCACCAAAAGTTCCGAAAGCTCCCAGACTAAATAAAAATTCGAGCTCTAGACCTAGTACCTCTCGTAGTTCAGGAGGAAGTGCAAGGTCACGAACCCGCACCACCACCAGCAGAGCCTCAAGCAGGCAGAGATCATCTTTCGAAAACTTCAGCGGCGAACGCTTTAATGCCAAAAATATCTTAAACGATGGAAGGATCACAATCACACATCAAATACCTACTGAAGTAACAGTGCCAGTTGTGAACGGAAAAATTACTGAGTACAAAAACTTGCTGTCAGCAACACCTAGTCTAGAAACATTACTACTAAATCAGGTATCAACTACAATTGGACCTTTGGGCAATCAACAACTTGTTCTCGCCGCAGAGTCTACTGAGCTGGCTGAGAATGGAGCCACGAAACTCATCAGATATATCCTACACGAAACCCCAACCACTACTGTTATCTTCACGCCTACCACCATCCGAGGTCGCAAGACCTCTTTCTCCCACATCTTGCCTAGTACGGTTTATAATGTAGAGCCAGTTACACAGACTATTGCACCTGAGATTAATTCAAACGTTCCTCTTGCAAATTTGCTACTGTCACAACTGCTACTGGGTAATCAGCAACCTGCTTACAATCCTTTACTTGCTTTACAAGGACAGGCCTTCCCTGGACTTCCTCAGCAGCCAATAGTACAAACTCCAGTTACTGAATTTAAAACTCGGACAACTACTTACGTAACAACGGTTACCGATGCTAGGGAAACAGTTTTACCGATTACGTTTAAGGGCCAGGCTATTCTGACTACAATTGTGGATCCAACAACTAATGTCATTACGGCAACTGAATTCGTTACTGATACAATAGTTACTACTCCCACTGCTTTAGCCCAAGCCCCTCAACAGTTGAACTCCTTATTACTTCCATTCCTTCTTCAGCAACAACAACAACAGCAGCAACCATCTCTAAATCTACAAACGGCTAATCCCTTGCTAGGTCTAAGTCAAGCAGATCTTTCTGCTTTAGGTGGTCTTAACAATTTCAACAACCTGAATCTGTCACCAAATCTGAATCAACAAAATAATCTCAACAATGACATCTACAGTCATAGTCCTAAACCGAATATTCTGTCTGACCTGAATAGCAACGAGGACTTTTCTGAAGATGCTCAAGATGATGAGGAAGATCTTCCACCTCCACCACCACCAGCTACTCCAGCTCGAAGGAAATCTCGGCCAAAGCCTGCACCAGCCGCTCACCCCGGTCCTCCTAAACAGACCAGCGTAGTGACTCTATACGTCTCAGGTAGACATCCAGGTGAATTCAGCACAGTGCTATCAACAGTCGTGTCCGACGACACGCAGACAGTAAGGAAACGTGAAGCCATATATTACGATAACGTCCAAGTACTGCCATCATTACTGCCAACAATTAGTGAACTAACCGGATCTTATTCAGACAGTGGCTTAGTTTCAGATAGTGATAAGTACTTTAACAATGCATCAGTCGAAAATCAAGTAGAAACGCAAAGTCTGGAGAGTATAGTCGGGGAAGTAAGCAAGCATATTAGTTATGACGCGTCACCAACATTCGTCGTAAAGGCAACGAGCCCATCTGCGACTAGGGACCTGAGGCAAAGTTCAATTGATGATGTCTCGTGAACGATACAAACGGTTAGGTGTATAGTAATGGTTTAGTTATTTATTTCGATTGTATCATAGTAAGTTAACTATGGAATAGTGCCTTATAGATTTAGTTTAGTTTTAAGAACGAAATACTCTTTTGTACTTGACTAGATGTTAGTAACATGTTATTTTAAGTTCACCAAAAATGTTATTTCCTATGTTACCATAATCGATGTGTTGGGGTAAAATTGTTGGGTAACGATTACTCACTGCCTAAGAATTTAAGTCTAGATTATGATAATCATAATTACCTTGTAATACTCGTTCTTCCTTCGCTTACGACTGTACATTGCAAATACGACTTAAAATTAAAAACAATAAATATTTCGACAAATAAATTGGTTTTCTATTTCTTTATTCCTTTAAGATCACAAAACATGAACGTCAAAATAAAACGTTTTCTCACAGTACTGACATTTATCTAAAACACAACAACCACATACATAATTTACTCTAACTACTGAAACAATCATTAGATGACCCCACACCACACTTCCTAGATTCTATCCTACCTTCTAACCTTCACAAGACCTGCCTAGACGAGATTCTGCCTCTACGTGACTAAGAACTTGACAAAAGACCTGATGACGACGACTGGACCACCAGAAACTCGGAAGATCCTGAAGGTTCCCCATGACGGATGGTTCCATACCCACATCCTGCGACTTCCAATCTGGAGGTGAGTGTAATTAGGGTTTAATTAATTAATATTGAAGTGTTGTTCAGATGTTCTTGAATAAAACCCAAACCTTGAACCGAAAAAAACTCCAAGTACATAAGTAAAAAAAAAAATGTATGATACCTTTTACTTACTTATGTAAGTAACGGTAACGCAAAAACATGACAAATACTCGAGAGCATCTATCAATTAAACTAACATTTAAGATGTAAATAGAATAAAAATTAACATTATAATAAACACTAATATAGCACTTATAGAAGTAGAAGTACGTGATAAAAACAAAACAGAAATAACTGTAGATATAGACGAATAGACTACTAAAATTGATCCATGATAGAAATTACATAAGTATTACAGTAAAAAGTATAAACATTATGCTACAAATGTCTGAAACGACACCGGCTCACGCTCAGGCTAGCACGCGATTCCGCATAATTGCAATAGTCTCATGCTTAGAAATGTAGTACAGTAAAAATGGCACATTGAGTTTTAGAAAGAGTCGGATGCAGAAATTGATGACATACATAGGTGTCATCACTCTTCTAGACATTTTGTCGGGACAGCTTCCAGTCCAACCAGATATGCAGCCTTATACCTGTATTAGCTTCTGCTAGCGTGAAAGTAGGTTTCTACTTCCAAACTTTGGAACTCCTTTTTAACCCCCTTGGGGGTGAATTTTGGAAAATCCTCATCTAGTGCTCGCCTATGTCGTAAAGGAAAGGTGGTGCAAAATTTCACGATTCTAAGCTTCAAGTTTCTAAGTGTCGGCCTTGCGTTGATAAATCAGTCAGTTTCTGCATATATATATTTAAAGATTTTTTTTTTCATAGATTTTATGTGAAGAATCTACCTATTTGACTGGGTACCACAATACCGTGAAAATAAGACAACGATGTCAATACTCGTTGGTTTTTAAGCTTTTGAAATATTAACTGCATCATATCAAAATATACAGTGATTATTTGACTCAATGTTATTTCTGTCGTGGAAATTGTAGAATTAGTTAGTTAATAAAATATTGTTTTTTACTAACTGCTTTGCACATATTGTATGTTGTTTGTTTTTCAGATATGTAATGCTGTAGAAAGGGCTTTTTTGTGTCATCACCCGATTGCACAATTGTGATATTGATTTTATTTTTCTATGTTTAATTTATAAACAGAGTTTATTTACTGAATTTTTTTCAAACATTGCTTTAATATTTAAAAACATAAATTCATAAGTCATTAAAAATAATAATAATAATAATTGAAATAGTGATGCAATATAAACATTCTCTTTGAAGGATAAACACTTACTATTATTTCTAATATTTCAGCATTCAATACAAATGGTATAGTGTATGATAACACACCATGGAGACCTGGAAGAGACATGGATTTAGTTGAAAAGGAATCGGAAGAAGATGAGAGAAGGCTAAAGAATCTAGCGACCAGGATAATGTCTAATGGTGTGGAAGTCTTGGTGAAGGATAAAAATCCTGATGGAAAGCAAGAACAGGTAGATATTTTATTGTGATTTTCAATTTGTCTAATAATTTGGTCGTGTTATCCTTACAAAAAATACATTTAAATTTAATTTATCTTCGAAACTTAGTTATGTTAATCGTAATTTTTCTAATGAATTACGTGTAGATCATCTTTTAGAACTCATTTAAGTAAACTATTTCATTCACTTTCATTTTACTTATAAATATTCGTATCATCATTCATTTCATTTTCATCTACGCTTTTTTCTCAGCGCAAACTAAAGCTCATTCACGCAACTACGTTACAACCGCACATCAGCTCATCTTCGGCTTCAAAACAACTGCTTTCATCAGCAGTTGCCACTGTCGTCAGTCGCCAGCAAATAAGCGCACTATTCCCTTTACACCAGCTCATGCAACATAACTATATCATCAAGACATGTATGACGACCTACACATATTTAACAACCGTGGTTCAAAACAAAAGAAGCGCTATATCTACGTTTGAGACTATAGTGTCAGTTGTCACAACTGAATCCTTAACCAATCTTTATGATACTGATGTTTTGCCAGACTTAAAGCCGACAAAAGTAAGATTTGGGACCCCGGTCGGTCAATTCCTAAATGGTTCCAGCAATCTTTGGGGGCCCATACCTTTGTTCATAACCCTCTTACCTATGTAGTTTCTCATTTGTTTTACCTAACTATTCTTCTCTTTAAAATAGTCTCCAGTAATTAGTAGTAATAAGAACTGTAGTTACCTATGCTTTACTCACGCCATTTACACGTGACTTCTAACAAAATCAATCCTAAGGACCCAAATAAATATGTTCCTTATTTTAACCATTCGAGTAAAAATGTTTTACCGCGATACTAATTAATTTTGTTGAATATTTCAGACCAAATACATGGAGGTAAAAACAATTCAACCATCTGCTGCTACCAACATGTTCATGAGCCCCAAGATTGATAAACGGATTGACAGTGAAGAAGACGAAAGCAACAGCTTTGATCTTATCCAACCATCAGAAGTCAGTAATCCTCCCTGTACAAGTTCCTGCTCATGTAGTAACACTAAAACTGAAGGCTTGCAGACAAAGTATAGTAATCTAGACTACTCTGGATCGTCGACTAAATATGGTGTTAAGACGACTTACGGTGCCACTAAACTAGAATTAAGACCAACGAACAAAGAATCTATGGATAAGAAAACTCAATATGGACCTTACGAATATGAAAGTAATTCTCAATTAGCTCCAACCGATAAAGTGGTCGAGAAATATACTGAAGTAATCAATGATTATTCAGATGAAAAAGATTCAAATTCGGTCGAAGAAAGCGAATTGTTGACTAATGAGCAAGCCCCTGTGCCACCAAAAACGAATAAAGTAAGCACGAAAGTTCCAGAAAAAACAAAACCAGACAAACCACAGAAGCCAAATAAAAACAAGTTTGTCGTTGCCGATCTTTTAAAATTAGGAACTCTTGGAATTAAAGGTTTGACACAATTGGCGCCCGTCATTGAGAAGATGACAGGTGGTTTTATAAAACGACAAGATACCGTCAATAAAACCACTACAACGACTATCAAGCCTGCTGTTAAACTAACGGCTTATACAGCAAATAAAAGAGTAGATAACGATTTAGAAGCAAAGCACAGTAACTTTCCCATTTACATTCCAGTAGATGAATTAGAAACATCTGAATCACAACTAGTTTTTACTAATGCTACATTGCATCAAAATTTGGCGTGGGCAGCAGAACACAAACAGCCTAAGGCCCACATTGTCCCGCCTAAAATGGTTCACGAAAGCCCACTTGTCAATGGCGGTATCCCCATTAGTCCTGGTGAAATAATTACGGCCAACTCCGATGTCATTGTTGGTAAACCAGCCGTGGGTGGACCTTTAACCTTGGCCGCAAGTGGAATCAAATTGCAAAACTCGGTCATTCCCCCACCTATTGACAGTTTCATAGCAGCGAATGAACAATATTTTGTAAATGAGAAACCTCTTGGCGATCAACCACACAGCGATGATTCTTATGATTTGAGGCCACCAGAACCTCCACAGCAAAAGTCTAAACCAAACAGACCGATACCAAGACCAATGCAGTCGTTTAATGTTCAAAACTCCGCGCCCAACGACAAGTACCCGTATCGTATGCCAGCAAGCATTCATGACCATTTAATGAAAACTGAGCAAATTAAAAACACTGGACCTATATTAGGTAATCATGGCAGACCAGCATTTTTGGACTACATTCCTTCATTAGCCAAACCTACAAGTGCTTCTACACAGCAACATATCGACTATAAACCTGTGAATGAGGATAATGTAGAGGTAGCTGATAACAGTCCAAGTTCTTCTGAAGTAGTGAACATGCAAATTAAAACTGAAGACGGCTACACGGTGGTAGGCAACACTGAATCAAACAAACCCTTTTTAGTGGATATCCAACCTTCAAGGGTTGCAAATGTATTGATTCCCCACGGCAGCTCTACTGCTTTAGTATTTGCTGGTTCTTCAGAACCTCATAAAACTGGAGACTACATCGATGATCCTTTACCATATCCTGAACCAGGCTATTTTGGCAGCTTTAGCATAGATGCTCCGCAGATGACAAACGTGCATAACGTAGCACCTAATAGCAACAAACAGTATGCTGGAAAACCAAACGTTCATCCGCCTCTAGACAATTACAAACCTATACAACCACCTTACAAAGATCCGTCTCATAGGAACGACTTGAAAATAAAATGGAAGGATAACAAGCGTCCAATGGACTACAACAAGATACCTCCACCAACAAGCAACCAAGAAACTCATGTCCAAGTCGGTCCACAAATAACAGTCTACGATCCAGAAGTTTATAAACCTACAGGCGCAAACGGAGACTTTGATAAATACAACCAAGTTAGAAACAAAGACAAACCAAAAGACGGAAAAGATGTTATTGACAAAGAGTATGAAAACTTCTTAGCAGTGCCACCACCACCACCGCAAACACCGCAAAAAACATTTTTCAGTCAAGATGGCATTTATGACAAGAGTAAACCTTATAGTTCTCGTCCTATTGTTCATACCAAACCTGTGCAGGATATGAAAGTATTTTTAAATATTCAGCATCCTGTACCCGAGCAACTGCCGCCTAAAGTAACTTCTGAAATCTACTTCGCTGCTCAAATGCCAAATAGCAAGCCAACTCCTACGTATACCATTCGCATTCCACCGGCGTCACCTAACTATAATAACTTTAATCAAGTTTCAAACAATATGCAACCTTCTAAAGCGAATAATTTGGGTCCTACCCATAATTCTTTCTCTGTTATATCTTCTCCCAATATGGCTAACAAGTCATTCGTACCGCAAGTAAGTGAAGAAAAAGATAACACCTATACTGTAACTCTAAATACAGCTACTAATGTTGCCAGTAGCAATGAAGCTGGACAAGTGATTGGGTCTAGTGTAGCTGTACCAGTAGGAACATCAACGCATGTAAACCAACTCAACACAGATATACCTATTGGAACAAACTTTGCCATCCGTGTTGAAGATAACACTACACCTTTAGAATCTTATAATTTACAAGGCACTAGAAATCCTCCTATTGTTTTTAATGAACATGGATCAGCTACTCAAGTTTCTGTTGGAGACAACAGATGGAACAAGAGTTCAACGGATATAACCGAATCGACAATAGTTGGTAGTAACTATTATAATCAGAACGGTAACTATGGTGATAAAAAACCAAGCTTTGAAGACAATAATCAAAAGTTTGGAAGCCAGGGAAATCAAAATCAGAATTATGGAAATAATCAGAACTCTGAAAATAAACAGCAGAGCTACAACAATCAACAACACACCTATGCAAACAATAATCTGAACAAAGGAACCATAAATCACAACTACGCAAACAAAAATCAGAACCAAGGAATAGTAAACCAGAATCATGCAAACCAAAATCAGAAACAAGGCACGTTATATCAGAACTACGCCAACAATCACCAGAACAAAGGAATATTAGGTCCGAACTACGCAACCAATAATCAAAACCAAGGAATATTAAATCAGAACTACGCAAACAATAATCAGAACCAAAATAATTTAAACCAGAATTACGCAAATAATAATCAGAACCAAGCTAACATAAACCAAAACTTTGCAAACCAAAATGAAAAGAACCAAGGAATCCTAAGTATAAATCAAGGTATCCTTAATCAAAACCAAGGAATCCTTAATCAGAATCAGGGTATTTTAAATCAAAACCAAGGTATTATAAATAAAAATTACGAAAACAAAAACCAGAACCTAGGAAATATAAACAAAAACTATGCCACTAATAACAAGAACATTGAAAGTCAAAATCAAAATCATGAAATCATAAATCAGAACCAAGGTTTTATAAATCAAAATAACGAAAACAAAAACCAGAAACAAGGAAATATAAACAAAGACTATGCCACTTATAACAAAAATATTGAAAGCCAAAATCAAAATCATGGAATCATAAATCAGAACCAAGGTATTATAAATCAGAATTACGAAAACAAAAACCAGAACCAAGGAAATATAAACAAAAACTATGCCAATAATAACAAAAACATTGAAAGCCAAAATCAAAATCATGGAATCATAAATCAGAACCAAGGCAATACAAATCAGAACTACGCAAACAAGAATCAGAACCAACAACCAACAGTTATAAATTCGAACTACGAGAACAAACACCCAGTCTATAATAACAAACAGCAGAATTATGATACCAAATACCAAAACTACGGAGACAAAAACGTACAGAACCCTGTGAGCCCATCATTACCACCTTCTCTTAATAGTCACGCGAACTTCCCCATGATGAACGATTATTCGACACCATTAAGTGATGCTGAAAATATAAAACCAGTCACAGAATATTCTGATAATATCAAATCTGGAGATGTGAAAAGACCAGCAAAATTAATACCAAATATCCCAACAAACTCTCACGGTTGGTATTCTAGTGTATTAAAAGAAAACAATATCAATAATATTAAGGTAGAAGCTACAACCCGTAAGATTATTCCTTTAATACATGATTATAATGAGAAAAATAATTCACCTCAGTTCGGACAGAAAATTACAAGTGCTGGCAAACCACCTACCGGGTTTTGGTCCCAAAATGCACCACCGTCTGGATTCAACATTGGAAAGCCTTTTACAAAACCTCAATCAACTGAAAAACCATTCTCTACTAACCCACCGTTTACAACTAAGCCTTTTAATATTAATTACATTCCTTCCAATTTTGGTGGCATGAGACAGCCTGCTTATGATATTCCAATTAGAGATAATAGCGATGAAACTACTACAACTAAATCGCAACAAACAACAGAGAAAATAAAACCAGTTTATGAAAATTCTGATGAGATTTATGATGGCGAAGAGGAACCTGAAAACCCTGGGGAAGTGGATGGAGAAGTCAGTTCCGAATCTATGAAAGTTCCCGTAGTCAGTTCTTCAAGTGAAGTAGATAACGATTCTAAAACGTCTACTGAATTAACTCTCCTTCAAGACGAAGTATTAAATCCTTCAAAGAATGTCCAGAAAGACGAAAACAGCAATCAAGTTTTAGTTAATTTTAACCCTGGAACACAAACGGAAAAACCATTTAGTTCTAGTAATAAAACGACCTTCCAATCTAATACTATTAAACCAATATACGAAACCAATCCGTATAATAAACCCAAACCGTTTACTATTAACAGTGCAGTGGTACTTGATCATCAATTGCAGCAACCACACTGGCAAATCAATCAAATGATGGAGAATGCTACCAACGTGTCGTATGAAGACAATATTGATTTGAATATCGGAGAAGAAATGGACAAACCATCAACATTCAGACCTAGTTCTTTTTCAAGGCCTGTGTATGTGACAGAATCAGATATAAAATATAAAAGACCGCCAAGTAGACCATTTTCTAATCGATTCAATAACACCCACGTGCATAACGAATCGATTATAACATCAACAGTTCATATTCAAGATAAAAAACCATTGATCGTTGAGAAGGCCACGGAAAAAGCAACGCTACCAACGTTCACATTATCTAACTTGGAATTGAATCGTTCTTCGAGTGAGATCATTGACCTTTCACCCCCACCGCCAACTATGGATTATAATTTCAAGCCTTCAACTAACGATGAGATGATTATGGGAATGAGTCCTCCTCCGCCAAGGACCCCACCAGGTATCAGGCTTCCAACGAGAGTACCTTTGACTCCTCGTCCAGTTCTTCCCATCAGAACTCCACCACCTTATAGAACAAAGCCGCCAAGGCCTATCCCGCCAAGAGTGACTACTCAGAGACCTGTAAGAAAACCAATAAACAGAGATGAGGTGTCAACTTACAGGCCTGCATTCGATATTTTGAACAATATGAGAAGGCCTGCTTATAACCGTGATCAACCATCATCACAGCTACTACCACCTCCAAGGGATATCCCATCAAGGGTCGTTAATCCTGTTGAGTTACCTGCTCCTACTGTTAGTGTTCCGGAAGTACCTAACGTGGTCTTCCCAACTCCGATATCATCGGGCTGGTTGACATCGTCTGGCATAGATTTCTCATCAAGCTTTAGTTTCAATCCGACATCTATACAATTCCCTGAAACACCAGAACCTTCCAGGATACCTGATTCAGCAGAAGTATCGTCTTCTGAAAACTCTTATTCATATGAGACTGAATCGTCGTCTGAACGTGTTGATGACGTAAGTTACGAGAAACCTGTTACAGAAGATAAAGAGGTGGTATCTAAAGAATCGAGTACCGAATCAACTTCAACAACAAAACTTACATCTTTAAGCGAAACAACCGAACAAGAAACAAGTCACGAAGAACCGACTACTGATAAAATAAAGGTTATTCCACTAGGTAATAAAAACAGAACACGAAAGCCATATCCAGTACGAATTGATGAGAAAAAACCTACTACTAGCTTATTCAAATTGCCTGTAAAGCCCACATCTATAATAAAACCAACAAGAACAATATCTCGTCCTGAAATATTGTATCCTACAAGACAGACTTCAATTAGAAAGATTGTTCGACCAATTACTAGAGTTCCTCCTGTAATACCATCTAGTATCATTGAAAGTTCTGAATCATCTTACGAAGAAGATTTTATTAGACCAACAGAAGTTCTTAAAGAAAACATAGTTCCCACAGTATCTGATTTGGAGATTACTAGACCGGTAGAGCAGGAATCATCTACCATTCCTATAGTAATTCCTTCTAGCTTGCCAACTCCTAGTATCGAAGAGGTACCAGTGGTACACTCTATTCATCACGCTGGTAATGAAGTTAAAATATCAGACGAGGTAGTACCAACGAAAACTGAATTTAGAACTACTGTGGTAACTCTTACAAAGACTTTATCTGAACCACCAAAAACAGTATCAAGCATCGGATTTGTCAATATTACACATACCTTAACAGTAACACACACTAAGACAAGCTTGGTCAGCCAATCAGAAGGAGCTATTACGCAGACTCTCGTATTAACAAACACGCAGACATCTACAATAGTTGATGTTGTGACGGAAGTACACACGCAAGTACAACCGACTACGATTATAGAGACTGTGACGAAACATATACCTATACAAGTTGAGCCAACTCCTGTCCAAGAGATTGTGCCAAAAACTAAAGTGTCTCTTGACGATATAACTATGTCGTCAGAAGAGCATGACAATCTTATCATGAAGGATTCAGAAACTACAGACAATATCATTCAAAAGATTGAGAATGAGAATGAACCAGAGAATGATAATGATACGTTCTTCGTTGTGATGAATAAGTCTCAGAATGGTGGATCAGCTCCACCTTTGAGCAATGACGTAGAAACAGGAGATTATGATGTTACTAGAAATGAACAAGTGAATAATAATGGAGTATCTCAGGTTCTATTTGGAGAGATATTGTTGGCTGGCACACCTTATTTGGAAACTACGAATGTTAATCCTAATGGTTAGTATTAGTTCAAAAAAGATAATTTTATTCTTGAAAGATTTTCGATAAAATATAACTTTTAACTTTGCAGGTGTAGCATACGGTAAGGAATGCCAGCCGGACTGCAAAGCCTCCAGAAACGAACGCTGCCAGAGAATCGATGGATTAATGAAATGTGTCTGCAGACCAGGATTTGCCCGAATGTTCCCTGATAGACCTTGTAAACGTAAGTATTGAAGAAAAGATTTGAGATTTCAATCCTAAAATTAATTAGTCGTAGAATTACTTTAGCTTTGAAAATAAAATAAGAAATATAATGTTCGACATATTATATATTCTTTTCACCATTTAATACTGTAATTTTCCTCATGATGTTTTAATTAATGACCAAATTATAATGTATTCTCCAGCTACGTATACCTACTCAGTCAAGTTAGCCCTCGGCTCCCAAGGAACCGAGCGCCTGGAATTCCAAGAGAATTTATCCGACAACTCAAGCAAGGAGTACCATGCACTCGCAGTGGCCACCCATGAGGGCATCAACAGGATGATCATGCAGTCAGACTTGAGGGATGTGTACCATGGAGTTCACATCACTGGGTTCCACCCGGTTGAGCTGAAGAGTCCTGGTGGAGACTTGTATCAGGGTGTTATGAACGACTTCTATGTGCAGGTAACGGTATCACAAATGAGGCAAGAGTGAAGTTAAATATTTTTATATTTTATTGTAATACAATAATAATTTCATATTGTTCGAGGAATTTTGGGGTAACGTAAAAATATAATTACGTATCTATATGATTTGCCAGCTTTTCTGCTATTTGGATATTTTGGCTAATATGCATTTTTTTTCGGTACATTAGTTTAAAATGTAGCTAAAGTTAGCTTCAACTACTTCAGCATATCGTAATCTATAGCTGGTCATAAGCCTTTCTTAAACCCTGTCGGTACTCCAAGTTACTTCTTTAAGTTTACGTGGCTAACTATTTTGCCTTTGGCTTAGAAATGATAAATCTTAGTATGTGCCGAAAACATCACTGCTCTCAAAACCTTCTTCTAAATTTTTCAGCTCTCAGACAATGCTCATGAGAGCCGACTCAAGGAAGTTATTGAAAAGTACCTGAGGAACAACAACTACAGTCTAGGAGGAACCGAGGTGCATGCTGCAAGTGAGCTCATGGAGAAACTGGATGTTAGCGGTCAGTACTTTTTTTCTTTCTAGTTAGTACTATCCTACTGCTAGGCAAAGGCCTCCCCTAAGTCTCTCCAGATGTTCTTCTCTGTTTTTACATCAGAATTTTAAATATAGTCCGCACTGTAGAACAAAACTCATTTTTGGTAGATTTGAGTTAAAATCAAGTACCTACCTATATCTTATACTGTTTATTTCCGTATCTTACCGTTTCCGAGTGATTTTTGAAAATCAGTCAATAAAAACATTAATCGTAGTAAAGATAATAGCAACGTTCTTAAAATTGGGATTTGGTGATTTTTATTTCAATTTTAAATTATGCATGTTAACAATTGTAACAAAAAAACGATGTTGTACATTGATTGTTTTACAACTGATTTTTTTTTTATGCATTTCAGATTTCGACGAGTGTGTAAGTGGTTCGTTCCACGATTGTTCAGAACACGCGCAATGTTTCAACTTACGTGGTACCTACACTTGCAGCTGTCTCGAAGGTTTTGCAGACCTTAGCGTTAATGCGCTGTATCCTGGCAGGATTTGTTCTGGTAAGCATAGTTGCTATAATTCGTGCTTCATCTTATGTCAGCAGTAATACTTGAACCACGAAACGTTTACTGCTTTGCAATACAATCGCTGACAATCATGAAGTAGATATTACCGTGAGTGTGAAGTATTTACAATGAATCAAGGCATAAGGGAACCCAGCTCGAAAAGACCACAAAAAATGCTAAATGACATAGACAAACACATAGGTACATACAAACTTTCTCCTCTATAATATTAGTGTGGAATATGATAAGATGGATGGATGGCTGGTTGATGGGGCGAAAGGTTCTGGAGTGGTGACCACGTACCGGAAGACGTAGCGCTGAAAGGCCTCCACAAGGTAGACCAACGACGTTGTGAGGGTCGTGGTAATCCGATGGATGCGAGACGGACAAAACCAGTCGTTGTGGTGTTTTTTTTTTTAATTCTTTGTAGGTATGCGCTTGACCGCTATCTCACTTGATGGAAAGAGACGATGCGGTCGACGATGGAGCGAGCTTACCTAGAAGTAACCTATTCACTCTTGACTTAAAGATTCTCGGGTTGTAGCTATCAGGAAACACAGATTCCGACAAGGAATTCTACTCCTTAGCTGTACGCACAATAAATGTGTTCCCAAAATGTTTTGTGCGTATAGGTGGGAAGTCCACCATGGACCGGTGGCGCATTGCCGTACGCCTGGTGATCCGATGATGGAACGGGCTAGGCGAAATTAGGAAATGCAACCGGTAGAAAACCGACAGGCTAGCAACTCGGCGTCGATGCTCCAGACTTTGAAGCTTCGACTCAACGAGTGCATCATTGCCAATGATCCTGCTTGCTCTCCTCTCAATTGCCTCTAGTGTATCAAGCTGGTGTCGGGCAGATCCGTCCCTAAGATGAGAGCAGTACCTACTCTATACAAGATCGAACTTGGGCTTGATAAAGTTTGAGCAGCTGTTCTGGCGTGGAGTACTGTCTGACCTACGCGAGGATTCCCAGCTTTTTTGCTGCCAGCTGAGCCTTTGCTTTGATGTACGGCTCAAAGTTAAGTGTTGACGTCAGCGTAACACCAAGAAGAAGATGTGTGATACTTGACTTTAATGATAGCTACAATCTAGGGGTGTTTAAGACAAGAGTGAAGTGGCTTTTTTTTGGCAAACGTTTTCCATGGTCGATCACATAATCGCTTACCATCAGGATAGATAGTAATCAAACGCAAGCGTATCAAAACTTGAGGGAGGACTATGTTTCAGTTGACATCTTTCAGCTAAAATGATGATGGTGGCGATGTGAAAAGATGAGATGAAATTTGACGTATTATTTCAAATAATGTTTCAGCTGAGCCGGTCGGATGCGAAAGATGCAACTACCACGGTGCCTGCTACTCTCGGGACGACCGTCGGGTGCTGTGTGAGTGCTTCCAGTGGTACGCTGGTAGCTCTTGCCAGATCAACCTGAAGGGTGAGTTAGAATATTGTATTCTGTTTTATCATAATTATCTCCAACAGAGACCACATTCTAAGCAGCCAGCCATTTTTAGCGATGGGAAATTATTCATTATCTTTTCCCACTTTGGGTCTCCACCTATAACCCGCACGCTCCCGTGAGTGAGTGTCAGATTTCTCAGTAGAAATCTAACACTCCCTCACGGGAGCGCCGTCAGCGCGCCGCCAGACCACCGGTGGGTTTAAGTCAGTACTTAAGCCCACCGGTGGTCTTCAGTTGTCCTTTGCGTTTCAAGACCGTGGTAACTCTTTCGAATCACCCCCAACCCTGAGTAAAATACTTTTCCTGCATATCAATATTTTGGTGGCTTTCTAGATCCATGAATGCTTTTGCATTGTAGTTTTTCTTTTGGTCGATATTGATTCAACTAATCAAACACTGATATTCTTAAAGATTGACAATGTTTTTTGACCAGAATTCAGATTTTTTGAACTTGTAAAGCATCTAGAGCTTTTTTTGATTAACTTAGATAAAGTCTTTAGTGGGTATAACGATATTTATTTTCAAATCTTTGATTTTGGATTATTTTGAGTTCTATTATTATTTCTCTAAATCTTTATGTGTCTTTGCAGTAGTCCTCATTTCCTTGGTGGTGTGTGGTGCGCTCCTGACCGTTGTACTAGCTGTCTGCGCAGTGCTGGCTTGTTCACGACGCGCGCGCAGAGCCCCACGGCCTCAGCGGTCCATTGTCGCGTGTATACAGAGCATGCCTAGTTTACATCAGGTGTGTTAGAGTTTTTATCGAGTAATATAATTATGATTTAATGAAAAGCTTGCAAGATTTCTTTGACGACAAAATTAATACCAAAGTTCGTCATAAGCCACACAATTATATTTCGTATAATACACCATATCATCATCATCATCATCGTCATCATTTCAGCCGAAAGACGTCCACTGTTGGCATAGGCCTCCCCCAAGCGTCGCCACAATGACCGATCCTGTGCTTCTCGCACCCACCGCACTCCCGCGACCCTCACCAGGTCGTCGGGCCACCTTGTGGAAGGCCTTCCAACGCTGCGTCTTCCGGTGCGCGGTCGCCACTCTAGACCCTTAAGTGGCAGTGGGCAGTGGCACATTGCTCGTAGAACGGATGGTCGATGGGGCCGAAAGGATACACCATATATTATAAAATAATTTATTATAATTTTGTGATTATTGAAAAGTGTGGAGGGAGGTCTTTACCCAGCAATAATATTTTTTTTAATTTATATCACATAATTTTACATACAGGAAAATATGGTAAAAATACTTAAAATTGTAGACAGATAAGAAACTTAATTAAAATACCTATTATATGTTTCACCACAAAGCTTGACTGAAAGCCTAACTTTTCGTTTCAGGGTGCAATGCCAAAGCAAAGACAAGACCGAAGAGCCCTGATCAGCGAGCGAGGAGAATCAGGAGATAACTCTAGTGTACAAAATGCTTCACTACCTTACATTCCTGCTAAGGTAAGCTTTAACTACAAAACGTACAAAATAAACAATCGAGAAAATAAAGCAGGAGCCTTCTTACCATGACGTCTTAAAATGACAGGCTTGCTAGCGAAAAAGAGAGATGCAGCTAAACACCATATATATATAGCTCCATCCCTTTAACAGTTTATTTTAGGTCGTCAAATGGATCGCGTTAAGAGCTCCTTTACACTCTACAGTTTTACAAATTACTGAAAAAGAAACGTCATAAGGGCCTTTGCACACTGCGTTTTTTAAACGCGCCATTGTCGCGCTTGTAGCGATACAGCTTTGTCCTAACCGCCATTTTCTTATACCATCCAGAGAGTGTCATCCAGCAAGAAGGGCGTGATGTCAGACCCTCCGGCACACGATCCTCCTCCTCCACCCGCACCGGCTGTCATGATCCCCAGGGCTAGGCTGCACCCTCACCATGGAGACAGGTATGTTTCAAAGATGTTCTATTTATTGCTCTGACTGAACTGGCTTGTGCAGATCTTTACAGATCCATCTATCGTCAACGTGAGAATGGTTTAAAAACTAATTGTTTTATTCTACGAAATGCAGCGTAATTTTTGATAAATAAGCAAAGTGAAAAAATGGAGGTTACATCTGAACGCACTGTTGGCTTTTGATAATTCTTTCACTCACTTGAATATTTGACAAAACTTGTTCCACCTTGTTGATTAAAAACCTTAAAAGTTCTTGGGGAAAACTTTTTCAATACGAGTACATTTACTCAAAAACCCCTTCTTAACTCTACCGCTTTTAGGCATGCCATTTACTGTTTTCCGAACTAGTGTGGAAAAATGCGCGAGCTCGCCCTTTTCACAATTGATCGTGTTTTCGTTATCAGGCTGGGCTTAAGTGACCCCCACGAATCACACGTTAACCATCGTTTATTTATATCTTTGCGTTTGATACACGTCGAAATTTGTCGCTGCAGCACTCGGTTCCATAAAACCCTCGCCTACGGCTGGGAAGAATTTCGCGTCGGTCGCAATGACAAATTGTCTCCTTTTGTATCAAAATGTAATATTAAGGTTATTATGTTCTTTTAAGTCTTGTATCTATCTATTTTATAAGTCGAGCGCAACTTTACAATATCATTACACATTGAAGTCACCGTAACATATCGTTATTGTACAATCGTATGTAGTCATTTTGGTGTTACCTTAATAGACTCGGTCTTTTGTCTTTTCAGTCGTGAAAATATCGCAAGAAAGAGGAGTTTGGAGCTGAGCAGTGAAGCGAAACTTATTAGCTATTTGGAATCCGGAGCTACCAGCAGCAATGATGAGGCAAGATGATAGAATATTTTTTTTTGGGGCTTAAAATCATTAAATAACTTATTGCGCTCAGCAGCAGCGGCAGCGAGGCAGTCGTTACGTCCCCGTCAGGGGGCGGGGCAAGCGGCTTCAGTGCTTCGCCCTCTGGCCGCGGGGTCCAACCGTGGCCCATAAACATGGGCCCGTCATTGAGTAGCCACTATGGCTTGGCTTTTTAGGTGTTGAAGCACCCATATGTTTTTGTATGTGTGAGTATACAGAGTGTTAAGTGATAGCGGGGGGGCCTCCTGATGGACGACTCTACGGTTCACCAATACTGCCAGACCATGGTATCGGACGTTGTGTGCCGATCTTTACGATAAACGAGGAAACCTGGGAAGCTGATCTCATCCTCAGGCCCCAGGTGCGTCTCGTTTATTAGCGTCTCGTCGATATCCTGTTCCTGTTATTGCGCTCTGGACGAAGCGAGGACTTTTATTGACTAAAACCTACCCATGTTTCTTCAGTTTCCCCTTGCATTCCGGGGCCGCGGTGACTTTTCCGATAAATTCTCTGGAAATAATTTGTTTATTTATTAATTGAGAGGTTTTTGGTTAGTTTCAAACACGAACTAAAACAATTGGTATATTATGTTACAGATGAGAAGAAAACATAGTTTGGAATCTTCGTACAGCGCCAACAAAGATAGACATAATAAACAAGGTATGTTTTGGTCTTTTTGTAAGGAATTTGACATTTTATAACAATTTTTAACATAATTTTTATATGTCTAGCAGTGGGTCAAGTTAATTGGGCTCTGGATAATGATGATGAAACTATAGTTGAAAATACTTGATTACTCTTGTCCCATATTACTTGGGGTCAGCGCAACACGTTTTTCTTTCATTCACCCTGTCACCCATCACGCTGTGGTGTGAGTGTGGCGTATAACATATAGTTTAAGTTAAGGTAGATGTGTTCTGAGCTTTGTAAGCATATTGTCACATATGAACTATGTATATATATATGTCAATAATTAAAGGAGGATCACCAGTTGACTCATAGAATAGTACACATCACGTTGTTTACTTAACCCGTCCTTTCCCCCACATCGCATGGTGACCTTGCCAATCGGCTGCCAGTCAGCTGGACATCATATCAGTAGCTTTTCTTTCATATCACTCCTCACACAATTCATCCATCTTTTCTTTGGTCTCCTTCTCCCTCACCTTCCATCCACACGTATACTCATAACTCTTTTAGTAACATGCTTCACATGACCATACGAGGACAAACGATTACCTTTTAACTTCAAATAATTTTATAAAAATGTTTTATCTCGTGTTCCAGGTGCCCTGGTATCAGCAGGATTCAAGGTCTCAACCACGATCAGACCAGACGAGTCAGCGATGAAGGATGATAGAGATGACATGTCTTCTGTCACCAAAGGAGACTTGGAGGCTGAACTAGCACGATTTAATACGCTACGGAAGTCTTACAGGTAATGTTTTAATGATAATTATTTATAATAATATTACAAAAGAGAATTTATTCATCATCACAATGAACGGTCCTGTGCATCTCGCTTCCATCGGATTCCGGCAAACTTCATCAGGTCATCGCTCCACCTTGTAGGGGGCTTTCCACTGCCAAAACTTAAGTGGCAATGGGCAGGGTACATTGCTCGCATAACAGATGTCCGTTGGGGCCGAAAGGTTCTGGAGTGGCGACCGCGCACCGGTAGGCGCAGTGTTGGAATTTATTGGAAAAAATATATTATCATATATCTGATAAATAAAAAAATATTTTAATAAATAAAATTAAAAATAAATTATTATTATTATTTATTTTTCATTGTTTTAATTATTATTAAATATTCGGATTTTTGATATTTTTAGTTTTGTTTATAATGAATAAACTCGAAAACTACTGGACTAATTTCAAAAATGCTTTCACCACTTTATCACTGAGTATCCATAGATTATATAATTATTATTTTCTACCTTCATGAAGGTAAAGCCACTGGCAGAAGTTAGTATTTCGATAAAGGCAGTAGTCACAATATTATTCCAGTTAAGGGCACTTGGTTGAATTATACTGGAATGCAGAAGTTTTAAAATTATTTGTTTTTATTACAGATATATTTTTTTAACAAACATAGGTATATTATAAGTTCTGTTAATGAGATGACTTTTAATATTTCAGTCAAGAAGATTTGTCAGAATGGACGGATGCTGAGAGGAGGCTTGGAGAATTGTAAGTAGATGTTCAAGACCTATTAGTTTTCTTATTTAGAAGAGAATTAAAAGACTGGAGATCCTCCTTCAATAACACCCTTTTTTGAATGTCAGATTTTTACCAACTAAAATTCACCTGTGATTCTTCAGTTACCATTTGCATTCAAGGGCCGAGATAACTCTTTTGAAAAATCGTGCAGCCTTGACAGGGTTCAGTAACATTGACACATAGCAAAGCATATTATAATCAGCTTTATAATTTTCCCACTGCCGGGACTCAGGCCTACTCTCTAAGGGCCGACGCTGCGTCTGCGCGTGCGCTCGCGATGACCACCCGTCGCGTGATTACGCGCGTCGCGTGATTACGCGCGTCGCGCGAGTGTCTCGTGCTCGGATCCCCGTCACGGAAACTGCTTTATTACCTGCGCAGTGTCGCTAGTTCAACTTTAACGGTGTGCATGTAGTTAAGAACTTTAATATATTATTACGTATTGGCACGGACGTGGGGCGGGCGAGCCGTGACCGAGCACTTTTTGTATGGGACCGTGCGGGCGACCGCGTAACGCAGTTTTGGCCCTAAGAGAGGAAGACACCGACAAAGTTTAACCTAATTAAGAGTATTTATTTTTGTTTTACTATAAACAATACAGCCTTACACAATCTTCCATCATTGTTTTAGTGTGATTTTGGCATTCTCTGTGAGCTAATTGTCTGTGTTTCAGGACTTTATCTGAGGCTAGATCAGTGGGAGGAACACTGCCAGCCAGTACCGGTAGAGCAGCTTCATCAACACGTCTAACACATCAGGTATATTCATAATTTTATTCATTGCTTATTGTATGAATATAGGTAGCGCATCTAAATCACCATTCCCAGTAGCTGTAGATACATTTTTTGTGGTACTACTGTATTGTATTAATTTTATCACCAGTATGTGTACCATACATAGGGTGACTGGTTAGTGACCGATACTTAAACACATGATTGTACTCATGATTACAAACAACTTTCCCGAAGATTTTTTTTTTATATTCTCTTTAGTTTTATCACAATAATAAAACAGCTGTTTAAATACGCGCGCGTGTCTGCGACCGGCAACCGCTCAGCTGTTAGACGCCTACCTAGTACATAGTGATAGAACACCCGCGCAGCATGCAAACCCATAGGTACGTACCTAATCAGTGAATGTACCTACAAACTAATTAGTATGTAAAAAAAGTTTCTTTAGGAAAGTTGTTTGTAATCATGAGTACAATCACGTGTTTAAGTATCGGTCACTAATTACCAGTCACCCTATATAATAAAGAGGGATAGTGCCGTAATCCACCACGGTGGTCAAGTACAGGTTAGATCTCCCATGTTCTTGAATCTTTGGCTCTAAGTCATACCAGTTTCCTCACGATGTTTACCTTGACCGTTTTTAGAGCGGTAGTGATGAAATAAATTAAACAAAGCAAAGAATCTGGGTTTGAACTAACATATTCGTAAGTCCAGGCTGTTATAGTGGGTTAACACTGCTTAGGAGCAGTGGTGATCCAGTGGCAACGACTAGTTAGCGCATAATGGCTAGATAGAGCATGATAGGGCACGTAGCTGTTGATGTAAAATATATCGTTAAGGGGATGCAGCTCGACATACATTTTCACTGTTTTTCATACAACCACTCTTACGCGATTATGACGTTATTACATTTTCATTCATTTTCATTACATATTTTGGAAACACAGTATCTTGTGGATATTATCTAGGCTTCTGTTGAAATCAATTTATAAATTTGTGTAAAACTAATCCAGTAAAGATCTCTGAAAATCTGCTATTTTGCATGAACTTTGACACTTCATAATTTACTCAAAACTTTAAAATGACAAAAAGTATAACAATGGAAGCCTTGCAAATTTAATCAAGATTCTAAATGACGTCTTTTGATAATTATTTTCAAAAATTGTTAAGGGTTTAAAAAGACACGTATTTCCTGGAACAAGTTTTGTAAAATAATCCAGTAAATTACGGAATTATCAAATGCTAACAGAGTTTTCAGGCGTAAAAGCAACGCGAAATAAGAGAGATATTTTTTCGCGTTGCTTTTTCGTTAAACATCGCGATGGATTGCTTTAGATGAAGTAACAAGCTTTTAAACCATGCTCGATGTTGACGATAGGCGAGTGAAAAAGGACCCTCTTAATAAACTTATTAGCTTGTAAACAAAAAATATCCTCAAGAAGTTTTTTTTTTGTCTTTACCGTGTTCTTGAACAAGGTACAAAAATATGACTGGTGTTTACTGTTCAATATGTGTGTCTATTAGGTCCATGGCTATGTTTGTCTAACAACCCTGATTGATCCATTAATGCACCCTCCGTGGTCCAAACCTTTAAAAATTTATTGATGCATCATTCTCAAATATTAGATACACGTAGAATTCCAGCTACCTCCTCCATGGCACTGTATAACCTTTGCACCACCTCCTCAGGAGCACACGATGGCTGAACGAGACCTGGGATCCACCTTCCTCCTGCCACACGTGCACCTCTACAAACCAGATCTAGTGGGTATCCAGCACTGTCTTCGTGATCTTTGAAGAGCTCTTGATTATCTTCTTTCTTCTGCTTCGTAGTATCCTTGCACTTAGTACCTTCTCTTAATATTAAATGTTCATAATTTAGTATCTTTTCAACCGAATTGTGCCTCTGAATACACAGGCTATTTAGTTGCCGGCACAGTTGTTTAGCAATTAGCTGTTGCGCTGCGTGTCGCGGATTCGATTCCCCCACGGAACAAATATTTGTATGGCTTACAGATAGGTGTTCTAAGTCTGAATGTCTTGTGTATGTGTGTTTACATGTTTGTGAATGCACGAGTATATCTCACGCTTTATCATAAAAAGACCTAAGTCAAAAAATGATGTTTGAAAATTGAACCATAAATTATATGAGATAAGATTCAATTTTCAAGTACCAGTTTTTGACTTAGGTCCCTTTATGATCAACCGTGATGAACCGTGTATACAAATACATAATTTCTCGTGTAAGGTAATGTTATATAGAGAAAACCAAAAAAAAGTTAATTTGTATTGTTGTAGATCATGTAGCGACTTTGTACTATCTCCCTTTACAATTTGTTTTTGTTTGTAATATTTATTTTCTAATTGCGTGAATAAGGGCGCTTTCAAATTTTCCGCGAAGTGACTCTCGACGACAGCGCGGCTACAGCGCTGCCGCCATGCTACTTTGTTAGCATAAGCATGATCAGCCTTTTAATGTTCCCACTGCTAGGACTCAGGCCTCCTCTCTCTATGAGAGGGAATGGGCCGTAATCCACCACGCAAGCCCAGTGCGGATTGGTGAATGTCACATGTCTTTGAATTTTTGGTTCTAGGACATGCCGGTTTCCTCACGATGTTTTCCTTCACTGTTTTGAGAGCAATTTATTTCACCACCATGAAATAAATTACACAAATTAATGCGCCTGGCTGGGTTTGAACCCGCGAGCTATAACTTGTAAGTCGGGGCCATTACCACTCGACCATCACTGCTCTACTTTGTTATTCTATGTATATAAATAATACGCGCGGCCGCAGCGCGGATGTAGCGCAGCAGTCGCCCTAACGTCGCGGGTTTTTTATTTATATGGATTAACTGCCGTCTTGTGGCACTTTGCGACTTATTTGAAGGAGCCTAATGTGTCTAGAATTCATAAGCAAACTACTTTGATCATAGCGAAATATTTATTCCCCTATATGTATATTCTGTATACCACAAAACATTTTTATTTATTTTCAGACAAGTGACGTGTCAGAATTCGACTCCCTGTGAACATCGAGGTCCAGTCAGATAGTTTTAAACGAGTATTGCTTTTGTTAATCGCAATAATTAATTCATTTACCTTTTTATAAAACCTCTTTTTACTCAAAATTGGAAAATTACAACAAAAATACTAAATCATATGTAAAAAAAGACTGAAATTGCTGAAAAATTAAAAATAATTCAAGCTAGTTTATCTTCCATTAAAGGAAGTAGGTTATTTCTTGAACAAAAAGGTCATTTCTAATAAACTAGTGCGCCTTACCATCAGTGACTGCATCTCTGCTTACCATCAGGTGGGATCGCAGTCAAGCAATAGTATATATTATTAAAAAAAATCATGAGGCATAAATTTTTTACCACCAAAGTAAAGACTTAATCTAATTTATTTAACTTATTTATTCTTTTAACTTATTTAAATGTTGAATGCTTATAAATGTTTCAATTTCTAGATTTGTTATATTTCGTGTGAAACCAACGGAACAATTAAATGAAATTATTATTAAAAATGCCATAGTAAATGTAAGCATTTTTAGATTTTAAGTTCGACATGAAAATCATTTGAATGAGAAATCATATAATTTTTTAGTTAGGGTATTTTTAAAAGACGATTTCTTATTTGAAGAATTTTCACTCGTTACAAAAATTGTGCAAACGAAAGTGCCAATTTGTCAAATAGAAAAAAAAATGCCATGCTTTTTTGATCAAGCCTGTATAGTTTATTTATAATATTCAAACATTCAGAAACGTTTATTTCAAATAGGCCAATTTCAGGCACTTTTGAATTGTCTAAATGTCGGTCAGTTAAAATAAAAGTGAAGCTAGATTGCATTATTGTCTTAAACATGAAAAACGATAAAAATCCGAATTAATTTTAAAGACAAGATTTTCTTGTTACTGTTATAACAAAGTACTACAAAAGCATGGTAATATTTCAGGATGGGTTATTATTATTAAATAATGTAGATACTTATATTACACAATAGTTAATGGTTTGTATTTTTTCGTTAAGGTTTTTATACTTTTTTTTTTGTTAATAAACTGTAGTTATTTTAAAATGATTTCGTTTTATTTAAAGTATCCCTCATATAATCTAAATTTAGCCACTGATATAACACACGGTATTTGCTTTTTTCACACTCAAAACAAAAAGTTTCAATGACAGGAGTTTTTTTATGGAAATTAAACACGAAATATAAATATGAGACATAGCGTTTTTATTTAATATTCAATAATTATTTAATCGATAGAATATTCAGCAATATTACAAATACAACGTGAAACAATTGAACATTGCAACTTAATTTCTTTTTTTTGAAACTTAATATTATAGCATAGCAACTGTTGAGACACTAGCTTAAAATCCTTAACATCGACGTCTTAAGCACACAGACTTTAAAAAAAAATAACTATTATTTATAAATAGTTACATTTAAGCGAACCCTTACGACTAATCATAAAGGGGACTTCCAGAGCTGATATGAAAAACAATTGCTTCGAATCAGCCTCGCGGTGTAAGTAGCTAAGCATGTCGTTTCTAACACATTTTTTCTTCTCAGTCTCATCCCATAACATGTCTATCGACGATAGATCTAGATTAATTATTCTATCAATTAGGACTTCTTTTTTACCTTACGACCCCGACCATACGACAATTGGTTAATTTTACGACATTTGATTTAAAGTCATGCGACAATATTTTTAATGTATTATTCAGTAATACAATGCCGTATTGTCGTTAAAATACGCTATTCTGTTGCTAATTTCATACAAAACGTGTTACTTTAGGTCCAAAACCTAACATTACCATCATATTAATAAATAATAATTCTTACGTAGTCGTTAATAATATTTTTTTGGAAGTGAGCAAGCCCCGTTAAATTTTTCTAACTTTGAAGTAATATCGTCTACGACCAACTGAAATGTACAGACATTCTTAATATGAAAACACATTTGAAAAGTATGACGGTCTTTATACATTTACGACAAACGATTATGACTTTATACTACATTTGATTAACAATATGTTTTCATATTATTTGATATACAAATCTTAACTTCATACAATACAAATCTTAGTCTAATAAATAATATGGAAATAACAACAACTATACACGGAAGAGATTTCTAAAATAATACCTTTAAACCTGAAAAAATGAAGATTAAAACAATGTAATAATTACATGACTAGAATAAAGCTATAGCAACAAATGACTACACAGAATAGAAATGAATATCGCTACATAAGATTAATGATAAAAAAAATATTAACGCACTGTAGTATACTTTACTACAATGTAAATATGAAAATACAAAACGGACTAAAACCTTCCTAATATCATTCCGATTCCTTTCCATCACATACCAGCCGTTAAAGCTAACAAAATCCAGTTGGCCGCAGAAATAGCAATACTTATCCTACATTGTATCTCTATCTATCTACTTATGTAAGAAATTGTGCAAGAATCGAATATGGAGATCCTATAGTTTGCCTATTTTCACGTGAACGGAATTTCCGAGTTACCAATGCGTTATCAAAATCCACTTCAGATATCTACTTAATTTACTTATAAAATAGTTAATAGTTCTACACTTTTAACACCATGAGTAAGCATAGGGATGTCTAAATGTAAGCTACGGGTTTACAGGTCAAGTAAGATGGACCGTGTCGTTTCCGACGGTACAGTACAAAAGTTGAGTACCAAAATATTATCCAAAAATGTCCGGTATATATGGCGAATAGTTGAACAAACTTTTGCCATATATACCGATGTTCTTTCCATATATTGAGAAGTCGACTATTAAGATTGGACTTAATTGCGAGTGCTTTAAGTATCAGTTTAGTAGGAGATATCACATTAGACGCTTTATAAAGAGTCATAGATTTGTTTACTTTGAAATAAGTTATGTAGATTTTAATCAAAATACATCAAATTGTTTTGTTCTTTCCGAGTATTAGTATTAATAGAGTATTTTGTCTTAATTTTTTTTTAAATTTTTCATTGATCTTCGATTATGGGGTCATTTGAGCTGTCAGCTCATTTAAAGTTTTTATAATGATAAATCATTATATTGTCTTAATTATTTGTTTCTAGTCTCAGTCAGTATTTTGTCATATTCAGGGTAGGATTAAAAGTCTATCAGACTCATTTATCATAGTTGGGTTTAGGTAATCATTGTTACTGAAAGTTTTTTTTTAAATCAGTTAGTCTCAAAAGAAACTGCAGTTAGAAAAACTAATAAACGGATTCTAAATTTTGTTAAAATTATGAGCAATCAGTGCATCATTGCCTAAGCAAGAATTAGGAATACAAGCTTACAAAATGCTAGGAACTGGAAAGAAAAGTAAGTTAGTGTTTTGCGTGAATATCTAGACACAGAAATATGTCAGCTTAATCAAGATTATGTTTACTTCTTAGGATCTTCAAGACTGGATGTTGGAGATTTTGAGAGCATTGATAATGATCTGAAAAGAATAAATATAAATGATTGCAGGAACATAAATCCAATGGCTGTTTAAGAAATGCAGAAGATGCTAGTAGAGTTTGTGGTTCTCTATAGCAAATCTACTTATTGTAATCATACAAACTTGAATGATCTATTCCTATTTATCAGTGTGATATATGTTGATGTTTAATTTAGAGGTCGAACGCAATCGGTACCTCAGAGTCCATAATTAATAATAATATATATTAGTGATTGATTATCTAATAACAGTGTCAATAATTGATTTCATACTAAAATCTTCAACATTTCATATAAAATACACCCTTCACTACATGCCATAATTGTTCCTAAAATAAAGCAATGACACACATAATAAATCTTATTACGGAATGAAGCAAAATAAATCTTGATGCTATGTTTATAAATGTGATAGTACTAACTGTGAAAAAGCAAATGAAAATAAGAAGCAATAGTAAAGGATAAAGGAGTGTACCTATTTGTGGAGATTATCTTGAGAGTGACTTAAACAATAGCAGCTGCAATGATAATATTTTTATATTTAGTGGGTACAATTTTGAAAAATTTAATCTATATTTTAAAAATGATAATATTGTATAAAATAAAGCACAAATTGACAAAATAAATGATAAAGCTTAAAAGAAAATTAATTGCGATAAAGAAGAAGAGGAATGCTTTGAAAGCAATAGCATATATGATGTAGTCAATTGCTTATAAAATAAAATAGATGAAGATAGAGAGAATTTAAATCATAATGCAGAGCCAAGTAATTACAGACTTTTCTATTTACAGAAATAATTATTATTTTGTTTGTCTATACTTAGGTATATTATTATTTTTGATAGGTAACTTACACACCGATATACCAGAGAATTATTACCTTCTTTGAGCAGGTACGGGCGGTGAGGGTTGTGTGGCAGGAGGTAATGATGCTGGAGCGCTTCCAGATAGAGTTGGCTGACAGTCATCATCTTCTCGTCGATCTCCTGGACAACAAAATTTTAGAATCAAGAAAATTTGTGGCGGATTGCCCAGATGAGGAGGCAGAAAAAGATACTGAAGTCTAAAAGGATATCTTGACCCTGAAAAATGGTATTTTTTTACAAGCTTATATTTAATTTGCCTTGAAAGTATGGCTGTTAATAGCTATTTCAAAATTCAATTGCAAAGTTTGAAATCTTGCAATTGAATTTTAAAATAGCTATTTCTACCCAATTGAGCTGAAACTTTGCATACTATTTTTATTTGGTAAGTTAAGTGATATCATTGTTAGTACAATATATATTTTTTTATTGGTAATAGGCTTGTGCTTGACCACTATTTCACCTGATGGATAGCGACGATGTGGTCGGCGATGGAGCGCACTTTGTAGTTATCAGGAATTACAGACTCCGCAAAGAATTCCACTCCTCAGCTGTACGCACAATGATTATGTTCCCAAAACATTTTGTGCGTATAGGTGGGATATGCACCATGTACCGGTGGCGTATCGCCGTACGCCTGGTGGTCTGATGGTGGAATGGGCTTGACGGAATTAGGCTATGTAATTCTGACGCACACTCTGATAGGGTGAACTCTTTAAGATGGCAGCTCATTTATTTTCTATGCACTACTATGGATATCATAAAAGATTTGTGTGAAGTGGTATACGAGAAAAGCTTATTTTTTTTTTAAATAATTCCTCTCAAAACATTGAAAACAAAACTTTGAAAGATAGTCTATGCTTATTGTTTACCTTCTGGTTTTATATTTTGCATCAGCACTAATGATATTTTTATTACATTGGATTCCTTTAACTAGTATGGCTACTTTTTTGCATCTATGCTTGAATTTATTTGATTCATATGCTTGCACCATTCAATTTTGCTTAGAAATTGACATATAACGATATGAATACCTGGAACGGATAGAATTCTATACCTCTTGTAATAGGAGTGTCTCCAATATAGAAGGTGGGTGCTGGTGTTTCAACAGCGGCTTCTTTCACAGACCCGTCACCACTGACAGCGCTCAGCGTGTCAGTGCTGTCAAACATGATGGTGCGCTCTTTAGCACGAGGTGTTCGGTTGTCTAGTTCCTGGAAATAAATGTAGAAGAATGGTAAGTTCATGGTTATTTACTTTATTATAAATAAATTGACCCGGTGAAGTTCGTACTACCTAATAGTCAATGAAAGTATTGACCGAATAATGGAATGGTTGAGAGACCAATGTATTTGACAGTTGATGTTATTTCATTTATTTTATTTTATTGTAATCGGAAAACAAACAGTATCAACAACTAACAATTTTTTTTTCAATGTATTGGGATATTTCGTTTTTTTTTTTATGTGAGTCTTCCCAATATTTTAATAATTATTTTGCTATTCGAGGCGGCGACGAATCCAACAAAGCAAAGATCATTAAAATCGGTCCAGCCGTTCTTGAATTATAAATGGTGTAACTAACACGACTTTGTTTTATGTATATAGAAGATAATGCAGTAGTGCAGTAGTGGAATCTGTCAATTGTGTTCTATATTACCACATTTCAGGATTTATTACTATAGAAATCCATGTGAAGTGGGGTTTTAAAAGAAATATAATGTTGTCTTTTTTTTATTTGAGGGTCTAAGCTTAGCTGGTAATCATGGATTTTGTATTGGTAATTTATTTCTGGTAACTTCGTTATAGGTAACTAGTTTCTGTTAGTGCCTACGTGATATTATGATATAAGTCTGTTTTTTATTGTTTTTATTCAATGATTGTTAAATTATAATAAAAAAACTTTTCTATAATAGTTTTGTCTCTTCGTTATTCAACACCGACTTCCGAAATTAAAGTTATTTTGCACTTTTCAGTGTTTTTTTTTTTTACTTTGAAGTCGGTTATATTTTTGGTGGAAAAGTTTTTTATTTTACACTTTATAGTTATGGTACCACCACTAAAAAGTACCCCTCAGCTAAATTTAAATACCTTATAGCCAGAGTGCATCTCATGACAATTCTAATAATCCCAAACACGGTTAGATTTAATTTATTACAGAGTTCCGGTGCCTAACTTCAGGCTTCATCATCAGATCAGTTCGATATATTCCCCCTCTACTTTCAGTCAGTCGTTGACTATACGTATAAACAAAGCAATTTTTACTTGTTACGACGGTTCTGCTGTGATCCTATGAGGAGTTCTGTTCCATATCTTCGAAGTTGATGATCAGATCATAACAATATTTCTATGGGACCAACTCGGAAGCATAACCTTTCAATCGAAAAAAAATATTTCTAAATCGGTCCACAATTGACCGAGAAATCGGTGAACATACATAAAAAAAAATAAACAACATACATTCAACCGCAACATATAACCTCCTCCTTTTTGAAGTCGGTTAAAAAACAAATAACGTTATGAACAGAAAAAAAATCTATCAACCCTTATCAGCCAATTCTTCTTCTCCGTTCCCTCATGCGTTAAATATTTGAATTTCTTTTACACTTACCAATCTCTCAGTGTCAGAATCCGGTTCCTGTACTTCGTAATCATGAGAATAATGTTCGCTAGTCGATTGGTGTTCTAGGCTCTCCATCTGGACAGTGGTGATCGGATCCAGGGTGTCCAGTGATGATACCATGGTATTTGATCCTGGAGGGGGCACCGCTGTTATCTTTCTGATTAGTATCAAGCTCGGCGGGGTAGCAATATGTAGGTCATAAATAAAAATAATGCGAAAATCTTTATTCACTCAATAATATTTTTTAAGAAATGCTTTGAATAAATAATCGAATACGATGTTTTCTGTTTTGCGTTTAAGCATTTTGGTAAACAGAAACTTATGATATTGGAATTTTAAATCATGATTCTGTAGAGAACATTTTTGAGAAAAATAAAGTAATTTTTATAAAAAATACTAAATAAATAAATTCATTCAAGATAAAAGCGGGGATGAGGAAGCTTTTCTGTAAAATACAAAGAGATGATTATATGATAGCTCATGCTGTTACTAAAATAAATCAGTTTGGTTATATAGTTTGTATAGAAAAGAAATATTACAAAAGTAAATTAATAATATGTAAGCATGAGAATCGAATATTATAATAGTAAAATGTCATTCTCGAGGTAAATATATAAATAATTTGGCACTTATGAGTAATGATAAATTGGTAAGCCAATGGACAAGCATTGCAAAAGGTTACAGAGTTTTCATAAATTTGTAATGGTTAGGTACTATATTACAATTAGGAATGTTCCGGGATTTGACAGATGTGCATAATATTGTGTCGGTAATCTTTGAAATCTATATATTGAAATCTATAAAAGCAGAAACTGACTGACTGCTATATCAACGCACAGCCTAAACTTGTAGCGACATCTATGGCGTCACAGAAGAACTAATCCTGCATAGCACAATTAAAGTTCTCCGCGTGATTAGAACATATAGAACAGCCCGAAATCATCTATCGAGTAGTTGTCCACCAGATATAACACCCGGTCTGGTTGGAGGATCCTCCCTTCTCAACAGAGGTTTGCGGGACTTTACTTTCTGTTCCGCATACCTCCAAACTGGTGACCCCTACGTGATGTGAACACGCATACCGCATACCTCCAAAAACTACTGGGCCCAGGAACATGAAAATTTGCACAATGCTTCCTTTTATGATGTAGGCAAGCACTAAGGCTTTTTTATTAGAAATTCAACCTATAAGAGGGTAAAAAGGGCGAATTTCGCTTATATGCAAAATCTCATTCACAGTACCAATAAACTAGAAAGTTAGCATTAATAGTAAATAAAAAAGGATGTCATTATTATTTTGTTTTCAGAACTACCACAATAGAACAATTTAGGGGGTTTTAATGATTATAGGAATTCTTCTTTCTTAGGTCATTAAACTTGAAATTTGGCACAAATTCTAATCAAAATGAATAATAATGACTGTTATTAAATTGCTGTTTAATGGGTGTTCAAGTTTTTATGAAAACGTTTTCGCGAACGAAGTAACGGGAAAAGTGCTAGTGTTAACATAATTTGATAATAATTAGTACAATCTGTTGTTAATGCTTCTGAATGTTTTTTTTTTCTTTAATTCATTTTACGATTTAGTCTTTACTTTGAGAACATTATTAGACTCGTCAAATCCCGTCCTAAATCCTAAAAAAAAAACCAAGAAGTTTTGAACTATTTCTGAACTCACCTCCAGATGTAAGACTGCCTGTCATAGGGGTGTCAACTTCATAGTTGTAAGTAGCTCGGGTCGCGTTAGAACTGGTTGCTTCGAGGCTATCTGTACTGCCCAGCATCAAGTCTGCGCGGGCACCCCTAGAGAAAATTTGGAAGTATTGAGGGTTGTTCTAAGTTTTTAATGTTTTTATAATGTATAATAATAATAAGTATAACATAATCAGTGTTATAATGATCCCACTGCTAGGAGGCCTCGTCTCTAGGAGACCATATTAGTTGCAATCTACCGTCCAAGTCCATTACCGATTGGTGAATGTTATGTCTTGAAAGTTTTGGTTCTAGGACATTAATATTACTCCGCGATGATTTTTTTCATCGATTTTAGAGGTAATGATACAAATTAAAATACTTATATGATTTGAATAAATAAAATATGATTAAAATATTAGAACGAGCGTGATGCTTGTATTCTCCAATGAAGTGAAATAATACAAAGCTATAATATTGAAACTCAGTAGCATTTAGTTACATTGATAGTTGATCTCCATCCATGTAGTTTAAAAATAAGCTAGGTGCATGATAATCCTAATATAACTAACGTTTGTTACTTTTTCACGGCAAAACCACTGAATCCTTCATCATGAAATTGCTTATCCTTGTCAGTGGTACAGAAAAGGATATTGATGGGAAAAAACAAATCTCGATTACAATGCATTAGGACTAATGTCAAATCATAAAACCAGTATTGATCTAACAAAAAGTTCTGATAATAGACCTTTCATGATGTCGTCAATCAATCAGCCATAGATTATAAAATTAAACATCAAATCAGACGAACCTGCTGAAACTTCCTGACGAACTCAGCTCCTCATCTTGCCCACTCCATGAACCACTAGCAGGATCTGTAAATTGTTTACCGGAGAACGAGATTACGCTGTGAGCCACCGACCTCCCCGAGGAGGGCGAGAGCTCACGCACTAGACTCCCCTCCCTTGAGAACTCTAGGTCCTCAGGTTTATCAGTCATTGTTATCGTTTGTCGCGTAACAGTCACTACCTCTCCCCCATCTGTATGCCTCTCCAGTACAGTCATTAAACTGTCCATCTCTGAAGGCTGAGAAGTTATTGATGAAGACATTTCTGAGCCATACGACATAGCACTTTCTTCAAGTTGTCTTGGTCTACCAGGTATGTCAACTGCTCCTTCACCGTCAGTACTTGACACAGTCTCTGAAACTTTCTTTCCATCAACAAATCTTTGCTGGATGACTGTTGTTGTTTTAATAACTTCTATTACACCACCATCAGTGAATGTCCTAGTTACAGCTTGGCTTTCTTTTGTTTTCTCTTCCTGGTCTAATAACTTCATCATTTCTTCGCAATCTCCTGGTATGGATTCAGCAGATCCGTCACTTGGTGCTGCTGCACAAACAAACGAAGATGATTTCTTGCATTCTTCTTTAACTTCTTCTAATGGTTCATTTTCTGATGGTCCAGGTTCAGGTTCTGGCACAAAGAATGCTCCTCTATCATCAAATTTCTTCACTGTTATCACTTTCGGCGTTACTTGTTGCTGTTGTAGTTTCTGTTCTATTGCCATTTGTTGATCAATTAACTTCCTTATACTAGCAGACTCGGTGAGAATCTTTTGTGTTGGGCTACCATAGCTGCCTACTTTTTGCGATGGACTTCCACTCTTCTGAGAGGGACTCCCGCTCTTTTGGCTCGGGCTTCCTCCTTTTTGTGGAGGACTACTTTCTGAACTACCACTGTACGATCGTTTTTCTCGTTCTAAGAAACTACCGCTTACTTCTTTAGGATCCGCCATGAGAAGTGCTTCTTTTTGCTTCGCAAGTATTTCTGCTTTTAAGGCTTCTAAACAAGCTGATTCTAGACCCTCAAATTCTTTTAAGCTTGATACGGAAATATCATCTCCTTGACTTCTACTAAGAATGTAGCGTCTTGGTAAAGAACCATTCAAAGATTCTGCAGAAGATGAGGAATGTTGCTGGTACTGCTCCATTAAAGCCCTTTCTAAATTTTCAAACTCTTGCAATGAACTAATTGAAATATCATCATTGTCACCTCGAACTCTAAACCTTATACGTGAGGCCATTTCTGATTCCGAAAGGCTTCCATAAGAATTCCTAAAGCTACCGTAACTTCCTATCGACTCTTTTTGCGATGTTAAACTGCCTATTCTACTAGCATCGAAGTCTGTCATTTCTTCTTCCTTGATATCTTCTAGAGGTACTCGTTCATAGTCATATCGTGGATCTCCTTCAAATTGCATTTGTATCCAACGTCTTCCAGCCTCTATTTCTGCTAATTCTTGAGCCTGTAGTTTCTTTTGTTCTAATTCATAAGCCATTAGCTCTTCATCAGATAAAGATCCTGATGCACTACTGGTGCTATCTTGTTTCTTCGAAGTTTTAGATAAATATTCTTCTATCTCTGTGTCATGGCGTTTCTCAAATTTTTGCATTTTTATTTGTACACTTTTGCCCTCAGTATCAGTTTCTTGAGCTTCCTTAGCTACTTCTTCGATGACGACGAAGTCATCCATCTCACTAGGCTTATCAACCATTTCAAATTCATCGCTTGTAGGTGACTCCTGTTCTTTTTCGTAAGTGTGCACTGATCTTTCTTCAGTTGTTATCATAAGTTCCGATTTGCTGGTTTCAGCAAGATCTGACCTTAGTTCAGGGGTTTCTGATATGTCATACATATCATCTAGGACGTACTCTCTACCATTGTCAGTTGAGAGAGAACTTTGACTTGGCGCTGACAAAGGTGTCTGAGGTGTAGATTGATGATCATGTGTTTGAAGACTTGATGTTGAAGTTTGTTTACTGTCCAGTTGAGAATCAGGGGTTTTTACAGAAGACTTCTCAACTTTAGTTTTAGGAACTGATGAATCACTTTTTGATTTAAGAATTTCTTCGTACTGTTTTGACCCAACTGGTATAATATCTGCTTCAATATCAACAAATTCTCTTTGACTTGGAGGTACTTCCGTTTTAGGGAACGGAATAACGCTGACATCTTTCACGATTTTTTTATAACATTCTTCAACAACTTCACATATTTCCTCGCTTGGTCCACTTGCTTCACCCGGGCTACTTGGTGCACTTTCAGCATCATGAATAATGGTCTTTGTTATAATAATGTCTTCTTTTGAATGTTTTCTGGGTTCAGGAGTAATACTTCCATATCTAACAATATCCTCGTATTCTGAAGATCCTACAGGAATAATTTCGCTTTCAACGTCCACAAATTCTCTTGGAGGTTTTTCTATTTTAGTTATAGAAAATGGTATCGCTTCTTGTAAATGAGTTGCGGTTTTTGTAACTGTTTCTTTAATTTCTATTAGGTCTTGATCTGATTGCGAAGAAGGCATGTCTAGTTTTGAAATAGATGATGACAGGAGCTCGTCTGTTTTTAATTGGCTTGAAATTGTAGTGTCAGAACCATCTTTATCTTTAGTAGAATCTTCATCGATCTCTACACTAATTTCTGAAGCACTTTCAACCGGGAAATGTTCTGGTATCATATCTTTTGGTTGGAATCTCATTTCATGCGATCTTTTCATTTTACCTACAGGTTCGTTATCATCAACTTTACCCTCATCTTCATCAGCAGACACTTCCTCATCACTTACATCTTTTACTTTTTGTTGTTCCTTTTCTACTTCATGAAGAAATTGTTCAACGTAAGTGCTACTTTCCATTAGTTCTTCTTTTAATTCATTGGCGGAGGGCACTAGAGTTTCTGAAGCATCGGAGATATCAATGCTGGCTACGTGGCTTGATCCATCAGAATCTAAGCTCTTCATGCTGTCTCGGGAAGCAAGTGAACTACCAGCTGTGAAATAATCTTTGGATGTTCTCATCGAGTGCGATGAAATATCATGACTTGTAAGTGCAGTCTCGAATTCAGTACCACTTTGTGCGGTCATCATTACTTCGACATCAGAAGACAACGGTCTGCTCTCGGAGTGTTCAAAGCTATGGTAGTGGCTTTCCCCTGAACTAGACCAACCTTCAACTTCTGATGCAGATCGCCTATCTCCAACACCCAACTTTGATTTAATATGTCTCTGGTCCCTAAGTTTTACTTCAAGACTACTTATGGACTTATCTCGGTCGTATAAAATAATTTCACTATCAGTTTCAATAATAGAGTGTGGGCCACTGTCTGACCTTATTGAAATGTCAGCACTATCTAATGGAGGACTGGATTCTTTTATATGAACTGTGTCTTTTTCTTCGTCAGACGTCGTGGTATCATCTTGTGAACTTATTTTTGGGGAGCTGGAGCTGTCAAGTTTTTGGATATCATGTTTCTTTTCTTCTTTATCAGTCAAAACAATATTTTTATCATGGTCATCATGTTGTTCTTCAGTGATGACTTCAGGTCTATCAGGACTTATCAACAGTTTAAACTGAAATTCGGATGGGGATTGCTTGTATTTGCTGCTCCCATCACTTTTTTCACTAATAATTTCACCTTGTGCTGCTTCAAGTGACTGTTTGACTTCATCTATAGTTTTTTCCAAAACTGACAAGTCTGTAAGTGGTTGAGCAGACATCAGTGAATCAAAATCCACCCTTTCAGACTCGAGTTTCGTCCCGTGAAACTCGGCAGAGGAGAGATCAGTGTCATATCCACTACTGCAAATGTCTTCTAGGCTTTTTTCTTTTATTAGTTTCATTTCCTCTCTTCTGTGATCAGTGCCTGTTAAGTAAGCTGAATCAGCTTCTGTGGAAAATTCGGAGGCATGAAGAGTTTCAGCACTTACAGTAGAATCAATGGATTTCTGTAACACTTCTCCCTCATGTGACTCCAAAGACTTAATCATACATTCCGTATCAACACTTTCACCAGATTTTATCATAATATCTTTGGATGTCGTACTTGTTTCATCTGATAGTTCGAATGTTATCGGAGACATGTCAGTTTTGGATGTTTTAGTTACTTCAGTTCTTGTTTCTACAACAGTTCTAATTTCTAAAATAGTGTCACTATCTGAACTTTTGGTAGTAGTACTTGACGTTTCTACACTCGTTGTAACTTTAGGCTTTGGTAACTCATCAGCTACTTCAAAAGAATCCGCTTTCTGTAAAGAAACTTCCCAAACTTGGTCTTGAATTTGTTGTTGCGGTAATTTTATGGGAGACTTGGAAGGTTTTTCTTTTTTCGGCGTATCACCAGTTCTATCATCATGAGGTAACTCAGGTGCAGCTTCCGACTCGGAATGTGTGTCTTGACTTCCAGTTCGGCTAAATGAACTCTTGACTGGAGAAGTGGTTACTTTGATTTCCTTTATAAAATTTACTTCATAAGTTTCATCATCTTTTTTGAAAGATTTTGATTTACTCTTTGGACTAGTTTCTGAGGAGTCCCGCTTTTCAGTCGGTTCACTTCTGAAGCTTGGTGCATGTGAGGCATCAGAGCTAAGATCATCATGCTCCTTACTTTCTATTACTGATTCTTCTTTGTGGTGTTCAATTGTCGAACTCACCACCTTACCTTTTTCAGAAAGTTCAACACTAGATACAACTTCGTCTTTTTCTACGATCTTCAAAGTGGAATCCACAAATGCAACTCTAGCCTTACTATCATCATCTTCAACGATATTTTCTAACTCACCAGGTTCGGTAAAATATTCTTTACCCCACTGTTCATGATACAAATCACGTTCAGATATTTTAACTTCATGTTTTTTCTTAATTGTTTCGTCTTTTATGGCAGTCATTTTTTCTTCAGACTTAGTCTGCCGCCCTGTGTAAAGTCCTTGTTCAGAAAACTCCCGTTCCACCTTTACTATGTCATTGTCATCCGTACTTCTAACAGTTTTTGTTTCAGTATCTGATCTTTTTGCTGATGCTTCATGAGCTTTTTCCAATTTTTTTTGTGATGTTTCTGTTTGATCACCTTCTTTACGAACTACAGTCTTTTCTTTCATTTCATGTTCTTGTCCACGTAGTTCATGTTTTGTTTCAGTTTTAATAACCAATGAATCATCATCTGAAGATGACACTTGTTTGGTTTCATAGAAGAATTCTTGTCCAGATATCTTTCTTGTTTCAGTTTCTTTATGAGTCAATATTGTGCTGAAATCATCTTTAGTGCCAAATTTAGCTACCATATCAGACATAACAGCTTCGGGGTCAATAGATTGAAACTTCAATTCCCCACCTTCAAAAGTTTTGTGAACTGACGAAGATGAAGTTTCAACTCTAGACTCACTATAGAACGTGTCAGTTGACGTTGATTTTTGCATGTCTTCCAATTGAACCGCAAGTTGTTCTTGTTTAATTTGACCAATAACGTCAATGCTTTTTTCTATTGTTCGATCAACAAGTTCTATGGCACCGCTGGTAATGGTCGGCTGGTCAACATTGACAAACGTTAAGTTATCGGCTACATGTTTAGTTGGAGATTTGGGCCTGGCGGCTTCAGTCAATGCCTTAGACGCCTCCATCAGTACTTCTGTAAAGAAAAATGACAATAATATGAATTTAAGAGCTACATTTCTACTTTGATATTCTTTTGTGTTTTCGCTGTGCTAAACATTAAATACGTGGTAATAATAATTTATCCAATTGTACATTTGGTAAAATTATGAAGTTACAGTGCATACTGTTCAAAATTTAAAAAAACATTGACAATTTATATCTATGCACTTGAAGCACCTAAAGCGTGTTTATGTTACAAGTTTAATGTCGATGTGATGAAAATATTTAAAAATTAGCGATGGAAGCTCATGATAGTAAAATGGTTAAAATAAATAAAGATTTAGAATCAAAGCGAAACGTTACCCAAATGTGAATGACAGTAGATGAAAAAATGGCGAATTAAATACGAGAAATCAAGTTGTCCGTCAGAAGAAGCGATAATAAAATAATGTGATGTTTTGGTTGCTCGTGGGTCCACTTACCTATAGCAACGTAAGGGCTCCGCAAGAAAGAAAGTAAAATTTACTGTGCTGACAAATATTTGCATACATTATGTGACTGTTGCAACTGAACTAATTTTCTTTTATCTTTTATTTACGATGGAGTCGCTTTTTATTCTATTTTATCTGGCTGTCTTAGTGCATTCTATCACTCGAGTGCTGTCCGTTCATTGGCTTCATTCCCAATTCTTTAGAAACAAAGTCAAGTCCTTAGTGTAAAAATTAACCACGACACATGCGATAATTGGCGTACAAATAAAGAGTGTGGCAAATAAGGCTGTCTATAATGGTTGTTTACTACAAAATTAAGAGTAAAGTTTCGCTGTGACTCTACTTTGCCACTACATTACTGCAAAAAGCTTGCAATAATTTTGTCACAATCCATTGTTAGGGACATTATAACAACTTAAAATATTATAAAATATCTCAATATCTCTCAGAGTCTTTAGAACATTTTTAGATACATTAATAATAAAAGATTTCGTAAATCAACTTATGGTTTCATGTACAATTTACTGACCACTCTGATGAGCTTCTGTTTCACTGATGACACTGTCTCCGGCTGAAGAAGCTCGTGGCGACTGACGGCTAGCGTCCAGGAACGAAGAATCGGAGCCTAGATTGAAGGATGGAGTTAGCTCCTACTTCTAGCAGTAACTAGCTATTAAATGTTTATTCAAGTTATTCAAGAGGAGTGACAAAGTCTTTGCATTAGGACTATGTAACGGTCGAACACTCAAGCCCCTCTGAATTTCTCATTCTGTCTTTTTAAGTTTTATAAGTAATATAGCATATTAAAATTCAAGTAAGCCTGGAAGTTAAGTGGCGTTTGAGAGTTCGAAGGCAATTAATTTGTGTTCATGGTATGTTATGACGTGTTTTTGGTGTTGGTTTTATTTTTAAGTGAATCTGTGATTGCTGCAGTCACTAGTGATATGAATGTAGCAGTTACTAACTACGATATCACCATTGGAGCAAAATTATTAAAGATCATCACCACAGATAGAACTTTGTTATGTATAGGGAGAGCAGTAGTACTGTCAACCAATACTAATTACAAAAACTGGCTCAATCAACAGCTAATTATTTTAAATTGTATTCTTTCGTGTAATCTTTGACAGTTTTTTTAGAGTTTAGATTATACGTGGGGCATACTGAAAGTCTCTGGATCTGGCCACTTACAATAGTTTTTTCATTCTTTATGAAAAAACTATTATACAATTCGAAAATGAAACTTTACTCGATGTTACTTTTTTATTTGCGAGACTATCATTTGTTTTTTCATTATGGTTTTTCGAAGATTGTGTGTCGCTCGTCAAAATAAATTTAACTCGTGAACATTTTCATGACGATGTACGTGAAGGTCGGCCGGCAACTGCGGTTACAGACTCGAATATTGACACCGTAAGACAACTTATTGAACCTGACATTGACACAACCTGATAAAGCCATTGAAAAGGTTTCTAAAGAAGACTGGTCCAACTACTTTGTACAGTGGTTTCAGCGAATGCAAGAATGCATTAATTGCGAAAGAATGTACTTTGAAAAACAATAGATGTATCGTAAGTCTTATAACTAGTCTTATTTATCAGAATCCAGAAACTTTCAGTATGCCCTAAATATCATAGGTATTTATTGGATTTTTCCGTTTTATTCTTTTATTTTATATAAAAAGACATTACCTTTGGGTTGTAGCCCGAGAGATTTTTCGCCAGTACCATCTTCCGTTTTAGTTTTTTGGGTTAAATCGACAGGGGATGGCGGTGGAGTTTTGGAGAACTTTGACACAAGATCTACAAATCAATGGAAATGGAAATCGAATTATTGATTTTTACGCACATAAAATGAGTGTGAATCAAATAATAATTAAAAAAAAAAACAGAATTGAAACGGTTGGTTTTTCTTCAAGAGCCCACGATGGTTAATAAACTAATGAAAAAAGGAAACATATATTTAAGCATGCTATACTTTGTTTTGTATAGCTGACGTAACTTACCATGCGTGACATGCGATGAGTCAATTCTAATAAGAGCTCCTTGTGAAATATCTTCTAGAAGATTTGAACACCTTCTGTTTAATTCTTTCATATCAGGAACTTCATCTTCTGCTTCTTTCAGGATCTCTGCATCGTCAGACTGATCGCTTGTAGCTTCTTTCTTGACTTCTTTTTTCAATTCTTCAATAGTGGCGCTTTTTTCACCATCATTGACGTATTTTATATCTCTAGAAATATGTTGTATCGTTTCTGTAATTATCTGTTTTGAACCATCTTCACCAATAATTTCCCTAGTTGTAACATGCTTTTCAACCTTAACTTCAGGTTCTTTATCAGCCATTTCTTCTTTTCTGAATTCTGACTGAAGTTGCGCAATCTTCTCTTCCATTTCACCAATAAAATCTTGTTCAGTTTTATCAGAGGGCTTTGTTTTTTCATAAGATTTTTCATCAGGTTCACTAAATAATTTGCTTTCTGTTAAAATGGATGTCTCTTGAGAAGAGCTGGTTGAAACTCTAACAACCCTTGATACTGATCTCTCCTCATCAATAAATTCTTTACTAACTGTGATACCCTCAGAGGCATCTGATGCTAATGTCTTTGATACGTCTAACGATGAATGGTCTTCTGAGAAAGTCTTTTCATCGATAGATCTCGACGTTTCCTTAACACTTTCTACGGAAGCTTTAGAAAAGTCTTTTGTCAAGTCCACCGTTGAATCTTTCGACAACTCATTTGTTGCAAAGTCTCTAGAAGTATCTTTACTATCGATTGATGATTTAGAATAGTCCTTTGTTAGATCTATTGATTTCTTGGATAAGTCAGGAGTACCACGATCTTCTATTTGTTCCTCCATTCTAGAATCTTCCTTTGCTTCCATTGAAGTTTTAGAAGGGTCTTTTACTAAGTCTGCTCCGCTGATTTTCGAGAAGTCAGCGGACGTGCCATCTTCAAGCACAGACTTCTGATCTTCATCTGAGGATTTTGTTAAGGTGGATATGACCGTGGTAACTGATGACTCAGTTGTGGATTTTGAGACTAAATCAGAGCGCATTAAACTATCCACAAAATGAGTTTTCTTGACAAACTTGTCACTGAACTTGTCATCATCTTCTCCATCGCGGTGAGTACTCGTGCTAGGTCCAGCCATGTCTCCTTGTGCTGCATCATCGAATTTAACTGCTTGGAACGATTCAGGTGCATCTTCCATATATTTTTCATCTTCACCGAAAAATTCAGCCTGAAAAATTTCGTACGCCTTATTTTAGGTCAATTAAAACCTGTGAGGTTTTAACCGACCCAAAATCTTAATATATATTTAAATAAAAATATTATTTTCATATTAACCTCTTTTTCTGGGAAATCATCAGCATCATCAAGTGAGTCGGTGCGAATTTTCCTCGTGTCGAAACTAGATGCAGGAGTTTTTCCATCTAAATCTGAACTAGGTTCTATAATTTCTAGAACCTTTGCTTTGTCCATATCTATAAAAAATCAAGTAAACAAATCAGAAATTGATATTTTTTTACAAAAAACACAAAGTTTAAAAAAGTTCTGCCTAAGTATAGCTTTACTCACCGGATTCAGAATCAGTGTAAATCTGTTCTTCCACTTCCTCAGGAGAACTTTGAACGGAAAATGTTCTCGGGTGTTTTTTCTTAGGCATAATGATTATTTCACCGCTATCTCTTGACAATGATTTGATTAGCCCTGGTCTATCCTTTGCGAATTTTTTAGTTTCTTCAAATATCATCTCCTTTTTAGCTTCGATTTCATGTTCTTTAGCATCTTTGGCGTCTTTTTCATCCAGAAATCCTTCTACAGTTGTTACGGCTTCTTCAATTATAGAATCTACAGAGACTCGACCTGCGATATCTTTTTCATCTTCAACTGGGTGTTCTTCTGAAGAAACATCAATGTCTTCAGATGCCTGTTTTATGATTATTTCAATATTATCGGCCATTTGTTTCATAGCTGAGTCTGATTTCTTCATTTCAGTGGTCATTTCTGTAACCTTGTGCGTCTCAGTAGTTAAGCTAATAATTTTCTTAGGTGGTTCTTCCTCAGTTTCTACTTCAGATTCAGCGATTCTCTCAAGAGAAATAGCTGGACTGATACAGGAGTGTCTCCGTTCTTCTTTATGTGGGACCTTAGCATCGTAGGACCTCTTTTCAGTCTCTACAATATCTTTTGTTATAGTCTTGATGTCTTTATCTAGTATCGGACTTCTGGCTGCCGCAGCAATAGTGCCTTTGTGTAAAATGTCATCAATCATTGGCTTTACTTGTTCTTTTGTGATCTCTGTAGTTTCTACGAGGTCCAAGTCTTTGGGCACAAACTTTTTGATTTCATCTATATCTCCGACATCAAAGTGGCCAAGTGTGTCCGTTCTTATTTTCGAAACATCAAATTTGCTTCCAGAGCTAACGATTGTTTGTTTTTTCGTCTCAATTATTTCTTCAACGGTCGAAGATGTACCATCTTTAATAATAGTCTTTGTTTCCGATATGATTGCTGGTTCATCTTTAAAAGACGAAGTGGATGTCGTGTATGATGTCTCGGTCTGTCTTGTTGTAAACACAATTTCTCTCGGTTGATAATCATGGTCAGACTGTGTCGTTTCAACGATTCTTACCTCTTTTACTGGTGCTACAGTTTCCGTAACAACAGTTGTTACAACTCGTTCTGGTTGCTCAGACTCAGTTATTGTGCGAGTGATTACTGTTTCTGGTTGCCTAGTTACAATACTGGTAAAAACTTTACCTGGTTGCACTGTTTCCGTTACCGTACTAGTGACTGTTTTTTCTGGTTGTGCAGATTTAGTTACAATGCTTGTAACCAGTTTTTCCTGTGTCATGGTTACATCAGTAGTGGCTTCCTTTACTGGTTGTACACTTTCAGTAACGCTAGTACTAGTTACGCTTTCAGATTGTGAGAAGTCACCAGGTACCACACCAGAGATCTCTTTAGGTTCAATAGATTCGATTACAGCTGTGGTGATCTCTTTTACTGGTTGAACAATCCCGGCAATAACACTACCTACCCCTTTTACAGGTTGCACGGTTTCGGTAACAACCGTAGTGTCTTTTTCTAGTTGTGTAGGTTTAGTGGTCGTTTTCGTGACAACAGTGACAGTTTCTCGTTTAATTTGTGCTTCTCTTTCCTTGCTTAAGAAATCATGAGTTAAATCTTTCTCCGCCATAGCACTGAAATTAATAATATGTTTAGTATTTTCTTACAATACTTGTAAATCCATCCAGTTCTAATGAACAAAAATATCTTACCCCATTTCTGCAATATGAGGTAGTCTGTGAACATAATCAGTGACATGATCTTCCGGGAAACCTTCGACGTCATCTAATGAATCTCCATGAGTTAGTTTAGCAAGTTTTGACATATCAGTTTTACCTGTAACAAGCCATTAGTTTTTAGTGAGATAGCCAGGTATATCCGAAAATTATAACTTATTATATTTACATGGATCACACTAACCTGATGCAGTCTTAGTCTTAGAATCACTTTCATGTTTAACTTCAACGACCTTTTCCTTGGACATATCGACGTGAGTGCCTTGTGTTGCAATGTCATCTTCTGACTCCTCGAATGTGTAGTCCCTGGACTCAGTCAAACTGTGAGCATCTGATAAGCGTTTCTCTTCCAAACGCAGTTCACTGATGGATCCAGAGCCAGCTGATGTTACTGATTGGCGTTTTACTACATCAACTGAAATAATAAATATATTGTTGTACCAAAATAAAATTGTATATGTTAATTTAACAATTTAACAGTAGAAAAACTGTGTTAAAGAAACATTGTGATTTTGGTCCTTACCTGCAACGTCATCTTTCACAACCTGAGTTTTTATTTCAACTGGCTCAGTTTCTTTAACCATCTCAATTATGGCTACCACTATTTCTTTTCCGTGTTCTAACACAGGATCACGTTCTTTTGTCGCATCTTCTTCAGAAGACGTCTTTTTCTCTGTCACAGCGTCTTCTGAGCTAATTCTGTCTGAAATACCCTCTGAAGATTTCCGGTCGGACATTTCAATTTCCCTACTACTTTCTGAAGATATTTTATCAGATAACTCATCTTTGTCAGAGCGGTCCACTTCTTCAGCTTCCGTTACAATCATTTGGAATTCCGTAACAGGTTTAGCTTTGGGGATATCTAAGTCAAGCTGTAGATCACTTATCTTAGTTATTGAAATCGATTCGCTTCTTGAATGAGATCGTTTTGGGGTCATTTTTTTGAATACTGGTTCTGCTTCTTTGTCAGACCCTGAGTCTTGTTTTTCAAGTTCTACAGATTTGGGATCAATTCTCATTGAAGTGAAACCAACGCTTTCTTCAAACTTCTCGTCACCAAATCCACTTCCTGAGTCAATTGTTTCTTCATATTCTGCTCGTTCATCGAAATCAGACGATGATACTTTAGCTTTAACATCAGATTGATCTGATTTTAATGATTCGGCTTCTGAGTGTCGCCTTGAGTCTGTATGTTCCGAGTCTTCTAAAGAGTCTGAGTAAATGCGCTTGGAGAAAAAGCATTCTTGTACAGAATCATCCTCTGGTACTGTTTCAATAAATTGGCGTGCTTTTGCACTTATAACTGGGGATTCTTTCGGTGATATCTAAAAATATAAAATATAATAATAAAAAAAAAAAATAGTTTTTGAAATTTTTGAAGCTACGCAGCTACGCTAGCAGTATTGATAGTGTTAATTAATTAGCTCAGCAAGTCTTTTACGCTTATAGTAAGCTCAAATTACCTTTTCTGCCTCTTTTGCCCCCAAAGCAGATTCAAGTACTTGTGAACTGTGTTCACTTTCATACTTTAGGAACTCTAGCGTTTGATCTCTAGTTTCTTTTTTATCTGATATAGTAGTGGTTACAGTCTTAATTTCAGTTTTTGTAACAGTTGGTTCCAAGTCTTTGTCAACATGTGGCTTATGTGCTGGACTTGAACCGATTTGGTCATCCAAGTCTGAGAACTGTGAAGTCTCGTCTAAAGAGTCACTGCGGTGTTTTGAATCCTTTGAGTACACCTGGTGATGACAAATATCAATTTATAAAACATTTAATTCAAAAGCCACTATGAAATTTGACTAAGTGAAAAAGTATATAACTTTCTCACTTAGTCACTTTCTTTATAATAACTTTTTAAAGTAGAAGGTTTGTAATACGTTTATCTATGAAAGAGATAAGTATTTACAAACACTGAAAATCTCAGTTTGACCAACTTACAATCGTGAAACTACTTAATTACAAACTTGACTGGTCTGCACTAATACCTATTAATATTTTAATGTAGAAATATTGTCAAAATCAAGATTGATTTTAAAGAGCTTTTGCCGGTTTTTTTCCATAGTAAACTTGCTTGTGTGAAATAAAATAGTTTGTAATTTAATTGAAATATACCTTTGATTCAGTTTGAGATATAAAGCTGAAGTCTTTCTCTGTGCTTTGTTGAATATCACCCAATGAATCGGCTTTGTCAATAGCTGATTGTATGGGGGACCCTTGTGATGTCATCTTACTGACCATCTCAGAAGTTTCAGAAGCCATGGAATCCGTCTTAGTATATCTACTTAGGTCAGATCTTATACTTGTCACTGACATTTGTGTTTCCATCTGAAAGTTTAACTAAAGTTAGTAAGCATTTTAAAGATTAAATGTAGTTAGTAAGCGGCCTCGTCTCGTTTAGTGACGATATAAAAAATTGACGTGTAAAAGTGTTTTTTTAAACCTATTTGCAAAATAAATATAATTTATCATTATCATTGTATTGAAATAATAGGTTTTTGCACAATGTGATAATAAAAACGTTGCAAATTGTAATTACTTTTTCGTGATTTAACTTATCGATCACAGAAACGTCTTTTTCTTCCAAAGTTTCTGTTAGTTCTTCTTCACTAACTTTCGCACGTAATTCTTCAGTTAACTGTTTTTCTAGTTTCTTCTCCTTTATAATCGCAGGTTGATCATCTTTCTTCTCATCATCACCTGGTTTTTTGTCTTGGTCTTCTTTTTTGTCTTTAGGAAAAACTCTCTTCTCAAATACATCTCTATCAATTTTAAATTTACTTTTCTGTTCTAATTTGTCTACTTTGACAGTAGTTTGAGATTCAGTTTCAGTCTCAGAGTCAGTAGATTTCTTCAAAAACTCGCTGTCTTCTTCCGAAGAAACTTGCACTAAAGTAGAGTCAGTCCTCATTGTTTTATGATATGGCTTGGATTTTTCATCTAGTTTAATTTTTGAGTCAAAGTGTTGTATCGTTTCTTTTACAGATTTTACTGTTTCCGCATGTTTCTCCGTTTCAACGGATACTTTATGGGTAACGTGAGTTTCCATACTTGATATCTGTTTAGACTGTTCTCTAACAAATTCCTGTGTATACTCGATCCCTTGGTCCTGTTCAAGCGTATGTTTCTTTAACGCTTCTTTCGTTAATTTAACTGTAGTCTTAGGTAACTCAATAGAAGATTCCTTCGACATTTTTGATTCAAATGAGCTAATTTTAGCTCTCAACGGAGCCTCAGCAATATCTTTTTCTTCTTCTACTATTAAATCAGGTGATTTATCACCATCCTCTAATTTTTCTTCTACCCTTGACGTGACAATTTCTTTTTGTGAAATGGCTTCTTTGGTAAAGGTATCTTTGGTTTCAGTTAATTTAACTTCACTAGTCTCAGCTGTCACTGACTTTCTTGGAGTGATCGTGACATTAGAGAAGTCACCTGATGGGAATCTCATTGACTCATTCCTCATATGTCTTTGTAAATGTTTGGGAGTAGGTTTCGCCGGTGACGAAGGGTCAAATTTTCTGAACTGTTCAACTGGTCGTTCTGCTGGCTTAGTTTCTTCTTTCTTTGGTTCAATAATTTCTTGAATTTCGGGCTCTTTTTCTTCTTCGACTGTGTCGGGAGAAGTTTTTGACCGTGTTCTTTCTAATTTCGGGTCTTTATCCAGCACCTAAAAATATAAAAGACACGTTAATATTTAAATCCTGTAAACAGCATCTAATGTTTTATTATTGTCATAACTGAAACAAAAGTTGCTTACCTGTTGTTCAATATCTTGGAACTTCTTAATATCTGGTTTTATTTGTGTCTTAATTTCAATGATTTCTTCTCTTATTTCTTTCTTCTGTTTTGACGCCGGAATCTTGCTTGAACTTAACTTTCTCGTGATTTGTTCTTTTCTTTCTGCTACACTGCGTTTTATGTCTGTCACGAAAGAAATGATATATTATTGGGTTTTAGACTTCATTTAAAGTTAATTATTATACAAGGTGCAGTTTTGAATCTGCCTAAAACTTCAGAAGGTTTTAAAAAAATCGTAAGTAATTATATAAAAATACGACACCTGTTCAATAATCAGTAATACTAGTATTGTTCTTTTAATTTCTTTTTTAATTTTAAGTGTTATTCAGAATAACTCTCTTTAAAAATCTCTTCAAAACACAGAGTCACCCGTAAGACTTATCGCGTGTCATGTCACTGTGTTTTTTTTAGGTGGGAAAATCATCTAATGACAAATCGCGCTCTTGGGCGGAGTGGGAGATAGCGTCAGGCTTTTACTGACTAAAAACCCACTCCTGTTCCTTCGTTGCCTTCGTCCCAGGGCCCCGGGTTTCATTTTCACACTAGCGTGCGTTAGTGTGACAAGTCTGTACGAGGCTCCGCCCACTTACTCTACAAACCGCTTTTACCTATTTCCGTAAATATGAATAAAATTAAAAAAAAATATATATAAATAACTTATAATTGCCTCCTGAATTTTATTGCAGATTGTAAACTGCACCTTGCATTCGTTTTTTTTTAATGATATAAACTAGTGCTTGACTGCAATCCTATCTAATGGTTACTATTGCGTTTGCATTAAAATAGCTCATACCTTCATCTTCCTCACTTTCTTCATGGGAGCTAGGCGTAGGAGTTCTCTCTATTTCACTCTTTTCTACTATTGACTTTTCTTCAGGAGAGTATTTGGCTTCGTCCTGATCATGTTCTGATTCTCTATGTTCAGGAATTTGGTCTTCATCGTACATTCTGTCCTTGAGTTTATTGTCTTCTTCTGCTGCAAGAAACGTAATATTGTAAAAAAAACTAACCAAGTGCGAGCCGGACTCGAGGACGTAGGGTTCCGTATCGTCCGTAGCAAAAAACGGCAAAAGATCACGTTTGTTGTGTGGGCCCCACTTAAATGTATATTCTATTTTGTTTTTAGTATTTGTTGTTATAGCGGCAACAGACCAAATACATCATCTGTGAAAATTTCGACTATCTAGCTAGCTATTACGGTAACAGACAGATGGACAGCGGAGTCTTAGCAATAAGGTCCCGTTTTTACCTTTTGGGTTCGGAATCCTAAAAAAACTGAAAGAAAAAACTACTTTGAAGTTGGCTAGTATTAAATAAAAAAAGTAAGAGAAATGAAATAAAAACTGAAAAAAAGGGGATGAAATTAAATACGAAAGAGAACGGGTGACTAACCAATACCTTTGTAGGCTTCAATTTCCTCAGAAGCTTGTCTTTCTTGGTAGATGTTCCTTTGGATTCGTCGTTCATTGGTCAACTCAGACTGTGGTGCGATGATGTCGTCTCTTCCAATACGACATAACGCGAGTTCTAGTGAGTTATCTGTGCAAAATACCTTGTTTAGTATGGAATTAGTTTTATCAAAAAAATCTGCTTTTCGAGTATATGTTTATAAAAGTATCTTTTCGTTTAGAAAATCTATAGGGGCTAATAATAGTGGTAGGCTGCGCACACTTGTTTTGTTGAACTTCCCAAACTTTGGAAGTTTAGTATTAGAGAAACACACACTAAGACTGACTAGTTAAGTATATTTCAGTTAAAGTTACAGTATTAGAGTAAAAGGCAATAATTATATTTCTTAGTTGTTGATAGTCACACAAGTATAAGGTCACTATAATTATCGTCACTTGTATGGCAAATTTGCGAATTTGCCGTTTACGCGAAAATCTGTTTTTTTGGTTTAACGTAATCCCAATATGGTAATACTCAATCTCGCAAAATATCAACTCTGTATCTTTAATAGTTTATAAGATATCATAACACCATATTTGTGTATCTTAAACATTTTTGTTGTCAGTTGCCATGGCAGATTAACAAATTGTAGATAATATATTTTTTTACCATTGCTAACTCAAGTCTTCTTATCAAAAAGTCTGAAGTAGACATCTCAACGCTCAGTCACGTGGTCAGAACAAAGGAATCGGAGGCGTGGCCGACTCGAGGCGTTCGACGTAAACGAAACGATCGTAACTTGGCTAGGGGGCCAGGTCGGCATATGTAAAAATTTAGGGTTTGCAAAAGTATGACTTATTTGCTTTTTTATTTTATCGTGGGGTAGCTTTTTTAATATTTTGTATCCTTACCTAGAGCTTTAGTTCCAGACTGTGTCTTCCATAGTTTAAGCATGAGCTGTGCCTGCTCAGCCGCGGTGATCCTCTTCGCCTGTATCTGGTTGACGGTGGCCACACTCACGCCAAGCTCATAAGCCAACGCCACCCAGTCTTTGCCGAGAAGGTTGCAAATGTCCTCCAACCTACGACCATTAAGGATTTTAAAGAACTTTACGAAATATAGGTACATAAATGTTGTCATCTAATTTGCGTGGTATAACATAGTCAAAACTGGTCGCTTTATCGATAAAAAACTGGGCAAGTGCGGGACGAACTCGCGCACTGAGGGTTCCGTACATACTTACCTATGAAAACAGTTTAATTCTCGAATTGAATTACGAATATTTTTCCGAATCGCGAATAAGTTTTTTTTTTGTGACGTAACAACAAATTTACAGTTTTCAGATTTTTTCCCTATATTTGTGCTATAAGACCTTGCTTCATGCCAAATTACAGGATTCTAGGTTAACGGGAAGTAGCCTATGAATTTTGATTCCTTTGAGAGTGTCGAAATATACGTTTTTTTGCGACATAAACGGCTGTATCTTTTTTTTTCCGTTTACTCAATAGTTTGATTTTGTCACAGCTTCAAGGGACCGCAGACTTAAGTATATGGTTTTAATTTCAACTCCCTACGTTCACCCGTTCGAGATAAAGGGTCTTGACAGACAGACAGACCGACAGAAAAAAAGGCGGACAACAAAGTGATCCTATAAGGGTGCCGTTTTTTCTTTTGAGGTCAGTCAATGTTATTAGTATATTATTAAGGACTGCAAGATGCTGAACACTTTTTGTTTCAAATAGATTTTATCAACATCTTATAGATTGTTTTTAGTTTCGTTCAACGAAAGATCCTGTTCATCTCGCATCCATCCGATTTCCACGACCCTCACCAGGTCATTGCTCGTCGATAAAATATTATATACGGTTATTTTCATCAATCAATCAATCAATCAATCATCAATCGCAATTTATCTACTATACACTTTGTACTAGTTCAAAACCTAGAGGGAACCCGGTAGCATAAATACTATTCCGAAAAAGTTCTACTTTATTAAGCAGTGCTCAAAGTCACCTTGGATCACTGAGTCTCTGTCGCCATATGAGTTCCTGCTCCTCAGTACGCATCGGCACTGTTTCAGTAGGAATAGGAGACGTTCTCTCTTCATCTGGTACCATGATGTTGAGGACAGCAATCTGTTTTGAAGTAATGTAGGCATTTAACATATTTATTATTTAGTAAGTCAACTGATTATTCAAGAGTTATTCCAATACTCCCACTTTAGAACAAAGAGACGTAACTCAAAAAAAGGTTAATTGAAAATTGAACCTTATTTTTGAAACATATGTTTTCAGATTCAAGTACCCTCTTTTTGAGGTAGGTCTCTTTATGATTAAGCATGCAATCATCATACTAGCTTTTGCCCCACTAGCGTAAAAATAGAAAATTATCATATAAAAGATCCAAATCCGTTCAGCCGTTTGAGCGTGAAGGCTTAACAAACAAATACGCGCACACACACATAAGTACACAAACAAGTACATACATAAAGTATGTACTTTCGCTTTTGTTGCTGCTGGTGATGATATCAACATAAACTATATAGTTGTCTTCTGGTTTGAAGGGTAACGATACCAATGATATTTCAGCTTTTATTCTGGGACAGCAAAACATCTGCAATGTCTCGAGTTTTGCAGATGCATCGTAGTGTCTATAAGCGGCGGCAACCACATGACAAAAGCTGGTAAACGGATAATTTTCCATCATAGACAAAATACAAAGAACCCCACATCAAAAATATATAACAACTTACAGGTGTTGGTGAAGGTTCTCCCTTCGGCACCTTAGGATCCCTCATGAACTGGCACCTACAGATCGGCTCCAAGTCCTGCGTCTTGATCATGACAGGGAAAGCCACTCGATTCTCCCGGAAGGCACGGAAGGGTATCGATAGCTGTTCTCCTGACTTTGCCACTGGTACCAAGTTGCCTCCGAATTCTAGATATACTGGCTTGCCTTCGTGAACCTGTTAAATTTTAATAGTTTTAGAAACTTGTGGTTTATTGCATGAAAATACTTTGACTCTAACGGAACGCCCGGCATATGTGAAATATCTACGTTAGTATACGCAATTACGCACACACACATGGAAATTGAGAGTAGTGGCATAGTACAGACAACACGGCATGGCAGCATCATATCGTTTGCCTTCATGGCATTCCGGTCGGCGTTACTGTCAGGCGTGCCCCGGTAGACGTTTGACTTCAAAATTGTGCAAGATTTTTCTACCTCTGATTCAAGAGGATGGAGGATTATAAAAAAATGTGTCATTCAAATCTAGACAAAAGTTTATTATGATCTGTGACTATAAATAAAATGTTACTAAGAACTTAGTCACATAATGACATCCTCTACGATGTGCTAACCGCTACCACAATAGTTAAAACCAACACCAAGAATTACCAGATTCAACCAACCTCAACATCCCTGCTCTTAGCAACTTGTATGAACCGCTCAATGCGCTCCAAGGTTTTGTCCTCCTTATCGTCAGTCACACAGAACATGCGTAACTGTGCCTGGCACTCATCAGTGCGCTTGGCGTAAACAACGAAGCGAGCCATGAACGGTACGTGGATGGCTTCCCTGAAATTAAACAAATTGATGAATATTTGATAGTCATGTAGATGGATATGGGCCTTCCTAAAAAGTCTTCGTATCATAATATAATTATGGCAAAAAATGATATTCGTTGAAGTAGCACGGCTGTTTAACGATTTACCGGAAGGATGAAAGAAGTGTGATAATATTAATATGTTAAAATCTAAATTAAATAAAAACATATAAATACCCTATGACATCGACAACACACCAGAAGCAAATATTAAGATAATTATAATATATCTCTCTGTTTCTTATTTTAAGTAAACAGTAATTATTCTTATGAGAAATAAAATTCTTTAAACCTAACGTTCATTAAAACCGCATGAATCGGTTTTGTCAAGAGTCAAAAATGAAGAAGAAACTTAATCTAATCAAATGCTTTGACAACGAGTGTTGTCAAAGCATTTGATTAGATTATTATTAGCATGTTAGCATAATTAGCATGTTAATTATTTCTGTCATACCTGTATAATTCTGTCGCCATTTTGGTAGCATCCTCTACGTGTCGACAATCGATCAGCCAATATCTAGCCGACACAGTCGTAGTAAACGACACACAGTCGTTCACAAACGTAAGAGGAGTATTCTCCGTAACATCTTCCCAGTGAGCTCGATTCGTTCCACCTGCCACCATAAACACTTCATTTTATACCCTATAAGCTTTAAGTCAACTAAATACATGCTCTGCAATACGCATATACTGTATACTGCTACATTTTAAATGCTCTTTTGTTTGTCTGTTCAGATGAAAGCTATGAGGCAGTATTTTGCGGCTAAAACGCTATTTTCCAACTGCCATGATGATGGGTCTACCCTATAATGCATGCCAAAGCAGGCTTTCAAATATTTATCTACACAGTACATGTATTGTTTTTAACATAATAATATACAGTCTATTTATTTTGCTACTAATTTGACTAATTTTACTTCTTTAATATTTTTAGTGTAGTTATAAATACAGATTTCAGAGAGCTCAAGATAATTTTGTTAATTTAACCTAAACACAAGAACACAGAAGTTTTATAAGTAATGTAAGTAACCGATGTAGAAGAAAGATTAGAAATAAGAAAGACAGGTCAATAACAAATCAATAAAAAAAACTAAAAATAAAATGTTTCCAAAACGGCCTATAACAAACACACAACAAGCAAAGACAACACATCACACAAATAAATAAATAATAAAAATAACGTACCATTTTAATACTTTTTAAAATGAAAAAGTGACTATAATGTGGCACACTGTGAACTGTCACCTGTTTCTTACGAATAGTGCTATTGTCTCACAAAATGAAAATGAACTCTACTTTACGAATCATCAAAATTGCTGTTCAGGTTTTCGGAAAACAGATCTCTCGAAGGACAAACACTGAAATAAAATCCAAAAATTCAACCGAACTAAACCAAAACATGGAAATAAAAACGTGTCCAGTGAAAAAATGACAAGAAAAAGGAACGAGACAAAATAAGAGAAGATGATGTGAACAGAACTGATAGGCCGTTTTGGAAATAAATCTCTGATTCTTACAAGCAAAGTAACAAAAAGGGAACATTGACGTCGAATGATCATGAGGATGAAGATGGCACCGATTCGAGATATTTCATCTTTACGCTTATACTAAACAAAAACAGGTATTCAACGTGTCTCAATCATATACTATGTGCCAATACCGTTGCAGTTCCTTTGGTTCTAGCTTTGTTTGTACATTTTGTTCTACACCGACATGTTTCTGTGAACGTATCGCTGTGCAAACTCTTGATGTCCCAAGATTCATTGAATGGTTATGATACAGAGTGAACGTGACTTAACAAAGCGTAAAAATTTCAGCCCGTGCATAGAGGAAGAATGTATGAGAAGCAAGATATGGAAAAGCATTCAAAAAGTGATAGAGGGAAAAAAACAAAGTAACAGATATTTATACTCGAACAGCCACAATGCTGAAGAGCATAAGTATCGTAAAACAATGATATATGAGAAATAAAAACACGATAAGTTTAAGAGTTTTAGACAGATTAACTTTTAAATAAAATAAACGGAACTTAACCGACATTTTGATTTTGTTTTTGTATAATATTTCTAATGTTTTTACCTTCGAGAGATCTTTTGCGAAATACCCCTGATGGTGCGCGCCGATAGGTGGCAGCACATAATTTAGCGCCACACACGGTGAGCGTGCAACACACACAAACACACGAAAACAAAGACAATGTAGACACGCACATAACGGACACACAGGGACGTAGTCCCTCAGCTGCTTGTGTATTTGCTATAAGCGGTTGGCTTGTTTGCACTGTCTTAAATACTTTCTTTTCCCTTCCACTATCATGTATGTTTTGTTTCGAATGAGATGATTTCAAACTACGCTATTTCTCATTAACATGCTCATCCTGCTGTCTATAAAATGGGGAGTCATGACTAAACCCGTAAATCTCTGTTCTACACTAACCAATACGATTTAAGATAAAAAGACTATGAAATTCCGATTTACTATCAATACTCTAGTTAAAAAGTTGAAAATTTTAAAATCTATAGTCTACCGATCTCATGTAGAACTATATATTCGTTACCTACAAATCGATTTGTAATGATTTCTGTTTGTCTCTATCCTACGTTACCAATGTGTTGTAATGGAATATTGGTCTAAGAATTGTATTTCTTTTTAGTTAAATTTGTTAAGCGAACTTACAAGCAAAGTCCACAATACCCGCAAATAGACCGTAATCTGTATTTGGTAATTATTGCAATTTATTTTCACGTTCTCACCAAAAATAATCTAGACATCGCAATGATTTTTCCAAACGTGTTTGTCATTGACTCAAGATTTCTCAAATATTTATTTTTATTTTTTAAATCTACTACAAAAACTGTAAAATTGCAATAAACATCCAAATTAAAATTCAAGTCCATGTTTGGATATTGTTTGTAAGCTGAATACCTAACTGTAGGCACACTTACCTTTCCTTGGCAAAGCATATCATCAAGATAGCAAACACAAGCCATACTCCATTGCAACACATGGCGTTAACCTATTTGTTACTGAAACACATTTTCGGCATATTGTTGAACATACATGTATTGTTTAAATAAATATGGCGAATCATTAATATATTTTGAAGTAATTAAGTGGTTTTGATATTAATGGGAATCTGGTGATACCCTTGAACCGAATCCAAGCTGTTTTTCAGTAACAAATCAGATTTGCTTTGTTAAATACAAGCAAACTATTTTAATTGTACCTGATATGGAACAGAGTAGCCTTAGTGTTGGAGCTGACGATGTGCTGTACTGGTTCGTCATTCCCTGAGTATGAGGTCGAGGGGCTGGCATACTCAGGGTTATGGCTTTGTGGAATTTTCGTCTTCTTGGTTCTACAGTAACTACTGGTGAAACGGCTACTCCACGACCAAGTAGCTTAGCAGTAAGCTCTGAATCAATAATTTGGGCCTGAAAAGATTAAAGTTTTCATGTTTTTAGTATGAGCTACTTTTGAAGTACGGTATTAAAGTATAAATTTTATTATTGACGCCTGTAGTCACACCTATATTTTCAAAGTTTTTTTTTTTTATTTATGTCTTTTTATAAGTTCTAACAAAAATTAATTCTAAAGACCAAACGTTATCGTCGCCAAAGCTTCATGCTAGTGTTGGTTTAAAAATTAAAAAGGCAGTGTGTGAAAATAGTAGATTAAATTCTGTACTTACCTTACATAAAGCAGAAGATTCTGCAAGTTTTAAATTGTTTTATACTATTCATGGTATTTTTTTTGGTGTTGTAGAGTTTATCTTCTACAAAATATTTACAAAAAATAGCTATAATCTTACAAACGAAATGATAGGAAGGTGGTGAAGAGCGGTCGGTGCAAAATTAAGCAAATATGAATATTATGAAATCACAGGAAAAGCATATAAAATGAAATTATACATTTATTACAATATCAACTCAGACTTTCATCTATTTCTCACACATGCGCTTTAAAACAAGATGCAACACACTCTGATAGTAATCAAGCTCAAAATAACACAGCAAAATAAAATATATGTACATCATGCAAGTCTCACGTTTGGTCTTTAGGAAATAAAGTACAAAATCGCATAACAGTCCAAGTAACAATTCAATATAAAAGCATAGAAAGACATTACCCAATAAATTTAGCAATCCTTAAAATACTACTTAACTAATTAAAGTACATACGTCACTCCAATTTGATTTAAATACATATCAATAACTTATAACACACACAAATGTATTCAAATAATTAATTAGCACATAGTAATAATAAGTCATAATAATTTTCTGAAATAGGTATAATTTCAATCATGCTTATAATGTCACCTAAAGACCAACTAGAGAAAATCCAACCAGTATTTAATACCGCAGTGTGAGAAAAACTTATGATTTTGGACTCATTTGTGATTTCATAGAATTCAATTTTGCTTAAATTGAAAACAAAGTTTGTTGTCATTGTCAATGGTTTATTGAAACTCCCTTCTACAATAAATAGTTAAGCGAATTTCTAAATTTATTGGGTATGACATAATCCCTAAAGGAGTAACGTAGAAACTTATTTTAATGGCAGAAGACGTGTCTCATCAAATCTATTGAAATCCTTTAAATCTTCACAAACTCTTTCACATATTGAAGCGTTAAATTTATATTCTAAGAAGACACTGAAATCTTTCCAAAATATTCAACACCCAGAAATTGATGAAACAAGTCATAGCTAATATTATTGTTAATAATCACGTAGTACATTGTTATTAAAATATAAATGAACTGTTTTTATGTCTAAGATATGTGATGATACATCATAATGTAAATTGCTAAACAAAAATACTTCACCAATAAACGGATACAAAATAACTATCGTAAAAAAATTTGGCAATCACATTTGTACTTTTGTTTTAATAATATGGCAATGACTAGACTGTGTTTGGCAAAATATAATCTGCTTGTTTTATCAGATCCGACTTGATTAGTTACCTTATTTTTATAATCTCTGTTTCAGCAAAAGGTTACCTTTTGATTCCAAGTATACCAAATCACAACGCTTATGTTCTCATAGTTTGGGCTTCCGCCAACACTATATCTTTAAATTCTACTATAACTGCATACTATATTTGCATTTACTAAGAACCAGTTCGACACAATCTTAAGATAAATAGTTAAATAAATTAATGACTTTTCTTTCAAACTTGTAACTAAAAATAATCTAAATCACAATTTCTATCTATCAAAAAGTCAGTGTAAAGCTTTTGATTGACTAACACACAAAGACTAGAATTTTTAAATTGCTCAGAAAATATTTTGCCGAACTTATCACTAATGACTAACATTACAGTGAGAACACAATTTATCTTATAAACAATAATAAATAAATGAACACAGTCCTAAATCTAATAGTGAAGAAAATTAAGTGGAATTAGTATCGAAAACATTCGTTATATTTCATAAGCTTGTCTGACTATGTCAGGTTAAAAGATTAAATTCATTCGAGTACATTTTAAGGTTTTAATACTACCAAATTAGAGAGAATCGCTTTTTCTTGGAGACGTTATTGACAGTAATCTTTTTGAGATTTTTATCCTTAACACCTTTTCGCGGTTTGAATAGGTTTACCTGAAGACCGACTTTGATCTTCTTGGTGAGGGCGCCTTGCGGGAACACGGCTTGGACTTGTGGGACGACGGAGCTGGATACCATGCCACCTGGAGATCAGAAGACATTTTATAATATTTTCTTGTGCATGAATCATAAGCATAGCTTAATCAACCTATAATATTCCCAGAGCAATGACACAGATCGTCTCTCTGCAAGGAGTTGGCTGTAGTATAGCAGGCGACCTAGTGTGGATTGGTAGATGTCACATATCTTTCGTGTGTTTAGTTATAGGATATGCCAGTTTTCTCACTATGTTTTTCGTCATCGTTTTGAAAGCAGTGTGTGATATAAAATACTTTGGGATCGATGCTACGACCTTGGTCTTTACGAATATGTTTCTATTAGATCAAATGTCACTGTTAAGTTAAAATGAAGGATTTTTAACCTTGATGTTTTTAATCTAACTTTTTTTTTAAGTAACAAATATCGTTTTAAATTAAATAAGACGGTACGGGCTGCGTGACCAAGGTTCGATTCCCGCACGGAAAAAATATTTGTAAGGCCTGCAAAAAATTATTCTGGGTCTGAGTGTCTTGTGAATCAAGAAGCTATGAAGTCCCAACCTTCCATTAGACTTCCTGGAACCAGGATTTTATAGTTTATGTTAATAATTCCTATTATGGCGTCAAAGATGTCGCTACAAGTCAAACAATGTTTATTATGATTATAAGGAATTACGCTACATTATCATGATAGGCATTTTCTATATCTAACCTTCAGGCCCAATAGCGTGGACTTCTTGTCGTATGCGCGATATAACAGCAAAGTACTGCGGAAAGTCGTGCGTCAGGATCCTGGTGACGCGTGGAGCATCCCAGCCTTTCTCCTCCGTCTCGTTTGTCTCTGTAGAAGAACATAAAGATCAGTTAAATAAGAAAGATAGAAGACAGAAAGAAAGAAAGAAAGAAAGGAAGAAAAAGAAAGAAAGAAAGAAAACATGTTTATTTGCACATAACTCACACAACTTAAATTTAACATTATAAAAAAAAAAAACTTAAATAAAAACAAACAGCATAATGTCAGACAACTGCGTAGCAGTTGCTTGACACTGGTTTTCAACTGAACCTTTGAGCATAGGTACGGATGAAGATCAGTAGATTGTTGATACTCTTTGGAGCTTGTCAAAACTTGATATAATTACTGGTTTTATTAAAACTATTGCACCTAGATTTTAAATGGAGGAACCATTTAAAATCTTGGTGTTGTTTAGTTTCAGTTTTTTCATGACACTTAATAGCGAGTAATAGAATACACAATTCTTGAATTGTCTTGTTTATAACCAATTGCAGTAAGGAACCTTCTTAATCTAAACTCTTAATTCTTTAACTATCCTTTTTCTACAAATTCCTTTTTAAAACATTTCATCAACGATGTCTATTATGTTTATTTACTTGCCATCGACATAATCCAAACACTGACTTTCGACCTCTGTTCTGAGTGAGATTTTCCGAAAGAGTTGACGTGGTGGTTTTTAGTCAGTATAAACTTAACACTTCCATTCGCTCCGCTCAGAGCAGTACAACTTATTTGATAATTTTCCATGACAAGAAAAAGTCCTCTTTTCTGTACCTGCTTATTTACCTAAGCTTAATTTTAATAACAATTATAACATTTATTAAATTACAACAGCGGTTCAATTGTTAGTAACGACTAAAGGATTAGTAATACATAAAAAGCCTACCACTTAACCTACTCTTGCACTAGTAACCGCTACCAGGGATTGAGCACCAGCGCATCATGCTTATCGGCTAAGGTTTGAAGAATGCTATTAAAGCTGGCCAGGGATATGGTTAGCAATGAGGCTGTCTTCTTCTTTCTTATAACGTGAAAATTAGCTACACGTGCTATATAGAACATGCCCGATACACTGCAGTATCTATACAGGCTCAATAGCACCCTGAACCCATTAGATATTATATATATATATTTTTTTTTTTTTTATTCGCTATAAACCAGTACTTGACTGCGATCCCACCTGATGGTAAGCAGTGATGCAATCATTGATGGTGAAGCGCACTAGTTTATTAAGAGCATATTCAGTCTAGCCTTGAAGGCACCTAAATTATAGTTGGACGGGAAGACAGCAGCAGGCAAATTGTTCCAGTCCCTCGATGTACGCGGTATAAACGACGAAGCAAATCGCTTAGTTCGGACCGTTGGTGTTTCAACAACGTAAGGGTGGATACTCGCCGTACGTCGGGTTGTCCGATGGTAGAAAGGAGATGGCGGAATCAGGTCATGCAATTCCCGCGCACACTCTCCAAAATGCAACCTGTAAAATACCGATAGGCTGGCTACCCTGCGCCTGTGCCGTCTATTCTAGCCGTCTAGAGTTTTTCGCCTAATGTCCTTATTAAACCCACCTTCAATCTCAAGAGTCTCATGCAGGATATCCTGCACGACGTCATCAGTGGCATCAGCATTGTGTTCCCTCCAGCTAGTTCCGTTGTCTGAGCGAAGGATCACAATCTCCCGCTCCTTGCCACGAAGAGAGGCGTAGTGGGGTACTTCGAGTATTACTGGTCTGTTTAGAAAAAAATATTTGTTGAAATAATATTCTGCAAGGAATGGTACTAGATAGTTATTATAGATTTGGAAAGCGGCATATGGTTAATCATAGGATTGGGTAGTTATTTTATAGTAAAAGTAACTTTATCAAGCGCAAGTTCCATTGTGCATTTATATTTATCCTCATGTATAACATTTCTGTAAGAAGAAGAAAGAAAGAAAGAAAAACATTTTATTTGGCGGAACAAGGCGCAAATTTAGAATTAAACAAATTAAAAGTATATTAAGTGAAAGAAATATGCGCAACATCCGCGCAAAACGGCCGAACGCTCAGCATAATGCCGTGACCACAAGCAAAATGCGATGAGTCTACGGTGCTGGTTTTCAGCGTGGGCTAAGAACAATATAAGGTTTGCTGTAACAAAACTCAATTGCGGGTTAAGCTCGCCTGTGTACAGTTAGTGGTCAAAAGTGCAGTTGCACTTCATCAATGCTAAAGGGTCTAAAAATATATCTTTGTAGAAGAGGGAGAATGGTTCATGCCTGATTTGATTAGTAGCATAGAATCTATAGTATTGATTTACCTAGTTGTGGACTATGAAACTACTACAAACAAATTTTAGACACTTTAGCATTGGTAGAGTGCAACTGCACTTTTGACCTCTGACTGTACATTAGTTGTCTTATTTTTATTATTTTTAAAATTTGAGTATACAATAAAAAATATCATTTATAAAGAAATGCTCTCATCTTTGGGACGGATCTACCAGATACCAGCTTAATGCCCTTGAGTCAATTGAGAAACGAGCTAAAGACCATCATTACCAATGACGACCTTGAGATGGTTTAAGATTCAATGCAAATCATTAAATATACCAAATATACTAAGTAATTTAGATAGTGGCATAAAGATACATAAGTGATTAGTTAGTTTAATTTAAAGTAAAAGTAAATTAAAAATAAAGTTAATGGGATTGCTAGTGTCCGATCAAAACACTGTTTTCAGTCGAAACTTCTGACGTAACGAAAAAAAAAATTAAAAAAAAAATTGAAGTAATATTTCTATATTGTTTTTCTTAACTATGTGAGTACCGATATAGTTACGCTTGATTTTATAGTTATAACTTTAACAACGTAATAAATAAATGAATAAATTGATGATTACATAAAATTTATAATACACACAGACGTACGAGAAAGTCTAGCATAACCGCTAGTTTAAAAACACTAGTTTTACTCGAAACCAGTTTTTTTTTTACCGAAACTAGCATAAACCAAAACCGAAACCAAATCTTTGGACGGCCTCTAGGTCACAAAACTGACACAACTGGGTATATGTCAATTTTTTTTGACTTGTATAAAAATTGCAAATAAAAATAAACTTTTAAATTTGTTCAATATTATTTAAGTTCAACCTTTCAATCTGGTGGAATGGGAAAGTGACAAATAAAAGCCAAATAGGCGTTACTTTTAGTCCTACCTGTATGTTAGTGCGTCCTAATTCTAATTTTATTCCTAAGTTTCTTAAGTGTTAGATTTATCTTAACTCTAAAAATTACTATGTGTCTGCAAGAACCCCTCTACAGGTGAAGGCCTCCTCCAAAGATATCCAGTCTTCTCTAGACTAGGCTGTTTGCATCCAGCTCATTCCGGCAATCCTTTTGATGTCGACTTCTCATATAGTATAGGGTCTCCCTTTCTTGCGTTTTTCTTGGGGACCCTGTCATGCCGTTACCTATTTCGTCCACCTGTGGTCTTGTAGGCGCGCAACATGCTCGGTTCATTTCCACTTTATTGTTAGGGCTTTTTTTTTTTATTCTTTTTTTCGGTTCGACTGTCGCGACCCAGTGCTGGGCACGCCACAATTATTGTTAGGGCTTGTACTATCCCATGCACCGATTTCGTGTATTTTTAAATTTTTGTGTGTTTTATCTTTTGGATTTTCTTTATATTTAGCATGCTGCGTTCTATTCCTCTTTGACATGTTATTATTTTGTTTTTAATTGTGTTATTAAATTTCCATGTTTGGTATTATAAGGATGTACAACAGTATAAGGATGCACATAATAAAACGTGACGTCACCGCCGTTAAGTTACGTGTGGTCAAAAACTATATGTGCTAAATGTGAGTGTGATATTCTCACCACGCCCCCATTCTTCCTCAAACCAAAATTTGGAATGATTCAAAGATTCAAAGCATTTTATTTCAAATAAACCATTTATAGTCATTTTTAAAATGTTAAGAAATCAGTAAGTCAGAAAAAAATATGCTAATTGCAAATTCCAAAGCGTAGATCTCTATGGAGAAGAATGTGCAAGAAACTCCATGGTCCCTATTTCTTATAACATAATTATGTCTATCGCCTTTTTTGCTAAAAAGATGAAGATTTTTTCTAACTTACATGATCTTTTCATAAATATATTGACAAGGCACCGTCATGATGTTAATATCCTTAAACTTAATACTAATTGCTACTTCATTTAATTACCAATTTTAAAATTGAAACCCAGAGGCCAGAGTTTCAGTAACAATTAAAATACTTGTTAATATTCTGTAAGTTATGACCATTAATAAGCTTTAAAAGATTTTGTTGGGGTACTTACCCTAAAAACTTGGCGGCAACTGGTCCCATCTCGAGGACCCTGGCCGCGAGAGCCTCACCCTCCATGAGGGGTGGCATGTGGTTGATGCGGGATGGCTTCAGGTACCTGGAAAGAGTTATTATTATACTTATTTCTTCGTTTTATGAATATGAAGAGTACATTTGGCAGACAATCAGTAAACAAACTTCATTTAGTATCGTGAGTTATATAACTGGTCACAGAGCTTTCTCGAATCTGTTTAATTACAAATGTAGCATTTTTATAAATAATCTATTCTTCTCGTTTACTTAATGTCTTTTATTTAAGTCAGGATTAGAAATTTGATCGTTTTATTTTTATGCTATATTTTAGATGTAAATTCTGGTTTTTAATTCAATATCACTGTCAACGGAAACTTGTAAATGACTCTAAATATTAAATTTTTACAAATACTGTTATTATTAGTTCTGTTTCCCGCATCCAATAAAATTAACTTAATAAATAAAACTTACCTGCAAGTAATTCTAGTGGGCTGTTGAGCAGAAAGTGGAGGTACAATGACCCGCACCCCACCACCACGGCATCCTCGCATCGCTCCTCCCCGAGCATCCACCAGAAATGATACCAGGAAACTGAAATACACATGTACAATATTAAACTATTGAGCGGTCAATACAGTAGTAGATGATAGACTAATATAACACCAGTTATGAGAGTAGCTAGCTTATGTATCTGCTATATAATAGTGAAATAGTAAAGGATTATGATTGTAGTTTTCAAGAATTTCTTTATTTAAACTAAACTGGGTTGTGGAGGCTCATAGGCATTCGGTCCGTGTAAAACATGGCTATGCAGCAGAATCTGGTTAGACTGAAAGCCGGCTCCAAGCTAGTTATGAAAAGGCTAGGGAGATGATAACGAAGTGACTAGAAATGACTATGGTGGATTAGTGAAAAATACATATAATGAGAATCGAAACTAACGTGTGTTAAAAAAAAACCATGAAATAACAAAGTCAATAAAAGGAAACAGTTTTCATTCTAAACGAAGTCAAAAAAAGGGATAAAAGAAAACAAAACAAAATAAGTACAACAGCTCAAAGCATATTTATTATCGTAAACACAAAAGTCAATTAACACAATAAAACAGATAAATAAACTAATGGAAATATAAATGCAAGTAAACACTTACTTTTTCCATTGTAGTTTCTTCCTGTAGATCCCGGAAAGCATGTGCAACAATTTTGTAATAAATGTTTACGTTCTGAAATAGATGTTCCAATCATAAACTGTTTCATTAGAAACGATAATATCTTTTATAAAGCATCATTATATTTCGTTTGTTATTTTTAGTTGTTTACATAATTCTGTTTACGTTAACGTTTCCGTGTTATGAATCATTAAATCTTGATACTGTTATTACGATTTGGTATACTTGTTCACGGCAAATATTGAATTTTGATAGGGCTTTGAGATCAAAAAGTAGGCTTTAAATGGAATTTGTGCAAATAAATTCTTCATCCTTGTTAGCTGTCGTGTTCAATATCAGTGTTAAAGTTATTAACAATAACAATTCAAGTCCAAATTACTCATGCTTTTAAATCTTATTGATTTAGTATTTTTTATTGAGTGGGGTTTGACAAGGCACTATGATAAGATCGAATTTTAGATTTTCGAATCTCTAGTAATGTGTAGTAATATTTTTTTTTACAATAGGGCTGTATCTTTGGTATTATTAGACCTAGCCGAGTTTCCTTAGGGTGGCATACTTGGACCTCAGTGGTAATTATAATAAGGTATACATTGTTTGGTTGGTGATACTGACTTGGGTTGCGTAGGATCCACATTGTAGCAGTAGCCTTCCGGCGCCTGCGCAGTGCTGTAACGACTGATGCTCTTGACTACTACCTCCTGTTGAGGCTGGTATGGCATGCCGTTAACTGAGCCTGGAGTAAAAGCATGTAGTATAATGTTACAAAATAGTAACGATAGATTTTACACAATTATGTAGAAATATATATTTTTAAGCTGTCGGGTGTTTGTAGCTTTTAGAATTAGTATCTAAGAAGAAGACAAGATTCAAGATAAAATACAAAGTAATGAGTTGCTACTATTTGATGATTGTAGACAACGAAAGCCTTGTCGTTGTGGCTTTTATTTATAAGACATATGTTCAGCAGTCTGTTAACTGCTGACTCTTTTGTTTTATGATGAAAAGTTGTTATAGAGAAACAGTAACTTGTTTGTACCTGTGTTTATGATAAACATTGATGTTTATCATAAAACAGAAATACAATATAGGATGGCTAAATCCGACATGGTATACAACATATTGTGTTTTTGACCACCGTTTCGATACTATTATTTGATATCCAATTTATATTCAAATTTAGTTTTCAATCGTTTTACAACTATAACCAAAGTTACAACGTCAGTCGTAATAACAATACTTTATCCCCAAAGTTCACGAGACAAGGTCACCGAAAATGATTGAATCTGTCTTAGATAAATTGACAGAGAAAATGTTTGAATCTTAGGTTCCAACATGTCATAAATTTTCGGTAGGCTTACATAAAGAGTCGCATAGGGGTCAATACAAAACACTACAAGCAGAATATTTGTTACTTCAATAGTGGGATACCAAATGCAGTAAGTAATCAAAAATTGGATGAAAAAAAAAGACACAAAAGTTACTACATTTTTAACCAGTAAACATGAGAAAATATGGTAGATTTAATTAAACATACAAAATTACTAAGCCTAAATAATATTATGAAAACAAATCTGGTAATGGTATGAAAATTTGTGTACTTCTAGGTTGGCCACTGTGTATCAATGGAAACCTCTACGGGGTCAGGGGTGTTATCATTTATAACTTACTCTGAGACAATTCCATAATATTCTTATGGCTCATGGCAGACTCAGTCCTCTCATCCTTAGTCACGTCAATAGGTAGAGAGTCGTCTCCTAAGGACTTCATGTCATCTGCCGTCAAGTAACGATATGGCTGGTCGTTCAGGATCGTGTCTTCACCTAGTGTAGAAAAAAAGATAATGAATGATTGTTGATGAATGGATTCTTCGATGATTGTTTTTTGACAAAGGAGGTGCCAAAAGTGAGTATCCTACATAGTCTATATCTGTGTATGATGAAGAAATTGCCATTTAATTGAATTTTACTTATTTCAGACATACGTGTCATCAATTTCATGACATTAGTGTCGAGATATAACTGTAAATTATAGCATATCGCGTTCTTTGACTTACCAATCTACTAATTTCATCTGAATTTGCATTCTTAGTCTGACAGTGTACAGGTAGAAATTATTCTAAGCGTACGTCAATTAATCTCATCAAGTCGTTCTCCACTTTTAGTACCCACCACGATGACTTAGGTAGCTAGAGCCTTAGTATGAGGTGGTCCCAGTGTGAGAGAGAGACAAAGCTAGGTAAATAAGACGAATAACACTATCCTTCTTTATCAATACAAGCTTTTATTTAATCTACCTTGTCAGGTAGCATGTATGGGTCGAATCTTGCAACTGAATTTTAATACAGTTATCTCTATCCGATTGTCCTGAAATTTTGCTTACACATTTGGTTTGGATGACAACAACTGTAGACCAGGGTTCTTACCTCCTTCTTCCTCAGAATCAGACATGAAGGTCTCAAGCATGGTCTCCGGAGCCACAACCTTGTACTTCTCCTGAGAGACGGGTGCAATGGATGGCTCCGACACTTCCTTGAGAGTCTCCATCACGGTCACGTAGCCCAGTTTGGAAGCTATATCCAGAGGGGTTTGGCCATTCTGTTGGTTACAAGTGAAAAAGAATGAAAGAATATTAATAGCAGCTTTTCGTGGATGTGTACCTTGTCTTTTTTAACACAAAAGAAGTCTTAAAATCTGTTTTTTTTAGTAGATAGAATAAATTTTAATTTTTTGGAAACTATACTCTGTTACGATCCCAGCAGGGCTAATGCCCATTTCGCCCATGGGGAATTTTCGAAAAGGCAACCCGTGCTCCTAAAACACAAAGGGCAACTGAAGGACACAGGTGTGGTTTTAGTCAGTAAAAATCTAACACGCTCTCTCGTCCCACCCTAGAGCGCGTATTTTTATATGTCATAGATAAAGCAAGTATTTTGACCTGAGTCTTATATCGTATTCTTCGTCACAACAACCAAGGTCAACTAAAAACACATGATATTACTTTGTTTTAATGTCTGAAATGATTTATGTTTGTTTGTAATTGTAAAGTTAAAATTAGTATCTACAAACAGTATAAAAGTCGTGTGTACTTTTTCCTTTATTACTATCACATTGAAGAAAAAAAAAATGCTTTAGGTTAAGATTGTATATATGTCACAGCCGAATCGTATAACACGCCGTATTACGAGCGAACGAAGCCACCGTTATTCACTTCGTGTTAGGTTACTTTAATTGCACCTAAACTTTTATTTGAATCGGTTCTACCTAATAGTACTGTCGTGTAGGGTGACTATACTCTACATTGACAATACAGTTTTTTAGAACGTATCGCCACCACAATCCAACGGAACAACGGCCGACTGCTGTCCAACTGTCCGGTAATCGTCCGGACCGAGCCCAAGTCACCGACGGCGCGTACTGTTCCACGCGCGCCTCAGGGAGATTTCAGCAAATCGTTAGGGCCCAGCAGGCTCGAAGCCTACTGGGGCCACGGGTAGTATGAAAGTGAAACCCGGGGGACGAAGGTAAAGAAGGAACAGTAAAAATCTGACACTATCTCACGCTCCGCCCAAGAGCGAGATTTGTCATTAGATGATTTTCCCACCCTAAAAAAACCACAATCCAGCTGAACGTGAAGTAGCCGCATTACATTACGACGACGTCTTTCAATCCGGCGCGCCAACTTGTAATACAGCGTGTTATACGATACGGTTGCAACATATACATATAGTTCATAGTCTTACCGTAGTAGTGGCGTTAGCATCTGACTTGTTTTCCAATAGGATGTTCACAATATTGATGTGGCCTTGCTGAGCGGCATGATGTAGTGCTGTATATCTGTGAGGATAGATATCAATATTATTATCATAATATTTTAGTTGCAATAAGTGAATCAAATTAATAAAACTATGATCACTAACAGTTTAAAAAAAACTGTGCAAGTGCGAGTCGGATTCGTACACTGAGGGTCACAATGTAAATAGTTCAAATTCCGAATGGAGTTTCGAAGATTTTTCTGAATCAAAATAAAGTTTTTTTTTGGGACGTTACAATAAATTTACTGTTTTCAGATTTATTCTTATACCTGTGCTATAAGACCTTAACGTTATGGAAACCTTTGTGAAGAGAACAATAAAATTTTATTATTATTATTTTTGCAAACAACATATCTCACGTTTGACAGATAATGTTGACCATGGTTAGCCACCATCATTATCATCATCATTGTAGCCGAAAGACGTCTACTGTACCAAACAAACCATAGGTCTCCTCCTAGTGTGGCCAGAACGACTGGTCCTGCGCGTTGTACCAGTTTTAACCAAATGATGTCGTAAAAATTAGTTTCAACTAGTATCTTACCCGTGAGTAGTCTGAGCTTTGACAGAAGCACCGCTCTCAAGCAAGAAGCGCACCATGTTGGCCTGACCGTAGTGACTCGCGATGTGCAGCGGAGTGTAGCCGCCCTTCGTGCAGATGTCCACCTGGACAACAAACACAGAGTCAGAATACTCGGAATTGATGGTTTAGAAGATTTCAACGTCGGCATCGAAGGCATCTAGAGTCATGATGATTTAAATGCGGTTTCACTATTTAACTTCTATTATATACATTCGTCTTTTTAAACAGCTGGGTTATCAAAGATTCAGGATCGGTCCAATTCAGAAATTCAAATGTTTTAATTTCACATAATCCTACATGGGCACTTATAAAACATCAGAAGCTAGTGCACGGTTCCAAATTGGTCGTTTCCTATGGAGAAGAACCGGCAAGAAACTCCATGGTAACTCTTTAAAAAAAAAAATGTTGTTCTTACAGTATTTCCATATTACAGTATTAGTAGGTATTATGTAAGAACAGTGTAGAGCACTCAATATTGTACTCAAAAGTACAATGGAAATAATTATAATAAAAAGTGAGTCCACGGTCACGCCTCCGATTACTTTGTTCTGACCATGTGACTGAGCGTTGAGATGACGTCAGAACAAAGGAATCGAAGGCATGGCCAACTCGAGGCATTCGACGCAAGAGAATCGAAACGAAACGGTCGTAACTTGGCTAGGGGGGCAGAACTGTTACTTTCCTATTATTATTGTATTTTTTACGTCTGAATTACCAAAGAAATAAGTTCTACCAACAAATATTGTGGACCAAAAGTCTCAGTCAGAGTCATGATAAATACATTTTTACTATTTTCCTAAAGTTTATTAAAAATCTTTTGTATTATTACCTCTGCTCCATTTTTGACCAGTAGTTGAGCGACCGGCACCCTGTCTTCCTGAGCAGCCAAGTGCAGAGCTGCTAACCCGTTCTTAGACTGCTGGTCTACTTCAGCTTCATGCTCCAAGAGCAATGAGCACATTTCAGTATGACCCTGGGAACGAAGCATAATCGTGATAAAAATGCAGTCATGATAAGAATCTGACAAGCCAACGTACGGCGAGTATCCACACTTTCATTGGTAACACTTCAACGGTCCGGACTAAGCGTCTCGTCGTTTATAACACGTACATCGAAGGATTGGAACAATTTGCCTGCTGCGGTCATCCCGTCTCATTATTAATTTAGATGTCTTCAAGGCTAGAGGCTACAATAGGATCTTAATACACTAGTGCGATTCACCATCAACGATTGCATCACTGCTTACCATCAGGCGGGATTGTAGTCAAGCACTGGTTTATATCATTAAAAAAACTGTGTATCGTTGCATTTCACTAGGAATAAAATTTCCTGCCCGAGTTTGTGTTGCCTGATTGCTACAACTTGAGGGACTTTATGTAAGTCAAGAGTGAATAGGTTACTTCTAGGCAAGCGTGCTCCATCGTCGACCACATCATCGCTTTCCATCAGATGAGATAGTAGTCAAGCGTAAGCTTATCACTAATAATAAAAATAAAGTAAATAGAAGATTTTACCTGTTGAGCTGCAAGATGCAGAGGCGTGAAGCCCGCCTTGGACTCCGCATTGGTGAGCGCGCCGTACTCCAGCAGGGTGGCGGCTGTCTCCATCTGGTTCTTGCGAGCTGCTATGTGGAGGGGAGTGTGGCCGTTCTTAGCTACAGCCTGCAATGTCATAAGGAGAAACTGACTGACTGACATATCAACGCACAGCCGAAACTACTGGGACTAGGAGCGTGAAATTTTGCACAAGGCTTCCTTTTGTGACGTGGATGAGCAGTAAGAGAGGATTTTCCAAAATTCACCTCCTACTTATATGAAAGGGGGAATCAAAGTTTGTATGGAGAAACCTATCTGCTTCTAAGCTGCCCAGTGGTTGCTGGATACGGGGCAAAGTACTTCGGAAACCCAGGTTACCTCTGTGGAATGGTCAGTAGTACCAAGACGCTGCTGGTCTTCCTTGAAGAGCTGGGGTAGTTAGGTAGGTTTATGGTATGTGTATTTTGCGTACGAGTGGGCGCGTGCTTTCGTTTTTTATTGCGGACACCAACCCCGAATAATAATACAAAAACCGGGCAATTGCGAGTCGGACACACGCACTGAGGGTTCCGTATAAACTTACAGATCAATCAGATCCGTATCGACTCTCAAAGATTTTTACGAATCGCAAAAAGTTTGTTTTTTGTGAATTAACTACAAATTTAGAGTTTTCAAATTTTTACCTATGCTTATGCTATGAGATCTTGCTTTATGCCAAATTTCAGGATTACAGAACTACTGGAAGTATCCTATGAATTTTGATTACCTCAAGGTAATCATCAGAGTGTCTTGCAACATAAACGGCCGTATTTTTTTTTTAACTTAAAAGTTTGATTTTCCACAGCTTCAAGGGACTGCAGACCTGAGTACATGGTTTTAAATTCAACTCAATACCTCCAAGCGTTCCCGAGATAAAGGGTCTTGAGCGACAGATAGACAGACGAACAAGAAAGTGATCCTATAAGGTTTCCGATTTTTCCTTTTGAAGTACGGAACCCTAAAAATGAAGAAACCTACTTTCACGTGGGCGAAGAAAGAAAATTATAAAACAAAATCCCCCACAAAACTTATATGTATTTTTTAACTCCGTATATACAAATAAGATTTGATGCTGACTGTGTTTGAACTGACCTTAGCATCAGCTCCTTTCTCCAGCAGCGTGGTCGCTACAGCCTGCTGATCGTACTGCGCAGCGATGTGCAGTGGAGTCATGCCGTTTTTACCCGCCTGGTCCGGAGACGCTCCGTGGGCTAGCAGGAGGTTTGCCACCTAGAGGAGACCGTTGATTAGATATGCAAAAACACTTTTTGGGAAAGTTTTGTTTAAAGGAATCGAACTCAGGACACTTCACTCAGCAATCGCGTTTGCAACTACGAGAACAACGAGGCAGTTAAGTGTATATACATATATGTATATGCCGGAGAAGTCAATAGTACGAAAGCTTGAGAACGAATGAACGAGCTACGTGAAAAGTGACACATGTCACTTTGACAGAATCCGCGCTGACGTTTGCACGAACCGAGCAAATAAAGGTGCTGACCACAGAGGTGGGGTGCTCTTTCCTCTGTCGGTAGCCGTGCGAACAATGTCGAGTCTCGGAGACTGTTTCACGGCTCGTTGCGTGAAGTGAATACCTAAAGCTTGAATCATAATCACAGAGTATTTTGTAAATCATAATAAATCAGTTGTGTGATCTAGAATAGTTTGTTTATTACTCGATACCCAACTATCGCCCACAAAACAGAGTCCCTAGACTTCAGTAAGTAGCTTCAATAATGATCGGCATCCTGCGCTGACATTTATATATATATATAGTATAATTAAGTAAGTTTTTTTTAAAGCTAAATAATCCGTTCGATTCGACCATAATTATTTACAATATTCAATTACAAAATTTTAACATAACAAAAATATATAAATCATAAAAATCATAATCAGCCTTATAATGTTCCCACTATTAGCCTCAAGTCTCCTCTCTAGGATAGGGAATGGGCCCTAATCCGCCACCCCAGTCTCCGACTTTTTTGTTGTATGATATGCCGGTTTCCTCACGATGTTTTCCTTCACCATTTTAAGAGCAGTGGTGATTAAATAAATTACACAAAGTAAAGGATCTGAACCCAGTCGGAATCGTCTACTGAGCCACCACTGCTTCTGTTGCTTTTAGATTTTTCTTCTCTTGCTCCCTACACACTATTGTCTACATTTCTTTTAATTTCTCTGGGAATAAATAGTACATTTGTACTATTGTCTATTTCTATGACTGGCCTGTTGGTCTAGTGGTTAGTGGCCCTGACTGCTATGCCGGAGGTCGTGGTTTCGATTCCCACCCAGGACAAATGTTTGTGTGATGAGCATGATCATTTGTTCTGTGTCTGGGTGTAATTTATCTACAATATGTATGTATTTAGAAATATTTATGTATGTTTATCGGTTGTCTACTACTCATGACACAAGCTCTGCTTAGCTTTTTTGTTTTTTGTGTGTACATAAATAGTAAAATAAATAAATAAATATATATTTATTTTGTTGTTTTACCTTCAAGTTGCCATATTTTGCGGCTAGGTGCAGAGCCGTGAATCCTTTCTTGGTAGTTGCTGTTAATGGGGCGTTGTGTTCAATCAGTGCTGCTGCGACCTGTAAATCAATTATTTTAAAATTAGTTTAAGTTCGAAGAACTTAGGATTTTAGTTTCACTAAAACCTAAATCTGACACTTTGTCTCTAGAATAATCTTATTCATTTATCTATAGCTACATATAAAATGCTTTGTCCTGAATGACTGACGGATCAACGCACAGCCTAAACCGCTGATCGTAAAGAACACGTGACTGAGAATTGAGACGAAGTCACAAAAAAGGAATCGCAGGCGTGGCCTACTCGAGGCGATCAACGAAAAGAGAATCGAAACGAAACGGTTGTAACATGGCTAGGAGGGCTGGTCCGCTATCTTAAGAGCGTTCACTTGAAATTACGCGGTATTTGGCCAAAAACCATGATTTTCAAACCCGTTTATATCCATTAATGATATATTGTACAAACATGTGATTTACCAATAACATTAGGAAATATTCTTGTCTAAATAGTTAAGTAGGATTTTATTAAAATTAATAGCACGCTTGTGAACTATATTCACATATGTAAATAGAGGTTTTGAAATTTTACTTTCAGAGGCAATTTCGAAGCTTGACAACTTCTACAGTTCTAACAGAATTAATAAACAAAAAATACAAAACAGTAACTAGAATCCTTAACAAAATAGTTATAGAAAAAGATTCAGTGATTTAGATTACTAATTAAGAAAATTTAAATAAAAACGGTGTCAAATTATTAAGAAATTATGGGTAAATAAAATGATGATTTGCACTGATTTAACTTAATTTTATCATAATAATAATAGCTTATTCTAATAGAAGAACATATGTTTCAAAACTTACTATATAAAGTTTGAATTAAAATAGCTTTGTCAATTTTTAACAGATATTTTAAAAGGACCATAAATATCGGCGCACGAGCGTCGCAAATTCAGTCGCCCAACAAAATTCATCATCACGCTCGCGCGCCGGTATTTGTGATATTTATTAAAAATTGACAAAGCTATTTTTATTCAAATTTTATATATAAAGTTTTGAAACACATGTTCTTCTATAAGAATAAGCAATTATTATAATGATAAAATTAAGTTAAATCAGTGCAAATCATCACTTTATTTACCCATATTTTCTTAATAATTTGACAATGTTTTTATTTTAATTTTCTAAATTAGTAAACTAAATCAATAAATCTTTTTCTATAACTATTTTGTTATGGATTCTAGTCACTGTTTCGTATTTTTTGTTTATTAATTCTATTAGAACTGTAGAAGTTGTCAAGCTTCGAAATTGCCTCTGAAAGTGAAATTTCAAAAACTATATTTACATATCTGAATATAGTTCACAAATTTGCTATTAATTTAAATAAAATCCTACTTAACTATTTAGACAAGAATATTTCCTAATGTTATTGGTAAATCACGTGTTTGTTCAATATATCATTAATGGATATAAACGAGTTTGAAAATCATGGTTTTTGGCCAAATAGCGCGTAATTTCGAGTGAACGCTCTTAAGTGTTCTGCCATGATGGATTTAGAATGAGGTCACATAGTTAAGCATGCATTGTCATCCGAACTAAAAATGTATATAAAATTTCATTTGAATCGTTTGAAGAGATTTATTTCAGAATTAAGTTGCAAGATTTCACCCGCATAAACATAGTTATGTACATACATTACAAGTTTAATAAAAGCATGTAAAATATTGAATTCAACGCCATCTAGCGTGGACATCGCCACGCTTGGGCCCTTACACCTTAGACGATAAAGAAACCAGGCCGTTATGGTTCTAATGTCCCTGTGGCCCAGAAATAAAGGTTCTCACAATACTTACATCATGATTATGCTGTTTAGCAGCAATATGCAGCGGGTTGTAATGGTCAGCCGTCATAGCCCTGACATCAGCGCCGTGTTGGAGCAGCAGGACTGCAATGTCCACGTTGCCCAGTCGTGAAGCGATGTGCAGGGGAGTTTGACGCTCTCTGGCCTTGGCTTCTACTGCTGCACCGTTGCGGAGGAGGATGCGGATTATGTCCGTCTGAAAGATGTGGTAGAGTGAGTTTTTGTTTGTGAAAGTCATTAGTTTCCTATGACCTATGACCCTTCAACCGCTTGCGTCGGATTTTTTCGACGAGAATTTTCGTGTCCTACTCGCCAGGATTGTGTGTTTACGACTGGGTACTTCATCTCGTTTACGGTTTAAGACATTTATTTCTCAAAAAAAAATATAATTCATTGATATGAGAAATACAAGTTATTATTTGCATGGGTCTTACTTGATTTGACCATTACATGTTTGCTGTATGGACTATAAAAGAGACTTTGACCCCTGAATTTGTTTCGGTGTTTCTTATCAGGGTATTAAGCTAGGAAACACCGGCTTAATCAATTTTAAAAACATATTTGCAAAATAAATATAATTTATCATTAAATACTAAATACTGTTGTAGTTGACATGAGAAATGCAGGTTCTCAAATGAACTAGCGAGTATTAGCTAAACACAAAAATAAAAAAAGCTAAAAAAAATAATTGTAATGACAGATGAAGTATCTGATGAGATGGAGTATTTGGTCGTGGATGTGCGGCCCTGGCGGAATAAACGCGAGTGTGTTTGTCGGATATATCCAACAACAACGACAACAACAACAACAACAACAACAACAACAACAACAACAACAAACAACAACAATGATGTTGTTAACAACATCAGCCATAATTTTCCTTGTCATGTTATTGTCCTGCTCTTATCCATGCGGGTTTGGGGCAGCATTATTCTTTGACCACCTTCACTCAATTAATGTCTTCACTCTTGATTGCGTGATACTGGACGCATAGTGAGCATGCAGGACCAGACACAACACCCGTCTGATCAGAGGATCCTCCCCTTTATACAGAGGTTAGTGAAACTTTGCATCCCGTTCCGCATACCTCTAAATGCACTTCCTCATACTGCACCGGATAGATCATCATGCTATCCAAGATTACCTGGTTAGCCCTAGCTGCCAGATGCAACGGTGTCTCTCCCCTAACGGTAGGCACGTCAGGGTTTGCCTCATGCTGCAGCAGGTAGATCACGATGTTCATGCAGCCCATGAACGCGGCCACGTGGAGGGGCGTTAGTCCGGATTCTGTGGTAGCTTGTATACCTGGTGGGAGGGAAACAATGTTAGGGTTTGTATAAACCTCATGCCAACAACATTTCATGTCAACATGACCCAATTATTATGTATATGTTTTATTTATTGTATATAGTATTTTTATACGAATTGTGTGCTGTGCACTTACTTCTGTAGTTTATTTTAGATCTGATCTGTTTTTTTAACTTAGATTTTTGTTGTGCATTTGTTTCAGTTATCCTCATAAATAAAATACAAATAAGATAATCTTACAAATAAGATTTACTGTAAGAAAACCCAACTGTGGGTTAAGCTCGCCTTTGTACATCAGCTGTACAATTTTCTAATAATTACAATAAAGAATATTATATAAGAATAAGAACCTTTGTTGTAAGCCAAGGGGCTCGTCATAACCAAGTTTGTGGGTTGTGAAGGTCAAAAAGGCAGTTTCTTCATGTAAAATACTCATACTCAGCAACTTGACTAAAAGCCTATGTCATTTATTTGAAAAAGCCTAAGTAGAATAGAATAAACTTTATTGTACATCAATCATAACAATCATCAGTAACAATTTTACAGAAACTTAAATATATGGGTACAATGGCGGTGCTATCGCAGACAGCGATATCTACCAGAAAACCAGATAATGGGTTTAAATTTTCGATACTGACTTTACTCATGGTACTAATAACATTCGTGTAGTTTTATGCTGGTTCTTCTCCATAGAAAACGACCAATTAGAACCGTGCACTAGCTTCTGACGTTTTATAAGTGCGTATGACAGTGACCCTTGTCATGTTAAGTTTTCTAAACCTTTTTATTAAAGTTTCTCCTGTTCAGATTAAGAGGGTCCTTTTCCGCTCGCCTATCGTCAACATCGAGCATAGTTTAAAAGCTTGTTGCTTCATCTAAAGACGAAATGCAAAAAAAGAGAGATAACAACTAAAAACTCTGTTGGAATTCGGTAATTCCGTGATTTACTCGAATATTATATGAGTACATTATGGAGGGCCAAAGTTCACGTAAAATAGCAGATTTTCAGAGGTCGTTACTAGATTAATTTTACACAAATTTATGTTTTGATTTCTATAGAAGCCTGGATAATATCCACAAGATAGCTGTGTATCCAAAATATCTAGAGAAAGATTTGTAATACCATCATAATCAGATAAGAGTGGTTGTATGAAAATGTACCACGTGATATTTCATAGACTCCATATTCGTCTCGTTAACTTGCTTAAAAAATTAACAACGAATGCTGAAAGCAATACTTACTTGCACCATACTTGAGGAGCAGTTCTACCACCTTAATCCTATTCTTCTTGCATGCGATATGCAAGGGGGTAAATCCGTTCAGGGCGCGGGCATTTGCGTCCGCATTTCTGAAAGGAAGACACCAATATGACGATTTCGATTTACTATTCGTCGCTACCTACTTGTTCGAAAGGATTTTTTTTTGTTTAGCGTTTTATTGTTGCTTAGAGGACATATCAAACCCATTCACTTACATAAAATGCGTCACCATCACTTGTAAAATCGTAACAATTGCAAAAAAAAAAAAACTGGGCAATTGCGTGTCGGACTCAAACACACTAAAGATATTTTCGCACGTGAACACTCGCTCAAAATTTTTTTTTAGGTATCAAAATCATCCAATGACATCCTCCGCTCTTGGGCAAAGCGAGAGGGCATGTCAGACTGTTATTGACTAAAAACCCACTCCTGTTCCTTCTTTGCCTTCATCCCAGGGCCGAGTTTTCCTTTCAGAAACCAACCCTTGGCCCCAGTAGGCTTCCAGCCTGCTGGGCCCCTTGAGTCCCTCTCGATGGGTTCAGTACTACTCGTACAATATTAAAATTGAGCAAAAAAAGCAACGACAAAATAACGTTCTTGTATGGGGTATATACTTATACTCCCATTAATTTTTAACTCTATTATAGTTTTATTATTTTGTTGTTGTAGCGGGAATAGAGATACACATTTTGTATAAATTTCAAATCTCCACCTCTAACGGTTTCCGAGTTATAGCCCGTTGCAGAAAGACGGACTGATAGTAGAGGCTATGTAATAATAGGATCCCATTGGTATACTTTAGAACGGTTTCTGTAAATCGGTTATAAGTACTGTTACTATTAAACAGTGTAACTTTGTTTAGTACTCGTAGTTTGACAGATGACGTTCCCTACGTTACGCTACGAACTTTTCAAAAGGCCCTGAGGGCTTAGCCAAGTTGATAAATAATCTACAATCGTTAACGCTAGTAGAAAAATTGTATGTTTTTTGATATAAGGCTCATATGTAACATTTATTATCTTGGTGTACAATAAAGTATATATAAATAAATAAATAAATAAATGACATCATCTCAACGTTGAGTCACGTGGTCAGAACAAAGGAATCGGAGGCGTTACCGACTGTAGAAAGAGATTCGAAACAAAGCGGTCGTAACTTGGCTAGGTCTGCATATGGTATCTATATGTTTTTCTACAAGATGAACTTATCGTAGGTTGGGGGTGAAGGTCGTACGAGACGCAAAGGACCGATCAATTTGGCGACAATTGAAGGAATCCTATGTCCGGCAGAGGACATCAAATGTTGTCTTGTTCTTAAAATCTCACCTGTCTAACAGAAGCTTAGCAACTTTAGCGTGTCCGCAGTGCGCAGCGACGTGTAGCGCGGTGAGGTAGTCCACGGTGACGTCATCGACGGGCGCGCGTCGCGACAGCAGCACGCGCGCCGCCTCGGCGTGGTCGCCTTGCGCGGCCATGTGTAGGGGGGCTAGGCCGTTCTACAAGGAAATAGGAAAAGATTTTTCAATACACTTACTCGAAAACCCTTATCCTTACCGCTTTTAGGCACGCAATTTATAGTTACCCGCACTAGTCCGGAAAAGTGCAAAATCTCACCTCCACCTAATTGATTGTATTTATCATATCAGTATCCCACGACTCACTTGTCAAACCCCGTTTATTTATATCTTTGTAAGTGTATTGAAAAACGTCGTTTGATACACATGAAAATTTGTCTGTCTGCAGCCCTCGGTTCCATAACACCCTTGCTTGCGGCTGGAACGAATTCCACATCGGTCGTAGTGACAAACTTTCTCCACTTGTATCAAAATCTACTATTAATGACATCATGTCGACAGTGCAGTATCAATAACTTCTAATTATCCAAGTTATGAATTTACAAAATTTTATGAAAACGCCTAAGTTTGAATTATATGGTAAACAAGATGACATTTCATTTAATGTCAAGCGATCGCTACCGCCTGTAGACATCTCCTGCCATTCAGAATAATCGCTGAACTGATTTGCGAAGTTCTCGATAGCATAGTTGAATTTAAAATCTGCTCAACAGATGCTATACAGTTCACAGATGAGTTATTGATTGATATGTGTAAGTGTGTTACCAACAGACAAACAGAGAGAGAGAGAAATACGAAAACAGATTCATGTAACAAAATAGACTTAATTCCATAAACTGTTTGCGAGGTCTTACCTTACTCTTGCTGGTAATAGGAGCACCCCTGTCCAGCAAGGCCTCCACGACCCTCTCATGTCCTGATCGCGCCGCACAGTGCAGAGGAGTCAGTCCATCTCGAGTGCGGGCTTCCACGTTAGCCCCGTTGTCACACAGTAGGGACACCATGTTGTCTTTTCCTGGTGATGGTGAAGGCGCATTAGATGTTGGAATAAATATTACCTAAAGATAAAGGCTATGCTCGGAGTATATTTACGTGATCGAATCAGGAATGAAGATATCCAAAGGAGAACCAAAGTTATCGATATAGCCCGAAGAATCGCCACATTTAAGTAATGGGCAGGGCACATTGCTCGCAAAATAGAAGTCGATAGGACCGAAAGGTTCTGGAGAGGCGACTGCGTACCGGAAGATGTAGCGTTAGAAGGCCTCCCAAAAGGTAGATCGGTGACCTAGTGAGGGAGAAAGACTGGTGGATGCAATACGCATAAGACCAGGGAAAAGCTTTATCAAAAATTAATTACTACCGTATTCGTAAAAGATATGTACACCTGAAAAAAATATTCGCGTTGTGTGACCCATGAAGTCACTTACTTGAGTTTAAGAAATATTTATAAGGGACTTGTTTGATATAATCAACCAGGTAACCAGATTCAATCCTTTATTAATAGTGAAATCAGCCATAGGGAGCCAGAGGGTTATTTTTACTCTCACTTAGTAGCTACGTATAGCGGGCATTTTTGTAACCAGCAGCACAGTTGACATCATCACCTGTAGTCAGTAGCAACCAAGCTACTGCCTCGTTGCCATTCCTGAATTTACAGTAACATTTATAATAACTTACCCCACTTAGCAGTTATGTACTGCGGGCATGAGTAACTACAGTTACAGTTACTATAGTTGACATCAGCTCTTTTGGCTAGCAGAAGTCTGGCTACTGCCTCGTTACCATGACATCCTGAGTAGACAATAGTACTGTTAGTAACTTACCCCACTTAGCAGCGACGTGCAGTGGACATATATTATGTTTAGCAGCACAGTTGACATCAGCTCCTTTAGCCAGGAGCAGCCTGGCTACTGATTCATTGCCATAGTGTGCAGCTATGTGCAGTGGTGTGAAGCCTGACTTTGAAGTCACGTCGGGGTTGTGTTCATTCTAGTTAATGAACGAATATCCATTAGTAAGAGTACATAGTTAGTGAAAATAATTATAAGATAAGCGAATAAACGTCTTTGATGCCATAATTAATGTAACGGTTAAGATCTAAAAAGAAGGATTTGTGAAATGAGACTAGTGTTTCATTCTCGTGGAATTAGACATAGGGTTGAATTATAAAGATCTACCAAAAGCATCGTAGGAGTATATAACAATACTGGCACAAATGTATGTTCGAAATATTTTTTCCATCCATTGGAATAGCACAATTAAAAGCCAGAGTAAAAAATACAAAAAAATACTATAACAGATGAATAAGACACTGAAAGAAAGAAAGAAAGAAAGAAAAATCGTTTATTCGTACCTCACACATACAGTAAAATTAAAAAACAGTAGAATACATTGGGAGTAAAATAAAAAAAAAAATTTCTCCAACGATTTTTATATTTTTTTATCTTAAAAGTATACCTACAAAGATAAATATTTAAATATTCTATCACCACACAAAGCTATCAATCAATAAACAATTTCTTCTAAAAAGTGCTTCAAACCTCAAGTAACAAATTAGCAGCTTTGACATCATCCTTCTTAGCAGCGATGTGCAGTGCAGGCAGACGAACTCTGCCACGTGTGTCAGCTTCCAGCAGAACTGCTACCACCTTTTCATGACCTTGTTGCATGGCCACTGCCAAAGGAGTGAAACCATCCTGGAAGATGAAAGGATTTTGAGTGGCTGCCGTCAAATAGGTGGTAACGATGTTAAGAAGAGAAAAATCTTACATTTACCGACAGTAAAACGAAATCTATTGTAGGGATAATCTAAATTTGTGGCGCATTAATTTGAGCACACGATGCTGTCGGAGGCGCTCAGTGCCTTAGCCACAGTGTGCAAAATCGCAGCACCGACATCGTCTATAGACGGTAATAGGCATCAAATCAAATTCATGGTGCTGAAAGTGCTTTTGTCTGAGTGCACAACGTATAGGTACCGTAGACACCATTCAATTTCAAAGACGTCGGGTTTGTCTCTATAATTGGTTGCTCTGAGAGCTTGGAGATGGGCCAATCGGAGCACTAAACATCATCAGTGTATCGATTGCGTTCACGTAAAGCTAATTTACCCTAGGCTTTAGCTATAACCATTTGAAAGCTTCGATAAACATTCTCAGCTTTGCATTAATTTTCTTATAATTTATTTATTTTAAACATTATATTAAGCCTCTGTTTCGAAATTTTCTTTAAATTTTAAAGAATAAGCTGTTAAATATTTAAAATTAGAATAATTAAGTTTAACTAATACATTACCTCAGTGGCAAGACTCTGATTAGCTCCATTAGCGAGGAGGAACTTCACGACGCCGTCGTGGTTCTCTTGTGCAGCCATATAAAGTGGGGTGAAGCCATTTTGGGACTGGATGTTGACCTGAGAAAGAAGATTATTGATGAAACCATTGAAAAAGTTACGGTAACAACAATTGGTCTAACAATAGAGCGCATCATAATCATCATTTCAACTGAAAGACGTCCACTGTTGGACATAGGCCTCCCCCAAGCGCTACCATAACGTACAGTCCTGTGCGTCTCGCATTCATCGGATTCCCTCGACCTTCATCAGCTCATCGGTTCACCTTGTGAGTAATGGGAACGTGGTCGTCACTCTAGAACCTTTCGGCCCCATCGATCATATGTTCTGCGAGCAATGTGCCCTGGTCACTATACCACTTAAGTTTGACGATTCTTCAGACTATGTCGGTAACCTTAGTTCTCCTGCGGATATCTTCATTTCTGATGCGATCACGCAAGGAAACTCTGAACATAGCGAACCCCTTCCATTGCGTTTTGGGTGACTTTAAGCCTTCTGAGTGAGGCCTATTGTGAGCGACCACGTTTCGGAGCACGATTACGACCACGTTTATATACCGCGCATGTCAGTAATAAAAAATATATTTATGTATAAATGGCTTACTACAAGACTAAATTGTTTTGCTAGATTTCAAACTAACTGTTCAGCTCAAATGACCAGATATACTCATAATGTTATAAATATTTTGCAGGAATGTTGAAAATTCCGATCGAGAAAAAATTTAAACGGCAAACACTATAAATCTTTTCATCGGCAGTCTGCTGAAGTGCAGATGATCATAAATTCCAAATCCAAAATTAAAATGAGTGAATTATGACGTTGCACTTAAGCCCAAACGGATGAATTCAAGTATCCACTAATATTTGTGCAACAGATTGTTCATAATATTTTTAAACCTGTCGATCGGCTAAGTGTTTGCAGGATTTGTTATTGTGGATATCAATCATACAATGCAATTCTCCGAATGATTTCATTTTGAGAAATAATAATCAAGTTTACTCCAGTTAATTAAAAACGTCCTTTTCAAGGTACATTTTCATACAACCGCTCTTACGTGATTATGATGTTATTACACATTTTTCTCTAGATATTTTGGATACACAGCTATCTTGTGGCTTCTATAGAAATCAAAACATAAATTTGTGTAGAACTAATCTAGTAAAGAAATCTGAAAATCTGCTATTTTAGGTGAAGTTTGGTCCTCCATAATGTCTCTCATATATTAAAAATATAAAAAAGTACATCAATAGAAGGCTTGCACATTTAATCGAGATTCTGAATAATGACAAATTTTCTGAAAAACTAAGGGCTAAAAACAAGACGTATTTCCTGGAACTAGTTTTGTGGAATATAGTAGTAAATCACGGAAATACCGAATGCCAACAGAGTTTTCAGGCGTTATCTCTCTTTTTTTGCATTGCCTCTTCATCAAACATCGCGTTGGATTGGGTTAGATGAAGCAACAAGATTTTAAACCATGCTCGATGTTGATGATAGGCGAGAGGAAAAGGACCATCTTAAAAGTTCTTAAATATTGCGATTTTTAAAATATCTATCTTGTTTCTTCATCACAAGTATTGGGTGGTGATCATCATCATCGCCTTGCCTGATGTTGTTTGGGTTCGGGGCAACACATTTTTTTTCTCAACTGTCACGCTATCATTGAATCCATGGGTCATTGAATGATGTCAAGTATATATAAAGAAGCTTTAGCTTTGAAAACACTGCAAAAGCTAGGATTTCAAATCAATGTTATTAACTTAACAATAGATTTAATCAATGACAAAGCTAAGGTAATCAATGAGCCCATAAATGTAGATAGTTATTTATCACAGCCATTAGCTTTAGTAATAAATATACAAGGGGGTGTCCAGTTGCCCTTCGGTCGAAACGAAGCAAATTATCACCCTTGTCGCAGATAATTTTTTTGCATTATGCGTTACTCATTCTTTCTCTGTGTGTGTGTTAAACGTGTGTTTAGATCCATTGATGTTAATACGACTAATGTAGCAGATAAATGAATATATTGAAAGGTAGAAATATAAATTAATTTGTAATTTGACTTCGATTATTATTATTATTATTGTTTTCTTCCTTGTAATTTCTTTTATTTGTTTGACAGTTTTTATTATTTGACATTGTTATGTACCTTATCATTTGTTGACTTATTTTATGTAACATTCTATGACTTGTAAGAATCCCTTACCAATAAACTACTATGACTATGACTATGACTATGACTAAATGATCGGTCGCTTTGTGTTCTACACGCGCCTCAAAGAGATGTTAGCAAAACCGTACGTAGGGGCCCAGTAGGTAGAAATACCGTGGTCCGTGAACGTAAAGGGCAACTGAAGGATACAGGTGAGTTTTAGTCATTAAAATTCTGACACGCCAGTTTCGACCCACCCTAGAGAGGGAGAAGTTGTTGAATGATTTCTCACCTAAAAAATTACCTGCGACACTAGAACAAATAAAATAAAAAATAACCGACTGCACTAAAGAAAATACTAAAAGGATCAAAATTAATTTCGGAAGTCGGTGTTTCTCGGTATCGTTTGTTTCTTGTTAAACACCGACTTCCGAAATTAAAGTTATTTTGATTCTTTTAGTGTTTTTTTAGAGATGTCGGTTTTTTTTTAAAACGTTTTTTATTTCACACTTTTTAGTTGCGATACACTTATAAGCAGAGTGCCTATTTCTCATGACAATTCCAATTAACCCAAACACTGCTAGGTTACATTGTTTTATTACGAAGTTTCTGTGTCTGCCTTCCACCTTCCGGCTCCATCATCAGATCAGTTTGATAGTACCTTATAGCTAAAGTGCATCTCAACGTAACTATTCAGAACCATTCATTTATTTGCCACATCATCGCTTACCATCAGGTGAGATGGTGGTCAAACGCGAGCCTATCAATAATAGTAAAAAAAAAAAAAACAAAAAAAAATGGTATTGTCGTAGTCGTAACTATCTTCATTGTGATATCTATGTGATTATGAAGTTCCGTTGACCATTTCTGGTCTTCTTCATCAGTTCCACTTCATCAAATGTTACTTTTTGACTGTAAATGCTTAAGTTCTCTATGAAAATATCAAAATCACTATATAGTTGCTTATAATATTTGAGGAGTTCCCTCAATTTCTTATGGATCCCATCATCAAACTTGATTTTGAAAAAAATGCAACCAATCTGGAAGCATATTCTTTTAAGGGAAAAGAAATTTTGCAAATCGGTCCATGAACGACGGAGTTCTGAGGTAACAAACATAAAAAAAAAAAATGATTATAAAAAAAATACAACCGAATTGATAAACTCCTCCTTTTTTTTGAAGTCGGTTAAAAATAAAAACCAAAAGACTATCAATCGTTAATCTTTCCCGTGATTTTACCGATATCGAAAAATTATCCAAGTTAAAATATTATGAACAGATGGTATTTATAAAAAAAATACAGTGTTAATAAAGTTGTCAAAAAATAAAAGGACCACTTTGACATCTCTGTCAAAACTATTCCATCACATTATTTAAAGCGCCAAAAAATTTATGTATTTTTTTAAAACACTATATGTAATTAATTATTATTTTATTGTTTCTTTCAGTTTCGTTCCAAGTTACATTGTATTTCTCAAATGTCAAAATGGTCCTATTATTTTTAACTAGTTCAGTTTTGGAAAAAACTGGGGAAAAGTAGCCAAGTGACTCAGTAAGGGAAAACCGGCTTTCAAGTCAGAATTACCCCGTAGAACCAAGTTTATCTAAACAAGTTGAGTCATATATTCCTTCACCCAATTTATTACAACTTCTATTACTTTGAAAAGCGATATCATCTTCTGTAATTGATAGGTCATTTCTGTTGTTCACATGATTCATCATATCCTTTCTCAAAGTTTTTTTGGGTCGATTTTCAGTCTGACCAGATGCTGCTGACGACCAATATTTCTTTTCTTTTGATTTATTACTTTCGCATATGTTTCTCGTTCCAGTTTCTTTAATGGTGTGTTTATTTATCTTTTCCTTTAATGCATACCCTTGAACTTTTGCTTCGGTCCTCTTTTTTTGGCAATGTTCATGTTTTCGTTTGCCATTATTGAATTTGTTTGGTCGTTTTGGCGTAATAAAATGTCTTTCATCTTTCATTTCTCTTGCATATGCTCTTTGGTTCGGGTTACATGTTTTCGTGCTATTGTCGTTTTAAGTGAAACTTTTGGCAAACCTTGACAATAAAACATTGTTTAGCTTTCTGAAAGTACATAAAGTGACTGCTGAAAAATAGCCTTAGGGACATACCTACGTCCAAAAACTATAAATTGAACCAGCTAAAAGTTATTACTCTTGGGAAAAAGTTCTGCCAGCTAGCCACACATACAAAATATTATATTTACTTGCCTACGTGCCCAGTTTTAAACGAGGCAAGTAAGGACGTATTGCTCAAATATCAAAGTTCAAATAGACGTTTCTCTGTTTCTGTCCTTAGACAAAGAAGCCGAGAAGTATAGGATTCGTACAATACACTACTCGCACGTAATACTGGGACACAACTTAAGTCTCCTTTCCATGAGAGAAATTGTGTCAGCCTAAGGAGTACTGTCTAATCTTGTTGTCTAAAAGTTGTGTAATCTTGTTATCAAGGAATCGATCTGTCCGAAAGATCAAGCTAATTGAATATTCCAAAGAGTAGATCTTTATAGAGAATAACAGACACTCTTTTAAAACCTCGATAAAAAAATTTTGGTCCTTAACCTAGGTGACCTTGCCAGTTTCAATCCGTGTGGACAGCAGTTGTAATCCATGACCTTCAATGCCCTTGGTTGGGAGGTGCGTTTTCCCAACCACCGAACGTGTTGGCGCGTGGTTTATATCCATGTAGCCGCAACACAAACCAAACACATAAACTAAGGTCACCTTGGTTGGCATGCAAAAAAGATCACCTCTTTAGCCGCACCCACCGGAGACCGGAGATCGCCACATTTCGACTGTCTTTTTTTGTGGTGGTTCCCGCGACGAAAACCCATCATTCAGTTGCCCATTGCGTTCACTTTTTTAAATGTTACCGCATTTCTAGAAAGCATCATCCCTAATGGACCCCTTCAGTTTTGCTGAAAAATTGAGGCGCGTGTGGGATACTACACGCCGTTGACTGCGGCCTGATCTTTACCGGAAAGCAGATGTTGCCAGCCTGAGAACAAATGGTGCCGTCGAGGCCAGCCCAGGAAGAGGTGTACCAAGACGTCTTAGACGCGTGATGGTTAAGGAGACTCAGAGAAAGTATACCTGGAAGGATTTTGATTAGTCCCAGCGAGACAGGGTATGTTGAATCAGGAGTTTCTTTGTCATACTTTACCTGGGCTGCTGTCTGCACAAGCAGCTTCACCACTGCCTCCTGCCCCGCCAAGGATGCGATGTGCAGTGCCGTGTTGCCTTTCTTGGTGGCTGCATCGATGGCAGCTCCTCGGTCCAGCAGCTCACGGACGACCTCCACGTGGCCATCCTTTGAGGCTAGGTGGATAGCGTTTAGACCATTCTGGGGACAAAGGGATAATTAGTTAGTTATTAACATTTTTGACCATTCAGTATTTGTATCTCTGATATTTTTTCGTATATAAATAATAGTTCTATCGATTTATGTGGTTATAGTTATATAGGTTATCATATGATGATATAATGTTAAACAAAATGAACTAAGTCACATTCTTAGTGAGACTTTGAAAACTATAAGACACTCAACCAACAATGCATTTATTTCAATTAAATCACTTTTGAAATGTCAAGGTCAGTCACACAAAACATGAAGGTATTTGCCAGTCTGAAAGCGTAGACCTCTATGGAGAAGTACATACAAGAAACTCCATAGACACTCTTTTAAAACAATAATTACAAAGTTACGGTTACATCGTAAATAAAAAATATTGAATAACCAAACCTCCTGTAACCCACCTAGCTCTCAAAATTATAAGGAACAGACATCTTCTGGACTCAAACATTCTATCATTCTATCGTAGACCTTAGCTATTGTATCTCTATGTCTAATATTAAACAGACGAAAATGAGTATATACGTGTGTATTTGTAAATGTAACTCAAATGTAACTCTTATTTGTTTATTTCAATCCAGCATATTATAATTTATTACCTTTTGTATTTGGAAACAATAGCATTGTATAATGTAGAAGCTCTTTTTTAAGTTTTGTGAATGTGAAGTACCATGGAGCATTTTTATTAGGTTACAATTTGTTTGACATTACGAGCATGGCAGTTGAGAGTTTGTCATGCTCACTCAAATGTCTCGCTATTGATGGCACGTGTTATTGGGTCATTCAGTTCCCTCCAAAATGAGACTGGTCATCTCTTAGCTGCCATTGCTTAATTTAATTTGTATTTTTTTAATTCGTTTTTTTTTTTTAAATTTTTGTTACTTATCTACATTGTGCTCACATATTAGAAGCGACAAGAAATATGTTACCAAGATTTCTAAATCATATTATGAGTTACATAAGAGTGTCCATGGAGTTTCTTGCACGTTCTTCTCCATAGAGATCTACGCTTCGGAACGTGCAATTTAGCTTCACTTGTATTTTTTTTGACTGACCGACATTTTGACAATTCAAAAGTGCCTGTAATTAGTCTATTTGAAATAAACGTTTCTGATTTCTGAATGGCTGAAGGGATTTGGTTAAAAATTGGTACACGTGTAGAGCATGTACTGGAATATATACTTTTTATTTTGGGACTAATTTTTTACTTTCACGCGAGCGAAGCCACTGGCAGAATTTAGTAGATAATAATATACAATATAGGCCATGTAATTTATATGTATGAAATTTCTGTAAAGCTACTGTTTCTTTGTTCAGTATTCTAATTTGCCTGTTTATCATTCGTGACACGATCAAACATAATAAGATTATGTAAATTACAATATTATTTTCTGTGTAAAAATGGCGAAAAATATCTACAGCGTTTAACACGTTCAGTGTGGAACGAGGTCTTATACGCCATGATACGAGGCGTATTAGACCTCGTTCCGCAGGTCTAGCCGAACGAGGTCTAGACTTACAGTGTGGCTAAAAAAAGCATAGTCTTCTCTATCGTGTGGAGGCCGTAACATCAATTTGGTTAAATTTATGAAAGAGAAAAAATTATATCTAAGATGCCCAGATTAAAACAAAATGCAGTGATGTATATATTTTAATACGGGGTCACCTTGACCTCGTACCGCAGTTACCAAAAAAGCTTTTAGTTTCGTAAACGTTACGGAGTCTAATAAGCCCCTTACCGCCATAATGACAGTTTTCCATCCCTACGGTATGGAGCGTTAAGGAGGTATTAAACGCTCCGTACCGCAGGGATGAAAATAACCCAAAAATAAATAAATAACACTTTTACTCGTCAATTTTTTCGTTAATCGTTACCCTAAGATAAAATACCAAAACAAATTCAGACGTCAAAGTCTATTTTAAAGTCCATACAGTAAACATGTAATGGTAAATAATAGGAGAACCTGCAGATGGTCTTTTGAGGAAAGAACCATACAGATTTCGAGTAGACCTGTCCAGTCAGTGCAAGCATTAGTCAGATGTATTAGTATAGCTCAACGTAGGACTAGTAAGGAGCTCACATTTGACGAACAATATCAAAAAAAAGACATTGGTGTAGAGAAATTATTTAAAGCAATACCCGATGCTATTTTAAAAGATTATGTAAGTATATCAATTACAAAGGATGATAGTGACTCAACTAATACTATAAACAGGAAAGATTTGAGTTTTTGTTTGTTTGTTACGATTTAGCTCAAAAACTGCTCAACCAATTACGCTACATCTTTACTGAGCAGGTAACATATTAACATAATATTTAAAAAAAAAATAGATGGGATAAATATAATAATGAGATAAATTACCTAAAGTGGAACAATGTATCAAAATTTTGTATATAAGTCATTATTTTGCATGCTCTGCGAAAAGTATTATTTATAGGCATTTTTTTATTTATTTCATAATTGGCAAAACCATGATTGTTTGAAAACAAAATACAATTTTTTTTAAATTGCACCCGTGCGAAGTAGTAAGTACCTAACTGAAAAATTCTTCTTTGAGAGTATTCAAAAACACATAAAACTTTATCTTCTTACTGAAGCAGTTATGTAAAAAGTTAAGCACGTCTTGGCAAATTATAAAGAAATCGGATTTTATTCAACTTGAAAAATCAGTCGACTTTTAAGTTAAATCTTTTTCTTTAAGTTGGAAGCAAGCCAAGTGGACCTCCTCTTTCTACTTAGCTGAGGTTTGTATTAAAGTGCGACCAAGACAACAACACGTTTCTGGATAACTAGTTTGATCGTGGACGTCCTTCCGTACTAGACCAAGATCCAAGAGCTATCTGACATAACTTATTTTCACATGGATGAAACCTTAGGTTCTCAGTAGCATCTCATGTGCTTTGAATACCTGAGTGCTTGTGGAGCTCCTCCTTGGAGCCCCTGGGCAGGTACCAGGTGAGAAAGGAAACTAAAAATAAGAGTAAATTAAATTAAATTTTTATTGTTAATTTTTATAGATGATTATTCTAAAGTAGTATCATGAGTGTCACACACTTTCCATGGACCAAAAATTCTGTCAGACACTTTAAAGCCGTTTGTTTGATTTTTAAATATGTTATTGAGGTAACTATTACAAAGTTATATTTCAGTAGTCAGACTAATTGTAGTGACCAAACACAAAAATTATTCAGCCAAAAGTATGAGCGCGAGAGAACGCAAACGTTTCAGAGCGAGTAAGACGATTTCATGCACTGACTGGATGTTTGGTCACTACAATTGGTCTGACTAATGAAATATAACTTGTAATAGTTACCTTAATAACATATTAAAAAATCAGACCTGTAAAAATAAGTAAAGTTTATTTACTTTTTGTGGAGCTTTAAAGCGTCTCGCAGAAGTTTTGGGCCATGGAAAGTGTCTGACACTTATGATACTACTTTAGAATAATATTCTCCAAAACATATATAAAAATCATCCATAAAAAATTAAGTTAAGTAACTCGTTATTTTTAGTTCCCTTTCTCATCTGGTACCTGCTCTGGGGCCTCAAGTGGGAGCTCCACAAGTACACAGGTATTCAAAGCACATGAGACGCTACTGAGCACCTAAGGCTTCATCCATGTGAAAATAAGTTATGTCTGACAGCTCTGGGATCTTAGTATATACAGTTCAAATGAGAATATTAAAATGTAATTTGCATAAAAACATATTTCGACATTTATTGACATACCAATAATCCTCATTTATTTTTAATTTGCTATTCGTAAACAATTTTCGTCTATCCTTGGCCCTGCCCGGGGCCCAATAACAAACTACGCGTGAATATCGAATGAAAACTCGATGCAAGGTCAATAAGCCTTGAAGGCAACTAAAACACACAGGGAAATGGGTCAGTGGGTTACTTTGCTTAACCTGGAGATGAGTTCAAGGATATAAGAAATTGGGTCAAAGGCCTTTTCCGGAGAATCTGTAAAGGCACTTGGAAGGGTACTATCAGAAGGATTCTCTTTGGATTAAAGGGGTTTATGAATACTGATGGAAAGCTTAACTCCAGAATTTTTAAATGACACTTATCGCAAAGGTGAAAGTGCCAAAGTAGCTCGCGTAATTTAAATATTTTGAAAAATCCTGAAAAGACCTAATTTAGGAGGCTACAAGTATAAACAAGGCAGTCACTGGACAGCTTGCGTATAAAAATTTTACGTTATAAAACATTTTTCTGAATATCTTTAATGACAGATTGCAATAAAATATAGAGTTTGAAAATATAAATTGACTCTGACTTGCGAAATGAAAAAATTAAAGTTTTTTTTTTGCATTTCGCAAGTCAGAGTCAAATTATACGTTAATTAAAATATGATTGGCAGGCGTAATACGTATTTATTTACGGAATTAAAGAATATAAAAGTCATCAAAATCTCTCAGTTCGTCTTACCCTTTTGATCAGCTATGAAATAACCACAAATAACAAAAGTTGTGAAAATTTGAATTTCGCGGGCTACCTTTAAGAATTTCCCTAAGGACGTCTTATAAGTCATTTGGAATTCAATTTCCCCCACTCGTCTCAGTCGCCATGGCAGCGAAAAATTATCAGTCAAGGATTATAAATGTGATCGTGAAAGATTCACTTGAGCTTAAGTCGAGTGGAGGAAATGACAAAAAAGTGAGTGTTTGAAAGCTATAGTGAGCGTCACTAGACACTACTTCATATTCAGAATTGTCTTTGAGGATTTTTCTGTAAGCAGCTTACACTGGGTAACCTTTAAATCTTACAAGTATTTAAAGTAAGAAATCATGTTTTTTTAGTTGTGTTGTATGCTGCAGCTCGCATTTTACGATTATTGATGATTTTCAACCGACTTCAAGAAAAGAGGAAGGTTCGGCTGTTTTTTTTTTCTCTTTATCCATACCCGTTACTGATCATATTCGTGTAGTCAAAAGTAAAAGAAAATGAAATCCCAAACATGCCGACGAAAATTGGTCATAATTAGTAAATTCATAATTGGATCAATCATTCATTAAAATTTGTACTAGAAAATACTAGGCGCAGTGTTTTTTCCAATTTGATCGTCATTCATTCATTCATAATCAATAGCCTGTACAATATTTCCATAAATTGAGTGACATTTTGGCATATAAACAAACGCTAAATATAACTTTGCTGTTTATAAATATTATTTATTGAGACTTTAATTAAATAATAAAAAGAACTTTTCTAATAAGGCCTTTAAGTATTCGTACTAATTAAAAATTTGTAGTGTATATAGAGATTTTGGTATTTTCTTCGAGAACTCAAGCATAGTCAAAAAGTAACATTTGATGAAGTAGAACTGATAAAAAAGACCAGAAATGATCAACTTAATTTAACACTCGTTAAATAAGAAATAAAATAAATAAAACAGAATCACTTTTTAGTAAAAACTTTTTTAACAAAAACGTTTTTTTTAGTAAAAACTTTTTTAACAAAAACATTTTTTAACGTTTTTTGTAACGTTTCTTTCCGGGAAAATTTATTAATTTTAAAATTGGCTCACGATAATTCTGTGTAGCTTTTATGTGTCATGAAATCGCAATAGTTGCAGCTTTTTACCTATTCCTTGTTTAAGTCAAGTAGTTATAACTAATGGCACCAACTATAAAAAGTACTCTATCAATAACTCAGGCATTAAAAGTCTAAAATCAGCCCGAAAATAACATATCAACCAACTGTTTTATTAACAAACAGCATTGCCTCTACACTCATAATTATAATAAAATGGGTCCAGTCGGTCTGTCGCATAGAGGACGTCACGCAATCACAGCTGTTGGGGCACGCCACCTCTACTTGGCACGCTAGCTCTATGCAGTGGTTTCCAACTTGTGATCCGCAAGATCTAAAATATTGCTCATCCAATAGAATAATGAAGTAATTGCTGAAAAGTCGAAAGTAAAGGACATTGCTCTGCGTCCATATATTGTTGGCTCTGGAGCTAAGAGCATCGGAAAATTATGTATTGTATTCTCTATCATTAGTAAACTTCTTTAAGATCTTATTTTTGTAGCGGACTAGCTGTAGAATCGATATATTTCAAAAAAATTATAAATTTATTAGGTCATAATCGAACCATAACAACGAATATTAGGTATGCTTTTCATAGCTCCAAGTGATTTTTAAAAAACTGAAAAACAAAATCTTAGTACATTTAGCTATTTTTAGTACCTATCTAGATAATTAGATAGGTACCTATGTAGTTTTTTTTGTAACACAGATAATTAGCTTAAAGGACTTAGTATCCGGGCCAATAACATTACAAAAAAAAAACACAGGTAAGACTGTGACTCTGACGATGACAACTATAGTTACGTCAAAAATGGGGATCGCAAATACGATACGATTAATCGATATTTCCTTAGTTTCACTTTTGCAATACGTTGCAAAGTACCTTACATTAAGAATAATAAGAATAAGAATAAGAATAATGTTTATTGTTCATTGTTACAGTAAATAAAGAATACCTTAAAACTATTATATAATGATTAATATTGTCTGTAACTAATTATTAATTATACATATATTTAGATGGTGGTCCCCAAACTAGGTAGAACCTGTATCTTGGGGACCTGAGTTGAGATAACTTTAATCTATAATAGCATTGTATCGGGCGGACATGTAGAAATTCCGTTTATTTTTTTTATATTTATCGAAGAGGTTGTTGTAAACAATGAAACAACAAAATGAATAATAAAAAGTAAAAATAGGATAAAAACAAGCTAACTTAAAATAAAGGTTTTTGTGTGTAGTGTATGTGTGTAGTGTATATGTGTAGTGTACGTGTGTAGTGTATGGGTGTAGTGTATGTGTGTATTTATATGTGCCATATACTATTGCCATATTGTGTTTCTTTATTGCTTGACTGGAGTAGTTCTGTGTTACTTTAAAATTTCCTCTGTCTGTTCGTACGATAAAAGAGCAAGCCAGTTAATTAAGGTTTTTTTACACGTAAAATTATTTAGGTCTTTGATATTGAAGCTCTTGCTAATTTTATTGTAAATTTGAAAATGAGAGTAAAAGGGGCATCTCCTGACCAACAGACTGTCTGCTTCGGGAAGAGGAATATGGAGGACGCTTTTAGAGATTATTTTATTGTAATCGGATCTGTATTTTAGGGTTTTGTGTACGTTTAGTGTAGCACTTAAAATATATAGTTGTCGTACTCTTAAGACCGCAAGCTCACTATAAATTAGATCTGTAGGGAAGCGGAATGGCTTTCTTAAGGTTACTTTAATAACAGCTCTTTGAGCTCTTTCTACTTCTATAAACGTACTTTTTCCAGCTGCGCCCCAGATAGAGATACCATACTATACATTAACTTTTATCATATCATTAAAAGTTCGCTATTCTAATTAGTAAGTTAGTATTAATACATAATAACATCAGTATTCTGTTCGCAATATTAAGATATTCAAAAAAAAAAAAAATTTTTTTAATTAATTAAACCCAAAAAGTTACTTTTGTATTATTTGTCGTAAATAATCGTTTAGTTGGTCATAAATAGACTTCACACTTTTGTAAACGATCATTAGAAAACCTTGAAAAAAGATCATGATAAAATAATAGGTTTTGATCACTTCATCATTATTCTAACTATCTATTTAAAATAGAGTATGCCCTCATTTATAAAGTATACTAGGTTTTTAAAATACACTTTTAGAAAATAAAAAAGCCAATAAATCGACTAAAAATTAAATCAATCGATTACAATTGATTGGGCATCACTAATGCATTATCGACACGACACGACATTAGGCGTAGCTAGCGGCTGGCGGATGTTATTAGTCGCTTAAAATACTATTATGTACATTTTAGCATACAGCTAGTCCGTGTTACTAGAAGTATTTGCAATTTATATAATAAAAAAGACAATTAACTATCTTGTATTCCAATATTCTTTATTGCATAGGGCCATTTTGGACATTTACTTGATAATAGATTAATCTTAATCTCGAAACCTCAAAAAGGTTCTCCTGAAAAAGGACAAAATGTTATTCTTTTGTATGAGCGATATGGTCCACGAAATACTTTAAATTCCCAAGTTTTCACCCAAACTAATTTAAGGTTTATTCGAGAATATTTTGTGTTTTATGACAATATTCGTTACTTTTGATTTCAAAGAATATTATGAGGTGTGCTAAAAGTTATTTTTAGGGTTCCTTACCCAAAGGGTAAAAACAGGACCCTATTGCTAAGACTCCGCTGTCCGTCTGTCTGTCACCAGGCTAAATCTCATGAACTAAACAGGTGAAATTTACACAGATGATGTATTTCTGTTGTCGCTATAACAACAAATATTAAAAACAAAATAAAATAAATATTTAAGATAGATAGATAGATATTATTCTATAGTGTACACTAAAAACAAAAATTACATTAGAAACTTAAAATCACAATGGGCGGTCTTATCGCTAAAAGCGATTTTTTACCTTTGGATGGTTTTGACAGAGAAAGGAGATAATATATATAAATATATATATATATATATATATATATATATATATATATAAAAGATACGCAGGTAGTTCGTGGTGTACTATTTACATATATACAATATAAAAAAATTTTAGAATAACAATTTTATACAGTTTAAATTAAAAAACGTAAAGATTAAAACAAAAAAAAAATAGGAAAAACCGACGAAAAATTCCACTACTGAGGGGTCCAGAATCATGTTCTGGATCCATGGTATTTGTTGTGCGTCGACGTCAAAGACACCCTGTATAGAGGAAGTGGCTAGTTGCCTGTTGTTCAAACTATCGGTTTTTTTTGGAAGTAAGATCATTAAATGATTTCTCGCGCTCTAGGGTATGGGGCATGTTTTTTTTTTTTTGTTTTTCTGTGGGAAAATCATCTTATGACGCGCTCCACCATAGTGCTGGTCATAGCGGTGGTAGTGGTGGCCCGCATAAAAAAAAAACGACGCTCTAGCAACGCAATAATTTCAATAATTTATCTGTAAAAATATTATATTGGCCCGGTTTTTTTATTTCGGTAGTAATATCATCTTATGACATCCCCCGCTTTTGGGTGGGGCGGGAGATAGTGTCAGACTTTTACTGACTAAAAACCCACTCCTGTTCCCTCGTTGCCTTTCGTACCAGGGCCGAGTCTTCCTTTTAGAATCAGACCCTTGGCCCCAGTAGGCGTAGTATGGGGCATGTTAGCCTTTTACTGCGTCACGGTATCCTTTTTAGAAATTCCAGTGCTCCTTGCGGGCAAAGCGATGTCAGCAGAATCGTAGAGGCCCAATAGGACCGATTACTGGGCCTCTACGATTCTGCTGACATCTCTTTGAGGCGTGTGTGGCAACACTACGCGCCATCGACGACTCGGACACAATCTGTACCGGACGGCCGGACGGCAAGATAAACTAATGGTCTACCACTGCTTTTGTGAATAGGCACAAAATCAGACTTTTGCTTATAAAGCTACAAGCCTATATTACCTATTGACAACAGACAGATAACAAAGTCGTTACAACAAACAAGAACAAGCCACAGGTGTAATTGTTTTTTTTTTTTCGATTTTTTACACAGACTTCCGAAATGTAAGTTACTTTGAATTTTTTTTTGAGATATCGGTTGTATTTTTTTCTTGAATGGTATTATTTTGCTCTTTTTAATTGTGATAAAATTAAATAGTGAGCTCTAACTCTGGTTAGGCAGCTATAGAAATGACAAAATACCCATACTGGTTTAATCTACACATTGCTTTGGGATTGGGAAATTAAATAAAAGCAACTAAACTTCTACGGAGTTATAACTTATCTCAACATAAAAATAATCATCAAGATCGGTCCATAAACAAAAAAGTTAAGTCTGGATTGATCATCCACTGTGGAATTTGAACATAATTGGTGTAATGAGGGTATACTAGGGTAAATTTCACACATCTGCGGTACCCCTTCAGAACATACCGGCGTGATGTTATGTTATGAAATTGTGTTAACAATAAACAGACATACAATTGCAGCAATCCGGAAGATGTTCTTTCGTTAATTGAAAAGTTCCATGATCTACGAACTTTACCCGAGATCTTGATAAAAACAGGCACAAAAAAAATCAATCGTATTGAGAACCTCCTCCTTTTGTTGAAGTCGGTTAAAAATACACCGAATTGACACGTTTTCGCACACATTTGTTCAGTACATTTCATTCGTCTACACAGTATGATAACTGTATTCGTGATAGAATCGCGTGCCTTGCCCAAATATACGGAAAATGGTCATAAATAAGGCGCACAAGAATGTTTTGTAAAAATAAACTTTATTTGTAAAACTGTAGGGTTGTATTTCTTTTGAGAAAAAGAGTGTTGACGAGGTAGAGTTTTTTTTTCGCAAATTAATACACGATTATTAGTTATGTCTTTATAGGCGGTCATATCTGAAAGAAAAATGTAATTTCTTTGTTTGAATAATGTGTATTTGTTTACGTATCATTTCCTTGGGAATAAGTAAAAAAATAAACACATTTTTGCTTTACTTACTAAAGGAATCATATATTGCGAGATTGTTCGAAAGAGTTACTGTATCCCTACAGTTAGACTGGCCTGTAGGTCTAGTGGTTAGTGGCCCTGACTGCTATACTAGAGATCGTGGGTTCCATTCCCACCCAGGACAAATGTTTTTGTAATGATCACGAACATTTGTTCTGTGTCTGGGTGTAATTTATTTATAATATGTATGTATTTAAAAATATATAAGTATGTTTATCAGGTGTCTCTTATAACAAAGCTCTGCTTAGCTTGGCATTAGACGGCGTTGTGTGACAGTTGTGGAAAAAAAAAATAGTTTTCTAGTTAGAGTGAGTTTTAGTCAGTAATAGTCTGACACGCCCTCTGCCTCCTATGGTGAAGACGGAGGGCGTGTTTTACAACTATTACACAACTCCATCTAGTCCCAAATCCCATATGTAGGATTTATTCCTATGAAATTATTCTTTTATATTTATTTATTAATTCTATTTTACAGAAAGCTCACAGACTAATAGAAAAGAAAAATATAGAGAGTGTAATATTATCAAACCGCTAATTACAAGCCTCAATACATAGATAAAAAAAATATCGATAAGAAGAAAGTACACCTACATCAATTAATTAGTAACGAGAGAAGTTGTTAGTTAATCATTGAAAAAATTCTGTGACATTTGCCGTCGTGAGGTCGCCACACTGGTGCGGAACAAGTCGATATTAAGGTCCATAGGAAGTCTATTAAAATCAAGTGCACACCTTATTGAAAAAAAATTAAACTCTATGTCTAATATATATAAAATCTCGTGTCACAGAGTTTGTTATCGATTTACTCCGAAAGGACTTGACAGTGGCGATGAAATACTTGTACATTACACAAAGTAACAGCGCCCGCCAGGGTTTGAAATATATTAACTAAGTGTAAAACGTAATCAGAGACATCGGGTCAAATATTTTTTCCTTGAATTGCGTGGAAACAAGTGCAAGTCAGACTTGCGGACGGAGGGTTCCGTACTACCCGTAGCAAAAAACGTTACGTTTTTTGTATGGAAACCCCCTTAATTATATATAAAATATTTTTTCAAATATCAAATATTCTTATATCAAATATTTTTATGTCACATATATTGGACGAGAAGACACCGCGCAGCTTGCCAAACGCTGCCCAGCCGAGTCGGATTTTACGATTGACCTCTTTCTCGAAGTTAAACCTACCCAACTGGACCGTCTGTCCTAGGTAAACATAGTCGGCCACAATTTCGAGTGTAGAGTTTCCGATCTTGATAGGACTGGTTGCTACATGGATGTTTACCATGACTTTGGTTTTGTCCATGTTCATTATAAGTCCCACTCTTTCGGAAGCTCTACTGAGGTCACCGAGCATTGTACTGAGCTCCTTCGTAGTCTCAGCCATGACTACTATGCCGTCGGCTAACCGAAGGTGAGTGATGTACTCGCCATTGACATTAACGACTAGCCCTCTCCATTCCAGAACCTTGAAGACATCCTCCATTGTGGCTGTGAACGTTTCGGAGAAATGACGTCTCCTTGCCTCACACCCCGCTGCAAGAGGATAGGTTTCGAGGTCTTGTCCTGAAGTCAGACTGACATGGTGGCGGTTTTGTATAAACACTTCAGCACTTCGATATACCGATAGTCAATCTGGCACCGTTGGAGAGACTGCAGTACAGCCCTAGTCTCGATCGAATCAAAGACTTTCTCGCCGCCCACAAACGCTAAGCAGAGAGGCTGATTATACTCCTCAGTCTTCTGTATAACCTGCCACAGCGTAATTATTATGTGGTCCACTGTGCTGAAGCCTTTTCGGAATCCGGCTTGTTCAGGAGGTTCATTGAATCTGCGTTCGAGACGGCTCGTGATGACCCTGGAAAACTGCTTGTAAACATGGCTCAGAAGAGAGATGGGCCTGTAATTCTTAAGCAGGGTATTGTCATCCTTCTTAAAGAAGAATACTACTACGCGTCTGCTCCACGCCTGTGGCGTTTTTCCCTCGAGTATGACGGAATCGAACAACTTCTGAAGGGCCTTTAGGACCGGTTTTCCACCCGCCTTCAGGACCTCGGCCGTAATTCCGTCCTCACCCGATGCCTTGTTGTTTTTCAGGTACTTCAGAGCCATCCTAATTTCGTACAGGCTGACATTCGGGATATCTTCGGCATAGTGTCGAGTCAATCTGGCTCTTGGGTCGTTTGCTAGACTTGCAGCTGGTTTGCAGATTGACGTTGCAACTGTCCATAAAAAGCCTCGATCTCTCCCAAAAGTTCCGATTTGGCGGATATGACTCTACCATCGTCGGTCTTCAGTTTCGTAAGCTGGCTCTGCCCAATAGACAGATACATAACTGTTTATTAACTCTTTTGTTAAAATCACTGGCCTAACAATTTATGTAACTGTCACCGGAAAATTGCATACTCCGTATGCAATCTCCGTAGGAATTTAATAGATTATAATTTCTCGACATTTTATGGAAAAAAAATCACTTTGTATACGATAAATACATCCAGAAGATCCATCATAACCGTTATTTAGAAATAAATAGTTTTCAATTTTCCGGTAAAGTTTACTAAGTTTACAAGTGAACAAAGCCTACCCATAGTCATTGTCTTTTACACGACGTAAAGTAAATATAAATACGACGAGCCGTCTAATGACGCTGGCGCCCACGTCTCAAGTGCTGCTTATGTCAAATGACGTCACACGACGTCGCTAACGTAGATGTAGATGTAGATGGTACGCCACTGGAATTATACAAGTTGTATGCGTGGGCAGAAGCTGGTTCATGATCTTTTTAGAGCTCTTTACATGTCGGCAAGTGACGAGATATGCTAAACATAGTGGCAAGAATGACGGAAAAATAACACGATTTTGAATCGTAAGCAGAATCTTTGATAGTTTATAATCTCGCAAGGTACATTAAAATATTTTTTTTAAATAATGACTGCGAACAAAGTGAAAATATTATAAAATTCCGCTATACCTAATTAATCTTTAGACTTTAGATTCATACTAGCTGTTGCCACCGTGTTCGCTCGCGTGATAGTACACTTATCATCTAATGGTATAAAAAAATAGCCTACAACCTATTCAATCTTAGGCCTACCAAATATACACAAAATATTTAAAAAAAATCGGTCAAGCCGTTTCGGAGTAGTTCCACTTTGACTCGAGTTTTTTATAGTATATTAGATTATGAAACAGACAGTTATTGATTCACCACAATATCGAGTTCAATATTATTAAAATATCTGTGTTCTGTGGTAAAATAATGTTTATAGTATATTTTTAGTCTGTGGTAAATTTTGCACATTTTCACAATCATGTTGTTCTATCTTTCTACTCTTTGGAGCTTACACAATGTACTTATTTTGTTATTTTAATTATATATAATATGAATAATCTCGTTGCAAATAATCTTTTATTGCATTATTATAAAAAATACTTATAAGTTTCGTTAACAGTTTATCTTCACCCTCAAATAAATACGCCGAGTAATAAATTCGATACTTGAAGGAAACTTCCTCCACTTCACTCGATTCAACCACACAATTGAACCGTCCTTAGTGTCATTAAATAAATTATAAAATTGACAATTTAACTGGGAAAGGTTAAGTTGTGTGGAGGAAATGACTGTGGTAAAATTTATTCTTACTTTCCTCGAGCTCATCCAATCAACTAAAGTATCAAGACACACACATATCTCATTTCATGTCATTACACGTATATATGTACTTACAGCATTGCTGACGTTGATGTCGACGCCCTGTTCCAGAAGGCTTATGATCTTCTCGATCTGACCGGCGCGCGCAGCCCGCAAAAATGCGGTACTCGCGTCCGCCTGCAGACAAAGAAATTACAACTTTAAACACAAATCGAAAAGGTTTAATTTAGCATGCACGGTTAAAAGTCACGTCTGACAGTGGCTGAGGAAATGACGATCTTAAAATAATGAGATAAGTTTCACTTTTGCTTGTCTTACATAAAATATAGTTGAGCAAGAAAGGCTTTGTCTAACTGTTAATGCAAAAATAACAGGCCTTTGTCTGAAGAAGCAAGATAAATAGAAAGTTGGAAAGTATAAAAGGCATAGTAGAACAAAGTACATAGAGGGGGTAGAAGTTGTTCAGGATGATGTAACAGCAAACAAAAAAGGCTTTAAAAGTGAAGAAGTTAGGTTCAATGTTAAGTTACTACACGAAGACACTATTTGGAATTGTATGTACCTTCATATAATTTGAAGTTTTTATAGTAGCAGACATACCAAAACTTTACGCATATGTTACAAACTCTGAACGAATTTCCTTCTATCGTCCATCAGCAATAGGATCGATCAATACATATCAGCATAGTCAACGATAAATTCAAAACTCAATATAACTTCGGAAGACCTAAAAAACTGATCCGAATTCCAAATTCGATACTTCCAATCCAATTTATTTTGAACAGAATACATAAAAAGTCTACCTACTACCCACGAGCCTGAAGGTAAAGATATCGAAGGTATAAAAAGATCTCTCGAGGGACTAATGGTTTATGTTCACGGTTACTGACCCTTCTGGCGTATGAGAAACTGTATTGATTGGGAGTTAAAGGTTTGAAGGTAGAAAAGCTTAAAGTAATAAAAAGAATAGAGAAAAATATGAGGATTAGTTACTAGAACAAGCTGATAGTAATGATAAGGCTGACATATAAGGAGAAAGACAGTAATAACAGAATAAGCACACCATTTTTAAACGACAACAATATGCGATCTACATAGCTAACTATGACGTTTAAAGCTGTGACTTGTTAGGAGATCAAAAACAGTTAGAGAAGGGAAAGTAACACTGACGGATGATAATAAAATTATCATTCTGGTTAGAGAAAAAGTAGATGTTGGTACCAAAGCATACAGGTGCAAGTGGCAGTGAATTGTGTGCATAATCTATCTTTCACATAGAGGTTTGCTGTAAGAAAACCTAAATCTGGTTTGAAGTCGTCTTTGCGCATTAACTATTCTTTTGTCTTTTTGTATTTATATGTTTTTGTGAGTAAGTCATCGCGTGATGGTAGGTAAATCACCAGCAAAAGCATTCCCAAGGAGGGATAGTGTCAGGCTGGTGGCTGACTGTAAAACAGTTGCCAAAGCTTTTATAACATGTTTGGTCATAATTGACAGGACAAAATGGAAGAAAAAAAATATTGCGCCCACTTCAAATAATACGGGACAGGGGTAGGAAGATGATAATGACGTTCTTGTGAGTAATAAAGAATAAGAACAGCAGTCCTCGTAAATCATGTTTAGTTTAACATTTTCAAATAACAATAATGTTATATCGATGGATATCTTGGGGTAATTTATTACTAAAAAGTCATCAATTCTATCAACTTGACAAAAAACACAAGATCACAGTATTGTCTTGTTTTTACCTAGAGGAGTATCGATCGGCCGTAAAGACGGCACTATTTCTACACAACGGAATCTGCAAATTCTTTCAAAGTTTATATTCTCTTGTCGCATTATGATGCAGACAAAAAATATCATATATATAATTTAAACGTTTTCATGATAGAATATCGATGAGAACGTAAATGGGATTGTTGACACTAATTTTATAAATCAAATAGTCTATACGTTTGGTAAGACTTTCGTATCAATTATTTTAAATTGGATAGAAATTAGCAAAAAAAAAACATAAGCAATATGCTATTTCGATATCCAACAGTATAACAGCATAAGCACCGGTTGAAAAGGGACGATCCTCCGACCGAACGGATGTTTTATCTGGTCAAGCTTCCCGATAGTTGGTTGTAGGCTGTTATATATGTTCTAACTCTAGTACCGCGATACAGGATTTTAAATTTTAGTTCCTATGTTGCGTCATAGATGTCACTACATAATATCATAAAACAAAAGAAAACAAAATTAAATATAGAAAACTTTACTCACAGTCAGTGAGCACAGGATAAACTGCCAGTAGCTAAGCAAGGTATAAACTTATCTTACATAACCTGAAGAAGGTATATAAGATTTTAACTGCTGTTATAAACTACGGTAAAGGTCAGCCTGTACAGCGTCGGCCTTGTCTAAAAGCGTCTGGTATAAGCCTGGATCGATCTGGGGCTAGAGGTCAAAAGTATAAAGCCAAACAGTAAGCCAGACAAGTTATAGGACCGAACAAAAATTTGAAGGTCTCGGAGACGATATATGAAGACTTAATTTTTAGTTTGAAGAATACACAATGACTTAACAAACGGGACAAGGGCAAGAAGATGGTGATAAGAATACACAATAACTATTTGGGTGTTGAACAAAGTGGAATACTATCAACAACATTGATATTCGAAAACTTCAAAACGTTTGGAATGGATCATATGATGACGTGATATAAATGATAATGATAAATGATATTCATTTTTAAACTAGATGAGGCCGGTGTTTCCTAGCTGACTACCCTGAGAAGAAACACCGAAACAAACTCAGGGGTCAAAGTCTCTTTTAAAGTCCATACAGTAAATATGTAATGGTCAAATCACATGAGAACCATGCAGACTTGTCTAAAATGGTCTTTTGAAGAAAGAAACATACAAATTTGAGTGGACCTGTCCAGTCAGTGCAAGCATTTGTCAGTATTCGTAAAGCTCAACTCAGGACTACTAAGGAGCTCAACGACTTGACGAACAATACCAAAGAAAGGACATTTGGGTAGGCCGCAGAAAATACTCAAATTGCCAGACATACGTTAAAATTAAAAAAAAATAATTGAAAAGGAAAAAAAAGCAATCAACATAGTCCTCACGTTCACAATAATAAAAAGAAAAATATAGTTTACAAAATGTAATACTTAGCAAACACATAAACATTGATGTGAAAAATTAATAGAGAAAAAAAAAGTCAAATTACAAAATAAAAATAATCTACAATATCTAATAGTAAAGTTTTCGCTTTACAAAAAATTGGAATTTATTAAGGCCATATACCACTGTCAAACCCAAATGATCTAAGTACATATTATTGAACTTTTCTCGCCATTGCATATTAGAACGCAAATGCGTTATAATAAACTCAAAACGGCGAAAGAAAACATCGTGAGGAAACCGACATGTGAGAAGAACCAAAAACTCGTAAGACATATTGTAACATCCATAAACGCTCATCAGCCTTATAAGAAACAATACGTTTTTTACAATAGAATTCGATAGAATTAAAAAAATAGTTTTTTTTATAGAATAAGCAGTTCTATTGCATTCATACTTATATTTATAATTTATTATCTATGACTATAAATAAAGCAAATTGTTAAACAGTAAGTTAGGTTGTTGTGAATCTCAAAACTTAAACTACCCAAGAAAATATAATATTATAAACCCGGTAAATAACTCTAATTTTTCATGTCAGACAAACATCAGCGATTTATTCCAAAAATAAAAACCAATTGAAAAGCAGAATGAAATATATCCGTTTTGAAAATAAATCTCAACAGGAAATTCAACGGAAAGAAATTCGACAGGATTCGATTGAACGCCGACGGGCGGTATCTAAATCCGTCTGGGATAAATCTAGACTTGTATTGATCTGTCTTCAGACGTGAAACAGGAGGCACTGTATTTTTAATAGCCCTCCATTTCAAGCTTTGTGGTAGTTGGTTGAAATGGTTGAAATATCTGTATCTAGATAGAAGACTATAACTTTTTTATAACTTCTTTCCTTTTCTTCTTAAGTTTGTACTGGGTTTTGTATGGGTTATGTGGTCAAACCCTCAGAAAAAATAACTGCAGTGAAGGTGGTGTTGCGATCTGATCATGTTCGCAGGGCAAATTTGGACAGAGACCGACCTACACAGAGAAGCTTAGAAGGAGAAGGGCCTTTGCCCAGTCGTGGGATACAATGCAGGCTAGTAAAAAAATAAACACCTACCTATCAGTGAAAGATTTTGTATAATTGGATAAGTACTTCTAGATTTATTTTACCTCTATAAATTCGATGATATTTGTACAGTTTTGTCATTTTATTTTATCTTTTATTACTGTTTGTTTTCTTTATAACTTCAATCATATGCATGTGGGTTCTTTTTTAGGTGGGATATCATTCAAGCTTCTCCTGCTCTAGAGCGGAGTGGAAGAGCGTGTCAGACTTTTACTGACTAAAACCCACTCCCATGTCCCATCTTTGCCTTGCGTCCCAGGACTCCACGTTTCCCATTCGGACAACTCATGATGTGGGTTATATATATATTCTAAAATCTAAACGCGCCATTAATGGAAATCAAAGTTTTCGCAGTATTGTTTTATTCCAGATATCACATTTCTGTAAAGCTTTAATTTATGCACAGGGATTCCCCGAAGTACATGACATTATAAATCGTTTAAGCTTTCCGAGAAATCCACGGGTTAGGGTGACAACAGTGGTACGACATGGTTTAAGTTTGTGGAAGTTGAATAACTCGTGGCTTGACAACCAACTTCAATGTAAAAAAAAAACACTAAAAAGTGCAAAGTAACTCTAATTTCGGAAGTCGGTGTTTATAAGACTCCTTTTTGAGTCGGTTAAATCGTCGAAGAGGATAATCCAGGGTTTTAGTCAGTAAGAGTCCGACACTCCCTCGGTCCACCCAGAGCGGTACAAGTTATTTGATGATTTCCTACTTTCAAAAAAGGAAAAAAATGTATTTCATACTCATTCAAATAAAAGGATATTCCTTTAATGACGATCATGATTACATTTTTGCAAATAGTTCGTGACGGTAAGCACCTCTAAGAATATTTTTTTATCTATAATGTATTAGATCATCTAGAAATTAGGCCTTTAGCTCAAGATTTTTATGGCAAAGAGACTTAGTAAATAACGTTAACATTAAGTTTTGCAAAGTAACCTAGATAAACTTTTTATAGGTAAGTTAATTGCAAAGTAGACTTACTTAGATTGAGACTAAAATAGGTACAAAATATAGTGCTTTAATCCATCTAAAGTAAACTAGATGAAATATGAATAGAATTTTCGTAGAATTTTTTCACCTAATTTTGTGGAGTTTTTTTACTATGTACAATTTTGGCGCCCAACATGTTTACTATGCAAAGTTTTGGCGCCCAACAAGTTTAGTAAGCACAATTTTGGCGCCCAACATGGGACAAAAAAAAATACATTTAAAATGAATATGTAAGTTTACATATTAGTGAAAGTACCCACGATACAGTAGTTATTCCTAAAGTAACGTTCTTTTTTAAAATATAATCATTCTTGATATAGGCAAACATATTTATCGTCATACCTAATAATATTTATGGTAACATAACACAGACAAGGCCGCGCAAATAAAATAGATCCCCATGGCGACGTGACGTCATGGGCACCTAGGAACTGTTTTATTATGATTATCGCTCCTTGTAATGGTATTTATTACAACATTCGGTAAGATGAGGAAAACGGTAGACAAAGATTTTTTCAGTGAGGTAAAAATCTATATTGCATGTAATAAAACAGTAATAATGTAGAGCGATGTTTTCAATTGACGTAAAAACTACTAAACCGATTGTATTCAAATTTTGCATAAACAATCCTTATAGGCCTGGTTACCATTTATGCTATAAATTATCACGCATTTGGCTATGGGGGTGAGCAATATTGTATTAAGTCTGAATTTTACCGATACTTTTCCACGAGTTTAATCCCTAGCTACAGTTATTACTTTTGTGATTATTTTATCTTTTTATGGACATAATATACGACGATATTTTAAAAATAATAATGAAATGTTTTGAAAATACACTATATTTTACATTCTTGCATATATCTACAAAACCTTTTTTAGACCGAGCTCGGTTGGACAGAAATGCAGAAGTTGTTTCAAAAGTGCGAGTCCGAGACTCTAGTGAAGACAACTCATTTCCTACTATAGAAGAACTGATTCATCTGATGTACGAGGACAAAATACCACATCGACAAAATCCAAAAGACTAAATACCACATCGACAAAATCCTTGGGTGTGTGATCGGGCCGAAAAATGATCAAGCTGCAGTATTCAACGAAAGCATTCTCTCAGAACTGGAAGGCAACGCAATGTTAAGGACCTTATAAACTTTTCTCCGACAAGTGATGCTACACATTTCCCCGTAGAGTATTTGAAGTCGCTGACAGCAAGTGAACGTCATCCAGCTAACAGTCAATTTATGCTTTTAACTTTCAACTCTGCCAGAGTTGTAAAACAGGTCCGGGGTTAGGCACTGCAGATAAATATCACCGAGGAGAAAATTCTTACAGGTTTTGGCATTGACGAAACTACTTTTACCACGTTTGTCACTAATTCTCTACAATTACCCTTACCAATTCTAGCACATGCAGTTCTCTGTGAGTGCATGCTTCGCAAAGACCATAAACGCGTCCCAGAAGCTGAAGACTGCGGTTGTTGACCCCTGGACCAATTGCTTCTTACACAAGATACACGAATCCCCTTACTGCCGCCCAGAATATCCTGAGCAACTTGATCTGTTTTTGGAGAGAGGTGTTCTGAATGGAATAAGTCCGCCAAAGGATGTCCTTCACTAATCTTGACTCTGTACATTTTAGCTTTTGAAAGCATAGCTTAAAGAGTTTTGTAAATATCTAATATTATTACTTTGTCCACTTTTAATACTTCATCTGCTTCTTTGGCTTTCATACATTTGATTGTAATAAATACATAACAATCAATTTCTGAATGTACTTGTGTTTGACCTGTAACAGCTTCATGTGAAAGTAAAATATATGAATAACTTCTAACAGTCATTAATCTGTAATGGCTTTTGTGCAGTTTTGCAGTTTTATGCGGCCAAAAACTAGAACGGAATATACGCAAAATAGATTAAGAAGACATTTATTTAATTACTCCATTCATTCAAAATGAAAGAAAGAAGAAAGTACAAGGATCAGCTGAAGGGTAAGCAAATCAAAAGATACAGCGGATAAAAGAATTGTCATTGGACATTTAAGTACAACACTTATGTTAAATACAATTTAAGACAACAATAATATTGTTTATTGGGGCATAGAAGAACGCTGCTGCCTACCTTCTAAACAAAATCACTAAGTCGCAATATTCAACACCCACACAAGGGCCAATGACCTGTATCTTCGCGAAAGCCAATTTTGGACGCCACATTGATCCAGAAACCAATTTGGAAGTAACGATGAATCTAGCTTGCGACATCTCCAAATAAATCAAATTAGAAAGGATATTGAGCAGTTTTGCTCCATCCCCCAAAAGTTGTACATACTTGGGAATGTAGCGTGGATTGGTGCAGTGACTTTAGGTACCGGAAGCATTCCGTACTCTCCGGCAGGAGCCATACGACTGCGTCGCACGGCAGCTGCAGTTGTCCTAGCGCGTCTATTGTCTCTCTACGACGGCCGTATAAGCCTGCCGTGCTGCTTTGACTGACTTCGGTTGATAGCCAGCTACCATGCTGAGCAGAAGTATGAATATGGGTTATGTGCAATAAAGGACAATGTTCGTAATCGTACACAAAAGTTTTAGGTGCCGCAAGGAAAGAAAATATCTACTGGTTTCTCATGTGAAATAGAGACTTGAGTATTTTTTAATGCTAACCAAAAAAATAAATATTTTGTCATATTGAAACTGTCAATTTTATTCCCCGTAAGAAACCAATAGGTATTATCAAATTCTAGCACTTTTATTTTCAAGTACAAAGTGATGACATCGACTATCGACACCTCAATGATTTTGTTTCAGAAATAGAGTAAGATCATCTTGCTTTATCATCTTACTTACATTTAACAGTAATTGGCTCTTACTACAAAGAAAATAAAGAAATCCTATTACTTTGACTTTTCAAAATTCTTCATAAATCGTAAAAAAAAAAAAAATGATAAATAGAAATAAATAAAGCTAGGAAAACATTTACTTAGCAAATTACAATAATATCAACTTCAATATTCTGTAAATTCAAGAAGAAAAATTAATTTTAAGAATCGCGTATTGAATTGGAAAGAGCAAATTGATCTGCTAAACAAATATTTTCCTTGACTTTAAATCCATATTGCTTGCGAGTGCAACACGTGGAAACAGTACCCCATGTAAGGGTAGGCCATAGTTTATATTGGAGAATTATATTTGTGTAATTTGCAGACACATTTCAAATCTAGGCAGGCGCCTTTATGTATCTAAGGCTGCTTGTGAAGTGAACAATAAACCAGAATGCGAATCGATACGTGTTCCTTCCAGCTTCACCTTAACGACCACTTCTTCAAATGCCTAACAAAAAAGTAGTGTAAATTGTGGCATAATATCCTAATGATGACAGAGTAGGAGAGCCGCTCACGTAGGTAACTGTTGTTTTTTTTGCGAAATATAGGTGCTCATTTGCCTCAAAGATTGTGGATTTACGCAGAATAAAGGAATGTACGACGTGTTTATGTAGGTAAATTCACTAAAAGTAAATTCAACGCCTTGTTTCCAAACTTAAATGCTTAGTTTAACATAATAATTAACACGACTATATCCCACTTATGATTTATATTTATATCTCTTATACTTTTGTTATTCTTTTGTTATAGCTGTTGGTTCTCCTATGACTAAATAAATAAATAAATAAATAATACGCAGAGCTCTTTTAACACCCCTATTTCGTTATATAGTTGTATTCAATAGTAACTCAATACCAGGATTAAAAATCTTGCACCCTTTCCCCACACCTTTCTTTCCACAAGAATTAACAAGCACAAAATATCTCCATAAAATCTTAACCACAGTAATTACTTCCCCTTCAATCAGACTTCAAGCCACTGCCTGTCACTCAATATTTCAAGTATTTCGACTTGAAATGCTGCCTACCCCACGAAATTAACAGCCGAATGGTTTCTCATACCAAACTCATCGAGCTGTAAAAAGGGGGGTTTCAAAACCGCAACCAATTATTTTAACCACAAAAATGAATGGCTTAATTTTTTTAATTACTATGTAAAATATGGGGAGGGTCAGACGTCTTTGAAGTGGACAAAATAATGGAGTAAGAAAATGGCATGGGGTACTTCTTCGTGCTTTGAACATATAAAAAGTACTTCAGAATATATTTTATTTTTGAAATAACACAAAGCTTTTAAACTTGTAGGTACCTATGTAACATAGAAAAACGCGGCGGGCCCTTTTTGGTTAGAAGTTAAAACGTTTAATTAAAAATTAAAAGGGTTTTAATTGAATACATTAAAAATTTAATTAATAAATACTGGGCAAGTGAGAGACGTACTCTCAAACGAATGATTCCGTACCATTGGGCGACCTTGTTTCTTGTAAAATAACATGATTGTAGGTTAACAATATCCTAAGGCTATAGATATTAGTGATGTAACGAATGTTAGATTTCTCACATTCGCGAACGCGAATGCGAATATTCAAGTTCAATATTCGCGAATGCGAATGTTGATTTTCAAACAATGTGCGCGCAAAATGTCATAGAAGCTTGACATTTCGTGTTAGCCAAGTTTAAACCGAACATAGCAGAGCCATTACAGACTAATTGAACAAAGCTAATCACATTAAGTTCATTCGAAAAGATTTGTTATGATTTGAGGTAACAATTTGTGACACTGAAAATGTGAAATTCAGGTTCTGTGCAAGAATAATATTAAAGTAAATATAAAATTATAAAATCATATCAGTTGTATTGTCATTCTTTAACATTCAATCAATATTATTTTTCCTTTTTGTTTGTCAAAAACTTTCGCCAAAAATTCGGATGTTTCTTGCAAATACGAATGCGAATGCGAATGTCAAAAAATGTGCGAATATTCGCTAGGATTTCACTGGCCTAAGGTTTCGAGAGTTTCAAAATATGTAGCATTTGAAACCACTGTAGCTCAAGTTCAACTTCAGATGGGTGATTAGCCTTGAGGAAGACAGAAGAAAAAATAGACAAAAAGCAGAGGCAACTGAAAGTAAAAAGGTTCCAGTTTTCACTGACCTCATCTAGTTTAAAATGACGAAAAAGAAAATTGAAGTGTAAAAGTGTTTTTTTAAACCTATTTGCAAAATAATATCATTTATAAGTCTACGGGTCCATAACCCTAAAAAACGCTTATGAAAATTAAAAAAGTATCAATTTATTTTTATCAGTAACAGAAGATATATTTAATTTTATTGTTCGTACACACCCATGTCACATACATGATGTTATCACATTATTCAGTTAGAACGTGCATGATAAACACTCATTAATATATGAATTTTATATTAGTGTTAGAAAAAGCTTATTGATAACAGTTTTACCGATAACATATTATAATCAATTTTTAAAACTAAAATGTTTAAAGGCTATCAATGTAATATTAATATTAAATACTGTCGAGAAACTCCTATATAATATCTATAAATACTTGAATAATATTTACCATGTTGAACAAATGAATATAAATATATTATAAAGCTATTAATTTCCAATAAATACTTAAATGCACTTAGGTAGTGTTTTTTTTAAAAAACCTCATCAGTCCTAATTATAGGCAAACTATAAGAGAATCGACCCACTACATTGTTAGGGCATCAATTTTGATTACTACGCAAGCAAACACAAACAATCTAGTGTCGCAATCAAGATAAATCGAATTGGGTTAATCTAAATTTTTAAATCCCAAAAAAGTCAAGAATAATTAAGGATAAAAAGATTACCTATTTTAAAAGTAGCTGAAATCAATTCAGTCGCTTTTGAACTTTCAGGACGAGCGTTTATTATGTCAGGTCATGTTGTATATTTATATATATATATGTATATAAATACATGTGGGTACAAAAGGGGAAACTGACTGACGGATATATCAATGCACAGCTGAAATTACTACAACTATGATCTTAAAATTTTGTACAAGGTATCCTTTTATGACGTAGGCGAGCACTAAGAGAGGATTTTTAAAAATTCATTCCGCAAGAGGCTAGAACGGGGGTCCAAAGTTAGTAACTACTTTCACGCGGGGAAAGCCGCGGTTAGCGGCTAGTTTATGTATAATATGATAATAAACAGACTGGGACTTGTGGCTCAACTTAGCTGAAGAAGGCTGATTTGATTGATCGAAGGTTTTTGCTTCTTCTTAGAAAATAATATTACTGTTTAAGAAAGATGGATGAACGGTGTTAAAGATTCTGGTCAAGAATGAAGAAAAAGGGATAAAAGAGACTGTATCAAAAATAAAGAAATACTGCGGTAAAGTAGATGACTGGTCACTATAGATTTAAGTATTTAAAGTTTTTAATATTCCACATTATAGTATTTCACAACTATCACACAACGCCATCTAGTCCCAAGCTAAGCAGAGCTTGTATTATGAGTACTAGACAACTGATAAAGATACTTATATATTTCTAAATACATACATATTATAGATAAATTATACCCAGACACAGAACAAATGATCGGGCTCATCACACAAACATTTGTCCTGGGTGGGAATCGAACCCACGACCTCCGGAATAGCATTCAGGGCCACTAACCACTTGACCAACAGGCCAGTCAAAGACTACAATAAACAATGCTTAGATATATGTATTAAAATCCTGCAGCATTCCAATAAAAAACGTTACCTTACCAAAGTTATTTTATTATACGTATATTTTTATTACGTTTAAAAGACATAAATCATCGATTTGTCATCAACTTTCTACTGGCGAAATTGCACCCCTATTAAGAGGGGTGCAAAACACAAAGAAAATTTTATATTTTCATTCATATTAATAGCTATTGTATAGCTATAACGGGCTTTAAAGGTCTTACTGTGCGTTTAGTTAGGGTCTCGTGAAAATAAAAACTAGTTTTTTGTTGTAGCAAATTGGTAAAATAATCTGGACATAATAGGATTTAAAAAAATATCTATTAAATTACCGAAAACTTAGGCCTGGAAGCTTTAGGTAGAAAGTATTTAAATACTCTCGATTATTGATTTAAAAAGTTATCAAACTTATCCTTTGATTTATATTGGAATTTATATCAAAGTCAAATAATTTATTCGCATAATATGGGTAGATAATATATATGATACATGAAGTTACATTATACAATATAACAGTAAAGATATTCACCATTTCTGGTATGCGAAACTTAAAATTATAATTAAAAGGAATGGTTAGGTACCTAGGTACCTATACATACTCTTAACATTTAATAAGATGAAATTACATAATATTATAAGGCCTAATTCATTTGACCTTCATAACGGAACCCAAATGTAGGATAGTTCACATATACTATTAACTACCTATACTTAAAATTATAAAAAAATTGGACTAGTACCAACAACAAATCTTTTGACATTAAAATATATTGAATACTTAATGCTTTTTCTATTAAATGGATTGATACTACGTTTTGCATTTTATAATTTGTTAAATTATTCCGATGAAACAATTGCACGTAGCGGAGATGAGAATGTTAAGATGGATGTGTGGTGTGACGAGAATGGATAAAGTGAGAAATGAGTATATTAGGGGAAGTTTGAAAGTGGCGCCAGTGACTGAAAAATTGAAAGGGAATCGTTTGTTTTGATATGGTCATGTGAAGAGGAGGGATGAAGCGCATGTTACTAAAAGAGTTATGAGTATACATGTGGATGGATGGAGAAGGAGAGGGAGACCAAAGAAAAGATGGATGGATTCTGTGAAGAGTGATATGAAAGAAAAGGAAGTTAGTCATAGTATGACGAGTGACAGGGCAGAATAGAAGAAAAAAACCTGTTGCGCCGACCCCAAATAATACGGGACAAGGGCAGGAAGATGATGAATTTGTTAAATTATTCCACAAAGACATTAAATATATATGATTAAACAATATTTTAGTAACAAAACAAGTCAAACACCTACCAAAGAAGCTGCGAACAAAACATTTGCACTAATAAAGAATTTCACACTGAAATGATCAAACTTAGTTTAATTTGAAACTCCAAACTATATAATGAGATACATTTAGTAATTAAGTTTTAGATGAAAAGCAATTTGCGTCATAAACTTCAAAATTACTTTGATCAGACTTGTGTAAAAGTCTATGAATATCATTTTGTAAGTTCATCTTATAATTTACTATTTAGAGCCAGATGATCAGAGAATAATTTGCCTTAAAATTAGAAAATGATCCCAAGGGAATATACTCTCGGGTTAAAATCATTCCATATCTCTATCTGCTAGGGCATTTTCTACCCTTGTGTCAAATTGGACCCAAATTTACACAATCGTTTGAGTAAGAAGGTGAAAGTGAACAAACTTAAGGGATGACCAGACGGTTGCAAACTAGCGTTCCAACCAAGGTGACCTTGGTTTATGTGTTTGGTTTGTGTTGCGGCTATATGGATGTAAACCACGCGCCAACACGTTCGGTGGTTGGGAAAAGGCGCTTTCCAACCAAGGGCATTGAAGGTCATGTATTGCAACTGCTGTCTACACGGATTGAAACTAGTAAGGTCACCTTGGTTGGGACGTTGGTTTACAACCGTCTAGACACCCCTTTACACACACACGTACCTACCTACATACAAACTTTCGCCTTTAAAATATTAGTGTAATTAAAGTATCGTCATAGCTGGTTCTATTCATAGTAGATGCGTATTCTTTTTATTATGTAGGTTTGTCTGAGTAAATGTTTTGTTTTATGCTGAGGAAGATTTTGGTAAAAGTTTTCTACATATGTGATCAAAGATTATATTCAAGTGATGTTTTATTATTCCTACAAAGAATAGTAAAGCATCACTCGAATGAAATAAAGTTTAAATCTGATTTTCCAAATTTATTTGAGGTAGGCGCAATCTCTTTCCTGTGCAATTAGTCTCCTTACAATAATTTACTTATTTATTTTTCAAAAATTCATGCAACAGAAAAGTACAAAGGCGGATTTAATGCCTATGTCCAACAGTGGACGTCTTTCAGCTGAAATTATGATGAGGTGAAAATTAGCAACCCTGTGTCTTCAACACTTCAAAAAAAATGTACCAAGAAACTCGCACCTCCACTTCAACTGAGACTGAACAAAGTCACGTGCAAAAGTCATTCATTGCATTGCATACAAAGAATTCAAAAACACCCATAAAAAATATCTCAAATTAATATATAAAAAAAAACAGTAAGTCACCAACCCTATTTGCTTGGAGAGCACAGTATGCACGCGAGCAATTATAACACACCCCTGGTCAGGGGTGCCACCCTCTGTATGCAAGAGGGTTCCCTTAGTGATTTGTGAATCAATAGACGTGTTTGCTTAGATTACAGACTGCTTGGGTTGTGTCGATATTTTTTTTGGTTGGGTGATTTGATTATATTTATGTTCCGTTTCAATATTTATGGATCTCTACTGCAGAGTATTTTGAATACTAAGAAAAATACATTTACTCGTAACAAATAGACAAAAAGCTCTAGACTCTCGCGGTCTTGACAGGCGTTGTCCTGCCCGAAAGCTGGCTTTACGTCCAGAAAAAGTTAAGAACCTGATTGCAGCACCACCGAACTTCCTCTTTCTTCAAACTTCTTTTAATGAGTATTTTAGAGAAAGTTTTAAAGTATGTTTATATATGTCGGCTGAGGATGCCGATCACCATCGAAGTTCTGTCCAGGGACACGGTTTTGTGGGCGATGTCTGGGTAACGAGTAATAAACAACCTATTCCAGATCACACAACTGATTTATTATGATGCAATCTTTAGGTATTCACTTCACACAACGAGTCGTGAGACAGTCCCCGAGACTAGATGTTGTTCACACGGCTGCCGACAGAGGAAAGAGCTCCGCACCTCTGCGGTGCCGGCACCTTTATCTGCTCGGTTCGTGCAAACGTCAGCCCGAATACTGTCAAAGTGACATATGTCACTTTTCACCTAGCTCGTTCATTCGTTCTCAAGCTTCCGTACTATTGACTTCACCGACATACATATAGCATACTTCTACTAAAACGTGACAAAAATACACAAACGTATATAGCAACTGTAAGCCTGTATTATTCTATACCTCTTTTATGTTATATTAAGTCGTACATTGGTTATCGATTAATAATATGGGTATTAGTTACCATTAAATAATACATAGTTGCTGCAAAACAATACTAAAACAATTTGAATTTAAAGAAAATGTTTGTAACGGCCGAGATCGCAATGATGGCAACATCCCCTCCCCATACCTACAAAAGGGCATGTCGCCATTATTGCGCGCTCAGTTTCTGTCCGACGTTTGTGGAGTTAACAACCCGTGATTTGCAAGTAAGTTAAATAATAAATTGAGGGTATTTGATGTTTGATAATATGTTGCTTCTATGTTAATAATTGTGAGTAAAACTATTAGAATATTAACTATAATTATTAATAAATGTGTAACGTATTGCTTATGAAATGTTATTTGTTCTTTAAAACTTGTTATTGATATTGGAAACATTAAAACCCACTGTATAATGAACTAGTCTTTTGATTTATCCTACACAACAAACGAATAACCCAAATACGAGAGCTATACAAACACGATATATGTTACGAGTACATTCGTTTATTTGCACGATAAACAGAAATCGATAATGACAGCGGGCGCCATAAATGTCAATGGGAGTGCGCTTGATAACTGTTTTATTTAGGGCTTTTTCTGTGCCCACTTCTTAGGGAAAATAAGGATAAAATATAAGGATAGTAATAAACCTATCCTACCCTACTGATATACAGATATTTATGAGAAATTACAAATACATAATAATATTATAAATGTAAAAGTAATTCTGTCTGTCAATTATGCTTTCACGGCTAGACTACTGAATCGATTTTGATAAATTCGGATCGCAGTTTATTCTTCACTAAAGTGATTTACGTCCTTCTTTGGGGTTCAAGCTTGAAACTTGAGCCCCAAAGAAGGACATAAGCTAAATGACAAATGATATTTATTTTGCAAATAGGTTTTTAAAAATACTTTTACACATCAAGTTACTTTTGGTGGCTCTGGTTTAGACTTCACGTCCGCTACTTAAAACCAACAGTCACGCGAATGTAGTCGTGGGTAAATGCTGGTTTTTTTAATATTTGTTAATTAATTACTCCTCAACAACTAAATGGGTTTGGTTGAAACTTGGCTAGAGCTAGGCTAGAGGATTTTTTTTTGTAGTACAGACAGCAGCATCAATTGAGCTTCTCAAAAAGAAATTACCAGTTGATGACGATTCCTTGGATTTATTGTCGATTTTGCGAAAGCTGGTAATTATGATGATTATAAAAACTGTTTATTAACATCAGATTTTATCTTACAAATTCCAAAAGAACTTTGCGAAGTGCAGCTGAAGAACACAGGTGTGGTTTTAGTCAGTAAAAATCTGACACGCCCTCGAACTCCACCTTATAGCGCAAAAGGTCATTAGATGATTTCCCACTTCAAAAAAAAAGCCCAGATTAATCTAAATCACTTTGATATTCGAAAGAAGAGTATAGTTTTGTTTTGAGCCTAAGGTTCATAAATACCACGACACCTCAAACAATTCCATTCGTGACCACCCCGAGTGGTTATTACCCAAATAGACCTATAAGAGCTCTATATAAGCAATCGATATCGCCACTAGGGGTCGTAAATGTCATTGTAAATGCCTCCTAGGCGACATCGCATACGCCAGTGGTTGCCAACATGTGGTTCGCTAACCTCTGGGGTTTCTTACAGAACGTTATTGGTCATATATACCCTACGTAGTCACAACTCCGTAATGAATCCTTTGTGTGGTAATTGACTGACAAATGGATGTCGACTCATCGGTATTTCCGCAAGAGATAAAATATGTTACACGAAAGGTAAAAAAAAAAAACCAAATGTGAAGTATGTAACATTGATGAAAATTAGCTTTATCTTATTCTGAACACTGCTCCCTACTAACAACACAAAACCCAGAGTAACCTCTTTCAAAATTTGTAGCACAACTAAGTAGTTAGGCATTATCATAGAAAATACAATACTGATGATAGAAACTTAAACCAAATAATCATCATCATTTATGTAACTGTAACATTTTAATTAGCTTAAATCATTGTGTAAAGGTTGTTATGCTCACTTCTCAATTTTAAGTCTGATATTATACGTGAGGACTTGTGATTGGCTTTTTGTCGTATAAGTTTGATTTATTTTTAGTTTGTTTTAGCTGTAATAAATAAATAAATCATTTCAGCAGGACGTTCTCTGTTAGTCAGGCCTCCCCAGAGTGTCGCCACAATGACTAGTCCTGTGCATCTTGCATCCATCGGATTCCCGCGACCAGGTCGTTGGTTCACCTTGAGAGCCTTCTAACGCGGCGTCTTCCGGTACGTGGTCACCAGTCAGAAACTTTCGGCCGCAAAGACCATCTATTCTGCGAGCAAACTTGGACGTCAACCCCAGAAAAAAGGTTGAGGGCCACTGGCCTACGTCATAGTTCTGTAAGTGCCTCCTAGACGATATCGCCTACGTCATATCGAGACGCCACGATAAGGGGTGGTTCGTGATTGATGGGAAAAAAGAGACTTTTATTTAAAGTTAGTGGTCTTGTCACTGGACGATCGTTGATCAAAGTTTCTACGCCTTTTTATAGTTTTATAGTTGTGTTTAAGTGTGTAGAGGGTGGATGTAACGTATTAAAAGTCACATAATATGATTCGTGGTACACGAAAACCAATAAAATATGTTACATTTTTTGAGGAAGGAAATCATCAATTACGGAAGAGAAGGATGGGATTGATGGGATTATTTTAACTGATGGCAACGTTTACTCATACTTATGTTGACGATCTTCAAAATACAAAGAGTTATCTGTAGTATGGCAAATTTTCCGATTTACTTTTAACTAGTATCGGCTGGGCAGCGTCCGGGAAGCTGCGCGGTATCTTCTCGTCCAACATACCACAGTGACTCAAGACGAAAGTTTATGACCAGTGCGGGCTGCCAGTGATGACATATGGTTCCGAAACGTGGTCGCTCACTATAGGCCTCATCAGACTTAAAGTCACCCAAAGGACAATGGAAAGGGCTAAACTCGGAGTTTCCTTGTGTGATCGAATCAAGAATGGGAATATGCGCAGGAGAGCCAAAGTTACCGACATAGCACGAAGAATCGCCAAATTAAAGTGGCAATGGGCAGGGCACATTGCTCGCAGAACGGATGGTCGTTGGGGCCGAAAGGTTTTGGAATAGCGACCACGTACCGGAAGGCGTTGCGTTGGAAGGCCTCCTACAAGGTGGGCCGATGGCCTGGTGTGAGTTGTGGGAATGCGATGGATACGAGACGCACAGGACCGTTCATTGTGGCGACGCTTGAGGAGGCCTATGTCCAACAGTGGACGAAAGAGCTCCTGGCTTCGCAAAAGCTTGAAAGTTCCATCAGAGTATGTTTAGGGCTTTTTAAAGGTCTTCAAGTGCACGTTTATCTGTTTTTTAATCTGCATCGCATGCTTTCTGCAAACACGTTTTGGTCAAATCATATGAGAGCCCTCATATGATTTGACCATTACGTGTTTGCTGTATGAACTTCAAAAGAGATTTTGACCCTTGAGTTTGTTTCGGTGTTTCTTCTCAGGGTAGTCAGCTAAGAAACACCGGCCTCATCTAGTTTAAATTGACGAAACAATTGACTTGTAACAGTGTTTTTCAAAACCTATTTGCAAAATAAATATTATTTATCATTTAAGGTCAATCATTTTGTGGCTTTGTCGAAAGAGGGCAACTGAAGGAACCTCCCACCCCCTACCCAGAGCAGGAGGACCTATTTCATGATTTCCTAAGTCAGAAACAAATAGGCAACAAGGCATTTTCCCAAAAACATTTTCGAAATCAGATTCCAATGACATTAAGCTCGTATAGATTTTGCATCATGCTGTTGGCATTTGACCTATGAAACCCAATTACTAAGGGATCTGTGGTCTTAGCTTAGACTGACTGTCGGATTTATAGAAATAACACCGGATTTCTCAAAGAAAAAAATGTCAGCTATGTGCCTTATAATCCGTCTATGTTAAGTCCTTCTTACTTCGAAAGGTCAAACAAGCTTCATGATGTTGGTGTGGATAAAAGATACAGTATCACTGGCTTCTGCCAGTGACTTTGCCCGTGTGCAAGTAGAAAAGCATACCAAGGGAACATAGTCCCGGGACCATAAGAAAGCGAGTAGCGTTCATGATGCGCAGGGTGCGAGCGGTAACAGCATTCTGAGGGTCATTAGTGATAAGCCGTGTTGCGCCACGCTGGCACACTGGATGCATGTACACGTACGTGTACCCAGTGTGTCAGATGTACGCAAAAGAGATTTAAATTAAATTCTTTCTGTTATTTTATCTTTTACTAACATACGCAGAGTGCAGAGTGGAGCAAACCGGGTTTCGGGTTCGGGTTCAAACCCAGCCAGGTGCATTACTTTGTGTAATTTATTTCATCACCACTGCTCTCAAAACGGTGAAGGAAAACATCGTGAGGAAACCGGCATGTCCTAGAACCAAAAATTCTAAGACATGTGACATCCACCAACGCGCACTGGGCCGCATGGTGGATTACTGCCCATTCCCTCTCCCATAGAGGAGGTCTGAGTCTCAACAGTGGGAACATTATAAGGCCGACTATGCTATGCTATACTAACATACGAGTATTTTTTAAGGTGCGTGATTACTAGCATAATATGGACCACGGTCTGAAATAAAGTATTTTTTGTTTTTTTATAAAAGGTATCCTATTCACTATTTCATAACATGTTTATCTGTGTGCCAAATTTCATCCAAAGTCGTTCAGCCGTTCAACCGTAAAGAAGTAACAAACATACACTCAAAAACTTTAGACTCTATAATATTAGTGGTTTTGTTCGAAAGTTCAAGTCACCACGGACCTGGAGCGTAAATGACAACTGAAGGAACACTAGTGGGTTTTAATCAGTAAACGTCTGACACTCCCTCTCGCTCCACCCAGAGTGGGAGAAGACATTGATGATTTTACTCCTCAAAAAAAAAACCACCTCTTTTCCAACCATATCATCTATCACACAGTGCATGTCAATCAAAAGTTCCTTTGATTCCACCCTCCTATCGTAGCCATCCACATTCATAGACAAAATAATACAATTCGATAACTACCCTTAACTAGGGGTAAACTATTCTAACAAAATTGAACCGCAGTCTGCATTTCGTCAAGGGTTCGGCGTTCAATATCCTGACGAAGGGTCGAAAATGTCCCTGGGTTTTATCACCTTCTACGGACACACATATAGGTACAGTCAGCAACAACAAGCGAGTCACTCTACTACTTTATACATTATCTATTGTTATGTGAAAATAACTCTGCCTGTCTGATATGCTTTCACGCTACGCTTTGGAAGAAAATAAGCTTGAAAACCAAGGGGTCGTGGGTTTTTTTGGACAGGGACCGAAGTTCCAACCAAACCCTATATGTATTTATATATTTTTTTTAGAAGTATTTTGGGACTTCAAATAAAATAAATACAGTTTTTTAGTAACTATATTAAATGCCTTTTTTCCTTTTGGTCCTAAAATACAATAAAAAAAAAAATATGGGTGGAAGTTGTGACTGTCTGCCGACTGCAGTCCTTGAACCGATTTTGATGAAATTTAGAACAAAATAAGCTAGAAGCCCAAGTAAGGACAATTATATAGGTTAATTTTTATCTGGCTTCCTTTTCATGTCCGCAATAATTTTTTTTATTATTCACTCGGACGAAGTCGCGGGCAAACGATAATTACCTGGCTATTTTGATACAGGCGTACAGTAGTACTGGAAAACGCAGCATTGGAAGGCCTCCCACAAGGTGGACCGATGACCTGGTGAGGGTCGCGGGAATCCGATGGATGGGAAACGCACAGAGGACCTGTTATTATGGCAACATTTGGGGGAGCCCTATGTCCAACAGTGGATGTCTCTCGGCTGAAATGATGATGATGGTGGTACAGTAGAAAAGAAATACACAGATCAGCAATAATTTAGCCTTTAGACCATAGAGTTCATCTCATTTACTTTTATAGGACAAGGCAAGACGTTTAAATTCTAAATTACTCGGTAATAACTATTATTTCGCGAGACAAACTTGGCTAGAGATTGACATAGATTGAGAGGTTTGGAATGAGAAAGGGGAGGCCTTTTCCCACCAATGGAACACAAAATAGTCTAATAAATTAAAAAAAAAAAACTATAACTTACTTTTAATAGTTTCTTCTGACAGTTTACATTAAATTTACTTCTGTTCTGATTTATATAATACCTTAAAACCTCAATATCTGCCCCACGATAGGACCACGTCACTGAGCGTTGACATGACGTCAAAACAAAGGAATTGGAGGTGTGGCCTACTCAAGGCCTTCGACGCAAGAGAATCGAAACGAAACGGTCGTAACTTGGATCCCTTATCCAAGTTACGACCGTTTATATACCGGCTATATACCGTAAATTCAACCATACTTTTAAATACCTTTATTTTATTTTAAACCTTTAATTCTTAATATCTTAGATCAACTAAATGGTTGATCTACTTTTTTGGTAACTGTACTGTACCGGAGCAAAGTAATAATAACTTAGCTACGTAGAAGTTGGAACTTAGATTAGTAAAATTGTTTATTTTATGGAGCGTGAGACAGGAATTGTCACTAAAAAAGTTCTTTCCTATTGTGTGACTGTTTTTGTCACAAGGTAAAGAATTGTACATTGTTGCCTCATAGAAGAAAGAAAGAGGTTATATATATAAAAGGAATCAACTTGAAATGTTCCGGTTGAAGTAGCGGCGACTTTTGAGACCGGCCTATGTTCCACAAAGGACGTCATTTGACTGAAATTATCGTGATAATTAATTGGGTGGTCACGAAGTCGAGAAGAAAGAAGGAACAAGAAAGGAAAGAAAAGAAGGAAGGGAAGGGTGATCAGAAGGTTGCGTGTTCAAATCACGTCGGGGTCACCAGTTTGGAGGTAGGCGGAACAGAGTGTAAAGTTCCGCAAACCTCCGTTGAAAAGGGAGGATCCTCCGGCCAGACGGGTGTTATGTCTGGTGGGCTACAACCCGATTTCGGGCTGTTCTATATGTTCTAAACGCGCGGAGAACTTTAATTGCGCGATGCAGGATTAGTTCTTCTGTGACGCCATAGATGTCGCTACAAGAAGATAGGTCTTTTTAATGGTTTCCAGTCAATGCAAATTTGTCTAGCAATAGGTAGAAAGTAAAAAGAAACAATGAGTTTAAAATTGAAGGTGACAATGTTGGAGAACGAGGGAGGGATAGAACATAATTCATATTCCATTAATATTTTAGATTAACGATTATCCATCAGTGTAGACTTTGTTTCACAAGCAAAAACGAAAAACCTTGCATAATAATGTCAATCCAACAAAATTAAAGACAAACAAAACAAGAAGGAACTGTAGGAAACCAATCAAAAAGTCTTTCCTTTTGGAATTTACTTCGGTTTGTAATGTTGACGGATGCTCTTTGATATTTCAACTTTATTTTGTAACATGAGCAAGGCATTAGGGTGGCTTTAAGAAATACAAAGGTTGAACTTTGCCATGGGGACAAAGTTGAAAAAAAAGAAAAAATGCTGATGCAGAGTGCGTGTCGAGCTAAAGACTATAATATCCTACCACTTATATTATAAGTCGTTGTTGTTATTTGTTCTTATTTTTAAGGTATGCGCCATGTTTGACGTGAATAAACTCTTTTTCTTTATTTTCTTTGTTTATTCTTATATTCCATCATCATCATCTTCCTGCCCTTGTCCCGTGTTATTTGGGGTCGGCGCAACATGTTTTTTTCTTCCATTCTGCCCTTTCACTCGTCATGCTATCACTAACTTCCTTTTCTTTCATATCACTCTTCACACAACCCATCCATCTTTTCTTTGGTCCCCTCCTTATTCTTATATTCCAATATGATATGATATTTTTATTTTTTCCACGAGTAGCACTGCAACTGCTGAAAGCCAGAATCAACGGTGAAGAAGGAATAGAAAAGAGAGCGCCGAATAACGACAAGTCAATGAAGCGCGACGAGTCCTAGATAAATTATTTAACTGCTTTGGAGAAGATAGGATATTTTATTTGCATAAAACATGGCAAACAAGATGTTATTAAAAAAACATATTATATTGAACATGTTTTGCTCAAAACTAAAGAAGGCAAACATAACGAAGAACATAGAGAAGTAAGAAATAACATAGACGAAATAGAAGGTTTTGTAGAAATTATCATAAGTTAGAACTTATTAGAATAAACTTGACTGTTGACCAAAAAAGTTACATTTATGGGTATAATAATTAATATTATGTATACGGGCCATAAAATTTTACGTAGACATAAAATATTAAAGACAACACATAAGCTCACCATTTTATTAATATAAAACAGATTTTATTATGTGTACATAAATATAAGAGCAGTGGTGGCCGAGTGGTAACGGCCCCGACCTAAGAGTTGTAGGTTGCGGCTTCAAACCCAGCCAGGCGCATTACTTTGTGTAATTTATTTCATCACCACTGCTCTTAAAACGGTGAAGGAAAACATCGTAAGGAAACCGGCATGTCCTAGAACCAAATATTCGAAGACATGTGACATTCACCAAACCGAACTGGGCCCGCGTAGTGTATTACGGCAGTGAACATTAAAAAAGGCTGATTATGCTATTACGCCACATAATATATTTTACACAATTTCTAAAAAAGGAAGTAAAATATAGGAAAAGAATAAAAGTGAGTTAATGATGGGAAAAAAATATTAACTAAAAAGAATTATGAAATGACCTTGGGGATAACCTTTGAAATAATCAATATTGCTAACAGAAGCAGACACCAGCTAATTATAGCACAAAAGCACTGACTTGATAAAAATATTCTACCTAAATATATTTTGATACAACAAATTAATATCAACAACAAAAGTATTGTACCTCCTACGCTTTTACTTGCAAAGGAAGTTCTCACAATACACAAAAAAGTTAGCTCGCAAAAGAAGCAGTTTTGAAAATAAAAAGTCCAATAGGTACTTTCCATAAAGCCAGCGTCAACTGAAATCTAGACCAAAAATCAGCTTTAGCAATAAAATAAATAAATATAAAATATTATATATTCAGGTTTCGCATATTTAGTATTTATATGCGAAACCTGAATATATTTTGTTCAGAATCAGTAACTGAATCGATTCCAATATTTTTTACTGACACGAAGTACAACACAGGTCACGGCAGGTAACAGCGGGCATCAGGCGCCAGCGCATAGCTGGGTGCGGGAGCAAAACAATCCCTCAGTCGCCCGGATGGCCCGGTGACAATGTATTTGTGCGGACAACCAGGTAACATAACAAGCTTATAACTCTATGATTTTTTATGATACAGTTATGAAATTTTGTACATCGATTCTTTACATAAAAATACTAGACACGTGTTTCGGGTTTCGCAACCAAAACTAATGTTGTATACTAACTTTTTTAAAGGAGAAGCAACAGAACTCAGTCGACAAGACAAATGACTCCTCTAACATTGAAAACTTCGACGACAGTAATTGCCAACAAATTGTTAATGCTTTACAAATGGAAGCTTTCTTTTGTTGGTAGATTAACTTCCTCGTACCCTTTTTCAGCGATACTATAAGTAATATTGGTAAGAAATCTGATATGAAAGAACTTAAATAAGGAAAATTAGACTAGAGGGTTTAATTATTCATATTCATATATAACTTTATTCATAACATAAATTGTAGGTACACAGTAACAGGTTCCCTGGCTCCCAAACTATGCTTATTACCTGTGACTTGGGAGTCAGTTCCTCCAGAAATATTCACATAGGTATGCTTGGAAAAATTACATATGAATTACAAATGACTACACATTTTGTTGCAATCATACCAGTGTGGGTTTGCGTATGCATATCTGTGTGTGACGGTGTGTGTGTATGTGTGTGTGTATGATGAATGTGAGGGGAATGTAGTGAGGTTTAGATGTATGTAATTGTCATTGCTAAGTTGAGGTAGTTAATAGTTTTTCTGTTTCTTCATAACTTTAATTAGGTAATAGTCCCGTTCTCATCTCAAGTTCGATCGGTTCTACCAATGACCTTACCATGACGTGTTAAAATGTCAGTCATGCGATGCGAGCGATAAAGAGGGATGGAGCTATATAGCTCCATCTCTTTAACCACAAAAATCTTAATAATAAGCCAATAGAAGTCGCAATGTTACTGTGTTTGTTAAACGTACAAAATAAAGATTTATTATTATTATTATTAAGGACGCGTGACCTTGTTCGCCGCGCATGTGTCTCGTAGAACACAAGTGAGCTAAGTGTGAGTGAGCGTGCGATGTCATTCTCTGCTTTTGGCACACGTTTATTATTGGTTACAGGGGCCGCGCCTCCTAAGACCATGCATTTTAGAAAATATTGCGTAATGTCATCGCTAAAAGTTCAATTTTGGTGGGGTTGTAAGATCGTTAGAAAGATATACCGCGATCAAATAAACTGGAACTCACAGGGCAATTGAAGAGACACGACTGGGTGGGGCCCCATTAGGACTAGCTCCACCACTGCATAAAGTCTTCCAATAACATAACAATACGTAAAACACTAAGCATAGAAGTATGTTTAACCATAAACCAACCAACCAAATGCCATTAAAACCATCATAAATATTTATTACCAGCCAGACAAGAATAAAAAGCCAAAGTACTACATAGGTACAGCCAGCAAAACAAATGAGTGGTAGCATAAACAAAACTCCCTGTTTCACGAACCAGAGACTTTACAAACAGTTGACGCTTGACAAATAGCGTACTTGTCTATGGTATAGCAATGGCGGCTGGCGCGGTTTTGTAAGGGATTCCTTTTTTAAATGTTTTTTTTTTTTTAAACGGCGAAAGTATTGTGTGGTTTTGGATTTTTTCTTTGTGGATTTTTTTGGAAGGCTTCCTTTTTAATATTAGAATTACATTTGGCGTATTTTCTTTTTGTCTATACAAAATTGTGTAGCCTGCCATATATTATGAAAAAACTGGGCAAGTACGAGTCGGACGCGCGCACTGAAGATTCCAAACTTACAATTAAGTGAATAGTTCAATTCCCGAATGGAGTCTCGAAAAACATTTTTTTGACGTAAGTATCAACAAATTTACTGTTTTCAGATTTATTCCTATTCCTGTGCTATAAGAGCTTGCTTTATGCCAAATTTAACGATTCTGAGTCAACGGAAAGTACTAAGTATGAAATTTGATTCTGTTAAGAGTGTCGAAATACACGTTTTTTGCGACATAAACGGCTGTTTCTTTTTTTTTCGTTAATTTTGAAGTTTGTTTTTTTTCACAGTTTCAAGGGACCGCAGACCATTTTAATTTCAACTCGATACCTCCACGCGTTCCCTAGATAAAGTGTTTTGACAGAAACACAGTCGGACAACAAAGTGATCCTTTAAGGTATCCGTTTTTTTCCGTTGGCCAACCTTCAAGACGTAAAACTAATAAAAACTTTAGTAACAAAAACCTTTCAAATATACTAAGTATAACGAATGTCACACATAGTACTATGTCAAAGCCAAAACCAAGTTTTCAGAACCTTCCTAACCAAGAACTAAATGAAATACAGTTCTAAACCACACGGTTATTTCTTAGCATCCCACGGAACAAAGTTAAATCAACTGGGTCACGTGTAATAGTGACGTATGTATATGTACATATATACCGGACGCTCTCAGGATATCGATCTTAAGCCCACAGCCTCCGGGCATCCTTTATCGAGATCTTGCGAACAACTAGGGTTTGAAAAGAATGTCAAGAAGTGTTGATGTTAATTGGTGGCGGGGTTTACTTGTATCTTGACGACGATCTCTTAAAGACAAAGAGTTATCTGTATACGTATTTGTTTCACCTATGAAATTGCTGTGATTTTTAACGGGTTACTTTGAGCTGTGGTATCTTTGAATTGATTTGGAATAATAAGTTCAAATAAACTTTATATTAAAGGTACTCGAGAACGTAAAGCACGCAATGAATACTGTTGAATTGACAAACTGAAAACTAGCTACTATAACCCATTTCTTACGCCGCGCCTTGTCAAAACACCCTTGTCACAAAATCATGATTAGGTTCAGGGTATAATTTTGTTCAAGAAGATAGTAATTTACATACATATTTGAAGCTATTTTAATAAAATTTAAATACATCGGTCATGTCATAGCATTTTCATTATGCACCCCAAAAGGAACTGACTGACAAGGTACGTCAACCGAATTTTAATAGAGGGTAGTTTTGATTTAAAATTTGGTAAGGAAAATGTTGTGATTTTTTTTTTGACAGAATACAAACTTTTAAACCTGTGTTAAGACATTTAATAAAAAATTATATTATAATTCCCTGAGATAATTATTTCTTTCCTAAGATAATTATTGTGTAATTTATTTGTAATAATTTGTTGACTATAATAAAATATCTTTCTAAATTCTGTATATGACATGTAAGAATATTCTCCCGCTCTAGGAGGAGCCAGTGGCAGCGTCAGACTTTTACTGTCTAAAACGGGGCTGTGTTGTTTCAGTTGCCTTTTGGGTTCCAGGGTTTTTTTTTTAAGGTGGGAAAATCATCTAATGACAAATCCCGCTCTTGGGTGGAGCGAGAGATAGTGTCAGACTTTTACTGACTAAAAACCCACTCCTGTTTCCTCTTTGCCTTCATCCCGGGGCCCCGGGCTTCGCTTTCACACTACCCGTGGCCACAGTAGGCTTCGACCCTGCAGGGCCCCTACGATTTGCTGACATCACCCTGAGGCGCGCGTGGAACAATACGCGCCGTCGACGGCTTGGGCTCGGTCCGGACAGTTACCGGACGGTCGGACGGCGAGCCACCCATTGCTCGCCGTCCGCAAGCCTGCGCCTACGGTGGCCGGAAATCGGGATCGGAATCCCGGCGGCGGTTGGGGCGTGAGGACCGTTGCTGTTGCCTCACGCGATCGCCTGCCGCCTCCTTTGCTAGCATTACTGCTTCGCAGAAGGAGGCGACCGCCTGCCACTCCTCCTCACTCCGGACATTGGCCTGTACCAATGCCCGGCGCGAGAGATCACTGCCGCCGATTGCCCCCACGAGGTCATGGCGTTGCTCTGCCCAAGCGGGGCACACCTCCACCGTATGCTCCACCGTGTCCTCCGGGCGTTTCACACAGTGGCGACACCCGGGCGTGTCTTCCGCACGAATTCGGTGCAGAACCCTTCCGAACTTACCATGTCCGGTGAAGACCTGCGTCATGCGGTAGGTAAGGACGCCATGTGGTCTTTCCAGCCATTCCTCAAAGAGGGTTACCGCCATAATTGTGGCGTGTCCATGGGTTCCAGGGTTGCGATGACTTCCGAACAATTTTGATTCTAGAGGTGTTCAAATACATCATTAATTTTTAGTTAGTACAAATACTTAAAGGGCTTTTTAGAAAAGGCCTCGTTATTATTTAAGTAAGTCTCAATAAATAATATTCACAAACAGCAAAGTTATTAGAGTGTGTTGATATCCCAAAATGTCACTTTATTATTTAATTTTAATTATGGAATTAATTAATAAAGGATTAATTTATTAATTAATTCCATAATTAATAGAAATAATTTATGGAAATATTATACAAGCTATTGATGAATGAAAAACAATAGAAAAACCACTGCGTGTAGTATTTTCTAGTAGCAATTGTTATGAATAATATAATTGTTTATATTATGAATTTACCAATTATGACAAATTTTCTTGGTTAATTTTGGGATTTAATTTTTTTTACTTTTGACTACATAAATATTTTTGTATTAATAAAAAAAGGGGTTAACTCCAAAACATTAACTCTTAAATTAATTTCACCATAATTATTCATCCTTATTATTACATCTGGGAGTGGAATTCCCTGCCGGAGTCTGTGTTCCCTGATGGCTACAACCTAGGGGTCTTTAAGTCAAGAGTGAATAGGTTACTTCTAGGCAAGCTCCATCTTCGGCCACATCATCGCTTACCATCAGGTGAGATAGTGGTCAAACGCGAGCCTACCAATAATAATAAAAAAAAAAACATCTCGTTGTATCTAACAAACGTGTTGCTAATAAACGCTTTATGGTATTGTGGTGTTATAAGTAATCAAATGCTTGATGGTTTCAGTAAATTGTATGATTTCTATTGCAGTCGTAGAGAGCGAGTGAAGTTAATGTTGGAATCTACATGAAAAAACTCGCAAGACTTTCATCACACTTGACACTAATATTACAACGGTGAAAGTTTATGAGTGTTATTGTATGTTTGTTATTTCTCCACGTTCAAACCGTTGCCGTTGAACGGATTTGGATTTGGACACACGGGTTACACCTGGACCTGCACATAGCCCATAGGATACTTTTTACCCGGGAGTATGTTGCCTTAGGAAACTTTTCTATCATGTAGGTGAAGCCGCTGGCAGCAGCTTGTTTTAAATATGATTCTCAAATCACGACCACGCCTACAGAATTTTGTATGAAAAAAAGCTCTGCGAAACAGGCATTAATTAGGAAATTAAAAAGGCCAATGCAAATTATTAGTATGATTTACTTTTTTTTATATGTTAGAGGCCAATACGAGGAATCAATAGCAAAAAGAACCAGGTCTTTAAACCGTTACCGAACGAAGATACGTATTGCTAGTATACGCATTGCTAGTATATTTTTGTCAAGCGTTACCTATTTTCGTTATATTATAATGAAATGGAAATATAATACGTAATATTTTGAAGTTTTCATTGATAAAATAGATTAAATTGGTGGTAATAACTGTTATAATTTTTTCAAACTCGCAGTTTTTAATCACTAAAACTAGTAAAAAATATAAGTGAAAAACGAATCTAAAAAATACGCATAGTGATTGACACTATTTAATTCGTAGTCACCATAAAAACCGAAACTAAAACTATATTTAACAATGGGAAACTTAAAATATCAGACAAACAGTAATTTTATTTAAGAAAAATATCGTCTGATAACAAACTATAGCAATATACTAAATAGTCTCTAACTTCATTTAGTTACGGTTGGTAGACATAATTCTTTGTGTCATACTTATTGGTATCAAAAATTAGCCAATCATCGAGCATACTAGCAGCAACTGAGAAATCATTACAGCCCAGAATTTGCCGAAATAGCTGTTGTAACAAGTCTCCTAACAAAACCTTACGCGTAATACCCCCGCTTTCATGTTGGGTATTGGGTTAATATTTTTTTTTTTGCAAGAAACGGACTAAAATCCGAGAAAACTGGGTAGAAAGATGTGCGTAAGCCCTACAGGTGGTGGTAGGACAGTTTATATAAAAATTCAAGCAAATTTAGTGGACTGTATTACAATTAATAAGAATAAAAACGTTTGTTTGTGCTAAAATATGGCGAAATCCTACACAATAATATTGAAAAGTTGGTTTAATAAAAAAAACATAGACTATTATATTTTTTTTTAAATGCCTTTTCAATAATTTCACGTAAAATTAGACGGCAAGGGGGTGAACTAAATCTTACGACGTTTTACTTGCGGGGAGACGGGGCAAAACATCCTAATTTTGTCTCACTTAGGTAATTAATGAAGGCCCCCAATGTAGACACAATGTATATTTTAATTCAGAAAACATCACAAATAATAACAACTTTGCTCTAATACTCAACAATAACAATAAAACATCGGACGCATTACAAAAGAAAACTTTGCCATTGTGTTACAATCGAGGACAATGCGACATATATCATCCCTTGATGACGTCACGGGGCGGGCAGCGAAGTAAAAGTAGAGCACAAGGCATATTGACACTTATTGCCATAATATTTGATGAAAATAGAAATGATATTGGTGTCACAGGTGATATGTTCAGACAGCGTAATCGATACAGAAGATTAAGGTTAGGCCTACTAGACGCGTCTTCATCATTATACACTCTTTTTTTTCGGTGGGACAATCCTCCAATGATATCCCCCGCCCTTGAGCGGAGATGCGAGAGATAGTATCAGACTTTTACTGACTAAAAACCCACTCCTGTTCCTTCGTTGCCTTTCATACCAGGGCTAAGTTTTCTTTTCAGAAGCAGACCCTTGGCCCCATTAGGCTTCGACCCTGCTGGGCCCCTACGGTTGCTGACATCTCCTTGAGGCGCGCGTGGAACACTACGCGTTGTCGACGATTTGGGCTCAGTCCGGACGGTTACCGGACGATTGCCTCGCGTGCGGCCACCTCCTTTGCTAACATTACTACTTCGCAGAAGGAGGCGACCGAGGCGACCGCCTGTTACTTCTTACACTACAGAATATTTGTAAGGCTTTTATGTCATGTTCCATCAAGAATATTGAAAACTGACCCTTTAATTTAAAACTTCGTTTGAAATTGTCTAAATGCTATTTTTTTTTTTCTTATCGCTTACCGTACATGCTACAATTAATACCGCGTCAATACGTGTCGAAGATCTGCGGGATTTTGATCTTCATGATCAAATACAGTCACAGACTTAAATAAAGTAAATTTTTATTTTGAATATAATTATTTTTCTGATAATACAGAAACTGTGAAATTGGAATCAAGGAAAGTTTTTTTTTATAACACACGTACTCAAAAACCAGCTTTTTCTCTACCCTCCTATACCTTAAGCTTGCAATGTTGTGTATTTTGTCACTAGTTCGGAAATTAATCGCCAGCTCCCGCCACGATTAATTACGTTGGTTTGGTCACGCGTCTGCCCCCACTAGTTGCCAGGCAGCCCCACCAAGGCGCACGAAAAACAATTGTTAAGTATTATGTTCAACAAGTTTTACATAATATTTTCGAATGTGTTAAAAAACGTCATTACATATAAGTACGTAGACAATTGTCATTGCAGTTTCTCGCCTCCAAAACGACCTCGCATTCGCGGCTTTGACTTCATCATCAACATTTCAATCATGATTAAAAGCTAAATTATATCGCAAAATCAATATTCACAGCCCAAGACTGATACCCAGTCGAATGAACGGACTCACCCCATTTCACTTTGGACATAAATCCGCCATAACTAAACAATAGTACACTTATCTAAGGGGATAAAGTCCTGACGGCTAATCTGATATACAGACTGTCTAACCAAAATGAGAGAATAGCACTAATATTTTTATATGCGAAACTTCGTATGTATGTGAGTGATATTTATACATATGTATACATATTTTATGTATGTTATTTTGACTCGCCTGTTGGTCTAGTGGCTCTGAATGCTATGCCGGAGATCGCGGGTGCGATCCCACCTAAGACAAATGTTTGTGTGATGATCAAGATCTGGGTGTAATTTATCTATAATATGTATGTATTTAGAAATATATAAGTATATTTATCAGTTGTCTAGTGCTCATAGCAAAAGCTGTGCTTAGTTTGGGACTAGATGACGTTCTGTGATCAGAGGCGCAGAGTGGACAAATTTAGACGTGGGCGAAGGCATATCAGGGAGGCCCTTTCAGACAACGACTGTTGCAACCCAGTGTTCGACCACATCGTCGCTTACCATCGGGTACACTCGTATTTAAAAAGGCCTCGCGGCCACTTCGCCCACGCCTAGCTACGCTACTATCTGTGATTGTCGTGGAATATTATTATTACGCTCAAACAGTGATCGGATTTGTATGAGATTTGGCACACAGATAGACCATTCCTTGGAATAGGATGTAGAATACTTTTTACCCCGCGATTCTGTTCTCTTTGGATAATTTTCTAGAAGCCAATTACTTACTAATAAAGGTACCTCAATTATGGTAGAAATAAATAGAGTTATTTTTATGAAAAACTGGCAAACTAGTTTAAGTATGAAACTTCAGGCGGATGGGTACCTCGTCCGCCATATTGAATTTTACGTGACGTCATCGAGTCTGTGACAGAGTCGGGATTAAGTGTAATCCAATGACACTGCCTTTGATTAAATCTGTGTATTCTGTATAATCTGCCAGACGGGATTCCGGTCACAGTGGTAGCCAATCTCAACGAAGACTAGCCATTGGGGTGGAAGATGGGTATTTTCTATACATCATTTATACATTTAAATAAAATTGATGTGTCTGTTTGTAATATTTAAATTATAGGTATCTATATAAAGTATAAATGTGATAGCTTCGACATCTATGCAATTGTTGTCGGTCTATCTGTTTGTCCCGGCTAATCTCCGAAACGGCTGAACCGATTTTGACAGGACTTTCACTGGTAGATAGTTGATGTTACAAGGTTAACTTCATTTTAGATAAATTATTATTCCGCAAAAAAAAACCTCTTGAAATTGTGACCAAATGGCATTGTGCTATTTTACGAATCTGACGCGGAAAAATGGCGGGCACTAACCAGTAATACATATGTGTGTATTCTCCGTTCCCTCACTGTTGTAGTCCGATGGGACGACAATAAGACTCGAGCAGAGAAATGTCGAGGGGCTGTTTAAGGCGTATAGTCCCTTGAACATCTGGCCGGAGATAAATGCACAGATACTCCGTACTGCAGCCTGCGCCCACTTAAAGGTCCGCTGACCTTTAAAACCATTTTTTTTTTTACGAAATTTTGATTGATTTTTGTCTCAATGCAACATAGGTACAATAAATAGAATTTATTTTATATCAGACACAAAAAAGACCCATGACAGTGTTGGTAACGTGCGGGAAGTTGCACGGTATCTTCTCGTCCAATATACCACAGTGTCTCAAGACGAGTCAGCCAGAAGCCAGTGCGTGTTGCCAGTGAAGACATATGGCTCCGAAACGTGGTCGCTTACAATGGGCCTCATAAGAAGACTTAAAGTCACACAATGGGCAATCGAAAGGGCTGTGCTCAGAGTTTCCTTGCGTGATCACATCAGAAATGAAGTTATCCACAGGAGAACCAAGGTTACCGAAATAGTTCGAAGAATCGCCAAACTTAAGTGGCAATGGGCACATTGCACGCAGAAAAGATGGTCGATAGGGACGAAAGGTTCTGGAGTGGCACCACGTACCGGAAGACGTAGCGTTGGAAAGCGTCTCACATGGTGAACCGATGACCTGATGAGGGTCGTGGGAATCCGATGGATGCGAGACGCACAGACAAGCGCAAGCGTCGCTACAACGGCCGATGTCGTTGTGGCGACGCTTGGGGGAGGACTATGTCCAACTGTGGACGTCTTTCAGCTGAAATGATGATGATGATGAATGATGAATAAAAAAATAAACTCACTGAGAAACTTTGTACCTACAAGTACCAATGAAGCAAAAAGTATTAGTCAGAAAACATACATAAATGTAAATTATGAGAAAGATGTATAAAAATATAAATATCCCAAGTACACTGACTCTTGTACGATCTTAAAACCGATAACTCATTCCCCCTCCGTTATTACCAAGATTGCGTTCCTAAATAACAGGGCTGCCAACATCTAGTTACAAGGGAAAACTCTATGGTTTATGCATGAGGAGTGCGGTTTTTTCGAGAGTTTCTTTTTTTAAATTGACTTTTATTGTTATAGCATGTAAGTAAGGGTCGCCGCACACGGGCCACCGGTTACTACCAGCTTATTTCCTGTAGGTTTAGGCCACCACACGCTACAAATCGCTGCTGCTTGCTTCTTGTGGCCCGAACTGACCACTAAACGCCGTCACACGCCACTCGCACATTTAAACCTTCTTCATCAGAATCCATAATAATATTGCACGTTCGGGTTAAAAAAAAGTAGCAGTCACTGGCCACAAGTGGCTCTCGCGCCGTTCAGCTTCCTATGTGGTCGCTTCTAGCTTCTTGTCACGGCATTTATGGCTGTGGCATGTTGCCCATGTGCGGCGACACTTAGTGTCTCAAGGTTGCATTAGAAAAGCTTGTACGAGTGAAAAATTTATGGCTGTGTGTATAGGGCAACACGGATGTCAGTCTAACCATAAGCTTCATCCAAGTATCGCCACAATGAAAGGTCCTATGCGTCTCGCATCCATCGAATTCGTGCGATCATGGGACCCTTACAAAGTGATGACTTTGTAAGGTCCACAAGGTGGACCGATGGGTCCACCTTGTGGAAGACCTTATAGCACCTTTCGACTTACGAGCAAAGTGCCCTGCCTGGCATATAAGTTGGGTGATTCTTCTGGCTCTGACAGTAACCTTGGTTCTCCTGCGGATGTCATCTTTTCTGATTCGATCACATAAAAAAACTCCGAGTATAGTCCTCTCCATTGCCCACTGGGTGGCCTTAAGCCTGCTCATGAGGCCCATTGTGATATGTATAGTATGTTTATGTAGACAACTTTCAATTATATTAGTACACAATTCCAATTGGTCGATTCCTGTGGAGAAGAAACGGCAATAAACTCCACGGTTACTCTTTGAACCAAATTTTTGTTTTTTTAATTACACTATTGATAGATATGAGAAGTGGACAGTGTAGACCAGTATACATACCATAAGTACAATAAAAAGTCTATATGATCCAGTCGTTTCTAGAAATGACTCATGTCTCCATAATATTGTAATTAAAGTAATGTGGTAAATAAAGTGCTATTAAGGCTTTTAGGTCAAGCCCGATATTTGCCTAATTAATTGCCTAGATCGCTCCCAATATTTTCCTAGCTAATTGCCTAATTCTACATTTTCACTCGAGCAAAATTCAACCTATAATTAGTAGAGGTAAGTTACCTAATTACTGTCTAAGCTATCATTTAACTCTGTTTAGAGAACTTAAGTTTGATTGTACATCTTTAAGTAACTTTTAAGAGAGAAGCCTTTTGAACCAATTAGCAGATTCTCCATCTTAAATGGTATCAAGCTCGCAAACTTCGAGAAAACTTGTATACAGTCCGTAATTTATCTTCGAGTTAATGATTGGTTCCATAATTGAACGAAGATTGAAATATCAACAAACTTTAACGTTTAAAACGATCTGCCCCCCTAGCCAAGTTACAATCGTATCGTTCACGCCAAACGCTTCGAGTAGGCCGCGCCTCCAATTCCTTTGCTCGGACCACGTGACTGAGCGTTGAGATGACGTCAGAACAAAGGAATGAGAGGCGTGGCCTACTCGAAGCGTTCAGAGCGAACGCTACGATTGTAACTTGGCTAGGGGGGCTGGCCAGTTTTGCTTGGACATTTCATGAAGTGATCGATTTCTGAAATCTGGCCACGACATGTACATAGATGGTGTTGAAAATTGTCATAGATCAATATGGACTCTGTCGGGCACAACAAAATTAGGAAAGAGGAAGAGGGCTAAGTACCAATTCGTGGAATTCAATAGTATTGTAGATCAATGTGATGCGTTTAATTAGGTGCATATATTTTATGTATGTGTATAGTCAGTATAACACATACAAACTCACTTGAACAAGTTTTCAATGAAAATATATTTTTTAATAGCAAGCTTATAAAGCGCGGTTTATAATTATATAATTAATACACATCACTGCTCGGGAGTTAGGGCCTTAACGTAAAGTAGGCGGCTAAATATGGCCGTTAACGCGCGTTTTAATTAAATGAATGTTAAATATGAACTCATAACCGGGCGTCATCAAGGTGTTGTCAAGGTTCGACGCGTTAACGATCTGTCGGCATGATATTAATCGCTAATTAGATTGTTTTGACTAAACACAAGATCAATTTAGGGTTTTTGTGTTAGGATTGATATTTTTACAAGCTTTTATTTAGTTTCACCTGTCCCGATGTTTGTCTGTAATCAAATCTTGCAAATTAAATTTGATCCACTTCCCGGATACCGATTGAGCCGAAATTTTGCATGCATGTGTAAATAAGATGACAATGCAAAAATAACATGGAGCTGATCTGATGACGAAACTGGATGGTGGCCATAGGAACTCGGATAGCCCTATCGTGTTTGAGCTTTTTGGAATGGTCTTGATGAATATTAATTATACAGGTATATACTGAGCTATAAAAGCTTGTTATAAAAAAATGATTTTCATTAAAAACTTTTCTAGGACTACATAAGTGTAAGTGTGTAGTGCAAACACAATTTCAGAGAGATAAGAAGAAGAGAGACACCACCACACACCACTACCACCACACCACCACCGATCACCACCAAGCAATGGTTGACACCATTATATTGACATTCGCTACGACAGATGAACTACAACACTTTCATTTCAACCAAAAGACGTCCACTGTTGGACATAGGCCTCCTTCAAATGTCACCACAACAACCAGTCCTGTGCGTCTCGCATTTATCGGAATCCCGCGACCCTCACCAGGTCATCGGTCCATCTTGTGAGAGGCCTTCCAACACTGAGTCTTCCAGTACGTGATCGCCATCCCAGAACCTTTCGGCCCCATCAACAATGAGAACTACAGTCACTCCGTAATTGGAGCCTCAGGAAAATGTCAAGACTATTTTGATGATATAAGCAACAATAGGTACCTATGCTATGGTGGCAACAATAGGAACGAAATGCTATGCTATGCTCGCAACAATAGGTACGAAATGAAACGGTTTAAGGATTTCCAAACCTTTAAAAAAAAGTAGAACGGTGAAAGCAACCATTTCCTGGTTACATAAGAGTACCTACAATACCGACACCAACCTATGTGATGATAACATCAAACTTCTTTCGCTCTAGGGTGGATCGAGAGGGCAGACTTTAGGGTCAGACTTTTACTGACTAAAACCACACCTGTGTCCTTTGCGTTCTAGAATCTCAATTTCACTTTTAAAAATCCCCTGTGGACATCGGCCTTACTTATAGGCCTTTACGATTTTGCTGTCATCTCTTTGAGGAACGAATGGAACACTAAGCGCCTTCAACGACTCGGGCTCGATCCTTACCGGACAATCAGATAGCGAGCTACCTATTGCTCGTCGTCCACAGACCCGCGCTTACGGTGGCCGCGAATCGCCCTGCGACTCCCAAATCACTAGATATATAGCCGTTGTACCTACTTTCCTACCACAACCAGTAGAGATTAAAAAATCTCTTCAAAGCCATACAACTGTCTGCCTCTCTCTACACAACAACAACTTCATGCAGTTTTATATCCAATCAAATCCCTTCTAGCAGTAAAGTATTGTATATAAGTACTTTACTGAAGCCATACTCGCGCGGGGCTACCGATGGAGTCAAGGCCGAGCTTAATGGCTTGACAAATTGTTTCAACGCACACGCCGCACCCCTAATCAGGTTACAGTACCTTCAGGACCAGATTTATTACGGGCTATTATTATTTTATCGGTAAATTGTTGTGCTTGTTTAGCTGGCACGAGAATTTGGTGCAGGGAAATTGTGGAGGTCTGAAACCGTAACCGAAAGTATCGTATGTACAAAATAAAAAAATATCCGCAAAAGTTTCGATTAGTTTTGGATAAAGGCGTAGTCTAAATGATAAGTTCCGACAGGTTTTTTGTGCCCGAAGAATCACCAAATTTAAGTAGCAGTGGGCAGGACATATGCTCGCCGAACAGATGGTCGAAGGGGCCGAAAGGCGCTGGAGTGGTACCCGCGCACTGGAAGACGCAGCGTTGGAATGCCCCCCTATAAGGTGAACCGATGACGTGGTTAGAGTCGCGGGAATGCGTTGGTGCGAGACGCAGAAGACCGTACGCTGTGGTGACTCTTGGGAGGCCTATGTCCAACAGTGGACATCTTTCGGCTTACCAGTGGAAAGTGGGAAATAATTTTATATCCGTAACCGTATCCGAAACCGATATAATATTATTCCAAGTCCAATCTTCAAATCCTTGAGCACAGGCGTAAGGTAGCCAGCTTTTCGGTGTTTTACATTTACAGCCATTTTGAAGAGTGTGCGCGGGAATTGCATGACTTGATTCCGCCATCTCATTTCTACCATCGAACAACCGCCTCCCATTTCTTTTGTTCTGACGTCATCCCAACGCTCAGTCACGTGGTCAGAACAAAGGAATAAGAGGCGTGGCCGACTCGAGGCTATCAACGAAAAGAGAATCGAAACCAAACGGTTGCAAATTGGGTAGGGGAGTTGATTTAGTGATCGACGAACGAAACGACGACAAACAAACATTCACTAACCTCTTGTATTTCTATAGTTGCCGTACACGACGTACAACCCAGCTCCCGGAACCGCTACCACTAGGCTACTACTCTTTTCTCTTATTCAAACTATGTCAAATGGAAACGTCGGTTTAGGAATTCAGTTCATATTTCAAGTCAGTTTCATGGAACTCGACACTATCGCCATGACAACGGAGAAAAACCGTCGATTTGAAAGAAAAAGAAAAGAAAGAAAAACTGTTTATTCGCGCGAAATGGCGCAATCTTAAAACTAGCAAACAAACATTATCAATTAATAGGGAAGATATGCGTCACATCCGCGCAAAACGGCCGAACGCTCAGCATAAAGCTGTGGCCTCACGCATTATGCGATGAACTCACAGCGCTGGTTTTCAGCGTGGGCCGGTGGTGGTGTCGACATAAAGACGCCCAGCTTTGGTAATGTTAGAAAATAACAAGCTATATCTGTCAATATTACCGGGAAGAGGTGGCGAGACGACCTAGACGCCTACACGCGATGGCTAGTTTGAGGTGGTTCTAGAAAAGATACCTGGAGGGAATTCGGGGATACCTTAACAAAAAAAGTTATAATTGAATGATTCGAGGTAAAGCGACTGCTTGAGTCGTCAGGTGGCAAATCATCCAATGACATCTCCCGCCCTTGGGCAGGGCGGGAAAACGTGTCAGACTTTTACTGACTAAAACCCACTCCTAGTTCCTTCGTTACCTTTCATTCCAGGGCCGGGTTTTCCTTTTAGGGCCATAGGTTGGCCCCAGTAGGCTTCGACCCTGCTGGGGCCCTACGGTTTGCTAACATCTCCTTGAGGCACGAGTGGAACACTACGCGCCGTCGACTTGGGTTCGGTCCAGACGGTTACCGGCTGGTCGGGCCGCGAACTACCCATTGCTCGCCGTCCGCAAGCCCACGTCTACGGTGACTGGAAATCGGGGTCGGGATCCCGGCGGCTGGGGCGTGAGGGCTATTACTTCGCGCGTGCGGCCGCCTCCTTTGCTAGCATTACTGCTTCGCAGAAGGAGGCGACCGCCTGTCACTCCTCCTCGCTTCGGACAATGGCCTGTACTAAGGCCCGGCTTTTTTTAAGGTTGAAATTCAACTAATGACTTCTCCAGCTCTAGGGCGAAGCGGGGAGGGCGTGTCAGCCTTTTACTAACTAAAATCACACCTATGTTCAGTCCCTGCGTTCTAGGGACCATGGGTTTCCCTTTCAGACAATCATCATTAAATAGGAAATGGATTAATGACTTGGAATAAAAGCTAGGTAATTCGACACCAAATTTACCTGCGTTTATTAAGACTGAAAGCGGTCCCGGCATATTTAGGCAAAAGGCCAGTTATTGATTGTCTAGGAATTATGATACAAGTGGAGAACATTTGTCATGGCGACCGAAGCTGCATTCGCCCGAACTGCAGGCGAGGATGTTATGGAGCGGAGTGCTGCAGTGACAAATTTTTAGCCACATTTTTCAATACAATTACGAAGAAATAATTAAACGGGAGCTGCTTGGCAACCAGCCTCATACAATACATGTAATAAATTGTAGCGGGGGCTCAATCGGTCCCAAAATACTACTCCACAAAAAAAATTATAGGTGGATATGGGACCGCGGTCCCGGTCAGCTAGGTGTGGGCGAAGTGTGCCCTCGCCCATGGCCTCACACCCAAAGGGACCTTGCACAAGCGAGGGCTCCTTAAGAACGAGGGTTTTTTTTATAATTGATAGGCGTTTGACCACTATTTCACCTGATGGTAAGCGACGATGTGGTCGAACACTGGGTTGCGACAGTCGCTGTCTCGTTTTCAAATTTATGAAAGAATAAGGCCTCGCTGATGTGCCTTCGCCCACGTCTAAATTAGTCCACGCTACGCGCCTGATCCCGGTCCAAAGAGCCCCCAACCCTAAATGACAAAGAATGCTTACTTGCAAAGTGTTAAGGGTTAAGTAGGTACTTAACCTAAGACGCACTGGGCATCGTTACTCAAAAGAATTTTCTTCAAGTCTTTCCTCGAGAAAATGTTTTTAAAATGGTTCCCAAATTAATTTAGCTAAGCTTTGGCTTCAGACAATAGAATCCTTCAAAATTAAAAACTGTTTAACCGCCGTTATTACTTTTATTACATTTCTCTTAATTTTATATTTTGAAAAAAAAATAGACCTGGCTGCGGGATTGTTTGAGAGAGTTACCGTGGCCCTGGAACATAAAGGGCAACTGAAGTACACTACAACAACAAATATGTTTTAGTCAGTAAGTCTGGCTCCCTCACGCTCCACCTAGATCGGGAGGAAGTATTTAATGACAATTCACCCAAAAAAAAGGCCATCACACGCATCTTAACAAGATGGCTACTTTAAGTTAAGAGTGAATAGGTTGCTTCTAGGTAAGCGCCCTCCATCGTCGACCGCATCGTCGCTTTCTATCAGGTGAGATAGCGGTCAAGCGCGAACCTTTCAAGAATAAAACAAAAAAGATGAGGCGAGTATCTTTATATTATATTTAATTCTTCTGTACGTGTGTTTGTCACCTAACTCCTCCTAAACAGCTTGACCGATTTTAATGAAATTTTGTGTAGGTATATATTATACTGAGTCTCTGAATGGTTTAAAAATAATTGGACCCAGTAGGTGCCACTGCAATCGGGTTCCCTTTTTCTGACGTAAAGCCAGTTTTCAGACAGTGCAACGTCTGTTGGGACCGCTAGTGTACCTAATGTAGTGTAATAATGAATTCAGAATTCAAGATATATCAAATTCTAGAACATACAACTCTTTGCCGTACAAGACAAAGTCTAAAATCTATTGCCCCCATATTTACGTAAAGTAAGAAAGAGGTAATTACATGACGGTTGACAGGAGAGAATGGAAGATGAAAGCGTGTTCTGCCGACCCCGAAAATAATGAACGTAGCACAATCAATCTTATAATGGTCCCACTGCTGGGAGTCATGCCTTCTCTCTAAGAAATGAGAGAAGAATGAGATAATGGCCTGTTGAGAGACACACAATGTTAGTTAGGTATTTAATTTTCTTATTTTTTTTATCTTAAGTGTTTACATGTTGTTTCTACATTGTGTGTATCTGAGTAGGTACGTGTGCCAAATAAAATATTTTTATTTCTTTCTTTCTTTCTGTAATACATCATGCGGGCCCAAGGTAGGTTGATAATGATTTTAACTAAGTCTATTCCTCAAAACAAGCTTAGAATTATTTTATTAGCCAAGTTTGATAAATTAGGAAAGTGTCTTTGTAAATGGCCAATAACCATTTTGTTCTCAATTTGTTAGTTTAAAGTTGCCATAGAATTGATCACTTCATGATATGGCCAACTAAAACTGGCCAGATCGTTTAAACGCTAACATTTGATGATATGTCAATCCTCGTTTGGCGATATCATTGATGTAGGATTTCAATGACAATAAAAGGTCTAAAGAAAGTAGGCCAAACGAGGATTGATATAACTTAAAATTTTAACGTTTAAAACGATCTGCCCAGTTTTACTTGGCCATTTCATGAAATGATCAATTTCTAAGATCTGGCCACGACATATATATTAGATGGCGATAGATAGATAACCTTGAGTGTGAGTTAACTGAATAAAAAACATAATAGACTTTTAAAATGTTAATAACAGAAATATTAATAAATTAAATTACTCTTTATTTAAATTGGGTAAAATAAATCTGGTACCTATCTAAGATAACGATCTTAGAATAAAATTAAAAAAAACAGCTTCAATTTCACGAAAATGCAGCTTTAATTTCATGAAATTTAAGCTGCCATGTATGAGTTTTGCCATCAATTTCATGAAATTGAAGTTGCCATTTTAGTTTTTAAAAACAATACAGCTTCTCCGTTGGTATAAATGGCAAATAGGTAAGTAATTAAAACAAAATTATGTTCAGCTAAACAATAAACAATTGAATATTTTAAACAGCTGCTTGAAAGATGCTTTACTTTGATTTGCCACATTATGTGTAAAAATCGAATAACAAAGGAATTTTAAATAAATATCGATTATCGAAAATTTTAGTAGCCACAAAATAAAAAGTAAAATAAATTCACGAATGTATTTAACACCCATGAATTTATTTTACGCCGCTCAAAAAAAAGAACTGCAATTGAATTTCAAAAGCAGCTGAAAATATTCACACAAATTAGGAGAAGACGCGTTTTATAAGCTAAAAAGAAACTAAAATAGTGGACTGTTATATAACCCCCAGGTGGCCAAATTCTGGAGGCCAATGTCCTTGACACGACGCACTAAAGCCAGCGCCTGCCGCGACATTGCGGCAAAATTACACCGAGACAACTTACCTGGTTCGGCGTCGCTGTTTCCGTCGTCATGTCGACCTCCACCGTCGCCAAGCTACTCCTCTTCTTTCTTTTGTGACATGTACAACAGTCTACGAATGAGGACAGCGTAAAACTACCCTTGAATCAAACCGGCATCGCCGAAATATCGATTTTTCAACGTCCCACCACACGCGTATTAAATTGTCAGTTCAAAGTCCTCACTAGCATTCTCGCTCCAGAAAAGATTAAAAAAAAGAATTATAATTAAGATATCGATTGAGTTCTATATTCGAAATGAAATGCGCGGCTCGCGCTCCGCCATTTTCCTTCCGTATTCAAATTCCGTGATTGGACGCTTCACTGATGATTTTTTCGGAAAATGGTCTCTAATACTACGAAACACTAAGCGACAATTAAAGCTGAAACTATACACTGCTTTATAGATATAAATAGAAACGTTTAAAACCGTTAAAATAAATGTTTTTCGTACAAGTTGTTGCGTTTGGTTGTTCACCACGGGGGTGTACAAGAATTTTGCCGGTTCGAGCAAGTGAGTTGGGTGGGGTGGTACGATTCTACTGCGACTGCGCGGGGGAGTGTCTATGTGTGCGTGATTTGCGTGTATCATTACCACGCTAACGTGACCCCTGCCTCCCCCTCAGTTACGGGACAAGAGGATGTTATTAGGGGTATCGATTCTCGGTACTGGATGTCTAAGTAAACTAGTTTAGTTCTATGTATTAATACAATCGATATTGTAGACTCAGTTGGTAGGAAATATCAGACAGAGAGGGGCCTACAAAGCTTACTACAGAATCGCAAAGCAGACAATGGCGTTTATAGGCGAAAGGCTAAAAAAGGTGAAAAATAATTCAGATTATAGGCTTTGTCAGGTAAACTTGGACTTATACGAACAAAACGATACGATGAAGCATTTGCATTAAAACTGTTCTGATATGTCGCGCCGTCGTGTCTGAGATTTAATTATACTGTCTGCATTGACATATGAAACGCTTACTATATGATATCAGGGGATATGAACAGCGATATTGTCCTGTGTTAATCTTTTCCTTTATTGTTTTATTATAGATCCTGAGGAGACGAGAACAAACTCTTTTCTATACTATCCGGCCTATGACATTCATCCTTGTAATAAAACTGTCAATCAATCAATCAAGGATTGATTGACTGGCCTGTTGGTCTAGTAGTTAGTGGCCCTGACTGCTATGCCGGAGGTCGTGGGTTCGATTCCCACCCAGGACAAATGTTTGTGTGATGAGCACGATCATTTGTTCTGTGTCTGGGTGTAATTTATCTATAATATATATGTATTTAAAAATATATAAGTATGTTTATCAGTTGTCTAGTACTCATAACACAAGCTCTGCTTAGCTTGAGACTAGACGGCGTTGTGTGATAGTTGTGGAATATTATATATATAAAAGTATTTATTTCAAATAAAACTTTTACAGGCACTTTTTTTGAATTGTCAAGAAGTCAATCAGTCAGAAAAATGATGCTAATTGCACATTACAAAGCGTAGGTGCTCGGTGGAGAAGGATGTGCAAGAAACTCCATGGTTACTCATTTTACTTACATACTTTTTGTCGCTTCTGTCTAGTGAGAACAATGCATATAAATAGGTCTGGCTTAGCTGGTAAGTTGGATAGGCACGATTGAGAAAAGAGTACCTTTTTTGAGTTTTTTTTTCGGTGGGAAAATCATCTTATGACATCCCCTGCCATTGGGCGGGGCGGGAGATAGTGTCAGACTTTTACTGACTTGATTCGTTGCCTTCGTCCCAGGGCCCCGGGTTTCGTTTTTACACTACCCATGACCCCAGTAAGCTTCGACCCTGATTTGGGGCCCCCCTACGATTCCGGACGGTCGGACGGCGGGCTACCCATTGCTCGCCGTCCGCAAGCCCGCGCCTACGGTGACCGGAAATCGGGATCGGAATCCCGGCGGCGGTTGGGACGCGAGGACCGTTGCCTCACGCGATCAGCCGCCTCCTTTGCTAGCATTACTGCTTCGCAGAAGGAAGCGACCGCCTGCCACTCCTCCTCGCTCCGGACCATGGCCTGTACCAAGGCCCGACGCGAGAGATCGTCGCCGCCGATCGCCCCCACGAGGACACGGCGTTGCTCTGCCCAAGCGGGGCACACCTCCACCGTGTGCTCCACCGTGTCCTCCGGGCGGTCCACACAGTGGCGACACCCGGGCACCTTTTTTGAGTTGGGAAATCAGCAAATAACTTCTTCCGCTCTGGGTAGAGCGAGAGAGGGTGTTAGACTTTTACTGATTAAAACTTATCTGCGTTCCTTAATGGTCACGGTAACTCTTCCGATCAAACCTGCAGCCTAACGGGTAGCTTTACCTAAGCTTAATATTATTATTATATATGTTATTATATCTCAGAACCCTGGGGTTCTGGACCTTCGGAAGGCGTACGAGGAGTCGAAACCAACTCGCAGAGGCCCCTTAGAGGCTTTTAAAGGAACGTGGTACTTACCGCGATTATCCCTGTACACGCTATGCTAATGCATCCAAGGACAACCCCCGGTTGGTAGAAAACTGTTGCGACATATGGAATACTAAGATATGGTTTTTGGAGGCTATGGTTTTTGGAGTCTTAAGTGGACTGGTTACCAAGAACTATGTTAAGACTATAACCCCTGCCTGAACAATGTTATTATATATTATTATTGTTTATTATGTCTCGATATAGATTGCTAAAGTTTTTCTAACATCATCATCATCATCATCATCATTTCAGTCGATAGACGTCCACTGCTGGACATAGGCCTCCCCTAAATGTCGCCACAATGAACGGTCTAGTGCGTCTCGCATCCATCGGATTCCCGCAACCTTCACCAGGTCATCGGTCCACCTTGTAGGGGGCTTTCCAACACCATATAAAAGTATTTCTATAGTCTAGCTTTTTTAGGCTATCAAAATTGAAACCCTTTCTTATCATAAATCGCACGAAACCGTATAATTATGATTTATGATAAATTATATTTATTTTGCAAATAGGTTTTTTAAAAACACTTTTACACGTAATTTTTTTGTCAATTTAAACTAGATGAAGCCGGTGTTTTCCAAGCTGACTACCCTGAGAAGAAACACCGAAACAAACTCAGGGGTCAAAGTTTCTTTTGGAGTCCATACAGCAAACATGTAATGGTCAAATCATATGAGAAGCAGGCATATTGGAGTCCGAGATGGTCTTTCGAAGAAAGGACCACACAGTTCTGAGCGGACCTGTCCAGTCAGTGCAAGCATTTGTCAGTATTCGTGTAGATCAACTCAGAACTACTAAGAGCTCAACGACTTGAGAACAATATATTGGTTTCATACTATCTTTATCATTTCTTTTACAGTGGCGTAACTACAAAGGAATTGGAGTATTTTTAAGTTCAAGTATTTAATCTTTTTAAGTTACTCAGTAGGTATTTAAGTTTCTATATAATTGTTATCTCATTGTGTGTACCTGTGTGCCAAATAAACGTGTTTTCTTTCTTTCTTTCTTAAATTTTAGCTAAAAAATTGGAATATCCTATCATTCACCTTCATCCTATGATGGCCTCTTTGTCAATATGAGAAATTAAGATTGTGGATAATATGTATCAAATTTTTGCACACGTCGGGGCTCCTGTAGCCCGGGCGGCCTGTATTGGCACGGCTAATACGGCGGACACTACGCCCCTGCCTAAATACGTCTCTTGTAATTAAAACAAACTTTGCTTATCTGTTAGGATTAACCTCCTAAATTGTACCCCCTTTTTACAAACCACACATATAATAAATAAATAGTATAAAGCGTCTGACGACACACTTGGCCAAAATCTGCTGAAATGTATTAAATTGGCCCAAATAATAAATGGGAAAGGTCTGGATTTAGGATTATTCAGTTATTAAGCGTAAATTGTAACCTCGCTTTCGACGTGTATGTAAGGGTGGTATAATAGAATGTATTAAATGTATTTATTTATTTATTTTTGTAGGTACTGTGACAACTAAGTAGGTCGCACTTGTTATTAACTGGCATTTAAGGTTTAAGTTATAAAAAGTTTAGTGAAAATTGATGTCAATCAATAGAATAGACTAATGTCGGGTCGATATATTTTATATTGAAAATGTATAATGAAAGTGCTAAATACTAAATAATACTCTAAAGATAACAAGTAGCCTTTCATTGCGTCTCTAGCCCCTACAGTACACACAAACGCTTAAAACTGGAAACAACCAGATAGAAGAGCACGAAGGGGCTATTTATTCCAAATGAAATGCTAGTTTTTTTCTTTTAATAATATTTTATAAAATAGTAGATCATGTGACTAGGAGATAAAGCAGTGTCTTTAAGTCGCGGGCGGCATGTTGAATTCCGAACGAAGCGAAGGTTGCTAATTTTAATCCCGAACGGCAGTGAGGGAGTTATATAATTAACTCCCGAGCATTGCGAGGGAGTTAATAAAGAAACCTGAGTGAAGTGAGGAATTCAAGCCACCCAAGACAAAGACAGCTTTATCCCAGTATTGGATACTCTACTTTTTACACCATCTGTGAGATAATTAAAAGACAATTTATTAAAACAAATCATATATTAGAGAAATTTAAGTATTATGTACAAGTTAATCTTAACTATGACTCAACATGTTTTGAGATTTGAAACAAACAAAATTCACTACTCTACGATTCTATAGTTACAATTTTCTTTATCACTCTTGCTTTTTCATTACTTTTTTTTTCGAAAATCGTCGTCGTAACCGTTTCAACCACGTTTTATTCTTGTTTAGTGGCCAGTTTGAATTTTGAATAAACTTGTTTGATGCACGTATATTTTAGTTCACTTAATGTTGACGGTTTTTGACGTTCCAAATTTAAATCTCATTATCTCCCTAGGGACAGAATGACTTGCTTTAAGTGATGGTTGTATGACATATAAAAGGGCATTATCAAGCAGGTGGTGTAAAAATGAAAATAAACCCTCTCTTTAGGTGTTGTTCCCCTTTCAGTTTTACACCTGGAACTACGGTCTAAATTGCATACAACAGTGCAACGGAAAACAACAATGCACATAAAGTGAAACATGACAGTAGACAGTTACTGGCGCGAGCAGTGGAAGACAAGTTATGACTGTCCGCACTCCTTCCTCACTGAATATTCAAGAGCGGTGTCTGCACCGGACATAGGTGCTGGAACCCGGACAAGAATGCAGTAGCAATAGTCGAGTACAAGAATTTTATAAGATTTTATTTAATTTACTGTGTTATCTAATTTATTTATATTGGTCAACGGTGAATTTTAAAAGGAATATTTTAACTGTGCATATAATTATTATTCTTCACTAAAAATATTAATGGACTTTTTACAATCATTATGGTACTTGGAACACCCCGACTCAGTCAGGTTAAACGAGCGAACACAGACCCAGCCTTCCCCTTCGAGGTTATTTTTTTAAAACCACCCATATGAGCATTTCAACGTGCAATTAATCATCTTGATTTAACAAAGACATATTTTGTGTTAGAAAACAGGTATAAATTGAGTCACAGTTAAAATATTGTTTCCAAGTAATTGATATTTTGCATACAACGATTGGCTAACAATGCATATTACGCTAAATCCAATATGGCGTACTCCCAAAGATGGGGACTATTTTTTATGCAGCACCATCATATTGATATCAAATGAATAGGTTTGGCAAGAGGAATATGGAGAAACTTTTTTGGGTTGTGATGCACTAAATATCTCCCGCTGTGAGAGAGTAAGGGAGCGTCTCAGACCATTTTCAGAGGTATTTCGGTGTTGCTAGTTTAACCCAAAGGTTGACGGGTACAATGCCTTGTTGCATTAAATCCGCCATCAAAAATTGTACCCATAATTTATAGAAGTATCTATGAATAATTGTGGAAAAATAAGTCGGGGCCTGGACTGGAACTACCCTAAATCCTTAAGTTGGCTCATTTTTACTGAAAGGAGACATTCCATTATTTTTTAAAAGAAACAAAACTGCATTCAAAGATTTTCTTTAACTCGCTTGCCTAACACGAGACTCGAACAAACTAAAATTTTAAAAAATCAAACTCTATTTGATCATACTAATCGATAGGATAGCAGAGCAGAGCAGTGGTGGCCGAGTGGTAATGGCCCCGACTTACTTACGAGTTGTAGGTCGCGGGTTAAGGAAAATATCGTGAGGAAACCGGCATGACCTAGGACAAAAAAATTCGAAGACATGTGACATTCACCAACCCGCACCGGGCCCGCGTGGTGGATTACGGCCCATTCCCTCTCCTAGAGAGAGGAGGCTTAAGTCCCAGCAGTGGGAACATTAAAAGGTTGATGCAATGCTAATCAATAGGATTATTATTCAGGATAAAATTTCTCCAAACAACATTTGGTCTTACTCTCGTCTGTCGTACAAGATATCCATGAAGAATACCTATTTAGTACACAAGTTCTTTAATGAACATCTAGTACTTAATGAACATCTAGTATTTAATGAACATCTAGTACTTAATGAACATCTAGTACTTAATGAACATCTAGTACTTAATGAACATCTAGTACTTAATGAACATCTAGTACTTAATCTTCACTTACAAAAAGTAAAAGACATGTAACGGTTCTCTTATCTGAAAGAAGAAAGAAAAACAGTTTATTTACGACAAATATGGCGCACATCTTAAAAATAAAACAAATAACAATAACGACTTATTTATAATTGGTAGGTTATACGTCACATCCGCGTAAAACGGCCAGCGCTCAGCAAAATGCTGGGGCTCGTGTAAGATGAGCCTCAGCGCTGATTTTCAGCACCAGCCGACGTCGACGGTGAGACGTTGATCGGCCAGCAAGGATTACACATTATATACTTAAAATTACTGAATAAACAGATCAAAAAAAAAAATAACAATAGACTATTTCATATAAGGGGTACAAAAAATAAAACTCTCTAAACTATCTCTCCAACATTCAAAGACTGCAAAGGAGGCGGCCGATCGCGTGAGGCAACGGTCCTCAGGCCCCAATCGCCGCCGAGATTCCGATCCCGATTTCCGGCCATCGTAGGCCACAGCAGGGTCGAAGCCTACTGGGGCCACGGGTTGCGGACGGCGAACAATGGGTGGCTCGCCGTCCGACCGTCCGGTAACCGTCCAGACCGATCCCAAGTCGTCGACGGCGCGTGCTGTTCCACGCGCGCCTCAAGGAGATGTCAGCAACTGTAGGGGCCTAGCAGGGTCGAAGCCTACTGGGGCCAAGGGTCTGATTCCGAAAGGAAGACTCGGCCCTGGTACGAAAGGCAACGAAGGAGGAACAGGAGTGGGTTTTTAGTCAGTAAAAATCTGACACTATCTCCCGCCCCGCCCAAGGGCGGGGGATGTCATAAGATGATTTTCCCACCGAAAAAAAAAAACATTCAAAGACTTCGTATGAAGTACACGCTTGCTAATTTATCTCTAAATACCTTTATACAAATCAGAAAAACATAAAAAATGAGTAACCCAGTTTGCCCTTGTTGAAATCTTCAATAAGAAAATCGTAGTTTTGGACGTGGGTTGATATGTCAGTCAGTCAGTTTCTCCTTTTATATATATAGACCGTGTTACATGTTGACCGCATGTTGTTGTAGCCCATCCTTACAAAAACCCTAATAACGTTGTAACCTAAAACCGATAAAATTAAACCCGCTACTTATAATAAACACCTTTCTATCTATCTATAGGCCCTGCCACTTGAAGCGAAAGGGTTAAAGTGGTACTTAAAGCCCTTCGATAAAGATTGAAGATATCCATGGACTGCAAACAAGCATTGTTACGCTTTTAAACACCCTCGTGAATTTATTTTAGAGAGGGATTGTTTTTCTACTTAATTGTTTACTAAGGCGAATGTTTTTTTTTTTGTTAATGTTTTTGGCTTGGACTCTAAGTCCTTTAAGCCATGTCTTCATATAAATAGTTAATTTGTTTACGATGAATGTTACAGATTCTAATGTTTTTGTAGTAGCAGCTAGTTGACAGCAAATTTGTATCAAGTCAACCTTCTCGGCAAACTTGGCTGAGGTAGGAAGACTATACTACACTGTAATAAAATTCTCAGCTCTATTTTACCGAAATCACGCCTGTATCTTTGATTCAACAAATTGTCCAGTTACTCAAACACTAGAGATACAAAACTACATTACTTTTACATCAAAATATCCACTAGAAATCAATTTGCGAACAATTAAAACAGACACTTAACTTCACTCGAAGTAATTCCGCCAAAAAGTTGAATAGTTTCAGCTACTATTCATAATGTGCAGCATAAATTGATGTTAGTGGTGTCATATGTCAGGAAAAAAAACTAATTTTATTGTCTGACGCCCGTTAGAAACAAAGTTTCGTACGCTATATTTTATACAGTAAATAACAGGCCCAACGAAATACACTAACATAGGTACATAATAAGTTGAGTGGTAGGCGGTCGCCTCCTTCTGCGAAGCAGTAATATTAGCAAAGGCGGAGGCTGCACGTGCACGCGCGAGGCAATGGCCCTCGCGTTCTAGCCGCTGGAATTCCGATCCCGATTTCCGGTCACCGTAGGCGCGGGCTTGCGGACGGTGAACAATGGGTAGCTCGCCGTCCGATCGTCCGGTTACCGTCCGGACCGTGCCCAAGTCGTCGACGGCACGTAGTGCGCACGCGCCTCAAGGAGATGTCAGCAACCGTAGGGACCCAGCAGGGTCGAAGCCTACTGGGGCCATGGGTGATGCGAAAGATATCCCCGGGGCCCTGGAAAATTGGCAAAGAAGGAACAGGAGTGGGTTTTTAATCAGTAAAAGTCTAACACTTACTCCCGCTCCGCCCAAGAGTGGGGAATGTCATTAGATGATTTTCCCACCCGAAAAAAAAAACACATGGGTAACAAAAATGTAATATTAACCGGTCAAATGCAAGTTCGACTTGCGCACCGAGGTAGGTCTGTAGGTACCTACTTAAGCTTATAATCGCAAAAAAGTAATTAGAGATGTAATTGCAAATTAATGGTTTACAATTTTTTTCTTAGTTATGTTATATGGCATTGCTTCGCGTAATTTTTTTACGTTTCCGTACCTCAAAAGGAAAAATCGGAACCCTTATAGGATCACTTTGTTGTCCGTCCGTCTGTCTGACTGTCTATCAAGACCCTTTATCTCGGGAACGCGTGGCGGTATCGAGTTGAAATTTAAGCCATATACTCAAGTCTGCGGCTCCTTGAAGCTGTGAAAAAATTCTGAGTTATCGAACCAAAAAGATACGGCCGTTTATGTTGCAAAAAACGTAATATTTCCACACTTTCAAGGGAATCAAAACTCATAGGGTACTTCCCGTTGACCCGGAATCATGAAATGTTGGCACACACAGGTATAGGAATAAATCTGAAAAAAGTAAAATTTTTGGTGCCCTAAAAAAAAAATTGCGATTTGAAAAAATCTACGGGACTATATTCGGGAATAGAACTGTTTTCATAGGTAAGTTTATACGGAACCCTAAGTGCGCGAGTCCGACTCGCACTTGCCTGGTTTTTTTTTTCGGTATCGCTCTCATATGCCGTGACTAGCATGAAACGTGCAATAAAGATCTTTGTTCTTTTATTATGCAGACCTATGATAATGTTATCGATCAATCATCGTTCTATGTTGGAAAAAAGAGTATTTTCACGTAACATGCTATTCACCAAAATAAAACTGAAAACATAAATTGGCTGAACCGCTGTAAAAACTAGAAAGTCACAAAATATTAGGCATGCAAAATGTTTATGCTCTTGTTTTGAAAACGAACACAACAAATCCTCGCCGTTATCTGAAAAAACGTAGGGATACGCAAAAATAAATTATATTTATGTATTCTGGCAGTACTCCATAATCACTGGGGGCTTTACTTATTTTCATGAATGAAACAAAAATAGAACTTAATGGTACTTATAGCCATAGATTATATTATACTGAGGATTTTGTTCCAGTACTCGGAAAATTCCACGCAGTAAGTATTTATGGTCCGTATTCTTTGAAATAAGAACAACAGCTGAATGTTTTCCCACGTAAATAAATGTCAATTTAGGGTTGCTCTATGGTATTTTGTAAGGGATCGCTTGACAGGGTATCGGTGTCGGATAGAATTACGATATTCGAGTCGAGAATGACAGGGATGCGTCAATTATTTGTTTTTGGGGGAAGATTTGTAATTAGCTGCAAACAGTGAAATTGAAGAGAAAGTAAACGCCTTATTTTGAGCTTGTTGGATTTGGATAGCATTCAAGACGTAATAACAAATGAGGAGACATCAGTAGTCCAGCAAGATGATGAAAAAATGATTCAGTTTAGTCAAAAACTTGACCTCGGAGACGTTGTAAGTATGTTCAGGCACTATTAAAGAATTCCGATTTACCTATTTTGTTTAATTCTTTTAGCATATCATAGTCGGCCTTATAATTTTCCCACTGCTGGGACTCAGGCCAGGCAGGCATGATGGGCCATAGTCCACCACGTGGGCCCAGTGCGGTTTGGTGGATGTCACATGTCTTCGAATTTTTAGTTCTAAGACATGCCGGTTTCCTCACGATGTTTTCCTTCACCGTTTTGAGAGCAGTTTTGATGAAATAAATTACACAAAGTAATGCGTCTGGCTGGGTTTGAACCCACGACCTACAATTCGTAATTCGGGACCGTTGCCACTCGGCCACCACTGCTCTTTTTTTCTTTCTTATTTCTTTAAATCTACTTAATTTATTATGTTCATTTTTTTTTTAAATCAACTACTGATAAAATTAGGTATATTTGTAGAAACCCTTTATTTTTATTTCGTCACAAAATATATTTTCTATCCGAGATCAGGTTTTTGACTAAACATAAAGATTTTTAGGTAGGAATTTATCTATTAACACTACCTAACCTATTGCATACGACTACTCGACTACTAGATGAACATGAGAGTCCGAATTCACTTCTCATACTGTTATCCATTCGATGTCAAAAGTTCTAAAAATACCAAATACACCTTATCTTTCTCAGTAAGCATACGTACTAAATAAATTATTATCTAATCCAACCCTATCTATCGACAAACAGAATAATAAATTTATTCGTAAATAGTCAACGTACTAGCTGTGCCGCCTAAATATATAGGCCGAAAGCCCAAACCTAATTTGGGAAAAAGCTGCGTACCACTATGCCTTCGGCTACATTTTCTTTACTTAAACAACAGCCTTTTGGGCACTTTTCTATTTTATAGATGACATTTTTTGATGGCTTATGAGCACTTTCCTTTTTTTTTACTTGGGTTGCTTGGCCCTAGGGTATAACTTTAGCCCAAGCTTATTAACCCGTGAGAACACGGGGCACTGTGTTTCTATTGTTAAACCTAAGTAGGTAACCCGACTTTACGGTATCTTTATGTTTGCCCACACTAGGCATGACTCCTGTATCAGAAATCAGAATCGTTTATTTCAAATAGACCAATTACAGGCACTTTTGAAAAAAAAAAATGTCGGTCAGCAAAAAAAAAGTGAAGTTAAATTGCACATTCCAAAGCGTAGATCTCTATGGAAAAGAACTTGCAAGAAAATCCATGGACATTTTTTAAATCATATTATGAGTTACATAAATCTTGGTTACATATTTCTTGTCGCTTCTAATATTGAGCAATATGTAGATAAGTAAAAATAGAAATTGAATTAAGCCATAGGCAGCTAAAAGATGACCAGTCTCAACTAACGGCACCCGTTCACGAGCATGACGCGTGCATCAGCTCCACTCAGCTCAACCATTTTTATCGTGGGTTTTTTTGTTGGGAAATCATCCAATGACTTTTCCCACTCCTATGTTCCTTCTTTGCCTTCGTTCCAGGACCCCGGGGTTCCTTTTCGTACAACCCATGGCCCCAGTAGGCTTCGACCCTGCTCCGGTTATCGAGCCCGCGACACGCAGCGTAGCAGTCAATCGCACAACTACTGCGCCAATGTGCCGTCCTCCAGGTATTGGCGATCCACCTGGTTTTGCCCTTTGCATTAGAATTAAACTTGGCACACAGGTAAGCCATATCCTGGAATAGGAAATTTATGACCTTCTTATCTTCTTGACTTACTGATACTTATCTCTTTGACGGGCCTATTGATCTAGTGGTTAGTGGCCCTGACTGCTATGCCGGGGGTCGAACAAACAGCAGCGAAGGTGGTGTGGCGATCTGATCATGTTTGCAGGACAAATTTGACCAGACATCGACCTAAGCAGAGACTTTTAGAAGGAGAAGGGCCTTTACCCAGCTGTGGGATACAATGCGAGCTAATAAAAAAATTAACTACCTACCTATCAGTGAAAGATTTTCGATTCCCAACCAGAACAAATGTTTGTGTGATGTGAGCACGATCTATTCTTTGCCTGGGTGTAATTTATGTATAATATGTATGTATTTAGAAATATTATATTAGAATGTTTATCAGTTGTCTAGTACTCATAACACAAGCTCTGCTTAGCTTGGGACTAGACGGCGTTGTGTGATAGTAAAAAAAAAACATAATTTAATTTTGACTTATATAAATAATCTCCCTTATAACTATTGTTCAATTAATTTCAATTATTTTTAATTCTAATGCGTTGACGACTGTACTAGTATGAACTGTGACACAGTCGACAGCATCCTCCTTCCTATTCATTATAATTTTAATACAATTATATAATGCACATCACAACTTTGTAAAATATTCTGCTAAATTAATGTATTCTATTCTATTCTATGAATACGTTTCCTTGAGATAATTTTCGATGTTCACGCATCGGAAGCCGCTGGGAAAAGATATTATACAAAATATGTTTTACTTGTAAATAAAAAACGCCTACACATATATACTGAATCAGAGGTATTTCTGAGGACAATGATCGCAAAATTGTCTGACATATAATATGAACGTCAGAATGAAAATGTACGAGTATAAAACTTTGGTAGACAAATAGCAGTCTGTCATGACTTCCGCCGACGTCGAGTGAACTTCTGTCTGAATGTACGAATTTAATATGTCGCCGAAAAATTGCAGACTCCGTTTGATTGTAATGTAATCTTTACTAGGTTACTAGCTGACCCAGCGAACTTCGTACCACCTAATAGCAAGGATAACGCCATCTACTGGCATTACCAGAACAGCATAGTTCATTTTATAATGACATTTTAATAAGAGATGGCGTTTGGTTCGTTTTTTAGTAATTTTTTCCATTTTTTCTCACTGTATATACCTTTCCTGGACTATCTCAAATATTTCAAGACCAAAATTAGGCAAATCGGTCCAGCCGTTTTTGATTTTTAGCGAGACTAACGAACAGCTATTCATTTTTATATATATTGATAATTTCTAGATATGTTATGAAAAAAATCGTTTTATATAAAACTAGCGTTTGTCCGAAGCTTCACTCACGTACATAAAATATAGCCTATGTCACTCAGGAATAAAGCAGTTTTATACTGGTGGAAAAATCTTTGCAATCGGACCAGTAGGTACTTTTCGAGATTACCTCCTACAACAAAAAAACAAACTTTACCTTTTTATGATATTAGTGTAGATAAATCACATTCAAATTCATTAAGTAGTTTCTAATATAACCGTGGCTTGTTTAGAAAAAATAGTTTACAATTTTTCGCGATATTTTACAGTCTTACAATTTTCCGATGACATATACACATACATTCCGATCATATTTAGAAATTGCCACGGTTAAATGGTTGTATTAACTTGTCCTAACAAAATTATTTCGAGATCGGCAAATGAATATGACAATGTATGATATGAATATGTAAATTTAGGTTTGTAACCTAACAACTATTAGTGAACTACCCACTACTATAATTTTAATGTGTCACGAATGTCGAAAATTAAAAATAAGTAGATCCCACGACACAGGGTATCCAAGTGTGGGGTCTAGGGCTACTTTATTGCACTAATAGTTGTTTAGTCTTAAGAATATTGTGATGTTTTTAATTGTTGTGCTTAACGTGTAATATGCAGTGTCTTAATAAATGAAATGAATGTATACGAATATAATTATGACGCCAGAAAGTCTGACCATCAGTCTTTCCAAAGACCTGTTGCCCGCCGTAACTGTGTTGTGTAAGTCTGATAGACAGCCGCTCCTTGTGAAACACGGGTATTCAGCCGTACCTGATTAGATTAGAACCCGATCCCAAGCTAGTTAGAAAAGGTTTGTGAGATGATACGAATATGTGGTGATAGATGAATACTCCTTAGTATAAAGGTTCCTCCTACAGATTTTCCTGGACGAAATTAGCACAATAACGCGGGAATTAAACCCAAAACCACACAAGCACAACACATAAAACGATCATACAACACTATACACAGAATACACACTCACACAACACTATAAACAAAATAAACACTCACCAACAAATCACAAACTTACCAAAACATTAACTATATGATTTCTTTATTTTGATCTCTTATTTTAATGTAATATAATGATTTAAGTAACGTCATAATTTGAATTTTAATGTCATAATTTAATTTAAATTTATGAATTATAAGAACTTACTATTAATGTAATGCATCCTCTGAGTTTGGATTTTATAATGTTTTCGAGATTAGGAGACCAGGAGACTCATAGCACAGGTTTCACCTAGTATGGGCTCCTGTCTCCCGTCTGTTAACTGTTTCTTATAAATTGTATAATTGCCATGAGAAAAGAGAAGTCTATGCTCTGCAGTGGGCGAGGTCTAGTTTTTTTTTAGGTGGGAAATTATCCAATGATATCTCCCGCCCTTTTCGTATCAGACTTTTACTAACAAAAACCCACTCCTGTTCTTTCTTTGCCTACGTTCCAAGGCCCCGGGGTTCTCCTTCGCATAACCCATGGCCCCAGTAGGCTTTTTTTTTACTTTTAATAGGATTGTTTTTATTTTAATTTGTGATTTGACTTTGAATTATTTTGTTTTCTTGTATTTTCTTTTATTTGTTTGACATTTTTTTATTACTTGTCATTGATATGTAATCATTTGTTATCTAATTTTATGTAACATTCTGTTTAAGACTTGTAAGAATCTCTTACCAATTAATTATTATAACTATGACTATGACCCTGCTGGTGGCCTTGTGTTGCCATTAGGCATTATGCTGAGCTGAGGCCCTTTTGGCATTACCCAATAAACGCAATTTTCTTTCTTTCTTTCTTTTCATTACATTTTATTTTAAAAATTTTAGGCTCAATAATTTCGAAGACAAGAGAATAATCAAGTTTCATCTACTAATATCTTATATTACTTTTTATTTTACAGAAAGGAAAAAATATGGGATATTATTTTGTGATATCACGTTTTAACGCCATCGCGATCAATGAGAAAGTGACCTCATATTTCAAATTCACGTCAGGCGTCTATGTTTAGGTAAGGTATAAGTTCCTATATATACAAAGAACAATGGCAGGTCTCCATACTAAGAATTGTCTGGGATCAAATTGAAGCGTCCCGTAATGAAAAATATGTTAAAAGATTTGGCGTTAGCTCCAGAATCTATAAATGAAACTATTTTTATTTGGGAAAGCCGGAAAAAAAAATAATTCTGTGTTTGAATTTTTAGGTTATGAATGAACGTCAAACAGCAATTATCATAAAACATCACAGATTGATCACACAGGGCAGTATCAATCAGTCCATAAACAGTCCAGGTCGGGTAAAAATAAATAGAAATCCAAATAAAAACGCAAAACACAACCGAAATGAAAAACAAAGAAGAATTCTGTAGCGTCTTGACAGACAACCACAGAAAACATGTTACTGTCAAAGACAAAAGTAGTGCGTGCACGTTTCGATTCGGTTTTCTTATAAATCGATACAACATTGAAACATATATTTTGATCAATTATTAATTGGATTTAAAAGTAGAAGCATTTCTGCAAAAATATCAGTTGATTAAAGACGAAAGAATAGAGCATATCAATAATCAAAACAAAACCAACTCTACATGAGTCGATCGATCAGTCGATTATATCATTCGTTTATATAATTAAACGACCGATATAATCGACTGCTCGATAAATTGCATTCATACTATTTTTACTCACACCACTATTTTAATGGTAAAATTTCGAATTTACCTAATTCGAACATCATTTGATAAGCTTTTAAAAACATAAAATAACTCCGGCTTTTACGAGAAGGAGTGAATAATTGAAAAATCGTAGAACATTAATTAAATTTGATTCATATATATGAAATCTATGTACGCCAAAAAAAAGTCCAGACAAAATTCTGCCATTGTTTATTATAACTGAATTAGTTCAGCATATTTAGAGCAATTAAGCTGTGACAGACATACTGGCAGACTGACAGACAGACAAGAGTGATCCTGGGTTTTTTTTCGGTGTCATAATTTTATTATGACATCCCCCGCTATTGGGCGGAGCGGGAAACAGTGTCAGACTTTTACTGACTAAAAACCTGTTCCTTCGTTGCCTTTCGTACCAGGGCCGAGTCTTCCTTTCAGAATCAGACCCTTGCCCCAGTAGGCTTCGACCCTGCTGGGCCCCTACAGTTTGCTGACATTTCCTTGAGGCGTGCGTGGAACGCACCGTCGGTCGGTGACTTGGGCTCGGTCCGGACGGTTACTGGACGGTCGGACGGCGCGCTACCCATTGCTCGCCGTGCGCAAGCCCGCGCTTACATCCTATAAGGGTTCTGTTTTTTTCATTCAAACGTACTAAACCCTAAAAACATTACATGAATTTACTGCTTCAATCTCTTCAGATTGTAGCAGCAAATTGATGTAACAAACAAGGAGGATGCTATAGATCTTAAATTAATTCCCATTACTCAACACTCGACGTTCAATCACAAGACACGCAAAAAAAACAAATAACAGTGAATCATTCTCACCTACAATCAAAAATATAATAAAAAAACACAGTGCTCTAATCTAAATACTATTTGCGTACAATCACCTAATTAAAATGCCATAGACATTTTATGTTTATCAATCATAATTCAGTTCTCATCTCTAAGTGCAACACTACGTTCGCATTCATTCAAGGAGATCCGCATTCCAGGGTTAAAATTAAAAACCCATAAAACTGAAGAAAGGAGTCCGTATATTTTTGTCGTATTAAATAAATTTTGTAAATAGTAAATTGCGCAAGAAATACATATCGCCCCATTTGTAAACAAAACGTCAGAAAGAGCAGCAATCCGTCATTGGTACGTCAAAATTACCTGCGACATAATTTGCCAGTACGGACCAGAGATATTTGTCATAGTCTATGGTCACTAGGAGCCATCAATAACAACGGCAGCTCTCGAAGCTGTAATTTGTCTTTATTTGTGTTTATCACCAGCTAAGCTACCATTATAACTCACTAGAAAATCACAACATTGAAAAACAAAATTGCAAATATTAAATAGTGATCTGCTGTCTCATCAAAAATATTTACGCCCATTATTTTCTTACAAATCAAGATTTTCACTGATCGACGCTTTACAACCTAAATTCTTCTCCGACACAACATAATTATGACTAAACCCAATAAACGTCTCCAAAACTTATTTCATACGGAACCCTAAAAAAACATCTGCACAATATCGATCTCTGGATCTATCGATCGATCGACGGCGCATCACCGACCGAAGCCGGCAACGGCCGAACGCGATGCACCAACGCGTTAATTTTAGCCAGTCGTACACGCGATGTCAAAGATATCGTACGATAAACGCGTACGAAAATCTCAACTAGGCTGAACGAAAAAATTACCTTGAGAAAAAAAAAAGTGATAGTGATTTGCGTGCGTATTTGTCATGTGCTGATGACAGATTTAAAAAAAGAAAATGGGCGCGCGTGAAAATTTGTAAATACTTATAACTATTTTTTAATCTGTGCTTAGTGTATGTATATTGCTCCTAATTAACGTTTATTAATATAGCTATAATTAAATTAAAAACACACGAATAAAATGGCGCGTAAAGTGGGTATGAACGTAAAGTGTCGAGTGATCGTTTTTAACGCACGTTGATAAGCTTAACACGGAAAAGCGATGTTTTTCATCAACGTTTAGGTACTCTGAGTTATTTTTATGAGTGAAAATCCAACGTATTCTGTTGTACACGCTGTGAGTTGGTTCAGTAACGCTGCGGTCGCGGTTTCGAAAGTTTATTCTATCAGTTTCCATTCGGTCTTTAAAACGATGTCTCCGACTTCCATTCCTCGTTTTATGTCGTCGTCTGTTTAGTGATATCTGTGAATTTTACTGTTGTTTTTAAAAGTGTTTTTTTCTTTGTTTCCTTGGATTTTCTTCGGCTGTTTTTCGCCGAGTTTTTTTAAGATTCAGGTATGTATAATTGTATTTTTTTGTTTACACTTTTTTAGTCATCTTTTTACGATTGTTTACGTTTTTTGTGTGTTTATAATACGGACGGTGAATTACGTGTGAAAAATTCGGGGTGTGAAATCTTATGCGAGTAGAATTTTTATTGACAATAACAATCAGCTGATCGAAATACGAATTTCAATCAAAAGAAATGAATACGCGTCACATACGCACATGACTGAATTATTTTATTTATTTTTTTATTCGAAAAAGGCCGGTCCGATTTTTAAATATTATAAACCTGAGTTAGTTTTTGTAAATCAATTTGAAATCAGTAAAATCTAAAACCACATCTTATTGTTTTAAAAACAAAATAAAAAGGCCATATTGAAAAATTTATAGACTCTTTAAATTATTACAGTAATTAAAACACAAGCCTGATTACCAAATATTATCTTACAACATTAAAATGCTACGTTATCTTTACCAAATACCTATTACCCAAGTGTCCTGAACATAAAATTCATACCAGATTTTAACGTCCCAGTTCTACGTCTTTACGAAGTATCAATATTTAAGTATCATTGCTTTCCCATAACATTAGTAACAGCGGAACGAGACGGAGCAATTAAATCCTTATTACTAGCACTTAGAACTTTAGGTACAGCATAAAGAGAACGAAACGATTCCTACTTCCAATAATTAATTTTCATCTAGTTAAACATGTTACATTGGGGCTACATATTTTTTACTTGGATACTAAGTCTTTTAAGTCATGTCTTCGTATAATATAATCACTTTGCTTTTGATTAACATGCGGATGTGTTTGGGGTTAGAAAGTTTTAGGTTCTAGATTTCCAAAATCTGTATGTTGTCTTTTCATTCATACTAATTAAGTGCGAAAGTAACTCTGTCTATTTATTTACGACTTAACAACGGCTGAAAGGATGAAAATTGGCACACGGATAGACCATGTCCTGACCTAGGTTTTAGGATATGGGATACTTTTTATACTTTTTAAGTGAGAAAATCATCTAATGACGAATCCCGCTCTTGGGCGGGCGGGAGATAGTGTCAGACTTTTACTGACTAAAAACCCACTCCTGTTCCTTCGTTGCCTTCGGTCCAGGGCCCCGGGTTTCGTTTTCACACTACCCATGGCCCCAGTAGGCTTCGATATACTGGGAGTTGGTTTTCTTGGGGTCATTTTCACGCAGGCAAATCCACTGGCAAAAGCTAGTGTAGGTAAATATTAAACGTCACTGTCGAATGGTGTAAATTTCCGTAGCAAAGTTTGATAAAACCACGACTAAATACTTACACATCTAGTTTTAAATGCTTAGGAGCCGTGGTCATCAATTTTCATTACTGCAAATGGGACTTGGCATTTCTTGTAGCTTTACGACTAAGTTTAAGTGATAAAGAAATACGGTTTTTTCTTTCTTTATTTTCTGACGATTACAGAAAACCATTTTTGAAACATAACACGTAAAATAACAAGAGCTTTTGTTTTTCTTTCTTACTCTGAAGGCAAGAAATTATTAGCTCTAAACTAAAACGTTAGTAAAGGATCTTACAATTTAAAAAAAAACTCTATGAACTTTGTGCCAGTAAATAAAAGATCGATCGAAAGACTCTAAATGAAAAGACCCCATGTGAAGATGTGGCACAAAGGACTTGGTATCCAGGCCAAAAATAGTGTAAAAAAAATATAGCTCTACACTGCCATTGGAAGAAATTGACCATTCCATTCTCTTTTTTCGCATGATACTCTTTTTAAAATGTAGTCTAAATTCGGATGAAGATCTGGCTTTTGAAATAGGTACATATGTACCTAAATTAAGAAGAAGAATCTTCTACAGTATGTAACCTTCACAGTAATTTTCACACACCTTTGGGGTCGAAACGCTTGGGTCATGGGGTCCGAGTGCGCGTCTCCTTTTTAAGGAAATTTCACGCCGACTTATCGACACTTTGCGTGACCAGAGGGCTGGCTCGTCCTTCGCCCAAAGAAATAGCATTGCCATTCAACGTGGCAATGCTGCCAGCCTTCTGGGCACATTTCCGGATGACAGCGATGTGGAAGAGTACTTCGACGCCTGAGTGTACCTAATAGGTGTTTTTGTATTATTTGTACATAGTTAGGTTTAGTATAATAGTATTTATAGTTTTTATGCACATAGTTCGGTATTAGTATAAATAGTTTTAAAAAAAAATGATGTTTTGAATCTTCTAATGAAAGAACCTTCACAGTTATCAAAGTAGCCCATAATTGACTGGTTAGTATTTTTACCACTTCATAACAAATTCTCATGAGCTAACCGACATGAAGGAACCAGAAGTATCTAGCAAAGATACTTCATTTTATTTATTCAAAGAGTTTTCAACTGTTTTTCCAGAAAACGTTTCTTTTACTGCGTGTATGTGTTAAAAGTGTAGGAAACTGAATAGTTTGCGGTGTTTGAATTACATTTGTAAACATGAGAAACGTGTCGGGTTAGAATATTTTGTGCGCGTGCGTCACTCGATCTGTAGTTTTGCTGTCTTCCTGTTTAATTTGCTTTTTTACTAAGATCCAATTGGGCAGCTCGGTAGATAACCTACAAGATCTTATCAGTAAGCTTATGTTGTCTGTCAAATCATAAGGTATCTAGTAAATACTTGCAGCATTTTTAGAGCAGTTGATATTTCATAAATGAAAATTGGCTTTATACCTACTTAAAATACTTACTTTTTCACGCAGTTTATATAGCTATAGTTTTTCCCAGATGAAAAAAGGGAGGTTTTATCTTCTGGGAAAAACTATAGCTCACGATTTTCGGTGATAAATTAAACTTCTATAACCGAATATAGTTTTTTTAATCACCCGATTAAACAACTTTGGTTTGTTCATAGCATGTCGTGTTTCTGTGAATGATCCCATTTAGAGATGTCCTGCTATGAACAAAACTTATATTTCTATTTGTATGTTTTATTTTTTGCACTTATGACAAATTAAAGAAAATTTACCATTATGTTAAATTTGATTTCGATATTTTTAGTAAGTTTCTGTAATTTTATCAGTAAATCGCAAAACTGCAGCTAACTTCTTTGCACCCCTCAATTTATCTAAACATAGAACAATTTTGTTCGCGCTTTTTTACTCATTTTACTATGAATAAGCTCACGTTTGACCACTATCTCACCTGATGGTAATCGATGATGTGGTCGGCTATGTAGTAAGTACGCATGGATAGAGTAAACTGTCTGCTAGTAAAATAGCAACATAATAGATGCACATAAACTAGCATAGCTGATAGTTTTATAATACACTAGCTTCTGCCAGCGGCTTCGCCAGCGTAAAAGCAGGTTTCTGCATACAAACTTCCAACCCTAAATTCCGTTCTTAGTGGATGTCTACACCCTATAAGGAACCTGGCAAATTTTAAGTTTGCACTTTCTGAGATTTCGTGATTAATCAGTGAGTGGTATTGCGCTTTTATAAGTATATATAGATACTACTCTAGTTGACCTTCTAAATTAAATCAGTGCTATTGTCCTACCTCTAAACGGATATAATTAAGGAAGTCTTTTATTTCTATAAGAGCGTACCTACTTAAGTTAAATTAGCTACCGCCTACGACACTAGTACCTATTTTATTACGTCGTTTAAAACTGTCTGCCGCGCCGTTTTCGTTCTACTATATATGTATGTTGCTACATATTCAAAAATGTTTAAAAACACTTGTAAGGCAGCTAAGGCCTTATACATTAGCAACAAAGTTAAATCAGCAGATAATAAAATAAAAACTGTTTGGAAAATCATAAATAATGAAACCAACAGGAACAAAATACATAACAATGATTACACATTGAAGACATTGTGTTATTAGCGATAATAAACTAGTTGCAGAAGAATTTGTTAATTTCTTTGCTAGTATACCAATTAAAACTACTGAAGCCCTAAATTCGGCGCCATCGCATGCTTTTGGTTTATTACAGGCGAACGTTGCAGCCTGCTCAACTGAATTTAATTTTAAACATATAAACCCCATAACAGTAATAAAAGCTTTTAAACAAATCAAGGTTAAATTGACTGAAGATCTATGGGGTATGTCTATCAAAGTTTGTACCTCAATTATTGAGACTATAGCGCCGTACTTAGCCTTAATATTTAATTTGTGTATAGATCAAGGAGTCTTTCCAGATCTAATGAAATACAGTAAAGTGATACCACTTTTTAAATCCGGGGATAGTAAAGACACTAATAATTATAGGCCAGTTTCCGTGTTGCCGGTTTTTAGCAAGATATTTGAAAAGGTAATGTTAAATCAAATGCTTAATCATTTTAACACGAATAACATCTTGCACGATAAACAGTATGGTTTTACCAAAGGACGTTGTACAACGGACGCTGGTGTCTCCTTACTAAAACACATTTTTAATGCGTGGGAGGAGGCACAAGATGCTATTGGCATCTTTTGCGACCTGTCTAAGGCGTTTGATTGTGTGGTTCATGAAACATTACTCCTGAAACTGGAGCATTACGGACTAGGCAAAACAGCGTTAAGCTTATTAAAATCTTACTTGAATGACAGACAGCAACTAGTTCAGATAAACGGTGTCAATTCGTCTAGATTAAATGTGAAAATGGGGGTACCCCAAGGTTCAATTTTAGGTCCTTTTTTATTTTTAGTTTACATTAATGATTTACCCTATTTGTTGCAAAACAAACTTAATATGGTGTTGTTTGCCGACGATACTTCCTTGATTTTCAAGATAAATAGAAAGACTAATAATCTTGACGACGAAAATAACGCCCTACTGCAGGTCCAAAAGTGGTTCACTGCTAATAATCTAGTTTTAAATGGGAAAAAAACGAAATGCATAAGATTTTCCTTACCGAATGTTAAGAGTAGTAATTGTGACATAATATTGAACAATGAGGAACTAGAATTTGTCGATAAAACGGTTTTCTTAGGGATTACGCTTGACTCAAGGCTACAATGGGGTCCTCATTTAACATCTCTTGCGGGACGGCTTAGCTCAGCTGCATATGCTGTTAGAAAAATCCGCCAATTTACGGATGTTGATACCGCTAGACTAGTATTGGTGAAGCGTCAATGCCTTTTCTCAATGTGTATATGTTTTTTAGAGAATAAATAATATAAATTAGTTACGTTTCCCGCATTCTCCGCACTTTATTAAAAACATTACTTAGTTTAGAAAAAAAGTAAGTCAATTGAGTCTCTGTTGAGGATTCCATTCACCAATATCTACAACCGCAGCGCCCATTGGTTGACGTATCGAATGCTCCCTTGAGACGCTCGCTAAAGACCGATAGAGGGCGTCTTCCCGCAAAAGAAAAAAGTCTCCGCACTTCCGATTACGATTTTGCGTCGAACGCATTCCGCCCCGCTATAGAAATCCCATATATGTTGAAAACCTGAGAATTCTCGTGTGATAAGTGTATCTGCTACTGTGAGACATTGAGACCTTATAGTGCAGTGTTGATTTCACGAGTTCTGACCAGTCCACCGGTGGATGAATCAAGTTAGCTCGCCGGCCGGCAGCCCACCAAGCGACCACGCACCCGTGAACGAGGCGCCTTCCTGCTTTCAAGTGAGGTCCCTGGATTAGCAAGGTACGTGGGCTTTATTTCTGCAAATAGATGTTGTGGGTATTGGTGTCTCAGAGGAATCGTCAACAGGGATTTAATTTTGCGTAATTTAAATTTTTCTTTCACCGCCATATTGGTTGTCTTAAAACACCTCCCCTTTCTCCGATGAGGCTATTTACACGCCTCATCATAATTATTTGGTCCATTCGAGCCTGGATAGGTAACCGCTCCCGGTTAGATTTTTACGTAATATTTGGTGAAAATCATAATAGATATATATAGGTTATAGATATTTACGTAAACCATTGGTAAATTATTCTTGCCTATAAACCGCTTTCCGCTATAACATAAACATAATTGACAATAGATTCTACGTAGGTTTTGGTAAATCTGTCAATATTGTTTCATAGAATTTAATGTGTTACGTATTTCACTTTGGTAACATACGATAGGAGGTAGTTACCCATCATTTCGGCTTTGTGCGTATTAGTTATTTTTATTCAGACACCGCCACATAGTTGGTAGGTACTTCACTATTGCAAACCGCCTGATAAGTTTACCCGCGCATATTTTTAGATATTGCTCTTGATATTAACTTATCAAAATGACTGAGAAACAATTAAAGCCGGAAGATTTGCTGACTATCCTTCATGAAAAGAAAGGATTGTTATTTAAACGCCTTAATCGATTATATGATTTATCGAAAAATATTTCGTCGTTCGATTCGAGAAATAATGAAAGTTTTATGACTGAATCGGAAACTATTGACGACATTCGTGACAAATTTGAATCTTATGTCGATCAAATTAACCACATAAACATTAATTTGAAACCTGGTTCGAGTCCCGACTATGCTTGTTTAGAATCCTTTGAAGATTTGTTTATTCGCATTAAGCGTATTAGGAATAAAATCGACAGTAGTCAATCTCAGTTATCACAATGTAGTAATTCGAAAACGCTTTTTGAACCACTAAAAATAAAGCTGCCTCCAATCGCATTGCCATCTTTCGACGGGAAACCTGAGAATTGGCCTGTTTTCTATGAGTCGTTCAAGTCGAATATTCATAACAATGAACAGCTGACTGACTCGCAGCGTGTGCAGTATTTAGTAGGTAGGCTTACACATAACGCGTTAAAGATTACAGCCGGTATTGTACCTACGGCTGATACCTATCATTTTCTATGGGACAGCTTAGTTAATAAATACCAGGATAAGCGTACATTAGGTATACACTATTTAAATAATATATTAGATTTAAAAAGTTGTTTGTGTAACGCAAATAGTCTCGATTCTTTCATTGAAACATTTAGTGCAAGTATTTCTGCCTTGAAACAACTTGGTATTCCGGATCTTGCGGATTTTATTCTCTTGCATTGCGCTATGAGAAAAATAGATTCACAGACTGGTCAATCGTTTGAACTTTCCGTTCGCGATGTTGAAATACCTACAACTAAATTGTTAATTAGCTTTGTTCAAGATCAGGCTAAGATATTAGCACGCTCGAATTTATCTCATTCGAACGCGAAAAATAATTATAATAAACCTCATAGTTCCGCATCTCGCGAGCCTCGCACGCAAACGAAAGCGTTTGTCGTGAATCAATCGCCTAATTCTCCCGCTCCGCTAAGCTCCGTCTCGAGTTGCGCGTATTGTAAAGATAACGCTCATGTTCATTTGTATAACTGCGCTAAGTTTCAATCCGCGTTGACTCCTAGAACTAGGTTTGAGTTTATTAAATCCGTACATGGTTGCGCAAATTGTCTGAGCACGTCGCACGGTTTGAGTAATTGCAAGTCGACCTCAGTCTGTAACGTATGTAAAAAACGCCATCATACTTTATTACATTTTGAGAAAAATAATAAACAACCGCATATAGCTGATGTTAAACCGACGAATTGCAATGTAGTCGTCGCGTCCAGTCTGGCGGCGCCGCTGTCCGCTGCGCCTCCCGCGCTCCTCCCGCCCCGCGCGGCGTCTTGTGGTTCGGGTGATGTTACTCAAACATTTCCGACCCATAACACGGCCGTATTATTAGCTGCAGATACGAAGACTAAGTCAGCAGTCTTGTTATCAACCGCTCAGGTTTATGCGCGCGCGAATAATAATAGTTCGGGCCATAAAACAATAGTTAGGTGCTTAATTGACAATGGTTCGCAAAATAATTTAATAACTACAGATTGTTGTAGGAAACTCAACTTAGCAATAATTCCTTTGAATAATTCTTTTGTCAAAGGAGTTGGTTCTGTGTCGCGGCCGATAATAGGTTATGTGAATTTAGATATCGAGTCTCGCGTATACTCGCATCAAAAATATACTATTCACGCGTTGGTAGTTGAGTGCATTACGGACCAGCTACCTTCGCATCATATTAAGTGGGATTGTCATGTGGACTTCCACTCGCTTCCGCTCGCTGATTTAAGCTGGAATATTCCAGGAGATATTGACATAGTGTTAGGCGCTCAACTGTTTCCGTATATTTATTTGGGGAATAGGGTAGACTTAGGTTCAAATGCGCCACCCGCATTATTGACCACATTCGGGTATGTCCTTATGGGTGATTTTCCGCATAGTAAAAATAATTTAAATTTACCTAGCTCTTCTTTCACAGCATTAGCCCTTAATGATTTATTACAAAAGTTCTGGGAATTGGAAGAAGTTGAAAATAAACGCTTTTTATCTCCTGAGGAAACCGAATGTGAGAATATTTTTTCCTCGACCGTGTCACGTGACGATGCGGGACGTTACACTGTCGCGTTACCCTTTAGTAAAGATCCCGCCGAGTTAGGTAACTCCCGCACCGCCGCGTACCGTCGACTGGTTGCGCTGGAGAGAAAACTCCGCCAATCGCCGACGTTGCGGGAAAATTATAACGCAGTGATCCAAGAGTACATAGATAATGGATACTTAAGTCAAGTCGACGAATCCGCCATTTCGGATGACGGGTACTACATCCCTCATCACGCTGTCGTTCGGCCAGACAAACCGATGCCGCGCGTTGTATTGGATGCGAGTGCCAGGACTCATACCGGTTTATCTTTAAATGATGTACTCCATATTGGTCCAAATTTACAAACAGATTTGTTTCTTCTTTTAATCAATTTTAGATTATTTCCTATCGCTATAAATTCTGATATTAAGCAGATGTACTTACGAATTTGCGTACCTGTTGAGCAGCGTAAGTACCTACGCATTTTGTTTCGATTCAGTGAGAATGATCCTGTGTTGACATTCGCTTTTAACCGCTTACCTTTTGGACTGAAGTCGAGTCCTTACATAGCTATGCGCACTGTGCGACAGCTGGCCTCGGACAGTCCGCATTATCCCGAAGCGGCTAAAGTAGCAGAGACCAGCTTGTATATGGACGATCTGGTCTATTCGGTGAATAACGAAGAGAACGCTATACAGCTATCGCATGATCTCATAAAAATGTTTAAGTCGGGCGATTTTGACCTTGTAAAATGGTGTAGCAATTCACCCGCGCTTTTAAACAGCCTACCTGATTCACATCGTAAGTCACTCGAGTTTCACGAGGGCAATGATGTGTCCAGGGTTCTAGGTCTTTCATGGGAACCTTCTCAGGATAAGTTCTTCTTCACGTCCGCTCAAGTAGCCGAGAAATGTACTAAGAGAAATATACTCTCGATAGTTGCCCGCTTATTTGATGTTCTTGGTCTAGTCGCTCCCGTGATCTTTTACGCCAAGCTGCTCATCAAAGAGTTATGGCTGAGCAATATCGGTTGGGATGATGACGCTCCTGACGAGATCGTCCAACGTTTTTCGCTTCTCATGCAGGAGTTTCCCTTGTTGGATTCCTTACGGATACCACGTCATGTGGGTGTTACCGATGATTGTTGTGTTCGTATAGTCGCATTCGCCGATGCCAGTATGGGTGGGTACGGTTGTGCCATTTACATACACTGTACTAGCCCGTCCGGTGTCGTAGTTCGCTTGCTTTGTGCGAAGTCAAAGGTTTCACCTACCAAGGTCACAACTCTTGCACGTCTGGAGCTGTGCGCAGCCGTGCTCATGTCAAAGTTGGTGAAGACTGTTCGCGATACTTACGCTTCACGTGTTCCAATTGTAGGGATTTACGCATTTTCAGATTCCACGATAGCCTTATCGTGGATTCATTCTTCTCCGCATCGCTGGTCAGTCTTCGTCAGCAATAGAGTAGCTCAATGTCAGGAGAACCTGGGCTCTCAACATTTCTACCACGTAGCAGGTGTTGAGAATCCAAGCGACTGCCTATCTCGTGGTTTACTGCCTTCACAGTTGGTGTCACATGATCTTTGGTGGAGCGGCCCTTCTTGGCTTAGTTGTGCTCCTGAAGATTGGCCTGTCAAACCGTTCTGTCCCACTGACTGTGGGGAACTCCCCGAGCATAAGGTAAATGTCTTAACTGTGACCACGCAAGTAGAACTGCCTCTTCTTTGTCAACTTGCGCAACGCACCTCATCATGGGATAAGCTGTTGCTCATCGTATCTTATATACTTAAATTCGCTAGACCGAAGGTTCATTGTGAACCCCGGTCGCCTCAGGGATTGTCAGCGGCGGAACGAGTTATGATCCGTGCTGTGCAATCTGTTCATTTCGCAGATGACATTAAGCTCATCAAATGTGGTAAATTGTTACCAAAGAAACTTAACAGTTTATCTGTCTTTTTAGATGAAGAGGGTATATTACGCATTGGGGGAAGACTTTCAAAGTCATACCTTCCCTTTGATGCTAAGCATCCTTTTTTACTTCCCAAACATGATCCTGTTGTGGATTTGATAATTCGTCATTACCATGTGATGAATTGTCACACTGGGCCTGGGCTACTTATGTCTATTTTACGACAGCGATTTTGGATACTAGATGCCAGGACTGTCATTAGGTCCAAGTTGCGACAATGCAACACATGCTTTAGAGTTAATCCGACGCATCCCACTCCAATGATGGCGGACCTTCCTGAATACCGTGTATCGGAATCAAAGGCATTTGTCCATACTGGAGTGGATTATGCTGGTCCCATACGCATAACTCTCTCTCGTCGCAGAGGTCAACACGCTCAGAAGGCTTACATCTGCTTGTTTGTGTGTTTGGTAACCAAGGCTGTCCATGTAGAGTTAGTCTCTGAACTTACTACCGACGCCTTTTTAGCCGCGTTTAAACGTTTCATCTCGCGTCGAGGGCCAGTATCCTGTCTATATTCGGATAACGCTACCAATTTCGTTGGTGCTAAAGCTCAGCTAGATGAACTTTATAATTTCTTAATGAGGTCAAACCTCAATTCATCTCTTTTAGATGAGTTATCAGCTCGCCGCATTAAGTGGAAAATGATTCCACCTCGCTCCCCACATTTTGGCGCTATGTGGGAAGCCAATATAAAAACATTAAAAACGCATCTTTATCGAGTGATTGGAAATCAACTTCTCACTTATGAAGAGTTACAAACTGTACTCATCCAAATAGAGTGCATTATGAACTCACGCCCTCTGAGCGTGTTGTCTTCTGATCCGCATCCTGAAGTTATTACTCCCGCTCATTTTTTGATGTCGACTCCATTGCAGTACTTGCCGGCAGCCGATTTGTCTGGTCAGCGCTTAAATCTGTCCCAACGTAAACAGTTGTTAGATAGTATGGTACAATCCTTCTGGAAGAAATGGCATCTAGAGTATCTGCATACGCTGCAAGTTAGGCAAAAATGGGCAACTCCGGACAAGCCTGTAGAAGTTGGAACTGTCGTACTCGTGGGACAGGACAATTCGCCTCCTCTGTGTTGGCCATTAGGAGTCATAATTGAGGTTTATAAAGGGACTGACAATGTCGCTCGCGTTGCAATGGTGAGGACAAGGTTTGGTAATTTTAAACGCTCTGTCACAAAACTATATCCTATTCCAACGCAATAAAATTTCATTTTAACGATATCGTAGTTTTTAAGGTTTAGGATTAGTATTCTAAATAATTTTTATTTTCCGCATTTAGTGATAAAGCTTAGACTTTCTGATCATGATCTAGGTCAGTAAATCTTAACAATTTTCACCTTTCCCTTTGAAAGCACTTGCGTCCTTCCAAGGGGGGGAGCATGGTGAAGCGTCAATGCCTTTTCTCAATGTGTATATGTTTTTTAGAGAATAAATAATATAAATTAGTTACGTTTCCCGCATTCTCCGCACTTTATTAAAAACATTACTTAGTTTAGAAAAAAAGTAAGTCAATTGAGTCTCTGTTGAGGATTCCATTCACCAATATCTACAACCGCAGCGCCCATTGGTTGACGTATCGAATGCTCCCTTGAGACGCTCGCTAAAGACCGATAGAGGGCGTCTTCCCGCAAAAGAAAAAAGTCTCCGCACTTCCGATTACGATTTTGCGTCGAACGCATTCCGCCCCGCTATAGAAATCCCATATATGTTGAAAACCTGAGAATTCTCGTGTGATAAGTGTATCTGCTACTGTGAGACATTGAGACCTTATAGTGCAGTGTTGATTTCACGAGTTCTGACCAGTCCACCGGTGGATGAATCAAGTTAGCTCGCCGGCCGGCAGCCCACCAAGCGACCACGCACCCGTGAACGAGGCGCCTTCCTGCTTTCAAGTGAGGTCCCTGGATTAGCAAGGTACGTGGGCTTTATTTCTGCAAATAGATGTTGTGGGTATTGGTGTCTCAGAGGAATCGTCAACAGGGATTTAATTTTGCGTAATTTAAATTTTTCTTTCACCGCCATATTGGTTGTCTTAAAACACCTCCCTTTCTCAGATGAGGCTATTTACACGCCTCATCAAGTATATTTTAGTTATTTTCATAGTATCATGTCTTACGGTATCCTACTATGGGGACGGGCTGCAGATATCGACTCAATTTTTATTCTACAGAAAAGAGCTATCAGAGCTATTTACAATCTCCGACGGTGCGATTCTCTAAGGGAACTGTTTAAGGAAATTAACATACTGACGGTGCCTTGTCAATATATCTATGAAAACATCATGTACGTTAGAAAAAATCTTCATCTTTTTAGCAAAAGAGGCGATAGACATAATTATGTTACAAGAAATAGGGACCAATTAGTTCAACCAGGTTTCAGACTGGCTAAAGTGGCCTCTTCTTTCATGGGGTACTGTTTGAAATGTTATAACAAAATACCTCCACAAATATTAGAACTCAATGAAACGAAATTTAAATCTTGTATTAAACGCACACTATGCAGGCAAGCATATTATAAGTTGGAGGATTATATTCAAGATAAAAATGCTTGGCTCAATGCTGGTCCAGCTCCACTACCACCGGGGTGTACAAATTGATTAGTTTTGAAACTAATATTATTATTATTGTATTTAGTATTGTATAATGTAGAAGCATTTGTTTTCAAAGTTTGTAAATGTGAGTACCATGGAGCTATTTTATGGTTTTTAGATTATTATTGGACTTGTTTGACATAAATGAGCATGGCAGTTGAGAGTTTGTCAAGCTCACTCAAATGTCTCACTGATGGTGGCGCGTGTGTTGGATCATTCGGTTCCCTTTATAATGGTTGAGCTGAGTGGTGCTAATATTCGCGTCAGGTCCGTGAACGGGCGCTGTCAGTTGAGACTGGTCATCTCTTAGCTGCCAGTTGCTATTTTAATATCTATATTTAGTTTTTATTTTTAATTTATTGACATTGTTCTCACATGATAGCGACAAGAAACATGTAACAGAGATATTTGTAATTGCAAAACACGATTGAAAAGAGTGTCCATGGAGTTTCTTGCACATTCTTCTCCATAGAGATCTACGCTTTGGAATGTGCAATTAGCATCATTTTTTTCTGACAGACTGACTTCTTGACATTTCAAAAGTGCCTGTAAATGGTTTATTTGAAATAAATGCTTTGAATTTGAACTAGCAATTTTGCCGGATTTCTTACAAATCCAAATTATATATCATCATCATCATCATCATTTCAGCCGATAGACGTCCACTGCTGGACATAGGCCTCCCCCAAATGTCACCACAATCAGTCCTGTGCGTCTAGCATCCATCGGATTCCCGAGAAGTACTTGGGTCATCAAGTCATCGGTTCACCTTGTGGGACGCCTTCCAACGCTGGGTCTTCCGGTATGTGGTTGCCATTCCAGAACCTTTCGACCATCGACTATGTGTTCTGCGAACAATGTGCCTACTGTCACTTTTTTTAGGTGGGAAAATCATCTAATTTCAAATCTCGCTCTTGGGCATAGTGGGAGTAATTGGTTGTGCAGTTAGATGTAAGACATAATTACTCAGACATTATGTGTATAATATCTGTTACAACTGTTGGTGAACCTTAGTTAAATAATTAAAAAATAAAATAAACTAAAGAAAATCACAAAACGATTGCTAGTATTACCATTTATCGTTTTAAAGCAATGTTATAAAAGTTACGTTCACGGCTATGAAACGGTTTCATTAGGTTAGCAACCCCATAGTGAACTTTATGACTGAAAATGTAGGTTTAACGTATATATATTATGTTTATTTGCAGTGAACCTAGTTTAGTAAAAGCTATATTTTGACCAAATAAATGCCACACCTGTGATCCCAGAAGGGATAAGCATAGGTGAGGCTCTCATTTCTTTAATTATAAGTTTCATATTGCTAATTATGACTTTTTTGGTTATTGAGACCAGCGGTGGCCGAGTGGTAATGGCCCCGACTTACGAGTTGTGGGTCGCGGGTGCAAACACAGCCTGGTGCATGACTTTGTTAATTTATTTCATAAAAACTACTCTCGAAACGAAGAAACATCGTGAGGAAACCGGCATATCCTAGAACCAAAAATTCGAAGACATGTGACATTCACCAACCCGCACTGGGCCCGCGTGGAGGATTACGGCCCATTCCCTCTCCTACAGAGGAGGCCTGAGACCCAGCTGTGGAACCATTATAAGGCCGACTATGCTATGCGGAAAAGGGTGTAAAATCCTGCAAACCTCCGATGAAGACGGAGGGTCCTCCGACCAGACCAGGGTGTTGTATCTGGTCCGGGCAACTACCCGATAGTTCATTTCGGATTGTTGTATCATATTATATGATCTAATTGCGCGGAGGAATTTGATACCACGATGTAGGATAATTCCTATGTAGCGCAACAATCTCATCCTCAATAAGAATGCCTGTATTCACTTGCTGATTTCAGATTTTGCTGTTTGGAATTCTTTATCGTGAAAATCTTCTTAAACATATATTTTTTTTAATTAGTCTAAGCTTACTGGAAAATTTTTGCTTTGGTCTGATCCGTTTATCACACTAATATTGTTGACTGGCCTGTTGGTCTAGTGGTTAGTGGCCCTAACTGCTCTAAATAAATAATTAAATAAATAATAATACTTTTTTATTCATGTCAAATTTACCCATAACAGAAACAAAACACATCAATACATTAATTAAAATAACCAAAATTAAACCTAATTATCGCGTGAGGCAACGGTCCTCACTCCCCAACCACCGCCGGGATTCCGATCCCGATTTCCGGCTACCGTAGGCCACAGCAGGGTCGAAGCCTACTGGGGCCACGGGTAGTGTAAAACTGAAAGCCGGGGCCCTGGGACGAAGGCAAAGAAGGAACTGGAGTGGGTTTTTAGTCAGTAAAAGTCTGACAATATCTCTCGCTCCGCCCAAGAGCGAGATTTATCATAAGAAGATTTTCCCACCCAATAAAAAAAACAATAATGCAAAATACAGAGATATTTTTATAACCACTAACTACTTAAACCTACTTATTTCCCCACTCATTTTAGTTCAGCTATCAAATTTATATTATCTCGTAACCACACTTTTCAGAAGAAGCAACAACGACTTTCTAATTGAATTTAAACGACCCTTTTGCCGTCCAAGCAAACAGAACAGTGGCCCAACCACAAGCTTTTAACGCGATACATTTTAGATCTTAAATTGAACTGTTAAAGGGATGGAGTTATACAACATTATTTTTAGTATATGCGAAACCTGAATATAGTTTGTTCAGAATCAGTAACGATTCCAATAATTTTTACAACATATTACTTATATTTTTTCCCAAAAATAATTAAAATAGGTCACAAGTCGAACACTACCAACAATAAGTATAACACAGGTCATGGCAGGTCATAGCGGGCATTAGGTGCACGACTGTGTGTGTCCCCGGATGGCCCAGTGACCATGTATTTGTGCGGACAACCAGTAACATAACAAGCTTATAGCTTTGTGATTTTTTATAATACAGTTATGAAATTTTGACTGGGCTGTTGGTCTAGTGGTCGGTGGCCCTGACTGCTGTGCTGGAGGTCGTGGGTTCGATTCCCACCCAGGACAAATGTTTGTGTGATGAGCACGATCATTTGTTCTGTGTCTGGGTGTCATTTTTCTATAATATGTATGTATTAGGAATTTTTTAAGTATGTTTATCAGTTGTCTAGTACTCATACCACAAGCTCTGCTTAGTGTGGGACTAGATGACGTTGTGTGAAATTTGTAGAATATTAAAAAAAAAAATGTACATAGATTCTTTACATAAAAATACTAGACACGTGTTTCGGGTTTCGCATATACTAAAACTAATGTTGTTTAGGGTATATAGCTGCATTTTAACACGTCATGGTAAGGCCCCAGAACCCGTAGTAATAAAATTAGAAGTCCAAGCCTTTGAACTTATTCAACCCGTGAAGGTTTTGCATGATTTCTAAAATCAACACCACCTTCTAACACCGCCGAAATTTCATAATTAGTCCTTCGTATAATATTAGTCCTAATTAGGAAAGTCATGGTAGACCTCTGTCCCACTTTCATATTCCTCAGTTGTACCAGTATGTAAGTACAGTCATAAGCATAAATGTCATTCACATATGTCGTTTGAGTATTTTGACAAATTCGTCATATTATACGAACATAAAAAAATGAATCCGAATTCATCCATACAAGTGAACATGAAAGCAAATGATCGTACTTCTTAGCGTATCGATAGCAAAACTTTTTTTTGAAATTTAAGTTCCTTACCTGGCCCAGTATTATCACTAACGCTGTCATTAGGTCCCTACGTGAACATGTAATAAGGCACGTGACGCTGGTTGGAAGGGAGGATATGGTCTGCGGAGAGACGCCGCACAAACAGTGAAGATTGGAACTGTCCGAGAACCCCCACCAGTGGAGATTGTCTTTGCTGCTCCCAACTTGGGTACGGAGTCTGTTTAGAGTTTTACAAGTTGGCTATGGTAACTCGTGTCCAGGGGAGAGGCTCTCCGACAGCTCAATAAAATCATCAGGAGGTTAAACTTCTCTCGCCAAAGGTCGCATTTCACATCGGAGAGATGATCGTACTAGGAACGTTTTAAGCACGGAAAGAAACACGATACCGTCTACTATGCCTAGTAGAATGTATTAACAGTGTATCATGCCTGTGTATAGTGATCTTATAGTGACTGTGGCGATTCGCGTATCATCCGCATAATTATAATCACCGCATCCGCGTGTCTTATGCGTTCTCGTTCTCTCGGTTGTACCTAGTAGTTCACTTGCGTTTATGCGTGAAGTTGACGCGTTGCGAAGAGCGAGTAAATATTTTTATAAGGAAAATTATTCCCCTTTACGTATATTAAGGCAAAAATAGTTAAATGTAATTTCGTACGACGTTATTAAGCGAAGAACGGTCATCATACGCGGTTATAACCCTTATATTCACAGTGTGGCAGAGTCGTGGATTTTCTGGTTATACCAGGTTTACCAAGGAGTTTCCTTGCGTGATTGCATCAGAAATGAAGATATCCGCAGTAGAACCAAGGTCACCGATATAGCTCTAAGAATCACAAAACTTAAGTGACAGCTGGCAGGCATTCCTCGCAGAATAGATGGTCAATGGGGCTGAAAAGTTCTGGAGTGGCAGCCGCGCACCGGAAGACGCAGCGTTGGAAGGCCTCCCCCAATGACCTGGTGAAGGTCTGGTGAATCCGATGCAAAACACACAGTATCATTCGTTGTGGTTACACTTGGGGAGGCCCGTGTCTAACAGTAGATGTCTTTCGGCTGAAATGATGATGATGGTGATGATGACCAAGTTGGCAGAGATAGAGATATGTTTCATACTAATAAGGTTTTAAATTTTACTATGTTCAAATATGTACATATCAATGCTATAATGAAGATCGCTTTTTAATTTTGCTTAGTTAAGTGTAACGTATTTATGTTCCTAACTGTACCTACCTACCTATAGATGGACTGTGTTAATTGGTCTGACTCGGCCAGAATTGTAATGAGTTTGGTCGTAGGTAAATCAATGTTTCTTCATGTGCGTCTGAATATTATAAAGAAGCGAACTAATATTATCAAACCCTGGCCTTCTTTACTTTTTATTGTACTTGATTGTTTGTGTTATGTTTGTAAAAGAAAACTCTGGAAGGATATACCACGCCAACCTACCATTTCCAGCCGTCCGGCAAAGACCGAGCCCGAGTCGTCGACTTCGCGTAGTGTTTCATGTGTGCCTCAAAGAGATGTCATGCGCCAACGACGACTTGGGCCCGGTTCGGACGGTTACCGGACGGTCGAACGGCGAACTACCCATTGCTCGCCGTCCGCAAGCCTGCACCTACGATCGGGGTCGGGAAATTGGGATTGGAAACCCCGGCGGCTAGGGTGCGAGGACCGTTGCCTCGCTCGTGCGACCGCCTCTTTTAGCTAGCATTACTGCTTCGCAGGAGGCGACCGCCGACTAAAACACACCTCTGTCCTTCAGTTGCTCTTTCCGTTCTAGGACTCCGGCTTTCCTTTTCAGAAATACCTTGGGACCTAGTACCCACTAGGTCCCAAGGAATTTCTAGGTCTAGGTCTAGGTCTTACGTGCTTTTGGGTGATATACCAATACACGTACTTACAATTTACTTGCGATAAATTTTGGTTTAGACAAGAAATGTAGTCTGACAGTAAAAGTAGCTTGTCAACACAATTGACTGCTTTTAAGTTTTTTAACAAGAAAAAATCGCTAAGATAACCACTGATTTCTTGTGATTTTATAGACTTTAATATGAATCATAAACTATGTACCTACCTAAAGTTTGTATGGCTTGCGAGTCGATTCCTTTGATTCAGTGTGAATTTTAATAGCAAAGTTTTCAGTCCATTTGCAGAACTCGCCGTAAAGGTTTAGGAATTATCGTAAAATCGTTCATAAAATCCTCTGTTTCTGCTAAAACCAATTTCAAAGGTGAATTTAAGCATTTAGGTACCTAGCTGTGCTAGGTAGGTAAGTACTTCCGTAATACTATACTTTTTAAGGTTTCGTACCTCAAAAGGAAAAAACAGAACCCTTATAGGATTACTTAGTTGTTCGTTAGTTTAGGTGCCTTCAAGGCTAGAGTGAATAGGCTCTTAATAAACTAGTGCGCCTCACCATCAGTGATTGCATCACTGCTTACCATCAGGTGGGATCGCAGTCAAGCACTGGTTTATATCGAATAAAAAAAAAACTTAGTTGTTCGTCTGCCTGTCTGTCTGTCAAGACCATTTATCTCGGGAACGCATGGAGGTATCTAGTTGAAATTAATACCATATACTCAAGTCAGCGGTCCCTTGAAGTACTGAAAAAATCAAACTTCTAAGTTAACGAAAAAAAAAGACATTTCGACACTCTCAAGGGAATAAAAAATTATCCCGTTGACTCATAAACCTGAAATTTGGCATGATTTATGGCTTTATAGCACAGATATAGGAATAAATCTGAAATCACAGTAAATTTGTTGTTAGGTACGTCAAAAAAAAAAGTGCAATTCGGAAAAATCTTCGAGACCACCAATTTATCAATAAATATTTAACTATAAAGCGAGAGCTACACTAGACCGATGCACACGTGGAGCACGCCTGATTTGTACGTAGCGTCGCATGGTGTGGCGTCGCGTGGCGTGGATCTAGTGTAGCTCTACAAGTCTAGTTTCCATATAATATGTATGAAGACCGTCGCTCCCAGATCGACGTGTGTGGCACACGTGTGCGCAGTGTAGTTCTACCTTAGGTTACAAATTGTTCAAACGATATCAAAATTGACAGGAAAGCAAAAGAGATATATTATAACAATTTTCAACAAATATAATTATCTACAAATATATCTATCTCCTTTCTTTAAGTCCATCCAAAGGTTGTCTGTGAGAAATTAAATTGCCCTGTGCGATAAGACCGCCCATTGTACACTTATTTTTAATCATGTTTGTCCTGTATTTTTGTTTATGTGGTGTACAACAAAGAATATAATAAATAAAAAATAAATAATATCTGTGTCTCTCGCCAAGATGCCGTTTTCTATGGCGACCATGCAAAGACCATGTCGGACTTTTCTCTCATAATAGCAGCTTTGAAGCATTATAACTTCATTGTTGATGACGATATTTTTTTGTTTTTTTGCCAGAGTTAAAAAGTATCTATCACAAAGAGAAGGCTTGTGACTCAGCAGTGGGAACATTACATACTGTATGATATAATTATCAGCATATTGACGAATACCAAAGACAAACAACATACGTATAACATCATACGTGTAATCTTTTATTAGTTAAACAGACTATGCCAAAGACTAATTAAAAACAGTAATGTGAAGCTAAAAATATCGGGATCGTTCTTAACGTAGAGAGCTACGTTGTCAGGCCGATACCGTCTACTGCTGTGCACAATCTTCTTACAAGTAGTACTTGATGATGAAGGTTGGTGTAAGTATGTCACTTGTTTTCGATTTTTTTGTTCTAGGACATAATGGTTTGCTCATGATGCGCCTGGCTGAGTTTACACCCAGAACTAGACACTGCTTTTAGAAGAGAAAACATGATAGAGTGTGCCACTCACCCCGGTGTGTGAGATGCGAGTGTGAGAGATGAGTGGGTGTGTAGTATTTGTAAGTGAGTATCAAATATTCAAGATATTCTATTTCCTCAAAAATGAAACTGTTTAAATACTGCGTTAATATAATAGTAACACAGCCTCAGACTGATTCATCTGACCTATAATTTACTTTGATCCACAAGTCATAACATCATCAATCTACCATTAACTTTTTCAACTAAGTCAGGATGAAAAACAGACACAACTACGGTTTACTCGGAAACCAACGTTAGACACAAGCCGGCTCATAACGTAAACAAATAAGTTTTATAGGTCACCCAGGTGAACAAACCCCGCGTTACAGATAGGACAAGGGTCGTTGTACTTTTGATCATCTTTTAAAGAGTTAATTGCGATTTAAGATGCTTTTAGCTGCTCTGATGTGTTTGATGTAATTCTTACTGAAATAGATGGCTTAAAATAGATTGATCATGCAGACATGTGGTTTTACCGAAATCAATTAGTAAAGCAGTTTTGAAACATGGACTTATAATGATAGAAGTTCTAATACCAAGCTTAGCTGTAGAAATAAAATTGATGATCACTATAATAATGAACTAGCTTTTGTTAGCTGCTCCGCCCGCGTCATAGTAATATAGTAGGTACATTATGATAAAAGTGGAAAAAGTTTATCATTGCGACCGAGTTGAACTCGCACGAGCCGCAGGCGAGGGATATCAGAAATCAGAAACTTTCAAATAGACCAATCATAAGGGAACATTTTCGTAGAGGCCCAGCAGAGTCGAAGCCTAATAGCCCTTCCGCCCCGCCCAAAGGCGGGAGATGTGATTGGATGATTTATAGCTATTGATTTACCCTTAAAGAAGGGGACCAAATCTTAAACTTTTTTAAACAACTGATAAATTTTTTCTTGTTTTGAATTACAATTGCCTGATATTACAAATTTACTGTAACAGCTCATATGGTACAAATACAGCGATACTTAAAAAATATTAAAAAAGAACTAAAAAAATCGTTTAAACCATTTATATAAATTAAAAGCATTACAAATTTTAACCAAATGGCACAGACATTATATTAGCCACTATTATAGAGTGTTTAGAGCTAAAAGTAACATCACCCCTAGCCAAGTTGATAATCTGTAATCGTTAACGCTAGTCTAAATGTATGGGAATGACATCATCTCAACGTTAAGTCACTTGGTCAGAATAAACGAATAAAAAATTCGTAGCCAAGTTCACATCGTTCAAAATGATAGATTTCATATTCAATTGTTATCGTTTCTACAATGTTCAACCCTACATCCTTTGTTATTGTAGAACGACTTTGTAGAACGAGCGGCCGACTCAGGCGCGTCAACATGGCTACCAACTTATCGTTTTCTACAATTGCTGACACCGAGGCGTTACCGATTGGAGAACGGAATTCAACACGAAACGGTTGCCTAGGAGGGCAGGTCTAATTTGGTTAGTGACGTCTTTTTTTTGACTTTTGTGCGACGTTGAATATACATTTTCGAGCAACCAACAAAAATCTGTCATCATAGCTGGATCCTACCTACCTTTGTAACTTATTTCTGTTGTTCGCACATCTTGATGGAACCTCTCTCCTTGTTCGTCACTCACTGCATCAAGATTATCAAGAAAAAAGTAAATTTTGAAATTTAGACAATGGATTTTGTGCGACACTCTGCATCTAAAGTTATGGTACGACAGAAACATTTCATTTAATAAAAGTTGATAGTTTTGTGACTTTTTATTGTCATTGATGACTGTAAGAAAACATTTATGTTTGAATTTTTTTTAAATAAAATTTTTGCGTAAACACTAATTTTCTTTTTTGCGGACCTATAAAAACTTCTTTCAGCGTGATGCTGATGGCATTTTTTTTTTATTTGATTTTAAATTTATCCTTCTTTGAATATCCAGAGACACTTATCGTGCAAAATTAACAATCATTTACATAATTGCAAGGCTCTCGCCACTACATAGGAACTGCAAAAAGCATTTTAATTTGTTATGCTTTCATGCTCTTCGAAAGTCCCATGTTCCGGTCCACTTACGCTGTTACCACTGAAGCAGAGAGGAGATTTCGAGCACTGTGATTGGCCAATTCGTCCTTCCGCTCCTCTCCATTCCGCCCAGCTCCGTATCAGTGAAAATGCACCCTAAATCCACTAACTCTTTAACACGCTATGGATTTTGACGTGGTTTTCACTAATAGAAAGAGCAATTAACGAGCATGGTTTAAATATTAAACAGTTTCTAGCCGGAGCCGGAGTATTAAGGAGTTTCTTGCCGGTTCTTCTCCATAGGAAACGACCAATTTGGAACCGTGCACTAGCTTCTGACGTTTTATAAGTGCCCATGTAGGCCTATGTGAAATAAAAACTTTTGACTTTGACTTTGAAACCTTAAATATTAACCGTTTATATATTAAACCTTGCTGGGTTAAATCATCATCAGCATCATCATAATTTCAGCCAATAGACGTCTACTGCTGGACATAGGCCTCCCCCAATTGTCGCCGCAGTGAACGGTCCTGTGCGTCTCGCATCCATCAGATTCCCGCAACCTTCACCAGGTTATCGGTCCACCTTGTAGGGAGCCTTCCAACACTGCGTCTTCCGGTACGCGGTCGCCACTCCAGAACCTTTCGGCCCCAACGGCCATCTGTTGTGCGAGCAATGTGCCCTGCCCATTGCCACTTAAGTTTGGCGATTCTTCGTGCTATGTTGGCAACCTTGGTTCTCCTGCGGATATCTTCATTTCTGATACGATCACGCAAGGAAATTCCGAGCATATCCCTTTACATTGCCCTTTGGGTGACTTTGAGCCTTCTGATTAAAAGCTGCTGCTGGTTTAAATATTTAATTTGAACCCGTGTGAACCCGTGGCGACCTACTGGTAACAACTAAATCTGATGCAAAATCATACCAACAACTTTACTTTACTTTATTCGTAAATCTAAATAACAAACAATCAAATCTGAACACTTTATAAAAATATATGAGATGAGATTTGAGGTGATCCAGCTTACAGTGAGTGATGATATAGATCAGCTTTTAGCAAATCCTCGAATGGCGAAAAAAGATAAGGCTAATGTAGCAGCGAAGATACTTCATGTTCTACTTTATTTACAATATCAGACAGTTTCAGTCCACAACGTTTACGAGTATTTTCTGTTAGAAAGATCTCAGCTGTCAAAATGAGCCGTACAATAAAATCTTATTCTCTTTGTGTAAATAAAAAATTAGAAGAATGTTTTAGTAACGCATTAGTGTTTGTTTTCTTGGGTTTGAAATGCGGTGTATTGTGTCTTTTTCTTCATTTTTAGGGTTCCGTAACTCAAAAAGAAAAAAACGGAACCCTTTTAGAATCACTTTGTTGTCCGTCCGTCTGTCTCTCTGTCTGTCCAGACCCTTTTTTATCTCAGAAACGCGTGGAGGCATCGAGTTGAAATCCAAACTGTATTCTCAAGTCTGAGCCCCTTGAAGCTGTGAAAAAATCAAACTTCTAAGTTAACGGAAAAAAGTTACCGTCGTTTATGATGCAAAAAATGTCAGGAATCAAAATTCATGGGGTACTTCCCGTTGTCTTAGAATCCTGAAATTTGGTATGAAGCGAGGGAAAATCTGAAAACTGTAAATTTGTAGTTACTAACTACTAACTAAAAATCTTTGAGACTTGATTCGGAAATGAACTGTTTTCATAGGTTTTGTACGGAACCCTCAGTGCGCAAGTCCAAATCGTACTTGCCCGGTTTTTTGATACCTATTATACTACCCTAAGAAGCCAAAATGCGGTATCTCAATTTGTGACACGAAGTTAAACATAACATGGGCTGCTCTACCGCCGTAAGTTAAAAGGGTGCATCTGACTAAAACACAAAACTAAAAATAATCTGAAATGTTGAACATTTGTTCGCCTAAACTAGACTTTTCACTTGAGCATGGCTTAATTTCGCCTTAAAAGACTGATGTGCCCTCTTTTCCTGGGACCGCATTACTATGTAGCGGTTACCTAGATAAATACAAATACAGAGTCCTAATGACCTGTTTCAGCTTTACACGGGGGTTAAAAATATTAGAATTTTTTATTTTATTTTATTAGCCTTTCAATTCAATAGGTATTAAAATTATTATTAATTAATTATTTTATCATAATTTGAAATTGTAATTTGACGTTTTAATTTATTGACCATTTTAATTTATTTTATTGAATTTTCACAGACATTTAATACTTAATAACATACATTTTGTCATTTTAATTTATTTAACATTTTATTTGTCAATTTTATTTTATTGTTTTCATATAATATTATTTATAATTGATGACACACTAACGTAGATATAAGAATTACTAACAGATATTGTGGATCAAATGTTGGCTTGTTAAAAAATAATTTATTATTATTATAAATTCTCGGCTTTTCTCTACTACAATATGCATATTTTATAATACACCTTCCTTATAAAAAAACTCTGTCTATTGTTGGAAACCAGTAAAAAATCTGTTAGTAATTATTGAGTTAACCGCGAATAGACAGACAGACACGGTGAGGGACTTGGAGGGGGAGGTGGAAGTCTGACTTTAGCTCCTAGCCGAATGCACAGCTATTTGCTACGACGTACAATGAAAGAGACACTGGAGCTAGATCCGTAGGGCAGCAGAGTCGATGCCAACTAGGGCCGCGGACATTTTCTGAAAGGTAAACCCGTGGTCTTAGCACTCAAAGGGCAACTGAAGGACACAGAGGAGGACACTGCTCCACCCAGACTGGGAGAAGTCATTGGATGGTTTCCCACCTTAAACTTAATAAGCGTGAAAAACATAACCCTTCTTGCAGTCGGGTAAAAAAGTGCTGGATGTAAATATTATATCGTTATCGAATTTCTTCATCCTTTGAACTGTCATTGCTATCACAGAATTTATTTACTGTTATTTTCTATAGAACAGAACAGCTTTATATTTATAACACTAACATCTGCCAGTAGTTTCGCTAGTTAAGGCCAGGTTCTACTAAGTTTAGAACTTTTTTAAACCTCTGGAAATCCACAAATATAAAAGATAACACCATAAAAATTATTCTATTAAAATAGACTGCATGATAAACCGCCGCGTGCCGGGCAAAAATCAAAACGTAATATAAATTAGTTGGCTTGATAAAAAAAATCGTGAATCTGACCCTAACATGTATATCTACTAGGTGAGGGTCGCGGGAATCCGATGGATGCGAGACGCACAGGACCGGTCATTGTGGCGACATTTGGGGGAGGCCTATGTCCAACAGTGGACGTCTTTCGGCTGAAATGATGATGATGTCTACTAGTCTGTCTACATCATGGAAATATTTGAAAGTTACAAAAAATAATAAAACTTGTTTTTTAAAAGGGCTTCACATGAACAAAAATCTTGAGGTTATTGTTTTTTTTTCATAAAACCGCTGTTACGGGGCCGCGAAATCGACATAGACCCGGGTGGAGATGGAGTTCATACAAAATACTCAGTGATTACAAGCGGCCCTTAAGGGAAACTATCCCTTGAAGGAAAAGTATCCTATGTTCTACTCCACGATATAGTCTACCCATATGTCACGTTCATGTATATACATGAACACACACACATATTTACATACATACGAACTTTGATAAGCATAAGCATAATCAGCCTTTTTAATGTTCCCACTGCTGGGAATCAGGCCTCCTCTCTAGGACAGAGAATGGGCCGTAATCCACCACACGGGCTTAATGAGGATTGGTGAATGTCACATGTCTTCGAATTTTTGGTTCTAGGAAAGCCGGTTTCCTCACGATGTTTTCCTTCACCGTTTTGAGAGCAGTGGTGATGAAATAAATTACACCAATTAATCTGCCTGGCTGGGTTTAAACCCGCGACCTAAAACTTGACGAATTTTTCTTTTACAATATTAGTGTGATTCGCTAACCACGTCTATACGACAAATGTAACGTCTCGATATGGATGCCCTAATAAAACGCAACGCGTTTCGTTTCGTGTGGCAACTGCGTGTCAAGGTTGTAGCCGCAAATAGCTCTTGTGTCAGCCCTAGACAACAGCCATAAGAAAAAAGAAAAGGCAGAAGGGCCAAAATCAATAATAGACGCCGATCAGAAAGTGACTGAGGCAATAAATGTTGATTTGTCAAAAACTACTGTCAAAATCAAACGCTATATCTTCAAAAAAAAAAAACCGGCCAAGTGCGTGTCGGAATCGCGCTCGAAGGGTTCCGTACCATAGTCTATACCATATTAGTCACTATATTATAACTGTTATTAATTTCGAGCAAAAAAAAACGGCAAAATAATCTCGTTTGTTGTATGTGAGCACTTAAATATCTATTTTATTCTGTTTTCAGTATTTGTTACTTTAGCGGCAACAGAAATACATTATCTGTGAAAATTTTAAACGGTCTAGTTATCAAGGTTCATGAGATACAGTCTGGTGACAGACAGACGAACAGTGGAGTTATAGCAATAGGGTCCTATTTTCACCCTTTGGGTACGGAACCCTAAAAAATATCAAATCTACGGGTAAATTAAAAGGAGTTTAAAGTACGGATTGATAGCTTACGTGCCCTTATATTACAGCTAGGAACAGTTTAGTTTACCTCATGCGAAAGAGGTTGTAAAGTTCTGCAAACCTTTGTTAAAAAGGGAGGATCCTCCGACCAAACAGGTTTTTTTTTTCGTTGGAGAAATCATCCAATGATTTTTCTGACTAATAGTTAGTTGCCTCACGCGTGCGGCCTCCTCCTTGCTAGCATTACTGCTTCGCGGAAGGAGACGACTGCCTGCCACTCCTCCTCGCTTCGGACCATGACCTGTACCAAGATCGCACCCAAAAGGACACGGCGGTGCTCTGCCTAAGCGAGGCACACCTCTACCGTGTGCTCCACCGTGTCCTCCACCGTGTCCTCCGGGCGGTCCACACAATGATGACACCCGGGCGTCGCTTCCGCACGAATCCGGTGCAGGAACTTCCCGAACTTACCGTGTTCGGTGAGAACCTGCGTCATGCGTGAGGACGCCGTGAGATCTTTCCAGCCACTCCTCAAAGATGGGACTTACCGCCATAATTATGGCTTGTCCACAACCAAACGGTTTATGCTCACTATGCCATGACCACTTTAACATACGCTAAGCAAAATAAGTCCTCTTATAACCTGGACGTTAGCGATTATCTTTTCTATGAAAATCAAAGTTAGTTGAACTGTTTGGAATCGAAACGCTAGGTTCATGAGTTCCGAGTGCATGTCTCCTTTCCAAGGATATTTCTAGTAAGAAATATAGTCTCCTAATCCTCTAGTCACTCTACAGAGTGAACAACATTTTGAGTGGCTTGAGGGTTTTTTTAAGGTGGGAAATCATCCAATGACTTCTTCCGCATCAGGAATGAAGATACGGAGGAGAACCAAGGTCACCGACATAGCCCGAAGAATCGCCAAACTTAAGTGGCAGTGGGCAGTGCACTCGTACTCAACAGATAGTACAGTTTTTGTAAAACAGATGATCGATGAGGCCGAAAGGTTCTGCTCCCCTAGCCAAGTTACAACCGTTTCGTGTGGAATTCCGTTTTCCAATCGGTAACGCCTCGGTGTCAGCAATTGTAGAAAACGATAAGTTAGTAGCCATGTTGACGCGCCTGAATCGGCCGCTCGTTCTACATGTAGCGTTTGTATACCAAAGGATGTAGCGTTGAACATTGTAGAAACGATAACAATTCATTCTATCATTTTGAACGATGTGAACTTGGCTACGAATTTTCTATTCGTTTGTACTGACCACGTGACTTAACGTTGAGATGATGTCATTCCCATACATTTGATTAGTTTTCGACTAGCGTTGCGATTGCAGATTATCAACTTGGCTAGGGGTGCTGCCCCCCCCCCCCCCCCCTAGCCAAGTTACGATCATTTAATTTGCGTTGAACGCCTCGAGTAGGCCACGCCTCCGATTCCTTTGTTCTGACCACGTGACTGAGCGTTGAGATGACGAAACGATCGTAACTTGGCTAAGGGGGCTGGAGTGGCGATCGCGCACCGGAAGACGCAGCGTTGGAAGGCCTACCGAAAGGTGATGGCCGATGACCTGGTAGAGTCACGGGAATGCGATGGATGCGAGACGTACCATTCGTTGTGACGACACTTAGGGGAGGCCTATGTCCAGCAGTGGACGTCTTTCGGCTGAAATGATGATGATGACGATAATATATACGTACTTAGTTAGGTTTAGTATAAATTGTGAGGTATTTTGATGTGTTAGTGGATATGTACGTACTATGTTTGGAGTATCCATTCTGTAGTTTTATTTTCGTTTGCTCTTTCTCACCTGTTACATCGATATATGTATAGTTGCTGTCTGACCGTATTGATCTAGTTATGTGAGCTAGTTAAATATTTTAGTTCAGGATTTGGAACCTAGAAGTCTTTACATGAAAAATTTAGCTTTAAGAAAACATCGGCGAGCAATGGGTGGCTCGCCGTCCGACCGTCCGGTAGCCGTCGGGACCGAGCCCAAGTCGTCAACGGTGCGTTTTTTTCCATGTGCGCCTCAGGGAGATGTCAGCAAATCGTAGGGGCCCAGCAGGGTCGAAGCCTACTAGGGCCACGGGTAGTGGAAAACGAAACCTGGGGCCCTGAGACGAAGGCAACGAAGGAACAGGAGTGGGTTTTAGTCAGTAAAAGTCTGACACTATCTCGCGCTCCGCCCAAGAGTGGGATTTGTCATTAGATGATTTTCCCACCTAAAAAAAACGTTAAGAAAACATTGACGAATATTTTGAGCTAGCATATGGCTCTTAGTAAGTTAGTAATCAGTAAGAATTAGTATACATTAGTATGTATATTATAATTATATAGGTTTATATTGTGCACTGGATCATATCCTAGAATTACGAGTATGTTCTCTCTCTGTTACTCAAAGGTTTACTGGGAGAAAACCCATGCTGAATTAGGCTTGCCTTTGTACATAAACTGTCTGTATCATCGTGTATTATGTATGTTATGTGTACGAGCACAATAAAGAATTAAAAGATACTGATTACTATGGTAACAAAAAAAAAACGAACTTTTACTCGATAAAAACACACCTCGGCCATTCTACTTTTTGAAAGACAATATACAAATACTGAAAAACGACTGAAAATAAAAACAAAAAATTGTTAACATAAATCTACTTCTAAAATAAATTGATTAATTCATAGTAGATTAGCAGGTTCTTAATTTAAAAAGAAAACTACAGGGCATTTGAATTTAGAATCCGTTAAGCATAAGTTAGCTACTTATTTATGTATTAGTATTAGTGTAGTTTTAATAAAAAAAATAATTAAAAAAAAACATATTTAGTATTTAATAGAATATTCTTAAGTTTTGTAAACAGCCAAAGCTATGCCTGAGCGCAGTCTCCTAATACAGGCATCATCATGCTTAAAAGGAGGCTTCAATCATAGGCTACTTTAAACTACATGTTTTCGAAATAAATCATTTTGTATTGTTTTTTCTTTTGCCAGTGTCAAGTTTAAAAAGTATTGGGTCGTGTTTTATGAATAATACTGCTCAAACGTTAGGCTTTTTACAGAGATATGGTTTTCTCATTAGAATATTATACGATTTACATCATGACATGTGGTTGACATCAAGTGAGATCGTAGTCAAGCGCCAGCCTATCAATCAATAATAAAACAAATATAAAAAGAAGAAAAACATGTTGAACCGCCAAAATAAACTAAGAAAAGACCGAGATAACACAATAACGATGTTGACGCAAGATAGATTGCTACACATAACCATCTTTTGAACTACGAATAAGATTGGATAATTCATTGAGATACATTGTATGTGTCTGAATTCTTGTATTCACATTGTTTCCCTTTTTTATAATACAAGTAGGTATATGTACTCTTTTTCCTTACCCCTCTTTATCTAAAGAAACGATTTGAGTTTCTTTGTCAATCCCACTCGAAATTTGTTAAGGCTTCAGATAACTTGAAACTTTTTTTTATGTTATAAACTAGTGCTTGACTTTTATTTTTTTCGGTGGGAAAATCATATTATGACATCCCCCGCTCTTGGGTGGGGGGGAGATAGTGTCAGACTTTTACTGACTAAAAACCCACTCCTGTTCCTTCGTTGCCTTTCGTACCAGGGCCGAGTCTTCCTTTCAGAATCAGACCCTTGGCCCCAGTAGGCTTCGACCCTGCTGGGCCCCTACAGTTGCTAACATCTCCTTGAGGCGCCTGTGGAACAGCACGCGCCATTGACGACTTGGGCTCAGTCCGGACGGTTACCGGATGGTCGGACGGTGAGCCCGCGCCTACGGTGGCCGGAAATCGGGATCGGAATCCCAGCGGTGGTTGGGGCGTGAGGACCGCTGCCTCACGCGATCGGCCGCCTCCTTTGCAAGCATTACTGCTTCACAGAAGGAGGCGACCGCCTGCCATTCCTCCTCGCTCCGGACCATGGCCTGTACCAAGGACCGGCGCGAGAGATCGCCGCCGCCGATCGCCCCCACGAGGACACGGGGTTACTCTGCCCAAGCGGGGCACACCTCCACCGTATGCTCCACCGTGTCCTCCGGGCGGTCCGCACAGTGGCGACACCCGGGCGTCGCTTCCGCACGAATCCGGTGCAGGAACTTCCCGAACTTACCGTGTCCGGTGAGGACCTGCGTCATGCGGAAGGTAATGACGCCGTGTTGCCTTTCCAGCCACTCCTCAAAGAGGGGACTTACCAGTGCTTGACTGCGATCCCACTTGATTATAAGCAGTGCTGTAATCGTTGATGGTGAGGTGAACTAGTTTATTAAGAGCCTATTCACTCTGACCTTGAAGACACCTAAATTATAATCGGACGGGAAGACCATAGCGGGCAAATCGTTCCAATACTCAATGTACGTGGCATAAGCGACGAGGCGAAACGCTTAGCCCGGCCCGTAGAAGTGTTAACAACATAAGGGTGGACACTCGCTGTAGTGGGTTAGAATAGAATAGAATAAACTTTATTGTACACCAAAAAAGGTTTAGGGTGGTCCGATGGTAGAAAGGTGATGGCGGAATCAAGTTATGTAATTCCTGCGCACTCTCCAAAATGCATTCTGTAAAATACCGAAAGGCTGGCCACCCTACGCCTGTCCGTGCTCCAGGCTTTGTAGATAGGTGTTAACCAAATCTGGATCACCAATTAGCCTCTTTGCACGCCTTTCCACTGAGTCCAAAGCTGCCAGATAGTATTTTGCAGCATCAGCCCGTATGTGGCACCAGCACACAGTTATAATGCCATGGATTCCACTGATTCCACTATGTTTCTGGATAAGTACTTTATTTTCTAGGCCAGCAATAAAACGCGCGCAATCACTTTAAGTATTTAAATCTCCTTAGGGACTGAAATTTGAAAAATCCTTTTTAATTCTAAAATAAAAAAAAAAACAATAAAAAAACAAATAAAAAAAAATATCATAAAACTCCGAGCATTCCCTTTCCATTGCCCTTTGGGTGACTTTGAGCCTTCTGATGAGGCCTATTGTGAGCGACCACGTTTCGGAACCATATGTCATCACTGGCAACACGCACTGGTTCACAGACTTTCGTCTTGAGACACTGTGGTATATTGGATGAGAAGACACCGCGCAGCTTCCCGAACGCTGCCCAGCTGATTCGGATTCGACGGTTGACCTCTTTCTCGAAATTAGATCTACCCAATTGGACTATCTGTCCAAGATAGACGTTATCGTCCACAACTTCGAGTATAGATTACTGTTAGATTATTGTTGCATTCAACATTTAAATCAAAAAGTCAATAGAAAACACAAAAAAATAGGTTATCAAAAAATTACAATAATTATTTTTCCGGTGGAGTCTTCAAATATATTAAGAATACGAAGCCAATAAGTATTGTTCTAGATTCCAATGCAGCCTATATATTATTATATTTGGATGACACAATAATCTGGCACTCGCCACAGCAATGGAATGCATAACTGTTGAAACTACGGTCGTGATGGCAAACGCTTTGATATTTGTTGCAATATCGTGTCGACGTTGTTACAATGAAATACTATAATTGTCCTAATGACTTATCATGATAATAATCATAGCTTTAAATATGGGATGACAGTGAATGAATTGATAATAATTTTAGAGTGAATCTCTTTTGAATTCGAACACGTTTTAAAAGTCAGAAAATGCCTATCCAGGCTGCTCATCTGTGGAATGCATTGCCAGATCCTATAAAACGTGCTCAATCGTTGCCTGTATTATGACTTGTTAAAGAACACTAGGTACCTGTATTACTCTGTAATTATCAAAATTCGCCATTTCTTTTTACTGCCTATATATTTAGTGCATATGTATGTATCTGTGTATCTATTATAATATATTGTAATAAACATTTGCCCATTGACACAATGCCCATTCCAGGTTACCTGGAACAGATCGCGGACTGCGATTAGGCCACCCATTTATTTATTTATTTATTAAATACATTATGCACAAACGTACAGCGGCAGACTTAATGCTTTAGGCATTTTCTACCAGTCAACCTTAGGGTTATGCAAAAATAGAAAGAATAGTGGTAGGTGCAATAAAAGAGAGAGAAAAGGCGAAAAGGTACAAGACAAGATATACTAATAAACCATAAATATCATACAATTATACAATACATACACAAATTAATAAACTGTCTACATATATAACTACACTAATAAAGTCAAACAATTAGTTCAAATCAACAATTTGAAAACATTAAAGCTGTGATGACACTACTGCCAACTTCCATCATCATCTGCCATTGCCCATTGCATGTGTTTTAGATATAAGTTTTTATTTGTTTTGTTTCTTGTTGTGTCCTGTTGTGTCTTGATGGGACCTAAGTACAATAAAGTAAATAATGAATAAAAAGTAACAGAAACAACATAACAGAATGTCTCCGCGATTTGGATAATTTTGATTTCAATCTGCCCCCCTAGCCAAGTTACAATTGTATCGTTCGCGCCGAACGCTTCGAGTAGGCCACGCCTCCGATTCCTTTGTTCTGACGTCATCTCAACGCTCAGTCATGTAGTCAGAACAAAGGAATTGGAGGCGTGGCTTACTCGAGGCGTTCGGCGCGAACGAAATGATTGTGACTTGACTAGGGGGGCTGGTCAATAGCTTTGATTGAATTATCTAAATACAATCAGCCGACAGTGTTCCCACTGCTGGGATCCAAGTTTTATCTCTGAGAGAAAGATTACCTGTACTTTATACGTGCACCACGTAAGATCAGTAAAAGAATGGTGAAAAAAGTTTAATTTTTTGAAGCTGGCTGTGCATATGGACGGAAAGGAAGAGGGAGGCCAAATAACAGATGGATGGACTTTATCTTTCACATAGAAAAGTACCAGATATAAAGAAAAAGAAGTTAGTGATCGCGTGAAGGTTGATATTCTGTCCTAGAATGAAATAAAAAACGTATTGCGCCAATCCCAAGTAATATGTGACCAAGACAAGAAGATAATGATAGCACAGTTTTCGCAGTCTGCGCTAGACTGTCAAGGTCTGCGCTAGACTATCAAGGCGCCAATTTTGCAATTAAACATACAAAGTTATTTCAGTTCACCAAATCAGATGGATTACTATGAAACTCGTAACTGAACGGCAGACATCCTGTTAATGTTGTGTGGAATCCAAATCTTTGAACGCAATACTCATAAATGTGCTTCTTCCGGTACTAAATTTGAACTATAAAGTGCTAGTAGTATTATGGAGTTATGCTATTTTAATGTCAAATCTATCCAAAGGTTGTCTGTCCGATAGCGTTCTATTCTAGCGATAAGACCACCCACCGTTTCGCCCTCTTCATTTTAAGCTCCTAAAGTATTTGTTTATAGTGTCACTAAGAAGTGTATCTATCTATCTAATGATCTTTATAATTTCAATATGGATGGCATTACTATTCAACGTGGTAATGCTGCCACTCTTCTAGGCACGTTTACGGCGTACCCGGATGACAGCGATATGGAGGAGTACTTCGACACCTATTGGCCTACGTGTATTTCACTACTTCGGGGTAGAAGTCATTTTTGCAATTATTTTATAATACAGTTTTGTTCAGTTTCTTACACTCTATCGATATGTATTTTTAAAGTTGAAATATTCCCAAAAATTTTCAGTGTCTGCATCTCTATTTTCTCCAAGTCTCCTTTCGCAGATATGCTGGAAGAGATTTCTTTAGAAAAAAAAATCACCTTTGTACTATTCTGTTTCCTTCTTCTTTTCTTTTATTATTGTGTGTACATAAATAGTTAAAAAAAAAAAAAAACCACACAATTTTTTCTTCCTCTTGTATACATACGAGTTACCTTTTAATTAAAACAAAAATAATTGAATCCTCAGATACTCTAAATCCATCGTAAAGTATGTTTTTTTGTAGCTACTAGCTTCTGGCAGAGGCTTCACTCGCGTGAAGGTAAATTCTTCAGACAAACTTTGTAGTTGATAGTTGTAATTGTGAATTACTTTATGTTACTAAAACACTATCGACTATATATTTGCATGCCATCAATAAATGGCGGAATGTGTCTTTGCACTTAGTCTCCTTTATTTAAAAATATATAAAAAATAGTCGCCCACCGGCATCGGGAACAGGGTCCAAGCTACCGGTGGTCAGGGCTCCTGAGAGAGGAATCTACTAACAATGCGCGCCGTGTCCAGGAGTACTGCTTTCTGAATCAGTCCCTTGATCCAGCTGCCTAACGAGAGCCTCCTCAGATGTTGTTCAAGGCTCTTAGCTATTAAGCCATGGGCCGTTACGACTATTATTATTATTATTATATTTGATCCCCCGTTTGATCCCCTTAGGGGGTGAATTTTAGAAAATCCTTTCTAAACGCACGCTTACATCATAATAACTATCTGTAATTTATTCAGTAGTGCTACCACGAGCACCTAACACGATTCATTTTGAGTTGTGTGTTAATAGATACTGTTCTATCAACACACAACTAACTGACTGACTGACCGCAGTCAATAACAGTTGCCTTTTACACCAGTAATTTTTAATTATTACATATACTTAAAGGGCTTATTAGAAAAGGTCTTGTTATTATTGAAGTGAAGTCTCAATGGCCGAGTGTAAACGGCCCCGACTTACGAGTTGTAAGTTGCGGGTTCAAATTCAGCCAGGCGCATTACTTTGTGTAATTTATTTCATCACCACTGCTCTTGAAACGGTGAAGGAAAACATCGTGAGGAAACCGGCCTGTCCTAGAACCAAAAATTCGAAGACATGTGACATCTACCAACCCGCACTGGGCCCGCGTGGTAGATTACGGCCCTCTCCTAGATAGGAGGCCTAAGTCCCAGCAGTGGGAACATCATAAGGCTGACTACGCTATGCTAAAGTCTCATTATATAATATTCATAAACAGCAAAGTTATTAGCGTTTGTTTATATCCCAAAATTTCACTCAATTTATGGAAATATTGTACAGGCTATTCATAATGAATGAATAAATGACGATCAAAATGAAAAAACACTGCGCGTAGTATTTTCTAGTAGCGATTGTTATGAATGATTCATTCAATTATGAGTTTACCAACTATGCCAAATTTTCGTGGACAATTTTGGGGTTTCGTTCTTTTTACTTTTGACTAGAAAAATATGATCAGTAACGTGTACTTATTAAAAAAAAGGTGTATGTAGATGAGGGACTTTCATTAATTATGATTATGATGACGTAGAAAAATAATAAAATTTTACTCCGAACAATAATCTTAATTTTCCTCATAAGCCAGTCGTAAAAAATTCAAATCCAAAAACAATATACTTCAAAGACGTCAGAGCTAATCATGAATGTAAATTCTATATAATCAGCATTCATTGAACGTCTAAACATGATAGTAACGCTATTTTATAGTCTTTTCATTGCACATACGTTTTATGTTAGTCATACTTTGGTTAAAGGCTAACCACGTAGGAGATTGGTTGTAAATAATCATATTATTTTAGATAGTGATGATTGAATATTATCTGTTTGCAGACCTGATTAAGGACTAGATTAATTTCCTAAACTACAAAACCAAGATCAAGCAAAAAAAAATCACCAAAGTTGATGAGAAAAAGAATCACATATATTCCGTCAACAAAAAACCTTTCCGCTTCCCCACCGTTCTGCTTTACAAAGAAACTCAGGTACTTAGTGTCAGAAAATTATACCTATTAAAAATTACTCTTCTTACTCATAAAGAAGCATTACAATTACCAGACTACGAGGAAATGGTAAGAAAGCGTGTGTTCAGGCTGCCCATCATTCCCGTCAAAACAGAATTTGCCAAAAGGTTCAGTACATACATGAAAACACTTGTTTACAATAATTTCACCAAAATTCTTAGTTTAAGTAACTTATCGCTTCGTGACGTAAAAGCTAAAATAACCAAAGAATTGATAGATTGGACGCATCATAGCACAGAACACTTTATACGACAGTTACTATGACAAGAAACGATCACATAGTTTTAAAATAAACTATAGGCACTTATATTCTGTAATAGTATTTAGTAACATATAAAACCTCATAAGCTTGTATTTTAATAATTTAGATAGTATTTTTGCAATGTTAAGAGACACATGTATTATCATTATAATTGTAACTCATAAAAACTTGTAAGCTTCCTGCGGGACAGGCCTCGCCTAGTGCAGGAAGTCTTAGGAAACCATGCTCTGATAATTAATCAATGTAAACAAAATTCATAGAACTACCCACTCTCTGTAACCTAATTTTTCTTAATAAATTATTATTATTATTATTATTATCTTTTATTTCATTTATATAAACATATTAGTTACATTTTTAAATATTTCAAAAATAAACAATAAAACATTTAAAAATATAAAAAACAGCATCCCACCGGTATCGGGAACAGGGTCCAAGCTACCGGCGGTCAGGGCTCCAGAGAAAGGAACCTCCTAACAATGCGAGCCGTGTCCAGGAGTACCGCTTTCTGAATCAAGCCCTTGATCCAGCCGCCTAACGCGAGCCTCCTAAGGTGTTGGTCGAGGCTCTTGGCTATTAAGCCATTGCCCGACACGACTATCGGCACAATGATCGCCGAGTCCACATCCCACATGTCGACAACCTCGCGAGCCAAGTCAATATACTTGATTAGTTTATCTTTCTCGGCTTTCACGAGGTTCTCGTCATGGGGGACGGATATGTCAACAATCATTGCACGCCTCTCGCTTCGGTCCACCACCACTATATCAGGCTTATTGGCTACAATAGTCCTGTCAGTGATGATGGACCGATCCCAGTACAAACTGATATGACCATTATCAAGAACTGGGTCGGGCTCATACCTGTAGTACGGCACTTCCGATTCCACAAGAGAGTATTTCAAAGCAAGTTGCTGATGGATAATCCTGGCTACAAGGTTGTGTCTATGCAAGTACTCTCCGTTAGCTAGACGAGAACAACCAGAGATAATGTGACGAATCGATTCCCCCGGACGGTGACATGCCCGACAGATGTCAACCGTGCCGTCCTTCACAATAAATCTCCGGTAGTTATTCGTCATGATAACTTCGTCCATAATTGCACAGACAAAACCTTCGGTTTCCCCAAAGAGGTCACCGGAACGCAGCCAGGCTACGGACGCCAATTGGTCTACTTCGGGCCTGTGAAGGGCCCGGAAAAAGCGTCCGTGAAGTTCCTTGCTTTGCCATACTTCCCTGCGATCGTTAGTGTCAAGCACTACCGGTTTGCGCCAGTTCTCGTTAGCCAGGGCGAGCGGGGTGAGTCCCTTGTCCACTGCCACTACATCTCGATGCATACCCACGTCGGCAGCTAGGAAATATTCCCTGAGACTGCATACCTCGCGGTTGTGTAGGGTCTTAGCATTTAAAAAACCTCGACCCCCACACTTCCGCGGAATATACAATCTCATCACCGACGATCGTGGGTGATGCATTCGGTATGCAGTCAGCAGTGTGCGGACCCTCCTATCCAGGGCGTCAAGTTCTGTTTGAGTCCATTTGAGTACGCCGAAAGAGTACATCAATACCGGCATGACCCAACCGTTGAAGGCGCGCACCTTGTTTCCGCCTGAAAGAAGGCTATTGAATACCTTCTTCAGGCGTCCAAAGAAGCGCGCCTGCAACGATTGCTTCATGTCAGTGATATTGATGCCTAGAGCTTCCGACATACCCAAATACTTATAGGTTTCGGTTGGAGAGAGGGATCTCAGGTTTATGGAATCCGTGAGTTGGGTGCCCACGGATTCCACAACCTCCCCTCGCTTTACATGCATGACCGCACATTTGTCCACACCAAACTCCATCCTGATGGCACTACTGAAGGTTTCAGTTACCTTCAGTAGCTCCATCAGTTGCAGATTGTTGGGGGCAAAAAGTTTCAGGTCATCCATGTAAAGTAGGTGAGATATTACCTGACCACCTCTCTTCAACCGATAGCCTAGACCTGAATTCTCCAGCAGTGTACTTAGAGGATTCAAGGCTAGGCAAAACCAAAGTGGACTCAAACTATCACCCTGGAATATACCTCGCTCGATCCTTACAGGTTCGCTATTCCTCTGGGTATGTCGACATCCTGGATAGCGAAGGACCGTACTCCATTGCCTCATACACGACATCAGGAAGGTGCGTAGTGTTGTATCAATTTTATACAATTCCAGCACCCTCATGAGCCATGTATGAGGTACAGAGTCATAGGCCTTCTTATAATCTATCCAACATGTCGACAGATCCTTTCGGGAACGTCGAACCTGTTGGCTAATGGTCATATCGATGAGGAGTAGCTCCTTAGTACCGCGGGACCCATTCCTACATCCATTTTGAGAGGCAGACATGATAGCGTTATTATCTACATGATGGTTAATCTTTGCTCTCAAAATGGATGTAAGAACCTTATAGACTGTCGGCAAACACGTAATCGGTCTATAGTTTTTGGGTTCCGCGGTGCTACCAGATTTGTGGAGCAGGTGGGTAACTCCTGTTGTAAGAAACTCGGGTAGCGAGCCAGACTCCAAGGCGGTCTGATACTGAGATGCCAAACGAGCGTGCGATCTTTGAAACCACTTTATCCAAAAGTTGTGCAGTCCGTCCGGCCCTGGAGATTTCCAATTAGGCAACGGACGGACTGCACGGGCCACATCTTGGGGGCTAATTGTAATTGCCCCCATTTCTGGGATCGGTTCGCATGCTCGTTCGACCTCTCGAGTCCAACCACCTTCAGTATGACTGACAGGCACCGACCAGATGTTACGCCAGAACGAAATCATGGCGTCATCATCCGGAAGGCGCGTGTCAGCCACACCTTGGTCCGGCTGCTCCCAAGCTCTATATACCCACCTTTCATTACTCCGGAATGTGCGATTCTGGGTGTACCGCTCAACCCGCCGCTTATACCTTCGGATACGGTTTGCCCATGCGTACACCTTCTGCTTCAGGAAGTCGATGCGCTCTGTGACACAGGACATATAGTCTCGGGGGCTGATGTCAGTCCCCGAAAACGCCCGTCTCACAAAGCGCATCACTCGAGGGCGAGTGTTGCCCTCCCTGAAGCAGGTTAGTTTGCCGATGAGTGCTCTGGCCCCACCAATACGACGCTCGATCCTGCACTGCCAGGCCGGCACAGCTGGTTTTGGTCGTGTAGCTACGTCACTGTTTGGAAATTTGACGTGAGCTACACGACATGCCGCTACAGCCGCGCAGTACATTATCGAGTGTGTATCAGTGAGATCTTCGCAGTCATCAAAATAGTTTGACAACTGCGAATCCAGAGCAGCCACCAGCGCCTTATTCTTATTACACATGGGCAAACGAGGTAATCGCGGCCTAAGTTTAAGCGGCATGTTGCGATACTCCCGAATAGCACACTCCAAAGCACTCCTCAATTCATTGTTAGACTGGGTACTTACATGTGTAACCATGTCAGTGCTCTCCTCGTCAGCGTGATTGGGAAGATGGTTGGACGGTGATACCTGTGAAGGTACCGCCGTCTGCGACGAAGAGGCAATGGCATGGCTACCCATTTCCGTTCGGAGGCGATCAAGTACAGTATCGTCCAACATATGATTACGCTGGATGACCCGCACCTGATCCGATAGTCGTTGGGCCGAAACGTTGACGGCTGGCTCAAGCACCTGAAACAAAGAGAGCATCCGAGCACGGTACGCGGTCAGGTTGTTTCCTCCCTCTGTAGCCCCATAGTATGAGCGCATGACGTTTTCATTGATGGATTGCGTCCATCGCATGCGCTGCACACTTCCGCCGGGAGCTGGGACCCTATCAGAGGCCGGTGGGCCTCGGGGTCCTAAGCCACTCGGCGGCCGGCGTCCTCGCCGTCGACGCGCAGGTGGTGGTGACGTGGGCGGCGAGTAGTACTCGTCGCTCGAGCTCGACGCAGCTGCCGCGGCCGGTGTCACAGCACTCGCAGTGGGGCTGGGTTCCGGCGGCGGCGAGGCGGAGCTGAGCGACGAGGCCGGAGGTGGTAGGCGTGCACGGCGAGCTGCGGCTCTCGTCAACATGGTTGTATGATTTTCATTTCTGCTAGGTTTCGTCTATTTTATTATCATTCATGCTGGTGACATATGTCATCTGTCTGGTTTATGGATTTTTTCTCTTCTCTTCTATGTGGTATTGAGTGTAATTATATTGTTTTTAGTTTTTTTAAGTAGTGGAATCTTCCTTAATATTTTTATTGTTGAATTTTGGTTAGACTGGGTCCAGAAATCAATATTTTAAAATTTAAAACTGTGATTGAAAAAAATACGACTTCTGTTGACATCGGGTGTTGCCATGTTATTATTATTATTATTATTATTATTATTATAATTAGATCATCTTTCTGCTATTATCTTTGGAGTTTTGTTTCCGCACTCAGCCCATGATGGACTATTGTAGACGGCCGTGACAGCCATTTATTTATTTCATCCAACCTGTCTCTCTTCAGAAGCAGTTTAGGGCTCTCAGCTTGTTCAGGGCGTTTATTAGGTGACACTCAACATCATCACTCTATCCTTTTCCAGTGTTACATGGTGTTGGTGCAATAAGTATTCTTTTTCTATTCTAGCTGCCATGCTACCGTATTGATGGTAATAGTACATTCGCATTTTCAAATCTTTCCTTACATAATCCATCGATTTTCTCTCTGGCCTTCTTCTACTATAGACTAAACATTTCCGTCTGTACTATTCCGTGTGTAGGTTGCTCGTATTCTGTCTAGAAGTAAATGTTTTGTCTTAGGATCAAAAGAATTTTTTTTCTGAATTACTCCATCCATTATTACTTTGGATCAAATAAACGAACAGAAACTGGATTATCTTCACTGTAACATACTTAATGTAGTGTACGCACATCGTGTTATTTATAAACTCACACACAGAAAGGACAAACTTCCACTTACATATAACAAAACGGAAATAACCATAGCTCACCTCGACAAATTACATTACAGCAAAAGGTCTAAACCCCTTAATAAACTGAACTAAGCCAGTAACAGTTAAACTTAACTAAACTCGCCCTTTGTCAAGGATATTGCGGTTACAACTGGTAATGTTTCCGACATGAAGAATTGCTTTAGGGGCTTTAGAAGTTCTGCTTTGCAGGTCAACGCCCGCTTTTTAAGTATCAAGATTGTTACTTTACAAAGTCTGTTAGCTTTTCTATCTTGTTATGGTACATTGGGTTTATATTTTTTTACTTATATTATGTCCATAATTCTAGATATAGACTTCTCTTGTGACATTTTATTGAGCTTTGCCTTCATCTACCCTCATTCATTCATTTAGCAAAGGTTATCATCGGTCTAATGATCTCTGACTTTACTGCTAAAATGGTGAACCACATTCTCTTATGCTTCTTACTCATTTATTTTTAGCAGGATACTGAAAAACTCTAAAATTATATATGATAGTTAGATCTAAATCTTCATCAGGTTGTCAGCAAACAGACATTATTTCGTTCTTCGATCTACTAGATCCTACCATTGATCGTAAACAAATCAAGGAGCAGACACCTTTGCTGTAATTTTCATAAATCAACTGAATTTTATTCTACGAAGATCAACTGGGCTATAAAGAGCACACCAATCTAGCGTAGTTCTATATAAAACAGGAAATATATGAAAAATCAAATAAACATTTAAAATATAAATATCTGGATAGCAGCTCTGGCACCTTGGGTAGTTTCATCGCAGCTTTATGTACTAATAAATTACCCGCCAGTGTTTATGTTACAATTGGATACAATTATGCATGCGTCGAATGAAGTTTTTTTTTGTTTTGGCACCGCTGTCCAAATACTTTTCTATCATTACTTCTTTCAGCGAAGATTTAAGAGGTGGTAAGAAGTTGTTCGACGATCCAATCGAACATGTATTACTGCTTACATTATTTTACAAATTCGCGTAAGAGCAGAAGCCACCTACGGTCTGGTTGTCTGTTATCCATGTCTATTCTTTTTCAGTATCAGATTTGAGTCATACATATCTTCAGTGTATTCATTCATCTACTTCATCTACTTTGACACGAACTTCATTGCAAATAACATCTTGTGTCAAGCCGGTAATAATAAATTCATTTTTCTTATTTGCAGCGTTATTCTGGCTATCTTCTTTAAACCTTAGTCTATCTGGGTTTCAGCTTTCAAGCAGTACTTGGTGATCCTTACAAGGGTCTTATATAAGGTATCAATCAGGTACTTAATAATACTGTCACAAAATATATATTTTATAATTAAATATTTATTGACCCACTAACTCATAAAGCTATCCCATGACAATCAGGTCAAGTTCTAGTTAGCAGTTCCGTGGGATCTTCAACCTTGTTCATTGAGAACACGAAAAAATTTGTTGCGTAAAGAGTTCGATATCAAATAAACTACATCTATTTATAGAGTCATGAAGGTATTGTGGTATTTCTAGTATAAATAGATATCTTACTACGGGTGGATTGGCCACTTTTCCTTGTAAAAAGATTTGAGAGATTTTATCAAGTGAGCTAGTAGAACAGATGACCGTTGTGACCGAAAGTTTCTGGAGTGGTGACCACGTACCGGAAGACGGAACGTTGGAAGGCCTCCTACAAGGTAGACCGATGACCTGGTTGCGGGAAACCGATGGATGCAAGATGCACAGAACCGTTAATTGTGGCGACACTTTGAGGTCGGGTGGCCTATGGACGTCTATCCAACAATGGACGTCTTTCGGCTGAAATAATGATGATGATGATCAAGTGAGATAGCTTCCCACATCTTCTTGCTGCTATTATGTTCTCTTTAATAGATCTCTTATCAACTTGACCAATCGCAATACATTGTATTGTCATCTACAAGTGATGATGCTATCGTGATGCCATCGATGGTGATAAAGCAAATTTTGGCCACAGCGAATGCATTCATTGCCTCTTCATGGTGGCTGAGAGTGTAATTAGTAAGTTTGTTGTGATCTAAGATTTCTTTTCCAAATGTTCCACTCAAGCCAATTTTGTCCTCAAGCAGAGAATAAGGAGTGTTTAAGAATTAATGCTCGTTGCCTTTACGTATTCATCTGACATAGAACGTATTGCCTTTTTTACCCTAGACTTTACACTACTAAATTCTTTAAAAGTAGTCATTATCATCTCCTTCATCCCAATTTATTCAAGGTAGGCACAGCATGTCTTCTTCTTCCACACATCTATTTTCCATCATCTCAATAATCTTCTCCTTTTGAGCCAACAATTCATTCAATGTTTATTTGGCCTTCTTCTACTCCCATCTACATTCATACTCGAAAATTATCTCTGGATTTGATCCATATTCCACCTCATCACATGCCCATTCGTTGTGAACTTATTCCTTCACAGCTTTCCGATTAATGGTGCCATTTTCTGACTTCCTCTTACTTAGGCACTAACTTCTTATTCTATATTCTTCTTCTCAATCGTACACTCCTGGCAGTGGTCGAGGACATGGAACATCAGGTGGGTAGGTTGCGGCTTTTGTTAGACTTCTCCATCTCTCTCTATTTGTGGCATTGTATATTCTATATTTATATTTGGGATTAACCACGTGTCATATGAAAATCACAGAATATGCCTCATCGAAAAGTAAATATTTGAAACTATCAGCATAATTACTGCCTACGCACAACTACTGTACATCAAGTTTAAACGAATTCGTTTCGTATCGTCATCATCATCGTCATCGTCATCGTTTCTTCTTGGTAGTTTACCAAGAAAAAACGAAAACGTAATCAAATATATGAGTTGGTAGCATAAACCTTTTTAATAAAAAACACGTTACATACTGATAAGGGTACAGAATTAAATAGCCGGTTGTTTCAGGCGAAAGTTCAATGCCCTGTCACTATGAAAAAGGTTCTATTACTCGTGCGGTTATGGGTATTAACCTAGAGAATGGACTGAGACTTCCTTCTATAATATGCCCCAGGTAGGCGTTTGCAACTCTTTACCGAACCGACTCACTGTTCCGAAACATTTTAGTGTTTCTAAAGACTGGAACAGCAGTAAAGTTTTAAATGCATAATTTGGAACAATTGGAACACTGAAACGTTCTTTACCATAAGTGATCTGCAGTCACTTAAGGTAAAGAAGCATATATTATAATTTATTCAAGAAGCATTTCGCTACTTTTTTATACCGCGTACGATCGTAGGACTGGAACAATTTGCCTGCTGCGGTCTCCCCGTCCGATTATAATTTAGGTGTCTTCAAGGTCAGAGTGAAAAGGCTCTTAATAAACTAGTACACCTCACCATCAACGATTCCATCACTGCTTACCATCAGGTGGGATCGCAGTCAAGCACTAGTTTCTATTATGGCGGTAAGTCCCCTCTTTGAGGCGTGGTTGGAAAGACCTCACGACGTCTTCGCCTTCCGCATGTCGCAGGTTCTCACCGAACACGGTAAGTTCGGGAAGTTCCTGCAGTGGATTCTTGCTTCTGAGGACACGGTGAAGGTCTACCCAGCTTGGGCAGAGCAACGCCGTGTCCTCGTGGGGGTGATCGGCAGCGGCGATCTCTCGCGCCGGGCCTTGGTACAAACCATGATCCGGAGCGAGGAGGAGTGGTAGGAAGCAGCAATGCTAGCAAAGGAGGCGGCCAATCGCGTGAGGCAACGGCCCTCACGTCCCAACCACCACCGGGATTACGATCCCGATTTCCAGCCACCATAGGCGCGGGCTTGTGGCCGGCGAGCAATGGGTAGCCCACCGTCCGACCGTCCGGTAACCGCCGTCGACCCCAAGTCGTCAACGGCGCGTATTGTTCCACGTGCACCTCAGGGAGCTGTCAGCAAATCGTAGGGGCCCAGCAGGGTCGAAGCCTACTGGGGCAATGGGTAGTGTGAAAACGAAACCTGGGGCCCTGGGATGAAGGCAACGAAGGAACAGGAGTGGAATTTTAGTCAGTAAAAGTCTGACACTAACTCCCGCTCCGCCCAAGAGCGTTTTTCCAAGTAAAAAAAAGTCAAGCACTAGTTTATATCAATAAAAAAAGGAAATATCCATATTAGTCAGTCCATTCTCTATGTCAATAGGTTATAGGAATGCACGCTACGGAATTTCCCATTAAGGGGCTAGCATTTCAAGTGACAGCGCAGACGCCTCTCTGGCTTGGTTGCGTTCCCTTTGTAAATGATGTCGGAATTAAAATATAATGAGAATGGGAGTATTTACTAAGAGGTTTTACCATTTCAGTGCTAAAACAAAAGAGGTCTCATGTTCGAATTATGTTTTGCGGCCTGTGTTTATCCCTTTTGCAGGCAGAGGGAATATTTTCCATCATCATCATTTGAGCCGAAGGACGTCTACTGTTGGACGTAAGCCTCCTCCAAGTGTCGCCACAATGAACGGTCCTGTACGTTTCGTATCCACCGCATTCCCACGACTCTTACCAGATCATCGGAATATTTTTACCATTATATTTTACAGCTCATAATTTAAATAAAAATACCGGCCAAGTGCGAGTGGGACTTGCGTACGAAGAGTTCCGTACTGTCCGTAGCAAAAAACAAGCAAAAAATATCACGATTTTTTATTATTTAACCCCCTTAAATATTAATTTTATTCTGTTTTTAGTATTTGTTGTTTTAGCGGCAACAGAAATATCATTTGTGAAAATTTCAACTGTCAACTATTACGGTTCATGAGATAGAGTCTAGTGACAGACGGACAGTGGAGTCTTACTAATAGGGTCCCGTTTTATTCTTTGGGTAACTTTGAACCCTAAAAATCACGTTTCCAATACATATATTGTTTTACTATGGTTGTTTAAAGTTATTTCAATTCTTCATCATATACTCAAAGACGATGTAACAAAAACATATTTCGTCTCCATCAGTAAATCCTCCCTGTATAAATTTATGTGGCAGTTTTTTCTGTTTGACAAATTGTTCTGAACGTTAAAGTGTTATCTTAGAATGATTATACACAAAAGATTTATCATCAAATCTGTTATGTTGTATACTAATAGGATTGAAAGTCTTTTGAGAAAAGGCCGTAAGGAGACTAGCCAACTTCCGGACGACGAGTAAAGGGTAGCTCGCCGTCCGCTCGTCCTATAAGGATCGAGATCGAGTCGTCGACGACGCGTAGGTAGTGTTACACGAGCATCTCAAAGAGATGTCAGCTAACCGTAGGGGCCCAGGAGAGCCGATACCTGCTAGGGCCATGAGATCGGATCTGGAAAGGATATACTCACAGTCCTGGAACGCAAAAATCAACTGAAGGAACAAAGGAGTGGTTTTTGTCAGTAAAAGTCTGACACACCCTCCCAGAGCAGGAGAGGACATTGGAACCAAAGGGTTTTCCATACCACCAAAACTATAAAATTTAGCGTAAGAGACCTGGTCTCTAGGGGAAAATCCTATAGGTATACAATGTAGAAGTTTGTTGCACCGCTCTAGTGCAGATCTGGTAAGGCCCGAGTGAAGCGTGCGTGCAATGCGCGAGCAGCAGTGCAACAGCAGCAGTGTTTAAATTAATTTTAAAATACGATCGGCGTATAGCTAGCGCGCAAGCGGTGCGCTGGTGGCGGCTCAGGGGCTTCGTATGAACATGAACTGGGCGCGTTAGCCACGTCTGGACACACCTTAATGATTTACATATTTCGTGAAAATAAGACAAAGTCACTGTCGAATGTCCCACATAATTTTACACCAGATCAGTATAAAAATATATTAATGACGTTTAAGAACATGCTTTGCACTGATCGTAAAATATATGGCTAATAAAAATCACAAGCACGACCGCTTTCCACAAATTTTACTGTTCAATAAAACAATCATAATACTTTCAGTGCAACATTGTTATTTTTACTGTTGTTAATGTATTCTGGAAGATAAGTAATTGCATACACTCATATAGGAGCTGTTATAACACTTAAATGTATACCAATTGTGCGCAACATATTAACTTAAGGGGTGACCACCAACGGTTGCAAACCAACGTCCTAACCAAGGTGACCTTGCTAGTTTCAATCCGTGTAAGACAGCAGTGTAATCCATGACCTTCAAAGCCCTTGGTTGGGAGGCGCGTTTTCCCAACCATCGAACGTGTTGGTGCGTGGTTTACATCCATGTAGCCACTACACAAACCAAACACATAAACCAAGGTCATCTTGGTTGGAACGCTAGTTTGTAACCGTCTGGTCACCCCTTTACAACACACAGCCTAAAAGAAATTATTTAAGCTATGCATTGTTGGTCAATCAGTTAGTCAACACTTTTATAACTTAACTACGGTAAAGGAGCTGTAAGAGCAGCGACATCGGTCGGAGACGTGTGGCGTACGGCGAGTGTCCACCCTTACCTTTTGACCCTAGATTTGACCATTTACATGTTTGCTGTATGGACTTTAAAAGTGATTGACTCCTGAGTTTGTTTCGATGTTTCTTCTTATGGTAGTCAGCTAGAAAACACCGGCTTCATCTAGTTTAAATTGACAAAAAATTTGACATGTTAAAGTGTTTAAAAAAAAACTATTTGCAAAATAAATATCATTTATTTAATTTTGTATTTTAACGTGTATCTATAAATATTTTTGTTATTTGTTTTAATTATTTAAAAAAGTGAATTATTTCTGTACCACTCTCTATTTTGCGATAGGGAAGACCCTAAAATGAAAATCATACATTCTTAAAATTTCCAGTTTTATACTGCATGTAACTAAATATTCTATGATTTATTATAAATCTTGTTTGAGTTTTTTCCTTGTCTTATTATTTGGAGTCAAGTCTCCTCGCTTTCCTGCGCCAAGTGGCTCCATCTTGGGTTGCAAATACTGGCAATTTGGCTTTCTTGAGATCCTATATTTGACCACCAGGACGATGACGAGTGGCCTCTAACTCTTTTCTCTTGTTCTGGTAGGCGTAGAGCGATTTAAACTACGTGATCCTCACTACGTCTTTGGACGTGTCCATACCCACGAAGGCGATTTTCTGTCATCTTATCGGAGATTGGTGTGACTTTGAAGATTCCTCGAATGTGTTCGTTTTGCACTTTGTCAAGTCTTACCCCCACCCATCTTAGCATCTCCATTTCGTAATATAGTAATCTTGTTTGAGTATGAACGACAAAATACATAATATGTTTGTACGCACAAACGTAGCCATAGTTCCTAAAGCCCGAACACCTATCAAACTCTAATGAAAAAACTTCCACTAGTAAATAATATCAATAACAACTTTATTTGCTTCGTATTTACGACGTAACATTTCAATGTTGATGAAACAAATATTATGTGGGCCACCATTTTTTAATATACCCAATATAACTATTAGAATTTGCCTTGATTTTGTGCCAGAATGAAGCGGATTTAGAATATTTATCATCAGAACGTAAATTCTATCATTAATCGAAACGGAAAATATAAATTAAACTTTTTTGGGAATTTTATATTTATGTGGGCTTATGAGGATATGAGTTCAAAATAAGCCAATCTTAAAAAAAAATGCGCATTTATTTTGTATTTGTTATTCCGAAAACTGGGTTACTGAGGGGGGCTGGAACCGCAATGCCTTTCATTGCGGTTCCAGCCCCCCTCAGTAACCCAGTTTAGTTATTCGTTTATGCTATTATTATATTGATTTAAGCACTTTCATATATTAATATAAATACACTATAAATATACTTTAATATAAAATTATCACCCGACACTTCTTGACGACGTGTCCTTATTTTATTGATTGACATCAATCATAACTAAACTTTTTATAACTTAAACCTTAAAGGCCAGTTAGCAAGTTAATAATTAGTGCGACCTACTTAGTTGTCACATTACTAAAGATTAATAAACCTGATTCATAAGTCCAACCTAAATTATTTATTAATTCTAATTTTGAAATTAATTGATATGTTAAATAGCACCCTAAACAAAAAATAAATGATATTTAAAGATTTCCAACAAGAGTTTTCGAACTAAACCCAGGGCTTTGTTTGCGTTTTACGGCCTTGGAACGCTAAGGGCAACTGAAGGACCACGGTCGTCAGTAAAAGTCTGGCATTCCTTTAAAAAGTCACACTCACATCTGTGTTCTTTCAGTAATCCTTTGCTGTCCAGGACCACAGTAACTCTTTCGAACAATCCTGCAGGCTATTTTGTGACTTTAGCATAACCAGTCTTAAATGTTCCTACTGCTGGGACTCAGGCCACCTTCCTCTAGGAGAGGGAATGGGCCGTAATCCACCACGACGTCCCAGTGTGGTTTGGTGAATGTCGCATGTCTTCGAATTTTTGGTTCTAGGACATACCGGTTCCCTCACGATGTTTACCTTCACCGGTTTGAAAGCAGTGGTGATGAAATAAATTACACAAAGTAATGCGCCTGGCTGGATTTGAACCCGCAACCTACAACTCGTAAGTCGGGGCCGTTACCACTCGGCCACCACTGCTCTAATTCTTCGTGTACTTGGATTTAAACCACAAGTGCTGGGTACCCGGCAATTGTTAAACTATAAACCTACTATTAAAATATTTATGATGATCTATCCACACCAAAGGTTTATGTGGTCCACTTTTCAACACATTTATTACAAATAAAATACACCTAATAAAACGGTGCTTCATTGCGAAGGAATTCTTTAAAAAACATTAGGTACAGACCAAAATCATGGCGGTTTATGTATTGACCTGAATATCTTGACGAGTCCACAAGATAAACAGACCGGATTTATTTGCATCAATTTCAAAAGTAATTAAAAGCTTATAAGTATATATAAATATAAATAACTCTCGCTTTTAGGCTACTGAATGATGGTGGTAGAAAATGTAAACATCTGTTGGTTTTTAAATAAATTTCTATATGAATTGATGCGGGTATAGAAAATTCTGTAATCTTCGAAAGCTGAAATACTTACATTATGGGTAAACCTGCCTAAAACACCCTAAAATGGAACAACAACTTTCATATCCAAAAAGCTTTTATCTAATGACAAATCCCGCGCTTGGGCGGAGCGGGAGATAGTGTCAGACTTTTACTGACTAAAAACCCACTCTTGTTCCTTCGTTGCTTTCGTCCCAGGGCCCCATATCCTAAAAGCTCATAAAATATCCATCAGGATGATGATAATGAACCATCAGGGGTCATCATCTATTTACCATCAGGTGGAATCGCAGTCAAGCACTAGTTTATATCAATTAAAAAAACGGTCATGGTATATACTACACTAGCTTCTGCCAGCGGCTGTGCCCGCATGAAAGTAACTTTCTCCATACCCCGTATTACCCCCTTAGGGGTGGAGTTTCGTAAAATCCGTTCTTAGCGGATGTCTACACCCTACAAGGAACCTACTTGCTAAATTTAAGTTTGTAGGTGTTATAGTTTCTGAGATTTCGTGATTAATCAGTGAGTGGTATTTCGCTTTTATATGTATAGATTATTTATAGTGTCTGCCAGCAGCTTCGCCCGCGTAAAGGTGAAAATTATCCCAAGGGAACATACGCCCGGTATAAAATTAAACTTATGTCGTATTATAAGACATGGTGAACCCCTGTGTCAAAATTTCGTTGAAATCCGTTCAGCCGGTTGAGCGTGAGTACCAAACAAACTTTCTCCTTTAAAATATTAATGTGTGTGTGTGTGTGATATTCCTTGTAGTAAGAAGAGAGTACTAAATGGTACTTACTGGGGCCATGGGTTAAGTTAAAATGAAACCAAGGGGCCCTGGAACGCAAGGCAAAGATGGAATAAACGAGTGGGTTTAAGTCAGTAAAACTCTGACACCGGTGACTTCCAAACTAAAAAAAAAAATTACTTACTATTAATGAAAAATTTTTGACAATACCATAATTTTTAATTAGATGGACTACAGTGACAGCAATGGAGAATGCCCAGCTGGCGATAAACAATGTCATACTATTGTTAAAGCTGTCATTCTAGTTTGTGATAGGTTTTTTTTTTAAATTGATATAAACCAGTGCTTCACTGCGATCCCACCTGATGTTAAGCAGTGATGCAATCATTGACGGTGAGGCGCACTGGTTTATTAAGAGCCTCTTCACTCTAGCCTTGAAGACACCTAAATTATAGTTGGACGGGAAGACCGCAGCAGGCAAATTGTTCCAGTCCTTCAGTTTACGCGGTATAAACGACAAAGCGAAAGGCTTAGTCCGGACCGTTGAAGTTTCAACAACGAAAGGGTTGTCGTACGTCGGGTTGTCCGATGGTAGAAGGCAGATGGCGGAATCAAGTCATGCAATTCCCGTGCATACTCTCCAAAATGCAACCTGTAAAATACCGATTGGCTGGCTACCCTGCGCCCGTACTCGAGGCTTTGTAGATTGGTCTTAACCAAATCTGGATCCCCAATTAGCCTCTTCGCACGCCTTTCCTCTGAGTCCAAAGCTGCTAGATGGCATTTTGCAGAACCAGCCCATATGTGACTGCAGTACTCCACACACGATCAGACCTGTGCTTTGTATTACATTAGAAGCTGTCCCGCTGTGAAGTACTGTCGAACCTAAGTTACAAGAAGGCCTAGTTTCCTAGCGGCTACCATGGCTTTAGACTCAATGAACCGCCCAAAATTGAGGTCTGAGGATATTTTAACTCCCAATGGCTGAAGGCGGTCGGTGCACTCCAGGGATACATTCTGAAAAGCAGGAGCCAAGGTGAACGGGCTCCTTTTGCATCCTTATATAGCATCTCGAACCTACAACTTCGCTAGTCTCACACAAAAGCCTAATGAAACCCATTTATCCTGCAATTAATTTTATGGGCCATTAGAAATCTATAAACTTCTTGAGCATATGGGCCTTCCCGTCTACAGCAATCCATCTACAGTATTCGAGCTACAATGTATCAAAAATTGCTGTAAAAGCCTCATTTGGCAAACATATTGGTAATTACAAGAAGATGGATTGTAAGAACACCGCCATTCCGTTCGTTTATTGATCAGTGTAGTACGAGTCTGTTCTTAGGACAACACTGTATCAAGTTCATCTGTAAGAACATCTATACATGTACTTACTCGTACACATTTTTTTTAGGGTGGGAAAATCTTCCAATGACATTCCCCGCTCTTGGGCGGATGGGAGGGTGTGTCAGACTTTTACTAATTAAGCTTTCATTAATAAGAGCTTCGACCTTGCTGGGCCCCTACGGTATGAAAGTGTTAGTCTAGCATCCGTGCTAGACTAGCACTTTCAAACCGTAGGGCTGAAAAGATATCCTTATCTATGTAGTCTAGCCATAACTATCAAATAACGCCATTGTTCTCTATTTTTCACCTAACATGCAATTAAAACTTTGGTCGCTTCAAAACACCAATATCATGAAACCGCTTCTATGTTTTCAGTTAATATTCCGTGTTCAGTTTTTCCGTGCATCAAAATCATTTCAGTGCTCATAAATTTTCGCAGATAATTACTTTACATGACTTTTACGAGCGATTCTAAAGGCTACCTGTGTACGTTAATGTTTTTGATGTTGGAAACACTTTTGGTGCGGATTTCTGGTGGAATATGGATATAGTGTGTTAATTTTTTTACGGAATGAGTGTTCACCCTATAAACGCCCGCGTCGGATTTGTTCGACGAGCGTTTTTGCGTCCTATTCGAGGGTTGCCATCACCTAATTTGCCGACGCCGAACAAACACGGAAAATCCCGGACATTTGGGTGAAATATGATTTTTTCGCCGGACACGTCGTAAACATTTTTTTTGCCACAAAAATAGAAACTTTGTTATAATTTTTTAAATTTTTATTCATTTATACAGGTTGTTAATAAATTGTTATACGATTTTACTACATAAATTGGGTTTCCCCTGACAACAAAAGTGTCCGGATTTCACGCGGATACTTTTAAAAACCCCACCCAGACTAATACTAATAATACTACTAATCCAAACTAGGACAAATCCGGGGAAACACGGACGGATGGCAGCCCTATCCAGGATTTTATGTTTGCGACTGGGTATGTACTCCATCACGTTTAGCTCCTCAATCCTCACAGGTGACTAAAGTACTGACGAGATGGAGTATTTGGTCGTGGATGTGAGACACTGGCGAAACGCGAAAGTGTTTGTGGGGGGGTGGGGTGATATATCCAACGTACAATGCGTTCCAAATAAGAATAGGATCGATGACCATGTTGTGACGTCACGTCATACTGTCAAATCGCAAGAAATTAGGCAAAATTGAAGAACTTGATTCTGATTAAACTTTTTTCGTTCACAGTTCGTAAATAAATTAAATTAAAAAAATAAAACTTGTTTTGCTCACCATAATAATTCTTCGATTTGACAGTATGACGTGACGTCACAACATGGCAATCGATCCTATTCTTATTTGGAACGCATTGTAGGCGGTTAAAGGGTTATAGTGTTTTTCTTTTGGCATTCAAGTCCCTGATCGTGTTGTTTCTTGTCAGTTTACTCCGTAAGCCTATCGTATGGAGAAGTTTGAGGACTTTTTGTCTACCATCTTTCCACCGCTAGATTACTTTAAAACTGAGTAATCTCATGAAGTTCCTCGTATGAATTTTAAAGCCTCGAGATTTAGGTATCTTCTAACGCCGATCTCTCTGAACGGAATTGTTTAAATCGATGTGTTTATTTCGTATTACCTATTTGTCGCAGAAAGATGGTTAAAACTGTGATATATCACTTAGGATATAGCTATAATATACCTATCGCAAAAAACTTAATTATATAAAAGCGGTTTATAGGTGTCTACTAGGAATAAAACTATGATACACACACACAATCTAATAATATTATTATCTTACTAGACTAATCCAGTAAAATGACTGTAAATGCGGAGTACAAAGTACGGAACTTAACGAAAGTATATAGCGTTACCGCGGACCTTTGAAACAAAAAATAAAATAATTTAGAAAAGTTTAAAAAAAGTAAAATTTAAGAATTAAGCTCGGTTGGCATCTTGAAATACTGGCAACGCCGAAATGCGATACAGTTAACAAATATTATTATGAATGATCCTAAACCTAACGTAGTTACTTTATCACTGAGAATTATAAGTGTATAAAAGTTGTCAGTATCAAAATGCTGACAACTTTTGCGGTCAATGTTTTGATTCCTGGAAAAAAAAAACAGTTTTCTAATAGAAGTTTTGTAAGTAAGAAGTGTTCATGGCCAGTTCAAGATTACACAACATTATCCAAGTATTCGTTCAGACCGATCTAAAGAACGACGAAAGTCTATGACCAGTACTGTCATCACTGGCAACAGCCAGTAATTACATATGGCTCCGAAACGTGGTCGCTTACAATGGGCCTCATCAGAAAGCTTAAAGTTACTCAAAGAGCAATGGAAAGGGCTATGCTCGGAGTTTTCTCGGCGACCACGTACCGTAATACGCAGCGTTGGAAGGCCTCCCACAAGGTGGACCGATTCCCTGTTGTGGGTCACGGGAATCCGAAGGATGCGAGGCGTACAGAACCGGTCATTATGGCGACACTTGGGGGAGGCCTATGTCCAACTGTGGACGCCTTTTGGCTGAAATAATAATACACTCAACACATTGGTAAAGTATGTGTATATTACCAAACTGTTTTCAGAGGTTAAAGTACTCGAGGAGCAAACTGTCTATGAATTAGACATTCAAAATCATTTAGACGTCACCACATGACCAAAGCTTTTAAGAAAATGACCACAGATAAAATAAATATTATGATAATAATCGGGATAATTGCAACTAATCTCGGCTTGTTGGCAGAAGCTAACATCTGCATGATAACAGCTGTGCGTTGACGTCTATAGCTCGAGTAACCCATTTTCATACGTCGATGACCTAGTACTACGATGAGAGATAGTGACAGTTTGATGTCTAGTAATATGGATATAATAGCTCTGCTATTATCGTAACAGTATGTCCACTAGGTATTTTGCTCATGACCCTCATCGTATTTACATCTGTATATTCTTTATTATCTTTCCTTTAAGCTATTTACATACAGTTCTGCAACATTTATTCTCCATTCATGCTTCTTTGTCTGTTGCCTGTCGTATTCTCAGCAGTTAACCCCTTTCGACTCACATCATCTTATCATTATCTTTCACTTTGTTTGTCATTACCATTAGCATCTTTCTGTGCTATGTCATCTTTATCATGTCCTTCCCTGGGGTTACGCTTTCTATACCCACTACAACATTCACTCTTACATTTTGTACCTATTGATAATACTACTAAATTGTAAGAAAAAATGCAATGTTGTTTTGCAATCAAAATATCTAATCAGCACTTCAACTCTCAAATGTTAATCATTTATTAATACTGGTCTGAGAATGCCCCCACTGGACTAGTCCAGCTATTTCACTCAACCCTAGAATAGATGCACGCCAATGACCCCGTGCAGGCGCAACACCAGCTATATTTACAACTAGTCCACTGTATTCCATGTCTACGTCACCATATGTCTCGTTTTCGCCTTGAAGTTCTTTAACGTGTCCTAAAACACTGAGGAATCACATGTGAAGCGACAGAAGTTAATACAATCATAATATATCAAAAGTCTGAGAAATAATGGGGCTAAAACATACGGAAGACGTAGCGTCGGAAGGCCTTACACAAGGTGAACCAATGACCTGATGAGGGTCGCGGTAATCTAATGGATGGAAGACGCACAGGACCGGTTGTGGTAGCGATGCTTGAGACTTATGTCGAATAGTGAACGTCTGACGGCTGAAACGCTGATGAAGACGTTATCATCGTCCTTACGGACGAATATAGATGGGTAATAAAGGCAGCCAATGATTTAAAAAAATATTAAATGAAAATAACACTAACAGGAAATGGGGTGAATAGTTAACACTTTTTTATATTGATATAAACCAGTGCTTAACTAAGATCCCACCTGATGGTAAGCAGTGATGCAATCATTGATGGTGAGGCGCATTGTTTCTTATCTTTACTTACTAAATAAGTACAGAAAGAAAAAAAAGGATGAGCCGTTTATAAGAATAGGAGTTAAAAGTTATCTTTCTTATATCTATGTTATAGACGGATTGTGTAAAAATGGCAATGGTAAAAAGGGTGATTACTAAAATGATGTATAATAGAGAGATGTGGACTTAAGAAGGCCTGCTGCTCCAAACCTAAATATAGGTGATTATAAAAGAAGGTGACAAAGTAGATGGATTTTATGAAAAGTAGGCCCTATTCAAGTATCGATATGAGTGATGATAATTACTAGAAGCTTCACACCGTCGTGACTTGGAAAGTAGGGATACTGAATAATGATAAAGCTCACGTACAAACCGCATACCTTTCCATTTCCGGAAAAATATGTCCTCTGATAAATATGTTGATAGTGCCAGGATACAGGCATCAAAAATAAGTACCGTACTTATATTCATGCCTATTGCATTGCATAATGTCCCCATTATGGCAGACTGATGTCCGCAACTCCAAGTTGCATATCCCTAACCTAATTTGTACACTATAGTTCCATTTAGATTGAACGTTATTGTTGTACTGCGCCACGCCCTTGGAAGATCAAGGTGAGTTTTAGTCTGTAATAGTCTGTCATTCTCGCTAGCTCCACCAAGAGTGGAAGAAGTTACTTGAAGATATCCAACTGAAAAGAATAAAATATTTAAACTTTATGTACAGTACCTAGGTTTGTTTTTTTTTAGGTAGGAAATCATCCAATGACTCCCGCTCTTGACTGAGGCGAAAGGGTATGTCAGACTTTTCTTGACTAAAACTCACTTCTATGTTCCTTCTTTCCTTTCAGAAGCGGACCCATGGTCCCAGTAGTCTTCCACCCTGCTGGGCCCCTACGGTTTTGCTGACATCTCCTCGAGGCGCGCGTGTAATACTTTGCACCATTAAGGCCTCGGGCTCAGTCCGGACGGCAAGCTACCCAATTGCTCGCCGTCCGCAAGCCCACGCCTACGGTGGATAGAAATCGGCGTCGGGATCCCAGCTGGGGCGTGAGGGCCGTTCCCTCGCGCGTTGTGCCTTCTGGAATGGTAGCAGGAATGGTAGGCGGTTGCTTTGGAGGCAACCGCCTACCATTCCTGCTCGCTCCGGACCATGGCCTGTACTAGGCCCGGCGCGAGAGGTCGTTGCCGCCGATCGCCCTCACAAGGACACGTCGGTGCTCCACCCAAGCGAGGCATACCTCTACCATATGCTCCACCGCACCGTGTCCTCCGGGCGATCCACACAATCTTCCGCACGAATCCGATGCAGGAACCTCGCGAACTTACCATTTCCGGTGAGGACCTGCGTCATGTGGAAGATAAGGACGTCGTGTTGCCTTTCCAGCCACTCCTCAAAGACTTACCGCCATAATTATGGTGTGCCCAGACTAGACACGATGCCGTGCAGAAATAAATCCGCGTGAATGTTTTGTGCAGTATAGAGTAGTTATGGCTATATCCACGCTGCGAAATAAAATCCACGCGTTTTGCTGTCCTGCAACGGCGGCACTATGTAAAATGTTTGTTCGATTGTCCATTCTAGACGTGCGTCTCAGCCGGGAACAGCATTGAACTGACAAATATCGTACGAAATTTTATTTGCAGTGCGTACTAGTGTACCTAATTCCAATCGCGGAATATAATACGCAAGAATAAAAACGTCGCGGTGAAATATCGCTGTGCAGACAGGCCCCGCTTCATAAAAACACCTACAACAAACCTACATAAATATGTCCTATATGCTCTTCCAGGATATGGTCTACCCGAGTACCAAGTTTTATTGAAATCCGTTCAACCGTTCGATCGTTAGGAAGTAGGTAACAAACAAAAACACACTCTCACATTTGACACATGATTTGATTTATCTCATACATTTTGAGCCTGACCACTTGACTCTCTGTCGTAAGTTACATCAGTCTTATCGTTATAATCCCTGCGCCCTACATTTTAGCATCACTTTGCATACATTTCACAATGTCTTGAGAGGAACGCACACAACAAAGGTCTACTTATCTTACACACTGATGGTTTAAACATGGGAACTCAAGTATCTGAAGTACACATTTCATGGCTCATGGTTCCAAGTAGGAAATCTTGTTTCCTTATATAGTTATAATAATATAATATTCCACAACTATCATGCAACGTTAGATTCAAGCTAAGCAGAGCTTGTGTTATGAGTACTAGACAACTGATAAACATACTTATCATCATCATCATTTCAGCCGATAGACGTCCACTGCTGGACATAGGCCTACCCCAAATGTCGCCACAACGACGATCCTGTGCGTCTCGCATCCATCGGATTCCCGCAACCTTCACCAGGTCATCGGTCCACCTTGTAGGGGGCTTTCCAACACTGCGTCTTCCGGTACGCGGTCGCCACTCTAGAACCTTTCGGCCCCAACGGCCGTCCGTTCTGCGAGCAATGTGCCCTGCCCATTGCCACTTTAGTTTAGCGATTCTTCGTGCTATGTCGGCAACCTTGGTTCTCCTGCGGATATCTTCATTTCTGATTCGATCACGCAAGGAAATTCCGAGCATAGCCCTTTCCATTGCCCTCTGGGTGACTTTGAGCCTTCTGATGAGGCCCATTGTGAGCGTCCACGTTTCGGAACCATATGTCATCACTGGCAACACGCACTGGTCATAGACTTTCGTCTTGAGACACTGTGGTATATTGGATGAGAAGATACCGCGCAGCTTCCCGAACGCTGCCCAGTCGAGTCGGATCCGACAGTTGACCTCTTTCTCGAAATAAGATCTACCCAACTGGACTGTCTGTCCATCATCATCTCATCATCATCTTCCTGCCCTTGTCCCGTGTTATTTGGGGACCGTGTTAACTGGACTGTCTGTCCAAGGTAGACGTAATCGTCTACAACTTCGAGTGCAGAGTCTCCGATCTTGATCGGAGTGGGTACTACATGGTTATTTACCATGACTTTAATTTTGTCCATGTTCATTTTAAGACTAAACATACTTATATATTTCTAAATATGAACATATTATAGTTAAATTACACCCAGACACAAAACAAATGATCGTGCTCATCACACAAACATTTGCCCTGGGTGGGAATCGAACCCACGACCTTCGGCATAGCAGTCAGGGCCACTAACCACTAGACCAACAGTTGTAATGAGATTTCTATCAGTAATATTATGTAGATACAGTTTTTGGTAAGCGATGACTGTGTCCATGATCATCATCAATATTTCAGCGGAAAGACGTCAAATATTGGACCTTGTACTCTCTCAAGTGCCATCAAACGACAGTCGACAGGCCCTATGTATTATATCCATTGGATTCCAGGTCATCAGTACTCCTTCTGGGATGCCTTTCAACGCTGCTAAAGTTACCGACATAGTCCAAAGATCTTCCAAACTTAAGAAGCAGTAGGCGGGGCACATATTGCTCGCAGAACAGATGGTCGATGCGATGAAGCCGAAAGATTCTGGAGTGGAGACCGCGTACCGAAATATGCAGCGTTGGAAAGTTCCCCTGTCGCTCCTGTCAGCTTTAAAGCTATCATTTAGTACCTTTTTTCATGTTAATCATGTATAGAAACTGACTGACTGTCATATCAACGCACAGCCGAAACTGTTGGGACTAGGAGCGTGAAACTTTGCACAAGGTTTCCTTTTATGACGTAAGCGAGCACTAAGAGAGATTTGTCCAAAATTCACCCCCTAAGGCGATGAAATGGGAGTCCAAAGTTTTAGTTCCAAACCTAATTATTTATAAATAATTAGGTTTGGAACTAAAACTTTAGTCAAAAAGTTTCATCAAAGTTTTAGTTCCAAACCTAATTATTTATAAATAATTAGGTTTGGAACTAAAACTTTGGACTCCTTAATAATTTCCAAAGCAAACAAGCGGGCGAAGCTGCTAGCAGAAGCTAGTAGTCTATACAATTTATAAATCCATAAAACTGACTGACTTCCATCGACTCTCCTTCTCCTTCAGCTGCCCTTTTCATCCCAGGGCCACATTAAATCTTTCAAAACTTCCCGCGGTCCTATCACAGACGTTATTAGCATTGGATTTAAAATAATCCAGAAAACTATGCTACATGAATACATAAACAGGTTTGTGATCGTGGTATCTCTTTAAGTGGTTTTATTTTCAGTCTATAAAGTACCAGCACAATATATAAAAAACCGTAATGACATATTTATGTAAAATTTTAATGTCTTAGTCAATTATTATTCAGATCGTTACATAAATAATTACATCTGGGTGTGCTTTGATGTGATTTTCTTGGCGTTTGTCACTTTATCATGGGACTAAAAATATTGGCGCCTGATTCTGGACAAAAAATTGACGTGAATTGAAGAGCTTAAGCTGCTCAGTATTAAATCATGAGAATACTCTCTCAACGGATTTGGATAAAAGCGCACAAAGTATTTTTTACTACAATAGTACTTAGGACTCTTTAACCGACTTCAAAAAGAAGAAGGTTCTATGTTCGGCTGTATGTATTTTTTTTTAATGTATGTTCACCGATTCCTCAGTCAATTGTGGACTGATTTTGAAAATTATTTTTTTTGTTTTAAGGTTATATTATACTACTCATAAAAATATTGTTATGATCTGATCATGAACTTCAAAGATATGGAACGGGGTATACGAAAGGGGTACTTTTTAGTTGTGGTACCGCAACTAAAAAATGTAAAAAAAAAAACACTAAAAAGTGCAAAATAGCTTTAATTTCGGAAGTCGGTGTTTTTATAATAGTTTTGTCTGTTTGTTAGTTAGCACCGACTTTCGAAATGAAAGTTATTATGCACTTTTTAGTGTTTTTTTATTTATATATAGCATTTAAAGCGAGCGAGGCTACTGGCAGAAGCTAGTATTTAATAAAATTAGACCATTTCACAAAACGGCCCATTTAATTTTCGATTCACTACACGAATACATAAATGCCGTTACATAATAGGTAATTAGGTATTCGATTTCTCAAGGATTTCAGTTTTTAGCATCGCACTTACATAATATTGATGAATTTTAGCAAGTTTCCTTAATGAAGTAATTGTTTTAAAACACTGTGAAATAAACGGTTCATTTGGCACATTTTTGCTTCTCATCTATATTCCCAGAATCAATCTGTAAAATCAATAGCCCATCAGATGATTGAGTAGTGTAATGCAAGTCAAATATAATGGTGGTAACGGCAAATCTAATGAAATGTTTTCAATTAATTGATTTGGCATTTTCTGCTAGCTCTTCAGTCAAGAGTGACTAGGTTACTTCTAGGCAAGCTTGCTCCATCGTCGGCCACATCATCGCTTGCCATCAAGTGAGATAGTGGTCAAACACGAGCCTACACATAATAAAAAAGCAGTTAAAGAAAAAAAGCATCATTTAATCCCATTATCATAATAAGTAATATAAACCTAGATTAATTGAGCCAATAAACGTAACTGCTTAGTTATTAGACCTGTAGGTACAAAACCCATATAAAGTTTCATGGTTATTATTACGGGGTTACCAACATACCAATAAGTGTTACATAATAAAATTACATGCTAAAACAATACAACGCTTACATAATCCCTATTACTAGCTTACATAACCTCAAAATAAACATCACGTAAGTTTTCAATCATTTTAAATAAACAAATTTTAACTCATAATTTTCAAAACGAAATTAGTGCATAACAATAATCGTTTTCACAATACATGAAGAATGTTTTACATTATTCCGACACGTGTTTATCTAATAATTCAATGTTCACTTACGCAGAATTTGTTATATCTGTCATCTCGCTTGAAAATGCGTTTTCGAATGAGATGTCGATGAGATATTCCGCCGTGAATCCAGAATACGCCCGTTTTCTTTAAGAGCGTGACTAATCTTTTTTAACAAAAATAGCTTTTTAATTTTAAATCTCGTTGACAACGTGTGTTAAAACGTTCTTTTTTATTATTTGTTTTTGTGGTTTTTTTAGTTCGACCCGACGCTTGAGACATGACTAAACATTTTTTTTCTTTACGACCCGCATAATTTTTAACACTGAAAATGTTAGTGGCTTTGACATCATAAATTTTCCACGACCCAGAGTTTTTCGTAGCCTTTTCAAATTATAAGATGATATCAAGTTGGTTTAATAGATAAACCTACATTATTAGCATCGTAAATCGTTGAAGCAATCACGATGAAGATCCAGCCGTTTTCGAGATTAGGCAGGACGGACAAACAAACAATCTAAAAGCGTTGCGTTTAAGAATACTCCTAAACATAAACAAGCGTATATTTCTTTAAGGTCACTTTAAGAAACTGGTGGAATTTGATCGGTTAAATTCCTGAAGATGTTTTTGTTTTTTGTTAGGCGCCACTTACGAAATAAATTGTATAGTGAAAAGATATTTATTGGCCGCGGTTAACCTCGTAGTATAGGAAACCTACTTCATATTGTGAATGGAATATAAAAATACATGGAATAAAAGTAGGTATTCTACATATATTGACCTTTTCATTTTTTTTTTTTTTGGGGTGCGTAATCATCAAATGACTTCTCTTTTGCTCTAGGGCGGAGCGAGAGGATGTATCAAACTTGTACTGGCTAAAGCCCCTCTGTGAAGTGCTCCTTCAGTTGCCCTTTGCGTTCCAGGTCTTTGAAACAATCCCGCAGCCATAGCAGGCATGGGTGTCACCATTGTGTGGACCGCCCGGAGGACACGGTGGAGGTGTACCCCGCTTGGTCGGAGCACCGCCGTGTCCTCGTGATGGTGATCGATGGCAACGACCTATCACGTCGGGCCCTGGTACAAGCCATGGTCTGGGGTGAGGAGGAATGGCAGGCGATCGCCTCCTTCATCATCATCATTATTTCAGTCGAAAGACGTCCACTGCTGGACATAGGCCTCCCCAAGCGTCGCCTCCTTCTGCGAAGCAGTAATGCTAGCGAAGCGCACATTGAATATGATAAGATAAACAACTTTTGCTAGAACTACACTGCGCACACGTGTGCCTCACACGCCGATCTGGGCGCGACGGTCTCCATACATTTTATATGGAAACTAGACTTGTAGAGCTACACTTGATCCACGCCACGCGACGTTGTTCTTCGTACAAATCAGGCGTGTTACACGTGTATAGCATAGCATAGCATAGTCGGCCTTTTTAATGTTCCCACTGTTGGGACTCAGGCCTCCTCTCTAGGAGAGGCAATGGGCCGTAATCCACCACGCGGGCCCAGTGCGGGTTGGTGGATGTAACATGTCTTTGAATACCACGAGTCAGGAGTACCACGATCTTCTATTTGTTCCTCCATTCTAGAATCTTCCTTTGCTTCCATTGAAGTTTTAGAAGGGTCTTTTACTAACTCTAACTCTGCTCCGCTGATTTTCGAGAAGTCAGCGGACGGGCCATCTTCAAGCACAGACTTCTGATCTTCATCTGAGGATTTTGTTAAGGTGGATATGACCGTGGTAACTGATGACTCAGTTGTGGATTTTGAGACTAAATCAGAGCGCATTAAACTATCCACAAAATGAGTTTTCTTGACAAACGTGTCACTATGTTACACTTTGTTACACGTGTGCGTCGATCTTATGTAGTTTTTGTTAGCTTTAACGTCGACACTCACAAGCACACTGATTGATTTGTTGACAGATAATGAATTTTACTAATCGTACATGCACCAACAAGTCACGAAGCTGATGATTTTTGCTATCGAAATAGAAGTACCTAATGTTCACATTTTTATTTTTTATTTGGGAAGACATCCAATTTCTTCTCTCGATCTGGGGTAGCAGACTAAAACTACAGCTATGTCCTTCAGCTGCCCTTTGCGTTCTAGGACTACGAGTTTCCTTTCCAGAAATTACGCATAAAATATTCCGCATTCCGCCCTATCGTGCATCGGCCCTACTGGGGGATATGTTTGCTAACATCTCTTTGAGGCACGCGTTGCACTACGCACCGTCGACTATTCCGCCTCGATCCTTACCGGAAGGGCGGACGGCAAGCTGCATATTGCTCATCGTCCGTAAGCTCGCACCTACGGTGGATGGAGATCGCTCTGCGACTCCTGACGCCCAGGGTGTCGCCTGTGGTGACGGCTGCGCGTGATTTTGTCCGTCCCGTCACGCTTAATGTTCACTGATATAAAGAACACATTAGATTAACGTTGTATTACACTTCGAACCTCCTTTTAAGGTACCTCCTTTTGTCAGAAATCAGAAACGTTTATTTTAAATAGACCATTTACAGGCACTTTTGAATTGTCAAAATCCGCTAGTCAGTCAAAAAAAAGTAAAGGTAAATTGCACGTTTCAAAGTGTAGATCTTTTTTTTCCATAACTATCACACAACGCCGTCTAGTCCCAAGCTAAGCAGAGATTGTGTTGTGAGTACTAGACAACTGATAAACATACTTATATATTTCTAAATACATACATATTTTAGATAAATTACACCCAGACACAGAACAAATGATCATGCTAATCACACAAACATTTGTCCTGGGTGGGAATCGAGCCCACGACCTCCGGCATAGCAACAGGCCAGTCATCCAAAGTGTAGATCTCTTTGGAGAAAAACGTGCAAGAAACTTCATGGTGACTCCTTTGGATCATATTATAAGTTACATAAATCTTGGTTACATATTTCTAGTCGCTTCTATTATTTGAGCACAATGTAGATAAATAATGAAAAAAAAAGGCTACTTATTTCAAATACTGTGAGCCTCTGATTATATCAAAGTCCGATCTTTCCATTGCCTTTCGCATAGCTAGAAACAGATTTAGGACTAACTGAAAGACAAACCACACAAGGCAAAATTACTAAGACAAGAACATTAAATCTGAAAGCTATGTTCCTGTTAGTATTATTTGAAAAGCTACCCTGGGCTGATCTATTCAAAGTTCAATTTTGTATGCTAAAGAGTCACAGGGAAATGCTATAGTTTAACTAATAATTTTATCTTTTAATGGAATCTTATAACTCTTAGATCCTATTACAGCTGACCATAAGTTTTCAAGACTGACTGTTTAGTAAACATAGTTACAAGAATAACTATAGTAGCGCCTCAATGAGATGTGAACAGAACTGGGCTTAATAGGGTCGAAAACTACTGTGGTGATGGGTTGTCTGAAAGGGAACTACGGGGTCCTGCACCCCTAGCCAAGTTGATAATCTGCAATCATTAACGCTAGTCGAAAACTAATCAAATGTATGGGAATGACATCATCTCAACGTGGTCAGAACAAACAAATGGAAAATTCGTAGCCAAGTTCACATCGTTCAAAATGATAGAATGAATTTTTATTGTTTCTGCAATGTTCAACGCTACATCCATTGTTATTGTAGAACGAGCGGCCGACTCAGGTGCGTCAACATGGCTACCAACTTATCGTTTTCTACAAATGCTGACACCGAGGCGTTACCGATTGGAGAACGAAATTTGACACGAAACGGTTGTAACTTGCCTAGGGGGGCTGGAACACCCCGTAGTTCCCGGTTTGTTCACATCTCCTTGGGGCGCTACGATAGTTATACTTGTAACTATATGTTTGGTTGTCCGAAAGAGAACTACGGGGTGTTCCAGGACTCCGTAGTTCCCTTTCGGACAATCCATCGCCCCAGTAGTTTTTGAGCCCCTACGGTTTCGTTCACTGTGAGTTTTAATCAGTAAACTGACATGCCCTCGCGCTCCGCCGTAGAAGTCATTTGATGATTTCCCACCTAAAAAAAAAGTATAATTACAGTCTCTACGTGTTTATCTAGAAAACTGAGGGATCACGATCAGGCAATTCGGGCCGATAGACGTCGATTCAGGTCAAGGCGATGGTCGCTACGGTTTTTTATAGGACTTTGACCTAGTTGTGACTAAAAAAAAACTGTACTTGACCTTTTTTGAAGAGGGGTCAACTGTTGAAATTGAGGGTTAGGAAAACGTTGATGTAAGGTTTTTTATTATTGATAGGCTCAAGCTTGATCACTTAATTGGTGAAAATCGACGATGTAGTCGACGATGGAGCACGCTTACCTAGAAGTAACCTTTTCTCTCTTAGTAATTTAGTAAGTAGCCGTCGAAATGGCTGCAAAGTAAATAAAAGTTATCTGCAATTTTGCCATTTTCTGATAATTAGTATTAATAAGTGAATAATAAGCAGTTATTTAGTTTTTTTTTTAATATTGTTGAATAAACTTGTCTTAGAATATGAATATTTAGTAAGTTTCTGTAATTATCAGGAAATCACAAAATTGCAGATAACTTTATTTACTTTGCAGCCTTCGATTTATTCTTACACTATGAGGGCCAGGTGAAACCAGTGCTAAAATTTGGAAACAAAAAACTATGCAATAAAAAGTACTAATTCTATTGCGACATAAATTGGGCTTTGTTTGTACAAATGGTCACTTAAACATCAACTTAAAATATAAAGTTCGATACTTGACTTCATGGGGATGGGTTAAAATTATCTCGAACTAGCTATCGCCTGCGACTCCGCTCCCATAAAATTAGTACTTCCAACCTTTGTGCGACGCCAAGCATTGTAGCAATGAACGAAAACAATTAACCCTTTTAAGCCAAAAAAAAAACCCTTCGAGCATTGTTGCATCATGTCACCTCTCGGTGTGAACTAAGTTTTATGCCTTTTAAATAATAAATATAATAATACTTCTTTTTAAAATTTCCGGACAAAAATGGAACCATTTTTAAACTTAAACACTAGGATTAGTAATTATAATTACAACAGACAACAAATTATATTAGTGAGTCATGTATTCGTACTTTCGAGGCACTTCAGGCGAATAATGATTACTCAGCACAGGAGCTCTCGGATCCTCAGCAACAACTTTCAGGATGCTATTGTCGCTCCCTCGAATCCTCCTCGCAAGCGATGCCACCTTTTTTCTGTGATAATGAACAGACAAAAACAAAAAGAGAATTTGTTCCAAACATTAATGACAAATTGGTAATGAGCGAAAAAGACAAATATTATAGAAAATTTACCCACTCATCGGCTATCTCCGAAAATCGTAGTCCGTTGAAATCGATCAAGATAAGTCATTGGTCAGTTGAACCGGAGCCAAAATGTAACGATCTGGCTCAATGGCTAGTTGTCTGTGCGTGGGTATTGTAAATACTCACGCATATCTGATCTAGTTCCGTAGACTTTGAATTGAAATATATTAACAAATCAACCAGCTGTGTATGACTTTTTCAGCCGTATCTGGATAGAGAGGAAATAAGGATATTATATGGATGACATACATAGTTACCGAACCCGTGGCTCCCCTGGAAGATACCCCTGAGGGTGATCGAATTCAGTTCAAGTTACTCCCCCAAGGGTGTCTTCCACGGGTGCCACGGGTGCGGAATAGTTGTCTAGATTTGAGGACATCAATCCCAGGTCCCCACGGCCCACGGAGCCGAATTCAGTTCCCGTGGCACCCCCAGCGTTATCTTCCAGGGGTGTCACGGGTCCGGAATGACTGTTTTGAATTGTCAATACATAAAAAGCAGAAGATCTGTGTTTTGTGACTATTTGGACAGGATCTTGAGTTCATTAATTGTGATACTTGATATTTCTAAGCATTTTTTATGTAATTCCCTGTGTTATTGTTGGTTTTCCCCAATAAATAAAATAAAATACTTAATTATAATCTATCATACAAATCCATTTAATGGAGAAAAATCATAAAATAGGATCACACACTCAAAGATTTCGATAATCCTCACAAGCCACAGTGCTGACATTTTGAAGTCCGATTCGTCTTAAACGTAAGTACTAAATGTTGCCACAGTTTCGTCATCATATGTTTCATGCATGATGCTACCAGTCTCTAACTGACCTCAAAGAGATGACAGAATCAGTGATGGGGTCAGATGAAAGACGTCCACTATTGGACATAGGCCTCCTCAAGTGTCGCCACTACGAACGGTCCTGTGCGTATCCAGCGACCCTCACCAGGTAATCGGTCCATCTTGTAGGAGGCCTACCAACGCTGCATCTTCCGATACGCGGTCGCCACCCCAAAACTTTCAGTTCCATCGACCGTCTGTTCTATGACGTTTGCCAGGGCTACGAGATTATTCGAATGGGTAATGGGGTTAATGGAATATAAAGGACAACTAAAGGAACACAGGTGGGTTTTAGTCATAAAAACACAAAAAACAAATCTTTTTACTAAATTAGATAGATAGATATATTCTTTATTGTACACCAAAAATACAAATTACATTAGGAACTTAATATTAATATAGTGTCACAATGGGCGGTCTTATCGCTAAAAGCGATAAAAAAAAAATAACCTAACCAAAACAAAAAACCTTAACAAAATAAATAAATAAAAAAAAAAAAAAAACAACTAACCAACCAACCAACCAAACCAACTAAATTAACCTTTTACTAGCCAAAAATTACCATTTTTCTCAACAACAGTTCTTGAATGACAATATCAAGTAAATAAACTTATAAGTCGCAACATCAAAGTTTGTTAATAACCCCATTGGTTGAATACATTAAAGAGATTAATGGGTTTTTATAAATTCTCATTTACATGAAGATGAAAGGAGCGTTTAATGGTCTATTAAATGATGGTCACATTAAATCTGAGTCATCTCTTAACAAAATGTAGCATAAAATCATTCCTGTTTTTCGTCTGAGGCATTAAGTAAGTAGGTATGTATTATCGAGGTTGATCCGAGGATGGGTGACCTGCATTCAAAAACATGTAAACTCACACACACAAGACACGGAATAGGTAGGTAATAGAAATATTATCCATATATCGATCAGGAACGGCAGGCGGTCGCCTCCTTCTGCGAAGCAGTAATGCTAGCAAAGGAGGTGGCCGCATGCGCGAGGGAACTGCCCTCACGTCCCAGCCGCCGGAATCCCGATCCCGATTTCCAGCCACCGTAGGCGCGGGCTGGCGGACGGCGAGCAATGGTTACCCGTAGCTCGGCGTTCGACTGTCCGGTAACCGTCCGGACCGAGCCCAAGTCGTCAACGGCGCGTAGTGATCCACGCTCGCCTTAAGGAGATGTCAGCAAAACCGTACAGGCCCAGAAGGGTCGAAGCCTGCTGGGGTCAAGGAACGAGCTCTGCCCAAGTGCGGCAAATGTCATTGAATGATTTTACACATAAGAAAAAATAAAGCAGGCAATCGATCAAATAGGGTACTGCGCCAACCGTACTCTCAGACAGTAAGCAAACTGCATGATAAGTAAAATGCACGCCTGTCTGGGCTAATTATGGCCAACACTGCTCTACTAGTACATATTCACAAACAATTATCACCGTTTAGAGTCATAATCTAGCACAAAGAGCTCACTGAAGTTTTTGATGCGGTAGCCACGTACAGGGGCGCCGGCTTTTAGAAAACCTCATGGGTGCTCATGCTCGTTTGATGTCTCGAAAAAGTGGCAAAGTTTGAGAAGAGAAATGCACACTGATCGACCGACAAATAAATAAATGTCCTACTTACATACTGCGTACTTAATTGCTAATTATATTTGATTGAAATATAAAATGAAACCATTATATAAAAATGAAACTAGTTTTTATTATGAAGAAATATTATAATTTATACGTAACCTAAAAGTCGATAACTGATCTGTTTTTTGATGTCTATTCTCAGGGGTGTTGTACCCACTGTTTATTTGTCATGGGTACTCAAGCCCCCGAGCACCCACGGAGTCGGCGCCCCTGACCACATACCTATTGGGTGTCTGCCAAGCGGGTTCCGTAAATCGTAATAATATCTCGAATAACAATGGCCTGTCATACGTCATGACTTTGTAAACGTTTGGGAATTGATCGTAAATGTGACTAATTGGTCCAAGTCTTTAACGTAACGTAAACCTGACTGGTTTATGTTTGCTTGCATTAGTAAACTATAAATTATGATTGTGTGTCTGTTTGTATGGAGGTAGCATACTGGTAGGGTAGAGTAGGGTAGAGCAGGGTAAAGTAGAGTAGGGTAGAGTAGGGTAGAATAGGGTATAATAGGGTAGAGTAGGGTAGAGTAGGGTAGAGTAGGGTAGAGTAGGGTAGAGTAGGGTAGAGTAGGGTAGAGTAGGGTAGAGTAGGGTAGAGTAGGGTAGAGTAGGGTAGAGTAGGGTAGAGTAGGGTAGAGTAGGGTAGAGTAGGGTAGAGTAGGGTAGAGTAGGGTAGAGTAGGGTAGAGTAGGGTAGAGTAGGGTAGAGTAGGGTAGAGTAGGGTAGAGTAGGGTAGAGTAGGGTAGAGTAGGGTAGAGTAGGGTAGAGTAGGGTAGAGTCCCGGTAGAGTAGGGTAGAGTAGGGTAGAGTAGGGTAGAGTAGGGTAGAGTAGGGTAGAGTAGGGTAGAGTAGGGTAGAGTAGGGTAGAGTAGGGTAGAGTAGGGTAGAGTAGGGTAGAGTAGGGTAGAGTAGGGTAGAGTAGGGTAGAGTAGGGTAGAGTAGGGTAGAGTAGGGTAGAGTAGGGTAGAGTAGGGTAGAGTAGGGTAGAGTGGGGTAGGATAAAGCAAGGTAGAGTAGTCAGTTGACGGGAACGAAGCCGCCGGCAAAAGCTAGTAAACTATAAATTAAGATTGTTTGTCTGTTTGTATGGAGGTAGCGTACTGGTTCGAATTACCTATTGGAAATCTTTTCACTGTTTAAAATCTTTCTTCCATTTTTTATTTCGCTCTAGTCGTGGCGTCTGTGAGCTTACTATATGTACTAACTGACGTTCTAACGCTATCCGGGTCCAATACGAATTTGTGGGAGACTTTTTCGCTAATTCAAAAAGAGCACAACCCCTCAGTCGCCTGGGTGGCCTGGGTGTAATCGTGTATTTGTGCGGCCAACCAGGTAACATAATAAGTTTATAACTTCGTGATTTTTCATCATACAGTTATGAAATTTTGTAAAAAGATTTTTTACATAAAATACTAACCATATACTAAAATCAGGTTGTATTTGTGTGTGTATGTATGTCTGTTCATCCTTCAAGCTCTAACGTTACCATTACGCTACCGCTTATGGTATTCCAATATGTCCTTGAGTATCACATAAGATACTTTTATCCTAGGAGTAGTTTTTTTAGGTCATTTTCAACATTCATGAGGTCATATTTAAACCCGTTGGTAGAGTCTAGTCTCTTAGTAAATGAACTCTCTGTTGTGACGAACATGAGCTGAAATAAGACCAAATTATTTTGTAGATTGAATTACTTATTTAGAAAAGCCCAACCATCCACTTCCCTAAGTACTCTATATTTTCACCCTTTATCCTAAGATATAAAATGCTAATTTATTAGCTGAATTCTGTACAAATTATCTTTTTTTTTTGAGTTTTTCTCGTAGATTTATATATTTAAAACTTTATGCACTAATGAAACATTGTACAAAGGCGGACTTAATGTCTTAGGCATTTTCTACCAGTCGACCTCAGGGTGGTGCAGACGCTACAATTATGGCGGTAAGTCCCCTCTTTGAGGAGTGGCTGGAGCGACAACACGGCGTCCTCACCTTCCGCATGACGCAGGTCCTCACCGGGCATGGCCAGTTCGGGAAGTTCCTGCATCGGATTCTGGCGGAAGCAACGCCCGGGTGTCATCATTGTGCGGACCACCCAGAGGACACAGTGGAGCATACGGTGGAGGTGTGCCCCGCTTGGGCGGAGCACCGCCGTGTCCTCGTGGAGGCAATTGGTGGCAGCGACCTTTCGCGTCGGGCCCTGGTTCAGGCTATGGTCCGGAGCGAGGAGGAATGGCAGGCAGTCGCCTCCTTCTGCGAAGCAGTAATGCTAGCGAAGGAGGAGGCTGCACGCGTGAGGGAACGAAGGTCCTCACGGCTTAGCCGCCGTAATTCCGACCCCGACTACCAGCCACGGTAGACGCGGGCTTGCGGACGTTGAGCACTGGGTAGCTCGCCGTCCGGCTATTCGGTAACTAACCGGACCGAGCCCAGTCGTCGACAGCGCGTAGTGATCCTCGCGCTTCTCAAAGAGATGTCAGCAAACCGTAGGGGCCCAACAGGGCCGATGCTCGCTAGCTAGGACCGCGGAGAATTTCTTCAAGGGAAACCCGTAGTCCTAGAACGCAAAGGGTAATTAAAGGACACAGGTGTGGTTTTAGTCAGTAAAAGTCTGACACGCCCTCCCGCTCCACCCAGAGCGCGAGAAGTCATTTGGATGATTTCCCACCTTAAACAAAAAAAAAAAAAAGGGTGGTGCAGAGACATAACATGGCAGGTGCAACTTAATAGAAGACTGACAGAGAGGAAACAAGAACAATAATATATATATATACTTAGATACATACCTACATACAAATAAAAAATGATATTGAGAGAAAAACGAATACAATAAATCAAGAGCGTGATGAATCTACCAACTTCTTGCGAAAGTGTTCTCGTTTTTACTTTAAAGGACAACCAACTGGTTGCCGTTGCCGTAGATATGTTTAAACTGTCGCTCTCATCCAGAAAGGACTTAAATCTTTCTGAATGAAGAATTTTTTAAATACACTGCCATTATTTTTATTTGAAACTTTTAAAGACGGTTAAGCTTAAAAGCAAAGGTTTACCTTTAGTTTGTAGAAAAAATATTTTTTCAAACTGTCTGTCTGTTTATTTGTTTGGTATGTTATCACGTCTCAACTGGTGTACTTTTTAGGTTCCCTGGAGAGTGTCGAAATGTGTATTTCGACGTTTTTTGGAATAAAAACGGACGTATCTTTTCCACGTTTACTTAAAAGTTAGATTTTTTACAGTTTTAAGGGATCGTAGATTTGAGTCATCATCATCATTTCAGCCGAAAGACGTCCACTGCTGGACATAGGCCTCCCCCAAATGTCGCCACAATGACCGGTCCTGTGCGTCTCGCATCCATTGGATTCCCGCGACCTTCACCAGGTCATCGGTCCACCTTGTGGGAGGCCTTCCAACGCTGCGTCTTCCGCAACCAACCGGAAGACACAGATTTGAGTATATTGTTTTCATTTCAACTCGATACATCCACGCGTTCCCGAGATAAAGGGTCTTTACAGACAGACAGACGGACAACAAAGTGATCCTATAAGGGTTCTGATTTTTTCCTTTTAAGGCACGGAATCCTAAAAAAAAAACTAATTTCTGCCAGCTGAAGTCGCTGGCAGAAATTAGTTTTTTTTTACGTGAAAGTAGGTTTCTCCATACAAACTTCGGAACCTTGTTTCTTCTTTTTTTGGTGGGAAATCATAGGGTGTAGAACTTTTACTGATTAAAACCCTGTGTCCTTTAGTTAGCCTTTGCGTTTCAGAACCAAGGTTTCCCTTTCGATTGTAGACACATATTAATACGGTCGGTACGGCCGGTACATTATAATATAAAAACTTCATGTAAAAAGCACAGCAAATTCTACCAAGTAAATTATCTCAAGTTTACAATGTTAAAGGAGGTCAGGTCTTAGCGTAGTGATATTATTTTATGCTTGTCCCTAAGGGATACACTTTACAAGGAACTTAAAGCAGAAAGCTTTATTCAAAAGATACAATTTTAATAAACTGGTTTTAATATTCTTGAAAGTACAGTCGTCAAAAGTGGTAGATAGATGGGGTATGTAGACTATAATAAACTCAGAAAAAAAATAAGACAAATTTTTATCAGCTGATGTTAACTTTGTACGGAAGTCATTTTCTTTCCATTTCCACGGGCTGAAGCGCTATTTAAAATATGAACGCTCTTTCCCGTTATAGCTTGTAGATTATAATCGGTTGGTTTCATGCAAATTCTATTAAATTTTGTTATTTACACATCGACGTCCCCGGGCAATAAGTTAGTCTTCGCAAAAACTACTTTTTGCGATTATCGATTTATTGCCTGGGGACATCGACATATACATATACCTATCTGCTGGCCTGGAAGATACGTTTTTCTATAACTACGCAAGGCAGAAATCCTACCCATACGCACTAAACGTTTTGGGAACACATTCATTGTGCGTACAGCTCAGGAGTGGAATTCCTAATCAGAGTCTGTGTTTCCCGATAGCTGCTGCTAAAACCTAGGGATTTTTAAATCAAGGCAAGTGTGCTCCAACGTCGACCACATTATCGCTTACCATCAGGTGTGAGAACAAGCGCGAGCATCTCAATGATAAAAAAAAATTACAGATTTATGTCCACATACCAAACAATTTTGCGTAGTGTACCTACTATAAGCGAGCTCAAATGATCTACATATTGCATAGAAAGTGCAGCTTATTGCAATTTCTCTGGAATATGAAATTCTTTACAGAGCGTTGTAAATTTTCAAATAAAATATTTGATGGCGCAGTTACAGAGTTATTGCCTGTGAGCTTCACTAGATACTGGTTGCTCATTCGATTCCTGCATGGAGGTACTCAGATCTAGATTTTTGTGCATGCGGGATAGAAACCTATGTAATTAAGATAATTATTAATATTAGTGTCAATTTCCTTTTTTAAGTACATTCCACCATATAACTACCTAAAAAAATAATAAAGTTTCAATCAGAATGCACCAAGAATAATGTACAATCCGCATTTTTCACCTATAATTTTTTTTTTTATTAGGATTTATTTTGAAAAAAGTGTGGGACAAAGATGGCAAATGTATTTTCAGTGCAGGATACATACCGCCACACTATTACCATCATCATCATTATTTCATCCGAAAGACGTCCACTGTTGGACATAGGTCTCCCCCAAGCGTCGCCACAACGACAGGTTCTGTGTGTCTCGCATCCATCAGATACCCGCGACCCTCACCAGGTCATCAGTCCACCTTGTCGGAGGCCTTCCAACGCAAGTCAGTACAAGTCTTAGATCAAGCGTTATTGCAGTTTACACCGCTGCAGCTACTGCTGCAGCTGTTGTTTTTTCACTGCTGCAGTCATAATGCATAATGGGTCGCCAGTCCCAGCGGCATCCTGAGCATGATTGCTGACAGACTGCGGACTGCTGTATTCTAAATCATTGCTCCAGTATCTCAGCTGGGGTGCTGAAGCAATGATTTTTTGATTGTAGTTGTATTTGTGTCACTAACATAGTTAAGCCTACTAAGGCCAAGGGTCTGCTTCTGAAAGGAAGATTCGGCCCTGGTACGAAAGGGAACGAAGGAACAGGAGTGGGTTTTTAGATGATTTTCCCAAGGAAAAAAAAAACATAGTTTCAAGTTTGTTTTATTTTTACTAACACTAAATATAATGCAGTCTATATTATCTTGCCACTAAGTGCTGAGCCAAAATTACCAATACATTCAACATCTGGTTTTTCCATAAACCCATCCTTTTACTCACATCTCCATCAACACAGCATCTAAAATCCTAAAATATTAAACCCAGAATTATTCAGGAGTTGAATGACCTGAGTGCAGGATAATGCAGTTTATACGGTGCAATGATCGATTGATGGATTCGATTGCTCGCGAATTCGAATATCGATTTATCGATTCGTACCTACGTATTTTTAGGGTTTCGTACCTCAAAAGGAAAAACGGAACCCTTATATAGGATCACTTTGTTGTCCGTCCGTCTGTCGGTCTGTCAAGACCCTTTATCTCGGGAAGGCGTGGAGGTATCGAGTTGAAATAAAACCATATACTCAGGTCTGCGGTCCCTTGAAGCTGTGAAAAAATCAAACTTCTGAGTTAACGAAAAAAAAAGATACGGCCGTTTATATCGCAAAAAACGTGTATTGCGACACTCTCAAGGAAATCAAAATTCATAGGGTACTTTGCCGTTGACCTAGAATCTCTCATAGCACAAGTATAGGAAAAAATCTGGAAACTGTAAATTTGTAATTACGTGACACAAAATAACTTTTTTGTGATTCGGAATAATCTGCGTAATTCAATTTGGAAATTGAATTGATTTCATAGGTAAGTTTGTAGGGAACCCTCAGTGCGCGAGTCCGACTCGCACTTGCCCAGTTTTTTTCTCTTGGTTTCGCATTGTTTGTGTATATAACTAGAGTCGAATTTAGAAAGTATTACGTTTTTGAAACAGAAAACAGTTACTTTTTCCCATTAGAACGCAGATGTAACACATTCTAACGGTTTTGCAGTATTTGGCATCAAATGTATCGAGTCAACCTACGCTACATCAGCATGTTGCATTGACTACCTCAAATTCTCAGCTTTATTTTACCGAGATCGCGCCTGTTTCAATAATTTCACATATCGACGGTTGAAAGGCTAATTGATCTAAACGAATTTTTTTTTTCCAATATTGAGTTACATACATATTCGGAATCAGCCAATTTTTCTCCGTCGTTTGAGTCTGGTTTCAATTTATTTTTTTTAAATTTCGCTTAGTTCAATTAGCCTTTCAACCGTCGATATGTTTCAGTTATGTTTATACAAAACTACACCAATTTAACATCATAATATTTACAAATTTTCCATGAAAACTAAGCGTGTCATTGGTGACAATCACTCTCAATTCTGACTAAGATGACAGGCGAAACTTGTGCCCAGCGCACATTGCGCAGGCACGATTATTGAATATCATATGTCATTGACTCATAGCTTTTCCATGCTTTATGAGGAGATTACATAATTACTGGAAGATCTATAACAGTATAAATTGAATATAGATTTAATCAACTGTTTATTTTAGTTTTGTTCAATCCCTAATGTTTAATTGACAGTTTAATGCATTTGCCGATAAGTTGCTTGCTTTGGAAGCATTTGTTGGGGAAATTGCATTTGGAACCGTTCTATACGGGTCAGTTACATCCATACTAATATTATGAATGCATATTATGAAGGATATCTGTTTGTTTGTTAAGTATCGCAAGAACCTGTAAATAATTTGTTTATTTTTATAAACTTTATGTACAGTAGTGGTACATAGGCGGACTTAATGAAGCAATGCACAATAAATAATAATAATAATTCATATATCTAACCTAATAAATACAAGGTATGATAAATATCAAATCATTAAAAATCATAATCATTTCGACCAAAAGACATCCAATGCTGGACATATTCCTCCCCCAAGTGTTGTCACAATAACCGAACCCATAAATTAGTGACGCAACGGAAGTATCTTAACGGAAGCAGAAACGGAAACAGATGTCAAAAGTAAATCTTAGCGGAAGCGGAACCGAAAGCGAGTGTTAATAATATGAAGAAAAACACAATTTTATTTTTTAAGATTTGTATAATTAAATTTGTATTTTGTAGTTTACTTACTACAGTACTCGAAATTAAACAGAGGCAAAATAATATTTTATTTATATATTTATGTACACAAAAACACTCAAAAATTAAAAGAACAAAAGCAGATAAAAGAGATTTTATATTTATCTAATAAAAAGTAATTTGGCCGCTTTTACACCTTTGAGTCTGTTTCAGCGTTCTTAAACTAGCTCAGCTAAATAAGAAGAAGTACTTCTGGGTGAAGCTGATAAGTATTTGCGAACTATTAGCAACATAAGAAAAAAACAACAGAAGAATTACGCGCTTACGCTAAACGTCACGAAGCGTAATGATGAGCAGAATGAACCAAAAAAAATATAATATAATTATTCTTATAAACAAAGTAAGCCGCTGCGACACGTTACCCCCCCCCCCCCCTTCCTCGCCTTTTCTGTCGTGTCCAGTCGTCTACGGGCCCCCCACCCTGCATTCTTCTGTTAAGAATTCTGTTATAAAGTTTGAAACGGAAGTGAAAAAGCTTGCGGAACTTCTGCAGAAGCGGAAGCAGAGTTCTTTTGCAACAATACCATAAATATTTTGATGAATTTAAGTATAGAGATAGACTGAATTTTGAAGCGTTAGTTTCCTACTTTCAGTCGGGCCAATCCGCTGGCAGAAGCTAGTATCTATGTATCTTATATCTTGAACATATTAGGATAGGTTATAAGATTATGAACATCGTTAAATCTAACTGATGCATCATGCCCCAAATATTCTGTTTACGATAACAAATAATGTTTGTGCGCTTTCATACATTTATTGAATGCGTATTGCATTATTTTGCTTGTCTGGCAAACTTTGGACCGGCTCTAATTATGGTTTACCTAGATATCAGAAAATAAAGACAGTTACGCACAAAACGTTTTGAAAACACATTTATTATGGGTACAGCCAAGGAGTGGAATTCCTTGCCGGAGTCTGTGTTTCCTGATAGCTACAACTTAGGGGTCTTTAAGTCAAGAGTGAATAGGCTACTTCTAGGCAAGCGTGCTCCATCGTCGACCACATCATCGCTTACTATCAGGTGAGATGGTGGTCAAACACGAGCCTATCATAAATAAAAAAAATAAAAAATATTATGACAGAAATACTTTTCTTTCTTATTCTTATTACAAAACATTAGCATTCAGTTTACGCCACGGGAATTTCTGAAAAGAATACCGTGGTCCTGAAACGAAAAGAGAAACTGAAAGACACAGGTGGGTTTAAGTCAGTAAAAGTCTGACACACTCTTTCCACCCTAGAGCGTTAAAAGTCATTGGATGAATTTTCACCTAAAAAAAAGCTTTCCCTTTATAAAAAACGAGTAAAGATGAATAAAGTGACAACTGAGTACATTAAAGAAAGTTTGTAAGTCGCGCCAGTGACTGATAGGTTGAAGGGGAATCATTTGTTTTGGTATGGCCATGTGAAGAAGAGGGATGAAACGTACGTTACTAAAAGAGTTATGAGTATAAATGTTGATGGGTAGAGAAAAGACGGATGGATAGTGTGAGAAGTGATATGAAAGAAAAGGGAGTTAGTGATAAGGGAGTTAGTTAAATATCGCAGCATATGCTGAGTTAGGCGCCTTTTTGACCTTGCACAGATCAGACAATAATTTTTATTTTATATTTTTTTTTATTTTTTTATTTTACTCCCAATGTATTCTACTGTTTTTTAATTTTACTGTATGTGTGAGGTACGAATAAACGTTTTTTCTTTCTTTCTTTCTTCTTTCTATACCATGACGGGTGACAAGACAGAATAGAAGAAAAAAACGTGTTGCAAGGACCGCTTGCGAAAATTTTTTCACCGATAGTTAGCTGCTTTATTCCTGAGTGACATAAGCTATATTTTATGTATACGGGCGAAGCCGCAAGCAAAAGCTAGTTAACTAACTCATACGGCATCAAAAAATTCGTCCACATCGATGTCAATGGGAAAAGTGCCCAGAACGCTGGCAGTATTGCCACGCTGGATGGCAATGCTGATTCGTTGACCGAAGAAAAGCCCAGCTCTCTGATCACGCGAAGAGTCGACCAGCTGTTTGCTGATATCCCGAACAACTCGATGAGCGCTCGGACCCCATGGTCCAACTGGTTTCAACCCCAATAGAATTATTGTATACCAATCTTTCAGCGTTTCAGCTTAAATCTGAAAATGTCGCGTTTAATTTTCCAATAAACCTAGTGCAATAAAAACCCAGCTATTTTCGACCTTTCTGTCAATATTGTTCTCACGAAGCGAAGCGTGGACGGTTTTATCGTGTCGTTCCATTTCAATTAACTGCCACCAGTTATAAGGCAAGCTTTTCAATTACCTAATATTTATGTTTCATTGTCAATATCTGATGTCGTTTATGTAAGGTTTTAATGTTGTTTTTATTTTATTAGTATTGAAGGAATTGTACCTGCCTAATATAACGCGGTGTCCCATCCGATCCGATACGGTTAACGCAAATTTGACGTGACGTAGTGGCTTTATTCTACGTGTGTCAGCGTACTCGGTGGAAAGGCGTGCGAAGAGGATAATTGGTGTTCAAAGCCTTGAGCACAGGCGTAGGGTAGCCAGTCTTTCGGTGTTTTACAGGTTGCATTTTGGAGAGTGTGCGCGGGAATTGCATGGCTTGACTCCACCATCTCATTTCTACCATCGGACGACCCGATGTACGGCGAGTGTCCACCCTTACGTTGTTGAAACCTCTACGGTCCGGACTAAGCGTTTCTCCTCGTCGTTTAAGCCGCGTACATCGAAGGACCGGAACAATTTGTCTGCTGCGGTCTTCCCATCCGATTATAATTTGGGTGTCTTCAAGGCTAGAGTGAATAAGCTCTTAATAAACTAGTGCGCCTCACCATCAACGATTGCATCACGACTTACCATCAGGTGGGATCGCAGTCAAGCACTAGTTTACATTTAAAAAAAAACATCCAAAACAAGCTAATAATCTGAAATAGTTTAAGATCCCAGAACCGGTATAATGTTATTCGTATATCCGTATCCGAATCCGAAGTTTCATATCTATAACACATCTGCAACCTACCCACTAAAACTACTAAGCACTAGGTATGAAATAAATAGTCTCCCACCTTCAGTCATGTTTCCTTCATCTGGTCATTCATTCAATACAAACTAATGGAAGAAGAAAACGTGTTGCGCCGACCCCAAATAATACGGGACAAGGGCAGGAAGATGATGATGACCACTTCTTTGTGTGTACAGAATAATAAAAGTCATCTTTTCAGCTGAAAAGAATCCACAGCTGGACAAAGGCATCCAATCCAAGTGTCACCACAACAGCCACAAGCGCATTAGACATCGATCGGGCGACCAAAAATAACAAAATAAATAAATAGCTACATGAAGTTGATGGTTTAGTGTCGTCGCACACGGGCCACATGCCACATCCACAAACGCCGCCACGAGACGCTAGAAGCGGCCACGTAAGAAGCTGAAGCGCGCGACCGCCACTTGAGGCCGGTGGCTGCTACTTTTTTAACCCATTCATGCAGTATCATAATGGACTCTGTCCAAGAAGGTTTAAATGCGCGAATGGCATGCGGCGGAGTTTTGTATCGGCGCTTAGTGGCCAGTGCGGGCCACAAGAAGCGAGCAGCAGCGATTTGCGACACCATAAAACTCCGGAATGTGCTTCCCCTTGACATCAAAAAAGCTGAAAGTAAATTTTCCTTCAAGCGTAAAATTCGGAACTACTACTTGAAGTCCTCTCAACTTTAGTTTGGTCTTCGTCAGAATTATTATTGAGTTTTTTTTAATGATTTGATATTTTTCATAGTATTTATTAGTTTATAATTTTAGCATGTATATGTATTTTATTATTATAAATAACTTATTTTTTATTTTATTTGTTCTGTTTGAAATATTTGTTATTTATTTATTGTGCAAACCTACCACATTATTATCTTTTTAACCCAAAGGTTGACTGGTAGAGAATGCCTTGTTGCATTAAGTCCGCCTATGTACCACTACTGTACATGAAGTTTAAATAAATAAATTTGTAGCGCGTGGCGGCCACCGGCGTCAACCGTTTGCGGCGAGTCCATATAAAATGTATGAAAACTGCAGGAAATATCGGGTGGCGGCTCGTGTGCGGCGACCCTTAGAGTTTATATAGAGCATTGAATGATATGCACAGTCAGGGATTAAAAGTGCAGTTGTACTCTACCAATGCTAAAGTGTGTAATTTTTTTGTAGCCTTGGTAAGGAGGAACTACACTTTTGAACCCTGACTGTACATATATCACTACATAGTATTTAAAATCTATATATGTTAACCCATTAATCTGCATGTTAATTGTTCACAATATTTAGGGTTATTTTTTATCTTAGTCCCATACTTAAAGTTAGACTCAACTTAGAAATTGAAAAGTATTGCTAGTTCATTGAGTGCGTTTATTTATTATTTATTTAATAACACATACAATTGTTTTAACAGGCATACCCAAGATAACAAATGTAGTCGCAAAATAGCCGCACTCAGAGACGCCACCCACAGACTGATTCATTAGTGTAGTAGTAGGCACCATACATACATGACAGTCGATAATCAGTCTCAAGCAGCGCCCTGAAGAACTGGCACCAGTTACACAGAGGACAACAAACTTATTGTCACCCTCTCAAATTCCGCCAATGTGCAAGAAAAAATATCTAACCGCAGACGTTATTAGGTATTTCAACCGCCCGAGTCACGGGTGCGAACTTTAACAGATTTGTGCGGGCTACCGGGACTTTAAACAGCCTTTCTCTCGGTCCTGAGCGCAGTCTGCTGTTTGGAACGAGCGATCTTAACGATTCTGGTATTTGTGGATTATTTAGGATATCCCGTAAAACCAAAAACACATACTTTGTAAGAGCGAGATTGCGCCTTACCTCCAACTTATAGTAACCAACCATCCCTATAACAAAGAGGGTTGGACACATAAGTGGATAGAAAGGGTATACGCCATATTGCCTCATGTATAAGTACCGAATAAATTTATTCTGCATCTCTAGTTTAGTATTCTTAACAAGTCTAGCATTGAATTTCTAAAGAACAATACAAACTAAAGCTCCTGATTTCTCAACTCTAACACAGGTGCGATATTTTACTATTCTGCACGTGTAGTATCATTTCCCGGACGGCCATCGCCGCCTACGCATGTTTTCCCACGATTCATGAATGCAAAATAACTGACAAAGTATAGAAATTTATAAAAGTTCCACCACTTTCAGGTTTTTGTGACCTTTTTTAAAGGTGGGAACTCATGAAATAACTCCTCCCGGAGCTTTGAACTAACTCCTCCTTTTGGGTTGAGCGAGAGGGTATGTCAGACTTTTGCTGACTAAAACTCCCCAGTGTTCCTTCAATTACCATTTGCTTTCCAGGGCCACGTTAATTCTTTCAAACCATCCCGAAGACTTGGTCTAAATAATATCTCAATTTTGTTTGGCATCGCGTCGAGTAGAAATATCTCCTTATTTCATCCTTCTCTATTAGTCGCCCTTTCAGAAGTCACTCTCGGCCTAGCCTAATTCTACGTAGCACCTTCTATAACGGTCGGTCTGTGGACCGATTACCTGATGAGTGTCCTGGGAATCCGATGGATGCGAGACGCACCGCACCGGTCGTTGTGGTGGCATTTGATTAAACTTATATCCAGCAGTGGACGTCTTTCTGCCGGAATGATGATGACTTTGTACAACAAAGTCATCATGATCTTCCTGCCCTTCTCCCATGTTATTTAGGGTCGGCGCAACACGTTTTCTCCTTCCATTCTGCCCTGTCACTCGTCATACTATCACTGACTTCCTTTTCTTTCATATCACTCTTCACACAAAGTAAATAAATCATATTATCTATAGGTAAGTACTAATATTATAAAGCTAAAGAATTTGTTTATTTGAACGCGCTAGGCTCAGGAACTAACTGAAAAATCCTTTTAGTGTTGGATAGCCCATATATCGAGAAATTTAATAGGCTGTATAACATCACACTACGACCAATAGGAGCAAGGAGCAATAACCAAAGACGCGGGCAAAACTAGTATTAAAATAAAATTCAACTTGTTACGTCAACCATGACTCAGAATCTGCTCGTTATAATTTTTAATTTAAACTGATTAGTTCTTCAAAATTTTCGAGTGTTTGCAAACAGACAGATGCACTTTTAACCAAGTCAAACAATCAAACGTAGAAAAATAAACTTCTCGTAGTTTATTTTATAAACGTTTGCAAACAGGCTGAAACAACGAGAGCAGATCACAGAATAGACAATCAGAAACTATTGAAAGAAACCAAAGTGGAAACAAATGTCTTCTCTTCGTAGTATAAAATGAAGTTGCTTCCTGTGTCTATCTGTTAATCCGCTAATTGCCCTTAAATCTTAATTTACATTCGAGCGAAACCGGGGTCTCCAAGAAGAATCGCCAAACTTAAGTAGCAGTGGGCCGGGCACATTACTCGCAGAATTGATGGCCGTTGGGACTGAAAGATTCTGGTGTGGCGATCGCGTACCGGAAGACGCAGTGTTGGAAGGCCTCCTACTAAGTGGACCGATGACCTGGTGACGGTCGCGGGAATCCGATGGAAGCGGCGCATAGGATCGTTCATTGTGGCGACACTTGGGGAGGCCTATGTCCTACAGTGGACGTCTTTCTTTCATAAAACGATTTATTCACAATAATTTAGCTCAAAGTCATTGTTACTGAAATCAAGTCATGACTGTCTAAAAAATACTAAAACATAATGTCGGTTACTGCAGTATTTTGACACAAATCGTTTGCAAAGTGGTCGCAAGTCGTAAGTTCATAAATGCTGTAACCAAGGTCTAGGTTTGATCCCCAGTTCAGCCTAAAAGAAATTTCTGTAACAGCTCGGTGTTTTGTACCGCGCTGCTGGCACAGACAGAACTAGCGAAATATGACTTAGAGAGAAGATTCCTTGCGTGATCGAATCAAAAATGAAGATATCCGCAGGAGAATCAAGATTACCAATATAAACCAAAGAATCGCCAAACTTAAGTGACAGTGGATAAGGCACATTGCTTGCAGAACAGGGGCCCAAGTCTGCTATTTTTATAAATTCGTCATTCTAACACGATCCTATTGTCATGTTGCTAAAAGTTCCTAATCTGCTAATTCATAATGGTCGATCATTGATCGGTCAATGATCTTATAGTAGAATGACAATATCGAGCTGTTTCAGATCAAATTAAAAGCAATGACTGCACAATGACGTCTTAATGGTAGGTCACTGATCAAAGGAACTGTCAAAATTTCAGCAGATTCCCGCATAAGTACGTCAAACATTCATTTGTCATTATGTACGAGATTACCATTCTATGCCATTTCTTTCAATGGAGTGGTTGACCACTGGAAAGTCATGATGACGCCAATATGTTAGTAGATTACCAAACTTGTTAAAATCAACAATTATGAAGTCAATGATAGACCATTCTGGCCCTATGGTAGTAGCAGACTTGAGGCCCAGGTGGGCCGATGACCTGGTAAGGGTCGCATGGTCGCGGGAATCCGACGGTTGCGAGACAAAATGATAATGATGATGGTGAATATAAGGACTTCAATTTTCATTTTAACCCAAAATCATCCAATGCTACAGGTGTTGTCCGCGACTTTGACGTTATACAAATTACCTATCGATATACTAAAGTGATTTTAGGCGCAACGTAAACATTTAGCTACCATTATAAATTGAGCGTAACTCATAAAGAGTAACGAAGGGAACGAGGCTCAAGTCAAAACAGTGGCTAATGATGTAACGAGCTAAAAACATCTGGATTTAGGTCATTACGAAATTATTTACCGGATATTTTGTCACGGGACGCATAACAATGCAAATGGAATCAATGAGAACACGAAATAAGGATTTAATTGTGTTTACGTTTTCAACGGATGTGCATAATATCGGATGCTGATGGAAATCAGGGCACAGTGGTATGCCTGTGACGTAAAACCGTATGTTCAGGCCGCATAAAGGATTTAAACGGAGTAGGAAAGTTGCTAGGTGGTAACGGAGAATAACCATTGATCTGTTAACCTATGAAAATGCTGCCAATTGTCCTTAAACAAAAGTTGAACTAGACAAAAGGAAGATTTGTCTATAAAAATAATTACAACAAACATACCTTCTGTGAAATACGGAACAGATCAGCCCGTTATTATTGATAAACTGTACCTACATCAAAGCTAAGACATAAGTGACCTTCTCAAGATAAAACCTCGGCAAACTACAATATCTCATGCTGAAGAGAGAAAAAGGAAGCTTTCTATTAAAAGACATAATTATGTTTCGAGAAACGTAAGACAAAACAAAGTAATTATCAATCACAAATCTATATAAATAAAAGCGAAATACCACTCACTGATTAATCACGTAATCTCAGAAACTATAACACCTATAAACTTAAAATTTGGCAGGTAGGTTTTATAAGGTGTAGACATCGAACGGATTTTCAGAAATTCACCCCTAAAACGGGTGTCCAAAGTTTGTATGGAAAAATCCGACTTTAACGCGAAGCCACTGGCAAAAGCTAGTAAGTGTAATAAAGAACAAGAAGACACAAAAGTTTTTTTTTTTTAATATAAACTATAAACGTTAGTAGTTTAAATCATAATATGGAAGATCCAGGAGATGGTTGCTAAATATATTCTTATGAACAAAAAAAAAACATTTACATATTTCGTACGATGTATTCCATACTTTCTAGTAGATAGATAGGCAAGTAGGATCATGTATTCTATCATTATAAAGATATCCAGAAAGGTTGAAAGAATATTTAGTGTCGGTCAGTGTATTCATAAAACAATCTCTCAAATTAAGGTCAGTCATACGCTGTGAATGATGCTTACCTACGGACGCCTTTTCCAGTTAAAGGGTAATGATATCCACAAGTTTGTGATACGAGTAAGACCTGATGGTGTATGGGTCAGAATGTTGGGCTATGATAAAGATGGATGGAAAAAGTTTGCATGTATGTAGCTGAGATAAAAATGTTGTGATGGATGTGACGAGAATGGATAAAGTGAGTAATGAGCACATTAGAGGAAGTCTAAAGATGGCGCTAGTGACTGAAAAGTTGAAAGGGAATCGTTTATCTTGGTATGGTCATGTGAAGAGTAGGGATGAAACGCATATTACTAAAAGAGTTATGAGTATACATGAAGATAGAGGGAGAGAGAGGCCAAAGGAAAGATGAATGGATTGTGTGAAGAATGGAGGAGGATGAATGGATATGAAAGAAAAGGGTATTAGTGATAGCGAGACGGGTGACAGGACAGATTGGAAAGAAAAAGACGTGTTGCGCCGACCCCAAATAACATGAGATAAGGACAGAAAGATGATGAGGTTCAACAGTGACTCCTCGATTAATACTAATAAATAATCATAAATACACAAATTTTTACAATATGTAAAAAAACAATCCATAAAGTCTTTAAGTATTTATTTATGCAAATAAATATTCTTTAGCATAAATGCATTAAAACTACGAAATGAAAACATTGTGGAATGATAAAACTCTTTACAGTTAACCCGAGGTAATTAAGCACCCTTTAAAATCCGATACGTCTATAACATACGTAATTGATGAATATTAATATGTTCAGTTACATCTTTGTAACGGTTAGCGTTAATTTTAGAAGACACTTTATGCTCTTTTATTATATTGTTTAAATCACTAATATCATAGGTATCTAAGTACACTAGTATGTATAGATTTGATCTTATAATTTTTATATTCCGACCCAATTTCAAATTTCAAATTCAATTAATCGTCCTGCGAAATTTTTGTCAAATTACCGCAGATCAACTGTAATGGGGACTTTACAAATAATTTTAGTAAGCCTCATAGACATTAATGTTTTTCTAACGTTGCTTAAAAAGATAACAATGATGGCCATATCGTTAAGCATTTCAATAATAATTTAATTTTAAAAAATCCCCTCATAGTCAAATCCTAAGGTTTTTAGTGGTCTGTGTCTCATACTCAATCTTCAATATTGAAAACCTGGGGTTCTCGACAAAGCGACATTCTGTCAGCTGTCGCTATCGATTGTAAAAAAATCAAAATGATGGAATTTAAAAAAAGCATAGTCAGTCATATAATGTTCAAGGACGCAGTGCGGGTTGGTGGCTTAGAATTTTCCGATTAAAAACAGCTTAAAAAGCTTTTTCACGATGTTTTCTTTCACCGTTTTGAGAACAGCGATGATATACACAATGTAAAGCGCCTGGTAATATTTATCGCTGATAGATTATCAATATGTCATGCCCAGACCTTGGTCGCTAACTAATAAACACTATATAAGCCACGGAAAACATGTGCCCAACAGTACTGGCTAGGTATATACTACTCTACACACCTTAATTTGCAAAGTAAACCAATTCTGAGTATATTTCCAAAATTGCTTTCTGAAAATCATCTGTAGATTGAGTATGACACGGGACCTTCATAGCAGAAGCCTAATACAATAATAGTTTTATTTACTTCTGAAATTACTAATTTTCCTTATTTAAAAGATTATTTTTTTGGTGTTACATTATTTAAAATACTAGGTATTTTTATTACTACTTCGTTTGTTATAAATGAGCTATAAACAAATAATTTTATATTAAGCTATGATTACAATCATGAATTTTTGTCTTCATCTATTAACCTTTCTTCCTGCTCGTCAAGTCTCACATTTTTTTAATCGTCAATGCAATAATTAAGAACCATATTGTTCATTATGTAATTGTGATGGCATCGCACTATCAAATCCTCGTTGTATAATTCACATATTTGCGTTTATGACTTGCAATTCCAACACGTACAACACGAAATATTTCATTCTCTTTTTTCTTTCGTATTTTCATATATTTTTAATCCTTTCCCAAAGAAGTGGAGATCAATTTATGAATTCAGAAAATCTATTCAATTAAAAAGAACTACTGTTTGTTAATTTGAATATTTTAACCTCAGACACTTTCTATGACCAAAACCAGCAAGCATTATAGGTAGATGCTGGCATTGGTTGAGAACACACAACAATCATAAATCTTTACGTTATCACCAAATACTAATCATAATAGTAAACACCAGAGCATACGACAAAAGAAATATACAACAAACCATGACAGAAATAGAGCTTAATATTTCTCAGATACATGCTCAGAAAAATAATATACTCAAAATACCGTTTCTAATTATATTTCTTACATACTATATCAACAAGTCTGCACAATTAATTTAGTACTTATTGCATCAGACAAGAATAATATTTGAGATAATGCACAAAACAGTTTTATATTCTATCTGTTTCCAAAGGCAACTCTATTTCTTTCAGGTTAGTCTCAAAATTAACTCCTAACTTCGGTTAGAATAGATATCTTAATATTCTCATTATTCTCTATAAGCATCTATATCTTTTAAACTAAGTTTCGTTATAGACTGTATTATACACCAGTTCCTGGATTTTCATTCTCAGCATCAACTTTTTGGCTGGTAATAACTTTTTTACGTGGGGCAAAAGACTATTGAAGAAGCCTATATCTTCATCCTTGGCTGGCTCACTGGGTTCAGCAGTGGAGCTTTTCTGAGCATCATCGTCATCGTCGTAAAAATCAGTCTCCATTATGATTGGCTTTGTGTCAAATTCGTCAAAGTCATCCTCTTTGACACTAACCTCATTTGTAGGTTCTATATTGTAGAAAGTACTGCTACCTTGATCAGCATCATAGTCTTGAGTGTATTGATCATCAGTTATCTCATTACCTTCGTAATCGTTGAACTGGTTTGTGAGGAACTGCAGTTTTGGGAGGTATTCCCAGTCCGATCCCATTGGTTTCCTTACTTCCTTCCTCGCTTGGTCTCGCAGGTACTTCCATTTAAGTCTGGCTTCGTCACCTAAAAAAAATAATAGATTTGATTTTAGTATAATAAAATCTGCAATGTAAAGATTTATTGAAAAAAGTAGCACGAAACGTATATAAAATGTAATGTTTTTTGTAATTTTTAAGATAGTTATGAGAAGCTATATAAGTATAATAATACTAGTCGATCATTTTGCATGATGTTGATTAACATCTGTAATTACAATGCGGAAAAGGAAAAACCAATATTAACTTAATTATTTGTTTTGAAAATTATACTCAGTAATAATATTCTTATTTTCGAACTTGTTATCAATACTAAAATTATTGCTGATAAAATGGGTACTTAAGAGAAACTATGACCGAAATTTCAGCTTTAATTTGAAAAGGATTTTGTTAAATTTGCGACTGTATAATAGAAATTTAATTGAAGTTCCGATATCTGATTTGTAATATTTAAAAAATGCATAGTTTGCATTAAAAAATGCATTCATAAGACCGTGCTTACAGAACAATTTTGATTCTCACTCAATGGATCATTTAGATTCAGATTTTATGATCATTAAACTTTTATTACTCAAAATATGTGTAAAAACGTTACTTACACTCGCTGCAATTAGATCTGGATTCTAACTATTTTTTTCTCTTTAAAGAGGTCAAATCATAGTCCGTCTATGTCCACCTGAACTATTCTTAAATTGTTAAATGAAAACAATACTTACGTGTACAATCCAATTCTTGTGCAATTTCTTTCCAGCTCTCATCCAGTTTGTACCAATTGTGGTGTCCTTTCAGCGACCTGTTCCAAATGATCTCCCTTACTCTAACCAAATCTATCAACTTGTTCATATCCACATCAATAGTTCTTCTCTTATTCATCAGCAGCTTCTTCCTCATCGTGTATCCTAACTTTGGCCGTTTGATGGACTCGTCCAAGGCATTGAAGACCTCATCTGTTGTATCTTCATCCCCTTCTTCGTCTTCTGCCATAAATTGATGATGGATAAATTTGAGCTTCTGAAAGTGTGGCCATTCGGATTCTGCTGGGTTCTTCTTCATTTCCTTTCGGCATTGATCTTTGAGATTCTTCCATTTCTTACGGCAATTCAGACCTGGAATTTTAAGGTAGGGAGTCAATTTTTTTAAACCCATTATTATTGTTTTAGCTAGCTGTACGTTGTTTCTGTTAAGTTTACTAAAAAGATATGTTTTTAGTAAACTTTATGTCATATTTATGATACTACTGTGTGATTTAGATTGTTCCGCATTTACAGATAGGTACCTATATAAAATATTTATTCTTTTATTTCATCAATCATTTTCTTTTTCAAAAAACCTTAAGTATTGTACTGTCCAACAGTCAAAAAAGAAGAGAAATACAATACCCAGTTATCTATTGATAATAATTTATGATTTTAGAAACAGATAGATACGTAGAATCCAATAAATTAAGTTGGTAGATAAACAAGATTACAGTTGATATCGCATTGACCTTGTACTTGAAACTTGTAATAATTTTCCTTCTAGATCAAGGTCGTCATACTTAGAGCTTATTACTTTCACCCAATCGTCGCCTAAAGTTTATATACGAAAATGTTATTTAACAACAAAATCCCACTTCGGCATACAAAGTAAAGTAGCTTATTACCATATCCTAAAATTAATAGCAATACCAGATCAACTGCTAATTACAGAAGATTAATGACCGTAGTCGCATCGAATGTCCCGCCATAACCATCTATCGCGGCCATCTGGTAAATGCGCAGTGTGACGCGCAACCAAAACAAACGAACAATATCAATAGCGCAGCCAGCCCGCTCCGCCGCGCCGTCCGTCGGCCATTAACCTTCAATCGAGTGAAACGCAAAACGCTACTCAATACTCACTGGTAGTCCCAACCTCAGCCGCCACCTCGTTCCAATACCGCTCCAATTTAAACCGATTCCGATGTCCTCTATAGCTTTTATCCCATAAACATTCGCGTGCTTGAACAGCTGCTATTAGCTTGTCCATATTCTTGGTCCTAGCACCTTTGACTTTCGACTTCATTGTGGATGTGGAGCGGGCGCGCAGGCGGGAGCGGCAGCGAGGACGGGCACTGCGAGCGAGACGCGGCGCGGAACTGACGACGGCCGCCCGCGCCCTTCCCGTGCGCCCGTCGGTTGAGTCCGCTTCGCTCCGTCGCCCGCTCCGAATGTATCGCTGTCCTCTTCGCTCAACGCCTCGCTCCCCTCTCGATGCGATACGCCTCGCCGGGTTCAATCCGCTACTTTGTCAGCCATATTTCCGTCACCACCATCCATTCACTATCCATTGCGTGTTAACATTTCACTCACACACTTCACTCGCGTCGTTTGACCGCAATGTAAATTGCTTTAATCGATCTTTTTGTCATGTCTAAGGGCATGGAGATATCGTGGTCGTTACCGGTTAACAACAATGGGCGCAGTAGAAGCGATTCAGCACGTTGGCGTACATTCGTGACGAGTTTTTTTCGCTCGATAACGTAACGTGGACTATAGCTAAAAGCGTATAAATCGTTGATTATTGGTCTGAGCGGAGATATTTTTGGAGATTTTTAATAGAGATACAGATGTTTATGTCAACAAGTACCGTACTAGAATAGTATACTACTAGAATTTACGCTTGTTTAGTTACTTGATGAACTTAACTGATTTTGCCTGATGTACAATTTCAAAGTTCAATAACATGAAGATGGAATTTACACTTAGGACTTTGTACGCACACTGCGTGGTAGATAGTAGATCATATTGTTGACTCAGTTTCTATTATCAATAGGTAATTCTTTAGCAACTTAGTAAATTAGTCAAAGCTATGTACTAACTAATGTACATAATTGTGAGCATTTAATCCTTTTTACTTCAAATCATCGTAGGTAAGTTAACTAGTGTTAGGTATTAAGTGAGTAGATAGCTGACAATTGATAAAGTAAATGCCCTAGACCAAATGCCTGCCTTAGAATTTTTGGTGAAATGAGATACCTACCTAAGTACTTACATACCTAGGTTTTTGGAAGCAACATAGATTTTCAAACCCATAGTTTAGTTGTATTACTGATATAGAAACCGGTAGATACGTGAGTCTAGACGTCGTGATAACGATATTCTAGTCACGCATGCGCACTGTATGGGCTCGTTAGAAGTAAAACAAGAACAACAGTTTTCTCTACACTGTCTGGACTGAGACTGAGGTACTGAACAAAGCAATACGAAGGTACACACAAAAAACGGGCCAAGTGCGAGTGGGACTCACGTACGAAAGGTTCCGTACCGTCCGTAGCAAAAAAACGTTAAAAACAATCACGGGGATGCTGTGCATGCCGTATGGGAGCCCATTTTATTCTGTTTTTTAGTATAATTTTTGCTATAGCGACAACAGAAATACATCATCTGTGAAAATTTCAACTGTAAAGATACAGCCCTGGTGACAGACAGACAGACGGACAGTGGTAACATTTTTACCCTTTGGTTACGGAACCCTACAAACCAAAATAATGTGTAACACAATACAATACTGTGCTTATACAGCTAGTAGACCTGCTTCCAGACTTTATGACAAAGTATAAAACGTAAGTAGAACAACAGATGGTCTCTTTAAATTAAGTACCAACTGCGCCGCTGTATTATTTTATTCCCTAACCAGACTTGAACGCAATAAAATAACATTCTTTAAACGTATACATACGCATCATGTAGATTTATCCATGTTATATCCATTTATTATCTAATCCGAATAATATCAAGCTGCTTGAAACCAACCCCGCTCAACAAGCTTTATCCGCTGGCTGGAATCACGCCACCTGCCGTTCGTAGAAATGGCGCATGTGGACTTGAAACGCTATCAAGAATCCGATTCTCGACATCCCCTTCATTAACCATACAGCAGCTACGGGTAGACTTAAAAGTCGGAAGAGTTTTCTCCGCTGCACACAGGCCATTCGGGACGGATCATCCACGGTAAGATGTAAATTGTGGCAGGAACACCACTCATCAACGCCCAACTTCGTTTAACCCCAGAAACATCTACCAACCGGACGCGATCTGCGGTGGCTTGTATGGAAAGCAATCAATAGACTGCGCACCTAGGTAGGCCGAGTGCGGTGCTCCTGATCAGACGATGGCCCACTTATTAGAGCTCCCAAAGTGTCCCAAAATCTTTACTTTAGAGGACCTACAAAAACGCCACTGATGCCGCTATAAACGTGACAACCTACTCGATCCTATAACTTTGAGGGAAGAGAAAACCGTCGATTCGAAAAGAAGAAGTTATAGTCCGTGACGACACAATTTGCACAGTGGTTGAGCCATAAAAATATATTATAACAAGTACTGCGATATTACAGAAAATACAAAACACAAAGAATCCAATAAATTTCTAATTTGGGAAAATGAATAACATACCTTTCATAAAAACTTTATTTGAACTTATAATTCCAAGTCAATCCAAAGAAATAACACTACAAAGCAACCCGTTTTAAAAAACGGCAATTTCATACTTTAACCCCCATTAAAAAAAAAAGTTGAGCGATAGTGTTCCGCTGCGTGTCGCGGGTTTTATTCCCGCACGGAATAAATGGCTTACAGATATTTGTTTTTTTTTTAAGTGGGAAAATCATCTAATGACAAATCGCGCTCTTGGGTGGAGCGCGAGATAGTGTCAGACTTTTACCACAGTATAGATATATGGAAAAGTACGGAAACTACCTCCAAATATTCGAAACGGCACACACACACAAACATACGCATCGACGAGACTCCTAAGCGTTTCTCGCGGTCCTGTCAGTACCGAATGCCGCTTATGAGTCTCGTCAATGCGTATGTTTATGTGAGTAAGCCGTTTCGAACATTTGTAGGTAGTTTCCGTACTGTTCTATATATCTATACTGTGCTTTTACTGACTAAAAACGGAGTGGGTGTTCCTTCGTTGCCTTCGTCCCAATGTGAGTTAAGATGTTTGTGAAAGCACCTAAGATACAAAGTAAATCATAATGTTGGGAAATATTCTACAAAATGGTCGGAGCATTGTACGAGTATGTAGTAATATCCATAAGCGATGGTAATTGTTAATAACCAGTCAACTCCATTGTTAACTACCATTACCAGGTCAGCTACCATTGTTATTGAAATACTTGCAGGTACTCAAATCATGGAGATGCATAAACAAACAACTAGTCCACCATCTAAAGAGTCCGCCATTTTGGATTTAGAATGACGTCATATCGCTAACCATAAAATAATGATAAATGATATTTATTTGGCAAATAGGTTTTTAAAAAACACTTTTACACGACAACATTTTCGTCAATATAAACTAGATCAGGCCGGTGCTTCCTAGCTGACTATCCTGAGAAGAAACACCAAAACAAACTCAGGGGTTAAAGTCTCCTTTAAAGTCCATACAGAAAATATTGCAATGATTATACACATTGTAATAGTCAAATCATATGAGAGAAAAGAACCACACAGATTAGAGTGGACCTGTCTAGTCAGTACAAGCATTTGACGGTATTCGTGCTGCTCAACTCAGGATTAACTAAGAAGTTCATTTGTTATCCAAATTGAACATATCCGGTAAATAGCTCTATATATTAGGGGTAACTTTCATTTGCAAGATTTAACCTAAACGAACTAACATACATCGCACCTTTAAACGAAATTTAAAAAAAAAACTGTTTTTACGCAATCTGTAAAGTAAGCGCTCAGCAAACAGATGGCGTTAAAAACAGTTTTTTTGAAGAATTTTGTTTAGTGACGATATTGGATTAAAGGTGCGACATATAAATATAAACATTGCAAGTTAAATAATCATGCTTGTCACACTAAAAGCACGGTAATTATTGTCTAGCTGTTCTTTCTACAAATATGTTCAAAGACTCACCCTTTTTTTGTTGTATCGAGTGATGAGCATTGAAGCACCGACGACTTTAAAATCTTGCACCATTATTTCACTCATATCACTAAAGTTAACAGTCAAATATCGACCTAGTTTTTGTTCAGTTAGGTTACATTATTGCATTACCGTTTTGTGGCATTCTACTTTGTTTACGATGTGCAACATTGTTACCTTGCCCGCAAAATCAAATATTACTGGAAATACAATGTTGGTTTTTGTTTTCTAACGGATACATACGATGTTGTTGCTAAAACATACAATACAATGTTGCGCAACTTTGTTTCTCAATAAATAAATGGAGGTTTTATGTGAAAAGTTGAGTATACGGTTGGTTACGAGATAAATTCTAACTGAATTTCGAGAATGTTACTGTTTAGCTATAGGAATTACATATTTTTCTTTTGTCGATACTAGCTGTTAGCTTCTTTTTTTTCGGGTGTGAAATGACTAATGACATCCCCCGCTCTTGGGCGGAGCGCGAGATAATGTCAGACTTTTACTGACTAAAAACCCGCTCCTGTTCCTTCTTTGCCATATTTCCTGGCCCCCGGGGATCTCTTTCATATCACCCATGGCCCCAGTAAGCTTCGACCCTGCTAGGCCCCTACGGTTGCTGACATCTCCTTGAGGCGTACGTGGAAACTACCCGTCGTCGACGACTTGGGCTTGGTCCGGACGGTTACCGGACGGTCAGACGGCGAGCCACCCATTGCACGCCGTCCGTAAACCCGCGCCTACGGTGGCCGGAAAACTGTTCAGATATAAGAACTACATATTTTCCCTTTGTCGATACTAGCTGACAAAACGACTCTGCAACACTGCTCTCAAAACAGTGAAGGAAAAGATCGTGAGGAAACCGGCATGTCCTAGAACCAAAAATTCGAAGACATGTGACATTCACCAACTCGCACTGGGCCCGCGTGGTGGATAATCGCCCATTTCCTCTCCTAGAGAGGAGGCTTGAGTCCCAGCAGTGGGAACATTAAAAGGCAAATTATGCTATGCTTATGATACTAGCTGTTACTTGCGACTTCGTTCGCGTGGAGTTTGAGATCATTACTCTCCTTTTTTGGGGCAATTATGTAATAATGTTATCCATTTCAGAGATGTATTCCTTCCCCCGGAATTAAGGTCGTCCCCTGAAAATTAAGTCCCGTTCCCGTGGGAAATGAAAAGTAGCCTAACTTACTCCTTGTAACTTCAGCTATCCGTTAGACGGTCAAAATTAGTCCAACCATTATGGACATCAGTCGGAACAAACAAATAGACAGACAAAATGTTTTTAAAAACGCATTTTTGTTATTTTATATTGATTGACGAATACAAATACGAGTATACTTTTTATATGTATTTAGTAAACAATGTAATTTTGATACACAAACACTTCAATTTTATTTATAAGTAAAGACTACAGATTTAGCGAACGTAGGCCATTTACTCCGACTGGACTCAATCAAATTCATAATTATAAGTTGTCATTTATGTCCATGACGACTGAATTGTTTGGAGTTAGCTGCCTTCACAAGGACTTACTATCCATATGAAAATGTTTTGTTTTAGTAAGGTAACTACTGACGTGACTGCTAACATCAAACTAAGTACATATTATACCTTAATAAACAAGTTTAAATTATAAACAAACACATAATATCACACTATTATCACACATTCATTATACGTACAGCTAAGGAGTGGAATTCCCTGCCGGAGTCTGTGTTTCCTGATAGCTCCTACCTAGGGGTCTTTAAGTCAAGAGAGAATAGGTTACTTCTAGGCAAGCGTACTCCATCGTCGGCCACATCATCGCTTACCATCAGGTGAGATAGTGGTCAAACGCGAGCCTATCAATAATAAAAAATAATAAAAAAAACTTGTTACTCTTTCACGCTCAAACGGCTGTACGGATTTAGAAGAAATTTGGTATCGAAATAGGTTATACCCTAGCTCAACACATAGGCTATAATTTGTAAAGGTGGGTAGTACTAATTTGACACGAACGCAGCCGCGGGAAGCCAGTAAACTCATAAAACTTAGATACATTTAATAAAATCGATGGCTAGTTTTTTAAGTTATAAACTCAGGCTATGATAGCTCTCGTAAAGCTAGCCACTATGTTTTAAGAGCCGATTATTTATGTATTCTTGCATGTTGATTTACATGTTAAACATAAATTTTATTTTATCTTAATATTTAGCATGTTACTGGAAAATCAGCAGACCAGGGCCACGGGTAGAGTGAAAGTGAAACCCGGGGCCCTGGGACGAAGGCAAAGAAGGAACAGGAGTGGGTTTTTAGTCAGTAAGAGTCTGACACTATCTCCCGCTCCGCCCAAGAGCGCGATTTGTCATGAATGATGATTTTCCCAAAAAAAAGATCATCGGTGGGCAAATCATCTAATGACGTCCCTCGCTCTTGAGCGGAGCGAGAGGGCGTGTCAGGCTTTTACTGACTAAAAACCCACTCCTGTTCCTTCTTTACCATTGTTCCAGAGCCCCGGGATCTCTTTCGCATCACCCATGGCCCCATTAGGCTTCGACCCTGTTGGGCCCCTACGGTTGCTGACATCTCCTTGAGGCGCGCGTGGAACACTACGTGCCGTCGACGACTTGGGCTCGATCCGAACGGTTACCGGACGGTCGGATGGCCAGCTACCCATTGCTCGCCGTCCGCAAGCCCACGCCTACGGTGGCCGGAAATCGGGATCGGATCACGGCGGATGGGGCGCGAGGGGCGTTGTCTCGCGCGTGCGCGTGCGACCTCCTCCTTTGCTAGCATGACTGCTTCGCAGAAGGAGGCGATCACTCCTCGTTCCGGACCATGGCCTATACCAAAGCCCGGCGCGAGAGACCGCTGCCGCCGATCGCCCCCACGAGGACACGGCGGTGCTCTGCCCAAGCGGGGCACACCTCTACCGTATGCTCCACCGTGTCCTCCGGGCGGTCCACAAAAAGGTGGCACCCGCGCATAGGAGGTAATCTCTAAGAGTCCTCGATTGCATTTTTTATTCTCTGATTTCCATCAGATCGGCAAAAATCGGCCCTAAAAAAGAATAAAGTAGCTTTGTAGCTATTTTATTCTTTTTTAGGGCCGATTTTTAAGTATGTTTATCAGTTGTCTAGTACCCATAACACAAGCTCTGCTTAGCTTGGGACTAGACGGCGTTGTGTGATAGTTGTGGAATATTATTATTATTATTATCGAGAGTGTTCTTTTTCTCAGCTTATTGCTGGTGTCAACTACATTTACGGGCCAAAACCAAGTAAATTATTATTATTATTATTATTAATCAGTAATCTACAAAATAAAAATTGCGGTTTAGAGTAAAAATCTGCCAAACCGCCATATTTACTCTTCCAGCAAAAGTCCCTTTATTTTATAATAATATATCCTGGATTATTCATATATATATATATATATATATATATATCCTACAAGATCACCCCGGCCCTGGAACACAAACGGTACCTAACTAAAGGAACTTAGGTCTGTGGGTTTTAATCAGCAAAGGTCTGACTATTTTGATGATTTACCACACAAATGAGGTATCAGCCCTTATAGGCATTAGTTTTGTAATTTGGAGTTACGACTAACTGCCTATAATTAAAACAGGAGCACTTTAACACTAGCCTAACTTCCAAAATTCTATAAGTTCACACACACACATCCCTTTAACCCCAACAATACCACTTTTAACTTTATTGTCTCTAGCACTTTATTGCCACAATAGTGTCATGGCACTAAGATAACACTAGTTAGTGACAGACAGTGATACAATGGAACTCATTTGTTACTGACACCTTGACGTTGGAATAGAACGCAAGCAGTAGGGTGACAAACCAATATAAATATAACTTTTTAAATGTTTCTTTTTACCTATATACATGTAATAATAATAATAATTCTTTATTCTTCCAAAAAGTTCACAAAACAGAATGACTCGATAACATCACAATACACTGGTTAGTTCCAAAAGTGAGTCAACGACGTCCAAACTGAGGTTTGCACTGTCCATATCTTGGGTAGTTGGCGGTCCACCGTTTTATTAGTGCAGTCTGTTTTAGAATGTATTGTCCTATTCTGTGTATAATGTACAACATTTACATTTACATGTTGTACATATATATATATTATATATAATATAGATATAATTAAAATAAGAAACTCAAATCCTGAAAATGAAAGTAGTAAGCTCAAAATCGACTAGGTACTGATTCGATTTCAGCTATTTTTATAATAGGTGTTTTTTTTACTTACAATAATTAAAAATTATTTTAAGTTAAAAATATTACCTATTTTGACAAATTCTTGATAAATATTAATTTTCACAAGCGTGTTTGTGTGTGCGTAAATTCCAATACTGATGCCAAAAATGCAATGAGTCGAAGCCCATATTATAGGCATACTTTTAGTTTAACTAATTCCTTGTACTACCTAGGTGCTTTTAAGAAAATTTTCAGTGCTTGAATTATGATTGATTGTATTTACGCTCTGATAGTAAATGATATGAGAAAAGGAGTACTGATTAAAATTTTTTTAAATCCATTTTCACGTCAATATATATTACGGTCCTGAATGCAACACGCCGCATGGTCACACTACCTACTCTTTATTGCATTATAGGACTACTTTGTCTTCCACGGTCTTACTTGCATAACAAATAGGTAATATTTAATACCACAATTTAAGAGACACAGGATGTATCGTAAATCCATATTCTTACTAAATATTTTAAATGCGAAAATTGCTTTGTCTGTCTGATTATTAGATTTTCACGTCTTAAACGCTGAACCAATTTATATGAATTGTGGTATAGAGATAGCTTGGACTTAAGAGAAGGATGGGACAAGGACTGGTTGTATGTCGATTAAAGTATGATCTGTGGCTACAACCACCGTAATTCCGTTTAAAAGAGAGGATTTCCCAAAACGCACCCCATAAGGGGATGGAAACAGGGATCCAAAGTTTGCGTGGAAAAACCTACTTTCACGCGAGCGGAGCAGCTAGCAGAAACTAGTTAGTAATTTCATAATATATATATATATTTTTATTGATATAAACCAGTGCTTGACTGCGATCACATCTGATGGTAAGCAGGGATGCAATCATTGATGGTGAGGCGCACTAGTTTATTAAGAGCTTATTCACTCTAAGCCTTAAAGACACCAAAATTACCATGGAGTTTCTTGCCAGTTCTTTTCTACAGGAAACGACCAATTTGGAACTGTGCACTAGCTACTAACGTTTTATAAGTGCCCATGTAGGCCTATGTGAAATAAAATCATTAAAATTTTGATTTTTTTAATTAACTTAACCTTTTCTGTGAATTCAAATACAGTACGCCACTTTCAGATTTTTTATTATCACACTAATATCTATTTTAAAGGCGAATATTTATAAGTGTGTATGGCTGTTGCTTCGTCACGCGCGAAGGGCTAAACAGATTTGGTTGAAATTTGGCACACGGGTAGACCATGTACTAGAATAGCACACTAAATACTGTTAAACCTGGAAATATGTTCCTTTGGCACATTTTTCCACTTTTCAGACAGCAGCTAGCTTAACTACAAAAGTTCAAATGAGTTGTTTCGATCATTGCTGATCATAAAGTCCTTTTTTTTAAGAGTGGGAGAGAGAGTCAGACTTTTACTGACAAACCCCACCCGTGTTTCTTCAGTTGCCCTTTGCGTTCCAGAGCCACGGTAAGTCTTGGGTTCGATTTCCTAGTGAGGTTATGTTACTGGGTTTTGCCATCTGGAAGTCCAGTCTAGAGCCAGATGGTGGTAATTAAATACCTACATCTCTGCTTGTGGCCTCTACCTGAGCATTCAGGAAATACTGCTGTGATGTTATGATAATTTTATAAATAAAAATAACTTTTTTTTTAACTAACTAGCATAGCATAGTCAGCCTTACAATGTTTCCACTGTTGGGACTCAGGCCTCCTCTCTAGGAGAGGGAATGGTATTTTAACTAATTAAAACCATATAATTATATACACTAAAGACTCCTAGCTAAAATATGATATCAAAATATTCCTCCACAATAGATACGAGTACCTACTGTCTACTGACTGGAAGTGTGCATAAAAGACTGGCGGCATTGCCACGTTGTATGGCAATACTTAATCTCTAACAAAGTAAAAGCAAGCCCTTGGGTCTTTTTTTGGGCGTTTGGATAATTCTTCATAAAGCGTATGAGCACTCGAAGCCCACGGGCCAAGAGTTTCAACCCCAAACGGCTCGAAAATATAACTGTTATAAAAATAACTATGTACAAGATTGAGGTCAAGACCGTGGACATCAGTAAGAAACAAAAACTAAACCCAAAAAAAGCAATTCTAATCTAGCCATAGCATTTTTATTGAGTCACCTTATTATGACTCGTAAGTTGCAACTTTGCAAATCATTGTATTTCAAGTTAGTAATATTTCACTAAGCTTAAAAATACTTATACTTAAAATTCATAATGTGCAAAGTCATAATAAATTACTTGCAGTTTTTAGCGCAGTAGTAAACTAATTATTATAGGTACACTTCCAAATTACATTTAGTGTGACTGCAGAGCATGACGTCTATCAGGGTTCAAGTCCCGAGTCGAGCTACATGTTATTGGATTCATCTAAGTCTGCTAAGCTAGGAGGCTAGATTTGAGCCCGAATAATAGAAATAAGGTAGCTTCGTGTTATTGAAACAGAATTTAAATATGTTAACAAAACAGGTTTTATTAGAAATTATAGTAGAACTTTTAAAAATGGATACGTCTAAACTAAATCAATTCTTATAGTGGATCTCAAGGAGTATCCAACTAAAAGTAATATAAATTTTAATATAAATGTGGCCAAGTTAAGGAAATCCTCTCCAGGTCAGCCACCTAGAAGCGCTTATAACTTTTGAACTAGTAGTTCTGACAAATTATGATATTTAGCGACTGATTCAGATTAATTAGCAGCTGAATTTGGGAGGTAACAAAGCTTCGCTAGGTGCTTTAATTTTTTTAGTTGAAATATAAATGTGGCCAGACAGGAGAGATTGTTTCTATAAATCCTTATAATTTCTGAACAAATTTTGAATATTTAGCATCTAATCCTTTTTATTATCATAATTAAATTCCCTGATGATGACCATGCCAGTGTCCAGTGGACGCTCCTTAAATAAGAAATGGATACTAAAAATGATTCAGTTTAATGAAATATGCCTATCTATGAATTATCATTGAATATCATATTCTTTATATAAGGAAAAATAAAGCACATTTTAATATTTGCGATAGTTTTATTTTTATTTTCAGACATTAGTTTTATGGTTGAAAAACCCGACTACGGAAAATCACAATGAAGTCAGTTCCTTTGGTGTAATTGTACTTTCTTGGAGCGTTTGTGTAGTTGCTGACAGTCAAACCGTATTCTGTACGTATTTGTGTTTTTTATGAACATTATAAAAACAAATACTGATCTACACAAATTATCAGAAAAACGAGTGAGTGCACAAACGCTCTTACAGGAAACTTTACTTATATAGATGTAGGTGCTTTTTCGGAAAATATTTTGAAAGGACCTAGATCTGAACACACATTTTGCCAAATTTTTCTTTTGTGGATATGTACTCGTAGATATGAGAACGGCCAAACCCGATTTTAGGATGAACTTGTTTCGCCAAAAGGAATTTTAAGGCACCCCGACACCCCGGTTAGGCTAGAAGACTAAAATAACAGTCATAGCCTGTGGAATTCATTACACGTCCTTTACAGTAGTCAGGTAACGCAAATAACTATACAATGACGTGTATTATTATGTCAACTAAATGTCATATAGTTTACAATTTATGTAGAACGTAGGCTAGACAAGAAGCCGTCCCAACATTGTTGAAATTAGTCTAAGCCTAAGGAATGATGGTAGACAGATTGAATACTGGTATAGACTGGTAATTTTAAATACATTGCAAGAAATTCGGTATTATAAGAACAATCATGGCGCATGACAGCAATGGTTTAACAGACCATTTTTTTTTAGTGCTAACATAACTGCATTGTATTTACAAAACAATAAGTCATACTGTCAATCACAACTATTTGAAATTTCTGATCCAACGCTTAGTAATGTTTAAAATCGTCAATTCGACAACGTAACAAAAATAATAAATATGTTGAATTGACATAACAAATTGTGATCGATTGTGTGAATTAGTTTGTTACAAGCCTGTTTTGAATTTTGACTTCATACTTGTTATACCATGGTACAAACATTCACTACTCATTTAAACACACTTAATTTCCCAGAATACTTTCCTTTATTATTCTGTTACCACCTATACTACGATTACCTATTATTTTGTCTATTGTTGAGATGACCTCTCGCCGAAAAATCCTCATTTCTGGCTCTGTTAGTTGTTCGATATCAGGCAACAAGGACAAAAGGAACATCTTCCTTGGATTACACTCGATATCATCAGAGTAACTGTTTCTACTACCATGCTGTCTGCCGTATCCATTTTCTATAGTACATACATTTGTTATTTTTGGTATCGTATTGTCGTTGAATGAGACTTTATTCATTTCTGCTATTCTGTTCGTTTCTGCAACTCTGTTCATTTCTGCAATTCTGTTCACTTCTGCAACTCTATTCATTTCTGCAAATTTATTCATTTCTGCAACTTTATTCATTTCTGCAAATTTATTCATTTCTGCAACTTTATTCATTTCTGCAACTTTATTCATTTCTGCAACTCTGTTCATTTCTGAGATTCGGTTATTTTCTGCTATTCTGTTAATTTCTGCATCTCTGTTCATATCTGAGACATTTTCAATAGGATCGGATTCAAAACTAGCTGAGCTTGCACTGTCGTCGGATATGTCGTGATCTTCAACTGCAGCTAATTCAACATCCATTTTAGTATCATTGGGTAGCTTTTCTTTTTCATACGTCTTCGGTCGTATGCTAAGGAAGGGATGCAAGAAGTGTAGTTCTTCTGTCAAGTAATACGGCCTCATTGGGGGTTTGGTGCTGGCTTGCTGCTTGAGAGATCTCATGAAAGATATTCGTATTTTCCTCCATCGGTCTCGACATTCTGGTACTGTAACAAAGAATAAAAGATGTCAAAACTATGATCATAGTCCAAAATTTAATATTACGTTTCGTATTTATCATATTTCTCCTCTTAGGGTAGTGTATTTGTCAAATACATCTATTAAGCCGTCATATCAGTATTTACCCTAATTCTGCCTAAAATATTATTTGATTCAATAGAAAACCAAATTCGATACACTATCAATATGCGCACAGCTACAACCTGGGAGTCTCTAAGACAAGGGTTACTTCTAGGCAAGCATGCTCTATCATTGAGCAAATCATCGCTTACCATCAGATGTGATAGTAGTCAAGTGCGAATCTATCATAAAAACCTCTCAGATTGTTATTTAAAGATTAATATGAGTTCTCAATTGTAATACGTAGATAATGATATTTTTGGCAATGATAAGAGCCTTTCCTATTTTTTTACGGTATTTCATAATATTTAACATGTTGAAACATCTAAGATTATATTTTTAAACGTGACGTCATCTATTGCAACACTTATTTTTAACATGCTCAAACCAGTTTTCTTTTATCGATTTGTTTCAAGAAAAAACTTAACCTCATTGGAAAGGAGGAAAACAAGAGTAGGTATCTATCGCTGAAACTCAATGGCTGTAATTATTAATAGGGTAATTTTTTTATTGAGGCCACAGTATACCTTTATACGTTTAATATACTAATGGGCCTATAACCCCATAACCAATATGATCATGCCAGTGTAACCATTGCTCTCTGCTCAGATAAAAATAACTACTTATAGAGTAAATTTGCTACCACCAATACAGATTTTTTGTTTACGAGTTTTTTTTTTTGTCCTTGAGTATAATAATTAATAAACAATAGATAAATTGTCATTTTTTTTTTGTTAGATTTCATATCTTAGCAAACTATTATCAAATGCCAGAAATTGTAAAAGCGGCAGCACAACAATTATATTATCTATTGTGTAGAATACAATCAATACAATATTGTCTTAATAACTAAAGTTAAGCCTTGTCAAAGAAATTCGTATCCCGGGGATCACCGAAACATCTCTGAACCTCCCAAGATGTAATTGGATCTTCGACCAAAACAAAAATGCAAAAAAAATTTAGACAACAAATCTGCTAATCATAACAAAATTTGTTATTTCATAACCATACCTACAACTAAATAATATATTGTTTATAAGTCCCTATTTGCATCTCCGCACGTATTCGCTCGCTCGCTTATGCAACGTTCAATTTAAAAAAAACCGTTGCCAAGTCACTACGAAACTAGTAAGTATTTACGTATTGAAAGTTGTTATGTCAATGTTAATAGTTAAATATGCTGTCCTTTATTCAATAAGAAGCAAAACATCAAAGTTTAAGAAGATTATTTGCGTGACCTACAAGTCGAAAAGCGCGCCAAAAACAATGCAAACACTACAACTGATGACCTAGTTCCTGTAATAGGCGCTGCAACTAGCGCAGCCAATACAAATCGATATCAAACTCTTAATAAAAAAATACAAAAACAAAAAACATACCTGATGTATTAGCCCTTTTTGCAATCGCCGACCAAGCTCGCCTGTTATGCATTTTATTTGCATACTCTGGCAAAGTCTTGTCATACAAACACGGGTATTTCTCCACTTCCTTCACAAACTCCACTATATCCTTCCTACTGTTATCACTTTTCGGAAACATTATATCATGTTTGCTTTCCATGATAGCAAAGTTAATATATTCTTTTATCCGTAACTTCGACATCCGTCCGTCTCGGAGCGTAGTGCGCAACTGCGAAGCAACATTGGCGTGAAACTTAAAATGGCGGAAATATTGCGTTGTTGCTTTATCGAGGGACGCGTCAACCAATGAGAGCCGAGTATTCTGACGCACACATACACAGCTGTTGGTCGATGACATCAACGCTCTTGTGTGTAATGCAGAGTCATATTGCGTTAACTTTATTTGTTATTGCGTAATATTTTGCAGATGAAAAGAAAGCTGATTGGGGGGATTTTGCGCTGTCTGTATAATTTGGTGTGTCAAACTCCTGACGAAGCATTTAGTAGAGTACCTATCGATTGCGTCACTGATAAAAAAGTGTTGCGCGATTCTGACGCAATATTGTACTACATAGGTTCATTAATCATTCAAAATTCCAGTATTATCTTGGTGCAGTAGTACATACGAGCAAACGTGTTTATTCGAAGAACGTAACAATGACTCATCGATGTTTCCCATTCAAATTTATTCGGGATCGTTGTGGCATTATATTTTTCCACGCTTCTAAGTCAAATATATTTTTCCACGCTTCTAAGTCAGTCGTCATAATTATCAGCAGTCAAGCTCTTTTTCCAGAAATATCATCTTGACTTAATCACAACTTCAATAACAGAGAATACCTAGTATTACACTTAATAACGCTGACTCTGCGATTTTGGACCAAATTAAAAACGGGTTTTGATTCAGAATAGATTTTTTGAAAGCCTCGCAATACTTAGCAAAAAAATTTGTCATCATAGAAATAGGGGTATGCAGAAAGCAAGGATACGTAAATTACAAGTTTTTTTTTAAATAGTAAACTATTAAAAAAAAAACTTTTCCACAGCTGGGGAAAGGCTTCCCCCAACTTCTTTCAGGTACTTATTCTTTTCTTGGGCCACCTCGAATCAGTCTTTGCGGTAGGTAGGCATCTAGGTTGTCTCGCCACCTCTTCCAAGGTCGACATCGGCGGCGTCGTCCATCTTCAGGTACCCACTTTGTGGAGACTCTTGCCCACCGGTCAGAGTGCATGCAGCTGATGTGACCCGCCCAATCCCATTTTAGCCTGGCAGCCTTTTTTCCGACGTCCATAATTCCCGTCTTTTGACGCAGCGTGGTATTCCTCACTCTGTCGGCCCTCTTGACACACAAGATCTATATATAAAAAAACCATCACGCAGAAGTAAGCAGATATGTAAGTTAATAAGATAGTATACACACTTCACCAGCCATGTTACAGTCCTATGATGTAACAATTGCTAGCGAAGGAGACGGCCGCATGCGTGACGAAACGCACGTCCTCACGCCCCAGCCGCAAAGGCCCCGACACCGACTACCAGACAACACAGACGTGGGTTTGTTGTACATACGTCGAGCAATAGGGAGCTCGCCGTCCGGCCGTCCGATAACCGTCCGGACCGAGCTCGTCGTTGACGGCGCGGCGTGTAGTGTTCCACGCGCCTCAAAGAGATGTTAGTAAAACCATCCCTACGATTAGCAAAGCCGAAGCCTACTGCCGGGGCCCTAGCCTGCAAGGTAAAGAAGGAACAGGGGTTTTAGTCAGTAAAAGTCTGACACGCCCTCCCACTTCGCCCTAGAGCGAGAGAAGCCGTAAGATAGCTTCCAACCTTAAAAAAAATTACTATAGGACTATCCATTATCCTAGAATAGAATTTAATTTAATATTATCTACCGTTAGTTATTTGCTTTTCTAAGCATTAACCAATCAACAGTACAACCAATAAAATAGACTTTAAGACTAGGTACCTATTTTTATCCATCTGGTTATCTTGATGCAGAACCGGTATCAATGGAAAGAAAGAAGGAGGTATTTGCCCATCTATGGAACAAGGAGCGACAGGAATAGAAGAGATTGAAGACGCATGGAAGGACCTGCTCACAGCTTACAAAACTATGCTACTTTGTTGACATAGCGGCAACGTCGTGCGTACGTCGCATGCAGGTTTTATGACGCCCACCGTATTGCAGTGTCTTCGGGACGTACATCGAGCGAAAGCACGTTTTTATTTTTGCAAAAAACTTTTTACAAAAAAAAATAACCGACTTCACTAAAAAACTAGGCAAGTGCGAGTCGGACTCGCGCACTGAGGGTTCTGTACAAACTTACCTATGATTTTACTCAATTCCCGAATTGAGTAACGAAGATTTTTCCGGATCGCAATTTTTTTTTTTGACGTAACTACAAATTTACAGTTTTCAGTTTTTTTCCTATACTTGTGCTATGAGACCTTGCTTCATGCCAAATTTCAAGATTCGAGGTCAACAGGAAGTACCCTATGAATTTTGATTCCCTTGAGTGTCGAAATACATATTTTTTGCGACATAAACGGCCGTACCTTTTTTCGTTAACTCAGAAGTTTGTTTTTTTCACAGCTTCAAGGGACCGCAGACTTAACGCGTTCCCGAGATAAAGGATCTTGACAGACAGGCGGACAAACGAACAACAAAGTGATCCTATAAGGGTTCCGATTTTTTTTCTTTTGAGGTACGGAACCCTAAAAAGACCTATACCTATAGAATATACATAAATAAATACATAGATAGATATTTTTTACTTTCATATAGATGAAGCAATCGACAAAAGCTACTTAAAAATTAATTAGATGGATGCATAAATATACTTAAGAGACAAAAAACAAGTAGTATTACTTAATCTTTCTTTAAAAAATATTGCCCTACACAAGTAACATCTGTAATATCGGGAATCGAACCCGCGACACGCAGCGAAGCAGTCGATCGCTCAACCACGGCACTAATTCTGGCGTCTAGGATTACTGAGGAGTTACACTATTTGTTACTACTAAAAAGAAGGACCCTCCTTTCCTCTCAAGGTCCAAAAGCGCGCGTAATGAATAATCATAGGGAAAAAACTGAATAAAATATTATTTTTTTTCAAAAAATTATTCGTGCCACTTACAACCTTCACATAATAAAAGGTAAGTTAAACTTTTAACTCCACAATTTTCGTACAATGTAGGGCATCCATCACGTATGTTACTTTGTGTTGCATCATTTTACCAAATAATACAATAACTATATTATTTTTCCTCCTACTGTTATTGTTTTGAGGTAAAACCGAAATTTCTGATAGCATTCTAAAATTATGAATAATAATTACCTACCGACAATTACTTATTAAGAAATCGGGACTCCCAAAAACTACCTACAAAGTTGTAAATAAGATAAGTTTATAGATTGACTTATACTCCAGTTAAGAAGCAGACGTGAGAATCTACATGTACCTACACGTACCATGAGTCCTTTACGCCTTAGGTGGAGAACCGAGTTGTGTTACACCTATCGAGTTATGCTCTCTTGCACGGTAATATTATTTATATTTTATTCATCAACTTATCATATAAATTACATTTTTAAATATTTCAATAAAAAAATAAAAAAACATTTAAAAATATAAAAAATAGTGTCCCACCGGTATCGGGAACAGGGTCCAAGCTACCGGCGGTCAGGGCTCCAGAGAAAGGAACCTCCTAACAATACGAGCCGTGTCCAGGAGTACCACTTTTTGAATCAAGCCCTTGATCCAGCCGCCTAACGCGAGCCTCCTAAGATGTTGGTCGAGGCTCTTGGCTATTAAGCCATTGGCTGACACGACTATCGGTACAATGATCGCCGAGTCCACATCCCACATGTCGACAACCTCGCGAGCCAAGTCAATATACTTGATTTGTTTATCTTTCTCGGCTTTCACGAGGTTCTCATCATGCGGAACGGATATGTCAACAATCATTGCACGCCTCTCGCTTCGGTCCACCACCACTATATCAGGCTTATTGGCTACAATAGTCCTGTCAGTGATGATGGACCGATCCCAGTACAAAGTGATATGACCATTATCAAGAACTGGGTCGGGCTCATACCTGTAGTACGGCACTTCCGATTCCACAAGAGAGTATTTCAAAGCAAGTTGCTGATGGATAATCCTGGCTACAAGGTTGTGTCTATGCAAGTACTCTCCGTTAGCTAGACGAGAGCAACCAGAGATAATGTGACGAATTGATTCTCCCGGACGGTGACATGCCCGACAGATGTCAACCGTGCCGTCCTTCACAATAAATCTCCGGTAGTTATTCGTCATGATAACTTCGTCCATAATTGCACAGACAAAACCTTCGGTTTCCCCAAAGAGGTCGCCGAAACGCAGCCAGGCTACGGACGCCAATTGGTCTACATCGGGCCCGTGAAGGGCCCGGAAAAAGCGTCCGTGAAGTTCCTTGCTCTGCCATACTTCCCTGCGATCGTTAGTGTCTAGCACTACCGGTTTGCGCCAGTTCTCGTTAGCCAGGGAGAGCGGGGTGAGTCCCTTGTCCACTGACACTACATCTCGATGCATACCCACGTCGGTAGTTAAGAAATATTCCCTGAGACTGCATACCTCGCGGTTGTGTAGGGTCTTAGCATTTAAAAATCCTCGACCTCCACACTTCCGCGGGATATACAGTCTCATCACCGACGATCGTGGGTGATGCATTCGATATGCAGTCAGCAGTGTGCGAACCCTCCTATCCAGGGCGTCAAGTTCCGTTTGAGTCCATTTGAGTACGCCGAAAGAGTACATCAATACCGGCATGACCCAACCGTTGAAGGCGCGCACCTTGTTTCCGCCTGAGAGAAGGCTGTTGAATACCTTCTTCAGGCGTCCAAAGAAACGTTCCCTCAAAGATTGCTTCATGTCAGTGGTATTGATGCCTAGAGCTTCCGACATACCCAAATACTTATAGGTTTCGGTTGGAGAGAGGGATCTCAGGTTTATGGAATCCGTGAGTTGAGTGCCCACGGATTCCACAACCTCCCCTCGCTTTACATGCATGACCGCACATTTGTCCACACCAAACTCCATCCTGATGGCACTACTGAAGGTTTCAGTTACCTTCAGTAGCTCCATCAGTTGCAGATTGTTGGGGGCAAATAGTTTCAGGTCATCCATGTAAAGTAGGTGAGATATTACCTGACCACCTCTCTTCAACCGATAGCCTAGACCTGAATTCTCCAGCAGTGTGCTGAGAGGATTCAAGGCTAGGCAAAACCAAAGTGGACTCAAACTATCACCCTGGAATATACCTCGCTCGATCCTTACAGGATCGCTATTCCCCTGGATATGTCGACATCCTGGATAGCGAAGGACCGTCCTCCATTGCCTCATACACGACATCAGGAAGGTGCGTAGTGTTGTATCAATTTTATACAATTCCAGCACCCTCATGAGCCATGTATGAGGAACAGAGTCATAGGCCTTCTTATAATCTATCCAACATGTCGACAGATCCTTTCGGGAACGTCGAACCTGTTGGCTAATGGTCATATCAATGAGGAGCAGCTCCTTAGTACCGCGGGACCCGATCCTACATCCATTCTGAGAAGGTGACATGATCAAATTTTTGTCAATATGACTATTGAGTATGGAGAGAGTATGGATGTAAGAACTTTATAGACCGTCGGCAAACACGTGATCGGTCTATAATTTTTAGGCTCCGCAGTACTACCTGACTTATGGAGCAGGTGGGTTATTCCTGTTGTTAGGAATTGGGGTAGCGACCCGGACTCTAAGGCAGACTGGAACTGATATGCCAAGCGAGCATGCGATCTTGTAAACCACTTAATCCAGAAATTGTGCAGTCCATCCGGCCCTGGAGATTTCCAGTTTGGCAACGGACGGACTGCACGAGCTACATCTTGGGGGCTGATGTCAATTGCCCCCATTTGTGGTATTGGATCGCACGCACGCTCGACCTCTCGAGTCCAGTCACCCTCGGTGTGACTGACAGGCACCGACCAGATGCTGCGCCAGAATGAACTCATGGCGTCATCATCCGGGAGGCACGCATCAGTCACACCTTGGTCCGGTCTCTCCCAAGACCTATAAACCCACCTTTCATTACTCCGGAATGTGCGATTCTGGGTGTATCGCTCCACCCGCCTCTTATACCTGCGGATACGGTTTGCCCATGCATACACCTTCTGCTTCAGGAAGTCGATGCGCTCTGTGACACGGGACATATAGTCTCGGGGGCTGATGTCAGTCCCCGAAAACGCCCGCCTCACAAAGCGCATCACTCTTGGGCGAGTGTTGCCCTCCCTGAAGCAGATTAGTTTGCCGATGAGTGCTCTGGCCCCACCAATACGACGCTCGATTCTGCACTGCCAAGCCGGCACGGTTGGTTTCGGTCGTGTAGCTACGTCACAGTTTGGAAACTTGACGTGAGCTACACGACATGCCGCAACAGCTGCGCAGTACATTATCGAGTGTGTATCAGTGAGATCTTCGCAGTCGTCAAAATAATTTGACAACTGCAAATCCAGAGCAGCCACCAGCGCCTTATTTATATTTTTATTATTAATATAGATAATATTACAGTGTCTCTTGCTTCCAGTATGTACTCGAAGCAAGATCATTGCTGTTACCAGGATGTGCCCTCAGACTCCAAGCTGCTATTTAGATAATAAGTAATGTAAATACATAGTGTTCGGGTCAATCACCGAACAATAATGAACTCTGTCAGCGTAATTGCGACACCGCGCTCTATGCCTTAATTTTTTTAGCATTAGCATTATCAGCCTTTTTAATATTCCCACTGCTGGGACTCAGGCCTCCTCTCCTATGCCTTTATTATTTTATGTATTACATAAGTAAATACAATCAGTACGCATTCGGATAGCATAACGAGCGCGACTCAATCTCATCTCATTCACCTCATTAGTTTTTCCATTTGTATTAGTTTAATCGGTATTGTTGAAATATAGCTATCTTTATAATCTTTAATCTTGGTTTATCTTAATCTCACCCCAAACATTGGTCCTTCGAGCCATACTGACGGTTGAAAGGCTAGTTGATCTAAGCGACAATAAAAAAAAAAAAATTGAAACCTGACTCAAACGACGGAGAAAAATTTGCTGATTCCGAATATGTATATAACTCAATATTGGAAAAAAATTCGTTTAGATCAATTAGCCTTTTAACCGTCGATATGTAAAATAATACGCTTCCTAAAATGAGCATAGAATCTAGGACCCCACGGTATACAGCGACTGGTTTATAATGTACGGGTACACCCAAATACTCTCCGCGCCAAGTCGCGGCATGGCGGAAAGATTTCCGGCGGGATCTCATGGTGGAATGGTGACAGCGACTGTCGCAACCCAGTGCTGGGCACTCCATAATTATGGCGATAAGTCCCCTCTTTGAGGAGTGGCTGGAAAGACCTCATGGCGTCCTCACCTACCGCATGACGCAGGTCCTCACCGGACATGGTAAGTTCGGGACGTTCCTGCACCGGATTCGTGCAGAAGAGACGCCCGGGTGCCACCATTGTGTGGACCGACCGGAGGACACGGTGGAGCACACGGTAGAGGTGTGCCCCGCTTGGGCAGAGCACCGCCGTGTCCTCGTGAGGGCGATCGGCGGCAGCGATCTCTCGCGCCGGGCCTTGGTACAGGCCATGATCCGGAGCGAGGAGGAGTGGCAGGCCCCTTCTGCGCAGCAGTAATGCTAGCAAAGGAGGCGGCCGATCGCGTGAGGCACCGGCAACGGTCTTCACGCCCCAACCGCCGCCGGGATTCCGATCCCGATTTCCGGCCACCGTAGGCGCGGGCTTGCGGACGGCGAGCAATGGGTGGCTAGCCGTCCGATTGTCCGGTAACCGTCCGGACCGAGCCCAAGTCGTCGACGGCGCGTAGTGTTCCACGCGCGCCTCAAGGAGATGTCAGCAACCGTAGGGGCCCAAAAGGGTCGAAGCCTACTGGGGCCATGGGTGATGCGAAAGAGATCCCCGGGGCCCTGGAAAACAAATGGCAAAGAAGGAACAGGAGTGGGTTTTTAGTCAGTAAAAGTCTGACACTATCTCGCGCTCCGCCCAAGAGCGGGGGATGTCATGAGATGATTTTCCCAGCCGAAAAAAAAAAAAAACGATGTTCCAATTTTCAAAAGTTCGAGCTAAGAATTGTATTTTCTATTATTAATTTATTAAAAACCACGATATATATTTTACCGAAAGTGATGTATACCTAAGATTTGCTTGAAAATTATTAATTGCTAACTATCGCTCGATCCGTAAAATTGGTGTTTTGAAATCCGTATTAGTGACTGTCGGAATAAAAGTTTTTCCTACTTATGAAGTGCACCCATAATGTACAGTTCATTTCAATTATTCTAGAAATAAATTTTGTATACCTTAGCTTACTTGTTACATATACAAAATTTATTTAAAGATTTCATTTCAGCGATAGAAGGCATGATTTTAGAGGTACAAATAGCATAACATAGCATAGTCGGCCTTATAATGTTCCCACTGTTGGGACTCAAGCCTCCTCTCTAGGAGAGGGAATGGGCCATAATCCACCACGCGGGCCGAGTGCGGGTTGCTGGATAAAAAATACATTATAGGTACCTGATCAATTCTGATCGAAGACCTTATCTATCAGTCTGCTCACCCTAATCATAATCTTAAAATTAAAAACGACGCAAATTCTTAAAACCGAAGCACTCACCAAAGTACAGTAAACGAATCAACACTTGTGAACTCCAAAAACCACCCTTAGGACAAGGAAATAAAGACACGATCAGAGCCAAACTGTTACTATAGACGAAAGTCGTATCTTACCTGTCTTTACGATGGCCGTCCGTCAGCATTTTTTACTGCGCATGAGCCAAGTCAAGTGGCTTTTACGAGGTGGGTTCAGTACACTCTCTATCTCGACCAAGTCAGCATGCTGTAATCTTATTAAGGAATAAGGTAAGGCGATTTAGTTGATTATGTCATGTATCGTAATAAGGATTAGCTTTTAGAGTGTCATAGTGCGCTGTAGATCCCTGAACATCGCTGTACGCAGCGGTGTTGGACTGTAGAACGAAATACAAAGTTGACAAAAGTGATAGTTTTGTTTGTGTTTCATTGTAAGTACTATAAAACTTGTAGTGCTTGATTCGTTGTAGATAGTTGTCAATTATTAGACACATAACTTTGTGTAATTTATTTCATAAAATTTCTTGCCGGTTCTTATGACTAGGAAACGATGAATTGACCAATTGGAACCGTGCTCTAACAAATTCTGACGATTTATAAATGCCCATGTAGGCCTATGTGAAATAAATAATTTTGAGTTAGACTTTGATAACCATTACTCTCAAAACGGTGAAAAAAAGTGTTATGAAGCATTTGGTTTACTGATCACTCTGATCACTAAATTATGCACTAGCATTTGCCCGCGGCTTCACTCGCCTTAACCTAGATTTGAACTAATGGTTACTACTTCGTCTTTTTCTCGTATTGATGTTTTTCTTTTTCTTAATATTTAGGCCTAGTAGAGGTAGCCATGTTTATAGCGGTGTCAGTAGCATCGTAAAGTCCTCCGAAGTGCAGATGTAGGGATACTTTGTGCACTCTCGTTAGTGGGCCATTGTCTGGTAAGGCACCGTAATCGCTGTTGTTTGCAACAGCCCTATCGGGCCCCTACGGTTTTCCTGATATCTCTTTGAAGCTCGTGAGCTTTCCACCACGAAAACGGATCGGATCGGGTTCTTTTTTTTTTTTTGCCACGTGTGGAACACTACACGCCGTCGATGACTCGGCCTCAGTCCGGACGGTTACTGGACAGCCGGACGGTGAGCTACCTATAACTCATTGTCTGCAAGCTCGCGCCTGCGGTGACTGGTAGGGATCTATCGAGGATACGGCGGTGCTCCACCCAAACGGGGCAAACCGCCACCATACTCCACTGTGACCTTCGGGCGATCCGCACTATAATGACACCCGGTCGTTTTCTCATTGAATCCGGTGTAGGAACCTCCCGAACACACCATGTTTGGAGAGGACCTGCATCATGTGGAAGGCCTAATGGGGCCAAGAGTGCCTACTGGAGCTAAGGGTCTGTTTCAGAAATGATGACTCGGTTCTAGTATGAAAGGCAACGAAGGAACAGAAATGGGTTTTTAGTCAGTGAAAGTCTGATACACCCTCTCGCTCCGCCCAAGAGCAGGGGATGTCATTGGATGATTTCTCCACCGAAAAAAAATAATAATAATATCATGTGAAAGGTGAGGACGCCATGACGCCTCTCCAGCATCATCTCAAACCGCAAGCTCCGCCTTGATTATGGCATAATGGTTTAGGCGTGAAAGATAGTTAACTTACTTCCTCATTTCTATTATTAGTCAGACAAATAATTATGTAGTAGCTACAGTAGTACCTACCTAGTTAATGAGTTTGTTCGGGGAAGTACTTAGAACCATTTACTAATGAAGTTGATGCAAACAGGTATAATTGGAAAAACCCTAAACAATCAATCGTAGCAAGTGGGGTTGTTCTTGCCTACCCACAGACAAAGATGTAAGTATTGACTGAAGTAGATAGTAATGCAAGTATGTATAATGTTTTTTTTTTTTTACAAAGATAATTTGACGAAGATTGAGCATTCGGAGATCGATATTAAAAAACATTTGTTTTTTTGGCCTTTGTAAACTATGCAGATAACTTCACTACACATTAACATTTTTATTTAATTCAATAAAAACACTTAACTAATTAAAACAATATAGATGTACACAAAAAGGCAAAAACTAGTAGGTAAAATATGGCGTCATAAAAATAGCTTAATTATGTGTGTGTGATGGTGTCTATGTCTCAAAATGGTGAAGGAAAACATCGTGAGGAAACCGGCATGTCCTAGGACCAAAACATCAAAGACACGTGAAATCCACCAACCCGCACTGGGCCCGCGTGGTGGACTACGGCCCATTCTCTCTTCTAGAGAGAGGAGGGCTGAGTTCCAGCAGAGGAACATTAAAAGGCTGATTATGCTTATGCTTATGTATAGTGTGTGTATGTTTCAAGCAAAGAAGTAGAGCTAGTTAGTCGATAATCTAGAGCACGTGATGGTTGAACTTACAAACACCTATCAAAGAACTGATAGCAAACAGTCGCATAAGCGGAGTAAGTAATAAAACTTATGCTATTTGAAGATTATTTTTCACTTCGCGTGGAAAACGTAGGAATTATACACATTCCTACAATATCTATTCTGCAGCAACTATCTTAAATTTTCTACCCTAAACTAAACTAAGGTTTATACGAGCACGCATAGGTTTTCTCACGAAATGTTCAAATCCTCCAAATTGCAGAACATAGTACACACACTATGCTCTGTAAATTGAAACATTTATGATGCTTAAAACTAATACACCTGTATACGAGGTGCACAGAGAAAGTATTTTTGGAATCACCAACGACTTAGTTGACCTACAAATGGGTCAAAACGGTTGCAGTTTGTTTATAGAATAAACTGTGGACTTGGCAAGTCGTATTTCACATAGAATTCATGACTGAACTGACTTTTCATTAAAAAAAAAAAAGATAACCCGATTGCACTGGGTTCAATTGTATTTTTAAACCATCCAGGGGACCATTCAAATATACACAGAAAGTTTCATCCAAATCAGTTAAGGCCAACACACGTACAGAAGAATTGTATATTATATAAAGATAGTTCAACTGAACGTCTGTACGTACAGAAGTACTTTCTTTGTACGCTTTTACAATAGATCGAAAAAAGTAAAAAAGGCATATTTACGTATCGGTGAAGGATTTATTCCACGAAGTGACTCTTTCATATTAATATTTAAAGAAAGCACTCGCGCCTATACGACTGCAGCCGTCCTACATTTAGCACATAACACATCTAAACTATCTGCCCCCTTAGCCAAGTTACAACTGTTTCGTTTCTATTCTCTTTTCGTCGACCGCCTCGAGTCAGCCACGCCTCCGATTTCTTTGTTCTGACGTCATCTCAACGCTCAGTCACGTGGTCTAAACAAAGGAATTATACACAACAGACAGTTATTATGACAGAATTCGGGCTGACGTTTGCATTGACTGTGCAGGTTTTTAACAAGTCGTGTGTTAACCATGCAATGAGTCATTTGCAGAACTATTTGAACCGTATTGATTAATAACCAATTAATTTTCTAAGCAACAGTATTATATTACATTATTTTATACCACGCCACGAAATCATCGAAATCATCGCGCAAGCAGGGGTTTACTGATTACGTTATAAGAAGCCACAAGGAGAGAAACGCGTGGATTAAAAAAAACAGCTACACAGGTAATTTTAAGGTTACAGCAACACTTGCTGAGGCCTTTTTAAGGTTTCGTACCTCAAAAGGAAAAAAACTAAACCCTTATAGGATCACTTGGTGGTCCGTCCGTCTGTCTGTCAAGACCCTTTATCTCGGGAACGCATGGAGATATCGAGTTGAAATTAAAACGGTATATTCAGGTCTGCGGTCCCTTGAAGCTGTGAAAAAATCAAACTCTGAGTTAACGAAAAAAAAGATACGGCCGTTTATATCACAAAAAACGTATATTTCGACACTCTCAAGGGAATCAAAATTCATAGGTTACTTCCCGCTGACCTAGAATCCTAAAATTTGGCATGAAGCAAGGTCTCATAGCACAAGTGTAGGAAAATATCTGAAAACTGTAAATTTGTAGTTAGGTCACAAAAAAGAAAAAAATTGAGATTCGGAAAAATCTTCGCAACTCAATACGGTAATTGAACCTGTTCTCATAGCTAAGGTTTTTTTTATAGGCTCACGCTTGATCATTATCTCACCTGATAGATAGCGACGATGTAGTCGACGATGGAGCACGCTTGCCTAGAATTAACCTTTTCACTCTTGACTTAAGAATCCCTATCTTCTTCTTCGTCTTGCAAAGGAATATCGTGTTCCCCAGGTGTAAATATACTTAGATACTTTCGAGTAAACTGGAAGTGGACTGTAAAGGCTTTATTAGTTGATTGATTTTGTCATTTCTACTATCACCATCATCTTCTTGCCATTGTCCCATGATATTTGGGTTCGGCGCTACACTTTTTTTCCATTCTGTCCTATCAGCCTTCACGCTATCACTGACGTCCTTTCCTTTCGTATCACTCCTCACACAATCCATCCATCTTTTCTTTGGCCTCCTTCTTTCCAGCTATCCACATGTATATTTACTTCTTTTAGTAACATGTGTTTCATCCCTCTTCTTCACATGACCATACTAAGACAAACGATTCCGTTTCAATTTTTCAGTCACTGGCGCTACTTTCAAACTTCCTTTAATTATACATTTCTCATCTTATCCTTTCTCGTCAGTCCACTCATCTGTCTCAACATTTCATTTAAACTTCATGTACAGTAGTGGTACATATGGGAATTTAATGTAACAAGGCATTCTCTACCAGTCAACCTTTGGGTTAAAAAAGACAACACTATGGTAAGTTTGCACAATAAACAAATAACAGATACTTCAAACAGAATAAATAAAATAAGCTATTTATAATAATAAAATACATATACATACTAAAATTATAAACTAATAAATAGTATTAAAAATATCAAATCATTAAAAAAACTTAAAATATAACAATTATGACGAAGACCGAACTAAGCTTGAAGGCACTTAAAGTAGTAAGTAGTTCTGAATTTTACATTTGAAGGAAAATTTACTTTCAGCTTTTTCATCTCTGCTACCTGCAATCTTTTTTTCATGTTTACCAATTAGATTATATTTTATACTACGCAACTGTTACCTAGTGATCATGCAAGCAAGGGTTTTCTGTTTACATCAAAGGAAGCCACACGTTGCGTTATATGAAGCCATGTAGTCCAGACCTTGTGCTGTGATAACTTACCGGCTGCCGCTGTTACGCAACTAAATCCACGCACATCACGTTGATAATCACGTGACGTATCGGAAACGTGTCGTCAAGTACTCGCTACCTAGTAGTCCGCCGACACCATTTTTGTAAAATGATAAATATGTCGGTGAAATCAATAGTACGGACGCGAGAATGGATGAACGAGCTAGGTGAAAAGTGACACATGTCACTATGACAGAATTCGGGCTGACGTTTGCACAGTAGCGACATCTATGGCGTCACATAAGAACTAATCCGACATCGCGCAATTAAAGTATTAAAACATATAGAAGCGATATATTAAGCAATTAGAACATATAGAACCGCCCGAAATCATCTATCGGGCAGTTGCCCACCAGACATAACACCCGTCTGGCCGGAGGATTGTTCCTTTTCAACGGAGGCTTGGGGGACTTTACTCTCTGTTCCGCATACCTCCAAACTGGTGACCCTCGACAAAGAACCGAGCAGATAAAGGTGCCGACCGGAGAGGTGTGGTGCTCTTTCCTCTGTGGCAGCCGTGCGAACAACGTCTAGCTTCGGGGACTGTCTCACGGCTCGTTGTGTGATGTGAATACCTAAAGCTTGCATCATAATAAATCAGTTGCGTGATCTGGAATAGTTTGTTTATTGCTCGTTACTCAGTCTTCGCCTACAAAACCGAGTCCCTGGACAGAACTTCGATTGTGATCAGCATCCTTGCGCCGAAAAATACATACTTCAAACTTCGTGAGTGACTTTTTTTAGACGACTCACTCACGAAGATTCAAGTAATTATTTAACATTTACCCGACTAAGTTGGTCGGCCTCCAGTATAACCGATGGTAGCAGAATATCAGTCTTTTTATCTCCACAATTCAGCAACGTGTCGTTCAGTGCGAAAAAAATAATTAAAAAGAAATGTTTTGTACGAAACATACGAAAGTCCTTAATTAGTGTCTTCTGAAACATTTTTAGACGTTTAAATCTGTTTTCAAAAATATTCTAATATCTGATTGAAGGGAATATTCAAAATATCCGTTACTCCTTGTGACTTTCAAGTTTTTTTTTTTTTAATTTTATTTTTCTACTTTGATCAAAATTTTAAAATTGAATAGAATTTTAATGTAATGTATATAATTGTGTATATCGTATTTTGTAGTGTTTTCTTTAGAATCTTTAGAATAACAGTAACTGACCCGTTGAACTTTGTACCGCCTGCGGCCTGACAGACAATTGTAGACAATGAATGTAGTATATATCTTTCGATATAGTCAACTGATTTCGTTGAAACAAAGCCAAAATATATCAAGTTACACACAATTTTAATGTTTAAAAATTATCTACATCGATTTCGTACATTTTACGTGATGCGCGCACAACTAAGAACTTCTACAGATTTATTATATAGGGTGACTGGCAATTAGTGTACGATACTTAAACACGTGATTGTGCTCATGATAACAAACAATTTTAATTATGGGAGCAAAACCGAAATCGCGAAAAAATATCAGCTGTTCAGTACATTAGGCAAACATAAATGTTTAGTACATTTAGTACAGCAGATATTTTTTCGCAATTTCAGGTTTGTTCCCATAATAAAAGTTGTTGGTTATAGCATAGATAAATATAAAATGATAATATTATTTTGTATTGTTTCAGGTGTTACTCCTCGCATGGCTGACAACCGGCAAGATGTCGGGCATGACGGGAGCGAGCATGCTGCGTACGCGCAGGAAAGATGTCAACGTCAAACCCAACCGAAAGTGAGTGCCAGTGACACATATCCGTCAACACTAGGAGAAGACAAAATAACTACACTACAATTTCTACAGGATGGTGCGGGTGACAGCTGTCAGATTCATACAATAGCTACCTATACTTTTCTCTCATCTTAAAGGGGTGACCCATAAGGGGGGTATGCAAACTAGCGTTCCAACCAAGGTGACCTTGGTTTATATGTTCAGTTTGTGTTGCGGTAATCCACGCGCTAACACGTTCGATGGTTGGGAAAACGCGCCTCCCAACCAAGGGCGTTGAAGGTCATTGATTACAACTGCTGCCTACAAGGATTGAAACTAGGAAGGTCACGTTGGGACGTTGGTTTGCATCCGTCTGGTCACCCCTTAAAGATGATCATTTTCGTCTTGCTGTCATTCTACCCATGCTGTGTAAAAAAGACCTTAGCGTGGAATTTAAAGGGGGGTGCGCTCGTCTAGCTACGAAATTTAAAGATTTTTGACGATTTTTTTTTAATTTTCAATTCAGTATCAAGATAATGACTATTTCATGAAATTGTGACATCTGATGGTAATGCTAGCATATATAAATGTACCCACCTATTGATAATCCAAATGATTTCATTGGAGTTACATTTATTGCGGTGGTAAATAATCGTTTTAAACACGGTCTAATATACTCCTCATATATGTCTTCCTTGCGGTGCGGCTAAGAAAAACAGTCTCCTCTGCCGTGCGGGGGCCATAACTTCAATTTGGTTTAGAAAGAGATTAATATTATGCAATACTAAAACAGAAGTGCAGTGGTGTAGGTATCTACTTTAATGCGGGGTCACTTTAACCTCGTACTGCACTTTACCAACATAAGCTTTTAGTTTCTTAAACGTGACGGGGTCTAATAAACCCCTTGCCACCATAATGATAGCAGTTTTCAAACGAGGTCTTAATTCCCCGTACCGTAGGAATGGAAATAATACAAAAATGAGTGCTGCTGTTAACGTGTTAATAACATACACTGCAAAAAACTGAGTGAATTGAAATTTAATCCCGCGAGCTAGTCGAGCGCTTTCGTCTCAACACATACTTTTATTTTAAATGTAGGTTTTTCAAACAATGATGTCTCAGCCAATGACTTTCTCAATACAAATACAAAAGTACAGCCTATCATCGCCATTGCCAATCCACGCATGACTCCATAGTAGTAGCTTCTTTAACTTTCCACCATCTTAAATCATGGATTCACCCGTTTATAGTGCACATTTGGAAGAGACCTAGGTTCCACATTCCAGTGCCTAACTTTCATAAACTTAAGACAGACACAAGGTGTATGGGGCGTATCCAGGGATGGGAGGAGTCAGGAGATTCGGTGGTACTTTCTGGCTTCAATTGGCAGAAGAGCGCGTCTTGTGGAGACTCAAGAGATCCATGGCAAGGGCCAAAGAGTTACAGGAAGAGGAAGACGGGTAAAATGGTGTCCCTATTATGTGCACTGTAAATGGCGTATGAAAGGAATGTCTCTGTTAGCACTCTTGAGGCTGGAACGCACCACATTTTGTGTATTCTCTTCTCAGTTTCTTGTACACTGCTGGACATGGGCCTTTGACAATATAGGCGTACGCCAGATTTCTCTTACTTATGTAGATACTTTTTTCCCGTTTGGGGTGTTTAAAATTTGAAAGCTGTCTTCTGATTGATCCTACGACCTACTTTTATAAGAAGTTTTTCGGAAAAAAAGCATACCTTATGCTAAAAAGATCTCCAAAATAAAAAGAGGAGCAATAAAACTTTTTTAATGATATAAACTAGTGTTTGACTGCCTGACCTGATGGTAAGCAGTGGTACAATCGATGATAGTGAATCGCACTAGTTTATTAAGAGTTTATTCACTCTAGCCTTGAAGATTCTCTAAAGCCTTTTATAAGAACCATAATATAACATAGTCTTACGTTTTTTACCATGTTCCGCAGTGGACATCTTTACACAGACCTCGAAGTTATTATTTTATACCAAATCCTTCCATGTCACATTTTGTACTGAACCACTTTTTTCCTTTTTCGCTTGCATATTCGTCGCATCATCTGCTTTCATTTTACTTACATCTGAATATGATTTGAGGGGGAGTTAAGACAAGGCTTGCCCTCAAGTTAAGCATCAATTTTAACATGCATTCTCTTCTTCTGTTGAAATTGTCGCATTTGTAAGCATGGACATCTTAGGGTAGCCATACACGGACAGCTTCAAGCTGTGCAACTATATCGCAAACGGTTTATTACGTACACACATGCACGGAATGTGTTCAACTGTTTCGGGCGGTCGGTAGCACAGTGAAATTGACAACCCGAGCTGTCAACTATACCTATTCACTCTGTTACCCTCTCTGCACTCGCGCACTTCATTCCACGTTGCGTGCGCTTCCCATCCGTTCTCTTCTTATTTTGTTGAACAAAATGAACGTCGTAGATTATGACGAGCTAATTATTCAAAGCCAAAGTCAAATGCATAAATTATTTGCTACTCATAGGAATAATAATGTTATGGTACATGGTGCTAATTATAATATATCAATTCACCATGTGCTGCATACATAATATGGTTTACCAAATTGTTAGTTCCCTTGCTTCTTCTTTAAAACCTATGAAGCTACTGATTGGAAATTGTGCGTAGTCAAGGTCAATAGCAGCTTCAAGCAGTTGACGTTGACTGCACGAGATGAACATGTATGATGATCACTGGCTAACTGCTTAAGCAGTCCGTGTTTGGCTAGCCATTTAAGTTTTTCAATTTTAGGCATAGATATCATGCAGCCATTTCATGTGTCATTTCCATGGCCATTCGACATACCTACAGACATAAACATGACCTTACATCTTCACAAAGAAATATTTACTACACTCAAACGGTTATATGGAGAAGTCTTAGAGTCTTCAGAACTTTAAGGCAAATAAGAAACAAGGAACAAAACAACTAAATGAATCTCGGTCAGGATTTGTAGAAGGGATGCCCAAGCTAATATTGTGTTTTTAACAAGATATTTGCCCGCAGGTTGGACCGGAAGTCCTCCCGGGGCATGCTATACGAGAACGAAGAGCTGCGACTGCGAACTATCAACATCAACGCCGAAGTTGAAAGAGGTAATTAAATTGTTTCTTAATAAACATAACATAACGTCACAGACGTTTTCTCGAAGCATTTTTAAATGAAGCGGAGCTGGACGAATAGGAGTTTTATTTTTTATAATCTGGTGCTTGACTGCAATCCCACTTGATGCTAAGCAGTGATGCAATCGTTGGTGGTGAGGTGCACTAGTTTATTAAAAGCCTATTCACTCTAGCCTTGAAGACACCTAAATTATAATCGGACGGGAAGACCGCTGTAGGCAAAGTGTTCCAGTCCTTCGATGTACGCGGTATTAACGACGAGGTGAATTGCTTAGTCCGGACCGTAGAGGTTTCAACACGGTAAGGTAGGATACTCACCGTACATCGGGTTGTCCAATGGTAGAAAAGGAGATGGCGGAATCAAGTCATGCAATTCCCGTGGAGTGGAGAAGAGCGCGGTGAATGCGAAGCTGTGCGGAATGGAGTTGAGCTACTCTCCGCATCGTGCTTTCCGCTCGGCACTACATCGTGCTCGAGTCCGCGCTGCCCGGCTCGAGACCGCGTTTTCATTTTTTTTTTTCCACAACTATCACACAACGCCGTCTAGTCTACAGCTAAGCAGAGCTTGTGTTATGAGTCCTAGACAACTGATAAACATACTTATATATTTCTAAATACATACACAAAATAGATAAATAACACCCAGACACAGAACAATGATCGTGCTCATCACACAAACATTTGCCCTGGGTGGGAATCGAACCCACGACCTCCGACATAGCAGTCAGGACCACTGACCACTAGACCAACTGGCCAGTTTATTTTATTTTAAGTCTACTCAGCTCCACTCCGCTCCACTTACATTGTTTCCACTGATGCGGAGAAGAGATTTCCAGTACTGTAATTGGCCAATCATAGTTCGGTCCTCTCCACTCCTCTTCTACTTAATGTAAATGCTCGTAAAATCCAAATTTTCGTAAGTTTCTTGCCTTTTACAGGTCCGTGTTAGATTATATACTATTCTGAAAATATAGGTATTTAATGAAAAAGTCATTAAATAGGGTTAGCTAAAATGAGAGCTACGTATTGATGATGAAGAACGGCAAATCATAATTTAACGAATATAGAACCTGAATGACCTGTAAATTGCAAAAAAAAAATATTTTTAATTTGAATTTCATTGGCTCCCCTGGAGCATTCATCTTAAGCAAAAGTATAACCCACAGTTTGCAATACACTCGCATTTCAACATTTATGGTTAAGTACCATGTAAACGAGGGCAAGCCTATTCCTACAAGCCGAGTAGAAATGCAGATTCTGGTTTACTATTGTCAATATTGTCATGCACTGTGTACACCATTAAAGGTGTCTCGTATGATTTCAAATAGAGAAGAGCTTTGCTTTAGATTTGTTGTTGTTATTATCATTTTTATTTATTTTTTTAAGGTATGCGCCATGTTTGATGCAGATGGAGATTAGCTAAGACCAGCAAGTCATTTTTAGTAATCAGCATAGGTACGCTTTTATATCAAGCGTGCATCTTAAGCGTGTCCTAACTGAACAAGGTTAAAGACTATGTCGAAGACACGCTTGTTTGGCAATGACTGCTTGTGCACATGTTGCCCCATGGTAACTCATAGTATTGTGTAAATGTATCTATTAACTGCTCCACATTTTGTTGTAATACTTTTTTCTTTTTTTTTCTTACACATTGCTTTTGCAATATTTTTTTATATTATTAGACCCCAACCACCATAAATTTGTTAGTAATTTATTATGTTAACGTCTCATTTATTTATAATTGTAATTATTTTTTTCTTGTTTTCTTTTTAAATAGCCTTTTTAGGGTTCCGTAGCCAAATGGCAAAAAACGGAACCCATATAGATTCGTCATATGTCTGTCTGTCCGTTCGTATATCACAGCCTTTTTTTTCCGAAACTATAAGAACTATACTGTTGAAACTTGGTAAGTAGATGTATTCTGTGAACCGCATTAAGATTTTCACAAAAAATATAAAAAAAAACAATAAATTTTGGGGGTTCCCCATTCTTAGAACTGAAACTCAAATTTTTTTTTCATCACACCCGTACGTGTGGGGGTATGATAAAACTAAAAAAAAATATGATGTACATTACCTTATAAACTTCCACCGAAAATTGGTTTGAACGAGATCTAGTAAGTAGTTTTTTTTAATACGTCATTAATCGTAAACCGCAATTTACCTTTTAAGTTTGTACGGAACCCTCAGTGCGCGAGTCCGACTCGCACTTGCCCAGTTTTTTTTATAACGTGAATGTGAGAACATTGTAGACTCCGCGAATTCTTGTGTTACTTCCTATTACGACTCAGCTTTTAATATGATTATTTTTATTGTTCTTTTTAGTACAATATTGACCACTCAGTATTGACTGTTGTTGTAGTCTGTTGTTTGACTGTTGTGTTCTTACAATATTTCCATATAAGTAGATAATAATATCTACTTATATTGTAAGAACAAAAATTTTTTTAAAAGAGTAACCATGGAATTTCTTGCCGGTTCTTCTACATAGGACACGACCAATTTGGAACCGTGCACTAGCTTCTGACGTTTTATATGTGCCCATGTAGGCCTACATATTATTATGTGAAATAAGAAACTTTTGACTTTGACTTTGAATAAACTCTTTTTCTTTCTTTCATATTATTTACTTACAGAATACGCGATCTACGAATAATAAAAATATATCTACGACCGATGATATGTCTGCCATCCGTTTTGATGGCAGTGCCCATGAACGCAGCATCTTTTTTTATAGCCTAACCTTAGGTAGGTTATATATCTTTATTACTTCAGGACGCTATTGAGAGACCTCAATCACCAACCATTAGACAAAATGACGAGGTAGTGAATCAAATCACGGACACTGTCAGTTTTGTTTTGATTAAACCTTGAATATTGATATGGAGATCTGGAGAAGAAAACTTGTCACAATTTTCTCTTGGTCTATACTGATGCAAAATAAATAATCCACAGGTCAATCGGACATAAAGAAGCTGAAGCGAGAAAACGACCAGCTCAAGCGGGAGATATCGGCTCTTCGCTATGAGTACGATCGCCTGGACAGCATGCTGCGAGATCGACGGTCTTCGCCGGAACACTCGGACGTACGTTGCATTTTTATTTCATAATATTTTAGAAGTATGCGGAACCGTGTGTAAAGTCCCGCAAATCTCCATTGAAAAGCGAGGATCCTCCGACCAGATAGGTGTTATGTCTAATCCGGGCAACTGCCCGATAGATGAATCCGAGCTGTTGTATATAATGTTCAAATCACGCAGAGAACTCTAATTGCACGATACAGAATTTCGTAGTTTCTATCTGGTGGCGTAGATGTGCCTACAATATTACTAGTGCCTCACCCCGGCTTTGTACAGCTGCAAATTACACACATAAACCTTACCCGTTTGTTAATAATGATATTAGTAAAAACCGCACTAAAATTAATTGCGCGATTTATGATGAGTTAGCCGATAAACAGACAGACGTGAAAAGCGACTTTATTGACTTGTAGAGAAGAGCAACAATACCAGATGACCGAATTATTGATCATAAACGAAGCAAAAAAAGAAGGCGTTCTGTAGTTTCCGCTTATTTTAATAGGGAAAAAGGTGTAAGTAATATTTCTTCTATATCTCAGAAACCTGGAATCTTGACTCTTTGAAAGTCTTACGAGGAGCCGAAGCCAACTCGCAAAGACCGTTTAGATACTTCATGTAACATAATAAAAATATGTAATATTATTACTGAGATCGATATTAAAAACTGGGCAAATGCGAGTCAGACTCGCGCACTGAAGGTTCCGTACCAACTTACCTATGTAAATAATTCAATTCCCGAATGGAGTCTCGGAAGATTTTTCCGAATCGCAAAAAAAAAAGTATTTTTCTTTGTTATGTAACAACAAATTTACTATTCTCTCATTTATTCCTATACCTGTGCTATAAGACCTTGCTTTATGCCAAATTTCAGGATTCTGGGTTAACGGGAAACCCTATGATTATTGATTCCCTTGAGAGTGTCGAAATGTTGAATGTTTTTTGCTTCAAGGGACCACAGACTTGAGTATATGGTTTTAATTTCAACTCTTTTCAACAAATAGAGTCTTGACAGACAGACAGACGAACAACAAAGTCATCCAATAAGGTTTCCGTTTTTTCCTTTTGAGGTACGAAACCCTAAAAAAGGACCAAGGTGAAGAGATACGGGAAAAATATATTGACTACTATCACAGTCTAAAAATCATATGATTTTTATACTGTGCTACTATCAAGCACTAACATAGAACAGACTTGTAATGAAAAGGGAAAAGATTATGTATAAGTTGGTGATAAGTTATAGTTAACCATAGTTGCTAAAGTAGAAATGGGTTGACTTCTGTTAGACGGGTTAGCTTATGCGCATAAAGGTCCAACCATACATTGATCCTAATGTTTAATTGTCATATAAAGAAAATTGCTATTCAACATGATATTGGTATATTTACGTCAACAGAGTTATATCAAACAAAACATTAGTTAAGAATATGTAAAGGACTTGGATTAAACACATCTACAAATGGATTCCAACCACAATATGACTCGCACACTTCAACACAAAGATACTCCCTCTCTAGAGTCTGCGCTGCTATTCTAAGAGGTGCCATGAGCATCGTCAGGCCTTGTCCAGTCATGTCCGCTTCTATATATAAACTGTACAAATTCACACATTTTTCTATAAAATTTACAATATTGGTCGTAATCACTTCATCATCATTAATCGCTCTCTCATACTCGCAAATATGAACGTTTTCTAAACTGAGACAGTGGCTCAGAATCTCAAAAATATTTTCGTATTCAATATCTTCTGAGGTCAACATGAAATTCTTCAACTTCGCTATATGTATCGCTTTTGACAAAGACTCTGTAAACCCACGGATCATACCAAACTTTTCAACATAAATATCTAAAGTGACCAATTTAGGACAAGCAGTAAACAAATTAGTGAAGAAGTCCTTCCTGAGCGGAACGTTATTTATCCTTAAAAACGTTAAGTGCCTTGTTGTTTTGCATTCCTTCGATAAGCTAATTGGCCTCCGACATCTCCTAACAATGCCGTCATGGCGACAAAAATCTGTTAATGTTACCTTGTCTGGTAAATCGTTCAACTTTTTCTCAAAGTTCTCACAACAATCGATGCAGTACCAACTGCTTGGAGCCTTGACAATTTGCATCTTTTTTTGGTTATGCATGCAAACATACGTAGGGAAGTAATCTTTTAACTCCAAAAGTAATTTACTGAAAAAGGTATCATTAAAGTTGTTCGTAGCTTTATTCCAGGCCTTGAAAATAATATTGCCATCAAGCATAAAGTTTGTCGGTAAATAAGCTCTAACTTCAACTTTTAAATCATTGCAGCATGTTGTGAACATACTTGCAAATAGTGGTGACACGTAAATTGAAATTTTCTCCATATACATGATAAAAATATACTCTAATTGATTGAAATCTAACATAGAAACTCCATCCAATTGTGTGGACAGCTTGTGGGTTATAGCACAGTCCCTGAATACGTAAGTTAACTTGTTAAAATTAGTTTCAATTTCGTACGCATCAAAATTACTCGATTCAGGGTGGCTTAAATCGAAGAAGTCTTTATAATTGTCAGATATGGTTAATTTCAAGTCTTTTATTAGGGGTACGCCCTTAAGGAACTTCAGTGGAGACGCTGACACAACAAATTCAAAGATCACGAAGTGTATCACTTCAAACTGCCTCTCTTTAAATATTTCTCTACATTTTATGTGTGTACTTTCATTTTTGTAACTGTTGGGGCATTTGAAGAAGTTTATGGCGATTTTTTTAACACTTAATGGGCAGATTTCTCCTATATCTGGTAGGTAGATGTTAGTAAACGTTATATCCAAAGATTTTAGGTTTTTAAATTTATGCATGTGAGGCTTTAGGTTTTGTACGGTGAGGTCTTGTACCCCACTCAGGTTCAGGTCTCGGATATATTCTCCGAGGTTGACAAATAACTGTTCGTCTAAAGTTTTAACAGTTGCTATGGTGCTCCTTGAGAGAACCACACTATTTAAGTGACACCATCCTGATGCAAAATACTCCCTGACGTGCTCGGAACTATTGTAGACATTGATTTTCGTCTTAGTATCTAAATAATTAAATATTATCACGCCCACTTCAACGGGTAAATCTAAAAAATTCATTAGGTTGGTTTTGTTTAAAAGTTTTAAAGATTGTTTTCTAAAAATTTATCCTAAAAAATACTTTGCCGAAAAATTATTTTTGACATTGACGTTGTTGCCGTTTTATATTTTTGGAATTCTGTAAAAGAGGTCGAAAGACATTAAATTTCAATATCGAACAAAAAGGTTTTGTCACCTTCTACCTTATTGATTACGTAGGTTCTACTTAAACAGTGCAATCAAGAATTTGCAAATACAGCGGCCTACTTTTCGCGATTATTGTTTATTCATTCATCATTATAATAAAAATAGTTGACCAATAACTGCTGTAGTTGTGGATCCTCAAATTACTATCCATAATATATTCCGTGTAGTTTTTACGAATCTCCTTAGCATCGTCAAGTGTGTAGTTTTTTATTGACTTCTACAACATACAGCTTTTCTGTAACTAACCACAAACTCTGAGCAGCATACAGTGATAATGACGATAGCATATCTATAGTAAAATGAATATTAAATGTAGAGTAAATAAAGCACATTATCGCTTGGCAGGACAGCGTGTCTGTATGCAGTGCATGCCCGGACTGTGCCAGCGTGGACGACTCAGTTCGAGCAGTGGCCTTCCACGACCTGAGCGTCGTGCCTGAGGAGGGGGAACAGGACAAGGTATGTAGTACCATCATCATAATCATTGTTTACTAAATCATCGATGTATACTTTTTATTTGAATGAATTTACATTTTCAAATATTTTTTTAAACTGTAAATTTATAATGCAGAAGACATTTAAAAATAGGAATTTACCAATATTGGGAGCAGGGTCCAAGATATTGCTGGTCAGAGCTCCACAGACAGTATCCAAGATTACTGCCTTCTGTATCTGTAGCAAATGGTCGTCGAAGTTATTGGTCATCAGGCCGTTGGCTGAAACTCATCATCATTATTAAAATCATTTTTTTTTGTGATATATCTTATGGCCCTAGCAGTCTAGTTAAAACAAGAGAGAAGAAACAAATATGTCTTATGAGCATGCTTTTGAGCAGAGGCATAGCGTGGACTAATTTAGACGTGGGCGAAGGCGCATCAGCGAGGCCTTTTTCTTTCATAAATTTGAAAACGAAACAACGACCGTCGTAACCCAGTGTTCGACCAAATCGTCGCTTACCATCAGGTGAAATAGTGGTCAAACGCGACCCTACAAATGATAACACTAAACCATCCTTCGTTGTTAAAGAGCCCTCGCGCAAGCGAGGCCCCTTTAGCTGCGAGGCCGTATGCGAGGGCCCACTCTCACTCTCCGCCCACCTCTTCGCCCACGCCTAGCTACGCTACTGCTTTTGACTTCAATCTGGCGAGATAGTAAGCTATTGATGAGGTCACCGGTGGAGTGAGTGAACCTAGAAGATGCCAATTCACTCTTTGAAGATTGGTGGGTCATATTTCAGCAGAAATACATCCACTACCGGATAAGGCCTCCCCACTTGCATTGCCACAAGGACCGGTCTACTGCTCCTCGCATCCAGCAGATTCCTACGACCACTACTAGGTCATCGGTCTATCTATTGAGAAGCCAACCTTTGCAGCGCTTTCTGGTATGTGTCTGCCATTTCAGAACCCTTACTGTCACTTAGCACATCTACCTCCCTAGCAAGTTACAACCGTTTCGGTTCGTTCGTCGATCGCTTCGAGTCGGCCACGCCTCCGAGTCCTTTGTTCTGACGTCACCTTAACGCACAGTCACGTGGTCAGAACAAAGGAATAGGAGGCGTGGCCGACTCGAGGCGATCAACGAAAAGAGAATCGAAACGAAACGGTTGTAACTTGGCTAGGGGGGCCGTCCTGCGAGCCATATAATGTGAGTAATGTTCCCAGTCCCTTACTCATGCAGCAAACGTGTTTGTGTCTGAGAATTCACATGGACATATCTCATGATTTCAGTTTTTTTTTTACTGTTCCTTTTGTAAAAATCCCTTGTATAGTGTACTATAATTTATCAATTAATTGAGATTTTAAAGACCCCAATGTCATACCTATTGAAAATGTCGAAATCATTTATATAGTAAATAACATTGACCTGCTTCTATCTATTGTATTATTGATATTCTAAAAGTAGCACGGAAAAGTAAAATTATTTATACACTATTGTCTACTGAGTAAAGGAAAGTGACTCCGAACTTGCTTAAAATACAATTGAAGCCAATTCACAATTTTACTGGAAATTAATTTTATGTATATATATTTTTTTTTATTACATAAATTGTGTTAGAATTTGTAGAGTTTTGCTCTCTGGCAATGTATATATATTTTTTTTGTACTTGCATGCAACTCATGGCGAAATGTGTTTGCACTAAGAAAATAATATATAAAGAAAATATAAAAGTAGCACATTTATTGTAAATAAATAGATTTGTTTGACTAACGGAATCAATTGTCTAGTGCAGGTATCGTTTAAATAGTTTAGCCTTAGTTATCGGGTAAATAGTAGATAATAATATAATATTCCATTTATCGTTTTTAATTTTTAGGGTTCCGTAGCTCAAAAGGAAAAACCGAACCCATATAGGATCACTTTGTAGTCCGTCGGTCTGTCTGTCAAGACCCTTTATCTCGGGAACGCGTGAAGGTATCGAGTTGAAATTAAAGCCATATTCTCAGGTCTACGGTCCCTTGAAGCCTACTGGGGCCATGGGTTAAGTGAAAATGAACCCCGGGGCCCTGGAACGCAAGGCAAAGAAGAAACAAACGAATGGGTTTTAGTCAGCAAAAATATGACACGCCTTTGCGCTCCGCCCAAGGGCGGGAGATATCATTAGATGATTTCCCACCTAATAGTATTCTTCTTCAAGACGCCTTTTACGTCTTGACAGCTTAACTTACTGAAATCTCTGCACAACAGTTATTAATTCCTTAATCTGAAGTAGGCAATGGAACTGGTAGGTTGCCTAACAGATCGCACCCCCGGTGTGACACTGTCACTTATGCAAAAATGTAGTTTTTCAGGAGAAGCATTTAAAACTTTGACACCTCATAAAACAATGACATAAGATTATATAGATGAGATGAACAGCTTATACTACAACGTCAACTTTTAATGGATAAATATTAATCACAATATATTGTAAAAATTATACTATATCATTATTTAACTCACACTGGGGGTGCGACTGATGTTAAGCAGTATCTAGATCTGATAAACTTCAACCTACGGTTAACATTCTAAAGCTAATCAGTGCTCTTTACCCAGAAATAATGTTTTTAATTTTACGAGCACTCGACCTAAATTTGAAGTGAAGGAAGTGACTATTTCTGAAACCAGGTACAAAACTGCACTGGTGTTGGCATATCGAGGCTTTATGATCGAGAACAAGGAAGCTTACTTATCTGTTCAAGGAACTGAGACATGCTGCTGATCCTGCAACCTTGTCCTTAGTTACCAAAGCTTATGTTTTTTTTATATAATGTAAACTAGTGCTTGATTGCGATCCCACTTAATGGTAAGCAGTGATGCAATCGTTGATGGTGAATCGAACTAGTTTATAAAACCCTAATATTCACTCTACCCTTGAAGACACCTAAATATAATCGGGCGGGAAAATCAGCAGGTAAATTGTACCAATCCTTCGCTGTACGCGGTATAAACGTCGAGGCGAAACACTTAGTCCAGACCGTAAAAGTGTTAACAACGTAAGGGTGGACTATGGTTGCAATATTTCGAAATTTCACCGAAAACGCTGGTAAAATACAGATATTTTACAGTAATTTATATAAATTACGGTAAAATTGTTTGTGGCACATTTAAAATTTTAATTTATTTTAAATCCCGCGCGCGTACGTTTGCAAAACCAAATTCAATCATTTGTTTAATTTTGTTATTCAAATTGTTGATTGTGACAACTGATTATACTAAATAAAAGTAATTTTGCAGAAACTAAAGCTTCAATTTTTGCTTTCTATTGCACTTTTCAAACATACATTATTAAATCCATGACATGGTGTAATTACATAGTAAAAGAGTAAGATACATACAAACACATTCATTCATTTCCGTATTTATGTATTTAGAACGTATTAGTACAATTTTTACGTTTTTTACCGAAATTTACTGTAAGGTATAGTTTTTTTACCGTATTTTACCTTCGTAATTTTACTGCTTTACAGCCGTACGTCGGGTTGTCCGATGACAGAAAGGTGATGGCGGAATCAAGTCATGTAATTCCTGCGCACACTCAATCAAAAAATTGAAGCGCATGTGCATCAATTCTCATGTACTGCATTCCAGTATGATGAGGTAACCATAAAAGTCTTCCGCTTCAAGCAGAACGTGCACACGTGTTTTTACACGCATCAAAACACCACCAAATAACTTCATAATTAACGTACCTCTGCTTACGTCAAAAGCTCAAGAAAACCATCAAGATGTTTGACGTATTAATCAGTTTCCACGAGCCATAACCATTTGACGAGAATAGCCGACACGACGAAAATAGCCGGCTGACAAAATACCAAAGCTGCCTGGACTATGCTAGACACTTACGGTAATTAGTCATGGTTTTGCACAACGGATATTTGAGCTTGAATCATGGAGAACACATATTTCCTTATTCGGTTTCAGAGAAAACTTATAACTTAATCAAGCTATTTTGAGCTGTTTGAGGTTGAAACATGTTTTTTTTAATTGCAAACCAACAAATAATTCCTCTTGCTCTGGGTAGAACGATATCCCAGTTTTAGGGCGGAATTTTACCAATAAAACTAAACGCGTTTTAACGTTTGGCTCGCGTAATCGCGTTTAGCCGCTGTCATTAGTGTCACTTGTAAAAATACAACAAAAGAAAAATACAGACAAGTGACACTAGTGCGCGATTATGCGAGCCAAACGTTAAAACGCGTTTAGTTTTATTGGTGAATTCCGCCCTAAGTCTTTTTCTGAATCCAAATCCCACCTGTGTTCTTTCTGTTGCTCTTTACGTTCCAGGGCCACTGTAACCCGCTTCGCTGTGGGATTGTTCAAGAGTTATATGAATTATCTTTTGAATAATCCCCTTGCAGTGGGATTTTTTTTCAGCCACAGATTAACTAAGATTACTAAAACTAAGATTGATTTCTTTTGTAAGATTGTATTAGCGTGTACCTAACTCATCTATGTTTAGTGCTCCTCCAGACTCCCAAAGCAATCGTAAGATTTTTTCGGATCCAGTACCTAACGCTGCATCTATTTCTAGTTTTCTGCAACTAACAAATGCATAATGTCTATTTCTTATAATCAAAATTATATTTAGATCCTTCGGTTAGCACTTATTTTTGGAGAATCAAAACATCTTCATTTCTGGTCTACTTCATCAAATGTTACTATGAATGCCTAAGTTCTGAAAATACCAAAATAACTATATGGTTGCCTATAATATTTGAGGAGTTGCCTCGATTCCTCATGGATTCCATTATGAGAACTGGATTTTGAAAAAAAATTAACCAATATGTAAGCATATCTTATAAGGGGAAAACAAATTTTGCAAATCGGTCCATAAACTTACAGTCAGTTCTTAACAGTCAGTTCCGTGTCACGCGCGTTACCGATCGGACGTGACATGCGTGTCTAATTTAGTGCAGGATGAGTTCCTCCAACGTGGTAAAATGTGCAAGTTGCAATGTCGTTATTAACGAAGTGTTAGCTTTTGTGTGTAACAAACTGGACATAATGGACGAGGAAAGTCTAAGTCGGATATGTATTAGTGCTTTCTCGGATAGTGATATCGTAGAAGCAAAAAACTTACTATTCGATGCGATAACTTCAAAACGCAAGATTACGAGGAAGAAAGATGGGAAAAAGTTACGTGAGATTGAAGATATCATTAGCTTATTACAAGTAACCCATCCTAACGACCGGCCAGTTTTTGTCGCAAAAGATTTGCAAAAACTACCGCCAGTATTATTCGATCACGTAGACGTGACAAAATTACTTAAAGATTTAACTAGGATGAGAAGTGAAATTGACGAGATAAAATCACTGTATGTATCTACTAGTCAACTTGAATCGATCAAACGTGACATAGCAGATTTTAAAAAGTTAACGAGCTTAAAAAGTCCCTGCTATTCGTATGTAAACACAAAACGAGGAGGTGGAAATCACATGATGCAAAGTTGTGATTATGATAGTGGGCCGATGGGATTGCAACATGTTTCTATGACTAATAAAAATACTTTGGATCAGAGTTCATTAAACAAAAGTGTATCTTTTTTAACGCCTACCCTCTGCTCGTCAATATCAGCTGGTCAGAACATACAGGCCACCAAGACAAATGAGCATGATCGGAAGGCGGTCGAAACCGTTTTGAGCTCACAACAATGCATCGACAACAACATCGAGTCTGGCCAGGCGGCGGCAACGCAAAATGATAACAATGTTGCGACCAGCCCGAGACACACGGCCGCAGCGGTTGTCCAATTTACTTCAGAGCCTGAACCAAAAACCGTTGCGCAAATTGTAAAAGAAGGTGAGTGGACCTTGGTACAGAGACCAAAGAAGATAAGAAGAAATCGGTTTGTGGGAAATATAGGAAATGCAGTAATAGAACCCAAGGGCAAATTTAAGGCTGTAAAGGAAAAGATAGTTCTATATATCTATCATGTTGATAAACAGGTGACTCAGAGTGACATCCTAGAGTACTGTGAAGAAAAAGCCAAAACGCGTGTGGACATTGAGAAAATGATAATGAAGGTGCCCAGAAGTTATGATGCATATAAGATCTCGGTTCCAAAACAGAAGTATGACATTTTCATGAGAGATGATTTTTGGCCTGAAGGTATATCATATCGTAGATTTATAGACTTTTCTAAAAAGTTTCCAGACAGAGAAATTACTTTGAGAGTGAATTCAAGCAAAACTTAAATGGATAATACAACCTTAATAAGTTTCAATTGTAAATGCATAAAAAGATCTGTTGACTGTGTGAGACGTCTGTGTGTAGCGGCCGACGTTATCGCGTTGCAAGAAACTTGGCTCTTGCCACATGATGTCGCTTTTCTTGGACAAATCGATGATGAATTCGCATTTACCGGCAATTCAGCAGTCGACACCTCAGTGGGAGTACTACGTGGAAGGCCATATGGAGGAGTGGCTTTGTTATGGAGGAAAAGCCTGTTTCCCTCTGTCACGGTGGTTAGCTGTAACAACGTGCGTCTTGTAGCTATCAAGATAGTGTCGCAGGATCGTTCTGTACTAATTTTTTCGGTGTACATGCCTACGGACTCGAACGATAACGTAACCGAGTTTACAGACTGCCTCAGTGAAATTAGTGCGATAATAGAAAGTCAAAATGTGCAATCAGTGTTCATACTCGGCGATTTTAACGCGCATCCAGGTGAGCTATTCGGTAGTGAACTGGCAAATTTTTGTGCGGAGCAGTGCTGGAGCTGCGCGGACCTGGACCTTTTGCCGCGAGGTACGTACACTTTCGTGAGTGACGCGCACGGTTGCCGCCGCTGGCTCGACCACTGCGTAGTGTCTGAGGCCGCGAGGCGTCTGCTTGTTGGTGCAACTGTGTTGTATGACTCATATTGGTCAGATCACATGCCTATACAATTACAGTGTAATTTTAATATGATAAGACCTACCATTGTGACACCCAATCTCAACAAAAGTCTTGTGGTATGGGGAGAACGGGACACTAATCAAATTAGTAAATACAAAAATATTTGTCACGCCAAGTTGAGGGAAATTCATTTCCCTTTAGATTTTAAAGATTGTGCTAACGGTTTTTGTAGAAACACCAGTCACAAACATGTATTAGACAAGATGTATAAAAGTATTGTGAATATACTTACGGAGGCTGCCCAATGTTCCGGTAATGAGGATTCGGGAGGGGGTAGGAAGGGTAAAAGGGTTGTTGGGTGGAATAGGCATGTTAAGCAAGCTCACGCGGACGCTCGGCTAGCTTTTCAAGTCTGGAAGTTAGCTGGGAAACCAACTTCTGGCTCATGTTACAAACAAATGTCTGACACGAGAAAAGTCTTTAAACAAAAGTTGAAATGGTGTCAAGACAATGAAAATAAAATAAAAATGGACATAATAGCTGAAAATCATAAATCTAAAGATTTTTCAAGGTTTTGGAAGAACACAAATAAATTGAATCCGAAGCCGGGCGTCCCCGTGAGTGTAGCGGGGCAACATGAGCCTACGGCAATTGCTAATTTGTTTATGAAACATTTTAAGGTTGAATCTCCTCTAGGTTTAGCATCACAGGCAGTCGATGCTGAGGATTGTCTGACGGACTTGAATGTCAGATTTTCAGCGAAAGATATCGCTACTGTCATAAAAAGTATGACTAGGGGCAAGTCACCGGGGCATGACTACCTCAGCATCGAGCACCTGCAGCATGCAGGAGTTCACCTGCCTAGAGTACTGGCGATGTTCTTCTCGCTCTGTTTAAGCCACGCTCATCTGCCCAGCGATCTGATGAAGACTGTGGTTGTGCCAATTGTTAAGGATAAGACTGGGGACACATCAGATCTGTCAAACTACAGGCCCATATCGCTTGCTACTGTCATAGCCAAAGTGCTGGACGGTTTGCTTGATAGGCATATGGCAACTCGCATCGATTTGCATGACGCACAGTTTGGGTTCCGCCCGGGTCTCTCTACGGAAAGTGCCATACTGTCTCTCAAGCATACTGTTCAGTACTATACGTCGAGGAAAACGCCTGTGAACGCCTGTTTCCTAGACCTTTCTAAAGCGTTCGATCTTGTGTCGTACGATTTATTGTGGCAAAAGTTATTGAACGATACCTCAGTGGATAGGGAAGTTATATCAATACTACGGTATTGGTATAATAATCAGCTCAATTGTGTGAGGTGGGCAGGCTCATTATCGGATGTGTATGGGCTGGAGTGCGGTGTGAGGCAGGGCGGCCTGACCTCCCCTCGCCTCTTCAGTCTGTATATAAACCGGTTGATCGTCGAGCTCGGCAACACGTATCAAGGATGTTATGTTGACGGCATATGCATCAATAATATAAGTTATGCTGATGATATGGTGTTGCTGAGCCCTTCGATAAACGCAATGATGAGTCTGCTTACGATATGTGAGAGGTATGCGGAGACCCATGGGCTCAGATACAATGTTAAGAAGAGTGAGGTACTAGTTTTTAAGGCAGGAACTAAAACCTACCCGATTGTGCCACACTTAAATCTTTGCGGAAGCCCTTTAAAGCAAGTCACGGCTTTCAAGTATCTGGGCCACTGGGTTTCTGAAGACCTCAGAGACAATCGAGATATTGAGCGAGAGCGCAGAGCTTTGGCTGTCCGCTGCAATATGTTGGCTCGCAGATTTGCGAAATGCTCGACTGACGTAAAGGCAACATTGTTTAGAGCGTATTGTCAGTCATTTTATACATGCAGTCTGTGGGTCAACTACACGCAGAGGGCATACAGTGCTCTGCGTGTTCAATACAATGATGCTTTTAGGGTGTTGATGGGGTTGCCGCGCTACTGCAGTGCATCCGGTATGTTCGCAGAGGCAGAAATTGATGGCTTTCATGCCATTATGCGCAAGCGATGCGCCTCCATCATGCGCAGGGTACGCGTCAGCCCCAACATCATCCTGAAGACAATAGCGGACAGGTGGGACAGTCCCATACTGGAGCATTGGGTACGCCTGCATGCCCCTGTGGCGTATAATTCATAAAAAATTGTTTCCGGTAGCTATAAGTACTAACACTAGTTTTTAAGTTCTGTGTATACTAACCAACTATGGACTTTGTCTGAAATATAAGATTTTTATTTTTATTTATTTTATTTTTTATTTATAAACGACGGAGTTCTGAGGTAAAAAAACATTTAAAAAATACAACCGAATCTTTAACCTCCTCTTTTTTGGAAGTCGGTTAAACTGGAATTAGATGATGTTTGTGATGTCTACATTTGATACAATAGGCTACTAGTGCACCAGATAGAACTTTTTTAGCCAACTATGCTTACCAGGAAGCATAAGAAAGCCTTAGGGACTTCCTGAGGTGGCCATATGCAACATGCTTGGCAGAGTTAATGCTGGTTACTAAAGGTAGCTTGCGAAATTCAACTTTTTTTAAGTTTTTTGCATTTTGCTGGTCAGAGTCGAGTTGTGTGTTGATAGACGGGTGTAATAAGTTTTTATTTACGGAATTGTTATCATTAAACTCATCAATACAACCCTTTCAGTATGTCTTAACCTATTAAATGACTTTTTCATGAAATAGCCATTCGTTAAAGTGTTACAAGGCTACCCTTTATTCTTTATTGTACACACATTTTTATACTGATAATAAAAATATGACAGTTGATGTACATAGGCGAGCTTAACCCACAACTGGGTTTTCTTACAGCAAACCATATGAGTGAGAAAGAAATTTTACATTTGAGGAACTTTTAACGTATAACAAAAAATTAAACCTAACTTAAAACTAAAAATATACTAAACAGACATGTGTATAGCTCACTATACGTAAACATAATATATACAATAAATAAATACATATTTATGGGTCATATTGACAGAAAATGTTCCTAAATTCTTCCCCTGAAAACTTCCAATGAAGGGCCAGCTCTCAATGTATGTGGGAGAAAATTCTAGAGGCGCTTTTACCACAAAATGCCACCAAAAATTCTCTTTTATCTAAAAATCCTTCACCAAGACACAGTAATCCATCCAAAGATTGTAAAAAATCGCTTTTACCGATACAAGCGCCCATTGTTACACCCTATTAATTTTAAGCTCCTGCTGTATGTTTTTTATGGTGTACAACAAAGAGTATATCTATCTATGTATCATACAAGATACGACAGTCAAGCCGCAGTTCATCCAAAAAATATTTTTGCTTCATAGATAGGAAATGAGTCAAGGTCGGCCAAGAAAATCATGTCTAAGAAAATATTGTACAAACGTAATGTTGTTTTATAAATAAACTCAGTAGCGTTTTGAGCTGCGCGAGCGCCGCTTGGCGGTCCGTGATTTTTCGAGTGACAGTTTGTGATGAAGGTACCTTTAGTTACATCCTTTTTATAAATATATGTTTAGTTTTTTCGTTTTTAAGTGCATTTATTTGGAAATTCGTGAGTGATTTTTGACACTTTTTGTTATATTGCTTTGGTGCTGTCTGTTGTGTTTATTTTTAATACCTGATCATTCAACTCTTCTGTTGTTTTCAGGTCTTTTAAAAGTGTTTTGTCTTTATCAAAGTTGTCTCGATTTTTTCGATTTTCTTAATGAGATTATCCAGTAATTTGTTTAACTAGTTCATCAATCAAAATCTAATCACCTTTTTGAGATATAATTTACTTTACTTACTAATCTAATTCTTTTACCCTTGCTAAAGCACTCTTACATTTATTGATAGATCTTTATTGATAGATCATTATTGATTGAGTTCTTGTCAATAATAGAGTGATGAATCACTAGGTACTTTCGTTTTCATAAATTGAATGGTTTCCAATTCAAACATGTAAACTACATATAGAAAGATTATGATGTTGGTTTATGCACGTCTTGAATCGACCACATTTTCCACATTTGCATTTTTTTTTCTCTTATCTTCAGGCTTAAGCTTATTATCATTTTGCTACTTTTGGATTTTGTCTAACTGGGTCTACAAGATTATTAATATTCTATTTGGTAATAACTCATAATTTTTAGGGATCCGTACCTCAAAAGAAAAAAACGGAACCCTTATAGGATTACTTTGTTGTTCTCATCTGTATGTCTGTCTGTCAAGGCCCTTTATCTCGGAAACGTGTAGAGGTGTAGAGTTGAAATTAAAACCATATACTCAGGTCTGCGGTCCCTTGAAGCTGTGAAAAAATTAAACTTCTTCGCGATTCTTTATCAGCCATCATTTTAGTAGGTACCCACTGAGTACAGTAATATTGGGTCCTTCTGCTTTATTGTCGCTTGTCCCCTCGAAACTTATAGGGTTATTGATAAATTTTCAGGAATGTTTTAGAAAATCATACTTTCATAAAAAGGATTTTCGTACATGTGATAGAGAATCTAAACATTACAAAGGCGTTCAGGCCTCGCTTTACGCTTTGTGTTCATCGGAAAGTGGTCCACTGCTGATCATAAAGAATTTTTATCGACTCCTAGTTATTTTAGAGCAGGCCATGTTTTCTGACAGAGACGCGTACAGCTAAGGAGTGGAATTCCCTGCCGGAGTCTGTGTTCCCTGATAGCTACAACCTAGGGGTCTTTAAGTCAAGAGTGAATAGGTTACTTCTAGGCAAGAGTGCTCCATCGTCGGCCACATCATCGCTTACCATCAGGCGAGATAGTGGTCAAACGCGAGCCTATCAATTATAAAAAAAAACAGGCCACAATTTGTAGTCCAGGAGGGTGAAGTCTGTACTAGCTGAGGGCTAATCGTCAGACTTAATAAAATGCGTAACATTGGCTGCCTGGGTAGTGCGTGCCTAATAATAATAATAAACATTTACTTCAAACAAGGTCCATATTTTGTTAGTAACAATATCTTAAAAACTAATGTTAGTAGGTTTTAACAACACAGTTACACACACAACTAGACTACGACATGAAGCCGCACCCATCTTTGCAGCAAGGGGGGACTCCCACCTATCTGCAAAAACACTAAGTTTCGTGTTGGTGCTGCCACGAGCGAGTAGGGAGGTACATCTGTTCCTAATTATGGCGGCAAAGCCATCAACCCACGCGTCAGCAAACATCCCTGATGCACTGCAACACCACGGTAGTCCCAACAGTAGCCTGAGTAGCATTGCATAGCATATTCAGCCTTTTAATGTTCCCACTGCTGGGACTCAGGCCTCCTCTCTAGGAGAGGGAGTGGGCCGTAATCCACCACGCAGGCCCAGTGCGGGTTGGTGAATGTCACATGTCTTTGAATTTTTGGTTCTAGGACATGCCGGTTTCCTCACGATGTTTTCCTTCACCGTTTTGAGAGCAGTGGTGATGAAATAAATTACACAAAGTAATGCGCCTGGCTGGGTTTTGAACCCGCGACCTACAACTCGTAAGTCGGGGCCACTCGGCCACCACTGCTCCTGAGCCTGTAGCCGGAGTGCATTGTTATATTGGACACGCAGGCCGGGTCTTGCTGAAAAGTCCATGTAACAATAATTTGTTGCCAGATTACATATAGGTATAGCTGCAGAATTGTTTTTAACGCGATCTAAGCTCAATGATGGCTCAATGCAACAGATGCGGCGTTTATCAATATTTTACAACTACTGACTTTATCGTTTAACCTTCATCACAGATAGGTTCTAGCCAGTAAAAATATGACTCTCGCTCCATCCCAGCATCTCACAGCGGCTGCTTAAAGTCCTAGGTTGGATTCCCAGATCGGGCTACATAATGATTGTTAAAGTATTTTTTTTTTTACGAATTTCATAACGGCAGCCTAAAGTCTGGAAGTTGATGGAGTGATTACTCTTGTATCTCACAAAACACGGTCATTGATCCTGGTATAGGTGAATAGGTCATTGATCCTGCGCACAGGCTTGTGCACTTATAATATGAATGATATTGCATCAATGGCTAATCTATGCGGAGATTCAGAAGGTATATTCTATAGCAAGGCTTTTAATTTACACAAGCAACCTTATGACTGGTTTCCTCAAAACCTTTAAGATATATAATAGGTAGCACATATTGTACCAGTTACAGGTATTTCATTTGATAGTAATCAAGCCATTTGACATTTGGAAGATGTACCTGGTTTTTTATTGCTGATAGGCTCACACTTGAACACTAACTTGCGTGATGGAAAGCGACAATGTGGTCAACGATGGACCGCACTTGTCTAGAAGTAACCTATTTATTCTTGATTTAAATATTCCCAGGTTGTAGCTATCAGGAAACACAGACTATGAAAAGGAATTCCACACCTTAACTGTACCTACGCACAATGAATATGAAATGAATATGTTCCCAAAACGTTTTGTGCTTATAGGTGGGATGTCCATCATGTGCCGGTGGCGCATCACTGAACGCCGGGTGGTTCGGTGATGGAACGGACTTGGCGCAATTAGGCTGTGCAATTCCGACGCACACTCTCCGAAATGCAACCGGTAGAAAACCGACAGACTAGAAACTTGGCGTCGATGCTCAAGGCTTTGAAGCCTCGACTCGACGAGTGCATCATTGCCAATGATCCTCTTTGCTCGCTTCTCAATTGTCTCCAAGTGCATCAAGTTGGTATCTGACAGATCCGTCCCAAAGATGAGAGCAGTACTCCAAACACGATCGAACTTGCGCTTGTTAGGTACACTTTCCTCCCTCCGGGCAACCGAAACTAGGTCCTCCGCAGCACTCCATACCAATGTCCCATTTTGTCGCACTGTAGTTGTATCCACCTCCCCCATACCGGGTGTGCTAACGATGCTCAACGCACTAGTGGAGGCCAAACCTGGATTGGATTTGTTAGCTGATGAATGGAAGACGTAGTGAAAGGATCAAAAATAAATGAATAGGAAGGAGACTGTATTTTGTGTTCATCTTTTCGATAATATCGGAACTATTTCTCTTACAGTACCTACCTAAGTACAGTGTTTGTGTTTGAATATTATAAAGACGCGTTAGTTCAATACTTCACTTAGTGCACTACCTTCTGACGTTTTATAAGTGAAATAAAAAACTTTTGACTTTGACTTTGACTTCCTCAATGACTACAAAGTTTTTTTTATTGGGAAATCATCAAAAAACCCGCTCCACGTGGTGCGATAAAATAGAATGGTTGTGTTCCTTTAGTTGCCCTTTGCATTCCAGGGCCGCGATAACTCGTACGAACAAACCCGCAGCCCAATATTTACGAGTACTATCATACCAACAAGAATAGCCTCCTTGAACGGACTAATGTCTGCTGGGCCAGACTCCAGACAATCGCATTTATAGATCCATATCAATCAAATAACTTTCGATACAATAATAGATACATTATTTATTCACGAGCCGTACATACTAAATATTTATAGTCTTTTATGAAGACTGCTTTGCAATAATGTTATGGCATATCTAGAATCTAACATACTTCGTAAATAATGTTGGATTATCCATCAGCAACTTGCTCTGAAATACTCTCTTGTGGAATCGGAAGTGCTGTACTATAGGTATGAGCCCGACCCAGTTCTTGATAATGGTCATATTACTTTGTACTGGGATCGGCCCATCATCACTGACAGGACTATTGTAGCTAATAAGCCTGATATAGTGGTGGTGGACCGAAGCGAAAGGTGTGCAATTATTGTTGACATTTCCGTTTCACATGACGAGAACCTCGTGAAAGCCGAGAAAGATAAACAAAATAAGTATATTGTCGGCATGTGGGATGTGGACTCGGTGATTATTGTACCGATAGTCGTGTCGGGCAATGGCTTATTAGCCAAAAGTCCAACCAACCGGACCCACACCCTAGGAGGCTCGCGTTAGGCGACTGGATCAAGGGCTTCATTTAGAAAGCGGTACTCCTGGACACGGCTCGTAATGTTAGGAGGTTCCTTTCTCTAGAGCCCTGACCGCCGGTAGCTTGGACCCTGTTCCCGATACCAGTGGGGTACAAATGGCAAAAATACTGTAACCTTACTGATTACAATATTTGAGCAGTTTGGGGTCGAAAAACTTGGGTCATGGGGTCCGAGTACGCGTATCCTTTACTAGGAAATCTCACGACGACCGATCGACACTTTCCGTGACCAAAGAGTTAGCTCGTTCGTTGCCATGAAACGTAGCAATATTTCCAGTCTTCTAGACTTTCCGGATGAGTACTTCAACGCCTGAGTGTTTTTGTATATATATATGTACTTACATAGGTTTAGTTTAAATACTTAATTAATATTTAGGTTTCTTATGTACTCGTACATTAAAATTATACGAAATATATATGTATACATAAGCATATAAATATATCTCGTATAATTTCACCATGAATTAAATGATTTTTAGGGTTTCGTGCCTCGAAAGGAAAAAACGGAACCCTTATAGGATCACTTTCTTGTCCATCTGTTTGTCTAAAAGAAAAAGAAAGAAAACATATTTATTCTGCCCAAATAGACGCACAATAAAAAATAACCATCTGTCGGGCCATGTGCAAACCGGGCATAACTGTGCTGCACCATAGACACTAGACAATAAACACAGTTGACATCATTTTGATCTATGATATTTTATAATTAGAATTTTATCATTATATATAGTCAAGATCATGGTCTGTCAAGACCCTATCCCTATCTCGGAAACGCGTGGAGGTATCGAGTTGAAATTAAAAACATATACTCAGGTCTGCGGTCCCTTAAAGCTGTGAAAAAAACGTACCATCATGTGGTCTTTATTGAAATGCGAGCTAACCGTTACCGTGCGCAAGTCCGTGCCTTGATTTTTATACTACTAGGCTATTGACCGCTAAAAGCTATCAGTATAATATTCCTGAATCTACCTACATATTATAAAGTCACGTGTAAATCGTGGAATATGCTCTCAATATACCTAACCTACAGCGAATTAATTTAATTTTATAATCCGAAACGTTAAGACAAATTCAGATGTTTTACGACTATGCGACAGATTGGGTGGATGACGCAAATCGGGTCATGAGCGTCATGACTGAATATTTCTGAACGACAGATGGAACTACTACAAACCTTGGTGACTAGTCTCGCTGCTAGGAATTATAAATAAGTATAAACGGTATAATTGTTACTATGGTTTGTTGTTTGTTTACATGGTCAGATAAAAATAGATACTGCATCTTTTTTGGTGGGCGTGGTACAAAGTACCTGACTGTTATTTTGTTTTAGGTGGGAAATCATCCAATTACTTCTCTCGCTCTAGGGCGGGACAGGAGTACGTGTCAGACTTTTACTGACTAAAACTCACTCCTATGTTCCTTCTTTACCTTGCGTTCCAGGACCCCGTGTTTCCCCTTCGAAAGCCAACCACAGAAGGTTTCGGCCCTACTGGGCCCCTACGGTTTTGCTGACAACTCCTTTACGCGCTGTTGACTCGAGCTCGGTCCGGACGTCGAGCTACTCATTGCTCGTCGTCCGCTAGCCCACGCCTACGGTTGCTGGAAATCGGGGTCGGGATCCCGGCAGCTGGGGTTTGAGGAAGGCCGTTCCCTCACCCGTGCGGCCGCCTCCTTCGCTAATATTACTGCTTCGCAGAAGGAGGCGTATATTTTTTTCTTTTGGAAGATCCGTTCTCTTTATTGATCCTGATCCGGTGATCTGTTTCTCTCTTATTGCCGAAACTATAAAGAAAAGCTCTTCCTAATCAGACCGCCTTGTTGTGCCACTGACGAGTCAATACTCATCAGGCTAAAACAAGGCTGTGAGATTCAGAGAAAGCTGGAACTGCAGAAGCATTGGGCCAACGCTAGATCGCAAAGGGCAAACGAATGAACATAGATGGGCTTTAGTCAGTAAAAAACTGACTGGAAGAAGTCATTTGATGACTTTCCACCTCAAAACAAAAGAAGGAAAACATGGAAACTGACTTATTTCCCAGGATCGGGTGCCTTAATATATTTCAGTCATGAAATATATTGATAAACTTCCTAAGAGATTTTTGAACCAGTATCTTTATTTTGTTACCTATTTGAAGGTAATAAAACTATAAAAGAAATGTCTGTAGCTTCTAGTGTTTTCGAGGTCTCTCTTTCTGGCCAACATATTGTGTTTGTTTTGGCGAAAGCCCGCTAAATGTTAACTGTTTTTCTTTCCTCTACTGTTAATTAAAGATTTTAACATTTATTTTCGTCAAAATATCAAGTTACTCATCATATTTTCAATTTAAAAAAACGTTGAGTCAAGATTTTGAGAAAAATGAAGTTGCAAATTCTTATAATTTCCGTTTGTGATTCCAGAGCGGCGCCGAGTCACCATGCACATGCGATGAATGCCAACAGGAGGCTCCGCGGAAGATGCCAAACGTTATGAGACCGGCACAAATGACGCAAAGCACGAACAATAAGCAGCCAAATATAGCGGACAATGGGCACGAGCGAGTGGTCGACGTGCTGGTGCACGACGCGCCGCCCGAGGTACCCAGGTTCTTCCAATCCGTTACCTCTCCCCCCTACCACGTCGCCGCCCCCCCGCCACCAGGTTTCGTCATCGCCCCCTACCAACCTCCCCGCTTCCACACCGGCGGGAACGTCGAAGACCTCCTCGGAGAAGTCCAGGCCTCACCCACCATTCAGACCACGTTCATACAGCAGAACTCAGTGTTCATGTGCAATACAAGGCGGATCACACAAAAATGCTGCTGTCAGAAAAAGGAACCAGTGTCAGGAATACCGATTACAAACGTACAGATCTCAGGTGTACCAATTGTTGAGGAACAGGAGCCTCCAAAGAAGTATGTCACTGAGAAAAATATAGAACTAACGTATGATTATCCGAGAGCTACGCCCATTCCGAGCAGCCCCAGTCCGAAGTCTGGGGACGATGTCCAAACAACGACAACCGAGGTTGCTAGTACGGTAGTCTTCGTTGAAAGAAGAATACCAGTCAAGCCAAAGAAATTCGATTTTTTCTCCCGATCACGATCAGCACCCGTCGGAGAAAACGAAGAACCGATATACGCGACAGTGAACAAACTACCAAAGAGATTACGAAGAATGGAGCTCGCTAACCTTGAGAAAGAAGTAGCATACAAATCTGGTGAACCGGATTCCTCTACACGAACAGAGCTAACTCTGAAAACCGACTCAGAGTTTCAAGTGCCACCGCCTGATGATGACACGAGTCGATCTGACAGAGAAAAATCAACCGCTCCACAAAGACCTGACTCACCAAAGATAAAAAAACGCAAAAGGTTTTCATTGACCTTTAAAAAGCGAGAAAGAAAAAAAAGGGATAAGAAGAAAGAGACAAAGAATGGAGCTACAAAGAACGGAGGAACAGTGGAGAGTGACAATGAGAGGCTGATCGAAGGGGAGGTGCCAGATATAGCGAAGCACAAACACTGTACGAGGCACAGACCCAGGAATACGTTGTCGTCATCAAGTTCAGGCCCGCGGTACAAGCGGGATAGTTATCAGGTAAAACGCTTTAGAACGAGTTTTTATGTTAGCTTTCAAACGAGGTTTTTCTCTTGTTTTCTAATGAACTGCTGTATCTTATAGACAAACCTGGTGGGCTTTATGAATATGACTCTCAAGTTATTGATAAAGAAAAGTCATGCTATCTAACATTTATATTATTTGATTTTATCAGTAAAAAATTTTTTTAAATAAAACTAAATTCTATCTGGTACAGTCTAGCTCTTCTTATCTGTTATTTATTTCATACTTCATGCACATAAAGGTACAGAGGCGGACTTAATGCCTTAGGCATTTTCTACTAGTCAACCTTTGGGTGATGCAGAGAAGAATAGTGGTAGGTGCAATAAAAGAGAGAGAAAAAAAAGGTTGATATAAAAAAGATATACAAATGAATCACAGATAAAATACAATATAGGTAAATATTTTTTATCTATTAATTATTTTGGGAGTGTTGGTTCACTTGCTGATGAAAGGACTTTCGAAGGGCCCCTGGTATGAATTTCTTGGTCAGTATCTTCAATAACTACTTTCAAAGAATCGAATAGGCAATGGGCACGTCAGTTTTATTTTCAAGTCAAACGATTTGATTTTGGATGTTCATATAACAAAAAAAAAATACAAAGAAAAGTTTAAAGACAGAAAAAGAAGAACACGCGGCTAAAACAATAACAGAGGCACGGGTCGAACTTAGAGGTTAAGCAACGCTTGACGAGGTCTGTCTGTGGATGTATGACCGTCTTTTACAAACCGAGTTTCCTCCGTGCAAGCCGTTGGTCCTGGCTGTCATATGAACATCTTTGTCAATTATTACACATGGCAAAATCAAGGGTGGTCAGCACCCTTGATGGTGTGGTGGCTAGAAAATCTGACACCAGTCTTACCAAGGGGTATTGTGATATCTACCCAGTTACTGGGTTATAGGGATCAGATAGACAGTCGCTCCATGTAATATTCTGGTACTGAGTTGGATTCAGTTAGACTGGAAGCCGTACCAAACATAATATAATTAGCCAAGGGCTGCAGGAACTTTTGAAAGTGTAACCTTCAACACAAAAGGCAACTGAAGGAAGGATTGTGTTTTAGTCAGTTAAAGTCGGAGACACCCTCTTGTTCCACCCTAGACTTGTCCCACTGGACAAGTCATCAAAAAACAAACATAGATAATTAGAAAATGGGCTAAGCAAATTGATATATCAAAGATGCAAGACTTATCACTTACTTACTTATTGGTCATCTCTTAGCTGCCACTTGCTATTTTAATTTAGTATTTATTAATATTTAGTTTTTATTTTTACTTTATTTACATTGTTCTCACATGATAGTAGCGACAAGACACATGTAACCGAGATATTTGTTTGTAATATATAACATGATTGAAAAGAGTGACCATGGAATTTCTTGCACATTCTTCTCCACAGAGATCTACGCTTTGGAATGTGCAATTAGCATATTTTTTTTTTCTGACTGACTGACTTCTTGACATTTCAAAAGTGTCTTTAAATGGTTTATTTGAAATAAAATGCTTTGAATCTTTGAATCTTATCCAGAACTTCTTCAGCAAGTACCAAACACTCCCAATCCCTCCTTCTCTTTCTACAACCACCATTTTTGTCCCCAGGAGATGACGACCTCCCACTCGGAGCACGAGAGGACCAACAGCGTGTGTTCCTCCGTCAACTCTCTAAACTCTGCCTGCACACACAAATCTGTGAGGAAACTGTCTGTGCCTGTCAACGACGGGTCTATTCCCTGGTGCGGGTGTTGGGGAGCTGGCTGCGTTTGAACGGAGATGGGTATTGGGGGATCATAGAACTATGAATGTATAGTATCGCAATATTGAAGACAGTTAAAAGATTCACATTTAAGTAGTAGAAGGATTGGATCTTATAAGGTGATTTTTGATGGGGTGGCGTTCTGTCAGGGGGTGAGAATCATAAGATCAACAGTGAAATGTAGCAGAAATCTGCAGTGCAGAACAATGTCCCAGATCGCCTTCCTCGAGCTCCTAATGTAATCCATTTGATGACCTAAACTGACCTGGATGGAGCATTATTTTTAGTATATGCGAAACCTGAATATAGTTTGTTCAGAATCAGTAACTGAATCAATTCCAATAATTTTTACACCACGATATATTTTTTCCGAAAAATATTTAAGAAAAGGTCACAAATTGGACACCACAAGTTACGGCAGATTATAGGGAACACACAGCTGGATGCGGGAGCAAAACAATCCCTCAGTCGCCCGAATAGCCCGGTGACCATGTATTTGTGCGGCCAACTTAACAAGCTTATAACTTCGTGATTTTTCATCGTACAGTTATGAAATTTTGTACATAGATTCATATATATTCATATTGACATAAAAATACTAGACACGTGTTTCGGGTTTCGCATATACTATAACTAATGTTGTATAGGGTGTATAGCTCCATCCTTCTTTCTCGCTCGCACGACTGACATTTAACACGTCATGGTATGGCTCTGGTTTTGTGTTGGTGCTGTGGTCCATACTTAGGTAGGTACTTGTTATAGTTATACCTTAAACAGATACCGGCACGAATCTTTCGCGCTCGGCGAAAGAGTAGGTACGCTTTGTCCTACAATATCGGCGAGCCAATCACTGTACAAGGATTATACTCCCCGCCCCCGTGTCTCACTTCATACCACTAAAGAGACCCGATATTTCACTTCTGCGCAAGTGGAATGCAGCGCTCAAATTCTGTGCCTGTATCGGTACCTAGCCCTTGGAATAATGCTAACGAATTGGGCCATATATCTACCTTATATGAATTTCATGATTCTGTTTTCGCAAAGGACTTTATGAGTAAGGAATTGTTTAAAATAATGACGATGACCATTTCTTGTCAAGTCTTGTACCTACAGTACCAACGGCCAAAATATCTTGCACCCGCTCTGAACTTTGAACAATTGTTTGCGCAGTAATTCTTTTTGAGAATCTTATGCCGAATGCGTATTTTTTCGAGTATTCGCAAATAGTTCGGAACGCTAACTTCAGAACAGTCAACATATTATTTTGACCGTAATAAGTACCTAAGCTAAAAATTAAAATAAGTTTTTGTCCTAGTTTCTGAAAACCTATTTAGACAACACATAAAAAACTAATTTAATCATTTGACTGAGTATTAATTTTCATCAACCAATCACTGTAAAACAATGAACTTAACAGTGTATGCCGATTTTTGTGTTAATTATGATTTAAAAAATCGGTAGTAATTATACCAATACTTTAAGAAACTACAATAGCTTTTTGAACTTCAATACCTAAATAAATAAATAAAATACCTACCGTATTATCCCTAAACTGATTGATACATCTATCAAATTGTATCTATTGTAGTATAAATTAGAATATAAAGATGTCCATCGATGACGTCACTTGCACGAGTACCTATGTATATCTTGGCCAGATCTTAGAAATTGACTTCATGCTACGGCCAAGTAAAACTGGCCAGATCGTTTTAAACGTTTAAGTTTGCCTACTTTATTTAGACTTTTTATTATCATAAAAATCCTACATCAAATGATATGGCCAAACGAGGATTGACATATCATCAAATGTTAACGTTTAAACGATCTGACCAGCTTCCCTAGCCAAGTTAGGATCGTTTCTTTAGCGGCGAACGCCTTGAGTAGGCCACGCCTCCGTTTCCTTTGTTCTGACCACGTGACTGAGCGTTGTGATGACGTCAGAACAAAGGAAGCGGAGGCGTGGCCTACTCGAAGCGTTCTACGCAAACGAAACGATTGTAACTTGGCTAGGGGGGCTGTTTTAGTTGGCCATATTATGAAGTGATCAATTCTAAGATATGGCCACGACATGCACATAATATAAAGGAAACTGTGATTCACTAGGTGTTGTATGATGTAAGGGCATGCCTGTTGAATGAATAATAAATTTTACACAAAATATTCCAGTGTTGTTTTATTCGTCCGCAAGGATATGAACATCCGAATTGTACAACCTTATAAGGGGGTCGGAGTGGCTGTTTCTTTGGTGGTCTGGCCAACTATAAACCGTTTTTTTAATGGTGTGGGATATTATGAAATAGCTGGCGGCACGGTTAGCGCTGTGGTTGAACGTCTGGCTGCGACGCTGAGCGTCACGGGTTCGATTCCCGCACGGAACCAATATTATAAAGAGGAAAGATTTGATTTTTTATTTGTTTGTAAGTTACAATTTACCTCGAAAACTACTAATTATGTGACTAAGGGATAAAGCAGTGTCTTTAAGGCGTGGACGGCATGTTGAATTCCGAACGAAACGAAAGTTGCTAATTTTTTGACTGGCCTGTTGGTCTAATGGTTAGTGGCCCTGACTGCTATGCCGGAGGTCGTGGGTTCGATTCCCACCCTGGACAAATGTTTGTGTGATAAGCACGATCATTTGTTCTGTGTCTGGGTGTAATTTATCTATAATATCTATGTATTTAGAAATATATATGTATGTTTATCAGATGTCTAGTACTCATAACACAAGCTCTGCTTAGCTTGAGACTAGACGGCGTTGTGTGATAGTTGTGGAATATATTATACCTATTATAAAGTTATTTTCATCCCGAACGTCAAAGAAGTCGATTAAAAATAATTTGACACGTCTTTTGGACGCAATACTCAATTCAGAAACCAAGGAACTTGTCATGGAAACGGTGGTCGATCCTGGAACACAAGGTAAAGAAGGAATATAGGAGAGGGTTTTAGTCAGTAAAAGTCTGACACGCCATCTCGCTCCGCCCTAGAGCGCGAGAAGACATCGAATGATTTCCCAACTAAAAAGAAAGCCCGCTATTTGCCATCAACTCGCTAAGTAGAAGGTAAAATAAAACAGTAAATTCATTACATAGATGATTATTTATTATAAAATATGACACATTCCTTTTGAGTCGTGTTTTACAGCAATTGAGACGCAGAGCAAAATGGATGCGCCTGCGCCCCGCTGCCGCCTGCTGGCACGACCGATAATATCACAACATTGATCACACTACTATATAATATTTGTTAGGGGGCCTTTGGAAGCACGGAAGTTCAATAATGTTGCCGAGAAATACTTCGTTTCTTATGTACTAACAGATCGAATTTATGTCATGTTGGAATAAAAAGAAATACTTTGATGATGTTCTCGTTACCCCAGAAATTCATAGGGTTACATTAATTTCTTGTTGATTTGATTTCTATTTTTATACCAGTCAACAATTTTTTTTACAATATGACATCAAGACTTTGCTAATAGAATGTCATGATTTAAATGCAGTTTTGAGTTTAATAAAATACTGTCTTCGTATAAGTGTAATGCATAGTCCAATATTTCATTGCTACACTTCAAATGCTTTTTAATACTGTTATTTCATAAGCCCACGCTTCAAGACCGCACCTCACGTTTAATTGTAATCCCCACTCTAATCCTACAATGGCAAGAGCAAAAATATAAAAACTTCGCTCGTCACAATCTCCGTTATCTCACTCCTTAGATAATTATCCTACTCATTAACTCAAGCAACCTCCCACAACACTCAATATCTAGTCACATAGACCAAATACGCAGGCAACGACGGGACACAGGGCTAAGCGTACATTGATACCTACTGTAGAACATTTAAGAACCTACAGGAAAGAATTTAGAACGTAAAAGCGTTTACTACCAAAAATGACATTACAATAAAATTTAGGAATCTCCGAAATCACCGCACGTTTAAAATAAATGGCACGTTCACGAAATCCATTAGAAAAACATGTGCTCCAAAATAAAATTAAAATAAATCAATGTTTACAACTTAAAAAAAAAACACTCGTAATATTGCATGGAGTAACAAATATATGGCTTTAAAACTCTTTGATAAAAAAATATCTCAATAAATAAATTAAGCAAAAAATAATAAAAATGAATGAATGTACAATATTTACATCGAATATTTATATAGAAATTGCATTTTCGAAAAAACATTAGGGGAAAATTTACGTTTAAAAAAATAAAACTTTAAAAATATAGGGTGTAACACCGCCAGTGAGATCTATAAGAAAAGCGAAAAATTCTAGAAAAATAATATTTAAACACAGGTAGGCTCTATGTCTTTTTCGATTCATAGTAAAATATAAAAAATTCCCTCACATCATTCCCCTAATGGACATGATTGCTGTCTCCCTCGCACACTGGCGGCCGGACGAACATCGCTAGCGTGCGAGTGAGGCAGAGATATAATGACATTATATCGTTAAAAACTTACGTACATTCTTAATTATGCTTAATGAAGACACCTAATATATTAAATATACTTATTGAATAGTTACATATAGTTTCGTCGCGACGCTTAATACAAATCCGAAATTGCTTTTGCAAATCAACGTAATGGAATAATTGAGTAAAATCTACCTTACGACATACGTAACAAAGTTCATCTGAGCTTGAAGACGTATTGTTTATAAAGACGTAAAATAAGGTAGAAAATTCTTGTTGTTGATTGGCATTTAAAATAACAGAAATATACATTTACCAATCTCGATTTGTGATATTGGTGTCGCGAAAATAAATATGTAAGAGATTGACTCGATTTCTTTAGTTCAACTTCAAACGCCAATAAACAGCACTTGGACGATAACTATTACATTCACCTTAACAATAAAAAAATACATTACGAATATAACAATGTACTTTAAACACTGAAATAATTAAGCGATTCACATTACAATAGCAAATACATTTAAAAAAAATAAGATTTTGAAATAGAATAGAGACATAAGTTTTTGAAATTAATAAGTATAATTTAGAGTGCACATTGAATCTTAATGTCTAATGGCAGAACTTTGCAACCAATAATACTTATTAATTAGATTATAATTTGAACCAAACTAAATTTAATTTACATTCGAAGGGCGAGTTTTACTCGTTGGGTTCCGTATCCAATTTAAAAATGCTTTTCAGAGTAAATAGTTTTTTCCTTTTATCGCGAAAAAGTTATGCAGTGGTGTGTGAGTTTTCATAATTATTTTAAATAAGTACTGCTTCTACCAATGCAAATAAACAATTTACATCAATGAACTCATAACGAATCCGCAAAAAGAGAATTGGACTTTTCAATTTGTAATTCACATAGCCTACATGGGCACTTATAATACGACAGAAGTTTAGTTCCAATTAATAGTAGTTCTTATAAAAAAAAAAAAAAAAACATCGTTACTCTTTTAATAAAATTATTGATTTTACAGAAGAATCAGCATTGCCACTCAACATGGCAACGCTGCCAGCGTTCTGGGCACTGTTCCCCTTGACAGCAACGTGGATGAATTTCTTAATGTCCAGTTAATTCTTTTTATACGCATTTGTACATATTTTCCAGGTTATTTATTAGTTGTATATTTGTAAGTATGTCAACAATCATATTTTTCCAATATTTTCATATTACAGTATACCCGAGTCGACCAGTTAACATTATACAAAGTCATCATTAGCTAATCAAAATTAATATGGGAAGATTTTATGCGAATTTTTTATGATTTCCTCGGAGAAAATTCTTTTTCGACTCCGTGAGCAGACACAGTACTTAAATATGACCACCTATTTCCGTTACACCCTGTACAATGCGTTCCAAATAAGAATAGGATCGATTGCCATGTTGTGACGTCACGCCATACTGTCAAATCGCAAGAAATTGGGCAAAATTGAAGAATTCAGAGATGAGCATAATTGAAGAAATGGATTGTGATTAAACTTTTTTCGTTCACAGTTCGTAAATAAATTAAATTTAAAAAATATCATGTTTTGCTCACCATAATAATTCTTCGATTTGACAGTATGACGTGACGTCACAATATGGCAATCGATCCTATTCTTATTTGGAACGCATTGTACACACGACGTTTTTATGAAGCTTTAGAATTATGTTTGGGCACGTACTGCTCTCTACGCATCCCATTAGTAATATAACATCAAGCCTCTACCCCATTACCTCACCCTAACCACCTACAGTATACCCACACAACGCTTTGTATGTATTTGAAATTGCTCAAATTCCCATCTTCTTTATATTTGCGTAAAAAAGGTCACCATGACTTGACACACCTAATATTTAATTCATCAAATCATATTTTTGTAGTCAAAAGTAAAAAAAAACGAAATCCCAAAATTGACCACGAAAATTTGTCATAATTGGTAAATTCATAATAGAATCAATTATTCATAAAATATTTCCATAAATTGAGTGACATTTTCGGATACAAACAATAATTTATAAACTTTTACTAATAACTTTGCTGTTTATGAATATTATTTATTGAGGCCTTTTCTAATAAGCCCTTTAAGTATTTGTACTAATTAAAAATTAGTGGTGTATACGCGGAGCGCAACAAAACTTGCACGAACAATGTAGCTTCAATAAAAAAAACACGTGTTTATCCTGAGAAAGTGCGAACATTTCACGTTTCTTAAAACGCACGTTGTCTGTGTAGAAACATCGTGTACATAGACTTTCTGCGAAGTATAATGCAGTTTAAACAAAAGCTAAAAACCTTCTAATAGTTTATCGTTCCGAGGATACGGAACCCTAAAAAGTGTGAATCTATCACTACTTCATCATCATCAGTCACCAACGACTTACAAATTATTTAAAAAGACTTTTCATAAGATTAGTATGGAAATATGGAAGATATAAAGAAAGTGTACATAGTTTTAAGAGTGTTAAACAATAATGAGATACACATATCGCTACGTCAGTCTATCTAACACTTAATATACAAAATAGGCCATCCGCTATACATTTTGGTAGATTATATTTTGTTTAAACACCAATTCTTGTAAAAATCCTTCAATTTCACGTATATACTTGTATATAATACACCCATAATTCTCTAGTTATGTCCCCTCGAAGGCCTAACCCCATATCACAACTTTCTCACTTAACCCCACCTATGTTTTCAGTTGCCCATTGCGTTACAGGACCACGGCTTCATACACACGTATTCGTCACTATGCACTTGGTGTACGCTTGCTCACAGCTTGACGACGTTACAGCTTTGTCGACAAAATTTCATAGTTTTGTATGTAAGCTGATATTGAATTAAAATATTAATAAATACCCCAAAACAGCAAAAGGACTTACAAGAAATTGGTGTTCAAAACAATCATCATACCAACCGCTAATCAAGTATAAGTTTAAGTTTTTTTTTTTTAATTAAGTGCTTATTTTGGATTCATTGTCAAAGGAACTAGCTGGATTCAGTCTCGAAAATTAAGAAAAAAAAGCTGCCGTTTGAATGCAATATTCGTTTTATTTCTTCACAGTCGTTGCATTTTACGTAGACACGTAAACTCAGAAAGTCTTGGCCATTAATCAAAATTACATTACTTCCTTAAGTATTATAAACCAAAGTCCCCCAACGCGTCTGTCTGTATGTTCGCGATAAACTAAAAAACTAATGAACAGATTTTCATGCGGTTTTTACTAAAATCCCGTTTATCGAGGAAGGTTATAGAGTAGTAACCAAAAATGCGGGTGAAACAGCGAGCGTCAGTTAGTGTTAGTGTGATTACAGAACATAGTTATTAGCCTATAATGTTATTTTGTGAGAACTGAGGATTCCTCTCAATACGTGGGAGTAGGTCATTATACACCACGCAGGCCCATTGTGGGTTGACCAAAATAACAACCAGCCATCAGTTTGGCATCATTTTATGTATAAGTTAACTTTTAAAATTCGATATTTAATTTGAATCGTAAAACGTTCGTAATAAGAGCCATAATAACACGTCTTCGTAAAATGCATCAACCATATTATATTTTGTGATTACTACCGTTTTCCAATAAATGACTTTTATAATGATTAATACTTTTTATGATTATGGCAAGATTAATCTTTAATAAGTTGCCTTGAAAAAAAAAAACAAATTATTAAGCGATATTTAATTTTACATTATATTCAGTGTAAGAACATAAAAAGAAATTTGTTTAAAATTTATTTCAATTTAAATGTGTCACTTGGATTTTTTTTTTTTTTTTGCTGCGAATTTACAACAAATTGGTTTTGCAAAACAACCCTTGCTTTTCTAACACTTTTTATTTTATACAATATAGCAATGCTTACTTCAAACTTGGCTCGAATTTGCCAAAATATACCAAGAGACACATGGTATCACCAAAAAATGTTGCAATATAAAAAAAAATAAGCGCCCGCAAGCTTTTCTTTATACCAATTCTTATTCGATCGATTAAACCCATGGTTAAGTAATCACTATAATTAATCATACTCATTAATATCCAATAATTATTAACACTTAATATTTCTGAACGGAATGTGCTCATTACATGGTGTTGCCATTAATTGATTACAAATATAAACGTTTAAATATTCATACCAGTATTACTTAAGTTTAGAAAACACTTTGTTTAAATACTTTTTTGTGCATGTCCACTTACACCTATTACAAATGCGGTACAATTTTGAAATAACATCTATTTAAAATACTGATTCACTAGTCCGTCGTATTAGAAATTAAAAATTCGAATAAAAAAATATAATGTTTGAAAAAATGCAAGCAACGACATTACACGATCACTAAGCGTTATTGATATGAAAAACCGCATGGAAAAATAAGGTTATCGTACTTATTTTACTGGATACCGACAGACATTTTTTTTATATATAGTAAAAACCTACTTTAAAACAACAATAGCTTGCCAGTAAACATTAGCGTCATTGCGATGTGATCGGAGCTCATTTGTCCCGAATAAAACCGCAATATCGCCATTAAAGTGGTCTTGTAGTGACGTCATTTGCTGCCACGTCATGTCAGATGACGTCACGCCACGGCCACGTCGCACAGTACACGGAGTAGCCAAACTTACGCGCTAACTATCGTATGGTAAGCGGGGCCCGCATTTTGCCGCTAACGTCCGGTGACGCGCGGCGACGTCAAACGTCGTCCATCACGAATGCAACATGCATTGTGGGTTCCTGCAAATAAAAACCAGTCTTGTGTTATTGTTGATAGAGTATAGATTAGCTGTCTGATGGGATATCGATGATCTTGGCAGTCGGATCATATTTTAACCATTTATATTTATTGACTTTATTTCAGAACAAAAAAAGATCGAAGTGGACTGGAAATGTTCAGCATTAGTGATTAGTTTATAAGATCACGAATTGGATTTTCCGATTTCTTACATAGACGTTCATACAAAGATATCGCGGCTTGTATATTGAGAACCATCAAATCGGACTTAAAAGGTTGTTAGAAATATAGTACACAGATTAGTGGATTCTAAATTCAAATTTATCATAGAAAACTTCGAATTAAGAACCTGCTAATAAGTGTTCAAATTATTCTTTTTCTTATCTATTAAATAAATCTCGTGTTTAATAAATAAACGATGTTTGTGATCGCACTCCTCCGAAACGGCTTGATCAATTTTATTGAAACTTTTTTTGGTAGGTATGAGGTCTACAAGTATTTTTCACGCTCCTACCCTCACTCTCCATTTATTGGCAGAACTACGATTAGCAGGTCAGCTACTATATAAAAAAGGCATTTTTACTATTGAAAAACTCATCACCGATTTGCTGATAGTACATAAGATACTCACACACTGTCCTCACACCATAACAAAAGCCTCTTGCCCCCGGAACAGAAAGGGGTGCTGGTCGATCATGGTCTGAACGATGTCCTCGAGGTACGGCCGCGTCATTTCGAAGCGGCCCATGTCGGAGAACTGCACCGGGAGGAGCGTCGGCCACCAGCAGATGGCCAAGTTCTTGCTGTCCATTGAGTTCAGCTTGGAGTTGTCGGCCACCCTGGTTGGGGAATCGGAAGTCTTAGTACTAACATACAAGAATAGGGACTTCTTTTCTACCGACAATCGAGTACAATAATGTGTCCCGGAGGCCTATTTTCTCCACACTGTCGTTTTTAAGTTTTAGGGCGAGGGACCCGTTTTCTGCTGAAGGAGACTATTGAACATTTAACAGAGTTGAAATCTAGTTTGTTACTCAAGCTGATAACGAGGGTTGTAGCACGGTGTATAGAGAGATAATAACTGTATAATTTTGAAAAAATAAAGAAATGGAATGCAACGCGTCTTCTTGAAGCCGAGCAAGCGCGAGTGACCGCTGGGTCGCCGGTAGCGGAATGGCCGTGAGCAGGCGATGTGCGGCGCGCGGCGGTGCGTTAACATAAGTTTTAATCATCAAATCGCTTCAGGCCTTATTTGAGAGAATCCATGTCTTCCTGTGATGATATTGTAGTGAATAACTTCATATTAGCAGCAAAACCAAGTAAATATAAACTGTCGAAACAAGAGTCGATGTCGCTGACATAAATAATAAACAGTAAAGGACCCATCAAGGAGCCTTGGGAAACACCACCAGCAGCTGACGCCCACCTCGACATGTAGTTACTCATAACGACAGCTTGAGTTTTATTTTCACGGTATGAAGTAAACCAGTGAAGAAGATCTCCTCTGGTACCATTGTTAAAAAGCTTTAATTGCAGAATAATATGGTCAATTCTATAAAAAGCCTTACTGTTATCTGTGCAAACGACGTCGACCTGTGCCTCATTGAGGCGCGAATCGGTTCCATATATGATAATATAACAATAGTGATTATTAAAAAAAGAAAGAAAAATATTTATTTGGCACACGTACACAGACACACACAATGAAGAAACAACATGTAAACACTTAAAATAAAAAAAAAATAAGAAAATAAAATAACTAACATTTCATCATTTTTCTAGCTTTAGTAGTTTTATCGTTAGTTAGACTTATTATTAAAAGTCTTAACATTTTTAGAACCACCCGCGATACAGCCGCGCATCGCTAGAACACATCCTTCTAAACTTATCCAGCGAAGTGGTCAAGTAGATAGTCAGCAGCCGCCAGCTGCGGTCCTTCAGCTCCACGCCGCCCGCGATGCAGCCGCGCATCGTTGGAGTTCACACTTACCTGGCGAAGTGGTCGAGTAGATAGTCGAGCGTGGCGCGGGCGAGCGGCGTGAGCGCCGTGTTGAGCAGCGAGCGCAGCGCCAGCAGCCGCCAGCTGCGGTCCTTCAGCTCCACTCCGCCCGCGATGCAGCCGCGCATCGCTGGAATACACCCTTCCTTTACTTATTAATACTTCAACCACAGAAATGAAGACTAAAATACGAAAATTAAAAAAAAGAAAACTCGGGCGTCACGATTTCGACTGTATAACCATTCATTACGATAACGCAACAGTTAACCCACGCAACTTTTTTTTTATGATATTTTTTTTTTGTCTCCAGTCAGGTCCAATAAGAACAATTAAATTAAAAAAACAAGAGACTACACGCTCGCGGGCTCCTCCTGTGGTGTACGGACCTCAGCTTTGGGCGTCGCTGTGAAAACAGCGGGTGCTGTCTTCAGACACCTCAGCAACCGTCGCATTTGGCAATGAGGGTTTTCTGAAATGACGTAGTCCAGGTGGCACCACTGAGACCTCAAGTCCAGGCACCTCGACAGGTGCCTGGATTTGACGCCTCCTCCTCTCCAAATCCTAATATTTTCTCATATTCACGCAAAACTTAAATTTTCATGGTAAATATCCGTCTTCAAAGTGGTGCTAGCTGGCTTTTATTATGTTAATTTTATGTTTTTAATGAATTCGTTGACCGAAAATTTGCTGCATACAAACTCATCTACGTCTATAAGCATTATGAAAATAGTGAGTCATCAGTGCTATTGCAAACTAAAGGAAGCATGAAATGCTGGGGTAAAAATTAAACCATTATAAAATTAAGCAAAGTTTTTATTTATTTTTAAAATTAATAATTATTTTAAAACTTAATTAGAATCTTCATATTTTTCATTAACGTTTATAATAAAAGAATTCTATTCCGCGAGGTTAAATAACATCGTCTAAGTCATGTTTCTTCTTCACTAACCACGTGGACGCATATCTTTCACTAGTTTGAGCCTGTTGCTATTGCGTCATAACGCTGCTTAGATGAGTGATAACGATGAGTCACTATTTTATTAACGTGAATAGGCGTTTATATTCAGCTTTAAAGAATACAAATGCAACATCTAGACAGTTTTTCATGGTCTTATTCAAAAACCGAAGCAAAAAATAATTTTACTGTTCACAGTTACAATAAACCTTATATTAAAGTTCTTAAAATACAAAATCTTTTGATACGGACACTTCATTTGTTACAAATGATAAATGAAAAATCACTTTATCAATCTAAAAACATATCTTACACCACACATTTTAAGGTACAAAATAGTGTACTTACTCGCAATATCTTCAAGCTGTGCCATGCTGGCTTCATCCAGTAGCGGCGGCAACCTCTTGGAGAAGAAGTCCTTGAGCGCAGTCGCGACCGCGTTCACTGGGATATCTAACGAATCTAGGTCTATTTTTGGATCTGGAGAAAGATAAAATAGTTATTTTATTGTACCATAACGCTTCTTGTTTTCAGAAATATATGCGGGGCAGAATGGAGTATTAAAAGAAATGACGACATACATTTTATTACTTTTTATTTATAAACGCGAGCAGCGTTTGACTACTATCTCACCTGATGGTAAGCGATGACATAGTCCACGATAGAACAAGCTTGCCTAGTAAGTGATCTACAGTAAGTTTTATTTTAAGTTCTTACAGTCCGTCCGTTTTCCGATAGATAAATATCACTGTCGATAAGACCTCCATTGTACCCATAGATTTAAGTGTATGTTACTATTTTGGTGTACAGTAAAGTTTATTCTATTCTATTGAGTTGTTTGTCTTAAAACCCCAGTTTAATCTTAAAGTTACACTAGTCGATATTTTTTTCATACCGAGGGTGTATAATTCCACAGTTTGACATTGTAGATTCAAAATTAAACACTTTTACACATATTATTGTTTTGTCTGTACGGGAACAGAAAAAAGAAAAAAATCCAATAAAAAGTCGTGAGCTGACAAAGATTCATTTTTTTTTTTTATAATTTTTACGCATCTATGGGTGTCAAAAAAGTATCAAACATCGTGTAAAATCTCCAAAACGAATCTCGTACCGACAAAGCTAAATGAGGGTGTTTGGGAAAATCCACGCCACCAGTTGGTGCCTCTTAGCCGTCAGGTCTTTTCCTTTGCTACTATGACGTTAACGTCTAACGTTTGACGTTAATGTCAAAAATAATATCATTAACATAAACGTTTTGACAGGTGCCTGGACCTTACGCCCCAGTGCTGCCACCTGGTGAACTTCATTTTAGAACACCCTCATTGCCAGAGAATGGATTTTTTTCATAAAATTCGATTTTCCAAAGCACTAAACCGTATTTTTTTACGCACCGTCTAATGTCGTCTCAGTTCGGAACGGTGTTTGTGTGCGTGCGAACAAGACGTTGTGTGTATAGACATATATGTCTAACTGCTTATCACAGATACTATCTCTGTCAAACACGACGTCAGATGAGACAGCGAGCTTTTTGGTCACGCCCATCAGTGAGTTCCAACCCGCAACTAGTTCTGCCTTAAGCTGAAAGGCCCCGGTAGCCCGCATAATTCAAATTTAACTTTTTTTTACATTTTGCAAGTCAGTGCCAGGTTCTATGTTCATTAAAATATGACAGGTTTGCAAAAAGCTTACTGACCTTCATAGAACTTGGTGAACAGCATGTCAACGTGCGCCCTGTTGCCGGGCACCCGGTACAACCCCTCCGACGCTAATCCTTCACGCTCTATGAACTCGACGCATTTCTCTACGAACAGAGGTATGCCGTGGTTGCCCTGTAAGGACAGAAATAGAGAATTTGAGTCAAATTTCTATCATACAATAACTGCAAAAGTTCTTCAGCCCTTTTGAGACATTAGAACCAAATTTTTTTGCAATTTATTGCAAGAAAATAGCTTCTTCATAGCGGCTTCACACGGGTGTAAAGAGGAAATTACCCCAAAAGAATATACTCCTGGGATAAAAAGTATCCTATGTGCGATTCTAGAAAAAGAAATAAAAAGAAAGAAAACGAGTTTATTTACGTGAAAATGACGCAATAATCAATAGATAGGGAAGATAAGCGTCACATCCGCGCAAAACGGCCGAACGCTCAGCATAAAGCTGCAGCCTCACGCATAATGCAATGAGCTCACAGCGCTGGTTTTCAGCGTGGGCCGACGGCGGTGTCGACATAAATACTTGGATAGAAAAAGGAAATAAAAATATTCTAGGATATGATCTACAATGGTGCCATTAAATGTCATCCAAATCCGTTCGATCGTTTGAGCGTGTAGGAGTAACAAACATAAAAACTTTTGCCTTTATAATATTAGTGTGCGCCACCAAGTATGGCCACATCAACCCATCGACAAAGCTTACACTCCATTCGCAATAAGATTAGACCTTTAAATAAACCTTTTTTTTACTGTCCATTCAACCGATTTTGACTTTTATTGCGTTGGTGGCAATAAATGGTAACTGATGTAAATAATTGGTATTGTAACCACTTCTTATAAGTTCTTTACTTTTAATGGTATCCTTATACCTACGAATAAGATGTCAAAATCGGTTGAACGGACAGCAAAAAAGGTTTGTTTATCCGCATGCAGCTAATTCCCGCGACCTTCACTAAGTTATCGATCTACGTCGGTATATGTCCTTGGAGGTAAGCGGAACAGAGAGTAAAGTCCCGCAAACCTCCTTTGAAAAGGGAAGATCCTCCGACCAGACGGGTGTTATCTGGTGGGCAACTGCCCGATAGATGATTTCGGGCTGTTCTATATGTTCTAATCGCGCGGAGAACTTTAATTGCGCGATGCAGGATTAGTTCTTATGTGACGCCATAGATGTCGCTACAAATGTCTACCTAATTATGGAATGTTATAAATTGAAAATTGGGCTGAAATAGTACAAGTTAATTATATTGGTATCTTACCTGTGGACCCCAATTTTGTGCTGACTGTGTGTTGTTTACTTGTGCCGCATTCTTCTTTGAATCTTTGCTCTTTGAGAATTCCTAAAAAAATATATTTATACAAATTATTTGATTACAATCAAAACATGAAATAAATAAAATAAAAGTGGTATAAGAAATAATAGAAACAGGCCATAGAATACACTGCAGTATTTATATTATTAGAATGGTGTCTGTCAGTGATTTCGCCTGTGTGTGTCGAAAACTATCCCAAAGGAATAATATTCCACAACTATCATCATCATCTTCCTGCCCTTATCCCGTGTTATTTGGGGTCGGCGCAACATGTTTTTTTCTTCCATTCTGCCCTGTCACTCGTCATGCTATCATTAACTTCCTTTTCTTTCATATCACTCTTCACACAATCCATCCATCTTTTCTTTGGTCTCCCTCTCCCTCTTCATCCATCCACATGTAAACTCATAACTCTTTTAGTAACATGCGCTTCATCCCTCCTCTTCACATGACCATACCAAGACAAACGATTCCCTTTCAATTTTAATAAAAAAAAATTTAATATTCCACAACTATAATAAATAATAATAAAATAATACTCCCATACTCATCATCATCCTGCCCTTGTCCCGTTTTATTTGGGGTCGGCACAACACGTTTCTTTTTTCTCCCATTCTATTTGAGAAGTGACAGGACGTCACTTCTCACACAATCCATCAATTTTTTCTGTGGTCTCCCTCTCCATTCATCCAAATGTAAACTCATAACTCTTTTAGTAACATGCGTTTCATCCCTCCTCTTCACATGACCATAACAAGACAAACGATTCCCTTTCACCTTTTCAGTCACTGGCGCCACTTCGAAATAACATACTCATACTCCCGAAATAAAAATTATCATATGCCTTATTCCCAGATAATGATGGTCTAACCGTGTGCCAGTTTCATCTAAATTAGTTCAACCGCTTGAGCGTGAAGAAGTAACAAACACACACACACATACGAATCTATTTCGTCTTTATAATATTAGTGAGATAATAACATCAACCACCTAATCAATGCTCTAATGCATTAAATATTTCTGACAACAAAGGAGTTTGCACAATGTTTGGACCATTGACTTATATTCTAGAGATAGACAAGCACGTTCATGGAAACTATTTGTCAAATTACTTAAAAGTTAAAACAAAAGTTCGCTGCGGCGTTAAATTGGCATTACGCCATTTAATAGAACTAGTAAAACATACAGTGCTAAGATAGCTTTTAGAGGATACTTTTTTCACGACCAAAATGTCTTAAGCGCCATGAATTTCGTGGCACTTACGCGTTTCGTTCAACATAGTGTAATGTTCAAGGTGTATGGATTACACTACACCTGAGTCGATTTAAGTGAGTGTTCGGCACGCGTAATCTAGTGCGTAGTACGTATATATCGATGGTTTGGACCTTACCTTATGCCTACGATCATGCTTGCTGAACGGATGGTGCCGTCGCCGCGTGTCTGCCGCGCTTGACGAAGAGTTGTCCTGCGCTGATGATGGATATTCTCCCGATAGCATCTATGGAACAAGAGTTTTACTTTTAAGTCTAATGGTACCAACGTAGGACGTCTAATGGTTATCGGCTGTCAATTGTAGATTTTTGGCTGTTATTACCATCAATTGCTTATTTGGATAATAAGACATAATCCTGCTTCAATGCTGTGCTTGGACAAGTTTTCAGGCGAAAATTGAAAGGAATTTTATATAATTAAATTCAAATTCCAGAAATCGAGAGAAGTCGGCATAAAAATCGTTAAAAAAAACATAGAAGAAAGGGCGAAACGGGTGACAGGTATAGTTTACCTTATGCGGTGGTTCATGATGAGGCGGTGGGGGCAGAGGCCTGGGCCTCCTCGTCTCACCGTCAGAACTACCTTCACTGGACTCGCTCGCAGCTACGGAGACAAATAATAAAATGGGTATATAGTAAATACGTTAAGAAAATTTACATTATTTTAACCGACATTGACAATTGTCAATATCAAAACAGCAGAGTAAGCTTGCATTTTTTTTAATATTTTTTTTCTTTTTTGTTTTTAATGTTTCGAGGCCCGGGGCGGCAAAACTTAATGTAGTCAATCCATTTTGGTATACAAAGCTATGAGAAAAAGGAGAATGGATGATGTAAGAGCCAGTGAAATTATCTCGAAAATGGTGGTACTCTTAATTTTAGATGTCCAATTTTGTATACATACTAGTATATGCAACTGGAAATTGAATCGTGCTTGCAGAACATTTAAATAAAATACAAAAAAATCTGTGATTCAATTACAAAAACTCCACTAACTGCATCAGACTGCTTAAAAACTAAATTAATCAGAACTTTTTTGCAGTCGGGTTTTTTGTCTAAGCAGAACGGATGACTAAAACCCTACAGTTCCTACCGTTTTGCTCCCTCTTCACCGTCTCCTTCGCGTACATCACCTCGCAAAAAGAGGCGATAACATCCAACGCGTTCTCATTTCCCACCATGAACTTAACTTCAGAAGCGAGACATCACTACTGCCCACGGACGTCAAAGTCATGCCGTTGTGTCCCTGCCGCTTCGTCAACAGTTTCATAGTTTTATATATAAGCTGTGAGCAGGCGTACACCAACCGTGTAATAACGAATATGCGTCTAAGAAACTACGCGTCCTTGAACAGTAGGCTTTACTCCAGGTGCCGCAACGTGGGCACAGCGCAGCTACGCCCAAGCTGAATACAATAAGCACACCTCCAACATACGCTGCGCCATGACTTCTGAGCACTACGTGCAGTGACAGGGGTGCCGGTATGTCATTGCTACCACCACATGATTTCATAAAAACTCTCAATCAGTCATGAAATTACCTTTGTCCTCCTGCGTCCTAGCTCTGTATCCGGTTGGCAGTTCGGGCGGTCCCACAAACATGCCCAGTTTTGGCACGCGAGGACTTTGGACGGCTACCAGATTGCCTAACGATCTGTGGAGATTAGAAAAGCTTCAACAAGTTTCAATTTACACAAAAGTTTATTTAATATAATAAACTTGTATGTATTTGATTGACTTCTTTATCAACATAGTCTATTCACGTTAAGAAAATAGTGACTCATCAAGTCAAAAAATCAATCAATAATCTTAACAGTGCTCAATTCAATTAATTTTATTTCACATAAGCTTACATAGGCACTTTTTACCGGGTATGTTACGTTGGAATAATAATTTTAAAACTGAATTTCCACCAGTGTCAAACAGTGAATGAATTTGAATTTAAATCACACTGCCTGAGCCGTCTCCGAAAACACTAGAAGTGATACTAACCTCTTTTTGTAGTGCCTCGGTGCGTGGTGCGCGTTGTGACGTCGCCTAGTGTGCGCGCGCGCCGCGCCCGCGCTGCCACCGCCTGAGCCCGAGCTAGAGCCCGAGCTATCCGTCTCCGAGAACGCTAAGGGCAGATCTGCACTTATTATCACTTGTTTATTGCCAAACGAATAAGGTATAACAAGACCAACACAAAACAAACACAAATGTTAATTTTAAATGTTTCTTGTTTTTGAGAAGGGAACGCCTTGTTGCATTATGTCCACTAATTTACAGAAAATTATCAAAAGTGCAGTTGCAATCACCAAAAGCAAAGCTGCCTTAACTTTCGTTGTAGGAGTCTATAATCCATAGCTTATATAGTACCTATAAAACAAAGTCGCATTCCGTACCTGTCCGTTTATCCCCTAGCTATTCCTAAATCACGCAACGGATTTTGATGCGTTTTTTCACTAATAGAAACAGCAATAAACGAGGAAGGTTTATGTACATATATAATAATATACAATTTGCGCTCGTGCGAAGCAGGGGCGAGTCACTAGTAATCTATATATATAAAAATTAATAGCTGTTCGTAAGTCTCGTTAAATTTTGTGAACGGTTGGACCGATTTGGATAATTTTGGTTTTGAAGTATTCGTGATAGTTCAGGGAAGGTTTAAACGGTGAGAAAATAGGGCAAAATTCAAAGAAATCAAATACAACGCCATCTCTAATTAAAATGACATTTTAAGATGAATTATGCTGTTTCTGTAGATTGCGTTATCCTATTGACAGTTTAGCTAAAATGTATAACAACATTCATTGACTATTAGGCGGCACGAAGTTCGCCGGGTCAGCTAATACATAAATTAGATTTTTTATATAGAATAAATTTAATCCGTTATGGACCATTAGACTCCCACAAAAAGATAGTTGGTGCTTTAGCAATGGGTGATTATAACTGCACTTTTGACATAAAAATAAACTTTGCACATAATGTCTAAAGTTTCTTAATAAAATTGTATCATAAATAAAAAAAACAATGTTTTGTGTGGATTACGCTAAATAGATTCAGATCAGGAAACAACTAAACTGAGTGAGAGTTTTTCGAATATTTCAGCAAACAAAAAAAAAACAAAATTCGCCTTTAAAAAAATCGATACTCACATGGCTGGTGTAACGGCGTCTTCTCATGTCTCCGGTGTCTTCTTAATCTCATCATAGATGGGGCGTCCATGTATTCGTTTGTTTCTTTGATCTGCGTTAAAGGTGTACAAGCGTAAGCATAATCAACGTTAGAATGTTCCCACTGTCGGGACTCTTGCCTCCTCCATAGAAAAGAGAATTTACCGCAGACGTAATCCACCACAGGTGGCTAGTGCGGGTTGCTGAATATCACATATGTTCGATTTTTAGTTCTGAGACATGTCAGTTTCCACACGATATTTCTTTCACCATTTTAAGATCAGTGGCGATGAAATAAATAACATTAAGTAAATCCCCTGTACCTGGGTATGAACCTACAACGTACAACGCGTAAGATGGGGCCGTTATTACTTAGCCTCCACTGCTCTACGTCAAAGATGATCAAAATAATATAAATCATAATAGTAAAACATCTTTTTAAGAGTAGTATGAGGAACCGAGCATAATTTTTTAAACAATATGTACATAATACGTTTGCCAACATGGTAGACTTTGATAACGAAGATCAACCAAATCGATTCAAAGAAATAATTTTTGGAGACCTACATCCAAACTTACATCTTCATATTATTAGTAAATTTATTAAAAGTTTTCCGATAATCGCCCACAGAACCCTAAAACTCTCGTCATAATACCAGTAATAAGAACGTTTTTGCTATGGATATTAATAAATGAATCACAACTAATATTATAAAGAGGTAAAGTTTGTTTTTTTGTTTTAATGCTTTTTGTTTGAAAATAGCCTATGTCAATCAAGAGCAAAGCAGCTTTCTATTGGTGAAAAATTTTTGCAATTGGTAAGGTAAATTGGTACTGGTTCAATTGCTAAAATTGCTTTATTCCTGAGTGACATAGGCTATTTTATTTACGCGGGTGAAGCCGCGGGCAAGTTAGCATATAAATAAATTACCTGTGCATACTGTGCGTCCAATTCTGTCTCCGAACTAACTCCTGAAGGATGATGGTGATGGCCTCCTTGTTGACCGCTCGAGTGAGTCCAATTAGTGCGTTGAGTCTACGACAAATATGAAAGTAAACATACACGACGTATCACAAACAATAGCCCCTTGCCTATCCTTTCCTGTCCGTTTTCTCCGATTGTTCTTGGACATCATACAGGCAGTCGCTTCCAAAGTAGTTGGGAAAAGACTAGGTGGAATACTGAGATGATAATGATTCTTTTGTTTCTGCAGTAGTTCAGCTCTATACACTGTACAGTACGTGAATGCTACCACTTTGACCTGGAATTGGCCTAGGCTTGTACGAAGTTTCAATAATATACGAATATAGCTTATCCAATTTTCTTGTCACTTTATTCATCATCGTCATCATTTCAGCGGACAGACGTCCGCTGTTGGACACAAGCTTCCCCTCAAGTGTCGCCATGACGTCTGATCGTCGTGTGTGTCATCGGTCCACCTTGTAGGAGGTCTTCCAACGCTATATCTTCTGGTACATGGTCACCACTCCAGAACTTTCGGCCCCATCAACCATCTGTTCTGTGAGCAACGTGTTCTGCCCACTGTCATTTGGCGATTCGCCATTTTATATTTAGGATGTAAAGAATAATGAAAACAAAATACTATATTTAAGAATCCCTTACCTTTCTGTCAGATCTAGAATGCGCCGGAGGTCCAATAGTGATGTGCTGCAGCGCATCACTAACCATCGTGTAGTTGTTCATGTCCAACTTGCCGGGTTGCTGCGCGAAAACGGACATCTATCACTCATTAGTATGGTCGGTATTAGTAAAGGAAATTGGTTAGGTGAAGAACATAGTATAGCAAAGATTAAAAAATGCAGATTCTCTTGTTAAAAAACTAAACTAAAATTAGAGAATTGAAATCTCATACGCCGAAAAGGTAATGCGCGGTTGGTACAGACACAAAAGAGTTAGGTACAGAAGTCAATCTATATACAAAGCACGCTTGAGCAGCGCACACATAGATACCGCTCATGGATATCTCAAATCGGTTATAATCAATGCAAGTGTGAGTGCCATCCGCTTGAGACATCTTTATGCAATAATGGAGCAACAAAAAAAAAAGTAATTATAACTGTTCAATGGACAGTTGTTTAAATTCAACATTAAATGGTGAATTATCGTTTTTTAATCTACCACTTGTTTCAGAGAGGTAATTAGGTATTTGCTTGTTCTTCGATGATTCGTTTTAACGTAACACAGAACAGTTAGTAGGTAGGTAAGAGCCCCGGCTCCCGACCCCGCGCCGAGAATGCGAATATGACTTTATGGCCATGTAATATTTTAACAATTTATATTAGGTATTTATAGCCGCGCCCGGGCGCGCTCGGACAGAGCGGCGCCGACCCTAGCGCGACCACCTAAGCATCAATCTTTGAACAGACAACACGTATTTATTTTGCTCCGCTATTTTTTAAACATACAAGTCGGAAAAAGTTAGTGTTTACGTTAGTGTGTTATACCATTGTGAAGCTGTGAAAATAGACTACACTTTAAGTGCATTCAACATTTCTAAACTCGAAGTATTTCGTGAGTAATTAGCAAATAAGTTCTCAAAATACTGCTAAATAACAATTAATCCCTGACCTACGACACCGTGCACCGGCTCACCGCACGCACACAGACACAGGACACGCACGTGCGGAACGCAGGTGCGTCCATTTCTCCGAATTTTTGCGATTTTTACCTATTGCATGATCGGATACGCTACCAGCCCATACATTTTATGAACATCACGCTTGCTATTGGGACTGCGGTGAACAGAATTTAAAACAAACTGCTTTGCATGCAATTACTAACATGGCACCGAACGATCATAGTTGCTCAAGTTGCCTAAAAACCTTACCAAAAAAGGGGCTTCTAAAATGCTACAATTGCAAATCCAAGTTCCATCTTCTTTGCGCGAACGTCACTGAAAAGAGCTTCCTAGCAATGACACCAACGAGCAAATCTTCTTGGTCCTGCAAGAATTGCCACGGCAAACCGGCAAAAGTTAATACCTCGTCCCCATTGCTTAATAAGACTAGCTTATCTGCCAACCGTAGTGCCAGCGTTTTTGATGACTCCACGGATGACGAAGAATGCAATATAACATTGAGAAAAAAGCCTAACACCCGCAATGTATCTATGGATAATTTAGTATCAGAACTTGATTTAGAGGATAAACTAAGGATCATCATTAAACAGGAGTTAAACTGTTTCCTCGAAACTAAAATTAAAATACTAGTAACAGACCAGCTTAAACAGATGTCAGAACAACTATCAGACTTTAAAAACTCAATGAACTTTTACAATTCGCAATATGAAACCCTTAAGGCGTGTCTAGAGGAAAAAGACGCTAACATCAATAAATTACAAGCTGAGAACGAACGTCTATTAGCAGCGTCCGCTGACCACTCAATGAGACTATCACTAGTGGAGCAGAGCCTTCGCGTGAATAACGTTGAAATCAATGGAATCCCGGAATACAAGGCAGAAAACGTTACCACTACCGTGATTCAACTAGCAAAAACTGTAGGAGAACCACTTGAAGATGGCGACATCCTACATGCCACACGAGTCGCCAAACTAAACTCTGACAGCAACAGACCCCGTCCAATGGTTGTTAAATTACGTACACCTCGTCTTCGTGACAGCTTAATAGCTGCAGTAGTTAATTTTAATAAAAAAAGACAACCACAAGAAAAGCTCAACTCTACACACCTGGGTATAGGAGGAGATCGCACACCGGTGTACGTTTCGGAGCATCTGTGTCCAGCAAATAAGCAGCTGCACGCTGCCACAAGGAAGCTAGCCAAGGAGTTGGGTTACAAGTTTGTGTGGGTACGAAACGGGCGAGTGTTTGTTCGTAAAGATGTTTCTCATGCCGCTATTCTTATTCGCAACTTGAACAGTTTAGAACTGCTGAATAACAATAAATAACTTAATAATGTACCATACCTTCACTTACTCAGATAATGTTTTTGGATATAATCATAACAATGTTCGATATTTACTACCAAAATGTAAGAGGCTTGAGAACAAAAACTAATGAATTGTACCGTAATATTCTGCTGAATAATTATAATATAATAGCTTTTACTGAGACTTGGTTGAATTCTAACATCCTGAACAACGAGTTGTTCGATTCTAGGTACATTGTTTACCGTCGTGACAGAATATGCCATAATAATGGCAAAAAAGATGGCGGCGGTGTTCTTTTAGCTATTTCACGGGATGTTCCTTCAGCCAGAATCCACTGCTGGGAAACCGATAGCGAAGATCTCTGGGTGACTGTTAAATTACAGTGTAATAATATTGTAAAAAATTTAGCTATTTGTGTTTCATATTTACCTCCCCCTGTAAAAGCAGAGTCTTTGTCAAATTTTTTGAATAATGTCGGTAATACTGTAAATAACGTAGAAGATGTTCTCATCCTCGGGGATTTTAATCTCGGATTCATTCATTGGTCATCTTTACAAGGACAAAACCATACTATCCCTAATAACTATAATAATACTTTAGGAGAAATGTTTGTTGATTTTCTAGATATTAACAGTCTTTTTCAATTCAACAGTGTTTGCAACATTGATCATAGAACACTTGATTTAGTTATAAGTAATATGCGCAGTCTTTCTGTTACTCATACCTCCGACCCTCTGACTAGACTTGACCCTAAACACCCAGCTGTGATAATTTCCTTATCACATGAAAATATAAAATGCTTACGTTCAAAGAATAATATTCGCCCAAATTTTTTCAAATGTGATTATGCAAAAATAATGTCAGACCTACAAGCTATTGACTGGCAACTAGAATTTTCACACTCTAATGATATAAATAATCTCATTTCTTTATTCTATTCTAAATTAAAAGAGCTTATCCATAAACACATACCAAGTTATATTTGTAAAAATTCAAAATATCCTTGCTGGTTTAGCAAAACGCTCATAAAATCCCTATCTGAAAAAGAGAAGTACCGCAAAAAATTTCGTAAATACAATAATCCTAGAGACAAGTTGAGCTACGATTTACTTAGAAGCCGTTGTCATACAATGATCAATCAAAACTACAGTAATTACAAAAAACATATTGAGACTGAAATAACGAAAGATCCTAAAGTATTTTGGCGCTATATAAAAAATAAACGAAATAGTAAAACCATGATTCCAGCCAGAATGCATATGGATGAAGTAGTAGCTGAGAAAGGTACTGATATTGCAAACCTTTTCGCTTCTCATTTTTCTTCAATTTTTACCGACCCATACGATAATACCTCAACCAGTTTCCCAGAATCATCTGGAGTACTAAGTGATATAAAATTGACATCACAAGAAGTCCTAATGAAGATAAATAAACTTGATACATCTAAGGGTGCTGGTCCTGATTTAATTCCACCAGTTTTTGTAAAATCATGTGGCAGAGTGCTTGCAGAGCCACTATGTCTCTTATTTAATCGATCCTTAGAGACGGGAGTATTTCCAGACGAATGGAAGAAAGCTCGCATCGTGCCTGTGCACAAAAAGGGTGACTCTAGCAACATAAAAAATTACAGGCCAATTTCTATCTTGTCATGTTTCCCAAAGCTCTTTGAAAGTCTCGTTTGTCCCATTATTACCAACTACCTGGAAACCATGCTATCTGATAAGCAGCATGGATTCCGAGTTGGACGTTCAACCGAAACTAACTTAGTTAAATATTTAACAGACATATCCGAAGTACTCGATAACGGGCTCGAAGTCGACGCAATATACACAGATTTCAGCAGCGCATTCGACAAGGTGAGTCATCCACTCTTGTTGACTAAACTTGAGCTTAGCGGCGTCCACGGGTCACTGTTGAGGTGGTTTGCATCCTATCTTAAAAATCGCTCTCAGTTCGTAGCAGTTAATGGCTATGTTTCTTATGAATTCTATGCACGCTCCGGTGTCCCACAAGGTTCCCACCTAGGCCCAGTTTTGTTTTTGTTATTCGTCAATGACATCACAAGTCATATTAGACATTGTCAACCGTTATTGTTTGCAGACGACTTAAAGATCTACAGAAAAATTACTGGACTTGCAGACACCGCTCTTGTTCAATCTGATTTAAGAAATATAGAAAACTGGTGCATAAACAACAATATGACCCTACACGCCCAGAAATGCTTCCATATTCGCTTCTCAAGAAAGAAATCTACTATTCTTACAACCTACTCATTATGTAACACTTTGTTGACAAAAGTACATGAAATACGCGATTTAGGTATTCTTGTTGATGATAGACTCAGCTTTAAGCCGCACATCAACAATATCGTAAAAAAATCGGCGCAAATGCTGGGCTTTGTAAAGCGAAACTCAAGAGGCTTCCAATTGCCCAAGACAAGAATAGTGTTGTTCAACACTCTGGTACGTAGTCGTTTAGAATACGCTAGTGTCGCCTGGAACCCGCTCTACGCAGCTCATTCCCAAAGGATTGAACAAATACAAAGAGCTTTCACCAGACATCTTGCATTTATATCTAGAGATATTAGTCATCGCTGTCCCTATGAACAGCGCCTAGATTTTTTCAGAATAAAGACACTGCGTGACCGTCGCCGTTCGCGTGATCTAATATTCCTTTACAAAGTAGTTAATGGGTTTGTAAAATGCAGTGATTTAGTAGAGCGTATTCAGTATTCAGTCCCTTTAAAACTTCCCAGACATCCCATCTCTAGATTACTCCATATTCCATTCCGTAAAACTAACCTTGGCCTCAACGCACCCTTGCTTCGAATGTGCAAAACACACAATAGTTTTTGCAAATCACCAGACACCGATATACACGGTGTCTCACTCAACAAGTTTAGGAGAGCAGTCTCGGAGGTATGAGACTGTACAAATATTCCAAACAAATATTCCAATCAATTGTTAATTTAAGCATAAATTTCAATACACTATCCTCTTTTTTTTTTTGTAACGATTCATTTTATTTAATTTTTTGTCTACTTTCTACTTTTATTTTATTTTTATAATTGTATGTTTTTTTCCATTTTGTATGTTTAATTTTTGAGGTAATAATTTAATGGTGTAAGCTGTGCATACCTATAATGGGCATGCATACCAGATAACACGTTTTAATATTATTTTTCGCTAAAAATCATGTATGTAATGCTGTTGGTGTGCCAATAAATAAATAAAATAAAAAAATAAAAAGACCACCGAGCGTGGTACGAAAAGTGAAGTACATACATGAGATTGACTTATGTACTGTGACGACTAAATAGGTCACACTTATTATTAATTTGCTAACTGGCCTTTAAGGTTTATGTTATGAAAAGTTTAGTTATGATTGATGTCAATCAATAGAATAAGAAGATGTCAATAGACTAATGTCGGGACGATATATTTTATATTGAAAATGTATAATGAAAGTGCTAAATACTACTTAATAATATTCTAAAGATAACAAGTAAGCCTTTCATTGCGTCCCCACACCCCCACAGTACCTATATATTTTGTGGTATAGACGACTCAAGAAGGCGCAGTGGGGCTGGCTCCACATAACGTAACCGGTTTCGTACATTTTCGAACACTGGTCCAACATAGTTACTCGCCAGGAGCATGCTACCGCGTTTTCAGCCTTATTGTCAAGCAGAAAAGGACAGTGACTGACAAACGAAAATGTCAAACTAGTTTACACCTTGAACTTCGTCATGTTTTTGGGTGGTACTTTATTTAATATCAAGATTATATTGACCATTTTTAGACAAAAAGTTCAAAAGGTCATCAAGTTCAAAAAGTTTGGAAGAGTCAAAATTAAGTTTAGCTTGAAAACAAGGGAATCTGTTACTAGTGTAGGAACACATATTAAGGAAGTAAAGCTGAGCGCAGGGTAAGCAAAGGTCTATGCAAGCGAGATGTATGTACGGACAGGCCAGTTACTGCGCACTGGTCCGAGCGAGAGGGTCCCCTTTGAGTTTATAAGACAATATACATCATTCGTCGTAATTACGTGTTTCACTGGTGGACCCGAGAAATCCCATGACCTTATAGCGCAGTACTCATACAATTGGAAATATGCATACAATTTTTTTATTTGTTAAATTAAATCATTTTTCACTCTTGTAAACAAATATCAAATAATTATTAAAATAATGTTAGCCAACAATGATGATATAAAACTTCAAAGCTAAGAATGAGAACTCCGACATGGCACTTTGACGTCAAAGTCCATAACGCCCGTACGGGCATCACAGAAAACTATTGGAGGAAAATACCGTCAGTATACAATACACTGAACATAATCCCCTAAAGTAGTGATTCTTAGTGGATTTTGTGATGTAAAATTGGTGTAGTTTTGTATCTCAAATGTCTGCACAACTGGACAATATGTGGAATCATTGAAACAGGCGCGATCTCGGAAAAATGGAGCTGAGAAGTTTATTGTAGTATTGGCTACCTCGGCGAAACTTGTCAAGAAGGCTGACTCCATACATATGCTGGCAAATACTACGAAAACATTAAAATGTGTTACATCTGTATTCTAATGGTAAACAAAGTACCTGTATTCATACGAAGACATCGGCTTAAAGGGCATTATATCCATGCCAAAAACATTATACAAAAAAAAAATTAGTAAATGCGCATCATCACATCGCAGAGATGTCAGATTTTGGCGCCATATTTATGATATTTTTTGATTATGTTTGTGATGAGGTTAGACTAAGTAGTATATGAACTGCACATAATCAGGCATTAAAACATTCCCTTAATAGAACTGTTTCGACCGTTTATAAACTCATATAAATATTATAATAACCTTTATTGTGTTACAGTATCATAATAAACTACAATTTTATATCACACTAGCTACTGCCAGCGGCTTTGCCCGCGCGAAAGTTGGAATCTCCATACAAACTTTCAACCCCCGTTTTTAGAGATACTTTCTAGATTATAATGCGATCTAGAAAGTATCTTTTGAATTGAGGACTATGTATGTTTTTTTTTATAATAATATTCCACAACTATCACATAACGCCATCTAGTCCCAAGCTAAGCAGAGCTTGTGTTATGGATACCAGACAACTGATAAACATACTTATATATTTCTAAATACATACATATATAGATAAATTACACCCAGACACAGAACAAATGATCGTGCTCATCACACAAACATTTGTCCTGGGTGGGAATCGATCCCACGACCTCCGGCATAGCAGTCAGTGCCACTAACCACTAGACCAACAGGCCAGTCAAGTCAATGTATACCTACTGTTCGCCTAAAGTATTTTGGCGCCGAGTTTGTCGCTTCTGACATACCGCTGTTAAACCCGCGATGGTTTGTGCTGGTATGTAAATATGTTAGCATGAATGTATCAATGTTTTTTTTGTTTAATAAACGGAAAAAAAAGCCCCCTTAGTGGTGGAGTTTCGTAAAATCCGTTCTTAGCGGATGTCTACACCCTATAAGGAATCTACCTGCCAAATTTTAAGTTTGCAGGTATAGTTTCGGAGATTCCGTGATTAATCAGTGAGTGATATTTCGCTTATATATATATATATATAATTCATTAAACAAGAAGAAATAGATAGTTACCTTTAAAGTCTGCGAGTGTCGGGGTCGTTGCGGAGGTTGATGCGGTCTGGTGCGGCCTGTTGTGAAGGCCCGGTGTCCATAGCTGGCTGGCTGCCATAGACCTCCACCATCTGCATACGGATGGAGGATGTTAATAGTTATTATTAACTAGTTGCCCCTCGTGGCTCCGCCCCCGAAAAATTAGTAAGTAGTTTTCACCTTTAAGAGGCGATTCTCATATAAAATTACCAACTTTAAATTTTCAACTTTTTTATGGACTTTCATTTTCTTTGCATTAGAGCGAACAAAACAAAATATATATCATTATATATATAATTCTTCTGTACGTCTGTTTGTTTTTACTTGAATTCGTTGCCGAAGTACAGGCAACTAAATTGATTGGTAGTTTTCTTTCATTTCAAGGCCTCCAATATTGTAATTAATGCAATGCGTCTGTCTGTACCTTGTTTGTTTACAACGATATATCTCAATATTTCCCAATATCTACCATGCATGATAATATTGTATCACTATTTACAAAAATACTGTTGCAATAATAAACATAAAAAATTTAAATCATATTCTATTTACAAACAAAAACTTTACCTAAAATAAAAACTACCGATTATGAAAAAAAAAACACATAAATAAAACTTGTAATATTAAACAGTTTTTTTTTTTAAATCTATTATCTACAAAAATATTGTGCGATTTCCACAGACTGAGTCGTGAATTTGGCAAAGGAAATTGAAGCAATCCACCTGCCTCCATAACCCAGTAATTCGGTAATAAGACCCTTGGCAAGACTGGTGTAAGTCCGCGTTTCCACGTGCAAGCAATTTTTTTTTTTACTACTTCCACAGTACTCCGTCTAGTCTCAAGCTAAACAGAGCTTTGTTATGAGTACTAGACAACTGATAAACATACTTATATATTTCTAAATACATACATATTATAGATAAAAATACACCCAGACACAGAACAAATGATCACGCTCATCACACAAACATTGTCCTGGGTGGGAATCGAACCCACGACCTCCGGCATAGCAGTCAGGGTCACTAACCACTAGACCAACAGGCCAGTCAGAATTGAATGCAAGTTAATTTACAATGTGGGGTATGAACGACCGATCGATTATATTATACCTGGGTAGCCCGCAATGTAATACTACTTGCATGCAATTTGCTTGAACTTGGAAACGGGGCCTTATATTTTCTGGCTTCTGATATCCATGACGACTGTCTTCTACAAATGAGACAACCGAGATTAACCACCTTAAATGTTCGCTTATCACGTCAGCGTCTCTAGTTTAGGGGTATGCGAATTATTAGAACAGAGTGTAAAATCCCGCCAACTTCCATTGAAAAAAAAGTATCTTCCAACCAGACGGGTGTTGCGTCTGGTCCGGACAACTGCTGACAGTTGATTTCGGACTGTTGTATATTTCCTAATCGCGCTATGTGGTGACATAGATGTCGCTGCACGTGCTTTTCGAGGCACGGAGGAATTTTGGTATGTGAAGATGGTCACTTATCCACAGAATAACTTCGGCAAGTGTTACTTAGCTATGAACATCGACTCGTGCGGCTGTTATTCTTTTAGTCAAGTCAGAAAAGAAATTAAAGCAACCATGATGGTAGTTAAATTTGAGATTGACTGGCCTGTTGGTCTAGTAGGTTCGATGGGGGTTCGATTCCCACTCAGGACAATTGTTTGTGTGATGAGCTCGATCATTTGTTCTGTGTCTGAGTGTAATTTATCTATATATGTATGTATTTAGAAATATATAAGTATGTTTATCAGTTGTCTAGTACCCATAACACAAGCTCTGCTTAGTTTGGGACTAGACGGCGTTGTGTGATAGTTGTGGAATATTATTTATTTATTTTTACGATATTTGTATTGTAGCCCACCAGTTATTGCGGCGGTTAGATTCAAACAGTTTCTTTTATTTTTCAATTACAAACTTTACAGTCGTTTCAATTTCTTTCAACACATAGTGGTCAGTGGAAATCGTACATAACACAAGTTTTCATGCAAAAGACATTCCTTAGAAAAAAATATACGAGTCGAGAGTTCTCGGGCGCAAAAATTGTACTTACAGAATTTTAACCCTATCGGCAATCTTTCAGACCATCCTACTCACATGGACAAAACGTTTTGGGAACACATTCAATGTGCTTACAGCTAAAGACTGGAATTCCCTACCGAAGTCTATGTTTCCTGATAGCTATAATCTGGGAGTCTTTAAGTCAAGAATTAATAGATTACTTCTAGGCAAGCATGATCCTTTGTCGATCACAGCATCGCTTACCATCAGGTAAGATAGAGGGTAAATGTGAGGTTATCATTGAACAAAAAAAGGAAGTAGAAATACTGATAAATTTGATCAGATATTACTATGGGAATTCAGAAAAAAAAAATAGTTGTTCAGTACATCTATTCATCACACCATCACTCCTGAAAGATTGCCAACGACATAAAAGTTATACTTTATCCTGGAAAAGGTTTGCCTTGCCTTCATTATACGACTCTCTTTATAAACCTTGATGTGTAATTTTTGTGCCCGAGTACGTCACAAAACAAAACGATTTACCAAAAAAAAAAAAAGGCCTGTCTATCTACAAACAAAAAGATACCGTCCTCAACAGTAACAAAGTTGATAATCGTTCGACATGCAATCACCTGACTCATGGGTGCTGAGGGAATCCTCCGAACAGTTGAGGTCCGCTGCGTTATAACATTTGCACGTTTATTTATATTCAGAGGTTGTAGTTTCTGATGGTGGTTGTGTTTAACTATAATCTGTTCATTATGGGACGCATGACACATTTCAAATTAAGGTCTACTGTACACGGACGCGCAGCTTCATAAACGAGTATTCGTCATTATACGCTTGGTGTACGCTTGCGTGAAGCTTACGTCACGACATTGCCGCTTCGTCGACAAAGTTTCATTGTTTGTGTGTAAGCTTCACGCAAGCGTGACACACATCATATGATACCATTATAAAATGAACAGATTATACATGTGTCTCATTTGAGTAACGCGTTATGCGTAAACATATACTGAGGTGCTTGACAAGTGAAGCGATATTCGGTTATTGCAACAATGCCAAAGCCTGGTAGATGGTCATGTGTTTACCAGTCCTTACTGGAATAATTCCTTTGAGCAAGTTTTAAGTTGGCATTCTTATTATTGACAAATGACATTTATTTCGCAAATATGAGTATGTTAAGAAAAACGCTTTTACACGGCAATTTTTTTTTTTTCAATTTAATCTAGATGAGGCCGGTGTTTCCTAGCTGAATACCCTAAGAAGAAACACCCAAACAAACTCAGAGCTCAAAACCTTTAAGTCAAATACTGCAAACATGTAATGGTCAAATCATTCGAGATCCATGTATAGTATGTGAAATGATCTTTTGAAGGAAGAACCACACAGGTTTGAGTGAACCTGTCCAGTCAGTGCAAGTATTTCTCAGTATTCGTATTAAACGATGCACCAACTAAATTCAAAGACATATCGTAAAAATGCTCGTCAAACACAGTACAACGCATTACTCAATTAAGACTTCGGATGTAGACTTGGGGCCGAGTCACACCGGAATGGCAGCGGCCGGCAGCGGCTGGCCAGGCTAGAACTACCGAAAAAACGCGCGTGGTGCGCGGCCGCAAGCGGCAAGGCGGCCGCCTGAGCGAGCTTTTCGTGCTTTTCAAGCGAAGTATCGCTTTTTAAGTATGTAGATAAAGTTTAAAATTATTTCACGCTATAAATTCTCGCTCGCTACCGGCCGCTGCCATTCCGGAGTGATTCGGCCCTTATTATGTGTCGTAAGGTAACGGCGACACCATTTATTATATTAGAAACTTTACAAAATTACATATTACATTCGATATTGTACTCTTGCAATCGCTATTGCCTTACCAATTTATCTATTTTTTTATTTACTAATAACGATATTATGAACATAAATAAAAGGTTAGTTAGTATGACTTACGTGATAAATCTGCGTGCATCCTGTGATCAGGGGGAGCGGGTTCTGGTGGGGTACTAGGTGGCGGGTATACGCTAAACCCTGTAATAGTAAAATTATAGTTAAACTTCTTCTGACATAGAATGAATGACTTATCAATATTACACTTGAGTAGCAATACCCGTATTTATGAGAAACTTTCTCATTCTTATCTCAATTTATAACTGTATGCTGAATACTGAGCCTACTACACACCTACATTTCTATTGACTGCAAAGGCACATATTGTTTTTGGCAAGATCTTTTTCTGGTTTGAACATTTTTTAAAACGGGATTATAATATAATATTCCACAACTATCCCACGGATGTCCCTCAAGTTAAAGGGTAAAATCTACGTCCGTGACAGGTCTTATACCTGTCATACTGTATGGATCAGAATGTTGGGCTGTGAAAAAGACGGATGAAAAAAGATTGCACGTAGCGGAGATGAGAATGTTAAGATGGATGTGTGGTGTGACGAGAATGGATAAAGTGAGAAATGATTAGGGGAAGTTTGAAAGTGGCGCCAGTGACTGAAAAATTGAAAGGGAATCGTTTGTCTTGGTATGGTCATGTGAAGAGGAGGGATGAAGCGCATGTTACTAAAAGAGTTATGAGTTTACATGTGGATGGATGGAGAGGGAGACCAAAGAAAAGATGGTGAAGAGTGATATGAAAGAAAAGGAAGTTAGTGATAGCATGACGAGTGACAGGGCCGAATGGAAGAAAAAAACATGTTGCGCCGACCCCAAATAACACGGGACAAGGGCAGGAAGATGATGATGAACTGTCACACAACGCCGTCTAATCCCAAGCTAAGCAGAGCTTGTGTTATGGGTACTAGACAACTGATAAACATACTTAATATCTCTAAATACATACATATTATAGTTACACTAGCTTCTGCCCGCGGCTTCACTCGCGCAAATGTAGGTTTCTCCATACAAACTTTGGACCCCCGCTTTATCCATTTGGGGAGTGAATTTTGGTAAATCCTTTCTTAGTGCTCGCCTACATCACAAAAGGAAACTTTGTGCAAAATTTCACGCTCCTAATCCCAGTAGTTTCGGCTGTGCATTGATATGTCAGTCAGTCAGTTACCCCTTTTATATATATAGATTACACCCAGACACAGAACTAATGATCGTGCTCATCACACAAACATTTGTTCCTGTCCTTCGATGTACGCGGTATAAACGACGAGGCGTTTAGTCTAGACCGTAGAGGTTTCAACAACGTAAGGGTGGATACTCGCTGTACGTCTGGTTGTCCGATGGTAGAAATGAGATGGCGGAATCATGTCATGCAATTTTCGCACACACTCTCCAAACGCCACCTGTAAAACATCGAAATCCTGGCTACCCTGCGCCTGTGAAGTTCTTACCTTTGAGAAATCCTCTGTTCTTGGAGTTGTTGAGCGTGTCACTGTACTCAGAGTCGATGTCCGCACGCGATTCGGGTCCGATCAGCAAGTCCAGCGAGTTGGTCAGCTTATGCTCTCTCCTAGTGAAAAGTAAGGTTAATTTTATTGTAGATTACTTTCACATAGGAGTTTATTGGAAGATCGGCACGGTATACAAATTTCGCGCTAATATTATAAAGGCGAAATTTTGAGTGTGTATGTATGTTTGTTAATCCTTCACGCTCGAACGAAGTTTGACGAAACTTAGTACACGGGTACATGTCCTGGAATAGCAAATAAGATACTTTTTATGACGGGAGTTCTGAGTTCCCTTTTTTACCCATAGTTCTCTGTAGCTGATAAGCGTAAAAGTACTGCTGCTTCCATCGCTACCGCCATGTCTCATGCACATACGGCTCGCGGCATGGCGGACAGAGTTCCGGCGAGATCTCATAGTGAAATGGCGACAGCAACTGTCGAAACCCAGTGCTGGGCCCTCTTTGAGGAGTGCGTCCTCACCTTCCGCATGACACAGGTCCTCACCGGAGACATGGCAAGTTCGGGAGGTTCCTGCATCGGATTCAGGCGGAAGAAACGCCCGGGTATCGCTATTGTGTAGACAGCCCGGAGGCCATGGTTGAGCATACAGTGGAGGTGTGCCCGGCTTGGGCGGAGCACCGCCGTGTCCTCGTGGAGGCAATCGGCAGCAACGACCTTTCGCGCCGGGTTCAAGCTATGGTCTGGAGCGAGGAGGAATGGCAGGCACTCGCCTCTTTCTGCCAAGCAGTAATGCTAGCAAAGGAGGAAGCCACACGCGTGAGGGAACGAACGACCTCACGCCTCAGCCGCCGAGATTCCGACCCCGGCTAAAAGCCACGGTAGACGCGGGCATGCGGACGTCGAGCAATGGGTAGCTCGCCGTCCGGCCGTTTGGTATTTAACCGAACTGTGCCCAGTCGTTAACAGCGCGTAGTGATCCACGATCTCCTCAAAGAGATGTCAGCAAACCGTAGGGGCCCAGCAGGGCCGATTTCCGCTAGCTAGGATTGCGGGGAATTTCTGAAGGAGAACCCCGTAGTCCTAGAAAATGAAGGACACAGGTGTGGTTTTAGTCAGTAAAAGTCTGACACACCCTGCCGCTCCGCCCAAGGGCACGAAATGTCATTGGATGATTTCCACACGTAAAAAAAATCCCACATACGGTGTGTGTCAAATTTATGCCTTCTTTTTTGTGTCAAATATGTACTTACATATGGTTGAGATGATAAGAGTGGTTCCTGGGAGGCGGGGCTGGCCTAGCAGCGGCCACGTCGGGCAAGTTGTGTGGCTGTTCCATGCGGAAGGCGCGTTCTATCTCGCCTTTACGTTCCCATACTTCTTTGAAGAATGGCGTGTAGAAAGCCGCTGTGGAAGACAAACTGATTTAGACATACATAGTTTAGGATTAGTTGTATGCAATATAATTATTTCAGTCTAAAGGTGTCTCATAATTATTATCATCCGCCGTGAGCCCCCTACGAAGACACTGCCCAAGCGGGAGCAGGTTACCCTGGAGAAACCAACTTAAAGTATTTTTTCGTTATAATAATAATAATAGTTCTTTATTTAGACGTTATGTAGACTCACATTTGTTCTCAGCGCTGGAGGTGTAGGTGGTGAAGTGCGCGGCGAGGCGGTCGGCCGTGGCGTTCCCGTCCGTGATGAGCGCGTGGCCCACGTCCGTGCCGAAGAACATGACACGTAAGGTAGACTCACATTTGTTCTCTGCACTGGAGGTGTAGGTGGTGAAGTGCGCGGCGAGGCGGTCGGCCGTGGCGTTCCCGTCCGTGATGAGCGCGTGGCCCACGTCCGTGCCGAAGAACATGACACGTAAGATAGACTCACATTTGTTCTCTGCACTGGAGGTGTAGGTGGTGAAGTGCGCGGCGAGGCGGTCGGCCGTGGCGTTCCCGTCCGTGATGAGCGCGTGGCCCACGTCCGTGCCGAAGAACATGACACGTAAGATAGACTCACATTTGTTCTCTGCACTGGAGGTGTAGGTGGTGAAGTGCGCGGCGAGGCGGTCGGCCGTGGCGTTCCCGTCCGTGATGAGCGCGTGGCCCACGTCCGTGCCGAAGAACATGACACGTAAGATAGACTCACATTTGTTCTCTGCACTGGAGGTGTAGGTGGTGAAGTGCGCGGCGAGGCGGTCGGCCGTGGCGTTCCCGTCCGTGATGAGCGCGTGGCCCACGTCCGTGCCGAAGAACATGACACGTAAGATAGACTCACATTTGTTCTCTGCACTGGAGGTGTAGGTGGTGAAGTGCGCGGCGAGGCGGTCGGCCGTGGCGTTCCCGTCCGTGATGAGCGCGTGGCCCACGTCCGTGCCGAAGAACATGACACGTAAGATAGACTCACATTTGTTCTCAGCGCTGGAGGTGTAGGTGGTGAAGTGCGCGGTGAGGCGGTCGGCCGTGGCGTTCCCGTCCGTGATGAGCGCGTGGCCCACGTCCGTGCCGAAGAACATGACACGTAAGATAGACTCACATTTGTTCTCAGCGCTGGAGGTGTAGGTGGTGAAGTGCGCGGCGAGGCGGTCGGCCGTGGCGTTCCCGTCCGTGATGAGCGCGTGGCCCACGTCCGTGCCGAAGAACATGACACGTAAGATAGACAGCGCTGGAGGTGTAGGTGGTGAAGTGCGCGGCGAGGCGGTCGGCCGTGGCGTTCCCGTCCGTGATGAGCGCGTGGCCCACGTCCGTGCCGAAGAACATGACACGTAAGATAGACTCACATTTGTTCTCAGCGCTGGAGGTGTAGGTGGTGAAGTGCGCGGCGAGGCGGTCGGCCGTGGCGTTCCCGTCCGTGATGAGCACGTGGCCCACGTCCGTGCCGAAGAACATGACACGTAAGATAGACAGCGCTGGAGGTGTAGGTGGTGAAGTGCGCGGCGAGGCGGTCGGCCGTGGCGTTCCCGTCCGTGATGAGCGCGTGGCCCACGTCCGTGCCGAAGAACATGACACGTAAGATAGACTCACATTTGTTCTCAGCGCTGGAGGTGTAGGTGGTGAAGTGCGCGGCGAGGCGGTCGGCCGTGGCGTTCCCGTCCGTGATGAGCGCGTGGCCCACGTCCGTGCCGAAGAACATGACACGTAAGATAGACTCACATTTGTTCTCAGCGCTGGAGGTGTAGGTGGTGAAGTGCGCGGCGAGGCGGTCGGCCGTGGCGTTCCCGTCCGTGATGAGCGCGTGGCCCACGTCCGTGCCGAAGAACATGACACGTAAGATAGACTCACATTTGTTCTCAGCGCTGGAGGTGTAGGTGGTGAAGTGCGCGGCGAGGCGGTCGGCCGTGGCGTTCCCGTCCGTGATGAGCGCGTGGCCCACGTCCGTGCCGAAGAACATGACACGTAAGATAGACTCACATTTGTTCTCAGCGCTGGAGGTGTAGGTGGTGAAGTGCGCGGTGAGGCGGTCGGCCGTGGCGTTCCCGTCCGTGATGAGCGCGTGGCCCACGTCCGTGCCGAAGAACATGACACGTAAGATAGACTCACATTTGTTCTCAGCGCTGGAGGTGTAGGTGGTGAAGTGCGCGGCGAGGCGGTCGGCCGTGGCGTTCCCGTCCGTGATGAGCGCGTGGCCCACGTCCGTGCCGAAGAACATGACACGTAAGATAGACTCACATTTGTTCTCAGCGCTGGAGGTGTAGGTGGTGAAGTGCGCGGCGAGGCGGTCGGCCGTGGCGTTCCCGTCCGTGATGAGCGCGTGGCCCACGTCCGTGCCGAAGAACGCGCTGGCCGCCGACCCACCGCCGTCCGTCACGGCCACCATTTGTATCGGCAGGTTCGGAATGTTCATTGAAAATGCACTGGGGGGAAAACAAGAAACATTCAATCAGGAACTAAATTAGACTGACGTACACGTAGGCCACGCCCGCCTGATGTGTACGTAGTCGCGTCGCGTGGCGTGGGTCTAATGTAGCTGTAGAAGTCTAGTTGCCATTTAAAATGTATGGAGACCGACGCGCCCAGATCGGCGTATTACGTGTAATGTAGTTCTACCTTCATCGATTGATCATAACCATTTAAGCTGAAAATCGTACACTACTGGTCAAAGGCCTCCCCTAAGAGTCGCCATAACCACAGGTCCTGTACGTCTCGCATTCATCGGATTCCGGCGTCTCTCACCAGGCTATCAGTCCACCTTGTGGAAGACCTGCCGCCGATAAGCCTTCCTTTCGCGTAGTAGAATTTAATCAGTTCTGTAAACTTTATAATACAGTACAGGTACATAGGTGGACTTCAAGACATTCTCTACCAATCAACCTTTGGGTTGACGAAGGCTACACTGTGGTGTTGTTTTCGTCAATTTCATATGTTGATGATAATCCTAACGGTCCATTCACGACCTTGCCGCCGTGAACAGAAGCTAAGCGCGGGGCGGCGAGCGGTAAGATCAATAATATGAAAATATTTGAAGCACAGCGCGAGACGTCGCTCATAGCGCCGCGCGCCCGCGTACCGACGCCGCCCCGCTCGCCGCTAAGACTAAAGTCGTGAACAGACCGTAAAAAAGTAACATAGGTTATTATTCTCAATGGTCGGGTAGCGTTTGTCATTTCATACACATGCGAGTTTTATGAACCTTTCCATAATATTGATAAAGTAGAACTTACTTTAATGTAGCCAAGCTAGCCTTCCTTTTCGCTGAATAAATGAGTATGAACCCGTGGATCAGCTCTTCTCTGAACTGACTGGCACCATGGAAACTCGATATTATTACCTGCAAGATTTCATTTTAATAGCTATGAGGACAGTCTAGTGAAACAAGTGCACGCACTGATGTTTATTGGCATCCGTACTTCAAGATGCATATACTCAACAGATTTCAACATTGATTGTTTGAACTAAATGCATATGCCACTTGTGCTTGCATACAATATCAGTTATTTCTGTAATATTTAATAAAAAAACGGCTTGATCGATTTTCACAAAAAAATTCTGTATATTAGGTAGGTTTGAATTCTAAGACCTACCCAATATACAGAAAAAAATTATTGTCTAGTGTATTCGGTTCGTAGGCCATTTTTTACCTTCCTACCCCTACTCCCCATTTTGTTCTTTGATAATTTAATTTATAAGGCAGAACAACGTTTGCCGTGTCGGTTAGTATTTTAATAATTTCCTGCAAATGCTGATAAATACCTAATCAGAGTAAGTGTGCAGTAAACTACAAAGAACTTTGCGAACAAACAGAAAGGCACAAAAACGACTTTATCGTATTATAAGTTAAGCACCTGGAATTTGTTTCAGCACAGTGACTCCATCTCAAATTCCGAGCCGCCAATAAGTTTGAATCTACCTGTGTCTGTCTATTTCTATAAATAAAATGTAATTTTCATCATGATCTCACCTCAACTTTCCTCTTGGAGTCTCCCAGAAACGTTTCAATGACTATGGAGCGGTCCCCCGTGAGGAAGCACGCGCGATGCAGCAGCAGCGGGCTCAACACTCTCTCGGGCGAGTACGGGTCGTCGCAGAACATGCATACCATTATTCTGAAAGGTAAGGTTGGCTTATAATGCCTACAAAACAACATTTGGGTAACGTTCCAATCGGTACGGGCACGCTCGGCGCATTCATTACTTTTGTTATTTTTTACTTAGTGTTTGTAGCCGTTGTGCTGTGTCTGTCCTGAATAAAAGTATTTCTATTCTATTCAATAATTTTAAAATACGATGTCATCACTAAATAACTTAATTATACTAATATTTATATTGATCGTTATTTTTAAGAAAACATTCATAAATAATTTATGATGATGAAAAATAACAATACGGATCTTGGCTAATCATCATCATCTTCCTGCCCTTGTCCCGTGTTATTTGGGGTCGGCGCAACATGTTTTTTTCTTCCATTCTGCCCTGTCATTCGTCATGCTATCACTAACTTCCTTTTCTTTCATATCACTCTTCACACAATCCATCCATCTTTTCTTTGGTCTCCCTCTCCCTCTCCATCCATCCATATGTAAACTCATAACATGCGCATCATCCCTCCTCTTCACATGACCATACCAAATCAAACGATTCCCATTCAATATTTCAATTTTTTTTTTTTTTATTCGGATCTTTGCTGATAGTCAAAATTATAACTTTCTGTTACAAACCAGAGATGTTACGAAAGTTCAATTCCGATGCCGAATCTTCGGAACTTCTAATAGATTTTGCACTTTCGACTACGATTTTATATCGCAGGTACAAACAAGTTTATAATTGTCGCGCGGGGAACCTCCTTCCCTTCAACCCTTCTGTTGATTACTATTTCACTTGTTGTTTTGTTCAAGATCAAAATTAAAATGTTTTAATTTCACTTATAAAACGCCAAAAGCTAGTGCACGGTTCAGACTGGTCGATTCCTATGGCGAAGAAACGGCAAGAAACTCCATGGTTACTCTTTTAAAAAGAAAAATTCATTTTACAATATCCATACATTATTATCCATATATTAATATATATGAGAGGATAGCGAAGAGCACTCAATATTGTACCCAAAAGCACAACAATAATAAAAAGTTATAAGATAATAAATCTTATAGCAAAGTATTGTTTTTCTTATTTGTGTTGTTAAAGGATGAAGTCGCCAAGTTTTTTTTTTAGCTTTCAAAAGGTTAAGGGGGTCCCAAGAAGTTATACTCCATTCGCAATAAGATTCGACATAAAAACGAAATTTTTTTACTGTCCGTTCAACTGATTAAGACTTTTATTGCGTTAGTGGCATGATAAATGACGAGAGAGGCTGCAGTAAATAGTTGGTATGGTAACCACTTTTGTGCTTTAAATGCCATCCTTATGCCTACGGAATAGAAGTCAAAATCGGTTGAAAGGACAGTAAAAAAGGTTTGTTTAAATGTCTAATCTTACTGCGAATGGAGTGTAGAGGTTAGGATAAATACCTGATGTCAGAATCGAAGCACACAATAACGTCTCGATACAGATGCGCGTAGCTGGCCTTAGCTCTGTTGGCTCGCACTAACTCCTGCACGGCGTCCGATGTTAGAGCTTCTGTTCCAAGTTCGTTGACCGAAGCTTCCATGTAGGAACAGTGTAGGCTGAAAGAATATGGTCAAGTTAGTTGAGATATTAAAGAAACACGTTTGTTGTGCAAATTTGCTGTTAATTTAAATTCTTTTGAGACAGGCCAGGAAATGTTGATAGTAGAAAATTAACTCAAGGGAACTATTTTTCGTAGTTTTGTATGTAAGCTGTGAGCAGGCGTACACCAAGCGTATAATGACGAATACGCGTTTATGAAACTACGCGTCCGGCCTTGAAACTTTAGGGCTACAATTCTCTGGGTTTTTTTTAAGAATAAAACTCCTCCATATTTTATAGCCGTAGCTTACCCAAAATAGCTAGCATAAAATTCGAAGCCACGTTTTGAAAAAACACTTCAAAGAAGCCAGCATTCTAACTAAGCTTTATATTTGATATATATCTTCTAACTTACTTGTCAGCCAAATTCTGTCCTTCCTCCTGCAATCTCGTCAGTTCTTTTTTATCCATACCTTCGTCTTGGACAAACATCACCACTAACGGCAAGCCCTTGAAGAAGAAACAATAATTTAAATTAGATTCCGAGAAGTGCGTTTTAAACAGAGGGAGATGACCAGGTATAACCAGGTAGGCATGCTGGTGGTCAGGATACCGCTTAAAGCCGTGTGGGTGCTGGCTGTATGGCTCGCTGCTCGAAAGCTTGAGGAAGTGACGATAACGTCACGATGCTGACATTCTTTCTCCATTATAGTCGAGGATCACTAGTTTGAAGGTTTACAGTCCGAAATCATCTATCGAACAGTTGCCCGTATCAGACGTTACAAACATCTGGTAGGAGGATCCTTCCTTTTCAATGGAGGTTTGCGGGACTTTACACTCAGTTCAGCACACCTCCAAAGTAGGAACATTATCTACCTTAATTTTATAAGCTGAAATGGTAATGGGCCGGCAATTTGTGTCCAAGAACCGATGACTGTTGAAATTGTTGTCTTTTTTATAGATAACCTAAATTTTAGCCTTTAGTATCAATATAGAGATGGAAAAAAGTCAGCTAGGACAGACAGAACGAAGAAAGCAGAGAACCAGATGATGTACCACAACTTGGAAGAAGGCCGGAGTCTAGAAACCGGGTTCGAGTGAATTTCTATTAAACTTACTTGAAACGGCAACTTGTCTTCTTGCTCCAAGCTTGATAGAAGAGTCTTTTCGGCACATCCTCTGATGTATTCGAAGGACTCCTGATCTTGGTATACGCAGAAATATCCTGTAACAAAACCAAATACATTAGTGTGGACAACATTTTACCATTGTACAGCTTATTTGTGTTTTAACCACCATAAAAAAATCATAGATCACTAATTTGTTGTGATCTCAATCAATTCTGTGGGCGGCAGCACCATCCATCCATTTTAACTCACAGATTTTAGTGTCTGGCTGAAAGTCTTCTATAAAACTAAAGTGCAAATCTGCAAAGTAATGTCAAAACTATTTCAGCCTAAAGACGTCCACTGCTGAACCTATGTTCAAAGACTGTGTGGCGACGCTTGGGGAGGTCTAGACCTCTCCAAGTGTTGCCACATCGCGGAGCTCACCAGGTCTTCGGTCCACTAAGCGTTCCGCCGCGCCAACGCGTGTACACCGTCGGCATGAGCTACTTTTATTCCGAATGAAGCTTTACCATTAGGCGCGAAGTCGTCTATACAGGTGGTGTCGGCGCCGAAGTCGTCGCTGCGCACGCGCTGCTCCACGCGCCAGCTGTGGCCCGCCACGCACACGCGCCGCTCCGAGTCGCAGCCGGCCAGGAGACGCTTGCCGAATTCACCGGCTATACCTTCCACCTGATGGTAGGAAAAAAAATAACTATGATAACAAACGCAAACCTCAAAAAGGCTGGTGGCCTTTAAATTATCTAACTTGAAAGAGGTTTGCGGAACGAACAGGGTCCAAAGTCCCGCAAACCACCTTTGTAAAAAGAGGATCCTCAGACCAGGAGGTATTGGGTGTGATCCAGGCAACTGCCGAATAATTAATTTCGGAACGTTGTGTGTGTTGTGCTTCTAATCGCGCAGAGAACTCTTAATACCGCGTGCATATCTTCAGCGGCGTGCCACATCCCTTTATAGGGGGCAAGTCAAGGAACTTTGACCTATCTACTACTTACCTAATATTCCGAATAAAGATGAAATAAGAGCCATCTATGGACTTTTTTGTAGCAACTCAACACATACTAGCTGGCCACTCCTGGCTCCACTAGAATACGCACAAACAATTGATTACTACAATCATTTATCTAACTTAATTTAACTATTTACTTTTTTTTATTTACTTTTTTTATTCTTTACGATGTTGATACTATTTAGCAAGTACTCACAATGTAAACAGCCATATTTCATCGTTCTTCATTTTTTTATCGCAAGCAGATGACAAATAACCAGAAGTCGGAATTAGGTAGATTTAAACATGTACTTACTCCGTTTTCATACAGCTAAAGAATAAAGTGCATATGCCTCAAATCACAACATTAATTAAAACCAAAGATCAGATTTTTTTTTAAAGAGAAATATAGCAGAAAAAATATTGGAAAAAAAAAAATATTTATGTTAGTTATCTCTGTTTTATTTGTCTTATCTATCTCTGCGATTATTATTATTATTATTTGTTTGTAATATTGTTGGCCAAACGGGATTTTCCATTAGAAATTCCAAGAAGATCCATATATATATCCATATATAACCTAACCTAATTCCGACCCCTGCAAATAACAAAGTACACAAAGGCATATTATAACTCGATAGATTTATAAATACATACTTATTAGCAATGACAATACTCCAGTAGATAAAAGCCGTTAGTTGTCAATGTGTTTGAACAAACAATCTTGAAGTCTAATTTACTTTGAATTGAAAAAATACTATTTACATTAGTTTGATTTAAAATCTATTATTACAGCAGCATAAAAAGTTAGTGGTATACACATTAAATGTAGACCGACTGAGGTGTGGCGTCGGGGCACACTGGATCCGTTCCCGAGGACGAGTAGACGTCATTCTGAGGTTGTGCCTGCTTACTGATAATTCGGTTGTTTCATTTATAAACCCAAATCCCTAAATAGTGATTATAGTGAACATTAACGTTTTATTTCTATCAACTAGGTTTAGATGAAGTTGTGAGATCATATTTATCTCTAAAACTCGAAAGTAAAAACCTTGCTGAGTACAATAGTTACTACATTTATTTCACTCCTTCATTTCAATTATAATAAAACTTTTAATAGCTTCAAAACCAAGTGAGTTACAGCAATAACTTATCGCAATGCTTTAAATTACTAAAAACTAAAAAAAAACTATTATAACAATTACATACAACAGTAGCCGCTAACAACAAATTTGAACTAATTTGAAATAAGCATCACTGGGCACACGGACTGCGCATGTCATTTTTCGTAAACTAACTTACACATTCGAGCCATTTCATTTCATTCTTACTTTTTCGAAAGCCTGGCATAATTTATTCGATTTTTTTTCGATTATGTGCTTGCCCACAGATTGAAATTTTACTCAAACAGGCTTACATTTTTATGTTTTTATAGGGAAAAATGAGATGGCAGACAAAGCCAGATACAAAAGCCACTAGCTAGACTGCTAGCACTAGTCACTAGGCTAGTCACTTCTATTCCGTAAACATAAGGATGACATTATAAGCAAAAGAATATTGTTACCGTACCAATTATTTACTGCAGCCGACTTATTTGTTATGCCACCAACGCAATAAGTCAAAATCGGTTGAATGGACAGTAAAAAGGTTAAATCTCTAATCTTACTGCGAATGGAATAGTGTGTGCTGACTGGCGTCCTTAGCCATGCCGTCCCGATCTGGATAGGCCCTTAATGATCGTAGCAGGGTAAAAGTGTAATGTATGTTGAAGTACTTACACCTAGTATAATGACGTTGATCTGGTTCGAGTCTGTAGTAAGTGCCCAGGGGGCCGCCGGGGGGCCCGCGTGACACTGTGACTCTCCTGTCGATGTCAATGAACTGTGGAAAAAATTTAGTCATTATTGTTAATCCTTATGTTACGTATCTTTTGATTTATGTATAAGCTGGACCCACCCTGCCCCGCGCCCGCGCACTTACCGCTAGAGCCATCCGATAAACAGTGTGCAACAAGCTAGCTAGTTTTTTTTTCTGTTTACCCCTTAGGGACGGTTATAGTCGTTCGACCATATCGCCTAGTCTTTCGTCCATGTTTTCTTGCGTAATAAGTCTTCCTATTCGAATATCATAGTCGTTTCTTTTTGTTTTACATTAGAATGCGGGTGTCACATTCTAATGTTTTTGAATTATTTGGCAGCAAATGTATCGATTCAGCATTCTCAGCAAACTTCGCTGAGGTAGCTAAAACTACAATAAAATTCTCAGCTCCATTTTACCGACATCGCGCCTAAATCTATGATTCCACATATTATTCCAGTTGCGCACACTTGATATACAAAACTACACCAATTTTACATCACAATATCCACTAGGAATCAATTTGCGAATAATTAAAACAGCCACTAAACTTCAATCGAAGAAATCCCACCAAAACCTCCCAAACTAGCTAGTTTGATTGACGCGTTCCCTTCCACGCAAGTACCTACCCTAATATATAACACCTTCCAGCCGAATTTCGTTCACGGTCGCCAATCTCAACAGAGATTAATCAAGTATATAAGAGATATTGTAGAGCACAAGTGTATGCGAAAACACAGGTGCACTCTTTAGTCACTATTATTTTACGATTATAGTCTGTTTTAGACAGTTGGGATGAGTTATTTGATAAATACCATACTTAAAAATAAAAAAAATACTTACCCAACTCTAGTGTTCAGTATGACCGGCAGCGTGGCATCTAGACAGTTGGTGCCAGCAGGACAGTGCTCGCGCATGGGACAGTGCACAAAGCCGAGATGTTGGAATAACATTAACTTCCTGTCCTGTTCCATACGGTCTAGCATCTTGTATCTGGAAAAAAAAACAGAAGATGTTTGTGGTGACTTTTAAAAGCAATAAAAAATGGAATTGCAAACTGATATATATGTTAAGCGAGTGTGGTGTGTGTTATTTTACAGAACATTTAATGGGTATAAAAGATAATCTTAAATAGAGGTACGTTTGTAATTAATTGGATCGTCAGAATTTTGTGACATCCACTAGTCTACTCGTGTTATGAAAATAGTGACTCATCAGTGTAACTGCAAAGTAAAGGCGTATTCATACTGGGGTAAAAACTAAACCATTATTATTAAGTAATTTACTATTATTTTTTGGAATAGGTATTCATTTTTAAAATTAACAAAAGAGGTGTCCGTACTATCTGAAGGGCTTACTTCAACTGGCGACTACTTTGTTCTTATTTACAATGATCTAATTGGTCACAGAACGTGGCTAAACTGAGTGATAACAATGAGTCATTATTTACTTAACGCGAATACACTAGAGTATCCGTGAAGTTTATTGCGCTTTCTTCTTCAAGCCTGCCCAATGTTTCTATAATATTTGTAATTTTGAATAAAGATACTTCCTTTAAATGGTTTACTTGAGATGAACGCTTTAAGTTTCATAGGACAGAAGTCTTCCCCATTTTGTCATCACCATAAATGGTCATGTGCTTCTTGAATGCGGCAGATTCCAGCGACCTCCGCCAAGTCCAACTTGACTATCTTTAAATAAACTCACCTGAAATCATCCTGAAGCACGTCAGTGATCTCTTTGATGTCCTCCTGAGTGATCGTCCCCGTCGGCGATATGCTCTTGAAGTGGTAGAACAGATCCGCATGCTCCAGTAGTAGTTCCTGTGAACAATTATTTAAGATATTTTGTAGAATTTATAAGTATTTGCAACCAGTTGTAAAAATGGTATCACACTAATATTACAACGGCGAAAGTTTGTGTGTGAGTATGTATATGTTTTTACTTTATCACGCTCGAACAGCTGAACGAATTTCGATGAAGCTTGATACACGGGTAGACCATGTCCCGGAATAGGGGAGAATGTTCCCCCCTTGCGGGCAAAATCGCTTTTCACTCTCATCAATGTTAGGCGAGGCGAGACAACACGAGGTGACGCCAGAAATTCACTCCCGCCTTTGTTCAGTTCTCCTGTGTCGCCAGCATAATGGACGTGCTCGAAGTGATAAGTGACGCGACTTTATGCGTATATAGATATATTATTTATTGTACACCAATAATAAAATTACAATAGGAACTTAAAATTAATAGGGTGTCACAATGGGCGGTCTTATCGCTAAAAACTTACAAGCTAAGCTAGTATCGTATATAAATTTTGTTAACTTATACTATGAGAAGAAGGCGATGGTGGATAACATCTATACACCGTAACAGAACAAGGCGCGCCTTTTGACTAGTGCACAAAAAACCGAATCCAGCCGGAGAGCAGGCGAGGCGAGGCCGATGTCACGCGCGGGGCCCCGACTACACTCTCGTGCTCGCACTCTCTCGTCTAACCTCGACGAGAGTGAAGAGCTAGCATGAGAGAAGCTAGTATCATCAACTCACTTGAAAGTTGTCCTTGGCGCGGCGCTGTATCTGCCGCTGATGCTGGTCGTACACGCGCTGCTGCTGCTCGTCCGAGAGCGCCTCGTAGCACTCGCGCCCCATGAGCAGCACGCGCACTTCCGACAACTGCTTGCCCGGCGTCACGTAGCCGGTCTCTTCTAGCAGACGCTTGAATTGCTGGCACCATCTGAAAGTTGAGGTTCTGTTAGATTCAAGTAGGGGGAGGTTTGGATCTGCTAAGTTACTACATATTCAAGCCAGACTAATTTGATGGCACGTGTCGAGGGTTCGACTTTCACACGGAACAATTGTGCCAGTTCTGGGTATCTTTATGTACATGTAAGTTTTCTTGATTGTGTTTAACACTCACGGTGCACGAATTATTTCTAGTGTGGGCCATTGTTTTTTTTTTAATGAGTACCTAGGATCCCAGAATCTTTTCTAAAAAAAAAAGGAGAGTTTATGAGAACAAGCTCCCTCAAAAAAACGTAACTCACTCATAATTCCTATGTTCCTCCTGCGCTTCATGTAAGAAGGTCTTGAAGACGCCAGCTGCCTCGTTGGACTCGAGTATTTCGTAAGGAATCTTCTGCGACTGACCCAGGGTCTGCAAATAAGACTACAAGTTAAATAACGGATAGTCATCATTCTTTTGACATTCTATAATTTGTTTGCGGTCGGCGCCAAATGTCATTTCGTCTTTTTCAATTCAAAAACTACCGAATCTATCTTCATGCAGCTTTTACGAATAGTTAGAGTGGTTTATGGGGAAGGATTAGATGATTATAATACATGCTTATTATAGTAGAGAAATGATGAGAATTTGAAAGATTTCTAACAACTGTGTAAAGCTTGGATATTTTCTAAACTATAACAACGTGAAACCAAAATTGGAAAAGAATGAGACAGAAGATGAACACTACATTTTGTGTTTTCGATTCACCCGAGCTTCACTAGTATGGCCAAGAACGATCTGGAGTGACTGACGATCTCACAGTAACTCAAAGAGTTATCGTATTATTTTGCCGTATATTCGGTGCTCAGCTAAGTTACACGTGCTCCTCTTCAATACACTATCACACTAATCCACACACTCATTCACACTCTTCTATCACACTGTCTTTTTATCAGGTGAGATAGTGGTCAAGCGCGAGTCTATCAAAAGTAAAAAAAAAAATAAAGGCGAAAGTTTTTAATTGTGTGTTTGTTACTTCTTCACGATCGAACAGCTGAACGGATTACAGAACTTGGTACACGTGGAGACCATGTCCTGGAGTAGCACATGGGATACTTTTTATCATGGGAGTATGTTCCCTTGGGATAATTTTCTACTATCACGCAGGCGAAAGCGCTGATAGTAGTTAGTGCAGAATAAAGTTTACAATGATTTCTAACAAAAGAACTGGCCCCCTAGCCAAGTTACAACCGTTTCGTTTCGATTCTCTATTCGTCGATCGCCTCGAGCATGCCACGCTTCCAATTCCTTTATACTAACGTCATCTCAACGCTCAGTTACGTGGTCAAAACAAAGGAACAGGAGGCGATCAACGAAAAGAGAATCGAAACGAAACGGTTGTAACTTGACTAGGTGATTATTATGGAAGTACAAAATCGTAAAATAACTGTGTAACAAAATGGTACTTATTTGCAATTTTTTTTTTAAGCATTTGCTTTATTCCTCTTGCAATTTATTTACCTGATATCTGGCTCTCTCGCCGACTCGTAGAGTGGTGTCTATAGCCAGAGGACTGTCCAGATCAGACCCTGACTCGGAGCCTGAGTCCTGATGCCGTCCCTCGCTGAAGTAGACTGAGAAGTCGCGGTGAGTTCGCAGCTGTCGGACTACCATGGGCCAGTCGCTGGAATTAAAAAGGATGTTTAAAAATTATAAAGTATGAATTCGTTTCATAGATCTGTCCCTGAACCTACTACGTAAATGCTTGATTTTTGACCATTACCTATCGATTTTTAGAATCGAAAGAGTTGTGGTAGACAAGTGGTAACGACCCTTTTAGGGTTCCGTACCTCAAAAGGAAAAAACGGAACCCTTATAGTATCACTTTGTTGTCCGTCTGTCAAGACCCTTTATCTCGGGAACGCTTGGAGTTATCTAGTTGAAATTGAAACTATAATATAGTCTGTGAAAAAAATAAAATTTATAGGTTAACAAAAACAAAAAGATACGGCCGTTTATGTCGCAAAAATGATATTTCGACACTCTGGGAATCAAGATTCATACTTTACTTTCCGTTGACCCAGAATCCTGAAAATTTGCATAAAGCAAGGTTTTATAGCACAGGTATAGGAATAAATCTGAAAACAATAAATTGGTTGTTACGTCACTTTTTTTGGGATTCAGAAAAATCTTCGAGACTCAATTCGGGAATTGAACTATTTACTTAGGTAAGTTCGTACGGAACCCTCAGTGCGCGAATCCGAGTCCGTCCCGCACTTACCCAGTTTATTTTTTTACCCTAGAAGGCACTATACTCTCTGTGTTATTTAATTTACATTATCACTACTACTCTCAAAACGGCGAAGGAAAATATTGATATTGATAATAGATAATAAACAACAAATACTACAAACAGAATAAAATAAATTACGCACTTGGCTGAGTTTTTAGTTTTTAGGGTAGACCTCCGGAAAAACGAAGAGTTCATTACTAGACGGATATTAATACAGTATACAATAAACTTTAAAAAAAAAATATAGCGACCAATGGTGACCCAATAGTTAATAGGTTATGAGTGTACAGCGACAGTTCGGTTACGTTGTTCCTATGTGTATACGGGTATTCATAAAGGCGTTCCAAGGGGTAATCGCCTCAAGGAAATGTCAGCAAAAGTAGCGCGTAGGACGAAAGGCGTCGAAAGGCTTCCCCAGTAGGCACTGGGGCCGTGGGTTGTGCGAAAGAAGCCCGTAGCGCTAGAACGAAGGCAAAGAAGGAACATAGGAGTGGGTTTTAGTTAGCAAAAGTCTGACACGACCTCCCGCCCCACTCTAGAGTGAGAGAAATCATTGAATGATTTCACACCTAAAAAAAGGGGTAATCCAATATCGACAGTAACGGGTTACACAAACCCTATAGAAGCTGTAACAACTTACTTCTCCTGCAAGTCCTCAGTGGGTAGCTGCATCCTGGACAGAACTTGCGGTAACTTCGCCAGTTGCTTCCGAAGCTTCTTGGCTGCGCGTTCTTCCTTCAGTCTTCGGATGTGACGACGGTATACCACCTTTAAAAAATGGGTTAAATTAGCAGAAATATAGATTATTTTGCTCAGCTCTAGGTTTTGTTATTTATGAGGTTTTAAACTAAAAAAAAATTATATATTGAAAATGTTGGCTGTTTAAACTGACAAAAATGAATAGAGAATGTATTAATTAAACAATAAGTGGCCAGTCCAGATGGACTCCCCGATGATGGTGGAAAATAACTTTATGACTGCATGCAGCCGTATCCAGCGAGCCAGCATCGGGGAGTCCCACCGGTCCACCAGCGCGCGCAGGATGCTGTTGGGTGTGTCGCGCGTACGGCTCATGATAGAAGCGCACCGTTTGCGCATGATGGCTGCGAAGCCTTCTGTGTGGGTCGCCGCGAACATCGTGGAGACGTTACAGTGGCGTGGCAGTCCCATCAGCATCCAGAACGCGTTATTGTATTGATATTTTCTCCCGCTAGCTTTATAAATCGAGCAGAAGTTTACATTTTAATGGCGAACAAGACAAGTGGAACCGCGTCCCATAAACCACTGCAAAGCGTAGGCGTTGCAACAACTGTCCGCGGAAAAACTAAATTAATGAAAAAAAAATTACATGTATAAAGTGTTATTTATCCTATTTGCAAAATGTTGCGCACAGCACGCGGTTCGCGTTTAGGTGGAGTTTGCTAAGTGAAAAACCGATATAAAGTTCTGTTTCGAGAACCTTTTACATAGGATCGCGCGCGGCCTTTCTCGAGACGACTGTCTAATTTCAGGTATTGTACTTGCACCAGGCTTATGCGCTGTCTCTTTCTAATCTTTCTACGCCGTGGTAAGGCATCTATTACACGATAAGTTTTGCTGTCAGTTTTACCACAGTAAATTTTTTGATTCGACGAAAAACCTACCGTCTAATGCGATGATGAAAACCTAATGGCGATAAAATGCCATCATTCAAACATCATTCATGATTGATGGAATTGATTGACGCCTGCATGACCGTGTAATGGACTCCTAAGGCTTGTGAATTGACGTACAAGATTCTCGATATCATTTATTTTTCATTATAAAACACACAGTGCAATTTTTTTTCTACATATGTAACACAAAATAAATATCATTTATAATCTTAGAAATCTGATTAGTACTTCCACTTTGTACAAATAATATGTAAAGCGTATCCTGAATTATACCCGAGTAAATACAAATACAAATACAAAATACAAAAATACAAAAATTGTTTATTCAGATTGTTCAGAAACCAAAATATTTGTAACAATAGATTGTGATTGGAGCCTCCTTTTAGGTAAATAATACCTGTATTAGGAGACACCGCTCTTCCATAACTTAGCAATATTACAATAGTTTTTGGTTATTACAATTTACAGTTATGTATTACCTATATTAATATTATATAAATCTATTTGTATATGTGTGTGGGGTGCGCGTGTTTGTGTTTGGTGTGCGCGTGTGTGTATGACAATATAATCAGCCTTTTAATGTTCCCACTGCTGGGAGTCAGGCTTCCTCTCTAGTAGAGGAAATGGGCCGTAATCCACCACGCGGACCCAGTGCGAGTTGGTGAATGTCACATGTCTTCGAATTTTTGGTTCTAGGACATGCCAGTTTCCTCACGATGTTTTCCTTCATTGTTTTGAGAGCATTGGTGACGAAGTAAATTACACAAAGTAATACGCGTGGCTGGGTTTGATTCCGCGACCTACAACTCGTAAGTCTTGACTGGCCTGTTGGTCTAGTGGTTAGTGGCCCTGACTGCTATGCTGGAGGTCGTGGGTTCGATTCCCACCCAGGACAAATATTTGTGTGATGAGCACAATCATTTGTTCTGTGTCTGGGTGTAATTTATCTATAATATGTATGTATTTAGAAATATATAAGTATGTTTATCAGTTGTCTAGTACTCATAACACAAGCTCTGCTTAGCTTGAGACTAGACGGCGTTGTGTGATGGTTGTGGAATATTATATTATTATTATTATTAAGTCGGGACCATTACCACTCGGCCACCGCTGCTCTCACTTAACACTATCCCGGCTTCTAAGCCGCCACAAATATGTATATTAAAAAAAAAACATTTTACAAACATACAGTACATAATTATGTTACTGTTTAAATTAGACGATGACTTACTTGTGTCCCATCATTTCCAAACTGCTGCACAAACTTAATCCATTCCGGGTAATGACATAACCTTTTGCTAGCTGCCGACCACATCTCTCTGCAAAGAACATAATTATTTAATCGGCTGCAATAAAAGATTTTATATGAACACTTGATCTATCTCACGAAAGCCTTAAGGTAGAACTATATTGGGCATACGTGGGCCACGTACGCCGATCTGGGCGCGTCGGTTTCTATACATTTTATATAGCAACTAGACTTGTAGAGCTACATTAAGGTAGCAGTCGCAGGTTACGGATGCAGGCTGCGAATGTAGGAAGCACACGCATGACACGTTGCCTGCATCCGCAGCCGGGAGTGATTCCGATTTAACTTACTTATGATCTTGGACATGCATCCTGATGAGCTGGGTGAAGGCTTCAGTGACGAAGTCTAGCGTCTCTCTTCTTATTCGTAAAGCCTCTGCATAGTTAGCCACCTGAGAAAAAAAAACATTCATTATTATACAAATTACTAAAACATTGTTAGTTTAAAGGAAAATCATCTTATGACATCCCCCGCTCTTGGGCGGGACGGGAGATAGTGTCAGCTTGCCACTCCTCCTCGCTCCGGACCATGGCCTGTACCAAGGCCAAGCGCGAGAGATCGCCGCCGCCGATCCACGAGGACACGGCGTTGCTCTGTCCAAGCGGGGCACACTTCTACCGTGTGCTCCACTATGTCCTCCGGGCGGTCCACACAGTGGCGACATCCGGGCGTCGCTTCCGCACGAATCCGGTGCAGGAACTTCCCGAACTTACCGTGTCCGGTAAGGACCTGCGTCATGCGGAAGGTAATGACGCCGTGTTGCCTTTTACAGCCACTCCTCAAAGAGGGGACTTACCGCCATAATTACGGCGTGCCCAGCACTGGGTTGCGATAGTCGCTGTCGCCATTCCGCCATGAGATCCCGCCGGAACTCTTTCCGCCATGCCATGACTTGTCGCGGCAGTGGAGTTTCGCCCCGGCGTTGCATCTCCACGCGCAGATCGTGCATGCGTGCAAGGGCTTTTGCCGCCAGATCCCATGGTGGCTGGCCAGCAAGGAGGTCCGCCGCTTCGCGGGAAACCGTGCGGTATCCCCGCACCATCCGTATGGCCATGACCCTCTGGCACGCGTTCAGCTGGGCCGCCGGTCGCTTTCGCAGGGACGGCGCCCACACCGGCGCCCCATAATGGGTCATGGACCGGACGATGCCTGCGTAGAGCCTCCATCATAGTATAGGTGCGATTTGATTTTATTTTATTTTATTGTTTTAAATTTTAAGAAAGTTTACCGACTATTAACATTATAATAACAATAATAAATAACTATATTGCTAATTACAAGCTTACAGAGATAATTACAAAATTATTACTTCCAGTACAATTTTACTTTGTCAAAGTTGGTACAATTCAGACAAAATATGGTCCAAGTGCAAGAAGGTGCCTCTTGTATAAAAAATGCTTTTGCTAAGAGCTTTTTTACTGTGCTTTCAGTGGTGCGATTTTTGTTTGTCAAAACTCTGACTGGCTCTCAGAAAGTATACATTACACCTCATTAATAATAAATATAACCTAATAAAATAATTAGTGTCTGCACAGAGTAAACGCTAAAGAGTTCCATAAGGGTGTTTTTAATATCGTGCGGATTTCATCACGCATGCGGGATTGCACCTAATGCAGACAATTTCAAAATGCAAAAAAACACGTCACGCGTGCGTATTCTACGCATTGGAAAAAATACTTGTATGAATTGGACATTTGCGGAGGGTTACGCGTGCGGGGCAATCCCGCATGCGTGATCAAAATCGCACGATATTAGGAACACCCTAACGCAGCCCCATTCGATAGGTGCGTATCAATCTTTGCTTTGCTTATTTTAATATTGATGATTATGTTAGCAAATTTTTTATATTTCTTATTTTGATTTAACAGGATAATTGCATTGAATTCTTTAATAACTAAATAATAATAAATAAATAAATAAACGTTTTACGTAAGCATAGTTGAGATGTAACAGCTTTGTTTAGGTATTTATGCTGACAAGAGGTGGGACTAAAATTCTGTTTACATTGTACTTGAATAGCCCCCCTACGAACACATGAAGAAATCACTGTTAGGTCATTCTTAACCTTTTTAATTGTTCAACAATTGTTTCTCTGTTTTAATTGATGAGAGTTGAGACACATTATGACATCATAGAAAGTTTTAACACGTTATGCATACTTTCACTCTTAAGCTCCAAATTGTATAAAACAAACTTTCTATGCATATGTAATTATAAATTCTCAATACACAATATATTTACCAAATTATTTTTGTCGCTATCACCAAGTACATCTTTACATAGTATGTAACAAAGTTGTTTTTCGCGTCTGTCTGTTTATCCTCCTAAAATATCGAAGAGGAGCCAACTGCATCCCATCATCATCACTATTTCAGCAGAAAGACGTCCACTGTTTTACATAGGCCTTCCCCAAATGTCGCCACAACGACCGATCGTGTGCGTCTCGCATCCACCGCATTCCCGCGACTCTCACCAGGTCGTCGGTCCACCTTGTGGGAGACCGCGCCAACGCTGCGTTTTCCGGTGCGCGGTCACCACTCTAGAACCTTTCGACCCCATCGACCATCCGTTCTACGAGCAATGTGCCCTGCCCACTGCCACTTAAGTTTGGCTATGTCGGCGACCTTGGTGCCGCATCCCATTCCCTCTCAATTCGGACAATGGCCGGAACCAGGGCCCGGCACTCACGTCGTCGCCGCCTCACGCCTCCACGAGGACACGGCGGTGCTCCGCCCAAGCGGTGTACACCTCTACCGAGTCCTCTGGGCGGTCTGAACCCGGAATCATTAAATAACTATGAACATAAAGTAAACAAAACCATATTTTTCCCTCCTACCTTAATCCTAGCCTTAGACTTGTCAATCATCTGGGCCAACAAGAAGAACGCGTGATCCACATTCACGTTGTCATGACTGGACGTCTCCACTATTGGGATGCTGCCTTTGAACTCCTTCCGTTGAACCAGTCTCTCTGCCTCCCGGACTCCTTGTTCGGAAGCCTCATCGTTCTTCGAAGTCACCAGAACCACCGGCTTCTTTAGCTTCAAGATGTTTTGGAGAATCGCGGCTAGGACTTCGTTCTAAAAATGAAACAAAGCTTGATTAATGGCCTTGCTGTATTATAACATACTAGCTTCTGCCAGCGGCTTCGCCCGAGTAAAAGCAGGGTCCTCTATACAAACTTTGGACACCTGTTTCATTCCTTTAAGGGCTCAATTTGGGAATATCCTCTCTTAGTGCTCGCCTAAATCATAAAAAGAAACCTTGTGCAAAATTTCACACTCCTAGTCCCAATAGTTTTGGATGTGCGTTGATACGTCAGTCAGTCAATTTCTCCTTTTATTTAATTAGATAGCTAGATAGACAGTATCTTCTAGATGTTTTAATATATCTACAAGATACTGTCTATCTAGCTATCCACTACTGTATTAAAACTACTACATAGTGAATATCTGAATAATATGTCTATGGGCCTTACCTTGACGTGTTAAAATGTCAAGCGTGTGAGCAAGAGTGATGGAGCTAAACACCCTATGTAGCTCCATCCCTTTAACAGTTCAGTTTAGGTCGTAAAATGGATCGCATTAAGAGCAGTAGCAGTAGTAGCGCTTTTGGACCTGTTCGGTGCCGCCGTGGGACACACACAATGTTGATACTATTTTTTTTAATAAATTTCTAAATTCTGTGTATATGTTTGCTAAATAAATGTATTTTCTTTCTTACTTAGGTACATCTATTTTCTGGTTACTTAACAAACTCACCTGCTTCTCCCAAGTCCGTCCCGGCACAAGACTGACGTCATAGACACACAGGAACCCGTCCACCGACAGCTTCCCATCCGGCATCAGTCTCTGCTCATACTCCTTCTCTATGCCCAGCTGGTTCTTACACACGTACATGAGCTTCTCAGCTGATTGAAGCTTTGTGGCCACACATCTCTTTACGTAGGCTTCGGTTTTGCCGACTGTAACAAAAAGATTAATATCAATTAAAAAAAAAATTAAAAATTGGGTATTTTCAATGGTAGGTATTATCCCTTATTAGGCATGCAATTAACTGTTTTCCGCACTAGTGCGGAAAAATGCGCGAGCTCGCTCCCGCCATAATTTATTATATTCATCGTATCAGGTTGGGTGCTATGCGACTCCCACGAGTCGCGTGTCAACTCCCAATTATTTATTTCTTCCTAAGTGTATTGAAAAACGTCGTTTTTACAGGTGGAAATTACACTCCGCTCCATAACACTCTCGCCTACGGCTCGTGTGAATTTCGCCTAGGTCACATTGACAAAGTTTCTCCACTTGTAACAAAATGTACTATTGTTAAATTATCTGGAGATAAGTTTAATAATGTTGCCAGGACCATCGGGAAGCAACTTTTCACAACTAAATCAAAATACTGACAAAGAAGAGATGCAGTGTGTCCATGAGCAAACGTCTCGCATAAAATTTAAATTTAATTACAATTAATATAATATCGTTAGATATGAACGGAAAAGGGGCTCCGTGACGGCATAACGGTTGACAGGACAGAATGGCAAAAAAAGTGTTGTTCCGACCATAAGAAAGGGCCAGCGCACACCACGTTTTTTAAACCGACGGTACGCACGCGAGTCAGATGCAGCCGTCGACGCATGTTTCTCGCGTTTAAAAAACGCGGTGTTCAACAGGCCTAATATGGGACAAGGGCAGAAAGATGATGAGATATGAATAAAAGGTTTTTCTTCAAATTTTCAAATAGTGCACAAACTAAAGTTTTATAACAGCTGTAGCTTTGACCAAATAAAAATAAAATTCCAGAAACTAGTATTTTAATATAGAAGATCAAGTATGTATATTATGTTTCTATTTATTTCCGCATTATTCTTGTATTACATACCTGTAGCTTCCTACAGACTCAATTTGCTAGTTAACAAAACAAAACTGAGAATTTAAATACAAAATTCACACGTTACTAAAATTACTGCAAGAGGATCAAATTACATAAAAATTACGTAATCAAAATCACAGGTTCACGGATGCATCGCGAATTTGACATTCAACGAAGCTCGAATTTCTCATGAATAAATAATTTACAATAGTGCCTCACACCGGTACATTGGCAATAACTACTGGCGATAGAATATAGATAAGATGATGGCAGTACTTCCCGAACGAGAACCTTCATTAAGAGAGCTCGACTAATCTAATCAGCCCGTTGTGTCCCTCTGGTGGGCAAAGATCTCATTGTCCCTTTTCTCCATCTGTCTGATCTGTCTTCGGCCATTGCGGGCCAGTTCCTCCGGTAAGAGTCAAGTTCATCTCTCCACCTTCGTCTGGGACCCAATAAGAGCACGACAACTTAGAGCCTGGCTACATTACCACGGTGCATTCATCTTTTGAGGATTTCTTGTATTTTTTTTGTCACAAACAAATAAAATAAAACATGTCGTCCTCGACACTAAGTTCCACACACACACAGTGTGTTAAGTCGACACTAACCTTTAAACGGCTGGAAGCAGGCGTCGTCCACAAACTCCGTCTGCTCCACAATCTCGAATCTGTATTCCTGGTCATCGTTCTCCTTCTGCACGCTGCCCCAATACAGAAAGTGGTCGTTATTCACCACGCGCCCGCTGAAGTCCGACTGTGGAAAGAATAATTTTAGGTAAGTTTTATCAGGACTCATGGCTGAGTAATAAAAGGGTAATCGGCCGAAGGTTGAGTTACGCTTGCTGAAGTCGTGAATAGATCCTCCGCTGCTGTTACTCGTCCGTGCCAAGGTAATCACGTAAATTTGTTGGGCCAGGCTATTGTTTGTGGTGGCGCGTAGTGTTCCACGCGTGCCACTCTTAGATGTATAGGAGAGCCACTCTCCAATATGGGACGACACCCACGAGGATCGGGTCACCACTAGTCCAGGGCAGCAGAAGTCAAACTGCACTCGCAGCCTCCGACCCAAATGTACGAGGGAACACGTGGTTTTAGTCAGTAAGAGTCTGACAGACTTGGACAGACATGCGGATTTCCACCCCGAAAAAAGGAGTAGGCGTCGGGAGTCACCGAAGGCGCGGTTTGCGGACGACGTGCAATGGACAGTTCGCTATCGGACCATCCCGTGAGGACCAAGCCCGAATCTTTCTGTTCCTTTATTCTCATAGTTCCATGAACGGCAATCCGACACTATAGGGAAAAGATCAGGCACAGAACCAACGGCTTTATATGGTTTTCGAGGAGAAAGAAAAGGCTAAGCAGATGATGAGAGCATTTACAAATATCCCGCACTTTAAAACTCCAGTCATCATATCGTTTGCATAATATGACAAAAATTTGCCAATGCTTATCTAACATTGTGCTAGAACCCTATAACGTCAATCGATAATATTTCAAACGAAAGACAGCTTTTACTACCGATCACAGATACGATAAGAGTCCCAATAACCGGAATGATTTATTCCAATAAAATACCTAATACTAAAACTAGACACAGATAGCTAGATTGCTATCTAGCTGCGTCCTTGAAACAAACAAGTAATAAAAACTACGAGAGCCTCATTGCAAAGCCACGAGAAGAAACGAATAACTTAGTGAATAACGGAGAAGCCATAAGTGTAGAGGTTTTATTTATTTAGGTCTACGTAAACATTGCATGTTTTTAGTGCGGTGAAGATCGCGGGATAGCCGTTCGCGCCCATTAGATATTCCACAGAATATGAATAAAGTTATACATGTATATACAAGGTCTCTTTGACATCGACGCACTAACAAATACCATGGATCCAGTACATGGTTCTGAACCCCCAGTGGTAGAATTTTTAATCGTATCTTTTGTTTTCGTTAACTCAGAAGTTTGATTTTTTCACAGTTTCAAGGGACTGCAGACTTAAGTACTTATTTGGTTTTAATTTCAACTCGATACCTCCACACGTTCCCGAGATAAAGGGTCTTAACAGACAGACGAACCACAAGGTGATCGATCCTACAAGAGTTGACTGAGATTTTTTCTATTGCGGTACGGAACCCTAAAAAAAATTCTATGGAAAAGAATGTGCCAGAAACTCCATGGACACTTCATTCAGTTACTTGACACTTCGCGAACACAATAATATGTTCAGCAATGGACGTCTTCCGTCTACTCTGAATTGCGGACGTTAAGATCTTTGTCATAATTTGTAATGACTTTCTTTAGTCACACTTCCAACGTCAATTTATGAATTATTTAATGTCACTAATAATGATACAGCAGAGAAAACTTCACCAATGTGTAATTTTTTTTTTGAAGATGGAAATCATTTAACGACTTCTCACACGCTCTAGAGTGGAGCGAGAGAGCCTGTCAGAAATTTACTGAGTAAAACCACACCTATGTTCTTTCAGTTGCCTTTTACATTCTACAACCACGGGTTACCTTTTTAGAAGTCATCTCATGACCCTAGTATGCATCGGCCATGCTGGGCCCCTACTACAGTTTTGCTGAGACCTCTTTGAGACGCGCGTGGAACACGACGTGCCGTCAACAACTCGGGCGCGGTCTGGACGGTTGCCAGAAGGCCGAACGGCGAGCTACCCATTGCTCGCTGTACGCAAGCTTGCTCATTTATATCAGATAGAATGTAGATTAAGAGAAATCAAACTTCTACAGCTCTGGATGGACCGAGAGGGAGTGGCAAACTATTACTGACTAAAACCCACGGCCACGTATGTTCCTTCAGTTGCCCTTTGCGTCCCAGGGCTATGTATGTAACTCTGTCAAACGATCCCGCAGCCCTAACAGGAAGCATAAGTTAGTCTTTGTACTATGTTTCTTAGTAATGCATATAGTTTTAATAAAGATTATGTTTTTATAAGACTGGCCTGTTGGTCTAGTGGATAGTGGCTCTGACTGCTATGCCGGAGGTCGTGGGTTTGATACCCACCCGGGACAAATGTTTGTGTGATGAGCAGGATCATTTGTTCTGTGTCTGGGTGTAATTATGTATGTATTTAGAAATTATATATAAGTATTTTTATCAGTTGTCTAGTACTCATAACACAAGCTCTGCTTATCTTGGGACTAGACGACGTTGTGTGATAGTTATGGAACATTATTATATATAAACTAGCTACTGCCACCGGCTTTGCTTGCAGTAGAAAATTATCCCAAGCGAACATAATCCTGGGATAAAAAGCATCCCATTTTATATTCCAGGACATAGTCTACACGTGCACTAACTTACATTGAAATTCGTTCAACCGTTCGACCGTAAAGAAGTAACAAATATACACACACACACACTGTCGCATTTATAATATTAGTGTGGCAAATAAAGCTAACATCACATAGGGATATTTGCCTTCATGCATGGTGTAAGTGATATCAAACGACTGTTTTTATTATCACGACAAATGGCGCTGGAATGTGGTCGAAATTAATTTACGAGTATCGCGTCCGTAGTTAAGGCGTATAGTCCCTTGAACATCTGCTTGAAGTTAAATGCACACATACTCGTACTGCCGCCTGCGCCCGCATAGAGCCTCGCTGACCTTTAAAACCATTTTGTTTACGTAATTATATATAGGGTGACTGGTAATTAGTGTACGATACTTAAACACGTGATTGTGCTTCGTGTGAAGCGAAAAATATCAGCTGTTCAGTATATTAAGCAAACATAAATGTACTGAACAACTGATATTTTTTTCGCGATTTCGGCTTTGCTCCCATAATAAAAATTGTTTGTTATCATGGGCACAATCACGTGTTTAAGTATCGTACACTAATTATCAGTCACCCTATATAATACATTACGTACTTTCTGAAGAACACTTAACCAGCAATTTATTTGTGTAAACATATTTCTAAAGATCAAAGTCGTTTGAAAGGAATAGGGAAAACAAGCGAAAATTTATTTTTGGCAAAAGTATTATTGTTGTACAAAATCTGTAAAAAAAAACCTATATTTTTTTCAGACTTATTAACCTAGCCGTTATTGAGGGCTTCAGAAGTTCACTGTTTTATGGCACTGCTCGGGAGCTAGGCCCTTAATTTTCTTTTTGATGGACAAAGGATACTACTATAGAACCAAATACTGGGAATCGTCTACAAGTTTTCCAGAACCAAATACTGAAAAACGTTTACAAGTTTTAAAGTCAGTAAGACCGTGTTTACCGATATAATTGGCCACGCTGCTAACATACTCTTTGTATAATGGCTATTTTTAAAACGCCCGTTTTTTTACAATTTTCCAATTGACTGAGTTCGTGTCATCGTGCATTGGAGTGTCCAGTTTCAGTGCGTAGGGGTCGGTATAACCCCACGCAAGGGCAGAATATTTGTAAGGGGACAGGTATTTGTTTGGTTTAATAGGTAATTGTATCGTTTGTTTGTTTTAGGCTTCTTCAAAAGATGGACATTGCTATTTTGAAGGTATATACGTTTTTTTTCTATTATTATTATTAATAGGCTCGCGTTTGACCACTATATCGCCTGATGGTAAGCGATTATTTATTTTTTTTAGGTGGGAAATCATCCAATGTCTTCTTCCACTCTTGGGCGGAGCTAGAGGGCGTGTCTGACTTTTACTGACTAAAACCGACTCCTTTGTTCCTTCTTTGTCTCGCGTTCCAAAGCCCCGAGTTGCAAACCTAGAAATAACCTATTCACTCTTGACTTAAAGACCCCTAGTTTGTGGCTATCAGAAAAAACAGACTCGAGAATACCACTCCTTAGCTGTACCTACGTACAATGAACGTATTCCCAAGAACTTTTCTGCGTATGGGCGGGATGTCCACCATACATATACCAGTTGCGCCGTCGTCTCTATTTATATTACGACTATTACGAGTGATGATCAAAAGAGTGTGACGACACCTACTTTGGTTTGATTTCGTAAGAGCAATCAGCACGCTATGATCTGTTATTACCAGGCTAATACTTTTAACACGTCATGAGCTATTCTCGTACACGAAAACCACCCTTCCTGCTATGAAACAATGACGCCTTCAAGGACATACTGTTACCACAGTCTTCCGGTTAACAAAAACTCGTACAGGCACTAAGCCGCAACGCAGCACGTAACAACAGTAAAAACAGTACCTAAAAGCCAGCCTCCAATTCTTATGAAACTCCGTATTACGCTAACTAAGGTTAAGGTGTTACCATCGACGTAAAGTGTACACTGTACAGTACATCTGAGAAGGTGTCTATCCTGTGAACGTTAGCTCACACTGGGAATTACTCCATTCAAAAACATTTTCGAACCATCCCGCAGTCCTGGCAGGAGTAGTAGCAGCCTTGACTTGACGTATGTCGTGGGATTTTTTTTAAAGTGAAATATCATTCAATGACTTCTCCTGCTCTATTGCGGAGCGCGAGGGCGTTTCAGACTCCAGAACCTCGGGATTCCATTTCAGAAGCCAACCTAAGGCCTCAGTAGGCTTCGGCCCTGCTAGGTCCCTAAGGTTTTGCTAAAATCTCTTTGAGGCGCGCGTGGAACACTACGCGTTGTCGACGCTCGGTCCGGACGGTTACCGGACGGCGAGTTACCCATTGTTCGTCGCCCGCAAGCCCACGCTTACGGTGGCTGGAAATCGGGGTCGGGACTTCAGCGGCTGGGGCGTGAGGAAGTCCGTTCCCTCACGCCTGCGGCTACCTCCTTCGCTAGCATTACTGCTTCGTAGAAGAAGGCGACCGCCTGCCATTCCTCTTCGCTCCGAACGCTGATCGCCCTCACGAGAACACGGTTGTAAGTACGTCGCGGGTTCAAACACAAGCATGCGCTTTCCTTTATGTAATTTATTTCATTACCGTTACTCTCAAAACGATGAAGGAAAACATAGAGAAGAAACTGGCCAATGCTGGTAATGCTGGCAATGCTGGCTTCGAAGATATGTGACAATGCCATCCACCAAACCGTATTGGGCTCGCGTGGTGGATTACGATACATTCCCTCTCCTAGAAACAAGGCCTGAATCCCAATGGGAACATTATAAGGTTCAGTAAGCTACATTATTGTTTACCTGACTTAACACGCATATGTGATCGACGTTGTAGTCATCGGCGTGTGTGCGCACAAATCTGTTGCAAAGACAAGACTTGCCCACGCCGAGCTGCCCTTTCTCCTTCTCAGTACCTGCAAAAGAAGATAAAAGAATTAATACATTTTAAATACAGTACACTTTACAACAGTAATAAAGAAAGCACCGTAGAGGCCGGCCTAGAAAGAGGTAGCGGGATGATATGGACGCGTACCGCGAGGACTGGTTTGGGATGGCGCGGGAGTATAAACTCTGAAAGTACCTGGGGAGGAGCCTTGCCCAGCAGTAGGGCAGTATAAAAGATACAGTATGAGCAGTGCGCAACTATTAACTAGGCCTTGGATCATTCGGTGGCTTAGGAGTCTATCCCTTATACTCCACTGGACGCCGTTTCAGCTCGGGATCAATATATGGGTTGTTATACAATCACCACTTTCTTTTGCCCAACTTCCCGGCAACATAACTGTGTGTATTTTTCGGGACTTGAACGACATTGTGAACCACACGCTTTCGAATATCGCTGATTTTTTTAGCCTCAGCCGAAAGATATCCAAGTACAACAGATGAAGTCTTTCAACTGGATGATGACGATGAATCATTGAGATACCTATACCGTTACTTTTATTTTGACCTGGGAATTATCAAATAAGTCCTCGAACTCAGCGAGTAGCGAGACAGATTGTCAGTCTGACACCAGGTTGACCGCAGAAAAAAAATCTGGCCCAATAAGGCGTCCTCGACCCATCTCTAACACAGTGCTAGTGTGGAGCCGCTGCACAGGACATGCGTCACCTACTATGCTGTCCATTCTGCACAACCACTTTAATTTTTACGAGGTCAATAATAGAGATGTACAGGTTGCCAAATATTGCGCATGTGGCCGCACTGCTACCCGCCGTGCTGTGCACAGTGCACGACCCCTTCTACAAGGTCACTGCTGAAGCACTCAGGGTGTCTAAACTCTTCAAAGTTATGCGACCACTAGACCAGGTCGCTTTAAGCGACGCGACGGCACTGTGCGTAGATGCTCCCAGCTAAAAACTGTAGCAGTTCATACCTGCGGTCAGAAAAAGTTTAACCCGAGTCCATCGATACTAAAAGAAGAAATAGAAGATTTTTACTGATTAAAATGCACCCGGTGTTCCTTCAGTTTGCGTTACAGAGCCATGGTAACTCTTTCCAATTATCCCCAGCCCACCTATATCGCTAGTAAGTGTATTTAACTATTTACACAAACGCCATTACGTCGCTACCGATAATCTCAAACATGTTCAGTTACTTTGAACTTGATAATTGAAACTTGTCACATTGGGCTGTCAATGTTTATCTACCTGGCTTTGATCGGAAGTTGAACGTACTTACTAGTAAATCGGTCAATCGATGATTTAGAGATATGATCTATCATGAAATGTACGTACAGAAAGGTCTTATCGGTAGTCCGTAAGTGATCGATTAAGAATTGAAGTGAGTGCTGGCTGCGAAGTAAATCACACAGTAGGCTGCTTGCTGCAGAATCGTTCGAAATAGTCACCGTGGCCCAGGAACACAAAGGGCAACTGACGGAGTGGAAGTCTCTGCCGGAGTGTTTCGTGATAGCTATGGCAAGCGTGCTCCATTGTGGACCATATCGTCGCTTACCATCAAGTGAGATAGTGGTCAAACGCGAGCCTATCCATAATTAAAAAAATACCGGGCAAGTGCGAGTCGGAATCGCACACTGAGGGTTCAGTACAAAATTACCTATGAAAACAGTTCAATTCCCGCATTGAGTTACGAAGATTTTTCCGAAATTCATAGGGTACTTTCCCGATAGAAAATGATAAGAAGATTAGGGAATCCAATCCCGCACTTTTTTGCGGGATCAGAAATGTGGGAATAGTCATAATTTATAATCCCGCAAGTCTGTGGGATTGATTTTTTTTATAAGAAAATTGGATTTAGACGACCCGACGCGCCGTTTTGATTATTTATTAGACCCAGAACAGCCTCATTAATAAGTGATGTAACTTTACATGGAACTTGACACTGTCTATAGAATTTGTATGGAAAATAATTCTGTTGTTTATTTTGACCATTAAGCTAAACGAATTTCTATTTGTTGTTGTGCGAGTCCTGTATCGCATGTGGAACAACGTAATTAGTCCAGTCAATTTAAACATTCGAGGATACAATAATTCGCACCCAGTTCAAAACACCGTCATAAATGAAATCTAAAAAGTGCTCATCGATTTGACACCTGGAAAAAAATACTCGGGGTCAAAGGTCACAAAAACGAGTTTTTCGCGATTTTCAGCAAAACGGTAAGTTTTATCATAAAATTAGCTCAGACAAAAATTGTAGATCAGATAATAATTATCTACAAAAATGGCTAGATACTTTTTTTCCTAAGAGTCACCGTTTTTGAGATATAATGATTCAAAAAGATGAATGAGGTAATCGTCGGGTATTTTTTTTCCAGATGTCGGATCGATGAAGACTTTTTAGATTTCATTTATGATGGTGTTTTAAATAATCCTACTTACCAATTTTCAGCTGGGTGCAAGTTACTGTAACCTTATCCCTATTTCTGGTCTAATTTGACTGGACTGGATCTGTTTAGGTAGTCTATGACCTGGGATCCCTCCACAAAATCTTTCTAAAAGATGAAACGATTTTTTTTTATCATTCTTGAAAAGCAGCTGATTATTTATACCTACAAACATCATTATATTCAAATGTTAATTAATAATCAATAATAACTCTAGTTAAAAATAATACAATACATTTTTAAATTAATTTGCGTTTAATTAATTTTTAGGGTTCTATATCTCAATCAGTAAAACGGAACCCATATAAGTTCACTTTGTACATCTGTCAAAAAAATAAATATATTTTTTTGTAATTTGGATATCTTCGAGACTTGATTCAGAAATAGAACTATTTACATAGGTGAGTTTATACGAAACCCTTGGTGCGCAGGTCTGTCTCGCTTGACCTTTTATTTTTCATATATTACTACTAGCTTCTGCCAGCCGCTTTGCCCGCGTAAAAAATGTTTCTCTGTACAAACTTTAGAACCCCGTTTCATCCTCTTAGGGGCTGAATTTTGAAAAATCCCTTCTTAGTGCTCGCCTACGTCATAAAAAGAATCCTTGTGCAAAATTTTACGCTCCTAGTCCCAGTAGTTTTGGCTGTGCGTTGATATGTCAGTCAGTCAGTTTCTCCTTTTATATATATAGATTAGAAATATTTAAAAATATCAAACCCCAAATCCCGCTGGAACCACGGGATTGCTCACTTCAATCCCGCATGCCTGCGGGATTGCAATTTTGATGCAGGATTGGATTCCCTAATGATAAACCAACTTTTTAACTCGGTTTACGATTGACCCCATTAAGTGCCAGTTCTTGCGTAAGTTATGAGTGCTGTGACATTTCACGAATATTATGTTAATAAATTATTGCAATGAGTCAATTGACCTAGTAAAACATCAACACTAGTGCCCTTATTTTCCTTAAGGGGCTTCCTTTGAAAATATACGTTTTTCAACTTGTTTCAAGTAAATTCTAAAAGAAAATATATAATTACAATACTTAGATTCATGGTCTTCAATTTTGTACAAATATTTTCCTCATTTATTATTTTACAAAAAAAATAGCTATTTGGGTTTATATTTTATTTACATTGTTCTCGCATATTAGTAGCGACAAGAAAACTTGTTACAGGGATATTTGTAAGTAATACATAACATGACTGAAAAGAGTGTCCATGGAATTTCTTGCACGTTCTTCTCGATAGAGATCTACGCTTTGGAATGTGCAATTAGCATAATTTTTCTGACTGACATTTCAATAGTGCCTGTAAATGGTTTATTTGAAATAAAATACTTTGAATCTCGCAGCCTACTCCTCTGTGTCTCAAAATATGCAGCTAAAGTGACGTTAAAACAACCATCAGCTCAAAGACGCTAGTTTTGACGAACCGAGTGTCCGAGATAATTTTATTTTTATAGTAGATAGGTTTGCGCTTGGCCGCTATCTCACCTGGAAAGCGACGATGTGATCGACGATGGAGCGCGCTTACCTAGAAGTAACCTATACACTCTTGACTTAGAGATTCACGGGTTGTAGCCATCGGGAAATACAGCCTCCGGCAGGGAATTCCACTCCTTAGCTGTACGCACAATGAATGTGTTCCCAAAACGTTTTGCGCGTATATGTTTTGGCCGAAATTGAAAGTCCAGCCGAACCCAACTTTTTTGCCCGAAACCGATCCTTTAGTTAATAATCCCTATTTATGAGCACGATTTTCACTCGAGCGAAGCCGTTGACAAAAATCAAACAACATACCCATTATGCATATGACAAAATTTTATCAACTTTCTCTACAGCAAACAAACAATCTAACACCTACGCTTGATAACAGGAAGTTGTGTAGATAACAACGCCACAATAGACAAACTATTGACGATCACTTGCTCTAACACTCTGAATGGGGGCCTCGTTTGTTCAATCTGATTGTATAGCCATTGATTTCTAAGCTTGATATTTAATGGATTTTAGTTTTCTTGGTCTTTGTTCAGTGATTTATTAACTAGCACAAGAATTTTTTTTTCGAGCATCGAAGGCCCATTGACAAAATAATCTGTATGTTATATTATGTGGTTGTATGTTGTCTACCTACCTATTATATTTTTTTCACTGACCTACTCGTGTCCCTTCAGTTGCCCTTTGCGTTCCAGGGCCGCGGCGACTCATTCAATCAGCACAATACAAAACAATCATGCAGTCCAAACTAGCAAGGAATGAAGCGTCAAGGAAGCTAACAATCATATCTTTGCGTGTGGAATCCAACGCCCAAAGAGATATCCTTATCGGTCAGCGAGCCAATATAGTTCCTCTCAAAGCAAAATCTTAGTTTCAACAGTTCAATAATGTTATAAATAATATGTTGCGTATGGATTCTTAAAATCCGACTTTCGGTACCTCGGTTCGCTTGTCCAAGGGGATGGTGAGGTAGACTGTATGTAACACATCGGATCAACGCAGGATGGGTGAAATGGAGACAGGTCACGGGAACAACTTGTGACCCATTGGTATTTTATTGGATACCCCTTAAATTGAAAGGTAAAATTTACAAATCCGTGATAGGCCCTGTCATACTGTATGGATCAGAATGTTGGGCTGTGAAAAAGATGGGTGAAAAAAGATTGCACGTAGCGAAAATTAGAATGTTGAGATGGATGTGTGGTGTAACGAAAATGGATATAGTGAGAAATGAGTACATTAGAGGAAGTTTGAAAGTGGTACTAGGGTCTGAAAAGTTGAAAGGCAATCGTTTGTCTTGGTATGGTCATGTAAAGAGGAGGAATGAAACGCACGTTACTAAAAAAGTTACGAGTATTCATGTAACGGGTGACAGGACAGAATGGAAGAAAAAAACGTGTTACGTTGCGCCGACCCCAAGTAATATGGGATAAGGGCAGGAAAAAGAAGATGGATTCTTAACAAAAAATATACGGTAAAAAGATAGAATAATGTAAGTAAGTATGTCGGACTGGTGTCCGCAACTTCAAGTTCAAAGCAGCGTATTTTGCGTACGGGTGGGACAGGTGTTATTCGACCTAAGGCGAGTAGCACCTTGGTATTACCGACCATTTTAGAAAGATAGAGTAAGGATATTGTCAAGAGAAAAAGCAGCTCCCTGCCAGGTCTGCGGGCTTGTTTTAAAAGAGTCACCATGGCAGCTGAAGGAAAATGGGTGGATTTTAGTCAGTAAAAGGATGACGCTCAGTCTCACTCGCTTGCGGCGGGAGAAGTTATTTGAGTTTGCATTTCCACCCAAGAAAATACTGGACAAGTGCGAGTCGGACTCGCGCCCTGAGGGTTCCGTACAAATCTACCTATGTAAACAGTTCAATTCCTAAATGGAGTTTCGAATATTTTTCCAAATCGCATTTTTTTTTTGTCGTAACAACAAATTTACTGTTATCAGATTTACTCCTATATCTATCCTATAAGACCTTGGTTTATACAAAATATCAGTATTCTGGGTCAACGGGAAATACCCTATGAATTTAGATTTCCTTGAGAGTGTCGAAATATACGTTTTTTGCGACATAAACGACCGTATCTTTTTTAAATTAACTTAGGATTTTTTTCACAGCATCAAGGGACCGCAGAATTAACTATATGGTTTTAATTTCAACTCGATACCTTTACGCGTTCCCGAGATAAAGGGTCTTGACAGACAGACAGACAGCCGCACGGACAACAAAGTGATCATATAAGGGTTCCGCTTTTCCTTTTGAGGTTCAGAACCCTAAAAACAAAGAAATTTATTCAAACTAGACTTCCTTCTGTATTTGCAGAAACTGTGATCATTTTTCGTTAAGTTTATTAACTTTATCCCATACATTAGGTATCCCGTATTGTCCACAACAACACTTTTTAATATACCATACAATGATTTAAAGTAAACCGCCGAAATAAACTATCAATAAACAGCAACAACTTACGTGATAGATAAGACACTTTTTTGCTTTATCACTAAGCTAAATCCGAAAGTATTTAGGACACAAAAAGGTGTGATTAAAATACAAAACAAACTGGAGAATGAATAAGAAATACGTACCTACTAAAAAAAATGCTTCACTTTAGTTCACATATTTATCATGTTTATTTTGAGCTCAACTAAAATGTCTTGGGTATCTTTCTGCAATATTTGAGTGTTATCATAAAATTTGCTAATTCAGACTAGACGTGGACCATTTCATCATTCATCATTTCAGCCAAAAGACGTCCACGGCTGGACATAGGCCTCCCCCAAGTGTCGCCACAACGAACAGTCCTGTGCGTCTCGTATGCATTGGATTCCCGCTACCCTCACCATGTCATCGGAACACCTTGTGGTAGGCTTTCCAACGCTGCGTCTTCTAGGTTTTTTTTTAGTGTATTAACAAAGTCAACTTGAGAAAAAAGTATCAGACTAGACCAGGGATGGCGAACCTTTATATGAGAACGTGCCACTAAAAATATTTAAAAAAAGAATTAGTAATTGCGTGCCGCCAAAGAATCTTGGCTTAGTGATTTAATGAACAAATATTTAAACTAAATGCTGTTTAATTAGCAGCCCAAAATTCATATATCATAATGTTAACAGTAGTTTGTTTATTCAATTATATGTGTAGTAGAAAAAATTGGTGTGATTACTAGTGTTTCAAACCGCCGCGTGCCATAGGTTCGCCATCCCTGGACTACACTGTCAAGACATATAAACCTACTACATCAAAGCAGGAAGACACTGGAAGCGCTCGATACTTTCGTCAAAAAAGACAAAGCGTTTCTGTCTTTAGTGGACCACTTCGAAGACCCTACCACTTAGGCAAGCTTGATGAAGCTCATGATACGACAAACAAATGGCCCATTGTGTGTTACACAGATTGCCAAGTTACAGAAAAATTAAAAAGAGGCTAAACAGTAACACATGGATATCCAGTAGTCCAAGCACTAGATTGTATCATATTAAAAAAAAAGATTTGGTACAAAATGATGATTTGATGCACTTGCAAGTTCACCGCATTTGTAACCCTGATAAAATATTACCTAACACCGTAATGTACATAACCAGAGATAAGATACTTCCTAATAGCAGATGATGTCATGTTTACATATGATATGCATCAGACAATAACTACTTAAGCAGCATTTATTTCACACATATTGTCATGATAAAGTTAGTGAAGTTTTTAATGTAAATATTGTTGAGATCTACTTCCTGTTGTTTTTATCGGAGATGAGAATTGGGATTTGAAGTATTGATGGTTCATTGATGGCAATATATTGCAGATTCACATATTCAGTACTATTGAAATGAAGGGGGGCTGGTTTATTGGAATGTCTGGATTATTAAAAATTATAAAAAAAAAAAACAGAAAAGTAAAATGCAGGTAGTCACAGTACCGGTCATTGTGGCAATACTTGAGGGAGCCCTTTGTCCAGTAGTGGATATTCTACGGTTGAAGTGATGATGATGTTAGTGGTTCTCAGTCAGTGCACAGAATTTACTCATTGAGTAATGTTACACTCAGTGATTATTACATGTAAGCAGTAACGTTTTAGTAAAACCATGAGGAGTACAGGAGTCACAGTAATGTTTAGACTTTTGGAGCTTAAACATGATTGCTATTTTGTTGTATTATCTGCCTGGCTCTATTAATAATATAGGTGTAAATTTATGTAAATTCATTAAAATATTATATTTGTTTAGAAAACATGAAACTCGGCAAATGAGGTAGGCAGAAAAATAATACAGAACCTGCTATGATCTTTACACTCCTACTCCTACTTACTCTTGTTTGTTTTCTAACATCTGAGCATACACACTACTGGATATGAGTACTATAATGCACCTGAGCACATCAACAAATTCCTTCCACTCTAGGTGAAACATGAGGCAGTATCTGACTTTTACTAGTGAAAACCTACCTTTTTTTTTAGGTGGGGAAATCATCTAATGACAACTGGGATTTGTTCGTCTTGGGCGGAGCGTTAGATAGTGTCAGACTTTTACTGACTAAAAACCCACTCAAGTTCAAGGGCCCCGGGTTTCGCTTTCACACTACCCCTAAACTGAAAACCTACCTGTGTTGCGTAGTTTGAAAGATTCTTACAGCAATTCAACTCACATCTGCAGGGCTAGCTAGCTACGACCGTTTCATTCCGAATCTTTTTCTACAGACCGTAACGCCTCCGATTCCTTTGTTCAGACCACGTGACTTTACATTGAGATGATGTAATTCCCATACATTTGAATTTTTCTACTAGCATTAACAATTGTTGATTAAAGCCCTCTGACTTCAATTTGAGTATACAGTTTTTTATGTTTAATATTGTAACTAATAGAGGTACAGAGAATATTTACTAGATTCCTTTCTAATAAACCTGTTCATTATCAACTGAAAGACAACACAAGATGACAGCACTTACAGGACATCTCAGTAAATATAGATAGATAAGATAAAATTATTGTTCTTCTCCAAGGTTATAATCAGTTTCATGGGTGGTTAGCTACTTTAGGAGCTTTATGTATGTCTGATAAAAACATCAGAACTGATTTTTATGTTACACAATGGCTATTTGGCTTCTTATTTATATACTTTAATTCATTAAACCCCAAGCTGTTTGTCTTTCTATTGTCTCTAATTACGGTACTCAAAAGGTTAAAAGTGGAATTGCAGACCCCAGACCGACTTACAGTTACAATACAATAATGTACATTATATCCATCTCCAAAGCATGTCTCATACATGAGCTGTAATGCTTAGCTTTAGCATGTAATTAACACAGGATAAATATTTTAAAAAATGTACAATGGGTGGTCCTGTTTCAGGGCAATCTCTCACAGACTACCTTTGAATAGACAGACAGGGACAGGACACAACATGGGTATTCTTAGGCCATCTATAGAACACTACAGATGTCCTAAAAATAAGCATCTAACAAGATATTATTTACAGTAGACACATACAATAATCACAGTCCTATGATGATGTAATAATACTTAGATAAACCAAGACTATAGAAAAAAAAAATAAGCTTAATAGATAATTTACCAAAAAGCTAATTAGATTTAGATTCAGTAACTTAATGTGATCAGTTCCTTATATGTCTCTGGGTATGGTATGAGCTATAAAAACACTAATTGATTTTATGCTTCCTGACAAACCTGAGTTATTCATTCAATTACATGATAAAAACAATAGATTGGTAATAACAGGTTAATAAAAAGTAATGATAATTGTCTATGAATAGCACATTAGATATGGCATATCTGCAATAACAATGTAAGTACTGAAGGTCAAGATCATTTTAGTTTTTATAACAGAACAGTCTCCACATTTTAGGACAATTTTGGTGGTATTATGATTGTAATGGTTAAGAAGACTGAATAGTAATGACTAAGTGGCTAAATATAAAAAAGGTTTTATTTTTCTAAAAAAAAAGTAAGCATAGACATTACATAAATTATTAGAAATAAATGTTTTTCTTACCAGAAAGACCGACGACAGAAACTGTGACCAGCTTCCCGCCGGTATTATCCGATTTCTTAGCCATTTTATCAGTTTATCACTCAATTGGTTCACAATATGTTAAAATATTATAATTACTTGATACACACATCACAACACTAAGCAGACTGTTCGCTTATCAACACTGAACTAATTAATATGTACATTTAATATTTTAAAATCACTGAAATTAAACATTTATTTAATTTCGCTAAATTTTGGTGACTTAGCTTTATTAAATGTTACGTTTAAAGAAAGATAATCTCTAGAAATATAGATTTTTGTGTTAAAATAATTGATATGAGTGGGTTTAGTACATCAGACAACAGTAAATAGTTTGCCAATTAGTGAGAAAGGAAGGGAATTGATACCAAAGGCTCGCCAGATGTGCCAAGTCGGATCACACGCCCTATTCCACCCTTCTCGCCAAAATCCCTCAATTACACTTCATTATACATTTTGAACGCAAAATAACGCTAATAAAATAAAATACACTGTCCAATTAAGCTTAAAAAGCGATAATTTATCTTCCCTTCTATTCCCGTGCACTTTGACACATCAATTTTTATTAGCGAGCACGTCGGGGATGATGATGATAACTAAACAAAATATAAATGAATTTATTACATACTTAATTAACTTTACATTAACAATGAATTCTACATTTTCCTACTATATTTTGAGATTATTTTTCGTAAAAAACGCAGTAATTCTTGACACAACTCGCTTTGCTTTGTACTACAGTACTGCCAACATAAAAATATTTTTATTTATTTTTTATTTACGACTGAAAAGAAAGGCTAAAGTCTTTTTACCATACTACTTTGTCTTACTTTAATGACGTCTCTTTGCCATTAGAATACGGATGTAACACATTTTAATGTTTTTGTTATTTTTGGCAAAAAATGCGTTAAGTCAGCCTTCTCGGTAAACTTCACTGTAACTCTACATTAAATTCTCTGCTACATCTCAAATCCACATAATTTATCCAAAGGCCATACTTTAACATGTTATAACGTCAGGTGTGCGAGTGAGAAAGAGGAATAGAACTTTTCCAACCTATATAGCTCCATCCCTTTAAAGTTCAGTTTAGGTCGTCAAATAGATCAAGTTAAGAGCTCATGATAGGGCCGAAAGTGAGAAAGTTAATCAGTTTGGCACAGCCCCATAATTAAAATATCATAATCGTGAGCTGGCATCAGATTTTTTCTGTATAATAAAGCACGCAACACGGGCCAGAGAAAAATGTATTTGTATTAGTGTAGTCATAACGTAACATTTAATTTAAAAAACTTTGTTAAATATTTAATAAAATATATTTAAGTTTAGTAAACAGCCAAAGCTAGAAGAGCGGAGTCTCTTAACCCAGGCATCATCATGCTTAGAAAGTGGCTCTAATCATAGATAGTTACTAATAAAACATTTTGTATTTTTTATTTTTGTTTTTGCATCTAAAGGATAAAACGAATACCATAGGTATGTACGTTGGGTTGGTTTTGTTGTTTATTTTTAAAAGTAACCATTTTTAGAAACGTTTACAAGTATTTCATTTATGCAAACAAGAATGATTAAAATTGGTCCAGACGAACAATTAAGGAGGAAATACGGCTTCGTACAAAAACTGTCGAAATACGAAACTGTTGTTAGGCCTGCATTCACAACAGAGGCCAACAATTTGAGCAGGATTTGTAAAAAAAATTTTGAAATGTGGAAATAAATGTTAAACGTGCAATTTTTTTTTTTTTAAGTAAACCCACGATGAGAGAGATACGAGATTTTACTGAGTGAGATAACATTTTTAATAGGTTTTTCAGGTATCATTTAAGCAAAAATATTTTTTAAATCATAATTATGAATATATATATATTTTAATTGATATAAACCAGTGCTTGACTGCGATCCCACCTGATGGTAAGCAGTGATGCAATCATTGATGGTGAGTCGCACTAGTTTATTAAGAGCCTATTCACTCTAGCCTTGAAGACACCTAAATTATAGTTGGACGGGAAGACCAAGTCTATTAGTCTTATGTGACTCGATTCACAATTCTAGCGAATTCACTAAGTTGTAAAAAGATTTTTATGGCATGTGGCACATCACTAGCAAGAGGATAAACTAGAGAATTTTTGAGGAAGTTGGAAGAATCCGGTCGAGCGGTGGCTTTTATTTTTTTATTTTTTTATCGTCAAGTAAATAGCTGTAAATAGCCCAAAATTTGCAAGTAAATTTAAAAAAAAAACTAAATATCTAATGTCACTAATTTTAAATTTAAAGTACTCTAATACAATACACATCTAAATAAAATTAAAATTCAGAGTCTACGCCTTATACATTTTTATAAATTTGTATTTGAATGAAAACTTTGGGCCTTATTTTCATGAAACAATAAAAAGTCGATGAAAAAAATCCACAGGGCATAAGAAGTGTTTAGGGTTCTGAAAGAATAGCAGATGACCCCTCCCGTCGATCATTTCAATTTGGCACACGATGCACCAAACACTCTATATATTTCAATTAATTTATTTTGATCCTCTATTATTTGGGCTCGTGATAAACTCGATAATCATTTGAAAATTTTTTACTGCTTGTTCGAGACTGTGTTCTACAACTGTGAGATCTGTGTCATCAGCAAAAGTCCTAACGGTATACCACCCTGGTTCTCTCAATATTGCAAGTGTATATTAAGTGCATTATTAGACCTAATACACTTACTTGTGGACACGGTACTTAGACCAGATTTGATTTGTTCCAGTTCTGAAGTAAACATCTGTTTCTCTTATTCTTAAGACTACAGAATATTCAAATTATCAAACGGTTGCGAGCGTGCTCCACTTCTAAGAAAACAGTAGAACATACCATTTTGTTTTCAAGGACGTTTTCTTGTATCTTTATGATCATATGCACTGAAGTGGCGATCAGACGGTGTCACCAAGGTCACCTCCAAACCAAGGTCACCTTGGTTGGAACGCTAGTTTGCAACCGTCTGGTCACCCCTTTAATCTATATTTGAATATTTTATTTCACTGATTCCGGGGTTGTCTATCAAGGAGTTGACATTTAGCACTGCTCTCAACCTCGATTTTTGGGCATTACTATGGATCCTGGTCCCTGACATTGAAGTCTCACTGCCTAAAAACAAAACAAAAAGTCGGGACTAGAAATAATATTCTTCGCTGCCTTACATCCAGCACCTGGGGAGCATCACCACAAGTTCTTCGCACTTCAGGCCTATGTCTTTCTTTTTCGGCAGGAGAGTTTGCATGCCCAGTGTGACATCGTTGCGCCCACGCTAGAGAAGCTGGAAAAGCTGGACAAAGCGCTGAACGATACCCGTCGCATCGTAACGGGATGCTTAAAACCTACCCCTCTTGCAATGTTGTACCCTTTAGCAAGTACAGCTCCTCCAGAAGTTCGCCGCGAGATAGTCAGCCGCATCTAGAGGAGTAAACAGGAACGGGACGGCCGTCACCCCCTGCATAAACATCAACTTATGCCTGCACGTCTAAAAAGTCATAAAAGTTTTATGTGATTTACGACTTCCTCAAAAGACAGTGCAGAGGGCGAGAGATGAGCGTTGTGGAAGCAGAAGCACCCAACTCCTACACCTTTCATCACCCCGTCAGAACATCTCCCCCCTGGACGCGAAATGCAGTGGTCAATCTGGAAATCTCTTAACCGACTGCGGACCCAAGTTGGTCACTGTAAAAACAATTTGGCCAAATAGGGCATCCTCGACCCATCTCTAACACAGTGCCAGTGTGAAGCCGCTGCACAGGACATACCTCACTTGCTATGCTGTCCATCCCGCACAACCACCTGCAGTTTTCAGGATCTATACAAGGGCAATAACAGAGCCGTAAAGGTTGTCAAATACGGGTCAGAAAAAAATTAGTTAGAGACTTAGAGTACATCGACACGAAAAGAAGAAGAAGACAGTCAAAATTTCAAATAGTGTATAAGCTGCTTTATTTATTGTGCAAATTGTACATGAGGTGTACCTTTGGGGTTGCAGTGTTACGAAAATAATTTATTAGTTAATTTTAGCGTTGCAACACTAAATTTGACAGTACAATTACGAAAACACAAGCGCATAAATGTCTCCCCGCGATATTTTCGTAAGAAATGACTTCTACAAATGATGGAAAAGACGTGAAAAGTAATCAAACAAGTGGCCCAAAAGGCAAAACATATTACATTGAACTTTATAAGGTAAGTTTTATTCTTATAATCATCAAGATTACCATACATAACGCGACGCCGTTGTGCTGGTAAAGTTCTCTGTGGCCGCCATATTTGTCTTCTGTAAACTCTTGTTTTCGTATATTTCGGTGATCTGTTCACTATTTCCGATAAAATACACGATTTATTTCGAGACTAATATGTTTAAAACAATAATTAGGTCATAAAAAGTTTATGGAATGTTTAAGTTCCATAGATGCTGCAAGGGTATGCACAGTGAAAAATCATGGTAGATATAATTATTGTGTTTCAATAATAATGAAAATTGATGTGTATTGGTGTGGTAAAACATCTCATTTCGCACCCTAAGTAGTTAGTTTTGTAATTTGACGTATAAGTTGTAATTGAGACGAAGGATCATGTAGGTACTTTGTAATCATCAGTAGGTAATGATGACGGACAGCCATATCATAACATCGGGGAGTCACGTAGCTCCTCAATATTTATTTTAGTAAAAAAAATATGTCGGTTCTATTTTTGCGTCGATCCCATTGCACATGGGAGGTTTAGGACTTTTTGGACCTATCAGCTGTTTGATTAGACTAGGCATACAGTTTGTCCTGACACGCGTTTTTGGATTGAAATAAAACTGCTCGGTATTATTACATTACACTTGTGTTGCACATCTTACCCAGTTCAGATTACATTCTGGGTATTTTTTATTTTGCCTTGTCCGCAGATGTGATTTGTATAATGTTCTTGATATTGTGGAGACACGGGCTCGAATCAAATGCTTCTATGAAGTTAAATTACTATATTGTATTGCTAGAAGTACTAATTTTTAAAATATTTAATATGCTTAGTTTATTTTACTTCATTGACAGCTTAAACAATATTTTATCCAAATATGAAACCTATGCTTTTTTTACCATAAACCTTAAAAAGTACCATTACCTAACCAGTTTGTAAGTAAATGAGTATGTGACCTTAGATGCCACAATCATCATCTTCCTGCCCTTGTCCCGTGTTATTTGGGGTCGGCGCAACACATTTTTTTCTTCCAATCTGCCCTGTCACTTGTCATGCTATCACTGACTTCCTTTTCTTTCATTCCTTAGATTCCACAATATCATGTTAAAATAAATTCTTGATTGTGTCTTATTTTAAAATATGCTTTAATTTAATATTTTTGGTCTAAACGTAATATTCAAGTAGCTATATCTTATGAGAAATCAAAAAACGTTGCTTCCGGAAAAGACACAATCTTGAGTTATTCCATTTTATATTGTTGAAAATCACATTCCCCATTAATACTATCATAAAATTGTCATATCATAAAACCAATAAGTATCAATAAAATGCCTATTACCTATTTTTTGCTATTATATACATAAATATTGGTAAAGGAAAAACACCTATAAGTTTTGAAACATACAGTTTAAATTGTTTATTTTCACAACATTGCCAAAAACAAATATGAGTGCCAAATTCCTTATCACACTATATGATAACACTGTGTACTATTACTTAATTTTATTAAAAGCAATTGTCTGTGATGATTCATAGTTTTGACTGGCCTGTTGGTCTAGTGGTTAGTGGCCCTGACTGCTATGCCGGAGGTCGTGGGTTCGATTCCCACCCAGGACAAATGTTTGTGTGATGAGCGCGATCATTTGTTCTGTGTCTGGGTATTTATCTATATATGTATGTATTTAGAAATATATAAGTATGTTTATCAGTTGTCTAGTACCCATAACACAAGCTCTGCTTAGTTTGGGACTAGACGGCGTTATGTGATAGTTGTGAAATATATATTATTTAAGATACAAAAAAAAAAAAAAGTTATGATAATAATAATAATAAAAAACATGTGTCCTCAAAGCCTACATTTTTTTGCAAGATGGGGGTTTTTTATTCCCAAATTGAAAAAAGAATTCTTGAAATAGTTATTCATTAGGGTTAGATGAACTGAAAGGGTTGTACTGATAGTTTCAATGAATAATATATGATGAATAAATAAAAAAATAAATATGTATTATGCCAGTCATATTTGAATCAACATATAATTGGTTGCTGACTTACAAAATGCTTAAAACTTAAGAAAATTAGAATTACACAAGCTATTTTTGAGCATCCCCCTTAAAAGTTAACATAATATCATAATAAGCCTTATAATTTTCCCACAGTTGGGACTCAGACCACCTCTGTAGGAGAATAATAGGCCGCAATCCACCATATGGGCCTAATCCATGTTGATGAATGTAACAACTTCAAATTTTTGGTTCTAAAACATTGGTTTCCTTGAAATGTTTTCCTTTACCTTTTTGAGAGTAGTCTTTTCTATATTTAGTCTATTTCATTTCCTTTTATCCATTTCTTCATTCTATATTTTTGATAAGATTAGGCGTAACTTGGGGAGGCCTATGTCCAACAGTGGATGTCTTTTGGCTGAAATGATGATGATGTATGATGAGGGTGTAGTGATATCACAGCAGACTCTAAGGGAATACCAGGGCTATGTAATTTATTGTTTTCAAAATCACAGCATAAGCTGAGTTAGCACATTTTTAATTTTTATGTGATTGTGTGAGGCACTAATAATAAACATATTTCCTTTCTTTCTACACAAGTAAAGCATTTATTAAACCCACAACATACAACTCATAATAAACCGTTTTGGGAACACATCTGTTATGCATACAGCTTAGGAGTGGAATTCGCTGCTAGAGTCTGTGTTTCCTGATAGCTACAACTTAGGGGTCATTGAGTCAAGAGTGAATAGGTTACTTCTAGGCAAGCATGCTCCATCATTGGCCACATGATCGCTTACCATCAGGTGTGATAGTGGTTAAATACAAGCCTATCAATGATAATTAAAAAAAACTCATGCCATTAGCACTGAGTTGCTATTGGTCACATAAGTATAACCTTTACATAATAGTGTTGAATTTATACATAAATGTGTTGAATTTATCTCCTAAAGTCACAGTTCAGTGACTTTTCCCATAACTTTAGCTAATTTAAGGGAAAGGTAAGGTTGCTGACCTTATCTTGAACTACACAGACTTTTTAACTTAAGTTTCAGCTTATAGTTTAGTAGATTTTGTTGGTAGTGTTAAACTGAAGTTAGAATATAACAGAGAGCTTGTTGAGATGATCTAAAATTTGATTAATACCTAATTATTGATTGATTGACAAGTTAGCATTAGGTATGTATTATTATTTTTATTTCTACTGGCCTGTATAGTCCCTCTGCTGGCCAAAGGTTTCCATCCATTCCTTCCTATGATCATGATTCCTCGTCTGGCCTGTATAGTCCCTCTGCTGGCCAAAGGTTTCCATCCATTCCTTCCTATGATCATGATTCCTCGTCTCCTCTTTCTTATCTCCTTTGTGGTCTGCTGGGACTCTGGATCATTGTCTGGACACCAGGTTGATTTACAGGCCCACATTTTGTTAGACATGCAACAGACATGTCCTACCCAGCCCCATTTATTTATTATTTATTTACTTAAACTTCATGTACAGTAGTGGTACATAGGCGGACTTAATGCAACAAGGCATTCTCTACCAGTCAACCTTTGGGTATTTATTCATTGATATATATATATATAATTGTATTAGACTAATATTGTATGGGGACAGGAGCTATATACAGAGAAACAAAGATTTCTAATGTGAGGCTATATTTTGTTATACATATAATGTGATCAAAATTTAGATGATCTTGGCACTAACCATGACTACCTACTTATTTCTCTTGAAACAGTAAGAACTTTAGGAATATTATAATTGATCTACTTTGACTGAAGTTACTTTAATTAATAAGTTTTACAACTATTATCATCTTCCTGCCTTTGTCCCATATTACTTGGGGTCAGCGCAACTTGTTTTTTTCTTCCTTTCTGCCCTGTCAACTGTCACGCTATCACTAACTCCCTTTTCTTTCATATTATTCCTCACATAATACATCCATTTTTTCTTTGATTATCCATCTACATGTACCTATACTCTACTAACTCAAAGAGTTATTTATCTCTTTGAGTTACATGCGTTTCATCCCTCCTCTTCACATGACCATACCAAGTTTTACAACTAAAACTTCGTAAATCATGTAAATATTGTTTCTGTAATAAATAATCTCATGATTGATTCATTTTTAATGTCTATCAGTCATTATGATAAGTTGATAACATTCCTTAAAATCTGTTGCTTCTTATGTTTACATAAATATTGTGTCTAATAGGAATCATTTAGTTTCATTAATTCAGTAGGGTTATCTAACTGTAAATGTAAATAGTTTTTAGGTAGTGTGTTATGTGAAAACAAAATAATATTTGGTTATTCTGGTCTTTTAACCATATTTCCTATGGGAGAAGATTTGGATCAGCAAATTTCAATAATAATTTATTTATTTATACTTTATTGTACACCAAGATAGAGGATTACACAATTGAAGCCTAAAATAAAAAACATAGGTACAATTGGCGGACTTATCGCATTCCACGGTCTCTTCCCGACTACCTGGAATACATTTATTTGAAATGTGTGTTTTGTTGCTGGAAAATTCCGATAGTTGCAAGCTTTCCATTGAAGCTTCATAAAGCCCGCTCACCAAAAGTCACTGACCTGTAAGTGCTTTCGGTGTGTTGTTTATTTATTTCGACTCGGTAGGGCAGCGTTCGGAAAACTGCGCGGTATTGTCTCGTCCGACAAACAACAGAGGGTTAAGACGAAGCGACCAGTGCTTGTTGCCAGTGACGACATATGGCTCTGAAACTCGTCGCTCACAATGGGCCTCATCAGAAGGTTTAAAGGGTAATGGAGAGGGCTATGCTCGAAGTTTTCTGGTGTGATCGAATCAGAAAAAATGTCCACAGGAAAACTAAGGTTACCGACACAACCCGAAGAATGGCCATACTTAAGTGGCACTGGACAGGGTACATTGCTCGCAGAACAGATTGTCGATGAAACCAAAAAAAGGTTGCAGGTAGGTACTTCGGCGACCGCGTACTAAAAGACGCTGGGTTGGAAGGCCTCTTAAGGTTGATAGATAACCTGGTGAGGGTCGCAGAAATCCGATGGATGCGAGACGCACAGGACCAGCCACAGTGGCAATACTTGGGGAGGCCTCAGTGATTCAGCAGTGAAAGTCTCGCCTGAAATGATGATGATGATGATTATTTATTCAATTATTTTTATTAGTTTGAAAATATATTTTTTTATCGCAAAAGACCTAAATCAATCTCCTGAACATATTTTCTCAACTTGGTCGGAGTCAGTTTCCAGTCTAAATAGATGAAGCTGCACCAGGCCCACCACAAGCTCTTAAAGCGATCCATTTTACTACCTGAACTGAAATGTTAAAAGGATGGAGCTTTATAGCTCTCCATCCTTCTTTCTCATTCATTCACGGCTGACACTAACACGTCATGGTCTCAGTCATGGTAAGACCTTTTCTTTTTTTAAGTGGAAATCATCCAATGACTTCTCCCGCTCGGGGCGGGGCGGGAGGGCGTGTCAGACTTTTACTGACTAAAACTACACCAGTGTCCTTAAGTTGCCCTTTGCGTTCTAGGGCTACGGGTCTCCTTTTCAGGAATTCCCCGCGGTCCTAGCTAATTACATGCACACACAGATAACATGGAGTGACTGCCTCTCTGACCTTAGGTTCAAAACCTAAACTTAATCGTATATTCCAACAAAAATGAACCGAGATAAACATAACCTGTATCAGTATCAGAGGTTGCTAAAAGCGATACAAAGTGTTTAACTTTTGAACTTAGCAGATAAACAAATTGCCTGTTTAGTTTTTACCAGTTGACTTAATATCTTTATACCTATGTATCAATATTTAATGTACCTATTGTCTAAATTAATATAAATTCCCAAATAAATAAAATAAATAAAAATAAAATAAAATGTCTTTTATCTAAAAGATGTCTAAAAATTTTATCAAAAAATGTTTACGATTTGTTATTTACCTATACCGATTTTTGGTAATTAACTAAATTTAAATAATCATTGTAGGTCTTTTACACGATTTTTTTAAATAAAAAGACATGGCAAGATTGTTTACATTTACTTAACTACTTAAACAAATGGAGTATATACGTTCTGAGTTTTTATTTAGTATTTGAGAAGATAATAGACAAGACTATTTATCTATCTATTGGAATTTGGTTCCCGTACTTAGTCCGTGATGGACTACGTGGACCATGGCGGCCATCATTCTCTTCAAAGCAGATTAGGCCTTCCAGTTGATTCAATGTATCTTAAGGAGAATTCGGTGATACTTGGGTTCGCAGTTATAATCGCGCACGATGGTTTCCTCGAAGTCGTAGGCATGCTCTGCACAGCGGACTATCTGTGTGTAAGTGTTTAGTGTGTAGCGTCCGGTGATGATCCCGCCACAAGGCGCAGGCTGCCTCCGTCCAGGCTTTCAGATAAGGTTTTATTTATGGTGGTTTTATGATGGCATTCTTGGCCTGTCTACATCCTGGTGTCGAGTATTACCAGCATTTCGCTTGTCTGTCGGTGTGTTTACGTAGCCAATCAAGCAGCAGATCATAGAGAATTGGCATGATGGGTCCGGACACCGCCGCACCAGAAACCCTCATAAGGGGAGACTAACTTAGGTGTTTTTCAAATGCGTTTTTAAACTTGAATAGTAGTAGTAAAACAAAATAACTTCAGACTCTACACAACACAGTAGTCTTGTTGACATACTTAGTTTTATTTGTGCTTGCTTATTCTGTCCCCTATATTAAAGAAATAATTTCTATATGTCCTACTTGCAAACTACAGTCAAACGGGGCGAATAGAAACTCAGGGTTGAATAGGAACAAAACATAGGGGATTTTTCACGTTCTTTAACCCTTTTTCCCAGCCCTTAAGTACTCTTCTTTATTCATTAATTGTAATTGAAACTGAAAATGTAATAGAAATAAGCCTGGTGATTCTAGCACCTGAAGGAAAAACAAAAAATATTATTTATAAACAAATACTGCGGTAGGTATAAGTATTATTTCGATTTCATAATAGAAGAAGAACAAGAAGAAGGTTACAAAATTAATAACGTAAAAAAAAAACAATTAAAATTCCTATTAGAAACATTTTCCACTTTTAATTTTATTATTTTAAATATTATTTAAATTTTTCGACTACGCGGACGAAATCGCGGGTAAAAGCTAGTATATATAATATAATATATATATATATAAATAAAAAATATATATAACAAAGGGAAAATCTTAATCAAAGTTCTGTTTCTATTCACCCCTGGCTGCGTTCATATTCACCCCATTTGACGGTAATATTTCTTTTACATAATAGTTCTTTTTGTCAGGCAAAATACACAAATAATAATATTGCAAAAACAAATAAACTGATTCATATTAAAAATAATTATCGGCACACGAAGTGACGGCATCGTGTTTCGCTGCGAGATCGGTAACTTTCCACGAAATCTTCCATACACGACACCCTTTAGCCAAAACTTTCCTTTGAAGGTCTCCAAATGATGACTGTACCTGATCCGATATGGGAATGTATCAGTTTTGTCTGATAAAAATATACAGCATACCTATTTAATTAATTTCTTTCAAGAAAAAATGTAATGTGAAACATTAAAATTTATACTTTAATATCTACATATTTTTAACCGACTAGGACTCCAAAAACGTTTATGGACCGATTTACACATTTTTTTTCCTATTAAAGGATATGCTTCCAGATTGGTCTCATTTATTTTAAAATCCAGTTCTGATGATAAGATCCATGAGGAATCCAGGAAACTCCTCAAATTTTAAAGGCAACTATAGTGATTTTGGTATTTTCATCGAGAACTTAAGTATTTACAGTCAAAAAGTAACATTTGATGAAGTGGAACTGATGAAGAAGAAACGATCAGAAATGACCAACGGAACTTCATACACATAGATATCACAATGAATATCGTTAAGCGACTATGACAGTACAAATAAATATATCGTTCTGTATAGTTATTTTGAAAATGGTATCATCCAAGTGACCTGATGATGATGATGGAGTCGGAAGATAGGCATTGGAACTACGTAATTAATTAAAAAATGTATCTTAGCCGAGTTTGGGCTTATTAGAATTGTCATGAGATACACTTTGGCTCTAAGGTACTATCGAACTGATCTGATGATGGAGCCAGAAGGTAGACACGGAAACTTCATAATAAAACTGTATCCTAGCAGTGTTTGGGTTAATTGGAATTGTCATGAGAAACAGGTACTCTGGCTATAAGAGTATCGCAACTTGAGTGAAATAAAAATATTAAAAAAAAACCGACAATTAAAAAAAAAACTAAAAGGATCAAAATAAGTTTAAATTCGGAAGTCTGTGTTAATTATGAAACAAACAATACCGAGAAACACAGACTTCCGAAATTAAAGTTATTTTGATCCTTTTAGTGTTTTTTTAGTGAAGTCGGTTTTTTTTTGTAAAAAGTTTTTTTTAATTGAAATTAGGTATGTTTGGAAACATACTATAGAATCTATGTGATGAATGCCTAATCTACAGGTTTAGGTTAGGTTGTATTTTAAGAATGGGCGTGGATGGCCATCGTCATCATCTTCCTGCCCTTATCCTGCGTTATTTAGAGTCGGCGCAACACGTTGATTTTTTCTTCCATTCTGACCTGACACCCTTCATGCTATCACTAACTTCCAAATCCCCAAAACTAAAGAATATCGGAAAAAAATTAAAAAACCTAATTACGAAAAACACTCTGAAGGAATCATGGGGCGATATTGATAAAAACTAAAAGTTTTAGTTACAAAATCGAGCCCTTAAAGTTTCGAATTTGGCTATGGTGTGCATAGCCAAATTCGAAACTTTAAGGGCTCGAAAAATCTATTTGCTCTAACGTCATTTTATTCAAGTTATTTAAAGGTACAACTTGAATGAAAGCACTTGAGCAGAGTACTCAAAACAAACATCAAAGCCACTTTTCTGCAAACGATAAAACTGCTTAGTTTGTTATCACTATCAATAATAATTTTCTGATTTTTGCTCTATGATTTTATATTTATATGTGACAGATAACCACCTACAATACGGTCGACGTAACTTGACGGTTCTGAACATAGGCTCTGCGAACTTTCGCGCATGTACACTCGTAAAAAAAGTGTTATTGGAATTAATTTTTTTTTAAACCGAAATTCGAATATGAATTTCCTGATACAGAGACCAAGTACAAATAAAATAAATATCAAAACGCTATGAGACAGAAAGCTAAAAAAATAATGTACCTAATGAATTAAAAATTCACTCACCTTTCGATAGTAGCAAATTTTTGTCACAATCACACACAATATTATTTACAGTTTGATAAACTTTTTATTATTCAATCACTTTCGCTGAGGGGAGAAATAAAGTCTAGCATAAAGTCATCTGCCTCTTGTGTACTTTGTGAGGTACTCGGTATAGGTTCGTCATCGTCATCATAATTGTCGTCGCTCTCACTTTCAGATTCATTTTCTGAGTCTGATCCTGTATTAATGACGAATTGTTCCGTCATTTCATCAATAATATGATCGCTCTGCCTATATTTTTCTTCGACTTCTTTCACTTTTCTGCATAAAGCACTCCATTGTTCTTGACCCATTGCATTTACTTTTTCCTGGATGAGTTCCATTGTCCTAGTTACATTCCAGTTGACGTTTTTAGCGGCTACGCACCCTTTAATAGCAGCCCACGCCATCTCGATGGGGTTCAGCCCACGCCATCTCGATGGGGTTTAAGTCGGAATGATAAGGCGGTAATCGAAGGACATCTTTTTATTACACCTTGGTCTAAATTGTCAATATCGGTAATAGGCTTTGATCTAGACCTTTTCTTACCAGGCGTGCGGAATACCGAAAGTAAGCCCGAAACATTGCCTTCAGTTGCGATCCGCTGTACTGTGCGTAGGGACACACCAGTTGCGTTAGCAACTCTTAAAAAAACTTTGTCAACATCTTTTACGCCTTCTTCTTTTTCTTTTTTGAAATACTGCGTTAAGTCAAAAATTATTTTTCTTGCCTGGCGATTTAATACCTTATTATGCTTCGGTGGCATCTTTGTTGGCGAATAATATAAATGCCAAGGGACACTTAACACTAACACAAACTTAAACACAAACAAAAAACTTAACACTAAACAAAAAACCTAACACTAAACAAAAAACCTAACACTATACAAAAAACTAAACACTAAACAAAAAACTTAACAAGAAAATAATAACAACTAACAACGATCAACGAAAACTTTTGTAACCGCCCGTACTCAAGATAGAGATAGCGACACGAACACGACACCAATGCTAACGTGTGACTGAGACACAATACCGCGTCCCGAGCATTACCGAATATGCACGAAGTTTTACGGAGTAAACAAAAAGGGATGTCCAATATGCGTATCTGAGGGTGTTGTTTAATCGATTATTTTTCAAATCGATTGAAATCCAATTATAAAAATATATTTGATTAAATTTTATAAGGAGGTTTAAAATATTCTCAAACAGTTGTTATTGTAGTAGTCGTTTATAAATAACTGATATTTAACTAAATCATGTCTTTCAACCAAGAAAATAAAATTTTATTCATTTTTTTTTTCATTAAAGTCGAAATCTCGTTTACTAACGACAACATTCACTATGTTTGTAAATCTATTCCGTTCAATATCTCATAGAAACAAAAATTAATAAATTCCAAATCGATAAAAATCGATTACGATATTTGATTGAATAAAGGGTCGATTGTGTTTACATAGAGTCAATCTCTAGCCTAGACCTCCGCCCCGCGCACGTCGCCTCATGCCACCATTTTGTTCCTAAAAAACGTTCGTGCGCAGCCTTCTGCGCGAAGTTCAGAACCGTCAAGTTACGTCGACCGTATTGTACAGTAGTTAAGGGGATGGAACTCGACATAATATGTACATTTTCACTGTTTTTCATACAGCCGCTCTTATTTGTTTATGACGTTATTACACATTTTTCATTAGATATTTTGAAAAGATAGTGTCTTGTGGATACTATCTAGGCTTCTATTGAAATCAATTTATAAATTTGGGTAAAACTAATCCAGTAAAAACCTCTGAAAATCTGCTATTTTGCATGAACTTTGACACTTCATAATTTACTCAAAAATTTGAAAAGAAATCATCAAGATTCTAAATGACAATTTTTTTCAAAAACTTTTAACTTCAATACTCCATTGTTTTAATTAATTGTAAATGGAAACTATGACTTACAGTTACTTGTTATTGCTAAAAATTACAAAAGGGACAGTTTGATTTAGTTTAATAGTTCTAGACATTGCATGATTTTAGATTGTTCTATCAAGATGGATGTCGAATTCTCCGTTTTGTTTTTTTATTTTTATTATTGACTTTAGACGCTTGGTCTTTTGCATGGTCAACTAATATTTAAAAGTAACAGTGATAAATATAAGTAAAAGTATTTTTAAAATCAATATAGTAGTTTTTGAGTTTATTAATTACTAACAAAAATAAGAATCTTTCCTCTTTATAGTATTAAAGCCCGTCAAATCTAAGCTGAACCATTTGACAGTTTTGACAGATTGAAAAAAAAAGGAATGGGGTTAAAGAAATCGATTACTATAATTTCGGATTCTTAAGAGATGTCCATTTCATTTCTTTGTATTCACTAATCGATTATAGTTTTACATATTTCTTTATTATTGTGAAAGCCCGTTATTAGATTTTACTAATAAATCTTAGGAAATTATTGATTTTGAGTTTCATAGTTTAAACAGAGTTGACATACGAGCGATTTTATCTACAAAGATTAATTTAAAATAACAATATTTATGTTTAATTTAAATGCATTTTCGTTGACAGTTGAATGGCAGCTGAAAATTAAGTGATTGAAAACTGTTCGTTATTACTAAGTTAGATTATTCGGACATTTTTAACGATTATGAGTATACAGGTGAATTTGAGCTGTACAAGATAGTTCCATCCCTTTATGGCCCTAACTTCCGAGCAGTGCTATAAAACAGTGACTTTATGAAGCTTACTCCTGGGTAACAGCTAGGTTAATAGGTTTGAAAAAAAAATATGTTTAATAAAGATGAAAAAATTATATAGATAAAAAAAAAAGTTAATGAAAAATATATATTATATTTGACTGGCCTGTTGGTCTAGTGGTTACTGGCCCTGACTGCTGTGCCGGAGGTCGTGGGTACGTGGCAAGCGTACCCACGACCTCCGGCACAGCAGTCAGGACAAATGTTTGTGTGATGAGCACAATTATTTGTTCTGTTTCTGGGTGTAATTTATCTATAATATGTATGTATTTAGAAATATATTAGTATGTTTATCAGTTGTCTAGTACTCATAACACAAGCTCTGCTTAGCTTGGGACTAGACGGCGTTGTGTGATAGTTGTGTGAATATTATATTATAGATTCATGTACAGCATTATCAACATATATACTTAATACTTTTGCCAAAAAAAAACAACATGATATTTTTCGGCGGTTTTCCCTATTCCTTTCAAACGGCTTTGATCTTCAGAAATAAGTGTACACAAAAAAATTGCTGGTTAAGTTTTCTTAAGAATGTAAATAGCATATGTAAATCAATCAATATTCGCAAAGAAAATGGATCTAAAGGTCAGCGGGGCTCTACTCGGGATGTTCAAGGGACTATACGCCTTAACAATTCAGTTTAGGTCGTTAAATGGATAGATAGCATTTAGAGCTCGCGGTATTCAACGGTATCCGATTAGACTGAACAACTGGACTGGTTAGTGTTGAACAGTTTTCATTGTCACTATGTATATTTATAGTGTCTTGTTATGTATTCCAGTTTGAATCACATGGTGTGTGTTTTATAAACTTAATACTGTTTTCCAGATGTGTAACGTCACATTTCCTTGCTATAATGAACAGCTTTATAGTTATTATGGATAGTTAGACCTCACAAAATCTGACACAATAAACCTTGACACAACTAACTAGTTACTGGGTTGTGGAGATCAGATAGGCAATCGCCCCATCGCATCATTATCATTTCAGCCAAAAGACGTCCACTGTTGGACATAGGCCTCCACCCAAGTGTCGCCTCAAAGAACGGTCCTGTGCTTCTGGCACCCATCGGATTTCCGCCACCCTCAACAGGTCATCCGTCTTGTGGGAGGCCAATGCTGCAACCGGTGCGCGGTTGCCGCTTCAGAACCCCTCTCCCCTTTCGGCCTCATTGACCATCTGTTCTGCGAGCTGCGCCTAAGTCAGCAACCTTGGTGCTCCATGTAAAATATCGGTATTCAGCTGCATTTACTTAGACTGAAAGCTGGTTGAACTACTATGATAAACAAAAGGACTAAGAACTTCTAAACAAATTGGATCGACTTCTCAACAACTGCATTCACTTCATATTTGGCCTTCGTAAATATGATCACATTTCTTCCATCCGTTCTCAGCTTAAATGGCTGCCTATCCGTCACAGGAGATCCCTCAGATCCCTCGGCATGCTCTTCACCATAATGAACGATGAACGATCCTTATGCTCCTGATTATTTAAAACAATGTTTTAAAGTGTTGGGCAGTTTTCATAATCTTAACCTTCGTGCATCCAAAAACGTGCTCCTTTATATTCCTTCTCACCGTACTGGCTTTATGTCCAATTCATATGCTGTTTCCACAAATCTGGGGGTTATCATAGACTCGTACCTATCGTGGACTGCCCATGTCGCTGAAGTCAGTCGCAAAGTGCACTACACATTCTATTCCTTAAAATGCCTTCAGAGTTTTTTGCCCTTGAAAACCAAAATTTCCCTCGCTCAAACACTCATTCAGCCCATCATTGACTACGCTGATGCCTGTTATTTGGATGTCACCGAGGAGCTTTTAAATAAACTTGAGCGTTTGCAAAATATTTGTATTCGTTTTGTTTTCAATCTTAAAAAGTATGATCATGTCTCAGGCTTTCGCAAGATACTCAAGTGGCTCCCTATTCGACTTCGCAGGAACTCTCGGATATTGTGTCTGCTATTTAACATCCTTCACAACCCTAAAACGCCCTCCTATTTGCGGGAACGCTTCTATTCACGTCCTTCTGATGTACCTTGCAGATCGCATCTAAAGCATCTCCTAAAATCCCCTCCCCACTCCACCGATTTCTATTCCTACTCCTTCACTGCGCACGCGGTACGGTTGTGGAATTCACTACCGCCTGACATTAGGGGCTGCCAAACTATTGCAGTTTTTAGAAGAAGAGTGAAAGAACACTATCTTTCTATCTCGCCATAGTTGCATATTAGTATTATTTTATTATATTATTTAATATGTATTTTTGTGATATTTATTTTATTATGTGTATGTATATAATTATAATAGTATATCTTTGTTTTATTTTATTTTTTGGATGTTATATGTATTTTGTATGTACTAATTTTACTTTTACTTCTTTCTATTATTATATTTATTACTATTATATTTTACTACTTTCTACACAGTGTCTACATCTCTTTTTTCTCCAACTCTCCTTTCGCAGGTATGCTGGAAGAGATTTCTTTAGAAATAAGAATCACCTTTGTACTATTCTTCTGTTTCCTTATTTTTTTATTTTTTTTTTCCTTTTTTTTATTGTGTGTACATAAATTGTTAAATAAAAAAAATAAATGAAGTTGCATTTTATAAAACGGGTGCGCCACCAGTGTCGGTGTTTTCTGATAGTTACAACTTGGGGGTCTTGATGTCAAGATTGAATAGGTTACTTTTAGGCAAGCGTGTTTCATCGTCGACCACATCATCGTTTACTATTAGGTGCGATGGTGGTCAAGCGCGAGCTTATACCTATAATAACAAAAAAACGTGTCGTTTTGAGATTTGATAACTTCTGATTGACTTCAAATAAACGCGTGTACCTATATACTTTAATTATCTAATCAATATTAGCTCAGATTCTTAATTTAAAGAAATAGCCTAGTATAAAATTTCCTTTACTTAAAACAAGAACTAAAAATGAATCATACTATTTTTTATAACTTGGATTTGAGCTTGGTTCAGTGGATGTGTTTAATTGTTGAATTGACCTTGACCGTTTTTTTTTATAAAGGTACATATAAAATAAGATAAAGTTGGTGTTTATTAGTCTTATAATGTACTGGCTGATCCGGCAATCCTTGTTCTGCCATATAAATTGTAAATGGAAAAATATGGGGGGGGGGAGGGTAAAAAATATCGTACGACCTATCCACAAACCTACTAAACACAAAAAAAGAAAACAAGAATTGGTCAAACCGTTTCGAAAGAGTTCGATACCAAACACTGTATCTGTAATTTTAATGAGGGTGTTCGGGAAAATTCACACTACAGTTGGCGCCACTTAGCCGTCAGGTCTTTTCCTTTGAAAATGACATGACGTTGACATCTAACATTTGACGTTGATGTCTATAATGTCAATAACATAAGCGTTTTGACAAATGCCTGGACTTGACGCCTCAGTGCTGCCACCTGGTGCACATCATTTTAGAACACCCTCATTAGTCCTCCTGTTTTGTACTACAGCTGATACTGACATTGTAACTTGAACATAGATTCGTAGATATTTGGTAAGTATAAGATCAAAATTATTTGTTCTTATACCAACCATTTGCATAATTTTAAATAAATTAATAGGATGACCTTACCAGGTCATTTCTAAATCATCAATCTGTAAGAAAAAAGCTTTGACCTTCGTAATTTGGGTCTACTCCTACATGCAAGAATTTAATTTCCGTCGTGTCTAAATGAGAGGCAGTGGCCTCGGCTTACAAGTTGTGGATCGCGGGTACAATCCTAGTCAGGCTCATTACTTTGTGTAATTTATTTCATCACCACTGCTTTTGAAAACATCTTGAAGAAACCGGCTTGTCCTAGAACTAGAAATTCGAAGACTTGTGACATCACCAATCCGCACCGGGCCCGTCTGGTGGATTAGGTTTAAAGAATCTTTATTTCTCATAAGAACATATGTTACGGCCCTTTTCTCTCTAGAGAGGAGGCCTGAGTCGCATCAGTGGGCATATTATAACTTATAAGGCTGATTACAGTCAAATGGGGTGAATAGAAACAAAACTTCAAAGGGTACTTTCACGATACTTATTTGAATATATATCCCTGGAGTGCACCGACCGCCTTCAGCACTTGGGAGTCGAAATTTCTTCTGACCTCAATTTCGGGCGGTTTATTGAGTCCAAAGCCAAGGTAGCTGCTATAAAAGTAGGCGTTCTTGCAAAGGTCCGACGGTACTTCACTCCGGGACAGCTTCTAATGTTATTCAAAGCACGGGTCCGATCGTGTGTGGAATACTGCAGTCACATATGGGCTGGTTCTGCAAAATGCCATCTAGCAGCTTTGGACTCAGTGGAAAGGCGTGCGAAGAGGCTAATTGGGGATCCAGATATGGTTAAGTCCAATCTACAAAGCCTCGAGCACAGGCGCAGGGTAGCCAGCCTATCGGTATTTTACTTATTACTTAGTAATTTGAATTACCATCGGACTACCCGACGTACGACGAGCATCCACCCTTTCGTTGTTGCAACTTCAACAGCCCGGACTAAGCGTTGCGCTTTGTTTTTTATATCGCGTACACTGAAGGACTGGAACAATTTGCCTGCTGCGGTCTTCCCGTCCAACTATAATTTAGGTGCCTTCAAGGTTAGAGTGAATAGGCTCTTAATAAATTAGTGCGCCTCACCATCAATAATTGCATCACTGCATACCATCAGGTGGGATCGCAGTCAAGCACTGGTTTATATCCCATAACAAAAAGAATATTATTTTCAGCTTGAATATTATAGTTAAATACTAGGTATATCAATTTATTAATGAATTGTTATTCTAAAAAGCCGATGCTTTGTTAGAAGCCGATAATATGGTATCAAAGTGAAACACCAAACCAAAGTTTTGTTTCTATTCATCCCGTTTTACGGTATCTTATGCTATACATTTACATATAATCTAAATAATTATACTGTAATTCACCTTGCATTGGTATCAGGTGTGGGTTCAAATATTTAGAAGCTGTATTTTAAGTGTGTGTCTTCTAAAATATAATAACATCTCAATGTCCTTCAACAGTCGCTCGAGGCGGGGCTGAGCAGCGACTGTGACCTTCACGAACGCACGCAACATCTGTGCGAGGCTTGGCGGCGCATTCACAGTCTCTGCCAGCACTCGGCGCCCTCGACGCACCCGCATCTTCTGAACTGGTTGCAGAGGCACACCGCGAGGCTTGTGCTGCAGGTGAGACACTTTATTCTCATATTAAACTAAGATTTCAATATTGTTTATAATTATATATCGGAACAAGCCGATTCTGACTTAAATAGATAATAATCACATAAATTATATAAATATTTTTTTGTCTGCTGTGATCTTCCCGTCCGTATATAATTTAGATGTCTTCATGGCTAGAGTGAATAGTGCGCTTTACCATCAACGATTGCATTACTGCTTACCATCAGGTGGTATCGCAGTCAAGCACAAGTTTGTCATTAAAAAAAAATGTTTTAATTAGTTTAATGTGTCAGTCAGTTTCTTCTTTTATATATATATAGACTAGCTTCTGCCAGTGGCTTCGGCCGCGTGAAAGTAGACAAACACAAAAAACAAATGTATTCAAACTTTGGACCCCCGTTTTAACACCTCAGGGAGTGAATTTTGTAAAATCCTCTCTTAGTGCTCGTGTACGTCATAAAAGGAAACCTTGTGCAAAATTTCATGTTCCTAGTCCCAGTAGTTTCGGCTGTGCGTTGATATGTCAGTCAATTAGTTTCTCCTTTTATTTATATAGATTTCTATTCAGTTTTAAGAGTATAAATAAGAGTAATTAAATGCTCGGAAAAATTGTTAAACAACGTGAAAATCCCCCTTATTTTTTGTTCCTATTCATCCCTGCGTTCCTATTCGCCCTGTTTGACCATGGGGAAAGAAACTATGAAAGAATTAAGGAACATTTTTTATCAATATGATAAAAATGTATGTTTATAAGTATTTATTTATTTTATATTTATGTTTATATATAGTGTTTGAAGTTTAGATTTAATTTTTTTTTATGTTGGTCAGTTAAAGTTCCTCAAAATACATAAAATTTCTTTCTTACTCATATGGTTTGCTGTAAGAAAACCCAGTTGTGGGTTAAGCTCGCCTATGTACATCAACTGTCATATTTTATTGTTTATATAAAATTGTATGTACAATAAAGAATAAAGAATGAAACTATAGAACACCATAACAAATGTTGGATGAAACTTTGATAAAGGGAAGTTTACAACATGCCTACCTTCTAAGAAAACGACTGTAATAATTTTCTTAGGTTTCTTGTTGCTTACATATGGCATATTGGTAGTTTTATGTGTTATGTAATGCTGTTGGCAAGATACAAAAAAAAAAAAATAGTTGGAATATTAAAAGAATTTTCGTCTTCTATCGAGTTCCATTCTAAAGAAGTTCAATGGTAGAAAGGTCAGGTGATTGAGCATTCCAGGGCATTGCATGGACTTGAAAATCGTTTCATCTTTTGTCTCCTTCATAAAATTCTGAAACAGTAGACTGAAAAGTGTCGTAGGGGCCCAGCAGGGTCGAAACCTACCGGGGCCAAGGGTTTGCTTCTGAAAGGAAAACTCGGCCCATGGTATGAAAGGCAACGAAGGATCAGGAGTGGGTTTTTAGTCAGTAAAAATCTGACACCCGGTCGTGGGCGGTGCGAGACGGGTCTCGCACCGCCCAAGAGCGGGGAATGTCATTGGATTTTTCCCACCTACAAAAAAATATAAAATAAAACAAAAATGCAGCCCTGTTTTTGGTTTAGTGTGTTTTTATTTTTGGTTATCCTCACAAGATATCCAGGTTTATTGTTGCCAAATCATCCCCAAACCATGACTTTGAGTCTTTATTATGTTCTTGTCAATTTACTAACATTTTCTTTTAACCCAACAGACAGAATGGCAGTCGCCAAAAAGTAAAGAAGAACACAAAAACCTTGAAGAAGCGATCAATGCCTTCATCAAGGAGTGTAAGAATCGTTCAGGAGGCAGCAGAGATGCAGGTCCTCCGCCTTGGGAGACACAGCTGGTGGCGAGGGGAGAGTGGTTCAAGAAGATCCTTGGGAACCCATGGGGGCATCCTGTGCTTAGGGTCCTGCTGGACCCTAGGGGGGAGCCGCCCTCGGATGAGGAAGGTTAGTGGATCAGCTTATTATCTTTGGATATTTACTAACAAGTCTACTGATAGCAGAACAGAAGTTTTTTGAAGTGAGAAATCTTCTAATAACCTCTCCCGCTCTGGGTGGAGTGTCTTCAACTTGAGGGGGGTCCGTGGGTCACAAGTTGTTCCCGTGACCTGTCGCCATGTCATCCATCCTGCGTTGATCCGATGTGTTACGTCCCGGTCTACCTCACCATCCCCTTGGACGAGCGACCCGAGGTACCGAAAGTCGGAACAGATCGGTATGGGCGTTCCGGCGAGAGCTAAAGGCATTAGATTGGAGAGACCGCCGAAATCGCAGAACAAGTACTCCGTTTTGGTTCTACTCAATTTCAGGCCAACACTCTCGAGTCTGTACCACCACACCTCCAATCTGTTCTGGACCTCTAGGCCACTTTCGGCAACCAGCACAATGTCATCGGCAAACAGCATACACCAGGGAGCCTCTTCCTGAAGGTCCGACTGTCCGAATGATCATTAGGAAGAGGTAAGGGCTGAGAGCCGACCCTTGATGTAAGCCGACAGCCACATTGAAACTGCCAGTGGTGCCCACTGTAGACCGGACTTGGGTACTGCATCGACTGTACATCGCTCGGAAACTGCACATACTTCCTAGGCACACCTTTCTCCTTAAGGGGCCACCACAGAACCTCACGAGGTACCCGGTCGTATGCCCTTTCGAGGTCAACGAATACCATGTGCAAGTTTTTATGCGCACCTCTGTATTTTTCACACAGCTGGCGTGTAGCAAAAATGGCATCCACTGTACCCCGACCCGGCATAAAACCGAATTGGTTCTGTGAAATTTCGCTCTCTTCTCTCAATCGCCTTTAAATAACTTTCTCCCAGGCTTTCATTGTGTGTGACATTAGCTTTATTCCTCTATAATTGTTGCACTCAAGCACATCACCTTTGTTTTTAAAAATGGGCACCAAAGACCACCACAAGCCAGTGGTGCCATGGGCACCACTCATCAGGTATGGCTTCTTCCTGCAACAACTTATTGAAGAACAAAGCCAACCACGTCCATCCATCCACTCGCAATAACTTCCACACTTCAACTGGTATTCCATCTGGACCAATGGTTTTACCATTCTTCATTCCATTTACTGCTATTCTGACTTCATCCATACTAACCATTCTCACTAACACCACATTCACTGGTTTATTCTCTAAAACCCCACTCCAATTATTTTCCTCATTCATCAGTCTTTTAAAATATTCCTTCCACCTCTTTTTGATTTACTCATCATCTGATGAACCATTCCAGTTTCGTCTCTTATACATCTTACCTGGCAAACATCCCTCGCCTTTCTCTCTCTTATTCTAGTAAGTCGGTATAGCTCTTTTTGGCCTGCAGGACTGTCCAGTGAGTCATATAGTTTGTCCTGGGCTTTTGATTTTGTTATTGCCACGGTTTTCTTCTTTAAAACGTCACACTCACTCTTTTTTTCAGCTTTTAAACAAGCGTTTCCAGGCTCTACACGCTGCCATTCCTTGAATTTTCTCTTCTTTTCTTTCAATACATTCTGAACTTCTGTCGACCACCACCATGTATCCCTTCCTATTATGGCCTTTCCTCGCGTCTCTCCTAATATATCTTTCGCTGCATGCCTAATACATCCAGCTATTTCATTCCAGCTTTCATTTATACTTCGATCATTCATGTCTCCCATCTCTATCATTCTGTCTACCACTCGTTCCCTGAATTCAAACAACATACACGGTGGAATTAATCATCATATGTTTTTGACCTACATGTGAATATTACCACGTATTTCATGGAATATACATACATACAAGTTGCTGTTCATAATATCACGCACACTCATATAGGGTCAACCAGAGGGTTTTTTTTTAATTGATATAAACCAGTGCTTGACTGCGATCCCACCTGATGGCAAGAGGGGTGCAATCATTGATGGCGAGGTACACTAGTTTATTAAGAGTCTATTCTTTCTAGCCTTGAAGACACCTAAATTATAGTTGGGCGGGAAGACCGCATCAGGCAAATTGTTCCAGTCCTTCGATGTACGCGGTATAAACGACGAAGCGAAACGCATAGTCCGGACCGTTGGAGTTTCAACAACGTATGGGTGAATACTCGCCATGGTTTACCCACAATTTGATGTTCAGAATGAACAACTTAATCTCCGTTGTTGCAGTATTAGAATGGCTGAAGGAGGAACGCGGCGTGATGTTCGTGACGCGGCTGCGACAGTTAACAGCGTCGAAGTGCGACGACCTAGCGTTGTCTCTATCATCCGCCGTCATGGAGCGCGTGCGCGCCGGCGCCGCGCCCGCGGGCTCCGATGACGACCAGTCCGCTGATGTCAAAGGTAACTTCGTCATCATTTCAGCTTAGAGATGTCCACTGCTGGACATAGTGTCACTTCGTTCTCCAAGTGTCACCACATTGATCAGTCAAAAACAGACAGTTCCTGAGCTTCTAGCGTTTTCTAACTGATAAATATCGACGGCCTGTAGAGTCTGAAACTGGGCGTCTTGTGTATGTAAGTAATTTCTAGTGTGGGGTAACAATAAAAAAAAACAACTCTATAGGAAAATCACAATATTGTAAAACAAGAATGCAAGTAAATAATATGCCTTTTGTTTTGATGTGGGCAATCATCAAAAATAACTTCTCCCGTTCTGGGTGGAGCGAGAGGACCTGTCAGTCTTTTACTGACTGAAACTCACCTGTGTTCCTTAAGTTGCCCCTTCAGGGCCACGGTAATTCTATCAGTGTCCCTCAAATTGCTGTCATTTCACATTCAGAGAAGTTCGTTGAACATATAATTGATCGACGAAAACACTGATTGAACGCAATGATAGGACCGCATTAAACAGGCTTTTTTGTTTTTAAATTCACTCATTTTTAATTCACTTGGGGAGGGAGTGGAAGGTCAAGGGAAAGATGAAGGGGTTTTGTGAGGATGACATGACAGAAAAAGGATGTTGTAACGGTGGACATGAGAATGGAAAATGAAAATGTGTAGCGCCAATCACAACAAGTAGCTTTTTTTTAGGTAGGAAGTCGTCCAATGACTTCTCGCGCTCTAGGGCGGGGCGAGAGCGCGTGTCAGACTTTTACTGACTTAAAACTCACTCCTATGTTCCTTCTTTGCCTTACATTTCAGAACATTTAGCTTTTTTATTATTGTATTTAAACTATGATATTAATGTGATGACAAATAATGTGGAATGTTATTTTATATATTTACCTGGCAAGTTACTGTATCAGAAAGTCTATGTAAAATAATTTTAATTTTTTTAATTATTAGTATTGTGGTTTTTGAATGTTTTATTATACTTATTGTTAAATTTTCAAACTTTCAACCACAAATGTAAATTTGTTGATCATCATCATCATCATCATTTCAGCCGAAAGACGTTCACTGTTGGACATAGGCCTCCCCCAAGCGTCGCCACAATGACCGATCCTGTGCCTCTCGCATCCACCGCACTCCCGCGACCCTCACCAGGTCGTCGGTCCACCTTGTGGGAGGCCTTCCAACGCTGTGTCTTCCGGTGCGCGGTCGCCACTCTAGAACCTTTCGGCCCCATCGACCATCCGTTCTACGAGCAATGTGTGCCCACTGCCACTTAAGTTTGGCGATTCTTCGGGCTATGTCGGCGACCTTGATGAAATGAATAAATATAAAAACCCCAGGGTTCCCTTTCTGACAACCCATGATCACAAGTAGCATGGGATCTTCTTCATAGTTAGTTGGGCACTCTGGTTAGAGTGGTTGTGGCTGTTGTTGTTGGACAGGGCTGCGGCGCGCCGTCATCGTTTGTTCCCAATGCTGCGGCATGTTGAGCGATATCTCTCCATTTCTGGCCTGTTGGTCTAGTGGTCAGTGGCCCTGACTGCTACGCCGGAGGTTGTGGGTTCGATTCCCACCCAGGACAAATGTATGTGTGATGAGCACTCTCATTTGTTCTGTGTCTGGGTGAACTTTTTCTATAATATGTATGTATTTAAAAAAATATATGTTTATCAGTTGGGAAGTTTGAAAGTGGCGCCAGTGACTGAAAAGTTGAAAGGGAATCGTTTGTCTTGGTATGGTCATGTGAAGAGGAGGGATGAAACGCATGTTACTAAAAGAGTTATGAGTTTACATGTGGATGGATGGATAGGGAGTGGGAGACCAAAGAAAAGATGGATGGATTGTGTGAAGAGTGATATGAAAGAAAAGGAAATTAGTGATAGTATGACGAGTGACAGGGCAGAGTGGAAGAAGAAAACGTGTCGCTCCGACCCCAAATAGCACGGGACAAGGGCAGGAAGATGATGATAGTACTTATACCACAAGCTCTGCTTAGTTTGGGACTAGATGACGTTGTGGAATATTATTATTATATATTACTAGCTTTTGCCCGCGGCTTCGCTCTCGTCAACTGACTACTATGTTCTATTCGACCGAACTCTACCCTACCCCACCCTACTCTATTCTACTTTACTGTACGGGATAAAAAGTATCCTCCGTCGGTCTCTTGGTTCTAAGCTACCTCCCCACCAATTTTCAGCCAAATCAGTTCTTTTCGGTAGGAGTGGGAAATCCTCATGGACGCCCAAGCTGCCTCACAGACGAGCCAGTCTGGGCAGTGTCAGACTCCTACTGACTAAAACCGCACTCCTACCTTACATTTAAACCACGGACATGACGTCCGTGCCCTTGTTTGGTAATTATACATTGTTTGCTTCTGGGCAACTCCACGTGCAAGTGGCGTCACTCCAGAGCACCTTTCAGCGATCATCACAATAAATCCCGTCAGAATTTCAGGGTTTAGAGGCCACCAGCCCGAAGCGATACCCAAGCGACAACGACCCACATACGCATCAAAAATCAGGAATCTCCCAAACCTTCAACACACATACAACTCATCGCCGCCCGTAATGCCGCACCAAACAAATGGCCCCTCAACCCCAACAACTATACCAGTTCTTGAGTTATAAATAGTGTAACTAACACGATTTTCTTTTATACATATATAGATTAGTTTATTATTATTTTTGGCGTTTATAAGCGTTAGGCGTACACTGGGATAAGGCAGCCAGATGATGCTGAGGGCGAAAACTCTTTGGAATCACTCTCTTATACATATTTTCTTTACAGACAAACCAAATGCAGAGAAGAAGCCGACGTTTGAAGACATCCTGAAGACCGAGGCGGGGTTCACAGTGGACGTGTGGGAGCTGCTGATTGATATGGAGTTTGTGTTGCTGCACAAAGGAGACAAACGATCGCGATGTATCGAACTGGTAAGTAAACTGCTGGTATATATGCATCTCTGTCAACCTTTGGTTATCCCAAAAAAATAAAAATAATATTCAATATATTGTTTTATTTCACATAGGCCTACATGGGCACTTATAAAACATCAGAAGCTAGTAGACGGTTCCAAATGGTCGTTTCCATTTTACATCTTATGTCTTATCGCTCAGGGATCTTATTCTATTATGAAAAGGCTGTACTCCATATTCATATTTAATAGTGTAATGATAATGAAGGTTCTAACTGTGTTGTTTATTCTAGGCTAAACAAACGCCCCTCCGCAACGGCTACCAGCTGGTGGAGAGGCTTCAGAGCCGGCTCGAGACTTCGCCTCGAGAGAAGAAACTGTGGAAGAACGCCAAAGAAGCTGCTACGCTTATAGCACAGGTCAGTTCTCATTGAATAAGTTACTTTGATTATTATTTCAATAACAATTTTTTAGGGACCCTATTACTGGCTGTATCTCATGAACCGTGATTGTAAGACAATTGATATCACACTTAATTCACAGATGACGTATTTCTCTTGCCGCTATAACAGCAAATACTAAAAAACAATTTAAAAAAAATTGTTAGGGAGCCCCCATACAATGTTTTTTTGTTGCCGTTTTTATAGTTATTGGTACGGAGCCCTTCGTGCGCGAGTCGACCCGCACTTGTTATATCATATCGAAATCTTATTTGTACATATAACAATTCGTTTTATTTGTGCCTAGTTGACAGCAATGGGTTCGCCACATATTACAAGAGACTTAAAAAACAACTGTAGCTACACTTCTACCTGGCCTTTCTGGAATATACGTAGGTTAGATATTGCGATTGCAACCGCGAATTTGGTTACTGCTCCGCTCCTGTGGGTCGTAGCGTGATGTTATATAGCATATATGTTATATAACCTTCTTTAATGAGTGGGCTATCTAACACTAAAATAATTTTTCAATTCGAACCAGTAGTTCCTAAGATTAGCGCGTTCAAACTCTTCAGCTTTATATAATAATCTATATAAAAGGAGAAACTGACTGACTAACATATCAACGCACAACCAATACTACTGGGACTATGAGTGTGACATTTTGCACTAGGTTTTCTATTATGGTACAGCGAGTACTAAAAGAGGATTTTCCAAAATTCACCCACTATGGTGATTAAACGGGGGTCAAAGTTTAAGAGAAACCCACATTTATATTTTATACTTGTACAACGTTACAGAGGATGTCCTCCAAGGCGTTGTACAATAGCAACATACAAATTATTTTTTATTTTTTTTCATCTCTATCTGCGATCAGTCTAGTTGACTAGAATCAGATATGTTGCAGTAGTTCGAAATTTTGGTGGTTTAAAGCCACTGCTTTAACACTCCTTAGTCATATAGCACATTTTGACTGGCCTGTTGGTCTAGTGGTTAGTGGCCCTGACTGCTATGCCGGAGGTCGTGGGTTCGATTCCCACCCAGGACAAATGTTTGTGTGATGAGCACGATCTTTGTTCTATGTCTGGGTGTAATTTATCTATATATATATGTATTTAGAAATATATAAGTATGTTTATCACTTGTCTAGTACTCATAACACAAGCTCTGCTTAGCTTGGGACTAGACGGCGTTGTGTGATAGTTGTGGAATATTATTATTATTTGCTCTTTGCAGGCGATTGATTGGATTTCGTATTAGAAGCATGCTTGTCAATGGGTTGGTATGGAGCTTTAATCGTTCAGCGTAGTTATCTGTGCATTGTTTGGCTTCTTCAATGACAGTTTTTATATAGGTACTCATGTATTTCAGAGCCACTTATGGTCCTTAGGATGCTGTTTTGGGCTCTTTGGAGGCAAAGTATGTTGGATTTGAGGACCACAGTTGAATCCCGTAGGTCCAAATCGGTTTTATAACTGAGCTATAGACTCGTAAGCTTATTTCTTAGGGATAGATTTGATTGCTTGCCAAGCATCCACAAGAGATTTTTTATCGATTATTTACTTTATTCCGTTTGTGCTTAATATGGTCTTTCCATGTCATACGTTGGTCCAAGTAAAATGCCAAGTATTTGACACATTTGCATGGCGGTAAAGGATCCTAGCCAAGTTTCACAATTGGGCACAGCTTCTTTCTACCCAACCCGCCGTTTAAGACCGCCATTGTACCCATAGATTTAAGTTTATATATAAGTGGTTTTACTTTTTTGGTGTACAATAAAGTTTATTCTATTCTTTCTTACCGTGAATGTAATATGGTGCGATTTAGGGGCGAAAATACATTTAATAAACAACTAGCTTCTGCCAGCGGCTTCGCCCGCGTAAAAATAGGTTTCTCTATACAAACTTTGGACCCCCGTTTCGTCCCCTTAGGAGAAAATTTTTGGAAAATCCGCTCTTAGTGCTCGCCTACGCCATAAAAGGAAACCTTCAGCAAAATTTCACGCTTCTATTCCCTGTAGTTTCGGCTGTGCGTTGATATGTCAGTCAGTCAGTTTCTCCTTTTATATATATAGATAATAACCCAATAACAAATCGATACACAAGAAAAACAAAACTAACATATGAATTAGAAATAAAAAGAAAATACATATATACATTACCACTAAAATAATATAGGTATACTACAAAATAAATAAAACAATGTTAACTTATTTTCATCCATCTTCTCACAAAACCTTAGACATTCACGACACACATCTATCCATCTATCAGTGTGTAGTCAGTTACATGCAATGTAAGTCCATTGACAGAGTTTATTGAATATTGACGCTTTGCCGTCTAATGCGCTATTTTGGTACAGAGGCTCTACGAATACGTTATTAATTCATCAGTGTATGCTCTACGGTAGGTAACGCGGTCAATACGATCGATACTTCTGGTTAAAGCACGTCAGCCTGGTAAGGTTCAGAGCTTTATACAGGTTTTTAAGTCGGTTTTGACCCAATATTATTGGAATCAGTAGTTTAAAATGTTACCTGAATATGTAAATGAGTGCATCTTTTATGAATACCAAAGTATACTTTAATGTGTGTTCGTACATGCATTTACCATAAAGCCATTTTTAAAAATATGCAATAACTACGTAGGGTGTTCAACAAGTCTTGACGTATTTGCAAATGTTGAGGGTAAAGCGACAATTTTAGTTTTTATTAATAAGGGCGGAATTCACCAATAAAACTAATCGTATTATCGTAAAACGCGATTAGTTTTATTGGTGAATTCCGCCCTTAGTGTCATACACAAGACTAAACTACACACTTACACTAGATGGCGAAATGGCTAAATTAAATTAAATTAAATTAGATTAAACTAAATTAAATATGATATTTGTGTGTAATGAAAATGTTTGCAATATAAATAATTTAATAATACCGGAGCTACGTCTGCCAACAAACTGCTATGCAGTTTGGCAGAAGTATTATGAATTGTAAAATTGTCTAAAATACAAATAAAGCACTTATTATTATTATTAAACACGTTTATTTTATAATTCTACAATTAATATTTTAGTTGGAGTGAATTTTCAAAGATTTCGAGATGACGTCGTTTAACAAACGAGATTATCGTATCATTATTTATTATAACTTTAAGCGCGATTTGACAATGGAAGAATGTTCTGATGAGATGTATTCTATATTTGATCAAGAAGCCCTATCTATAAGGACCGTGGAACGATGGTTTTTACAGTTCAAGAGTGGAGATTTTGACATAGATGACAACTCACGATCGGGTAGACATGCGGAAATTCAAGTGCCGGAAAATGTAACTCGTGTGGAAAAAGCTATTAGAGAAAATCGCCGAATTACATATCGTCAGTTAGAAGAATTTCTAAATATTCTTATATCTTCCTTGCTCAACATTATTGCGAATCTAACAGAAAAATCAATTTCTGAGAGCATCCGGTATCAAAGTTCTTGAATATCAGCCCTACAGCCCTGATCTCGCGTTGCGTGACTTCGGGTTATTTCCGTATGTAAAAAACCGTATAAAAGACTGAAGTTTCTGGCAGAAGAGCAGTTGGTACGTTTGAAGAAGAACTTGAATCAATTCCTAAAGAAAAGTGATAGAGTTGGATAAATGAGTGGTCTGAGCGTATGAATAGATGCATAAATTGTAACTGAGTTTATTTTGAAAAAATATAAATGAATATGACCATACGACAAGACTTATTGAACACCCTACTATTAATATTATACCCCTTGTATTTTGTTTTAAACAATAACTATTCGCTCCGATACTTTTCTGGCTTGGTTTTCATAGATAAACTAAACTTCCTTTTTAAGTTTTTTTTTTTAAACGTTGCTTTACACTAGGATTACTCCTGTATCGTAGGCGTGTTAACAAAACACATACACAAGACACTGACCGGAACACATAATTAATAAAATATTTGTTCCGTGCGGGAATCAAATCCGCGACCCGCAGCACAGCAGCCAATCGCTCAACAACTGCACTAACCATGCTGTCAAAGTCAACTCAAGCGTGAATAGGTTACTTCTTGGCAACCGTGCTTCATCGTCGACCATATTACCACTTACCGTCAGGTGAGATAGTGGACAAGCGGCGAGCCTATCAAAAGAGATACGAGAAAGAAAAAGATACGGCTGTTTATGTCTCAAAAAAAGTATTTTCGAAATTTTGCTTAAAACAAGGTCTTATAGCACAGGTATAGGAAATAAATCTGATAACTGTAAATTTGTTGTTTGTCTCGAAGATTTCTTCGAGGCTGCCGATACCTGACAAAGGTTTCGGCAGTCATGTTAGTCAGGGACGGCAGAAGTACGATTCAACCGACTTAGCCAGGGACCAAATGTAGGACATGGCAGCCCTGTTAAAGGCCTCCTTCTTTTGAGTAACGTCGCATCGTTTTGCGCATACGAGCGTCAGTCCAAGCTCGGTATGCTACGTGTCTAGGCGCGTCAGCGCGAACACACTCGGCGCCAAACCATGGCCGAGCTTCGACATTGTTATGTCAGAGAATGAAATATAGGACTCTACCCTCTGCCGTAACATATTTGCATCATCCGACGAAAAGCAAGTGGGCTGCCAAGGATAACACGCTAAGACAGTATGCCGTCCCAATCTGCTGATCTGTATTGCCAAACCCGCTGGGTGCCACTAGGGCTGGGATCGAGGAGTAGACGGACACAGATTTCATCAGACAGTGGATGGAACTACGAAAGGCGAAGATATCGACACTAAGTAGCGAGACCCCTTCGATCCAGACGGATCTGTTGTCAGCAGAAGGTCAAAGCAATTTTCACTGCAGCACTCTGCATATTTACCACGAGTCTAGTTGTATTATATTTTACTCTTGTGGGGTTTCCTAGGTGGTCATCACCCGCTGCATGGTAGTGCCAGTGTGCAGCGGCGCGTCGCGCACAGCACTATACTGCTGCGCGCGCTCCCTGGTGCGTGCCCTGGGCCCGCGCCTGCCGCCCGCCGCGCGCGCGCTGGCGGCGCCGGCTGCCACGGCCAGGCATCTGCACACGCTAGCAGCTGCTGTAGACGCACAGGTAAGAGATAACCCGCTGCATGCTAGTGCCAGTGTGCAGCACACAGCACTGTACTATCCTATGTGCGCGCATTCCATCTGCGCAGGCTGTGACTACTATACTCTATTCGCATTAAGAAAATAATGACTCATCAGTGCAACTGCGACATAAAGGCGCGTTCATACTGGGGTAAAAATTAAAGTCTAAATATAAAAACCAACTTTTTCATACACAGAATTTTCTTAAGTAATTATTTCAAAATTAAGTAACTTTGATTAAATTTTAGTTTTTATTTTAAAAATGAATACCTCCTATTCGTAAAAATTAAAGTGAAATTTCTGACAATTACCATTAAATTTTAAAATAAAGAATTAATTATTAATAAATTTTTTATTTTCTTAATAATTATATTTGAAAAGACTGTAATAAAAAGTTTGATTTCATACAATTTTTTACCCCATTATGAATACGCTTTTATCTTGCAGTTACACTGATGAGTAGTGACTCATCAGTGTAACTGCAAAGTAAAACCGTATTGCGTATGTTTTTCTTTCTTTCTTTTCTATAGTCAATTTGCTTTAAGAAAATAGTGATTTTCATAAAGCAAATTGACAATAGAAAGAAAAACATTTCATTTGTGGGAAATAACGCAATCTAGAAGGAGCTCTCTGCACAGCTGAGCTCAAATGCTCGTGTGAAAACTTTTTAATTAAAAATGTTACTGGGGTTGATAAGAATAACGATTTTATACACTTTAAAATAAAAGCAACAAGTACAGATTTTAAATCGGATTCGTGTACTTTTTTTCAAAACTTTCACACAACTCCATCTAGTCTGTGCTATGAGTACTGGACCAAGTGATAAACATATATATTTCTGAATATGTACAATTGTACACACATAAGAAAAACCACTGTACTGGATCCATGGTACACGTCTATGCCTCGATGTCTGTGACACGGTGTATATGTGTTAATATAAAATTGTACGCTAATCGATCAGATATTTGCTGGTCCCTATTTATATCTAAACATGAAATGCGTTATTTACAGAGCAAAGAGGACATGAAGCCGTTCGTGTGTGAGCTCTACGTGCGAGCGATCACCGCTGGCATGAACGAACTGGAGAGGCTCAAACTTAAGACTGAAAAGGTATAATTTACTTATATTTATAACTCGCGGCGATACGGTAGGCCTAGAAGGAGATGGCGTAACAATTTGGACTCCTACCTAAAGGATTGGACAAAAATGGCTAAGAAGAGAAAAGAGTGGAAGAAGGCTCAGGCTCATAATTATAATAATATTCATTCAAAATTCTTTACAGAATAAATTAATACAGTCTTTATAAATCTTAATTCTGAGACTTATTTGCCTGAACTAGGAAATCCTGTGTTTCAGACGAGAAGAACTAAAATAATTTAAAATTAACAAATAATCAAATGGCACATGTCTTTCCTCAAAGACGAGCTGTAAATCTGTTGGAACAGTGCCGGAGTACTATTAGATTTTCTAACTTCTTGTTTTATTCCTTATAGATGGCCACCCTTTGGTTTTAGTCGCAAACTTGAAGAAAATATGGTGTATATTTTCCCTATAAAAAAAAACAGACAATGCCTAGAACAGACAGGAATAAAATGTAAAAAACATCTCCCATTTTTTACAGGAAGCGGAAGCCCGTTCAGCAGAACAGACGCTAGCGTCGTGGTTCACGCAGCTCGGCGCGCTGCTGTCGGCGAGCGAGCGCATCCGCTGCGAGTGCACGCTCACGGCCTTCTCTGTGCATCCCACGCCCGCCATGTATGAGAGGATCAAGGCGGCGCCTATGTTGCCGCCGCTAGTACTGGTGAGTTACCAATTAGGATGCCCCGATGCCAATCAGGGCATTAGATCTAAAGGCCTCACCAAAGCCGCCGGCCGAGCCGTGTCACCTGGCGGGTTATTACCGGCAGGCTAAACGCAAAACTACCCCGGTAGTCTATTCGCGTTAAGAAAATAGTGACTAACGATGAGTCACTATTTTCCTAACGCACTCACTCTGCTTAGCCACGCCAATTATACCGTAGCAAATTAGAAAACCGTATTTACACTGACCAGTTGATGCCCTTCATACTGCTTACGCGTCTTATTTCAATTTTAAAAATTAGTTCCTCACCCATTCATAAATTTTATTTTTATGAATAGGCTAATTTTTATAATGATTAAATTTAATTATTATGATTAAATTTTAAAATAATTGCTGGTGCTGTAGGATTGTTCGAAAGAGTTACCGCTGCGTCCGCTGCCCTGGAACACAAAGAGCGACTGAAGGAACACAGTTGGGTTTTAGTCAGAAAAAGTCTGACGCTTCCTTTCGCTCCGCCCAGATCAGAAGGAGTTATTTGATCATTTCTCATGCAAAAAAGCCCGAAATAACGTCTCGTTCTCCCAACATTTACATTATCATCTATTTTACAAAACAACATAATTTGAGAATGTTTAATTTTTAATGGAATATATATATTTTTTTTTAAAGAAAACATTGTCAATTTTATTATCCGTCATTTCAGGACGACCAAGAAATAAAAGAAGAACCCAACAAAGAATTCGGCAGTTGGGCCAGCGATTCTCGCGGGCAGACCAACTTCGTGAAGACCTCGGAGACTCTGAACCTCAAGCACACGCAGCACCGGGCCAATGTGCTCTCCACTGCGATATTTGCTGAGGGCGAAGCCCTAGGGATCAGCCCTGAACTGTGCACGGATATTGCGGTGCTGCTTTCTGGACCTAGGCTGAAAACGCTCTCCTGGGATACTGATAGGTTAGTAACAAATAATTGTTTTGACAACAAACTAGCTCTTATGTCATTTCAGCTTTGTTTCCGAGTTGACAATTAAAAGAATATTGAGGTGTTCAAAACTGCGTTAGTAATATATTTTTTTTTAAATTTTATGTACCTACCCTTTCTTCTTCTGAATCTTTTCATAACTCAAATAGCAGATTTCTACGTCACACGAATGCACTCGGACAGGTGGGCGAGGTGCTGGGACGATCTCATGTTCGCGGGGCTAAGGCCAGAGATCGCCGCCCGTAAACAGAGAGGTTTGGAAGGAGAAAGGGGAGGCCTATGCCCCAGTGGGACATACTTTAAGTTATATTATCTATATATATATATAAAAAATCTCTATTTCTCTTGGTCACGCGATCACGCGTGAACGGCTATTCTTTTTTATTCTGTTTGTTAGTGTCAGGATAAGGTTCTTATGAAAGAAAAAAAATAAAATTTGGTAGTAGGGTAGGGTAGAGGTGGGTAGAGCAGAATAGGGTAGTCAGTTGACGGGAGCGAAGCCGCGGGCAAAAGCTAGTTTTTAAATATTTTTATAAAACGCTGTTACAACTTTTCCATTTGCTAATGTACTGGTTTTTTTAAAAACATTTTTTTTTTGCTATTTTGATCTATTTACTTCTCCCATAGTAGGTGTCCGACGATGATAAAGTGGTAGATAGATGATGAAGAAGAAGTTGTAACTTCTTTTTTGCTGGACTGGCAGCTTATTTGCTACTTGTGTTTTCCTATAACATTAACATCTAAATTCTAAAGTTCTTTTCATGATTTCTCTTGTAGTTTTTATACAAAACTTGTTTATCAATCTATAATGAGTTCTTGTTTCTAATTTTTAATCATTTATTTCGTGACATAATACTGGTCTCTATTTTCTGTTCTAAATACCGAAAATCTTCTCCTTGTGTTGGTATACGTCATGTCTCTTTGCATCATTTGCTGTAATTGCCAGCCAGCCTTTTGGTATTCTATAGGATGCATTTTGGAGAGTGTATACGGGAATTACATGACATGATTCCGCCACCGCTTTTCAACCATCGGACAACCCGACGTACGGCGAGCGTCCATAATTTAGGTGTCTGGCTAGAGTAAATAGGCTCTGAATAAACTAGTGCTCTTCACCATCAATGATTGCATTAGTGCTAACCATTAGATGGTATTGCAGTCAAGCACTAGTTAATATCATTAAAAAAAAATGCTAGCTGTACTTTTACGACACTGATGTTTACACATTTACCATTTTTATCTTTCAGAGAGCTACTTTTAGAAAACTGTCGAACGTACATGGAGCGCACAAACTACGGAACTCGCGCGCTGACGACAGAGCTGAAGTACTTGAACCTGGACCCGAAAGAGTTTCAGCACCTGCCCGAGGAAGAGGACGATGAATCGGACATGTATTATGGCATTGAAAAAGGTATGTTTTTTTACTTTTGTGACAAATTTTCATTCGTTTGAATAAGAATGCTAAACTGAAATGTGATGTCACCGCTATTAAGTTACGCGCGTCCAAGAGTAATTTCTTATTTGAAACAATATCTCTTAATATTATCTATATCCAAAAACCATATCTGATAATTACTTTGTCAAAAGGCTACGAGCATCTAGTTGAAGAATACCAAGAGCCAGAGGAAATATGGCAAGACGCCGATGACCCCGAAAGAACGGAAAGTGCACATTCAACCGATAGAGAATCAGAGCCAGTAGTGAAAACAAAGAAATCACAAAAAAAGACTAAAAAGACCCTGTCCTCGGAAGACGATTCTGACCCTCTCAGTCTCGTCGCAGAAGCCAAGAGAGTAGAGAAGAAGAAGGAAAGACCACACAGTAAGGAAAGAAGTAAACAGCCCAAGAAAGCAAAATCGAAAGCGAAACCCAAAGATCCTCTAGACATCAACGATCAAAGCACAGAGAAGAAGAAAGAAAAAGAACCTAAAAAGAAAAGGGAGAAGAAAAAGAAGGAAAAACTGCCGTCGACTACTACTACTACTCTAAAGAGTTCTTTATCCAGTCTTGTAGGAATGAAAGTGGCTAATACAACGAAAAAGCCAGCCATTCCTGGAGTCACCAACACACCATCAGTCAGTGACAGTGATTACGATAGCCAAGGAAGGTCTTCACTAAACTCTATCCTAACAGAACACAACGAAACTGACGTTCTATATGATGGCCTATTTTCTATGGACGAAATTAAGTCACCAGAAAGGAGTCTGGATAAAAATATACTCGCGAAGAATAATGAACTCCATATTTCCAATGGCACTGTCGGGGCCAGTGCATCTGTTGTACATCATAGTGAGAGTCCAACTCAAAATGACGCACCTAGACATAAATCACCGTCTTCACCACACTCTAGGACCGGATCACCAAGTAATATGCTGGTTAAAGAAAGCCTGACTAAACTCTTACACTATAGAAGACAGAAAGCCATTGAGAGTGAACAGAGGATAAATCTACAGCCAAATGTAGTACACACATACACTTACAACCAAGGATCTACTACCCCAACGATAGCACCGTCACCAAGTCCTGTGCCAGGAACTCCTGTAACCAGCCCTCAGCTAACGACAAACTTACCAGAGAATCCCAAGGTTTACATGAACAAAACACAGTCTGATCAACTTAGTGAACTAAGGAATGAAGTCAACAACCTGTTGAGCGCAAAAACGTTTGGAATAGCCAGGCCAGTCATACAGTATGGCAAGACCAACAACTGTTTATTGAATAACTCTCAGACAAGTTCAGCTAGGTTACCAAACCCTAATTTACAAAAACATTTGCAAGATATTTATAAAACGCCTCAAACACAAAATAATGCTGGAGGCACCGAAACGAAAGCCACTTCATCACGTTCTAATGTCAGACAAAAAAATGTAGACTCGCCAAGCCAGCAGAATTTTCACAAATTTCTCAAAGAGCTACAGGAGTCTATTAATGCAGGTGCGCATGCAAATAATGCAGGCAAAAAAGAACTTAAACCAGTCAGCAAGGTGACACCTGTAGTACCAACAAGCAAGGCTGATCCTAAGACATCTCCACAATGTGCCAAACAATCACAAAAGAAAACTGACTTTTTAAACACGTTTTCGCGCCTCAGTTATTTACACAAAAATAAAGTTGACCCTAAAGGTAATGGAACCAAACCTGTTGTGGACGCCTTAATCGAGTACCAGAGTAAAGCGCTGAAAACCCCCCCTACAGATGCAGAAATCAATCGAATTTTACAAGAACAGAAATTAATAAAAGCAAAGTATTTGCAAATTAAAAATGAGCCACATTCATCTAAAAGTGAAAGATCCGCCTACCAACACCCAGAGAACAGTCAGAGCTTGCTGAAAAAAATCGAAAAGCCTGTAAGTAATGCGACAAAACAGTTATCTCCTGCAGCAAAACAAAATCCCATAATTGCCAATTTGCTGACCAGCCCCACTACAAAGTCGCCTGCAACGCCTGAGAACCTGTACAAAAACGTTCAAGCTGAACGTCTACGACAAACGTTACCAAGTAAGTTCTCATCTCTAACAGAGAAGGACCAACATGATTTGCTTGCTCTGTTGCGACAGCAGACTAAACTGAACCATCGGTCGAAGGTTGAACATGTCAAGGAGAAGGTTCAGCCTTCACAAACGATAACAAGCCACTTGCCTACAACAAACCATCCCATTCCTTGCTCTAGTCAGTCATCCAAGCACAAAATTTTGGAAGCCCCTAACATAACGTATAGCAACGTCAATAACAAACGATTAACGAAACCTAGTCCGAGCATAAAATTGCCATCAAACGCTAACCTTGATTTAAGATTGCCACAGACAAAACCTCTAAACATGGTCAAGACTGAACTTAATTGTACTAAGAGCATAGACCCAAAGCCTTCTAAAAAGATTGAAATATTAAGTAACATTGAAATCAAAAGCAGCAATAAGCACATATCTGAAGCTGCAGATAAACCTAAGCAAGAAACCAATTGGGAAAAGGTAATGGATGCCATATTGTCTCACAAAACCCCGAGCAGAGGCCCTAGCGCTCTCGATATGGCTTTGAACAAAGAGATCTATAAAAAAACGGTCGAAGAAAGTATGCGAAACCAAAGGATAGTAAAGGCTAATTCAACTGGAGATCTCATAAAAGTGACAAACGTAATAGCAAAAGGTCAGGCAAATCCGACCCAGGCAGCTACCGTGACGCAGAGTCCACATACCGTGACACAGAGTCCACGTACCGTGACTCAGAGTTCACATACCGTGACACAGAGTTCACATACCGTGACGCAGAGTCCACATACCGTGACACAGAGTTCACATACCGTGACACAGAGTTCACATACCGTGACACAGAGTTCACATACCGTGACTCAGAGTTCACATATAGTAAAACAGAGTCCACATCCTCCCGTACTGAGTCGATCGAACACGGAGAGTGTAATCAAAACTATCAGGAAATCTAAGACACCTGCGAAAGTGGTGCAGAAATCTTCAATAAACACAACTGTACTTCATGCCAATCCAAACGTAACTAGGCCCTTACAACCAGAAACGCCAAAACAAATTCAGACTGAAATAAGACTAAGCCATGGAACTAAAGACCAAACCGACGTTCTTAAAAAATTACCACTCAAACCTAACGAGAAACAATTTACTGCTCCATATTACAAAGAAGAAGATCCATTCATATCAGGAATACCTAATTCTGATTATGATCTTCTTGAAGAATTAATGGATGATGATTTGCGACAAGAAATCGGCGAATTGTCTTCGGATGAGGACAATTATACACGACCAATGCTTGGCTTGAAAGACAAACATTACGGCATAAATAAGCCTACAATACCTGTGACTCAAAAAGAAAAACGATTAAATCCAACAGGGATTAATACTACACCGACCCAAAAGAAATCTGAGCCACAAGTCAGATGTGATGTCCCAAAGACTGCTTTTGATTCATCAACACCAAAACAATATCCGCCAGGATTTAGTAAAGCCAAGTCATCAGTGATTAAAAATGTTGAATACAAAAATAATGATACGACGAATGTTCAGCCTACTATTGCTGTTCACAAAATGCCTCAAAGTGTGATTGCACCTTCTAAGCATAGCAGAAAGCAAATCTTACACACCAGAACTGATCAATTGCAAACAGGTGATCAGCAAAACACATTACTGGCGACATTGCCCCGGCAAACTGCTTTAACAAATGTAGTTCTTATTGGATCAGATATAGTGTATCAACCTTGCACGGTTCAAACTCCGGGTCTCGCGAACAATATAACTCAGAATACATATGTTACGTATAATACCCAGCAAAACATGGCGCTTTATCAGACGACGCAATTCGCCGCTCCCGTTGTGAACCCACTGATCATAGGAAGTGCGATTACAGTAGCTAAAACAACAACAGTTCAGGCACCATTAACGACGGTTACTAATAAACCTGTAATTGACGTTCAAACTCCTAAAAGTAAAGAACAATTAAGAAATGACGAAATTCAAAACAAGACTGTTATCCATGACTCGAAAGAAGCCAAATCAGAATCGAAAGCGAATTCAATTGATAAACCGAATGATGATACTATGTCAAAATCAGAAAAGGTCGATATAAACTCCAATAAAAATGTGTGTGAGAGGAAAGTGCTATCTGAGGTACAAGAAAAACAGAAGCTTACTGTTGAGAAAACCGAACCGAAGATTACTAGAAGCCAAACAAGGAAATCGTTTGAACGAGATTATTTGATGAACGAGGTTTTAAAAAAAGATCAGGAACGACTGCAAAAGAAACGCTTGTCTATTATAAATCGAAATATTAGTCATCGAATTGACAAAAAAGCGATCCCATTAACATATGCACCGCTTGGATCTTTAAAAGTTAAACTAAAGGTTCCCCGTGTAAACCAAGAAAAACAAAAGGAGAAGGTTGAATCTACTTCTGATATTAGAAATGACGATAAAACTCAAAGCGCTGCATTAGAACTGGCTGTTAACAGCAACGTTAAGACTGTGGAAGAGTCAGTTGATGCAAAAATAATCGCTAAAGTTGACAAACTAGACAAAACAAACAGCACTGAAAATTATAAAGAAAATAAAGAGACCCCATCTTCCCGTCGCATTTTATTACGATCTTCAAATAAAGACGTAAAATTTGTAACGGAACTGCCTGAGGAAGTATCATTGGCTAGGAAAACGAAAGTCAGGCTAAAACCTACAACTCCTACAGCTACTGAAATTGCGATCAAAACTATTGAAAATGTTACCAACGGAAATAGCATAAATAAGCGCAAAGAGACTAAGAAACCAATAACGAAAAAGACGCTTAATAAAACGATCAAGAAAGTGGAAGCTAAGAAGAAAGCCACTAAAATCCAGCCTAAGAGAAACGCTAAACGCGCATTCACGATTGTTAAAAGTGTAGAACCAAAACTGCAGGAGGTAGCAATACCAAATGAAATGACAGATTTCATGGATATCGAAGATGAAATCATAGCTACCAAAATCCTACAGGTAATGTCCCCGTACCAGCCTATACCACCTCTACAGGAAATTCCTAATGTCGAGGAAATTTTAGGAGATATTGAAGAAAATCGTACGTTGGAAGATACAGAAATTGAAAATTGTGCAAGTCCAAATATGTTAGAAAATGATGTTACACTAAACCAGCTTTTACCTACTGAGATCATTGATAAACCTAATAATGTTATTATTCAAGAAAGCGCAAACAAAAATAATGAAATAGTTTCAAATAACGACAATGACGTAGATTTAAATAAAGAGGATGACTTATCTCCCAAAATAACTGAAACTATTGAAGAGCCAGTCGTTGAAAACATGGATAAAAATAACACGGCAAATACTGAAATCGTTAAAGAAATCGAAAGTTATGTAAAGAAATTAGAAGATAGAATAAAAGACACTGCTAATGATCAATGTTTAGAGTTAGAGTGCAATGAAATCATGTTTAGTTCAGATAAAACTAATGAAAGCGCTCCTTCTCAGCCAGAAACGCTAACTACTGAAGTGATAACATCTGATAACTTACCAAAAGAAAATACTGCAGACCCTAAAATAAACGATAAAACTAAACTCGAGGATAATGCAATACATATTGAGGAAGAAATAATCTGTATTGACGAAGACGATGATGAAGATACAATATACGATCAAAATAAACAACAACGTAAAGAACCAGTGAATCAGAGTAAACAACTTTTAAAAGATGGTAAAATCAACAGTCAAGATAAAATTACATTTAGAAAAAAAGATGACATTCCACAGTGTTATATGGACGCTATATTAATAGAAGACATGCCACACTTAAATACGGGAGATCCAAGTAAGAAATGCGTGCGGATTAAACTGCCTTGTGGAAAGGTATTCAAGGCGACCGTTCACGGTCAAGTGAATGTTGATACTAACACATTATTTTCCGACCCTGCACTGAAATCGGTTCTTTTAAGCAACGTGTCTAAAAGAAAACGATACACTTTAAATATAAAACAAATGTCAACAACTTCAAAGTTGACATCGGACAAATTAGTCGAGTCGCATATACAAGAAATTACTGTGAAAGAGGGGCCTCCTTACCCCCCGGGCATCCTTGAAACCATAGATTTGCTTAGCGACTCAGACGAAGAAATTGAACGGCAATATTTCAATACTGAATTTGGAAAATATTCTATACAACCGATGGCGAAAAACGTACTAGAAAATCATCAGAAGTTATTTAATAAAAAATGTGTTGTGAAATTAAAAAGAGAAGATTTGAAAAAGTATTTGAACATGTCGGAGGATGAGGAGACAATTGAAGCTTCAGTTGATGATTATCTGGTGAAAGAAGGTCTACCTAGTACCTCGTTGCATACAGACGAACCAAGAAAAAATGTAGAAGAATCTTCAGTCGAATCTACAGTTCAACCCATAATTGAACCTGTAGTTGAACCTATAACTGAAGATGCTAAAACTGTGAATCAGCAAGTTAGACCACATGAAATTCAGTGTAATGCACAACCTAACATGCAACCTGACATACAACCTGTGTTTCAGTCTACAGTACATACTACTATTCAGTCTGATGAACAGCCTATTATTCAGTGTGTAAATGAGAGTAAACCTGTCAGTCAACCTGATGTGCTGCCTTCAATTCAGGTAGACACTCAACCTATAAATAAACCTGACGACCCACCTATAATTCAGCCCGAAGATCAACCTGTTATAGAACCTGTGATTAATTCTGATTCACTACTTGCGATACAGAGTGATGTTCAACCTATTCAGTCTGAAGAGCAACCTAATCAGTCTGAAGACCAACCTATTCAGTTTGAAGACCAACCTATCCAGTCTGAAGAACGACCTAAACAGTCTGAAGAACAACCTATTCAATCTGAAGAACAACCTGAAGTTCAGCCAAAAATTCATCTGGAAAAACAATCCGTGATCTTACGTAATGTGCAACCTACAATCGAACCTATTGTACAACCTTTGTCTCAAACCGATGATCAGCCTATAATTCAACCTGTGATTGAATCTGATGTGACACCTGTGATTCAGACTGATGCTGTACCTGTAATGCAAACCGATGAATATATTATTCCATCTTGTGTTCGACCAATTATACAGTCTGATCTTATGATTGTACCGGATATTCAGCCGATGCATGTTGTTGAAAAAATCGAAGTACCCATCGCGCACCCAAGTGATCGACAGATCGTTCAACCAATGCATCTACTAGTTGAATCAACACTAACGAAACCCATTCAGCAAGAACCAGTAGATGTAATTGAAATCGACGATTCATCTAACGACGACGCAGATGTTAACCAGTTTGGTAGGAGTAATGAAGAAAATACTATTATAGGATTGGTGCCATTCTTAGAACGCGTAGATGGACCTACATTCCTCAAAGATAAGACTGCAGAACTCTTGAAACCGATTCACAGGAAGAGTCCAATACCAGTCGACGCAAAGATCAATGAATTCAAAAACTTACTGTTTAAAGATCTTGGCATAGAAGATCTCACCGAAAATTCAACACAATCTGACGACTTATCTCTTTCCGTGGCTTGTACACCTCTTGTTACTGCTAGCGGGAGTTCTGTTAGCGATTTTTCGTCGCAAACAACAATACTGACAGAATGTTTTGTAAATCTAACGAGATGCGACGAACTTGTCAAGAAATATGAAAATCTGAAATTGCTTAAAAAGTGCTTCATTACATTAGTTCGATGTGATGATCTTGTTCTAACTGCAGAACCAACTAATGAAGAAGATGATGAACAGTTTGATGATTTAATTGACATAGACATAGAAGATGATGTATTTGAAGATGCTGCAATAAATGTGGTGCCGTTATCACGCTGTGGATCATTCTCGATTCTCGACAATTGCGACCTAATCGACGTTCTAGATGCTGTTGATGAAATTGACAGAAGTAATTCACCAGTAATGGAAGTATACGACACAATTGCATCATTGTCTAGTAATTATCGGAAAGTGACAATTGAAAAAGTTGCAACTCATGACAGGCCGATGTGCGACAGTCAATATTTGGCCACTAAGCCTATGATTCAGTTGCAACATACACACAGTACAAGACAAGATCATAAAAATATCGAAAGATATGACGCAGCAAATACTTGTGACAATCTTTTATCAAATGAAAACAACGTAATGCCACTCAAAGCTTTAGTATTAAAGCTCTTCCATAATGACACGTTAATAGATCAAATCAATTCTGCTAGACTGAAAACGAAACAAATAAGATTTACACCAATCCGAAAAAGAAAATCTCTTGAGATCATTATAACAGACAGTAAAATAGCTAAGACTTGTGAGAATTCAGTCCAGAAACGAAATGAAGCTACTTTTGCCAATAAACATTCTGTAACTGATAAGACCTCTGAACTTATTAAAGATACCAACAAGGATAGTGAGACTGTACACATGCAAACAATTGAAGCCTCATCATTTGAAAACAATATTATTGAATTGGACTCTAGAACTTCCTGCTTTGACGAAAGTGAGAACGAAATTAGTGCATCTATATTACATAAAGCAGGTTTAACACAAACTGAATTTTATATTAACAATGAAAAGCCTCAATTTGTTATCGACGGTGTATCAAAAGCCACAGCATTGGACACAGAAAACTTTGATGAAAATACAATATCTGAAATTGAAAATATTAGTATAGATGTTGAAATAAATGCTGCTGTAGATAGCAATTTAATATTCGAAGAAATAATTGGTCTACCGGATGCAAAGGATATATCCAAAGAAGTCAGTAAAAATATTTGTGTGAACACTGATAACAATCATGAAATAAAAAATCATATGGATGAAAGCGCCGAAATATCGCCTGTAATTGTAAATTTTTCTGAAGATATATCGGCACATGAAATTACTCAACTAGACATAGAAAATGTGCCCGTAGAAGATTGTGAAAATGTCTGCAAAAACGCTGATAAAGTGCTGAAGGAAACAGAGGTAGTCTTTGAAGAAACTTATCAAAATTTTCAAATGGAAGTGACAGAAATGGTCATTAAAGACAATTGTACCGACGCGAAATCGGAAACGGTAAAGCCAAACATCTCAATGGCTAATATTTGCGAAGCGCCAGAAATACAGAAAAGAAATATAAATGAAGACGCCGAAATAAAACTGGCAGAGCTAGAAATGCAAACGAAAAATATTTGTGAATACGCTGAAATAAAACTAGAAGAGCCAGAGATGCTAACAGAAATTATTTTTGGAGCCGCTGATACGAAACAAGAAGAACCAGAAATGCATGCAGATAATATATGTGAAGACACTCGTTTGGAACGACTAGAAACCGAAATGGAAGGTAATATAAAACAGCCAGAAATAGTCATAAATGACGTTAGAGGTTACGCCAACACAAAACTTGCGGAACCAGAAATGGCATCGGTAAATAAAGAAAATACTGATACAATATTTGTAGATACCAAAACAGAAAAATACTTCGATTCAAAACCAGACGAGCTGGTAACAGTTATGGAAGGCCTTTGTAGCAATGTTGACTTAAAATTGGTTGAACCAGAAATGCCTATAGATAATTTCAGTGAAGATGCTGATACCGAAATAAATACCATAGAAGAAGCAGATAATCATGACATTAGCAACATTGACATGACAAAGCCAAAAATGTCATCATTTAAGGTTTTTGAAGACACAGGTCCAATTTTAGAAGTTAGTGGAACAGAAACAGAAGCCTATGCCGAACTTAACGAATCAGAAGTGGCCATGGAGGAAAGCACTTTTGATGACACTGACACAAAATTGATTGAATTAGACCTGTCCACGAAATATGTCTGCCAAGACGCTGACATTAGAAGTAAATCTACAGAACAACCTAGTAATACTGACATAACGAGTGCAGGTACAGAAATGCATATGAAAAATGTCTGCGAAGATGCTGTCATTGCAGTAGAAACTATAGAAAGAAACTCTGATGCTATACCTACCGAAACAGAAATTGTCATGGATGTTATTTGTTGCACTGACTCAAAATTGGTGGAGCCAGAAATGTCGTCAAAAAATATCTGTAACGAAACTGATATAGATATGAAATCGACAGAATTAATAAATGAAGTAGATAATAATCTTGAGGAAACAGAAGTAGAAGGTATTTGTGACGACATTGACACAAAATCGACTGAGTCAGGATTGCCTAAAGATATCTGTGATGACACTGAAATAAATGTGGAAACAATAGAATCACAAATGCCTTCAGTACGTACTTGTGAAGACGCTGTCATTAAAGTAGAAATGACATATTTAAAAGAAACTGATGCAAATCGAGAAGAGCCAGAAACAGATAAAGGTGTTTATGATGACGCTGACACAATATTGGTCGAATCAGAAATGTTCTCAGAAAATATCTATGTAGGCACTGACATAAATATGAAAACGTCACAAAGACTAAGCGAAGCTGATAATAATTTAGAAACGGCAGATTTCGAAGAAACTGATATAAACCAAGGAGAGCCAGAAATTGACTTAGAAGGCGTTTGTGACGACGCTGTCACAATATTGGCTGAGTCTGAAATATCCTCGGAAAATGTTTGTGAAAATACTGACACAAATATGGAAACGTCAGGAAGTTTAAAGGAAGTTAATAAAAATCTAAAAGAACCAATATTGTCTACGGGACGCGTTTATGAAGAAGCTGACAAAGAAATTGAAACGACAGATTTAGAAGAAACTGTAATAAATCGCAAAGAGACAGGAATCACTACAGAAAGCGTTTGTGACGATGCTGGTACAACATTGGCCGAGTCAGAAATAATACCCTCGGGAAATGTCTGTAAAGATACAAATATAAAACCAACAGAAATACTAAGTGAACCTGATAAACATTTAGAAGAGCCAGAAATAGCCAGGGAATGCATTTATGGCGACACTGACAGAAAATTGTCTAAAACTGTAATAGACACGAAAAATTTATGTGAAGACGCTGACAAAAATATGAAATCTACAAACGTATCTGATATTCATTTTGAAGAATCCGAAATAGTCATGGAAGTAATTTGTAAATACGCCGATGAAAAACTAGTATTGCCAATAAATGAAAAAGAAGGAGATATTAAATTGGACGTTTGTAGCAGCGCTGTCACAAAAATGAGATCAATTACTTGTGAAGACATTAACGCCAAACATTTGGAAACAGATACAAGTCTAGAAGAGCCTGAAATAGTTATGGAAGTAGTTTGTCAATACGCTGATGAAAAACTAATACTGCCAGTAATAGAAAAAAAGAATACAAACTTAATACAGTCGAAAGCAATAATCGAAGACATCTGCAATACCAAATATACAGAATTTGAGAAGCCAGAAATGGTCTTACGAAAGAGCTCAGAAGACACTACGTTGGTAAAATTAGAAAATACAATATGTGTTAAAGAAAGGAAGGAAAGTAGAACAAAAATGGAATTGACAAAAATAATCTCTGAAGATATTGGTGACAACACTAAAACCGCACTAAAAGGAACATATATAGTCTCAGAAAATACTTTTGATGGTGGTGATAAAATAGAAGCTATAGAAACGGAAAATGAAACAAATCTAGATATTGCAAAGAACGTTGTCATGAAACTTGTAGAGGTAGATTCCAATGAGAAAATCGATATAAAGCTAAAAGTGCCAGAAGTGATCACAGAAGACATTTTAGACAACTTTGACAAGAAATCGTTCGTGAAAGAAAGTATTTGTGAACATACTGATGAACATTTTGACGGGACTGAAAAAGAAAAAGCCCTGGATAATATAAGTGACGATAAAATAGAATCAAAAATATCCGGAAAAGATTTGGAACATAATTATGACGATATCGATATAAAATTCAAGGAGATTGAATCAACGTTGAGAAGTATGTTTGAAGATACAGACAGTATGCTAGAAGAAACAGAAATTACTATTGGAAATGCTTGTAAAGAAATCGAAGAGACCGACATAAGTCTGCATAGAATTTGCGAAGAACTCGGCGAAAATATTGTCAAGCACTCTGATCAAACAACTACAGAACAAAGCACGATTACCGATATCGACACGAATAATAAAGAAAAAGATTTTTATGTCGAAGTTATTTGTGAAGTTGATGAAACTATTGGTAGGAAAGAAGACAAAACACCCGAATTGAACGTATCTCATGATGAAGGTGTCACAGTACTTAATAAAAACTTGAGACCCACAATATCTGAAACTACAGCTGTACTTAATAATGAAGTTGAACTTAAAAATACTGGTCATAAATCTCAAAAAGTTTTAATAGAATTAAAAGAAGCTTCTCGATTCGGTGTGAACAAAATCGACGATAATTACTTAATCGAAGAAATCGTTGATATGCGCAGTGATGAAATCCTTGATGATGAGATGGCTCAAAAAGTTCTCGCAAGTGCTATAAGCGACGTGAATGATTCCCCTAGAAATGAAGAATTGAGAGGATCGGAACCGCGGGAAATTGTAGTTATTCAAAATACTAATTTATCTACACTTCAAAATAACACCCTGTTGAATGAACCATCGGGATCGATGTTAATGGATTGCGAAGATGAAAAATCGCCCGAAGAAACTATACTAATAACACAACAAATAGGTGTCGATGGTGAAATAGAAGAAATTGATATTAGACTTAATGTCCCCACCATAACATATTCCAAGAAATATCCACATGGCTTATTTTTTGGTTACTTATTGGGTGAAATGAATTCTAGGAAGCGCAAAATTGACATGACGGACGTAAAGATTTATGAGAAAAAGTACAGAAAAGGCAAGAATATAGACTTCCCTAAAATTACCACAACAACCATGGGAGAGGCTGCATACAGTAAAGAATTCAAACAACTTCTCGAATATTGCAGTTCCGTAAAATTTTCTTACTCGCGGCCATTCCACAAAGAACATATAGATGTTCAAGAAATATTACAGTCATGGCCTATAAAAGGGATTTGCGATATCGAGCAATCCGAAATTGTAAAGGACGAAACTTTGTTTACTGACATGGAAGAACAAGTTAATACAACACATGACCCAAGTACTCAGACATTGGCCGAAGAAATTGATTCAAATTACGATGAATCAGACTATCAATCTAGTGATGTCATTGAAACTAATTTCAATATGGGTTTTGGTGAGGGGTCCGGCAGAGTCATACAAAATTTGGAGGACGGATGTGGTACAAAATTTTCGGCTGCGACTCTGTCGGACGTAAAACAAACTCAGCCGCTTTTACTGTCCGAAAATTATGGTAACTGTAAACGTGTGCATAATACAATTAATTTTATAAACAAAGAAGAAATAGAGAAGTTACAATCTAACATTAGATGCATTCAAATGAAGGATAAAGTTAGATCCTTTTTCAAGAGAACTATGACTGAATTAAGTTTCGAAGTTATGAAACAACAAGAAAAAGATGACATGTCGGATTTGAATGGACTGTTTGGCTTTCCATATGGACTTACAAACCCTGATTTTGTACAGCCGGGACCGATTGCAGCTATTGTGCAAGTTGTCCAGGTCGGCCAGCTACCAGTTAGCGCAGCCGCGCAAAACCCAGTGACATGCGATCCAAGGGTCACCCAAGTGTCAAATGTTAGTCCATCTCAATGTTCTGCTGAAAACAGCCCCGGTGATGATCAGTCAGTTATAAAAACAGAGTATACAGAACTGACGACTGCTGATTTAAGTATACCTTTAGCACAAGAATACGTGCAACATATCCAGTCAATGCCTCCTCATGGTCATGAAGCCATGAACTATCCTATGGGTAGTAATTATACAGTTGATGTTGATATTAAACCAGAAATCAAAATAGAAATGGAAGAGGCACCTGATATTAAAGAAGAGATAAATGAAAATTACGAAAACAGTGAGTATCCGCCATTGTTTGACAAGAATATGATGAACAATGTTGATTATTCTCATATAACCCCACTGGAGCCAAATTCTAATGTAACGATGGTGTACAATTATACAGACAAGCAATCTGTACCTGAGGTATATCCACATCTAAAGCAACAAGAACATCTTCAAATGCAGCAACAGTTACATCAGCAGCAGCAGCAGCAACAACAACAGCAGCAGCAAGAACAATATCAGCAACAGCAGCAACAAGAACGGTATCAGCAACAACAAAAAATAATTCAACAGCAACTTGAACAGGAGCAACAACAGTTGCAACAACAACAAGAGTTCCAACAAAGGCAATTAGAATTGCAACAACTGCAGCTAGAACAAGAACAACAAAAGTTGCTGGAGATCCAACAACTACAGTTGAAGCAACAGCAAGAAGAGGAACAGAAACAGCAACAGCTGCGTTTACAGGAGCTGAAACAACAACAGGAGTTAAAACAACAGCAGGAGCAACAGGAAGAAATGAAAAAGCATCAGCAGCATCTACTAGAGCTAAAACGAGCACAAGATCTAAAGCAACAACAGCAACAAGAGTTGAAGCAACAACAGCAAGAGCTAAAACAACAGCAACAAGAAATGAAACAACAACAACTAGAGCTGAAACAGCAGAAACAACTAGAGTTAAAGCAACAACAGCAAAAAGCAAAAGAATTAAAACAACAACAACAGCAAGAACTGAAACAACAGAAACAATTAGAGTTGAAACTAAAACAACAGAAACAACAAGAGTTGAAGCAACAACAGCAAAAGCAACAGGAATTGAAACAACAGCAGCAGGCACAACTCAAACTGCAGAAACAACAGCAACAAGAGCTAAAACAACAACAAATAAAACAACAGAAACTACAAAAACAACAGGAGTTACTGCAGAAACAACAGTTGCAACAACAACAAGAGTTAAAAGTAAAACAACAAATGCAACAGCAGCAAGATCTATTGCAGAAACAACAACAAGAAATACAGCAAAAGCAGCAAGAGTTACAGCAGCAACAACAAATACAAAGACAACAGGAGTTACATCAGAAACGACAGATGCAACAACAACAAGAGTTACAGCAAAAGCAACAAATGCAACAAGAAATACAGCAGAAACAACAAATTCAGCAACAACAAGAGCTGCAACAGCAACAGAATGGACCACAAGAAAAGTCAGATCAAATTGCACATGCAATGAACGCAGCGGGAATTCCCTCCACAGAAGTTTTATCAAATAACAACAGAGCACAAGCTCTTGTCAATATGATATCACAAAAACTAAGGCAAGGCACCGTCACTACAGGCCAATCTTCGAACAACTTCCAAAAAACCACATCAATCAATGCCATGTCTTTGCAACAGGCATTGGCCCAAATACTGCCACCGCCACTGAACCAGACAAATGCTTCAGAAAATAATCAACAATCGTCAAACTCACATACGCCCCAAGTTCTGCATATTGTGCAAGGAAAAAGTGCCTCGGGGAACCACCAACAAATAACTCTAGTTGATAACACCCAGCAGTCTGTTATAAATGCACCAAATTCTACACCAGTCTTACATATTGTGCAAAACAAGACTGTGCCAACTGGCCCAACGTCAAATGGATCACCAGCACAACAAACCAACTCCTTCAGTGGGCTGTCTTTAGTTGATGGCGGATTACAACAAGGAAATCAGCTTCTCCATATAGTAAACGCAGGTAATCAAAAGAACGCAAACACCGGACAGCTGCTTAAAAGGGTTAATCTTCTAACGAACCTAACTAATGCTCAAGGAGGAAACGAACAGAAAATGGTGCAGTTTGTTTGCAAATCTGCTGATGGAAAATCTATACAGCTAAATGGACCTCATCAACGTAGCATGGTATTAAGATTGCAACCTGTTGAGACACCTAATCTCCAATCCTCGCAGCCAAAACAAGTAGACTCTCAAGATCTTAGTCCTACACACAACGCTGCTAACAGTAAAGACGCTGAAATAAAATCACGTTCCATATACGAAGAAAATTACGCAAAATTCATACAAAACTCGTCACCCAAAACTCCTGGTTCTGAAAAAGGCACGAGCTTACCGAAATTCGGCCAAGCCTTTGGAAAACAAGTGTACCAAGATGGCAGTCAGAAGAGCGAAATCAGCAATGGGAATGCAATGTCACCGAATGACGAAAACCCGGACTGTCAAGCAAATGATAACGCTATGAACTTAGATCATATAAGTCAGATTGGAAGCCCACCGCTGTTGCTGAGAAAGCCTTCACAAGCTCAGCCCAACTTAGTCCAACAACTAAAGCAGAGTATGTCACCAATGAATCTACACGGTGGCGTGATCTACACTCGACAAATACCTGTAAACCTTGCAGGTGGGCAGACTATTAACTTGATCACAGTACCTAGTTCAGAACTCAATGACGAATCAAACCAAAAACAACAGGGCGAAATCGAACCGTCAATTATTAAGATTGTGCCACAGACCCAAACTCATTCTAATACAGACGGTACTGAAGAAAATAATACCCATACTATGGGGCCAGCAAATGACAACGCTCATACACCTCAGCCTCAACCACAACCAGTGTTAACACAAATGCGAATAAAGCTGCCTATGTTGAGTAAAGCACCTCAAATGGTGTCTGGTGGAAGAGTTGTAAGACCATCATTCTTCCAAATACAGCGCAATGTCATTTCTGGGACGAACCAGCCAGTTTACCAACAGTTGGTTTTAACAGCAGCTCCACAACTTGGCCAACAGACTATAAGGCTGCCACAAGCGCAGGCTCAAGCTCAAGCTCAACCTCAACCTCAAACAAGCACACCGCCAACGTCAACACAAACATCAACACCCACGCCAACTCCTAGACCAGCAGCTGTAAAGGCTACTGCGAGTGAAAGTCAGTCTTCAACTGAATCCATGAGCTCGTCAACGTTAGAACAGCTCAGAGAGTTCGATCTAGTCTTAGAGCAGGTCAAGGAAAGGAGCACGGTACAGCCGAAATCAAAATCTAAAAAGAAGAAAGAAAAGGCTGCGGAAGCTGCAGCCTCTACCAGTGCAGCGGCCGCAGAGTCTTCTCGGTCAACGCCAGCACCTCACAAACAACATCAAGTTCTCTATTCTATTGGAAATACGCAACCTTTAAATGTTGCTTATGTGAACAGAAAAGCGGCTTCAACTCCAGCCCCAGCTTCAACTCCGACACCTACTACATCTACCTTCGTAAGGTCTCCAGACTCTTCAGGCATTGCAGACTCATCTCCTTCATCATCGTCACAGATTCCGCACACGGTCACCAGTGAACCGTCAACATCATCAGACGCGCCTGCTCAATCAAAATCTAAGTCCAGCTCTAAATCCAAATCAAGACCAAAAGCGGCATCTAATCCACCGAACACATTAAAACTGAACACACCTGCACCTCCAAAGCCTTCTACTCAAAAGCCAGCGGAGGATGAGCAAACCACACAAAGGATTCTATACATTTTAGCCGAGTACAAAGAACAAGTAGAAAATTCTCCGGACAAAGATAAACCAGCGCCTCGCCGGAGAACAAATCCACCATCGAATCCAGGATCATCAAAACGAAAGAAGAGCTCTAGTCACCGTCGAAACCGGGATTTGAGCCCTACGGACGATTCCTGCAGGACGATGGGATCAGAAGACAGTAGTTGTGGCACATCCCAAGGAGACTGCAACGAAAGTTGTATTGACAGTCATTCACCGCAGGACAGTCCACGTAAGGTAGTTCGCAAGCTTACGTTTGATCACGATAACTCGAATGCACAATCTGCTCCGCCGACGCCGAGCCCTCGACCGCAACCCCAACCACGAAACGTGATCGTGGCAGACGGTCAAACAATCACTGTAGCTAGAGGAACGGCTGGCAAACCATCCACAGCCGTCCTGATGCCTGCCAACTACATCTTGCCAGTATCTATGATCAAAGGAGGTCAGCAGATTGCTATTGTCACAAACAGAGGCCCGAAGTTGTTAACAGTCGGGGGTGGAGAGGGTGGGGCGACAAACGCGTTGCTACTACAACGTCTCATCGGTCCGGCTGGATTGAAGCCAGTGTTGACACGACCAGGAGTGCGACACGTTCGCTTACCAACTGCAGCGCTTCATAACCTCCAAGCGTTCAACTTGGCGACTGCAACAACTGTACAACCGCCAGATAGCACTGCTTCGCCGGCCCCTGCTCCAACACCACCCGAGTTGATAGAGACGAGAGCCAACAGTTCCCCCTGGAGAACCGAAAGTCGAGAGGAAGTAAAACCAGAGCGAGGGTCGAGTCCTGAAGGAGAGCCCTGGCATCTCCCGGCAACGGCCAACCCACACGACTACAGCTACGAGGAAGTCGTCCGAACTGACAACATGGATCGAACCGTACTTGTAAGTAGCAATTTTTCTTTGTACTTTGGAACTATATCTCTTAATATATGTATGATATCCATTCATAGTTCCAAATTATATTTTAAAAAATCCGTCCAAATCGTGTATGACACACATTTTGCAACTTCAGGACCCGATCCCAGATAGATACAGTCCCGATATGGAGGCGCAAAGGATATTTGATAAGATGTTTGACGTCGATTCGAAAAGGTCGTACATGGTCGGTTCGCACGACGATTCGCCGCGTTGCGGCTACGATATTGACGCGTCAGATGTCGACGATAAGGGCTACCATCAGGTACACCGTATCGTAGAACCGACGCTGATAACCTAAAGACTTAGTCGCCTCTTTAGTAGAATGCACGCATCGATTTATTTTTGTCAGCTGTTCTCTTCGTTCGTTGGTGTGCCGTTTTGGTTTTGCATCGTGTAGATGTGACGTTCTGAGTATTGAAATAACAAGTGTAGTACCCAGTCGTCGATATGACAATAAATTTCATTAGAAAGAGTGACTGTAGAGTGTTATCTGTCACTCGATTATTGACAATTTATTGAATTCAATGTCTCATAGCATTGTTGTGACACTTATAGGTCACAACAGTACTGGTTCCGAAATATAGCTTGATTTCACAGAGTTATTGAAACAACAGCAGAAATTTTGTGTTCAACTATAGTTTATTCACGTTAAGAAAATAATGACTAAACAGCCCAACTTCAAAGTAAGAGCTTATTCATACTGGGGTAAAAATTAAACCATTAATATTGCACAAAAAATTAATACACAGTATTTTCAAATATTAATATTAAATAATTATTTTAAAATTTCATTAAACTCTTTAGAATTTTCACTTTTATTTTTACTACTAGGTGAGGTTATCATTTTTAAAATTGACAAAAGACGCGTCCAGTACGAACGCGTCTTTTGTCAAAAGGGCCTTACTTCAACTGGTCAGTGTGAACACGGCTTTCTATTTTACTGTGATCTGATGTGTCAAGGGGCGTGGCTTATCTGAGTGACAACTGTGAGTCACTATTTTCTTAACACGAATACACGTTCAAATTTGTCAATCGTCATAAAACTTTTTAATTGAGATATAAAAAAAGGTTAAACAGTTTTATGCCAAACAATCATATTATTATTTAAATAAAAATAATCTGACTATTAAAAAATCGGCTCTAAAAAAAACTTATTCGCAAACTTCACTTCTACACGATGTACTCGGCCTCGCCGGATGGAACATGGACGAAAAATTATTAGGTGTTTATTAATTACTGCCTCCCCTCTTCATTAATAGTCTTTGTCTTTTATTTTGTCATAACTCCCGATCTAGGAGTAAGCTTCATTTAAACAACAATTTCTAGCGTCTAGTTATTATAATTTTTGCATGATGAACAAACGTCTATCCAAACAATACTATCCATTTGTCAAGTCTTTTCCCGCATTATAACGCATGTCCCTTTCATTCGGTTCATTGTAATTGAAAAGTTTCCTTCATTAGTTGTTGTGGAATTCAATCTTAATGTGTTAGTAATAAGGTATATTATTATTATTATAAAAATGTGTTTAAAATTGAAAGCTTCGCTTTGTCGTCATCGGAACCATTAATTTTGTTGGGCAGGTATATATCATTTTTGTAGGCTTTGAAAACGATTCATCACTAGCTTCATGCTTAAAATTTATTCTTTCGTCTGTATTGGAAATTAAGTTAAAAAAAAAAATACAAGGTATGCAAAATTTTAATCCATTAAAATCTGTTTCGTGAAAAATTCTTGACTTGTTGACTGTTGTTATTGTATACCAGGCGATTTCAATAGTAGAAATAAAAAGAAACAAATAAAAAATCGTCCTTCTAAAATATATTCCTAATTGATTCTTTGATTTTGTAATTTATACACAAAACTAACCTATATTTTCTGATGTAGGTTGTGCAGAAGAAGGATGGCACGCACCATAGACAGCATCGTCTGACCCACGTGTCTGCCGCCGCTTTGCGTCATAAATATGCCATACTGGAACATGAGCTGCGTTTACAGGTAATGTGTCGTTTTATTCTTTGAGATAACAACTATTAGGACACCAACTAAAAATCCCACATTGAAAAACATCCACATAATGCATTAGACTTTTTACTGTTTTTTTTTTGACTGGCCTGTTGGTCTGTTGGTAGTTAGTGGCCCTGACTTCTATGCCGGAAGTCGTGGGTTCAATTCCCACCTAGGACAAAGTTTGTGTGATGAGCACGTTCATTTGTTCTGTGTCTGGGTGTAATTTATCAATAACAAGCGGTCCCGGCAGACGTTGTTCTGCACAAATGCGGGATTTAGTAAAAAAAAAAATTACCCTACTCTACCCTACTCTACCCTACTCTACCCTACTCTACCCTACTCTACCCTACTCTACCCTACTCTACCCTACTCTACCCTACTCTACCCTACTCTACCCTACTCTACCCTAATCTACCCTACTCTACCCTACTCGTTAAAAAGTACCCTATGTCCGTCTCCTGGTTCTAAGCTACCTCCCCACCAGTTTTCAGCCAAATCGGTTCAGCCGTTCTTGAGTTATAAGTGGTGTAACTAACACGACCTTCTTTTATATATATAGATATGTATGTATTTAGAATAGTGGTGTGACGAGAATGGATAAAGTGAGAAATGAGTATATATTAGGGGAAGTTTGAAAGTGGCGCCAGTGACTGAAAAGTTGAAAGGGAATCGATTGTCTTGGTATGATCATGTGAAGAGGAAGGATGAAACACATGTTACTAAAAGAGTTATGAGTTTACATGTGGATGGATGGAGAGGGAGAGGGAGACTAAAGAAAAGATGGATGGATTGTGAAGAGTGATATGAAAGAAAAGGAAGTTAGTGATAGTATGACGAGTGACAGGGCAGAATGGAAGAAAAAAACGTGTTGCGCCGACCCAAAATAACACGGGACAAGGGCAGGAAGATGATGATGTATGTATTTAGAAATATATAAGTATGTTGATCAGTTATCAGTTGTCTAGTTGGACTAGACGGTGTTGTGTGATAGTTGTAGAATATTACTAGAAGAAAAAAACACACTACCTGTGGCTTTCAAGGAGGGATGATCCAGGATAACCAGCGAAATTCAAATTTCCTTATTTTTTTGCATTTTACATTGGTCAGTGTGAAGTTATAATGTCGATTAGAATTTGATGAGCGACCGTAGCACGTATCTATTTACGGAATTATATTTAATAAAATCATCAATACAACGCTCTCAGTTCGTTTAACCCTAATGAAAAAGTCATTCAATAGTGTAAACTGAACTGAGAGAGTTGAACCTGCGAAATGCAAAAAAAAAAAAATTCTCGGATTAACTGGATCATTCATCTTAGGGTCTGTCCGTACAGCGATATTTCACCGCGAGGAAACATTCGCGCGCGTGTGATTTCATGCAGATTTGACGCGATGCGGTGCGGAAAAAATCCGCGCGAATTATTTGTGCAGTATAGTTTTGGCTATGTCCGCACTGCGAAATAAAATTCGCGCGTTTTGCTCAGTCCTGCAACGACGGTGCTATGTAAAATTTTTGTTTCATTGTCGATTCTAGACGTGCGTCTTAGCCGGGAACAACATTGAACTGACAAATATCGAACGAAATTTTATTTGCAGTGCATAGCATAGCATAGTCGGCCTTATAATGTTCCCACTGTTGGGATTTAGGCCTCCTCTCTAGGAGAGGGAATGGGCCGTAATCCACCACGCGGGCCCAGTGCGGGTTGGTATTCGCAGTGCGTATTCGTGTAATTCTGATCGCGGAATAAAGAAGAATAAAATCCTCGCGGTGAAATATCTCTGTGCGGACAGGCCCTAAACGCGTCGCATGAGTAAGATAGGGATGGTCTTCGATTCTGCTCCCACCGTTTTGCTCATTAACGTTTAAACTTTTTGTCTCCTAGCAACAAAAGCAAAAGAACTTCTGCTGCCCATCATCATAAAATTTCACATCACATTTTTTTCTCACCTTCTTTCTTATGATTTTTTTTTATTTTATTTCTGTTTTATTAATATAATACGCATGTATCGAATAGGAGTATATTTCACAGAAATCCTTGTCGGAGGAATGTGAGGATCTTGGCGTGGACTCCCCGTCGGCATCGGAACTCTTTCCGGAAGCCGAGTTACTGTTCGCTGCGTCGCCTGCGCATGACCATACGCAAGATCATGGACACCATTCTCACACGCGTAAGTAAAAGTTAAAATTATACAAAAACTATACCCAACCCAATGTTGGTTTAAATTAGGTGATTTACAGACTAGCAATATATACTTACAGGGTTGTAAGACTCTTGCCCATGCAAGGGCTCCCCATGTCTTTATGTAGAACTGTTCATAAAGCAAATATAAAAAACATCGCCTATATTATATTAGAGGCGATGTTTTTGTGCAGCAAAAATCGTGCATTATAATGCATTATTTTTGCTGATAAAATATTTAAATTAGATTTCTCTAAGATCTACTACTAACAAAAGAAAGATGTTGCATATTAAAAGTTTTATCGCAGACAAGAGTAAAGCGAGAACTACATTAGAGAGAACTACGCACACGTGGGCCACGCCTGCACCCCTAGCCAAGTTGATAATCTGCAATCGTTAACGCTAGTCGAAAACTAATCAAATGTATAGAAACGACATCATCTCAACGTTTAAGTCACGTGGTCACAATAAACGAATAGAAAATACGTAGCCAAGTTCACATCGTTTAAAATGATAGAATGAATTGTTATTGTTTCTACAATGTTCAACGCTACATCCTTTGTTATTGTAAAACCGCATTGTAGAACGAGCGGCCGACTCAGGCGCGCCAACATGGCTGCCAACTTATCGTTTTGTACAATTGCTGACACTGAGGCGTTACCGATTGGAGAACGGAATTCGACACGAAACGGTTGTAACTTGGCTAGGGGGGCTGATTTGTATGTAGCGGCTCGTTGAGTGGCGTGGATCTAATGTAGTTCTACAAGCTAAGTTGTCATATAAAATGTATGGAGACCGACGCACCCAGATCGGCATACGTGGTCCACGTGTGCCCAATGTAGTTCTACCATAACTGAACTTAACTCAGTGGTGCATTAACACCTGCTGCGAATCATGGCATGTTTGGCCCAAACCAGCTACAAGCTAACGTTACTTTCTCTGCATTCCGTCTGTACTCAAAATACTCGATGGGGGTACTTGAGAATTTTTTTTCTTTATTATTTTTAACAAGAAGTAACTATCCAAAATCAGAAATAGAAAGAATTACTCAAATCCGTTCATAATTTACCTTTCAAATCTGGTGGGAAAAATAAACTTTCAAGTAACAGAAATAGATTGCACAAACAACTATCTGATGTCACCATTTATATGTTATGTCAGTAGATAAGAGATAGCAAGACGTTCCCACTACTCGCCCACATTCCTCATACAAATCAACGGGTACCAAGTAAAAAAAATATCAACAATTTTGCGATTTTTTAATAAGCAGTTATTGAGCTATTTTTTCTTTAAAAAAAAAAATACTATTGTTTCTGCATTTTTCACACTTGAAAGACGATTTGCCATATCTTGCATTTTTAGTAAGTTTCTGCAACTATCAGAAAATCGCAAAATTGCAGATAACTTTCTTTACTTTGCACCCGTCGCAATATATGAAATGCATAGTGCTGCTTCATTTTATAACCAATTAGCTTCTGCCAGTGGTTTTGCAATAAAAAAAAAAAATATAGCCTATGTCACTCAAGTAGCAATCTACGGGTGAAAGAATTTTTTAAATCAGTATGTTTTTTGAGTTTATTCAATATAAACGAAAATACAATCATACTTTCTTAGAAACTTTCCTCTTTATAATTTTACCATAGATTTTGATGTGGTTTCTAGTTTAGTACAAAATATATATTTAATTTAATTGTTATAAACTAGTGCTTGACTGCGATCCCACCTGATGGTAAGCAGCGATGCAATCGTTGATGGTGAGGCGCACTAGTTTATTAAGAGCCTATTCACTCTAGCCTTGAAGACACCTAAATTATAATCGGACGGGAAGACCACAGCAGCTTGTGCTGTTGCTTGTTTTTATTGTACAAAAATAAATACAGGCAAGTATCTTATCATTTTATTTCTTTCCAGCTCAACCCCTTCTCCACCATAGCAGCATACCCCAGCCGGACTTAGACGACCAGATAGCCACGGATCAGCTACTTCCCCGTGCAGACATGCATGACGGTCGATCAGATCTCGGCATAGCAGGGTTGGAAGATGTCGGCATCGTCACCGTGAGTGAGGATGGCATGCAGGCGACTATAGCGTTGGATCAGGAAGAGTTTGCGCGGTCACATCCTAATACTACGTTCCATAGTGAGCCTACTGATGAGGGAGAGGTAAGCTTTTTGTTAGTTATTTTCTCCACTATTTCGTACATTATTTTTTCCAAATTATTGGAACAAATTCATGTTTAAAGAAGAAAAAAAAACGCTTTAGCATTTTAGAGTTTAACTAACAAGCGAAGCGAAGGCGTTAATACTAGAATACTGAATGTGGTATGGTTCTTAAGGATTTAAGCTGGCCCAAGAAAAAGACACAATAAATGTGTTTTTGCCTTGCTTCATCTCTAAGAAACACATGTGTCATACTATAAAATTACTCTTAATTGACACGTGCATTCTCATTATTCCAGGTCCAACCATTCACGATAAGCGGTCTAAAAGGTCGCCACGTAACATCAACGATATTTCACGCGAACCGCGCGCCTGGTACCGTTCTGATGACCGCCCCTCAAACCACCGTTATCTCGCAGGCCACCGCGGAGAACAGCGGCGTGCATAATACAGTCAAATACGCCGATATAGACAACATGATCAACTCTCTACCCGGACCACATCATACCAACATCAACCTATCATCAGTTCTCGTCAAAGACGATGGTTTAACAAGATTTGATAGCATTCTCAATGACAACAGAGAGTTACATCTCTCAAACACAGCGTCTCACATCGTGCACGCTGCAGGAAACACCACTCAAGTCATTAGACGTGTCTGCTACGGCAATAAGAGAGAACAAACCTCTCGATTTCTCATGGATGAGTCAGACAACATCATGGCAAGTCATCACGCCAAAATGATGGAAGACTCGAGAGATTTCGGCGATGTAGACGATGATGAGTCGTCTCCCGACCGGACTGAACTGTTTTGGGAGTCAAACTCCGCTTCAGAACGAGAGACCCGACGACCGTTGGACTTCAGTAGCGACAGTGACAAGTGCTGCAAGAGTCCTTCGTTCGAGGAAAATAATTCAACAGATTCGAGCGGCTTAGGTGCTCACATGAGACTGGACTCTGTGATCAAAGACGCGCGGGGGATCGAGCGGCGCGGCAGCGCGGACGGCTCGTCGGCGTCGGACAGCCACCTGCCGCCGCTGCGCACGTACCCGCCCAAGCGCCTGCAGCACGCGCAGCACGCGGCCGACGCGGCGCGCAGCGTGTCGGGCAAGACGCGCGCCGACGCGCCGCAGGAGACGCGGCGGCGCGCGTCGGGGCGCGGCGTGGTGAAGCGCGGCTGCCACTGCTGCAGCGGCGAGCCCGCCCCGCCGCGCCCCAAGAAGCCCCGCCAGAGGAAACCCAACATTGACTTCACCGCTAACTGAACTGCGACACATTGTGATTACCGATTTCTACATTAAAAGGCTGTGGCATTATGAATATTATACTCCGTCTGCCACGCGCCAGACTGAAACGCGATCTCTTCACTGACGAGGTTTCACTCTTTAGGTGTATAATATAATGAAAAAGTTGTTGAAATTGTTTTGTATATAATTTTATAAGTAAAACCGGTAGCTAAGTTCACCCCAGATTCGATACGCGATTTTATTTTTGTTGAAGTTAATCGATCTTCGTGAGTTCCTTAACGTGTTATTATTTTCTAAGTTACGACACCGATAAGTTCAAATTCGTTTTTATTTCTAGTACGAAATGATGATTTTCTTTTGTATTGTTATTTTTTTCGTCTTGTAAAATATTATCCATAAACATATTTTGTATCGATATGTAACTGTATAAAACTGTATTTCTATAGGTTACCTCTAATAGACGTAAGTGTTTCCGTTAGTGATACAGCCATACTCAAATATGAATTTAATCGTCTTTTAGCTGTGTAGATGTATTAATTTATATCATAGCCCTTCATAACGATGCTAGACTGATGTTGAGGTAAACGATTTGATTCATTAGCGCGTTTTCATTTTGATTCGAGCCAATATATATTTTTGATTTAATACTGTAGTGTATGCGCATAGTTTTAGTTGTAAGCGACTTCCATGTGACACAGCACAAAGTGAACTTTTAAATAAAAGACGATGGGAGCTTTAACTTCGGGTGATTTGAATTATTTTTGAGATTACGTTTATCAAAATACTTCGGTGCCAATAGTTTACGTGGCTATCTATACTCACCTGTGCTTTACATTACGTTTCCAAAGGGCGTTAATATCGCTGTATTTAATAAATAAATATATAAACATTTAATAGTAGCAATGTGTTAAGCTAGTGTGAATTTGATATCCATAGTGTAAAACATGTAAATAAACTTTTGATCCCCAATTTTTTGTTTAGGGGACCGTCTAGTCACTATAGTACCGATATGATATAGCGTTATACGTGTTCGCAGACCCGGCCAGGGCCCGCCTGCGTGCTGGCTAACCGGAACGGCTGTAAGCCAATCATTACTTTTCCTTGCAGTATTCTACAGCTTGTGTATATAAAACGCCATAATAGATAACGACGATAATAACGGTTCAGTTGTATCTTATAACTACAGAATAAAGTGTGAAAAATTATCAAAAAAAAAGAAATATTTAAAAACAAAATTACCCGCGTCTAGAAGCAAGATCCATTTCGAATTTGTAAATAGTGGAATGGGGGGGTGTTTACATTTTAGTGAATATAGTGAGTTCCGACCTGTTTTGGGTCGTATAGTGAAAATTGTATTGGGGTAATTATGTGCACTCGATGGGTGGTTTATGAGCCCATAGTTCAACTTAATTTAGTCGTAAGGTCGTGTGTGATGGCATCGTATAGAGCCGCGCGCCCGCTGCGAGGCGTGTCGGTTGCGAAGCCTCCACTAAAGACATTAATATAAAACAGATCCAATATTACGACTAACTTATTATCTGAGAGTTTTTGAAACATTATGTATTATTTCGTTTTGGAAGAAAAAAAATCTGCCATTTCTATAAAAGTAAGGTTCGAATTTTTTATAATTATCCAACAAGTTGTTATTGTTCGTATAATATTGTAGGTAGCGTCGTACCTCCGATATTATTGTCTGAATGAAAAAAAATACAGTATTTGAAATGCGTTTTGTTATATTTTTCACTTAGAAGTTTAAATTTATTAGCTGTAAAGGGAAACTAATAATTAAAGTTTAGGAGTTTCATCATTATTTTTATTAAACGGATTGTGTTTTTGTGATTACATACTGTAAACATTATTTTTAAAAGTGCTACAGAAAAAATGATCATTAAAACTTATCTATTAAACATATGGAGAGTTTATTTATTTCCTTACTAGCTTCTACCGGTGGTTTGGACTGTGAAAACACAAAAATATCCATAGGGAACAGACTCCCAGATTGAAATGCCAATTTCAGCCCCCTAGCCAAGTTACAACCGTTTCGATTCTCCTTTCGTCGATCGCCTTGAGTAGTCCACGCCTCCGATTCCTTTCTTCCGATGTCATCTCAATGCTCAGTCACGCGTCAGAACAAAGGAATAGGAGGCGTGGCCAACTCGAGACGATCAACGAAAAGAGTATCGAAACGAAACGGTTGTAACTTGGCTAGGGGGGGCTTGACTTGTCTACCCATGGAGCAAACATCCAAATCTTTTCAGCGTGAAGGAGCAACAAAAATACACATACTTCTCGCCTTTATAATATTGCTAGCTGCCGCCAGCGACTTCGCCCGCGTTATAGTGGACAATTATCCTAAAGGAAAATACTCCTAGGATAAAAAGTATCCTATGTTCTATTCCAGGAAATGATTCTACCCATGTACCAAGTTTCATCGAAATCCGTTCAGCCGTTCGACCGTGAAGACGAAAGTGTGTGTTGTGTATGTTTGTTACATACACAACACACACTTTCGTCTTTATAATATTAGTGTGACTATCTGCTACTAGTGGCTTCACCCGCTTGAATGTAGAAAATTGGCCCTAGGGAACATATTCTTGGGTTGAAAAGTTAGAATCGAAAGCCGATCAGCTGTTCGACCGCAAAGTAACAAACTTTCGACTTTATAATGTTAGGGTCAGTTCACACAGAGACTGGGAACTGCGCGAAGTGCGACTCAAAATATAACTTCTACACGAAATAACACACATTGCATTGCGAGAATTCAGAATGCGTTGCACTACACAGCGCTGCGCCGCGAGGCATCTCGATCTGAAATGTGTGGCTTTTCGTGTAGTAAATAATTATATATTTTGAGTCGCTCTTCGCGCAGTGTCGCGTCTCGTGAACTTTCCCTTAGTGTGATTATAGGTTTACCTAAAAATAAATTTTAAGACAAAATAAAAGGAGTACCCTACTTATAAAAGCCGTTTATTTACAGTGAAACTAACATAATGCCTGAAATACACGGTTATTACATAGGTACACTAGCCCTGCGTTCCGAATTGCGTCAAAAGCGATAATATCGCGAATCCGACCAACGCGCAACGTCACAGTTATTACTCAATAGCCCTTATATTTTGTGACTATTAAATTTGGTCGGATTCGCAATATAATCACTTTTACAACACACTTGCTCAGAAAGTGACTCTTATTGCACTGCACTTAGGTATATAATGGCACTCGTTACCAACCTGTGACATTTTGATTACCATTATGCACTAGTGCTATAATGTAGTTAAAACCTTTTTGTTCAACCTCTTTATTCGCAAAACAAATTTTGTATTCTAATTAAATTCCCGTTCAATAGTACCTATATAAATTAGTGTCTTACTAACTTATAATATTTCATCCAATTTACAAGTTAAAATGGACAAATTTATCTTGTACAAACAATTTATTTAATAAAAAAACATTTAGTAAATAAATCGTACCTTAAATTTTTTATATATTTTTTTGTAGTATTTGGCCGCCATTTTCAGATGCGCGCGGATTTTGGCGTGTTTTTTTATTCCAGTTAAGTTCAGTGGCTGTATTACTTAATTAAATAAAATTAAATAATACAAAATCATTAAAATGTTACATCCGTATACTATTGACAGTACGAAAGACATTATCGTAAAACTTTTCACGCAAGAAAACATATACGGTGCATAAACGTAAGACTAGGCAGTATGATCAAAATACCTTAGCCTTCCTCTAAGGATAAATAAAATAAATGATGCGCGCGTTATGAAAACAGATTTTTACCGCCATGTCACAGAAAATTTTACTATTTTTACTGGTGTTTTCTTCACAAGTTTATTGTAAAACGTCGTATGACACACGTGAGTAATTAATGATTACCGTTCTTGGCTCTCTTAAGACCCTCGCCCGGCTCGGGTCTAAATACCGCCTCGACGGTAATCACTAACATTACACACTTATATCATAATGTACTATTATTATAATTCGGAACACGGGGTAGATCGGCTCACGGTAAAAAGAATTTTTACCAAAATTGAAACTTAATTTTTTGAGAAAATCGTAGGGATACAAAAGATCGAATACACAACCTACTTATTGGAAGTCAGTCAAAAAATAAAAATGACACGGCTGTTGCGAATGCCATGCTAACATTATAGTATTTTCCCTTTAATATATATTACAATAATAACATAATAGCATCAAGCTTAAATCTAGGTATTCATAATATTTATTCAGTCTTCATTTACTTACAATTACATTTCTGTTTACAATTACCTTTTTTAACGCCACGGTCTTGTATAGAAGACGAAAGGTTTTCGTGCCCTCCGCGCCATGCCTTTATTATATAATACAATATCTAATTTAACATTTATTAATATAAATACATTAGAAATATGAATTGTTTCGTTTTGTGCGTACTTTTACTATTGCCTAAAACCATAACCTTAGATTTTTATTTCAATATTTGTTTATTTTAAAAACAGCAAAATTATAGTAGTTTTCGTTATACATCTATACCTTGGCGCGAGGACACATCGTGTTCGGCACAGGTAAAGGTTGGCCCTTATAAGGTTAAAGTTAATTATTTACTTTATAGCGCCATCCGTTTAACAGTTCAGTTCAGGTTGTCAAATGGATCGCCTTCAGAGCTCGTGGTAGGGCCTCAATAAAAACTATTACTCCGCCATCCAAGTTCTCTTGTCCTTCAACTTTTTCATTACACCAAGCACTTCGATCCTAAATTCTAGTCTTTCATCTTCAGTATACTTTACAACTGTTGGCAATAATGATGCGAAAAACGCTTCGTCTTCATTCATTATCCGAGGGTCATTATTGTCAACTTCCACAAAATCTATAGCACTCAATTGATCATTCAGTGATACATCATCATTATTTGTGCTACTCTTTTTAGTTTTCTTCCTGCTAGAACCTGAATCGGTATCATCAACGAAAATGAATCGATTCTTTCGTTTTACGCGACTATTTTTTCGGCTATAACTGACTTCACTGGCGTAGTCTGTCGACTTTGCATCATCGAAATCACTTGTTTTGACGTTCTTTTTGTTCCCGAAACTTGACTCATTACTTATGGCAAAGCTTGTAGAAGATTCTGGCTCTATCTCAGCAGTTATACTGAAACCAGAATCTAGTTCTTCTTGCTTCATGAAAGCAGGATTCGAGCTGTTCATTTCTGATGGCCTTTCACTTTCTGGTAACACTTTGGTTAAGAATTGTAAATGGTCGTATAGCAGGTATTTCTTTTTAGGCCTGCCCATCCTTGTTTTGAGGCTTTTTAGAAATGTATCCCGAATATTTGTCCACTTGTGGAGGATCATTTCCCCTAAAACAAAAAGATTTTATTAATTGTAAAGTCAAAACATAAAAACTATGGAGTGGGCAACTGCACGTAGATTTGCTCATTTCGGTGATTGTTGATGGATGCTTGTAGTAACACAAATTGAACAGTGCTACAGTTAAAACTCTATGGCAAACGGGGCCCAAGCTCTAAGCCAGAACTCATAAACAAGTTGAAGCTATTCTATGTATTTATATTTTTTTCTAAGTAAATAAATGCAAATTAGTTTTGTTTTCTAGTTTTCAGTAAATACTCTCACATTAGGTGTGTTTTTAAATTGACTAAGGTAGGAATTTATGCCAGAGCTAATTTTGCAGTTCGCCAGAAACGAAAAAATCTAGCTAGGTAATAGCTAGATTTTTTTCATCTTCAAGCTGCAAATCTTTTTCTTTTTTATGACTAGGTACTGATGTGTTGATTATTACGATCACAGAAAAAATCGAACATGCCGTAGAGCCAAATAAATCTTAATTATTAAGATTTCTGTACACGAATAAAAGCATTTCTATTCTATTCTATTCTATACACATAGCGCTATGTTGTCCACCCGAGTCTGTTTATTAGCCGTCAAAGGACGATCTCCATGTCAGGAGGCAACGGTCAGCTAAGTAACTCAGTGTAATTTTAAATGCATTTGTTTGTTGTAAAAAGAAATAGCGTGACTTTGTTATAAGTGCCAGCCAAAATTTGCATCATCAGAAAGCAGTTACTGGATTGTGGAGGTCAGATGAAAAAAAATATAAAAAATAGTAGTTTAATCTCAGAAATACATATTTAACACTGTAAATATTACCTCTGCCAAACTACAAAGCAGTTTGTTGGCATATAGATCGACAACCGCATCATGTAAAACAGGCATTCAGCCGCATATGGTTAAGCTAGAAGCTGACTCCAAGCTAGTTGGGAAAAGAGGCTAGGGAGATGATAAGAACGCACGATGACTATTTTATCAAAATGACTCACTATGAAACTGATTCACTTATTTTGAGAACAGCCAGGGTCTTCAAGTGGAATAAAATGGCCATTTTAGCATGCAAGCAACTAGCATCTAAGATTTTCTCAGGGCTTGCATGCGCGCCCGCGCGGGCTCCCGTCTTGTGATTAGGCGCATGTGTCGTATACGGCGGTCCCCGTAGCGGAAACCTGATTATTACTAACTCAACTTTATTTTTATTATTTTTTATTAAGTACTAAACTTTAACGGGGTGCATGTAGTCGTGTCGATGGTGAACTTTTATCTATTATTACTTATCAAAACGAGCGCGGAGCACGGCGATCCGCGACGGAGCACTTTTGTATAGGACCGCGCGGGCGACCGCGTAACGCAGCGTCGGCCCTTACGAAATCGTTGGAGGGCGGGCTATGAACAATATTTTGTACATAGACTAAAATAGTTATTCTAGGAGCACAAGGTGGTCATGAAAGACTAGGTTTATAGGACAAAGATAACTTTTCTCCGATCATATTTCGTAGAGGTACACTCAAACTGTTCTTGCCCTTGCTTTAGTATCTGGACATTTTAATCATGTTCCACCATCTTACGTCTTTTACTTCTTAGGTAATTCTATTTAGCCCCTGCAAGATCTCAACAACAATGAAATCAGTCAGTCTCAAATCTAAAAATCTTCCATGTAATTGTCATCAATTGTTAGGCGAGCGAGCGAGAAAGAGGGAACCGTCCCTGTAACAGTTCAGACTAGGTTGTAGAATGGATCGGCGTCTGTACCTACTCTTTGTTTTGTTTGGCATATCGTGAAAATTCGTGGAACGTCACTTTCGTCACATTGCTGGCTAGCGCGCGCGGCGATCGCGACAAGGCTGAGAGGAAATTTCAAACGGCAAAAAAATCGTGACGACAGACGACACGATACATTTCATGTAAACTTAGTCATGTCTTTAAAACTAGTCAAATTGGTTTTGTAAAAGATGTTCGTTTCCATTACCCGTAATCCTCTTTTCTTCCGGGGCCAGTTCCTCGTACGCTTCATCTAGATTGTTGAATATTTCTTCCCAAGCGCTTCGTCTTTCCGTACGATCTTTATAATTTTCAATAGATTTGTCCCACAAACACGGCCGGTCTCTCACGTAACTTATTAAATCGATCACATTGTATTTAAACTCCCTCATTTTGAAGTATTTTTTAATCAACTAATCACAAAAACTTTTTTAACAAGCTGTTTACACTCCTTCGTCTGACACGTCACTACTGACGGTTGCTACGTTATCCATTTCTCGGATCGGACGGTGTATCGTGGTCACTATCTTTGTAAATAAGAGTGAGCGAGACAGACTCACGGCGCGAGGTCACCGACATGGCGTCGACGCGCCTCGCCCCTCGCCGTGCCTTGCATCGGGCATTTCGGACGCCAGCGATAGTTGAGCTTCCGTTACAGATAAACTGCTGAGTTTTAGAGGTAAACGAGAATGGTTGTTGGGTTTTCGTGTTCATTGTGCGAAGCAAAATGTCGAACCGTAGAAGAGATTGTATACTTTGCGTTTGGAGCGGCATTTGGAAATGAGTTTAGAGATAAAATAACTATAAACTAACTGGGTATTTAAGTTTACCTACATTGATTTCTTTTAGGTGTATCTATTACGGTATTATCTATCAGTTTTATTAGCATTTTTACCGTAGCCGTAGGCAAGGCATGTTACTTAAGTATATAGTATAGTATAAACTTACGTTTTATTTTTCCCGTGGGGCGTAAGCAGAAACTGGACAAGGTAGGTAATGAAAATAAATAAATATTCCTTATGCAGGCTCCCGTTTCCCGTATTAGCGGACACCTAAATGTAAGTAATGCCTAAATAAAAGTGCACAGCGCTGGAAAACTGTAAAAGCGTTACGATTACCTATACTCCATTCCCTTTGCGAATATAATTTATGTCATCTATTGATTGTAACTTTGGAGCGTTGTCAGTGGCGGCCTTAGGGGGTGGCGAACAGGGCAATCGCCCGGGGCCTCGCGCAACAACAACTAGCAAATTATTAAAAATATAAAAATTTTAAACTTTTTTTTATTTATTTAAAACTTTTGATTTTGATCCTTAATTACTTATTAAGGTTATAACATAAGGGTAAATTAAAATAAAGTTAGTTAACTAATTCATTCATTATAAACATAATTGAAAATGTAGGTACTCTACAATTCATTAAGTACACTGAGAGATTTTTTTCACGAAGGACAAAGGGCCTCGCAAAGACCTGCCGCCCGGAGACTCGCAATGGGTAAGCCGCCTCTGAGCGTTGTGCTCTTTCAATTTCAAAAGAAAACACGTGTTTTGTATCTTGTATCTAAACGCCTGTGTGAAATTCATTAGCTACTATTGAAATAAGTAAGTAAACTTAGCGTGTTATTACTATCAGGCGTAAGGAATTTTATAATCCCAAGAGCGTCCAACTAGCTTTTTAATGCATACTCAGGTCGGGCCCTCTTAATGTCTGACTAAATGGCTCGCTCTACTAAAGCATTCATTATCGACATCATCTAGATTTTGCTGAAACATGTTCACTTCTCTCACACAGTGTTTGGTGCATCGTGTGCCAAATTGAAATGGTCGACGGGAGGGGTCATCTGCTATCCTTTCAGAACCCTAAACACTTTTGATGACCTGTGGACATTTTTCTTCGACTTTTTATTGTTTTAAGAAAATAAGACCTAAATTTTTCATTCAAATACAAATTAAAAAAAAAAAACATATAAAGCGTAGACTCTGAATTTTAATGTTATTTAGATGTGTGTTGTATTAGAGTACTTTTAAATTTAATTTTTTTATAGCTGTGTAAATAGCTGTAACATGGACAGCTTTAATTTAAGTCCAAAACTTTGCGAGTAAATTAAAAAAGAACTAATTAAAACTAGATAGCTAATGTCACTAATTTTAATTTCAATTTGGCACACGATGCACCAAACACCCTGTGTATAGACTCGACATAAGCATCGTTCAGGCTTTGCTACAAAGACTGGTCTTGTTCTTTTCCCATCCAGCGGATTCCCGCGGCCATCACCAGGTCCACCTTTAAACGAAACCGAAAATTTCTCAACTATGGGACCCAGTCCAGGCGGCGGTCGAACTAGTGACACGCGGGGTTGCGACAGTTGTGGACAGGATCCAAGAGTTGGGACTCGAGGTGGCATTGCACAAGTCCGAGGCCATGTGCTTTCACGGCCCTCGGAACGCCCGGGTTCCCAACTAACACTTATTGTACAAAAACCTTCAATTATTAAACTTATTTAAAATTAACCCTTCAATTCGTTACCGAGACCAGCAATTAAAAAAGAAGGCGTCAAAATTCGCGGCAACCGGCAGAGTTCCTTAATGTATCGATCGGTATGCGCGCGCATGGAAAACTGACATTTAATTTTGTGCGTGAAAAATTTCGTACTGACATCGCCTCCGAGGTTGTATTTAACAAGTTTTATAGTAATTTGAATATTAAAAACTGTTTACATCATAATTATTTTGTGGTTTTCGAAGTAAAGAAGTGATTTGTGATGAATTTACAATAGTTTTCTTTCGGATATGATGTTTTAATTTTTTACAACAATTTTGCCGGCTCGAGGCCAAAGGCTCAGACCAAAGGTAAGTTTTTATATTCATTGTATTACATAGAGAAGTTAAGATTATACGTTTATACGTGAAACGTGATGCTTATAAAGTGCGCCATACTTTTATACGTGAGCCCTGATTTTTATATGAAATAGCGGAACTGTCAAAGTAGAGCATACAACAGCTGATCGATAAAGTGAGTGCTTCATCCCGACTAGCCAGTGCTTTTTGGGCGTTATGCACTTAAATACACGAAAACCTATCCATATATACATTATTCTAGGCTTTCCTATAAATTTTACGAGTAAACTTCTTATATTTTACGTATCCATTTCTGATTCTTTACTTTCACAGAATTTCCAAGGCTTTTTACCGTCTTCCGGTATCTCCAGATTTCAATATCATTTGTGAAGTAATTGTAATATGTAATCCCTTCTTTATGTAATCAAGGTTTTATTATTGACTTTTTCATTTACCACTGGCCTTGATGTATGAGAATTTTAATAAATAAAATTAGATTCATGCGCGCCTAAGAATAGCTTTAATCGTTTATTTAAATTACACGTGCATTAAGTTAATTGTAATGTCGCTGAAATTAGAAAACCTGGGTAAATACGTTTTTTTGCGCTCTATGCTCCAAACTTGTCATGAATACTAAAGTGCAAGATGTTGCTCTTCTTCTACATGCTATAATTTTTTGATCAGGCGTTAACGAAAATTCATGCAATATCATGAAAATCACGAAGATATTTTTACATAGCGTCCGATCTTCAAAAATATATAAATACTAGCTGACCCGGCGAACTTCGTACCGCCTAATAGTAAGGATAACGTCATCTACTGGTTACCAGAACAGCATAATTGATTTTATAATAACATTTTAATTAGAGATGGCGTTGTATTCGGTTTTCTTTTTTGTGATTTTTTTCCATTTTTCTCACCGTTTAAACCTTCCCTGGACCACTTCGAATATTTTAAGACCAATATTATCCAAATCGATACAGCTGTTTTTGATTTTTAGCGAGATTAACGAACAGCTATTCATTTTTATATATGTAGACTAGCCCAAAACGTTTCACTAAGAAAAAGGGGAGCTTTTTCTGTTCTTTCATCAAACACGATGCTTTGCTACGTCTTTCCCATTCTTATTGAAGATACTTAGGTTCTTGTATTCATTCGTATTGCTTATTAAACATGTTTATATATATTTATATAATAAATAAAGATATAGGCGGTGAGATGATGACTGAGAAACGAATCACAGCAGAACCGAAACTACTGAAATGTTAAAACCAAAATATAAAGAAACACAACATTGTCTCTGCTGGCAGTTCCGATTTCTTAAGAGTAGGTCGGCTGAATACGCATCACTCTTGACTAATCAATTTTCTCAACACAGAAAATACAAATCAAATGCTGTGTCAGTATTTCCTTGATTTGGTAAAAGTAAAAGCTATCGATACCGTGTACTTGGGCTACTTTTAAAAATCAGAAGCAGGTGTAAATGATATACCTCTAAAATGTTTTCGTAGCTGCTTAACATTGCAGTATCATAAATACTTCAAAATAGGCAGTCTTTAAAGCAGATTTCCTTCCCGATAACATTTGGTGTTCCTCAAGGCAGTACTCTAGATCCCACGCTGTTCACTATGTACAATATCTACTTTCTTAGAAAAGATGAAGTACGTTGAAGGCACAGCCATCGTTTTCTATGAAACGTCATGGGACTGATCGTATTGTCTGGCAAAACTACACTTTTCTCAAATAACGCAAACAAAGTTTATCCTTAAAATTACTCATCTGTGAACAAGAACACATCATTGCCACTATTTTCAAACCAGTCACACCAACCCTAAGCCACGGTTTTTTTTTTGGTTTCTCACAGTTTGTGCATCCATTGTCAAGTTTAGAAAGTACCTGCTTATTTAGTTTTAGATATGATACAGTCATTTTAGTTTCCATTAGAAAGCGGATGCATCGAAACGGCCTTCTCGGCAAGCTTGACTGCGTTAATTAATACTACAATAAATTTTTCAGCTCCATTTTACCGAGATCGTGACTGTTTCAATCAATCCACATAATGACCAGTAATGTAGACAGTTGAGACATAATACTACACCAATTTTACATAACAAAATTCACTAATAATTAATTATACACCATAAGATTCACTAATAAACAATTTGCGTATAATTCACACAATACTTTATTGCGTCCCATAATGTTACATACCAACTATCTAACATTATGGAACGCAATAAAGTATTGAGTATTGAGCCGCTAAATAAGACTCGTAAAGTCTGACACTATCTACCGCTCCGCCCAGAGCGGGGGATGTCATAATATGATTGTCCCACCGAGAAAAAAAAACACTCTGATGAGGCCACACCAGCTTGTGAATCTACTTTTTTTTAAATTTATTTATAGGCTTGCGTTTGACCAACATCTCATCTGATGGTAAGCAATGATGTGGGCGACGATGGAGCACTTTACACTCTGCATGGCAATAAATACAATATAGTGTTTGCAAAATGGGCCTGTCTTTGTCTTCCATAATTCTTCATTCACCTTCATCTCAGTATTCACCTCTTTCTGCCCAAGTTATCTTTCACACGGTCCATACATCTGTTATTTGATCTTCCCCTACTCTGATATAGCCACTACATTCATAATCAAAACTTTCCCCACGATATATTCTTCAAATATAACGTTCTTACCCCGAGCAAAGTCATAGGCAAAGCTAGTTTCAGTTTTTTTCCTATCTTGATACTCACGAGTTTATTGTGCTTACGAAAAAATTCCATTTGGTATTTCTTTATTTGTGATACATGTCAAAAATAATACTAGGCATTTAGGCAATGCGTTGATAAGAAAGTTATTAATAAACATTACTTAGTACTTAAATATAAATGTAGATTGGGAGCGTCCAGTTCATAAGTAATTTACCTTCCATATCGATTGGTTTTACCCTTGACAACATTTGCTGGTTGGTATTTATAGAAACGTTCATTCTATAAACGATGCTGGTGATAAAATGAATGCAGTATAAAACGGCTACTCACATAATGGCCGATACTGGATCAATTTTAGTGCTCCATTATAATATGTAATAGCATAATCAGCCTTATAATGTTCTCACTGAGGAATGGGGATGGGCCGTAATCCACTACGCGGGCCCAGCGCGGATTGGTGAATGTCACATGTCTTCGATTTTTTGGTTCTAGGATATGCCGGTTTCCTCACGATGTTTTCCTTCACAATTTTTGACCAGTGGTGTTGAAAATAAATTACACAAAGTAATGCGCCTGGCTTGGTTTGAACCCGCGACTCATAAGTCGGGGCCGTTCGTTACCGCTAGGTCAGCACTGCCCCATTACTATTTGGCAATTAATAAATCGTTAGAAGCGTTCTTAAAATTCTTTTGTATGAAATCGATGATTAGCCTAGTTTTTAATAGGGTTTGCAGGAACCATTTTGATCATCTGATCATTTCATTATGTGTATTAGCTGCTAGACTACAGAATGCTTGAATGTAAACTGAATCTGAACATCACCCACCATCATCATCATTTTAACCGAAAAACTTCCACTGCTGGACATATGCCTCTTTCAAGTGCCATCGCTATGACCGGTCCTGTGCGTTTCGCATCCATCGGATTCCTGCGATCCATACCAGGTCATAGATTTACCTTGTGGGAGGCAGAATCTTTCGGACCCATCGAACATCTGTTCTGCGAGCAATGTTCCCTACCTACTGCCACTTAAGTTCCGTGATTCTTCGGGCTATGTCGGTAAACTTGGTTCTCCTTCGGATATCTTCATTTCTGTTTCAATCACGCAAGGAAAATACAAACTGAAACTTAGCTCTAAAAAATAAAGAGTCTTCTTTGTTAATCTTTAAAAAATATGCTTCGGTTTGACTTATGCGTCGAATGAAAATAACATAGAAAAACTAGGATTGAGTTATCCTCTTGTCATCATACAAATTTATTTCGTGTTGGTGTAACATATCTTATTCAACTAAACGACTAAAAAAGAAAGTTGTTATCTCAGGAAGCGTCTCACGGGCTACACGATTGTTCGAAAGAGTTACAGTAGCCCTGGAAAGCAAGGGGAAGAAGGAACACAGGTGGGTTTAAGTCAGTAAAAGTAAAATCTCTAGGCGAGACAGCGAGATCCGCTGTACCTACACAGAACGGGAGTAGTTGTTTGATGATTTCCCACTATAATCTATTTCCGAATAATTAAAACAGCCACTGAACTTCACTCAAAAAAAAAAAACTCTCAAGAAAGACCACATACACGTTTTTGTCCAGATGGCCTAATTCGAAAAATCTTTTAGATCATCATCATCATCATTTCAGCCGAAAGACGTCCACTGTTGGACATAGGCCTTCCCCAAACGTCGCCACAACGACCGATCCTGTGCGTCTCGCATCCACCGCACTCCCGCCACTCTCACCAGGACGTCGGTCCACCTTGTGAGAGGCCTCCAACGCTGCGTTTTCCGGTGCGCGGTCACCACTCTAGAACCTTTCGGCCTCATCGACCATCCATTCTACGAGCAATGTGCCCTGCCCACTGCCACTTTAGTTTGGCGATTCTTCGGGCTACTTTATCGAAAATAATTCTTAATTATGAATGTGCAGTTCGAGTCCGGAACGTACGAGTATATTGTTTTGAAAGCATTTGGTCTGCTGTATCCGAATCTAACTTAACCGAGCGAGAGAAATTCCTTAAAAAATCTAGTCGATTCAGCTAATGTCATGCTAAGCTGTCCAGCCGTTCACTCTTACCAAAGACTAGAGTTCCTAGCACGAGCACTTAGCGCGATCCATTTGACGAACTGAACTGAACTGTTAAAGGGATAGAGTTATATAAGGTGTATCTCCATTTTTTTCACGCTCGCACGCCATTTTAACACGTCCCATGACGTGTTAAAAGGCCTCATTTTATCCTGATCTAAATATAGATTAATCGACATTGGTGAACTGTTCCAGGTAATATGTGGACGGTGTGCGTGCCAGGATGGGCGGCTGCTGTGGTGGCAGGTGCCCTGATACTCTACAGCAGTCTGGACGTCGCCTACTTCGCCAGGATGATGTACACAGTCGCTAAAGCTCGTTACTTCAAAAAGAAGAGCTGCATTATGGATACTACTGAAGTTCATGGTAAGATTCACCATTTTTACATTTTTTTACAGGTTGTATTTTGGAGAGTGTGCGCGGGATTTGCATGACTTGATTCCGCCATCTCATTTCTACCATCGGACAACCCGACGTACGGTGAGTATCCACCCTTAGGTTGTTGAAACCTTTACGGTCCGGACTAAGCGTTTCCTCGCCTCGTTGTTTATACCACGTACATCGAAGGACTGGAACAATTTGCCTGCTGAGGTCTTCCAATCCGATTATAATTTGGGTGTCTTCAAGGCTAAAGTGAATAGGCTCTTAATAAACTAATGCGCCTCACCATCAACGATTGCATCACTGCTTACCATCAGGTGGGATCGCAGTCAAGCACTAGTTTATATCAAATTTAAAAAAAGATGTGTAATTAACAACAAGTGAAACTTTAATCAGAATCCATTTCTTCAATTTTGCTCAACTCTGAGTTCTTCAATTTTGCCAAATAACTTTCGATTTGACAGTATGACGTGACTTCACTACTTGGCAATCGATCCTATTTTTATTTGGAACACACTGTAGGTACATCTAATACAAATGGCACAGCTGACTGACTAGACGTCACCGAGGTACCCTCATAATTTGCTTTGTGAGAATAAGAATCGCAGAGTATGACCGATAGGAATACCACTGTGTGTATATGTAGTTGTGTGTTTATATGTGGCAGCGCCCAACCAGACAAAGTTCACAGTGAAGGGCCTATTACACTAGTCGATATTCAGACAGTCTTAGTCGATGTCGCGTAGTGTATTATGGGTCAGACCGGTCTTACTCGGAATAAAAAATAAGTCAGTCTGAATATCGTGTAGTGTAATAGGCCCTTAAATCCTGGATATCTAAGATCTTAAGGAATTTAGGATTTTTTGTTTTCATTTAAATTCACGTCCGATTTCTATAATAAATAATTTATATATCAGAAGAATGTTTACCGGGACAATACACCGTAGGGGCCCAGCAGGGTCGAAGCCTACTGGGGCCAAGGGTCTGGTTCTGAAAGGAAGACTCGGCCCTGTTACGAAAGGCAACGAAGGAACAGGAGTGGGTTTTTAGTCAGTAAAAGTCTGACACTATCTCACGCTCCTCCCAAGAGCGGGGGATGTCATAAGATGATATTACTACCGAAAAAAAAAAATTGGTTGCCTGTAAAGTCGGTATACGGGCGAAAGTTTTACGTGACAACGACTTTGAGTGGTAAAATAATTTTAATGTGAATATTCATTCGTATAGTAGGAAGAAGGATGAAATAATAGGGGACGCGTGCCTTTCACTTTTTATGTCTGTCTCTCTCGCTCTTAGGCGGGCTAACCATGCCCGAGTGGAAGGGACGCGTGCCTCTCACTCGCTCTCATTGTGAGCGCATAACGTGAGCGGAGCGTAACGCAGTTTCTTGAAGTGTCACCCGGCAAACCAATTTATAAGACGTTGTCACGTCAAAAAAAACCGGGCCAATATAATATTAATACAGATAAATTATTGAAATTATTGCGTTGCTAGAGCGTCGTTTTTTTTGATGCGGGAAATTATCTAATGACTTCACCAGCACTATGGTGGAGCGCGAGGGCGTGTCGAACTTTTACTGACTAAACCCACACTCGTGGTCCTTCAGGCCCTTTTTTTAATTTATAGTTTTTTAAGAGCCTGTCCACTCGAGCCTTGAAGACACCTAAATAATTATAGTTTGACGGGAAGACCGCAGCAGGCAAATTGTTCCAGTCTATCGAAGTACGCGGTATAAACGACAAAGCGAAACGCTTAGTCCGGACCGTTGAACTTTCAACAACGTAAGGGTGGATACTCGCCGTACGCCCTTTGCATTCTAGGACCCCGGCTTACCTTTGGGCCAGTCGCATCCTACGTGTTCCAGTCACGCGACGTGTCAATCATCTATATATATAAAAGGAGAAACTGACTGACTGACATATCAACGCACAGCCAAAACTACTGGTACTAGAAGCGTGAAATTTTGCTTAAGGCTTCTTCTCATAACGTAGGCGAGCACTAAGAGAGGATTTTCCAAAATTCACCCCCTAAGTGGAGGAAACGGGGGTTCAAAGTTTGTATAGAGAAACTTATTTTCACGCGTGTGAAGCCGCGGGCAGAAGCTAGTAATCTATATATATAAAAGGAGAAACTGACTGACATATCAACCCACAGCCGAAACTACTGGGCCTATTAGCGTGAAATTCTGCACAAGGTTTCCTTTTATGACGTAGGCGAGCACTAAGAGAGGATTTTCCAAAATTCGCCCCCTAAGGGGATGAAACGGGGGTCCAAAGTTTGTATGAAGAAACCTACTTTCACGCGGGCAATGCCGCTGGCAGAAGCTAGTTACTTATATTTCTTCACCAACATTTATTATATATATATATATATATATATTTTATATATAATATTATATATATACTGAGAGCAGTGGTGGCCGAGTGGTAAGGGCCCCGACTTACAAGTTGTAGGTCGCGGGTTCAAACCCAGCCAGGCGCATTACTTTGTGTAATTTATTTCATCACCACTGCTCTCAAAACGGTGAAGGAAAACATCGTGAGGAAACCGGCATGTCCTAGAACCAAAACTTCGAAGACATGTGACATCCACCTGATCCACCAACCCGCCCTGGGCCGGCGTGGTGGATTACGGCCCATTGCCTCTCCTAGAGAGGAGGCCTGAGTCCCAACAGTGGGAACATTATAAGGCCGACTATGCTATGCTATATATATACTATATTTTTCAGGCTGGTGTCTCATGAATGATATAGACACTTTACTCTATCACATGAACAACGCACGCTACCTTCGTGAACTCGACTTTGCTCGTGCAGACTTCTACGAGCGAACTGGTCTGTACAACAACATTAAGGCTGCTGGAGGGGCCGTGGTCCAAGCTGCTGCCACAATCAGATACAGGCGGTTCCTCAAGCCATTCACCAAGTTTACTATTACGTCTAAGGTGGGTTTTGTTCCATTTGCTTTGGCTACTCTTAGAAGACAATTTTAGTAATGAAGATTGATGTTAGAAATGTGTTTAGAACGACTGGAGCAATTTCACTGATTCGTTTTTTTGTTGTATTTGTTATTGTCAGGAGATAGTTCTTTTGAAATCAAAAAATGAGAAATATGCAAAGAAAATGAGAAAATTTTAGAAAACTACGACGACTATTTTTAATAAAAATCATTTAATTCAGGAAATTATTCCCATATAAATTCCAAATAACATACAAATATAGATTACGTACTTACAAAAATAAAAATAAAATTACATCACTCAATAATACATTAAAAAGCATTACACATTAAAATCACTGCATCAAAACAAGTCAAGAGTGAATAGGTTACTTCTAGGCAAGCGTGCTCCATCGTCGGCCACATCATCGCTTACAATCAGGTGAGATAGTGGTCAAACGCGAGCCGATCAATAATAATAATAATAAAAAAAAACAAAAACAATCAATTAAAATCAAAATAAAATAAAAGCAAATTAAATTAAAATTAAATTAAATTCGCAATTAACAGTTCATAGCTAAGACAGACAGAACAACGTTCGTCGGGTCAGCTAGCAGGAAATAAAATTCAGACTGTTGGTCACGTTGTCTTTGTTATTGTACCTTTCGAATACGGATTGAAAGAGACTGGACCCCACAACACAGGGAATCCTAGTGTGGGATTCAGGGCTTCATCTAAATTTGTAAAATTTAATGAGACAATTTTATTATTATTATTATTTTTTTTTATGTTTAACTACTATTTCTTCTGTTCACAAATTTGAATAAAGGCAATACGGAGGTCCAAGTCGACAGAATAGAAAAAAAAAAAAGATATAGAATTATAAAACGCCGAGTGAGAACTGATCATGGACTAAAATTAATATCTTGCTTCTAGTGATGATATCATGAAAATATGTATATACCTACATATCGTGTCGATATTTCTTCTTGTCTTCTACCACTGCCAGGTCGAATTGAACCACCTGAAGGAAAAAGACCGCCTTCAAAAGCGCGAATTGAATGTTTAAGCTTCGCAAACGGTTCCGTAATAGCAGGTTGCTCTGGTTGTAAGAAAGGCGTTCACTTTTCGATGACTTTACCGTTTTGTAAGGTACCACGGAAGTTTAAGTCTGTTTATTGGAACGAAGTTCCTTATCGCGCGTTGCAAAAGGGGGCTAGACGGAAAAAATTAAGACCAAAAGTTGTAACGACACTTTTTGCCATAGATATAAGAAAGGAGGAGATTTATGTTAAGTAGTAAAAAAATGTACCGGTACACGATGGCTCCAGTTTATTACATTATATTTATTAATAATAAAAAAATATTATTATAACTTAAAAAGAAAATACAATTTTGTTACAATTCCTTCTCTAATTAATCGAAAGGAACTTCGTTACATTCGGGTGTCCCTTGACACCTCTCAAGTTTTTTTATTTTATTTATTTTTAGGAAACTTAACAGTTTATAAAGTTACATGTGTTAAGATGGCCCACTCCACTCACTATCAATGAACCTGCACAGTGATAGCGAAATAACACTTAAATGAATTACAATAAAATTACATCCAGACACAGAACAAATGATTGTGCTCATCACACAAACATTTGTCCTGGGTGGGAATCGAACCCACGACCTCCGGCATAGCAGTCAAGGCCACTAACCACTAGACCAACAGGCCAGGATTGTTTGGATAAATGAAATATATCGACATTTTCAAAATACTCAGAGTATATGCGAGGCAGTCGGTTCATAACAGCGTTTCTCTCATATTTTGTGCTGCAGCCGAGTTGCCGAGAAGTAATCTACTCGCTTTTAGTACACTAGTAGTCATCATCATCATCATTTCAGCCGAAAGACGTCCACTGCTGGACATAGGCCTCCCCCAAGTGTCGCCATAATTAACGGAAGACGTAGCGTTGGAAGGCCTCCTACAAGGTGGACCGATAACTCGGTAACGGTTGCGGGTGTCCGATGGATGCGAGACGCACAGGACACTAGTAGTACTTGAATTTATTTCCTTTTTCTCTCCACTTTCAGGCAATATACTGGGATGACAAGACAGTCTTCATGGAGCACGAATTCGTCGGTCCCGGAGGCTTCGTCCACGCAGTAGCCGTGTGCCGGCAGCGTGTTATTGACACCTCTGCTGCAGCCATAGCGGAGTTGTTGCTGCAGCTGCACTGTGGAGGAACCTGCAGGCATCCACCGGAGAAGATGCCTCCTGAGGTACGTAGTCTATGAAATTAATGCTCTGGCCAAACTGAAGTGGATTGATGCGGGACGGAATTAGTACACGGCCATTGTGTCAATAAACTTGTATGGAGGTTGTTGGCGCCTGCAGCCCAACGATTAGCAACCAGTCACGTCATGTAGTATTCACGCGCTGTAAATTAGCATAGGAGTTCTGTTATTTTTAAAGATAAAGAAGAAACTGACTGACATATCAACGCACAGCCGACACTACTGGGACTAGGAACATGAAATTTTTCACAAGGTTTCCTTTTATGACGTAGGCAAACACTAAGAGAGGATTTTTCAAAGTTTACCTCCTAAAGGGATGAAGCGGGGGTCCAAAGTTTATAAGAAGATACTTACTTTGACGCGGATGAAGCCGCTGGTAGAAGCTAGTTTTTAATCGACTTCAAAAAGAAGGAGGTTCTATGTTCAGCTGAATGTATTTTTTTATGTATGTTCACCGATATCATTAATATGTGGGTACCTTACATAACTTTTACAATTCCTACCAAGAAAGTTCAATATCGCTCCGTGCAAATTACTGTAACATTCAATTAATTATTCTTGAAATACAAACTATATACACATCGAGAACTTTCATTTATGTCCAATACGAGATACTAGAGGTGATTATTTTTTTTATGATATAAATTAGTGCTTGACTGCGATCCCACCTGATGGTAAGCAGTGATGCAATCGTTGATGGTGAGGCGCACTAGTTTATTGTGCACATAGTCAAGTAACTTGGGAATTGAATTGGGGCAGTCGCAATAGCTTCTCATGAGAGATTACCCTTGATTTGGCCAGAGCTTAAATTTGTCTGAAAATATCCACCAAAAGATGACTAATATGTAAGATTCACTGAGGACGAGAGTCGAAGCTATTTTTTTTTTAGTTATTCAAGTAGTAGGCAGCAGAAACAATAAGGTATACCTAATTAATGAGTATCTTAGTCCTGGAATCGTCGAAATTGCTATGTAAGTATTTAAAATGTAAAATAATAAAAATGCCATAGCGAGTAACATAATAGTTTGAACACGAGTTGTAGTTGGGATTATATTCCTTTACGGAGGAAGTGTGAAGAAGATGATAGTTGGGTACTTAGACTTAATCCATTATTAATTTAGATTAGTAATACAGTAGTGTAAAAGTAGTTTTTTTGTATGCTAGTAGGTTATTTAATTAGTTAGGAAAATGATTACCATAATTGCTCAAAACTGAGACAAGTAAGTCGAAATGATGACTACCACGATATGATACCTCAAACCGACCGCTTACACAAAAATCCTGAAAAGTTCCAATTAAAATGAGCATCTATATTGAATTCCAGTTGGAGCTCTGGGTCCAATGCAACGAGCTGAGCTCAGCCAGGCTTCGGGGCTGTACTGCCCCACTTCCTACACTGGACGCTCCTCAGAACCTGGGCTGCGGGGAAATGATACCGGCCTCAGTTGAGTGAAAATACCCCTTTCACTGTCCAGTCGAGCAATCCCCACCCCAACACGACAAGTGCGAGTGAGATAGCAACAGGGTATGCTTACTCGACAGTGAAATATTTGTCAGAAGACGCGCGGACGCTGCGCGCTAAAGACGTGTGTTTAAAAAAAAATTAACGCTAACAGCGCAGTTGTTAGTATTAATTTCTTTACTGGATTGAAAGGACAAATGTTCGAAGCTGTATCCGCGAGGATAAGCAGAGGTGCTTGTGTATTAACATAAAATGTATCCGTATTTATAAGTGTTTAAATAAAATATTTAAACGAAAGCTTCTTACGTTTATTTAATGTTTGGAATACTTTACTCACTTGCAGATTGACGTTGTTTTTGTATATTAGTCGTGCGTTTGTTTTTTGATCGATCATGTGTATTTTATAATATATCACTCTTATTAACAGACCACTGAATATAATGGAACAAATCTTTTGGATGTCATGCTTTTCATAGTTATACATGTGTATTTCTTTAATTGAACAATTGTTTGTTAAATGTATTGAATATTATATCGTCGAACTATGTGATCTCCTAGCTAAGCTAGGTTAAATAGATTATTATAATGATATTATAGGTTTTGTACACATTGAGTGTAGTAAATAGTAAGTAAATATCGTATTCACGCTGGAAATTAATTTTCTTTTAATTTAGAGTTAATTGGTTGAAACGTTTTAAATTGAATAATATAATAATATTTTACTTTTGTTTTAAATTTGCGTGATAGAGTGGATGGCAAATGCCCTCGGCACACTGTTTTATTATTAAATAAAACTACTAACTTTCCCCTTCACTAGAAATCAGTATATTGTGGGTGCGCTCAAAAACATGTAAACTCACATATAAAAGAGACTCGGACCCGGAACAACTATCTGTAGGCCATACAAATATTTGTTACGTGCGGGAATCGAACCCTTGACACACAGTGCAGCAGCCAATCAAACCGCTGCGCCAACCTTGCCGTCAATTCGATCAGTTTTTGTAATAATAATATTCCACAACTATCACACAACGCCGTCTAGTCCCAAGCTAAGCAGAGCTTTTGTTATGATTACAAGACAACTGATCAAATAACTTATATATTTCTAAATATGTAGATACATATTATAGATAAATTACACCCAGACACAGAACAAATGATCATACTCATCACAAAAACATAAAACGTAAAACAATCTCGCACTAGGCATACAGCCAGCCTAGGGCTAACTTGGCTAGGGGAGCCAAGTTACAACCGTTTCGTTTCGATTCTCTTTTCATTGATCGCCTCGAGTCGGCCACGCCTCCTATTCTTTTGTTCAGACCACGGTACTGAGTGTTGAGATGACGTAAAAGAGAAATCGAAACGAAATGGTTGTAACTTGGCTAGGGGGGCTGAGCGCCTAGTGCAAGTTAGTTTTACGATAGCGCGATCGAAAAGTTTGACGTTCAACGCTCCGATTGGCCCGCTTCGAGCTCTAAACCAATCACAGAGCCAGACACGGTAAACGTAACAGTCGTGTTAACCTAAAACAATCTCGCACTAGGTACTCAGGTCAAACAAGACAAGTTTATCTAAACACTGAACCAAAACTAAAATAAACACAATTAACTCACTATTTCGGTTTCTTAGTATTTCTTAAAATAGATTTCACTATCTCATCTATTTATAAGCAATTGACCTACTGTGCATCGTAAATGTGTATCTCGTGAATCACAGCTTCCTAATTGTACATGCATCTTATCTCAAATTGACTCAATGTGTACCAAGCCTAACAAAAAATCTTCATATAATATTGTAAATGTATATAATTTATTGTCATTATATAATTATTCTAGTAAAATAAAGTTTAAATGAGTTGTAAGGATTTTTATTTCGTGAGATTTGAGAGTGTCCATTAAATACATCGTACTAGTACGCACAAAAAGTTTTGGGAACACATTAAAGGTAGAAATACACTGCGTACACGTGTGCCACACACGCCGATCTGGGCGCGTCGGTCTCCATACATTTTATATGGAAACTAGTAGACTTGTAGAGCTACACTTGATCCACGCCACGCAACGTCACGTGACGACGTTCTAGGTACAAATCGGGCGTGTTACACGTGTGCGTCGGTCTAATGTAGTTCTAGTTCTAAGTTACGTCGCGTGGCGTGGATCAAGTGTAGCTCTACAAGTCTGGTTTTCATATAAAACGTATGGAGACGGACGTGCCCAGATCGGGGTGTGACACACCTGTGCGCAGTGTAGTTCTAGCTTCATTGTGCGCACAACTAGGGAGTGGAATTCCCTGCCAGAGTCTGTGTTTCCTGATAGCTACATAGCTACAACCTAGGGGTCTATAAGGCAAGAGTGAATAGGTTACTTCTAGGCAAGCGTGCTCTATCGTCGATCACGTCGCTATCCATCAGGTGAGATAGTCGGCAAAGGCGAGCATTTTAACAGTAAAAAAAAGTGAGGCTTTAAGGGGGATGGAGAATCTCACCTTGTCTCACTAGGGGAAGAGGGGGGGTTTCAGCAATAATCAAGTAATTTGTTTTTAGTAAAAAACGGGACAGGTGACCTAGAAAAGGGACCGTACCGTTTAATACGGGACGTATGTACACTTTATAATAATATGTAAGTAAGGACTTTCCCCTCGGTATTTTCCTCAACTAATTCCACACAATTTTTGGCCTCCGGTTCTATATCAAGACTTCCTCTTAGATACTACTAAAGGAGTTTTTAATATCGTGCGGTTTTGATCACGCATGCGGGATTGCTCCGCACGCGTAACCCCCGCAAATGTCCATTTCATACAAACATATATAGTAATGCATGGAATACGAATGCGGAACGCGTTTTGTTGCATTTTTCTGCATGCGAGCCAAACCCATGCAGCATGCATGATGAAATCCGCACGATATAAAAAACACCCTTAAGCCTGAAAAGACCTAAAGTATTCAACAATACCTATCTTGAAATACAAATGAAACTTCAGGGATTTCCCCTTACACAAATACACGTTGATAAGAATCTTATGTACATGTCAACTAAAATCATTATGCAATAATAAAATACCTACGTAGCAATGTAATCTATAGATAAAATTTATTTGTAGCAGACGTTGTTAAAAATAACAGCTGGATGATAAGTTTGCCAATAAAGCAATAATGATAACAGAACTAAACAAATTTTTCTTTATTACAGATTTGCGCTTGACCTTTTTTCACCTGATGGTACAGATAGCGGCACGAATCATGAGCGCTCGGCGAAAGAGCGAGGATCGCTTTGCGCATCGTACAATATCGGCGAGTCAATCACTGTACAAGGATTTCATTCCCCCCCCGCATCTCTCTTCATTCCACTAAAGAGACCCGATATTTCATTTCTGCGTGCTTCTGCGCAAGTAGAACTGTAGAAGTCAGCGCTCAAGATCCGTGCCGGTGTCTATAAGCGATGATGTGGTATCTCTTGACCTAAAGAACCCCAGGTTGTAGTTGTCAGGAAACAGACTCCGGCACCATCTTACGTAATCTTACTCCTTAGCTGTAAGCAGAATAAAAGTAGATGTTACTATAGTAACATGATTTTTTACTTTAGTCTACCCTTCAGAAAACCACGTGCTATTGTGTTTCTCCACTTTCCATGAACCGTGAGGGAACGGACATACTAATGCCCCAGCCATCGGCTCAGGAGATGCCCAGGGTCTCGGGAGACGGAGGGCGATCCCCGGCCACCGAAGGCGCGGGCTTGCAGACGACGAAATGGGTATCTGGCCGTCCGGTAAGAATCGAACCCACCACGAGTCGTTAACGGCGCATAGTGATCCAAGCGCACCTAAAAGAGATGTCAGTACAACCGTAGCGGCCACGAAGAATTTCTGGAAGGAAATCGTGGTCCTAGCGTGCAAAGAGTAACTGAAAGACTCGAGTGGATTTTAGTCAGTAAGTCTGATACACATCCGTATGGCTATGACCCTCTGGCATGCGTTCAGCTTGGCCGCTAGTCACTTTCGCAGCGACGGCGCCAATACCGGCGTTCCATAAAGGTCCGAACGATACCTGCGCAGATCCTCTGGCACCCCCTACGGGCAAGGAGCCGCTTGACGGTAGCCCCAATCTGATCCAGTTTGGGAACCAGACATCGGAAGTGCTCCATCGTCGACTTGACGCCGATGTGAACTCCTCCTACCGTTATTTGGGAAAGCCGTGGTGGCGCGCTCCGAGGGCCGTAAAAACACATGGCCTTGGAATTGTACAATGCCACCTCGAGTCCCAACTGTTGGATCCTCTTCATGACTGTCGCAATCCCGCGTGTCACTTCGACAGCCACCTGGTACGACTCTCCCTGCGCTAGGACCAGGGTGTCGTCTGCGTAATAGACCAGGCTGACCCCGTCAGGGAGGTCGCCGCGCAACACGTACTCGTACCCGATGATCCACAAGGGCGGTCCTATAGTACCGATCCCTGCAGAACACCGCACGACATCTCTCGCCGAAGGTTGAATATTAGGGCTGTTGTATTCACCATTGTACGTAAAAATCTATAGCAAAAAATCCGGCCAAGTGCGAGTCGGACACGCGCACCAAGGGTTCCGTACCGTCCGTAGCAAAAAACGGCAAAAGAAATCACGTTTGTTGTTGGAAGCCTCACTTGAATATCTCTACTACTACAAAACATATTACACTACATACACACACTCCACACTACATTATTATACTTAATATATCTGTTATTAGCATTTGTTGATATTACGGCAACAGAAATACATCAACAGTGAAAATTTTAACTGTTTACCTATTAGGGTTCATGAGCAACAGCCTGGTGACAGACAGACGGACAGCGGAGTGATAGCAATAGGGTCCCGTCTTGGGTACGGTACCCTAGAAACCACGTGTTACTATAACGTATCGTACAAACTACGATAGGACACATCAAAGGTGCAACAAATACTACTTCTGAACTACTCTAAGATAACTATCCATTACTCACTAATCTATTATTAGGTGACATCACATTCCCGGTTGCAAATACCTACGCCTCGTAACACTAACCCGGTTACCGACGGAAATACGACTAACAAATCGTTTACCTTTGTTTTCGTTCGAGTTTAAATTCGTTTAACAGTTGTCAACAATTACTAGTAGACGATGAAATATTGGGTGTTTTGGAGATGTCAGTAATTCAGAGGGCTCTGTTTTTGGTGAGAAATGTATTTATTAAAACTCTTTAAGCACTAGTAAATAAATCTGTACAAAGTCAGACTTAATGCCTTTTTTTTAGATTGGAAAATCATCTAATGACAAATCTCGCTCTGGGGCGGAGCGGGAGATAGTGTCAGACTTTTACTGACTAAATCCCACTATTATTCCTTCGCTGCCTTCGTCCCAGGGTTTCGTTTTCACACTGCCCATGGCCCCAGTAGGCTTCGTACCCTGCTGGGCCCCTACGATTTGCTGACAGAATTAATGCCTGAGGCATTTTCTTTCAGTCGACCTAGGTGGTGCAGAAACAACATGGCAAATACAACTTAGTAAATAGACAAACAGAAAAGAAATAAGTACAATAATAAATACATACATAAAGACCCCCATGCCTATTCCTTCAACTAGAGAGGAGGCTTGCGTTCCAGCTGTAGGAACATTATAAGGCTGATTCTTTCATATTACAAAGTCAAGTCTCTTACCATCTGTATCTGTCTGTTTGTCAGTTTAACCGATGTCTAAATCTCGTGTTGACCACCTACGTGGAGGGTGAGAGTGGTGGAATTTTTCATCGGGTTTACCTAATAAAAAAAATAATCTTAATGTTTTTTAATTTGATCCGTATAAAATCGTAATTCTAACATTTTTTGTGAAAAAAAAAAGAAATGAATTACTTTTAAAATTAAAAAATGTCGTCGGGATTGACTAGAATAACGATTTTATCAGCTACTTTTTAATTAATTAATTGTAATTCAATTTTTTTTTTGTTTTTTTTTTTTACTAAAAATGTCGTCAGGGTTGGTTAGAATAACGATTTTACACAGTTTAAATTTAATATGTACAGTTTTTTTTTTTTTAAATTAGGGCAAAGCCTACGAAACATTCCACCACTGGGGGGTCCAGAATCATGTCCTGGATCGGTGGTAATCTTTTGTGCGTCGATGTCAAAAATGTGTACGCCTATGCGTTTCATCTAGATATATTCAGCAGCTAAATTAAGCAGTGACTGAATAAAATTTCCCAGGTTAAACAATAACCTGGTTATAGCTACTTACCATTTTCCCGGCGTTTCATCGATCACCCGTGGAGCTGTTAATTGGGCCAAGGTTGATCTAACATTTATGTATTACGTCTGAAACACCTATACATGTAATAATTTACACGTATTTCATTTTCCATTTTTCTAAAAAGAAACCTGATTTTGTTCTGTCCTCTATTCCCATATATTTTTAGGGTTCCGTATCTCAAAAGGAAAAAATGGAACCCTTATAGGATCACTTTGTTGTCTGTCTGTCTGTCAAGACCCTTTATCTCGGTAACGTGTGGAGGTATGGAGTTGAAATTAAAACTATATTCTCAAGTTTGCGGTGTCATGAAGCTGTGAAAAAATCAAACTTGTAAGTTAACGGAAAAAATATACGGTCGTTTAAATTGCAAAAAACGAATATTTCGACACTCTCAAGGGAATCAAAATTCATAGTGTACTTCCCGTTGAAATTTGGCATGAAGCAAGGTTTCATAGCATAAGTACCAATAGAAATAAAAAATTAAAACTGTAAATTTGTTGTTACGTCATAAAAATAAAACTTTTTTGCGTTTCGTAAAAATCTTTGAGACTCGATTCGGAAATTGAACTGTTTTCAATGGCCAACTAAAACTGGCCAGATCGTTTAAACGTTGACATTTGATGATATGTCAATCCTCTTTGGGTCATATCATTTCAATGATAATAAAAGGTATAAAGAAAGTAGGCCAAACGAAGATTGAAATATCATTAAACTTTAACGTTTAAAACGATCTGGCCAGTTTTACTTGGCCATATCATGAAGTGATCAATTTCTAAGATCTGGCCAAGACATATATATGACGTTGACGTCAATTTAACTAATGTCATTAACATAAGAGTTTTGACAGGTCCAGGCACCAGGTCGCCCCAGAAACACCAGGGTCACTAGGCGGTGAACGTCATTTTAGAAAACCCTCATTGGTTTTTCAACACGATTATAAAAGTTTCCTCAGCTTTGCGAGTTTCACTAAACTAGCGAAGCGTTTAATGTGTAACTAAATTACAACTACCCATTGACTACCTGTCCATTAGAAGGTAAATAAAAACACTGTTTGGGGTAGAAACCCAGAAACAAAATGATTCAATTTCCCTTAGTATTGGCAAAGGGGACAGGATAATTCAGGTACTTTTAATTGAAAACCGTTTTTGCAATAGGTGAAAACTTGAAATAATAAGTAGGTATCGTACGTCTAAAAACGCAAATAAATTAGGTGGGTGAGGAAAAAATGATAAATGAAACGTTTGAATACGAGTACTAATCTATAGTAATATTATAAAGAGAAAATATTTATGCATGTTTTTGTTTGCAATGAATAAACTTAAAAACTACCGGACTGATTTTGAAAATTGTTTCATCAGTGGAATCCTACTTTAGCAAAAACATTGGCAGAAGCCCTTCTTCTTCTTCTTCTTCCTGCCTTTATCCCATATTACTTGAGGTCGGCGCAACACGTTTTTTTCTTCCATTCCTGTCATGTCACCCGTCACACTATCACTAACTTCCCTCACACAATTCATCTATCTTTTCATTGGCCTCCCTCTCCTATGTGGAAGCTAGTTAATAATATATAGAGTAGCTTTTCTTGTTAGTTACCTACTACCGAGGGGACCATTTAAACCCCAAACGAACGCCGGCGTTCGCGCGTGATTTCGCGCCATTCAGTTAAACACTAAGCGAACGCCGTCCACATAGATTATAAAATATTGAGTGTTTTATTTATAGGGTATGTATCCAAGAACGTAAATAAGAAGTTATTCATGAAGTAGTCTGTAAATATCAAAAATAAGCAAACCTTTCCATTATTCCCTTTAAGCGAGGGTAGAAAAGCAGTTAAGAGTGAATAGGTTACTTCTAGACAAGCGTACTCTATCGTTGACAACATTGTAGTTTACCATCAAGTGAGATAGGACCTGTTCACTGCGAGCCTATATAATACAAATATATATATATACTTTTATATGTATTTAAGTAACTAATTAAATAAGGAAAAAAGTCTTACGATTTGTTATGTAACAAATATGAATTAAACACAAATAACGTAGGATTGTGGTTTTGTGTTTTTGCGGTCAAGTTGAAAGCATACGTAGGTACTTAAATTACTAAAATTATTTTAATATACAAAAATTACTAAAGTAAAATATATAAAAATCTCGTGTCACAGTGTGACAAATTATAAAAAGACTTTCGATAGGTTTTTTTTTTTTTAAGGTGGGAAATCATCCAAATGACTTCTCGCGCTCTGGGTGGAGCGCGAGGGCGTGTCAGACTTTTACTGACTAAAACCACACCTGTATCCTTCAATTACCCTTTGCATCCTAGGACTACGGGTTTCCCTTTCAGAAATTCTCCGCGGTCCTAGTTAGCGGGCATCGGCCCTGCTGGGCCCCTACGGTTTGCTGACATCTCTTTGAGGAGCGCGAGGATCTCAACGCGCTATTGACGACTGGGCTCGGTCCGGTTAATTACCGAACAGCCGGACGGCGAGCTACCCAGTGCTCGACGTCCGCAAGCCCGCGTCTACCGTGGGTGGTAGTCGGGGTCGATAGGTGAATTTTGGTTTTGTTTTATCAGTTTTTGTTATAATATCATATTATAAGTAGCTGTCTTGCTCGTTTTCATCCTTTGATCACCGCTCCGCTGCCGTCGGTCGTAACGTGATGTTATTTAAGTAGCTTATAGCCTTCCTCGATATTTGGGCTATCTAACACTAAAATAATTATTAAATTTAAACTAGTGGTTCGTGAGATTCGCACATTTAAACAAAAAAAAAATCATAAGCTTTATAATATAATTATGTATATAGATTTTTTAATAAATTATTATTAAGTAATATGTTTAACTGTCCTGCTTTTAATTTATTTGTTATTTTAAAGCATAGTTGTTACGCGGGCGCAGTAAGTCCTCCGCGTAATAATCTGTTTTTTTTTTTTCGATGGGTAAATCATCTTATGACATCCCCCGCTCTTGGGCGGAGCGTGAGATAGTGCCAGACTTTTACTGACTAAAAACTCACTTATGTTCCTTCGTTGCCTTTCGTGTCACGGCCGAATCTTCCTTTCAGAATCAGACCTTTGACCCCAGTAGGCTTCGACCCTGCGGGCCCCTATGGTAATAATATGATATGAAGGCAAAAAGTTAACTAAAATTTGCCAATCAAAAGTCATAAAATAATGCGCATTACAATCACCTTAATTTATAGTTATGTCAAGACTAGACCATCCTAATTTCCGATTCTAAAAAGCCGAAGCCTAGACCCAATAAAAGGAAAACAATACCATAAATAATTACATACCGTCTACCCTCAATATCAGCCTCAATACTTCGAAGATCTGAATTCAGATAATGGAGAAGAAAGCAACAAATGCCTTGACCGAGATCCCCACATAGATTTCATGATGTGTTTAAAATGCTATCCGTGTTAAAAATAGTTAAATTACGTCTACAGCTCTGCAATCGAGGTTACTTGACATCAGTATGTATTTTAAATTAATTTGAAGTTAACAAAGTACTTTTTACAAAAAAATATGAGAGAATATAAAAAAAAAAAAACTGACCAAGTGCGTGTCAGACTTGCACACGAACAGGGGCGCCGACTCCGTGGGTGCTCGGGTGCTCGAGCACCCGTGAGAAATAAACAGTGTGGGGGCCGACCACCCCTGAGAACAGACATCAATAAATAGATCAGTAATCGCCTTTTAGGTTACTTATTTATATATTTCTTGATACTAAAAACTTGTTTCATTTTATATTTTCATCAAACATTTGTAATTAACTGCGTACTTAATTACAAATGTTTGATGAAAATATAAAATGAAACAAGTTTTTAGCATGTAAGTAGGTCATTTATTTATTTGTCGGTCGATCAGTGTGCATTTCTCGTCTCATACTTCGCCACTTTTTCGAGTCCATCAAATGAGCATGAGCACCCATGAGGTTTTCTAAAAGCCGGCGCCCCTGCACACAAAGGGTTTCGTACTACACTATTAAAATCGAGCGAAACGTGTCTTGTATGGAAGTCCCCTTAAAGTTTTAATTTTAATTATTTGTTGTTGTAGCGGCTATACTTTAGTGGCTATACATTCTGTGAAAATTTCAACTCTCTATCTCTTATGGTTTATGAAATACAGGCTGTTAACGGACGGATGGGCAGACAGACAGATGGACGGACGGACGGACGGATAGCGGAGGCTTAGTAATAGGGCCACCTTTTGGGAACGGAACCCTAAAAGTATCATCACCAGGCCCTATCAGAATACCTGCGCTGCGTTATTTTACTTTTTGTTAAATATCGCAGCATATGTTGAGATAGGAGGATTTGGCCTCGCGCAGGTCTTTTATTTTTATCTTTTAATATTGTTTTCTTTTATTTTAAGTTAAGTAACAAAGTAGTATGTAAGCAGCAGCAGCAGTAAGCAACAGCAAGCAGCAGCAGTGGTAGCAGTAGTAAGTGTAGTTCGTATATGTTACTTTTTGTTTTATTGTTTTTTTTCCTGTGCGAGTCTCAAATAATGTTTTTCTTTCTTTCTAAAAAAAATAACTGAAAGTTACAAAATAACTTGAATTTCGGAAGCCTCGTGAATAAATCTGCTTTCAAACAAAAATTGAATCAAATTTGACGAAGGCATTGAGAATTATTTAAAATGAAAAAAAAAAATGTTATTCACGCGCAAATTGAAGCCGGTTAAGAACGCCTGAAATAGTTCTGGAACGCAAGATTTTTTGCGATAGTAAGTACATTTCTTTTTATTTTTGTCTGTATGCGTGAGTTAATAATAGCTACTTCTAGATTAAATAAAAATCAATTTAGGCTAGGTCAGGTTTTTTTTTATCTGAAAATTAATCTATGTTTCCATCTTTCACTGAGAATTGAGATTGTAATGAGATGACTTTAGCCAGACAGTAGAACTCTTTACCAGCGTCTACGTCCCTGGTAACTAATGGGTTGCTTGACGTCCAGTAAGGGCCAAGACCGAGTCGGACGGCGCGTTGTATTCCTCGCGTGCTTCAAAGAGATGTCAGTAAAGTGGAGGGGGGCCACTAGGGACACTTAGGGCTACGGGATTATTCAAGAGAGTTATACTGGTCCTGAAACGCAAAGGGCAACTAAAAAAATACAGATTTTAGTCTGCGATTTCCAGGGCTGCAGACGAAGAGCAATGGGTAGCTCGTCGTCCTGCTGTCCAGTAGAGCGTAGTGTTCCATGCATGCCTCAAAGAGATGTCAGCATAACCGTAAGGGTCCATTAGGGCTGATGCCTGGCCATGGAAATTTCTGAAAGTGATAGCGTGGTCTCAGAATGCAAAGGGCAACTAAAGGAATACTGGCGAGTTTTAATCAGTAAAAGTCTGACACTCCCTTTCCCTCCACGCAGAGCGGAAGAGGTTATTCGGTGGATTCCAAAAAAAAAAAAGTCTGTGTGTCCTCTCACCTACAACCCTTCAAGCAACTATGAACAGTCATCTCCTAGGTTCGCTTTTTTTTAAATGACATAAACTAGCGCTTGACTGCGATCCCACCTGATGGTAAGCAGTGATGCAATCGTTGATGGTGAGGCGTACTAGTTTATTAAGAGCCTATTCACTTTAGCCTTCAATACACCTAAATTATAATCGGATGGGAAGACCGCAGCCGGCAAATTGTTCCAGTCCTTCGATGTACGCGGTATAAACGAGAAGAGGCGAAGCGCCGTACGTACTTGCCGTATGACGGGTTGTCCGATGGTAGAAAGGCGATAGTCAATCAAGCCATGTAATTCCTTGCTTGCTCCTTTATAGACCATTTATCAGACACGATCGTGGTCAAAAGATAGTACCTATATCATGAAAAAAACTGGGCAAGTGCGAGTCGGACTCACGCACTGAGGGTTCCGTACAAACTTACCTATGAAAACAGTTCAATTCCCGAATTGAGTTACGAAGATTTTAACGAATCGCAAAAAAAAATTGTCACATAACTACAAATTTACAGTTTTCAGATTTTTTCCTTGCTTCATGCCAAATTTAAAGATCAACGGTAAGTACCCTATTACTAATTTTGATTCCTTTGAGAGTTGCGAAATACACGTTTTTTTGCGACATAAAAGGTCGTATCTTTTTTTTTCGCTAACTTAAAAGTTTGATTTATTCACAGCTTCAATGGACCGCAGAGCTGAGTATATGGTTTTAATTTTAACTTAATACTTCCACACGTTCCCGAGATAAAGGGTCTTGATAGACAGATAGACAGACGGAGGACAACAAAGTGATCCTATAAGGGTTCCGTTTTTTCCTTTTGAGGTACGGAACCCTAAAAAAACTTCTAGATGAATATGAAAACATTAAACCAATGCTTCAATGTTTGTTTTGTCTACATTTCCTCAGAAATGATTGCCTCCTTCAAGATTGAACACAAGGCCTGAATCTCGTAATCATCTCGTTGGATGAGCAAATATTATAATGAGAACAATGTTACATTCTTTTGCGATTGAAAAAAATGATCATTTTTTATCTCATGAAATAGTAATAAACTTTAATATAGAGTTATATTCTTTAAACTAATGACCTGCTCTTTCTTTTGAGGCATTGACTTTTTTTTTTAATTCTTGATAGGTTTGCGCTTGACCGCTATCTCACCTGATGGAAAGCGACGCTGCGGTCGACGATGGAGCGTACTTACCTAGAAGTAACCTATTTACTCTTGACTTATAGATTCCCGGGTTGTAGCCATAAGGAAACACAGATTCCGGCAAGGAATTCCACTCTTTAGCTTTCCGCACAATGAATGTGTTCCCAAAACGTTTCATGCGTATGGGCGGGATGTTCACCATGTACCGGTGGTGCATTGCCGTACGCCTGGTGGTCCGATGATGGAACGCGTGGAACTAGAAACTTTTCGCGCTCTAGGGCGGAGTTCAGGGCGTGTCAGACTTTTATTCACTAAAACCACACCTACGTTCTTTCAGTTGCCCTTTACGTTTTAGGACCACGGGTTTTCAGAAGTTATTTCTTGTCTTGGCCCATTAAGCTGGGCTCCTAAAGTTTAGCTGATATCTCTTTGAGGCGCGCGTGGAACACTCTGGCTTCGCAAGGGTGTCATCATCATCATTTCAGCCGAAATTCGTCCACTGTTGGACATAGGCCGCCCTCAAGTGTCGCCATAATGACCGGTCCTGTGCGTCTCATATCCATCGGACTCTCGCGACCCTCACCAGGCCGAGGTCTTCCAACGCTGCGTCTTCCGGTACGTGGTCGCCATTCCCAGAACCTTTCGTCCCCATCGGCCATCTGTTCTGCGAGCCATGTACCCTGTCCACTGCCACTTTAGTTTGACGATTTTTTGGGCTATGTCTGTAACCTTGGTTCTCCTGCGGATACCTTTATTTATTATAAATACCTACACTAACTGTTCCCTCGGTTTCACCTGCGTCTTGTGCGTGCGCCTTTATCAGTAGTTCCTGAGACTAGCGCGTTCAAAGAAAAAAAACAAACTCTTCTGCTTTGTCTGTAATATCAAAACATAGATCTATAAAGCACTAGTTTCTGCTAGTGGCTTCGCCCGCGTAAAAGTAGAAAATAATGCCTATATTACTCAGTGACAAAGACGCATTCAACTGGAGAAAGAATTTTTGAAATCGGTCTCGTAGATTTTTAAGTTTATTAATTACAAACAAAAATTCAAACATAAAAAAATACAAATCCTTTCTCTTTGTAATATTATTATTAGTAATAAGTAGAGATAAACAAACCTTCCTGGTTTATTTTTCTTTCTATTAGTAAACACCGCATCAAAATCCGTGGAGTGGTTTCGGAAGAGTTAGCGAATAAACAGACAGACACAGAAAGCGACTTTGTTATATGTTATGTAAAAAGAAAAGAAGATATTATTGAACAATTGGTTCCAGGAAATATGGAATTGAATAAATCAACCCCATCTGGTGGTACAAGTGAAAGAAAAAAAGAAAGCAAATTGCGTTTATTGGCATTACAAAAACGGAGACACCTTAAAATTAAACAAATAGTACATTGAGTAGTGCCAAAAGGGCTTCAGCTCAGTATAATGCCAAAAGGTAACACAAGGTCACCACCTGACGCTGATTTTCAGCTGCAGTCCTTGGGTGCTAGTGATATACTTGAAAACAGAAAATATTCATTAAAAATCTAAAAGGTTCTGTGCAGAAACCAACTTAAAGAAAATGTTGCAATTCTTATTTATAAAACAGTCCAAAAAGATTTATGTGGCCATTTAAAACAAATAATAAAACTGAGATATCATTTAGCAATATCAATTGTGTGAAAAAAAGTGCTTCCATATTGAACGTGAACGCCTACGCCGATATCCAGCGTAGGCCGAGTTCGTCACCTTATGCGTAGAATGATCTACAAACCGCAACGTGAGTGCTACACTGGCTCAACTCGAGGCCTAAGCGGTTCTACACGGGTCTACGTGAGGTCTACGCGGGTTTACACGGGTTCTACATAAAGACAACGAGGGTCTACGCGGGGACTACGCGGTTTCTACATGAGGACTACGAGGGTCTACGCGAGGAATACGCGGGGTCTACTTGGGTGTATGCGAGCTCTACGCGGGGAAAATGCAGTTTTCGTATTTCGAGCATATCTAAGTTTTTTATTCTATTCTATTCTATTCTACTCTACTCTTTTCTATTCGATTCCATCCGATTCTATTCTATTCTATTCTGTTCTATTCTATTCTATTCTATTCTATTCCATAAGGATCTTCCATCCATCCATCCACAAAACGTAAATTCATATCGTATTTGTGACACTACCATAGAATTCCTCCTATCTTGATCCGCATTGCAGATGGTATCAGAGCTACCTTCACGCGCTGCTTATACGCCAACTGGGGAAGCAGGTTACTGAGGTGTTCTCACAGATAAGTATCCACTAATTGTTTGTAATTAACGTCTAAGTAGATGAAGGTTTGTGTCACATGATAAATTAGACATTTTCCTTTTAAATACAAACTTTTTTCAATATACTTACTCAAAAACCCGCTATTATCCCTACCGCTTTTAGCCACGCCTTTGATTGTTTTCCACACTAGTGCGGAAAAGTACGCTATTTCGCTACTGCCACATTTATTGTATTTATCATATTAGGCTGGGCGCTAAGGGGCTGGTTTCTTGGTTATAAGCGTGACTATTCAGTTCAGGATCTTGGGTTCGATAAATGTTACGTTATGTGTGTGTGTGATGTTTATGTTGTTTTTTGTGTGATACCCCTGTGTCTCAGAAAGTAAGTTCTTAAAGCCGTTGGTCTTGCGTCTGATCTCTTTCAAGTTGTATCAGATTGTCGTCCCATCGGACTATTGGGAGTAATGGGCCTATTACACTACGCGATATTCAGACTGACTTATTTTTTGTTCCGAGTAAGACCGGTCTAACCCTTATTACACTACGCGACATCAACTAAGACTGTCTGAATATCGACTAGTGTAATAGATCCTTAAAGGAACAGAGAATGTACTTGTACCAATGTTTGCACACACACCTGTGCGCTACAATATCTCCTGTGTACTTGGCTATTCTTTATCTGGAGGATTATATTATTATCTCTTTATTTACTTAATATCTACGTGTATAAATTATTTTTTTTAAATATTTAAATAATAAAAGAAAAAATAAATATAAATAAACTGGGCAAGTGCGAGTCGGACTCGCGCACTGAGGGTTCTGTAGAAACTTACCTAAGAAAACAGTTCAATTCTCGAATTGAGTTACGAAGACTTTTTCGAATCGCAATTTTTTTTTTTTTTGTTTACAGTTTTCAGATTTTTTCCTATACTTGTGTTATGAGACCTTGCTTCATGCCAAATTTCAGGATTCTAGGTCAACGGGAAGTACCCTATGAATTTTGATTCCCTTGAAAGTGTCGAATACATGTTTTTTGCGACATAAACGGCAGTATCTTTTTTTTCTGTTAACTCAGATGTTTGATTTTTTCACAGCTATAAGGGACCGCAGACTTAAGTATATGGTTTTAATTTCAACTCGATACCTCCACGCGTTTTCGAGATAAAGGGTCTTGACAGACAGACAGACAGACAGATAGACGGATGGACAACAAAGTGATCCTAAAATGGTTCCGTTTTTTCCTTTTTAGGTACGGAACCCTAAAAAACAGTATCCCACTGGTATCGAGTACTGGGCACTTCATAATTATGGCGATAAGTCCCCTCTTTGAGGAGGGGCTGGAAACACCTCACGGCGTCCTTACCTACCGCATGACGGAGGTTCCCACCGGACATGGTAAGTTCGGGAGGTTCCTGCACCGGATTCGTGCAGAAGAGACGCCCGGGTGCCACCAGTACCGCCCGGAGGACACGGTAGAGGTGTGCCCCGCTTGGGCAGAGCACCGCCGTGTCCTCGTGGGGGCGATCGGCGGCAGCGATCTCTCGCGCCGGGCTTTGGTACAGGCCATGGTCCAGAGCGAGGAGGAGTGGCAGGCGGTCGCCTCCTTCTGCGAAGCAGTAATGCTAGCAAAGGAGGCGGCCGATCGCGTGAGGCAACGGCTACGGTCCTCACGCTCCAACCGCCGCCGGGATTCCGATCCCGATTTCCGGCCACCGTAGGCGCGGGCTTGCGGACGGCGAGCATAGGGTGGCTCGCTGTCCGATCGTCTGGTAACCGTCCGGACCGAGCCCAAGTCGTCGACGGCGCGTAGTGTTCCACGCGCGTCTCAAGGAGATGTCAGCAACGGTAGGGGCCCAACAGGGTCGAAGCCTACTGGGGCCATGGGTGATGCAAAAGAGATCCCCGGGGCCCTGGAATAAATGGCAAAGAAAGAACAGGAGTGGGTTTTTAGTCAGTAAAAGTCTGACACTATCTCGCGCTCCGCCCAAGAGCGGGGGATGTCATGAGATGATTTGCCCAGACGAAAAAAAAAAAACCGGTATCGAGTACAGGGTCATGCTACCGGCATGCGGCAGTCAGGGCTCCAGAGAAAGGCACCTCCTTACAATACGAGCCGTGTCCAGGAGTACCGCTTTCTGAATTAAGCCCTGATCCAGCCGCCTAATGAGAGCCTCAGTTGAGGCTCGTGGCTATTAAGCTGGCTGATACGACTATCGGTACAATGATCGCCGAGTCCATATTATTATTAGAGGTTCAGGGACATTAAAACCTTGGTAAAACCCATCATGCAATGTACATTATTTACCTACCTATATAACACGATGCTCCAGTTATTTTTATCTTTTCTAAGAAAATTCAATTAGCCCATGACATCACCGACAGTGATGACGATTAACTTCGATCCTTTGTTATTTATACATTGTTACAAGGCGTGATAATAACTGTCTTATTGATTTCCGGTATTACTTTATTATAGTGACTGTTGCCTTGCTGCTTATACTTGTGTTTGGGGCGAAGGGGCACAGCAGGGTCGAAGCCTACTGGGGCAACGGGTTGTGCGAAAGAGAGCCTTCGAGCCCTGGAACGAAGGCAAAGAAGGGCACGACCTCACGCTCTGCCATAGCGCGTGAGAGGGTAAATTGGATGATTTACCTACCTAGATAATGATGATGACGATTTGTTGTATGTGACATTAACTTCTGCTGAGTCTGAGTGTAATGAAAAATCCTTTATTATTCTTTGTAGCCGAAGTGCGGCTACAACTAGGTGCAGCCGGCCAACAGCCTTCATCATAGCGGCTAGAACTAGTTACAGCCGTTTACCATTGGCTAAAACTTCAGCCGCATTTCGGCTATTAGCCATAACATATACATCATAAAAGGAAAAGTTTAGCGTTCTAACTCCAAGGTTTGGGCTCGGCGTTGATATGTAAGTAAGTAAGGACTTAGCCTTATTATACAGAAAAGAAGCCTGCAGTTGGATAGTCTTCTTCTTAGCGTATCGATGACAAAACTAGTTAAATTCCTTGCCTGGCCCAGTATTCGACCTCTGCAAAGCCGTCCGCTGAAGCTGTCATTAGGTCCCTACGTGAACAGGTAACAGGGCAAGTGATGCAGGATCGAAGGTGGGACATGGTCTGCGGAGAGACGACGCACAAACACTGAAGATCGGAACCGTCCGAGAACCCCCATCTGTGGAGATTGTCTTTGCTGCGCCCAACTTGGGTGCCCAAGTTGGATAGAAATAGGCTGGTAACTCAGACCCGAGTAAGGGCCTGAGGCCTTACTATGACGTGATAAATGGTTTGTCGTGAGAGTGAGAATGAGGGATGTAGCAATACACACTATATAGCTCCATTCCTTTAACAGTTCAGTTTAGGTTGTAAAATGGATCACGTTTAAAGCTCGTGCCTCATCACCACGGGACGGCGTCGTCAACTTGAAATAGCGTGACACCGTAACTAAATTGCTTATCTCAATATGAAAAATAATTTCGTAATAAGTAAATTACAATCGTACGATATATAATAAAGGAGTTTGCCCATTACACCGTACCGTACCATGACCGTGCTAGGAATGTGTCAGACAAAAGAATATTTGATTGAAACGCATTAAATTATGCCCACTATCCCATTCCGTCACAACAACAACGTAGCGTTACATTTTGTCGGTATCGATACGCTCTCTCTGCATGGCACACGACATTGCCAAACCGGTGAGCATACGGTTTACAACCGCGTATGATGACTGTTCTAATCGTATGAAAACGCATTCTTCCTAACGCGTCTCAATACACGCGAAAACATTGGCGAACCACTAGGCGCAACCGAGAGATCAGGAACGGATAGGACACGCGGATACTATACGATCACTAAAGCTTTTTCAATACACTTACTCGAAAACCCGCTAATATACCACCGCTTTTAGTCACGCAATAGAATGTTTTCCGTACTAGTGCAGAAAAGTGCGCGTGCTCTTCCCACCATAATTTTATTACATTTATCGTATCAGGCTGGATGCGCGTCGACCCCCACGAGTCGCCAGTCAACCCCCGTTTATTAATTTCTCCGTACCTAAGTGTACTGAAAAAAGTCGTTTCATACACGTGCAAATTTGTGACTGTAGCCCTCGGCTCCATAACACACTCACCTACGGCTCGTGCGAATTCCGCCCCGGTTGCAATGGCAAACTTTTTGCACTTGTATCAAAACGTATTATTATCAGCGTATCATACCCGTTCATAACGTACGAGTATGACACGCTATTGATACGTTCTAGTCAACTAATAGATCATGTGGTGTTTCATTCCATGCTTAGAAGGAAAGAAAGAAAAACGTTTATTCTGGATTGCTTGATACATTCCTAGTACGAGCATAGTATGATACAGTGCTTGGTGAAGTGGGCTGAATCCTTTATTCTGCTATCTGTTTAACATGATATCATTTTTACTGACTTATTGATTTGGAAACTAGGTTGATTACGTTTGTCTTGTTCTTGCTTATTATATATTTTCAAGCTTGTAATATTATGAACGTTGTCGTTGAACTAGTGGCTATCGTTACTCCAGTTTGAGTTCGATTCCAGTTTGTCGGAAAAATTGTCGTTGGATTTTCCTATCTGGAATTTTACAATAACAGCGTATACCGTACATCGAAGGACTGGTACAATTGGCCTGCTGCGGTCTTCCCGTCAGATTATAATTTAGGTGTCTTCAAGGCTAGAGTGAATAGGCTCTTATTAATAACATGTATGTATTTAGAAATATATAAGAATGATTATCAGTTGGCTAGTACTCATAACACAAGCTCTGCTTGTGCTCAACTTATTACAAGTTATTAAGTGTTTTAAGGGTCCATGCGTTGCCAATTTTGGATACATGGTTGAAATATCGGGTGATATAGGGTATAGATGCCTTACCGTTGTATAGCACAGCTTATTCAGCCTTATAATACTCCCACTGCTGGGACTCAGGCCTCCTCTCTAGGAAAGGGAACGGGCCGTAATCCACCACGCGGGCCCAGTGCGGGTTGGTGAATGTTACATATCTTCAAATTTTTGGTTTTAGTATATGACAGTTCCTTCAAAATATTTTCCTTCACCGTTTTGAGAGTAGTGGTGATGAAATAAATTACACAGAGTGAAGCTCCTGCCTGGGTTTGAGCCCACCCGTAACCAGGTTGCCAGTTTGCCACTACTCTTCTCAGTTTAGCTATGTAGCTTTGGTAGCTTTAATCTATACTTACTTATATTTGTAATGTTATAAAGCTGAAGGGTTTGTTTGTTTGATAGCACTAATCTCAGGGATCGCTGGATTGAAATGATAAATTATTTTAGTGTTGGAGGCCAAACACGCGTTTGTTGCCGCAGGGGACAGCAGCAACTTTATTTATTTCATAATCAACACGTTTTGTATCTTGGATATGGGTAGTGTGTGTATTTGTGTGTAAGGATATAACAGAAATAAAATTCATCAAATAATTGTAATGTACACAATTTATTCATATCGTATAGAGTTTCTTATACAAAGATAATAAATTGTAAAATCCTCTTTCTCGGTCCGAATAAATAAATACTTAGTATACTTCCTTTCTTCAGTCCTATCACATGCCCTTCAGAGCAATACTAGGAGTAAACTTACAATATAACTGAAATACTTGCGAGCTAGCGTTCTTAGGATTCGATACATTTATAAAATTTAATCTTGTGTCTACTACGAGTCCACTTCTCACAACAACTCGAAAGTCTCTTCGCACAAAGAAGGACTAAGCCTAGCATTTTCATTCACTTTTCAAAAGGTAACAATCAACTAACTAACTAACGAGTTGTTGCAAGCTGTGAGAACACGTAGTAACGACCATGGTTTCCGAAAGATGAAATCGCCATTTTCTTTTCTTTTTCTAATAAGTGTACAAAAATATTCCTTTAGGTAGCTATTTATAAAGGTATGTATGTTGTCAAAGGCACTGGTATTCTTAATCTTGTTTTTTTATCAATACATTCTGTTATTATAGGATTTAATGTAGAATCTATGTCTTACAAATTATTTGCGATTTCTCATCAGTTAACCAGAGGACCTATCATCTTTTTGGTTCAAAACTTAACGGGGCAATCCGAAATGAGAAATATACATTAATTTTTATAAATAACCATCTAAGTTGGACTTAAACTTACTTAGATCAAAACTTACGAACTACTTCTTATAAGAACATAGTCTTTAGCCATCGATTTTTCACTATCGAGTCTTCGAAAAGATGAAACAGATCTACTTCTTTAACTTAATTACATATACATACATAGCTCATCACTAAAAATGCATTTTTTTATATCCTATCACTGAGTAGACAAGTTTTATCTGTTCGAAAAGTCTGTAAACCGAAAATAATTAGTCTCATTTTCATATGAAAGGGTCCAGGAGGCGCGTCTACGACGACTGCCACTACTGCTGTCTACCCTACACGAGTACATCTATACACCGACCACGACATACAACTACTAGGAAGGATTACAAATAGGCGTCGCGGCTTAGCCGCTTACAGCTGCACAATATGATACAAATATAATATTCATCTCTTTACAACGTGGTAACTTCATCTACTGGGAGGGGAGACAGTTTGTACGAGCTCGTGTCGACGCGTGGCGCGGCGGAGCGCGGCGCGGCGCGGGCGCGGGGGGAGGCTGCGCGGTCCAGGCGCAGGTGGGGGCCGCTCAGTGCTCGTGCGCGCGCGACTTGTTCTGGTGCATCATGTTCTTGAGCGTGGCCACCTCGGTGGCGAGCCGCGCTAGTTCCGCCTTCAGGTGCGCGTCCTCTTCCTCGGCCGCCAGCCGGTCATCCGGCCGCTGCGGCCTGTACTCAGCCCCGATGGAGATCCCGGAGTCGCGTTCATCACTAGAGCCTTCTCCGTCCCATGAGGGCGAGGACCGAGGGCCCGGCTCCTGCTTTATGTGCTGGAGGGAGAGCAGGGCGCTGGCAACGTCCTTGTCGCCCAGATGTGATTTATGGCGAAGTTTGAGTGGCAGCCCATTGTTTTCGGGCGCGTATTGTTCGGCGGTCTCGTCTCCGGAGCCGGACAGGGAGCTCAGCTCGTAGGGGGAGGGCACACGGCGAGATCTAGACAGGTTGAGCACTGAGCCCGGGGGCTCGTAGTGTGCGGGGTGTGGGTAGTATGCTTCGGGAGCTGGTAGCCTCTCTTGGTAGGGCTCCGGCTGGCGCTGGGGCGGTGGCGACGGGGGAGACGCAGGCGGTGCCGGGGGTGGTGGCGGCGGTGCGGGGAACAGCGTGTTGGTGGTGAGCTTACTCCTCTTTGTGACACACAAGACCTGGTCACAAGTCGGTAGTGTAGCCAACACCTGATCTATGCTTATGAGGGTCTCCCCACAGATTCCGTACTTCTCTTTTATCGCATCAAGCTGTGCTTTGAGCACGTGGTTCTCCTTGGAGAGCTCGACGACGCGCTGTTCCAGGACCATGTCATTGAAGCGCCTCTTTTCGCGGGAGCGCTTGGCGGCTTCGTTGTTCCTCCTGCGACGGTCCCAGTAGCCATCGTCTTTCTTGCTGTCAGGGATAAACTCCCTCTGTTTGCGCTGACCGAAGAACTCTTTGCGTTTGTTGAATTCAAATGGTGAGTAGTCATTGGGGTCACCAGGGCTTCCGATGGGTCCCTGGCTGTGGTCCATGGGGTAGGGGGACACGGACTGGCGGCCGCGATTGGGCGGCGGCGCGCGGGAGGGGGGCGGTGCGGGCCCCAGGCCCCCGCCACCCGCTCCACTCAGCAGCTGCTGCTGACTCAGGATGAACTCGGCAACCATGTTTCGGCGGACGTCGACGGGTCCGCACGAATTATCACTGTGGTTCTGAAACAAGCAAAAGGTTAAATTAGTTACAGTTTAAAAACAAATTCGCGAACCATTGCAGTTGTCTAAATAATGTCGCTGTTACAAAATCGTTCGGTTGCAAAAACTGAATGTCGCAAGATCCCGCCGCTGCAAAGTTGTTGCACGTGGATCACCTTTGTGAAATAATGTTGCCACATTTCAACGCTTTTTACTCCCTTCATGTTAGCCAAACTCATTAATAAGTCGTGTTTCTTAATTTTAGCGTGTTACATTGTTAGCAATCCAATTTTAAGGTTACACCGGATTTATTTAGTTACAAAACTCGCTTCCTATTGCCGAACGTTGATTTTTGCTAACGTTACGATGAAAATGTAAAAACAGAATGATTGCAGAACGCTTTTCAAAGTTGAAGACGGTTGATTACACCTCAAATTATACCAAGGTTGATTATTTTATCTGACTAAAGACAAATTTAGATCAGTCTGGTGTTACGAAATTCCTTACCATGCTTGAAACACGTGACGTTTTTAATAACTTTGATTGATTGGGGTTAAGCAAACAATAAGATTTACGTTTAGCAAGCATCACGTTGATTTGATCGTGGACTGAAATTAGCTGAATAAACTTTTTGTACTGCAAGCATCAAACACATTTATGTAACGCCCGACTTTTCTCATTAGGACAATCGATTTACATTAATCGATTTCATATTCGACTTATCGATCAAAGTGTGAATGCAGGAAGTGTAAAAAAAATGTACCAGTGCACATTGTTATCAACTTTATTATCCGAAACTAACAATGGTATGGATCATTTTGTAAGTGCCTATTGTGGCGACTAAGTTTGATTGTTTTTTCAATGATTTTAAAACAATGAGAGTTGCACTCGGTTGTGCACTGAAAAAAAATGTCGTTCACGTTTGATAACATGCGGTTTTAATTCAGGCAACGTGAGAGTTAGTTTTCGAAGAAAATTATCCTACGTTTTTCGTATTTGTTTGTATGTATAATGTGTCAAAACACGTTCGTTTATTTTGCAGGACACCAAACGTTTGATTTAAATTTCGAATGTGCTTTTAAATTAATTCAAATTTCGAACCGACATGTGGTGGTTTCGCTATTGATTTTTTCATGTTGCAATTATTTTATTATTTGTTAAAACTATGATTGCCAATTCAGAGAGAAGATATTTTCTTCTTCATCATAAATCATGGCCGCTAAAGAGTATGATTGTGTTATTGATACGTTCCGTTCCACGACACGACCAGATTGGTGTCAGTAGGTCGGTCCAGATGCGCTGGCGCCCCGTTATTCCGCCTAACTGTTCAAATAATTGCGCCAACTTTAATTGGTATACATTGTTATTGAAAAATGACAGTGGGATCTTTGTTGTTCTTAATTAAATTGGATTAAGGTTAATCAGTTTCAAACTAGGTTTCGTCGCGTTAAACGTTGATTTGTATTAATAAAAACAAGTTCCGTTACTCCAATAATAGATACTAAATTATACAGTTACGCATAACTATTCAAACATTTTTTGTCGGCTGCCCTGTTCAGCCCGCCCACTTTATTAGGTGTTAATTTAAAACAGTATTCGTGATCGTAATACATGGAAAATGTTTCGTCATAACTGTAGTACGGAACTTTATTGGTAATTGGGACGATAAAACAAATAAAACTATTTTAATCTATGGTTCGAACATGGCTGACCTTGTTCAAAGTTGAAATGTAAAATTTTTGAAATTCGATTGCTGCATAATTAGTAATCGATTGGCTGTCTAAAACAGCGTTTTTATACAGCAAATTATGATATTTTTGCTCCATTTACAAAGAGATTAACAGAAAAATGTTACCGCCCGTTATTCCGGTGACGCTTGGCGGCGCACTGACAGTTAAACACCGTTTCAAACCGAGCTGTTACTATTTAGCATTGGTTATAAAAATATATGCATTGTTAACTTTTTGTCATAGCTTTTTAATAAGGAAATTTGTTTATGGCACGTTCTGTGTTTTGTTGCTTTATGTCTGAACGTCTTTTATGGGTTTTATGAGCTATTGTTGCCGTTATTTATTGCTAAGTATCTTATAATTCAGTATGTTATAGTTCATGTGAGTAGAATGTCTATAAGAACTGGAATAGTTTTGACGAATTTTTGACGAGCCAATTAACAACCCAAATGGCTCATCCCATTAATCAAACCCAACCTTGACTATCACATCGAAACCAAATTTAACCGCTAAAACGATGACGACACACTAATAGCTGTTTCATAACAGTATTACGAGTTTTAGACGGCAGTGAAGAGCATAAAAACCGTTTTCGGTTGTACCGTACAGTCCCAGTTTTCGGGTAACGGGGCACGCCGCGAGAAAGTTCTTGATTAGTGATAACTGTCGATTGTCAAAACCCGCTTGATAGTTGTTAGCTATGTATTGTGCAACCGTTAGTCAATAGATTCGTCTACCTTCAGGATTGATGGGAAAATATTCGGCTTCGTTTAAAGTGTGCGAAGAAATACCGATATGTTTGCCGTTTTAGTTACCGTAACAGGTAATGGAATGTCTTATCAGTAAAATGAGGATATTTTTTTTCAGTTCTATTGATGCCTAAGCCATTTCAGGTCTTCATTTCTTTCAGCTAGTCACGTTGAAGATAGGGCACGACCTACGCAACAAGACACGTGCCCGTAGATCTCGGGACACGTTTGTTTTAAACACGTGTCGATCCCCTCTTGCTAAATATAGAATAGTTTTTACTGTCTATGGATTTCTTATTTCTAAAGCGTCACGTGTGCACTGTATCATTTATTTGTATTGATTTTAGATCAGTGACTTCCATTATGGAAAGCAATGTGTATTTATTTCATATAAAGTAGTCGCCTGTTACTCAAATATATTGAGAGGTCTATAGTTATTTAGTTAACTAATTTCGACCACGTTTTCCTCAAAACCTGTACTTCAATTTTAAGAACAAAAAACTCAATTTATTTCGCTTTAATATTCGCATAAATTATGTTTCGAGTCTTTAATTGTTGAGTCACGTGTGTAGAACAAAACAGCTAAAAAGGTTCCTATATTTCTTTATATGACGTGTTTTGTAATGACGTGAGGTGTCATCCTCTGAGTCATTGTACAAAGTCCTCTTATTTCACAAACACTGATAATATGGTTTATCAACATAGAACATATTTTAGAGTATTACCGATTAGTGTTAAATTCTGTTTGTTCCTGTTGAAATTCTACGAACGGTTTCATAATAATGCAACTGCATACATTATCTGTAGCGTCATAGACTATAGCACGTGCTAGGGCACGAGGTTGTCTATGATTATGTCATTAGAATGACCATTTGAATTAGAAATAGACTCGTCTCGTGCAGCTAATGGAAATGTGCGTTGTATAAGCAATAATAAACATCTATTACCATACAATGCTTGAGATGCCTCTTATTAATCGGATAACCAAAAATAAATTGGATGACCCCACCCTTATTTTAAACTGTCTAACTCTAAATCTGCAGAAATCTAACCAGTCATGTAACACAAATCACTATTTACACTTCACATGACCCCATCCGATATCTCTGCTTATCTTTGTTATCGTATTTCAGTTCCCCGAATTCCGATAACTTGTATTTGGCTTCGAAGCTAGGGAACTCCATGTCAAAGTTCATAGAGGCAACCCTGTGCTGCTGACCTTAGCGGCGTGATTGTCCTACCTGCATCACACGTGCCAGAGCGCGTTCAGGTCACGCGGCCATCAGCACGTGTGTTCTTGAACCTCACGTTGTGTTGCGCAACCAACCAACCCAAGCACGTTTGCTCCTCTCTACATAGTTATATAAACTGCAACGTGATCGAAGAACGTGAAATTTAATTATTAATTGCCTTTAATGGTGTTGCCCTTGGCTTTGACAGTGGGGCTATTGTTTTGATGAAATACGTGGGCGAGTTTACATCGTGTTGCGCGTTTTTCTGTTCATTGGCGCGAGCGGAAAATCTCAGTCACGCTGCTGCTTTATAAACTAAATATTTTGCCAACTGTCAAAGTCAATGTCATTATGAGCATCAACCGTAAACTAGAACTTTGAACCGTAAAAATACGAAAGAAGCCATATGAATAACTTGAACACGTCGAGGCAAAGTCAAGTTTAATTGTAGCATTTGTGACGGTTTTGAAAAATAACTGCGCTCTTGACCTTACTTTAAATAATATATAATCGGCGCCATCTTGGAAAAAGTAGAGAAAGTAGTACAGCGGTAACTTTCCACGCGCTTGCCGTTTATTGCGCGGGAAAAGTGGGACAGCGGCCATATTTGATTTGACGCTTACCACCAACTATGAAATGATACAAATGTTTTTAACATTAAGTATAATTTCTTTGCTATTATACTGTTAGAAGTCGCGTCTGTTTACCTTTTAGTTAAAAAATTTGAATAGAGCTGTGAGAAATGTTTCTATAATTTTCCGGAAGAAGTCTCGATGGAAGATTAGCAAGAAATAAAAAAAAACTGTTGCATAATTGACATGACGTTCCTGTTGGCGCCAATGGCTCATTGTCTGTGGTTATGAATTATGTCAAGATGTGAATGTTTTGAAAACTTGCTACACGTCGAGTCATATGTTATGTCTTAGAAGCGATGTGTTGCAGTAATATACAAGTTATTTTGACTTAGAGGTCGTCTTCTGGGTACGTTTCAGATATTTTTACAGCAGAAATTATGTATACTTGACCGATTTTTCGCTCGTAAGACCCAATTAAAGCCGGGAGTGTTATTTCTGTGCGACGGCCTCTATCGGTCGGCTCACGATAATGGTTTGGTGTCAAGGTTACATTTCGTAACTCCGATTTATAAATGTGCCAAGGCCTTTCCGCTTTTCCGGTAGAAATTGTCTTTTTAAATAAGAGATAACAGTGATAACAGGTGTTTCAGTGAATCATTTTTTATAACAAAGACAGACCTAGTTACTCGGCCTTGCTCTACCTGCTAATTGCTACATTATTAAGAAACACTTAACCTATTTCCTTGTGCTAGATTCGTCGAATGTAGCAGCTAGAGTTACATAACAGGCCTTGTTCGCGGAAATACTGAAAGAGGAGTGCGTTGTTTTGTTCCATGCTGTGAGGTCAGGCGGCGCAAGATAATATTTGGAAGCTATTATCGGGAGTCATAATATCGCCTGACTTTATCATTACTGACTCATGGGGATTCCCAGTAAGACAAATATATATTTGACAGCAGAAAAACAAAAACAGATATTACGGATGCAGCAAGAATTTTCGGCATTCGTTCCAGTTTCCCGTCGTTCAGTTGTTGCGTCACATTCGTATCAGCGTTCAACTCATCAATCACTCACATTTGGGAGCTGGTGTCCACACAATGGCAACGTTACGATGGTCCACTTCACCGCAATTGGTCGTATACATTCACGTGCGCATCACTAAGTAGGTTACAGTTACGCAGTCAGCGAGATAAAAAAATAGGTCAAGTTATCTTTGCTTGTCCTCGCGCCAATGAAATTATCGCTCTCGTTATTGCGCGTGAAAAAAATCTACTTACATAACCCGTACGTTGTATGAAAAGCATAATCCAGGCAAATAAACTGAGGGTTACATCCCAATGCCGTTCATTTATAAGTTTGGTAACCCTGGCTGGAGATTCTTTATCTTTTGCCAATATTTACAAAGCTTTTCGGCTAATTAGGTGACGGTCTTCGTTAACGGTGTCAGAATATGTGTTTATCTATCATTGTGCGCGTTTAACGAATGACTCAGTTGTACAGATCAGATACCGATAAGTTCCATGTCGATATGCGATTAAATAAACGTGGCCTTACCAGTCTTCAGTATTGCTTTCCGTTCAACCTTGCGCTTAGTTCCGTATTACATCATATGCCTATAATGCATTTCGTGATAAATCTATTTACTTATTAGTAACGCCTTTGTGTTCAATTGTTACACCCAGACATTTTTGTTTAAGGAAGTTTAGCTAACAGTGTAAAATGCTATTGGTTCCGACTATGAAAACATTTCTAAACAAACCATCAATTGTTTTTAAAACCAAAGTACGTCTACGAAGCGACCCACGTTTGTTTTGCGAATTTACGCCATCTTTGACAGTTTGACACATGGAGTTCATTGAACTCGCGAATTTTTCCGAAGTCGCACGAAGGTTATCGTGGGCTCGTTCGATTTATGTGTTCTAACGTTTTAATACGTGCTGTCTGGCACGTTGTATTGCAGCTGATTGCGCAACAACCACCCCGTTACGTCATATATTGGCGACCTTTACGGGCGGATCGATTGTTGCACTCAACTACTGCATGTAATGGAACAGGTGGCAGGGCGGGAGGGGTGGGAAGCGAGACATATTGCGTTGTTTATGGAATGGAATAGGTTTTTATTGGTTAGGGGTTGGTTGTATTTTTGTTATGTTTGTTGATAAAAAAATACACTGAGTGTATGCGGTATGTGGACAAAGTATTCGTTTTCTTTAAAGTTTAACGAGGGTATTTATTTGGTTCTGGTTTCATTTTTATTTTAAAAAGGCTTTTGAATATTTTTTATTTTATTTTTATTTTTTATTCTGCCAAGTCGACTTACAGATTTTTACAGCGTAGGTATGAGTAATTTAAAAAAATATATTTCACTATATAAAAAAATATTTTTTAACCTATTACAACTGCAACAATATCAAAACGCAATATTAACAAAAAAACTAGTTTCCGTACATCCGCGGGCGAATGCACGCCCGATTGGAACCTTGAACCACTTGTGTAAGCGACTCACAATAGCTTACGACAGAACCGTGCCAGGCAGCTTACAACACCGACCAACGCAATCCCGCAATTAAAATCACTACATACCATATTTTGCTTTTTACCAAACACTTACAAATCTTTGCGAAAAAAAAATGTTTAAAAAAATAAAAATCTGACAGTCACTGTGACAAAGCATTTTCAAAATCAGAACAATTTAAATTTTATCAGATACCGTCTTTTGTCTTTCGTAATACCACTTAGATAAACGAAACACAGGAAAGGACACGTAAACAATTGTAAATTGAGTTGTGCTCGTACACAAACAGACCAAACAGTGACGAAATTACCGAGGAAGCAGAAATGCAAACAAAAGAATTAAAACAAGGTGAAACGCCGAGGGGCGTCATTGAGAATCTTTAAGAACATAAGAATTCAACAAATAAAATGATTAACACTGCCGTTTTGGCACGCTACTCAGGAGATCAGTAAACAAATTTGGAAGCGAAGTCAATGACTCGGTACTTACGAGGAAACCCGAAAAAAAATTGATGAAACATCTGCTTCCATTTTCATAAATTCTGATTTATTTAGAGATAATGTTTCAATTGAATTTCAAATTCAGAGAAAAGTTATCAAGAAAATTCTATGTTCAAAAGAAAGGATGGATTTATTTTTCCAAACGGCTACTTTAAATGCGCATTTTTTACGAACTTTCCTTTTCGGGTTGGAAAATTTTGTTTGTTTTCATTAACATTTTTATTTTGTTTGATTCTGTGATTAATTTGTAAAGTTCTGAAGTTTCTGAAATTCTAACTTTTAATTACTGATTTTATTTTTTTGCTTTTAATATTTGCTTTTCTTGGGAAGTATGGGAAATTTAATAAGATAGTTGTGGATCTGGAAAATTTAGGTTTAAACTATAATTGTTAAACTTGTATTTTTTTTTTTTAATTTTCAATTACGATTTAATTTTTTCGCGTTTACAATACAATATTTTGGGAATTAAGGGAATTTTAAGAAAATGGTGGAGGAAGTGGAAAATTTTAGTTTCAACTATCTTAAACTTGTAATTTATTGAAAAATAAGTAATTTAATGCGACATTCAGTTTTTGCAAAAAATCCTTTTAAAATACGCAATAAAAATCCAAAAAGATACTTACAAAAATATTTGCGGTGTTTTCGCACTCCTTATCCGGAATTATCCAAATTGTGGGTACAATGTCATAATCCACTGAACAGTAATTCACAACGTTCTCCTTCACAGTTAGTTTTTTAATAATATTCAAATGTAATAAAAATTGTATCACTCCCACTTCACGTCCTAAATTATTTTTGTCACTATCACAATATTTGTTATGACGAAATATCCACTGCGTATGGCGCTGTGTAACTCCACTCGCTTGGACAGGTCTGTACTGTAAGAAGTCTCGAGTGCGACTAAATTTTGTAGTGGGGTCGCCCGACTCCCAGCCTGCGGCACTCACACAGCCACGCTTTCGTATGTGTGCGTGTATTTGTCTATGTGGGCGCAGGTCGTGCTAGTGTGCGTTCATTTACGTAACGCGGCCCAACTGTGTTCGTGTAATCACTTTAGCTAGCATTGAGTCAATGTATCCGATTTTTTTAGCTAATTCGCTATTGAGTCATGTGTTTTTCGTGTTTTCCATGAAATAATTTAATCGATTGATAAAGCATTAGGTTTAGTTTTGGGCAATTATATGGCGTAATTTAAACTGTAAGATTTTGACGGTTTAGTTAACATTACAATGTAGGTAGTTGAGTAAATGTAAATTTTTAAATTGGTCCGATTACAGTAACTTGATCGTTTTAAACTGAAATGGTATGGTTCAACGGAATGCGTTTTGTCTTTTGTTTTATTTCGCAACAATGTGTTCTATTTTGACGATTATCTGTAATCTTTCTTTGTGTTACCTCTGTCTGAGTTATTTTTATTGGAATACGTAAACAAGATAATGGATATCATTTTGCGTAGTTGCGTTTTGTTTGTTGTTTTTAGGACGCTACGCGCTACGCCGTGGCATGGCTACGAAGATTGATTTATTAGTTTATTTTTAAATAACAACCTGCATATTAAATCATACACCCAAAAAGTACCTACTGTACTCTAAGTACCACATAAAAAAATCACTATGTTCAGTTTAAGTAAACAATTTTTTTTTTCTTATGTCTAGAGTTTGTCCAGCTTCCGATGGAGGTAAATACCTAAATCATTTACCAACTAGATTGTTCCAATTATTTATTACTCATTATTATTACGTCAAATAAGGAACTATTGCGAAACAGTCAAGTGTGAGTCGCGTGACACGTCATAGCTTCATAATATCGGTCATCATGGAGGTGATTGATTGTCTATGTCTGTTTTAAGGCTATTTCTTGTTATTGTATTTTGAAGTGTTTTTCATTACTATGACAAATTGATTAATGTTATCTCGTCTGCATATTGAGATGTGATAAGTTATAATATTATGATTTTAATTTTTTTTTAGTGGAAATCGAGAAAAATCCGGAAGTTTTTTCTTGGTTTTTTCCAAGTGTTAAGAGTAGAAATATTTAATGAGTTCTTGAAAATAGTTAACAACAGGGGAAGTTTATAAGCCGCTGTGGTTTGATGACTCATACTTAGCGAGTGTTGTCGAAATGTAAGGGTCAATGAACTTTTACCTGATTGATTTTTATTATGTCTGCAGTAAGGCTAAAGGGCCTATTACACTACGCGATATTCAGACAGTCTTAGTCGATGTCGCGTAGTGTAATAAGGGTTAGACCTGTCTTACTCGGAATAAAAAATAAGACTGTCTGAATATCGTGTGCTGAATATCGCGTAGTGTAATAGGCCCTTAAGGGTGTTATTTAGGAAACTAAGTAAGGATATGTATTGACACTTACGTACTTACTATTTACATATAAATCTTATATATAAAAATGTCGTGACACAGTAGTGTTTATTATCGAAACGACTTTACCGATACAAATGTTTTTTTTTTGTTTTTGTAGGTCGGAGAATAGGTTGTGAGCAATTTTTTACCCTCCTACCTCCAACCACCATTTTCTTTTTTGATATTTTAGACAGAACAACATTTACCCCCATTTTTAAAATAACGTTATTATCTTACTTCTATTGTCTTTGGTCAATTTAAAATTCACATGGTATTTATTTTATTAATATAAACTTACGAGTTCTAAAAATAAAGCGAAATTAAAATATCATAATAAAATAATTCTATGCCATTTCCGGTCTCACATAGAATCAAAACTACGATAAATAAAGCATTAAAAAATATATAAAAAAACAAACGAAATAAACGTGAGCAGGACTTCACCTTGACTTTGTACATACATTTCATCACGTGTGCATATGAATCTAAAATTCACCAGTTTCCGAGAACTTCGGTTTGAAAACAGTGCGTTTTTTTGCTTACTTACGATATTACTAGATTTTTTGACTACGTGTTATCCTGTTTCTTACATTCTTGAATGATTTTGTAGTTTTTTTTTTCCACTATCATCATCATCATCATTCAGCCGAAAGACGTTCACTACTGGACATAGGCTTTCCCCAAGTGTCGCCATAACGACCGGTCCTGTACGTCTCACATCCATCGGATTCCCGTGACCCTCACCAGGGCATCGGTCCTCCTTGTGGGAGGCCTTTCCCAACATGTGTCATCATCACTAGTTGTAACATAAATTTAAATTGCAACTTAGGTTTATTTCTAAAGGTTGCAAGATTCTTCGAAAAGAGTTGCCTACCGGGCAACTCAAGAAACTCAGGTGGGTTTTAGTCTGTAGAAGTCTGATACTCCCTCTCGCCTCTCGGGTCTTTGAGTGGTGTAATTATAAGGTTTGCAGTAAAAGTAACTATATAAGTCCTGTTATCTTGTTAGCTACTTTCTTTAAGTCAAGAGTGAATAGATTACTTCTAGGCAAACGTGCTCCATCGTCGACCTCATCGTCGCATTCCATCAGGTGAGATAGTGGTCAAGCGCGAGCCTGTCAATAATAAAAAAGTAAACAAGCTATTTTGCGGGTTGCAAACTTAGTTTTATATTCATAAACTAATTAAGACAAGATAAGAGAGTGGTTTACTAATTATGTTGGTCTTATTTTCCTAAATGGAATGGAAACAAAGCATACCTACTTATTTAAGTAATGATAATAGCATTATTAGTTAAATATTTATAAAAGTAATAAGAATGTTAACAAATAGTTGCTTTGTGTTATTTTTCCCTCGAAATTAGGTGATTATAATTAGATGCATAACAATATACCTAATTATATTTGTCAAAACCCTTTTTTTCGATTTTAATATCCCACAAACTTTAATAATCGAAACTAAATTAAATTTTAGTTACAGGAAAAAACGAGTCATTGACATTAAGACATTCACTTTTAACACCAAATAACTATACAATACGTGATTGTAGACAGCTTTATATGCATAATTAATAAAAAATATAAACTATTTTGTTGATAAAAAACCCAATAACGACTTAATTTTCTTATCTAGATATCAATTTTCACGAAAACAAAAAGTTCCGTTAAGTTTACGGTTCGCGGCACTAGATGGCGCTGATGGTTGATCAAGTCCGTATCTGTTAGCTAAAGCATGCGCGTTTGCATTTATACTGACTTGGATTCAACTAAAAAGCATTTGTAAAGGTATTTTAGCTGTTTTAATTTAATTTAATTAGATTTTATTTACGATATTTTGAGTTTTTGTTTTTGTAGAGGAAGATTTATGTATAAGTAGGTAAGTACCTAAATATTTTTAAAATGATATAAACCTGTAGGCACTTGACTGCGATCCCACCTGATAGTAAGCAGTGATGCAATCGTTGATGGTGAATCGCACTAGTTTTTAAGAGCCTATTCACTGTAGCCTTGAAGACATTTAAATTATAATTTATAATATAATATTTTTTTTAGAATATTGTCTGAAATCTTGTTAGTTGATTGTCATATTGATCTGTGCCAGAAGTAAAAGGCAAATACCTAAACATTAAGTGGACCTGTTGAAGGTCGTGGAAATCCTCCATGTGAGAAGCAAGGGGTCCGTTGACGTAGCAGCAATTGGGGGAGGCCTATGTCTAGTAGTGGACGTCTTTCTACTGTATCTTTAGGATGCTGGTTTTAGATAATTTTTAATTAGTTAAGAATTTTTTTTTATTATTTTGTATACACGATGATCCAAATAAGGACGTCAGTAAAAAAATTATATTCCTCATGTCCGTCATATCATGTTATGCGATTTTTGATAGGTAGTTTTAGATCTAAATATTTTTTTTTAATTTTTGGATTTTTTTATAAACATAGAAAATGCCATTAATAGAGAGCGCAGTGTGACCTAGCACAGTTGGCGCAATGGTTATGGTATTGGGTGCTGGGTTCGTTTCCCGTGCGGAGCAAATGTTTGTATGGCCTATAGATTGTTGTTATGGATCTGGGTGTCCTGTGTGGTGAGTTTACGTGTGGGACAACGATTTTTTTTAAATGTAGATTTAGTCAAGATGGTATTAGCCAAAAAGTGCAATAAAAAATAAAAACGTAAACTGTAGTAGAACGTACTGTAAATAACATCAGCGGGTAGCGATCCACACGGTCCTCAAAGAGATGTCAACTAACAATAGTGGCCCAGCAGGGCCGATGCCTGCTAGCTAGGACCGCGGGGAATTTCTGAAAAGGAAATCCGTAGTCCTAGAACGCAAAGTGTAATTGAAGGACACAGGTGTGGTTTTAGTCAGTAAAAGTCTGACACGCCCTCCTGCTCCACCTAGAGCGCGAGAAGTCATTGGATGATTTCCCACCTTAAAAAAACCTACTGTAAATTATATCATGGTATAGCAAATCAGTGACATCTATGTATATCTGTATACGTATGCCTATGTATCTGTAAGCATAACTGAGTGACATTATCAACACACAGCTGAACTCACTGGGAAAAGGAGTGTGTTTTGCACAAGGTTTCCTTTTTTGGCGTAGCAGAGCACTAAGGGACTTCTCGACTTCTTTTTTGTTTCTGCTCAAAAATTTAAAAATCTTATTTATAAACAAATATAAACTAGTTAGTTTAATATTTACACATTCTCTCTCCCTCCATCTTTTTTTTCTTACTTGCATGTCTATGTTTATGTTTACTATTAATTACTTTTCTGTTTTAACAGTTTAGAATAGCGCATTGTTAAATATATAACTCTTAGTATGTTGTGGAAAATGTCATAGGTTATACATTTATAATTTCTGCATATTTATAACTTAGTATAAGATTTTAATGTATAACTGTTATTTTTCCCGAATAAAATAAAATAAACTATGAGAGGATTTTCCAAAATTCACCACCTAAGGTAAAAGGCTAATGATACAGGGGTCCAAAGTTTGTACGGAGAAAACTACTATCACGCGAGCTAAGCCACTGGCAGAACCTAGTCTTATTATAAACTAGCTTTTGCCCGCGGCTTCGCTTGCGTATCTAGACAAAATATAGCCTATGTCATTCAGAAACAAAGCAGCTTTCTATCGGCGAAATAATTTTCGCAATCGGACCAGTACTTTCAGAGATTACCTCCAACAAACAAAAAAACTAGTTTTACCTCTATATAATATTAAGTGTAGGTGTTCGGAGAAAGGTCGAAAGGACGTCAACAATACTTTATGACATGACCCATCAAGAATGCCATTCATTAAGTCCACTTTATTATTTACCTATCACAAACCACAATGAAAGCTACTGCTTTCGTTGTGGTTTAACCTTATGTAGTACTCTACATTAGGTTTACCTTATATATTTACACAGGCAACTTTTCATTCATACTATAGTTTTATTCGCAGTATTGCCAACTAATGCATGAAAACAATTTTTTTTTTCACATAAAAATATGTTTACTCATTTATAGGAATTTGTATGACAGTGCTAACCCTGGAATATTTATATAAGAATGGCGTTATACTCATTCTGTTTTTGAAGAGGAAAAATTTAGAACTTATTTTTTTTTAATTTCTGGGAATCTGATGAGTTTTAAAGGTCACATAACTTAATAAATCTGTCTGAAGTAAGGCTAAATACCTTTATTTTTGTCTGGGAACTCAACAAATGACTTTATTCGCTTTGGGTGGCCGAGAGCGACTGTTAGACTGATTAAAACTCACATGCGTTCTTTCTGTTGCCCTTCACGTTGCAGGGCCATGGTAACTCTTTCAAACAACCCCGTAACTCCCGTAGCTTAAGCATTTAATCCTCCAGTTAAATACAAACTGAGCGACTGACTAACATTTCAACAAGTAGCCGAAGCTGCTGGGAAAACATTTGCGCAATGTTACCTCTCATGACGTTGGCGAGTAGGTATTAGGAAATATTTTTCCAAAATTATGAGATACCTCAAAGAGACGAAACAGGGTTGGAAAAGTACAAGTATATATGAAGAAACCTACTCATACACAGCATGTCTGATATAAACATAAAACCAGTTTATGTTTAATTTACTTTTCAGTTTTAAATGCTGGACCACCAGTAGTCGGCGGACCATAGGTTGGTAACTAGGTACTGTCATAGACTCAATTCAAAGTGTCGTTAATGTGGACCGATGACCTGGTGAGGGTAGCGGCAAACCGATGGATGCGAGAGGCACATGACCGGTCATTGTGGCGACATTTGGGGGAGGCTTATGTCCAGCTGTGAAGATCTTTCGGCCGAAAAGAGGATGATGAACATGATATAGGAGAATTTAAAGCCCAGAGTTGACCCTATTAGCCACGTTAGACACTCAGCCATAACCCACCGAGAGCTTGATTCTGACACTTGACGTTATCAACCAAAACAAAATTAAATATCCTTGAGCAAAAAAACACAATCGACCTTCAAATGAACGCCAAAACAAACGCAACCGTCCTCCGATATTATCATTCTGCTTTAATTCGCTTTATCTAGAAGCCACACGTAAACAAATTAATAAGATTCAAGGAAACATAATTAATAATCGTGATAATAGTAGAACCTATTAAAATCACGTGAATGACTATCAAATAATCTTACATAATAATAAAAATACCTGTTTCTGTTATGTCATTTGCTGATTCGGCGCCATGTTAGAAAAGTGACGTCATAATGTCATATGTTAGTTCGTGAATGTTAGGTTGGTATTCTTGGAAATTGGTCTATGGGAGATTCTTTTTTTGAATTACTATTGATGAGTCACTTTTGTTATGTTGTTATGATACCACTTATTCACGGAAAAGGGGAAATAATTTTTAATGGTATCATTATGAGTGGTCTGTATTACATACTTATATTACGATTCACTAAATGCCACATTATTTGACACAGAAATCATCGTCATTTTAATTGCCTATAGAAAACTATATAGAAATACTAGCGGTCCCGGCAGACGTTGTTCTGCCCAAAAGCGGGATTTAGTAAAAAAAAAAAAATTACCCTACTCTACCCTACTCTACCCTACTCTACCCTACTCTACCCTACTCTACCCTACTCTACCCTACTCTACCCTACTCTACCCTACTCTTTTCTTTGCTATAAACCACACGGAGCCCGAGACCTTTCCAACGAATGCAAAACCGTGGAAATCGGTTCGTGCGTTATGGAGTTATAGCGTCAGGAAGGAAAACCCGACTTATTTTTATATAGTAGAAGATTATATTAACAAAAAAACTCATTTCATTTCCGCAAATTCGATAATTCAACCTCGACTTTGATACTTTTTGCGAAGTTCTAAAATTTTCCTAACCCCCCCCAAGTTTCTCAATACAATTACAAACTAATTCACCGACCCACCTCAATAGTCTCGCGTCCTTTGTCCTTGCGTTACTCTCATGTCTCTCACCATTACAACTTCATAGTAACGCAATGCCCTGTAACAGGACTTGAATAAGACCCTACGAGGGCTTATACAACAGGGTTGAGTCTAGTATCAACAATGAAAAACAAATAACAATGTTGACAGGTCAAGCTCAATGGACAATAGAAATAATAGTTTACTAAATATCTATTTGTATGCTGTTTGTGTGCCACTGCATTTGTTTCAGTCCATATTATGTTAGGAGATCGGAATGCTCATTAGATATTATAAAACAATACGATGAAAAATGTGTTGTTCAAAAGTAGTAATGTTTTGTGTGCGTCAATTTCTTTTATTGTAGATCTTTGTTAGTTGAAATATCATTGTTACTTAGATTAGAATGTTCTCGGGACTTATCATGACGTGTTAATTTGTGAGTAGTACGAGCGAGGAAGAGGGATGGACCAATACACCCTATATATAGCTCTACCCCTTTAACAGTTCTGTTTAAGTCGTAAAATGGATTGAGGTAAGAAAGTGTGGAGGTATTGGGAGACTAGATCCAAGATGGCAAATTAGAGGAAAGAAAGTGGCGCTAGTGACTGAAAAGTTGAAAGGGAATCGTTTGTCTAGATATGGTCATGTGAAGAGGGGGGATGAAACGCATGTTATGATGAGAGACGGATGAATTGTGTGAGGAGTGATATGAAAGAAAAGGGAAAAGTGATAGCGTGACGGGTGACAGGATAGAATGGAAGAAAAAACGTGTTGCGCCGACCTCAAATAACACGAGACAAGGGCAGGAAGATGATGGTGATCCAAGATGACGAATCGATTTTGGTATTAGATGATAAAGGGGGATTTTGATTTAGAAACAGGAGAAGTGCGAGTCGGACTCGCCCACTGAGGGTTCCGTACAAACTACAATTCCCGAATGGAGTCACGAGTATTTTTCCAATTTGCAAAAAAGGTTTTTTTTTTTGGTGACGTAGGTAACAACAAATTTACTGTTTTCAGATTTATTCCTATAGGTACCTATGCTATAAGACCTTGCTTTGTGCCAAATTTCAGGAGTCTAGGTCAACTGTAAGTACTCTATGAATTTTGATTCCTTTGAGAGTATCGAAATATACGTTTTTTGTGACTTAAATGGCCGTATCTATTTTTTTTTCACAGTTTCAAGGGACGGCAGACCTAGTTGGTATATGATTTCAATTTCAACTCGATACCTCCACGCGTTCCCGAGATAAAGGGTCTTGACAGACAGACAGATAGACGGATAACAAAGCGATCCTATAACCAACCACCCATTTTCCATGGTCATGGAAAATCCTACGTTATTAAAGCATATGGTTGAAGGGGCCGAAAGGTTACTAGAAAATACATTGTTGGAAGGCCTCCCACAAGGTGGACAGATGACCTTGATGGTCGCGGGAGACTAATAGATGCGAGACACATAGAACCGGTCGTTGTATTTACACTTGGAGTTGGAGGCCTATGTTCAGCAGTGGTTATCTTCTTGACAGAAATGATTACAATTCTTAATTTTCACAGAATTAGACATTTAAACATAGATACGCCAACAATTTTTATGTTTAGTATTTCATCGTGATCCTATGATGAACTAACCAATTGTAGTATTTGACTCACCTAATAGGATTGGATGAGACATTTGTCATTGAATAGTGACGGAGTTCAAAATGTTTTATTTGTACTACATACTACCATATCAATCATAACCATAATTACAGCTTCATAATGTTCCCACAGTTGGTAGGTACTCAGGCGTCCTTTGGGAAAGGAAATGGACTGTAATCCACCACGTCGGTCCAGTGGAGGGTAGGTGGTCACGTGACTTTGAATCTTGGGTTCTACATCTCTTGATGGTCTTTGACATCGACGCTCAAACGAATACCATGGATCCAGTCCATGATGACCCCCCAGTGGTGGAATTTTTGGTGGGTTTTTTTCCTACTTTTTTTAATCTTTACGTTTTTTAATTTAATCTATATGAAATCTAGAATCTAAGACGTGGACGGTGGTTGTGTTGGCGGTGGTGTGGGGGTTGTCGACGTGGTTCGTTTAGTGAAAAAAATGAATGAATTGCTCTAAAAATTAAAAATGTCATCGGGGTTGATTAGAATAACGATTTTATCAACCCCGATGACTTTTTAATTAGTAATTTTTTTATTCAAAATTGTTATTTTTGTTCTTTTTTTTTACTAAAAATGCCATCGTGGTTGGTTAGAATATCGATTTTACACAGTTTAAATTACACACACACAATACTTTTTTAAGTACAGATTTTATTTTACAAAAATTAGGAAAAAGCTTACAAAAAATTCGACCATGGATCCGGTATTCGCTTGTGCGTCGATGTTAAAGAAACCTTATAGAAAAGAAAAGAAAGAAAAAGACTTTATTTGGTACAGCACAAAGCACAAACACAATATAGGTAATAAATATCCTGTATATTTGTCCTGTATTCTTGTTTATAATAATAATAATAAGTTTATTTTCAGACTAAATTCGTCCATAGTTTTGTTAGTATTGGTGTGTTAGTAACAATAGTGCTTAAATAGTTAGGTTTGTATTGTTAGTTTTTACTATTTACTTATTTATTTTATTTATGACTGTCGCCACCCAGTTTCTTTACAAGGGACAGTCCGGTCTGACAGCAATCATCTTCAAAATGCTGTAGTCACTACCATGGAGACGCCGTAGTAAGCAGGCCGCTTTTTTACGCATGATGGCGTGGAAACCATCAGTACCAGCCTCTGCGAACATTCCCGACGCGAATACACGGCGATGTACATTCATCATCATCATCATCTTCCTGCCCTTGTCCCGTGTTATTTGGGGTCGGAGCAACATGTTTTTTTCTTCCATTCTGCCCTGTCATTCGTCATGCTATCACTAACTTCCTTTTCTTTCATATCACTCTTCACACAATCCATCCATCTTTTCTTTGGTCTCCCTTACATTATAGAATATAATAAATAAATAAATACTTTTTGAAGGACGCTGTATAAGTAGCACACACGAGTATATAATACAAACGTGGTGCCTTGAGCGTGTTTGATAAGACACGACATTGAAGTAATCTTATGCAATGTCGATTGATAAATTAGAGTAACTTGTTACACATTTGTGTACTACAATACGTATGCATGTATGTCATCGACTGAAATATCGGTACATTTCTGAGAACAGTACATCATTGGCAACAATTTCTCATTATTAACAATACATTGCGGGCGTAACAATAGGTGTAAAGAAAGTAGGAAAGTGGGCAGATGACTGTACCAGACTACGTATTCATTCTTTTTTTAATTCTTTTTTGTACACTAAACAACTTATAAAATAAGTAGATAACAAAGTTGATGTACATAGGCTTTTTTCCAGCAAACGGTTGAGTGATACAGAGACATCACAATAGAGGGTAGGATCCAGTGTACAATTTTAAAATTACAAATAATACGAATAAAATTATACATAAATATACCTGCATACATAAACACAAACATACTTATCTATATATGTAAGGAGAAACTGACTGACTGACATATCAACGCACAGCCGAAACTACTTGGACTAGAAATACGAAATTTTGCACAAGGTTTCCAAAATTCATCCTCTAAGGGGATGAAACGAGGGTCCAAAGTTTGTATGGAGGCCCCTAATTTCACGCGCGCGAAACCGCTGGCAGAAGCTAGTATATTATAAAAATATAATATATATATCTACTATGTACTAACTTTTTTTTATTTTTTAACTTTTAAATTCAAAGAATAATAATAGCAAAATATACACAAAACCTGCATTTATTAATTTATTTGTAAATTTACGGAAGGAACTGGACCTCACGGCACAGGGTATCCTAGTGTGGGGGCCAGAGATATATTGTTTATTTAGTTTATAAGTCAACTGATGTACCTAATTTTGTGTATCTTGTACTAACGTTTTAAACAAATAAAGATTATTATTATTATTCCATTTATTTATTTTTTATCCATATCGTTTACATTTTTAAATATTTCTTTAAAAAACATATTAAAAAAAAACATTATTATTATTATTATTATATGTCATCGTGAAAGGAAATGCTCTTTAATTTTCCTCTTGAAGACATCCAAAGAAGGGCTGTCATGTAGGGACACGAGGGGAACTGTTACGAGGGGGTATTGATGTTCAATGTCCCTAAACTGTTCCCAACTAGCTTGGGGTCGGATTCTAGTCTATGCGGATGCGGCTGAATACCCGTGTTTTACATGGAGTGACTGCTTATCAGACCTCAACAACGTAGTTACTGGGTACCATGATACTCCTTGGATAGACTGATGGTCAGACTTTCTGGTGTTTGACTACCTGTAAAGACTGTTAAAGATCTACGATTGACAACCGGAACCAACGTTTTTACGTGCTTTCTGGGGCACGGTGTGGCTTGTGCATGTCCTATATAAACTTATAAAAGAACAAATGAATTGAAAAATTCACAATGGTACTTGCCCGGTTTCGAATCCGAAACCTCATGCATGAGAGGCGGGAGCCGTAACCACTGGGCCATCACGACTGATGTTCAAAGTTCAAAAATATTTTATTTAACAATGGGCATTATACAATGGATATTAGACCTCGCCCTAGTGTCGCCAAAATGACCGGTCTGGTCCGGCGCGTAGTGGTCCTATAACGCAAAGTACAACTGATGGAACATAGGTGGGTTTCAGTCGGTAAAAGTCTGACATGCTTTCGCGCTCTACTGAACGCGAGAAGTCGTTTGATGATTTTCCATCACAAAAATGTCAATATTGATTACATTTTTTTTTAAACGAAGCACAGTTCAAAAGAAAAAAAAAATAACACGATCTTAAACTAAAAAACCTTCATGCAATAAATAATACCGTTTTATTTCTTAGCTGAAACGAATCTAGGGCAACAGTAGGTAATCAAAGATTCTGCCTTGAAACCGATAAGAATACGTAAGACCGATAACAAAGAACGAATTTATTTCCTGAAATTCATGAAGAAAATTCTTGTTATTCTTAATAAAATATTTTTATCATTGTTATTTACGTCGAGGGTTTAAACCCAGGCAGCTTTAAATTGTGTATTTTATTTCATCACGAATGTTACCTGAACGGTGAAGGAAAACATCGAAATGAAAACCGGTATGTCCTAGAGCTATGTCCCATAAATTTGAAGATGCGCATGTGTGTGATGTGTGTTTTTTATTTCTTTTTATTTGATATAAACTAGTGCTAAAGTAGCAGTTGCATTGCTCGTAGAAAGGATGGTCGATGGGGCCGAAAGGTTCTAGAGTGGCGACCGCGCACTGGAAAACGCAGCGTTGGAAGGCCTCCCACAAAGTGGACCGACGACCCGGTGACAGTCGCGGAAGTGCGGTGGATGCGAGACGCACAGGATCGGTCGTTGTGGCGACGCTTGGGGGAGACCTATGTCCAACAGTGGACGTCTTTCGGCTGAAACGATGATGATGATGATGAAACTAGTGCTTGACTGCAATTCCACCTGATGGTAAGCAGTGATGCAATCGTTGATAGTGAGGCGTACTAGTTTATTAAGAGCCTATTCACTCTAGCCTTGACAATACCCAAATTATAATCGGATGGGAAGACCGCAGCAGGCACAATTGTACCAGTTCTTCGATGTACGCGGTATAAACGACGAGGCGAAACGCTTAGTTGGCCCGTAGAGGTTTCAACAACGTAAGGGTGGATACTCGCCGTACGTCGGGTAGTCCGATGGTAGAAATGAGATGGCGGAATCGAGGCATGCTATTCCCGCGCACACTCTCCAAAATAAAACCTGTAAGTAGTTGTATTTACCAAGCCGCACTGGGCCCATGTGCTGGATTACAGCCCATTCCTTCTTAGACAGGGGGCCTGGACTGCCGGACTCCCAGCAGCAGGAACATGCTTCCATGGATGGGAACCCTTTACCTCTCAAAAGACCTTTCTGGACCTTTGAAACCACGACCTACAACTCTTAAGTCGGGGCTATTGATGTCTGGCCTGTTGGTCTAGTGGTTAGTGGCCCTGACTGCTATGCTGGAGGTCGTGGGTTCGATTCACACCCAGGACAAATGTTTGTGTGATGAGCACGATAATTTGTTCTGTGTCTGGGTGTAATTTATCTATATTATGTATGTATTTAGAATTATATAAGTATGTTTATCAGTTGTCTAGTACTCATAACACAAGCTCTGCTTAGCTTGGGACTAGACGGCGTTGTGTGATAGTTGTGGAATATTATTATATCATTATTATTATTGATACTGGGGTCACCACGGCTCATCCATGTACTGATGGTGACTATAGAACAAGTTTCAGTGAGGCAGTATTCCTACTTTCTCTTTTGTTGTCCTTAAAAGTTCAGACGCCTTTTAAACTCGAGGAGTGGGCAAGGCACAAGGTTCTCACAGATGGTCGATTGGGCTGAAAGGTTCTGGAGTGCTGAACGCTTAACGGAAGACTCGGCATTGGATGGCTTCCCACAGAAACCTTAGGACAGGCCGCTGGATAAGCGACCTGGTTAAAGCAGTTACATACGGGTAGCCAGGACCAGGAGAATGAACTAAGGTTGTCGACATAGCCTGAAGAATCGCCAAACTTAAGTGTCAGTGGGCACACATTGCTCGCAGAATAGATGGTCGATAGGCCGAAAGGTTCTGGAGTGGCGACCGCGCATCGGACGCACCGTTGGAAGGCCTCCTACAAGGTGGACTGTTGACCTGGTGTGGGTTGTGGGAATTCGATAGTTGCGTAACTACTTGGGAAGGCCTAAGTTCAACACAGTGGAAGTCTTTCAGCTGAAATGATGATGACACACCGAAGAGAGTGCAAATAGGCTGAAGAAGAGATAAGAAGCAGGCCTTTCTACTAAGATAGGATTTTTTGGAAATCAACTCTAGCCAAGTTACGATCGTTTCGTTTGCGTCGAACGCCTCGAGTAGGCCGCGCCTCCAATTCCTTTGTTCTGTCCACGTGACTGAGCGTTGAGATGACGTCAGAACAAAGGAATCGGAGGCGTAGCCTACTCGAGGCGTTCGACGCAAACGAAACGATCGTAACTTGGCTAGAGGGGCTGAAAACAATAAGGTGTTGACGTTTATATTCTATGAGCAAGAAATCGTAGAAAAACCTATCGTAAATCGTAAAAAAAAAGTTTTTTTTTTAATGTTGATACTAAAAAGTACAAAGGTGACGATACACAGTATATCTTATCTCCATAAATAATAATTACGATTTATTTTTAGTAAAATTATGTCACATGTATGTTTACGATTTATAATACGTTTCACGATAAAAACTCGGTTTTTTTATATGCGCAGACGCATGCAAAATATTTGTAACGTTCCTGATAAACGAATGCTGATTGGCTGTAATAATCGTGACCCATATAAGTATCGGAACGCCCGATGTTGATAATAATAGAATATTTTTGGATTGTGACATATTTATCTTGAATGTTACGTCCGTGTTACATAAATTGGTGAGATTGTTTGTTCCTGTCGTACCTAAACAACACCTTAGGCCGCAAACACACCGATTATTAGCTGATCCTTTATTGCAGACAGTATCACGAGCTAACTCGCCGCTCGCTCGTGCGCTTTCTGTGCTTAATGCTCTCCTGACTCTAACACCGGAGTGTGACTTGTTTGCTGGGAGATGGATAGATGTCTGTCGTCGATGTCTAAGGTTTTGTGAGAAGATAGATAAAAAATAAGTAAACATTGTTTAATTTGTTTTGTGAGATATATTATTATAATGGTAATGTACTATGTATTTTCTTTTTATTCTTCAACTAGCTGTTGCCCGCTTTGCTCGCGTCAATGTAGGTTTCTGCATACAAACTTTGGAACCCCGCTTCGTCCCCTTAGGGCGTGAATTTTAGAAAATCCTTTCTTAGTGCTCGCCTACGTCATAAAAGGAAACCTTATGCGAAATTTCACGCTCCAAATCCCAGTAGTTTCGGCTGTGCGTTGATATGTCAGTCAGTCAGTTTCTCCTTTTATATATATAGATGTGTTATTATTGTTTTTATTTAATGTATTTTTTTAGTTTGTAAGTTTCTACTGTACAACGCCTTGGACATCCTCCGTAATGTTGTACAAGTGCTTGTAAATAAATAAATAAAGATTTAGTTGTCATGACAATGGAATTTTGTAACGTAGGTATCTAAAACGGCCTCATGTTTTTTTTGAAGGTTAGTAATCATAAAAAATATCTCGCTCTGGGTGGAAAGATAGCTACAACCTGGGGGTATTTAAGTCAAGAGTGAATAGGTTACATCTAGACAAGCGTGGAAGGCTTCCTACAAGGTGGATCGATGTCCTGGTGATGGCCGCGGGAATTTGCTGGATACAAGACGCACAGGACTGGCGACACTTGAGGGAAGTTTATATTAACAGTGGAAGTCTTTCGGTTGAAACAATGATGACGATGGAGCAGGCTTAATCACCATCATCATGATTAAGCCTGCTCCATCATCGCTTACCATCATTTGAGATCTATCTATAAATAAACTAATATTATAAATAAAAAATGTTCGTATTTTAATTTTTATATTCGAAAACTACAAGGCTGATTTAAAAAAAAAAAAACAAAAAATCACACAAAATAAAATAAAATAAAGTAGCGTTCTAACGCTACTTTATTTAATTTAATTTTATAGGGATAATAAACAATAGTATACAATACAATAATATCAGCACTTAGTTAATAGGGATAATAATCTACACTAATACTCTAAAGAGGTAAAGTTTGTTTTTTTTTTTGTTTGTAGGAGGTAATCTCTGAAAGTACTGGTCCGATTGCGATTTTTTTTTTCTCCGAACATGAATATGTTTTGTTCATAAAATATAGCCTATGTAATTCAGAATTATGGCAGCTTTCTATCAGTGAAAAAAATTTCGCAATCGATTTTTTTTTTTGGCTTGGATACTAAGTCTTTTAAGCCGTGTCTTCGTATAAATATTTAATTTGTTTGTATCAAGTCAAGCTTTTCGGCAAACTTCGGTCGGTTCGGAGGTCGTCAGCACTAGTATAAAATTCTAGTTTCATTTTACCGAGATCGTGCCTGTTTTAATGATTCTGCATATTGTCCAGTTACGTAGACACTTGAAATACGAAACTACACCAATTTAATATCACAATGTTCACTGGGAATCAATTTATGAATAAATAAAATAACTTCACTCGAAGAAATCCCGCCAAAAACTCCCTAATTCTCTGTTCGATTTTCAAAAATGCTAGTGCGGGGGCGATGACACGGGACTACAATAGGGATGTTCTCATTCATTGACTTTTTATATAGTCTATCACTAGTAACAAACAGCTTAATAATGTTCCCACTGCTGGGACTCAAGTCTCCTATCTAGGAAAGGGAATGGGCCGTAATGCACCACGCGGGCCCAGTGCGGTTTGGTAGTCACATGTCTTCGAATTTTTTATTCTAGGACATGCCGATTTCCTCATGATGTTTTCCTTCACCGTTTTAAGAGCAGTGGTGATGAAATAAATTTCACAAAGTAAAGCGCCTGGCTGGGTTTACACTCCCCGCGACCTACAACTCGTAAGTCGGGGCCCTTACCTCTCAGCCACCACTGCTCTCAGTCGGGATGACCACCACGATGGCTCTAACGCAAACCTACTAATCTACAAAAACATTTTTATCAACGCCAACTTTAAGATAATCATAAAAGTAAACAAACATTTCATAATAAACCCTTTGGCTCCATTCAATGGACAAAAATACGCAGCAATCATTAAAATTGGCACCGATACCGAATGAAAACTGAATGTCTGGCGTTCTCTCAAAACTCATATTGAAACGTGGGAGACTATAATTGGCATATTATCTCATATGATTCAGGAAATTAGTGGCGTTCCTAGAAAATTTCTGATAGGATTACTGATAGATTACCAACTCGTAAGTCGGAGCCGTCACCACTACTCTAAACAAACGTACCAATCAGTAAACTTATTTAAATACAACCGTCCAATTCTTATCGATCATGCTCTCAGAGTTATAAAAAACGTGAATTCGATACAAACGATTCGTATACATAGGTATTTATAACATTTGTATGTTAACGGAAGCTTCGGGCATTGACATTGCGATAATTTGGGTAAAAAAGTACATAAAGCAGTGTGACGTCACAACTATGTCATCTCACACACATTAACATAATAGCTATTTTGGTTATTGATTCGTAGAATATACTTTTCAATACATTTAATCGAAAACCCACTCTTATCACTCCGCTTTTAGGCTCGCAATAGACTGTTTTTTCGCACTAGTGCAGAAAAATGCTTCTGCTCTCCCTCATCATAATTTTATTACATTTATCGTATCAGGCGGGCGCGCGTCGACCCCCACGGATCATCGGTCAACCCCTGTTTATTCATTTCGGGGGGCGGATGTGGCTGAATACTCGTGTTTTACATGGACCGGCTGCCTATCAAACCTCCACAACCCAGTTACTGGTCAATATGATACTCCTTCAATTTTATATGTAAAGATTAATATTTATACATATGTATGGATTAATACAGTACAGGTCAATTTACATTAATTAAGATTTACAGAAATATGAAAAACATAAAAAAATACCTACTTACTTATTGTTGGTAATTGTAGGTATATAACTTATGAATATAATTGATTGATGCAATACCAAATGGGACTTCGTTGAGGCCATGCATTTTACGGGGAACATTAAAAATTTCAATGAGGAAAATATACTTACCTAGGTTATGTTTTATTCTACGGGGAATAAGCTAACTGAATTCAGGTCACATTATGCATTGTTGAGCGGTAAACGAATTAAAATTCCATTAATTATGTTTTTAATTTGTCCGGTATTTCGAATACATATGCATAGGTTACACTTTAAGGATAGTTTTAAAAAATGGTTAGAAATTTTGGTGTCGCATTATTTATTTAGTTTCACACACAGCACAGACAAGTGACATTAGTGACAGCGACTAAACGCGATTATGCAAGCCAAACGTTAAAACACGATTAGTTTTATTGGTGAATTCCGCCCTTATAGTACACATGCCAGTTTACCGCTTAGTTGCTAACTTAAGTTTTTTGTACAATAAGGATCAGTCATGATTTTTGTGGAGTATGCAGACTTATAGCGTTAAAAAAAACAGTAAATACTGTGAAGAAATTATTTAAATCGGACCAAAATTTACGAAGATACAGCAATTTTAGTTTATTAGTTCCAGTAACGCGCCCGAGAATGAAGAGAGTCGCTGTGACTTCATCTGTTGTGATCTGTCACTACACAAAATTTTTTTTTCGCGATCGAATATTTAGTTAAAAACCTCATTAAATGAAAAATAAAATCCATTATTTAATTTCAACTTCCATAAACTTAATAATGGCATTCGAAGTAGCCTGTACCTGAGAGTTCGTCAAATCTTCAAACCCTCATAACTCGTAAATCATACGAAACACGATAAAAATATTGTGTACGTATATCGGGAACACAGACATATTTAACATACTCAAATATTACTAAAATCGGAAACATCGCAATTTTTTAATTATTCACTTTACGTGAAATGCCCCTACGATCAAGCCGTTCGTCGCACGTAATCCGTGCGACAGATGACGTCATCGTAAATAGCCCAGCAAGAGAGCGCGTTTCTAAGTAACCGCTCAGAAAAACTAATAAATCCAACATTTCTTGACGGATTTTAATAATTTAAAAAATTAATTGCTTAGTAAATTATTACACACACGATGTATTTAGTAAAAATGGGATTTGCTATTATGTGATTGATCCTCATTGTGACACAAAACGAAAAACAGAGGACAATAAAGGTTACGAGAAAAAAAAAACAGACAAAAACAAAAACAGAGTAAGTATGAGAATAGACTTTGATATTTTTTTGATTTTGATTTTTGATAATTTGATATTATTTCAGTATTTGATGGTTGAATAGTGGTCTTTTTTTTTTTATTTAAGTAGTCGTTTATTTTCCGCTGCTGGCATAAACTCCTTTCAGGTATTTATTTCTCGAGTCCCCATTCTTTCACTCTTTTCGTTTATATCACTCTTCACATCGAATTGTCGACGGCGCGTAGTGTTCCCCGCGTGCCTCAAAGATATGTCAGTTAAACCGTAGGGGCCCAGCAGGACCGTAGTCTACTGGGGCTATGGGTTGACTTCCAAAATGGAAACCCAGGGTTTTGAAACACTAACCTAACAAGGAACATAGGTGTGTTTTTAGTCAGTAAAAGTCTGATACATTGGATGATTTCCCATCTTAACCCCTCGAAAGCCGATTGTACATACGTCTGTACAACTTGAATGACTTGTTTGTACGATTTTAATTGGCCGAAAATTTTGGTTTCTATATCTTTGTTTTTCCTAGAAAAATCGAGAAAAAGTTTATTTTTTATCTTTTTTTGGTGATTTACGTAAAAACGCGCAGTTACGTAATAATAATACCCCCGGGTGACACAATCTATCCATCTTTTCTTTGGCTTCCCTCTCTCCCTCTATTGACCCACATGTATAAGAATAATTCTTTTAGTAACATTATCAAGACTATGAAACCCTATTTCCTTCACTAAGTTTAACTTAAATGTTTTCACTAGTGTATTACATACTTGAGCTTGAGAGATGGAAGTGCAATTAACGCGTGCGCAACAAAACTGTCCCCCTACCCAGGTTACAATCGTTTCGTTTCAATTCTCTTTTCGTTTATTGCCTCGAGTCGGTCACGGCTCGTGACTGAGCATTGCGATGACGTCAGAACAAAGATAGAAGAGGTGGCCGACTCGAGGCGATGGACGAAAATAGAATAGAATCGAAACGGTTGTAACTTGGCTAGGGGGGCTGTACAGTACTGCGACTCACCATAGTACAAATGCCTGCTTGTACGACACGCTGAAGCTCGACATAACTCCAGTGCGACATGAAGAATTAACATATGTTAGGGCCCTTGACACGGACACAGGTTAGGTTAGAAGGTTAAGGCGGGAGCGAAGCCTTAGCCTTAGTGGTAATTTTTTTATAACCAACCAGAAGAAGGAGCCCCACGGAGCGGGGCTACGTTGAGCTATCTTGGCGGATAAGGTAGTGTCAAACTACTGTAAGACTATACCAACGTGCAACTTACAGTACAATGCGTTCCAAATAAGAATAGGTTTCTATTGCCACGTTGTGACGTCACGTCATACTGTCAAATCGCAAGAAATTTGTCAAAATTGATGAAATCAGAGATGAGCAAAATTGAAGAACTGGATTCTCATTAAACTTTTTTCGTTCACAGTTCGTAAATTTTCAAAATTTCTTGTTTTGCTCACCCTATTAGTTCTTGCGATTTGACAGTATGACGTGACGTCACGACGTATTGTACTCAGTATTATAAGTATTAGTCATACAATAAAATTGTTTGTCGCACTACCGTAGGGTCGAACTCCTGTCGCGTAATCGTTTGTCACACTAGCGTGAAGTCGAACTTCAGTGTGTCGCATAAGTGTGCATTTGAAATAAGGTAAGTTGCAGTACAGTTTTTCCGCACAACCGGATCCAGATTTGGTTAAGTCCAATCTACAAAGCCTCGAGAACAGGCGCAGGGTAGCCAGCCTATCGGTATTTTACAGATTGCATTTTTGAGAGTGTGCGCGGGAATTGCATGACTTGATTCCGCCATCTCCTTTCTACCATCGGACAACCCGATGTACGGCGAGTATCCACCCTTACGTTGTTGAAACTGCAAAGGTTCAGACTAAGTGTTTCGCTTTGTCGTTTATACCGCGTACATCGAAGGACTGGAACAATTAGCCTGCTATGCGGTCTTCCCGTCCAACTATAATTTAGTTGCCTTCAAGGCTAGAGTGAATAGGCTCTTAATAAACAAGTGCGCCTCACCATCAATGATTGCATCACAGTCAAGCACTGGTTGACATCAATTAAAAAAAAAAATCGCTCATCCATTTATCGAGCTCACGTAGTACTCTTTGTTTTCACAACGACATTGAACGTATTATCAGATGGATATCAGGCAGGTTTGATAATATAAACAAAGGATTGTACAGACAGACATATTACGCATACTTATCTAGAATTATCTAGACCAAAGGATAATAAAGGTATTCCCCTGAACATATGTGGGTAGATTGTAAAAATTATATTGTGCCTACGTTGAATTCGGGCATGATTTTATCGTCATTACAAGTTTTAAATGCTTTATAGTTTTTACTAAAGAAATGGTCCTTTTGTCAACCTTAATTCATGAAACTCAAAGCGTACCCCGGCGTTCGCTCGCTTATTGACTTTCTATTATGTCTTTAATTACGGTACTTGGTGAAGCGTCAATGCCTTTTCTCAATGTGTATATGTTTTTTAGAGAATAAATAATATAAATTAGTTACGTTTCCCGCATTCTCCGCACTTTAATAAAAACATTACTTAGTTTAGAAAAAAAAAGTAAGTCAATTGAGTCTCTGTTGAGGATTCCATTCACCAATATCTACGACCGCAGCGCCCATTGGTTGACGTATCGAATGCTCCCTTGAGACGCTCGCTAAAGACCGATAGAGGGCGTCTTCCCGCAAGAGAAAAAATTCTCCGCACTTCCGATTACGATTTTGCGTCGAACGCATTCCGCCCCGCTATAGAAATCCCATATATGTTGAAAACCTGAGAATTCTCGTGTGATAAGTGTATCTGCTACTGTGAGACATTGAGACCTTATAGTGCAGTGTTGATTTCACGAGTTCTGACCAGTCCACCGGTGGATGAACCAAGTTAGCTCGCCGGCCGGCAGCCCACCAAGCAACCACGCACCCGTGAACGAGGCGCCTTCCTACCTTCAAGTGAGGTCCCTGGATTAGCAAGGTACGTGGGCTTTATTTCTGCAAATAGATGTTGTGGGTATTGGTGTCTCAGAGGAATCGTCAACAGGGATTTAATTTTGCGTAATTTAAATTTTCTTTCACCGCCATATTGGTTGTCTTAAAACACCTCCCTTTCTCAGATGAGGCTATTTACACGCCTCATCATAATTATTTGGTCCATTCGAGCCTGGATAGGTAACCGCTCCCTAGTTAGATTTTTACGTAATATTTGGTGAAAATCATAATAGGTATATATAGGTTATAGATATTTACGTAAACCTTTGGTAAATTATTCTTGCCTATAAACCGCTTTCCGCTATAACATAAACATATTTGACAATAGATTCTACGTAGGTTTTGGTAAATCTGTCAATATTGTTTCATAGAATTTAATGTGTTACGTATTTCACTTTGGTAACATACAATAGGAGGTAGTTACCCATCATTTCGGCTTTGTGCGTATTAGTTATTTTTATTCAGATACCGCCACATAGTTGGTAGGTACTTCACTATTGCAAACCGCCTGATAAGTTTACCCGCGCATATTTTTAGATATTGCTCTTGATATTAACTTATCAAAATGACTGAGAAACAATTAAAGCCGGAAGATTTGCTGACTATCCTTCATGAAAAGAAAGGATTGTTATTTAAACGCCTTAATCGATTATATGATTTATCGAAAAATATTTCGTCGTTCGATTCGAGAAATAATGAAAGTTTTATGACTGAATCGGAAACTATTGACGACATTCGTGACAAATTTGAATCTTATGTCGATCAAATTAACCACATAAACATTAATTTGAAACCTGGTTCGAGTCCCGACTATGCTTGTTTAGAATCCTTTGAAGATTTGTTTATTCGCATTAAGCGTATTAGGAATAAAATCGACAGTAGTCAATCTCAGTTATCACAATGTAGTAATTCGAAAACGCTTTTTGACCCACTAAAAATAAAACTGCCTCCAATCGCATTGCCATCTTTCGACGGGAAACCTGAGAATTGGCCTGTTTTCTATGAGTCGTTCAAGTCGAATATTCATAACAATGAACAGCTGACTGACTCGCAGCGTGTGCAGTATTTAGTAGGTAGGCTTACACATAACGCGTTAAAGATTACAGCCGGTATTGTACCTACGGCTGATACCTATCATTTTCTATGGGACAGCTTAGTTAATAAATACCAGGATAAGCGTACATTAGGTATTCACTATTTAAATAATATATTAGATTTAAAAAGTTGTTTGTGTAACGCAAATAGTCTCGATTCTTTCATTGAAACATTTAGTGCAAGTATTTCTGCCTTGAAACAACTTGGTATTCCGGATCTTGCGGATTTTATTCTCTTGCATTGCGCTATGAGAAAAATAGATTCACAGACTGGTCAATCGTTTGAACTTTCCGTTCGCGATATTGAAATACCTACAACTAAATTGTTAATTAGCTTTGTTCAAGATCAGGCTAAGATATTAGCACGCTCGAATTTATCTCATTCGAACGCGAAAAATAATTATAATAAACCTCATAGTTCCGCATCTCGCGAGCCTCGCACGCAAACGAAAGCGTTTGTCGTGAATCAATCGCCTAATTCTCCCGCTCCGCTAAGCTCCGTCTCGAGTTGCGCGTATTGTAAAGATAACGCTCATGTTCATTTGTATAACTGCGCTAAGTTTCAATCCGCGTTGACTCCTAGAACTAGGTTTGAGTTTATTAAATCCGTACATGGTTGCGCAAATTGTCTGAGCACGTCGCACGGTTTGAGTTATTGCAAGTCGACCTCAGTCTGTAACGTATGTAAAAAACGCCATCATACTTTATTACATTTTGAGAAAAATAATAAACAACCGCATATAGCTGATGTTAAACCGACGAATTGCAATGTAGTCGTCGCGTCCAGTCTGGCGGCGCCGCTGTCCGCTGCGCCTCCCGCGCTCCTCCCGCCCCGCGCGGCGTCTTGTGGTTCGGGTGATGTTACTCAAACATTTCCGACCCATAACACGGCCGTATTATTAGCTGCAGATACGAAGACTAAGTCAGCAGTCTTGTTATCAACCGCTCAGGTTTATGCGCGCGCGAATAATAATAGTTCGGGCCATAAAACAATAGTTAGGTGCTTAATTGACAATGGTTCGCAAAATAATTTAATAACTACAGATTGTTGTAGGAAACTCAACTTAGCAATAATTCCTTTGAATAATTCTTTTGTCAAAGGAGTTGGTTCTGTGTCGCGGCCGATAATAGGTTATGTGAATTTAGATATCGAGTCCCGCGTATACTCGCATCAAAAATATACTATTCACGCGTTAGTAGTTGAGTGCATTACGGACCAGCTACCTTCGCATCATATTAAGTGGGATTGTCATGTGGACTTCCACTCGCTTCCGCTCGCTGATTTAAGCTGGAATATTCCAGGAGATATTGACATAGTGTTAGGCGCTCAACTGTTTCCGTATATTTATTTGGGGAATAGGGTAGACTTAGGTTCAAATGCGCCACCCGCATTATTGACCACATTCGGGTATGTCCTTATGGGTGATTTTCCGCATAGTAAAGATAATTTAAATTTACCTAGCTCTTCTTTCACAGCATTAGCCCTTAATGATTTATTACAAAAGTTCTGGGAATTGGAAGAAGTTGAAAATAAACGTTTTTTATCTCCTGAGGAAACCGAATGTGAGAATATTTTTTCCTCGACCGTGTCACGTGACGATGCGGGACGTTACACTGTCGCGTTACCCTTTAGTAAAGATCCCGCCGAGTTAGGTAACTCCCGCACCGCCGCGTACCGTCGACTAGTTGCGCTGGAGAGAAAACTCCGCCAATCGCCGACGTTGCGGGAAAATTATAACGCAGTGATCCAAGAGTACATAGACAATGGATACTTAAGTCAAGTCGACGAATCCGCCATTTCGGATGACGGGTACTACATCCCTCATCACGCTGTCGTTCGGCCAGACAAACCGATGCCGCGCGTTGTATTGGATGCGAGTGCCAGGACTCATACCGGTTTATCTTTAAATGATGTACTCCATATTGGTCCAAATTTACAAACAGATTTGTTTCTTCTTTTAATCAATTTTAGATTATTTCCTATCGCTATAAATTCTGATATTAAGCAGATGTACTTACGAATTTGCGTACCTGTTGAGCAGCGTAAGTACCTACGCATTTTGTTTCGATTCAGTGAGAATGATCCTGTGTTGACATTCGCTTTTAACCGCTTACCTTTTGGACTGAAGTCGAGTCCTTACATAGCTATGCGCACTGTGCGACAGCTGGCCTCGGACAGTCCGCATTATCCCGAAGCGGCTAAAGTAGCAGAGACCAGCTTGTATATGGACGATCTGGTCTATTCGGTGAATAACGAAGAGAACGCTATACAGCTATCGCATGATCTCATAAAAATGTTTAAGTCGGGCGATTTTGACCTTGTAAAATGGTGTAGCAATTCACCCGCGCTTTTAAACAGCCTACCTGATTCACATCGTAAGTCACTCGAGTTTCACGAGGGCAATGATGTGTCCAGGGTTCTAGGTCTTTCATGGGAACCTTCTCAGGATAAGTTCTTCTTCACGTCCGCTCAAGTAGCCGAGAAATGTACTAAGAGAAATATACTCTCGATAGTTGCCCGCTTATTTGATGTTCTTGGTCTAGTCGCTCCCGTGATCTTTTACGCCAAGCTGCTCATCAAAGAGTTATGGCTGAGCAATATCGGTTGGGATGATGACGCTCCTGACGAGATCGTCCAACGTTTTTCGCTTCTCATGCAGGAGTTTCCCTTGTTGGATTCCTTACGGATACCACGTCATGTGGGTGTTACCGATGATTGTTGTGTTCGTATGGTCGCATTCGCCGATGCCAGTATGGGTGGGTACGGTTGTGCCATTTACATACACTGTACTAGCCCGTCCGGTGTCGTAGTTCGCTTACTTTGTGCGAAGTCAAAGGTTTCACCTACCAAGGTCACAACTCTTGCACGTCTGGAGCTGTGCGCAGCCGTGCTCATGTCAAAGTTGGTGAAGACTGTTCGCGATACTTACGCTTCACGTGTTCCAATTGTAGGGATTTACGCATTTTCAGATTCCACGATAGCCTTATCGTGGATTCATTCTTCTCCGCATCGCTGGTCAGTCTTCGTCAGCAATAGAGTAGCTCAATGTCAGGAGAACCTGGGCTCTCAACATTTCTACCACGTAGCAGGTGTTGAGAATCCAAGCGACTGCCTATCTCGTGGTTTACTGCCTTCACAGTTGGTGTCACATGATCTTTGGTGGAGCGGCCCTTCTTGGCTTAGTTGTGCTCCTGAAGATTGGCCTGTCAAACCGTTCTGTCCCGCTGACTGTGGGGAACTCCCCGAGCATAAGGTAAATGTCTTAACTGTGACCACGCAAGTAGAACTGCCTCTTCTTTGTCAACTTGCGCAACGCACCTCATCATGGGATAAGCTGTTGCTCATCGTATCTTATATACTTAAATTCGCTAGACCGAAGGTTCATTGTGAACCCCGGTCGCCTCAGGGATTGTCAGCGGCGGAACGAGTTATGATCCGTGCTGTGCAATCTGTTCATTTCGCAGATGACATTAAGCTCATCAAATGTGGTAAATTGTTACCAAAGAAACTTAACAGTTTATCTGTCTTTTTAGATGAAGAGGGTATATTACGCATTGGGGGAAGACTTTCAAAGTCATACCTTCCCTTTGATGCTAAGCATCCTTTTTTACTTCCCAAACATGATCCTGTTGTGGATTTGATAATTCGTCATTACCATGTGATGAATTGTCACACTGGGCCTGGGCTACTTATGTCTATTTTACGACAGCGATTTTGGATACTAGATGCCAGGACTGTCATTAGGTCCAAGTTGCGACAATGCAACACATGCTTTAGAGTTAATCCGACGCATCCCACTCCAATGATGGCGGACCTTCCTGAATACCGTGTATCGGAATCAAAGGCATTTGTCCATACTGGAGTGGATTATGCTGGTCCCATACGCATAACTCTCTCTCGTCGCAGAGGTCAACACGCTCAGAAGGCTTACATCTGCTTGTTTGTGTGTTTGGTAACCAAGGCTGTCCATGTAGAGTTAGTCTCTGAACTTACTACCGACGCCTTTTTAGCCGCGTTTAAACGTTTCATCTCGCGTCGAGGGCCAGTATCCTGTTTATATTCGGATAACGCTACCAATTTCGTTGGTGCTAAAGCTCAGCTAGATGAACTTTATAATTTCTTAATGAGGTCAAACCTCAATTCATCTCTTTTAGATGAGTTATCAGCTCGCCGCATTAAGTGGAAAATGATTCCACCTCGCTCCCCACATTTTGGCGCTATGTGGGAAGCCAATATAAAAACATTAAAAACGCATCTTTATCGAGTGATTGGAAATCAACTTCTCACTTATGAAGAGTTACAAACTGTACTCATCCAAATAGAGTGCATTATGAACTCACGCCCTCTGAGCGTGTTGTCTTCTGATCCGCATCCTGAAGTTATTACTCCCGCTCATTTTTTGATGTCGACTCCATTGCAGTACTTGCCGGCAGCCGATTTGTCTGGTCAGCGCTTAAATCTGTCCCAACGTAAACAGTTGTTAGATAGTATGGTACAATCCTTCTGGAAGAAATGGCATCTAGAGTATCTGCATACGCTGCAAGTTAGGCAAAAATGGGCAACTCCGGACAAGCCTGTAGAAGTTGGAACTGTCGTACTCGTGGGACAGGACAATTCGCCTCCTCTGTGTTGGCCATTAGGAGTCATAATTGAGGTTTATAAAGGGACTGACAATGTCGCTCGCGTTGCAATGGTGAGGACAAGGTTTGGTAATTTTAAACGCTCTGTCACAAAACTATATCCTATTCCAACGCAATAAAATTTCATTTTAACGATATCGTAGTTTTTAAGGTTTAGGATTAGTATTCTAAATAATTTTTATTTTCCGCATTTAGTGATAAAGCTTAGACTTTCTGATCATGATCTAGGTCAGCAAATCTTTACAATTTTCACCTTTCCCTTTGAAAGCACTTGCGTCCTTCCAAGGGGGGGAGCATGGTGAAGCGTCAATGCCTTTTCTCAATGTGTATATGTTTTTTAGAGAATAAATAATATAAATTAGTTACGTTTCCCGCATTCTCCGCACTTTAATAAAAACATTACTTAGTTTAGAAAAAAAAAGTAAGTCAATTGAGTCTCTGTTGAGGATTCCATTCACCAATATCTACGACCGCAGCGCCCATTGGTTGACGTATCGAATGCTCCCTTGAGACGCTCGCTAAAGACCGATAGAGGGCGTCTTCCCGCAAGAGAAAAAATTCTCCGCACTTCCGATTACGATTTTGCGTCGAACGCATTCCGCCCCGCTATAGAAATCCCATATATGTTGAAAACCTGAGAATTCTCGTGTGATAAGTGTATCTGCTACTGTGAGACATTGAGACCTTATAGTGCAGTGTTGATTTCACGAGTTCTGACCAGTCCACCGGTGGATGAACCAAGTTAGCTCGCCGGCCGGCAGCCCACCAAGCAACCACGCACCCGTGAACGAGGCGCCTTCCTACCTTCAAGTGAGGTCCCTGGATTAGCAAGGTACGTGGGCTTTATTTCTGCAAATAGATGTTGTGGGTATTGGTGTCTCAGAGGAATCGTCAACAGGGATTTAATTTTGCGTAATTTAAATTTTCTTTCACCGCCATATTGGTTGTCTTAAAACACCTCCCTTTCTCAGATGAGGCTATTTACACGCCTCATCAGTACTCAAGTCAAAAGGTGTAGTTTGAACGAACACTTTTCGTTCGATAATTTACACCACCACATCACTTTTTTATTTATTTTATTTTATCACCACTGCTTTTAAACGATGACAAAACAATGGTAAAAAAAACGTTTTTTTATATTAATGATAGGCTCGCTTTTGACCACCATGTCACCCGATGGTAAGCGATGATGTGGTCGACGATAGAGCACGCTTGCCTAGAAATAGCCTATTCACTCTTGACTTAAAGACCCCTAAGTTGTAGCGTTACATCCTAAAACTCAGAACTAAATGAAAAAGAAAAAGAAAGAATATTTTTTTTGTGGGCCTAATAACATACGGCGAGTATCCACCCTTACGTTGTTGACGTTGTTCGCCTCGTCGTTTATACCGCGTACATCGAAGGGCTGGAACAATTTGCCTGCTGCGGTCTTCCCGTCCAACTATAATTTAGGTGTCTTCAAGGCTAGAGTGAATAGGCTCTTAATAAACTAGTGCGCCTCACCATCAATGATTGCATCTCTGCTTACCATCAGGTGGGATCGCAATCAAGCACTGGTTTATATCAGTAAAAAAAATACATCTATACATCCATATGACCATATCTCCATACACCCATACTTTCATACATCCATACATCCATACATCCATACATCCATACATCCATACATCCATAAATCCATACATCCATACATCCATACATCCATACATACAAATTATCGCGTTTATTAACTTCGACGCATCGCCTGGGTGTATTGCTGTTTCGCTATACAAAGTTTGGAACATCATTTCATCCCATTTCTTCAGTTCAACATTTCTTTTTTTCAACATTTCTTCAGTTTCCTTTCTTTCTTCAAATCGGATCCTATAGAAACTATGCTTGGTGACAGCCATATAATATGTGGGTGTGTTAGTGGATGGATTTTTTCCAAATAAGTTCCTTCACAAAAACTCCTACTAGTGGATGCCTAAATAACAATAGAGCGAACACCCAGTATTTCTGAGTATTTTCCTTAAAATATTTAGGTTACAAACAATATAATTATTTATTATGTTATAGCTAGTGACATTGCTTTTAAAACTGTTCGGCATTTCCGGCGTTCTATCTAAGGTTACATCACCGCTGACATTTGTCTATTGTGTGGTTATAAATAAAATAAATTGACGCTTCTCAGTAAAATGTTGTTGTTTAACATATTGTTTAGTTTTTTATTGAGAGTATAACTACCTTATTTTTAGTGAGGTACATTTGTTGAGAAGGTACGTGAGGTCCTTTAGTTACGTGAGGTAATTGGCATTTCACTTTTTTTTTAAATTGATATTTTAATCAGCGCTTGACTGCGATCAAACCTGACTATAATCAGTGACGCAATCATTGATTTCTTCGAGGGGAGGGGTTCCCTCGAAGTGAGATGTTGTGAGATTTGGCAAGACTCTTCCCCTCTAATCTCACCTGAGATTATTCAAAAGCATATTTTTGGCATACATATTTTAATTAGTGCTTGATTGTGCTATATTACAAAAAATGCATAAGTTGTTTAAATATTTTATGTAGGACTAATTAAGATTTACTGAGACTAACCCAAATTTTGAGATTATACACTGTCTTTTTGCGAAAAATAATAATTAACATAGTACTTGCCAAAACCCTCTTCTTCTCATATGAGATCGGGTGAGATCCGACTCGACTTAACCGGCCCCAAAAAAAAAAAACCTCACGTAATCAATAAACGCCCCCTTACAGGACTTGTAACGTCAAGGGGTCTGCTATGGCCGCGGGATTGTTCGAAAGAGCTACCTCGGTCCTGTAACGCAAAGGACAACTAAAGGAACACAGGTGTGTCAGCAAAAATCTAACACTCCCTCTTGCTTCACCCAGAGCGGGAGAAATTATTTGATAAATTTTTACCCCAAAAAAACAAAATATACGATTATGCCAGGTGGACGTGACCTCAATACAGCAATGCAGGATAAAGTTTGTCATCATTAATTTAAACGGAAAATATTGATCCCCATTTTTCCAAAAATATATCTGTAAAATCGATTTGCGCATTAAAAAAACAAAATGACAAACCTGTCTTAATGACAACATAGGGCAAATTATTACACATATAAATCATGTCTAATTAGTGTAGGATTTACGCATTATTTTCAGGTACTCGATGTGTTTACGAGATGGTTAGCATTTTTCTTTTAGAGGTGTGAAATCATCATGGTGACATGGGTAGCTCGCCGTCCGGCTGTTCGGTAACTAACCGGACCGAGCCCAGTCGTCGACAGCGCGTAGTGATCCTCGCGCTCCTCAAAGAGATGTCAGCAAACTGTAGGGGGCCAAGAGGGACGATGCTCGCTAGCTAGGACCGCGGAGAATTTCTGAAAGGGAAACCCGTAGTCCTAGAACGCAACGGGTAATTGAAGGATACAGGTGTGGTTTTAGTCAGTAAAAGTCTGACACGCCCTCTCGCTCCACCCAGAGCGCGAGAAGTCATTTGGGTGATTTCCCACCTTAAAAAAAAAAAAATGGTGACATGGCGACCGTGACTGTCACAACCCAGTGCTGGGCACGCGATAATCATGGCTGGAAAGCGTAATGGCGTCCTCACCTTCCGCATGACGCAGGCCCTCACCAGACATGGTAAGTTCAGGGAGTTCCTGCATCGGATTCAGGCGGAAGAAACGTCCGGGTGTCACCATTGTGCGGACCTCCTGGAGGACACGGTCGAGCATACGGTGAAGGTGTGCCCCGTTAAGGCGGAGCACCGCCGTGTTCTCGTGGAGTAACCTCTCGCCCCTGTTCAGGCCATGGTACCGCGACCCAGACCCCGAGTAGGTGCGAGGTTGCGGACGACAAGCAATGGTAATATAATAATAATAATACATTTATTTCGACCATCACAGGATCACAGCATACACACAATAAAATAACAGCGAAAACATACAATTACAATTACAAAGACCACATACACATAGTGAACATCCCACCCATACGCACGAAACGTTTTGAGAACACATTCATTGTGCGTACAGCTAAGGAGTGGAATTCCTTGCCGGAATCTGCGTTTCCTGATGGCTACAACCCGGGAATCTTTAAGCCAAAAATGAATAGGTTACTTCTAGGTAAGCGCGCTTCATCGTCGATCGCATCGTCGGTTTCCATCAGGTGAGATAGCGGTCAAGCGCGAACCTATCAAGAATTAAAAAAAAAATACAAAATAATCAGACACGTAATATATGTATATTATATATGTACTAGCTTCTGCCCGCGGCTTCACTCGCGTAAACGTAGGTTTCTCCATGCAAACTTTGGACCCCCGCTTCATCCCCTTAGGGAGCGAATTTTGGAAAATCCTTTCTTAGTGCTCGCCTACGTCATAAAAGGAAACCTTGTGCAAAATTTCACGCTCCTAATCCCAGTAGTTTCGACTGTGCGTTGATATGTCAGTCAGTCAGTTTCCCCTTTTATATATATAGATTTACAGATTCCGATTGTTCAGTAAGTGAACCCTAAAGCAATGGTTACTGGTACTGACAATCGAAACTTTGCGCGAATGCCCTCAGGATGCTATTGGAGCCAGCCCGAACCGTGAACCTAAACCACAAACGCAAATCAACTCCACACGTTACAGGATAATTTCAAATCAACAGCTTGATGTGTAAAATTTCCCACCACACGATCACTGACAACGCCATACAAGGGGGCGTGGTGACAATATGGGTTGCCCCATCATGTGATCTCAACTAACACTGCGATGTAAATTGTAATTTTGCTTCTGGTGTTATTTTTTTGTAGTCAGGTTAAGAAATCATCCAGTGACTTCCCAACCCCCCTAGGGTTGTGTGGGAGCAGTGGTGGCCGAGTGGTAACGGCCCCGACTTACAAGTTGTAGGTCGTGGGTTTAAACCCAGCCAGGCTCATTACTTTGTGTAATTTATTTCATCACTGCTGCTCTCAAAACGGTGAAGGAAAACATCGTGAGGAAACCGGCATGTCTTAGCACAAAAATCCGAAGACATTTGACATCCACCTACCCGCGCTGGGCCCGCGTGGCGGATTACGGCCCAATCTTTCTCTTAAAGAGAAGGTCTGAGTCTCATAATCATTCTTTTAAGGTTCCCAGCAGTGGAAACATTAAAAGGCTGATTATGCTAGGGTTGTTTAGGTAAGCGATAGGGCGTAGTAGCGGTAGGGACTTTTACCAACTTCAACCCACCTGTGGTCCTTTTTATTTGCCCTTTGCCTATCTACGGCCACGGTAGGTAACTCTTCAAAAATCCCGTGGTCCTACGTGATTATTAACACGTGATATATTTCTACTACGTTTTATTGACTGCGTAGTAAGGCGTATAAGGAAATGAGGTTGGGAGAGACGTCATTTAAAATGTTTACAGGTAATTTTTGGAAAACACATGGAAAGGAAATCACCTGATGTCATAATGGAGTGAGGAGGAGTGGCAGGCGGTCGCCTCCTTCTGCGAAGCAGTAATGCTAGCAAAGGAGGTGGCCGATCGCGTGAGGCAACGGCAACGGTCCTCACGCCCCAACCGCCGCCGGGATTCCGATCCCGATTTCCGGCCACCGTAGACGCGGGCTTGCGGACGGCGAGCAATGGGTGGCTCGCCGTTCGATCGTCCGGTAACCGTCCGGACCGAGCTCAAGTTGTTGACGGCGTGTAGTGTTCCACGCGCGCCTCAAGGAGATGTCAGCGAAACCGTAGGGGCCCAGCAGGGTCGAAGCCTACTGGGACCACGGGTAGTGTGAAAGCGAAGCGGGGCCCTGGGATGAAGGCAAAGAGGAAACAGGAGTGGGTTTTTAGTTAGTAAAAGTCTGACACTATCTTTCGCTCCACCCAAGAACGCGGTTTGTCATTAGATCATTTTCCTACAAAAAAAAAACCTGATGTCATAATATCTTCATATTAACTCTTCCTAAACGGCTTGACCGATTCGGATGAAACTTTGTGTGTATATTTGAATGAGTGGGATGGTTCGAAAATACAATTGAACCGGGTAGGTGGTTCTTTAATCGGGTTCTCAATTTTCTTTTCTGACAAAAGCCAGCATTTGGGCAGAACAACTCCTGCCGATACTGCTAGTATACAATAGAAACAAGAAAGTGTTTCCCCAATTGTTTAACCCCTCGGGCGTCAGTAATATTTACTACCACTATGTTGCGATCTGCCCCTTTTTTGCCCGACTGCACTAGAAGTTTTTTCCAGTTTACCTATACATACATTATATGAGTACATATTTTCACGTATGTATGTATACTAGAGAGCTGTGGTGGTCGATTGTTGACGACCCCGACTTACGAGTTGTAGGTCGCGGGTATAAACCCAGCCAGGCGTATGTAATTTATTTCATCACCACTGTTCTCAAAACGGTGAAGGAAAACATCGTGAGGAAACCGACCGATGTCCTAGAACAAAAAATTAGAAGACATGTGACATTCACCAACCCGCACTGGGCCCGCGTGGTGGATTACGGTCTATTCCCTCTCTTAGAGAGGGCTTGAGATGTGTCGTTAGTTTTGACTTAGTTGAAAGAGTGTTACTGAGTTCATTAAAATGATAAAAAAATTAAATGGCGGATTTTTGGCGCAAAATTATATGTTTTCAATTTATTTATTTTTTGTAGGTATCACGCTCGAACGAGAGGGAATGCCAGACTTTTACTGTTTTTCTTTTCGGTGGGAAAATCATCCGATGATATCCCCCGCTCTTGAGAGGAGCAGGAGGACTGACTAAAAACCCACTCCTGTTCCTTCGTTGCCTTTCATACCAGGGCCGAGTCTTCGTTTCAGAAGCAGACCCTTGGCCCCAGTAGGCCCTTACGGCCGCGGTAACTTTCGCACAATCGATTTGCCCCTTACATGTCATACGTGTCGTTGCTAACATACTGTTATTCATTCTGTATAATTCCGTCTAATTATTACGGTATTGGCACGTCATAGGGGGCTGGACAACTGTTGTTTTCCTTATTGATTTCCTATAGGTTGCAGACAGTTAGGCAGGAGAAATGGTGAAGGTAATGTGAGCGTCCACACCCACGTTGTATTTACGGTGTGGGTAAGTCGCATAAGAAAATAAAGATATCCGCAGGAGAACCAAGGTTGCCGACATAGCCCGAAGAATCGCCAATCATAATTGGCAGTGGGCAGGGCAGATTGCTGGCAGAACAAATGGGCGATGGGGATAAATAGTTCTGGGATGGCGACGACGTATCGGAAGACGCAGCGTTGGAAGGCCTCCCACGAGGTGGACCGATGACCTGGTCATCATTTTAATCGTAACCAAATGGCTAGGTGTGATTAGAGTTGTTTTTAATATCGTGCGGTTTTGATCACGCATGCGGGATTGCCCCGCACGCGTAACCCCCAGAAATGTCCATTTCACACATGTGTTTATTGTAATGCGTGGAATGAGCGCGCGGGACGCGTTTTTTTGCATTGTGAAATTTCCTGCAAGCGGGTCAATCCCGCATACGTGATGAAATCTATACGATTTAAAAACACCCTTAATTGTTTACGATTACAATGATGAAACATTACAACTGAAATATCAAAACAATGGTGTTAATGACAAAGATAATTTCGTCTCGTTTGTTATCTAAAAAAATTATGTAAAACCTACCTAAAGGTATTGTTTACGAGAATTTATCAATGGAATTGTTGATAATTTAAGAAATTGACTAAGCCGGGTACAGGCTACTGTAACGTAACATGCAAGGTAACATGAAAGGAGCTTTTCATAAGTATAGACGCAGCGCACGCATGAACCGTGCAATATACCTCACATAATTGAAATGCTCTGCCCCCCTAGCCAAGTTACGATCGTTTCGTTTGTGTCGATCGCCTCGAGTAGACCACGCCTCCGATTCCTTTGTTCTGACGTCATCTCAAAGTTCAGTCACGTGGTCAGAACAAAGGAATACAGGAATCGGAGGCGTGGCCTACTCGAGGCGTTCGACGCAAACGAAACGATCGTAACTTGGCTAGGGGGGCTGTTCGCGTGCGTAGTGTGCATGGTTCGCGCGTGCAAGGCGTCCACACTATGGGAATACTTTTACATCATGGCGGCTCCACATTAGTGCCGTGAAGCTCTGTAAACAGGCTTGAACGTGAATTCGCATGATTCACGCGCGTTCACGCTTGTTCCCCGATCAGAGTCGGTATTTTGTCCCGCGACAAAGGGCTCGCACACACACGGCCCTGTGCCATTTTACTCCGCACTACAAAGGCGTACAGAATACATAATTGAATTAAAACGTATAATAAATAATTGGAGAAACTTTCTGAAACAAATATATCCACTATTCACATACGAGTAAATTTCTTAAATTCGCCACTGGGTTCAGAATTTAATTCTGATAACCAGACACATCTAATCATATACTAAATTAATTCAAAAATTCACTATACCAGCAAACATTTATTTTGATCGGTTGCGCTGTATTTCAGTCATCCACCATCTTTTTTTCCAAAGCTTTTTAAAAACTTTCTTGTTTTGGACGTCTAAATAGTGATATGTTGCCACAGCAAACAAAGTAATTGCAGCAGCAGCTTTTACGTCACGAACGAATGTGAGCATCCCGTGAATGTAGAGGTCACGACTTGTGCCGTGAATGCATGGCGTGAATTCGCTTGTGAATTCACGGCACTAATGTGGAGCCGCCATTACATGATACATTGTCGTGCACTGTAATAGAATTCCTATAGTGCGACAATATGGACAGTGAATTCTTTCACTGCGTGTTACATTGCATGTACGTAACATGCAATATACATGACAGCAGTCTGTACCCGGCTTTAGTTATTATTTACTTTTCCTGATATTCAAATGAAGTAGGTAGTTACTAATTAGTTAATTTAAACTGAGTATAAAGGATTAATTTTGGGTTTTATGTGGCGGAAGTGATAACAAATTAGGTATAGATTACGTGCGACAAATCACGTAGCTATTTTATTTTCTCGAAGAAGGAAAGCCGATGTAGGTATGATTATTTTTATCGAGCTTCTGGTAATGCTTATTCTTTGAGGTGGAAAATTAACATATAACTTCTGCAGCTCTGGGTGGAGCGAGAGAGCGTTTTAGACTGTCACTGACTACAACTTGAAAAGCCACTGAAGGTACACAGATTTATTATTATTATTAAAAAAAAATCCTCATCCCAGCAGCTTCAGAAATCAGTTTGTATTTAACTGGAGGATTAAATACCTACTTAAGCGACAGTTACAGGGGTTACGGGGCCGTTCAAAATAGTTACCGTGGCTCTGCAACGTAAAGGGCAACTGAAAGAACACAGGTAAGTTTTAATCAGTAAAGTTTGACAGTCCCCCTCGCTCCACCTAGAGCGAGAAAAGTTATTTGACGACTTCCCACACCAACAATAAAACTGTACTTTATATTTTATTTATTTTAGGGCAAACATCCATTGTTTCTTTAGAAATTTCCTATACTATTACAGCCACCACATTGAAATTCAAGCTCAACTCTACTTTTCTCACGACATTTTCTTTACTCCTCCTCATCACTTGACAATCAACGTCACAAATTTTCAATCAGCTCTGTTAATTTCAAACAAAAAAAATCACATACTCATCATACAGAACCCTAGACATACTACTGACATGATCGACTTCCATTCGTCCGTGAACACATCACAATGAGGGCTCGCGTCCAAAACAGCGTTGAGCGTTTTTTATTTCGTTTGGAAAATCATCTTATGACATCCCGCGCTATTGGGCGGAGCGCGAAATAGTGTCAGACTTTTACTGATTAAAAACCCACTCCTGTTCATTCGTTGCCTTTCGTACCAGAGTCTTCCTTTCAGAATCAGACCCTTGGCCCCAGTAGGCTTCGACCCTGCTGGGCCCCTACGGTTTGCTGACATCTCCTGGAGGCGCGCGTGGAACAGTACGCGCCGTCGACGACTTGGGCTCGGTCCGGACGGTTACCGGACGGTCGGACGGCGAGCTACTCATTGCTAGCCGTCCGCAAGCCCGCGCCTACGGTGAAATAAAATGCTTTGAATATTTGAATCTTTGTTCTCACGACACGCGTCACTATACAATACCATTGACCCCTCAGATGTCGCCAAGCCCTCAGCTATTGCAATCCATGAACCCAATTGCCCCAACAGTTACCGTAGAGACAGCTCCTATCAAACGAGATAACAGTACATAGTGACGTATATTATGTAATGTCAGAGATAGTTACTCTTTTGTTAAACAATGAGTAAGTGTGAGATTTGTTATCAGGATGCGTGATCGAGTCATGTATTTTAGCGTTGAGAGTATCACGACAACACAAGTGGCTTTTATATAACTGTTGACGTGTCTTTAAACTGGTTCTAGGAATTCAAGGTTCATAGAATCGGTAGGAATGTGAATGTAGCCACTGCTTGGGCTCAAGCTATCTCCTTGTCCAAAGTTCTGGCCATACTCTGATGGTCATGATGGCCCAGCGGGGATCCAGTGAGAGATAGATATTACAACAATTTGGATAGGATAAATAACTAGCTGATCCGGCGAACTTTGTACTGCCTAACAGTCAATGGATGTAGTGATTACCTATTAGCTAAATGACCGAATAATTGATTGATTATAGGGGTTAAAGTATGAAATTGCCGTTTTTTAAAATGAGTTGCTTTGAAGTGTTATATCTTTGGATTGACTTGGAATTATAAGTTCAAATAAACTTTATATTAAAGGTACGTTATTCTTTTTTCAAAATTAGGTATTTATTGGTTTCTCTGTGTTTTGTATTTTTCGTAATATCGCATTACTTAAATTTACATGTATCGTGATCAATATATTTACGTGAAACATAATATCATTACATGATGACCAATACATTTGACAGTTGCTGTAATTTTTGGATGTATTTGTATTTTTTTTTTTACGTGAGGTTTTCCCATATTTTAATAGCTATTCTGCTAGAGAAAAATCATATAAAGCATAAATCATTAAAATCGATCCAGTCGTTCTTGAGTTATAAATGGTGTATCTAACTAACAGGACTTTTATATGCAGGTTTTATTAAAGATTTGTTGGTTGGTGAGGCTTCCATTGTTTTAACAGTGACATCTTACAGCTGTATTTGGTGAATTGTACAAGTTTTGAAAAAAAAAGGAGATTTTACAATCAAATTGAATAAGACACGTAGACTGAAAAAATATGACATTAAAAGGGGTGTCTATTGGGCTACGGGATTATTCGAAAGAGTCATTGTATCCATATAACGCAAAAGGCAACTGAAGGACCTGTTATAGTCACTAAAACACACGATGTTTTACACGTGGTGTCTACATTTTTTTTGTCAATTCTCCTTTTGCAGGTGTGCTGGAAGAAATTTCTGTAGAAATAAGCATCACCTATGTACCTATTTTTCTCTTTCCGTTTTCTTTTCTTTTATTATATTATATGTGTCTACATCATCATCATCATTTCAGCCGAAAGACGTCCACTGTTGGACATGGGCCTCCCCCAAGTGTTGCCACAATGAACGGTCCTATTCGTCTCGCATCCATCGGATTCCCGCAACCTTTACCAGGTCATCGGTTCACCTTGTAGGAGGCCTTCCAACCCTGCGTCTTCAGTTACGCGGTCGCTACACCAGAACCTTTCGGCCTCAACGGCCATCTGTTCTGCGACCAATGTGCCCTGTCCATTGCCACTTTTGTGTGTACATTAATTGTTAAATAAAGAAATAAAATTCTGATCTTCTCCCTCCACCCAGAGCGCGAAAAATTATCCGATGAGTTTCCACACTCAAAAAAGGGGGTGTGTATAGTTATTAACACTGTATATATCAGTTATTATAGATATGTTAACGTTTCTTATCTCATAATATGATACCGATATAATATAAGATTGCGTCGAAAAACAAAGTTATTACAAGCGAAAACAAAAGATTGGAATATGTCACGAGATTAAAGTAATCTTTTAATTGTCAAATATCCGACTGCATATTATCTTTTCCTGTAATTTTAATAAGAAAGTGATAAAGAAATTTAATCTAGAAGGAAAATTATATGGCCCTAATCTAGATCGTTTTTTTTTTTTTTAAGGTGGGAAAATCATCTAATGACAAATCTCGCTCTTGGGTGGAGCGAGAGATAGTGTCAGACTTTTACTGACTAAAAACCCACTCCTGTTCCCTCGTTGCCTTCGTCCCAGGGCCCGGGTTTCGCTTTCACACTACCCATGGCCCCAGTAGGCTTCGACCCTACTGGGCCCCTACGATTTGCTGACATCTCCCTGAGGCGCGCGTGGAACAAAACGCGCCGTAGACGACTTGGGCCACCCATTGCCCGCAGTCCGCAAGCCCGCGCCTACGGTGGCCGGAAATCGGGATCGGAATCCCGGCGGCGGTTGGGGCGTGAGGTCCGTTGCCGTTGCCTCACGCGATCGGCCGCTTCCTTTGCTAGCATTACTGCTTCGCAGAAGGAGGCGACCGCCTGCCACTCCTCTTCGCTCCGGACCATGGCCTGTACCAAGGCCCGGCGCGAGAGATCGCCGCCGCCGATAGCCCCCACGAGGACACGGCGTTGCTCTTCCCAAGCGGGGCACACCTCCACCGTGTGCTCCACCGTGTCCGTCTAGATCGTGAGATTAGTTCGGCAGAGTGTAGGAGCAATAACATATCGTAACTTTAGCTTTTCAAAACATACCTGGCAACGGTCCTCACGCCCCAACCACTGACGTGAGGCAACGGTCCTCACGCCCCAACCACCGACGTGAGGCAACGGTCCTCACGCCCCAACCACCGACGGGATTCCGATCTTGAAAGGGGAGCTCGCGAAATCCCAATTTTCTTAGCAGCATTTCCTTTGAAGCAGACTCCAACACAGTTGGGAAAAGGCTAGGTTAGACTCTCAATATGGGAATTTACTATTTAACAAGTGTAATTAAGCTATGAATCAATCTACCAATTATCAAAGTGGTGTTACAATATTGACGCCACACAATCTCTAGAAGAGTGACTAAAGAAACTTGAGTCTATAATTTTATCTATAAACATAATCAGGTTATAATCTTGTAACAAGAAGAACTAAAATTACGTCAGGATTATATAATAAATAAAACGTATTACATGTGGCAGAATAACTAACCGCGTCACCGCGCCACTGACATTCAGAAAAAAAATAAAAGATTCCAAGATGGCCGTGCGTCAGATTTGGCGCCAAGTGAGTCATTCAGTTCCGATGAATCAAATAGAATAAAATTATTTGTTCAAACAGTTTCTTCGTAGTTAGCATTTATTCTTGAGTACATTAATTTATATATTTCTTCTTTAATGAGTCATAGAGAACTTTCACGAACTTGAAAATTTTGATGCGTCAGCCACTTTCTAGTAAAAGTCGAAGGTCTTGTTTTTGTTTACATAAATAAACATTAATTAGTAGGTGAATGTCAAAAAGAGTGTCCTTCTTGTTCGCATGTTGTGTGGTCTTGGATTAAAATAGAAAAAAAACTGGGCAAGTGCAAGTCGGATTCGCGCACTGAAGATTCCGTATATACTTACATATGAAAATAGTTCAATTCCCGAATGGAGTCTCGAAGATTTTTCCTAATCGCAAATATTTTTTTTTTTGACGTAACAACGAATTTTCTTTTTTCAGATTTATTTCTATACCTGCGTTATAAGAGCTTGCTTTATGCCAAATTTCAAGATTCTGGGTCATCGACAAGTACTCTATGTATTTTAACTCCCTTGAGAGTGTCCAAATATACGTTTTATGCAACATAAATGGCCGAATCGGAAAAAAGTATGATTTTATTACAGCATCAGAGGACCACAGACCTGAGTATATGGTTTTAATTTCAACTTGATACCTTTAAGCGTTCCCAAGATAAAGGGTCTTGACAGACAGACATAGACAGACGGACAGATGAACAACAAAGTGATCCTATAAGGGTTTCGTTTTATTCTTTTGAGGTACGGAACCCTTAAAAGGAAGGTTCTTGGCTTAAAAGCTGATATGATTAGGAATTTAAATGCCTAGGAGCATATAAGCGCGAATGCAATCATGGCTTTACTCAAATAGATATATTGGATAGGGGATCCAAAATTTGTGGCTACGGTAACCTACACAAATTAAGTTTAAACGTAACATCGGTTTCTAAAAAATCGTAATAAACGTATATTTAACCACACCTACGTCGGCACACCTACCTAGTAGGTACTATGTTTCTCACATCCATCATACTCACAGGACCTTCCTCACCAGGTCATTGTTTCACCTTTTGACAGGTCTATTTTTTTTCGTCATTTTTTTTTTGAATTGTTAAATCTTCAAAGAATTTTGAGACTGTGAGACTCGGATGCGATGGTCCAGTGGTGTCGTGATGGCGAGTTCAAAACCGGACAAGTACCAATGTAAATTTTTCAATTCATATGTACTTATCTAAGTTTGTCTTGGACATTACTCAACCCGTGCCTCGGAAAGTACGGAAAGCCGTGGTACATCTTTGACAGTGATTTCAGGTATTCAAACGCCAGGGAGTATGACCATCGATTTCCGGCCACCGTAGACGCGGGCTTGCGGACGGCGAGCAATGGGTAGCTCGCCGTCCAACCGTCCGGTAACCGTCAGGACCGAGCCCAAGTCGTTGACGGCGCGTACTGTTCCACGCGCGCCTCAAGGAGATGTCAGTAAAATGTAGGAGCCAAGGGTTTGCTTCTGAAAGGAAGACTCAGCTCTGGTACGAAAGGCAACGAAGGAACAGGAGTGTCATCGGTCTACCTAAGGACTACGTGTTGCCAAGTAACTATTGTGGAGGTCTGATAGACGGTCGCTCCATGTAAAACACAGGTATTCAGCCGCAATCAATGAGACTGGAAGCCGAGCCCAAGCCAAGTTGGGAAATGGCTAGGGAGAAGATGATGACTGTTACACTTTTCCTGGCTAAAAAACACCCGTGTTCCGTCAGTTGCCCCTCGCGTTCCAGGGCCGCTGTAACCCTCACGGCCCTGAAAGGCAAGACATTATACTACCATTCTATAACATTCAAAACTTGAATTGAGTCCTCATGTCTGAAAGTGAAGTCCATCGTTGTATTCACATGCTCGACGTCCGGCCGTCCGGTACGGACGTTGACGGAGTGTAGTGTTCCAATCCCGCCTCAAAGAGATGTCAGCAAATCTGAAGGAGCCTAGTAGAGCTGATGTTAGCTATGACTGCGCGAGCAATTGAAGTAGTGCCTGCGGCTCTGGAACGCAAAGAGCAAGTGAAGGACACAGGTGGGTCTTAGTCAGTATTAGTCTGACATGCCCTTTCGTTCCACCCTAGAGCGCGAGAAGTCATTTGATGTTTGACTAACGCAAAAGGATTTTTATTTTGCATTTCTGCGTTTCTCACCGCGCAGAAGTAATGTCAGAACACATTACTTCTGCGCGGTCTCTAAAAAAAAAACAAACTAAAAACTATCATAAATTAAAATTAAAAAAATCGGCAATTTTGGACGATTAGAAATAAATGTCGTCCCCCCCCCCCTCCGCTTTAGGGTGGGACGGGAGAGCGTGTCAGACCTTTACTGACTAAACCACACCTATGTCCTTCAGGAATTTCCCCCGACGGAATAACATAGTCCTACATAAATAAAGATAAAGCATTATGTCGTATTGGTTTAACAAATTATGTAGCAATCTTTAATATTAAATAAAAATACTTTTATACTAAACTTAACTAAGCAGGTACATACTACTATATACAAAAACATAAATATAGATTCACGTGTATAATTATCAAATTCTTAAAAATTCACTAAATAATAATCAGAAATGTTGCGACCAAAGTACAAAAACATCAATTTGATTACATTATCTTTTGAGATCAATCGTGAAGACTGGGTTTTTACGTCGGGGGCCGGTCTAGAATTAGTCATGTAGTAGTGAGGTCTGACTCTAAAATACTCGGGAAAAATGGTCGTGATTCAGATAAAAATTCTTTTTGGAACCATTTTTGATTGGACACCTGATTGTATAGATGACTCACCGAAGATTTTCGATTCATGACGTTGTGTATTACTGCGTCACAATAGGTAATTTTATTTTGACGTCATATTATCTGTATGAAGATATTCGCAGAAGAATCAAGGTTACAGACATAGCCCGAAGAATCACTAAACTTAAGAGGGAAACTTAAAAAGGACCCTTTAACTCGCCTATCGTCAAAATACAATAGGTTCTGGAATGGCAACCACGTACCGGAAGACGTAGCGTTGGAAGGCCTACTACAAGGTGGACCGATGACTTGGTGACGGTTGCGGGAGTCCGATGGATGCGAGACGCATAGGACCGTTCATTGTGGCGACACTTGGGGGAGGCCTATGTCCAGCAGTGGACGTCTTTCGGCTGAAATGATGATGATGATGATGATCGTCAACATCAGGCACGGTTTATAAGCTTGTTATTTCATCTAACGCAATCCAACGCGATGTGAAGGAACTGAGTGTGCACTTGTGTTTGCGCACAGACTTGTGCATTATAATATCTCCTGCTTACTTGGCTAATCTCTATTGAGATTGGCTACCTAGGCCGAAAATCGATCGGGAAGATAACTTATTGCGGGACTAATTTCTTCTTCCTGCCCTTATCCCATATTACTTGGGTTGGCGCAACACGTATTTTCTTCCATTCTGTCCTGTCACCCGTCACACTATCACTAACTCCCTTTCCTTTCATATCACTCTTCACACAATCCATCCATCTTTTCTTTGGCCTCCCTCTCTCTCTCCATTCATCTACATGTATACTCAGAACTCTTTTAGTAACATGCGTTTCATCTCTCCTCTTGACATGACCATGCCAAGACAAACGATTTCCTTTCAACTTTTCAGTCACTGGCGCCACTTTCAAACTTCTTCTAAAAAATTCATTTCTCACATTATCCTTTCTCATCACACCACACATCCATCTCAACATTCTTATCTCTACTACATGCAATCTTTTTCATCCATCTTTTTCACAGCCCAACATTCTGATCCATACAATATGACAGGTCTTATCACAGATATGTAAATTTTACTCTTCAAATCGAGGGGCATTCGTGGGTCACAAGTTGTTTCCGTGACCTGTCGCCATTTCAATCATCCTTTGTTGATCCGATGTGAGACGTCTCAGTCTACCGCACCATTTCCTTGGACGAGCGACCCAGGGTACCGAAAGTCGGAACAGATCGGTATGGCCGTCCGGCGAGAGCTAAAGGCACAGGATTGGAGAGCCCGCCGAAATCGCAGAACAAGTACTTCGTTTTGGTTCTACTCAATTTCAGGCCAACACTCTCCGGTCTGTGTCATCGGCAAACAGCATGCACCAGGGAGCCTCTTCCTGATAGTCCGGCGTCCATTATCAACTCGAAGAGGTAAGGGCTGAGAGCCGACCCTTGATGTAAGCCGACAGCCACATTGGAGCTTCCAGTGGTGCCCACTGTGGACCGGACTTGAGTACTGCATCGACTGTACATCGCTCGGATCAACTGCACATACTTCCTAGACACACCTTTCTTCTTAAGGACCCACCACAGAACCTCACGAGGTACCTGGTCGTATGCCCTTTCGGTCAACGAATACCATGTGCAAGTTTTTATGCACACCTCTGTATTTCTCGCACAGCTGGCGTATAGCGAAAATGGCATCCGTTGTACCCCGACCATTATTGCGGGGCTGATTAAACAGGAAAATCCGTAGACTAAGAAAAGTTCTTATCAGTTAAGCCTCAGAGGTATTTCAACAATTTTCTCGTGTCGACCCAAACGACCTGATGACAAATAGCTCCGATAAGATTTATCGAATTGTAAACGATAAAACAATAATAACGTGTTTCGTAATAACTTTGCGACATTCTCACATTCGTAACAGGATGTAGAGAAAATCGTTTGATCGTAAATATATGAGTTACTTCCAATATATGAAATGCTGTATAAAATCGTATCCGGTAAAGGTACAGCACATTGCCATAGCCTCGGTTCGGCTGGTTAAAACGATAATGTAATGATAAATGCTCACGACATTACAATGTGTCACTCTCATATTTTTCCGCACGAGTGTAGACATGACAAGGACCAATATTAAACAAGTCGGACTCGCGCACTGACGGTTCCGTATAAACTAATCTATAAAAAAAGTTCAATTCCCAAATTAAGTTACGAAGATTTTACCAAATCACAAAAAAAAAGTATTTTTTTTTTGGTGACGTAACTACAAGTTACAATTTTCAGATTTTTCCTATACTTGTGCTATGTGACCTTGCTTCATGCCAAATTTCAAGGTTCTAGGTCAACGGGAAGTACCCTATGTATTTTGATTCTCTTGAGAGTCTCGAAATATACGTTTTTTGCAACATAAACGGCCGTATCTTTATTGTTCGTTAACTCAGAAGTTTGGTTTTTTTAACAGCTTCAAGGGACCACAGACTTGAGTATATGGCTTAAATTTCAACTCGATACCGCCACGTGTTCTCGAGATAAAGGGTCTTGACAGACAGACAGACGGACATACGGACAACAAACTGATCCCATAAGGGCTCTGTTTTTTTCCTTTTGAGGTACGAAACCTTAAAAAGGGATGGAGCTATAAACCCTATATGGTAATAATAATATTCCACAACTTTCACACAACGCCATCTAGTCTCAAACTAAGCAGAGCTTGTGCTATGAGGACTAGACAACTGATAAACATACTTATATATTTCTACATACATACACATTATAGATAAATACACCCAGACACAGAACAAATGATCGTACTCATCACACAAACATTTGTCCTGGGTGGGAATCGAAACAACGACCTCCGGCATAGCAGTCCGGGCCACTGCCAACTAGAACAACAGGCCAGTCCATATATATAGCTCCATCACTCAAAACCCAAGCGAACGCCGGCGTTCACGCGTGATTTCGCGCCATTCGTTAAACACCAAGCGAACACTGGCGTCCGCATAGATTATAAATATTGAGCGTTTTATTAAAGGGTATTTATCCAAGAACGTAAATAAAAAGTTCTTCATTAAGTAGTTTGTAAATATCGAAAATAAGCAAATATTTCCGTTATTCCCTATACCTACCTATAATAATACAAGCAGTTCAGTTTAGGTCGTCAAATGGATCGCGTTAAGAGACCGTGATAGGGCCTCAGCCCCCTAGCCAAGTTACAACCGTTTCGTTTCGATTCTCTTTTCGCTGATCGCCTCGAGTCGGTCACGCCTCCGATTCCCTTGTTCTGACCACGTGACTGAGCGTTAAGATGATGTCAGAACAAAAGAATCGGAGGCGTGACCGACTCGAGGCGATCGACGAAAAGAGAATCGAAACGAAACGATTGTAACTTGGCTAGGGAGGCAGATCCCTTTGTCTTTAGTCTACTCACGTTACGCCACATGATACCTACCTATTCGCGTATCGCCCAAGCAATCGTTTGCAAAAATACTTCAAAAACCTTATTTACCTAGATTTTAATCGTGAAAGCTTGGATTTCCCTAATTAAATACAAAATAAGTACTTAGTTATCATGTTTACAGTTTTTAGGGTTCCGTACCTCAAAAGGAAAAAACGGAACCCTTATAGGATCACTTTGATGTCCGTCCGTCTGTCTGTCTGTCTGTTTGACCCTTTATCTCGGGAACGTGAGAAGGTATCGAGTCGAGAAGAGAGAAAATCAAATACTCAGGTCTGCGGTCCCTTGAATCTGTGAAAAAACCAAACTTTTGAGTTAACGAAAAAAAAGATACGGCCGTTTATGTCACAAAAAACGTATATATTGACACTCTCAAGGAAATCAAAATTCATAGGGTACTTCTCGTTGACCTAGAATCCTGAAATTTGGCATGAAGCAAGACCTCATAGCACAAGTATAGGAAAAAATCTGAGAACTGCAAATTTGTAGTTACGTCACAAAAAAAAAGTTTTTTTACGATTCGGAGAAATCTTTGTAACTCAATTCGGGAAATGAACTTTTTTCATAGGTAAGTTTGTACGGAACCCTCAAGCCGCGAGTCCGACTCGCACTTGCCCAGTTTTTCCAAAGTAGATAAACAAATACATGGCTGGGATTTCTGCCAATAAGGGGATTAAATTGATAATTTTATTGATAAACTAATTTCTGCTACCGGCTTTGCCCTCGTGAAAGTAGAAACTGATCCGCGGTCCTATCTAGCCGGCGTCGGCCCCTACGGTCTGCTGACATCTCCTTGAGGAGCTCGTGGATCACTACGAGCTGTTGACGACTGGGCTCGGTCCAGTTAATTACCGGACGGCCGGATGGCGAGCTGCCCATCGCTCGACGTCCGCAAGCCCGCGTCTACCATGGCTGGTAGTTGGGGTCGGAATCTCGGCGGCTGGTGCGTGAGGAAGTTCGTTTCCTCACGCTTCGCTAACATTACTGCTTTGTAGAAGGAGGCGACCGCCTGCCATTCCTCATTACCACACCACACCCTGAACCAGGGCCCGGCGCGAGAGGTCGTTGCCGCACAATGGTGACAGCTGGGCGTTTCTTCCGCAGCCGTTTAGGCGTGAAGGAGTATCAAACATAAATACAAACTTTTGCTTGTATGATATTACTCTGATTTAGGATATTATACACGGTCTAATATTAGGCTTAATTGGTACAATATAGAAAGAAAGAAAGAAAGAAAAATATTTTATTTGGCACTCGTACACAGATACACACAATGTAGAAACAACATGTGAAAACTTAAGATAAAAAATGAGAAAATAAAATAACTAACATTGTGTGTCTCGCGCCTGCACCAAATAGGTCTAGTTCAGCAAAAATGCCAGACAACTTCGTGGTAGTTGCCTGACGCTGGTTTTCAACTGAACCTTATTGAGAGTGTACGGTAGAAAAGTTTGATTATTTATAATGTTGTTAGTGTTAGGTTATTTACCTTAACATGTTTAATTAGTGGTGGATAACAATACTTGATATAAAATACTGATTTGATAATAATCTTTGAGAAAGTAAAATATTTTATCATTGTTTTGTCATAGATTGTGAGTATGACTAATTTATTTATTTTTGTTGATGACTACGGGCAGGGCATATTGCTCGTAGAATGGATGGTCGATGGGGCCGAAAGGTTCTAGAGTGGCGACCGCGCACCGGAAGACGCAGCGTTGGAAGGCCTCCCGCAAGGTGGACCGATGACCTGATGAGGGTCGCGGGAGTGCGGTGGATGCGAGAAGCACAGGATCGGTCGTTGTGGCGACGCTTGGGGGAGGCCTATGTCCAACAGTGGACGTCTTTCGGCTGAAATGATGATGATGATGATGACTACGAGTAAAACCTTAGTAAAATAATAAGGGTCGTTGCTCACGGACCACACGCGACAGCAACAAACGCTGCCACGAAAAGCTAGAAGCGGCCACTTAGGAAGCCGAAGCTCGCGACAGCCACTTGTGGCCGGTGGCTGATACTTTTTTAATCCATTTACGCAGTATCACAATGGACTCTGACGAAGAAGGTTTAAATGCGCGAGTGGCGTGTGACGGTGTTTTATATTGTCGTTTAGTGGCCAGTGCGGGCCACAAGAAGCGAGTAGCGGTGATAGTGTGTGGCGGTCAACGGCGTCAAACGTATGCGACGAATTTTTTTTTTTTTTATTCGTTATAAACCAGTGCTCGACTGCGATCCCCCACCCCCACCTGATACCCACCTGATAGTAAGCAGTGATGCAATCATTGATGGTGAGGCGCACTAGTTTATTAAGAGCCTATTCACTCTAGCCTTGAAGGCACCTAAATTATAGTTGGACGGGAAGACCGCAGCAGGCAAATTGTTCCAGTCCCCTGATGTACGCGGTATAAACGACAAAGCAAATCGCTTAGTTCGGACCGTTGGTGTTTCAACAACGTAAGGGTGGATACTCGCCGTACGTCGGGTTGTCCGATGGTAGAAAGGAGATGGCGGAATCAAGTCATGCAATTCCCGCGCACACTCCAAAATGCAACCTTTAAAATACCGATAGGCTGGCTACCCTGCGCCTGTGCTCGAGGCTTTGTAGATTGGACTTAACCAAACCGAATCCATATAAAATGCATGAGAACTATAGGAAATATGCTGGAGGCGGCGTTTTGTGGTTCTGGCTGGTGGCCCGTGTGTTGCGAACCTTAAGCATATACTTGGTTGGTGGTTATTTAAATGAAGCTGTTTTTTTGATCATTTAATTAGTTATGTAACTACGCCTGTGAAATTGTTCGATAAAATCACCATAAATGCAATCTTATGTCCCCGAAAGCTGGCTTTTCGTTACCGTCAGGAAAAAAAATTGAGAACCTGATTGCAGCGCCACCTACCCGGTCTAATTGTGTTTTCAAACCATTCAGGGACCCACTTAAATATACACATGAAGTTTCATCCATCGTTTAGGAAGAATTACCAGCACAAGTACTGAAGAATTACGTATACAAATTAATCACCTCATTTATAATCAATCCGGTAATTGCGTTCATACGAGGTAACAAATAATCCCAATTATGATAATGTGTCCAATTTGCGTTTCTACGCACAAACGCAAACGCACACGTTCAAGGATAACTTAAAACCAACAACTTGACGTGTAAAATATCCCGCCACGCGGTTAGTGACAACGTCATACGTATGGAGGCGTGGTGGGAATATGGGTTGCCCCATCGTTAGTGATCTGAACTAATACTGTTAAGTAAATTTGTTATTTTGGAGGTAAATCACGAACCAAGACTAAACCAGCACCCCTTGCCAAATTGATAATCTGCAATCGTTAACGCTAGTCGAAAACTAATCAAATGTACGGAAATTACATCATCTCAACGTTATGTCATGTGGTCAGAACCAACGAATAGAAAATTCGTAGCCAAGTTCACATCGTTCAAAATGATAGAAAGAAATGTTTTCGTTTCTACAATGTTCAACGCTACATCCTTTGTTATTGTAGAACGAGTGGCCGACTCAGGCGCGTTAACATGGCTACCAACTTTTTCTGCAATTGCTGACACCGATGCATTACCGATTGGAGAACGGAATTCGACACGAAACGGTTGTAACTTGGCTAGGGGGGCAAAAAATAATGCGCTTTTACACGGCGGCATTATTTTTTAAGTGGATAATCATTCAATGACTTCATCGCTTCTTCCGCTGTATGGTGGGGCGAGAGAGCGTGTCAGACTTTTACTGACTAGACCCACCTGTATTCTTCAGTTGTCCTTTGCATTTTACGACTACGGTATCTCTTGGACTGGGTTGACCAAACCGCCAAAGTTTTGGGATCCAAAGAGCAAGAGCTACCTCGGAGTTTCCAAGAAAAAAAGAGAGTTGGTAAGAGCCATTGGTGACTGTTAGTCTTCTGATGAGGCCCATTGTAAATCACCTAGTTTCAGAAGCATGTCATTACAATCACTGGAACGCGCATTGATCAAAGACTTTCGTGTTGCGACACTGTAGTACGAGTATGTTGGACGAGAAGATACCGCGCAGCTTTCCGAACGCTTCGGTAAGCATTAGTAGGTACCTAATTCCTAGAATGAACGCCTTCCAATTTATTCGCTAATTTCATTAAATAACTTACTTTACTGACTATAACTACACCTATCCTTCAGTTGCCCTTTGTTGTTTCAGGGCCGAGGTGACTCATTCAAACATTTTTATTCTTACCGCCCTTTCCGATAAGCCCTAATAATTACTAAAGGGCGATATATAATATAGGATTAAAATTTAAAATAATGACCATTTAGTCACATATATTCTTCGATACACCACTAGTTTTTAATTAGTACAAATACTTATAGGGCTTATTAGAAATGGTCTTGTTATTATTTAGGTATCTCTCGCAATAAATATTATTCATAAACAGCAAAGTTATGAGCGTTTGTTTATATCCCAAAATGTCACTCAATCTATGGAAATATTGTACAGGCTATTGATTATGAACGAAAAACAATGGAAGAACACTGCGCGTAGTATTTTCTAGAAGCAATTGTTATGAATGATTGATTAAATTATGAATTTACCAATTATTACAAATTTTTGTGGACAATTTTGGTATTTCAACACTCTCACTCACTCTCTCTATTTCATTTGACAAATGTGATCAGTAACGGGTTCGGATAGAGCTCCAAATTTTTTGTACTAATTAAAAAATAAGTGTGTATATTTAAAAGCGAAATACCACTTACTGATTAATCACGAAATCTCAGAAACTATAACACCTACAACTTAAAATTTGGCAGGTACGTTCCTTATAGGGTGTTTGACATCCGCTATAACGGATTTTACGAAACTCCACCCCTAAGGGGGTAAAACGGGGGTCGGAAGTTTGTATGAAAGTCCTATGTTTTGAAGTAAGAAACTTGAAATTTAAAATGTATGCTCTATAGATGGTGTGGAGGTGTACGAATAATGTATCTTTGGAAATCAACCGCCTAGTATATGAAAATCTAATGTGATTGAATTTTTTTTTTTCTGGTGAAAAGTCATCTAATGACATCCCGCGCTCTTGGGGGAGCGGGAGATAATGTCAGACTTTTACTGACTTTGCTTCAGAGCCCCGGGGATCTCTTTCGCATCACCCATGGCCCCAGTAGGCTTCGACCCTGCTGGGCCCGTACGGTTGCTGACATCTCCTTGAGGCGCGCGTGGAACACTACGCGCCGTGGACGACTTGGGCTCGGTCCGGACGGTTATCGGACGATCGGACGGCGAGCTGCTCATTGCTCGCCGTAATGTTATTGAAGTGAAAGTAATTATGGCAGAAGGATTTTAAATGGTATTTAAGTATATGAATTGTTGGAAACAACTATTAAACCGTAGACAATCACTAAGAGAGCATAGCATAGTATAGTCGGCCTTACAATGTTCCCACTGTTGGGACTCAGACCTCCTCTCTAGAAGAGGGAATGGGTAATCCACCAGGCGGGCCCAGTGCGGGTTGGTGGATGTCACATGTCTTCGAATTTTTGGTTCTCGGACATGCCGGTTTCCTCACGATGTTTTCCTTCATCACTAAGAGAGAGTTTCCTGTAATTTTTTTTTTTTCCACAGCTTTCACACAACGCCGTCTAGTCCCAAGCTAAGCAGAGCTTGTGTTATGGGTACTAGACAACTCATAAACATACTTAAATATTTCTAAATACATACATATATAGATAAATAACACCCAGACACAGAACAAATGATCGTGCTCATCACACAAACATTTGTCCTGGGTGGGAATCGAACCCACGACTTGCGGCATAGCAGTCAGGGCCACTAACCACTAGACCAACAGGTCAGTCAAAATGAATTAATTCACCCCGTAAGGGGGCGAAACAGGGGTTCAAAGTTTGTATGAAGAAACCTATTGTGACGTGGGCGAATCCGCTGGCAGAAGCTAGTGGATTATACTCATAATCACATTATCGCAGTTGTTTTCATTGCATAACAACGAACTTACATTGTTTTCAAACAATATTATGCAATCAAAACAATCCAAAAGGTCACATTATTATGGTTTATTCTAGAAAAATAGTCCACAGTGATGACACTTAAGCTGTTGCAGTTCCGTACAAGATAATACCTGTGTTTACAATTTTTATAGCTAAGGGATAATCGACTTTATAACTAAGAAAATAAGGGGTTTTTATTAATAAGGGCTGCTACAGAAACTGCGCATTTGATTTACAGTATTGCGACATGTTTTGGTCTTATTTACCTTATCAGATATTATTAGTACTTAGGTACATACGAAAATTTTGTTTTCGTTTGTTTTTGTGCGCATAAAACTGAAATGCGTTAGTCATATCAATATCCGTTGGATTTCGTAGAAAAATCTGCGGTTTTGTCAACACTGTTATGATGGTATGGGAGCAGATGTAGGTAATTAAAATTTTTTAGGCTTGTCATCTTCCAAGCTTCGAAAAATACCGTTTGCCAGTTTAGAAGCTAGAATAGAACAAAAGTGATCTAATCGACACACAAAACATAACAGCAACAAATACAAAAGTAAAAAGATGAAGAGCACAGTTTTTTTTTCTTCTCTTCTTATATCGTGAAATCAGTGCTTCCTACAATGAGCTGCCCCTCTAGCCAAGTTACAACCTTTCCGTTTCGATTTCTCTTTTCGTTGATCGCCTCGAGTAGGCCACGCCTCCGATTCCTTTGTTCTGACCACGTGACTGAGCGTTGAGATGACGCCAGAACAAAGGAATCGGAGGCGTGGCCTACTCAAGGCGTTCGACGCAAACGAAACGATCGTAACTTGGCTAGGGGGGTAGATGTGTTGCTTAGCCAAGTTGATAATCTACAATCGTTAAAGCTAGTAGAAAACCTCATAATTTTGTATGGGAATGATATCATCTCAACGTTAAGTCACGTGGTCAGAACAAAGGAATCGGGAGGTGTTACGGACTGTAGAAAGAGATTCGAAACGGAACGGTTGTAACTTGGCTAGGCCTACTGAAGTATCCTTCATCCTAATACAATGGCTCATATACTGCCGTGTTCCAAAATGCTGTGTCTCTTTAGCCTGTGCACACAGTCTGGTCAAGGAAGCTGGACAGCTAGCTGATTTGGATGTTTCTCCAATCTAGTTTTCCCTGTATAAAATGATACAAAATTGCTCTGCGATATTTGATAATTCTTCTTCCTTTCGATTCGATGGTAAACTCGTCAAACTGTTTGGGCCCAATAGGTGGCTACATTAATAGCAGCATCGGTAGCACTCATCAAATCCTCCAAAGTGCAGGTGTATGGGCACTTGGGGCATTCTAATATGTGGCTCATGTTTTGAACAAGAGCACCGCACTCACATTGAATATCCGACGGGTCAATAAAACCCCATTTTGCCAAGTTGTGTTTGCACCGGCCTACCTGGGTTCGCAACTGATTTAGTGCTTTCCATATAGGCCACTGCAAGTCGCGCCCAGGCGGGAGATGTTCTTGGGGTTTCAAGAAGTCGGATGGTGGTAGGTGATGCTCTTTTGATTTGATAATTGATATGATAAGATTCCGAAAGTTAAATTGTCGTTGACTTACATACACAATACACTCAGACCCGGAATTTGTAGATCATGCAATTATTGGTCCCGTGCGGGAGGTGAATTCGCAACAAGCAATGCCAACAATTTAACCACTTTTTAAAAGTGATCATATTTATATAACATAATAAATTGAATAATAATATAATAATAATAATAATAATTCTTTATTTTCAGGCAACTAAGGCCCATAGACAGAATACATAATTTAATCAATTGAATAAAACAGAATGCCTCATTTGTCACAAGTCATACGTATTATTAATGAAATATCGCTAACGGAGGATATATTTGGCCAAAACCTACTGAAATTTGTTAAAGCGGCTTATACGATTATTGAATACAGTTTGAACTTATAGGTAATTTATTATATAACTGTTAAGTGAATAAGAATATATTTTAAGTGTTAATATAATTAACATCGCATTGGATGCGTCTGTAACGACCCGATCACGACCTTGCCGCTGTGAGCGGTAGCTAAGCGCGGGGCGACGAGCGATAAGAACAAAAGTATGAAAATGTTTGAAACACGCTACGAGACGCCGCTCATAGCGTCGCGCGACCGCTTACCGATGCCGCCCAGCTCGCCGCGCCACTCGCCGCTAAGACCGAAGTTGTGAACAGGGCGTAAGGATGACGTAATTTGATAAATAAATAATAATCAGCTTTATAATGTTCCCACTTTAGAAACCCTAAAGCAGGTTTGAGGTAATGGGCCGTGATCAACTTTGTGGGCACAGTGACTATTATTGATGAATGTCATCGAATTTTTGGTTCTAAAACGCGCCGTTTTCTGTCACCGTTTTGAGAGCAGTGATGATGAAATAATTTACATAAAGTAATGCGTCTGGCTGGGTTTGAACTCGGGACCTACAACTCGTAAGTCGGGGCTACCACCACTGCTCTCACTGATCTTATATGATAAAATGTTATATTTGGCATAATAACATAACTGGGGGCCTGGCTGTTATCTTCAATTTATCACAGTACATAAAAAAAAATATCTTTTCTATCTACGTTCCAACGACCTTCAGTGTTCAAAATATTGTTATTAAGCATTACCTAATTAGCATTATCGAACGTTTCCCGATAACGAACTGATGGCCTTGTTGGTGAAATTACTTTAGTTAATTAATTTCCAAGGATATTTTTTTTTAAATATACTTAACCGTAAGGGAAAGGGATTGTCCCGAAACTTTCATGATAAGAAAAGTATGCCATCTTAGATGGCCTCAAAATTTTTGTATCTGTTTTAAAGTTTATTAATTTCAAAGATTTTTAACGATACGCACATAAAGGTGCCATTCAAACATCGGCTGCAGGCTGCGGATATAGGCTGCGAATGCATGTAGCACACGCATGGCATGCAGTCGTTGCTTGAATCCGCAGCCGTGAGTGATTCTGAGGCTGGCAGCACGTGCTGCCAGTCGCAAATCTACGATTCAATCCAATATGAGCGCTATCGGCTCCGAGTAGCGACTATTTCACTGGTCACTCAGAGTCGACCATAGTCGGTGTGAAATTATTTTGAAGAGGAGACGCGACACGGAAGTATTTGCTCCGTTTGAGGGTCACAGAGTTTTACAGTCTTTCTTTCAGTTGATCTTTGCGTTTTAGGACCCCGGGTAACCTTTTCTGAAATCAACTCATTAATTGTTCCCCGGCTCTAAGCAACTTCTTGCCAGTTCTTAGGGAAGATATCGAAGCTGTTCCAATATCTCCATTATGGCCTACCGCTACCCCGTCGTGCGGTATTTGAAGACAGACAGACTAAGTAACTTGTTCTAAAGAATTCCTGACGGTGAATTGAAGACTCGGTCAGGCGGGAATCCGCTGGATGGACGTTTTTCAGTTTTCAGCAGTGGACGTCCATCGGCTGAAATGATGATGATGATGACGACATACAAATAATATTTGGTCGTCTTATCAAATATATAATACGCAACACTTCATTTTCCTATTACATACCGTAAACTACATACGTATTACATATTTGTGCTACCTAATACAAGTCGTGACAACTGATACATTTTATTTGTGAATCAGCATTAAAATAGATGGATCGGCCATGTGTTAAGAGGTGGGAATAATGGACGAGATTAACAGAGTGGTACCCAAGAGATGGAAAAAGAAATAAAGAGTGTCAGACGATATTATGGGAAGATGAAATAAAAATAAAAAAATCGGCCAAGTGCGAGTCGGACTCAGTTCCATACCGACCGTAGCAAAAAAAATATTTTATTCTGTTTTTAGTATTTTTTTGTTACTATAACAAAAAAATCTTCTTCTTTTGTACTCTTAACTAAATTTTATCGGACCAGTATTTGGCAACCTCTACGGCTCTGTTATTAGCCTCGTATAGATCCTAGTTGTGCGGGATGGACAGCATAGCAAATGACGCATGTCCTGTGCAGCGGCTCCACACTGGCACTGTGTTAAAGATAAAAACAAAAAATACTAAAAACAGAAATATATCATGTGTGAAAAATTCAACTATCACGGTTCATGAGACGTGGTGAATGGTGGTGACAGAAGGACAGACAGACGGACGGACAGCGGAGTCTTAGTAATAGGATCCCGTTTTTTAACTTTTGGGTAAGGAACCCTAAAAATGGACGAGATTAATAACAGAGTGTTATCCAAAAGATGGAAAAAGAAATAAAGGGTGTCAAACGACATGATAGAAGGTGAAATAAAAAAAAAAGTAGTGGGTCCAGGGTGGGCTAGATTAGCAAGACCGAGTAGGATGGAAAGCTTTAGAGGAGGCAGTTTCTGATAGATAAATTAAAAAAAAAAAAACTAGGCAAGTGCGAGTCGGACTCGCGCACTGAAGGTTCCGTGCAAACTTACCTATGAAAACAGTTTAATTCCCGAATTAGTTAAGATTTTCCCGAACCGCAAAAAAAGTGTGACGTAAGTACTAATTTATAGTTTCAGATTATTTCCTATACTTATGCTATGAGACCTTGAGTGTCAATTTTTTTTTTGCGACTTAAACGGCCCTAACTTTTTTTTTTCGTTAACTCAGAAGATTGATTTTTTCACGACATCAAGGGACCGCAGACTTGAGTATATGGTTTTAATTTCAACTCGATATTTCCAAGCGTTTCCGAGATAAAGGTTCTTGACAGACAGACAGAAAGACAGACAGACGGACTGACAACAAAGTGATGAACCCTAAAAATTTTTAGATTATAATACTTTAAATGAAAATATTTATTTAAACTACTTTTAATGCATGTAAATAATCATTATATTAAGAAAAGAAAAGCAGTAAAGGTTAGATTTTTTAAAATTTAATTTTATTATTAAATTAGTGCGTAGTAAGCATAGATGTGCTTTTAAGCGTATTTTTTATAAAAGCTTTGTTTTTTAGTATTGCACAACTTACCTGCTTTAGACGCAAATATCCATTGTCTTCTCAATCTCCATATTTACGTCAATAGAACACGTGGCATTCGCAGACACGTCATCAACAGGTTTGGACAAGTTTAAAATAATAAAACAGGGACGTAGTCTTGTGAAATAATAATAATTGTGCAATAATAATGTGTGGCGTCATGATCGAGCCTTTATTTTTTCTTCTGTTTTCTGATAGGTACAAGCTAAAAAAATAATAATCACAATGATTGTTGATATAGTGGTCCCCCATGACAAGAACTTCGGGCAAGCAAGACTATCTTGACTTTTTTTTCATAAGTGGGAAAATTAACCAATGACACCGTCCGCCCTTGGGTGGAGCGAGACGGCGTGTCAGACTTTTACTGACTAAAAACCCACTCCTGTTACTTCTTTGCCTTCGTTCCAAGTCCAAGTTTTCTTTTCAGAAACAAACTCTTGGCACCAGTAGGTTTCGACCCTGCTGGGCCCCTACGGTTTGCTGACATCTCCTTGAGGCGCGCGTGAAACAGTACGCGCCGTCAACAACTTGGGCTCGGTCCGAACGGTTACCTGACCGTCGGACGGCGAGCTACCCAGCAGCAAGATCGCGCCTACGGTGAAGTATCTTGACTTGGCTCGCGAGGTTGTCGACATGTGGGAAGTGGACACATCAGTCATTATGCTGATAGTCGTGACGGCCAATAGCTTAATAGCCAAGAACCTCGAACAACATCTGAGGAGGCTCGCGTTGGGCAGTTGGATCAAGGGCTAGATCCAGAAAGCAGTACTCCTGGACACGGCGCGTACTGTTAGGAGATTCTTCGCTCCGGAGCCCTGACCACTGGTAGCTTGGACCCTGTTCCCGATGCCGGTGAGCTACTATTTTTTTTTTAATATTTAAAATTTTATGGAGTATTTATACAAAAATAAATAAATGGAATAATAATAATTATGTGAATAGGTTACTTTTAGGTGAGCGTGCTCCATGGTCGACTACATCGTCGCTTTCCATCAGGTTAGACTTTGGTCAAGCGTGAGCCTACAATCTCAAATAGTTTAACGTAAGAGTCATAATGAAAATATAAAAAGCAAACGGCAATGATGGTTTACTTTTAAAAACCCAAATCACTAGGAAAATATTTAGGTGAATAGTTTTTTGCATATCACTCAACGAATTTGTTCTTGGCACAGTTTCCCGATATTCCCGAGCATCGAACGATTTTTCAGGAAATTCCGGATTGTAGTCAGTTTGTTATTTTATATTGTCAATGTCATTTTAAGGAAAATAAATTCGATTAATGTATTAATATGTACTGTTTAATTTCAACCAGGTTTGGTTATTAAAAGCTTTTTTTTAATTGATATAAACCAGTGCTTGACTGCGATCCCACCTGATGGCAATTAGTGACGCAATCATTGATGGTGAGGCGCACTAGTTTATTAAGAGCCTATTCACTCTAGCCTTGAAGACACCTAAATTATAGTTGAACGGGAAGCGAAAATAATTGCAATAGGCAAATTGTTCCAGTATTTCGATGTACGCGGTATAAACGACGAAGTGAAACGCTTAGTCTGGACCGTTCTAGTTTCAGCAACGTAAGGATGGATACTTGCCGTACGTCGAGTTGTCCGATGGTAGAAAGGAAATGGCGGAATCAAGTCATGCTATTCCCGCGCACACTCTCCAAAATGCAACCTGTAAAAAACCGAAAAGCTGGCTACCCTGCGCCTGTGTGTATGTGTGTGTGTGTTATGTTTTTGCCATGGAAAATGTTTGCAATATGTTAGTTTTAAGTTTGCGCCTTTTCCGGAAAATAAACAGTTTTTCTTTCTTTTCTTTCTTTCTGTGTTCGAGGCTATAGTACTGTGAGTTTCACATAGGTACCGGTCTACTAATACTCGTATAGTTTGCAAAAAGACACACTGTTAGCGATGATGATGATGATGGATTCAAGGAAGTACTGATCCGATTCATCATAATTTTAGCAAAAAGATGTCCAGTATTGGACATAGGCCTCCCACAAGTACCGTCACAACGACCAGCCTTGTACCTCTCAAATCCATCGGACTCCCACCACCCTCACCAGGTCATCGGTTCAATTTGTGGGAGGCCTTCCAACGGTGCATCTATTCTTATATATCTATTCTCATCTGTTATTGTAATATTTTGTTACGAGCTCGTCAAGCCATGGAGATATTCATCATCTTATATCATCATAGGCCTCTCTGAAGTCTCGTCTCATTGAGCGGTCGTATGCGTCTCGCATTCATCAGATTCCCCCAACCTTCACCAGGTCATCGGTCCACCTTGTGGGGCCTTCTAACGGTGCATCTTCTGGTTCGCGGGCGCCACTTCAGAAACCTTCGGCCCCATCGACCATCTGTTCTGCTAGCAATGTCCTCTACCCACTGCCTCTTAAGTTTGGCGATTTTTTGGGCTATGTCGGTAACTTTGGTTCTACTGCGGATATCTTCATTTCTGATACTATCACGCAAGGAAACTCCGAGCAAAGTCGGAATATGGATCCGATTCTGACTAAGCTATAGAAATTCTTTGACTGATGCGAAGCGACACAATCGCTAAGTTCACACAGGTTAATTTGTATGGAGAACACGGAGTAGTCGAGCGTTGCTTAAAATACTTAAGATTTTATAAGTATGCAGAAAAAAGTATGTAGGAATTATTTTATTGCATAATAGTTGATCTTGTCTGATCATAGTTTTTAACTGAATGTGAATAAGATGGCAGCATAAGAAGAGCATACCATTAGTATATAGATTGAACTCTAGAGTTTGTACCCGATCACCACCTTTGTATCGTCATAGTTTGATCTACATCGATCAAGCTATGACGATATATTTCATAATATTTACATAAAAGTACTCGTTTTTACAAATCAGATGACAAACTTCCGAGAAGTGCTATAAATCAGTGACTTTCTGAAGCTTCGGTAACGGCTAAGTCAATAAGGTTTGAAAAAAATATATAATTAATTTGTTTATTATAGATTTATGTACTCCATATGATTTTTTTGTAACTACTAACTACTCCATATGATTCTTTTGCCAGCAAAAATATTGTAACAACTTGATATTTTTTTTTTTGCTTGTTTCCTTTCCCTACTCCTGTCAAACGGCTTTGATCTTTGGAAATATAAATATAATGTAAACACACGAAAAATGCTGGTTCGATGTTCTTAAGAATGTAAATAACATATGTAAACTAGCGTCTGCCCGCGGCGTCGCTCGCGTGAAAGTAGGTTTCTCCATACAAACTTTGGACCCCCATTTCACCCCCTTAGGGGATGAATTTTGGAAAATCCTCTCTTACTGCTCGCCTACATCATAAAAGGAAACCTTGTGCAAAATTTCACAGTCCTAGTCCCAGTAGTTTCGGCTGTGCGTTGATATGTCAGTCAGTTAGTTTCTTCTTTTATATTAGATAAATCAATATTTCACAAAGAAAATGGATTTAAAGGTCAGCAAGGCTCTATCCAGGCAACCGGGTATTTCTGATACACGATAATTATACGAACTGAGATTTACATGACCGCCATAGCCCGAAGAATCGCCACACTTAAGTGGCACATTGCTCGCAGAACAGATGGTCGTTGGGGCCGAAAGGTTCTGTAGTAGCGCCCGCGTACTGGAAGACACAGCGTCGGTAGGCCTCCCACAAGGTGGACCGATGATCTGGTGACGGTCTGATGGACGCAAGGTGCACAGGATCGGTAATTGTGGCGACGCTTGGGGAAGATCTATAACCAAAAAACTTAACGTTTGATGACATGTCCATCCACGTTTGGCCCTGAGGTTTGGCCATGTTGTTAATGTAGGATTTCCGTGCATCAAAAATCTTATTCTTTACTAAAAATACTTATTGTATACTAAATATTAATGGACTTTTACAATGGGACTTGGGACACTCTAACTACGGACAAGTTAGAAGGGATGGCGGGGTCTAGTGAGCGATCAAAGCAAGAAAACACAGACCCCGCTATCTCCTTCGCGGCATTTTTCAAACACCCAAATGAGCATATTTTAGTGCATAATTAGTATTTTTGATGGAACATAAACATTTGTATTAGAAAACAGGAATACATTGAATTGACGAACAGTGGACTTTACCGGTGGACAACGTAACCATTTTACGATATGATCAGCCATGTCCAAACATGGCTGATATCATATCATGAAATAATCATGCGTTTAGTTGAAATAGCACGATTACATAAAATGGCCTGTCACTCATTACTCAGAGTACTAATAGTTTAAAGCTAGAACTACACTGCGCACACGTGTGCCACACACGTCGATCTGGGCGCGTCGGTCTCCATACATTTTAAATGGAAACTAGACTTGTAGAGCTACACTTGATCCACGCCACGCGACGCCATGCAACTTCGTTCTACGTACAAATCTAGCGTGTTACACGTGTGCGTCGGTCTAATGTAGTTCTAGCTTGAACGGAGGGGTTCCCTAAGTTTTGCAGAGGTCCTTTATAACTTCGCAGAATATCAGAATCTTGTTTTGCGCATGACGTCAAAACAAGAGTATGTGTGTGCAAATTAGTTTCTTATATAAATGAACCGGATCATTATATTATAGTTGTACTAGGAAATACATAAACATTAATTGTTATTACATAATTATGGGCATATATTATGTATCGGAATACTGCGTCGTTGATTTAGTAGGCGCGAACGTGACTGTGAAGCATTTTTTTTTTGGAGTTACTTAATCATCTAATAACTTATCTCGTTCTAGTGTGGTGCGGGAGGGAGTGTCTAATTTTTACTGGCTTAAACCACACCTACGTTCTTTCATTTGCCGTTCTAAGTGTTACCTTTTCAGGAGTCACCTCATGAATCTAGTAGGCATCGGTCCTGCTGGGCCTCTACGGTTTTGCTGTCATCTCTCTGGGGCGCGCATGGGACACTACGCTCCGTCGACTCGACTCGGGCTCGGTCCGGACGGTTAACGGACGGTCGGACGGCGAGTTACGGTTCTGAGTTTAATGCTGGAGCTGCGGGATTGTTCGTAAGAGTCACCGCAGACCTGGACCACAAGTTATTTGATAATTTCCCATCTTCAAAGAAAGGATCGGACAAAATGTTATTTTATTTTTATTTGAATCTAGCTGCTGCCAGTGGCTTCGTCCATGGAAAAGTAGATAATCCTCCCAAGGGAACACACTTCCGTGAGAAAAGTAATTTTTATGCATCAATAAAAGTGAGTTTTTTTTAGACAACCAGTACACCGTAATAATATGACTAAATACTATTTTTATCGAAGAGCAGTGGTGGCCGAGTGGTAACGGCCCCGACTTACGAGCTGTAGGTCGCGGGTTCAAACCCAGCCAGGCGCATTACTTTGTGTAATTTATTTCATCAGCACTGCTCTCAAAACGGTGAAGGAAAACATCGTGAGGAAACCGGCATGTCCTAAAACCAAAAATTCGAAGACATGTGACATCCACCAACCCGCACTGGGCCCGCGTGGTGGATTACGGCCCATCCCCTCTCCTAGAGAGGAGGCCTGAGTCCCAACAGTGGGAACATTGTAAGGCCGACTATGCTATGCTATTTTTATGCTATGCTATTTTTATGAGTTTTTTTTAGAAATCCAGTACATCGTAATAATTTTACTTAGTATTGTTTTTATGCATCTATAAAATAGAGTTTGTTATTAGGAATCCAGTACATCGTAATAATATTACTTAATTATTTTTACTATGTCGGTACTTACCAAATAATTTTATGAATGCGATTTTACTGTTCTACTTCACCAGCAGTGGTGGCTCAGTGGAAACAGTCCCAACTCACGAGTTGTATGTAGGTCGCGGGTTAAAACCCATTCAGGTGCATTATTTCATCACCACTGCCCTCAAAACGGTGAAACCAAACATTGTGAGGAAACCGGCATGTCCTAGAACCAAAATATCGAAGATATGTGACACTCTCCTAGACAGGAAGCTTGAGTCCCAACAGTGGGAACATTAAAAGGCTGATTACGCTTATGATGCATATGTTATTATTATATGAGTACTACTACGCATGTCTTGCATATAAAATTACATTTACCTGTTATCCAAATTGTGAGGAAAATCCTGAATTCATTACAGAGTGACGTAATTGTCATCGTCATCAGTGTCGCAGTTACAATTTGATGATCAAAATAATTTTGTTCTGATTAAGTCATCTATATTAATAAACTTTTTCATGATAGTGAGTATTTTATCAAGATACTAGTGATCCGCCCCGGCTTTACACGGCTGTTAGAAATATTTGAAATTCTGTTTTTTTTTTTCTACTATAATACTTAAGTAGTTATTTATTTTATTATTTATGTACTCACAGCAGAAGATAGGTACCTTATTATAAAAATTTGTACAAAGGTACTGCTTATTTCAAAAAGAAATTCCTTCCAGCAGACCTGCGAAAGGAGAGATTAGAAGAGATGTAGATGTAGGAGAGTATAGTGTGTAGAAATAAGCAAAAAAGAGTGTGAAATCTTTATGTATGTCTTATCAGTATGTATTCTACACCTTCATTACAAATCATTGGTGAAAACTGCTTGAATACCAGCTGAGTAGTTTTTGAGTTTTCGTGCAGTTTTTACCATAGAATGATTTATAAAAACAACAAAAAAAAAAACATTTCAAACATTTGCTCCATACTATTGTTAGTGGTTGACTTAAAAACTATGTTAACCCCTCGCGCGTCTAAACGCGCAATTACTACGTAATAGCGCGTTTTTACGTAAAATCACCAAAAAAACAACTTTTTCCAGAGATCCAGAGGAAAAATGAAGATATAGAGACCAACGGCCGAATAAATTTTCATATACCCGAGTGTACAAAACGACAATTAAGCGTTTTTCAAAGTCATTAAAGTTGTACAACCCTCTAGACCAGTTAACAAGGCCACGCAACAGGAGGCGTGGCCTACTCGAAGCGATCGACGATAAGAGAATCGAAACGAAACGGTTTTAACTTGGCTAGGAGGGCAGACGTATGTACCATCGGCGCTCGTGATTTTAGTGAACACCACGATCATGAGTATCATAAAGGCAATGTTTGATAAAGAGGTAACGCGAAATAGTAGAGATGACGCCTGAGGGATCTTATGACATTCGGTTATTTCGTCACGCACTCAAATATTTCACAAAAATTGATTCAGAAAATACATGTTTTTTTAAAAAGCTTATAAGTATTTTAGAAAAAAAAAAAACGTCTTTTAGAATCTCGATAAATGTGCAAGGTTTTTATAATTATATTTTCTTTACTTTTTTAATTTATGAGTACATAGGCTATAAAGGGACAAAGTTCACGCAAAATAGCAAACTTTCAGAGTTCTTTACTGGATTAGTTTTGCACAATGAGTTGGTTTCAATAGAAACCTGGTTAATAAATATTCACAAGATAACTGTGTTTCCAAAATATCTAGAGAAAGATGTATAATAACTCGAAAATTATACAAGAATGTCACTCAGCACTGGAAAGTGTCACAGTGCCGAAACGCAATACTGTGACACTACAGTGGATTAAAGGTCATAGCGGCTCACTGGGCAACGACGCTGCGGAGGAACTGGCCAGAAGAGGATCAGGAGCGGTGGCCTTCGGGCCCGCACCAATTGTGCCGGTCCCCTTTGGTCAGCTGCGTAGTTGGCTACGTGAACGCATATACAAGCAGAGCGCTGGTGGTCCTCGACAAACTCATAAGACTGGACAGAGGCAGCCAGCGCCTGGGGACTGGGACCATCACCGGACATTGCACACTGAATAAGCACCTCCACACAATAGGCATCACAGACAGTCCCCTGTGCAGAGCATGTTTGGAGAAGGTGCAGACAATTGCACATGTGCTCCTAGACTGTACAGGTGTCACTGAAATACGCACACGAACCTAAGGTCCCGAACTCCCTTATTGATGCCCTGAAAAACCTAAGACACCTAATCTGTTTTTGGAGAGAGGTAAGCTGATTGGAAAGAGCCCACCTAAGGCCCACATAGGACTAAGTGTGGAAACCGTACCTAAATAGATAGAATAATCTATTCTAAATTTGAAATTAGAATTTAATTTGAATTTGAATTTGAAAATTTGAAATACATATTCAATAGTATTTCAAATTTTCGGGTTAGCCGCTCTGAAATGTACAAAACCTGCATTTTTATGGTTCTCTACTATGATGGCCAGAATTTCAAAGAATTGTTACACCTCTACAAAGCTATGGTGGACTGGCGAGTCTTTGAATTATTATAATTCCTAATGGAATGTGCGTAGTCAGTAATCAAAATCCGTCTGACAAAAATGTTAAAAAGTACACTATGCATATTTGGCGGTTCATGAAGTTCGATTTGTCATGAGTGACCGTCATGACATTGAGCTCTACTCAGACTAGTTTTTGTCAAACTTTTATATTATTATCTGTTTTTTTTTTTGTGTAGTAGTTTAGCGCCAGATTAAAATGATTTGTTCCGTGTTCGATTACACGTTGGGTTATTTAAGTGGAAAATATGTTGTGATTGTTCCAACACCTTTTTAGGGTACCGTACGCAAAGGCTAAAAACGGGACCCTATTGCTAAGACTCCGCTGTCCGTTTGTCTGTTACCTGACTGTATCTCATGAACCGTTATAACTAGACAGTTGAAATTTTCACAGATGATGTATTTCTGTTGCCGCTATAACAACAAATACAAAAAAAAAAAAAACATTTAAGCTTGGCTCCCATACAACAAACGTGATTTTTTTTTGGTGTTTTTTTTTTGCTACGGATACGGAACCTTCCGTGCAAATCCGACTCGCCCTTGACAGGTTTTTTTTTTTTAATTAGTGCGTGAGGTCCTGGATTCAATTCTTATGTTATGCGTATTGTATTTTTTTTTCTTTTAGAAGGATGTGGATACTGAACTGTCTTTCTAGTGATACTTACAAGCAATACTTAAAACACATATTTATTTAGCCAATTTAACTTGTTAATTGGATAATTTGTCTGCAGAAGTCTTCTCGTCCGATTATAATTTATGTGTCTTCAAAGCTAAAGTGAATAGGCTCTTAATAAATTAGTGCGATTCACCATCAATGATTGCTGCTTACCATCAGGTGGGATTGCAGTCAAGCACTAGTTTATATCATTTAAAAATAATCTCCTTTGTATTTTACTTGAATGCTATACTTTTTAAAATTTACCTTTCGTCGTTCGAAATTTTCCTTTTATAGGTGTAAACGGTAAACCTTAAACGTAAACTGTAAACCTTAAACGCAAACCGTAAACGTTTACGTTTACGTCTACGTTTACGGTCTGACTACAAGTGATGATTTCAAGAATTGCCCAATAATTACGAACAAAATTACGTGGAAAATATATGAGCAATACATAACTGGGAAGCTTGAAACAATGCCAACTGCGAAAAGTGAACTACATTGGATGACCAGGATACATTGACACTTCCCTGTGGCGCCTCTTACAAAGAGCAACTCCGAGTTCCGGTACTTATTCTTATAGTTCCTTTTTTCGTCGTAGCTCAGAATATGTTGGAAACTCAGTACGGGATGTTGCATAAAGATTATTCACGTTATGCCTTTCTATGGTAAGCTGAATCGCAAGTGACTTCATTTTTATACAGCAGATATATTGAATGGTTTTCGTAAATATATTTACTACTAATAAAAACTACATTTTTGGGTACCTATGTCTAACTACACATACCTAACTGTAGCTATAAGTATAGATACACTGTTTTATGCTACCCATATTTATTAGAAAATATCTAGAATAGATGTTTACGTGATCGCATCAGAAATGAAGATATCCGCAGGAGAACCAAGGTTACAGACATAGCCCGACGAATCGCCAATCTTAAGTGGCAGTGGGCAGGGCACATTGCTCGCAGAACAGATGGTCTATGGGGACGAAAGGTTCTGGAATGGCAACCACTTACCGAAAGACGCAGCTGGACCGATCACCTGGTGAGGGTCGCGGGAATCCGATAGATGGGAGACGCACAGGACCTGTCATTATGGCGACATTTGGGGAAGCCTATGTCCAACAGTGGACGTCTTTAGGCTGAAATGATGATGATGATGATATGTTTTGCTATTTAACAAGAAAATCTTGCTATAACGAATGCGATAGACTACAGCAAAAATATACTTAATATTTTAAAATATACCTACCTATATTATCTGTGTTTGTTTCTGAACTGCTCCAAAACGGATTGACCGATTTTATGTGATTATTTTGTCCCTCCTACCCTCACCCCCATTTTATTCTTAATTTTTAAATTTACATTTGTAAAGTTAAAATAAAATTGTATAGATAGTAAATAATAGTAGCTGACCCGGTAAACGTTGTTCTGCCCAATAAATTATCAATAAGAAAAAAGGGGGGTGGGTGTAGGAGGATAAAAACAGCCTACGACCTATTATTCTCAGACCTACCAAATAAAAAGTCATAAAAATCAGTCCAGCTGTTTCGGAGGAGTGCGGCCACAAACACTGTGACACGAGATATATATTAGATTTTAAGCCACGACTCATGAGAGAACAATAACGAAGCTAGGTTAGTAAAGAACAGCATAATAAACATAATTTCATAAGATTTTTTGGCCTACTTAATTTTTTTAGTTTTTATTTAACTGTATTGGTAAATAATTAGATGAAGCTTTTTTTATTATTGATAGGCTCGCGTTCGCCCACTATCTCACCTGATGGTAAGCGATGATGTAGCCGACGATGGAGCACGCTTGCCTAGAAGTAACCTATTCACTCTTGACTTAAAGACCCCTAGGTTGTAGCTATCAGGAAACACAGACTCCGGCAGGGAATTCCTGTACGCATAATGAATGTGTTATTAAAACGCTCTGAACCTTAATGACAAAAACCTCTCCTCCTTTCTTCTTCGAAATTTTTCTGTAATTGCAAATGCTTTTACAGATATTTTCATAGACTTTAAACATTTTTTTGGAGGTTAGAATCTCAAGTAACTCCTCTCTCTGTACGTGGAGTGAGAGCGAGTGCGAAGCGGACTGTCAGACTAACTAATACAGCAGGTGGACAGAATTTTGACTGCTCCTCGATTTTCGAGCCAAAATTGTTTTGACTTCGCTCACTTTGGAAGGAGCGAGAGGGAGTGCCAGACTTATCCTGACTAAAACCCACCGGTGTTCCTATAGTTGCCCTTTACGTTACAGGGCCTGGAACATCTACAGGCCAAACAAATATTTATTTTACTCAGAAAACCACACGTGCCCAGAAGTTTAGATCACCTCATTTTCTGCTAATGATCTTTTGGGGAAAGCCCACATACAAAGTCCGAATACCAATCCATTGCCAACGACAATCCTATCAGAAATTTTCTAGGAACGCCACTCATTTCCTGAATCATATGAGATAATATGCCAATTATAGTCTCCCACGTTTCAATATGAGTTTTGAGAGAACGCCAGACATTTAGTTTTCATTCGGTATCGGTGCCAATTTTAATGATTGCTGCGTATTTTGTCCATTGAATGGAGCCAAAGGGTTTATTATGAAATGTTTGTTTACTTTTATGATTATCTTAAAGTTGGCGTTGATAAAAATGTTTTTGTAGATTAGTAGGTTTGCGTTAGAGCCATCGTGGTGATCATCCCGACTGAGAGCAGTGGTAGCTGAGAGGTAACGGCCCCGACTAACGAGTTGTAGGTCGCGGGTTCAAACCCAGCCAGGAGCATTACTTTGTGTAATTTATTTCACTACCACTGCTCTCAAAAAGGTGAAGGAAAACATCGTGAGGAAACCAGCGTATCCTAGAACCAAAAAATCGAAGACATGTGACATTCACCTACCCGCACTGGGCCCGCGTGGTGGATTACGGCCCATTGCCTCACCTAGAGAGGAGGCCTGAGCCCCAGCAGTGGGAACATTAAAAAGCTGATTATGCTTATGCTTATGCATCGTGGTCAAACAATTGCTCAGATAGCCTCTGCTTTACCCAGTGCTGTCCAGGGTGTTTTAAATCGCTGTACGATATTTGTAACCCCAATTGGGAAGGCTCCTTTACATATAGGCAGTGTGGAGCGGTTTCACAGGACAGTCGTCCCCTGCTATGTTGCCTGACCCAATACTTTTCAGATTTAAACGAGGCCAATAACAGAGCTGTACACGTCGCAAATACAAATCTGAAAAAAAAAATTGATGGGCTCAATTTTTTTTTCACGAAAAGAAGAACAAAAATGTTTACTTGTCAGTTAGTTACTTAGATCTTTTAGTTTTGAGGAATTGTTTGAAAGAGTTACCTCGGATCTAGAATGCAAAGAGCAATTGAAGGAACACCTGTGGGTTTTAGTCAGTAAAAGTCTGACAGTCCCTTTTGGTCTGGACGGTTCTTGGATAAAGTTAAAGGGGGGAAACCCACCCGCGTTCCTACAGATGCCCTTTGCGTTCCAAGACTGCGGGATAATAATCATCAACTTTCTTCGGCGCATAATTTTTTATTTTTTCGTTCTATAATGTCAGCTGTCACGCTATCACTGACTCCCTTTTCTTTCATATCACTCTTCTCATAATCTAAATAACTCTTCCAAAAAATCCTGCCACCATTGAGTCCTACTTGCGTCATAATTTCGAGTTACTGACGATACGGACACAATATGTTCGGACACAGTGTCTGAATGGACACATTTTATATTCTATATTTCTTCACTGACAATTCGGACACTACCAAATTTATTGAACCTATTTAGTACAGTCAGAGAAAATCAAGTCTTAAAATATATTAAAAAGAAATTTATTACCCGAAGTTGCCGCCTTAACCTTTCCAATACCGTAATCAAAACACAATGGAAAGACAATGAGAGAGCGAACGGCGTTCGCTTGGGGTGTAATGAATTAAACGCAGCCTAAAATAGTTTTGGTAACGCAATTTTTTCCCATATCATATTTTAAAACCTTTTATTTGACTGTACTAAACAGTGTGTGTCAGTGAAAAAATTATTGAAATAAAAATGTGTCAATTCGGACACTGTGTCCAAATATACTGTGTCCGAATCGTCATTAAGTTTTCTTTATTTCCTTGCAGATAAAACTTCACGTGCATTCGTTGCACGTGAGATTACAAACAAAGAAATTCAAGTAATTTGTAACTCTGATTATAATGCTGGTTAGTAATATATTGTGACGTCATTAAACTTATTATTGATACTCGTATTATGGTTATTTATTGTAACTTTTTCCTCAATCGCCACTTATAGATAAACTGATAATACATCTATTTTTATTAGCTTTCTGTAGGAAATTCCTTTTTAATTTTAGGTGTGAGTGGAAAATAATTAAATTGGACTTTTGGTTTTATTTTTGTACAGAAAACTAGTTTTAACCTACGACTTCGTCTGCGTGAAGTTAGAAAATATATAGGCACTCAAGGTTTTTTTTATATTGTTGATACGCTTGCGCTTGAGTGCTATCTCACCCGCCCCCCTAGCCAAGTTACAACCGTTTCGTTTCGATTCTCTTTTCGTCGATCGCCTCGAGTAGGCCACACCTCTGATTCCTTTATTCTGACGTCATCTCAACGCTCAATCACGTGGTCAGAACAAAGGAATAGGAGGCGTGGCCGACTCAAGGCGATCAACGAAAAGAGAATCGAAACGAAACGTTTGTAACTTGGCTACCCCGGGCTGTGGTTGACTGAGGAGCACGCTTGCCTAGAAGTAACGAACTAGGTGATTAACTGCTATATAAAAATATGTAATGAGTTTTAAGACATGACATAACTTAAATAGCAGATGTCGGGGAAAAAACAGTCAGGCTGAAATGGGAGTGGGCTGGCCACGTCGCACGAATGCACCCGGACCGATGGGCGAGGATTGTCATTCATTGGCCGCTTGAGAGAGGTCGACCGTGGCGAAGGTGGTGTAAAGATCTGATCATGTTCGCGGGGAAAACTTGACCAGAGATCGCCCTAGACAGAGAGGTTTGGAAGGAGAAAGGGGGGGCCTTTCCCCAGCAGTGGGACACTAAATAAGTTATAAAAAAAGTTAAGATATAATAAAATCATTCAGAAATGACATCATGCTATTTAATTATGTGACTAAGTATAGTATAAAAATAGAACAAAACTACTGTTTGTTGGAGACTTGAAAAACCTGTTTTTCTTAATATTATCCTAATCTTAATGTAAATGGTAATGACGTGACGATGGCTTGCTTTAGGCTTTGACTTTGTTTACTTTTAAAATACAAAAGAAAAATGAATTTAAATATAATTATGAGAAAAAACACCAAAATTAAACTCAGGGGTCAAAATCTCTTTTAAAGTCCATACAGCAAACAAGTAATGGGAAAATCATATAAAAACCATTCAGGTTGGTAGCTGAGATGGTCTTTTGACAAAAGAACCACACAGATTTGAGTGGATCTGCCCCCCTAGCCAAGTTACAACAGTTTCGTTTCGATTCTCTTTTCGTCGATCGCCTCGAGCAGGCCACGCCTCCGATTCCTTTAGTCTGACGTCATCTCAACGCTCAGTCACGTGTTCAGAACAAAGGAATAGGAGGCGTGGCCGACTCGAGGCGATCAACGAAAAGATAATCGAAACGAAACGGTTGTAACTTGGCTAGGGGGGCAGTCCAGTCAGTGCGAGCATTTGTCAGTATTCGTGTAGCTCATTCCAGAAGCCCTCGCCACGAGCTATTAACGCGATCTATTTGTCGATTTAACTGAACTGTCAAAGGGATGGAGTTATATAGGGTGTATAGCTCCATCCCTCTTTCTCGCTCGCACGCATGACTTTTTAACACCTCACAGGAAGCCTCATAGGAAGCCTCATAGGAAGCCTCATAGGAAGCCTCATAGGAAGCCTCATAGGAAGCCTCATAGGAAGCCTCATAGGAAGCCTCATAGGAAGCCTCATAGGAAGCCTCATAGGAAGCCTCATAGGAAGCCTCATAGGAAGCCTCATAGGAAGCCTCATAGGAAGCTTCATAGGAAGCCTCATAGGAAGCCTCATAGGAAGCCTCATAGGAAGCCTCATAGGTAGAAAGCCTAAGACTATTAACGAGCTCAAGGAGCTTAGCGTTGCCGGGGTGACGTTTCTAAACAATCCTGAAACCCGGTTAGGCCAAGACTCGGCCCAGGTACGAAAGGCAACGAAGGAACAGGAGTTGGTAGTCAGTAAAAGTCTGACACTATCTCCTGCTCCGCCCAAGAGCGGGGGATGTCATAAGATGATTTTCCCTCCGAAAATAAAAAACCCTGTTAGGCCCTTATACACATAATAAAATTGATAAATGTACTAGCGGTCTAGATAGACGTTGTCCTGTCTGAAAAAAAAAATTGAGAACTCGATTGCAGCACCGCAATTGTATATTCAAACCATCCAGGGACCTCACTCAAATATAAATAAAAAAAATAAAAATTAAAAAGCCTTTTATTCCATGCAAATCAAATAAATAATTCATCTTGCAATTTTAATAATATTCAAATCTAATCAAATTCAATAAATATCTAAAATCTAGTTTAATTTTACAATTTTTATAACAATATTATTATTTATGTATATTTATTTACTTATTGTATTTACAAATGTCAATATGATTAAATATTTAATTTTTATTATTTATTCCACTCAAATATATGTTATGTCAAATATTGTACGATGAGCATGATATTTTTTTCTGTGTCTAGTTGTAGTTTATAATATGTATACCATATATTTAGAAATATATAAGTATATTTATCAGTTGTCTAGTGATCATACTACAAGCTCTGCTTAGGTTGAGGCTATATGGCGATATGTATCCAAAATATGGATGATATATATACAAAATTTCACCCAAGTCGGTCAAGCCGCTTAGGAGGAGCTAGGTGACAAACACATAGAATTAAATATATAAAGATAAATAAGTGTCTATAAAGCTTTGTGTTTAAAAATAGTTTACAATTGATGCGAAGTAACTGAAGTTACTATAATTTTACTCGTATAAATCTCACTAAAATTACAAAGGCGAAACTTTGTGAATGTGTGTGTGTTTGTTTGTTATGTCTTTAAGCTTAAACGGCTGAACAGATTTAGATGAAATTTGACACACGGATAGACCATGTCCTGGGATAGTACATAAGATACTTCTTACCCCGGGTGTATGTTTCCTTGGGACAATTTTATATTTTCACGCAAGCGAAGCCGCCGGTAGAAGCTAGTGATAAATAATAATACCTAAAATAATAACTGCTTACTAATTTAGGTACCTTTCACCATCCTCCAGCCTATTAAGAAAGAACCCTACAAGCCATTACACCCCACCTCCACCCCAATCGCCACAATCGAAAAAATCACCACACCGCTAATCACCGTACAAGCACCGCCGCGTGCGTCCGCCACGTGCGCGTGCGCAGCACGTGTCTGTTACGCAAGCGACACGTGACGATTATGTAATGGACAAGGTCGCATTACGTAATACTAGTCTATGGACTGGACTATTATCTAGAATTCTAGTGTTCTAGGCATGTCGAGTGAATTGAACGAAGGAGACACGTTTTGTCGGTCGGTTGTTGTCTATGTGAATAGTAATCCAGGACAGTAGGATGCGTGGTTTTTAATCAGTAAAAGTCTGACACGCCTTCCTGCTCAAAAAAAAGGGCAGTGGTATTGTTCGTAAGATTCATCGCGGCCCTTGCACACAAAGGGCCACTGAAGGACCACGGTTGGGCTTAATTCATTAAAAATGTGACACTCCCTCTCGTTCCCCTCAGAGTAACTTGATGATTTCACAATCCAAAAAAAAGTTACGTTTAACCGTAATTTTGAGTGATTACTCATCATTCCTTCCGAAAGACACTACCGCTGCTGGACATTTGCCTCCCCAAGTGCAGCCACAATGACCGGTCCAGTGCATCTCACATTCCTTCAGATTCCTGAGACCATCACCAGGCCGTCTGTCCACCTTGTGGGAGGTCTTCCAACGCTGCGTCTATCGTCACGCGGTCGGCACTACAAAACTTTTCAGTCTTTTCGACCCCATGTTCTGCGAGCAACGTGCCCTACCCACTGCCACTTAAGTTTGGCGATTCTTCGTGCTATTCCGAATTCTATCACGCAAGGACACTCCGAGTATAGCCCTCTCCATTGCTCTTTGGGTGGCTTTAAGCCTTCTGATGAGGCCTATTGTGAGCAACCATATGACTGAGCGTTGAGATGACGTCAGAACAAAGGAATCGGAGGCGTGGCCTACTCGAAGCGTTCAGCGCGAACGATACGATTGTATCTTGGCTAGGGGGGCAGTCGATATTCAGACAGTCTTAGTCTATCTAGTGTGTTTAGTGTTTGTGTCTGTGTGTGTGTGATGTTGTGTGTGTGGCTGTGTGTGTGTGTGTATGTGTCTGTGTGTTGTGTGTGGTGTGTGTATGTATGTGTGTGTGTGTGTGTCTGTGTGTGTGTGTGTGATATGAATGATTTAATTTGTAGCGTAGTACCTATCTAAGGTATTGAATAAACGACTTTTGGATCATTGAACGTCTACTATACAGAAATTTTAGGCACTTTAACATTGGTAAAGTGTAACTGCTCTTTTGACCCTGACTGTACCTACATATTATAATGATATTATATTACACAATTTCATTAAAAAGGAAAAAAAAAATAAAGCAGGATTGAAGGAAGAAATTAAATTTAGTAGAATCATTAGAGGGGGTCCACATCTAATTAATTTTATATATATTCGTATTTATAATGTTAATTAATTATTTTAAATAGGTAAAAACCGTAAATGTTACGAAAATAAAGATTACTAACAGTAGAATCTCGTTAATTCGAAACTCGAGGGACTTTTAAAATGCTAAGAATTATCGAATGTTCGAAATATCAAATGGTATGAAAATTTTGAAAGAATATTTGTGAAAGAGTAACAGTAACTGAAACTTACCAACCCGCACTGGGCACGCGTGGTGGATTACGGCCCATTCCCTCTCCTAGAGAGGAGGCCTGAGTCCCAACAGTGGGAACATGATAAGGCCGACTATGCTATGCTATAACTGAAACTTAACTAATCAAACCAATTCGTGCGGAAGTGTGTATCAAACTAGTCATTTCAAAAACAAAGGCTCGTGTGTCCCGTACAATGGTCCACATAGGACTAAGTGCGGAAACCATATATAAATAAATAGAAGGCTAGTGTATGATGATACAAGTTTGAACTTGTCTCAAAATGTACTTATATATCTCTGCAAGTTCTAAAATCTTTCTCTCTGCAACTTTGGAATGTCTGCTGCATGTTGCATGCCTGCTTGCATGCTGCATGTTGCATGCCTGCTTGCATGCTACATGCATGCTGCACTATCGATATAAAATGTATGCCAAAAACGATTCTGACTGTGAATTTTCTGCGATATGATGGTTCTGCTTTTTAATTATTATGGATATAAACATTATGCCTAAAGATGATTCTGACTAACAAAATTATGAGTTTTGAATGTATGACAACTGAGTGTATGCGAAATGATTTTCTGCGAAATGAAGTTTATGCTATCCGTTGTTATGCAAAACAATATTATGACGTAAAAAGTTCTGCTATAAAAGGTAGACCCCTAGGGAACTCGTTATAACATTGAATTACAGAGAGGTTCGAATTATCGCAGGTTAGAATTAATGAGATTCGACTGTAGTTATACATATTATGGAAAAAACCTAGCAATTATTAATGACATATCCTGTCCTAATTACGTGTACGTCAGAGTTAACCTCAGTTTCCTTCTATGTTTCTTACATAATAAACCTATTTATTACTCAACCGCAAATGTAATTATTAATCATTGAAGTACTACGAAGTATACAGGCTTGTTCCTGAATGGAAATCTATTTCCTTAAGCGCCTATTACACCAGCCCCCCTAGCCAAGTTACGATCGTTTCGTTTTCGTCGAACGGCTTGAGTAGGCCACGCCTCCGATTCCTTTGTTCTGACGTCATCTCAATGTTTAGTCACGTGGTCATTTAATCGAGGCGTTCGACGCAAACGAAACGATCGTAACTTGGCTAGGGAGGCAATCGATATTCAGACAGTCTTAGTATATGTAGCGTCACACAAGAAAAGGAGCAACTTACGCCAATGTCGTGTAAAGGAATGAAACAGAACGATGAGATAAATAGATAAACATAGACTAAGACTGTCTGAATATCGAGTGGTGTAATAGGCGCTTCACATACGTACTTATTATAAAACAAAATCCTCTACCACATCTGTTCGCAATAAACTCAAAACTACTGAACGGGTTTTCATGAGGTTTTTATCGAATCAAATCAAATAATTTATTTGTAAAATACAGATACGTACTATGCGTTCCAAATAAGAATAGGAAAGTCAATAACCTCGATCTGTCAAATGTTCATTGAAAAGTACGGTTTGCAAAAAAAAACTTATTTGCGTATCAATAACGGTTTTTTTTCTTGCGTTGTATTACTGTGTATTAGTTAAATCTAGGAGAAGTAAAAAATATATTGTGTAAGTAAAAAAAAACTATTCTCCATTTGCCACTTCACACAGTGACGCCGATATGGGGCGACCGCCTGCTATTCCTCCTCGCTCCGGACCATGGCCTGTACCAAGGGACGACGAGAGATTGCTGTTGCCGATCGCCCCGAGGACACGGCGGTGCTCTGTCCAGGCTGGGCACACCTCCACCGCATGTCCGTGTCCTCCGGGCGGTCCACACAATGGTGGCACCCGGGCATTTCTTCCGCACGAATCCGGTGCAGGAACCTCCCGAACTTACCATGTCCGGTGAGGACCTGCGTCATGCGGAAGGTAAGAAGTGTTGTCTTTCCAGCCACTCCTCGAAGAGGAGACTTACCGCCACAATTATTACGTGCCCTTCTCAAAGACTATTGTATTACAAAACAAAAGAAACGAAATTCAAAGTAACTATTTCGATCATAAACCGATTTCACAAGAAAGGAGGCTCGAATAGGACGAAAATACTTGTAAAATTATGAACAAAATAACATTACATAAACGAACGCATAATATGAACGTTATGCACTAACTTAGTTGAATATGACGTAGTAAGGACATTGCTGTGTAATAGGGGCGAGCCCCCTTTTGGTCTATTTCTGCATTTCAATTGAGGGCTGCGTCTTAGGATTTTGTTCCAGACGTAAATCATATAACTTTGATATCCGTGACGCATTACTTTAACTGTCGCTCTTTCATATCGGTAGCTAATGGAAAAATCCAGATAGGCTGTATACCGAGGTCAAGTAAACACTTTTTTTATTGTTTATAAAATAAAAAATAAAAATCTTTCAATCTTTATAGTCTCAGGCATCGAAGGCCCATAGGGTGTAAGTATTACTAAAACAAAAAACTATGTTAGTAATAACTGTAGTACAACTTAGGCATACATAAGTACAAAAAAACAAAATAAAATAAAACAAAAAATAGTTTTAGACTCGCGTTTGACCACGATCTCACGTGATAGCAAGCGATAATGTGGGTTACGATGAAGCACTCTTTAGAAGTAACCTATTCACTCTTGACTTAAAGACCCCTAGGTTGTAGCTATCAGGCAACACAGACTCCGGTAGGGAATTCCACTCCTTAGCTGTACGTACAATAAATGTGTTCCCAAAACGTTTTTTGTACGCATGGGCGGGATTTTCGCCATGTACCTGTGATGCAACGCCGTAAGTTTAGTGGTCCAATGTTGGAACGGGTTTGGCCGAATCAAATTGTGCAATTCCAGTGCACATTCCCCGAAATGTAAACGATAGACAGCAAGCGATGCAAGAAATAAAAGAATTAAGACAATGAATTATTTTATTGTTATTATAGTTAGTATTTTTAAATGTAAATAACCTTTGAGATAAATAAATAATTCCTTCTGAAAAAAAAAGACAATGAAAGTCTCCATATGTATAAAAGGAGAAACTAACTGACTGACATATCAACGAAGAACCGAAACTACTGAGACTAGAAACGTAATATTTTGCAGAAGGCTTCCTTTTATGATATAGGTGAGCAGGGGTGAAATTCGTCTGAATGCAGATTTTTTTCTTCTTATATTCTTTATTGCACAAAATATTACAATTAATTAAAAATTGGACAGTTGATGTAAAAAGGCGAGCTTAACCTACAATTTTTTTTTTTAATTCTTTGGACTCATAATTCTGAAACCTAGCATAAATAGTAACCCAAGTAAAAACCGGCCAAGTGAGAGTCGGATTCGCGCACTGAGGGTTCCGTAAAAACTTACCTAAGCAAAGAGTTCAATTCCTGATTGGAGTCTCGAAGCTTTTTCCAAACAGCAATTTTTTTTGTGACGTTATAACAAATTTTCTGTTTTCAGATTTATCCTACACTTGTGATAAAAGAGCTTGCTTTATGCCAAATTTCTGGATTGTAGATATCCAATGAATTTTGATTCCCTTGTATTTTTGTATTTTTTATTATAGAACAGCAAAATCCTTAAAAGTATATTTTACAAGCAATTTGCTTGCAGGTCTAATATTACATGGCATTAGACATCTAGTCCTGCCACCAACTTTACTATGTATTCCATACTTTACTATATATACTATATACTGTTGTGCTGTCTCTGATACGCACAATGTAGCAACAAATTTGAAATACAATTATTAACATTCTGGACCTCACGGCTGCGTCAAATGTAGAGACCAAAGGCAACTGACGGAACATAGGTGTGGATTTAGTCAAGGAAAATCATCTAATGACATCCCTCGCTCTTAGGCGGAGAGGGAGATAGTGTCAGACTTTTACTGACTAAAAACTCACTCCTGTTCCTTCGTTGCCGTTCGTACCTCCACACCTTCACTGTATGCTCCACCATGTCCTCCGGGTGGTCCACACAATGTTGACACCCGGGCGTTTCTTACGCACGAATCCGATGGAGGAACGTCTCGAACTTGCCATGTCTGGTGAGGATCTGCGTCATGCGGAAGGCGAGGACGCTATGAGGTCTTTCCAGCCACGCCTCAAAGACGAGACTTACCACCATAATTATGGCGGGCCCAACCCTAGGGGTGTTCCCCTAGGGTTCTTTTTCAAGAAAACCTACAAGAATTGTATCGTATTTACAACCAGTATCAGGAAACGCAAACGCCCTAAAGACAGTTACAGCATATTTGAAAAAGGGGTAGGTTCAATCTATTTGCAGGCCAGACTTTTAATTCGAAATCTTGCGACTTTTTTTTCTGTGTTCACGAGACCATATCCAAGTGAATCGAATGTTACCGAACACGGTACGATCTTGAACGGCTTCCCATCTTTTCATGGCTTATTATTTTTATTTGGAAAAATTTCAAACTTTTTTTTTTCAAGCCTTTTCATTCGAGGTTTATGTAAGTGTTCAGAATTTTTTTCTTAGCCACGTGACGTCCAATCACATGCCCACAAAGTTATGGGAATGAAACCAAAAAAAGTTTGTTTTTACAACGGAAAAATTCAAATAGAATTTTGTCTGGGCGTACTTTGAAAGTTGAAAAGATTTACGTGGGCTTCTTATAGGAAAGTGCTAATTTCATCTTTTAAATTGAAAGATTTTGTTTCAACGGCTTTCTTATATAAAGTGGGGTCGACATTAGGTTTCTTTTGAGGAAAATCGCTTGACATTTAAATAAAATCTAGCTACATGATTTTTGTTTTTTTTTTTAAGATTGGTACTATTGTTATTCATTTTTGGGGTTCCGTTCCGCAAAAGGAAAAAACGGAACCCTTATAGGATCACTTTTTTCTCCGTCCGTCTGTCTGTCTGTTTGTCTGTTTGTCTGTCTGTCAAGACCCTTTATCTCGGGATCGCGTGGAGGTATCAAGTTGAAATTAAAACCATATACTCAAGTCTGCGGTCCCTTGAAGCTGTGAAAAAATTAAACTCCTGAGTTAACAAAAAAAAAATACGGTCATTTATGTCGCAAAAATCTTCGACTCTCTCGAGGAAATCAAAATTCATAGGGTACTTCCCGTTAACCCAGAATCCTAAAATTTGGTATAGCAAGGTCTTAGAGCACAGGTATAGAAAAAAATCGAAAAACTGTAAATTTGTAGTTAGGTACAAAAAAAAAAAAAATTGCGATTAGGAAAAATTTTCGTAACTTAATTCGGGAATTGAACTGTTTTTATAGATAAGTTTGTATGGAAACCTCAGTGCGCGAGTCCGACTCGCACTTGCCCGGTTTTTTAAAATATTAATGCTTGACTGCGATCCTATATTATATTAAGTTCCTAATGTAATTTGTATTTTTGGTGTACAATAAAGGATATATCTATCTATCTATCTATCTATCTATCTATCTACCTGATGGTAAGCAGTGATGCAATCGTTGATAGTAAGGTGCATTAGTTTATGTAGCCTATTCACTTTAGTCTTGAAGACACCTAAATTATAATCGGACGAGAAGGCCAGGAGTAGTAAGTAGCTCGTGGCTCAGTGACATCATTCACTTAAGTCGATCTCCAGGGTTAAGCTACGATTGTCTAGGTCGGTTTGTGGATGGATGACCATCTTAATACGTTCAGTGCGGAACGAGGTCTAATATGCCTCGTATGTGTCTGTCTTGTGACGCGGCTAAGAAAAACAGTGTTTTTGCCGAAATTCAATTTGGTTTAGTTTAATTTATTTTATATATCTAAGATGTCTTATTATATTTTATATTATTAACGGAAAGCCATTGTGTATTTAATTTAATACGGGGTCACTTTGACCTCGTACCTCACTGAAGAAGTACAATTTTATAGGTTCTTTTTTGTTTAGCTTAAAAAGCTTTTAGTTTCTTAAACGTTACGGGGTCTATGCCTTTACTGCTATAATGATAGTTTTCAAACGGGGTCTTAAACGCCCAGGAATGAAAATAGTGCAAAAAATAGTGACTTGACCGCCACAGTCATGTATACATGACGAAGCAAAATGTGTTCAGCACGCCAGATTAAATACTAATAAATCTTTTAAGGAAATATGGTTTTCTCTTATTTGCGTTTAAAGGATGAAATTGCTGATTTGCCCGTTTACACTGAGAATACGCTGTTGAGAATGTTCCCACTGCTGGGACTCAGGGCTCCTGTCTAAGAGAGGAAATGGGCTGTAATCCACCAAGCTGGCCCAGTTGGTGGATTTCAATGTCTTCGAATTTGACGTGGTAGTTAAAAGTATATAAGCTGTTGGTTCTGGCTGTCGTTTGTATATCTTTGATAGTCGTTTCGAATAGTCAGTAGTCATCTTGGTCAGGAGCACTGCGCTCGCACTGGGTGTCGGAGGGGTGATGAGACAATGTGACGTCGATCGACAACGCATTTTTATAGAAATTGTACTTCTATTCTGTAGGTGGTGGAGTCGTAACGCCACGACATGTCAGTCTGCAGGATTCTTAGCTTTCTTACAGTATCCTTAAACTTAGATTATGGGTTATTTGATCTCTATTATCTACGAAAACTTAATAAATGATATTTATTTTGCAAATAGGTTATAATAATAACACTTTTACACGTTATTTTTTTCTCAACTTATACTAGATTAGGCTGGTGTTTCCTAGCTGGCTACGCTGAGAATAAACACCGAAACCAACTCAGAGGTCGCCGTGTGATTTAAAACCAGTACAGAAAAAATGTAACAGTCAAACCATTTGAGAGCTTTGCAGAGTAGTGTCTGATATGGATGCGTCTTTCTTATGTAAGCATGTATTATTCTATACCTCTTTTATGTTATATTAAGTCGTACATTGGTTATCGATTAATAATATGGGTATTAGTTACCATTAAATAATACATAGTAGCTGCAAAACAATACTAAAACAATTTGAATTTAAAGAAAATGTTTGTAACGGCCGAGATCGCAATGATGGCAACATCCCCTCCCTATACCTACAAAAGGGCATGTCGCCATTATTGCGCGCTCAGTTTCTGTCCGACGTTTGTGGAGTTAACAACCTGTGATTTGCAAGTAAGTTAAATAATAAATTGAGGGTATTTGATGTTTGATAATATGTTGCTTCTATGTTAATAATTGTGAGTAAAACTATTAGAATATTAACTATAATTATTAATAAATGTGTAACGTATTGCTTATGAAATGTTATTTGTTCTTTAAAACTTGTTATTGATATTGGAAACATTAAAACCCACTTTATAATGGACTAGTCTTTTGATTTATCCTACACTTATCATTTCAATAACATTCTCAAGATATAATAAACGTGAGCTATACCAACTGTTGATATAATTTCTTTACATATAAAATTTATATACTCTAAGGTTTAGGGTTAGGTTAGGTTAGGTTAAAACAGTGACCATTAAAGCGCGAAGCCTCGGCAGCAGCCGCCGAGCGCCAGATCCCCTTCTAATTATGATTTATAATAAGCTTTTGTTCTTTAATATTAGACTAAATAAGTTTTATGTCTTTTGAGTGTTATATCTAAATATTTTATAATCAATATATGTTATGCTTATAAAAATTAGTTATTTGAAAATTATATCAATCGTTTATTATATTAACTGATCGTTTTAACAAATAAAATTATAGATTCAGTTGTTATATCTTGTAAATACCAGATATTTTGTAATTATACTGACGGATAAGCAATATATGTATTACTTACCCGTCTGAGGTAGTTTTTTGAGGTAAGAACCATTTTAATTTCAGTATTCGTGTAGCTACTAAGGAGCTCAAAGGTCAGATAAACAATATCATAGAAAAGACATTTGGGTAGGGCGTATAAAGAACAAACTGCCAGAAATGGAGTACTGCAGCCATATATGGGCTGGTGCTACAAAATGTCATCTAGCAGCTTTGGACTCAGCGGAAAGGCGTGCGAAGAGGCTACTTGGTGATCCAGATTTGGTTAAGACCAATCTACAAAGCCGGGAGCACTGGCTTCTAGCCAGCCTTTGTATTTTACGGAATGCATTTTGGAGAGTGTTCGCGGGAATTACATGATTTGATTCCGCCATGACCTTTCTGACCTTCGGACAACCCGACATACGGCGAGTGTCCACCTTTACATTGTTAATACCTCTATGGCCCGGACTAAGCGTTCCGCCTCGCTGTTTATACTGCGTACATCGAAGGACTGGAACGATTTGCCTGCTGCGGTCTTTATGTCCGATTATAATTTTGGTGTATTCAAGGCTAGAGTGAATGCGCAAGGCTCTTAATAAACTAGTGCAATTCGCCGTTAACGAATGCTACATCAGTTGGGATCGCAGTCAAGGAATAGTTTATCATCATCATTTCAGCCGAAAGACGTCCCCTGTTGGACATAGGCCTTCCCCGAAAGTCGCCACAACGACTGATCCAATGCTTCTCGCATTCACCGCACTCCCGCGCCTATAACCAGGTCGTCGGTCCACCTTGTGGAAAGCCTTCCAACGGTGCGTTTTTCGGAGCGCGGTCACCACTCTAGAACCTTTCGGCCTCATCAACCATCCGTTCTACGAGCAATGTGCCCTGCCCACTGCCACTTTAGTTTGGCGATTCTTCGGCCTATGTCGGCGGCCTTGGTTCTCCTGCGGATATCTTCATTCTATATGCGATCACGCAAGGAAACTCCGAGCATAGATAACCTTTCCCATTGCCCTTTGGGTGACTGTAAGCCTTCTGATGACCATGCCCATTGTAAGCGACTATGTTTCAGATGACATATGAATAGTTTATATCATAAAAAAAATACTGAAAAAAAAACCTGACTAGATCTCGTATCCGTAACATGTAGTGTGATACTTTAAAATCATACATAACACGGCTAAGTGTATAATCTATCATATTATCTGTTAGATTAACCTACATTACATCATTCAAGATAAGTTGTTGGTTAGATAGCACAATATGGCGTCAGTTACAACATTTATTCTTGTAACTTACATTTTTTCGTAAGAACTTATCTATCACATTATATGTGACAGTTAAGTTTGTAAAGTTATTAATGTCACCGTTAATTAGTTTTTTTTTTTTCGTTATGAACATCATCCAATGACATCCCCCGCTCTTGGGCTGGGCGAGAGGGTGTGTCAGACTTTTACTGACTAAAAACTCACTCCTGTTCCTTCTTTGCCTTTCATACCAGAATCGAGTCTTCCTTTCTTTCCTATTACTGACCGTTAATTAGTATGACTTGCTTACTTAAGTTCCTGTGTCCCCTAGATGGGGCAGAGGGCGTCTACAGTACGCCGCCATCCCATTCTCTCTTGAGCTTCAAGCTTCATTTCGTTTTCAGGTCTTCCCTATGTTCTTCTCCTCTACGATGTCCTTTCATCACCAGGTCTGCTTAGGGCGACCACGTTTAGGCTTTCCTTGAGGATTCCAGTCTAGGGTTTGCCTTGGTATATATTCAGGTTCCCTTCGGAGCAGGTGGTTGATCCAGTTCCACTTGCGGCGTTTGGTCTGTTGGCCGATCGGGGTTTCACCGCAGCGTTCCTACAGATTTGTATTGAAGATTTTCTCGGGCCAGTAAATACAGAGAATACGACGAAGACAGCAGTTGCTAACGAGCTGGAGTTGTTGCGAGATGTCCTTTATGAGCTTCCACGTGTCACACCCAATAATTCATTAATTAGTTTAACTGTATAATTAATTTGGTGTGAACTGCTCAGTTACTCATATGATCATGTACACGAGTGTCGAGAGCGTGGGATCCTTTTTAGGGTTCCGTACCCTAAGGGACGCCGCACACGGGCCACCGGCCACCACCACAAAATGCCGCCACTGGCATATTGCCTATAGTTCTATATACGTTATATAGTTCATACGTAAGAGAACCCCTTCCTTGCTGCGCAGAGTGCGGGGCAGCACTAATAGCATCCTGAAGGTAGTCGCTGACAAAGTCGACTCAAAAGTAATGCAGGCTTTTATGCGGGTTCTAGTTAGACAGTGTGAAATGTATAACTGAGCCTGCATATTAAGCAACATATTTAATATTTTCATTGATAGTACTAACATAGGTTTTTAAGTAATTTGTAACTACTAACTAAATATGGATATTTGTCCGAAATAAACGTTATTATTATTATTATTATTATATGGATTCGCCGCACATGGTTGATGCCGGTGATCGCCACACGTTACAAATCGCCGCTGCTCGATTCTTGTGTCCTGCACTGGCTACTAAACGCCGTCACACGCTATTGGTGCATTTAAACCTTCTTCTTTAGAGTCCATTACGAATATTATGATACTGCACGTATGGGTTAAAATAGTAGCAGCCACCGGCCATAAGTGGCTGTCGCGCGCTTCAGCATCCTTTGTTGCCGTTTCTAGCTTCTCGTGACAGCGTTTGTGGCTGTGGCATGTGGCCCGTGTGCGGTGACACTAACTCTAAGGCTCCGCTGTCTACCCATCCGTCCGTCTGTCAGCGGGGCTGTAACCGTAGGACATAACGAGTTGTTTTCTTAGAATATGTATTTCCATTGCCGCTACAACAACAAAATATAATAAAGTTAAAAATTAAAGGGAGAGAACCCCTTTAATTTAAAAGAGATGTGTTTTTTTATCAAGTTTTTAGCTGATGATTTCCAAAATATTAAAAAAACATGCCTTCTCTTATCCCTTATTTAAGGGGAATTCCTTGAAAGTTAATGTTGTCATGTATTTCGGCTATGACAAAGTTTGTGTTGACCTACATACTGTAACGATATACAGATAAAGTGGTTTAGAAAAAGACTGTTATCTATCGTCCTAGTTTTATTATCAAAGAAATGGTAATTACTTTATTCATAACATGATTTAAACGAGTGTCCATGGAGTTTCTTGCACATACTTCTCCAGAGAGATTTACGTTTTGGAATGTGCAATTAGCTTCATTTTTCTGACTGCCCTAAAGTGCATGTAAACAGTTTATTTGAAAGAGATTGAGTGGTTTATAAATGACTAGAGTCTGCAAGCGACTTCGCCCGCGTAAAATAAGATTTTTCCATACAAACTTCCAACCCCATATTACCCCCTTAGGGGTAGAGTTTTGTAAAATCCGTTCTTAGCGGATGTCTACACCCTATAAGGAACCTATCTGCCAAATCTTAAGTTTGTAAATGTTATAGTTTTTGAGATTTCGTGATTAATCGGTGGATTATTTCGTTTATATATATATATATATATATATATATATAGATTATGACTAAATTGCTTGATTGTAGGAATTTGGACAAGTAGAGTTGAAGGGAGCGCATCTAGCAGAGAGCACAGCAGTGCATAGTGGCTTAGCGAGGAATCGTTCTTCTATACCTCTACATATTATAAAGGACATAATGTAATATTCCTCATACGCATTACATGTACGTAATCTCCACACACATTTCTTGCACGTATTTCCCACACGGATTCCTTGCGTGCAGGTCCCATTTTTTTTTTTTATGTGGGAAAATCATCTTATGACAAATCCCGTCTTGGGCGGAGCGGGAGATAGTGTCAGACTTTTACTGACTAAAAACCCACTCCTATTCCTTCGTTGCCTTCGTCCCAGGGTCTGGGTTTCTTCGACTTCGACCCTGCTGGGCCCCTACGATTTGCTGACATCGCTCTGAGGCGCGCGTGGAACAATACGCGCCGTCGACGACTTGGGCTTGGTCCGGGCGGTTACCGTATATTCATATATTCCTTGCACGCATCCCCCACATGCGTTCTTGCATGTATTCCGTGCACGCATCCCCCACATGCATTCTTGCATATATTCCTTGCACACATCCCCCACATGCATTTCTTGAATGCATCCCTTGATTCTGATTGAAATCCCCTCGCACACTTTTCTAGAACGTCGTGTAATTAACGAATATTTATACAATACTAGCTTTTGCCAGCGGCTTCGCCCGCATGAATACCTATAGGTTTCACCATACAGGCTTTAGACGCCCGTTTCACCCCGTTAGGGGCTGAATATTGGAAAATCCTTTCTTAGTGCTCGCCTACGTCATAAAAGGAAGCCATGTGCAAAATTTCACGTTTCTAGTCCCAGTAGTTTTGGCTGTGCGTTGGTATGTCAGTCAGTCAGTTTCTTCTTTTATATATATAGATTAATACTAGGAAGAATTAGGAAAAATTCTCCTTACTTTTATATGTCATCACTCCTGGTTTCTATTTTAACTTACCGCAGTCTTCTTCACTGAAATAATGGGTATTATTATTTATGCTTGACGGTGTAAAGCCGCAAGACTTTGGGAAAACTTATCATCTCTATGAATAAGTTTTTTAGTGACGCTCTTTGTCAAGCCCCTCCATATTTAGACATGTTCGTCTCGAAAAGGCAATTGTACATGTCATGTCATTTTAATTCGCAATTTATTTATTTATAATTTCATAAGTATCACGTCATAGGAGTGGTAAAATTGACCCCTTTTTGTGGTATTTATTTGAAACGTCATCGTGACATTTATTCCTATCGTATCGGATGATGTTGGGTCTTGACGTCATCGGTAAAACTCAGGTGATTAGTGTTTATTTTCAATATTAGCTGTTAATTAAGTTAATTAAAATGAAGACTTTCCATTATTTTTTTCTGGTAATTAGTATCTTCCTTCAATATTAATGGATTCTTAAAGTACTTTCTTTTTCAACTCACTTTACTATTATTATTATTATTTTTATTGTGCTTTTGGGTATGTATAATAATTACTGGTCTACACCGTCCTCACATACGTATTAATATTGTAATACCTCAAGGAAAAAACGGAACGCTTATAGGACCACTTTGTTATCCGTTTGTCGGTCTGTCTGTACTTCAAGACCCTTTATCTCGGGAACGCGTGGAGGTATCGAGTTGAAAATAAAACCAGATACTCAGGTCTGCGTTCCTTGGAAGCTGTGAAAAATTCAAACTTCTAAAGTATGGACCAGACGGTTGCAATCCAGAATTCCAACAGGGGTGACCTTCCAAGGGTCTGCTTCTGAAAGGAAGATTCGGTCCTGGTATGAAAGGCAACGAAGGCACAGGAGTGGGTTTTTAGGCAGTAAAAGTCTGACACACCCTCTCGCTTCGCCCAAGAGCGAGGAATGTCACTGGATGATTTTCCCAGTGAAAAAAAAAACAGGGGTGACCTTGCTAGTTTCAATCCGTGCAGACAGCAGTTGTAATCCATGACCTTCAACGCCCTTGGTTGAGGGGCGCGTTTTCCCAACCACAGTGACTAATTTGCGAACGTGTTGGCGCGTGGATTAAATCCGTGTAGCCGCAACACAGTCCAAACAGACAAACCAAGTTCCAACCAAGGTGACCTTTGTTGGAACGCTGGATTGCAACCGTCTGTTTCACCTTTAAATTAACGAAAAAAAAAGTGATACGACCGTTTATGTCGCAAAAAACGTATTTTTCGACACTCTCAAGGGAATCAAAATTAATAGGGCAAGTGCCCCGTTGATTGAAATTTGGCATAAAGTAAAGTATTATAACACAGGTATAGGAATAAATCTGAAAACAGTAAAATTTTTACGTCCCAAATAAAATAATACCTACTTTTTTTGCGATTCGGAAAACATCTTCGAGACTCCATTCGGGAATTAAAATATTTATATAGGTAAGTTTGTACGGAGCTCTCAGTGCGTGAGTCTGACTCGCACTTGCCCAGTTTTTTTTTTTTAACTGTTACAATGTAGTTTCTTTCCGTTGGTTAGTTCTCCATAGAAAAGGACCAATTGGAACCGTGCCCTAGCTACTGACGTTTTATAAGTGCCTCGTAAGGCTTTGTGAAAAAAAAAAAAATTTTTTTTGAAGTATTTAAGCATAAAATGAAAATAGTATAAAAGCAAACTCCACCGATTCCGTCTGTCTGTTTGTTCGCGATAAACTCAAAAACTGAACGCATTTTCACGTGGTTTTTATCAATAGACGGGGTGTTTCATGAGGAAGGTTAAGTAGAGAAAAACAGAGAGTTTCAGATTTTTTTTACGTTGTAGATACACAATAAAGGAATTATTGAACTGATTCAATTGATGAAAATACGATAACTCTTTTTCTGTTTTGTATTTATTTATTTAAAACTTTTGGAACCTTTTGGCACTCCAGGGCCTCGGGGATTTTTCTGAAGGAAACCCGTGGTCTTAAAACGCAAAGGACAACTGAAGGACACAGCTGTGGTTTTAGTCAGTAAAAGTCTGACACGCCCTCGCGCCCCACCCTGAGCGGGAAAAGTCATTGAACGGTTTCCCAACTTAAAAAAAAGACATTTGTAGTCCACACTACCACTTCACACTCTTTACTTCTTGATACTGGATACTATTAATAATTTTGTGTTGTTTATTCATTTAATAAATTAAATTAATAATAGGGGTTAAAGTATGAAATTGCCGATTTATTGTAATAGGTACTTCGAATTGACATAGAACTTTCATGGTTTGAGATTTTTGAGTGAAACTTTTTTCACATGGTACCTATGAAGTTCTTCTTTAAAAAAAAAAAACAACCGAATTGATGACCTCCTCCTTTTTTGAAAGTCGGTTAAAAAATGTGCAACATTCGATTATCGACTTTCAGTAGTTTATTTTATTCAGCTTAGACAAGAAAGATGGATACTTCGAAAATTCTAGTGATTATTGAATACGAGTTCCGACGCGGAATTAACGCGGCAGAAACAGCTCGCAATATCAATGTTGTGTTTAGAGATGGGACTGCTAATGAACGCACTGTGCGATTTTGGTTTAATCGCTTTCGTGATGGAAACTTTGATTTGAAGAACGAACCACGTAGAAGACCGCCCACACAGGTAAATAACAATGAATTGAAAGAGATGGTGGAAGCCGATCGGAGCCAAACTACCCAGGAATTAGCGGCATAGTTTAACGTTACATTACCAACAATATTGCGTCAAAACAATTTAAAAAATATGTAAAATGGGTGCCTCATGATTTGACTGATCTGCAGTAAAAGAAACGCGTGTTGAAACTTATGTGTTGCCTTCTTGAATCCATACAGAAATGAAGGAATATTGGATCGAATTGTGACGTGATGAAAAGTGGATTCTTTACGATAACCGTAAGCAAAAAATGCAATGGCTGAGGTCAAACGCCGCAACATTGTCCTAAAGCAAAGCTTACCAATAAAAAGGTATTGGTAACTGTTCGGTGGTCTGAGCATGGTGTTATTCACTATAGCTTTCTCCGATCTGGTCAAGCAATAACGGCAGATGTCTACTGTGCCGAACTTCGAACAATGATAGCAAAACTCTCAACTCCCGAAAAATAAATTACTTACGTCATATATTATATAGCCCAACGTTTTCCTATGTCGTAACCACAGAACAAGTTACATAACAAAATAAAACCTGTCCACCATAATAAACTATAAAAATAACGCAAAACATGTACCTCAAACCATTTCACAGTACATTGCTTTATAAGGACGAGAATTAGACAGAATATTGTATCAAAAACCGTCAATGGACGCAAAAGTTTGACTAGATCAGAATTTACGAATGATGAAAATGTGATATTAGTAAGAAAAATTGTATAATAACCACAGAATCGGTTTACAAATCACGTGTTTTCATACACGTGTCCGAAATCACGTTGTGCTGATGATATTGTTACGGCTATGACAATGTTAATAATATGAGTCTTGTTTTAACATTGTTTTGTACACAAAAGTCTGGTTTGTGCCCTAATAATGGAGAGTAAATTAATTTACTACTGCCGCACGTGAATTTATTTGTCCCTTAAAACGCGTGATTTGGGTGTCTGTCTGTCTGGAACGTGTCTGTGTGTATGTAGATGCTGCCTCTTTGTAAGATAATGCACAGAATTCTATTTCATTCGAGCATTTTCGGGGCTACTACTTAAATAATAATAATAATCTTTTTATTTCAGAATTAATGTCCATAATAAATTATACAATTTTGTTACTCTCATAGTAACATAATGTTAGTAAACAGAGCAGTGGTGGCCGAGTGGTAACGGCCCCGACTTACGAGTTGTAGGTCGCGGGTTCAAACCCAGCCTGGCGCATTACTTTGTGTAATTAATTTCATCACCACTGCTCTCAAAACGGTGAAGGAAAACATCGTGAGAAACTAGAACCAAAAATTTGAAGCCATGTGACATTTACCAATCCACACTGGACCCGCGTGGTGGATTACGCCCATTCTTTAGAGAGAGGAGGCCTGAATCCCAGCAGTGGGAACATTATAAGATCGACTATGCTATGCTAGTAAACAAATAAAAAACCCAGATCACGCTTGCACGCTTGCCTAGAAGTAACCTATTCACGCAGACCCTTACCATACCCTTCTGATAGCTACAAACTATCAGAAAACACAGACTCCGGCACTAAATTCCACTCTTTAGCTGTACGCACAATGAATGTATTCCCAAGATGCTGGGTGGGATGTCCACTACATACAGGTGACGCAAAGCAGTACGTCTAGTGGTCCAATGATCTCTTTCAGATATCTATTATTTATTTATTGACCACATCTACCACAGTGTGACGAGGTGGGAATGCTCTTTGAAAGATTAATTGCAGGCCGCCTCGTCGTGCAGCTGGTAGGGATGGTGCCGGATCTTGAGGACAGAAAGTTCGGCTTCCGCAGGGGGCGTTCCACAGAGGACATCATGCGCGTGCCAGGTAGCGTGGGATGCGGTTTCCCGGGGTGGTGTCGTGTTGGTGGTGCCTTTAGACTTCTCCAACGCCTTCAATACCCTGCCCTGGAGTTGCATTAGGGAGGCGCTCCAGTATCACCGCCGACCTACCTCCTTCGTGTGATGGAGGCCTATTTGACAGACAGGTTCATCAACAACCCCGGTCATTCGACAAAGTGGAAATGGCTAGAGATGCCCTTGTGGAACTTCGGGTACGACCACGTGCTGCGCGACGACCTGCCCAGCGGGGTCAATGAGGTCTGATATGCTGAAGATTCGCTGGTCTTGGTGCAGGAGGAGTCACACTAGGCAGCGGCCGTACTAGTGGAGCGCGGGATTGCGACAGTCGTGGAGAGGATCTAGCAGTTAGAACTTGAGGTGGCACTGCACATGTCCGATACCATATACTTTCATGGCCGTCAGAATGCGCCACCACCGGGTTTCCAAATAACATTAGGAGGGGTTCACATCAGCGTCGGTCGACGATGAAGTACCTGGAACTCCTTGCTCATCGTCCTCAAGCCGGTGCCAATGGAGGTAAAACCGTAAATCTTCACAAAAACTAAATTCACATAACATAAACACCGGTGAAGTTTTCGCAAAAACCTGATTTCAAATATTACATAAGGACACTACAATTATAATGTCCATACAAGGTCATAGTTTTTTTAGTCGTCATATATAATTCAGCTAGTCACGTGTCTTTAGTTTATAGAAACTCGTAAACAACCACTGCAACGAGTGAAAAAAAGATAGACAAAAAATGTGTTGTTTTGATACGATACGACTTAGACATAGTTAATAACAGTCGATCAGGAATAAAACGTTATGTCAAATGCTTGTTATGTCAAGAACATTACTAGACTCTTAAGTAATTTTATAAATGAAATTAACATAAGCATATTCGGCCTAATAATGTTCTCATTACAGCCCCCCTAGCCAAGTTACGACCGTTTCGTCAGCGTCGAGCGCCTCGAGTAGGCCACGCCTCCGATTACTTTGTTCTGACGTCATCTCAACGCTCAGTCACGTGGTCAGAACAAAAAAAACGGAGGCGTGGCCTAATCAAGGCGTTCGAAGCTAACGAAAATGTTATAACTTTGCTAGAGGGGGCTGGGACAGGCCTCTTCTCTGGAAGAGAGAATCGGCTCTAATCGACCACGCGGACCCAGTGCGGATTGGTAGATGTTACATATCTTAGAATTTGATTCTAGGACATGTCGTTTCCGTTTTGATAGCCGTGGAGGTCTATTTACATACTTATAAAATACTTAACTAATTATAGATAGTAGGTACCTGCACCTAAAACAACTAATAAATAAGTTGATAGATGTACAAATGTAACATAATAAACGCACATCCATATCAGCTGCCGAAACGATTCTAGTAATTTTAAAATAGGTAATTTTTTGTTCTGCTCGCTTCATTTGCATGACACTGCAATGTTGCCCAGTGTCTCGCAACTTGCCCCCCATTTTACAATTATTCTACACGGGACATGTTTTTGGACCATTTCGCAGCGTAGCACGTCAAATTGTTGGACATTTTGCCCCTTATACATCAGAGGCTTTGAAAGAGCTGAGCTGAGCATTCTTGAAATTTATACACGTGTGCTAACAAAATGACATAACACAATCTCAAATTCCTTTACACTGCATTGCAAATCAATTAAATCGCCACAAAATTACAACATTCCATCTCGAATTACCTCAGAAAGTGTAATGTAATAAGTATTTAACGAATTACACATAAGTGGATTAAGATACACGTGAAGCAGTGGTGTGGTGAACTAGTGACCTTGGCCGCCAGTGTATCACGTTCTCACATACTTCTGTCCCTGCAACTATGTTACACTAGTGTGCAATGGAATGGCACGTTTTTATTTGAAATTGGAATTGATAACAGTGTTATGTCGAAGTTAGGTTGGCTGTATTGTTTTTTTTTTAAGGTTTTTTTAAGGTGTTGGTAACACTGAAATGTTTTATGTTGCGTATGATTATAAGAACGGATATTAGATGTAATAGTTTCAGCATCGATATAGGAAAAAGTCACAATATAAATTTCTATATATTTTTTATGGTTATAAAACATCAATTTCCGGTTTATATTGTTTTATGTAGAAACATATAAAGGTCAATGAATTTACGTTTTCTCCAATATAGTCAGCTTTCAATTTAAGTCAAACGTGTGCTTCACCGTGTTCTCCGGGTGGTTTGCACAATGGTGACACCCGGGCGTTTCTTCCGCCTGAATCAGGTGCAGAAACCTCGCGAACTTACCATGTCCGGTGAGGACCTACGGCATGCGGAAGGTGAGGACCGTGGCACCTCTCCAGCTACTGCTCAAAGAGACCTCATCGCCGTGATTATGGCGTGTCCAGAAACGAACCCTCTGCGGGGTTGTTCGAAAGACTTACTGTGGTTCTGGATCGCAAAAAGGCCAACTGAAGGAACACAGATGGGTTTCAGTCGTAGAAGTCTGATTTTTTTCACAGCTTCAAGGGATCGCAGACTCGAGTCTCTCATACCTCAACTCATACCAAAAATAAATCTTTTTAGGGTTCCGTACCTCAAAAGGAAATAAAACGGAACCCTTATAGGATCACTTTGTTGTGTGTCTGTCTGTCTGTCTGTCAAGCCCCTTTACCTTGAGAACTCGTGGATGTATCGAGTTCAAATTAAAACCATATACCAAGTATAAAATATTGAACAAAAAATAAGCACAGGAAAATTTTGAACAAAATACACATAAATGTTTGGAAAATTCACTCACGTTCCTTTGAAAATACATAAGAAGATAACGCATGTATTGACTACACGTTTTTCCACACGTATGAATACAATTGGTTACATAAAGCGACATACACGGTACACTGGAGTGCAAAATAATAATACAGTCCAATTATTTCAATGTTTTATGTAATCTAGTTTTCTATTTTCCGGGTCGTGACCTGATCGTATCTTAGTTTCTGTTAAATATGTTTAGGGTTAAGGTCTAGACAATTGATTGTCATTGTAAGAGAAATGTAGGTATTTTCTAATCTGGGTTTGAGGATGGCGGGTAATGGGTACCTTGCTGTCCGTTAGAGGCCCAGGTCCAAAGAGCTGTCAGCAAAACTGACGGGGCCTCTGGGGCTGATTTTAACATTGTCTTTCCTTTTTTTGTGACATTGTTCTTGCTGTGTTTTAGGTTACTTCCTATTACGACTCACCTTTTTTTTTAATATTATTATTTTTATTGTGCTGTTGGTTACAATATCGATTGGTCTACACTGTTTTTACATAATGTCTATTAATACTGTAATATGAAAATATTGTAAACAATCACTTTTTTAAAAAAGGAACCATGGAGTTTCTTGCCGGTTCTTCTCCATAGGAAACGACCAATTTGGAACCGTGCACTAGCTTCTGACGTTTTATAAGTGCCCATGTAGGCCTATGTGAAATAAAAACTTTTGACTTGACTTTGACTTTGTGTTTTTTTTTTATTTATTAAACCACACACAGCCACCTTGACTTCGTAAGGTTTGTATCATTGTGTACATCTCAATTATTGATAGGTTTAATCTATAAATATAAAACCGAAATACCACTCAATGATTAATCACGAAATCTCAGAAACTATAACACCTACAAACTTAAAATTTGCCAGGTAGGTTCCTTATAGGGTGTAGAACGGATTTTATGAAACTGCACCCCTAAGGGGGTAAAACGGGGTTCCAAAATTTGTATGGAAAAAGTTACTTTCACGCGGGCAATGCCGCTGGCAGAAGCTTGTTATACATAACCTCTTTTTGTAATGAGAATACTGTAATCTCCGCGGATTCATAGATTTTAATTTTTATCTATATTTGGGTACTATGGGTAAATTAAAACAACGGGAATTTAAGTAGAGTAGCCATGGAGTTTCTTGCCGCGCTTCTGACTTTTTATAAGTGCTGACATAAAAACTATTTTGAGCTCGAGTTTGAGCTTTGATACCTTGGCGGGTTTTCGTCAGTTAAAGTCAAACACGCCCTCTCGCTTCATCCAAAGCGGGAGAAGTCATTAGATGAATTTCCACCAAAAAAAGCCAATTAAACTTTCGTATGCCGTAATTAAAGACACAATTAAAAAGCGATTGTGTCTCGCGTGGATCCACGTCTAAAACACACGAAAGGTTAATATTATATTATACTAAAAAACAAACAAACATCTTAATGAGATATTATTAGTCATCAGAGCTGTAATTAGTTTAACTAAGTATTATTTCTAATTATGCACGTTAAGTAATAGGTACTAATTAATTGGAATCAATTTTGATAAAGACTGGCTTGAGAGTTGAGGGTCGATAATTAATTTGTGGAGAACTATCTACGGTAAGTGGTTATGTTATGTATGAGTATGGTTTCCGCACTTAATCCTATTATGTAGACCATTGGACGTGGGCCATAACCTTAGGTGGGCTTATTCCAACCAGCCCACCTCTCTCCAAAAACAGATAAGGCCTCTCAGGTTTTTCAGGGCATCACTGAGTTCGGGGATCCTAAGGTTCGTGTGCGTATTTCAGTGACACCTGTGGCTGTGCGATCTAGGTCTCAGTAAGTGGTATCTAGTGGTACCTAAATGTCACAGTTGCAAGGCATGTGGAGGGATGGGTACGCCATAATTATGGCAGTAAGTCCCCTCTTTGAGGAGTGGCTGGAAAGACAACACGGCGTCCTTACCTTTCGCATGACGCAGGTCCTCACCGGACATGGTAAGTTAGCGAGGTTCCTACATCGGATTCGTGCGGAAGAAACGCCCGGGTGTAAGAAACACAATGGTGGCAACCATTGTGTGGACTGTCCGAAGGATACGGTGGAATGTAAACGGGATGACTCAAAATTAAATTTAGTTTATTTATTTTATTATTTATTATAAATTTAATTTATTGCAATGCACCGTTGACGCGGAGAACATACGGTACAGATGTGCCCTGCCTGAGCAGAGCACCGCCGTGTCTTCGTGGGGGTGATCAGCGGCAGCGATCTCTTACGCCGGGCCTTGCTACAGGCCATGGTCCGGCGCGAGGAGTAGTGACAGGTAGTCGCCTCCTTTTGCAAAGCAGTAATGCTTGCAAATGAGGAGGCCGCACGTACATGCGCGAGGCAATGGCCCTCGCGCCCCAGCTGCCGGGATTCCGATGCCGATTTCCGGCCACTGTAGGCGCGGGCTTGCGGACGGCGAGCAATTAGTAGCTTGCCGTCCGACCGTTCTGATGAGGGCGATTGTGAGCGACCATGTTGCAATGTCAACACTAACAACACGCACTGGTCATGGACTTTCGTCTTGAGACACTGTGGTATGTTCGACATTTGACTACAAGATACCGCGCAGCTTCCCGAACGCTGCCCAGCCTGTCGGATTCAACGACTACCCATGCACCAAGTTTCATCATAATCTGTTAAGCCACCCACCATCAACCACCATCCAATATAATAAAATATTATTCTTATTCCATAGTTTCTCAATGAAAATACTAATATTAACTACAATTAATAGATAATTATATTATTCTTAACTAATTGGTAGGTATTTAAAGAATGCAAGTTGAGCATGTAATACTATATGCATTGCTACACGCGTGTCTACGTCACAATAACTGTACATTGTTATTACTACCGTTAGACTTGGCTTAGTTTATTTTTTTGTTGTAAGAGTTGAGTAACTTTAGTAGTAACTAATACAATATATCGAAGGCGAAGTACCAATAACTTATAACTGTCGAAGTTAAAAATTTTCTGTCTTAAAAACGTTAGGAGGTAATTTAAACTATAAATTGACATTTTGGTTTAGTTAGGAGGTGTTTGCATAATTTAATTCGGTGCACAATTTATTTGCAGACGTTTGAGTGGGTATATGTTACCGGAAAATTGCGTAGGCACGTCATAATCATGGCGGTAAGTCTCCTCTTTGAGGAGTGTCTGGAAAGAAGTCATGGCGTCCTCACCTTCCGCATGACGCTGGTCCTCACTGGACATGGTCAGTTCAGGAGGTGACTGCACCAAATTCGTATGGAAGAACCGCTCGGGGCTCACACTTGTGCGGACCGCCCGGAAGAAATAGTGGAGCATACGGTGGAGATGTACACCGTTTGGGTAGAGCAGGCCATGGTCCGACGCGAGGAGGAATGGCAGGCGGTCAACTCCTTCTGCAAAGCAGTAATGCTGGCAAAAGAGGCGGCAAAAAAACATAAGAAATAATAATATTTATTTTACTTTTTTATAACACATTTTTACTCAAACAAATTATTTCAACTAAATGTGTAAGAGGCATCGATTTATATTTCGTTCAGGATCAGTTAGTTTTACATAATTATGATGTAATACTCGATAAAGCAAATCGATTATTACACAAAAGATAGCGATATAAATTATCAAACAGTTATTAAATAATCGGTAAATGTTTGAATTAGATTAGGGTTAAACACAGTCAGTGGCTATCAGAAGGCTTAAAGTCACTCAAAGGGCAATGGAAAGGGCTATGCTCGGAGTTTCCTTGCGTGATCACGTCAGAAATAAAAATATCCGCAAGAGAACCAAGGTTACAGACATAGCCCGAAGAATCACCAAACTTAAGTGGCAGTAGGCAGGGCACATTGCTCGCAGAACAGATGGTCGCTGGGGACGAAAGGTTCTGGAATGGCGAAGACGCAGCGTTGGAAGGCCTCCCACAAGGTGGACCGATGACCTGGTGAGGGTCGCGGGAATCCGATGGATGCGAGACGCACAGGACCGGTCATTATGGCGACATTTGGAGGAGGCCTATGTCGAACAGAAGACGTCTTTCGGCTGAAATGATGATGGTGATGACAGTCAGTGATAGAACTCCTTTTTTGTTTGCGTTTTAGCAGTTTTTATAATGTCCCTGCAATTGGATGCGAAGCGACCAGACGAAAACGCGGAGATAACGCGTTATCATACAAAAATACTAAAACTATTATACATCTTATACAAAAACTAACTTCTACCAGCGGCTTCGCCCGTGTGAAAATAGTTTTCCTTGTTTCATTCTCTCTTAGTGTTCGCCTACGTCATCAAAGGAAACCTTGTGCAAATTTTCACGCTCCTAGTCCCAGTAGTTTCGGCTGTGCGTTGATATGTGAGTCAGTCTATTTCTCCTTATACAACATTAGTTTCAGTATATGTGATGGATGGAGAGGGAGAGGGAGACCAAAGAAAAGATGGATGGATTGTGTGAGAAGTGATATGAAAGAAAAGGGAGTTAGTGATAGCCTGACGAGTGACAGAACAGAATGGAAGAAAAAAACGTATTGCGCCGACCCCAAATAAAACGGGACAAGGGCAGGAAGATGATGATATATGCGAAACCCGAAACACGTGTCTAGTGTTTCTATGTAAAGAATCTATGTACAAAATTTCATAACTTTTTCATGAAAAATTACAAAGTTATAAGCTTGTTATGTCTGCTAAAATACATAGTCACCGGACCATCCAGGAGACTGAGAGGTGGTTTTGCACTTGCACCCAGCTGTTTGCTGGCGCTTAATACCCGCTATGATCTGCCGTGACCTGTGTTGTACTTAGTGTCGGTGATGTCCAACTTGTGCCCTTTTTAAATATTTTTGGTAACATGGTGTAAAAACTATTGGACTCCCTTCAGTTACTGATTCTGAACAAACTATATTCAGGTTTCGCAATACTAAAAATAATGTTGTATTATATACTAGATTCTGCCAGCAGCTTCGTCCGCGTACACGTAGTTTCTCCATACTAACCTTGGAACCCCGTTTCATGCCCTTAGAGAGTGAATTTTAGAAAATCCTCTCTGGGGAGCACTATCGCTTACATTTTTTTATTATTGATAGGCTCGCGTTTGACTACTATCTCACCTGATGGTAAGCGATGATGTGGCCGACGATTGAGCACGCTTGCCTAGAAGTAACCTAGTCACTCTTGACTCAAAGACCTAGGTTGTAGCTATCAGGAAACACAGACTCCGATCATAGAGAGAGATCATAAAGGGAAGCCTGTTACAAAATTTCATGTTAGGTACTAGTTCCAGTAGTCTCGGCTGTCAGTCAGTCAGTTTCTCCTTTTATATATATAGATAAATTATGAAAAGGCATGTGATCGGAACTGTAACATGAATAAAATATACGATTCAATATTACGGCAAAAACTTTTTTTTTAGGTGGGTAAATAATCTGACAATGACATCCCTCGATCTTGGGCGGTGTATCCGGGCGTGTCAGACTTTTACTGGTCTGAGGGTATCGTGTCTGTGAGCGGTGTCTATGTGTGCGTTGTTCGAGCGCGCTTTGTATGTAGATTGACTTCTATACATTAGTGTTCTGTGGTTTTAGTCTGTGAAAGTTATCCACACTCTACCCACAGCGGAAGCAGGTTACTTGATGATCTCCCACCTCTAAAACAATCATAGTCAGGTATCAATTGAATAATCATAATATTATCTGTTAAATAATTGAGATAAAAGTTATCTTGATCGTGACATAATAAGTTTCGCTTGTAATAATATAGCACGTATTATATTTACTTGTAACTGGAATGCTCAGATGCATCTGCTGTGTCTGCATTTATTGTAAAGACGTGGGTGCGTGTTTAGTTAGGCTAAAGATAAGTTTGTATTGGAATGTTCGATAGAGTTACAGTGCTCCTAGAACGCAAAGGGCAACTGAAGGAAAATAGGTGGGTTTTAGTCAGTAAATTCTGACACTCTCAGAACGGGAGTTATTAGATGATTTACAACCTCAATAAAAAAAATGTTTGTTCGAATTTACCAGTCAGTAACCACAATGTCTCAAGACGAAAGTCTATGTGATGTCACCAGTGCGTGTTGCCAGTGATGACATATGGCTCTGAAACGTGATGGCCTGATCAGAAGGCTTAAAGTCACACAACGGGAGTGGAGTTTCTTAGCGAGATCGCATCTGAAATGAAGATATCCGCTGGAGAACCAAAGTTACCGACATAGTCCGAAGAATCGCCAAATTGAAGTGGCAGTGGGCTGGGCACATTGCTCGCAGAACAGATGGTCGATGGGGCGGAAAGGTTCTAGAGTAGCAACTACGTACCGGGAGACGCAGCGTAGGAAGTCCTTCTACAAGGTGGACCGATGAAATGGTGAGGGTCGCGGGGTCTGATGGATGCGAGACGTACAGTACCGGTCGTTATGGCGATACTTGGGGGAGACCTATATCCAACAGTGGATGTCTTTCGGCTGAAATGATGATGATGATGATTTAGTCGCATAAAGTGTAACGCGGTATCCAACGTGGCGATTCAACACGAACGAGATCGTGAAGCGAAGCGGTGCGTTTGAAACACACTATTAATATTCTATTGCGGTGGCCTACGTGACCAACCTCTCCAACGTGGGTGTGGTGCGGCGACGAGCAAAGCGAAGCGGTAGAGACAAATTACAAATCAAAAATCAAACAATTTGAGTTCGAAAAACCTGTTGTTACATCATAACAACAGCTAGCAACACATATATTATGTAAACCCCTAAATCCTAAGTAATGACCTTGTTTTCATACCTTTAAACAAAAACATACAAAATCCTTTTGTTAGTTTGTTTGTCAAAGACGTTTCCGATCCGAAAACAGTTAACAAAGCACATATTAACAATATTGTATTTCGTATTAAACAATACATTACAAAAATGTTGTTATTATGAAATAACAATGGCGTTAAGTTATTTGGTAATTTTATGTCTTCCCTTAAACTCGTGATCGGCTTTACAAAACATAGCTGAGTATAAGTATCGTTATGTAATACTTAATAGCTTAAGAATTGTTGTTGTCGACAATGTTTCATTACTTAGGTAAATATGTATGTTCTAATAATTTTTAAATGAGATTGGGCCTGGTTCAGGACATAGTTCAGAGCGAGAGGGAATGGGTGGCAGTCGCCTCCTTCTGCGAAGCAGTAATGCTGGCGAAGGAGGCGGCCGCACGAGTGAGGGAATGGACACCCTCCCGCCCGCCTGGCCGCGACCCCGACTTCCTGTCGCCATAGCAGGCGTGGGCTTACGAACGACTAGTAATGGTTAGCTCGCCGCCGACGGCGAGTATTGTTCCACGCGTGTCTCAAGAGATGACTCCAAAACCGTAGGGGATCAGCAGGGCCGAAGCCTACAGGCGACATGGGTTGACTTTTTAAAGGGAAACCCGGGGTCCTGGAACGTAAGGCAACGAAGGAATAAAGGAGTGGGTTTTAGTCAGTAAAAGTCTGACACACTCTCCCGTTCCGTCCAAGAGTGGGAGAAGTCATAGGATTATTTCTCAACTTAAAAAGAAATATCTACCATGTGTCTGTACCACCCTAAGGTCGACTGGTACAAAATGCCTAAGGTATTGTCCTTTATAAAGTGTTTCTTACTAGTGCATAAAGTTTTAATAAAAAAAAAAGATTTGAATGCATTTTGGAGTGTGCGCGGGAATTATTTGACTTGATTCCGCCATCACCTTTCTACCATCGGACAACCTGACGTACGGCGTGTATCCACCCTTACGTTGTTAAAACTTTAACGGCCCGGACTAAGCGTTTCGCTTCTTCGTTTATACCGCGTACATCGAAGGACTGAAACAATTTGCCTGCTGCGGTCTTCCCGTCCAACTATAATTTAGGTGTCTTCAAGGCTAGAGTATATAGATATATAAGTATGTTTATCAGTTGTCTAGTACTCATAACACAAGCTCTGCTTACATTGAGATTAGACGGCGTTGTGTCATAGTTGTAGAGCGAATAGGCTCTTAATAAACTAGCGCGCCTCACCATTGATGATTGCATGACTGCTTACCATCAGATGGGATCGCAGTGAAGCACTGATTTATACCAATTAAAAAAAAATATTGGTTTGTATCGTTACGTCCAAATAGGATTAGCCAGAAATTTTCAACGTGTACTATCTGCGTTTATACGTCTATGGGCACGAGACCTACTCACGTTTCTGAGCTCACGTGCGGTACACAGGCATATTCGTTGTTCGGTAATAAAATAGGCTACAATCGTATTATGTCTAATAGTTGGGTAACACACCACAGGTTGTAGGTAGGGAGGTTGTTGGTTACGTTGCGCTATTATCTACACTAGCTCCTCCCAGAGGCTTCGCCTGCGTGTTAATAGAAAATTATCCGCCGATCACCGGTTCGAGCGCCGATTTCCGGCCACCGTAGGCGCGGGCTCTCGGACGGTGAGCAATGGGTAGCCCGCCGTCCGATCGTCCGGTAACCGTCCGGACCAAGCCCAAGTCGTCGACGGCACGTATGGTTCACGCGCGCCTCAGGGAGCTGTCAGCAAATCGTAGGGGCCCAGTAGGGTCGAAGTCTACTGGGGTCATGGGTAGTGTGAAAACGATACCCGGGGCCCTGGAACGAAGGCATCGAAGGAACAGGAGTGGGTTTTTAGTCAGTAAAAGTCTGACACTGTCATTAGATGATTTTTCTACCTAAAAAAAAGGAAAATTATCCCAGGACAAAAGTATCCTATATAGCTATTCCAGTACACGGTCTACCCGGGTACCAAGTTTCATTGAAATCCATCCAGCCGTTCAATCGTGAAGAAATAACGAACATACACACAAAATCACAAAATTTCGTCTTTATGTAATACGAATGTGATGTGATGACCAGAGGTCGGAACTAGGTTTTTTTTTTTTTTTTTTATTTGCTATAAACCAGTGCTTGACTGCGATCCCACCTGATGGTAAGCAGTGATGGAATCATTGAAGGCACCTAAATTATAGTTGGACGGGAAGACAGCAGCAGGCAAATTGTTCCAGTCCCTCGATGTACGCGGTATAAACGACGAAGCAAATCGCTTAGTTCGGACCGTTAGTGTTTCAACAACGTAAGGGTGGATACTCGCCGTACGTCGGGTTGTCCGATGGTAGAAAGGAGATGGCGGAATCAGGTCATGCAATTCCCGCGCACACTCTCCAAAATGCAACCTATAAAATACCGATAGAGATAAATATGTACTTACACCGAATGACCGCAGGCCTTAGCCTGACCATTTCCATTTTAGTGTCAGTACCTGTCTGACCACATCTCTAGCCTTTATTTTTCCCTTATCCGTAAACTTTTGATTCTGTCTTCCAGTTTAATGTTCATATAACATATGAACATATATATAATAATAATAATAATAAATATCATTTATTTCTCTCATAAAGGTACATTGTAACAAGTTTATTTTACAATTCTTTCTTTAAGTCTAAAAAATCTTTGTGAGAGCTGGAGTCTGAACTAGGTTCGAGACCTGTAAGACAGATATCCAGGCTCACACCCTTTTAAACATTAAAACATGAATCTTATGTTTGTAAGATTATGTTCATTGAACTGCTTTAAAAATCGGTTGGACAGACTAAACATCTCCAAACTATATGAAACACACGCATCACCTAAATAGCTGCTAGTGTGTCTTACCAAATATTAATAATAATAATATAATTTCGTTCATTTCGCCTTTGACAACTTGTTATTTTGTTTAAGAAAGACATTTTGAGAGGCCAGGTTAGGCATGCATATGTAAGAACCGGGGTTAAGCAAATATTCATTGCTTTCGTTTTCAGTTTTAGGGGTATGTAACCTTTAATAATAATAATATTCCACAACTATCACACAACGCTGTCTAGTCCCAAGCAAAGCAGAACTTGTGTTATGGGTACTAGATAACTGATAAACATACTTATATATTTCTTAATACATACATATATAGATAAATTACACCCAGACACAGAACAAATGATCGTGCTCATCACACAAACATTTGTCCTGAGTGGGAATCGAACCCACGACCTCCGGCATAGCAGTCAGGGCCATTAACCACTAGACCAACAGGTCAGTCTTTGAAAATTTCTTTCATTCTTTATGGTTTTTACATTAGGAATTACTTATCAGCAGCCCGGAGTTTGTAAGTTTATGACGTATGACATCCCCATGCCTCGGAAAACACGTAAAGCGTTGGTCTTGTGCCTATGGAGAGTGCACTTAAGTCTGCGTACACGCTTTTGCATTATAATAATTATTATCTCCTGCTTAGGTACTCATATAATATTTTTTTTTTTTATAATTTTGATAAATGAAGATATCCGCAGGAGAACCAAGGTTACAGATATAGCCCGAAGAATCGCCAAACTTAAGTGGCTGTGGGCAGGGCATATTGCTCACAGAACAGATGGTAGATGGGGACGAAAGGTTCTGGAATGGCGACCATGAAGACGCATCGTTGGAAGGCCTCCCACAAGGTGGACTGATGACCTTGTGAAGGTAGCGAGAATTCGATGGATGCAAGACGCACAGGACCGGTCATTGTGGCGACATTTGGGGGAGGCCCATATCCAACAGTGGACGTCTTTCGGCTGAAATGATTAATTAAATAATTTATCTATTTCATTTAATTTATCTTAATATTACTGTAACAATTTAATTCAATCATCAACGATAAATAAATAAATAATCTTCGTAAAAAATGGCCTTAAACGTTAAAACCTCACACAAATGTCACATCTATCAACTACAGAACTTTGTGCAACTGTACATCGACAGGGTAACAGTCTCTTTACGTCACGTTCAGTCACGTTTCAGGCTTAAACACATACAGGTTATCACATGTAGTAACGGTACTTACACACCGGTGTTTGTTATGTTATGTTACTGATATTATTGTTAGTAATAACAAAACCCAAGCGTATTCTAACGGTTCCGTACTATGACGTATTAACCTTACTATGATGTGTTACGGCGCGTAGTGTTTTACGCGCGCCTCAAGGAGATTCCAGTAAAACGTAGGGGCCCAACAGGGTCACCAGAAACACATTGCTTCACCAAAAACTTTCAGCCGTATCCATACTGCGGGCAATGTACAATGTACCATACCCACTGCCTCTAAAATTTAATAATTCTTTGTGAAATGGCGGATACCTAGATATTTCAAAGCATTTTCTTTTATTATGAATACGCTCTCGTTTAACCACTGTCTCATCTGATAGTAAGCGATGATGTGGCCGACGATGGAGTACGCTTGCCTAGAAGTAACCTATTCACTCTTGACTTAAAGACCCCTAGGTTGTAGCTATCAGGAAACACAGACTCCGGCAGGGAATACCAGTCCTTAGCTGTACGCATAATGAATGTGTTCATTTTCGCATAAATAATATTAGTGTGACAATGTTGGGGCCGATGTACAGTCTTCTTAACTGTTTGTTAATACGCCGAAAATAAAGGTAGATACATCTTTGACGAGCATTGTTTTAATGAGAGGTAAATGCGCTTCATTTACATAAATATAGTAATACAAACTTCTGCCAATGGCTTCGCCCGCGTCTTTTTTATTCCTAATTTTCTAAGTTTATCTAGGACATTATATACCCCGGACCTTGGAAAGCTCATAAAGGTGTTGGTCCCGGTGGTCATTCGTAGATCTTTGACAGTCGTTACAGATAGTCAGACGCCAGAAAGTCTGACCGTCATTCTTTCCAAGGAGTATAGTGTTGGCCCGTAACTGAGTTATGGAAGTTCGATAGGCCGTCGAGAATATTCTATTTAATATAGGCATAGAGAAGCACTTATAAATATGTAGTCAGAGATAAGGGCCACGTGGTAATGAGATGGACAGACCAGAACAAAGCCGCAACTAGGTGATCGGTTTACAAATGTAACCAGAAAGCTGTAGTCTGCGATGACTGGCACCGTATTACCAGGATGATCACTTATCGTGATTCACAGTGATAACCATGACCACTAGCTTCTGGCAAAAGTGTACCGACTGAGAAGAAGAAGTGCATGGATCCAACGGAGAAATGGGACTGATAAAAAAATCGAACTCTGAACCTCATGTGTATATAGTAGTCGGAAATGAAACGTTATATAATCCATTTCTTAGGTACAGTTTAATTCTGCGGGGTAGTTCGAAATTGTTACCATGGTAACTGAAGGAACGCGGGTTGGTATTAGTCCGTAAAAGTCCGACATTAGCTTCACCCAGAGCGGATAAGTCGTTTGAAGATTTCTCACCGAAAAAACAGTTACAGTTCAAGTAAATCAATTTCCAATTAACTATGAAACTGTATTGTAACCTTACAATAGAACTTTCAAGGAAATATCCTAATTTCAAAGTACCTTCAAACTAAAGCTTTTTCTCAGAAATTAGGCGAAAACCGAAACAATTAATATTTTAGTTCATAACACGTGAACACAACAAAGTAAGTACCGTACAAGTACACGCCGTACTTAGCGAAGTACGGGTTGAACTTAATTAAGTACGGTATGTATACCCATTGTGTTATATTATGGTTAAGAGAAACCTCTCGTGTTGTATGACGCAGTTTTAATCACGTGAGGAATGTTCTAGTTTTATCGAATAGGTTTGTATGGATTATTATGTATGTAAACTGGGGATTTTTTTTTATTGTTGATAGGTTCGCGCTTGACCGCTATCTCACCTGATGGAAAGCGATCATGCTGTCAACGATTGAGCACGCTTATTTAAAAGTAACCTATCAGTGGCGTAGCTAGATCTAATGGGGCCCCTGTTCCTTCGTTCCCTTCGTCCCAGGGCCCTGGGTTACGTTTTCACACTACCCATGGCCCCAGTAAGCTTCGACCCTGCTGGATCTCTACGATTTGCTGACATCTCACTGAGGCGCGCGTGGAACAATACGCGCCGTCGACGACTTGGGCTCGGTCCGGACGGTCACCGGACGGTCGGACGGCGAGCCACCCATTGCTCGCCGTAAATCGGGATCGGAATCCCGGCGGCGGTTAGGGCGTGAGGACCGTTGCCTCACGCGATCGGCCGCCTTCTTTGCTAGAATTACTGCTTCGCAGAAGGAGGCGACTGCCTGCCACTCCTCCTCGCTCCGGACCATGGCCTGTACCAAGGCCCGGCGCGAGAGATCGCCGCCGCCGATCGCCCCCACGAGGACACGGCGTTGCTCTGCCCAAGCGGGGCACACCTCCACCGTGTCCTCCGGGCAGTCCACACAATGGTGACACCCGGGCGTTTCTTCCGCACGAATTCGGTGCAGGAACTCCGTCATGCGGAAGGTAGGGACGCCATGTTGCCTTTCCAGCCACTCCTCAAAGAGGGGACTTACCGCCATAATTGTGGCGTGCCCATCTCTGCCGGGGTTTGTGTTTCCTGATAACTACAATCTAGGTGTCTTTAACGACTGGGCCTTGAAATTCTCAGCTTTTCTTTACTATAACATATACCTATTATACATTTGAAACTTTGTAATGAATCACTCTATCCATTGGTGAAAACTGCACGAAAATCTGTTCTGTAGTTTTTGAGTTTACCCTGTTCATACAGACGCGGTGGGGACTTTGTTTTATAATAAGTAAAGATTAGTATAGATTTTCAACTATGGCCTTGAAAACTTAACGTAAATATGGCACCCTTTGATTTGTTCTCACAGTTTGTTTCATTGTTATAACATATAACTGAATCTAACATAATATTTTCTTCAACTTGTGTCGGAAAATACCATAATTGTATTAACATATTGTTATTCTGAATTTTCCATTGTACTCGTGCCTATTGATTGTTTTTGAAGGTTACTTCAGAGTTACGATCAAAGGATATAATTATTTGTTTTGTTTACTTAGGTACTGATTTATGTAAGGCGTAGGTATTTATGCTTGTTTGTTGGTTATTATCTTTTCAGTCGCAAGATGTCCACAGCTGGACATAGGCCGCCAAGTGTCGCCACAAAAAACGGTTCCGTGAGTCTCGCAAACCATCGGATTTCTGTGACCCTCACCAGGTAATTTTTTTTAGGTAGGAAAATCATCTTATGACAAGGCCCTGGGTTTCACTTTCACACTAACCGTGGCCCCAGTAGGCTTCGACCCTACGATTTGCTGACATGGCCTGTACTAAGGCCCGGCACGAAAGATCGCCGCCACCGATCGCCCCCACGAGGACACGGCGTAGCTCTGCCCAAGCGGGGCACACCTTCACCGTGTGCTCCACCGTATCCTCCGGACGGTCCACACTCCGGACGGGGGACACCTGAGCGTCTCTCCGAATGAATCCGGTGCAGGAACTTCCCGAACTTACCGTGTTCGGTGAGAATCTGCGTCATGCGGAAGGTGAGGACGCCGTGAGGTCTTTCCAACCACGCCTCAAAGAGGGGACTTACCGCCATAATTGTGATGTGCCCGCCAGGTCATAGGTCCACCTTCGTCCAGTCTGACACACTATTTGCAACCACGGCAAATCTTAAAAGCCCGAACACACGGCAAATCAACAGTGAACCCAAAAACGTAAACCCAAAAATCACGGTTAATTGTATGGGTTGTCTCAGAAACAATTCATTTTTGATGTATAAAAAATTAAGGAATGTATTTATATATGTCGTGGCGAAATCTTAGAAATTAATCACTTCATGATATGGCCAAGTAAAACTAGCCAGATCGGTATAAACGTTAAAGTTTGATGATATTTCAATCTTCGTTTGGCCTACTTTCTTTAGACCTTTTATTGTCATTAAAATCCTACATCAATGATATGGCCAAACGAGGATTGACATAACATCAAATGTTAACGTTTAAACGATCTGGCCAGTTTTAGTTGGCCATATCATGAAGTGATCAATTCTAAGATCTGGCCACGACGTATCTAAGTGTTAAATTTCAAAATCAGAAAAACTGAGGATGTCAGAAAATAATGAACCTACAGCGAAAATAATCAGAAAATAAATCCTAATATTTCCATTACTGCGACCCAGGTACAGTGAGTGGGAGTGTGGTCCCCGTCAAGCAGGTCTAGTAAGGGTTGATAACTGTTATTTTTTTATTTATTTATTTTCTAAGATATGCTGGTTTCTGCACGATGTTTAAGTTATTAGTAAAAAGATCGTGAGTAGGGTTAATGCCTTATATAGATTATTATTTGATTTTAAAAGGGTACAAAAGGAAAAGTTCTTAGAAAAAAGTAAACCCTAAATGGTTTTACTTGTTGTGAAACTAACAACTAGTAGTTTTAATGAAACTGCAGAATTTTATTCAATTTAATACAAATATAGAGTTAAAATAAAGTAGAGTTTTTTTGTGTATTCTTTTGTGTTCGATAATTTTAAAGTACTCTTCAGCAAAATCAAGTACAAAAGTCTATATTAGAGTACAATTGACAACCCTAGCCGTGTGATCTATTTTCCTAGTTACTACAGTCCACAATAACAGTCTTAGTAAAGAATGACGCACAAAATACTAATTCAATTATCACAGATACTATTGAATAACACAACGTGATCGAATCACGTTTCTTCTTTATTTTTGTTAAATAATAACTTTTGCTTACAATCGTAAAAATATTAACTAGAATTTGCATAGTTTTGGAAATTATTACCGACTTTAATTAATTATTTTTTTTAGCTCATATAATAATTATACGTTTATGTATAGTGGTTTACGGCAACGTGTTTGCCTCAAAAGGAAAAATACAGAACCCTTATAGGATCATTTAGTTGTCCGTCTGTTGTTCTTTCAAGACCCTTTATCTCGGTAACGCGCGGATACGGCCGTTTATGTTGCAAAAAACGTATATTTCGACACTCTCAAGGGAATCAAAATTTATAGGGTACTTCCCGTTGACCTAGAATCATGAAATTTGGCATGAAGCAAGGTCTTATAGTACAAGTATAGGAAAAAATCTGAAAACTGTAAATTTGTAGTTACGTCACCAAAAAAACTTTTTTTGCGTTATGGAAAAATTAGTAATTCAATTAGGGAATTGAACTGTTTTTATAGGTAAGTTTGTACGGAACCCTCAGTGCGCGAGTCCGACTCGCAATTGCCCGGTTTTTTGTTTTACTTTTGATAGGCTTGCGCTTGACCACTATCTCACCTGATAGCAGACGACGATGTGGTCGACGATGGAGCACGCTTGCCTAGAAGTAACCTATTCTCACTTGACTTAAAGACCCAAGTTTGTAGCTATCAGGAAACACTGACTCTGGCAGGTGATTCGAATTGTTGTGTCCTGCGGCAGGGCAAAGGCCTCCCTTCCATTCTTCCCGTTTTCTCTGTCCCTTGTTATATAACACTAGTATTAGTATATATATATGCAAAACCCAAAACACGTGGAATAAGAAAAAGCAGAGATACTTTATATCAGCTATATCATGAAAAATCCTTGTCATCTGATCTTAACTTGCATAACCACGTTAGAATGTATTCAAAGTTATTCAAAAGAGTCTGCGCCCAAGCTAAATCTAAATCAATAAGTAAGTTAATTGAAAATTCTAATAATAAAATAAAAGCTGTCTGGAAGGTAGCAGGTGCAGGGAAACTGGAAAGACAAACCAACGAGATCGGAATGAATTGTCGCTAAAAATTGATAATAAAATTATCTCAGATAGGTCAGAAGTGGCTGAGACGTTAGAAAACTTTTTCACCAACATCCCAATAGAAGTTACGAAATCTCTCCCTTCCTCGTCTTTGTTAGCTGAATCTTTTTTGAAAGAACATTTCACTAAGGATATACCAACCTTTGAATTTAAGCGTATCTCTGTTGATACAATTATAAAAACATTCAAAAGTCTTAATATAAAAAACACTGAAGATTTATGGGGTATATCCGTTAAGGTATTGGAGATATTATTGATACTATTGCTCCTGTCCTAACAGGCATATTTAATCAATGCTTAGACAGCGGAATGTTCCCTGATTTAATGAAACATAGTAAAGTAGTACCAATTTTCAAATCAGGTAGTAAGAGTGATCCCTCTAATTATAGACCTATATCTGTGCTTCCAGCATTGAGTAAAATCTATGAAAAAATCATGCTCGACCAGATGTTGTCTCATTTCAATTCAAATAGGATTTTGCATAGTCATCAGTTTGGCTTCACGAAAGGAAGGTCAACGACGGATGCAGGAGTGAAACTCATCAGTCACATTTTGGAATCCTGGGAGAAGTCCCAGGATGCGATTGGCATATTCTGTGACCTCTCAAAAGCATTTGACTGTGTTGACCATAATACTCTGATCCGTAAATTACATCATTACGGAATTCGTGGACGAGCTGCTGATCTTGTTTTTTCCTATTTATCTTACAGGCAGCAAAAAGTATCCATTAATGGGGCGACGTCTTCGGGGTCTTTAATAAAGATGGGCGTGCCCCAGGGTTCAATTCTTGGCCCTTTTCTTTTTCTAGTTTATATTAATGACCTTCCTTATATGATGGCTAATTTATCCGATATAATTCTGTTTGCTGATGACACTTCTCTTATTTTTAAAGTGGATAGAAAAGATAGGGATGTCTTGCAAGTCAATGAAAGTCTGACTGTTCTTTCGAAATGGTTCGCAGCTAATAATCTCTTATTAAATGCGAATAAAACTAAATGTATGAAATTTTCATTACCAAATGTCCCTCAAGTTGGCGTCAATTTAATTCTAGACGGCAACAAACTTGATGTTACTACGGAAACTGTGTTTTTAGGTATAACTATCGATTCTAAACTGCAGTGGGGCGCTCATATTAGAACTCTTTCAGGTAGATTAAGCTCAGCCGCATATGCAGTACGAAAAATAAGGCAATTGACAGATGTAGCCACCGCTAGGTTAGTGTACTATGCTTATTTCCACAGTATTATGTCTTATGGCATTTTACTGTGGGGATCTGCAGCTGATGTGGACTCAATTTTCATATTGCAAAAGAGAGCAATCCGGGCTATTTATAAAATGGGTCCTCGCGAGTCCCTCAGAAATAAATTCAAAGAAATCGATATGCTTACTCTGCCTTCTCTTTATATCTTGGAAAGTATTTTGTACGTTCGTAAAAACCTAGGACTTTTCAAAATTAGAAGCGATTTTCATAACATAAATACGCGCAGTAAACACGAAATTGTATTACCCAAATGGAGATTAGTTAAGACCAGCAAGTCATTTTTAGTAAACAGCATACGCTTTTATAACAAGCTACCAAAGGCGGTGACTGAACTTAGCGAGGGCAAGTTCAAAACCCATATTAAGCGTGTCCTAACTAAAAAAGCGTATTACAAGGTTAAAGACTATATCGAAGACACGCTTGTTTGGCAATGACTGCTTCTGCACATGTGGCCCCCTGGTAACTCATAATATTGTGTACATTTATCTATTAACTGCTCCACATTTGTTGTAATATATACATTTTTTCTTTTCTTCCTACACATTGCTTTTGCAATATTTTTTATATTAGTAGACGCCAACCACCATAAATTCGTTAGTAATTTTCTTTTTGTTGACATGTCATTTATTGATAATTGTAATTACTTATTGTTCTTGTTTTTTTTTTTATATAGCTTCTTTTTTTTTAATGTGAATGTGAGAACACCATGGACTTCGCGAATTCTTAGGTTAAGTACTTCCTATTACGACTCACTTTTTTTTTTTTTAAATATTATTATTTTTATTGTGCTTTTGGGTACAATATCGACTGGTCTACACTGTTCTTACATAATGTCTATTAATACTGTAATATGAAAATATTGTAAACAATCATTTTTTTAAAAAGAGTAACCATGGAGTTTCTTGCCGGTTCTTCTCCATAGGAAACGACCAATTTGGAACCGTGCACTAGCTTCTGACGTTTTATAAGTGCCCATGTAGGCCTATGTGAAATAAAAAAAATTTGACTTTGACTTGACTTGACGTGTCTAGTATTATTATGTGAAGAATCTATATACAAAATTTCATAACTGTACCATGATAAATCACAAAGTTATAAGCTTGCTAGATGTTACTTGCCTCCCTAGCCAAGTTACAACCGTTTCGTTTCGATTCTCTTTTCGTCGATCGCATCGAGTAGGCCACGCCTCCGATTCCTTTATTCTGACGTCATCTCAAAGCTCAGTCACGTGGTCATGCCCTTAATAAACTAGTATATGCTCTTATTAAACTAGTTCGCTTCACCATTGCTTACCATGAGATTGCATCACTGCTTACCATTAGGTGGAATCGCAGTCAATAACTGGTTTATATCAAATAAAAAAATTATCTGGTCAGTCCTTTAGGTCAAATTGAGAGAAATATTGTAAAATCAACCACTTTTTTTAAAAGAGTAACCATTGAGTTTCTTGCCGGTTCTTCTACGTAGGAAACGACCATTTTGGAACGGTGCTCTAGCTTCTGACGTTTTATAAGTACCCATGTGAAATAAAGTAGGGCTATGTGAAATAAAAAAAATTAATTGTAGCGACATCTATGTCGTCACATTAGAACTAATCCTGCATCACACAATTAAAGTTCTCCACGAAGAACATATAGAACAGTCTGAAATCATCTATCGGGCAGTTTCTCACCAGACATAACACCCGTCTGGCCGGAGGATTCTCACTTTTCAACGGAGGTTTGCGGGACTTTACTCTCTGTTCCGCAATCCGCTAAAGAATTATGAATTTTTTGAAAAGGCACTATAGGCTATTTAAAATTCAAGTAAGAAACTTTATTCTCTGTTTCCGCTTCCTTCGACGGTCATCTAGTTTAATGATGTCGATATTACGTAAAGCGAGTACAGAACTAAAGATATTATACTAAAGTTATTTCCACAACAAACTCAATAATAGTATGTGTTACGTGATTAAGTTATGTAGTGATGTGATTAACATAACAATTAGTTGTAATTTTTTTATTTACTATTTATATAACTACGCACAAAGGAACAGAAAAAAATAATACATAATATATATTTATAGTTCTATAAATAGATAGTACATTGTTCGTCGAATCGTAATCTGTTTACTAGTAGGTACTAAGTTGAGCTACAAGAATACTGACAAATTCTCATATCATTCGACCATTACATGTTTACTAAATTGACGTCACCGTAAGAACATTCGCAAACGTATAAATTCACTTACAGTTTTGCCAGGCCCCCTAGCCAAGTTACGATCGTTTCGTTTGCGTCGAACGTCTCGAGTAGGCCACACCTCCGATTCATTGTTCTGACGTTTTCTCAACGCTCAGTCACGTGGTCAGAAAAAAGGAATCGGAGGCGTGGCCTATTCGAGGCGTTCGATGCAAACGAAACGATCGTAACTTGGCTAAGGGGCCTGGCAATCCAGAATCAAAATCTACATGGTTTTCTAAGTTCAAAACTGTAAGTGAATTTACATGTTTGCGAATGTTCTTACGGTGCGGGAGTAATTCCTAGTGTTGGGCAATATATATATATTTTTTTAATTTTTAGACAACTTGGCACATTACTATTGCAACGTTACTATTCATAGAGTATGAGTATCAAGCATCGATTGTTATATAACGTTGACAACTCAAAGGCTTCTACTTATCGATAGTGTGGCGAATCGGTTTGAAGAACACATATAATTATTTGTTATTTTGTCAGTTTATTGAGGAAAGATTTGTTATTAATAGTGGTCGAAATAAGTAGAGTATTGAAAATTTTTTAAGGACCTTGAAAGAAGTATAATAATATAATAATTGCTATTTATTCTCTCTTCACAAACGACAATGTCTCAGCTGTGTTCCACCATTGTGAGAGACTGGTACCAGTTATAGGTTATCAGGAAAAAACCTGTGTTACAGGTCACCAGGCCCCTTCTACAGCTAGAATTAACTATTACAGAGCTACCGTGCAAGAGTCGAGTTTGCATAGCATAGCATAATCAGCCTTTCAATGTTCCCACTGTTGGGACTCAGGCCTCCTCTCTAGGAAAGGGAATGGGCATAATCCACCACGCGGGCCCAGTGCGGGTTGGTGAATGAAACATGTCTTCGAATTTTTGGTTCTAGGACATGCCGGTTTCCTTCACCGTTTTGAGAGCAGTGGTGATGAAATGAATTACAATAATGCGCCTGGCTGGGTTTGAACCCGCGACCTACAACTCATAAGTCGGAGCCATTACCACTCGGCCACCACTGCTCTCCGAGTTTGCATAATAATGTATAATAATAAATTAGGGTAAGTAACATAGAATTGATAATATATCTTCTAAAATCCCGGAATTATAAATATGACGATTAAACCCCGATTGGCCCTCGCAAAAGCCAACTGAAGAAACATGGGTCGGTTATACTGAGTCTGACAATCCTTCTCGACGCACCCAGAGTAGGAAAAAAAATCTGAAATTAAATAGATCCCACGCTTAAACCTATAAAAGAAAAACACAAACTAAATAAAAGAAATGCATTACGAAAACACAGCACAAACATAACCCTATAATAAAATAAACAATAATAAAACACACGTAATATAATGAACACATAACACTCTTCAAGTATTTGTACACATGTTGCGCAATTGCACAACTACATTATATTCTATATTAGTTGCTATTTTGATGCACATGTGCTTAAGAACTATCACGTGGAAATTAATAGGAGCGTAATATATTATTGAGCAATCATTCTATCAATCAATTGTTTGTACTGTAAACACACAGGCTAGTAACTTTGCATTTGATGGAACAAATCTATCATCTTTTCAGCCATAAAACGGGCAACGCTTGGGGGAGTTCACTGTCTAATGTTGCCACAAATTTCTTGAAGCCTTTTGACGCTTCGTGTTCAGTGCCCACGGTAGCTCGCCGTCCGCCCTAATAGGGCTGACTCCCGCTAGGGCCACAGGGAATTTCTGAAAAGGAAATCCGTGATCCTACAAACACAAAGGGCAACTGAAGGACACAGGTGTGGTTTTATATTCACACGACTATCACACAACATCGTCTAGTCCCAAGCTAAGCGGAGTTATGAGTACTAGACAACTGATAAACATACTTAAATATTTATTAACTCATACATATTATAGATAAATTACACCTAGACTCAGAAGGAATGATTGTGCTCATCACACAAACATTTGTCCTGGGTGGGAATTTAACCCACGAACTCCGGCATAGCAGCCAGGGCCACTAACCACTAGACCAACAGGCCAGTCAGTTAGTGAGTAAAAGTCTGCCACGGCCATCTTAGTACGGGAGAAGTCAAAAAACGCAGCGCCGACTACCATATTATTACCTTAGAAATTCTTCGGGCTATGTATTCTGAGTTCTGCGAATCTCTTAATTTCTGCAAGGAACCTTCAAGCAAGGCCCGCTAACAACAATTTTCTTCCAGGAAGGATCCAGTTTTCAAGGTCCTAAGACTATTCCTCCCAGGAACCTCTAGGCCACAGTCTTTGAACACTTGTGATCATTTCTTGAGACACATGAAACGACCAAAGCACGCGTCCATTGTAAGTCTAGGTCCACGTGAGGTGTAACCGTAGAATTAACGACCGGAGCACGTTCTATAGTTACATAATTGTATAGTTTCTTTGTATAACCTTAGCATTGAACATGAATGTGATATTTAAAACATTGTTAGACTAAGGTTATCGTTTATTGGCCTTTGAGGTAGGTTTCTGATGTTTTGTGACTGGATTTAAACGGGTTGAATGGACATAGCTGACTTATTAACTGTGAAGAGAAATGATGAGAACAGTTGAAAGGATATAGGCAAGATTTGTGTGAGCGATTTGATGGTTAAGATTTTGTTGATAGAGTTGTTTGGGAAAAGGCTCCCGCCCTGAAATGGGGCATTACAGGCTGATAAAAAAAATCATATTTACTTTTATTATTTGACATTAACTTATTGTATTTTTAATCTTTGACATTACTTTTTTTTATTCTTGATAGGTTCGCGCTTGACCACTATCTCACCAGATGGAAAGCGACGATGCGGTGTACGACGGGGCGCGCTTACCTAGAAATAACCTATTCACTCTTGACTTGAAGATTCCCGGGTTGTAGCCATCAGGAAACACAGATGTACGCACAATGAATGTGTTCTTATGAATTTTATTGTATTTTTAATTTTTAACTTTTTTATGATTTTTGTTGTATCATTATGTCTTTTAAGGCTCCGTGCACAAAATCAACACATTTTGAACTTTTTTGATCATGGTTTGTGAGAAAAGCAAGAAGAATTTAAACCTTCTTTTATTAGATTATGAAAGTCAAGTTCTTATTCTCTCAGTTGGCTTGATTACTTTTTTAAAATAATGTGTGTATTAATAGCAATTACCCATATTCAAAACCCTTTTCTCGCAAAAGTAACGAGCGAGTGACGTTTAGCTACGTTTTACACCAAACTACAACTGATTTATAACATTAAAAAAAATATCAGTAACATCATTATATGGTCTACTGGCAGATGGGTTGAAAACATTATTGACTTTAATAGAAAATATAGCAGAAAAAAAATGTTGAAGAAACACAATTCTTGGAAAACATCTGGACAAATAAGTATTTTTTTCTATACCTTAGCAACACATTTAAGAAAATTTAAAAATTGCACAATAATCTTAAGAAATCCCTTTAATAGAATCTAAAATTTATTATATAAATAAACAATATCTTCATTTCGTAAATTACAAGCAAATTGAACTATATTATCGACCGCGCAAACTCGATCGCGTCAGTAACGACCGGGCTCTCCCAGCGTGAGCACACGTTACTTTGCTTCGCAGCTGCTCGCGAATATTACATGAAAATATTCCCAAGATTGCACGCCGACTACCACTTTTTGATCCATTAAGTATTATAGTTTATTTTAAGTACTTTTTTTGTTTATGAAAATTGTTAAAATTTCTTTCGACTTTAATATTAATTAGAGGTAACGGTTGTATGTTTGTTTGTAAAGGTTATCTGCGGAATTACTTTACTAATACCCAAATACAAAAATTATTTCACTAATGAAATCTACAATGTTTAATGGCAGCTATATTATCATCCAGTATTATACACTATGTACAGGATGTTGATATTTCTTATGATTACTTAAGGTCGAAATTCAAGGTCTAGTTTTCGAAATCATTTTTTTTGTAGATAATGGGTCGAAAGAAAGAGACGCATTATCAATTATCATTATCAATGCGTCACTAAAAGAAAAAGGAAACGACATGTAGGGCTTTTTTTTTATTGGGTGGGAAAATCATCCTATGACAAATCCCGCTCTTGGGCGGAGCGAGAGATAGTGTCAGACTTTTACTGACTAAAAACCCACTCCTGTTCCTTCTTTGCCTTCGTCCCAGGGCCTCGGGTTTCACTTTCACACTACCCGTGGCCCCCGTAGGCTTCGACCCTGCTGGGCCCCTACGATGTGTTGACATCTCCCTGAGGTGCGCGTGGAACAGTATGCGCCGTCAACGACTTGGCCTCGGTCCGGACGGTTACCGGACGGTCAGACGGTGAGCCACCCATTGCTCGCCGTCCGCAAGCCCGCGCCTACGGTGGCCGGAAATCGGAGGACCGTTGCCTCATGCGATCGGCCGCCTCCTTTGCAAGCATTACTGCTTCACAGAAGGAGGTGACTGCCTGTCACTCCACCTTGCTCCGGAGTATGGCCTGTACCAAAGCCCGGCGTGAGAGATCGCCGCCACCGATCGCCTCCACGAGGACACGGCGTTGCTTTGCCCAAGCGGGGCACACCTCCACTGTGTGCTCCACCGTGTCCTCCGGGCGGTCCACACAGTGGCGACACCCGGGGATCGCTTCCGCACGAATCCGGTGCAGGAACTTTCCGAACTTAGCGTGTTCGGTGAGAAAAACGACATGTGGGGCTGATACGAGCGGGACAAATGTTGCTATTTTTTAGTAAATTGATAATGAAAATTTTGAAATGACTATGAATACTACAAATGTTGACAACTACAAAATTTTCAACATGTGTGAACTTGATCTAAACATGGTAATTATAACCTTTGTGTTACGCACAGGGTGTAAATTAATATCAAACCTACTTTTAGAAATTTATAACTTTTTTAGTTCTACATGGTAGTCAGCTGATCGCGACTGTTTATATAGGAAGTTTAAAGTAAAAATATTTACCATTTTTTCAATGATAAAAATAAAGGCTAAATAGCCGGCCAGCAACAGAAAAAAAAATTGGCGTGAAAGCGGCAATCGGCTCTGTATTTATTTTTTCGAGTTGTAGAGTTCTGTTGAATCTCTGCTATATGAGATTTGTATTAACACGATAAGTTCATCAGAATCAGATATGGTTTTAACGCCTGATTCTTAAGAGAAGAGGCTAAAGCAGTAGTGGAAAACCTTTTACCGCCTAAATCAAAAGAAATATATCTAAAGTCATACGACAAATTTTGAGGACGACTCAGATTTTTATTTTTACTTTATTTATATTCGTAATGAAAAGCACAGTGTTTTACTTCGGGTTAAAGATCTCTTCGAACTATTGGCGTCCAAGCGTATTTTCGGGACTAAATAAGTTGATCTCACCCCTTGGGTAACAATGTATTATATGATTTATGGTGACATTGCACTATTAAAATATTTGCTAGTTATAATATAATTTTTGATAAAACAGACACAAAGATGACGATTTGTGTTTCAGAAAAGGGTTATTTAATTTATTTAATAACCAACTTTTGTCTGCGGCTTCGGTAATTTCGATTTTCATTCAGATTTGAAAGACACGTGGCAGTATCTAGGGATCATAAGTACGTTATTGTTATTTTCCTCGGGACAGTACTTTTCTTCGGGAGGAAAGTTACCCTGTAACCGTTTTTGTTCACCAGACAACATATAATATGTATAATTTCAGGATAATCAGTTCAGTTCATTGATTTAGGCGTGAAAAGCTAACAAACAAAAATAAACTTATTTTCGCATTTATAATAATTAAAACTATAGAATCTTGAGAGTAGTTAATTTTATTTGTTTCAAATCTTAAAACTTGTCGAGTAATAGTTAAGATTAACTTGTAAATAATATTTATATATCTTTAATATATATTTTGTTTAAGTAATTTGTCTCTTAATTATCTCACAGATAACTAAGAAACTGGGTAAGTGTGAGTCGGACTCGTGCCCTGAGGGTTCCGTACAAATTACAATTCCCGAACGGAGTCTCGAAGATTTTTCCGAATTGCAAAAATGTATTTTTTTAGTTATAAGGTGTTCGGTGGAAACACCGAACAGTGACGTTAGGTAACAACAAATTTATGGTTTTCAGATTTATTCCTATACCTGTGCTATGAGACCTTGCTTTATGTCAAATTTCAAGATTCTGGGTCAACGGGAAGTACCTTGTGAATTTTAATTACTTTGGGAGTATCAAAATTTACGTTTTTTTTTGCGACATAAACGGCTTTTCTGTTTTATTCGTTACCTTAGAAGTTTGATTTTTTCACAACTTCAAGGGACTGCAGCTGGACTTAAGTATATTGTTTTATTTCAACTCGATACCTCCACGTATTCTCGAGATAAACAGTCTTGACAGACAGACAGACGGACGAACCACAAAGTGATCCTATGAGGGTTTCGTTTTTTCCTTTTGAGGTCCGGAACCCTAAAAAGAAGAGTATCCAACACGGATAAAGCTGTTTGTCTTGGGCACCTTGAATCCCTTACTTCACTCAGGTTTCTATATGAACTCCTTAACAATGTTCGGGAGTTAATTATATAAATCCCTGACGATCGGTATTATAACTTCGTTTCGTTCGGAATTCAACATGCCGCCCGCGATTTAAAGACACTGCACGCCACATAATCTACTATTACATATTTTTGACGTATCGAAAGTGTTTTTTTTTTTTACAACCATTTATATAAATAAATATAATTTTATCATCTGTTTTGGATTTATCGTTCTGTTAAATGTCTAAATTTGTCAACATCCATCTAACACAAAATTAAATAATTTTGGTGTACAGTGTGATAAATATAAAGACACACGTCTCAAACGTTTATTTACAAACCTTACTTAATATAAAATTTTGTAATTTAGAACAATATCTTCTAAAGGATCAGAATTGTTTAAGCTGTCACGAAGCTCGATTTTTACGCGTGTGTGCGTGTAGTTGTATGAATGATGCACACAAACATATCATTGCAACGAATTTGCCTAAACTCTAGCGAGTGAATTTTATGCACGGCCTCTTAAGTAAAATGTGTAAAACTTATATGGGCCTAGATGCTTGAAATAAATGAATTGAATTGAAAACGGTCCTTCATCATCATCATCATCATTTCAACCGAAAGACGTCCACTGCTGGAGGTAGGCCTCCTCCGAGTGTCGCCACAATTACCGGTCTTTTCTTCTGTGCGTTTTGTATCCTTCGGATTCTTGCGACCCTCACCAGATCGTCTGTCTACCTTGGTTATTATAATGGAATTACTTATCTGGTACTGTGAAGTACGAACTTGGTGTGCAGGTGAAATTGCAAGTGGATGTTTTAAGCGAGTGTACAGCACTGTACATTTAATTATAATCAACTAGATTCTGCATTTTTTGTCTTCTGTGTGAAAGTATAAAATTGTCCCAATGACTTCTGGGATAAAAATTTTCCTCTGTAGGTTCTATTCCAGGACGTAGTTAACCCGTGTGCGAAACTTCATTTAAATCCATGCAGTTGTTTGAGCGTCAAGGAGTAAGAAACAAATATACATTCTCCTCCTTACATCGTACTCCTCAATGCTGAGGGTATTAACTTCCATGCTTCATCACTTTCCTTCGAACGATATTCCTCCATCTGTTTCTGTCTGAGCCTTTCGAGGTTGCCACCATCTTTCCTTGCAATACGACCGAAGTAAATATACATACATAAATATAAACTTTCGCTTTTATAACATCAGGTAAGAGAAACGTCTGCCGGTAGCATTTCCTCCCGAAATTCGCAGAAACGAAGCCTGATTCATTGATAGTGACAGGCTTCCATATAAGACTTTGATATTTAGTTAGAAAAAGTATTCCTCTTACTTCTTCCTTCATAAATATTCCATTAACGACTTCATAAATAGCATAGCATAGTCGGCCTTATAATGTTCCCACTGTTGGGACTCAGGCCTCCTCTCTGGGAGAGAGGATGGGCCGTAATCCATCACGCGGGCCCAGTGCGGGTTGGTGGATGCCACATGTCTTCGAATTTTTGGTTCTAGGACATGCCGGTTTCCTCCCGATGTTTTCTTTCACCGTTTTGAGAACAGTGGTGATGAAATAAATTACACAAAATAATGCGCCTGACTGGGTTTGAACCCGTGACCTACAACTCGTAAGTTGGGGCTGTTACCACTCGGCCACCACTGCTCTCTATAAATACGTTGAATAAAAACTAAAATCAAAATAGATGGCATGGCATCCTGTTGCTAAAAAAACACTGTTTTAAATTCATGAAAATTCGCTTTTTTTCTGGGAAATTATAATTTCTTATTTTCTAGAAAATTTGGCTGTTTAATAGGTATGGGTGTTATTGCTTACACCATTTATAATGTGTATGGATGAGTGTATGAGCGCATGCCCTAGCACGTGCGTGTTTGTTTCACGTGTGCAAGATCGTGCGCCCGCGCTGCGCTTATTATGCGATAGGCTAGGGTTGTCACTACACCCTTGTTTGTGGCTTATAATAAAGGGTTTATTGTCACTTTAAAATTAAAACGAACTGGAGATTTGAAATAAGTTTTATTATTGTGGAAATGTAGACTAGACTAGTTATCAATCTCTATATTGTTTATTATCGGCAACTTTCTTCCGTCATGTGTTTTACCCAGTTAAAACGGGACACTATTACTAAGACTCCGCTGTCCATCCGTCTGTTTGTGCGTCTGTCAGCAAGTTGTACCTTATGAACCGTGATATTAACGACTTCATAATCTTCGTTCGTTCGTTTCTTCTTTGCTTTACAATGTACTCTTTAATCCTTCTACTCCTTTTTATCTTAAAGAACGCTTTCAGTTCCTCTGTGACACACATTCTAGGTCCTTGAGGTCATCGGAAAATCTAAAACTTAGTATTCATGTGCATTCCACTTCGTTCTTTGATAGATCTTTTACGATACAAGCAGCTCGTTTGTGGAATGCATTACCCATAGAAGTGAGGCGAGCCCAAACGCTACCAACGTTCAAAAAAATGGTAAAGGAGCATTATCTATCACTTTAGTTACTTCTTCTCCTTTTTAAATTGCAATTATTTTTGATATTTATTAGTATATTATTTTTTTTTTTTTTATTATTTATTTATGTATTATATTTTTAAGTATTATTATTTTTTAATTATTTTATTTTATATTATTCTATACGTTGTTGTACACTGACAGCCCGAAATATTTTCCTTTCGATCAGTCCATCCAAAGGTTGTCTGGTAGAAATTGCCCTGTGCAATAAGACCGCCTATTGTACACTTATTTATATAAATGTTTGTCCGGTACTATGTTAAGGTGTGCAATAAAGTTGTATAATAATAATAATAATAATAATAATAATAATAATAATAATAATATTTAGACAGTTGAAAATTTCACAGATGATGTATTTTTGTTGCCGCTATAACAACAAATACTAAAAGACAAATAAATAAATATTTAAGTTGGGCTCACATACAACAGACACGATTTTTTTTCGCCGTTTTTATAGATAATAATAATAATAATATTCCACAACTATCACACAACGCTGTCTAGTCCCAAGCTAAGCAGAGCTTGTGTTATGGGTACTAGACAACTGATAAACATACTTATATATTTCTAAATACATACATACATAGATAAATGACACCCAGACACAGAACAAATGATCGTGCTCATCACACAAACATTTGTCCTGGGTGGGAATCGAACCCACGACCTCCGGTATAGCAGTCAGGGCCACTAACCACTAGACCAACAGGCCAGTCGATAGATAATGGTACGGAACCATTCCTGCAAGTCCTCTACTAAGACTCTACCTACCCTTTTTTAGGGTGGGATAACATCAAATAGCTTCTACCGTTCTGGGTGGGGTGAAAATGAGTGTCAGACGTTCACGGACTAAAAACTACTTGTGTTCCTTTAGTTGCCCTTTGAATCCCAATGATTCTTTTATGTTTTTTTTTTCCAAACTCACTAGACACATACATAAGCCGGAACAAGTAACTGTACAGTTAACCATACAATTATTTTTTCTATACGGCAATCGTACCTGCTACACGAAGTGTTACAGCCAATCGCTTAACCACTGCACCAACCATGCCGTCAATCATACAGTCCCGAGGCCTTACCACGAGCTCTTCTCGCGATCAATTTTACGACTTAAACTGAACTGTTGAAGGGATGGAGCTGCATAGGATGTATAGCTCCATCCCTTCCATCCCTGTTTCTCGCTCACACACACAGATTTTTAACACGTCGTGGTAAGACTCCCGCAGTCTTTTTTTGACTAAATAGTGTTTAGCCCTTTTAAGCCCTTAGGCTAAAACGCTCTATGTAAAAAAAATATTCAAGCACCTGCTTCCAAATTGTTTATTTTTTGTCATAATCAAAGTCTATATATGCGTACCGGAAGACGCAGTGTTGGAAGGCACAACAAGGTGGACCGATGACCTGGTGAAGGTTTCGGGAATCCGATGGATGCGAGACGCACAGGACCGTTCATTGTGGCGACATTTGGTAGACGTCTATCGGCTGAAATGATGATGATGAAAGTCTATATTGTAATTTTTTTTTTTTTTTGTTATTTATTTGTTTGTGACTGTTACTACAATATGGAGCCGTGGTGGCCGAGTGGTAACGGCTCCGATTTACGAGTTGTAGGTCGCGGGTTCAAACCCAGCCAGGCGCATTACTTAGTGTAATTTATTTCATCACCACTGCTCTCAAAATGGTGAAGGAAAACATCGTGAGGAAACCGGCATGTCCTAGAACCAAAAATTCGAAGGCATGTGACATTCACCAACCCGCACTGGGCCCGCGTGGTGGATTACGGCCCATTCCCTCTCCTAGAGAGAGGAGGCCTGAGTCCCAGCAGTGGGAACATTAAAAGGCTGATTATGCTTATTATGCTTATACTACAATATAGTTTCCTAGTTATTGAGTGTTTTCAAATAATCATTCGATTGATCGGTTTTTGTGAATGTGTGTAAAACTAGTATGAATGAAAGGTGCTGCCGCTGCGGCTGCGGAGAACCTCAAGCGGCGGAAATATAACAACCTCGTCGGAAGTTATATTTTTGAGCCGTTTGGGGTTGAAACTCTTGGGCCGTGGGGTCCGAGTGCTCATAAGCTTTTCAAAGAACTATCCAGACGCTTAGTTGACACTTCGCGTGACCCAAGGGCTGGCTTTTACCTCGGTCAGAGATTAAGCATTGCCATACAACGTGGCAATGCCGCCAGCCTTTTGGGCACACTTCCAGTCGACAGCGATGCGGAGGTCAAATCGAAGAATAATTATGGTGAACAACACAAGAAATTTTTAAAATTTAATATATTTACGAACTGTGAACGAAAAAAAGTTTAATCAGAATCCAGTTCTTCAATTTTGCTCATCTCTGAGTTCTTCAATTTTTCCAATTTCTTGCAATTTCACAGTATGACGTGACGTCACAACATGGCAATCGATCCTATTCTTATTTGGAACGCATTGTATTTGAAAAAAAAAAATATCGTTTCTGATTTTTGAAGCTATTGGTCCTTTAGAAGAAAGATCTTTAGCAAGTAAACAAACAAAGCAATCTTACAGTGAATTATAATTCATGTACCACATAGACGTATAAAACGTTTTGGAAACACATTTATTGCGCGTACAGCTAAGGAGTGAAATTTGCTGCCGGAGTCTGTGTTTCCTGATAGCTTCAACCTGGGGATGATTAAGTCAAGAGTGAATAGGTTACTTCTAGGTAAGCGCGCTACATTGTCGACCGCCTTGTCGCTTTACATCGGGTCAGATAGTGGTCAAACGCGAGCCTATCAATAATAATAAAAAAGCTACACCTTCCAGGTGAATTCCAAACTCTGTCTAATGTTTTTTTTTTTGGTGGGAAATTCATCTAATGACATCTCCTGCTCTTTTTTGTTGTACTGACTAAAACCCACTCCTGTTCCTTCTTTGCCCCAGTAGGCTTCGACCCTGATGGGCCCCTACGGTTGCTGACATCTCCTTGAGGCGCGTGTGGAACACTACGCGCCGTCGACGACTTGGGCTCAGTCCGGACGGTTACCTGACGGTCGAACGGCGAGCTACCCATTGCTCGCTATCCGCAAGCCCGCGCCTACTGTGATTCTGTCTAATGATGAAAACCACATGAAAATTCGTCCAGTAGTTTTTGTCGTAAATAGACAGACAAACAAACGCAGAAAACAAAGGATAAAGATGTAAATAGTTTGTTATAAGAAATAGGAATGATCTCAATCTCATATCGAGGGTTATTTTTAACCGTTAATAAATATGTCAGACAGTAAAAATTAGTTTTTCTGTTAATTAACACAAGCGTTGTAGAAAAATAAGACAAAAATATAGATACAAAATTCAACAAAAACATTTTCGTAATAATTTAAGCAATAATTATAACTGAAAAAACTTGTATTAATAAATAAAAGAATACGCTGTTTTAATTATCATTTATAAATATAGTTATACAACCATCTTCAGTAGATAGGTGACATGACACGTGAATCGAATTATAAAAGCGGAAGGAGAAAATTAAAGCTTGTGTATCTGAAATTCATGAGGAACAAAATACGGCTCATCTGAATTGCACATGAAACTTTCACTATCGGACAGACTGTGATTTCCAGACTTAGAAACATCACCGTAGTCGCGGGCTTGTGGACGGGGATCAATGCGTGGCTCACCGTCCGATCATCCGGTAACCGTCCGGACCGGGCCCAAGTCGTCGACGTCGCGTACTGTTCCACGCGCGCCTCAGGGAGATGTCAGCAACCGTAGGGGCCTAGCAGGGTCGAAGCTTACTGGGGCCCTGGAACAATGGCAAAGAAGGAAAAGGAGTGGGTATTTAGTCAGTAAAAGTCTGACACGACCTCCCGCTCTGCCCAAGAGCATGTCATTAGATGATTTTCCCACCCGAAAAAAAAAACTTAGAAACATACTTTTGTTTTTTTGTTTATCATTGATAGGCTCGCGCTTGACCATTATCTTACCTGATGGTAAACGATGATGTGGCCGACGATGGAGCACGCTTGCCTAGAAGTAACTTATTCACTTTTGACCTAAGGACTTTAGGAACACAAATATCAATTTTTAATTAGTACAAATACTTAAAGGGCTTATTAGAAAAGGTCTCGCTATTATTTAAGTAGTCTCAATAAATAATATTCATAAACAGCAAAGTTATTAGAGTTTGTTTATATCCCAAAATGTCACTTAATTATGGAAATATTTTACAGTTTAGGCTATTGATTATGAATGAAAAATAATGGAATAACATTGCGCGTAGTATTTTGTAGTACCAATTGTTATGAATGATTGATTCAATTATGAATTTACCAATTTTGAATAATTTTCGAGGACAATTTAGGATTTCGTTTTTTTTTACTTTTGACTACACAAATATGATTAGTAACGGGAACGGATAGAGCCTCTTTTTTTGTACTAATTAAAAATTAGGGGTGTATAAGAGTTTCCTGCGTAGCACAGAGGCCATCGATGACCCGCCCCCTAAAGAAAGAATAAAGATTTGGGAAGAGCATCACCTACCACCATCCGACTTCTTGAAACCCCAAGAACATCTAACGCCTGGGCACGATTTGCAGTGGCCAATATGGAAAACACTTAATCGGTTGTGAACCCGCCGCTGCAAACACAACTTGGCAAAATGGGGTTTCATAGACCCGTCAGATATTCAATGTGAGTGCAGCCCTCCTGTTCAAAACATGAGCCAAACATTAGAATGCCCCAAGTGCCCATACACCTGCACTTTGGAGGATATGATGAGTGCTACCGATGCTGCTATTAATGTACCACCTATTGGCCCAAACAGTTTGACGAGTTTACCATCGAATCGAAAAGAAGAAGAAGAACCCCTTCTTGTATAATTTATTTACCCTCGTCTGTGCGTTTCTACCTTGCACCTTGCTGGGTGTCTGACACCCAGCAAATGCACACTTTCGGCACGAGCATGCTCGGCACATTCTGTAGTTTTGATCTTTTTTTACTTTGTGTTTGTAACCGCTGTCCCGATTAAAAGTTTTTCTGTTTTATTTTATTCTTTCTTTTATTTTATTCTATCGGTAAACACAGATTCTGGCAGGGAATTCTACTCCTTAGCTGAACGCACAAAGAATGTGCTCCCAAAACGATTAGTGCGGTATGTCCACCATGCACTGGTATTCCATTTTTCTCCTCTTTTAAGATGGATGGCGTTGCCTTATTACTTTTAATGTGTTTTAAATTTTAAGTTTTGGCGTAGAATATTAATTGGTATTTTCGGGTATGCATGTAAGTACGCTAGGCTGTCAACCCTAGGGTTGGTATAGTATAGGGCTAGCTTACTGTCAGTCTGTCCGAGAATTATAAAAGTCATGATTAGCTCCTGTAGTCCTCGTCAACATCTCTTTGATGCGCTAGTGGAACATGACGATTCGACATTGACGAGCGGCGGGCTACCTGTTGCCCGTCGTCCACAAGTCAGAGCCTACGGTGGCCAGCGATCGCTCTGCGATTCCCAACATCCGGGGAAGTCTCAGTGCCTACGACCATATTTCGCTGCCCATACCTATAAGGGTGATTTCTTCACACCTGCGAATTTGTTCCGCATGCAGAAAATTTAAAATGCAAAAAAAACTCATTTCACGTGCGTATTCCACGCATTACAATATAGAGACCAAAGAAGGAGGAGGAGAGGGAGACCAAAGAAAAGATGGATGGATTGTGTGAAGAGTGATATGAAAGAAAAGGAAGTTAGTGATAGTATGACGAGTGACAGGGCAGAATGGTAGAAGAAAACGTGTTGCGCCGACCCCAAATAACACGGGACAAGGGCAGGAAGATGACGATGTTGATGATTCCACGCGTTACAATAAATACTTGTATAAAATGGACATTTGCGGGGGTTACGCGTGCGGAGCAATCCAGCATGCATGATAAAATTCACACGATATTGAAAACACTCTAAAGGCTAGAAAAATGTAACGTCTAGATCACGTGACGTTTTATCATGCATTTGATATAACTGTGCAACACGTGACGTGCCTCACCTAATGAATCACGGATATTGCTCTGTTCCGGCGCCGTTTGTGTAGTAAGAACTGATTGGTGATCACGTGCCAACAGTATTTTAACACAGTACAAAGAAACTATCACAAACATGAAGTTAGTAACACAGGTATTTGAGTTTCAACATGTTTTGTGAAAACAAGCAGATAATCTGACCCTTTTTACTAAACAACACTTTTTGATAAGCTTAATAGTGTTTCTATTATTATTTATAGGTTAGTATATCTCATGTGAAGATGGATATGTGATGTGACAAGAATGGATAAAGTGAGAAATGAGTATATTAGGGGAAGTTTAAAAGTGGCGCCAGTGACTGAAAAGTTGAAAGGGAATCGTTTATCTTGGTATGGTCATGTGAAGAGGAGGGATGAAGCGCATGTTGCTAAAAGACTTATGAATTTACATGTGGATGGATGGAGAGGGAGAGGGAGGCCAAAGAAAAGATGGATGGATTGTGTGAGAAGTGATATGAAAGAAAAGGGAGTTAGTGATAGCGTGACGAGTGACAGGACAGAATGGAAGAAAAAAAACGTGTTGCGCCGACCCCAAATAAAACCGAAATACGCGAATAGAGCCGAAGCCAACTCACAGAGGCCCTTTAGACGCTTTTAATGGAACGTGGCACCAACCGACGATTAACCCTTTACGCGCTATGCTAGTGCACCCTAGGACAACCCCCGGTTGGTGAAAAACTATTGCGACATATGGAAAATAAAGACCTATGGTGTCTAGACTGGTTATCAAGAACTATGTTAAGACTATGACACCTGCCTGAACAATGTTATTAATATACATTGTTACATTAATAACATATATAAAAAAATATTGTTATGAGCCATAAATACATTATTTCCTACTGCAGAAAAAAGGTCTTCCTTCCATTCTTCCACTCTTTTCTGTCCTTCTTCTGTACTTTTCTGTACTTCTGTTCAATCCTTTAGGTAGGAGTCCATATCGTCACGCCATCTCTTTCTGGACCGGTAACCGTCCGGATCGAGCCCAAGTCGTCGGCGGTGCAAGACGCGCGTGTAACAGTACGCGCGTACTGTTCCACGCGCGCCTCAAGGAGATGTCAGCAAACCGTAGGGGCCCAGGAAGGTCGAAGCCTTTTGGGGCCAAGGATCTGCTTCTGAAAGGAAAACTCGGCCCTGGTATGAACGGCAACGAAGGAACAGGAGTGGCTTTTTAGTCAGTAATAGTCTGACACAGCCTCCCGGCTCAAGGGCGGTGTCATTGGATGATTATCCCGCCGAAAAAAAAAACCTTCTGGACCTACCAAACTGAATAATAGACACACATTATTAGTTTTTAGAAATATCTTCAGAGGGTCTTTCACGCGAACAAGTCGCTGGCGAAGTATTAGTACATGCATATATATTATATAGTAGCAAAAATCTGAGAATTTCAAAGATTTCTAACACCCAGCCCCAGTTTTTTGAAGTGAAACTTCTTTACGCACGCTTGACTTGGGGAGTAAGCTGGCGAACGCGTGACGTAAGCGTTACGAAAAGTGTGATCGGGCAAGGCGAACGGAAGTTAAGTGGGGGATATAAGCAAGAGACAGCAGTGCGCGCTCACATTTTCTTTCTCTCTTCCTCTCATAGCCAAATACGTTCGATGCAGTTTTTTCTAGATATCTGTCTAATTTTAATTCTAAAATTTATGTATCTTATTTCTCATACCATAAGCCTATTGTCTCGGTTTTACAATCAACCACAGTAATTACTGATGTATCCAATAATGAAAATGATGAATAAAAATAGAAGATCTATGCAAAAATATTAATTTACCATTGAAACCATGAAATAAATTTAAATATTTGTAGAAAATTAATATATGTATATGTGTATACATGTATATATTGTACACACATATATATGTATATACATACAGATGGAGCGAAAGAAGTTTCACTTCAGTCGTGTGGTCATAAACACACTCGTTTTTTTTTTTATTGATATAAACCAGTGCTTGACTGCAATCCCACCTGATGGTAAGCAGTGATGCAATCATTGATGGTGAGACGCACTAGTTTATTAAGAGCTTATTCACTCTAGCCTTGAAAACACTTAAATTATAGTTGGATGGGAAGACCGATAGTACAGCTTGGCAGGCAAATTATTCCAGTCCTTCGATATACGGTATAAACGACGAAGCAAAACGCTTAGTCCGGAAGTTGAAGTTTCAACAATGTAAGGGTGGATACTCGCCGTATGTCGGGTTGTCCGATGGTAGAAATGAGATGGCAGAATCAAGTCATGCAATTCCCGCGCATTCTCCAGAATGCAATCTGTAAAATACCGATAGGCTGGCTACCCTGGGCCAGTTACGCATGAAGCTGGGGCTGGTGGCTACTGATCTATAAAACGTGACCTGAGGCCAACTGCATGAGTTTTCATTACGCAATCCACTCGCGATAACATTATCTAGAACCCCGACGTAATATGCACTTCCTATTATTTATTATGTGTAATCTTTACTGTATACATTAGGTATAATGTTGTGTTATCTAGTTAAATGTGATTGTTATGAGCGCGTGCGTTGGGTCATGTAGGTTGGTTTCTTGTTTACTGGGGGTTGTGATCAAGGGCGGATCCAGGATATTTTTCTGGGCGGAGAAGAGGCGGACGGGCAAAAAAATCAATGATAACTGTTAAAAATAATCTTAAAGTATCATACTTGCAAGTTTATTTCTATAAGTTTTTATTCATATATTTTAACACCTCTGATGATTTGATTTGCTTCAGGGGGGGGGGGGGCTTGCCCCCGTGCCCAATTAAATCCGCCCTTGGGTATAATTGTGACAAGATGTGGTACGGGTGAATGTAATCTCTTTGTCACTCAAAGGTTACAATAGAACAATATAGATGGTTTTAAAGTTCATGTTATGAAGGATTCTTATTTCTTGGTTTAATAAACATGAAACATGCATAACAGAGACAGCCATTATTTGTTTTTTTAAAATCTAAGTTAAAGTACCGTTTAGAAATAAAGAAAGATAGAAATATATATTTCTAAGCATATATGGTGCTTTAAGATGTTACTTATGGGTATCTCACATAGGGGAGGGGGGGTTCTTTCAAAAGTCCAAAGTTTTTTATTTCACATAGGCCTACGTGGGCACATATAAAACGTTAGAAGCTAGTGCACGGTTCCAAATAGGTCGTTTCCTATGGAGAAGAACCGGCAAGAAACTCCATGGCTACTCTTTTAAAAAAAAATTGTTTTTACAATATTTGACACTTAAGGGAATCAAAATTACTGGGGTACTTCCCGTTGACCTGGAATCCTGAAATTTGGCATGAAGCAAGGTCTTATAGAACAAATATAGGAAAAAATCTGAAAACTGTAAATTTGTAGGTATGTCACAAAAATTTTTTTTTTTTGCGATTCGGCAAAATCTTCCTAACTCAGTTCGAGAATTGAACTGTTTTCATAGGTAAGTTTGCACGGAGCACTCAGTGCGCGACTCCGACTTGCACTTGTCCAGTTTTTTTCTTTGATAATTTATATGGTAGAACGATGTTTGCCGAGCTGTATTTCGTCTTTTAGATGTCATCATCTTCCTGCCCTTATCCCATCTTTTTTGGGGTCGGCGCAACACATTCGACTTTTTTTTCTTCCATTAGTTAAGAAAAAGAGAAGAAGAAGTTAGTGATAGCATGACGGTTGACAGGATAGCTGTCAACCGTCATGCTATCACTAACTTCATTTTCTTTCATAACACTGTTCACACAATCCATACATCTTTTCTTTGGCCTCACTCTCCCTCTCCACCCATCCACATGTATACTCATAACTCTTTTAGTAACATAAGTTTCTCTCCTCTTTACATGACCATACCAAGACAAACGATTCCCCTTCAACTTTTCAGTCACTGGCGCCACTTTTAAACTTCCCCTAATATACTCATTTCTCACTTTATTCATTTTCGTCACACCACACATCTATGTCAACATTTTAGGTTTATTCTCGTCTTTTAGATATATTTCGTCTCAAATTGTAATGATTACAAATCTCAACAAAGTTTATTTCTGCTACTAATACAATAGGTACAAATATAACCCACGATTCCTCACATGGCGAAGACGTAGCTCTATATTTAGCTTAAGACAACAAAGTAGTTGGGTAATGTACTGTGTTGTGAAGTATACAGTACTTGGTTGAAATATTGGTCACGTTTGAAGTACAATCGAGGCCACGTGTGAGTTGGTAGAGAAGCACGTGTCCCTGTCAGTTTGTAGAGTAAGTTTATTGATTTGGGAGCCTGAGGTTAAGAAGTTGTGGGGGGAGTTTTCATGTTGGTGATTAGTGTTGTGGAGGGAAGATGTTTCCGTTGGAGTTCTCTAAGTGGTGTGACTCAATTTCCGGCTTTGTGGCGGCTTTTGATACAAGTGGAGAAAATTTGTCATTGCGACGGAGGCGGAATTCGCCAGAGCTGTAGGTGAGGGTGTTATGGAGCCGAGTGCTGTAGGGACAAATTTCCACGTGTATCAAACGACGTTTATTAATACATTTACGAAGATATAAATTAACGGGGGTAGACCTGTGACTCGTGGGGTTCGCTTAGCGATGCTTGAAACTCTTTTTATTTCCTGCCCTTATCCCATATTACTTGGGGTCGGCGCAACACGTTTTTCTCTTCCATTCTGTCCTGTCATCCGTCAAACTATCAATAACTCCCTTTTTTTCATATCACTCCTCTTACAATCCATCCATTTTTTCTTTGGCCTACCTCTCATTATCTATCCATCTACATGATACGATATATGTTATTAATTATGGCGGAGGCAAACTCGCGCACTTATCAGCACTAGTGCAAAAACAGTAAATTGCGCGCCCAAGTTAAGCTCGCCTTACTACATGAACTGTCACCGTGTACTATGTTATGTTTTATGTACAATAAAGAATAAAGAACTTAATGTCGCCGCACATGGGCCACATGCCACAGCCACGAACACCGCCACGAGAAGCTAAAAACGGCCACAAGCCAATTGTGGCCGGTGGCTGCTACTTTTTTGACCCATACGCGCAGTATCATAATAGACTCTGGCGAAGAAGGTTTAATGCGCGAGTGGCGTTTATCGGAGCTTAGTGGCCAGAACAGGCCACAAGAAGCAAGCAGCGGCGATTTGATATGTATGGCGGCCACCGGCGAATCCATATAAAATGTATGAGAACTATAGGAAATATGGTGGCGGCGTTTTGTGGTTGTAGCCGGTGGCCCGTGTGTGGCGACCCAAAGAAATCTCACTTGACTGTTGACATTTTTTTTTAGGGTGGGAAATCTTGAGTGTCACACTTTTATTGACTAAAACCCAGTCCTGTTTCATCAGTAGACCTTCATGTTCCAGAGCCGGGGTAGGCTCTTTTGTTTAAATAATCAGGTAGCAACCTCCGCAGTGGCTGGTGACTGCAAGAAGTTTTGACAAGATGATTATGAGGGCGTCCAATTGGACCAATGTACACTTGAATCCTAGTTTTTAGAACAAAATTATGCAATTGACGAAAAAATCGACCCTTAGTTATACCATAATTAGTAATAACTGCATTAAGCATAGCATAAGTATGATCAGCCGTTCCCACTGCTGGGACTTAGGCAGTCTCTCTAGAAGGGAGAATGGGCCGTAATCAACCACGTGGGCCCAGTGCGGATTGGTGGATGTAACATATCTTCGAATTATTGGTTCTAAGACATATCGGTTTCCTCACGATGTTTTTCTTCACCGTTTTGAGAGCTGTTAAGGACTGAAAGAATTTGCCTGCCGCGGTTTTCCAGTCCGATTAAAATTTAGGTGTCTTCAAGATTAGAGTGAATAGGCTCTTTATCAACTAGTGTGCTTCGCCATTAGCAACTGCATCACTGCTTACCATCAGTTGCCTTTCGGTGTATTACAGGATGCATTTTGGAGAGTGTACGTGGGAATTGCATGATTTGATTCCACCATCTCATATCTACCATCGGACAACCCGACGAACGGCGAGTATCCCACCCTTACGTTTTTGAAACCTCTACGGTCTGGACTAAGCGTTTCGCCTCGTCGTTTATACCGCAAACATCGAGGGACTGGAACAATTTGCATGCTGCGGTCTTCCCGTCTGATTATAATTAAGGTATCTTCAAAGCTAGAGTGAATAGGCTCTTAATAAACTAGTGCGCCTCACTATCAACGATTGCATCACTACTTACCATCAGGTGGGATCGCAGTCAAACAATATACAAAAAAAAATCACAAAGTACATCGCCTACAACCCGTAAGTCGGAGCCGTAACCACCACTGGTCTAGGCGATAACTGCATTACTGCTGTTCAGTCTGATATAATTGATCTTACGCTACCCACCCACGGGAAGAGAGTGCGCTATTCATAGTCAAGGCCAGTAATATCATTGTGTAACACGATTACTTGGCACGACTTTGGTCACGTTTTGTGTATCATCATGATTCTGCATGCGGTCAAGCCCTCACGGAGTGGAGAATCGGGGTGAGGGGAATGTTTTTTAGAGGGAATTTCTACTCTTTTCTTTTTCTGGATTATTATTAACGCGGACTCGCGCACTGAGGGTTCCGTTCAAACTTACCTACATATGTGAATAGTTCAATTCCCGAATCGAGTCTCAAAGATTTTTACGAATCGCAAAAAGTTTTTTTTTGTGACGTTATTAAAACATTACAGTTTTCAGATTTATTCCTATATCTATATTATAAGACTTAGCTTTATACCAAATTTCAGGACTATGGGTCAACAGGAAGTACCCTATGAATTTTGATTTCCTAGAGAGTGTCGAAATATACGTTTTTTGCGACATAAACGGCCGTATCTTTTTTATTCGTTAACTCAGAAGTTTAATTTTTTCACAACTTCAAGAGACCGCAGATTTGAGTATATGGTTTTAATTTCAACTTGATACCTCTTCGTGTTCTCAGGGTCTTGACAGACAGACAGACTGGCAGAAAAACGGATAACAAAGTGATCCTATAAGGGTTCCGTTTTTTCCTTTTGAGGTACAAAACGCCTGTGGACTCTTGAAGCTCCCCAAAAACCCTAAAAAAACATGTTGTTTAAATACGGAGTGTATTTTAACAACGTGTTTTTTCTCTCAATCTCTTTAACAGTTTAGTTCCAGTCGTAAAATGGTTCGCGTTAAGATCTCGTGTGCCTCTGACCCCGACTCACATGTAACATAATAATTAAACCTGTTAGGAAAACATGTCATCCTTATCATAAACCTCGCCACTGACCTTTGAGAAGGTTACGCTGGCGAAGTGGTCGCTTGCATAACAATATGCAACTTTGAGCTACTTCCTGATCGGAAGACATCAGTCTTTTTTTTATTAATATTCTTATGTATGGCCGTATTTAAAAATATTTGTACAAGTTTGTATAAAAAGCAGTAGTGGCCGAGTGGTAACGACACGACTTACGAGTTTTCAGTCGCGGGTTCAAACCCAGCCAGGCGCTTTACTTTGTGTAATTTATTTCATCACCACTGCTCTCAAAACGGTGAAGGAAAACATCGTGAGGAAACCGGCATGTCCTAGAACCAAAAAATTCGAAGACATGTGACATTCACCAACCCGCATTGGGCCCGCGTGGTGGATTACGGGCCATTCCCTCTCCTAGAGAGGAGGTCTGAATCCCAGCAGTGGGAACATTAAAAGGCTGATTATGCTATGGTATGCTTATGTATGTCATTAAAAATATTTGTGCGAGTCTGTGAGATGTTGGTAGGCTTGCAAACAATTTTTGTGTAGCGTTTTATTTGACTGGCCTGTTGGTCTAGTGGTTAGTGGCCCTGACTGCTATGCCGGAGGTCGTGGGTTCGATTGCTGCTCAGGACAAATATTTGTGTGATGAGCATGATCATTTGTTCTGTGTCTGGGAGTAATTTATCTAAATATTGTTTGTCAGTTGTCTAGTACTCGATCATAACACAAGCTCTGCTTAGCTTGGGGCTAGACGGCGTTGTGTGATAGTTGTGGAATATTATATTATTATTAATGTCGTTATTTTGTTGCTAATTTGTATGATGTATGAAAATGTATGTCAATCTTACACATTTGATTGACTGCCGAGTATCAAATTATGGAGAGCCTAAAAAAGACTTCCCATAAGAGTCATCCACAAATTACGTGACGCGTTAAGTGAAGAGGAGGGTGTTGACGAATTGAGAAATTGTGTGACAAGGTCATTACATGATTTTCTTTCTTCCAAAAAAAGTATTAAAACGTTTAACTATTAACGAAAACCTTAAAAATAATTCCAATTATATTTGTGATGTCGTTGAATACCTACCTATATTGTAAATATTTTTAAACGTTACATCTGTCGCTGATTTTATATATTAAAAAAATAAATAAATGGAAATACAACTAATTAATAATGTGATTTATTTGCCAGAAAACACGTGCTTTACATTTCCTTTACATACTACTTATGCCTAGATTATAATTTCGTAACTGTTGTTTTGACTAAAACAATTATAGATTTAAATAATGTAACGTCACACCAAGGGAGAGGGAAAAAATAATGATATACATGTGACGTAATTTATGGTGATCGCATAAAGAATGGAGATATCCGCAGGAGAACCAAGGTCGTCGACATAGTCCGAAGAATCGCCAAACTAAAATGGCAGTGGGCAGGGCACATTGCTCGTAGAACTGATGGTCGATGGGGCCAAAAGGTTCTAGAGTGGCGATCGCGCACCGGAAAACGCAGCGTTGGAAGGCCTCCCACAAGGTGGACCGACGACCTGGTGAGGGTCGCGGGAGTGCGGTGAATGTGAGATGCACAGGATCGGTCGTTGTGGCAACGCGACGCTTGGGGGAGGCCTATGTCCAACAGTGGTCTTTCGGCTGAAATGATGATGATGATGATGAATCTATGGACAGCTCCTAGACTTCTTCTGCTATGGTAATAGCCTTTAGAACAGTGGCTTAGTGGTAACGGTAACGGTATAGGTCGTGAGTTCAAACCCAGGCACGCGTTTTACTTTGTGTAATTTATTTCATTACCACTGCTCTAAAAATGGTGAAGGAAAACATTGCTATTTTGCTAACTCTACTAAATACATAAACAAAAAACCTTCTCTACTCATCTATCCAAAATTATCCTTAACTCAATGTCAAATCGAAGGTCGGACGATATCATCGCTGACATTCATTCTTCTCGCTTCCGTACGTGTGAGCTGCATGCGGGCCGAGGACCTTACACCGACCCTGTGACAAGTCAGAAAATGGCTGACAAGAATCTGTAATTATTATATCATTGAAAAGCAAGATTTTTTTCAGGAGGAGCGGAGATTTGCTCGAATTGTTCAATTAAATTTGTTTTTCGTCTGTGATTACTCGATTTCTGTATGACTCCGCACAGCTTCGCTCAGCTCAGCTCAGCCTTGCACAATTTAGTTCAGATAATTTTTGCTTCGCTCAGCCTTGCGTAGATCATCTTTCCTCTGTTTCATTCTACTCCACTCTTGCGGGAAATGACCAAACGCGAAGATTCGCATAGAATTAAGTACACCAATTTTTGTTCAGCTTCCTTTATTGTCGTTCTGAAAAATTATGCTCTGCATAGTTCCGTTTTGTCTTTCTTTGTTTTCACTCCGACTTCATGCTGTTCCGTTCTGCTCCGGTTTACTCCGCTTTGCGCTGTTTTTCTCCATTCTAATCCATTTTTCTCCGCTCTATTCTACTTAGCTCTGCTATGCTCCGAGTGTGAGTAAGGAAAAATGCTTGAAAAGGGTGATTTATGTAATGAATCGTTCTCATTGATTTTAGTTTAGTTATGTAAGCCTTGCTTCCACGCTTGTGAGGTTCATGCGGGCCAAAAACCTTATATTGGCTTGAAGAGTGACCAGAATCATTAATAACTATTATATAAAGGCGTTTTCTTGATAATGAGTTCAATATCTTGGAGGTTATTGGCCCTACCGCTACGGAGACAGTGTTTGAGGTAGCTGTGTGATGTGGGAGAAGTGTAAAGGTAGATGGCTGAGCTCTAGCAACATGTGAACACATCCTTCCCCACGTTGTTGATCTAAGGCAGTGTCAAATAAGCCCTGAACTATGCGTTAGGGAACGCCCCAGCCACCGCCGAAGAAGACGCCTAGGGCATCTGGAGTGGCAGGGCCATTTCCGGCCACCATGGAACTGACGACGAGCAATGGGTAGCTCGGCGATGTGTAGTAATCGGTATACCCTAGAATCAAGAAATTCGAAGACATGGACATCGACCAACTCGTACTTTCTAGAGAGGAGGACCAAGTCCCAGCAGTGGGCACATTGTGAGGCTGATTATGCTTATGCTAGGCAAGCGTCTTTGACATAACATCAAATGAGATACCCTTCAAAGACGAATATAAAACACTAGTGCAAAAATAAACTCATAATTCTATACCTACATTATTAACATTTCATGGCACCCATACTTATATACAATTATCATTACTACAAGCTATAAATAGCGTACACTTTTCCTCTTTCACAAGGATTTAATAAGGTAAGTCGATTACATATAGTCATTAACTAAGCGTTTCCGTAATATCGACTAGAATATATAACAGTGTAACCTTGGGTTTATAGACTTAACCTAGGAATTATCGGATAAACCTAGAGTTTACCTTTATGTGGTAAATTAGCTTATAATGTAACTAATGGGCCTCATCATAAGGCTTAAAGTCGCCCAAAGGGCAATGGAAAGGACTATGCTAGGAGTTTTCTTGCGTGATCACATCAGGAATGAAAATATCTGCAGGTCGCCGACATAAACCGAAGAATCGGCAAATTTAAGTGGCATTGGGCTGGGCACATTGCTCGTAAAACAGGTGGTCGATGGGGCCGAAAGGTTCTGACGTGGCGACCGCGTACCCGAAGAAGTAGCATTGGAAGATGGACTGATGACAGAGTCGCCAAGTCGTCGACGGCACGTACTGTTCCACGCACGCCTCAAGGAGATGTCAGCAAACCGTAGGGGCCCAGCAGGGTCGAAGCCTACTGGGCCCAAGGGTTTGCTTCTGAAAGGAAAACTCAGCCCTGGTATGAAAGGCAACGAAGGAACAGGAGTGGGTTTTTAATCAGTAAAAATCTGACACACCCTCTCACACCGCCCAAGAGCGGGAGATGTCACTGGATGATTTTCCCACAAAAAAAAAACCGCCTACTTTGGATATATCTGTCAAACCCTCTCGCGTTTATCCATGTCTGGGTTGCACACCCAAGACCGAATACTCCATCTCGTGAGCTGTCAAAGAGCAGTTAGAGAGATGGAATACCCAGTCGCAAACATACGACGCTGGTGAATATGAAACGTGAAAACGCTGGTCGGAACTATCTGGCGCGGGCAGAAAATAAAATAAATTAAATATGAATAAAATCTTCATTTCATCATCATCATCATCATTTCAGCTGAGAAACGTCTATAAGCATCGCCATTTTCTCTCTGCAGCAAAAAACAGTGAGCTATCGCGATGGAGTACAGATTTTCCTGTTCTTTGACGAGTTTTCATTTCTAATGATTCCTTAAAAAAAAAAACCGCTCCCTCCGAATTATTTTCAAATCTCACGCGTCAAGAAAATGCGTACTTTCTGACTGACGTATTTAAAAAAAGTTTAACAAAGATGACCCTCCCATTTCTTAGTATCCCAGACGTGGTAAAAAAGAGGCACGATTTTTCCTTCAACAAAGGAAACGTTAGGACAACCACGATTCCGAAAAAAAAAATTGGGATAATCCTAGCCAAAAACTAAGTAAAAATATTCAATCACATTATAGTAACTAACTTGGCAAAAATAATTAGGTGAGCATTGTTAAAACTGCCACAATAAGATACAAACATTTTATATAACAACTCATTTATTCATTGTTTAAAGTAATTCCCATTAAAAACAAAACGTTGGAACTACAACATTCAACCCTTAAAAACAAACTTTATGCAGAAATCTCCAAACGGTTAGGGATAAAAATTGTATCCGGCACGTGTTGATTTAGGTCGTTCTTCCACTGCGTTTGTACCGCTGTGTTACATTTTCAGTATCGTGTGGTCATGTGACTTCGACATTTGTATGGTTGCACGTGAGTCGACCTGGTTAGAGGTCCGCCCGCGTAACGGTCACGTTTTCACGGACGACGTAACGCAGGGGACGGGACGTAGAAAATGTTTGTTTTGTGTTTGACAAAAATAATTCTTAATGGATCTTTGGCACGAATCATAGCGACTTTACTATGGTTTCTTTGATACAAATGAGGAAAATTTATAAGGTTTCTGAGTTGAAAATAATAAAACTTTGCCGTGGTGAGGTACTGGAAATAGTCTTAAGTTTTATATAAAAAAAATTATACTTACGTAAATACCGTTTAACGAGCTTTTCAGTTAAAAGCACGGAACGAAGTTTTTGTTTAGTTTTACGTTAGTTCAGAATCTGAAGACATGTGACATCCACCAACCTGCACTGGGCCCACGTGATGGATTAAGGCCCATTTTCTCACCTAGAGAAAAGGTATTTTTTTTAAAGTGTGGAATTCATCTAATGAGTTCTCCCGCTCTGGGCGGAGCGCGAGGGTGTGTCAGACTGAAAAGGTTTTGTTTTACTGACGAAAACCACACCTGTGTCCTTCAGTTGCCCTTTGCGTTCTAGGACTACGAGTTTTCTTTTCAGAAATTCCCCGCAGTTCTAGCTAGCGGACATCGGCCCTGCTGGGCTCCTACGGGTTGCTGATCTCTTTGAGGAATGCGTGAATTACTACGCGCTGTTGACGAATGGGCTCGGTCCGGTCAATTACCGGACGGCCGGACGGTAAGCTACCCATTGCTCGACGTACGCAAGCCCGCGTCTACCGTGGCTGGGGCGTGAGGAAATTCGTTCTCTCACACGTGCAGCCTCCTCCTTTGCTAGCATTACTGCTTCGCAGAAGGAGGCCACCGCCTGCCATTTCTCCTCGCTTTGGATAGCCCGAACCAGGGCCCGACGCGAGAGGTCGCTGCCGCAGATTGCCTCCACGAAGACACGACGGTGCTCCGCCCAAGGTGTGCCCCACACCTCCACCGTATGCTCCACCGTGTCCTCCGGCCGGTCCACACAATGTTGCAGGAACCTCTCGAACTTGCCATGTCCGGTGAAGATCTGCGTCATGCGGAAGGTGAGGACGCCGTGTTGCTGCTCCAGCCACTCCTCAAAGAAACAGAAGAGGCCTGAGTCCCAGTAATGGGAACATTATAAGGCTGACAATGTTACGTAAGTTTAACACTATAAGACTTGCATGAATTTCTTATGGTTTTATAACCAACACTTTTAAACAAGTTATCGTAACAATTTTCTTATGAGTCACGCCTTCATTTACATTACCACATCTATAGAAAAGACCTGCGCCATAGCGTCATCCCCTCGTGAAATTATGACGTATTTCTATTTTGATATTACAGAACTTTTATGAATTTATTGTTTAACAGGCAAATTAGTGAGTTATGTAATTCAATTAAAATTACGTAGACCTCAAGGACCTTCGTCATAAGTTGATGACCCAAATGCCTGTAGGAAATGTTGTGATATTCCTTAAATAACTTTTTTATCGCGTGATATCATCCACGTTTGCCTACGTTGGGTGTTATATTGAGTTTTCTTAGCATTTGAGGTAAGTTTTTTCACCAAATAACTCCTTCCGCTTTGTGTGGAGTGAGAGGTAGTGACAGGCTTATCTATATACAGTCGACTCTCGTTAATTCAAACCTGCGATAATTTGAACCTCTCTATAATTCAAAGTGATCATGAGTTTCCTAAAAAATCACTTTATAACTAAAACATTTTTTATTTGTTTTGTTTTTTTTTTTCGGTGGGAAAATCATCTTATGACATCCCCCTCTCTTGGGCGGGGCGGGAGACTTTTACTGACTAAAAACCCACTCCTGTTCCTTCGTTGCCTTTCGTACCAAGGCCGAGTCTTCTTTTCAGAATCAGAAGGGTCCCAGTAGGCTTCGACCCTGCTGGGCCCCTACAATTGCTGACATCTCCTTGAGGCGCGCGTGGAACAGCACGCGCCGTTGATGACTTGGGCTCGGTCCGGACAGTTACCGGATGGTCGGACGGCGAGCCACCCATTGCTCGCCGTCCGCAAGCCCGCGCCTACGGTGGCCGGAAATCGGGATCGGAATCCCGGCAGCGGTTGGGGCGTGAGGACCGCTGCCTCACGCGATCGGCCGCCTCCTTTGCAAGCGTTACTGCTTCGCAGAAGGAGGCGACCGCCTATTTTTATGCACTTGGTAATTCGAACGAAAAAATCATCGTTAACAAAACGACGCGTTAATTCGAACACATTGGCGTCAAACACTCGACAATACAAAGTTGGAGAGAGAAACAGAGAGAAAGATTGCAGAACTTGCAGAGGTATGTAAGTACATTTTGAGACAAGTTCAAACTTGTATCATCGTACTCGAGCCTTTGTTTTTGTAATGATTATTTTGACACTTTTCCTCACGAATTGGTTTGTTAAGTTTCAGTTACTGTTACTCTCGTTTCGAACCATTTGATATTTCAAACACTCGATAATTTGTAATATTTTAAGATTCCCTTGGATTTCGAATTAACGAGAGTCGACTGTATATGAGAGAAGAAACTGACTGACTGACATATCAACGCACAGCCGAAACTACTGAGACTAAGAGCGTGAAATTTTGCACAAAGTTTTCTTTTGTGATGCAGGCGAGCACTAAGAATATACACTCGAAAATTTACTCCCTAAGGGGATGAAATTGGGATCCAAAGTGATACCATACTAGTATCACTCAGGCAAAGCCGCTGGCAGAAGCTAGTCTATATATAAAAGAAGAAACTGACTGACTGACACATCAAGAAACTGACTGAATGACATATCAAGGCACAGCGGAAACTACAGGGCCTAGGAGTGTCAAATTTTCAAAAAAGGATTCCTATATTAATTTATTTATTTGTTTTACTTTAACAAAAAATGGCTATCTGCCAATTACATTAGTTAAAGACTATTTATACTAATATACAAAAAAATTACACATTCATCTCACAGAACTCCAGACATACTGACTTGATCGTCTTCCATTCGTCCGCGAACACATCACAGTCAGGGTGCGTGTCCAAAAGAGTGTTGAGCGCAAAAAGAATGCGAGGGACAGGAAACTGGGCTCGCGCGACAGTGTGACTCGCAAGCACAGCGAACAAGCTATTTTTCCTGCCCCCCTAGTCAAGTTACAACCGTTTCGTTTCGATACTCTTTTCGTTGATCGCCTCGAGTAGGCCACGCCTCCGATTCCTTTGTTCTGACGTCATTTCAACGGTCAGTCACGTGGTCAGAACAAAAGAATAGGAGGCGTGGCCGACTCGAGGCGATCAACGAAAAGAGAATTTAAACGAAATGGTTGTAACTTGGCTAGAGGGGCTGATGCGGCTATACTTAACTGGGGCACAAAGTTGAGACAGCTCGGCATGCAGCTCTGGAGTATCATTTTTCCCATGAAGGAATTCTTTGTGTCTCAGCGAAACTTTATATTTTTCATACATTTAAAAGTCAAAGTGAGATAATTAGCATGCATACAATGCCTTCATTTCTACTTATTTCTGATGAAGTTATTATGAATTTTCCGCACATTTTGTTTGATCAACTGTGTCGAAAGAGTTTGTTTACTTAATCTAAGGCACTACAACATATAACATAAAAACGCTCCTCTTGAATATACATAGTATGTTCAGAACCGATTTCAGCTATTTTTTTAAATACGTAATTTTTTTATCAAAAAATATTTTAGAATAAAAAGAATCTAAGATAACATTATAGTGTGTATGTATGTGTGTGCGTGCGAAGACACCAATACCGATGCGCTACCAATGTGTTTCGTTGGTGTGTACATTCGTTTTCAGTAAAATTCACCAGTTGGCGCCACTTACCCGAGAGGTCTTCTACTTTTGAAAACATATACATGACGTTGACGTCAATATAACTAATGTCATGAAAATAAGCGTTTTGACTGATGCCTGGATCTGACGACTCAGTGCTGCCACCTGATGAACGTCATTTTATAAAACCCTCATTCCCGTATTACTTTATTACTATTTAGGAAATTTTTTTTTTTTAAACACTACTTAAATGCATTTAAATAACATTTTAGTGCTTGAATTATGATAGTAGTAACAAGTAGTGTTCCATGCGCGCTTTGTAGAGATGTCCGAAGCCTATTGGGAACATGGGTTAGCTTTCGAAAAGGAAACCCGGAGTCCTAGAACGCAAGTCTGACACGCCCATCCGCTCTATATAGAGCGAGAGAAGTCATTGGATGACATCCCACTTAAAAAAAGTGCTTGAATTATGATTGTAACGTAATTTTCTAATTGGAGTGTTTGGAGATGTGCAGTATTCCAGTTACATGTTGTATTTTAAGTAAGTTTTTTTTAATGTATAGGTATCTAGTTTTATGCAATATTTTTCCGTGGAAAATTACACGAGACGAGACTTCTCCAGATCGCCCACAGAAGAGCATTACGTTAGGAAAGTAACGCAGGTGGTTTTGACAGCTGTCAGTTACACAAACTTCAGTGTACACGTGATATACTAGTGAGTTATATCGGCCGATAAACGCCACGTGAAACGTTTGTTCAGTCTAGAGGCGTAGCGTGGACTATATTAGACATGGGTGAAGGCGCATCAGACAGTCCTTTTTCGTTCATATATTCGAAAACCAGACAGCGACTGTCGCAACTCAGTGTCTACCCTTCGGGAGCGATGCGGAGGAGTTTTTCGACTTAAGATTACTTTTAGTTAGTTCTTAAGGCCTTATTTTTAAGGCCCTGGAACGAAGGCCAAGAGGGAACAGGAGTGGGTTTTAGTCAGTGAAAGTTTGACATGCCCCCTGTCTCTCTCCTAGTAAATATTTTTGCTAAAACGTCACAAAACGTATTGACAGAATATCTGTATAAAATTACTGATATTTAATAAATTAAAATACCCCTTCCTACTAACTTCCATTCCCTATTGACGAATTTCTCTCCTAAAGTTGTCCAACTCCTATCCAAATTCCTAAATGACAATAACATTAATCTGTAGCCTGCCACTAACATCTTAGATCTACCACGAAGTGCAAAGTTCGACGGCTCACCTTACGGAGCTGCCGTCACCACATGACACTGGCAGAATAGTCGACACCGGCTCAGTTGGCAAAAAAGAAAAAAAAAAAAGTGTCTAAACTCGTGCATTAAATCAGGTACAAAACCAATATTACAGGTAAAGTAATGTAATGAGATTTAATTAATACTACGTAATTATACTTACGTGACTGGAACTAAGAATGACCTAATTAAATCTAGGTCGCTTTGTTGAAAATTTTACATTACATTTTGAAACAAGTACAGTTTGTCATTGCGAACGAGGCTTGAGTCGCCCGATTCGTAGGCAAGGGTGTTGCGGAGCTGAGTGAAGTACAGTGAAAAATTTACCAGGTGTATCAAACGACGTTTTTCAATACACATAAGATTATATAAATAAACGGGGGTTGTTGCGCGACTCGGGGTCGCTTAGGCTGGGCGCGCCTGATGCGATAAATATAATAAATAGTGGCGGGGTTGAGCTCGCACACTTTTTCGCACTAATGCGGAAAACCGTAAATTTCGTACCTAAAAGCGGTAAGAATAAGAGCGGTTTTTCGAGTAAGTGTATTGAAAATGGATTTTGGTCCAATTTAATCCGTCACTAGCTTAATAAGCGTTAATGTCCTCCGTCCTGGTGGAAGGGTTAAGTAGAAGGGTTGAAAGCATCTGGGTTTTCCCACGCATACTTGCGTCTAAACAGTGGAGACTTTCACTACCCCGGACTAGTGGTGGCCCGATCCCCGTGGGTCTCATCCCGTATTGGAAAAGGGCTCTCCTATACGTCTAAGAGAGGTGCACGTGGAACACTACGCGCAACCATCTCAAGTCCAGATTAATGGGCTAAAGGATGTCCCCTAATTCGTCCACCCTGGACTTTTTAGGAGGGTTGGAAGAGGGCGTTGTCTGCCTTTTTTCGATGCCCAGTACGCCTGGTACGGGGCGAGAAAGAACTCGTCTCCATTTCCCTGTCCACAGCCTGTTTCTGCGAGATGACAATCCCGCGTCATCAGTAACCTGCCCTAGCTTCGCAAAGAGTAATATAGTAATGTCAAACGAAATGAACATATCCGCAGGAGAGCCAAGGTTGCCGACATAGCACGAAGAATAGCCAAACTTAAGTGACAATGGGCAGGGCACATTGCTCGCAGAACAGATGGCCGTTGGGGCCGAAAGGTTCTGGAGTGGCGACCGCGTACCGGAAGACGCAGTATTGGAAGGCCCCCTACAAGGTGGACCGATGAAGGTGAAGGTTGCGGGAATCCGATGGATGCGAGACGCACAGGACCGTTCACTGTGGCGACATTGAGAGGCCTATGTCCAGCAGTGGACGTCTATCGGCTGAAATGATGATGATGACGATGATGAATAGTGGTAATAGTAACGATATACACTGAAACATTCCTCATGAATCACTCTGTATATTGGTGGAAACCGCGTGAAAATTCATTAAGAGGGATCTTCCCGATCCGTCTATTGTTGAGTCAACGTGTTGTTTCATCTAACGCAATTTTTGATAAACAGGCTACTCGAAAAAATAGAGATAATGCTTGAACGCTTTGTTGGCATTCGGTAATTCCCTCACTCGCACGACTTTTGGGTAAAAGTTTCGTCATCCAGAATTTCGATTAAATGTGCAAGGTTTCTATAAATATATTTACCTGTTATGTCCCAGTGTAGAGCAAAGGCCTCCCTCCCTTCTTCCCCCTATTCTCTGTCCTTAGCTGCATCTGGCCTACCTTAAGGTAAGAGTTTAATGCGTCACGTCATCTCATGGTTTTACCGCGTCCAATCCAGTTACGCCATTCGACAGATATGGCCTACCTTTTTTTTTTTAAGAAAATCTTCAAAGTGTTCCTCACGCTCTAGGTGGGTGAGATGAAGCGTCAGTATTTGACTATATAAAACCCACCTGTGTTCCTGCAGTAGCTCGTTGTGAGGGTCATGGTAAGTCTTTCGAACAATTTGGGAGTAAGTACATTTATTTAGCTTCATCCGCGTTTCGCTGGACGATTTTGGTTACACTTATAAGTACAGTTCTGCTTCTATCAGCCGCGTATAGCATCGTAGGATTGTGAAAGGCTATCATAGCTTACGCGGCGGAACAGCACTGAACAATGTCGTTAGCATGCGCAAAATAAATCACATATATGTTCTTATTTCATGCCTTTTTACCGCAAAACCTGAATTCACGAGGAAAACTGAACGGAAGTGAACGCATCTCTATACAAAACTAATATTTTGTATGGTGATTTTCCTTCACTAGCATTACTGCTTAGCAGGAGGAGGCATCCGCCTGCCATTTCTCCTCACACCAGAACATGGCCTGTACCGGGGCCCGGTGCCAGAGGTCTTTGGCCCCGATCGCCTCCACAAGAACACAGCGGTGCTCCTCCCAAGCAGGGCACTCCACCATCGTGTCCTCCGGCCGATCTACACAATGGTGACGCCCGGGCATTTACGAATCCAGTGCAGGAACCTCCTGAAATTACCATGACTGGTGAGGACCTGCGTCGTGCGGAAGGACGTTTTTCTACTAGTCTCTAACAGTCTTATCACTAACGTGACAATTAAAGGAATTTGTGTAACAGTAGGTTACCGAAATATTGCAAGACATTTATGTCAAAAAAGTACGCACATGGCTAAACACGTGACGGCTATTAAGACACCAATAAACAATTATTATTGCGCCATACGAAATAATACATTAACACTGCACTATTGAGTAGTTGAAAGATATACATATTTCCTTGTTTACATTCTGATATGATGATGAATCATTTTATTTGAGGATGAAAACTGATATCTATTGCAGTTATAAAATATGCCTGGGCACGCCATAATTATGGCGGTAAGTCCCCTCTTTGAGGAGTGGCTGGAAAGACCTCACGATGTCCTCACCGTCCGCATGACGCAGGTCCTCACCAGACATGGTATATCAACTGACTGACTCAAATATCAACGCACAACCGAAACTAATGGGACTAAGACTGTTGAGTTTTACACAAGCTATCCTTTTATGACGTAAGCGAGCACTAAGAGAGGATTTTTCAAAATTCCAGGTTTCCAAAGTTTGAATGGAGAAACTTACTTTCACGCGGGCGAAGCCGCTGGCAGAAGTTAGTATATTATAAACAAGGTCCTCCACTGCGTCTGTCTGTCTGTATTGCGCTAAAAAACTGGGCAAGTGCGAGTCGGACTCGCGCACTCATGGTTTCGTACAAACCTACCTACGAAAAGTTCAATTCCCGAATCGAGTCTCAAAGATTTTTACGAATCGTAAAACAGTTTTTTTTTTGTGACGTAACTACAAATTTACTGTTTTTAGAGCATCCTGCTTTGAGACCTTGCTTCATGCCAAATTTCAAGAGTCTAGTACCCTATGAATTTTGGTTCCCTTGAGAGTGTCGAAATATACGACCTTGGTTCTCCTCCGGATATCTTCATTCCTGATGCGATCACGCAAGGAAACTCCGAGCATAGCCCTATATGCCCTATATGTTTATGTAAGACTAAATAAAATAACAAATAAAATAAAAAACAACAACAATGTAGACACGGGTTTATATCATTATGTAACTCACGTTGTAGAAAACTCACGTGTGGGGTCTACGTAAGCATTTGCGGGTTGAACTACCAAGGTCAGGAGGCATTTTATTATTATTAAAGCGAGTTATTTTATTATTTATTCTGTTTTTAAGTAATTTTAATATTATTCTGTTCTTAAATAATTTTAATGGGCAATGTACATAATTTAAAAAAATAAATTAAAATTATTTTAATGTTTAATTTGTCGTGTATACCCACGTACATTGCGATTGGAACCATTTTCCGGCGTCTTCAAGGCAAGAGTGAATAAGCTGTTAAGAAACTAGTGCGATTCACCATCAACGATTGCATCACTGCTTACCATCAGGTGGGATCGCAGTCAAGCACTAGTTTATATAAATAAAAAAATCACATAGGCCTACGTGGGTACTTATAAAATGTCAGAAGCTAGTGCACGGTTCCTATTGGTCGTTTCCTATGGAGAAGAAACTGCAAGAAACTCCATGGTTAAAAATTAAAAAAAAAAAGTTGATTTTACAATATTCATTATATTATTGTATCTTCATAATTTTATTATGATATTATGGAAATTGAGCTCGTTTGTAAAAATTGTTGTATGACATTTGTAAACGGTAGTATTTTTTTTTTGGTAGGAGAATCATCCAATGACATCCCCCGCACTTAGGCGGAGCGGGAGATAGTGTCAGGCTTTTCCTGACTAAAAATCCACTCCTGTTCCTTCGTTGCCTTTCGTACCAGGGTCGAGTCTTCCTTTCAGAAGCAGACCCTTGGCCCCAGTAGGCTTCGACCCTGCTACTGTTGCTGACATCTCCTTGAGGCGCACGTGGAACAGTACGAGCCGTCGACGACTTGGGCTCGGTCCGGACGATTACCGGACAAATGGTAGTATTAAGATAAACTTGGCTTTATTAGTTTCTTTTTTCCGAATTTGCAAGAAATTAAAATCGTATATCGTTCGAACCCGCGACAGACCGTAGAGTAGCCAATGACTCAACTACTGTGCCCACCGTGTTGTCAATTTCCTATACTTTTTTTCTGGAGTGTAAATCATCAAATATTTCCTTCCGCTCTGGGTGGAGCGCGAAGGAGTGTCAAACTTTTATTTCTTCTTTGAAACTTTGAAAACAACTAATTATCTAATTGTTAGTAGTTTTAGCGGTATGGAAGACCGGACGATACGCTATCTGGCCGAAACCTAGGACAACGCACCACCCTCCTTACCAATACGAAAGAAACTTTGAAAACAACTACTTCTTCTTTTCGAATCGATGGCAAACTTGTCTAACTGTTTGAGCCCGTAGGTGGCTATGTTAACTGCAGCAGCAGGTGGCATTCATTAAATCTTCCAAAGCGCAGGTGTATGGGCACTTGAGGCACTTTAACTTGTGGCTTATGTTTTGAACACCGCACTCACATTGAGTGTCCGGCAGGTCTATAAAACCCATTTTTAGGGTTCCGTACCACAAAAACAAAAAACGGAACCCTTATAGGATCACTTTGTTGTCCGTCCGTCTGTCTGTCTGTCGGTCTATCTATCTGTCAAGACCCTTTTTCTCATGAACGCATGGAGGTATCGAGTTGAAATTAAAACCATATACTCAAGTCTGCCGTCGCTTGAAGCTGTAAAAAAAATCAAACTTCTAAGTTAACTAAAACAAAAAGATACGGTCGTTTATGTCACAAAAAACTTATATTTTGACACTCTCAAGGGGATCAAAATTCATAGAGTACTTCCCGTTGACCTAGAGTCCTAAAATTTGGCATGAAGCAAGGTCTCATAGCACAAATATAGGAATAAATCTGACAACTGTAAATTTGTAGTTACGTCACTATAAAAAAAAACTTTTTTGATTCGGAAAAATCTTTGAGACTCCATTGAGAATTGAAATATTTACATAGGTAGGTACTCGTCAGTTTGTACAAAACCCTATGTACGCGAGTTTGACTCGCACTTGCTCAGTTTTTTTTTTTGTTACTAAAACCCACCTGTCATTCAGTTGACCTTTGCGTTTCAGGACCGTAGTTTCCCTAAAAAAAATATCCGTAGCTCTAGCGAATTTGATAAAACTGATTTTCCTTTTACGAAACCCATGGGGTGCTCTCTAAATAAATTTAACAAGTAAGTAAACTACAGAGTACTTGAAAGTAATTTTACCTGCCATGAACGTAACGTTTTTAAATATAGAAGCAGAAAAAGACCAGACTTTTTCATACGAACAAACTTTTCATTTGTATAACTTAGAAAAGGAAAAGGTTATTTTCGGTTATTATTATATTACCGTACAGTCAACGATACTTAGATACCTTTCTATATTTGGAACGTGTTGTATAACGGGGACTCGTGAAGTGATCACGTGTCACCAGCCTTAGCTTTAAGGTAATTTTCTAACAGAGACTTGCGAGGCAGCTAGGTGGTAAGAGGATTTATAGAGGCGCTGTGAAAATGTGTGATTGTTATTAACAAAGCTGTGCGAGGACGTACCTATAGCGACGCGGGAAAAATAATAATAATAATATTCCACAACTATCACACAACGCTGTCTAGTCCCAAGCTAAGCAGAGCTTGTGTTATGAGTACTAGACAACTGATAAACATACTTATATATTCCTAAATACATACATAATTTAGATAAATTGCACCCAGACACAAAACAAATGATAGTGCTTATTACACAAACATTTGTCTTGGGTGGAATCGAACCTACGAGCTTTGGCATAGCAGTCAGGGCCACTAACCACTAAACCAACAGGCCAGTCAAGAAATATATGATTGTTTATAACGAAGCTGTGTGAGGATTTGTAATGCTGATGCTGTTAAAATGTGTGGTTGCTTCAACCAAAGCTGTGTTAGGATGTGTAGGTACGCTGTTAAAATGAGTAATTTTTATTAACATAAAACAATCGGATAAAATAAAAAAATGAAATAATACGAAAGAAAACCAAACTGACGGATGTAGACCAAAGAACAAGATTACTAAAATGAAACTGGGAAGGACATCTGTGTAGATTGGAGTTTACGAGATGTACAAAGCGGGTAACAGAATGGATTCCATTAGACGGTAAAAGAAAGCAAGGGAGACAATGAAAGAGATGGCGTGACATATTTACCCAACGTTGTGGATCAAACTGGATGCAGAAAGTGCGCGATAGGAAAGCGTGGAGCGATTTAGGGGAGGTCTACGCCGCAGAGGCGACCTCTATGAATAGCGATGACAAACCAGAACAGAAGAAACAGATGAAGGAACTAGTTTATGTAAATAGATTGAGAAGAAGAGCAGAAGATTTGTATATTTTTTAATGGTTTTCATAACTACGTTTTTTCTAAAATTGTAAGTAGTGGAATAAAGGGCTTTTTTATTTTATTTTATTTTATTAACATAGCTGTGCGAGAATGCATATCGATGCTTAGCTGAATGGTGTGAGGATACGTACATCGGTAAATATCAAACCCTTTTACAGCAGTACGCAGGCGGGGTGTGGTGTACTAAGTTGAGCGGAAATTCGCTCGCATTTCTTGTAGACAACCCATGATTTACCAACCAAGCTGTGCGAAGTCGAGCTAGGAAAATGATCCCATGATTCCGTTACCGGATTTTCTCCACGCGTACCGCCTAGCTACTTTGCACATCCCACGCTTGCCTCAAAGCAAAACTGTAGAGGACCAGCAGGGCCGAAGTCTACTAGGTTTAACTTCCGAAAATGTAACCTGTGGTCCTGGAACACTAGGGCAAAGAAGAAACATAGGTGTGGTTTTAGTCAGTAAAAGTTCGACACACCTTCCCATCTTAAAAAAAAACGTGCAATTGCGAGTTGGACTCGCGCCCTAAGGGTTCCGTGCAAACTTACCTACGTATATAGTTCAATTCTCCAATGGAGTCTCGAAGAATGTTCCGAAAGGCATAAAAAGTTTTTATTTTTGTGACGTAACAACAAATTTCAGATTTTTTCTTATATTTGTGCTATGATACCTTGCTTCATGCCAAATTTTAGGATTCTAGATCAACGGGAAGTATCGTATGAATTTTGATTCTCTTGAGAGTGTCGAAATATACGTTTTGTTCGACATAAACGGCTGTATCTTTTTTTTCCGTTAACTCAGAAGTTTGATTTTTTTACAGCTTAAAAGGACCACAGTTTTAAATATATGGTTCTATTTTCAACTCGATACCTTCACGCGTTCCGGAGATAAAGGGTCTAGACAGACAAACAGACGGACGGACAACAAAGTGATCCTGTTAGGGATCCGTTTTTTCCTTTTGAGGTTCGGAACCTTAAAAAATCATGAATCGCTCGCATCCTTTGTAGACTACATACTCGAATGCTTTACCAGTCAAGCTATGCGAAGACGACTTGGAAAATGATCCCTTTGGTGGAATTTTCCTCGCTTAGCGTCTGGCTACTACGCACGTCCTGAATGTACAAGCACCCTTAGAATTAGACTAAGGTTATGTAACATGTACGATCTTTGTTCCCGATAACAATTTATTGGTAGATGATTACGGAATGGTCTCGTGGCAGAAACTCTAGTTAGATGGTTTACGTAAGTAATTGATTGGCTTGCGGTAATTGAAATTTTAAATAGATTTAGGGTTAATTAAATGGAGCTGTCTTCAAGAAATGTTAGCTGAACTTTGTTAACTTGACCAGATATCGTATTAAAATTATATACTCAGGTTTGCGGTCCCTTGAAGCTGAAAAACATGAAACTTCCAAATTAAAGAAAAAAAAAAAGATACAGCCGTTTATGTCGCAAAAAACGTATATTTCGACACTATCAAGGGAATCTAAATTCATAGGGTACTTACCGTTGACCTAGAATCCTGAAATTTGGAACGAAGCAAAGTCTCATAGTACAGGTATAGGAAAAAAACTGAAAACTGTAAATTTTTAGTTACGTCAAAAAAACTTTTTTTGTTATTCGGAAAAATCTTCGTAACTCAATTCGGATATTAAACTTTTTTCATAGGTAAAGTTGTACGGAACCCTCAGTGCACGAGTCCGACTCGCACTTGCCCGGTTTTTTTTCTATCGTACTAAAATTATATTATGTTTTGAACCACTATCTATCTGGCATTTATCCTTTATTTTTCTAATTCTTATTAGTGCAGAGGTCATATACTTTTGCGCATTATAAAACTCGCAATTAGCTCCTATAGTCCTCTTAACAGATAAATAATAGATTAAAATCTTTTCAGAATAATGACACTACATTTTCATATTTATTTATTTATATATATATACTTTATGGTGAGAGCAGTGGTGGCCGAGTAGAGCAGTGGTGGCCGAGTGGTAACAGCCCCGACTTATGAGTTGTAGGTCGCGGGTTCAAACCCAGTCAGGCGCATTACTTTGTGTAATTTATTTCATCACCACTGCTCTCTAAATGGTAAAGGAAAACATCGTGAGGAAACCGACATGTCCTAGAACCAAAAATTCGAAGACATTAGACAGACCCGCACTGGGCCTGCGTGGTGGATTACGGCCCATCCCCTCTCCCAGAGAGGAGGCCTGAGTCCCAACAGTGGGAACATTATAAGGCCGACTATGCTATGCTATATACTTTATTGCATACCAAAATTACAAATTTACAAATTAAAACCTTATGATACACAAAAATAAAAACAAAAAAATGGCGGCCTTAACGCACTCGGTGATTTCTTCCAGGCAACCCGGAATTGATAGAGATTGCCTGGACACAAAATGGGGTTGCACTTGGTGCAAATATAAAAGTAAACAAAACTTGATAGATACTTAATACTAAAATAGACACATATACATACATACAAAATATAAATATATAAGCAAGAGAATAACTGATGAAACGAAGACATGATCAAGACTGGCCTGTTGGTCTAGTGGTTAGTAGTCCTGACTGCTTTGCCGGAGGTCGTGGGTTCGATTCCCACGCAGGACAAATGTTTGTGTGATGAGCACGGTCATTTGTTCTGTGTCTAGGTATAATTTATCTATATATGTATGTTTATCAGTTGTCTAAAAGAGTTATGAGTTTACATGTGGATGGATGGAGAGGGAGAGGGAGACCAAAGAAAAGATGGATGGATTGTGTGAAGAGTGATATGAAAGAAAAGGAAGTTAGTGACAGCATGACGGATGACAGGGCAGAATGGAAGAAAAAAATATGTTGCGCCGACCTCAAATAACACGGGATAAGGGCAGGAAGATGATGATGATGTTTATCAGTTGTCTAGTACCCATAACACAAGCTCTGCTTAGCTTGGGACTAGACGACGTTGTATGATAGTTGTGGAATATTATATTGTAGAATATTATGATCACAATGACAAGTAATGATCTTTCACTTTTTCACTTTTTTTCCCGCGTGGTGGATTACGGCCCATCCCCTCTCCCAGGGAGGAGGCCTGAGTCCCAACAGTGGGAACATTATAAGGCCGACTATGCTATGCTATGCTATGATCTTTCACAAACCTTTTAAATACAGGCGTTTTAAATATAAATTATACAGTGTTTGCGCACGTTTTATTGTCACAGGCAATGTATTCCATAGAGGAACGACCTGGACAGTAAAAGACCTTTCCAGGAATGTAGTTGAATGCATTGGCATTTTAAGTTTCAAGTTATCTGATGACTTAAGAACTTTCATGTGTGAGTCGCAAAAAAATTGGAACCGTTATTTGAGGTAACGCGTAACGTGGTACGTCATATTCTGTCAAAGCCAAGAAAATACAAGGAGGAAAAAAAACGACGTAATAATGTCCTACAAACCGACGCAATTGTAGAAATGATGCGAAAGAAAAAGGGATTTACCTTGTTTTGAAATAAACATATTACATTGTATGACGTAATTTTAAACTCAAGTTACAGGGGTCTATTCTATGACCTACGGTGGGTGTGTTTTCTTATGACGTATTCATGAGTGACGCTATGATTTCTGTTAGTTGGTATTTCTTTATATAATTTATTAGTACATTCGGGAGTTAATCAGAATGAACTGTTTAGACAATAATTATAGTCACCCAAAGGGAAATGGAAAGGGATTTGTTTTTAAGTTTTTTTTTTAAAGTAATCACCTAATAACTTCTCCCGCTCTAAAGCGAAGCGGGTGTTAGACTTTTACTGAATAATAATGATAATATTCACTGAACACCACTATCACACAATGCCGTCTATTCCCAAGCTAAGCTGAGCTTGTGTTATGAGTACTAGACAACTGATAAACATACTTAAATATTTCTAAATACATACATATTATAGATAAATTACACCCAGACACAGAACAAATGATCGTGCTCATCACACAAACATTTGTCCTGGGTGGGAATCGAACCCACGACCTCCAGCGTAGCAGTCAGGGCCACTAACACTAGACCAACAGGCCAGTCAAATAAAACCACAACTATGTTTCTTCTTTGCCATTGGCGTTCCAGGATCACGGTGTTCCTCTTTGGAAATAAACCAATGGCCCCAGTGGGTTTCGGCCCTGCTGGGCCCCTACGGTTTTGCTGACCTCTCTCTGAGGTGCGTGGAACATTAAGCGCCGACGACGACTCTGGCTCGGTCCGGACGGCGAGCTACCCATTGCTCGTCATCCGCAATTCCAAGCCTACGGTGGCTGGTAGTCGGGGTTGGAGTCACGGTGGCTGGGGCGTAAGGAGGTCCGTTCCCTCACGCGTTTTTTTACAGACTAAAACTCACCAGGCGTTTCAGGGCTGTAGTAACTTTTTCGAACAATCCAGGTATCCTAAACCAGGGAACGGTCAAAAATGTGTGGAGTAGATTTATTATCGAGCCATTTATTATTTTGTTATTTAAAGATAGAGTTCTTCTTTGTCCTCTCCAGTTCCCATTATTTGGGGTCAGGTCTACTCAGTAATCGGCGCCAGGATATTCTATCCTGGGTCATCGGCTTTGGTAAATGGTCTAACTTGAGGTCTCTCTTGTTTCTGAATCAGCAGGTCAATGGTGGGCGACTTCTGCCTTTCATTTGGTTTAGTGCAATTTTTATGATATATACCACGATTCTCCTGCTAACATTTCCATACCATCTAAGGCGGTTTTCGGTGAGTGACGCAATCTTAAAGCTGCCTCTGATATATTAATTGCGCACCTTATGTAGTTGGGTCACACCTCCCCGATTACCTCAGCAATTTCATCTCATTGGTATGCACTTTTTAGGGTTTCGTACCTCTAAAGGAAAAATCCCTTTATCTCTATCTCGGGAACGCGTGGAGGTATTGAATTAAAATTAAAACCATATACTAAGGTCTGCGGTCCCTTGAAGCTGTGAAAAAATCAAACTTCTGAGTTAACGAAAAAAAAATACAGCCGTTTATGTCGCAAAAAACGTTTTTTTCGACACTCTCAAGGGAATCAAACTAACTATACACATAGGTAACTTTGTACAGAACCCTCAGTGCGCGAGTCCGACTCGCACTTGCTCAGTTTTTTTTAATTAAAGATGAATTTGGTTGAGTTTATTTTTGATGATTTTCCTTGTAGTCTATAAAGTAGGTATTTATTCTTGTATACTTTGATACAATTTAATTAATTCTTTAATTGGATATGATCTCAATATTTGAAGTATTATATTATTAATATTATGGTCACAATGCCAAACACGTCATATTTGTTTTTATTCCAAATGGAACAGGAATGTACGAGTATGTTCGCCATCACATCATGGTTCTATATGACGCCATACGAATCGTACCATATAACGATGTCATTAACTTTGTGAACTCATAAGTAAAGTGGTCATATTCTGACCACGTCATAGAGATGACGTGTTGTAACTTCTGACATTTAAAATATGTTAGGCAGATAATTCTAAGCCCTTACTTGTTTTTGCGTACTAACATTTTGTCAGGAACTTCGTTTTTCATAAAAAAATTAACACCCTTGAAATGGAATTTTTTTATGTTAAAATTTTATATTGTAATCATTATTTATTAAATTTATTTGAATTTATCTCGAAAAATAAATGTTTTGCACACCTGTTTCTATGAACCTCTTTTGTCTAAAGCTATCGTGAATGAAGTATAAGTATAGATTAATTTTAAGTCAATGAATTAATTCGTTTATAAGAAACGGATGATGTGTTTTGATCACGATTGGAATGAACTTATGCGAGGTGGATGTAGGACGAGATCTGGGATTTATCTTGGACTCTAAACTCACATTTGTGCCACATGTTGATAACATAATCAGTCGATCCCAACGTATGCTTGGATTTGTCATTCGTAATGGAAAGGTATTTCAAAGCCCACATACTAAATTAGGTCTCTACAAAATAGCCTTCTCTCATTTCTTAGCTGCCAGTTGCTATTTTAATATCTATATTTAGTTTTTATTTTTACTTTATTTACATTGTTCTCACATGATAACGACAAGGAACATGTAACAGAGATATTTGTAATTACAAAACATGATTGAAAATGGACACTTGTCCATTGAGTTTCTTGCACATTCTTCTCCATAGAGATCTACGCTTTGGAATGTGCAATTAGCATCATTTTTTTTTTCTGACTGACTGTCTACTTGACATTTCAAAAGTGCCTGTAAATGGTTTATTTGAAATAAATGCTTTTGAATCCCTGTGAGACGCATCTTGGAATATTGCAGTGTGATATGAAGGCCTTACTACGCAACCCACTCGTTGCGCATAGAACGAGTTCAAAAAAGGTTTGTCCGATACCTAGGATACTCAAAGGGAAGGCAATTTAAATATCTCTCTTACCTTGATAATCTAGGCTGGTATAAAACGAGGACACTGGAAGCCCGGAGAAAACTCTTGGATTTGAGATTCGCATATAAACTGCTTAAGAACACCATTGACTGCTCACAATTGGTATCTAAATTCAGTTTCAGAGTACCCCGTCGTAAACCTATAACACACCTTAGCTCCACCTTTTCGCCTTACAGTGTTTAGTGCTAATTCGTCTATACCCCGCATGTGCAAACTTATAAACGAACGCAGTGAGCTGGTTGACGTCCACGCGGATTCATTATCGGTGTTCGTCAGACGTAATTAGAATTAGTATTTGAAATTATGTTTATTATTACTGTATTTGTTATCTAGTATCTAGAATTTAAGTACAAGTTAGTCAAGTTAGAATAATTATATTTTAAAACAGCATTACATCTAAGTTAAATAATTTTAATTAGAAGGAGCATTTTGCATGTGGTGTTTGCCTGTAATTGGCACATATATAATTTATAATACATATTAGAGTGATTGACTCTGAAAAGAAAAAGAAATGTCTAGTTAACTACTTTAACCTTTAATGACCAGTTGACTGCTATCGAGGTTAAAACAACCGGAGTATCGTCTGTTGGTAACCCGGTCAGCTGATGGTTTAACATCTAAGTACCGTTTACTGACTAGATTAAACGGGTTAGTTAAATTCTTTGCGGTGGAATTGGACTTACTGTTGGCATCTTTAATTCCTATGCTTACTTCAAGAAAGCGATACGCACAGGACCGTTTGTTGTGGTGACACTTGGGAGGCCTATGTTCAGCAGTGGACATTTTTCGGTTGAAATGATGATGATGATGACATCGTTGTCACATAATAGACGTCAGAAATACCTAACTAGGAACGATTGTAGTCGGAAAAAGCTTAGATATTTTTTCTATCTATCTGTACGAGGATTTTTTTAAAGTTTATTAACATTGATAATTTAATAATATTTTAATTTCATAATATGATTGAATAATAATAATAATGTTTAATAATGTAATTGAAGGTAATAACAATGTTATTTTAATTTATTCTTAGTATTTAATTTTAATTTTTATATAATAATGACAGTTTCCAGTTTTAAACCTAATTATAACCATTAATTATTAAGACCTACTTACTGTAAATGCTATGCATACCTCTAAGTGACTTTTATTCACAAGATGCCCTCGTAAATGTGTTGTAGTCAATGTTTAGTAAATAAATCGTTGGTATGCCTGTATAAATAAACTAAATTCTGCGCGCGACTTCGCTCGCGTGAAAGTAGTTTTCTCCATACAAACTTTGGACCCCCGCTTCATCCCCTTAGGGAGTGAATTTTGGAAAATCCTTTATTAGTGCTCGTCTAGCTCATCCCAGTAATTTCGGCTGTGCGTTGATATGTCAGCCAGTCAGTTTCCCCTTTTATATGTATAGATAAATAAAAAAAATGATGATGTTTTATAATTTTGTATAATCTATTATCTTTCTGTCTGTTTTTATATCTTTAGTGGGTCCGTTGCATCACAGACCCTATCAAAATACCAGCGCTGCGTTATTTTTTTTTTTATATCGCTGCTTATGTTGAGATAGGAGCCTTTTTAGCCTCGCACAGGTTTTTTATTAGACTAGTTAGTATTTTTATTTTATTCTCTTGTTTGTCTTGTGGAAGTCTCAAATGAACATTTTTTTTATCTTCTTTATTTCTTTTATTTACATCTCTGTACAATCATCGAAGAATCTTTGTTATGTTGATTTTTAGCAACAATTTTGTACTAAAAATGTCTGCCATTTTTGCCAGCTACGTAAACTTGTAAATTGTTGCGTACAAAACCAACATTGAAACCATGTAATGAAACAAAAGAAGATAATTAAAACACCAGGCACGTGGCCATTTGTATAATTAAATAATAACATACACGTAAAAATGCTTAAGCAAGTGTTGGAGTGGTAACATTACAAAATAATTATATTATTTGGTGACTAATTATGAGATAATACGTTGAAGACAAGATGAGACGAAGGATTATGAACTGTAAAAGGAAGTTTGTAGTGTTCAATTTGCAATAAATATGCTGCTGAAATTTGTTTTTTGTAAGGTGCTACTTTTTGTAAAAAAAATTTGTTTGTTCGGAAGAATTACTCGGTAACTTCCGAACAATCACGCATCCCTGCTCTTTTTTAAGGTGAGAAATCCTCCATTGACTTCTCCCGCTCTGGGTGGAGCGAGAGGGTGTGTCAGACTTTTGCTGACTTTTACTGACTTTTCCCAAACTGAAATCAGTCAGATCAAGTTATTTAATTTAAGTAAGTACTTGTTTGTCTACACAGGTAAATCTCGCGACAAGCTTTTATATCATATAAATTATTATTAAAGTTATAAGTTGATAGTAAAAGTTAAAGATTTAAGTCAGCAAAAGTCTGACATTTCCTTCCGCTGCGCACAGTTAACGGACTAAACGTTTCGCCTCGTCGTTTATACCGCGTACATCGAAGGATGGGAACAATTTGCCTGCTGCGGTCTTCCCGTCCGATTACATTTTACGTGTCTTCAAGGCTAGAGTTTAGAGTGAATAGGCTACTATTAAACTAGTGCGATTCACCATCGACATATTCAATATTGTGACAAAGGTCCTTAGTAAAGATTTAAAAAAAAAGATACCTATCTGCTCACCATTAGGTAGGATCGCAGCAGCATAATTTATATCATTTAAAAAAAGGCTTCCATGTGCTAATGGTGACCACCGATGTGGTTATAGTGAGATGAAAATTCCAAATTCTCTGGTCTTTTCTTCAAAAACCCATCGCCTTTTATTTATTTATTTATTTATTTAAACTTCATGTACAGTAGTGGTACATAGGCGGATTTAATGCAACAAGGCATTCTCCACCAGTCAACCTACCTACCTTTATCTTTTACCTTTTTTTTACCTACCTTTTGGAGGTTTCAGCGCGATAGCAAAAAAATATTATACCGTAAACGAGAAATCATATAACTTGCTTACGTAAAAGTTCATGGGAAGTCGACAGTTAGGGCGGTTTTCCACCAAAGATGTGCTATGCAGCTATATTGCGAGAATGTGGGAGCTAAGCTGTGAAACTATGCGACCGTTACCACTGATGCTGAGCTAAGCTATGTGAGTAGCGAAGCGTGTAAGAAAATTCGCAGTTTGACTTAGATCTATTATTTTTTGACATTTTTATAATATTATTTATTTAAAATTTCAGTAACAAGACCATAACAGATGCTATTACATACTTCCGTATTTTTCTTATAAATTGATAATAATAATAACTAATACAAGAATTTATACATAATGTTTGTTATTTTTAAATGTAATTAAAAAATTACAATAAAAATAAACAAATACTTATATAGGATCATTAAGTGTACAAAACAATTTAATTAACACGTACTTTTTTATAATATAATATAATAATATATAATATTCCACAACTTTCATACAGCGCCATCTAGTTTCTAAACAAGCAGACTGGTGCTATGAATATTAGACAACTAATAAATATACTTATATATTTCAAAGCACATACATATTATAGATAAATTACACCCAGACACAGAACAAATGGTGGTGCTCATCAAACAAACATTTGTTTTGGGTGGGAATCGAACCCACGAACACAACACACACACAACAGTCAGAACAAAACCACTAGGTAGGCCAACAGGCCAGTCATCAGTTATTACAAATTTTTTATTTATTGAAATTATTTGACATTTTGACATTAATTGACATTGTTTATTTTCACTATTCTTTTTGGTGAGTTCCGCTTGGGCGAAGCACTACCGAGCCCTCGTGGGGGCGATCGGCGGCAAAAACCATTCGCGCCTAGCCCTGGTACAGGCCATGGTCCGGAGCGAGGAGAAATGGCAGGTGGTGGCATTCTTCTGCAGCAAGCAGTAATACGAAGGGGGCGGCCGCACGCATGAGGGAACGGACTTCCCCACGCCCCAGCCGTCGTGATCACGACCCCGATTTCTAGCCAACGTAGGCGTGGGCTAACGGACGGCGAGCAACCTCCTCCTCCACCCATCCATCATATAAACAATAAAATAACAATTATTATTATTTTATTGTTTCTGTGATTGGTGGGTGCGGCCTTTGTACAGTGTTTATTACTAGTGTATAAAGTTTTAATAAATAAATAATACTGTAGATGCTTTTGATGATTTGTTAAAAGATAATATGCTACGTTGCTATGAATCAGTGGTTCCTAAGTCCTAACTTTTTCGATCTTGTCACCCCCTTTTTTTTTTAGGTGGGAAAAAAATCATCTTATGACAAATCCCGCTCTTGGGCGGGGCGGGAGATAGTGTCTTTTCACACTACCCATGGCCCCAGTAGGCTTCGACCCTGCTGGGCCCCTACGATTTGCTGACATCTCCCTGAGGCGCGCGTGGAACAATACGCGTCGTCGACGACTTGGGCTTGGTCCGAACGGTTACCGGACGGTCGGACGGTGGGCCACCCATTGCCCGCCGTCCGTAAGCCCGCGCCTACGGTGGCCGGAAATCGGGATCGGAAACCCGGCGGCGGTTGGGGCGTGAGGACCGTTGCCGTTGCCTCACGCAATCCCGCGACCGCCTGCCACTCCTCCTCGCTCCGGACCATGGCCTGTACAAAGGCCCGGCGCGAGAGATCGCCGCCGCCGATCGCCCCCCAAGGACACGGCGTTGCTCTTCCCAAACGGGGCACACCTCCACCGTGTGCTGCACCGTGTCCTCCGGGCGGTCCACACAGTGGCGACACCCGGGCGTCGCTTCCGCACGAATTCGGTGCAGGAACTTCCCAAACTTCCCGTGTTCGGTGAGAACCTGCGTCATGCGGAAGGTGAGGACGCCGTGAGGTCTTTCCAACCACGCCTCAAAGAGGGGACTTACCGCCATAATTGTAGCGTGCCCAATCTTGTCACCCCTATGATTTAGCTAGGGAATCTGATTTACTGCCACCCCTCTCCTCTCTCTCATGCTACCAGTTGTATACATACAAATCGTATTAATTAGATACATAAAAATTGCACAAAAATATTGAGAAAGTTCTTACAATCACATCATACTTTACAATTATAATTTTTTAACAAACAATTTTTAATGTACCAATATTTTTATTAGTGTGGAGTGATTTAAAGCGAGGCTCCGACTTGTTATTTGATCAAACTGTTAAAGCATGAAATGCTAGTGAACTAGAATCAGTCGTATCAGTCTGTTTTAATTTACCCCCGCAAAATATTAGTTTTACCCCCGCAGGGGCAATTACCCCCAGGTTAGGAACCGTGGCTATAAATTTATAGCATCGTTGTACAAAATAGATAGGTGCAGCAGTCAATCTACATACAAAGCGCGCTCGAGGAACGCACACATAGAAACCGCTCACGGACATGATAATCTCGACTCAATTCAGCTCAATGCGAGCTCGAATGCTATCCGTTTGTGACACGCGTCTGCGAACTTTTTTGTGGAAAAATGGACTAACAAAAAAACCTTACCTATTCTAACATTTCAGTGGTCGGTTGTTTAAATTCAACATTAAACAGTGAATTGACGATTTTTAGGCTACCTACCAGTTGTTTCAGAGAGGTAAGTAGATATTTGCTTGTCTTTTGATAGTTTATAACAGGCCCCGCGCCGAGGAAGAGAAGATGATTTTGTGACCTTGTGATATTTTTACAATTCAGCCCCCCTAGCCAAGTTACAATCGTATCGTTCACGCCAAACACTTCGAGTAGGTCACGCCTCCAATTCCTTTGTTCGGACCACGTGACTGAGCGTTGACATGACGTCAGAACAAAGGAATCGGAGGCATGGCCTACTCGAAGCGTTCAGCGCGAACGATACGATTGTAACTTGGCTAGGGGGGCTGAACTGTAAAAAGATAACGCCATCTACAGGCATTACGAGAACCAGCTTATTTCATTTTTCATTGCGCCCAGATGCTATGCTACGTTCACAAAATAGAATGGTACAGCCCCCCTAGCCAAGTTACGATCGTTTCGTTTGCGTCGAACGCCTCAGAACGCCGTCAGAACAAAGGAATCGGAGGCGTGGCCTACTCGAGGCGTTCGACGCAAACGAAACGATCGTAACTTGGCTGACGTCATCTCGATGCTCAGTCACGTGGTCAGAACAAAGAAATCGGAGACGTGGCCTACTCGAGGAGTTTGACGCAAACGAAACGATCGTAACTTGGCTGACGTCATCTCAACGCTCAGTCACGTGGTCAGAACAAAGGAGGAATCGGAGACATGGCCTACTCGAGGCATTCGATGCAAACGAAACGATCGCACCTTGGCTAGGGAAGCTGTACCATTCTATTTTGTGAACGTAGCATAGCATCTTAGGTGGAAAAGCACCCTTAACCATACGCATTTTTCGTATAAACTTCCCCGAACAACACTTGTTCGTTTCTTTTTTATAAACTAAACTTTTGTTTAATTTATTTATTGTTTCTGTCAATCGCTCGATTTGAAAGGAACTCGTTTTCAATAGACAGATTGGTGAAAAGTTTCACGGTTTTTGGGAAAGGTTACCTTCGCGAAAAATGTGTTTCTGTTGAAAAACGGTTGTGTAAGTAGGGGTAGTATTCATAATGAGACCTTTAGTCTGTTTGAAAAGGGTTACGTAGAAGGCAGTTCTGCTTGCTTTTATTTTATAATAATAATAATTAAACTTCTACTTGTAATGCGGAAAATGGTTTTTTTTTTGTAAAATGTCTTTGTAGGATTACGTAGTTTTTTTAGCGGTCTGGTTTTTAGAGGAGACAGAGTGTCAGTCTTTTACTTACTAGATTACACCGTAGTGTTATTTTGTGACACCGTGGAAACCTTGATGAAGAGAGCTTCACAAATACACAGACAGTATGGACGGTTTGTCTGAAATAATTGTTTTTAGGGTTTCGTACCTCAAAAGGAAAAACGGAACTCTTATGGGATCACTTTGTTGTCCGTCCGTCTGTTTATCTGTCTTTCAAGACCCTTTATTACGGGAACGCGTGGAGGTATTGAGTTGAAATTAAAACTATATACTCGTGTTTGCGGTATCTTGAAGTTGTGAAAAAAATCAAAGTTCTAAGTTAACGAAAAAAAAGATACGGCCGTGTATGTCTCAAATAACGTATATTTCAACACTCTCGAGAAAATCGAAATTCATAGAGTACTTCCCGTTGACCCATAAACCTGAAATTTTGCATAAAGCAAGCTCTTATAGCACAGGTATAGGAATAAATCTGAAAACAGAAAAATTGTTGCTACGTCACAAAAAAAAAATCTACGAAACTAGATTCGTAAATTGAAGTATTTACATCTGGTAAGTTTGTACGGAACCCTCAGTGCACGACCACGACTCGCACTTGCCCGGTTTCTTTTTAACAAGAATTTTGCTTATAACTAATGTTTGTAATTAAAAAGTAATATAAGAAACTGGACACACCATCTGACCCTGCATACTATGCTCATCAGTTTCACAACACAGAGTTCAGTGAACATAATGAGCCATGCAGTTTCGTTTTTCTCGCCAATCATCAAAAATGAAACACAAATGTCGTCAAATGACAGCTGGGACCAGTTTGACGTTCTTTTCGAGATACGGATGAATCTCGGCATATTAAGATGGTCACTCATCCGTAGACCGATCTTTGCAAGCATTGCTTAGCCTAGGAGATCAAGTAGTGCAGTTGTTATTATATTAGCCACAAGCTAAATAACAGTAAGGTAAGTAATAAAAAAATATTAATTTACTGCGGCCATTACACCACCGACTAAAATGTACTCTCGGCCCTGGAACAATGAAAAGAAGGAACAGGAGTGGGTTTTTAGTCAGCAAAAGTCTGCCCAAGAGCGGGGAGAGGTCGATGGGGTCGAAAGGATCTGGAGTGGCGATCGTGTGGAAGACACAGCATTGGAAGGCCTTCTACAAGGTGGACTGATCACCTGATGAGGGTCGCGGGAATCCAATGGATGCGAGTCACACAAGACTGAACGTTGTGGTGACGCGGCAATAGGACACGTCTTTCGGTTAAAATGATGACGACGATGTTCCCACTTCAAAATAGAAAAGAAAGAAGACAAAAAAAAGAAAGAAAATATGTTTATTTGGCACACCATGATTCATTAATCAACAAATAATTGATTAACAAACTAAAGCTAAGCATAAAAAAAGGAGAAATAAAATTAACAATAACAATATGGTGGTCAAAATAAAGGTGGTCCTATAACAATTCCTTTTAGTAATCTTTTGAAAAACCGTGGCCTACCAACATAACAGCACTTTTTCTACCTAGTACCTACGTAAGCTTTACGTACCAGCTGTAATGAACGCAGCGGCAACGCAACGTCTGTTGCAACCACGCAAGGTTGTCCACTTGCGACATCCCTCGTGAATGCATCGTAAGGACCTTGCATATACGCTAGCTTGTCGCTGCGATTATTTTTGTAAGAAGTGTTAGTGCGTTTTTGGATTTCTTACCACAATAGAGAACAAATCAATGCTTTTTTAGGAAAAAGGTTTTAAGTATGCGTTTTTTGTGTGTGTATGTTTATTACTTCTTTACGCTCGAATGGCTGAACTTTGTACACGGGTCGACCATGCCCTGGAATAGCTCATTATCCCAGAAATATATTCTTTGGGGCAATTTTCTACTTTCACATAGGTGAAGCTACTGGTAGCTAGTAATATATAGGTCATCAGGCATCATATCCTTTACATGCTTTACGTAATCGCGTCCTTAATATACTAAACACTGGAAACAGAATTGCGTCCTTTGGCACAGACGCGACGTAATGTTGTTTTTTTTTGTCGACACCTTTACGGGCCCACGCTGAAAACCAGCGCCGTAGACTCGTCGCATTTTGGCGTGTGGTTACGGCTGAGCGTTTGGCCGTTTGGCGCGGATGTGGTATGTATGTATTTTTCACAAAGTGTACTTATAATTGTTAGTCCTAAACTTGCGCCTTGTTCCGCCAAAAACATGTTTTGCTTTCTTTTCTTTCTTTAAATACTCGTATTATGATTGTCTTTTTAAGTTATACTTTTGTTTATATGTAATTAGTTCACAAGCTTCGTTATATTTTCTCTATTTTTTGGTTAAGAAATCATCAAATCACTTCTGCCGTACTGGATAGAGCAAGAGGAAGTGACAGACTTTTACTGACTAAAAATATTCTGTGTTTTTCAGTTGCCTTATGCGTTCCAAGCCGCGGTAATTCTTTCGAAAGACAAAATAAGATTCTGGAAATTCCATGTGTAATTTCTTTTTTAAGTCATCATAAATAACTTCATAGCAGTGTGTATGTTCCTTTACGTTACGACAAAGTTTCGCTTGCATTTCCGAAACGTTACAACGAACCATAGCACTAAAAAAATAAGGTTCAAAATTGTTTAAAATTTAGATTTTGTGAGAAGTTACAGGTTTTGTATAGTTTTAGTTAGCAATGTTAATAACTAGTCCGTTTGATTAGAGAGACAGATTACAGAAAATATACAGGGTGTAAAAAGACCGATCACATACCCGTTAACTACACATTCTGTACATATAACTAAGTCATTTTGAACAAAAAATATTGCTGGGAAACAAACTTTTTTTTCCATCTTTAAAAAAAATATGCTTTTTATTGCGAGCAATGTAAAGCGCGCAACTGATTGTGCCGGTGTGTGTGTAATAGGTACCGTGTATACGATAGGCGAGGCGCGGCGCGGCGGCGCCTCGGCGTCGCGCGCGTTTTGCATGGTGTAGGTATTAAATAGGCTCTTGGTAATTAAAAAAATCTTTTATGTACAATTACTTCAGTATACGAAATACGTACAGTTTTTAAATAGCCTGAGTACTTACCTACACTGTCCATCACTTTAGCTTTCATCCCGCACAGGTGGCCTCTCAACACTGACGAGCTTCGGTTCAAACTGCCGACATTCCACGCGGAGACAGTTGCGCGCCCTAGCCCGTGTGTTTTCATGAACTCGCTCCAGGGACCAGGATCCCTTCTTGCGCTGACCACTGCTTAAGTTCATCACATCAATAATTTTCTGTCGCATTGCCGCAGCGGTCTCGCAGGGGCGGTCAAACACCCTATCTTTGACGTAAACCCACAATAAGGCGAGCGTGCTGGTCATGCGTTAGGCCCAAACCGTCCGATCCAGTTGTTTTCGAAAATCGTCGTCAGTTGCTCACGAACTGGTCTCACAACATGAAGCGGCGCACCGTCGTGCTGGTACCACAACCCAAGCTTCTGAACTAGTGGCATCTCTTCGAAAGTGTCGGTTAGGTAGCCAGTAATAAAATTGAGGTAGGCAGGCCCGTCCATTCTCGGTGGCAAGAAAACCGGGCCTAGGATCTGGTTTCCCACAATGCCAGCCGTGTCTGGAAGCCCGTTTCTTGGGTTTGATTTGGATTGACGGAACACCAATAATGGGTATTTTGGCGGTTCCACATTCCATTATTTGTGAAAGTGCTCTCGTCGGTGAAAATTATTTTTTGGATGAAGTCTCGTTCCTGGCTCAACAGCCACCTGCAGTAATCCATGCGACGTATCGCGTCACGTAACGAGCGCTCGAGCACTAGCACACGATGGATTTTGTAAGGCCGTTGCCTATCCCGCCTCAACACTTGTGTGCACATTAGAATGGGAAACCATGTGCCGAACGTGATGAACATGCCGCCTTCGCAATATTTTGACTGCTGTTCGTACGCCCAATCGTGGGTTTTCCTGCATCACAGCGAGAATGGCCTCATCGAACGCTGGTCGTATTTGTCAGCCGCCTCCCAGAGAAATTGGTACTATCGGTTGGTTGTCCAGCAATCGCTGAACAGCTCTGGTCAAGATCCGCGAATCCGTGGGTTGATACGCGGTAGGATGCTTAATCCTGTACAGTCACAGAGCCGCAGTAGCGTTTCCATGAGCCATGCCGTAACAATAAATAATATTCACGTACTCGCGCACCGAATAAACATGAAAAGGCATCTTAACTCGCGATAGGTGCCTACAACTAAATGAATCCTGAAAAGAACACACTAAACACACGAACATACAACGCACTCACAATACACCTACACTAAGCCTATCACTCCAACGCTTTCACTACTATCAGTCTATCGCACAATACTACACAAACACAACTAATAACAGTAATTCGCAAAAAAAAATATCCACAAGTGCATTCGATGACGTAAGAAACCGAACTAATAACAAACACGTAGGTAAGTAAATTCGCAATAAATAAAATTCCTTTAAATTTATTTGCGGAGGGGGGTCGGACCGCTGGCGGCCTTTTTGATGCTTTGAGCACAGCCGCGCACCGCCGGTGGGCGGCTTTTCCCTTTCATAGAGCACGAGCCGCTCGCGTGCTACTGGCGCTAGCGCCAGCCTGGTGTAATAACAAAATGTGATCTCATAGATTTAGGTGTCGCTCTAGTTATAAATAATTTCCTAAATTGAGTTTGAGTTCTAACGAGCATTTAGAGGCTTCATCAGTTTACGTACTTAAATTATTCTGTAGGTTGTCTCGTGATTACATTAAAAAAAATGTTATCAATGAACACAGATAAATGAAATTCTGACCGAATTCTGGTTAGTATTTGTGAAATAGCTAGCAAGTAGTTTTGAAGGCCGCTCTAAACACTAAAGACAAATTGTATCTCAGTTCAGACTGCTGCAGTTGTGTACGGAAACGTGAGTAGCTTTGTTTTTTTTTTTAACGTTGTGAAATCATCAAAATCATCTCGCGCTCTGGTGGGAGAGGGAGTTTTAGACTTTTACTGACTAAAACCCAATGTTGATCCTTCGGTTGCCTTTGCGTTTCAGGGTCGCGGTACCTAAATCTTTGGAACATTCCCGCGACCGTGCCTGGCATCGCTCCTATCAGGCCCCATCAGTTTAGCTGACAGCTTCTTAAGGCGCACGTGGAACACAATGCGCTGTCCACCAGGGCTTGGTTGTTATCGGACGGTGAGCTACCCATTGCTCTCCGTCCGCAAGCCCGCGTCTACGGTGGCCGGGAATCGATCTGTGACTCCCGACAAACTAACGACTTCACGCAGGTAAAACGCGCCGCGTGCTCGTTTATGTTTTAAAATGTAATTTATTAGGTGGGTACCTACTAAACATTTTTATAAAATGAGGTACCTATCTACGACATTTATTTCCAATCATGCTTAACAGGATAGCTTTTAGTGCATAAGCCTTACAGCCTTATGCACTAGAAGCCATCCTCACTAGAAGTCATCCTCAAAAATGCCTACAATACTTACGGATTGTAGGCATTTTTGAGGGGCTTTATCGTTATCGTATTATCCGATAACTAGGTTGTGCAGGCCAAATAGGCAGTCCGGTTAGATTGAAAGGAGACCCTAATAGTTGGGAGAAACCTAAGCAGGTGATGATTAAGTGTATGGAACTTTGTGTGATTTTTCCGATAGCTTTAGGTAGGTACCTAATTCAAACATAATAAATGAAATTACGAAATTTACTTTTCCTTTATCATTGTGATCGTAAATGCAGCAATCACGTCGTTTTACCTGTTCGTATCACATCTTATTTACCTACTTAGTGAGGTTTATGTTATGCTTATGAACCTAGTGAGGTTTATCAAGTTGTTATTTAAGAAGTTTAAATTGTAGGTAGGTACCTACCTAGGATTTAAGTTTAGTTTTAGATAAGTAGAAAGTAACTTTTTTGCGATAGGAAATCATCAAATGTCCCCTCGCGCTCTGGGTGAAGAGAAAGGGAGTGTCAGACTTTTACCGATTTTTAGTCAGTTAAAAGTTTGAAACTCCATCTCTCTCTCTCTTTGTTCCTTCAGTTGCCGTTTGTATACCAGGGCCGCGTTACACCCGGGCGTTTCTTCCCGCTGAATCCGACACGGGAACCTTTCGAAACAACCGTGTCCGGCGAGGACCTTCGTCAGGCGGAAAGTGAGGACGCCGTGGTGCCTCACTAGCTACTCCTCAGAGAGGGAACTTACTATCCTACCTAGGATTTAAGTTTAGTTTTTAGATAAGTAGAAAGTAACTTTTTTGCGATAGGAAATCATCAAATGTCCCCTCGCGCTCTGGGTGAAGAGAAAGGGAGTGTCAGACTTTTACCGATTTTTAGTCAGTTAAAAGTTTGAAACTCCATCTCTCTCTCTCTCTTTGTTCCTTCAGTTGCCGTTTGTATACCAGGGCCGCGTTACACCCGGGCGTTTCTTCCCGCTGAATCCGACACGGGAACCTTTCGAAACAACCGTGTCCGGCGAGGACCTTCGTCAGGCGGAAAGTGAGGACGCCGCGGTGCCTCACTAGCTACTCCTTAGAGAGGGAACTTACTATCCTACCTAGGATTTAAGTTTAGTTTTTAGATAAGTAGAAAGTAACTTTTTTGCGATAGGAAATCATCAAATGTACCCTCGCGCTCTGGGTGAAGAGAAAGGGAGTGTCAGACTTTTACCGATTTTTAGTCAGTTAAAAGTTTGAAACTCCATCTCTCTCTCTCTCTTTGTTCCTTCAGTTGCCGTTTGTATACCAGGGCCGCGTTACACCCGGGCGTTTCTTTCCGCTGAATCCGACACGGGAACCTTTCGAAACAACCGTGTCCGGCGAGGACCTTCGTCAGGCGGAAAGTGAGGACGCCGTGGTGCCTCACTAGCTACTCCTCAGAGAGGGAACTTACTATCCTACCTAGGATTTAAGTTTAGTTTTTAGATAAGTAGAAAGTAACTTTTTTGCGATAGGAAATCATCAAATGTCCCCTCGCGCTCTGGGTGAAGAGAAAGGGAGTGTCAGACTTTTACCGATTTTTAGTCAGTTAAAAGTTTGAAACTCCATCTCTCTCTCTCTCTTTGTTCCTTCAGTTGCCGTTTGTATACCAGGGCCGCGTTACACCCGGGCGTTTCTTTCCGCTGAATCCGACACGGGAACCTTTCGAAACAACCGTGTCCGGCGAGGACTTTCGTCAGGCGGAAAGTGAGGACGCCGTGGTGCCTCACTAGCTACTCCTCAGAGAGGGAACTTACTATCCTACCTAGGATTTAAGTTTAGTTTTTAGATAAGTAGAAAGTAACATTTTTGCGATAGGAAATCATCAAATGTCCCCTCGCGCTCTGGGTGAAGAGAAAGGGAGTGTCAGACTTTTACCGATTTTTAGTCAGTTAAAAGTTTAAAACTCCATCTCTCTCTCTCTCTTTGTTCCTTCAGTTGCCGTTTGTATACCAGGGCCGCGTTACACCCGGGCGTTTCTTCCCGCGGAATCCGACACGGGAACCTTTCGAAACAACCGTGTCCGGCGAGGACCTTCGTCAGGCGGAAAGTGAGGACGCCGTGGTGCCTCACTAGCTACTCCTCAGAGAGGGAACTTACTATCCTACCTAGGATTTAAGTTTAGTTTTTAGATAAGTAGAAAGTAACTTTTTTGCGATAGGAAATCATCAAATGTCCCCTCGCGCTCTGGGTGAAGAGAAAGGGAGTGTCAGACTTTTACCGATTTTTAGTCAGTTAAAAGTTTGAAACTCCATCTCTCTCTCTCTCTTTGTTCAGTTGCCGTTTGTATACCAGGGCCGCGTTACACCCGGGCGTTTCTTTCCGCTGAATCCGACACAGGAACCTTTCGAAACAACCGTGTCCGGCGAGGACCTTCGTCAGGCGGAAAGTGAGGACTCCGTGGTGCCTCACTAGCTACTCCTCAGAGAGGGAACTTACTACTGCTATCATGGCGCGCCCAGCGCAAGGTTGCGACAGTCGCTGTCTTCAAGTTCATACCATACCACCACAAGATCTCGCTGGAGCTCTGTCTGCCGCGCCGTGCCGCGATTGGACGCGGCAGGGGAGTTTCCCTTGGACGGCGTTGCATCATCACGTATTAGGATTGTTGCCTGCAAAATCCTACAGTGGCAGGCCAGCATGCCGGCTCGCCTCGCAGGAGACCGCGCGGTATCCCTGTATCATTAGGATGGCCATGACCCTTTTACTCACCTTCAGTCCGAGTGACCGAGTCTAAACCGGGGCCCCGTAAACGTCCATGGACTGCACAAACCACGGGGTCTACGCGGAGCGTAGACCCTCTGGCAGGAGGCGTCAGGACCTGCCAGATTGGGGAAGACCTGCGTCAGCGCAGCCGCGCTTAGTTAAGTAGGTACGGTAGGTAGGTACCTACTTTTAATTTTGTACCATTTAATACCTAATTTCAAAATTAAATCAATAAACAAATAATAATCAACGTTTTTATTGAAAACGTAAAATCGTAAACTGTTCAATTCATAAAATAAATAAATTGTCCATACTGTCATCAGCTGAGCGCGTTTCGCATTTGTTCGTTGAACTCGGAACCTCGCACGCTAGTGTGCGCGCCACAGCCGCACAGCTGCGTCGAAGCGTGCGTAGTATTTTGTATTCATTGCATTTTTGTAACTTCAAATGCGTAATTTGCTATTAAAAATTAATAATTTTGATAATGTTTGTTCGGAAGAAAGTTTTCTAATGACACTTGGAATACGATTTTGAAAAAAAGTCAACTTTTTTTTTTCTTACTTTGACCTTGAATATCTCTGGAACCAGTGATTTCCCAGGTATGTTCTAGAAGAAAAAAACTATCCCAGTGATGGGTACAATACGTAGTTTTCGTTTACGTTAAGGGTCTTTTTACACCCGATATATTTATGTCTGATTTAATAGTCATCTATATACGTCTGTACATAAAATTGAAGTTTCTGTTTGTAATATAAAAACACATTTTTTTACTAAATGCCTATGAAATTGTATAAAAGAATTGCGGAACCTGATCAGTGTAGCGGGAATCCGATGAATGCGAGACGTACAGGACCGGTCGTTCGGGCTAGGCTTGGGGGAGGCCTATCTCCAACAGTGGACGTCTTTCGGCTGCCATGATGATGATGATGACAAAAAAAAGTGTTAAATTGTGACCAAATAGTATTGTGATGTTTTACTATACAATCTGATACCTACGGACAAAGTCGCGGGTACCGGTTTGTAGTGGGCATTACTAAAATCGAACCTGTTTGTTCGATATCGAAAGTTTGCTCTTAATCTAGATTTAGATTCAATGTTTCGAACAGGTGTAGGCTAAGGTATTACGGAATGGAAGTACTCTGAAAAGTTGTATGAGGAAATATGATATTTAGAGACCCATTGGGCCCGATGACTACCGAGGTTTGTTTGAAAAAGTTAACGCAGCTTTAGAACATAAAGGGCAACTGAAGGAACACAGGTGGGCTTCAGTCACTAAAAGCCTGACTCTCCCTCTCGCTGCAATCGGAGCGGGAGGAGTTATTTCAACTATTTATTTAATTTTTATATGTTATACCTACTTAACTTCATACTCATTTTACTGCTGGTGAACATTTCTCAATCAAAATATTAAATTCCAAAAATGTTAGAAACACCAGCCCACCGCTCAGTCACGTGGTCAGAACAAAGAAATAGGAGGCGTGGCCGACTCGAGGCGATCAACGAAAAGAGATTAGAAACGAAACGGTTGTAACTTTGCTAAGGGGGCAGGAACAGCGTTCAAGCTGAACAGGAATCCTATTAATAAAAACAACCTTTAAAAAGAAATATCAGAAGAAAATGGGCACCTAACTGTTAAAAGCAGTGATCTAGACAATTTTTTGTATATATTAGAAGGTCCATACCTGACGTACCATAACAGACGCATTCAAAGAAGGATTTTGGCGGGTGTAACTGTAAAATAATATATGTTCGCCTTCTTCTTAAAAAAAACTGGGCAAGTGCGAATCTGACTCGCACACTGAGGGTTCCGTACAAACTTACCTATGTAAATAGTTCAACTCCCTTATTTTCATATTTATTCCTATACCTGTGCTATGAGACCTTACTTTTTGCCAAATTTCAGGTTTATGGGTCAATGGGAAGTATATGAATTTTGGTTTGTGTGAGTGAGTCAAAATCGACGTTTTGTGCGACATAAACGGCCGTATCTTTTTTATTCGATAATTTAGAAGTTTGATTTTTTCACAGCTTCAAGGGACCACAGACCTAAGTATATGATTTTAATTTTAACTCGATACCTCCTTGCTTTCCCGAGATAAAGGGTCTTGACAGACAGACAGACAGTCAGACGGACAACAAAGTGATCCTATAAGGGTTCCATTTTTCCTTTTGAGGTACGGAACCCTAAAAACGTAACCCAAACTAGGAATAACTTTTTATCGTAGATGCGTTAAAAATATGTAAACTCACGTATAAAAGACACCCAGGCCCGGAAACAGTATCTGTAAGCTGAACAAATATTTTTTTCGTAGCATGAATCGAACTCGCGACAAGCTACTCAACCACTGTGCCAACCAAATTATACATAGGTTAATCTTTCTCATGCCACATCATCATCATCGTAATTTTAGCCGAAAGACGTCCATTGTTGGACATAGGCTACCCCCAAGTGTCGCCATAACGACTGGTCTTGTGCGTCTCGCATCCATCGGATTCCCGCAAACCGTGGATGGGCAGCAGATCCATTGCACGCAGATCAGATGGTCGTTGGGGACGAAGGGTTCTGAAGTGGCGACCACGTACCGGAAGACGCAACGTTGGAAGGCCTCCCAAAAGGTGGATCGATCACCTAATTATTTATTATTATTATTTAGTAATTCCATCAGAGTAATTCCATCAGACTGGCCTGATGGTCTAGTGGTTAGGTAACCCTGACTTCTATGCCGGAGGGTTCGATTGCCACCCAGGACAAATGTTCGTGTGATGAGCACGATCGTTTGTTCTGTGTCTGGGTGTAATCTATCTGTAATATGTATGTATTTAGAATTATATAAGTATGTTTATCAGTTGTCTAGTACTCATAACGCAAGCTCTGCTAAGCTTGGGACTATACGACGTTGTGTGATAGTTGTAAAAAAAAAAGATTCCGTGACCCTCATCAGGTGATCGGCCCACCTTTCTCATGCTAGACTAAAATTCTCCCTTTCTAATCAACTAGAAAAATAAAATAAAAATAGAAAAAAAATTAGAAATCGTGTTTCCCTACAAAAGGGCTAGCTCAACCGTCAAGTATTGCACCGAGAAACAAATTTATTCAAACAAAAAAAAAAACAACATCTGTCCTTGAATATACTTTCCGGTGTAGATACGACTAACGAAATCAATAACGTAATCGATACGAAATCGAATTGATCGTCTCGAAAATTGACAATCGAGTTTTGTAATACTTTGGTCGTTAAGGAGATTGGCGTAGCAGGGATTGAGTCATTGGAAGTATTGTTTACTCAAATGGTAGATTACTTTATAGTTACAAGGTTATTTGAAGAGTTGCTGAAGAGATCCTAGCTTTTTATGGCTTTTTACCTAAAGATTATTGGTTTGACTTAGACGCTGAAAGCTGCAGAACGTATTGACGCGACGCTGTCCTCACCAGGTCATCGGTCCACCGTGTGGGAGGCCTTCCAACGCTGCGTCTTCCGGTATGTGGTTGCCATTCCAGAATCTCTCGCCTCCATCAACCATCTGTTCTGCGAGCAATGTGCCCTGCCCACTAACACTTAAGTTTGGCGATTCTTCGGGATATGTCTGTAACTTTAGCTCTTCTGAGGATATCTTCATTTCTGAAGCGATCACGCAAGGAAACTCCGAGCATAGCCCTTTCCATTGCCCTTTGATTGACATTAAGCCTTCTGATGGGGCCCATTGTAAGCGACAACTTTTCGTAGCCATATGTCATCACTGGCAACACGCACTGGTCATAGACTTTCTTCTTGAGACACTGTGGTATATTGGACGAGAAGATACCGCGCAGCTTCCCGAACGCTGCCAAGCCGATTGACCTCTTTTTCGAAGTTAGACCTACCCAACTGGACCGTCTGTCCCAGATAAACGAAAATTAAGTTACAATGATAATATTGTAGCATTAAAATTTTACCTATATGCACGTAAATAGTGTCTTTTTAAAGAAATTAGTTTCCCTAATTTTAAGCAAATAATACGGGAGTTTACGCTCTCCAATGGTCCTATATACGTACTGTTAGGTATACGCATGCACACACAATCACGCTAAAGACGTAATCAAGAATTTAACAAAATAATAATAATATAATAATAATAATAACATTCCTGTTCCCGATACCGGTGGGATGCTGTTTTTTATATTTTTAAATGTTTTATTTTTTTATTTTTGAAATATTTAAAAATGTAATTAATATGTTTATATAAGTGAAATAAAGGGAATAATAATATATTTATTCAGAGGTAATTTGGTAAAATAGTTACATAAAATCTTAGGAATAATTACAAAGGTATGGCTATGTTAAATGCCTGTACTAGGATAAACCTGTATCATAGGCGGTAGAAATAAATTTTAGATTAAATAACTTACCTAAGTTATTTAATCTAAAATAATTCTTGATTATAATTTCCAAAGTATGAAGTAAATAGACGAAAAAACGGAGCTTATTTTTTTTTTGGGTTAGGTAATCATAAAATAACTTCTCACGCACCTTCTTCTCTTTTACTCAGAAATTGAGCGAGAGGTAGTCAGACTTTTCTTGACTAAAACCTAACAATGTTCCTGCCCTCTGCATTTCAGGGACGTGGTAACTCTTTCAAACCATCTCCTTAATGTTATTTTTTCTCAGTCATCTTTTCAACACCTAGGTTTCGGGAAACTCATAAAAAGACATGCACTAAGTCAAGGTCAAAAAAATAATTACCAAACCTAAAATAACTATCTACTAATAAAGACTGTAACCTTTAAATATCATTAATCCAAAATAATTATCAGCATCAAATTATCTAATACCAAATTACATTACGAATTACAAAAACATTTTGATAGAGCATAATGAACACAATAATATACCGCCACACATTGCAACACTTGATGTAATTGCCAAGTGTAAAATTAGCGAAATATTTCGCTAATAGCAACACTGTCGTAACCATAGTTCCGTAGATATGTCAACACAAACATACATACATATACTATTACTTAATGCAAGCTAAATATACATATAAGTGGTATGATTTATTCGGCGAATTAATGTGCAGATTTTGATTATAACGTCATTGTTCAAAATTTGATAAGGTAATTAATTGTAATGTAATGCTCTTTTTGCTAAATTAATTTGATAAAGGCTGATGTAATAGAAAACACTTTTTACGATATTGTGTTGTTTACTTAGATTAGAAATAATTATCCCAGCTTAATTAGGACTAGGCTAGACACATAATCTATGCTCTAAAATCGCACAACGGCATCGGCAGTGACGACTTAGGAATTGGTAAGAAGTGGTCCCGAGCCGCGAGAGGGAGGCGTTTGCCCAGCAGTAGGACAGTACAGGCTAGATATAATAATGTAGTGACATCTATATCGCAACAAAGGAACTAAAAAATCTGCAACGTTAGAATATACCCGGGCCTTGGTACAGGCCATGGTCCGGAGCGAGGAGGAGTGGCAGGCGGTCGCCTCCTTCTGCGAAGCAGTAATGCTAGCAAAGGAGGCGGCCGATCGCGTGAGGCAACGGCAACGGTCCTTACGCCCCAACCGCCGCCGGGATTCCGATCCCGATTTCCGGCCACCGTAGGCGCAGGCTTGCGGACGGCGAGCAATGGGTGGCTCGCCGTCCGACCGTCCGGTAACTGTCCGGACCGAGCCCAAGTCGTCGACGGCGCGTATTGTTCCACGCGCGCCTCAGGGTGACGTCAGCAAATCGTAGGGGCCCAGCAGGGTCGAAGCCTACTGGGGCCATGGGTAGTGTGAAAACGATACCCGGGGCCCTGGGACGAAGGCAACGAAGGAACAGGAGTGGGTTTTTAGTCAGTAAAAGTCTGACACTATCTCTCGCTCCGCCCAAGAGCGAAAAAAACGTTAGAATATATACAACATAGGGTAGTAAAAATAAGTTGTTAAATAATATAATAGGACACATTCTGCTGCAAATGTAATATATAGATGATATTAAAGATAAAAAATTCTGCACAGAATAATAACATTTATCTACAAGTAATTCTGTGAACCGTACCGGAAGGTGGACTGATGACCTGGTGTGGGTTGCGGGAATTCGATGAATGCGAGACGCACAGGACCGGTCATTATAGTGACATTTGGGGGAGGCCTATGTCCAACAGTGGACGTCTTTCAGCTGATATGATGATGATGATGATGATGAATTCTGTGAAATAGTAAGTTTTTCATTTGGTCAGGTATTTAATCAAAGATTATAGGAGCGCTACAATCACATTTCTTTTTATTAAGCAATTTTGAAATACGACCGCGTATAATGTGAGAAGACATACAGAAAACATGTTTTGTTAAAACTTATGATATTCTCTATTACCTATTTTATACTTTCCGTTTTGGGCAAGGGTTAATCCAACCACGCCTCATTTTCTAACGGAGGCTTCCACACTCATTCATATTATGTGTAATACCTTCTGATATCCATATATGGAAACCACACTGCATTGTCATATTACTACAAAAGCCATTCGTGGTTGATGTATGACTGTCGCAGTTGTTTGATGATTGGCTATTATATTGTACTAGCTTATTCCAGAGGCTTTGCCTGTATCCCTATTACACTCAGTGACTAAGTAAAATTCTATTGTTGAAAGAATTTTTGAAATCGGTGCAGTAGTTTATGAGTTTATTCATTACAAACGAAAATACTAAAGTATAAAATAAAAAAATCTCCTCTTTAAAATGAAAAGTTGGGGAAGGATTTTGTCCAGTAGTGGGAAAATATAGGCTAAAGAAAAATACAGATAGGAGAGCACAAAATTAAAATTTCTTCCAGCAGACGCGCGACAAGAGAGAATATCTCAGTATGTCTCTCTGTATATCTTCCCTTTGTGATATTATTAATTTATGTAAAAAAGTAGCGATTAAAAGCATACAGTACAGAAACGTCCTATTGACCTTATTTTTACTTCCTTCGTTTAAAGAAATAGATAATAAAAATTAAATTAAAAAAAAACAAAATCAAAAATTTATAAAAAAATTAATTAAATTTACATGCTAAGGGGCCGTTCAAGTATTACATAAGCAATTTTTTTGCAAATATTAACCCCCCTCCCCCCCTCATTAGCAAAAGTAAGCAAATCTCTCCCCCATGCTTACGTAAACATTGGTACATGAATATCCCAATATGTTCTGATTTCGTTATTAATTTATTAGTAGTAGGTGGTTTTAAGTCTAGAAATGAAGAATAGGCGTGAAATAGTGGAATAGATAAACACAGTGTTGTTAACTACTATTTTGTAATCAGATTACAAATTACGATTAAAAGTAGTTAAATACATATAGTTATGATTACATGTAACTTAACTACAGTAATCAATTTTATTTGATTGCTGTAATCGGGTACTTAGTTATTATAAATTACTGATTATTTTAGTACCTACTAAGAACTTCTATTTTGAAATGAAATAAACATGTATTGTGTTGGAACTATTGATTCATCAACATTTTGCTTACAAATTTTTGCTTTTATAATGTTTGTGTGATTAATAATAATTTAATTTTAAAACTTGCACCTTATTCTAGCGAATGTACTCGAGACCTTCCGGAGTTATTTCATCACGAAGTTAGTTGACCTGTTGCATTTCCACCGCGCGCAAGAAATGGCTGCCGACGCCGCGCCGGGAGTCAGTTTCGACATGTTCCATAATCTAATAATGTTTTGTGTGAAATATTTCGTGTTAATTATCTTTACTTAGTTAGTTAACAATAAATATTTCACACAAAACAAAAAACGTGTTGCGCCGACCCCAAGTAATATGGGATAAGGGCAGGAAGAAGAAGAATTAGTTACTTGGGTTGTGAAGTTTTGGTCTTGTTGAGTTTTTCAACTTTTGTAAAACATTGAATAATGTGATATAAAAATTATGTAGTTCAAGAATGACCTTGAAAACTTTATCTATCATAATCTTCTAATATTTTTTTCTTTCTTGGAACAGAATGTTTATTTCATGATTTGTTCTGCCTAATAATAGTTTATTAATACATATATCTATATATATAAAAATGAATCCCTATTTCCCTTGGTCATGCCATCACGCGTGAACGGCTTGAGCAAATTATCATTTTTTTTTTTTGTTGTGTTTGTTATTGTCAGGAGAAGGATCTTATGAAATAAAAAATAAAAATATTGGTAGTAGGGTAAAGTAGAATAGGGAGTAGGGTAAAGTAGGGTAGAGTAGGGTGGAGTAGGGTAGAGTAGGGTGGAGTAGGGTAGAGCAGGGTGGAGTTGGGTAGAGCAGAATAGAGTAATCAATTGACGGGAGCGAAGCCGCGGGTAAAAGCTAGTATATATATACATCTTAACTATTCAATATTATAATTTAATAGGTATTTAAACAAACTGAGAAAAATAATTCATAGGGCATCAAAACATTCATCTACATCGATGTCAATGGGAAAAGTGCCCAGAAGCCCGATTCTCGTAATCAAAACCGTAACGATATCGTAGCGACTTAGTCGTTTAGACCATTACCGTATTCGCATCCATCAACCGAGTTTGAACGACAACGATTCTAAAGTCGTTCGATCGAAAAGTCGTTGACGCATATTCAGCTAAGACAATCGTCATTTAATCGTTGACTCGAAGCGACTCGAAGGTATTCTCGTAAAGAAACGATGTTTGATCGGGTCGGATGTCAACGACTAAACGTCAAATATTGCGGTTCAAATGTCGTTGAACAAAAGTTAGTTAAAACTAACTTTTAGTATCGTGTAAATCTCATTTATGAGAACAATACATACACAAAGTTATTGTAATTATATCGAAAAACGAGACACCACTTTTTTTAGGTCGGAAATCATCCAATGACTTCTCCCGCTCTTGGGCGGAGCTAGGACGTATCAGACTTTTACTGACTAAAACCCACTCCTATGTTCTTTATTTGCCTTACGTTCCAGGGCAGGGATTTACTGACATCTCCTTGAGGCGCGTGTTTAACACTACACACCATCAACGACTCGGACAGTCACGGCCGGATGGCGAGCTACCCATTGTTCATCGTCCGCAAGCCCACGCCTACGGTGGCTGGAAATTGGGGTCAGGATTCCAGCCGCTGGGGCGTGAGTGAGTCCGTTCTTTCACGCGTGCGGCCGCCTCTTTCGCTAGCATTACTGCTTCGCAGAAGGAGGTGATCGCCTGCTATTCCTCCTCGCTCCGAATCATAGTTGTACTAAGGCCCGGCGTGAGAGGTCTTTGCTTCCGATCGACCCCACGAGACTACAGGGGTTCTCCGCCCAAGCCAGGCACACCTCCACCTTGTCCAAAGAGAAATAGACTGAGGTGTTCAAAATGGGATGCTTTTGACGTTGACTAAAGTCCTTGTCCAAGATATCATCGGCTGACCCATTTCAAAACTTAGTAAGGACTTAAAACCTTTGACAGGAGAGCGCATAAACGTAAAATAGTCAGCCTATGCCTATGAAAAGAATTTAATTTAGGTAGAGAGAGGAGGCCTGAGTCCCAGCAGTAGGAACATTAAAAGGCTGACTATGCTATGTATGTTATGCTTAAAAAAACGCTATTATTTATTAATTTGTTTATTCTCACATTTCCTTCTTTCTTCCTTTCCTTCCTTGCAGCAATTACACCAAAGGAGGTCAATCATTCAGAATATGCTACTTTCTAACATTATGTGCGCGGTGAGTTGTAATCATCAATGGAGCGGCGCGGTGTGGTGGTGGGTCACGTACGCTCGCTTACGGAGTAGTATTGATAGTAAAAAATACTAAATAATGAGTGCTACCAACATTTAATTAGTGTATATTACATATTTACCTTACTGTGATAATTGTCGAGAAATAGTTTGCCTCATATTGCAATTAGTTTCAAAACATAGTAATTACACTTTCTAGGTTTTGTTATGGTTTATGCATAGCATATCTCATTGACTAAATTCTAGTAACTGTATAGGGTGCGTAAATAAAATAATGATTAATTCAATAAATCAGTTTATTAGTTAAAAACCAAATAAATGTTGAGCTTATGTCGGCTGTTAAATCTATTCGGATGCAGACAGTTGCTTATCATTTACCAAATCAATAGACGAGTCATTGACGAGTAAATTTTGAACTTTCTTGTCTTGGGTATCAGGCATACCAATTTATTAATAACTAGCTGAAAGCCTGCATGTAGTATATATTTCGATATAGTCAACTGATTGTAGTCAAACAAAACCTAAGTAATAAATCAAGTTACAATTTTAATGTACAAAAGTTGTCTACATCGATTTCGTACATTATACGTGATGCGCGCACTAAATAAAACTTCTGCAGATTTATTATATGTATAGATTTCTTCTTTTTTTATTTTGTTTTAGGAAGCACAGTACAATCAATTGTTGTAGGGGTTCATCAAATCTGAAAAAATAAATTGAGTTCTTATGATTATTATATTATTATAGTTAGCCCGTATTGTTCCACTGCTGGGCAAAGGCCTCCCTCCTTTCTTTCCAACGATCACGGTTCATTGCTTTCTCTTTCCAATTCTCCCGTCGTCCCGCCATTTCTTCCGTAGTTTGCCGCAGCCCCGCATCGCTGTTTCTGGGCACCAATCCTACGTTTTACTGGCCAACAGCTCGTTAGAAATGCGGCAGACATATCCTGCCCAGTCCCATTTATGTTGGGCAGCCTTTTGAGACACATCAATGATTTGCGTTTTGGTGCGCAGTGTTGTGTTTCGAACATGGTCTGTTAATTTAACACAGAGTATGCTGTGCTCCAAAGCACGCTGGAAAACCTTTAATTTGGACTTTTGGATATTAGTCAAAACCAAGTCTGGCACCACAGGTCAGAATGGGAAGAATACATATGTCCATCAGCTTACGCTTCAGCGACATGGGCAAAGTGCACTTAGTTCTTCTGATTATGCGTACCTAAATTATCTAGACCAGCTTCGGCCTTCAAATTCAAATATGGGCAGTTCTGCACGATGCTTTTATTTACACTTCTCACCTACTTACTCGGTCCACAATGCTAAGTGAGAACCCTTAGTAAGCACAATCAAGGAGTGAATGGTACACTTACTAGGTATCGGTATACTTAAATACATATATTTGCTTTTATGAAAGTTTAAACCACTGGTGTTTTTGTATTTGGTAGGGACTTATTAGATTAGCAAGATTATGTAAAAAAACGATTTTTGTAAAGTGTCCCCTAGATTTTGAAATGACAATCTGATGATTGACATTATTTTGACAGATAATGCAGAGACAAATATTTAAATATATATAGACTTTACTTTTTAAACCACAATTTAGCAATTTTCTAGGTGAAATTTATATTTTGAGTAACGATTTTCATTAAATGGTTATACACTTCGTTTTTAATTCTATTTTTTATTCGTTAAACCGTAAATAGGTTAACAAAAAAATAAAATCTGTATTTCATTATCCTGGTAGAATAAATAATTATGTAACTGGCAGTATATTACAAAGTACTCTGTGGTAACCGGCAATAAGTCGTTGATAGATCGTTTAGTTTCGAGTCAGTTGAATTGTCGTTCTATCCAATCCCGATTATGGAACACGTGAATACCGATTTTGGATAGGACTATAATCGAACGACTATAAAACTTCAACGATATTTGACTTGTTTGATTTTACGTGAATCAGGCTACAGAACGCTGGTAGCATTGCTTGCTGATTCGTTGACCGAAGAAAAGCCCAGGTCACGCAAAGAGTCGACTAGCTGTTTGCTGATATCCCGAACAACTCGGTGAGCGCTCGGACTCCATAGCCCTAGTGTTTCAACCCCAAACGGCTCAAACAAATAAAATCCGATGAGATATATTTATATTTATCTATAATATGTATGTATTTAGAAATATATAAATATGTTCATCAGTTGTCTAGTACTCATAACACAAGCTCTGCTCAGCTTGGGACTAGACGGCATTGTGTGATAGTTGTGGAATATTATATTATTATATTTACGCCGTTTGAGGTTTTCTGCACCTGCAGCAGCCGCCCCAGCACAGCCCGCCGATCTTCTGACATATAAAAATCTCGTGTTATAAACTCAAGCTCAAAATTATTTTATAGAAGCCAGCGCATGCTTCCAATTCCAAGCCAGTATATGTTTATTTTTGTGTATTTTTTTGGCTAGATTTAATAATAATAAAAAATACGTTTTAGTTACTTGCGTCCCTTGTTTTATGGGTCACAACATTTCCTTTAATCCTACAGACAACAAGTTATGAAGGCTCTAACGCTGTTTCTATTCCCGACCCAGTCTTAGAAACCGGCTGTGAATATGGGTTACTGAGCCAACGGAACCTGTTCCTAGTCTGCGCTCGCACAATATCTGAATCCAAGCGCTAGTGGCCGTGGACTATGGTTCGTTTAGTTTTATTACGAATAGATGTGAGGGTTTTATAGTTTAGCTTTGTATGGTTTAAGACGTAAAATTACCTTGTATTTTAGATAGATAGATAGATCTATAAGCTCTTTATTGTACACCAAAAATAAAATTGCAGTAGGAACTTAAAATTAAAAAGGGTGTCACAATGGGAGGTCTTATTTTTATAGACAACCTTTTAGGTTAAGTTTTTAGATTGTTGTTATTTGGTAGTAGGTATTTTTTACCTATTCCTCAATTCATTCATGTTATCTGCTTCAAAATATGCCTTTTTTCTACCAAAAAATAGAAATGTGCAATAAAATATGCTCTTCTGGGTGGTTTTAAAAAAATAAACACGAAGGGGATGGTGGGGTCGGTGTTCGCTCGCTTCGCTCACTCTCTGAACTCCGTCATCCCTTTCTAATGTAACTTGTCCGAGTTGGAGTGCTCCATTCCCTTAATAATAAATTGTAAAAAGTCTAAGATTTTTGATGTACAGTTGTAAATATTCCTTTGATTAATGACCTATATGTCTCACATCCGTCGGATTCTCGCGATCTTCACCAGATCATCAGTTCACCTTGTATTAGGCCTTCCAACGCTGCATCTTCCGGTACGTGGACGGTACTCCAAAACCTTTTAGCTCCATCAACCATCTGTTATGCGAGCAACGAGTTCAGTGAACTGCACAGTACAAATACAACATCATCATCTTTTTACGTGGAGCGACTGCCTATCAGACCTCCACAGCCCATTTACTGCATAAGCATTTATCAGCCTTGTAATGTTCCCACTGCTGGGACTCAAACCTCCTCTCTAGGAGAGGGAATGGACCGTAATCCACTACGGGGGCCCGGTGCAAGTTGGTGAATGTCACATGTCTTCGAATTTTTTGGTTCTAGGACCAAAGAAGTTTCCTCACGATGTTTTCCTTCACCGTTTTGAGAGCAGGACAAGTAACACTATACTCCTTAGATAGTCTGATGGTCAGACTTTCAGGCGTCTGACTACCTTTAACGAATGTCATAGATCTACGAATGATAACTGGGACTAACGGCTTTACGTGCTTTCCGAGGTACGAGGTGTCAATATTATCCTATATAAACTTAGAAAAGTTCATATGATTATTGTTCAGGATTTAGGCAAATAAAAGAAACGTGATGGTTACTTTTTGAAACTTGACTGTATTACACAAAGCTTAAAATTATGATTGATACAATAATGTGTGACTTAGCAAAAATAAGGAATCGTTGTGGAAACAACGATTCCTTTTTTTTGCTAAGTCAAGTCATGCCATTAGCCGATTACGATGGCGCAATATGTGAAGTATCACTTTATGATAGGTTGAAATTATACAAGCAAAAATAGGTGCTAAAACTATTTAATGAAGTGGGTTTATGCTGTGTCGTAGACATCTGGCATAGACAAGTATAATACAAGAGTTTCAGCATAATTTGCAACCTGTAATAATTCGGTAAGTAAGTACGTATAATCACGATGTCCTAAGCCGCATCCTCATTACTTGATGTGGACACAACTTATTGACCTCAGCCCAAATGCTAGGGACTACGTTTAATCAATGGCATCTTATTGCATTAGAGTAAGCCCTGGGACACACGGCGTACTAGAAATATATACGGTGGGCCATTTTGAAAATTTTCTTTGTTAGAATATTTACTATCAATTCACTTTCTCGCAAATCAGCTCTTATCGTAATTTACTGTTTTTAGCACTAGTGCGGAAAAGTGCGAGTGCTCGCTCCCGAAACACAATTTGGTTAAATTATATCGTATCAGGCTGGGTGCTAAGCGACCTCCACGAGTCGCACCTTAACCCCCGTTTATTTATGTCTACGTAAGTGTATTAAAAAACGTTGTTTGAGACACGTGAAAATTTGTCACTGCAACCCTCGGCTCCATAATACCCTCGCCTGCCACCTCGGTCGCGATGACTAACTTTCTCCACTTGTATCAAAATGTGCTATTTTTTGTTGTTCTCAGTTTCAGCATATTTCGCTAACTGTAATTATATACACGTACTAGCGGCCCGCCCCTTCTTCGCAAGGGTGTTAGAAATGTTTCAAAATTTGGGCTTTTCTGTTCTATAATTTGCATGTATTCTTCTAAACCTTTCCAATGAATCACTATCTTCTGGTGAAAACTGCATGAAATTCTTTCCTGGAGTTTGTTTTATTTTATTACGTTCATATAGACAGACAGACGCGGTGGAGAAGTTTCTTTAAAATTAAATATGTAAAATTCTCGAGTCACAGTGTTTATTATCGTGATTTTTTTGGTGTAGATGTAATATATGTGTGTGTATAAGAATAAGTTGAAGGCGGTTTTTACAATCCGAAGGCAAAGAGGGAACAGGAGTGGGTTTTTGATTTTTTCCCCTCAAAAAAAAAACCTCCCATTTTTTTCTATTATAATTTTTTTCGCAGAACGTTTGCCGAGTCAGCTAGTAATTCATGCAGATTCCTCTCCATTATTATTTTGAGTTTTATGTCACCATTATTGTCATCATTTCCGCCAATAGAAGTTCAAAGTTAGACATAGGCCTCCCCCAAGTGTCGCCACAATGACCGGCCCTATGCGTCTCGCATCCATCACATTCCCGCAACTCTTATCAGGTCATCCGAGGCGTGTTCGCCACTCAGAAGCTTTCAGCCCCATCGATCATCAGATTTTCTTGTATTGTAGTAGTCGCATCCTCGGGATTTACTGTCTCCTAACTATCTCTAACGTAGAGCTGTTGGAGAAATGCCACGAGAGCCCGATCGACTACCAGAACAAACGTCGTAAGTGGAGATGGATGGGTCACACGCTTAGGAGGGATTCCGAGCATATACCTAAACAGGCGTTGGACTGGAATCCTTAAGGGGAAAAGAAGCGTTGCCGTCCTAGGCAAACTACCACCGTGTGTGTGTGCAGAAACACCTGCCATCGGACTGACATGGAGCGAGGTGAAGCGTAAAGCTCAAGACCGGTCGCGATGGGTGACTACAGTCAACGCCCTCTGCCCCAGCTAGGGGACATAGGATCTGAAGTTAAGTAAGTCATTGTAAAAGTTACTTGCATTTAGTTATTACATATCACCGACATGGCACGAAGAATGGACAAGGCACATTGCTTGCAAAACGGATGGCCGTTGGGGCGAAAGGTTCTGGAATGGCGACCACGTACCGGAAGACGTAGCGTTTGAAGGCCTCCTACAAGGTGGGTCGATGATTTGGTGACGGTTTCGGGAGTCCGATGGATGCGAGACGCACAGGACCGTTCATTGTGGCGACACTTGGGGGAGACCTATGTCCAGCAGTGGACGTCTTTCAGCTGAAATGATGATGATGAGTTATTACATATTATGTTATCTAGATACTATGTTGAAAGTATGGTGAGGTGTTACATTTTGAAAGCAATGTTGCTTCACTTTGCTTAGGTGCCCTTGACCCACACTCGTTCATTTTCACTGTCCCGAGAGATAGCGTGATATCTTCGGAAAGTGCTAACTTTACCGACATTGACGCCTTCTGACTTTTGTCTTAAATCAACAAATCTTTGTTGCAGAATGGTCGATGTGTACAGGATGGTTGAAAGGGGTAGGAATGAATTTAGTCCTTTTTTTTGAGTTTGGAAATCATCTAATGACTTCTTTCGCTCTAGGGTGTAGAGCATGTCAGACTAACTAAAACCACACCTATGTCCTTCAGTTGCCCCTTGCGTTCTAGGACCACGAGTTTTCTTTACAGAAAATTCCGTGGTCCAAGCGGGTATCGGTCCTGCTATGCCCCTACGGTTTGCTGACATCTCTTTGAAGAGCGCGTGGAACACTATACGCTGTCGGTGACTTGGGCCCGGTCCGAACGGTTACCAGATGGCCGGATTGCAAGCTGCCCATTGCTCGTCGTCCACAAGCCCGCGTAGTCAGGGTCGGGGTCGCAGCGGCTGGTACTTGAGGATGTCTGTTCCATCACGCGTGGAATGAATTTGGTCTGAAATATTAGATAATAATAAAGTGGTTAGATATTTTATTTTTGTGACAGAGAAATCATCAAATTCGCAACTTCTTTCGCTCTGGGTAGAATGAGAAAGTCCAACAGTGTTCGTTCAGATGTCCTTTGTGTTCCAAGCAGTGACACTTCTTAATAATTCCGCCCTGACAGAAAGTTAAGGGCCTGTGCACACCATGCGCCGTTAACGCGCGTTTTAGAAATGTTTTAGACATTAGTACAATCGGCGCAATTACATTTCTAATCATCCTGTATAAAAAAAACAACTGCATACATTTTGACATTCTCCTATTTAAAAAAAGAACCGTCGTATTTGATCAGCTAGTGTGGTCATGGCCTAACGTCCGATGTTGCAAACTCTCCCGGGTGACAAGTTACCACATATTACCTTATGTACGACTTATGTGTAGCTTATGTACACACTTGCATGTTTTTGAACGTAATGCTAACCTACCTGAGTGAATGGCGGTTTTTGTAGAAGGTTATGGCAGTATTATCGAAGATTCCACACTCCTTACGTGACAGCCCTGCTCTGGATGTCTTCAAAAGGAAAATTAAAAAGCATTTCCTTTCACAATGACATAGTACATATATATGTATATATATATATTATTGTATAAGTATGTATTTATGTATGTAAGTATGTTTATTTATTCATCATTTTCCTGCCCTTGTCCCGTGTTATTTGGAGTCGGCGAAACACGTTTTTTTCTTCCATTCTGCCCTGTCACTCGTCATTCTATCACTAACTTCCTTTTCTTTCACACAATCCATCCATCTTTTCTTTGGTCTCCCTCTTCCTCTCGATCCATCCACATGTAAACTCATAACCCTTTTAGTAACTTGCGTTTCATCCCTCCCCTTCACATGACCATACTAAGACAAACAAAAAGTATGTTTTTGTATTATTTTAGTCATATTATTTATAGTTTTAAAATTGTGTATGCGACTACTACAATACAATTTAATATTATAAAGAGGTAAAGTTTGTTTTTATATTTTTTTTTGTTTGTAGGAGGTAATCTCTGAAAGTACTGGCCCGATTGCTGAAATTTTTTCACCGATAGAAAGCTGCTTTATTCCTGAGTGACATAGGTTATATTTTATGTACGCGGGTGAAGCCGCGGGCAAAAGCTAGTGAAATACATTTTGCAAGTTCTTAATTAAGATCTTATAGAGATTGGGAGGTCATTTATTTTTATTTAAAACCCGAATTATATTTTTTTTTAATGTTTATTAACATTTTTATTTTTTTAAGGAATTATAAAGGTATATATTTGCATATTTTATTAGGTATATGTTTGTATATTTTAAGTTTTGTGTTTTTATGTTTATTGAACTTAGTATGTAAGGTAATATTATCATAATAATTATTATGTAGGTAAGCACAATTAGATTATTTTTTCTCTTTAAGTTTTATAATTGTAAGTTAATTATCTATATATATAAAAGGAGAAACTGACTGACTGACATATCAACGCACAGCTAAAACTACTGGGACTAGGTGTGTGAAATTTTGCACAAAACTTCTTTTTGTGACGTAAGAGAGCACTAAGAGAGGATTTTTCAAAATTCACACCCTAAGGGGTTGAAATGGGGGTCCAAAGTTTGAATCGAAAAACCTAATGTCACGCGGGCGAAGCCGCTGACAGAAGCTAGTTTAGGTATAATTATCGCATTAGGTATTTACCTGTAATGATAGTTGTAAGAAAGATAATAAATAAATTAAGAATTCATCATCGTCTTCCTGCTCTTGTGCCATATTACTTGGGGTCAGTGCAATACGTTTTCTTCGTCTATTCTATCTTGTCACCCGTCACGCTATCACTAACTCCCTTTTCTTTCATATCACACCTCACACAATTCATCCATCATAAGGAACTAAATGCAGTTATATTTTTGAGCCGTTTGGGGTTGAAACTCTTGGGCCGTGGGGTCCCAGTGCTCATAAGCTTTTCAAAGAATTATCCAAACGCCTAGTTGACACTTCGCGTGACCCAAAGACTGGCTTTTACCTCGGTCAGAGATAAAGCATTGCCATACAACGTGGCAATGCCGCCAGCCTTTTGGGCACACTTCCAGTCGACAGCGATGCGGAGGAATTTTATGAAGCCTTATTTTAGCTAGTAGTTTTTGTCTTTAGTGTATATATAGTTTTATTTAGTTAAGTGTTTTTATTGAATTATACAAATAAAAAGGAACTAAATTAACAAATTATTTTTAATGAATGTTGGGAATTATAAAGATATTATTAACAGATTGCTGATATAGTACCCCTTTTGGTTGAGGCACTTAATTTTACAGGTATCCTGCGTTGTTTCTATTTTGTGTTGTTGTTGCATTGTATCAGGAGCCTAAGTGTTATTTTTATAAATTCGTCGTTGTTACACGATCCCATTGTCATTTCGCAAAAAGTTCGTAATATGCTAATGCATAATAATCGATCATTGATCGGTCAATAATAATAATAATATTCCACAACTATCACACAGCGCCGTCTAGTCCCAAGCTAAGCAGAGCTTGTGTTATGGGTACTAGACAACTGATAAACATACTTATATATTTCTAAATACATACATATATAGATAAATTACACCCAAACACAGTGGTCTCGCAATAGAGTTTTGGTAGAATGACAATATCGAGCTTATTAAAAGCAATGTCTGCACAATGACGTTCTAATGGTAGGTCACTGATCAAAGGAACTCTTAAAATTTTAGCAGATTACCACATACGTCAGACATTCATTTGTACGAGATTACCATTCTATGTCACTTCTTTCATTGGAGTGTTAGTGGTTGACTATTGAAAAGTCATAATGACGCCATTATATTAGTAGATTACCAAACTTACTCAAAATCAACAATTATGAAATCAATGATAGTCCATTCTGAAACTAGTGTAATAGCAGACTTGAGGCCCCAGTATCGAAAAAATATTCTATTCTGGTATAGGTGGTGTACTGATTGGTAAAATTTTAGGTCCTTTTTTATGTGGGAATTCATTAAATAACTTTTAACTCCTCTCTCTCTGGATGGATCGAGAGGGAGGTCAGACTTTTACTGACTAAAACCCGCCCGTGTTCCTTTAGTTCCGCTGTGTATTCTAGGGCCACGTTAACTTTTTCGACCAATCAACCAGCCTAGGATATCACCACACTTAGTGCTACAAAAAAACAAAAACAAATGAGTACTCAAAAATAACCCTCCCACTGCATCGTTGCGCAACACTATCGATCAGAGACCGGTTACTCAATAGCAGTTACATAACGTAACGATATAACTGTATAACGTTACAACGTTACAGATACCGCTCTTCACCTTGGTGACGTAATGTGTCAAGGTCTGTAAGACATGTTGTGAAGAAATGGTTGCAGCGTGTGATAGCGTTTTGTAATGATGTGAGAACGGGTTGAGAGTGTGGACATATTTGGTGCATATTGTGGGTACATAACTACATAATATATGCCATATAATTACAAAACTATGTATTCATCTTTAAATGAATGTGAACTTCCAAAAGAAAAAAAAATAAAAAAAAAAATTAAATAATAATAATGATACAAAAGGCAGTACTCCTCGATACGGCTCGCATTGTGTGGAGGTTCATGTCTCTCGAGCCCTAGCCACCGGTAGCTTGGACCCTGCTTCCGACACCCGTGTGCTACAATTTTTTTTTTTTGCAATTTCAAAATATATATAAATGGATTCAATAGGTATGTTGAAAAATAGAAATAAACAGAATAACAACAAAAAAAAAACAAAAATAATTGATAAAAGAAAAATTTTATCATTTATTTTTACAAAATTTAATTTGCGAGGTGGGAAAATCATCTAATGACAAATCCCGCTCTTGGGCGGAGCGGGAGATAGTGTCAGACTTTTACTGACTAAAAACCCACTCCTGTTCCTTCGTTGCCTTCGTCCCAGGGCCCCGGGTTTCGTTTTCACACTACTGCTGCTGGGCCCCTACGATTTTTCTAACATCACCCTGAGGCGCGCGTGGAACAATACGCGCCGTCGACGACTTGGGCTCGGTCCGGACAGTTACCGGACGGTCGGACGGCGTGCCACCCATTGCTCGCCATCCGCTAGCCTGCGCCTACGGTGCCCGAAAATCGGGCTCGGAATCCCGGCGGCGGTTGGGGCGTGAGGACTTGCGATTGTGATATAAAAAAAAAAGAAAGAAGACCATCTGTTATTGCGATTGTGATATAAAAAAGAAAGAAGACCATCTGTTATTGCGATTGTGATATAAAAAAGAAAGAAGACCATCTGTTATTGCGATTGTGATATAAAAAAGAAAGAAGACCATCTGTTATTGCGATTGTGATATAAAAAAGAAAGAAGACCATCTGTTATTGCGATTGTGATATAAAAAAGAAAGAAGACCATCTGTTATTGCGATTGTGATATAAAAAAGAAAGAAGACCATCTGTTATTGCGATTGTGATATAAAAAAGAAAGAAGACCATCTGTTATTGCGATTGTGATATAAAAAAGAAAGAAGACCATCTGTTATTGCGATTGTGATATAAAAAAGAAAGAAGACCATCTGTTATTGCGATTGTGATATAAAAAAGAAAGAAGACCATCTGTTATTGCGATTGTGATATAAAAGATGGTCTTCTTTTTTCGTACACTACTGAGATAAAGTCTGTAATTTTCAAAGCTTAGAAAAATAATTTATTTTAAAATTTTATTTATCTTGGCATATTTTTCGAGCACAGAACCGAAACGAAACATCTTCTTTTGTTAGACAATTATTTGCCGAAGAATTCTTTACAGTAAAAAGCTAAAACCAGCCAATTTAATATTGCTAGTAAAAAAGACCTTTCAACTTGATTCTCGCATAAGTTAATAATTACCAAACAAGACGTGTTTTTTAAAAATGGTTATTGATAAATAATAATAATAATAATAATAATAAATCTTTATTGCAGACAATTTCATCCATATTTTACAAATTATATATATTATATTAAAAAACTAAACAATTTGGGCACGAATAAATGTTTTCAGGATGTTTGAGTCCTGTTTATTAGCAATGACCTGTAGGATGCTGTTAGTGCCACCCCGGACTCTGCTTAGCAAAGAAGCGAGCCGCTTGCGCACGATGGCATGGAAGCCATCTACCCTGGCCTCCGCAAACATACCGGAAGCACTACTAAACCGGGGTAACCCCAACAACATCCTAAATCCATTGTTATATTGGACACGTAGGGCATTGAACGATCGCTGCGTATAATTGAACCACAGGCCACACGTGTAGAACGTCTGACAGTAAGCTCTAAATAGGGTGACTTTAACCTGATCACTACAACGCGCAAACCTGCGGGCCAGCATATTACTTCGGATCGCCAATGCCCTACGTTCCCTTTCTATATCGACATCGTCGTCAAGGCCCTCAGTAACGTAGTGCCCGAGGTATTTAAATTGTTGTACCCGCTTCAGTTCAGTACCATTAAGTTTAATTGCAGGCACATATGACGGACCCTTACCGGAGGCCTTGAAAACCATGTACTCACTTTTCTTGGAATTATACATTAAACCATGCAAATGGCTATACGTTTCACATATGGCTAACAACTGTCTCATTGCGCTTACAGTCGGGGTCAGCAGCACCATGTCGTCTGCGTAACTAAAGTTGTTCATACAAACATTATCGACCCAGCATCCTACTCGAGTGCTGCTGAGCCCAACTATAAGCTCGTTCACGTACAAGTTGAAGAGCTTGGGAGAACTCAAACCACCTTGTCTCACTCCGCACTCCAACCCGTACACGTCTGAAATGCTGTTTGCCGGATTTTTACGAGTAAAGTTGAGCGGCTGAATTAATTAACTGCACATTGATTCCTAGTGAATATTATGATGTAAAATTGGTGTCCTTTTAGTTGTTAAGTTTTTGTGTTACTAACATCTGGTATTTCTGTTGTGTGTTGTTTTTAATATTGTTATTTAAATGCTGTATGTGTAACCTATGGACGGAAATGTCCGAAATAAACGTTTATTATTATTATTATCTTTATTTATTTTTTACACATATTTTATACATTTTTAAATATTTCTTAAAACACACATATATAAAAAAAACAATAAAAAATTAAAAATTGTAACAAGCGTTTATTATTATTATATCTCAAGTGTCTACACAGTTAGACAATATACAACAAGCAAGTAGATTTAAGAAACAAGCGGGCGCGATTTCGTTACAATGAAGCTGAGAATTTTATTTTAGTATAGACCACCTCGGCAAAGCTTGCCGAAAAGGCTAATATTAGAGTATACATTCGCGAGATTAAGATGACAACAAATCGATTAACATTCAAAACCAAAGTTCGCGATCTAATTCGTAAGAAGTTGGCAGTAGTGTTATCAAAGCGTTAATGTTTTCAAATTGTCGATTTGATCCAATTGTTTGGCTTTATTAGTGTAGATATATATACGTAGATAGTTTATTAATTTGTGTATGTATTGTATGATATTTATGGTTTATTAGTATATATTTTCTTGTACCTATTCGCCTTTTCTCTCTCTTTTATTGCACCTACCAATATTTACCTCTGCATCACCCTAAGGTTGACTGGTAGAAAATGCCTAAGGCATTAAGTCCGCCGCTGTAGGTTTTTGCACAAAGTATTTAATAAATTCATTCGCGTACTGTAAACAACGTGACTAGGTCATTTTATCATCCACCATCATCATTTTAGCGGAAAGACATCCACTTTCGAACATAGGCTTTTCTCAAGTATCTACAACGACTGGTCCTTTGCGTTTCGCATCCATCGGATTCATCTGGTCATCGGTCCGCCCTTTAGGCTCCCCACGCTGCATCTTCCGGTACGTGGTCGCCACTTCAGAACCTTCTGCGCGCAATGTGCCCTGCCCACTGTCACATAAGTTTGGCGATTCTTCGGGCTATGTCGGTTACCTTGGTTTTCCTGCTGATATCTTCATTCCTAATGCGATCATCCGTATTCTTTATCAAAACAAATTACTGTCTGTGTTAAGTTTGACGCTAGCTAAATACACAAACCATACAAAACCAAAAGGAAAAAAAAAATATAATTTGATTCCAACCACTAACCGCAATGGTTCATACCACTACTTATTTACCACAACGTGTTCATATTATCCAATAAACACATAACTTCCTTGCATCATTACTTATCATACTAGTAACTAGCTCAGCAACTGATGTAACGGACACAAATGGGGACCAAGGTTAGCCATTTTACAGGGTGTCTGCCAATTAAAAAATGGTGTTTTCAAGGACCAGAGAAGTAACGGAAGCAATTTGGTTCCGATTTCGAAAAGTCAGAACTTTTTTTTAAATTTATTATTTAAAGGCTCGCGTTTGACCACTATCTTACCTGATGGTAAGCGATGATGTAGCCAATGATGGAGCACGCTTGCCTAGAAGTAATCTATTCACTCTTGACTTAAAGACCACTAGGTTGTAGCTATCAGGAAACACAGACTCCGGCAGGGAATTCCACTCATTAGCTGACGCGTAATGAATGTGTTCCCAAAACGCTTTGTACGTATGGGTGGGATGTCCACCATGTACCGATAGCTTCCGATTGGCTTTTATAGACTAAAATTACACATAATATATGTATATTCAGTTGTCCTATGCGTTCGTAGGCCCTTACGGTTTTGCTGACATCTTTTTAACCCCTCGAGCGCCGAGCACTACGCGCCGTCGAGTTTCAGGCTCGGTCCGGACGGTTACCGGACGGCTGGACGACAAGCTACCCAATCGGGACCGGAGTCCCGGCGGCTGGGGCGTAAGGACGTCCGTTCCCTAGTATAGCATAGCATAATCAGCCTTTTAATGTTCCCACTGTAGGGACTTCCCATTCCCTCTCCTAGAGAGAGGAGGCCTGATCCTCTCTCTAGGAGAGGGAATGGGACGTAATCCATCACGCGGGCCCAGTACGGATTGGTGGATGTCACATGTCTTCGAATTTTTTTCGGTTCTAGGACATGTCGGTTTCCTCACGATGTTTTCCTTCACCGTTTTGAGAGCAGTGAGAGTAGAGCACTTCCCTAGTAATACCATAAAAGTATTGATTAACAAAACCTCCGATCAAAATTACTCACCTACGATACAGTAATATTATCCAACCGCTTTGCATCATGACTTATCTAACTGGTAACGAGACCAGCTCAACAGCTGATGTAACGGACTAAAATGAGGACCAAGGTCAGCCATTTTGAAGGGTGTCTGGCCAGTAAAGAACTGGTGTGGTAATATGGAACCCGTTTGCGTTGATATGCAAATGGAGAAATGATTTTTTTGTTTGTTTTTTTGTATGACTTTACTGAGACGATTTTGTGTGTGTGAAAGTAGGTAATGTGTGCTGTTGTCATGTTATTTAAGTGGTGTGGAATATTTAAAGGGTTAAGGAGATAAGCATAAGAAAAAAAAATTTACTTGATTTTTTCGAATGAAGTTTAGTGGTTGTCTTAATTATTATTCTAGTGCGTATAGCTAAGGATTGAAATTCCATGTCTGGGTTTCCTGATAGCATTTGGTTTTCCCCTGACCACATCATTGCTTAACATTAAGTGAGATATTGGTCAAACGCGAGTTTATCTATAGTAAAAAAAAACCGCAAATTCATTCTAACTAGATATTGTGATGTAAAATTGATACTTTTTTATCCTAAGTGACAATAAGACAACGTTTGGAATCATGGTAGCAGGTGTGATCTTGGTAAAATGGAGCTGATAATTTGCCACTGCTTGACTGCGATCCCACCTGATGGTAAGCAGAGATGCAATCATTGATGGTGAGGCGCACTAGTTTATTAAGAGCCTATTCACTCTAGCCTTGAAGACACCTAAATTTTAGTTGGAGGGGAAGATCGCAGCAGGCAAATTGTTCCAGTTCTTCGATGTACGCGGTAAAAAAAAGCGAAACGCTTAGTCCGGACCGTTGAAGTTTCAACAACTTAATGGTGGATTCTCGACGTACGTCGGGTTGTCCGCTGGTAGAAAGGAGATGGCGGAATCAAGTCATGTAATTCCTTTCAAGTCAAGTAAAAAATAACAAAAGTACGGACAGAGTGGGCCGAGCGAACCGCACCGATCCCTCAAATCAGTCTTCAAGAACAGTTGTGGAGATCAATATCAAAAGATGCAATAATCTAGTCTATCAATAGAGTTCACGTCCATCAATGGGCGTTCACACAAAGATATATTTAATACTTATTACGACAACTTTTAAATGAATACGTATTCACCTTATCTCCCGACGTCTGACCTACTTAGGAGTTACGTAATAACTGCAATCTGACAGCCCACTTTAGTTATTGGTTGATTGACATTTAGGTGTTATTAAATAAATTCAGGCACGGTTTTAAAAGTTTTTGTAACTATATGTTAGAAGGATTTGAAGTTACCCTTGCTTCTGCTGCGAGATAATTAATATAATATTATATAGAGCAGTGGTAGCCGAGTGGTAACGGCCCCGACTTACGAGTTTTAGGTCGCGGGTTCAAACCCAGCCAGGCGCATTACTTTGAGTAATTTATTTCATGCTCTCAAAACGGTGAAGGAAAACATCGCAAGGAAACCGACATGTTCTAGAACCAAAAATTCGAAGACATGTGACATCCACCAACCCGCACTGGGCGATTATGGCCATTCCCTCTCCTAGAGAAAGGAGGCCTGAGTCCCAGCAGTGGGAACATTAAAAAAAAAGGATGATTACACTATATTATATAATATTATATTCCACAAGTATCACACAACGCCGTCTAGTCTCAAGCTAAGTAGAGCTTGTGTTATGAGTAATAGACAAATAATAAACATACTTATATATTTCTAAATAATAATAACATACAATAATAATAACATACTTATATATTATAGATATAAATTACACCCAGACACAGAACAAATGATCGTGCTCATCACACTAACATTTGTCCTGGGTGGGAATTGAACCCACGACCTCCGGCATAGCAGTCATAGGGCTACTAACCACTAGACCAACAGACCAGCCAATTTGGAAGAGTTACCGCTAGACTAGAACGCAAAGGGCAACTGAAACACACAGAAGGGTTTTAAAAGATCTGACACTTCCTCTCGCTCCATCCAGAGCGGGAGAAGTTAAATATAATGATTTCACATCTTAAAAAAAACTCCCCTAGTTGCATTCTAAATAATTTTTTAATATATTTTTTAATTCATTCAAAAAACTATTTTGTATCTTTTCCTTTCGTTCAGTTCATCCAAAGGTTGTCTATACGAAATTGTGCTATAAAAAGCCTATTGTACCAATACTTATTTTTATACATTTTAGTTAATTTAAGGTGTGCAATAAAGTATATAATAATAGATAATAAAACGATTTTCTTTTTAAAGTCAGATAATTTTTATATTAGGTATATAAGTGATATAATAATAAATATACATAAATATTATAGTTGTAAAAGAAGTACTATCTGTATAAAAATTATATGTATTGCTTATTATCCCCACTTTCTTGAACTTGATCCCCGTTTTGTCGTCACAAAGAGTAAATAATGTAACAGAGGCCGAGATACTCACAATATTATACTACATGGAATGGGATAGCTCTGTACGAAATTTCACTTCGCGTTCACATGTTTTTAAAACAAAATTTAAAATATGTACATAGATAACAATATTAAGTTTGATGGTCTAGCGGGTCTAATAATTATCAGTACGATAGCTTAACTTTGAGTTCTAGTTTCGATCTCCGGCTCAAGCAAAGTGTTATAGAGCTTTTCTGATATTCTCGGTAACAGGGTTATGATGGGATTATGCTGACCAACTGTAATATATATGAATCTGCATGTGTCTGACCTGGAGAAACACAGGCATTATCATAAACTCAATCTTCATTTGCTAAGTAGGATGTGTAAAGGGACATAGCTCACTTTAGCAACAACAACAACAAAACAAATGAACCATTCATTTGTTTTCTAAATTCAAACGTAGCGTGGCCGTTAAATGTTTTATAATTACTAAGCAAATCTAAGCTTAGGTATGTGGGCTGCGAATTTGTTGAAGGAAAAGAAAACTAAAAGAATACTGTTGGGTTTTAGTCAGTAAAAGTCTGATACTCCGTCTCATTCCAGCCAAAACTAGAGAATTTATTTGATGGTTTTCCACACCACATAAAAAAAAGTTAAGCCGTGGGTTGTTGTGAAGTGGCTTTTTTATCTTCACATGAGGTAAAAAACTTAGCTCTCCATTTATTATCTACTCTTGCCCAAAACATGTCACAATACCATCTAACTTACATCACAGTAATCGCTGCTTTTATCTGTCAGATAGTAACTACATGATGTAATAGTATTACTAACAGTTAATTGTGTGTCAAGGTTCCTTCATTGTTTGGTTTCGTTAGGAAACTGAGATAAGATGATCTTTGTATTACTTAAATGATTTTTGATGACCCAATTTGTTCGAAGAGACACGATACGACAATATGTTAAACTAACTGTCCTCCGTGGTGTTACTCACATCTTTGGTTACTTCGCTTCTGTGGGTTATAGCGTGATATTACATAGCATATCCGCAAGAGAACCAAAGTTGCCGACATAGCACGAAGAATCGCCAAACTTAAGTGGTAATGGGCAGGACACATGGCTCGCAGAACAGATAGCCATTGGAGCCGAAAGGTTCTGGAATGGCGACCACGTACCGGAAGACGTAGCGTTGGAAGGCCCCCTACAAGGTGGATCGATGACTTGGTGAAGGTTGCGGGAATCCGATGGATGCGAGACGCACAGGACCGTTCATTGTGGCGACATTTGGGGGAAGCCTATGTCCAGCAGTGGACGTCTATCGACTGAAATGATGATTATATAGCATATAGCCGTCCTCGACAAATGAGCCATCGAACACTCAAATATATTTTTTCAATTCTAACCCGTAGCTCTGAGATTAGCGTGTTGAAACAAAAAAGCTATTCACCTTTATAATCATAGTATTATAGACCAACGTAGAAATACACTATAGTGGCATCTCTACGTTGACGTAGTGGTGGGTTTTGTGCACAACCAAAGTTAACGGTCATCACATAACCGTCTACTTCATTATCCAACTCACCGTAGGGTAGACCGGGGACAATTAAAACAGCTCATGATTGAAACAACTTCAATTTCTCGTAAACTATGGTACCTACGCGTGTGACGCGTCGTTCATTGCATCGTCGGCCATGTTCGGTTTTGTGTTTAATACGGCTCGAGCGAGCGAGCGACACAGTGTTCAAAGAAATTCACGCCAAAAACCAAGTATTCCCGATCTTTAATTTTTGTTGTTTACCTATTTAAATCTAGTTTTTTGACAGTTTTCCTTACTTTGTAATATTGTTTATTTATTTAAGATTGTTTTTATTACTGTTAATTAGTGTTTAAGTCAATACATACCAAAATATTGAGTATTGAACTAAAAGATGTGACATGGGTACGTTTGAAACAACTTATCTGTGGACGTTTGAAACGTTTCAAACGTCCCTGAATATTCCGCGTTTTTATCCGACTGCACAGGAAAGGTTGTGTTTTCTAAAGTGTCAATAACTGATAGAATATAAAAACGCACCAACTTTTAAAAAATAACGATATTACGATGAAAAAAATAACCATTTAAACCACTTTTAACTCACAATCCTTCCGCCGCCAAACCTTTCCATGTTTTCACAATCAAGTTGGTCTACCGGACTTCATTCACAATTCTTTCTATGTCCAAGTTATTTCTCTTTGGAATGCACTCCCCCAGGAAATCAGGATGGCAACCAACCGATTGACCTTCAAAGTAAAGGTTCGCGAGTATATTCGTAAGAAGTCGGCAGTAGTTTCGTCACAGCGCCAATTTGTTTCCTTATTATTTGTTTGCACCAATTGTATCAATATATTCGTGTGTTCTTCTTTTTCATTTTTTTTTTCTTTTCGTTGTTGTTTGAGTAAATATGAGTATATATTATATATAGTGTATTTGTAATTTATATGTTAATATGTACCTAATGTTAATATTGCACCTACCACAAATTGTCTCTGCATCACCCAAAGGTTGACTGGTAGAAAATGCCTTGAGGCATTAAGTAATAATAATAATATTCCACAATCATCACACAACGCCGTCTAATCTCAAGCTAAGCAGAGCTTGTGTTATGAGTACTAGACAACTGATAAACATACTTATATATTTCTAAATACATACATATTATAGATAAATTACACCCAGACACAGAACAAATGATTGTGCTCATCACACAAATATTTGTCCTGGGTGGGAAACGAACCCACGACCTCCTGCATAGCAGTCAAGGCCACTAACCACTAGACCAACAGGCCAGTCAAAGTCCACCTCTGTACTCTTGTGTGCAAAAAGAATTAAATAAATGAACTCCAGATCTGTGCCGGTAGAATTTGCTTTGCAGCAACAAGCCTGGGATGAGTGGCCAGACAAAGAGAGACAATTGACAGGAAAGTAGCAAAATGTTGGACAGTAGTGACCCCCCATATCCAATCTCTCGCAAGAATTCTTGTTCCTCACCTCTGGTTTGCCTTTATTGGCTGGTTTGAGTAGAGATTCGCATGAGCAATCGTGCTCGGGAGAAGGATGCATAATCCAGTAAGATACTGATATCTTGATCGTTTTTTTTTATTATTATTATCTCCTTTATTACTTTTTAATACCTACAAATTACATTTTTAAATATTTTTTAAAACTTATTAAAAAAAAATTAAAAAATAGTATTACACCGGTATCGGGAACAGGGTCCAAGCTACCGGCGGTCAGGGCTCCAGAGAAAGGAACCTCCTAACAATACGAGCCGTGTCCAGGAGTACCGCTTTCTGAATCAAGCCCTTGACCCAGCCGCCTAACGCGAGCCTCCTAAGGTGTTATTATTATTATTACTCACCTGATGGTAAGCGATGATGTGGCCGACGATGGAACACGCTTGCTTAGAAGTAACCTATTCACTCTTGACTTAAAGACCCGTTGTAGTTATCAGAAAACACAGACTGCGGCAGGCAATTCCACTCCTTAGCTGGTCCTTAGCTGCTAGCTTCTGCTGCTTATAGTGCTTCCAGAATAGCCCTCTCCACTCCTCAAGCACCCTAGGGTATGTTGGCCCCTTGTTGCTGCGTCACTTTGTGCTAACTGATAACGTTTTTAACTTATATCGTTGTTAAAGACAAAGATGCTGATGTATTTGTGATATGGGTACTGTTACCTGAAATAAAAAGATTTATTATTATTTATTTATTATTTGAAAACCGAATAATCTGTGAGGAAAGAGCTGAAATTAAATAGATGAACTCAGGCCATTTTCTCAAGTTCACAGATTAATATTATGGTATAATGTATCAAGAAAATATAAAAGATTATAAAGACAATGCCGTTCTCAAAAATTGCACATAATTTGAGTTGTAATATAATAAAACAAACAAAATTAATGTTTCAACAGGTGTGAAAACCTACATGTAATTTTCAATTTTGTCTTCTCAACGTCAATAAATTGCCTTTAATTTTATTATTTAGAAGTTATTTCGAGGTTTTCCGAGTTCCACGTAGTTAGCATAAGTCTTTCGAAGCTGCTAACTCTGTTTGACACTATCAGTATCAATCTGAATAACATCCTAGAAATGCAGTTCACTGCATTTTTTTTTTGCGACAAATATTCAATTCATTATCATCATCATTTCAGCCGAAAGACGTCCACTGTTGGACATAGGCCTCCCTAAATGTCGCTACAAAGACCGGTCCTTTGTATCTTACATCCATCGGATACCCGCGACAAATAAAAAAAAAAATACATAGAGAAAATGACATAGAGAGTCACTCTACCAAGAGTAGGAGGAGTAGATTGTTTCAAGTTATTTTTTAAATTTTCGATTTTCATTTGTCTTTGCTCGAATTCTTGATAGCACTCATGCACAGTGTTCATATACCAAAAATCATCCTAATCGGTTAATATTTAGTGGTTGCACAACGCCAATACGTACGTCATCAGCGAATATTAAATGTTTAATATTATTATTTTTTACAGAGGAGGGAAGTAAGTTTTACTAGACACAACAACACACTAGTAACACTTGCTACCTTCCACTGTAAAAAATAATGATATTAAAAATTTTACCTACACTGTTTACGTACTAATTAAATAATAATAATAAATATTCTACAACTATCACACAACGCCGTCTAGTCCCAAACTAAGCAGAGCTTGTGTTATGAGTACTAGACAACTGATAAACATACTTATATATTTCTAAATACATACATATCTATATATATAAAAGAAAGTCGTGTTAGTTACACTGTTTATAACTCAAGAACGGCTGAACCGATTTGGCTGAAAATTGGTGGGGAGGTAGCTTAGAACCAGGAGACGGACATAGGGTACTTTTTATCGAGTAGGGTAAAGTGGGGTAGAGTATCTCTCTACTCATCACACAAACATTTGTCCTGGGTGGGAATCGAACCCACGTCCTTCGGCATAGCAGTCAGGGCCACTAACCACTAGACCAACAGGCCAGTGAAAGAAAAAACTTTATTGGCGTTGTGTAACCTTTAAATAATAACAGATTGTGGTGATTTTTGGTATTTAAAGAACACTGTGCATGACTGGTTTTAATAATTCGAGCAAAGTCAAAAATCGAAAATTTTACATACCTGGAGGAGTCATTTAATGATTTCCGACTGAAAAAAGTGACATGTTTCAAACTTTTTAGTCGTTTTTTGCGATCGGGTTTTTTTGACAATATCAACTAAAAGTATGTTTAAAAGGCCCAACAGTGCGGGTTGCTAGTTTTTAAGGATCTGTACCCAAAAGGTAAAATGGGACCCTATTGCCTAGACTCAGCTGTCTGTCGGTCTGTCACCAGGCTGTATCTCATGAACCGTGATAGTTAGACAGTTGAAAACTTCATAGATGATGTACATGTTTCTGTTGTCGCTATAACAACAAATTAAAAAAAAAAAAACAGAATAAATAAATGTGTAAATAAATAAAGTGGGCAACAATAGTGTTTTTTTCTTTTACCGTCTCTTGACGGTACAGAACCCTTCGTGCGCGAGTCCGTCTCGCACTTGGCCAGTTTTTTAAATAAAAAATATACAAGTACTAGCTTTTGCCAGTAGCTTCGCCCGCATAAAAGTAGGCTTCTCCATACAAACTTCCAACCCCCGTTTTACCCCCTTAGGGGTGGAGTTTCGTAAAATCCGTTCTTAGCGGATGTCTACACCCTATAAGAAACCTACCTGCCAAATTTTAAGTTTGTAGGTGTTATAGTTTCTAAGATTTCGTGATTAATTAGTGAGTGATATTTCGCTTTTATATCTATATATATAAAAGCGATTGAGAACCATAACGCACAATACAATATATAGGTACAAACACATAAATCGGTTACAGTACATGTAATTATTTAGTTATGACCTAATCTTGAAACCTTGGTCTCGGGCATTAAAAACTGGGGCATTTGTGATGCAACCATTTGCATCACGGCTCCGTGGATCGATCTGCAGACTGACCCACATTTCCATATTGCTATATTCATAATAATTATGTATGTATGTACTTAATGGTGAATTATGTGGAAAAGATAAGATTTTTTGTTTTTATATTGAGGTTAAGCAACACTTGGTGAGGTATGGAAAATGATGGGTGACCGCCGAAATGTAAGATGGTATCATAAATATGTAATTTTTCTTATTACAGAGGTAAAGTTCGCTTAGTTCGCTAAGGTTGTGTTCAGAAGGTTCAGTGAAGTGTATTAGGCAGGGTACGAACTAACGACCTTCATTGACTATTCTGGTCATAAAGCTGTGAAACAGTCTGTTACATAACTATCTAATAAATTCAGGTTTATAGGTTTGCTGTATTTTATATACAACCTTATTTTTAGTATATGCGAAACATCTGTTTAGTATTTTTCACAGTTATAAGCCCATTATGGTACCTGGTTGGCGATATAAATACGTGGTCACCGGGCCACCCATTTTTGTTTTTTTTAGATTGGAAAATCACACCCGTGCGAATGAGGGGTTGTTTTGCTCCCGCACCCAGTTATGCACTGGCGTTTAATGCCCGCTATGACCTGCCGTGACCAGTTTTGTACTTAGTGTCAGTGGTGTCCAACTTGTGACCTTTTTTAAATATTTTTGGGAATCGATTCAGTTATTGATTCTGAACAAACTATATTCAGGTTTCGCATATATTAAAAATAATTTTGTATAGTTAGTCACATCACATAATTTACCTATATCATCACACTATAATATAAAAAAGGCTAAATTATTTTGTATTTATTTGTCTGTGTTTTTTTGCTACTCCATAATGATCTAACTTCTGAACGGCTTACGATGTAATTTTCCACACGGATAGAACATGAATTTAAATAGCACATAGGTCCCTTGCGATAATTTTCTACTATAACCCGAGCGAAGCCACTGCCAGAAGCTAGTATTTACAAAATAACTTTAGAACAGAACAAAAAAATTGGTAAAATGTAAATGATCTGTTGACAATTTATCGTCAAATTAGTCAGTTTACACGCTCCACGCTTCCCGTTCTCTCAACTAACAAAACACAACCTTGAAATCGCCGTCATAATGTCTTTATGTACGAAAAATGTGAAGTAATACCTTCTATGTATTTGTAATCTACATACATAACTCTGTAATACCAGCGTTGCAAATGGCACATTTGAGTAACCCAATTCGCTATAACTGAGAATATTGTCAATTGAAAACCAACCTTAAAACTAGAGAATTGAGTTGAATTTCAATTAGAGATAAACCAAGTTTTGGTTACACGTTACGTAAGTTTTTAAGGTCATAGCGATTGCATAACACCTCAATGAGCTAAACCAATGTAAAAAGACCTCTTGCAATATAGGCTGGGACCAGAATTTATTCGAGCTTTCAATGGTTCAAGAGGGGATTGGTAGACCAAGTTATGTGGATAGATACTTGATTTGTGTTAGCTAATTTTAGAATGCTGGTTTCGAAATGGTAATGTTAGGATATCGGGGCTAGTTCTCATGATAATCGGCCGTAGTTACTTTGTAGAATAAGCTGGTTAGCCAATTTTAGGGAAAGAATTTAATTTAAGTTAGTAGGGCCTAAAAAAATGTTTTTTGACTGGGAAGTAGGTATGTACACTCAAAAAAGAAGATAAGTAACCAGGATCATCAGAAAAAAATATATATATATATATATATTAATTACAATAGGTATTTAGACACATATTTTTGGAGACCATTTTTTAAGCAAGGAATTGCTTGTATTAGGAGACTGCACTTCCACTTGTCATTTTTATACAATTAAATTTTACACAATGTAAACTAAAAAATAAAAGTAGCTAATTTTGGTCATAAAACATTTGGTTGGTTTAAACGGTGAGAAAAATAGTAAAAATTCACGAAAAAAAAGTCCAAATACAACGCCATCTCTAATTAAAATATCATTTTAAAATGAATTGTGCTAGATATGGTAATGCCAGTAGATGGCGTTATCCTTTGACAGTTGCAAAGTCAATGTCAATGTTTAAAAAATACTTAAAATTGCACATCTTTAACAAACCAAGCGCACCTTAGTACATGCCGCTTCCAGTTGTTCGTACTCCGTGTATGTTTACGATTTAATTAAGCAACTATTTATCAACTACCCTACACTTTTAGATTACTTCTCTTTAAATTGTAATTAAGACAAAACTTACTGTACGCTACCAATAACGTTTGTAAATTAATTTTTAAGTTTTCTCATGTAAGTGAATTGTAAATTCTTATGGGAAATAAAGATATCTCGAACCTCAGTTTAGTAGACGGTACGAAGTTTGCCGGGTCAGCTAGTAGTTTATAAATAACTCATTAATAATATTACAATATTCTTCATATCCATCCGGTTTCCATGAAAACTTCGGCTATATCTATCTGACGACCATTTTTTTTGGGAGGTCGAAAATATAATATAATAATATTCCACAACTAACACACAACGCCGCCTAGTCCAGCTAAGCAGAGCTTGTGTTATGGGTACTAGACAACTGATAAACATACTTATATATTTTTAAATACATATTATACATATTATAGATAAATTACACCCAGACACAGGACAAATGATCGTGCTCATCACACAACCATTTGTCCTGGGTGGGAATCGAACCACTAGACCAACAGGTCTGTCAAATTGCCTTATGACTTCTCCCACTCTAAGGCCGAGCGAGACGGGTCCCTTTCAATTTTGCTGACATCTCTTTGAAGCATAAACCAGCGATGCCAAAACAAGACATTAGGTAACGCACAATGGTTCGCCGTACGACTGTCCAGTAACCATCTGGTCCGAGCCTCAGTCGTCGATGGCGCGTAATGTTCCACGCGCACCTCAAAAATATGTCAGCAAACCGTAGAGGCCCAGCCCGCTAAGGCAACGGGAAATTTCTGAAAAAAAAGTGGTTCTCAGTAAAAGTCTGACAATTCCTTCCGCCCCACCCTAGAGTGGGAGAAGTCATTGGATGATTTCCCAACTCAAAAATAAGAAGGCACAATATTTTGCACCCAATATCTTCACAGTTGTTTTGCCAATAAATGTCAGTTGCGTTGTTGATTGATCGTCTGCGCAAGCCCTAAGAGTCAATTGAGGGTAATCTGTTATTACCAGTATGTTTACAGGTTAACGTTAACTACTAGTTATGCATAAGAACCTTTAACCTTAAGAGGACTACAACACCTAAAGCGTGGTCACTCTCGGACTACATAAAGATTAGAATATATTTTTTTTTATTCGATGCAGATGGTTACAAACATAAAATAAAAAAACTGGGCAAGTGAGAAACTTACTGAAAACAGTTCAGATTTCCCATCTCAAAAACTATAAACTGCCGTTTACTTGAAACATTCCATCATTGGACCACTAGACGTACGGCGTTGCGCCACCGGTAAATGGTAAGCATCTAATCCATACGCACAAAACGTTTTGGGAACACATTTATTATGCGTATAGCCAAGGAGTGGAATTCCTTGCCGGAGTTTGTGTTTCCTGATAGGGATCTTTAAGTCAAGAGTGAATAGGCTACTTATAGGCAAGCGTGCTCCATCGTCGACCACATCATCGCTTACCATCAGGTGAGATGGTGGTCAAACGCGAGCCTATCATTAACAAAAAAAAGCCACCCTGCATGAATGTTTTGTGACGTATAAACTTTTTTTTATCTCTTCAGCAAATGGGACGTAGTAGGTTACTATGACGTTCAAATTTTTCATTCTAATTTCAGTGTGGGTAAGAGACAGAGCTATACAGTTAGTCTAGCGCCATCTCTTACCCACAATGGAATAAGCATGGCATGGCTATGGTATAGCTTAATAATTGTTATAGTTTCTTTTATAATTATGTATTAGTTTATTATTTTGTAAGATTATTTGTGTATTTTTTCTATGGGCCTTAGTTGCCTGATAATAAAGGATTATTATTATTATAAGAATAAAACAATCTTACTTTAAACGTCATGGTAACCTTTGAAACCGCATCCCATTTACTCTTCCCGCACTGTGTCCTCTTCACCAAATTTTATTTATAACGTCTCACTTGAGTATGTGTCCTCATTCTCATATTAATGACATCTTATCAGCAGGTTATCCATCTTCTCAGTCAGTCAGTAGATCTGTTATCCATACAATCCGGCGCCATAGTTTACTAAACCCATTCTCAGTGTCATCCGTGTCGTAGCAGGCCGCTTGTTGTCGGGTGGCCATAGTGAAGTAGAAAAGACGGACTTTATTTTTAGTACAAAAAATTTAAATGTTTTAAAAAAATCATCTAGTGACTTCTCCCGCTAGGGTGGAGCGACAGGGCGTGTCAGACTTTTAGTGACTAAAACAATACCGATGTTCCTTTACATGCCTTTATTTTCTTAGACCACGTGTTTTCTTTTCAGAAGTTTTCCCATGACCCTAGCAGGTATCAGTCCTGCTTGGCTCTTTGAGGTGCATGTGGAACACTACGCGCTGTCGACGACTTGGGCTTGGTCCATATAGGACGAGCGGACGCCGATCTACCCATTGCTCATCGTCCGCAAATGCGCCTTCGGTGGCCAGAGATCGCCCTGCAACTCCCAACGCCTGGAAAAGGTTAATAGTTTTCTTGAATATTTTGAATGATAGGGTGGTCTCAGATTAAGTCAGTTCAAATGGTATATGACGGGTTTTTGGACGTTTTCTTTCTTTGGTAATAATGTTTTACTTTGCTTTTGTTTCCCATTATTTTTTTCCGATATTATTCAGATAACGATCTATTTGAACTAAACTCCTGCAAAGACAATTCCGATATTTCGAATTGATCTCGAGTTACCGAAAGAGTATCTGCTAGATTTTGTTTTAGAAGCTAGTTTGCTAGTAATAAAATATGACGTAAAACACTAATTATTTTTCGATATATAAATTAGTTTGAAAAAACAAATTAATATTTCGAATTATTATGATTTATTATTATGTAGCAACATTTGCTATCAATTAATATTTATGTAATTTTATTCACAGTTAACACAAAATTATTCAAAATAAACTATTTCAAGTCAGAAAAATGCTAATTGCACATTCCAAAGCGTAGATCTCTATGGAGAAGAATGTACAAGTACTTCATGGACAATGTACACGAAACTTCATGGACACTCATTTAAATCATGTTAAGTATTACAAATATGTTGGTTAAATATTTCTTGCCTCCTCTGTTACGTGAGAATAATGTAAATAAAGAAAACAAAAAAAAAACAAAATATTAAAATTTTAAATAAGCTACTGGCAGTCAAGAGACGACCAGTCTCAAGTCTCAAGTTTCAACTGACAGCGTCCGTCCATTCTCATGTAATTTTTATCCTGAAAACTGCACCTTATCTAAAAGTATGGCCACCCTACCCACACATACACACTGACGCACGCGTGCGCCCGCGCGTTTCCCATAGTTAGTCGCCTGTTACGAGCGTTACCCGCACTTGTGCCGTGACATAATCTGCTTACCCACTAAGAGCCGGATACGAGGTAGGGTTGCCATGGTAACGTTTATTTTTTTTATTCAAAATATTAAATTATCGGTGATTGTTAATATGACCTTTAACAAGGTGAACCGATGACCTGGTGTGGGTCTTGGGAATCTGATGGATGCGAGACGCACAGGACCCTTTGTTTTGGCGACACTAGGAGTAGGCCCATGTACAACAGTGGACGGCTTTCGGATGAAATGATGATAATGATACATATGGACTTCATTATAATTATGTAGACTTTTGCCACTAAGCATTTGCTGCAAGTCTAGCAGTAATTTAAAAATATATAGCAAGGTAAAGTGCAGCAAAAGGCAGGTAAAGTGTATTTAAATGCATCTTCTTCTGCAAAAATTAGATTTGTAATAAATCAGAAAATTAAAAAAAAACGCCTCGGATAGGCCACGCCTCCTATTCCCTTATTCTGACCACGTGACTGAGCTTTGAGATGACGTCAGAACAAAGGAATCGGAGGCGTAGCCCACTCTCGAGTAGGCTACGCCTCCGATTAAACACCTCAAAAGACCTCAGAAGGCTGGGATATTTTATACGTAAAAATTGGTTGCCAAATTAAAATAGAATTAATTTTCAGAATCGGTACAAATCAGACAAAGTTACAAATTTTAACTGTTTCTAATGCTGACTTAGTACAGTTTTATCTCAGGACCATTTTTTTATGCCGCTCTGGGTGGAGCGGTATCAGATTTTTACTGACTAAAACGGCTCCTGGAACTTTGGAAAACGTACGAGGGGCCGAAGCCAACTCGTATTGCTCAGACACTTTTCATGGAACGTGGTAAGTACAAACCGACGATTATCCCTATACGCACAAAGGCAACAAAGATATAATATATCTTCTAGGGCTATGATTTTGGGGGGCTTATGGAAACTTGTTACCAAGATTATTGTTATTATTATGTCTTACTAGCTGACCCAGCGAACTTCGTACCGCCATACAGTCAACGAATGTTGTGATATTTTTTACCTGCCCCCCTAGCCAAGTTACAATCGTATCGTTCGCGCTGAACGCTTTGAGTAGGCCACGCCTCCGATTCCTTTGCTCTGACGTCATCTCAACCCTTAGTCAAGTGGTCCAAGGTTGGCGGTTTGCGTGAACGATACGATTGTAACTTGGCTAGGGGGGCTGAACTGTCAAAAGATAACGCCATCTACAGGCATTACGAGAACCAGCTTATTTCATTTTAAAATGACATCTGTCAGTTCACTAATCCTGTGTTTTATGGGCCCACAGCTCGTAATGCAGCATACATGTCCTGCCTCATTTAAGTTGGGCAGCCTTTTGGACTACATCAACCATTTGCTGAATCTATAATTTACGACAAAAATAGGTAAGGTCATAAACGATGAAATTGAGAGCTGTTTATTACCTAACTATAAATTTGTGCATGAAATTAAAATACAAAATTGATTGTAACTTACAGTCGTTCTTGCAATAACGGTCTGCAAAAAAAATTAGATCATAAAGACTTCCGCGTTATTAGTTTTTTGACTTACAAATGGTTTGATCATTTATTTTTCTAGTCTGCTTCTGAAATTAATTGATTTACAGAATAGATTTGAGAGTCTATCAAAAAATGGCTTCTTCTTTCTGGGTGGTCCGAGATCGTGTCAGACTTTTACAGACTACACTCACAGGGTTCCTCCAGTTGACCTTAGTGAGGACTACGGTAATTGTTTCAGACAATCTGCAGCCCTGGTAGAATTCTGTTAAATCTGTAGAGGAGACGCTATCTGAGATTGTTTTTAGTTAGATTTAATTACAATAATAATATAATAAACCAAAACTATCACACAACGCCGTCTAGTCTAAAGCTAAGCAGAGCTTGTGTTAAGAGTAGTAGACTACTGATAAACATACTTACATATTTCTAAATACATACATATTATAGATAAATTACACCCAGACACAGAACAAATGATCGTGCTCATCACACAAACATTTCAGTGGGAATCGAACCCACGATCCCCGACATAGCAGTCAGGATCACTAGCCACTAGACCAACAGGTCAGTAATTATTAATTACTTATGGATTTTTTACTATTATTTTGTCTTATGTCCATGTCGTGGCCAGATCATAGAAATTGATCATTTCATGAAATGGCCAAGTAAAACTGGCCAGATCGTTTTAAACGTTAAAGTTTGATGATATTATATGTAAATCCTCGTTAGGCCTACTTTCTTTAGGCCTTTTATTATATATAACTATTCGAAAAAAAAAATATTCCTTATTTTATACCGTCAATCATATGCATGTTTTTTTAAAGATGTGTAGAATAAATCAATTAAAATATTACATGTTATTGATATTACTCCATCTTATTACATCCTGTACAACCTGCTCACTATCCAATCCACTTACTACTTCATAATTAATTATATACTAATAACTTAATTAATCGATATTTCCTGACGTGACAGCCCTAGCATACAGCATCACAGGGATGTGCCGGTGATGCTAACCTACACTGCTAACGTAACGGGACAACCACGCGAGGTAACTGTGGACATGCCGGAGATATACACACCGTTCATTGTACGCTATGTAGGTATGTAAAATTTACCCAGAACAGTGGTGCGGGTTCAAACCCAGCCAGGCGCATTACTTTGTGTAATTTATTTCATCACCACTGCTCTTAAAACGGTGAAGGAAAACATCATGAGAAAACCGGTATGTCTTAGAACCAAAAATTTAAAGACCTGTGACATTCACCAACCCGCACAGGGCCCGCGTGGTGGATTACGGCCCATTCCCTATCCTAGAGAAGAGGCCTGAGTCCCAACAGTGGGAACCTTAAAATGTTGATTATGCTATGCTATAAAATTTTCCCAGTACCTACATAAAATGAACCTCAATAAACTAGTGCGCTTCACCATCAACGATTGCATCACTGCTTACCATCAGGTGGGACCGCAGTCAAGCACTAGTTTAAATCATTAAAAGAAATCGTCTTTGTTACAGTTGTTAAGTAAAAACGTATCGTTTTGTCTTAAGTTAAGATATTTTTCTTTTCAGTTTCTTCTTAGATTTGTGTAATATCTAGCTGTGTAAATAAGTTGTATTAGTTTACTAGTATTTTGGTACAAAAGATTCGTGTTTCAATAAAGACACAAGATTTAGAAATTTATTTGTTACAATCGTAAATCGTTGTTAGCGTAAAATAGTACTTATTTTTCACAAAATTTAAAGAATATTTAAACAGGACATTGTACACAGACAATTGGAAATGTAACTTTATTTGCAAAAAAAACCGGACAAGTCCGAGTCGGACTCGCGCACTGAGGGTTCCGTACAAACTTACATATGAAAACAGTTCAATTCCAGAATTACGAAGATTTTTTTTAATCACACAAATAGTTTTTTTTTGTGATGTAACTACAAATTTACTGTTTTCAGATTTTTCCTATATTTGTGCTATGAAACCTTGCTTCATGCCATTTCAGGATTCCAGGTCAACGGAAAATACACTATGAATTTTGATTCCCTTGAGAGTGTCGAAATATACGTTTTTTGCGATAGAAACGGCCGTATCTTTTTTTTTCGTTAACTCAGAAGTTTTTATTTTTTCACAGCTTCAAGGAACCGCAGACTTGAGTATATGGTTTTAATTTCAGTTCGATTACTCCACGCGTTTCCAAGATAAGGGTCTTGATAGACAGACAGACAACAAAGTGATCCTATAAGGGTTCCATTTTTTCCTTTTGAGGTACAGAAAACCGTATAATCTAAATTATAAGCTCGCTCCACCTAGAGTGGGAACAGTCATTGAATCATTTCCCACCTAAAAAAAAAGCTCAGGACTGAAATTATTACTTAAAACTAACATGTAAGTTTGTAAATCTTATAAATAGCATTAGTAAGCATTTATAGGAGGATCAAAACCATTTCTAAATATCTGACATTGAAGATATTTGTCATCTGCAAAAGAACTTGCAAATCATTTTACGAAAGATGGCCAAATATTGCGTCAATAGTATGATGGAATTTGTCACAAGCAAGCTGAGGAAATAAATCTTTTTTTTTACCGGTTAGATTATTTTTGCCGTAGTATTTAGGGTTCTGTACGCAAAGGGTAAAATGGGACCATATTACAAAGAATCCGCTGTCCGCACATGATGATGATGATGATGTATTTCTATAAACAGAATAAAATAAATATTTAAGGGAGCTCCCATACAACAACTGTGATTTTTTTTGCATGTTTTTTTTTGTTGCGGACTGTACGGAAACCTTTGTGCGAGAGTCTGAATCGCACTTGGCCGGTTTTTTTCTTATGCAATAAGAAACAAAAACGTTTAAAGTCATGTTTACTCATGCAAGCAGCTAAATAAACTCTGATGCAAAGATGTTTTTTTTTTAATCAAAACAGTTTTTGTTTCTATTAAAACCAAGTTTCAAGTTGTTTCTATGAGCTCATCTCTGGGCGATGTGGTAGCTAAGCGACAAAGCCCTTTAATCAAATTTAAAAAAAAAAAAAACATCTCTGCCTACTTTTGGTACCTTTTGTGTTTCATTTGGAAACTTCCATTTACGATTTGATTTGTTTCTGCTGATTTACGACTGATTTGAAAAGACTTAATCTGCCTAGCTATTCTCAAAGACGTTAGGGTCGGCTTCCACACGTACTTACGGACGACGAGCAATAGGTAGTTCGTCCTCCGGTCGACAGATAAGGACCAAGCCCGAGTCATCGATGGCAAAACTGGGCATTTTTGAAAGGGTTACTATGGCCCTGGAATACTAAACCAACTGAAGGATAGGGTCTTAGTAAAAGTCTGATACGTTCTATCGTTTCACCCTAGACCGGGAGAAGTCAAAAAAGGATGGGCTTGCAGTCAAGATAAAGCTGAGTAGCAGTTTTTTGCGTGGAATGGATTGCTTGTTTAGCCTCCACTAACCAGAAACTGGGTAACACGATGCTTCTTGGTAAGATTAGTGTCAGATTCTCTGATGTTTTACTACTCATAATGATTGTCGAAGCTAGAACCTGCCCCCACAGCCAAGTTACAACCGTTTCGTGTCGAATCCCGTTCTCCAATTGGTAACGCCTCGGTGTCAGCAATTCTAGAAAACGTTAAGTTGGTAGCCATGTTGACGCGTCTGAGTCGTCCCCTCGTTCTACAATGTCTTTAGAAAAACGATCCATTCTTTAGTCTATGGCGAGCGTTCCTACAAACGTCAAACAGGTTATAACAAAGGATGTAGCTTTGAAAATTGTAGAAACGATAACAATATATATTATAAATTATTAAAGAATTTTATTTTAGGATAAAAACTAAATTCTAAGAGAAAAACTGATAACTTGTCTTGATTGCGTTACTAGGTAGGGTGCGTGTCTGCTTGCGTTGATACCAATACCGATGCGCTACTAATGTAGTGCGTCGATGCCTATGTCTTGGCTCAACGTTCAGTCACGTGGTTAGAACAAAGGAATCGGAGGCGTGGCCTACTCGAGGCGTTCGACGCAAACGGAACGGTCGTAACTTGGCTAGGTGGGCTGGTTTAACGTGCGTTCTTAGACGCGAGGGTTACTGGACATGTATGGTCCACGACCATGGAAAGTAGAAAATTATCCTAAGGGAACTAACTCCCGGGATAAAAAGTCCATTTCGTACTATTCCAGGATATGGTCTACCCGTGTGCAAAATTTCATACAAATCCGTTCAGTCGTTTAACCGTGAAAAAGTAACAAACATACACACATCGCTGATAAGATATAGTGAGATCTCAAGCCGTATCCGCACTAATCCAACACACGGTTGAACATACCATGTCGCGTGCTGGCCCACTACTCCACATGCAGCTATTGATAAACAGGAGATAACGTCTTTTTGTGCTGACGATACTTACATGTTACTTTGTAATGTATTGGTTCATCTTGAGCTTAGCACTGGTGGAAGAATCTAGATTAGTAACACTTATGTGAAATGGTTTTATTAATCAGTGTAGCCTTTACCCAACCTTGTTGAGGACTGCTTTAAATATCGATAGACTTGCGTGGGTTTTTAAAAAAACATGATTTTCTTGAAGTTATTGTTTAAATATACTCTTCAATGTATGTGCTAGGAAATTATAACGACAATATATCTCTTCTACATCAAGCGTGGTTTAAAAGCTTGTTACTTCATCTAACTCTATCCAACGCGCTGTTTTACGAAAAGCGAGATAACGCTTGAAAACTCTGATAGAATTAGGTAATTCCGTGATTTACTCGAATATTTTACAAAACTTATTCCAAAACAACACGTATTTTTTTTTAAACCCTTAAAAGTTTTTGAAAAAATTTGTCGTCATTCTGAATTTTGATTAAATTTGCATTAGTAGTATTGTTACACTTTTTTGAGTTTTTAAATACGTTATGAAGTGTCAAAGTTCATGCAGAATAGCAGATTTTTAGAGGTCTTTACTGGATTAGTTTTACACAAATTAATAAATTGATTTCAATAGAAGCCTAGATAATATCCACAAGGTACTGTGTTTCCAAAATATCTAATGAAAAATGTGTAATAACGTCATAATCGTGTAAGAGCGATTGTTTGAAAAACAGTGAAAATGTATGTCGAGTTGGATCCCCTTTTTTTTCGGTGGGAAAATCATCCAATGACACCCCCTGCTCTTGGGCGGAGCGTGAGATAGTGTCAGACTTTTACTGACTAAAAACTCACTCCTGTTCCTTCTTTGCCTTCGTTCCAGGGCCCCAGGGTTCTCTTTCGCATCACCCATGGGCTCAGTAGGCTTCGACCCTGCTGGGCTCCTACAGTTTTTCTGACATCTCCTTGAGGCGCGCGTGGAACACTACGCGCCGTCGACAACTTGGGCTTGGTCCGGACGGTTACCGGACGGTCGGACGGTGAGCTAATCATTGCACGCTGTCCGCAAGCTAGCGCCTACGGTGGGAGTTGCATCCCCTTAACTGGAAGTTTTAATTTATCGATTTGCAACAAGATAATGAATGGCTTAATATGTCGATGTTATGATAACATTATAAAATTAATACATAATTAGCGAATTCATAATTATTTTAACATCGTTATTTGAATAATGTGATGTAGCAATAATTCTGCAATAATTCCAAAAATAAGTTTAACTAAATTCCGTACGTGATTTTGTTTCAAGAAATTAGTAATATTTTTGGTACAATGTGTGTAATTTTCTCAAAACTGATTATTTTATGGTATAAAATATTTATTTTTGCTGTTGAAAATTCATTCTCGAATTGAGTCCCTTTTCTGTTTTGTGCTTAACAAAATGGCGTGCCTTTTTTTGACTCTCTTCTTGGCTTTTGTAAGTAACATTATTAAAATTTATTTTATTTAACACTTGGCTGGTCTTTTTATCTTGATGTTATTTGCATTTGTAGACATATACCTCCATAATATCTATCTATCTCCTACTCTTTATTGTATGGCCTTAAAATGCTTATTGTAGTAGCTCTTATTGTAATAATATGATTAATTTCTTCCCTAGTATTAATAGTTATTTCCGTATTCGGTTTTGATACGTAATCAGATTATTTACTATGTTTTTGTAACCAAGAAGATTCATTGCAATCGAATAATTATGCTGGCAACACCGAATTTGTGATTATCTGCCCCCTAGCCAAGTTACAAGCGTATCGTTCGCGCCGAACGCCTCGAGTAGGCTACGCCTCCGATTACTTTGTTCTGACGTCATCTTAACGCTCAGTCACGTGATCAGAACAAAGTAATCGGAAGCGTGGCCTACTCGAGGCGTTCGGCGCGAACGAAACGATTGTAACTTGGCTAGGGGGGCTGTCGGTGCAGCACAATGTTGGGCGATAGCCTTCTTGTTCAATTGGCGATCGTTTAAATTGAACGCAAAATTTTCTTTTAATCTTCTTTCATATCTTGGTTACACATGTAACCGAGATATTTATAACACAATAACATGATTTAAAAGGGTATCCCGTATAGTTTCTTGCACATTCTCATCCATAGCATCACTTTGGTGACTGACTGACTTCTTGACAATTCAAATATACTATTTGATACTGAAGTGAGCGGTTTTATTAAACGTAGATATTGTGATTTTCTTGTAAATGGAAAGATCTATTGATCGCTTTTTTACACAAGCTTTTAAAAATCACGTGATACATTTCTTTTTTTTTTTTTGTTAGGTTGTGTCTCTGCAAGCGTGCCCTGAACCAATAAACGTTCACATCCAAAACTACGAAGGACCAATCATCTTGCATAAAGCTGCGAGTGACTGCGACAACCAGCATCTCCGTAACCATGGCAACTGCGGCAACCAATGTCTTGGTACTTGTAGTAATAACCCTAAATACACACAAAATGGTTGCTATGAAACAGAGTGCACTTGCGTCTCTAAGCACAGTTACGCACCATATGTGTATGGTGGTTCTTCAGCAACCTATGGAGGTTCTGGTTACAGCTCTATAGCCGATTCGAAACCCATGGTCTATTGCGTTTGTAACAGTTATGGGAGCAATGGGTATTCAACTAATTGTGGGGCAAGTCAGGGTTATCAAACGTATCCTAATTATCAGGGTATGTATTCTAGTTGCTAAATTAAAATGAACACAGCTAGAACTACATTAGACCGACGCACACGTTTAACACGCCTGATTTGTACCTAGAACGACTTCACGTGGCAACGCGTGGCGTGGATCAAGTGTAGCTCTACAAGTTTAGTTTCCATATAAAATGTATGGAGACCGACGCGCCCAGATTGACGTGTGTGGCACACGGGTGCGCAGTGTATTTCTATCTTTACTCTACAACATGTAATATAATGAACTCACCTATTGAAAGTAATATGTCATCAGAATCGACGACTAAATCGATTTCAGCTATTTTTAACATAGTTTTTTTTTATCCTAAAATAAACCAGAATTATTTAAAAATATAAAATACCTATTCTGATGAATTCTTGATTATGTCACTTGTGCGTTTGTGTGTGCGAGCGTAGATGACAATACCGATGCGCTACCAAGCAATGTAATGCGTCGATTCCCGTATTATTTGCCTAAATTTAGGACATCAACTTCTCAATAAATCACTACCTAACTGCATTTAAGTAAAATTTAAGTGTAATTTAATTTTGTAATTGGGTGTAGAAAAGGTAGAGTAAAGAAGTGCATTATTTCGGTTGCATGTTGTATTATATACTCATCTGTGACAATGAGGATCAATCACATAATAGCAAATCCGATTTTTACTAAGTGCATCGTATGATCCGTCAAGAAATGTTGGATTTATTACAGTTTGTTTGAACGGCTGAACTGTTTACGATGACGTCGTCTGTCATGATCCGTGCGACGAACGGCTTGATCGTATTCATTCGCCGGTGGAGACCTATCATGACAGATGACGTCACAGCGAGTCGCTTCATTCTCGGTTGCGTTTCTGGAATTTATTTAATAAGTTACAGCAATTTTAGTGTATTCGTCACTAAAATTGCTGTAACTTTGTCATTTTTGATCCGATTTAAATAATTTCTTTACAGTATTTACTGTTTTTTTTTTTTGACGCTATAAGTCTGTATGCTCCACAAAAGTCATGACTGATCCTTATTGTAATATTTCTGTCAAAATTTTTCTCAACTCACTCTCTTTCACTATTTCTCTCAGAATTATCCAGAATACTATATTACAATATATTTTTTGGTCAATGTTTTGTGTAGTATTGTAGATTGAGATATAGATAACTTTTGTGTTTATCCTCCTGTTTTGAATCCTGTTCTGTAATAAATAAACTTTTATTTTTTTCATATTTATTGTTTTTTTTTTTTAATTCTAAAATTACATGTAGGTACAATTCTCCAATTCTCTTCTTCAGCACTAACATTTTACATCTCCTTGGTGGTTAGTGGATTGACGGCTGAAGAACCAGAATTAATTGTATACCCTTAAGAATCGCAAAGCATCGAGCTTGCAGAACAGATGGTTGATCGGACCGAAAGGTACTGGAGTGGCGACTGCGTATCGGAGACGCAGCGTTAGAAGGCCTCCCACAAGGTGGACCGATGTCCTGGTGAGGGACGCGGAAATCTAATAGAGGCAAGACACACAGTATTGGGGGAGGCCTATGACCAGCTGTGGACATTTAACGGCTGATGGTGGAACACTGGAGCAGAGATCAAAATATATCTGAAAACCTGAGCAAGTACATACTTTCTGTTATGTACTTCGATAAGTACCATTAATATGAACAAGGAAATTAAAATCGTGATATCAACTAATAAATATTTATGAAACATAATATTTCGAACCCATGCACCCAATTTTCGTCACTCCAGCACAACACTGATATATATTCATAGATAATAATTTATTATCGTGCAATACAAAATGCATACATTTCGAAACATGTATAAATTGCCATGGCTGCGCCTGAGTCGGTCTGTGCGAAATCATTTGCAAGACCTAACAGTTTGCGCCATGATACCATAAAGAATGAAAATACAGAATGTTCACTATCTATAACATGTGTTATGAATCTAAAATATACGATTTTGTGAAATACAAAAGTCTCAAGCAATTACAGTCTTTAACTGCCAGTCATTAAACTATATTTTCGCGTGCGTACTTCAAGTGACACTTCTGTCATTTATACTCTTTGACATTACTCCATCTTGAAATCAATATGGCTCCTAAACTTTTCTAATATTTTTTGTTGAAATATGTGACATTTTGTAATAATGTTACAGTTTTATTTTGGCAAATATTTTCTTTCGTAATTTCTTTTTTTAATTGTACCTGGCACGATATTTCTTGTTGTTGCCATATTTCCAATTAGTGATATTGATTAATAATTTTTTAAACTAGATTTAATTGGCTAAGCTATCAAAATTTATTTTTCATTGCTGAAAATGGGTTTCTTGTTTTTCTTGAGGGTGGCAATCATCAAAAAACTTTAGTGTGTAGCGGGAGAGCGTGTCAGAATTATACTGACTAAAACCACACCTGCGTCCTTCAGTTGCCCCAGGGCTTCTTTTTTAGAAATTCTCCGTGGCCCAAGCGGGCAACAATCCGTTGGGCCCCATAGTTTGACTGACAACTCTTTGAGGTACGCATGGAACACTACGCGCTGTCGACGACTTGGGCTCGGTCTGGACGGTTACTGGATGGCCGGACGGCGAGCTAACTATTGCCCGTCGTCCACAAGCCTACGCCTACAGCGGCTGGTCATCAGGGAGGAGTCGCGGCGGCTGGGCCGTGAGGATGTCCGTTCCCACATGCGTGCTCCGCTGAAGGAGGCGGTGACTCCCTTTCCCTCTTGCTCCGTATCATGGCCTGTAGCAGGGGCCGACGCAAGAAATCACCGCTGCCGATTGCCTCCACGAGGACACGGCGCTGCTCCGTCCAAGTGGAGCACACCTCCACCGTATGCTCCACCGCGTCCTCTAGGCGGCCCACACAATAGTGACTTCCGGGCGTTTCTTCCACCTGGAGCCGAAGCAGGAACCTCTCGAACTTACCATATCTGATGAGGACCTGAGTCATGTGGAAGGTGAGGACGCCGTGACACCTCTCCAGGTACTCCGAAAAGGGGGGAATTACCGCGATGTTTACTTACGAATGTTTAGTTATTACCTACAATGTACTTATTATAACATTTTGCACAAACGCTCCTAACTATAGGCACAGTATAGATATATGGAACAGTATGGAAACTACCTACAAATATTCGAAACGGCACACTCACACAAACATACGCATCGACGAGACTCATAAGCGGCATTCGCTACTGACAGGACCGCGAGAAACGCTTAGGAGTCTCGTCGATGCGTATGTTTGTGTGAGTGAGCCGTTTCGAATATTTGTAGGTAGTTCCCGTACTGTTCCATATATCTATACTGTGCTATAGGTAGGTAGATATTGTCATTATTTTAATATTTATCCTTATTGTACAACCTACTCTATCAAGATAGGTATTATTGTTTTAATGCGAAGAATATCGTATGTTTACAAAGATAATAAAAGTAAATGCGGAAATTACCTTATCTTAGAATAACTGGCAATTAATTTAAAATATCACTTACGTTTACGAATAGATCTATAGCGAAGTAAATGTAATAAATATTATCTAAGATTAAATCAGACAAGATAATTTAACGAAAAAAAATTGAGCATAATACTAAAGTAGGAACGACACTATACCTACATCGAAATCACGTGTGAGGGAATGGCCATCCTCACGCCCTAGCCGCCACCGGCTTCGCACGGGTGTCAACTATTTATGTCATAAGTAATTTATCCATTTGTTAAACATAGGTACAATAATAACGGTGTAGCAAGGTAATAAAAAGAGCGCTATGTTATGCCAGAGGGCGTACAAACGTTTATGAGAAATTTACAATCAAGCCAGCCAAATCTCAATAATCTAATAAAAATAAGCTAAATAATTAATAATAATAATAATAATTAATCTTTATTTTGTACGTTTAACAAACACAGTAACAGTATATAATGACATGAACAGATATAATAGTTGTACAAACACTGATCAGTGGAAATAAAATGAACATTTGACTCCTAAACTAAGTAAAATAAATACTTCAAATGATAAATAATTAATAATGTATAGCAAAATAAAATCAATGTCAAGGCGCCTACTCTTAATTCACAATACTAATGTCAATATACAATAAAAATGTATATAAACCTTCCTCATTTGTCGCTCTTTCTACTAATGTAAACCGCATCAAAATCGGTTGAGTACTTTAGGAGGGGTTCGCTAACTCCGATAAATAGACATACGCGGAATGTAGTGAAGAAAATGATCGTCGTTTTTTGTTAATCTTTATTCCTTTATTTCAATGCCTTTTCCATACTTAAACTACACTTCAACATTTACCCCATTCACTATTCAAACCTTCGTCCATCCATTCATTCTATCTAGAATAGTCCAATCTAAAGATACACGCCAGTAAACGACATGAGGTAACTGTTACACAAGACATTCAAGGATAAAACAGATAATGACAGAGTTATCTTCCATAATAGAACTATTGGCACACACAGTTAGAAGTGAAGTCGGCTGCATGTGGAGAAACTGGATAACTAGTTCATATTTTTAAGGTTCCGTACCTTAAAAAGAAAAAATGGAGCCCTCATTGGATCAGTTTGTTGTCCGTCTGTCTGTCTGTCTTGGGTACGCGTGGAGGTATCGAGTTGAAATTAAAGTCATTTACTCAAATTTGTGGTCCCTTAAAGCTGTGAAAAAATAAAACTTGCAAGTTAAAAAATTGATACGGCCGTTTATGTCGCAAAAAACGTAAATTTCGACACTCTCAAGGGAATCAAAATCCAAACCTACTTCTCGTTGTCCTAGAATCCTGAAATTTGGCATGAAACAAGGTCTCATAAGTAGGTATAGGAAATATTCAGAAAACTGTAAATTTGTAGCAAATCGCAAAAAATAACTTTTTTGCGATTCGTAAAAATCATTGAGCCTTGATTCGGAAATTGAACTGTTTTCATAGGTAATTTTGTATGGCACCCTCAGTGCGCGATTCCGACTCGCACTTGCCCGGTTTTTAGAAAACTAACATTCGTCAGCAGTTTTGCCCGCCTAAAAGTAGGTTTCTCCATACTAACTTTGGACCCCCTTTTCATCCCCTCTACCCACGTCATAAAAGGAAAATTTGCAACATTTCACGATTCTAGTCCCAGTAGTTTTAAAACGCACAGCGCGTTTATATGTCAGTTAGTCAGTTTTTTGAAACGCACAGCGCGTTTATATGTCAGTTAGTCAGTTTTTTGAAACGCACAGCGCGTTTATATGTCAGTTAGTCAGTTTTTTGAAACGCACAGCGCGTTTATATGTCAGTTAGTCAGTTTTTTGAAACCACAGCGTGTTTATATGACAGTTAGTCAGTTTTTTGAAACGCACAGCGCGTTTATATGTCAGTTAGTCAGGTTTTTGATACGCACAGCGCGTTTATATGTCAGTTAGTCAGGTTTTTAATACGCACAGCGCGTTTATATGTCAGTTAGTCAGTTTTTTGAAACCACAGCGTGTTTTTCCTTTTATAAATATAAACAAGCTTCTGCCAACGGCTCTACCCGCGTCCGCTGCGTGAAAGTAGAGAATTATCCTAAGGGAACATACTCCCGGAATTAGGTACCAAGACATGGTCTACCCCTGCGACAAAATTCATCCATATCTATTCAGCCGTTTGAGTGTGAAGGAGTAAAAAATATATACACACATATACATACAAACTTTCGCCTTCATACTATTATTGTGATGTGATAGGATTTGAGATGATAAAAAGATTTTTTAAATTTATACACATGTATATATATAGCACACATAGATGGGTACCGTATTATTGGGGAAAGTTTTCAAAAGATTGCGACCGCTATCTCATAAAAACTAAGGAAATTCACCACTTAATTTATCTTTGTTATTTTCATCAATTTTATCTATTAAAGAAGTGATGATGCAAAAGATAAAATTCATACGCAGGTTAATAAATTAAGTAATTTTCCTAATATTACGAAAGCAATTGTAATATAGCATTTGGGTCATTCACCTTTTGCAAGAAACAAGACAAAAATATTAAAAATTATAATAATTATTATTAAAATCAACAAAGTGTTCATTTACATTACAAACTTATCTAATACAGATAATCTGTAATTTCTTGAACCGCCATTTTGTGTTTCTATAATTATTCCAAATTCAAAGTCACTCAGGTATCCACATTCAATTACACTTTAAAAAAGACAACCAAAGTACTGGCTCAAAACTACCATAACTAGTTGTCCCGCCATTTTTAAAACAACCATTTTCTTTTTCGTCCGTTCCACATTCAAATTCTCCCATGCCCACTCCCCGATACCAGCGCCATCTAGAACAAAACTAGTGTCAACATCCACTAGCTGCATGAGGTAAGACTTACGCAAGGTATTCAAGGATAGTGCAGGCAAGCGTAGCGTTTCATTGCGCAACTCAAATGTCGAGTTAGGAAAGGAGTGGTGCCGTGTCAAGGCGTCTCGCAGTGGAAACAGAACGCCTTTCCATTTGTTGGCCAATGGGATCTGGCCTAAATGCCATGCTGGGATAGAAATTTGATAATTTAGGAAGAGTAAGATAATTGATAATGAGCTGAAGGCTATTTAGAACGATCGTCTTCTTTTCGAGTCGATGTCGACTTCTTAAATTTTTTAAGCCCAGTTAGCTACGTTAATTGCAGCATCGTCCTGCAAAGTGCAGATGTATGGGCCCTTTTTTGAGATGATAAATTTTCAAATGGTTTCTCCCAGCTCTAGGGTAGAACGAGAGGGCGTGTCATAATTTTACTGACTAAAGCACACCTGTGTCCTTCAGTTTCCCTTTACGTTCTAGGGCGACGGTCACTCTTTCTAACGTTCCTGCAGTCCTAAAGACAGGCATCGGTAGCAGAGATCAGGCATCGACCCAACTGGCCCCCTTCAATTTGGCTGATATCTATTTGAGGCAGGTATGTGGGCATTTGGGGTACTTCTACGTGTAGCCCTTTTTTCTGTTTTTTTGGTAAACATTGGAGAGTCGTTGCGAATTAGGAAAAAAATTTAATCGGAATTTCTAAAATATTGACAAACGGTTTTAGACTTAGTTCTGGAGTGCCCTCGAATCGCAGAAACAGGGTAACTTTTGTAAATAATTTCGTTAAAACAGCTGAACGGATTTGTATGAAACTTGGTACACGCGTAGACTATATCCTGGAATATCACGTAGGATACTACTTTTTATCCAAAGAGTATAGTCTCTTACACCGGAAGACGCAGCGTTGGAAGGCCTCCCACAAGGTGGACCGATGTCTTGGTGCGAGTAACGGGAATTCGATGGACGCGAGATGCACAGGTCTGTAAGTTATGGCGGCACATGGGACAGGCCTGTATCCAACAGTGGACGTCTTTCGGGTGAAATGATGATGATGATGATGATGTACTATCACGCGGGCGAAGCCACTTGTAGCAGACATTTTCATCATAATTTCACGCGCCTAATTTATACCAGATTGAATGATTTTTACATTATGCTCATTATTTATTCATTTATACAAGCTATTTATAGAATTGATAGTGTCAATAACGTTAACGATGATGTGGTAATGGAAATAAGAATATAAATTCTCGTTTCTTTCAATGCTTTTCCTACATTCGTTTCCTCTAAGCAACTAGTGAATTTATCATGGTTTGCTTGAAGTTGAAGTTAGTTCTTAATTCTTTATTGTACACAAAACATAAGTACATAATACACGGTGCTACATATACAGTTTATGTACAAAGGCGAAGCTTAACTCAACACTGAGTTTTCTCCCAGCAAACCTGTGAGTTACAGAGAGAGAACACATTTGAGGGTAGGATCCAGTGCACAATATAAACCTTACATAACTAAATCTAATATATAATTATTATACAAAAGTCTAATATATAATTATAATATAAATACTATTACATACTAATATATATATATTAATATTATTTCAATAATGAAAGGAAGTGTGTAGTTTAAAGATGAGGTTTTTTTTAAACGCTGCTTCATCCTAGGCATGGTTGGTGTCAAGATGAGTAGGGCACTGCCAATAAACTAAAATTACACTTTACTAACTGGCGCGGCAAACTTTGTTTTGCCATATAGATTACTAGCTTTTGCCCGCTGCTTCGCCCGCATACATAAAATATAGCCCATGTCACTCAGGAATAAAGCAGCTTTTTATCGGTGAAAAAAATTTCGCATTCAGACCAGTACTTTCAGAAATGACCTCATATAAACAAAAAAAAAACATAAACACAAAAAAAACAACTTTATCTCTTTATAATATTACTAGCTTCAGCCCGCGGCTTCGTCCACGTCAAAGTAGGTTTCTCCATACAAACTTTGAACCCCGCTTCATCCCCTTAGGGAGAATTTTGGAAAATCCTTTCTTAGTGCTCGCCTACGTCATAAAAGGAACCCTTGTGCAAAATTTCACGCTCCTAATCCCAGTACTTTCGGCTGTGCGTTGATATGTCAGCCAGTCAGTTTACCCTTTTATATATATAGATAAGTGTAGATGTCGAAGAAAAATGGTGGAGGGAGGGTAGAAAAAACTTAAAAAAAAAATACAATCGACTTCAATGTAAAAAAAACACTAAAAAGTGCAAAATAACTTTAATTTCGGAAGTCTGTGTTTCTATAATAGTTTTGTCTCTTCGTTATTAAACACCGACTTCCGAAATTAAAGTTATTTTGCACTTATGCTAAAATGCAATAAGCCGTTTAGGCTATAGAATGTGTCAAATACGTAAGTCATCCTTACAGCCGATAGATGTCCACTGTTGGACATAAGCCACCCCAAGTGTCCTGTGCGTTTCGCATCCATCGGATTCTCGCGACCTTCACCAGATCATCGGTTCATCTTGTAACAATCGGGTAAAAAGTACCATGCTTTTGTATTATTACGAATCAGTTTATCTCAACTAGAAATAGTTCCGACCTCGAGTCTACTAAACATGCTTACGTAACGATGTAAAAATACTGAACATTCTCACAACACCTCGAGTTCAGGAAGTATCCTTGAGAGACCGTCTTTGCATCCTTTGTCGATGTAATAGACATACGGCTATTTATATACTGAGTTTATCCTTATATACTTGAGTGTGTAGCGGAAAAAGCAAGAGTGAATATATTTATCAAGACCGCGGGATTATTCCTAAAAATTACCAAGTCAGTAAAAGTCTGACACTCCCTCTCGCTTCTCCCAGAGCGAGAGAAATTATTTGATGTTTCACACCTCAAAAAAAAACAATCAGTCTTGTGCTAAACAGAAAGACTATGCAGTCTTACTGAATGCTCACATTATGTACATAAGATGATGGTCTTATATCTTCTCGCGCGCAGGAGGGTATTATCACCAAAAATAAACACGACGAGCGATGAGTAGCTCACTGTCCGGCCGTCTGGTAACCGTGCGGACCAGAGCCCGAGTCGTCGACGGCGCGTATTGTTCCACGCGCGCCTCAAAGACATATCACCAAAACCGTAGGCCGCTTCGGCCCAGCTGGGTCGTACGGGCCATGGGTTGTCCGAAAGGGAAACCCCGGGTCCTGGAACTGTAGACAAAAAAAAGAACTTAAAATAAAAGCGGCCAAGCGCGAGTCGGACTTGCCCATGAACACGGAACCCCGTGTACGATTTATGACGTATTAAAAAAAAACTACTTACTAGATCACGTTCAAAATTTTTGAGTTTAAGTTCTAAGTATGGGGACCCCCAAAATTTTTTTACTTCTATTTTTGTGTGAAAATCTTAATGCGGTTCACAAAATACATCTACTTACCAAGTTTCAACAGTAATAGTTCTTATAGTTTCGGAAAAAAGTGTTTGTTTCATACGGACGGACAGACAGACTGACATGACGAATCCATAAGGGTTACGTTTTTGCCATTTGGCTACAGAACTTTAAAAAGACTAATTTTCTAAATCCATATTCATCTACACCAACTAGTTATACTACCTTCCTATACTTAAGTCAAATAACCAATATTTTTCTTCACACTTCTAAAGCAATAAAAGCAACAGGATAACACAATCAGTGACATAACAGTCTAAATAAGGAGTTTGTTACTTCCTTATAGATAAATTGAATACCTTATCGTTCATATTGCGTAATAGTGCCTTTGTTTGCTCAGATTGTAGTGTTGTGTATGGTATTTGATCATAATATTGAACTAGGGTATTAATAGCCTAGATCTTGCCCCTGAGACAGTTATTAACATTTGAGAGTACAAAGAAGGCGAGTTTGAGCACACAAAACAATAAAATTGAGGAAACTTGACTAGGAAAACTAAGGGAATAGCAATCGTAGATGAAATATACAGTATTGTACTGCCCGTAACAAATTAATTTACCAAGAACCAGAGTTACGGACATAGCCCGAAGAATCACCAAACTTAAATGGCAGTGGACAGGGCAGTCCGAAGCGAGGAGGAGTGGCAGGCGGTCGCCTCCTTCTGCGAAACAGTAATGCTAGCAAAGGAGGCGGCCGCACGTGCACGCGCGAGGACGCGGACCTAACGCCCCAGATTTCTGGCCACAGTAGGCACTGGCTTGCGGACGACGAGCAGTGGGTAGCTCGCCGTCCGACCGTCCGGTAACCGTCCGGACTGAGCCCAAGTCGTCGACGGCAAGTACTGTTCCACGCGCGCCTCAGAGAGATGTCAGCAAACCGTAGGGGCCTAGCAGGATCGAAGATTACTGGGGCCAAGGGTCTGATTCTGAAAGGAAAACTCGGCCCTGGTACGAAGGGCAACGAAGGAACAGGAGTTGATTGTTAGTCAGTAAAAGTCTGATACTATCTCCCGCTCCACCGGCGGGGAATGTCATTGGATAATTTTCCCACCTACAAAAAAAAGTAGACAGGGCACATTGCTCGCAGAACAGATGGTCAATGGGGTAGAAAGATTCTGAAGTGGCGACTACAAACTGGAAGACGCAGTGTTGGAAAGCCTACCCCACGAGGTGGACCAATGATCTGGTGAGAGTCGCGGGAATCCAATGGATATGCATAGATGGGTTACCCAGTGGGTACCTGAAGACGGGCGTTGTCATTGAGGCTGGCCTAAAAACGCTGGTGTGAAGATCTGAACTCGTTCAAGGCAATTCAAGACGCACTCAGCGCGCTAAGTCCAGACAGCTATCACGTCATACAACGGTTCTAAGAAACAAGACTAATGAATTTTGTCAAGAGGATAACAAGCCGTTTCTGTCAGCAACTTGAGATCATTCGGTCAGCATTTTGTCAGTTTTACCAGATACGTTAGTTAATACAATATGAACTCTTTTCAGTTTCAAAACAATCCTAGACATAGTAACATTTTTGCCATACTTAAACAAAACCCTAACCAGCAACCTTTTGCGTTTGGACAGAGATAGCCTGCGTCTGGTGGCTGGGACCATCACCGGACACCGCTCAATGAACAAACACTTCTTCGCAATGAATATCACGGATAGTCCTCTGTGCAGAAGATGTATGGAGTCAGAGGAAACTGTCGCGCACGTGCTCCTCGAGTGCACAGCCGTCAACGAAATAAGAACACGAACTTTGGGAGCACCGAATTCACTCATAGATGCCCTGAGCAAACTGAAAAGACTCTTTTGTTTCTGGTGTGAGGTGAGCTGGTTGGAGTGGAGGCCGCCATGGCTCACGCACAATGGTTCGCCAAGGACTAAGTGCGGAAACCAGACCACAATATATAGATAGTAACATTATTTAGAGAAGACCCTTTTGTTATTACTCCGCTCTTATTGGTCGTAGAATGATGTTAAACAGCTTGTAGCCTTCCTGAATAAATGGGCTATCCGATACTAAAAGATTTTTTTTAATTCTAACCAGTTCTTACCAGTAGTTTCTGAGATTAGCACACTCAAACAAATAAAACATCATGTTACGACCCACAGGAGACGAACAGTGACCAAGGATGCGGATCAAACAGCATGGAACAGCTAGTAAATAATTAGAAGGTTCTCCATACCCCAGGTTCATTGCAAGTAGCTTAGTCTGTTCCAAATATCTTCAAAAATATTTACTGATATGCAAACGACTGAGCTTTGGATCAGTCCAACAGACTACTACACTTTGACTGGCCTGATGGTCTAGTGGTCAGTGGCCCTGACTGGTCGTGGATTCGATTCCCACCCAGGACAAATGTATGTGTGATGTGCACGATCATATGTTCTGTATCAGGGTGTAGTTTATCTATAATAGATAGAGATAGATTTTTCACGATCTCAATAAATAATTTAGTGGTAATTTTAACTTGTTAAAATTGGTTAAAAAGCTCCAGTAGTTCCTAAAATATTTTCAGTGTTTCAATTACCCCTACATACTGTTTCAACCGTCCTTGGGGTGGGGTCAATAGAACCACTGCGCCCGGTTTCCGCCCCTTCTTTAATAGGTGATTGTAGGTTAACTATTTAAAATAGAGATATAGATTATGTTTAATTTAGGAACTAGATAACAATCCCTTTAACGATATAAATACGAAGGATGTAGGTACTATAATTAGTTCACTGCACACGGTTAAAGTAAAATTGTTTCAATTGTCCCCGTTCTACCCTACTCATAACACAAGCTCTGCTTAGCTTGGGACTAGACGGCGTTGTGTGTATAGTTGTAGAGTATTATCATTATTACTACAATCACCATTCAACAATGATTTACAAGACTTACGTACATCACACAATTGTGTGGAACGAGTTCCATTTGAGCGGCGAGTTGTGTAAGATCATAGATCAATAAATCATCGTTGGTAGACCGGTGCATGCGTTCTGCGGTGCCCTTGATGCAGTGCGGTTACGGTGAGTGATGAGATGATGAAGTAAGATGTTGTTGTTTCTTTGAAATAAGCAGGTAAATAAGTGTCTGTTATTGTTGAAGTAATTATGACTATTGCGTAAACATAATATTGCCAGTTTATTATAAATGTGTAAGTAACTCTATCTGTCTGTTTGTTACTTTTTCACGGTTAAACTACTGAACCAATTCTGATGAAATTTAGTATGGAGTAAGCTTGAACTCCAAGGATGGACATAGTCTAATTTTTATCCATCATCGTTTTGGACTTCGCGTCCGCAATAAACAACATTCACATGGACGAGGAGCTAGCAGAAGCTATACTCCATCTTTTTAGGTAAATAACTAAATGTAAACAATCTTGACATGTCTTTTATATAAAAGTTATCTAAAGTTTTTATCTAAAATTTTTTACAATTTATTATTTACCTATACCGATGTTTAGTAATTAACTAAATTTAAATAATCTTTGTATGTCTTTTAAACGATTTTTTTTTAAATAAAAAGACATATAAGATTGTTTACGTTTAGTTAACTACCTAAACAAATGGATTATAGTCATCTAAATATATAAAAATGTCGTGTCATAGAGTTTGTTTGTTATCGAATTCTTCAGTTACGACTTTGTGGGCCAATCGGAGCACTGAAAGTCATAAACGTATCTAACGCGTTAACATTAAACAAAGTCGATATCCTGGCCAAGTAAAAACCGCTATAAGGTTTACCATTACAAATTACTAGGTGGAAGCCCGGAATTTTCTATTAACTTCTAAAAATATGACGCGACCCAACAAAATCTCCTATCGAAATCCTGTCCATTCAACTTCAAACAAATTTTCGTCAATTATGACGCAACCAACCATTCTCGTCACCATATCGTCCCTCGGCATATCACCGGGACATCCTATGTTTCACAACTTGTTGACTCGTTGCGTAACACTGGGGAACGATGGGAACAACTAGGTACTGGTGTGATATTACATAACAAGAAAGGAGATAATGTCTGTTAGGGCCACGGGGGTTTTTAGAAAATAAATACCGTGGTCGCAAAGGGTTACTGACAGACATAGTTTTAGTCACTAAAAGTGTCACACGTTCTCTCGTTCTACCCTAGAGCTGGGAGAAGCCATTTGAAAATTTATCATCACAAAAAAGGGCCCATACATCTGCACTTTGCAGGACGATGCTGCAATTAATGTAGCTAACTGGGCTTAAAAAATTTAAGAAGTTTACCATCGACTCGAAAACAAGACAATCGTTCTAAATAGTCGTTAGCTCATTATCAATTATCTTACTCTTCCCAAATTATCAAATTTCTATCCACCACCCTAGAGCGAGAGAAGTCATTGGATGAGTACCTACCCATCTCAAAAAAAGCTAGGAAACTATGTGACCGTTTCCACTGATGCAAAGGCTATGTACAGGGCTGTGTATTTATGCTAAACTATGTAAAATGTAAACTGCCCTAAATATAAAAAAACCGGGCAAGTGCGAGTCGGACTCGCGCACTGTAGGTTCCGTACAAACTTACCTATGAAAAAGGTTTATTTTTTTGTGGTATTCCTACAAATTTTGAGTTTTCAGATTTTTTCCTATACTTGTTCTTTTTCCTTCATGCCAAATTTCAGGATTCTGGGTCAACGGGAATACCCTATGAATTTTGATTCCCGTGAGTGTCGAAATACACATTTTTTGCGACATAAACGGCTGTAACTTTTTTTTCGTTAACTAAGAACTTTAATTTTTTCACAGCTTGAAGGGATCGCAGACCTGATTTTAATTTCAACGTGATACCTCCAAGCGTTCCCGAGATAAAGGGTCTTGTCAGACAGACAGACAGACGGACAACGAAGTATTACTATAATGGTTCCGTTTTTTCCAATTGAGGTACGGAACCTTAAAAAGATTCAGTGGTGGTAATGGTTCCTACTTACGAGTTATAGGCAGCCGGTTCGAATCCAGCCAGGTGCAATCTTTGTGTAATTTATTTCAACACTACTGCTCTCAAAAAGGTGATAGAATACATCGTGAAAAAACAATGTCTTAGAATAAAATATTCGAAGACGTGTGACCAATCCACACTGGGCCCGCACGTCCCAGCAGTGGGGAACATTATAAAGAGATTATGCTATACTCATGCTCTTAGGAATTGGCAAGAAGTGACTCAAAGCCGGGAACAATGGAAGGGATGGAGAGAGGCCCAGCAGTGGGCATGCTAGATACAAAAAATACTTTAACCAAACATTATGTATGATCTTTTGCTAGATCACACAGCACTTTTAGATGATGTGGGCGGAATAGAATAAAAGATGGTTAAATAATTTAAACTACTGTATTGTTCCAAAACTTATAGGTAAAATGAGCTAATGAACTGATGTATGTGAAATGAGTGACACGTGGCCCTTGTTGGCCGTGATGAGATCGGCCTGCTTTATGGCTCGACGCGAACTGAAGATTATTATTATTCCCTTTATTTCACTTATATAAACATATTAGTTACATTTTTAAATATTTCAAAAATAAAACATTTAAAAATATAAAAAACAGCATCCCACCGGTATCGGGAACAGGGTCCAAGCTACCGGCGGTCAGGGCTCCAGAGAAAGAAACCTCCTAACAATGCGAGCCGTGTCCAGGAGTACCGCTTTTTGAATCAAGCCCTTGATCCAGCCGCCTAACGCGAGCCTCCTAAGGTGTTGGTCGAGGCTCTTGGCTATTAAGCCATTGCAACACGACTATCGGCACAATGATCGCAGAGTCCACATCCCACATGTCGACAACCTCGCGAGGCAAGTCAATATACTTGATTTGTTTATCTTTCTCGGCTTTCACGAGGTTCTCGTCCTGCGGGACGGATATGTCAACAATCATTGCACGCCTCTCGCTTCGGTCCACCACCACTATATCAGGCTTATTGGCTACAATAGTCCTGTCAGTGATGATGGATCGATCCCAGTACAAACTGATATGACCATTATCAAGAACTGGGTCGGGCTCATACCTGTAGTACGGCACTTCCGATTTATTATTATTATTTTATTTGATTCAGATACAAGACCCATATTTTAGTAGGCACTTAAAATTATGTTAAAATAACAAAATGTACATAAACAAATACAAATAAACATTACCATATACCAATCAAATTACAATGTCAAAACTTATATTAAATAAAAATAAAATAAATCATGAAGTCATTAAATAAAATGTAAAATGAGTGCGAGGCGTAAATGCTGACTTGCAGTATGTGCGGTTGTACCATATACATTAACCATTATTGTTTAACGAGAAGTTCACCGAACTGCAAGTAAATAATAAACTAATCAGAATCTTAAATAAATGATTCACACGGTCATAAATACTCAAATTAGTTGAAGTGTCATCAATCAATCAGGTGACGCAATGACTCATTATTTATATTCAAACCTCTATCTTTAGCCAGTCTTCTGTAAATAGATTAAGAATGTCTCTTCGAATTATTAATCACACTAATATCATAAAGGTGACTGTTTGTTTCTTTTTACGTCCGAACAGGTTAAGCAATAGGTAGCTCGCCGTCCAATCGTCTGGTAACCATCCGCACCGAGCCCAAGTCGTCGACGGTGCGTACTGTTTCACGCGCGCCTCAAGGAGATATCAGCAGACCGTAGGGGCCCGAAGCCAACTGGGGCCACGGGTAGTCTGAAAGTGAAACCCGGGACCCTAGAATGAAGACAAAGAAGAAAAAAAACAAAGAGTTGGTTCCGTAGATATTAACATAGAGAGAGCAGATAGACCAGGATAACGTACTCAAGGAATTTTATTGATGTGTTTAAATGACAACTGCCTTGATCGACTACTGACATATTATTTATAATATAAAACAGATAAACCGTGGAACGGCTCTACTAAAGTAATTGTTCTAAGTTCTGTTTGTAACCAGTACGAATATCACATATCACACAACACCACATAAGTCATTTTTACCAACTTTACAGGAAACGAAAAAAACTGTGCGGTGTTGAAAGGCCAGCCGACTTGCACGCTATCAGTACTTTTCGAATTATGGCTTCTGATTGGCTGAAATCTATATCATGTGACCAATGGTTAGACGCGCAATGAGCAGCTCCATCTAAAGGTATTCAAATGTGTAAAACGCCAATTTTCGACTTAACCGGTGTTGTAAGCGGACGATAAACTATTTCAATATATTCATTTCTTTTAGGTCCTTCATTTTCAATCTTGCTCCCCAACAATTACTTTAGTCAATTTTATCATTTCATCAACTTCAAACAAAGAGTAAACAAACCTCTATCCTCTATCAAATAGAACAATATGCGTACGCGCAAGCTTCGTATGTGTGCGTATACACCCACACACATACGCAGATTGATTTTGATTGTGACATTGCGTAACATGTGTTATGTAACGGCGATAGAGCTATTAACGGCAAGGTTACTAGCGGGCACGCAGTTAATACTAATTTAACCGATAATTTTAATGTTATTGTTTGTGTGGGTAAGAATAATACATTCTTTTAATAAAATTAGAATAATGAGTACTTAATCCATGCCAATATACTTATACCTTTTTGTAGGTGGGAAAACCATCCAATGACATCCCGGGGAGCGGGAGGACGTGTCAGACTTTTACTGGCTAAAAACCCACTCCTGTTCCTTCGTTGCCTTTCGTACTAGGGCCGAGTCTTCCTTTCAGAAGCAGACCCTTGGCCCCAGTAGGCTTCGACACTGCTGGGCCCCTACGGTTTGCTAACATCTCCTTGAGGCGCGCGTGGAACAGTATACGCCGTCGACGACTTGGGCTCGGTCCGGACAGTTACCGGACAGTCAGACGGCGATCTACCCATTGCTCGCCGTCCGCAAGCCCGTGCCTACGGTGGCCGAAAATCGGGCAGATGTAGGTACGAATAGTTTTAGTGTATTATTTATTAAAAAAAAAAACTTGTCCACTAGGAATTACACCTGTATCTATTGTCCTATAGAAACATATAAATTCAAATATATAATAAACCCAGTTTGTCTTAGTATGGTCATGTAAAGAGGAGGGATGAGACGCATATTACTAAAAGAGTTATGAGCATAAATGTGAAGAGGGAGAGGGAGGCAAAAGAAAAGATGGATGGATTGTGTGAAGAGTGATATGAAAGAAGAGGAAGTCAGTTATAGCATGACGAGTGACAGAGACCGGCATGTCCTAGAACCAAAAATTCAAAGACATGTGATATCCACCAACCCGCACTGGGCCCGCGTGGTGGATTACGGCCCATTCCCTCTCCTAGAGAGGAGGCCTGAGTCCCAACAGTGGGAACATTAAAAGGCCGACTATGCTATGCTATGCTATGAGTGACAGAGTCGAATGGAAAAATAACGTGTTGCGCCGACCCCAAATAACACGGGACAAGGGCAGGAAGATGATGATGATGATACAATACACGCAGAACCGAAATACAGTACAGTAGCCATCCATACAAATATTTGTTTCGTGCGGATATCGAACACGTGACTCACAGCGCAGCAGCCCACCATATCATTATTGCAGTTACGCTTATTATGTAGGGCCAAGTTCCACGTAAAATAGCAGATTTTCAGAGGGTTTTCCTGGATTCGTTTTACAAAAGATAATGAATTAATAAAAGATAATGCATTAATATGCACAAGATATCTTTGTTCCCAAAATACGTGGAGAAACAAACTTTTTACAAAAAAAATACAACCAACTTCAAAGTATAAAAACACTGAAAAATGCAAAATAACTAATTTCGGAAGTCGATGTTTCTATTATAGTTTTGCCTTTTCGTTATTTAACACTGACTTCCAAAATTAGTTATTTTGCACTTTTTATTGTTTTTTTACTTTGAAGTCGGTTGTATTTATTTTTTGTAAAAAGTTTTTTATTTTACACTTTCTAGTTACCACTGAAAAGTACCCCTTAGCCAAACTTTAATACCTTACAGCCAGAGTGCATCTCATGACAATTCTAATAATCCCAAACATGATTAGATTACATTAATTTATTTTAGAGTTCCGGTACCTAACTTCAGGCTTCATCATCAGATCAATTCAATATATTCCCTCTCTTCTTTCAGTCAGTCATCGACTACACGTATAAACAAAGCAATTTTACTTATTACGACGGTCCTGCAGTGATCCTATGACTGTACTGCAGGTGTTCTGTTATATTTCTTCGAAGTTCATGATCAGATCATAACAATATTTCTGTGGGACTAACTCGGAAGCATAAACTTTCAATCAAAAAAATAATTTTCAATATCGGTCCACAATTTACAGAGAAATCGGTTGAATGTATTTTTTTTTTTTATGTATGTTACATAAAAAAAAAAAAATATTCAGCCGAACATAGAACCTCCTCTTTTTTGAAGTCGGTTAATGACGTCGTAAACACCTAAGAGCGGTTATATGGAAATGTATCCCTGATTTGCCCTTCTTAACCGTATTTATTTATACATCATTACACACTCATTTACTAATGAATCAACATGCAATCAGATAATTATATAAATACCATTTGCAGTATGAGGAAATTCCTAACAAGGTGTTATCAATGACACTATGAAGTATATAATACTACCGAGAAGTATATTCATAGCAAATACTAATTAGTCAACAATAATGGAGTAATAAGCTGAATTATCTGAAATATCGGTAAACTATTATCTTGGTCTTTTTTTAGGGTTCCGTACCCAAAGGGAAAAACGGGACCCTATTGCTAAGACTCCGCTATCTCCGCTATATGGGCGGCGAGCAATGGGTAGCTCGCCGTCTGACTGTCCGGTAACCGCCCGGACCGAGCCCAAGTCGTCGACGGCGCGTACTGTTCCACGCGCGCCTCAAGGAGATGTCAGCAACTGTAGGGGCCCAGCAGGGTCGAAGCCTACTGGGGCCAAGGGTCTGATTCTGAAAGGAAGACTCGGCCCTGGTACGAAAGGCAACGAAGGAACAGGAGTGGGTTTTTAGTCAGTAAAAGTCTGACAAATTCTCTCGCTCCGCCCAAGGGCGGGGGATATCATAAGATGATATTCCCACCGAAAAAAAAAGTCTACATCTGCCGGTTTTTCGTGAGTGTCTGGAAATAATGGTTTCCCAAAAAAATATTGTTCACTATTTTAGATGCTACCATATTATATTTGGCGATGTTTATACATCTCAAGATACCATATATGAATCGTCACGCTTTTTCCTTTAACGAGTAGGCGTAGTGCCACGTAGTTATTTCATGCCTAAATGAGTACGTTATTATTTTAGGACTGTTCATCATTGAACAGCCGGAAGATGACCAGAACTGAACTATGTTTAGTTATCATTATTATGAAAAGCATTTATTAAATATTTGTTGCTAAAAATATCCTCTGAGTCACCATTGAACACTGCTACTATCATAAAACCACTGCTGCATTCAAATTGTTATTGTTCATTTCTGTGATAGTTATTTTACTATGTGTATGTACTTATATAATTCATCATAGTTTAATTTTAATTGCATGTTATGTTATTTCATTGGTATGCATTTTGTGTGTAGGTACTTTATTTTCCTATTACTCTTACACACGGTGTCTACATTACTATTTTTTCTAACTCTCTTTTCGCATTTATGCTAGAAGAGATTTATATAGAAGTAAGCATCGCTTTTTGCACCTATTTCTCTCTTGTTTTAGGGTTACGTACCTCAAAAGGAAAGAAAACGGAACCCTTATAGGATCACTTTGTTGTCCGTCTGTTTGTCGGTCTGTCTGTCAAGATCCTTTATCTCGGGAACGCGTGGAGATATGAAGTTGAAATTAATTGGCAAGTGTGAAACCACGTAGCCAAAACACATGAGTGCCTACTGAAATCTTTTTTATTATTAGTCTACATTGTGTCCCAAAGATGGGCAAGGCTTCCCTATTTTGGTTCCAAATCTCTCAGTCTAGGGCGATCTCTATTCAGTTCAGTTTAGGTCGTCAAATGGATCGTGTTAAGAGCTCGTTATAAAGAATTGTCACACTACTTTCACCTCGGTTGACTTCGACGGGCGGCGTCATCCTCCCTCAGGTGCCCATTGCATTCGGGAGATGAGGCCAGTCCACTCCGACTTCTGCCTGGCTGTTTTTTCTCCAGCTAGCTACTTGAGTTATGGAGCACAAGATGTCGTTTCTAATATATTAGACACAAGCTTCTGCCAGCGGCTTCGCCCGCTTTAAAGATAGTTTCTCCATACAAACTTTGGTACCCCATTTCATCCCCTTAGAGGATGAATTTTGCAAAATCCTCTCTTACTGCCCGCGTACGTCATAAAAGGAAACCTTGTGCAAAATTTCATGCTCCTAGTCCCAGTAGTTTCGGCTGTGCGTTGATATGTCAGTCAGTCAGTTTCTCCTTTTGAATAGATCACGTTAGAAACACCACCCTACGCCTTGGAACTAGCAACGTTTAAATCAAACACGAAACCAAAAAGGAGCCTTCAAAACCCCACACTACTCTCCTAACTCAAACACTTGTACATTCCAATGCACGCGCTAAGCACACGGCCGCATGACCGCTGTAAGGTCATCCGGAAATGCCGTGAGCTAATCGGAAGTAGGAGCACGTTGCAACAAGTACCCTTGCGTGCTAGTGATGTAATTGAGTGTAAACAAAGCATAGAGTTAGTCATGTGGTTGAGAAGGTTATGTAAAAGGAAGAAGGATTAAAGAGGCCGTGGTATATAAATAGTCTGGTTGCTTTTCGTGACTTGTTAGCAGAAATGTCTGTTAGTTGATAGGTACTGATAGTGATTCTAGGGTTTTTTGAAACACTTCCGTGATTAATAATAATATGTAATTGTATACAATATGTAAATACGTAAGTAATATGAAAATATTGTAAAAAAACACTTTTTTTAAAAGAGTAACCATGGAGTTTCTTGCCGGTTCTTCTCCATAGGAAACGACCAATTTGGAATCGTGTACTTAGAGCTTCTGACGTTTTATAAGTGCCCATTTAGGACTATGTGAAATAAAAACATTTGACTTTGATTAAATGGTTTTCAAGTAAATTAGTTCTTGTACCTCCCAACTTTTTCTGATTAGGTTGGGCAGTATGTGTTTTTGGATGATATTTTTCGGACCGAGCCCAAGTCGTCGACGGCGCGTAGTGTTCCATGCGCGCCACAAGGAGATGTCAGCAACCGTAGGGGCCTAGCAGGGTCGAAGTCTAGTGGGGCCTTGGGTGATGCGAAAGAGAACCCCGGGGCCCTGGAAAAGTGGCAAAGAAGGAACAGGCGTGGTTCTTAGTCAGTAAAAGTCTGACACAATCTCCCGCTCCGCCCAAGAGCGGGGGATGTCAGTAAATAAATTTCCGTCCGTCATGTCGTCGGACCTAGTGAGAGTCGCAGGAATGCGGTGAATGCGAGATGCACAGGATCGGTCGTTGTGGCGACGCTTGGGGGAAGCCTATGTCCAACAGTGGACGTCTTTCGGCTGAAATGATGATGATGATGATGATGAAAACTGTCATCTAAACATTACTACGGTGTACGACTGTTACTATTCTCCAAAGTCCATTCCTAGCAACATTTTAACATCACCCATCTTTCATACGTAGAAAATCATATCACATCAGCTCACAAAGTCAATTGCAAGTCCACAATGGGGTACACATAGTTCACAATTGCCCAAACGTCGACAATAGTCAATCGAAATAGTTCACGATATTACGCAAGGGAGTATCGGTGGCGCAAGCCGGCTTAGATCTAGAAGTGGGGCACGTGCGGTCTGTGTACGACGAATTGGGAAACATGTTGGAGGCGAATGTTCCTCTGGTTTTGAACAAATGAATTGTTGAATGCGTAACTTGTAGGCATGTTTATGCTTAGCACTAAATATTTTAAACTAAAAAGCAACATTGAATCTAAGGTTGTTAAAAAAATCATGAAATTGAGTTAACGTTCGATCGTTAACTTATATTATTTTTTAGTAGAAAGCTTAAAAAGCTGTGGTACAAAATATATAACAAATCAAGCTTGCTACTGTAACAAGATTCCAAGTGTAAACTTAGTACTATTTTAAGCAATCAAAGTAAAATTATAAAAGACATACTGTAGCGATTATTATTTTTAAAGTTTCTAGCATAGTCTGTCAAGACACGGCTGAAAGTAAATCTCAAATTAAGTGGTATAAATACCGGAGGATGATGTGCTTCTCAAAGGAAGGAACAGGAGTGGGTTTTTAGTCAGTAAAAGTCTGACACTATCTCCCACTCCGCCCAAGAGCGGGGGATATCATTAGAAGATTTACCCACCGAAAAAAAGAAAAAAGGATAATATCTAAAAAACATTTGTTTTGTGTTGTTCAGGTTTATTATTTTATGTTAAAGAGATATAATGAAAAATAATGATAAATGTATTTAATTCAAAATTTTGCCTTACGTCTGGCAAAAGAGAATAATTAACATAGCCATTGAAATACATCAGTGTTTTTAGTTTTAAAAAAATATTTGGTGATCATAGTATTTATAGAAATGCCTAGTAAATGTTAGTGAATGTCGTAAATTCTAGATTTCTACAAGGTGTCCGCATTGCTTCAGCATTTCACACAAAATATCAGATTATGCAGTTATTTTGTCTTTAATGAATACATTACGTGATTCAATTATGATAATTCCTACACAATTGTTTTAAAATTATTGAGAAATAACTTAATCTTAAGTACCTGTATATGTAAAATTGTTTGTTTCTAGGTATTATCTAGAAGTACTGAGATGATTTCGTAAGCTGTATTACTTATTGATAAGGATCTACTTATATTGCCGAGTGCCGTAACATATGCTACTTTTGCTTTCTTTCGGAGCAGAAGCAAGGCAATATTTATATGTAAATAAAGTTTGACTGGTATTACAAGAGCAATTTTACAAATTCAAGCAAAATAATAAAAATAAAATAGACATATGTTTACAAAACCTTACAAACCCTAGTGCGTGCCGCTTACATACGACGAACTTTAAAAATTGAAATAGTAAAGTTTATTTTCATTTGAATATTTTTATTTATTAATAATATGACACAATAAAATAATATAATGTTGGCATACAGAAGTAATATAAACACAAGATAATAAAAGTATTGATTGTCAGATATAGAAATTGGGACATGTTACGATAATTTCGTAAAACACGGTCACATGAGATTGTAGTGTTTTTATTGATATTATAAACTATGATGTAATAAAAACTGCGTTTGATAAGAGTGTATGAAATGATTTTTGTTGCGTTTTATTTATAAAATACTGATATACTTTTATTGATATTTTGAATAAATTATTTCATTTTTCGGGCTGGTATTTTACAAAAAGTTTAATAATATAGTTAAAAAAAAGTTTTTATTTCACATAGGCCTACATGGGCACTTATAAAACGTCAAAAACTAGTACACGGTTCCAAATTGGTCGTTTACTATGGAGAAGAACCAGCAAGAAACTCAATGATAGCCATTTAAAAAAATAATAATGGTTCTTACAATATTTCCATATTACAGTATTATTACGTTAGGTGATCGATGGTCTTGGATCACAAAAGACTACTGAAAGAATACGGTGGTGGGTTTTAGTTTGTGAATGTCTAACACTCTTTCTCACTCCACCCAGAGCGGGAAATTTTATTTGATGATTTATAGACTAAAAAAAAAGTGGTAGATGGTAAGCTATATTCCTTAGTGTACCATCGAAAATCTGTAGAAGAATTTAGGATAGGAAAGTTAAAAAAACAAGTATAGTACTTAATTTTAAAACATCTAGGTATATAAGCTTTAAAATGTTTATTTCTCAAATATCAATGGGTCAGACATAATGTAGAATAGAATAGAATAAACTGTATTGTACATAAAAATTGTTAAAAAAAAAACGACTATAATAAGTTTCTTCAGGAAATATGTGCATAAAGACGTGCCCTGTACCAAAATCATGTCATTGCATGATTAATTAAAATAATGACCTATCTAGGTACTAATTTTGTATTTGATTTTAATTTATCAATATGTCGTTGTCGGTAAAGCATGCTTTCAATCAATATTAATGTTATTAATGTGTCAGAATTTAATACGAAAATGAATATAATTTGCGTAAATTGAATTTTGATGTTTCCTAAAGGCAACGTCTACCTTGGCTTTGATATTTGGTAATACCAGTATCTAATCTGATGTCTACAGCCCAATTACTGGATAATAAGATCCGATTTGTTGTTACCTGTCTGACAGACTCGAGATTCTATGATTCGTAATAAGTGAAAGCCGAGACAAACGGCTTGCTTACCACCTTATTTATGTAAAATACAGTACAGACAGTACACAGTGTACAGTTGGCTCAGTAGTTAAGCCATTGGCTGCTGCACTGAGTGTCGTTGGTTCGATTTCCGCACGGAACAAACATTTCTAGGGCCTACCAAGTCTGGGTGACTTGTATGTGTGTTTGCATGTTTGTGAATGCTAAACACAGGAGTAGGTAATTCCTATTGTGGGGAAACGATTTGATAATATAAAACAGCTTTTCCGTCATAGTTTACCTTGCCTTTACCATGTACTTTTCATTGCAAAACTAATTGTTGTTATCAAAATCATAGAAGGAAATATTTGAAGAACGTCCACTATCAGAGTTCAACGCAATATATTTTTACCTATCTACGCAAATTCGATAACCTATATAAATATAATTGAATTATAATGTATTTTACATTTCTTTATCAAACTGGGTCACGGCGCTTGTAATTGTGTGCAAATATCGGTAATATATTATGCAATATGTAATACATATATTATACATGTGTATTATAATCAGTATTATTGGTCTTTGTATCTTAACCGTAGTTAGGTTAGTCCCCTCTTTGAGGAGGGGCTGGAAAGACCACATGGCGTCCTTACCTACCGCATGACGCAGGTCCTCGCCGGACATGGTAAGTTCAGGAGGTTCCTGCACCGAATTCGTGCGGAAGACACGCCCGGGTGTCGCCACTGTGTGGAACGCCCGGAGGACACGGTGGAGCATACGGTGGAGGTGTGCCCCGCTTGGGCAGAGCGACGCCGTGTGGGGGCGATCGGCGGCAGTAATCTCTCGCGCCAAGCATTAATACAGGCCATGATCCGGAGTGAGGAGGAGTGGCAGGCGGTCGCCTCCTTCTGCGAAGCAGTAATGCAAAAGCAAAGGAGGCGGCCGATCGCGTGAGGCAATTGCAACGGTCCTCACGCCCCAACAGCCACCGGGATTCCGATCCCGATTTCCGGCCACCGTAGGCGCGGGCTTGCGGACGGCGAGCAAAGGGTGGATCGCCGTTCGATCGTCCGGTAACCGTTCGGACCGAGCTCAAGTTGTTGACGGCGTGTAGTGTTCCACGCGCGCCTCAAGGAGATGTCAGCGAAGCCGTAGGGGCCCAGCAGGGTCGAAGCCTACTGGGGCCACGGGTAGTGTGAAAGCGAAGTCCGGGGCCCCGGGATGAAGCCAAAGAGGGAACAGGAGTGGGTTTTTAGTCAATAAAAGTCTGACACTATCTCTTGACATTATTAATGGTTATTGTGATTTTTTTGACATTGTTTATTTTCGTTTTTCTTTTTTATGTTATGTGGTTTTTATTAATGGTGTAAATTAAATCGTTTTAACATTATTATTATTATTATTGTTTAATTAATCCTTATATTGTAATTTAAGTCATATTAGATATTATTGTTTTGTTCCTAGTTTTTAAGTACTCAATATTCCCATACAATTTTAATTGTTCTTGAATAAATAATCTATAATGGAACGACCTTGAAATTATATTTATTTAGTTATAAATAAGTAGTGTTAATATACATATGTTGTGTAGTTACTGTTGCGTCCTTGTAGCTATATGAACAACATGATTTGTCATCGACAAAAATGATGAACTTTGATTAAAATTTTCATACCTAATTAAATTTTTGTATATGTACGTAGTCAGATTATAAGTTATATAATTACCTAAATACCTTGTCCATTCTATGTCACTCAGTGATAAAATAGCATTATATAGGTGAAAGAAATTTTAAACTTCAGTCCAATCGTTTTTGAGTTTATTTATTACAAACAACAATAATGTTATTTTCTTTTTAAACAATAAATTTAGAAATTATGAATCACTTCTTACTAATAACCGACGTTGCATTAAAATCTCTAGTACAGCATCTTATGCTTCTATATCCAATGACAGCAGATACACAGCCCAATAGAAATGCATTGTGTGCCAATCAATTTAATCATATTAATAATAAAAGATAAAAGAATTGCCACATTAAATGTATTTAATTACACAAGAAAGCATCTAATAAGTAATTATATCAAGTCCACCTACGCCGAATCTCGCTTTCTCACCATAATATCTCAACGACTATGACTAATTCAAAAGTACGGTTTACCTACGTCGAATTGATAATCTTATGGAAATAGGTCAAACAATGTCGTACATTATCAGGCCATACAATGCATTACGAAACTGTAGAATTAGGTGTATAAAGTAACACATTATATTGAATTTGTTTCTTTAGTTTTTTCGTTATTTCATTTTATTGTTTTATAAGTCTGTTGTAAGAGACGCTAATTACTATTCGTGATTGCAGGATTGTGAAAATAATTGTTCATGAAATGTTGGCTTAGCTATTGTGTAAATTGTTGTCGTTTTGTTCAGAGTTGGAAATTAGAATTAACTAAAATTTTATGCTGAACTTTGTTATTTTCATATTACAAATGTTTTACGCTTAGCTTAAAATCTTATCTCAGCGATAAACTTGTCAAAAATTTAAATAAATTGTTAGTTTTTCTGGTGGCCGAGTGAGCAGTGGTGGCTAAGTGGTAACGACCCCGACTTACGAGTTGCAGGTCGCGGTTTCAAACCCAGCCAGCCGAAAATTCGAAGACATGTGACATTCACCAACCCGCATTGGGCCCGCGTGGCGGATTACGGCCCATCCCCTCTCCTAGAGAGGAGGCCTGAGTCCCAACAGCGGAAACATTAAAAATAAGGCTGATTAAGTTATGTATGCTATTAGTTTTTCTACAAATTAAGACGGCAATAACAATGCAAACAGTCTTTGTAATACGATAGATTACTGCTGTTTCGTGTTATCTTTAGTTTTAGAGATAAAATTTTGATTTTCGGACACTGGTTTGCCTAAGAAGGACTGGTTTAGGTAGAAATTTTCAGACAAGCCTAGCCTCCGGGGCCCAGCAGGGTCGAAGCCTACTGGGGCCATGGGTAGTGTGAAAGCGAAACCCGGGGCCCTGGGACGAAGGCAAAGAAGGAACAGGAGTGGGTTTTTAGTCAGTAAAAGTCTGACACTATCTCTCGCTCAGCCCAAGAGCGAGATTTGTCATAAGATGATTTTCCCACCTAAAAAATAAAAAAAGACGAGCCTAGCCTCGAGTACAAATATCGTACTGTTCCAGAAACATTGGAACACCTTTTTTTCAAGTGGGAAATCATCAACGTATGACAAAACCTATTCTATATCTATTCGGGCCTGATCTTTACCGGACGGCCAGAGGGTGAGAGCTACACATTGCTTGATATCCGCAAGCTCACGCCTACTGCAACTCCTGACACCTGGGGGCCTCCTTCGGTGGCGGCTGACGCGTGAGGCGTTTCCATACGATTGCGGCCATATCCTCCGTTCTCATTAGGTACTGCTTCGCAGAAGGAACCGACCTCGTTGGGATACCTGAAATCGTTTCCTGGTAAATCTGGAGTTTACTGATTGCACCGAGCTCACAGCTTAAGCTTTGTTTGTATTTTTTTTCCCTATATCTCTTACTCACACACGGTATCTCTTCTCATCTCTTCTTTTCTCCAATTCTCCTTTCACAGGTTTTCTGAAAGAATATTCTGTATAAATAAGTATATAATAACCTTTGTACCTATTTTTCTGTTTCCTACTTCGTAGGTACATGAATAGCTGAATTTTGTCAGGTGGAATAGTGATTGGTAGAAGGAATGTTGGTAACTCGGCAACGGGTTAGGCTGGCGATATTGACTGGCCTGTTGGTCTAATGGTTAGTGACCCTAACTGCTATGCCGGAGGTCGTGGATTCGATTCCCATCCAGGACAAATGTTTGTGTGTTGAGCACGATCATTTGTTCTGGGTCTTAGTGTAATTTATATCTATAATATGTATGTATTTAGAAATATATAAACGTGTTTATCAGTTGTCTAGTTCTCATAGCACAAGCTCTGCTTAGCTTGGGACTAGACGGCGTTGTGTGATAGTTGTGGAATATTATTATTATTTCCTTTATTTGAGTTCTACACATACTGTTTACATTTTTAAATATTTCTTAAAACAATTAAATAACATTTAAAAATATAAAAATAGTAGTCCACCGGTGTTATTATTTTTATTATATTGGGTCCATCGCGGGTAAAATCTGGATGAGGGTGGCACTGGAACGTGTGAGTTGGCACAACAAGAGAGGCCTATCATGATGAACCACATTTACAAAGTCATTGACGAGTCAATAAAAAATTGTACGCAACAAACATTAGACGCCAGTTACCTAAACACGTTTAATAGTCCATGAAAGTGCCTAATACGGTGTACTTCAGAAAACTAAAGCGAACAAAAACAGCTGTTACGGTAAATTACAAAACAGATGAGCATAGCAACAGGTTACGTGTTGGCAAAAAGTCTGTGTTACACTTCAGTTTAAGTGTGTCGTTATGCGCAATTATGTCATAAGTGTTACGGTGTAATGTGGGGCAACCTTTATGTGGACGAATAGTGACCACAATGTATGGAGATTTTGTTTTATTCTTTTTGTTATGTTATGTCATTTTTGTTGAGGTCATTTTATTTTTTAGGCTATAAAGACTCGACGATTTTATGAATTTGTTTTTTTTTTAGGTTAAGGGGTCAAACCCTAAGATGAGTCAGTGATCGGCCGCCTTCTTTGCTAGCATTACTGCTTCACAGGATGCGACTGCCTGCCACTCCTCCTTGCACCGGACCATGGCCTGTACCAGGGCCCAGCGCGAGAGATCATCGCCGCCGATCGCCCTCGCGAGGATACGGCGTTGCTCATCCCAAGGCACACCTCTACCGTATGCTCCACCGTGTCCTCCGGGCGGTCCACACAATAGTGACACCCGGGCGTTTCTTCCGCACGAATCCGGTGCAGGAACCGCCCGAACTTACCAAGTCCGGTGAGGACCTGCGTCATCCGGAAGGTAAGGACGCCGTGTTGCCTTTCCAGCCTCTCCTTACCGCCATAATTATGGCGTGTCCAAACCCGATAGCCACTATGTTGCATTTTAGCTGTAGACTAGTAAAACATCATCATCATAATCATCGTCATCGTTTCTTTGGTTGACCTTCGCCTTCCATGTCCGCGGTTATTCTTTTAAACTACAAAACTGGCACCAGTGTAATAATTTCATCGTTTCCTGTTATTGGAAATCATTATTGCTGATATTGATTATTATAAGATTACTAGTTTTTTTTTTTTTTTTTTCGGGTGGGAAAATCATCTCATGACATCCCCCGCTCTTGGGCGGAGCGGGAGATAGTGTCAGACTTTTACTGACTAAAAACCCACTCCTGTTCCTTCTTTGCCATTTGTTTTCCAGGGCCCCGGGGATCTCTTTCGCATCACCCATGGCCCCAGTAGGCTTCGACCCTGTTGGGCCCCTACGGTTGCTGACATCTCCTTGAGGCGCGCGTGGAACACTACGCGCCGTCGACGACTTGGGCTCGGTCCGGACGGTTACCGGACGATCCCGCGCCTACGGTGGCCGGAAATCGGGATCGGAATCCCGGCGGCGGTTGGGGCGTAAGGACCGTTGCCGTTGCCTCACGCGATCGGCCGCCTCCTTTGCTAGCATTACTGCTTCGCAGAAGGAGGCGACCGCCTGCCACTCCTCCTCGCTCCGGACCATGGCCTGTACCAAGGCCCGGCGCGAGAGATCGCTGCCGCCGATCGCCCTTACGAGGTCACGACGGTGCTCTGCCCAAGCGGGGCACACCTCTACCGTGTGCTCCACCGTGTCCTCCGGGCGGTCCACACAATATTGGCACCCGGGCGTCTCTTCTGCACGGATCCGGTACAGGAACTTCCCAAACTTACCATGTCCGGTGAGGACCTGCGTCATGCGGTAAGTAAGGACGCCGTGAGGTCTTTCCAGCCACTCCTCAAAGAGGGGACTTATCGCCATAATTAAGGCGTGCCCAATAAGATTACTAGTTGACTCGGTAAACGTTATTCTGCTATATAAATTATCAAAGAAAAATGGGGGGTGGGAGTAGGAAGGTAAAAAATAGCTTACGACATACAGACCTACCCAAAAAAATTTTTACATTAGAATCGGTCAAGCTGTTTCGGAAGAGTTCAATAACAAACACGAGATTTTTTTAAATGTACTAGCTTTTGCCAGCGGTTTCACCCGCGTAAAAGTAGGTTTCACCATACAAGAAAGAAAAAGAAAAGAAAGAAAGAATACATACAAATTTCCAACCCCTGTTTTACCCCCTTATGGGTGGAGTTTCGTAAAATCTGTTCTTAGCGTATGTCTACACCCTATTAGGAACGTACCTGCCAAATTTTAAGTTTGTAGTTGTTATAGTTTCTGAGATTTCGTGATTAATCAGTTAGTGGTATTTCGCTTTTTTATAATAATACTAGCGGTCCCGGCAGACGTTGTTCTGCCCAAAAGCGGGATTTAGTAAAAAAAAAAATTACCCTACTCTACCCTACTCTACCCTACTCTACCCTACTCTACCCTACTCTACCCTACTCTACCCTACTCTACCCTACTCTACCCTACTCTACCCTACTCTACCCTACTCTACCCTACTCTACCCTACTCTACCCTACTCTACCCTACTCTACCCTACTCTACCCTACTCTACCCTACTCTACCCTACTCTACCCTACTCTACCCTACTCTACCCTACTCTACCCTACTCTACCCTACTCTACCCTACTCTACCCTACTCTACCCTACTCTACCCTACCCTACTCTACCCTAAAAAAAAAAAAGAAAAAAAAAGTACCCTATGTCCGTCTCCTGGTTCTAAGCTACCTCCCCACCAATTTTCAGCCAAATCAGTTCAGCCGTTCTTGAGTTATAAGTGGTGTAACTAACACGACTTTCTTTTATATATATAGATATAAATTAGATTATGGTATTTCAACCATAAAATCTCCTCATAATCTTAATCTGCCTTCAAATATTCAAATTTGCATAAAATAATGAGAAAAATGACCTTATTTTTTCAAACAAAACTGACGCATAAGGAAACTGCCACAAGATGACTCCTTTGCCCACCTAAACCCCTAGTAGTCACCGTCGTTCGACCTGGTTATTGACCCCAAACAAAATATTAAATAACTCATTAACCATCGCTTTTCCAGTAACTCTCGGGTGATAACCTAGTTACATACACTTTAGACTTACGTACATGTTAGATGAAAAACCACATAGTATAATATCCTGACCTAGTAAACAGTATATATATGAATCATAAAGGAGGCTCTTCGTAATCGAAATCTCGACAGCTGTAAGTGTGGTGAATCAATTGTTTAGTCAGCAATGTTATGTCAAATGGAATGTAATGGTAAAAAGGTAAATGATTTCTTAGTCATAGAACTATTTTTTGCAATGATGCAGTAGTGGTTCAGTGGTTACGGCCCCCGACTTACGAGTTGTTTGTCGTGGGTCCAAACCCAGGGCCTCAAATCTGTTATTAAAATAGTGTCAGAATGGTCTATCATTAATTTCATAATGGTTAATTTTGTCAAGTTTGTTAATCTACTAATATAATGGCGTCATTATGACTTTCCAATGGTCAACCAGTGACACTCCATTGAATAAAGTGGCATAAAATGGTAATCTCGTACGTATTGTTAAATGAATGTCTGACGTATGCGGTAATCTGCAAAAATTTTGATAGTTCCTTTGATCAGTGACCTACCATTAGAACGTCATTGTGCAGTCATTGCTCTTAATAAGCTCGATATTGTCATTCTACCACAACTCTATTACGAGACCATTGACCGATCAATGATCTATCATTATGAATTAGAAGATTACGAACTTATAGCAGAATGACAATGGGATCGTGTTGGAATGACGAATTTATAAAAATAGCAGACTTGGGCCCCAGGTAGGCAGTAATTTTGGCCAGCTTGGGCAAAATGGCCCGTGTCCTCGTGGCAACGACCCACGCGCCGGCGTAGGCTTGCTGACGGCGATCAATGGGTAGCTCGCCGTCATCGACGGCAAGTATTGTTAGCCAAACCGTATGGCCCAGCAGGGTCGAAACCCTGGGTCCATTGGAACGCTAAGCAAAGAAGGAAAATAGAAGTGAGTTTTAGTTAGTAAAAGTCTGACACGCGCTCCGCCCCAGAGTGGGAGAAGTCAATGGATGTTGTATTTAATGATCTGAGCCCCTTGACTGAAATAACCATACTTGGGTGGTTACAGTGGTTACTTTATTCCTTTAGCCTTCCTTAAGAGCACAACTTTCCAGTGTTTATAGAAAAGGATAATAAACAGTAAAGTTATTGTCGAAATACATAAAACAATGTTTCTTTTGCCGTCCACCTATAAAACCTAACAGTTATTTGATAATATGCCGACAAAAAAAAAATTGGGTGAAATTATTCAGGGTGGCATTAGGTAGGTAAATTAAGATTTTATTGTATTTTTTTTTCTTTGACTATTGCCTTTACTCGTTATTTTTTATGTTTATTTTTATTTATTTTTTTATTTTCTACACAATGTTCTATTTTAAGAAATAAATTACTTATGATATGCCTACGACTTAATATATATTGCTGTAACTAAAACGCATATTAATGATATCGACTGGCCTGTTGGTCTAGTGGTTAGTGGCCCTGACTGCTATACCGGAGGTTGTGGTTCGATTCCCACCCAGGACAAATGTTTGTGTGATGAGCACGATCATTTGTTCTGTGTCTGGGTGTAATTTATCTATAATATGTATGTGTTTAGAAATATATAAGTATGTTTATCAGTTGTCTAGTACCCATAACACCAGCTCTGCTTAGCTTGTGACTAGCCACAACGCCGTTGTGTAATAGTTGTGGAATATTATATTATTAATACAAATAAAATCAAGAAGCATTGCAATAAAAAAGTATTTTTCGAAAACGATGACTAAAATAGAACAAAGGACGTATAGAATTGAAAAAGGAAGGTATTTTCAGTGTCAAATCATACATGATCTGTATGACGGAACATTCAGAAATGCATTTAATAATGTCTGCATTATTATTTTACTCGTATTTATTATTTCTGGACTAACCAGAACTGTCCAGCTGTCAGTCACGAAAATTCATTTGTCTGTGCGAATGGGAAAAAAGCAAAAAGTAGGCGTGTCGCAAAAAGCTGCGCCGGCGCAACGCCAAGTAAAGGGAGACTCAAGGGCGGTGGGTTCAATGCTCAGTCAAGTCACAGGCAAGATAGAAGTTCTAATATATCCACTACCCCAGGAACTTCAAGTGTAGGCAAAAGGTCTGTCAATAGTGATTTTGATCTTGATTTATTCTCCAGACATGGCAGTCTTGGCGGCAGTGATCTCTTGCGGGCCCTGGTTCAGGAAATGGTCCAGAGCGAGAGGTAATGGGAAGCAGTCGCCTCCTTCAGCAAAGCAGATCGGACATCCTCAAAGCTCAGCTACTACCACAGGAGACGTCTTGGGCGTTGGAGATCGCAGGGTGATCCCCGTTCACTTTGGACGACGAGCAATGGGTAGGTCGCCGTCCGGCCGTCCGGTTAGGTCCAAGCCCGAGTCGTCGTCGACGGTGCGTAGTGTTACTGTCTAGGCTTGCGCTAAACAATCATCTAACCTGAGGGTAGCTGATGATGTGCTATGTCATTATCATCATCATCATCGTCTAGTCAAGAGTGAATAAGTTATTTCTTAAAGAATTCCCAGGTTGTAGCTATCTGGAAACATACGTTAGTACGTAGAGAGAGGCATCTTGAGAGACAAAATCCAGCTATTTCACAACTCTTTTCTAAAGAGTGCTGAGGAAAGAAGAACTTGTTGTTCCAAGTTTAACTTCTGTATGATCTTGTTTGCTAAAGCAGTGGTGTAGGTATTTCTAAAAATATATGGGAACATCAGAATCGCTGGAGATCATTCAACGGCGATGCAATAAAAGCAACGTGCTTATTTGTTTTACTGTTTCATTGAACAATGAATAAAATCCTTCTAGAATGGGGAAGAAACGTCTAGAATAATTTGCAATGGCGTTACTTCTACTACCACTTTTAATGTCGTGAATAGAGTTCCAGTGTTCCAAATGATCCATTAAAAACACCACTGATGATGAAATGCGTATATTAGGGGAAGTTTGAAAGTGGCGCCAGTGACTGAAAAGTTGAAAGGGAATTGTTTGTCTTGGTATGGTCATGTGAAGAGGAGAGATGAAACCATGTTACTAAAAGAGTTATGAGTTTACATGTGGATGGATGGAGAAGGAGAGGGAGACCAAAGAAAAGATGGATGGATTGTGTGAAGAGTGATATGAAAGAAAAGGAAGTTAGTGATAGCATGACGAGTGACAGAACAGAAGGGAAAAAAAAACGTGTTGCGCCGACTACAAGTAACACGGGACAAGGACAGGAAGACGATGATGATGATGATGATGATGATGTTCCAATCCTTCGGAAGACCAAAATGTTTCCAACGGTGAGCCTGTTCAGTAAAGAGTCATACACGCCTATTGGCTTCGGCTCCTCGTACGCCTTCCAAAGGTCCAGGACCTCAGGATCCTGAGATTAATAAATATTAATAAGTTTAGTCATAAAAATAACAACACTGTACAAGTTCAATTTATTAATTACTTTTTCAATTTGCTTAGCAATTTTCTTAACCATGTTTTCTTTTCTTTTAAGGTGGGACATCATCCAATGACTTCTGGGAACTTTAGGCTGGAGCGGAAGGGCGTGTCTGATTTTTACTGACTAAAATCAACCTCCTTTCCTTACCTTGCGTTCCATGACCACGAGTTTCCCTTTCAGAAGTCAAACCATGGCCCCAGGAGGCTTCGGCCTTGATATGCCCCTACGGTTTTGCTGACATCTCTTTGAGGCGCGCATGGAACACTACGCGCCATAGATAACTCATGCTCGGTCCGGATGGCTACCGGACGGCGAGCTACCCATTGCTCGTCGTCCGCAAGCCTACGCTTACGGTGGCTGGAAATCAGGGTCGGGATCACGGCGGCTGGAGCCACCTGTTCGCTAGCATTATTGCTTCTCAGAACGAGGCAACCGTTCTCAACTATGTTGGGGTTGTATTCAGTTCAACTGGATGCCGCTGAATACTATTATATCGACGGGTGCAAAGTAAATAAAGTTAACTGCAATTTTCTGATAATAAGCGTAATTATTTAAAAATAATAATTATAATATAGTAATAATTATTTTATTCAAAAATATTTTTGAAAAAAAATCTACCGAATATGAATATTTATTAAGTTTCTGCAACTATCAGAAAATCGCAAAATTGCAGATATCTTTATTTACTTTGCACCCGTTGATTTTTCATTACATATATTATCCAGTTGTTGTAACCTTGTTACTAATCATTTCTAGCTTTTGGCTATCCATCACTCCGTCCGTACTCTTGAATACTGTCATCATCTCTTTAGCCCTTTCCCAACTAGCTTGGGGCTGGCTTCTAGCCTAACCAGATGCAGCTGAACACCCGTATTTTACATGTAGCGACCGCCTATCAGACCTCCACAGCCCACTATTCTGGGCAACATGATAATTCTTGCAAATACCTACACTTGTATACTGGAGTAGCATAAATATGTAGTTGTATGTTATATATGTATGCTTCTTGAATTAATGAAGGAGATATGTATGTCTTACACATAATTTACATACCACAAAAATGCGGTTTATTAAAAACCTACTGGGTTTGTTTGCATCTTAGTTCTTAGTGTATAAAATACTGGTTTTAAGGTAGGATTTTTCCAACGATTAGGAATAACTTTAAATGCAAATTTTTCACCGTTGCCGTTTTTGATACACGTGTAAAGTCACTGCAGTACTTGGCTCTATAACACCCTCTCCTGCGGCTCGGGCGAATTTCGTCTCGGTCGTAATGAAAAACTTTTTCCACTTGTATCAAAATGCATTGTGATATTTAATTTCAAATTTTAAAAAATACTTTCGAAAAATTGATTTTCGGGAGCTACGTTGGAGCATATTTATCTGAAAGCAGACCGCAGGTTTGCCCGTTGCACGTAACCTTAGTTTCTGGTTTAATGTTCAGACGTTGTAGGCATTTATTTTGTATGCAGCCATATAAACCTATCGCTACTGCAGACATAACAACTAATGCATATTATTGTATAAGTTGAATGACTCAACGTGGTCACTGCCACGGTCAGTGTCTACGAAAATATGTGCAGATATGATGCATTTTTGTAGTAAAAATGGATTTTTTATTAGTGGTTTCTTTTGTCTGGCAATTAAGAGTCAGTGGGCAGGGCAGAATGCTCGCAGAACAGATAGTCAACGGTGCTGAAAGTGGGTAGGGATACAATTCTTCTGCACGTATGTTTTTCACCTAACTTAAACGAATTTGGACAAAACATTGTGCGTATATATACTCGAGTGGGTCCCTGGATGGTTTGAAAATACCAATGGACCTAGTAGGTGGGGCTGCAATACACCCCTGTAGTACCCCGGCAAGGCAAGGGCCGGATAACGTCTGCCTGGACCGCTAGTGGTTTAAATAGACTTCTCTCACTGGTTAGTTAGCGATTCAACCAGACCTTAAACTCCCCGCGACTCGCCTTTTACTCTAACTAAAATCTTAATCCTTTTTTTTCTACATACTCAAACCCTAATACACTGCACATGCATTGCATAAGCGCTGACTCACAATGTCAGTGTCAAGGGGGGCGCCAGACGTCGGCGTCTGAAGGAGGGGGACGGAGGGGGGGTAACCGACGACGCGTGAGTCAGCGTTCCAGGAACGTAACGCGCGTTTGACTTGCTAATCTTTAGTCTGTAGTAGGGCGAGAGAATGCTTTGTTGATAAGTTGTTTTGTTTTTGATAAAGGATTTAATTATGTTGGCAAAGGCGTCTAAATAATGTCTGGTTGCCCTTGGAGAAATCATCCAAGGGCATCTTCCGCTCTTGGGTGGAGCAGGAGGGTGTGTCAGACTTTTACTGACTAAAAACCCACTCCTGTTCCTTCTTTGCCTTCGTACCAGGGCCCTGGGTTTCACTTTCACACTGCCCGTGACCCCAGTAGGCTTCGACCCTGCTGGGCTTCCGATTTGCTGACACCTCCTTAAGGAACAATACGCGACTTAGGCTCGGTCCGGACGGTTACCGGACGGTCAGACGGCTAGCTACCCAATGCTCGCCGTCCGCAAGCCCATGTCTGGTCTGGCAGTGGTTGTAATCGGCGTGTTTATGACAGAGCTAGCTTGTGCCAGCAGCTTCGTCCGCGTTGAAAGTAGATTTCTCCATATAAACTTTGGATTCGCGTTTTAGCCCCTTAGAGGGTGAATTTTGGAAAATCTGCTCGCCGACATCATTAAAGGAAACCTCGTGCAAAATTTCACGGTCCTAGGCCCTGTATTTATTTATGGCTGTGCGTTGTTATGTTTATCAGTCGTTTCTCCTTTTTTTAAATATTTATTTATTTAACTTTTAAAATAATAATTTCATTTGTAATTAATTGTCATAGAATCCTATATTTTAATTAAGAATCCGAGATAAGTGTCAAGTTTTGGAATAAAAAACTCTATGGTAGATCGCATGACTTGTCACATCTACGAATGTTCTTTATCAAATTAAATGTGCCTGTAGAACATTAAACGAATTTACGTTCAAAGTTTCATCTAGATCGGCCAAGCCGTTTGGGAGGAGATTGTGACAAACACACGCACGAAAAAAAACTATATAAATACTAGCTTCTAAATGAGGTGTCTCCATACAAACTTTGGACCCCTGTTTCATCCCTTTAAGGAGGAGTTTCGTAAAATCCTCCAGTTCTTAGCGGATGTCTACACTCTATAAGGAACCTACCAGCCAAATTTTAAGTTTGTAGTTGTTATGGTTTCTGAGATTTCGTGATTAATAAGTAAGTATAGATAGATAAAGATTATGAAGTTGAAAAGTTGGTTTTTTCATTGAAAAAATATTTTAATAATTTCACTCTACGACTTACGGGAGTGGAGCAGTAACTAGAGACGCGGATCAAATCGCAAGGTATAGATAGCATGTAAATAAAAAAAAAATAAAAAAAAATAATATTCCACAACCATCACACAACGCCGTCTAGTCCCAAGCTAAGCAGAACTTGTGTTATGAGTACTAGACAACTGATAAACATACTTATATTTCTAAATACATACATATATAGATAAATTACACCCAGACACAGAACAAATGATTGTGCTCATCACACAAACATTTGTCCTGGGTGGGAATTGAACCCACGACCTCTGGCATAGCAGTCAGGGCCACTAACCACTAGACCAACAGGCAGTCAATTATGCGGATGGACGTGAGTAAACTCTTAAAGACACCTTAAGAAAAAGATGTAGAATACTCTTGCGTCATTCGTATCCTATCTGCGTCAATCGCGTCCAGGTATTTCCAGAGATTGCATAAATTTCGTTCATATGTTTAACAGCTCTGAACAGCTATACAGGCCTGCGTGAGTTTCGAATTCTCGACACACAATTTGTAAGTCGGGGTGGCCACTGGGCCACCACTCCTCTTTAGTGACTGCCTATCTGAGCTCAATTTGGCAGGATTTTCTGAAACAATAAAATGATTTATAGTAATTCATCCATACTAAGTGCGGGCTTGCGTACGGCGAGTAATGGGTAGCTCGCCGTCCGAACGTCCAGTAACTATCCGGACCCAGCCCAAGTCATGACGGCGCGTACTGTTCCACGCGTACCTCAAGGAGATGTCAGCAAACCGTAGGGGCCCAGCAGGGTCGAATCCTACCGGGGTCAAGGGTTTATTTCTGAAAATAAAACTCGGCCCTGGGACAAAGGCAAAGAAGGAACAGGGGTGGGTTTAAAGTCAGTAAAAGTTTGACACGCCCTCACGCTCCGCCCAAGAGCAGGGATGTCATTGGATGATTTTCCCACCTACAAAAAAAAACCATATTAAGTACATTTGAAACAAATGATTCCAACCCTGACTTCTCTCTTTATCCCCAGAAATTATTATGCGCAGTGACATCTCAAAAGAAAAAAATAAATGTCCCTTCTTCCAGCTGCTCTGCAAATATATTTAATGATACCTTTTTAGCACATTACTGAGCTGCAGACAGACAGACGGATAAACAAAGCATTAAGAAAACTGTGCGTCATTACTTGAATCACTTTCTGAAGTATTGTCTTGAGTGTTTCATGGCTCATTAGATGAGATTATTAGGACTAGTGATCGACTGAAGCACGATTTATAACCGAAGCCGAAACCGTATCCGAATGTTCGGCTCCTATTCTAGTTTCGGCCTAATCTTAAACCGAAATTGACGAGGTAACAGAAAAAAAAACTGACAAAAAATAAAAACTAATATTTCGATAGAGTTATTCTTAACTTTTCTTTTTTCTTTATAGGCTTATAATTTACATTTAAAAAATACTGAACTAACTTATTACAGTAAAATTAAATAATAATAATAATAACCCTACTAATTAAAAAAACTAAAAACAAACTAAAATATAGCGAAATAAAAAGTCCTCTACAGCGGCGTCGGTTCCTAATGTGCCCAAAAGACTGGTGGTATTGCCCCGCTGCAGTACTGTATGCTTATCCTCTGTTCAAGGTAAAAACCAGCGTTTGGGCTACGCAAAGTGCCAGCAAGACGTTTCTTCCTATCTTTATACAATTTGAGTTTCTACATTTCGAAGCACATAGTTAATATAGATAAGATCCTTACTTACATAGTTATGTCTTTTATAAAATACTAGGTAATCGAATAAATCGACGATTACATTAAAATTATAATATAGATACAGTACATAGACGTACGAGTCAGTCAGTTTTTTGATATCTATCACAACTGTTTTATGTAGCACTTTACACTTTATATTATGATTGTGTCGTATTGTTAAAATCATTGTAGTTTATCTTTTTATTTTTCTCTTTTTCAAGCATGCTCTTCATAGCTATTTAAATGCGAAAACATGTCATTGGTTTATAGTTGCATAATTTGTTTTTTTTATTAGTTGTTAATACTGTTTGTTTTCCGATTACAATAAAATAAAATAAAACTGTTCAAAGTTCAAAGAAGCTAGTTTCGGTCAAGCCGAATATTCTTTCTATATTTGACCGAAACCAAAGCTGAACATTCAGTCAGTCTCTAATTAATAATATGTTTATTTTTAAAGAAATAGGCATCACTTTTGTACCTATTTTTCTGTTAACTTCCTCTTGTCTTTTTAATAGATATACGTGAGTATTATATCATATTTTTAAATGTTGGGTGTTATGTATTGTATTGTGTGTTGTAATCTTCTCTCCCAGGTTTGATGGAAGAGATTTCTATAGAAATAAGCATCGCTTTTGTATTTATTTTTCGGTTTCCGTCCTCTTGTCTTTTTAAGTGAGTGTGACATGTGAGTGCATAAATTGTTGAATAACTAAATGTTATAATTAATACAGAATAGAGTGTTCATGCACTTTATGAATCATATTTTGCAATAATAACCCTAATTAACTATATCATTTCCAATTAAACAAACAGTATTTTAGTTCAGGAGGAAAATTTATTATTTTAATAAAATTGAATCAAGGATTTCAATGAATTCGTCGGGTACAAAGGTAACTCACGTGCGTCAGTTAACATAACAATTATTATGATTGTTTTTTGTCATCACGTATACCAGTGAGAACTTTACGAACCGTGCGATATTCTAGCAGGAGTGGGTTTTTAGTCAGTAAAAGTCTGACACTATCTCCCGCTCCGCCCAAGAACGAGGGATGTCATAAGATGATTTTCTTAACAAAAAAAAACCGTGTGTTATTCTAAGATTAAAGTAGCCTTTTATGTGAGGTTTTTTAAGGTTCCGTACCTCAAAAGGAAAAAAACGGAACCCTTATAGGATCACTTTGTTGTCCGTCTGTCGGTTTGTCTGTCAAGACCCTTTATCTCGGGAACACGTGGAGGTATCAAGTTGAAATTAAAAAAAAAAACCTATATTTCGACACTCACTATGGAATTAAAATTCATAGAGTACTTCCCGTTGACCTAGAATCCTGAAATTTGGCTTGAAGCAAGGTCTCATAGCACAAATACTTATAGAAAAAAATCTTTTTAGTTACGTCACAAAAAATCTTTTTTTGCGATTCGAAAAATTTTCGTAACTCAATTCGGGAATTGAAATGTTTTCATAGGTAAATTTGTACGGAATCCTCAGTGTGTGAGTCCGAATCGTACTTGCCAGGTTTTTTTAATTGTTGGTAGACTCGCGGCTCTATATCACCTGAAGGAAGCTTGCTCCATCGTCCCTGATGTGGTCGACGATGGAGCAAGCTTGCCTAGAAATAACCTATTCGTTATTGATTTAAAGATCTCCAGGTTGGACAGAATTAATACTAGTTCTTTACATGAAGCGACTGCCTATCTGAACTCCGCAACACAGTAATTAGGTAACTCGTCACTCTTCTACCTATCCGTAATGACTGTCAAAGGTTTGTCACATGACAGCCAGGACCAACGGCTTAACGTACTTTCTGAGGCACTAAGAAATCTTAGTATATTAAAATGGTCACCCATCTAAAAACTGACCTCGGCAAGCCGTGCTTAACCTTGAAGATCGATCTGTGCGGCTGTTATTATTTCAGCCACAATATACTCAACAATTAAAAAAATGAGCTGATTAATTTTACCACTTCTAGGGCTGAGAGAGAAGGCGTGTCAAACTTTTACTGACTAAAACTCACCTGTGTCCTTTAGTTACCCTTTGCGTAGTTTTCGTCCGACTGGGTCCACGGTTTTCTCCTACGTACCGTCGATTTTGGTTTAGGCCTTACCGGATGGCCGGACGACGATATACCCATTGCTCCTCGATCGTAAGCCAGCGCCTACGGTGGCCGAGAACCGCCCTGCGACTGCCGTCGCCCGTGTTGTCTCCTGTGGGGGCAGCTGGGATGTGAGGATATCCAATCCCTCACGGTGGCAGCTATCATCTTTGCAAGCATTACTGCTTTGGAGAAGGAGACTTACCATTTCCTCTCACTCCAGACCATAGCCTGGACCAAGGCCGGGCACTAAGCTTAGATAAAGCTGTATGATTAGTCAGCTGAATGACTCATTATGAACCCTTTGCACGTTTATTATTTTTCTTTGTAAAATTACCGGCAGCCAATCAATTATTTTGACATTGATGACGTGGTTTGTAGATCATGGAAAATATTTGGTTTGCAATTATGGAAACATACTAATGTGGTTTTATTATTAATTAGGTCAGAGTGATGGAATTTTACGTAAATATTGTGCAAACTTTCCTGGTGCTAAAGTTTTATGGGTCGGGGTATTTTTTGAACTTTGATCGGTCTTCATTTCTTAATAATCACGTCAAAAAAGTAATTACGTCAAAAGATCTCCGAATAAAAATTGTTTTCGAAGCTTATACAAAATATTCCACGAATATGATTGCTATTTGATCCTTTTACCATTTTTCTTACCTACGCCCCTAGCCAAGTTACAAACGTTTCGTGTCAAATTCCGTTTTCCAATCGGTAACGCCTCGATGTCAGCAATTGTAGAAAACGATAAGTTAGTAGCCATGTTGACGCGCCTGAGTCGGCCGCTCGTTCTACAATGTCGTTCTACAATAACAAAGGATGTTGCGTTGAACATTGTAGAAACGATAACAATTCATTCTATCATTTTGAACGATGTGAACTTGGCTACGAATTTTCTATTCGTTTGTTCTGACCACGTGACTTAACGTTGAGATGATGTCATTCTCATACATTTGATTTGTTTTCGACTAGCGTTAACAATTGCAGATTATCAACTTGGCTAGGGGTGAAGGTAACTCTTTCTACAGGTTGTAACAGAAATGGGTAATTATATTTTAGAACTTGATTTTGCCCATGCAAATGAACAACTTTCTGCAAACTTCCTTGTAATAATTTACAAAAAAAATTATACCGTAAAAAGTTATCATTATAGACATACCGAAGGTTCAGTTTCGTTTTCAGATTCGACAAAAAACTGATTTCAGCTTGAGTTTCGGTTTCGGCCAAAAACAGACCTATTATTCGGCTCGACAAAAACTAACTAATTATGGATAATAATGTAATTAAGGATAACTAATACTGAAATATTTATTTTTATTAGTCTATGGAAAAAATGGAACCCGTATAGGTTCACTTTGTTGTCCGTCCATCTGTCTGTCCGTCTGTCAAGACCCTTTATCTCGGGAACGCGTTTAGGTATCGAGTTGAAATTAAAAAAATGTGTATTTTGACACTCTCGAGGAAATCAAAATATAGAGTACTTTCCGTTGACCTAGAATACTGAAATTTGTCATGAAGCAAGGTCTCATAGCACAAATACAGAAAAAAATATGAAAACTGAAAATTTTTAGTTACATCACAAAAAAAAACTTTTTTTGCGACTCGGAAAAATCTTCGTAACTCAATTCGGGAATCGAACTGTTTTCATAGGTAAGTTTGTACGGAACCCTCAGTGCGCGAGTCCGACTCGCACTTGGCCTGTTTTTCCTGCTACCTAATTAGTTTCGGCTATGGAAAAAGAGCGGAACATTCAGTTAGGGTTTCGGTTAACATTAGTTATCATAATTAAATCAAAATTAGTATAGGAAGTCCAATATATTCCTAATTTAAAAGAACCACATCTTTCCTGAAGAAAGCTGTTCACTTCCATAGGCAGAAGCAAGTTCTAAAATATGATCACCCTATTTCGCCTAGTAGATACCACACAGTCTGAACTACTGACAATATATATACCTATGTTTTATATATGACATAGAAAAGCGCTTAGTTTTTTTTTTACTTTTCCACAGAGAATAATAATAATCATCATCATTTCAGCTGAAAGATAAAATAAAATAATAAATATAATCTATTTTTTATATTTTTTATGTTTTTTTTTTGATAGATTCGCGCTTGACCGGACCTGGAAAAATATTAAATAAGTTTTAAGGTCAAATAAAGAGAATAATAACAATAATACACATTTTATTTTCAGGCATCAGAGGCTCATAGAAAAAAAATACATAAAATAATTTGAAACAATAATAAACTAATAAATATAATAAAAACAATATAAACCAAACTTATTTAACTATAATTAGACACGTAATGTAGTCGGCCTCGTGTTGCGCTGCGTGGTATCGCATAACCGTCCTCGGAAACGTTGATATACGACACCTTTTGGCCAGAAGTCCTCTAATACACATACATAGGCCTCCCATCAAGTGTAGTCACAACGGACGGTCCTGTGAGTCTAGCATCCATCAGACTCTTATGACCCTCTGCCTAAAATTTTCAGCTCGAGATATCATCGCATGATAGACAACATTGGAATGCAATACACAGTTACTTTAGTTAGTTTGATAATTGAGAATCTCTATCTATTTTGAAGTCGGTTGAAAACTATAAGGAAATCCCAAGCGATCTTACGTACGTGCGGGTATTGAGTAACGTAAGCAGTATGAGTCATAATATGTTCTTTAATTTTCATAATATCACCCCCGTATGAGTGTATGAGTCACCTCCGTGTTAACACGTCATTTCCAGGGAAAACTTGTCTAGTTTATAATGATTATTATTTGGTGTAAGAACTTGGTGGTTCTTAAAACGTCGGAAGCTGGTTTTCGCAAATGAAACTCGAGATTTTCTGAGATTGATAATATTCCACAACTTTCACACCTTTGTGGCTGGCTTTACATCTAGTCCCAAACTAAGCAGAGCTTGTACTATGAATACTAGACAACTGATAAACATACTTATATATTTCAAAATACATATGTATCATAGATAAATTACATCCAGGTACAGAACAAATGATCGTGCTCATCACACAAACATTTGTCTTGGGTGGGAATCGAACCCACAACCTCCGGCATTTTATATTTGCAGAATACATCATTTCGTCTATTTATTTATTAACTATAGGTAAGTATGTACATAAAATACTGTTTAAAGACATTGAAGGACATCGTAGAGGCCTCGTGGACGCAGCCCAATACGTTGGTCTGACCAGATCCGCACCGGTCTTGACTCTACGCTATACAATGCCCTTCATACCGCCAGAGACAGAAACAGTTGGAGGAATATCATTCCAATGAAAGTGATTAAGCAGGGGGAGGTCACGACCCTCAGCATTAAGGAGTACGACGCAAGGAGGAGGAGGGATCATCGTAGAAGACAAAAAAAATAATTTAATAAACATATAAGTGACTTGAACATTTTTGCTGTGCGCAGAGCATAGAAATTGAATTCCAGAAGTCAGATGGGAAGGGCCTGATGGCTTCTCCAAAAAAAAACAGACAAGGTCGTCAAGGCCCTTAGCGATCTACGTTTGCGGCTGGGTAGCCATTTTAAAAGTGATCAATGCGTGGAGAAATTATTATATTTATGGAATTTATTTCATCAGTTAACTGGTGATCCAGATTTGGTTCAGTCTAATCTACAAAGCCTGGAGCACAGGCGTAGGGTAGTCAGCTTTCGGTATTCTTTAGGATGCATTTTGAAGACTGTGCGCGGGAATTTCATTACTTGATTCTGTCATCGCCGTTCTACTATCAGACCACCCGAAATACGGCGAGCGTACCCTTACATTGTTGACACCTCTACGATCTGGACTTAGCTTTTCGCCTCATTGTTTATACCGCGTATATCGAAGGACTGAACAATTTGCCTGCTGCAGTCTTTCCGTCCGATTATAATATAAGTGTCTTCAAGGCTAGAGTGAATAGGTTTCTTCACCATCAACGATTGCATCACTGCTTAACATCAGGTGGGATCGCAGTCAAGCACTTGTATAAGTCATTAAAAAAATCCCTTCAATGTTTTTTTTTCTGCGAAAAATTATTTCACTACTATGACAATATCAACTTAAAACATTAATTATTACGTTTTGTTACTTTATAAAACAATAAGGAAGTTGCATAATTGTTTGACGCAGCTACTGGTGACCTTAGTCTGCAGGTAAGGGTGAGAGCATGGAGTCGCTGTTCTGATAGCGGTATGTGGTTTCAAGTCAGTTTTTTTAGCTGATAGATGTTATAGCATAAATTATGCCATAATGTATGCCTAATTATCTACTACGAATTAATATTATTTAGAAAGTATTATATAATATTTATTGGCGGTGAAAATATATTCACTAATGGAAGGTTTCCACGGATTCTGTAGAATATGCTGCGAAAGAGAAGCTGTAGAAATAGCCTAAAGTTAAAAATACTACATAATTCTAACTTATTTTATATTTATTTTGGATCACAATAAATTTTGACAGTTATTTTACCTTACTCGTTCAAAATAAGAACGAAGTCTAATTTATTTTAATATTTATTTTGGACCGCAATAAATATTGAGAGTTATTTTACATTACTCGTTCAAAATAAGAACGAAGTTTAATTTATTTTTTGTTTTGAACAGCAACTCTTTTTTTTAATAATACCTATAAGCTAGTGCTTTGCTGCGATCCCACTTGATGGTACTTGTACTATTTCTTATTCTGAGCTGATGGTAAGCAGTGTTGTCTTGCGTTTATGCAATTTAACATGCAGTTCTTGATTAAAGAAGGACCATAAAAAAAGTGTCCTAGGTACTAATATATACAATCGGTCTTTTAATCTTCCGCTGTGCACATACCGTGTCCTTAGCTTGTTTGTGTCTAGACTCAGTTCCAGGAAAGGGTTCACAAAACAAAGAAACAGAACTATATCAACTAAAGGTCGACTCTACGTTGCGTTGATCTATTTTTAGGGTTCCTTACCTCAGTAGGAAAAAACAGAACCCTTATAGGATCACTTTGTTGTCCGTCTGTCAAGAGTTTTTCTTAGGAACACGTTGAGTTATTAAGCTGAAATTAATACAAATATTCAAGTCTGCTTTCCCTAAGAGTAGTGAAAAATTAAGTTTCTTCGTCGTACGCGAGCGATTTACGTTTATGCAATTATGAAATCAAAACCTTCTAACTTCCAGTTGACCTACAATCCTAAAAGTTGAAAAAATCGTAAACTTGAAGATTTTATGTCACAATTAAATTTTTTTGTGATTCGGAAAAATCTTCAAGGCCTTTTAAATGCCCCATTCCTTCTCCTAAATAGGATACCTGAGTCCCAGCAGAGGGAATAATACAAGGCTGATTAAATGATGATGATGGAGCAGTGGTGGCCGAGTGGTAATGGCCCCGACTTACGAGTTGTAGGTCGTGTTGTGGTCGTTTGTGTAATTTATTTCATCACCACTGCTCTAAAATCGGCAAATCAAAACATCGTGAGGAAACCGGCATCTCCTAGGACAAGAAATTCGAAGACATGTGACATTCACCAACCCGCACTGAGCCCGCGTGGTTGATTATGGCCCAATCTCTCTCCTAGAGAGAAGGTCTGAGTCCCAGCAGTGGGAACATTAAAAGGCTGATTATGCTATGTTATGCTATGATTAAGTGATTATGCTTATCATATACATGTTTGAGCTGGTACGTAGTAGCTCAACATACTTCGCAGGAAGAAATCCTTGGAAACCGTGAAGGCGTCGGCGGGTGGAGGTGGTCTCCTCCAAATTCATACGCCCGCAAAAGTGTGGAAGTATCTGCCTGTATTTGTGTTCCCTACCACTAATAATCCATCAGGTTTCCAAACAAGAGCAAAAAGGAATCTTCTGGAAGTTTCTATTCTAATTTAGATCTCACCCATCACTTTCCACTGGCCAATTCGACCCAAGAGCTGGTTCATAGCGACTGTTAGCTCGCTTACCTTTCCGCTCCGCTCGCTTTATGTCCTTAGCTTGTGCTAGTCTAGACTAAATTCCAGGAAGGGTACGGCTAAGTCGAACTCCGTCGAAATGATTCACAAATGCGGACCATTGCGTCAGATTATTTCATTTGTTTTAACGATCGTAATACATACAGGCCTGTACGTTAACAGATACGCGAAGAAATGGTCGACGGGGACGAACGATTCTGAAGGCGCGACCATGTACCGGAAGACGCAGCGTTGGAAGGCCTTCCATAAGGTGGACCGATGGCCTAGCGAGGGTCGCGGGAATCCAATGGATGCGAGACGCATAGGACTGCTCATCACTCGGGGGAGGCCTATGTCCATCAGTGGACGTCTTTTGACTGAATTGATGAGATCTGTACGTGTATCTAAGTCTAACCATCAGTCTATCCAAGAAGTATCGTGTTACCCAGTAAATGGGCTATGGAGATCTGATAGGCAGTCGCTCCCGGGTATTCAACTGTATCTATTTAGACTGGAAGCCGACCCCAAGCTAGTTGGGAAAAGGCTAGGGATTTAGGGGAATGACGAGGTCTACATGTGTCTATTATGATCTAAATACGACGGTCCACTGCTGTTGACACACTAATATCTAAATACGACCGTCCTCTGCTGTTGACACACTAATATCTAAATACGACCGTCCTCTGCTGTTGACACACTAATTTCTAAATATGACCGTCCTCTGCTGTTGTCACACTAATATCTAAATACGACCGTCCTCTGCTGTTGTCACACTAATATCTAAATACGACCGTCCTCTGCTGTTGTCACACTAATATCTAAATACGACCGTCCTCTGCTGTTGTCACACTAATATCTAAATACGACCGTCCTCTGCTGTTGTCACACTAATATCTAAATACGACAGTGCTCTGCTGTTGTCACACTAATATCTAAATACGACCGTCCTCTGCTGTTGTCACACTAATATCTAAATACGTCCGTCCTCTGCTGTTGTCACACTAATATCTAAATACGACCGTCCTCTGCTGTTGTCACACTAATATCTAAATACGACCGTCCTATGCTGTTGTCACACTAATAACTAAATACGACCGTCCTCTGCTGTTGTCACACTAATAACTAAATACGACCGTCCTCTGCTGTTGTCACACTAATATCTAAATACGACCGTCCTCTGCTGTTGTCACACTAATATCTAAATACGACCGTCCTCTGCTGTTGTCACACTAATAACTAAATACGACCGTCCTCTTCTGTTGTCACACTAATATCTAAATACGACCGTCCTCTGCTGTTGTCACTCTAATAACTAAATACGACCGTCCTCTGCTGTTGTCACACTAATATCTAAATACGACCGTCCTCTGCTGTTGTCACACTAATATCTAAATACGACCGTCCTCTGCTGTTGTCACACTAATATCTAAATACGACCGTCCTCTGCTGTTGTCACACTAATATCTAAATATGACCGTCCTCTGCTGTTGTCACACTAATATCTAAATACGACCGTCCTCTGCTGTTGACACACTAATATCTAAATACGACCGTCCTCTGCTGTTGTCACACTAATATCTAAATACGACAGTGCTCTGCTGTTGTCACACTAATATCAAAGTATGCTGTCCTATTCCAGGACATGGGCTACTTGTGTGCAAAATTTTATCTATGTTCGTTCAGTCGTTTAAGCGCGAAGTAAAAAACACACATACACAAACACATACGTATTAATTTTCTCTTTTATAAACCCTAATTAGAAAATTATCACCGTTGGCACAATGGTTGAGCGATTGGCTTCTGTGTTGCGGGTCGCGAGTTCGATTCCCGGTTCTATGTGTCTTGTGTATATAAGTTTACATACTTGTGAACACACCCACGATACAGAAGTTATTCCTAGTGAGGGGCAAAATTTAAAAAAATAATCAAGCGCTTAGATAGTGTTTTCAATAGTTATTCTAATAATAGGAAAATAATATGGGAATTAACAAAATACTATAGTATTTATTGTACATGATTATTGGAATCTAGTGACGTAATCAAGATTTATTAAAAAAATATATCTAATAATGAAGTATTATTTTAAGATAATTATTTTTTATTCAAGTTTCATCATCATCATCATTTCAGCCGAAAGACGTCCACTGCTGGACATAGGCCTCCCCCAAGTGTCGCCACAATGAACGTGCGTCTCGCATCCATCGGACTCCTGCAACCATTACCAAGTCGTCGGTCCACCTTGCCGGAGGCCTTCCAACGCTACGTCTTCCGGTACGTGGTCGCCATTCCAGAACCTTTCGGCCCCAACGGCCATCCGTTCTTCGAGCAATGTGCCCTGCCCATTGCCACTTAAGTTTGGCAACTCTTCGTGCTATGTCGGTAACCTTGGTTCACCCTGCGGATATCCCCATTCCTGATTCGATCAAGCAAAGAAACTGACCTTACTGAGGAAAGGACCGCATTTCGGAGCCATATGTCATCACTGGCAACACGCACTGGTCATAGACTTCCGTCTTCAGACACTGTGGTATATTGGACGAGAAGACATCGCGCAGCTTCCCGAACGCTGCCCTGCCGAGTTATTCAAGTTTATTATTTGTTATTTAAAAAAATCTGTCACGCCGTTTTTGAAACAGTGATCGGTAATCTAGTACATTGTTGATCAAAGTTCATAATATTAGTACATTTACTGTAAACTATAACTGTATGAGTAATGGTCATAGATCGACAACCACGAGGCCCAAGGTTCTTCCCCACATCCCGATTGTATGAGGTAAAGGACACGTTTAATTATGATTTTATAATTATATCCATAGTTGTCAGTTCCATTAATACAAACTATTATCGAATTCTGTGAGCTTATGATGTAATTCCAGTAAATATTATGATTTGTTTTTTATATACTTCGTCATGAGGTCCGTTATAGGTTACGTTTGAGGTAAATGCTGCAGGGTAGCCTTCGTTTTTCTTTTTTTGTTTTAATGTATGCTTTAACTTAACTATCTGTGTTTGCCACATTAAGCTATTCAGTTGTGGAGCCACGTTCAGTGTTTTATTAGCAGAGTAGGGTTTTTAGAGACCCGTCCATATTTTGATTTGACCAAATCTCGCGGTAAGCTTAGGGACAATGCCATATCAGTCAGAAGTGTGTTTTTTGTAGGTGGTATAATCATCTTATGACAAATCCCGCTTTTGGGCGGAGCGGGAGATAGTGTCAGACTTTTACTGACTAAAAATCCACTCCTGTTCCTTCTTTGCCTTCTTCTAGGGCCCCGGGTTTCGCTTTCACACTACTTGTGGCCCCAGTAGGCTTCAACCCTGCTGGGCCCCTACGATTTGCTGACATCTCCTCGCAGAAGGAGACGACCGCCTGCTACTCTACCTCACTCCAGACTATGGCATGTACCAAGGGCACACGTCTACTGTATGCTGCACCGTGTCCTCCGGGCGGTCTACATAATGGCGCACCCGGGCGTTTCTTCCGCACGAATCTGGTGCAGGAACCTCCTGAACTTACCATGTCCGGTGAGGACCTGCGACATGCGGAAGGCTTAATGACGAAAAAGATGGCCACTTTGAGGGAATGGACATCCTCACACCCTAGCCACCGCCACAGGAGAAGCCCCAGGCATTGGGAGTCACGGGGCGGTCCCCGGTTACCGTACACACGGGCTTGTGGACGACCAGCGAGGGTAGCCGTCCGACCGTCCGGTAAGGACCGAATCTAAGTCGTCGACAACGCAAAGTATTCCACGCGCCCCTCAGAGATATGTCAGCAAAACCGTAAGGGCCTGGCAGGGCCGATGACCGCTACGGCCACGGGCAATTTCAGAAAGGAAAGTCGTGGTCCTAGAACGTATAGGCCAACAGCTGTGGACACAGGTTGGTTTAAGTCAGTAAAAGTCTGACATCTCGTTCCACGGGATTCTGATCCCGATTTCCAGCCACCATAGGCGCGGGCTTGCGGACGGCGAGCAATGGGTGGCTCGCCGTCCGATCGTCCGGTAACGTCCGGACCAAGCCCAAGTCGTCGACGGCGTGTACTGTTCCACGCGCGCCTCAAGGAGATGTCAGCAAATCGTAGGGGCCCAACAGGGTCGAAGCCTACTGGGGCCACGGGTAGTGTGAAAGTGAAACCCGGGGCCCTGGGACGAAGGCAAAGAAGGAACAGGAGTGGGTTTTTAGTCAGTAAAAGTCTGACACTATTTCTCGCTCCGCCCAAGAGCGGGATTTGTCATAAGATGATTTTCCAAACTAAAAAAAAAAAAAAAAAAAAAACCCGTTCCACCCTAGAGTGAGAGAAGACATTTGATGATTTCCCAAAAAAAAATACGTCATACTATTATAGGTACTAATGTATATAAACAATGTTTCGATGTAATACAACTAATAATTAGTCCAATATTATAAATATTTATTATCCCTATTCTAACATACGTAGGTACCTGTTACAATAACACAGATAAAATCACCTGCGTCGTATGGTTTTTGGAATTGATTATGCCGAATGCGTCATCGTGATAATCACCTTTTTTTATTTCGAATCGAAAACATGGATAACGCGTGAAGGTATCGAGTTGAAATTAAAACCATATACTCAAGTCTGCGGTCCCTTAAAGCTGTAAAAAAATAAATTTTCTGAGTTAACGAAAAAAAAAGAAACGTCTCACGGGAATCAAAATTCATAGGGTACTTCCCGTTGAGTTAGAATCCTGAATTTTTTTGATTTCGCTTGAAGCAAAGTTTTATGAGAGAAGTGGCGGCGTGTTGTCAAGCTTGCCACCAACACCTGAAGTGATGACCACGACCACTCTGTCAAAAGTGATATCGACAAGGAAGAAGCAGAAAAAGATCTCATAGCAGAAGTATACTCCGGCAAGGAATTCGTTCACTCCTTGGCATTACAATGAACAACAATTTTAAAGCTTATCCAAACCTGTTGTGACAAATTTCTTGAAACCGTGACTAGTGTTATGGCAGAATTGTCAATTATAACACCTGATGTGGTTATATTGACGTCATATGAGAGCTGTAAAAGATGCACACTCACGGCATAGCCTGGTTTTAAGCTCAAATATGGGTGTTTGCAAGATTTTAGTGAATCATACCTTTGAAGTTTAAAATTAAAGGTAAATGCTGAAAGCTTACAAGAGAAAATCATGAGGAAATTTCCAGCTATGACCTGTCTCTATTATGCATTCTTCATTATGCGATTCTTGTCATTCAAATGATATTAAGTCAATTTTTTTTTTTACACTAATTAACTCTGATGAAATCTTAGATTTAACTACGGAAGAGCTCAGTACAATGCTCGAAGACCTTAGTAGAGCTTCCGAAAGAGTGGGTCTTAAAATGAACATGGACAAAACCAAAGTCATGGTAAATAACCATGTAGCACCCACTCCGATCAAGATTGGAGACTCTGCACACGAAGTTGTAGACGAACTTTGAGAAAGAGTCAATCGTCGAATCCGACTCGGCTGGGCAGCGTTCGGCAAGCTGCGCGGTATCTTCTCGTCCAACATACCAGATGCAGATGATGACCAGTGCGTGATGCTTGTGATGACATATGGCTCTGAAATGCGGTCGCTTACAATGGGCCTCATCAGAAGGCTTACAGTCACCCAAAGGGCAATAGAAAGGGCTATGCTCGGAGTTTCCTTGCGTGATCGCATAAAGAATGAAGATATCCGCAGGAGAACCAAGGTCGCCGACATAGCCCGAAGAATCGCCACACTAAAGTGGCAGTGGGCAGGGCACATTGCTCGTAGAACGGATGGTCGATTTGGCAAAAAGGTTCTAGAGTGGCGACCGCGCACCGGAAGACGCAGCGTTGGAAGGCCTCCCACAAGGTGGACCGACGACCTGGTGAGGGTCGCGGGAGTGCGGTGGATGCGAGAAGCACAGGATCGGTCGTTGTGGCGACGCTTGGGGGAGGCCTATGTCCAACAGTGGACGTCTTTCGGCTGAAATGATGATGATGATGAAACCTTAGATTCTCAGTAGCGTCTCATGTGCTTTGAATACCTGTGTGCTTGAGGAGCTCCTCCTTGGAGCCCCTGAGCAGGTACCAGGTGAGAAAGGGAATTAAAAATAAGAGTAACTTAACTTGAATTTATATGGCTCATTTTTATAGAATATTTTTCTAAAGTATCATAAGTGTCTGAAACTATCCATGGACCAAAATTGCTGTCAGACACTTAAAGCTCAAAAAAAAAAATTAACTTTACTTATTTTTACATGTCTGATTTTTAAATATGTTATTAAGGTAACAATTATAATTATAATTATATTTCATTAGTCAGACAAATTGTAGTGACCATCCAGTCAGTGCATGAAATCGTCTCACTCGCTCTGAAACGCATGCGTGCTCTCGCGCTCATACTCTCAGCTGAATAATTTTTGTATTTAGGGGATGTTTGGTCACTACAATTAGTCTGACTACTGAAATATAACATGTGCGTTTCGCCTCGTCATTTATACCGCGTACATCAAAGGACTGGAACCATTTGCCTACTGCGGTCTTTTCGTCCGATTATAAATTTTGTTGTTTTCAAGGCTAGAATCTGCTCTTATTTAACTAGTGCGTTTCACCATCAACGATTGCATCACTAGGTGGTATCGCAGTCAAGAATCAGATATAATTATAAAAAAGGTGTGATATTGGTCAAGCGGGAGCTTATCAATAATATTTTAAAAAAAAAACATCACCAAACTACACTCAAAGCGTCTCAGACAGTATTACAATGGTCTTTTTTTATTCATAACTAAGAGGTCTGTTCCCATGCTGCTTTTATTTGGGTCGGACCTTGGATCACAAAGGGGTTCTGCGGAATATAAAAACTGGTCTAAATGCCATTGCAATTATATGGGCATAGCTTTAGTTGAGCTACCTATATCTTTAATTGCATGTGTTTAGTTCTATTCGTACTAAGTTAAGATGAAACTTTTTTGACTGGCATGTTGGTTTAGTGGTTAGTGGCCCTGATTGTTATGCCGGAGGTCGTGGGTTCGATTCCATACCAGGACAAATGTATCATACAGTAAACATTTGTCCTGGGAGAACGATCTGTGTCTGGGTATGTATTTTGAAATATATAAGTATGGTTATCAGTTGTCTAGTACTCAAAGCTTAAGCTCTGCTTAGTTGGGGACTAGCCGGAGTTGTGTGAAAGTAGTTTTGTTTTTTTGAGGTTTTTAAATCATCCAATGACTTCTTTCGCTCTTGGGCAGAATGAGACATGATGTCAGACTCTTACTGCCTAAAACCTACCTGTGTCCTTCTGTTAACTTTTGCGTTCTAGAGCCACAGTCACTCTTTCAAATGTTACCACAGCCTTAGCAGGCATCGACCTTGCTGGGCCCCTTCAGTTTTGTTGATATCTCTTTGAGGCGCGCGTGTACACTTCACACCGTCAACTCGGACCTGGTCCTTACCCGTCAGGGGGACGGGGGACCCAATGCAAGATGAAAAGTCTTGATGCAAAACTTTAATTGAGATATAAGCAAGCGAAAGGGAATAATTTATCTTTGATTTGTATTTTTTTTTTAAATTTTGTTTGTGGCTAAAAAGGCTGCCCAACTTAAATGGGACTGCGCAGGACTTGTCTGTCGCATGTCTGACGAGCTGTAGGTCGGTCGTAAAACGCTGGATTTGTACCTGGAGACAGCGACGCGGGGCCACGGCAGACCACGAAGGAGATGGCGAGACGACCTAGATGGCTTCCTTAAGAATTGGAATGAGAAAGCAAGGAACCGTGATCGTTGTAAAGAATGGATGCAGGCATTTGCCGAGCAGTTGGACATTATGGGCTAGCTACGATAAATAAATAATATAATAATAATAATTATTATTATTTTGTTTGTAATGAATAAACTCATCGCCAAACTTAAGTGGCAGTGGGCAGGGCGCATTGCTCACAGAACAGATGGTCGATGGGGACGAAAGGTTCTGGAATAGCGACCACGTACCGGAAGACGAAGCGTTGGAAGGCCTCCCACAAGGTGGACCGATGACCTGGTGAGGGTCGCGGGAATCCGATGGATGCGAGACGCACAGGACCGGTCATTGTGGCGACATTTGGGGAGGTCTATGTCCAACGACGTCTTTCGGCCGAAATGATGATTATGATGAATAAACTCAAAAGCGGTGGTGGTTCGATTTAAAAAATTCGTTCACTAGTACAATGTCACTTTATCATTGAGCAACATAGGCATAATTATATTTTTATTAAACCCCGAGCGAACGCCGGCGTTCGCTTGGTCATTGTCTTACTATTGTGTCTCTAATTACGCTACTCAATAGGTTAAACATTCACGCGGGCGAAGACGCTATCAAAAGCTACTGTTGTATAAATATGTATGTTATACTAAAATCAATATGATTTTCAAAATTCGAATTCGTTATTGCATAGTCAAAGAGAATGACATGCAGAAATGTGGAGTTGTAATTGATATCATAATGTTTGCACATTAGTTGTGGCTGCTTGCCAGACGATGGTAAATGTTTTCTGCGTCTGTCTTTTTAATATACATAAATGTGTATGTTGTTTTGATTGGTCCAAGAGGCGCTTGGAAGGAACTTCACGTCTAAATGCCAATTTGTTTGAGGCATTTGGAAGTGTGGAAATGGGCGAAAAAAAATCTTAGCAGTATTTATTCCTATGAAATTTTTCTATAGTACACCTATTGGCCAAACAGCCGTCCTAAATTATTTTTCTGACAATATTCTTTTCTGTTTTTAAACTCGAATTAGCATTTGTGATATTTAAAATGTGCAAGGGAATAAAAAAGTTATTTCATAATTTCCAATCTCATCTCGTCTGCGGTGACATTTTCGAATAATCCAACAGCTCTTGTCTTCTTTATTGGCCGTCATAAGCATAGCGTGATCGGCTTTTTAATGTTCCCACTGCTGGGATTTAGGCCTCCTCTCTAGGAGAGGGAATGGGCCGTAATCCGCCATACAGGCACAGTGCGTGTTGGTGAATGTCACATAATTCTAGAATTTTTGGTTCTAGGACATTTTCCTTTCCTTCACCGTTTTGAGAGCACTGGTGATGTTAATAAACTACACAAGGCTGGGTTTGAAAACCACAATTCGTAAGTTGGGGCCGTTACCAATCGGCCATCACTGCTCTACCGTCGTCTTTAATTTATTTATTTTAATAATAATTAATCCATGAATTCTTGCTTCGGACTCTAATCTCTTCAGTATTCAACTTGGGCGTACTTTGCTTCATATCCTATTTAAGAATTCCGTTTTATAGCCTTATCTGCGTGTGTGTGACTATTTAATGAATTTGTTGTGTTTTTAGGGGTCCGTATCTCAAAAGGAAAAAACGGAACCCTTTGTTGTCCGTCAGTCTGTCTGTCTGTCAAGAACCTTTATCTCAAGAACGCGTGGAGGTATCAAGTTGAAATTAAAACCATATACTCAAGTCTGCGATCTTAAAAAACCAAAATTACTAAGTTAACGAAAAAAAGATACGGCCGTTTATGTCTCAAAAAACGTATATTTTGACACTCTAAATTAAATCTTGCTTTAGAAAATGCATATTATTATTACATTAATACTTATCTTAGATATAGCGTAGTATTATCTGTTTTAACATATCGTCATGTTAGCAGTAGATTGCTCGTAACTGAAACAGGATGGAGTTACTAGTTTTTGTAGAAAAGCTTTTTTTCAAAGTAGTATTGTAAAAAATAATGAGTTTTAAATAAAATCATGACACATTTACCTTGGACGAGTAAGAATTGTGACTATTGTTATGATTATTACGCGTCCTTGGTGACACTTGCTTATAAACACGTGCCAAGAAACACGTCCACAAATTGTACACACAAATAATTATTAACTACATCGCGATGTAGTTAATAATTATTTGCGTGTTCAATTTGTGGCATCTTCCGATGTAATGATCATTTTCTACCGTCATCTGAGATCGGAATAGGTAAATATTATCTCATCATCAACTATCTGCAATTTTTACCCAAATTAAAGTTAAATCCATTCATCCATTCGTCTCATCAAGATGAATCTACAGGTAAGACCGGTTAGTAGTTAGTTAGTTAATAGAAGTAAGTGTCGTAGACACTTACTTCGGCAAAAAGTAAATAACATACAAATTTGATTGAATATAATAGTAATAACATAATTTAGTAATACAAAAATGTTCGTGCATTTAGTTGGTTTTTTCAATAAGGGTACGAGATACACTTTTTTTATTCCGGAAGCATTTTCCCTTGAGATAATTTTCCTCCTTTTTCAAATTTATTTTTTTATTTTAGGAAAACTTACAGGTAGGATACAGATAGTTCAAAAATATTGAAAGAAAGCCAATTACAAGTTTTCACAAACAATATTAGAGCAAGACAAGAAACAATAGACAGATAAAAAAAAAAAAGTAAAGACGCTCGGAGCAAGTACATAGATTTGTATAAACTAGAGCTGGACTGCGATTCCACCTGATGGTAAGTAGTGATGCAATCGTTGATGGTGAGGCACACTAGTTTTGCTTTCTCAGGAGCTCGTGGTTTCCAAAAGCTAGTAGCTTAACAAAAACAGAATCAACAAAAAAACATACACAAGGGGATTACAACATTAAAACTCACAAAACCAGTCCCCTAACAAACTCGTGCGCAACCCTAAGAACCGACCCAGACAGACAGTTATACTAAACTTTAGAAATCGACCTTACGTAACTTACCTTTTCAACGATTTTGTAAAGAAACCGGATGATAGTCGGGCTATTATGGGTTCTAGGAACACGCCAGACTTTGGGGTAGGTCATGGGGACTTTGGAGTCACCTTTGGGGCATTGAACTGGAGACCTTCGATGACCGAAGATGTAATAGGAAAGAAATTCGAGCGGTTTTTTGTTCGCCTGTATGGTTCTGTCTGGAATAAAAGATGTTGAGTTGTTTATTTTTTGGAGTTTTGGTAAAGGGTTTAGATTTTAGATTTTAGAAGGCGTTTTGTTTTCTTTTTTTTGTTTGTTGAGGCAGGTTTCGCTTTTGTTTATGAAGTGTGAAAGTATGGAGATTGCGGCCATATTTTTATTTAGGTACGCAGGACGTTTCTATGGCAGGTTTATTTTTTGGATTACTTGTTTTTTTTTTTTAAGGTTTTCATTTTCGTTCTCACTTTAATTTATTATTATTTATTTCAAATTACAATAAACTCATTTTAGGTAGTTACTAAAAATTCTATTCTAATTACAGCAAAATTATCTATCTATATCTATATATATAAAAGGAGAAACTGACTGACTGACATATCAACGCACAGCCGAAATTACTGGGATTAAGAGCGTGAAATTTTGCACAAGGTTTCCTTTTATGATGTAAGCGAGCACTAAGAGAGGATTTTTCAAAATTTACCCCTTAAAGGGGTGAAGTGGGGTTCAAAGTTTGTATGGAAAACTTACTTTCAAGCGGGCGAAGCCACTGGTAGAAGCTAGTATCAGATAAACATCTTAAAGGTCTTAATTAAATTTAAATTAAATTGCATTAACTAGAAATTATTAAATTTAAATTTCATTAAAATATAATATAAAACAGTCTCATTAAAAAAAAATTTGCATAAAATTAAAACATTCAACTAAACTATTTATTAGTTGTTTAAGTGCAAACCAAGGATTTATACTGTACTGGTTTTATTAGCTGTAAGTCCTCCATGTACTAAATAAATAAATAAATAAACATCATTACATTATTATGACTATTTTTAGAAGATTTTTATTAACTTCCAATATTACCCAAACAAATATGTACAAATATGTAAATATATATTTACATATTTGTACATATTTGTTTGGGTCATCACAATTCATTGTATTTTTTGTTTCAGGCTGAGCGCTAAGCAACCCCCCGAGTCACGAGTCAACCCCCGTTTATTTATTTTTTCATAAAATTGAAAAACGTTGTTTGATACACGTGGTAATTTGTCACTGCAGCACTCGGCTCCATAACAAGAATTCCGCATCGGTCGACAATGACAAAGTTTCTCTACTTATATCAAAATATGTTATATTTATGCACCTCCATGATATGGGTATCAATTAAAGAGATTTGTTGAAATAAAATTGAGTCAAACAATTTTTAAAAGCTAGTTTTCAAGAATGTTTTTTTTGTTATTAAATATTGCCTGAATTCTTAAGCCATACACGATTCCATAGTTGATAGTTTTTTGGGTAATAATGACTAAAATATGTATCTACTAATTTAAATCATGATAAAAAAAAATGACTCATACCTATAGATTTGTGTGACTAGTAAATACAAAAATGGCTTATTCAATAGCATTTAAACTTACATCATAGTATTGTTCACAGTTGATGACTTTTATTTAGGTAATACACAGTACCTCTGTATTGTAATAATATATTATACCTATTGGTAGGCCGGTGAGACCTTTTAGGGCAGTTCACAGATGGGCGTGTTTGACACGCGTTTTGAGCTATTAGAATAAACGGTTTGTTTTCATTATCTCTTGAGTCAACATTTTTTTGTAAAACTAAAGTTTTATTGAAAAAATATGAATAAGATAAAAATATGATAAAAAAATAAAAAAAATTGAATTGGCTCAAATGGTATCGCTGGAGGTATTAAATTTTGACACCCAAGTGTATATAATTTTGTATATACATAGATACGTACGTAGTTACGTTATACATAGTTACTCATAGTAAGTTAATATTTAAGTAATTTTAGTACATATATTTTCTAAAAAGTAATAAATAAAATTAATATTGAAAAAAATTTACAGTCATGTAGGGTTTATTATTTTGCGAAGTTACTCAAAAGTAATTCTGTAAATTATACAGAAAAAAACTTTAATGAAACATGTAATTATGAATCTAACCTTGAAATCGCAAAAAAAAGAATCATAATTATAAACGACTAGCTTCTGCCAGCGGCTTCGCCCGCGTGAAGTTCGGTTTCTCTATACGAACTTTAGACCTCCATTTCATCCCTTTAGGGGGTGAATTTCGGAAAAACCGTTCTTAGCGGATGTTTACACCCTATAAAAAACCTACCTGCCAAATTTTAAGTTTGTAGGTGTTATAGTTTCTGAGATTTCATGATTGATCAGTGAGTGGTATTTTGCTTTTATACAATTACTAGCTTTTGCCCGCGGCTTCGCTCACGTGAATGTAGCTTTCTCCATACAAACTTTGAACCCCCGCTTCATGCCCTTAGGTAGACAATTTTGGAAAATCCATTCTTAGTGCTCGCCTACGTCGTAAAAGGAAACCTTGTGCAAAATTTCACGCTCCTAGTCCCAGTAGTTTCGGCTGTGCGTTGATATGTCAGTCAGTCAGTTTCTCCTTTTATATATATAGATATAGATTATACGTAGTCTATGGATGAATTTTACGGTTTGGCGGTAACTATTTTTTATATGGCGTGTATGTTAAAGGAAGTTAGAAAGTAGCTACAGTAGCTGAAAAGTGAAAGGGAATCGTTCCTCTGGTATCATCATGTGAAGACGAGGAATGAAACGCATACTGCTACAAAAGTTATGAGTACATGTAGATGGATGGAAAGGGACAGAGAAGCTAAAACAGGAGGAAAGATAAAAGATGGATTTTGTGAGGAGTAATACGAAAGAAAATGATGTCAGCGACAAGGTGATGAATGACAGGACTGGACAGAAGAAAAAAGCATATTATTGCTCCAATCCCAACTAAAATGGGAAAATCACAGGATGATGACAATATCGCTCTCCCCTCGAGTGCCAATTTTACATTCGTCTGTAAAACTTGAGTGACCTTGAATAACGCTTAATTGTCGTTTTGTACACACGGTTGTACGAAATTTATTCGGCCGAAAATTTTGGTCTCTATTATCTTCTATTTCCTAGAACAATGCGGAAAAAGTTTTTTTTCTAATATTTTAAACGCGCAATTACGTAATAACAATACCCCTATACGCGCCAGACCTCTTCCATATTTATGGAAATCACTTGTCTTAACCCAGCTCACATTTTTAGCAAATAGCCGCAGTCAAAACGCCAAGTCAGAAAACGCCCTTAACACCTACAATTAAAAATATAGACAGAACCACTCTTCCTCTTTTTATTACTAACAGTGGGGTAAACCCGGTCTTAGTGCTGACACTGAAATGACGTAAATTGAGAGCGTGGGCTTGTGATACCCGTCACGTAGGTTTATGAACGTTTTTTTTTTTTGAGGTGGGATGTCATCCATAGACTTCTCTCGAACTAGAGTAGAACAAAAGGATGTATCAGACTTTTACTGACTAAAACGTTACCATACCTTTTTTTAAGATGGGAAAGTCATCTAATAACAAATCCCGCTCTTGGGTGGAGCGCGATATAGTGTCAGATTTTACTGACTAAAAACCCACTCCTGTTCCTTCTTTGCCTTCATCCCGGCGCCCCGGATTTCCCTGTCACACTACCCGTGGCCCCAGTAGGCTTTGACCCTGCTGGGCACCTACGATTTGCTGACATCTCCCTGAGGCGCGCGTGAAACAGTTCGCGCTGTCGACGACTTGGGCTCGGTCCAGACGGTTTCTAGAGAATTGTAAAAACTATATGTGCGCAATCACGTCTTAATTCTATAATTATATATTTTGCGTGGTTTTAGTTATGATTAAGTATGTCATTAAAAAAACCCACGATTTTAAACCTTTGTAGTTTCAATTTTTGCTGTCGTTTATTTTTTTCAATATTTGTTTTAGGTTTTCGCCATCTGTATATATAATATAATGTTTTTAATTGCTGCTTACCCTATAGAGAGGAGTCGCTGATGTCCAAAAATACAAGCGACGGCTTAGTTTAGGCACCAGTCTCTCGCAAATTAAAATTATTATATATTTTTTTATAATATTCCACAACTGTCACACAACGCCGTCTAGCCCCAAGCTAAGCAGAGCTTGTGTTATGAGTACTAGACTGCTGATAAAAATACTTATATATTTCTACATACATACATATAGATAAATTACAACCCAGACACAGAACAAATGATCGTGCTCATCACGCAAACATTTGTCCTGGGTGGGAAGCGAACCCGCGACCTCCGGCATAGCATTCAGGGCCACTAACCACTAGACCAACAGGCCAATCAAACCATTATACCAGAAATAATATTGATATTTTAAGTTTTAATTACTGTTATTTGTGGAAGATAATAAACGTTATTATTATTATTATTTCCATTATAACCCAACAAATGTGTGTCTCCAAAATGGCCTTATATATTTGTTTTTCATCTTTTTATTTACTTAACAAAAGTCATCATCGTAAGTGCAGGTACACTACCGTTTGCTAATGTACTTTAGAGCTTTATAAAATGGAGCCAAACGTGTTTATAAGCTATAATTTATAGCATAAAATTAGCTTGGCATAACTTTTAATTTTAGGGTGCATAGTTTACGTTTATAGTCGGCAAGGACAAACTGACAGACGTATGCTATTGTATAAATGAGTTACAGAAGGTTTGGTTTGTGAATAATTGGAAAATCAGTATTTTAGACTGCTTCTCAATAAACGGGCAAACAAAAAAAAAAATACACAGGTACAGAAAACAAAGCACAGATTCGTTCGTGTGTGGAGTACCTTGAGCTGAAGTAGGAAGCTGGCTAAGGCTGGCCTTTCGGTATTTTACAGGATGCATTTTGGAGAGTGAGCGTGGGAATGGCATGATTTGATTCCACCATCTCATTTCTACTATCGGACAACCCGATGAACGGCGAGTACCGACCCTTACGTTGTTGAAACCTCCACAGTCCGGACTAAGCGTTTCGCCTCGTCGTTTAGACCGCGTTCATCGAGGGACTGGAACAATTTGCCTCCTGCGGTCTTTCTGTTCGATTATAATTTGGAAGTCTTCAAGGCTAGAGTGAATAGGCTCTTAATAAACTAGTGCGCCCCACCATCAACGATTGCATCACTGCTTTCCATCAGGTGGAATCGCAGTCAAGCACTAGTATATAAAAAAAAAAAAATGCATTGTACTTTTGTAGCACCTAGCGATTGGGTTTTTTCCCTTTAAAATTTCCTGTGTAATTTTAAATTTAGGATCTTAACCGGATGTGGAGAAGGAAATAGTATTTTTTCTTTATAATATATGCGGTTTAAAAATAAACCAATATATTCCTCCATTCTAATTAGTATTAAATTAGATAATAATAGTTAGGTTCGGCCACGTCCCGGAAGCAGGCTTCCCACAAGGTGCATCCGTAATTTGGTGAGGGTGGCGGGAATCCGATGGATGCGAGACGCACAGGACTGGTCCTTGTGGCGACACTTGGGGCAAGCCTATGTCCAACAGAGGACGTCTTGGGCAGAAATGATGCAGCGATATCTATGGCGTCACATAAGAACTAATCCTTCATCGCGCAGTTAAAGTTCTCCACACGATTAGAACATAATATAGAACAGCCCAAAATCATCTATCGGGCAGTTGCCCACCAGACGTAACAACTGTCTGGTCGGAGGATTCTCCCTTTTCAACAGAGATTTGCGGGACCTCCAAAATGATATATACCTAAGTCTTTTTAAACTGGTTTGGCATTTCTTAAATTGAGATACATAAATGTATGTATATATTGAAATAATAATGTAATCGGAGCATGTTTACTTAACAACGCGTAAGTAAATTGAATATACATTTACATAATAATGTGTGGTGTACAAAGTTTGTACCTATTTGGTTTGTACTTGTTAGTAAGTAATAATCTGTATAATAGGTCTTTGCCTCTGAAATTGCCGTTTTTTAAAACAGGTTGCTTTGAAGTGTTATGTCTTTGGATTGACTTGAAATTATAAGTTCAAATAAACTTTATGTTAAAGGTACGTTATTCTTTTTTCGAAATTAGGTACTCGTATTTGTTGGTTTCTTTGAGTTTTATATTTTTTGTAACAAAAGGAGAAATTGACTGATATACAACGCAGTCGAAACTATTGGGACTAGAAGCGTAAAATATTACACGGGGTTTTCTTTATAAGACGTAGGAGAGGACTAAGAGAGGATTTTCCAAAAATTCACCCCCTAAAGGGATGAAATGGGGGTCTTAAGTTTGTATGGATAAAGCTAATTTCACGCAGGCGAAGCCTCTAGCACAAGCTAGTCCTTAATAAAATAATATAAAATAAACAATGAATTTGACCTTCTGTGTTCTCTACCTCATGCGTAGCTGGCATGAAGGGCCAGACAATGGTAGGTCACCTTGTCAGTCGTTGCACGATTGCATAATGTTTTTTTGTCCGTATTTCGACCCGATCTCGAAAACTGCGGCGCTTTATTGAATCATCTTGAATCTTCAAGGATGTTTTTGTTCTTAAGTGGCATTTAAAAACTTATTTACGGTGTTTTTAATATCGTGCAAATATTATCACGCATGCGGGATTGTTTCGCACGCGTAGCCTCCGCAAATGTCCTTTTCATACAAGTATTTATTGTAATGCGTGGAATACGCACGCGGGATGCGGGGCGTGATATCGGGCAGCAGCCCCGCATGCGGAGCAATTCCGCATGCGTGATGAAATCCACACGATATTAAAACACCCTTATTGAGGTACTAGCTGCTGCAAGCGGCTTCACCCATGTAGGAGTAGAAAGTTATCCCAAGGGAACTTAATCTTGGGATAATCAGCATATTAACATCTAGTGCAAGAAACAGTTTTAAAATACGAAATACCATAATTGTGACTTTTAGTGTTTAAGTAAACTAGGTATATGGCATATTTTTAAATTATATTTTCCCCTATTTAGAGACTGAATGTTAAATATTGTTATAAATTTTATTGTCCTACAAAACCATAGTTTAAGAGCTTCTACCGCCTGTGATACAGGTTTATCCTAGTACAGGCATTTAACATAGCCATACCTTTGTAATTATTCCTAAGATTTTATGTAATTATTTTACCAAATTACCTCTGAATAAATATATTATTATATTATTATTATATTATTATCTGTCCTGGCAACTTACCTGACTGGCTTGTTGGTCTAGTGGTTAGTGGCTCTGACTGCTATACCGGAGGTCGTGGGTTCGATTCCCACCCAGAGCAAATGTTTGTGTGATGAGCACGATCATTTGTTCTGTGTCTGGGTGTAATTTATCTATAATATGTATGTATTTAGAAATATTTAAGTATGTTTAGCAGCTGTCTAGTACTCTTAACACAAGCTCTGCTTAGCTTGAGACTAGACGGCGTTGTGTGATAGTTTTGGAATATATTATTATTATTATTCCCTTTATTTCACTTATATAAACATATTAGTTACATTTTCAAATATTTCAAAAATAATAAATAAAACATTTAAAAATATAAAAAACAGCATCCCACCGGTATCGGGAACAGGGTCCAAGCTACCCGGCGGTCAGGGCTCCAGAGAAAGGAACCTCCTAACAATGCGAGCCGTGTCCAGGAGTACCGCTTTCTGAATCAAGCCCTTGATCCAGCCGCCTAACGCGAGCCTCCTAAGGTGTTGGTCGAGGCTCTTGGCTATTAAGCCATTGCCCGACACGACTACCGGCACAATGATCGCCGAATCCACGTCATTATTATTATTATTAACTGTGGCAACTGTTTGGATTTGCGAATACATAATTATTAAGACAAACCATATAAGGAATGGGGGCGCCAATGAATCAATAACTTTACAATATGGTGGCTTCCTGTTAAAACCGCAAAATAAGTAGTAAACATGTAAAGGATGATCTTAACTTTATACATAATATTATTAATTGTCATATAAGTAATAATATTTTGCTTCTTATTAGTCATTTCTGTTACCTAGGTAATATATTATATTACTACATATTATTTGTAACAATAAGTAGGTACCTAAACACACAATTAATGTAGTTTATAGACTGAGTTATCCTCGTCTGGGATTCCTAAAATAAAACATTATATTTTATGTTTTAAACAACTTTAAAGTAGGCTCCACCACATCATCATCATCTTCCTGCCCTTGTCCCATCTTATTTGGAGTCGGCGCAACACGTTTTTTCTTCTATTCTATCCTGTTAACCCTCATGCTATCACTAACTTCCTTTTCTTTCATATCACTGTTCACACAATCCATCCATATTTTCTTTCCATCCATCCACATGTATACTTATAACTCTTTTAGTAACATGCGTTTCATCTCTCCTCTTGGATGTCACGTAACTTTGAATTTTTACTTCTAGGACAAGCCGGTTTCCTCTCGATGTTTTTCTTCACCGTTTTGTGAGCAGTGGTGATGAAATAAATAACACAATGTAAATCGCTTGCCTGGGGTTTGAACCCACGATGTACAACTCGTAAGTCGGGGCCGTTACTATTAGGTCACCAGTGCTCAGTTAACCAAATATTGCAGAAGAAACTAAAACCAAAGACACAAATGAATAACTAGTTTAAAAAACTGGGCAAGTGCGAGTCGGACTCACGCTCTGAGGGTTCCGTACAGACTTATATAAATAGTTCAATTCCGGAATGGAGTCTCGGAAGATTTTACAGAATCGCAAAAAAAAATTGGGACGTAACAACAAATTTACTGCTTTCAAATTTATTCCTATACTTGTGCTATAAGACCTTGCTTTATGCTAAATTTCTGGATTCTGGTTCAAAGGAAAGTACCATATGAAAGTCGAAATGTACGTTTTTTGTCACATAAACAAAAGTATCTTTTTTCTCGTTAACTTACAAGTTTGATTTTTTTACAGCTTCAAGAATTCGCAGACCTGAGTATATAGTTTTAATTTCAACTCGATACCTCCACGCGTTCACGATAGACAGACAGACAGACGGACGGACAACAAAGTGATCCTATTCTATAAGGGTTCCGTTTTTTTCCTTTTGAGGTACGGAACCCTAAAAATGATTAAATATAAAGTTCATATTCTTTATTTCCAAGTGCTACGGGCATTTTCGAAAGAGCAACTAAAGGAATGTGGATTTTAGTCAGTAAAAGTCTGACTGAGACTGTCTCATTCGTCCCACCCAAAGTGGGAGGTGTTATTTGATGATTTCCCACCAAAACAAGGGTAGGAAGCAAAACATGACGAAAAAGTCATTCAATGCCTTCTCCCGTTTTAAGGCGAAGCGGGAGAAAATGTCAGACTTTCATTTAGTGACTAATACTCACTTCTATATTCTTACGGTATGTGGTGGATGAATTAAAACAGGTAACATGACATCTAATTTATTTTTATAGTGTTCATTATTTTAATATCTACGCGTTAGGTAATTAACATAAAATCAATACATTAGTTTTCATTGACATAACAAGGCATTGAGTTTAGTGTCATCGTACTAATATAAAAACATGCGTTTATATGAAAAGAAAACGATTATAATAATGGCGATAATAAATAACTATTTATAGGTTCTACTAACATGGCTGGTGTTTAGGGATGGGTAAAATAGTTTTTTTTTGTTATACCTACCTATATACATTACTATTTTTTAATTAGTACAAAAAAATGGGGCTCTGTCCGTACCCGTTACTCATCATATTGGTGAAGCCAAAATGAAAAAAAAAACGAAATCCCAAAATCGTCCACGAAAATTTGTCATAATTGGTAAATTTATAATTGAATCAATAATTCTTGAAAATTGCTACTAGAAATACTACGCGCAGTATTTTTTCATTTTGATCGCCATTCATAAATCAATAGCGGGTACAATATCTTTACATATTGAGTGACACTTTGGGATATAAACAAACGGTAATAACTTTGCTGTTTATGAATATTATTTATTGAGGCTTTACTTAAATAATAACAAGACCTTTTCTAATAAGCCCTATAAGTATTTGTACTAATTAAAAATTAGTGGTGTATAATGGAAGTCTTTTTTTTTAGGTGGGAAATTATCTAATGACATCTCCCGCCCTTGAGTGGGACGGAAGGGCCTGTCAGACTTTTTCTGACTAAAACCCACTCCTGTTCCTTCTTTGCCTTTATTCTAGAGTCCCAGGGTTCTCGTTCGCATCTCTCATGGCCTCAGTAGGCTTCGGCCCTGCTGGGCCCCTGAGGTTGCAGACACTCCTTGAGGGGAGGGCTTGATCCGGACGGTTATCGGACGGCAAGCTATACAGCCGTCCGCAAGCCTAACATAGATTGTAGATAATCTATGAGCAGTAGTTGTAAGTCTAGAAAAAAGGAATACTTGAAACAAAGGAAAAAAAACAAAGTTAATTTAAAGTTTTGACATTGTTAATTTAAATTAATAGTCCATGACACTAAGTCTTCAATGACATTAAATGTAAGTGTGCTGCTTAATGAATGTGTGTCTTGTGATTTCTTTCTTTTGATTTTGAAACATCGATATAATTGTTCTCTTAAAAAACTAAAAAATATGTGTACCTACTGCTGATGTAATCACCATTTAGACCCACCATACCCCATGTCAGTAATAAATAAAGCCAAATTTTTTGTGCCAAAGTGTCATCGCAGTATATGCTGAAAATGATGCCTTTTTGTTTTTTTACTTTATTTTTGTTTATTGTTTTTTGTTCTGTGCGAGTCACAAATAAATGTTTTTCGTTTCTTTCTTTCAAAAAACATAAAATTGGTGCCCTGAACAATCAACTATCTCAATATAAATGCTACTAACTCTGCCGCTGCCCATCTGATGACCTTGGAAGGGTTCGCGACAGCCAGGGTCACCTTCGGGGGAACGACCGCTTACGTAAGCAATTGCATCACTGCGCAGAAATGCATGCTGTGAATCAAATGTTAGGGCTGTGAGGAGGATTAGTTTATGTTAAATTTATAATTATAATATAAATATATTACAAAAATAATTTGACAGATTATAGACAGACAAACATATAACATAACAAACGCACATCCTGGAAATAGTTTGTTCAGAATCGGCTACTCATTAAATTTAAGCTATTTTTAAAATAGGTATTTTAATATGGTTAAAAAAAATCTTGATAAATCTTGTTTACGCCACAAGGGTGTTTTTACCAATACTAATGCGTTTGAAATTTTGCACAAGGTATCCTTTTATGGCGTAGGCGGGCACTAAGAGAGGGTTTTCCAAAATTCATCCCCTTATGGATGAAATGGGCTCCAAAGTTGGTATGGATAAACCTACTTTCACTTTAATATACGTAATTAGGGAACGCTATAAGTTTGATATTATGGCTATTGGATGGCAATCCGGGCATAAATATTAGTGGTATATAAGAGCGTGTAGGGTCGCATGCTGCTGACCTTGATGCATGTTGATATTGTTCTCGTTGTCGATGGAGTGGGGTGAGGTCACGGACAGTGGGTGGCCGCGAGGGTACCGGAGGGAGCAGGCCAAGAAATCAGAAATCAGAAACGTTTATTTCAAATAGACCAATTACAGGCACTTTTGAATTGTCAGAATGTCGGTCAGTCAAAAAAAAAATACAAGTGAAGCTAAATTGCACGTTCCAAAGCGTAGATCTCTATGGAGAAGGACGTGCAAGAAACTCCATGGACACTCTTTTAAATCATATTATGAGTTACATAAATCTTGGTTACATATTTCTTGTCGCTTCTAATATGTGAGCACAATGTAGATAAGTAATAATAATTAGAATACAAAATAAAATAAAAACTAATTTAAAAATATAGAAATTGAAATCAAGTCACTGGCAGCAAAGAGATGACCAGTCTCAACTGACGGCACCCGTTCACGAGCATGACGCGTGCATCAGCCCCACTCAGCTCAACCATTTTGATGGGAACTGAATGACCCAATAACGCGTGCCACCATCAGCGAGACATTTGAGTGAGCATGACAAACTCTCAACTGCCAAGCTGGTAATGTCAAACAAGTTGTAACCTAATAAAAATGCTCCATAGTACTTCACATTCACAAAACTTGAAAAACAAAGTGCTTTTACATTTTACAATGCTATTGTTTCCAAATACAAAAGGTAATAAATTATCATAAGCTCTATTGAAACAAACAAATAAAATAAAATAAAAAATATTTCGAAAACAACAATACAAAAAGGGGAATAGTATCTCTTCCAATATTTATATATATTTAATATATTCAAAAAAAATAATAATTTGAAGGTAAAAGTGGCTGTGGCAGCGGAGCAGGACCGGCCAAGCAGAGGACAACAGACCTGCCGACTGGTTCTTACACCTAGGGACAATGAAAATCTAAGAAACCACTGTCAGCACAAAGGCACAAAAAACGATGAAGACAGCTCTATACGTAACGGTATAAGGAAAATTCGGTTCATCACAAAGGTATCGTAAACAGAAATAGATTCACTGTAGTTTTATAAACACTACGCAGAGAGATATATTTTAAGTAGGGATTTCAACAAATCAAAAATAAAAACATAACTTCTGACTGTCATGAGATATATTTTAAGACTGTCCCATTTTTCTTAGGAAAACAAAAAAATCTTTTTTTTTTAATTTAAATCAAACTTGATTAAAAATAAAAAAAAAATCGAAAGAGTGTAGGACATAGAGGAATTAATTATGCATAACTGTAAAAACAGTACAAACAAGCGTTTACAATATTGCAGCCCACTGCATTATCTACATTAATAAATATAAATTAACATGAATACATCAACGTCGACGGCAGTAGTGGCAGCCCTGCCGCTGATATAAAAAGTGGACCAATCACAGCTGAGCACGAAATTACGCATTTAATTTTATTTGTCTGATGGTCTGATACAATATTTTAAGTCTGAATAATGTAAGTACAATATTGTTTAATGGACAAAGGACCTTCTGCTTCACGGATTAAGGGAAATATAATAGAATTGTAAATTATTTATTAATGTTACGGTTTATAACACAAAGGAAATTATTATTACTGGTATAAGTAACGTAATGTTGCACAGAGAAAAAAATAAATTTGTATTTTTTTTTTATTGATATGAACCAGTGCTTGACTGCGATCCGACCTGATGGTAAGCAATAATGCAATCGTAGATGGTGAGGCGCACTAGTTTAGTAAGAGCCTATTTACTCTAGCCTCGAAGACACCAAAATAATAATCGAACGGAAAGATCGCAGCAGGCAAGATTTCTCCCGCTCTGAGTGGAGCGAGTGGGCGTGTCAGACTTTTACCGACTAAAACCCACGTATGTTCCTTCTGTGGACGGCGCGTATTGTTCCACGCGCGCCTCAGGATGATGTCAGCAATCGTAGGGGCCCAGCAGGGTCGAAGCCTACTGGGGCTATGGGTAGTGTGAAAACGAAACCCGGGGCCCTAGGACGAAGGCAACGAAGGAACAGGAGTGGGTTTTTAATCAGTAAAAGTCTGACACTATCTCTCGCTCCGCCCAAGAGCGAGATTTGTCATTAGATGATTTTCCCACCTTAAAAAAAAAAAAACGTATGTTCCTTCTATCACAGATGTCTTTCATGAGCAATTACAAAACGTCAGAAGTTAATGTACAAAGAAAAACTCCTGGTGATTTTTTCATCCCTAGATTCCTACATATTATACTTCTCAAGATATACCAATAGGGCGGTACTTCTTGATACGGCTCGCACTGTAAGGAGGTTCCTGTCTCTGGAGCCCTAACCACCGGTAGCTTGGACCATCACCGGTACCCTGCTCCCGACACCGACGGACTACTATTTTTTTATATTTTTAAATGTTCTTTTTTTAAGGAATTTAAAAAGTGACAATTGTATGGAAATAAAGAAACATAATAAATAAATTTAAAAAAGTCCAAGAAAAACCATAACCAAAAATTTCCCATGTGAAAGTGATTGAAACAAAAATAGACATCCCAGTCATTAGCAGTTTTAAGTCCGTATACATCATCAATATTGCATACCGATTAAGACTCATTGTTTCCACGGTAGAACTCATATTACAAAATAATGCGAGTTTTCTTAGATTTCATACAAAAATGGTTATAAATACGGCGATATTACAGAAAATACAAAACACAAAGAAACCAATAAATACCTAATTTCGAAAAAAGAATAACGTACCTTTAATAAAAAGTTTAGATGAACTTATAATTCTAAGTCAATCCAAAGATACTTCAAAGCAACCCGTTTTAAAAAACGGCAATATTTCATAGGTAAAAGACCTATTATATACCCTCCTCTAGAGAGGAGGCCTGAGTCCCAGCAGTGGGAATATTATAAGGCATTATGCTAGGCTATGCTTTGCTATGCTTCTCAAGTAAAAAGCTCAGTACTAAGAATTGCTGGTAATACATTCTCAATGTTAAAGATGACGTCACTAGCATTTATTACTCACAGTACAATATTTATTACCTTTAATTTTACATTGGATGACGCGACGAGTAAAATTCGCTAACTGAAATCGAACCGACAACCTTGCTTGTTCAATGCTCCTTGTTACTCAGAAAAGCATGCATTGTTTATCTGTTAAAGATGACGTGTATGTGGATGTAAGATTCTGTGAGTATAATGTACTAATTCCTGCATTTTTGTGTGCATTACATTGCAAGTCTCTCCCGCTTTAAGTTGAGAGAGAAGGCGTGTCAAACTTTTGAAGGAAAGAAAGAAAGAAAAACATTTATTCGTGACTCGCACAGATAAACAAAAAAAAAACCTAATCTATAAATAACTTAAAATAAAAAGTTCAATATTCCAATGATAAAACATTAAATGTAAATAATGTAACCAAAACGTAACGAACTGGTCAAAAATTTCCATTCAAGCAACCATTCAATCACTATTTTTTTCTTTCTCGATAGCAAAACTACGCCTAATAGTAAGTACAAAGACTACAAAAGTCTAAACATCCGTGTTTTGTATTACCTCGACTAATATTATGCTTAGTATGGAGAAAAAGTTGAATAAAACGTCATGTCGTAAACTACAATCGCAACCTTTGTTGCGCTGAAATTCCTTCATTTTTCAACAAAGAATTTCATGAAAAACGCACGACTGAAAACGTGCTATTCAATCCTTATCTAGAACGACATTTTCACATTCCTTTTACTTTGAAAAAACCAACGTGAGCAGCCCCGTGAAAAAAAATGTTAACGTTCTAAATTTGAAATGCGTTTGACGTTTCGCGGTGGCCAGTTTTTACTGGACGTTTGTAAAAATGTTGATTAGAATGGTTAAACTAGCGATTATGTTTACAGAAAACAGTTTCAGCACATAACTCGCATGACCGGCAATGTGCTTTTCTGCACATGAGTGATCACGGTGTGTTGAATTGCAAAATCTATAGGTACTAATTTATTAAGAGAAAAATTTATATTTTTATATGTAATGAGTAATTTCAAAAAGTACCTACTAGACCAATGTTTTGGAAGAAACACCCGGGTCTCACTATTGCGTGGACCGCCCGGAGGACACGGTGGAGGTGTGCCCCGCTTGGGAAGAGCAACGCCATGTCCTTGTGGGGGCGATCGGCGGCGGTGATCTCTCGTGCCGGGCCTTGGTACAGGCCATGGTCCGAAGCGAGGATGAGTGGCAGGCGGTCGCCTCCTTCTGCGAAGCAGTAATGCTAGCAAAGGAGGCGGCCGATCGCGTGAGCCAACGGTCCTCACGCCCCAACCGCCGCCGAGATTCTGATCCCGATTTCCGGCCACCGTAGGCGTGGGCTTGCGGACGGTGAGCAATAGGTAGTTCGCCGTCCGACCGTCCGGTAACCGTCTGGACCGAGCCCAAGTCGTCGACGGCGCGTACTGTTTCACGCGCACCTCAAAGACATGTTAGCAACTGTAGGGGCCTAGCAGGGTCGAAGCCTACTGGGGCCAAGGGTCTGATTCTGAAAGGAAGACTCGGCCCTGGTACGAAAGGCAACGAAGGAACAGGAGTGGGTTTTTAGTCAGTAAAAGTCTGACACTATCACCCGCTCGCCCAGAGCGGGGGATGTCATAAGATGATTTTTCCACCGAAAAAAAAAAGACCAATGTTTTAAATCCTTTCACCAGAAGAATGACACATTTTTTTTAATAATATAAACTAGTGGTTGTCTGCGATCGCACCCGATGGTAGGTGTGTTGCAATTACTAAGTGACATACGTTACATAAACCGTTACCGGCCCACGCTGAAAACCAGCGCCGTAGACTCATCGCATTTTGCGTGTGGTCACGGCATTATGCTGAGCGTTCGGCCGTTTTGCGCGGATGTGGCGCATATTTCTCTCACTTAATATACTTTTAAATCCGCCAAATAAAATGTTTTTCTTTCTTTCTTTTTCTTTACATAGGCAAATTGTTCTAAGGGAACATAATAGCGGGATAAAAAGTATTCTACTTGTATGCGCTATTCCACTACGTGGTTTACCAGTTTGGAGGTCACGGAACAGAGTGTAAAGTCCCGCAAGCCTCCGTTGAAAAGGGAGGATCCTCCGACCAGACAGGTGTTATGTCTGGTGGGCAACTGCCCGATAGATGATTTCAGACTTTTTTATATGTTCAAATCGCGCAAACAACTACAGTTGCGCGATGCAGGATTAGTTCTTATGTGGCAATAGATGTCGCTACACCAGTACGTCAAGTTTCATCGAAAACTGTTCAGCCGTTTGAAAGTGAAAAAGTAACAAACATACATTTTAATTTACTTAAGATTTTTTATCTAGTTTTTTAATGAATTATTAGCTGATAGCAAGTAACAAGTAGCCAAACAAAAAGCGTTAATTAACATTAATGTTCTTTTTTCTTGAGGTGTGTTTATGTTCATTATCAAGAAACTTCTCTCGCTATCGGTGTAGCGGGAGGGCGTGTCGGACTTCTACTGATAAAAACCATCTGTGTTCCTCAAGATACGATCCAGGGCCTGGGCTGAATGAATTACGTCATGTTAATTGACTGACTGACAATTTGACTTTACTGCAATTAATTTTAGCGATACCAGGACTTCAAAAGTTTTTTTGTTATATTGGTGGTATCTGGCAAGCAGATATAACCCGCCAAAGACTATAAATTGAGTGATATCCTTGCAACGTAAAGTGGGAACATTATAAGGCTGATTAGCCGTATGTGTTCTCACTGCTGGGACTCAGGCTTCTTCTCTAGGAGAAGGAATGGGCCGTAATCCAAGACGGGGGCCCAGTGGTTGGTGGATGTATGCATATGTTTTCGAAGTTTTGGTTCTAGGACATACCGATTTCCGCATGGTATTTTCCTTCACCGTTTCTGAAAGAGCAGTGGTGATGAAATAAATTACAAGAAGTAACTAAAGCATCTGTCTGGGTTCGAACTCACGACCTAGGTACTTACAAGTCGGAGCCGTTACCATTGGGCCCCAATTGAAATCAAAAACCCAGTATTTCCAAAGTAAGCACGCCTTTGTTGAAACATCTGATGATTAACATCTCCCTTTATAACAAAAATAGTCGTAAGATTTTCCTTCACACACATTAGCAAACATTTTATTTATGCACAGTTTCAATGTGTGAGTGTGTCGACCACTTTAACTTGAGACCCCCTCCCTCTAGTGTCTTGAAAATTTGAAGGGATGAAACCATTTCAATGGAACTGCAAAGCTCTTTGTAAAGTGGTGGACGGTTTAGGTTGCAATATTTGATGTGTAGGGCCTAAAGGGTGTGCTTGATTTACGCGGTTGGATGTCTGCGAATTCGGTTGTATTTTTGTAACAAAAAGTTCAATATTGATGTAATAATTCTATGTAAGTCAGAATTTAAAGATTTTAAAATGCGATATTTTTATTTAGTGGAAAGTTGCCGACAAATAAACATATTTATTAAGTGAACAATATGTTTAGAACAATGGGTATTATTATACAATAACACGTAATGTAATATTGTTGTGTAAGAATCGCTAGTTACTCATAATGTTTTTGTAGTAACAGAATTTAAAACATTTTTAAATCATCACTAAAATTACACAGTTTGTTACCAAAATATAAACGTCATCGTAATTTTCGATTCATAATATATTATTATATCAAAATTATCCTTAAAGTTACCATTATTAAAAAAACCCTTGTTCCTTTGTATGTACTGTGTAATTTTAAGCACTGCTGTACTATAGCTTAAATAATAATTTATGTTTAAAAGCTTGTTTTCTATGTCAGATATGAATGGGGGAAATGTAGGGAAAAGTTTTTGACATTAATTGCAGCGGAGAATTTTTTTAGGTGGGTATTCATCCAATGACTTCTCTCACTCTAGTGTGCAGTGAGAGGGCGTATGAGACTTTTACCGACTAAAACTCACTCCTATGTTCCTTCTTTGTCTGGCGTTCCAGGTCTCCGGGGTTCCCTTTCGGACAATCCATGATCGTCGCGGAGATGGTATAACAATTTGAATAAGTATAAATGTTTTCTTTATGTACGAGAGTTGGCCGCTCCATAAATGCAGTAAATTTTTTAAATTAAACACAAAATCTCAAACATAAACTACAAAAATATTCCACCCGAACCAAACAAAAAGTGCATTCAACTTTTACGACGCGTAAAACAATCGCAACCCTAACTTTCGCACACGAGCGCACGCACGAGTGTGCGCGCTCGACCTTGAGCCGGCGGGGTCGCTGCCCAGCCGCCAAGGGCGATGCAGCGCGATGTTTATGTAACGCACCATTCTTACACCGTTAGGCTGGTTAGGTTTTAACTGCGTAAGTGAAATTGCCACTCTCTCGCGGTTTCTGGTACTAGTGATAATATAGGTACCGCTTACTCATTTTGTACCTTAATTTTTTTTTTTAAGTGTCTGTATAATTGTTACAGATATTCGTATTTATTTTTATTTACGTTCTTCCAAATTCCTAATCAGAGCAGTGGAGTTCCAGTGGTAACGGCCTCGACTTACGAGTTATAGGCCGCGGGTTCAAACCCAACCAGGCGCATTACTTTGTGTGATTTATTTCATCACCACTCCTCTATAAATGGTGAAGGAAAACATCGTGAGGAAACCGATATGTCCTAGAACCGAAAATTTGCACACTGGGCCCGCGTGGAGGATTATGCCCCATTCGCTCTTCTAAAGAGACCTGAGTCCCAGCAATGGGAAAATACATTATAAGGCTGATTATGTTATATATTACGCTAAATAAATTCTTTACTAATTATATTATACTTACAAATAACTAAAACGAATCAGAAATGCATCGCATCGTGCTGCATTCTGAGCAATCTTCTTATTGGCAGCGACGTGAATGATTATTTTTTTTGCCTAGTGAATTCATTTTAAAAGGAGAAACTGACTGACTGACATATCAACGCACAGCCGAAACTACTGGGACTAGGAGCGCGAAACTTTTGCACAAGGATTTCTTTTATGATGTAGGCGAGCACTAAGTAAAGTAAGTGTAGTAATAATATGTATTAGTTTTTTTTTTTTGTATTAGTTTGTTTTTTTTTTTGTTTTTTGTTCCGTCTATGGGCCTTAGTTGCCTGAAAATAAAGAGTTATTATTATTTCCTTCCTTTATTCTTTGTAAAAACATATAAATTACATTTTTAACTATTTTTTTTTAAACAAAATCATAAAAAAAATCATTTAAAAATACAAAAAATAGTACTCCACCGGTATATCATGAAAGGTATAGTCGATGATTATTCTACATCCAAAAATAATTTAAACTTTTGGAATTTGATTACACATAGTATTATAGACATACAATAAAAACCCCATTTATATAACTAATAAAAATCAATAAAAATGCTTATAAAACCAGTTGTTAGGATAAGGTATTACATCGTTCGCGTAGAGCTCATCGCTAGGCGCATAGTGCTCAGTTCTTTATTTTTAATTACGGCTAGCACCTGGCATCTGGCTGGGTACCGTTACACCGCATAATCTGTGGTAGTACTTCTTATAACACACGATTACTTTACACTAGCTCCTGCCAGCGACTTTAATCGCGAATTAGTAGAAAAGTATCCCAAGGGAACGTAATTCCGGGATGAAAAGTAGATTATGTGACTAAGGCGCGAGTGGCATATTGAAATCCAAACTAAATGAACGTTGCTAAGTTTTAATTCCGAACGCAGTGAGGGATTTACATAATTAACTCCTGAGCACTGTGAGGGCGTTAATCTAGAAGGAATTAATAGGAATTCAAGCCGCCCAAGATAAAGAATGCTATGCTTTATCCCCGTGTTAGATACTCTACTTTTTACACCTTCTGTGAGATAATTAAAAGATAGTATACTGAAAGAAATTATATACTATAGAAACACAAGAATTATTAATAGAAATCATATTAAAACAAAATTCCCTACTATGTGGAACTATAGTTTTAATTTTATATAATGCAGAACGCCCCTGCTTTTACATTTTTTTTTAGAGACACAATAGTAACCACATTTTATTCTTTTTTTTTTGGTTAGGCGGCCAGTTTTATTTTTGAATAAACTCGATTTTTACGTTCCAAATTCAAATTTAATTATTTCGGAACGTTCATACTGCATTATATCACTTAATGACGGAATTACTTGTTTTAGGTGTGGGTTGACTCCGATCAACAATGTTTTTTAGTGATCGAAGGTTATATGAAATATTAAAGGGTATTATCGAGCAGATGGTGTAAAAAGTAATCAATGTGATATTTCAGGAGTTTGAACATGAAGCAATAACAAACATAGACATCATCATCATCATCATCAGTTCAGCCGATACACGTCCACTGCTGGACATAGGCCTCCTCCAAATGTCACCACAATGAACGGTCCTGTGCGGCTCGCATCGGTCCACCTTGTAAGGGGCCTTCCAACACTGCGTCTTCCGTTACGCGGACGCCACTCCAGAACCTTTCATACACAACATACACATACATAACAACTTTTGCCTGTATAGGTAATAATAGTGTGATACAAGAAACCACAGCCGTTTAGTAACCATCCAATAAAACGTCGACGGTCACATAACCTTGGTTGTATTTTACCATCAATCACGATGGAGTAAGTTGTATGATAGTAACTGATGTCAATCAATCAGTGTGATGTCAGCGGTGTCATGACAATCAATTTGACACGCCAATCAGTGGTCTTTGTGTAGAAATGTTATAGGTAGTAAGAAGTTTACTTAACTTTTTTTTTTAAATGTCGATTGAAAATAAATAGATTAGATATTGAGAGGGAACGTAGGGCATTGGCAGTGCGTTGCAGTATGCTGGCGCGCAGGTTTTCAAGGTGCACAGAAAATGTTAAAATTACTCTGTTTAAGACGTCATCATCATCATTACCATTTCAGCCGAAAAACGTCAACGTCACCACAATGAACGGTCCTGTGCGTCTCGCATCCATCGGATTCCCGCAACCCTTAGTCTTCCGGTACATGGTCGCTATTCCAGAACCTTTCGACCCAATAGCCATCCGTTCTGCGAGCAATGTGTCCTGCCCATTGCCACTTAAGTTTTTGCGATTCTTCGTGCTATGTCGATAACCTTGATTCTCCTGCGGATATCCTGATTCCTGATTCGAACACGCAAGGAAACTCCCAGCATAGTCCTTTCCATTGCCCTTTGGGTGACTTGAAGTCTTCTGATGCGGCACATTGTAAGCGACCACGTTTCAGGGCCGTTGGCAAGAAATAAAAGGCTTTTTTTAAGGTCTTTAAACATCGTATCGTCCCCGTACCGTCCCATTTAAACTAGCTCCAGATTGTTATGCTACTCGCCCACCTGCCCTGTATTGTGCAGTACAGACCACTTTTTGTGCCCCTGTTAAATGGTCCTCAATTATCCAGACTAGTACTTATGTTCTTTAGGCCCTAGAAACCTAGAATCGATGGGAGATTGTTTTTTTTTTTCTTAGTAGAATGTTTGTGGTACAATAATTATATTAAAGTGTGTTGGGTTTTGTTTAGTTGATGGGTAATGGAGTTTGATCTGGATGCAGTTAGACCTGGTTTTATAGTTATTATAGGACCAACATTCAATATTTATTTTATATTTTTGTTTTTTAATTTTTTTTTATTTCTCTTCTTTCACAGGTCTGCTGGAAGTAATTTCTTTGGAAATAAGCAGTACCTTTGTACTCTTGTCTACTTTGTATTGTCTTTTTCTGTTTCTGTGTGTACAAAAATAGTAAAATAAATAATAAATAAATAACATTCGTTTTTGATAAATTAATTCATTAATAATAATTTAATAATATTCGACAACTATAACACAACGCCGTCTAGTCTCAAGCTAAGCAGAGCTTGTGTTATGAGTACTAAACAACTGATAAACAAAACAAAACAAAATAAAATATTAAATAATTTTATTTCATGAATGTAACTTGAATATTAAAACAAAAAGAAACAAGTGCGAGTCGGACTCGCGCTCTGAGGGTTCCGTACAAAATTACCAATGAAAACAGTTTAATTCCCTGAGTTGAGTTACGAAGATTTTTACGAATTGCAAAAAAAGTTTTTTTTTTGTGACGTAACTACTAATTCACAGTTTTCAGATTTATTTCTATACTTGTGGTATGAGACCTTGCTACATGCCAAATTACAAGATTCTAGGTCAAATGAAAATATCGTATGAATTTTGATTCCCTTGAGATTATCGAAATATATGTTTTTTACGACATAAACGCCCGTATCTTTTTTTTAGTTAACGCAGAACTTTGATTTTTTCACAGCTTCAAGGGATCGCAGACCTGAGTATATGATTTTAATTTCAACTCGATACCTCCACGCGTTTCCGAGTTAAGAGTCTTGAAAGACAGCCAGACATACGGACAACAAAGTGATCCTATAAGGGTTCCTTTTTTTTTCCTTTTGAATTACAAAACCCTAAAAAACCATTTTTTATTTTGCCCGTAGAGTCGTAGATTTCAGAAAGTGAACTATCTTTGGAACTAACTGTTAACCGGTAAAGCATAGAATTTTAAGAGACTAAGGGCGGAATTCACCAATAAAACTAATCGCGTTTTAACGTTTGGCTCGCATAATCGCGTTTAGCCGCTGTCACTAGTGTCACTTGTAAAATACAACAAAAGAAAAATACAGACAAGTGGCACTAGTGACAGCGGCTAAACGCGATTATGCGAGCCAAACGTTAAAACGCGATTAGTTTTATTGGTGAATTCCGCCCTAAATAAACGAACATGTAACTTGTATAAAACATTGCATACTACAAAAAACAACCCCATTATAACATAGCTCCTTACCCACAATTACGAAACACCAGGTGGTAATATTTTTATGTCACTAGGATTACAGGGTAACGGTTATGGTCCAGGTGGTTATAGAGTGAATCCTGCGCATCTTGTGAGCTAGAACTAAACTAGTTTAGCGGCAAGAAATGTGGTTAAGTTGGAATAGGACGCGTATAGTTATTAGTGATGTGGTTCTTATTTATATTGTTAAATATTTTATTTCTAGGTAATTTATAGGGTTCCGTAAATCAAAAGAAAAAAAAACGGAACCCTTATAGGATCACTTTGTTGTCCGTCTGTCTGTCAAGACCCTTTATCTCAAGAATGCGTGGAGGTATCGAGTTGAAATTAAAACCATATACTCAGGGCTGCGGTGCCTTGAAGCTGTAAAAACATCAAATTTCTAAAAGACCGAAAAAATCGATACGGCCGTTTTTATTGCAAAAAAAAAGTATATTTCGACACTCTCAAGGGAATCAAAATTCATAGGGTACTTCCCGTTATTCTAGAATCCTGAAATTTGGCATGAAGCCAGGTCTCATAGCATAAGTATAGGAAAAAATCTGAAAACTGTGAATTTGTAGTTACCTACGTCACTTGAGTCTCACAGATTTTTACGATTCGTAAAAATCTGTGAAACTCGATTCGGAAATTGAACTGTTTTCATAGGTAAGTATGTACGGAACCCTCAGTGCGCGAGTCTGACTCGCACTCGCCCAGTTTTTTTTTTCGATGACTTCTCCCACTCTAGACTCGAGTAAAAGGGCGTGTGAGACTTACTAACTAAAACCACACCTGTATCCTTCAGTTGCCTTCTGCGTTCTAGGACTACGGGTTTTCTTTTCGGCCATAGTAGGTGCGAGTGCAACACTACGCGCCGTCGATGTTTTGAGCTCGGTCCAGACGGTTACCGGACGGCGAGCTACCCATTGCTTGTCGTCCCAGGCCTACGGTGGATTGTAGTCAGTGTTGGGGTCCCGACGGCTGGGGCGCGAGGATGTCCGTTCCCTTTGCTAGCATTACTGCTTTGCAGAAGGAGGCGAACGCGGACCTTTTTTTTTATTCCACAACTATCACACAACGCCGTCTAGTCAAAAGTTGACAGAGCTTGTGTTATGAGTACTAGACAACTGATAAACATATTTATATATATTTCTAAATACATCCATATTTTAGGTAAATTACACCCAGACACAACAAATCATCGTGCTCATCACACAAACATTTGTCCTGGGTGGGAATTGAACCCACGACCTCCGGCGTAGCAGTCAGGGCCACTAACCACTAGATGTTGGCTAGTCAAGTACTTATTGTTCTAGGTATAAAAAAAAAAAATCTAATCCTTCAATTCATAAAAACTGACTGTCTAGATTTCCTACGCCAGAGATCGCAAACATTTTACATTTTCCGCCGTAGTATAAAATAAATGTAAATTTAATTCAAATGATAAGAATACTCGAACGTATATGTATGTATATGTATGAAGTGCCTCACATTCACCCATAATTGGATACTATACCATACACCGCGGCACGTGGCAGCTATTCCCCATGCATTTATTCCTTTATGAATCCATTTTACATTTTATTTGAATCAATTTGTCGAGTGTTGTATGGGAGCGATAGAATTTCTTTTTAGACTGTTTTTCTTTACGAGAAGTTAAATAAATACGATTTATTTCATCATAATCATTATTTCAGCCAAGAAAGGTCCACTGTTCGATGTAGGCCTCCCCCAAATGTCGCCACAACGAACGGTCATGTGCGTCTCGCATCCACCACATTCCCACGACTGTCACCAGGTCGTCGGTCCATCTTGTGGGAGGCCAACGCTGCGTTTTCCGGTGCGCGCTCGCCAGTCTAGAACCTTTCGGCCCCATCGACCAGGTAAGGTGATAATAATGAATAGTAAAGCCAAAACCCCACAAAATCTTCAATTCTATTGTCACTGTTTCAATTATTGATCTTTAACGTAACCATCTATTCTCTTATCCTAAATCTTTTATGGTTACCCACAACTTCAGTATCATAACTGACTTTTACGTAAGACACTGATCAAAACCAGGTTTATGCCGTGTGTTTAAAGAAAGGGGGCAACCATAAACACGTGATCTATAGACAAAATAAACCCATTATACGACATAAGACACGTTAAATATCATTTACAATTCTACACTGCCCGGTCATTTCGTACAATTACCCTGACCATGAATACGGGATTATAATGAGATATTATAATTCGACACACTGGATGAGAGTGTGGAAAGCTGCTGTGGATATCATCCAATGACTTCTCTCGCTTTAGGGCGGAGCAGAAAAGCATGTCAGAATTTAACTGACTAAAACCCACTCTTATTGTAAAATATTTATTTTATTTAACAATGAGGGTGTTCTAAAATGACGTTGACCAGGTGGCAGCACTGAGGCGTCAGGTCCGGACACCTGTCAAAACGCTTATATAAATGACATTAGTTAGACATCAACGTCAACGTCACGTATACGTTTTGAAAGGAAAAGACCTGACGGCTAAGTGGCGCTAACTGGTGGTGAGAATTTTCTTGAACACCCTCATTGCTGCCTAAGTAATTGAAACTCTTTTTAAATATATTTACCCCTCACTAGGATTTACTCCTGTATCGTGGACCAGGTGCGTTCACAAAACATAGGTATTTTTCAGGTTTTAAAAAATAATTCTTCCAAATGTCAAATAAATTTTGAAACTTGAAAAGAGAACACTTTCAAAATTCGAACTTTCCAAGCTATGTATCCGGCGAATCAGTATGTCTCCTTACACTAAAGACACCATCCTGACCCGTGCTTACCCATCACGTTTTGAAACACGCGTCATAAACTCCAGAAACTTTTACTTACGCAAGGAACATTACCTGTTCGAAATTCAAATTGTTATTTCGAAATTTTTCTGTCTGACGTCATCAGACGTCTTTTGTTTTTGACATCATTTTCTAAACTTTGTGAACGGGAATTTGTTGGTCCTGACGTCATTGAACGAACTTTTTCTTTTCGAATTAGTTTAAATGGCAATGTTACAAAATTTCTTTGAAAGGGTGTAGCTTTGTATTATGAAATTGTTAGTGGAAAAGGTCTTGTGAGGGTTAAATTTGGAAAAAGGTGTGTCAATGATTTGTTTACTACACAATCGCAAGTAAAGCCACCAAACATTTATGAATGTTGAAACAATGTTGATGATGTTGATAATGTTTGTTAGCTAGTTTTAAGATTGCCTCATTTCGCGCGAATAAACAGTTTTTCTTTCTTTCTAACTAAGGCGCCTTGCCCACGGCTACTTTTTGTAGTGATGCTGTAGTGCGTTCACATCGATACAGTCGCGATGCTGTAGCGCGTTAGTAGCGCGTTGGCATCTTTTCTATAGCGCTTGCAAATGCGACTAACGCGCATTAGTAGCGATGCTGTCGCGCGCTTACAAAACGCGCGACAGCATCGCTACAAAAGTCGAAGTGGGTGGGGTCTTAGAAACTCCGTTAGTTTAAAGGCTTGTTAGTAGTTGCAAGTTTGACTGTTGAGCATGAGGTCTTGGGTTCATTTTTTTTTTATACAAAATGGGAGCAATTAAGATTCTGGCGCCTTAGGTCAAGAGAAATATTTTATTACTGTCTATAGGCTCATGATTGAAAGTAAAGAAAAGAAAGAAGAAAGAACACACTTTTATTTGGCACCATTATCTCACCTGTTGGAAAGCGACGTGGTGATCGACGATGGAGCACACTAGCCTAGAATTAACGTATTCACTCTTGATTTAAAAATCCCTAGGTGATAGCTATCGGAAACCACAAAATTCAGTAATTCATCTGTCTTTATTTCACCTAGCCTTAACATGGCTAGTTGGACATGGAGAGCAGTGGTGGCCGAGTGGTAACGGCCCGACTTACGATTTGTAGGTCGCGGGTTCAAACACAGCCAGGCGCATTACTTTGGGTAATTTATTTCATCACCACTGCTCTCAAAACGGTGAAGGAAAATATCGTGAGGAAACTGGCATGTCCTAGAACCAAAAATTCGAAGACATGTGACATTCACCAATCCGCACTTGGCCCGCGTGGTGAATTACGGCCCATTTCCGGTGAGATAATGGTCAAGTGCACTTCCTGCCCTAGGTGCGAGAGGGACTATCATACTTTTACTGACTAAAACCTACCTGTGTTCTTTCTGTTGCCTTTTGCAGTAACTTTTTCGAAATCTAACAAATGTGTATTTCCCAGTCACCAAGCCTTTCGTCCAACATAAGTGCCCACGTCGACGGTTTCGCCACAGTTGTCACCAACAGAATAAATCATATCGCGAGTGATTAATCTGGCGTGGGTGCCGCACGTGTAGAATTTAAGCTAGGCAAGATGTTGCTCATGATGTTGGTGTGTAGCGCACACACTAACACCAACTATGAGCAATAAAAGAACCGACATTGTCGTGGTTTTAGTATGTAGATTAGACTAGCTATGTCGTTATTTGTTGAATTAGGCGTGATTGTTAAAGATAGTTTGGTAAATTAGGAATATTGGCTAATTTAGTTAAAAACCGACTGTTAACAAAAATATTATATCTGTACTAGCTTCTGCCAGCGGCTTCGCCCGCGTGAAAATAGGTTTCTCCATACAAACTTTGGACCCCCTTTTCATCCCCTTAGGGGGTGAATTTTGGAAAATCCTCTCTTAGTGCTTGCCTACATTGTAAAAGGAAACCTTGTGCAAAATTTCATGTTTCTAGTCCCAGTAGTTTCGGCTGTGCGTTGATATGTCAGTCAGTCAGTTTCTCCTTTTATATATATATAGATTAAGTATACTACTACCGTCATTATACGCTTGGTGTAGTTATCGCCTGCGTGAAGCTTACTTACAAAACTATGGCCTACTGTCTACGGACGCGTAGCTTCATAGACGCGTATTCGTCATTATACGCTTGGTGTAGGTACGCCTGCGTGACTATCTATACTCACACTATCTTTACAGGGCAACCTAATGCGATGTTATGTAGATAACACCCTCGCCGGTGGCTCGGGCGAATTCCGCTGCAGTCACAATGGCAAATTTTCACCACTCGTGTCAAAATGTACTATTTTTCATGTATATTCCCTATTATCGTCGTTTATTATAAGAATTTATATAATAAGGTATGTAAATGTTCTATCGTGTATTGGGGGCGCACATAACGGTTTTAGTTACGGTGTCTTATCTATCGCAATGAACAGTAAGTTTATGATAAGTAGGCACATTATTGTGTACCTTTGCATAATTACTTTCTAATACTATTTACAGAGCACTGTTGGCCGAGTGCTAACGGCCCCAACTTACGTGTTGTAGGTCGCGGGTTTAAACCCAACCAGGCGCATTACTTTGTGTAATTTATTTTATCACCACTGCTCTCAAAACGGTGAAGGAAAACATCGTGAGGAAATCGGCATGTCCTAGAACCGACGAAATTCGAAGAATCGACGAACCGAGAATTCATATCCACCTTAAGGGCTATTCTCTCTCCTAGAGAGGAGGCCTGAGTCCCAGCAGTAGGAACATTAAAAAGGCTGATTATGCTTTATGCTATGCTTTATAACTATTTACACAATTTCAAACTTTCGCTTTTATAATATTAGTGTTATTTTATTTTTCTACTAAAAATACGAATGATTTCAGTTAGAAATAAACTATTTTGATAAATCATAGATACCAATAACGATGAGCCATCAATCTAATGCATTGATTTTCATATTATTTACGTCATCATCTTTTCAGCGAATTCCGTCGCATTGAGAAACTTTCTCCACTTGTACCTATCAAGATGTACTATTCAAATTGTAAGGTTGTGCACTATTCCAGTTACATGTTGTCTAATATTATTTTTTATATTTTCGTATTTCCTGGAACTTTTTTTTTAATTGATTTAAACTAGTGCTTGACTGCGAATTGCGATTGCAAGTGCTTCATTGAGTGACGGAATTACCGACTGCCAAAAGAGCATTCAGGCGTTATCTCCCTTATTCGCATTGCCTAATCAAATGCCCATCAAAAATTGCGCTGGACGCGCGATGCAAATAGTACTACATTTTGATACAAGTGCAGAAAGTTTGTCATCGCGACCGAGGCGGAATTTGCACGAGCCGTAGGCGAGTGTGTTATGGAGCCGAGGGCTACAGTGATAAATTTGCACGTGTATTAAACGACTTTATTCAATATACTTACAAAGAAATGAATAAACGGGAATTGACAGGCGACTCGTGGGGGTCGAGGCGCGCCCAGCCGGATACGATAAATGTAATAAAATTGTGGCGGGGAGAGCACGCACACTTTTCTGCACTAGTGCGGAAAAAAATCTGTTGCGTCCCTGACAGCGGTGGGATAGGAGCAGGTTTTCGAGTAAGTGTATTGAAAAACACCAACCAACTATACTCAGGTTGACAGACGGTTCGGTAAGGGCCCTCTTAATTACTTAGTAAACTAGGTACCTACTGAAACACGCCAGACGATAGTAAATGTACCAGTTCACAAGCCCTACAGCATTTATCCGCCATATTCATTTCTCTCAACCCAATACGATACCGAATGACATCACACGCGAATGTTATCACCACACAAATAATGCTATAAAAAATTGTGTAAATTGAATCCTTGTTATCGGTCGTTGACCCGTCGATAGCCTAGTTACGGGTACGTTTGCGTAATAAAACTGACCTTATTTTTTTGTTGAGTAATTGAGGGAATGAATGAATGTATTGACTGAGTATACTTGTATTGTATTATGAACCGCAAAGCAACGTAAAGCCGTTGGTACCAATGAAAATCAATAATGATTTTCGTGGAGTATGTAGATTTATAGCGTAAAAAGAAACAGTAAATACTGTGAAAAAATGATTACCAAAAATGACGAAGATACAGCAATTTTAGTGTTCAGAAACGCGCCCGAGAATGAAGCGACTCGCCGTGACATCATCTGTTATGATCGGTCTCCACCGGCGAATGAATACGATCAAGCCGTTCATCGCACGGATTATGACAGATGACGTCATCGTAAACAGTCCAGCGAAAGCGCGCGTTTCCAAGTAGCCGTTCAGAAAAACTTTAATAAATCCACCATTTCTTGACGGATGTGAATGTGAAATGATGTGTGTGAAATTATTACACATGATACGATGTACTTCGTTTAAAAATCGGATTAGCTATTATGTGATTGATCCTCATTGTCATTTCTAGAATATATTTTTTTATTGATCTAAACTAATACTGAACTACGATCTCACTTGATGGTAAGCAGTGATGCAATTGTTGATGGTAAATCGCACTAGTTTATTTAGTGCCTATTCACTCTAGCCTTGAAGACACCTAAATTATAATCGGACGGGATGACCACTGCAGGCAAATTAATCCAGTCTTTCGATGTACGCAGTGTAAACGACGAGGCGAAATATTTAGTTTGGAATGCAGAGGAGTCAACAATGTAAGATCTTGATTGTCAGCCGTTATAGGTAGTGTAGACGCCAGAAAAGGTGACCATCAGTTTATCCAATGAGTATCGTGTAGCACAGAAACTAGGTTGTGGAAGTCTGATAGGCACTCTATGTAAAACGAGGGTCGGGACGCTGGGTCGGGACGCTGGGTCGGGACGCAGGGTCGGGACGCTGGGTCGGGACGCTGGGTCGGGACGCTGGGTCGGGACGCTGGGTCGGGACGCTGGGTCGGGACGCTGGGTCGGGACGCTGGGTCGGGACGCTGGGTCGGGACGCTGGGTCGGGACGCTGGTCACTTCTGTCAACATAGTGCGACGTCAGGTTTGACGAGGACGTACTATTCTTTCCTTGTAGGCTCCCGTTTGACCACAATCTCACAATGATGTGGTCGACGATGGAGCACGCTTGCCTAGAAGTAACCTATTCACTATTGTCTTAAAGACCTCTAGGTTGTAGCTTAAAGCTGTATTACAACAAATGTGGAGGCATTGGAGTGGGAGTGTCAAACTGTCACTGGCTAAAACCCACCGTTTATTTCAGTTGTCGGTTTTTTAGACTTTTTTTTATCGTAAAACATAATAAAAAGTTTCGTAGCAAATACTTTGCGATAAAACTAATAACATAATTCTCACAACCCTACCTCGTTTGTACATACCAAGTGACATACGAAAACAATATCAAAAGGCATTACAAACGTAACAGTTTGCTGAAAACGTGTGGTTGTAATAATAATTGGTTGTTTGGGCCAGACAACAAAGAACTTTAAATCACTCGCCAGACGCTGGGTTATCACCGAATTTTAACTACATATTTTATAATGTTTACGGATTTATTCGTAATGGGATGTACCCATTGTATCCATTTTTTTTTAACCTTTCGAGTACCATAATTAGAGACACAATAGAAAGACAATGTGCGAGCAAACGGCGTTCGCTTGGGGTTTAATGAATTAAACAGAATCATCTAATCACTGCTCACGCTCTGGGTGGACCGAGAGGGAGGTATCAGACTTTTATAAATGATATTTATTTTGCAAATAGGTTTTTTAAAATACTTTTACATGTCAATTTTAAAATCAAATCAAAATTTATTTATTAATTACGGCACTCCAACGAATAGTTCTCCGATACATTTACAAAAAAAAAGTCTTATTAATAAACAATTAACCCAGCGAATTCTTCACTTAAAGGTGCGCACTGCACTTAAGAGTTTGGTGAATTAATAATAATTATATTTTAAATTAATTGTTCTACATTATACAGTCATGCAATAATTAATAAAATGTTACAAGATAAAAAAAAAATACAAGGAAAAAAAAATCAAATCAAATCACTTTTATTTGTTAACACAGGTGTACAGATTTACAGCTCTTATATTTGATGAACAGAGCGCTATGTTATGCCAGGAGGCGTACAAATATGGTGTACATATAGCTCAAACTAAAAAAAAATTTGAGTATTATGCATAACTATGGAATCATATTAGCAAAAAAAGTTTTAATAATTACATAATATTATCTAACACTTAAATTATGTCAGACCTAAATGAGGAATTATTTTTTATAAAATATTAGGCCGTTTTACTGACTAAAGTCCAGTTGGACTGTTCCTCAAATTCTATGGCTTTTATTTCAATATTTATTTACATTCATTCATATTTTTTTTAAATTATATTTTATCAATCATAACATGATATAAAGCATAATCTGCCTTATAATGTTCCCACTGCTGGGACTCAAGCCTCTTCTCTAAGCGAGTGAAAGGGCCGTTTTCCAGCACGCGGGCCCAGTGCGGGTTGATGGATGTCAAATATCTTAGATTTTTTGGTTCTAGAACATCATTTGTTATCTAACCAGTTTATCAAAAATATACAAAAAAGAATATATAACTGTGAAATCAATATCATAATTGGTGAACAAACGAGATATAACAATTTTAAATGGGTATGTATAATTCGGTCTCTCTCATCAAAACGCAGTTTTCGATAGCGGCCGTATGGACGTGATGAACTTTGACGTCAAAGTCCCTTTAACACAATAAAAATTATTGATCGATAAACAATCTTTTTTTTTTTAAATATTCTAATTGCCAGTGGACAAGGGTAGGAAGATAGTGATGATTCTTTATTGAAACTAAAAAATTGTGATGCTTCCCTCCTTTTAACCATTTCCAAAAAAATATATATTTCTAAAACTCACTAGTAAAAATCCAATAACCTACAACAAAAAAATAAAATAAATAACAAAGACAAAAACTACAATAGGAAGACATTTCAGTACAAAAGGCGAAATTACGTGAGTTGAACGACCCTTATCGCCCAGGGACTGTTATCATGCTACGTAGCTACGAATTCGGGGGTCAATGAACGCGTAGGCGTGCTACGAATGTGTTTTACGTAACCCGTAGAATCGTAGCATTGTTGGAGTATATTGGTTTTAATGTTATGTTTCATTATGGGAATGGATAATATAGAAACTTGTGTCCCTAGTGTCTGATTTAGAGCATTTCTGGCCCATTACTAATGACCCCACGTCATGAGTTCAAACCCAGCACTTTACTTTGGGTGATTTATTAACCACTGCTCTCAAAATGGTGAAGGAAAACATCGTGAGGTAACCTAAGAGTTCGGAAATTACCATTCCTTTTGTTAGATTTTTTTTTAAGGATGGAAATTCATCCAATGTCTTCAACTCATTGGGCATTAAAAAAATTCATCCACATCAATGTGTAGTGCCCAGAAAGCTATCAGCATTAACATGTTGGATAGCACTGCTGATTAATTTAACGAAAAAAAGCCTAGCCCTCTAGTCACGCGAAGAGTCGACCAGCTTTTTGCTGATATTATGCCGGACTACTCGCACGGGCTGGTCGCACCGTCATGGTGTCACAGTGGAATATAGCCCTTAGTGTTTCAACGCCAAACGGTACAAACATACAACTTCCGATATAATAATGATTATATTTTTATACCTGCTAATCAAGTTTCTACCTAAATTCAGGTTTACGTAAATAAGGGCATTCACATTAAATTCAAAATAATTTGTTACTGTAACCTAACATTATGTAATTATCTACTATTACAAATCATGACAATCAGAAAACAATTATTTTCTAATTATCATGTACTTTTTAGGGTACCGTACCTCGAAAGGAAAAAAACGGAACCCTTTTATGATCACTTTGTTGTCCTTCCATCTATCTGTATGTCTGTCTTTCTGTCAAGACCCTTAATCTCGGGAACGCGTAGAGGTATCGAGTTGAAATTAAAACCATAAACTCAAGTTTGCAGTCGCTTGTAAAATGTTAGCATAGAATCACTTGAATAAATCTCTATCAATAAGATAGAAGCTCTTACACTATGATTTTTACAGGGCAGTAAAATTCTCAACAGCATTTCATATGCAAACTGTTATAAGCAAGGTAAATAAACCTAGACTAGCTAGGCCTAGTTAGGCTAGGTCCAGAGATTGTGCGAAAGCGTTACCGTGGCCCTAGACGCAAAGGGCAAGTGAAGGAACACATATGGGTTTTACTCAATAAAAGTCTAATCAAATAAAAGTTATTATTTTATTGATTTTCCAACCTAAGAAAAAAGTTAAACATACACACACACATACATATATTATATCAATATACAGTTAAAAGCTCGCCCGAAGAAACGCCAAACTAAAGTGGCAGTGGGCAGGGCACTTTGCTCGTAAACCGGATGGTCGATGGGGCCGAAAGGTTCTAGAGTGGCGACCGCGCACCGGAAAACGCAGCGTTGGAAGGCCTCCCAAAAGGTGGACCGACGACCTGGTGGAGGCCGCGGGAGTGGGGTGGATGCGAGACGCATAGGATCGGTCGTTGTGGCGATGCACGCTTGGGGGAGACCTATGTCCAACAGTGGACGTCGTTTGGCGAAAATGATGATGATGATGATGACAGTTAAAACAAACGTAGGTACCCAAGATAGTATCAAAATAATTGAAAGCAATGAAAGTTTTGGGATACTTTTGAGCGAGTAGCAAAAGGGCAATGAAACCTATTTGGTTGCGTCGCGCCGAGGTCAATAACTTGCCTCTGAAAGCTGAATTTTATTTCAGACAGGCTGGTGTAAGTAAACGAACTTTCCCTTTCTAGGCCAGGGCTGGATTTGGGGAAGAAATAAGCGTTGAATTTAGTATATACTAGCTGACGTGGTGAACTTCATACCGTCTTAATAACAGTCAATGAATTTGGTATATCTTTCGATATACTTAGGCAACCGATTGCGATTAAAAAGCCTAAATAATATGTCAAATTACACATAATTTTAATGCATAAAAGTTATTTACATCTATTTCGCGCACAACTAAAAACTTCTACAGATTTATTATATGTGTATAGATTTACGGATATTAAACAACTATAATATGCGTGACAAGGTTACTTCAAGATAGGCTTCAGGATTCTTCGAAAGAGAAGTACGCAAAGGGTAAAAGAAGAATAAGGATTTTTGTTTATTGTAAATCATCCAATGACTTCTCCTACTTTTGGGCGGAGTGGGAGGGTGGCTCAAACTTTTACTGACTGATATTCACTACTATTTTCGTTCATTTCTTTCCTTTCTTTCGGGAGCCAACCTATGGTCCCAGTCCTCGTTTGTCTTTTTTCTAAAAAAAAACTCTTATGTACAAAAGGTTTGGGAACACATTAATTGTACGAAGGTACAGTTCTTTAGCTTGATAGCTTTTTGATGTTTATAGGCTTTCGTTTGACCACTATCTAACTGATGGTAAGCGATGATGTACTCGACGATGGAGCACGCTTACCTCGAAATAACATATTCAATATTGACTTAAAGAAACCTTTTTTTTAGGTGGGAAATCGTTCACATCTGATGACATCTCCCGCCCTGGGTAGAGCGGGAGGATGTATAAGACTTTTACTGACTAAATTCCACTCCTATGTTCATTCTTTACCTTCCTTTGGTTCCCTTTCGGACGACCCATGGTCCCAGTAGGCTTCGGCCCTGCTGGGCATATACGGTTTTGTTGACGTCTCTTTGAGGCGCACGACTCGGGCTTGGTCCGGGCGGTGAACCGTACGGCCGGACGGTGAGCTAACCATTGTTCGTCGTCCGCAATTCCATGCCTAAACGCCTAACCATTGTACGCCGGTATCAGGCAACACAGACTCCGGCAAGGAATTCCACTCCTTAGCTGTACGCACAATGAATATATTCCAAAAACGTTTCGTGCGTAGTTGTAATTTTCTTGTTTTTTACTCGCTTCACATTCAAATAGGCCAGTTAGTCAGGCCTGGTCAACACATCCCTAAAGTGGGTCTCTAAAGGTGACTAAAGAACTTACTTACGTCAAAGAGATGACCTCGCGACCACAACCAATTAATTTTATGTCACAATAATATTCGATTCGTGGAAATTGAAGAAAATATACATAAACATTATAAAATGTATTAATTTTTTTTATTAACAAACGTAACAAAACAATTAACAGAATAAAGTGATTTCATTGAAACTAATGTCATGTCAGTGTATCCCCCCATTTTTTTGGATAATTTACACGACAGAACAACATTTACCGGGTCAGCTGGTTAAATATACGAAGAAGTAGTGGAGACTCAGTTGTAACGATCTCGAGTTAAGAGTTGTAGGACGTGGGTTCAAAACCCAGCCAGACTTTATTTTGTGTGATTTATTTCATCACCACTGCTCTCAAAACGGCGTAAGAAAACATTGTGAGGAAACCGATGTATCCTAGAACCAATAATACGAAGTCATGTGGCAATCCAGCCTTCTCCTGGCCTGAGTACCCGCAGTCGAACAACACACGGCTTATTATGCATGTGCTAAATAAATGAATAAAAGCATAACAAAAAAAAATATACCAAACCGACCAGCCTCCCAAATCCAATCCCCACTCAAGGCCCATACAGCATCCTAATCGATCGGTCGTTGACCCCAGCTGTCTGTCCTAAGCAATAATATATAACTTATATAGCATGTTTATGTAAAGGTCCCTGAACTTGAGCATTAGTTGCACTTTATTGTTTTGACCGTGAAACAAGTCAATAGTCGTGGGTTTTAAATGTAAATAGACACTGTTTTTGTAGTTAACTTTAATTATTTTATTTATACATTGAACTGCTTTAAAAATCGGTTGGACAGACTAAACATCTCCAAACTATATGAAACACACGCATCAGCTAAATAGCTGCTAGTGTGCCTTACCAAATATTAATAATAATAATAAAGAGTAGCCAGTCTTTTGGTATTTTACAGGATGTGTTTTGGACAGTGTGCTCAGGAATTACATGACTTGATTCTGCCATCATCTACGGTGGGAGTCCACCATTACGTTGTTGATATCTCTACGATCCGGACTAAGCGTTTCGTTCGCTTTAAGAGCTCGTGGTAGCCTCTGGACAAGAAAAAAAATACATTAATATGCTAAAAATAATAAACAAATAAATCCTTTGATTAATATCAAAACAGTTTTATCAGATTTTGAAATAGATGCAGTGATATGGGCAACTGTGCATGTATCTATATAGGTTTAATATCCTACTTAATGCAAAACATTTGAATTGTTTGTTTTAGTTTTTTTTTTATCAGATTTTGAAAACTGATAAAGTGCTTTGATTGTCTTTATTTTTTCCTTTTTTTGAGGGTGGAAAATCAACAAATAACTGCTCTTGTTCCAGCTTTACGTATTTACTACTTTTCGAGGCTCGGGAAAGGTTACACCACCTATTCTAGAACTCCGTGCTGCTACAAAGTGATTTCTAATGGAAAACCCAATAGCAATGCTTTTCTTAGAGATGGCCGAGTGGCTTCAACTTACGAGTTGCAGGTCACGGGTTCAAACCCAGTCAGGCGCATTAGCATAGCATAGCATAGTCGGCCTTATAACGTTCCCACTGTTGGGACTCAGGCTTCCTCTCTAGGAGAGGGAATGGGCCGTAATCCACCACGTCAGTCATACAGTTCCTCGACATAATATTTTGATATTCTGAAATAAATATCATTAAGATTTTTTTTATATAGGATAGCCTCGGTGAGATAGTGGTCAGAAACCACTATCTCACCTTAACGGTAAGCAATGATGTGGCCGACAATGAAACACGCTTGCCTAGAAGTAACCTATTCACTCTTGACTAAGGGCCTCTAAGTTGTAGCTATCAGAAAACATAGACTCCGGCAGGGAATTCCACTCCTTGGCTGCATAAATGTGTTCCCAAAACGCTTTATACGTATGGCCGGGATGTCTACCATGTACCGGTGGCACAACGCCGTACGTAAGTTAATAAAATAAAAATAATTAGTTGTATATTATATTGATTCCCCATTTGAGAGTCAAGCTAACGCCGGCGGTCGCGCGTGACGTCATCGCGCATTCGTCCGAAAGTCAAGCGACCGCCGGCGTTCACTCTCTCCCACTTCATTGTAGGCCCTATTTTCAACACTTAGAGACTACTTTTGTATGAACAAGTTTGATTACTTACGTTCTTGGATAAATTTCCTATAAATTGAACGCATTATATTTTATAGTCTATACCCTCCTATATTTTTTTTTTCGTTTTTATTTGTAAAAACTCATATTTCCGCCATCATTTTGTTTATGGCGCCCCTGCAGTTTGACAGTTCTTTGTATTTCAACGGGTTAATTTCATAATCTTGAATTTTAAATATCAATCCGCAAAGGCCTAAATAGACCTTGTAAAGTGAGAATGGTGCACCAACAAAGAGCTGAGCCGTGCGATTCCCGGAATAGGATCCCTAACAGGAAAATCCAAAGGAATATTCCTCGCTAATGCACCAGATCAGTTTCTAGATTTACAGACGCGTATACTACTTGACCCGGACCATAACCACAATTCGCAAAGGAATATTTTTTAGATATTTGTTTTTTTTTTAAATGACATAAGTACTGTAGTGCTTGACTGTGATCCCACCTTATCGTAAGCAATCGTTGATGTGAATCGCACTTTTTTTTCGGTGGGACATTCATCTTATGACATCCCTCGCTCTTGGGCGAGAGATAGTGTCAGACTTTTACTGACTATAAACCTCCTATTCCTTCGTTGCCTTTCGTACCAGGGCCAGAGTCTTTCTTTCAGAATTAGACCCTTGGCCCCAGTAGGCTTCGACCCTGCTGGGCCCCTAGTTGCTGACATCTCCTTGAGGCGAATGATGGTGAATTGCACTAGTTTATTAAGAGCCTATTTACTCTAGCCTTGAAGACACTTAAATTATAATCAGGCGGGAAGACTGCGGCTGGCAAATTAATTAGATATTAAAAATATCTACCTAAAAAACGTCAGGAGCTACTGCATGGTTTCAATCGGTGGTTTTCTATGGAGACGAACGGGTAAGAAGTTCCACGGTCCATCATATTCAGCCGAAAGACGTCCATTGTTGGACATAAGCGTCCCCCAAATGTCGCCCCAATGACCGGTCGTGTTCGTCTTGCATCCATTGGATTCCCGCGACCTTTACCATGTAATCGGTCCACCTTTTGGGAGGCCTTCCAACGCTGCCCTGCTTCCATGGTTAATAATTTTTAACCTAAACTGTGTGGTACTGGTACAACCATAGAGACTTAGTAGGGCCGGTGCTCGGTAGGGCCTCGGGAATTATTGAAATAGTTACCATGGTCTTGAAATGCAAACGGCAACTGAAGGATATATAAGGTGGGTTTTAGTCAATATAAGACTGACACGCTTTTTCACTCCCTCCTAGAGCGAGAGAAGTCATTTGTGTAGAGAATGCGTTGAGTTCACCCATGATCACTATGTTTTTTTTATGACGGGAAAAACCATTCAAATACTTCTCGCGCCCTTGGGTGGAGCAGGAGGGCGATTAAAATTTACTCCTGTTCCTTCTTTGCCCAGAGCTTTTTGTTCCAGGGCCCTGGGGTTTATTTTTACTTAACCCAAGGCCCCAGTAGGCTTCGACCCTGCTGGGCCCCTACGATTTGCTGACATATCCTTGAGGCGCGGGTGGAACACTAAGCGCCGTCAATGACTTGGGCTGAGTCTGGACGATTACCGGACGACCGGACGACCGTACGGCGTGCTATCCACCGTCCACAAGCCTAATGCCTACAGTGATAATCACTATGGTAAATTAAGTTTAAAATAAAATAAAAGTTGTTTAGTTTTCTGATATACATATAATTAATTATGTTACAAAGCAGTTTTGCAAATATAACACATATGATATCGTTCCACACGAAGAATAATCCGTGATTGTCGCCTCCCGGTCGCATGAAACTAAATCATTTTGTTTTTATAGCCGACGCAAATATAACGCGTGGTTAGACTTATGAAGAAATTAGACTTGGCGCTTACTTTTCACGGGATGGTGTTAGATTCGGTAAGAGAATGTGTTTTTAACGAGTAAATACAGTTTTTCTATGCTAAATGCCCTGTAAGGACACATGCAAGTAAGTATGGCAGAATGCATGGTAGGCAAAACGTATACATGTGAGCAAGACGTACAATGTGTTCCAAATAAGAATAGGATCGATTGCCATGTTGTGACGTCACGTCATACTGTCAAATCGCAGGAAATTGAGCAAAATTTAAGAACTCAGAGATGACCAAAATTGAAGGACTGGATTCTGATTAAACTTTTTTCGTTCACAGTTCGTAAATAAATTAAATTTTACAAATTTCTTGTTTTGCTCACCATAATAATTTTTCGATTGTTTGAGGGAACGAAGGTCCTCACGCCCTAGCCGACGTAATTCCGACCCCGACTACCAGCCACGGTAGACGCGGGCTTGCGGACGTCGAGCACTGGGTAGCTCGCCGTCCGGCTGTTCGGTAATTAACCGCACCGAGCCCAGTCGTTAACAGCGCGTAGTGATCCTCGCGCTCCTCAAAGAGATGTCAGCAAACCGTAGGGGCCCAGTGGGGCCGATGCCCGCTAGCTAGGACCGCGGAGAATTTCCGAAAGGGCAACCCGTAGTCCTAGTATGCAAAGGGTAATTGAAGGATACAGGTGTGGTTTTAGTCAGTAAAAGTCTGACACGCCCTCGCGCTCCACCCAGATCGCGAGAAGTCATTTGGATGATTTCCCACCTTAAAAAAAAAAAAAAAAAAAAAAAAAAAAAAAAAAAAAACCACATTTGTGATAAATGATATTTATTTTGCAAATAGGTTTTTTAAAAACACTTTTACACGTCAATTTTTTCTTCAGTTTAAACTAGATGAGGCCAGTGTTTCCTAGCTGTCTAACCTGGGAAGAAATACCGAAACAAACTTATATGCTCTCATAGCAAGTACAAAAAAAAATATCTGAATACTATAAACTTGTAGTTACGTCACAAAAAAAGCTTTTTGAGAATCGGAAAATCATCGTAACTCAATTCGGGAATTGAACTGTTTTCATAGGCAAGTTTGTACGGAACCCTCAGTACGCGAGTTCGACTCGCACTTGCTTGTTTTTTTCTATTATGGGTAAGCACGCGTTCGACCACTATCTCACCTGATGGTAAGCGACGATGGAGCACGCTTGCCTAGAAGCAAATATTATGATCTTCCAAACAAAACACGTCAGATGCCCGCCTGCCATATCTATACAAAAATAAGTCTTTAGCAGTTAGATCAACGGCCGTGCGCCCTTGCTCCCGCCGTCTCTTATGCTAAGCCAATGCACAGGGTTCGTGTGCATTACACGCATCACGCATGCCGTGACGTATGGGTTCAGCTGCGAAAAATATGCGTCTGAGTGTGCTTTGAAATTACACAATATAATTACACTAAGACCGTTCCATCATCGGACCACTAGACATAAAGAATTGCGCCACCGGTACATGGTGGAGATCATCATCATCATCATTTCAGCCGAAAGACGTCCACTGCTGGACATAGGCCTCCCCCAAGTGTCGCCACAATGAACGGTCCTGTGCGTCTCGCATCCATCGGACCCCCGCAACCGTTACCAAGTCATCGGTCCACCTTGTAGGAGGCCTTTCAACGCTACGTCTTCCGGCACGTGGTCGCCATTCCAGAACCTTTCGGCCATGGTGGAGAAACCACCCATATATACAAAGTGTTTTGGGAATATATTCATTGTACGTACAGCTAAGGAGTGGAATTCACTGTCAGAGTCTGTGTTTTGTTATAGCTACAATCTAGGGGTCTTTAAGTCAAGAGTGAATAAGTTACTTCTAGGCAAGCGTGCTCCATCTTCGGCCACATCATCATCGCTTATCATCAGGTGAGATAATTCAAACGAGAGCCTGTCCATAATAAATATATAACAAAATCATCATCATAATTTCAGCCGAATGATGTCCACTGCTGGAAAAAGGCCACCCGCAAGTGTCGCCACAACGAACGGTTCTGTGTCTTGCATTCATCGAATTTCCGCGACCCTCACCAGGTCCACGTTTCACCAGGGAGGCCTTGGAATCCTTCGATGTACGTGATATAAATTAATTCTTCCGCTCTGGGTGAAGCGAGAGGGATTGTCAGTGACTTTTACTGACTAAGACCCACCCATGTTCCTCTATTGCCTTTTGAATTCCAGGACCGTGATAATTCTTTTGAACGACGCTGCAACCTTGGCTACATAGGTACCTACTTTTTTTTGAGGTGGGAAATCATCTTATGACTTCTCTCTCTCCCTCTTTAGGGAGGGGTGAGAGGGCGTGTCAGACTTTTACTGACTAAGACTGAATCGCCATAATGATCGGTCCTAACCGGATTCTTGCGGCCCTCACCAGGTCATCGGTCCACATTGTGGGAGGCCTTCCAACGCTGCGTCTTCCGGTACGTGGTTGCCAGAACCTTTCGTCCCCATCGACCATCTGTTCTGTGAGCAATGTGCCCTGCCCACTGCCACTTAAGTTTGGCGATTCTTCGGGCTATGTCTGTAACCTTGTCCTCCTGCGGATATCTTCATTTCTGACGCGATAACGCATGGAAACTCCGAGCATAGCCCTTTCTATTGCCTTTTGAGTGACTTTAAGCCTTTTGATGAGGCCCAATATCAGCGACCTGAGATAATACCAAAGCCATATTCCTGTCGTGCAACAATGGAAACCCACTAATTTTCCTTTATCTGCATTCGTCAGAACATTGATTTTATCTCATTACTGATGCAAGCGAATAATGCGTAATTCTTTTGAGCATTATACATTTTGCGCAGTACCTGGTCTACCATGTTACGTAGTGTGTTCAAGAATACAAAAAGTATGAAATATTTTTACTACTGAATGCATGCCAAAGTGGTGGATTATAGATCCTACAAATTTAGAGTTTTCGGATTTTTTCGTATATCTATACTGTAAGACCTTGCTTTAAACTATATTTCAGGATTCTGGGTCTACGGGACCCTATGAATTTTGATTTCTTTGAGAGTGTTGAAATGTACGTCTTTTGCTGTTAATGGAAAACAGATACGGCCGTTTATGTTAAACGGCCTTTACTCAAAACATTAACTCAGAAGTTTGATATTTTCACAGCTTCAAGGGACCGCAGACTTGAGTATATGGTTTTAATTTCAACTCGATGCCTCTACGCGTTTCTGAGATAAAGGGTCTTTACAAACAGACAGACAGTCAGACGGACGGAAAACAAAGTGATCCTATAAGGGTTCAGATTTTTTTTTCTTTTGAGGTACGGAACCCGAAAAAGTGAACTTTTCGTACAAAGTTATCATTAGGTGATCAAAATTAAAATAGGAGATACAACTTCTTTTTCGGAATTTACTTTGGCTAAAGAATGCTATTTATTTCCATGACCAGTATCCAGAACAGGCTTCCCATTTGTTTCTGGTAAAGTGAAGAGAGTATCACCGTCAGTGGCAGCCGTCAGTGAAATAAGAACATGAGCCATGGGCGCACCGAATTCACTCATAGACGCCCCTGAGCGAAATGAAAGGACTCGTCTGCATTTGGAGAGAGGTGGGCTGGTTGGAATTAAAGCCGCCATGACCCATGTACAGTCAGGGATCAAAAGTGCAGTTGCACTCTGACCAATGCTAAAGTGTCTAAAATGTCTTTGTTGTAGAAGTGTGAAATTGTCGATTTGAACTAATTGTTTGACTATATTAGTGTAGATATATATGTAGATAGTTTATTAATTTGTATATGTATTGTATAGTTGTATAATATTTATGGTTTATTAGTATATCTTTTCTTGTACCTTTTCGCCTTTTCTCTCTCTTTTATTGCACCTACCACTATTTATCTCTGCATCACCCTAAGGTTGACTGGTAGAAAATGCCTAAGGCATTAAGTCCGCCGCTGTACGTTTGTGCATGGAGTATTTAATAAATAAATAAATAAATAAATAAGTGCAATAGTCCACAACTAGTTTATTCAATACTTTAGATCCTATGCTACCAATTAAATCAGTCATGTACCATTGACCCTCTTTTACAAAGAAATTATAGACATTTTAGCATTGGTAAGGTGCAACTGCACTTTTGACCTTTGACTGTACAAAGGTTCACCTTGTATAGAATAGAATTTCTTTGTCTAAGAAAGGTCTTTGAGAGGACAGTCATTCTCGCAAAAAGCTCCACACACCTAATACCTATACTGTGTTATTTAATAGCGTAGGTTAATTTGATGCAAAGATACGATTTTTTTAGGTGGGTAATCATCTGATGAATTTTCCCGCTTTAGGGCGGGGTGGCAGGGCGTGTCAGACTTTTACTGACTAAAACCACGCCTATGTTCCTTCAGTTGCCCTTTGCGTTTCTGAACCATGGAGTCCATGGAGTTTCTTGCACATTCTTCTCCGCGTAGGAATGTGCAATTAGCATCATTTTTTCTGACTGACTGACCTCTTGACATTTCAAAAGTAGTAAATGATTTATCTATATATATAAAAGGAGAAACTGACTGACTGACATATCAACGCAAATCCGAAACTAGTGGAACTAGAAACATGAAATTCTGGACAAGGCTTCCTTTTATGACGTAGGCGAGCATTAAGAGAGGATTTTTCTAAATTCATCCCCTAAGGGGATGAAACGGGGGTCCAAATTTTGTATTATATGTATAAAACGCGGGAAAAGCCGCTGGCAGTAGCTATTTTTAAATAAAATGCTTTGAATCTTTGAAACCTGTGACATCACGAAAAAAAAAATGGCGTCCTATTCACAAAACATTTATCAAAATAAACTTAAAGCATCACCAACAATTCCAATAAAAGTCTAAGAAAAATACTCTCAATAAGTTATCGTTATAAAACCATACTTAAAAAAAACATGTTGGTGGGTGTCATCCATTTTTCTATATTTTCGCAAGAAGCCACTGACTTATAGGTACTTACGGGCTTAGGGTAAGTTTATTGACCTTAGGGCAAAGCCCTGCGAAGTTACGAGGCATCGCTTTCTACGCGAATAATTTGGAAATGGTATTTTTACGACTGTTTTTGAAGGAAATCTTTTTCAATACACTTACTCGAAAACTCACTCTTATGTTTAGGTACCGCTTTTTGGCATACAATTTACCTACTGTTTATCGCACTAGTGCGGAAAATGTATTGTATTTATCGTATCGGATTGGGTGTTTTTTTTTCAAGGTGGGAAAATAATCTAATTACAAATCCCGCTCTTGGGTGGAGCGAGAGATAGTGTCAGACTTTTACTGACTAAAACCCACTCCTGTTCCCTCTTTGCCTTCATCCCGGGGCCCCGGGCTTCGCTTTCACACTACCCGTGGGTCGAATTGGGTGCTAAGCGACCAACACGATTCGAGTGTCTACCCCCGTTTATTTATATCTTCGTAAGTGTATTGAAAAACGTAGTTTGATACACATGGAAAGTCACTGCAGCGTTCGGCTCCATAACACCTTCGTGTGATGAACCTTCTCTACTTGTATCGAAACTATGATTGTTATATATTATTGTTACAGATACCTATTTGATTTTGTAGTCAAAACTCAAGACATATAATGATATAGGTAGATCAACATATGACAAGATTAGCGTTCCACGCGCGCCTCAAAGAAATGTCTTAAAAACCGTAGGGGCTCAGCAAGACGGATGCCCGCTAGAGCCATGGGAAACCTTCGGAAAAGAAAAGTCGTGGTTCTAAAAAGCAAACAAGGCAACTGAAGGAACATAAGTGTGGTTTTCTTCTTATTTTATTCACATAGGTCTAGTATAAGTCAAACATTCAGCGACACACTCTGTCTATCTATACCTACTACATATCGATGGTTGAAAGGCTAATTGATCTAAGCGACATTTTTTCAAAAAAGATTGAAACCTGACTCAAACGATGGAGAAAAATTTGCTGATTCCGAATATGTATATAACTCAATATTGGAAAAAATGTCGTTTAGATCAATTAGCCTTTCAACCGTCGATATAATAAAACTGAAGAAGTTTTTAGTTGTGCGCGCATTACGTAATATGTACGAAATTTATGTAGATAACTTTTTAACTTTAAAATTGTGTGTAACTTGATATATAACTTAGGCTTTGTTTCATCGCAATCGGTTGACTATATCGAAAGATATACTACATTCATTGACTGTTGCCGGGTCAGCTAGACGTAAATATATTTAGACTTTCTCTGTTCATTTTTTAAATGAATAATAAGAATATAAATGTAGATATTTCTCTAACGTAAGCGTAAAATCGTAAACAGCAACTAGTCAAAAATTAATTTAAATACATAATTAAAAAAGTCTAAAAAATCCAGTATTATTACATGATTATTCTTATTCAATGTGTGTGTCAATAACTTATTTTCAATCTAAATATATTCATATTACAAATGTGTTCATTCAATACAAAAGAATTTAAACCGCCGACCTTAGTCAGTCAATACCCTAGACAGCCATTTTGTGAGAAAACAAAAAAAAATAAAGAATCACTTATTACGTTTAAAATTAAACTTTACGACACAGGAAATAGTGTCATCGAACTTATTTGTATGTTAACCTTGGAACACAATAATATAAATCACGTTTTTATTAAATAATTTACTGAATTTGACAATTGAATATGTCAATACTTGCTATAATATTTTATTGATACAATTACCAATATTGGATTACGAGTATATTCGGGGGCAAATTCTATTTTTATTTAGGCAGACGATTGTTAACGAGTTGTGAGCCCTAAAAACAAAGGATTGGGATTACTCCATGTAAAATACTAGTACTCAGTTGCATCCGGCTAAACTGGAAGCCGACCCCAACATAGCAAATCCGATTTTTACTAAGTACATCATTATGTTGGAAGGCCCCCTACAATGTGGAACGATGACCTGGTGAAGGTTGCGGGAATCCGATGGATGTGAGACGCACAGGACCATTAATTGTGGCGACATTTGAAGGAGGCCTATGTCCAGCAGTGGACGTCTATCACCTGAAATGATGATGATGATGATGACATCGTATGTGTAATAATTTACTGAGCATTTAATTTTTTAACATATTTAAAACCCGTCAAGAAATGGTGGCTTTATTAAAGTTTTTCTGAACGGCTACTTGGAAACGCGCGCTCTCGCTGGACTGTTTACGATGACGTCATCTGTCATGATCTGTGTGACGAACGGCTTGATCGTATTAATTTGCTGGTGGAGACCGATCATGACTGATGACGTCACAGCAAGTCGCTTCATTCTCGATTGCGTTTCTGCACTAAAATAGCTGTATCTTCGTCATTTTTGGTCCGATTTAAATAATTTCTTCACAGTATTTACTGTTTTTTTTGACCCTATAAGTTTGCATACTCCACAAAATTGTGGAGTATGCAGACTTATAGGACATACACATGACTGATCCTCATTTTGATACGATAAAAGTTTTGCAAGACTTAAACGTGGCCATGGATTATTTTTAGTTTTAAATCAGCATCCTCTTGGATGATGTTTAACGAACCATTTTCCGCATTACAAGGTCCTAAGGTCATTGATGTCAATTGAAACAGAGAGTTATTAGTTAATTAATACCATACATCAATAAGCTTAATGGGATTGAGAAATATTAATGAAGGAGTCGGTAATTAACTGGACCATTTTGAATTGAACGTCACTCTTCCTCTTGTTATCATTGTTTGCTTCCAATACGTAATGTTTCCTCTAACGAAATTCAGTAGAATTGATAATTATGGGTTAATTCCTGATCCCCACCGCGGATAATTACACATATTAAGGATATTAAATCATCAAAATATTTAAATAATCAGTAAAGTTACTAAGAATTTATTTAATCTGAATTCTGATATTCGTTTGCGAAAACATATCTATATATAATATAATATAATAAATTTATTTATTTCTCATCACAAATGCATGATCTGAATAACATAAATATTTGTGAGAGACTGGTGACCGAAACAGGTAAAGAATACCTGTGTTACGGGTCACCAGAACATACAGGTATACAAATTAGATCAAAAATAAACATTGTGAAATATTGAAAGTTTAAATAATAGGTATATATTATATAAAAGCGAAATACCACTCACTGATTAATTATGAAATTTCAGAAACTATAACATCTACAAACTTAAAATTTGGCAGATAGGTTCCTTATAGGGTGTATACATCCGATAAAAACGGATTCTACGAAACTCCACCCATGAGAGGTTAAAACCGGGGTTGGAAGTTTGTATGGAGAAACCTATTTTTACACGGGCAAAGCCGCTGCCAGAAGCTAGTAAACCATATTTACAAAATCAATCTATCACGAAAAATTAATTAACGTCAATATAAAAGACGCCTTAATATTAAAGATAAATAAAATTACGTTATTGTTCGTTGTATATTTTTATACAAAGTATTTATTAATATATGCGGCAATCCACAGTTACAAAACGTACTTCATGAACACACACACATTTGTGTGTCCACACACACCCCGTATACACTCAACAAGGCACAGGATATTTGGTGTGAATGTCTGTGTCGTGATTAACATAGATCACTGTACATATTTCCCTGAAATCTATACATGTGTGTGTGTGTCTACACTGTAAACGTATAAAATGAACTGTGTAAAGTTTGTTTATAACCAGATTAAAGTATAGATAGAAATATGCCAACAATTTTAAAAGCTTTTAATACTGTAATGAAAGTAGGAATCTATACAAAGATATGTCAGTGTGTGTCCCGACTGCAGTTGAACGGACTGGGCGTCTTTGTTTGTGTGTGTGAGTGCACCCTTCTTGTCTCGGCATCTTTACGTTTGCGGTTCTTACACTAACACATCCACTTTAACTTTGGAGCCGTAAGACTCAAAATCCAGTGTGTTTTATTTTTGGAAGCGAAGTTGTATTTTGGTGAATTTATTTTGAATCACATAGTGGTTATGCAGTGTATGCATGTAGGGTTTGTCGATGTGTGTGTTCACCTTGAAAAGCGCCAGTTCTTTGTGCAATGGGTTATTCGGTTAATGGCACCAAGCAAGTCAATGGCGCGGATGCTTTGTTTGTACCGTCAGCAGATACGTGGAGACAGTATAGACATAATTGTTTTTGTTTTTATTATGATAGTTTGTGTTATTAATAGCTACAAGGCAAGAGTGAATAGGCTCTTAATAAACTAGTCGATTGCATCACTGCTTACCATTAGGTGGGATCAGAGAGAGAGTCAAGCACTGGTTTCATCATCTTCCTGCCCTTATCCCGTATTATTTGAGATCGGCGCAACACGTTTTTTTCTTCCATTTTGTCCTGTCTCCCGTCGTGATATCACTAACTCCTCTTTTCTTTCAAATCACTCTTCACACAATCCATCCATCTTTTCTTTGACCTCCCTCTTCCTCTCCATCCATATGTATAATCATAACTCTTTTAGTAACATGCGTTTCATCCCTCCTCTTTATATTGTTAAAAAAGAAAACAATACCGATTAAAGGGTAAAGACCTCCTGTTATGATCTGAAAAGGAACGAATAGTGATAATCATGACCATTTACAAAATGTTATGGTGGATATCTCATCTACGTTCAAAATATTTTGGGAATATGCCTACGCATATTCCCAAAATATTGGCTCCTCCTTAGCTGTACAGCTAAGGAGTGGAGTTCCCTGCCGGAGTCTGTGTTTCCTGATAGCTACAACCTAAACATCTTTAAGTCAAGAGTGAGTGGGTTACTTGTAGGCAGGCGTGTTTCATTGTCGACCACATCGTCTCTTTCCATCAGGTGCGATAATAGTCAAGCGCGATTCTATAAAAAAAACGTTAACGATTTCAGAACTCTGAAATCGACCCGTCGAGTATAGGAAATCATATCTTCAATAACATTTCCCGCATTGGGTGGAGCAAAAGGGTATTTCAACACCTGTTTTCTTTCAGTTGCCTTTTGCTTTCCAGCAGGGCCGCGGTAACTCTTCCTACAATTCCGTTGCGATTTTAGAATCACTGGTTTTCCTGTAATATTTCTAACCTGTTTCGTTATTGAAAGAAAGACAGAAAGAAAGATAAACCTTTTATTTTGAGACTCGCACAGAAAAAAAGAGAGGGTAAAATAAAATAAAAATGGTAAGTAATCTTCAACCAATACCCAACTAAAAAAATAAACACAACATTTAAAAAGAAAAACGAAAGACTTGTGTGAAGCAAAAAAAGGTTCCGATCTCAGGGTATTTTACACTGAGATCGGAGCCTTTTTTTGCCTCATTTTTGTCTTTAATTTTTCTTACACTAGTTTTGTATAGTTAATAAAATACATAACTTCGTTCAAAGCTCTTCTTTCTTTCTTTTCTTAAAATAGCGAAAACCCCGTGAGGAAACCGGCATGTCCTAGAACCAAAAGGTCGAAGACGTATGATATCCACCAAACGGCACTGGGCTCGTATCGTGTATTACGGCCCATTCCCTTTCCTAGAGACGAGGGCTGAGTCCCAGCAGTGGGAGTATTATAAGACTGATTTTGCTTTAGCCTATAGATCACTTTGCTTTATAAAATACCGTTAAGTTATAGTTCACGTGTAATAATATTTTGCGGTTTTTATAATATGGCTCAACTTTTAAAACAATGAAAACCGCAAGAATTATTATATTTATTAAATAACAAACGGTGTCCGCCAAGCATTATTTACGCAATACCCTTTGGACTTTTTGGGTTTTTCCCGAAAATATTGGTAAAACCCGAACACAATTTTCTGTTTCGATTAGGGAAAAATAAACGGATGTGGTCTACTGTGTTGAACTTGCAACTGTTGCATAGACAAATGAGACTGAAGGATATTTGTCATAACCGAATATATCATAATCTGGTTTACGAAGATTTAGAAGGACTTAAATCATCAACATTTTAGTGGATATCACTTTATCGATGACTAGCTTCTGCCCGAGGCTTCGCTCGCGTGTATGTATGTTTCTCCATACAAACTTTGGACCCCCGCTTCATCCCCTTAGGGAGAGAATTTTAGAAAATCCTTTCTTAGTGTTCACCTACGTCATGAAAGGAAACCTTGTGCAAAATGTCACACTCCTAGTCCTAGCACTTTCGGCGGTGCGTTTATATGTCAGTCAGTCAGGTTCTCCATTTATGTATATAGATAATTTTTTTTTTAATTGACATAAACTAGTGCTTGACTGCGATCCCACCTGATGGTAAGCAGTGATAGAATCGTTGATGGTGGTGGTGGAGGTGCACTAGTTTATTAAGAGCCTATTTTCTCTAGCCTTGAAGACACCTAAATTATAATTGGACGGGAAGACGGCAGCAGGCAAATGGTATTAGTACCAGCGAAACGCTTAGTCCAGACCGTAGAAGTTTTAACAACGTAAGGGTGGATGCTAGCCGCACTTCTGGTTGTCCGATGTTAAAAAGGAGATGGCGGAATGAAGTCATGCAATTCCCGCGCACTCTCCAAAATGCATCCTGTCTTGTTAAATGTATTGTATATGTCGTGGTCAGATCTTAGAATTGATCACTTCATGATATGGCCAACTAAAACTGGCCAGATCGTTTAAACTTTAACGTTTGATGATATCTTAATCTTTGTTTGACCATATCATTGATGTAGGTTTTCTATGACAATTAAAGGTCTAATGAAAGTAGGCCAAACATATCATCAAACTTTAACGTTTCAAACGATCTGCCCCCCTAGCCAAGTTACAACCGTTTCGTTTCGATTGTTTTTTCGTTGATCGCCTCGAGTCGGTCACGCCTCCTATTCCTTTGTTCTGACCACGTGACTGAGCGTTGAGATGACGTCAGAACAAAGGAATCGGAGGCATGGCCTACTCGAGGCTGGCCAGTTTTACTTGGCCATATCATGAAGTGATCAGTTCTAAGATCTGGCCACGACATATATTAAACGCGTGGAGAAATCTAATAGCGTTATGCAGGATAGTTTTATATAAATGTGGCTACAAACCTAAAATTCATGTACATTGCAATTGAGAAACAAAAAAAAAAACACAAAAATAAACAAAATTGCAGCAATATTTCTATGCTACCACTACTCTAGTCTCAAAATACCGGGCGGGCGCACACTGGCGCGTCTGCGTACGCGCACGTTGAGGTAGGACCACATCGCCGACTTGTAACAGCGGATAAGGTGTTAATATAACGCGTCAGGGTTAAGTATGGGTGGTAAGGATATTTTTGGTTATATAAAATGAATGTTAAGCTGGTTTCTTATGTATTGGTGAGGCAATAATTTAGTTATATTGTGGTGTGCATTATCTTTTTTTCTTTATTCACAAAATTATCACACGACGTCGTCTGGTCCCAAGCTAAGCAGAGCATGTGTTATGAGTACTAGACAACTGATAAACATACTTAAATATTTCTAAATACACACATATTATAGATAAATTACACCCAGACACAGAACAAATGATTGTGCTCATCACACATATATTTGTTATGGGTGGGAATCGAACCCACGACCTCAGGCATAGCAGTCAGGGCCACTAACCACTAGATCAACAGGCCAGTCAAAACAACGATCTATATATACATAATTCTTCTGTACGTGTCTTTGTCACCTAACTCCTCCAAAACGGCTTGACTGATTTGGATGTAATTTTGCATGTGTGGCTATCTGAGCGTGTCCCTGGATGGTTTGAGTAGTTAATTAACGAGGTATGATTATTCAAAAATAGAACGTAATTACAATACGATACTTTTCAAATAAAAATAGTAACGTGAGTGACCTTGATATGTCAACTGTCACTTTAACTTGATTAATCATTTATTGTTTTATGGCTTTAAGGTTTTGTGTTTATGGCATCGAATATGACTCTTTTTCTCAGTTGCCAAGGAAGTTTTTTTTTTGTAATCGTAGACTACATTCTACATCATGTAGAAAATGCTGAAAATCGAAAATAATGTCCACAGGACATTATTTTGTTTTTTATTTATTTTTTTATTATTATTTTTATACTAAACTAGTGGATATATTCGAATTATTTTTGGTATGCAGACTGACAGTGATGACATATGGCTCCGAAACGTGGTCGCTTACAATGGGCCTCATCAGAATACTTAAAGTCTAGACGCACAGGACCGTTTATTGTGGCGACACTTGGGGGAGACCTATGTCCAGCAGTGGACGTCTTTCGGCTGAAATGATGATGATGATGCAGTCTGAAAACATAATGAGGTATACGCAGCTTAATTTAATGTCGAATTATGGACACCACCCCGTATATACTTATCTATAGTGTTACAGACTAGCTGACTACCCCTGTATCATTTTAGTCCTTTCGATTCATCCTAAGGTTGTCTGATAGATATCGCTGTCAGCGATTAGACCGCCATTGTACCCATAGATTTAAGTTTATGTATAAGTTATGTTAGTTTTTTATGTACAGTAAAGTTTATTATATACCTAACTGCGATTAGATAACTCGAGACAAAACTGAAAATAGTGAACTAACCACAAGGTAATAGCTTACTTAATTAACTGACCATTCCTTCCACATTTCAAATTAAATCAAATCAGCTAATAACTTTATATATATTATTCCAAGAATATTAAATTTGACTGATATTTTATTAATAATTAGTGTCACCACAAATCAATTATTATTTAATTAGTATTTGTTTTATTATTTTTTTTGTATACCGTAACCGAATTTTAAATATCACCTGCTTGCAATGTCGTCTGTTATAATCTGATTATTTCTGAAGAACTATTGGCTCCTAAAAGACAGGTTTTTCGCCAAGTTTAGGAGGCAGCAGTTCACATTTTAGATTTGCTGTTATGCACAACAAAAGTAATATTTGTAACTGTGTATTTAAATTGTAGTACAAATAAACAAATTATATTATATTAATTAGATATATATTATATGCCTAGTAAAAAAAAAGACATTAAAGAATATAAAAAGAGAAATTATGAGTCATGCTGCAGATATTTTTTTGTCGTCACGGGATTTTTTATATATAAGCAACTTGAAATCGAGAATGATTCTATTAACCTAATTTGCCTTTTTAAAATAACACCTGAATAATCTAAAGTAAACGGCAGATAATAATAAGCATAGCATATAGCATAGCATAATCAGCCTTTTCATGTTCCCACTGCTGGGACTCAGGCCTCCTCTCTAGGAGAGGGAATGGGCCGTACTTCACCACGAGGGCCCAGAGCGGGTTGGTAGATGTCACATGTCTTCGAATTTTTGATTCTAGGACATGCCGGTTTCCTCACAATGTTTTCTTTCAACGTTTTGAGAAGAGTGGTGATGAAATAAATTACACAAAGTAATGCGCCTGGCTGGATTTGAACCCGCGGCTTAGGTATTTACAAGTCGGAGCCGGCAGATAATAATTGAAAAATAATTATTTTTATTTATCGCACTGATTTATCCACCGGTATCGAGAACACGGAGAAAAGAGAGAGGAACCTTTTAACAATACAAAACCGTGTCGAGAAGTACCGCTTTCAGAGTCAAGTACTTGGACCGGCTGCCTAAGCCTTGCACACACAGCCACCTTGCAAGAGCAAGACTAAGAGTCGAGGTTCGTCGCTATTTAACCATCTGACATCAGTATAATCGCGAAGTCCATATCCAAGATTATTTCATTTATAATTATTTTTTTAAAAATCAAATTTCCACTCGCCTATCGTCAACATCGAGCATGGTCTAGAAACTTGTTGCTTCATCTAACGCAATTCAACACAATGTTTGATGAAGAGGCAATGCAAAAAAAATAGATAACGCCTGAAAACTCTGTTAGCACTCGGTAATTTCGTGATTTACTTGAATATTTCACAAAACCGGTTTCAGGAAATACGAGTTTTTTTTTTAACCCTTAAAAGTTTTTCCGAAAAATTGTCGTCATTTAGAATTTCGATTAAAAGTGCAAGGCTTCTATTGATGTACTTTTTTATATTTTTAATCTATGAGTGCATTATGGAGGGCCAAAGTTCACGTAAAATAGTCGATTTTCAGAGGTCTTTACTAGATTAGTTTTACATAAATTTATGTTTTGATTTCTATAGAAGCTTAGATAATATCCACAAGATAGCTGTGTATCCAAAATATCTAGGAAAATATGTTTAATAACATCATAATCACGTAAGAGCGGTTGTATGAAAATGTACCTCGAAAAGGACGTCTTAATTAGCAGTAAGCAGAGCACATTGATCAAAGAACAAATGGTCAATGGGGCTGAAAGGTTCTGGAGTTACGATTGCGTACCAGAACACCCAGCGTTTGAAGGCCACCCACAAGGTACACCGATGATCTGATGAGGGTCGCGGGATGATGCGAGCGAGACGCACAGGACTGATCGTTGTGGCGACACATGGGGGAGACGTATGTCCAACTGTGAACGGCTGAAATGATGATGAAAATGATGAATTATTTTTATTTTATTTCTCTAACAATAAGGAGGAAAACTCGATATTACATGGTTGAACGATCGTCTTTGTCCGGGGTCACTATGTAATATGAGGTTAATGAATTATATTTGCACAAATACTGTAAGATTTATCCTGTTGATCAACTGGATAAATCTTAGACCAGGCACGAAAAATTACCTTCTCTTATTAGCCCAAATTGCCAGAAATATCTTCTGTTTTTTTTTAATCTTCATTTTGAAGCTTTGTCAGTAATGACTATGTCGCTCCATCATAGTCAAATTTTGTATTTTATAAAGGACATTGCTCGTCGTCCATACGTAGCTCGCCTAAGATCCAACAGGTGTATTTACTCTTTGGGTTTTAGATAATATATTATATTCGATTAAACCTATATTAAAACAACGGACACTTTTGAGAATTCTGAAAAAATCAAAACACTTTCGGATTTTGAGGTTATAATTACGTCAATAAAAACATTCGTTACGTAGAAACAACTTGGCATTTATTACTGAATGACATTACTACCTAATGTCAAATGTTGTCATCTGTCAATTCGTCAACTGTCAGTGTCGATAAACAGCGCTTTCAATCGAGTTTTTTGATAAGGCTTATTATGGTTTCGCGACATCATAGCGGACTGTTTGTAACTAAAAAATATTATCGTTTATCAAGTGTTGAGAATACTGACGCTTGTCTGTGTCAAACTCTTATTAAGAGTGCTGTTACAAAGACTTGGCTGTATGAGCTATAACACCTTTGCCTATTAAAAACTTCAAATTGTTAAGACGGAAGCTAAGGACGAAGGTAAATACTTTTTAAAATGTTTTCGAAATCAATAAGTGTCCATTCTATTAAAATATAAGTAATGTATATTATTAAAAGAACTAGTAATTATAATAAATATTTCAAGCGTGTTGGTTCATAGGCTATTTTTTACAATGTCCTTTATATTAAAGTATATTTTGTAATCTTGCCTCGTCTGACGTTGGCTTACCTAATATACTATTGCAAATACCAATTTCAATCATATGATTGCTAAACAAATTTCTCCCAAGGCATTCGCCCCGTTCACATTCTACCAGAATATGATGTACGTCCTCGATTAATCTACATTTTTCGCAATTAGGTGAAGATGAAGATCAAAAAAAGAAAATCATCTATAAAGATCGTAAACTTCCAAATATTTTTCTCACGTAGGTATTCTTTTTAGGGTTCCGTACCCAAACGGTAGGGTAACTGGACCCTATTACTAAGACTCCGCTGTCCGTCTGTCTGTCACCAGGCTGTATCTAATGAACCGTGATAGCTCGACAGCTGAAATTTTCACAGATGATGTATTTCTGTTGCCGCTATAACGGACTAAAATACCTAAAAACGTGATATTTTTAACGTTATTTGCTCGATATTAACATTAGTTATTTAGTGTCTTATGTTATATAGGTTACGGAGCCCTTCTGAGTCGCACCGCAGATCTTATATTATAGACATATAAGCATACAAAAATGAACTTTCCAAAGGGGATATAGTTATCACAGTTAGGTGTCAGAAGCTATTTAATTTTCTCTCAAAAGTAATACATATTTTCATCTCATCATCATCATCATCTACTTATTCAAATAGTTTAAAGATGTTAAACGCAAAGAAAATGCGAAAAATTAAATTTTATTTTTCCACAAAATAATTTAAAGCTACTCATACTTCAGTGAAAAATAAATGCGCAATTTCCCCGAATGTCGGAAACGTGCTTTGATCGGTCGAAATAAAAGTTCACGGTCCTGTTAATGGCTGCTCTTGCGCATGTATTACTGTGAAAATATGACATGTGCCAATTAAAAAGTGTTTTAGTGTACGCCGTCGACCTTGCAAGGGCGTGCACTCTAATCTTTTTGGAGATTTCGGTAATCGAGAGTTGTTTTTGGTTTTAAAATATTTTTTACTCATAGCGAAGACTTTCCATGTAACATATTTAATCCACCGATTTTTTTAAATAGTATAGTGATGTAACGAATGTTATATTTCGAGCATTCACGAATGCGAATGCGAATATTCAAATTCAATATTCGTTAATGCAAACACGAATGTAGAGTTTCAAGCAAAGTGCGCACCAAAAGTCATACAGGCTTGACATTTCTTGTCAGCCAGGTTTAAACTAAACACCAAAGAGTCTTTACAGACTGATTAAACGAAGCTTATCACATTAAGTTCATTCGAAAAGATTTGCTCTGGATTGAGGTTAACATGTTGTTTCACAATTTGTGACATTGCAAATGTAAAATGCAAGTTGCGTAATAGAAAAATGTTAAAGTAAATATAAAATTGTAAAATCACATCAGTTGTATTGTCATTCTATATCCATTCAATCAATATATTATTACTTTTTGGTTGTCAGAATTATTCGGCAAACATTCGCATGTTTCTTGCGAATACGAATGCGAATGTCAAAAAATTGTGAGAATATTCACGTATGCGAATGCGAATATTAGTGACATCACTAAAATAGAACAAATATAAACTAGTACTCGACTGCGATCCTACCTGATGGTAAGCAAAGATGCAATCGTTGATAGCGAGACGCACCAGTTTATTAAGAGCCTATTACTCTAGCCTTGAAGACACTTATGCTATAATTGGTTGGGAAGTCCGCAGAGCAGCAGGCAAATCGTTCCACTCCTTCGATATGTGTGGCAGAAACGCGCACACTCCTAAAATTGAACAAAAGATGGTCATTCATAGCGAAGCCTGGATTACTGGAAAAAATACGGTTTATGTCGGTAACCTTGGTTTTTCTAAGGATATATTTAAATTACTGGTACGAGCAAAAACCGTCTTTTTAGGGTAACGTACCTCAAAAGGAAAAAAATGGAACCCCTTATAGGATCACTTTGTTATCCGTCCTTCTGTCTGTCTGTCTGTCAGTCTGTCTGTCAAGACCCTTTAACTCAGGAACGCGTGGAGGTATCAAGTTGAAATTAAAACCATATACTCAGGTTTGCGGTCCTTTGATGCTGTGAAAAACTCAAATTTCTCAGTTTACGAAAAAAAAACAAATACGACCGTTTATGTCGCAAAAAACTTATATTTTGACACTCTCAAGGAAATCAAAAATCATAGGGTACTTCCCGTTGACTCAGAATCCTAAAATTTAGTATAAAGCAAGGTCTTATACAAGCACAGGAATAAATCTGAAAACTGTAAATTTGTTGTTACGTCACAAGTTTTTTTTTTGCGATTCGGAAAAATTTTCGTAACTCAATTCAGGAATTTAACTCTTTCATAGGTAAGTTTGTACGGAACCCTCAGTGCGCGAGTCACACAACGAGTTACATATCATAGGTAGGATGATAGCTGGACGAAAATATGCATCTTTAAGATGAGAGAAAAGGATAGGTACATTGTATGACTCCGACAGCTGCCACCCTCACCATCCTGTAGCAATTGTAGTGCAGAAGAACCTAACATATATCAGGAAAAAGTGAGGTCAATAACAACAAATAAAGAATTAAGAGTCTAGAGCGTTCTAGACATCATAACAAAACCAAGAAGTTTACCTACTAAACTAAATCTTAAACAAATTATTCAAATATTTTTCAGGACATAACAATAAATATTTGTCTTTATAATCACGAAGGTACTTCGCACTTCAGCTGTAAGCTAACATACTAATTAAATGTATGGAAATAAATGTTGTGTTGTACCTATGAGTAATAGAAAATGTTAATTATAGGTTTTTGTTTACTCAATTTCATATATAAAATTACTAGCACAGTTTTGCTTGCGTGAAAGGCGAAAATTATCTCAAGGGAACATAATTTAATAATAGTTATAATAACCCCATCGCCGTATCTCTACGTTGACGTCGTGGTGGGGCTTGCGCGTTCCAACAAACCCTAGGTCTGTATCGGTAGCGTTTGCTTTGCTGTAACATGCCTAAGGTGAGGCCAGACTAAAAGAGATACAATCCGCAGGGCAGTTTTGTGGCGAACTGTTGGGCATTAACGAACCCACGGACCCGATTTCCTAGGAGAATTCTTGTTCTTCATCTCCGTCTTGCCTTTATTGGCCGGCCGTAGTAAACACTGACGAGGAACTGAGCTCCCACGGTACCTCTGTCTTGCCTTAATGTTTGCTCTTGCGAATCTCCACTCAAGCCAGCCTGGGCACGCCACAATTATGGTGGTAAGTCCCCTCTTTGAGGCGTGGTTGGAAAGACCTCACGGCGTCCTCACCTTCTGCTTGACGCAGGTTCTCACCGAACACGGTAAGTTCGGAAAGTTCCTGCACCGGATTCGTGCGGAAGCGACGCCCGGGTATCGCCACTGTGTGGACCACCCGGAGAACACGGTGGAGCATACGGTGGAGGACCGGGCCTCTGCGAGTTGCTTTCGGTTTCTCGTATGCCTTCCAAAGGTCCAGGACCTCAGGGTTCTGAAATGTACAGACTATCTACTGCCGCGTCATCAAGGAACTCAAGTAGGTATTCTTTTAAGTGTCTACTTACGTATGTGTGTTTGTGTAAAGAAACAAACAAAGATAATAATATGTTTGCAAGCCCATCTGTCCGCAATCCTTGTAATCTTTTATTACGACAGAAAAAGTGGAGCAAGGAGACAAAGCGTTGCTGAAACACTGCTATTGTGGGGCATATGGGAAAATGTCTGGGATATTTTTTTAGCTGTAATCATCTTTGTGTTTTTTAAATTTTTGTGATGGCCGATTTGTTAACTTGGGTTCAAAACCGGGCAAGTTTCAATGTGGCTTTTTTAATTCATTCTCAATTTTTTCAGTTTATCTAGGACATTACTGCCCCTCTAGTCAAGTTACAATCTTTTAGTTCGCGCCGAACGCCTCGAGTAGGCCACGCCTCCGATTACTTTGTTCTGACCACGTGATTGAGCGTTGAGATGACGTCAGAACAAAGGAATCGGAGGCGTGGCTTACTCGAGGCGTTCTGCGCGAACAATACGATTGTAACTTGGCTAGGGGGGCTAACACCCCGTACTTTGGAAAGCGCGCAAAGGTCCCGGTTGTCATTCGTAGATCTTTGACAGTTACAGACGCCAGAAAGTTTGTCCATCAGTCTATCCAAGGAGCATCGCGTTGACCAGTTACTGGGTTGTGGATGTCTAATATGCAGTCAGTAAAATACGGTCGACCCGCTAGTTGGAAAAAGGCTGGAGAGATGATAGTAGATGATAGCTGGTATATGTAGATACAGTTGCACATGTAATGATCCTTACTTTGACCTGCATTGACTGACAGCCGAGCATAATATAGCTGATAATAATAATAATTGATGGAATAATTACATTTCATACAATGTAGAAGCTGATATACTTCCACATTTTATTTATATGCAATATGTAACATAATCGGAGGACTCCGTAATTGATGCAATAAGATATATTTATGTATTATTATAATGGCACGGCCCGGGTTTGTTGCGTTATGTCATAGGTATTCAGCCTCATCCGGACAGACTGGAAACCGACTCCAAGCTTTTAGGCAAAAAGTTATTGAGATGACGATGACTTCCCCCGTTTCAAGTTCGATGCATTTCGCCAGGGTCAAGTTCAGAAGGTTCCGAACTTCAGTTGGGTAGATCTAATTTCGAGAAAGAGGTCAACCGTCGAATCTGACTCGGTTGGGCAGCGTTCGGGAAGCTGCGCGGTATCTTCTCAAGACCACAATGTCTCAAGACGAAAGTCTATGTCCAGTGCGTGTTGCCAGTGATGACATATGGTTCCGAAACGTGGTCGCTTACAACGGGCCTCATCAAAAGGCTCAAAGTCACCCAAAAGGCAATGGAAAGGGCTATGCATGGAGTTTCTTTGCGTGATCGAATCAGAAATGAAGATATCCGCAGGAGAACCAAGGTTGCCGACATAGGACGAAGAATTGCCAAACTTAAATGGCAATGGGCAGGGCACATTGCTTGCAGAAAGGATGGGCGTTGAGGCCGAAAGGTTCTGGAGTGGCGACCGCGTACCCGAAGATGCAGTGTTGGAAGGCCCCCTACAAGGTGGACCGATAGCCTGGTGAAGGTTGCGGGAATCCAATGGATGCGAGACGCACAGGACCGTTCATTGTGGCGACATTTGGGGAGGCCTATGTCCAGCAGTGGACGTCTGTAGGCTGAAATAATGATGATGATGATGATGATGATGTACCTCAAAAGGAAAAAAACGGAACCCTTAAAGGATCACTTTGTTGTCCATCTGTCTCTCAAGACCCTTCTCATACCACCCATCTCGGAAACACGTGAGGTATCGAGTTGAAATCAAAACCATATACTCAGGCTTACAGTTCCTAGAAGTTGTGAAAAATCAAACTTCTGAGTTAACGAAAAAAAAAGATACGGCCATTTATGTCGCAAAAAACGTATATTTCGAAAGTCTAAAGGGACTCAAAATTCATAGGTTAGTTCCCGTTGAACTAGAATCCTGAAATTTGGCATAAAGCAAGATCTCATCGCACAAAAATAGGGAAAATTCTGAAAACTGAAACTTTGTAGTTACTACACAAAAAAAAACTTTTTTGCGAATCGGAAAAATCTTCGTAACTGAATGTGGGAATTGAACTGTTTTCATAAGTTGATCATTTCATAGGTAGATTGTACGGAACCTTAGAGCGTGAGTCCGACTTGCACTTGCCCGGAATTTTATACAGTTTTGTGAAGGGTAGCTCGCCGTCCGGCCGTCGGCGTCCGGTAAGGAGTCGTCGAAGACGCGTATTGTTCCACGTGCTCCTCAAAGAAATGTCAATAAAACCATAGAGGCCCAGTAGGGATAGGACCACATAAAATTTCTGAAAGAGATATTGTGGTCCTGGAACGTAAAGGGCAACTGAAGGACCACAGGTTGATTCCACCATCGCTTTTCTACTATCGGAAAACCCGACGTACGGCGAGTATCCCTTACATTGTTGTTATCTGGACGGTCCGGATTAACCGTTTCGTCTCGTCGTTTATACTGTGTATATCGAAAGACTGGAACAATTCGCCTGCTGTGGTCTTACCGTCTGATCATAATTTAAATAATTTAATTAATTTAGTGAATAGGCTCATAATAAACTATTGTGCTTCACCATTAACGATTGCATCACTGCTTACCATCAGGTAGGATCGCAGTCACTAGTTTATATCAATCTATATATATAAAAATGAATAGCTGTTCGTTAGTCTCGCTAAAACTCAAGAACGGCTGGACCGATTTAGCTAATTTTGGTCTTGAAATATTCGTGATACTTCAGGGAAGGTTTAAACGGGTAAAAGTTTTAAAAAAAAATTCCGAATACAACGCCATCTCTAATGAAAATGTCATTTTAAAATGATTTACGCTGGTTTTGGTAATGCCAGAAAATGGCGTTATCCTTACTATTAGGCGGTACGATGTTTGGCGGCGGGTCAGCTAGTAAAAAAATAAAAAAGGTGGATTTAGTCAGTAAAAGTCTAACACACCTTGTGTTAGACTTTCTCCACCTCAGCGTGGGAGAAGTCATTGAATAATTTCCATAAAAAAAAGAAGCCTAATAGGTATAGGTCGTTCTTATATCAAGCAAGAAGAACATACTACAATCGCAACACAAACTCTATTGAGCTGACTATAGACCACACTCAACAAAGATACGCCAGTGAACGTACTATAAATAATGATTAACGGCGCATCGATATAAGGCATACTATTCACTGACCTTGCTTACAAAACCCTACAAGTACCCAGTAGACTTCCAATAATAATATTATCAACAATGATGCAACCAGTCGCAAAGATAACGTTATTATTTATTGTTATAGTTTTATTTATATTATTGTAACATGAGACGTTGTTTTTTTCTGTAATTTCCGTTACGATAAAGGGTGCTTGCACATTTTGTTTGATAACGTTCATTGTATCTTTGACTGGAGTTTTTGATTTGTCATCGTCAATATGATAATCATTAGGTAGGGTTATTCATGTACTTGCATCGAGATGTTAATATAGATATATTAATATGTATCTTCCCGAGAATCTAATGAAAGTTCCGTGAGCCATAATATTACAAATAATTCATAATAAAAACCTCAGAGATATATCTGTATATGGTCGGTCTGTGGATGGGCGACCATCTTAACATATAGAGACTTCCCACCAAAAAAAAAAACATATTAGGAAAAAGATCAATGAAATTCTATCTGTCACATATTGTCGCACGTAGGCTATTCAACGCGAACTGCATTCCATCGCTCCGCAACAGTCATGTAATAATTTGACGCCCGCAACAAACAAGGTTGTAACATAAACACAGTATTTTTTTTTTAAATGAACCAAAAAGTGATAGTGCTGTGTTTGAATTTTGCTTGGATTGTAATCCGAGATACTGCCTTGTTCGATGCGGTAACGAATTATTGCCTCTAAACTCGTTAATGCAAGCGATTGATATCATCATCATCAACCGATAGACGTCCACTGTCAGACATAAACCTCCCCAATGATCGGTCCTGTGCGTCTTGAATCCATCAGATTCCTCCCACCCTTACTAGGGCATCGGTACACCTTGTAGGAGGCCTTCCAACGCTGCGACTGACATGCTCTACCGCAATGTCACTCGGTCAAACCTATGTATTTTGTCTTGTCGGCAAATAGCTTTCGTCAGAGCCTCAAGAAGACATATCTTTTATCACCTTGTCTTGTAAACAGATTTGTGTTTTGAAAGAGTGAATGTCCTTAAATTCTTGGCAAAATTTCTCATTCGTTTTGACTGACCTTTCCTATGAATGCATAGTGTATAGCTCGTTACAAATATTTGATGGAAATGCCCGGATTGTTATTATTGCTGGGCCTCAAGTCTGCTATTACAGTAGTGTCAGAATGGTCTATCACTGATTTCATAATTGTTGATTTAGACGAATTTGGTAATCTATTAATATAATGGCGTCATTTTGACTTCCCAATGGTCAACCACTGACACTCCTTTGAAAGAAGTGGCATGGAGTGGTAATCTCGTACATATTGACCAATGAATGTCTGACGTATGCGGTAATCTGGTAAAATTTTGACAGTTTCTTTGATCAGTGACCAACCATCAGAACGTCATTGTGCAGTCATTGCTTTTAATAAGCTAGGTATTGTCATTCTACCACAAATCTATTTCGAGACCATTGACCGATCAATGATCGATCATTATGAATTAGCAGATTACGAACTTTTTGCTAATTTTTTCTTCATTTCTTCCTTTCTTCCTTTCTTCCTTTCTTCCCTTCTTCCTTTCTTCCTTTCTTCCTTTCTTCCTTTCTTCCTTTCTTCCCTTCTTCCTTTCTTCCTTTCTTCCTTTCTTCCTTTCTTCCTTTCTTCCTTTCTTCCTTTCATCCTTTCTTCCTTTCTTCCTTCCTTCCTTTCTTCTTTTCTTCCTTTCCTCCTATCTTCCTTCCTTCCTTTCTTCCTTTCTTCCTTTAATCCTTTCTTCCTTTCTTCCTTTCTTCCTTTCTTCCTTTCTTCCTTTCTTCCTTTCTTCCTTTCTTCCTTTCTTCCTTTCTTCCTTTCGTCCTTTCTTCCTTTCTTCCTTCCTTCCTTTCTTCTTTTCTTCCTTTCCTCCTATCTTCCTTCCTTCCTTCCTTTCTTCCTTTCTTTCTTTCTTCCTTTCTTCCTTTCTTCCTTTCTTCCTTTCTTCCTTTCTTCCTTTCTTCCTTTTTTCCTTTCTTCCTTTCTTCCTTTTTTCCTTTTTTCCTTTCTTCCTTTCTTCCTTCCTTCCTTTCTTCCTTTCTTCCTTTCTTCCTTTCTCCCTTTCTTCCTTTCTTCCTTTCTTCCTTTTTTCCTTTCTTCCTTTCTTCCTTCCTTCCTTTCTTCCTTTCTTCCTTTCTTCCTTTCTTCCTTTCTTCCTTTCTTCCTTTCTTTCCTTCTTTGTCTGTCTTTCTTTCTTTTTCTTTCCACTTGTTTGTAAACTCCAGATAATACGTCACAACTCACTATACTCCAAAGTATTTGACCTAATAACTTTATCTTTCAACACCTATTAAAGGTGATAAAAAAAACACACAAGGCTTTGGCCTACGTATTAGGTTATTGTCCAATATACCTGATATGTATTGAGGTGGAAAGACCTAAGAAAATACAAATAAATATGTAGGTCCTTAACTCTTTACCTGATGTAGACAAACACGTGTTTGCGGGCTTATCGACACGTGTTTTTTGAGTACGTGAAAAGTAGACAGTCTATGTCCTTTTATTTTAATGTTTGGCTCCTTATTTTAAAATTAAAAAGGGTCCGTACCATGATGTGTTAAAATGTCAAGCATGCGAACGAGAAAGAGGAATGTAGCTATCCATCTTATACAACCCTATTTTTTACATACCAATATACATTAGTACAAAAAAAATGGATCACTATCCGTACCCGTCACTGAACACATTTATGTTGTCAACAGTAAAAAAAAAAAACGAAATCCCAAAATTGTCCATGAAAATTTGTCATAATTGATAAATTCATAATTGAATCAATCATTCATAACAAATGCTACTAGAAAATACTACGCGCAGTGTTTTTCCGTTGTTTTTCATTTATAATCCTGTACAATATTTCCATAAAATGAGTGACATTTTGGGCTTTAAGCAAACACTAATAACTTTGCTGTTTATGAATATTATTTATTGAGACTTTACTTAAATAATAACAAGACTTTTTCTAATAATAATAATAATAATAATAATTTATTTCAGATTTCTCCATATAAATTGTTAGTAACACGAAAATACTTAAGAGCTAATGTTAGTAAACAAAACAGATGACATAAAACAAAATAGACAATAAAACAGATTTTTGGGAGAATCCGACACCAGAACGCACACAACATGCTATTTCACTGCGTGCAGTCGTATCCAGCGCTCAAGCATCGGAGAATCCCACCGGTCCGTCAATACGCTCAAGATGCTGTTGGAACTAGTTCGCATGCGAGTTAAGGTCGAAGTGCAACGTTTACGCATGATTGTCGCAAAACTATCAACGTTGGCCTCGGCAAACATGCCGGAGGCACTGCAATACCGCGGCAGTCCCATCAGCATCCTGAACGCATTGTTATACTGGACCCGCAGGTCACTGTATGCCCTCTGCAAATAGCCAACCCACAGGCTGCACGTGTAAAAGGATTGACAGTATGCCTTGAAAAGTGTTACCTTTACTTGTGTTGTACTGCGTGCAAACCTGCGAGCCAGCATATTACATCGAACAGACAGCGACCTGCGCTCTCTCTCAATGTCAGTACTGTCCTTTAAATCATCAGTGACCCAATGACCTAAATACTTAAATTTAGTGACCCTTTTTAAAGAGGTACCATTCAAGACTATATCAGGTACATTTTCATAGTGCTTAGTACCTGATTTAAATATCATAAGCTCAGATTTAGTCGAGTTGTATTTTAGGCCATGAGTGTTAGCGTAGGTCTCACAAATCTTTACGAGCTCCCTCAACGCACAGATCGAGGGGCTCCTATAAGCCCTTTCATTATTTGTATTCTAATTAAAAATGAGTGGTGTATAGCTGTATTCCATTTAACAGTTCAGTTTAGGTCGTGAAATGGATCGCGTTACTACTATCTTATTTTTTCTTTTTTTTTTGTATTTTATTTGCATTCATGTTTATGCCTGGATTCAACATAATGTGAATTATTCATGAATTAATGAAATGAAATGCATTTTGTTTTTGTAACTGTTATAAAAAACTTGAGTTTTAGGATGTTTTTAATATCGTGCGGATTTCATCACGCATGCGGGATTGCTCCGCATGCGGAGCTACTGCTCGATATTTCGCCCCATATCCCGCGTGCGTATTCCACGCATTACAATAACCCCACCAACTGTGTTCCCACGTTGTCGTCGTGGTGGGGCTTGCGTGTCTCTGTGATCTTGAGGGCTATGCCGGTAGAGCTACTCATGCCGGAAGGCCTCAAGTGAGAGACCAGACCAAGAGGAACACACTCAGGGCGGAGTCCAGACGGACCGCCACGGAGGGTGCGCTGTCCAAAGGCATCGGCACCAACAGCTGTTGGTGTTTTTGGGCAGTGGTTTTGGAGAGTGGGTTCGCCTCTGGTACATGTCTGCATATCAGACATGACCATGATGGCGAACGTGTTTATTGGGGACCCCACCCCATTGACAAAAAGGCAAAGCTGTGTTCAGCATCACCATGAGCGCGAGTAATAAAAATAATATTACCCCAGGAGGGTACCTGCATGCAGGAGAATCCCTCCCCGAGCAGAGCTCGGGCTGCCCCTCGTATTCTGGGGGGGGCAATTACCGCCTCGGGTCTTCGGACCCCGTACCGTCCTCTGTGGACGCACTGAGCCAGGGTGGCTCACCCGCCGGTAGCGCGGAGTCCCTGGGACCCGCCCCTAGCACATCCGCGGCGCCAGCGGGTACCGATCAGGCCGGCAGGAGCTTCGGCCTTAGGGAGGTGAGCGGAGACGCGTTGTCGGATTCCGATACCGGATCCTCGCTCACCCCGGAGATAAGGGAGGTTGCAGACACCCTTCCCAGGAGGAACCAGTTCCTCCGGAAGCGCCCCATGTCGGGAGTCGGTCAGGGGTCGTCTTCTGATGAGGCTTCGGCCCGTAAAATCTCCACCGCTGGGCGGGGGGCGGGTCGCAAGACAGGAAGGGGTAGGGGGCTCACTGCCCAGGATGCAGCCAGGCGATCCCTGGAAACCGCCAGGGAGGGGCGCCACTCCGGGGCAATCAGCGGTCAGGGCAGTCTCTCGGAGCCTTCTGCAAGCGAGCCAGATGGCATGGAGGAGGCGATGGCCAGATTTACCGAAGTTGTGGTCGCCGCCTTAACAAGCGTGTCTAAAAAAAGGGAGAAGTCAAGGAAGAGGGAGGCTATCTCCCAAGGCAAGGCCTCAATTACGGAGGCACTGGGCACTATCTTGGAGCCCCTCAATAAGAGGATTGGGCGGCTCGAGGCGGACCTGGCTAGTCTCCGAGGAGCTGGCCCCGAGACGACGCCAAATGGAGGTCGCAAACGGTCACAGCCCCAGCCAGAGAGCGAGGTGCTGACCCTGTTGCGGCAGGAGCTAGCTGCCTTCCGGCAGCAGCAGCAGCAGCAGCAGCAGCAGTTCCAGCAGCGAGTGCAGCAGCAGTTCTCCGTTCTGGAGGGCATCGTGCTGCGCCCACCGCTTGCGGCCTCCGGCCAACGGAAGGTGGCGTCATACGCCGCCGCCGCCGCGGTCCCAGCTGCTGCGCCCAAGCCGGGCCAGTCGGGGCAAGCAAAACGCGGGTCTACGGTGGTGTCGGAACCCGCGAGGCCAACCCCGGCCGCTAAGCAACAGCAGAGGAAACCTGCCCCCCCTCCTAAAAAAGGCAAGGCGGCAAAAGCTCCTGCTATGGCGGTGAGCCGGCCTCCTTCGCTATCCCAGCCTGTAGATTCTCCGGCCGACGCCGAATGGCAAGTGGTCGGAGAGAAGAAAAGGGCGGGCAAGGCGGCTAGAGCGGCCAAGAAGCGCGAAAGGCGGCAGCAGCGCAAGAAGAGGGCCCTCGCTGCTAGACTTCGCGCCCCGACATCCGCAGCTGTAGTGATCACATTACAGCCAGGTGCGGAAAAGAAGGGCGCGACCTACAACGAGGTGATGACCAAGGCGAAGCGGGCGGTGGACCTCACCGAGTTAGGCATCGCCGGGGGCCTACGAATGAGGACCACTGCAACCGGAGGCCGCATGCTGGAAATCCCTGGTGCGGACAGCGGCCCCACCGCGGACGCTCTGGCGGAAAGGATACGAGCGTCCCTAGACGCGGAGGTGGCCCGAGTATCCAGGCCCACGAAATGCATCGATATGCGTATTATGGGCCTGGACGACTCCGTGACGGAGGACGAGGTGGTGGCAGCAGTCGTCAGGACGGGAAAGTGTCCTGGCGACCAGGTGCGGGCAGGCACTATCCGTGCCGACAACACGGGCATGCGAACCGTCACGGTGACCTGCCCCGTGTCGGCGGCCAAGGCCATAACTGGGGAGGGCCGAAGGCTCTTGGTGGGCTGGGTTTCAGCGCAGGTGAAGCTGCTGGAGCCCAAACCTCTGAGGTGCTTCCGTTGCCAAGTGGGCCACCATGCAGGGGTCCACTGCACCTCGGAGGTGGACAGAAGCGATCACTGCTTCCAGTGCGGTCGGACTGGCCACAAGGCCGTAGCCTGTAACGCTGCACCTCACTGTTACGTGTGTGCAGCGGCTGGCAAGCCCGCCGACCACCGGGCTGGGAGCAGGAACTGCGTTCCCCCAACCAAAGTCAGGGGTAAGGGCAAGAGGCCCTCCCCCACCACCGCCGTCACCACCGCAGCCACCGCTGCGGCCACCGCCGCAACTGCCGCGGCAGGGCCCTCACAGGGGGCTCGGGAGGAGACTGTAATGGACTGCCTATAATTGCTCCATTACGGCTCCTCCAGGCGAATATCAACCACTGCGCCCCCGCTCAGGATCTGTTGCTCCAGAGCATGGCGCAGTGGTCGATTAACATCGCCGTGGTCACCGAGCCGTACTACGTCCCACCCAGGGCTGGCTGGGTGCAGGATCTGAACGGCTCGGTGACATTAATCTCGTCAGCCGCCGCCGGAACCCCGTCCCTAGAGGGTGTCAAAAGGGGACAGGGTTGCGTGGCAGCACGGTTCGGGGACATCGCAGTGGTAGGTGTATACCTCTCCCCGAACCGAACTCTCGCCGATCTCCACAATTCCCTTATGGAGCTGAACATCGTCGTCGCCGGGTTTCAATCCCTCCCTGTGGTTGTTTGCGGGGACTTCAACGCTAAGAACTTGGCTTGGGGTTCCCGGTTCACGAACCAGCGGGGCCGGATGGTGGAGGACTGGGCCCTGGAGTCAGGCCTGGTCGTCCTAAACCGGGGTTCTGTCCCCACATGCGTGCGGATGCAGGGCGAGTCCGTGGTGGACATATCGTTCGCAAGCCCCGCTCTGTCTCCGCGCGTCATTGACTGGCGCGTCATGGAGGGGGTGGAGACGTACTCAGACCACCGGTACATCCGGTTTGATGTCTCCGCCCAGACCTCGACCGCGCCGGTCCGACAGAACCCGTGTGGTCCGCGGTGGGCACTAAAGCAGCTGGACCGGGAGCTCCTCCTGGAAGCCGCTATCGTCCAGGCCTGGGTGTCAGCACCGGACAGGCCTGTTGACATAGATGTGGAGGCGGAGTGGTTCCGGGAGGCCATGTCGGAAATATGCGACGTGGCAATGCCCCGAGTCCGGCCAGGACGTGCCCGGCGCCAGGTCTACTGGTGGTCGCCGGAGATTGCGGAACTGCGCAAGGCATGCGTTGCCGCACGGCGCCGGTACACCAGACACCGCAGGCGCCGCATCCGCCCTCCGGATGCGGAGGCCATAGAGGCGGAGCTGTACGAGGGATACAGAGTGGCGAAGCGCACCCTCCGAGCGGAGATACGGCGAGCCAAACTACAGGCCCGCGACGTTTGGCTGGGGACTCTGAACGGAGACCCATGGGGACGCCCCTACAAAATGGTGCGGGATAAGCTCCGCGCCTGGGCTCCCCCGCTGACACAGAGTCTCCGGCCCCAGCTCGTGGAGGGCGTAGTGAACGCTCTGTTCCCTCCGAGCGAGGAGCATTCTTCCCCGCCAATGGCTCCGCCTCCCGCGGTGTCCGACGCGGACCACGACGGCGATGACGATGACACTCCGGAGGTGACCGAGGTAGAGATGAGTGTGGCGGTACGAAGGCTAAACGCTAAAAATACCGCCCCAGGACCCGATGGCTTGCCTGGGAAAGCCTGGGTCCTGGCCATGGAGGAACTCGGGCCTCGACTAAGAGGGCTGTTTAGCGCATGTTTGGAGAGGGGCCAGTTCCCACTGCGTTGGAAGACCGGGAAACTGGTCCTTATAGCGAAGCCGGGGCGTCCTGCGGACTCTCCGTCCGCATACCGGCCCATAGTGCTGCTCGACGAGGTGGGCAAGCTCTTTGAAAGAGTAATTGCAGACCGCCTCGTCGCGCATTTAGCGCGGGTGGGGCCGGATCTTTCGGACAACCAGTTTGGCTTCCGCAGGGGGCGCTCCACGGTGGACGCCATCATGCGCGTGCGAGCCCTCACGACGGGGGATGCAGTGTCCCGGGGCAAGGTCGTAGTGGTGGTGTCCTTGGACATCACCAACGCCTTCAACTCCCTGCCCTGGAGTAGCATTAGGAGGGCACTCCGGTATCACCAGGTGCCCGACTACCTCCGTCGTTTGATCGAGGCCTACCTGAAGGACAGGTTTATCATCTACCCCGGTCACGAGGGAGAGTGGAGACGGCGAGAGATGTCGTGCGGTGTTCCGCAGGGATCGGTACTAGGACCGCCTTTGTGGAACATCGGGTACGACTACGTGTTGCGCGGCGACCTCCCCGACGGGGTCAGTGTGGTCTGTTACGCAGACGACACGCTGGTCCTGGCGCAGGGGGAGTCGCACCAGGCGGCGGCCGAACTAGCGACACGCGGGGTTGCGACAGTCGTGGATAGGATCCAGGAGTTGGGACTCGAAGTGGCACTGCACAAGTCCGAGGCCATGTGTTTCCATGGCCCTCGGAACGCGCCACCACCGGGTTCCCAAATAACGGTAGGAGGGGTTCGCATCGACGTCGGGTCGACGATGAAGTACCTGGGACTTGTCCTCGACAGTCGGTGGAACTTTGTGGACCACTTTCGACGTCTGACTCCCAAACTGGAACGGACCGCGGCTGCCCTAAAGCGGCTCCTGCCCAACCTTGGGGGTCCAGACGCCTCCTGCCGGAGGCTCTACGCGGGAATTGTTCGGTCCATGGCCCTTTACGGGGCGCCGGTGTGGGCGCCGTCACTGCAAAGGCGACCGGCGGCCATACTGAACGCTTGCCAGAGGGTCATGGCCATTCGGATGATACGGGGATACCGCACGATTTCCCGCGAGGCGGCGAGCCTTCTTGCTGGCCTGCCACCATTGGATTTGGAGGCAACAGTCCTTGCACGCATGCACGATTTGCGCGTGGAGATGCAACGCCGGGGCGAAACTCCGCTGCCGCGCCAAGTCGCGGCATGGCGGACCGAGTTCCGGCAGGATCTCATGGTGGAATGGCGACGGCGACTGTCGCAACCCAGTGCTGGGCACGCTACAATAATGGCGGTTAGTCACCTCTTTGAGGAGTGGCTGGAGCGGCAACACGGCATCCTCACCTACCGCATGACGCAGGTCCTCACCGGACATGGCAAGTTCGGGAGGTTCCTGCATCGGATTCAGGCGGAAGCAACGCCCGGGTGTCATCATTGTGTGGACCACCCAGAGGACACGGTGGAGCATACGGTGGAGGTGTGCCCCGCTTGGGCGGAGCACCGCCGTGTCCTCGTGGAGGCAATTGGCGGCAGCGACCTTTCACGTCGGGCCTTGGTTCAGGCTATGGTCCGGAGCGAGGAGGAATGGCAGGCGGTCGCCTCCTTCTGCGAAGCAGTAATGTTAGCGAAGGAGGAGGCTGCACGCGTGAGGGAACGAAGGTCCTCACGCCCTAGCCGACGTAATTCCGACCCCGACTACCAGCCACGGTAGACGCGGGCTTGCGGACGTCGAGCACTGGGTAGCTCGCCGTCCGGCTGTTCGGTAATTAACCGCACCGAGCCCAGTCGTTAACAGCGCGTAGTGATCCTCGCGCTCCTCAAAGAGATGTCAGCAAACCGTAGGGGCCCAGTGGGGCCGATGCCCGCTAGCTAGGACCGCGGAGAATTTCCGAAAGGGCAACCCGTAGTCCTAGTATGCAAAGGGTAATTGAAGGATACAGGTGTGGTTTTAGTCAGTAAAAGTCTGACACGCCCTCGCGCTCCACCCAGATCGCGAGAAGTCATTTGGATGATTTCCCACCTTAAAAAAAAAAAAAAAAAAAAAAACGCATTACAATAAATACTTGTATAAAAAGGACATTTGTCAAATTTTTCTGGATGTATTATCTGTAAATTAGGAAAAGCAAGCTATGTCAATTTCGATCGCTGTCCAGCCGTCTGGTAACTGTGTGGACCGAGCCCAAGTCATCGACGGCACATATTTAGTGTTCCATGCGCACTTCAAAGGGATTTCAGCAAAAGCTTAGAGGCCCAATAGGGCCGAAGCCTGCTGGGACCGTGGGTTGGCTTTCGAAAAGGAAACACGGGGTCCTGGCACGCAAGGCAAAGAAGGAACATAAGCGGGTTTTAGTCAATAAAAATCTGACAAAAAACTTTTTTTTTTAAATAAGCCAGTGTTTGACAGTGATCCCACCTGATGGTAAGCAGAGATGAAATCATTGATAGTGAGGCGCACTAGTTTATTAAGAGCCTATTCACTCTAGCCTTGAAGACACCTAAATCATAGTTGGACGGGAAGACTGCAGCAGGCAAATTGTTCCAGTCCTTCGATGTACGCGCTATAAACGGTCCTTACATCCATCCCAATCAACGTTACCTACTACCTCCTTAGTATATTTTTCAAGACAGTTTGATTTATCACCAATTTTTACATATTCAGCAACATGAGGATTTAAAAAAAAACACATGACATGTACAGAAATCTATATTTATATATATAACACAGTCTAGACACTGTCCTTGTATAATATAATTACTTATTTCCAAGTAAATACCTTGAGTTTTATCACATGACACATTAGTCCTAAGCAAAAAAAAAAGGCCAGGTATTTTTTTTTTCAAAGTAACTGTGATGATTATGATGTTTGCCAAAGGTAAACAACTGACCTAAGGCTGTGTTTTTATAAGATTATATATCAGACAAAGGATTTTTATGCAAAATAAGGGGTGTTTGACATAATATCTCTATGTGTAATGTAGACTGTTTACCGGTAATCTTGCTGTAGAAAAGAAAAATAAATACTTGTTTATGATTGTGCCTTGCAACTCTATACTTTGTTGTTCTTGTAAGGGCAGACGTTGTCAATGTTCGTTGGTCTTGAATGGCGTCATCGCTTGTTTTACTTCAAAAACAAAAGAAGGAAAATAGTCGTAGACCGTGCATCCGGTACTAATTTGTCATTATCTATCTATATTTTACTTTTTAGGGTTCCGTACCTGAATAGGAGAAAACGGAACCCTTTTATGATTACTTTGTTGTCCATCCGTCTCTCTGTCAAGACCCTTTATCTCGGTAACACGTAGAGGTATCGAGTTGAAATAAAAACTATATACTCAAGTCTGCGATCCCTTGAAGCTGCGAAAAAATCAAACTTCTAAATTATCGAATAAAAAAGATACAGTCGTTTATGTCGCAAAAAACGTATATTTCGATACACTCAAAGGAATCAAAATTCATAGGGTACTTCCCGTTGACCCAGAATCTTGAATTTTGGCATAAAGCAAGGTCTTATAGCACAGGTATAGGAATAAATCTGAAAAAAGTAAATTTGTTGTTACCTACGTCACAAAAAATAACTTTTTCGCAATTGGGAAAAATTTTCGAGACTCCATTTGGGATTTGTAGTTTATACGGAACCCGCAATGCACGAGTCCGACTCGCCCTTGCCCAGTTTTTTTTTTATAACTAAGTACGCGCTTGACCTCTGTCTCATCTGATGGCAAGCGACGAGGTCGACGATGGAGCACACTTAAAAGGTTTTTTTTTTTCCGGTGGGTGAATCATCTTATGACATCCCCCGCTCTTGGGCGGGGCGGGAGATAGTGTCAGACTTTTACTGACTAAAAACCCACTCCTGTTCCTTCGTTGCCTTTCGTACCAGGGCCGAGTCTTCCTTTCAGAATCAGACCCTTGGCCCCAGTAGGCTTCGACCCTGCTGGGCCCCTACAGTTGCTGACATCTCCTTGAGGCGCGCGTGGAACAGCACGCGCCGTTGACTTGGGCTTGGTCCGGACGGTTACCGGACGGTCGGACGGCAAGCCACCCATTGCTCGCCGTCCGCAAGCCCGCACCTACGGTGGCCGGAAATCGGGATCGGAATCCCGGCGGCGGTTGGGGCGTGAGGACCGCTGCCTCACGCGATCGGCCGCCTCCTTTGCAAGCATTACTGCTTCGCAGAAGGAGGCGACCGCCTGCCACTCCTCCTCGCTTCGGACCATGGCCTGTACCAAGGCCCGGCGCGAGAGATCGCCGCCGCCGATTACCCCCACGAGGACACGGCGTTGCTCTGCCCAAGCGGGGTACACCTCCACCGTATGCTCCACCGTGTCCTCCGGGCGGTCCACACAGCGGCGACACCCGGGCGTCGCTTCCGCACGAATCCGGTGCAGGAACTTCCCGAACTTACCGTGTCCGGTGAAGACCTGCGTCATGCGGAAGGTAATGACGCCGTGTTGCCTTTCCAGCCACTCCTCAAAGAGGGGACTTACCGCCATAATTACGGCGTGCCCAACACTTAACAGGTTAGGTTACTTAAGAAGTAACCTATTCGCTCTGGACTTATAGACCCCTAGGTTGTAGCTATCAGGAAACACAGACTCCGAAACCGAATTTGTTTTTTTATGGTATAAGCTAGAGCTTTTCTACGATCTCGCCTGATCTGACTTTCTTTCGAAATGCCGGCAACCATTAGCCAAAAACAGTATATAGAAAATGTTGAATTAATAATAATTATAATAACGTAATTAATTTCGTCACGGCTCTCAAAACGGTGAAGGGACACATCGTAAGGAAACCGACAAGTCCTAGGACCAAAAACTCAAAGACATATGTGATATTCATCTACCAACCGGCATAGAGAGAGACCGAGAGAGAGAATAGGGAGAGGAGGGAACAAAGCTGATATTGATGGAAAGCGGATTGACGGTTGCTGTTAAATAGCAAACGCTTAATTTCTCATTTATCTGATCGCGAATCTTAAGCCATATTGCTTGCAGAACAGATGGTCGATGGGGCCGAAAAATTATGACGACTGCGTACCGGAATATTCGCGTACCGATGACCTGTGAAGTGTGAGGGTCGCTGGTAACCGATTGTTGGGAGATGCTCAGGATCATTCGTTGTGGCGACACTTGGGGGAGGCCTATATTCAATAGTGGACGTCTTTCAACAGAAATAATGACGATGATGATGCCTTTTGAAAGTTTCGTCTGAATAAAAAAGGTGATAACATGGCTGACTGTCAAGGCTGCACACTCACAGTACGTTTTAATAACTACCTACAAAAATGGAAGACAGAATTACGAAGAAAAACCCATACTATTGTGTCGTTCTCAAGGTTCCACGCAGAGTTATCAAATTTATTTATTTATTTATTTATTTAAACTTCATGTACAGTAGTGGTACATAGGCGGACTTAATGCAACAAGGCATTCTCTACCAGTCAACCTTTCAACCAGTCAAATGCCCTCACCACGTTATCTGTAATGTGTGTTACTGTGTTAAGGATGCGCCGAAATACAGCAAACATTGCCGAACCGAATTCTCGCTTTGTTTTTATGTAATTTGTAAGATGATAAGTTTTGAAAACGTCCCATCGATCATTCAATCTGACCAGACGTTTTGTCAACTGTGTTGAGGTTAGTTTCCGATCTAATCAGACGCAGTTAGATATGAGTACCTATTTTACATATCTGCAGGCCTAGCCAAGTTACGAACGTTTCGTGTCGAATTTATTTCTACAATCGGTAACCCCTCGGCGCGTAAACGACTTTAGAAAACAATAATTTGGTGGCCATTTTGTCACATCCGAGTCGATTGGTCGTTCTACAAAAATTGTAACTGGTGCCATTTATACCATAAAACAACAGGATGTAGCTATGAACATTGTGGAAACGATTACATATCATTCTATCATGTTGAACGATGTGAACTTGGCTGCGAATTTTCTATTCGTTTGTTTGTTCTGACCACGTGACTAAGCGTTGAGTTGACGTCAGAACAAGGAATCGGAGGCGTGGCCGATTCGAGGCGATCGACAAAAGAGAATCGAAACGAAACTGTTGTAACTTGGCACGGGGGGCTGGGTTAAGCCGGCAGATCTCCACAGCCTAGCAATTAACATCCTTACCCATACTAACCAATCGTCCCATGTATAATTTTTTTGAATTGAAAAATCATCAAATACCTTCTCCAGCTCCAGGTGAATTGAGAGATGGTTTCAGACTTTTATTGACGAAACCACATATGTTCTTTCAGCGCAACCTTCCTATGACAAAAATATTAAACATTTATTTCGGACGAGGTCCATATTTGGTTAGTAAGAACAATATCTTAAAAACGAATATTAAGGTAGAATTACAGATTAAATCTGGGCACGTCGGTCTCCATACATTTTATATGGTAACTAGGGTCTAGACTTGTAGAGCTACATTCGATCCATGCCACACGACGTCGTTCAACGTACAAATCAGGCATCGTCCACGTGTGCGTCGGTCTAATGTAGTTCCAACTTAAACTACACAACTACAATAGAACATGAAGCTGCCCTTTTTTGCAGTTTGGGAGACTCCCACCTACCTGCAAAATCACTCAGCATAGTGTTGGTGCCGCCGCGAACGCGAGTGAGTAGCTCGAGTAGGAAGGCGCATTTTTTCTTGATTTAAATAGCGGCAAAACCATCAACCCGCTCCTCAACAAACATCCCTGACGCCCTGCATCGCCATGGCAGCCCCAACAGTACCCTGAATTCATGATCAGAATAAGAACAACAGATCTATACAAGGACCTTAAGGGCCTATTACACTACTCGATATTCAGACAGTCGATGTCGCGTAGTGTAATAAGGGTTAGACCGGTCTAACTCGGAACAAAAAATAAAACTGTCTGAATATCGTGTGCTTAATATCGCGTAGTGTAATAGGTCCTTAAATATTAACAACCAAAAACAGTCGTGATGTCGTCACATTGTTTGATTACGCATCAGCAGTAGTAGGTACTCTTTATCGTCGGTTTATGGACGATAAATAACTTCCATCACATGTACCGCCTACCTGATATGAGGACAAAAACATTGTAAAAAAATCCTATCAACAACACGTGTTTGTTTTATTATTGCAAAATACTTCCTAACTATTTGTTTGTTATTGTTAGAGTCGCCCTTCAAACTGTATCAGTGCTGTGCCCCTTGGTGCGATAACTTTAGTCTAGACAGGTTAATAAAATTGTCTAGCTGTCTCTGACTACAGTTTTATTAATAAATAATGTTGGTATGTTATTATATTTGTACGCTGATAATATCATATAAACTAGCGGTCCCGGCAAACGTTTTCCTGTCCGAAAATTGGCTTTTGTCAGAAAATAAAATTAAGAACTCGATTGCAGCGCCACCAATCAGGTTCAATTCTATTTTCAAACCATCGAGGGACCCACTCAAATATAAACAAAAAGGTTTATCCAAATTGGTTATGCCGTTCAGGGTGAGTTACGTGAGAAACAAACGTACAGCAGAATAATATACATAAAGTTAGTAGATTTTAAGTTTTAGGATAGAAAAACGATTAGTTGCCATGCGATTACTAGTAATATTTTTTTTTTTTTAGGTAACGTATCCGAATGAATATTTCGTCATAATTGTATTTTAACTTCTCTTATGATATTTATCATAGTATTTATTAATTCATAATTCTAGCAAATATATTAATTTTCATCAGTTTATCTCGGAACCCTGAGATCCCGGACCTTTGGAAAGCGTACGAAGAGCCGAAACCAACTCGCAGAGGCCCTTTAGTCACTTTTAATGGAATGTGATACCAACCGACGATTATCCCTGAACGCGCTATGCTTGTGCACCCGAGGATAAACCCCGGTTGTTGAAAAACTATATTAATTAATTTTATTTTTATAAGCAACTTTATTTAATGATCCTTCATTATATTTCAAATATCTATTATTTATTTATTGTGCATATCTACGACAGTGTTTTTTTTTACCTAAAGGTTGACAGGTAGAGAATGCCTTAAAGCATTAAGCCCGATTATGTACCACTACTGCATTACATGAAGTTTAAATAAATAAATAAATATTTCTAAATTTATACAGTCAATTCGTTACAATAAATCCGAAAAGAGATGAAAAACACGACCCCAAGGGCTTGACTGCAATAAAAACAAATAAATTGCCACAACAAACTATAGAATACTTAACAATAATTGTATTGTTACAACAAGATACAGAATGTTCTCATTGTTTTTGTAATAAATCATATTTTAATAGCTTCTATTTGATAATATTTATTGGTAATTTACTGCGCGAAAAACAAAAAGCTATTTTTATAAAATATTTACAAGCCATAAATATTATTTTTTTCAGTATTTAAATTTGTTATTCCAGTTCATTATTTTGAAAGACGCTTTAAATCAAAGTTGTTGTTATCTCGCCGTAGTTTACAGTTGAGCTAAACGTGGTCGCTTACAATGGGCCTCAGCAGAAGGTTTAAAGTCACTCAAAAGGCAATGGAAAGGGCTATGCTTGGAGTTTCCTTGTGTGATCGCGTCAGAAATGAAGATATCCGTAAAGAGAACCAAGGTTACAGACATAGCCCGAGGAATCGTCAAACTTAAGTGGCAGTGGGCAGGGCACATTGCTCGCAGAACAAATGGTCAATGGGGACGAAAGGTTCTTGGACGGCGACCACGTACCGGAAGACGCAGCGTTGGAAGGTGGACCGATGAGCTGGTGAGGGTCGCGGGAATCCGATGGATGCGAGACGCACAGGACCGGTCATTATAACGACATTTGGGGGAGGCCTATGTCCAACAGTGGACGTCTTTCGGCTGAAATGATGATGATGATGAGTTTACAGTTGATATATTTATGTTTATATCTAATACGTTTTGGGAACACATTCATTGTGCGTACGTGCGTACAGCTAAGGAGTGGAATTTCTTGCCGGAGTCTGTTTTTCTCGATTGCTATAATCTTTACAAAGAAAAAATCATATTATCAAGGATTAAATCAAAAAATTCTATCACACTTTTTTAGTTCATAACTCGGGAATTAATTCTCTTCGATCCATGCATCGTATGTAGCCATCGATGATGTGCCCTATCTTTTTATTTTAACTTACTCAAACATCTTTTTACATGCCATATATTTTACCTTTTTTTTTAAAGAACTGATCTTTTTTAAACCATCAAAGAAAAATAACGACACTTATTTCAAAATTTATTCGTCACTACAATAATTCAAAATTAAAATTCTTTTCAAAAAAACAAATTGGGGGAATCGAAAAATTTCAAGAATTTCATAATCACGAACTCATTTGAGGACTGCAATAAACCCGTCTTATTATTTGAAGATAAAATTTATGAGTGCAAAGATCCTATTACAGACGCAATATGCGAGGTCATTGAACAATGTCACGCTCAAGGTTAGTGCAGGGCTTACACACTAGGGCCTGTGTGTGTGACTGTATACGTAATAGGTGTCTTATGGGATTTGTAATCGCGATTGGAATTGACTGTTAAGTAGACGCGTTTGGTATTTTGTGTTGGTATCTACTTATTAAAGGGCATTGACCGGATTCTCATAGGGTTGCGGAATTGTTCGAAAAAGTCATCGCGGCTTATTCATATTTTATATTGTACACACGACTTTGCGCGCTGTGGAAGCAGAAGCACCCAACTCCTACACATTTCATCACCCCGTCAGAACATCTCCCCCCTGGACGTGAATTGCAGTGGCCAATCTGGAAATCTCTTAACCGACTACGCACTCAGGTTGGCCGCTGTAAAAATAATTTGGCCAAATGGGGCTTCCTCGACCCATCTCTAACACAGTGCCAGTGTGGAGCCGCTGCACAGGACATGCTTCATTTGCTATGCTGTCCATCCTGCACAACTACCTGCAGTTTTCAGGATCTATACGAGGCCAATAACAGAGCCATAGAGTTTGCCAAATACTGGTCAGATAAAATTTAGTTACAGTACATAGACACGAAAAGAAGAAGAAGAAGAAAAAGAAAAACAAAACACAGGCGTATTTAACCCACAATACAATAAACCTTACATATGAACGCGAGCCTACGCCTTCCTAAGGTCTAAGATTATTTTTTATAAAACACAAAAAAAAATCTGCTTAGACAAATCAATTTTTACTCTATTTATTTTTTATTTAGCCTATAGGTACTTTCCCAAGGCCGGAGAAAGGCCTCCCCCAGCTTCTTCCAAGTATTCTTCTCTTGACCTCGAACCAACCCTTGCGGTTGGTGTCTAGGTCGTCTCGGCACCTCCTCACAGGTCGACCTTGGCAGTGTCGTCCGTCCCCATGTACCCACTTTGTGGAGACTTGCCCAACGGTCAGTGTGCATGCGGCTGAATGACCCCAGTCCCATTTTAGCCTGGCAGCCTTTTTTCCTACATTCATGATCCCAGTCTTTTAGCACAATGCGGTGTTCCTCATTCACATAAAATAAATCTGTAGAAATTTGTAGTTGCGGAATTTGTTTCATCGAAATCGATTGACTATATCGAAAGATATACTACATTCATTGACAGTTATGCGGCACGAAGCTAGTTAGCTATTTAACGGTCAGCTAGTTATACATAAATAAAAAGACAAAGACATCTTTGTCCTTCAGTTGCCCTTTGCATTCTAGGATCACAGGTTTCAGAAATTCCCCGGGGCCGTAACGGGCATCAGCCCTGCGGTTTTGTTGACATCACTTTGAGGCGCACGTGGAATACTACGGTCATTACCAGACGGCCGGATGGCAAGCTACTCATTGCTTCTCTATACGTTGGCCGGGGATCATCCTGTGACTCCTGATGCCCAGGGCGTATCCTCTCGTGGCGCTTTTTTAATTGATATAAACTAGTACTTGACTGCGATCCCACCTGATGATAAGTAGTGATGTAATCGTTGATGGTGAAGCGCATTAGTTTATTAATAGCCAATTCACTCTAGCCTTGAAAACACCAAAATTATATTTTTGTTTCAAAGCACACTTACCCAGAAGCAACTTATATATTTTCCAGTTTTACCCACCCAAAAATAACAAACATGCAACAAAAAATATGCAATACGCGGCCTGCCTAACCGATCAACTTCAAGGACCAGAGAACGCTGACCCCGATTCGATCCAAATCTAGGGACAGACGTAAACACACTATATTTATTTGTATACTTGCAAAACAAAGAAAACCCGAAATATCTGGAGCTGAACGTGGAAGTTTTTAACAGTTTTCTATTGTTTACATTTCGGGAAGTATGCATTGGAATTGTAAAATTTTATTCCATCATCGGACCACTAGATGTACGAGGTTGCGCCACCGGTACATGGTGGACCCCACCTATTGGTACAAAGCGTTTTGGGAACACATTTATTGTGCGTATGGAGTGAAATTACCTGCCGGAGTCTGGGTTTCCTAAAGGCTACAACCTAGGGGTCTTTAAGTCAAGAGTGGATAGATTACTTCAAGGTAAGCGTGCTCCATCGTCGGCCACATCATCGCTTACCATCAGGAGAAATAGTGGCCAACGCGAGCCATATTAAAAAAGTACACCACTTTTTTTCCACAACTATTACACAACGCCGTCTAGTCCCAAGCTCAGCAGAGCTTGTGTTATGAGTACTAGACAACTAATACTCATACGTTAGATCAAGCTTTTAAACCATGTTCGATGTTGACGATAGGCGAGTGGAAAAAGACCCTCTTAAAAAGATATAAGTACATATAATAAATTCAAATACTGGCTTTTACCTCGGCCAGAGGATAAGCATTGCCATTCAGCGTGGCAATGCCGCCAGTCTTTTGGGCACATTACCAGTTGACAGCGATGTGGAAGTTTCTTGACGCCATATTTTAGTTTGTTTTTAGTTAGTTGTAATTAGTGTGGGGTTTTATTTATTTATTTTTATTCTACTTTTTTTAACACGAGGCTTATTTATCACCCATTGGAACAGTCGTATATTATTTTTCCATGCAATCTGCGCCACACCTAAGTTCAAACAAATCGTTAATGTCAAGCACCTCCGAGCAATGAACCTTATCCGTTTCAAATCTACGGACGAACCCAAACACTGATATATTTGCTTTAAATGCAACAGGTGATCTGTTTGCAAACTATGTTATTTTTTGATATAAACCAGTGCTTGACTGCGATCCCACCTGATGGTAAGCAGTGATGCAATCATTGATGGTGAGGCGCACTAGTTTATTAAGAGCCTATTTACTTTAGCCTTGACACCTAAATTATAGTTGGACGGGAAGACCGCAGCAGGCAAATTGTTTCAGTCCTTCGATGTACGCGGTATAAACGACGAAGCGAAACGCTTGGTCCGGACAGAAAATAAATGATTATTTTAATCTTGATTTTAACAGGCACAGCATAGAAAATAAGTACTACTAACTTCTGACAGCGTGAAACTAGAAAACATATAGCCTTTAATGTCATATATTGATTAAGCACTCATAGCAACCTACTTATTGGTGAAGGAATTTTTAAAATCGTTTAATTAGATTTATCATTACAAACAAAAATACAAATAAGTATACAATAATATAAATATTTCTTCTTTCATAATATTAGTATAGTAGAGTAAATAATAATGAAATACAAACATTTAATATTAGACAGTTTATACCGACAAACATTGCTAACAAAGGAGGAGGTCGCACGTACACGTGCGAGGCAATGCCCTCGCGCCCCAGCCGCGGCGGATTCAGATCCCGATTTCCGGTCACCGTAAGCGCGGGCTTGCGGACGGTGAGCTAGCCATTGCTCGACCGTCCAGTAACCGTCTGGACCGAGCCCAAGTTTTCGACGGCGCGTAGTGTTTAAGAAGATGTCAGCAAACCGTATGGGCCCAGCAGGGTCGAAGCCTACTGGGGCCATGGGTGATGCGAAAATGATCCCCGGGGCCCTGGAATGAAGGCAAAGAAGGAACCGGAGTGGGTTTTAGTCTCAAACTCTCGCGCTTCGCCCGCCACAAGAGCTGGGGATGTCATTAGATGATTTCCCACCTAAAAAAAGTAATAAATGAATTGTGAGACTTTGACAATTATTACGGCGCGGTCTGAATATTTTGTTAAGGGGCAACTCAGTAACTGGATAACACAATACGTGTTACCCAGTTACCGAGTTGACGAAGTTACAAATAGGCGAACGCTTTATGTAAAACTAGTTGTCCTGGAAGACCTTGTAGTTTTTACGTGTGATTAGGAGTAATGACCACACAAATACACACACATTATATACAAACTTTCACCTTTTTAATATCATATTAGTTGGCCCGGACTAACGAGTTGTAGGTTGTGGGTTCGAACCCAGCCAGGCGCATTACTTATTTAATTTCATCACCACTGCTCTCAAAACGGAGAAGGAAAACATCGTGAGGAAACCGGCATGTCCTAGAACCAAAAATTCGAAAACATGTGCCATTCACCAACCCGCACTGGGCCCGCGTGGTGGATTACAGCCCATTCCCTCTCCTAGAGAGGAGGCCTGAGTCCCAACAGTGGGAACATTATAAGGCCGACTATGCTATGTCATATTCGTATGTAATCGGTTTGTGAGTGACGTCTCTGAATGCGGCTATTTTGCGACTACATTTGTTACTTTAGGTCTTTTCCTGTTAAAACAATTATTAAATAAATAAACAGAAACGTTTATTTAACATTAATATAGTTTAATGTTTAAATGTCGCCATAATATAAATAAATCACGTGCCTTTAATAAACACGCCAATCTAAATTATTTCCCACACGGGTATTAACACAACAGAAATAGATCTAAAAACCCGAAAACCCAACCGCTAACAGAGAATACCCATTTGAACAATACGAGAATAATTTTCAAAAATCGAATATAATTATTTATAATCTGTGGCACGCAGTTGAGAAGCGCATGATTCATTCTCGAACGATTTCCGTTGCCGACTCGTTCTAATTTTAAATACGAACCCCCTTTTCGAAAATGGAATAAAATTCGTCGGCGCACGCGCCGCTCCGTCGCATCCTTTTATTATTTTAGGACATCCGACTGGGTTGAAGATTGATATTGTCTCAAATTGTTGGCTTGAAGAGTTTCAGGGAGGAAGTAAGGAGGACGGAAGGAGCCGTTATCTAATTGTATAAGATATTCTTGCATTTAAGATTTATCAGGTCGTCGGTCCACCTTGTGGGAGGCCTTCCAACGCTGCGTCTTCCGATGCGCGGTCGCCACTCTAGAACCTTTCGGCCCCATCGACCATCCGTTTTACGAGCAATGGGCCCTGCCCACTGCCACTTTTGAATAAAAAGTACTTTAAGGATATTATTATTATTTAATCTGATTTTTTTAAATGTTAGTAAACATAGGTCTTAAAAATAACTATGTTAGTATTGAATGCAATGTCAAATTCCATATATTTTTTTATCATAGTTTCTGCTAGAGGCGTTGCCCGCGTAAAATTAGAAAATATAAATAACCTATGTCAGTTATAATGCTACATTCTACAGGTGAAAGAATTTTTAAAATTAGTCCAATAGTTTTTGAGTTTATTCATTACAAACAAACATACACATCTTTACTCTTTGTAACATTCGTATAGACTAGCTTCTTCCAGCGGTTTCGCACGCGTAAAAATAGGAAATTACCCCAATGGATAATTACTACTCGCGGGGAAGTATTCTATTATGCTATTTTAAGATATGGGCTATCTATGAGCCAAATTTTACCCAATCCATTCAGCTGTTTCAGTGTGAAGGAGTAACATACATTCACACATGTATGTCCTAACTTTCCCCGGGGCCCTGGGATGAAGGCAAAGAAGGAACATGAGTAGGTTTTTAGTCAGTAAAAGTTGCACGCTCCTCCCGAGAGCGGGGGATGTCATTGGATGATTTTCCAACCGAAAAATAAAGACATGCTAACTTTCGCTTCTATAATATATTTTTTTTTTTTTATGACAAACCTAAAAACTTAATACTATTTTTATATTGAAAAACTAAACACACATTTAACAGACAAATTACCATTTCTAAAAAAAACATACACAAAAGCCAATAAATAAAATTTTAATACATGAAATATTTGTAAATTGGATTATTAAACTATTTCAATGCAATAATAAAAAACATGAATAATGTTTTGGCAATACTTGTAGATTTAATCAAGTTAGAAACTTGGTATGCATTGCGGGGTGTAAGGTCATCGCACGAATTTGCATTAAATATTCTCGAGAGAAAGTGCTTTTATTAATTTAAAGGAGACGCCTAAATAAATAAAATAAACTTAAAAATTAAATTACTTTAATTTTCCATGCAATAAATGTTATTTTGTCGGTGGCGTTCCTTGTTCAAGTTTTTATTGTAGTACGGAACCTTTCGTGTGTGAATCCGACTTGCACTTGGCCAGTTTACTAAGCTCTTTAATGTGAGAGGGATACTCAATTGATGCGGCTGTATGTGTATATATACAGTTTGTTCGAAATGAGATAAAACAATTCGGTTCTAAACTATTATTCTTCTATCGTCCTTCTTAATTCTTTATCGTACACAAAAGCATACATAATACACGGTGATACATATACAGTTTATGTACAAAGGCGAGCTTAACTCAACAATGAGTTTTCTCTCAGCAAACCTTTGAGTTACAGAGAGAGAGAACACATTCGAGGGTAGGATCCAGTGCATAATATAAACCTTACATAACTAAATCTAATATATAATTAAATATATAATTATTATACAAAAGTCTAAAATATAATTATAATATAAATACTATTACATACTAATATATACATGTTAATATTATGTCAATAATGAAAGGAAGTGCTCTTTAAGTCCTTTACTCAAACACAAAAACGAAATTTAAAAGGTTGTCTGGTAGAAAATGCCTAAGGCATTAAGACCGCATCTGTACTTTGTGCGCATAAAGCATTTAATAAAAAAAAAATACATTTCCTTTATTATATAAATAACTTGCCAACTGGCTGAACTTGACCTCCTGTGCCAAAAAGTCACAATGAACGATCATGACATTGCTATAATCATCAGCAAATGAATAACCTCCTCTAATTTCATCATCATCATTTCAACCGAAAGACGGCCACTGTTGGACATAGGCCTTCCCCACGTGTCGCCATAACGAATGGTCGGATTCGGATTCCCGCGACCCTCACCAGATCGTCGGTCCACCCTGTGGGAGATCTTTCAACGCCGTTATTCTGGTGTGTGCCCGCCGCTCTATAACCTTTCGTCCCCATCGACCATCTGTTCTGCGAGCAATGTATGCCCACTGCCACTTAAGTTTAGCGATTCTTCGGCTATGTCAACAATGTATGTATTTCCTCTACTTAACATAAAAATTATGTAAATATCCATAATCCTCCATTATCGGATATCCGATCTAATATCCGTTTGTTATTTAAAATCGCGTCTATTATATTCTAAATATATGGAAAATATATTCAAAAATATTATGTAGTTCTCACGAAATGATTTGAATAATTTTGTAAATCGATTCTGTTTGGCACCCGAAACCATGTTTTGTCTGAAAACACATTAATACATTTGAATATAACATAAGTAATATCAAGCCATTATTTTCTGATAAAATATAATAATAATAATATTTTGGAGAGTGTGCGCGGGAATTGCATGACTTGATTCCGCCATCTCCTTTCTACCATCGGACAACCCGACGTACGGCGAGTATCCACCCTTACGTTGTTGAAACTTCAACGGTCCGGACTAAACGGTTCGCGTCGTCGTTTATACCGCGTACATTGAAGGAGTGAAACAATTTGCCTCGTGCGGTCTTCCCGTCCAACTATAATTTAGGTATCTTCAAAGCTAGAGTGAACAGGCTCTTTATAAACTAGTGCGCCTCACCATCAATGATTGCATCACTGCTTACCATCAGGTGAAATCGCAGTCAAGCACTGGTTTATATGATTTAAAAAAAAAAAAATGGTCAGAGCTTTATAGTCTTCTATATTTCGAAAAATTCATGTCATACAAGAGATGATCTAGGTGTCAAAAGTCCCATAGCGATTCCCAGTCAGAAACAATGTTAGCAAAGCCCGTAGTCCAATAAAGGCCAGCCCCCTAGCCAAGTTATGTCTCTTTTCGTCGATCGCCTCGAGTAGGCCACGCCTCCGATTCCTTTATTCTGACGTCATCTCAACGCTCAGTCACGTGGTCAGAACAAAGGAATAGGAGGTGTGACCGACTCGAGGTAATCAACGAAAAGATAATCGAAACGAAACGGTTGTAACTTGGCTGGGGCCTTACTATGACGTGTTAAAATGAAAGCGAGAAAAACGGATGCCTTATATAGCTACATCCCTTTAATAGTTCAGTTAAGATCGTCAAATGGATCGTGTTGAGAGCTCGTGGTAGGGCCTCAGGTCCAGGTCGACGGTGTGTTCAAGGCCCACTTTAGAGAAATGTCAACATAGTGCATGCAACATGCATTGGGCCTTTTTAAGGTCGGAAATCATCTGTAGCGACATCAATGACGTCACATAAGAACTAATCCTGCATCGCGCAATTAAAGTTCTCCACGCGATTTGAACATATAGGAACAGCCCGAATTCATCTACCGGGCAGTTGCTCACCAGACATAACACCCGTCTGGTCGGAGGATCCTCCCTTTTCAACGGAGGTTTGCGGGACCTCCAAACATCTAATGACATGTCCCGCCCTTTCGTGTCAGGCTTTTACTGACTAAAACCCAATCCTGTGGTGGTCCTAATTGTCAACTCAGCGAGAATGTTGGGTGTAAACAACTGTATCCCGCGAGATTTATCAATGGCATAGTATAAGACCGCAGAGAGGTTGCGTAATAGATTTCGCAGAGACTAGAAAGTGAAGTACACTATCATTGAACTTGCTATAAATTATGCACTTTATAAAATGGTAGTAAACAAGAACTTAAGTGGCAGTGGGCAGGGCACATTGCTCGCAGAACAGATGGTAGACGGGGACGAAAGGTTCTGGAATGGCGACCACGTATCAGAAGACGCAGCGTTGTAAGGCCTCCTACAAAGTGGACCGATGACCTGGTTTGCATCGCGGCAATCCGATGGATGCGAGAGGCACAGGACCAGTGATTATGGTGACATTTGGGGGAGGACTATGTCCTACAGTGGACGTCTGTCGGCCGAAATGATGAGTATATATGTAAATAATTATATGTGATAAATATGTTTATTTTAACTATATCATGTATACTTTTTAGGGTTCCATACTCAAAGGGTAAAAACGGGACCCATTGCTATCACTCCGCTGTCCGTCTGTCTGTCACCAGGCTGTATCTCATGAACCATGATAGCTATACAGTTGAAATTTTTACAGATGATGTATTTCTGTTGCCGCTATTATCAACAAATATAAACACTTAGCCGTTTTTACACGACTGCCCAAAAAAGGTTTGATATGTTTTCAGGGTTCATGTATGCATGTAGGTACTTATATGTATGTATGTGAGTTTCTTTATTCCATCATAACTTCTAAACGACTGGACTGATTCACATGACATGTATGAGGTATCGTTAGAATCCTGGCAACGTCCCGAGTAATATAGCTTAGAGTATTTTCTTTTTTTTGCACCTATCATTACTGACTGGTAATGCCTAAGACATTAAGTCTACCTTTGTACTTTTGTGTTGATTGAAGACTATAGAAATAATAAATATACATATATATGTGCATATCTATATATGTATTGACATTAAGTATTTATTTTTAGTAAAAGGTATTAAGTATTTATTATTTTAATTTAAGATTTCACATTCTCTTCTTTTATTACTTCTACACTCTATTGTCTACATTTCTTCCTATTTCTACTTTCGCAGGTCTGCTGGAAGAAATTTCTTTTAGAAATAAGCAGTACCTTTGTACAATTTTTATAATAATGTATCTTGTTTTGAATTTATGTGTGTACATCTTAATTATATTTATGACTTGAATCTACATCTACAATTAATTGATAAAAAACACTTAACTAATTAAAACTATATATACACTAAAGATAAAAACTACTAGCTAAAATATGGCGTCATAAAATTCCTCCGCATCGCTGTCGACTGGAAGTGTGTACATTAATTATAAAATAAATAAAATATTTGGGCTAATACTCGAAACTTGGGTTCGACTGTAGGCTCCGGTAAGTATACACAATTATTTGGGTCATATCATCAAAAATTTGTCTGTAGCAACCTCGGAACCCAAGGTCAATAATTAAATAACTTCTTCCGCTCTGGGTGGAACGAGAAAGACTGTTATATCAAATTTTTATTGTCTAAGACCCACCCGTGTTCATTTCAGTGGCCCTTTTGCGTTTCAGGGCTAGTAAAGGCGGCGACTCTTTCAAGCAGGCCCAAGTCGTCCACGGCGCGTAGTGTTCCACGCTTCAAGGAGATGTTAGCAAACCGTAGGGGGCCCAGCAGGGTCGAAGCCTACTGGAGCCATGTGTTAAAACCCTGGCCTTGGCATAAAAGGCAACGAAGGAACTAGGAGTGGGTTTTAGTCAGTAGAATTCTGATACGCCCTCCCGCACCGCCGAAGGGCGCGAGATGTCATTACATACACAAAAAACCCAGACCAGGAACACCTATCTGTGTGGCTATACAAATATTTGTTCCGTGCAGGAATCGAAACCGCAACTTGCAGTGCAGCAGCCAATCGCTTAACCACTGCGCCAGCCGTCCCATCAATGTGATTTCCTGAAATCAGAATGCAAGTACTAATATTAGATGCTGTAGCACCGGACCTTGAAACGAAACACAATAACATGTTCCTTCCCCATAACAAATATATATAACACATGTACAATAACGATGTTTATGCAAATACATAACCTCATGACCTTCGCTCAGTACCATCTCTCCGCATTCATTTACAGATACGACAGTTTATACATAAAATTTTACTCTTGCAGTAAGTTAAAAAGATTTTTTTTTATTCAAACTGAAACTCAAATTCAGAATTATTTTATTTCTAACTAGACTTTACCCGCGGCTTCGCCCGTGTACACTCAGGAATAAAGCAGCTTTCTAACGGTAACAAAATTTTCGCAATCGGACCAGAACTTTCAGAGATTATCTCCTACAAACATAAAAACAAATTTGACCTATTTATAATCTTAATATATATAAATCTCGTGTCACAATGTTTGTCCTCAATGGACTCCTAAACCACTTAACCGATTATAATAAAATTCGCACACCATGTGCAGTTCGATCCAACTTGAGAGATAGGATAGTTTAAATCTCCACGCGGGCGAAGCCGCTGGTAGAAACTAGTATTACTATAGATAGGAATTGGAACTGTCCTAAGTCCGGCCCTACTTGAAGTGTTACGATGTGGCATAAAGCTTTTGCGATTATGGAAGTATGCAGTGAACCTGTCTCTAGTGAAGTACCCTTGTGGGCAATTTGATGAAGCGTTGTTTCTGACCTATTTGATGAAGACAAACATAAAAACAAACTTGAACTCTTTATAATATTACTATAGATAGGCCTACATGAGCATTCATAAAATATCAGAAGCTAGAGCACGGTTCCAATTGGTCGTTTCCTATGAAGATGAACCGGCAAGAAACTTCAAGGGTACTATTAAAAAAAAAAAAAAAAACAATATGAGAGTACAGTGTAGACCGGTCAACTTTGTATCCAAAAGCACAATAAAAATAGTAATCAATGAATCCGCGGAGTCGACAGTGTCCTCACATTCACATTATAAAAAAAGGCCATACAAAAATTAAAATAAACATATATATTCACAACTAAAAAATATCGCTCAGTCAAACTTAAAGTCATTGCGTATACGTGTAAACAAAGCAATTTTACTTGTTACTAAAGTTCTTCTGTGATCCTATACGGAGTTCCGTTCCATATCTTGGAAGTTCATCATCAGATCATAACAATATTTCTAAGCTACCAGTTACTAGTAATCTATGTAAGTTACATCTACACTTTTTATTATAGGTAGGAGGTAATCTCTAGAAGTACTAGATCGATTGCTAAAATTTTTTCACTGATAGAAAGCTGCTTTATTCCTGAGTGACATAGGCTATATTTTATGTAAGCGGGCGAAACCGCGGGCGAGAGCTAGTGTTGTATAAGAATAACAGCAAATAGCGCGTACGTTTTGAACTTTGGAAATAGGCGTGAGTTAATATATCCATCCATCTTTCTTGGTACCGGAGTCTCACACCTCATTACCATACACTTTATCTCCGGATCTCCACAAACGTCTAACACCGACAAAAGCTCCCAAGAATGTCCCTGCCCTATCTGAACATGCATAATCTCTCTCGTACCGGATGACGCGTCGCGTGTAAATTTAGCGCCGAACGCAGGTTCACGGGCGTGCGCGGGCGCAGACCCGCGCCATCTTGGTTTTGTTGCAGCAGATTCGATGCGCCGTCACTAAATGTCACTTGTCTTGATCGTAGGTCTACAGTACTTCAGTCAGATTTACACTAAAGAAGGAGTTTTGTTAATGAGTGTTCATTTTGGGTCGTTTTCCATTTTAATTATCTGTTGATTGTTGGGTTGGATTAACTATGGTTTTATTGTTAATGTTCGTTCTGATTAATTCTTGAATTACTTGTCTAACGACTCGTGCCTGGAAAGTTGAGTTCTGCTGTTCTACCACGACGCCTTAAAGTTATCTGTCATAATTCTGGTGAGAAAAGGGAATATTATTATTCGTACTTTACCTATAGCTATGTTATCTTTCTCCCTAAGCGGAAGCTTTGGCAGCTTTTTGAGATATTTTTAGTCTTTAGCAATGAGTAAAAATTGTGGCGACTTGCACCAAACCCACCTGATTCTCTAAAAATTCGTACCTTTATCGTGACTGGCCTGTAGTTGGTCTAGTGGTTAGTGGCCCTGACTGCTATACCGGAGGTCGTGGGTTCGATTCCCGCCCAGGACAAATGTTTGTGAGATGATCACGATCATTTATTCTGTGTCTGGGTATAATTTATCTATAATATGTATGTATTTAGAAAGATATAAGTATGTTTATCAGTTGTCTAGTACTCATAACACAAGCTCTGCTTGGCTTGAGACTAGACGGCGTTGTGTGATAGCTGTGGAAAATTATATTTTATTATATATTATCTTTTCGCTCTATGTAGATTGAGAAAAAATCAGACTTACTGGCTAAACCTACCTGTGTTCCTCCAGTTGCCCTTTGTGTTTCTGGACCACAGTAACTTTTTCGCACCATCCAATGGCAAACATCGGCACTAGTTACCCTAACTACCATTTTGTATAGCATAGCATAGTCGGCCTTATAGTGTTCCCACTGTTGGGACTCAGGCCTCCTCTCTAGGAGAGGGTAGAGCCATTTTGTATACAGATATCTATCTACAAGGCATCCTGCATGGATATATATGTACTACGCACATATAAGTCGACGGCATCCTGTTTACGTTTACTGAGAAAGTCTTTGTTTTATTTTTGATAGGCTCGCGCTGACCACTATCCCACCTGATGGAAAACGAAGATGTAGTCGACGATGGTGCACGCTTCCTAATAGTAACCTCATCTCCACTCATCGACTCAAAATCCACCATTCAAGTATCCACCCTTACGTTGTTGAAACTTCAACAGTTCGGACCAAGCGTTTCGCTTCGTCGTTTATACCCCGTACTTAGAAGGACTGGAACAATTTGCCTGCTGCGGTCTTCCCGTCCAACTATAATTTGGGTGTCTTCAAGGCTAGAGTGAATAGGCTCTTAAAAAACTAGTGCGCCTCACCATCAATGATTGCATCAGGTAGCATCGCAGTCAAGCACTGGTTTATATGAATTAAAAAATAAAAATATACTACTTGGAAGTGCAAATATTCAGATCCTGACAAAAATAAACAAAATACAAAACCATATTTGCGAAGACTGATAAAAATTCTGAGAATATGAGGAAAACATGCGAAGAAAAACAGAATACTTAAAATAATAAATTACCTTCTGAACCTGTTTTAAGATATATTCTGATATTTACATGTATTATATAATATGCGTATGGCCTTACTTAAATACATACGTATATTATGTTAGGTCAGTTCTTATAATTTAGATAATTATTGTGATAATTTGTCTAAAAATGAAAATTGATTTGCACAAAGACATCTTTCTTCTTGTATACCTACCAATATATGTAATTGAAGTTATGTATATATATTTTTTTTTATGTAAAATATGACAAATGGCTAGAAAAAAACTTTGAAAATAGCGAGTGCAATGGAAAGGGCTATGCTTGGACTTTCCTTGCGTGATCGCATCAGGAATGAAGATATCCGCAGGAGAACCAAGGTCGCCGACATAGCCCGAAGAATCACCAAACTTAAGTGGCAGTGGGCAAGACACATTGCTCGTAGAACGGATAGTGAATGGGGCCGAAAGGTTCTAGAATGGCGACCGCGCACCGGAAAACCGATTATCTGGTGAGAGTCGCTTGATTTCGATGGATACCAGACGGGCAGGACCGTTCGTTGTGGCGACACTTGGGGGAGCGTATGTCCAACAGTGGACGTCCATCGGCTGAAATGAATGAATGCATGAATAACAGAAATATGATAATAAACTTGACTTCTAATAGCGTCAATTATTATTTTTTATTTATTTATTTATTTTTGGTCAGCCAACAACTGCTTACACATTACATTTATATTATACTAAAACGAAACTGACATCCATTAGTGTAGCAATTAATTATAGGCTAACACCACATGCACTATATTCGGTTTTACAAAATTAGGTAATTAATATTAAGCTAAAAACAATACAAAATAGGAATTACTATTTACAACAAGTTAAAAAATTTAAGATTAATAAATAAAATGATATTACAGCACAGCAGACTAGATAATAAACTTGACTTCTAATTTATTTATTTATTTAAACTTCATGTACAGTAGTAGTACATAGGCGGACTTAATGCAACAAGGCATTCACTACCAGTCAACCATTGGGTTAAAAAGACAATAATGTGATAGGTTTGCACAATAAATAAATAACAAATACTTCAAACAGAACTAATTAAATTAAAAATAAGTTATTTATAATAATAAAATACATATATATGCTAAAATTATAAACTAATAAATACCATGAAAAACATCAAATAATTAAGAAAATTCAATAATAATTCTGACGAAGACCAAATTAAAGTTGAGAGGACTTCTAATACCGTCAATTAAAAAATAAATTCTTTCCATAAGATACCAATCCGCATTTCATGAACTTGAACTTGAGTCCTCCTAACCTCAAACTTAAATCATATACAATATTTATAACACACATCCTTTACAAGAATTCGTTAACATCCGTAACATTTGCATGTCATGCTATTACTCGAAAGGACGCGAGCAGAGAGAAGGCCGCCATGACCGGAACTGACGTCAGCACTGTTTTGTTTATCTTGTCTATTATAAACCAGAGATATTATGCGTTTTGGATGATCTTGGACTGCACGCGGAAGCTTAAGGAAAGGTCGTGACTGAAATTTTGAAAGTCTAGTATTAACCTAGTCATTTTGTAAGACTAGGTTTTGACTGAAAATTTTGTTTGTGTGTGTTTCAGGAAGCTTACCGTGTTTTAACCAATTTTTCCGTGCTGTATTTAGATTTAAGCTTTCTGTTTTTGTATTTACTTTGTAGCGACATCTATGGCGTCACATAAGAACTAATCCTGCATCGCGCAATCAAAGTTCTCCACGCGTTTACAACATATAGAACAGCCCGAAATCATCTATCGGGCAGTAGTAGCCCACCAGACATAACACCCGTCTGGTCGGAGGATCCTCCCTTTTCAACGGAGGTTTGCGGGACTTTACTCTCTGTTCCGCCTACCTCTAAAACTTAAACTATAATAATAGTATTCCACAACTATCACACAACGCCGTCTAGTCGCAAGCTAAGCAGAGCTTGTGTTATGGGTACTAGACAACTGATAAACATACTTATATATTTCTAAATAGATAAATTACACCTCAGAACAAATGATCGTGCTCATCACACAAACATTTGTCCTGGGTGGGAATCGAACCCACGATCTCCGGAATAGCAGTCAGGGCCCCTAACCACTAGACCAACAGGCCAGTACGGCCATGATATTAATAGGATGACAACTAATGTGGAATGTAATTTTATTTATTTACCTGGAAAGTTACTGTACCAACATGTCTAGGTAAATTGATTTTTATTTTTTTAATTATTAGTATTGTGGTTTTTGAATTTTGTATTACTTATTCTATTGTTAAATTTTCAACCATTCGACACAAATGTAAATTTGTTTATGAAATTAAATTAAATGAATAACTATTTAATCCATCTCATCCTCTTAGTTTAAAAAAAATCTCTGAAATCTATTAGTGGTTTTTTTCGGTTGGGAAAATCATCTAATGACAGCTCCCGCTCTTGGGCGGATAGGGAGATAGTTTCAGACTTTTACTGACTAAAAACCCACTCCTGTTCCTTCTTTGCCATTTTTCAATTTCCTATTTTAAAATTTCTATTAATTTTAACTACAGCCGGAAAAGAGAGATGTATTGAAGATAATGCTACACAAGCTTCAAATTTTATGTTACCGCGGCCCTGAATAGCAAAGGGCAACGAAAGGAACACCGAGTGGGTTATAGTCAGTAAAAGTCTGACACACCCTTCACTGTACCCAGAGCATGAGGAGAAAACCGTTAGTATGTATATAATAGACTAAAGGAGTGTTAAAATCAATGGATCTTATTTTAACCGAGAATTGAAAAGCACGACCAAATTTTTATTCCATATTTTTTACTCAAACAAAACAATAATATCAGTACCAACAGTTCAGTGTTTTATTTACAAAATACAATGACAATATGACATGTTTTCCTTAAAAAATTACAAACATGCGCTAACAATTCATGCACACATAACTTTATTAATATTCCAAGACCAAGGTTGAACGGAGCGACATTCAAAATGGCTGCTTGCAAATTGGAGTCACTACACTCTCGGTTAACGAAGATCTCGCTTTAAAAGGCCAACAATTACGCATATGTGCACAATAAAACGAGAATATTTTTACAACCAGGATCCACTGCGGTAAACTGGGTAACATTGAAGAGTTCGTTGGTATTACTTGCACTTCCTGATTGACCGAGGCCATGTCGCGGCGGCCATCTTAAATTTTTTGACGTTTATTTTTGGCGGGCTATTGTGGCGTCCAGAAATGGTAAGGACATATTTAATGTCAGAAAAGATTGTTTATTACTCTTTGGAATTGAAAACTTATTTAATTTCGTTGGGGTCTGGTTTTTAGGGTTCCGTAGAGACGCAAAGGCTAAAACGGGACCCTATTACTAAGACTCTGCTGTCCGTCCGTCTGTCTGTCTGTCATCAGACTGTATCTCATGAACCGTGATAGTTTTGCTATTTAATTACAAATACTAAAAACAGAATAAAATAAAAATATTTAAGTGGGGCTTCCATACAACAAACGGTTTTTCGGTTTTGTACCTCACAAGGGAAAAATGGAACCTTTATAGGATCACTTTGTTGTCCGTCTGTCGGTCTGTCAAGACCCTTTATCTCGGGGCGCGTAGAGGTATCGAGTTAAAATTAAAATGATATACTCAGGTTTGTGGTTCCTTGAAGTTGTGAAAAAATCAAACTTTTGAGTTAACAAAAAAAAATATATACGGCCGTTTGTGTCGCAAAAATGTATGTTTCGACACTCTCAAGGGAATCAAAATTCATAGGGTACTTCCCGTTGACCTAGAATCCTAAAATTTGGCATGAAGCAAGGTCTCTTAGCACAACTATAGCAAAAAATCTGAAAACTGTAAATTTGTAGTTACAAAAAAAAAAAAAAATTTTTTGCGATTAGGAAAAATCTGTGTAAACTCAATTCGGGAATTGAACTGTTTTCATAGGTAAGTTTGTACGGAACCCTCAGTGCGCGACACGCACTTGGCTGGATTTTTTTGTTACATCATTTACTTGTAATGTCCTCTGAAATATTGCCTGGTCGAGTCGTACCTATACATTACGTATTATAATTAGAAAAAAAATAAAATTCAGGGCATTGTATTCTTAACATGCTTGATAGCGATTTATGAAGCTGTTGAAGTCTATGAATATCTGCATATTGTGCTGAATACCATTGTCCTGGTAGGACAAAGCATTCTTACAGTGATAAAGATACTCACATTTCTTTATTTATTTCTCACTTTTCTTCTTAGGTCTAATTCTTCTGATTTTAAATCAGAAACAAAAAACTCATTCATCATCTTCCTGCCATTGTCCCGTTTTATTTGGGGTCGGCGCAACACGATTTTTTTCATCCATTCTGTCCTGTCACTCATCACGCTATCACTAACTCCCTTTTTTTTCATATCACTTCTCACACAATCCATCCATCTTTTTTTTGGCCTCCCTCTCCCTCTCCATCCATCCACATGTAAACTCATAACTCTTTTAGTTACATGCGTTTCATCCCTCCTCTTCACATGACCACACCAACCATACCAGACCATACCGACCAACCAACCGACCATACATTCTCGTCCAATATACCACAGTGTCGCAAGACGAAAGTCTGACCAGTGCGTGTTGCCAGTGTATCAGAAATGAAGATATCTGCAGGAGAACCAAGGTTGCCGACATAGCACGAAGTATCGCCAAACTTAAGTGGCAATGGGCAGGGCACATTGTTTGCAGAACAGATGGCCGTTGAGGCTGAAAGGTGGAGTGGCGACCGCGTACCGGAAGACGCTTAGTTGGAAGGCCCCCTACAAGGTGGACCGATGACCTGGTGAAGGTTGCGGGAATCCAATGGATGCTAGACGCACAGGACCGTTCATTGTGGTGACATGTGGGGGAGGCCTATGTCCAGCAGTGGACGTCTATCGGCTGAAATGATGATGATGATGAACCGACCATACTAGAAACAAAAAAGTCATTACTCTATTTAAAACTGAATCACCTAACTCCATATTTAATATATCATTCATCTAAAGTTTTCTATCTAGGTTTACGGTTTATTCCTGTTCTTTACGATACAATAAATCGGCCCTAAAATAAACACTCGCATATTCGGGGTCTTTAGTCGGATAAAATTGTTTGTGTTTGTAAAGAATCTGGAGCATTGTACATGTTTTGTAGTAATATGCGGCATCTGGCGAGGCTGGTAGCTTGAGAAAAATACGCTACAGTTAGGATCGAAAGATAATGAAAGCACTCACATTTATAACATATAGACACACTTTTTTAACTCAACTAACATCATCCAGCCCTTCTAGCCATGTTACAACCGTTTCGTTTCAATTCTCTTTTCGTTGATCGCCTCGAGTAGGCCACGTCTCCGATTCCTTTATTCTGACGTCTTCTAAACGCTCAGTCACGTGGTCAGAAAAAAGGAATAGGAGGCGTGGCCGACTCGAGGCGATCAACGAAAAGAGAATCGAAACGAAACGGTTGTAACTTGGCTAGGGGGGCAGACACACTCGGTAACCGATCGAACTTTTTGTATTCCTTTTTAAAATTGAGTTAGTTAAGGAACATATTTTAACAAGAATGGGATCTCACGTCACAGGGAATCCTAGTGTCTAATCTAAACTTTAGGATTTAAAATATACACGGTGTCTTTGACATCGACGCACAAACGAATATCACGGATCTAGTACTCGATTCTGGACCCCCCAGTGGTGGAGTTTTTCGTCAGCTTTTTCCTAATTTTTAGGGATCAGTATCTCAAAAGGAAAAAGCGGAACCCTTATAGAATCACTTTGTTGTCCGTCCGTCTGTCTGTCTGTCTGTCGGGCAAGACCCTTTATCTCGGAAACGCGTGTATTTTAACTATATACTCAGGCCTGCGGTCCCTTGAAGCTTTGAAAAAAATCGAATTTCTGAGTTAACGAGAAAAAAAGATAGGGTCGTTTATGTCGCAAAGAACGTGTATTTCGACACTCTCAAGAAAACGAAATTCACAGGGTACTTCCCGTTGACCTAGAATCCTGAAATTTGGCATAAAGCAAGTTCTCTTAGCACAAATATAGGAAATAATCTGAAAATTGGAAATTGGTAGTTACGTCACAAAAAGTCTTTTTTTTCCCATTTGAAAAAATCTCGTAACTCAATTCGGGAATTGAAGTGTTTCAAAGGTATAAGTTTATACGAAAATCTTAGTGCGCGAATCTGCCTCGCACTTGCCCTGTTTTTTATGTAGAAGTCAGTTGTATTTTTTTTTTGTAAAAAGTTTTTTATTTTACCCCTCAGCCATACAGCCTCAGTTCTATAGTAGGCCTACATATATAATTTTATTATTAAAACATTGCTTAACAATTTCAATAAGCAAAGCCCAGGCCTATCTTCCGGCTTCATCATCAGATCAGTTCGATAAATTCCCCTTCATCTTTCAGTCAGTCTTCGACTACACGTATAAACAAAGCTATTTTAGTTATCACGACAGTTCTGCTGTGATCTTATGAGGAGTTCCGTTCCATATTTTCGAATTTCATCATCAGATCATAACACTATTTCTATGGGACCAACTTGGAAGTTGAATTTTCTAAATCGGTCCACAATTGACCGCAAAATCGGTGAACATACATTAAAAAAAAATACATTCAGCCGAACATTGAACCTCTTTCTTTAAGCAGTCGGTTAAAAATAACACCTAGTTACCGCTTAGTTACCGATTAATATTAATTCTATTACATTTACCGTTTCTTCTTTGTTCGATTATATTCAAGGATAATAATTATTACGCATTGCGTGAGCAAATGTTGCACTAGTTATTATTATATTCATACAAAACAATGTAATAATGTTGCATAATTAGTTACTACAGTTTTTAATATGACTAATGTAAAATCATAACTTTACTCATCTTCGTGGTGAGTATTTGTAACCTACTGCTATTAACCTATGAATCTTAAGGTTTTGTGTTCCAACTTTGTGTCATATTCTTAGAAAAATTATCCTTGGTAATTAAATTTGAGATTTTAAATTGTTTTCTAAGAAAAAAAAAAACATTTAGTCTTTGTATATTCATGTGTTACATTAATCGCCTATTTGCGAAAGCCACAGATAGCGGCACGAATCTTGAGCGCGTGGCGAAAGAGCGGGGATCGCTTTGCGCATCGTACAATATCGGCGAGCCAATCACTGTACAAGGATTTCACTCCCCGCCCCCCAAACCTCTCTTCATACCACTAAAGAGACCCGATATTTCACTTCTGCGTGCTTCTGCGCAATTAGAACTGTAGAAGTCAGCGCTCAATATCCGTGCCGGTATCTATACGATCGGTACAATAAAAACGCAAAGACAAAGTCAAAGATTTATTTGCTTCATATAGCTCCACTGGAAGTTCGCCGTGAAACAGCTAGCCAAATCGAAAAATCAGAACAGGAACGAGGCAACCGTCACCCACTATACGGGCACCAACTCCCACCTGCGCGATTGAAGAATCGTAAAAGTTTTTTAAGATTTACGACCTCTTCGGAGAACAGCGCTTTGGACCAGAGACACGAACTGTGGAGGAAAAGATATCCCACTCCCCCAAATTCCATCTCTCCGGCAGAACATCTTCCACTGGGCCAAGGACTGCAGTGACCAATCTGGAAATCTCTGAACCGACTGCGGGCTCAGGTTGGCCGCTACAAATATAATCTGGTCAATTGGGGTATCCTTGACCCATCGCAAACACAGTGCCAGTGAAGAGCCCCTTCCCACGATATGCGTCGCATCCTTTTTCACGACTTATGCGAGGCCAACGACAGAGCGATCCAGGTCGCGGAGAATTTCTGAAAAGGAAACCCGTAGTCCTAGAACGCAAAGGGCAACTGAAGGACACAGGTGTGGTTTTAGTCAGTAAAAGTCTGACACGCCTTCTCGCTCCACCCAGAGAGCGAGAAGTCATTAGATGATTTCCAAACTTAAAAATAAAAATAAAAAAAAAGAACGGTCCAGGTGGCTAAATATTTGTCAGACCAAATTTGAGTCAGATTGGCACGGAAGAAGAAGAAGAAGGTAACTATGGTTACAAAAGTTCTTACAATGGTTATATAATAATAATAATAATCGTTGCGCGGTTGAATCAAGGGCCTGATACAAAAGGCAGTACTCCTCGATACGGCTCGCATTGTGAGGAGGTTCCTGTCTCTGGAGCCCTAACCACCGGTAGCTTGGACCCTGTTCCCGACACCGGCGGACAACTATTTTTTATATTTTTAAATGTTTTTTTTAATATGTTTTTTAAAGAAATATTTAAAAATGTAAACGATATGGATAAAAAATAAATAAATGGAATAATAATCTTTATTACACAAGAAAGTGGTTACAAAGTAGTGTGAAGTCCCTGACTCCTGTGCTAGGTGATAAACCTGTGTTACAAGAGCCAGTGCCCTCTCCCAGTAGGAGATAGTACAGAATCTTATGCAAAAAGATTAACAAAAATAAAAAGAGTATGGTAAACAACAAAAAATTAAGATAAAATAAATGCGGTTAAAAGAAGCCTGTATTGAGTTTGTGTGTGTGTGGGGGGGTGTGGGTGTGTTTGTGTGTGTGTGTGTGTGTGTGTGTGTGTGTGTGTGTGTGTGTGTGTGTGTGTGTGTGTGTCGGTGAGTGTATATGTGCTTAGCATAAATAGTAGTTTACCATATTTAATCATGACATAATGACATGGTTCGAAACTGCCTCCAGATCCACCAAGAGCAAGACAACTTTTTTGATGATTGACTGAAATTATAAATTAGCTTAGTCCGGCCCGTAGAAATGTAAAAACGTAAGGGTGGACACTGGCCGTACGTCGGGTTGTCCGATGATAGAAGGGTGATGGTGGAATCAAGTTATATAATTCCTGCGCACAATCTCCAAAATGTATCTTGTAAAATACTGAAAGACTGGCTACACTAAATTTTCCATGACTTTTGCACAGAGATGTGGCTGTATCTCACCGATGACACGTTGGAGTTCCGATTTGAGCTCAGGAATTGTTTCGGGTTTATTCGCATAAACCCGAGATTTCACAAAACCCCAAAGAAAAAAATCGCACGGTGTTAAATCGCTCGATCTTGGTGGCCAGTTGACATCAGAATTTCGTGAGATAATGTTTTCTGGAAATCGTTGCATCATGGAAAATTTCATGAAAAGAGTAATGGCCTGTCATCGAAGCCGGGGGGGTCATTTGCCGGATATTTTATTCCATACTTAATCGGAACATGTCTTCTTTACAATACAATAAAAATATTACAACTCTATCATAAAATACTTGTTTTTATTTTAAAATGAAAAAGTGCACTCTTACTGAGACACCCTTTAGTATTAACTGAGACCTTAATCTCTGAGTTTGTTTCGGTGTTACTTCTCAGGGTAATCAGCTAGGAAACACCAGCCTCATCTAGTTTTAATTTATGAGTAAAATTGTTATTTATTACTTATTTGCAAAATAAACATCTTTTATCGTTTACCATTCTTCTACTTTAGGCCCAATTTTGATGAAAAACCTAGCTTAAAAAGTTGTTGTGAAATAAGTGCAAATCCTTTTTGTAGGTTCTTTAAGCATAACTTCTACCAGCAGCGTTCTTCGCAAGAAAGTAGAAAAATATACCTAGAGATTATACTTATTGTATAAAATGTATCCTATATGCTATTCCTAGACATGGTCTATCTGTGTGCCAAATTTCATCCAAATCTGTTCAGCCGTTTGAGCGCGAAGGAGTAAAAATCTACACACAGACATCCAAACTTTCGCCTTTAAAATATTAATGGCAACGCGGCAATATTCTATGATGCCTACAAAATATTTCTGAAACAAAACTCGTAAATTTTTAATTCTCTTGAAGTTCTAACGAATCCGTACCAAAAATACTCAAAATACCGTTTCGACAGTAACCATAACCTACTGTCAAAATTTTAAATTCGGCACGTTCGTTCCATGTTCAAATGTTCAAGATGCGCGCGCACACAAGATTGTCTATAACTGTACAGCGCAGACACGACCTGCCGCAATGCGCCCGCGCTCAAGGGCACGCACAGAAGTAGGGTGGAGTCGTGTGAGGACTAGAGATATTTTTGGTGGTAGGATGTGCTTTGTTCTTGGTTTTGTTTATAAAAATTATAGAATAAGCTGAAGTATCTTCAGAATAGTAAAATTTTGATGATGTTTTGTTGTTGAAGTACAGTAGCATGCACGCCATAGAAAAGTTTCTAAAACCTAATAAGATTAATTTTTATTCTTGGGTGATGGAGAACCATCACGAAAGTATAATATTTTTATTTTGTTTTAGTTGGTTATTTTATCCCGCTGTCTGGCCGTTTTTGTAATATGTTGGGTAGAAGGAGAAACGATAGATACTTGACCATTGTGGTAGAAATTCACACCTAAACTGCAAAAAAAAATATTATTTTACTCTACATCACACTAATATCATAAAGGCGAAACTTTGAGTGTGTATATTTGTTACATCTTCACGCGATAAAACTTAGCACACGGGACCTGGCATAACACATAAGATACTTTTTATCTCGGAATTATGTTCCCTTGAGATACTGTTATACCATCACTCGAGTGCAGCTGACAGTAGCTAGTCTTAAATAATAATCTTAAAATTTAAGTTACATCATACAAAGCAACAAAATTAAAAAGCAAAAACTAATTATCAAAAAAAATAATTGTTCCATCAAAAATCGCCTATTCCACCCCTTACTCTGTTCAGTAACGAGAAGTGAATAGCAATCGGCGACTCGACTCACGATTCGGACGTCAAGGCCGGACGTCGTTGTCCGTCTGTGCCGACATGCACCAACATGGCCCGTGTCGCGCTTGCCTGTTCCCTGAATTGTGGGTCATAAAACTTTGTGTAAATACGTTTGTTTGTACTTTTGTTTGTCATCGCCTCGAAGGATCATTATATTGATCATTGAGTTCATAAATAATCTTTGCTGAAAGCGCCCTACGAAGACACTCTTCGATATAACCAACCTCTCTCTTCGATATAAACAGTTAGGCCATTAGGCCGAGGTTAGGTTAGGTTAGGTTAGTTTTAAGGTGACGATTTCACGAAATGACATAATTGTAGTCATATTATACAAATGTTTTCTTAGCGTTTTTGTGACGTCACTGTTAAAAAGTTCATTTTTTTCGTACTCTAACGATTTTTGACCGCCAGCAGTATTGTTTTTACGTCAAATAAGCAGGCTTAAAAAGTTAAAAAGTTGCTCGGACGCAGCGGATTTATTATTGTTTTCCAAATAAATACTATTTAAAATGTATTTCATGACATATAAAGTAACTAAAACTTATTTTTATTTCTTACAATTTGATATTGTAGATTATTTTTATTTTGCAATTAGACTTTTTTTTTCTCTTTTAATTTTTGACATCTTTCATTTTTGTGAACGTGAGGACTATGTTAATTGCTTTTTTTTTTCCTTTTCAGTAATTTTAACGTATGTCTGGCAATTTGAGTATTTTCTGCGGCCTACCCAAATGTCCTTTCTTTGGTATTGTTCGTCAAGTCGTTGAGCTCCTTAGTAGTCCTGAGTTGAGCTTTACGAATACTGACAAATGCTTGCACTGACTGGACAGGTACTCAAATTGCCAGACGTTAAAATTTGCATTGCCACCATTTTGTATGGTGGCAATGGGCATAAAAAAAGTTACTACGAGTATACTCGTATGGCAGCCAACGTGTTAATGTTGATCTCTGAAATCTTGAAAGTTATTACGTCCTTTTTATAAAAATTACTTAGATCCTTTTAAAAATATATTTCAGCAAGGCATCTTTCGAGTTGAATGTATTCTATTGGTTAACGACGAAATTCAATACAGCGATTCGAACAACAAACAAGTGAAAGAAACAACGCTATATAGATCAATATAGCGCGTATATTTTCTGTTTTAGCAGGGAATAGACAAAATCTTCTCTCGTTCATTCTTTCTCAGTCTTTAGCAGGAATACAATCATACTGAGCAATTAAGCTCATGGTACAAAGTGAAGTAATATTACTTTAAGAGGGAAACAAAACTTTCCTGCAATAAGATAGATACTTTCACACACACACACACACTGCCTGGCGTTTCAATATCAAACATTGCTATTCCGAACCACGATTAATTGCACCTTTAATAATATTTTAGTTTTAATAAATTTTTTTTAGGCACTTTTATTGTATGGGAAACCTTATTAATGTTGGCTTAATGTTAATTTTTTGTAAACTTTATTGAATAAAAATGTATTATTATTATTTTATTATAATTATTATAACGCTTTATGGTCGGCCCCTGATCCAGGCGATACTATATTAAACCAAATTATTCACTAACATTTGAAAAGGATCTGGCGCTCGGCGGCCGCTATCTACAAGTATATGTTTTAAATGATAGACCTAATAATTTTCGATAAAATAAACTTTATATCCAATTAAGTTATACGAAATAAGTTTTAGAGTATAATATAAATTTTATATGTAAAGAAATTATATCAACATTTGGTATATCTCACGTTTATTATATCTTGTGAATGTTATTGAAATGAAAATATACCTTATATGATATGTGACGCACCCTAATTAAATATTTTCATTTAGTTATTGATATAAAATAAAGCATCTTTAAATAAAGGCAGACGTCATACGCACGTGATATGTTTGAATTTCTAAAAATCCAAACATTTCAATCCAGGAAAGAGTATTATTATATCCTGGCGCCGAATGGTGAGGAGACGCTAAATCAAATAAGGAGAACAGGAGAGTACAAACATCGGGAGTCGCAGAGTGATCCTGAACGAGCAATGAGCAGCACGCCATCAGCCCGTCCGAGCGTCCGAACCTAGTTAGTCGACGGCGCCCAGTATTCCACGCGCGCCTCAAACAGATGTCCGGCAAACTTAAGGGCCCAGCAAAGTGGATGGCCGCTAGGAGTCAAAGGAAATTTCTGAAACGTAAACAAGGTTTTAGTAAGTAAAATTTTGACACGCCCTTTCGCTCCACTCTAGATTGGGAGAAGTCATTGAATGATTTTCCACCTCAAAGAAAAAATGAAAGAATAAAGAGAATAGAGCAACTTATTATCGTAGCCGTTCTTTAAGTTACTTACTCCAAGCATTTATCTTAGTAAGGAAATAAACATCACAGAAAAGTCAACGTTATTAAGAAATCTAAACAAAGGGTTCTAAACTAAGTTTAAACAGTCTTATGATAACGAGAAAGCCCTTATCAAATATGGTACAGACAGTTTTACTATGAAAATGAATAAACCACACTTATCCATAAAATAATATTCCACAACTATCACACAACGCCGTCTAGTCCCAAGCTAAGCAGAGCTAGTGTTATGGGTACTAGACAACTGATAAACATACTTATATATTTCTAAATACATACATATTATATATAAATTACACCTAGACACAGAACAAATTAATGATTGTCATCACAGAAACATTTGTCCTGGGCGGGAATCGAACCCACGACTTCCAGAATAGCAGTCAGGGTCACTAACCACTAGACTAAGAGGCCATACAGAAAAAAAATATCTCGTTTATACTGCGTACATTGAAGGACTGGAATAATTTGCCTGCTGTGGTCTTCCCGTCCGATTATAATTTAGGTGTCTTCAAGGCTAGAGTGAATAAGTTTATAATAAACTAGTACACCTCACCATTAACGACTGCATCACTGCTTGCCATCAGGTGGGACTGCAGTCAAGCACTAGTTAAAAAACCGGGGCAAGTGCGAGTTGGACTCGCGCACTGAGGGTTCCGTACAAACTTACCTATAAAAAAAGTTTAATTCCCGAATTGAATTACGAAAATTTTTCCAAATCGCAAATATATTTTTTTTGTGTCGTAACCACAAATTTACAGTTTTTAGGTTTTTTTTTTGCTTCATGCCAAATTTCAGGATTCTAGGTCAACGGGAATTCGCAAATGGGGATTTTCGCGCTCCTCAAAGAGATGTCAGCAAACCGTAGGGGCCCAACAGGGCCGATGCTCGCTAGCTAGGACCGCGGAGAATTTATGAAAGGGAAACCCGTAGTCCTAGAACGCAAAGGGTAATTGAAGGATACAGGTGTCGTTTTAGTCAGTAAAAGTCTGACACGCCCTCGCGCTCCACCCAGAGCGCGAGAAGTCATTTGGATGATTTCCCACCTTAAAAAAAAGGTCAACGGGAATATCCTATGAATTTTGATTCCCTTGAGAGTCGAAATACACGTTTTTTTTTTTTCGATATAAACGACCGTATCTTTTTTATTTCATTAACTTAGATTTTTTTCACAACTTCAAGCGTTTGCAAACCTGAGTATATGGTTTTAATTTCAACTCGATACCGAGATAAAGGGTCTTGACAGGCAGACAGCCGGACGGACAACAAAGTGATCCTATAAGGGTTCCGTATTTTCCTTGTAGGTTACGGAACCCTAAAAAATAATACTATAAAGGCAAATGTTTGTGAGTGTGTGTGTATTTTTGTCACTTCCTCACACTCGAACGGTTAAACAGATTTCAATAAAACTTAGTACACGGGTAGATCATGTCCTGGAATAGCACATAGGAGACTTTTTATCTCGGGAGTATGTTCCTTTGGGATATTTTCTACTATCAAGCAGGCAAAGCCGCTAGTAGCAGCTAGTGTATGATAATACTGATCCCTCGGGCGTCCCGGGGGTATTATTATTACGTCATTGCGCATTTTTACGTAAATCAGCAAAAAAATAAAAAAAAAACTTTCTGGTTTTTTCTAGGAAAAACAAAAATATAGAAACCAAAATCGCGCTCTTGGGCGGAGCGAGAGATAGTGTCAGACTTTTACTGACTAAAAACCCACTCCTGTTCTTTCGTTGCCTTCGTCCCAGGGCCCCGGGTTTCGTTTTCACACTACCCATGGCCCCAGTAGGCTTCGACCCTGCTGGGCCCGTACGATTTGCTGACATCTCCTTGAGGCGCGCGTGGAACAGTACGCGCCGTCGACGACTTGGGCTCGGTCCGGACAGTTACCGGACGGTCGGACGGCGAGCCACCCATTGCTCGCCGTCCGCAAGCCCGCGCCTACGGAACATAGTAACTGTTCAAGATTTTTGTCTTTGCCTTACCCTTTAAAAAAAAAACAAGCTTTATTATTTCAAATATAACCGTAACGCAATCTCGTAAATATACACGTTTGAAATCGTAAGTTAGGGTCAGATTCGTGTTTTTTTTATCAAGCCAACTAATTTATATCATGTTTTGATTTTGACCCAATTATCCCTAGGGATAATTGAAAATTGTTGGAGGAGGCCTATGCCCAAAAATGGGTAACTCACTTAGTTACACAAAGTTTAAATAATATTAATTAATTAATGAATTCCAATTTAATAATTTTGATATTTTAATACCAATTTAATACACTATAATAATTTTAATATTATAATTTAAATTTGATACATTAAAATAATTAAAAACAAAAAAAAATTGTTACTCATATATTCAAACTATGTTCTATGAATTACTAATTTTGTTTAATAATTGAATGTTTTAAATGTATGCATGCAATTAGTGCGAAATAAAGGCTTATTATTATTCCATTTATTTATTTTTTATACATATTGTTTACATTTTTAAATATTTCTTTAAAAAACATAAAAAAAAACATTTAAAAATATAAAAAATAGTTGTCCGCCGGTGTCGGGAACAGGGTCCAAGCTACCGGTGGTTAGGGCTCCAGAGACAGGAACCTCCTCACAATGCGAGCCGTATCGAGGAGTACTGCCTTTTGTATCAGGCCCTTGATCCAACCGCGCAACGACAGCTTCGATAGATGTTCATCGAAGCTTTTGACTATAAGGCCATTGGCGGTCACAACATTATTATTATTATTTATTATTATTATTATTATTATTGATTTTGACCCAGCGGTTGTTTGTATGATCAATTTTGATAAAATAACTTTCCATGGTGTTCCCTTTTATATTTGAAGATTATCAGAGGTTCCACATAGTTCAAGAGTAGTACAACATCGCTTTAATGTTAAAATCAATACATTGAAGTTGAGACCCGTGCAGCTGCTATTATTTATCTACAAAAAGGACAACAGAAGAAGGAACACAGGTAGGTTATTAGTATTATATTACCCGTAAAATCCTGACATTCCCTCTCGCTCAACCAAGCCTCAAAAAAATATGCTGTAGCACGCATTTAGAATTATAACATCAACATCTCGCCCCTTATTATGTATAAACACAAAAGGCGTGGCAAAAAAATTACAACACAAAACGAGATTTCGTAAGTTTTCTTACAATTCTGAAAGAAAACGTCAAAGTTACGCCCACGTGAAATAATTTTATGACGCCATCGTATATTATTTCGTAATTCCTAAAATGATTTATCAAAAGTGTTGTTGAGAAAAAGTTTAACAAGAACTCTTTTTCAACACTTATTTGCACCAGTTTTTTATTACACGTGACTTTCATGACGTCTTAAACTTTAGAGAATTATTATGAAGGAAGGGTTGTATAAGAAAATGTTTCGAAATTTTTGCTGTGTGTGCGTCATAGGAAAATTAAATATGCGGTCATGTTTAATGTTGCAAGAGATTTGAAAAGCTTTGTAAAGTATTGTTTAGCGTAAACTACGTAGGCAGGATCGAAAAGTTATCCTTCAAAGCTCAGTTTTTCCTTTAATTATTGCTTTATAGAACGTTCTAGAGGTGAAACGTTGTGGGTAGACTTCTGAAAAGGTTATCCGTGTTTCTAGAACGTAAAGGGTAACGGAATATAGGTGTGGTTTTAATCAGTAAGTCCGACACGAAAATCTTTTTTGCGATTCAGAGTAATCTTCGTGACTCCATTCGGGAATTGAACTATTTACATAGGTAAGTTTGTACGGAACCCTCACTTGCCCAGTTTTTATTTTATTTAAAGAAAATGAAAGAAAGATAACAAATCCAGCTTACAGGCTGATTACTGAGAAATTCTAGACAGAATTAATATATTATAAATGCTGCTAATATACTTCTGCTTAAACGATCAGGTAATAATTAATAGATGTAGACCAATTAGCGTCCGTAGCCTGGCTGCGTGTCGGCGACCTCTTCAGGGAAACCAAAGGTTTTGTCTATAATAGTATGGACGAAGTTGTCATGACGAATAACTACCGGTGATTTATTGTGAAGGTCGGCACGGTTGACATCTGTTGGGCATGTCACTGACCGGGTGAATTAATCCGTCACATTATCTCTGGTTGTTTTAAGTGTCTCAAACTATCCAAAAGAACGGTCTCATCCTTGTGCAGATTGAGACTCAGCCACTGCAGTAGTCCAGTTTTCCTCCACAAAATTCACGTTCGTGACAGTTCTTTGTGCGAGTGTGGCCTCGATGATGGTACATTGGACCATATCTTCTTTTCTTGTCCTTCAAACTCCCACTCTCTCGACTTGTACCAAATGCTTCCCAAAATTAAAATACCCCTTCCTACTAACTTCCATTCCCTATTGACGAATTTCTCTCCTAAAGTTGTCCAACTCCTATCCAAATTCCTAAATGACAATAACATCAATCTGTAACCTGCCACTAACGTCTTAGATCTATCACAAAGGGCAAAGTTCGACGGCTCACCTTACGGCGCTGCCGTCACCACATGACACTGGCAGAATAGTCGACACCGGCTCAGTTGCCAAAGAAGAAAAAAAGAAATCTCTGGTTGTTCTCGTCTAGCTAACGAAGAGTACTTGCATAGACACAACCTTGTGGTCAGAATTATTTATCAGCAACTTACTTTGAAATACTCTCTTGTGGTATCGGAGGTACCATACTACTAAACTATTTCATCAACGGATTCCCCCAGATAACTTAAATTTACATTATAATGGACAAAAAGTCGATCAAGTATTAGTTGCTAAATTTTTAGGTATAATGATAGATAGCCAACTAACATGGAAGCCACAAGCAGAAGAAGTATGCAAAAAACTAAGTACAGCTGCGTATGTACTCTTTAACCTGTCTAAGAAAGTTAATATGGCCACAAGGTTAATTGCATACCATGGCTTGATTGCGTCTTTTTTGAGATACGGCGTAATTTTTTGGGGAAATTGTAGTCTGAGAGAACAGGTGTTTTTTTTTTTTTTTCGGTGGGAAAATCATCTTATGACATCCCCCGCCCTTGGGCGGGGCGGGAGATAGTGTCAGACTTTTACTGACTAAAAACCCACTGCTGTTCCTTCGTTTCCTTTCGTACCAGGGCCGAGTCTTCCTTTCAGAATCAGACCCTTGGCCCCAGTAGGCTTCGACCCTGCTAGGCCCCTACAGTAGAGAACAGGTGTTTAAAGCTCAAAAAAGGTGTTTAAAGCTCAAAAACGCTGTATAAGGCCAATGTGCAATTTAATAGTAACAGATAGCTGCGTACCTGTATTTAAGTCCCTAAAATTGCTAACATTCCCATCACTATATATTTTTGAGATTGCTGTTTTTGTAAAATCAAATATGCATCTATTTAGTAAAATGTCAGAAAATAGTAACAGGCCAATTAGGAGACAATATAAAAATAGGCTGCTTGTTAATGGATTTGGCACCGCTTTGCTAAAGAAAAGTGTTTTATGTATGGGTCCGACCATATTTAACAAAATACCCGATAGAATAAAAAATGAGGCTCTTCCACTTTTTAAAAAGAAATTGACTGAATTACTAATGAATAAATGTTATTACTCAATTAGCGAATTTTTGACCGATAATAATTTAAATTAATCTGACATTTTCTTATTATTATTTGACTCATTATTAATTTATTACATTTTGACATAATAAACTTTTTTTTTTGATAATTGTACTATATAAACTTCACTGTGTCTCTTTTTAGTTTGTGTTTTAGTCCTAAGCATATTATGGTAACAGATTATGTAAACAGTATTTTACATGCCTTAGTTAAGGTAGTTAGTATGGATCATCAAACTTGACAAAGACCTGTAACCTGTACCTACTTTCTGTGCAAATAAAGATCTATTCTATTCTATTCTATTCTAAGGTAAATGCCAGACCCAGTTCTCGATAATGGCTATCCAACATCACTGACAGGACTATTGTAGCCAATAAGCCTGATATAGTGGTGGTGGACCGAAGCGAGAGGCGTGCATCCGTTCCGCATGACGAGAACCTCGTGAAAACCGGGAAAGACCAACAAATTAAGTATATTGACTTGGCTCGCGAGGTTGTCGACATGTGGGATGTGGATCGGCGATCATTGTACCGATAGTCATTTTAGCCAATGGCTTAATAGCCAAGAGCCTCGACCAACACCCTAAGAGGCTCTCGTTAGGCGAATGTACACCGGTACATGGTAGATATCCCACCCTTACGCACAAAACGTTTTAAGAACACATTTATTATGCGTACAGCCAAGGAGTGGAATTCCTTGCCGGAGTCTGTGTTTCCAGATAGCTACAACTTAGGGGTCTTTAAGCCAAGAGTGAATAGGCTACTTCTAGGCAAGCGTGCTCCATCGTCGACAACATCATCGCTTACCATCAGGTGAGATGGTGGTCAAACGCGAGCCTATCATTAATAATAATAAAAAATGTTTTTTTTTAAGTTATTTTAAGAAATATTTAAAAATGTAATTTATACGTTAAAACTAGACAATTTATTTCGGACCAATTAATTCATTTTTTTTTTTTAGGTGGGAAAATCATCCAATGACATCTCATGCTCTTGGGCGGAGTGAAAAGGTGTGTCAGACTTTTACTGACTAATTCCTGTTGTTTCCCTTTCATACCAGCTCGATCAGTGCCGGGTTTTCAGTGTTAGTAACATTAAAATTGCTTGTATTTATTGCTCTCTGCACAAACTTGTTTAAAATCGGAGAGCTAAAGCTCTCTGCTTCCTCACTCTCCTCGGCATCCAAGTTGTTTTTTTTCGTTTATAATGTAGGCATGATACTCGTATTATTTATATACCTAATTATTTAAAAGAAGAAACTGACTGACTGACATATCAACGCACAGCCGAAACTACTAGGACTTGGAGCGTGAAATTTGCTCAAGGTTTCCTGATTATGATGCACACGAGCACTAAGAGAGGGTTTTACAAACTTCACCCCCTAAGGGGTTGAAACAAGGGTCTAAAGTTTGTATAGAGAAACCTACTTTACCGCGGGCGAAGCCGCTGGCAGAAGCTAGTGTTACATATTTATAAACACGTGTACCATAATTAATCAAGACCTCATAAATATTAACCAATTAAATAAATATCTGCCCCATTTATGATTTCCACGAGGCAGATTTTGAGTTTTCCCAATTAATCCCAATTTGTTCAACTTTCAGTAGAGATAAACAAAATTAGAATTAACCCCTTAGCTACACGGTTGTCATGGCAACCGGTAGTGATAGCGCCCGGTTTCTGACCTTACGTTCCGGTTATACGCAACGGGTTCAACAACCGGATTTAACACAGTTTTCTAGTGTTTCAGCTATAGTTTGTTCACCTTTCATATTAAAAGTTTCGCATAAATCGTGTATAATGTAATAAAATTTGTTTTTAGACTATGTAGGGCGGTTTAGTTTATGTTTGATATCATTAAGTTGTTTACGGTTTTTCAGTTGGCGTTTTATGTTTTGTGTGCCTAAACATATTTTAATTCAGAAATGAGTTTCTCCCATCAACCTTTGAATTATAAAGAGAGAATATATTCGTGGATCCAGTCAGGAAGGTGGCGGTGGCATGTAGTCTTGGTGACTTAAACAATAAGACAGTCCGCAATTTATGTAATGGGAAGGTTAAAATCAGTAAGACTTGAGCATGTTAACCAATGATGTTAGGCTTCAGTTCTTACATTACCAAATATAACCACAGAATAATTTTATTGAAATAATTGCAGAGTTGCAGGTCGTGGGTTCAAACCCAGCCAGGCGCATTACTTTGTGTAATTTATTTCATCACCACTGCTCTCAAAACGGTGAAGGAAAACATCGTGAGGAAACCGGCATGTCCTAGAACCAAAAATTCGAAGACATGTGACATCTAACAATCCGCTCTGGGCCCGCGTGATGGATTATGGCCCATTCCCTCTCCTAGAGAGGAGGCCTGAATCCCAGCAGTGGGAACATTACAAGGCTGATTATACTTATATGCTAATTGCTAAGACCTATTTTGTTGCAGATTTCCTAGAGGTAAAACTCTACTTTAATTCTACAATATTGGCTATATATAACTTCAATGATAACAACGACGAATATATAACGACAATGGTTTATTATAAAATTGTACCTTACCTACTTTGATAAATGCGAACTATTTTCATGATGTTTAGTTTAATTAAACCCGTGGTTAGGTTTGAAAAACAAAAATACTTAATCTGGAATATCCAAGAAACAAATAATAAGGAAAGAAAATCATAAAAATATTGGCTGTAAATATTTGTGTTTCGACTTTATTTACTTATCGTAACGTAAAGTAATCAGCTTTTTAAAACTTACTACAGCTCTGGAACGCAATGGGTAACTGAAGAAATACAGGTGGGTTTTAATCAGTAAATGTCTGACACACTCTCTCGCCCCACCCTAGAGTGGGAGAAGTCCTTTGATGATTTCTCACCTAAAAAAAATGTCTAGTAGCTAATTAATTTCGGAGTTAACAAGAGTACTAGTTTCATTATTACTAGTTACTAGACATTCACCCTCGTTCATAAAACATAGCCTAAGCCACTCAGGAAAAAAGCAGAGGTAATGTTTGTTTTTTTGTTTGTAGGAGGTAATCTCTTAAAGTACTGGTCCGATTGCTAAAATTTTTTCACCGATAGAAAGCTGCTTTATTCCTGAGTGACATAGGCTATATTTTATGTACGTGAGGGAAGCCGCGGGCAAAAGCTATAGAATAGAATAGAATTTTATTTTGCAAATATGGGTAATACATAGTTCTTAAGATTATATTACAGCTCAGCCACATTTTACCATTCGGCATGCAAACATTTAAAATTATTTATATTATTGTAATTACACTTAAAAATGTATGTAAATATAGCTATGGTTTATAATACGATTGTGTGAGGTACGAACAAACGTTTTGCCTTTCTTTTCTTATTCCCACGGGAACAGAAACTAAGCAAAATACCTAATGTTCTTATATCTAATGAAAAATCTATATATATAAATATGAATCTCTATTCCTCTTGGTCACGCCATCACGCGTGAACGGCTGGAACGATTTCACTTATTTTTTTTGTTGTATTTGTTATTGTCAGGAGAAGTTTCTTATGAAAGAAAAAAAAAATGGTAGTAGGGTAGAGTAGGGTGGAGTAGGGTAAAGTAGGGTAGAGTAGGCTAGAGTAAGGTAAAGTAGGGTGGAGTAGGGTAGAGTTGGGTAGAGCAGAATAGAGTCAGTTAACGGGAGCGAAGCCGAGGGCAAAAGATAGTAAATGATAAATAAAACATGTCCGTTCGTATTGATTACAAGTAAATCATCGTTTTGCCGATCTAAATAAAACTGCTACAAAACAGCTCTTACATATTTCGTTTAAATAAATACCAGTATCGTTTTTACAAATGACGAATTTTTGTTAATTAGTCAGTAATATCTATATTTAATGTTCGCGTATTTGCTGTCAGTGGCCGGTCGACCCACATAGTTGATGGCAACAAATTACTTTCTAATACATTTAGCTTGGGAATTAACAGTAAACTGTTATGTGTGAATTAAGGAGAAAAATTAGCCTCATTGTCACTCGTAGATGCAGGAAAAAATGTCTAGTAAACTAAAAGGCTGCAGGATAGTTCAGAAAAGTTACAGCGGCCCTGAAACGCAATGGGCAACTGAAGGAACGCAGGTGGGGTTTAGTCAGTAAAATTCTGACGCTCTCTATCACTCCACTCAGAAAAATGATATTTGATGATTTTTCGTCTTCAAAGAAAAGAGGATACGGTGGACTAAATCTAACGATAACTAATTCGAAAAACAAAGATAAAAGTGCGTTACTGGAACTTTCTGCCACACTCCCTTCGCGACAGCCTTTCTCTGGATGTCTTCAAGAGAAAACTTAAAGAGCACTTTCTTTCATTACTTGACATAATATTAATATATATTAATATAATAATAATAATAATTGATTCAGAATACACAACAGCGGTACTCCTGGACACGGCTCGCAATGTTAGGAGGTTTCTATCTCTGGAGCCCTGACCGCCGGTAGCTTGCACCCTATTCCTGATACCGGTGGGGTACTATTTTTATATTTTTAAATGTTTTTTTTTTGCATGATTTTGTTAAAAAAATTATTTAAAAATGAAATTTATATGTGGTTACAAAGAATAAAAGAAATAATAATAATATTCCACAACTATCACAACGCCGTCTAGTCCCAAGCTAAGCAGAGCTTGTGTTATGGGTACTAGACAACTGATAAACATAATTATATATTTCTAAATAAATACATATACAGATAAATTACACCCAGACTCAGAACAAATGATCTTGCTCATCATACAAACATTTGTCCTGGGTGGGAATCGAACCCGCGACCTCCGGCATAGCAGTCAGGGCCAGTAACCACTAGACCAACAGGCCAGTCTAAGTATGTATTAGTATTTATATTATAATTATATATTAGACTTATGTATAATAATTATATATATATAATTATATATTAGATTTAGTTATGTAAGGTTTATATTGTGCACTGGATCCTATCCTTGAATGTGTTCTCTCTCTGTAACTCAAAGGTTTGCTGAGAGAAAACTCATTGTTGAGTTAAGCTCGCCTTTGTACATAAACTGTATATGTATCACCGTGTATTATGTATGCTTTTGTCTACAATTAAGAATTAAGAATAAAAGTGTCCTTTTAACATAATCAGCCTAACAATGTATTGAATGCTGGGACTCAAATCTCTTCTCTAAGAGACGAAATGGGCTATTATCCACCACTGGGAGATTGGTGGATGTAACGTAAATCTTTGATTTTTGCACATATTTTTGATGCCTGTTACCTCAAAATGTTTTCTTTCACCGGGGGTGGGGGGTACCAAAGGGTGACGAAATAAATTATTCAAAGTTGCCTGCTTGAGTCTATGGTTTTAGAAAAAACAAACACAAAAGGCTAAAAATATTTACAAAATCGGCATTGACTAAGAAAATAGTCTTCAGGCCGATTGGCGTAGGGGTTAGTAAAAAACATGACAAATTAACAGATTCGTAATGTCTGTCTGTGTGTCCGTCCGTATGTCACAGCCACTTTTTCCGAAACTATGAGAACTAAGAACTATAAGAACTGTTGAAACTTTGTAAGTAGATGTATTTGTGAACCGCATTAATATTTCCACACAAAAATTGAAAAAAAAAAACAATAAATTTTGGGGGTTTCCCATACTTAGAACTGACTCAATTTTTTTTTTCAAACTCACACACGTATGTGTGGGATATCTATGGATAGGTCTACCTTTCAAGTTTGTACGGAACCCTCAATGCGCGATTCCTACACGCACTTTCCCAGTTTTTTTTATTTATTATAGATATAAGGCTCGCGTTTGACCACTATCTCGTCTGATAGTAACCGATGATGTGGCTGACGATGGAGTACGCTTGCCTAGAAGTAACCTATTCACTGTTGAGTTAAAGAACCCCAGGTTGTAGCTATCAGCAAACAGACTCTGGCAGGGAATTTTACTGTAGTCATAATGAATATACTGCCAAAATGCGTGGTACTGTATGGGTGGGATGTCCACCATGTACCGGTGGTGAAACGCCGTACGTCTAGTGGTCCGATAATGGAACGGGCTTGGCGGAATTAAATTGTCCAATTCCAAAGCATACTCCCCGAAATGTAAAGGATAGAAAACCGACAGGCAACTTGACGTCGATGTTCATTTGCGGTAGAAACGCCCGGGTGTCACCACTGCGTGGACCACCCGGAGGACACGGTGAAGCATACGGTAGAGGTGTGCCCCGCCTGTGCAGAGCACCACCGTGTTCTCGTGGGGACGATCGGCAGCAGCGATCTCTCACGCCGTGCCTTGGTACAAGCCATGGTCCGGAGCAAGGAAGAGTGGCAGACGGGAACCTCCTTCTGCAAAGCAGTAATGCTAGCAAAAGAAGCGGCCGATTGCGTAATAAAACGGTCCTCACGCCCGAACCGCCGCTGGGATTTCGATCCCGATTTCCGGCCACCGTAGGCGCGGATTTGCGGACGGCGAGCAATGGGTAGCTCGCCGTCCGACCGTCTGGTAACCGTCCGGACCAAGCCCAAGTCGTCAACGGCGCGTATTGTTCCACGCGCGCCTCAATGAGATGTCAGCAAGCCGTAGGGGCCCAGCAGGGTCGAAGCCTACTGGGGCCAAGGCTCTGATTCTGAAAGAAAGACTCGGTCCTAGTACGAAAGGCAACGAAGGTACAATAGTGGGTTTTTGTCAGTAAAAGTCTAACACTATCTCCCGCTCCGCCCAAGAGCAAGGCATGTCATAAGATGACTTTCACACCGAAAAAAAAAGTCCCCGAAATGTAAAGGATAGGAAACCGACAGCTAGCAACTCAGTGTCGATGTTGATAGCGTTAAATTGTTAACCTACATACAACAGTTTCCTATTTTCTTTCCTGATCGCAATATTTTCACAAACAACAAAGCGACAACAAATATTTTATTTTTCAGTCTGACATCAAAACAAAATACCGCTACCTAGCAACGATAATATTAACAAATTAATTAGTTTCCCCGTCGGGAGTTATCTAAGTATGACGTCATAGTTCCGCGCTTTCCACTTCTTCCGGCCGCTTTCCCGGGGGCGCTGACCGCTCGCGTATGTGTGTGTGTGTGTGTATGATTAACGCTGATGTGGCTTGCTGAGGATATTGAGTATTTGTATTGAGTTTTTTTTGTAATATTATAATTTTTATTCACTTTACTTACTTAATCACTTTTTTTTTTCCGGGTGGGAAAATCATCTAATGACAATTCGCGCTCTTGGGGGGAGCGCGAGATAGTGTCAAACTTTTACTGACTAAAAACCCACTCCTATTCCTTCTTAGCTTTCATCCCGGGGTTTCGCTTTCACACTACCCGTGGCCCTAGTCGGCTTCAACCCTGCTGGGCCCCTACGACTTGCTGAAATCCCCCTGAGGAGTGCGTGGAACAGTACGCGCCGTCGACGACTTGGGCTCGGTCCGGACGGTTACCGGACGGTCGGACGGCGAGCCACCCATTACTCGCCGTCCGCAAGACCACGCCTACGGTGGCACGAACGGTAAATAAATATATTATTATCTAAGTATACATACAAAAAGAAAAACTGACTGACTGACATATCAACGCACAGCCAAGGCAAGAACTAAGAGCGTGTAATTTTGCACAATGTTTTCTTTTACGATATAAGCGATTACTAAGAGAGAAGATATTCAAAAATCCACCCGGTAAGGAGATGTAAGAGTCTAATGTTTGTATGGAGAAACCAATTTTCACTCAGGCGAAGGCGCTAGCAGAAACTAGTTATGTTATATGCGGGTCGAAGATTCGGTTTCTGAATTGAAAATTTGAAGTAACGGATCAATCAAAGCCTACCTTTTGTTATTCTTAAGTGCTTATATATAGCGTTGGAAGGCCACCCACAAGGTTTACCAATAACTTGGTCATATGTGGTAGTCAGTATAATAATAATGATAATAATATATTTAATTTCAGACCACTTAGATCCATTACATTGTATAAAGTCCTGATTACATAAAAAAAAATAATAATATAAAAAGATGGAAGACTAGCTTCCATCTCACTTCACCCTAAAGCGCGAGAATTCATTAGATGATTAATCATCTATAAAAAAAATAGTAAAAAACTCGTCACAATTATACCATACTTAGTTAGACATAAATCTAAACCCAGTTTAGGACAGTACAATATAAAATTAAACTGGAATCCAATTGATACTGAAAATCCCTCGTTAAAATAAGTCACAACAAATCTATTTTAAACCCGGCCAAATAGAAACAAATGAGGATCAATTAGTAGGATTGTGCTGTGAATACGAATAGTTTCACAGTGAACTAAATTGGGTATCTGAGGTCATTGGAACTTATCTAGGTAGGTTAGCCACCCTAGTGACGTCAAAGAGGTGTACGTGGGATAATATTATTGTTATTTTGAATTGAAGGGGTGCGTTGGAGTGTAGGCTACTGTCATTCAATTCGATTCCAAATTCGAAATTGTTTTATTTCACATAGGCTTATAGGTACTTTTAAAATCATCCTATCAAAATTAATTGAAACACCTCTACGGTACGGCACTAAGCGTTTTGCCTCGTCGTTATACCGCGTAATTCAAAGACATGTGACATCCACCAACCCGCACTGGGCCCGCGTGGTGGATTACGGCCCATTCCCTCTCCTAGAGAGGAGGCCTGAGTCCCAACAGTGGGAACATTAAAAGGCCGACTATGCTATGCTATGCTATACCGCGTACATCGAAGGACTGGAACAACTTGCTTTAAGCGATCTTTCCATCCGATTATAATTTAGGTGTCTTCAAGGCTAGAGTGAATAGGCTATTAATAAACTAATGCGCTTCACCATCAACGATTGCATCACTGCTTACCATCAGGTGGGAATTACAGTCAAGCACTGGTTTATATCATTAAAAAAAAAGCGTGAATAAATAATAGATAATCAAACAAAAAGTTACTTCATCATCATCATCATCATCATCATTTCAGCCGATAGACGTCCACTGCTGGACATATTTCCTCCCCCAAATGTCACCACAATGAACGGTCCTGTGCGTCTCGCATGCATCGGATTCCCGCAACCTTCACCAGGTCATCGGTCCACCTTGTACACATGGTCGTCACTCCAGAACCTTTCGGCCCCAACGGCCATCTGTTCTGCGAGCAATGTGCCCTGCCTGCCACTTTAGTTTGGCGATTCTTCGTGCTATGTCGGCAAGAGTTACTTATATTGCAGATAATCGTTCTGTCTCATAGATTACACAGGTTTTAGTTAAGTGAACATTGTATATTTAGTAGAGGTCATTGGAACGTATCTGGGTAGGTTAACCACCCTGTTGATGTCATTGCGTTGATACGTCACATGTAGTAATGAGCGAAAGTAATGTATAACAGGTAGACTGGGTGACAGGAGAATTATTTATTTACCTACCAATTAATACTTTCTTCCTTTTTTTTTAGTCTAGACTATCATTTGTTTGATTTTAGTTAGTTGTAATTAGTGTAGGATTTTTATTATTATTTTTTATTTTATTGTAATTATAGTTAGTATTTTTAAATATTTTAATAAAAGAAAAGAGTCAAATTTTACATTTATAATTCTAATATCCGTAACCGAAACTAACGGATAATCTGAAATAATTTCTTATCTGTAATCTTATTCAAAACCGGTATACTATAAATATTATTCTTATAATTTTATATCTATCCGTATTCAATTGTCCCCTAAATCCATGGTTCACAACCACAGCAGCAATTATTTCTGGGGCTGGATTATCAGAAAGTTATCGTGGCTCTGAAACGCGAAATAATGTAAAAATAAGCTCAAATTTTCTTGAAACTCTATACTGATGGACCAGTTCAGGGTCACTGACGTGAGCTATATTATGTTGCGTCACCATGTGCTGTTGACTGTACTGTAAGGATTTTATGTGATTTTGAATGCTTTTTTTTGGCATATTTATGTATCACTAGCTTCTGCCAGTGACTTCGCTCGCGTGACTATAAGAATATACCATACAAAATATCAAAAAAATAATTGAGAATATTTTAGTGCTCGCCTACGTCATAAAAGGAACCCTTCAGCAAAATTTCACGCCCTGGCCCCAGTAGTTTTGGCTGTGCGTTGATATGTCAGTCAGTCAGTTTCTCCTTTTATAAAAGTATATAGATTTTATTCGTAAGGCTTATTAGATTTCAGAATCCTGGAGTCTTCGACCTTTGGATGGCGTACGAGGAGTCGAAACCAACTCGCAGAGGCCCCTTAAATGCTTTTAATGGAACGTTACATGGCTTATTCGTATTATGATATGTAATTTTAAAATTGTGCAATAGATTAAGATCTAATCAATATCAATATAATTATTATTAATCAGTATCAATAGATTAGTGATAGAGAGAGATTATTACAATAGAGGGTAGGCCCTCTATTGTAATAATCTCTCTCTATCACTCAATTGTTTGCTGGAAGAAAACTCAACTTTAAGAAGCTCGCCATGAAGGTACATAAGTCAAAGTCAAAACCAAAGTCTAAAGTTTTTATTTCACATAGGCCTACATGGGCACTAATAAAACGTCAGAAGCTAGTGCACGGTTCCAAATTGGTCGTTTCCTATGGAGAAGAACCGGCAAGAAACTCCATGGTTACTCTTTTAAAAAAGTGATTGTTTACAATATTTTCATATTACAGTATTAATAGACATTATGTAAGAACAGTGTAGACCAGTCGATATTGTACCCAAAAGCACAATAAAAATAATCATATTAAAAAAAAAAGTGAGTCGTAATAGGAAGTAACCTAAGAATTCGCGAAGTCCACAGTGTTCTCACATTCACATTAAAAAAAAGAAGCTATATAATAAACACTGTTATCCACATAAATTATATGTTATTACGTTGTAGAATAAAGAAAGGACGGCTATCGAAATCCATACTTACTTAACGGTCAACCGTCATTCTTGTCACCACAAAATCATTTACTCACACATCCTGACATGACGAACCGCATAATGACTATAATCATCGTGTTTCGACATATGGATTGATGAGTAAACGAGTGGCGATCTAAATTGGGTAGAGCGGTCATTGGATCTTTACTGGCTAGGTTATCCACCCTTGCTGTGATGTCACAGTGACTTAGAAAAACATTGAAATAATTTTCGGAACTAATGATTAATTATTGCTTTGACAAAACGCGAACGACGAACCGCAAAATTTTTGTTTTATTGATTTATTGAAACTTTATGTAGGTACTTACATTAGAGGGAATACGAAGTGCGAGAGCAACAAGGCTTTCACTACCCGTCAACCTTTGGTTTAAAAGGTTGTTGCGTTGGTGAGTTTGTCTAAGGTGATAAGGTGGTGCCTAAGGAAGTGAGTACATCATCATCATTATATTCGAAAGAGGTCCACTGTTGGACATAGGCCTCCCCCAAATGTCGCCATAATGACCGGTTCTGTGCGTCTCGCATCCATCGGATTCCCGCGACCCTCACCAGGTCATCGGTCCACCTTGTGGGAGACCTACCAACGCTGCGTCTTCCGGTACGTGGTGAAGCACACCAGAATTTTATGGCAAAGACAGTGTAAGAATTAGGCATAAACCCAGTGCGGTTAGAAGGAATATGAAGAAGTTAGTTTTTGAATGAAAGAAAGAAGAAAGAAGAAGAAAGAAAAACTGTTTATTCGCGCGAAATGACGCAATCTTAAAACTAGCAAACAAACATTATCAATTAATAGGGAAGATATGCGATATATGATATGAATGTTTGAAGGATATGTTTTTAGCGGAGCGGGAGATAGTATCAGATTTTTACTGACTAAAAACCCACTCCTTCGTTGCCTTTCGTACCAGGGCCGAGTCTTCCTTACAGAATCAGACCCTTTGCCCCAGTAGATTTCGACCCTGCTGGGTCCCTACGGTTTGCTGACATCTCCTATATGAGAACTACCCAACATATAGAATACTTATCCCTGGAGTATGTTCCCTAGGGTCCATTTTCTAACTTCAAATGGATGAAGCCGCTGGCAGCACCTAATTATCCACTAGCAGCAGGTTCTGGATAGAGCGAGAGGGAGTCTCAACCTTTAGCTTACTGAAACCTAATCTTATTCCTTTGCATTCCAGGGCCCTCTGTTCCTTCTTTGCTCTTACCGTTCCAGGGTCGCTATGAAAAGAAAAAAGAAAAAAAAACTTTTTATTTGCCGGTAAAGGCGCAAACTTAAATACACACTCTCTCTCTTTCTTCTCATTTTGACTCTTTCGAACAATCTCATAGTCTAGGGTCAACCACCCTGGGTCTGATTTTACGAAGAAAAAATGCATTGATGTAGTGTTTGAAACGAATGACTAATTATCTTGAACAAAAACAGCTAGAATAAACCGCAAGATTATTCATTAATTTTTTATATGTCACATTTACTTAGAAATATAGCCAGAGTGCACTTCGCCGAATATAAAAAAAAAAAACAGGAAATCAATAGCTAGCTGTTTTAGTTAGTTCCGAGGATCTGTTGATGCTAGCCACTCATCATCAAACCGCTTGATCCGTTGGTAAATTCTAGGCAATAATAAAAAAAAACAGGGCAAGTGCGAGTCAACCTCGCGCACTGAGGGTTCAGCACAAACTTTTTTTTGTTACGTAACTACAAAGTTACGGTTTTCAGATATATTCATATATCTATACTATCCCTCTTTAAGGAGTGGATGGAAAGGCAACACGGCGTCCATACCTTCCGCATGACGCAGGTCCTCACCGGGCATGGTATGTTCGGAAGGTTCCTGCACCGGATCCGTGCGGAAGAAACACCCGGGTGTCACCATTGCGTGGACCGCCCGAAGGACACGGTGGAGCACACGGTGGAGGTGTGCCCCGCTTGGGAAGAGCAACACCGTGTCCTCGTGGGGGCGGGCCTTGGGACAGGCCATGGTCGGGAGCGAGGAGGAGTGGCATGAGGTCGCCTCCTTCTGCGAAGCAGTAATGCTAGCAAAGGGGGCGGCCGATCGCGTGAGGCAACGGTCCTCTCGCCCCAACCGCCGCTGGCATTCTGATCCCGATTTCTAGCCACCGTAGGCGTGGGCTTGCGGACAATGAGCAATGGGTAGTTCGCCGTCCGACCGTCCGGTAACCGTGCGGACCGAGCCCAAGTCGTCGACGGCGCGTATTGTTCCACGCGCGCCTCAAGGAGATGTCAGCAACTGTAGGGGCCCATCAGGGTAGAAGCTTACTGGGGCCAAGGGTCTGATTCTGAAAGGAAAACTCGGCCCAGGTACGAAAGGCAACGAAGGAACAGGAGTGGGTTTTTAGTCAGTAAAAGTCTAACACTATCTCCCGCTCCTCACAGAGCGGGGCATGTAATAAGATGATTTTCCCCCCGAAAAAAAAAACTATACTGTAAGACCTTGCTTTTTGCCAAATTTCAGGATTTTGAGTCAACGGGAAGTACCCTATGAATTTTAATTCCTTTGAGAGTGTTGAAATGCACGTCTTTTGTTACATAAACGGTCGTATCTTTTTTTTTCTTCAGCTTAGAAGTTTAATTTTTTCACATCTTTAAGGGACCGCAGACTTGAGTACACGATTTTAATTTTAACTTGATGCCTCTTACGGTCTTACGGTCTTAACAGACAGATGGACAACAAAGTGATCATCGAAATTACCATGACGATGAATTTGGCATAAAACAAGGTCATATAGTATAGATACAGGCTCTTACATCGAGGCTAAAGCTCAACAGGCTGCCAAAAAATTGGGGATCTTAGCCAAGGTGAGATAGTACTTCACGCCGGGACAGCTGCTCAAACTTTATCAAGCGCAAGTTCGATCGTGTATGAAATACTGCTCTCATCTTTGGGATGGGTCTGCCAAATACCAGCTTGATGCTCTGGAGTCGTTTGAGAAGCGAGCCAAGAGGATCATCGGTGATGATACACTTGTCGAATCAAAACTCCAAAACCTTGAGCATCGACGCCGAATTGCTAGCCTATCGTTGGTTTTCTATCGATTACACTTCGGGGAGTGTGCGTTAGAATTGCACAATTTAATTCCACCAAGTCCGTTCCATCATCGGACCACTAGACGTACGGCGTTGCGCCATTGGTACATGGTGGACATCCCACCCATACGTACAAAGCGTTTTGGGAACACATTCGTAATGCGTACAGCTAAGGAGTGGAATTCCCTGCCGGAGTCTGTGTTCCCTGATAGCTACAACATAGGGGTCTTTAAGTCAATAGTGAATGGGTTACTTCTAGGCAAGCGTGCTCCATCGTCGGCCACATCATCGCTTACCATCAGGTGAGATACTGGTCAAACACGAGCCTATCAATAACAATAAAAAAGTAAGATATAGGAATAAATCTGAAAACAGAAAATTTGTTGTTACGTCACAAAAAAAAAACTTTTTTAGCGATTCGAAAAATCCTCCAAACTCCATTGGGGGGAATTGAACTATTCACATATATAGGTAAGTTTGTACGGAACCCTCAGAGCGCAAGTCCGACTCGCACTTCCCCAGTTTTGTTTTTTAGGCGAGACGGAATGTCAGACTCTTACTAAATACACCTATGTTCCTTCACCTACGTTGCCTTCTAGAACCACAGGTTTCCCTTTCAGAAGGCAACCCATGGCCCCAGTAGGCTTCGATCCTGCTGGGCCTCTACGGTTGACATCTCTTTGAGGTGCGCAACACTACGCGCCGTCAATGACTCGGGCTCGGTTCAGATGGTTACCGGACGGCCGGATGGCGAGCTACCCTCATACGCAAGCCCACGCTTTCTGTTATCGCATCAGTTTGGGTTTCGGTTACAGCCGAAACTGGAAGAGACGTCAAACTGCAAATCGTGTTTCTGTCGGTCACTAACAACCATGGTCTAAATTGAGCACAGGTCATTGTAACCTTAGTAGGCAGGTTAGCCAACTTTAATCTGATGTCATAAGTAAAGTACGTCAGTGGTAAGTTTCTGGTTATTTTTAGGGTGAAATGAAGGTGTTTTGGTTATGTAGTCCGAGCTATGTTAGGTGAATTTTGGGGGTTATTGCCATTGTCAGCTAAATTTGCAATGTGTTGGTAAATATTGGCAAATATGGCGAGTTTTTTATATTTAGCAGGATAGTTATAGGCAATCACCGATACTTATAAGTATACTAGCTTCTGCCAGCGGCTTTGCCCGCGTGAATAGGTTTTTCCATACAAACTTTGGGCCCCCATTTCATCCCATCAAATGTCTACACCCTATAAGGAACCTACCTAATAAAATTTTAAGTTTGTAGGTGTTATAGTTTCTAAGATTTCGTGATTAATCAGTGAGTGGTATTTCACTTTTATATATATAGATTATGTTCCGGTCAACGACCGTACAATGACCATGGTCTTTGGTTCCGATATTTTAGGGTCGACAACAATGGCATAATCGAGTATACATAATTATGTTGGCGTAGTGGCTAAACGATTGACCTCAGGGCCTGTTGAAAACTAGCGTCAGTCACTAGTCTGGCATTGATGCTGAACTAGACAGTAGACAGAAACAGATGGATCGTTCAAATGAAAGTGATGAAGCAGGGAGGTCACGATCCTCAGCATTGAGGAGTACGTCGCAAGGAGGAGACAGCAGACAGTCGTAAGGCACACTTTTATTTTTGTTTCTATTTTACTTTTATAACTAGTTGTGTTTGTGTCTTGTATTGTGCCAAATAAATATATTTTCTTTACGTTTTTCTTTTTTCTTTCTTTCTTCCTTTCATTTTTTTATCATCGTCACATGTTAAATTCTTGCATGAAACCAAAGAATGGCATAAAAGTAGGTACTAAAAAAGTGTTGACAATACTGTTGTGGTACAAAAGTAAACTCAGTGTGACCCAGCGTTTGAGATTCAAAGAAAAAGAAAACAATACTATTTTTAACAGACTCTTCCAAACGGTGATACCAACATGCTAGGTTGTAGGTGCCATGTTAGGATTTCTCGCATCAAAGTCAGAATTCTTAAAATAATTTGAGTGTAAAGCTCTTTGAAGAATTGCCCTAATTTTTTGCCAAGCAACAGCAGTCTTTGTTTATCATTTTCCTAAATATCTAGCACAAAGAACTAAGGTTAGATTATGATTCATGAATACCAGCTGTGGAATTTACATAAACTTAAGGTTACATTCACACACAAATGGGCCTTATCAGAAGACTTAAACTCGCCCAGAGAGCTATGTTTGGAGTTTCCTTGCTTGATCACATCTGGCATGAAGATATCCGCAAGAGAACCAAGGTTGCCGACATAGCCCGAAGAATCGCCAAAGTTAAGTGGTAGTGAGCAGGACACATTGCTCGCAGATCAGATGGTCTATGGGGCCGAAAGGTTCTCGAGTTGTGACCGCGCACCGTAAGATAAAGCTTTGGAAGACCTCCCACAAGGTGAACCGATGACCTAGAAAGAGTCGCGGGAATCCGATGGATCCGAGACGCACAGGACCTTGCGTTGTGGCGACAGTTGGGGAGGCCTATTTCTAACAGTGAACGTCTTACAGGTGAAATGATAATGATGAAAGTTACATTTTCCTAATTTGTTTACTGTCACTACCGTGCCTATGAACCCAACATGTGGTGCGAGCACTAAAACACGGGACAGTTGGGTTAAAAAATACAAAATATGTATTCTCATGTATATGTTATGTGTTCTTAAAACGGTGAAGGAAAACATCGTGAGGAAATCGGCATGTCCTAGAACCAAATATTCGAAGACATGTGACATCCACCAACCCGCACTGGGCCCGCGTGGTGGATTACGGCCCATTCCCTCTCCTAGGGAGGAGGCCTGAGTCCCAGCAGTGGAAACATTAATAGGCTGATTATGCTATATGCTATATATGTGTTATGTGGCTCTTACGACTTACGCGCACAATATTATGTTTAGAATTTCTTTATCATTAGCATACTTAAAAGTGATGTCGGTCACGGCTGATATATGTTAAATAATTTCTTACTTAAACAATGTTTTTTATTAGCAACTGAACCTTGTGCTTACATCTTCTTTATACGAAATGTAACTGGAATAAAACATACCCATCATCATCATCTCCCTGGCCTTGTCCTGTGTTATTTGGGGTTGGCGCAACACGTTTTTTTTTTCCATCCGGCCCTATTACTCGTCATGTTATCACTCTCCTAACTTCCTTTTCTTTCATATCACTTTTCACACAATCCATACATCTTTAGGATCGCGTGGAGGTATCGAGTTGAAATTAAATCATATCCTCAGATTTGCGGTCTCTTGAAGCTGTGAGAAAATCAAACTTCTATGTTATTGAACAAAAAAGGTACAGCCGTGTTTATGTGGCAAAAAAACGTATATTTCAATACTCTCAAGACAATCAAAATTCATAGGGTACTTCCCGTTGACCTAGAATCCTGAAATCTGGCATAAAGCAAGGTCTTATCGCACAGTTATAGGAATAAATCTAAAAAGGGTAAATTTGTTGTTCTCCCAAAAATTATTATCGATTCAGAAAAGTCTTCGAGACTCCTTTTGGGAATTGAACTATTTACATAGGTACGTTTGTACGGTTTTTATTTATCTGTATATATAAAAGTTGAAACTGCCTGACTGACATATCAACGCACAGCCGAAACTGCTGGGACTAGGAGCGTGAAATTTTGTACAAGGCTTCCTTTTATGACTTAGGCGAGCATTAAGAGAGGATTTTTGGAAATTCAACTTTTAAGGGAGTGAAACAGAGATCCAAAGTTTGTATGGAGAAACCTACTTTTACGCGGGCGAAGCCGCTGGCAGAAGCTAGTTTTTAAATAAAAAATTACATATTTAAAAATAATTGAAATCGATATAGTACCCCATTCTGAACATACTATTTTAAGGCCGTGATTTTTTTTCCATGTTATAAACTTGTGCTTGACTGCGATCCCACCTGATGGTAAGCAGTGATGCAGTCGTTGATAGTGAATTGAATTATGTTACATATTATAAATTCTGCCATGCAATTTCAGATCAGATGGTACTTATTTCATACACGTGCAGGTCGAATGATGTCATCATCAATATTCATGTGAAAAAACAACCACTGCTGGAGATAGGCCTACCCCAAAGTTCCTGCACTGCTCGCATCCAGCGCTCACGACCTCCAGGGTCGTCGGATTACCTAGTGGGGGGTCCACCCATTGGGGATATTTTCAGGAAGGAGAGGTGGAAGGGGAGGTCAGGAATTTAGTTTTTTACTTAAACTACATAACCTTGCCGCTGTGATTCATCTTTTTTTGTTACCACAGACTCAAAATGTGACTTAGTGACTGCATATTGACAATTCTAGTTTTAAGTTAGATCGTTTATCGATCGACTACATCAATGCTTTTTTTGCCAACTGTGATTTGTTGTTTTATTTTTGTACCCCTTTGCATATATATGTATTAGTTTATTGTTATTTTTGTTTTTGATTTGTTTATTCAGTGATTTTAAGTATATAATGTGTAATCCTTGCTGGCCGATCAATGTCTCACCGTCGACGACGGCTGGTGCTGAAAATCAGCGCTGTGGCTCTGTCTTACACGAGCCCCAGCATTTTGATGAGCGCTGGCCGTTTTGCGCGGATGTGACGCATATCCTACCACTTATAAATAAGTCGTTATTTTTATTTGTTTTATTTTTAAGGTATGCGCCATGTTTGACGTAAATATATTCTTTTTCTTTCTTTCTTTTCTTTCCTTCTATTTTTTACAGATTTCTAATAGCATCACTAATATAATTTTATGATCAAATGAAACGGAAATAAGTCGTAGCAGGAGGTGTTTTGTTTCTGTCTACCCCCTTAAAAATACTTATTTTAATGAGAAATTATCAAACAAGTCCAGGAGGATTCTAGGTGGAGTGAGAGAGAGAGTGGAAGTCTCTTTTGCCGACTAGAATCCATCCTTCAGTTGCCTTTTGCGTTCCAGGGCCACGGTAACTTTTGCGAACCATTCCATAGACATGAGAAAAAAAATCTAAAATTATGTTTTGAAATCTATCTGATGATGCCCTTCAATCTGAGGGATCTCCTAGAGAGGCCTGAATCTCATGCTATGCTATCTAATGTTAATGATATTATTCAAACTTTTATGAAAATTACATTACGATGTTTTACATCCAAAAATAACAAAGCACCCTAAATATTTTTGGTTCCGTCACTATTAGGTACAGCAAACCACATAAGCGGACAGTTAGCACATTACAATAGACATAACTGTATGTACAAACACATGTAATATCTAGCACACGGAGTATTGAGTGCATGGAGTGCCATTGCTCGGTGATTTTCCTATGAATTGTACTCTGAAATCGGTGTCGGTTTTGAAAATCATTGACGTCATACATCATTGTGAAATGGATGGCCTATGAGGCCAACAAGTTCTAGACTGTTAACTATTAACTGCGCATCGCAAAACGAGCGTGGGTGTTTGTCATAAGATACAGCACTGGTTTGGCCCAGGTATGGAGTTTCTTGCACATTCTTCTCCATAGAGGTCTACGCTTTGGAATATGCAATTAGCATCATTTTTTCTGACTGACTGACTTCTTGACATTTCAAAAGTGCCTGTAAATGATTTATTTGAAATAAATGCTTTGAATTTGAATTTGAATTTGGGGTTAAGGTGATAGGGAATACAGTTTTTACCAGTATGATGTTTTTCCTATTTCTCAATAATTCTGCTCTAGATCTCGATCACACTTGATAGGAAATGACTCATGAAGACAATCCGAGCTTGGAATTTACAGGTCATTCTTGTTGTTGGTCGATAAACAAAAGCAGTAAGCTAAACAGATTCTTTTTTTAGGTGGGAATTCGTCAAATAACGCTTCCTACTCTAGATGGAGCGAGAGAGAGTGTTAGTCTTTTACTGATTAATACCTACCTGTCTTCCTTCAGTTGCCCTTTATTTCCACCAATCTCCTAGCCGGATATGAAACTTTTAGCAGGTTGTTTACTATTATCTATAACCTGAGAGTTTACAGGCTTCGAATGTATCTTCTAGAATCTAGACGATCGTGCTCCATCTTTGTCAACATCATTACTTACCGTCAGGTGATATGACTGTCAAGACAAACCTGAAAATGATACTAGAGCTCTTGTAACCTCCGCGTATTAGATTTATTTGTTGAATCTCCATTTTCTACCTATTCTATGTCACAGCGCAAAGTGGGTCTTTATTGTTGCCGCACGCGATCCAAATTAGGCATTTAACCTCTGTCGTCATGTGTTATCTTAACTGCCGTGAAATAGTAGTATTTCTCGTGACTTTGTCCGTATTTTGATATGGTGAAACTTTTGAAATATTAAGAAAGTTTTATAAATTCTCCATTTCAATAAAATTAAAAAGTTATGTAAGGCTTAGTACTGGCAGTTTTACAAACTCAGATAAAAACTTAAGTAAGCGTTTCGTTCCGTCGTTTAAGTATACCGCGTACATCGAAGGACTGGAACAATTTTCCGGCTGCGGTCTTCCCGTCCGATTATAATTTAGGTGTCGTCAAGGCTAGAGTGAATAGGCTCTTTAAAATAAACTAGTGCGCCTCTCATTCGACGTTTAAACTAGAAGAATACTCGTGGCAACCATATTTCAATTCACATGGTTTTCCTTCATCTATCCATTTTACATACTTAACACAAAAACCACATTTTAATTTATTCACTTTTGAGGGGGGTTGGGGGGGTTTAGGCATCAAATAACTTCTCCTACTTTTGATGGACTGACAAAGAGTGTCAGAGTTTTACTTACTAAAACCCACCCATGACCCTTCATTTGCCCTCTGCATTCCAGAATCACGGTGGTTCTTTCGAACAATCCTGCAAACAATTCAAATCCATAGAAATTTGAAAAACAAATGCGGCACGTCATGGAACACACACTTATTTGAAATTACAAACAAACACATTTCTATCTATTTATTCATACTTCTAATTTCAGTATGAGTATAAGACAAAAGACGATCGTTATTTATTCAATCTCAACCAGTTTCATTAAACATACAGATCTACATTCTTGCTCTAGTGTAAACATAGACTTATTATAGTGTTAACAGGTCTAGTTACCAACATCGTTCCGGGTTCAATTCCCGCTCGTAACACAGATTTTTGGAGGTCAATGTTCGCCTGAAAATCGCGTAAGCTGCGTGTTTCAGTTTATTACAAAATTTGGGGCGAATGACCTGAGGTTATAATTATAATTATAATTGCTAATATAGGCCCCTAATGAATCGCTGTTATATTGTTTGACATAGATTTTTATATTGACTGCTTAATATGTTCGCAAACAAGAAAGCTGAGCTTAAAGTTTTATACCCGGGTCAGGGAAAGAGCTGATCACGGGGAATTTTTCACGTTTTATAAGGGCCCATATAGGAGTATCAATATCTCTAATTAAAATGTCATTTTAAAATGAATTATGCTGGTTCTGGCAATGACAGTAGATGGAGTTATCCTTACTATAAGACGGTACGAATTTCGCCGAGTCAGCTAATATTTATATATAAATCAATTGCTGTTCGTTAGTTTCGCTAAGACTCGAGCACGGCTGGACTGATTTTAATGATTCTTTATTTGTTTTGTTCACCAGCATACGGGGAAGGTTTAAAAGCAAAACGGGTAAGGTAGGTAGGTAGAATAGGTGGGAGGTAGGGTAGGCAGTCAGTTGAGGGAGGGAAATCGCAGGGTAAAACTAGTGTTAAATAAAATATTTCGAATTCTTCTTTTTTATTATTATTGCTAGAATCGCGCTTGACTTCTATCTCACCTGATGGTAAGTGATGACGCAGTCAGCGGTAGAGCAGAAGAGCCTAGAAGTACCTAGAAGTGATTTTTACACTCTTGACTTAAAGACTCCTAGGTTGTAGCTATCGTTTTGTGTGTATGGGTGAGATGTCCATATCCACCCATACTCAAAACACGTTCTTCTTCTTCTTTTCGTTTCTATGGACTTAAATATTTTTTTATGACCAGTTTTTGCCAACCTGCTCAGGTCTGTTATTGCACTCGTCTAAATCCTGAAAGGTACAATTGGTTATGCAGCACGGGCAGCATAGCAGGTGACGCATGTCCTGTACAGCGGCTCCACATGGCAGTGTTCTGAGATTGGTCGAGGAAGACCCATTTGGCCAGATTGCTTGCCCAAGAGATTTCTTTTTGTGAAAGAGATTTCCAGATTAACTACTGCAGTTTGTGTCTAGGGGGGGAGATGTTCTGATGGGGTAATGATGTGTGAAGGAGTTAGGTGTTTCTGCTTCCACAGCGCGCGTCTCTTATCCTTTGCACTGCAACTTTATTTTAAATTGATATATAAAGAAGTTTTATAATGAGACTATTCGTTCAATTAGTTTAAAGGGTATGCTCAGAGTTTCCTTACATGATCACATCAGAAATGAAGATATCCGCAGGAGAACCAAGGTTTTCGACGTAGACCGAAGCATTGCCAAACTTAATAGAAGTGGGTAGGGCACATTGCTCGCTGAACTGATAGTCGATAGGGATGAAAGGTTCTGAAGTGGTGACCACGTACCGGAAAAGGCAGTGTTGGAAGGCCTCCCACAAGGCGGATCGACCTGGTGAGAGCCACAGGAATACGAAGGATGCGAGATGCACAGGACGCTTATGTCCAACAGTGGACGTCTTTCGGCTAAAATAATGATGATAATGATTTGTTTATTTTGATTTATTTTCACCCAAGAATAGTTCCTAAATATAATCTATTTTAAGTTTTTTATTCTCCATTACTTTGCATAAAGGTTATATTACTCAGTAAGTATTTCCTGCAATCATTGCCCGATCAATTCCCGATTTAGACATGACGATCTTCGGCCGATATATTGAATGATAGGATTCAATTTGGAACGTGTATTTTCATTTTATTCTTGTAGGTATTAAACGTAGGAATTCTGTTTATATAAAAATGTAGATATTCTTGGAAAAAATTACGTGGTTGTATTTGCGATTCGTTATTTGATTCTGTAGTAAGTAGGTCGGTTGTTTTGAGTAAATTTTCTGGTTTTCATTTATTTGTACGTTATTGTATGTTTTATTTATTCCGTTTTATTGTAACTGTGAAACCTATTCTCAATTTTCGTTTTTAGATAATATTATGTTAACAAAATGTCCAAAACGGTACTTCCTGAGATTATCGCGTTTAAACAAACACACTTGTTAGCTTCATAATCTAGAATATATAAAAATATCATGTCTCATTATTTACTATTGTGATATCGAAAGGAGATCGCATGAGCTAGGTTTTTTTAAAGCTAACGAACTGGCTTGTAAAATATACTTTTAAGGATTTTGCTGTTCTAGAATAGGTTTAAAAATTGAGCAGAACAAAGAAATGTCTAGTTTTTTGGTAGTTGAAACATAACCATTGTAGCGCAATGGGCTGATGTCGAATCCTAAAGAATAATATAATTAAAACTTGATAGCCTTCCAAGAGTTTTATTCAATTAGAAGATCCCCTACCGAAGTCTACCGTCGCAGAGCTGCAACACCATCGAGCTCCTGGAAAACGGCTTGACTACTTTCTATGGATTTTTGTGTATATTTGTTATATGTCTGCAAACAGGTTAAGTTATTTTTTATACCCCTAGATGACAAGTCTACTATCACGCAGGCGAAGCCACTAGCAGCAGCTAGTATAAGTATAGATTTAAACTTATCGTTATAGCAGGAACTTTCAGTAATTTCAGCAGATTTCAGCATTTTTTTTTTGTAGGTTGGAAAATCATCTTATGACAAATCGCGCTCTTAGGCGGAGCGAGAAATAGTGTCCGACTTTTACTGACTAAAAACCCACTCCCGTTCCTTCTTTGCCTTCGTCCCAGGGCCCCGGGTTTCACTTTCACACTACCCGTGGTCCCAGTAGGCTTCGACCCTGTTGGGCCCCTACGATTTGCTGACATCTCCTTAAGGCGCGCGTGGAACAGTACGCGCCGTCGACAAATTGGGCTTGGTCCGGACGGTTACCGGACGGTCGGACGGCGAGCCACCCATTGCTCGCCGTCCGCAAGCCCGCGCCTACGGTGGCCGGAAATCGGGATCAGAATCCCGGCAGCGGTTGGGGCGTGAGGACCGTTGCCTCACGCGATCGGCCGCCTCCAGCAGATTTCAGCTCATGTTAATTAGATACAGTTAAAATTTAATTATAATTCACCATTTTATACGTATAATTAACAGACTCTACCAATTACTACGAGTAGGGTTACCAGGTCTTCAAACTGAAAAGCCGGACAGATCAGCTAATTTAGCCGGACATTTGAGTAAAATGGCCGACATTTTTTTTTTAAGTCAATCTCGAGTTTTTATTATTGACTATAATGTTTTTTTTTTTAATTTTAATGAAACATCAATAAAATTGGCTGCTATAATTGCTGGCTAAATCCGCTCCGCTCACGCTAGCGATACAAAATAAAGTAGAAGACATGATAAATCTAAAAAAAATCATCACCTTCTTGCCCTTGTGTTATTTGGGGTCGGCGCAACACGTTTTTTTCTTCCATTCTGTCCTGTCAATTCTATCACTAACTTCCTTTTTTTTTCATATGACTCTTCACACAATCCATCCATCTTTTTCTTGGCCTCCCTCTCCCTCTCTATCCATCTACATGTATGCTCATAACTCTTTTAGTAACACAAATTTCATCCCTCCGCTTTACATGAACATACCAAGACAAACGATCTAATTTAAAAAGCCTAACAAAAGCCGGACAGGCCGGACTCAATCAGGCGGAGTCTAGCCGGATAGGCAACTACAACAAAAGCCTGAGCCTGTCCAGCTTTATCCGAACGCCTGGCAACGCTAACTACGAGCCCTAACTTAATATTAGTGACTAGGTTCTGCCTGCGGCCTTGCTCGCGTAAAAGTAGTTAACTTTAGGGGCGAATTTTGAAAAATCCTTTCAGTGCTCGCCTACGTCAAAAAAGGAAACTTGTACAAAATCTTACACTTCTGGTCCCGGTAGATGCGGCTGATATGTCAGTCAGTTATTTCTCCTTTATACATTAGTTCTCAGTACGAAACCTGAATATACTTTGTTCAGAATTAGTAACTGAATCGATTCCAATAATTTTTACACCATGTTATATTTTTTCCCAAAAAATATTTTAAAAAAAGGTCACAAGCCGGACTCCACTGACACTAAGTACAACACAGGTCACGGCAGGTCATAACGGGAATTAGGCTCCAGCGCACAGCTGGGTGCGGGAGCAAATCAACTCCTCAGTCACCCGGATGGCTTGGTGATCATGTATTTGTGTGGACAACCAGTTAACATAACAAACTTATAACTCAAGTTATGAAATCTCGTACATAGATTCTTTACATAAAAATACTAGACACGTGTTTCGGGTTTGGCATATACTAAAACTAATGTTGTATAGACTAGCTTCAGCCAGCAGCTTCGCGAAAGTAGGTTTCTCCATACAAACTTTGGAACCCCATTTCACCTCCTTAAAAGTTCAATTTCCAAAAATACCCTCTTAGTGCTCGCCTACGTCATAAAAGACAGCTTTTTACAAAATTTCAAGCTCCTAGACCCAGTAGTTTTGGCTATGCGTTGATATATCAGTCAGACAGTTTGTCCTTTTATTCATAGATAATTAAATACCATTTTACCATTTCATGCCTTAACTAATAACGTAAAACCAACACACCCTTACCAGGTCATTCACCCTGCGGTTTATGTATAGAAACGTTGAAAGACCTCAATCTTTCAGAGTCATTGACCTCTAGTAGGAAAACGGAAGAAAAGTATTAGGCATTTCCATTAAACGAATGTTTTTCTTGATGATAAAGGTGATAATGAAATCTTGATTAGATGTTCGATAAAGAAAAGTACCTACCCTTAATTTTTTGTCATCATTGTGCGGGCCGCCCAGAGGATACGGTGGAGGTGTACCCTACTTGGGCGGAGCACCGCCGTGTCCTCGTGAGGTCATCGGCGGCGGTGACTTCTCGCTCTCGCATAATATTACATTTACTTTCTTTCTTTTTGTATTTATAATTTAATCTAAATAATATAAATGCTTCGCGAGTTATTAAATTGATGTAATTTAATAATCAGCCTTTTTAATATTCCCACTGCTGGGACTCAAACCTCCTCTCTAGGAGAGGGAATGGGCCGTAATCCGCCACGCGGGCCCAGTGCGGGTTGGTGAATGTCACATATCTTCGAATTTTTGGTTGTAGGGCATGCCGGTTTCCTCTTAATGTTTTTCTTCACCGTTTCGAGAGCAGTGGTGATGAAATAAACTACACAAAGTAATGCGCCTGGATGAGTTTGAACCCGTGACCTATAACGGCCAATACAAGACTGCCACTCTGCACTGGAAAGAGTCACAGTGCCGAAACACAACACTGGCACTACAGTGGATTAAAGGTCATAGCAGCTCACGGGGCAACGACGCGGTGGACGAACTGGCCAGGAGAGGATCTGGAGCATCGTGCCTGTCCCCTTTGGCCATCTGCGTAGTTGGCTACGTGAACGCATACATATACAAGCAGCGCGCTGGTGGTCCTCAACACCAGGATGCAGGCAGGCCAAGGAGGCCCTGCCACATCTCAATAAAGCCCTCACCAAAAAACTTATGAGACTGGATAGAGACGGCCTGCACCTGGTGACGGGGACCATCACCGGACACTGCACACTGAACAAGCACCTCTACACAATAGGCATCACATACAGTCCCCTGTGCAGAGCATGCTTGGAGGGGGAGGAGACAATTGCACATGTGCTCCTAGACTGCACAGGTGTTACTGAAATACGCACACGTACCGTAGGATTCCCGAACTCACTTAGTGATGCCCTGAAAAACCTGAGATGCCAAATCTGTTTTTGGAGAAAGGTGGATTGGTAAGTTGGTTGGAATAAGACCTCCTAAGGTTATGGCCGCCATGGCCCACGTACAATGGTCCGCATATAGGACTAAATGCGGAAACCATATTCCATTTTTGAAGTGAATAATAGAAGTAGGTGTCAGTGGTCAGGTACGTAGACAGTAACCTTCTAAGAATTCGTTCAAAAGAGCCCAGCGCAGCTGTTTACATATAGAAATGAATAAATAAAATTTAACACGGTACTTAGGACCATGGTTGGTAAAAATTATACAAAATTCATTTAATATTAAACCTCGAACAATAATTAATACCTAGCACGTGTAAACTGTTTTATTATGGTCTGCTTTATACTATACACATGTATTCTGTAGCACGTGTATTTTCTTAACAAGGGCCCGTTGTTATTGGGTACTATATGGTCTAAAAATGTCGACGTGGGCTGATGTTTTCCATGCTTTCAAGGACCAGTGTTTTTGGCAAATACTATTGTTATTATTTTTAATGACATTATTATGGCTTTTGTGTATTTTGTATCGCCATAAAATGCTTTTTTTTGTAACAAAACTATTTAAGCTAGAACTATTTCCGACGCACACGTGTAACACCCCTGTTTTGTACGTAGAACGACGTCGCGGATCAAGTGTAACTCTACAAGTCTAGTTTCCGCCAATAAGTTTGCATTTTTAATGAAAAAAACCAAATTCACCAAATTGTGAGGAGTGTGGCACAGTAGAAGATGTTATACATCTGTTGACGGAATTTCTCAGATTTCAATCTGCTAGAGAAAAATTGTATAAAGAGTAGAGAATACAAACATGTATAATGTTGAAATTTTTTATCATATTTTGTCATTTAGAGGCTAGTTATAGTTTAATTAAGTTTGTGCTGCAGCAAATTCTGAGATGGTAACCCTTTTGGTACAGGCACGCTCGGTGCAATTACGGATGAAGAAGGAGAGGGAAGCCAAAGAAAAGATGGATGGATCGTGTGAGAAGTGATATGAATGAAAAGAATACAATAAAATAGCATTTAATCGACGCAGGCATTGCAATAGGAAACAACATAAAATAAAAAAAAGAGTACGGAAACACAATACAGTTGCGCTGAGCGTGTTCGAACCGAAAGGGTCGCCAACTCAGCAATTGCTGGGCGTTAAACACCCAGCGCTGGTTTTCAGCTGGCACCCCGCAGTGAAAAGAGTATAAGTGATAGCGTGACGGGTGACAGGACAGAATGGAAGAAAAAAAAATTAATGAAAGAATGTTGCACCGACTCTAAATAACTCGGGACAAGAGCTGGAAAATGTTGATAGCGGATATTAAGCGTGAGCTACCACGCTAAAAAAAGAAATACATTTTGTTTATATGTTGGAAAATAGCACATTTTGATACAAGTGCAGAAAGTTATTGTCATTGCGACCGAGACGGAATTCGCTAGAGCCGTAGGCGAGTGTGTTATGGAGCCGACGGCTGCAGTGACAAATTTGCGCGTGTATCAAACGACTTTTTTCAATACACTTACGAAGATATGAATAAACGGGGGTTGACCGGCGACTCGTGGGGGTCGACGCGCGCCCGGCCTGATACGATACATGTAATAATATTGTGGCGGGGGAGAGCACGCGCACTTTTCTGCACTAGTGCGTAAAACAGTCTATTGCGTGCCTAAAAGCGGTGGGATAATAGCGGGTTTTCGAGTAAGTGTATTGAAAAATATTTTTTTGAATTTTTTAATGTAATTTTTTAGCTTGGTCAATAACCTCTTCGCATTATTGCCTTTCTAATGAAAAGGTGTGGGACACATCGATTGGATGGTTTCAAAGTCTATAACGGACGTCATCATCATCATTATCATTTCATCCCAAAGACGTTCTCTGTTAGCCATAGTACTTCCCCAAGTGTCGTCACAATGAATGGTCCTGGGCGTTTCGCATCCATCGGATTCCCGCAACTCTCACCAGGTCATCGGTCTACCTTGTGGGAAGTCTTCTAACGCTGCGTCTACATACGGACATAGGTAGAAACAATTGTGTTTTATATAAATATACTAGATGACTCGGCAAACGTAGTTCTACCATGTAAACTGTCACAGAACGACGACCGACGAACGGCGAGTATCCACCCTTACGTTGTTGAAACACCAACGGTCCGAACTAAGCGATTTGCTTCGTCGTTTATACCGCGTACATCGAGGGACTGGAACAATTTACCTGCTGCTGTCTTCCCGTCCAACTATAATTTAGGTGCCTTCAAGGCTAGAGTGAATAGGCTCTTAATAAACTAGTGCGCCTCACCATCAATGATTGCATCACTGCTTACCATCAGGTGGGATCGCAGTCAAGCACTGGTTTATAGCGAATAAAAAAAAAAAAAGAAAAAGATGGCGGGTGGTTATTCTCAAATCTTAAACAAAAAAAAATAACTATAAAAATCGCTCAAGCCGTTTTAGAGGAGTTCGATAATGAACACTGCGATACAAGATTTTTTAAAACTAGATCTGTATCTTTTTCCCTTTTACTTTGTGTTTATTACCGTTGTGCTATGTCTGAATCGATTAATATCTCCTAGTCTGTAGTCTTTCAAGTTACAAACATCCCACAAGGGTCGGCCAAAACAAACAAAGACAATGACATCAGAAGTCTACATGAAGACATTTCCCAAAGTCAATTATATTGTCCGATGTACGCACACCATTAGACAAACGTCTTATATCTACAAATCTGCCACTACATAAGCCAACAAAAACAACACAGAACAATATGATGACGTCACCCATCCATCGGTCACCGGCCCCTGTGTTAGTTCACCAACCGTCTTCTCATCAGGTCATAGCCATATGTCTTCGGTGAAAAAAGTCTTAAGTAATCATGAGACGGCCTGTGTCAGTGATATTGATTTTTTGAGATACGACCTTTTTGCTTTGGTGATATTTTTGTGCAGTTTTGACCTTGAGTGGGTAAGACTGGTTATGGAATGTCTGCAATGATATGGTAAGTCAACGACTTCTATTCAAGGGTCAAAATATTTATCTATAATGTAAAAAATACATACGAAAATATTTAGTTTAAAAATTCAATGCCATAATTGGTAAACTAATATCAATTTTAATCATACCCAATTGAATCGTTCAACATAAATTAATAACATCAAATGACATAAAAACAGTTAGCGATAATATAAATATCAATGATGAAAGCGCTAGTACAATTCGGCCATATTTTTTTCGTTCGTCTAATGTTTTGGCCGAGCGTTCATCGACCGCTGCGGCCACTGACCTTGCTACACGACCTTCACGATAGTTCAACGAAATCTACGTATATTTTCGGGCTTTTTTTTAAAGGAAAATCGATCAGCCAGCTAGAAAGACCTTCCACCCCTCTCATACACCTTACATTTATGAACAAAATAGAGGGGGAGAGATGAAAGTGAGCGGTCAATGTGTCTGGTCAGTTTGGGGGCAATGATTTTTGCGCGGTACAACGCCCACTTTTACTTACTGGAATAGAATTGTGTGTATCTATAGAAAATTCTGGAAAATATTGTTGATACGTTTTCATTTCATTAAATATGGTTATCGAATTTGATGGTCGTTGAGATATTGTTTTGGGCCACAGATAGCCGAGTTCATAAATCAATATTCATTTTTATCGCTCTGGGAATCGCGACTAATTTCTAAAGTGCAACCATGTTATTTGTCAAGAAACAAATGAACTCAATAAATTATGCAACACACCTCCATTTAAATTCAATTATGGAAATTAATTTATGTTATACTGAAAATGAAAACTGTTTATTTACTGACTTAACAATAGCTTTTTACATATTTTAAAACATTATATCATTTCGAATTTAAGATTTATGTTTTGACAAATGTTTGAAAGGGAATGAGGTCATCATTTTCTCACCATTAGTAAAAGAAAAAGCTACTAAATACGATTTCTTACCTATCTTTTAATAACTGTGTTTCTATAAACACAAAATTTTTATCATCCATCCACTACCCCGAAGCTCCACAAGACCACCAATAACTATAAATAATTTATAAAAAATAATTTCTAAATCGTCTTAATGACTTCTCCCGCTATAAAGTGGAACGAGAGGTGGGGGAGGGGAAAGGGGGGGTCAGACTGTTTTAATTGACTAAAACCCACCTGTGTCCTTCAATTGCCATTTGCGTTACAGGACCATGAGGCTCTAGCGGGCATTGGCCCTTTACAGTTTTGCTAGAACCTTTTTGAGGCATGTGGAACACTACGTACTGTCGTCTCAGGGTTGGTTCTTCCCGCACGTCTAGAATCCTGTAGCCCGATTTAATGGGAACATAGGCTCATATTCAATTCATTGTCTGGTCATTCTTGGATTCTGACCCTTAATAGCTACACGGCCAGTCAGTCACCCCACAAAGATCATTGCTCTTCCCAGCGTGAGGGCGTCCTACTCTTTTTTAAGGTGGGTAAAATTCAAATCATTTTTCTCACTCTAGGATGGAGCGAAAGGGCGTGTAGCAATATCTATGGCGTCACGTAAGGACTAATCCTGCATCGCGCAATTAAAGTTCTCCGCGCGATTATAACATATAGAACAGCCCGAAATCATCTATCAGTTGCCCACCAGATATAACGAGTCGGAGGATCCTCGCTTTTCAACGGAGGTTTGCGGGACTTTACACTCTGTTCCGCATACCTCCAAAGGCTTATCAGACTTTTAGGTACTGACTAAAACCCACATACGTACCTTTAGTAGCCATTTGCGTTCTCGGACTACGGTAATTCTTTCAAAAAATCCTGCAGCCCATTCATCTATCTTTGGATTCTGACCCCAGCTGCTCCCAGTTAATTACCCTACAAAGAACATAATGCTTTATCTGGCGTCACGACATTCTACCCTAAGTTCATCAATTCGATCGATGCCTCTATAATTTTGCAACACCTCATTTGTTAATAAACTTCAAACGACCCGAAAGAGTAACAATTTCAAAATTGAAACCAAAAGTTACTACACATTTTAAATCTGCAACTATTTGCATGTAATCAGATTTCTCATCCAAAATCTGGCGTCAAATCGAGATGGTTACTTCGAACGAAGATTACAGCTTTTTTGTCAACTCTGATGGGAATTACTTCATAATTTTACTTAACAACAGTTATTTTTTTAATTGTTTTCATCATAGCTACATCTGTCTTGTAACTTGTAGCGTGAAACCAGTGGCAGTCTTTGCGAAATAGCCGCAGTTGCTACAGAAAGCCTTGATTTCAGCTTAGGCAACTGATAGTTAATGTTTGACAAACGTTATGAAATTGCTTTAATAGTTATTGTGTTGTATTTGTAAGAAAACTTGTGTGTAGTACGGATTGAATGTTTTGTAAGAAAAATGTTTGTGATAAATAAAAATACTTGTTCTTTTTTTGAGGCATATTATCATGATACGTTTCACGCAGTAGGGTGGAGCGATAGGGCTTGTCAGACTTTTTAGACTGGCTAAAATCTACCTGTGTCCTTCGTTGCCTTGCGTTTCAGGATCTCGGGTTTCCCACAGCCTTGGCAGACATCGGTCCTATTGGGTCCCTTCAATTTTGCCTACCCAGTTAGCCTTCGAATGATGAGGACTGCCTCATCATCCGAAGGCTGTGCCTACGGTGACCGAAACACTTGGGTTATGAAGTCTGAGTGCGTGTTTCCTTTTCAAGGATATTTCTCACCGATGACTGATCGACACTGCGTGACCAGAGCGCTGTTTAGTTCTTTGCTCAAAGAATTAGCACTACCATTCAACGTTGCTATGCAGCCAGTCTTCTGGGCACATATTCGCCGATAACAATGTGAAGAAGTATTTTGACGCCTGAGTATATTATGTTTTTGTTTACATATATGTACTTAGTTATTATATTATACATATAAGAATTCTGTCGTCAATTGTTCGAAAGAGTTACCATGGCCCTGGACAACAAAGGGCCTAAAAAAACCCAGGTAACCCATCTGTGTTTCTTTTGTCAGTAAAAGTCTGACACGCTTTCTCGCTCCCCCCAGAGCGGGATAAACTATTTGATGATTTCCCACGTAAAAATAAAAGTTTCTGGTTGTATAAAGCAACCAGATTGTAGAAAAGAACTTAACGCTTAGTTATTCAGTTTTATTAGGGTCCATTAGGCACAGATTCAGACGCACTATTTTTTTCTTTTTTCTGGTTTATTACCTAAGAAAAGCCAAACTTAAGTGACAGTGGGTAGCGCACCTAGCTCGCAGAACAGATGGTCGATGGGTTAGATTCTGGAGTGGCGATAGCGTACTGGAAGACGCAGCGTTGGTAGCCCTCGTGAGTGGCGCGAAAATCTGATCGATGCGAGACACACAGGACCGGTCGTTGTGGCGACACTTAGGCGAGGCCTATGTCCAACAGAGGACGTCTTTCGCCTGGACTAATGATGATGATGAGTGTAAGGTAGTGAGCGGAGTGAATACCTAATGCTGAGTTTAGGTCTCCTCGTAATCACATACTACCGTGCACTGCAATGCTTAGGGTACAATCTCCTCAGGGATGTGCCCAAGTAAAGGATTCTGGAGTGATCTTTTATGAGGTAACGAGGCTCCTTCCCTAGGCTTCCTCAAGCTATGTTCTCCTGTGGATATCTTCATTTCTGATTCGATCACGCAAAAAATCTCCAAGCATGGCCCCGTGGGCTTGCGGACGGCGAGCAATAAGTGGCTCACCGTCCGACTATCCGGTAACCATCCGTAAGCCTATTGGGGCCACGGGTAGTGTGAAAGTGAAACCCGGGGCCCTGGGACGAAGGTAAAGAAGGAACAGGAGTGGGTTTTTAGTCAGTAAAAGTCTGACACTATCTCCCACTCCGTTCAAGAGCGAGATTTGTCATAAGATGATATTCCCACCTAAAAAAAAAGTGTGGCCCTTTCCATTGCCTTTCACCTACCCTCGTTCTTTGTTTATTTAACTCACAAAACGAGCAGCAAGCAGCCTATTTTTATTTATTATTTAATATCCTAATATTCTTTAAGCATTTTATCATCTGGCACATGAAACGATTACGAGCACCTAGATGTCTGGTGCCTTATCATGTGAAAGTGATAAGACTTGGCATGTAACAAATTATTTTATAACACTTGTTGCTAAAACAGATGTTATTGAACTTTGGTGCGAGATTATATCAACTTTCTTGAGTAATGATGGCACAAGATTATGAAATATTTATGTTCTTTGTCGAATTTGTTTTGTTAATTGGGGGCCTTAATTTTAAGCTGCAGACAAATTCAAATTCAAAATTCGTTTTTTTTTATATTCTTTAAAGCTCTATAAGGGGATAGTGAGGTAGACCGGGATGTTACACATCGGATCAACGCAGGATGGATGAAATGGCGACAGGTCACGGGAACTACTTGTGACCCACGAATGCCACTTAAGTTGAAGGGTAAAATCTACAACTCCGTGAAAAGGCCTGTCATACTGTATAGATCAGAATGTTGGGCTGTGAAAAAGACAGATGAAAAAAGATTGCAAGTAGCGGAGATGAGAATGTTAAGATGGATGTGTGGTGTGGCGAGAATGGATAAAGTGAGAAATGAGTATATTATAAGAAGTTTGAAAGTGGCGCCAGTGACTGAAAAGTTGAAAGGGAATCGTTTGTCTTGGTATGGTCATGTAAAGAGGAGGGATGAAACGCATGTTACTAAAAGGGAGCCAAAGAAAAGATGGATGGATTGTGTGAGAAGTGATATAAAAAAATAGGGAATTAGTGACAGCGTGACGAGTGATAAGACAGAATGGAAGAAAAAAACGTGTTGCGCCGACCCCAATAAAACGGACAAGGGCAGGTAGATGATGAGACAAAATCAAATTCTTACTCGAAAACCCACTCTCAGGCGTACCGCTCTTAGACACGCAATTTACGGTTTTTCACTCTAATCGTATCGGGCTGGGCGCTCGTCGACCCCCACGAGGCGCGCGTCAACCCCGTTTATTTATGTCTTCGTAAGTGTATTGAAAAACATCGCAATAAACGTAGAAATTTGCCACTGCAGCCCTCGGCTCCAAAAAACCTCGATTTGCCTCCTCGGTTACAATGACAAACTTTCTCCACTTGTATCAAAATGTAAACATTTCACATAGGTCTACATGGGTACATATAAAACGTCAGAAGCTAGTGCACGGTTCCAAATTGGTCGTTACCTATGGAGAAGAACCGGCAAGAAACTCTACGATTACTCTTTTATAAAATTAATAATCAACAATTAATAATAAAGGACCTAGTCTAAATTAATATTAAAATAGAAGAAGTATAAATTGAAATTCTATATTTATTTTATTTTTATTAAGTCAAAGTCAAAGTCAAAGTCAAAAATTTTTATTTCACATAGGCCTACATGGGCACTTATAAAACGTCAGAAGCTAGTGCACGGTTCCAAATTGGTCGTTTCCTATGGAGAAGAACCGGCAAGAAACTCCATAATAAGGCACACCAATAACTTGTTCACAAAATAAGATTCTAGACTATGTGTTCAGAGGAAAGTTGAAATCTGTATGTAATTCAATCCAATACTTTGACTGGCTTTTTGGTCTAGTGGTTACTGGCCCTGACTGCTATGCCGGAAGTCGTGGATTCGATTCCCCCCAAGACAAATGTTTGAGTGATGAGCACGATCATGTGTTCTGTGTCATGGTGTAATTTATCTATAATATATTTAGAAATATATGAGTATGTTTATCAGTTATCTAGTACTCTGCTTAGTTTGGGACTAGATGGCGTTGTGTGATAGGTGTGGAAAAAAATAACAAACATTCTGTCACTCATAATAAAATATGCATAGTTCCTGTGATAGTGAGCAAAGACGCAGGAAAAACTAGTTTAGCCCTCTTTTTTTATGTATTTGACTAAAGCCCTGTTTTTAAATAAATAAAACAATGGAATTCCCAATAAGCCGATAAAATATAGGAAAGGTACAGACAGTTTCATTTTCCTATATTTTATTGCCAAAAAGAAAGTGCTTTGATGCCAATGACCTTTTCTTTGAGATAGCATTTTTTGTAAAAAAAGAAATCCATTTTTCTTTGTTCTTTTACTGTTATCTTTACCTGTACCTGCGCTATTGTGTAATTTATGCAATATCAATGACGAATTGTAATCTACACAAAATAGAAATCGAGACTATGAAATGAACATACAAAATATTTCGAGGTCATTACACTCCAGAATTTCTACAAAAACGCCACCTGGCAAAAAGTTAGGAAAATCTAACATACGAACCAAAATAACATTCATATACAAATATATTAACCATCTATAATAGACCTATAAACTCTTTAAAAAACTTAATTATCAAAGGTCTATTACTGTGGTATTTTTCTCAACGCGCGTACAATTGTGCAATTTGATGTACCGCCGAAAATTCGCAGTTCGTCGACCTCAAGTACTCACGCACACATACACAGGCGTCTCGACGTTAGTACACGTCTATTCTCTATACATACATGGACGCACACAGCCAAAAGCGTGTAGCTATAGGCTGAAAATAACTGTGATTGTGTGAGTTCTAATGAGGACAAATAGGATGGCTGAATCTTTTTAATTTACAGATAATGTCAATTTTCAATGTCGAAATGTTTTGTTTTTTTTTTATCTAAGAATGTGTAGGGATATAGAATCCGAATGTTACCTAGGTAGGGCTGCGGGAACATTTGAAAGAGTGACGTGGCTCTAGAACGAAAAGGAAAAAAAAAGTCGGTAGAAGTGTGACACGCCCTCTAGTTCTATCCTAGAGCAGGAAAACTCATTGAATGATTTTTCACCTCAAAAAAATAGTACCACGTGATTTTTATAAAGATTCTAAGTACCTAATTGCTTGCCAGTTTTTATACAAAAAAAAACTAGTGGAAAAAAAGTTAATTTATTATTTAATTAAAAGCACAGGTAGGTACAATGAAAGTGTCACAAAATATTTATAGGTGTCTCTGTGTTTATAAAGGTATAATCAGAACATAGCAATAACACATAAGTATTCGGTTTTTTATGTATTTTTTTACAACTACGAGTCTCTCACAATACAAATCAATGAGTATATTGACCTACCAGAGCAATATTCAGCGTGTACTGACCCAGAGCGGGGCAATTATGAGCATGTTTGTACTGTTCCATAGCGGGCAATTATAAGCGCGTACGTACAATTCCATTGCGGGGCAATTATAAGCGTGCACAGAGCCTTAACGGGTCAATACGAGCATCTACTATTCCTTAGTGGGGTAATATGAGCGTATACCGTTTCATAGAGGGGTAAAAAGAGCGTGTACTGTCCTTTATCAAGGCCTCTCATTCCTCTTCCCAGTTTTCGAAGAGACCTCTTCTGTGATTTTAACCAGTTCTTTGTGAAGGACTCCGACCAAGTTGCCTACGTTAAGGTCTTAATGATAATTTAAAGATTGACAACATGATATAACTTGTCCAGAAATTATTAAAACTTTACTCTTGGTTAGCCCTTGGAAAGCCTAACCATTACATCCTTTTTTCGGGGGTAAAGTCCTAATTACTGATTGGATAGTTTACACAAACACATTATGTCACCTTTGTGACTGTAATCATGCTATGTATTTTATCAGGCACGTTTTAGCTGATAAGATTTGCTGAAAATCATGTCTGATCATGATGAAGTAGATAGAACTCAAATTCTAAACATTTATTTTGATTAAAGCATTTCTATTTCAGTTATGTCATCTTTGTCGCAAATTAAAGAGATATAATTTTATCATTTGACCAGCATTTTTCCTGCGACTTTGATCGCCGGTTGAAGTCGTCGACGGCACGTAGTGTTCCACGCGCGCCTCAAGGAGATGTCAGCAAATGGGCCCAGCAGGGTCGAAGCCTACTGGAGCTATGGGTGATGCGATAGAGAACCCCAGGGCCATAGGTGATGCTAAAGAGAACGCCGGGGCCCTGGAAAAAAGCAAAGAAGGAACAGAAGTGAGTTTTAGTCAGTAAAAATCTAACACGCCTTCGATCAGTACCTACCCAAAAAAAAGATCTCGGATATGGGTGTCCCATGTATGTGAGTTTACATGTTTGTGAACACACCCAAAAGGGTAACTCGTCCTAGAACGGAAGGGTAATTAGGGAAGATATGATAAAAAGAAGAAAAGAACGTGTTGCGCCGACCCCAAATAAAACGGGACAAGGGCAGGAAGATGATGATTATGTGTGATTTAAGTCATTAATAGTCCCGCTCCGCTCTAGAGCGGGAGTAGCCATTGGATGATTTTCCACTTTAAAAAAAAAAACCTACGATACAGGAGCAATTCCCAGTGTGGGAAAACGTTTAAAAAAAAGGTGCCATGAACTCACAAAGTTCACAAATGAGACTACAATGCAAGCGCCTCAAGGACAATATTGTGTCATAAAAATTACATGAAAACATGCATATTGTTCGTTGCAATATAATGAGAAGATTTCATTTTCGAAATAAATTTGTAAGTGTCAATTGGTTGGCACATAAGCTGGGGTCATGGTCGTTTAAATTTTGTTTAGAAGTGTACAATGGATGTTTATTTCAATGAGATATAGGCATACGCAAGCAGTCAGCATTTGCACATTGAACGATGTAGGTAAAAGTAACGCTTTTAAAAGCTTGCTGCCAATCTTTTTGCACGTTCAGCTTGTGGGCGAACTTTACACAGAAGGCATACAGCGATCTGCGTATCTAATAAAACAACACGTTCAAAGTGTTGCTGACGCGAGAGATCGCCGCCGCCGATCGCTCCCACGAGGACACGGCGTTCCTCTGCCCAAGCGGGGCACACCTCCACCGTATGCTCTACCGTGTCCTCCGGGCGGTCCACACAGTGGCGACACCCGGGCGTCGCTTCCGCACGAATCCGGTGCAGGAACTTCCCGAACTTACCGTGTTCGGTGAGAACCTGCGTCATGCGGAAGGTGAGGACGCCGTGAGGTCTTTCCAACCACGCCTCAAAGAGGGGACTTATCGCCATAATTGTAGTGCGTCCGGCATGTTTGCCGACGCAAACGTCGACAGTTTTTCGTGTATTATGCACAAAAGGTGTGCCCTTTTTGCTAGGCCGAGTACCACAAAATAGATAGGTACAGAAGTCAATCTCATGTAAGTATGTACTTCACTTTTCATACCTACGCTCGGCGATCGCGCGAGGCTCTGCGAGTGGCGCCGAACTGTCCGACTGCGACCGGGCGCGGTGATAAATGCAGCCTACCTAATCTACATTACATGACCACAAAATCATCTTCTCTTTCTCGCCGCGGGGCCAGTTCTGTGTTAAGTTAAAACAAACCATCAAAATACAAGCAAATATCTACTTACCTCTCTGAAACAACTGGTAGCCTAATAAAACGAAACGTCAATTCACTATTTAATGTTGAATTTAAACAACCGTTCACTGAGCAGTTAGAATATTTTTTTTTTGGTGGTTCATTTTTCCACAAAAAAATTCACAGACTTGTGTTTCAAACGAATAGCACTCGAGCTCGCATTGAGCTGAATTGAGCCGAGATATCGTGTCCGTGAGCGTTATCTTTGTGTGCGTTGCTCGAGCGCGCTTTTTATGTAGATTGACTTTTGTACCTACCTATTTTGTGCGAGTACGTCAGCACCAACACCATTCTCAGAACGCTGGCTTACAGGTGGGACTCCGATCTTAGGGCGGTGGATACGACTGCCCGCAGTCAAATAGATATTCCCCAGGTTCGGTGTATCTCACCCAGTTTAGAAAAAACACCTATTTGTTCTTTATGTTGCTAACATTAGTTCTAAGTTATTTTGTTGCTAACTTTGTATGGCAAGTTTCGAAATAAACGTTTTTATTATTATCTTTATTTCACTTACACACATTTGTTAAGTTTTTAAATATTTCAAAAACAGAATCAGGGTCCAAGCTACCGGTGGTCAGAGCTCCAGAGAAAGGAACCTCCTAATTATACGAGCCGTGTCTAAGAACACCACTTTCTGAATCAATGATTATTATGTTCCCACTGCTGGGACTCAGGCCTTCTCTCTAGGAGAGAGAATGGACTGTAATCTACCACATGACCCCAGTGTGAGTTAGTAAGGAGATAAAGCTCATGTCATATTGAATGAATCAATAGAAATGAACTGGGATTTTCCGATGGAAAATTCTTTCGTCTACTGCGTGGGATGTCGTCAGTATCGTGGAATTTGTAGCGTGCCTAATTGCGTTACAACTTAAGCTTATAACAAAGATTAAATTTTCGACATCAGTCTTTTTTTTTAGGTGGGAAAATCATCGAGATAGTGTCAGAATTTTACTGACTAAAAACCCACTCCTGTTCCTTCGTTGCCTTCGTCCCAGGGTCCGGGTTTCGTTTGACGAATTTCTGAGGTTACTTTTCATAAATATAACATACAACACAATACTCTTAGGATAGACTGACAGGTACAATATCTGGCATGTGACTACCTGTAACGACTGTCAAAGATCTACGAACGATAACCAGGACCAACTTTATGTACTTTCCGAGGCACGGGATGTCAGTATGTCGTAGATAATAAGACCTATGAATCGCGTGACCCAAGGGCTGGCTTTTACCTCGGACAGAGGATAAGCATTGCCATACAGCTTGAGATTGCCGTCAGTCAAGCATCCGTCCATCCAACCATCAGGTGGGATCGCAGTCAAACACTAGTTTACATCATCATCTTCCTGTCTCTTGTCTCATGTTATTTGGGGTCGGCGCAATACGTTTTTTTCTTCCATTCTGCCCTGTCACTCGTCATGCTATCACTAACTTCCCTTTCTTTCATATCACTCTTCACACAATCCCTCCATCTTTTCTTTAGCCTCTCTCTCCCTCTCCATCCATTGTGTATACTCAGAACTCATTTAGTAACACTAGTTTACATCAAATAAAAAAAAAATTGTCTTTTAGGCACATTACCAGTCGACATCGATGTAGAAGAGTTTTTTGACGCCATATTTTAGTTTGATTTTAGTTGTAATTAGCGTAGCGTATTTTGTTACTATTTTTTTATTTTATTGTAATTATAGTTAGTTAAGTTTTAGTTATTTTTAATATAAATAAGTTTTCTTTATTTTTTTCTAAGTTATTTTATTAATTTGCTACCCATGAATTGAAAAAATCACATTGGTAAGTAATTGCCCGGTTTTTGAACCCACAACGTCATGCATGAGAGACGGGTGCCTTAACCATTGGACCACCATAACACAAATATAAATATAATTTTTGTAGTACAAAGGCTCAGATAAAGAATGCGCTAGAACCGCATATGTAAACAAACTATTTCACCTCATCTTTCAGTCCCCAATGGCACACTTTTGGATGAAACAAAGATATTAATAATGACAACACATTTAACCAGTAAAAATCGTTGAAATGTATCTCGCAGTAATTCCTTAGTAATATCAAATGTTTGTTCAACCTCATAAACTAAACCGTTTGAACCGGATACAGATACTATCTGTGCCAAGAATAGAGTTCATTCATGCTTTTTTATTACATATATTATATACACTAGTTTTCTTTGAGTCTCAAAACGGTACAATCTCATAAGGTTACTCATATGAGTTTGCGGTGGCGTAACTAACCTTTTAAATGCTCGGTGCGAGCTTCTTTAACTGCCCTTCCTTAAAAACTGTTTGTATCGTACCCAGCTCGAACAATAAAAAGAAACATTACTAGATATAAAAAATAAAAAAAACTGGGCAAGTGCTAGTCAGACTCGCAAAGTGAGGGTTCTATACAAACTACAATTCCCGAATGGAGTCTCGAAGATTTTTCCCAATTTGCAAAAAAGTAGATAATTTTGCTTCTGACATAAAATAACAAATTTACTTACTGTTTTCAGATTTATTTCTATACTTGTGCTATAAGGCCTTGCTTTGTGCTATGAATTTTGATTCCTTTGAGAGTATCAAAATATATAATTTTTGCGACATAAACGGCCATATCTTTTTTTCAGTTAATTCAGAGGTTTTATTTTTTTCATAGCTTCAAGGGACTACGTACACAGTATATGGCTTTAATTTCAACTCGATACCTCCACGCGTTCCCGAGATAAAGGGTCTTGACAGACAGACAGATAGACAGACAGATGGACAACAAAGTGATCCTATAAGGGTTTCGTTTTTTCCTTTTGTGGTACGGTACCCTAAAAATACGCGTGTTCTTATTTCAATTTAATTTTTGTTGTACAACAAAGAGTATATATGTATATATATATATATATTTATCTATCTACGCGTGACGTGATGCTGTTAATATACCACTTACCACAACCACCCAGTATTTATCTCTTTTGGGTATAGTCCTGAGCACCTAGAGAATCGGCAATCCTGGTGGTGCGCATCTACATCCGTATTATGTACACTTGGCCCTGGTTTGATCATTTCAGCGCCCCTCTAACATCTGCGTCCTATGCCTAGGCACCACCGTGCTAGCGGCCATAGTTACGGTACTGAGAGTTTGTACCGGCTTATTAGAATTATCTAATGAGATAAATCTTGGTTTTATACAATGGTTGAAGGCCTCCCAAACACCGTCATACCTTATTGAGCAGATCGATAATATTTCGTACCTACATTTTGTTTTTTTTATTAAGTTTGGTGGATCAGAGAATAGGTCTTTGGCTCATCAAACTGATGATGCAAGTAGGTATGTCTGTGACGCATGATTAACGTCAGAACCAAAGAATTTATATTTGTTTCATGTACTCCGATAACGGTATGACTTAATGATATTATTTTCGTTTACGGATATACTTTATCTTGTTCTTATCTTATTGCCTACGAGGTAAACGGATCAAAATAACTATTATGAAGTAAGTTCTGTGTTTACTTGTATGTGTGAGTTAACACGTTGACAGCGGCACACATTTTTGTATTATTTTCATTTCTGTGGTACGGGGCGTTTAAGACCCCGTTTGTAATCTGTCAACATGACGGTAAGGGGCTTATTAGACCCCGTAACGTTTAAGAAAATATTAGTTTTTTTTATAAGTGCGGTACGAGGTCAAAGTGTCCCTTTATTAAAGTAGATACAACACTGCATTGTGTTTTAATAGGGCATTCATCTCTTTCCTAAACTAAACCAAATTGATGTTATGGCCTCCACACGGCAGAAAAACTGTTTTTCCTAGCCGCACCACTAGGAACACACGTACGAGGCGTATTAGACCCCGTATCACACTGAACGTATTAATCTGAAATTCTGCTAGGCCAGCACCATCATCATCATCATTTTCCTGCCCTTGTGCTTTGTTACTTGGGATCCACACAACACGTTATTTTCTTCCATTCTGTCACAGTATAGATATATGGAACAGTACGGAAACTACCTACAAATGTTCGAAACGGCTCACTCACACAAACATACGCATCGACGAGACTCCTAAGCGGCATTCGCTACTGACAGGACCGCGAGAAACGCTTAGGAGTCTCGTCGATTCGTATGTCTGTGTGAGTGTGCCGTTTTGAATATTTGTAGGTAGTTTCCGTACTGTTCCATAGTCATAGTCATAGTCATAGTCATAGTCATAGTCATAGTCATAGTAATTTATTGGTAAGGGATTTACAAGTCATTTAAAGAATGTTACATAAAATTTGTCAACAAATGATTAGTTACATAACACTGTCAAATAATAAAAAATGTCAAACAAATAAAAGAAATTACAAAGAAAATAATAATAATAATACTCGAAGTCAAATTACAAATTAAAATAAAAGTCAAAACATTCCAAATTAGCGTCAAAGTTAAATTAAATTAAATCGTAAATTCGTCAAAAGAATAAAAAGCTTGCTCGATAAGTCATTTTTTCAAACGAGCGAGCATATATCTATACTGTGATTCTTTCCTGTCACCCGTCACGCTATCACTGACTCCCTTTTCTTTCATATCACTCCTCATCCCCACACTATCCATCCACATGTATATTCATGACTCTTAATAACATGCGTTTCACACTTCCTCTTCACATGACCATACCAAAATAGAAACTCCATGGACACTCTTTTAAATCATATTTTAAATATTCTTCTTCTATCATATTTCTAACTAACTCTTACATAACACAATTTTCTATCCGATGAAATAATCACCTGATTATTTCTATCACATTTTGCTTAAAAATCTGCAAAAGCCACACTTTTGTTCATAACTTTATCATTAGTTTTGTCATAATGTTATCTCACAATTAAAATAAATATGAGTACCCTAATCGCTACGTAAGAGATACTTACTTACGTCAGAAAGAATGTTGATTTACTTAAATAACCTGGGTTGCTAACTGGGAAGTTCTCTTTTTTATCGATATAGGTAACATATAGGGAAGATGCATGAAAAAAATTTTTTGTAATTAACCAGTTTATCAACAATTATACATTTTTTAGGGTTCCGTACATCAAAACGAAAAAACGGATCCCTTATAGGATCACTTTGTTGTCCGTCCGTCTGTCTGTCTGTCAAGACCCTTTATCTCGGGAATGCGTTGAGGTATCGAGTTGAAATTAAAACCATATACAGGTCTGCGATCCCTTGAAGCTGTAAAAAAATCAAACTTCTGAGTTAACGAAAAAAAAAGATATGGCCGTTTATGTCGGAAAAAAATATACATTTCGACACTCTCAAGGTAATGAAAATTCATAGGGTACTTCCCGTTGACCTAGAATCCTGGAATTTGGCATAAAACAACGTCTCATAGTACAAGTTTAGGAAAAAATCTGAAAAATTACTTTTCGGTAAAATCTTCTTAACTCAATTCAGGAATTGAACTGTTTTTATAGGTAAGTTTGTATGAAACCCTCAGTGCAAGAGTCCGACTCGCACTTGCCCGGTTTTTATTGATATAAAGTTCAAAATATATTTTTTCCATATTTGTTTGCCAGAGCTAAAAAGAATTTCATTTAGCAAATCAAAAAATTGCTTGCTTATTAACAATTGATCAGAACCTACCTTACTATGAGTTGTTAAAATGTCAGTCGTGCAAGCGAGAAGAGAGATGTTGCTGTACACCCTCTATATTTTTTAATGATTTATTCAAGATTTACATAAACATTTTCACAAAAACTTCTACCAAACTGCAGCACAGACAAAAAAAAAACGTGTAAATTACGCTATTCAAATCATTTTGGCAGTCCTTCTACTCAAGCGGCCTGTGGGTGAGACATACCCAGCGACCCTACAGAGCCTTGCACACCCAGTTTATCCACTCTGTTACAAAAAAGAAAGCCAAATGTATTATAAAAAATAAAATAAAAATAAAAAGCCTTCTATTTCTTGCAACTAAATTAACCTCCAATGGCAAATCTTTAACTAGGTGTTATAGTACTTTTATTATCTACCTGTATGTTAGTGTGTCCTTATTCTAATTTTAATCCTAAGTACCTTACCCTATTAAAAAATACTATATATCTGCAAGAACCCCTCTACAGGTGAAGGCCTCCTCCAAAGATGTCCAGTCTTCTTTAGACTGGGCTGTTTGCATCCAGTTCATTCCGGCAATCTTTTTGATGTCGTCTTCCCATCTAGCATAGGGTCTCCCTTTCTTGCATTTTCCTTAGGGGCCCTGCCATGCCGTTACCTTTTTAGTCCAGCCAAATGTATTATTACCCAATTAATAAAAAACCTTTGAATAATATTAGTATGTATCTCATACTAATAAACTTAAAATAAAATTGAGAAATGTTTTAAGCGTAAATAAGATATTTAGGTACATTAATTTTTGGACAGAAAAACGATAATTTATCGATAAGAAATAACGTTTCGACTACGATATAAAATTTTACACGAGTCTAAGAAATGATCGAGTTGTGTAATAGTTCACTGTTTCAAATTAGGTGATCGTGTAATTTCTATTATTTCCTGTTCGTCATCGCCATAACTGTTGAACGTGCAGTCCAAAGTTCTTTTGAGTAATTTGGACAAGGAGTCCTCTACAAATATGTAGCGACATCTATCCCTTCGCATACGAACTAAAATATAAAATCCTGCATTAGAAACGCAGGGGTGAATAGAAATAAAACTTTGGTTTGGTTTTTCACTTTAATACCATATAATCGGCTTCTAACAAAGCATCGAATTTTTAGAATAACAATTCATTAATACGACTTAGATGCCTACCGCAAAGACTGGTTCGAGGTGGTCCAAGAAAATATTACCTGGAAGCAGTTGGGGAAGGCCTTTGCCCAGCAGTGGGACAGTATAGGTTATTAAAAAAAAAATTCATTAATAAATTGATATAGTTAAATGCTGCAAAAAATATTCAAATATCGTGAAAATACCCTTTACAGTTTTGTTTCTTTTTACCCCTGAGTGTCAATTCACCCCATTTTACTGAGTTATATTGTATTCTCCGCGCGATTGCAATATAATGTACAGCAGTCCGAAATCATCTATCAGGCAGTTCCCGAACCAGACACAATAACCGTTTGGTCGGAGGACTTTACACCTCGTTTTACATAGGTACCTCTAAAATGCCTCCAGGCAGCGTGCTGCCTGGATAGTCTTTACATAGTTCTTGGTAACCAGCCCACTTAAGCTTCCCAAAACCATAGCTATTATACCCATCTTTATTTTCCATATGTTCCAATGGTTTTCCACCAACCGGAGGATGTCCTTGGGATTGTATTACCAACCATCGTTGGTACAACATTGCATTACCACTCGTCTCTAGCCTCTCTTACGCCATCAAAAGGTCCAGGACTCCAGGCTCTTCAGATATCATCATCGTCATCATTTCAGCCGATAGACGTCCACTGTTGGACATAGGCCTCCCCAATCGCCACAATAAACGGTCCTGTGCGTCTCACATCCATCGGATTCCCGCAACCTTCACCAGGTCAACAACTATCCAACACTACGTCTTCCGGTACGCGGTCGCCACTACAGAACCTTTCGGCCCCAATGGCCATCTGTTCTGCGAGCAATGTGCCCCGCCCATTGCCACTTAAGTTTGGCGATTCTTCGTGCTATGTCGGCAACCTTGGTTCTCCTGCGAGAATAGTTCTTAAAAACATAATAATTAAAAAAAAATATTTTAGAGAACGAAGTCCAAGAGATAAACAAAAATTCGTGAAAGATTCGTCGTCTAATATTACCAAACCAACAATATTACGTCACATCAAGTCACGAGGACACCGTACGAGTAACATAGTATATGTGTCATATGGCCATCGACCTCTACCCAACTCATCTCCGGCCAATGAACTCACCAAAACTGTTTTCATCTACAACTGACGAGCCATTGTATGTATTGAGCTTTATTATATTTCAATTATATTTTTATTGATTGGACTTTTTTCCGAGTATTGCCTGTCTACTTAAGTCAAGAGGGTCAGAGATTATGGGTTTTTCAGCCATTATGATATAAGCGTATTTAACTGGTTTTTAGTTAGAAAGAACACTGTTACAACTAAAGAAAATTGGATGGTTTATACCTTCACTACAACTGATTTGATCACAAAGATCCGAAAAGCTTTGGAGTGGCGACCACATGCGCAAGGACTCAACGTTGGAAGGCCTCCCACAAGGTGCACTGATTACGTAATGATAGTCGCAGGAATCCTAAGGATCTGAGGTGGAAACACTGGATGTCTTTTACCCTGGGGTAGACCGAGGAGTCTGTCAGACACGTACTGATTAAAACCAGCCAGATGTTTCCTCAAACACTTGCGTCTTGGGCTGTGGGTGCAACTTCTGCTGCCCTAGAATAGTGTTGACCCGCTGCCCACGAGCCTCGCTCCGTCACATCCCTTCTCCATGACCGAAGTTATTCACACATGGCTCACTACGTGAGCAGAATCCCTTCATCGCCTCTCAAAACACCCACACAAATTAGATAACGCACTAAATATAACCACAGCGGACAATAGGCCAATCACCTCCAAAATATATGTATGTACGGATGTTTGATCATCTCTAAAACGTTTGACCATGTCAAAGTCAATGGTCAGACACCAGACAATTACTGGTCACGTTTGTCATGCCAATGTCAATTAGATATAAATCGATGTCAATAAACGCCTGGTGCTAAATATGGGGCTTCGTAATGGTATTAAGTAAACAGCCAAATGATAATATACCTATTTTAGGCAGGTTATCGGTCTATAGATTAGCATACTCCATTTTAATCGGATAGGCAAAATACGCAGCGTTGGAAGGCCTTTTACGATTACATCACTGCTTATCATCAGGTCGCTGATTCAAACCCATTCAAGAGCATTTCTTTGTGTAATTTATTTCATCACCACTGCTTTCAAAACGGTGAAGGCAAACATCGTGAGGAAATCGGCATGTCCTAGAACCAAAATATCGAAGACATGTGACATTCACCAATCCGCACAGGGCCCGCGTGGTTGATTACGGCCCATTCTCTCTAATAGAAAGAATGCTTGAGTCCCAGCAGTGGGAACATTGAAAAGCTGCTTATGCTTACCATCAGGTGGCAGTCAAGCACTAGCTTATATCATTTAAAAAAAAAGTGAACTAATGAATCTGATGGACGTGAGACGCACAGGACCTTTCGTTGTCGCGACACTTGGGAGACGCCTACGTCTAACAGTGGACGTCTTTCGGCTAAAATGTTGATGATGAGTGGTATAATCAAGTCCGATATCAACTATCCAGAGCAAACAGTCAGTGTCTAGTCGGAGGATCCTCCCTTTTCAATGGAGGTTTGCAAGACTTTAACTTGTATCGCCTATCTTTGACAAAACAACCTAACAACAGTATTTTTAACCGACTTCAAAAAGGAGGAGGTTCTATGTTCGGCATTCAGCCGCATTTTTTTTTATGTATGTTCACTGATTTCTCGGCGAATTGTGGACCGTGTGTGAAAATCTTTTTTTATTGAAAGGTTATGCTTCCGAGTTGGTCCCATAGAAATATTGCCATAATCTGATCATGAACTTCGAAGATATAGAACAGAACTCCTCATAGGATCATAGCAGAACCGTCATAACAAGTATAATTGCTTTGTTTCTACGTGTAGTCTGACTGACTGAAAGAAGAAGGGGAATATATCGAACTGATCTGATGATGAAGCCTGAAGTTAGGCACCGGAACTCTGTAATAAATTAATGTAAACTAACTGTGTTTGGGATTATTAGAAATGACATAAGATGCACTTTGGCTATAAGGTATTTAAGTTTTGCTGAGGGGTACTTTTTAGTGGTGGTACCATAACTAAAAAGTAAAAATAAAAAACTTAAAAAAAAAAATTACAGCCGATTTCAATTTAAAAAATCTGTGAAAAGTGCAAAATAACTTTAATTTCGGAAGTCGGTGTTAAATAAAGAAGAGACAAAACTAATATAGAAACAAAAGTTTTTTTTATTGTGACGTCAAACATCTATTTTAGATTTGGCATCAAACGGAAATAGACCACTTTCGCTCCACAGGTGCCTTCTATGATTTTGGTCACCCATCCATATTGTGGCCGGAAGGGAAACTAAACTATTTGATGGAACAATATTAGATTCTTATCTATCATTTTTTAACTGAGCCGATGTTTGTTGAGGTCATCGTCCGGGCCACTTGTGTCAGGTCCTTAATTACGTAATATACTATCATTGGGAATGCCTTTTCATCTTTACAATTCATAAACTTTGCGTTTTTGGCTCATTTTTAGGGGAGATTGCTTAATAATTGTTAAAAATGCAGAAAACTCAAAAGAATACAAGTATTAGGGTTTTAATAATAATAAATACTTTATAGACTAATAACTACTTACAATAAATCATTTTGTTAGTAAACATGATTTAAAACTATGTTTGTAAACATTCACTTCGGACTATTTGTCTTGGTGCTGTCCTGTGGTATTTGTCCGCGGAAGCGACTGAACACCACACCCTGTGGCTAAATGTCTTCGTCCATAGCAAAGTGTAGAAAACAGTTCGGTACTTGCACCACAAATGCCTTAAAATTGACATTCTGGTGCGACTCCAGCAACTGCACCCTCAGTACTTCAACTTTTGGCATGCATATTCGACCATGTCCTCCACCTTTCCTTTCCTTTTTTTATGCTTTGTTTTAACTTCTGCATCTCAATTACTAGGCAAAATCTGTTTTGTGAAAGAATTAAGAAGTTAATATGGCAGATTTTCGAACAGTTATCTTTGGTAACCTACTCATATAGAATGACAATAAGGATTTCAAACTACTAGAGGAAACGAGCCAAGGAGATCATCGGCGATGATGCACTCGTCGAGTTAAAACTCCAAAGTCTTTAGCATCGACGCCGAGTTGCAAGCCGGTCGATTTTCTATTGATTTTTTATTCTAGTCATTTCGTTGAGTGTGCATCGAAATTGCACAATTTAATTCCACCCAGTCCGTTTCATCATCGGACAGCAGACGTGCGGCATGCCAACTGTATATGGTGGTAAACCACCCATATGCATAAAATATTTTGGGAATTCATTAATTATGCGTACAACAAGGGATAAAATTCCCTACTGAAGTCAGTTTTGTAATAGCTACAACCTAAGGGTATTAAAGTCAAGAGTGAATGGGTTACTTCTAGGCAAACGTGCTCCATCGTCGATCACATCATCACTTACCATCAGGAGAGATAGTGGTCAAAATATTATACTTAAAACCAGACTAAGGTTTTTCAAAGATAGGCCGGTCCCTTAGGCACAAAACATTGTTGTTTCCTTATATTTCTGCATTAACAAATTCAGGTAATTGTTACTTTATTACAAAATAAAATAATGGTAAACCGCAGAGTTTTAATTAAAAACGATTTCAGTGTTGTACTACGTGAAACACCTTTATAGTTTTGAGGAAAAAACTGTAGTAAATCGATTCTCTGTCTGGCAATGCAAAAAACTTTGTGTAACCAACCTGCAGTAATTTTGATTGGCCTGTGTGCCAGCCTTTTTCCCCACGGTCCACGGTCATCTTAAAGCGCAGCGTGGTGTTCTTCATTCTGTTGGATCGTTTGTTACATCGCGCCATCGACGACTTGCGCTACGGTGGCTGGAAATCGGAATCGGGATCCCGGCGGCTAGGGAGTGAGGGTCGCGCCCTCGCGCGTTCACGTGCGGCCTCCTCCTTTGCTAACATTACTGCTTTGCAAAAGAAGGCGACCGCCTGCCAATCCTCCTCGCTTCAAACCATGGCCTGTACCAAGGCCCGGCGCAAGAGATCGTTGTCGCCGATCTCCCTCATAAGGACACGTCGGTATGAAGTTACTGGTCGCCCTCTGTAACGGTTCTTCGCGTCGTGCTATTGGCTGTCCAGTATGGAGCGGACCTGATCTGCCCATCTTTTCGGGCTGTGGCTTCTGGGTCATCTACCAACAATGCCAGTTACGATGAGCTGTTCAAGGTTGTGGCCATTTGTCCTGGCTATGTGGTCAAAAAACTCTAGCTATCACCGAAGTACATAATATTAGTAAGTAGGGTTAACATACTTAAGTATTAGAGGGCTTTGACTTCGTAGGTTGAGCACCTTACGTTTTTTGCCCTCTATCGTTATTTGGTACATAATAACTGTTACTATTCTCGTAGAAAATTTCTTGGGATCTTGTGTAACTGTATCTTCTACAATCTACATTTAGATAAGATATTTTAATAGAGATAGTTTGATGTTAGTTAGTACGAATTTCGATTCGGTTTACATTCAAAGTATCACTGAAAAAGTACATTTTGATGAAATGGAATTGCAGCAGAGAAGGAACCGACACCCGAACCGAAGGATCAAAATTAATTAATAAAACTTCTTAAACCGTTAATAATATTATTGTTTAATATATATACAGTGAGAAATAATCTGCTCGTCAACCACTCTGACGTCGGGAATTAGCCACTGCACTTTTCCGCACTAGTGCGAAATAAGACATTGCGCGCCTAAATATGATAAGGGAACGGGGTTTCAAATAAGTGTGTTGAAAAAGAATTTCTGCTGATATCATTTTACTTGGCCTCCTTCACTGGTTTGCCACTACATTATAATACTCTTTTTCCAAAGTCTATCTTCAACAATGACAGTTTTTTAAATTTATTATTATTTTTTCGATTCCATGTTTTATTTATTAGGGGATAAAATTGAGCATTTTTTGTATCTGTAAAAAAAAACTTTTGAAACCAGATTAGTACCTACTTCCTGTGATGAACTCCTGCAAGTAATTTACCTCGTCGTAAATTACTTTAAACATATTAAAGGGTGTAACCTTCCTTTCGCAATAGTTCAACACACTCAAAAATCATAACACAAGTACCTTAACCCTAAACAGCCGATGTCATTGACTAGACACACGTCTTGTCGTTTATTAACGCCATCTATGAGCAAATTTAATACGTATGCATGCCAATATTTGAAGTAGATTGAAAAATTTGTATTTTAACAAAAAATAATAATTATTAATTTAAATATTTTATTTTACTTTTTTAAAGTGTTTATTTTATTTTTTATTTATTATAATTGATAATTTATTTTACTTTTTTTATTGTTTGTTTTACTTTTATAAAATAAAAACCCTCTGTTTTAAAACATATCTACGTACTTAGTTAATAACTAAGGGTCCTTATACGATTTCTTTTTTTAAAAGCTTATCAATATCCGTCCTGCACCCTTAATAATAGCGAAGTTATACATAATCCCTTGAATTAAGGACAGGTAATTATTTTACAAGGTACAGTTATTTTAGTTTGAGGGTGTGAATTTATCAAATAACTTGCTCCGCTCTGGTTTTGCAGATATTCAGAACTTTACTGACTAAAAAACCCACTCGTATTCCGACAGTTACCCTATGTATTCCCGATTCTATAGATACTTGCGTTAGTTTTTTTAGAAACAAAACATTTTTCTCACAAAATAAGCCTAAACTTTTTTTTGCATTCTAAATTGCAACTCCAAAATAATAAATCCGCTGTAACATCATCGTTATTTCAAGTTATTACGCAATTAAGCTAACAAAAACGCCAACAACAGTTCAACACACCCAAAAATCAAGTGTCATTCCTCTAGGCAAACGTCTATTATCGCAACGTCATAGCATCGAATCGCAAGTTCGTACGAAGGTCGACGGGCCTTTGACTTGTTGCGTAATACAATCGTGACTCAGCCGGTGAGCATGCAACGGGTTAATGTTCGAATTCATTGCAATTTTCTATTAGGGAATGACGTCATTGGTTATGTTTGATGGTAAGTGTTCATAGAGTATTTTTAGTGGGTTTTATTAGAGGAGAAATAATTGTAGAAGAAAATAGTACAATTTGATATAGGTGGAGAAAGTTTGTCATTGCGACGAGGTGGAATTCGCCTGAGCAGCAGGTGAGGGTGTTATGGAGCCGAGTGCTGCAGGGGGACTTCGGCAGGGGAGTCCACTCCTTAGCTGTACGCATAATGAATGTATTGAACGTGTGGGTGGGATATCCACCATGCACCGGTGGCGCATCGCCTTACGTCTAGTGGCCCGGCTCTAAGTAGCAAAAGTATGACAAATCCTATCACTCCACCCAAAGTGGAAGTCTCATCGTTCCACCTCGTGTGAGGCTTCCAAAGTTGCGTCGTCGCCACTCCAGAACCTTTCGTCCCCATCGACTATCTGTTCTGCGCGCAATGTGCGTAAAGTGGGCTACCACTGCTCTCATGAAAATGCCAGTTACTAAGTGTCGCCGCATATGGGCCGCATGCCACAGCCACAAACGCCGCCACGAGAAGCTAGAAGCGGCCACAAAGTAAGCTGAAGAGCACGACAGCCACTCGTGGCTGGTGGCTGCTACTTTTTTTAACCCATTCGCGCAGTATCTTAATGAACTGTAACGAAGAAGGTTTAAATGCGCGAGTGGTGTGTGAAGGCGCTTTGTATCGGCGTTTAGTGGCCAGTGCGGGCCACAAGAAGCGAGCAGCGGTGATTTGTAGCGTGTGGCGGTCACCAGCGTCAACCGTGAGCGCCGAATCCACATAAAATGTATAAGAACTATAGAAAATATAAATAAATAATATTTTCCTCAACTATCACACAACGCCGTCTAGTCCCAAGCCAAGCAGAGATTGTGTTATGAGTACTAGACAAATGATAAACATACTTATATATTTCTAATAGATACATGTTATGGATAAATTACACCCAGACACCGAACAAATGATCGTGCTCATTACACAAACATTTGTCCTGGGTGGGATTCGAACCCATGACCTCTGGCATAGCAGTCAGGGCCACTAACCACTAGACCAACAGGCCAGTCAAATATGCCGGTGGCGTTTTGTGGTTGTGGCCGGTGGCCCGTGTGCGGCGACCCTAAATGGTATACGACATACTCTTGGATACTGGTGTCCCCCTTGTCCATAACATATAATTATTATTGTATTAAGAAAATAATAGTATTTTCTAAGTAGCGAAGAAGGAAAACCTCAATACAGTAATTATAAATTAAAATAATAAATATTTATTATATTTTGATTTAATGTGTTGTATCATTATATTTATTGGTTTATTATTTTAGCTTATTATAATAATATGTGTTTTATTATTATAAGTACCTAACTAATTGTAATGATACTTCAATTTACTTCAAATATCTGTTAGTTTTAGGGTTCTGTACCTCAAAAGGAAAAAAACGGAACACTTATAGAATCACTTTGTTGTCCGTCTGTCTTTCTGTCAAGACCTTTTATCTCGGGAACGCGTGGAGGTATCGAGTTGAAATTAAAACCATATTCTCAAAGTTTACGGTCCCTTGAAGCTGTGAAAAAATCATACTTTGAAGTTAATGTAAAAAAAGATACGACCGTTTATGTCGCTAAAAACACATATTTCGACATTCTCAAAGGAACCTAAATTCATATGGTACTTCCCGTTAACCCAGAATCCTAAAATTTGTCATGAAGTAAGGTCTTATAGCACAGGTATAGGAATAAATCTGAAAACAGTAAATTTGTTGTTACGACACGAAAAATTTTAGAGACTCCATTTGGGAATTGAGTTATTTATACAGGTAAGTTTGTACGGAGCTCTTAGTGCGCGATGCTGACTCGCAATTGCCCAGATTTTTCTTTTTTTCTTTTAGAAATGATTTAATGATTTGCCACGTAAAAAAACCCTGCCTAAACTGGTGTGAGATTTTCTGTCTCGCTATTAGTAACGACTGTCAAAGATCTAAAAATGACAGTAGGGTCTTATGGTATACAGTTCTTTACTGGGCACAGAAAAGTCTAAAATCAGTGTTAGTAGCGCCATCTATGTGGCGACATGGAAACTAAAAGACAAAATCCTACAATGCGGTATCAGAGTTTTAGAGACGATAATAAACACGCCTCACGAAAAACAATCAATATAATTATAATTAATTGCTATTATAAACCATAGAAAAATAACTTTAAAAAAGTAAAAGGACCGCATCGCTGCTAAGTCGTGTTCGCGGTAGTAGCAACAGCATTCTTAGAGTTGTGGCTGGTCGATTCGACTGCCACTATACTACACTGATAATATTGTGGCATTGTATACAGATGCATGTGAAAAAGTAATATGCGTAGTTCATTTTTGACTGGCCTGTTGGTTTAGTGGTTAGTGGCCCTGACTGCTATGCCGGAGGTCGTGGGTTCGATTCCCATCCAGGACAAATGTTTGTGTGATAAGCATGATCATTTGTTTTGTGTCGTGTAATTTATCTATAATATGTATGTATTTAAAAATATATATGTATGTTTATCAGATGTCTGGTACTTATTATTATTCTGATACAAGCTCTGCTTAGCTTGAGACTAGACGGCGTTGTGTAATAGTTGTGGAATATATATATATACATATATATTTATTTTACCTTACTAACATAATTTTTTAAGTTTCTACTAACAAATATATGGATCTGCTGTATCTGAGACAATTATATTATTATTATTTATTATTAATTTCATAAAGTTTTTAACAGTCTTGATTTATGCACATGCTAGATTTCAAATCGACCACGCGGTCATTCATGTTACTTGCTTTGGATGATCTGATATAAATTGAACTACTATAGCTGACTACAATGGTTTTACCCAATCCTGTTTGCTGAATATCTACAGTAATATTATAAAGAGGTTTTTTTTTTCGTTGGGAAAATCATCCAATGACATGCCTCGGTCTTGGGCGGGGCGGGAGATAGTGGCAGACTTTTACTGACTAAAAACCCACTCCTGTTTCTTCGTTGCCTTTCATACCAGGGCCGAGTCTTCTTTTCAGAATCAGACCCTTGGCCCCAAGTTGAAAATTTTAAAGAGCTAAAGTTTTTTTTTTCGTTTGTAAGAGGTAATCTCTGAAAACAATGGTCCGATTGCTAAACTTTTTTCATCGTTAGAAAGCTGCTTTATTCCTGAGTGTCATCGGCTATATTTTATTTACGTAGGCGAAGCCGCGGGCAAAAGCTAGTAATACATAAAACAAACTAACACATTCATTTTTTTTTTCCTCAGACTTACAACAGACCGAAGACAGCTATCGGGCAATTGCCCAGATCAGATACAACATATGTCTGGTCGGAGAATCTTCACTTGTCAATTGAGGTTTGTGGGACTTAACACTCTGTTCCGCATACTCATTATGATTCTTCCATCCACCTCAGCAAAGTATTGAAAAAGAAGCCTTGCTTTAAAGATGAAACCATTTTTTTTTTGCGGCTGGAAATTATCAACAAACTTCTCTCGATCTGGGTGGAAGGAATGGGCGTATACAGACTAAAATCCACCTTCATTTGCCCTTTGCGTTTCAAACATTCATCTTCGCTACTGGACCAGTACAATTTTACGCACGTGTAATACCACCGCACCGTCGATTCGGGCTTGAACGGCTGGTCTGCTAGGTAGCTCCTAGTAGTTGTCGTCCGCAAGCCCGTGCCTACTGTGGCCGGAAATCGCCCTGCCCCTCAGTCCTCAGTTTTGGTGACATCTCTTTTGAGGCGCGCGTGGACTCGAGCTCAGTCCTTACCAGACAGACGATGACCCATTGCTCATCGTCACTGCAGTGAGATCCTCTTACATGTACTATAAGTTATGTGTAATATGACGAATACTTTTTCATCTAACCGTATCTAGGTAGTCATAGGGTAGATGTTTTTTTTTTTTTTTTTCGGGTGGGAAAATCATCTAATGACAACCCCCGCTCTTGGGCGGAGCGGGAGATAGTGTCAGACTTTTACTGACTAAAAACCCACTCCTGTTCCTTCTTTGCCATTTTTATTTTTCCAGGGCCCCGGGGGTCACTTTCGCATCACCCATGGCCCCAGTAGGCTTCGACCCTGTTGGGCCCCTACGGTTGCTGACATCTCCTTGAGGCGCGCGTGGAACACTACGCGCCGTCGACGACTTGGGCTCGGTCCCGATGGTTACCGGACGATCGGACGGCGAGCCACCCATTGCTCGCCGTCCGCAAGCCCGCGCCTACGGTGGCCGGAAATCGGGATCGGAATCCCGGCGGCGGTTGGGGCGTGAGGACCGTTGCCGTTGCCTCACGCGATCGGCCGCCTCCTTTGCTAGCATTACTGCTTCGCAGAAGGAGGCGACCGCCTGCCACTCCTCCTCGCTCCGGACCATGGCCTGTACCAAGGCCCGGCGCGAGAGATCGCCGCCGCCGATCGCCCCCACGAGGACACGGCGTTGCTCTGCCCAAGCGGGGCACACCTCTACCGTGTGCTCCACCGTGTCCTCCGGGCGGTCCACACAATGGTGGCACCCGGGCGTCTCTTCTGCAACTTACCATGCCCGGTGAGGACCTGCGTCATGCGGTAAGTAAATAGCGTAGATGTAACATCCATTGTTTGTTTACAATTGTCCTGTAAATTGTGAGTTAAATTACTAGAAAAGCAATTAATATGCATAAAATTTTCCTTTTGACCGTTATAAAATTCCGTTCGGAAGTTTTTGGCGGACTGTGAGCTGTAGTACTTTTTGTGGTCGTGTTTATTCATCCGGTTTTACTCGTAAAGAGGTCATACACTCACGCTTTTTTCCCGGAAAGTATAGGCAGATACTATAGAATGGAAGTAACATCTATCCTTATACATAATTTCTTTAGTTTCAGCTTATGTCAGTCTTAGGTGCCATTGTGACATGACTGGTCTGTTGGTCTAACCGGAGGTCGTTGGGGCCCAGGACAAATGTTTGTGTGATGAGCACGATCATTTGTTCTGTGTCTGGGTGTAATTTATCTACAATATGTATGTATTTAGAAATATATAAGTATGTTTATCAGTTGTCTAGGACTCTTAACACCAGCTTTGCACGGTGCGGCATTATGGGCGGCGATGAGTTGTATGTGTGTTGAAGGTTGAGAGATTCCTGATTTTTGATGCGTATGTGGGTCGTTGTCGCTTGGGTATCGCTTCGGGCTGGTGGCCTCTAAACCCTGAAATTCTGACGGGATTTATTGTGATGATCGCTGAAAGGTGCTCTGGAGTGACGCCACTTGCACGTGGAGTTGCCCAGAAGCAAACAATGTATAATTACCAAACAAGGGCACGGACGTCATGTCCGTGGTTTAAATGTAAGGTAGGAGTGCGGTTTTAGTCAGTAGGAGTCTGACACTGCCCAGACTGGCTCGTCTGTGAGGCAGCTTGGGCGTCCATGAGGATTTCCAACTCCTACCGAAAAAAAAAAAACCAAACACCAGCTTTGCTTAGCATGGGATTAGGCAGCGTTGTGTGATAGTTGTGGAATATTTTTATTATTGTGCAACTAAGGAGTGGAATTCCCTGCCGGAGTCTGTGTTTCTTGATAGCTACAACCTAAGGGTCTATAAGTTAAGAGTGATAAGTCAAAAATATAATCACTTCATAGTATAAAACAATGCCGCTTTCCGCTGTCTGCCCCTATGTATGCTTAGATCTTTAAAACTACGCAACGGATTTTGATGCGGTTTTTTTAATAGATAGATTGATTTAAGAGGAAGATTTATATTTATAATACATGCATAATATAGTAGAGAAACACTGGTAATTTAAGAGGTTTCTAATATGATGACGTAAATAAACTCTTTTTTTATTCTTACTAGATAGATCTAAATAATGTACTACAGTATTGTACACCTTAAAAAGGTCTCTACAAAATTCCGCAATGGTATATGTCTATCTCTTAGGGATAACCCACAATAACCATTTTTTATCCTTTACTTTTTACTAGAAAATAATGGCTTAGGAATTTTAAGCAATACAGCATTAATCCTTATCCAATTAAGTACCTTAAATACATTTTGCATCTAATATAGATCAATATGGCTCTCTACAGCGTGTAATTTAAATGAATATTTTCGAAGATATTACAGATTTAAAATGCAGGGACAGGTTGCGCTGGTATCGGCATTGTGCCCGTACGAAGCTGAGGCGGGTCGCTAGTAATAAAATAAAATAGGTATTAGTTTTTGCCAGCATGCTAGGTGGGAAGTCATCCAATAAGATCTTCCACTGTAAGGCGGAGCGGACGGGCGCGTCAGATTTTTACTGACCAAAACCAATTCCTATATCCCTTCTTTGTCTTGCGTTCCAGGACCCCCGGATTTTTCTTTCAGAAGCGAACCCATGGCCCCAGTAGGCTTCGACCCTGCTGGGCTTCTACGATTTACTGATATAAAGAGAAACAAGTATCGCTCACAATTCAATATATATTTTTACAAGGTTGCCTCCACCAAGAACAGAAAATCAAATGAAACAACTTCCTAATATTTTCAAGCACAACAAAGTAAAAAAATCGGACCAGTGCAGCACGAAGGGTTTCATACCATTATCTATAAAAACGGCAAAAAAAAAACAATCATGTCTGTTGTAAGCCCCATTTAAATATTTATTTTATTCTATTTTAGTATTTTTTGTTATTACGGCAACAGAAATACGTACGTCATCAGTGAAAATTTTAACTGTCAACTATCATGGTTCATGACACTGACAGACAGCCTGATGACTGAAAACAGACTGACGGACGGACAGCGGATTCTTAGTAATAGGGTCCCGTTTTACACTTTACGTTCGGAACCCTAAAAACAATGTCTGCGTCCAAATACGCTTTAATACAAAACCGTGTACCCAGGGGCGCCGGCTTTTAGAAATCCTCATGGGTGCTCATGCTCATTTGATAACTCAAAAAGTGGCGAAGTGTGAGAAGAGAAATGCACAGTGATCGACCGACAAATAAATAAATGTCCTACTTACATACCGCGGAATAACGAAAATATTACAAACACCCGGACCCAACACAACTATCTGTTTCATCAACAAGTATTTGTGTTGGTGCGGGAATCGAACCTTGCGTCTCAACTGGCGCTGTAAACCACTGCGCTAAACGGGTCGTCGGGTAAGGAAAAAACTCCCGTCCCTAAAAGACGATTACTGATCTACTGTTTCTCGATTTCTATTCTCAGGGGTCCCCGGAACCCACTGTTTATTTCTCACGGGTGCTCGAGCAACCGAGCACCCACGGAGTCGGCGCCCCTGTGTATACCTAGTTAGATGCTAGAAAAGCGTCTAGACCAAGACTAGACAGACCTACCTACCTACAGTCTAGACGAGTTTTAACACCTATTGATTCTAGAATGTAGGTGCAGACTTCTGAACTTCAGTTTTGGAATTAAGTACCCTTTGTTTAGTAATGAATTGTTTACTTCGAACAAATAACCAAGTTTAAGAACATTTAGCAGACATTTTCATAATTTTCCCAACAACTGCTCTTACATGATTGTGATGTTATTAAACATATTTGTCTAGATATTTTGGACACACAGCTATTTTGTGGATATTATCTGAGGTTCTATTCAAATCATAAATTTGTTTAGGTAAAACTAATCCACTAAAGAAATCAGTAGGCCTAGCCAAGTTACGACCGTTTCGTTTCGAATCTCTTTCTACAGTCGGTAACGCCTCCAATTTCTTTGTTCTGACCACGTTACTTAACGTTGAGATGATGTCATCCCCATACATTTAAAATTTTCTATTAGCATTAACGATTGTAAATTATCAACTTGGCTAAGCCCTTTGCTATTTTGCATGAACTTTGACCCTTCATAATGTAGATACATAAATTAAAAATGTCAAAAAATATATTAATAAAAGCCTTACACAAGAAAGATTCAATATGACAATTTTTAAAGTTAAAAAATAAACACGTACTTCCTGGAAGAAGTGTTGTGGAATATTCGAGTAAATGACAGAATTACCGAATGTCAACATAGTTTTTAGGCGTACTTAAGCAATGCTAACTAGAACATCTACGTCTTTAAGACGCGAGCTTCTGAAAACCTGAATCCAGAGGTATTTCTAATAATGCATTCATCATTTCAGCCGAAAGACGTCCACTGTTGGACATAGGTCTCCCTCAAGTATCGCCACAGTGAACGGTCCTGTGCGTCTCGCATCTATTGGATTCCCATACCATAATACCATTATATTTCACAACTATCACACAACGCCGTCTAGTCCCAAGCTAAGCAGAGCTTGTGTTACGGGTACTAGACAACTGATAAACATACTTATATATTTCTAAATACATACATTTATAGATAAATTACGCTCAGACACAGAATAAATGATCGTGCTCATCACACAAACATTTGTCCTCGGTGGGAATCGAACCCACGACCTCCGGCATAGCAGTTAGGTCTACTAACCACTAGACCAACAGGCCAGTCAAATTATTAATAATTAACAATTATTTCTACCTATTTAACTTTACCGTAAAAATTAACTTAAAGGACCATAACTATACACTATTAAACTTATAATAGATCAGCACTGTACAATCATAGCTACTTAAAGACATAATGATCACACCTGGTCCGGGTATTGTTGGCCACGGTATGGTATTAATTCACAGGTGGGTACTTTAGCTTATGTTTACTCGAACGTAAACTCACGACTTTACTCCAAGTGGGTAGGCAGAAGCGATAGGACGACACCTGCTACGATTTTTACACATGTAGCGAAATTAAAATAGTTAATAAACGCTTAACCACTATAGGTACGTATATTTTTTTATACATTTTTCAAAATGAATTAATAGAAAAGTTTAGACAAATTGAACAGAATAATAAATTAGATACTTGTGTACATTTAGGGCCTAAAAGTACAGTTGCACTAAAATTTATTTGTAGAAAAAGAGTCAATGGTTTATGACTGATTTAATTTGTAGCATAAAACCTATAGTAGTGATTAAATTAGTTGTAGACCACTGAACGTATACTACAAAGAAATTTTAGACACTAGCATTAGTAGAATGCAACTGCACTTTTGACCCCTGACCCAGAAAGATAATAAATAAAAAACAACCAACCATATAAGATTGCCAAAGTAAATAAAACGCTCGTTATTGTGAACGTTATTTTAGAATTTTGAGAAACTAAACGATAGGTTTTTTTTTTTAGGTGGGAAAATCATCTTATGACAAATCTCGCTCTTGGGCGGAGCGAGAGATAGTGTCAGACTTTTACTGACTAAAAACCCACTCCTGTTCCTTCGTTGCCTTCCTCCCAGGGTCCGGGTTTGGTTTTCACACTACCCATGGCCCCAGTAGGCTTTGACCCTGCTGGGCCCCTACAATTTGCTGACATCTCCCTGAGGCGCGCGTGGAACAATACGCGCCGTCGACGACTTGGGCTTGGTCCGGACGGTTACCGGACGGTCGGACGGCGGGCCACCCATTGCCCGCCGTCCGCAAGCCCGCGCCTACGGTGGCCGGAAATCGGGACGGAATCCCGGCGGCGGTTGGGGCGTGAGGACCGTTGCCGTTGCCTCACGCGATCGGCCGCCTCCTTTGCTAGCATTACTGCTTCGCAGAAGGAGGCGACCGCCTGCCACTCCTCCTCGCTCCGGACCATGGCCTGTACCAAGGCCCGGCGCGAGAGATCGCCGCCGCCGATCGCCCCCACGAGGACACGGCGTTGCTCTTCCCAAGCGGGGCACACCTCCACCGTGTGCTCCACCGTGTCCTCCGGGAAACGTTAGATAGGTAATAAATTCGAACCTAAAAACTTTAAAAAAATAAAGTTGTGTCTCCTTTAAGTAAAATGAGCCAACTTAAGGATTTAAGATAGTTTCCCTCCAGGGCTCGACTTATTTAAGATAGTTATATTATAATTATAAGTCGGGCCCTGCCGGGAGGGCCCGACTTATTGTTCCACACTGTATATTATTTAAATTAATAGGTACTTAATGATATTTATTTTAGTACCTATATTTTAATTAATTTTTTTAAGTAAATACGTTACATATACTTACGTCTATTTTGTTAAATAAAAATTGTTTTACTTTATTTATAAATATACCAGTTACCTATGTTTTATTGTTTTATTTTTCCTTGTTTTATCATCTTACACCTGTTAGTTCATTACCTATTGTATAACCATATAACTAACTGTATAACTAACGATGTTTATGAGTTTGCTAATTAATTTCATAATTTTATTTCTGTATTTAAAAAAAAGACTGGGTATCTGCGTGTCGGATTTGCGCCCTGAGGGTTCCGTACAAACTTACATATGTGGGAGTCTTGGGCACGCCATAATTATGGCGGTAAGTCCCCTCTTTGAGGAATGGCTGGAAAGATCTCACGGCGTCCTTACCTTCCGCATGACGCAGGTTCTCACCGAACATGGTAAATTCGGAAAGTTCCTGCACCGGATTCGTGCGGAAGACACGCCCGGGTGTCGCCACTGTGTGGAGCGCCCGGAGGACACGGTGGAGCACACGGTAGAGGTGTGCCCCGCTTGGGCAGAGCAACGCCGTGTCCTCGTGGGGGCGATCGGCGGCGGCGATCTCTCGCGCCGGGCCTTGGTACAGGCCATGGTTCGGAGCGAGGAGGAGTGGCAGGCGGTCGCCTCCTTCTTTGAAGCAGTAATGCTAGCAAAGGAGGCGGCCGATCGCATGAGGCAAGGGTCCTCACGCCTCAACCGCCGCCGGGATTCCGATCCCGATTTCCGGCCACCGTAGGCGCGGGCTTGCAGACGGCGAACAATGGGTAGCTCGCCGTTTGTTCGTCCGGTAACCGTCCGGACCGAGTCCAAGTCGTTGACGACGCCTAGAGTTCCACGCGTGCCTCAGGGAGATGTCAGCAGCCGTAGGGGCCCAGTAGGGTCGAAGCCTAGGTACTGGGGCCACGGGTAGTGTGAAAGCGAAACCCGGGGCCCTGGGACGAAGGCAAAGAAGGAACAGGAGTGGGTTTTAGTCAGTAAATGTCTGACATTATCTCCCGCGCCGCCCAAGAGCGGGATTTGTCATTAGATGATTTTTCCGAATCGTAAATAAAGTTTTTTTTAAGTCAAAGTCAAAAGTTTTTATTCCACAAAGGCCTACATGGGCACTTATAAAACATCAGAAGCTAGTGCACGGTTCCAAATTGGTCGTTTCCTATGGAGAAGAACCGGCAAGAAACTCCATGGTAACTCTTTTAAAAAAGTGATTGTTTACAATATTTTCATATAACAGTATTAATAGACATTATGTAAAAACAGTGTAGACCAGTCGATATTGCACAATAAAAATAATCATATTAAAAAAAAAAGTGAGTAGAGCGTAATATGAAGTAACCTAAGAATTCGCGAAGTCCAGTGTTCTCACATTCACATTAAAAAAAAAAAGATGCTATATAAAAAAAAAAACAAGAACAATAAATAATTACAATTATCAATAAATGACATGTCAACAAAAAGAAAATTACTAACGAATTTATGGTGGTTGGCGTCTAATAATATAAAAAATATTGCAAAATTTTGTGACGTAACAATAAATTTACTGTTTTCAGATTTATTCCTGTAGATATGCTTCAGGACCTTGCTTCATGCCAAATTTCAAGATTCTGGTTCAACGGGAAGTACCCTATGAATTTTGATTCCCTTGAGAGTGTCGAAATATACGTTTTTGTGACATAAACGGCTGTATCTTTTTTTCGGAGTCCGACTCGCACTTGCCCAGTTTTTTTTTTTTAAGTAAACTAACACACTAACTGACTGATTTCAACATTTTTTAACTAGAAAATGTCAAAATTAAAGCTACTTTAAATCCTTTTGAGATGATTCACACATAGACACTTACCTCGAGGACTGGTTTGAAATGGCGCGAGAGAAGAATGTCTGGAAGAAATTGAAACAGGCCTTTGCCCAACAGTTGCGCCTCAAAGAGATGTCAGCAACTGTAGGGGCCCAGCAGGGTCGAAGCCTACTGGGGCCAAGGGTCTGATTCTGAAAGGAAGACTCGGCCCTGGTACGAAAAGCAACGAAGGAACAGGAGTGGGTTTTTAGTCAGTAAAAGTCTGACACTGTCTTCCGCCCGCCCAAGAGCGGGGGATGTCATAAGATGATTTTCCCAACGAAAAAAAAAAATACAGTGGGTCAGTAATTCAAAGTGTTCAAGAAAGTTATAAGTGTTTTTAATACTCGTAGATTGTGAAAGAGATGCAAATGCGAAATTTCCTTGAAAAGATGGAAATTATCTGTGATTGCCACCATTGCGACTGTTTCTGAAAAAAATTATGTGGAATTTTTTACTCGGCTCAAATTTTTCCACCCAAAAGTCTGAAACAAGAATTATTCCACTCGCAATTATTCCACCCATTGTTTTCCCCACAAATCGTAAGTAAATAAAGAAACGCATGACGGAAGAGGACGTACGTAATCTATCTCTTTCGCACACCTATACTACCACACCCTTATATACACACACTTCACATACATTATCCTTCCCTATACACGATACACACACATATACTTTTAAAATGACATTTACAAAATATGTTGTCAACCACACAGGAAAGACCTAGAGCTTCCAAGGTCAGTCTGCCTGGTCATGACGCGGTCATTGGCAGTATGACAGGGCATGACGCGACGATTTTTGACCAGGTTTAAGACCACAATGGCAGTATTATGTATTTATGTGTAATATAGTATTTTGCCGTGACGTCAAAAATGTAATGTTAATAATAATTGGCTGTTACTGCATATTCGTTGTGGAGGGACCAATAAGTAAGGTCCATCTGAAGCACGTTTTTGGCTGAAATGCCGATGAGAGTGATTACTAAATGAAGTTTATTTATTCATTAGTGTAATCAGACTTTTAATATGCCCACGGCTGGGACTCTGGGAGTGTGAATGGGCTGTATATAATCCACCACGCGGCCCAATGTGGGTTGGTGGATATAAGAGAGACGATGAGAGCAGTGGTGGCCCAGTGGTAACGGCCCCGACTTACGAGTTGTAGGTCGCTGGTTCAAACCCAGCCAAGACGCATTACTTTGTGTAATTTATTTCATCACCACTGCTCTCAAAACGGTGAAAGAAAACATTGTGAGGAAACTTAGAACCAAAATTTCGAAGTAACGTGACATCCACCAACCGGCACTAGGCCCGCGTGTTGGATTACGGCCCATTCCCTCTCCTAGATAGGAGGCCTGTGTTCCTTTATGCTGTGATTGTATAATTGACCATAAACTTAACAATATAGTACTTAATTACGCCACCTTCCGGAGACACCTGGTAACAGTACATAAGTAAGTAAGGCCACCTAATGGGGCCCCATTAGCTGGCCTTACTGAGCCCCTTCAGTTTTTCAGTTTTGCTGATATCACTTTGAGGCGCGCGTGGAACACTACATGCCGATGACTCACTATTAGTCTGGACCGCCGCCGGTAGGACAGCGATCTACATATTGTTCGTTGTCTGCAAGCCTGCACCTACGGTGGCTGGAAATCGCCCTGCGACTCCCGAAGCATGGGGCGTCTCTTTCGGTGGCAGCTAGGGCGTGATGTTCCCTCAGAGTTAAGGCCATCTCCTTTACTTGCATTACTGGTTCTCAAAAAGAGGCGGCCGCTTCCTATTCCCTCACTCTTGCTGATGGATGGACTATGACACTAGCTTCTGCCAGACTAGTTAGGTTAGGTTCATCTAATGACATCCCCCGCTCTTGGGCGGTGCGAAAGGCCGTGTCAGCCTTTTACTGACTAAAAACCCACCCCTGTTCCTTTTGCATCAATCACCCATGGCCCCAGTAGGCTTCAACCCAGCTGGGCCCCTACGGTTTAGGTTAGGAGGCCTGGCTTCACACCCACATTTCTCCAGAAAATGTGAAACCACACATTGAGGAAACACAGACTTGATATTATATTATTATGTAACTAAATAAACAGCATTACGTAACGTACTGATTCAATTATGTCATACACTACATTGTTATGTAACAAACAATTATTGTAGAATTATTACGACATACAATTAATTGATTAATTATTTTGCTGTGCAGCATCAGTTTTCATGGAATTCGATAATATTCAATGGAGATAATAGCAATAATGTTGTAAACAATTCCCTGGAAACGCGTGTATCAATTTAATTAGTTCAATGAGGATACTATTAATTAATTTATTTTGAATTTAGTTCTAATTAAAATGCAAATTACCTATGAAGACTCAGGAATATTGAGGATTATAGTTAATTATAGGATAGGGTTTTTTTTTGCAATGGGAATTCATTAAATGACTACTCTAGCTCTAAGGTGGAGCGTGTCAGACATTTACTGTCTAAAACCACACCTATGTTCCTTCAGTTGCCCTTTGCGTTTCCATGGGTTTCCCTTTCAGAATTAAACCAGTAGCCATGGCCCCAATAGGCTTCGGCCCTGCTGGGTCTCTACGGTTTTGCTGACATCTCTTTGAGGTGCGCGTGGAACACTACGTGGCGTCGATGACTCACCCTTGGTCCTTATAGAACGAGCGTACGGTGAGCTACCCATTGCTCATAGTCCGAAGCCCGTGCCTACGGTGGCCGGAGATCGCTCTGCGGTTCCCGACGCCTGGGGCATTATCTGTCAAATTTAACACTGGTTAAATGCACCAAACCTTAAGGGGTTGCAACTCGACATACATTTTCACTGTTTTTCATACAACCGCTCTTGCGTAATTATGACGTAATTACACATATTATTTCGTTACATATTTTGGAAATACAGTATCTTGTGGATATTATTTATTATTATTCCTGGAACCAGTTTTGTAAAATCTTCGAGCAAATCACGGAATTACTGAATGCCAACAGAGTTTTCTGGTATTATCTTTCTTTTTTCGCGTTGCTTTTCATCAAACATCGCGTTGGATTGCGTTAGATGTAGTAACAAGTTTTTAAACCATTTCGACGATAGGCGAGTGGAAATGGACCCTCTTAAGAAGCTTTCTTCCATCAGAATTATTACCAACAAAAAGCCCAAGAACCCACTGCCATTCATATTACTATAAAATAAATGACACACACAAATCATTTGTTTTACCATGTCCCAACTTGAGTGTGACGTCAGCCATGACGTCACCGTATTTCCCTAGTACGAGGGGTTCTCGCCCTCCATGACTCAATACAATTCACCCTAACTAGACTAATATTAAGAATAAAAATATGAATATATACAACATATAACCGTAATAATGCACACTTTAAACACCACAAAAAGAAAATTAAGTGTGGTACTGCAAAATGCCATCTGGCAGCTTTGGACTGAGTGAAAAGGCGTGCGAAGAGGCTAATTGTTGATCCAGATTTGGTTAACATCAATCTACAAAGCCTGAAGCATGCATAGGATGCATTTTGGAGAGTTTTGCGCAGGAATTACATGACTTGATTTCATCATCACCTTTCTACTATCGGATAACCTAACGTACGACGAGGGTGATCAACCCTTACGTTGTTGAAACTTCTACGGTCCGGACTAAGCGTTTCGCCTCATCTTTTATACCGTGTACATCGAAGAATTCGAACAATTTGCTTCCCTTCCGATTATAATTATTTAGGTGTCTTCAAAGCTGTAAGTGAATAGGCTCTTAATAAACTAGAGCGATTCACCATTACTGATTGCATCAATGCGTTCCATCAGGTGGGTCACAGTCAAGCACTAGTTTATATCATTTAAAAAAATGAAGTCATTGTGACTAAATTTTTTACATAATAATTATAAGCATTGAAATTTTACTTAAATGAACTTAAGTAGTAATTTTTAAGAAAATCGTTATTTTAAGCAAAAAATATGGTAATCGATATTGGTACCACATCGGTATTGGAATCTACGCACGCACAAATAAACACGCTAGTAACGTAAATGAGATTTATCAAGAATTTATCAAAAGAGGTAATATTTATCCTAAAATAATTTAAAAAAAAACCGGGCAAGTGCAAGTCGGACTCGCGCACTGAGGGTTTCTTACAAAGGGTATGGGCCATTATTCGTACAAACTTTGGCCAACAGTGGACATATAATAAGACAACTTCAATTCATAGTTTGTGAAATAAAAACCTGTTACAGCTATTACAGGTTTATCTAAAAGTTGGAGGAAATGAGTTAAATTAGTTTTAATTTTTATATTACTAGAGTCAAAATGACGGCTGTAGCACAGCAAAATAAACATTTTTTTTTTTTTCATTTGGTTAATCATTTTCTTCGTCAAAACATATCAAGTGACTTCTAAGTATTAGCTTATTTATTCATAACAAATATCATTCAACATCAACATCTGTATCTGTATATTCGAGCTAAAGCTTTTTCTAAGCTTTTCCGAATCACAAAAGTTGTTTTTGTGACGTAACTACAAATTCCCCTCGAGCGCCGATTGTACATACGTCTGTACAACTTGAATGACCTTGAAAAACTCTTAATTGTCGTTTTGTACACACGTTTGTACGATTTTTTTTTGCCGAAAATTTTGGTTTCTATATTTTTGTTTTTCCCAGAAAAATCCAGAAATAGTTTTCTTTTATTATTTTTTTTTTTGGTGATTTACGTAAAAACGCGCAATGACGTAATAATAATACCCCCGGGACGCTCGAGGGATTAAGTATTCTTCAGAATGTACATGTAAATCAATCAATATTTGAAAGAAAATGGTTTTAATCGTCAGCGGGGCTCTATGCGGGCGCAGGCGGCAGTATAAGTATGTATGCATTTAACTCCAGCTTATTTGCTCAGTCGGTTAAAAAACCGTTTCATTATAATTATGTTGTACCTGTTGTACCTTGTTTTCTGTTAACACGTCAATCTCACCTATTATCCAATGCCACGTTAAACTGTACCCACCCCGCCTCCGATCCACTTCCTAACATGATCAATTAGTTGTTGACGTGCGCGGACGCCGCCGCTTGCTTCCCTCCATAGGATATAAAGACGCCTAGACGCCTCTGCTAGAGGTGGCATTTATTATATTGAAGTATAGACAAAGTAACAGTTTTATTTTTTAGTTCCATAAAGATTGTGCATTCAGCCAGTGTTAAGTTTAGAAAGTATTTCGTTTTTTTATATATCATACAGTCACTTTGTAGACCATTAGAATACAGATGTAACACATTCTAATATTTGTCCAGCGTTTAATTATTTATTTACTTTATGCACACAAAAGTACAGAGGTGGATTTAATGCCTTGAGGCATTATCTACCAGTCAACTTTTGGGTGATGCAGAGACAACTTGCAGCGTTGTGTTAAAACAAAATTATATGGGTTACTGCTCCGCTCCTTTGGGTCGTGGTCGTCATTTATTGACAACTAGCTGACCCGGCGAATTTCGTACCGCCTAATAGTAAGGATAACGTCCTCTACTGGCATTACCAGAACAGCATAATTCATTTTAAAATGACTGTTTAATTAGAGATGGCGTTGTATTGGCTATTTTTTTTCATAAGTTTTTCCTTATTTTCCTTTTATTTATTCCCTGGTAATATTCATGATAGATGAATATTTCAAGACCAAAATGAGTCAAATCGGACCAGCCGTTCTTGAGATTTAGCGAGACTAACGAACACTAACGAACAGCTAAGTATTCATTTTTATTAAGAAGATACGAGAATAAACAGATTATCCAACGATAAAATAACTTCTCAATACGAACCAGTAGTCCTGAGATTCATAGTATTAATAGAATAGCTTTATAATCTAATATATACCGATTTTTATGAAACTTTTTTTATATATATTTAGAAGGTCTGAAAATAGCTGGTTTTGCCCCACCTCTTATTTTTTTCGTTGATAATTTATACGGCAGAACAAAGTTTGCCGATTCAACTAGTAAGTATTAATTGTAGATTAGTAGTGACTTCTCTATACGATTCCGTAGTCTGTACTTACCTCAGTTCCGAGGTTCAAGGCTCTGTAATAACTCTTATGTAAACTATCTTCCTTGTATGTAGTTCCGAGCTTGACAAGTAGTGACTGACAGTTATGTTATGTTTTGTAAGGGGCGTAGCAGTGAAATGGGTGCAGGTGTGTGAGTGAGCGTGGGGGAGTTCTAGTAAACTAAGGTGTGCCTAAACCTGTGTTAGGTCTGTTATAAGTGAACCTAAGTCATGGGGCCTGCTTTGGTGATGAAGTCCCTTTGAGAGTTTTTTGTTTTGGTGGGAAAATTATTCAATTACATCGAGCTCCGGGTGTGTCAGATTTTTACTGACTAAAAACCTACTCCTGTTCCTTTGTTGCCTTTCATACTAGGTCCGAGACTTCCTTTCAGAAGCAGATCCATGGCCCCAGTAGGCTTTGACCCTGCTGGGCTACGGTTTGCTGAAATCTCCTTGAGGCACGCGTGGAACAGTACGCGCCGTCGACGACTTGGGCTCGTAGTGTTCCACGCGCGCCTCTAGGAGATGTCTGCTGACATCTCCTAGAGACCGTAGAGGTTCAGCAGGCTCGAAGCCTACTGGGGCCATGGGTGATGCGAAAGAGAACCGCGGGAACAAAGGCAAAGAAAGAACAGGAATTTGTTTTAGTCAGTAAAAGTCTGACACTGTAGGGGCAGGAGATGTCATTGGATGATTTCCCAACTTAAAACAAAAAAAAAAGTCTTAAAACAGAACAGATGTACGATTGGGCCGAAAGGTTCTAGAGTGACGACCTCGTATGGGAAGGCGCAAAGTTCGAAGCCCTCCCATCGATAACCTAATAAGGTCGCAGGAAGTCTCAGAAAGGCTGGTCGATGTGACCACTCTTGAAGGAGGCCTATGTCCAGCACTGGACGTTTTTCGACTGAAAGGATGACGATGAGAGCTTCTTAAAGTTCTTACTTCCTAAGATAAGTAATAATATCAATACGGTTTTTGAAATTATTACTTAGTTATACTTTGAAGGTGAAGGTGCGGGAAACCGATGGATGCGAGACGCACAAGACCGTTCGTTGTGGCGACATCTGGGGGAGGCCTATGTCCAGCAGTGGACGTCTATCGGCTGAACATGATGATGATGATGATGATTTTTACTTTTTACCTTAAATTTTCACTATACCTAATGACATTGTGTAAATCGTTTTTGGACTGTTCTAAAGCTAAAGTTATCCTTTATTATGAAAGATGCTGGTGCCTGTGATACAATGTTTTTCATTAGTACAGGTAACAACGAAACTCCTTTTCTGTATTTACCAATTATTATTTGACAAAACTGTTTTTATCGATTGAATTTTATAAGTGTATTTATTCTGAAATAAACTATTAATAATTTGAGTTATAGATAATAAATATTTAAGGGTGCCAGAAACAATAAAGGCAATAAGGCAGGAAATAATTTCGTTGAAACTGATATTAGGTCGGAGAATCATCACCTTGATGTGACGAACGAGAATCAAATGAGTCCGAAAGATTACTTTTCAAACAAACGGTACCTGGATACCTGGATGAAACATTTCGGACATACTATTTCCTGTTTAGTCATATTTTAAAACAACAAAAAGACTGCGACTGACAAAATTATGCAAAAGTCAGCTCACTCATTGACATTCAGAAATCCACGCCGATGACACATTACAACATTACATAAAAAGCAAAATTCAAATTTTCTAATGAACAAGCAATCAAAAAAATCAAGTTCACACAAAGTTCAAAGACCCGATTTTCACAAGTTCATTATCTAACTGGTGGTTAAATAATTTTAGTTGCCGTCCGTATCCGGATACTGGTCAGAAAGTGCGCAAATAGCGCGGTTTCACCAAACAGGGGTGCGCGTTGCGCATGCGCAAGCGATTGGCGCGAAAGTGACACGCGCTTGGCATCGTAAGCGCGCGGAAGTAGGAATGAATGGAATTCTGTTTTTGAACTATTTAGAAGATTGGTTGGGTTTGGGGTTATTGACCTTTGAGAGTGTTTGTTTTGATTTTTTTTTGGCACATATCGCTTGCCTACAAGAATGCTGTATTGACTCGTACGAAGTTTTTCAGGAGAAGCGATTAAATAGCTTTTAGCTACTTGTATTTTTTTTTAAATATCTATTGGTATAGATTAGTATAAACTCGATATTTTTTTTTTCTATTTATTAAATTCGGGGTTTTTATCCACATGGATACGCCAACCCCAAAAAATTATGGTACATTTATGTTTGCCTAATGTACTGAACAGCTGATATTTTTTTCGTGATTTCGGCTTTGCTCCCATAATAAAAATTGTTTATTATCATGAGCACAATCACGTGTTTAAGTACCGTACACTAATTGCCAGTCACCCTATATATAAGTATGTTCATCAGTTGTCTAGTACTCATAGTACAAGCTCTGCTCAGCTTGGGACTGGATGACGTTGTGTGATAGTTGTGAAATATTATTATTATTGTATAATACTTTTACCTATGTATAGTATATTATTATTGTAATACCTATATATACCAAATAAAGATTGATTGATTGATGCTGTCAATGTCCTGTGCACTTTTCCGATTGACAACGATGTGGACGAATTTTTCAATGCCTAATGCTCATTATGAGTTACACGTAGCTACGTGTTAGAGTTAACGTGTAGCTCATGTTTTGAACACGGGCACCGCACTCACATTAAGTATACGACGGGTTTATAAAAACATTTCGCCAAGTTGTGTTTGTAGCGGCCTTCCTAGGTGCTCAACCGATTTAGTGCTTTCCATAACATCATCATCATCATCATTTCAGCCGAAAGACGTCCACTGTTGGACATAGGCCTCCCCAGAGTGTCGCTATAATGACCGGTACTGTGCGTCTCGCATCGGATTTCTGCGACCCTCACAAGGTCATCGGTCCACCTTGAGGGAGGCCTTCCAACGCTGCGTCTTCCGGTACGTAGTCGCCACCACCGCCAAAACCTTTCGTCCCCATCGTCGTGCTTTCCATATAGACCACTGCAATTCACTTCCAGGCAGAGAATGAGATGAATCTAGTAGGATAACTAGTAGGAATAATTATAACTATGTATGTTATGTAGCGCCATCTATGACATTAGTTAGGAACTAAAATTCAAAATCTTGTACTGTGGTATCAGCAACCAGAGATAATCCAGTACTATACCTGTTTAGACGGAGGATCCACCCTTTTCAACGGATGTATGTGCGACTTTACACCCTGTTCCGCATACCTTCAAAGTTGTATTAGAAAGAAAAAAAACTGGGCAAGTGCGAGTCGGACTCAAGCACTGAGGGTTCCGTAGAAACGTAGGAAAACAGTTCAATTCCCAAATGGAGACTCGAAGATTTTCCGAATTACAAAATAAAGTTGTTTTTTTTTTGTAGCTATATAACAGATTTACTGTTTTCAGATTTATTCCTATACTTGTGCTATAATAGCTTGCTTTATGCCTCATTTCAAGATTCTGGGTTAACGGAAAGTACCCTATAAATTTTGATTCCCTTGAGAGTGTTGAAAATACGATTTTTGCGACATAAACGGCCGTACCTTTTTTTTCCGTTAACTCGGAAGTTTGATTTTCTCACAGCTTCAAGGGTCCGTAAACCTAAGTATATGGTTTTAATTTCAACTTGATACCTCGACGCGTTCCCGAGATAAAGGGTCTTGTCAGACAGACAGACGGGAAAAAAAGTGATGCTATAAGGGTTCCGTCTTTTTCTTTTGAAGTACGGAACCCTAAAAAATGATACTGTAAAGGACTTGCTCTTTCTAATAAAAAATTATACTGTAAATCTAAAACTATTGCATGTATGTAGGTGATGATGTATTACAGGAAATCAGCCAAAAAAAAATTTATTTCGAAGAATTTAAACAAAAAACTGACAGTCTCTTTAGCAGGGATTCCGGATTATAACCTGGGGTTCTTTAAATCATGAGTGAATAGTTTTCATCTAGGCAAGCGTGCTCCATCTGCGTCCACATTGTCGCTTTCCAACAGGTGAGATAATGGTCAAGAGCGAGCGCATCAATAGTAAAAAAAACTTAACCACCGTCTTAAAGCATGAGTCTCCTAACTAAGAATATTTGATAAACATCGAAAAGGAAAGAGGAAAACAAATTATTTCTAACATCCTTATTACAACTTTATTCCTTTCACTAAAACGTCAAAGCTAACCTTCAGGAAACCCCAGGAAGAAACGATCCTTCCTTTTCGTCACCAGACCAGCAGGAAAAGTTGTGCAATGACAGGGCATAATCACTATTGCGTCATAATATGTACAGGTGATTGGCCGTTAGTGGCCGGGTCGATGTTCGATTCCGACCTTAGGTTTACATAACATTGATCTGGCTGGAAAAGTTTTAAATCTCGTCTGGGTTCAGCAACTTGAGGGGCTCATGGTTACGGAACACGTGGTTTGATCGATCGTTGAGGTCAAGCTGTATTTGCTGTGTGACCAAGGGTGTGTTTTTGAATTGAGTATTTTGTATTAAAAACGTTTCAAACCGCACTTGAAAGTCAAATTTTGACAGGTTTTTGGGCTGTTTGAAAAGTACCAAACTTCAAATTTTTTTTAGTTAACATTTTTTTTAAAACAAAACAAAAAGCCACTTGCAAAAATGCCTTGAGTACAGGCGTAGGATAGCCAGCTTTTTTTTTATAGGTTCGCGTTAGACCACTATCTCACCTGATGGTAAGCGATGATGAAAAGCTTATTAGCATTTCGGTTAATAGCTCTTCGGTGTTTTACAGGATACATTTTGGAGAGTGTGCACGGGAATTGCATAACTTGATTCTACCATCTCATTTCTACCATTGGACAATGCGACGAACGGTGAGTATCCACCCTTACGTTGTTGAAACCTCTACGATCCGGAGCGTTTCGCCTCGTCGTTTATACTGCGTACATCGAGGGACTGGAACAACTTGCCTGCAGCGGTCTTCCCATCCGATTATAGTTTAGATGTCTTCAAGGATAGAGTGAATAGGCTCTTAATAAACTAGTGCGCCTCACCATCACTGCTTACCATCTGATGAGATCGCAGTCAAGCACTAACTTAAAACTTGTTTATCGCTTATCCGACAGAAGAAACCGAACTAGGCGCCATATTATAATCCTTGACGTCAATCTGTTTAAAAAAAAAAAAAAAAACATCCTCACCTACTTAGATTTCGTTGTAATTATTAATTTTCTAATACCTTTCCCTATGACAAAACTAATGATATATTTTAAGTAAAGTGGGGATTTCCGTGATTCAAATTAATGGTTTAGGAGAGGAAGACGCTGGTCTGTGTTCTAAACAGGTAAAATGTTAAAATGCACGTGCAAGTTTTACTCGTAATTATATCGTCATCTTGGTTATAAAACAGGTTAGTTTATTGCGTCATGCAGGACCTTAGTAATGTGTGCAAGCAACAAAGAGATTAATTTCCTTGACCGAGTGCTGTGCGCGAATTCACTATTCCTAAAACTACTAAAACTATACACATTATGTGTTTTTTGTTTGAGTATGTTTTAGTGAGTAAATCGTTGAGGCGCCTTCTCAAGAAATAAATAAAGATAACTCGTCGTACACATTAAAAATCAAGTCACATCACGTAAAAAGAAATTCAATTTACCATGAATTACATCACTTAAAAATTACAAAAGAAAAACGCTATGAAAATAAATTCATTGTCCGACATTAGCATACCCATAGACACCAGGGTATCATGGCCGCCGGGGTTAATGGCCGGATGACGTAAGGGCGTACGTTCCGTCGTATTCTGTAATGCTTTCACACTTTCTACGAAAACGGTAAGTTACTACGTCATACTGAACAGATTACCGTTCCGATTTGACTATGAGTCATCTTTATAGTAGTCTATTAACACCCCTGAGGCAATTGAGGGCGGTTTTTGGCATGATTCATGAAAGTGAAATGACGACGTTTTTCGTAATCTATGACTGTAAGTCGTCAACCTTCAAAGTTTATCTTATTAAGTATCTTTTGAGCATGCTTTATTGTTTCATCTTAGATTTCAATGTCAACGTGAACTCTTCAGTCACTGTCAAAAAATTTCGTAGCAAAATACAAAACAAACCCACCAATTAAAATTACCTAAACAAAGATCGGAAGATAAAATTAAAACATAGCACTACGAACAATATGATAAAAATATGCATTGAAAACATCGCGAGCGAAGCGGACGTCGACCCGATGACGTAAAGTTTGCGCAACAAGCCTTGAACTACCGGCTTTACGTGTAGCCGGAGATACAAGGGTAAGCACGAAACGATGAGGGAATGTGTAAGCACGAAAGGTGGGGTTGCTACTTCGATGACAGAAGTAAAGGAAGATATGATGTATTGTGACACGACATTTTCTTTTAGATGGCCGTTAGGGCAGAAACGTTCTGGAGTGGCGACCGTGTACCGGAAGACGCAGCGTTGGATAGCCGCCTACAAGATGGACCGATGACCCGGTAAGGGTTGCGGGATCTGATGGATGTGTGACGCACAGGACTGTTCATTGTGGCGGCACTTGGGCATGGCCGATGTCCATGATGATGATGATGGAGGCGAAATCATCCAATAACTTTTTCCGCTCTAGGATGACCATCTTAACATATCGAAATTCCTCTGTTCCTTTATCGACATCAGTCTTGCCAAGGGGTATCGTGTTCTCCAATTACCGGGTTGTAGTCAGGCAGAGAGACGCTCCATGTTAATTACTGGTATAAAGCTTCATCTGATTTGACTGGAAGTCGATCCCATCACAGCTGGATAAAGGCTAAACAAATTGATATGGCTCCCTCCTTCTTTTTCCCACTCTTCTAGCTATCCATGTCATTTATTTGCAAATGGCAATGGCAATGGCAATGTTGCCAGCATTTTTTTTATTTAAAGCGACGATGTGACCGACCGTAGAGCACGCTTACCTAGAAGTAACCTATTCACTCTTGATTTAAAGACCCTGTGTTGTGTATCAGGAGACACAGACTCTGGCAGGGAATTCCACATTAACAGTACGCACAATAATTGTGTTCCCAAAAACGTTCTGTGCGTATCTATGGGAAGTCCACCGTGCGTCCACGTGGGTTGTCTGATGACGTGACGTGCAATTCCGATACACACTCCCCTTTTCCCATTAAAAACGATGTCGACAATCTTTTTGAGACTAAATTTAATTTTAGTACCCGTTAAGTTTGCAGATGATTCTGTGAACCTCAAGAACTTTCACCAGGTAGGGCCTAGAGCCCATCCTCTAGCTAACACAAAAACAAAGACAAACACACTCGGATATCACAATATTCTAAGTCGTAACAGCATTTCTCCACTGTTACGTGCGTCTAATAATAATATTCTTTACGTAACGATGCTCGGGCCTTGAACTCAGATGATTATTTGCAACGGTACTGCTGTGTTTTGCTATTAAGAATAGATTATTTTTTTGAGGTGGAATGTCATCAAATAATTTCTCCCACTCTAGGTTTTTTTTGGTGGGAAAATCGTCTTATGACCTCCCTCGCTCTCCTCGAGCGAGAAATAGTGTCAGACTTTTACTGACTAAAAACTCACTCCTGTTCTTTCGTTATCTTCCGTACCAGGGCCGAGTCTTCCTTTCAGAATCAGACCCTTGGCCTCAGCAGGCTTCGACTCTGCTGGGCCCCCACAGTTGCTGACATCTCTCTCTCACTGCGTTTCTTCAGTTGATCTTTGAATTCCAGGGCCACGTTTCGCAGCCCAAGAATAGAGGAAGGAGTTTATTAGATTAAGGTTTTTGGATATGATGAGATATGATGAAAGTCGTGAGAATCTGATGGATGCGAGACGCACAGGATCGAATTATGGCGACACTTGAGGCAGGCCTATATCCAACAGTGGACGTCTTTCGGTTTAAATGATGATGATGATGATGACTCTTTATCTGCACATTATAAAAATTACAGTAGGAGCTTAAAATTAATGGTTGGTAGTAATGGGCGGAATTCGACATACATTTTCGCTGTTTTTCATACAACCGCTCTTACTTTACCTCTTTGTAATATTAGTGTAGATGTAGATTATTACTATATTTTTAAGCCTGATTGATAAAAGAAGACAAGGGCAGTAATGAATTGATAACAGGTTTCCCCTAAGCATCTATTTCCCCAATGACCAGCTGTATGCCAACATCGTTTGAATCGATAGTCACTTGTTCAAAGATCTTCCCTGTGGACCTGATCTGACCTAAGTTCCAAGGAATGTGAAATTTGGTAAGTTCAAATCGCAAAAACCGCGCAAGTCCGAGTCGGACTTGCGCAGTGAGGTTTCCGTAAAAACTTACCTATGAAAACAGTTCAATTCCCGAATTGAGTTACGAAGATTTTTCCGAAGATTTTTTTTATTTTTGTTTTGTGACGTGTCTACAAATTTACAGTTTTCAGATTTTTTCTTATACTTGTGCTAATACCTTACTTCATGCCAAATTTCAGGTTTCTATGTCAACGGGTTGTACCCTATGAATTTTGATTTCCTTGAGAGTGTCGATATACGTTTTTTGCGACATATCCACACTCACAGCCGCATCTTTTTTTTCGTTAACTCAGAAGTTTGATTTTTTCACAGCTTCTAGGGACCATAGACCTTAGTATATGTGTAAATGTAAAGAGTAATGACTGGCCAGTTGGTCTAGTGGTTAGTGGTCCTAACTGCTACGCCAGAGGTTGTAGGTTCGATTTCTACCCAGGACAAATATTTGTGTGATGAGCACGATCATTTTTTCTGTGTCTGGGTGTAATTTATCTATAATATGTAGACGGCGTTGTGTGATAGTTGTGGAATATTATATTATTATTATATGGTTTTAATTTGAACTCGACACCTCCACGCGTTCCCAAAATAAAGGGTCTTGACAGACAGACAGACACAGACCGACAGAAGAACGGACAACAAAGTGATCCTGTAGGGGTTCAGTTTTTTTCCTTTTGAGGTAGGGAACCCTAAAAATGATTCATTATAATAACGTATATAGTATCGTACGATTTATAATGACGTACATACTACGTGCAGGTGTTTACGACTGTGATATCAATGGTATTAATAAAGGAGGATGCCGGATTTTGTATGACCACCGTCTTCACTTTCCAAAAGACTTGGGATTCTTGTCAGTTTGTTCATTCCTATCCACAAAAGACAAAACCGCTGATTTGGTTGTTAAAATACATTGGGTTTATGTTTAATTTAAATAAAATTAAATTGTAGGTAATAATGTGTTTATTTTTTAAAACAAAGACACATCACAGTTAGTCGTCTATTACAATATGACAAAACATTTATACTGGTGCATTAAAACCAATGTGTCTCCGTAACCCCATGTACCATACCATAGATATTATGACCGCACAACTTAGGTTAGGTTAAAATAAAAATATTTTATAAAACCTAAACCCCATACTTTTGAGGTATGTCGCTATAATAAAAAAAAAAAAAACTATTCAACTAGACGCTTCGGATGACACCGGTTTGAAATCTGCGGTGGGTGGGAACGGTTTTACGTAATGCCAATTTTTAATCAATTTTTTATTAATTAGTTTTATTTATTGTTTCTAATTAAATAAATACTTAATTAACTAACTTCTTAAAACAAGTAACAGGAAAAGTGTACACTAAATTTGTTAACGTTTCGGTCGGTTTCGGTTATCATTTGATATTTTTGATCAAGTTTTCAGAGTAAGCAAAAAAATTATCGCCACAAGAGTTTTTGAAAGATCTGTGGTCGTGAATCGCAAAGAAAAACTATACGACACAAGTTTTAGTCAGTAAAAGTCTAACACGCCCCTCGCACTCCACCCGGAAGCAGGAGAAGTCATTTGACGATTTCATACCTCAATAAAAAAGCAACCCTTGACCACCAAAAGCCCAAAATCCACTTCCGTACCCAAACCATCACCACTTCCACTTCCTGCTCGCGCAGTGCCGCGCAGTTAGCGCAGTTCCGCGCAGGTTCAAGGCCCGTGTTACGCAAGCTTCCTGACGACTGCGCCTGCGCATTTCACCTTACATCACGCGAGTAATAGTAATTTCAACAATTTATATATGTATGTATAATGACTGCGCTTTCTTCGTTTCCTACGTTATGATATAATTGGACAGGAATTGACTGGTTTTTATATCGTTTGAGCTAGTAGGAAGGGACTGTGCTTAGGTATTTGGGTTATTTTTTTTTTTACCGATTACGGACTATCTCATCTGATGGTAAGTGACGGTGTGGTCGACGATAGAACACGCTTGCCTAGAAGCAACCTATTCACTCTTGACGTAAAAACTCCCAAGTTGGAGCTATCAGGAAACACTGACTCGGTGCTTATAATAATAAAATACACTTAAATGCTAAAATAATAAACTAATAAATATTAAATCATTACAATTAAGGCATATGACCAGGTACCTCATTAGGTTCTGTGGTGGGCCCTTAAGGAGAAAGGTGTGCCTGGGAAGTATGTGCAGTTGATCCGAGCGATGTACAGTCGATGCAGTACCCAAGTCCGGTCTACAGTGGGCACCACTGGCAGCTTCAATGTGGCTGTCGGCTTACATCAAGGGTCGGCTCTCAGCCCTTACCTCTTCCTGATGATAATGGACGCTCTGACGTCGGACATTCAGGAAGGGGCTCCCTGGTATGATGTTTGCCGAGAGTGGCCTAGAAGACCAGAACAGATTGGAGGTGTGGTGGCACAGACTGGAGAGTGTTGGCCTAAAATTGAGTAGAACCAAAATGGAATACTTGTTCTGTGATTTCGACGGTCTCTCCAATCCAGTGCCTTTAGCTCTCGCTGGAACTCCCATACCGATCTGCTCCGAGTTTCGGTACCTCGGGTCACTCGTCCAGGGGGTTGGTAAGGTAGACCGGGACAAAACACATCGGATCAACGCAGGATGGATGAAATGGCGACAGATCACGGGAACAACTTCGAACCCACGGATGCTCTTGAGGGGCATTGAAGGGTAAAATCTACAAGTCCGTGATAAGACCTGTCATACTGTATGGATCAGAATGTTGGGCTGTGAAAAAGACGGATGAAAAAAGATTGCACGTAGCGGAGATGAGAATGTTAAGATGGATGTGTGGTGTGACGAGAAAGGATAAAGTGGGAAATGAGTATATCAGGGAAAGTTTGAAAGTGGCACCAGTGACTGAAAAATGGAAAGGGAATCGTTTGTCTTGGTATGGTCATGTGAAGAGGAGGGATGAAGCGCATGTTACTAAAAGAGTTATGAGTTTACATGTGGAAGGATGGAGAGGGAGAGGGAGACCAAAGAAAAGATGGATGGATTGTGTGAAGAGTGATATGACAGAAAAGGAAGTTAGTGATATCATAACGAGTGACAGGGCAGAATGGAAGAAAAAAACATGTTGCGCCGACCCCAAATAACACGGGACAAGGGCAGGAAGATGATGACAATTAAGGGAACTCCAAATATAATAATAATTATGACTAAGATCAAACTATGGTTTGAAAGCTTAAAATTTGGAAAAACTACTATGTACTTGAAGTACTCTCGGCGCAAAACGGCCGAACGCTCAGCATAAAGCTGTGGCCTCACGCATTATGCGATGAGCCCACAACGCTGGTTTTCAGCGTGGGCCGGACAAGTAGGACATTTATTTAGTTGTCTGTTGATCGGTGTGCATTTCTCTTCTCACATTTCGCCACTTTTTCGAGTCCATCAAATGAGCATGAGCACCCATGAGGTTTTCTAAAACCTGGCGCCCCTGTGTGAGAGATCACTGAAAAATTTTTCCCACTCTAAGTGGCGCTAGAGGGTGTGTCAGAATTTTGCAGATTAGAACCTCCATTCTTTTTTTACTTACATACTGCGTACGTAATTACTAATTATGTTTGATAAAAATAAAAAATGAAACTATTGTATAAAAATTGAACTTCTTTTTATTATCAAGAAATATTGTAATTTATTGGCACGTAACCTTAAAGGCAATTACTGATCTGTTTCTTAATGTCTATTATCAGGGTCGCTTGGCACCCATTGTTTATTTCTCATGGGTACTCGAGCCCCCGAGTACCCACGGAGTCGGCGCCCCTGCTCCTACACAAAAAAAAAAACAAATGTCTTCCATAAATAAGTATTAATACGTAATGAATAGAGTTTGATACAAAAATTTTGCCATGTTTTTCAATTGTTTGAGGGGATCACGAGTATTTCAAAACACAAAGTCTGACTTTTATGGCTACCTCTGACGTCTGTTAGGGTGACTATTGCGTCATGGTCAGCCGAGTGACGTAATTTAAGCATGAATTGGAATATTTCACGTTCGAGCCCTTTTTCTGAGAATGTTCTACGATTAAGGGTGTGATATCAAACTGTGGAATAATAACAAGTTTTTTTTTAAGGAAAATCTTGCAAATGAATGTTGTAATAGTAATCCCTAACCGATTGAGCTGAAAGAAGAGGTTTTCGGGGCTTTTTCTGAAAGTAAATAAAACCATATTTTTTTTTTTTAAATAAAGAAAGCAATACATAACTGTAGCTTTACAATTACAATGTTATATTGTGGGAGACTGGTGCCTAAGCTAGACGTAAGGCCTGTATTTCAGGACACCAGGACTCCCTCTCATTCGGAGATAGTAACACCTACATACATTATGTACTCTCACATTATTAAATGCGGTACTTATAACAAATCACGTTTACAATAAGATTGTTTATTTCAGTGTTAGTATTTAATGAATATAAGTTGTGATTGGGTGTATGTGTGTGATGGTATGTGAGGGTGTGTGCGTGTGTGTGTGTGTGAGAGGGTGGAGGGAATATGACTGAGATTAGGAAAATTATTGTTCGAATAGTGGGTTGATTTATGAACAGGATGCAATTGAGTTAATTTAAAAGAGAATAGCAATGGTAGTTTAATAACCGGAAAATGGTACCTATAGTGTTTTGTTAACAAGTTGCACAAAAGTTGTAGCTCCAAATCTACACATTTTGGGCCATATTAACTATATAATATGGGGCAAAATTGGTAGAAAATCACTCTTAGCCAAGTTACAAGTATACTTACAAGTTAGATGATTTGTCATTTTCATACGTTTACTAATTTCTGAAAGTGCCATAAAAATATAATTTATGTTTTTATTTTTTATTGATATAAACCAGAGCTTGACTGCGATCCCACCTGATGGTAAACAGTGATGCAATCATTGATGGTGAGGCGCACTAGTTTATTAAGAGCCTATTCACTCTAGCCTTGAAGACACCTAAATGATAATGAACTCGTTGATATGATGGCAAGATATGAATGGCATTTTCAGAAAAGGCCCAAAAATATATAGAGCTTGTTTGACTGAACATTGTGTCACCTGTTCAGTTCAGATGACAATGTATGATTGCTAAGTGACATCATTCTATAACCAATATGGCGGAGTTTTAAAGATGGCAAACTAGTATTTTTTTAATCACCCTTTCATGTGAAGCGTAAATTAAAAAAATGAAGTAATAGTTAAAAACAAGCTTTTATTTAAATACTTTTATATCACATAAAATGTAAAATGTAAGTTTGATTTAATTTAAAGTCTATTTTCTACTTTGTAAAAATAAAAAATAAAATGCTTGTCTCTAAAAATATTTTTTATATTAGTTTTTTTATTGGTTTCTTCTTCTTTAATTCTTTATTGTACACTAAAAAATAAGTAGATAACAACGTTCATGTACATAGGCGAGCTTAACTCAAAGTTGAGGTTTCTTTAGATTTGTTTTTGTGAAGGTTGTGTAAAAGTACGTTGCTTGATTTATGAAAGAAAAAAAGAAAGAAAGAGAGAGAGTTATTTGAGACTCGCACAGGACAAACAAGAATAAAATAAAAAGTAACTACTTAATCTATGAATACTTAGTTTAATAAAAAAATGAAAGAAAACAGTATTTAAAGAATGTATAAAAGGGGAAACTGACTGACTGACATATCAACGCACAGCCGAAACTACTGGGATTAGGAGCGTGAAATTTAGCACAGTTTCCTTTTGTGATGTAGGCGAGCACTAAAGAAAGGATTTGTCAAAATTCACTCCCTAAGGGGATAAAGCGGGTGTCCAAAGTTTGTATAGAGAAACCTACATTTGTGCGAGTGAAGCCGCGGGCAGAAGCTAGTTTAAAGATAAAAACAAAAGGCCTTTGCGAGGTCAAAGAGGCTCCTATCTCAACATATGCTGGCAAATCTAACAAAAAAGTAAAATAACACAGCGCTCTTATTTCTGATAGCGCCTCCAAGCACCTTCACCTGATCCTTTGGAAACCATTTTTTTTTTACGCAGGACATCATCAAATGACTTCTCTCGCTCTGGATGGAACGGAAGGCAGTGTCATATTTCCTAATTAAAACCCACAGTGTTCCTTCAGTTGCTCTTTGCGAGCGCCATGGTAACTCGCAAAACCCAATAAAAGACACTTTTTGTCAATTTTTGGCCCCTTCATATTGTGAGGTATACAATAAAGTATAGTAAATATAGGTAGTAATAAAGGTGAACCGTCGAATCCGACTCGGCTGGGCAGCGTTCGGGAAGCTGCGCGGTGTCTTCTCGTCCAATATACCACAGCGTCTCAAGACGAAAGTCTATGACCAGTGTGTGTTGCCAGTGATAACATATGGTGCCGAAACGTGGCCGCTCACAATGCGCCTCATCAAAAGGCTCAAAGTCACCCAAAGGGCAATAGAAAGGGCTATGCACGGAGTTTCCTTGCACTATTGAATCAGAAATGAGGATATCCGCAGGAGAACCAAGTTTGCCGACATAGCACGAAGAATCACCAAACTGAAGTGGCAATGGGCAGGGCACATTGCTCGCAGAACAGATGGCCGTAGGGGCCGAAAGTTTCTGGAGTGGCGACCGCGTATCGGAGGACGCAGTGTTGGAAGGCCCCCTACAAATTGGACCGATGACCTGGTGAAGGTTTCGGGAATCCGATGGATGCGAGACGCACAGAACCGTTCATTGTGGCGACATTTGGGGGAGTCCTATGTGGACGTCTATCGCCTGAAATGATGATGATGATATAGTAAATAACTAAATAGGTAACATTCACGTTAGGGTAAAAACTCTATCCTATAATGGCTCTTGAGGTAAATAAATTACAGTCAAAGTGTGGTTTATTGCCAAGCCTCTATGTACCACGTAACAAGTTAACAATAGGCGGTATTATACCGCATGATATTATTCAATAGTTATCCTGACTATTGTATTCTTACTTTTATGTTTACAGTGTATTGGAAAGAATATCACGATGGCATTGGTTTGACGTCATTGGAAAATATTGTGTGTCATTTTTGAAAAAAAATCAAGCTATTCTCATCTTAAGCCTGTGTTTTTTTTGTGACGTAACTTACAGTTTTCAGTCTTTTCCTATGCTATAAGACCTTGATTCATGCTTATTGGTCGTCATGCAGACATTTTATCCTTTACCTCAGACACATAAATATAAAATAAATATAAAACCTTTATTTCCCATTACCCTTAACTTAACATTATAAAGTTTGAATCTAAGTACTATTTTTATTTGTAATTTGTTAGTACTTTTTCCTTATTATCTAAGTTAGTAAGTTCGTTGGGATATGGGCCCTTCCACGGATGGAGGCCTTCTCCAGTTCCTTCTATTTGTTCCTGTCACTTGCTATATTTTGCCAATCATTTCCTGCTGTATCAGCTATATCATCAGCCCACCTTCTTTTTGGTCTCCTACTCTTCTTTTTCCTTCTGGCCCTTTCCACACTGTAGTTTTAGCTGTCCACGTTACCGTCTATCTTTTAGCCGTCCGAAAAAAATGGCAATGAATCTCAAATAGGCCAAGAAGCAAATAATGATGTCGACGCATCTGTTTGATGAATAAGAGTGTTTTAAACTTCAGACACATTAGGGGACAAAATGTCCCCCTACATGACACGCAACGATGTCACATTATCCAACAACACGTCCCGCGTCACGTGAATGCGTTCGTGCGACATTTTGACAATTCAAAAGTGCCTGTAATTGGTCTATTTGAAAATAAACGTTTCTGATTTCTGTTGCGGGATATTGGACAAAGTTGCAGCATCTCGTAGATTGAGCGTTGCACGTTATGTTGGAGAACCTTTTGTCCCCTAATGTACGAGTATCTGAAGTTTGAAACTCTCGTATTCATCAAACAGACGCGTCGACATCATTATTTGCTTCTTGGCCTATTTGAGATCCATTGCAATTTTTTTCTCATTTATAAACTGTTTTCCAGATGAGAGAAGTGCCACCACCTGGGTGTCACCATTGTGCGGATCGTCTGGAGAACACGGGCGAAAATACGATGGAAGTCGTGTCTTCCTGGAGGCAATCGGCAGCGGTAACCTCTGCCGTCTGCGTCCGGCCCTTGTTCAGGCCATGGTCCGGACCGAGAGGGAAAGACAAGCCTATTAGTACTTCTTTACCTCCTTCTGCGAAGCAGTTATAAGAGCAAATGAGATGGTCACGATTGAAAGAAAACGGACATCCTTCCGCCCCAGCCGCCGCCACAGGAAATGCTCTAGGCGTCGGAAGTTGCGGTGAGATTACCGGCCACCGTAGACGCTCGTTGTCTGGCCATCCATTAAGGACCAAGCCTGAGTCAACAGCACGTAATGTTCCATAGAACAAAGAGGTGTCACCAAAACCGTAGGGGCCGAGTAGGGCCGATGATCACAAAGGCTGCGACATCGTTTTAAAGGGTTACCGTGGCTGGAGGACACAGGTAAGTTTTAGTCAGTAAAAGTCTGACTTTTGGTCCACCCTAGTATGGAAGAAGTAATCTGATGAAACAAAATGGTTACTTGTGGTGAGCAATGGTGTCGAAAACAACGAATTTTGATCCTTTTTGAAAATTCTTGCTATGGAAGGAAGGAATTTTGAAAATGAAACTAAATTTAATTTATACGAAACTTTATTTTTCCAGACCCTGTGGTTCATGCTGTCCGTTATCGATATGTGTATTAATGGAATGTAAAATATTTACATTACAAAAACAAAACAATTTTATTTTCCAAAATAATATACAAATCAGTAGCCTATTAATTAAAACAACAAACTACAACCATACAAAATCAATCATAACATAACAACTACAAACAAAACAATCATTTTCACGCGCGGTGCGCAAGCGCACATATGCGCGCGCGCACGTCAATTCACTTCCAGATGTTACGCAACAGGAAAGCGGGGGGGTGTGACCGGAAAGTGAAAGCGGGTTCGTTGACCCGCCTGCACCGAATGTCAATGCGAAGTTGAAGGGGAGAGAGGGGGAATTGGGTTACGTTACGAGTTTCTAATTTTCCGTTCATTGATGGTAGCGTTGGGAGTGAGCTTGATTAGGAATTGTGGAGCTTGTTGTTTTTGTGGGATAGGTTTTGGAAAAAGTGAGTGTATGGACATTTTTTAATGATAAGATTTTGTTATAAAAAAATTTACAAAAAAAAACCGACTTCACAAAAAAAAAAAAAAACACTAAAAGGATCAAAATAACTTTAATTTGGGAAGTCGGTGTTTTTTTTTTTGTATTGTTTATTTCTTATTTAACACCGACTTCCGAATTTAAAGTTATTTTGATCCTTTTAGTATTATTTTTTATGAGACCTTGCTTCATGGCAAATTTTAGGATTCTAGGTCAATGGGAAGTACCCTAAAACATTTTGAGAATGACGTAATATACGTTTTTTGCGACACAAAAGGCCGTAACTTTTTTTCGTTATCTTAGAAGTTTGATTTTTATACAGCTTCAAGGGACCGCAGAATTGAGTATATGGTTTAAATTTGAACTCGATACCTCCATGCGTTCCCGAGATAAAGGTTCTTTACAGATAGACGGACGGACAACAAAGTGATCCTAAAAGGGTTCCGTATTTTCCTTCTGACGTACGGAAACCTAATAAAAATTAATACAGAAACATTCTTCTAAAGATGAAAGATTTTTATTTTGTTTGTTTGTAATTAATAAACTCAAAAACAACTGGACTGATTTTAAAAGTTCTTACACTAATAATTCGCCATTGTATCACTGAATGACATGATTAGGCTATCTACGACATCTTCTATCACGCAGGCCTTTGATTTTATTTTGGGGCTCAGATACGCAATCTGCCTCTTTTTTTTTATCGTGTGGGAACATCATCTCATGACATCCAATCGCCCAAGAGCGGGAGCTCTTGGGCGGAGCGCGAGACAGTGTCAGACTTTTACTGACTAAAAACCCACTCCTGTTCCTTCTTTGCCATTTGTTTTCCAGGGCCCCGGGGATCTCTTTCGCATCACCCATGTCCCCAGTAGGCTTCGACCCTGTTGGGCCTCTACAGTTGCTGACATCTCCTTGAGGCGCGCGTGGAACACTACGCGCCGTCGACGACTTGGGCTCGGTCCGGACGGTTACCGGACGATCGGACGGCGAGCCACCCATTGCTCGCCGTCCGCAAGCCCGCGCCTACGGTGGCTGGAAATCGGGATCGGAATCCCGGCGGCGGTTGGGGCGTGAGGACCGTTGCCGTTGCCTCACGCGATCGGCCGCCTCCTTTGCTAGTCGCCTTTGCTTTGATTTTATTTTGGGGCTCAGATACGCAATCTGCCTCTGTAAGTTAATTTAGATATTCACTTGTATCTGGTTAGGCTGATAGTCGCCCAGTCAACCTGGGAAAAAATAAATTGGAAGATGGAGATGACAAAATTTTACCTTGAACAGAGGATAAGCATTACCATACAGATTGTGGCAAACCCACTAATCTTATACGTCTTTCTTAGTTTTATGTGTGCAAATTTATTTATAGTCGCTCTCGCTCATCTGACAGAACAATGATGTACCTAATTACATTTTGAGCTTTTTTCTGGAGTAGCTTTTATAGACCCCTATTTTTTAATTAGTACAAAAAATTGGGCTCTATCTGTACACGTTACTGATCATATTTATGTAGCCAAAAGTAAAAAAAAAAAAATTGTCCACGAAAATTTGTCATAATTGGTAAATTCATAATTGAATCAATTATTCATAAAAATTGCTAATTAAAACTACTACGCAGTGTTTTCCATTGTTTTTCATTCATAATCAATAGCCTGTACAATATTTCCATAAATTGAGTGACATTTTGGAATATAAACAAACGCTAATAACTTTGCTGTTCATGAATATTATTTATTGAGACTTTACTTAAATAATAACAAGATCTTTTCTAATAAGCCCTTTAAGTATTTATACTAATTAAAAACTAGTGGTGTATTTAAGAATATATATTTAGATTGTATTTAAATTTCGACTTTTATGTAGTTATATCATTATTCCATTGGATGAGCGATATACATGTGTATGTTGGTACTAATGTAAAAAAAATGTAAAATTTTATTATTATCATCATCCAAAAAAAGATATCTAATATTGACATAGTTCACCTCCAGCATCGCCACAACGACCGGTCCTGTGCGTTCCACATTCGCCGGATTCTGACGTCCTCAACGGTTCATCACTCATTGGTCCACCTTTTGAGAGGCCTTCCAATACTGCGTCTTCCGGCCCGCAGCCGCAACTCCAAAACCTTTTAGTTTTTTCTCGTTAGCAATAGGTTTTCTAGAGTATCGTCTTTCTTTCTGGTAATATCACTAGACCTTAAAGTGTTTAAATAATGTAACAGAGTAGATAGTTTATAAGACAAAACGATTATTACACTACAGTAAAACACTTCAAATTCTCAACCGATGCCACCCATTTTTGCATTATCCAGCATTTATTTATTTATTTATTTATTGGCACACCAACAGCATTACATACATGATTTTAGCGAAAAATAATATTAAAACGTGTTATCTGGTATGCATGCCCATTATAGGTATGCACAGCTTACACCATTAAATTATTACCAAAAAATTAAACATACAAAATGGAAAAAAAACATACAATTATAAAAATAAAATAAAAGTAGAAAGTAGACAAAAAATAAAATAAAATGAATCGTTACAAAAAAAAAAAGAGGATACTGTATTGAAATTTATGCTTAAATTAACAATTGATTGGAATATTTGTACAGTCTCATACCTCCGAGACTGCTCTCCTAAACTTGTTGAGTGAGACACCGTGTATATCGGTGTCTGGTGATTTGCAAAAACTATTGTGTGTTTTGCACATTCGAAGCAAGGGTGCGTTGAGGCCAAGGTTAGTTTTACGGAATGGAATATGGAGTAATCTAGAGATGGGATGTCTGGGAAGTTTTAAAGGGACTGAATACTGAATACGCTCTACTAGATCACTGCATTTTACAAACCCATTAACTACTTTGTAAAGGAATATTAGATCACGCGAACGGCGACGGTCACGCAGTGTCTTTATTCTGAAAAAATCTAGGCGCTGTTCATAGGGACAGCGATGACTAATATCTCTAGATATAAATGCAAGATGTCTGGTGAAAGCTCTTTGTATTTGTTCAATCCTTTGGGAATGAGCTGCGTAGAGCGGGTTCCAGGCGACACTAGCGTATTCTAAACGACTACGTACCAGAGTGTTGAACTATTCTTGTCTTGGGCAATTGGAAGCCTCTTGAGTTTCGCTTTACAAAGCCCAGCATTTGCGCCGATTTTTTTACGATATTGTTGATGTGCGGCTTAAAGCTGAGTCTATCATCAACAAAAATACCTAAATCGCGTATTTCATGTACTTTTGTCAACAAAGTGTTACATAATGAGTAGGTTGTAAGAATAGTAGATTTCTTTCTTGAGAAGCGAATATGGAAGCATTTCTGGGCGTGTAGGGTCATATTGTTGTTTATGCACCAGTTTTCTATATTTCTTAAATCAGATTGAACAAGAGCGGTGTCTGCAAGTCCAGTAATTTTTCTGTAGATCTTTAAGTCGTCTGCAAACAATAACGGTTGACAATGTCTAATATGACTTGTGATGTCATTGACGAATAACAAAAACAAAACTGGGCCTAGGTGGGAACCTTGTGGGACACCGGAGCGTGCATAGAATTCATAAGAAACATAGCCATTAACTGCTACGAACTGAGAGCGATTTTTAAGATAGGATGCAAACCACCTCAACAGGGACCCGTGGACGCCGCTAAGCTCAAGTTTAGTCAACAAGAGTGGATGACTCACCTTGTCGAATGCGCTGCTGAAATCTGTGTATATTGCGTCGACTTCGAGCCCGTTATCGAGTACTTCGGATATGTCTGTTAAATATTTAACTAAGTTAGTTTCGGTTGAACGTCCAACTCGGAATCCATGCTGCTTATCAGACAGCATGGTTTCCAGGTAGTTGGTAATAATGGGACAAACGAGACTTTCAAAGAGCTTTGGGAAACATGACAAGATAGAAATTGGCCTGTAATTTTTTATGTTGCTAGAGTCACCCTTTTTGTGCACAGGCACGATGCGAGCTTTCTTCCATTCGTCTGGAAATACTCCCGTCTCTAAGGATCGATTAAATAAGAGACATAGTGGCTCTGCAAGCACTCTGCCACATGATTTTACAAAAACTGGTGGAATTAAATCAGGACCAGCACCCTTAGATGTATCAAGTTTATTTATCTTCATTAGGACTTCTTGTGATGTCAATTTTATATCACTTAGTACTCCAGATGATTCTGGGAGACTGGTTGAGGTATTATCGTATGGGTCGGTAAAAATTGAAGAAAAATGAGAAGCGAAAAGGTTTGCAATATCAGTACCTTTCTCAGCTACTACTTCATCCATATGCATTCTGGCTGGAATCATGGTTTTACTATTTCGTTTATTTTTTATATAGCGCCAAAATACTTTAGGATCTTTCGTTATTTCAGTCTCAATATGTTTTTTGTAATTACTGTAGTTTTGATTGATCATTGTATGACAACGGCTTCTAAGTAAATCGTAGCTCAACTTGTCTCTAGGATTATTGTATTTACGAAATTTTTTGCGGTACTTCTCTTTTTCAGATAGGGATTTTATGAGCGTTTTGCTAAACCAGGAAGGATATTTTGAATTTTTACAAATATAACTTGGTATGTGTTTATGGATAAGCTCTTTTAATTTAGAATAGAATAAAGAAATGAGATTATTTATATCATTAGAGTGTGAAAATTCTAGTTGCCAGTCAATAGCTTGTAGGTCTGACATTATTTTTGCATAATCACATTTGAAAAAATTTGGGCGAATATTATTCTTTGAACGTAAGCATTTTATATTTTCATGTGATAAGGAAATTATCACAGCTGGGTGTTTAGGGTCAAGTCTAGTCAGAGGGTCGGAGGTATGAGTAACAGAAAGACTGCGCATATTACTTATAACTAAATCAAGTGTTCTATGATCAATGTTGCAAACACTGTTGAATTGAAAAAGACTGTTAATATCTAGAAAATCAACAAACATTTCTCCTAAAGTATTATTATAGTTATTAGGGATAGTATGGTTTTGTCCTTGTAAAGATGACCAATGAATGAATCCGAGATTAAAATCCCCGAGGATGAGAACATCTTCTACGTTATTTACAGTATTACCGACATTATTCAAAAAATTTGACAAAGACTCTGCTTTTACAGGAGGAGGTAAATATGAAACACAAATAGCTAAATTTTTCACAATATTATTACACTGTAATTTAACAGTCACCCAGAGATCTTCGCTATCGGTTTCCCAGCAGTGGACTCTGGCTGAAGGAACATCCCGTGAAATAGCTAAAAGAACACCGCCGCCATCTTTTTTGCCATTATTATGGCATATTCTATCACGACGGTAAACAATGTACCTAGAATCGAACAACTCGTTGTTCAGGATGTTAGAATTCAACCAAGTCTCAGTAAAAGCTATTATATTATAATTATTCAGCAGAATATTACGGTACAATTCATTAGTTTTTGTTCTCAAGCCTCTTACATTTTGGTAGTAAATATCGAACATTGTTATGATTATATCCAAAAACATTATCTGAGTAAGTGAAGGTATGGTAGATTATTAAGTTATTTATTGTCATTCAGCAGTTCTAAACTGTTCAAGTTGCGAATAAGAATAGCGGCATGAGAAACATCTTTACGAACAAACACTCGCCCGTTTCGTACCCACACAAACTTGTAACCCAACTCCTTGGCTAGCTTCCTTGTGGCAGCGTGCAGCTGCTTATTTGCTGGACACAGATGCTCCGAAACGTACACCGGTGTGCGATCTCCTCCTATACCCAGGTGTGTAGAGTTGAGCTTTTCTTGTGGTTGTCTTTTTTTATTAAAATTAACTACTGCAGCTATTAAGCTGTCACGAAGACGAGGTGTACGTAATTTAACAACCATTGGACGGGGTCTGTTGCTGTCAGAGTTTAGTTTGGCGACTCTTGTGGCATGTAGGATGTCGCCATCTTCAAGTGGTTCTCCTACAGTTTTTGCTAGTTGAATCACGGTAGTGGTAACGTTTTCTGCCTTGTATTCCGGGATTCCATTGATTTCAACGTTATTCACGCGAAGGCTCTGCTCCACTAGTGATAGTCTCATTGAGTGGTCAGCGGACGCTGCTAATAGACGTTCGTTCTCAGCTTGTAATTTATTGATGTTAGCGTCTTTTTCCTCTAGACACGCCTTAAGGGTTTCATATTGCGAATTGTAAAAGTTCATTGAGTTTTTAAAGTCTGATAGTTGTTCTGACATCTGTTTAAGCTGGTCTGTTACTAGTATTTTAATTTTAGTTTCGAGGAAACAGTTTAACTCCTGTTTAATTTTGATCCTTAGTTTATCCTCTAAATCAAGTTCTGATACTAAATTATCCATAGAGACATTGCGGGTGTTAGGCTTTTTTCTCAATGTTATATTGCATTCTTCGTCATCCGTGGAGTCATCAAAAACGCTGGCACTACGGTTTGCAGATAAGCTAGTCTTATTAAGCAATGGGGACGAGGTATTAACTTTTACCGGTTTGCCGTGGCAATTCTTGCAGGACCAAGAAGATTTGCTCGTTGGTGTCATTGCTAGGAAGCTCTTTTCAGTGACGTTCGCGCAAAGAAGATGGAACTTGGATTTGCAATTGTAGCATTTTAGAAGCCCCTTTTTTGGTAAGGTTTTTAGGCAACTTGAGCAACTATGATCGTTCGGTGCCATGTTAGTAATTGCATGCAAAGCAGTTTGTTTTAAATTCTGTTCACCGCAGTCCCAATAGCAAGCGTGATGTTCATAAAATGTATGGGCTGGTAGCGTATCCGATCATGCAATAGTTAAAAATCGCAAAAATTCGGAGAAATGGACGCACCTGCGTTCCGCACGTGCGTGTCCTGTGTCTGTGTGCGTGCGGTGAGCCGGTGCACGGTGTCGTAGGTCAGGGATTAATTGTTATTTAGCAGTATTTTGAGAACTTATTTGCTAATTACTCACGAAATACTTCGAGTTTAGAAATGTTGAATGCGCTTAAAGTGTAGTCTATTTTCACAGCTTCACAATGGTATAACACACTAACGTAAACACTAACTTTTTCCGACTTGTATGTTTAAAAAATAGCGGAGCAAAATAAATACGTGTTGTCTGTTCAAAGACCCATAAAAAAAAAAAAAAAAAAAAAAAAAAAAAAAGAAAAAAAAAAAAAAAAAAAGAAAAAAAAAAAAAGCATGCAAAACGTCATGACACTACTCATAAATTTATTATCCCTAAGACATACTTTTATCTAATTTAGTTTTTAATTTTATACGTACCATATTTTGTAACATTTTTATTTTTAATGTTTAATTTTCACTATACTGACGTTAACAAATTGAAATATTAAGAAAGGGAACGATCTTCCAAGATACAGTTTAACTACCAAGTTCAAGAGGCAGAGCTTTATGTAACCATGAGTCTTGTTTCCAAATAAATGATTATTATTAACAATTAGGATGTTATCCCTTCAGATAAACACATCCTTTGTCCATCCTCCCAAAGTACCATCGTTATTATCATCACTTCAACCTAATAACATCCACTGCTTAACATAAATCTTCTTTCAAGTGTAGAGCTACATCCTTTTCTTTCAGTTTGATAATGAATCTGTACGGTTACACAATAATACACATACAACAACAAATGGTTTTTTTTTTAGGTGGGAGACCGGAAAATCATCTAATGACAAATCCCGCTCTTGGGTGGAACGAGAGATAATTTCAGACTTTTACTGACCATAAACCTACTCCTGTTCCCTCTTTGCCTTCATCCCGGAGCCACGGGCTTCGCTTTCACACTACCCGTGGCCCCAGTAGGCTTCGACCCCGCTGGGCCCCTACGAAACACAAATTGTTGTCAAATTTAAATTTTTTCATACACGGGTAATAATAGTTCTTATTTCAATGCAGATACGAATCTTGCGGCCCGGTGATATACCTACCGACTCCTCCCTCGATAAAGCGTCATCACAGACGCAAGAAAAGGTCAGATCTGCCAGTAAAACTAAAACAGTACATAAAACCTTTACATTTTTTAATGATATTTTTTCTCTCTGGATTAGGTCAATTGAATTAAAAATCTTTTGGGGTGTCTGAGAGTTTGCGCATTCAATGTTACACGTTGTATAAATTTTATTAATATTGTAAAGCTGAAGGGTTTATTTGGACGCGCTATTCTCAGGATCTTCTGGTTTGAATAGATAAATTGTTATAGTGGTGAATAGCCCATTTATTTTATTCAGGAACTGGACACCACACTATAACCCTTAGGAGCGAACCAATGACGCGGATGTCGTCCCCATATAACATGTCTTAAACTGGATGAAAAGAGAGGAAGTATTAAACTTTTGAGTGACTTAATAAAACCCACCCGAGTTTCTGCAGTTGCTCTTTACATTCTAGACCCACTAAGACCCTTTCGAATAATCCCGAAGTCTTGCGCAAGATAGACAATGACCTGATGAGAACCGCAGGAGATTGCTGGATGCAATAATCAAGAACAAATGTACAGAATCAAAATATTTCCGTCCGAACCTGACATTCAAACCAAACCATCTATCTCCGGTAGTTATAACTGCCAGCTAAACGTTTCTAAACGAGGTGACCGCAATTTGAAGCCGGCGAAATGAGAAAGCGACCTCGAATGCATGTCTATGTTGCTAGCTGCATAACGGTACACTCTGGTGTGGCCAGGGCTGCTTCAACACTTGGCTTCTGATCCGGGAGTAGGAGAAGGGAAATATGTCAGGAGTTATTGAGCCTGTGGGTCCTCGCAGAGTTCAAGGTACAGGAATTAGAATTGTTATAAGCAGGGCAATCCATTTTTCTCGTACATACGTGTGATTTTGAGCTAGTCCTTTGAAAGGGAGTCCAGTTCCACATGCTCTTCAATACACGAATAATGTCAGGCCCTAACAGAATACCAGCGCTGCGTTATTTATTGTTTTAAATATCGCAGCATACGCTGAGTTAGGCGCCTTTTTATCACCGCACAGATTTTAATTGCCTTTTTCTATACATCTGTATTTTTAACTTATACGATTGTGTGAGGTATGAATAAACAGGTATCTATCTGGAAAAATGGTATCTATCTGGAAAAATGGTATCTATCTGGAAAAATGGTATCTATCTGGAAAAATGGTAACTATCTGGAAAAATAGTATCTATCTGGAAAAATGGTATCTATCTGGAAAAATCTAGAAGCTTCTGAAACAGTCCATCTATATGGAGTTTTATTCAAACGCATTGTAATTGCTCATCACAATCACAGGATTGCATGTATCCTGTGAATGTGATGATTGCTTTAATCTTTCCTATCTGCATAAAGCCATAGTCACACTTCAATATTCTAAGATGTACACAACAGAAACGGTCAAGTCGAGACATTTTCCTAATGCTCTGAAACAAACGAGTTGATCTTTTTGACAAAAAAGTCATAGTTTTAGAGTTTCAACTGTATAATTCTTCAACAATAATTTTTGTTCTAAAAGGTGGATTGAAAAATCAGTGAAAAACGACCGCTGGATGAACCAGGCAGTTCTGGTTATTATTAAACATTTTCTTGGAATACAAACAAAGGATGGACTCTAATTTTTTTACCATCTAGCCTTACTATTTATCTAAATAAATTGTCTTTATCAATAATATGTTCGATAGCTTTTTTCTAACCGTCTCTATTAGGGTGCGTATTTACAGACGTGAAGCTGAGCGGAGCGGAGAGGAGCCAACGCGGACCGACAATTGGCCAATCACAATACTCGAAATCTCCACTCCGCATCAGTGGAAACAGTCTTAGTGCAGCCGAGTTGAGCTGAGCGGACTTTCAAATAAAACATATAATCATGCGTCCCCGAGGCGGACCGACGTGAGTCGAGCAGGATGTGATGCTGTGCAGAGGGTAGCTTAGTTCCACTCTATCCAGCTCCACTTCAGTAGAAACGCTCCCTTATGGTCAATATACTTCGTCCCAGCGTAAGTACAGTTCAGCCGGATTTTTTAATTAAAATATAATAACATGCATATCAGTCTTATAATTTCCACACTGCTGGGACTCTGGCCTCCTCTCTAGAAGAGGGAAAGGGACATAATCCACCATGCGGACCCAGTGCGGATTGGAGGATGTCACATAAATATCTTAATTTTTTTTTGTTCTAATATTTACCGGTTTCCTCACAATGTTTTCCTTCACCGTTTTGAGCGCAGTTGTGATAAAATAAATTTTATTAAAAAAGTGCCACACTAGTTTTGAACTTGCGGCCTACCACTCATCTCAAAAGTCGGGAACATTACTGCTCCAATATGTGATATAAAAAATAATAAATAGGTACAATTCAAATCCGGGTTGCACTTACCAGTGACAGCCCTACGATTGTGTTTTATGATATTATGTAGGTACGTATGTAGTTACACTGCAGGCGCATTTCTCCTCGCGAGGTCATCAGTTATTAGTCGCCGGCGCTGTCACTGATCGGGCACAGTTTTATGTATATACCAGGAACCCCTATCTATACCAATACAGTGCTTAACATGGCTCACCTTTCTTCATACGCATGCACTGCCTAGTTACACTGCAGGCGCATTTCTCCTCGCGAGGTCATCAGTTATTAGTCGCCGGCGCTGTCACTGATCGGGCACAGTTTTATGTACATACCAGGAACCCCTATCTATACCAATACAGTGCTTAACATGGCTCACCTTTCTTCATGCGCATGCACTGCCTTTCATCTGCTGACGGCATGTCCTGTTTCGCTGTCACATGTATTCCTGAGGATCTGAAAACTCAGTTAAATTATTATTCATTTATTTCAAGTCCAAAAACTCATTTTATAGGTACTCGCATCATAAACTTGAAGACAAATTAAATTACATCACTGCTTACCATCAGGTGGGATCGCAGTCAAGCACTGGTTTATAGCGAATAAAAAAAAAAAATAACTTAAAATATTTTATTTTTTTTATTAAATTAAATTGCATTTTTTTTTTTTTGTTAGTTAAATTGCATTTGATTATAATTAAAACAAGCATTAGCCAGTCAAATATTAAAAAGAAATTGCATAAAATATAAAAAAAAGAATGACATAAAATTAAAATTCAACTTTTCATTTATTGATTGAATTTATTGTCCACCGACACGCTTAAAACCAGTTGAACTAAAGCTTAGGATTTACCACTATTCATGCAATACAAGCAAGATTATCTAAATATTCGCGTTTCTCGAAACTAGTCGTACCTAACGTTAGCTAATTTGCAATGAATTTGACACCCAACAACTTTTTTTTAAGGCGGGAAATGACTTCTTTCTCTGAAATACACCTGTGTCTTTTAGTTCGGTACCCTTTACGTGCTTGGACCACGGTATTTCTTTAAAAAATTCCGGTAGTCCTCTCGAGCAGCGGCCCTACGCGCCGTCGACAACTCGGGGTCGGTCCTTACCGGACGCCCGGACAGCGAGCTTCCATTACTCGTTGTCCACAAGCCTGTGCCTACGATGGCCGCGGATTGCCCTGCGTCTCCTGACAGAGTCCAGTTTAGGACTTTTAAAAGTTATCGTTTTTTTTTTAAATTGTTTGGAAACCTTAATTCGACCAAAAATTACTTCATCACTTCAGCCGATAGCTGCTGGACATAGGTCTCCCCCAAATGTCGCCACAATGAACGGTCCTGTGCGTCTCGCATCCATCGGTCACCGGTCATCGGTCCACCTTGTAGGGGGCCTTCTAACACTGCGTCTTCCGTAACCTTTCGGCCCCAACGGCCATCTGTTCTGCGAGCAATGTGTCCTGTCCATTTGTTTATGAGCGCGTGTTGCCAGTGATGACTTAATATGGTTCCGAAACGTAGTCACTCACAATGGGCCTCATCAGAAGGCTTAAAGTTACCCAAAGGGCAATGGAAAGGGCTGTGCTCAGAGTTTCCTGGCGTGATCGAATCAGAAATGAAGATATCCGCAGGAGAACCAAGGTTGACATAGCACGAAGAATCGTCAAATTTAAAAACTGCTTATTTTATATTAGAGTCCCGGGACTTTTTGGTCGAGACTCGAGACGATACAAGATTGTCGAAATTTTTACTGACAAAAATGGAACAAGCAATAAAAATATCCAAGCATTTTCTTCTAGAAAATGCTTGGATATTTTTATTGCTGACCTGAGATTAAATTATGGAAAAAACCCACTTACAAAAATAACCTCTAATTAATCTTTCGAAATTCGGTAGTAATAAACGTGATGTTACTGAAACAAAAACCGATAAATTCTACCACATCCATACTAATCTTACCATGTTTACTAGAAAACTAAAATATATTCAATAATCAGTTAAACGGAACAAACGGTTGAATAAATCATAGATATTACAATAATACAATGATTATTGTAATATTATCTAGTGACAAATTACAGTTAAGTTATGAAAATGTCTGCCGTAATGCGATGGCATTGGGCCGTGGCGAGGAAAGTGTGGTGCTGAGGAAAAGTTGTGAAAAGTTTGAATACTTCCCGCGCTAGCATTCTCACGAGTGAGCGTATGAACACACACAAAGATGTGGGATAGTCGGATGCTATGAAATTAATTTTGTAGAATACACACTATACTCATTTTTTACGGTTCTATACCTCAAAAAGAAAAACGGAACCCTTATAGGATCACTTTGTTTTCTGTCCGTCTGTCTGTTAAGATCCTTTATCTCGGGAACGCGTGGAGGTATCGAGTTGAAATTAAAACCATATACTCAAGTCCTGCGGTCCCTTGAAGTTGTGAAAAAATTAAACTTAAAAGTTACCGAAAAAAAAAAATACGGCCGTAGGCAAACGTTTATTTCGACACTCAAGGTAATTAAAATTTATAGATTCTTCCCGTTGACCTGGAATCCTGAAATTTGGCATGAAGGTTTGTACAGAACCCTCGGTAAAAAAGTATAGTTTGTATGCACGGGGTAATCTCTCAAACTACTGAACCTATCCTGAATATTCTTTTACCATTAGAGTGCTACTTTATCACTGAGAGACATTTTTTTTAAGGTGGGAAATCATCTAATGACTTCTCCAGCTCTGCGCTGGATGACCCCGACTGGGTCGAGGTCCCAGTGGCTAGGGCGTGAGGATGTCTGTTCCCTCACGCGTGAGGGCGTCTTCTTCGCTAGCATTACAGCTTCGTAGAAGGAGGCGGCCGACCATTCCCGCTCGCTCCGACCCATAGCCTCAACAAATGCCCGGCACGAGAGATCGCCGCCGCCAATCGTCTTCTCGAAGACGCAGCGGTGCTCCGCCCAAGCGGGGTACGCCTCCACCATATGCTGCACCGTATCTTCCAAGCGGTTTAAACAATGATGACTGGGTAGTTTTTCCGCCTGAATCAGGTGCAGGAACCTCACAAACTTACTATGTCCGCTGACGACCAGGTCAATCCCAAGCCTTTTAGTCCTCAACATAGTCCTCTATAGTGTATTTTTTTTTTCTCATTTTATTATTATTTGTTTAATGGACATTACTAAGAATCTACCACGCAGAGGCTCTGGGTGGAGCGAGAGAGCATGTCAGACTTGTTTGTAGTTGCTCTTTACGTTCCAGCGAATTGGTGACTCTTTTGATCAGTTCCGCAAAATGTTATGAAGCTAGCATCACTATCGCTCGCTGGCACTACAACACAAACCCAGCCATATTAACATCAGTAAATCTTTAATAATTCCACACTATTCTCACAACCTTATCCCCGAGTGTTAAAGCTCAAAATCGCTTGTTTTAAAATAACGGTACTACTTTGAATGATGATCAGTTATCACGCTAGAATGACGTGACTTACTGTTCCGATTTTATATGGGTTTATAGTTTATTTAACGGTTAAATGAATAGTTTAGTTAATTTCTGTAATCGGTTGACGGTTGACTGAGTATTTGTGACATTTCCATGTTGGCGAATGATGACTACATTGTTGATAATAGTTGGTAGTGAGTCCGTTATATTGGTCAGTAGTACCAACATAATCGTTGCAATTTTTTTTGTTAATGTTTTTTGCTTGGATACTTAGTCTTTTAAGCCATGTCTTCGAATGAAATTGTCATTTAAGTTTACTATTAGAATATGAATGTACTCGTACACATATTCTAATGTTTTTGTAGTATTTCGCAGCAAATGTATCAAGGCAACCTTCTTGGCAAACTTCGCTGAGGTATTTAACACTACTACATAATTCTTATTTACCGAAATCAATTACCTGTTAACTGATTCAATTATTCAACATATTATTGTAGTTGCGCAGATACTTTTAGATACAAAACTACATCAATTTTACATCACAATATCTCCTAAGAATCAATTTCCGAATAATTAAAAAAGACATTGTACTACACTCAAAAAAATCCCACCAAAAACTCTAATCTTTGACATAAGCTGAGATAGAAGCCTCTTTGGCCTCACACAGGTTTCTTGTATTTTTTCTTTTCAATGTATTTTTTATTTTAAGTTATTTATGTTTTTTTATTTTATTTTTGTTGTTTGTTCTGTGCAAGTCACAAATAAGAGCTTTTTTCCTTCTTTCTTTCTTTCTTTCTTTGTGACCGGTTTTTACCCGACTGTTCCAATAGGAGAGATATATTTTTATCGAGTGTATGTAGGTAAGTTTATTTCTTTGGCAAGCCCTAGAGCCGAAACGGCTTTTTGCATATTTGCTTGAGATTTGTTATATTCGTCTTAGTTCTGAGAGTGACAATGGTACCAACATAAAAAAATATAAATTTAAAAAAATATATATTCCATGACTTTTACACAGCGCCATCTAGTCTCAAACTAAGCAGAGCTTATGGTATGAGTACTAGATAACTGATAAACATACTTACATAATTTCTAAATACATACATACTATAGATAAATTACACCCAGACACAGGACAAATGATCGTGCTCATCACACAAACATTTGTTATGGGTGGGAAACGACCTCCGGCATAGCAGTCAGGGCCAATGACCACTAGACCAATAGGCCATATTAGCAATTGATGGCATCAAATCCATGACTGAACTAAAATAATGCCAACTGCATAAAGCTTAAAGTTACTTGCTTCAAACTTTTTAGTTACTCTTGTGGTCGGGTTTTTTTACATTGTTTTTATAATTCTCACCATTAAAAAAATTTGACAGTGTAAAAAAAACCCAACCACTACGAATTATAGCGAAATTCGTGGTTATTATAATAGCCACACAGGTCGCACTTCGAGGTTAAGCTACAGTTGCCAAAGTCAGTTCGTAGATTGGTGACCATACCGAGTTTCCTCTGTGCTTTGGAAAGCACGTTAAGGCGTATAGTCCCGTGAAAATCTGGCCGGAATTAAATTTGTGCATTTAATTTCGGCCAGCTGCGTCCGTATAGAGCCCCACTGACCTTTAAATCCATTTTCTTTGCGAAATATTGATTGATTTACTTATGGCATGTGTACATTTTGAAGAACAAGTGTTCTTCTAGCAATTTTTTTGTGTAAACATATTTCTAAAGACCAAAGTTATTTGAAAGGAGCGGGGAAAACCAACGAAAAATATCATTTTGTTTTTTTTTTTTGCAAAAGTAATTGAGTAATTAGTCTTACGAAAAAACCATATTTTGGTAATGTACTTGTACAAAGTACATGAATCTATAAGAAACATATATTTTTTTCAAACGTATTAACTTGGCCGTTACTGAGGAGTAGGCTTAAGAAAGTCGCTGTTTTATAGCACTGCTCGGGAGTTAGGGCCTTAAGTCGTTGATCTCGGTTGTAATTAATCTTTGACAGTCATTAAGTATACGTGGCAGTCAAACGCTAGAAAAATCTGACACCAGTCTTACCACGAGGTTTTATCACCTGGGTTGTGGAAGTCAGATAGGCAGTCGTTATATATACTACCGGAAATCATGATGATTTCAACCGAAAGACTTGCATTGTTGGACATATACCTACTCCAAGTGTCGCCACAACCGCCGGGACCTGTGCGTCTTACATCCATCGGATTCCCGCTATCCTCACCTATATCGGTTCACCTTGTGCGAGGCCTATTGACGCTGCATCTTCCAGTACACGGTCGCCACGTTGAAACCTTTTGGCCCTATCGACCGTCTCTTCTGCGAGCAATGTGCCCTGCCCACTGCTACCTAAATTTGGCGATACTTCAGGATAATACCGGTAGCCTTTCAACTGCATTCGGTTAGATTGAAAGCCGACCCCATCATAGTAGGGAACAGACTAGGCAGATTGACTGGTTTAGAAGACAATAACAAAACTGAGATACATCAATGTTAGAGTTTACAAAAATAATCAAAGAGACGTAACCCATGACCTATTTGTGGACATGCCCATCGTGCCTATAATTTTAGATCCGCGCTTGAATGGACCAGCGGATTGCATCACCACAGGATGAAAACGAATCAGATACAATCAATTAAAAACCAAACAAAACACGGACCAAAACAAAAACAAAACGGCATAACTACCAATGTGTTGTTTGTTCCCTTACAAGATTTGCAAAAGACGTCAATTGATAGATACTAAGACCTTGAAATTTTTCAGACAATATGGTTATAGTTTTAATAGAGGAAAACCACAAGCCTACACCTTTTTATGTTTTGGGATGTACCAAAGATCAAATTATTAAGGAAATTATAACATAATTAAGTACATTTTGAATGTCGAACATTTTTTTAAAAAGAACATCGTAAGCGACAGCTTATGGTATGAGTACTAGACAACTGATAAACATACTTACATATTTCTAAATACATACATACAATAGATAAATTACACCCAGACACAGGACAAATGATCGTGCTCATCACAAAAACATTTGTTCTGGGTGGGAATCGAACCCACGATCTCCGGCATATCAGATAGCAGTCAGGGCCTCTGACCACTAGACCAACAGGCCATATTAGCAATTGATGGCGTCAAATCTATAACTGAACTAAAATAATGCCAACTGCATCATACTGCTTATAGTTACTTGCTTCAAACTTGAGGAAAACCACAAGCCTACACCTTTTTATGTTTTGGGATGTACCAAAGATCAAATTATTAAGGAAATTATAACATAATTATGTACATTTTGAATGTCGACCATTTTTTTTAAAAAGAACATCGTAAGCGACAGTTTCCGTTTTTAACAGGAAGAAGATATACATATTTTGTTTAATAATTAAAAAATATTTTGTAATATTTTTCTGAAACAAATATGACTTGTTATTCATACAACCACTGATATATTAGAATAGTTCATAATATATTAACATATTGTCATAAATACCTTTTATTTACTTTTTTTTTTAAATTACTTAATTAATAATGTTTTCGACGATTCCAACTTAAAAATTAATCTTTATAAGTAAACTTTAGTTTATAAACCTACCTTATCTAAATAGGTACATATGAAAATTAACTATGTAGGTACATAAGTTTATACAAATATTTCTTGAGAATTTTCAAAATGTAGATCGGTGTTTTAATTCAAGGATTATATAAAAGTTGTAAATACAACATGTGACAAAATAAATACATATCGTTCAGAATAAGTTAGTGAATCGATTTCAGCTATTTTTAAAATATGTGTTTTTTTATCCTCTATGTTATATTATTGATATATCACCCATCTAAGCCATATTCTTGAATTGAGAATTTGGATGATTTTAACCCTACTTTAATACCAAAATTAGACAGATTTTTAGGCTAAAGAGGAAATTCTCTTCAGTCAATACTCAGCTTCAAATCCTAATACAGAAATCGGAGGTTAATCTTTTATAATAACGTCCTTAACCTTGTCCATTTAAGCAGTCATACCCTCTGTTTTTATGTGGCACTAACAAATATGGCGGCCACTGTCATTTTGCGGCAATAGGTCAAAGAAAGTGTCATTCATAGTTACACACCGTGACACGTAATAGTAATAAATTGAATCATTTATGTGTTGTCACGTTTTTATTAGACAAGGTGAGCTGAACCAAAGATTTTGTAAATTGAAAGTTATTTTACCTGTTCCTGTACAACATGTAACATATATTTAGGTTTTTTGGAGGGAATTCTTCGAGTGAAGTTCAGTGCCAGTTTTAATTAATTAATTTATTTAAACTTCATGTACAGTACTGATACATAGGCGGTCTTAATGCAACAAGGCATTCTCTACCAGTCAGCCTTTGGGTTAAAAAGACAATACTGTGGTAGTTTTGCACAATAAATATGTAACAAATACTTCAAACAGAAAAAATAAAATAAAAAATAAAGTATATATATTAATAAAATACATATGTATGCAAATAAATAAATTAGTAACAATTTATATTATATTAATTTATATTATATATTTTTTTTATTATTTATCAATTTATTATTAATTTGTAAATTGATTCTTATTGGATATTGTGATGTAAAATTGGTGTAGTTTTGTATCTCAAGTGTCTGCGCAACTGAACAATGTGTGGAATCATTGAAACAAGCGCAATTTCGGTAAAATTAAGCTGAGAATTTTATTGTAGATTCGACTACCCTACCTACCCTATATAAAAATGTACTCTATGTAGACTAGCTCAACGAAGTTTCCCGAGATCCTTCTCGACTCCTCTTATTCCTTGACTTGATTGATACATCTGCTGTCAAATACCACAAAAACATTATAATGTGTACATCCATATTCTAATGGTAAACAAATTAACTATTCATATGAAGACACGGATTAAAAGACTTAGAATCCAAGCCAGAAGCAACATAAGTTAGGTATACCATATTTGAAATGAAATAGGTACAGAAGCAATGTTTTATGTATGAAAAGAGTTTATAATTATTTTTATACTTGGTTAATAAGGTGTAGGTATTATTATTAATATAATATAATGGAAAATAATCTATTTCTCCTTCATACTTCTACAAACGTCTCAATCTTTGGTTTTTATTATCTTTCAATTCTCTCCTTCTGTTTATGTAATTATCGTCTTTCCATCGATATATTGATCTTCCTCTTTTTCGGGCCATACCGTGATTTTACTCTACATGTTACACAGATAATAATTCTTCAAATAGTGGTGTCTATTTAGATACTTGAGCTGTTCTTTGAATTCTGTAAAAAAAAATTTGCTTTATGAAGTTCTTTCTACCATTGATATACTTATGTATATATGTACCATTGGTAGGTATATTTATAAGTAGTATTTTAGGCTTCAGTTGACTAGTATATTCTTAAATATAGACTTTAATGAAAATAGAATCCCAGTGGTAGATCTAATGACTGTGAATGATGATCAAGATGACCATCATATCATTGTATGTATTCTCTTCAGCCGCTAGAAATATCTTTGCTTAAAATAAATTGGCGAAAACCTCACAAGAACAATACTACCACCATGACAACGTCAACTGTCATTATTATTCAAAAATCGTTCTAAAAAAAGTTTCAAAAAATACAAGATGGCGTCAAAGAAAGTGTCACAGTGAGCACACGTAATGCTAGTAACTGACCTGGTTGCGGTCACCTTTCGCGCCGTACTTTCACCGGCTGTCTGACATACATACACAAACTCTTTGTTGTTGTGCATATTTTGACCATGAACTGATAACTATTGGACGGCTGTGATTGGTCGATTAGATTGTGTTCTGATTAATGAAGCGGGATTTGATTTTGAATTTGGAATGTTATTAGAGAGTTTTGTGTTATGATTTTAATGGGCAAAGGAAGTAATATGTAAAACCAGTAAGTGCTTGGTTTTTTTTAATGATATAAATATAAACTAATACTTGACTGCGATCCCACATGATGGTAAGCAGTAAAGCAATCGTTGGTGGTGAAGGGTACTAGTTTATTAAGAGTCTATTCACCCTAGCCTTGAAGGCACCTAAATTATAATTCTAATTTAAACCATAATGTTACTATTTTTATTCTGAAGGAATGTTTTCATGATGATGATTGTTTATGGCGCATATGATGTACTCCTAAGAAGAAAATAATTATAATTAGAAAATTCAAATGCAGAAGTAAAAACGGTCTGAAAATTAAATTTCATTTAATATTAAGTAATAAATTGTGTTATTAGCTTGCAAATCAAAACTTTAACTTTGTATTGTTTATATCTCTTAATTGTATCATTTTGATTTATAGTTTTTTTTTTTTTATTTTTGGTGTGAGAAAAAGTAAGCAATCATAACTTATATCTATTCATAAATTTGATAAGAAACAATTGGCTTTGATTCAGAAATAGCTAAAACTTTCTCCATAGAAAGTTCAAATGCATTTCTGGAAAACTCTAAGCAGGTCAAAAGCGTATACAAAGCTTATCATCGTGTTACAAGAAACTATTGTTGGTAATGAGCACTGTTGGTAATGAAACTGATGAAAAAACAACAAATAATAATAATTTTGATTAATGAGAAGCTTACAATATACACTAATATTGTTAAAAGAACGAGAATATCATCCATCTGTCTATCAAAATCTTTTTCAAACACTGGCTGACTTTAAAAAAAACTGCACTCAAAGTTTCAAATAGCGAACAAACACGAAAAAAAAACATTTGAAGACCTGATGTGGGAACAAATGAACGGATGTCCCAGTTCCAAGTCCCGTTAGCGGGAGAAAGTGGCGGTCGCGATGCATCGCCTATGCAAATTATGCAATTACACGGGGTCTGTAAACGCATTGACTGTGCGACGGATGTGCAGATTAAAAACTCGTGATATTAGTGACATAGATTTTTTGACAGTGACAGGTGAGGCTGTATGGGTGAATGTCCTTTGCGTGGTTTGGGTTTTTTTTAGTTTTGTGGCTTTTCGTCGAAGTGTTTATCGATAGATGAAAGTTCTAATGGATAATTTTAATAGATAGAATCGTTTACATTGACCACACATCCATTGGTTACATATCAATTATTAAAAAAGTCTTTAAACAACGTGCGATTATTATGTCACAGGATAAAAAGCCTGAACTCAACAGGTGAAATAATCATCATGTTGTCGACAAAATGAATTTACAGTTATTTTTATTTAGTAGGTAACTATTACATTAAACCGTTACCTACATAACATGCGAATGTATTTCTGTGCAAGCGTCACGCAATATTTTAACTCAAACAATTATCATAATTTGCTTTTACCAACCTCAAGCAAATTACATGCAATTTCCTTATTTTTTTCAATAGCTAAATAAAAGCATTTCGGTTACAAATTAATTAAATAAAAACGAAGTGTAAGTTAATGGCAACTTATAGAAAACAGCTCTTGTAAAAATTACATCATTTCTCCGCGCGGTATACAGTTATGCGACTCTGATTCCAAGAACCAGAACACAGCTTTCGAACGTCTAACAAGAATGATCTAACGTGACAAAGCGAAAAAATGATGCCACCCGCCATATTGGTGTAATGGCGGCCACAAAAAAACTAACGGAATAAAATACCTAACAGCCGAGTGGAGAAAGGCTTTCGATTGTCCCACATATCAGCGCACGCGAATCGTCGGCGCGACACCGAAAAGTCACATCACTAGAAGCAAAACAACCGAAACAAAACCCAACCTTATTTCAAACGTGTAACCATCACAATCATCTGGCGGGAAGTTTGACGTTTGGTGCAGTTCGAAATTCAAACGTCAATCGTGTCATTTACGCGCAATACATACTGTATAACTATCCTGCTCAAACCTTTACAAATCATATGTCTATCTCGCTTGCTACTCGACATTGAAAAAGAAAGCACTAGATTTTTTGCCGGCCACCATTTTACTTGAGAGTATGCCGAAGAAAGCAAGCTAAAATGCATGTGTGTAATATTAGAAACGTTGGTTTTATACCTCGGTTGCATCGCATTAGAGTTGGTTGCATAAGAAAATTGCATTTCCCCTGCGTTCGTTCGACGTCATGTCGATAGTTTTCTCCCTTGATTAATTGTTAATTAATCGTCAATTGAAAGCAGAGTGACGGTTATCTGATCTGCGACGATATTGATTTGCAATTTTCCATATAAGTAAATGTACAGGTACAGATTTGCTGTTTGCAATTGAAATTAGAAAATGTGTTGGTATTTAAAGAAATTATTTCTGATTTTGGAAGATTTGACATATGAATCTGAATTTTGATCGTTAATTAACTTTCTAAAAGGTTTTCTCGTTATTCAGAGCTTAGAAAAACTTGTGCATATAATTAAAATGTAGACGTTTAAGGTAAGCAGAAAGTTTGTTCGCTAGAGATTAAGTAGGTATTATTTAGGCAGATTTAAAATTCATCATTTTGAAATCGGTAAATATTCTACTTAGTTTTGATGTTAAGAATAAAACCAGACAAGACTCGAGATTTTTTATTATTATTAAACAATAACCATTTTTCTTCCTTCTTTTTAGGAACAATATCCTTCGCCGCCTTACATCCAGCACCTGGGGAGCATCACCACAAGTTCTTCGTACTTCAGGCCTGTGCCTTTCTTTTTCGGCAGGAGAGTTTGCATGCCCAGTGTGGCATCGTTCCGCTCACGCTAAAGAAGTGGACATAGCGCTGAACGATACCTGTCGCATCGTAACGGGTTGCTTGAAACCTACCCCTCTTGCAATGTTGTACCCTCTAGCAGGTATAGCTCCTCCAGAAGTTCGCCGCGAGATAGCCAGCCGCATCGAGAAGAGTAAACAGGAACGGGACGGCCGTCACCCCCTGCATAAACATCAACTTATACCTGTACGTCTAAAGAGTCGTAAAAGCTTTATGCGATTTACGACCTCTTCAAAAGACAGTGCAGAGGACGAGAGATGCGCGCTGTGGAAGCAGAAGCACCCAACTCCTACACATTTCATCACCCCGTCAGAACATCTCCCCCCTGGACGCGAATTGCAGTGGCCAATCTGGAAATCTCTTAACCGACTACGCACTCAGGTTGGCCGCTGTAAAAATAATTTGGCCAAATGGGGCTTCCTCGACCCAGCTCTAACACAGTGCCAGTGTGGAGCCGCTGCACAGGACATGCGTCATTTGCTATGCTGTCCATCCTGCACAACTACCTGCAGTTTTCAGGATCTATACGAGGCCAATAACAGAGCCGTAGAGGTTGCCAAATACTGGTCAGATAAAATTTAGTTAGAGTACATCGACACGAAAAGAAGAAGAAGATTATTATTAAATACGAAATAAAACTGGGCAGGCCACATCTGCCGCATCTCGCAACAAAATTAGGCAAAGGCAACCACTGATTGGAACCTGAACAGCAGGAGCTGGCGATGCCAGGTAGGTTCCTAAAGGATTGTCCAGAAGTGGCTAAGGAAAAGAAGAGTGGAAGAATGGAAAGGCAGCTTTTGACCTGCAGTGGCACTCAACAGACTCGTAATAAAGTAAAAAAATACCAAATATTAGAAGTTGGTAGCGTAGATACCTACTATTGAGCCTACTATGCAGTCACAATTGTGGTGAATGGTCATGCATTACCACTTCCGAAAAAAACAACATAATTTTCCTCATACCCCCTCCGAAACGACTGACCCATACAACACGCAAAGCATCAATAAGGAAAAGAAAGAAACAAAAAAAACCGTAACTTGAACTTGACCGCTGACGCACAACCCTATCACCGCCACGGCTTCAAAACACGGACTTTCTTTACGTAAGTGTGACACGGCCCCGAAACTCGCTCTAGATACGTACAAGATGGCGACTGTGCTTGTGAATTGACAAGCAATTATTTTATAGGAGGTAACGATGATGTCGCCCGATATTTCATGGGCTAAATAAACATGGAAATGTTAATTCAGTCCATGATTCGATTTCCTCGACAAAGAAACTTGAAAAAGACATTCTAAATTCAAATGGCTTGACAAACATTTTTAATAAGGGAATTCTTATTTTCCCTCAATATATTGATCAGTCAAAGAAGTATGACAAAGGCGTATTTTGCACACACAAATTTAAAAAAAAATAGGAACAAAATTTTACTAAGTGTCGAATATGGCGAGATGACGTCACGCGCGAACGCCAGCGTTCGCTTTGGTTTATGAAGGTTAACCCTTCAAATTATATTAGGTATATATTTAACTAAAAAAGAATTTTAAAATTTACAAATTTCTAGCGTAAATACCACGGTATTTGCATTATCTTTCGATTGGAGCCAAGCGATTTTTGGTTGAAAAGAAGAACTCAAAACTATTATTTTCAAACCATTTACAAAATGAATATCATATCATTCGAGCTAAAAATAAATGAAAATAAAATTATTGAGCCGAGGTGGGACATACAATTGTCAACAGAGTTGAAAAAAAAAACTGCTCGAATCTATGACACAACAGGTTGGAAGAAACACCAAATTACGTTGATATAAAATGGCGAGATCTTTCTAGAACAACGTTACGGCCAATTTTTCATAATAAGAATATTACAGTAGAAATAATTTGTTTTTTGAGGTACATATATTATTATTAAAAAATGTCTGAAGAATAATATCAAACAGAATCTACATGAAAATAAAAGATGGCGGAAAAATCTAAGTGTTTTGTGAATGGAAATCGTTGCCGGCATTAAAGTAAAAATAAGAAAGAAAGAACTCAATTTAAAAAGAAATATACAAAATTTCAAAAAGAACTTTTCCCTGAAGTGTGATAAGCATAGTTATGCTTTTCACATACCAAATGATTGAGTTATGAATCTTTGAAACAAGGCACTATTATTCAAGCTCACATATAGTTTTGTGTAGGTATGAGTCACAAACTATCCATAAAGAAGAGAAAGGGCGAGACTTATATGAAGTTGTAACTATGAAGTCAGTAGTAATAGGAAAAAATAAAGAATATACAAATATTTGGAGTGGTAACGAAAATTTTAGTCAACTCAGGAAAAAAAATCTTCAACTTTGTTATTGAATTTAAAAAATCAATTTTTTAATTTTAGTTATTAGTCATCAGGTTGAAAAAAGAAGAATATAAATCTATTAAAATTTATATTAAGAAGAAGTAAAATAATTTAAACCACTTACTAATCGCAAAAGCTGTCGACAGAATTGAATAGAAAATAGAGAAGGAAGTCTTTGCTGTCCCACACAGCAAAGACCTCCAAATAGTTTTCTATCTATCTATCTATCTAGATGATTGAAAACATTTATGAAATTTTTAGGAGTTACTGTATAGGTAGAGAAGGACGGAGAGGAAGAAGGAGACCAAAGAAAATATATACGGATTTAATGAAGAGTTATATGAAAGAAATGAGAGTCGGTGATAGCGTGACGCGATAGAATAGAATGGAAGAAAAAAAACATGTCGCACCGATCCCAAGTAACACAGCACGTGGCCAGGAAGATGTCGAGTATCGCCACCGTTGTCACTTATTATAATAATAATAATATGACATTTATTTCAGACAAAAGTCCATATATATTGTTAGTAACACAAGAAATTTTATAAAGCTATTCTTAGTACCTACATACAAAGACAATCACAAAGCTGCACCGCACAGTAGCACCAGTTTATGCCAGGCCCTGGACGCGACCACCCTCAGTGTGTAATCGCATCCAGTGCCGCCATATCGGCGAGTCCCAGCGACCCACGAACACGCTCAGAAGGCTGTTCGAGCTGGCCCGCATGCGAACCCGAATCCCCCCACCCGGATCACCCGGATTCTGTGTCCGAATCGCCCAGTACCATTATATCTTGACTTTGTCCCAAATCACAGACCAGACACAAACAGTACACCTACATCTACAGTATGTTGTATTAGTCATGATAGAAAATGCGTAGTATACTAGCTTTTGCCCGCGGCTTCGTCCGCTTACATAAAATATTGGCTATGTCACTTGCTATCGATGAAAAGATTTTAGCTATCAGATCAATACTTCCAGAGATTACCTCCTACAAACGAAAAAAACAAAAAACAAACTTTACCTCTTTATTATATTAGTGTAGACAACGTTCTTTTTATCTTTCTTTATTTTTTTTCAGTCAAAATATGTTGAACTGAACTTAGCGTTCTGAACGATAGTGCATACTCGAAAAAATACGCAATACGCCGTAGGTATACTGATGTTATAAAGAGGAAATATATTTTTGTAAATTTATTTGTAATGAATAAATTCAAACATTATGAGACCGATTTTACAAATTCTTTCACCAGCAGAATGCTACTTTATTATTGTGCGACATAGGGATGTGCAAAGCCGTTCACAGAAGCTAGTTCGAAGTTCGAAGCGGGCAAAATATTTTGGCCGTACTTTTTTTTAAGGTGAGAAATCTTACAATAACTTCTCCCGCTCAGTGTAAGGCTCTTACTGACTAAAACCACTTGTATGTTCCTTCTATGCCTTGCGTTCCAGAACCCCAGATTTCCTTTTCGGAAGCCAACCCACGGCGGTTTTTCTGATATCTCATTGAGGCGCGCGTGGAACACTATGCGCCGTCGACGACACGGGCTCGGTCCGGATTTTGGCCGTACTTAGGTACACTACAGTTAATTTTCATAATTTCTATACTCATAGAAGGCCATTGACCACGAAACACGACAAATATCTAATAAAATATCAACGAAGCATCCACATTTTAGATTTTCTACCACAAGATCTGCTTTCACGCTTTCTTAGTTATGTAGTTTTAATTATAACAATAATTCTACAAGTATTTTATAACCAATAACTTTAATCATAGCACGCTGTAATGAACTTTCAAGTTTCGAACTGTTAAGAGGCAGACTAGACCAAAAGTGCGGTTCAATACATATTATTAGCCTAGCCTACTAAAAATTTCATCGGGGTTGGTTAGAATAATGATTTTACACAGTTTAAATGAAAAAAGTAGTTTTTTTTTAACAGGAAAATTTCGACGAAAAATTCCACCACTGGGGTCCAGAATCATGTACTGGATCTATGGTATTCGTTTATGAGTCGACGTCAAAGACACCCTGTTATATTGTTGATTGTTGTTGGTTGTTGGGTTGTTATTGTTGGTTGTTGTTGATTGTTGTTGGTTGTTGGTTTGTTATTGTTTTTGTTGTTGTTGTTATATAAAAGAAGTTAGATTTCTTGATCCTTTTTTGGCCTTCAACTACGATTTAGCAACAATTTTTATTTTAAACAAGCCTATTCCCTTGTCTTCGCCTTAACCGGCGCGTGCGCTGTTCAAGAAAGTTTTCTTTACGCATGATTTCTGTACCTACATTACAAGTGGTTACTGGTTGCTGTGGTGAACGCTTTGACATATTATGGTTAGATTTAGTTACTCAACTGTTACGCTTTTTGGGTACTGTGTTAATATAGTTATTTTTCTTTTTAGTAATATTTTATTATTATTTTTATCGAATCACAAAAAAAACGTAAATCGGGTTATAACCCACAGCTCGTGGGTTAAAACCCAGCGAGGCGCATGAGTTTGTGTAATTTACTTCATCACCACTGCTCTCAAACCGATGAAGGAAAAATCGTGAGGAAACCGGCATGTCCTAGAACCAAAAATTCGAAAACATGTGATATCCACCAACCCGCACTGGGCCCGCGTGGTGGATTACGGCCCATTCCCTCTCCTACAGAAGAGGCTTGAGTCCCAGCAGTGGGAACATTATAAGGCCCTACTATGCTAAGCTATGGCTACAAAAAAAAAAACGGAAAAAACATAAAACTGTAGCGACATCTATATTACCCAAAGTCCCACATCGTGTTCTCCGCGCAATTAGAACCGTCTGAAATCAATTATTGGGCAGTTGCCTGCACCAGACACAACAACCATCTGGTCAGTGAATCCTTCTTTTTCCTGTTCTGCAAACCTCTAAAATGCTTTTTTAGCATTAGCAAATAAATATATATTAATTTAAATTCTAAAGAAAATTTAGCTTAGGTCTAATATTTGGGAGACGTTTTTGAATAATTTCCCACCTAAAAAAAGACATTGATCGTCACAATTTACTTTAATCCAAAAACATACCGATAAGTCAAAGAAATTACTCCACAAACAATCAAAAATAACCGACTTCACTACAAAAAAAAAACAAAACATTATTAATTTTGGAAGTCTGTGTTTCTGGTATTGTTTTTTTTTTGTATTTAAGTCGGTTTTTTTTTAGTTGTGATACACTTATAGCCAGAGTACCTATTTCTCATGACAATTCGAATTAAAAAATCTGAAAGCATATCCTTTTAGGGAAAAAAAAATATTTGTAAATCGGTCCATAAACGACGGAGTTATGAGGTAACAAACAAAAAAAAATGATGATAAAAAAATACAACCGAATTGAGAACCTCCTTTTTTTTCGAAGTCGGTTAAAAAAATCAACATAATTTATGCTAAACTTCAACATAATGATGCTTACATGACGCGTAGGATTGCTAACAGAGCCTCATTAGTACTAATCTTGATAGCTATCTTGAGTTGCGTAGGCGCAACACAATGTGCCCAATATTTACTGCGCGGTTATAAAGCTATGAATGCAGAAGGTACACTTGAAGAAATATAATGTAAGTTTTACAACAACGGAGACCCAGATAGTTCCAAAGGGGGCCCATAAAAAAAAAAATTGAGGTTTTTTTTCACAATATAGACTACACTATACTATGTACTGATTGTAGCATTCTGGATTAGGACGGGTTAGATTTTTATTGTGATCTTATACAGAGAATGCTAGAACGAGCGGAGCGAGCTTTGATATTAGAACATCCAATCATAAGACAGTTATTATTTATTCACTATCGGCCTCATATAAAAAAGTTTACGAATTTTTGCACACTTCGGAAGCCCTGTAGCCGGGGACCCCTTAACTACACTAATATTATAAAGAGCTAAAGTTTATTTTTTGTTTGTAGGAGGATCTCTGAAAGTACTGGACCGATTGCAAAAAAAAAATTTCACCGATTGAAAGCCGCTTTATTCCTGAGTGACATAGGCTATATTTTATGTATGCGGGCGAAGCCGCGGGCAATATCTAGTCGTTAATACAGCTGATACGGCGGTAGCTACGCCACTGTGTTACAATAAATTTGAGACAGACTGACATTCTTTCAGTTACAAAGATTGTCAAAATGTCAACATTGCTTTACTTAGCTAATCTGGTTAAGGATGGACAGGGAGGGAGGCTAAAGACAAGATGGATGGATTGTGTGAGGAATGCCAAGAAAAAAGGGAATTAGTGGAAGCGAGACCGTTGACAGGACAGAATGCAAGAAAAAATGTGTTGCGCTGATTCCAAGTAACACAGGACAAGGGCAGGAAGATTGTGACTTGATTAATTTTCGTTGAGATTGGTCCAACGTATGCATTTTGTGGGAACTCAAAATCTTCGTTGTTGTTCGAGTTCACGCGGAAGAAACGCCCGGGTGTCACCATTGTGTGGACCATCCGGATGACACGGTGGAGCACACGGTGGAGGTGTGCCCCGCTTGGGCAGAGCAACGCCGTGTCCTCGTGGGAGCGATTGGCGGCGGTGATTTCTCACTCCGGGTGTTGGTATAGGCCATGGTCCGGAGTGAGGAGGAGTGGCAGGCGGTCGCCTCCTTCTGCGAAGCAGTAATGCTAGCAAAGGAGGCGGCCAAACGCGTGAGGCAACGGTCCTCACGACCCAACCGGCGCCGGGATTCCGATCCCGATTTCCGGCCACCGTAGGCGGGGGCTTGCGGTCGGCGAGCAATGGGTAGCTCGCCGTCCGACCGTCCGTTAACCGTCCGAACCGAGCCCAAGTCGTCGACGTTGCGTAATGTTCCACGCACGCCTCAAGGAGATGTCAGCAACTGTAGGGACCCAGCAGGGTCGAAACCTACTGGGGCCAAGGCTCTGATTCTGAAAGGAAGACATGGCCCTGGTACGAAAGGCAACGAAGGAACAGGAATGGGTTTTTAGCCAGTAAAAGTTTAACACTGCCTCTCGCTTCGCCCAAGAGCGGGGGATGTCATAAGATGATTTTCCCACCAAAAAAAAAAGCTGTTGTCCGAGTGTCTTCGCTAGATTCTGTAATACTTCGGTCAAATTGCAAGGAGAGACGCTGGCAACCTCGAAAGGCTCATTGTGACCGGTAAAGTAGATGAGAAAAGGCCCCGTAGGCGCAGTCTAATACGTTGGTCCAACCAGATCCGCACCTCTACGGTATATAATGCCGTTCACACCACCAGAGACAGAAACAGATAGGAATATCATATACAAATGAAAATGATGAAGCAGGGAGGTCACGATCCTCGGCATTGAGGAATACGACGCAAAGAGGAGGAGATTGGTCAATGCAACTTCTGCAGCTTTACCACATGGTGTATCTGTCTATATACCAGTATTTTAACATGTTGATTCACTCACATTATTGCATGTATTGACGCGTATCTGCTGCTGTTATGTGTAGCTCTTTGTTATTTGCCCTGGCAACACTGGTTATAAAATACAGTTGCTTTTGGCAAAATGAGGTTTCACTTTTTTGGAAGCTGCTTGGTATTGATCATACTTTTAAAGGAAATGGTGGAAAGAAGATATTTATAATATAGAGAGTTATAATAAGCATGACTTGCAAAATAAACCAATTTCAATAGTATTCGGTATTTTCCAACCATAAACCCTTGATTGGAGCAGATGTCATTGCATTTACGTCAATTACATTAATTATATTTTAACCTTTAGCCTAGAACTCAATGAATCATAAATTACGTACAAAAAGTTTTGGAAACACATTCATTGTGCAATATGCATACAGCTAAGGACTGTAATTCCCTGCAGGAGCCAGTGTTTCTTGATGACAAGAGAAAATAGGTTACTTCCAGGTAAGCGTACTCGGCCAAACGCGAGCCTGACAATATTTTTTTTTAATTCGTATATTTACTTCAGATACCCATAAAACTTAAAAGAAAAGATAGTAGAAAAATGCGTTTTTGCATTACGCAAACTAAAACTAACTAAACTTATTTGATAGCTTTTTTAAAATTACATTAAACGCCATTTAATTTGGCCACAAGGACATATCACGGTGTCTTTGACATCGATGCACAAACGAATACCACGGATCCAGTAATGATTTTGGAACCCTGGAAAGGAAGTGGTGAAATTTAAAATGAAGATAGTTAAGCGACTTTGACAATACAAATAAATAAATGGTTCGGAATAGTTATGTTGAAAATGGTATCATCGAAGTGAACTGATGATGATGATGGAGCCGGAAGGTAGGCACACGAACTCCGTAATTAATCAATGTATCCTAGCCGTGTTTGGGCTTATGAGAATTGTCATGAGACGAACTTTGGCTACATTTTTTTATCATCATTATTAATATTTTTTATGTTTGTTACAAAAAAAAAAATAACCGACTTCACTAAAATATCGGAAGTCGGTGTTAAATAAGAAACAAACAATACCGAGAAACACCGACTTCCGAAATTAAAGTTATTTTAATCGTAATGGTTTTTTTTTTAGTGGTTCATGATTTGATATAGTTTTATTTTTACATGTAGAATGCTGAACTAAACTAGAAGGCTGTATGCGTTCTTCAAACCACTTCTTGCTGGCTCATCAGATTAGATGGACCCCACCCGTCGCTACGACCATCACCCTGCCTAATCTACTGACTATAATATGAGCTAATGTCTTCTAGGTCATGTCGAGAAGATGGTAGCAATTTTTTTTACATAACCTAGGTAATTTCAAGTCAAGAATACATTATTTCTAGGCAAGCATATTCCAGCGTCGGCCACATCATCGATTACCATCAAGTGAGATGAGAATAGTGGTCAAAAGATGACCATAATTTAAAAAATAGTAAAATTAAAAATATATTTTTTTTGTATTATCTATTGATACAATGGATAGAAGGTTATTACGGTATATTTGCTCACAAAACAGATGGCCATTGGAGCCAAAAGGTTCTGGAGTGGCGACCGCGTACCGGAAAATGCAGCGTCGGAAGCCCTCCCACATGGTGGATCTGGTGAGGGTCGGGGAAATCGGCTGGAATGATAAAGATGATGGCATACTTTCAATATGTCAGTGACGAATTGAAGAAATTGAATGAGTAATTGAGTATGTTATTTCATGTATTATTATTTTCCTGATCACTAATAAAGACGATGGGAAATATGATGAGTACGACGTCCGTTACAAAAGAAATGGGAAATTTTGATACCCAATTGTTATTCATACATGACCTACGTCAAACTATTTTCCGGCCTCAAAACTGTTATTGACTTTGAATATATCATTTTCCTGGCATTGTGTAGAATGCCTTCACAATGCCAGGAAAATGATATATTCAAAGTGATGATATGGAATAATAAAAGATTGTGTCCTATGACTTTCGTTTAATTCCCTTGTTAACTTTTTCCTGTATCTTAACCTAGGTATGTCCGAGATATTACTGTATTGCCATCAACGCAGCAAAGCCAACGGTCTTCTGGCCACAATTTCCAGCCAACAGCGATTCAGGGAAGTTTTCTGAAACCATTTTTAGATTCCGTGCCTCCAAAAGTAAAAACGGAACCCTTATAGGATCACTTTGTTGTCCGTCTGTCTGTCAAGACCCTTTATCTCTGTAACGCGTGAAGGTATCGAGTCGAAATTAAAACCATATACTCAGGTCTGCAGTCCCTTGAAGCTGTGAAAAAATCTATCGGTCAACTTGTTGATACGAGATATTTTCGTTGAATTCTTGTTATTCGCTGAATAAAAAACGTGCAAAGAAAACGCCAATGTATTGAACAGAAAAGGAGAATGTTAATATTGTATTCACACGTTTCAAAGAAACTTGGTCGAAGGTACCTACATTATTTTGTTTGTTTACATTTTGTCTCAAGCCCAGATGAATAGGGTATAGTAGATAGCTTCTGCAGGCAACTTCGCCCGTGTGAAAGTAGGCTTCTCCCTACAAACTTTGAAACCCCGTTTTATCCCCTTAGAGGGTTAAATTTGAAAAATAATTTTCTATTCCTTGTATACATCATCATCATCATCATCATTTCAGCCGAAAGACGTCCACTGCTGGACATAGACCTCCCCCAAGTGTCGCCACAATGAACGGTCCCGTGCGTCTCGCATCCATCGAACTCCCGCAACCGTTACCAAGTCATCGGTCCACCTTGTAGGAGGCCTTCCAACGCTACGTCTTCCGGTACGTGGCCGCCATTCCAGAACCTTTCGGCCCCAACGGCCATCTGTTCTGCGAGCAATGTGCCCTGCCCATTGCCACTATAGTTTGGCGATTCTTCGTGCTATGTCGGTAACCTTGGTTCTCTTGCGGATATCCTCATTCCTGATTCGATCACGCAAGGAAACTCCGAGCATAGCCCTTTCCATTGCTCTTTGGATGACTAAGTCTTCTGATGAGGCCCATTGTAAGCGACCACGTTTCGGAGCCATATGTTATCACTGGCAACACGCACTGGTCACAGACTTTCGTCTTGAGACACTTTGTATACAACATAAACTTAACTTCAGCGTTCTAGGTCCAAGAGTTTGGGATGGACGTTGCTGAGTCAGTGCCTTTTATATTATTATACAGAATTTAAGTATTTTACAAGTATGTAAATAGACCAACTTGATTATCAATAATAGAATAGAATAAAACTTTATTGTACACCAAAATAATAAAAAAAACTTATAAACCAACTTAATCTATAGGTACAATGGCAGTCTAGCGATATCTACCAGACAACCTTAGGAAACACACAACAACATCAACACAACAATCACAACAACATCAATCACCATCACAATCATCATCATCATTTCAGCCGAAAGACGTTCACTGTTGGACATGGCCCATATTAAAAACAATGAAAAACAGAAATTCCAATTTGTTTTATAATATTTTTATTTGACAATTAGAGCCAACGTCATCGTTTTACGTCCGCTGAGAAGTATTTTGACGTCATCATAATTATTTTTAACTCTCAAATAACAGAAATAATAGGCAGACTTAGAGTCACGATCTGTGTTTAGAGCAATGTTCAGAGCTGTTGACGATATCAGCACTGCATATTTTGCCATTGGCATTTAGGGGTACGGATTTGACACAAATTCCTATTAATAACAGTACTACGTAACCGTTCTGTAAAATGAACAGAGACGTCAAAAAATCCTATACAGGTCATTGTACCACCAAATCAGCAAAACCACAGCAAATAAAGACAATAAATACCAATAAAAAGACATAATAAATAAATTGCCACATCGTACGTAACAGATAAGTAGGTACGTGACTTTGAAACCGCTCCGAGATCGTCTCAAAATCAGAAAGCGCACAACTTACACCGGCTGCAAACTTTTACCATCACACTCCAAATCCACATTATTACTAACCATACATTTCTTCCTGCAGCATACATTGCTGCTGAACAGCGATATAACAAAGAGAAAGTTAGAACAAAACGCGCAATGGAAGTCTTAAAAGTCGTAACTACCAATAAGGTTACGAAGACAGTCGCGACAGTACTGGCGATACCTTCCAAAGTGGGTCACTGCCGCAGATATAACGGCCTGCGCTCAATGCCCGCCCGCGTAACGTTACGTGTGGGAAATTATTTGAATTTGGAACAGAGCATTTTTTTTTCTGCTTTTATCAGGCTGCAGTGTTGCCATTGTTCTTTTATGTTTTTTTTTTCACTGGTCTAGTTGTGGCCATTGAATGGTTACCGTTAGGTCGTGGGGTTAATTAGGTAGTTAGATATATTTGCATCGTTTGTGGTAGAAAGTATTGTTATGTATTGTTGTTGGGTGATTTAACTGAGTGTTATGGTATTGTACAGTTTTTGCGATCAGCCATTATAGTGACAGTCCTCGCTTTGTTGGTTTTTTTTAAATATATAATGAGTTACCTTATCTACATAGAGAAATTATCTAAAAATGATGTCAGCTCTCAGTCATCCGCTGGATGGCCTATGATGATGACTCGAGGGCCTATGGGCACCAGTAAACGTCATTCGGCTGAAATGATGACCTATTACACAATGTTACTAGAGAGTCTAAAGACATAATTATAAGCGTACTTTTCAATATTTGGGCAGAAGAATTCAGGGGGCGTGGTCAGTTGGTCACAGCCATGCCTGATTATTGTGTAAAATCATTAGTATTTTAGCGTCCATCATAAAATCTTGAATTGGTAGTGCAACATCATGGGGTGGGTGCTAGACCATACTGGGGTGGGCTTGGCCCACTCGGCCCCCCCTTTTTATACGCCAATGAGCATTACATATCAACCACAGACTTATTCATATTATGTCACTCAAATTAACCGTGACATGAGTTCCCCATCGTTTCCTTGAGAGAACGCATTAGGAATGAAGTTATCCGCAGGAGAACCGACGTAGCCCGAAGAATCGCCAAACTTAAATGGCAGTGAGCAAGGCACATTTCTCACAGAACAGATAGCCGGTGGGGTTGAAAGGTTCTGAAGTCGCAACTGAGTACCGGAGGACGCAGCTTTGAATGGCCTCCACAAGGTGGACCGATGACTTGGACCTGTACCATGACGTTTAATGTAAGATTGTTTCATTCTTATTTCACGTGTGGGAAAGAGATGGCGCTAGACAACCTGTATAGCTCTGTCTCTTACCCACATTGAAATAAGAATGAAACAATCTTACTTTGAGAGAAACTCTTGTAAAGGTTGCGAGAATCCAATGGATGCGAGACGCACAGGACCGTTCATTGGGGTAACACTTGAGGTGGCTCATGTCCAACAGTGGACGTCTTTCGCCCAAAATTATGAATCATCAGATGTCGAGTTCAGTTCATCTTTACAATTGTTTACTTAACCAATTAGTCATACATTGTAATACCATGTTCCAAGAAAATTCCTTTTGACGTCCAATTTTACCATGTAATACTTTCCTTCCATGAAAAAGCACACACATTCAGACGAACGCTTGAAACATTAGTCATATCGCGAATAATATAGTTCAAACATAGTACATTGTAAAACTTTAACACAGAAGCCTTACATTTCATTCATTACTGGAACTTGGTGCTCATCTAAACATGGTGATAACGCTAATAAACCTCTGCTTCACCCTTTTTCCACTGCACTTAATCGGAAGAAGAATTTTCGTCAGGCTAGGAAAAAAAAATACTGACCCGACAAAACTCGAGCAGGAAGTTCAAACCCAACCAGAACCATTTTTCTGTTATCCTTCATGATAGTAGCTTCCTCTCACCACATAGTTTTCTGATATCCTTCATGATAGTAACTTCCTCTCACCACATAGTTTTCTGCTATCCTTCGTGATAGTAACTTCCTCTCACCACATAGTTTTCTGCTATCCTTCATGATAGTAGCTTCCTCTCACCACATAGTTTTCTGATATCCTTCATGATAGTAACTTCCTCTCACCACATAGTTTTCTGATATCCTTCGTGATAGTAACTTCCTCTCACCACATAGTTTTCTGCTATCCTTCATGATAGTAGCTTCCTCTCACCACATAGTTTTCTGATATCCTTCATGATAGTAACTTCCTCTCACCACATAGTTTTCTGCTATCCTTCGTGATAGTAACTTCCTCTCACCACATAGTTTTCTGCTATCCTTCATGATAGTAGCTTCCTCTCACCACATAGTTTTCTGCTATCCTTCATGATAGTAGCTTCCTCTCACCACATAGTTTTCTGCTATCCTTCATGATAGTAGCTTCCATCTCACCACATAGTTTTCTGCTATCCTTCATGATAGTAGCTTCCATCTCACCACATAGTTTTCCGCTACACTTCGTGATAGTAGCTTCCTCTCACCATATAGTTTTCTGCTATCGTTCATGATAGTAGCTTCCTCTCACCACATAGTTTTCTGTTATCCTTCATGATAGTAACTTCCTCTCACCACATAGTTTTCTGCTATCCTTCATGATAGTAGCTTCCTCTCACCACATAGTTTCTGCTATCCTTCATGATAGTAGCTTCCTCTCACCACATAGTTTTCTGCTATCCTTCATGATAGTAGCTTCCTCTCACCACATAGTTTTCTGCTATCCTTCATGATAGTAGCTTCCTCTCACCACATAGTTTTCTGCTATCCTTCATGATAGTAGCTTCCTCTCACTACATAGTTTTCTGCTATCCTTCATGATAGTAACTTCCTCTCACCACATAGTTTTCTGCTATCCTTCATGATAGTAGCTTCCTCTCACCACATAGTTTTCTGCTATCCTTCATGATAGTAGCTTCCTTTCACCACATAGTTTTCTGCTACACTTCATGATAGTAGCTTCCTCTCACCACATAGTTTTCTGCTATCCTTCATGATAGTAGCTTCCTCTCACCACATAGTTTTCTGCTATCCTTCATGATAGTAACTTCCTCTCACCACATAGTTTTCTGCTATCCTTCATGATAGTAGCTTCCTCTCACCACATAGTTTTCTGCTATCCTTCATGATAGTAGCTTCCTTTCACCACATAGTTTTCTGCTACACTTCATGATAGTAACTTCCTCTCACCACATCGTTTTCTGCTATCCTTCATGATAGTAACTTCCTCTCACCACATAGTTTTCTGCTATCCTTCATGATAGTAGCTTCCTCTCACCACATAGTTTTCTGCTATCCTTCATGATAGTAGCTTCCTCTCACCACATAGTTTTCTGCTATCCTTCATGATAGTAGCTTCCTTTCACCACATAGTTTTCTGCTACACTTCATGATAGTAGCTTCCTCTCACCACATCGTTTTCTGCTACACTTCATGATAGTAGCTTCCACTCACAATATAGTTTTCTGCTATCCTTCATGATAGTAGCTTCCTCTCACCACATAGTTTTCTGCTGTCCTTCATGATAGTAACTTCCTCTCACCACATAGTTTTCTGCTATCCTTCATGATAGTAGCTTCCTCTCACCACATAGTTTTCTGCTATCATTCATGATAGTAGCTTCCTCTGACCACATAGTTTTCTGTTATCCTTCATGATAGTAGCTTCCTCTCACCACATAGTTTTCTGCTATCATTCATGATAGTAGCTTCCTCTGACCACATAGTTTTCTGTTATCCTTCATGATAGTAGCTTCCTCTCACCACATAGTTTTCTGTTATCCTTCATGATAGCAACTTCCTCCCTCCATATAGTTTTCTGCTATGGTTCATGATAGTAGCTTCCTCTCACCACATAGTTTCTGCTATCCTTTATGATAGTAGCTTGCTCTCACCACATAGTTTTCTGCTATCCTTCATGATAGTAGCTTCCTCTCACCACATAGTTTTCTGCTATCCTTCATGATAGTAGCTTCCTCTCACCACATAGTTTTCTGCTATCCTTCATGATAGTAGCTTCCTCTCACCTCACAGTTTCTGCTATCTTTCATGATAGTAGCTTTCTCTCACCACATAGTTTTCTGCTATCATTCATGGTAGTAGCTTTCTCTCACCACATAGTTTTTACAATACCTATCTACGTATGCATCTGTATCTAAGTTTGTCTAGGACATTACTGAGACCCCATACCCTGGAAAGCACATAAAGCCGTTGATCCTGGTTGTAATTCGTAATTCTTTGATAGTCGTTACAAGTATCTATTCAGACGCCTGAAACTCTGACTATCAGTCTATCCAAGGAGTATCGTGTTGTGGAGTTACTAAACTGGGTTCTGAAGGTCTGACTGGCGACTGCCTCCACATAAAACACTAGTATTCAGCCGCATATGGTTTTGGAGGTATGTGGAACAGAGAGTAAAGTCCCGCAAACCTCCGTTGAAAAGGGAGGATCCTCCGACCAGACGGGTGTTATGTCTACTACTACTGCCCGATAGATGATTTCGGGCTGTTCTATATGTTCTAATCGCGCGGAGAACATTGATTGCGCGATGCAGGATTGTTCTTGTGTGACGCCATAGATGTCGCTACATGGTTAAACTGGAAGCCGACCCGAAGCCAGTTGAGAAAAGGCTAGGGAGATGTTTTATGCCTCTGGATGCGATGTCTATCTAATTTAGTTTGTGTTCTGATGTACTAACAGCATCTGCACATCTTTTATTAAAAATCAAAAAAAGAATCCATATAGTACAAGTATTGGCTTTATTATATTCTCTGTATTTTCTGACTTTATTCGAGAAGCTCAAGGAGAAAGGCATTTTATTTATTTATTAAAACTTCATGCAACACAAAGGTACAAAGGCGGACTTAATGCCTTAGGCATTCTCTAACAGTCAACCAAGGGTAGTGAAGAGAAAACATGGTAGGTGCATAAAAAAAGTAGAGATTAATAAGAAAACAAGGGAAACAATTTATATATGTAAAATAAACATACATAGATAAATATTTAATATAATATAAACCTACATTTTCTCCACTCTTAGCTAAACGTGTTGAATCTCTGGCTTCCTAAACCTAAACGTCTTGACCATCTTTAAGGAAAAACTTTGTCCAATCATTGCGACTTTTTGTACTCTACAAATAACTAAAGGCAACTAACTAATTTACAAGCATAGATAAAACAAAGTAGCTCTTCTGTATCTATTTACCCAACTACACTTGATTACTCGTTCTGTCGGCTTAACGGTATTCTATCAATAAGCACCTACTAAGTTTGTGCTAACTTTCCCTGGTTTCAGACGATAGCTATGCTTAATGTTAGCGCGACGGTAATGTCTTGATACTTGGATTTTATCTTTTGCTAAATGACGTCATCTTTGGTGATGAGTACTTATCTTTCACGAAAGTATGAGTAGCGGTTTGATCATCAAAATTGATACAACCGCAGCAATAATCACTTTCACTAGATTTTTTAAACACTAATATATAATTATACAGTAAAATATTTATTTATTTATTTAATTAAGGTTCACCAGCAGTTGATATAGATATTATACGGATAGGTCCTTATAAGTAATCATGTCTTAAATCTAACTGTACTACAACCAATTACAGGCAAATGCACTATGCAAAATGCTTCTGATGATTTCTGATGTAATGCTGTATTTAATTATTATTCTAACTTGAGTTACTTGTACTTAAATTCCTATTCCCATATGTTATACTAATATGTGATAGATAAGTTATAAATTTTAACTCCAAAAACTGAGATTCAAGGAGGATTATATTGATATTTTCTGATAATCATGGTTTTCTCCCCGCACACACTGCCATCAGACCAGTTCATATTTCAATCATAATAAGCTTGTTACTACTAACTTTAAAATGACGATCACACTGTTCAACCAAACAATTGAGAGCTTCAACTAAGTCAACCCCGGACCAAAACGTAATTAAACAAAAACAAACTCGATTATGATTTACGCAAACTTGATTTTAGCCCAGTTTACAATAATGCTGACACGAATTTTGCTTTATCGTACTTAATAAAACATATTTAATTATCAAAACAAGAAACTTTATAACATAAACTTTACATTTCTGGCCTGATTCAGTGTCTAAATAAAACAGAGAGATAAGCCCTTAAACGTATCAAAATAACCACCAACAAAATACAGAGGATTAAAAAAAAAAACAAAATAAATACAATATAAGTTTACTAAATAGAGTAGGGAATAAGAGCAGGTAATTTTGGAAACGTATTAAAACAATTAGATGGCACACATATAATAATATGACAATGCACCGTAAATCGAAATCGAATTTGCTAATTGTTAATCCTTTACTCTACTTGTCAGCCACGTTAGTAACTATTTTATATTTTGGAATTCCTTACCAAATAAACTCCTGCTCAATAATTAGATTATATGTCGCAATTTTTATTTTTTTTTGCTTTGTGGGCACTGACGAAGACCAAATAACTCGAATCAATCAACAGCCAAGGAGTAGAATTCCTTGCCGGAGTCTGTGTTTCCAGATAGCTACAACTTAGGGGTCTTTAAGTCAAGAGTGAATAGGCTACTTCTAGGCAAGCGTGCTCCATCGTCGACCACACCATCGCTTGCCATCGGGTGAGACGGTGGTCAAACGCAAGCATAAATATGTGGATTAAAACATGACTGCACAGATGGATGAGATAACATTACCTAATAACTTACCGGGAGGTAAGGATATGCTTAAAGATTTTATAACACAAATTTTTCGTATCCTTTTCTCCAAGAGGTAGTTTTACCTAAAAGTCTTATAAAAGCGTTGTAATCCTTATTTTTATTTTGGCCAATATTGATACTTCCCTCAATATCTAAAATACTAGAGAAAATGATTTAAAGTAAACTAGTCTACTATCTGGTTTAAAACAAAATTATAAACGCCGTTAATGCAGTGCACTGTGCACAGCCTGACCAATTACATTTCAGAAAAACTTGGAAGGAAAGCAGGTCTTGTGGATGTTCCTTGGTCTAACAAAAACCTTTGACCTTTGAAACAGTGTCTGTTTCTATGTTTCTAAACAAACTAGAAGCCTCAGTAATATTTTTTATTAACTTTGTTGTTACAGCACTAATGGTATTATCTATTAAAATTAGCTACTTTCCAAAAAGCCAGCAATGCTCCTATAGCACTGGTTAAACCGGTTTCAAATCTAGACCATTCTTTGCTCAAACAATCGATTTAGATTCTTGTTTATTTAGATATAATTAATCAATCTTATATTATTGACATAGAAAGTTCTCATCACTATCACACAGTTCAATAATAGGTATATAAACAACATTATTTTTAGTATATGCGAAACTTGAATACTTCAGATTCAGAAACTGAATCGGTTCCAATAATTTTTACACCTTGTTATATTTTTTCCCAAAAATATTTAATAAAAAAGGTCACAAGTTGGACGCCACCGACACTAACTGCAACACAAGTCACGGCAGGTCATAACAGGCATTAGGCGCTAGCGCACAGCTGGGTGCGGGAGCAAAACTACCCTTTAGTCGCCCGGGGACCATGTATTTATGTGGACAACCAGGTAATATAACAAGCTTATAACGTTGTGATTTTTTTTCATAAAACAGTAATTAAATTTTATGCTCTGATTCTTTACATAAAAATAAAAGACACGTGTTTCGGGTTTCGCATATACTAAAACTAATGTTGTACTAAATCATAATTGAGAGATGCCAGTTACACTACACACACACTACACTCGCCACCAAGACTCACACTGATGTTCAATGTATGATCCATCCCTTACCAGCTAAGTATGTGCTCTTAAATTCATCCCTAAATAATAAAGTTCGATCCAGCCCGTCCCTTTCTGTCCCCCCAGTGAATTAAATCTTAGAAATTTATTCTCACAAAACACTTACTATAAGTCAAGAGTGAATAGGATACTTCTAAGCAAGCGTGCTCAATCGTCGGCCACATCATCGCTTACCATCAGATGAGATGGTGGTCAAACGCCATACATACAAACAGTGCTTATTATTAATATTTTCGTCGTTCTTACTTTTTTTTTATTTTGTATAGTAGGAACTCATATAATGCATTCAATAGTAGTTGGATTTTATTGGAGTATTGTTAATATTTTTCGTCTACTTCTAACTAATTTCTATTACAGCGAAACGAAGAAGATTATTCTCGAACTCGCTGTCCAATGCGGATTCACCTGCGACTTTGGTTACTACTCTGCTCCCGTGTCTCGTAGAGTGATGTTATATAATAGCATATAGATGTTATATAAATAGCCTCGATAAATGAGCTATCCTACACGAAAATATTTTTTAATTCAAACCAGAAATTTATAAGATTAGAACCCTCATACAAAAAATCCAAACAAACTCTTTTTTCTCTACAATGATGTAAACAAGTGGTATACCTAAATATAATCGGCTTTATAATAGATTTATTTATTTATTATATACTTTTTGTAGGTACATAAGAAACTTAACAAAGAAAAAACTTATATCTAATACACATACAATGGGCGACCCTATCGCATTATACGATCTCTTTCAGGCAACCATGTATGGACAGTAATTGTCAGAACATGATATGGGGCTGTCATAAGTTTGACAATAAGCACCAACATTAATTACAATATATTACAACAGATACACAGATCATATACAGTATAATAGATACATAAATACCAAATACATGGGCAATGATAAGAAATGGCGACTTTCGATAATCACATCGACAGGTAATGTTTCTTAACAAGTGTACATATATTAGTATAGATTCAAATGAAAAGTATCAAGTGCATGCCATCCCCGTACACCAAGTGCATCGAGTGCTAGGTCGACGCAGCTTTCACTGGCTGCAGCCGGCAACCTACTGCGTCTGCGCAGGCCGCATCCATTCATCTTCGTCATTCAAGTGATATGAAAACTTCAGAATGAAATGGCTGTCTTTATCTCGCCTTCAGAGACTGAGAGATAATTTTCATTCAATCAATCTTCAGTTATCCTAAGCCTTAGTTTAGGGAACACATTTATTATGCCTACAGCTAATGAGTATAATTTCCTACCGGAGTCTTTTTTTTTAGGTGGGAAATCATCTTATGACATCTCGGCAGGGGCATCGGGGCAGGAGGGCGTGTCAGACTTTTACTGACTAAAACCCACCCGTATTCCTTCAGTGGCCCTTTCCTCGGCCGTGGTGACTCTTTCAATCAATTCTGCAGGCTTTACTCTCCATGCAACGACATTTTGATTGTAACGAGAATTATTTTATTTTATTTTTTTGGTAGTTTCGCGTTTGACGACTATCTCACCTGATGGTATGCGATGATGTGATCGACGATGGAGCACGCTTGCTGATTATTTTTCATATGAAGGCTCTGCCGTGATGCCGGTGCAAGCAAGTTCAATGAATGCTAACGAGACAAGCAGCGCCGTCTATCGGCAGTTGCTGGTAACAGATGGTAGAACAAAGTGAAGAGTACAGGCAAAGAACAGGAAACGTCCACTTGAACTGATTTTGAGAAAAACGCATTTAAAATTTAAAAGTATAATTATTTTTAATAAGATCTAAGTTTGCAATATCGTAGTTTTAACGAAATTTGTTAAGTTTTTGTGCAAACCAGTAGTTAGGAATGAAATTACATTACACATAGATGGGGTACCAGTAAAGAACAGGGAATGTTCTTATTAAATTAATTTGAGAAAAAAACATTTAAAGTTTAGAAGATTAACTATTTTTATTGTGATCAAAGTTTGCAACAAAGAGAATTAATTTGCAGTAACGTAGTTTTGACAAAATTTGTTGAGTTTTTGTGGAAACCAATGGTTGAGAATAAAATTATATTACAAATAGATCTCATATCAATTATTATTATTATAAAGAGGTAAAGTTTGTCGTTTCTATGTTTTTTGTTTGTAGGAGGTAATCTCTGAAAGTACTGTTGTGAAAATTTTTTCACCGATAGAAAGCTGCTTTATTCCTGAGTGACATAGGCTATATTTTATGTAGGTACACGGGCGCAGCCGCGGACAAAAGCTAGTGTAAAATACAAAAATACAGTTATTGTGACATTCCCTGCTATTTGCCTACACCCTTCAAGTTGTCTACAACTACTAAGTAGAAACTAAAAGCTGTACATTAACTAGCTTCTGTCAGCGGCTTCGCCCGCTTATGTAGGTTTCTCCATACAAATTTTGGACACCCGTTTTTTCCACTTAGGAGGCGAATTTTTGAAAATGCTCTCGTAGTGTTCGGCTATGTCATAGTTAAATGTAAACCTTGTGCAAAATTTCATGCTCCTGCTCCCAGTAGTGTCAGCTGTGCCTTGATATGTCAGTCAGTCAGTCTCTCCTTTTATATATATAGATTAAATAAATGATTTTTAAAAATGCTAAAGGTTTTAGAAAAAATCAACTCTTCTCTTCAGCTTAAATATCAAGCATGGAATTAACAACATCATCTTTAAATAAAGTCATAGTAAGTATAATAATTGTTCCAATATGCCAGCCCGATAAACGTGCAACACCCAATTAGCAGTAACCAAATGATCCGACCGCATCGCTACCAATTAAGATGATTACATATAAATTAACTTCCAGATAATTACAATATAACCTACACATTAGTTCCGTAATAGTTTCCTAGCATTACGGCCGTGAAATAATCTAAAAAAAAAAAGACTAATTTCCTTCATTTTATAAAAGAATTTTTCCGCCCATGTAATATTACCGTATTGGATCTAAAGCAACTTTCCGTATGCGTAACTGGCATTGGCATTGCGTGCGTAGACGCAAGTATAACACAACAGTAATCCACACACACACACACATACAAACGGAGAATCCGATGTACATATTGTCCTGTCTCTACTCTCACGCACACTGTTACGAAATTGCGTACGAAAGAATTGCACCGTGATCAAATACACACATTAACATTATCCCCTATAAAATACGAGAAACAGACAGTGTGGCTCTGTGTTCGTATCTTTGTATGTGTGGGTAAAGAAAGGTGTATTGCTAGGTGAAATGGGCACAGACATCTTAATGTTTGACGGCTCAGTTAAAACGGAACAAGCAATTAAAACTACACCATTTTGTGCTTTTTTTATCGATATTATTTTTAGTGTTAACCACATTCAGCTTAGCATAAGCATAAGCATAATCAGCCTTTTAATGTTCCCACTGCTGGGACTCAAGTCTCCTTTCTAGGAGATGGAGTGGGCCGTAATCCACCACGCGGGCCCAGTGCGGTTTGGTGGATGTCACATGTCTTTGAATTTTTGGTTCTAGGACATGCCGGTTTCCTCACGATGTTTTCCTTCATCGTTTTAAGAGCAGTGGTGATGAAATAACAACACCACTGCTCTCAAAACGGTGAAGGAAAACCAGCACTGGGCCTGCGTGGTGGATTACGGCCCATTTCCTCTCCTAGAGAGGAGGCATTATAAGCCCAACTATGTTAATAAAAAAGTATTTTATATTATCTTTCTGAAACAAATAATTATGACTTGTTATTCATACAACCACTGATCTATTTGAATAGTTCATAATGTATTAACATATTGTCATAAATACTTGTTTATTTACTTTTTTAAAATTAATTAGTAATGTTTTCGATGATTCCAACTTAGGAATCGTTGAGAGGAGTGGAAACATTAAAAAGCTGATTATGCTATGCTTATACAGATGTTCAAGGGACTATACGCCTTAAGTACCTAAATAACATGCTGCGGGATTATGCGAAAGAGTTACCGCGGCCCTAGAACGCAAAAGGCAACTGAAAGAACAGAGGTTTTTTTTTCAGGTGAGAAAATTTCCCACCCTCAAAAAAAGAGAGCCATAAACAACGTTTTCTGATAATTAAATCAGCAATAAATATAGGCTATTAAATTTCTAACGAGGACCTTTAGACTTAACTTATAAATTAATAACTTTACCGATGAATAATGAAATCAGCCATATTAATTTTCTCTAACACTCCTGCGCACTAAACAAGTCATAATACTGTAATGATATAAAATGTTAATTCATATGCTGTTACTCAATATTACCGTATTTAACGGTGTTCTGACATTTGAGTGAGTGTGCTACTTTTTAACCGACTTTAGAAAAAAGAGGAGGTGCTCAATTCGATTGTATATTTTTATTTTATATTTGTTACCTCAAGATTCCATCATTAATATACCGTTTTTGAGTTGTTTTGTATTTTGCAAAAAGTTTTATGTTTCTCTTCTAAGTATATCTACGTACCTATACCTAGTACATGCATGGTTCCTCTCTAGGATAGGGAATGGGCCCTATTCCACCACGTGTAGAGTAGGAGTAGATGGTGGTGATAACTCAGGAACAATTCACTGCACTCATAACAAAAGTGACAGAAGCGAACGAGAGTGGAGCCGAGCTAGGGAGTTAAGGGATAGGATAGCCCCGCAGTCCATCCCTACGACCACTAATAGATCTCACATCAGTTAAACTTTGTTTGATAAAATCTGTCAAGTGTTTGAAGTAAAGTAAATAAAACCTATCTGTCATCAATTTTATATTGAATTCAGTTGTTTGGGGACGAAGATTTTTATGCTCAGTGAGTTCTTGTAGTAGGCAATAAGTACCAACCTATTTTATGTAGGTACTTATTTTTAAAAAGTTTTCGGTGATCATACAATAGGTAACTTTAGTACCTGTGGCCTGTGGGCAGATAGAAACAACATGACAAGCTCTTTTTCACATCCCTGTTGCGCATGGTTTGGGTTGGCGACAGCGGCATCCTGAAAACGTTCGCGCGAGGTTCGATTGGTGTATAATGCATAATCAGCCTTTTAATGTAGAGAACATTAAAAGGCTGATTATGGTTATTATTTATGCTGAATGACAAAAATTTTTCTAAAACAAAAATTTAAGGATTTAAAAAAAGCACGCATTTCCTGGAACAAGTTTTGTAAAATATTCGAGTAAATCACGGAATTACCGAATGCCAACATACTTTTCAAGCGTTATCTCTCTTTTTTTTGCATTAATTCTTCATCAAACATCGCAGTTGCGTTAGATGAAGCATCAAGCTCTCAACCATGCTCGATGTTGATGATAGGTGAGTGGAAAAGGACGCTCTTAGGTCATATGTATCCAAAACAAGTTGTATTTACTTTATACGGATATAATGTTAGTCCGTAAGTTCCTATCTATGAGCTAAGATGCCTAATAATAGCATAGCATACAGCCTTATAATGTTCCCACTGCTGGGACTGAGGCTTCCTCACTAGGAGAGGGAATGGGCCATAATCCACCACGCGGGCCCAGTGCGACTTGGTGAATGTCACAGTCATGTCTTCGAATTTTTGGTTCTAGGACATGCTGGTTTCCTCACGATGTTTTCCTTCACCGTTTTGAGAGCAGTGGTGATGAAATAAATTACACAAAGTAATGCGCCTGGTTGTGTTTGAACCCGCAACCTACAACTCGGTAAGTCGGGGCAGTTATCACTTCGCCATTTTTTGTCTTATTGGTTTAATTACCCTATAATTGGTATCTTTTGTTAATAATAATATATTAGCTTACCAACTAATAACCGTTACAGAAATACTTTTGTATAATCACCATGTTTGGAAACAAAGAGATTAAAAGAGATACAATAGAGCGGCTATCAGAACAAATGTCTTAGAAAAACTGTCATCCTATGCCTCAGTGATGCCATCTAGCTTTGAATAGCAAACATGCGAATTAAATTTGTCAAAATTTATAATTATTATATATATATTATATGATTCGATTACAGCTATACAGCCCGAAATTCAACGTAGGCCTTGGTTCTTTAAATGCCCTAAACTGTCGAAGAGAACTGTTTCGTCGCTCTGTAGACTGAGACTCGGACATTGTTGTAGCCCAGTGTTCCTGAATAAGATCCATGTCCGAGATAGTTCTCTGTGCGAGTGTGGTCTAGCGGAGGGTACTTTGGACCATATTTTCTTCTCCTGCTCCTTGAATAATAAATCTTTTGACCTCTATCGTAAACTTCCCAAATGTAACATTCCCCTCCCAACTAACTTCCACTCCCTTCTTTCTCACTTCTCCCCCAAACTAATTAACTTCCTGGCTACATTTTTGAAAGAAAATGACCTAAAGTTCTGATTGTTAAACTAACACCTACCACGAAGTACAAAGTTCGACGGTTGCTCTCACCGGGCCGCCGTCCCAACGTGACACTGGCAGAATAGTCGAAACCGGCTCAATTGCCAAAAAAAGAAAAAAAAAAATGATTCGATTATTTAAGTGTCAGATTTGACACCTATGATGTTTAACTATCGCTCGGTAGGTGGCCAGGAGCCTTACCATGATAATGTTAAAATGTCAGTCGTACGAGCGAAAAAGAGTCATAGAGCCATACACCCTATATAGCTCCATCCCTTTAACAGTTCGGTTTAAGTCGTAAAATGGATAACATTATGAGTGGTAGAGCCTCGGTGTGTGATAAAGGTAAGGTTGAGCTTTTCAGCAATAGATGGCGTTATCACCAAATCAGCAAATGTTCTAGAACTATTTATAAAAATTATTGAATTTTAATCAATTACTTCGTAAATACCAAAAGTATTGACGAAAATAAACCGAAGTTACGTCCAGTCATTTTATTATAATAAGATTTGCAATAGCGTAATGCGCAGTTCGACATCTTTTCTCAGAAAATAATTTTCTTTTAATGCATAGAGCGGATACAAACACGACTTGACGTGTAGGGGCGTCATACTAGACTAAGTGACTTATGACTACTAGGTAATAAGTATCGGATCACGATTTTGTTCGCTATGTCCTGTCTATTGGTAGTATATATTTGATGTCTTTGTTTGGAAATAAAATTAGGAAATTAGTTATGGCACAGAAGGAGAACCCTCCCCTCCTCCCTACTCTCACAGTCCCAAGACACAGCAATTCAACACGACCAACGAGAGATCAGGAACAGGATCAACTGATTTACGTGCTTTCCGAGGCACGGGGATTTTTTTTAAGGAGGGAAATCATCTAATGACATCTCTTGCCCTTCATGTCAGACTTTTACTGACTAAAACCCACTCCTGTTCCTTCTTTGCCCTCGTTCCAGAGCCCCGGGAATCTGTTTCGCATCATCCATGGCCCCATTAGGTTTCTTTCTGGCATTACCTTCCTTCAAGTGCGTGGAACACTACACGCCGTCAACGACTTGGGCTCGGTCTGAACGATTACCGGACGGTCGCACGGCTAACCATTGTTCGCCGTCCGCAAGCCCGCGCCTACGGTGGCCGGAAATCGAGATCGGAATCTCGGCGGCTGGGGTTTGAGGGCCATTACCTCGCGCGTGCTGCCGCCTCCTTTGCTAGCATATACTGCTTCGCAGAAGGAGGCGACCGCCTGCCACTCCTCCTCGCTCCGGACCATGGTCTGTACCAAGTCCCGGCGCGTGAGATCGCTGCCGCCGAGCGCCCCCACGAGGACATGGCGGTGTTCTGCCCAGGTGGGGCACAACTCTACCGTATGCTCCACCATGTGAGGCACGGGGATGACATACCACCAACTTCCAAACTCCGGGCAGCTACAAAATAATTCCTAATGGAAAAACTCAATAGCACTTTTTGGCCGATCCCCCTACCCTACGCTCAGCAGTCGCACTTGCGACCACGAGACCAGCGAGGCAGTCTACAGACAGAAGAATAGATCTTAGTCATCAATATTTTCTTTCGAATACGCTGACATAAGTTAGACTAGTACTCGTATTATTTTAGAGTAGAAACAAGAACAACTATCTATTGTGTTGTTTATGTTGAAAGGGGTCAATGTTCTCTAGTGGGCGTTTATTTCTTATTGACAATGACCAGAATTTGTTATCTCTACATTATGCAATTGAATTTCCGAGACTTGTGTTAATTGTTTGGAAAGCAAGGTAATTTGTTGGACAGTAACCTTTTTGTAACGATAAGAATATTGATATTACTCTTTTTTTTGACTATCGTGAATTTTTTATTAATAATTTAATAGGAATCTAAACAAACTAAAATAATAATATTTACAAACGGGTAGAAAAATAAATTATTTGCCATCAAAAAAATTCATCCACATCGATATCAATGGGAAAAGTGCCCAGAACGCTGGCAGCATTGTCACTTTGGATAGCAATGCCGATTCGTTGTCCGAAGAAAAGCCCAGCCTTCTGGTCACGTGAAGAGTCGACCAGTTGATTGCTGATAACACGAACAACTCGATGAGCAATAACTCTGTACATATTTATTGGCATTTTAAAAAGCAATGCCGTACCAAGAAAACATTTTTACATGTTAGTTGTAAAAGGGAAATTTTGAAAATGCCAAAAAATTCTCCAGGTTGTTGTTTATTACGCAGAGATAGGCAAAAAAATAAGTAGATAAGTGACTTATATACAGAATTTCAACTTGTCTATTTAATAAGCGCTTATTTACGGTGGGCACAAGAATCCGAAAAAAAATAATTCATTACCTACGTAGTGCCATGCGGGTCATTCTGTCGGACACGCTCGTGTTTTTTACGCCCAGCCCTTTTTGTCATTGTTTGCGTTTGACCAATCATATTATGTAAACGTAACTCGGAGTAAGGTATGTCGTGTCGGTCACCATTGTCCGACACTGCTAAGGTGTTAAAAACCAGTTTTTATATAGTCTTTAAAAATAAGAAATTCAACTTAAAACTAAAATCCAACTCTTAATATTATAAGGCTGATTAAGTCTATGCTATACATATTTTTACGTGTGTTTGTCACCTTACTCCTCTTAAACGGCTTGACCGATTTGGATGAAATTTTGTGTCTATTTTTGTTCTATTTAGTGACGCTGCAAAAATTTTTTTCTGACAAAATCCCAGTTTTTGGGCTGGACAACATGTGCCGGGACCGCTATTATATATATCGCACCTTACCAATCTGTAAAGTTAGCGCTCAGCAAACAGATGGCGTTAAAAACAGTTTTTTTGAAAAAAATCGTTTAGTGACGGTATTGGATTAAAGATGCGATATATATAGGTAAATTGCGAAAATCACAACCATTCCTTTTGAATCTACCGTATTGTAGGCAATTTAAAAGCGACATTCGTTTTCAGAAACTTATCAATGTGACGACCCGGACAAAGCTTACGGACGTTTTTCGGAACTTTTTACGCTGTTTTATCGATTATGCTTTCCTTTTAAAAGAATAAAAATAAATGTACACAAAAGACCACAATGGGTGTCGCGTGGAATTCGAGCTTGTAGTAAAAAGAAAAGAACACTTCTGTGGCGTTATCGTTTAAATCAAAATGAAGCTAATAAAAAAGAATTCACTAAATATATGACAAAGTACAAACGAATAATAAAATTAACCCAACGTGCTCAGAATACTTTTAAGATAAAATCCTCAATAAACAAATCAGCTGCAGCATGGCAAATTATAAATCAAAATAAAACTAATTTACCCAAAAGTACAATTTCGAACATTAAAATTGGAAACTCAAACATAACACATCCACGTGACTTAGCCAATGTGTTTAATGATTACTTTATTGATAAAATTAAGCCGGTCTGTAATAAGGGTATACAAGTTACTGCGAATATATCCAAAACAATGCACTCGATGTTTATGGCACAATATGTGGAAATATCACGCATAGATTCTGAAACTAAGTATGAAAGGACCTATAGGTCTCGTGATAGAACCATTAAATATGGTGTACCACAGGGAACTGTGCTCGGTCCTCCACTATTTATATTGTATATAAATGACTTGCCAAAAGCTACAAAACATCATATGACACTCTTTGCTGACGACAGCACAGTCACTATTGACTGCACAAACAAACAAAATTATTATAATGACATAAATTATTCTATTAATTCAATAATAAAATGGCTAAATAACAACAATCTCAAAATAAATCTTGAAAAAACCAAACTAATGGCTTTTAGTCAACGCAAAAATGTAGCCCTAAATGTTTACTATGATAACAATAAAATAGATCAAGTAAATACGTCCAAATTTCTAGGCTTAACCATAGACCAACGTCTAGATTGGAAGGCACACACTGTCGATTTGACTAAAAGGCTAAGCAAATCTGTATATGCTATATACAAGCTTAGTCCAATTATAGGAACGGATGCTATTGTTACGGCATATCATGGAATGGCGGGCTCCCTACTGAGATACGGTGTTATGTTTTGGGGAAACTCAACCAATAAGGAAATAGTATTTAAATCTCAAAAAAAATGTATCAGGGCAATGTTTGGTCTCAAATCCACAGAAAGTTGCAGAGAATTTTTCGTTCAATATAAAATACTGACCTTGCCCTGTCTGTACATATTTGAAGTTGCGGTATTTGTAAAAACTAACCCAAATCTATTTCCCAAGCTATCAGACACAAATAACAGGAGTCGGCGACACGTCAATATGTTATGTGCAAGACAGTCTAAGACAGCTTTGATGCATAAAAGTGTTCTTTGTATGGCACCAATTATATAGTATCACATACCAGAATCAATCAAAATGTTAAATGTAAATATGTTTAAAAAAAAGTTGAAAAATTTTCTTGTTAGCAAATCGTACTACAATATTTCGGAGTTTCTATCAGATAAAATCAGTGAGACTAAAATCGTTGGTATGTATACAAACGCAAATTAAATTGAAATTGCTTTTTTATATTGATTACGATGGTGTATAATAAATGTGATTAATAATGACAAATTTACATCAAATTCCTAATTACAATTATTTAACATCTTGACATGCTTTATATTGCACCTATCTGTTGACATCTACTATCGTAGTCTGTGACATTCCTGTCGCTTTTAATCGATCACATTTCATTTCTTGACAACCGAATTTATTTATTTTTTGACATTTTATAATATTATATTTGACATTTATATTGTACTTAGAATTATAAACACTTGCTGATATTGTAAAATTAATATTATAACCTATTTCATTTTGAATTATGATAATTTGCATGCCCCTGTGTTGGCAAAATATGGAGAACTTTTTACCATTTTACATCCATGTACGAATACCCATGTTTGCAAATAAATTATTATTATTATTATTATTATTAAAAAGACATTGCGACGATCAGTCATGAGATCTATCCCCAACCCAGCAACAAACAAGGCTGAAACAATCAGACATGAACCAGATCGCAGCTCATAGCTCTGCAATAAGTTGACACTGAATCTTTCTCATTAGCAATTAAAATGGTATAATTATCAAACAATTAGACCAACGCAATTCGACACGGGCTTGCGTCAGATTTAAGTGCACCTTTTCACGCTTTTCTAGTTCAGTGAAAGGGCTTCTTCTGGAGTCTTCGAGGGGGACATTCGAGGTCGAGAAGAAAAGTTTCGATTTTTTATTTTATTTATTTTAAGGTCGGTGTCGGTGTGACTTGGCGTTAGTAAGGTGGCTGTTATGAGTGTTATGTAAAATGTGGATCAGAGATATCTTACGCGCTGTGGATATGGTACTATTTTATTTTAAGTACCTTTAATAATATTAAATTAAAAAATAAGTAGGTACACTAGAACTGCGGGAACGTTGTCATATTATATAATAGACAAATTAATAATTTTGTTTAATTAATAATTCATCGTCATCATATCAGCCGAAAGACGTCCACTGCTGGACGTAGGCCTCCCCCAAGTGTCGCCACAATGAACGGTCCTGTGCGTCTCCCATTCATCGGACTCCCGTAACCAAATCATCGACCCACCTTGTAGGAGGCCTTCCAACGCTTACGTCTTCCGGTACATGGTCGCCATTTTAGAACCTTACGGCGCCAACAGCCATCCGTTCTGCGATCAATGTGCCCTGCCCATTGCTTAAGTTTGGCGTTCATGTTATATTTTTTCATTGATAACTATTTTGAATGTACTTATTTTCCTATTACTGTTACACACGGTGTCTACATCCCTATTTTCTTCCAACTCTCCTTTCGCAGGTGTGCTGGAATAGATTTCTTTAGAAATAAGCACCACCTCTGTACCTATTTTTCTGTTTCCTTCTTCTAATCTTTTTTTTTATGTGTGTACATAAATCGTTAAATAAATAAACCTCGTAGATAGTTCTAATTTTTTTTACTGAAATGGAACAATGTTAAAAACCTAAACACTTCAAAGTCCTCAATTCTTTTGATCTTTAGAAAGGCCTCATAACTCAGACTAGGCCTTTCTAAAGATAACAGACCACCAATAGCCGACTTAATAGCTTCACAAACTAACTTACAAGACAAATCTCTAAAACAAAACACTTTAACAAACAATTACCGCAAACCGGACTCGAACCAGCGCCCATTCACAGCTACGTTGCACAAGTAAACAATTCTTACATAAAGACGTGACCCAGAACTTGAGAGAAAGGTCTAGTACACTCTCCCCCCGCCACCCACTCTCCTCACCCCCCCTCTAGAGTGCAACTACAAAGCATTTTGCATCTAAATTTTATGACACTGCGCAACGAGATCTAGTATAGAGTTGTGATAGATTATATTATTACTCTACAATTGCTATCTAGAAAGGTGCGTGTGACAGCTGTCAGATTCATATAATGAAGCTACAACCTATCCTTTTCTCTCATATAAAAGTTGCATATTTTTTCCTTGCTGTCATCCTACCCATGCTATGTAAAAAGACCTACAGTAGGTATCTACTAGACTATTACTTGCCTGATTGGTGATGCAGGATCATCATCACTTCTGTCAAAAGACTGAGGATGTCTCAGTCGCAGTAACGTAACGTATAAAGTAGTTAGGCGTGGGCGAAGTGGGCCCTCGCCTACGCCCTTTCACCCAAAGGGGCCTCGCACAAGCGAGGGTTCTTTAAGAACGAGGTTTTTTTTATAATTGGTAGGCTCGTGTTTAACCACTATTTCACCTGATGGACGTCATTTAGACGATGTGGTCGAAAACTCGGTTGCGACAGTCGCTGTCTCGTTTTCGAATCTATGAAAGAGCTTTAATTTTAATGTATAAAAGTTATCTACGTCGATTTCGTACATTTTGCAAAATGCGTGCAGAAAAAAAACTTTTTTTTTATTATTAATGATAGGCTCGCGTTTGACCATCTCACCCGATCCTACAGATTTATTATATGTATATAGAAAAGGCCTCGTTGATGTGCCTTTGCCTACGTTTAAATTATTCAACGCTATGCCTCTGTTCAGCAGTCGGAAATAGGCCACCCACAAGTGTCGTGTCATTAGGCCTCTTGCATCCATCGGAATCTCGCGATCCAGGACATCGGTCCTCCTAATGGCAGGGCCTTCCAACACGGCGAAGCTGCAGAATCATATTTTCTGCGATCAATGTGCAGGGCCAGGATAAACATAATGAAAGAATGCCGTTGGGAGGCTTATATAAACTATGTATCCAGCTGCAGTGGACTGATGATTGAAGAGTAGGTACCTACATATGAACCATATGCATCGCTCAAGCAGCCATCTGAAACGTTTTTGGACAAACAATGAGATAATTAACCTATTCCATCAGATCGGCTTCCTCACTTCCTGTCGAACCAGTTTCAACTGATACCAATATTTTACTTGGAACGACTGCCTTGGCCTTCCATAAGATACACCGACGACCTGGTGAGGATCGCGGGAATCCGTTAGATGCGGGAACACAAGACCAGTCATTGTAGTGACGCAACAGTGGACGTCTTTCGGGTGAAATAAGAATGATGATGATGACTACCATTCATCCACAACTCAGTTAGTGGGTAATACGAGATAGCCCTTAATAAATGCCAGTTTGATTTACACCAGCAGAACATACCAAAACGATAACAGTCGCAGTCGCTTAACTCGCACAGCATGTGAAAGCTAAAGTAGGGCCAGCTTTCGCTTCATGGGCCGGTAGCCCTGCACGCGCCGGCCGCGTGCACTGCAGCGGCCATATTGGATTGTAGGCCCTACTGCAATTAGATGGCGGGTATTCTGCTGTCAGCGATCGGTTTGTTCAGTGAGCTGAGTGGTTAGAAAATTAATGGGTGTTGACAAGTAGGTAATGATGAAGGGGAAGCTAGCAGGTACTTTTACGGCCCAGTACTCCATTTACAAACTGAAGTCCTTTATGGTCCAAATTTCATGGGTGGTCACCAAAATTATCAGTCTGCTCGAAGGAAATTAGTCATCATCCCTTCCACCCATTGAAGTAGGTCATACTTAGATACTATTACCGTGACAACTTCTTAAGTTCACATTAACTATTATTTAAAGTAAAATTATTATAAATCAAATAAAAATAAAGGAGGAGGGAGGAGGCAACCCTCCTCCTTTCTGTCTATCACTTTATAGGTAATCAGTTTGAGTTTTTCAATCTTTAGAACAATGCCATCTGTAAGATCAAGTGAGTATTAGAAGCAAAAGAACTTGGATGTTATAAACTTAGGTTGACAAAGTTCGCCATCTATGGATAAATATCAGAACAATTTGCAAATTTGCTAATTCTTAATTCTAAAAATATTTGCGTAAGATGAATTTAATATTTAAAAGGGATATTCAGATGTAAAAGAGAAATCATAATAATGATTAAAAATAAAAATTCACCATATAAAATGTCTATGTTTTTTTCTGATATTCCCAAATAATACTTCTGGCAATGGGAAAATGCAGCAACCTAATTTTCTAGTCTGACCACACAAACCAGGTCAAGGAAGTGCAGCAGAAAAACTATTCGCCAATTTTTTTGTTATTTTTTATGAAATGCTATTATGTGTATTGTTTCTTTACTATTTAGTTGAAATAAGAGTGAGATAATGTAGCGCTGACATCGTAATGATTGGAGGCAGTGCGAGTGGTTATTACAGGACAGAAGAAAACTAGGTGGTGTGACAGCTAAAGAATACCGCATAGAAGATTTTAGCTCAAAAATGGTTAATTTTGCCTAAATTCGGTCATTTAATTACACAGTATGACAATTAATCGCTTAGGGGTGGCGTTTGTGTGGGTTACCTTTGCGATTCATGTTGAAAATAATCGTCATAACATTTGACCCAGTTACAGTGCCGTGTGCGTTGACCTATGGATGTGAATGCGGACTAAAGCACGATGTTATTTTTAGGATACAGCTTTGCAGATAATTAAATATTTATAGATGCCGTTGGTGATATCTGATTGTGTGATACATTACAGACGAAAATACCTGTGACCTTTTACACTTTGAATACTGGTGAGTTTTCTTTGTTTTACCTAGTTTTTGAAATTCGAATCTTTATTTTTTGATTTTTAATTATTACACGGCATAGCTATGGAATGTTATGAATGAATTAAATATCGTGTCATTGTGTTAACAGCTGTCATTAAAATAATATGTAACTGGATTTGTTTTCATGTCAGTAACATAAAAAATCTATTGATTTTAAATAACTTTATTTACACACATGTGCTAATGATGTCGCATTGACTTCTAATTCATAGACACAATAATTAGGTGTGTGAAGCCTTTTAAAAGAAAAAATACAATATTTTTGTATTGTACATAACAATCAATAGAGTACAATTAATTTGAATCCTTTTCAGGTCCAACAGTTTTTCAAGTAAACACTATGGATGGAAGTGTTTTAACTCCTGAGAAAACAAAAAAAAGTACAGAAACACAGATAACGAAAAAACTATTTAGATACAACTTCCTTTGAAGGGATCAATTTAATCATAGAATTTTTATTTATAAACATATTCCAATATTCCTCTTTGATTTAATAAAATTATTATATTGAGAAGACAATTCAGGTTGTGATTTCATTATATAATACACAACTCATGCTAATAAGGGAAATTGTAACAATAAAAAATATTAGCAAGCATATCATCTTTGTAGCTAAATTGACAGGCTGTATGTTGTTTAATTATTGTCAAAAATTACCGCCAAAAATGGATTCCAAATTCAAATGTCAGTAGATTTTCCTATTACAACCTACAATGGTTACTTAATGTTATATTAATAATAAAAAAGACAATATGGTGTTTATTTGACTGAATCGCAATAAGGGTGGGATTGGGTGAAAGCCCTAAGGCCGTGGTAACACTCGGCAGTGATGAAGAAGCAAAATGTTCGCACTCTATCATTGATTGTGTGCACATTTACGTATTTACTGGTTGGTGCCGCTGTGTTTGACGCGTTAGAGTCAACAACTGAGAGGAACAGATTTGAAGTATTACAAGGTTGGTGTCATTTCTTATTCTCTCATTTAGTTTTGCATGTCATAAGGCAAAATGTATTGGTACTCCTTAAATCAACACCATATCAGTTACCTACATTATTGGTAAATAAATGATTTCTATTTTTTTTCTTTTCTTAAGCTGTCCTTAGCCAAGTCAAATAATTCATGCTCAGCAAGTTGCTTATTCGTTAATGTTTCCTTTACTGAACTCAGATGTTGATATTGACTTGCTGTGATGAAAATCATGCAGTTGATATATTACCATCTGTATTTTCAACACTTTCTGAACACTTCAGTTGAAAATGTTGAGACATTTCAGGAAAGCCCAAAACATGTATAAAATCTATAGGTAAAACTAATATTTATTTGCTATCAATATATTGCCAGATTACTGAAAGCCCAATAAATGCTATGCTTACTATGTAACTAACTTAAAAAAAAAAACAGCCTTTTGTGACATACATACCTAAATTTCCACTACACAAACAACTGAAAATCAGACAGCAATTATTTATCTTCACAAATTCTTTGTCCTGATGGTTTTCTTTTCAAGATCTTGTTATTAACAATGTTTATCTTTTTCCTGTACAAGCTCTTCAACTTTTATGATTTTCCTTCATTGTGTTGTAATCACACTACCTTAGTAGGTTTTGTTAAAGTTTGGCCGATGGTTGCCAAGGCAACAAGGTTATTGGTGTTCTTACAAGTCTAGATTAACTAAGCCAATGTTGTCAACACAGCATTTTAATTGTGACTATAAAGAGTGCTAAAACTTATTTTAAAAGTTTCTTTCAAATAACATTTTCAAACTTGATGAACTGATCAAGTTTGAATCATCAATATACCTACAAATTATTAATCTGATCATGAGGAATTTACTGCTACTTTGGTAATTGGTACTTAATCAGGCTTTCAGAAATCAGTGCCTTCACTATTACTGAAAACTGTTTTCTTAACTTATGAGATAGTCCATTTTCTACTAAGCGTTTCAAATAAGAATAGGATCTATTTAGCGCCACATTGTGACGTCATAGCTGTCAAATCGAATCAGTAAGGTAGGGTGAGCAAAAAAAGTTTTTTTTTTAAATTAAAATTTATGAATCATGAATTGAAAGTTTAATTAAAGTCTATTTCAATTCCGCTCATCTCTGTATCACTGTGTGAAGTGTCTGAATAGTAGCCTTGGAAGAAGACGGCGAATTGTTTCCAACAATGAAAATAAAAAAAAAACTGTTTTTTTTTTACTTTTATGACATAAATAATATTATAATATACATTTACCTAATTTATATTAAGCATTAGTGTTTTTACTACACTTAGATTTAAGTAAGATTTGGCTAAACAACATCAAAAAAAGTGTTATTGATACAAAATAAGTTTTAAACTACATTACTTTTTAATCAACATTTGGCAGATATTGATCATTGATTTTCCTAATCTTATTTGAAACGCATTGTAACTACAGCTAAGGCCCTCTCTCTACCTTTTCTTAAATTTCATTCAGTGTTCCCGTTTTCTAAATCTTTCTAGTTCTTTGCCTATTATATTGCCTGCTTCAAATAAATCCTATTCTATTCTAGAGTTCCTCAAAACTAGGTATCTATGTCTCTCATGCTTCTACTCATATAGATAAATTAACTCTTCCCCCACAGCTATAGAGGGTATGATAATAAGGAAGTACAATATAACCGAGGAGGACTTCCGTGTTATGGAGACAGTAGTGCTGAAGTCGGAGCCCCATAAGGCTGGTCAACAGTGGAAGTTCACCGGAGCTTTCTACTATGCCACCACTGTGCTTACAACTATTGGTAAGTCCTACTTATTTATTAATATTAAAAAGAGGTAGGTAAAACTATTTGATTACCTATATTATGATTTGAAACAATTAAGAAAATTCGTTTGATGTGCTGATGTTACATAATCACCTTCTGTCTAGATTATGATACTTAAATCTTAGATAAAAGAAACTTTTTACAAAAAAAAAAAAACAATTTACTTACTTAAGTAAAAAAATAAAACACAAAAAGTGAAAAAAAAATCTTTTTGAAAAAATTTAAGTCCAACTTTTTAGGAGCTGTTGTTTTGGTTGTTTCTTTTATCATTGAGTTCCGTACCCAAAGGTTAAAAACGCGACCCTTTTGCTAAGACTCCACTGTCCGTCTGTCTGTCACCAGGCTATCTTATGAACCGTGACAGCTAGACAGTTGAAATTTTCACAGATGATGTATTTTTGTTGCCGCTATATAACGGTATAGTATAGTTGCGGCAACAAAAATACAGATGATGTATTTTTGTTGCCGATAAGTACTATAAACAGAATAAATATTCAAGTGTGGCTCCTGAAATCCTATTTACACCAAAGGAAATTCCAAGTCAAATGCGGAGAGGAATACTCGAACCTGTACTTGATTACTGCCTCTGTGCCCCAAGGATCAGTTCTTGGCCCCGTGTTATATTCTATATATACGGCAGACTTGCCTGAAACAGAAGGTGTTGTAACGGCCACCTACGCAGATGACACGGCATGCCTTGCGAGCGACAAAGACCCGAACAACGCATCATCGAAGCTGCAAGCACAGCTCGATAAAGTTGATTCTTGGCTTCGGAAGTGGAGAATAAAAGCTAGTGTAACCAAGTCAACACAAATAACATTCTCACTGAGAAGAGGCGAATGTCCACCTGTTCGTATGGATAACAAGGCCCTGCCAAATCACGACAGCGTAAAATATCTTGGTCTACATTTGGATAGAAGACTGACCTGGAGTAATCACATCAAAGCCAAGAGGAAAGAAGCGAACTTCCAATTTCAATCGCTAAACTGGTTGCTTGGACGACAATCTCCTCTGTCTCTTAGTAACAAACTCTTGGTATATAAAGCCATCATAAAGCCCATTTGGACCTATGGAATAGAACTGTGGGGTTCTGCAAGCAACTCTAACATAGAGATCCTCCAGAGATTCCAAAACATCGCCTTGAGAACTATCTCAAGCGCGCACTGGTTTGTGAGAAATATTGAGATACATGAATACCTGGAGATACCTACTGTTAAGGAGGAAGTCGGCAATATTAGCAAGAGATACAAAGAAAGACTGAGCAAACACACAAATGAACTGGCAAAGAATTTACTGCAGTCACAGGAAAATATCAAACGCTTAAAAAGATGGCACATACTGGACCTGGACCAAAGAACATGAAAACAATAACATATTTTATATGGTGCCATTCATTGGAATGTCGCTTACAAAGTTAAAGAAAGTGGAACACATCTGATTATGGCTAGATAGCCGATTGCAGATTTGAGATTGGAAAAAAAAAAAAAAAAAAAAGTGTGGCTCCCATACAACAAACGTGATTTTTGCCGTTTTTTTTGCTACAGACGGTACGGGACCCTTCGTGCGCGAGTCCGACTTGCACTTGGCCGGTTTTTATTACTTAACGTCGACTTGAGAACCTCGACTTTTTTTTAAAACTTGGTTATTTTGGTTCACGTGGCCAGGGACCAAGTAGCGGGAAAACAGCTTCAATGAACACTTTCCAAATACTATCTGATTGTAACAAATAATGGAAAGTTGGGAAATACTTTGAAGATTTAGGACGGAATTCACCAATAACACTAATCGCTTTTTAACGTTTGGCTCGCATAATCGCGTTTAGCCGCTGTCACTAGTGTCACTTGTAAAAATACAACAAAAGAAAAATACAGACAAGTGACACTAGTGACAGCGGCTAAACGCGATTATGCGAGTCAAACGTTAAAACGCGATTAGTTTTATTGGTAAATTCAGCCCTTAGTATAGGGATATTTTGAAAACTGAATTAAAATTCAGAAATGACCAGAGACTTCTTTTACTATCTGTACTGACCTAAGTACACATAAGCATATAGCATAATCAGCCTTTTAATGTTCCCACTGCTGGGACTCAGGCGTCCTCTCTCTAGGAGCGGGAATGGGCCGTAATCGACCACGCGGGCCCAGTGCGGGTTGGTGAATGACACATATCTTCGAATTATTGGTTCTAGACATGCTGGTTTCCTTACCACCGTTTTAGAGTAGTAGTGATGAAATAAATTACACAAAGTAATGCGCCTGGCTGGGTTTGAACCCGCGACCTACAACTCGTAAGTTGAGGCCGTTGCCTCTCAGCCACCACTGCACGTACACAACGGATTTTGATTATTCAGACGATTTATTGAGGAATGTTTGAGTGTACTACGTTTATTGCATTCATTTTTGATGTAAGAGATGCATTAATAAATCAATTGCAGCTGTGCGAAATCAGAGTAGGTCACTGTTGTAATATTTTTAGGGTTCCGTACCTCAAAAGGAAAAAAACGGAGCGCATATAGGATCACTTTGTTGTCCGTCTGTCTCTGTCTGTCAAGACCATTTATCTCGAGAACTTGTGGGAGGTATCGAGTTAAAATTAAAACCATATACTCAGGTCTGCGGTCCCTTGAAGCTGTGATAAAATCAAACTTCTAAGTCAACGCAAAAAAGATACGGCCGTTTATGTCGTAAAAAATGTGTATTTCGACACTCAAGGGAATCAAACTTCATAGGGTACTTCCCATTGACCTACAATCCTGAAATTTGGCATGAAGCAAGGTCTCATAGCACAAATATAGGAAAAAATCAGAAAACTGAATTTGTACGTACCTACGTAACAAAAAAAAAGTTGCGAATCGGAAAAATCTTCGTAAATCAATTCGGGAATCGAACTATTTTCATTCATAGGTGAGTTCGTAAGGAACCCTCAGAGCGCGAGTCCGACTCGCACTTGTCCAGTTTTTTTTATTAGACTTAGGTAGTCTACTAAAAAAACTTCTTAGAGCATTGGTGTCCCAGGGCCCGACTTACGAGTTGTACGTCGTAGGTTCAAAGTTTCAAACCAAAGGAGGCTTGACTCATATTCTGTGTAATATTTATTTGATCACCACTGTTCTCAAAACGCAACTGGTCGCGCCGCCATGGTGTCCCGGTGAAATATAGTCCTTAAGGTCCATTTTGATACTGTCTGAGTGTAGTGTAGCGACTCTGGTGTCTATATGGTGTCTAGTTTGGTAGCTTACGGACACCATGGCGGCGCAACTGGTCGCGCCGCCATGGGGTCCCGGTGAAATATAGCCCTAAGTATACAATGTAAAAAAGTAAATAATATGTATTTCCCAATGCAGGTTACGGACACTCAACGCCGTCGACAATCGGCGGAAAGCTATTCACGATGTTCTACGCGATAGTTGGCATTCCACTGGGTCTTATCATGTTCCAGAGTATCGGTGAAAGAGTTAACAGGCTCAGTAGGTGAGTAGCATCACTGTTTTCTCTCTGTGAGACCCGAAGTACACCATGAAGGCCCAGTTCGGGTTTGTGTATGAGGTGAGAATCATCAATTTATCATCGGTCAGCTGCAACACGTCCATAGGAATCTTCAAGCATTGTCATATGGACCAGTTCTGTGATTGCTTCCGCAGAGTTTTTGGATGAGGGAATAGTAGTATCTGCGAGGCTTGAGTGAATGCTAGATCTATTAGCGAACGTCTTTCTGACCACTCTGCTTACGGATGAAAATCCGCTATATCGTGGGTGTAAAGAATCTAGGCTCACCTGCCAATAGCTATGTGTGTTATATTGTTGGATAGGTAATTTTGAGCTGAAAAAAAGTTATTATGGTACCAAATTTCAAACCTTAGTCGGGTTACTTTTATACTCCATTTGTTTAGGTACTTAACTAAACGTAAACAATCTTGATATTTATGTCCTTTTATTTTATAAATCGTATAAGAAACATACAACTATACAAAGATTATTTAAATTTAGTGATTACCTAACAGCGGTTTTCGTAAATAACTAATTGCAAACATTTATAGGAAAATATTTTAGATAAAAGACATATCAAGATTGTTTACATTTAGTTAAGTATCTAAACAAATGGAGTAGGTATAGAAGTAACCCGACTAAGATCAGGTGGCATCGCAGTCAAGCTCTAGTCTATATAAATTAAAAAAAAGTACCTAAACAAATGTAGTGTAGGAAAGCGTCCTCCATCGTCGTTTACCATCAGCCCTCCTAGCCAAGTTACGATCGTTTAGTTTGCGTCGAACCAGCGCCTCCGATTCTTTTGTTCTGACGTCATCTCAACGCTCAGTCACGTAGTCAGAACAAAGGAATCGGAGGCTTGGCCTACTCGAGGCGTTCGACGCAAACGAAAAGATCGTAACTTGGCTAGGGGGGCGGGTGAGATAGTGGCGAAACGCGAGCCTATCAATAAAAAAAAAGAAAAAAGGAGATTACAGAAATCACTTTTGTAACGAGTTGCTGAATGATAGCGAGGAATATTTCGATTTTAGATTGTTCTTTTCTTCATAATTGTATCTACCATTTATTGTATATCACTTTTTATTTGTTCCAGCGTAATAATAAAGTCAATAAAACGCGCGATGAACTGCAAGCAAACCAGCGCGTCGGAAGTGGACCTCATATGCGTGGTGACTACGCTGTCATCGCTGACCATCGCCGGTGGAGCTGCTGCCTTCTCCAAGTTCGAGGGCTGGAGCTACTTTGACAGCGTGTATTATTGTTTTATCACCCTAACTACTATAGGTGAGTCCTGATTATAAAATACTCCCAAGGAACGTACACGGGAAGTGTGAAAATGAAACCCGGGGACGAAGGCAAAGAAGGAACAGGAGTGGGTTTTTAGTCAGTAAAAGCCTGACACTATCTCCCACTCCGCCCAAGAGCGAGATTTGTGATAAGATGATTTTCCCACGTAAAAAAAAGGAACGTAGGAATAGGTTAAATCATCATCATCCTGCCCTTGTCCCGTGTTATTTCGGGTCGGCGCAATATGGCTTTTTTCTTCCATTCCGTCCTGTCACCCATCAAGCCATCACTAATTCCCTTTTCTTTCATATCACTCCTCACACAATCCATCCATCTTTTCATTGACCTCCCTCTACCTTTCCATCCATTTACACGTATACTCATAACTCTTTTAGTAACCTGCATTTTATCCCTCCTCTTTACATGACCATACCAAGATATAATTTTCAGTCACTGGCGCCACTTTCAAACTTCCTCTAATATACTCATTTCTCGCTTTATCCATTCCAGTTAAATAATAATAAGGCAGGTTAGTGAGTGTACTTACGAAGCATTGTATGCAGACAATGATTCCACATGAAATGTCTCAGCACAGGAACCATCAAGTCCTCAGCCATGCTTTTCAGGATGTTATTGCTACTGAAAGATGGTGAGAAACCAAGTAATTTATGTGGCTGATCTGCTGATATCAGATTTAAGAAATACGTTAATAGAGTTTCCACAGGTGAAAACATTCTGGCCTTATAGCCCTGCTACCCTTTCCTTGCTATTAATTCCCATTTTCGATCAGGCATGAGGCTGGTTTCAAAAGGCTGCAGGATTGTTTGCATGTGACTGCGGCCCTGGAAAGCAAAAGTAAACAGGGAACACGGTTGGGTTTTAATCAGTAAAAGTAGTCTGTCTTCTCACTTTTGCGAGAAAATATGATATCCTCTAACCTCCTAAAAGAAAGATAGTCTTCAAGAGTAACAGACGAAGCTACAAACTGGTTGACTATTGACAGGTTTTTTGGTTGCCTTAAAATGCGTAACGGCCGGTCTCGTACGTCTCGCATCCATCGAATTCCTGCAACCTACAGGTCATCGGTCCACCTAACGGGAGACCCATAACAATATCATCATCATTTCAGCCGAAAGACGTCCACTGTTGGACATAGGCCTCCCCCAAGGGTCTCCATAATGACCGGTCCTTTGCGTCTCGCATCCATCGGATTCCCGCGACCCTTACCAGTTCATCGGTCCACCTTGTGGGAGGCCTTCCAACGCTGCGTCTTCCGGTTCGTGGTCGCCATTCCAGAACGTTTCGTCCCCATCGACCATCTGTTCTGCAAGCAGTGTGGCCTGCCCACTGCCACTAACGCCACTGCAACTAACACACGTAATAATATAAAGTTTTATTACCTCTCAACTTATTCTTCAATGCCTTGTCCTCAGGTTTTGGTGACATGGTAGCCTTACAAAAAGACAACGCCCTCAACCGCAAGCCCTCATACGTGATGTTCGCACTGATCTTCATCCTGTTCGGGCTGGCCATAGTGGCGGCGTGCCTCAACCTGTTGGTGCTGAGGTTCGTCACCATGAACACCGAGGACGAGAAGAGGGACCAGGCGCAGGCTGAACAGGTACTCACGCATGTGAAAATAGCATTCATTTTTCAATAGCAAAGTTTTTACCTGAAAGATAGACGGTTCAAATTGAACTGGTTTATAATGCGATTGAAACAAGAATAGGATCAACTTTGCGCCATATTGTGACGTCATAGTTGTCAATTCAAAGAAGGTAGGGTGACCGAAACAAGATATTTATAAAATTAAATTTATTGACGAATAAAGAACGACAAAAAATATTTCAATTCTCTTACTCGCAAACCCAGTCTTATCCCACCACTTTTAGGCACGCAATAGACTGTTTTCAGCACTAGTGCAGAAAAGATCGCGTGCTTTCCCACGCCAGAATGTTATTACATTTATCGTATCAGACTGGGCGCGCGTCGACCCCCACGAGTTGCCGGGCAACTCCTGTTTATTCATTTCTTCGTAAGTGTATATATTGTTTCTGCACTTGTATCAAAATATACTATAATCAGTATCTGGTTCTTCAATTCCGCTCATTTCTGCATCACTGTGAAGTGTCTGAGTAGTAATAGAAGAAAAAGGCGAATTATCGCTAAAAATTAAAATAGGAAATAAAACAGTTTTTTCTAATATATTTAGCTAATTTAGACAAAAACGTTTTTTCTTCACTTAGATTTAACTAAAACTCGGTTGATTAATGTAAAAAAAAAACGTCATTGATACGCAATTTAAATTTCTTTGCCAACCGTACTTTTCAAGTTGCATTTGACAGATTGAGGTCACGTTCCTATTCTTAATTGAATCGCACTATACAATGCGTTCTAAATAAGAATAGGAACGATTGCCATGATGTGACGTCACGTCATACAGTCAAATAGAAGAATTGAGCAAAACAAAAATTTTTTTAAATTTAATTTATTTACGAAGTGTGAACGAAAATAGTTTAATCAGAATCCAGTTCTTCAATTTTGCTCATCTTTGAATTCTTCAATTTTGTCCAATTTCTTGCGATTTGACAGTATGACGTGACGTCACAACATGGCAATCGATCCTATTCTTATTTGGAACGCATTGTACATATATTTTTAACGAAACGCGAACTGCTCATTATTCATATATTCTTTTTGTCTCCATTTCTAGGCACAGCAAGTGGCCGTTCGTCTTGAAGGCGACGTGATCACGGCAGATGGCGCTGTACTACGAGGCGTGTCACGAGGGACGCGCCTCCCTGCTGACCCCAGGCACATCACTGCTGGTAACTTTAATAAACAATAATAACCTTATTCATTTCATTTCATCAACAAATTTACATTTGTGTCGAATGGTTGAAAATTTAACAATATAATAAAACGTTCAAAAAAAAAAACAGGCTAATAATTAAAGAAGAAAAAAAAAACAATTTACATAGACATGCTGGTACAATAACTTGCCAGGTAAAAATAAAATAACATTCCACATTATTTGTCATCACATTAACATAGTTTAAATACAATAATAAAAAAGCTAAATGTCAAAAAAATGTAAATAATGTCAATTGTGTGAGTAATGTCAATAAAAATGTAAATAATGTCAAAAAAGTAGTAAAAAGTAAAATAAAAAATAATACAATGTCAATAAAACTGTAAATAATGTCTGAAAAAAAAATGTAAAAAGTAAAATAATAAATAATATAATGTCAATAAAATTCTAGTAATCAAATGTAATGTCATGACAAAATTTCGAATTTAAGTACGCATAGTTGGAAGTCAATAAAAATATAATAACTTACAGAATTAGTTTAACTATTATTATTGGCACAATCTTTGAAAAACTCTTCTATGCTATAATAACATTTCTCCAACAACAATGACTTTAATTTTCTCTTGAATTCGTTTGAATTCATACCGTTTTTAAATTCTACAGGCAGTTTATTGTATATATTTACTGACTGCACTCTTGAGGCATGTTTAACGACATTAAGCTTAGGCTGTATGAGATTAGGTAGATCCTTTCTTCGCGTTTTTATTCTGATATGTCTCTGTTCTTTTGTCTCAAATTTATGAAGATTTTTTACAAAATGACTAAGCAGGGCCAGAATATAGAGGCATGGCACTGTGAGAATGTGCAGTTTTTTGAAGTGATCTCTACAAGATTCCGTTTGTTCAATGCGAAGCATAGCTCTCATGGCTCTTTTTTGCATAACGAAAGCAGCATTAATGTTGTATTGGTAGCTATATTTCTTTAGCTTTATTTCCTTTATATCGAATCCCGACTCGGTTGGGCAGCGTTCGGGAAGCTGCGCGGTATCTTCTCGTCCAATATACCACAGTGTCTCAAGATGAAAGTCTATTAAAGTATGTCCAGTATCCGAAGTATGACCAGTGCGTGTTGCCAGTGGTGACATGGTTCCGAAACGTGGTCGCTCACAATGGGCCTCATCAGAAGGCTCAAAGTCACCCAAAGGGCAATGGAAAAGGCTATGCTCGGAGTTTCCTTGCGTGATCGAATCAGAAATGAAGAAATCCGCAGGAGAACCAAGGTTGCCGACATAGCACGAAGAATCGCCAAACTTAAGTGGCATTGGGCAGGGCACATTGCTCGCAGAACAGATGGCCGTTGGGGCGAAAGTTTCTGGAGTGGCGACCGCGTACCGGAAGTCGCAGCGTTACAAGGTGGACCGATGACCTGGTGAAGGTTGCGGGAATCCGATGGATGCAAGACGCACAGGACCCTTCATTATGGCAACATTTGGGGGAGGCCTATGTCCAGCAGTGGACGTCTATCGGCTGAAATGATGAAGGGTGTTTATAATATCGTGCGGATTTCATCACGCAGGGTTTGCCCAGCATGCAGAAAATTTCAAAATACAAAAAAACGCGTCCCGCATGCGTATTCCACTCATTACAATAAATACTTGTATGAAATGGACATTTGCGGGGGTTCGCGTGCGTAGCAATCCCGCATGCGTGATCAAAACTGCACGATACTAAAAACAACCCAACTGGGGGCTATATCAGAAAACCCTTCCATATAATTGAGGTGATCATGAGGGCAGGCTTGTTGGAGATACATAAACAAAGTCGCTTTCCACGAGGAAAGCGACTTTGTTTATGTATCTCCAATAGACAGATACACACACAGACAGACGACTGTCTGTGTGTGTATCTGTCGCTAACTCCGAAACTGTATAACGGATTTTGATGCGGATTTCAGTAATAGAAAGAGCAATAAAGGAGAAGGGTTTATGTGTATAATTTGTACTCCACGAAGTCGGGACTAGTAATTTTGTCTTTCTTTCTTAAACATTGAGAAAAGAACCGCGCATTATGTAGGTTTTCACATAATTATTCCAAATGATTTTCTTAACACAATCGTTGAGCTGACCGAGCCCAAGTCGTCGACGGCGCGTAGTGTTCCACGCGCGCCTCAAGGAGATGTTAGCAATCGTAGGGGCCCAGCAGGGTCGAAGCCTACTGGGGCCATGGTTGATGCGAAAGAGATCCCCGGGGCCCTGGAAAAATGGCAAAAAAGGAACAGAAGTGGGTTTTTAGTCAGTAAAAGTCTGACACTATCTCCTACTTCGCCCAAGAGCGGGGGATGTCATTAGATGATTTCCCCACCCAAAAAAAAAATAAATAACAATTCGTTGAGCTGGTTAAACTGAAGTATTTTATCAAGAACGTGTTGTTAAACAGATCATTGTTCTATTCCAGGAGACACGTCGCTAGTGCCACTGTACATAGATGAAGAATATGCGCCCAGTGTGTGCAGCTGCTCCTGCAACTGCTTCGGACCAAACAAGTAAGTTTTTTTAGAGTTCCGTACCTCAAGAGGAAAAACGAAACCCTTATAGGATCACTTTGTTGTCCGTCCGTCTGTCTGTCAAGATCGTATATCACGGGAACGCGTAAAGGTATCGAGTTGAAATTAAAACCATATACTCAGGTCTGCGGTCCCTTGAAGCTGTGAAAAAAATCAAACTTCTAAGTTAAAGAAAAAAAAAAGATACGGCCGTTTATGTCGCACAAAACGCACATTTCATCAAAATTCATAGGGTACTTCTCGTTCACCCAGAATCTTGAAATTTAGCATAAATCAAAGGCTTATATACAGATATAGGAATAAATCAAAAAACTGTAAATTTGTAGTTACGTCCGCGTCACAAAATAAAACTTTTTTAAAAATTCGGAAAATATCTTCGTAACTCAATTCGAGGATTGAATTGTTTTCATAGGTAAGTTTGTACGGAACCCTCAGTGCGCGAGTCCGACTCGCATTTGACTGGTTTTTTAATATAAACTAGTGCTTGACTGCGATCTCGCCTGATGGTATGTAGTGATGTAATCGTTGATGGTGAGGCACACTAGTTTATTGAACTAAGTGAATAGTTCACTTAGTTCAATAAACTAGTGCGTAGTACAAATAACCACAATCTTTATTAATATAAATATATACATCTTAACTGTTAAAATTAAACTTAACCGATTTAATACTTAAAAAATAAAAATAAAAGCCCTAAAGTACCAAAAAGCAATCTAAAGTACAACGTCGAAAAAATTCTTCCGCATCGCTATCGACTGGTAATGTACCCAAAAGATTGGCGGCATTGCCACGCTGAATGGCAATGCTTATCCTTTGTCCAAAGTAATAGCCAGCCCTTGGGTCACGCGAAGTGTCAACAAGGCGTTTTAAAAGTTCTTTAAATAATTTGTGAGCACTTAGACCAACGATCAGTTTCAACCCTAAAACGGCTCGAAAATATAACTACCAACAAGGTTAATATATTTCCGCCGCGTGAGGTTCTCTGGAGTGTCCACATTAACTAGTGTTTTTTTTTTTATCAGCTACGAGATTAACGAATCTAATATATCTGTAACATTTCAGATCAATACCATACCGCGACCCACTCTCGCCAGTACAACCGACCAACATCAGACAAATAAAGTCCAAGAACTACCGCGAGTTAGGCAGCATACCTCGCTATATAGAAAAATCATCCTCCAAGAACCGGTCACAGTCTTTACGACTGAACTCCGCGTCAGGATACCTCTACATGAACGCAAAGACCAACGACTTCCAACTAGAACCCGAAGACTTCCGAGAGATGGTCACGAAACGACGCGAGCAGCTCCGGAGAGGAATGATGATGTACGACATGAGGTGTAATAACAACGAACAGTACTTACATCCTTATAGACACAGCCTGAGTACTAGGTTAGAGGCAAGCCCTCATAGTTCCTCGCTTTACTCAATGACTATGAGGTCCGAAAATCGAAGCAACGACCCGTTAGTCGATGATTATGACTCAGAAAAGTCAAGCTATGCGAAAAAGAAGCTAATGAAGAATATAGCCAGAAATACAAGCAACAAAAGAGTTGAAAACTACTTTTACGATGATGCTGTGTTACATTTCGATGATGAGTATGCTTTTGACGGCTCAATACTCTTTGCTAAACGAAGAAAATCTATTGAAAGAAATTGGGAAGATTATACATGTGAAATGCCTCGAAACTACGGACCTGACCAAGTGTCAAACGATGGTAGCTACGGCTACTATCTCCCCGACGATGAAGAGCAAGACCAGTACTTCGTGAATGATACCCTCACGTTTCAACTGCCTCCTCACCGGGCCAGCATATAGTGAAGTGAAGGGCCAGCTTATAGTGAAGTGAAGTGCCAACAAGACTTGTGCCAAGGTAGGTTAGTGTTAGTCTACTAAATAAATGGGCCAATTAAGTAAATAAACATTAAAATAATAGTAATTTTACAATTTTCGCGGTAGCATCCGAGTTTGAAAGTTTTAGCTTTTACACATAGTTTATAGTTGTCGCGACTTTTTATTATAATTCTATAATATGAGCTTGGCTTCTTTGTAGATATTGTAATATAGTGTTTTTAAGGCTTGTCGTGCGGTGAGCGCTTGTGCGTTTTATTGTGCACTACGTCGGGAGAAATTATTACGAAAAAACTATTAGAGATGAAAAAAAAAAACGTTTTTCTGCCATATAAATAGTCAAAGAAATAAAATGGGGGTTGGGAGTAGGAAAGTAAAAAATAGCCTACGAAGTATTCTCAGACCTACCAAATATACACAAAAAAAAAAACATAAAAATCGGTCAAGCCGTTTCAGAGGGGTTCGAAAACAAACACTGACACGAGACTTTTATATATTAGATTACCCACTGCTACTCTGTGAGATGAGTGCACAGCAGAAGACCCAGTATAGGTTTTTTAGTAATAAAACCCATGTGTAGAAAATTCCAAGCCCAGAATAGGGATAGTATTTTTTTTTTTTTGATAACCTTAGATTTTCTCTATAACATAAGAACTAGAAAATAGTTTCTAACGTCACATTCCCTTGTCAGGTAAATAAAACAAGACTGCAATAGAGATGAATGTTGTAATATCTGACCAATCAAGTAACTTTGGTAATTGTGTAAGTGATAATTAATCAGTATTATTAGATATTCGTGATTTAGGCTCAATTGATCACAGTTACTGAGATTTTTTTTAACAATGCAGTAGAAATATATATTTCATTAGTTTAATGCAGAAATCCCAATGTAGAGTACAATGTTACATAATCCAAAAAAATAATATAAGAATGATGTAAGTAGATAAGATAACTGGGTATAACGCGCATTACCAAAATCTCTTAGTCTCTCTCAGCCTTACAGCGGGAGAAGTTAGATGATGATTACCCAACACAAAAAAAATAAAAAGAGTTCACGCGTAAATATTAAATCAACTGATTGCGTCAGTTTCGCTTCGCTCCCGCTCCACACCCACGTGCCGTTTGTCTTGTAGACTACCACAATAGAATATCAATTGTTTTTTTTTTCCAAATCCGCCGCTACGCTTCGCGATCGCGTTCGTGTAAAATTGGGTCTACGCTCGAGAAGCAGAGCACGAGCCGAGCTCAAATTCTTGTAATGTCGCTTGTGCTCGGCTCCTCTGGAATCGCTCCACACTACACGAATTTGTGCTCGGCTCCTCTACCGTAGAACCACCTTTATATAGCCTTCCTAGGACACTAAGTTAAAGACCGACGTAGTGCAAGCGAAAATTAATTTGATTTCCATTTCGGAGTGAATTAGAAGTAGACACAGTTGCGAGTCCACAATACAATGAAAATTATCGAGCTTATTGATACAAAACTGGCTAAAAACAGATGATAATTGCACAATGTGTGTGTACAGACTTTGCCTGGATTTAGTGTTATATCTTATGAAGAGAAGCCCGGTCAGAAAAACAATTTAAATACAAGTGATTCTGTAAAAGAAAATTTTGTAAAAAACAGACTTGATATTATGCTTTACTAGCTGCTCGCGCCGGCTTTGTATGGGTGCAAAGGTTGTCTGTAAAAAAATGCTTTTAGCGATAAGACCGCCCAATTTGACACCCTATTAATTTTAAATTCCTACTGCAATTTTATTTATAATGTACAATTAAGAGTATATTAATCAATCATTTTCTTTTTCTGACATAAAAACTGTTCTGACAATTATAAACACAACAAAAAATTCATTAGATTCAGCCAAATAAGTGCAGCATTCTAAAATTATGCGCTTAAATTTCATTCTGCAATTGATTTTTATTTAAATAGATTATATACATAAACGGAATCAGTCGTTTTTGTTACTAAAAATAATGTCGTATTTAATTAACTTTACATATTTAACCAATTAGGTTCAATTTTTTTAAGAAATAACAAAGTTACTATTTTCTTTCTTAGGGCCTGTGCACACCACGTTTTTTAAACGCGCCGTTGACGCGATACGCACGCGAGTCAGACTTAGCCTGTAGACCTTTAATAGGATAAAAGCGCGCCGTCGACGCACGTTTCTAAAACGCGCGACAACGGCGCGTTTAAAATAGTGATGTACACAGGCCATTAGATTTCACCTTTTAGTTTGTTAGTAGTTGACTCCGAAAAATCTAAATAATCTAACTTCAAACTTAATTAAATCGTTCAGTTATTAAGATAGAATACTGAATTCAGGCATTGTTATTTATATTAGCAGATATGTTTTGCATTAAAGCTATATAAGTCTCATAAAGACAATGACCACAAACTATGACAATGGTCCCAAAAACCGCAATTGTTTATATATTATAGAATCGCAACAATTTTTAAAGTATGTGCTAGTCAAATTGTTTATTTAAATGAATTTTTCCATGACGATTTTAAGTCATTTCTTTATAATATGTATTAAATTAAAACTTCTGAATTCCAAATTGATAATATTATATGTACCTATATTCCAAGAAATGATTATGTATTGTCGCTATGAGCCAAGAAAATTGATTTAGTTAAAAAAAGAAAAAAAATACAGTAAAACTGATCCAGAATGCCAAAAATTAATACTCTCTATTTTATTAATTTTAAGACAAAATGTTTAAATTTATTGTTTTTTTCAATCTCAAAGATTTCATATTATGAAAAGATTGTTGTTATCGGAGAATAAATACATAATTCATGATTTTTAAAATCGGTTTTTTAACATGACAAAAGTTTATGCAAAAAAAAATTGAATTTATCACAAAGTGGAAATCTGAATTGGTATAGAGTTTTACTCTCAAAAAATGTTACGATTGCATGATAATCAAAAATATGAAAAAAACCACATAAATGTGTATAAAATTGTTGATATAGAATGGGAAGAAAATAATGTAATATTAATATCAGGAATATTACATACTGTAAAACCACAAAACGATAAAAAAAAAACAGTATTGTTTGAACAAAAGTATGTTGGTTGATGTTTACTATATATCTTAGTTTTTTCTCTGATTACCAATGTTGGTAACTTAATGTAATCATCATCAAAAAATATACCTCATTTTACTATACATATTTCTTTAAAACGGTCTTCCAGTGTGATTTTGGAGATACTGTAATTATTTTTATGTTAAATATACTACCTTCATAAGCCAAAAAGCGGTAACTCAAAGTAAATGAGTTTAGCCGTTACTTTTGTGACATATACTTTTTTTTATTGATATAAACCAGTGCTTGACTGCGATCCCACCTGATGGTAAGCAGGTATATATATACTAAATAAAAGCTTCTGCCCAGGGCTTCACCCGCTTGGTACGTTAAAAAAAAGTACCTCAGGTCCTTTTGGGTGTCCTAGACTATGTCCCAAGTTAAATTCTATTAATATCACATTTATAATATTACGGATTTGTAGAGTACGGAGTGTTGGAGTTTTTGGCGGGATTTCTTCGAGTGAAGTTCAGTGGCATTCATTCAAATGGTTAACAATTGAACTATTCATACGAAAACATGGCTTAAATGACTTAGTATCCAAGCCAAAAACATTAACAAAAATTAGTAGGTATGGATTGTTTTTTTTTTTTAATATTCCAATAATAAAAGGGTTTTTCGAGTAGCTCTTGTGATGCGGTGAGTTTAGAAAATACGACACAAAAAAAAATGTGATATCACTTTTTGGCTTATAAGTATAGAACTATGCTTCTATAGTTTTTTTTTTAACAGGTTATGCCCACGGCAAAAGGCCGCTGTTTTAAAACTTATAAATTAATAATATCGTACTGAATAAATTATGAAATGAGTTAATAAAATTGTAAAATATCTAGTCGAAAATGTGAGAAATAATGTATAATGAGTGTCTGTCTAGTCAAAATATTTTTTATTTATTTTATCATTTATTGTATGTAAAAAGGTGTATGTTATCCTTTTAAGATTTTTTAGAGAATAAAATGGGAACTACGTTAGACCGGAGTACACGTGTGTGACGCCTGAGCTGTACGTAGAACCACGTCGCTTAGCGTGGGTTTAATGTAGCTCTACCAAGGCCTCAAGTCTGCTATTACAATAATAATTAATATTATGACGTCATTATGACTTTCTAATGGTCAACCACTGACACTCCCTCCATTGAAAGAAATGGCAGAGAATGGTAATCTCGTACTTAATGACAAATGAATGTCTGACGTATGCGGTAATCTCTTCTGCCAAAAATTTTGACAGTTCCTTGACCAGTGACTTACCATTAGAAAGTCATTGTGCAGTCATTGCTTTTAATAAGCTCGATATTGTCATTCTACCACAACTCTATTACGAGACCATTATGAATTAGCAGATTAATTAACATAAATGAATTAACAGTGGAGAGGGAGAGGGATGCCAAAGAAAAGATGGATGGATTGTGTGAACAGTGATATGAAAGAAAAGGAAGTTAGTGATAGCATGACGGTTGACAGGATAGAATGGAAGACAAAAACGTGTTGCGCCGACCCCAAATAAGATGGGACAAGGGCAGGAAGATGATGATGAATTAGCAAATTACGAACTTAGCAAAATGACAATGGGATCGTGTTGGAATGACGAATTCATAAAAATAGCAGACTTGGGCCCCAGGTACGTGGCCCTCGTAGGCCCAATGTAGTTCTACCTTTATTCTCTTTCTTGACTGATTGTTTGTCAATGTTGTTTCTAGATTAACTATTAAAACTGCCAAAAACCTTTTTGTTATGTACCTTTATGAATAGTTTAAGCAAACATCAGTATTTTATTTGCTGTGATAATTTTACCTCTAGTATTATTATAATTAAATTATTTAATAGATTTTAAAAACCTTTCTAAAAAGTCGAAAGATTTGTATTGTGTCTTTAAAAGATCGAACAGTATTATTTGAAAAATATGTATTTAATAAATAAAAAAAAACATTTACAAAAATGTTGATGTCGTTTGAAATGATCGTTTTCAATTTTACGTCTAGACAATTATGACGAATAAATAAACAGTAAAAAACGCTGATTATGTATATATTAAATAATTACGTCGACTTATTTTAGCTGTTAAGTGAAGATGAACTAAACACGACTGTACTAAACTTTATGCCAAACGTACTCGAAACGAAACAGTTTAATTTTTAATTGGTTGTACTACCTTTTTATGAAATTGGAATATATATGTTAATGTCCTCTAAATAGGCCTTATGACTCTCTTACCCCCCGATTTCTGATTTAATCAGCTTGCCTCAGATTGTTTTGTCCGAGTGTTTTTGTGCCCTATTCGCCAGGGTCGTGTATTGGCGACTGGGTACTCCATCTCGTTTAGCTGTTCAATCCCCAGGTGACAGAAGAGCTGACGAGATGGATGTTGATGGATGGAAGTTTGGTCATGGGTTTGCGACTCTGCTGGCTAAATAAACACGAGAATTTGTCGGATATTCCGACGTAGGTTAAATGGTTAAGCATTTGAACTTGAGTATTTCTCTTATGCTACTTTAGCCTGAATATTTGTCAAATTTTGGCATTAGAGTAGGTTTGAGAAGTACTTAACTCAAATTAAGTACACAATTCACAAACTCGCCCTTACTTAAAATTTTATGACGTTTTTTGATAAATTGACGTTTTTTTTTCGGTGGCAAAATCATCTAGTGACAAATCTCGCTCTTGGGCGGAGCGCGAGATAGTGTCTGATCGACTTACTGACTAAAAACCCACTCCTGTTCCTTCGTTGCCGTTCGTACCAGGGACGAGTCTTGCTTTCAGAATCAGACCTTTGCCCAATAGGCTTCGACCCTGCTCGGCCCCTACGGTTGCTGACATATCTTTGAGGCGCGCGTGGAACAGTACGCGCCGTCGACTCGTGTTCCTTCGTTGCCTTCGTCAAAGGGCCCCGGGTTTCGTTTTCACACTACCCTTAAAGAAAATGTCGTTTTACGTTAGCCTTTTGTGTACCATGTTTTGGTTTTTATTTGGCGTTTACTAACCTTAATACTCGTACCACGACTGATTCAATTTAGTATTTTTGTTTAAACCCTACAAGGGCAATTAACATTACATTAAAGCCCTATTTTGCTTTATCATCATCATCATCATTTTAGCCGAAAGACGTCCACTGTTGGATATAGGTCTGCTGAGTAAATATCTCCTTTTTGTGCCATGCTTCCCTGGTATGTGCGGGTCTCATCCAAGACTTTCTCGAAATCTTTTATAGCCTAACCTCTAGTCGTGTGACTGCCAAGGCCCCTGCACCTAAATGCATGATGCGTAGAGTGGAAATCAACCTTAGCAGCCCCTTCATTTAAAAAACATGCTAATATCATCATAATAATTATATCATTGCCAACTTTGTTCCATCCATTGCTGAGTATAGGCCTTCCTTTTGCACCATGCTTTCCTGGTATGTGCAGATGTCATCCAGGACTTCCCATAATTATTTGTAGCCTTATTATCCTGGCCTTTCAACTGCCAAAACCCCTGTAAATGCATGATGCGTGAATGTGAAAATAAACTTTACAGTCAAGTTATTTAGCCGACTTCAAAACGAAGAGGTTATGCATTCGGCAAGTATTATTTTTTACGAAATTAGTCTAAAAATTAAGCATGAACTGACACAGTGTCTTCGTGAAAGTATGGTTGCCAAATATTTGTAATACCCTCGGATATGTTTCAAGTGCGGTTGACTGTAAACTAATATAAACTAATGTATTATAAATAAACTGTTAAATGAATACCTGAGTTCTAGTTATTACGCGGTCTGAATTAACTGTAATTTTAAAAGTGAAAAATGTAATATAAATCGGATTTCAATAAAAAATACATACGAATGGGTGGTGTGTTTTATTTGCATGTAATTTTATGGATTGTTTTTACATGTACAGTCAGGGGTTAAAAGTGCAGTTGCACTCTGTCATTGCTAAAGTGCTAAAATTTCTATATAGAAGAGGGTCATTTTTCAGGACTTATTCAGTTCGTAGCATAGGATCTAAAATATTAAATAAACTAGTTGTGGACCATTGAACATCTACTATAAAGAAATTTTAGACACTTTAGCATTGTTAGACTGCAACTGCACTTTTGACCCCTGACTGTACTTCCTTTCTAGGAGAGAGACTGGGCCGTAATCCACTACGCGGGCACAGTGCGGTTTGGTAGATGTCACAATCATGTCTTCGATTTTTAGGGTTCCGTAGCCAAATGGCAAAAAACGAAACCCTTATAGATTCGTCAGGTGTCTGTTTGTCCGTCCGTATGTCACAGCCACTTTTTTCCTTTTTTAAGAGCTATTCTGTTGAAACTTGGTAGATGTATTCTGTGAACCGCATTAAGATTTTCACAAAAAATAGAAAAAAAACAGTAAATTTTTGGGGTTCCCCATACTTAGAACTGAACTTTTTCATCAAACCCATACGTGTGGTGTATCTATGGATAGGTCTTCAAAAATGATATTGAGATTTCTAATATATTTTTTTTATATTCTGAATAGTTTGCGCGAGAGACACTTCCAAAGTGGTAAAATGTGTCGTCGTCGTCCCCCCGCCCCGTAACTTCTAAAATAAGAAAATGATAAAACTAAAAAAAATATATGATGTACATTACCTTATAAACTTCCACCGAAAATTGTTTTGAACGAGTTCTAGTAAGTAGTTTTTTTTTGAATACGTCATAAATCGTAAACTGCAATTTACCTTTAAGTTTGTACGGAACCCTCAGTGCGCGAGTCCGACTGGCACTTGCCCAGTTTTTCTTTTGTTCTAGGACATGCAACTTTTTCACAATGTTTTCCTTCACCGATTTGAGGGCTAAATTGACGAAATTAATTACATAAATTAATGCGCTTGGTTGGGTAAGAACCCACGACCTACACTGCTATATTGTATTTTTTTTAACATTTTATTTAGTTCATGCATAATTACATATAAATAAAACTTGGTATGTGTGTAATAATGTCAAAATACATTTTCTTACCACATGCGTAATATGAAAGTGTACTTTAATAGTAAGTATACTCTCTAGTATTTTTTTGTCTGTCTTGATTAGGCTAAAAGATAAATGATATTTATTTTGCAAATAAGTTACAAAAAAAAAACTTTAATACGTCAATTTTTTTTTCGTCATTTTAAACTAAGTAGATGAAGTCGGTGTTTCCTAGCTGACTACCCTGAGAAGAAACACCGAAACAAACTCAGGGTTCCAGTCTCTTTTAAAGTCCATACAGTAAACATGTAATGGTCAAATCTTAGGAGAACATGCAGACAAGTGTCTCCGACCGATAAGTGGCTAATCTCCGAAACGTCTGGACCGATTTTGACAGGACTTTGACTGGTAGATAGCTGATGTAAGGAGTCACGTAGGCTTCAGAACGAGATTTTGTGACAAAATGGCTTCGTGCTGTTGTCGAGTTTGACAAAAAAAATTGATAAAATTAAAAAAAAAAATGTGTAAAGTAATAAAATCCTCTATAGTCAACTCGAGATTGGCATGGTTTTCTTTTTTTTTAAATTGCAAACCATCTAATGACTTCTCGCGCTCTAGGGTAGAGCGACCCCTGCTCCACACGTGTCAGACTTTCTGACTAAAACAAGACTGTTCTTCAGTTGCCCTTTTTTGTTGTTAGTATATCTGTATTTATGTACCTAGATTTTTATGGTATGATTGGAAATTAATAAAGAACGTACCGCGACCACGTACCGGAAGACGCAGTGTTGGAAGGCCCCCTACAAGATGGATCGATGAACTGGTGAAGGTTGCGGGAATCCGATGGATACGAGACGCACAGGACCGTTCTTTGTAGCGACATTTGGTGGAGGCCTTTGTCCAGCAGTGGACGTCTATCGGCTGAAATGATGATGATGATAAAAGAAGGAACCGGGTGCCATTTAACCCCAAGCGAACGCCAGCGTTCGCTCGCTCAATGTCTTTCTATTGTATCTCTTATTGCGGTACTCAAAGGGCTGAAGTTAGAAATGTATTCAGGCAAAAGTAAAGTTGAAAGAAAAAAAAGGAAGAAAGAAAAACATTTTATTTGGCGGAACAAGGCGCTAATTTAGACCTAACAAATTATAAGAACAGTTTAGGTGGTTACGAAAAAACTATGTATGAATAACGTCCTCTATTTTTATTAACCCATACTCGCAAATAAGGGTTCTTTCAACACTTGTTAGGCTAGTAAACCCTGATCTTTGAGAAGGCTATAATAGTCCCCTTTTTTACCATGTAATTCGTGTCATCACCGCTAGGTGGCAGTTACAAAAATTATCCTCGATAATTTTTGCTACCGAAGATATCTTTTTGTTCTTCCGATTTTTATTGTGCAATTTTTTCTTATAAAATTGTAGAAAATATATATACATTTTTTTAACTTATTCAAGAAAAAGATTTTTTTATTTATAAAAAGTAATGATAAGTGCCTTAATACCTAGCTAGCCTACAGGAAACAATGGAATCATTTGTATCAACATCTTGCAGTATGATCATGATTGTAGGTACCTGCTTGGTCGTTGATTTTAACGTGTGACCTCTAAATAAAGGACCCGAGGCATGTTTAGACCAGAATACCTACTTTTTTATTTTTTAGGTAGGAAATCATCAAATAGATAACTTCTCTCGCTTTGGAAAGAGCGAGAGGGAGTGTCAGACTTACTTACTTAAACTCACCTGTGTTCCTCCAGTTGCCCTTTGCGTTTCAAAGTCATGGTAACACTTTCGAACAATCACTCAGTCCTAGTCTACTATCATCATCATTTCAGCCGAAGGACGTCCACTGTTGGTCATAGCCTATGTCCAATACAACAGCACAAAGTGAACTTAGTGCAATGTGAAGTGTTACTAACATATTCAAGTCTTAATTACTAACGATAAATTGTATTTTACTTTATATATGTTAGTCTGTAAGGTATGTATCTATGGGCCAAGATGACTGATAATAAATGATTTATTATTATTATGATCGTTTATTCATTTGTGTACATATAAATTATATTTTTAAATATTTCAATAAAAATTGAAAAACAAACATTTAAATATATAAAAAATAGTGTCCCACCGGTATCAGACAGGAACAGGGTCCAAGCTACCGGCGGTCAGGGCTCCAGAGAAAGAAACCTCCTAACAATGCGACCCGTATCAAGGAGCTGCCTGCTGCCTTCTGTATCAGGCCCTTGATCCAACCGCTGCGATGGTCGTCGAAGCTTTTGGCTATAAGACCATTAGCGGTCACGACATTCGGCACAATGATAGCCGAGTCCACATTCCACATTTCGACTACCTCGTGTGCTAAGTCGAGATATTTGATTTGTTTCTTTTTCTTAGCTTTCATGAGATTCTCGGCATGCGGGATGGTGACGTCGACTATCACTGCGCGGCGCGCTAATCGGTCTATCACCACTATATCCGGCTTATTGGCTATAATAGTCCGGTCAGTAATGATAGACCGATCCCAGTACAACGTGACCATCATTTTCGAGAACTGGGTCGGGCACATGCCTGTAGTACGGTATCAGAATCCACTAGGTTGTATTTTAAAGCAAGTTGTTGGTGAATAATCCTGGCTACTTGGTTATGCCTATGCAAGTACTCGCCGTTAGCCAGACGAGAACAACCAGAGATAATATGTCTGATGGATTCACCCGGACGATGGCATGCCCGACACACTTCAACCGTCCCGTCCTTCATAATATGTCTCCGGTAGTTGTCTGTCAAGATAACTTCGTCCATAATCGCACAGACAAAAACTTCAGTTTCTCCGAAGAAGTTGCTGAAACGTAACCAGGCCACGGACGCCAAAAAATCTACATCAGGCTCATGGAGAGCCCGATAAAAGCGCCCGTGGAGCTCCTTGCCTTTCCATACTTCCTTGCGATCATCAGTTTATTATTATTATTATTTATTGTGGACCCAAACCCAAGTTTGGGGGAGCCGAAGTACCTATCGTCGTAACGACCGGTCCTGTGAGTCTCGCATCCATCGGATTCCAGTAACCCTCACTAGGTCACCACTCCAGAACCTTCGTCCCCATCGACCATGCAATGTGCCCTACCCACTGCCACTTAGGTAACTTTGAAGATTCTATGCATTATAGTCAACTATACTGTAGTCCATATCTTTCCATTTCTTATGAGAACATTTGAAAGTGTTACCGTGGGCCTAAATCGCAAAGGGCAAATGAAGGATCATAGGTGGGATTTACTCAGTAAAAGTCTGACACTCACTCCACCCAAGAGCGAGAGAAATATTTGATAATTTACTACCTCAAAAAAAGTCTACACTTTTGTGACTATATTATAGGTGTATGTTTGTGGAATATTATTGTCTTGTTTAGCCAATAGTCATTCCGGAAAAGTAGCGGCCATCCCCAGTCGGCGCCCTGAGAATGCCCGGAGAAATAAATAGTGGGTGCTGAGCACCTCTGAGAAGAGATATCAAGAAACAGATCAGTAATCGCCTTTTAGGTTACGTATAAATTATAATATTTCTTGATAATAAAAACTAGTTTAATTTTTGTACAATGGTTTCATTTTATATTTTATATACGCAGTATGTAAGTAGGATATTTATTAATTTGTCGGTCGATCAGTGTGCACTTTTCGAGTCCATCAAATGAGCATGAGCACCCATGAGGTTTTCAAAAGTCGGCGCCCCTGTCCCCATTTCATTCTGTAATTCATTACAAGACGGTACTTTTTTGTGCTATCTGCAGGTGTAGGTAAACAAGTGTGAAGAGCTGGATTGGGCATCTGTAAAATTATACATACCTAACATCTCTTGTCGTCCCCTGCAATGTCTTTCTAGAGAGGTTGTCGATAGTTTGTCTACGGATATTAGGGTGGAGCTACCTATATTCACAGGCTTCCTAAACGTGTTCATACACTTTTACTAATTATAATTATGCTCGCAAGCTTTAATTCTATAATATCGCTTGCGAGGTTCTGGAGTGGCAACCGTTTGCCGGAAGACGCAGCGCCGGAAGATTTCCCACAAGGTGGACCGATGACCTGGTGAAGGTCCCGGAAATCCGATGGATGCGAGACGTGGCCGGTCGTTGTGGCGACACTTGGGAAAGCCTGTGTCCAGCAGTGAACGTATTTTGTCTGAAATAAATTATTTAATTCATTTCACATGTTTGAGCATACTCTTCTACTTCGGCCTGCCTACTCACAATAATTCATATCGTTGCTCACACAACAAAAAATATTTTCCGTACAAAAATATTTACCTTACTCGAAAACCCGCTCTTATCTCACCGCTTTTACGCACGCACGCATTTGACTGTTTTTCGCACTAGTGCAGAAAAGACCGCGTGCTCTCCCCCGCCACAATGTTATTACATGTATCATATCAGGCTGGGCGCGCGTCGACCCCCACGAGTCGCCGGTCAACCCACGTTTATTAATTTCTTCGTCAGTGTATTGAAAAAAGTCGTTTCTTCCATAACACACTCGCCTAAGGCTCGTGCGAATTGCACCTCGGTCGCAATGACAAACTTTCTGCAATTGTATCAAAATGTACAATTACCATAGAGGTACTTATCTATCCTAAACCTTTACAAAACTCTATGAAACCTTTAAATTTTAATTAAAAAGGCAAAAACAGAAGCGTACCTAAAATAAAACAAAAACACTTCACAAATTCATTTTGAATAGCGGATTTAATAAATGCTTAAGTGGGAGAGCACTGTTATTTCTCTTTAAGACTGGCCAAAGAGAATACTAGAAGAAAAATGGGCGCTCCCCTCGCCTCCCCCTTCCAAGGAGGTATTACTTTGAATAAAGAAAAGTTAAAATTTTCTTAAAACACCCCCTGTTGGGGTGTTGTCTATCTATCTTCGTTTAAGTATTGGCAAAAATTACCCCCCTTGTTGCTGTCTCTTTCTTTCAACGGCCGTGTCATTGGTTCATTTTTTAAGGGTAGCGTTTAGGATGATTACTTGTTTTTAGAAGTTTTTGTAAAGATGAAAATTGGTTGAAGGTTGTTGGTAGCCTTTTTTGCAAAGACCTTCGGAGTTTACGGACAGTGTACCTCTTTGGATACCCACTTGTGTTTATTTTATATGTCTGTGATTTGGGCAAGGGGAAAAGTAGCAAAAACGTTGGTTGGTTGGTTGGTAGTTATCCAAAAAGTGTACTCACACTTTTTGAATAACTCTGCAAGAGAACCAACGTTACCGACATAGCCCGTAGAATCAAGGCACAATGCTCGCAGAAAAGTGTTCGATGGGACCGAAAGGTTCTGAAGTGGCGACCGCGTACCTACTAGAAGACGCAGCAATGGTAGGCCATCTACAGGGTGGACCGATGACCTGATAAGAGACGCGGAAAGCCGATGGATGCGAGACGCTCAGGACCGTTCGTTGTGGCTACATTTGGGGAAGGCCTAAGTAGATACAGCAGTGGACGTCTTTCGGCGAAAATGATGATGATAAGTTCTTTTGAGGAAAGGCATGTTTTGTGCGATGATGATGGAGCGGGCTTAGAGGAATTAAGTTATGCAAATCCGACGTAAACTCACCGAAATGTAAAACGATCTGGGCGCGTCGGTCTCCATACATTTTATATGGCAACTAGACTTGTACACTACATTTTATATGGCACTAGACCTACATTAGATCCACGCCACGTGACGTCGTTCTACGTACAAATCAGGCGTGGTCTACGTGTGCGTTGGTCTAATGTAGTTCTAGCTTTAAGTTTTGACTCAAATCAATCAATGAAAACCTGTCGATTGGTAAATATTATTTTATATTTATTATTAATAGGTCTGTAAAGTCTTCAGCACGCTCGATTTAGAGAAAGCATATAATCAGATACCTTACAGCCCGGAGGATATTCCTAAGACCGCCATCACAAAAGCATTTGGATTATTTGAATTTCCTTTCAGGACATTCGGTCTTAGGAACGCGGGCCAAACCTTCCAGCGGGCAACCTTAACGGCTCCCCGTACACCAGTTCTGCAGAAGAGGCTTGGAGGTCTTCCTTAAAGGCGGATCTTACGCCTAATAAGACCCATGGCAAAGATTCCGTCCACCTATCGTTTGCATGGCAGACGATTGCGGCCTTCAGCTGACGGTGAAAACGTTCAACCAAGCCGTTGCATGCCGGATGGTAGGCCGTCGTCCGCTTATGTTCGAATCCGGCTATTTTCGACAGACAATGAAACAAAGCCGATTCGAATTGACGACCACGGTCGGTTACAATGTTTGTCGGGCAACCGAATCGAGATATCCAAGTGGACAGCAAAGCCTTGGCCACCGTTTCCGCTGTAATATCTTGTATCGGTACTGCCTCTGGCCATCGTGTAAATCTATCCACGGCCGTTAAGCAGTACCTATAACCTTGGGAAAGTGGGAGAGGACCCACCAAATCGATATGGATCTGCTTAAAACGAGCGCGTGGTAAGTTATAAGTGCCGAGAGGAGAAGTCACGTGACGGTTGACTTTCGTCCTCTGACACGGTATACAAGCACGTGCCCAGTCCCTGCAGTCTTTTCTCACGCCCGGCCATACAAACCGCTCGGCGATCAGCTTGGCCGACGCATTGGCACCGGGGTGACTTAAAGAATGCAAGCTATTAAAGATTTGCTTGCGAAGTGGTTCTGGTACATATGGCCTGGAAACCGAAGTACTGACGTCGCAGTACAGGGGAATTCGACTTCCAGGGACATTGAATTTTTTAAACTGCAGAGAAGACCCCTCGCTCAAAAGCTTGCAGAGTTCTGGGTCAGAAGCCTGAGCTTGAGCTAGTTTCTCGAGGTCTACGGGGTCTGCTAGCTCTTCAATTCGCGACAAGGTATCTGCGACCACAGGTCGTTAATAAATACTTTTTAATCCTTTTTATCTGTTTTGATATCTATAACACAACTCTCACCATTTTAGATTTGACTAGCTTTTGCCCGCAGCTTCGCCCGCGTATATAAAATATGGCCTATGTCATTCAGGAATAAAGCAGCTTTCTATCGGTGAAAAATTTTTCGCAATCGGACTAGTATCTACTTTCAGAAATTACCTCCTACAAACAAAAAAACATAAAAAACAAACTTTACCTCTTTATTATATTAGTGTAGAAGTGTAGATTAAGTCTAATCTACAAAGCCTGGAGCACACGCTAAGGGTACGTAGCCAGCCTTTCGGTATTTTACAGAATGCATTTTGGGGAGTCTGCACGAGAACTACATGACTTGATTCCGCCATTACCTTTCTACCATCGGACACCCTTGCATTGTTAACATCTCTACGGTCCGGACTTAGCATTTTGCCTCATTGTTTATACCGCGTACATCGAAGGACTGGAACAATTTCCCTGCTGCGATCTTCCCGTCCGATTAAAATTGAGGTGTCTTCAAGACCAGGCTCTTAATAAACTAGTGCGCTTCACCATCAACGATTGTATCACTGCATATACCATCGGGTGATATCGCAGTCAGTCATCAAGCACTAAAGGCCATCAAATCTAAGAAGTACCATTTGACATTTCACACTTTTTAAGCCGAAATAACTTTGTATAGGCGTAACTCACACAATTTCAATTACTCCTTCCGTCAAACCATGGAATTATACAGCTATTTTCATTTTATCATAAGATATAAAAATTTTAATCAACAAATTAAAATGAATATTTTTGAAACCAAGCAAAATAATCGATATAAACAATAGGTTGCTATTTTTCTTAACTTCGTTTCAAAGTCACGTAGTAAGGTCCTTTACTGTAATGTTGAGACTCTTCATATTCACTTGTTTACAAATACTTAATCGTTAAAAATGTCCGAATAATCGAACTGAGTAATAATGAGCCGTTTTCATTTCAAGCGTCTTTTAGTATAATTATCATCATCATCATTTTAGCCTAAAGACTCACACACTTTCCACTGCTGGATATAGGCCTCTCCCAAGTGTCGCCACAATGAACGGTCCTAATGTGCTTCTCGCATCAATCGGACTCCCGCAACTGTCACCAAGTCATCGGTCCACCTTGTGGGAGGCCTTCCAACGTGGTCACTTACAGTGGGCCTCATCAGAAGACTTAAAGTCACCCAAAGCGCAATGGAAAGGACTATGCTCGGAGTTTCCTTACTGAGAATCAAGAATGAGGATACTGCAGGAGAACCAAGGTTACCGACATAGCACGAAGAATCCCCAAACTTAAGTGGCAATGGGCAGGGCACATTGCTCGCAGGACGGATGGCCGTTGGGGCCGAAAGGTTCTGGAATGGCGACCACGTACCAGAAGACGTAGCGTTTTAGTATATAATATCACTTAATATTCAGCTGAAATCCAACTGTCAAAGAAAACGCATGATTAAAATTAAACATAGGTGTTATTGTTACTTTAAATAAATCTTTGTAGGTAAAGTCGCTCGTGTGTCAACCTCTGTTCAAACTACGAAACCCGAGATCAATAATCGATTAGGTTATGATGGAACTGAAAAACCCGAAAAATTATATCTCATAAAATTCTGACATTTACCTACACACGTTGCTTTACCCTAAGAGTTACTAGTAAAATCTAAGATATACCAAATACTGGGCTATAACAGTTACTAGCATAGATATAAATCTATAAAACTGTGTTCGAATAGTAATTACAAAGAAATGAAATCAAGAATCGGAAATTATAGTAATCGATTTCTTTGACTTTGATTTCCATCCCTTTTCTTCAATCTCTCAGAACTGTCAAACGAGGTTACCGTTTCTTTCTTAGATTTGACTGCTTTAGTTTGTGTTATTTTAAAAGAAAATGGGATCCCTCCATAAAGACCAAACCCGGGTCGACAGCGCGTTGTGTCAACTTTTTAATGAGATATGTACAGACAAGAAATTTCCGCACCTTTAACAACAAAATTAGAAAATAATTAATATATGTATACCTACTTACAATTTGTTACATAAACATACATACATTTTATTTATTACTAACTTTTGCCCGTAACTTCGCTCCCGTCAACTGACTACTCTATTCTGCTCTACCCAACTCTACCCTACTCTACCATACTCTACCCTACTCTACCCTACTCTACCCTACTCTACCTTACTATACCTTACTCTACCTTACTCTACCCTACTCTATCCTACTTTACCCTTCTATACCCTACTCTACCCTGCGCTACCCTACTCTACCCTACTACCATTTTTTTTATTTTTTTCTTTCAGAAGATCCTTCTCCTGACAATGACAAATACAATAAATAATTATAAATTTTGTGAAATCGTTCTAGCCGTTCACGCGTGATGGCGTGACCTGCAAGTTAAATAGGGATTCATTTCTATATATGTAGATTATTGAAATGCTCGTGTTGGACAACAATCTTACCTGATGGTAAGCGATGATGTGGTCAGCAGTAGCACAGCACGCTTTCCTAGGAGTAGGTAACCTATTCACCCTTGACTTAAATATTCCCAGGAAGCCCTTTGCAGCAATTCATTAAGCCATTTCACGACTCTTCCGTTTAACCCTCCTCTATAATCTAATCGTGTAAAGATTGACAATCTGTTCAACACTTTAACCCTAATTATAAATTTTAATATGTTATTGTAAACACGCGTCAACAGGTGGTTAACTTATGAATTTTTGTAGGGATAGCAAAATAAGAAACCGTTCCATAAACTTATTTTTTTTATGATTTTAACGTGTTCCTGTTTTAGATATTTTTGTTTTTCGTTGAGAAAATCATCCAATGACATCCCCTGCTCTTGGACGGAGCGTGAGATAGTGTCAGACTTTTACTGACTGAAACCCACTCCTGTTCCTTCTTTGCCTACGTTCCAGGGCCCCGGGGTTCTCTTTCGCATCACCCATGGCCCCAGTAGACTTTGACACTGCTGGGCCCCTACAGTTTTGCTGACAACTCCTTGAGGTGCGCGTGGAACACAATGCGTCGTCGACAACTTAGGCTCGGTCCGGACGGTTACCGGACGGTCGGACCTGTTTTAGGCATAAGAATTTGTTTTGAAATCATTTTATGTTGGTAATCTTAGGTCGGGTTTACGGTTGTCTAGTAATGGAAAGCTTGCCGTCCAAGCGTCCGGTAAAAACTAATTCCTACTTGCACTTCAAAGGGATGCCAGCAAAACCGTAGGGGCCCAGTAAGATAAATGCTCGCAAGGGCCACGGGAATTTTTAAAAGAGATGCCTTGGTCCTTGAACCCAAAGAGCAACTGAAGGATAAAAGTGCGTTTAGCCAGTAAAAGTCTGACACGCCTTCTCAGAGCGGGGGAAGTCATTGTCAATATGACACTCACTGATAGTGTAGTTTTTTTTTAACAGGGAAAGATTTATTTTTCGTATCAGTACTTACCTAACCTCCCAAAGATTATCCTTTACAAACAATAAATTAACAAATTAATAATTTTTCCTTTTTACAATTACACTAATACCCTCGCAGTGCTCGGGAGTTAATTATATAAATTCCTCCACTCCGTTTGGGACTTAATCTTAGCAACCTTCGTTTTGTTGGGAATTTGATACAAAACTATTATATCCCGGGATGCGGGAGTATGTTCCCTGGAACACTTTACCTGCTGACCGAATCTAGAATTTTATAATATCGCAATCTTTGGCTAAAAAAACTTACATCAGTTGTAGTTCTAAAAAGTTTTTATATACATATAACTACCGGTGCTATCAGTAAACGTTGTTCTACCTGAAAACCGACATTTTTTCAGAAAAAAAAACATTGAGAACCCGATTGTAGCGCCACCTACTAGGTTCAATTGTATTTTCAAACCATTGCACCCACTCAAATATACACATAAAGTTTCATCCGAATCGGTCAAGCTGTTTAGGAGTTAGGTGAAAAACATACGAACAGAAGAATTATATCGACGGTTGAAAGGCTAATTGATCTAAGCGACATTTTTTCAAAAAAAAATTGAAACCTGACTCAAACGACGGAGAATAATTTGCTGATTCCGAATATGTATATAACTCAATATTGGAAAAAAAATCGTTTAGATCAATTAGCCTTTCAACCGTCGATATATATAAAGACTAGCTTCTGCCAGCGGTTTCGCCTGCGTGAAAGTAGGTTTCTCCATACAAACTTTGGACCCCCGATCATCCCTTTAGGGGGAGTATTTTGGAAAATCCTTTCTTATTGCTCCCCTATGTTATAAAACCCAGGCCTTGTGCAAAATTTCACATTCCTAGTCCCAGTAGTTTCGGCTATGCGTTGATATGTCAGTCAGTCAGTTCCTCCTTATATATATTTAGATATTTTTTTTAGTAATAAAACGCTAAATTAATATGGGTAGGTATCTAAGACGATGGTTTTACCCTTTCATTACCGTTTTCTTTTAAACGAGTCGGCTATTGAGTTTCAGAGCGCTTTAATTAAAGAAATCTTTCACAGAGTTTATCTGAAAGATGTTATTACGGACCAGTTTGAGGAAAAATGCTGCTAATAGGTGCTTCGTTACTTATCATAGATGATTAAAATGATTATGCTTCGTGAATGTGTCCAAAGGTTTTTTGATATATAAATGAATGAATTATAATTTAGATGTCTTCAAGGCTAGAGTGAATAGGCTATGAATAAAGTAGTGCGATTCAGCATCAACGATTGCATCACTGCTTACCATTAGGTGGAATCGCAGTCAGCATACACAGCACTGTTATTTATTTATTTATTTATTAAATACTCCATGCACAAACGTACAGCGGCGAACTTAATGCCTTAGGCATTTTCTACCAGTCAACCTTAGGGTGATGCAGAGATAAATAGTGGTAGGTGCAATAAAAGAGAGAGAAAAGGCGAAAAGGTACAAGAAAAGATACTAATAAACCATAAATATTATACAATTATACAATACATATACAAATTAATAAACTATCTACATATATATCTACACTAATAAAGTTAGTTAGTTAGTTTGTTAGTAACTGGGTTAAGACACCCATTAACCAGTATTGTTGATGGGTGTCTAGTAATCGAGTAACTGTGTTGTGTATGCCAGGCGCGGACTTGCGAGTGGGTTTTTAGTCAGTAAAATTCTGACACGGCCCTCACGCCCCACCCTCAAGTCATTAGATAATGTCCCACTTCAAAAAAAAGCAGCTTCGGCCCTAACAGCCCTCATCAAATAAAATCAATAATATCCAAGGTACTCAATTCAAAATCTCTCAACTTACCCTTAAACAAAATATTTATAGAAACACATATCCTTTTTTGCTGTCCCTCCAGCTCCAAAACTAAAGTTGAGCACGATTTAAGTTGTTCAAAAGTGAGAACTCAGCGCGCCACCGACGCAACACTTTTACCTCACTTTCGCCATTCTTGCGTGCAATTTCCTTGTATCTTAACACTTTTAGGACTTTTAGTGATCTTGGAGACTTTAAAAGTTTTGGGTAAAGTGAAAAAAAGTTGGATTTTTCGACAGTTTAGGCGTTTAATGGGGAAAACCCCCCGTTGTGATCACCCAGAGCTGAATTCGTAAGGCAGATATGGTTTTAGGAAAGTTCCAGAAGTTTCGCATTTGTCAAATCAAGGTTATAGGTAATCAGACGCCAGAAAGTTCGACAATCAGTCTATCCAAGGAGTGTCCTGTTGCCCACATGGAGTTATTTGCACTGTCAGTGCAAATAGCTCGTAGAACGGATGGTCGGTGGGACCGAAAGGTTCTAGAGTGGCGACCGCGCATCGGAAGACGCAGATTTGTAAGGCCTCCCACAAGTTGGACCGATGACCTGGTGAGGGTCGCGGAAATTCGATGGATGCGAGACGCACAGGACCGCTCGTTAAGGCAAAACTTGGGGGAGGCCTATGTCTAACAGTGGACGTCTTTCGGCTGAAATGATGATGCTAGAATTAGATAACCATATAGCCATCGCAAAAATACTATTACTAATCCTCTACCTTTCACGAAAGTAACTCTCAGTACTTAAGTAGATATTTCGTAAGCAGTCCTTTCTAAAACACGTTCCATTTCACAAAATAAAGCCTCCAATTTCATTTCATCGTCCAAAAAAGCGGAATTTTCCTTTCAGTTCAAGGAAAACATTTACAATAAACAAAGAACACAAACCAACCGTCTAGGCTTCAACACAAAAGATCTGTATACATCGTACAAACGTCTCAACGAACAATGGAGAAAGGTCCGACATTTGTCGGTTCAAAATAATTTTATTTTAGCAAAATTGAAACTGCCTCGGCCGTTTTCTTGAACAAATTTTAATATCTGAAGAAGATACGGCTAGGACTGTACTTATATTTTTCCTCCACCCCGTTTCTTTCGGCGATTATTATTCTGTATTCCAATGGGCTCGGCGGGCGGGGGCCACCCCGTAGACTCTTTCCTTTTTGCTTCTTAAGTCCATCTTGAGACGGGGCAGCGAAAACTGTGGGGTGGTGTTGTGTTATTTTTGTTTTGTCCTTAATTAAAATGTGAGACGAGTTGATTTTTTAAAATTATGTACTTACTCATTAATGAAAAAGTCTTATTTAAAGTTTACGCTAAATGTAGTAGACTGTAGCAGTATTGCCACAGAAAAAGTGAGAGCTACAAAGAGGATTGTATTTTCAATAGTAAAAAGTACGCAGTATAACATGTTGAAGTTGTTCGTTAATAACAAATAAAATAACAAAATAAATTCTTAATTCTTTTAATTATAAAAAATGATTGTTTACGGAAACCAAGATAACATATTTTTATGGTTTTTGTCAAAAGCTCGCTATTTTCTTTAAATCCTTAAAAAAAATACTCTTCCACCACATCTGTTTGTTTGAACGCGATAAACTCAAAAACTACTGAACAGATTTCACCAATATTCTTGAAAAAGCAAGAATTACAAAAATTTCGAAACCACGTGCGAATTTGGGAAGGATCGCTAGGAGATAATCAAACAAACAAAAATTTAACTCTTCCATGTTTGTTTACAACCAAAGTAAATCAGATAACATTTAAAAAAAAAAACATAATTAAAAAAACTCACGAACAACTCCACCGCATTCAAATTCCCTGCTTCTGTCACTTACCCCTTTTACTGGAAAAACCGTGGCACCTACCCGGAAGGGGTTCGATATTTAAATATAAGAAGAACACCCCCTTTTTTCAAGGGAGGACCCGCCCCACCTCTTGGATTTATGGATCTGGCCCGGAGTGGGCCCCTAATTACTTATCTTTGAAATACAAATCAATCGTAGAGGAAAATGCTTTTTGCAATGGATCTTCTAAATTGTAGCACTTAAATATTACTTAAGAATAACTTCGAGGTTGCTATGTTATCCTTGCTGTTGAGACGAGATTAACGGTTTGTTAAGTTAAACCATAAAGTGGTTAGGTTAACCGATGCGTTAAGTTGGTATCAAGAATCGGAGCATGTTAAAGTATCTTATCACAATTTGATTTTCAGTTTCACAGGGCGATTTTTTTAATATGTGGGCGCATCACTATGAGTGTATTATTAAGACATATAGACCCATCCGATGGATGTAAGACGCACAGGACCGGTCGTTGTGGCGACACTTGGGGGAGGTCTATGTCCAGCAGTGGACGTCTTTTGGTTGAATGATGATAGGCCCATTTACCAATGAACTGCACGATTATTTGAGAGAGTCACCGTGGCCCTGGAACGCATAGGGAACACTCAAAGGTTTTTTTTTAGGTGGGAATTTTATCTAATGACAAATCTCGCTCTTGGGCGGAGCGAGAGATAGTGTCAGACTTTTACTGACTAAAAACCCACTCCTGTTCCTGCTTTACTTTTATCCCGGGGCCCGAGGTTTCGCTTTCACACTACTCGTGGTCCCAGTAGGCTTCGACCCTACTTGACCCCTACGATTTGTTGACATCTCCCTGAGGCGCGCGAACAAGGCGTAGAACAGTACGCGCCGTCGACGACTTGGGCTTGGCAAGAACGGTTACCGGACGATCGGACGGCGAGCTACCCATTGGTACACGCAAAGGTGGGATTCAGTTAAAAAAGCAGGTGGAGCTATCTATTTGATGATTTCATCATCATCATCATCATTTCAGCTGAAAGACGTCCACTGTTGGACATAGGCCTCCCCGAGCGTCTCCACAACGACCGATCTCGCATCCACCACATTCCCGCGACTCTCACCAGGTCCACCTCATGGGAAGCCTTCCAACGCTGCGTTTTCCGGTGCGCGGTCGCCACTCTAGAACCTTTTGGCCCCATCGACCATCCGTTCTACGAGCAATTTGCCAGGCTCCATGTAAAACTCTTCTCCTATTGATATCTTGGTTCTCCTTGGTTTGAGGATTTGCCACTCCAAAAAAAAAAAGGTTCATTACTACCAAGTTACTAAGTACTTTTGAATGATCGCCACTTCAGTTGCCAGTAGAAAAATCCTCGATTATAGTCAGTGGCGTAGCTAGCCCGAGTTTGTATCAAATATTTTTGAATGCCTTTTTCGAGACTGGATTAACTGAATAGGTAGGATAAGTAATAATAGGTTGACAAGTCCCGATTGAAAATGAACAACGGGAAGTACCCTATGAATTTTGTTTCCCTTGAGAGTGTCGAAATACACGTTTTTTGAGACATAAACGGTTGCATCTTTTTTTTGTCACCTCAGAAGTTTGATTTTTTCACAGGTTTAAGGGACCGCAGACTTGAGTATATGGTTTTAATTTCAACTCGATACCTCCTCGCGTTTCCGAGATAAAGGGTCTTGACAGACAGACAGATAGACAGACGGACAACAAAGTAATCCTATAAGGGTTCCGTTTTTTCCTTTTGAGGTACGGAACCCTAAAAATCTGCTAAAATACACTAAAATGTTATTTTATTCATCTAACAGCCACTGAACGGCCAGCAGGGTAATTGCTATAATTAACTGAATAGCAGGCGGATTATTTCTTGGCAATTATTTAATTATTTATTGAACACAAAACTTTAAATATTTTATTTTCCTATCGACTGTTCTGTCTGAAGTAAATAATTATTATTTATTCTTCTTATTTTAAATACAATTTTAATAATGACAGCTGATGTACACAGCTGTGCCTAATCGGGTTTTCTTTCAGCAAACAAATAGAAATTTTGCATAATGAAGACAACCGTAGAGCGGGAACTACATTAGACCGAGCGACGCACATGTGGGCCACGCTTGTACGTAGAGTCGCGACGCGTGGCGTGGATCTAAAAGGTGGAACTACATTGCGCACACGTGGGCCACGTGCGCCGATCTGGGCGCGTCAGACTCCATACGTTATATGGCAACTAGACTTGCAGGGCTACATTAGATCCACGCCAAGCGACGCCACGCAACGCTCCGCTACGTATAAATCAGGCGTGATGTGTGCTGTGTCAGGTCAGTGGGCCTGACTGCTATGCCGGAGGTCGTGGGTTCGATTCCCACCCAGGATAAATGTTTGTGTGATGAGCACAATAATTTTTACTGTGTCTGGGTGTAATTTATCTATTACATGTATATATTTAGAAATATATAAGTATGTTTATCAGTTGTCTAGTTAATTTAATTACACTTTCAGCTCTGTTACACATGTTAATATAAAAATAAGGGACTTGTAATTATATTTGACGATCAGTATCATACGACGGACACTTCTTATTTACTTTTTTATAAACACAGTAACATAGTTATAAATAAGATACTTTTTTTATGTAAGAGACCAATTCATTTTGAATTCAGTGACCGTTCGCGTGACCAAACCAAGTAACGCGGGGACTCATTTATAGATTATATATCTATTTAGATATTATATTTGTGTAAATTGTGTTCTGTAACTACACATTTTTGTATACTTTATTTTTAAGTAGGATTTAATTAATGCACCTACAAATACAAATAATATATTTCCTTTCACACATTAAGTAGGTATATGTGTTAAGAGTATTTTAAGTTTAATAAATAATAATAATAATAGTCCACAACTATCACACAACGCCGTCTAGTCCCAAGCTAAGCGAAGCTTGTGTTATGAGTATTAGGTAACTGATAAACATACTTATATATTTCAAAATACATACATATTATAGATAAATTACACCCAGACACAGAACAAATGATCGTGCTCATCATACAAACATTTATCCTGGGTGGGAATCAAACCCATAACCTCCAGCGTAGCATTCAGGGCCACTGACCACTAGACCAACAAGCCTGTCAAATAGTAAACCTAACCTAACCTAACTTGTTAAATGCACACATACCTACTTGTAAGTACTTTTTTTTTTTCTTTGAGAATATCATCTTATGACATCCCCCGCTCTTGGGCGGGGCGGGAGATAGTGTCAGACTTTTACTGACTAAAAACCCACTCCTATTCCTTCGTTGCCTTTCGTACCAGGGCCGAGTTTTCCTTTCAGAATCAGACCTTTGGCCCCAGTAGGCTTCGACCCTGCTAGGCCCCTACACATACTTGCAGGTACTGCCGGCAGTACGAGTATCATGATTTAAACATGTTATGTACATTCTGAAGAATACTTAACCAGAGTTTTTTGTGTAAACATATTATTCTAAAGATCAAAGTCGTTTGAAAGGAGTAGGGAAAATAAACGACAAAATATCATGTTTTTTTATTTTATTATTGATAGGCTCGCGTTTGACCACTATCTCACCTGATGGTAAGCGATGAAATGGCCGACGAGGAAACACGCTTGCCTAGAAGTAACCTATTCACTCTTGACTTAAAGACCCCTAGGTTGTAGCTATCAGGGAACACAGACTCCGGCAGGGAATTCTACTCCTTAGCTGTACGCATGTTGTTAAAATTAATATTTTTTTGGCAAAAGTATTAGTCTTAAGAAAAAATCATATATGTTGATAATGTTGTACAAGTACATGAATCTATAATATATATATTTTTTTCTAGCCGTTACTGAGGAGTAGGCTTCAGAAAGTCACTGTTTTATACCACTGCACGGGAGTTAGAGTCTTTTTTTTTAAGGTGGGAAATCATCCAAATGACTTCTCGCGCTCTGGGTGGAGCGGGAGGGCGTGTCAGAATTTTACTGATGTTTATGTTCTATTGTTCTATTTATTTTCAAGAATTCGACTGGTAATGCACCCAAAAGACTGGCAGCATTGCTCATAAAGCATATTATTAATTAAATTACTGTTAATACAAATATTTGCGTAAATTATAAAGCTTGGTCTACAGGGTTACAAGGGCTCGAGTCGCGGTAACAATTTAAATATAGCTCTTCTTAGTGGCATCATAACTTCATTCACGGTCGATCCTCAGCTTTCGACGCATTCTGACGGCTTCAGCGTTGTACCTGAAAAAACCAAAAGGGATTATTAAGCTGCTTTAAAATAATAATTATTAGGTAAATAATTTATTATCAGGTGTATCTTATAACTAAAAATTCAAAGACATGTTACATCCACCAACCCGCACCGGGTTCGCGTGGTGGATTATTGCCCATTCCCTCTCCTAGAGAGGAAGCCTGAGTCCCAGTAGTGGGAACATTATAAGGCTGTATGCTATGCTATTATTAGGCATCTTAGCTCATAGATAGGTACCTTACGGACTAACATTATATCCGTATAAAGTAAATACAACTTATTTTGGATACATATGACCTAAGAGCGTCCTTATCCACTCGCCTATCATCAACATCGAGCATGGTTTAAAAGCTTGATGCTTCATCTAATGCAATCCAATGCGATGTTTTATGAAAAAGTAATGCAAAAAAAGAGAGATAACACCTGAAAAGTATGTTGGCATTCGGTAATTCCGTGATTTACTCGAATATTTCACAAAACTTGTTCCAGGAAATACGTGCTTTTTTTAAACCCTTAAAAATTTTCGTCATTCAGAATTTCGATTAAATGTGCAATGTGTCGATTGATGTACCTACTTTTTTATATTTTTAAAATGTGAGTGCATTATGTAGGGCCAAAGTTCACGTAAAATAGCCGATTTTCAGAGGTCTTTACTAGATTAGTTTTTACACAAATTTATGTTTTTATTTCTATACAAGCCTAGATAATATCCACAAGATAGCTGTATATCCGAAATATCTAGAGAAAGATGTGTAATAACATCATAATCACGTAAGAGCGGTTGTATGAAAATGTACCTCGAAAAGGACGCTCTTAAAGAACGGAATCACTAAAACGGAGGATGTTGTTTCACAGCTATGTGAAAATTGCAACTCGAACGGATCTCGTTACGAATTATTTACCCGAACAGGATGATTCTTTGAAACCGAGAAAATGTCTCATTCATCATATGCAAATAAAAATATCTCATTGTATAGAAAAAACTAGGCCATCCTACCCATACGTACAAAGCGTTTAGGGAACACAATCATTATGCGTAAAGCTAAGAAGTGGAATTCCCTGCCGGGGTCTTTTTTTTAGGTGTGAAATAATCTAATGTCATCTCCTGCCCTTGGGCGGAACGCGAAGGCGTGTCAGATTTTTTCTGACTAAAACACACTCCTGTTCCTTCTTTTTTTTCATTCCTGTGGTTAACTTTCGCACAACCCATGGCCTCAGTAGGCTTCGACCCTGCTGGTCCCCTACGGATTGTGACATCTCATTGAGGCGCGTGTGGGACACTACGTGCCGTCGACTACTTGGGCTCGGTCCAGATGGTTACCGGACGGTCGGACGGCGAGACACCCATTGCTCCCCGTCCGCGCTAGCGGCCGCCTCCTTTGCTAGCATTATTGCTTCTCAGAAGGAGGCGACGCGACGGCCTGCCACTCCTCGTTGCTCCGAACCATAGCCTGTACCAAGGCCCGGCGCGAGAGATCGCTGCCGCCAATCGCCCCCTCGAGGATACGGCGGTGTTCTGCCCTGGCGGTCCACGCAATAGTGACACCTGGGCGTTTCTTCCGCACGACTCCGGTGCAGGAACTTCCCGAACATACCATGTCCGGTGAGGACCTGCGTCAAGCGGTAGGTAAGGACACCATGAGGTCTTTCCAGCCACCCTGGCGGGGGTCTGTGTTTCCTGTTAGATATAACCTACGGGCTTAAGTCAAAAGCAAGGTATCTAAGCTAGCGTGCTCCATCCTCGGCCAAATCGTCGCTTACCATTTTGGAGGTATGCGGAACAGAGAGTAAAGTCCCGCAAACCTCCGTTGAAAAGGGAGGATCCTCCGACCAGACGGGTGTTATGTCTGGTGGGCTACTACAGCCCAATAGATGATTTCGGGCTGTACTATATGTTTTAAACGCGCGGAGAACTCTGATTGCGCGATGCAGGATTAGTTCTTATATGACGCCATAGATGTCGCTACACCATCGCGTGTGTTAGTAGTCAAACGTGAGCCTATGTATAATAAAAATAAAATAAAACTATCAGAAGCTGAAGAAACCTTCAACTAAGACGACATGCACTATTGCATATGGAACCGTCTCACATTAGAAAGAAAAAAATCAACAAGAATTTCTTTATTTTCTTCAACAGACCTTTTTAAATTAAAGGCAACGATATTTTATACAAAAATACAATGGCGACTTGAATAAAACAGCATCTTTTGTAAAATAACACGGCGGCCCGGGGGTGTTGCGGGGTGCGGGGAGGCGCGGAGCGGGGAGGGAGCGGCCATCGCGAACCACTTTTCTTTCTCTCGCCAAAGCCATTTTGAAAGGAGCGTAGGAATAGTGTGGATGAGATGTCGTTTGAAAACTATTTTCTTTTGAAAAGTTTTAAAAATTATAGCAGGCTACAATAGTACATTTTGATACAAGTACAGAAAGTTTGTCATTGCGACCGAGGCGGAGTTATGGAGCCGAGGGCTGCAATGACAAATTTGCACGTGTACCAAACGACTTTTTTCAATACACTTACGTAGCAATGAATAAACGGGGGTTAACCGGCGACGGTAATAACATTGTGGCGGGGAGAGCACGCGCACTTTTCTGTACTAGTGCAGAAAACAGTCTATTGCGTGCCTAAAAGCGGTGGAATAAGAGCGGATTTTTGAGTAAGTTTATTGAAAAATTTACGGTTTTTTTAAGGATTGGGATTCAATGTAGTTAAAATGGCGTGTATCACCGGTAGAGCACGGAGTATTTGCTAACCTGGCTGGGAGTACCACTAGTGGCCACATTATACTAGACTAATGATAAAACATTTACCCTTATAATTAGATTTTTAACTTGTTAGAAAGAGAGAAAATGCATAATTAGTGCCTATCTTTAGCCTTGTCCATCGGTGGCGTGCTCCACCCAGCAAGACTTGATTTACGGGGCGGTGATGTACCACCGGTGGTCACATGAAATTTTGGCCGTCGCATACCAAATACCTACTTCTGATAGGTAGGTAGTCAGGTACGTGAAGTGACTTATGAGGTGCTGGTCTGAACGTGTCAAACTAATATAGTTATTTGAATGCATCGCAAATGGCAGTGTAATAATCAAATTGTGACGATCTCATAATATTGATAGAATGATAGAAATTCGATTGGATCGAAAATCGTGGTGAGGGAGAGTAAGATTATTCTGCTTTCTGAGTAGACTGATGCATAATACGCATAATCAACCTTTTAATGTTCCCACTGCTGGGACTCAGGCCTCCTCTCTCTAGGAGAGGGGCCGTAATTAGATCGGTGAATGCCACATATCTTCGAATTTTTGTTCTAGGACATGACAGTTCCGTGACATGCAGTGGTGATGAAATAAATTTCACAAAGTAAAGCGCCAAGCTGGGTTTGAACCCGTGACCTACAACTCGTAAGTCTGGGCCGTTACCACTCGGCCACCGCTGATCTCACTGTTGATCACTGCTTCTGAGTAATGACTTACCTAAATGGAGCCAAATATAAGCTTTTATGATTCTGAAGAAAATCAAAGATCTTATCAACCCTCAAAAAAAAAAGATCTTATCCACACTATTCTACCACCGTCTACAGAAGTCGGGGGCGATGCGATGTTTTTTCACTCGTTTTATATTAAAATCGGGAGCCAAGGAAATTGTCAGTCAGATAGGAAATTGCGAGTCCCTTCGAGTCGTGCCCGAGTCGTCTCCGAGTCGTGACCGGACGCCTTTATACCTACTGATTGTAATGAGTATTGCATTTATTATTATTGGGAGAGTAAAATTTTAATTTGTTTTGAAAGAAGATTTCAAGTAAGGGTATATCATCATCATCATCATCATAATTTCAGCCAAAAGACGTTCACTGTTGTACATAGGCCTCCCCTGGGTCCAATGACCGGTCCTGTGCGTCTCGCATCCATCTGATTCACGCGACCTTCACTAGGTCATCGGTCCACCTTGTGGGAGGCCTTCCAAAGCTACGTCTTTCAGTACGCGGTCGCCGCTCCAGAAACTTTCGTCCCCATCGATCATCGGTTCTGCGAGCAATGTGCCCTGCTCACTGCCACTTAAGTTTGGCTACAATTATCTTATCTAGGTTATAATGGGCCTACCACACGCACAAGTTTCACCGCAATTTTTTCTGTGCGGTCGGTTTGTACACGGAACACCGTGTAGAACTATTATAAGTTTTACCAAACACATGTACGGAGTTCCGTGTACGAGCGGGCTAAAATAATGGCAGGATCGGTCGTTGTAGCAACGTTTGGGGGAGGCCTGTTTCCAGCAATGGATGTCTTTTGGCTAAAATTATGATGGTGATGATGGCATAAAGTCAGGGCTTTTTCAGGAAAGATTATCTTAGCTTATAGAAACCTAGTTTAGTAGGTACCTAACGAGTTTAGTGTGAGAAAATTGCGAGTCCCTTCGAGTCGTTCCCAAGTCGTTTCCGAGTTGTGACCGGACGCTTTATAACTATTGGCTAAAGCATTACTGATAATAATGAGTGTTGTATTTATTGAGGGAATAAAATTTTAGTTTGATTTAAGTGCCTGGTAAAGATTTTTAAGTATGAGCTTAACAGTTGTTGTTTTCAGTAGAATTAATGCTCATCTTGTTCGAGTTTCTTACTTTGTAAAATTTTTCTACATTGTATAAAAGATGAGAAAAATTCAACTGAAAAATGCTAAAAATAAACAGACTGTATATAAAAATGGAACAGTAAATTTATCAATGTATCTATCACCGAAAAATTGCAAAAAAAACGTAAGATTATAAAATATCACGAGAAATTGTAAGCTGTTTTTTATAAATAAGACACGGTTATGTTGTAGGTTACAGACACAGCCCGAAGAATCGTCAAACTTAAGTGGCAGTGGGCAGAGCACATCGCTCGCAGAACAGATGGTCGGTGGGGACGAAAGGTTCTGGATTGGCGACCACGTACCGGAAGACGCAGCGTTGGAAGGCCTCCCACAAGGTAGACCGATGACCTTGAGAGGGTCGCGGGAATCCGATGGATGCGAGACGCACAGGACCGGTCATTATGGCGACACTTGGGGAGGCCTATGTCCAGCAGTGGACGTCTTTCGGCTGAAATGATGATGATGATGATGACGTAAGTATTCAAAACGATTTATTTATAATATATCAAGAAATGATACTTAATATAATAAAGATTTATTACAATCACACGGAGTATGAAATTTACCTGTGACAAGATTGTTTACATTTAGTTAATTACCTAAACAGATGGAAGTAAGTGGACGTTAGCGTGTCAAGAATATAAAAGTTGATGAGTTTTTCAAAAATTTGTTCTTTAATTGGCAAAGATGTCTAATATTCCTAAACGCAATATTCAATTAATATAGACAGGTGGCTGTCTATATTAATTGACTATTGTATATGCCCGGGGAAAGGCCCCTTGACTAAATAGTCACGATTATATCTGGGTTTTGTATTCCAATATTTTTTCCAAATTCAAAATTCAAAATTGACAATAGACGCTGATGTTACAAGGAAATAAGAAACAATTTGCTGAATACCCTTGTATACTAAAAACCTTCTATTAAAAAAATATCAACCAATAAATTTGTACCTCTCCACGCCACCTACCTATATAGGTACAATAGATTCTTCGCTTCTATCTCGTCCAGTTTACAAGACCTCTACCAAAGCCTTAAGATTCCCCTCTATTGACTGGTTTCTTTAGTATAGGAGGGGGAGGCAGGTCTGGTTATGATGGTGGAGTATTTATTTTATTCCGGAGCGTCATTTTTGCCACGACTCCCCTTTAGAGCATCGTTTTTGTAGGGCGTCCGGCGAAGGAGTTGGTGCTCTTTAGTGGCCCTGAAATATAAAATATTGTTTTGTTAGATTTTTTCGAATGATAATGGGAACAGAGAAGGCGGTTTAAGTAGTGTGTAAATAATAATATGTTTGAAATAAAAAAATGATGGTAAGAAATATCTTTTTTAAAGTAGAATAGATAGGTTTTTCTTTCACAAATTTAAATTCAATAAATCTAATTACAATTCTTAAGGGAAAACTTGCTACTAAAGATAGTTTTTTATACAACAATATTAATTAGTCTCAGATATATGAAAAGAGTAACGCAATGGCAACGGAAAAAAATATTTTTCCTATATCGCAAAAACAAAACCGATATTCTAAAAAGCTGCGACGGTCGCTACTCAGCGAGCGTCCAGCCTTGCTATCTTTTTGTGAGACTTTACTTTCTTCAAATAATTGTATAGATAACGCGGGACAAAGAAACGAACGCCCCCAACCCCTCACCCCTTGGGGGTAGAAAGGGGGGACATTTTTACTGTGTACCCCCTTTGATCAAGTAACATTTTGACGAAGCGTTGTTTTAATTATTTTGAGAAAAATTGAGCTTAATATAAAATGGGTTTTGTTTAGTTTAAAGTCGAATTTAGCGTGGCAAGACAATGGTTCGATTTTTCTTTGTTACCAGATGAAAATTACGTGTTACAGTAAGTAGGTTTAACTGGACGTTTTTAACACTCTCGCGTTTATTCCGCCAGTATCTATCAACGACCAAATAATCCATCTCGTCAGCTCTTCTGTCACCTATGGGGATTGAAGAGCTAAACGAGATGAAGTACCCAGTCGCCAACACACGACCCTGGCGAATAGGACACGAAAATATTCGTCGGAAAAATCCGACGCGGGGGGTAAAGTGATATACGTATGTATATGATATAACATTATGAATGGATTCGGCCTTGACCGTGTTTGTAGTAAAGTTCGCCGGGACGAGTAGCAGATTCCACACAGAGTTTGATTCAGTAACTTCGCTTTTTGCTGTTTTAGTTGGTAAGTCACGGCAAGTATACATGCCGCTGTTTATGTATGCGGAGGTTGGTTCTGGAGTGATCTCCACTGTCTTACGCAGTGAAAATTGCTTGATAGCATATCAATTGAGCTATATGTTTGAAAAACTAGTTTAGCAATTATAATTTTGACAACTTGTTTTTTTTATTATTATTTTTTGGTTTAGATACTAAGTCCTTTAAGCCATGTTTTCTCTAAACTTTTTTTTTAAATTGATATAAACCGAACCGAACCGTGATATAAACCGAAACCCACTGCGATCCCACTTGATGGTAAGCAGTGATGCAATCATTGACAGCGAGGCGCTACTCTAGCCTTGAAGACACCTAAATTATAATTGGACGGGAAGACCGCAGCAGGCAAATTGTTTCAGTCCTTCGATGTACGCGGTATAAATGACGAAGTGAAACGCTTAGTTCGGACCGTTGAAGTTTCAACAAGGTAAGGGTCACTCTGTTTTCCACATTTAAAAAATTCTAATGCTTTTGATATTAAGTGTTAGTATTAGGTAATAAATATGGGTATCGAGTCAGCCTTCGCGGCAAGTACCTATGTCTGGTCTATCAGGTTCATGTTGATTTTTGACTATTTTTCATACATATATATATTAATATGGAATGTAATGACGTATTTAGTATTGCGGGAGAAATTATTTGATGATTTCCCACCCTCAAACAAAAAAAAAGGCAGATGCAGTTCTTTTTAAAGAAGACACTGCATATTAAAATGAGACACATGCTCGAATTAGGTATCGTCAAAGTCAAAAGTTTTTATTTCACATAGGCACTTCTAAAACGTCAGAAGCTAGTGCACGGTTCCAAATTGGTCGTTTCCTATGGAGAAGAACCGGCAAGAAACTCCATGGCTACTCTATTAAAAAAGTGGTTGTTTACAATATTTTCATATTACAGTATTAATAGACATTATATAAGAACAGTGTAGACCAGTCGATATTGTACCCTAAAGCACAATAAAAATAATCATATTAAAAAAAGTGAGTCGTAATAGGAAGTAACCTAAGAATTCGCGAAGTCTACAGTGTTCTCACATTCACATTAAAAAAAAAGAGGCTATATAAAAAAAAGCAAGTAAAATAAATAATTACAATTATCAATAAATGACATGTCAACAAAAGAAAATTACTAACGAATTTATGGTGGTTGGCGTCTAATAATATAAAAAATATTGCAAAAGCAATGTGTAAGAAAAAAATTTAAAAAAAAATGTATATCGTATCTAAGTATGCCAATCAAAAGTTTAACTTGCAAGATGTAATGAGTCTGATTTGAATCTTATTAGATTTATTAAACTTCCATTGTATTTATTATCTGCTCTGTCAACTCTGTACCTATCTATTGCCACAGGTATTATCATCATGGTATACCATTGTAGCTCATAAAGGATCAAGATTACACTGTACTGTCAAAACACTAAAACAAGGTACCCATCTGTTCGTAGTCTATTCTGGTACATGTATTGAATTTATTTTTATACTATTGTAGATTGTTTGTATGTTTGTTATTCCTTCAGGCTCTAACCGGCCGGACCGGATTTAAATAAAGTTTGATACAAGGGTAGACCATAACCTTTTTTTGAGGTTTTGAGGTGGAAAATCATCAAATGACTCATTGTGCTTTAGCGTGGAGCGAGAGGGCGTTTCATACTTTTACTGATTACCCACCTATGTTTTTTATTTGCCCTAAATTGCGTTCTAGGGCTACGGTCACTTTTTCAAACGTTCTCGTAGCCCTAGTACGCATCGGCTACTGGGCCTCTCTAGTATTGCTGACATCTCTTTGAGGAGCGCGTACAACACTACGCGCCATCGACTTAAGCTTGGTCTTTAACGGACAGCCGGACGGCGAGCTACCCATTGTTCGTCGTCCACAAAACGCGCCTATGGTGACCGAAAATCGACGACTACTTTTTGACATATCTGTGACGACGACCAACGCTCGAGGCATCTGCGGTGGTGACTGGGGCATGAGGATGTCCGTTCCTCACAGTTGCAGCCATATCCTTCGCAGAAAGAGGCGACCGTTTCCCAGTGAACCATGTTCTAGAATAGCATATTATGTAAGATAATTTTTAACCCAGGAATAGGTATGTTCTCTTGAGATAATTTTCAACTTTAATACGGGCGAATCCGCTGTCAAATGTTAGCCAGTCATAATCAGAAATCAGAAACGTTTATTTCAATTAGACCAATTACAGGCACACTTTTGAATTTAGTAAAAATATCGGTCAGTCAAAAAAAAAAAATTAAGCTAAATTGCACGTTCCAAAGCGTAGATCTCTATGGAGAAGAACGTGCAAGAAACTCCATAAAAGCTTTTACAATGCATCTCTATATCCTCAAAGTAATTACCTACCTATTACTTAAACAAACTTCTAAAAATATAAGGGCTGACGTAAATATAAAACGTCTTATAGTTCCCAGTTTTAATTATTCAGCACCAGGGAGTCTACAAAATACTGTCATTACCATTCCAATAAGGCCATTTCATCCCTTCTTGATGGAAGTCAGATCAACCCCATCTTTTTTTGAAGGAAAGAGATGGCTGTTATACGAAAGTGTAAAGAAGAAACGAGATGCAAAGCTGACCGCTCCGCGAATTTTAATTTTCTTACTATTTGAATCTTAATTTTTCGCGGGGCGATTTTCTCTCTCTGTCTTTCTATAGAGGGGTGATATTTCCGTCTTTTTCTTGTTTTTTTTTTGTTGTCTTGGGGGGGAAGGGGTGCGTCTTATCTTATTGTAGGTGGTTATGTTAATTTGTTTCTTTGACTCGAGGTAATCGGTCTGTTTTTTATTACTTTTCTTGGTAAGGAAGATTTGTTTTGAGTTGTGAAAACGAGGCTTGTTTATTTCTTGAGTAATAAAAGGAATGTAGGTTTGTTTTCTAATAACGAGTTTTTATTTAAAACGAACTAAGGATTGGGTTCTAGGACATGCCGGTTACCTCAGGATGTTTTCCTTCACCGTTTTGAGAGTAGTGCGCGGGAATTGCATGACTTGATTTCGCCATCTCCTTTTTACCATCGGACAACCCGACGTACGGCGACTATCCACCCTTACGTTGTTGAAACTTCAACGGTCCGAACTAAGCGATTTGCTTCGTCGTTTATACCGCATACATCGAGAGACTGGAACAATTTGCCTGCTGCGGTCTTCCCGTCCAACTATAATTTAGGTGCCTTCAAGGCTAGAGTGAATAGGCTCTTAATAAACTAGTGCGCCTCACCATCAGTGATTGCATCACTGCTTACCATCAGGTGGGATCGCAGTCAAGCACTGGTTTATATCGAATAAAAAAAAAAACCAGTGGTGATGAAATAATTAAATTACACAAAGTAATGCGCCTGGCTGGATTTGAATCTACCAACACACATCACCAACCTGCACCAGGCCTGGACTGGATTATGGCCTATTTCTTCTCCTAGACAGGAGGCCTGAGCCCCAACAGTCGGAACATTATAAGGCCGACTATGCTATGCTATGTTAAGGATTGGGTTTTATAGTCTCGATAAATTTTATTTCAAGAATATTGGCGGGTTCAAAGTGAAAAAGTTTTCTGTAGTTTTGCAGTTTTATGATATTTTTTCTGTAACTTCTAAAATATGATATTCTGTAACATAGCGAATCTTGTTTCACGTGTTATAAATGCAAAAATTAGACAATTTCTGCCATTTTTTTTGTCATGTTGTAGCATAGTAAGTATGATAATATTTCATATATAGAAGCTGTTATAGAGCCTCTGGGTTTTCCTCAATTAAATTTTATTGGACAATTGAAAAATCACCTCTCAGTATCAAGTCATCTAATATATGTATACAAATCTCATGTCACTGTGTTTGTTATCGGACTCCTCCTGATTTTTATGAAATTTGTGTATATTTTTTGGTAATTTGTGTATATTTTTCCCTCCTAGTGGGGGTAGGAGGATAAAAATAGCCTACGACCTATTCTCAGACCTACCAAATATACATAAATTTCAGTAAAAGTCTGATACTATCTCGCGCTCCGCCCAAGAGCGGGGGACGTCATAGGATGATTTTCCCGCCGAAAAAAAAACCCCACTCCCCATATTTTTTGATAATATTTATGGCAAAACATATTTGCTGAGTTTAGCTATCTAGTTTTATTATTCAATTACAAAGTTCTATAAAAGTATGTGGGCTATTAAAAGGTCCCATTTTATTACATTTTGATAATAATAGGTACCCGCTATCAAAATCAATAAAAGGTAATATTATATCACTTATACCTTTCGTTATTGTTGTCGTTGTTATAAAGATCTACGATGATGATAAAGGCTCTTAATAGACTAGTGAGCTTCACCATCACTGCTTACCATCAGGTGTTGGGATCGCAGTCAATCACTAATTTATATTAATTTTTTTTTATTTAAGAGTGACCTACTCCTATATCCTAAGTATATTCCTTCACTCGACTCAACCTCAGCTCAATCTGCCTCAAACAAATTGGCAAATATTTTTTCACGATTATTTTTTGTTTTCATTATTATTCATTATTGGTAGGTATTAATAAATCTCATATGGCTCTAGAAATCCTTTGGCGGTATTACAATAAAAGCGAGTTAATTTAATATAATCTTCAAAAAAGCGGTAGTAGAGCACAGGTGTCACTGAAATACGCACACGAACCTTAGAATCCCCGAACTCCCTTATTGATGTCCTGAAAAACCTAAGAGGCCTTATCTGTTTTTGGAGAGAGGTGGGCTGGTTGGAATGAGCCCACCTAAGGTTATGGTTGCCATGGCCCACATACAATGGTCTACATAGGACTAAGTGCGGAAACCATACATAAATAGATAGATAGAAGCGGTAGTAGGTAGCGTGAAAAGTTAGGTTTATCAATGGTAGATTGTTTGAAAGCCCAATGTGTTTTCCCCCTAACAGGTCCAAATCAAAAAAAGTTAGAATACAGTTATGCCCTTCATTTATGTAATAACATTAACGGGGTACATTAAAAAAGCTAATAACCTTTTACATATAGTTTGGGATAAATCGATGCCTTCTACACATAAAGACGTAGCATATTTGTTGAATAAAATTATAAAATACAGCGTCTGGTACCTACTATGATCTAAATTGATAATTTATAAATTACATAATGTTAAAACGGTTAATAATAATGTTTCGCAAATAACTTAAAATCATAAACATTTACTTTTTATTTTTATTTATTTATTATTAATACAAAAGAATACAGGATAGTCTAAGTTAAATAGCAACTAAAAACCACTAAGGTTTAAACTTGTGCTATCATGAATCCATCTCAACATCGAAACTAAACAAAATGTTTTTTTTTATATTTGTACGTTATTGTCGATAACAATTTTTTTTTTAAATCTAGGTCCGCAAACAAGTAAAAAACATTCTTAAATAATAATTAAGTAATATTGCTTAAGTTTGCATTTGATATTTTGTGTGTAATATTTTTTTTTTTTCTGATGGTAGACTATTAATAAGTCTCGGTACAATATACCCGGTAGTTCGCTCGCCATACGTATTATTGGCGCGCTGTGTACGAAGCCTATTCTCAGAAATTGCCCGAGTGCATGTTCGATTTTGTTTATTAGATGCTTATTGAAAAACTGTTCTTTTAGCAACAAAAAATTTATTTGAGTATGAACTGGTAAGACATTGCAGTGTTTAAAGAGGCCATTTATATTGTCGTAAAATTTATTTCTAATTTTGGGAGATACTATTATTTCTAAAATTTGAGGTTAAATTTTGTAGATACTGTCAAGATAGGTTTTGACGTGACAACGTCTTATAAATTGGTTTGCCGGGTGACACTTCAAGAAACTGCGTTACGCTCCGCTCACGTTATGCGCTCACAATGAGAGCGAGTGAGAGGCACGCGTCCCTTCCACTCGGGCATGGTTAGCCCGCCTAAGAGCGAGAGAGACAGACATATTCTTCCTACTATACGAATGAATATTCACATTAAAATTATTTTACCACTCAAAGTCGTTGTCACGTAAAACTTTCGCCCGTATACCGACTTTACAGGCAACCAATTTTTTTTTATAGGTACGACCGTAGCTACTAAGGCCATACTGGATGTATGATTCCGCCATCGCGTAATAAAGCATTATCTTCACTTTGAAGGGCAGACGGTTTTACCATACTAAGGTCACAATAGCAAGAAATTGCCGAAGTTTATCGCAAACACGTTCTATGTGATAACTCCAGTTAAACTTATCGTCTATAACTACTCCCAGATATGTTTGTTTATTGATAACATCTATTTGTAGATAGTTACAGTTGATCGCATTGATCGTATGCAAGCAGTCATGGTCATGGGCTATTAAGTTCTTCTGTAAGGGCAATTTTTTAATGTATGGAGATTCAATAACCAATAATTTAGTTTTGGTTGCATTAAGTACTAAGCCAGCATCGTGACACCATCTTGTGTTGAATTACAAAAACGGCACTCTTAAAAAAATGCACTTTTACCTCACGACCTTGCCTAAAACCGCACCTCCATTTCTACCTACCCTCTCACCGTCCATCCTTATAAAAGTATAGCCGGGCTATGTTTAAATTGTCTTAATTTTTCATCTCGCTTCGCCCGGGGCCGGTCGTCGCACCCCCCTTCATAATTGTTTTTAATTTAAGCCCGGAATGAGAAACGCTACAAGACTTGTTAGTACGAGAAAAATAATGTCCGTTTTGACAGGTACGATGTTTAGAATTAACGGTGTAAGTGAGGGTAGGCCGAGAATTTCGTGAGAGGAGTTATTTTTGGGTTGGTTTTTTGAGTGTTAGGTTGTATAAAGTTTTTTTGAGGATAGACAACTACTAGACATCTGTCTAGTTATAGAGCACTATGAAAGGAAAATATATATTGTATCGACCTCAAATTAATCAGGATGAAGATAAAAATTCATCATTTGTAAATATTATTCTGTGCCTACTGCTATTATCAATTAAAAATAGGTCACTAGACCAATAAAGTCCAAAATATATTGATTGGTGTCTTCGTGATAATGTGCATCTAATAAAACAATACTATTGTGTGTTTGCAAGCAAAAACTAAATTAGTCCCAACTGGGCGCCAATACATAAAAAATCAAACTACCCTCAAATTTTTTGTTCTTAAAAAGACATCAAAACCTAGGACACAGTTTCTTACTATAAAAATACATACAAATAAAAGATCCCGTCACCGTCTGCGCCCCCTGGCGTGATTCCAGAAGACTATTGCTGTCTCCATCCGTTTCCGAAGTAACCCCAGAAAATATGTTGCCATGCCATGTTATTAATGCGGTCTTTGACTTTCTACGTGCATTTTGTTTATTGTTTATGGTATAGATTTAATATATTGGTTGTGGTTGCCAATGATAAGACTATACAATAGTATCTTTAACTGTTTTTCTTGTCATGAATGAGAAATTTTAAATTACTTAAGAAAGAAAGTTGAATGAATTTATGGGTTAGTTAAGTATTTAGCTTGGCGCGGGCTTGCGGACGGTGAGCAGTGGGTAGCTTGCCGTCCGACCGTCCGGTAACCGTCCGGACCGAGCCCAAGTCGTCGACGGCGCGTACTGCTCCACGCACGCCTCAATGAGATGTCAGCAACTATAGGGTCGAAGCCTACTGGGGCCAAGGGTCTGATTCTGAAAGGAAGACTCGGCCTTGGTACGAAAGGCAACGAAGGAACAGGAGTGGGTTTTTAGTCAGTAAAAGTCTGACATTATCTTCCGCTCCGCCCAAGAGTGGTGATGTCATAAGATGATTTTCCCACCGAAAAAAAAAGGTATACCAATTTAAGAGGAGTATAAGTCGAGATGTCTTCGAGTGAAGTTCAGCAGCTGTCTTAATTGACAGACATTCATTCTGAAACTCTTAAATCTTTTCCTTTCGTTCAGTCCATCATCTGTTGAAATTGCCTTTTGCGATAGGACCGCCCATCGTATACTGATTTTTGTAAATATTTGTCCTTTGTTAAGGTGTGCAATTAAGTAAATAATAATTATTCCCAAATTGTTTCTTAGGAGATATTGTGATGTAAAATTTGTGTCACAAGTGTCTGAATAGCATAGCATAGTCGGCCTTATAATTTTCCCAATTTTTGGACTCAGGCCTCCTCTCTAGGAGAGGGAATGGGCCGTAATCCACCACGCGGGCCCAGTGCGGGTTGGTGGATGTCACATGTCTTCGAATTTTTGGTTCTAGGATATGCCTGTTACCTCACGATGTTTTCCTTCACCGTTTTGAGAGTGTCTGAATAACTGGACAAAACGTTGAATTATTTGCATGAGTATCCATATGTGCGATTGTATGTATTAGTATGTTTAATACTCCTTCACGCAAATAGTTGGACCTTTTTTTGTCACTAACCGACCTTGAACAATTCAAAAGTGCCTGTAAATGGTTTATATGAAGCTAGATTTTGCCCGCGGCTTCGCCCGCATTTATAAAATATAGTCTATGCCACTCAGAAAAAAAAAATGCAATCGAACTAATACTTTCAGAGATTACCTCGTAAATACAAACTCTTTAATATTATATAAGTGTAGATAAATATTTTGAGACGGCTGAACAAATTTGGATGGAATTCGGTACAAGGGTACGTATACCAAATTCCATCCAAATTTGTTCAATCATGTCCTGAATTAGGACATAGGATCGTAAACTATGTTCCCTTGGGATAATTTTCTAATTCTAATAACAGGCGAAGCCGCTGGCGGAAGTTAAGAATGTATAATAAAGTTAACAAAACTCAGTTATGATTAAAATACAAAAACATTAGCCATCAAAACTTAAAAAATGAAAGAATCAAGCGATCTTTATTGCGTCACAAAAACAAGAAAATTCAACCCTTTTTGTAGAACATTTTTATATAATTATCTACATAAACGCTGTGGGGCTGTTCGTCAGTTACCTAAGGGTGGCTATTGCAAAGTTAAGGAGACGACTTTTTACAAGGGGTAGGCACCCCATTTTATTTTTTATCGTTGCCCGAATCATTATTTGCATGGCTCTGAGAAAGTACGATAGTTGTATATTTTTAGGACAATCTGGCTGTGATCTGGTGGAAAGTTTTTCTTGTATCTTAATCAATACTTAATTATTTACTTTCTGTCTACAATATATAATGTTTCCTGCCTCGCTGCTCTCAAAACGGTGAAGGAAAACATCGTGAGGAAACCAGCATGTCCTAGAACCAAAAAATCGAAGACTTGTGACATTCACCAACCCGCACTGGGCCCGCGTGGTGGATTACGGCCCATTTGCTCTCCTAGAGAGGAGGCCTGAGTCCCAGCAGTGGGAACATTAAAAGGCTGATTATGCTTATGCTATGCCTCGCTGCTAGATTGTTGTTATTTATATATATAGCTAACCAGCAGCCGCTAGCAGCTTCGCCCACAAAATTATTCTAATGGAATATAGTCCCGGGATAAAATTCCTATGTGCTATTCCAGGACATGGTCTGCCCATGTGCCAAGTTTCATCGAAATCCGTTCAGCCGTTCGAGCGCCAAGAAGTAAAAAACATGCACACATATACTCATAAATTTTCACCTTTAAAATACTTATTAAATAATGATATAGTGTAATTAACACATGTTCTTTAATAGTTCGAGGTCGATGCTCACATGTTTGTCTAATTAGAAAAAATAAAACGAGAATCTTATTTAAAACAGGGTTTTATTACGATACTAGGAAATGTATATATATAAGCATGTTTATCAGTTGTGTTTAGTACTCATAACACAAGGTCAAGCTTGGGACTGGACGGCGTTGTGTGAATATTATTATTATTATAATATTATATACCTATGTCACTCAGTACAGAAGTTTGTTTTTGAATTTATTAATAACAAACAAAAATACAAATTTTTCCTCTAAATCATGTGACCGCATTCATACAGCACTTTTTATTTTAGCTATTGTCTGCTGCGCTGCTTGTCTCGGGTTCGGTTCCCTTACGGAAATAACATTTGTATGGCCAACAGCGTCCGATCGTCTGGTAACCGTCCGGACCGAGCCCAAGTCGTCGACGGCGCGTACTGTTCCACGCGCGCCTCAAATAGATGTCAGCAAACCGTAGGGGCCCAGCAGGGTTGAAGCCTATTGGGGCCGAGGGTTTGCTTCTGAAAGAAAGACTCAGCCCTGGTATGAAAGGCAGCAAAGGAACGGAAGTGGGTTTTTAGTCAGTAAAAGTCTGATACACCCTCTCGTTCCGCCCAAGAGCGCGGGATGTCATTGGATGATTTTCCCAACTACAAAAAAAATTGCCTAGCCTAGAGTAGTTTTGGGTGTAGGTGTTATAATTGTGTCTTGTGAATGTATGTTAATTTGTTAGTGGTGAGTGGTGTTCCTAGACCGCAAAGAAGAACTAAAGGATTGTTGGTGGGTTTTTATCAGCAAAAATCTGATATGCCCCTCTCGCTCCATCCTAGAGCGAGAGAAGTCATTAGATGATATCCTACCACCACCTATATTCCCACAAATAAAGTGTTCATAAAATCATTAAAGAAAAAATTCAACTGAAAAAATAATGGATTGCGACACTTTCTTCCACCCATACTTTATCCAGCCTCCCCGTTTAGGTGGCAACAAAACTTATTCTTCGGACCCCCGAATGGGGAGAAAAATAAATCTAAATTGGTCCAATCCTTTGAAATCCCCCACTTTTTCTACTTTACCGTTGCCAAGAATAATTGTCGCGAAGTAACTTAAGAAAGTTTCTTTTTGTTACACAATTTTAGACTTTAAAACGAAAATGAGTAGGTTGTGTTTGCCATGAGCAGAGGAGAGGGTATAAAAATGGAATTATGTCTATATTTTAAGTTAGTTTGGAGTTATTTATGTTGTTTTGTTTCTTTTCATAGGCATCGTATTCGTTTTTATTTGTTTGAATTAAAACTTGATTTATAACCTGTCTAAAGAAATGTATACTTACTTATTACTAATCTACATTGTGCTCACATAATAGAAGCAATAAGAAATATGTAACCATGATTTATGTAATTCATTAGATTTAAAAAGAGTGTCCATGGAGTTTCTTGCAAGCTTTTCTCAATTATTATTTATTTCTTCTGTATTTTGTAATAAAATTTAAAATGACTATAAGTAAATGCAATTAAATGTAATTTTCATACCTACAAAATTTGTACGCCGTTATAGGCAAAACATGGACGCTCACAACATATTCAATATTAATTTAATACCTTGCATGTCTGATTAGTCAGTTTATGTAAACACATGTTTGACAAATAAATTATCTTTCTTTGTTTCTTAGAGATCTACGCTTTGGAACGTGCAATTTAGCTTCACTTTTTTGCCTGCCGACATTTTGACAATTCAAAAGTGCCTGTAATTGGTCTATCTATATATATAAAAGGAGAAACTGACTGACTGACATATCAATGCACAGCCGAATCTACTGGGACGAAGAGCGTAAAATTTTACACAAGGCTTCCTTTTATGACGTAGGCGAGCACTAAGAAAGGATTTTACAAAATTCACTCCATAAGGGGATGAAGCGGGGGTCCCAAGTTTATATGGAAAAACCTACGTTTACGCGAGCGAAGCCGCGGGCAGAAGCTAGTTTGAAATAAACGTTTCTGATTCTGATATATCTTCCTATCTTATGGTACCAAAAATTAAAAGATTTATTTGGATTTATTTTATCATCATTTCAGGTGAAAATAACCGGCCCTGTACGTCTCGCATCCATTGGACTCCGTTGATTCTCACTAGGGCATTGGTCGAACTCGTGAAGATTTCTATAGATATTTGACAGTCGTTACGGATAGCCAAAAGCCAGAAAATCTGACACTGGTCGTTTTTTTTGTAGGTGGGAAAATCATCCAATGAGCTCTGGGCGGAGCGGGAGGGCGTGTCAGACTTTTACTGACTAAAATCCCACTCCTGTTCATTCGTTGCCTTTCGTACCAGGGCCGAGTCTTCCTTTCAGAAGCAGACCCTTGACCCCAGTAGGCCTCGACCCTGCTGGGCCCCTACGGTTTGCTGACATCTCCTTGACGTGCGCGTCGAGCAGTACCTACGCGCCGTCGATGACTTCAGCTTGGTCCGGACGGTTACCGGACGGCCAAAGGGTATCGTATTGCCCAATTACTGTGTTGTAGAGATCAATAGCAGTCATCATCATCATCATAATTTCAGCCGATAGACGTCCACTACTGGACCTAGTCCTCCCTCAAATATCGCCACAATCAACGGTCCTGTGCGTCTTGCATCCATCGGATTCCCGCGACCCTCATCAGGTCATCGGTCCAGCTTGTGGGAGGCCTTCCAACACTGCGTTACGTGCGGAGCACACCCGCATGATATTAAAAACACCCTTAGTGCTCGCCTACGTCACAAAAAGAAACCTTATGCAAAATTTCACCCTCCTAGTCCTGGTAGTGTTGGCTGTGCGTTGATAAGTCAGTCAGTCAATTTCTTATTCATTTATTAAAACTTTATGCAATAGTACACAACGCTGTACAAAGACGAACCTAATACCTTAACATTTTCTACCAGTCGACCTTAATAATATAGAAAACATGCGGGCATGAAGTCGAATTCGAAGACGCATAAAAAGCAGCCTATGTCCATCCTTTGAGTTCAAGCTTTCTGCGTACGAAATTTCATCAAAATTGGTCCAGTAGTTTAACCGTGAAAGCGTGACAGACAGAGGTTTTTTTTTTCTATCTCACCTGATGGTAAGCGATGATGTGGCCGACGCTGGAGTTACTTTCACATTTATAACATTAGTATCATATGTAAAGTATGGATAATCTTGCCTTCCGATTTCCATTGCCTATCGATTTTCTAATAGATAGAATATAACTCTATAGCTACACTATACATCTTTAAATAATAACTCTTTAACGATTCAACCAAATTATACTTAAAACTTTGTTTTAAATTTACCCGGTGGAGGGTAGGTGAACGTGAAAAATTGCTCCAATTGCAAAGTTTCAGGCGCTCGGGAGAACGGAAGTGACGTAACAGGCGGCTTCCGGTACCACAGGACGCTACTCCGGAAGTGGCTCATATAGATAGTTAAAGTCATAATAGTATTGTTTACTTGATGACCGTTATTGATAGATTTATTCACATTTTCTAGCTGACACGGCAAACATGGTTCTACCATTTAAATTATCAAAGAAAAAAATGGGGTTGAGGGGTAAAGGGTAAAAACAGCCTGTAACCTATTTTCAGAACTATCAAATATATATATATAAAAAAAACTCTTTCTGTATGTTCTCACCTCTATAGAAAAAAGGTGTTAACTTATCTAAGTATATACAATACAAAAATGATATTAGCATAAGCAGCCTTTTAATGTTCCCACTATTGGGGCTCAAGCCTCCTCTCTAGGAGAGTGAAGGGGTCGTAATCCACCTCGCGGACCCAGTGCGGGTTGGTGAATATCACACGTCTACGAATTTTTGGTTCTAGGAAACGCCGGTTTCCTCACGATGTTTTCCTTCACCTTTTTGAGAGCATCATCATCTTCCTGCCCTTGTCCCGTGTTATTTGGGGTCGGCGCAACATGTTTTTTTCTTCCATTCTGCCCTTCTGCCTTCACCTTTTTGAGAGCAGTGGTGATAAAATAAATTACACAAAGTAATGCGCCTGGCTGGGTTTGAACCCGCGACCTACAACTTGTAAGTCAGGGCCACTCGGCCACAACTGCTCAAGGACATAGACTAGCTATTATATGACTTTAACTTCGACTTCGCATTCGTAATTACTGACATTCACGCGGACAAACTCGCAGGCAGAAGATAGTAATAAATAAAAGTATATATGTACTTATCTGCTGAGGTAGCTATTAAAACTAAAATATTCCTCAAAACCTTTTAAAAATCCACACAAAAAACCTGACCGCGAAGTTTAAATATAAACTCTAAGTTCCTGGTTCATCCATTAGCTATTGAAAGGTGGTTTTTCTCAAGCTTCTGCAGCATCCCGGTTGAGTTGAACTTGGACTGTTAATATTCGCACCTCCAACTAGTCACTAACTTCGCGACGATGAAAAATTCGATGGGAAAGGTGTGGTCCGACTGTGAGCGGGGATTCAAGCTTTGTAATACATTCATTGCTTGCAGAGCAGATGGACAGTGCTGTAGACTCGTCGCATTGTGCATGAGGCCACGGCATTATGCTGAGCGTTCGGTCGTTTTACGCAGATTTGACGTTTTTCTTATAGAATGATTATAAATGTAAGATTGTCATTTTCTGTAAATAAATTGTTTTTCTTCGATGGGCCCGAAAGGTTCTGAAATGGCAACCGTGTTCAAGAAGAAGCAGCGTTGAAAGATCTTTTACAAAGTGGACTGATGACCTTGTGTGTTGTGGGAATTCAATGGATACGAGATGAATTGGATCGGTCGATGTAAATATTTTAAGAGGAACATAATGATGATTTGTAAACCCTGTATGGTGTTTTTTTATAGATATCCAGATAACAATGGCTAAATTGCATTTACAGTATTTACCATTAATAGTTTAAAGTGATTTTCATATTAGATCGTCGTGTCAAAAAGGGCGATCGATGATAGTCCACACTAAAATTAATATATAGAGTATTTGAAAAGCTGCGAAACTAACGGACATTCGAAGGCAATCGAATTTTATTAGACTCTCGAATTCAATTTCTTCTATACTATTATATACGTATTTGGTATGTTTTTTTTCCTTTTTTGCAAGACTCGCGTTTAACAACTATCTCACTTGATGGTAAGCGACGATGTGGTCGACGATGGAGCACGGTTGCCTAGAAGTAACCAATTCAAGACCCCAAGACAGCAACTATCAGGAAACACATACTCCGACAAGAAATTCCACTCCTGTCATGTCAAACTCAATAGCTTATTCTTGAACGATTTAAAAAAATATTTTGTGAATATTTCCGCTCTTTCAAATCGCTTTACGCTTTCAGTGCGACCGAGAGTCGTGGCTCGTTCGCAAATTAAAAAGTTTCCGAACACTTTCGCCCGCAAACTTTCAACTATTCCATCCGCCATTTTGGTTTTAAACGTTTAACTTTTTAATTTTTCACTCTTTGACGCCAGGATTTGGTTTTCATTCGTCTGTTTTTTTTAAAGTAATTTATTTATTTTTAGGCACGCGTCTCGGGATTGACAGGGCGATCCTCGGCCAATGTAGGCGTGTGGACGACGAGCTATGGGTAGCTCGCCGTCCGACCGTCCGGTAAGGACCAAGCTTGGGTCGATGTCAGGAAAATTGTAGGGGCCCAGTGGGGCTAAGGCCTGCTAGGGTTGCGGAAATGTTTGAAAAAGTTACCGTTGCTCTAGAATGCAAAGAACAACTGAAGGAACACAGATGGGTTTTAGTCAGTAAAAGTCTAACACGCTCTTTCGCTTCACCTAGAGCGGGAGAAGTTATTTGAAGATTTCCTGCCTTAAAAAAAAAAGTATTGCTGCCCCCCTAGCCAAGTTACAACCGTTTAATTTCGTTTTTTTTTTTGTCGATCGCCTCCGATTCGTTTGTTCTGACGTCATCTCAACGCTCAGTCACGTGGTCAGAACAAAGGAATAGGATGCGTGGCTGACTCGAGGCGATCAACGAAAAGAGAATCGTAACGAAACGGTTGTAACTTGGCTACGGCAGCTGGTAACATGATATATTCTGTTACAATTTCCTGAATACTTTAAAATGATAAATATTCTTTTTTAGTTCCAAAAGATAGACAGCAATACAAAATAATTTACTCACAATAAAATAATCTATTTAAATAAAATCATTTATGAGAAAAGGAGGAAGTTATTAGAAAATTATCTTCATTTGAGTTGTCCCCAATATTTTGAATGAGTTCTAATGAATCTGTCTTTACCCTTTCAGAATCAAATTATATTTTGATTGAGTATTTTATTATGACAAAAAATAAATATGTTTGATATTTCTTGGTAAGCAGGATATTTTTGTTATGAAATAGGTAGATAGTAGGTAAGTTTTTTATCGATTTAAACTAGTGCTTGACTGCAATCCCACCTGATGGTAAGCAGTGATGTAATTGTTGATGGTGAAGCGCACTAGTTTATTATTAGCCTATTTAGAGTACTTTCCGTTGACCTAGAATCCTGAAATTTGGCATGAAGCAAGGTCTCATAGCACAAATGTAGAAAAAAATCTCAAAACTGTAAATTTGTAGTTACGTCACAAAAAAAAAAACTTTTGCAATTCGGAAAAATCTTCTTCATTCGTCAGCCTTTCACTGACTAAAACCCACTCCTGTTCCTTCTTTGCCCTCGTTCCAGGGCCCCGGGGTTCTTTTTCGGATCACCCATGGCCCCAGAAGGCTTCAACCCTGCTGGGCCCCTAGGGTTGCTGACATCTCCTTGAAGCGCGCGTGGAACACTAAGCACTGTCGACGACTTGGGTTATGTGCGGACGGTTACCGGACAGTCGGCAAGCCCGCGTCTACGGTGGCCGGAAATCGGGATCGAAATCCCGGCGGCTGGGGCGTGAGGGCCATTGCCTCGCGCGTGTGGCCGCCTCCTTTGCTAGCATTACTGCTTCGCATCGTTTTACCCTTATGATTCTGATTATAAACTAATTTTATGATTGCGTCATTTCGCACAAATAAATCGTTTTTATTTGTGCGTAATGACCTTCTTACTCTTTGGAATGGTTTTTTCATAATATGAAATGAATGAATGAAGTCGTACCTAGCCTTAGACTTCGGGTAAGACAAAGTTTTGTAATGATTCTTACAAATTCATTAAATGTTTAAAAGATACATTCCATTCCATTTTGCTTAAATTATGAATTAATTAAAAACTATTTAAATATGTTTATGTAGCCTTTTACTTTCTCTGTTTTCTTTTTCATTTGAAAGGAGTTTCAGACATTGTTTACTTTTTGCTCGAGTTTTTGATTAATTCTACATTTAATAATATTATATAATTATATTATATGGTAGTAATAAAAACATATTAAAAAACAGTAGAAACAGTCCATTTAAATCTTGATTCAATCATAGATTAAAGGTTGATGTTTAAAAAGAAAAAAAAAAACATTTATTTTAAAAATATTTGAAGTTAAGATAGGAGTACTTGTTAGTATAAATATTATTATCTGTTAAACCATCATTTTAAATTTAATTAATATAAAATTATTTGACTAATAAAAAGTCGGTACATTATATAAAAAAAAATAAAAAAATAAGAATGCAGGAAGGGCTTTGCTTAATGCTGGACAAAGCCCTCCCTCCCTGCATTACTACAATTTTTCCGGCACTGGGTCATTTCTTGCCCCATCGTGCGGATTTACGAGCCCATTACTCGATCTCAGACCAGTTCAGCATTTACTACAATAAAAATAATCCTATTCAATGTACAATAAGTAACATAACATCACAAACTAAACGGTATTATTGATCGATTCCACCGCTTCTAAAAATTCCCCTTCAAAACGAAAAAGGTACGAACAAAATCTCAACCAAGCATTTGTTTCTAGATCTCCTCTTATTTCCATTTCACTCATTACGCGGAGATAAAATTTAAATTGCAAAACTCACCCCCTTTAGAAAAAAGGGATAGTGGGTGTCAAAAAAGTACCGAAGTAGGTACGAAGGGGAGGGTGAGTCCACCCTTCTCTTGAAATTAATATTTTTCGCCATCCAAGTTCTTGTTATCGAAGATTTTAGATTTATTAATGTTTGAGCGGGTTGAGTAGCTGCGCGATTTTCTTCTGTTCGACGTTTTTGAGACGCGAATGAAGATGGTAGGGTTATGTGGGTAAGTGGGTGGTAGCATTGGTGTTTCTTCATTACATCGGTTTTTATAAACCTCACCATGAGTTATAGTAATGTAAACCATTCACATTACACAGATATTAATTATTATTATTATTATTAACATGACATGAGTAAACTAGTTTTTATACAATAAGTAACATAATTAACACCCATTCTGAAAGCAGTATGTTCAGAACCATCTACTGAATCAATTTCAGCTATTTTTAGGTCATTTTTACCGTACCTCAAAAGTAAAAAAACGGAACCCTTATAAGATCGCTTTGTTGTCCGTCTGTCTGTCTTACTATGTATTTATCTGTCGAGATCCTTTATCTCGGGAACGCGTGGAGGTATCGAGTTGAAATTAAAACCATATACTCAGGTGTGCGGCCCCTTGAAGCTATGAAGAAATCAAACTTCTGAGATAACGAAAAAAAAAATTTGTGATTTAGAAAAATCTTCGTAACTCAATTCGGGAATTGAACTATTTTCATAGGTAAGTTTGAACAGAACCCTCAATGCGCGAGTCTAACTCGCACTTGCCCGGTTTTTTTTATGTCAACTTAAGTTTCCAATACTTGTTTGTTCAATGTGTGCAAAATAAACATGTTTTCTTTCTTTATTACGTAAAGTCTATACAAGTAGCAGTTAGGGATTGTTAGATAGAGTTAAGCACTGCGGACCTGAAGTGCAAAGAAAGCGCTAGATAGAAAGACTATAGAACTTAAAAAAAAAACAAAGCGATAGTGAGAAAAAATGGAAACCTACATGTTATTTATCATTTCCAAGTCCTAGTTAGTGTTTGTTACAACGCATTATGAATATCAATAACGAAGATTTTCGGTAATCATAAATGTCTGCCATAAATTTTATATTTATAACTACGATCACGACCGTCGCGTCGTCACTATCACAAAACAAAACACTATCAATGACAATTTACGTCGAGGAGTTTTGCGTAGATTTTTCAAGATGTCAGGCCGTTCAGCGCCCGGAGCAAAACTTTCAAAGCCAATTTTCTCTTTAATGGGACCCATTTGTTTGTTAAAAACATTTTGGAGATATCTCTCTGGCGCTCTGAGAGTTGAGCCACTTCTGCTGTTGTTTTGCGGGTAAAAATAAATGTTTTGAGGGTTTTTGAAGTTGGTTTGAGGATCCTTAATGCTAGATCTGCGATATCGAGTGGTTTGTTTGATCTTAGGCTTGGAATATTTTTTTTTTTGTATTTGTCAATTTCATGTGTATTGCAAAATATATTTCTTAATAATTTGTACTAAGTTTTTAATTGTTAACTTTGGAAAAGCATGTAAAAACTAGTTTCTGCAAGCGGCATTTATTTCATCACCACTGCTCTCAAAACGGTGAGAGAAAACATCGTGAGGAAACCGGTATGTCATAGAACCAAAAAATTCAAAGACATGTCACATTCACCATTCCGAACTGGGCCCGCGTGGTGGATTACGGCCCATTCCCTCTCCTACAGAGGAGGCCATTAAAAGGTTGATTATCTATATATATATATATATAAAAGAGGAAACTGACTGACTGACATATCAACGTACAGCCGAAGCTACTGGGATTAGGAGCATGAAAATTTGCACAAGGTTTCGTTTTATGACGTAGGCGAGCACTAAGAAAGGATATTCCAAAATTCACTCCCTAAGGTGATGAAGCGGATGTCCAAACTTTGTATGGAGAAACCTACATTCACGCGAGTGAAGCCGCGGGCAGAAGCTAGTGCTATTATATGCTATATGCTAGCGGCTTCGCCTGCATGAACGTAAAAAAATATCTCGCGGGATAAAAAGCATTTATTTATAATATGTACACCAACAATACTGTTACTCATAATCCAAAACTTAAATCCAGAACCCTACAAAGACAAAACAAACCAAACTATAAAGACGTACGTTGTTCCCACTGTATATGTAGCCAGCATCTGTATGAAGCGAAACTCATGGAGAAGACATCGATAGGGTCAAGTTGGACCATTAAATATGTCATTAGGATATTTATGGTCAATCCATGTGCCAAGTTTTATTTAAATCCGTTCAAAAGTTTGAGCATAGAGTAGTAACAAACATACAAACACATCATACTCACAAACTTTCGCCTTCGTAATATGAAATATATCCATAGTGTAGTTTTTTTTTTTTTTTCGGTGGGAAAATCATCTTATGACATCCCCCGCTCTTGGGCGGGGCGGGAGATAGTGTCAGACTTTTACTGACTAAAAACCCACTCCTCTTCCTTAGTTGCCTTTCGTACCAGGGCCGAGTCTTCCTTTCAGAATTAGACCCTTGGCCCCAGTAGGCTTCGACCCTGCTGGGCCTCTACAGTTGCTGACATCCCCTTGAGGCGCGCGTGGAACAGCACGCGCCGTTGACGACTTGGGCTTGGTCCGGACGGTTACCGGACGGTCGGACGACAAGCCACCCATTGCTCGCCGTCCGTTAGCCTGCGCCTACGGTGGCCGGAAATCGGGATCGGAATCCCGGCGGCGGTTGGGGCGTGAGGACCGCTGCCTCACGCGATCGGCCGCCTCCTTTGCAAGCATTACTGCTTCGCAGAAGGAGGCGACCGCCTGCCAATCCATAGTGTAGTAGTGATGCAATCGTTGATGGTGAGGCGCACTAGTTTATTGAGAGCCTATTCACTCTAGCCTTGAAGAAACCTAAATTATAATCGGACCGGAAATACTTCCAGTCCCTCGATATACGAGGTATAAACAACGAGGTGAAACGCTTGGTCCGGACCGTAGAGGTTTCAACAATGGATATGGATACTCGCCGTTCGTCGGGTTGTTCGATGGTAGAAATGAGATGTTTTTTTTTTCTTTGTTGATAGTCACTTATAATTGTTATTTTTTATATATTATTTTCTACACAATGTTCCATTGTTAAGAAATAAATAATAATAACAATAAAAACGTTTATTTATCTCCAACAAATTACAACACAGTTTTAGTTGACAAGTAGTTTGACAAGAGAAAGAAGGTAATTTGTGGGAGATCTGGAGTCCAAACTAAGCGAAGGCCTGTATTTTAGAGCTCCAGGCCCTTATGACTACTTTGGTAGTTGTTTTAGCTTGCTCGTCGCTATAATTACCTACTGATTATAATAGCTCCCGAATCGATTCTATTATTTATGTATATCACCTATATTTATCATTCTTGCTCTAAAAACCATCTCTTTTATCGCAATCGTTTAACACGTCGATGAGTCTCTCTAACTATTCCCTGCAAGTATCACCAACAGTGATAACGTCAGCTAATCGCTTTTAAAAAAGCCTTTGTTTTTAAACATTGTCCCGCTCTAGGAATTACTCTTGTGTTGTGGGACACCCAGAGCAGGAACCACTATCTGTAAGAATATTTACACACACACACACACACACACACATCTACATACTATATGACAATGCGTTTATTGTAGCCTGCATGACCCATGCTACAAACACACAGATTGACTAATCGTTTACCCTGCCGATCATATAACAATAACAATACGTCTCGAACTAAAGATAAGTAGGTTCCTACTCGTAAATCATATTTGTTTTTTTTTATTTATCTGCACCAATTTTATAAAGAGGCAAAGTTTGTTTTTATGTTTGTAGGAGGTAATCTCTGAAGGTTATTAGTCCAATTGTGAAAATTTTTTCACCTATAGAAAGCTGCTTCATTCCTGAGTGACATAGGCTATATTTTATAAATGTGGGCAAAAGCCGCGGGCAAAAGCTAGTCATTTATAAAAAAGAATACAGGATTATTTCTATTAAATAGCAACCAAAACCCACTAAGGTTTAAACTTGTGCTATCATGCATATAGCATAGTCGGCCTTTTAATGTTCCCACTGTTGGGACTCAGGCCTCCTCTCTAGGAGAGGGAATGGGCCGTAATCCACCACGCGGGCCCAGTGCGGGTTGGTGGATGTCACATGTCTTTGAATTTTTGGTTCTAAGACATGCCAACACAAAGTAATGCGCCTGGCTGGGTTTGAACCCACGACCTACAACTCGTAAGTCGGGGCCGTTACCACTCGGCCACCACTGCTCTCCACTCTGTGCTATCATGAGTCTAGCTCAATATCGAAACTATGCAAAATGCGTTTGATATACAATACCTATTTATTTCGTATATTATTGAACATCTGACTGACGAATCGTTTTACCCACCAAATCAGATATTATAACAATAACAAATTGAACGAAGATAGGTTCCTAAATCATATTTCAACGGACTCAGATAATAATAAAAACAAAGTAATTCATCGGTCCTTAAAATACCCAATTTCAAAGAAATCCTTTATATTAATTTTCGTAACTCAAAGACGGCAGCCATCATTAAAATTCTCTCTAAAACTTCGTCCCCTAATTAAAAAATCGTGTCGAAGGGCAAATAAAATCAATTCCGCCCCGCTTTCGCCCCGTTCGCCCCGCGAAGAGTTCCGTCGAGTTTTTCTTACCCCCTTTCCCGTTTTAAGTCGTAATTATATTTATATAATGAGTAAAGAGTTTTGATGGACTTATTCCGAAGCATTATTGAGAAAGTTTTTGGAAAATTCTTGCTGTTTTATTTTGGGAGATTTGTCCGTCGACTATATTGAAAGATTAAGGCCCTAAGGTCGACTGGTAGAAAATGCCTAAACAATCATAATACATTAAAAAAAATAACTATAGAAAAAAAAAAACAAAATCTTAAAAAAGGAACGAAACATTTATAAAGAGAAAGCTTTTCAAATCCATTTTTTAAGTAGCATCGGCCATATTGAACCCCTCCCCATTCCACGAAAGACGCCCACGACAGAAAAACCTTTAGAATTGAACAAAAATGTCCGCGCCAATGAGGGGTAGCTTTTAAAAATATAATCAATAGCGAACGCGGGGGAAGGTTGAAAAAAAAACTGTGAAAAGATTTAGTTTTAGAAGAGGGTTTTGTGATGGAAGATTTTGTTTTGACGCGGGAAAATTAAAAAAAAAAATTAAAACTGTTCTATTTTTATTTTAAATTGGTTATGTTTGATTTTGTTACTCTTATGTTTGAAAAAAGTAGCACAAAGTTGGTATGCCGTGCAAACAGTGTGACGGCTTCGCGGCACACCACAAAGGAGGTGGCGCGTCGAACTAGACAGATTCCGCCAGAACTGGCAAAAGGAAGCGTGGGTCCAAGAAAGATGAGAAGAGTGGAAGAAGGCCTTTGTCCAGGAGAGAGACAAAACAGGCTAACAAAACAAAAAGAACATTTGGAAATAAATAATGGAACGAACTTCATTTTCCTAAATTAACTTTTGACCTATAGTCAATTAATTAAGGGAAACATAGGTTTTAAGCATTAAGTTTCTTCTCTGAAGATTTTCGTAACGAGTTAGTTATTTAATTGGATTGGAAATAAAAAAAATGAACTCACCGTTGAAAATATTTTCAGGCTTCGATGATTAATGGCCGGAAAGAAAACGAATGTTGAAGGTGCCATTGCTTTTTTGGTCAACCTGAATTCACATTTTCATCTCGCATTCTTTTCTGAGCATTGGACACAAGATCGATTCCGACTTAGCAAAATCATGACCTACATTTTCTTGTCCGACACTGAATTTATTAAAAACCAACTTTTAACCCCAAAACGCTACCACGGGGTCAAATTCGCCTTTAATTTATATCTATTTATTTGATAACGAATATTTTTTAAACTACACATCACGAACATGGTCAAAATACAACTGAAGTTAACCCTGCAAACGCGATGGGGTCAAAAAAGTTGTCTTACCGGTTATCTTGCCACAGGGAGCAGGACAAAGGACAGAAAGGGTGCCAACTGGACATAAAAGACTCACCTTTCGCTAAAAAAGGGAACGGACGATGTACTAATAATAGCGGAATGTACCCATTATAATATTTGGACCTATTTAAGTATCCAATGGGTCGCTATTGTGATTTTTGCGGAACTGACCTGACCGGTTTTTGTAGTGATGGGGAGAGGTGATGAGTTTGAAAGTTTTGTCGATAATTTTTGGATGTCGCTTGTAGTGGAAGTTTTTTTAGTTTTTATATCTAATATATAAAATTCTCGTGTCACAGTTTTCGTTGCCATACTCCTCCGAAACGGCTTGACCGATTTTGATGAAATTTTTTGTGCTTATCCGGTATCTATGAGAATCGGCCAACATCTATTTTTCATCCCCCTAAATGTTAGGGGTAGTCCACCCCTAAAATTTTTTTTTATTTTTTAGACAAGGAAATTATTTATATGGCAAAACAACGTTTGCCGGGTCAGCTAGAATAGAATTTAAATTATTTTATTTAATATTATTTATATTATCATAGAATTTTTAGACTTAAAAATATTTTTAATGTTATCAAAAGTAGAAAAAAAACAAATAATTCAACAGGGTTACTTAAAACTTTCAAATTACACATATAATGTTAAGTAAAGTTAGTTAGTAGTTTTATTATTAATATTAATAATAAAAAAAGCATATTAGAGTTATTTTATAAGTAACCTAAATATTTTACAACCATTTTCTTTCACAAGTAATTTTTGTTCTACCCCGTGTTGGTAACTTTATATTTAGAACTACAACACCAATTACCCCAATTCCTATAAAATCCTAACACCCAAAAAACATCGACACAAACATATCGATAGACCAGACACTAAAGACAACATGTCCAACGGTCCACACATAAAAAACCAACAATTAAAAAGCGAAGAATTGTCCAGGGGTACAATATGGCTGATTTGCATTCTCACCGGACCGGTTCTCACGGGCAGCGGAAGGGTTGCAGCCGGCCAGGGCGTATGTCTTCATTTTACACCTCATGGTTTAGCTAATTTAAAAAGCGTTAGGAATTTTTTTTAATTTTTATTTTGCCGTTTAATTTAATTTTTAAAATAAAATTATTTTTCTCGGAGTTTATCTAGCGAGATAATAGAGGGTTAACTATGGTAGGTTTGATAGGGTGTTCAAATGAAAAGTTATGGTGGACAAGCAGTCGCTTATGGAAAGCTTATAATATTGTATTTACTTGCTGTCACCGTGGGCCCTAACAGAATACCAGCGCTGCGTTATTTATCTGAGATAGGCGCTTTTTTAGCCTTGCACAGATTTTAATGTAATTTTTTCATACAGGCTATTTTCATTCTATTGTATGTGTGAGGTACGAATAAAAGTTTTTTTTTTCTTTCTTTTTCTCAATATTGGTCTTACATAATATAAACATAATCAGCACTATAATGTTCATCATCACCATCATCATCATTTCAGCCGAAAGACATCCACTGCTGGACATAGGCCTCCCTCAAGTGTCGCCATAATGAACGGTCCTGTGCGTCTCGCATCCATCGGACTCCCGCAACCGTTACCAAGTCATCGGTCCACCTATAAAGTTCACACTAATAATATTAGGCGAAAGTTTATGAGTGTGTGTGTATGTTAGAGTTAGGTGCTCAATCTCGAACGGCTGAACGGATTTCGATGAGATGTACATGAGTAGATCATATATTTGAATAGTATAGAGAAGACGTTTTATCCAGGGAATACGTTTTCTTGGGATCATTATCATTTTTCACGCGGGCGAAAACAACACCCAATTAAATTAAAACAACAATTAAATTAATAATACCTATATTTTCAAAGGAAAGTACATCTATTCTAGTAAAAGTAATAGTAATATTCCACAACTATCACACAACGCCGTCTAGCCCCAAGCTAAGCAGAGCTTGTGTTATGAGTACTAGATAACTGATAAACATACTTATATATTTCTAAATACATACATATTATAGGTAAATTACACCCAGACACAGAACAAATGATCGTGCTCATCACACAAACATTTGTCCTGAGTGGGAATCGAACCCACGACTTCCGGCATAGCAGTCAGGGCTACTAGACGAACAGGCCAGGCAAGCCATTCTGTGGGTTTTAATTTTCGTTTAGTTAATACTGCCTTGCCTAAAATAAAATCCTACAAAAGAAAATTATTAATTAACAATAATTACATCGTTATGTTGTAACCGATTAGTTAATTGCTACGCGGCCGTAGTACTACGGTGGCTACGAGCTACGTAGGTGCTTGCTACGAACTTATAAACAATTCTACTTTCTGACAACAGCACCCCTAGCCAAGTTGATAATCTGCAATCGTTAAGGCTAGTTGAAATGTATGGGAATGACATCATCTCAACGTTAAGTCACGTGGTCAGAACAAACGAATAGAAAATTCGTAGCATAGTTCACATCGTTTAAAATGATAGAATGAATTGTTATCGTTACTACAATGTTCAACGCTACATCCTTTGTTATTGTAGAACGAGTGGCCAACTCAGGTGCGTCAACATGGCTACCGACTTATCGTTTTCTACAACGGCGTTACCGATTGGAGAACGGAATCCGACACGAAACGGTTACAACTTGGCTAGGGGGGCAGTACTTATAATATTTTCCAATTTTAAACATCTATTAGTATCGTAATATATAAGCTTTAATTGCTGTTTTACTATAATTTACAATGCAATCATATTATACAGGAGAAACGTCAAAAAAGTCCTCTACTTCGCTGTCGACTGGTAATGTGCGCAAAAGACTGGTGGCATTGCCAGGCTGTATAACAATGCTTGTCCTCAGTCCAAGTGTAAAAGCCAGCCATTGGGTCACGCGAAGTGTCAACAAGTATTAATATTAATTTAAATTATTTTCTGACTACATACAATGAGAACATTTAACATTATTATTAGCATATGCGAAACCTGAATATAGTTTGTTCAGAATCAGTAACTGAATCGATTTCAATAACGTTTAAACCATGTTTGATTTTTTTCCAAAACTATTCGATAAAGTTACAAGTTGGACACCACTGAAACTAAGTACAACACAGTTCACGGCAGGTTATAGCGGGCATTAGACCCTAGCGCACAGCTGGATGCGGGAGTAAAACAACCCCTCAGTCGCCCGGATGGCCCGGTGATCATGTATTTGTGCGGTCAACCAGGTAACATAACAAGCTTCGTGATTTTTCATCGTAGGGTTATGAAATTCTGTACACGTATTCTTTACATAAAAATACTAAACACATGTTTCGGGTTTCGCATATACTAAAACTAATGTTGTATATCTATGTAATCCCAATATCATGAAATAGAAAAATATATCTATATATACCCTTTAAAAACTACAGTTATCTACATTCATACCTATCTGGCCATAGACTGGACATCTTGACCCATTTCCTCTACTCTCTATGGTCAAGATGACGTCACACATCGTCTTAGAGATGTCAATCTTAACATACAATGCTAGAGATGGGATGTTGTGATCAGTTTGTTTATTATCAAGTTGTTTGTAAGTTGTGGGGGATATTGTGAAAAGGGAAGCTGTTTGATTTATTTACCTATTTAGTACAAAATTGGACAAGTGCGAGTCGGACTCGCGCACTGAGGGTTCCGTACAAACTTATCTTTAATTTTGTATGGAAATAGTTCGATTCGAATCGCAAAACATTTTTTTTTTTTGTGACAAATTACCCTTTTTCAGAGTTATTCCTATATCTGTGCTATAATATCTTGTTTAATGCCAAATTTCAGGATTCTGGGTCAACGGGAAGAACCCTATGAATTTTGATTCTCTTGAGAGCATCGAAATATACGTTTTTTGCGGCATAAACGTCCGTATCTTTTTTTTTCAATAACTTAGAAGTTTGATTTTTTCACAGCTTCGATACTCTCAAGATAATCAAAATTCATAGGGCTTCCTGTTGACCCAGAATCCTGAAATTTGGCATAAAGCAAGGTCTTATAGCGCAGGTATAGGAATAAATCTGAAAAACTTTTATTTTGCAATTCGGAAAAATTTTCGAGACTCCATTCGGGAATTGAACTATTTAAGTGAGCTAAGTAAGTTTGTACGTAGTCGGTAAGATTGTACGGAACCTTTAGTGCTCGAGTCCGACTCGCACTTGCCTAGTTTTTTTTTTCATTATATATCGAGTAATTATAATCTAATAAAGATTTATTACAATTATACGGAGTCTACAATTTTCCGGTGACATATATAATAAAAAAATAATACTACAATCTAGCTCCTCATTTTATTAACGGTTCACCATAAGTTAAATTCTAGTAGCAAAACAAAACAAGCTATTTAATAACAGCTTCCAACTTCTATTCTATTGTTCCAAAACTGTTTCTCATGTTACTCTAAACTCCGGAAGACAACCCAGATGAGCAGTTGATGAATGGCATGATGAACAAACCTACTGGTCCAAATTAAAAGTTTTTTCAATCATCTTGTCCATTGTCCTTCATTCTATAAGACAAACATTATTGTATGTCCCCCTTGGTTATAGCGTGATAATACGCAATTAATTTGAATAATAATGCTCTGGGGTCTGATTGACCTGCTGTTTTTTCTTGAGAGCGTTTTAGGGTCGTCTTTGAAGGGTCGCGGACAATGTGGACATCTTGGCAGATAAAAGGTAACGGTTTTTGGTGTCCGTGTGGGATTATTATTTTTGGTGATGTTGATTAATTTGTTGTCGGTAAGTCTATATGAGTTTAAGATTAAGATTAGTTCTAGCTAGTAGTTTTTGCCTTTAGCGTATTTAGAGTATTAATTAGATAAATGTTTTTTTTTTATTGAATAAAATAAAATTATTAGAAGTAAAAAAAAAGCAAGCAAGGAAGGGATCAGATGTGAATACAGGGTGTCTCAAAAAACTTGTGCAGGTACAAATTATACCTAAAATAATATAATATAATATTCCACAACTATCGCAACAACGCTGTCGAGGGTGGCTCGTCGTCCGATCGTCCGGTAACCGTCCGGACCGAGCCCAAGTCGTCGACGGCGCGTAGTGTTCCACGCGCGCCTCAAGGAGATGTCAGCAACCGTAGGGGCCCAACAGGGTCGAAGCCTACTGGGGCCATGGGTGATGCGAAAGAGATCCCCGGGGCCCTGGAAAACAAATGGCAAAGAAGGAACAGGAGTGGGTTTTTAGTCAGTAAAAGTCTGACACTATCTCGCGCTCCGCCCAAGAGCGGGGGATATCATGAGATGATTTTCCCACCCGAAAAAAAAAAAAACGCTCTCGAGTATAAAGCTAAGTAAAGCTTGTGTTATGAGTACGAAACAACTGATAAACATATAAGTATGTTTATCAGTTGTTTAGTAGTCTATATATTTCTATATACGGGTACATACATATTATAGTAATTAATTACACACAAACACAGAACAAATGATCGTGCTCATCACACGAACAATTGTCCTGGGTGGGAATCGAACCCACGACATCCGGCGTAGCAGTCAGGGCCACTAACCACTAGACCAACAGGCTAGTCAAAAAATATAGTGCCTCACCACGACTATGCATGGATCACCATCATCATTATCTTCCTGCCCTTGTCTCTTTTGATTTAGGGTCGGCGCAACATCTTTTTGTTTTCAATTCTGTTCTGAGACCCGTTATGCTATCACCTAAATCCCTTTTCTTTTATATCGCTTCTCATACAATTTCGTATACCCTGATAAAGTTCATAAATTTAAATATTAATATTAAAAACCCATCGATAAAAATGCGTATAGATATTTTGTTAACGTCAATAAATCTAAAAGCTACATTTCCCATTTCCAAGAAGAGTTAGTAAATAAACAGACAGACAGACGCGGAAAACGAATTAGTTTTATGTTATGTAGAGTGAAAGTTTGTCTTGGTGTGAAGAGGAGGGATGAAATGTATGTTACTAAAAGAGTTCTGAGTATACACGTAAATGAATGGAGAGGGAGAGGGCGGTCAATGAAAAGATGGATGGATTGTGTGAGGAGTGATACTAAAGAAAAGGGAGCCAGTGACAGTGTGACGGGTGAAAGGACAGACAGGAAGAAAAAAATGTGTTGTGCCGACCCCAAGTAATATTTGTATGGGACAAGGGCAGGAAGAAGAAGAATAAGTCCGAATGTTGGATGTTTAAATGTCTAGACATTTAGTTATTGTATTTATTCAGAAAGTTATGGAACTCCGTAATCGTAACAGAAACCTATAGATATAAAAGTTTCGGATAGATTCGGATAAAGGCGGAGCTTAAAAAGAGTAACCATGGAGTTTTCGCCGGTACTTCTCCATAAGAAACGATCAATTTGGAACCGTGCGCTAGCTTCTGACGTTTTATAAGTGCCCATGTAGGCCTATGTGAAATAAAAACGTTTGTTTTTTTTTTACTTAATGTCAGGGTATGGCAGGATTTTGTTTGTGTTGTCTGGCCAAACAAATGATAATCTAGTCGAAATAAAAGTCAGATATTGCTGTTATATTTCAATTTTATAATTTTAAAATTCGTAAAACCGTTAACCGAAATTATTCGAAACTAGCGGAGGTTAGCAATGGTTAAGAGATTGACTGCTAGACAAATATGAATTTTTAAATACTAGTTTTTACTAGCGACTTTGTTCGCCTGAATGTCGATTATTGCTTATTATTCCGTACCAAATTTCTTCAAAATTGGTTCAGTACTTTTACAGAGAGATGGTTACTTTCATATTTATAATATTTGTATGAATTAGATAGAACTACATTAATTCTGTAAATACGATTAGATAATATTTTATTTTCTTTGAACTTTGGTTTTACCTGTGACAGTAAGTTCTGGATATAAAGTTTTTGCGGTTTTTTTAAGAGCATTTATTTGCATTAGCTAATTAGAAAAAATCAGCAAAACATGATGTTTAATTTCACGTCCAAGTCATAAAAGGTTAATACGACATCTAGTGCCGAATAGACGTAATAATCTGCACCATCTAGTGTCGGATAGAAATAATGTTCTACGCCATCTATTGACTAGTTGTCCACACTAAGAAGCGCCCTCTTTTGTAATATTGCGAAACTAAAAAGTTTGCGTGCGCCCTCTGATGGCGAGTAGAATAATCTTTTATTACGTTATCTTTAAAAAGGTAAAAACAGCAAAAAATAACTATCAAATATATTTTAAGATATAAAATACAAGTTTTGTTATTGATGAGTACTTATTTTGCTACAGAAAATCTAACTAATACACAATTGTTTTACAGAATACTCGCTACTCACTACTAGATGGCGCTAACAGTCTTTCAAACCCCTTATTTTGCAACCCACCCTTGGTATACAGAGGGGTGTCTCGGAGTATTCGTTTGTGAGTATTGTTCATCTTCAACGGAGTTTTGACTAGAACATTCCGTTCGATGCCAAATGAAATGAATGAAGCCGAGTGCTTCTGAATATAGTTTTTTTTTTCACGTTCTTTGGTATAATATGTTTATTTACGTCATAAAAAATGGTAAACAAATCGGTAGTAAATAGAATTAATAATAGAAAAACCCCACAAATATTATGTGGTGGTATGGAACATTCGATGTCCGATGGATGCGAGACGCACAGGACCGTTCATTGTGGCGACGCTTGGGGGAGGCCTATGTCCAGCAGTGGACGTCTTTTGGTTGAAATGATGATGATGATGATGATGGAACATTCATCTATATGGTACGATATATATCTTGTACTGGAGATGTGGTTCAAGCAACTTCTAACAAACAAGCTATTTGAAAAAACATTAAATAATTCTCAAAATACAATAATTTTTTTCTCTTATTTCTTTTCCAGGTCGATGTTTTAAAGCTGTGATAAATTCAAACTTCTAAGTGAACGAAAAAAAAAGATACAGCCGTTTATGTCGCAAAAAATGTGTATTTCGACACTCACGGGAATCAAAATTCATAGGGTATTTCCCGTTGACCTGGAATCCTGAAATTAAACTGGACCGCAGACTTGAGTATAATTATGGTTTTAATTTCAACTCGATCCTTCACGCGTTATATGAGTGAGATAAAGTGTCTTGACAGACAAATGGACAACAACGTGATCCTATAAGGGTTCCGTTTTTTCCTTTTTAGGTACGGAACCCTAAAAACTTTTAGATTAACCCAAAAAAAAAAGATTAGATATTTATTTAGCATACAAACACACAATGAAAGAAAGAAAATAAAGAAAGAAAAAGAATTTATTTGGTACAGCACAAAGCACAAACACAATATAGGGTAAACACGAAACAAAAAATAAATAAAAAAGAAGTAACAAAAAATGCATTTGTGTGCCTCACGGCTGCACCAAAATAGGTCCAGTTCAGCATGAATGTCAGACAACTAGTGCCTGATGCTGATTTTCAACTGAACCTGTGGTTGTGACGCAACGGACGTAAAACTGTTTTGGAGTGTAATATAAATGTATCGGTGATGCATACTTAAATAATATAAACTATTAAAATAGTGTTGTGTTAATTATAATAAATATGTGCAATGTATGTAATGTATGTGATTTTTTAAAGTGTGAAAAATAAATAATCTATATATATAAAAGGGGAAACTGATTGACTGACATATCAACGCACAGCCGAAACTATTAGGACTAGGAGCGTGACATTTTGCACAAGGTTTCCTTTTATGACGTAGGCGAGCACTAAGAAAGGATTTTCCAAAATTCTCTCCCTAAGGGGTGAAGCGGGGGTCCAAAGTTTGTATGGAGAAACCTACATTCACGCGAGTGAAGCCGCGGGCAGAAGCTAGTACACGAATAAAACAAAAATGTAACAAGTGAGAGAAAAAAAAGGAAAAAAACGGTAGAATAAAGATACAAAATGTGGGTAGATGGTAGATAAATCTCGAACGAGTGAGGGATGCAAACGGTGTATAATTTACTCATTCCCCCCACACCAGTGTGTTGCATGCACACGCGCGACGGAGCGATGCGCGAGCAATGAAGAAACAAGTAATTATTTATTTATTTAGGTTAACCAACAATTATTTACACTATATACGTTTCTGACTTAATGACTGCGGTAACATTTACAAATGCAACAATTCATTACAGGTTAACACCACATACACAAAAAATTGCTTTGTAATATGTAATTAAAACTAAAAGTTATACATACAAATAATCAATTAAAAGTTTACTAATATAGAATTAAAACGGGAGAAATATACAATTAAAATACAAATATATGTATGTACATAATAAATAAAATACTTATGAAGTAAAACCGGAAAACGCAGCGTTGGAAGGCCTCCCACAAGGTGGACCGATGACGACCTGGTGAGAGTCGTGGGAATGTGGTGGATGCGAGACGCACAGGATCGGTCGTTGTGGAGACGCTTGGGGCAGGCCTATATCCAACAGTGGACGTCTTTCGGTTGAAATGATGATGATAATGATTATGAAGAAACTTGAATAAAAAAAAATAATAACAACATTGAAGAACGGACTGAAGCTTTAGGCAGGAATGAGGAATGGCTTTGCAGAAACATGAGCTAGCCATTCATCAGCTTAGAAGACAGTCATATGACGAGCACTCTACATCAGCAAGTAAAAGGCCTCGCGTCTAGCACCTTTTTGGTAGCAATCCTTCTTTTAGTAGCTAAGCATTAAAATAAAACAATGTCAATGTGAGTACCATAGAGCGATTTATGTTTTTAGGTTACTACTTGACTTGTTTTGCTCAATCAGTTTCGGTTTTTCGATTCCGGCGTTTTTATGTCGACACCGCCACCGGCCCACGCTGAAAACCAGCGCTGTGAGCTCATCGCACTATGCGTGAGGCAGCAGCTTTATGCTGAGCGTTCGGCCGTTTTGGGCGGATATGACGCATATCTTCCCTATCCATTGATTATGTTTGTTAGCTAGTTTTATGATTGCGTCATTTCGCGTGAATAAACTGTTTTTCTTTCTTTCTTTATTCTTTCATTATAATCGATTCGAAAATCGATCTTTTTTTAGGAAGAATCGCCATCTCTAATTACATCATATTAAAATAATAGCCAATGTGTATCCATCACTTATATCGCTACAAACCAAACATTTGGTTTGTTCAAACCAAAAGTGCTAAAAAATTCCCACGCTCAAAAAAAAAAGTGACGATAAAATAAACAAAAAAATCAACAAACTCGACCTCATAAAGTCAAGCTGCAAATTGACCAACAAATTGCTTGACAAATTACACTTTTTCACGTTAAACAAGTGCCAACACGCCAACGTTTAAACACTGAATTAATCACCTCAGTAACCCGCAGGATTTCCGTGCTGAAAAAAATCTGTTAACATCCCACAGTTGCCCGGGAAAAAATGCCCGAACGCTTAAAAAGCCATTTATATTCCCGTCTCATGACGGAAAAAAGACGTAAAATATGCCCCCGAAGAGAAGGGTTAAGGGGAGAATCTGATATGGTTATTTTCCGGTTAATTTCGGTTTTTCCGTTGTCAGTATGTTGGGGGTTACAGATTTTCTTGTGGAGTGTCTGGTTAATTAGGTGTATCAGTGTTTTGGGTTTTATACATATCTTAGTGATAGTAAAAAAAATATTGAAGATGAAAAAGCATGGCGAGAATATTGTGTTACATAAAAGGATCTTATGTTTTTGTTATGGTTTTCCTTTATTTTTTCTAGTTGTAAAATTAATAGAAATTTTGAAATGTTGGCGTGAGCACTCGATGTATGATGCTCGGTAAGGCCTGACCAGCAAAGGAAAGTAAACTGATTGTGTGTATAATGTGACGATGTCTGTGTCTGAAAGTTGAAAAATAATTTTGATAATACATTTTTCATGTGAAAATACCGATTTACTTTTACAAATTAATTTTATAGGATAGGTATTTCTAAGAGCTATTTACTTTAAAATTAAACTTTAAGAAATATCCATTTACTGTTCTTTATTTAGTATAGACTTTTAACCAGGCCTATGCTTTACAGGCTATGTGACTCCCATCATATACTTCAGCTAACTAGCTTAAATTTAATTTTTTGCATAATTGTTGCCTATTTAAACTTTTATTAGGAGATTTTTTTTTGAGGTAGTAAGTCAACCAATGGCTTCTCTCGGTCTAGGTTGGAGTAGGAAGGGGTGTCAGACTTTTACTAACAATTTTCTGGTTTATTACAAGTAAGGTGAAAGGGATTTCTTGATTAAAAGGGACATTTCTTTAGAGGTACAAGTAAGTAAGACTATCAAAAACGTCGGAGTTGAAACTCTTCGGCCGTGGGTCCGAGTGCTCATACGATTTTTAAAGAACTATCCAAACGCTTAGTTGACACTTCGCGTGATCCAAGGGCAGGCTTTTACCTCGGTCAGAGATTAAGCATTGCCATAATAACGTGGCAATGCCGCCAGCCTTTTGGGCACACTTCCAGTCGACAGCGATGCGGAGGAGTTTTATGACGACATATTTTAATTAGTTAAGTGTTTTTAAAATAATCGTGTAAAATATATTGTGCATAAATAAAAATATTTTGTAATAAAAAACATCGGCAAACCACAGTAAACTAAACAATCGTCGTCACAAATATTTTAGTTCAAAACCACGTTTCCTTTCTCACCTCTTCCTACATCTCATATTCCAATCCCTAGTCTATATTCTGCCGGTTTTACCCGTCCCCGTCCGGCACCGGTCCCGGTGTTGTCCGGCGTCCGGACAACAAGTTACTTAGCCGCGTCCGTGTGGCCGGCGAGCCGGACTGTCCCGTGAGTGTGTTAGGTTAGGGACGCACTCGGTATTTTTGTGTTTACGTGTGGGGGAAAAGTTATTTAGGATATTTTTTGTGTGGTTTGAGTTTAGTTGAATAAAAAATATAAACAAAATGAGAAGAAGTAGAAATCAAATGGTAAGTTTGTGCCATAAAACAGTGCGACGGAATAGCGGCAGACCACGAAGAAGATGGCGCGACAAACTAGACAGATTCCATCAGAAGAAAGAAAAAAAATATTTGAGACAAACAACAATAAAACAAAAAGTAATTATTAAAAGAAAACAATATTAAAAGATAAAAATTAAAGTCCTGTGCGAGGCCAAAAAGGCTCCTATCTCAGCATATGCTGCGATATTTAACAAGAAGCAAAATAACGCAGCGCTGGTATTCTGATAGAGCCAGAACGGGCAAGAGGAAGCGGGGCCTGCGAAAGATGAAAGGAGTAAAGGGAGCTTGCTCAGGAGTAGGACAGAGACAAAGGGTAACAAAAAATTACAAGAACCTTTTGACAGTCGTTACAGATAGTCAAACGCCGGAAAGTCTGACTATCAGTCTATCCAAGGAGTATTGTGTTGACCAGTAACTGGGTTATGGAGGTCTGATATGCAATCGTTCCATGTAACATGGGTAATTCAGCTGCATCTGATAAGACTAGAAGGCGACTTCAAGTTAGTTGAAAAAAGGTTAGGGAGATGATGGTAATGACAAGATAGGTACATATAAGAAAAAACAGGGCAAGTGCCAGTCGGAATCGTGCACTGAGGGTTCGGTACAAACTTACCTTTGAAAACAATTCGATTCCCGAATTGTTACGAAGATTTTTCCGAATCACAAAAAAAAAAAAAATTGTGACGTAACTACAACAGTTTTCAGACGAGTTTCCTATACTTGTGCTATGAGACCTTGCTTCATGCCAAATTTCAAGATTGTAGGTCGACAGGAAATACCCTTTGAATTTTAATTCCCTTGAGTGTCAAAATATACATTTTTTGCAACATAAACGGCCGTATCTTTTTTTTTCGTTAACTCAGAAAGTTTAGTATAAGGTTTTCATTTCAACTCGATACCTTTACACGTTTCTGAGATAAAGGGATCTTGACAGACAGACAGACAACAAAGTGATCCTATAAGGGTTCTGTTTTTTCCTTTTGAAGTATGGAACCCTAAAAATCTGCAACATGATGAGGGCAAAGCTGGCAACAACCTATACGATTATTTCAGAATTAGTCTCGTTCTCATATCTTGAGAAAAGAAAGAAAACATTCGATAAAGAAACGTTTCATCATCGAACCACTTAATGTATGGCGATGCACCACCAAATAAGGTGAATATCCCAACTCTAAGCACAAAGCCAGCAGGGTCGAAGACTACTGGGACCATCGGCTGTACGAAAGAGAACTCTGCGGCCCTAGAACGAACGCAAAGAAGAAACAGGAATGGGATTTTAGTCAGTAAAAGTCTGAAACGCCATTAGATGATTTCCCACCTAAAAATACCCATATTCATAGAGTTTTGGGAACAAATTTTTGCGAATTCTGATAGTTACAACTTGAGGGTTTTTAAGTCAAGAGTGAATAGGTTGCTTCAAAGCAGGCGTGCTCCATATCATTGTTTACCAGCAGATAAAATTGTGGTCAATCACGAACTTATCAATATGTGTTTGTTTAAAATTATTAACACTTTAAGGTATTCTACCAATTTTGAGCAAGTAAACATACAGGAAGGAGTAGTGTTGTCATTATCTGTGGAAGCTTTATATAAGCTTTCCTAAAATGTAAAAAATAAACCCTCCAATTGTGCCACCACCCTTACCATCCTCGTTAACATTCATAGGCGTTTGTTTTCCTTTTTTCCGCATTTTTTTATTTTTTTCCTCGTTTACATGCTCCGAGGGAAGGTTTACACGACACCGATGATTTTTATAATTCAATGTGGCCATTAATATACGTGTTTATGGTAATAAAGTCCCGTGGCGGTAATAAAAACTTTTTCAAATAAAAATGGAGGGTTTTTATTACAGAAATTAATGTAATGGAGTCGTTTTCAGGTTTTTTTTGGCTGGTATCAAGTTTTATGGAAATGGGAAATGTACATTCCTAAAAGTCTGACACGCCCAAGCTTCGCCCGAGCTTGGGCGTGTCAGACTTTTACTGACTAAAAACCCACTCCTGTTCTATTCTCTCGATCTCTTTCGCATCACCCATGGCCCGAGTAGGCTTCGACCCTGCTGGGCCTCTACGGTTGTTGACATCTCCTTGAGGCGCGCGTAGAACACTACGCGCCGTCGACGACTTGGGCTCGGGCCGGACGGTTACCGGACGGTCGGAAGGCAAGCTACTCATTGCTCGCCGTCCGCAAGCCCGCGCTTACGGTGGCCGGAAATCGGGATCGGAATCCCGGTGGCTGGGACGCGATGTCAACTGGTGTAAATTATTCTTAGCATACCAATTATATTACATAACAAACTTTTCCAACTTGAATAGTCACACTATCTTCCTGCCCTTGTCCCGTGTTATTTGGGGTCGGTGCAACATGTTTTTTTCTTCCATTCTGCCCTGTCACTAGTCATGCTATCACTAACTTCCTTTTCTTTCATATCACTCTTCACACAGTCCACCCATCTTTTCTTTGGCCTCCCTTTCCCTTTCCATCCATCACTCTAATATTATAAAGGCAAAATTTTGTGTGTATATTTGTTACTTCTTGACACTCGAACGGCTGAACGGATTTAGATGAAATTTGGTTCACGGGTAGACCATATCATAGAATAGCACATATGACACTTTTTATTCCGGGAGTATGTCTCCTTGGGTCAATTCTCCACTTTCAGCAGCAGTAGCTCATCAAGGAACCTTAAAGTATAAATTGGATGATTCTTTGAAACCAAGAGAATGACTCATTAATTTGGCCTAGATTTTGTACCTATCTATTTTTAATCGACTCCAAAATGAAGGAGGTCCTATGTTCGGCAGAATGTATTTTGTTTTTTTTATGTATTTTCACCGATTTTTCGGTCAATTGTGGATCGATTATGTTTTTTTTTTATTGAAAGTTTATGCTTCTCCCATAGAAATATTGTTATGATCTGATGAGGAACTTCGAAAATATGGAACGGAACTCCTCATAGAATCATAGCAGAACTGTCGTAATTAAGTAAAATGGCGAAGAAGGCGGGGAGGGGATATATGGAACTGATGAAGCTGGAAGGCAGACACCGGAACTCTGTAATAAATCAATCTAACCTAACTGTCTTTGGGATTATTACGAGTACAATTGTCAAGAGATGCACTCTGGCTATAAGGTACCATCGAGCTAATCTGATGGTGATTGGCTGAGGGATACTTACTTTTAAAAAAAAATACAACCGACTTCAATATTAAAAAAAAAACACTAAAAAAGTACAAAATAACTTTTATTTCGGGAGTCGGAGTTTCTATAATAGTTGTCTCTTCGTTATTAAACACCGACTTCTGAAATTAAAGTTATTTTGTACTTTTTTAGTGGTTGTATTTTTATTTGTAAAAAGTTTTTTGTTTTTTAAGCCACTGGGCGCAAATGAATGTCTTTGATACATTTAGCGATCGAGGAAAACTAATATGTAAAAAAAAATATCAAATTGTAAAGAAAAAAGTAGGCCAGATTGCAGAATGCGAGGTAATCTCTCGGTTTCACAGAATCACCCTTCAGCATTCTAAATCCTAGGGTTTGAACTGGACGACGAGTGAGTCCGAATTTTCCTTTTATATATACAGATGTTATTTACACAGTCTTATAAATAAATCTTACATGAGAACTTCCCGTATGTACGCAACGTTAACGTTATATTAATCTCGCGAGTGTAAGTAGCTATCTTAGCGGAGCTTGCGGGGCGGCTGCGGGGTGGCTGCGGGGATACTGCGGGCCGTCCGAGATCGTAATCAATTTAATTGGAAATTTCCTTTGATTAAACGCAAAGACGTTGTTAGAAGTTGACCTAATAAAACAGGTACGGTCGGCAAATATGTGTTTGTTTAATGGTAATTTATTTAGATTGGAGACAAACATCGCGAGGAAACCGGCATGTCCTAGAACCAAAAATTCGATGACATGTGATATCCACCAACTCATGCTGGTTTCGCATTGTGGATTACGAAAGGGCCGTATTCCTTCTCCTAAATAATTCCCTGCTGGAGTCTGTGTTTCCTGTCAGCTACAATCTAGGGCTCTTTAAGTTAAGAATGAAAAGGTTGCTTCTAAGCAAGCATGTTTTATCGTCGACCGCATGGTTGCCTTTCATCAGGTGAAATAATTGGTGTCAAGTGAGAGCCTATAAAAAAAATGGATTCCCACGACTCACCAGGTCATTGGGATGTGTTGCCGATCAAGAAATAGGGATCTTATAGAGGTTTTTTTTTTAAGGTGGGAAAATCATCTAATGACAAATCCCGCCCTTGGGCAGAACGGGAGATAGTGTCAGACTTTTACTGACTAAAAATCCACTTCTGTTCCTTCGTTGCCTTCGTCCCAGGGCCCCGGTTATCGTTTTCACACTACCCATGGCCCCAGTAGGCTTCGACCCTGCTGGGCCCGTACCATCTGCTGACATCACCCTGAGGCGCGCGTGGAACAATACGCGCTGACGAAGACTTGGGCTCGGTCCGGACAGTTGCTGGACGGTCGGACGGCGAGCCACCCATTGCTCGCCGTTCACAAGCCTGCGCCTACGGTGGCCGGAAATCGGGATCGGAATCCCGGCGGCGGTTGGGGCGTGAGGACCGTTGCCGTTGCCTCACGCGATCGGCCGCCTCCTTTGCTAGCATTACTGCTTCGCAGAAGGAGGCGACCGCCTGCCACTCCTCCTCGCTCCGGACCATGGCCTGTACCTAGGCCCGACGCGAGAGATCGCCGACGCCGATCGCCCCCACGAGGACACGGCGTTGCTCTTCCCAAGCGGGACATACCTCCACCGTGTGCTCCACCGTGATCCCGGGATCTTCCAGAGGTAAGATCCCTAAGAAAAATAGGGATCTTAGAGTGGTAAGATCCGTAAAAAAATTGGTATCCAGTAGGGTTAGATACCTATTTTTAATGATATAAACCAGTTACCAGTCCAGTCAAGTCGTTTTGGAGTTCGTTAAAGCGATATGACCGATTTTTATGTTTTTTTTTTTGTATATATTTGGTAGGTCTGAGAATAGGCACATTAATTTGGCAGGACAACATTTACCGAGTCAGCTAACAAACTTCTAAAAAAGTACCACCTCAAACTAAACTATCCTCAATATTAACCCCAAAATGATTATGCTAACGCTACCAAATCCGTATATCTTAAAATTTCCACCCAGTGAATCTTGTGGCGGCCCAAGATTATGGCAATAAAATTTATGTATCGCCCGCGTGGAGCAACTTGCTTGCTTTGCGAACCGTACCCAAGCTTTGTTGGACTTGTAATGAATTCTTGGGTTCTGTGTTATGTTAAAAATGTTGTATTGGTTTCTTGTTAGTTTGGATATTGCGGAGAACGGCTAAGTTTAGAATTGAGTTTAGTAGTATGGGGGTATCAGAATTCTAGACAGTGTAAGCGCCCTGAATTGTGAACTAAAACATCTTAAAGATTCTTTTGTTCGCCGCGTGTTAATTTTAATAGTCGCCGGTGTACCGGAAAAAAATTATTTTAACCCTTATTAAGTATTTTTTTTCTAATTGGAAAATTTCAATAGAATCTATGTATGCAATTGTATTTATTATGTAGTACTGGTGATGAATAATATAATAAGTTATATATATATATATTTATAATTCCAAGTCAATCCAAAGACATAACACTTCAAAGCAATCATAAGTTCAAATAAACTTTATGTTAAAGGTACGTTATTTTTTTTTCGAAATTAGGTATTTATTGGTTACTTTGTGTTTAGTATTTTCTGTAATTTCGCAGAACTCTCCACTCTAGGAGAAGGAACGCGCCGTAATCTGCTACGCGGACCCAGTGAGTATTGGTGAATGTCACATGTCTTTGAATTTTTGGTTGGTGGAAGGAAAAAAAAACCGTTTTTTTAATGTTATAAACTAGTGTTTGACTTTGATTCCACCTGATGGTGACGCAATTGGTGATGGTGAAGCGCACTAGTTTATCAAAAGCGAGGGGTAGGAGGCGAACTTTCCTCACGTTTAAATGTTTCCCTTCACCATTTCGAGAGCAGTGGTGACGAAACAAACAACACAAAGTAAAGCACCTGCCTGGGTTTGAACTCATGATAATATACAACTTGTAAGTCAGAGCCGTTACCGCTTGAATTCTTCACACTATATCAAGAAAGTCAGTCATCTCTACATTTCAACCACAATTTTACACCTAATAAATATACGTCAAAGCGGAGTACCTACCTAATATACGTAATTATCGTCGTTTGTGGAACACATAGAGACAAGACGATGGAGTATATAATAAATGTGTAGAGACACGCGAGCGCGCCAGGAGGCGACGTAAAATTTGTGGGGGCGCTACGTCGGGCGCTGGGGGGAGAGGTGGAAGTGCACTTTTTGATTTTATTTCTTCACTTGCTTTTCAAGCTGGTTCGCTCGCGTGATAGTAGATTTATTTATTTTATTTTAGGAAACTCAACAGCTTATTAATCTATATAGATACGACATCTACATTTGATGATATGTCAATCTTCGTTTGGCCATATCATTGATGTAGGATTTCAATGATAATAAAAGGTCTAAAGAAAGTAAGTCAAACGAAGACTGAAATATCAACAAACTTTAACGTTTAAAACGATCTGGTCAGTTTTACTTGGCCATATCATGAAGTGATCAATTTCTAAGATCTGGCCACGACATAGTTAAAAGGAGAAACTGACTGACGGACATATCAATGCACAGCTGAAACGGGGACTAGCAGTGTGAAATTTTGCACAAGGTAAAACTTTTATGACGTAACCGAGTACTAAGCAAGGATTTTCCAAAATTTAGCCCCTAAGGGGATGAGATGGGGTCTAAAGTTTGTATGGAGAAATCTACATTTACACGGCCGAAGCCGCAGGCAGAAGCTAGTTAAGTTACATGAGTTAAATTAGTTGAGTTAAGTTACATGAGTTAAGTTACATGAGTTACGTTACATGAGTTACGTTACATGAGTTAAGTTACATGAGTTAAGTTATATGAGTTAAGTTATATGAGTTAAGTTACATGAATTAAGTTACATGAGTTAAGTTACATGAGTTAAGTTATATGAGTTAAGTTACATGAATTAAGTTACATGAGTTAAGTTACCGGAGTTCCTGAGTTCCTGAGTTCCTGAGTGTATGCCTACCCCACTATCAGCGAACAGTTCAATGCAGTTGCGTAAAAACTACTAGCGTGTAAAAATGAGGTCTACACACGCTGCACAGTGATAGCGAGATGATGACAATTATCACTTAAAACAATTACAGTGTTTTACGGCATTTAAAAGTGATCGCAAATGAGTGAAATATACCTTCACAAATAGGTACCTACTATACGTATAGGGTGTCCCAAAATTAAAACAAGATTTGAATATTTATGTATCCACATTTCGATGCAAGTACATGAATAACTCTACCTAATTCCGACACCGGGTGATTAGTAGAGTAGTTGCCAGTGGATTTGTCCACGTTGTGATAAATCGCAAATTAACCCAAATATTAGGTACATACTCCTGGGATGCAAATAATATTTGGAGCAATACAACCGAACGGCTCATATTGTTAACTAATTAATTTAATTATTTTTTTGTTTTTTTATTCGTTACTTTGTTTTTGGATTTTTTTTACATTATTTACACCATTTGACCAATTTCATTAGTGATTTTTTTTTTAATATTTATCAGTTTATTTTGTCTGTATATAATTATATCTCCTTTTGAATATTGTCAACGTGAGATCACTTTACACTCCGCAAACTCATAGATTATTTTCTATTTTGATCCATTTTGTTATTATTTTCATTTCATTTTATTTGTTCCCTCATACCTATCAATAATGTAATACGGAAATTTTGTAAAAATCAATCTTTTTGTAAATAATAACCATGGAGTTTCTTATCAATTTTTCTACATTGGAACCGTACACTAGCTTGTGACGTTTTGTAAGTGCTCCTAAACGCCTAGGTAAATGAAATAAAAAAATAATTTTATAACATTGATTTGCATATGCGTATAAGCATAATTAGCCTATTTAATTTTCCCATTGCTGGGACTCAAGCCTCCTCTCGGAGGGAATGGGCCGTAATCCACCATGCTGGCCTAGTGTGGGTTGGTGAATGTCACATGTCTTCGAATGTTTTGGTTCTAGGACATGCTGGTTTCCTCACGAAGTTTTCCTTCACCAGTTTGAGAGCAGTGGTGATGAAATAAATTACACAAAGTAATGGGCCTGGTTTGGTTTGAACCCGCAACCTACAATACGTAAGTCGGGGCCGTTACCACTTGGCCACCATTGCTCACCAAATTGAATTGAGTTAACAATAACTAATTGTCTAAGAAAGTAATTATACATAGTTATACAGTATATGTGTCTAAGGCTACCTACCCAAAACCCATTCGAAAATTCTCATTTACCCCACATTACAGCATCACCGCTCACGTCTTGGTACAGCATATAAGTCGATCGCGGGGTGGTTTTTACATTCAACCCCACAAGAGTACTCACCCCCTCGCGGATCTCCTCATACCACCCTATACATCCATGTGAATTTCACCTTTATATTCCTGGAAATAAGTAGTATTTTCCCGTGAATTTTCTCGACTAAGTTTCCCCAGTATACACCCCACCGTCTTAATATTAATATCATCTTGGGAGTCTCTACATATGATGAAGTTTTATGTTGTATAGCGAGAGATTATGTAGGTTTAGTGTCTGTATGTGAATATATGGTATTCATGACAGAATTACTGTCTTATCTTGTGAATTATTCATTTAACTTGATAATGTCAGGTAGCTGGATATTCTTCTCGCGTTTTGGTGCGAAATATATGAGACCTAGCAATTGGCCAGTGACTTTTTTCGCGAGAATGTTTTACTAAAAACTTTAAGACCTCCTAAATGGTATTTTGAGGGTAATTTTGAAAATCAAATAATAACAGTCTCTATTATTCATTTTGATTAAAATTTTTGCCAAGTCTCAAGCTTTTTAACACAAGGAATAAGATTCTCCCATACAACCTCTAATACTCCTAAACCATGTTATAGAGGTAGTTTTAAAAAAGAATAATGAAAACCTTTTTTTTAGAGTTGGGTTCCTGTTTATGCTAAAGTTCCTTAACGGCGCCCATACCGGTGCTTATAAAGGGCCATGGACCGAACGATTTCTGCATAGAGCCTCCGGCAGGAGACATCTGGACTCCCTAGCTTGGGCAGGAGTCGCTTGAGGGCAGCCCCAGTCCGATTCAGTTTGGGAGCCAGACATCGGAAAAATGAGCCGAAGGAATAAAATTTTTCAAACAAAAGAAAGTCACCCTTTTCAATAAAGAAAAAGTTGAAGACCCAAGTTGAATTTCAAAATCCCATTCTTAGTGCTTGCCTACATCACAAAAGATTTCATATGCCTTGTGTAAAGTTTCATATTTTAAGTTTTAGCTGTGCGTTTTTTTTTAGGTGTGAAATCATCTAATCTGAAGGCATCTCCCGCCCTTGGGTGGGGCGAGCCAGACTTTTACTGACTAAAACCCACTCCTGTTTTTTCTTTGCCTCGTTCCAGGGCCAGGGATATAATTTATAAAAGAAACCTCTGTGCAAAATTTCAGCGTTCTAGGTCCCAGGGTTTTTTTTTGAGTGGGAAAATCATCAAATGACATCTCCCGTCCTTGGGTGGGGCGAGAGGGCGAGCCAGACTTTTACTGTCTAAACCCCACTCCTGTTCCTTTTTTGCCTTCATTCCAGGGCCCCAGGGTTCTCTTTCGTATCACCCATGGCCCCAGTAGGCTTCGACCCAGCTAGGCCCCTACAAGTTTTAGCTGTGCGTGGATATGTCAGTCAGTCCGTCAGTTTTTCCATTTATATAATATATGTACGCATACATTAGTCTATCTACCAGTGAAAGCGCCGTCAAAATCGGCCCAGCCGTTTCGGAGGTTAGCTGAAACAAACAGACAAACAGATATGTTGCCAGGGTTGCGGGACTGTTCGAAAGAATCTCTGCAGCCCTCGCAAAGGGCAACTGGAACATGGGTGAATAAGCCTTTCCTTCGCGTTGCCATATCAACTGGCCTTGTACTGTTCACTTTCTGTGGACTCCCGTGGTTCTTTAAAGGTTATAGATTTATCTTTTAAACAAGAAGAAATAAATACTAATACCATAATCTTCCAAACAAACAAACGTTAACATTTAAACGATCTGACCAAATTGATCACTTCATTTCTTAAACGGTTGCATTTAATAATATAGACTATATCACTGACAAAAAAAAAAATTAAGCATTGTTTATTATATATATTTTATAAATCATATTTAAATAAACATATTTATATTAAAATGAAGATAGAAAACTAAAAGAGGTAGGACCTTTTAGTCGGTAATAAATTCGAAACGTATGTTTTCTCGTAGGATGGGACCCGGAAGAGGCCTGCGTCGCAATGGGTAGGAAATACAACTATTAAGTAGAACAATATTATAACAGTTTACTTGTACTACAGTTTACTTCAATTTCTGTATTCCCTTCCGAAAATCGCTTTATCGCCACTTTGGTCGAAAATGAGTTATATAACTAACTAAGCTAAACTTCTGCGTAAATTAAATATGTATTTTTTTTTTAAATATTTTTTCACATTTTTATGATAATTAAAGTATATCGTTTTAATTAACTACCTATATGAATAAATAAATATAGATACCGAATCAAAGTAAAGTTTTAGTATCTAACACTCTTTTTAAAATATAAAGGCAAAGGTATAATATGTTAGTTTTTTATGAATACACCTTAAACCTCTGTGTACGAGTATATTTCGCTCTTTTGTGACAATTTATTTATTTATTAAAACTTCATGCAACACAAAAGTACAAAGGCGGACTACAAAGGAGGTACAATGATGACTCAAAAAAAATATGATTTTACATGAGGGCTTTCACGTTCAAACTGGCTGATTTGGGTGAAATTTCACACTTTAGTAGATCATGACCTAGAATAGAAGATACTTTACGGGAGTATGTAGACGAAAAATATTAACTATAATCGACGAACAGCCAATTACTACTGAATGCATTGTAGAAGTACCTACTCACGGAGTGGCAGGTGGTCGCCTTCTTCTGCGAAGCACTTATGCTAGCAAAGGCGGCGGCCGATCGCGTGAGGGAACGGTCCTCACGCCCCAATCGCCGCCGGGATTCCGATCCCGATTTCCGGCCATCGTAGGCGCAGGCTTGCGGACGGCGAGCAATAGGTGGCTCGCCGTCCGACCGTCCGGTAACCGTCCGGACCGAGCTCAAGTCGTCAACGACACGTGCTGTTCCACGCGCGCCTCAAGGCGATTTCAGCAACTGTAGGGGCCTAGCAGGGTCGAAGCCTACTGGGGCCAAGGGTCTGATTCTGAAAGGAAGACTCGGCCCTGGTACGAAAGCCATCGAAGGAACAGGAGTGAGTTTTTAGTCAGCAAAAGTCTGACACTATCTCCCTATCATAAGATCCACTATCATAAGACTATCATAAGATGATATCATAACTATCATAAGATGATTTTTCCACCGAAAAAAAAACCTACTCACACACAAAAAAAGAAATTATATACTCGTACTAATGTTAGTGCCCCGGCCCCGACTGAAGAGCAGTGGTGGCCGAGTGGTAACGGCCCCGACTTACGAGCTGTAGGTCGCGGGTTCAAACCCAGCCAGGCGCATTACTTTGTGTAATTTATTTCATCACCACTGCTCTCAAAACGGTGAAGGAAAACATCGTGAGGAAACCGGCATGTCCTAGAACCAAAAATTCGAAGACATGTGACATCCACCAACCCGCTCTGGGCCCGCGTGGTGGATTACGGCCCATCCCCTCTCCTAGAGAGGAGGCCTGAGTCCCAACAGTGGGAACATTATAAGGCCGACTATGACTATGACTAATGTTAGTGTAGTGACCTACATTGGTGACCCCGTAGAAGAACACGAGGATGGCCCAGAACAAAGCAAGCAGTTCGCGGGATGTCGGCGATGCGGCAGCGGAAACATTACGTGTGGGTGTTCGTGTCTCACTGTTTTACCCCGAGAAACCGGCGCTGTGGTTCACCCAGATGGAGGCGCAGTTCATGCTGTCGAACATCAAGACGGACGACACTAAGTTTTATTATGTGAACGGCAACTTAGATCCTCAATACGCGGTCGAGGTCGAGGACATAATCAGCTACCCACCAGAAAGCGGAAAATATGACAAACTAGTAAATAATAATTTTTTTTTTTGTAGTTTGTAACTACCGTGGCATATATTACATATTTATAAAAAGCAAAATTATCACACAAATACACGTGTATCAATTTTTAGTTTAAATAAGGGTTATATTTATGTTGGTTTATTTATATGTTATATTTTATTTACCATCATCCGTGCGTCACTGCGGGGTGCCAGCTGAAAATCAGCGTTGGGTGTCTGACGCCCAGTAATTGCTGAGCTGGCTACCCTTTCGGTTTGGGCACGCTCAGCGCAACTATATTGTAAATCTGTACTTTTTTTTGTTTTTTTGTGTCGTTGTCTATTGTGCTGCCTGCATCGAATAAATACTATTCTATTCTATTCTATTCTATTCTATTCTATTCTATTCTATTCTATTCTATTCTATTCTATTCTATTCTATTCTATTCTATTCTATTCTATTCTATTCTATTCTATTCTATTCTATTCTATTCTATTCTATTCTATTCTATTCTATTCTATTCTATTCTATTCTATTCTATTCTATTTATTTATTTATTTATATATACTTTATTGTACACCAAGATAATAAATGTTGCATATGAGCCTTATATCAAAAAAACATACAATTGGCGGCCTTATCGCATTCCGCGATCTCTTCCAGGCAACCTGGTATGGAAAGAGATTGTCTGGACATTAAATGGGTTGCACTTGGTGCATTACAAAAAAAAGATAAAAAAAGTAGAGAGAAATAAAGTACAAACTTAACACTAAAATACATACTTAAATACATACATACTAAATAATTATATAGGCGAGGAAACAAGTGACAACTACAATGAATACAGCTAAAAACAAAACAAAATTACAAGGACAAGTAATATTCCTTCACAAGAGTTTTAAATATATGTAGTGATTGCGCGCGTTTTATTGACACTGGCAGTGCATTCCACAGACGAGTGGCCTGGACAGTAAAGGACTTATCCAGAAACGTAGTGGAATGCATCGGCATTTTGAGTCTCAAGTTATCTGATGACCTAAGAGATTTCGTATGCGAATCACAAAGAAATTCAAACCGTTTCTTGAGATAAAGAGGAGTAAAAGGGGAAAATAGCACATTATACAAAAGGGATTCTATTCTATTCTATTCTATTCTATTCTATTCTATTCTATTCTATTCTATTCTATTCTATTCTATTCTATTCTATTCTATTCTATTCTATTCTATTCTATTCTATTCTATTCTATTCTATTCTATTCTATTCTATTCTATAATCACTGTTTGTACCATGTTTCTCATGTAAGTGACTGTAGTCTTTTATGAGAATAAACTACTTTAAATACGAGTAAATATGGTCCCTTGGTGTAATTTTGTAATTTCACGTGGGTGAAGCCGCATGGAGAAGGTAGTAAGGCATATTTTTTTCAATGATTAAGCATAACGATATAACGATTATAATAATAATCTGGGCCTCAAGTCTGCTATTACAATAGTGTCAGAATGGTCAATCATTGATTTCATGATTGTTGATTTTGAGTAAGTTTGGTAATTTACTAATATAATGGCGTCATTATGACTTTCCAATGATCAACCACTGACACTCCATTGAAAGAAATGGCACAGAATGACAGAATGGTAATCTCGTAGATAATGACTAATGAATGTCTGACGTATGCGGTAATCTGCAAAAATTTTGACAGTTCCTTTGATCAGTGACCCCTCTATAACGTCACTGTGCCGTCATTGCTTTTAATTCGTTACAAGTCAGCTCGTACCACAATTCTATTACGAGACCACTGATCGATCAATGATCGGCCATTATTAATTAACAGATTACGGATATTTAGCAAAATGACAATGGGATCGTGTTGGGATGACGAATTTATAAAAATAGCAGACTAGGGCACCTGGAGCCCTGACCGCCGGTAGCTTGGACCCTGTTCCCGATACCGGTGGGTCACTATTTTTTATATTTTTTAATATTTATTTTTTTATTGAAATATTTAAAAATATAATTTTTATGTTATAATGAGACAACTTTTGGTCCACATTATTTGTAACTATCACTTACTTCTATGTTAGTTCCGAAGTTCAATAATATTTTACAATCAAAATGTAGGTATTCTTACAATAAAACCAATTACATGTTATTATTACATTTATTTACAATTGTCACTAAATTAAATGTCATTGAAAAATTATGTAATTTGTCATTGTCATGAATCTTACTTAGTAATAACTAGTTCGCAAGCTAATATGTTATAATTTGCTACTTTCATCAATATGAAATTAATTAACGGAATTCGAAGCCTTGCGTTCTAATAGTGGAAGGTTGTGTAACTATATTGAAATATAAGTACATGCAAACAGGGTAAATAGAAACGCAGGGGTGAATAAGAGTAGGCGCAGGGTTGCGGACAGCGAGTTATGGGTAGCTCGCCGTCCGGCCTTGTGGTAAGCCCCCCTAGCCAAGTTACAACCATTTCGTGTCGAATTCTGTTTTCCAATCGGTAACACCTCGGTGTCAGCAATTGTAGAAAACGATAAATTGGTAGCCATGTTGACGCGCCTGAGTCGCCCGCTCCTTCTACAATGTCGTTCTACAATAACAAAGGATGTAGCGTTGAACATTTTAGAAACGATAACAATTCATCCAATCATTTTGAACGATGTGAACTTGGCTACGAATTTTCTATTCTTTTGTTCTGACCACGGGACTTAACGTTGAGATAATGTCATTCCCATACATTTGATTAGTTTTCGACTAGCGTTAACGATTGCAGATTATCAACTTGGCTAGGGGTGAAGGACTAAACCTGGGGCCACGGCACGTTGTGGTAAACGCGCGTCTCTAAGAGATGTCAGTACTTATTACGCACGGGGCCAGATAGAGCCAACGCCTGCCAGGGCTGCGGATTGTTCGAAGGTGTTACCGCAGTCTTCGCAGTAAAGTGCAACTGAAGAAACACTGAGGGTTTTTGTCGGTAGAACTCTGATACTCCCTCTCTCTCCATCCAGACCGTGACAATTTATTTAATAATTTCTCACATAAAAAAGGGGTGAATAGAAAAAGAAATTGAAAGACATTTCCATGTTATTTATGATTTTTAGGGTTCCGTACCTCAAAAGGAAAAAAAGGAACCCTTTCACTTTGTTGCCCGTCGATCTGTCTGTCATAGATCCTTTGTCTCAGGAACGCGTAGACGTATCGAGTTAAAATTAAAACCACATACCTACTCAAGTATGTAGAAAAAAGCTGTAAAAAAAACAAACTTCTATGTTATCGAAAAAAAAAGATACGGCCGGTTATATCGCAAAAAAACGTATATTTCGACACTTTCAAGAGAATCAAAATTCATAGGGTACTTTCCATTGGCCTAGAATCCTAAAATTCGGCATAAAGCATGGTCTTATAGCACAGATATAGGAATAAATCTGAAAACAGTAATTTTATTGTCACGTCACAAAAAAAAATTGCGATTCGGAAAAATCTTCGTGACTCCATTTGGGAATTAAACTATTTATACTATGTAAGTTTGTACGAAACCCTGAGTGCGCGAGTCCGACTCGCACTTGCCCAGTTTTTTATTGTAATAAAAATCGATGCTTGATAGAAATTAATAATATAAATAATACAGATGTACAGGTTGCCAAACACTCGTCAGAAAAAAATATATTTGAATATATCGACACGTAAAGAAGAAGAAGAAGAATAGAGAAACCTACGTTCTCACAGGCAGAGCCGCTAGAAGGAGCTAGTGATAGAATCCATACACTTTATTATATTCCAAAATAGTTGATACCTACCTATCTCTTTTACAAAACTCATTCAACTCATCATTTCGTTCTATGAGTACAATGACGGTGTTATCGATGACAGCGGTATCTTTTCTTGTCATTTCGTATGGAAAATTATTAAATTCTCCCGCTCTGGATGAAGCGAAAGGGAGTGTCAAATTTTTAATGATTAACACCTAAACGTGTTCTTTTAGTTGCCCTATGCATTTCAGCGGCGGCCCTAAATTGCAAAGGTCAACTGAAAGGATCATCGTGTGAGGTGATTCTTTCAAACAATCTTGCCCTTATACAAACCAAGTGTACAATATATTACTATAGACACAGCATGCAATCTCATAAAAAATTGAGGTCACCATGGTGTGAGGACATAAGTCAGATATTAGAAGTGGTCAGAGCTGACCGGAACCTAGCATTTAAAATTATTTTCAAGTATGGTGGAGTACTAATGGAGGCTTTAATTATTCCACGAACAGGAGTTACAAAACTAATATTAAGCATTCGCCTCGAATTATACCAAAGGTATAGGAAATTATAATATCAAAAATACAAACTTAAATATTAATCAAAAATTGGCCACATCCGTGGGGACTGACTTATCATGCGAAACTCATACGCAATAACAAAAACCGACCTTTTCTCCCAAAATCCCGCCAAATTAAAACTAAATCGCGCGACCCGAATTCAAATTTCGAACACCCTTCCCCCCACACAACTACAGAAACAAAAACACCAATGAACGGCGCGCATTCAAATTTGGAACGCAACTATAAAAGCGCAGGTATCGTCAACCCAAAGTAAGAATTCTATTTTGCAAAAATATACGCGATAGTTATAGTACGTCCCAACCCCTTGCTCGAAGGAGGGGGCGGGAGCAGGAAATGGGGTTGAAGTAGCGGGGTGTTTCTGCGTCGGGCGGGGTGTCTCCTAAAAACGGTTAAGTAGCTCCCCCTACCCTCTATAACTATTTTATGCGGTCCCCTTAGAAAGACAGCGGAGATGGGGCCCCGCGATACGGTATAGGCGTAGTTAGGATGGGGGAAGTGAAATTTTAATATGTCTAGTCGGTTAAGAATTCATGGCGGATTTATAATTAAATGCCTAATTAGGGTATTGCGTTGTTTTCATAACATGAGACGCGTATGAATTTTAACTTGTCGGGTAATCTGGGTTTTTGTTTTCATGGGATGCCATAGCGTAGGTGGTTGTGTTAAATTATTTATAAAAGTATGCAGTTAGTGTGATAGCAACAAGTAAATGGATAATAATTGCGATATAAAATGTATGAACAATGTAATCCGGGCCGTACAAAGTCATGTGTACCTTCCGTACTGATACGTTAGGTAATCAAAGGTTAATAATAATTTTATCTGCGTTTATAAATATAATTCCGTCTCACTGAAATGATTACATCTATAAAAATCTGCAAAAATTACCTCATTTTGTTAGCCCAATTAATCCAGTTTAGGCTCAGTGTGAGCTCCAAAATTCCATACTGGTCACTTGATCTACACTTTTCACTCATCCATTACCGTTAAAAAAAACACCATTATTTTAGATATTACTCAAATCTTAAACCATATTGTCTGCCCACTTTTAAAAAAACCAACATTATTAGTCAAAAACTGACGATAGTTTGTTTAACCACGATTATTCTTCAGCTACAGTTCTACCGTTTGTAACTATCAAATAACTACTGACAGGTTATCACTACCACCAAAATTCACTCCCCAAACTACAAAATAATAAGACGTCTAATTTTTATTGACATAAAAAAAGTGTTATTCAATAGTTCCAAATTCACCTGTGTCACCCCATTTTTCCCATGAAACAGGTTGCAACAACTTGATATCATCAGGTTCTTAAGAATACAATGTGATGCGTCCGAAAGATGACCAATTGAAAGGGAACTGGTTCAAGTTCTATTTCGTGGGAATTTGTATGTAAAAAGCAAAATTGTTCAAAGTTAAATGTTGGATTTATAGGGGTGTGATATTAAAAGTATTTTCTTTCTTTTTTTGTGAAACTGACGTATATCGTATGTTAGTTAAGTAATAATTTTTTTTGCTTAGTTGTTGTAGGTTTTATTTACAGAAACGAAAAATGGTTATTAATGTGATTATGGCCAACACAAAAAAAAGTTTTTTTGTTTCAATTATATTTTTGTTCGGAATATCCATATGATCACAAAAAAGACCTATAAATTAAAACGTCAACAAAAAAATTATCTGCCACCCGCAAAATTGTAATTGAACAATAAATATATTTTACTGCTTAGCTCAGCATTTTTACTATTCGAATAGAAAAAAGGAACCAATGAACAAAAACAAGAATTGAAAAGAAAAATCAGAAGCGGCCACACAAGAAAATCCACAAACCCTAATTTTATTCTCATAACCTTACATAATTCTCATAACCTTAAAAACCCTTTAAACTGGAACTTCATAACAATTTAACTTGAATTTTGATAAAATAAAATGACTATTGAATCAAACTGGTATAAAATAAACTAGATTGACAATCAAGACAGGTTGGTCAAGAAATATTGAAAAGATACAATTTTTGAACTCAAATTCTCACAGGGCTATCCCAAGTCCCTAGTTTTTTCAAAACCTGTCCGACTATAAAAGGATGGTCAGATACACAAATAAAAATTAAGATACGGATTGTAAAAAAAAAAAAACTGGTTTATGTTAAAGGGTGGAGTGTCTTGAACGTTTCTTTGTGTTTTTTTTTCTCGATAAAAAGTAATTTTTTTTTTGACGAACAATTTAAAAAATACAATCTTGATTTGTATGAAACGTAAACTTTTGGTTGTGAAGTAGTAGTATTCTATGGGAATTTTGCTGGAGGGTAAGTCGCTGATTTTATAATAATTGTTTGTAACACAGCTATTAGGTATCTCTAAGTTAACTCATTCAATTAAACAAGACAAAGAAAATCACGAAAATTACAAGGAAAATGCGCCCCACCAAACGTTTTCAACTCCTGCCCAGCTGCTTATACTCATGTAAAAAGCCAACGTCTAAGGCGCACGGAAAGGCGAGGAGTGGGGGGTGTGGGGGGGTAGCTCCGCGGCTCATGTACACACCTGCGGCTTCGTCTGTGTGCGTGCACCCGCTGTAAATGTGAGCTTATATTTTCATTTCAATAGTTTTTGCATCGCCTCGGTGGGTGTAAGTCGCAAGTGTGTGCGTTAATACCGTATTGATTCAGCCTCTACGGCGGACTTAGCAAGTTTACGATCTTTAAGATGCGTATTTCAGATATAAAACTTTCCAGCGCACCGGATAAATCTACCCTTTCCTAGAACCTCGTTTAAGTGGTTATAAATATCTGTTGTCTAACTTTGTACTTTAGACTGCGATGAAATATTTAGAGAATTTATCGTAAACTCGTTGCTATTTAATTGGTTATATACTACGTTCTAGTATCGAACATCTGTTTTATTTACAGGTTAGAGTTTAACGGGAATAGAAATCTGTTACTAACAATGGAGGAATGGATTCGACGACGTAAAACTGGGATTACAACTTTGTTGGCATTATTTTGAATTAATGGTAGTTAGTTTAAAATTGGGTTATGCACAATGTTCTTTGTAGATTCTAGAAGATTATGAAAAAGTATTTTTTATATTTTTTGCAATCACGGAAGAGTATTTAAGTTTTGATGACATTGTTTTTATTTAGCACTGGTCTAGTTTCAGTGTTGTATATTTGAGGAACTATGGCTATATAATAATATAAGATTTAATATATATTTTTATTCCGTAATCAAGACGTTTTTACCCGTCTATGCCAGAAATACGGTTATGTTTTTCGGGTGTATGTTTATTGTATCTATATTTTCTTTGGCACGCCCTAGAGCCTAAATGGCTTGTTGCATTTTAGCTTTATAGGTGATGTTGGAATCGTCTTGGTTATGAGGGTGACAGTGTACTATAAACGTAGGTAAAATTTGGCGTCATATCTATGATTTGGCTTTGTGAGTTGTTTAGAACATTTTTTTAATTGTTTTTTGCGGTCGGTTTTTTTTACACCGTCAACTTTTTTTTTGTAACCAAGCATTTTATAGAGTGCTCTTTCTAAGTATGGAGATGGGAAACAGACTTCAAAAGCTTAAAATCTCAAAGGCTTTCTATCAATAAAACAAGTTTTTTAGTAGTTAGTACTTTCAGAGATTATGTTATAAAAAAGTAATTTGATCTAATTATAATACTTGTAAATAATATTAGTTTTGAACAAATGAGAATGTAACGACTTAGTTCTTGTAGATTTAACTAGGCGTATAGGTAGAGTAAGCTAAAAGTAGCCAATATCCTACACACGATCATTAGTTTTGGTAAGATATTAATAAAACACGTTAAGTTGAAATGCAGCATCAACCATATGTACACATTATATGCACTAACAAAATTAAAAAAAAAAAAAATTCTTGTTTAGTTTTATACTTTAACGGTACGTCCTATATTTAATGATAATATAATATAACGACACACTCTTAATATGATTTTTCATCATATTAAGAGTGCTCCAAAAATATAAATTTTATTAGGTAGGTACGCTAGTTGGTGCCTGCGACTTAGTCCGCGTCAGACTCGTAAACCAGCATATTACCTTGCAAACCCCAATGCATTTGATCACAATTTCAAGTTTTTTTTTTGCTCAAAACACTTATATTTGTTCTGAAAGAAAAGTAGCTAATGTTACTTCTTATAACATCAGCAATCTGAACCAGTGAGAATTTTGTCAAAATTAGCTCAGTCGATTCAGAAATTAGTCGGAACAAACAGACCGACAAACTAAATGTTAACAATTTCATTTTTGTTCTAGGTATCGAATATACTTTCGTATGCAAGTAAAAAATATTATATGATATTACAAATATACACTTCAACTATATGTAAATGTAGGTATAGATTAAAATAAGGTAAACTATTCAGATGATAAATCATAGATTCAAAAGTATTTCTATCATTAGTTATTCTGATCGAGCGATTATATATTTGTTATTTTTTAAGAAGATAAATTATATATGTATAAACCGTATTTTACTAAACACAGCAATAACAAAACTTCTTTTAATCTTTTTAAAATTTAACAACGGACCGATGTGACCGGTAACCGCTACAGTCTGAATAGAGATTGGTCCAACGTTCAAATCCGGTGATTTAAAAACTTGAAATTATCCGAGGTGGCTATCACAAAGGATCCACCTGGGAGCTGGTATGATTCAGACGTGTGCTCCCCTGTAAAAAGGAGTCTTCGATACTCAATAGTTTGTTTAGGCGAAATTTACAAAAAACTGTTATATTTGAATTAATTCATATAAAAAAAGTAGGTAAACTTTAAAAAAAAAAATACAGTGCTAATGAAAGCTATAGATATACGTCAAACAGGTGTTGATCACATAAACTAAAAAATAATTACCAAAAGCAATCAAATCCGGTACCAAGACAAGCCAGGGCCGTCTTCAATTCATTTTATTATTTAGTACTCGTGAATAGGCTCTCAATAAACTGGTGCGCCTCACCATCAACAACTATATCACTGCTTACCATCAGGTAGGATCGCAGTCAACTACTAGTTTATATAAATAAAAAAAAGTACTAGAACATTTCCTTTTAGTCTAACCAAAACAAACCCGACAAAATGTTGACAATCTCTCACCGCACACCGGCGGAGTTTGAAAAAGCGAGCGTCTAAGGAGGCGAGGGTTGCGGGGGGGGCACTTATATTTTAAGATGGCTTCCGAGCGAGCACGAATATCGACGCGCGTCCCCGCCACCCGCGCTTCCCTCCTCGCACTTACGCCGCGCTATTTCGCTAGCACTCTGATTTGCGGTATAGTGTGCGCGTTGCCTTATATTGTGTTACATTTTTTAATAGGGCACCCGACTAAATAGAGTGTGGGAGTATGTTGACTTGAGCTATATTGCTAGAGTAAGGGTAAAGTTTAAAAGTTCTATTTCATTGCATCTGATAGCTAAGATCTACAAAACAATAGTTTATAAATCGATTCATAAATGACAATTTGATTGTGCACGCCAAAATTATAGCGGTAAGTCCCCTCTTTGAGGAGTGGCTGCAAAGAGAACACGGCGTCCTTACCTTCCGCATGACGCAAGTCCTCACCGGACATGGTAAGTTCGGGAGGTTCCTGCACCGGATTCGTGCGGAAGAAACGCCTGGTTGCCACCATTGTGTGCACCGCCCGGAGGACACGGTGGAGTATACGGTAGAGGTGTGCCCTTCCTGGGCAGAGCACCGCCGTGTCCTCGTGGGGGCGATCGGTGGCAGCAATCTCTCGCGCTGAGCCTTGGTAGAGGCCATGTTCTGGAGCGAGGAGGAGTAGCAGGTGGTCGCCTCTTTCTGCGAAGCAGTAATGCTAGCATAGGAGGAGGCCGCACGCGCACGCGCGAGGCAATGGTCCTCGCGCCCCAGCCACCGGGATTCCGACCCTGATTTCCGGCCACCGTAGGCGCGGGCTTCCGGACGGTGAGCAATGGGTAGCTCACCTTCCGATCGTCCAGTGACCGTTCGGACCAAGCGCAAGTCGTTGACCACGCGTAGTGTTCCACGCGAGCCTCAAGGAGATGTCAGCAACCGTAGGGGCCCAGCAGGGTCGAAGCCTACTGGGGCCATGGGTGATGCGAAAGAAATCTCCGGGGCCCTGGAACAAAGGCAAAGAAGGAACAAGAGTGGTTTTTTATTTAGAATTAGTGCGGCTCAGAATAAGTAATAAAAGTGCCAATTTTATTTGTTTACTTGCTTCTGCCAGCGGCTTCGCCCGCGTAAAAATAGGTTTCTCCATACAAACTTTGGACCCGGGTTTCATTCCCTTAAGGGGTGAATTTTGGAAAATCCTCTCTTAGTGCTCGCCTACGCTAAACCTTGTGCTTAATTTCACTCTTCTAGTCCCATTAGTTTAGGCTGTGCGTTGATATGTCAGTCAGTCAGTTTCTCCTTTTATATATATAGATGAATATCAAACTTAATTAGTTAATGAATTACTCATTATTTATTACTAGCTGCCCTGGCAAACGTTATTCATGCCATAAAGATTATTTACTTATTTATTTAAACTTCATGTACAGTAGTGGTACATAGGCGGACTTCATGCAACAAGGCATTCTCTACCAGTCAACCTTTGAGTTTAAAAAACTGTAGTAGATTTGCACAATAAACAAATGACAGTTATTTCAAACTGAAAAAAAAAAAATATATTATTAGATTTTTTTCTTTTTTTTTCGGTGGGAAAATCATCTTATGACATCCCCCGCTCTTGGTTGGAGTGTGAGATAGTGTCAGACTTTTACTGACTAAAAACCCGCGCCTGTTCCTTCGATGCCTCTCGTTCCAGGGCCGAGTCTTCCTTTTTGAATCAGACCCTTGGCCCTAGTAGGCTTCGACCCTGCTGGGCCGGTTTTCTGAATATTAATTAGATTATCCAAGAAATAGTGTGATTAAAAAATTAAGAATGGAGGCCTATCAAATAAACACAAAAGTTTCATAAAATCGGTCAAGCTATTTCGGAGGAGTTCGATGATAAACACTGTGACAAGAAATTATGATATGTATACTATTTAGATATACTTTACTAATTAGCTTGGTAAACGTTGTTCTGCCATATAAATTACTAGCTTTTGCCAGCGGCTTCGTGAAAATAGAGAATATGTCTATTTTATGTACTCAATGATAAAGTAGCTTTCAACTGGCAGAATAATTTTGAAAATCGGTTTTTGAGTTAAATCATAACATAGGAACAAACAAACAAAAATCAATTCTTTCCTCTTTATAATATTAGTTTAGATCAAAGAAATCGAACGTAAATAAAAATACTAAAGTCGCGATAAAAAAATGAGGGGAAGTGGTAGAAGAGTAAAAAATACATTACAACATATTCTCTTACCTAACAAATACACCATAAAAAAAATACTATAATCGGTCCAGCCGTTTCGTAGGATTACGACCACAAACACCGTGATACGAGATATTTAAATATTAGATTGTACACCTCATAATATCACACGACAAACATTTATAAAAAACACAGGTATAAAGTAGCAATATGATATTTTTGGGGTTCAAGCTTACTCCGTACGAAATTTCATCAAAATCGGTTCAGTAGTTTACCCGTGAAAGCATAACAGACAGACAGAGTTGCTTTTACATTTATATTTGTATTTATTAGACTGTCAGCCAGTCTGACAGACGCAGACATATCTTAGCAATGAACTGTCAAACGCGAGAAGTTTTGATACTTCTCGCGTCGCTCAAAGGTTAAATAGTTCGTAGTTTTCTGTTATTTTCTATTTTTCTGCATAACTTTCTTAATTTTTATTCCCGTAAAAACCTTCTCCTGACAATAACAAACAACAGAAAAAAGAATAAGCAAAATCGGTCCAGCCGTCCACGCGATTCTACACGAGCACCTTCGCGTGAGGAGGATAGTTTGCTGCTGGGTGCCGCACAAGCTCACCGAAGCCCAGAAGCAGGCCGCAGGCCCATGTGGAGTGGTGTTGTGATATGATTCAAAAATTTGAAGCGGGCTCATCTCGGCGCGTTTACGACATTGTAACAGGTGACAAATCCTGGATTTAGTGCAAGTAAAATTTGAATCGCTAGTTTCTACACTTTGACGGGGTATCTGATTTCATTACGAGACCAAAGCAGCATCAACAACGAATAGAATACCACAAAATACCTGCCAGAAGTTTTGTCTGCAATGAGCAACAAGCGACTGAACACCGAGCTCCGCGGGGTACTGCTTTACCATGACAATGCACCCGCGCACTTAGTGCTCAAAACAAAAGACTTCTTGGACACCACACCGGTCAGAGTTTAGGGGCACCCTCCTTACAGTTCTGATCTGGTACCGTGTGACTTCTTTTTATTCCCTTAAATAAAAAATAAGCTGAAAGGGATACAGTTTTCATCGCTGGAAGACGCGCTAGCACCGTTCGAGAAGGCTGTGGAAGAGGTGTCTGCGGCGGACTAGAAAAATGTTTCGAAAATTGGTTCAGACGCATGAAATTTTATATAGAGGCTGATGGAGAGAGTAGTTCTTTGAAAAGATTAAATAAAAATATTTTATCCATACAAGTTATTTTTTTAATTTCTCTAAACTTTCTGAGTGTCCCACGTATATATTTCAGCAGCCATGGTTTTCGTTTTAGTTTAGTTGAATCCTTTAGTAATCGTTTCTGTATTATCAAGTCTGTACCATTTGTCGCTAATGAGAAAACTATGGTCAAATAAGACCTAAATCTTACCAAGTGCTAATCATTAATCATTTAATTATATTTTTCCCTATTTAAAGACTGAATGTTAAATTTTGTTATGAATTTTATCGTCCTACAAAACCATAATGTATGTGCATGAGTCTACATTCCACATGTCAACCACCTCATGTGCTAAGTCGAGATATTTGATTTGTTTCTCTTTCTCAGCTTTCACGAGATTCTCGTCATATGGGAACCTTAAATTTCCCCGAAAAGGTTGCTGAAACGTAGCCAGGCCACGGACGCTGCAAAAACTACGTCATAAAGAGCCCGATAAAAGCGCTCGTGGAGCGCTGGAGGTTTGCGACAGTTCTCTTTAGCCATGGACAACGGGGTGAGTCCCTTGTCCACTGCGACCACATCTCGGTGCATACCCACATCGGTTTTATGAAAGTATTCTCTGAGGCTGCACACTTCGCGGTTGTGCAAGGTCTTCGCGTTTAAAAAACCTCAACCTCCACATTTCCGCGGGATGTACAGTCTCATCACCGACGACCGTGGATGATGCATCCGGTTTGCGGACAGCAGTGTACGGACTCGCCTATCCAGGGCGTCTAGCTCAGTCTGAGTCCATTTGAGTAGGCCGAAAGAGTACATTAAGACCGGCATGACCCAGCCATTGAAGGCACAAACCTTATTTGCACCTGACAGAAGGCTGTTTAATACCTTCTTCAGGCGGCCAAAGAAGCGCTCCTTCAACGATTGCTTCATATCAGCAACGTGAATGCCTAATGCTTCCGACGTACCCGAATACTTGTAGGTGTCAGTCGAGTAGAGGGATCTAAGGTATATGGAATCCGAATGTTAAATCCCTTCAGATTCCATAATCTCCCCTCGCTTTACATGCATGACTGCACATTTATCCACACCAAATTCGATCCTGATGGCACTACTGAAAGTTTCAGTTTATTATTAATCAGATTCCCACACGAAGGATTGCGTAGGTTAATCGAGCTAAAAACCAAAAAAACCGCCAAAATAGCATTTCTTGTATGGGAACCTATTTTTAACCGACTTCAAAAAGGAGGAGGTGCTATTTATGGCTGAATGTATGTTTTTTTTATGTGTGTTCACCGATTTCTCGGTCAATTGTGGACCGATTTAGATTTTTTTCTTGAGAATGGGCCGTTATCTATCACGCGGACCTGCGCGTTGGTGGATGTCACATGTCACATGTCTTTGATTTCTTTTTTAATAAAACAAAATTTAATGTTTGTATTTATTTATTTAAACTTAAATAACACCTATCTAAATAACAAGTATGGTAATATAAAATTAAACACAACAGTAAAATTAATATCTAAGTCTAAAAATGGAAACTTAGAATAGGCACACAATAACTCCTATCTGAAGAATAAAATAATAATCATGGTAATCTAAAATTAAACACAACAATTAAATTAACAACTAAGTCTAAAAATGCACGTTTGGTCTTAAAAAATCAGCATTGTCCCTTCTATCTAAACTCCAAAACTAATACGTATAGTTATCTAAAATTATTAAAATAGCTTAGTCTAAAAAAATATGTCAAGCCTTAGAAAGCAGTAATATTACGAGATAAACGATTTCAAAATAAGGTATTGGCAATGAAAACAAACAATTTAAAATATATAAACTTGAACGAATAATTTTCATAACTTGTAAAAATTAAAAGTTGAATACTACTTTCCGCCTAGCTGTTGCCCTACGCCTAGGCGCTCCTTGCTGTTCTCCTCATCGCTGCCACTGTGGCGAAGTTGTCAACAGCCTTGGCCACCACGGCCTGTCATGCAGTCGAAGCGCGGGACGGATAGCACGGCACGCGAATATTAACGACATCATCCGACGAGCCCTTGTCACCGTCGGCGTTCCGGCTGTTTTGGAACCTCATGGCCTGGCACGCGACGATGGTAAGAGACCGGACGGTATCTCTTTATTTCCGTGGAAGATGGGTAGGCCTTTAGTGTGGGACGCTACCTGTGTCGACACTCTTGCGCCATCCCATCTTCCTAGCTCTTCGTGCTGTGCTGGTGCTGTCGCTGCGGCTGCGGAGAACCTCAAGTGGCGGAAATATAACAACCTCGTCGGAAGTTATATCTTTGAGCCGTTTGGGGTTGAAACTCTTGGGTCGTGGGGTCCAAGTGCTCATAAGCTTTTCAAAGAACTATCCAGACGCTTAGTTGACACTTCGCGTGACCCAAGGGCTGGCTTTTACCTCGGTTAGAGATTAAGCATTGCCATACAACGTGGCAATGCCGCCAGCCTTTTGGGCACACTTCCAGTCGACAGCGATGCGGAGGAATTTTATGACGCCATATTTTAGCTAGTAGTTTTTGTCTTTAGTGTATATATAGTTTTAATTAGTTAAGTGTTTTTTATCAATTAATTGTAGATGTAGATTCAAGTTGAATGAATTCCTCTTATCTGGCGGTAGATCTTGCACTCATTGCCTTCCTTCTTATAACAGCTTCTGATGGCCTTCTACAGCTTGCTGTACCAGACGCAAGTAGTACATTAATCTCTTCAAATTCTTCACAAGCTACAGGCATTAAGTTACCTTCAATGATAACTTTTATCAAACCTCTAGGAGTTCTGTTAAGGGCTTTCTGTGTCGTTAAAACATCAAGCAATTTCTTGACACTGATATACGTGAGGTTGTTGTAAGCTAAATTTAAATAGTACAAGGTATTATTGCCCGTACAATACACTAAGCCATTTTTTGTTACAGTGTTGTTCGGAGAAAAAGGTTCATCAAAAATTCCTAATTTAGTTTCAGCTAAATTTTCAGCTTTTTCTAGTATAATCTGAGCTTCAGCTATTTCATAATGTTGCTGCCAACACTGACTTTCCACTTTAGTCGCTTTCTTAACTGTTTTTTTTTTATAATTTTTACCGAATGTAGCGGTTTGAAGCTCGATAACAAACATGTTTATTAATTCCTGTTTCTTTTTTAAGTAATCCACGTATCTGGCTCTATTTTGTAATAATTCTTTAAATTCCAAAGGAAACTTTTGCAGTGTATTAAGAATGCTCACACCACCTTCGTCTGTAATCATATTGCCAGCTAAATTCAGGTAACAAAGTTGCCTGTTTGTTCGCAAGACATCTGCCAAATACTTAGCGCCAATATCTGTGATTCTATTAGTTGATAAGTTTAAAGCAGATAATATTCTCGCAGACGGACATGGCTCTTTTAATTGTTCTGCGATCGCTTTTACGACGCTATCATTTATCATGCATCTTGCCAATGAGATATGTTTTAACTTACTGTTTATTAACAATATGTGATAATTAGCTTCTCTGAGAAATGTGCCATCAAGACATACTTCAGTTATTAGAGAAATGGGTAAAAACTTTGACATTTCATATAAAGCATTCATGTGAAAACCACTGTTAATTGTTATTGAAGACAAGTGGCTTTGAAATGGTATAGTAAGAGCGATTACTTGCATGACCTTTCTTGGTATAAACTTGTTTTTTAGTAACTTCAGTTGGACTAAGTTTTCGTTACTGTCGTAAACTGTTTCAATGTTGACTACTTTTTCGGTGATTACCGGAATTAATTCCTCTATATCTGAATTATTATAATCCATATTCGAAGCATGTTCTTGTGTAACTAAAGATATTGGCTTTGACATTTTCCGTTTAGCATGTTTCTTATAGGTAGTAGCTGCACTGACGTAAACTGCTGTAGATTTAAAGAAATTAACTATTATTATTCTATAATATAATCACTGGTGATTTTAATTCAGGATAACGTTGAACAATTTTTGACTATAAAACCATTCAAACTAAGAGGCTCTCATCTGAATTTGACTCACTGAGTGCTATCCCAAACTCTTGGACCAAGAATTTTGCACAGATCTTTATTTTATGATGTATAAAAAAACACTTATTTTTTTTCGTAATTTCTGCCACAAAGCGAATAAAACTGGGGTTCATTTGTATATAGATAAAAGGAAAAACTGACCGACTGACGTATCAACAAACAGCCGAAAGCACTGGGACTAAGGACGTGAAATTTTACACAAGGCTTCCTTTTATGACGTAGGCGAGCACTAAGAAGGGATTTTTAGAAATTCTACTTTTAAGGGGTTTTGTTTTTTTTTTAAGGTGGGAAAATCATCTAATGACAAATCTCGCTCTTGGGTGGAGCGAGAGATAGTGTCAGACTTTTACTGACTAAAAACCCACTCCTGTTCCCTCTTTGCCTTAATCCCGGGGCTCCGGGCTTCGCTTTCACACTACCCGTGGCCCCAGTAGGCTTCGACCCTGCTGGGCCCCTATGGTTTTGCTGACATCTCCTTGAGGCGTGCGTGGAACACTACGCACCGTCGACAACTTGAGCTCTGTCCGGACGGTTACCGGATGATCGAACGGCGAGCCACCCATTGCTCACCGTACGCAAGCCCGCGCCTACGGTGGCCGGAAATCGGGATCGGAATTCCGGCGGCGGTTAGGGCGTGAGGACCGTTGCCTCACGCGATCGGCCGCATCCTTTGCTAGCATTACTGCTTTGCAGAAGGAGGCGACCGCCTGCCACTCCTCCTCACTCCGGACCATGGCCTGTACCAATGCCCGGCGCGAGAGATCACTGCCGCCAATCGCCCCCACGAGGACACGGCATTGCTCTGGCCAAGCGGGGCACACCTCCACCGTGTCCTCCGGGCGTTCCACACAGTGGCGACACCCGGGCGTGTCTTCCGCACGAATTCGGTGCAGGAACCTCCCGAACTTACCATGTCCGGTGAGGACCTGCGTCATGCGGTAGGTAAGGAGGCCATGTGGTCTTTCCAGCCACTCCTCAAAGAGAGGACTTACCGCCATAATTGTGGCGTGCACTGGGTTGCGATAGTCGCTGTCGCCATTCCACCATGATATCCCGCCGGAGTTCTTCCCGCCATGCCGCAACTTGGCGCGGCAGCGGAGTTTAGCCCCGGCGTTGCATCTCCACGTGCAAATCGTGTATGCGTGCAAGGACTGTTGCCTCCAGATCCCATGGTGGCAGGCCAGCAAAGAGGCTTGCCGCTTCGTGGGAAACCGTGCGATATCTCCGCACCATCCGGATGGCCATGACCCTCTGGCATGCGTTCAGCTTGGCCGGCGGTCGTTTTCGCAGCGACGGCGCCCATACCGGCGCCTCATAAAGGGCCATGGACCTAACGATTCCTGCGTAGAGCCTCCGGCAGGAGGTGTTTGGACCCCCTAGGTTAGGCAGAAGCCGCTTAAGGGCAGCCCCAGTCCGATCCAGTTTGGGAGCCAGACGTCGGAAGTGCTCTTCGAAATTACATCGGCTGTCGAGGACGAGTCCCAGGTACTTCATCGTCGACCCGACGCCGATGTGAACTCCTCCTACCGTTATTTGAGAACCCGGTGGTGGCGAATTCCGAGGGCCGTAAAAGCACATGGCCTTGGACTTGTGCAGTGCCACCTCGAGTCCCAACTGCTGAATCCTCTCCACGACTATCGCAACCCCACGTATCGCTAGTTCGACCGCTGCCTGGTACGACTCTCCCTGAGCCAAAACCAGCGTATCGTCCGCGTAACAGACCACGCTAACCCCGTCAGGGAGGTCGCCGCGCAGCACGTAGTCGTACCCGATGTTCCACAAGGGCGGTCCTAGTACCGATCCCTGCGGAACACCGCACGACATCTCTCGCCGTTTCCACTCTCCCTGGTGACCGGGGTAGATGATGAACCTGTCCGTCAGGTAGGCCTCGATCACACGACAGAGGTAGTCGGGCACCCGGTGATACCTGAGTGCCCTCCTAATGCTACTCCAGGGCAGGGAATTGAAAGCGTTGGCGATATCCATAGACACCGCCAAGACACACCTGCCCTGGGATACCGCATCCCCCGTCGTGAGGGCTCGCACGACTTTTAAGGGGGTGAAACGAGGTTCTAAAGTTTGTATGCAGAAACCAACTTTCATGCGAGCAAAGCCGCTGGCAGAAGCTAGTTTGTATATAGAATCCTACTTTCTCGCGAGCGAAGTAGCACTCTTCCAGCGATATCGTTCAAAAAAATGTTTTCATAAAAAAATTAACACCCTTTAAAATGTAAATTGAGGGTAGTTTTGAAAAACGAAGAATGTAAACCTTTTTTATTGACTTGGGTTATTATTTTTGTTAAGTTTCAAGTATATGGGCCGAAGAAATATTTTGCATACAAACGAATTTCCCTATTTACACCCCCTTCTCTTGTGGTCTGGTTCGGTTTCCGCACGTCCTTAGCGGACTATTGTGCGTGAGCCATGACGGTCTCGGCCTTTACTCCAACTACCCCTCTTAAAAGTACCCCTCTTAGTGCACGCCTACATCATAAAAGGAAGCGTTGTGCAAATTTTTACGTATCTCGACTCCGTAGTTTAGGCTGTTCGTTGTTATGCCAGTTAGTCAGATTCTCTTATTGAAGAACTAGTTCATCGGTAACTTACCCTGAACGGCTCTGGTAACAACAACATTAGCATCAACGCGGTATTCTTTGCAAGCCCATGGTACAAATATGTCAAAGTCACTTGGCTTTGGACGGTCAATTTCGTCCTCAGTATCTTCGACTTTCTCTGGGTCAACAGTCCTGGTACTGGCCGTTTTATTATCCATTTTGTAATTGTTTCAGAAAAAATACTTATCGAAAAATACGATTCAAACTAGCGAAGAGATTGAAAATAATGAATGTTTAATGCGAAAGAATAGTGTATGTCAAATAGAAGATTTTTTTTATAATTATATGGTTTTTAAAAAGGAAAAGATAGAGTAATCATGATTTAAAGAGTTTCGACAAAGAAAGTTACATGTAAGCATAAATTCGGCAGCGACTATTTGGCCCGGGAAGCACATATAGATACGTGCGTTTCCACTGACGTGGATTGGCCAAACAGAGTGCTCGAGATCTCCACTCTGCATCAGTGGAAACTGTGTAAGTGGAGAGGTGTGGAGCTGAGCGAACTTTCAAAGAAAACAAATGAACACGAGGCCCCGAGTCGGACAAAACGGAGTAGGGTAACAAACAGAATGCACTAAGCGGAGAGTAGCTCAACTTCACGCCGCCCCGCTTCGCTTCAATGGAAATACTTGCCACTTTTCACTGCTCTTCTCAGCTCCTTCTCAGTGGAAATGCTCTGGTAAGGGAGGTCGGCCGCGGCCACTTTTTGCAGCGATTTAGTCGTGATACTGACACAAATCTTATACCTTCGTCCACATCGCTAAAATTGAGATACAGACGCGATTCAGCATCGATACAGTCGTGCACTGTGGTAACTGTCTGTTGACCTGTTAAAATGAATGATGTTCTAGATGCAGCATCAATACAGTTACGCATTTGCATTGTTGCAACTACTGCTTATTGTTTTTATTTATAGATACGCGCTTGACCATCATCTTGATGATATGATATGTTCGATGAAAGAGCGTGCTTGCCTACCTATTCACTCTTGACTTGAAAGACATCCAAGTTGTAGCAGCTACCACAATCCAGTAGGAAATTTTGCTCCTTAGCTGTATACACAATGAATGTGTTCCAAACTAAACCAAGCAAATGTAACCAAAACTTTTTGTACATATGGGTGGGTAAGTGGGTTGTCTACAATGTATCGGTGGTGCATTGCCATTGGGCGTACGTCTGGTGGTCCGATGATGAATCAGTGTAAAAAGTCAACCTAGATGAATTCCCAATTTGGAAGAACATTAGGTTTACCACACAATGTGGAGGATACAGCCCGTGTTCTTAGAATATTCTTTGTGTTTCAGATGCTTGAGCCAGATTTCAACGACTGTCTGATCAAGTGTGACTTATTCGACGCTATCATAATTAGACGAGACTCTACTTGATCGTCTTCGAAACGGAATACAGAGCGACCGTGTCGTCACACATGTGCACGGATTATGATTCCACCAACCACAATCAGACCACACCTCACCTCACCACCTTGTAATGTGAAATCTTAAGTTTACCAACGTACGCTTACTAGTAATATAAAATCAAATCCTAATCAAGTGTGATAGCATGACGGTGTGGAGAATGAAAGAAGTAAACTTATGCTAAAGTAAAATAGATCAATTAAATAATTTATTATATAATTCATAAAAAAAATTTACTCAAATTCATAACAAATTTCAAAATCACATTAGGTACAATTCATCAAAACAGTTCAATGATGTAAACAATACCAAATTTACTCAAATTCATAACAAATTTCAAAATCACATTAGGTACAATTCATCAAAACAGTTCAATGATGTAAACAATATCAGATAAACACAGTATCTAGTACGTTGGAAAACATAAAATAAAACGTAAACAGATAAAAATGCTGTTATTTAATGCTACGAGGCAATTTAGCTGTAGATTTTGAACCCAAAGGCTTCTTTTTAATTGCAGCTTCGTGTTTTATTACACTTTCTAAACCTAACTTAAGTAAACGATCTATTTTTTCATATTCTTTACAAGCTACAGGCATTAAGTTACCCTCAACTATGACCTTGATCAAACCTCTAGGAATTCTGTCAAGAGCCTGTTGCGTTGATAAAACTTCATGCAATTTCTTGAGACTAGTATATGTCAGGTTATTGTAAGCGAAATTAAGACAGCATATGGCATTATTACCCAAACAATACACAACACCATCTTGTGTTTTAGTGTTATTTGGAGAAAACGGTTCATTAAACAAACCCAATTTAGTGTCAGCCAAAACTTCAGCTTTTTCATTTATAATTTGGGCTTCAAGTCTCATTTCTGTAAGCGTTCTCTTCAAACCCATATTTTGCATTGATTGACTTTCAAATTTCCCCTTCTTCGGTTTTTTTTTATGTGAGTTATCGTATGCAGCCGCTTCGAGCTCTTTAATCAATGTCTGAATTAAATTATTTCTCTTTTTTAAATAAGCTACGTATCCGGATCTACCTTCGAATACTTCTGAGGCCTGCATAGGAAATTTTTGTAATGTGTCGAGAATACTTACACCGCCTTCATCTGTAATCATATTACCCGCTAAGTTCAGGTAACAGAGCTGTCTATTTGTTCGCAATAATTCTGCTATATACTTTGCACCAGTATCTGTAATATTGTTGTTTGATAAGTTCAAAGCGGATAATACTTTCGCTGCAGGACATGGCTCTTTCAATTGATCTGTGATCATTTTCACGACAGCATCATTAATCGTACATCTGGCCAAAGAAAGATGTTTCAACTTACTTTGCGTTAACAATATGTGATAGTTAGCTTTTTCGAGAAATGTACCATCAAAACATAATTCAGTTATTTGAGAATTGGGTAAAAATTTTGATATTTCATATAGAGTATCTATGCGCAAACCTTTGTTGATAGTAATTGAAGTCAAATGTTTTTGGAACGGAAGTGTGAGTGCAATTACTTGCATGACCTTTCTTGGTATAGCTTTGTTATTGAGAAATTTCAGTGCGACTAAATCATCATCGTTATTGTAAATTGTTTCTATCATGACATTGTTTTTGTTGCTGATCACAGATTTTTCGATTGATAACATATTATCCACGGTATCAGAATTAGAAAACGATGGCACTAAGAACGGCTCCTTTCCCGTTCTTGGTCTTAGACTTATTTTTTTGCTTAGTTTCTTATGCGGCGCACTGGCAGTAACATTCACGTACGTTTCTGTAAAATTTGAAAATAAGTACAAAGTAACTAATGTATTGATAAACATTGATATATTATTGATATGAATCACGCCTTAACAGTAGCATGGATTCGTATGACCGAATAATAGTCACTTGTGACCTTAGTTTCTTTGCTATCTGAAGCATAAAAAGAATCATCATCATTTTAGCTGAAAGATGTCCACTGTTGAACATAGGCCTCCCCAAATAAGAATAATATGTATATATTTTTTTAAATTTCGATGGCTAATGAATATATATTGTGGCCCATCTGCTAGGATGGTCTCATTGTCTCAAGCTCGAATTAGGACTTATTCTGAAGTTGCTCGGAATTTGGAACTTGGTAGTATGATAGCTCCTATGCCTCAGAAGGCACGGCAGTTGGATTGCCTTCTCATTGAACTATGATTGTATAGTAATAGCATAGAGTGCATCTGTGTTTGCGTATCCGCTTCAGCGCTATATTGTCTCCTGCGTATCTGGCTAGAGGTAGGTAGGTAGGTGGTGGTGGTAGTGGTGGTAGTGGGGTCGATGTCCAAAGACACCACCAAGACACAACTGCCCTGGGAAACCGTATCCCCCGTCGTGAGGGCTCGCATGCGCATCATGGCGTCCACTGACAATCCAACCATTGATGTATAAATCTTGGAGTTGGACGGTAGCTTGTTTTTGATGATCTCTCGCCTGACATCGAGATCTGCCTTCCGCTGGTCTTCAAAGGTATAGATAATATTGCTTTTTAGTGTTTCTTCAAACGAAGCAGGATAATGACGGAAACTGTGCTTTTGTAGGATCATACGCACATACTATTCACATTATTGTGAAGTCACTGATCAGTCACTGATTGATGCGAATAACTGAATGAGACACACCTTGCTGGTCATGACGTAACTGAAGTGTGTTGCTGCTCAATATTGTATGAGTTTTACGAAATAATATTCTTATCTTTCCCGTTCGGCAATTCGACGTGAGTGAAATATGTGATTTTTACCCCTTTATACGCTTACAGGTTAAGCGTCCTGAAGGCCCAGTGGATATGGCACCCGGCCCTGATGCATGAGGTTGCGGATTCGAAACGGATAAGTACCAATGTAAAATTTCAATTCATATGTACTTTTCTAAGTTTATCTAAGACATTACTGACAAAGCGTGTCTCGGAAACCACGTATTGCCGTTGGTCCCGGTTGTCATTCGTAGATCTTTAACAGTCGTTACAGGTAGTCAGACGTCAGAAAGTCTGACCATCAATCTATCCCAGGAGTATTATGTTCTGCAGTAACTGGATTGTGGAGATCTGATAGGCAGTCGCTCCATGTAAAACACAGGTATTCAGCCGCATCTGGATAGAATGAAGGCCGACCCCAAGCTATGTATTTAGTTGGGCAGACTAGGATGATGATACGCTTATAGGTTATACTAAAGGTTGTAACACGTGAGAAGGACGAGTTATTGAAGATCGTCAACTTACTCTGAGTGACTCTATTAATGATGATTTCAGAATCAACGTTGTATTCTGTGCAAACCCATGGTAAAAACTTATCAAAGTCAGTTGGCCTTGGTCTTTCAATGGTGGAATTACTCATTTCAAAATAACAGAAGGAATACGTCTCCAAAATTATAATGGCTAATAAAATAATCGAAGATAAAAATGTAGTACTAAATAAAATATGATAAATTACATCTATAAACTTTTGATGTCAAATTATGACTGATATACGTCAAAAAGAAGAAAGTTTTTTTTTGCGTTTGATACATTTCCTAATTTATGAAGTATTTAGTTAGCAGGTCGGTTGTCAGAATTAGAGTGCATAGATGGAGCCGGCACCGTACCATATCTAACTTTACAGCTGTAACCATACAGCCGCCGGGAACCCGACCCCAATATCCAGCCACCGTAGCCGTGGGTTTACGATCAATGGGTAGCTCGCCGTCCGGCCGTCTGTTAACCGTCCGGACCAAGCCCGAGTCGTCCAGGGTAGTGTTCCACGCGCGCCAGTACAACCGTGGGGGACCTGCTGGGCCGAAGCCTACTGGGGCCATGGGTTTTTTTTTATTATTGATAGACTCGTCTTTGGCCACTATATCACCTAAGGAATTCCACTCCTTAGCTGTACGCATTATGAATGTGTTCCCAAAACGCTTTGTACGCATGGGTGGGATGTCCACCATGTACCGATGGCGCAACGCCGTACGTCTAGTTGTCCTATGATGGAACGGACTTGGTGGAATTAAATTAAACAAATCCAACGCACACTCTCGGAAGTGTAATCAATAGAAAACCGACAGGCCAGTGACTTGGCTTCGATGCTCAAGGCTTTGGAGTTTTGATTCGACAAGTGCATCATCACCGACGATCCTCTTGGCTCGCTTCTCAATCGACTCCAGGGCACCAAGCTGGTATTTGGCAGACCCATCCCAAAGTTGAGAGCAGTATTGCATACACGATCGAACTTGCGCCTGGTAAAGTTTGAGCAACTGTAAAGTTTGAAGACTGGATCTGTCACGTACCTGCATCGGACACGTATCTCTTAGCAACAGTGCTATCGTCTGCATACCCAAAGGTACCGGGTTTAAGAAGGTCGTTTATGTGCTGCAAAAACAGTGTTGCCGAGAGTACCGACCCCTGAGGGACCCCGGCATTAATTTCCATTTGACCGGACGAGCAGCCATCAATAACGACTCGGATGGATCGCCCCCTCAAGAAGTCTGCGATCCAGTCACACAGACCAGTGGGCAGACCGGAGGAAGGAAGCTTAGCAATAAGGCTATAATGCCAGACCCTGTCAAAGGCTCTTGAGATATCAGGGGAGACTGCAAGTGCTTCCTCATGCTTCTCGATGGCCTCGCTCCAGATGTGAATGGCATACGCTAGAAGATCCCCAGTTGGCCGATTTCGGCGCATGCCGTATTGACGATTACTGAGGATGTCATTAGCTTCTAGGTTTGTAGGAGCTTATTATTGATCACTCGTTCCATACTCTTGCAGAGAATGGACGTTACCGAGATAGGTCTGTAATTAGCCGGGTCAGCCCGTCCGGTGAGATGCGGGTTTACTTTCGAAAGCCTGTGGTCCTGGAACGCAAAGGCAAAGAAGGAACATAGTGGTGATTTTAGTAAGTAAAAGTCTGACACGCTCTTGCGCTCCGCCCTAGAGTGCGAAAAGTCATTAGATGATTTCCCACTTTAAAAACTGCCACTTGCCGTACGGCACGGTACTTCGGATCCCGTTACTGCACCGTACTGCAAGATGCCATCTAGCAGCTTTACGACTCGGTGCAAAGGCGTGCAAAGAAGTTAATTGGTGATCCAGATTTAGTACAGTCCAATTTACAAAGCCTTGAGCATAGGCGAAGGGTAGCCAGCCTTACGATATTTTACAAGATGCATTTTGGGGTATCGCATGACTAGATTCCGCCATCTCCTTTCTACCATCGGACAACCCGACATACGGCGAGTATCCACCAGAAACTTCTACCGTCCGGATTAAGCGTATCGCTTCGGCGTTTATACCGCGTACATCAAAGGACTGGAACAGTTTGCCTGCTGCGGTTTTCCCTTCTGATTATAATTCAGGTGTCTTCAAGACGAATGAATAGGCTCATAATAAACTAGTGCGCCTTACCATAAACATTTGCATCACTGCTTACCATCAGGTGAGATCGGATTCAAGCACTAGATTATATCAATTTAAAAAATATGACCCAGAAAACAACCGCCCCATATCTTGAAACCTTTCTAATGACTACTGTTAGATCCTACTACAAACCTCGTCGGCCCAAAAGCTGGATTTAGTCCTGGAAAATTGCCAGACTGTATTGATGACGGGTTCAAAACGAAAACGTTGACCCGGCAGTACAGCTAAGGAGGAGTGGAATTCCTTGCCCGAGTCTGTTTCCTGATATCTATGCCTAAGGGTCGTTAAGGCAAGTCTGAATAGGTTTCTGCTAGGCAAGCATGCTCCATCACAGACCACATCATCGCTTTTTGTCAGGTGAGATGGTGGTCAAGTTTATCAATAATAAATCTAATTAATTGATTGACATAATTGTAATCTTTTCTTTTTTGTATGCACCTGCTATGTTTTCTCTTCAATACCCTTGGTTAACTGGTAGATAATGCCTAAGGCATTAAGTCCAACTTTGTATCTTTACGTGCATGAAGTGTTAATAAATAAATAAAGGTTTTCGCTCCCATTTTATACCAATTTATTAGCAGCTGCAGTGGATATATTTTGGACCTGCGTAAGGCGTTATTTTTGGAGTAGCAGCGTAGTTAGATTTCGATAATAGCAGCAGCATGGAATGACCTCTAAGATTAAACAACGCTTGCTGAGATCAGTTATGGATGAATAGACTCTTCAGTGTCTCAGAATGCATATTTAACCGTTGCTCCCAGCTATCATATGGAAACCTATTGTAGTTGTTACAAATAGTCAGGAGGCTAGAAAATCTGTCAGCAGTACAAACAAGGGTTACAATGTTTCACAAATATTTAGTTCTGATGGTCAATTAAGTACGCAATTGTTCTATGTAAAATACTGGTTTTTGACCACCAATTTTACCACAGTTACCTGGCACTTTCTTGCTGCAACCTGGTGCAGGTAAAAACTTCATTGGGCAGAATGATGAATATGCAGCATCGTTTAAAAAAATATTAACTGACATAACCCTAAAAATCGCCATACTAAGTGGCAGTGGACAGGACACAATGATCGCAGAACATATGGTTGATGGGGCAAAAGGTGCGGGAGTGGCGACGGCGCACCGGAAGACGCAGCAGCGGAAGTCCTCCCATAAGTTGGACTGATGACCTGGTGAGGGTCGCGGGAATCAGATGGTTGCGAGACGCACAAGACCTTCCGTTGAGGTTACACTTGGGGGAGGCTTATGTCCAGCAGTGGAAATCTCCCTGCTGAAATGATGATGATGATGACAATAATAAAAAATATAAAGCGAAAGTATTTTTTTTATTTAAAACTAAGTTACCACAATAGTATCTCAAATATAATGTTAATCTAAAATTAATGAGAACTTTAAAATAAATGCCTAAGTCTAAAAATACATGTCAAGTCTTAAAAAAATTAGAAGTATTAACAATAAAATTGCATTTCCAAATGGGACATTTGATACTGAGCTATGCGAACAAATAGTTCGCATTTTATAAAAAAAACTAATACTAAATATATAATAATAAAACTTAAAACATATATGACAAAAAAACTATTACCTAATATGCTACAATAACTGTCATCTCAGGCTATTTAAAAAAAAATACTTATTTTCTTGGTCTACTTGCTCTCTCTGTGTTTTGGCAACTGCTTCTTTTTTAGTATACTTTCAGATTTATTTCTTACGTTGCTTGTAACTGATGCGAGTAAACGATCAATCTGTTCAAATTCTTCACAAGCTATAGGCATTAAGTTACCTTCAATCACGACTTTCACCAAACCTCTAGGAATTCTGTTAAGATACTTCTGCATCTTTAAAACTTCAAGTAATTCTTTAAGACTAACATAGCTAAGATTGTTGTAAGCTAAATTCAAACAGCACAAGGTATTATTGCCCAAACAATACACAATACCATCTCGTACTTCAGTGTTGTCTGGAGAAAAAGGCTCATTATACAATCCTAATTCCTTTTCAGCCATAAATTCAGCTTTGTCTTCCATAATTTGGCCCGTAAAACCTAATTGACTGTAGTGTATAGACTGACTAACCGCCAGTTTACACTTCTTAAATGGCTTCTTCTTTGTTACATTTTTATCAATTTTCTCAGCTGCAGCAGTTTGTAGCTCTTTAATAAACTTGTTAATTAAAGCATTTTTTTCTTTTAAGTGAGCTACATATTTGAATCTACTTTCTATTAATTCTTGAGATTGCAGTTGAAATTTCTGTAACATCTTAAGAATGCAAACACCACCTTCGTCTGTAATCATATTACCCGCTAAATTCAAGTAACTGAGTTGTCTATTTGTTCGTAACATATCTGCCAAATACTGTGCGCCAACATCCGTGATTCTGTTACATGATAAATTTAAAGCAGATAATATTTTTGCGGCAGGACTTGGATCTGTTAATTGATCTGCAATGTTTTTTACGACGGTATCATTTAACGTACATCTCGCCAAAGAGAGATGTTTTAACTTACCGTGGGTTAATAATATGTGATAGTTAGCTTTGCCGAGAAACACACCATCAAGACAAATTTCAGTAATTTGAGAATTGGGTAAACATTTGGACAGTTCATATAAAGAATCCATGCGTAAACCACTGTTGATGGTTATGGAAGACAAATATTTTTGGTATGGGATTGTGAGGGCAATTACTTTTATGACCTTTCTTGGTATAATCTTGTTCTTGAGAAACTTCAGTTTGACTAAGTTTTCGTTGCTGTCATATACTGTTTCTAAATTGACTTTATTTTGAGGGACATGCAAATTTGATCTTTCAAAAATTGAACTTGAATGTTCTTCATTTGAATCCACAACTTTTACTATGGTGGACGGTGCTTTTGTCGATTTTGATTTCAAACCATGTTTCTCTTTTTTAGTCGAAGTAGGACGTGCAGCAGTAACGTAGACTTCTGTAAATGTTAATAAACAAAATATTAAATTATTGCCACTGTTTTCTTTTTGCCAGAGGACATTGGGCTAAGTAGATCCGAGAGAGAGAGAGGGAGAGTGTTGCTTTGTATTAATCGTGAAATGCCAAAGTTACGTTACTAATGGGCCTAATTCATTTAGCTGTTGAGCGCCTTAGTGAGTGGACACGTATATCTACCGCTAACCAGTTACGTTTTTCCGCTACTATTAATCGTGATTGGTTTATAAGCAATTTTTAAATTCTCGTTTCTTCCTAAAGCGTTTTAACGAGTAAACCACTGCCCGCGAAAGTGACAACAATATTACGGTCACTATCCTTAAGAAACAAAGTGGAGAACGAAGTCCACTGCGATTGGAAGCTAGGGTCGGGTTCGAACCACCCACCTTACGCGCGGGAGTCGTTGACGTGCACCGCCACGCCAAGCTGCGTTGACGCATCGTCGTGAAATGTCGGATCGTTCTGTGCTACGCAGAGCGGCTACAAGTGCTACACAGCTACGAGTGCTACGCGACACTGACCTCGCATCAAATTACTGTGCTACGAGTGCATGCCTATCGACTACGACGCGTTCACTTGTTATTTTTATTAACCCTTTATAACTCAATAAAATATTATTTGATAAAAAATAGCTGATTTGGTAGCATTTGGAAAATAAAAAAACACGTATTTTTTAATTTTCATTTTTTTTTATTAATTACCTCACAAAATAAAAAAAAAGGGAGTGTGCCATTACGGGTACATTGCTGCAATGTGTTCCACTACGAAGTATGGAACGTTTTAAAACAATTGTTTTGTTTGTTGTTGCATAATGCAACTCCACACTTTTCACAAATGGTCTGAGATTTGCCAGAGCATTTAGGTAGCTTGCAACGGATACGTTTTTCGACCCATACTGGCCAGTGACCTACTTGATCTTGGCGCACAGTTGCTGGAGGCACGAATTGAGCTGGACCCTTGCGTTTTTTTGCCTGGATGTCTGGTTCAATGCTTCGGCGTTGTACGTTTGCTTTTATCCCCATCTTACAGAGCACCGTACCAATCTCTTCGCGAAAATTAGCAGATGGCAGCAGTGGTCCATTCGTATTCTTGGTCTTATAAACCCTTTTGTACAGTAACCAGGCATTGGACATGGCAAGGTCCAGGAAATGGCAAAACATTCGAACCTGCCATCTCTTGCTTCGTAGTTTTATTTTATATCTGCCCATTATACTATCAATGAGATCGACACCGCCCATGTGGCGGTTGTATTCTCCCACCACGTTAGGTCTATCAATGGTCACATACCTCTTGTGGGGCTTATCGTATCTAGATACTTGTGACTTGGGTAGTTCACCCACAAAACTGGAGGCAAGTGTGACTATTTTATTGTCCTTCCAGGCCACTGTAGATATATCTGTTCCTTCAACAACAACTGAATAGCCACGTTCTTTTTTAGAGATTTCTTTTTCTGCGGGTAGTTTGCAATCAGGTATCCGGTTGCGTCGAATGGTTCCCAAACTCAATATTCCTTGTTTAGCGAAATATTCTAGTAGTAGCAGCGATGTGAAATAGTTGTCAAAATACAGGCGGTAATTTTGATTGCGTGGTATTTCACGAGCTAACCTGACGACGACATTTGCTGCAGCACCCAGGTTCGGCTCATTGGGCCCAACTACATTTTCAGCTCCTGTTTCTGGCTCAAACTTGTAAGCAAACCCGCTCACGCCGCTCAAGACATAGATTTTGTAGCCCCATTTATGGGGTTTCTTAGGATTATATCTCTTGAGGTTGTGTCTAGCTTTTGTAGAACAAATCTGTTCATCCACGCAGAGATACTTCTCGAACGGGACATTAAGGCAAGTTTCATTTAGTTTCGACACAACTGGCCTGATTTTGTAGAGGCGGTCATGGTCTGCGTGATCGCGAGGAACCATGTTCGAGTTATCGTTGAAGTGAATAAATCGTCTGATTTTTTCGAATTTGTTTACCGGCATTGTGTCTTTTACTAGTGGTGTTCCTAAACTACCACTCCAATGTTTCGTCACTCTTGGTAGATGAACTAATGACATGATGAAAACTACACCAATAAATTGCTGGATATCCGTCTCTGTGACCCGGAATGTCATGTTAGTATATTTCTGCACGATGTAAAGGTTAGTTTGGTTGGCTATTTCTATAAAAAGTTCCTTGGGAAATATTTTGAAAAAGAACTGTACCGGACTATCAAGTTCTAGAAAATCTGCCGGCAAGTCTTCGTCACCTGTGAAGCAGAGTTGCTGCTCATTTAGCAGGAGGTTCTTTTTTTTCCAACGTAAATTCAATTTCTGCTTGGTTTGACTGCGTCCTGATGCTTCAGGTCTAGATGATTGTCCTGGTTGAGGAAAGGTTTCAGAAGGAGTTGGTGGTTGGGAAGTACTACTACAATTTTCAATATTTTCAATGATGGTTTCAATATTCACTCCATCGACCTCTTCAAAGTCATCGACTTCCATTGGCACCTCCAAATCCGGCACAAAATCAGGATCTGCGATGCTGTCGTCATCACCGTCGAACCCATCTTCACTTTCTGCATAATCAACGAGAAACTCCTCTATTTGCTCGTCTCCTAGACCTCTAGATGCCATCCTGTCACAATAATAAAAACAGTGTTCAATGTATGACATTAGATGTACTTATTAACACAATGTACCAGGACGGGCACAAACAAAAAACGGCAATTATTTTAAAAAATTACAGAAAATTATTCAATATTAACAATAAATAGCAAAGAACATACACGTACCTAGTAAATTCACACCGCAAACCACCAGTTTTTACAGTTAAAATAATTTTCGTCTATTTTCAAAACTTACTAAACACTCGTATTGTACGAAACGTCAAATTGTTCGATTCAAATTAGTTTGTGTTGAAAAAGCGCCATCTGTGGGTTATGAACTATACTAAACATTGAAGCGCGATATGTTCCAGAGCGGGAACTCTGTGTAATAGCGGAAAAAAATATTTGCTTTAGATTTTATATGGAAAAAATTGGTATGTTCCAGTACTGTCCCACGGTGATATAAAGGGTTAACATTTAGCTGGAACATCTTTAGTGCCATGCCTAAAACAAAACGGACACACTGCCAAAGGAGTTTCAACATTCGCCATTCAACCCTGATAATGCAAAAATCTCTCCAGATATAGAATTTAATATCACCTCTCGAGCAAAAAAACCATGCCTTAAGCTGCCCGAGTGAGCTGCAAGACTTTAAAAATGAAATTAAGGAAATGTTAATCATCATGGAAAAAAGATCAAGAACAACTTTTACATAAACTTAGTTCGGATGTAGCAGAAGTGTAATTGCAAAATGAAAAGATTTAGAATTGCTACTTGGAGATGGAAAAAAGTATCATGTTTACACATGCAAAATACGAAGAAATTAAGTCCAGTGTTTTGGATCTTAGTAAGGAACGCATAAATTTACTGAATCATATCGATCTGGAGCATAAAATTATGGATATGCGGGCTAGTTCCCGTGGCTCAGCTATTGAAATAAGAAACTCGCCATCATTGCCATCTCTTATAGTTAATACATGCAAGGCGCTGTGTATAGATTATAGAGATTCTTCCGTCCGATGTGCGTGATGTGTATAGCGTTCCCAATAAGGAAGGCGATAAGAGGTCTATTATTGCTGAATTTCAGACAGTCACTCTAAAAAATTATGTCCTCGCTGCAGTCCGAAAATTTAATAACCGAAACAACTCCTAAAAATTGAATACTGAACACTTCGGTCTCCCTGGAGCTCGCTCACCGATCTACATCTCGGATCGTTTGTCTGGCACCACAAGAAAACTTTTCTTCGACTGCCGCGCTTTTGCAGATGCAAACGGCTTCAAGTTCTGCTGGACGGCTAATGGTAAAGTCCTACTACGTAAGGAGGGCCTGAAATCCATCACCATAAAATCCAAGCACTGCTTAGAAAAACTGTGTGTTCAAAAGTGACCATCGATCTTGTGTGTGTGAAAAAATCGATTAAAATCAGAAATTGAAATTGTTCTATCTCACCAAGATAATCTTTGATGTATTGTATGTTTGATCACTTTTTATTCTATGTGCTTAAACTCGGAACACTGCGTCGAAGAAAATAGCTGGCGCTTACACAGGAACGTAATTTTAACAGAAAGTTTGATCTTAATTCATAATTTTAAATTGGAATATTAACTGTTAATATCAAAGTTAATTCGATTTTGTAGACACGATCCAGAGACTATTCACAGTTCTAGTAAACTGTAACAGTTAACTTTTAATATAATAAAATCAGTGTACTTTAAAACTATATTCATTCATGGAATAGATTTCCATGAATGAATATAGTTTTGAACAAACCACGAAAATTACTTTTGGATTGATTTTTTTTAAATTGTATAAAGTTTTTATTTAGTTAATATCAAATTATTAACTAACTTCATTTACATGGAGCACGCTTGGAAGGAACTGCTCTTCAGTGGCCAGTTAATCATAACTTAAGATGCTGGTTAATCTAAACTACTTATTATAAGGAGATCACCTTCTCGAATTTAGGAAAACACAAGTGAAACTTCAGGGTTTTAACGGATATTCAATTTAGTGATCAGTAAAATGTAAATATTTACTTAAAACTTAAAACGTAATTTGTCAAAATCATCCGCAACTTTAATGTTGAAAACTGTTGATTCTAAGAGCCGTCGAACTTTCTTCATAGCTTGGAAGCAATTAGATTCAAATACTTTGTATCAATGTACTGTTTTTTTTGTACAGTTTGGACCCCTTCCTGTCTCACTCATCTACTTTTATTTTATTTTTGGATCCTTCGGATACCTTAAAAAATTAAAATAAAAGACAGACGATATGATTGATCGTGATGATTTGATTGATTTTTAAAGGTCTTTATTAATATAAGTTATAACAAAAAGTAAACAAATTTAGAGCTTATTCTAAAATGTTAACTAACACAAAATAAAAATGTTAAGTAGGCTACATCGCCTCTTTTAACATACACATTATAGAATTATATATCGTTTATTGACTTTTAATTTATTGAACAAGAAACAGATTGTGTTGTGTAAGGTTTGTAGACCCACATTTTTATTGATTGATTAGTGATAGAATGCAGGAGTATCATAAGAAAATATAAACCAATAGTTAACTGCAACATTTATATGTTTTATCAGTTATTTAATGCCCCGGTTCCTGAAGTTTCCAAATGTGTGTTTCAATAATATTAATTTACAAGATTTTTGTTGTTAAAGATAACGCGAGTTTATTATTTTAGGCGTACTGACCTTGGGAAAAATATTATAAAAAGCCCAGTACGTTAAATATTTGAAATATTTACTAAGATAAAATACCTACGAGAAATAATGTAGAGGAAAAACAAACAAATAAAAAGAATAATTTTAGCTCTTTTTTATAAATATTTTTTCTCCACATGAAAATTAATCCCAACCACATGAAAATCCGTTCATAATATATCTGTAAGAATTATTAATTCATTCATATCGTACTGGGTTTTTTTTTTTTCGGTGGGAAAATCATCTTATGACATCCCCCGCTCTTGGGCGGGGCGGGAGATAGTGTCAGACTTTTACTGACTAAAAACCCACTCCTGTTCCTTCGTTGCCTTTCGTACCAGGGCCGAGTCTTCCTTTCAAAATCAGACCCTTGGCCCCAGTAGGCTTCGACCCTGCTAGGCCCCTACAGTTGCTGACATCTCCTTGAGGCGCGCGTGGAACAGCACGCGCCGTTGACGACTTGGGCTTGGTCCGGACGGTTACCGGACGGTCGGATGGCAAGCCACCCATTGCTCGCCGTCCGCAAGCCCGCGCCTACGGTGGCCGGAAATCAGGACCGGAATCCCGGCGGCGGTTGGGACGTGAGGACCGCTGCCTCACGTGATCGGCCGCCTCCTTTGCAAGCATTACTGCTTCGCAGAAGGAGGCGACCGCCTGCCACTCCTCTTCGCTTCGGACCATGGCCTGTACCAAGGCCCGGCGCGAGAGATCGCCGCCGCCGATTACCCCCACGAGGACACGGCGTTGCTCTGCCCAAGCGGGGCACACCTCCACCGTATGCTCCACCGCATCCTCCGGGCGGCCCACACAGTGGCGACACCCGGGCGTCGCTTCCGCACGAATCCGGTGCAGGAACTTCCCGAACTTACCGTGTCCGGTGAGGACCTGCGTCATGCGGAAGGTAATGACGCCGTGTTGCCTTTCCAGCCACTCCTCAAAGAGGGGTATCGTACTGGGTAGGATCATGCAAAATATTGATAACCACAAACAGCACTTCACATCTCTAACATAAAAAAGTCGGCAGCGGCCGCACTACATAACTATCGTATGAATGAGAGTATCTGTTAAATACTCATCTATTGCGCAACTAATTCAGCTGATTAATTGCTCGATCTGTACTAAGCAAGCAATGATATCGTCGGATCCTACGAATAGGGGCGTAACTGCATAATAGCAACTTTTCAAGAGATACTTTTTTGTGTTTAATTAAATTAATTATTATCAAATATGCATTAGTGATTTCATATAATGTATATTGATATCTTAAGATTCGGCTAGGATTATTTTTAATAAATTATCTTTATATTTTAAACGCATTTTGTCCCTTAAATCCTTATTCTCTGTTGTGTCAATCAATTTTCAATATTGGGTACATAGAAAAAACTATAATGGTGGTTGTGGCCGTGTTCTATGGAATGGCTATATTGCGATACGAAGCCCTAATTACGTTTGTGTCTTTCTTCTATGTTTCAAATTATGTTTTTGTCTTTTATTCTTCCGCAGATAAAAGTCATAATGTAACTTATTGTTCAAGTCCAGCACTACTTCGCATTATGTAATTAGAATGTCTTAATTAAGTACAAACTCGTTGATGTTATAATATTTGAACTTATTCAATACTACAATTTAACAAAACGCGTTCCACCGACTAGTGGCCGAGCGGCGCTAGTACGCTCTCTCCGCGCCCGCGCACCCCCACTACTTGCGAAGAAAGAGGGCGCGATGGCGATTGTAGCTTTTTTCTTCGATGAAAACGTAGTGCTTAAAATTGTGGCTTTTTAGAAAAATATACACTAATATATTAAGGTTTTTCTTAGTAAATTAACTAAGTACTAAGTTAAAAGTAGTAGATTAATTAAGTACTAACTTACGTATAAAATGAGATACAATCTTTTGTGTAATTTACAATACAGCTGTCACTTTTGCAAACAACCACTGAACAACGCGGCATTTTGTAAACAATCTTATGCAAAGAAGACGTCGCTAGTTGACATTTGACTAATGGCCGAAAATGACATCAAGCACATTTATGCACATACCCGGCTTGATGCGTTCGCAAGAACTACGCCCCCTTACCATCTCTATTGTTTGACATATCTGTGCTTGAGGGCTTCCCAGTATATGGTTAATGGTCTGGAATAACAGCATCGTACTAAGGACCAGATATCCACATACATTTGGAAAAACTACTTACCCTGAACAGCTCTGGTAACTATAACATCATAATCAATGCAGTTTTCTTTGATAGCCCAATCTAGAAAATTTTCAAAATCAGTCGGGTTTGGACAGTTAGTTGGGAGATCATCACAAAAACCAACAGTGTTTTCTTTAGGGTCCATATTATCGTCCATTTAGAAATTGTTTCAAAATAAAAATATCTATCGAAAATTACAACTCAAATTAACGAAAAAATGCAAATAATGAATACTAATAGAAAAGACAGAACAAAGTCATAAAGAAGAATGAAAAAAATCTTATGGTTTTAGAAAAAAAAGTGGACAAGTTTTAAAAAGGTTTAAGCACGAAGTTGCATGTTAGCATAAGCTTTGTGTACACTGGGACATTTGCCAAGTGTTCTACAAAACATTATTTTCATATCACTACATAGTATAAAACAAAGTCGCTTTTCGTGTCTGTCTGTCCCTATGTATGCATCTTTAAAACTACGCAACGAATTATGATGCAGTTATTTTTTCATAGATAGAGTGATTCAAGAGGAAGGTTTATAAGTATAATACACGCACATTATAGTAGTAGACTATGACAATCATCATCTTCCTGCCCTTGTCCCGTGCTATTTGGGGTCGGCGCAACACGTTTTCTTCTTCCATTCTGCCGTGTCACTCGTCATACTATCACTAACTTTCTTTTCTTTCATATCACTCTTCACACAATCCATCCATCTTTTCTTTCGTCCCCCTCTCCCTCTCCATCCATCCACATGTAAACTCATAACTCTTTTAGTAACATATGTTTCATCCCTCCTCTTCACATGACCATACCAAGACAAACGATTCCCTTTCAACTTTTCAGTCACTGGCGCCACTTTCAAACTTCCCCTAATATACTCATTTCTCACTTTATCCGTTCTCGTCACACCACACATCCATCTTAACATTGTCATCTCCACTACGTGCAACCTTTTTTCATCCGTCTTTTTACAGCCCAACATTCTGATCCATACAGTATGACAGGCCTTATCACGGACTTGTAGATTTTACCCTTCAACTTGAGGGGCATCCGTGGTTCACAAGTTGTTCCCGTGACCTGTCGCCATTTCATCCATCCTGCGTTGATCCGATGTGTTACGTCCCGGTCTACCTCACCATCCCCTTGGACCCGCCGTGTCCTCGTGAGGGCGATCGGTGGCAGCGATCTCTCGCGCCGGGCCTTGGTACAGGCCATGGTCCGGAGCGAGGAGGAGTGGCAGGCGGTCGCCTCCTTCTGCGAAGCAGTAATGCTAGCAAAGGAGGCGGCCGATCGCGTGAGGCAACGGCAACGGTCCTCACGCCCCAACCGCCGCCGGGATTCCGATCCCGATTTCCGGCCACCGTAGGCGCGGGCTTGCGGACGGCGAGCAATGGGTGGCTCGCCGTCCGATCGTCCGGTAACCATCCGGACCGAGCCCAAGTCGTCGACGGCGCGTGCTGTTCCACGCGCGCCTCAAGGAGATGTCAGCAACCGTAGGGGCCCAAAAGGGTCGAAGCCTACTGGGGCCATGGGTGATGCGAAAGTGACCCCCGGGGCCCTGGAAAAATAAAAATGGCAAAGAAGGAACAGGAGTGGGTTTTTAGTCAGTAAAAGTCTGACACTATCTCCCGCTCCGCCCAACAGCGGGGGTTGTCATTAGATGATTTTCCCACCCGAAAAAAAAAAAAAAAAAAAAAACCATCCCCTTGGACGAGTGACCCGAGGTACCGAAAGTCGGAGCAGATCGGTATGGGCGTTCCAGCAAGAGCTAAAGGCACTGGATTGGAGAGACCAGCGAATTCGCAGAACAAGTATTCCGTTTTGGTTCTACTCAATTTCAAGTTTATGCGACTATACACAGACAATAAAAATAAAAAATGGTTCTGAATGATTATGTTGAAAATAGTATCATCGAAGTGACCTGATGATGGAGCCGGGAGGTGGATGGGGACTTCATACTAAAATAATGTATCCTAGCAGTGTTTGGGTTAATTCGGATTGCCATGAGAAATAGGTAATCTGGCTATAAGTGCATCACAACTAAAAAGTGTGAAATAAAAAATCTTTTACAAAAAAAAACCGACTTCACTTCACTACATAAAAAAACAAAACACTAAAACGATCAAAATAACTTTAATTTCGTAAGTCAGTGTTAAATAACAAGCAAACAATATCAGGAACACCGACTTTAAAGTTAAAAAAATTAAAGTTATTTTGATCGGTGTGTCCGATCGACTTCAAAAAAAGGAGGAGGTTATCAATTCGGTTGTATGTTTTTATTTTTTTATTTTTATTTTTTATGCATTTTACCTCAGAACTCCGTCGTTTATAGACCGTTACAAAATCCTGTTCTGATGATGGGATCCATGAGGAATCGAGGGAACTCCTCAAATATTATAGGCAACCATATGGTGATTTTGGTATTTTCATCGAGAACATAAGCATTTACAGTCAAAAAGTAACATTTGATGTGATTTGATGAAGTGGAACTGATGAAGAAGACCAGGAATGGCCAACGGAACTTCATACTCACATAGATATCACAATAAAGACAGCTAAGCGTCTATGAAAATACAAGCAAATAAATGGTTGTGAAATGAAGGTTATGTTGAAAATGGTATCATCGAAGTGATCTGATGATGATGATGGAGTTGGAAGATATTCACCGAAACTCTATAATTAAACAATGTATTCTAGCCATGTTTGGGCTTATTAGAATTGTCATAAGATTATATTGCACTTTGGCTATAAGGTACTATCGAACTAATCTAATGATGAAGGAATGTGGAACGTATATACAGGAACTTCATAATAAGACAATGTAACCTAGCAGTATTCGGGTTAATTGAAATTGAATTCTAATACCATCGAATTTACCGTTCCAATATAAACGCCTACAATTTTCACTAAAGATATCTTTTGCCATGACCTTCAATAAACCTACCACATTATTTTCTTTTTAACCCAAAGGTTGACTGGTAGAGAATGCCTTGTTGCATTAAGTCCGCCTATGTACCACTACTGTACATGAAGTTTAAATAAATAAATAAATAAATCGCAGGGTCAAACTTTTAACGTTGCAGGCTTAGATTTAAGCGTTAGATAATTTTCACATAGTCAATTATATGTCGCTCTTTCAAGAGTAACCTCAAAAGAAAACATGTTTGTGTATAAAGACATTCTGTAGTATATTTAGTACTAGCGATCCGCCTGGTGCAATGCTGGACAAAACCGCATCAAAATCCATTGCGTAGTTTTAAAAAGCTAAGTATACATTGCGACAGACAGACACGAAAAGTGACTTTGTTTTAAGATGGTTTTAAGTATAAAACAAAGTCGCCTTTCGTGTTTGTCTGTTGTGACGGGTGCAATGCTGATCACTTCACTACATAGTAATGTAGTGAAGTGATTAGCATTGCACCCGTGCGAAGTTGGGGCGGGTCGCTAGTTTCTAATATTCCTACAAACCTAGTTATTTAACTTAGTTTACATATATCAGGACCGTTAGTAATAGCGGTTAAAGCCTTCACCAATCATTTCTGCGTTATTCTATATCTGGCCACTCTACTCCATGTTCTATTTGCTGTTTTTATAAATTTATGGCTACATCTCTTTCGTGGTCTGCCTTGTCTGCGCTTCCTGTTCATAGGGCTTCTGTTCGTGGATATTTTCGTCCACGTTTCGTCTGATGCTCTTCGAATATGTCCGGACCATTCTCATTCCAAGCCGGTACTTTTTTGGCCACGTTCACGTGCCCTGGTTTAGTTTAGGACACACACTAATGTCGAAGTTGTAATGGCTGCGAGGACTGTGGAGAACCCAAGTACCTATGAAATTAATGTACCAACAAATAACAATTTGAAAATGGGTCCACTGACAAAAAAGGTATGAGGTGGGATGGAACGCATGTGACCAAAGACGAATGTATTGTTTAGGAAAAACGTTGAGGAATAATTTAAAATCCACATTCCGCATACTGATGACGGCATATGGATGCGGTATGTGGAACACACACACTCACTCCTCACTCTCACACTCACATACACAAAACCATGCCATCTGTAACTAATTCTTTTTATTTTAACTTTTTTTTTTAAATGCTTTTTGTTTTAATGGTAGTTATCTAGTTTTCTCTGTTGTAGTTTTATTTGATTTGATAAGATGGAAGAGACTGATCTCCACGACACAGGGAATCCTAGTGTGGAGTCCAGAGATCTGTAAAATTTTATGTAATCCCTCTTGGAACAATAAACATATTTGTATTTGTATTTGATTTTTCTTCGCTCAATCTCTTTTATCACTGGATAAAAGAGAATGGGCGAGGAAGACTTGTTGCGCCAACCCCAACGACATAACGTGGAACAGGGCTTTCTTGACGTGTTCAAATGTTAGACGTGCGAACAAAAAAGAGAAATGGAGCTAGAAAAAATATACAATCAATATAAATCTGTGTATACAATATATTAGTCTACTTAATATAGAAGTATCATGATCATCATTTCAGCCGAAAGACGTCCACTGTTGGACATAGGCCTCCCCCAAGCGTCGCCACAATGACCGATCCTGTGCTTCTCGCATCCACCGCACTCCCGCGACCCTCACTAGGTCGTCGGTCCACCTTGTAGGATGCCTTCCAACGCTGCGTCTTCCGGTGCGCGGTCGCCACTCTAGAACCTTTCGGCCCCATCGGCCATCCGTTCTACGAGCAATGTGCCCTGCCCACTGCCACTTAAGTTTGGCGATTCTTCGGGCTATGTCGGCGACCTTGGTTCTCCTGCGGATATCTTCATTCTTTATGCGATCACGCAAGGAAACTCCGAGCATAGCCCTTTCCATTGCTCTTTGGGTGACTGTAAGCCTTCTGATGAGGCCCATTGTAAGCGACCATGTTTCAGAGCCATATGTCATCACTGGCAACACGCACTGGTCATAGACTTTCGTCTTGAGACACTGTGGTATGTTGGACGAGAAGATACCGCGCAGCTTCCCGAACGCTGCCCAGCCGAGTCGGATTCGACGATTGACCTCTTTCTCAAAGTTAGACCTACCCAACTGGATTGTCTGTCCCAGGTAAACGTAATCGTCTACAACTTCGAGTGCAGAGTCTCCGATCTTGATCGGAGTGCTACATGGTTATTTACCATGACTTTGGTTTTATCCATGTTCATTTTAAGACCTACTCTTTTGGAAGCTCTACTAAGGTCATCGAGCATTGTACTGAGCTCCTCCGTAGTTTCAGCCATGACTACTATATCATCGGCAAACCGAAGGTGAGTGATGTACTCGCCATTGACATTAATGCCTAGTCTACTCCAGTCCAGAACCTTGAAGACATCCTCCATTGCAGCCGTGAACAGTTTCGGAGAGATGACATCTCCCTGCCTCACGCCCCGCTGCAGAAGGATAGGTTTCGAGGTCTGGTCCTGAAGTCAGACTGACATTGTGGCGTTTTCGTACAAATACTTCAGCACTTCGATGTACCGATAGTCAATCTGGCACCGTTGGAGAGACTGCAGTACAGCCCAAGTCTCGATCGAATCAAAAGCTTTTTCGTAGTCCACGAACGCTAAGCATAGAGGCAAGTTATACTCCTCTGTCTTCTGTATAACCTGCCGAAGCGTATGTATGTGGTCTACGGTGCTGAAACCTTTTCGGAAACCGGCTTGTTCGGGAGGCTGGAAGTCGTCGAACCTGCGCGCGAGACGATTCGTGATGACTCTGGAAAACAGCTTGTAGACATGGCTCAGAAGAGAGATGGGCCTGTAATTCTTAAGCAGGGCATTGTCGCCCTTCTTAAAGAAAAGTACCACCACACCTCTGCTCCATGCCTGTGGCGTCTTTCCCTCAAGTATGACGGAATCGAACAACCTCTGAAGGGCCCTTAGGACCGGTTTTCCACCCGCCTTCAGGAGTTTGGCTGTAATTCCGTCGTCACCCGACGCCTTGTTGTTTTTTTTTAATAGAAGTATAATATATATATCTATTTCCATACACCTTGTAGCTCCATCCCTAACAGTTCAATTTAGGTCGTGTTAAGAGCTCGTGGTAGGGCCTCAAGTTGTTTTTAATATCGTGCGTTTGATCACGCATGCAAAATTGCCCCGCATGCGTAATCCCCGCAAATAACCTGTTCATACAAGTATTGCGTTTTGGGAACACATTCATAATGCGTGCAGCTAAGGAGAGTCTTTGTTTCGTGATAGCTACAACCTAGGGGTCTTTAAGTCAAGAGTGAATAGGTTACTTCTAGGCAAGCGTGCTCCATCGTCGGCCACATCATCGCTTATCATCAGGTGAGATAGTGGTCAAACGCGAGCCTATCAATAATAATAAAAAAATAAATGAAAAACGTGGAATACGCATGTGGGGCGTGATCTCGGATAGAAGCCCCGAGTGGGGCCGTACGCGTTTGTCGTCCATTGTACACAACAACGACGCTCAGCAGCCCGCGTAAAACTAGAATGTAGGCTAGCGTGTCTTACGCTGCGTGATATTTATTAAAATAAAGTAAAAGAAAAAGTTGTTATATTTTGTTTTTATTTAAAGCTAAATTACCACAATAGTATCTCAAATAGAATGCTAATCTAAAATAAATCACAACAATAAAATAAATAAGCTAAGTCTTAAAAGCTTCTACATCAGATTCATCATACAGAAACACAATCTTTTATAAAAAGATAATGTCCTATAAAAAGTTAAATATCATACAAATTTAACATCATTTTCTAAAATGTACAAAGATTTGTGTTTTTATTTGATGCAGAATCTCGAAATCAATGGCTTCTTTTTTTAGCGATTTCTATTTGTTTTTTTAAATTCTTAACACTTGGTCCAAGTAGACGATCAATCTCTTCATATTCGTTACAAGCTACAGGCATTAAGTTACCTTCAATTACGACTTTGATCAAACCTCTAGGCGTTCTGTTAAGATACTTCTGTGCCGTTAAAACTTCAAGCAATTTCTTGACACTAATAAACGTGAGGTTATTGTAAGCAAAATTCAGACAGCACAAGATGCTATTGCCCAAACAATACACTACATCATTTTGTGATTCAGTGTTGTTAGGAGAGAAAGGATCATCATACAATCCCAACTTCTTTTCAGCCAAATATTGAGCTTTTTCATGTATAGATAGGGAATCATCATCTATTTCACTATAATACATAGACTGGCTTTCCAGTTTGCCCTTTCTAAGCACTTTCTTTTTAGATGCGTTTTTATCAAATGCAACAGTTTGCAATCCTTTTACCAATGTTTTAATCAAAGCATTTTTCTTTTTTAAGTAAGTCACGTATCTGAGTCTACTTTCTTGTATTTCATCAGATTGCAAACGAAATTTATGTAATGTGTTGAGAATGCTTACACCACCTTCGTCCGTAATCATATTACCCGCTAAGTTGAGATAACAGAGTTGTCTGTTGGTTCGCAACAAGACTGCTAAATGCTTTGCGCCGATATCTGTGATTCTATTGGTTGATAAATTTAAAGCAGATAATACTTTCGCAGCAGGATATGGGTCTTGTAATTGATCTGCGATCGATTTCACGACGTCATCATTAATCATACATCTCGCCAAAGAGAGATGTTTTAACTTACCGTGAGTTAACAATACATGATAGTTGGCTTTACCGAGAAATGTACCATCAAGACATAATTCAGTTATTTGAGAATTGGGTAAAAATTTGGAAATTTCATATAAAGAATCCATGCGTAAGCCGCTGTTGATGGTAATTGAAGTCAAATGTTTTTGGTGCGGGATAGTAAGTGAGATTATTTGTATGACCTTCCGTGGTATAATCTTGTTCTTGAGAAACTTCAGCTGAACCAAATTTTCATTGGTGTTGTAAATTGTTTCTATCATGACTTTATCTTCTTCTTCCTTCACAGGTTTTTCGAATGATGAGCTGTCACTTGAATCGGATAATGGTGATGATAAGGAGCTTAGAATTGGCTTTGCCAATTTTGGCTTTACATTTATTTTCTTATGAACACTGGTTCCAGTACTCACGTATGTTGCTGCAGGATAATAAAATATAAATTATACATTTTGTCTATTTTAGGTTTGATTCTATATCTAATTTAATCAGATAGTCACTACGATATATTTGCATCAGATGCGTTTCACTGGAATGGGACGTTCATTTGCGCATCCACACTCATACTCATGGACGTGGTAGGTATACGCGGTTACGCGCTATTTGAAAACGCGGTGCTTAGCGCTTATAGTCTGGTGTGTTACCTGGTAAGTAGACTTACTCTGCGTTGATTTAGACACAATAACATCAATATCTAGGTGGTATTGTAGGCAAGCCCATGGTACAAACTCGTCAAACTCGGTTGGCAGTGGGTTGCTTTTTACAACGATATCATCTGTGCTGTCGCTCATTTTAGTGTTTATCTGATTATTCGTGTAGAAAAAGTTACAATATTAATACTAATTAAAAATAATACAATTATATTCGAAAATATATCGAAAACGTTGAATAATATAAATGTCAGAAGAATAGTGTCAAAAAGAATAATGTTTGTATTATTTGTTTAATTTCTGTTTTCTTGGAAAGGATATTTTAGAAAAAGTTTCAAGCAAGAAAGTTGCTTATGAGCATAAAGTCTGAAAATATTTGTCTATATTCAAAATTAATTTCTTTCCCATATTTGAAGTTGGGACGGCCTGAGCATTGCACAGTCGCATTTTCGCAGTGTATTTACGTTAATTTAAGGACTAGTTGTCCCTCGCGGTTTTATTCGGACTTTTAGTTACTGGCCCGCTCTTTCTGGTCGTCGCGTAATAAAGTGTTCCTCGATAAATCTAACACTAAAATATTTTTTCAATTTGAACCAGTATTTCTTGAGATTAGCGCATTCAAACAAACCAATTCTTTAGCTTTGTTATATTAGCAATTATACATTTTTAATTAATTAACTTCTACCCGTAACGGTTGCGTATACATGAGAACTAGGTTCAGAAAAAAATAAAAAATATTTGAGTAATTGAAAATTAATTGTGGACAGAATGACGAGATATTTCCGATACTCAAAAATACATAGTAAAAAATCTGGTGGACTTAATTTAAGCCTTAACATTTACCACTCTAAAATCTCCTATTTAAGAGCTACTTTCGTTTACATTTAAAACACCCTTGTGTACTATAGGATTAACTTGTTTTAGATATCTTCGCCGAGCTTTTTCTCAACGGTGATAGCTTTGGCCTCCAGTATAACCGGTTTAAGTTGAAGATCAAATTTTTATTTTACGTGACTGTCTATTTGACTTCCACAGTCCAGAAACTGAGTATCATGAGTAAGACTGGTTTTAAATATTCTGTCTTTTAACTATCCTTAACTACTGTCACAGATCCATAAAATAACTTTACGTGGTATCTAGGGCATGATGTGGTCTCGCTGTCACCGAGGTTCCGTCCTCGATAAGCTTTGCTTAACCTTGAATACCCTTGAGAATGTTATTGGATACTTAGCCAGAGCTGCCTAATCTATGTTTAGGTACCTAAACTGGCCTGAAAACCTTCAACATATCTTCAAACGCTCCAATAAGGTATTTTCGCTCACACAGTTGGAAATTATATGTAATTATGTAAATAAGTAAACGGCGAAGTAGCGAGTTATCACGGAGCGCGCCACCCCGCCTCCACCTTATGCCTCCCCCCGCGAAAACTAGCAGCGATATAATAACTTCGTGTGGCTGGTTTATAGTGTGGAGATGGACCCTTTTCATTAATAAAGTTTTGCTACAAAGTTCCTCATTTTATGGTACATCCCAGAAACTCCGATCTTATTTGCCAAGTAAATGTAATGTGTGCTAAGCTGCAAAAAAACAGACCACTGTTTTAATAAATTACAAGGAAAGAAAGTGTGTAATACTTTTCTTTTTATGCTGTACGATTATGGTTTTACTAAAATGGATTATTAAAAATATATATTGTTTATTATTGTTTATTATTAATCATACATACAGCTATCATTACAGACAAATCCAATGTCTATCAAAAAAGGTAGTAATCAATATCTCTTAAAAAAGGTAGTTAAAGTGAAAAATAAATCTTTCTTCTGTTGATTATAGGTAGGTATGTATTATAATTATATTTTTTCTTAAAATAATGTATTTATCTCGGTTTTGGTCTATATTGATATTTTGTTGTTGAGTCCCAGGAATAGAGATGGTACAAGAACGCTACCCAGTGGTACACCAGATTTATATTTATCCTGAATTATATAGAAAACTTCATTCGCTTTGTTTTATTTCTCATAAATTCTCGAACTATAATTGCTGTTTGTTATAAAGATTCAAGTCTCCTCTAATCTCCTGACTACGTAATTTATCCAACAGAAAATTATGGTTTATGTATTCAAAAGCTTTACTTAACCATGTTGTTCTTGGCATAATAGATTGAATTTAAGTAGGTATAGCTGGCAAAGTATTGTTGTATTTACATATCTACTTTCAAGAATGCATGATCTACTTAAATTATGTACATGCTTCTGTACATAGCCTGAACAAAAACATGTGGCAATTTTTGAACGATTATAGCATGGAATTGTGTTATTGTGACTTTTCGAAGTTTGACACTTTATTTCCCTGGGGTTACAAGTGCCATAAAACTTTATCTGCAACTTCTAATTTCCTAATACACGACTTTTCACATCATATCGAATGAAATCCATGGTAATTAGAATAATCATATACATAAATAAACTCATTCTTGTAAGTAGACTGGAACAAGTTGAAGTTATCCTTTGTATTACACCTATAGTTCTAATACCTGGGTAAATAATAAAACATGAGCCTCTTCCACACTAACCCGCCGACGCTGCGCGAGCTCTAAGAAGTGTTTCAAAGGCAGCCATCTTGGAACTCATCTCCTTACGCGAGATAATGTATTAAAATATGTACATATCGTGCATGTATAGCTGTGTATACGTGCGGCTTGTGAGCGAATATGTAACTATGTATAGTGTGTAGAAACGTGACACTTGATACATACTTTATTCATGTGTATATTATATATGTATGTGTATTTATGAGCTGGTTATTTGTGGTTTTATTGGCAGTATTATTGCTGTTTGAAACTTTGTATTATCTTACTGGAACTTTTTTTAAGCTCTATAGGTATACTTACATTGTTCTCCTGCTATCTTGAAAACCATTCAACAATCATGAGTAGTGTAGAAAGTGGGTCATTAAGAAAACACAAACAAGAGGAACTTTAAACAGAATAATGTAATTTAGGGCAAAGAAAATAATATAGATACTATTATTATATCCTTTATTTATGTCGAATATATTAGTTTATCCAAGAGATATGAATTGAACATCAACAATAAAATAGTTGACTAGTTTTTTGTTGCTTCGTGTTTTTCAGTAGAAGCCATGAATGATTTACTGTGTGTAATTTATTTCATCACCATTGCTTTTAAAGTAGTGAAGGAAACTGTCGTGAGAAAAGCAGCATGTCCTAGAACCAAAAATTCGAAGACGTGACATCCGCCAATCTGTACTGAGCCCGCGTTGTGGGCCCATTCTCTCCCAGCAGTTCTCTCTTACTTTATAAAGCTAATTATACTATGCTATGCATGATTTTTTGCCGAAAAACGAAGCTAATTAAAAACACCATAAATTTTACGTCTTAATCATTTAAATTAAGATAAACTTTACCTCTACTATATACCAGATGCAAGAACTTTAATGCAAGAAATTTCTTGCATCAAAGCTCTTGCAATTCTAGCGCGGCATCAGCAGCGAGTCTTAAGAACCGAACGTCGTCGGTTCGTTCGTTCTCAATCTAACTTTGTTCTGGTTCTCGCTCCTTGGTTAGGGCTGGTAGTAATGAGAATTTTGAATGCACTTAGTAATATTTTCCTTTGTTCCCAAAATAATACAAAAACGACTGTCAAGTCAATCTTTATATAGTTTACTCATCGACTGGGTTAGATTGTTAAAATAAAGGGCCTATTACACTACGCGATATTCAGCACACGGTATTCAGACTTCGTCTTATTTGTGTGTAACCCTTATTACACTACGCGACATCGACTTAGACTGTCTGAATATCGAGTAGTGTAATAGGCCCTTAAATACTAAATGGGCACCGTGGATTCCTTCATTTAATGCTGCGTGTAATAACCAATCATTTGTTTTCTTTTTCTTTCCCATTAATTCAATACTATTACATGTCCTAGCGTGTGTCATATCTTCCGTTTATGCGACTACCAGGAGACTAGAAGTGACCAAAAGTGTTCTTAGGATGTTGTATGATACTGAATAAATATTGCAGGGCATAAAGATTTTTATAAGATATAGATGGATGCGAATGTACCTCAACTTTATTCAACCGTCAATGATTACAATATTTTTTTAATAAATTTATTTATTTTCTCGCCACAATATTACAAAATACAGAGCAATAAATAGCAAATACATAATATACTTTTATTATTCAATATTGTGGGAGACTGGTGAGAAATGAGTATATTAGGGGAAGTTTGAGAGTGGCGCCAGTGACTGAAAAATTTAAAGGGAATCGTTTGTCTTGGTATAGTCATGTGAAGAGGAGGGATGAAGCGCATGTTACTAAAAGAGTTATGAGTTTATATGTGGATGGATGGAGAGGGAGAGGGAGACCAAAGAAAAGATGGATGGATTGTGTGAAGAGTGATATGAAAGAAAAGGAAGTTAGTGATAGCATGACGAGTGACAGGGCAGAATGGAAGAAAAAAACATGTTGCGCCGACCCCAAATAACACGGGACAAGGGCAGGAAGATAATGATGATGATTGTGGGAGACTGGTGCCTTAGCTAGGCACCAGTCTGTCACCCTAGGTCTGTATTTCAGGACACCAGGATCTCCAACATTTACATTTGCTTATAAACTTACTATAATGTACTCGTACATTGATCACATAAATTAAAATATTAGAGTAGCAAGAATAATTTGCATGCATTCACAGCCTAACTAAGATCAGTTGTCGAGTCAGTGATTTTAAATTGTACTAAGTTTTGTGTGTTATTTGCATGGGAATTGTGTGATGTAGTGAGGTAGGGGTGTGTTTGTGTGAGTGGTATGTCTTTGGTTGTGCGTTTATGAGGATTGATGTACATAGTTAGCTAAAAAGCAAAAATGGACGCCGTTTATAATAAAATATACTATTATTTTAACAATTTTCTCATCATCTGCATCATGGTTGCATTTTGGAGAATGTGTGACTTAATTCCCACACCTCCTTTCTACCATCAGACAACCTGACGTACGGCGGGTATACCCTTACGTTGTTGAAACTTCAACGGTCCGGACTAAGCGTTTCGCTTCGTCGTTTATACCGCATACATCGAAGGACTGGAACAATTTGTCTGTTGCGGTCTTCCTGTCCGATTATAATTTAGGTGTCTTCAAGGCTAGAGTGAATAGGCTCTTAATAAACTAGCGCACTTCACTATCAACGATTGCATCATTGCTTACCATCAGGTGGGATCGCAGTCAAGCACTAGAAAAAGATAAGGTATATAATCTGGCCACCAGACTTTCTTAAACCAATTAAATAGTCTAAGGCTAAATTCTCCAGCTGTGTCCTTATCGGTTTGCTATTGTTCTGGATTTGTCGACATCTTAGATAGCAAATAACAGTATTTTACTGTCTCATATCTGATATCGACAGCAGAGGTGGCCGAGTGGCAACGGCCCCGACTTACGAGTTGTAGGTTGCGGGTTCAAACCCAGCCAGGCGCATTATTTTAGGAAATTTATTTCATCATTACTGCTCTCAAAACGGCGAAGGTAAACATCGTGAGGAAACCGGTATGTCCTAGAATCAAAAATTCGAAGACATGTGACATCCACCATCCCGCACTGGGCCCGCGTGATGGATTACGGCCCATTCCCTCTCCTAGAGATGAGGCCTGAGTCTCAACAGTGGGAACATTATAAGGCCAACTATATTATACTGCCTCATACATGACATCATGAAAGTGCGCCAGTACCCTTATGAGCCATGAGGCACCAAGTCATAGGCCTTCTCAAAGCCGATTCAAACAGGAATAGCAACGGTCGACAGCGACGCGACGAGCACTTTCAATGACAAATATATTTAAACTTTACTTATACTCCATGCGAAAAAATACTAGATTTTTTTTACTGACCGTTCAACCGATTGAACGACTGGCTTAAAAGACCAGCCCCCCTAGCCAGGTTACAACGGTTTCGTTTCGATTCTCTTTTTGTCGATCGCCTCGAGTAGGCCTCCGATTCCTTTATTCTGACGTTATCTCAAAGCTCAGTCACGTGGCCAGAACAAAGGAATAGGAGAAGTGGCCTACTCGAGGAGGATCATTTTGGCTATTTCAAGCAATACAGCCCGTATTGCTTGAAATAGCAAAAATGATCGTGTGGCCTCCCGGAGAGCCGCGAGTGGCCGTGCGGCCACGCGTGATTTTTTGCCTGTCTAACACATGACTGCCCTGGACACACCTGATATCACTGCTACCAGCGGCCACTGGCGGCTGTTGCGAGTCTGCCGCGGTTGGCTCTGCATGACGGTCCTTTTGCGTCGCTACCGACCGCTGCCATTCTGCTGGTGTGAATTAGTTCTTATAGTCTATCCCATATGTCGACAGATCTTTTCGGGAACGCTGAACCTGAAACCAAATCATTTCATTTATTATCGACTAGCTTCTGCCCGCGGCTTCACTCGCGTGAATGTAGGTTTCTCCATACAAACTTTGGACCCCCGCTTCATCCACTCAGGGAGTGAATTTTGGAAAATCCTTTCTTAGTGCTCGCCTACGTCATAAAAGGAAACCTTGTGCAAAAATTTCACGCTCCTAATGCCAGTAGTTTCGGCTGTGCGTTGATATGTCAGTCAGTCAGTTTCCCCTTTTATATATATATAGATTATAGGTATGTTTGTTGCCTGCACTGATAGATATGTGATTAGTTTATAAGTAGCGTAGTAGCTGAGTGCGGCTATTTTGTGGCTACTTTTGTTACCTTGGGTCTATACCTGTTAAAACAATTGCGTGTGTTAATAAAACAAATAAATAAATATAAATAAAATTATTGTTGTTGTTATTTAATTTCTTCCAGTCTAACAACCCTACCTATTCGAAATTCAAAACGGAACGCGGGGTGGTGGGGTTTCATAAGTAAGTACGTGTTTCTAAGTTCCCGATTATATTGTCGGTTGGCGAGTGCCTGATTTATTTGTGTTGCTAGTAATTCGAAATATATTTCCCTTGTTGTGGGGTGAGGCTTGCAACTCTTAGTATTCAGGGTAATTTATTGATGTTACTGGTCGGTTAAGATGTTTTGATTTTGATAAGAGGTTAGTGGTGTATGTAGTGGTTTGAAATTATTATGAGTTTTAAATCAGGAAATTATTTGAGTGTAGTCTGGAATGTTACACAAATAAAGCATTATTCATTATTACTATGACCTTGGTCGACCACGACTATATGACCTATTGAGGGTCTTATGAATCTGATGGATGCGAGACGCACAGGACCGGTCGTTATGGCGACACTTGGGGGAGACCTATGTCCAACAGTGGACGTCTTTCGGCTGAAATGATGATGATAGTGATTATTGTTACAATTGTTACAATCACATATTCAGTGATTCAATTCAGTTTAAACTCATTTTTAGGGTTCCGTACCTCAAAAGGAAAACACTGTTACCCACTCACCCTTATAGGATAACTTTGTTGTCCGTCCGGCAGTCTGTCTGTCTGTCAAGACCCTTTATCTCGGGAACGCGTAAAGGTGTCGAGTTGAAAATAAAACCATATACTTAAATCTGCGGACTCTTGAAGCTGTAAAAAAATCAAACTTGTAAGTTATCGAGAAAAAAAGATACTTTGTTTTATGTGGCAAAAAACGTATATTTCGACACTCCCAAGGAAATCAAAATTCATAGGGTACTTTCCATTGACTTAGAATCCTGAAATTTGGCATAAAGTAAGGTCTTATGGCACAAGTATGGGAATAAATCTGAAAACTGTAATTTGTTGTTGCGTCCTAATTATTATTTTTTTACGATTCAGAAAAATATGAATTGAACTATTTACATAGGTAAGTTTGTACGGAACCCTCAAGGTGCGAGTCCGATTCGCACTTGCCCAGTTTTTTTTTTATATTCAAGTGCTTACAGATAAAGCCCGAACCTTTCTAGAACCTAAACTTTTTTTATTGTCTAAAATAAATTTTTGTTTCTTGACTAAGAGTCGAAATATAAAAATTACAGAACAATATTATTATCGTTCACCTTCTTTTCTCATAGTACTGGAGAGGTTATGATTAAGACCTTTTTATAAACTATCAAATGGAGCGTCTTATTTGTACCCCCAACATATTATTATACAAAGTCAGCACCTCAGAAGTTCTCTACCCACCCCAAGAAACAACTAGCTCGCACCTCTCGAATCTTATGCAAATATCACACGGTCCCTATGTAAAACTTTGCACCGTAAAACTAATTAATTCCACACTGTATATCCATGTTATATAAGCGAAATTTTGAGTGCTTCGTCTTCGCAGTGTCTCAGGTGGCGGGCCCCACTTCCCCACCTCTCTGGGGTGCCAGCCCACCCCGCGAAGCGTCTATTTTCGCGGGGAATAAGTAACTGTGGCGTTATGTTACATCACTATTGATTTTCTTAGTGGCTTTTAAGGCGTTGGCGTACTATGTGTAGTGTGGAGGGGAAAGGGGGACAGTGACAAGTCTGTTTGATATTAGTTGGGGTTTATTTTAGCGTGTTTTTATTGAAACAAGGCTTTGTAATAAGTTCCACGAACTCGGGAGTTAGACTTGCCGTTTTTGGGCAAGAATAACATGATTTAGAAAGGATGAAATTAACATTGTATTGCAGTAGTTTTCTGTACTATTTAGCATGTAAGAAATATGGTAGATACATATTTTAATTTATAAAGTAGCAACATTTTGTTGTTATTCTACGTTGTAAGTTGGAATATACAAATTGACTATGACAGTTATTTTTCTCAAGAATTCATCTTGAAAACTATGGATGTCTTAAATTTTTTTTTTTTGAGATTTTTTGTAAAGGTCTAGAAATTCATGCTACTGTTCACCGTCACCTTCTTAAGCCATTTCGATGCGTTCTGAACACTTTTTTATTTCGACAAAATGATTTTTGTAAATAAATGTGTTATTTTTCTACTTTCCTTTTTTTGATAGGTTCGCGCTTAACTGCCGTTTCACTTGATGATAAGTAATGACGTGTAAACGAGTACACTTGTCTAGAAGTGACCTATTCACGCTTGACTTAAAATCCTCCAAGAAACTCTCATGAAAGGAGTTCAACTCCTTAGCTGTAACCACAATTTATGTGACCCCCAAACTTAGTGTGCGTATGGGTTTTTTTTTGTAGGTGGAAAAATCATCCAATGACATCCCCCGCCCTTGGGCAGGGCGGGAGATAGTGTCAGACTTTTACTGACTAAAAACCCACTTCTGTTCCTTCGGTGCCTTTCATACCAGGGCCGAGTCTTCCCTTTGGCCCCAGTAGGCTTCGACCCTGGTGGGCGCCTACGGTTGCTGACATCTCCTTGAGGCGCGGCTGAAACACTACGCGCCGTCGACGACTTGGGCTTGATCCGGACGATTACCGGACAGCGAGCAATGGGTAGCTCGCCGTCCGCGAACCCGCGGCTCCAGTGACCGGCTGGGGCACGAGGGCCATTGTCACGCGCGTGCACGTGGGGTCTCCTCCTTATTCTTTTTATCAGAATTCTCTTTAAAAAGATCCAGCATATAAGAACATATTCAAAAACGTCTTTACCCAGTACATAAGACACACAGTCAAACTCCGAAGAAGCTTCACTTACCCATAATACAGAGAACATTATAATAATTTTAATGGAATCTTGTTAATCTCACCACGGGGTGGGTGGGGTGCCGCGGCACCCCAGCCTCCCACCCCATACCGTGCGTATAAAATTACATAAACAGAGCAGAAACTATAACATTATATCTAAGACGTTTCAATTTAATTGAAATTTTAATTAAATTAGTCTTCGCGTCTTAGAGGAGTTCAATTAATTTGGGGTTTATTTTGGCTTCGTATTTTAGTTGTTTAATGATTTATTAGAGTGTTGTAGTTTTTAGAGCAGTGGTGGCCGAGTGGTAACGGCCTCAAATTACGAGTTTTAGGTCTCGGCTTCAAACCCAGCCAGGCGCATTCAACATCATCATCATTTCAGCCGAAAGACGTCCACTGCTGGACATAGGCCTCCCCAAGTGTCGCCACAATGAACGGTTCTGTGCGTCTCGCATCCATCGTACTCCCGCAACCATTACTAAGTCATCGGTCCACCTTGTAGGAGGCCTTCTAACGCTACGTCTTCCGGTACAGCGTTCGTTCCAGGCGCTTTACTTTGTGTAATTTATTTCATCACCACTGCTCTCAAAACGGTAAAGGAAAATATCGTGAGGAAACCGGCATGTCCTAGGACCAAAAAAAATCGATCGCACTGGGACCGCGTGGTGGATTACGGCTCATTCCCTCTCCTAGAGTGGAGGCCTGAGTCCCAGCAGTGGGAACATTAAAAAGTTGATACTATGTAGTTTTAAAACGTTGTGGTTTGAATATTATAGTCATACTATCTACTGCCAGCGGCTTCACCCGTGTGATAGAAGAAAGGTATCCTAAGGAAACATATTCCTAGGATAAAAATTATCCTATGTGTCATTCCAGGACATGGAGTAGACCATGTCCTGGAATACTCATAAAAAGTATTTAGAATAAATTCCTGCACAAGTTTGTCTCAGATATTAATAGAAGCCTAAAATTAAAGATTATCCAGTTTAAATTTGGTGAGGTTATATAATCTAACTAGCGTCTGCCCGCGGTTTCGCCCGCCTGAAAGTAAGTTTTTCCATACAAACTTAGACCCCCGTTTCATCCCGTTGGGGGCTGAATTTTCAAAAATCCTTTCTTAGTGCTCGCTTACATCATAACAGGAAGCCTTGTGCAAAATTTCACGTTCCTAGGCTCAGTAGTTTCGGCTGTGCGTTGATATGTCAGTCAGTCAGTTTCTCGTTTTATATACATAGATTAGAAAAAAACTATTTTTTTTTAGGTTTAAGAATAAGTACCGAGGTTATTTATTTTTTACCCTCTTACCTCCACCCCTTTATTTTTTCTTTTATAATTTATATGGCAGAACAATGTTTGCCGAGTCAGCTAGTGAATTAAAAACTTGGTAAGTGCGAGTCGGACTTGCACACTGAGGGTTCCGTGCAAATTAACTTACCTATGAAAACAGTTCAATATCCGAATTGAGTTACGAAGATTTTTCCGAATAACAAAAAAAGTTTTTTTTTTTGTAACGTAACTAAAAATTTATAGATTTGGGTTTTTTTTCTATACTTGCGCTATGAGATTTTGTTGCATGCCAAATTTCAGGATTCTAGATCAGCGTGAAGTATTCTATGAATTTTGATTGCCTTGAGAGTGTCGAAATACACGTTTTTTGCAACATAAACGTCAGTATCTTTTTTTTTCGTTAACTCAACACAACGTAGTTTGTATTTATCACAGCTTCAAGGGACCTCAGACCTGAGTATATGGTTTTAATTTCAACTCGATACCTCCAAGCTTTCCCGAAATAAAGGGTCTTGACAGTCAGACAGACAGACAGACGGCCGGACAACAAAGTGACCCTAGAAGGGTTCCGTTTTTCCTTTTGAGTTACAGAATCCTAAAAATGAACAAACGCATTATTAAACGAACAAAAAAATGTCATTATATTATCCAATTAACTTACCAATACTTCTACATCTTAATCACGACCAAAACCCAATAAAACATCACTCAATCAAACCAGAAATAACGGTTACAATCAAATAGGTCCATAGTACCCTATTACCCATAAAAGCGCCAGACTCGAACTTATAGTCGGCTAATAAGGACCGCTGTTACGACGTATATATATGTGCGTTGTGCGTGGTAGGAATTTCATAAAGCCACTCAGTGCCGGAAGACAATGCTAGTGGTAGTGTGGTTGTCAAAGTTTTGGATCTTATGTAAGTAGGTTTTGATTGCGATCCTATAATTACTGTAATAGAATAGAATAAACACAACACACACACACACACACACACACACACACAAGTTGTACACTAAAAAAGTAACACAACTTATACATTAAATCTATGGGAACAAAGGCGGTCTTATCGCTGACAGCGATATCTACCAGACAACCTTAGGGTGGATTGTAAGAACTTAAAATAATTCAGGGCTAGTACTGCTAACAAATTAATTAATCTCTATATATAAAACACAATACATAACTATAAATATATTAATATATACATACATATTATTACACATTTTTATTAAAAAAGGGACGAAAAAAAGAAGAAAAACAAAGAATAAAGTAGGGTTGGTGGAAGAAATGAAATTACCTAGAACATATCTAGAACGCCTCCGATTCCTTTATTTTGACGACATCTGAACGCTCAGTCACGTGATCAGAACAAAGGAATAGGAGGCGTGGCCGACTCGAGGCGATCAACGAAAAGAGAATCGAAACGAAACGGTTGTAACTTGGCTAGGGGGGCACTTAGGTACTATATTATACGGAACAGAATACAAGCTAAATTATTGAATAATCCACCAAGTTTGAGAACCTCAGAGTAAGTGGAAAGATGAGGCGGCATTCGCGAGGGAACGTCCCTCCGTTCTTAATTACCTCCTACGTAAGTACACATCAGTTGTTTTGTTAGACCTCTTCAATATTTATAAGACGTTGATGGAGGAATTTCTGAGGATACAAAATATATAGATAAATGGTTTAAGAAGATAATTTAATATTTATAAAAAAATTTAGGGCACACTTTTACTTCTTACGTCATTTTTAGAGTTCAATGTAATTAGATTTAATTTTTATAAAAATATTTTAACATATTGTAATTCTATCTGACGAAGACTGGCCTGATAGTCTAGTAGTTAATGGCCCTGACTGCTATGCCGGAAGTCGTGGGTTCGATTCCCACCCAGGACAAATGTTTGTGTGATGTGCATGATCTATTGGTCCGTGTCTGGGTGTAATTTATCTATAATATGTATTTATTTAGAATTATATAAGTATGTTTATCAGTTGTCTAGTACTCATTACACAAGCTCTGCTTAGCAAGGGACTAGACGGCGTTGTGTGAAAGATGTGCAATATTATTATCTACTTAAATTAAAGATATTTTGTTGTTTTTTCTTAGAAATAAATGAAACTTATATACGTCACTATCTGCTGGTTTCGCCCTTATTAAAGTGGAAATGCTATTCCGGGACATGGGTTACACGTGTGCCAAATTTCATCTAAATCCGTTTAGCTGTTCGAGTGTGAAGAAGCAACAAACATATAAGCACACAAACTTTTAACTTTTTAGTATTAGTGTGATATTTTTCGTTAATTTAAACTAGGTGAGGGCGGTGTTTCCTAGCTGACTGCCATGAGAAGTAACACTGAAACAGCAAAACTCAGAAATCGGAGTAAAATTGTGATGATTAGAAATAAGTACCTGAACCAGTATCTATTTAAGTGAAGACATGAGAACACATTCACAAGAAGTTGATAGAATCATCACCAGAGGTCGGAATCCGTCCGACCGTCCGGTAACCGTCCAGACCGAGTCTAAGTCGTCGACAGCGCGTACTGTTCCACGCGCGCCTCAAGGATATGAAGCCTAATGGGGCCAAGGGTCTAATTCTGAAAGGAAGACTCGGCCCTGGTACGAAAGGCAACGAAGGAACAGGAGTGGGTTTTTAGTCAGTAAAAGTCTGACACTATCTTCCACTCCTAAGAGGGGGATTTTCCAACCTAAAAAAAAGGTCGGAATTAGGTAGAGTTATTTAAGTACTTATATTGATTTCATACAGCGAAAGAATACAGTGGATATAATTCAAATCCCGAGATGAATTTTAAAGAAAAAATAAATTTTGAGAGATCTTTTTCAATTAAAAATACTAATAAAAATTGAATGTTAGTTATTATCTTTGCTTTATTTGTCTTAAATCTATCTTTTTATCTTTTTTTGATGGGGAAATCATCCAATTACAGGGCAGAGCGTGAGGGCGTGTCAGACTTTTACTGACTCTTGTTGTTTGACCTTGTTGTTTACCCACTCTTGTTCCTTCTTTGACTTCGTTCCAGGGCCCCGGAGTTCACTTTCGCGCAACCCATGGCTCACGTAGGCTTCGACCCTGTTGGGCCCCTACGGTTTTCTGACATCTCCTTGAGGCGCGCGTGAAACACTACGCTGCGATTACTTGGGCTTCGTCCGGACAGTTACCGGACGGTCGGACGGCGAGGCGGGTCATTGCTCACCGTCCGCAAGCAAACGCCTACGGTGGCTGGAAATCAGGATCCTGGCGGCTGAGGCGTGAGGGCCGTTCACTCGCGCGTGCGGCCTCCTCGCACTGGGCCATGGCTTGTACCAAGGCCCGGCGCGATAGATTGCTGCCGCCGATCGCCCCCACGAGGACACGGCGGTGTTCTGTCCAGGCGGGGCAGACCTCTACCGTATGCTCCACCGTGTCCTCCAGGCGATCCACACAATGGTGACACTCGGGCGATTCTTCCACACGAATCCAGTGCAGGAACCTCCCAAACTTATCATGTCCGGTGAGGACCTGAGTCAAACGGAAGGTAAGGACGCCGTGAGGTCTTTCCAGCCACTCCTCAAAGAGGGGACTCACCACCATAATTGTGGCGTGCCCAGCACTGGGTAGCGACAGTCGCTGTCGCCATTCCACCATTGTGTGTATGTATTTAAGTATATATTTAGTATTGAACTTATTTCTTTCTGTTTGTCTTTTATCAACTTGCATCTGCCGTGTTTTGTTTCTGCACTACCCTAAGGTTGACTGGTAGAAAATGCCTAAAGCATTAAGTCTATAGTAAGTATCATTAGTGCATAAAGCTTCAATAAATAAATAAAACCGAGATCTATTATTTTCTTGCTCCATAATCCCTACTGCTAACAAATATATACGTACTCGTGTCTTTCTCCCAGGGGGTTGGCAGAAATAACAGAAGGTTATGAGCTACGATCCTTTCATTGTTACTCATTTTGCTTCATTTACATGCATATATGTCACATTATACAATATTATTTTTATTGTATGCGAAACCCGATACATATGTCTAGTATTTTATGTAAAGAATCTATGTACAAATTTCATAACTGTATCATGAAAAATCAGAAAGTAATAAGTTTGTTGTGTTACCTGGTTGCCCGCCAAAATACATGGTCACCGGGACATCCGGGCGACTGAGGGGTTGTTTTGCTCCCGCATCCAGCTATGCGCTGGCGCTTAATGCCCGCTATGACCTGCCGTGACCTGTGCTTTACTTAAAGCAGGTGGTGTCGAACTTGTGACCTGTTTTAAATATTTTTGGGAAAAAATATAACATGGTGTAAAAATGATTGGAATCGATTCAGTTACTGATTCTGAACGAACTATATTCAGGTTTCGCTTATACTAAAAATAATGTTGTATAAGTATTGCGGGATGGTTCGAAAGAGTTGACGCGGCCCTGGATAGCAAAGATCAACTGATGGAACACCTCTCTTCTCGCTCCAATAAGAGCGGAAAAAGCCATTGCCCACACTCAAAAAAGGTATGTAAATTGAAGTGTCTGCTTGTATTATAAATCTAACTTTGAATAAATTATATTCAATATCTGTAACAAAAACGCCAAATTTAACATTTTTGTCTGTTCCGGCTAATATCCGAATCAAATTTTGAAAGGACTTTCAATAACGGATAGCTGATGTTTTAAAGAGTAACTTAAGCTATTTTTTATTTTCTCACGGAAACGGGCTTCTAAACTATGAGATACGTTTTAAAAACGTTTAAATAAAATTTAACGGGACTTTTTGGGATATAGCCAGTGTCATAATGAGTAAGTTAAGGTAAGTAAGCTACTGTTTATTTTCCCGCGGGAACGAGACTTAATTCCTGGGTCCACCCAGGTATTAAGACACTAACTTAATTGTTTTACATAATTGCTCCAAAAAAGGAAAGTAATGCTTTTAACACGTTGCCGTGACGTAACGTGACGTAACGGGCTGCCATACGAGTATACTCGTAGTAACTTTTTTTTATGCCCATTGCCACCATACAAATGATTATGGTATGATTTCATAGTGATGTACCCAAAAAAAAATCTATTAAACTTTTTTTTCTGATTAAATAATGTTTTACTTCAAATGCCAAAAAATTTAACCCCGCCCTCCTTTCACTGCCACTTGTCTAGAATTCGTTAGAAATCGCATACAATCTACTACGAGAATACTCGTAGTTGGCAGTGGGGCCCAGATCTTGTACTACGAGTATACTCGTAGGTTAGCAGTCAACGTGTTAAGGGGATGCTATTCAACGTACATTTTCTCTGTTTTTCATACAACCGTTCTTACGCGATTGTGACGTTATAACACATTTTTCATTAGATATTTTTGAAACACAGTATCTTGTAGATATAATCTAGGCTTCTATTGAAATCAATTTATAAATTTGTGCAAAACTAATCCAGTAAAGACCTCTCTCAGAAAATCTGCTATTTTTACACTTTGACACTTCATAATTTACTCAAAAATTTAAAAAAGTCAAAAAGTATAACAATAGAAGCCTTGCAAATTTAATCAAGATTCTAAATGACAACGATTTCGTTTCAAAAACTTTTATGGGTTTAAAAAAACACGTATTTCCTGGAACAAGTTTTGTAAAATATTCGAGTAAATCACGGAATTACCGAATGCTAACAGAGTTTTCAGGCGATATCTTTGTTTTTTCGCTTGCCTTTTTGTAAACCATCGGGTTGGATTGCGTTACATGAAGTAAGAAGCTTATAAACCATCCTCGATGTTGACGATAGGCGAGTGAAAAAGGACCTTCTTAAGCTTCAAGCGAACAAAGTTGCGAATAACAGGGAGTGAGCAAAAAAAAAAATGATTCCAAAAACTACATTTAAATTAGGAACAGTATTTTCGCTACCCACATCAAAATTCATGTTGTCTTTCTACCTATAAGCACGGTCGAAAAATCTCCCTCTACGGTCAACATCGAAACAAAATAACAGTATTTCCGCGAACCAGACGGCCACCCTTTTCATTTGGCGGCCCCGACTGGCCATTAATTACGAATGCCCAATAGTTTGCACAACTAATTCTTATGATAAATTGGAAAAGCAGGGAAAAATTGTTTCGAATTGGTGGGGTATTTTTGGTAAATTTAATATAGGGAAGACTTTTTTCAGGTCCGAAATAAAGACGAATTGAATTAAAATGAATTTTGTTACTTAGATATTTTTTAAATAGTATTATCCGAAACAGTGATATGTATCATATGTAAAATTTGTAAAATTTGGAACAGCGGCTGAAAAGATATAAACAGAATATTTTAAACATCGGCTCACAAGATACAAACGGAACATTTGGAACATCGGCTCAAAACATACAAACGGAACATTTAAAACATCGGCTCACAAGATACAAACGGAACATTTGGAACAACAACAGCTCAAAAGATTGAGACACTGACTGTTATGAATCGTGATCTCACTGTTATGAATCGACATCTGTTTTTAGTTCAGTTCATTAAACTTTACACTACTTACGTTTTAATTTGAATCTTAAAAAGACTGCAGGTCACTTAAAGTAAAGAGTGTTTTAGTGTTCCAATTGCTCCAAATGATGCATTTAAAACTTTACTGATGTTCCAATCTTTCGGAACACTAAAATGTTTCGGAACAGTTAGTCGGTTCGGCAAAGAGTTACACACGCCTGTAAGAACTTAACACAATCAAAAAACCCCATGGGAAAAATTCTTTTTCCAAAAAAAATACAACAATAAATGATTTTATATCAAATCTAAATGAAAGATAAGTCATAAACCGGTTTTCCTTTACTTTCTTTTACAACGACAAGTTCTATATTTCGTAAAAGAAGTCTCGTTTTCAAGGAATGGGAATTCAGAACCCTTTGAAAAGATATAAAAGTATTTTTGTGGAGTGGTTCAACTAGTTTTGTATAAGTTCATTGAACAGGTCGTGGGTACGGTGCTTGGGTGATGAAAGGAGTGATCAACTATCGTATAGTAAGCTAATTGTATTGAAATTGGGTGGGATTGAAGCATGTCTTAGTTGTAATACGTGCTTACTTTTTTCAAAATTGAACTTGATTTTAATGATATTAAATGACTTTTTTCTTAAATTTAGTTTCCTGTGACTTGTTTGTTGTTTGTTCGTGTCAGACACATAAAACAACACAATTTCAAGACTTATTTATTTATTTATTGTACTATTTATGTACACATAAAAACAGAAATTACAATACAAAGTAGATAAGAGTACAAAGGTACTGCTTGGACTTATGCTTTTAAAAAATAAAAATATCCTAAGTACTACCTACATCTACCAGTGAAAGTCCTTCCGACGTCTGGCTCCCAAACTGAATCGGACTGGGGCTGCCCTCGGGCGGCTCCTGCCCAACCTTGGGGGTCCAGATGCCTCCTGCCGGAGGCACTACGCGGGAATCGTTCGGTCCATGGCCCTTTATGGCGCACCGATATGGGCGCCGGCGCTGCGGAAGCAGCCGGCGGCCCGGCTGAACGCATGCCAGAGGGGCTCATGGCCATACGGATGGTGCGAGGTTATCGGACGATTTCCCGCGAAGCGGGAAGCCTCCTTGCCTGCCAGCCACCATGGGATCTGGAAGCAACAGTCCTTGCTCTCATGCACGATCTACGCATGGAGATGCAACGCCGGGGCGAAACTCCGCTGCCGCGACAAATCGAAGCATGGCGGACGGAGCTCCGGCGGGTTCTCATGGTGAAATGGCGACAGCGACTGTCGCGACCCAGTGCTGGGCACGCCACAATTATGGCGGTGAGTCCCCTCTTTGAGGCGTGGTTGGAAAGACCTCACGGCGTCCTCACCTTCCGCATGACGCAGGTTCTCACCGAACACGGGAAGTTCGGGAAGTTCCGAGCAACGCCGTGTCCTCGTGGGGGCGATCGGCGGCGGCGAACTCTCGCGCCGGGCCTTGGTACAGGCCATGGTCCGAAGCGAGGAGGAGTGGCAGGCGGTCGCCTCCTTCTGCGAAGCAGTGATGCTAGCAAAGGAGGCGGCCGATCGCGTGAGACAACGGCAACGGTCCTCACGCCCCAACCGCCGCCGGGATTCCGATCCCGATTTCCGGCCACCGTAGGCGTGGGCTTGCGGACGGCGGGCAATGGGTGGCCCGCCGTCCGACCGTCCGGTAACCGTCCGGACCAAGCCCAAAACGTCGACGGCGCGTATTGTTCCACGCGCGCCTCAGGGAGATGTTAGCAATTGTAGGGGCCCAGCAGGGTCGAAGCCTACTGGGGCCATGGGTAGTGTGAAAACGAAACCCGGACCCTGGGACGAAGGCAACGAAGGAACAGGAGTGGGTTTTTAGTCAGTAAAAGTCTGACACTATCTCTCGCTCCGCCCAAGAGCGGGATTTGTCATAAGATGATTTTCCCACCTAAAAAAAAAAAAAAACCAGTGAAAGTCCTGTCAAAATTGGTTGAGTCATTTCGGAGATTAGCCGGAATAAACAAACAGACAGACTAACAACCAGATTTTTTATTTATTTATTAATAGTTATCGATCGTAATTTCATAAGCATTAAGTAAAAAAAATATTTTAATGTTGCAAATAGGCACTTCAGTTTTATTATGTTTGGAACACGGATGTGTAGTGGCCTGGATTAAGTCATAGTTCATTTTATCCTGTTAGTGTATTTTTTTGGGGTATTTTCTATTTTTTATGCAAGTGAAACTGCTAACAAAGAACTAGGCCCCCCTAGCCAAGTTACAACCGTTTCGTTTCGATTGTCTTTTCGTTGATCGCCTCGAGTCGGCCACGCCTCCTATTCCTTTGTTCTGACCACGTGACTGAGCGTTGAGATGAAGTCAGAATAAGTAAGTAAAAGTCTGATACTCACTCTCGCTCTCCCCATAGCGGAAGAATTTATTTAATGATTCCAAATTTAAATGTGTCTAATCAGCCTATTATGTCCCACTGCTGGGCGAATAGCTCCTTTTCCCTTTCCCACACACATCTGCCTTCTGCCATTGCAGGCCAGTCTCTCCAGTAAGAGTCATTTAGTGATTAACCTCAAAAAAAAACTGATAGGGTCGAGGCCTACTGGAGCCCTGGAACGAAGGCAAAGAAGGAACATAGGACAGACCTGTTGGTCTAGTCGTTAGTGGCCCTGACTGCTATGCCGGAGGTCGTGGGTTCGATTCCCACCCAGGACAAATGGTTGTGTGATGAGCACGATCATTTGTTCTGTGTCTGGGTGTAATTTATCTATAATATGTATGTATTTAAAAATATATAAGTACGTTTATCAGTTGTCTAGTACCCATAACACAAGCTCTGCTTAGCTTGGGACTAGACGGCGTTGTGTGATAGTTGTGGAATATTATTATTATATTATTATTATTATAGGAGTGAGTTTTAGTCAGTAACGTCTGACACTCTCTAGCGCTCCGACTTAGAGCGAAAGAAATCATTGGATGACACCACACACAAATAAAACACAGGTAAAAAAAACGGGGAATTGAACTATTCAGTTTAATTTCGTTTACAAGCCCACATCTTAAAATAGCTACCTGAACATAATTCACCCTTTAAAACAGCGCCGCGCAACTAAGGAGACCCACCCCCATATCCCTTAAACTTACAATACCTATACCTTCGAAAATTATTTACCAAACTACCCTCGGAACAAAACGGCCCGCATCACGCCTTCAGAACGAAGGAAATTATTCAAGACTGATAAGAAGTGCGGAGACGTCAGTTAGAGTAATGTTTCCGCTTTTCCCGCCCCTCCTCTTCCTTAGGGCGAGGGGAGAAAGGGCTTATCGTACAAAAGGTATCGAGTCCCAACTCCCCTCTTTATAGAATTTTCGGGCTTTCCACTTCTGCGGGGTGTTGGGGGGTGTTTCCCCCATTTTGCGACGTACATTTTCATTTCCTTCATCTTTCTCCGCTTTCGAGGTGGACAGGGATGGACTTGTGACGGTTTTTTTTTTAAATTAGACATGTCTGTTGGTCTAGTGGTCAGTGGCCCTGCCTGCTATGGGTTCGATTCCCACCCAGGTCAATTTTTTTTTGTCATGACTACGATCATTTGTTCTGTGTCTGTAATTTACCTATTATATTATGTATATATCTATAAATATATAAGTATGTTTATTAGTTATCTAGTACTCATAACACAAGTTCTGCTTAGTTTGGGACTACATAGCGTTGTGTGAAAGTTGTGGAATATATTAAATAATTATATTATTCTTTATGTAATTTATTACATTACTACTGCTGTCAAAACGGTGAAGGAACTGGCATGGCCTAGAGCTAAAAATTCGAAGACGTGTTACATCCACTAATCCGCGCTGGTCCCCGTGTTGGATTATGGCCCACCTCTCCTAGACCCCTCTGGGCCTGATCTCCTGGTCTCAGCAGTGGGAACATTACAATGCTGATTAAGCTTATACTTAGGTATACTTAAAACCAAATGTGTTGAATTTTTCTTGATATGATATTTATTACAATCTAAAAAAAACAGGCAAGTGCGAGTCGGACTCACGCACTTTCGTACAACACCTGTAAAAATAGTTCAATTCCCTAATCGCAAATTTTTTTTTTTTTTTCACAACTTCAACGGACCGCAGATCTGAGTATATGGTTTTAATTTCAACTGGATACCTCCATGCGTTCCTGAGATAAAGGGTCTTGGCAGACAGACCGACAGACGGACAACAAAGTGATGCTATAAGGGTTCCGTTTTTCCTTTTAAGGTACGGAACTCTAAAAATAACACCAGGTGGTCGTATTTCATTAGTTAAAATTATACAGAAAATGCTAGTTATGCCCATTTAAAATGCTTTCAAAGTGTGTTGGTATAAAATTATGCAAACTACTTTTTATTATGCAGGTTGCGGGTTCCACAAACTATTTCATATTCTGTGGTTTTATAAAACGGGATGGTTTTGTTTTTGATAACATGGACGTTATAAAATGATTATAAGATTACGAGGGTTGGTTCTTTTTTTAAGGGTGGAAATTTGAACACTAGAAACGCGGCATATCAATATCAATTTCGGCCATTTTATTTTTGCTACAGTAATATGGAGAGATGGTAATAACAATATTTTTATAACTTATGTACATTATATAATTTTATTATTATTTTATTGTATATATTAGTGTACTTTTGTGATTGTACGCATGATAAAACTAGTGCAGGAAGAACATAGGAATGGGTCTAATTTGGGACGCCCACATGACTTAGGATCCATCATTATCAATCGGCATATTATATTATATTATATTTATTTAATTTTGAGATTAATATTGATCAGAAAGTTCTGTTTCCTGATAGCCTAGGGATCCTTTAAGTGCCTCAAAGAGATGTCAGCAAATCGTAGGAGCCCAGCAGGGTTGAAGCCTACTGGGGCCAAGGGTTTGTTTCTGAAAGGAAAACTCGGCCCTGATAAGAAAGGCAACGAAGGTTTAATTTTTTGTGAAACAAAGATTTTTATATTTTAGGACACATTTTTGCTAGAATGACTTAAACGAAGTTTACATGATTTGATTTGTAAATTATTCATTAGCTTTTCTTTTTAAATAAAATAAGCAGACAAAAATTGTGGTGAAGAACAGGTTTTAATAAAAGCAACCCAAAAACGTATCCCCAAATCCATCCCTGCACCCAATTCCCCGTCTTACACCAGCAACCTTAGACGCCCCCCTCCCACCCCCTTTCATCCTGTTTCCACCCGCGTACTTCGTTAGTGAACTTCCATACTTTGTAATATGCAAATGTAGCTTCTAAGGGGATGCGGCAACGCCGCCGCCGTCTTAAAATGAATTCATTACGCAGGTGACTGTGGAGGTATTGATTTTAATAGGGTAATTAGCTAGCCGGTTTTGCAGTACCCAAATGGGTACAGCTTTCAATCGTGATAAGAAAAAACCGCGAAACTCAAGTTGAACCCTTTGTCTTCGAGAAGAAAAGAAAAATCACGAGTAAGTATGTTTTTTTTTTCGTCTTGAAATGAGTTCATTACGCAGGTGACTGTGGAGACCATATTGATTTTAATAGGGTAATTAGCTAGCAGGTTTTGCTGTACCTAAATGGGTACAGAAAATTTCGATTGTGATAAAGGAAAACCGCGAGACTTTTAGAAACGTAAGTTGAACCTTTTGTTATTTTCGCGAGGTTTTTGGTATGTATGTCTAAGTATGTCACTGAATAATTGTAAATAACGTTTTTTTTTCGTCTTAAAATGAATTCATTATGCAAGTGACTGTGGAGGTATTGATTTTAATAGGGTAATTAGTTAGCAGGTTTCACTGTACCTAAATGGGTACAGAAAATTTCGATTGTGATAAAGAAAATCCCCGAGATTTTTTGAAAGGCAAGTTGAGGCCATTGTTTTTTTTTTGTAAGAAAAAAAGAAAAATCGCTAGAGGTAAGGTGGGTGGGACTGTAGGCTGACGCCAAACGATTTGGGGCTAGGGAGATGTAGATAAATTTGAAAAAACGTGAGATGTTTGGGAAGGCAAGATAGACCCAAAGTTTCTTTTTTCTTTCTTAATTCTTAAATTATTCCAGTAATTCATTTTCGTGTTTTCGTTATTAAGTTTTAATAGGATAATATTAATATTATAAAGAGGTAAAGTTATTTTTATGTTTGTAGAAGGTAATCTCTGAAAGTACTGGTCCGATTGCGAAAAATTTTTCACCGATAGAAAGCTGCTTTATTCTTGAGTGGCATAGGCTATATATTATGTACGCGGGCGAAGCTGAGGGCAAAAGCTAGTAGGGTAATATAACATTTAGCTTTATTTTGAGACGACTTAAATTGATACAGAAAAAGTCGCAAGGGTTAGGTGGATTTTTGGTGTGTATCTATATACCACTGAATAATACTAACATCTTAAGATTGCAATAATCCTTTTGAGAAAATAAACTCTAGATACATTATGATTAGGTAACTTTTACTTCGTGTCTACAATAAATCCCATCCAATACTTACAATTTATCTGAGTAAGTTTATCTAGGATGTTATTGTTTGACATAAATGAGCATGGCAGTTTTGAGATTGTCATGCTCACTCAAATTTTAATGTCTCACTGATGGTGGCGCGTGTGTTGGATCATTCGGTTTCCTTCAAAATTATTGAGCTGAGTGGTGCTAATATTCGCGTCATATCCGTGAACAGGCGCTGTCAGTTGCTATTCTAATATCTTTATTTAGTTTTTATTTTTACTTTATTTACATTGTTCTTACATGATAGCGAAAAGAAACATGTAACAGAGATATTTGTAATTACAAAACATGATTGAAAAGAGCGTCCATGGAGTTTCTTGCACATTCTTCTCCACAGAGATCTACGCTTTGGAATGTGCAATTAGCAACATTTTTTCTGACTGACTGACTTCTTGACATTTCAAAAGTGCCTGTAAATGTTTCGATTGATATAAAATGCTTTGAATCTTGAATATTGAATCTTTGAATTGCCTCGGAAATCGCGTAAAAGCCGTAGGCCTCGGTTGTCATTCGTAGATCTCTAAAAGTCGTTACGACGACGTCAGTCAACTCTGTATAACTCTGTCTATTCAATGAGTATCGTGTTCCCTTCCCGGAATTGTTTTATTTTTTGAGACAGTTACTCCATGTAAAACATGGGTATTTAGAATAGAATAGAATAAAACTTTATTGTACACCAAAATAATAACAAAAACTTATAAACTAACTTAATCTATGGGTACAATGTCGGTCTTATCGCTAACAGCGATATCTACCAGACAACCTTAGGATGGACTGTAAGAACTTGACATTAAAAAGGGGGTAGATTACTTTATTTAGCCGGCTAAACTGGAAGCTGGTTACGCTGGAAGCTAACCCCAAGGTCGCCTTAAAGTTTAACTGGATGCTGGCTATGGCTAGCTGCTGGGAAAAGGTTAAGGAGATGATAACCCTTGCGACTTTGTCTGAATCCATTTTTAAGTCGTTACCAAATAAAGTTAAATATTATATTACCCTACTAGCTTTTGCCCGCAGCTTTTCCTGCACACATAAAATATAGCATATGTCACTCAGGAATAAAGCATCTTTCTATCAGTGAAAAAATTTTCGCAATCGGACCAGTATTTTCTGAGATTACCTCCTACAAACAAAAAAACGAAAAAACATAAAAATAAACTTTACCTCTTTATAATATTATTTTACCCAATTAAAATTTACATCTGACTTACAGTCACCATAAAGCCTAATAACGGACACACGACTAAATTGTATTTTTTTTAAGGTGGGAAACCATCCAATGACATTTCTCACTCTTGGGTGGGGCTTTCACTGGCTAAATCCACCTGTGTTGCTGATGGGCACGCCTTAATTATGGCGATAAGTCCCCTCTTTGAGGAGTGGCTGGAAAGACCTCACGGCGTCCTTACTTACCGCATGACGCAGGTCCTCACCGGACATGGTAAGTTTGGGAGGTTCCTGTACCGGATCCGTGCAGAAGAGACGCCCGGGTGCCACCATTGTGTGGACCGCCCGGAGGACACGGTGGAGCACACGGTAGAGGTGTGCCCCGCTTGGGCAGAGCACCGTCGTGTCCTCGTGAGGGCGATCGGCGGCAGCGATATCTCGCGCCGGGCCTTGGTACAGGCCATGGTCCGGAGCGAGGAGGAGTGGCAGGCGGTCGCCTCCTTCTGCGAAGCAGTAATGCTAGCAAAGGAGGCGGCCGATCGCGTGTGGCAACGGCAACGGTCCTTACGCCCCAACCGCCGCCGGGATTCCGATCCCGATTTCCGGCCACCGTAGGCGCGGGCTTGCGGACGGCGAGCAATGGGTGGCTCGCCGTCCGATCGTCCGGTAACCGTCCGGACCGAGCCCAAGTCGTCGACGGCGCGTAGTGTTCCACGCGCGCCTCAAGGAGATGTCAGCAACCGTAGGGGCCCAACAGGGTCGAAGCCTACTGGGGCCATGGGTGATGCGAAAGAGATCCCCGGGGCCCTGGAAAACAAATGGCAAAGAAGGAACAGGAGTGGGTTTTTAGTCAGTAAAAGTCTGACACTATCTCGCGCTCCGCCCAAGAGCGGGGGATGTCATGAGATGATTTGCCCACCCGAAAAAAAAAAAAAAAAAAAAACCTGTGTTGCTGAAGTTACCTTTTGCGTTCTGAGTTCACGGTGACTCTTTTGAACATTCCCACAGCAATAAAAATGGAAAAAATATTGCGATATATAATATCCTTCTCATATACTTGCACATAGTTTCTATAATATATTTCCTATCACGTTATTCCGCCCACGCCGCCCGACGCCCGCCCGCCGTCGGCACGTGGAAAGTACCGCCTCTGTACGTTACCCAGCCTTTCAGGAATGCACTTTACAGGTTTTACAGGTAGCGCACGTTGAAAAATAAGGGGGAATTGTGGCTTATGAGGGGGGATAGTATGTTTCGCATTATAATAACGATATGTTGATTAGCTTAGCAAGGATAGGAGAAAGCATAAAAAAATGGTTTATAAATGGTGTCTTAGAAAAAACTATTTTGTAGATTCATAAAAAATAACAAATATCTTTATATACATAATTCTTCTGCACATGTGTTTGATACTGTGATATTGAAAGGAGATCGAATGTGTTAAGTTTTTTATAGCTAACGAACTGGCTTGTAAAATATACTTTTAAAGATTTTCCTATTCTAGAATAGGTTTAAAAATTGAGTAGAACAAAGAAATGTCTAGTTTTTTGAGTTCGGACACAACCATTGTAGCGGAATGAGCTGATGTCGAATCCTGAAGAACAATATAAGTAAAAAGTAGCCTCCTAAGAGTTTTATTCAAGTAAAATATGCGACAATATTTAACTCCTCCTAAGCGTCTTCTTAATTGATGATTATTTTCTTAACAGTTCTTCAATAAAAACAAATATTTGTAGATGCATAAAAAATAATATATACAATTCTTCTGTACATGTGTTTGTCACCTATCTTTTCCCAAACTATTTGCCCAATTTGGATGAAAATTTGTATGTATATTTGAGTGGGTCCCTAGACAGTTTGAAAACAAAATTGGACCCGGTAGATGACGCTACAATCGGGTTCTCATTTTTTTTTTCTTACGTAAACTTGCTTTTTGCTTCTGGATAGGACGACGTCTATCGGGACCGCTAGTATTTATATTGTTATTATTATTTGGTAAGACACACTAGGAGCTATTTAGCTGATGCGTGTGTTTCATATAGTTTGGAGATGTTTAGTTTGTCCAACCGATTTTTGAAGCAGTTCAATGTGCTAGCTTTCACAACACTTTCCGGGAGCCTGTTCCATGCCGTTACAACTCGGTTAGGTAGAATTTATATATATATGCGTTTAATTATAAAATCAGAAAATGAAGGCATGGGACAATTACTTTTTGAAAATAACATTATTTAAATATCGTCCTTCGCAGCTCTGGCACTCTGCAAATCGGTCTCTAACATTTCTGAAAACGCGCCTTGGAAGTTGAGTAGCAATGTTGATTTCTTGTCTAATATTTTCCTTCAATTCAGATATGGTAGAAGGAATACTGTTGTACACTCTGCTCTTCAGATAACCCCAAAAATCCGGAGTCGTAAGGTCTAGGCTGCGTGTTATTATGAAACCCTTTTTTTCTATTTGCAATTGATTATTAATAATTCCTTATTCTGTATTTTATTCATTTTTATTGCCTTATATTTATTTTTATCTGTACCTTTTTATTAATTATTGCATGACTGTAGAACAAATAATTTAAAATATAATTATTATTAATTTACCGAACTCTGTAAGTACTGTGCACATCTTTAAGTGAAGAATTCGCTAGGTTAATTGTATATTAATAATACTTTTATTTTGTAATTGTATCGGTTAACTATTCATTGGAGTGCCGTAATAAATAAATAAATAAAAGAATACTGTAACAATAAAATCAGAGTACAAATATATTCGTCTCTCTCGCAAAACTGTCGCTTTCTGTGGTAATCATATGGACATGATGAACTTTGACGTCAGAGTCCATGTGGGACTTCTCTTTCAATTTATCAGCTTTGAAGCTTTATACCTAACTTCTTCGTTGATGAAGGTGTTTTTTTTTTTAACTCTTTCATATTGTAATAAATTTGTCACAGGCAATATGTATTTAATTATTTTGTATTTCTTGACAATCGATATAAATTTCATTGCTTAGAAACTCGTCGAAGTATTATTACAGTCTTAATATTTTTAGCCGTGAAAATCTGCAATTCATCAAATCAAGTAAAACATACTGGCAGATTGGTTGAATAAAAACTAGCTAATTCTGGAGAGATATTCCTCTACATTCAGTCAGTTAAAATTTGTATTTAAATAAGAACAAGACGGATGGATGGTCGATGGGGCCGAAAGGTTCTAGAGTGGCGACCGCGCACCGGAAAACGCAGCGTTGGAAAGCCTCCCACAAGGTTGACCGACGACCTGGTGAGAGTCGCGGGAATGCGGTGGATGCGAGACGCACTGGATCGGTCATTGTGGAGACGCTTGGGGGAGGCCTATGTCCAACAGTGGACGTCTTTCGGCTGAAATGATGATGATGAAGATCAAGCATTTTATTATTGAGATAGAAAATCATCAAATGACGAATAGAAGATGAAACTATACGAAATAATGAAACGAGTATTATAACTCGCTTGTGTCCTTCAGTTGCCTTTTGCGTTCCACGATAACATTTTCAAAAATATTTACAGTAGTGAATCGTACCGAAATATTTTCAAAAGTTGAATTAGTTATTATACTTTCTAACCGGCTAATGTTAGGCACGATCACTATCGTAATTATATCTCACTAGCTTCTACCAGCGGCTTCGCACGTGTAAAAGTAGGCTTCTACATAAAATCTTTGGACCCCCGTTTCATGCCTTTAAAAAGTGAATTATGGAAAATGCTCTCTTAGTGCTCGCCTACGTCATAAAAGGAAGCCTTGTGCAAAATTTCACGCTCCTAGTCCCGGTAGTTACGGCTGTGCGTTGATATGTCAGTCAGTCAGTTTCTCCTTTTATGTATATAGATTAATTATACTCATTGGCAAACCTTCCAATACACAAGTAGGTACCTATATAACATCGTTACCGAACGCAGATCTTTACAAGCCCTATAGACCAATACACACTACATATTTGTAACAAGCAGATGAGAAGTGGTGTCAAGGTCAAAGTCCCACTGCTGGGCAACCCGCAAATAAACAAGATGGTTCTTGCTCACTGCAATTAAATGGCCCTCACGATACGCATGGCGTTACTACGGGAAATCGAATAGGGAAAGATGTTTTTTTTTTTGTAAATTATTCATATTTAACACACACTGATTCTAAATTATTTCATTTAAATGTACCGTAACATTGATAAATATAGACCAAATTCTATTTACTTTACACATTGCCGGAGGACCAGTAGGTACTTTATATAATGCCTAGAAATTTTATACATTACCGACGGACAATAATATTCATAATCTATATGTATATAAGGAGAAATTGATTGACTGACATATCAACGCACAGCTGACACTACAGGGACTAGAAGCGTGAAATTTTGCACAAGGTTTCCTTTTATGACGTAGGCGAGCACTAAGAAAGGATTTTCCAAAATTCACACCCTAAAGGGATGAAACGGGGGTACAACGTTTGTATGGAGAAACCTATATTCACGCGGGCGAAGCCGCTGGCAGAAGCTAGTATTTCATACATTGCCTGGACGCCCCAGGTATTTAAAACTTTGCCTAGGTATTGTATAGAATACTTCAATTATACAGATTGCCGATAATATAAATACAGATAAGGAAAAACCTGATCTAAATTTACACTCTCAATTCTAAATCCTGACCTATTCTACAATATTCTCGTAACATTTGGGCCAGCAAGCTAGTAGGGGTAACGGCCTTACTGACCGCGGCTATTCCTGTCCGCTGGCGAGATTTGATTGACGTGCTCGCAAGTACTTGCCGACAACATCAACTTGTACAATTATTTGGGTTGTTAACATGCGGTTCGGCTGTTTGTATCATTTTTGATGTTGTTTTTTTTTATGTTTGAAGAAATAATAATAGTAAATTCATTTATGAAATTGAAATTATAATTTTAGATTTAAAGATTAGATTATTATTACAAACCACAAAATTACAATACACACGTTTCAAAAGTCATAATAAATTACAATTAGTCGATTCCCAAACTTATAAAAATTAAATTAAAATACACAAAATTATTTAAATATGCAACATAACATAAAATAATGGGAGTTCTTTTAATTTTTTTTTGAGGTGGGATATTTATCATCACATTGTTTTTTACCTGGTTTATCATCAGAAGTTTTTATTAGGTATTTTTTTTTTAATAAGGAAATCATCCAATGATTTCTCCCGCTGAAGCTGAAGGATGTCCGGCTATTTCTGACTAAAAACCACCTGTGTTTCTTCAGTTGCCTTTTGTGTTCCATGCCTTTCAGAAATTCCCCGTGGCCCTAACAGTAACGGGGCCTTGCTGTGCCCCTACGATTTTGCTTAGGTATATACTACGCGCGGCGCCGGCCCATGATTCGGCTTCGGTCCTTACCAGACGGCCGGACGGCAAGCGACCCATTGCTCGTCATCCGCAAGTCTGCGAAGGAATGCAGGTGGTGTTATAAGTCAGACAATAAAAGTCTGACATTCACTCTTGCTCCACAGAGAGCGGGAAGTTATTTGGTGATTCCCCAACGAAAAAAAGGAGAAGTACATAATGTTCTTTTTATTCCAAGAGTACTTTAGTGCTAGATGGTAATCAGGGTGTGATGATGGATCTGGAAGATGGCGATGGGAACTTGGTAATAAGCGCAATAAGATAACCCTATCGTGTTTGAACTTTTTGGAATGGTCTTGATAAGTATTAATTATATAGATACAGATCGCGGTATAGCAGCTTGCTATGAAAAAAATGATTTTCATTGAAAACTTGTTTTGAAATCTCTTTGAGGCGTGCGTTAATGTGCGCATGGAACACAAAACTCTTCATCAAATCAATCTGTAAGCTGAAATACTAATACAGACGTTTGATTACCAAGTCTAGCCAGCATTTCAGCCACAAACAGCTTAGGGCCTGTGCACACCACGTTTTTTAAACGCGCCGTTGGCGCGCGTTTTAGAAACATGCGTCGACGGAGCGCTTCTATCCTATTAAAGGTCTACAGCCCTGCGTTCAATAACCAGAGTAGCTTCGAGATGCAACTCAGAGTCGTTCTTTTATAACTCGAGTAGCTACCCTAGAGTTAACCCAACTAACTCTAACTCCGAGCAGGGTAGGTTGACAGTTGCTTGGCATTGACAGTTGAACTCTACGTTTACGTTCAAAAATGCGAGCTTAGAGTATCTACCCGATGACGTCATTAGAGTTAATTCTAATCTCATTTTTGAACGCAGGGCAGGCTGCGTCTCACTCGCGTGCGTATCGCTTCTGTATCGCTACAAATGCGCGTCTACGGCGCGTTTAATAAGCGTGGTGTGCAAAAACCCTTAAATGCACCTACCTATATAATCCGTACAGACCATCTACCTGTTAATGCTGCCAATATTATCTCAATGGGCACTGAGTGACCTTGACACATCCGGGCATCGATCCGGGCATGCATCGATTGTATAACCGGTTTGCCTGGTAATTGAGCTTAGTGACCGAGTGGCTCCTTATCCGTATTCTAATTGGAGATTGATTTTAGGTAGTTAGTTATAGATGGATGTTATTAGGCTGTGAGAATATGGCTTGATAAGCTATTTAAAATTGTTGCAGGAATAAAGTTGGAGACGGTGTATTTTATTTAGAATCACACAAAATTATAAAAGTTAAAGTTTGTACCTATATGTAAAGTTATTCTTTCTCGCTCAAATAGCTGAACAGATTTAGATGAAATTTGGCGCACGTATAAACCATATTCTGAAACAGTAGACAGGATTCTTCTTACCCCGGGATATCCTCGGTTCTATTCAGTTTCCTCAGGCAAAGGTCCTAAGTTCTATGTGAAATAAATGATTTTTACTTAATAAATTTTTTTTACTAACGGCTCGATATGCTCCTACAACCCAGGTATTCAATCTGCTGAACGCCCTTGCTCAGGAACCTAAATTCTACATATTTTTATAGCAGTAAAGAAATGATAAATGTTTTTATCATTTTTTTTAGTTCATAGATTGTTAGTTTGTTAGCTTGCTATACTCTTTGGAGCATACTGTAAGTATAGCAAGCAATTAAGAAATAAATAATAAAACGTCAGAAGCTAGTGCACGGTTCCAATTGGTCTTTTCCTATGAAGAAGAACTGTCAAGAAAATCCATGATAAAAAAACAGAGAAGATAGGTTTCATCTACACCATAACCATTTAACCTAGAACACTGCTCATCCCCTACATCTAGTAAGTGTTACAGTCCACGCAACAATTGTTTACTATTCACAAGTGCCCTCGTGTAATAATAGACGTCCGGCTGGGACCTTGACCTCGTGTTAGACCTCTGTACGTACCTAAGGACTGTCCGACTTGACATATATACCTACTATATTATCTGCCCTCCTAGTACCTAATTGTTAAGTAAATGCTAATAGTTACAACAAATTTACTGTTTTCAGATTTATTCCTATATCTGTGCTATAAGACCTTGATTTATGCCAAATTTCAGGATTTTGGGTCAACGGGAAGTACCTTATGAATTTTGATTCCCTTAAGAGTGTCGATATACACGTTATTGCGACATAAATGGCCGTATCTTTTTTTTAAGTTAATACAGAAGGGAGAATTCCGTTTTTTCACAGCTTCAAGGGACCGTAGACCTGAATATAATTATGGTTTTAATTTCAACTCGATACCTCCACGCGTTCTCGAGATAAAGGGTCTTGACAGACAGACAGACAGACGGACAACAAAGTGATCCTGTAAGGGTTTAACCGACTTAAAAAAAAGGAGGTTTCTCAATTCGGTTGTATTCTTTTTTGTTAATTTTTATTATGTTTGTTACCTCAGAACTCTCGTTTATAGACCGATTTGCAAACTTTTTTTTCCCCTAAAAGGATATGCTTCCAAATTGGTTTCATCTTTTTCAAAATTCAGTGTTGATTATGGAATCCATGAGGAATCGAGGGAACTCCTCAAATATTATAGGCAATCACATGGTGATTTTGTTGTTTTCATTGAGAACTAAAGCATTTACAGTCAAAAAGTAACATTTGATGAAGGAACTGGTGAAGAAGATCAGAAATGGCCAACGGAACTTCACAATCACATAGATATCACAATGAAGATAGTTAAGCAACTATGACTATACAAATAAATAAAGGATTCTGAATAGTATTGTTGAAAGTGTTATCATCGAAGTGATCTGATGATGATGATGAAGCCGGAAGGTAGGCACAGGAACTCGTAATTAATCAATGTATCCTAGCCGTGTTTGGCCTTATTAGAATTGTCATGAGATGCACTTTGGCTATAAGGTACTATCGAACTGATATGATGATGGAGCCGGAAGGTGGACTAGTGGTCGGTGGTAGTGGCTAGACGCGGGAACTTCTTAATAAAACAATGTATCCTAGCAGTATTTGGGTTAGTTGGAATTGTCATGTGAAATATTATAGGTACTCTGGTTATGTGTATCAAAACTAAAAAGTGTGTTAAAAAAAACTTTTTACAAAAAAAAAAAAGACGAACGTTCAAAATAACCTTAATTTCGGAAGTCGGTGTCAAATAACAAAAAAAAAAACATAATTTTCCGAAATTAGAGCTATTTTGAACGTTTGTGTTTTTTTGTAGTGAAGTCGGTTATTTTTTTTTTTGTAAAAAGCATTTTCCTGATGAGGTACGGAACCCTAGAAATAATAAAAACCTTAACTAAAACACGTCACAGTGTAGTGGCAATGCAATCATACCTATATATAATCATATAATCATAGTGTCCAAGCTAGGATTTGAAATAGGACCATACGCAGTTAGCATCGTATTTGAAAGTCATCAATGGATTATCAGAGGCCGAATGGTCAGTAGGTACCACAAGTCCAGTGGGACTTTGACCCTTGACAATTAACTCCGTATGTCCTAAGGCTGTGGACATATGAGTAAAGTTAGCGGGTATAGTAGCGGATATTTATTTATTTATTTAAACTTCATGTACAGTAGTGGTTCATAGGCGGACTAAATACCACAAGGCATTCTCTACCAGTCAACCATTGGGTTAAAAAAGACAACACTGTGGTAGGTGTACACAATAAATAAATAACAGATATTTGAAATAGAATGTTAAATTAAGTGGCTTATAATAATAAAATACGTATATATTATAAACTAATAAATACTATGATAAATATGAAATCATTGCAATTAAAATATAACAATTATGACGATGACAGAACTAAGGTTGAGAGGACTTCAAGTAGTAGTTCCGAATTTTACGCTTGAAGGAAAATTTACTTTCAGCTTTTTTGATGTCAAGGGGTAGCACATTCCAGAGTGAGTTTTATGGTAACCCAGTATGGTGAGAAGGCATATGAAGAAGCATGTTTTTGGATGCTGATGATGATTTACTATTTTAAGTTAACTGTGACGTATAACTGCTTGGTTATATAACTAGCAATCTACGCATAAATTGACTTTTTTTTAAGTTATTTATCAATGTTATTGAATTTTTTATCCATTGTTTTTGGTCTGTGTTTCTACCTAGAATGTCAGTGCTGCGTTTTTTTTATAACGCAGCAAATGCTGAGATAGAAGTCTTTTTGCCGTCGGCGAGGTCTTATGTTGTTTTTTATTTTTCTGTTAAGTATTGTTTAATTAATAGTAAATAATTTATTTTATTTTCTGGATTGTCCTGTGTGAGGCAATAATAAATAGTTTTTTTTTATTCATTTCATTGCGTTTATTTTATACATATTGTTTCGGTATACGGTTACACTTGAAGCCGAATTAAATGTAGTAGAAAAGAAACATACGTATATATAACACACACACACACATACACGCATAGGTATTATTGTCGTTTATGACTGTTTTCTTTTTGTTTAGTTTTCTTTATTAGCTGTAAGCATGGGTTACTATTATGGGTTAGAATTAGACTCCCAAAAATGTTATTTTCTTTAAATTGCTACATAATTATTCGAATTGCAGGTTGTCTGATATGTAGGTATTAACTTCTACCACTTTTTTATCCACGTAAAGTAGATATACTCCCGGGATGAAAGTAGGCCTTCTTTGTTCTATTCCTAGATATGGTTTGTCCATGCGCAAAATTTCATAAAAATCATTTCAGCCATTTGAGCGTTAAGAAGCAATAAACATACACACGCACATAATTACAAACTGTCGTCTTGATAATATAAGAGCTAGCGCGCACTGGTGACTTTTGTCGCCGTGACTTTTGGTTTACTGTCACCGTGCTTATGAACTCAACATGTAATGCGCGCACTTGAACAAACAAATTATTGTCACCCTGACAATAATAGCTCTGAGTGTTATTTACATATTATATAAATAACTTAAAGCTTAAAGAGCTTTAAGAGATTTTTAAGAAAGGGTTAGATATTTTTAAAGTTAAAGTTTAACGATATTTCAATCTTCGTTTGGCCTATTTTCTTTAGACTTAGTACTATCATAGAAATCTTACATCAATAATATGGCCAAACGAGGATCGAGATATCATTAAATGTTGTCTAAATGATTTGGCCAGTTTTAGTTGGCTATAGCCAACTAAAACTGAACGAAAGTTAACATTCATTCATTAACGTTCATTATATGTCATGAAGTGATCAATTTCTATGATCTGGCCACGGCATATACATATTTATGAATATCTTGAACAAAAGGGAAGCGCTGTGCCGTCGGCATCAGCTGAGACTCAAATAGTCTTAAAAATATCTAGTAATATGTATATAAAATCGTAGTTTTCCATTGGTAACTAAGCATAACATCTACTAACCCAGGAATTAAATAGGACTTACAAAGAATGTCTGAAACTTTAATTATTATTTTTACGATATCAAATGAAGTAAAAGCATTTATTTCAAACTAGTTTCTGCCAGCGGGTTCACCTGCGTGAAAGTGTCACTTAATGATAAAGCTGCATTCTACTGGTGAAAAGAATTATTCAAATGAATCCAGTAGTTTTTGTGTTTATTCATTATAAACAATAATCTAAAAACGAATAAAAAATCAGAGAGTAATGTCTCACATACCTCCTTTGGAAAGGGAGGATCCTCCGACCAGACGGGTGGTTATGTCCGGTGGGCAACTACCCAATAGATGAATTCGGGCTGTTCTATAATCAAATGTTCAAATGTATGTTCAAATCTTGCGCGATGCAGGATTAGTTCTTATGTGACACCATAGATGTAGCTACAAATACAAATCTTTTATCTTTTTAATACTAATATAGATAAATTATTTACAGGCACTTTTGAATTTTCAAAAAGTTGGTCAGTTAGAAAAATGAAGCTACACGTTTCAAAGCGTATTTCTCTACAGAGAAGAATTTGCAAGAAATTCTACGGTCATTCTTTAAAAACTCCTGGTTCTACATTTCTTGTTAATAAATAAAAAAAAAACTAAAATATAAATTGAGCAATAAACAGGTAAAAAAACACGAGAACCTATAGGATTTGCCATGTAAGATAGGTACTATGGGGTTCGTAACCCATCCAAAACCAATTTCATAAATTAATATTGAAAAATCAATATTTTTTTTAAGGAGTACCAAACCATGGTATTTCTTGCTGTTTTTTCCTTAGGAAACAATCAATTTGAACCGTGCACTAGCTTCTGACTTTTTTAAGTGTCCATGTACGCTTATGTGAAATAAAAACATCTATATTTTTTTTTATGATTTCTTTTATAAAATTATGTCTTTGACAGATAAAATCACAGCAACACCACCAATAATCCGGTGTTATATATAATGTCACAGTTACCCGTAATAGTACATTAGTGACGTAAATAGTCCTTAGTGTCCAGTCGAACGGTGTCCGTGAACTTAGCGAGACGCACGTCCTGTCCGGCTGATGGATTTATTGTGTAAACATTGTGATTTTCTTGCAATTTTGATGCATCTGCTATTTTATAAGCAACTGTTGCTTAATTCATAAAACTTCTGTTATCTATTTATAAATATAAAAGCAGAAACTGACTGACTGACATATCAACACACAGCCGAAACTACTGGGCCTAGGAGCGTGAAATTTTGCATAAGGTTTCCTGTTATGACGTAGGTGAGCACTAAGAGAGGATTTCCCAAAATTCACCTACTAAGAAGATGTCCAAACTTTGTATGGAGAAACCTATTTTCACGCGGGCGAAGCCGCTGGCTGAAGCTAGTCTACATATATATGTATATAAGGAGAAACTGACTGACTGACATATCAACGCACAGCCGAAACTACTGGGCCTAGGAGCGCGAAATTTTTCACCTCCTAAGGGGATGAAACGGCGGTCCAAAATTTGTATGAAGAAATCTAATTTCACGCGGTTGGAGAAGCTGGCAGGAGTTAGTTTATCTATTATATAAAAATCTCGTATCATAATGTTTGTAACTGAACTCATCCGATACCTACGGCTTGACCGATTTTTTTTTTTGTTTATTTACACTACAATTGCTATAGAATGTTGCGGGTGACAACTGTCAGATGCATACAATATAGCAAACTATCCTTTTCTCTTCTTCATCTTAAAGATGCATTTTTTTGTCCTGCTCCCATCCTACCCAATTTATTTTCGGGTGGGAAAATCATCTAATGACATCCCCCGCTCTTGAGCAGAGCGGGAGATAGTGTCAGACTTTTACTGACAAAAATCCACTCCTGCTCCTTCTTTGTCATTTTTCCAGGGCCCTGTGGATCTCTTTCGCATTACCCATGGCCCCGGCATCCTACCCATGCTGTGCAAAAAAAAAATCTTAGAGTAGATTTGAGAATAGATCGTAGCCTACTCTTTACTCTCCCAAACGCACCCCCTATATATCGGCGTACGTGGCCTACGTGTGCTCAATGTAGACCGACGCACACCTGATTTGTACGTAGAACGACGTCGCGTGGCGATGCGTGGCGTGGATGTAGCTCTACAAGTCTAGTTTCCATATAAAATGTATGGAGACCGACGCGCCCAGATCGGCGTGTGTGGCACACGGGTGCGCAGTGTAGTTCTAGCTTTAATTTCTTTGTTTTTAAATGATATAAGCTAGTGCTTGACTTTGATCGCAACCTGATGGTAAATAGTGATGCAATCGGAATGGAATTCCTTGCCGGAATCTGTGTTTCCTGATGTGAATAGGTTACTTCTAGGTAAGCGCGCTCAATCGTCGACTGCATCGTCGCTTTCCATCAGGTAAGATAGCGGTCAAGCGCGAATCAATCAACAATAAAAAAAAAATCGTTAATGATGAAGCGCACTACTTAAAAAACATTTTCTAACAACAAAAATAGATATTTCTAAACTAATTACGCCAATGGCAATAAGCTTGTCAAAAATATAAAAAATTGGACCAAAACTATGCAAGATTTGGCCTTGATCTCATCTTATAACAATACATAACCTACAATAATGCAACGATTGCAGAACTAACATAATCAACAACAAACTTCAGACGTGGTCAATTGTCCGGTCAATGACCCTGACCTAACATCGGTGCCGGACCTAAAGGATGGATGGTTGGGAATATAACAGTACACAAGTGTGATGTAAGGCTTAAAGTTACAAGTTCAATATCAGTTACCAAATACTGACTAGGTTTGAGCCTACTGGGGCCACGGGTAGTGTGAAAGTGAACCCCGGGATCCTGGGACAAAGGCAAAGAAGGAACAGGAGTGGGTTTTTAGTCAGTAAAAGTCTGACACTATTTCCTGCTAATCCCAAAAGCGGGATTAGTCATTAGATGATTTTCCCACCTAAAAAAAGGATTGTCCATCAAAACTTATTACGAAATGCTAGGTCGTGACGAATGACTACAGGATTGTTTGTTAAAGTTACTTTGGCTCTGAAACGCAAAAGAACAAAAAACAAAGAACTAAGGTGGAATGATTTTGTCTTTAAAGCTAGAGTGAATTCTAATAAACTAGTGCTCCTCACTATCAACGATTGCATCACTGCTTACCATCAGGTGGGATCGCAGTCAAGCACTAGTTTGTATTATTTAAACAAAAACCGGATAGGTGCGAGTCGGACTTACGCACTGAGGGTTCCGTACAAACTTACCTATGAAAACAGTTCAATTTCCGAATCGAATCTCACAGATATTTACAAATCGCATAAAAGTTTTTTTTTTGTGACGTAACTACAAATTTAGAGTTTTCAGGATTCAAGGACAACGGAAAGTCCCCTATGAATTTAGATTCCCTTGAGAGTGTTAAAATAAACGTTTTTTGCAACATAAACGGCCTTACAAGTTTGATTTTTTCACAGCTTCAAAGGACCGTAACCCTGAGTATCTGGTTTTAATTTCAACTCGATACCTCCACGCGTTCCCGAGATAAGGGTCTTAACAAACAGACAGACAGTCAAACGGACGGATAACAAAGTGATCCTATAGGGTTCCATTTTATTCCTTTTGAGGTGCAAACCCTAAATAAGGTGGGTTTTAGTTGGTAATTAAGCCGGACAGTCCTTCTCATTCATAGCAATTGCTAGACAACCAATTGCTCCAGCAATTTACCCGCTACACCTACCTGAATTGACATTAGTTGTCTATTGGTCAATATTATAACACTACCACTAATGGTTTGTCACCTACGGATGGTTAGTATTTGTGTCAGGGCCAATATATTGATTGTTTTTTAGTTATCTTGATTGCTATGTGATTGTAGGGTATAGGGAAGGAGATAGTCTAGTGAGTTTGTTATTAGGACGTACCGTACCATCTTCGTCTTGAGTATTGGCGCCGAGTTGCTAGCTTGTCGGTTTTCTATCACAATTTAATTCCACCAATCATCGGAACACTACACAAACGGTGTTGCGCCATCGATACATCATGGACAGTCCACCCATAAGTACAAAACGCATTTGGAACACATTTATTGTGCGTACAGCTAAGGAGTGGAATCCCCTGCTGTAGTCTGTCTACTGATAGCTACAAGTTACGCGGTGAAATGCTCCTTAGCCAAGTTACAACCGTTTCGATTTTCTTTTCGTCTGCACATCTCCGATTCCTTTATTCTGACGTCATCTCAACGCTCAGTCACGTGGTTAGAACAAATTAATAGGAAGCGTGGCCGACTCGAGGCGATCAACGAAAAGAGAAACGAAACGGTTGTAACTTGGCTAGGGGGGCAGGTTACTTCTAGGCAAGCGCTAAACTACATCGTCGCCTACCATCAGGTGAGTTAGTGGTCAAACGCGATCCTACCAACAGTAAGAAAAAAAAATGTCGTACGTTAGGTAACTATGTGGATATTTATGTCCAGTAGGGCCGATGCCCGCTAGGGTACCGGAGAACTTCTGTAAAGAAAACCTGTGGTTCTAGAACGCACAGTGCAACTTAAGGTTGAACTAGTCGCGGCCTCGAACTAGCTAGCCTAGTGAGGCCAAAAAGTGCGCTGTCTCATCTGACATTTTGTCCGACAGCGATAATATCAAATATAAGCAGTTAGACGTAAGTCTATAGGCACAACGTATTATTTGCACGCACACAAACACCGTTCCGAACTGAAACGACATTAGAAGGTGCACAAAAAATTGGGAGTAGTGCTTTGAAAAATCGAGTGTTATGAAAAAACCATTGCGTAAATCTATTACAAATAAATTGTATATAAATCTTCAGTAATTAAGCTTTGTCGGTACCGACTTCGTTTTGGAGATTTTATACGAATTTTGTTACTTTTGTTAAAATCATCAAAAAAAAACCGAAACGTTGTTGGCTCATAACTTTTTAAAGTTTTTTTTTCTGTTTTCGCACAGACAAAATTAACAATAAGATAAAACGATATTATGTTTTGTTTTGGACGTAAAGTGTCAAACTGTGGAATAATACCCCCCCGCAATTTGTATGGAAAAAGTATCGACTAATCAGGTGTTGAAAGGTAAACAGGTACAAAAAGTATCGACGAAACAGATGTCGACTAGCGTATCCTTAAGGTTACACCAGTCGACACCTGTGCCCTTGAGTACTACAAGGAAAAAGTCATTAAAGTATAGTTACCAAAGAAAATGTATTGATTTTATTTTTGGTCTCAAAAAAGTAAAGTAGGGACCGCTGTCCCGGTCCAAAGGGCCCCACGACCCATTCAATGTGCATACACCTAAGAAATGGAATTCCCTGCCGGAGTCTGTGTTTCCTGATAGCTACAACCTAGGGGTTTTTAAATCAAGAGTGAATAAGTTTCTTCTAGGCAAGTGTGCTCCACCGTTGATCACATCATCACTTGAAACAGTGGTTAAGCGTAAGCCTATTAATAATAAAAAAACCTAAGTACATTTTGTTGAAAACGAAGTATTTTTACACACCTATCTAATTTCACAAGTTTCAACTAATGATTGCACGCGCACGAACCAACTACGGCAGAAAAATCAATACTGTTTGAAGGAGCACGGCTGTTTAACGATTTACCCGAAGAATTGAAGAAATGTGATAATATTAATATATTTAAATCAAAATTAAAAAAAAAAACATGTATATAACATATGACGTCACCAACACACCAGATGTGAATATTACAATACTTCTAAGCTGTGAATTGTATCTCATTTTAAGTGAACTAACTGTAATTGTACTTATGAGAATAAATTCTTTAAACCTATAATACATTTTAAATCAGCACCACAGTCCACTAATACACTTTTCCACGAAACACAACTCACATTTTACACTTCACTTCCACTTTCTACGTCAAAATCAAAGAATAAACTAACAACCCCACGTGGATTCACCCCGTACCTTCTACAACCCTTAGTCTCAATGAGATACCTGTTTCTTTGCAACAGGTTCTTTTAATTCTTATCTTCTTATACACACTTGGGTTTATTGTATTGTAGGTGCCCCGTGTTACAAATATAAAATAAACTGGTTTTATATCTTTAAAAAAACCATGGGCAGTTGTTGCTGTTATGGTATTACGAACTGCGTGAGCATCTTTATGAATGTATTTTTAGTCTGTGGTTCGATCATTTCATGTCGCTCTGGTAACAGGTAAAATGGTTGTTGTCTCATTGTTAAAAATGTTTATTGTTAAATAGTTCGTATGATTACCCCATACCACATTAGTAGCGTCTTCAATCAAGTGAAAATAGAAAATTATTAAAAGGGATGGTTACTCCCGAGATAAGAAATCGTATATCTTAATACGTTCAGCCATGTGCAAGACTGACTCGCGCACTGAGGGTTTCGTACCATACCTACCCATGAAAACAGTTCAATTCCCGAATTGAGTTACGAGGATTTTTCCGAATCGCAATTATATTTTTGTGACGTAACTACAAATTTACAGTTTACATATTTTTTCCTATACTTGTGCTATGAAACCTTGCTTCATGCAAAATTTCAGGATTCTGTGTCAACGGAAAGTAACCTATAAATTTTGATCCCCTTGAGTGTGCCGAAATATAAGTTTTTTGCGACATAAACGGCCGTATCTTTTTTTTAGTTAACAAGAGAAGTTTGATTTTTCAGATCACATTTTTGTGGGTACCTAATCTTATTCCTTTCAATAAATTTGGTTCTTTGATAGAGAAGTACTTATATCATCATCATCAGCGTCCTGCAGCAGTCCTATGATGTTCTTTCAAAATATTGTGTAAAATTGAATTTTATTATAGTTCATATTTCTGTTATAAAATCTGCGCAAGCTGAGAAGATGAATATTTTCTAAATTGTCATCAACAAAAAAAAAAACGAACTAAAACACAATGTCAACGACGTCTGAGAACAACAATTTTATGGTTGATTCACTTAAAAATAATTTTAATATTTATTTGAAAATATAAACTTAAAAGTTTGCTCTCCATATAAAAGCTATTAAAACTCTATTTTTATTTATTCCTCAAATAAAAGTTACCATACTATTGAAAAATTGGCCCTTATTCTAATAATCCAAGACGTTCCTTGATAGTCTACTTTCTAAGTCCATCTCTTTGACAAAGAAAAAAACATTGAAGAGGTCGCCCCTTCAATGTTTTTTTCTTTTCTTTCGTTACAAAAATAAATGAAGAAAATGCCAACTTTCTTCTGAATACTAATCTGTTCCATTTAATTTGAAAGAAGAAGAACAACCCACCCCTGTTAAGCTCGTGTGCAATTGAATTACTGCTTGAAAACAAAAAAAATATTGGCCATTTTATCGAGTCGTTCTCAAATGCCATTCTGTCGTCTGAGACAGGGTATTGAGAACGGCTGCATGCGGCGACATGCATTATTATATTTATCCTAATAATATTATAGAGTGAAAAGAGAATTTTGTCCCTTTCACGTACTTTATGTGAGTGAAAGGGACAAAATTCTTAAAATAAATAAATAAGTAAATTAATATTTATAATTTGTATATATTCAAATATTCAGAATTTGTTTTTGTTGCCATATTTATTTTTTATTGGTTGGCTTAACGTCGAATAAAATGTGAAAAGATACGTTAGTTCATAACTCCTTTTTATGTATATTGCATGCCGTAGCAGCCTTTAATTAAGGCTACACTTTATAATGTAAGAATACGGAATCTTTAGCATGTATAATGGTGTACGCTTTGTTGGTTGTCCTAAAATAAATAAATAAACGCGGGAGTTTGTATGTATGGATGTTTATTACTCTTTCACGCAAAACTGCTAAATGGATAACAATGAAACTTGGTACATGGGTAAACCAAGTCCTGGAATAGCACATAGGAAACTGTTTATCCCGGGAATATTTTCCCTTGGGATAATTTCTACTATCACGCAGGCGAAGACGCTGGCAGAATCTAGTCTATTATATAAAAATCTCGTGTCACAGTGTTTTTTATAGCACATCTCCGAAACGGCTTGACCGGTAAGTCCGAGAATAGGTCATAGGTTATTTTGATCATCCTACTACCAGCCCCATCATTTTTCTTTTATAAATTTATATGGCACGACAATATTTGCCATGTCAACTAGTTTATTTAAAGATTCTTTTACAGCCTCTTTAGTATCACTATCTAGACTTTAAAATATTCTCATATAAAGGGACTCCCTTTCTTTTCGAATCATTTACAACCCACAAAGAAGTGTAGGGGCTACCCTTAAAAGACATCAAATCAAGAACCTGTCAACTTTCTTTTAAAAAGTAACCTGTTCCAGTTTTGAATTTCAATTCGTATCTCACGTAACCTGTTTGTTCTTTTTTATTTAAAATTCTCACATAGAACTGGAATGAACTGCTTCAATCTGGTTCAAACTACTTCGAATAGGATAAAACTGGTTTTCACCGGTTCTGATTTGTACGATTACGGGAATTGCGATTGTGTTAAAGGTTAAGATGTCATGGGAATGTAGGGGCTTTGGTGTCCTATGTCTTATGAAGACTACTGGAGAGTTAATGGTTGATTTGTTGAAATTCTGGTTATTGAGGGAATCACGATTTTAAAACCTACTTGCTACCTTCTATGTAAGTTGCCAGCAAATAAAATAGGTTTTCTTTTATATGTTTTATTACTTTATTTAGCCTATAGATATTTAAAGGCATCAAAGGTACCTAGTACCTAATGGTTAGGCAGCGGGAAATTTCGAAAAAGTTACCGTGGCCCTGTCGCAAATTGGGATTGAAAGAAAACAGGTGGATTTTAGTTAGTAAACGTCTGACAGTCCTTCTCTATAGGTAGAGAAGGACTGTCAGACGTACGTAGCGTGAAAAGTTAGGTAAATGATTTCCGATATAAAAAAAAAACATATTTTTATACCTATGTAATCAAAACAAACATATTAGTTGCCTAGGTACTTATTTTTCATAAAATTAGCCACCATCTCAAAAACATCTACCCACTTTCAAACATTTTCTAAATAACACCATTGAAACCGTCTACTTTTACAAAGTTACTAGGTACGTAATAAATACTCGTAACATACCTAGCTACCTTTTAATTAAACAAAACGAGCCCATAATAAGTCCAAAAACATCTTAAACCCAGTACATAAAAACATTACATTCATAACCGGCGAGACATAAAACCTCCTTACAATTTCACCCTAACCCAATTTATACAATTCAGCGAAATCCTGCTAGACGCCCTACCCCAAACCGCCGTACAAATTCGCCTGAAGCGCTACAGCAGCTGTTTCGTACAACGCACCCCACCTATTCCTCAGAGAAATTCAAATAACGAACGCCTAGCACCGCCATCTTGCGCAAGACGCTGGTGTAGAATAACTATACGTACTTTTTTCAGCGAAACGTCTTAAGTTAGACATTTTTACGCCACTATAGCTCTTATGACGACACCTTACGTTGGTAAATCGCTCGCGGAAAAATGGCCCTACATCCCGCGTCTTGTCTTATTTTCCAATGTCCTAACTTTTTACAGTTAGATTCTTAAATCAACCTTACCATTTCATGTTTAGAGTTGAAATCTGAACGCGTTATGATTGAACTTACGGCATTATGTAACGTCATCATAAAACTATAATAACAATGCACGCGGTCAAACTAGCAGCCGTCTCGTTCCACGCGAATAAATTCGAATGGGATAGAAAGAGACAAATATATAGTAAGTAGTTGCGATTTAAGGGGCGTGGCAAAATAGTTGGATAGTGGAAGTTTGGAAGAAGTTCGGAAGAGGGTAGCTTTTGGTAGATTTTATTGGATTTTACTGTAGTACGGTAATGGTTCGCAGAGCATTTGAATATCAATGGCGCTCATTGAAATTTAAAACAGTCAGCGCCATATTTTTAGATGACGCCAAACTATTTTATGAATAGAAATCTAGATTTTTAGAGCCCTGTCTTTAACAGGATCTTTGTGAGCCATTTTGAGCGAGTTCCTGGAAGTTCTAACTGCAATAGTATCCAATATCAATTTTGAAGTAATTAATATTTTATAAAAATATAAGTTACAGTTTACATAAGTAGGTATGTATACCTAATTTTATTTCTAAGTCAGAGGTCATATATTACCTAAAATTTAAACATCTCGTGGCAAGAAGTTTATAGTCTTACTCCTCGGAAACGGCTGCAAATGAAGAACCAGTATACTGCACTACTCCTGTTCACTGAATCACACACAGACACTGCTGCAGCACATATCGTAACTAGACGTTATGATAATAATATACTAATATAATTAGTTTTTTTTTGGGTGAGAAAATCATCCAATGAGATCCCCCGCTCTTGGGCGGGGCGGGAGATAGTGTCAGACTTTTACTGACTAAAAACCCACTCCTATTCCTTCTTTGCTTGCCATTTTTTCAGGGCCTCGGGGATCTCTTTCGCATCACCCATTGCCCCAGTAGGCTTCGACCCTGCTGGGCCCCTACGGTAATATAAGGTAGTATTACGGTAGTATTAGCTGATATTATTATCATTACATGATAATATTTATCTTTCCTTTGGTCTTTCGAGCCGGATCGACCGATTTCGATGTTCTTTTTTTTGTATATTTGGTAAGTAGGTAAGTATGAAAAAAGGTCATAAAGTATTTTTGACCTCTGACTCCAATCCACTATATTTAATTGCGATTTTAGTTTTTATGTTTCGATTTAGATCTACATATCGACGGTTGAAAGGCTAATTGATCTAAGCGACATTTTTTCAGAAAAAAATTAAAACCCGACTCAAACGACGGAGAAAAATTTGCTGATTCCGAATATGTATATAACTCAATATTGGAAAAAAAAAAACTTTTAGATCAATTAGCCTTTCAACCGTCGACATGATTTCTTTATAACTAGTAATAATATAATTTTGTCTTCCTATTTTTTAGATTTACTACAGGCTGAGCATGTTCATTCTCACTTACTACTATTCCCAACTTATACCTATAAGAAATTCAACCATGTGGATGGATGCAGAGGGAGAGGGAGGCCAAAGAAAAGATGGACGGAATGTGTGAGGAGTGATATGAAAGAAAAGGAAGCTAGTAATAGTCGGTCGGGTGACGGGACAGAATGGGAGAAAAATGTGTGGCGTAGGCCCCAAGTAATATGGGAGAGGGGCAGCAAAGAAGATGATGATGGCCTATGAGAAATCCGGTTCCCTTTAGAAACCAAAAAGATTATAAATCATCAGTTTCTGTGCTTATCGAATAGCTGGATGGCTAGCTACCCATTGATCATCGTCTGCAACGAAAACGGAAGGACTTCTCCTCCTCATCATTAAATGACTTCTAATTGGATGATTTCCCACCCCGTGAATACCCGTGTTTACATGAAGAGAATGTTTATCAGACTTCGACAACACAGAACAGTTACCGGGCAATACGATTGGATACACCTTGGATTGCATACCTATATAATGTACTACTGGATAAAAAAATGGAGAAACTGACTGACTGACTGACATATCAACGCACAGACAAAAGTTCTAGAACTAGGAGCGTGAAATTTTGCACAGGACTTCCTTTTATGACATAGGCGAGCACTAAGAGAGGATTTTCTAAAATTCACAGTTTATATTATGGAGAAACCTATTTTTACGCGGGCGAAGCTGCTGGCAGAAGTTCGTATCATATAAAAAAATATCTTTTTTTCTTTCAAATTATCTTCCATGATACATTTTACCTTTTAACTACTAACATTTCTAAGACAAACTTATTTTATTTTCCAATTAGCGTTTATCTCTTTTCAAAACCATTCTATATAAATGTTCCAAGATCTTAAACTGGAATAAAACACTTCACCACTCTCCCATGACCCTGTACTGGATTATTTGACATTGTAACTATTTAATATTGTGATATTGGAGGTGAGATTGGAGAGATTGGAGGTGTGGTGGCACAGACTGGAGAGTGTTGGCCTGAAATTGAGTAGAACCAAAACAGAATACTTGTTATGCGATTTCGGCGGTGTCCCCAATCCAGTGCCTTTAGCTCTCGCTGGAACGCCCATACCGATCTGCCCCGACTTTCGGTACCTCGGGTCACTCGTTCAAGGGGATGGTGAGGTAGACCGGGACGTAACACATCGGATCAACGCAGGATGGATGAAATGGCGACAGGTCACGGGAACCACTTGTGACCCACGGATGCCCCTCAAGTTGAAGGGTAAAATCTACAAGTTCGTGATAAGACCTGTCATACTGTATGGATCAGAATGTTGGGCTGTGAAAAAGACGGATGAAAAAAGACTGCACGTAGCAGAGATGAGAATGTTAAGATGGATGTGTGGTGTGACGAGAATGGATAAAGTGAGAAATGATTATATTAGGGGAAGTTTGAAAGTGGAAACGCATGTTACTAAAAGAGTTATGAGTTTACATGTGGATGGATGGAGAGGGAGAGGGAGACCAAAGAAAAGATGGATGGATTGTGTGAAGAGTGATATGAAAGAAAAGGAAGTTAGTGATAGCATGACGAATGACAGGGCAGAATGGAAGAAAAAAACATGTTGCGCCGACCCCAAATAACACGGGACAAGGGCAGGAAGATGATGATGTATCCAATTTATTTACGCACGAGGAAGGCGGCCATCAGAGAGGAGTGGCGGCGCGTTGTGAAGCTTGCCACCAACACCTGAAGTGATGACCACGACCACTCTGTCAAGAGTGATATCGACAAGGAAGAAGAATTTATTTATCTAATCATGTTACTTTGTATGCTATTATTAGTTAACATAGTTTTAAAATATTTTTATTTAAAACCTTAATGTTACCTATGTTTACAAATTAACAAATGAATATGAAAACAAAGAGCTTGAATTATAAGTAAGGAAGAAACACGAGAACGTCAAAATTTACTTATATCAACAATATGAATTCTGAAGACTTTCATGCTCATTTCTCACAAAGTTTACTTTTTGTTTTGGCCACTTTCAATTTAAGGGTGGTACGTGGCCCTTAGTGAACCTGAATAGTACTACCAAGATCTATTCATGAAGTACCAATATTACTACCGTTGACCTTGAATCCTGAAATTTGGCATGAAGCAAGGTCTCATAGCACAAGTATAGAAAAAAAACTCAAATCTATAAATTTGTAGTTACGTTACAAAAAAAAAACTTTTTTTGTGATTCGGAAAAATCTTCGTAACTCAATTCGGAAATTGAACTGTTTTCACAGGTAAGTTTGTGCGAAACTCTCAGTGCGCGAGTCCAACTCGCACTTGCCCGGTATTTTTCATGTAGGTGTTTGCTGAAAAACTTGAAGGGCCTACCATAGATATAGAGCTACATGTCCTATATGGGGTTTGATGAAATCTATCTGCGGTTGATATATTTAATTTACGTACCTAATTTACCTCAATGGGCCTCATCAGAAGGCTTACAGTCACCCAAAGAGCAATGGAAAGGGCTATGCTCGGAGTTTCCTTGCGTGATCGCATAAAGAATGAAGATATCCGCAGGAGAACCAAGGTCGCCGACATAGCCCGAAGAATCGCCAAACTTAAGTGGCAGTGGGCAGGGCACATTGCTCGTAGAACGGATGGCCGATGGGGCCGAAAGGTTCTACAGTGGCGACCGCGCACCGGAAGACGCAGCGTTGGAAGGCCTCCCACAAGGTGGACCGACGACCTGGTGAGGGTCGCGGGAGTGCGGTGGATGCGAGAAGCACAGGATCGGTCATTTTGGCGACGCTTGGGGGAGGCCTATGCCCAACAGTGGACGTCTTTCGGCTGAAATGATGATGATGATGATGATGATGACCTAATTTACCATCAGGTGGGATTGCAGTCAAGCACTAGTTTATACCAATTAAAAAAACCGGGCAAGTGCGAGTCCGACTCGCGCACTGAGGGTTCCGTACAAACTTACATAAATAAACATTTCAATTCAAAATTGAAGTCTTGAAAATTTTTCCGAACCGCTATTTTTTTTTTTGTTGTGACGTAACAACAAATTTACAGTTTTCAGATTTATTCCCAAATCTGTGCTATAAGATCTTGCTTTATGACAAATTCCAGGTTTCTGGGTCAACGGGAAGTAACCTATGAATTTTGATTCCCTCGAGAGTGTCGAAAGATACGTTTTTTGCGACATAAACGGCCGTATTTTTTTTTTCAGTTAACTTAGAAAACTGTTTCTTTTACAGCTTCAAGAAACCGCAGACTTGAGTATATGATTTTAATTTCAATTCAATACCTACACGCGTTCCCGAGATAAGAGTAAGGTAAGTAAGGTAGTAAGGTCTTGACAGATAGACAGACGGACAACAAAGTGATTCTATAAGGGTTCCGTTTTTTCCTTTTGAGGTACGGAACCCTAAAAAAAGATCAATTAAAGAAAAGATAAACAAAGACCACTTTTACTGTAAGATCAGTAATTCCGTATATCTCCCTCCCTTTTCAAACTTTCCTTCCTTGTTAAGGTTTTTATTTTCACTTACACAGCAGACGGTCAACAATGTGGACAGTCTAGAACGATGCGACACAACATATCAACACGTGTGACATTACGGTCAGACCGCGTCCACCGCACAAAGACAACCATGGAGTGGTCATTGTTTGTAAAACAGTTCGTTTTTAAAACTTGACAGGAACTGTAGGGTGTGAAAATGTGGCGCGGAAGAGGATAGAAAAGAGTGTCGGAGATGATTTTGAATTTCAGCAGTAATATTGATTTACAATAGTCAGTCATACAGCGTCCACCACATAAGGAAAGCCAAGCCATATTTATTTTATAGTATACTCGGAAAAAAACTTGTTTAATTAATTATTTGAAATGAAAATCTTGGAAAGAAATTTCAAAAAAATGAAGATACAAATTATAATATAGTACATATAACTACGTACTCGTCACTCGTATATCCCACAACAAGAAGAAGACTTTTCGAATTAATTGGCAATTTTAACCAATTTCAAATCTTCTGCTTTGTTCAACCCTTATTTAAGCTGGGGCTGATTCTACATGTACGGCTGCGGTTATATACCTATGTAAACATTACACCAAAGATTACCTGCCCCCCTATGATTGACCACGTGACTGAGCGTTGAGATGACGTCAAAACAAAGGAATCGGAGACGTGGCCAACTCGAGGCGATCAACAAAAAGAGAATCGAAACGAAACGGTTGTATAATATCTATGTTTATTCTGGCATACTATGAGAACTTCGAAAGTCATACCTACCTAGCAAACTGGTTGAGTATCTTTTTGCGAGATAAACTCCACACTACAGACTGATTAGTGGTGAGAAAAAATCCAACTGGAACACTGTAAGATTCCCAGAACCTTTTAAATAAAGATTTACTTTTATTAAATTTATTTATTTCATAAATGTAAACGTGCAAGATTGTACTTTAAACGTTTCTTGCCAAAAACCTTCCTTCCTTAAGTTGTATAAAGATCTGTCAAAACGTCTAGTTGACACTTCGCGTGACCCAAGGGCTGGCTTTTACCTCGGACAGAGGATAAGCATTGCCATACAGCGTGGCAATGCCGCCAGTCTTTTGGGTACATTACCAGTCGACAGCGATGTGGAAGAGTTTTTTGACGCCATATTTTAGTTTTAGTTAGTTGTAATTAGATTAGGGCTTTTATTATTATTTATTTTATTTTATTGTAATTATAGTTAGTATTTTTAAATGTAAATAATGTAATTTGTATGTATAAATTATGAAATTGAAATCATTATTAAACCTCAAATAATTTGCTTAAATAAAAAAACCTTCCTATAAGATTTGATAGACTTTCTTCTAACAAGAAATAACAAAAAAAAAATACTGGTAAGACGTCTCCACGCCAAGTTTAGGCGAGGTCATCGCCCGGTCACTCAGTTGTGACTTGTCACCTATCGACGGCGCAGTGCGGACCATTCTGTTGAAAACATGTAAAAAAGTTTACTCAATTTTTTTTTTGTTGTTCGATAGGCTCGATTGACCACTGAATTTATATAAAGAATGGGTACTTAGCTTTTCTAAAATAGGTATAAAATAGGTATGCATACACAGTGAGGATTTCTTAGGGGTCATCGAAAGTTGTCTTTTTTTTTACTCGCTTATAATGTTAGTAATTATAAAACTAGCGGTCCCGCCAGTTATGGACACATTATCCTGGCCGAAAGCTGAGTTTTCGTCAGAAAAAAATAGAGATAATTGCAAATTTTTTAAATTACTTATTGGACCCGGTAAGTGGAGCCACTTGCCGGGTCCAATAACTGCTACTACTACTGCTACTTTAGGGTACCCATTCGAAAAAACGGAACCCTTATAGGATCACTTTGTTGTCCGCCTGTCGGTCTGTCAAGACCCTTTATTTCGGGAACGCGTGGAGGTATCGACTTGAAATTAAAACCATATACTCAAGTCTGCGGTCCTTTGAAGCTGTAAAAAATCAAATTTCTGAGTTAACAAAAAAAAGATACGGCCGTTTATGTCGCAAAAACGTGTATTTCGACTCTCAAGGGAATCAAAATTCCTAGGGTACTTCCCGTTGACCTAGAATCCTGAAATTTGGAATGAAGCAAGGTCTCGTAGCACAAGTATAGTAACAAATCTGAGCACTGTAGTAGTTACGTGACAAAAAAAAAACTTTTTGCGATTCGGAAAATTCTTTATAACTCAATTCGGGAGTTAAACTGTTTTCATAGGTAAGTTTGTACGGAATCCCTCAGTGCGCGGATCCGAGTCGCACTTGTCTGGTTTTTTTTTCTTTTATTTTGTCTTACTAGCCAGTATTTAATAATCTTACCTAATTTCTTCATATTTAGATAGAAGTTGGCTGGGAGAAAATTCATTGTTAAGTTAAGAGCGTCCTTTTCGAGGTACATTTTCATACAACCGTTCTTACGTTATTATGATGTTATAACACATATTTCTCTTGATATTTTGGTTACACAGCTATCTTGAATCTAGGCTTCTATAGAAATCAAAACGTGAAACTAATCTAGTAAAGACCTCTGAAAATCGGCTATTTTTCATGAACTTTGGCCCTCCATAATGCACTCATATATTGAAAATATAAAAAAGCACATCACATTTAATCGAGATTTTTAATGATGACAATATTTCGAAAAACTTTTAAGAGTTTAAAAAAACACGTGTTTCTTGGAACAAGTTTTGTGAAATATTATGGAAATATTCGAGTAAATCATGGAATTACCGAATGCCAACAGAGTTTTCAGGCGTTATCTCTCTTTTTTTGCATTGCCTCTTCATCAAAATCGCGTTGGATTGCGTTAGATGAAGCAACAAGCTTGTAAACCATGCTCGATGTTGACGATAGACGAGTGGAAAAGGACCCTCTTAAGCTAACCTTGAACATAAATTGTCTAATCAATGTGTTTTATGTAAATTTTTTGTGTAGGTAGTGTGTAGTAGTACTTTAACTGAAATTCAGTACATGACATTTTTAAAAAAGCTTTCTTGATGTAGAAAAGCTGATGGCCAATTTTCGTTCACTCTTATTATTATAAATGAAACTGATATCTCGCATGAAATCTTTATTATTTTTTCTTGTTTTGAATGAATGAATGAGTGAATGAATGAATGAGTGATTGAGTGAATGAATGAAGTCGTTTAAAGCTCGTCGCGTTTTTATTTTCTCGCTATTGTTTTCTTTTAGGTTAATTGAAAATGAACTCCTTGATTTATTCGATGAGATACGAATCGTTTGATTGGATTGACTGCTGTTTTTTGTTGAGGTAAAGGAATTAAGTTAATATAAATATATGTGTATAAGTAAACTTATTGCTTTCGATGATAAGTGTTTTTTGTCGCCCCTCGGGCACCCCGAAGTATTATTATTACGTGATTGCTTGTTTTTACGTAACACCAAAAAAAAAAACTTTTTCTGGATTTTTCTAGGAAAAAGAAAGATATAGAAACTAACGACAATTAAGTGTTTTCAAGATCATTCAAGTTGTACAGACGTATGTATAATCGGCGCTCCGAGGGTTTAAGTTTGTAAATGTGGCAAGTAATCATGCGGTGTCGTTGCTCAAAACGTGGACTGGTCAAAAGTCAGATGTAAACAAGTTTCCGCGAATTACTGTAGATGCATTCAAACCTTTGATCACAACACGACGTTTTTACGTATATTCCATTTAAATGTGCGTCCATTTTAAAGGGATGTAAGAAATGTTTTAACATTTAAATAACTAATTTAAATGTTATTTAGTTGTTATTAATTTATTTCAATTTTTGTAAAATTCTTTGTAAAATATTTTTTTCTTTATCTGTATAATTAACACATTAATAATAAAAAAAAAACAAAAGTTCGTGTGTATGTGTTCACGTTCAAACGGCTGAATGGATTTTTATGAAATTTGGCAAGCGGGTAGACCATGTCCTGGAATAAAACATAACTTACTTCACAATAGGCGTGGGCTTGGACGACGAGCAAAGGGTAGCTCGCCGACCGGCCGTCCGGTAACCGGCCCGACCGAGCCCATGTCGTGGACGGTGCGTAAGCAAAACCGCAGGGGCCTGGCACGGCCGAAGCCTACTGAGGCCATGGGTTGACTTCCGAAATGGAAACCCATAGTCCAGGAATGTAAAGGGCAAAGAAGGAACACAGGTTTGGTTTTAGTCAGTAAAAGTCTGTCACGCCCTCCCACTCCGCTCTAGAGTGCGAGAAGTCATTAGGTGTTTTACCTACGTAAAAAAGCATACTTGTCTCCCGCAAGTATGCTCTTTTAGCATAATTTTCTATCTTCATGTGGGTGACGCCGCTAGTACAAGATAGTCATCATCATCTTCCTGCCCTTGTCCCGTTTTATTTGGGGTCTGCTCAACACGTTTTTTTCTTCCATTCTGTTCTGTCACTCGTCACGCTATCACTAACTCCCTTTTCTTTCATATCACTTCTCACACAATCCATGCATCTTTTCTTTAACCCCCCTCTCCCTCTCCATCCATCGACATGTATACTCATAACTCTTTTAGAATTAATGTAGAATTAATCTACACTATTAGGTAAAGTTTGTTTTTTTGTTAGTAGGAGGTTTTTTATTGGTGGGAAAAACTTGAACCATCACGACCAGGCTTGCGGACAGCGAGCAATGGGTAGCTCACCGTCCGACCGTTCGGTAACAGTTCGGACCTTTTCTTTCATATCACTTCTCACACAATCCATTTATCTTTTCTTTGGTGTCCTTCTCCCTCTCCATCCATCCACGTGTAAACTCATAACTCTTTTAGTAACATGCGTTTCATCGCTCCTCTTCACATGACCATACCAAGACAAACGATTCCCTTTCAACTTTTCAGTCACTGGTACAAGATAGTATAATATATAATAGGTACATCATCTACCCTCCTTCTGGGGTTAACAGAGACAATAAGAGGAACAAACATTTGCGATAAACTTTAATACTTTACCTCTCCAAGATTACTGAAACTAACGGTAACTCCTTACAGAAAGCAAATCTCATAACTGAAATATTTCTTGTTACGCCCAAGAAATTAATTTGGGGAAGCTGAAATCTTAGAGCTAAAGACATGGTTGGAATATCTGTGAGTTATCCCATTTAGGGCACCTACAATTTACTAGATTTTGAACTATGAATATTGTTCTAATTGTTTTGCTTATTAAATCTTAGGGGTAGGTAATAAATTTCTAACTGGTCTTATAAGATAAGGTGAATGTGTATGTGTTTTTATTAATCCTTTACGCTCAAACGGCTGGACGGATTTAGATGAAATTTGGCACACGGGTAAATAATATCTTGGAATATTTTGTACCCCGGGACTATGTTTCCTTGTGATAATTTGCTATTTTTATACGGGAGGAACCTCCGGCAGAATTTAGTAATAAAGTAATGGCAGAAATAATATACAAAAATACTACCCATTACTGACTCATAGATAGATAGATAAATATAAGATAATTTTGTTGTGCTTTTGTGTAGGTGTTATCTGTAAATTTATCTCTTCTTATAGATAGATAAATATTTATTTGATGCAATAAATATTTATCTATCTATAAGAAGGGATAAAGTTTTAGTAATTTTACATGATTTTAATCTTTAAGCCAAGAGTGAATAGGTTATTTCTAGGTAGGTAGGTAGGTTTCAATCGTTGTCCGCATTGTCGCTTTCCATCAGGTGAGATAGCGACAAGCGCGAACCTATCAACAATAAAAAAAAAATAAAGCAGCAATTTTGATTCAAAAATTTTAAAACCAAAACTAGCATTTTATTAAAACAAACTTTAAATGATACAATCTTATAAGGTTTTATCAAGAACTGTGGGTATATATAAAAAAAACTACTTTATGTTTTCACAAATTATCATTTAAAAATTAAAAATAAGTGGAAATTAGAAAGTTTTATATGTATTTCCACATTTTCAAAAATAATGATAAAAAATACTAATTTTCATTTCTTGTGCTTCCAGTTCCAGTCGCAAACAAATAAGTAAGACGAATGATCTTCATGTATTTAATTTGCAAGGTTGGTTTTTTCTAAACTTCGTTCTATTCCCCAATAGATGGGGTTAAAATCGTATTTTGCTGGGAAACGAGTTGTTAGTCATTTTTATTTTTTTTTAATCTGTTTACATGATCAAAACAATTTTGAGTATTTTCTCAAAAATATATTAGATGTAAACAAGTTATTAAACTTTCAAAAATGTTAGCGTTTGATGCTATTCAATAAGAGATGGCGCTAGCATCGTTTTCTAAACGGTAACGTCGTGCACTACTTACTCTACTCACGTATAGATGACAGCACATACATGTGAATTTTCCAACTGGATTTTTAGGTAGGTACTATTGAAATTCAGTTATGGTCCTATTAGAATAGACAGCTATTGTCGTTCATTGATTTGAAAGGCTTTTTAAAGTAACTATTTGAATAATTAAAAGTAAAGGGACGGACTAGACCGATTTACCAGAACTTGAAGAGGCAAGCACAGGCCCGTTGACAATATATATATATAAGGCATAAGGCTGGACGTAAATTCATAACCAGGTCTACTACACTCCTGTTCCTTCGTTGCCTTTCATACCAGGACCGAGTCTTCATTTCAGAAGCAGACCCTTGGCCCCAGTAGGCAAGTTCAGGTACTACGGTTCATATTCACAACATTATTTCATATTCTCATATTAGGAGGTTTTTTAATAAACTCACCTCTTCAGTATATCACTAAATCCTCTACCGTCAGAGTAATCTCTTGACACTTACAAATACTTAGGTACCAACAAGTTATTCCAAACAATTCTCGGCATACCAAGAAATCTTTATAAAAAATCACATCCAACTTGTCAACGGTTGCTTTGTCCTGAAAACACCCATCCTGGATGGATCTGGAGCTTGCTCTGAAAAGATTTTTTTTAATAATAGGCTTGCATTTAATTGACCACTATCTCACATGTGAATATAATATAATAATATAATATTCCCAACTATCACGATGATACTGTCAGAATGTATGAAATTTTGTGAGATGAATGTGTGTAATATTTATTAAATAGGTCCCCTTAAAAGTCCTGCGTGACTTCTGACTTGTCTGTTTTTAATTTTTAACTATTGTTTTATTTATTTTTTTCTGTATGTGTTTAAATGGTGTAATTGGCTTCGGCCGTTCTGTTTAATTAAATAAATAAATAAAAAAATCACACAACGCTGTCTAGTCCCAAGCTATGGTGGTGTTATGGGTACTAGACAACTAATAAACATGCTTATATATTTCTAAATACATATAAGTATGTATAGAACCCACGACCTCCGGCATAGCAGTCCGGGCCACTAACCACTAGACCAACAGGCTAACTAATAATTAAGTATAATGGTAAGTGATTATGTGATCGACGGTGCGCACGCCTGCCTAGAAGTACGAGACCTAACTAAATCACTCTCGACTTAAAGAACCCTAGGTTGTAGCTAACAGGAAACACAGACTACAGCAGGGAATTCCACTTCTTAACTGTACGCACAATGAATGCACAACAATGTAAGTTCTTGTTTTTGTTAATCTTAAGTGTCAATGTGGAAGCGAAGCCCGGGGCCCCGGGATGAAGGCAAAGAGGGAACAGGAGTGGGTTTTTAGTCAGTAAAAGTCTGACACTATCTCTTGTTCCACCCAAGAGCGGGATTAGTCATTAGATGATTTTACCACCTTAAAAAATAAATAAAAAAAATGTCTACATGTTGTTTCTGCATTTTGTATGTGTGCATACAAAATATTTTTCTTTTTTCTTCTTTCTTCTTTTGAATATGTTCCCAAAATATAATATATAATTTGTGCGTATAAGTAAAATGGTAGATAAGAGCAGTGGTGGTCGAGTAGTAACGACCCCGACTAACGAGTTTTCAAACACAGCCAGGCGCATTGCTTTGTGTAATTTATTTCATCACCACTGCTTTCAAAACGGTGAAGGAAAACATCATGAGGAAACCGGTATGTCCTAGAACCAAAAATTCAAAGACATGTGACATTCACCAAAACACACTGGACCCGCGTGGTGGATTACGGCCCATTCCCTCTCCTAGAGATAGGAGGTCTGAGTCCCAGCAGTAGGAACATTAAAAGGCTGATTATGTATGTTATGTATAAGTAGGATGTCTACCACGTACTGGTGGCGCATCGCCATAAGTCTGGTCGATATATAAAAATAATAATCATCTCAACCGTTACCAGTATCCTGAGATCGTATTCCAATCTCAAAGCTTACAATTTTAATATCAATAGTCACAACTCCTTGAGAAGATATTATAAATGTAACTCAAAAAAATAATTCATTCACATCCCAAACAAGTTTTTCTCACAATCTAACCCTACCAAAGATGACCTCTGTCCATTTCATTGTGTTGTCCGTTTTCGGTCGAATTGAACCCTCGCGATTATTAATGATAATAACAATGTTCTGAAGTCAGTTAAAGTTAAAAGAAAACAGGTTTACTTTCTCATCCGATGGATGCGAGATGCACAGGACCATTCATTGTGGCGACATTTGGGGGAGGCCTATGTCCAGCAGTGGATTTCTATCGGCTGAAATGATGATGATGATGAAGCATCACCTTTGTACCTATTTTTCTGTTTCCTTCATCTCATCTGTTTATTATATTCGTGTCCTTACAATAATCTATATATATAAAAGGAGAAACTGACTGACTGACATATCAACGCACAGCCGAAACTACTGGGACTAGCACCGTGAAATTTTGCACAAGGTTTCCTTTCACGACGTAGGCGAGCACTAAGAGAGGATTTTCCAAAATTCGCCCTGTAAAGGGGTGAAACGGGGGTCCAAAGTTTGTTTGGAGAAACTTGCTTTAACGCGGGCGAAGCCGCTGGCAGAAGCTAGTTGTTAAATAAATATAAAACTGTTCATCGTATCCTGTTCCCGACACTGTCTTGACAAAATTGTCATCCGGCCAGTCACCGGGTACTTTACTCTGACATCCTGCATTATTCTCCTCGGCAAAAAAAAAAAACGATTGAATGAATTCAACCGCTATTATCCGTACCTTTTTTATGGGAATCATCAAATGCCTCCTCACGATCTGGATGGAAAGATATGCCACTCGTGTTCCTACAGTCTCCCTCTGCGTTCCATGGCCAAAGTAACTCTTTCAAACAATCCCACAGGCCAACTATATCCTGGGATCATCTTACTAGATTTACCACATATTTTAATATCAGTTATCATATTATTATATTTCCTTGAGAAAATATATTACCAAGAAATTCAACTTCAAAACAGGTTTTGAAATCAACTAACGCTACCAAAGATGACCTCTGTCCATTCCATTGTGTTGTGTCCGTCTTGGGTCGAATTGACCCCTCGCGATATTTAAATGATAATAACAATGTTCTAAGCATAAGAATTGAGTCGAATTTAAAAAAAACAGGTTTTCGTTCTCATGAATTTTGAAGTGACAGTGGTCAGGTAACGGATAAAGATACAAGATTTTTAATTGTTGTAAATTAAAAACTGGGCAAGTGCGAGTCGGTCTCGCGTTCCGTACAAACTTCCCTATGAATACTTCGAAGATTTTTTCGAATTGCAAAAAAAAGTTTTTTTTTGTAACGTAACTACAAATTTACATTTTTCCTATAATTGTGTTATGAGACCTTGCTTCATGTCAAATTTCAGGATTCTTGAAGTCATGAAGAAAGGGTCTTGAAAGACAGACGGACGGACAACAAAGTGATCCTATAAGGGTTCCGTTTTTTCCGTTTCAGGTACGGAACCCTAAAAAGACAGAAACTGAATCTTTTCAGATTTTAACTGTGTCGTGATGGTTGAGGTTTGGTTGTTCAAAACCGAGTAGATATCAATGTGAATTTTTCAATTCATATTCATTTTTATGTAGTTTTGTACCTTTATCCGCCTCGGAAAGCCATTGGTCCCGGTTGTTATTCGTATATCTTTAACAGTCGTCACAGGCAGTCAGACGCGCGCCTTAAGGAGATGTCAGCAACTGTAGGGGCCCAGCAGGGTCGAAGCCTACTGTGGCCAAGGGTCTTATTCTGAAAGGAAGACTCGGCCCTGGTACGAAAGGCAACGAAGGAATAGGAGTGTGTTTTTAGTCTGTAAAAGTCTGACAATATCTCTCGCTCCGCCCAAGAGCGGGGGATAAGTCATAAGAGGATTTTCACACCGAAAAACAAAACTAATAGTGTTAAATAATTCTACAATAAATCATAAAGAGTTATGTAATAGAGAGGGAGAGGGAGGCCAAAGAAAAGATGGATGGATTGTGTGAGAAGAGATATGGAAGAAAAGGGAGTTAGTGATAGCGTGACAGGTGACAGGACCGAATTAAAGAAAAAAACGTGTGCAGCGACCACAAATAAAACGGGACAACGGAAGGAAGATGATGAGGATTAATTCTACATGGTGCCAAAATACTTGGTAACTTTATTTCTAGATTCTATTTTTTTTATAAAACCAAAAAAAAAATCAGAAAAATAATAATCTACCATAAATAATTAGAATTGATCAACAAAAGCCCATCATTTCGACACCCGTTGACCCTCAAGCCGTCCCCTGTTTCCCACACTGACCGCTGTCCGGCCGGTCATTTCAACCCTTTAATGACGTAACCCGTTTCTTAAGAATTTTTCGAAAACCGGTTTTGTTACCCATAGTGGACAGTTTTGGACATCGTGGGTTAACGTCTTCACTTTAGTGTTAGCTTTCCAAGGGTTGGGTGAAAATAGGTTTCAGTTGAGTCTTAGATTTTGGTAACCTAGTGAAAAAAGTTGAGTGATGCTGTGTTCTCAGTTCAAATGTTGTTCAGAAAAAAAAAATATTTTTTTTAAGATATTCTGTTTGAAGTGTTAAGTGATGTGTAGTTTGGTGTTTTACTTAATCCAGTATTAAAAATGTAATCAGTGAATCATCAATTATTTCAATATTTTGAATCAGCACTTCAGTTTAGTGAATTTCTCAGAATTCATGACTCCAACATACAAACCTATAAGCTAAGTATAATAAAAATGTATTAACTATCACGGTTATTATATGTTCAATTTATGTAGATCATTTAACTATATACAATACAAACATATTTCTAGGTACCTATGGCCGTTATAGAAGATGTACAATTTGACACATGGTTTTAGACCACTAAAAAAAATCCTTTAAAAAAGGTAAAAGTCCTTTTTTTAAATTATATAAACCAGTGCTTGCTGTGTTTTTCAACAAATAGACAAAATTAGTCAAAGTGAATAGGTTACTTCTAGGCAAGCGCGGTCCATAGTCACAGATACACCTACATACTTTTATACTTTTGTTTATAATACCTAAACGTAATATGATACAATAATTTATACCATTTGCCCATGAGTTACTAGTAGACCCAGTTCCAGGGCTTGACGCGCTGCATGCCGAAATACAGGCTCCAAGCCTAGTTCGGCAGCACATGTTAATTTAGGCACAATTTTTATGTATTGTAACAATATTATAATTATGGGCACAGACAAATTGTGTAATGTGTATTTTTTGGTGTAATAAATTATTATTATTATTAAATTATTATTATTATTAACCACACCGTCGCTTTCCAGTAGGTGAGATAGCGGTCAAGCATCAACGATAAAAAAAACTGGGCAAGTGCGAGTCGGACTCGCGCACTGAGGGTTAGGTACAAACTTATCTATGGAGTCTCAAAGATTTTTCCGAATCGCAAAATATTTTTTTTGGTGACGTTACAACAAATTTATAGTTTTCAGATATATTCCCATATCTGTGCTATAAAACCTTGCTTTGTGTTAAATTTCAGAATTCTGGGTCAACGGGAAGTACCCTATGAATTTTGATTCCCTCGAGAGTGTCGAAATATCCGTTTTTTTGCGACATAAACTAGTTAATTTAGAGCCTATTCACTCTAGCCTTGAAGACACTTAAATTATAATCGGACGAGAAGACCGCAACAGGCAAATTGTTCTAGTCCTTCGAATCTCTAAACGATTAGTCAACGTTTTTCCTTTTAATTCCTGATTTTCTTACAAAATTACGTAACTTTTCCACGGCTTTATAGCATGCAGAAACTCAGGTAGGGACATAAATCCAGACGTTCTCGGCAAAACGTAATGAAATGCCGCGCGTTTTCTCCTCCTCTCCTGGTGGCATCAGTCAGCTCGCCTGACTTGTATACGGCGGTAAGTGCCAAGCTTGAATTGTTTAATCAGGTCAGGTTAAAAGCAAATTGGGGAATCAAAAAATAGTGTTTTGAAGAAACTAGTGCCACAAAATGTTTTTTGAATGTTGAAAACTTATTGAAAAACAAAAATGTCATGAACTTATGAATAAGCATATTTTTATCTACGTCTTCATCTTTGAATAGGTCCTTTCAAAACTTTTTATTTCTGCATTAGCATCTGTTAGCTGTTTCGCCCGAGATACATAGATGAAAAAAAATCACAAGTATAAAAAAAAATATTGTACGTATATTCTATTCGTGGATACGGTCTACCAGTTAGTCAAGTTTCTTTCAAATAGGTTCGGTTGTTACGATGAGAAGAGGTGACAGCCCGACAGGCAAAGTAACTTTCACACTTATAATTATAAAAAAAAGAATTTTTGCCCCAAACCCGCGTAACAAAGCGTCGCAGGCGATCCCTCAACTACTGCGCCAACCATATGCCGTGATATCATCATCATCATTACAGCCGAAAGACATCCACTGTTGGACATAGACCTCCCCCAAGTGTCACCACAATGACCGGTCCTATACGTCTTGCATCCATCGGATTCCCGTGAACCTCACCAGGTCATCGGTCCACCTATTTTTTTCCACCATGCCGTGAAATAAGGATTCAAAATTTTCGTTACCAAAAAGAACAGTTACCGTCTTCCTCAGAAACAGCAAAATAAGCCAAGAGCAACAGAAAACAAATTACGAATCATCTGCCTTCACCAAGACACCTTCCAGATGACTCACTTAAGAGCAAATTGCCGCTTCACCGCGACATTGCCGGCAAAATATCCGCTTCGCACATTGTAGACTGTAGTGTTATTTAGGTAACTAGTTTTGTATGTTTTCTTATGTAGTATATTCTCTAGTCACACTCAAATTCAAATTCATATATTAGTCTTGCGGCTGCGGAGAACCTCAAGCAGCGGAAATATAACTACCTCGTCGGCAGTTATATTTTTGAGCTGTTTAGGGTTGAAACTCTTGGGCCGTGGGGTCCGATTGCTCATAAGCTTTCCAAAAAACTATCCAAATGCTTTATAGACACTTCACGTGACCCAAGAGCTGGCTTTTACCTCGGTCAGAGATTAAGCATTGCCATACAACGTGGCAATGCCGCCAGCCTTTTGGGCACACTTCCAGTCGACAGCGATGCGGAGGAGTTTTATGACGCCATATTTAGCTAGTAATTTTTGCTTTTAGTGTATATATAGTTTTAATTAGTTAAAAGTTTTTATTGAATTATAAAAATAAAGTACGTTACAGTGTTTTATATTAGAATATAGAACATTGGTGTTCAGAGGATATTACTCGCAGAACAGATGGTCGATGTGGCCGAAAGGTTGTTGAGTAGCGTTCGCGTACTAGAAGACGCAGCGTTCGCAAGATGGCCCGATGAACTGGTTAGGGTCGTGGGAATCTGAAGGATCCGAGACGCACAGGGCCGGTCGTTGTGGTGATTCTTGGGGGAGTTTTATGTCCAATAGCGGATGTCTTTTAGCTGAAATGATGAGTACATTATTATGGTCTAAAATTATATTAATAGTTATATCACATTCTGCCTCATGGGGGCGTGCAAATATTTGGTATATAAATATAATTACTAAGATAAAAGTACTGGGCCTCAAGTCTGTTATTACAATACTGTCAGAATGATCTATCATTGATTTCATGGCGTCATTATGACTTTCCAATGGTCAACCACTAAAACTACTACTGACAAATGAATGACGTATGCGGTAATCTGCTAAAATTTTGACAGTTCCTTTGATCAGTGGCCTACCATCAGAATGTCATTGTGCAGTCATTTCTATTAATAAGTTCGAAATTGTCATTCTACCACAACTCTAGTACGAGACCATGAAGTTATGAATTAACAGATTACGAATTTTTGGCAAAATGACAATGGGATCGTATTGGAATGACGAATTTATAAAAATAGCAGACTTGGATCCCTAGTTCAAGACGGTTCGGTAAAAGAATCTCTGAAAAGACCAACTGTGGGACATCACAAGCTAGAAAAGAAAATTGTAAATATAATTTGTAACAAGTAATGTATCGTTTTTTTTTCAGTATTTTAGTGTATTTATAATCCCATATCTCTCTAATGTAGGTCTACAGTTAAACTGATTTCGGATGATTAATGGCAATAAGGAAATGTGTGCCGCATTCATTGATTACCTGGCCATTTTAAGATATTCTTAGGCAATTGGGTAGATAATTTTAGGCAAGGCATCAACAAATCTGAGTTACGAAACGGACACAATGTCCGAATATACTGTGGCCGAATCGTCAGTAACTCACAAATCTTAGGCCGCGTTGTGGGCTATCGAGGTAAAATGTATTTTTTTTTTAAATTATTTTTTGAATTATTCTATCGAGTACGAACTCATTTTTTTTGAGGTTTCCGCTTTAGGTGGAGTGAGAGGTCGTGTCAGACTTTTACCGACTAAAAACTAAACCCACCTGTGTTCCTTCAGTTTTAATTTGCGTTTCAGGGCCATGGTAAATCTTTCAATCTACCTCCGCAGCCCATCGTTCGTAACCTTTGTTAACTTAGGAAATCAGCAAATGAATTCTCCTGCTCTGGGTGGAGCGAGAGGGAGTGTCATACTAAACCATCCAGTGTTACTTTATATTTTTTTTTATCACGAAACGAAGCGAAGTGAAACGAAACGAAAGTTTAGGTAGATTATGCCTTCACATAAATGAATATTATCACACCTACTAATATTGTAAATGCGGAAGTAACTCTGTCTGTTACATTTTCACGGCTGAACAGCTAAACCAATATTGATTTAATAAGTTACAGTGATAGATTAGAACTTGGAGAAGGACATACGATACTTGTTTGTTATAAGCCTGTAGTGTCCCACTGCAGGGTAAAAGCCCCTCCCTCTTCTTTCCCCCAAAAATGATTGACATGTAAGAGTTTTCATCATCATCATTTCAGCTGAAAGACGTCCACTGTTGGACATAGGCCTCCCCCAAATATCGCCACAATGACCGGTCCTGTGCGTCTCGCATCCATCGGATTCCCGCGACCCTCACCAGGTCATCGGTCCATCTTGAGGGAGGCCTTCCAACGCTGCGTCTTCCGGTGCGTGGTCGCCATTCCAGAACCTTTCGTCCCCGTCGACCATCTGTTCTTGTAAGAGTTTTACTTAAACACATTACAAAATATATATTTAATTTGTGTAGCCAGTTAGAAATACAATTGTCTTGACCCAAACTGAGATTGTAGGACCGCGAACAATGGCGGATATAAAAGCAGACCAACTTGACGTAACCTCCCATCACTTTCCAACACTTAAATTTCCAACATTTACATAAACACTGAACGTTAAGGCAGGCACCCACTAACTCACTGTCACGCAGCAACGTCTTACTATTTCTTGGGGGTCATTAGCAGAAACGACACCCATTCCGAGGCCCATTTAGATAAAACGTCAGAGATTTGAACGAAGATTCCCTACACCCCCTTTCACCCCCTCCCGTATTCACCCCCTTAGACCCCCTCGCGAGTAATGAGTCGCGAAGATTTTCACTGGGGTGCAAATGTTTATATAGGGTGCGAATTTATGTTAGTTAAGGCGTCGACTGGCTTGAGGTTGAAAAATTCGCGGAGTTTCTTTGATTTTTTGTAGGCCGAAACTGAAGGAAAATTTGACGTCCAATGTACACTAAGTATAAGCTTCTTAATGTCTCAACGTCCAATGTATGAGCGTCGGACAAACCACTTAATCGTGAAGAAGTGTTGTAGTCATTCTTTTTTTTACTTTTACTTAATCTTACTGAAGGACACAAGTGTAGTTTCAGTCAGAAAAAATTTGACACACCCTCTCGCACCACTTAGAGCAGGAAAAGTCATTAGATGATTGCTCACTAAAAAAAAATGCCTTTACAAAAATGTATAAATTGGAGCCGAAGTAACAGAACGGAAATCCTGACTTTGCTAAGCGTTTCGGTTGGTTGATTCGTTATGTAATTTTTCCATCTATTTATCTTGGCACAAGTAGGTCAAACGTCTTCGATAGATATCCATTACTTACGTAGATAAGTTTATTACCTGATAGCTACAACTTAGGGGTATTTAAGTCAAGAGTGAATAAGTTATTTTTAAGCAAGCGTACTCCATCGTCGACCACACCGTCGCGTCGCTTACCATCAGGAGAGCAGTCAGCTTTATAATGTTCCCACTGCTGGGACTCAAGCCTTCTCTCTAGAAGAGGGAATGGGCCGTAATCCACTACGCAGGTCCAGTGCGGGTTGGTGGATGACACATGTCTTCGAATTTTTGGTTCTAGTACATGCCGGTTTCCTCACGATGTTTTCCTTCACCGTTTTGAGAGCAGTGGTGTTGTAATAAATTCCACAAAGTAATGTACCTGGCTGGGTTTAAACTCGCAACAATAAAAATAAAAATGATAATAATATGTAAAAATTATTTGTAAAAAAAAATTGTAGGTATTTATTTTTCAACCCCCAAATTCACATCCTGTATACAAAATTCGTGTACAACGCAACTCGTTTACTTATCTTTCCTCTCTTTGAGACGCCGGCTGGCACGGGTTAACTCCACAGCTCCGGGGTTGAAGGCCCCTTACACTTTTATAATGCATTATTTAGCATTCGAGGGTTGAGTTCTTCAGGTTCGCTGTTTGAACTGTTTATAGGTATGAAATGTTGTAAGTGATCGTTCATGGAAAGGGGACTGGCTCGAGGAATGAAAGGTGTATTTTAACAAATTTATATACCTAGGTACAGTATATTTGAAATTGATTAATGTTTTGGTTTAGATCTTCTTCTTCTTCCTTCCCTTATCCCATATTACTTGGGGTCACCGCAACACGTTTTTTTTCTTCCATTCGGTCCTGTCACCCGTCAACTATCACTAACTCAATTTTTTTTCATATCACTCCTTTCAAAATCCATCCATCATTTGACGTAGCCGTGAGACACACAATGTTGATGTATTTTTAAGTTTAAGTATTTAAGTTTCTATATAATTTTTATCTCATTGTGTGTACCTGTGTGCCGAATAAACGTGTTTCCTTTCTTTCTATGTATACTCAGAACTTTTTAGTAACATGCGTTTCATCCCTCCTCTTTATATGACCATACCAAGACAAACGATTGCCTTTCAACTTTTCAGTCACTGGCAATATCTGGATATATAAAAACAATTCGTGAAAGTCAGTCTGAGGACGCAGCAAGGCGCATTACTTTGTGTAATTTATTTTATCATCACCATTTTGAGAACAGTTCTCAAAATGGTGAAGGAAAACATCGTAAGCACACCGTCCTAGACCTGTGAATTCGAACATTTATGTGACATCCACCAACCCGCACTAGGCCTGTGTGGTGGATTACTGCTCATTCCCTCTCCTAGAGACGAGCAATGAGTCCCAGCAGTGGGAAATAATGCGTTTTTTTTTTTAGGTGGGAAAATCATCTTATTTATCATATATCAATCCCGCTCTGGGGACGCGGTAGGAATTTCATGTGCCTACCTGTGTTACCTACCTAGTAATAGCTCTTGCCTTCAATAAATCACCGCATGTTAGGGTAACCATGTATTTGTGGAAGTAAGGGACATTATGCATGATGTTAGGTGCTTACTTTATTTTTTTTTTTAGGTTTTTTTTTCGTTGGAAAATCATCTTATCACATCCCCCGCTCTTGAGCGGAGCGCGAGATAGTGTCAGACTTTTACTGACTAAAAACCCACTCCTGTTCCTTCGTTGCCTTTCGTATCAGGGCCGAGTCTTCCTTTCAGAATCAGACCCTTGGCCCCAGTAGGCTTCGACCCTGCTAGTTGCTGACATCTCCTTGAGGCACGCGTGGAACAGTACGCGCCGTCGACGACTTGGGTTCCGTCCGGACGGTTACCGGACGGTCGGACGGCGAGCTATCCATTGCTCGCCGTCCGCAAATCCGCGACTATGGTAACCGGAGATTGCTCCACGACTCCCGACGCTAACCTACTTTGGGGAGATTTAATTATTCTCATTCTGCACTAACAAGAAATTAAGCAAATTAAATTAACGCTTTGAGCGTAGTTCTATTTCAAATGTCACTATTGTTATGACCACAGCTGTATACCGTACATTTATGCGACTTGCGTTTATTACTTTACTACTTACTCTCTTCTCTCTCTTACTGTACTTTACTTTTTTACTTACTTTTACATTATTTTTTTTACTTAAATACTTTTTGGTACACTAATATTCTCTCGCTCTTAAAAAAATACATACATACACACAACACACATACACACACACATATACATATATCTATTTCACATAGGCCTACACGGGCACTTATACAACAGATCAGAAGCTACTGCTAGTGCAATTATCTAGATGAATATAAAAAAAAACTAACAGTTTCTATATCATTAAATTATGAGTTCTACGTACCTACTCATTCGAAGGCCAAATGTGAGAATATCATGTGAATTTAATAATTCAAGTTAATTAATAATTAAAATCAATTTAATTCGGTTTCCATCGGCATGATGCAATAATATGGCAAAGTTGAAAAATCACACTAAATTAACCACAATTTATGTATTTCAATGTAAACAATAAATTATTGTAAAAGCTTTCGGAGGTACAATTTACTATTAATATAAAATATTTACCTTCATATCATAGTAGCTTTATCAAAATGTGCTGCTATAGTGTATAGACTAATTACGTACTTACGTATGCATATGGGTATTAGATGAACAACAAAGAGTGGACTATAATTTAGTTTCTTCATCTCTAGAAGAAAATAATCATAAACAATACCTATAGAAAAATGTAAATAGTACAAGACTTGAGTATCTATTTCAAAATTTCCATAAAGAGCACAGAAAAGCATAAAAGAAAAAAAAAACGAATAAAAATTAAACTACAAAAAAAGAACATACATAGTTCGAAATCCAAACAACCGCGCGTATCGACCGCTACGTTCAAAAACTATGTCCCTTTCTAAATTCGTTAATAATACTTACTACCCACACATTCGCGCTGAGCCCGCCCCGCTCGCGCAAAAACCACCCCGCGCCTTGGGGCAATTCTTCAAAGGGTGAAAAAAGTACCCCTTCCCCACCCTACAGCCCGCCTTAACCAATTCTTGGGTTAAAAAAGGGGAGGATACTTAGCAACCAACTATGCAGGGGGATTGATTTTTGTTGCCGGTTTCTGAACGCTACTACTTTGAGTTTGGAACGTGGACGGCTATTATTTAGAAATTGGAATTTTGTGTCGTTAGCGTTCTTAGTTTGAAAAAGAGATTGACCAATGAGTTTGTGGTATGTAGTCTTTTGATTTCTGATTCTTGCTTATTATTCTTTTTGATTTTCTAAATTATTTTTTATACAAAAAATAACTACTTTAAGTACCTACCTACAATATAGGGGACAGTCCTTATGGTAATTTATTTGAAGTCGTTGCTACATGTCTTCTTTAAAATTATCACTTGTTATTCCATCAGTTTACCCCTTTCTAGCTATGTTATCAACTAGCTTCTGCTAGCGGCTTCGCCTACTTGAAAGTAATAAAAACTCTGTGTCTTTCGTCCAAATCCATTCAGATTTTCGAATCCGTTTATAATAACATCGAAGGGAAATACCAAACACGTCATACTAAGCGGACGTCATACAAAGCATTTTGTGAAAAATAAACGATCTCCTGTTTTTTTAGTATGTATTTATTTTAATAGAGGAATACACAGCATTTAAATAAAAATTGCACGTGTTTTAAATTATCAATTACACACTGAGACTCAAAACAAAAACAAGCCATGCACGCGCCGAATGTCGTCGGGTGTCACGTGACTCTTTCAAACACTGCTGAAGGTGTTAAGAATCATGGTAGTCACTATAACCGACACAATTTATGAAAAATGGGTCACAGTAAGCGACTTGGCACTATAAGCGAAGTCATTATACCTATCCGACTTTGTTATCAAGTATTTTATATGAAAACCAAACTTCGCTGTGTAATAAGTGGTTAGGATTTGTATAAATTTTGTGTTTTTGTATGAGAGTGGAACTTGCAAATTGGGATAATTTTATTTTGTAATCATATTTTATACAAATATGCATAATCATAGTAAACGGATTCTACTATATACCTTAAAACTTTCGCCTTTATAATATTAGTGGAACAATTAAGGTTCTATTTGAAATAAGATTAGACATTTAAACAAACCCTTTTTGTTGTCCGTTCAACTGAATTTGACTTCTATTCCGTAAGGATAAGGATGGCATTAAAAGCAAAAAAGTGGTTACAATACCAATTAGTTACTGCAGCCCCCATTTATCATACTACCAATGCAATAAAAGTCAAAATCGCTTAAACGGACAGTACGACAAGTTTGTTTAAATGTCAATCTTATTTCTAATGAAGTACCTGAAGGGTGTTTTTAATATCGTGCGGATTTCATCACGCATGCGGGATTGCTCCGCACGCGTAGTCCTTTTCATACAAGTATTTATTGTAATGCGTGGAATGTGCACGCGGGATGCGGGGCATGATATCAGGCAGCAGCCCCGTATGCGGAGCAATTTCGCATGCGTGATGAAAAAATACTTAAAATATGTTAGCATATCCAACAAGCCTCCAACAAAAACATACAAGCCACAAGTATCCACAAAGTGGACTGATGACCTGGTGAGGGTCGCGGGAATCCGATGGATGTGAGACGCACAGGACCGTTCGTTGTGACGACACTTGGGGGAGGACTATGTCTAGCTGTGGTGACGTCTTTCGGCTGTAATGATGATGATGATGATAATGATAATATGAATAAACTTTTATTCGTTTCTCATAACCATCTATCATAAAACTCATTATCCATCATATCATTGTTGAAACAGACTAACGAATAATAATACATTAAGTAATTTATATGAATATTAATTGTCATTACGATTCGGTGACGAACAAAGGGTTCACAATTAAGCAGACGAGTAACTGTGGAACTTATTGTTACTGAGTAGTTGGAGCTTTGGATATCTTTGAGTTATCCTAGAAAATCTTATAGGTACTTCTAAGTTAGATTTTAATATAATAATCATAAAAAAATTGATATTAAATATCATCTTTTAGAAATTGACATTATTAATAAACCAGCTTTCGTACCTAATTCTCATAATAAATTACTTCTTATTATTGTTATTTTATTTGACTGGCTTGTTGGTCTGGTGGTTAGTGGCGCTGACTGCTATGCCGGAGGTAGTAGGTTGGATTCCCACACAGGACAAATGTTTGTGTGATGAGTATAATTATTTGTTCTGTTCTTGGTGTAAGTTATCTATAACATGTATGTATTTAGAAATATATAAGTATGTTTATCAGTTGTCTAGTAGGATAACACAAGCTCTGCTTAGCTTGAGACTAGACGGCGTTGTGTAATAGATATGGAATATTATTATTATTATATTATTATTTTTGCTGCGGTCTTCCCGTCCTGATGCATGCAGATAGTACACAAGTAGGCCCTGTGTACCATCTAAAACTTTGTCATTGAAAAGAAATTACCCATTTTTCTTTGAGACACTGTGCTAAAACACAGTTTTTTTTTTATACTAATTTTATACCTGAGTACCATAATCATACAGGTATCAAGGCAATTTTCTTTAATCTATCCAAAATTATTACAAAAATCCCTCATTAAAACTCACTAACGATCTAAAATATGGTTACAAAATAAAATTATCCCAATTTGCAAGTACCATTCTCGTACAAAAACACAAAATTTACAACCAACACGAGCTCCGGAAAAAGTTATAACGCATTCAAATCCTCACTCAAGTTACCAACCGTATATAAAACTAGCGAAATTTCCGCCAACGGTTTTTCAACTTCCAACATTATAACGGGTTTTTAGTAAAACCGACTATTAAATTTCACCCCTTTTCTCACTAAAAAGCTTATCCGAAAAACGTTGCACACATGTTTGAAAAATCGCACACATACGTGGAAAAATGTGCTAGTTACGTACACAGACAAAAAACCTTAACTAGTCGAGGTCCCCCTCCCTCCCTCTGGCTTCGCCCCCTTTCGCCCCCTACGCCCTCATATCCTTGCAGGAATTTTGTTTACTTCTCTCTCTAAGGAAGGAACTGACGTACTGTTCCGGGAAACGTCTGCGTTCCAAATTGGATCGCTATTGGCTTTCTGTTCTTGTTTTTATTTTGAATTTTTCGTTTGATGCTTTGTGATTGGTTCTTTGTGTTCGATGATTGATTTCTTTTTTATTTGAAAAAGGAATGAGTAACAAGAACCTAATTGATTTAATGCTTTGTGGTAAAATGATTAGGTTGGCATTACTGTTTTAGTTTTAATGTGACTGACACGATTAGTATATTACTTTGATTAGCTATGATGAGTTTAATAAATCATTTATATTTTGTATTTTTATTCAAATTAAAAGTCAAACTTCATAAATATTTATAACTAAATGTTTTAGAATTAAGTAGGTATATATTTAATTTTATTTTGTTACTTGATTGAAGTTATTAGAATCTAAAATTTCCTTAAGTGGAAAAAATGCAAAAGCTCATACATTCTCATTAATTCACTCCATGTTACCTTTTTATGACTTTAAACGCCATAAAAAAAAAGCTATTCTTTTTTCAAAACTACCCTCTCAAGTCAATTTAACGTTCACTAGCGATCACAAGCAAGGGGGAGTGGTGGGGAGAGGGGGGCGTGATATGAAAACTCGTGCCTCGAATACGGAACGCGCTCAATTCAAACTTGAATTTAAACGTGGAACGACGCGTTCCAAGTTTCCAAATTTGAAAATTAAAGCGACTTGGCGGGAATTAAACACAATATGGCGGAGTTTGTCGAGTTTGATGGCGAAAAATTATGCAAGACTCTTGGTGAATTTGAATTATTCAGTTTTAAACTGGATAACTATATATCAATATAACTCGCTTGTTTTTGAAAACATTTGACTGACATATGACGATAGGTTTACTTTCGAAATTATTATCTTTAACTGAGTATAACAAAATTATAATATTACTATATGTTCTTTGCGGTTTCACCCACGTCTTTGGTTTCTGCTGCGCTCCTATTGGTTGATGTTATAATTATATCCTTTTTAAATTAATGGAGTATCCAACACTAAATAAAATTCTCAATTTGAACCTGTAGTTCCTAAGATTAGCGCATTCAAACAAACAAACAAACAAAGAAACAAAATCTTCAGCTTGATAATATAAAAACAAACATTTTAAAAAAAGAAAGTGGCAAAGTTGGCTTCACTGCTGTTTTTTTTTTGTTTTACCAAAAATTTTTTTTTTTCGTTTACTGTACGGACGGTAGTTTTTTTTGGAGGTATCAAACCTCCAAAAAAAACTACCGTCACAATTTTCATAAAACCTTCCTTCATCTCATTACTTCTACAGCATTATCTTCAAATATACAACTACGCAGCCTCGCATCTCTTCTAACCTCAAAGTTTCTACCATAAATATCAACAAAATCTACCATAAACAAAACACGTAACTCAGTATACGTTTAATAAAAGCACAGTAATTTCGAGAAACGCATTGAACTCCTTCATTGCGTATTACGCTATAAAAGTTACCTTAATTCTTAAGAACGACGGGGGCGCACCTGTTTCGAAATTTTCATGTACAAACTTGGTTGTAATTAACAAAATACATTCTGAACTTGTAACTAGATTTAAATAGTAACGCTACTGGCGTTGTAAGGATGGGGCGAGAGAATTACTTATCGATATTTTGGGGGTGAAATAATTATTGTTCCATATTTGTGGGGTGAAGGTTGTTACTTCGGTAAACAAATAGTTTAAAAAGAAAAGAGTCTAGATTGATGGGCTTATTTGTGAAGTTAGCACAGTTACATTACCAGCCATGTATTTCAAATCAGAATTATTCATTTGAAGGTAAAAGTAGAACTGCGTAGTTAAATTAGAGAAAAAAAACAATATTGAAGTTCTTTTTTGTAATTCCTACAATATCCACATAATTACTCACGTGCTTAAAAAGTACGCGCTTGGACAGAGTAGCGGACTACAGGCCGCAAAAAATACAAAACAACTAAATTGCCCAACGTTAAATTACAAACGCCCAAATTTATTAAAATTTCAGAAAATCGTCTATATCGATAACATCCGCTCTTTTCCATCCCTAGCCCCCATACAAAGAGACACTAAGAAATTATGTATTCCCCTTAGCGTAGTTGGGCTGAACTTTATTGAATTTGTTCCGAGGCGCTCGGTCGGGACTCGAATGCAGTACTTTTGTCAGGTGATCGTGATTTGAATGTAACTGTTTTACTTCGTTAGATGGTGGTAGAGGCGCTATTTTCATTTTATTACTCAATTTATGAATTTATTTATTTAAACAAAAAAAACTGACTCATTTAAAAAAAAATATATTTAAAAATTTTATTTGCGAAAAAATATAATTTCAATATGAACATTATTAAGAGCTTAATCAGTGCAAACGCCAAATTTTATAAACTGATTAAATTTTTTCACAACTGGTGTAATTTCAATGAAATAACTATAAAATTTGGCGTTTGCACTGATTATGAAAAAAAAACTCAAAACTGAAAACGGAACTAAAATAACATTAATTCAATTCAAAATTTTATTTCACACAAAAAAAAGAAAGAAAAAGCATTTTGAGACTCATAAAAGACAAACAATAATAAAAGTGTTAAATAATCTCTATCAAATAACTTAAAATAAATATACAACGATAAAAATTTTAAAAAGAGGTCAGAGAGCGAGGTCTTTTTGGTCTGTGAGGCCAGAAAGACCCCTATCTCAGTATATGAAGCGATATTAAAGAAAAAAAAAACGCTGCGCTGGTCTTCTTATAGGACCTGGCTATTATACCACGGACACACTCACGGAATACAGACTGAAGATAAAACATAGGTAATAAAAAAATAAACTGCAATATGTATTATTGACAATAAACTATAAAAAAAAAAATGTGACTGGCCGGTTGGTGGCCCTGACTGCTATGCCGGAGCTCGTGTGTTCGATTCTCGTCCAGGACAAATGTTTTTGTGATGAGCACGATCATTTGTTCTGCGTCTGCGTGTAATTTATCTATATGTAATATGTTTGTATTTAGAAATATATATGTAGGTTTATCAGTTGTCTAGTACTGATAACACAAGCTCTGCTTAGTTTGGGACTAGACGGCGTTGTGTGATAGTTGTTATTGAATATTAATATTATTATAAAATGAGAATTTAAAAAACTGTAGTGCACGATGTAATGATTGAAATTAGTTTTCATTCATGTTGATTATTCCCGAATCTAAGAAATTATTATGTAACATCACTATCTAATTTATACTCCCAAAAGGAATCGAAGAGCTGTAACATAGTACAATAAAGTTAACTGTTGATATTGAATGGTCCCAAGAGTTAAGGAGTGATTTTCATTGATATAATAATACTGTAATTGAATTTCTTTAGAAAATAGAGTAGTAGCTTAGTATTTTTGGAACAATTTGCTTGCTGTTGCCTGTCTTCCCGTCCGATTATAATTTTTCAATATACTTACTTGAAAACTCGCTCTTATCCCACGCTTTTAGGCACGCAATAGACCGTTTCCCGCACTAGTGCAGACAAGAGCGCGTGCTCTCCCCCGCTACAATGTTATTACATTTATCGTATCAGGTTGGGCGCGCGTCGACTCTCAAGAGTCGCCGGTCAACCCCCGTTTATTCATTTTGTAAGTGTATTGAAAAAAGTCGTTTGATACACGTGCAAATTTGTCACTGCAGCCCTCGGCTCCATAACAGACTCGCCTATGGCTCGTGCGAATTCCGCCTCGGTCGCAATGACAAACTTTCTGCACTTGTATCAAAATGTAGGTACTATTGATGTCTTCAAGGCTAGAGTTAATAGGCTCTTAATAAACTAGTGCGCCTCACCATCAATGATTGCATCACTACTTACCATTAAATGACATAAATGTCAAATGATATTTATTATATAGAAGTTTTTTTCACTTTTACACGTCATTTTATTTGTCAATTTAAACTAGATAAAGCCGGTGTTTCCTAGCTAACTACCTTGAGAAGAAACACCGAAAGAAACTCAAGAGGTCAAAGTCTCTTATAAAGAAAGAAAGAAAAAATGAAAGAAAGAAAGAAAGGAAGGAAGGAAGGAAGGAAGGAAGGAAGGAAGAAAGAAAGAAAGAAAGAAAGAAAGAAAGAAAGAAAGAAAGAAAGAAAGAAATAAAGAAAAACAGTTTATTCACGCCAAATGACGCAATCTTAAAACTAGCTAACAAACATAATCAATAGATAGGGAAGATATGCGTCAAATCCGCGCGAAACGGCCGAACGCTCAGCATAAAGCTGCGGCCTCACGCGTAATGAGATGAACTCACAGTGCTGGCTGGTTGGATGGTGGTTTGGCACTGGTGGTTTTTAAAGTCCATACAGCAAAGATGTTATCATCAGGTGGAATTGCAGTCAAGCTAGTGCTATTTATACTATTAAAAAAAAAGTGTTACAGATTTAAATAATAAAGTTGTTCCAGCTAGATTTAAGAAGAATCATTATCATTTCAGCCGAAAGACGTCCACTATTGGACATAGGTCTCCCCCAAATAACGCCACAACGACCGGTCCTGTGCGTCTCGCATCCATTGGATTCCCCGGACGGTGAGCAACGGGTAGCCCGCCGTCTGACCTTCCGGTAACCGTCAGGACCGAGCCCAACCCGTCGACGGCGCGCAGTGTTCCACGCGCGCCTCAAGGAGATGTCGGCAACCGTAGGGGTCCATCAAGGTCGAAGACTACTGGGGCCATGGGTGAAGCGAAAGAGATCCCCGGGGTCCTGGAACAATGACAAAGAAGGAACAGGTGTTGGTTTTTAGTAGTAAAAGACCGAAACGCCCTCTCGCTCCGCCCAAGAGCGAGAGAAGTCATTACATGATTTTCCCACCTAAAAAAATCCATTGGATTTCCGTGACGGTCACTAGGTTATCGGTCCACCTTGTAGGTGGCTTTCCAACGCTGCGACAGTAACATATAATTTAAGTTTTAGGATCGAAATAACCGTCATCATTACATTTTTACTCCCTCATTAATAATTTCTTACACTCCCCCTCCACATATTTTCCCACAACCATCTCCCGCAGTTTCAATGAAAATTAAATTCAATATAATAGTCGGTAAACATGAAATTACGGCCTATTTCCAAGACGCGTAATTTTATACTTCCCTTCATATAGAATTCTATAGTTTCCTTCATAACGATAAGAGATCCTGGGGAGAGAGGGTCATAAATTTACTCGATACCTAGGTGTATACATACCTCCGTAATTGCGCCTCCTTTGAATTTTCTATTTACTGTAGCATTGTTTTGTCTTGTTTTGTTAATTGGCGTAGAAACTGCGGTAAATTTCGGTCGTTGTAGCTATACTTGGGGGAGGTCTATATGTATGATATGATGGTGATGATGCTACTACAATATGCTTTGAGGAGTGACTGGAAAGACCTCAAGGCGTTCTCACCTTCCGCATGACGCAGGTTCTCACCGAACATGGTCAGTTCGGGAAGTTCTGGCACCGGATCCATGAGGGGAGCGAGGAGTGGCAGGCGGTCGCCTCCTTCTGCGAAACAGTAATGCTAGCAAAGGAGGAGGCCGCACGGACACGCGTGAGGGAGCGGCGTTCACGCCCCAGCTGCCGGGATCCCGATACCGATTTCCGGCCACCGTAGGCGCGGGCTTGCGGACGGCGAGCATTAGGTAGCTCGCCGTCTGACTGTACGGTAACCGTCCGGACCGAGCGCAAGTCGTCGAAGGCGCGTACAATTCCACGCGTGCCTCAAGGATATTTCAGCAAACCGTAGGGGCAACCAGCAGGGTCGAAGCCTACTGTGGCCATGGGTCTGCTTCTAAAAGGAAGACTCGGCCCTGGTATGGAAGGAACAGAAGTGGGTTTTTAGTCAGTAAAAGTCTGACACACCCTGTCGCTCCGCCCAGGAGCGCGACGGCGAGCTACCCATTACTCGTCGTCCGCAAGCCTGCGGCTGTAGTGGCTGGGGATCGCCCTTTTAAATATATCGACAAAAAAAAACTTATTCTCCATCCTATAACTTTTAATTTAAAAATCACTCATCGTCATATTGCGTAATCATTTGGAAATATTTATTACTCTTACCAACATCGTAATCACCGCCCACATTAACTCAATGAAGCCAAAATAATTCAATCGTGGTAATTGTTGTTGCATAACTTGCCACATTACTATCCCATACGTAACGTAACAATCATATCAATTCTTTCAAACAGTGTCAAATAGAATTAGATGACGAAAAAGAAAAACATCGTGTAGTTATTGTTTTAAAAAAAGAATTGTCAATTGTTTTGTGTTCTCAAAATAAACCATTTTTTAAATTTTTTTTAGTGGCCAGTTTGATTTTTGAATAAACTTGTTTGATGTCCGTACATTTTAATCTGCAATGTGTTTTTTTTTAAATAAATAATTATTTTTGACATTCCAAATTCAAATCTCATTATTCCGTAAGGATCGCCCGTACTACTTATCTTTCTAGGGACAGAATGACTTGCTTTATGTGGCGGTTGCATGACATACAAAAGGGCATTATCGATCAGGTGGTATAAAATAGTAGATTATGTGACTAGGGGATAAAGCAGTGTCTTTAAGTCGCGGGCGGCATGTTGAATTCCGAACGAAACGAAGGTAGCTAAGTTTTAATCTCGAACGGCAGTGACGGATTTATACAATTAACCCCCGATCATTGCGAGGGAGTTAATATAGAAACCTGAGTGAAGTGAGGAATTCAAGCCACCCAAGACAAAGACAGCTTTATCCCCGTGTTGGAATACTCTACTTTTTACACCATCCTAGAATCCTTAAATGTGGCATGAAGGAAGGTCTCATAGCATAAGTACAGGAAAAAGTCTGATACTGTAAATTTGTAGTTACGTCACAAAAAAAAAATTGCGATTCAGAAAAATCTTGGTAAATCAATTCGGGAATTGAACTGTTTTCATAGGTAAGTTTGTACGGAACCCTCAGTACGCGAGTCTGACTCGCACTTGGCCGGGTATTACATTACCCCACACTAGTAATTATTCTTGTATCGTGGGTGCGTTTACTATCATGTAAAACTCATATATACAAGACATTCCGAACCAGAACCACTATCTGTAGGCTATAAAAATATTTGTTCCGAGCGGGAATCGAACTCATGAGAAGCAACGCAGCAGGAAATCACTCAACCATTGCGCCAAACACCGTACACATAAAAAACTTCTAACAGCCTCAAAACCTCAATACTTGCACAAATCTTCCTGAAAAAGAAAACTAAAACACAAAACTCACACTAAAATCAATACTTAAATAAGTACGGCGCAGTCCGCAAAATATAAATTGGCCTTCATATATTTTAGGAGCACAAAAGTGTTTTGAAAAGTAGTTCGCATTCGCCCCTAATTCCTTTAGTTTTACAGCCGTTCTGGATGGTTTTTGGACCTCTGCTGTTACTATGAAAATACGACGAGCTTTGAAAACTCACTTTGTAGTACATTGCTTGTTTTAGCGATCATTTAAATCATTATTTTTCAACACACTTACTCGAAAACCTGCTCCTACCTCTACCGTTTTTAATTCATTGCAATGTAGGTACTGTGTTTTACACTTGTGCGGAAATGCGCGGTGACCAGTCCCTGTCACAATTTATTATATATATTGTATCAGACTGGTTTCGTGGCATCCCCCATTTAGACTCATTTGTTTCTATGTTCGTTCTTCATTCGATGACAGAAGGATAATTCGAGCATAAAACCCTTTCCATTGCCGTTTGGGTGACTATGTGCCTTCTAATGAGGCTCATTGTGAGCGACCACGTTTCAGATCCATAGGCTGTCACTGGCAACCCGCACTGGTCATATACTTTTGTCTTGAGCGAGACCCTTTTGAAAAAAACATACCTTCTTAAAATATCTTTCACATAAATTAATGATCAGATATATTTTTTTAAGCCAAGTGGACTGCAGAATAATACTGATAAAACGCTGGGATGAAGACGAAGATGTAAATTAAAATTCTTAAATAGTATATCATAGAAGAAAATAAATTTTTCTTCTTTGACAAACCTGGTATTTTTTTCCAAGACTCCTAGAACCGGAACAATTATTTGTAGGCCATGCAAATATTTGTTCCTTCTATTATATTATTGGATTATTACTTAAGAGCGTCCTTTTCGAGGTACATTTTCATACATTCCCTACTTTTTTTGGATACACAGCTATCTTGTGGATATTATCTAGGCTTCTATGGAAATCAAAACATAAATTTGTGTAAAACTAATCCAGTAAAGACCTCTGAAAATCTGTTATTTTGCATGAACTTTGACACTTCATAATTTACTCAAAAATTTAAAAAAAAATCAAAACAATATAACAATAGAAGCCTTGCAAATTTAATCAAGATTTAATGAAGACTGAATAACGACAACTTTTTTTAAAAACTTTTAAGTGTTTAAAGAAACACGTATTTCCTAGCACAAGCGTTATTTCCCTGTTTTTGCGTTGCTTTTTTGTCAAATATCGTGCAGGATTGCGCTAGATGAAGTAACAAGGTTTTAAACTATGCTCAATGTTGACGAAAGGCGAGTGAAAAAGGACCCTCTTAAAAGTAAAGAACATCTATTTGATTATTACCTTCTTCATCTTAGCGTTTTTCGTCCACTTTGCTTAAAGAAATTTTAAAAATTAAAGACGATTCTTCTGGTAAAACTCATTCAATTGTATACAGAACAAACAAAGTGCTCAGTGCATCTAAAAAACATTTCACTTCAATAAAATGGAATAACGAAACGATTGCCTAGTACTACGTTAAAAAGTAACATGCATATTTTCATTTGATGGATAACCCGATGCTGATCGAAAATCCAGACGATCACTTTGTGGATTAATATTTTATTTACGTTTCATATTTTGTATTTATGAGCTTGCAGTTCCGTTGGGCAATAAATTAAAGGCTGATGCAGTATGTGCGTGTACTTTTGGTAGCTTTAAAAAGACATGATGGTGGTGAATTTCAATTCTATGTAGTTGTTTGTTATTATGATAGCATATTTTTAAAGTTGGTACTCCTCTATATAATATATGTGTATCAATTTAATTTGTTTTTAGGAAATCTGCAGAAGTAGACAAGCAAGGAAAAGACTGATCATAAAAGACAATTTTTACTCGACCTCATAAAGTTGGTTGAAAAAGTCCTTTTTTATGGGTGACGTGGGAAATCATTAAGTAACTTCTCCCGCTCTGGGTGGAGCGAAACTGTCAGACTTTTTTTTACTAAAACCCACAGTGTTCCTTCAGTTGATCTTTATTGCAATCAAATGAAAGTTAAATTTTTCTACAATAAAACGCTCAAAAATTACATTTCTTTTAGCACAGTCACACTAATATTGTATAGGAAAGTTTATGTGTTAATTACTCTATTATTTTCAAACGCATTTGAACGAAATCCTAGGTACTAGGATAGCTTGTATCCAGGCCTAGCTTCTACCAGCGGCTTTGCTTACGTGAAAATAGGTTTTTCCATACAAACTTTGGACCCCCGTTTGCCTTTTTCCTAGACGAATTTTAGAAATTTTTCTCTTATTGCTCGAGATAAAAGGAAAACTTGTGTAAAATTTCACACTCTTAGTTCCAGTAGTTGCGGCTGTGCGTTGATATAACAGTCAGTCAGTTACCTTAATATACTATACACCACTATTTTTTAATTAGTACAAAAAATGGCGCTCTATCCGTACCCGGTACTGATCATATTTGTGTAGTCAAAAGTAAAAAAAACGAAATCCCAAAAAATTGTCATAATTGGTAAATCAATCATTTGTAACATTTGCTACTAGAAAATACTACGCGCAATTGTTTTTTTTTTTTCATTTTGATCAATTTTTTCCTGTACAATATTCCCATAAATTGAGTGACATTTTAGGATACCAAACAAACGCTAATAACTTTGCTGTTTATGAATATTATTAATTGAGACTTTACTTAAATAATAACAAGACCTTTTCTAATAAGCCCTGTAAATATATGTACTTATTAAAAAAATAGTGGTGTATAGTCATAATATATAGACTTACACATATGCTATAATCGTATAATTTGACTATCACCCTCGTATAATTTGACTTTGTGACATTGTGTGTGTGATCTTAAATTTTGTGATTTATGACATACGTAATGTGTTATTTTATTTGTATTATAATTTTATTTAATTTTGATTTGAATTTAATTTTATGTGTATAATGACATCTCATATAGTATTTGATTTGATTATTTAAATGTTTTATTTAATTTTAATTTTGTTTGTAATGTATGGACTACGTCTGAAATTAAAATAATTATTATTATATTATAATTTCTAAAGGTAGGAAGCTCAATTTCATGCAGGCGAAGCTGCTAGAAGAAGCTAGTTATTTACCATTTCGACGACTTTTCAACAAGCAATGTACGCAAAAATAAACCCGGAAAATTCGCGTTCTCATAGTAGTCGCTCGGGGGGTGTTTTATAAGGGTTGTTTGGTTAGGCCGACCTTTTTTAGCCTTTTGGGCCCCCAGATAGTTTTAGTTCGGACGTTGTAAAATTTTGAGAATTACGTTTCGAAAAGTTTTTAGTAAAAGGGTAGTGTTTTTCGATCCTTTATTAGTTTTGAGGATTCTGGGTTATTGTGATATTCTGGGGGTGTTGTGCATAATCTACGCCAAAACCTTTTTTTTTAATTTCACCTATTTTTCTACTCTTCGACAACCCGAAACTATTTCACTACAATTTCTCAACGAAAAACTAAGATTAGAACCGAAATTAATTAACCAAGCCACGAAATGAAGTTGAAAAATTGATTAAAGCCCCTTTAACCGCACCGAGCTAGTGAGGGGGGCGAACACTACCTCCACGGAACCGTCAAAGTTTCGCGAGGGGGGCGAAAGGGGGGCAAAAATGAACCACCGGCATGAAGACGGATCGGGGAAGTTTAAATTTAGAGAATTGTTGGGTTTCTTTCTCTTTCGCTGTTCGCATTTATGGAATTTAGTCGTGTTAGGTACTTAGTTTTGTATCGTGAAGGGGGTTGAAATTCTTATTGAGTTATGTATAATGTGACGGCAGAAATATATTGAAGGACTTTTTGCTCTGAATTATTAAGTATATTGTTAGAAACAGTACATGTTAATCTTTATTATATAAAAATGAATAGTTGTTCGTTAGTCTCGCTAAAACTCGAGAACGGCTGGATTGATTAGACAAATGTTGGTCTTGAAATATTCGTCATAGTCCAGGGAAGGTTTAAATGGTGAGAAAATATGGAAAAATTCATGAAAAAAAAATCCGATTACAACGCCATCTCTAATTAAAATGTCCTTATAAAATGAATTATGCTGTTCTGGGAATGCCAGTAGATGGCGTTATCCTTACTATTAGGCACGGCACAAAGTTTGCCGGGTCAGCTAGTATTTTATAAAAATATGTTATTTCTAGTGACTTGACAGCCGACCTGACATCACTGACATTACAAAACAATCGCCTTTTCTTCTGTCAAATACGAACGCCTAAACCTTAAGTCATGCATGTAAAGAAAACCAAAAAGAAAGGAAAAAGTGACAAATTAAAAAAAAAACCATAGCTTGTACTTCTCGAAAAGTTGATTAGAAGTGTATAGTTCACTCTTATTTCGATATTTTGCGAGTAAATAAAAATTAGCACGATGACGCGCGTCGTCTCGCGTTGTAGTTGAAGAACAGGCCCCCTAGCCAAGTTACAACCGTTTCGTGTCGAATTCCGTTCTCCAATCGGTAACGCCTCAGTGTCAGCAATTGTAGAAAACGATAAGTTGGCAGCCTGAGTCGGCCGCTCGTTCTACAATTCTACAATTGACTGGCCTGTTGGTCTAGTGGTTAGTGGCCCTGACTGCTATGCCGGAGGTCGTAGGTTCGATTCCCACCCAGGACAAATGTTTGTGTGATGAGCACAATCATTTGTTCTGTGTCTGGGTGTAATTTATCTATATATGTATGTATTTAGAAATATATAAGTATGTTTATCAGTTGTCTAGTACCCAAAACACAAGTTCTGCTTAGCTTGGGACTAGACGGCGTTGTGTGATAATAGATACACAGCTACATACATAACTTATCTTACAATGTCGTTCTACGATAACAAAGGATGTAGCGTTGAACATTGTAGAAACGATAACAATTCATTCTATCATTTTGAACGATGTGAACTTGGCTATAAATTTTCTATTCGTTTGTTCTGACCACGTGACTTAACGTTGAGACGATGTCATTCCCATACATTTGATTAGTTTTCGACTAGCTCAAGCGGCGGAAATATAACAACCTCGTCGGAAGTTATATTTTTGAGCCGTTTGGGGTTGAAACTCTTGGGTCGTGGGGTCCGAGTGCTCATAAGCTTTTCAAAGAACTATCCAGACGCTTAGTTGACACTTCGCGTGACCCAAGGGCTGGCTTTTACCTCGGTCAGAGATTAAGCATTGCCATACAACGTGGCAATGCCGCCAGCCTTTTGTGCACACTTCCAGTCGACAGCGATGCGGAGGAATTTTATGACGCCATATTTTAGCTAGTAGTTTTTGTCTTTAGTGTATATATAGTTTTAATTAGTTAAGTGTTTTTTATCAATTAAGTTTTCGACTAGCGTTAACGATTGCAGATTATCAACTTGACTAGGGGTGGAGAACGTGACGCGATGTTTTGACTCTGCACCAGTGTGCGTTGATCCTTAAGTTAACAGAATATTGACATAGCAAAATAAAAAGATTTTCTCTTAGTGTAACAAAACTGAGTATATATGTGGATGAATGGAAAAGGAAAGGTAGGCCAAAGAAAAGATGAATGGATTGTGTGAGGAGAGATTTGAAAGAAAAGGGTGTTGATGATAGCATGACAGTAGACAGGACAAAATGGAAGACAAAAACGTGTTGAGCCGACCCCAAGTAATATGGGACAAGGGCAGGAAGAGAATGAATGTGAGGACACTAAAAAAAATTATTTTTTTGCAAGTATGTATGCTGTATGTTTGTTCCTTTTTTATTTTATCGTATTAAGTAGGAGCAACTAACAATCACAATGTAACATCTTACAACTGATTAAATTTAAGACAAGTTTTGGCAATAATGCAACCCACAACGTTGCCCACGGGTAGACAAAATGTACAAAAACTATTATAAACGCTAGGAGTGTTGTAACAGTACATGCAGTTATTGATAATATTATAGGGTCAGTAAAAGAAAAATTAAGATTACAGAAAAATACTCAAGGGGAACACACAAGGACATTATTTGAACAAAGAGCTGCAGATAAGTCTTTTAAATTTACTCATGGTACAGTTGAAAATATCAATATTATTAAAATCTTTATTGTAAGAATCAAACATACGGCGGGCAGGTGACCCCTTGCCAGAATTAGTGCGGCATGCGTGTGTTGCGAAGAGTGTGCCTGCACCTGCAGCCGGTGGAAGATTCTGGGTACAGTGTGACAGATCATGTTGTTTAGATTTTTACACATCGTATCTGTACAGCAAAATTTTCTTGAAGAAATCTTCAAGATTTTTTTTTCAATTCAGTAATCCAACCTCACGCTCAACAGTACAAATCGCCGCCAGTTTCTCACTGTGCTGTTAGCTCATCCATTGCAATTTTAAAAACTCATCATTATCATCAACATTTCATCCGAAAGACGTCCACTCTTGGACATAAGCCTCCCCCAAGCATCGCCACAACGAACGGTCCTATACGTCTCGCATCCATCGGATTCCCGCTACCCTCACCAGGTCTTCGGTCCACCTTGTGGGCGGCCTTCCAACTCTGCGTTTTCCGGTACGTGGTCACCACTCCAGAACCTTTCGTCCCCATCGGCCATCTGTTCTGCGAGCAATGTGCCACTGCCACTTCAGTTTGGCGAATCTTAAAAAAAATAATTTAAAAATAAAAATTATTATAAAACTAAAACTTTTAAATCAATTTCCTTCACTTTTATTACAATCCAAAGTTAGTATCGTCATGTCAAACATCGTATAAAATTAAGCCTCCAGTTATGACAATATTATGCAGACGACAGGCTTCATTAGAATTCGGCGAGGCAAGATGGCGTCAGATCACACTGTATCAATGTGGCTTAATTGAATTTGTGACAGTTTGAAACAACTGATTTGTTTTTGAGATGGAACGATGAAGAAATCTATGTTTCTTTATAGATACAATACAATCTGGGGGTCTTTAAGTTAAGAGTGAATAGGTTACTTCTAGCCAAACGTGCTCGATCGTTGACGACATCGTCGCTTTCAATCAGGTGAGTTAGTGGTCAAGTGCGAGTGTATTAATAATAAAAAATAATATTAGAGTCACTCGATCCCCCCCCCCGCGCCACCAGCACCGCCTCGCCTTGAGCTGTTAGTATTCTTCGTATGGGAGTACTACGGCTGTAACCTATACTTACTCCATCAACACCAGAGCATCTTGCCCGAGGGCTGACCTCGTCGAGTGGACAACTCGGAGGTCACCCATAGCTCACACGCTGGCCTTGAATTGCCCACGCGCAAATCCCGAATGAATTAAGTGGTTCACGCACCAGGACGATATAAAAAAAACTGGCAAGTGCGAGTCGGACTCGCGCACTGAGAGTTCCTTACAAACTTACCTATGTAAACAGTTCAATTCCTGAATGGAGTTCCGAAGATTTTTCCGAATCACATTTTTTTTGGTGACGTAAGAATAAATTTTCAGATTTCAGATTTTTTCCTATACTTGTACTATAAGACCTCACTTCATGCCAAAGTTTAGGATTCTGTGTCAACGGGAACTACCCTGAATTTTGATTTCCTTGAGAGTGTCGAAATATACGTTTTTGGTGACATAAACAACCATGTCTTTTTTTTTCGTTAACTTAGAAGTTTGATTTTTTCACAGTATCAAAGGACCGTAGATTTGACTATATGGTTTTAATTTCAACTCGATACCTCCACGCGTTCCCGAGATAAAGGGTCTTGATAGACAGACAGACAGACAGATAGACGGACAACAAAGTGATCCTATAAGGGTTCCGTTTTTTCCTTTTGAGGTACGGAACCCTAAAAAACGTCATTATGTATATCACTAGTAACATCTTCATCTCAGAAAGCTTCTAGAAAATAAAAGACGTTAAAACATCAATTTCCTTCCACCTGCAAGTTCTTCTCGAGTCAAGTACAAAGACAAACAGCAAGTTAAGAAGTAGCGAGTGGAGAGGCGCTCGGGAAACTCTTGAAACAAAGGAAGGTAATTGAAAATTCTATCAAAACTTGCCACGAACAAAGCCAACGATGCTAGTCGGAGAGCTCGTGAGGTACTGGAGTAGGGATGGGAAAGCGACTTCGAAATTAAATGCTGATTGTTGTTACGAGCATTTTTTATATGTTCGTATACCTCGATTTTCTTATCTAATGGAAAGTAATAATGTGGTCGACGATAGAATACACATGGCTAAAATGCAAGCTAAAAAAAAACAGAAAAAGTTTTGTTTTATTTATCTGCCGGAGTCGGTAGTTCCTGATAGCTATAACATGGTAATAAATCATTTCGTGTGGGAATCGAACACACAATACATAAAGATGGCAAAAATAAAAAGGACCGTTTTGACATCTGTCAAAACGAATACTTAAATACGCATCATATTATTTAACGCGCTAATAAAATGTATGCATATTTTAAAACACATTATGTAATTAAATATTATTTTAGTGTTGTTTCAGTTTAGTTCCAAGTTACATTCTAGGATATTTCTCAAATGTCAAAACAGGCCTTTTATTTTTTAACAAGGTCACTGCAGCAGCCGATCGCGATACCGTCAAATTAGGCTGGCATAAAAGAAATCTAATAAAAAACCTATAAGTATAGTATCGTCACAGTACCGTAATACCACATCACTATTTTCTGTATGAACGAAACGGCCCAAAGTTAAGTTCCGTCTTGTGACGTGTTTGACAATCAAAAGTTGACGTCGCCATTATTTCGCCAACGTCTTATTCCGACTTCCACTTTGAGCGTTCATTAGACTGATTAATAATAGGTTTAGATTGAAAATTAAATTAGAATGTAGCTGCGTAAAAAAACAGATTAGCGCCTTTGCCTGGGGATTGTGGCTGAAGAATAGCAGCTGGGACTGATAGACCATGGGAAAGCTACGGGTCGTGGGGCTCTTTGAACCAGGACCATGGTCCTAAACCTCCACCTTTAAATTTTTTTTTATTTTTTTTTTCTAGTAATATCTTGGGGTCCACAAGGAAAAAGGCAGTAAAGTACCGTTACCAAAAAATAAACTGGATTTATTTTATTTGTGGTCCCAAAATATCACTCAAAATAAAAAAAATATTTTTATTGGTGGAAATTGGGACCGCAGTCCCGGTCCAAAGGACCCCATGACCCAAGCTACGCGGTCAGACAGTTGATAAAAGAACGAAAAAGAAGTAAAACAAGAATAATTCACTCTTATATACAAAGCGTTTTCGGTTTATTGTGCGTACAGCTAAGGAGTGGATTCCCCTGCTGGTATCTGCATTTCTTGATAGCTACAACCTAGGAGTCTTAAATCAAGAGTGAATAGGTTACTTCTAGGCAAGCGTGCTCCATCGTTGACCACATCATCGCTTACTATCAGATGAGATAGTGGTCATACACGACCCTATCCATAATTAAAAAAAACTGGGCAAGTACTAGTCGGACTCGCGCCCTGAGGGTTCCGTACAGTCACCAATGTAAATAGTTCAATTCTCGAATGGAGTCTCGAAGATTTTTCCGAATCGCAAAAATGTACTGTTTTCTGATTTATTCCTGTCTTTGTGCTATAAGACCTTGCTTTGTGCCAATTTTCAGGGTTCTGGGTCAACAGAAAGTACCCTATGAATTTAGATTCCAGATAGTGTCGAAATATACGTTTTTTGCGACACAAACGGCTGTCTATTGTTTTTTCGTTAACTTAGAAGTTTGATTTTTTCACAGCTTCAAGGGACCTGCGTATATGGTTTAATTTCAACTCGATACCTTCACCCGTTCTCGAGATAAAGGGTCTTGACAGACAGACAGACGGATGGACAACAAAGTGATCCTATGGGTTCCGTTTTTTCCTTTTGATGTACGGAACAAAATGAAAATACACAATAAACAATAGGTTATTATAATAAATATATAATATTATTATATATATTATATATAATATATATATATTATATATAATATATATCAGTGCGAAGCTTAAAAGGCACCTAACTAAGCATAGGCTGTGATATTTTTAACGACACTCGTAAATAACGCAGCACTGTGATGGATGTGGATGAGCATATCCATTTCTCTTTAATACCCCTCCAATTGTTATTCTAGGTGACTAAGTACTGGTCTTGGCAGGGTACATTGCTCGAAGAACAGATGAGCGATGGGGACGAAAGGTTCTGGAGTGGCGACCACGGAAGACGCATTGTAGGAAGGCCTCCCACAAGGTGGATCGGTGACCTGGTGAGGGTCGTGGGAATCCAATGGATGCGAGATGCTCATAGTCATAGTCGGCCTTTTAATGTTCCCACTGTTGGGACTCAGGCCTCCTCTCTAGGAGAGGGAATGGGCTGTAATCCACCACGCGGGCCCAGTGCGGGTTGGTAATGGAGATGCTCAGGACCGATTAATGTGGCCACGCTTGGGGGAGACCTATGTTAATGAGGTTACGATTATAATTTCTTTATTGTTAGGCAACTAAGGCCCATAGGTAAAATAAATACTTTATATTATAATTTATTTAGGTGTCATCAAGGCTAGAGTGAATAGGCTCTTAATAAAGTATTTGCCGCCAACGATTGCATCACTGCTTACCTTCAGGTGGGATCGCAGTCAAACACTAGTTTATATAATTTAAAAAGGAAATCTTACAAAATAATAAACTAATACATATTTAAAAAAATATATCACAAAACAATAAACTATAAATTAAACACGTAGCATATCTAATGCTTCTAAAGCCGGGTACAGACTGCTGTAACGTAGCATGCAAGGTAACATGAAAGGAGCAATTTGTAAGTGTGGACAGCGCATGCACAAACCGAGCATGTACCTCCTACCTATTCACATCTGTCTCTCTACCCAAGTTACAACCGTTTTGTTTCGATTCTCTTTCGTCGAACGCCCTGAGTTGGTCGTATTCCTTTGATCAGTGCACGTGACTGAGCGCTGAGATCAAAGTCAAAGTCAAAAGTTTTTATTTCACATAGGCCTACATGGGCATTTATAAAAGATAACGTTAGAACAAAGTAATCGGAGGCGTAGCCGACTCGAAGCGATCAACGAAAGATAATCGGAACGAAACGGTCGTAACTTGGCTAGACCTACTGTTTCCTGAGTTGAAATGCTCTGTTCGCGCACGTAGTGTGCACGGTTCACGCGCGCAAGGCAAGTCTATGGCAAGGCTATGGGAATTCTGTCAAGTTGCATGATACATTGCAACAATGTGGACGGCAAATTCTTTCGTTGCGTGTTACATTGCATGTTACGTTACAGCTGTCTATACCCGGCTTTATGGCTGTCTAGTATTGGAAATTCATGCTAAATTCGGAAGATCTTACATGCTAAAAGTATTTAATTTTCTTCTGTTTGGCAGTACGTAATAATACGAACTATGTGATTTGTTCGAGCGATAAAATACCTCTTTGAAAGATTATTTGGTATGCGAAGCATTGTCTGATTCATTGTAACCAGACACTTGTACGGGTCTAATTAAAGTTGGAGTTTATTTTGAACATATTGTACCTATTTCTGTTTTATTTTAATGTTAATTTTACTTTTTAGGGTTCCGAAACCAAAGGCTAAAACGGGACCCTATTACTAAGACTCTGCTTTCCGTCCGTCTGTCACCAGGCTGTATCTCATGAACCGTTATAGTTAGACAGTTGGAATTTTCACAGATGATGTATTTCCGTTGCCGCTACAACAACAAATACAAAAAAACAGAATAAAATAAATGTTTAATTTTTTTTTGCTTGTTTTTTTTGCTACGTATGGTACGAAACCCTTCGTGCACGAGTCCCACTCGAACTTTTTTTTTTTTTTCGGTGGGATAATCATCTTATGACATCCCCCGCTCTTGGGCGGGGCGGGAGATAGTGTCAGACTTTTAGTGACTAAAAACTCACTCCTGTTCCTTCGTTGCCTTTCGTACTAGGGCCGAGTCTTCCTTTCAGAATCAGACCCTTGGCCCCAGTAGGCTTCGACCCTACTGGGCCCCTACAGTTGCTGACATCTCCTTGAGGCGCGCGTGGAACAGCACGCGCCGTTGACGACTTGGGCTTGGTCCGGACGGTTACCGGACGGTCGGACGGCAAGCCACCCATTGCTCGCCGTCCGCAAGCTCGCGCCTACGGTGGCCGGAAATCGGGATCGGAATCCCGGCACTCGAACATGACTGGTGTTTATTTCTTGTTTCTTTTTCACATAATTATATTGTTGTTTTTTATTGTCATGGTGTCTCGTGGTACCCAGTTGGTTTATGGAGATCGGATAGGCAGTCATAGCATTAGCATAATAAGCCTTTTAATGTTCCAACTGCTAGGACTCAGGCCTCCTCTCTCGGAGAGAGAATGGGACGTAATCCACCACGCGGGCTCAGTGCGGGTTGGTGGATATCACGTCTTCGATTTTTTTGGTTCTAGGATATGCCGGTTTTCTCACGTCTCCTCCTAGAGAGAAGGCCTGAGTCCCAGCAGTGGGAACATTAAAAGGCTAATTGTGGTTATGCTTACTATTTTTAAAACACCATTCAAATGATCTGTATACAATAATAAATATACATAATATTAATACGTCTGTGCTCGCAATACAGACGTTTCAAACGAGGTTCAGCTAATTTAAATTTCTATTAAAACTTGGCAGTCGCGGGGTGTACTGTCAAAGGCAATCACAATGTTTTATGTATACAATAAAGCTCTTGTTGTATGTATACGGCTTTATGCGAGTGTTTGAAGATTTTGAAAGAAAAAAAAATTGCTGGGACAGTGAGAGTGGAGGGGTTAGTCCATGATTTCAAAGAAAACAATTGTTTATTACGCAAAATACAAGTGACTAAAGTAAATATGGCAAATACTAAGGCCAAAAGCCCTGTCTTTTGATAAAAAACTGGGCAAGTGTGAGTCGGACTCGCACACTGAGGGTTAAGTACAAACTTATCTATGTAAATAGTTCAATGACCGAATTGAGTAACAAAGAGTTTTTCGAATTGTAACTCGAAACTTAACTAAAAATTTGTTGTGTTCAGATTTTTTCCTCTACTTGTGATATGAGACCTTGCTTCATGCCAAATTTCAGGATTATAGGTCAACGGGAAGTACCCTATAAATTTTGATTCCCCTTGAGAGTGTCGAAATACACGTGTTTTGCCACATAAATGGTCATATCTTTTTTTTTCGTTAACTCAGAAGATTGATTTTTTCACAGCTTCAAAGGACTGCAGACCTGAGTAGATGGTTTTAATTTCGACTCGATACCTCCACGCGTTTCCGAGATAAAGAATCTCGACAGACAGACGGACAACAAAGTGATCCTATAAGGGTGCCGTTTTTTCCTTTCGGGGTACGGTCTGCCTCGTCCGCGTTAATGCAGACAATATTGTCCTAATGGAACATATTCTCAGATTAAAAAGTACGTTTTGTCTTATTCTAGGACATAGTCTACTCGGGTGCCGAGTTTATTAATTCATTAAAACTTAATGCAACACAAAAGTACAAAGGCGCGGCGCGGCGGGGGCGGGAGTTTCTTCCTAACCTGAGCGTGAAAGTGTCACAAGACACACAAATATATACAAACGTATCTCATAGTACCTCGATTTCACCGTAGGCACATTCGGACGACGAGCACTGGGTAGCATGCTGTCCGGTCGTCCGGTAACCGTCCGAACCGACCCAAAGTCGTCGACGACGCGTAGTGCTCAACGCGCGACTTCAGGAGATTCCAGCAAATCGTAGGGGCCTAGCAGGGTCGAAGCCTACTGGGGCCATGGGTTAAGTGAAAATTAACCCCCGGGACCCTGGAACGTAAGGCGAAGAAGGAAAAAAGGAGTGGGTTTTAATCAGTAAAAGTCTGACACGCCCTCCCGCTCCGCTTAAGGGCGAGAGATGTCATTAGATGATTACCACCATTTTTTTTATATTTGTCGTTGTTACTTTTTATTCTATTTATTTATTTATTTTTTCATTTTTGTCATCTGCCTAGTTGAATTTTTATATTGTAAGGGAAGAGTGGAGCCTTCAACTATAGGCATTTCTATGCCTAAATGGAGACTCCTCGATATGCAATTTAAGCCAAAATGATATGCAGTACAGCAATTTTTTTACCTATAATAAAATAGTACCCTGATTTCATCATCATCACCATCATTATTTCAGCCGAAAGACATCCACTGCTGGACATAGGCCTCCCCCAAGCGTCGCCACAATGAACGGTCCTGTGCGTCTCGCATCCATCGGAATCCCTCAACCGTTACCAAGTCATCGGTCCACCTTGTAGCACGCCTTCCAACGCTACGTCTTCCGGTACGTGGTCGCCATTCCAGAACCTTTCGGTCCCAACGGCCATCCGTTCTGCGAGCAATGTGCCCTGCCCATTGCCACTTAAGTTTGGCGATTCGTCGTGCTATGTCGGTAACCATGGTTCTCCTGCGGATATCCTCATTCCTGATTAGATCACGCAAGGAAACTCCGAGTTAATAAAATATTAATAGGATGGATGTAGGAGTCATTCAGCGCGTTTTAGCTGACCCTGTATCGGAAATGGCGAAAAAATTTTACTTGCTACTGCCACAGCCTCAACACCGACTCCCTCAGTAGCCAATATAATATATCTATAAGGTTAATGTTAAGGAATGATGTAGATATTGTTTAGTATAATGGGTTTGATATGTCCTACAAGGAACAATAAAACCCTAAATAAAAATAAATTTAAAAAAAGGAAACTCCGAGCATAGCCCTTTCCACTGCCCTTTGGGTGACTTTAAGTCTTCTGATGAGGCCCATTGTATGCGACCACGTTTCGGAGCCATATGTCATCACTTGCAACATGCACTGTTCATAGACTTTCGTCTTGAGACACTGCGGTATATTGGACGAGAAGATACCGCGCAGCTTCCTGAACGCTGCCCAGCCGAGTCGGATTCGACGATTGATCCCTTACCTGATTTACAAAGCATTATACAAAGTCATCTTAAGCCATAATATTCGTCTATAAAGTTAAAGAACTTATACGTTTTCTATTTATTCAAAGAAAGCCATTTGAATACTCAACAACAAAAGGCTCATCTTTGTTAGGATTTAACCTTGGAAGTTAAATGGATCCTAGACTTTTAGGTCAATAAGATGTTATTTCAAAATGTTTTATTTTTAGATGTGAGATCATCCAATGACTTCTCGCGCTCTAGGGTGGAGTAAAAGGATATATCAGTCTTTAACTGTCTAAAAACGCAACTGTGTCCTTGAGTTTCCTTTGCGTTTCAGGACCACGGTTTTCCTTTCAGGAATTTCCCATGGCCCCAGCGCGGCGGGCATCGGCTCTGCTGGGTTGTCTGCTCTGCCCCTACAGGGTTTTACTGATATCTCTTTGAAGTACCCAAGTCGTCGACACTACACGTCGTCGACGACTTGGGCTCGGTTCTTACTGGACGGCCGGACGGCGAGTTATAATGCTCGCCTTCCGCAAGCCCACGCTTACGGTAGAACTAGGAAAATGCCTATTCAATCCTCTTATTTATTAAATTCAGAGCAATATTCTACAGTAAAAAATTAGAACGATAGTTTATGTTCAACCTTTTCCTTTATAAAATTATTTATGACCCTAAAACTCTAGTGTTTAAAATAATATATAGAAGATTATGAATATTCATAACATGAAAATTGACCCCCCATCCAAGTTACAACCGTTTCGTTTTGATTCGCCTCGAGTCGGCCATGCCTCCTATTCCTTTGTTCTGACCACGTGACTGAGCGTTAAGATGAAGTCAGAATAAAGGAATCGGAGGCGTGGCCTACTCGAGGCCATCAACAAAAAGAGAATCGAAACGAAACGTTTCAACTTGGTAACTTGGCTAGGGGGGCCTCGTAAATAACGAAGTTAATTAGCTCTTAACAAAATGAAATAACTATCTTTATATTTATATATTTACTGTAAACAATAACAGACGCACGTTCATTCTTCAAGGTTAAGTAAAACTTATTTATTTATTTACTTTAACATAACACGGCCAAAAGCCAATTATATAGTTAAAGACTTGTTTTTGAAAATTATGAACAAAATAATCTATAGATAAAAGCGAAATACCACTAACTGATTAATCACGAAATCTCAGAAACTATAACACCTACAAACTTAAAATTTGGCAGGTAGGTTTCTTATATAGTCTTTATGAAACTTTACCCTTATGGGGGTAAAACGGGGGTTGGAAGTTTGTATGGAGAAACCTACTTTCACGCGGGCGAAACCGCATGCAGAAGCTAGTAATAAGATATAACTACATGGCAGTCATACACTTATCTCATAAACCTCCAGACAGACGGACAAGATATTCTTCCATTCGTCTGCAAACACTTCAGAATCAGGTTTAGCATCCAAGAGAGCGTCGAGTGCGAAGATTGCTCGAGGGATAGGAGACTGAACTGTCATTATAACAGTAAAGGGTTTTTTAGACCCCGCAACATTTAAGATCTAAAAGCTTTTTGTGGTTAGTGTGGTACGAGGTCAAAGTGACCCCGTATTAAAGTAGATACACCACTGCACTCTGTTTTAATATACTTAGCATCTCTTTTCTAAACAAAACTAAATCGAAGTTACGGCCTCCGCACGGCAAAGAAGACTATGTTTTTCTTAGTCCCACAATACGACTCCCAGAAGCAGCAAATTATAGGCGGTGCCTCTGATTAAGGCTATAGTTATTCGGAGCAAACAGTTGGTAAAGCTCTTCGTGCAGTTCTGGAGCATTTATTTTCCGGTGAAATATTTTTCTTATTGAGGTGAGTCTTTCGATGTATGATCAGCTTAACATAGCGAGATGTCACCTTGCCTCGGAAAACTGTTGGTCTCAGCTGTCATTTATAGATCTTTGACAGTCTTTACGGATGTTCAGAAGCCGGAAAATCTGGTACCAGTCTTGTCAAGTGGTATTGTGTTACCCAATTACTGGTGATCAATGATGGTGGCGCGTGTGTTGGATCATTCGGTTCCCTTCAAAATTGTTGTGTTGAACGGGTGCTGTCAATTGAAACTGGTCATCTCTTAGCTGCCAGTTGTTATTTTAATATCTATATTTAGTTTTTATTTTTACTTTATTTGCACTGTTCTCACATGATAGCGACAAAAAACATCTAACAGAGATATTTGTAATTACTTAATATGGTTGAAAAGAATGTCCATGGAGTTTCTTGTAAATTCTTCTCCATAGAGATCTACGCGTTGGAATGTGCAATTAGCATAATTTTTTCTGACTGACTTGACATTTCAAAAGTGCCTGTAAATAGTTTATTTGAAATAAAATACTTTGAATGTTGAATCTTGAGCAGGCAGTTACTCTAACTTCAATTTGGTTTAGTTTAGTTTAGTTTAGAATAGTATACAATACCTAAGATGCCATATTAAAACAGAGTACAGTGGTGTATCTGTTTAAATAAAGTGTCCCTTTGTAAAAAAAACTTTTAGTTTATTAGACGTTACGGGGTCTAATAAACCCCTTACTATCATAATGATAGTTTTCAAACGAGGTCTTAAACGCCCCGTATCATAGGAATGGAAATATACAAAAATGATTGCCGCTATCAACGTGTAAAGCTGTGGTGATTTTTATTTGTTTTTCTTTGATGTGTACTGTGCTTGACTGTGATCCCACCTGATGGTAAGCAGTGATGCAATCGTTGATGGTGAGGCGTACTAGTTTATTAAGAGCCTATTTACTCTAACCTTCAAAAAATCTTCTTATTTAATACAATAAATAACACACACCTCTACAATTCATCTAAAACCAACTCAACAACAAAACTTGTCCCTGAAAATCGATTCCAAGGTACAAATTAAAAACCCTTAATTGAATTTTCGCAAACTTCAAAGAAACTTCGACTTTCGCAATTCGTCTTTATGTACCAATCCCAAGTTTTAACGAGTTTTCTTTAAGTAAATACGTATAACTTGGAGAGTTTCGTTTAAGTTTTAAGATGTAAATAAGTGAATGAAATTCTTGTTTAGGTGTGTTGTTTTAAAGTAAATAAGACATTATTTATAGCTTTTTTTTCGGTGGAGCGAGAGGGTGTGTCAGACTTTTACTGGCTAAAAATCCACTCCTGTTCCTTCGTTGCCTTTCGTATCAGGGCCGAGTCTTCCTTTCAGAAGCTTTCCTTCGACCTTGCTGGGCCCCTACTATTTGCTGACATCTCCTTGAGGCGCGCGTGGAAAAGTACGCGCCGTCGACGACTTGGGCTCGGTCCGGCCGGATATCGGACGGTCGGACGGAGAGCTACCCATTGCTCGCCGTCCGCAAGCCGACTTACGAGTTATAAGGTCGCGGGTTCAAACATAGCCAGGCGCATTACTTTGTGTAATTTATTTCATCACCACTGCTTTGAAAACGGTGAAGGAAACCTCAGGAGGAAACTGGTATGTCCTAGAATCAAAAATTCGAAGATATGTGACATACACCAATCCGCACAGGGCCCGCGTGATGGATTACGACCCTTTCCCTCTGAGTAAGATTGTGTAAGTCCTGTCAAATGCGGTCTAGCCAGAACAAACAGACAGACTGACAGACAGACCGACAGGCAGATAGATAGACATAAAATTTTTAAAAATGCATTTTTGATATAGGTACCTAGTTTTTAAAAACTTAGGATTTAAATATCAGCAAACTTTAACGTTTAAAACGATCTGGCCGGTTTTACTTGGCCATATCATGGAGTGATCAATTTCTAAGATCTGGCCACGACTTAAACGTACTAAATATATAATAATAATCTCACGGAAGACGTTGCGAAGCGTTGGAAGGCCTCCTACAAGGTGGACCGATGACTTGGTAACGGTTGCGGCAGTCCGATGGATGCAAGACGCACAGGACCGTTCATTGTGGCGACACTTGGGGGAGGCCTATGTCCAGCAGTGGACGTCTTTCGGCTGAAATGATGATGATGGTGATGAATCTCACTCGATGATAAGCGACTATGTGGTTGACAAGTTTGCTTGCCTAGATAATTATTTTACAATTTTAATCAAGTTTTAAATTAAGTTCATCGATTATGTAGAAGCAAGAATTTTAGAGCGGGCAGGGTGTTACAGCGGCCGAAAGGTCGTGGGTTGAAGCCCCGTTGAACTTTGACATGTACCCAGTTTCTGTGTAGCCAGATTTTGTTTCCTTAAAGAGAATATGATTTGGTAATAAGTACCATGAATTTGATGAGAATTTTTAAAGAGAAGTATCATTCAAAGATGGTTTTTTTTTTAAGTGGGAAAATCATCTTATGACAAATCCCACTCTTGGGCGGAGCGAGAGATAGTGTCAGACTTTTACTGACTAAAAACCCACTCCTGTTCCTTCGTTGCCTTCGTCCCAGGGTCCGGGTGTCGTTTTCACACTACCCGAGAGAAATGTCGAGTGAGAAAATTTGTAGATTTTTTTAAAGTTCCGCATCCTATCACTTAACTTCAACTCTTCATTAATGGCATTTGTGGAAAAGACACCACAATTTTGCTAATGTCCTATCACTCTGCTGGGCCTCAATTCTGCTATTACAATAGTGTCAGAATGGTCCATCACTAATTTCATAATTTTTGATTTTGACAAGTTTGGTAATCTACTACGTGCGTCACTGCGGGGTGCCAACTGAAAACCAGCGCTGGGAGTCTAACACCTAGCAAATGCTGAGGTGGTAGGTGGTGGAGGGGCACGCTCGGCGTACTTTGTACTTTTTTCTTTTTTTTTTACTTTTTGTTTATAACCGTTGTGCTGTGTCTGTCCCGAATAAAAGCATTTCTATTCTATTCTATACTAATATAATGGCGTCATTATGACTTTCCAATGGTTAACCACTGAAACAAATAGCATAGAATGGTAATTATGACATAATAAGAAATGAATGTCGGTATGCGGTAATCTGCTAAAATTTTGACAGTTCCTTTGATTAGTGACCTACCATTATAGAACGACATTGTGCAGTCATTTATTTTAATTTGTTGCGAGAAAGGTCGATATTGTCATTCTACCACAATTCTATTAATAGACCAGTGACCGACCAATGATCCATCATTATGAATTAGCAGATTAGGAACTTTTAGCAAAATGACAATGGGATCGTGTTGGAGTGACGAATTTATAAAAATAGCAGACTATTTATAAAATTTATATATTTATAAATTATATATTTATAAAAATACTAGACAGGTGAAGTTTTCAAAGATGATGTATTTCTGTTGCTGCTATAACAATAAATACTAAAAACAGAATAAAAAAATAAATATTTAAGTGGGGTAAATTACAAACGTAATTTTTTGTTCAACCGTTTTTTGCTATGGACAGTACGGAACCGTTCGTGTACGAGTCCGACTCACATTTGGCAGCTTTTTTAAGTCGTTGTCCCACTCTAAGAATAACCACTATAACGTGGGCTAAATTCTTTTAAAAAAGACAGCCAAACCCGGAACAAGTGACTGTAGGACAAACAAATTTTTGTTCTGAGCGGAAATCGAACCTGCGACACGCAGTTTAGCCACTCGCTCAACCATTGCGCCATTGTGCTGTCCTACATTTTGTCTCACTGCCGAGCAAAGCCTCTCGTTCTTCTTTTTTTTGAGTTAATGGCTAAAATTCTAGTAGTTTTGGCCCGGTAGGTAAATTATACCCAGACATAATGATCGTGCTCATGACACAAATATTTTTATCGGGTGGGAATTAAACCCACGACATCCAGCATAGCAGTTAGGACCACTAACCACTAGATCAAGAGGCCAGTAAAATTATAAGGATATTGCAAATAACTATTTAAATTTTCTCCCGTCGAAATAACACGCACATAAATTTCGCAAAAAACAAATAACACACATAACATAAAAGCAAGTAGCACGAACTCGTTTAGTACCGCGGCACCGCTCGCACTTGTAACTCTAGGTTCGCCTTATTCCCCCTCTCCCCTCTCCTGCCCCAAGACGCGGAATATTTACATAAATTTACAAATTTCGCGGCGAAATAAAATTTTATAGGGCTGTCGCGCTTGAGAAATTTTAAATCTTTGTGAGATTTTGACTTTCAATGGACTATGTGTTAGAAAGTTTTATGGAATATTGTGTGAATTCTTAAACATAGTCTGTTTAATCAAAGTAACTGGTGAAAATTACTGTAGCAAAAAAAAAATCCTGATGTTTTTACAGGATTGATCGTGCATTTCGTTACGCACTAGATTGTTATGATTTTTATAGAAACTGTAGATACTTACATATTGTCTTTCAACACAGCGTACTTTTTTTTGTTACACTATTCTATTACTTGTAATTTTAGTTTTAAAAAAAATTCAGCATTAAAATTTATTCCGAATTTTCGCCACCCCTAAGACTAGAGCATAGTTGTCGGTTCGCCCCCCAGGTAGTCGGGGAGTAAGGGGGGCGCCGTTTTTCATGTTTAATTTTAACTTTGCAAAGCCGGCGTTTTAATAAGCGCCGGTCGTCTTTCGCGTTCAGAATTTTATGCTCTGCCAGCAACCTTTGCGTTTCGAATGCGAATTTCGCTTTTAATGCTACACAGGAGACGCGAAGTTTTATTGTGTTCAAATTAGTTTTTCGTTACTGTCGTGTAAAAATTTAAATGTGGGTAGTTTTTGTTTTTGTGTTGGCGTTTCGGTTTTTAGTGGGTTGGGATATTGTGTTGTTTTAATATGAATAAATGAATTAATGTTTTGTTTTTGGTTTGGAAATATTTGAATTATTCAAATATTTTTTATTGAAACCGATGATATACTTTTAAAGGGAATTATTTTCTTGAAGCATTGTATTGAACATTGGCCTCCCACAAGGTGGACCGATGATGAGGGTCGCGTGAAACCGATAGATGCGAGACGCTCAGGACCGGTTGTTAGGGCGACACTTGGGGGACACTTATGTCCAACAGTGGACGTCTTTCAGCTGAAATGAATGAATGACTTGAATTGAAAGTGATGCATACTTAAAAAATCAAGGTTTTCTTTATATTATCTGGGTGAAATATAGCGTCAGTAGGTAATTTACAAGTCTTCGTGAAAAACACCTAATAGTATATTGGTACGAAACCAGAACAAAGAAAAAAAAACTTACAAATATGCCCAAATAAATAGCACTAATAAACCATTGCTTCGAAATGGTATGGTAATAATAATATATACCTACTTTAACAAAAGCCTCTTTTACAATCCCCAATAAACCAAACCTTTCAGTAATCATCTTCGCGATATCAAAACCTTACCGAGATTACAATTAAAATAACTAAATACATTAATACCGTACGGCCTAAGCAGCTAAGCTGAGCAGTAAAACAAGGAACGGAATATTAAAACCGGAGGCACCAACGAAAGCCATTAAAATGCGTAATTGCTGGATTAAAGCGCCCAAGATTCCTCTATTTGCCTCACAATTCCTGTACAAACTACCATACCTTCAGAACACACAGTCTAAAAACGTACCATCTGAATTTTTAGTACACTGTTCTATTCTAGGAGACTCGCTATAGGATTTTGTTACTCTGTAACATGTCCAAGATGGCGCGTGTTCCTAATTTGAACTTCGATTCGACGCGACGTGCCGTACATACGTCATGAGCACGGTCTCAAGATTAGGCGATTTACATCGGCTTTTTCGTATTTCGAACGCACGGTGCTGGCTGAATCGTTTCATGCCTTTGCCTTGAATATAAATGTAAAATGCTGTTCGTAATTTAAATGTGGAACGTGGCGATTTCTTTTTAATTAGAGGTTGGCGATGGAATTAGGTTTTTTAGGGTTGAATTTAAGGTGCGTAATTAACTATTACGCCTGCATGTTTCAAATACTAAGAGTCGAATTGATTTTTGAAATATAAATTATTATTATTATATTTGGTTTTGGTTAGAGAAGTGTGCTAGGCCTTCTCGGTTTTCTACGCGTTTCCACTTTGACAGAAAGCACTCATCGTCCCTCAAAAAAATGTAAGGTCTGCGTAACACGTTTTTATCTTCCATTCTATCAGCCGTTACGTTAGCACCAATTCTTTTTTCTTTCATATTACTCCTAACACAATCTATTTTCAGAGACAACAACCCATGAAATTAACTTTAATTTATAAGAATATTTAATAAAATAATAAAATCAAATGAAGTTTGTTTATTTTAAAATCAACATAAAACTAAATTCATAGTTATGAAGTGCCACATTTTTCAGACATCAAAAACTACGACATCAATTTCACGAATTTTCACGTTGAACTATCAAATTTTATTATAAAAATAAAAAAAAACAAGCTCAAACCAACTCATAGCAACTTTTATTAAAAAAAAAGAACAAGCTCATCTGTCCTAACAAGATAACTTTCATAAAATATTCAGCAAAAAAAAAACGAAACAACTGCAATAAAACATCATAGAAAAACCCCACTATAAAGCCAGGCTGTAAAAACTTTGCACCCCACTGGGCGGAGAAACACCCCCTAAACACATCTATAAATCTATATGACGTCATTAAGAAAACGGAGCGCGATCGTCTTGCGTATACCTGTCTCGCTCACACCCAGACAAAAACGAAAGCGAGACAGAGATAGACAATGTCTTAGTAAAGAACGGGAGCTTCTCCTTCCCTCTCACTCAGTGCCTTACAATGGTGAAAAGACGGTGAAAATTAAATAATACTTTGTCGTTTAAATTGAAAAGGGGGGGAGAGGGGGTGTAGTTTGGAAAATTTTCGGGGGTTAGAGGTAAAAAGGTATTGATTTTAGGAGATTAGTCGCGTCTATTGTGGGTCTTTATATTTTGTGGTTGTTCTATATAGCGTTTTAATGTTTGAAGATTATTGAGTTACTAGTTATGGCGATCTTTGAAGAGGGTGTGCGGTTTCTAAGATGTTTTTTTTTAATCGCAAAACAGTTCTGTAAATGAATTGTTTGTTGGGAAAGTAAACAGAGACATGATGAGAGTAGTAACCGAATATATATTTATCAAACATACCTCGTCTTCAACACCTGTCTGTCTAAACTCCAAAATTAAACAATTCGTTTTTTTTGAAGCTACTAATTGTGCCTAAAATGGACTATGAACTTTAAAAGAGACTGACCTCTGAGTTTGTTTCGGGTTTCTTCTTAGGGCAGTCAGCTAAGAAACAACGGCTTCATCTAGTTTAAATTGTCAAAAAAAAATTTACGTGTAAAAGTGTTTTTAAAAAAACCTACTTACAAAAAAAAGGCTTACTTTTAATTGCATAAAAGTGTCTAAATCGAAGTAATTTATTTAGCAGAAGCATCGAAATGAGGATATTACGTACAATATTTGAACATGATTTTTATACAATTTATATTTCATTTCTTAAATATTATTACCTACAGCATTCATAAAATTTTACAATAAATTTCTTATTTAATAAAAAATATATAATTTTGGATTGTAACATGGTCAGAATTGGAAAATTATGTCACTAACATTCTAAGTCCTACTTGTCAAAAAAAAAAAAACATTCAGTTACATTTTGTCCAATAGCCATTAAACAAATATCATAAAATAAAAATGCGTAATATGAAAACATCTTATTTATTTCTCTTTATAACATAAATTTAACTTAATAAATTGCGACAAAAAATAACTCAAAATACCAATAAATACTTCACAGTATAATACGAGTAATATTACTTCTTCTATACGAATGTAATTTGAATTCCGAATTCAAAATAATTGTCGAGGAGTCTCAGTATCGAATTAACTGGCATCGTTGTAGTTATATGAGAATAGGTCTGCGGACAAAACGTTTATACTACTTAGGCTTTTTACAATTCTAAATTCAAACTAATATAAAATATTTTTAGTAAAATTCGCTTTTATTTAAAACGCACATTCGCATAGCGCTTGACTGCAATCCAACCTGATGGTAAATAGTGCGTAAAATGCAATCGTTGATGGTGAAGCGCATTTATTAATTATGAGCCTCTTCGTAGTCGTTGTAACTCTAGCCTTTTATAATCGGACGGGAGGACCACAGCAGGCAAATTGTTCCAGTCCTTCGCTGTACGTGGATACTTAATTGTATTACTAGATTCTACCCAATGGCACATCACATTCTAGATTTTTTTTGAGAATGGAAATGTCAGTGTGAGCACGGTCGCATTTAGGTACAGCCTACTAAAAACTGCCCCACCATCCATATTATTCCACCACCGGGTTCCCAAATAACGGTAGGAGGGGTTCGCATCGACGTCGGGTCGACGATGAAGTACCTGGGACTTGTCCTCGACAGTCGGTGGAACTTTGTGGAGCACTTTCGACGTCTGACTCCCAAACTAGATCGGACCGGGGCTGCCCTAAAGCGGCTCCTACCCAACCTTGGGGGTCCAGACGCCTCCTGCCGTAGGCTCTACGCGGGAATTGTTCGGTCCATGGCCCTTTACGGGGCGCCGGTGTGGGCGCCGTCACTGCAAAGGCGACCGGCGGCCATACTGAACGCTTGCCAGAGGGTCATGGCCATCCGGATGATACGGGGATACCGCACGATTTCCCGCGAGGCGGCGAGCCTTCTTGCTGGCCAGCCACCATTGGATTTGGAGGCAACAGTCCTTGCACGCATGCACGATTTGCGCGTGGAGATGCAACGCCGGGGCGAAACTCCGCTCCCGCGCCAAGTCGCGGCATGGCGGACAGAGTTCCGGCGGGATCTAATGGTGGAATGGCGACGGCGACTGTCGCAACCCAGTGCTGGGCACGCTACAATAATGGCGGTTAGTCACCTCTTTGAGGAGTGGCTGGAGCGGCAACACGGCATCCTCACCTACCGCATGACGCAGGTCCTCACCGGACATGGCAAGTTCGGGAGGTTCCTGCATCGCATTCAGGCGGAAGCAACGCCCGGGTGTCATCATTGTGTGGACCACCCAGAGGACACGGTGGAGCATACGGTGGAGGTGTGCCCCGCTTGGGCGGAGCACCGCCGTGTCCTCGTGGAGGCAATTGGCGGCAGCGACCTTTCACGTCGGGCCTTGGTTCAGGCTATGGTCCGGAGCGAGGAGGAATGGCAGGCGGTCGCCTCCTTCTGCGAAGCAGTAATGTTAGCGAAGGAGGAGGCTGCACGCGTGAGGGAACGAAGGTCCTCACGCCCTAGCCGACGTAATTCCGACCCCGACTACCAGCCACGGTAGACGCGGGCTTGCGGACGTCGAGCACTGGGTAGCTCGCCGTCCGGCTGTTCGGTAATTAACCGCACCGAGCCCAGTCGTTAACAGCGCGTAGTGATCCTCGCGCTCCTCAAAGAGATGTCAGCAAACCGTAGGGGCCCAGTGGGGCCGATGCCCGCTAGCTAGGACCGCGGAGAATTTCTGAAAGGGCAACCCGTAGTCCTAGTACGCAAAGGGTAATTGAAGGATACAGGTGTGGTTTTAGTCAGTAAAAGTCTGACACGCCCTCGCGCTCCACCCAGAGCGCGAGAAGTCATTTGGATGATTTCCCACCTTAAAAAAAAAAAAAAAAAAACCGTCCATATTATTGTTTTTATTAAATCTATGACCCTTTCTTATGTGGGAAATCATTGATACTTCTCCCGCTCAGGGTGGAGAGAGAGGGAGTGTTAGTCTTTTACTGACAAAAATCCAACCGTGTTCCTTCAGTAATCTTTTGTGTTCCTTGGCCATAGTAACTATTTTAACCACCTAACTATGAAACAAATCCACTAAACCGTAAATATTTGTATAACAAGCAAAAAAAGTCTTAAATTCAAAAACACCTAAATTCTATGACCAATATTAAAACTCCCATGAATTTATTGTAACAGGAAAGTTCTCTTATAGTGTTTTTTTTAGCGTACACTCGAACTTGGTAAGACGGATTTAGTCCATCCGTGACAAGTTCGAGCTTATATTAATGTCGTGGCCAAATCATAGAAATTGATAACTTCATGATATGGCCAAATAAAACTGGCCAGAACATAATAAACGTTAACATTTGATGATATTTCGATCCTCATTTGGCCTTAACATTGATGTAGCATTTCTATGATGGTAAAAAGTCTAAAGAAAGTAGTACAAACGAGGATTAAAATATCATCAAACTTTAACGTTTAAAATGATCTGGCCAGTTTTTGTTAGCCATATCATAAAGTGATTAATTTCTATGATCTGGCTACGACATTAATACTAATTACGATGAGTCATCCTTAACCTTGGTACGGACGGACCAAATCCGTTGTACTAAGTTTGAGCGTGTGTTAACACTATTACAAGTAGGTATGATTTCTCCTTGTTATAACAATAATATTCCTATCGTTTAGTCCCAAACTAAGAAAAGCTTGTGCTATGAGTACTAGACAACTGATAAACATACTTATTTATTTCTAAATACATACATACCTACTATGAATGAATTACAGCCAAACACAGAAAAAATGATTGCGCTCATCCTATAAACAATTGTCTTGGGTGGGAATCGAACCTACGACCTCCGGCATAGTAGTCAATGTCACTAACCACAAGACAAACAGGCCAGTCAAAATACAGTCAAGTGGTTATAATTTTGGGCTTAATTAAGAAATATTAATAACATTAATTAAAGTAGGTTACTCATAAATATTTCTGGAAATTCATTTAAACAATTCTATTACAGGTCACAACGAAGTTATCAAGATGGTAAACCAAGAAAAATACAAGAAAAATGAAATCCTGAAGCCTTCATGAAGCATTTTGAAACAAAAATGTAATCACAATTTGATGATGATAATACAAGTGAAGACTGGATATAATAAAAGGTTATATTTGCAGTGTTTTTTTCTTATTATTTACAAGCTCACGTTTGGCCACTATCTTACTTTGATGGTAAGCGATGTTGTAGTCGACGATGGAGACGATTGCCTAGAAGTTACCTCGTTAAGTTGTATCTGTCAAAAAACACTGGAAGAATGTTTTTTTTTTGGTTGGGTAAATCATTGTAAAGCTTGTTCAGTTTATTAAAATATCAATATCACTGAACCCGTAAATTTAACAAAATTATTAACTCAAAATTATTTTCTTCTAAAAATATAACAAACAAAAAATTAAGTTACGTTTCAGAAAAGTGTGAATTTCGATCCAGCTATGTAAGTGCTACGAAAGCGCTACGTAAATGCTACGAATCAGCTACGACAGAGCATTGAAGGATTTCGTAGCGATACGCAGTTTATCTCAAGGGAATATACTCCTGTAATATAAAGTATCCTATTTACAATTCCAGGACATGGTTTTTCCGTGTGCAAAAAAAAATCCATCCGAATCCGTTCTAACGTTTGAGAGTGAAAGAGTAACAAACATATAGACACACGTTCATACAAATTTTCGCCTTTATAATAATAATAATAGTTTTTATGCAGGTCAAATATACCCATTTACAGAATCAAAACACATCACAACGCAAACAATACATTTGTTGAGCGGGTGCATAAGATTCGACAATCAAACAAGGCGTTTAGATCAAGACTACTTTATTGGTTCTTTTCTCAAGCTATATTCATGTACCCTCATCATGCACTTATATCCTAAATGTTACTTAGTACTAAGTATATCAATCTACCGACAACATAAATTAAAATAATACCAAAATGAAACCTAATTAAATACATTAAAATTAAAACTAATGAGACACTGTCAATAAATTACAATAAAATAAAATAAATTGAAATCAAATAAAAAATATATATATTAATCTGAAGTAAGAATATTGTGTGTGGTTGCTTGTCTCTATAAGTTTAAATAAATATAATATATTTTGTGGCCAGATCATTCATCAGATTAAACTTTAACATTTGATGACATTTCAATCGTCGTTTGGCCATATCATTGATGTACGATTTTTATGGTATTAAAAGGTCTAAAGAAAGTAGGCTAAACGAGGATTGACATAATCATCAAACTTAACGTTTAAAACGATCTGGCCAGTTTTAATTGGCCATATCATGAAGTGATCAATTTCTAAGATCTGGCCACGACATGTTATATATTCCACAGTTTCACACAAAGCCATCTAGTCCCAAACTAAGCAGAGCTTGAGTGAGTAAGCAGGGTGAATCATATTTTTTTTGGTATAATCATAGTAAGTAACACTTAATCTGCAATACTTAATCACCAGTCGATAATTACTAACACAAAAACATCATAGCTTAAAAAACAAACTTTGACCTCCTTGAAATTAAACTAAAAAGTCACGCTCGCTTATCACTTCTTCTTCCTTGTCGATATCACTCTTGACAGAATGGTCGTGGTCATCACTTCAGGTGTTGGTGGCAAGCTTCACAACGCGCCGCCACTGCTCTCTGATCTATCACTACGCCATCCAATTTACTTTTCTAGATCAAGCTCACATTTCATGTCGTTTTGTATCCCTTATCTTACTTTCTAACCTAATCTGTAACATATTCAGTGGTGGATACTTCTAGGAATCACAGTGACAGACAATCAAGTTGGTCACCCATCCAGAGATTGACCTCGGAAATCTTTGCTTAACCTTGGACATCAATCCGTGTGCCTGTTATTACTGTAGATACGAGCTCTTCAAGATTGTATTAGTTGAGAATATATTAAAATCGATTTAATCTCTGTTCACATAGAAATATAATTTATTTATATTAGGTCATCATTCGACCATCTGTTCTGCGAGCAATGTGACTAGCGCTCTGTCGGACTAAGTTAGATCGTCGATGGGTCCGAAAGATTCTGGAGTGGCAAGCGCGCACCGGAAGACGCAGCTTTGGAAGGCCTCCCACAAGGTGAACCCATGCCCTGGTAAGAGTCGCGGTAATCCGATGGATGGGAGATGCTCTGGACCGTTCGTTATGGCGACACTTGGGGGAGGCCTATATCTCAATCATTCTGATATCTTGAAAATAGCTAGTCACTAATAAAATGTCAATTTGTCACTGTCAGTAAGCCCAAGATTGCTCAGCACTAAAATTCTTCGATTTAAACAAGGTTATTGTTCACTCTAACATAGTAAGTCTGAAAATACTCATACATACATAAAAGACATACATTATAATTATGCTACCCCCACACAAACAAAATAACAAATGACTCCGAACCAACCCTGCCACTGCGTCTTAGATATTTTATCTAACTCCAGAAAATGTCATACCATTTTAATTATACTACGGAACGGCATAAAAGCAGTTTATCGCGAAAAGGGGTGGGGGCACTCCCTCCCCCAAAGGGTGCGGAAGGGGGCAAGAAGCAGAGATTTTATAGCCCAGTACCGTCGCAACGCTTTTAATGGCTTATTTGCCCAGCCTTTGTGGGGTAACTTACCACCCCGGGCTTTTGTATCGCTGATTTTGTTCGGAATGATAGCGGTTCGATAGTGTATGTCAGATAGTTTTTTAGGGTTGAATAGGTTGAGATTGGCTTTTGTTTCTTTGTTGCTTTTGTGTAAAGAGTGCCCTTACCGATTCGTCTATCGTCAACGTGAAGCTTGCTGCGTTATTCAACGCAATGTTTGATACAGAGACAACGTGAAAAAAGTAACAACGCCTGAACGCTTCGTTGGCATTCGGTAAAACTGTTACTCACTCGTTATCACAGAACTTGTTCACAAAAATTTTAGTCCTTCAGAATTTTGGTTAAATATGCAAGGTTTCTATCAATATTAATTTCTTTTATTTTTTTACTCCCGCCGTCATTTTTAAATACGATTTTAGTATTTATGTACATACATGCGTGTGTATACGTGTGTGTGTGTGTGTATTTATGTGTGTGTGTGTGTTCATACTTACGTTTGATTTCTTGGATAAATTTTTATCACAGTACAACGTTTGCCGGGTCAGTTTCTTTATATAAAAAATACTCAAATGAATAAACTAAATAATTCTATCAACGAATATACTCAAAGCCTCTACCTATACGCACAAAACGTTTTGGGATCACATACATTGTGCATACAGCTAAGGAGTGAAATTCCTTGCCGGAATCTGTGTTTCCTGATGGCTACAACCCGGGAATCTTTAAGTCAAGAGTGAATAGGTTACTTCTAGGTAAGCACGCTCCATCGTCGCTTTCCATCGAGTGAGATAGCGGTCAAGCGCGAAACTATCAAGAATAAAAAAAAAATAAGAATCAGTATAAATAGGTACCTAATTGGGAAACATTACCATTAAGATGATACTACAGTGAACTTCTTACGAAAAGGCTTTTTGAAATTTTGCCAAAATAGGCATACAAGCGTTGGAAATGTCCTCGGGATTTAATTCATGACGTGAGTCAATTAATTCTTAGTAGGTACGTAGTACTATGGTACACAAATAATAAATTGGTATGACAAATTTTTATTCAAAAGACACCTGGCCTAAAATTAAACTAAAAACCAATAATACTAATACTGGAACCGGTTCTTTTGAAAGCACTTAAAACTAGTTACGTTACGGGTCTAGTTGACCAAATGGCCGAGTTACTAGTTCGATGTTTTCGTCATCAAAATGTAGGGTTAACTGGTTCGCGCCGATAAATCGACGTAATTTTGAAAAGAAACTGGTTCTTTTTTCAAATATTCTTTTTGGAATTCGATATTTAAATGGTAAACTTGATTTTCTTGTTATTTTGTTACTCTTTAGGTTCATTTTTTTTTGTTGTTTTTGACACGTGTTCAAATTGATGTTAGTCAAGTTTTATTATATTAAACTATTTATTAACTGTTAAAAAGAAAATGCCCGCCCATTGCATAATATATTTTTTTCTAAGTTTTCCGTTATTTATTATATTGGTGTACTAATAAAGCATGTGTATCAAACAACGCTTTTCAATACACTGACGAAGATTAATATACGGGAGTTGACGCACGTGTCGCGGGGATTGCTTAACGCCCAGCCTGATACAATAAATACAAGAAATTGTGGCGGGGGTGAGCTCGCACACTTTTCTGCACTAGTGCGGAAAACAGTAACTTATGTGCCTAAAAGCGGTAGGGATAAGAGTGGGTTTTCGAGTAAGTGTATTGAAAAATAAAATTATAATAAGGTTTCTGCACAAAAATACTGATCAAACAAGAACAAACAGACCACAATAATGATAAAACAATTGTTCCCTGAAGGTGCCTACGAGTACATAATATAATACACAAGAAACATTAATTAACGCGATGATCAAAGAAGCCGAGACTTCCATTGTGCCGACTTCCTGTCGCGAGCGTTGGGCAGAGGGGCGCTACTGAACTTTTTAGACAGCTTTCCATTTATATGTATATCTAGCTGACCAGGCAAACGTTGGTCTGCCATATAAATTATTATCAAAATCAAAGAAATATCGCAATTAAGACATGAATGGTGGGAGTAGGAGGGTGAAAAAACTTTACGGCCGATTCTCAGACCTACCAAATATACGCAAAAAAAAATCATAAAACTCGGTCAAGCTGTTTTGGAGGAATTCGATAACCAACTCTGTGACACGAGATAGTTATAATGAGAAAATTTTTCAACTGTTTATACTGTATTCGTGATAGCACTAGACAAATGTTAAAAAAGGTGGTAGGACAAAGGCAACGAAGGAACAGGAGTGGGTTTTAGTCAGTAAAAGTCTGACACTATCTCACGCTCCGCCCAAGAGCGGGGGATGTCATAAGATGATTTTCCCACCGAAAAAAAGGCTGAAATATCCAAAGATAAATATGTTGTTTAGTTCTTACTTTTTTTGGCTTTGCTAAAGCATTAGCCAATAGTTTTTACTTATACTACTAGTGTCTTTGTTATTTTTATTTGTATGAATGTTAAATAATTATCTTGTTGCCTTGTATTGCGTACAATTCATATATTTTGTAAGGAGGAAACTAGTTGATTTAAAAGAATACGGCACTTAAAAAAAAAAAAAAAAATGTTTAAAATATAGTTATTTACAAAAAACACATACCATTTACCTATCTAAGTGTTTAGTACTTACCTTACAATAATCAAATTTATCTAAGTAGGTAATGTTAAACTTTTATGTTGAAACCATTATTTAGTAAAATTGTTTGAATTTATCACCAAAAATAAATGTTGTGCACACCTGCTTCTATGAACCTCTTTTTTCTGCTATCGTGAATAAATTATAATATATTAGCAGTAAAAATTAAATAAGTTCTAAAACAATATTTTTTATGGTCTTTGTACATCAGCTGTCTTTTCAAATTGTGTGTGCAAGAAATAATAAGAATTGTGGAAATAATATTCGGTAGTATGAAGATTGATATTATTGGCGGTTTGAATTTTGGGATGCCAATTAGCATAGCATAAGCATAATCAGCCATTTAATGTTCCCACTGCTGGGACTCAGGCCTCATTTCTCTAGGAGAGAGAATGCCGGCCGTAATCCACCACGCGGGCAAAGTGCGTATAGGTGAATGTCACATGTCTTCGAATTTTTGGTTCTAGGACATGCCGGTTTGCCTCACGATTTTTCCTTCACCGTTTTTGAGAGCAGTGGTGACGAAATAAATTACACAAAGTAATGCGCCTGGCTGGGTTTGAATTCACGACCTACAATTCGTAAAACGGAGCCGTTATCGCTCGGCCAAAACTGCTCTAAAATACTTTAAAAAAATACTTAATATTCAAAGCAAATTAATTTTACAAACACACTTACACCTTTCTACTCCACGAGCCAAACCGCGCCATTCGCCATCTTGAAGGAAAACACAAAGATGCTGAATGGTGAAATTTTCTTGTGTAATTTTCACGCTTTTCCACCCTTAGACCCCCTTTTCCCACCCCTAAGGCAATTTGCGAAACACCCACTACACACCAAGTCTTCAGACGAACCCAAACATAAAAGGACCAATTTTCTATACATTTTAAATCCAATGAAGGACCACGTTATACTGGTCTGTCTATGTTTAGCAGCCTTAAATTCGTATTCACACAAGTGTAAGTTTTTAATTGATTTATAATTAATTATAGTTGATTATTTCGCTTCCTTGTGTTTCTGTAATTATTGCTGGCTGCCCAAAGAATTAGTGTTGCCATTCAACTTGGCATAGCTACCAGTTTTCTGGGCATATTTCCGAATGACAGCGATGTGGAGGAGTGCTTCGACGTCTGAGTGTATTTTGTTTTTGTATATAATTATGTACGTAGGTACATAATTATATACAAAAATAAATACAGGTGCAGTATAAATCATCATCATCATCATTATTTCAGCCGAAAGACTGTTGGACATAAGCCTCCCCCAAGTGTCGCCACAACGAATGGTCCTGTGTGTGTCGCATCCATCGGTTTCCCGTGACCCTCACCAGGTAATCGCTCATTAACTGGTTATCCTCTTTTTCAAGGTATTTTAATGTAAAAGGGGTACCCAATTGATGTAGTTGTCTGTGCAAGTTAACTCACCTTGCTGACTATCTAATCAATACCATGAAACCATCATTATCTTAGTAGCCTTTTCCCAGCTAGGTTTTTTTTCGGTGGTAAAATTATCCATGACATCCCTCGCTCTTGGGCGGAGCGCGAGGGTGTTCAGACTTTTACTGATACCAGGGCTGAGTCTTCCTTTCAGAAGCAGACCCTTGGCCCCAGTAGGCTTCGAACCTGCTGAGCCCCTACTGTTTGCTGACATCTCCTTGAGGCGCGCGTGGTACAGTACGCACCTTCGACGACTTGGGCTCGGTCCGGATGGTTACCGGACGTTCAGACGGCGAGCTGTCTTTCCCAACTAGCTTGGGGTCGGTTTCCAGTCTAACTGGATACGGCTGAACACCTTTTACATGGAGCGACTGCCTATCAGACCACCACAACTCAGTTACTGGGCAACATGATACTCCTTGGATAGACTGATGATCAGACTTTCTGGCGTCTGACTACCTGTAATGACTGTCAAACATCCATGAATGACAACCGGGACCAACGACTTTACATGCTTTCGAAGGCACGGGGTGTCAATAATCAATCAAGATAAACTTAGAACAGTACATAATTATGAATTGAAAAAATCACATCGGTACTTGCCCGGTTTTATTTATATATTTTTTTTATTTATTGGCACACCAATAGCATTACATACATGATTTTTAGCGAAAAATAATATTAAAACGTATTATCTGGAATGCATGCCCATTATAGGTATGCACAGCTTACACCATTAAATTATTACCATAAAAATTAAACATACAAAATGGAAAAAAAAACATACAATTATAAAAATAAAATAAAAGTAGAAAGTAGACAAAAAATAAAATAAAATGAATCGTTACAAAAAAAAAGAAGATAGTGTATTGAAATTTATACTTAAATTAACAATTGATTGGAATATTTGTACAATCTCATACCTCCTAGACTGCTCTCCTAAACTTGTTAAGTGAGACACCGTGTAAATCGGTGTCTGGTGATTTTGAACGAACTCTATGAAGACTGAAAAAGCAACCAGTTCCCTCAAAGATAAAAACTGGGCAAGTGCGAGTCGGACTCGCGCCCTGAGGGTTACGTACAAACTTACCTATGTAAATAGTTCCATTTCAGAATGGACTCACGGAAGATTTATCCGAACCGCAAAAAAAAATAAAAAATGGTGACGTAACTACATATTTACAGTTTTCAGATTTATTCCTATACTTGTGCTATACCTTGCTTTATGCCAAATTTCAGGATTCTGGGTCAAAGGGAAGTACCCTATGAATTTTCATTTCCTCGAGAGTGTCGAAATGTACGTTTTAAGTCACATAAACCGAAGTATCTTTTTTTCTTGTTAACTTACAAGTTTGATTTTTTTACAGCCTTAAGAATCCGCAGACCTTTTAATTTTAATTCGATACCTTCACGTGTTCTCGAGATAAAGGATCTTGACATACAGACGAACAGACAACGAAGTGATCCTATAAGGGTTCCGTTTTTTTTTCTTTTGAGGTACGGAACCCTTAAACACTAACTTTAAGTAAAAGAAAACAAAATAAAATAGAACTTTCCGCAAATATTAACTCTTTACTATATCAAAATAATGTTCAATTTCATATAAATTCATATGTCTATACAATACGTACCAACGTATGTTATTCCACGTATATTTTCGGCTGCAAGCGGGATCGGGATCGCGAGCAAGTCCTACAAGAAAATTAGTTATTAAAATTTCACTGACGCTCCAAAATTTATCTCAGGCGCGTAGTACGTGGATTGGATGGTTTTGATACTTGCTGTTACGTAATAGATGGTTTTAAACTATAATTTTCGAGATAGAGAAGGTGTTTTAGCTGTGAGAAGAGGAAGATGAAGGACGATTTCTAAATCGTAATAGCTACTGTTGTATTTTAAATGATGACGATAAAGCTTACTGACTGCTCTGAACACTTAATTTGTTTATGTAATCAGGTTTAAAAAGTGTAAGTTGCTCTCTACCAATGCTCAAGGTTCATCACTGATTTAATTTGTAGCATAGAATCTCAAGTTTTTTTTTTTAAATTATATAAATTAGTGCTTGACTGCGATTCTATTTGATGGTAAGCTGGGATGGTGAATTGAACTAGTTCTAGAAGACACCTCAAATATAATCGGACAGGAAAACCGCAGCAGGCAAATTATTCCAGTCCTTCGTTGTAAACGGTATAAACGACCAGGCGAAATGCTTATTCTGTACTGTAGAGGTGTCAAGAGCGTAAGGATTAGTACTCACCGTACGTCGAGTTGTCTGATTGCAGAAAGTTTATGGCGGAATCAAGTCAAGTAATGCCGGCGCTTACTCTCCAAAGTGCATATAAATATATATATGAGTTAAATATATATAATATTCATGAGTTTTTTTGTCTTTTATATAAAATATCTATATAATAATTTACAGTACACCGCAGACTACCCCGTTTTTTATGTTAAGTTCTTAGAGTCTATCCTAAGGTTGTCTGGTAGATCGCTGTTAGCGATAAGATCGCCATTGTACCCATAGATTAATTTAGTTTAAAAGTTTTGTTACTATTTTGGTGTACAATAAAATTTATTCTACTCTATCCAGGCCTGAAATAAATGAATTTATTATTATCATAATATAAAAAAAAAAAAAACTGGTGACCTACTCATTTATTGTTCTTTCTATTAGTGAAAATTGCATCAAAATCCGTTGACCTATTTGACTGACAAACAGACAAACGTGGTAAACAACTTCGTTTTTTGCCATGTAGTAAAGATACACTTTTTATACCAGATCCAGGATCCAGGCTCCTAATAACCTAGTACGCTTCACCTCCAATGATTGCATCACTGCTTACCATTAGGTGGGAATGCAGTCAAGTACTAGTTTTATCATCATCATTTCAGCCCAAAGAGGTCCACCGTTGGACATAACCCTCCCCAGGTGTCGACACAACGAGCAGTCCTGTGCGTCTCATATCCGTCGGATTTTCGCGACCCTCGCCAAGTCATTGATCTTGAAGGAGATCTTCCAACGTTGCGTCTTGCAGTGTAAAAAAAATTATCCTTTTTTACATTTAGTTAGTGACAGACATCCATAGATTTATTAATAATTTACACTCCAATAATATTAAAATAACAATAAGTAAACTTGTTACAGATATTCAATGATAACAAGTTTTAGCCTTCTGGTCAGTACAACCCTTCAAATACTTTCAATAAAAACTTGAATTATCATAAAAAAAAACCATGAGTCCAGTGTGGGAACCAAAACAAGTTTTACTAGAAATATCAGTTATTTTCTTATACCGAACAGGTTTTTATCATGACAATACAAGGGTCGATATGACCCCAAGACGTTACCGGACAGTGGTCATCGCGTGGGAAAGGGTTAGTCTTAGAGGGTTGGGGTAGTCCAGTGTGCTAATTTTGTAAGATTATTGTGTTAAGGTCAAATCCGGTTTTGGTCACCACTTGTGAATTTGGGATGTTATTAGAGTAGAGGGTGGGAAAATGGTTGTTATATATAAAGATAACGTGTTAGATACTTATAAAGGTAAAGTGTGTAACGAAAAAAAAAGTTTATTCAAATGTAAAAAATGAAATTAACAATTTAATTTAGTTGATATGGTCGGGAACCATATCAATAAAAGCACATCCTGAAAGTTATATGTTCAGAATCAGCTGCTGAATCGATTTCAGTTGATTTGAAATAGGTATTTTTTTTTTCCTAAACTAATTCTTGATTATTTTAGTTTAAAAATTTACTTATTTTGATAAAGGTTAATTGCGTCACTGAGTATTTGTGTGTGCGTGTGTAAGTATCAATATTATTGGTCTACCAGTGGCCTAGCGCGCATTCAACCCAAAAATTCACAAATTCGCGCGTTTATTCTACCGTACGCTAGAATAAACGCATTCACGGGGCCGCGCACAGTGGCGAAAAAAGTGCACGTTTTGTCATTCGAACTCCACCTTTGCAGACGCGTCCAAGGCGATGTTATAACGAACACTGACTAAGTGACTCAGTGCGTTTTTTTCACCGCAGTGCGCGGCACTTTCTAGATCTCTATGCGATACAAAAATAATTATGGTAGATTCGTCGCATATGTGCAGTGGCAGAGACCAACGATGACTTTGCCACAAGTGTTTGTTTTGCTACAATGCGCGCACTTCTATGACACTCTATACTTCACAAATTATGCGTTAAAAACGCAAGGCAATGCGCGCTGGGCCTAAAATAACTTATTTAACAAAAATACTACCTAAGTTAAGTACTAGGAATAACATAATGATTAAAAATATTAGCTCAAAAGTATTTAAAACTGCTTATCTGAAAAAACATAACCGTTCCTTAATTATTATTTTTTAAATTATCGTTAATAGCCCGAGGCATTCAGTTTCAAAGCGGCATGCTTCTCATTTCTTCACGTCTCATTTCCATACCGTGACCGATTTCTACAAGTCTGTTCAGTCATGTACTTTCTTTTACACACTCCATCCTAAGGTTTTCTGGTAGATATCGCTATCAGCGATAATACCACCTTTGTACTCATAGATTTAAGTTACCTAGTGTAAAAGTTTGTTACTACTTTGGTGTACAATAAAGTTTATTCTATTCTATTTTTTACTCATTACTTATGCCATCTACTCGTAGGTAACGAATATTACTTGATATTATCATTAGTTCAGTGGTCTTGGTGACACTTTCTTCTCTCCTATCTGAAAACTAATTACCTACCATAAATAAATCAAAAGTATCAACTCTGCTCCAGCGTAGTATCTAACGAAGACGCTGTTAAAGTTTTCCGTGCTACTTTCGCGGCTCTGCAGAAAGTTGTGCCAGGGCTCATTACGGCGAACTCTAAGAGGGTTGTACACTTGTGTTAGAGACGTTGCGATTTTGAAAAAGGAGAAACTGCGATGAAACTTGAGTTGTGTGGGTACGTATTTTTTTTATAATGTGAAACATATAGTTATCCCGTCTTAAATCCCATCCTCATCAATCCAGCTACTACTCCTACTCTTTATCTGTCTATGCAGTATCTATGGTTGTTAAACTTTCCTTCTAGCATCACGTGCGAGGTAATAGCTCTCGCGCCCCAGCTCACACCGCACTCACACACAGCTCAGCACCATAGGCGCGGGCTTGCGGACGGCGAGTAATGGGTGCGCGCCTACGGTGGCCGGACATTGGGATCGGAATCTCGACGGCGGTTGGGGCGTGAGGACCGTTCCTCACGAGATCAGCCGGCTCCTTTGCTAGCATTACCACAACTTGCCTCTCAACATTTTACAACGCGTGACGTGACGCGTGACATGTTGCGGGACAATTTGACAGCGTTGCGCGATATTGAGGGACAATTTGTCCCCTAATGTATCTGGGGCTTATTATTAATTTCTATTTAATTCAGTTCAAATTAATTTATCTTTCTCCTTATTACAACTTTTTGAAAAAATTATCTCTAGCTTTTTTTACAACTGGTTAAAGAGAGCAAATATGTCGAGCGTCATAAAATGAGTGTTGTATGTTTCAAAAAAGCGACGAATAGGTGCGCGCACGACAGCATGCCATGTAAAAAAGACCTTAGTGCTTCTCACGACAAAAAACGCAGCGTTTTCCTTCCAAGAAAAACGCAACAGCATCTCATACCCAGTCTACAGTCCCAACAGAATTCCTCGCCTCGCCACCCTGAGGCGTTTATATAATATCTAGCAGATAAGTTCCCGCTATATACGCGTATTGACAGCCTTAATATTTATGACGCTATTGTTATCAAAGATATACTTGTATAACTTATATCAACAATGTAATAGGTTCATTAGGGAGGTTTGTTATATAAAATTATTATGAGTTATTAATTTTGTATCAAATCTTTTAAACATAAAACAATGTCGTGTTAGTTACACCATTTCGTTGCTCTAGTGCATGAATGGCCAACCGACCAATTTTAGCAAGATTGATTTTTCAGTTCTTATTCAGATATAATATAAAGAAATACTGCGTTTTTCTGTTGTGTGAAAAAATGATAAAATTCTTAAAAAAAAATGTCTGGCTCACTGGTTGATTGGCCACTCAAGATCTAGGGCGGCGATTTGTAACTCAAGAACGACTGGACTAATTTTAATTATGTATGCTTTATTAGATTTGTCTCTGCCCCAAATAGCGGAATAACTATTAAAATGTCGGAAAAAATCACGTAAAAAATTTTGATAAATATTCTAACACTAGACGTACGGCGGCGTTGCACCATCGGTACATGGTGGACATCCCACATTCCCACCCATACGTACAAAGCATTTTGGGAACACATTCATTATGTGTACAGCTAAGGAGTGGAATTCCCTGCCGGAGTCTGTGTTTCCTGATAGCTACAATCTAGGGGTCTTTAAGTCAAGGGTGAATAGGTAACACGTTTTTTTCTTCCATTCTGCCCTGTCACTCGTCATGCTATCACTAACTTCCCCTTTTCTTTCATATCACTTCACCCAATCCATCTTTTCTTTGGCCTTCCTCTCCTTCTCCATCCATCCACATGTATGCTCATAACTCTTTTAGTAACATGCGTTACACCCTAGTTATCTAACCCAAATTCTCCTAACCTAGTCATCGCTCAGACAAACTTCCCAGCGCATAAACATTTAAGCATGTCAGTATACATAGGTACCCTCAATAAGTATTGCTAGGTCATCGCCTTCAAGCCCAATTACACACCCTAATTCCTCAGTAGAAACTTCTCGAACGTTTTCTGTTCAACTAACAAGAATTAAATATTTTATCTTCAAAGAAAATGACTAAACTGGACTAAATAATCTTCACATGATTAGGTTGTAATGAGAAATATTTGGACTTCCACAGAAATCGTTGAATTAATCTTTAATTATTTTTAGACATCTGTATAGTATGTTCTGATGGATGGATTGTGTGAGGAGTGATAAGTGTAAAGAAAGAAAAAGGAGTTAGTGATAGCGTGACGGGTGACAGGACAGAATGGAAGAAAAAATCGCGACTCCAAGTAATATGGGACAAAGACCGGAAGATGATCATATTATGGCCCAAAATGGCGTAAAGATCATTTTGGGGAATTGATTTTTCGATGTGCTTTTACTCAGTTTTTTACGCTCTATCTATTTATATAAACGGGGAAACTGACTGACTGACTGACTGACATATCAACGCACAGCCGAAACTACTGGGATTGGGAGCGTGAAATTTTGCACAAGGTTTCCTTTTATGATGTAGTCGAGCACTAAGAAAGGATTTTCTAAAATTCACTCCATAAGAGGATGAAGCGGGGGTCCGAAGTTTATATGGAGAAACATATATCCACGCGAGTGAAGCCGCGGGCAAAAGCTAGTCGATCGATATATTTTTTTAGCTACTGTTGGGCTACCATGTAAAAAGTATTTAAGTTTGTTTGTATACAAAACCTGTTTTTTGCCTAATTGCCGAAAGTATGAGATTTGGAGCTTTTTTTTTTAGTTAGGAAAATCATGACAAATCTCGCTCTTGGGCGGAGCGTGAGATAGTGTCAGACTTTTACTGACTAAAAACACACTTCTGTTCCTTCTTTGCCTTCGTCCCAGGTCCCCGGGTTTCGTTTTCACACTACCCATGGCCCCAGTAAGCTTCGACCCTGCTGGGCACCTACGATTTGCTGACATCTCCCTGAGGCGCGCGTGGAACAGTACGCTCCGTCAACGACTTGGACTCGGTCCAGATGGTTACCGGACGATCGGACGGCGAGCCACCCATTGCTCGCCGTCCGCAAGCCCGCGCCTTATGCCGGTGGCCGGAAATCGGGATCGGAATCCCGGCGGCGGTTGAGACGTGAGGACCGTTACCTCACGCGATCGGCCGTCTCCTTTGCTAGCATTACTGCTTCGCAGAAGGAGGCGACCGCCTGCCAATGAGAGTGGGAGTTACGACATTTTGAACGGAAAAAGTTGTATGTAAAAGATTTGATACGTAAAAAGTCTATTTCGGAATAGAATGTAGTCTACCTACGTTTTCGTCAATGGAAAACTTTTTGCAGATCACACTTATATTAAAAAGCCGTAAGTTGTTGTTTTTGTATATTAGTTCTTCACGTACGATCAGCTGAACGTATTTCAATGAAACTTGGTACATGGATAGACCATGTCCTGGGATAGCACATAAGATACATTTTTATCCCGGGAAAATGTTCCTTCGAGACAATTTTCTACTCCACGCAGGCGAAGCCGCTGACAGGAATTGGTTAATTTATAAATCACTTACTTATGCCAGTTGTTTCGCCCGCGTCATTATCATCATCATCATCATTTCAGCCAAAATACGTCCACAGTTGGACATAAGCCTCCCCCAAGCGTCGCCTAACGACCGGTCCTGTGCGTCTCGCATCCATCGGTTTGCCGCGACCCTCACCAGGTCATCGGTCCACCTTGTGGGAGGCCTTCCAACGCTACGTCTTCCGGTACGTGGTCGCCACTCCAGAACCATTCGTCCCCATCGACCATCTGTTCTGCGTGCAATGTCTGACTGGCCTGTTGGTCTAGTGGTTACACAACTATCACACAACGCCGTCTAGTCTCAAGCTAAGCAGAGCTTGTGTTATGAGGCAGAGCTTGTGTTATGTAGGGAGGCCTATGTCCAGCAGTGGACGTCTTTCGGCTGAAATGAGGATGATAATTATTTTCAAGCCTTGTTGTTGCAAAGTTCTTTGAGCAAAGAACTTCGCAATATCAAGGGTCGAAATTGTCATACAGTAAGTTGAAATAATGAGAAAAAATATGACTACGCGATGTCGAGTCAAAAGTGTTTGGTTCCTCTAAGATTTGTCATTACAAAGTGCCTAAAAAACCGTTTAGTTTTTCTCTCATATTCAAGTAGTAGATGTGTGAACAATAAAAATAAATTTGTATAGATCTATTACAACTCTACCAAGGGATGCGCTGATACACTTGATCAGATGTTTCACGAATATACAGTGCGACGTAAAACAGCCATCAGAATTTTTTCAAAATCGTCGCATCGCTGATTTGAAAGAATTTATATCTAGTTTGGAATCAACGTAAGAAAAACATACGAAGAAAAATGCGTAGACGAAGTACGAAAGAGCTGATAAATTATCATTTGGGAGTCATTTTATCATTTTATATGTCGTATTAATAACGTAACTTTCCTCTCAAATTCCTTACATTCCCTATATTGTGTCTGCAAGACGCAACTGGCCAGTTATGTAACAAAAGCTTTTTTGGTTGTTAAGGGTTAAGTCTTCAAATGATCATCTTGTAAGCGACCATGTTTCGGAGCTATTGCCCGCGTGAAAAGAGAAAATATATAGCCAAAGTCGCTCAGTAACCATGGGTTGACTTCCGAAAGGGAACCGCCGTCCTGGAATGCAACGGGCCAAGAAGAAACCAGTATAGTTTAAGTCATTAAATGAATCATAAATGATATTTATTTTGCAAATAGATTTTTAAAAACATTTTTACACGTCATTTTTTTTTTTGTCAATTTAAACTAGATGAAGCCGGTGTTTCCTGCCAGCTGAGAAAAAACACCGAAACAAACTCAGTTATAACTAAAAGTCTGACACGCCCTCCTGCTCCACCCTAGAGGGGGCAAGGCATTGGATGATTTCCCACTTTAAAAAATGTCTCTCAGTAATAAAGTACCATGAAACTGTTGAAAGATGTTGTTACAGTCGGTCTAGTAGTGAAAGCGTGACGAGTGACAGGACAGAATGGAAGAAAAAAAAAGGGTTGCTCGTTTGTTTTTGAGTTTATTTATTACTTACAAACATATATTCTCTTTATAATATTAGTATAGATATACTCGTAGATAAAGATGACTGACGGAATGGGTCACTAAAACTTTGATACGTAAAAAGGTCAGGGGTTGGCAATTAATATCCGATTCGCCCCTTTGACGAAGATGGTAGCAAAAATGGATCTTCAGTGAAATCCAATTCGTCTATTGATAATTTATGTTAGCTATAGTTAATTCTCTTTAAGCGCTTAAGACTTTAAAATAACAAATTTTGTTTGAATTTCTGCGTACATTGAAAGACGGGAAAAAAATTTCTTGCAGCGGTCTTCTCGTCCGATTATAATTTAGGTGTCTTCAAAGCTACAGTGAATAGGATCTTAATAAACTAGTGCGCTTCACCATCAATGAATGCATCACTGCTTACTATCAGGTGGGATCGCAGTCAAGCAATAGTTTATATTCTATTAAAAAAATCTATCCACTTCAACACTACGGTTTTTCTCTTTTTAACCAATAAATATTGTATTTAATGGTTCGAGCCCCTTGTCACCTCTTGACTGAAATCACTGGTATGGTTACAGTTACTGTATTCCACGAGCCTTGTTAGGAGCACACGTTTCACGTGATATTACTGAAACACACCTTCCAGTTTATAAAGAAAAGGATAATTATTATTAATCATTTTATTTCGAGCTTGCATTCATATAAAGGTTAGTAACAGCTTAAAAACTATATTAGTACCGAGCCATAAAATTCCAGTTCTATACATTATTATCAAATTCAGCTCGAATTGAATTGTAATTTCAATATTCCTATCTAAAGTAATAAATAAAATAAATTCAATCAATCAGGTCAAAAACATCACAAATTAAATTTTATAAATTGAAATTAAAACAAAATTTATACATAAATTTAATTTAGTCTAATTATTTAGTAATTTAGTAGTTATAATAAGCAATTTAAATCCTTAAAACGGTGTTTCGTTTAGTGTCTACCTATTTACTCTAACAAATCATGCTTATGACAAAAATAACAAATTTTATTTGAGTATCTGCTTAATCTTAGCGCCATTCTCTGACTAATACTTAACATGTTTTGTGACCCACTTTACCAAGAAGACTTCAAAAACATCCTGAAAGTAAATACCTAAACAAAAAACTAATCGCCAAGACGTTCCCCAGTCCACGCCACCCCTCGCCCCACCCCGCTTCGCCCCCTTTCGCCCCATAGCCCCGCGAACGCCCCATTTATCCACATTAATATAACTTGACTCGTGATAAATTGCTGCAGAACCCGGCCTACGTTTTCTTAGACGAATTTTGTGGGTAGCTACAGCGTGCTCTGTTTTAGTGAAGATTGTTTTAGAGGGTATTTTGGTGGGGATAGTCAGGTAATTTATTTTACCAATCATATTACATAGCAATATTTTATAATTCCACGTATCATGGTCTAAATACAGGATTTTTTGCAAAAGTTACCGCAGCCATGGGACGCATATACTAGTTAGTTTTAGTCAGTAATAGTCTGACAGACCTTGTTGCTTTACTTAGAGCGAGACACCACAATGTAGATCACTCTTAATAAAACTTGGCTTTGTCAATATGTCATGTCTTTCAATTTAGTTAAGCTTTTATAATCACACTTAATGTTAATTTCTTATTTTGTTTCAAAGCACTTACCGATGTGATGACATATGCCTCTGAAAAGTGGTCGCTCACAATGGGATTCATCAGAGGGCTTAAAGTCACCCAAAGGGCAATGAAAAGGGCTATGCTCGGAGTTTCCTTGCGTGATCAAATCAAATGAAGATATCCTCAGGAGAAACAAGATTGCTGACATAGCACAAAGAATCGCCAAACTTAAGTGGCAATGGACAGGGCACATTGCTCGCAGAACAGTTGGCCGTTGGGGCCGAAAGGTTCTGGAGTGGTGGCCGCGTACCAGACGACTCAGCATTGCAAGGCCTCCTACAAGGTGGACCGATGAGCTGGAAAGGGTAACGGGAATCCGATAGATGCGAGACGCACAGGACCATTCATTGTGGCGACACTTGGGGAGGCCTATGTTCAACAGTGGACGTCTTTCAGCTGAAATGATGAAGCATTTTCCAGCTTTTCTGTGCTACAGCATAGGTTCACCTTAACTCAAGCAAATAAGAAACTGTGTTCTTTTTAATATTTGACAAACTTTATTGTAAATTTATATTATTTATTAAACAATAACCCTACCTTATTAACAATTTATTACTATTATTATTGTTACCTATGAAATAGCCGTTTTTTTAAAACGGGTTACTTTGAAGTGTATCTTTGGATTAACTTGGAATTATAAATACAAATAAACTTTATATTATAGGTACGTTATTATTTTTTCGAAATTACGTATTTATTGGTTTCTTAGTGTTTTGTATTTACTGTAATATCATAGTAATTATAACCATTTTTGTATGAAATCACACGCATAATGAATGTATTTTTAAAGCGTTTTGTGCGGTAAGTGGGAAGTTTACCTTGCTAATAACTATTTCTAGTGCATATAAGTCAGAATCATATAGTTAGGTAACTCTGCAGCTACCTCTATGTTAAAAAGTCCAACTTTGTTCCAACAAACTGGACATGGTTAATTAAAAAATGTAACAGCGTATATTAAACATAGTTTTTAACTAACTTCCCTTGAAGCTTATTCACTCGGTAACTAAATTTGAACATTTTTTACTCTTATTTGAAATTCGGGATATCATGTCAGGATACCATTAGTGAAAAGAGAATGGAATTAAAAAGCTATAGTTTTAAATTTTCGATGCAATTAAGACTAATTAGATAAAGGATTTGTGAAGCAGCGGTGTCCGTTCATCGCCACTGCTCTAAAAATGGTGAAGGAAAACATCGTGAGGAAACCGGCATGTCCTAGAAATAAAAATTCGAAGACATGTGACATCCACTAACCCGCACTGGGCCCCCAGCAATCTTTCTCATGAATCACTCCGTCTATTAATGAAAACTGCATGAAAATCTGTTCTACAGTTTTTGAGTTTATCACGTTCATATTGACAGACAGATGCAGTTGAAGGACTTGGTTTAATAATATTACTAGCTGACGAAAACGGACGTGGTTCTGTCATATAGATTAAAATATAGGTGTGGGGGTAGGAGAGTTAAAATAGACCTACAACCTATTTTCAGACCTACCAAATAAATATAATAATATTCCACAACTATTACACAACGCCGTCTATTCCCAAGCTAATCAGAGCTTGTGGTATGAGTACTAGACAACTGATAAACATCCTTACATATTATAGATAAATTACACCCAGACACAGAAAAAATGATCATGCTAATCACACAAACAATTGTCCTGTGTGGGAATCGAACCCACGACCAGCATAGCAGTCAGAACCACTAATCACTAGACCAACAGGCCAGTCAACAAAACGCACCAAAAACATATGAACTGGTCAAGCCGTTTTGGAGGACTTTGATAGTAAGCACTGTGACACAAGATTTTTATATATTATAAGACTAGCGGTCCCGGCAGACGTGTTCTGGACAGTTGAGGATCCGATTACAGCGCCACCTATCGTGTTCAATTGAATTTTCGACGATTTCCCGCGAAGCGGCAAGCCTTCTTGCTTGCCAGCCACCATGGGATCTGGAGGCAATCCGGGATTCCGAGCCCGACTTCCGGCCACCGTAGGCGCGGGCCTGCGGACGGCGAGCAATGGGTAGCCCGCCGTCCGACCGTCCGGTAACCGTCCGGACCGAGCCCAAGTCGTCGATAGCGCGTATTGTTCCACGCGCGCCTCAGGGAGATGTCAGCAAATCGTAGGGGCCCAGCAGGGTCGAAGCCTACTGGAGTCATAGGTAGTGTGAAAACGAAACCCGGAGCCCTGGGACGAAGGCAACGAAGGAACAGGAGTGGGTTTTTAATCAGTACAAGTCTGACACTATCTCCCGCCCCGCCCAAGGGCGGGGGATGTCATAAGATGATTATCACACCGAAAAAAAAAAAACATCCAGGAACCTGATCAGACTAAAGATACACACTAAATTTCAACCGAATCGATCAAGATATTTAGAAGGTGTTAGGTGTTTATCACACGTACAGAAGAATCCCGTAGGCGCAGGCTTGCGGACGGTGAGCAATGGGTGGCTCGCCGTCCGACCGTCCGGTAACTGTCCGGACCGAGCCCAAGTCGTCGACGGCGCGTATTGTTTCACGCGCGCCTCAGGGTGACGTCAGCAAATCGTAGGGGCCCAGCAGGGTCGAAGCCTACTGGGGCCATGGGTAGTGTGAAAACGAAACCCGGGGCCCTGGGACGAAGGCAACGAAGGAACAGGAGTGGGTTTTTAGTCAGTAAAAGTCTGACACTATCTCTCGCTCCGCCCAAGAGCTGGATTTGAACTTTCACACAACGCCATCTAGTCCCGAACTAAGCAGAACTTGTGGTATGAGTACTAGACAACTGATAAACATTCTTATATATTTCTAAATACATACATATTATAGATAAATTACACCCAATTTATTATATAAATGTAAAGAAAGATGTAAAGGTTGTCGATACAGCATCACCACAGGTATAACTTTAAACCGTACGACACAAAACCTCACATCAATACACTTCAAAACATTCCCATTTACCAAACACCCTGTACGCAATTTCCTCCGACATGTAATTAACGACGAAGGAGGCCTTTTCACTAGCAAAAAACGTTTTCTACGTGCTCCACGCCACGTCTACGCCACGCACACATCCATTGTGATACAAAGGTTGGATTAAGAAAGGAAAATGTCGAACTAAATGGATTTTGGCACGTCATCGTAAGGTCCGTCTTATATGGGTACAGATGTGTGCTGAAAAGGGTATAGTTTGTACCGTTTTTTGGTGTGAGTTGGTGTACATGATCTTTCGGGTGAATGTTATTATTATTTTTTTATTTCCCTTCTATTGTTTTAAAGGAGAAGTAGTTTTATGATATATTTACAGATTTTTTGACAGACCTGTTGGTCCAGTGGTTAGACGCCCTGACTGCTATGCCGGAGGTCGTGGGTTCGATTCCCACCCAGGACAAATGGTTGTGTGATGAGCACGATAATTTGTTCTGTGTCTGGGTGTAATTTATCTATAATATGTATGTATTTAAAAATATATAAGTATATTTATCAGTTGTCTAGTACCCATAACACAAGCTCTGCTTAGCTTGGGACTAGCCGGCGTTATGTGTTAGTTGTGGAATATAATATTATATTATATTATATCGCTGTCAATACTGAAATCTGTATAAAGGAATTCTTTCACTGATTAAAAGATATTCTATCACTGAGTGTCATTGATAGTCTAGTTTAACCTAGAAAATGCATAGTTTCTGAAGTAAAACATAGTGTTTAATATGGACGAGAGCAAAGTAAAAAAATTGTCTGCAATTTTGCGATTTTCTGTTAAATAATTGCAGTAACTTATTAAAATCACCATATTTCACGAATTACAAAAAAAAGTCTAATCTTTGTAGCCTTTTTTTACACTTTTAATAAGGGAAAAAAGAAGTGCCATGTTGCTGCAAATCATAATATTCGTTTTAACGCAGGTAAGAATTCACCCATTGCGATTTTCACATGAAATTTCAAATCAATCAAGACGTGACATCTATTTCACAGTAAAATAATGTAACATCAAATTAAATTAAACTGAAATAAAAACAATTACATTCAATGTTATTTTTAGTAAGTTTTCTTTACTTTACACCCGTTGATATATAAGTGGAAGATCTCTTTGTGACAAAGACATGTCTCGTCCGGAGAATTACTACCACCATACCTAGGTACATATTTCTACGAGTGAGAAGCGGTAATTGCTCTGTTCCGGTTTTAAATGAATAAGCGTCAGTGAAATACCAGCCTTATAAGAATACTGACTCTGAGGATGGCAACTATTTGGAAAATGTTCCGGTGTTGCAAGCATAAAAAATATTTTGGTCATAATTATTTTAATAAAAAAAAAATTACTGATCACTGAGTGTGTGAACAGCAAAATTCAACCACATTAGGGTCTTTTTGATTTCCGAAAGGGAAACCTGGGGTCCTGGACCGCAAGGTAAAGAAGGAACATAAGTGTGGTTTTAGTAAGTAAAAGTCTGAAACGCACTTTCGCTCCCTTTTAGAGCGATGATTTACCAGTTTACAAAAGAAGTTTATTTTTTATTTTTGATAGGTTCGCGCTTGACCACTATCTCACCTGATAGAAAGCGACGATGCGGTCGACGATGGAGCGCGCTTACCGAGTCTAGAATGAATAGGTTACTTCTAGCGCGCTCCATCGTCGATCATATCATTTCTTAACGTCAGATGAGATAGTGGTCAAACGCCAGCTTATTAATAATAAAAAAAACAAAACTACTTATTCTATCATCATCATTTCACCCTCACTATTTGTGATACTACTCGTACTTAATGAATTTGTTAGATTTTCAAGCAATGATTTAAATTAAATTTTAGATTCTTGTGTGTAAACGATGATTGGTTACCATCTTTATGCCTAAAGAAAGAAAGAAAGGAAAAAATATTTAAGTTACCTCGAGCTTTCATTACATCCAATGCCATCAATGAGATACATAAAAGCCATAAGCCTCCTATCGCCATAAAACTTAACCATCTCGAGATTCTCAAATAAAATTAAGGATACAACAAAGACGCCATTATCTCGGGGGGTTATCTTCAAACTCTTATAAGTGCGAATAATAATTAGAAGTGGGGGGAAAGGGGGGTTCGTTAGACCCCTAATGCCGGCAGACATTAATCATTCCTTTCATAAAGAGTGGGGGCCGTGGATAAATAAGTGTAGTATGTGTTTTCTTAGGGTACGGCTTGAGGAAGTGAGGGCAGTATAGTGGATGTGACTTTATTTCTGTTGGTTTTATTTACTTAGTGTAAAAGTAACTCGATGTCTGTTAGTTGACACCATCACCGGCCCACGCTGAAAACCAGTGCTGTGGACTTGTCGCGTTTTGCTGAGCGTTCGGCCGTTTTACCCGGACGTGGCGCATATTTTTCATAGAAAATATTTTTAATCAGTAAGTTACTCCTAAGATTGCGTCTTTACTAATGGTAATGTATTTTTCAACTGAGCAGGTGAGAGAGGTTGTTAAAAATATGAGTAGGGGTAAATCACCCGGACACGATGGACTCAGCATCGAGTATTTAAGTATGCTGGTGGTCACCTGCCAAGGGTCCTGTCCTTATTTTATTCAATGTGCATTAGTCATTCATACCTACCTGCGGAACTAATGAAAACTATTGTCATACCGATAGTTAAAAACAGGACAGGAGATATCTCTGACAAGAGTAACTACCGGTCAATCTCTCTTGCAACTACCATTGCTAAAATATTGGACAGTATGCTTGATTCATGCTTGGAAAAATATCTGTGCTTGCACGACTCACAGTTTGGGTTTCAACTTGGACTATCAACAGAAAGTGCAATCCTAATTCTCAAAAATACTGTACAATATTATACAGATCGTAAAACGCCTGTATATGCCTGTTTCCTGGATGTTTCCAGGGCTTTTGATCTCGTGTCTTATGATTTGCTCTGGAAGAAGCTGGGGGACAGGAATGTACCGGCTGAAGTTGTTAAGGTTCTGCAATATTGGTATGCGAACCAATCAAATCAGGTAAAGTGGTCCAACATTCTCTATGAGGCTTATGGGTTGGAGTGTGGCGTGAGACAGGGAGAATTGACGTCTCCCAGGCTCTTCAGCCTATATGTGAATGACCTCATAGTCGAGTTTAGCAGCATGCGTGTGGGCTGTCGGGTTGGTGGTGTTTATATTAACAGCATCAGCTATGCCGACGACATGGTGCTGCTGGGACCGACTGCGGGATCAATTGGAGAGATGTTGAAGGTTTGTGAGAATTATGCGGCTGCACATGGGCTCGTATACAATGTCAGAAAGTGTGAGTACATGATCTTTAAGGCCGCCGGTAAATGCACAGATTACACACCTAATCTTACCTTAAATGGCATGAAAATAATGGGATCATACCAGTTCAAATATCTTGGGCATATACTTACCAACGACCTTAAGGATAATGCAGATATTGAGAGGGAACGCAGGGCTTTGGCGGTCCGCGGTAATATGTTGACCCGTAGATTCTCCCGCTGTACTGACCAGGTCAAAATAACGCTTTTCAAAGCGTATTGTCAGAGTCTGTACACGGGGGGTCTGTGGATTAACTACACCAAAAGGTCGCTGGATGTCCTGCGCGTCCAATACAATAATATTTTTAGAATGTTGTTGAGGCTGCCCCGGTTCTGTAGTGCGTCGGAGATGTTTGCACAGAATCGAACTGACGGCTTTCATGTGATCATTCGGAAGAAGCTAGCATCTTTGGCGGCTAGAACCCGGGCCAGTAGCAACAGCATTCTAAAAACAGTCGCAGAGAGTGTGCTTTCTCCCTTTTTTGGGCATTTTGTGGAGATGATGAAACTGGAGTCATCTTCTGTGCTGAATGCTTACAATAGTATAAGTAGATAATTATAATATAAAACTAACACTAGGTTAAAGGCAATTGTTTACTAACACTATGGATCTTTTGTTGTCTGTGGAATAAATAAATTATTATTATTATTTACGCCAAATAAAATGTTTTTCTTTCTTTATTTCTTTTCCTTCTTTCGTGAAAGGTATAAACTGTGAAAGTCTTATAGGTCTTTTTTTGAGGAAATAAATTTATATCTTACCGGAAGACGAAGCGTTAGAAGGCCTCCCACAAGGTGGACTTTTGACCTGGTGAGGGTCGCGGGAATTGGATAGATGCGAGATGCACAGAATCGGTCGTTGTGGCGATGCCTGGGGGAGGTCTATGTCCAACAGTGCACGTCTTTCGGCTGAAACGATAGTGATAACCGATCTGTACTAATAATACAAAGAGGAAAGATTTCTAATTTTGTAAGTAATGAATAAAGTCAAAACCTACTGGATCAATTTAAAAAATTCTTTCAGTGATAGAATGCTACTACGTCACTGAATGATATAGGAACACGGGCGAAGCTGCTAGCAAAAGCTAGTCTAATATATTCTAATGTATAAAAATCCCGTGTCACAGTGTTTGTTATCGAATTACTCCAAAACGTCTTGACCGATTTTATGTATATTTGTTATTTTTAAGGTGGGAAATCATCCAAATGACTTCTCGCGCTCTGAGTGGAGCGGTAGGGCGTGTCAGACTTTTACTGACTAAAACCACACCTGTATCCTTTAATTACCCTTTGCGTTAAAGGACTACGGGTTTCCCTTTCAGAAATTCTCCGTGGTCCTAGCTAGCGGGCATCGGCCCCGCTGGGCCCCTACGGTTTGCTGACATCTCTTTGAGGAGCGCGAGGCTCACAACGCGCTGTTCAATGACTGGGCTCGATCCGGTTAATTACCGAACAGCCGGACGGCGAGCTACCCAGTGCTCGACGTCCGCAAGCCCGCGTCTACCGTGGCTAGTGGTCGGGGTCGGAATTACGGCGGCTAGGGAGTGAGGACCTTCGTTCCCTCAGGCGTGCAGCCTCCTCTTTTGCTAGCATTACTGTTTCGCAGAAGGAGGCGACCGCCTGCCATTCCTCCTCGATTTGGACCAAAGCCTGAACCAGGGGCCGACGCGAAAGGTCACTGCCGCCAATTGCTTCCACGAGGACACGGCGGTGCTCCGCCCAAGCGGGGCACACCTCCACCGATGTATATTTGGTAGGTCTGAGAATAGGTCGAATGTTATTTTTACCCTCCCATCTCCATCCCACATTTTTCTTTGATAATTTATATGGCAGAACAACGTTTTGACTTTTGACTGGCCTAGTGGTTAGTGGCCTTGACTGCTACGCCGGAGGTCGTGGGTTCGATTCTCATCCAGGACAAATGTTAGTGTGATGAGCACGATCATTTGTTCTGTGTCTGGGTGTAATTTATCTATACTATGTATGTGTTTAGAAATATATAAGTATGTTTATAAGTTGTCTCGTACTCATAGCACAAGCTCTGCTTAATTTGGAACTATATTACAAAATACGAATTTTGGATTAGAATACCTACAAATGAAGAAGTATAGTATCTAGTTTTATTTTTTGTCCATTAAACCTCAAAGTTATTTTTTTTTGCGGCATATCTGCCACCTAAAGATTTTTAAGTCAAGAGTGACTGGTTACTTTTAAGTACGCGCGCCCCATCGTCGACCACATCGTCGCTTTCCATCAGATGATATAGTGGTCAAGGGTGAGCCTACAACAATAAAAAAAAACGTCATGACAGCATTATTTCTTTTTTTCATATATTCAATGGTACAAACAAACAACGTTCTCCAATAAAGGTTTGCCATTCCTGTCCTAGAATATTATTAACTTTACTCTCGTATGGCATAAATTTTGTAACAACTGGGACATAACTAAATGAAATTGGATACTTTCTAGTGCTTATACATAATGGTTTAATTCAGAAACAAATTGCGAGAGTATGTATTACCGAAATATTCCACGTCTTATCCCCTTTTCTATATCCACGTTTCCTCAACGTAGCAAGGCGGTACTGCCACATAATTATTCATCTTAAATTGCACACGTGCTTATGTGAGTGTTCATACACATAGCATGTGTCTATGTGAGTTCTGTGTACTCAGACACGTGCCTGTGTGCGTTCCAAATTACTCCCTCTTTGTAAGAAACCACTCTCCGAGGCAAAATTTATAAATTTATTAAAGTCTACATGTTGAGAGATTTAATTATAGAGAAATAGACATGTTGGTACTTGTGGAAGTTAATTAAGGTTTCGCGTAGGATGGTAAGCAGGGATGTGGGATGTTTTGGTCGATGGCGCTAATTGAGTTATGCAATCTTGTGCTAGTAACTAGCAACTGAAAGTATTTTAACATACCTACTAATATTTTTAATTTATTTGATTATTTTATTATATAAGTAAATGTAAAGGAAACAGTGAAAGATAATCTATTTTTTATATGTATAAAAATAATTCCCCAATTCTCTCGATCATGTCATCATGCGCGAACGGCTGGACTATTATATTCTCTAAGGGCTATATTTCACCGCCATGGTGTTCGTAAGCTACCAAACTAGACACCATACAGACACCAGAGTGGCTACACCACACTGAGACAGTGTCAAAATGGACCTTAAGTGTACGCGTCCGAGCTGGTTGCGCCGCCAAACGGACACCAGGTGAGTAACTCTCTATAGAGCTGTAGACATTTTATAGCGGCGACTGGTCGCGCCGCCATGGTATCCCGGTCAAATATAGCCCTAATTCTGTTTTTTGTTGTGTTGACATGGTTGCTATGAAAGAATTTAAGAAAATGGCACAGAATATTAGGAAATATCAAAAAACTACAACTACTATTTTTAATCTTCTCGCATTTGACAGTTCATAGCTAAAACAGGACGTCTGACAGGTCAGCTAGTTACTACGTTACAAATATGAGTACAAATATACCTACTATTTATTTCCTCTGACCTGCGAAAGGAGAGAATAAAAGAAATTTAGACAATAGCGTGTAAAAAAAGAGAATACTTCTCTTTCAAGTCAAAACTATTAATTGGTCAAAATCAATTAAAAATGAAAGAAAAACAAATTGGCACACATAGATACACACAATGTAGAAAAATCTGTTGAAACTTAAGAATAACAGATAATTGACATTGTGTATCTCACGGTTGCGTCAAATAGGTCCAGTTCATCAAAAAACCAAAAAGTTTTTTTTTTGTGACGTAACTACAAGTTTACAGTTTTCAGATTTTTCCCCTTTACATAAGGTATGAGACCTTGCTTCACGCCAAATTTCAGGATTCTATGACAACAGGTAGTAATTCATAGGGTACTTACCCTATGAATTTTGATTCCCTTGAGAGTGTCGAAATATGCATTTTTTGCAACATAAACGGCCGTATCTTTTTTTTAAGTTTGATTTTGTCACAGCTTCAAGGGACCGCAGACTTGAATATATGGTTTTAATTGCAATTCGATACCTCTACGCTTTCCCGAGATAAAGGGTCTTGACAGTAAGAGAGACGGACGGAAAACAAAATGATCCTATAAGGGTTCCGTTTTTTTTCTTTTTGAGGTACGGAACACAACGATCACTGCTTACCATCAGGTGTGATTGCAAGCAAGCACTCGTTTGCATTATTTGCAAAAAAAAAGTTATTCTGCGGGAACGTTTGATAGAATAACTCTAGAACACAGTGAGTTTTAGTCAGTAAAAGTCTGACACACACCCGCTCCACCCAGAGCGAGAAAAGTCATTTGATAATTTCCAGTTATTTCTTAATTAAGTCAAATTTCAACATTCAAGAAAGATTTAAATGTGAGTTATCTGTCATTATCTACAATAATTTGTGTCCTAGGGTAGTATGAAATTGAAACTCGGGGCCCTGGGACCAAGGCAAAGAAGGAACAGGAGTGGGTTTTTAGTCAGTAAAAGTCTGACACACCCTCTTGCTCCGCCCAAGAGCGCGGGCTGTCATTGCATGATTTTCCCATCCGTAAAAAGTAATAATATTATGGAAACAAACGTGCATTTAAATAATAAATATTTATATTCTATTAATGCCATCTAGTCCCAAACTAAGCAAAGCTTGTGATATGATAAACATACTTATATATTTCTTAATACAAACATATTATAGATAAATTACACCTAGACACAGAACAATAATCGTGCTCATCACACAAACTTTTGTCTTGGGTGGAAATCGAACCCACACAACCTTTGGCATAGCAGTCAGGGCCACTAAACAACCAACAGGCCAGTCATATAAAATAGATTTTCTTTTATGCATATTTTATGCATATTTCGCCCTTTTATGCATATAATCCGATGTCAAATAATAAGCATGCATATTATGTCATCAGTCTATATATAATAGCATAATCAGCCTTTTAATGTTCCCACTGCTGGGACTCAGGCCTCCTCTCTAGGAAAGAGGCATGAGGCGTAATCCACCACGCGGGCCCAGTGCAGGTTGGTGAATGTCACATATCTTCGAATTTTTTGGTTCTAGTATATGCCGGTTTCCTCGCGATGTTTTCCTTTACCGTTTTGAGAGCAGTGGTGATGAAATAAATTACACAAAGTAATGCGCCTGGCTGGGTTTGAACCCGCGCCACCACTGCTTACAAATGCTGTACTCTGCTCACATGTCATTAGTCCCTAAAGATATTATGAGAATTACACAGTATCTTAATTTTGCCTTACTTCTCAAAATTCACGGCAATATTATCTTCTCTAATTACGTAATAATATTTATTATCATCATCTTCCTGCCCTTGCCCCGTGTTATTTGGGGTCGGCGCAACATGTTTTCTTCTTCCATTCTACCCTGTAAATCGTCATACTATCAATAACTTCCCTGCTTGGGAAGAGCAACGCCGTGTCCTCGTGGGGCTGATCGGCGGCGGTGATCTCTTGCGCCGACCCTTGGTACAGGCCATGGTCCGGAACGAGGAGGAATGGCAGGCGGTCGCCTCCTTCTGCGAAGCAGTAATGCTAGCAAAGGAGGCGGCCGATCGCGTGAGGCAACGGTCCTCACGCCTCAACCGCCGCCGGGATTCTGATCCCGAGTTCCGGCCACCGTAGGCGCGGGCTTGCGGACGGTGAGCAATGGGTAGTTCGCCGCGTCCGGACCGAGCCCAAGTCGTCGACGGCGCGTACTGTTTCACGCGCACCTCAAGGAGATGTCAGCAACTGTAGGGGCCCATCAGGGTCGAAGCCTACTGGGGCCAAAGGTCTGATTTTGAAAGGAAGACTGGCCCTGGTACGAAAGGCAACGAAGGAACAGGAGTGGGTTTTTAGTCGGTAAAAGTCTGACACTATCTCCCGCTCCGCCCAGAGCGGGGGATGTCACAAGATGATTTTCCAAAAAAATCACTACTTCCTTTTCTTTCATATCACTCTTCACACAATCCATCCATCTTTTCTTTGGTCTTCCTCTCCCTCTTCATTCACTTATCCACATGTAAACTCATAATTCTTTTAGTAACATAATGATAATATAATATTTATTATGTTAGCTTTATATTAACGGGGAGATTGTGTTTATTCCCAATGGAACGCTCAACAGTTCAGGTTAAACTTACCAAAGAAATTATTTAAAATTTTCCACCTTTATATATTTCTGAGATTATCCTTTGTAAGTTTAAATTCATGTCTTTATATCGACGTTTGAAAGATTATTTGCAAAAAAAATTTAAGCCTGACTCAAACGACAGAGAAAAATTTGCTGATTCCGAATATGTATGTAACTCAATATTGAAAAAAAATGTCGCTTAGATCAATTAGCCTTACAACCGTCGATGTGTATTTATATAACTGATTTCTAACAAAGCATTTTTTATTGGGAAATTACGTAAGCCAGAGGCGTAACGACTTGGACTGATTTAAACGTGGGCGAAGGCGCATCGGAGAAGCCATTTTCTTCCATTTTGCGGGAGACTGTTATATGAAACGAGGGTTTTTTTTTTTAAATTGCGAGAGTTCTCCCTCACTAGCGCGGAGCCCCTTTGGATGCTAGACCAGTTACACTACTGGCCAAACAACGTGGCAATGTTGTCAATCTTTTGGATGCGAAGCAATTTTTGGACTTCATATTTTAGTTAGGAGTTATTAGCTTTTAATACTACAAAATACATTATTGATTAATTAAACATAGATAGAAATGGGCCTCATCAGAAGGCTTACAGTCACCCAAAGGGCGATGGAAAGGGCTATGCTCGGAGTTTCCTTGCGTGATCGCATAAAGAATGAAGATATCCGCAGGAGAACCAAGGTCGCCGACATAGCCCGAAGAATCGCAAAACTAAAGTGGCAGTGGGCAGGGCACATTGCTCGTAGAACGGATGGTCGATGGGGCCGAAAGGTTCTAGAGTGGCGACCGAGCACCAGAAGACGCAGCGTTGGAAGGCCTCTCACAAGGTGAACCGACGACCTGGTGAGGGTCGCGGGAGTGCGTTGGATGCGAGAAGCACAGAATCGGTCGTTGTGGCGACGCTTGGGGGAGGCCTATGTCCAACAGTGTACGTCTTTCGGCTGAAATGATGATGATGAGATAGAAACAGAAAAATAAAAACACTTATCTAATTAATACTACATATACACAATATTACACATTTATATTTACAAATTTATAATTATAAAGTAATTTTCTCATGTTAGTGAATTGTAAATTCTTATGGGAAATAAAGATATCTCAAACCTCAAGTGATCTAAAAATGTTAATGTTAATCAACGATGGTTAATGGACCCTACTTTGGTAGGATATTGGCTCAAAATATTTTGTAAGTTGTCGTAGAAACGTAACATGAGATTTCGAAATATTCAGCATCTTTCGGAATGTAATGGCTGCGGGAATATTCAAAAAAGCTGACGTAACCCTGGGATGCAAACGCAACTGCAGAGACACGGGTTTTTTTTTTTTTTTTTTTTCGGTGGGAAAATCATCTTATGACATCCCCCGCCCTTGGGCGGGGCGGGAGATAGTGTCAGACTTTTACTGACTAAAAACCCACTCCTGTTCCTTCGTTGCCTTCGTCCCAAGACCCCGGGTTTCGCTTTCACACTACCCAAGGCCCCAGTAGGCTTCGACCCTGCTGGGCCCCTACGATTTGCTGACATCTCCCCGAGGCGCGCGTGGAACAATACGCGCCGTCGACGACTTAGACTTGGTCCGGACGGTTACCGGACGGTCGGACGGCGGGCTACCCATTGCTCGCCGTCCGCAAGCCCGCGCCTACGGTGGCCGGAAATCGGGATCGGAATCCCGGCGGCGACTTGGGCGTGAGGAGCGTTGCCTCACGCGATCGGCCGCCTCCTTTGCTAGCATTACTGCTTCGCAGAAGGAAGCGACCGCCTGCCACTCCTCCTCGCTACGGACCATGGCCTGTACCAAGGCCCGACGCGAGAGATCGCCGCCGCCGATCGCCCCCACGAGGACACGGCGTTGCTCTGCCCAAGCGGGGCACACCTCCACCGTATGCTCCACCGTGTCCTCCGGGCGGTCCACACAGTGGCGACACCCGGGCGTCGCTTCCGCACGAATCCGGTGCAGGAACTTCCCGAACTTACCGTGTTCGGTGAGAACCTGCGTCATGCGGAAGGTGAGGACGCCGTGAGGTCTTTCCAACCACGCCTCAAAGAGGGGACTTATCGCCATAATTGTGGCGTGCCCAGCGCTGGGTCGCGACAGTCGCTGTCGCCATTTCACCATGAGAACCCGCCGGAGCTCCGTCCGCCATGCTTCGATTTGTCGCGGCAGCGGAGTTTCGCCCCGGCGTTGCATCTCCATGCGCAGATCGTGCATGTGAGCAAGGTCTGTTGCCACCAGATCCCATGGTGGCTGGCAAGCAAGGAGGCTCGCCGCTTCGCGGGAAATCGTCCGGTATCCTCGCACCATCCGTATGGCCATGACCCTCTGGCATGCGTTCAGCCGGGCCGCCGGCTGCTTCCGCAGCGCTGGCGCCCATACCGGTGCGCCATAAAGGGCCATGGACCGAACGATTCCCGCGTAGAGCCTTCGGCAGGAGGCGTCTGGACCCCTCAGGTTGGGCAGGAGCCGCCCGAGGGCAGCCCCAGTCCGATTTAGTTTGGGAGCCAGACGTCGGAAGTGCTCCTCGAAATCCCACCGGCTGTCGAGAACGAGTCCCAGGTACTTCATCGTCGACCCGACGCCGATGTGGACTCCTCCTACCGTTAGTTGGGAACCCGGTGGTGGTGTGTTCCGAGGTCCGTGAAAGCACATGGCCTCGGACTTGTGCAATGCCACCTCGAGTCCCAACTCCTGGATCCTGCCCACGACTGTCGCAACCCCGCGTGTCGCTAGTTCGACCGCCGCCTGGTACGACTCTCCCCGCCCCAGGACCAGCGTGTCATCTGCGTAGCAGACCACGCTGATCCCGTCAGGGAGGTCGCCGCGCAGCACGTAGTCGTATCCGATGTTCCACAAGGGCGGCCCTAGTACCGATCCCTGCGGAACACCGCACGACATCTCCCGACGTTCCCACTCTCCCTGGTGACCAGGGTAGATAATGTACCTGTCTGACAGGTACGCCTCGACCACACGACAGAGGTAGTCGGGCGTCCGGTGATACCGGAGTGCCCTCCTAATGCTGCTCCAAGGCAGGGAGTTGAAGGCGTTGGCGATGTCCAGAGACACCGCCACGACACACCTGCCCTGGGCCACTGCATCCCCCGTCGTTAGAGCTCGCACGCGCATGATGGCGTCCACCGTGGACCGCCTCCTGCGAAAGCCGAACTGGCCGTCCGCCAGATCCGGCCCCACCCGTGTTAGGTGCGCGACGAGGCGGTCTGCAATTACTCTTTCAAAGAGCTTGCCCACCTCGTCAAGCAGCACAATTGGCCGGTACGCGGACGGAGAGTCCGCAGGGCGCCCCGGCTTCGCGATGAGGACCAGTTTCCCTGTCTTCCAGCGAAGTGGGAACTGGCCTCTCTCCATGCATGCGCTGAAGAGCCCTCTTAGTCGAGGCCCGAGAGCCTCCATGGCCAGGACCCAGGCCTTCCCAGGCAAGCCGTCGGGTCCTGGGGCGGTATTTTTAGCACTCAGCCTTCGTACCGCCACTCTCATCTCTACCTCGGTCACCTCTGGAGCATTGTCGTCGTCGTCGCCATCGTGGTCCGCGTCGGACACCGCTGGTGGCGGAGCCATGGGCGGGGGAGAGTGTTCCCCTCGCTCAGGAAACAGAGTGCTCACCACACCCTCCACAAGCTGGGGCCGGAGACTCTGCGTCAGCGGGGGAGCCCAGGGGCGGAGTTTGTCCCGCACCACCTTGTAGGGGCGTCCCCATGGGTCCCCATTCAGAGTCCCCAGCCACACGTTGCGAGCCTCGAGCTTGGCCCGTCTTATCTCCGCTCGGAGGGTGCGCTTTGCTTCTCTGTATCCCTCGTACAGCTCCGCCTCTCTGGCCTCCGCATCCGGTGGACAGATGCGGCGCCTGCGGTATCTGGCATACCGGCGTCGCGCGGCATTGCACGCGTTGCGCAGTGCCGCAATCTCCGGCGACCACCAGTATACCTGGCGCTGAGCACGTCCTGGACGGACTCGGGGCATTGCCGCGTCGCAGATTTGCGACATGGCCTCCCGGAACCACTCTGCCTCGACGTCGATATCGACAGGCCTGTCCGGTGCTTGCACCCAGGCCTGTACCGTCGCGGCTTCCAGGAGTAGCTCCCGGTCCATCTGCCTCAGCGCCCATCGCGGACCACAAGGGTTCCGTCGGACCGGCGCGGTCGAAGTTTGGGCGGAGACGTCAAACCGGATGTACCGGTGGTCCGAGTACGTCTCCACCCCCTCCATGACGCACCAGTCGACGACACGCGGTGACAGAGCGGGGCTGGCGAACGAGATGTCCACCACGGAGTCACCCTGCATCCGCACACACGTGGGGACAGAACCCCGGTTTAGGACGACCAGGCCTGTCTCCAGAGCCCAGTCCTCCACCATCCGACCCCGTTGGTTCGTGAACCGGGAACCCCAAGCCAAGTTCTTGGCATTGAAGTCCCCGCACACGACCACGGGGAGGGAACCAAACCCAGCGACGACGGCTTTCAGCTCCATTAGGGAGATGTGGAGATCGCCGAGAGATCTGTTCGGGGACAGGTAGACGCCCACCACTGCAATGTCCCCGAACCGTGCTGCCACGCAACCCCGTCCCCTCGTGACAGCCTCGAGGGTCGGGGTACCGGCGGCGGCCGACGAAATTAGAGTCACCGAGCCGTTCAAGTCCTGAACCCAGTCTCCTCTGGGCAGGACATAGTACGGCTCGGAGACAACGGCGATGTTAATCGACCACTGCGCCATACTCTGGAGCAACAGATCCTGAGCGGGGGCGCAGTGGTTGATGTTCGCCTGGAGGAGACGTAATGGAGCCGTTATTGACAGTCCATTACAGTCTCCTCCCGAGCCCCACGTGAGGGCCCTGCCGCGGTGGTTGCGGCGGCGACAGCAGCGGCAGCCAAAGTGGAGGCTGCGGCGGAGAGGACGTCGGGGTGGACTTGTCTGAGGACCTTGCCCTTGGCCTTGGCGGGGGGGTCGCAGGACCTGCTCCCAGCCCGGTGATCGGCCGGCTTACCTGCCGCCGCACATGCGTAGCAGTGTGGCGTAGCACGGCATTCTGCAGCCTTGTGACCGGGCTGACCGCACTGGAAGCAGCGGTCACTGCGGTCCACCTCCGCGGCGCAATAGGCACCCACGTGGTGCCCCACGTGGCAGCGGTAGCACCGCAGAGGTCTGGGCTCCAGCAGTTTTACTTGCGCGGAGACCCAGCCCACCAAGAGTCTTCGGCCTTCGCCCGTGATGGCCTTGACCGCCGACACGGGGCAGCTCACCGTTACGGCTCGCATGCCCGTGCTGTCAGCGCGGATGGTGCCCGCCCGCACCTGATCGGCGTGGCACCCTCCCGCCCTGACGATGGCGGCCACCACCTCGTCCACCCTGACAGAGTCGTCCAGGCCCATGATGCGCAAGTCCATGCACTTGGTGGGCCTGGACACTCGAGCCTCCTCGACGTCCAGGGACGCCCTGATCCTTGCGGCCAGGGCGTCCGCGGTGGAGCCACTGTCCGCACCAGGGACCTCTAATATTCGGGCCCCGGTTGCGGTGCGCCTCATTCGGAAGCCCCCAGAGGCCCCGAACTCGCTGAGGTGGCCCACCACCGCCTGCTTTGCCTTCTCCATGACGGTGTCGTACGTCACGCCCTTCTTTTCCGCATCTGGCTGTAGTGTAATTACTACAGCCTCGGAATTCGGGGCGCGAAGTCTAGCCGCCATGGCCCGCTTCTTTCTCTCCTGGTGCCTCGCGCGCTTCTTGGCCGTCCTAGCCGCCTTGCCCGCCCTCTTCTTGGCACCGACTTCCGTCCATTCGGCGCCAGCCGAGGGTTTTTCAGGCAGGGGAGGCGGCAGGCGCGGCCTGGTCGCCACCGTGGCAAGAAGTCCCACCGGTTTAGCGGCAGGCGCTGTACTATCCTTCCACCGCTGCTGTTGCTTGGACGCCGGGGCTGGCCTCGCAAGCCCTGACGCCACGGCCTCGCGCCCGGCTTGCCTCAACGAACCCGCCTTGGGCACAGCTGCCGTGGCCGCGGTGGCGGCATATGACGCCGCCTTTCGCTGGCCGGAAGCCGCTAGCGGGGGGCGCAGCACGATGCCCTCCAGCAGGGACAGCTGTTGCTGGATACGCAGCTGAAACTGCTGCTGCTGCTGTTGCAACTGCTGCTGGAGGGCAGCCAGCTCCCGCTGCACCAGCGTAAGCAGCTGGCTCTCCGGTTGGGGCTGGCTTTGACCTTGCCCTTGCTTGCGCCCCCCTCCAGTCGGCTCCCGGCAGCCGTCGACTTTCTGGGCTCCCACAAGCTCGGCCCGGAGCTCGGTCCGGAGCTCGGCCCGTAGTCTCGCCACTCTCTTCTCGAGAGAGGCATCGATAGCTTCTTCGATAGAGGCGGCGTGCCGGTGGACCGTCTTCTCTTTGGAGGTCCTCTCTCTCTTCCGGCCCATGTCTCGCAACGCGGCGACGACCAACTTCCCCAGGGATTTACGGGACTCTTCAGCGGAGTCCTCCCTGGCATCCCGCTCGCTGCCAGACTGCCCCGAGATGACCACCTCAGCGCTGGCCACTCCGGGGTGACGCCCCTCCGCAACAAGTCGGTCGGCTCGCTTAGCGGACTCCTGGGCAGTGAGGCCCCTCCCTCTTCCACTTGCTCGGCCTGCACCCCGCCCGCTGGTGGGGATTTTTCGGGCCGAGCCCATCTCTCCGTCGGAGGACGATTTTTCCCCCGGTCTGGAGCGCTTTCGGTAGAAACTCGCGTTTTTACCGGAGTCGCCCGCCACCTCCTCAACCTCCGAGCCCTCCGAGCTCCTTCCGGATGCCGCGTCGGACTCCGACCGCGCATCACTCTCAATGTGGTTTTTAAAAAATTTTGATTTTTCCATTTTGTTCCCACGAGTATTAAACTTCGGGTACTTGCTCAAGTAGGGTGGTTCGCACTAGAGACTAATTTAGCTACCCATCAGTCAAGCTAACAACCTCCCTCACGGTGCGCCGCCGCTTGGAGGTTTGGGGTAATTTTTTATAGAGGTTGTCTTCCTCGCGGCCCGGGCGTTTAAGCCAAGACCCTCGACCCCCATCAAAAGTCAGAAACATGACCTTGGACAATCTCTGGGGCTACGAGACTAACGGTGGCAGAAGGAGGAGCAAGTCTTCCTCCTGCCTGCCCGGTGGCAGGGTGAGTGCACACCGAGCCCGCTCTTACTTCGCCACTGTGCCCTCTGCTATAGCAGAGGGACACGCGTTGAAGTGATCCTTCAGACAGAATATTCGCAGGCGGACATCGTGACCCCTTAGGCAGAAGTACCCAAGGGGAGTCGTTGACCGCCTCCCAGGGTGCACCGTCCCGCAGACTGGCCTTCACCTCGGACGTATCCGCAAGGGAACTACAGCCTGCGGGCACTCGTGGAGGTTTTCTGTCGTAGCACCCCGCAGAGACACGGGTGGATTTTAGTCAGTAAAAGTCTGAGAATTCCTCTCACACTGCCTAGAACGGAAGGAAGTTAATTGATGATTTCACACCCTAAAAAAAATGATTTATGATTTCGAAAGATTAACATTACAATTGAAACAACTAAAAAACTATTGATAGATTGATTGGAGAGATAACAGTAAAACCAATGACTTGGTGAGGGTCGCGGGAATCTAATAGATGCGAGACGCACGCGGCGACGCTTTTTTTTTTCGGTGGGAAAATCATCCAATGACATTCCCCGCTCATGGTCGGAGCGAGAAATAGTTTCAGACTTTTACTGACTAAAAACCCACTCCTGTTCTTTCGTTACCTTTCGTACCAGGGCCGAGTCTTCCTTTCAGAATCAGACCCTTGGCCCCAGTAGGCTTCGACCTTGCTGGGCCCCTACGGTTGCTGATATCTCCTTGAGGCGCGCGTGGAACACTATGCGTCGTCGACGACTTGGGCTCAGTCCGGACGGTTACAGGACGGTCGGAAGGCGAGTAGTCGATGTGGCGACACTTGGGGGAGGCCTGTGTCCTGCTGACGTATAAATTTCGGCTGAAATGATGAATGATGATAGTAAAATTGCCGACATAATAAATTTATTTTTATGTAACACTCATTTAGATCATGGTTGCCTTTGCACCTAGATTCGAAAAAAAAGCACTATTGAACAATCTTTGAGAAAAAATCACCGAGTCTTTTAATTTATTACATCTCTTTAAAATCCACACCAAACTTCAACCTCCATACAAGAAGACATCAGTACATCGGATATTTAAATAATATGTTAATACTATGTTTGTGTTGCCCCCAAAAACTTTGCCGCCCCCGGGCGATATTTCTTCATTCTACCCCCACCGCAGGGGCTGGGATGGGGTACACCCCCACATTTTAATTAAATCTCTCAGCCAAACATGGGTAAGTAGAAGACGTTTCGGTATTTTCTTTGTGGAACAGGTGAAAGTAGGAATTTCGTCCCCTCTCATATACCTATTGTGTTTACTTGAGACGCACTGGGTATTCGCGTGATATTAAATTTTGGGTTGCTTTATTTATGAATTCACTAGCTTGTGCTAGTGGCTTCGCCTGCGTGATAGCAGATATTAACCCAAAGAACATATTCCCTGGATCAGCAGTACCTAAAGTTGACTGGACCGAGAATCACCTGACAAGCTCAATTGGCATAGAGGTTGAGCAATTAGCTGCTAAGCTGCGTGTTATGGGTTTGATTCCTGCACTGAACAAATATTTGTGTTTTTTGACCTACAGATAGTTCCGGGTCTAGGTGTTATATTGTATATAAGATCACATGTTTGTGAAAGCTCTCACGATACAAGAATAATTTCACGTGCGGCAAAAAGTTAAAAAAACGGACAACACTTTTTGGTACTCATGAAGGGAAAAAAGGGAGAAAGAAAAAATCAAGACATATCAAAATACGTCCAATATAGGTGTTTAGTTTTAATATTAATTATAGTCGATAATCCCGCCTAACATAGGTATGGAGTACTGAAAGGAAAAAAAGACTCATAACTTCGCGACTCATTACCAAATCTCTTATGGTTCGGCCAGACTGGAAGCGCGAGTGCGGGGCGGGCGCGGGGCGGCAATCTCAAACATAAAAACTTCATTTGAGTCGCTCGTGACTTCATGAGTGAACTAACGCCATAGCTCGTTCATACGTATGGCCACAGTGAGTGTGCGGGCGACAAGCGGAAACCCGCTAGCGCAAGCCATGCTATGGTAACCGCCGCTCCCCGCACCACGTTACCTACCAGTGTGGCCCAACACTTACACACTGCAGCATTAATGACAACTCCCAAGCTACCAAACACAGATCAGTATGGCGTTGCATCACGAGAGAGGAGGTGAGGCCAGACTCGAGCGAGACATGACCACTACCACTCTATCAAGACTGCACGACGAAGAGAGAGATCTTCGCGATTCTCTTCGATTGCCACCTGTCACCATCAGTGGTCGCCAGACCGTTAGACAGGTCAGCGGTCTCTCAATTTGTCTTCTCATTTTTCAGGAGCATATCATACAGGTATATAAGTACCAGAAAAGATCATACGAAAGACTAACTTACTTAGAATGTAAAACTATAGACTCATTGCTCTCGTTTTCATATTTTAAAATATTTAACTCATTTCATCATAATTTGGGTGTCTTCAAGGCTAGAGTGAACAGTCTCTTAATAAAATAGTGCGCCTCACCATCAACGATTGCATCACTGCTTACCATCAGGTGGGATCGCATTCAAGCTCTAGTATAAATTAATTTAAAAAAAAAACATCACCATTTCAGCTGAAAGATGTCCACTGTTGGACATAGGCCTCTCCCAAATGTCACTAGAACCACCGGTCCTGTGCACCTTGAATCCAAGGGATTCCCGCGACCAGGTCATCAGTCCAACTAAAATACTTATACCTGCTTAGAAACTGTGGGCTTGCGGACGGCGACCAATGGGAAACATGCCGTCCGGCCGACCGGTAACCGTCTGGACCGATCCGTTGCGTATTTATATATTCTACGCGCGCCTCAAGCAGATATGAGCAAAACTGTAGGGGCCCAGGTGGCAGACTCGAAGCCTACTGGGGCCATGGGTTTATAATCCCGCTCGCCTCTAGAGCTGAAGAAGTTATTGATTTCCCATCGAAATAAAATATTTTTGTGTATATTGTACCTATGTTTAGAATAGTCATAGTCGGCCTTATAATGTTCCCACTGTTGGGACTCAGGTCTCCTCTCTGGTAGACGGAATGGGCCGTAATCCACCACGCGGGCCCAGTGTGGGTTGATGGATGTCACATGTCTTTGAATTTTTGGTTCTAGGACATGCCGGTTTCCTCACGATGTTTTCCTTCACCATTTTGAGAGCAGTGGTGATTAAATAAATTACACAAAGTAAATTACCTGGCTGGGTTTGAATCCGCGACCTACAACTCGTAAGTCAGGGCCGTTACCACTCGGCCACCTATAATAATAATATATATAATAATAATTTTTATTTCGGACACCAAAAATCCATAGTGTTAGTAACATACAAGAAAAAAAAACAAAGAAAAACTTACTGCCTAGTGTTAGTAATTACCAATCTCCGCACAAACTTTTGAATGATTGGAGAGCCAAAGCTCTCAGCGACAGTTTTCAGGATGCTGTTCTGACTGTCCCTCACTCTCCTCAGTAGCGACACAGTTCTTTTACCTATGCTTAGAAACTAAAAAATACCATAATACATAACTCTACTGAACCAATATTAACATTGTTTTATAGTAGGTACCTACGAGTATATACGAAAACTGATAAAACAAAAGAATCAAACGTTTATAAACTAAACTATGCGTTGGATTCGAATTAGAAAAAAAATCTAATAGGATAATAATTTCTGCAGAAACACGTTGTCGCATTGTCGCTTCGCGTTGCCTGATAAAATTAATAAGGACTTAAGGAAACTCTTTAATGCCTGTCAGGGTGCGAGATTATTCAAGAGTCACCACGGTGCTGGAATGCAAAGGGCAAATGAAGGAACACAGTTGGGTTTTAGTCAGTAAAAGTCTGACATTCCCTCTAGCTCCATTCAAAGCGGGAGGAGTTGTTTGATGTTTACTCAACAAAAAAAGGGGTTTTCATGGTACTGTGGAGACGTATTTCCTTAAGAAAAGCAAAAAAAAAATGGAAAACATTTCACAGCAACTATTTATTTTGTAACTAATTAAATATTTACTAAAAAGAAAGAAATCGATGAACATACATAAAAAAAACATACAGCCGAACATAGAACCTCCTTCTTTTTGAAGTTGGTTAAAAATAACTTAAATAATTAAAACTATGTAAGTGCAACATGTGCAACGACTCACTTTTTTATTACGAGTATAATTATTCTTATTGTGCTTTTGAATACAATATTGACTGGTCTACACTATTCTTACATAATATCTATTTATACTGTAATGGAAATATTGTAACATCAAACACTTTTTTTTAAAGAGTAACCATGGAGTTTCTTGCCGGTTCTTCTCCATAGGAAACGAACAATTTGGAACCGTGCACTAGCTTCTGACGTTTTATAAGTGCCTATGTAGGCCTTTAAAAATAATTTAATTTTGATTTTTTTGCTTAATTAGCACTTTATAACCAAAAAATCTTTTTAATTCTTTTTAAAGAGTAACCATGAAGTTTCTTGCCGGTTCTTCTCCATTGGAAACGAACAATTTGGAACCGTGCACTAGCTTCTGACGTTTTATAAGTGCCCATGTAGGCCTCAGCGAAATAAAAAATAGAAAAATAAATTATTTTTTTGGCGATTGGCTGCTATGACGTGTGGCGTGAGTTCGATTCACGCACGGAACAATTATTACGGCGCGTAGAGTTCCACGCCCGCCTTAAGGAGATGTCAGCAAATCTTAGGGGCCCAGTAGGGTGGAAGCCTACTGCGGCCATGGAACAATGGCAAAGAAGGAACAGAAGTTTGTTTTTAGTCAGTAAAAGTCTGACACGCCCTCCTGCTTCGCCCAAGAGCTGAAAAAAAACCCATTCAGTAGTCGTTTAATTATAAACGATACTTCCAGGGTATGCGTATATTATGCTACAAGTTTTGTTATACAAATAAATGTCATGCTCACTTAAATGTCTCGCTGATGGTGGCACGTGTTATTGGGTCATTCAGTTCCCTTCAAATTGGTTGAGCTGAGTGGGGCTGATGCACGCGTCATGCTCGTGAACGGGTGCCGTCAGTTGAGACTGGAACGTGCAACTTAGCATCACTTTTTTTGACCGACATTTTGACAATTCAATAGTGTCTGTAATTGGTCTATTTGAAATAAACGTTATATCTATCTATACTATATATATATATATAAACTAGCTTCTGCCAGCGGCTTCGCCCGCGTGAAAGTAGGTTTCTCCATACAAATTTTGAACACCTATTTCATCCACTTAGAGGGTGAATTTTGGAAAATCCTCTCTTAGTGCTCTCCTAATTCATAAAAGTAAACTTTGTGCAAAATTTCATGTTTTCCTAGTCCCAGTAGTTTCGGCTGTGGGTTGATATGTCAGTCAGTCAGTTTCTCCTTTTATATATATAGATGAATAGCCGTTCGTTAGTCTCGCTAAAACTCAACAATGGCTGGACCGATGTGGCTAATTTTAGTTTTGAAATATTCGTGATAGTTCAGGAAAGGTTTAAACGGTGAGAAAACATGGAAACAATCACGAAAAAAAAATCGAATACAACGTCAACTGTATTTGAAATGTCATTATAAAATGAATTATGCTGTTCTGATAATGCCAGTAGATGGCGTTATCCTTACTATTAGGCGGTACGAAGTTCACTGGGTCGGCTAGTCTGTAATAAAAAATCATCAACTCGTAAAATAATCACAATCCACGACTTACACAATCAATATTGGCGTAAGTAAATATATAAATTCGTGTACACAATATTTTTTCACGACCAGTAACTTCAATAATTTTCTCTTTAAACCATCTAAACTAACACCTAATAAGATGAGGCATTTTCGCGAAGATTACAGTCTGCCTAGGTACAAAACTAGGCAGGCGAAATGGGTTGGGTTATGGCGGCGGTTAAGCGACGAGCTGGCAACTTAGTTACCTTCAAACCTAATATGTTTAGGTAGGCTGACTTACGTACGCTCGCGGAATGAAGATTACGTCAGTTTCTAACAGCTCTTCATAGTATTCAATGTCTCATAATATGATTTAAAAGAGTGTCCATGGAGTTTCTTGCACGTTCTTCTCCATAGAAATCTACGCTTTGGAACGTGCAAAAGCTAAATTGCACGTTTCAAAGCGTTTGTTGCAAGCACTTGTTTTTTTTTGACTGACCGGCATTTTGACAATTCAAAAGTGCCTGTAATTGGTCTATTTGAAATAAACGTTTCTGATTTCTGATTTCCTTGATATTGTAATTTTTTCGAACTAAGTTAAAAATATTTATTTTACTACCTAATAGATTTAAAAAAACATTTTTTTCGTCAATTTAATCTAGATGAGGCCGGTGTTCTTTGAGAAGAAACACCAGTTCGCCTCCTCCGGTAATGCTAGCGAAGGAGGCAACCTCGATTTCAAGCCACTGTGGACGTAGTGTGAGCGGACGACGAGTAATAAGTAGTTCGCCGTCCGACCGTCCGGTAACCATCTGGACCGAGCCCGAGTTGTCGACGGCTTATAGTGTTCCGTGCGAGCCTCAAAGAGATGTCATCAAAACCGTAGAGGCCCAGTAGGTCCTAAGCCTGCTGGGGCCATGGGTTCGAAAGGAAATACCCGAGGTCCTGGAACACAAGGCAAAGAAGATACAAAAGGGCAGGTTTTAGGAAAAATCTGACACGCCCTCTCGCTCCACCCTAGAACGAGATAAACCATTTGATGATTTCCTACATAAAAAAAGGCGACTTCAAAGACAGGACGAGAATGTAAAGTCGACTAAATGGTTTTTTTTTTGTATCTTTTTCAGCGAATTTTGATGATTCTTTATTTGACCTCGATGAGAATATTGACTGACATCATATTTTAACCGATCTTCACATAATGAGATTAACCGATCTCCAAATATGATTCTTGTCTGATTTTTTTTAGTAATTGTTAAGCAATATCTTTCCCAAATGTGAACCGATTTTGACGATTCTTTTTTGCGTCAAAGAGTGTCTCTGATCCCATTCAAATTTAGGAAAAATCTAAAGAAGAACTTCGGAGACAGACATTGGAACTCTTCAATATTATAACAGCAGAATTGCAGCAGTTGTATGTTTGTTTATTATTAATACCATATCATAACCTAACATCTCGCTGGCATACTCTAAAGATACGTCTTCAGAGCATGCCGGCGAGTATATGTGTAAAGTCCACACTAGTACACCCTCATTTCACCAATTATGTTCAAATCCCATGATATTGGGGTGGTCAATTCCCGCATAACTTATTCGTTTATGAACCAATCTTGACTATTCTTTTTGAGTTACGTTAAGTTATAACTCCGTACAGGCCGACCATTATTTATACATTATTTTATTTGCCAATTCCAAAACAATGTGTAAAATGAGTAGGCAATGAGGATCAATCACATAATAGCAACACCGATTTTTACTAAGTACATCGTATTTAATAATTTACTGAACATTTTTTTTTTTAATTATAACAATCCGTCAAAAAATTGTGGATTTATTAGTTTTTCTGAACGGCTACTTAGAAACGCGCGCTCTCGCTGGACTGCTTACGATGACATCTCCTGTCACCCTGACGCCTGTCCTGTGCAGCGGCTCCACACTGGTACTGTGTTAGAGATGGGTCGAGAAATCCCCATTTGGCCAGATGATTGTTTTTACAATTTTTAGTTTTACTTGTTGGGTTAGGTTAGGTTAACAAAAAAAACGAAAAATAAAATAAGTTTTTTTCAAAAATAAATAATGCAAGCGACTTCTAAAATAAAAAATAAAATTAAAAATTTTACTCACTTCTGTTCTTTCAGTTGCTTTTTGCGTTTTTCCTCAAACCCACACAAAGACAATAGATAATAAATCAACGAACATTCATAAAAATGCATTTTACTGTCTAACACAACCTTTTCACATTTCACACAATTTTTCCTCTTTACCTACAGATAAAAAAAACGAAACGAACCACACCAGCGCCCTCGTGTGGCAAACCGCACAAACAAGCGTTAAATTAACTTGCAGCGGTAAAAAAGCGCTGTAAGCGATTAACAGATTTGTGGGGCGGCAGTAATCGAGCCTCCAGCGTATGTCCGGACGAAAAAAAAGCGATGAACTGGCTGTGTTGTGTGGAAATGGATTTTGTTTTTCGAGGAGAATGCTAACTTCATTTTTATTTTACCGTGTTTTAGGGTTCCGTACCTCAAAAGGAAAAAATAGAACCCTTATAGGATCACTTTGTTGTCCGTCTGTCAGTCTGTCTGTCAAGACCTTTTATATCAGGAACGCGTGGAGGTATCGAGTTGAAATTAAAATCATATACTTAGGTCGGTGGTCCCTTGAAGCTGTGAAAAAAAACAAACTTTTAAGTTAATTCACAGGGTACTTCCCGATTACCCAGAATCCTGAAATTTGGTAAAAAGCAAGGTCTTATAGCACAGATACAGGAATACATCTGAAAACAGTAATTTTTTGATTCGGAAAAATCATCAAGACTCCATTCGGGAATTGAATTATTTACATAAGTTTGTACGGAACCCTCAGTGCGCGAGTCCGACTCGCTCTTGCCCGGTTTTATTTATTTATTTAATCAATTTTGTTGCGAATAAAATGGTGCAAAAGACGTACTTTATGCTTTAGACATTCTCTACCAATAAACTTAAGGTAGTAGATAATAACATGGAAATAAAATGTGAAAATATTATGTAAAACGGAGGCAATAGGGACAAAACCTTGATTAGATTTTGCGATTTGATACTAGTTAATCAGTATCTCATCGAATTTTAAAAATTACAATTCATTTAATTAAGCACGTAGTTTAATGTCAACTATTGCATTACTGTTTACCATCAGGTGAGATCACGCTCAAGCACTGGTATATGTCAACAAAAAAAAAATGTCACAAACAATATTAAAATACCAAAAAATACCCTTCAAAATTTTGTCTTTATTCACCCTTGTGTTTTTATTCAGCCCGTTTGTAGTATTTATGATTAAAACTATGGTTAATCTGCTTGTGATTTCTTATTATTTAGCTGAATTGGAACTTTTTTTTGGTTCCAGTAAGACTAATTTTAGCTTTCTTTTATATAAGAATTGTAATTGGTATGTAATTAATCTTCAATTAGGAGAAAAGATTTAATCTTTCAGCAAAAATGAGCGTAAATATGTTCCAGATTTTTTAAGAGTGACATCGCTATTATTTTTTTAAGTGATCAAAACTGAAATACAATACGACTTGCGGACGACGAGCTTGCCTTCCGGCCGTCCTGTAACCGACCGGACCAAGCCTGAGTCGTCGACGGCGCGTACTGTCCCACGTGTGCCTCAAAGAGATGTCAACAAAACCGCAGGGGCCTAGGGCCGCAGCCTACTGGGACCTTGAGTTAACATCTGAAAGGGAAACCTGAGGTCCTGGAACGCAAAGGGCAACTGAAGGAACTAGGTGTAGTTTTAGTTAATAAAAGTTTAACACACCCTTTCGCTCCACCCTAAAGCGAAAAGTCATTGGATAATTTACCAAATTAAAAACAAAAAAAAAATATGTTCAGTTTCACAAAAAATTTACAAATCGGTTACAAATACAAAATCTCTTTCCACCCTAAGCAGCACAAAGTCGTTGTTCTTACAATAAATCACTGGCGGACAGTGGCGCCACTTAAAAATCCATTTAGCCACTCATCCTCACCCCTTTTAGCCCAGCAGCCAAATAACCACAGGTTAGGGAATATTTTTTACATGATACCTGTAATTGGGACTTAATTCTCGTTCGGGGGGTGCTTTTTCAGGATAATCTATGGTTCTTATGGGATTTAGACGGATTTACTTGGTTGGAAGTCAGTTTTTTCCTATTTTGTTAAAAAAAAAAGTATATTATGGAAGTTTGTGATAATTTTATTTTTATTAATTTATTTTAAATATAATTTCGTTTTATTTCAATTTAATTACATTACTATCATTTCAATTATATGTAATTTAATTTATTTTTTTGTGATGTAATTTAACTTGTCTGACATAATTTTATTTTAATTGAAAAACATAGAGAACACAACGGACAAGACTGGCCTGTATGGTCTAGTGGTCAGCGGCCCTGACTGCTACGCCGGAGGTCGTGGGTTTGATTCCCACCCAGGACAAATATTAGTGTGATGAACACGATCATTTGTTCTGTGTCTGGATGAAATCTATCTATAATATGTATGTATTTAGAAGAACTTATACCACAAGCTCTGCTTAGTTTGGGGACTAGATGGCGTTGTGTGAAAATTGTGGAATACTATTATATTATATTATTTATAGAAACTATTTATGATGTAATATGTAAGTACTGAAAAAGTCTATTATTACTTGAAATAAATTAATTTAAATTTTGAATAAGACATAGCCTCCCACAAAGTGGACCGATGAGCTGGTGAGGGTCACAGGTATCCGATGGATGTAAGTCGTAAAGGACTGGGGACACCTGCAGGCAGGTCCACCTTGTGGGAGGCTTTTCAATGTTGCGTCTTATGGTACGTGTTATTCGCTACTACAGAACCTTTCGTCCCCATTGCCTATCTGTTCTGCGAGCAATGTACCCTGCCCACTGCCACTTAGGTTTGGGGATTCTTCAGACTATCTCGTTAACCTGGGTTCTCCTGCGGATACGATAGGATAGCCCTTTTCATATAATAATAAAAAGCATAATTAGCCTTTTAATGTTACCACTGCTGGGACTCAGGCCTCCTCTCTCTAGGAGAGGGAATGGGACGAAATCCATCACGCGGGCCCAGTTTTTTTTTTTTTTTAGGTGGGAAAATCATCTTATGACAAATCTCGCTCTTGGGCGGAGCGAGAGATAGTGTCAGACTTTTACTGACTAAAAACCCACTCCTGTTCCTTCGTTGCCTTCGTCCCAGGGTCCGGGTTTCGTTTTCACGCGGGCCCAGTGCGGATTGGTGGATGTCACATGTCTTCGAATTTTTTGGTTCTAGGACATGCCGGCTTCCTCACGATGTTTTCCGTCACCGTTTTGAGAGCAGTGGTGATGAAATAAATTACACAAAGTAATGCGCCTGGCTGGGTTTGAACTCGTAAGTCGGGGCCGTTAATATTTTTATTTCTTTTTCTTTGGTTTTTATTTTTCTCAAATTCCATTTACGAAAACGTCCACTGTCTTTTAGCAAAACAGTTTTGAAAAAAAAAAAAAACAGAAATACAATAATAATTGTCTGTGGGAAAAAGAACCAACATTCTAATAGAAATAAACTACCTTTATTTCCAGAGTCACGACTAACCCTAAATTAAAAACTATTACACACAAGAGGACGCTAGTGCAGTAGTTAAAATAAATAATTTTGTGCTTAGTATTGATAATCATTTTACTATGAATAATTAACTGTTTTATAGACAGATTTTGATAGTTTTACTATCAAAAACACGTGCACAATTTAATACCCATTCATGAAAAACACTAAAAATAATAAAGATATAACTTTAACTATTCGACAACAGATGTCGCTACCAAAGTTCATAGTTCACATTAATTCCGCCAGAGCGCGCGCTAGGTCAACAAAAGAATCCAATAAGAATGTACCCCAACATAAAAACTCTTTGACCCAAATCCAATAAGCCTTGTCAAAAGGCCTCGTTTAAAAAAAAATACAAAAGAATGCAAAAAAACCCAACCCCAGCTCACTTACAAGCCAATGAAGCGGGTAAATAAGCGAAAAATCCACCCTTCTGTGGAAAAAAAGATAAATTGGAAAAAAGGAAAAAAAGAGTTAAAAAAACCGTCACTCTCGCTGACGCTCAGTCGTGCGCGTCGTAATTGCAAAAGGTCGGGAAAAAATACCGCTTGTTTGCGCCTATGAAGAAAAGGGTTCTGTACTATTTTTGGTGTTTATCACAAGCGTAATTAATTTTGTGCCTAATGTATTTGTAATTGATTGCTAAAGAATGAGTGTGTAAAATGATTTTTATTTCGTTTTTTTTATTGATCTAGACTAGTGCTTGACTGCGATCCCACCTGATGATCGATAATGGTGAAGGGCACTAGTTTATTAAGAGCTTTTTCAGTCTAGCCTTGACGACACCTAACCTATAATTGTTAATTTATTTTTGTTTTTACCAGAATTAAGTTTCATAAAATAACTGGCAATAAGGAAATGTCAATAAATGATATACTGATATAATGTTGAATATATTTGAAGTTTTAAAATCAGTTCCATTGCTGGTATTTGTTGTTTTCATTTTGTTGAAGTGTTTATTTCAGCTTCATTATTTCAAAGGAAGATTTACTTTTATAACACAAATTTAATTTGCTATCTTTATTACTAAATTGATTTCTACCATAAAACATTTCTATGATTGGTGCTTATTTTTATTTATTTTTTAATTTTGTTTGTCGCTCAGTGATGAATGTGAAACTTAATACCGGTGAACGAATTTACTAATCAGATAAGTACTTCAAGACATTACTTTTTACATTTAAACACACGTTTGACTTTTTATAGTGGTAATTCGGGATAAAAACTACCCCTCATTTTATTCTGGGACATAGTTTATTTAGGTGTCAAATTTTGATTCAAGTCCTTTCATTTGTTTTTGTAACAAACATAATTACATAATTATATCCATACAAAATTAAGCCTTTATTATAATTTAGTATGATTTTTCTAGACGTCCCATTTCAACAAAGAAACCCTACGTTTCCTATCACTCTTACGGAACTCTATCCGTTGAAAAAACCGTCCATAGAGTGGAGTGGGGAAATGAAACGGTATTCAATTCATATGTGTAGCATGTAAATCGTCGGCTCGCCTGTCACATGATTGAGGATTAGATTCCATTCAGGCCCACTCCACTCTCGACAAGCGTTGTTTTTTGTAGATATCGAGTGTGTTGGGTGTCAATAAAAGATATAATATTGTTTTGAGTTCTGGTGGGAAGGATTTTGGTGGGATAATGTTAGCTATAGGTTGTAAATAATAATTAAACATTTGTTTATCCAAAATTTATTTAGCTTTGTTTCGGCCTGTAAATATTCTGATCATGGGGACCGGAAACCGATTGGTTCAATACCATATTATAAGAAGATAGGGAGGCCTTCAGCTACGCAAAGGCTGCATTTTACTATATGAAGTAATAATAATAATTTTATCAAGTACCCCAAGCTAGTGACGTAAACAAAATGTACCTACTTAACTTATATTTCAAGTTCTAAAAAAATAATAGGTAAGCAATTGCAACGAAATTTATTGGTCGTCTTATTTGAATTTAGGTAGTACTTACAGTATTTTTTAACGCATCCACGATTTTTTTTATTAATTTCTTCATCTCCTAATATAAAAGTCAACAGAAACTTTTTCTTCTAACTGTTCTAACATTTTAAAAAGATATTTTTGTAATTTGCTACTACTCGTCACTAGATGGCTACAAATATAATGACGTAGATATTTTACAATAAAGTAAGGACAGTCATAAAAATAATAAATCTATCTAAACATGGTTCAAATTACAAGTGTATAATATAATATTTTAATCCTAATTGGGATTTAGAACTTCAGCTATTCGATAACAGATGGCGCTGGTATCCCACTAAAACAACTTTGCAACCCCTTACAATATCGGATTCAAATAGAGTTTTACGTTTAAGATTTACTGGATGATGACTGATGTCTTTGTAGTATAAAAATGATTTAGCGATTATTTCAAAATTATTTTGAATTGTTAGTATTTCGTTGGTATTTTTTTTTTTTAATGACTGTCTGCTATTCTGTGTGCTTGACTGCGATACCACATGATGCAATCGTTGATAGAGAAGCGAACTAGTTATCAGCCACTAACTTAAAATTGAAATGATTAATCTGTCTTTGCTGGTTACATAATCGGCCTGTCAAGTCTTTGGCTACTAAAAATAATTTTTCAAAGCTAGTTTCTTAGAAAAAATATCGTTTAAGTCAGTTAACGCTAGAGGGCGCCACACTTTCATGCGTGATTTGAATTGAATAGTGGTCGTATGCAATGTGCAGCACCAAATAAAAACCCGTTACTTGTCATTATTGTTAATGAACTGAAGGTTGTCTGTAAGAGAATGCCCTGTGCGATAAGACCACCCTTTGTACACTTTGTTTTTGTATATTTTTATCCTGTCCTCATTATGAGGTGTACAATAAAGTGTAAACAAATAAATAAATAAACAAATATGAACTTATACTGCATTGTTAGAGATTGACCATACAAACAAAATAATTATTGTGGTAACTGTGTTTTTTTTTGAGGTCATCAGCAATGGGTAGATCGCCGTCCGGTAAGAATCACGGCCGAGTCGACAGCGCATAGTATTTCATGCGTGCCTCAGAAAGATGTTAGTAAAACTGAATGGACCTGTACGGCCGAAGCCTGCTGGGGCAGTTTGCAGTGCGTTTAAAGGGTAACCATGGCTCTAGATCGCAAAAGGCACCTGAAGGACTCAGGTGGGTTTTAATTGATATAAAACAGTGCTTGACTGCGATCCCACCTACAGGTAAGCAGTGATGCAATCGTTGATGGTGAAGCGTACTATTTTATTAAGAGCCTATTCACTCTAGCCTTGAAGACACCTAAATTATAATCGGATGGGATGACCGCTGCAGGCAAATAGTTAGAAGGACCAGTCCTTCGATATACGCGGTACAAACGACGAGACAAACCGCTTAGTACGGACCGTATAGGCATCAATAACGATGGATAGATGGGCAAAAGGATTCTATCTGGGTTATTAAAAGTAAATTAAATAGTGAATACTGTAGCGAAGATAATAAAATTAAGAATACTTTTCACCACACGTTTAATTTTTTTGTTAATTATCAAAAGACAATATGAAGACAACAACATAACAAAAAAAAATAAAAAAAACCTATTGGCCGAATAAGGATAACAAAAATAGTGAGTAGGACCTACTGCTTAATTTTTTAATTTTGAGAACGAAAAGGTATACGGACATAAGAGCGGTTGCAAAAGCTTTAAGGAGTAATAATAAAATTGTAATATTAAAAGAGAACCAAATATTAAATACAAATATTAAATCCTAACAATAAATTTATCTTGACAGCGTATATATCTATCTATCTATCTATATAAAAAATATATCGAATAAAATATTCTTCCCGCACGTTGACTTTAAGAAATTAAAAATAGAACGTTTTTCCTTCCAGAAAGTCCTTCCCCTGGTCGCGTGGCGGCTGCTGATGATGAGCGGCTGTTGTGATTCCACGATTAGACTCCGACAGAGCAGCTCGCAAAGTAGTAACATTGCTAGGTGCTAGTAGTTCTGGCACGCAGCTTCATTCAAACTTGCCTCCACAGCTTGCCTCAGTTCATGGACCGCTTGGTACGAACAAAGACGAGGACTTCCCCTGATGGATATGCGATTGTATATGGTTACCGAGGCAGGGCCCTAAAAGAAAAAGATGGCCCTGTCGACTGCTATTATAGCTAGGGATAATAAAAATATATGAATCGATTGCCAGCAGAGAACTAACTAAATTAAAAGGGGACAAAAATATGAAGACAGCGTTATCGGAGTATTGGAAACAATAATTCAGACTCAATACATACTAGCAATAAAAAAAATCCTTTTTCATCTCATCACAAAGGTATCGCACATAAAAATAGATTCACTGTTCTTTCATAAACTCCACAGCGTTTTACTTTCAGTAGGAATTCCACTTTTTGATGCGACTTATCGAAAATACAAACGATTTTTATCGAGAAAAAAATTACTTCTTACTGTTATGAGCTAGCTATATTTGAAGACTGTTTCATTTAGTTTTGAAAAACAAACAAAATAATTTTAAAATTCTAAAATCAATCTTTATTAAAAAGAAAAAGACAAATTGAAAGGGTTTTGGACATAGAGGAATTATGCAGGGTAGCATTGCAATACGCATTAAACGTAGGTTTGTATAATAACTGTACAGAACGGCTCTAAAAGATATTCATAGACATGTGTATTCTTCTCACCCTCACCCATAGAGCCCAAACGTTGACATTAACGAAACGTCAAAAGTCCGCACACGGGGTCTGCTAAGGACCACACGAGGAACAGTAAGTATACTTCGTTCGATAACACAAATGGTAGACGTAGGCAACTCAGCCACCTGACTCAAACGGAATAATAAAACATTTCTGCCGAATGACCCAATAAAATTGTGTAAAAGTAACTACTTATTGAATCCTGAACAACCGGAGCTGGCGACTAAAAGAAATGACGTCAGGAATTGGCCTCCTATCTAAAATGGAACAATAGAAAGGTGGCCTATGTCTCACTACAGAGCAAATCTGCAGTAAGACATAACAGGCTCATAATAAGTAATAAATAAAATAATCATAGATGCCAGTTAGATAAAGAATTATACCTTTCCGCCATCATCATCATCATTATTGCAGCCGAAAGACGTCCACTGCTGGACATAGGCCTCCCTCAAGCGTCGCTACAACGACTGGTCCTGGGCGTCTCGCATCCACAGTTATGTTCGTCTCGGTTTTGGAGTGGCGACCACGTACCGGAAGACGCAGCTTTGGAAAGCCTCCCACAAGATGGACCGATGACCTGATCAGGGTCACTAGAATCCGATGGATATCCTTCCGTACATAATTATATCTCTCAGAAATCCTTTTGGTAGAACAAAACAAAACCGTCCAAAAAAACAACGAAACCAGTTAATTTAAAAAGCATTCACTTTTAAAATAATTCAAAAATATATCTAAATGCGTCAGTCCGCTGCGGAAAATGGCGGAAAATCAGTGAGACGGAATTAACTCACACCGAACACCAGACAGTTGTGAGAAACAAATTAATTTTAATACACCTGCACATTTTTATATACAAAAAGAATTTGGCTCTGAAACTGGCGGAAGATGGGACAAAGTTTGTATTGAAGTTTTTTTTTAACGTACTCTCGTTAAAAAATACTTAGATACAAACCCAGACTTTCGAGTAAGTAGGTTGTGGGTTCAAACCCAGCCAGGCGCATTACATTGTGTCATTTATTTCATCACCACTGTTCTCAAAATGGTGAAGGAAAACATCGTGAAGAAATCGGTATGTCCTAGAACACGTCATAACGCAAAAAGTGCATTTTTTCAGGAGAAACTTTTTTGTAATTGTTAATTGTGTAGTAATTTGTGAAAAGTCTTAACTGATATATTTGCATTATGTAATCAACTATCAGTTTAAGATCATAGTACTGAACTTGATGAGTAAAAAAAAAAAATGTGCTCGTCAAGGAACACGTGGAGGATTTTTCATTTTTAGGATCTACGTGTTCCTAAGAAACAGAGTAGTGACAGATAGTCAGGTTTGCAACTCAGTGATCCTATAAAGGTTCAGTTTATGCCGACTGAGGTCATCATTCATTTCAGCCGAAAGACGTCCACTGTTGGACATAGTTCTCCCCCAAAAAAGGATTCCATCCGGTGTTTCTTAGCACCCCTTGCCTCACCGTAGCCTTGACCGCTATCCGACTCATGGGGTGACAGGCTGCCGGGCACTACGGGCCCATTTCTTTGTTTTTTTTTTTTATAATTTTCGGCTGTAATCGCCACGCTTGGCAGGCGGGTTGGCGATCGCAGTGTGGTTGTTATAATGCATAGAGAATGCTGCTGCCCATTCTCTGGTATGTCCCTTAGTCGCCTCTTACGACACCCACGGGAAGAGATGGGATGGTGCCATTCTTCACGTCCGAACACCATACGTACGGGCAATGGGTAGCTCGCAGTCCGGCCGTCCGGTAACCGTCTGAACCGAGCCCAAGTCATCGACGGCGCGTAGTGTTCCGTGCCTCAAAGTTACGTCAGCAAACAGAAGGGGCCCAGCGGGGTCGAAGCCTACTAAGGCCATGGCTTCGCTTCTGAAAGGAAAACCCGCGGCTTTGGAACGCAAGGTAAAGAAGGAACATAAGATTAGGTTTCAGTCAGTAAAAGTCTGATACGCTCTCCCGCTCAGCCCAAAAGCAAGAGGTCATCGGATGATTTTTCACCTAGAAAAAAAAAATAGGTCCAGTTCAGTTGGTATTGGCGAGTCAGTTATTTATTTTCAATACACTTATTTGAAAACCCGTTTTTATTCCACGGCTTTTAGGCACGTAATAGACTGTTTTCCGCACTAGTGCAGAAACGTGCGCGTGCTCTCCCCCCCACAATGTTATTACATTTATCTTATCAGGCTGGGCGCGCGTCGACCCCCACGAAGCGTCGGTCAACCCTCGTTTATTCATTTTGTAAGTGTGTTGAAAAAAGTCGTTTGATACACGTGCAAATTTGTCACTGCAGCAAACTTTCTGTACTTGTATCAAAATATACTATTTCTAAATAGCTTCAATAAAAAAAAACAATCATTTCGTCACACATACAAACATTTTCATTGTGTAATTAACTCGTAAACACCGTACTCGCAAACCAGAAACCATCGTAATCATTTGACACATCTAAGCCTTCACTCACCTCATCCAATTCATTCACATAATCGCTCATTTAGTTCCCTCACTCGTTCAGTTACGCCGATCCGTACGAAATACGTGAAGTCGGGAAAATAATTACCGGCCGACGTAACTCCAATACATTCGTATTAATATTAAAAACTTTAATGAAAAAAATATTAAAAGGTAACCCTAAAATTTTATCCTTTTTTCCATTAGAAAGGTTCTCGGGAATAGGGAGTGGGGTGGAGAAGATAAAAGTTTGTTGTTGTTATTTTTCCTGGAAAATAAAATAACTTTTTTGATTTCTACCAAAGCCAGAGACGAAGAAACCAGATCGAGGGTTGAAGATCACATCCCACTCCTCATTCTCTAAGTTTGAGGAGAAGCGTCACCGACAGAGCGAGACACTCAAGAAGGCTAACTTGCTCAAGTTCAGCGTCTTTAAGAAGAGTAGTACTGTGGATTACTAGGTATATTGTTTTTTTTTTTAATATTTGTAATCATAATCATTTATTCTGCAAACGTGGGTATAGCTAATAAATAGATGTTTTTTATAACAGAGTCCTCCACATTTTGCCATCACATTGGCATGCAAATTTTTACAATTCCTTCAAGCTTAGTTTTTCTTTTGTTTCTAGACAAAAAATTATACAAACACACAAACATTAATACCGCGTACATCGAAGGACTGGAACAACAGCTGGATTTGCCTGCTGCGGTCTTCCCGTCCGATTATAATTAACGTGTCTTCAAGGCTAGAGTGAATAGACTACTAAACTCCTAATAAACTAGTACGCCTCACCATCAACGATTGCATCACTGCTTACCGTCAGGTGGAATCGCAGTCAAGTTCTAGGTAGAACAACATCTCTGGTTTATATTTGATCCTAGGTTTTTATGCGTGATCGAATCAGAAATGCGGATATCCGCAGGAGAACCAAGGTTACCGATATAGCATGACGAATCGCCAAACTTAAGTGCCAATGGGCAGGGCACATTGCTCGCAGAACGGATGGCCGTTGGGGCCGAAAGGTTCTGGAAAGGCGACCACGTACCGGATGACGTAGCGATGATTTGGTAACGGTTGCGGGAGTCCGATGGATGCGAGACGCCGTTCATTGTGGCGACGCTTGGGGGAGGCCTATGTCCAGCAGTCTTTCGGCTGGAATGATGATGATGATGATGATAGGTTTTTAGCGTTAATCGAATCTGCGGCACGTAGGAAAGAAGTAAACATTTCACTACAGCGCCAAACGTGCTATTGACCAAGTCATGGCTCCCGCAGACAGGCGAGACGCTATAATGCGATGCTTATCTGTAAAAAATATTATAACGTAATTGTTTTACAGTTAAAAAAGGCTAGGAAGACGCGTATTTGAATAGTTTCAGCAATTTTCACGTAGCAGCTGTCGGGAGCCTTTATGCTCAGAACAGAACATGAACAGAGTACGTAACCAAAGTACCTGTTCCTATTAATAATATAATTATGTATGTATCTAATAACTATGTATCCAACAGAACAATAACTAGGTATTCTGTTTTTATTATTTATATATTATTTTTTGCGTGTTTTACTGAGTATTTTAAAAGATAAATTCAAAAGTTTTTATTTCACATAGGCCTACATGGGTACATATAAAACAGTCAGTATAAAACATTTCAACAAGAAAAACTTTTCACAAAAAAATTTAGTTAGAAATTCGTCTCTATATTTTTTTGTGTAAAAATGAAGTACAGTCAACTCCGAAATTATATTTTGGTACAAACCCTTTTAAGGACGGGCGCGTATCGTCGCGTACAGTCCGCACCGTTTATATCTTTCTAAACAATCTTATTGTTTTATTTTCATTTTCAATTTAATGAATGAGTAAAAGGTATACGAGTATGCAGTTGATTTCGAGTGTTTTATAAAAAAAAAAAATAACAATACCTATACTTAAAATAAAAACTCCTAACGAAATATATTAAAATATTGCTTTAAAAAATTCATCCGCGTCCCTGTCGATTAGAAGTGTGCCCCAAATACTGGCTGCATTGCCACATTGTATGGCAATCTAAGGAAACGATAAATTATCTTTGTGAAAGAAAATACAAGAAAAAAAAAACAAAGAAACCAATAAATACCTAATTTCGAAAAAAATAATAAAGTACCTATAATATAAAGTTTATTTGAACTTATAATTTTCAAGTCAATCCAAAGATATAATATTTCAACGCAACCCGTTTTAAAAACGGCAATTTCATAAGTAAAGACCTATTATTTCCATATTTAAAAACACTCAGCTAACTATAATGATATATACATTATGATAATCTAAAATATGGCGTCGAAAAAAAATATTTTAGATTGTCAACGAAAGCGTTGTCGACTGGCAATGTGCCCAAAAGACTGGTGGCATTGCCACGCTGTATGGCAAGGTAAGTTTTTTGTTGTTAAATAAAATACCTGAGTATAACATAGCTTTTATTAGTACTCAGTATACGCGTACTGGAAGAAGCAGCATTGATAGGCCTCCCACAAGGTAGACCGATGACCTGGGGAATATCGCAGGAATTCAGATGCGAGACGCACAGGACCGGTCATTGTGGCGACACTTGGGGGAGGCCTATGTCTAACAGTGGACGTCTTGGTTAAAATCATTTGAACCGTCAAAACCAAACCCAAACAGAATTTTTTAAACAAAATTCCTAACTCAAAAAGCATTCAACTTTTTGCCCCCGACTGTACCTAACCGTACTTTTTCTTTCCATCGCAAAAATAAATATTTTAATCTGAGGGTGTAACTTCGGATCCTCTCCCAATTATAAGCTGGGAGGGATCTCCTCAGTACCCCGACCCTCAGTCCTCAGCCAGTGAACGGCAAGGCGGGGTTTGAGGGAAAAAAATTAAAGGACTTTTTTTAAAGATGGGACGATGTTTTTGTTGAGATAGGTATGGTTCTGATTTGAACTAGGATTATTGGACTGTTGTCTTATTAGACTGGAATGGCATCGACATTCTTCTTGGTGTTAGTAAGAATGTGAATAGAATAACACTAATATTAAAAACGCGAAAGTCTGTGAGTGTGTGTTACAAGCTTGTTACTTCTCGATTGGCTGAACAGATTTCAATGAGACTTGGCACATGGTTTTGGTAACAATTTTGCTGATTGCTGATCGCACATTGTTTTTAAGTACAAATACAGTTTATATTTTGAAGATGCCTAAGATGCCCGAAACACGTGAAGCAGAATCGTGGTAGACCACAACTAAGATGACAGGGTGCCTTCCAGCCTTGACCGAAGTGTAACCCACCGATATTCGACCATTTTGAGATTCTTGGGTTAACGTTGACATGAAGTTTATTTTTTCCTATTTATAGACTCGCTTTTGACCACTATCTAACCTGATAGAAAGCCATGACGTGGTCGACAATAGAGTACGCTTGCGTAGAAGTAACCTATTCACTCTTGACTTAAAGGTTCCCGGTTGTAGATAGCTAACAAAAAACACAGGCTCCGGCAGGGAATTCTATAGTCCTTAGCTATACACCCAGGTAAAAGCTCAATTGACTGCCAAAAATTGCGGATCTTAGCAAAAATGAGACGGTACTTCATACCGGAACAGCTGCTCAATCTTTATTGAGCAGCTGTTCCGGTATGAAGTTCAAGTTTGATCGTGTATGGAGTACAGAAGTAGTCTAAGAGTCTGTATGATGTTTGTTTGTCATTATTTATGCACACAAAAGTACAGAGGCGGATTTAATTCCTTAGGCATTTTGCTCCATTCAGTCAGCCAGTTCTTTTGTCTGGTGCGTGTCATAACTTCGATTCCCGTACGAAACAAATATTTATTTATTTTGGAAAACGTTGCCATGCGCTAGAAATTACTTCTGTATCGTGGATGCGTCCACAAACATATAAACTGATATGCATAAGACACTCAGACCAGGAACATCTATCTGTAGGCCATACAAATAATTGTTCCGTGTAGGAATCGAACACGCGACTAACAGCAATAGTGAATCGAACCCCCGACACATAGCAGCAGTGAATCGAACCCACGACACATAGCAGCAGCTGTGAATCGAACCCGCGACACGTAGCAGCAGTGAATCGAACCCGCGACACGTAGCAGCAGTGAATCGATCCCACGACACTTAGCAGAAATGAATCGAACGCGCGACACATAGCAGCAGTGATCAATAGCTCAACTAAAGCGCCGAACGTGCCATCAATTTGTCGTCTAACTACACTGGTCTGGGCGTCTTATGTATGTAAGTTTTTATGTTTTTGAATGCACCTACAAGAATAATTCCTAATGCGGGGCAACGTTAATAAAAACCGGGCAAGTGCGAGTCGGACTTGCGCACTGAGGGTTCCGTATGAACTTACCTATGAAAACAGTTCAATTCCCGAATTGAGTTACGAAGATTTTTCCGAATCACAAAAAAAGATTTTTCTTTGTGACGTACCTATAAATTTACAGTTTTCAGATTTTTTCCTATACTTGTGTTATATGACCTTGCATCATGCAAAACTTCAGGATTCTAGGTCAACGGGAACTACCCTATGAATTTTGATTCCCTTGAGGGTATCGTAATACACGTATTTTGCGACACAAACGGCTGTATCTTTTTGTGTTCACGAGTTAAAGGGTCTTGACAGACAGACGGACGGAAAACAAAGTGGTCCTATAAGGGTTCCGTTTTTTCCTTTTAAGGTGCGGAACCCTAACCCAGATATTAATTTTAAGAAAAAAGTTTTTTTTTGTTAATTTATATGTAGTTTGTATTTTGTTCAGCTAGTACATTTATAAATGTATAAATAGGAAGTAGGATGACATAACAAGAAAACGTTATAAAAGAATCGCTTATTATTTAATAGTTTCAAAGTAAATTACACACTATCGATTTTAATAAACTGAGTAAGTTATATGTAAGTTGTATGTGTATTTTAACTATATGTATACTTTATTTTACTCTTGTTTTTGTATAAAAATTTCTTTTAATGCACCTACCATATTGTCTCTTCACCACCCTAGGTTGACTGGTAGAGAATGTGTTAAGTATTAAGTCCGCCTTTGTACTTTATGTTGCATGAAGATATAATAAATAATAAATATAAAATAATAAATAATATAATAATAATATTCCACAATTATCACACAACGCCGTCTAGTCCCAAGCTAAGCAGAGCTTGTGTTATGAATACTAGACAACTAATAAACATACTTACATATTTCTAAATACATACTTATATAGATAAATTACACCCTGATACAGAACAAATGATCGTGCTCATCACACAAGCATTTGTCCTGGGTGGGAATCGAACCCACGACCTCCGGCATAGCAGTCAGGGCCGCTAACCACTTAACCAACAGGCCAGTCAAATAAGTTCACGGTATCATAGATACACACAAAACACGTAAGGTATAATAAGTAAGTATATCAGTAAAACCAGGCGACGCAAAACTCTCAAGCCTTTTAAAAACGGTCTATCACCGAAATTCACTTACAAAAAGTCGTAACAATGAAACTCCCCGTATGGAGAAAAATGCTCTTAAACCCCCCGTTTCACCCCCTTTGGCCCCTACTAGGGAGCTAATTTTTGCAAGGGCCCCGATTTTCTTTTACCTACCTGCAAAATAAAGGGTTCTTTTGAAGATTATGTCGGAAAGGATTTTTCACTTGAACGGCTTGAATTATCAAAAAAGGTTCCATTGATTTTTTTTTTATAATATATTAATTTGTATTTTATTTTAGTGAGGGATGAGCTATTAAAATTATTAAAATATGTATTAGAAGATAGACTAAAAATAGTTGGGATTTAAGTGGATTGTAATAATAGTAGACCAATAAACAATGTAGAGGGCTATGCTCCAAGCTTCTTTGCAGAACAACCAAGGTTACCAACATATTACATATTGGCAGTAGGCAGGGCTCATTGCTAGCTGAACAGATGGTCGATGGGGTTGAAAGGTACACTGGTAATTGCAGTGGCGATTGTGTACCTGAAGATGCAGCGTTGAAGGCTTCCCACAAGATGGACTGATGACCTGGTGAGGGTTACGGGAATGCAATGTGGGTACTGGTCGTTGTGGCAGTACTTGGAGGAGGCCTATATCCATTCTAACAGTGAACGCTTTTCACCTGAAATGATAATGATGATGATGATCTTTCAATAAAGTTCAACGAACTCAAAAATGGAAGATTTAATAGAATATTACTTAATTTATATTTAAGAAATTTGTTTTTAGGGTTCCGTACCTCAAAAGGAAAAAATGGAACCCTTATAGGATCACTTTGTTGTCCGTCTGTCTGTCATAACCTTTTATCTCGGTAACGCGTGGAGGTATCTAGTTGACGTACGGAAGTTTATGTCGCCAAAAATGTACATTTCGACACTCTCAAGAGAATCAAAATTCATAAGGTACTTCCCGTTGACCCAGAATCCTGAAATTTAGCATAAAGCATGGTCTCATAGTACAAGTATAGAAATAAAGCTGAAAACAGTAAATTTGTTGCTACGTCCTAGAAAATATTACTTCTTTTGCGATTCGGAAAAATCTTCGAGTAAGTTCCCCATACTTAGAACTTAAATTCAAAAAAAAAATTTTCATTAAACCCATACGTGTGGGGGTATCAATGGATAGGTCTTCAAAATTATATCGAGGTTTCTAATATCATTTTTTTCTAAACTGAATAGTTTGCGTGAGAGACACTTCCAAAGTGGTAAAATGTGTCCCCCCCCCCCCCTGTAACTTCTAAAATAAGAGTTTTATTACCATGCAAACTTACCACCGAAAATTGGTTTGAACGAGATGTATTAAGTAGGTTTTTTTTTAATATGTCATAAATCGTAAACCGCAATTTACCTTTCAAGTTTGTAAGGAACCCTGAGGGCGCGAGTCCGACTCGCACTTGCCCAGTTTTTTATATTTTCGCATTACAAACAAAACATAAAGATATTATGGAATATGCAAAAGTTAAATCTTTGATTTCTAAGCAAAGTTATATTTTACGATAACGATTGTAAAATGTTTGAAATTCTTGTGACTTTTTGGTGGTAAACACATACAAATTTTCGATCTCTTGATTGTTAGGTATATCACTTTTCTAGGTCATAATGTATTCTTTTTATTATGCTTAGGCTCACGTTTGACGTAGTGGTCACCTACGTTTGTCAACATTTATTAGAGTATTGTGATTTCAAAGGAGGTAAATAAATAGTACGTACTTATAAAAAAAGAGTCATATCATTTATTAAAAAAAAGGTATTTTTTGGATCTTTTTGAATTACGTAACAATTTTTTATTGTTTATAAAAGAATTGTACGATCTTTAACATTCAAACTCTCAGTTTACATAGATCAAGAGCTAATTTTTAACAAATTTCAATAAAGTTCCTGTTTATATTATCCCGCCAATTTACATTTATGACCGTAAAGACTACATTTTTGGTTATGATAATAGGTATGTATCATATATTTTTTTTATTTTTTTTTAAGGTGGGAAATCATCCAATTGATGGGATTCTCGCTCTCTGGGTGGAGCAAGAGGCCGTGTCAGACTTTTACTGACTAAAACCACACCTGTATCCTTCAATTACCCTTTGCGTTCTAGGACTACGGGTTTCCCTTTCAAAAAAACTCCGCGGTCCTAGCTAGAGGGCATCGGCCCTGCTGGGCCCCTACGGTTTGCTGACATCTCTTTGAGGAGCGCGAGGATCACAACGCGCTGTTGACGCCTGGGCTCGGTCCGGTTAATTACCGAACAGCCGAACGGCGAGCTACCCAGTTCTCGACGTCCGCAAGCCCGCGTCTACCGTGGCTGGTAGTCGGGGTCGGAATTGCGGCGGCTAGGGCGTGAGGACCTTCGTTCCCTCACGCGTGCAGCCTACTCCTTCGCTAGCATTAATGCATCATATATGCATGACTGGCACTAGTATTGTGTAAAAAAGAGTATTTTAGTGTTATAGATTATAGAGTACACTTACATGATATAGAGTATAATACTCTATTTTAGAGTACGGTTGGCCACCCTAACCTCAACTGATAGTAAGAGATGATGTGGCACGCTTGCCTAGAAGTAACCTATTCACTCTTGACTTAAAGACAGACAGACCTGTAGGTCTAGTGGTTAGTGACCCTGACTGCTATGCCGGAGGTCGTAAGTTCGATTCCCACCGAGGACAAATGGTTGTGTGATGAGCACGATCATTTGTTCTGTGTCTGATGATGAATATATAAATAATAAATTTTCACTGTTAAAATAATGAATTAAACTGTTGATGAATAGATAAATGACCGTTTTTGGATGGGATATCGTAGAATAACTTCTCCCGCTCCATTGACATGGTCTATCCGTGTACCGGATTTTATTAAAATCCGTCTAGACATTTAAGCGTGAAGAAGTGACAAATACACACAGACCGAATTTTGACAAACAGACTGACCTTAGTGGTCAGTGGCCCTGACTGCTATGCCGGAGGTCGTAGGTTCGATTCCCACCCAGGACAAATGTTTGTGTGACGCGCAAGATCGTTAGTTCTGGGTGTAATTGATCTATAATGTGTATGTATTTTGAAAAATGTATGTATGTTTATCAGTTGTCTAGTACTCATAATAGAAGCTCTGCTTAGTTTGGGACTAGATTGCGTTGTGTGATATTTGTAGAATTTTATTATTATTTAAGTCCGTGTGGAATCTTATAGAAATTCAATATTCGTTTTAGGTAAGTATTCCATCGACTCCGCCAGTAATTTCCGTGAATCGACTCACCAGTTGCACCGTCCCACGGGATTTTTAGCAGCTGACAGAAGTAAATGATAACTTTTTCCCATAACATTCTCCTTTCAAACTACATCATAGAAATGGACTGCAAATTATCCTAACATCAGATAAACTTAGAATAAACTATACAACCTCATTTTGGATATGCGAAACCTGAAACACCTGTCTAGTATTTTTATGTAAAGAATCTATGTATAAAATTTTATAACAGTATAATGAAAAACCACAAAGTCACTTTTGTGGTATCTGGTTGTCCGCACAAATACATGGTCACCGGACCATCCGGGCGGCTGAAGGGTTATTTTGCTCCTGCACCAGCTGTGCGCTGGCGCTTAATGCCCGCTATGACCGGCCGTGAACTGTATTGTACTTAGTGTCGCGCGTCTCAAGGAGATGTCAGCAACTGTAGGGGCCCCAACAGGGTCGAAGCTTACTGTGGCCAAGGGCCTGATTATGAAAAGAAGATTCGACCCTGGTACGAAAGGCAACAAAGGAACAGGAGTGTGTTTTTAGTCAGTAAAAGTCTGACACTATCTCTCGCTCCGACCAAGAGCGGGGAATGTCATAAGATGATTTACCACCGAAAAAAAAAACCTTTGTATATATATATTTTTCTTAACACTAGGTATCTTCTTCCAATATAATGTGTTTAGAAATTATGCATACATACATAATCAGCCTTATAATGTTTTCACTGCTGGAACTCAGGTTTCCTCTCTAGGAGAGGACATGGGCTGTAGTCCACCACGCGGGCCCAGTGCGGGTTGGTAGATGTCACATGTCTTCGAATTTTTGGTTATAGGACATGCTGTTTTCCTTCACCGTTTTGAGAGCAGTGGTGATGAAATAAATTACACAAAGTAATGCTCCTGGCTGGGTTTGAACCGGCGATCTACAACTCGTAAGTTGGGGCCATTACCACTCGGCCACCACTGCTCTATACTACTGACTATTCTGCTGATAGATTATTGTAGCACGCGTGGAGAAAAGCCCTGTCGACAGATTAGTATCTATCGGACGGCGAAGTGACCGATGAATTTTTGGTTCTAGGACATGCCGGTTTCCTTCAGAGGTTTGAAAGCATTGGTGATTAAATAAATTACACAAAGTAATACGCCTGGCTGGGTTAACAACCCGAGACCTACAACTCTTAAGTCGGGACCGTTACTAGTAGGCCAACTATCGATGATCACATTACACCCGTTTCACTCTCTTTCACCCCTTTTTAATAGCCCCTCTAACTCAAAAATCCTTTAATCTACTCAAAAGTAACTCACCTTACATAAAAATAAAAGTGCGTACATAAGCCACAATCGTAAAGCCGTAGGCAGATACGCGCGTATATTTTTATGATAAGGCAGATTTATAGGAACGAGTCTTCATTGCCGCGGGCTTGCGGCGTCTACCCCCGCCCTGCGTGAGCGATAGTGTGGAGACGGACTTTGTTGGAATTTGCCTTTGCGAAACTGTCGGAGCGAAAACGTAATCAAAGGCTTCTTGTGATCTGGATTGTTATTTTTTTTTTTATTAACGATAGGCTAGCGTTTGACCACCATCTCACCTGATGGTAAGTGATGTAATTTATATTGTTAGAAGTATATTATAATATACTAGTTTTTGCCCGCGGCTTCGCCTGCGTATATAAAATATACTCTTTCTGAGATTATCTTCTACAAACAAAAAAACATAATAAAAAAAAACTCTTTATAAAATTAGTGTAGATTTTTAATGCGCAGTTATAAAGTCACATTCATTACGAATCTGTAGTAACAATAAAAAATGGCCGGTCGCTTACAGCGGCAAAAATATAATAAGAGCAATAACAGCATGCGACTTCTATATATACCATAATACTTATAAGCGTCTTATTGGACTGTAGAAAAAGGAACTCCTTTTTTACTCTGGCGTATTTCCTTCCCTGTGGCGTAAAGCTTATGTTCGTCCTTTACCTAAGATTTCCAATCCCACACTTTTCAGTCAATTTCGTCCAATCTCCATCCTTCCGTTCCTATCCAAAGTGTTCGAGGCTTGTGTTCATAACTTCATTTACCATAACTCCCTCATCAGCCCATTTCAATCCTGATTCAGGCCCGGGCACAGTACCGTGACAGCTATCCTTAAAGTGACTGACGACATTAATCGGGGAATGGAAGACACTAAAGTAACTACTTTGGTGTTAATCGACTTCTCCAACGCCTTTAATACCATCAGTCACGATGCCCTCTTGTCTATCCGGTCCTATCTTTTGGTCTCTCCGAAGGCACTGGAGTGGTTTTCCTCTTATCTTCGGGGTCGTCAGCAGTCGGTTCGTGCTGGAGACTGTTCATTACAGTCCGTGTGACCTTACCGCTGGCGTCCCTCAAGGCAGTATTTTATCTCCTCTTTTGTTTTCTGTTTTTATTAATCTTATAACTACTGAACTTCAGTACTGTGCGTATCATCTCTATGCCGACGATTTGCAGCTCTACTGTCAGTCAGGTGTTGACAACATATCGGATGCGATCGAGAAGCTAAACCAGGATTTAAAAACTATAAAAAGCTGGTTTGACCGTTTTGGAGTGGCAGTTAATCCTTTAAAATGTCAGGTTATCATTGTATGGAGCCCCATAGTGTGAGAAAGCTTGATGACCTAACTGTTCCACCTGTAATTTTTGATAACACTATGATTCCGTTTGGCTCTGATGTTAAGGATCTGGGTCTGCACGTCCACACCTGTCTTAACTGGCGGTAGCAGGTCGGCAGTGTCAGCCAGAAAGTAACCGGAACGTTGCGGTCGCTCTATCGACTAAAACATCTTCCAGCTCACTTAAAGGCATTGTTTGTACAGTCCTTAATTTTTCCTATGATCGACTATGGTGATGTGTGCTACTATGACCTGAATGCAGATCTCCTCAATAAACTTGACCGCCTTCTGAATAACTGCATTCGATTTGTGTTCAACCTTCGTAAGTATGACCATGTATCTGAGCAACGATCACTTTTAAAATGGTTACCCATCCGTCAGTGTAGAGCGCTAAGAGCCTTGACAACGCTGTTTTCTTTTCTGGATAAACCTTCTTGTCCTTCCTATTTGTCTTCTCAAATTCAATTTCATTGCTCTGGTCATAATAAAAATCTCCGATCTACCAATAATCGCCTACTACGATGTCCCACACATCGCTCTGGGTTTATCCAGTCCTCCTTCTTTGTTCAGGCGATCTCCCTTTGGAATGCGCTCCCTCTGAACATCAGGATGGCTTCCAGTCGATTCACTTTTAAGGTGAAGGCACGTGAATACATTCGCAGGATGTTGGTGTAATAATCAGAGCATTGATTTGTTGGATTCGTTTTTCATAATGTCATTGTTAATTTGTATGTATGTATCTAAGTATATATTTATTATTTTATTTCTAATCTAGTTTATCATTCTTTGCATCGACCATGTTATATTTCTGCACCACCGTAAGGTCAACTGGTAGAAAATGTAAAGGCATTAAGTCCGCCTTTGTACAGTGTTTCTTACTAGTGCATAAAGTTTTAATAAATAAATTAATTTTTGTATGTCTCAATTATAAGCCTTCTCCATACTAACCTACCCCATCCCATCCCTTTGTCTTGCCGCGCGCTCCGTATTTTTTCCCCATTACATTTTCATTTTATTTCATATTTCTCCTTAGGGGTGGAAAGGGGTGGTTGGATAATAAAATTTTTCCCTTTTCGAGCCCATCGTCCTTATTTATGGGGGAGTGTAAGGGAACGAATATGTTTTTCCTACGTTTTGGTAATGAGCCAAATTATAAGGTATGTTTTTCAAATTTGTTATGCGCAGTGGTTTCTTTTTTTTTTCCTTTTTTGGTGAGTGTTCGAATGAGATAAAGTGTCGAGTTTCATTAGCAGAGAATTATATTTTTTTGCTTTCTTTTTTTCGGCTGTTTATGTTACTGTCTACACGTGTTATCTTGTGTACTTTTGCTTTTTGTTTTGACTTTGAAATTTAACACACGTTATTATAGACTGAAATTTTCAAGGTCATGGTTTTTTATTGTTATCAATAGGTTATCGCTTGACCACTATTTCAGTAGATGGAAAGTGACAATGTGGTCGATGATGGCACGCTTGCCTAACCTATTTTCTCTTGACTTAAAGAACCTCTGGTTGTAGCTATCAGGAAACACAGACTCCGGCAGGGAGTTCCATTCCGTAGCTACACGCACAATGAATGTGTATTTATACATATGTCCTTGGGATAGACATAGTCACATGTATAGTCATAGCTTATGACAGATGTCTCATTTTCTAAGAATTAGATAAGTATTTTAATAGTGATACTGTGGGTAAGAATACTAAGTGATGCATTTGGTGAGTAAATAGTCGATCTCCGTCACATATTTATGCCAAACCACTGACTCTGCAAGCAGAGTCTCATTATAAATTATTTATCCCCAAGGAATTCATGTCCTACAAATGTGCCCATTCACACAAAGTACCTCCACTTTATCCCACCGTCCAACTTTTATAAACACACTTAATTAGTAATTAGGTAAACACATAAAAACCCACCACAAACAACAGAATAGCCTTAAAAACAAAAACTAAGCACACTCAAGCCTAAAAACGTTAAGGGTGAAAATTACTCAGCTTAAAAAGCATTAATAACCTTTCTCCCCCTTTCACCCCCCAAAACTCCTTGCGCGCCATTTTCGAGTCCTTCGTTCATTAAAACTGTAGAAAAACACCTCCGGGGGGTCTGGGCGGTGTCCCCCTGAGGGGTGATTCCCCCTTGGAGGCCAGTCTAAAGAAGAAGAAATATGGATCAATAAAGAAATAGCTCTGTGCCCAATGGAAGCAGCGGCTAGCACGCACACAGATGCATTCGCAGCGTTCGTACACTCTTTTATATTTTTGGCTGTGTGAGTTTTTTTGTGACTGTGTGCGACCGCAAGGAGATTTTTTATGATTGTTCTCTGGATTGTTAAAGGGATTTTTATGTTAGGTTAGTGATTTGAGGGTTGAAATGTTCTTTAGGCGTTTGGGTATATTTATCTTGTATACAGTGTGGAAAAATAAGTCGGGCCTTGGAGGGAAACTACCTTAAATCCTTAAGTTGGCTCATTTTGCTTAAAGGAGATATTCCTTTATTTTTAAAAAGAAACAAAACTGCACACAAAGAGTTTTTTTAAACTCGCTTGGCTCGCCCGGGACCCGAACCAAGTAAATTTTAAAAAAAAATAAACACTCGCTATTTTATTATACTAATCGATAGGATTAATTCAGGATAAAATTTCTCTTTTTTTTTAGTTTATTTAAACTTAACTATTTAAGTTAGGTTTTAGTTTCCTTCCAGGGCCCGCCTTTTTTTTTCACACTGTATGTCTTTATTTTCATCAAGCGTTCTAAAAAAAAGGTAGACCCTTTACAAAATGTGACAATAATAAGGTAAAGATAGGTTAAGCCTTATGTCATTATAGGAGAGATAAAAGAAATTATACAATCCATTTTTAAATATTTTTATTGACCATCAAATCAAAAAGAAAAAAATATAGGCACGTACCTACTTACTTACCCCAAGACGCATCGGCACGTCAAAGTAGGTAGCCTTTCAAAGTTAATAAAAGAATAAATTAGTACTGATGACAACATGGACTCAAGTCACAACCTAAAAAATAACACTAAAAAAATCATTATTAATATTTGCCTTTAATTCGGCCACATCATCGTTTACCATCAGGTGAGATAGTGGTCAAACGCGAGCCTATCAATAATAAAAAATAAAAAAAAAATTACGGATACAGACCCTTCTTATGGGCACATCTCGCAGAACAGATGGTCGATGGGGCAAAAGGTTCAGGATTGCCGACCACGTAGGTACTCCAGTACGTTGTCGCAACGTGCGTCTTCCAAGACGCAGCGCCAAGATGGCCGATGATCTGGTGACGGTCGCGGGAATCCGATGGATGCGAGACGCACAGGACCGGTCGTTGTGGCGACGCTTGGGCTTGGGGGAGGCCTATGTCCAACATTGGACGTCTTTCGGCTGAAATGATGATGATGATGATGATGAACATATCGTCACAAATAATTTTTAATTAGGTAAAAAATGTAAACTGTCGCTGACCATATTCTTCCTGTAAAGGCTCGTTTTACAGTAACTTACAATTAAAAAACCTAAATAAAATGCCTTATCTCAAAATGCGACTACAATATGACGCCAAACAGACAATAAAAGGAGAAAATAACCAAGACTCTAACATTAAAACGAGATAATGCCAGTAGTTGGCAAAAAACATAAATTTGGCAACATATCAGGCTGGCAACGTCGCCGGTCTTAACTACCCCCGGCGAGCGAGGGGTTGAATGATATTTTAATGCAGTTTTTAAGTTTCTTCTTCTATATTTTTAAAGAGAATATCGCAGTTAAATTTGATGAGTAGACGTTGAGTTTAGATTTTAGTATAAAAGGGTAAAGTGGAAATAAAAAACCTTACTTACTATATTTTTTATTATCAATTTGACAGGAAAATAATAATAATAATAATAAAAAAGAAATAAGAGAAGAAGAAGAAGAAGAGAAGTAAGAGGAGAAGAGGAGTAAGAATATTTTAAGGAAAATATTTTCAAATTTAGTTTATTGAGTAAACGTGGTGTTTGGATTACAGTATAAAAGGTAATGTATTTTTTAAATTGATATAAACTTAGTTTTTGACTTCGATCCCACTTGATGGTAAGCAGAGATGCAGTCGCAAGAATTAAAAAACCTTACTGGGGAATACCAGGTTAGTAATAAAACCGCGAATTAGCTTTAGGGCGTATATTTGCAGACTAATCTGAAGCATATACATAAAAAAGAACATACAAAAGTACCCCCAATTTACAAATATCACACTTACAAGACTGGTGAGTAATAGGTAGCCCGCCGTCCGACCGTCCGGTAGCCGTCCGGACCGAGCCCAAGTCGTCGACGGCGCGTACTGTTCCACGCGCGCCTCAGGATGATATCAGCAAATCGTAGGGGCCGAAGCCAACAGGGGCCACGGGTAGTTTGAAAGTGAAACCCGGGGCCCTAGGACGAAGGCAAAGAAGGAACAGGAGTGGGTTTTTAGTTAAAAGTCTGACACTATCTCTCGCTCCGCCCCAGAGCGATATTTGTCATAAGATGATTTTCCCACCTAAAAAAAAAGACTATTTTTTACTATCAATAAAAACAAAATTGGTTATGTTTTTCAAATAGATTCACTATTGTCTTGTTGTAACTAATATTTTGATCTACCTTCCCTTTTCTTTAAACCCCTCTATAAATATAACAATAAATAAAAGGTATTTCTCACCATCTATCTTAGAATATACTACTCATCCTTTATAACATCCACCGTTATAATTTTCTTGAAGCTTTTTGCATCATTTACGCTGAGCCAAACAAAACATTTGCCTCCCGAATTCCCAAATTAACCTGAACTCTCAGCTCTTTAACTTTATCCTTAAATACACTGGAATTTTTCAACAGCACGGATTGAGAGGGGTCTAGTAAACCTGGTTGGATATTTGCTGACACACTGTCGGATCGTGACGTCATCAGGGGGTGAAGTTTCACCCCCTTTTATCTTAGACCTGTAAAAATAATTGTTGTTGAGTATATTGTTAATGGGTTTGTTTTTCAAAGTATTTTGCTGAATTCTACATCGGTCTGCTAATTACCGAGTCCAGTTATGAATCCAATTAAAGTAAAGAAAATAATTGTTACCTTCCTATTTACTATTTGAAGTAAGGTCTTCCCGTCTGATTATAATTTAGGTGTCTTCAAGGCTAGAGTATATAAGCTCTTAATAAATTAGTGCGCCTCACCATCAACGATTGCATCACTGCTTACCATCAGGTGGGATCGTAGTCAAGCAATTTTTAAAATTAATTTAAAAAAAAAATACCAATGACAACACATGACTTTGATATAATTATGTACTTTAATTGAGGGTAAAAATAACCCATTAATTATATTTTATCAGAAAAGAGTAAATGTTTGTGGATCAATCTATCAAAGGCTATGGATTACTCTGTTGCTGCCTACTGTAATTGAGTAGACCTCTTCCGAAGGACCAAACATCTAGTTCTTAATCATCGTCCTACCAAATCATTTAGTAAGCCGACTTATTTTGTCCCATGTCTAGTACAGAACTCGCGCCAGGCCTTGGTACAGGCCATGGTCCGGAGCGAGGAGGAGTGGCAAGCGGTCGCCTTGAGACCGGCCTCCACGCCCCAGCCGCTGAGATTCCGATCCCGATTTCCAGCCACCGTAGGCGTTGTGGACGGCGAGCAATGGGTAGCTCGCCGTCCGACCGTCCAGTAACCGTCCGGACCGAACCCAAGTTGTCGACGGCGTGTAGTGTTCCACGCCCGCCTCAAGGATATGTCAGCAAAAACCGTAGGGGCCCAGCAGGGTCTAAGCCTACTGGGGCCATAGGTAGTGTGAAAACGAAACCCGGGGCCCTGTAACGAAAGCAAAGAAGGAACAGGAGTGGGTTTTAGTCAGTAAAAATCTGACACGCCCTTCCGCCCCACCAAGGACGGGAGATGTCATTAGATGATTTCCCACTTAAAAAATAAATTCTTTTACAGAAACGTTAGTTAGTCAAAAATAACACTTAGTTAAAACGAGATATAAAAAGCGTGGTACTATGAGGAGTCTCACTGTGACGAAAATGACCAAAAACCTGCAATTAATTTATTATTTATTCATTTAAACTTTATATACAGTAACCTAAGCGGAGGTAATACAACAAGGCATTCTCTACCAGACAACCTACACTGTGGTAAGTGTGCACAATAAATAAATCATAGATATTACAAATAGAATGGAGTATCATTAAATTAATTGGCTTATAATAAATACATATATATATATATATATGCTTAAATTACAAACTAATAAACACTATGATAAACAATTATGACGAAGACCAAAGGTTAGGTTGAAAGGACTTCAAGTAGTAGGAAAAAGGAGGAAAAAGTACTTCCAATTTTTAGTCCAGCAATAATTTCCAGCATTATCTCTTGGCAAGGCGGAAACAAAGAAGCTATATATCTAAGTATACGGTATACCTAAGTATACAATACATACAGTTGATTCAATACGCGGGCCGCTCACAATGGGGGCGAACTGAAGAAATATGTAAAACGCCGGTACGGAACCCGCGGCGACGGCGAGCAGGGACGAACTTAGGAGAGGGGTGAGAAATGGTGACTGCAGGTCGTTGCTACCTCGTCTAATATTATTTTATATTAACAAAATGATGAATAGGCGAATGTTTTGACTCGTATTTTATTAATGGACTTTATGTTTAGTGCAATAGTAGAATAGAATAAACTTTACACCAAAAAAGTAACATAAACTTAAATATATATATAAATATATACAATAGCGGTTTTTGTGTGCGTGTGTAGTGACCTTGGGAAGTGTGTACGGAGAGAAATCAAATCACTATTGGTCTTGGATGAATATTTACTTTTGATTACGAATTACATTACAGGTTATTACTTATACGTAAGCGCGTCTATATGTGGTCGTTGCTACGGGCAGACTGAGGCCCGGGCACTGCGCACTCTACTGGGATACAAAATGCAGCGTCAGTGCCTCTACACGGTCATAACGCTGACAGCGATATCTACTAGACAAACTTGGGATTGACTAATAAGAACTTAAACTAAAAAGGAGGTAGTAGGCGGTTTGTAATAACTCGTATGTCCTATTCACGACTTAATTCAAATTCCCTCGATAGATGGCGTTTGCTTCGAATTAGAAGACACTATGGTTTCGTTATCGCGTTTAATATACCGTAGGCGCGGGCTTGCGGATTACAAGCAATGGGTAACCGTCCGGACCGAGCCCAAGTCGTCGACGGCGCGTATTGTTCCACGCGCGACTCAGGAAAATGTCAGCAAATCGTAGGGGCCCAGCAGGGTCGAAGCCTACTGGGGCCATGGGTAGTGTGAAAACGAAACCCGGGGCCCTAGGACGAAGGCAACGAAGGAACAGGAGTGGGTTTTTAGTCAGTAAAAGTCTGACACTATCTCCCGCCCCGCCCAAGGGCGGGGGATGTCATAAGATGATTTTCCCACCGAAAAAAAAAACCGCGTTTAATATGAGGCAACTAGTTTTTTATAATTAATGAGCATTATGCTATCGAGCTATCAGCTAGATCAGTACGCAGTGCTTTTATTTACGATCTCTCACTAGTGTACCTTACAGCGATGACTTAAGGCTCTGAAACATGGTCGCTTACAATGGGCCTCATCAGAAGACTTACAGTCACCCAAAGGGCAATGGAAAGGGCTATGCTCGGAGTTTCCTTGCGTGATCGCGTAAAGAATGAAGATATCCGCAGGAGAACCAATGTCGCCGACATAGCCCGAAGAATCGCTAAACTAAAGTGGCAGTGGGCAGGGCACATTGCTCGTAGAACGGATGGTCGATGGGGCCGAAAGGTGAGTGCGACCGCGCACCGGGAGACGCAGCGTTGGAAGGCCTCCCACAAGGTGGACCGACAACCTGGTGAGGGTCGCGGTAGTGCGGTGGATGCGAGAAGCACAGGATCGGTCGTTGTGGCAGCGCTTGGGGGAGGCCTATGTCCAACAGTGGACGTCTTTCGGCTAAAATGATGATGATGATGACTAGTGTACCTTCAGGTCAATCTCCTCTAAATACCACCCCGGTATTTATCAGGTCCCGACCATCAAAAATGTAACCTCTTTATGTAGACAAATATATTTTCTAAAGCCGAAAATCTATAAAATTTGTCTACATAGGGTATCTTTATGACAGGCTGTTTTTAAATGTACACCTTGCTAAACATAAATGTATACATGCTAATTTCAATATATATAAAACATTTACTTTATACATTAGTTTTTCACATAGATTAAACCAAACCAAATCCCTGTATGATCTATCAATCCCCAAAGATAGATAAGTAGTTTCACCTGAGCCAGAAAAAAAATACCCTATTACATAAAAGACATCTAAAAAATACAACCCCCCAAGTCCGTTACCCGAGACGCTGTCCGTGGCCGAGGGGGCGAAGAGGCGCGGGGAGGGGGAAGGGGGCGTCCGACACAGCGCTCCTTTTTACGTTGCGCGCCGCTGCATTGGTTGAAAACATTTTCTTGGAAGCTTACGTTCATTGTTTTGTACATCGATTTTTTATTAGAATAATTAGTATCAAGACTTGTATAATTACTTAACTAAAACAAAGATAAAAAGTTAGATAAAACATTGTGATAACTAAAAAAGTAAGTGATAAAATTGCTTGTTGAGTTTTTTTGAAGGTAGGAAATCATCTGGTGACTTTTCTCACTCTAGGAATAAGAGGGCGTGTTATACTTTTACTGACTTAAACTACTATGTCTTTCTGTAGCCCTTTGTGTTCTAAGATCACGGGCCTCCTTTTTAGAAAATTCCTGCGGCCTTAGTGGGCATCGGCCTTGCTTTGCCTCTACGGTTTGCTGACATCAACGCGAGCCTAGCAATAATAATAATAATAAAAACATCTCTTTGAGAAGCGCGTCGCCACTCGCTGACGACGACTTGGTTTCGATCGGTGTGTTGAATTACCAGACAGCCGGATGGCGAAAAACTATTACTCGTCGTTCGTTAACCCGCGTCTACGGTGGTTGGTAGTCAGGGTTGGGATCACGGCATCTGGGTCTGTTTCCCCACGCGTGATGCTGTCACCTTCGCTAGCATTACTGACTTGCAGTATTATTCGAATAATACGTTGCTGGGACCTTTAATTTGTTTTAAAATTACACGATATTATTTTAAAACGTAGTAAAATGGAATGACAGGAAAAAGACGATTGTTTTTATAAAACCTTTTTAATACGTAAGGCGTAGCTAATTCCAACTACATATATACTTATAAAATGTTAGGGTTGGTCTTCTCTAATCTACTAAATAGTAATACTAGTAAATACTACCATATATATGCTAAGTAGTCTAAGTGGAGCAGGAGGGCTTGTTGTACTTTTGCTGGCTAACTACACCTGTGTCCTACAGTAACCCCTTACGTTCTAAGATCATGGGCTTCCTTTTCAGAAAATCTTGGTGTTACTTATCGAACAATACAGGGATTAGTTTGGCTTAATCTATTTAAAGAATTGATATAGAAAGTAGAAGTATATTTTTAGAAAGGTGTACAATTAAAAACTTCTGATCACAAAAAGAATATCCCTATTTAAACCACCAACATAATTTTGACTTTATGTTAAGTAAAGTGCTGGCTACATTTTTTTAGTCGGGACCCATGAGATACTATTGAACATATGCGCTGCACTGTTAAATCAAGACAATTTGTTTTTAAAAATCACCAAATATCTTACATCGATGACTTTATAGAAAAAATAACAATTGTATTTACTACAATACCAAAACCTTAAAACGAAAAACCTATAAATCCTTTTCACGCCAAAATGTTGTCAACCCCACCCGCAAGAAGGTGTGAGCAGAGCGTTGCCTCAAGAATGCTACAATTTTCCCGAGTTTTCCATTTCTCGGCGACCCTCCCACCCGCTTCGCCCCTCTACTGGGGGATGGGGGATGAAAAAAGAAGTGGCCTCTCTGTTGCCTCGCGACGGCAACGCCTTGAGATGTTTTTTGCGTGTTTTTTTAATGGATTGTATTTTAGGGGTGAATTTGTAGGAAAGGGGCGAAACAGTATATTGAGTTTAGGTATTATGATGATCTGACACTTCTTGGCCATCTGGAGACTACAGCATTGGATTTTTAACTTACAATTAACCACGATAAGACTAAAATGATGATTGTGAACTATGCTGACAACAACCAACCAGACATCTAAGATATAGCGGGATGTGAGGTGGTCTAGAACTACATATACTTAGACTCCACGATCACCAATGATGGAGAGTGTGAGGATGAAATCCAGAAACGCTGTGCCATGACCAAATCCTCAATGGAAAAAAATCCCAAACATTTTGAAGGACCGTAGGATAACTAGAAACATAAAGGTTTGATTGATGAAGTGTTTGACCTTTCCAATTTTTCTACACCGAGCTGAGGCGTGAACGCTGAGAATGCAATACCTTCGCAAGATTGACGCACTGGAAATGTGGTGATGGAGACGCATGATTTGATTCGATTTATGATTTGACCATTACATGTTTGCTGTATGGACTTTAAAAGAGACTTTGACCCTTGAGTTTGTTTCGGTGTTTCTTCTAAGGGTAGTCAGATAAGAAAACATTGGCTTCATCTAGTTTAAATTGACAAAAAAAAAAAATGAAAAATGTTTTGTTTAGTAAAAACTTATTTGTAAAATAAATATAATTTATCATTTTATCATTCCATGGACCGCGCACCAATATTTCGGTCTGGAAAAGAAAGAACTGAATATCAAAGAGAGATTATCGTCGTCTGTGCAAATATGAATCCTCAAGTTCTTCGAGCATATCACCCGTAACGAGGACTCGATAAAACGATTCGTAGTGCAAGGGAAAGTCGAGGGCAATCACGTGGACGCTCTTCAACACGGTGGACGGACCTCATCAAATTTGAGACACACTGCAGCATTAATGACAACTCTCAATCGCCAAACGCAGAGCTGTATGGCGTTGCATCGCGAGAGAGGCGGTGGAGACATGAGCACGACCACTGTGTCAAGAGGGCAAAACTAAGAAGAAGATTATGATGAAGAAAATATTTTAAGCGAACAGACGAAATAATGACGAGGGCAGTTTTCTGGTCCTGATCGGAGACAGAAGTCTGACCTCCACCAAATTACTCTAAAACCAGTAATTATTGTAATCAACGGAGGCAAATCATTTTTGTTTGTTGTACTTGGAGTAATTTATGATTAAGTTCAGTCTGTATTATTAAGATATTTTCAGTGACGTCCTTAGTTGAATTTTAGAATTTTCACTTCGATTATAAGGCCCTTCTGAAAACTTCATTTGAAGTTGAAAAACAACAAGCACTTTATTATTGTATAAGTATGTATTTTTAGGGTTCCATACCTTAAAAGGAAAAACGGAACCCTTATAGGATCACTTTATTGTCCGTCTGTCTGTTTGTCTGTCAAGACCCTTTATCTCGGGAACGCGTCGATGCATTTTCACCCTAGGCAATCAATATTCATAGTGTACTTCCCGTTGATCTGAAATTTGGCATGAAGCAAGGTCTCATAGAACAAGTATAGGAAAAAATCTGAAAACTGTATATTTGTAGTTACGTCAAAATTTTTAGACCTAAAAATTACTAAAATTACCTATTTCAAAAATAGCTGAAATCAATTTAGTAGCTGATTTTGAACAGACTACTTTCAGGATTTGCGTTTATTATGTGCAATGTTGTATAAAAGCGTTTGTTATAATATTCATCTTCATCCTCAACAACAGTCTACTTATCCGAAACCAAAAAAAAAAACAACACGGACATGATGTCCCTTTCTTCAAATGAAAAAAATCTAAATGATATGTGTAAAACAGAAAAATTACTGTGTAATTTGATATTATCCTATTCTGTGTCCCACTTTTGGACAAAGAACTCTCCCTTCTCTTTTTAAACCTCTCTGTCTTGGGCGACCATTTGGCCGATTTGTCGTCAAACTTCCTTCGCCGAGGCAGACCTCGATGGTGTTGATGGCGTCCAGTTAGTGACATTCTTTACCCTCCTGTCCGGGTGGGCGGGGCCGGGTGAACTTCCAACTCAGCCTGTCTTTCGTGCGAAAGAAACGCCCGGGTGTCACCATTGCTTGGACCGCCCGGAGAACACGGTGGAGGTGTGCCCCGCTTGGTCAGAGAAACGCCGTGTCCTCGTGCGGGCGATCGGCGGCGGCGATCTCTCCCGCCGGGCCTTGGCCATGGTCCGGAGCGAGGAGGAGTGGCAGGTAAAATTTTGATGTGTTTTTGAAATGCTATCTCCCGCTCCGCCCAAGAGCGAGGAATGTCATAAAATGATTATCCACCGAAAAAAAAAACAAAAAAAACAACTTGGCTGTTTTTCGGAAGTTGAGTTTAATGGAAGACAAAATTAAAAATATTTTATTCTTATGTTAACAAAACACAGTTGAATAAGTACTTATTCTTATCTCATTATTCATGATCAACATTATCAAAACGAACTACAATTTTCCTCCAACAAAAATAAAATTAAAAAGCAATCAGGGTTCTCCCTATAATTTATTCCTCCACGCTGGAGGACTGAGAGTCCGCTACAAGTTACACGTAACAAATCTCTTCTGTCGGGAAGAAAATATAAAAATTATACCAAGAAAAGCCTATAAGCAATCTGAAAGACTCACTTGAAAAACCACCTTATTTAAATAGAATTAGAATTTAAATCACCTTGTATAGAACAGTTTTTACATCACTTTTATCACTCGACGCAAAATGTTGTAACACTAAATAAATACAATTGAAAATCAGCTTTGTGGGAAGAGAGTAAAGTTGAAATTTGTATGCTAGGATTGTCGGCTTAACTTTTTCATTCGGGTGATTATACAGGGTGGCCAAGACAGTGTTGGTGGAAATTCCCCAAGTGTTGGTGCGCTTCCCCCCACTTCTTTGCTGTGTTAATTTACATTTTAAATTGCACTTACATAGCTAAGCGGCGAGTTGCCCTGTTTTGTAGCGTCCTGTATAACGACGGGTGGAGCACGCTGTATATAGATTGTTTTATAGTTGGTTTTCGATCGATTACGTTTTTCATTCACGTGCAAATAAGTTGGGAAGCTGTTTCTCTTCCGGGTCTTAATACTGTTAATCGGCTTTACTTTATTATATTGAAAACATACGTTTTGATTTAATTCCTAAAAATACGGTTGGTACAATATGACTATGAATATGTTGACTGGCCTGTTGGTCTAGTGGTTAGTGGCCCTAACTGCTACGCCGGAGGTCGTGGGTTCGATTCCCACCCAGGACAAATATTTGTGTGATGAGCATGATCATTTGTTCTGTGTCTGGGTGTAATTTATCTATAATATGTATGTATTTAGAAATATATAAGTATGTTTATCAGTTGTCTAGTACTCATAACACAAGCTCTGCTTAGCTTGAGACTAGACGGCGTTGTGTGATAGTTGTGGAATATTATATTATATTATATTATATTATATTATATTATATTATATTATATTATATTATATTATATTATATTATATTATATTATATTATATTATATTATATTATATTATATTATATTATATTATATTATATTATATTATATTATATTATATTATATTATATTATATTATATTATATTATATTATATTATATTATATTATATTATATTATATTATATTATATTATATTATATTATATTATATTATATTATATTGTATTATATTATATTATATTATATTAATATTACAAAACCAAAAGTTTGTACGTGTGTTTGTATGTTGGTTACAGTTTCACGCTGAAACCGCTGGATATTTGGATTTCCAAATGAGTAGACCATGTCCAGGAAGAAATTGGTTGAAGGTCTATACTAATTTTATAAAGCCAAAGAGTTTGGTGTTTGCTTGTCTTGGTTGAATGCCCTAATCTCAAAAACTACTGGTTCATATTGAAAAATTATTTTAGTGTTAGATAGTCCATATATAGAAAAAGGCTATATGACATCACGCTACAACAGCGTGATGTCTTATAGCCTATATGTCATATTGCCAAGGAGGCGAAGCAGGAACCAAAGACACGGGTGAAACCGTGGGGAAAAGCTAGTGATAATAATTATAGTATAGATTCTGACTAACTTAACTGAAGGGACAATAAGATCCAGTTTTTGAGAAAGTATGTTGAAAATGTTATTTTTTTTATAGGTTCATTATGTGTTGAACATCGGCCTCACACCCCAACCGCCGGGATTCCGATCCCGATTGCCAGCTATCTTAGGTGCGGGCTTGCGGACGGCGAGCAATGGGTAGCTCGCCGTTCGACCGTCTGGTAACTGTCAAGATCGAGCCCAAGTCGTCGACGGAGCTTAGTGCGCCCCAAAGAGATGTCAGCAACCGTAGAGGCTAAGCCGGGTCGAAGCCAACTGGGGCCATTGGTGATGCGAAAGAGATCTCCGGGGCTCTGGAACAATGGCAAAGAAGGAACAGGGGTGGGTTTTTAGTCAGTAAAAGTCTGACACGCCCTTTCGCTCCGCCTAAGTGCGGGGGATGTCATTGAATGATTATTCCAACTTAAAAAAAGGTGGATTTTAGTCAGTAAAAATCTGAAACTCCCTCTCGCTGAATCCAGAGCGAACAGAGGTATTTGATGATTTCCCACGTCAAAAAAATGTGACTAGACCCTCTCTCTCGCTCTGAGCGGGGTGGGAGGACGTGTCAGACTTTTACTGACTAAAACCACACCTTTGCGTTCTAGGACTACGGGTTTCCTTTTCAAAAATTTCCCCGGTCCTAGCTAGCGGGCATCGGCCCTGTTAGGCCCCTACGATTTGCTGACCTCTCTTTGAGGAGCGCGTAGATCACTACGCGCTGTTGACAACTGGGCTCGGTCCAGTCAATTACCAGACGGCCGGACGGAGAGCTACCTATTGCTCGACGTCCGCATACCTGCGTCTACCGTGGCTGGTAATCAGGGTCAGAATCTCGGTGGCTGGGGTGTGAGGACAATCGTTCTCTCTCTCGCGTACAGCCTCCTCTTTCAGCCCTAACATACCTACAGACATCTGTTTATCGCCTTGCGCTTTTGTCTTTCTTTCTAACAGCGAGCCGTTTCCAAGTAAACATAAGCCGTCAAAGTGCAAAAAAGCACACATTATGTAAGGCGTGGCTTAAAAATCCTTATTGCCAAACACTGTATAATAATAATAAATTCATATCATTTTCATCGGGATTTGCGCTCAACAGACCAAAACAGTACTCGTGTTATAAGTGAATATTTGCTCGGACAACCAATCATTGCTTGAGAATGTTACGATACGGTGTGTGGAGACCTTAATAGCTTATAGTAGGTGTGTTTTTATGAATTCTTGCGGAAAATTATATGTAGGGGAAAATGTGTAAGTTTATTTTATTACTGGTTTTATTATGTCTTTATTTGATTTGAAGTTTATGTAGGTTTTTAATCTTTAGTATCGTATCAGTTCTCACGGTTGGTGATATGAATGTAACATGAAATTTTTAAGTCAAGCTTAAAAAAAATCGTAGTCAAAGATATGGTAAGAGTTTTTGTAATAAAATTATGGAAATGTTTAATTTTAACTAAATAATAATTCTATTAAACTTTGAGTGTTGTAGTACAGCAATAATTGGACTTCAGATTTATGTACTGTATGTTATTTTTAATTGTGCTGATTGTCTTAGTCTGTAGTCTGTCACTGTACTTATTAAAATAAAATAAAATAAAATAAATAAAATAAAATAATGACATAATTTGCAATTTGGATTAAAGGCGAATTATTAACGCCTGCGCTAGTAGAAATTGTGTTGCAGGTGTTAGTATCTTCCCTAAAACAAAGTAACATTAATCTTACGTCAGACAGTCTGTTGAAAAAGAAAAAAAAACTTTTTTTTAAATTAAAAGTAGTCCAACATGCTGCCATGAGTGTGTGGATGAGTTTTGTGTATAATGGTGTGAAAGTGTGTGTGATGGTGTGCCTGTAAGTGTGTTTTTCTGTGAGTGACTTTGTGTTTATATATGCGTGGGCGTGTAGGTATATGTAAGTGTGTACGTATGCTTATGGTGTCTGTTGAAAAAATGTAGCAGTTGCATATAATTATTATAAATTGTTACCAAATAAATATTTAAATTCACTTATTTTGCGTAATTAGAATATTTGAAATTTTAAATTATTAAAAATCACTTATTTATACTCATCGTTATTTGTGGTCGGTTCAATTCGGAAAAGACGAGTTGAGCCGAATCTTTTAATCGTTGAGCCAGTCTTTTCCTCCATTCTGCCTTATCACCCGTCACGCTATTACTGACTCCAGTTTCTTTCATATCACTCTTCACACAATTCATTCATCTTTTCTTTGGCCTCCCTCTCCCTCTGCATCCTCTGTATACTTATAAATCTTTTAGTAACATGCGCTTCATCCCTCATCTTTGCTTATTATCAATAAAATGAACTGAATGGTAACATTATATTAGGTATTATGTCTTTTTTTTCTTAAAGCAAGGTTGTAAGGTATACGCTAAGCAGCTGACTCACTCTTTATTTCAAATCTTGTCGGAATTCCTTTCGACAACTTTATTACACATTTCAAAAAAAAAAAAACTTAAAAATCAAAATGCATTCGAACAAAAACCGTCTAAATACTTTCACTAAACACCTGTTAAGGTCCTTTTAGACAATCAATAAAGATTTTGTTACGACCATGTGTGTTACTACCCTTAACTTTCGTTTTCTGTAACTTGACATGTGTCATCACTCTACTTTTACAAACATAAAATAATCTGTCAATAAAATTGCTTAAGATCCTTATCTGTGGGTGATACGGTTTGAAATTGAATATTTTTTTCTTTTAATAACTGCAGAAATTGGTTTGCTCGAATTACCTTCCATTTTTATTCACATTGCTAATCCATAAAGTAATAATAGCTCTTATTATAATGAAATAAGACTGAAAGTTATCTGTTGCTAATTTTGAATGCTTGATCTACATTTTCAAATTATTGATCCTTCGAAATTGGAATGCTGTCGATCGAATTACTTAAGATTCTTATGTCTACGTCCTAAGGTACATAATTGAGTGGGTTAAAATAATGTGTCTTTGTATGTTAATTTTGTATTAAGATCGGAGACGGAAGTAGCCATTTTAAAATTCAATAACTTCGCTTTCGATAAATAAACGATCGACACCTTGTTAAGTTTGGGCATAGATTAAAAATATTGAAGATTTCAGAGGTACAGTTTTTTTGAAGTCGGAAATCGTCCTATGACTTCATTCGCTCTAGGGTGGAGTGAGAGGGAGTGTCAGACTTTTATTGTCTAAAACCACACCCGTTTTCTTCAGTTATTCTTGGCGTTCTAGAACCATGAAGAACTGTTAATTTGAATTAATAATGTCAAAAATTTAAATTAACTCTGCTTTTTTCTTTTATTTCAAGTAGGTATTTCTTTTTTCTAGACTTAGAACTACCTACTGCTCATAAATTAATAACCAAACTAACACATTGACAAATGCATGGACTAATGTTTACGTAAACATGGTGAGAGCTTTGCTTACTTTTGCTGACGAGGGGAAGGGGGGATTTTATTAATTATTTTCGTAATTCTCACTCTCCGACCATGTTAAGCTGCGTAGGCATAATATTCCACATACCCCTCTGTTCCATTTCTTTGCCCCACAAAATCGCTACTTGTCCAGCGACACATGTCGTGTCGTCCTGCTACCTCGACAACTGTCCACCACCTGTTGTTGGCTGTCGTGATGTTGTAAACGTTTACACTATGTTTTTGTAAACTTTATTGGTTCCGAATTTGTTTTGATAGGTTTATTCGATGATATGGTAAAAGGGTGTTCTGGGGTGATACGATTAACAATTAGGTTCGACTAGAGTGCATTTTGAATGGGCGCTAGAATAACATAGACAAATCTATAGAAGAACATTAATAATTTAAGAAAGTATCTTGTAAATTAAGCATTTCTTTTTGGGTGGGAAAATTTTCTAATGACATCCCCCGCTCTTGGGCGGGGTGGGAGGGCGTGTCAGACTTTTACTGACTAAAATCCTACTGTTCCTTCTTTGCCATTGTTCCAGGGCCCCGGTGATCTCTATCGCATTACCCATGGCCCACTGAGACCCCTACGGTTGCTGACATCCCCTTGAGGCGCGCATGAAACACTACGCGCCGTCGACGGCTTGGGCTCGGTCCGGACGGTCGGACGGCGAGATACCCATTGCTCGCCGTCCGCAAGCCCGCGTTTATGCTGGATATCTAATTCCATAACATGGTCTACATCATATTCATCATCATCATTTCAACCGAAAGACGTCCCCTTTTGGACAAAGACCTCCCCAAGTGTCGCTACAACGAACGGTCCTATACGTTTCGAATTTACCGCATCCATCGGAGTCCCGTGACCCTTACCAGGTCGTTGGTCCACCTCGTGGGAGGCCTTCCAATTCTGCGTTTTCATCCTATCTAATAAACATAATATATACATTTTTCAAACCTATTGACCGTTACCGAGGAGTAGGCTTCAGAAAGTTACTGTTATATGGCACTGCTCGGGAGTTAAGGCCTTAACCCACTTGTTGATATTTTCAAAGTCGTCATTGATGGCAACTTCAGTCTCAGCGAGCTCACCGATTTTAAAATGACGATATAACTGCAATTCATTTTTCTATAAAAGACTAATCTTTATTCAAAACAATGAAACAAACCAACAACAAAATATCTAAATTCCACATACATACCCCACCCGCTCGGTTCCACCCCACATACCGGGTAGTACCCAACTACCCACTACCCGGGTATTTGTGAGGCAAATTTTTAGTGACGCTCGGAAATCCGTCGCGAAGCTAACTATTCTCTCGAGCCGGATAACCGGTGTAAATCTTACATTAGACGGTACAGGCGCAGGCAGCTGTGGAATTTAGACTTGAGATAGTTTTTGGGGCATGTGGCTTAGTATGATACGTGATAAATTCACTTACGTCAAGTTCTTAAGTTAGTGAATTATATTCTTTAATTCTTTATTGTACACCATCAACATCATCATCTTCCTGCCCTTGTCCCGTGTTGTTTGGGGTCAGCGCAACAGGTTTTTTTTTTCTTCCATTCCCAAAACACCTTAATAATTGGGCATTCAACTTAATGCTTACCTAATGGTGGTTAAATTAATGATTTTAAAGAGTAAAATTGTGTAAATAGCATGCAATTTAACAATACAACACATGCAATACACACATGCTTAAAAAAGAAAGAAAAAAAAAAGAAAAGAAAGAAAAATATTTTATTTAGCACACATGGATTCACACACTGTAAAAACAAAATTTAAGACAACTAAGAAGAAAAAAAAAACAATGTGTGTGTGTGTGTCAACATACAAATGCACACACATGCACATGCATATTAGGTATTTATAATAATAAAATACATATATGTATTTAATTTCTACAAGTACCTAGTATTTTGATGATATTTATTTAACTAACTATCCGATACTGAATTATAAATTACAGGAAACGCACGAAAACTGTAATTTCGTGGGTTACCCTGAAACGGTGTATAATTAAAAAGATTGAAAAAAAAAATGGTAAATGGTAATGCTTTGACTAAAGGAAATAGGAATTAATTTAATATAATTGCTAACTGACCCGGAAAACATTGTTATGCCATATAAATTATCAAAGAAATCGAATGTAAGTATAAATCGAAACAAAAATGCTAAAATCGCTATTAAAAATTGGTGGTTAGGGTATGAGGATGAAAAATAGCTTATAACCTATTCTCAGACTTACCAAATAAACACAAAAAAAAAACAAATACATAAAACTAAATTAAACAAAAAAAAAAAAAGTAATAAACACCTTGATAGACTAGCTGACCTGGGAATCGTTTTTTGCCATACTTATAGATTAAGAGCCGACGCTGCGTTATGCGAGCGCCCATACAAAAGCACGTGAGCTCCCGTCGCGGGCAGCCCTGCCCCGCGTCCTTTTTGCTACGTAACAATACGTTAAATTTCTCCATCTACACGACTACATGCACACCGTTAAAGTTGAACTAGTGACACTGCGCAGGTAATAATCCGGTTTCCGTTATGGGAACCGCCGCACACGACACACGCGCGATGTCACGCGACGGGTGACCGCGCGGGAGTATTGGCCCAAAAAATTGGGAGGTGGGGGTAAAAGGGGAAAAATATTTTACGACCTATGACCAAACCCGTGAAATAACTACCAATTATACAAAAAAAAAAAATCGGTCAAGCTGTTTCGAAGGAGTTGAATAACAAACATTGTGACACTTTTTTTTTATATATTAGAAGAAAGAATATTGTTTTTTTTTTATTATGTGTAGGCTAGCGTTTGACCACTATCTCACCTGATGGTAAGCAACGATGTAGTCAACGATCGACGCTATCACGCTTGCCTAAAACTAACCGACATTTACAAAATAAATATCATTTATCGTGTCAAAATCTCTGTCGACGCCTTTCAAAAAAATCTGCTACCACATTCAAAAGTTCAGCAAGTCGTGTTAAGATTAAAGTAAGTAATATCACCTTACTTTTAACTTAAATGATCTTAAAGCTCAAGATATCATGTTTAGTCGACAACTTATTGTAGCCGTCTTAAGTTTTTGTAAGCTGAAAACAAAGTTCGTAAGCCCTCGTTAAGTTTCTAACTTTGTCACGGGTTTTAAGAAGTCTTATATTTAATTTCTGTTGATAGTGTTGTTTTTCTAGAAATCGTGGCTAGAATACTAAACAGCCGCACATATCTGTGACGTCACATATTGCGTCGAATTCATGGTTGATAGTTTCTACGATTCGAGAATGTTCAGAATAGACACATGATTGGTGAGCTTAACTTACCGACGCTCTTCCGTGCCGAGTCAAAAAGCACATTATGCTGTTGGTCCCAGCTGATAATTGTAGACCTTTAACTGTGAATTCCATTTATTACAGCCGAAAAGCCATATAAAAAAAAAGTTGTCAAGAACGTAACAAAGAGTATAAACCATCATCATCATAATTATTATCATTTCAGCTGAAAGACGTCCACTGTTGGTCATAGGCCTCCCCCAAGCGTCTCCACAACGACCGGTCCTGTGCGTCTCGCATCCATCGCATTCCCGCGACTCTCTCCAGGTCGTCGGTCCACCTTGTGGGAGGCCTTCCAACGCTGCGTTTTAACCATATTTTTTTGTAAATATGTACACATCTAATAAACAAGCATGAATATACAACATTGACAATTGTTACGGATATTCAAAAGTCAGGAAATCCATCACCAGTCTTGTTAAAAGGAAAGGAAAAAGGAAGGGGTATTTACCCAATTAATGGGTTGTGGAGATCAGACAGGTATAATATGCTCCGTGTAACCACCAATACTGTTCCAGCACTGCGTCCTCTGGTACGTGGTCACCACTCCAGAACCTTTCGACCCAATCGACTATCTGTTCTGCGAGCAATGCCTGCCCACTACCACTTAAGTTTGACGATTTTTCATGCTAAATCGGTAACCCTGGTTCTCCTGCAATTAACTTCAAAACAAGGGAAGAATATCAACAACTAAGAAGTTGAGCCTTTTCCCAACTAGCTTTATTTTAGGTGGGAAATTATCCAACTACATATCTCGCTCTAGAGCGGAATGTCAGACTTTTGCTGACTAAAACAACACCTATGTTTCTTCATTGCCTTACGTTCCAGGAGTCCGGGGTTCCTTTTCGGACCACCTATGGTCCCAATCAGCTTGAGATCGGCTTTCAGTTTAACCGGATGCGACTAAATACCTGTGCTTTACATGGAGCATCTGCTAATCAGACTTCAACAGTAAAGTTACTGGGCAACACGATACTTCTTGGATATACTGATCGTCAGACTTTCTCCGTTCAAGAAAAAAAATATTTCTTGCAGTCAATTTCTTAAAAATATTACCTAAAAATAAATTAAATTCCATAACTGTCTGCAGGTGTACAACACGCGAACGGAAGGCGACAATAATTCGCGAGGTGTTTTCGCGAATTCTTACCGCGCCGGTATACCACTTGCTTCCGGTAAATACCTGTACGTATACCGCTACATACCGGTATGTTTATCTACCACTATGGCCTATCTGATTGTGTTAGTTCTTTACTTTTACTGTGTGGGTGTTGGAGATATTTGGGTAAATACTTTTTGGTACTAGAAACTATTGTAATGTTAAGGATGTGGTGCCCTGAAAAACGAAGGGCAGCTGAAGGGACACAGGTGGGCTTAATTATTTAAAAAAAAATTGACACATCCTCTCACTCATCTAGGTGAGAAGAATTATTTAATATATTAAATTCTTTAATTTACCAAAAAAGCAGTCACACTATAAAACCATAAAACTATGAATTAATATATAAGGCCTATTACAAAGTCACAAATATAGGATGTCCCAAAACAGTAAAGATTTGAATTTGCCTCCATTTGTGCAGTAAAGTGTTGGCAACCACAAAAAAAAAGTAAAAACTGTGTTTTCTATTTAATTCAAATCTTGCGTTAATTTTGGGACACCCTATATATAGTGACTCTAACTCCTTAACTATAGTTAGTGATTCTCTGTAACAAACAAAGCCATATTTATAGTAAATCGAGACGATTCGACATGATTTGATGATTTCCGGATTTCGTACCTCAAAAAGGAATTGTGTGGCAGCTCTTTTTTATTGTTAATAGGATTGCGCTTGACCGCTATCTCACCTGATGGAAAGCGACGATACGGTTGACGATGGAGCGCGCTTATCTAGAAGTAACCTGTTGATTATTAGTGGGGCACACTTGCCTCGAAGTATAGTAGCCCTATTCACTTTTACTTAAAGACCCTTAAGTTATAAACCATCAGGTAACACAGACTTCGGCAGGGAATTTCACTCCTTAGCTGTACTAACAATGAATGTGTTCGCAAAACGCTTTGTGCGTATGACTGGGATGTTCACCATGTACCGGTGGCGCATCGGCGTAGGCCTGGTGGTCCGATGATGGATCGGGTTAGGTGGAATTAGGCTGTGCAATTGCGACGCACGCTCCCGAAATCGAAATGCAACCGGTAGAATACCAACAGGCTAGCAACTCCGCGTCGATTTTCAAGACTTTGAAGCGTCGACTCAACGAGTGCATCATTGTCAATGATCCTCCAATTAGTATGTATTCGGCAATTAGTATTTGTTTTAGGTAATCTAGGTAGACGTAGCCAAAAAATCAATAAATTGTAGGTTTAAGATGTTTAAAACAATTTTTCAAACGAAAACTCAGTCTTAGCTGTAAAAGTGAATTATATTAAACACATTTCCATATTTAACAAGACGAAAACATTTTTGTTGCCATTGAAAAACAAAACAAAAAAATTATCTTACGATCACGGAACTAGTTTACCTTAGAACCAGTGAGCAACATATTCTGTTGATTAACAGAATTCCCAAGGAAATAATATCCAAACCAGACCAAAAGTCTACAAAAGATGCACAACAAATGACCGCACCAGACTTGATTGAAAAAAAAGAGTCGACAAAATATTAACACCGAAAACCGGACATCATCAATGCTGACGGTAGACATTCCCAAGGAAACAGACTCTTTCAAAGAGATACCAGTATCTCTTTATAAATGTCAATTTACAAAGAGATACTGGTCTACAACAGCAACAAAAAAAACAAATAATCGCTATTCAACGATGCACCTTTAGCAAGTCCAGTTCCAAATCCTTTACTATAAATGACTGTATGTGATGAACAATAAGCGACTACGATACATCTGCCTGACCTTTAACCCTTCAACAGACAATGGGTCTGTAAGAATGGGTCAGTGTTGGTCAGAACCGGAATTGACCCCTCGGAAACGGTAGCTGTGAAATCTGCAATAGTTATGCAGACTGACGTCATTAAAGAGAAAGAAACAATTATTTAAACTAACACTCTAATTTAATCATCGAAAGAAAAGTCGAAAAATACATGATAGATAGATCTTTATTTGTTTTTTTTTTTATTACATTTGAAATAAATACTTTAAGACTCTAAGTGTAAGTTTTTTATTTTATTACTAAGCACACGAAACCTTTTAATTTAAGCAATTTGTGCTATCAAAACAAAATTCGTGATTTTTGTAAGGAACTGAACTGTACGACTATTTAAAGTTTTGGTTAGAAAATAATAGATAAGCGTGTGGCAATGTGGTTCCTTTTTCTTTAATTTTGAGCCCCCACAATCCTTTCTACGGGCAGCTACGGACTAGACAGTTAAAACTGATATATTGCTTCTCACGTCCTTACGGACTTTATTTGATTTTAATGTATTGTTTTAATTGATTTTAATGTTTCTTATTTTGTTACATATGAATTTTATTTGATTATTTTTAATTTAATTATAAGTTTGACATTATTTATTATTGTTGTTTATATTAATTCGATTAGTGTTTGATTTTGATTATTTTATTTGATTAATGTTCGATTATTTTAATTTGTTTTTGATGTATAATTTAAATCTAATGTTTCGATTTGATTTAATGATTTATTTTTTACCAATTTTGCTGTGCCCTTACAGGGTCCATAAATGTACCTTATCTTTAAGCCTATTGTAACATCTTTAATCACATTATGGTATGCAAATAAATGAAATGAAATGACAGTTAAAAACTGATATTCTCCTACTCACGTCCTTCTGATGCAATTTGCAGGTCGCATCTCAAGAATCTCCTTAAATCCCCTCCCCACTGATTTCTACTCCTACTCCTTCACTGTGCACGCAGTACGGTCTTGGAATTTTCTACCGCCTGACATTTGGGGCTGCCAAACTCTTGCAGTTTTTAAAAGTAGAGTGAAAGAACACTATCTTTCCATTTCGTCATAGTTGCATATTAATAATAATAATATAATAATAATAATGTTCCACAACTATCACACAACGCCGTCTAGTCCCAAGCCAAGCAGAGCTTGTGTTATGGGTACCAGACAACTGATAAACATACTTATATATTTCTAAATACATACATATTATAGATAAATTACACTCAGACACAGAACAAATGATCGTGCTCATCACATAAACATTTGTCCTGGGTGGGAATCGAACCCGCGACCTCCGGTATAGCGGTCAGGGCAACCAACCACTAGACCAACAGGCCAGTCATATTAGTTAGTATGTATTTTTGTGATATTTGTTGTACTATGTGTATGTATATAATTATAATAGCATAACTTTTTTTGCTTGTTATATTATTTTATTGATAACTATTTTGTATGTACTTCTTTTCCTATTACTGTTACACACGGTGTCTAAATATCTATTTCTTCCAACTCTCCTTTCGCAGGTATGCTGGAAGAGATTTCTTTAGAAATAAGCACCACCTCTGTACCTATTTTTCTGTTTTCTTCTTCTAATCTTTTATTTTGTGTGTGTAGGTACATAAATCGTTAAAGAAATAAATTAAAAAAAAATATTTTTTGGTATTTCTACTGGTTGATTTTGCATTTGGCTATCTGAATTCTTTCCTTTACATTTTTTACTGAACGATACTGGACAATATAGAAGCAGGTAAGTTTGAACATCTGCCTGAACTTTAACCCTTCAACGGACAATAGATCCGTAAGAAAGGGTCAGTGTTGGTCAGAACCGGAATTGACCCCTCGATAACAGTGCAAAAATCTGCAATAGTTATACAGACTGTCGTCATTCAATGATAGAGTTGGTTTTATTATTAAATATACTTCAAATATTTTAGTTACTAGTCTTTTCGTCACGATCGTAGTCTAAGTTACTATGGATTAAAAAAGAATATTTTTTAAAGTTCGTAAAATTCTTACAATTATTATTTATGCCATATTTATTTTATTTATTATTACCCACAAGGTAGACCAATGAACTGGTGAGGATCGCGAAAATCCGATAGATGTGAGACACAGAAGTTCGCTCATTGTGGGGAGGCCTATGTCCAACAGTGGATGTTTTTGACTGAAATGATGATGATTATTTATAAGTTAGTGTAATACAGACTTAATATTGAATAAATAATACGTCTGGTGGTTTTTAAAGTTATTCAGCTATTGACAATTTTTTGCTTTGTTTAATTTTTTTTTGTATATTTAAAATTGCACTCCAACGAAAAAACATAGAATAGAATAGAATAAACTTTATTGTACATCAAAAAAGTAACACAACTTATACATAAACTTAAATCTATGGTTACAATATCCAACATTTTTATATTGATCTAACTAAAACATTTATTACCTACTAATATTAATAATAGTGTTCCTCACGATAACTATTTTAAACATTCTAGCAGCCCTTTAAATATCATGCTAAAAGCACTGGACAATCGGTTATAATGAATTTGTAAAAAATAAATTTATCCTTTACTATTTTAACATACGTGACCGAACAATATGCAAGTACGAAACATCTGTCTGTCTGCCTGACCTTTCACCTCAAGGGACAATAGATGCTCAAGAAGGGGTCACTCGTTGGTCAAAGCCGGATCCGAGCGGTGGGTTCCGCTTTAAACCGGTTCTAACTGCCCGCGATGGTGTCATATTGTTAGGGAGCATTCCGGGACAGTATGGTGTATGGGTGATTGTTTGTTTGAATGAGTATACCTAAATGAATGACTTTAAATTGTTGCACGTTTTTTTTTTGTTGTATTTTATTTTTAAAAATTGGTAAGAAATCTCTCAGAACCAGAAACAGTAAAAAAAATTATTAATTTGATTAAACCTATGCTCAGTTAGGTTAGGTTAGGTTAGCAATAATTTAGGTTGGCTATTTAGCTATTACCTAACATGACTATCAGTACAATGATCGTCGACTCCACATCCCACATGTCATCACATATTTAAAATAACACTACTAAAATCCAAATATTTAAAAAACTATCACACAGAGACATCAAATTCAACACCGTTCAACTTTCTCTTAATTCTGGCAACCCTGCCCAACTGTCCAGCCAGTATTAAATAGAAACTATTGATTATCAACAATAAAATATAAAAAGTTTACAACAAAAACCCGGACATATGGACAACGGTCGAAAGAAAAGACAATACGGTTTTTTGTCCGACACTTACCAAAACAAACAGAACGGAGTGACCATATGCCGCGGAAGGGTTAAAAAACATCTTTAGTCACGCCTTATCTATTGATTTGTTATTGGAGGGTTAAGTTTATTGGGACAAAAAATTGTTAAGTGGCCGTTTGGACTAAAAGCGGATGGTTAAGTGAAATTGAACAATCACGTAGCAATTTGATAATCGGTAGTGGTTTCGAGTTTTTATAGGCTAGGGTTAATTGATATAGTTAACTACATCGTGGCTCTCGTAGTTGCAAGCGCGACTGTTGAACGAGGGATTCTGAATTCGATTCTCGGGGCGAGCAAAGAATGTTATTGGGTTTTTTGTTGATGTAGATGGATGTATAGATAGAAAACATTTTTTTTAAGAAAAATTGAACAGATAATACGCAAATGCACAATAGATATTAAATTATAGAACTAAGAAAAAATTAACAGATAATACGCAAATGCACAATAGATATTAAATTAGAGAACTAAGAAAAAATTAACAGATAATACGCAAATGCACAATAGATATTAAATTATAGAACTAAGCACCAAAAAACCATCTCTCCACTACCCTTGGTTGCCTGGTAGAGAATGCCTAAGGCATAAAGTCTAACTATGTATGTACTTTGTGTTGCATGAAGTTTTAATTAAATAAATAAATCATAAACAAAACTATGTAAGTATAAAATTAGGAGTAACTATGAATTTATACAATTAAAATGCAAAAAGACACGTTAGAGACAGTAGGGTAACTATACCATCTGAGGCTCGTGACAAAATCATTGGAAGGGAAAAAGGGAAATCATCACCAGAAAAATCGTCAAGAAGGAACATAGGTGTGTAAGTCCCACCCTAGAACGGGAGAAGTCAAACCTAACTACAAAAACTGTATCAAGACGAATAAAAACTTTGTGACCTCGTAACATTTTATTCGAATCTTCAACTTAATTGAAGATTCGAATAAAATGGTGACATAAAATGAAGGCGACATTGGTCTGCGCCATGTAAATCATATCGTACCAGGCTGGGTCAGACGAATTTATACTAGACGAGACGAGTACGATACGACAACAGCTGAATTAAGTACAAATTTCACGTTAGAAAACTCCTATTAACTAACCCTAAATATCTTGAGCTTCGACGCCGATTTGCTAGCCTGTCGGTTTTCTGTCGTTTACAATTTGGGGAGTGCATTGGAATTGCACAATTTAAATACACCAAGCCCATTTGATCATCGAACCACTAGACGTACAGCGTTGCGCTACCGGTACATAATATTCCCGCCTTCATATTTGCCGGAGGTTCGATTCCCATCGATCCACATTTGTTCTGTGTCTGCTTGTTATTTATCTATATATGTATGTATTTAGAAATATATAAATATGTTTATCAGTTGCCTAGTACCCATAACACAAGCTCTGCTTAGCTTGGGACTACACGGCGTTGAGTGATAGTTGTGGAATATTATTATTATAATATCATAATCGCACGGAGAACTCTGATGACGTGATGTAGGATTTTGGAATTTTTAGTTGTTATTTGGCGATGTCGAAGTCTCTACCAATTTTTAAATTACGATCCGAAAGAGGTACCGTGGCCCTAAAACGCAAAGGGCAACTGAAGTAACAGGTATTGGTTTTAGTCAGAAAAAAGCTTGTAAAAAGCCTGTTACGCCCTGTCGTTTCACCCAGAGCGGGAGAAGTAATTTAACGATGTTCCACATCAGCAACCCAGCAGGGCCGATGCCTGCTAGCTAGGACCGCGGCGAATTTCTGAACAGGAAACCCGTAGTCCTAGAACGCATAAGGGCAACTGAACTATATAGGTGTGGTTTTAGTCAGTAAAAGTCTGACGCACCCTCACGCTCCACCCAGAGTGGAAGAAGTCATTGGATGATGTAACACTTAAAAAAAACATCAAAAACTAATAGATTAATTATGATCTCGTATTAATTTGTGACTACTTTTCCCATAACTTTTTTATAAAATAACTAGCTTATGCCCGCGGTTTCACTCGCGAACATAAAATATAGCCTATGTCACTCAGGAATTAAGCAGTTTTCTATCGGTGAAAAAATTTTAGCAATTGGACTAGTACTTTCAGAGATTACCTCCTACAAACAAACAAAAAAAACAAACTTTACCTCTTTATAATATTCGCGGGCTTGCAGACGGCGAGCAATGAGTAGCTTGCCGTCCGACCGTCCGGTAACCGTCCGGACTGAGCCCAAGTTGTCGACGGCGTCTAGTATTCCACGCGTGCCTCAAGGAGATGTCAGCAACCGTAGGGGCCCAGCAGGGTCGAAGCCTACTGGGGCCATGGGTGATGTGAAAAATATCCCCAGAGCCATGGAACAATAGCAAAGAAGGAACAGGAGTGGGTTTTTAGTCAGTAAAAGTTTGACACTGTCTCCCGCTCCGCCTAAGAGCAAGGGATGTCTTTAGATGATTTTTCCAACCGAAAAATAACCTCTTTATAATATTAGTGCAGATTGAAACTTACCAACGTCTAGCCTACAATATCGTGTACCATAGTTTCTATTCCCTTTACCAATAAAGTTCGTTCTAAAAATAAAGAACAAACTTCAGTATCATACCGGTAAATAAAATTGCTATCTAACGGGACAATCGATGAAAAACCGCCATCTTTCGGTTGATTGAAATTTTATCGAGCATTCGCGTGATGGCCGCTTTAGCGTGTAGCGAAAGGTGCAGGGACGGATTTAAGAATATGGGTCGAAAGAAAACAACAACCTCGTCAGCAGTTATATTTTTAAGCCGTTTGGGGTTGAAACTTTTGGGCCGTGGGGTCCGAGTGCTCATGCGCTTTCTAAAGAACTATCTGTCTGGCTGGCTTTTACCACGGTCAGAGATTAAGCATTGCCATATAACGTGGCAATGCCGCCAGCCTTTTGGGCACACTTTCAGTCGACAGCGATGCGGACGAGTTTTATGACGCCATATTTTAGTTAGGAGTAGCCTTTAGTGTATAGGTATATATAATTTTAATTATTTAAGTGTTTTTGAAATAATTGTCGACCCATATTCTTTACATTAACTTTTTTATTACTGGTTATTACAATAATACTAGCTGACTCAGCAAATAATGTTCTGTCATATGAATTGAAAGAAATCGAACGTTACTATAAATCGAAACTAAAGTACTTTTTTTCGATTGGGAAAATCATCTAATAATAATAATAATCCTTTATTATCAGGCAACTAATAGAAAAAATACACAACTAACAAATCCCCAAAATCAAATAAAAAAAAATAAAAAAAAGCAAACCAAACCAAACCAAAATCAAATCTAATGACATCCCCCGCCTTTGGGCGGAGCGGGAGATAGTGTCAGACTTTTACAGACTAAAAACCCACTACTGTTCCTTCTTTGCCGTTTTTCGAGGGCCCCAGGGTTCACTTTCGCATCACCCATGGCCCCAGTAAGCCTCGACCCTGCTGGGCCCCTACGGTTGCTGACATCTCATTGAGGCGCGCGTGGAACACTAAGCGCCGTCGACAACTTGGGCCCGGTCCGGACGGTTACCTGACAATCGGACGGTGACCCACCCATTGCTCGCAACTAAAGTACTAAAAATGAGATTAAAAAATGGGGCGTGAAAAATACTTTATGACCTATTCTCTTGTCTAGCAATTATAAAAAAAGCGAACAATTTGTATTAAAGATTCCAACATTAATATTCTTTGCATATTAGTTTAAGTTTATTTCTAGTAACGGTAAATAAACAAATGTTTACGCGATAGATTCTTTTGCAATCGTACATAACATTAGAAACGGGTACGCGGGGTTTTTTTTTCGGGTGGGAAAATCATCTATTGACATCCCCGCTCTTAGACGGAGTGCGAAATAGTGTCAGACTTTCACTGACTTAAAACCCACTCCTGTTCCTTCTTTGCCATTTTTTCAGGGCCCCAGGTACCTCTTTCGCATCACCCATGGCCCCAGTAGGCTTCGACACTGCTGGGTTGCTGATATCTCTTTGAGGGACGCGTGGAACACTATGCGCCGTCGACGATTTGGTTTACCGGACCGTCGGACGGCGAGCTACCCAATGCTCGTCGTCTGCAAGTCCACGCCTGCGGTGGCCGGAAATCGAGATTGTAATTCCGGCAGCTGGGGCGTGAGGGCCATTGCCTCGCGCGTGCACCTGCGGTCTCCTACTTTGCTAGCATTATGGCTTCGCAGAAGGAAGCGACCGCCTGCCACTCTTCCTCGCTCCGGACCATGACCTGTACCAAGCCCCGGCGCAAGAGATCGCTGCCGCCGATCTCCTCTACGAGGACACGGCGGTACTCTGCCCAGGTGGGGCACACCTCTACCATATGCTCCACCATGTCCTCCGGGCGGTCCAGACAATGGTGACACCCGGGCGTCTCTTCCGCATGAATCCGGTGCAGGAACCTCCCGAAACCAGTGTAGGAACCTCCCGAATCCGGTGCAGCAACCTCACGAACTTACCATGTCCGATGAGGACCTGCGTCATGCGGAAGGTGAGGACGCCGTGAGGTCTTTCCAGCCATGCCTCAAAGAGGGGACTTACCGCCATAATTATGGCGTGCCCAGTACTGGGTTGCGACAGTCGCTGTCGCCATTCCATTCCACCCGAAGTCTGTCCGCCATGCCGCGACTTGGCGTGTTAGCGGAGTTTCGCCCCGGCGTTACATCTCCACGCGCAGATCGTGCATGCGTGCAAGGACTGTTGCCACCAAATCCCACGGGGCCAGCAAGGAAGCTCGCCGCTTCGCGGAAAAACCGTGCAGTATCCCCGCACCATCCGGATGGCCATGGTCCTCTGGCTTGCGTTCAGCTTGGCTACCGGTCGCTTTCGTAGCGACGGCGCCCATACCAGCGCTCCATAAACCGAACGATTCTTGCATAGAGCCTCCGACAGGAGTCGTTTGGACCTGCGGTTTTGTTGACTTCTCCTTGAGGCGTGCGTGGAACACTACGCACCGTTGACTACTTGGGCTCGGTCCGGATGGTTACGGCGAGCTACACATTGCTCGCCATTCGCATGCCCTCGCCTATGGTGGCTGGAAATCAGGGTCGAAATCTCGGCGCCTGATCTAAGGGCCAAACAATCGCACATGCGGCTGCCTCCTTCGCTAGCATTACTGCTTCGCAGAAGAAGGCGTCTGCCTGCGGTCGGGAGCAAGGAGAAATATCTCCTCACTCCAGACCATGGCCTATACCAGTGCCCGGTGTGAGGTCGTTGCCGCCGATCACACCCACGAGGACACGGTGGTGCTCTTTCCCAGCGGGGCACACCTCTACCGTATACTTAACCGCGTCCTCCGGGCGGTCCACACAATGGTGACAACCGGGCGTTTCTTCCGCACGGATCCGGTGCACGAACCTTACCATGTACGGTGAGGACCTGCGTCATGCGGAAGTCTTCGCCGTAGTATATACGGTATGATGATCAGTTTGCTACACCTTGTTATAAGAATACATTATAGGGATTCGATTGTTTAATTTATTTCAGAAAGTTTGACATGTCAGTCACGAAATTTCTTTCCTATTTATGCTATATTAGAGTTTAATAGAGTCAATTCAGATTGCGAAGAGGGGAGCCATAGAAATTGCAGGTTGTCTGTGGTTATTTATCCAGCTCACGTTGAATTAGAAATTAAAAATATATTTTTAATTCCTAATTCAATAGAAAAGGGCCTATAAGAAAGTGACTCTATGCTTGCTGCTATCGGGCGTTCAAAGAAAAGACATACTATATAGACTCTCGATCGAATTGTATTAGGCACTTGATAGAGAATGCTAAAGTTACTGGGCACAAGTACCAAGTAAAACAAATGACACAAAATGATTTTATAGATTTTAAAGAGTTAGTAAAGGGGAAGAATTGGTTAAAGGACACAAACGACGATAAAATTTACTGGAGCAAAATAAAAGTAGTAAACTTCTCTCATGATCATCCTAATACAATTTACTGCAGGTATAGTTTGGAAGATGAATTACGAGAGATGCAAATCATGATAAGGACTAACTCAAGCGGCGTGGAGAACCTACAGAAGATGCTGAAAGCTTAAAACTAGCGTACACTGGAATGTTACCTAAACCACTTCCGTTATTTAAGGATTTGATAAGTCTTTGTGATTCAGGAGCAATACCAAACCATTATCAAAGCTTGTATATAAATCTACTGCTATTGGATAACTCCATTGCAGTCTCCAATGACAGTGAAGAGGAGGACTAGTTTTTCTAATATTGCAATTTGTAATTTCATAATCAAGAAGACTAGTACTTTATGTTCACGTGCATAAATACATGATTATATCTTTTTTTGTTCATTAAAATATCAGTATTTTATTTCATCTTTTTATAAAATTATTTTTATTATTATACCATGCATTAGCAAAGATATATTACATAAATGATAACTGATCTTATTAACAATAATATAAATGCTTACGATCTTTGCAATCATATAATAGCAGAACAATGTACTGTAAAAAAGCGTGTAAATAGTTATAGCTGGGTCCAAAAACAAACTTGATTTACGGAGAATAATAGTGTAACCTTACAGTGCGTTTTATTCCTTGTGTTTTATTACACGAATAAACGTGTAATAATTATTACTGAGACCTATTCATAAGAATTTCACAAGAGTAAAAATATTAAATAGTTTTTCATGAATTTCTTGAAACTCGTTGAAGTTTTTAAAGAAGTATATATAAAATTCTATGGTTTATTTTTTTATCTTTAATTTGATTATACATTATGTATACCTATTTACAATGACATGAGCGTTATTGAAGTTTAAACGTTTTTAATTTTTGCTGAAAAGTTGTCACTTTTCTCTTACACGTTTATTCGGTGGGGCCATCGAAATTACAGTCAATAAAAAAAATAAAAAACAGGTGATGTACACAGGTGAGCTTAACCCATTATTGGGTTTTCTTACGGCAAAACGTTGGATGCAGCAATTGACGGTGGTCAACTACGATGTTTTTTTAAATACAATGACAATAGAGAGAGAGACAAGAAGGGCTCTGCTCAGTTAGGCTGTAGGTCATGATAAGGATACAGAGTCATTATCAAGATATGACGAGATAATATTTTAATTTTGCTAAAAGTATTTTATTTTAAAATAGACGAAACACAAAGATTAACATTTCTAGTTTAAAAATGTAATGAAATCATGAAAATAACAATTCCAAAAAGGTCATCACTATGAGCACATTAAACAGATTTGCAAATCCGTCTCTGCTCCCGTTTGAAAATACGCAAGGGCATAAGTTACGCCGATGTAGAGCGTTTCATATAAATTGTTTATAATGCACGCCAATAATGACTGTTTGTAGGCACAACTGCGCAGTTCCGACGGCACGAGCAATTTTTATAAATAGACCAGCTTTTGCCCGTGGCTTCGCTCGCGTTACATATAGGATAAGATAGATCTACTTTTTTTCAAAAATGGTGGACTACTCATTTAGGGTTACATTAAAAAAAGCCGTTCTTACTCCTCGTTTACGTTTTAATAAAATCTTCTGTGAAAACGTTTTGGGAACACATTCATTGTGCGTACAGCTAAGGATTGGAATTCCTTGCCGGAATCTGTGTTTCCTGATGGCTACAACCCGGGAATCTTTAAGTCAAGAGTGAATAGTTTACTTCTAGGTTAGCGCGCTCCATCGTTGACCGCATCGTCGTTTTCCATCAGGTGAGATAGCGGTCAAGCGTGAGCCTATCAAGAATTAAAAAAAAACATCTTTCAAGGTGTTTAGGCTAGGCGTTGACCAGTCAGTGAGTAGGCCTTCTCTTTTTATACTCGTATATAAACAACCTACTTTGTTGATTGCTAAAAAGCTTAGCATAGCATAGTCGGCCTTACAATGTTCCCACTGTTGGGACTCGGGCCTCCTCTCTAGGAGAGGGAATGAGCCGTAATCAACAACGCGGGCACAGTGCGGGTTGGTAGATGTCACATGTCTTCGAATTGTTGGTTCTAGGACAAAAGCATCCTTGAACTAGTTCCATCTTTCGTGTGCTCGTGATTCTTACTTACAGTTCTAGTGAAATCTGTCTAGTTCGTCCCGCCATCACTTTCGTGATGTGCCGCGATTATGAAATTATTATTGTTAAATTATATCAGACTACAAGGTATGCCTCATTTATCTTGTAGCGCTTTTTTTTTAATAATTATTTCACCTATTCTATTGACTATATGACTATATTCTATTGTCCACCTGTGTTCCTTCTAATGTATTGTAAATAATCCCACAGCTTTGGCAAAGTATGAGGTCCAAGGTTGCAATTTCCCATCTGAAATTTCAATCCAAATTTTAGATTTATGTTCAGTTGCCACCAACAGACACCAATAGACAAAATAAGGATGTATTAATAAGTCTTTCTCTTCTTACTTTTCGCGTTAAAAAAGCGTATTTATATAATTATCAAAAAGTGAACTTCCACTTCTGAAAGGAAATCTTGTAACACTGCTAGGTCTTCATATGATTAAAAAAGATAAGTCGATTATTATATGTATCATTAACACTATAGTAACTTTAAATTTTCAATTATGACTCAGTGATTAATGGTATTTCAATATCTTTGTTATAGAAATATATTCTTTGATAAAAAGTTAAGACAAATTTGCATCACTACATCATTAATTCTAAATTCCGCTGTAACTAATAAATAATAAAAATTATGACTTCCGAAATTCCTAAACACGAATTCTCAAATATGCTAATACAATACTTTTGTCGCTAAAACCGGTATAGTAGCAGCTGGCCAACACTTTTGAAACTAAAAACTTTAAGGAAGGGTCAGCCAAACCAGATTTTTACCTTTACAAAAATAGACAATGGGTCCTAGAATTGACCCTTGGGGACACCGGTCAGTTTTGCATTTTGTTCAAAAACCGGTTAGGTATGTTAAGGGTTATTTTTCATAGTGTTATTATTAACTTTATGAATGTCCAGTTAGTGGATGGTCAGTTCATTTTTGGTGTTGAAGTGTGATGGTTATGCAGTAGTAAACCTTTTCAAAAGTTTCAGTGTAAGTCTAAATTATGTGAATCGATTGAAAAGTGATCGTGATCTTTTGGTTTTAGTAAATTCTGTGGTATTAGCTAGTTGTAATGTGAGAAATACGCAACAAGATTAGAAAACTTTTATGAAAATCTAGGTTGTTTGTTTCTTTTGACTATAGTACTAGCATAGTGGAATCAATAAAAAGAAGCTCTGCAAAGAATCTGAAGACTTGGTCATGAAGATTATATAGCCAAAGCTATTTTACGAAGAAAAGATAAACTATAATAAAAATACAAACGGGTAAAGGAAGGAAAGTAACAAAAGACATTTGTATATACCTCTTGTTCCCCAGAAACGAATAAAGCCTTCATTATTTTTAAATAAGCTTGTCCAACACGTGCAAAATACACTTTTCCCACGCCTTAAAAGGTTAAAAACGTCGTTTGGCGAACAAAAAACGGGGTTTTTCCTCCATCATGAAAAAGTCCCACAATTATCGCCCCCCGTTTTACTCGGCAAATAGAATTAGGCGTGAATTAAATTAGCCCGGAATTAACAAGGATAATACCCGGTTCTCTTCGCTTTTTTCCTTATTTTTACGCCTTTTGAGCGTTTTTTTGTGACACGTCCCTCCTCGCGGTGACGCGGGAAATTTAGCCAATTTTAAAAGACAAACGGTTTTCGTTCTTTATTTTTTTATTCTTTTTGTTACGTTCATTAGGTGAAGGAAAATGGTGTATTATTTATTGTTTTAAATTAAGATTGACGTTTGTATTTGAAAGTCTACGTCATTTTAGACACGCCCGTTGATATTAGTTACTAGTTTTCTGAAAGTTTTATGCAAAAAGTAAGCAATCGCTGATATTGGATACTAAGAAAAAAGTTATACATCGTATTATTATGATTTCCTTTTTCTTCTTTCTCAATAATCTTATTTCGATAAAAATTACATAGACCATTTGCATTTTTTGGCTTCATTATGTAATCTGAGTACATAAGGACATGCGTACATCATTACTATAAGGTTATTAACTTTTAAATTGCAATAAAACTTCTTCAAAGTAGTAATTATAAGGGTTATTCGTTTTAAACATTCTTAGGGTAGAATAACGTAGATATAAAGATAATAGAAGGAACAAAATTATCTCAACTTCATAGTTAACAGCTTTTACGCGTTTCGATTGCTATTTGGTTTAACTGTACTTTTCGAACCCCAAAATAAAGGTTTTTTCTAGGCCAGCATGTTCTATCGTCGCTTGCCATTAGGTTATATAGTGGTCAAACGTAAACCAATCAATTATTTTTAAAAAAAGTATCGCTATACAAATAAAAAAATAATGTTACATTTTGTATTCAAAATAGTTTACGGTATAATTTTTTTACGAAACGTTTGGAATCTGTAAGTGTATTTATTCTTCTTATTATTTCCAGACATTTTATATCTACGTTTGCAGGGGTTTAAGAAAAGGGGTCTTTAAAATGTCAAAAGAAGGAACGAATTTCCCCAAGGGTGCTTCCCCACCCCCTTAATTATATCTTTTAATGTAATGTCTGAGTGCATTTTTACACCCCCCTTTGTACATAATGCTGTGTACTGAGGGGTCGAAGAAAAGGGTATTTTTAGGGGATGGGTATTAGTGATTTTTATTGATTTTTGTAGTTTTATAAACGTAGGATGCCAAGTAGCGCCCGGTAAAAATAGTTTGTTGACAGGCGAATCCACTACACAACCACTCACGGCTTCCCCTCCGTTGAAGATGGTAAAAAAGTAAGTCGTGTCAATCTAGGTCTACTTTACGTTTTCCAATTTTATCTAATTCAGTCCAGTTTTGATTGATTTAAAAATAAATAATAATACTGTTAGTAGGCAGCGTAGTATGTCCTGACTGCTATAACCTAAGGGTTTTTAAGTCAAGAGTGAATAGATGTAAGCGTACCTACATCATCGTCGACCACATCATCGCTTACCATCAGGTGAGATAGTGGTCAAACGCGAGCGAATCAATAAAGTGTACACTAATATGATTCTTCCTTACCATATCATGTTTTGTTTTTATTTTCCAAAATTGTTATCAATATCACACCAGGGCCTGGCATAGCACTAGTACTGGACTATTTATTGTTTTAAATATCGCATTTGTTGAGTTAGGTGCCTTTTTAGCCAGTTTTCATTTTTGTTGTTTTATTTTTTATTTAAATTTATAAAATACGAGTAAAAACATCCATGTAGAGAGTTAGGAGTTTTCTATCTAAAGGCAGTTACTGAAAATTTGTCATTGATTGACCGATTTAATTTTGTTACGAAAAAATATATTAGACTAAATTTCAATTATTCATTTTCTTTGGCATAAATTAATCGAATCAGAATCTTTTTTTGCCTAGAGTAATTGGACTCCAACAGTCCTTGTTTTTTTCCTTTAAAAATGAATAAAATATATATCAGAATTTTAAAGTATTACACTTTAAAATTCACAAAACAAAATGAAAGAAAAACAGACTGGGACTCGCCCTCGCATCTTAGCAATTTAAAACAGGGGTTGTTCTCATTTATTCCTTCTTCTTTTGCCGTAACCACCCTGTAGAACACCCTTACTTACGACTAATTTACTTTGCACCTCTTCACCCCTTTCGGAGCTTTCAATTTCAACCCCATTTGCGGAAAAAGTTCCAGTTTCTAGAGGTCTTTCTTGACTGGCGGCGGACCCTAGCGGTAGAGTTCCCTAAAAATATACTTACCCTTTTTATATCGAGGGGTTGAATGACGGAAAATTGTTTTATTATTACTTTTCTACCTACTAAGTTTTGTAAATTATTTTAGATGGGCTTATATTTTGAAAGTAAAGGTTGTTGTAGAAATTATGTCTGAAACCTGTTATTAGATTTGTTTTTATGAAAATAATATTGAAATCTTACTCAAAATAATCTAAAGTTTATATGTAGGTTTCGTTTTTAATTCGACCTTGGATGTATTCTATGTTTTGGTTATTTTTACTTCTCTGAATGATAAGGTGAAAATTAATTGGTACTGTTTCATATCTATATTAGATATGAAACAGTACTATTTCCATTAATTCATTGTTGTTTTCTCTAAGTTTTATTCTGTTATCTTTATAAATTGTAAAAATTACTGCTCCCGATTATTCTAAATTGTTTTTTATTTTTTGTACACTTTTTTATTTTAATGGTGATGTTAATTTGATAGTAAAATTTAAAAGAAAAATGCAAAAAATGTTCCGTTTGTTTTTGGCTGGATAATGTTTCTGGCTTGGATACTCTAAATTGTGAGATATTTAAATTTTGTCAACTAATCTTTTAAAATTTTAAGCATGTAATTAATTAACACCTAAAATTTTATTCCACATTTATGACTGTTTATAAAATTTTAATTCGTTTATTTTTGCTGTTTCCTAAATTGTAGACGACGTTTTGTTATTTTATCAAAATTCAAAGATTTTGAAGATGTATTTTTACAAAAAAAAAAAATCTGTGGCATAGAAGCAAAAAAGTGCAAATCTGGAGGCGTTAAGTATCTAAAAATTACAAACTTAAATCTGTCTTCTTCATTACGGAAGAAAATTATAAATACTCGTACATGTTTGTGACTGTTAATAGCTCTTTATTGGAAAATATTGCAAAGTGACCGCTATGAAGATTCTTGTATTTCTTTTTCTGTATAAATATATCATTTAATTTTAATCTATGTTAGTTTAGTAGTAAATAATGGTATGGTTTCTTTAGACATATCGAGAAAACCGAAGTCCTTCAGATTTGTTCTATACGATATCTAGCACCTCAAAATTATGATTGAACCTCCTTATTATAATTCCCACACGTTTTCTAAATTCAAAAATAACATAAATCACACAAACACCATAGATATCGATTCTAAATCCAAAACGCAGAGTTTGAAAATGGAAGCACAAACTCGCCCGCGGAATTCCAATGACGAATCGCAGAGGCTTTTTCTTGTTGCAAACTGCCAGTTTCATTTGCCTTCGCCCCAACTTGCGTAAAAATAAAATAGTCCTTACACCCCCAACTTTAGGAGCGAAGTTTGATAAAACTTAGGTTTTTGGATGGTACTATACTGTCAGCAAGTTATCTCCCTACTGTCTCTCTCAAGGATTTATCGTCTTCCAAGGGGGAAAGAGTTGAAAAATAAGAAAGGGCTGTTTTTCCTGGGGGACTTCGGGGGGTGTTAGAGATTCAATTAAGGCTGGCGTCGCCCGTGCGATTAATTATCCTTTCGAAATTATTGTTTGAGAAAAAAAAATGGCGGTTCAAAACAGGCGGGTGCCAGTGACGTTATAATAAAATATTTTTAATTTATTTTAAATTGTATTTTGTTTTTTGATTTCTTTTCCGACCTCATGATTGTTATTTTGGCTTTTATTTTCATAATGATGAATGTTTATTATATGATGTTAATTCTTTTCAAAATTTCAAAATTAAAATGCTGTGGCATATAAAAAGAAAATTGTATTTTTATTCTACTCTACTTTGTTATACCAAATTCGATCGCTGTGAAAGTTTCAATATTAATGATTTATGTCTTATACCTATCCAATGACATAATAATTTTTCAATATAATTTTTACAGAGTAGGTACTTATTTAAAATATAGATATTACTATAAATTATGGTTAAGCGTAACCTTTAAATTATAGATGTGAAACAAAGGCGATGATTTATGTACTCGCATATAATAAAAGACTTATTTCTACAGAAATCTCTGCCAGCATACCTGCGAAAGGTAAGATGAAAAAAAGAAATGTAGATACTGTGTGTAAGAGTAATAAGAAAAAAGAAAAAAATACAGTAAAGTACAAACATACGCATATTGTGTGATGTTATATTGTAACGGAAATTATTTTAAGAACATACCAAATAATATTTGGTAATATTTTAATGGACGGCCATTTAGAAAAGTATTTTCGTATGACACTTTAGTAAATTAGGTTTCAATTAGAAATCAGAAACGTTTATTTCAAATATATCCAATTATAGGCACTTTTGAATTGTCAAAATTTCGGTCAGTCAAAAAATGTGAAGCTAAATTGCAGGTTCCAAAGCATAGATCTCTATGGAGAAAAACGTGCAAGAAACTCCGTAGACCCTCTTTTAAATCATATTATGAGTTACATAAATATTGGTTACATATTTCTTATCGGTTCTATTATGTGAGCACAATGTAGATTAACGAAAAAAAAAAGAACAGAAATTTAATTAACAAAAATAACAAAACATTTTTTCAGAATATTCTTATAATCTGCTATATCAATTCAGTAAATATAAAAAGATACTTACTAGGTTTATGAACGAAATATCTCTCATCTGTATACCTACCTATAAGTCGTGCCCAGATTATAGAAATTGATCACTTTATGATATGGCCAACTAAAACTGGCCAGATCGTTAAACGTTAACATTTGATGATATGTCGATCCCCGTTTGGCCATATCATTGATGTAAGATTTCGATAACAATGAAAAGCCTAAAGAAAGTAGGCCAAACGACGGTTGACATATCATCAAAGTTCAACGTTTAAAACGATCTGGCTAGTTTAACTTGGCCATATCATGAAGTGATCAATTTCTATGATCTGGCCACTAGGTAAGGCAAAGTCCTAACTCACTCACTGACTCTTCGATGCCCAGCCCAACACACCCTTGGACCTAGAACGCTGAAATTTTGCACAGAGGATCTTTTTATGATGTTTATAAAAAAAATCTCCCTGAACCCTGTAGAAGCTAGTGGCTTATTTTTTTTTTCTTCTTTGGCACTGAGCCGGTCTCGACTATTCTGCCAGTGTCACGTGGTGACGGCAGCTCCGTAAGGTGAACCATCGAACTTAGCACTTTCTGGTAGATCTAAGATGTTAGTGGGATGACCATTGTGATGATGTCCTTACAAACACAACACAGACACAAATAATAATTTCGATTTAAGTTCACACTGATAAGATTTTTTTTTTTTTTTTTTATTTGATATAAACCAGTGCTTGACTGTGATCCCACCTGATGGTAAGCAGTGATGCAATCATTGATGGTGAGGCGCACTAGATTATTTATTTAGATTCACTTAAATCGAAAATAAAATAAAACACAAACGAAAGAAAGTGTTTGGTTTTCACTTCACACACAGACACTTTTGACATGGTTGTCATATGAGTACGTCGATGTTTGACAGTCGTTACAGATAGTCAGACGCCAGAAAGTCTGAGTACAGTCTATCCAAGGAGTATCGGGTTGCCCAGTTACTGAGTTGTGGAGGCCTGATAGGAAGTCGCGCCATATAAAACACGGGTATTCAGCTGAATCTGGTTAGTTTTGTTCGATCCAGCCCGTCCCTTGCTGCCCCCCCCCCCCCCCCCCAGCGACGCCCTAAGCCGAGGTCCGTACCCCACAGGGGGTACCCTTAGCGTGTAGTCGCTTAGTTTTTAAGTTTAGTTAAGTAAGCTCTGGCTGGAGGCTTTGATTCTTGAATCGAGGCCGCCACAGGCAAGTCCGGTTAAGCAGCCGACAACCTCCTAGGTTGACCTGCGAGAGGCCACATACAAAAAAAAAAAAAAATGAATCTGGTTGGTCTGGCAGCCGACCCCTAGCCGAGCTAGTTGGAAAAAGGTTAGGGAGATTATAAATTTCAATCTGATACTTTACTTAAATTGCTCGAAAATCGACCAGAGTCCTGCTGAAGCTATTTTTATAATAAGTAGCACAAACAATACGAAATGCTCAATTGGATCCAACTGCTAATTAAAATCCACGCAATTGTTCTAAAAGACAATGAGAAGACACTAAAATGTACTGAAAATCCGTAGTCTTTCACTAAAAATTACTCTTAAGGCATGTTTATACCCGGCATTCTGACCTAAATTCGGAGAGGCCTTTAAAATCAAAACATACTCGTCACACATTGACCTAGTAACGTATGTAAAGGTCAAAGACCTTTTACCCATTCCTCAATCAAAAAACACCCTTAAAACATCACCTTCAAAACTCAATTTACAACGCCCCAAAACCATATGTGAGCTTCAGTACTATTCACGTATCAATTAAAGTTTTGATTATTTCAAAGTTAAAGGAAACTTTTCTAACGGTGTTCATTTAGTTTAGTTTTAACTAATGAATGAAATGTTTTAACTTTAATTTGTTTTTATTACATTTATTAAATTAGAATGTAAAAAAAAATTAAAGTTTTATTTCGTGAATCGAAACCAAATGAGGCTGTAACAAAACACTGACAGTTCACTCAAAAGCCAAAGTCTCAAACTGCTAAAAAAAAAACTAAGAACAGAGACATAAACAATGCTCGAATTTCAAAAAGCAATTTAAAATGTAATCGAACGCCGCTCGGCGCTGTTGGATCTTATTCCCCCACCTTGAATCTATCTATGAAAGGTATGGCATACTTTTATTCTTGAAGGGGCCGACCGTCCACCCCATTTAAAAGAAGCCATCTTGGGATTGGGTAGGGGTACACCCTCCCCGGGGGTTGGGGCGGGCGAACAGGGAGAACCACTTTTCTCGGCAAAGTGTTGTTTTAATTCTACCAAATATCTTTTCGTGAATACCTCACTGGTACAACTTCTGATATAATTTTCTTTGGGTAATATTTATACGTTTTAGGTGTAAACGCCTTGAGAATTTTCGTTCGTGTGAAACTCCTTCTAATAATAGGTGGGAAGGTAATTAGATTTTCGGTAATATTTAGTAAAGTTTATTTTCAAGTTCATGTGGTTTGTAAGTTTGGTAACTATTTGATATTATTGCATCCTTCGGCCTCCATCCGTCATACTTCGTCCAATTAAGCAATTTGATTTATAAACAAAATCAGATAGGCAACACTTAATTATTTTCTATTTAGCTTGCTAGTTAAATCAATTTTCTTATATAAAATGTCTTAAAAATTACACATGGACACTTTTTCAAACTAATCAATCATTTTAAAACCTCACATATCCCATCTAAATCCAAGTAAAAACAAAAGAGAAAAACCCGCGAAAAAAAAGTTGCCTCTATTTTATACTCCTGTCAATCTTTGAATTCAATTCGGTTGAAAATTGTATTTCTAAATCTATTTTCATAACTAAAATACATTTGTAATTATTATTATTCTTGGATTCGGGAGGATTATCAAATTTTATTCACACTCGATCTTTTTTATGTCTCCTATGGTTACATACTTATAAAATAACTTGAAATACACAACACTAAAGTCTTGACTCAATGGCGGTAGATTTAAATTATCCCAAATTCCAAGTAAATCGTTAATCAAACCATTAATTTAAAAACCCTAAACTAAATCCAAGTAAAAACAACAGAGAAAAACCGTTAATTACCGCCATTTTATACTAGCGAATTCCAAATTCGAATTCGACGCGCTTTGAAATTCGACGCCATAGTTGGGCAAAGGAATTCCACTTTCGTCCACTAACGTGGGACGGTCCAGGTAAATTTTAATTTCTATGCAAATTCAAGCTTTCGTTCGGGGCTTAATCTATGAGCTTTGCCGATGTGAAGGTATCAAATCGCGGCGAAAACTTAATGAAAATACTGTGCCCAAGATGGGAGGAGAAGAATTGCCTATTGTTTTGACGTTTAATATTGTTGGTTTATAAGGTTTCATTGGGTCTGGCAATAAATTTATTAAATCTTTGTTACAAAAGCATTATCAAAAAAGTAAAAGGGAAAAAGAATTTATCTGCGACACATACCACTGACAAAAAAAAATGTTTTTTGTTTACAACATTGTTTTTCTTAGTTTGGCCATCTTTTTAAACTAAATATTGACTATATATATAGCCTTCTTGCTTAGTTTCAAATCTTCTTAGGAGATACTTAAATTACAAAGTTGATCTCTACTTATCTACTCATTCATAAAAATCGCAAATCTAGTTTTAAAACTTAGAACATGTATAAACAATATAATTTAAATATATATATATATATATAATCCACACAATACAAACGTAACACAGTACACAGTCAAAACACAAAATATTATCAAAAACAGACATCAAACGTTTTAAGGATAACTTTCCTCTCCACCACACGATAAAAACCGTGGCATATGGGATTACTTGGAAACGTACGGAATATAGAAAGGTGGAAAATATCCTGAAAGTCGATTATAACTCCGCGGAATAATGGTTGAAAGAATCCACTGCGGTTGTTTTAACCACGGCTGTACTATGAGAACTCGATTGTAAAACTTGTAATGTTACGTGAATAGAAAAAAAAATTTGTTTAGAATGATTTGTGATTTTGGAGATTTGAGAATTCGTCTCTCGTTAATAGACAAGATTTTTTTTGATTTGGGGCAGTGGTGGGCAAGTGGTAAAGGCCCCAACTTACGAATTGTAGATCGCGGGTTCAAACCCAGCCAGGCGCATTACTCTGTGTAATTTATTTCATCACCAATGCTCTCAAAACGGTGAAGAAAAACATCGTGAGGAAACCGGCATGTCCTAGAACCAAAAATTCGAAGACGTGACATTTACCAACCCGCACTGGGCCCGCGTGGTGAATTACGGCCCATTCCCTCTCCTAGAGAGAGGAATCCTGAGTCCCAGCAGTGGGAACATTAAAAAGCTGATTATGCTTAAGCTATTTTTTAATTAGTACAAACACTTATAAGGCTTATTAGAAAAGGTCTTGTTATTATTTAAGTAAAGTCTCAATAAATAACATTCTTAAATAGCAAAGTTATTAGCGTTTGTTTACGTCCCAAAATATCACTCAATTTATGGAAATATTATACAGGCTTTTGATTATGACTAAATTAATGGCGATCAAAATGGAAAAACACTGCGCGTAGTATTTTCTAGAAGCAATTATTGTTTATGAATGATTCAGTAACGGGTACAGAGAGTCCCATTTTATGTAGTTATTAAAAATAGTGATATATACATTTGTACACTTGTTTTCTTATGTCTTTTCTTTTTTTTATGCACCTGCCATGTTTTCTCTTCACTATCCTTGGTTGACTGGTAGAGAATGCAAGGCAAGTACGCCTTTATGCCTTTGTGTTGCATGACGTTTTAATAAAATAATAAAAAAAAAACAAATAAACCATTTACAGGCACTTTGAATTGAGTTTAAAAAATATGCTAATTGCACATTATAAAGCGTAGATCTCTATGGAGAAGAATTTGCAAGAAACTCCATGGATACACTTGTCAATAATGATAAGTATTACAAATATCTCGGTTACGTATTGTTTCTTGTCGCTGCTAATTTGATTGATAATCATATTATTAATTAAATTTTCACAATAATTACATAAAGATGTTGAAAATATAGGAACTGTTTCGACAATGATTCGTATTACTTTTTTCAGGTTAAAATCGTTTTTCTTTTGTTTTATAGGAAATAACGTTTACAAAATAATATTACTTTAAATTTATAGATGGCAATGTTTATTCAATTATTTTCAAGTAATATGCCCGGTTGAATTTACGATGGGTAAGAATTATAAATTTTCATATAAATTTTTACCTCCTTTTACCGTTTCCGGAGATAAAGTTTTAAAATTTCCAATTCAGGATGTGCGTTGTCTGTTAGAATATAAGATTTTTATAAAGTATTCTTCAAAATAATTTGCACCTTTACAGAAAATCACCATTTGAATATCATCTATTGAGCAATTTTCATCAAATATCTTACCCTATCTAAACGTCATTTTTTAAATAACAATTTCAAAACACCTCCAGTAAAGGGTAAAATAAATTATAGATCGATTTCCACTTCAAATTCGCATTTCAATAGTAGCAGCTCACTATCTAGAACAATCTGCAGCCAATTACAGTTTTTGCCGTCAGATTCCAAATTCAAATTCAAATTCGAAAAACGTTAGTTGCCGAACGTTCCCGAAAACGACCGAGCCATCCCGAAAAGCCAGTGAGATCACGTATACCGATAACATTACCAAGTTTTCACATTAGCTGAACTTTTATTACACTTATCTTGCATGAGAGAGGCAGGTACTATCGTACGCAAAAATAAACTTACAGAAATCGCATATCTTTACACTTGAAGTTTTCTTTAGATTCGGCTTTTTGATATCGACAAGTTTGAAGTGTGTGTGAGTTTAAAGACCACATTTAACCTGTACAAAAAACTGCCAAACATATGTGGCAGTAGGAAGGGCACATTGCTCACAGAACATATGGTCGATGAGAACGAAAGGTTCTGGAGTAGAAGATGCAGAATTGAAAAGCCTCGCACAAGGTTGACCGAAGACCTGGTGTGTGTCAAGGGGGAGGCTATGATGATAAGACTGGCTAAATAGAAATTGGTGTTACGTCATTATGTGTAAAATATTGGCATAAAATTATATGTTACAAGAAAATAAATTATTCTCAGTTGCTAACAAAATTCTATAGACTTTTTTAGAAGCAGTGCAAAAGTTTACAGATAAAAAAAAAACTTTCAATCGAGGATTTTTTCTTTGTCATAGTGACTAAATTAATAAAATATTGAGGAAAATTTCGACTTTCTGACGTGTACTTGAAGTAATTGACGTTACATCATTAGTAAATTGCTGGCAGCCCATTTTTTTTTAGGAAAATTCCACTTAATTATATTTGTTAAAACAAAAAAAAAATCGAAGTAACCAACGAATTTATCAAAAAATTTAAATTGGAAAATTGCCTATACCTATAATTAGCTAACATTCTGGGCTACTGGGCTTCCATCTCATTTTCCATATACGTCTATTTTTTGCCATTGAAGAAATGTAGGTAGATTGTCAAAATTCTAACGTTTTACTTCACTTCAGAACTTTGAAGGAAATGTAAGGAAGGTTACTTACATTTCCTTCAACGATAATGTCAAATTCAAACTTCAATTCTCGTTTTTGAAATTTAAATTTTGTATTCCAACTACGTCACGAATAAAATACACACCACTTTAAAAATTTGAATCGTGTTCTATTTGTAATTTACGGATGATTTTGAAAACAAAATCAGTTCTAGAATTCCTATTGGAATTTAAATCTCATCGGATTTTTAATGTTACTCTCACAAAACATTGGGTTTTTATCTACGTTGTCGTATTATTCGCTCGCGCCATAATTATGCGTTTTATTATCCCAAGGGAACAAACTACAGGGATGAACAGTATCTTATGTATTACCTATTTAATTTCTGTTTATTTTTATACTTGCACCAAGTGCAACCCCATTTTGTGTCCAGGCAATCTCTGCCCATTCCAGGTTGCCTAGAACCAATCGCCGAGTGTGATAAGGCCACAAATAGTATTTTTTGTGACAATATTTCTTTTTTGTTAATTGTAATTTTGGTGTATGATAAAGTACATATAAATAAATAAATGAGACGAGATCATAGTCTGTCCGTACGAGAAGTCTCGCTAAAATCTGTTTGCCATTTTAGACACAAATTGTAACAGATATTTTTGATCTTTTCTATTATATTTTTATTTTTTAAATATTTGGTTTTTTCTCTTACACTAAATTACTTATCATTAACTTCTGTGTCTTCATACTTTTCGTTAATTAGTTTATTTTTCTTATCCCAACGTTACCTCGTATGTTACCAAGGACTATTTCTAATTAGCTACAGTACCATAAATATTCAGCAATCTGAACAAATGACCCTAGCTAAGTGAGTACGGAGAACGAGTTTACGACAATGCCTATAAGAAAACGGGCGCTGTGTTATAAAATTTGCATTCGGCTGGCGGGTGATGCAGGGAGGCGGTGTTGCATGGAGATGGCTTCTGTAAAAAAATGGTTAATGGGAAAATTGATAGGACTTTTTTCTTTTAATGTTGTATTTTTATTTTCAATTTATTCGATAGAATGAAATATAATTGATATAAAATGAAATTATTGTATATCAATTATATTTAGTCCTGGAGATAATGTTAAAGTTAAACTTGCAATCAAAATCATCTTTTCTATACACATCAGTTTTCTGTATCGGACTGGTATGTATAGCAAACATAAAGTATTGATTGCTCATTTATGGTAACAGATCTGTTAATAAATATATACAAGGTGTTTTTTTTTTACGTCCCATCACTCTAAGGCATGAATAAGTCCATATGGATTGTGGCATATGAATTATTTTTCAATTAGGTACCTTTCTTTTTTTGTTTTCATTTTTCGTACAAAATAATGTAAAACACCCTTACGTGAAATATGACAGCGTAAATATGTAATGTCATTTGAAATATGTTTTTTTTTTCTCACAACTTTACTACACTGCTGCGAAGTTTGGCAACGTCGCAAAAGTAAAGATTTGTCATACTGGTGACAATTTTCGACCAAAATTAATTATGATTGAGGATATCTTTGAAACCATGCACTTTTGGACCACATATTCTAGGACTTTTAATATTATTTTTCCTTATAGAATATAAACCTTGAGTTATGGGATATCATAAACAACACACATTGTATATAGGTATATATATGTATATATTTTTTTATAAGCAGATAATGCACTAAGCAGTCTGCTTTAGTTATCAAAATAAACTTACTGACTAGTGTGTTATCTGTTCTACGATTAAAAGGAAAGGTCAACAAAAAAAAACTGGATCTGGTTGGTTGGTCAATCTTCTGTATACAAAATTATTTTTAGTATATGCGAAACCTGAATATAGTTTGTTCAGAATCAGTAGTTGAATCGGTTCCGATAATTTGTACACCATGTTATATTTTTTAGGATTATTTTGTTGCACTCAGTATTTCCACCACCACTATCTGACTCCATCATGAAATCAGCTCCTTGGTACCATATTATTAAAAAAAGAAAGAAAGAAGAACAAAGGCCTGATCCAGAAAGCAGTAATTCTGGACATGGCACGCATTTTTAGGAGATTCCTCCTGACCGCCGGTAGCTTGGACTCTGTTCCCGATGTACTAATATATTTTTTAATTTTTAAATGTTTTTTTTTTACTACTAATGTTTTTTTTAAAGAAATATTTAAAGACGTAAATAATATGTATGTATATATAGAAAACAAATAGAATAATACGAGTAATAACAATCAATTTATTTCAGGCAACATGTACCCATATCATAAATACCTTATAACAATGCATAAAATATTAAAGCATTATTATCCAAGTTACATAGATACAAAATTCCAAATAATCGGTTATGGGCAACTGTTTAAAAATACATATTTTGTAAGATTTGCCCTGAATTCATAAAAATACATCTCTTGATATCTTTGTTTGTTAATCTAAAAGAAGAATATACTGTATTTGCGTTTGATATTCCTTAATACTAAGATAGCGACAAATTTCATGGTTTGGTAAACCTTCAAAAGTAAAAAAAAAATAAGTTGATTTTTTTTGCATCAATTTATTTATTTATTTTTTTATAAAAGTTTAAAATTATAATGTTCATAATTGACTTAAATATTAGCTTACACAAGTATCTACGACCTAACTATGTTCATTATAAAGCCGAAAGTTTGTATGTTGGTATGTTTGTCACTTCGCATGCTGGAACTACTGAACAGATTTCGATGTTTGGTACAAGAGTAGGCCATGTCCTAGAATGGCACATAGGACACTTTTTATCCCGAGAATAAATGTTGTCTTGGGATAATTTTCTATTATCACTCGAGATCAAAATACTCCTCCATATTGCTATCATCGGGGCACTTCAGTTCCTATAGCCTTCCACAACTTGAACAGCAAGAGCTCCAAGCTTTCGCCACATATATCAGTTAAACTGTTTACCACTTAGATATAAAAAAATAAAAAGCCATTAAACCCAAGAAGCCGTCTCTCCTCTCGCGACCACCCAGGGGGAGATTGTCCAACCTCCCCCTACTTAGGGGGTAGAGTCTAACAGGAAAAAGGAGGGTTGGAAAATTTCCATTTTCTTACGTATTTCGCCGTCTCTGCACCAGTTTTTGATTAACGGACGCTAGGGGCGAAATTTCATTATGTATTCATCCCCTTGAAGCTTATTTACTTCCCCCTTCTCCCCCCCATTTATTGTGTGGTTAATAATGTTATTATAAAAGTTTTTGGTGGAACGGCTAAGTCTTCGGTGTGGCGTGTTTTCTGTCCATGGCGAGTTGTGTGTTGCAATTTTGATAAAATGAGTGGTTCGTGTATCTTTTTTAAGTACTGAATTGTATGTAGTTATGGTTTTATTATTAGGAGTAGTGTAGGTTCAAACCCAACCAGGCTCATTACTTCGCGTAATTTATTTCATCAGCACTGCTCTCAAAACGGTGAAAGAAAACATCGGGAGGAAACTGGCATGTCTTAGAACTGAAAATTCAAAGGCATGTGACATTAACCAACCCGCACTAGGCCTGCGTGGTGGATTACGGCCCATTTTCTCTCCTAAAGAGAAGGCTTTACGCACTAGTGGGAATATTAAAAGGCTGATATTGCTATTATGGTTTATAACTATTTTGTTCTTCTTTCGTATCGATTTGACAGTTTTGTCCGACCAAAATGTAGCAACCTGAATTACTCTATCGATAGCCTCGTTTAAGTAAAGGAAGGGCTTGCATGCTGAGCTGCAAAGGTCATCTTTTCTCCACGGTTACTCAATATTTTGTGGCCATTCCTTACTGTCTAGCATAATAGCATAATCAGTCTTTTAATGTCACTTCTGGGACTCAGGCCTCCTCTCTAGGAGAGGGAATGGGCCGTAATCCACCAATTTTTATTTATTTATTTTATTCAATTAAATTTTGACTTATGTAAATATTTACTCTACTAAGTATTACATTTTGTAAACTATTTAGGTATTTTTTTTTATTATTGTGAACGTGAGGACTATTTTGATTGTTTTTTTTTCCTTTTCAGTAATTTTAACGTATGTCTGGCAATTTTAGTATTTTCTGCGGCCTACCCAAATGTCCTTTCTTTGGTATTGTTTGTCAAGTCGTTGAGCTCCTTAGTAGTCCTGAGTTGATCTTTGCGAATACTGACAAATGCTTGCACTGACTGGACAGGTCCAAATCTGTATGGTTCTTTCTTCAAAAGACTATCTCAGACAAATCTGCATGGTTCTCATGTGATTTGACCATTACATATTTACTGTATGGACTTTAAAAGAGACTTTGACCCCTGAGTTTGTTTCGGTGTTTCTTTTCATGATAGTCAGCTAGGAAACACCGGCCTCATCTAGTTTAAAATGACAAAAGAAAAATTGACGTATAAAAGTGTTTTATAAACCTATTTGCAGAATAAATATTATCATTTATACAACTCGTACGACTTAACTGTGCACCTGTACAAGTCGATAGAATTTTTTTTTTGTTTTCTTTCTTTATTAGATACTGTAACAATAAATATAAACAAGGAAGAATATAAAAAAAGTACACTTTATTGTTTATTAATCTGTAAAATATTTCTTTATTCGCATTCCAGCGAAGTGTACAGTTAAGTCGCGTTGTAATTATGTAAGACTAGCTTCTGCCAGCGGCTTCACCCGCGTGAAAGCAGGTTTCTCTATACAATCTTTGAACCCCCGTTTCATCAACGAATTTTGGGAAATTTTCTCTTAGTGCTCGCCTACGTCATAAAAGGAAGCAGTTTCGGCTGTGCGTTGATATGTCAGTCAGTCAGTTTCTTCTTTTATATATATAGATTATATGTGTTTATCGTATAAGAGTCCTAGTTGCCTGATTTAAAAAAGAGAGTGTTTTTTTTTCAGTACTAAACATCTATCTTTTTAGTTGTTTATATAGTAATTTAAATTTTTAACTCTTATTGTTTTATAATGTATGTATAATGTAATTTGAAATGATTTTTTTCATTACAATTTGGCTTTGTGTGATGTTTATAAATAAATCTCTTTACTTCTAATCAAGATATTTTCTTGTGAGACATGACGCACAAGACAGGTCGTTGTGACGACACTTGGTGAGGCGAATGTGTGGGCAAAGGCGAGCAAAGGGTAGCTCACCGGCCGACTGTCCAGTAACCGTCCGGATCGAGCCCAAATTCGACGGCGCGTACTGTTCCACGCGCGGCTCAAGGAGAGGTCAGCAAATTGTTCAGCAATCTTAAGGCGTATAGACCGTCTCAATAATAAAACTCGCTAACCATATCACCATCATTTTAACCAAAAGACGTCCACTGCTGGACATAGGCCTCTCCTAAGTGTTGCCACAATGACTGATCCTATGCGTCTCGCGTCCATCGGATTCCAGCGACCACCACCAGGTCTTCTATCCGCCTTGTGGGAGACCTTCCCACGCTACGTCTTCCTGTACATGGTTGCCACTCCACAATTGGTAAAGATCTATTTCGATTTCATTCAGATATCTATACATGTCTTTGTAATTGAAGAGCGCTTATTATGTGAATTTTGTTTCGTTGGTATAAGGTATAAATTGCAATAACTGACGGGCGAACTTAAAAGAGTGTCCATGGAGTTTCTTGCACGTTCTCCTCCATAGAGATCTACGCTTTGGAACATGCAATTTAGCTTCACTTTTTTTTGACTGACCGATATTTTGACAATTCAAAAGTCTCGAAAACCCTCTCCTACCCCTACGGCTTCTAGGAACGCAATTTACTGTTTTTCGCACTGGTACGGAAAATTGCGCCAACTCGCTTCCGCCACAATTTGTTATATTTATCATATCAGGCTAGGTGCTGCGCAGCCCCCATTAGTCGCTGGTCAGCTCCCGTTTATTTATTTATTTGTAAGTATATTGAAAAAAATCGTTTGATACACGTGGAAATTTGTAACTGCAGCATTCAGCTCCAAAACACCCTCGCTTGCGGCTCGGGCAAATTCTGCTTCGGTGGCCATGACAAACTTTCTGCACTTGTATTAAAATGTATCATTCTATCTATTGTATTATTTCGATTATAGATATGAAGAACTCAATAAACTTGATGGCTATATTTGCTCATTAAACTTACATAATAGAAAATGGCTATATGTATAGTGTTTTATTTTTTTGAGGATGTCTTGCTCCACCCAGAGCGAGAGGGAGTGTTATATTTTTATTGACTAAAAGCCAAAAAAAGTTTTTAATATCGTGCGGATTTTATCACGCATGCGGGATTGCTCCGCATGCAGAAAATTTAAAAAATGCTAACAAACGCGTTCCGTATAATAAATACTTGTATGAAATCGACATTTGCGCGGGTTACGCGTGCGGGGCAATCCCGCATGCGTGATCAAAATCGATCGATATTAAAAACACCCTTAGACCTAGAAAGTTGAATTTATTCACAGTTTTTTTTTTAAGACGACTGGGAATGAGAACAAATCTTTCAAAATAAAAACCATAAGAGAGTGAAAAAGGATTTCATGCGAGCGGAGTCGCACGTATAAGCTAGTTCTAGCTATAAAAAGAAGTTATTTTGATAAAGAAGTTGGTAAGCCTTTAACTCCAAGTGGCAAATAAATATAACGGAATGTCTTAATCGATAAAAATTAGAATGCATGAAGCCTTGATAAAAATACCATTAATTTATGAAATTCAATAGGTACGTAAGCACACTATTACTAAAGAAGCAAAAATATAGTACCTACATTTCGATACAAGTGAAGATAGTTTGCTATTGCGACCGAGGCGGAATTCACCCGAGCCACAGGTGAGGGTGCCTTGGAGCCGAGTGCTGTTGTGACAAACCACGCACTTGTATCAAACGGTGTTTTTCAATACACTTAAAAATAAATAAATAAACTGGAGTTGACCAGCGACTCGTAGGGACTGCGCGGTGATCAGCCTTATCAGGCGAATACTTTTGCACACTAGTAAGGAAAATAGTAAATTGTTGTATACCTAAAAGCGGTAGGGATGATACCAGGTTTTTGAATAAGTGTATCTATTGATATTTTTTTATTTCATGTTGAATTTTTTCCAATTTTTTTTGTAGGCTCATGATATAATTATTATGGTGCAAGCTTTGTACCGAAGTGTAGCCAAGTTCTCGCTAGATGGCGCTAAACTCAACTTTTTAGTTTGTTTTGTTTTTAGAGTATGGGTGCATTATTAAGTCAAAGAAATGACATTTGTTAAAATGGTTGAATCGTTGTTTGTCTTTTACCTTTTTTTCTGGGGTAATCGTCAAATGATAACTCTCGTTCTAGATGTAATGCTTTAAAAGTTAACAATCACACTAGGTTTTTCTTTAGTTTAAAAAATAATGTTTTTTTTCTGTTTTCAGCAAGCAGTCAATGTTGCCGGAGTAAAATTAAAAAGTTTTATCACTATTCAATAATAATATTTAAGCAAATTTTATAATATTATATTTGTGAGCTAATAAGTTTACATTTTCTTTCTCTTATTGTTTTAATGCACTCGAACCGAAACAAAATTCGAGATTCGTTTTTGATTCGAACAATTTTCCTTCAAAATCTTAACGGATGGTATTCGGGGGCCATGGGTAGTGTGAAAACGAATCCCTGGCCCAGGCCCTGGGACGAAAGCAACGAAGGAACAGGAGTGGGTTTGTCAGTAAAAGTCTGGCACTATCTCACGCTCCACCCAAGAGCGGGATTTGTCAGTAGATGAAAAAAAACCTGTACCGTAATTTCCTTAGTGTCACAACCGTAGTGTCGCCGCGCATGGGCCACATGCCACAGCCACAAACGCTAAGCTAGAACCGGCCACAAAGGAAGCTGATGCGCGCCAGACCTACTTGTACTTTTTTAACCCATACGCGCAGGGTCATAATGGACTCTGAAGAAGAAGGTTTAAATACCCGAGTGGCGTGTGACGGCGTTTTGTATTGAAGTTTAGTGGTCGGTCCAGGCCTCAAGAAGCGAGCAGCGGCGATTTGTAGTGTGTGGCGGCTACCGGCGTCAACCGTGTGCGGCGAATCCATAATATAATATGTATGAAACCTACAGGAAATATGCAGGTGGCAGCGTTTTGTGGTTGTGGCCGGTGGCCCGGGTGCCGAAACACTTACAGGTGCGAGATGACCCGGATACCTATCGGTTTGATGTGTCTCGAGAAGAGATTTGGGGAGGTTTTGGGATTATGGAAAATTTAAATTAAATTTTCAGTTTTCAGCCACCACCCAACATTGTAATTAGAAAAAAAAAAATCTACATAACTACAATATAGTTGGTTACCTATCTTATGTTCGAAAAATATTTGACCGAATTTCATTCCACCTAAAACTTTTTGAATTCGTTTCGTTTGTTTTTTATTTCATCGAAGTCCCGTCTGCCACTGTACCAGTTGACCATATTATCAATTCGATATTTATCGTTTCTCTGACGTTCATTTGGTCTAAAAACTTTTCATCGATATTACACTTAGCCGAATCATATTTTTTTGAAGCATGATGGTTCCGAACATACATTAAACCACTTTTTTAATAACCATATTTACCAGTTGAACAAAAGTGGTTTTAATTGGTTCCAGTAAGAAACAAGCAAACAAGGATGCTTGCTTTAAGCATGCAGCACGCGAGCAGGTATGTAGCATGTAAGCAAACATGCAGCATGCAAGCAGGCATGCAGTATGCAAGCAGGCATGTAGTAGGTATAAAAGAAGGCGTGCTGCATGGAAGCAGGCATGCAACATGCTGGAGGCATGCAGCATGGAAGTAGGCATGCAACATGCAACAGGCATGCAGCATTCAAGCAGGCATGCAGTATGCAAGCAGGCATGTAGTATGCAAGCAAGCATGCATTATGGAAGCAGGCAAGCAGTATGCAAGCAGGCATGCAGCATGGAAGTAGGCATGCATCATGCAACAGGCATGCATCATGCAACAGGCATGCACCATGCAGAAGGCATGCAGCATGCAAGCAGGCATGCAGTATGCAAGCAGGCATGTAGTATGCAAGCAAGAAAGCAGTATGCAAGCAGGCATGTAGCATGGAAGTAGGCATGCAACATGCAACAGGCATGCACCATGCAGAAGGCATGCAGCATGCAAGCAGGCATGCAACATGCAGCAGGCATGCATGCAACACGCAGTAGGCATGTAATATGCAGCAAACATTGTTTCTGTCGTGGCTCCGTCGCTGCGGGGTTTGGGTGGCCCCATGTGAACTTATCGTCGTAGATGGTTTTAACGCTCACCACCGCAACTTCGGCAAAATGCAATTAATTGCTATTTCATTCATAAGCCAATATACTAATCGCAATAATTTTAATTATTTTTACAGATTTCCTCCACGAGCATCGCTTCTGCCGGATAATTTATAATGATAATAACACAGTCAAATTTGACCTAAAAACCCCAGTTTCTTAGTTCATAACAAAATGGTTTAAAGAGACATAAAATTGTTAGTTCATTGATACATTCACAGTAACTAATTCTGTGAACCAACAATTTTTTTTTCAATGATATAAACTAGTGCTTGACTGCGAATTCACCTGATGGTCAGCAGTAGTGAATAGCACTAGTTTATTAATGCGTATAGTCCCGTGAACATCTAGCCGGAATAGAGACCCGCTGACCTTAAAATCCATTTTCTTTGCGAAATATTGATTGATTTACATAATTATGCTACGTACATTCTGAAGAACACTTAACCAGCATTTTTTTTTTTGTGTAAACATATTTCTAAAGATCAAAGCCGTTTGAAAGGAGTAGGGAAAACAAGCAAAAAATATCATGTTGTTATTTTTTTTTGCAAAATTATTAGTAACAAAAAAATCACATTATGTTGATAATCTATTTAAATAAAAGGAAAAACTGACTGACTAACATATCAACGCAATGTCGAAACTATTAGAACTAGAAACCTGAAATTTTGCACACGTTTTCCTTTTACGATGTAGGATTTTCCGAAAGGGACTCCCTAAGGTGATGAAACGGTAGTCCAAAGTTTGTATGGAGAAACCTATTTTCACGTGGGCGAAGCCGCTGTCTGGCAGAAGCTAGTTAAACATATATTTTTTCAAACCTATTGACTTAGCCGTGACCGAGGTGTAGGTTTCAGAAAGTCACTGTTCTAAGGACACCTAAATTATTATCTATGCAATAATAATAACTTTAATATAAATATCTCGTATCACAGTGTTTGTTATCGGCTTGACTGGTTTTTTATGATTTTTTCATGGAAATTTGGTAGGTGTGAGGATCAAACCTACCCTTCATTTTTTTTAAATATTAATTTGTGTTTATTTAATTACTTTGATTTCTATTAAAATGAGGATATAACACAGTATCTAATGTTTTTGCAGTACTTTACAGCAGTATCGAGTATTGAGTCAACTAACTCGACAAGCTTCGCTGAGGTACCTAGTCAATGCTACAATAAAATTCTCAGCTCCATTTTACCGAGATTGCATTCGTTTCAATGATTCTATATAAATTGTCCTGTTGTGTAGATACCTATCACATCACAATATTAATTTGCGGATAATTTAAACATCCACTGAACTTTACTCGAAATTATACCCGCCAAAAAAAAAAAACAAAACTGTTATTAACTGTCCCGACCGACGGTAGAAATTTATTTCGTTCTCTGTTTTGGTTTTAGCAATCTTGTAATAATTAGTGGCGCTATTCGATACTAGGTGGCGCTAGTGTTCATATAAAACAAGTTTAAACGCATTTAGTTTAGTGCGTCTAGAAAGCAGTTATTGAGTAAATCATTTTATAAAGGATTTTCCTAAAACGAATTATAAATACACAAGCTACCTCGCACAGTTTAAAAACAATACTGAAGTTTACTTTCAAACTTGCAACATTTTGTGATAGATGGCAGCACAGTGAAGAAAAAATTACTACGGTTTTTGACAGATGTCAGCACATGCAAGTCAAATTCTAATTTTATGTAAATAATAATATTTTTTATATAACACCTAAATTTGAAACTCAAAAGATTATTTTATTCGCAAATATTCATTTACTCACGGAACTATAATAGAAAAATATTATTTTATATAACAACTATGTAACAATTTAACCAAACATTAAAAGAAAACTAGGAAAATAAAATGAAAAACAAGTATATATGAATAATCGATTTCATGGCGAATTAACTCGAACAATCGCACAATTGCATTTTAAAATGGAATTGTTAATTCAGAAATCTTTCCTTGGCGCGTGTGGCACGATGGAAGACGATCACTAGATAAATTCAATCACAATGTACTATATTTTTTTAATTGGGATCTTCCTATCGCATTTTTTAACACCAGCTCAGTTCGACAGTACGTGTGTACCAAGTTTTGTATATTTTTTGATAACTTAAGTGATGATCATGAGCTAGAAGATGACACCTATCATTGCCTTGGTCCTTGGGATGGAAATCCTCGGAGCGGGTGGGGTCTTTAATATCTTTTAATGGATTATTAGTGTCTGCTAATAAAAGATACAACCTCTTTTAAATTTTTGAAGAAAGTGATGACGTTTTTATTTTGAACGGTCTTACATTATTATTAGGGTGCTGTTCAATTAATGCAGCCTCGTCTATTCAATCATGATTTTCTTTATGTTCCGTAATTTTAAATAACTTCTTCCAGCTATGTTAATCATTCTTATATTAATTTTATTTTCTTTTATTTTGTCTCTTTATTTATTCTGTCATTAATATATTTTATTTTCAGCTCCGATATTAGTCAGACTCAGTGACAGTAAGAAAAACAAAATATTTTTTTTTGGGATTTTATCTTCTGACGTCATAAGTTTTTCTTTGTTATCTTCTATTATAATTTTATAACCGACATAATGTCGTCATGTATGCCATGACTGGTTTAAAAGTTATAATTGTGAATTTTAATAAAAAATCTTGACACAATATTCGGATTTCAAAACATGAAATTCGAATCTTGTATTCCAAACTGCGTTTATAAAAACACATTAATTAATCCATTTTTAAAACTAAAACCGTTTCAGAGTATGACGTATTATTAATACCAGTACAAAAAATACCGATCAAATCGAAAAATGTAATCTACGCGCCAATGCAGAGACAACGGCATTCGAAGAGGATCAAGAAGGATGATATAGAAGAAAAACTTGATATTGAGTCCTATGAGGAAACAACAGAAGTGGCAGATGTAGATAGCTTAGACTATGGGAAAGAAAGAGCTAGGGAGTCTCAAGCATATGAGTTCGAATCGAACTACGGGGACGATAAGATAGTTGGTGGTGTTGAAGTAGATATTAATCTATATCCTTACCATGTTTCTTATGGCACTAATTGTGGTGGAGCAATCATTGATAAAAAATGGGTTGTAACTGCTGGACATTGTGGGTGAGAATGTTATTTGATTTTAATCATTCCTATCTTAAAAGAATTCTGACTATTTTTATAGGTTCTGCAATTAGTAGATGAAGAATCAATCCTGTCGGTTCATCTTCCAGACTATATAATTTGTTGCAATTTTGCTGCGTATCTATTTTTACGTTTTAGAAACACTAGATAATATAACTATCAATTTTAAAATTTTAACTAACGTTGAAAAAAATTAATTGAATTGTTTCTAAAGTAATGTAAACATTAATTTTCAAAGCAAGAAGCCATACATAAAAGTGGGTTCAAAATACATAAATTTGGGAAGAAAAGTATCAGTGAAGAAAGGGCATGTCCATCCAATGTGGTCAGCAAAGAAGAAGGACCATCCGTTTGATTATGATTTTCAACTACTAGAGCTGTCTGAACCCTTGAAATTTGATGAAAACATACAGCCAATAAAGATAGCCCATATTGAAGACATGGTTATCGGTAAAGTAATCACAGTTACTGGCTGGGGTAACACCGAGGAAAATGTAAGTTTAAATTATAAAACGGTTAATTATAGGACCCAAGTTGCCACAAGGAGATGTCAGCAAAACCGTAGGGGCCCAGCAGGTTCGAAGCCTACTGGGGCCATGGGTGATGCGAAAAATAACCTCGGGGCAAAGAAGGAATAGGAGTGGGTTTTTAGTCAGTGAAAGTCTGCGAGAGATGTCATTAGATGATATCCCACTTAAAAAAAAGTACCATTCCATTAACTTCAACAACTTCTACAAAATAATAATCAAATGGTACAAAGCTTTATTTATCATTAATTTCAAATGGAAATATAACGTATAACATTCAATTCAATGCATATTTATGCGTTTTAGATATGGCTATGTTTAGTAAAAACCAAGCGGTAAATTAAAATCCTATTGGTTCCGCCCATCTACACGTTTCTATTAGCTGGTCGAATGTAACAAATTGAAAACAATCATTTATAGCTAGTTGGTCGGAGTTGCGGTATAGACTTCGTATGCTATTCTTTAGACGATACTTTAGTTAGTTAATATTTGCTTAAATGCTAGAACTGTGTGGTGGGTCAGGACCTATTCCCTCTCCTAGAGAGGAGGCCTGAATCCCAGTAATGAGAACATTGTAAGGATAATTACCTTTATATTTATAATTCTTATGAACAATCAGTGGTCAAAAGTGCAGTTCCACCTTACCAATGCTAAAATGTCTTAAATTTCTTTGTAGAAAAGAGTCAATGGTTCATGACTGATTTAATTGGTAGCATAGGATCTAAAGTATCGAATGAACTAGTAGTGGAGTATTGAACTTCAACAACAAAGAAATTTTAGACACTTTAACATTAGTAGAGTGCAACTGCCCTTTTAATTTACAGTTAGGAATCAAAAGTGCAGTTGCACTCCATTTGTCATCTAACTCCTCTGAAACGACTGGACTGATTTGGATGAAGTTTTGTGTGGATCTTTAAGTAGTTTGACTATGCAATTGAACATCATGATTACGTACAGTACAACATATGTTGAGTCAGTTAGCGTTATCAATAATGTTATTTTAAATTCTTTGAATAATTTATCGATAAACTCAAAAATATATTTAAAATTTACCTGCAACAGTAACACCCAAGCAGCAGGATTGCGAAGGTCATATTAGCAGTAGTTTCAAATTAAAACTGGTGTTCTAGCTAAACTGGAAGCTAACTCCAAAATAGTTAGGAATAGGCTGAGCAGATGATGAGAAAAAGATTTTTTTCTTCTTCTTAGCGTATCGATGGCAAAACTAGTTAAATTCCTTGCCTGGCCCAGTATTCGGCCACGGCAATGCCATCCGCTGATGCTGTCGTTAGGTCCCTACGTGAACAGGTAACAGGGCACGTGATGCAGGATGGGTGGTGTGACATGATCTGCGAAGAGACACCGCACAAACACTGAAGATCGGAACAGTCTGAGAACCCCCATCTGTGGAGATAGTTTTTTTCTTAAGAACATGTTCTTTAATCAAGTCAAGCACAGGTCTCTACGTAATACCCATATTTTATAGCAAATTTTTGTATCCAAAGTAGGTTTTTACCAAAACAGGTTTAGCAAATTATAGCTCCCTCATCAGTTACAGTTATATTATCATCATTTAGCCAAAAGACACCCATTGCAACTGTAATAATTTTCAGTCAACTAAAAATAATCGTACACTTTTCTCATATTTGTTTGCAATAATTTCTTCTTCCATTTTTTAAGGGTCCGTATTCAAATGTTCTCCGTGCCGTGAGAGTTCCAATCATATCGAAAGAACATTGCCAGAATGTACCATTCCCATACTTTAGGGGAAGTTTAACAGCCAGGATGTTCTGTGCTGGATTCTCCGAAGGAAAAAAAGATGCTTGCCAGGTGAGTCTTGAAAACACTTTTTTGAAGAAACTGATATTGACACCACTGTAAATAGGACAACTACTTCGCTACTTCGATGATATGTATAGAATTCAATAAAAATAGGACAGAATTGAAAATATTTATTTGGCACAGGCATAAACCAAAAGCGATAAACACAATTTTATTATAGAACAGAATACTATAGAATGCTCCCAAGAGTTTTATTAAAGGAGAAGATCCCCTACCCGGCGCCTCCACCAATTGTCGCACCGATCTCGACTAATCGATCTGTTGGTCGTTTCAAGTATAAGATCTACCGAAATCTACAACGGTAGACTTCGGTAGGAGATATTCTTCTTAAATAAATCTCTTGGGAGGCTATCACGTATTATTTACATTATTTTTCAGGATCCGATATCAGCCCATCGCGCTACAATGGTTATTTTCGAACCGCAAAAACTAGACATTTCTTTGTTCTACTCAATTTTTAAACCTATTCTAGAACTGCCAAAATCCTTAAAAGTATTTTTACAAGCCAGTTCGTTAGCTATAAAAAACCTAACTCATGCGATCTCCTTTCGATATCACAATATATTATTATTGCACTGAGCGTGCCCGTCACAATAAAAGTCTTAAATTCATAAATAACAAACGCGGTAATGTATTAAACTGAGTCCATCAGAAGATTCTTTTAATTGTACAAATATTAGTTTTTTGTTAGACAAAGGTTTATCTTGTTAGAATACCATATCGTTCGAACCTCGGCTAATACATTTGTTTTTAGGCATCTAGTCACGAATTTACTGACTTGTTCCATAAGTCTATGTAACACTTTGGTTGTCCAAAAAATAACCTTTTTTAAAATAAATTTGTTGGATTGACCAAAATACATACAAAGTGTACATTTCTGAATAATAATTTTTAATTACAGGGTGATTCTGGAGGACCAGCAGTAGCATATGACCGTCTTCTTGGAATGGTTTCTTTTGGATACGGCTGTGCCACTCCAGGGTCATACGGCGTCTACAGCAAAATTGCCAAAGTCAGGACCTGGATTGAACAGACTACAGGCATTAAATTTGACTAAAGCATTTTGTAATAAAATATTTTGGAAGGCTGTGGATTTTATTTCCGTTGAAAAATTTGGTTCTGAACTATATATCTATGGGAAATTCAATATTTGATAAATAAAATCTCTAAAATAAAATATTATGCTGTTTTTCACCACAATTTTGTCTGCATAATTCGTTTAAAGAGCAAATTATGCAATAGTTCTTTTGCATAATTTACAGTTCAAATCATGTAAGTTTCGTTCAAATCATTCTACCAAAAATGTATATCAAAATATAAATATCTTTGTTTGACAAGCAATGAAATGTCGTTAAGTGGGATGTTATTATTTAGAACAAAACCTAAATTTTTAGTTTCCATATTATGATGAAAAGGTAGTAAAAATCATCCATCCATCTTCCCTTATAGACTACATTCGAAAGTCTCTCTACAATCAGTAACTATCCAATACTGAATGTATTTATAACTGGTTTCTTCCACACCACATCCATTACTGTTCTACCAAACTGTTTAATGTAGCTTGGTATAGCGCCACAATAATTAGGTCAGCAGTCCACCCTGTTGATGGTCAACTTACGTTCTTATGGTAGTTCTTGGTCTTCACTCCAACATCTTCCTATTTCTTTTACCATCCTGTTTGCGCTTTAAATGGCCTACTTACTTTCACTTATTCTGTTCACTCCTTTCCACTTCTGTTTACCACCAGAACTATGTGTGTGTGTGTGTCTATGTGTATGTATGTGTGTTATGTGTATGTGTGTATGTATTATTATTATTATTATGTCAGTTACCTGCGTTCTTCTTGGGATCTCTGTTTTACTAATATCATAAAAAAAGAAATGTCCAGTATCAGTAAGCGATCAAGTTTCGGTCCTATACAATGTACAATGTTGGAAAGGTCATTATTCAGGTAAAGTTGTCCTTTATGTTGCCTTGTTCTTGTTATTAGTAATTTAGACTAATGTCTATGTAGACTACTATTATTAGACGATTTGCGATGTTGTTTTGGGTATTAAGATCAAATCTCAACCTTGTGACTCGGTGTACCCCAGGGCACTATTGCGAGACCAATGATGAACGTATATCTGCATTTACTTATTTTGATCCTTACTTTAAATACTTCAAATTAACGTCTAATATTTTACTATGTATTTATTTAGGCCGTTTCTCAGTTACAGCTTTAAGTACTTATACGCTATTATCTTTTAAGCACAGTAAAATATAAATAGTTATTATTATTTTTTTATCTGCGCACGTTTTTTATGGAATTACGTCAGTGACAAATATTAAGTGTAGTTTTTACATTGACCAATTATATGAGGAATTTAATTAAAATAAGGAATGCACCTGATTTTATTAGACCTTAATATCGGCTTGTTCTGCACCAGTGTGGCGACCTGTCGACGACAAATGGCACAGAATTTTTTCAACTAACTCTTCTCGTTACAAATTAATTAACTTGTATGTATTTTCTTTTTATCAATATTTTTTTTTATCAATGTGGGGGCTTGTAATTGGCAACAATTTGATAATAATCTGTAAGCCTTCTATATATTTTTTTTATGAATAAATTAAATTACTGCCACAGAAAATGTCGATGTGTACCAATATTTTTTTATCAAATATTATTTTAATTTCGGAATAAACCATATGCTATAATGGTTAAACATTTAATGATATCACACATTATTTCATTTATACCATTTTATAGTTTCTCGCTTCATTATCAATTAATAATTTTAATTAGGATTTTGATGAAACGCTTTATTTTCTTCGTTGTAATGCTTTTCTTATTTCTAGTGTTTTTAACTAACTTTGTCCTTGTGTGTGGGTGAGTATCACGCGTCTTGATAAGGCAGTCGTCATAAATGATTTTTTACAGTTGTATTTGTGATAACGTTATCTTTTGAAGTTAAGTTAAGAATAGTAGATGATCATGGTTCCTTACCTAATATTGAATTATTGAGACAAGTCAAATCCTCGCCTTTTTTAAATTATATAAACTAGTTCTTGACAGCGATCCCACTTGATGGTAACCCGTAAAAAAATCGATAGTCAAGCACACTAGTAGTACTTTTCAGAGCTTATTCACTCTAGCCTTGAAAACATCTAAATTGTAATCGGATGGGACTGCGAAACGCTTAGTCCGGACCGTACCGGTAGAGGTGTTAACAACATAAAGGTGGACACTCACTGTACGTCAGGTTGCCCGATGGTGATGGCGGAACCAAATCATGTAATTCCTGCGCACATTCTCCAAAATGCAATCTGTAAAATACCGAAAGGCTGGCTACCCTACGCCTCTGCTTCAGTCTTTATACGTAGATTGGTGTTAACCAAATCTGGATCACCAATTAGCCTCTTCGAACGTCTTTCTACTGAGTCCAAAACTGCCAGATGGAATTTTGCAGCACAAGCCCTTATGTGGCTGCAGTACTCCACACACGATCGGGCCTGTACTTTGTATAACATTAGAAGCCGTCTCAGTGTGAAACACCGCTGGACCTCGCAAAACCTGGGTGTAATTTATCTATATTATGTATGTATTTACAAATGTATATTGTATGTTTACCAGTTGTCTAATACTCATAACACAAGCTCTGCTTAGCTTGAGACTAGACGGCGTTGTGTGATAGTTGTGTGAATATTATACCTTCAATAAGCTAGATTGATGATGGCGGTGATACGGTCTGCGTAAGAATAGAACTAACACTATACCAGTTAACCAGAATATAGTGAAACATTATCTACTAATTAAATCGTAATTTAAAAAAAAATACCTACATTCATAAAAATACTTTTCCAAAGTTTTTAGGGTCAAGAAGAAAAAAAACTGAACCCTTATAGGATCACTTTGTTGTCCATCTGTCCGTCTGTCGGTCTTTCGAGACCTTTTTACTCGGAAACACGTGAAGGTATCAAACCCATATACTCAGGTCTGCCGTTCCTTGAAGCTGTAAAAAAATCAAACTTCTGAGTTAAAGAAAAAAAAGATGCGTCTGTTTATGTGACAAAAAATGTGTATTTCGACACTCTCTGAGGAATCAAAATTCATGGGGTACTTCCCGTTGACCTAGAATCCTGAAATTTGGCATGAAGCAAGGTGTAAATTTGTAGTTACGTCACTAAAAAAAACTTTTTTTGCGATTCGGAAAAATCTTCGTAAATCAATTCGGGAATTGAACTGTTTTCATAGGTAAGTTTGTACGGAACCCTCAGTGCGCGAGTCCGACTTGCACTTGCCTAGTTTTTTAATCCAGAATTACTTGATTCAGTATAATCGGTGGATATGAAATTAGAATTGCCAATGCTCCATACCAAGTCAACTATGGCGATGCCTGCGGTGGAGCACTCATACATAGGAAATGGGCACTTACTACAGCTCATTGTGGGTAAGTGTTATTTATTTAATACTTTATGCATATCATCATCTTCCTGCCCTTGTCCCGTTTTATTTGGAGTTGCCGCAACACTTTTTTTTCTTCCATTCTGCCCTGTCACTTGTCAAGCTATCACTAACTTCCTTTTATTTCATGTCACTCTTCACACAATCCATCCATCTTTTTTTGGCCTCTCCTCTCCCTCTCTATCCATTCACATGTACACTCATAACTCTTTTAGTAACATGCGCTTCATCCCTCCTCTTTACATGACCATACCAAGACAAACGATTCCCCTTCAACTTTTCAGTCACTGGCACCACTTTCAAACTTCCTCTAATATACTCATTTCTCACTTTATCCATTCTCGTCACACCACACATCCATACAAACATTCTTGTCTCCGCTACAAGTAGTCTTTTTTCATCACTCTTTTTCACAGCCCAACATTCTGATCCATACAGAATGACAGGTCTTATCACGGATTTGTAGATTTTACCCTTCAACTTCACCTGTGGGTTACAAGTTGTCCAGTGACCTGTCACCATTTCATCCATCCTGAATTGATCCGATGTTTTACGTCTCGTTCTACCTCGCCATCTCCTTGGATAAGCGACTCGAGGTACCGAAAGTAGGAGCAGATCGGTATGGGCGTTCCAGCAAGAGTTATGGGCACAGGACTGGAGTGACCGCCGAGAGAGAGACTTAATACTTTATGCACATAAAGGTACAAAGGTAGACTTAATGCCTTAGACATTTTCTACCAGTCAACTTTTGAGTGATGCAGAGTATTTGGGTTAGAGTAGAGTTAGAGCCGGAGAATCAAGGTTACAGACATAGCACTAAGAATTGCCTAACTTAAGTGGCAGTGGGCAAGGCACATTGCTCGCAGAACAGATGGTCGATGGGGACGAAAGGTTTTGGAATGGCGACCACGTATCAGAAGACGCAGCATTTGAAGGCCTCCCACAAGGTGTAACGATGACCTGGTGAGGTCGCGGGAAATCAGAAATCAGAAACGTTTATTTCAAATAGACCAATTACAGGCACTTTTGAATTGTCAAAATGTCGGTCAGTCAAAAAAAAAAATACAAGTGAAGCTAAATAGCACGTTCCAAAGCGTAGATCTCTATGGAGAAGAACGTGCAAGAAACTCCATGGACACTCTTTTAAATCATATTATGAGTTACATAAATCTTGGTTACATGTTTCTTGTCGCTTCTAATATTATGTGAGCACAATGTAGATAAGTAATAATAATTGAAATAAAAAATAAACTAATTAAAAAAAAAACCTTCAAAATCATCGGGAGTCCGATGATGAGGATGAGGCAAGCTGATCAAAAAGTGGTTCGTATTAACAAACCCCTGGATGATGGTGGCTGATTTTCTCAAGAACAAACGAAATCGGTTCCACTCTTCCAACCTCATTAACACGTACAGTGCAGAACAGTATATCTTCCTTGCTCTTGCTTGCAGTGCAGTTTAGAAAAAAAATTGTCTTCTCTGCCATGCGTAATTTAAATTCGGTTAAGTTTCGAAAAGAGATAAATGTATAGATATATATCCGCTCCGTATTAGAGTAGATAGGGCAATATGGCATCTTATCCAAGATGCCCAAGCCACTTTGAACTCGTACCGCTTCTTAAACATTACGAAGTCTGATAAGCCCCTTGCCACTTTGGTTGTATGGATGGTGTGTGTGTGGTGTAGGTACTCACTGGGTAGGTGGATGAACAAATAAAAGTCCTTGTTGAGTCTCCAGGTATATTCCTCTCACACAACACTACAACACTGTAGATTAGAAGGCGCAAGTAAGCTAAGCACAAGCACTTATAATGTAACAGCTAGAATATAGTCCTTTCAAGTAAGCTAGGAGTTAGCGCGGGTATGTGTCGACAACTTTTTATCAGCGCGAGTGCACGTATGTCTTTCTAGCAGCGTAGGTCGTGACTAGTGAGAAACAAATATATTAACAATGTGGCGGTAGAAGGAAAACCGTCGCCGGCGCGTCATCGACAGTGCGTGTGTCCAATGCGTCACGTCATTCCATACGTAGTGTTAAGTGTTAGTGTATGTGTGTTGATTTCTTGGAAATATATATATAAATAAATATGTATCTGTAAATATAATATATAAATAGATAGATGTAGGTGAACTATATATTTATTGTTTACGTGTAGTGTGTAAACTCTGTAAATATATGTGAGTCACCCACATCACTCCCCTCCAGAGACCAGGCTAGGGTCGATAGTAGTCAGGAAATTTGACTTTTCTTCCTGAACGAGTTGTCTTGACTACTGGTGGAAGAGTTTGTTCGGACATTATATCGCTAGGGGTGGTGTTGGTGTCGGACAGTATGTAGGCTGGTTTTAATCGGTCTAACGATACTGTGACTGTTTTACCCTTTATTTTGATTTTGAAAACTTTGGCACCTCTCTCGATCACCTCATAGGGACCAGTGTATGCCGGTTGAAGGGCACCTCTTAACGCGTCGTCCCGAAGAAATACGTGGGAACTGGATGACAAGTCTTTGTGAATAAAGACCTTGTCTTTTGAGTGGTGCGTCGTTGGGACTGGCTGTAGTTGGCTGGCAAACGCTCTGATACGGGCTGTAAAATCCGTCATGTCAGTCGTGCATTTGTCAACGTTATGGCCAAAGAATTTACCCGGCAGTCTCAAAGGTTCGCCATATACTAGCTCGGCGGAAGACGAGTTCAGGTCTTCCTTGATGGAACTTCTTATGCCGAGCAGTACTAGTGGCAAAGATTCTGTCCAGCTGATATCAGCGTGGCACTTGATAGCCGCTTTGAGCTGTCGGTGAAATCGCTCCAGCAAGCCGTTGCACTGAGGGTGGTATGCTGTAGTCTTACGGTGCCTGAAACCAATTGCTTTGCCGAGATATTGAAACAGGTTGGACTCAAACTGCCTACCGCGGTCAGTGACAATATCGGTAGGGCAACCGAATCGTGCTACCCATCCCAGCAAAAACGCTTTGGCCACAGTTTCCGCCGTAATATCGGTAATTGGGACTACTTCAGCCCATCGCGTAAAGCGATCGACGAGTGTCAGGCAATACCGATATCCGTTGGAAGGGGGCATTGGTCCGATCAGGTCTAGGTGGACATATTTGAAACGCGCCGAAGGTAAATCGAGAGTACCCACAGGGGTGGTGACGTGGCGATTCACCTTCGAACGCTGGCAAGCCAAACATGCCTTAGACCAGTCGCGACAGTCTTTCCGCATCTGTGGCCATACGTAGCGTTGTGCTACGAGCTTTGCACTTGCGTTAGCGCCAGGGTGGCTCAGCGAGTGCAATGAGTCGAAGATTTGTTTGCGCAATGGTTTGGGAATGAGGGGTCTAGGAGTCGGTGTGCTGACATCGCAGTACAATTCAGTACGACTTCCTGGCACCATCATTCTTTTAATGCGCAGTGAAGACTCTGCTGTCAAGAACTGTGCAAGTTCCGGGTCGGAGTCTTGAGCCTTGGCTAGAGTATCTAGATCCACTGGGCTTTGCAGTTCATCAACGCGAGAAAGTGTGTCAGCCACGACGTTGTCTTTTCCAGCGATGTGCTGGATATCGGTTGAGAACTGTGAAATGTAATCAAGGTATCTAAACTGACGTGGCGGACAGTTATTCTTTCGTTGATGAAAGGCATAACACAGTGGCTTATGGTCAGTGTAGATACTAAAAGTAGTAGCGGCTAACCAATGCTGGAAGTATTTAATACTCTCGTAGATAGCAAGGAGCTCTCTATCGTACGGCGAATATTTTTGCTGCGATGGGCTCAACTTGCGTGAGAAAAACGCTAAAGGCTGCCAGTTACCATCTTTAAACTGCTGCAAGACTCCGCCGATTGCCAAATCAGACGCATCCGTGACTAATCCCAATTTAGCCTGTGAGTCAGGATGTGCCAGTAGCGCTGCGTCACACAGGCTGTTCTTGCACTCTTCGAAGGCCCTTAACGAGCTTCCACTTATGTCGACTGGCTGTGAGGCTTTGATGTTGTCGGTCAGTAAGGCATGCAGAGGCATTTGGATCTGGGCAGCCCGAGGTATGAACCTCCGGTAAAAGTTCACCATGCCCAGAAACCTTCTCAGCTGCCTGGCAGTTTTGGGAACTGGAAAGTCCCTGATTGCCTGTACCTTGCTTTCCAAAGGCTTAGTTCCGTGTTGCGAGATGTGGTAGCCTAGAAATGTTACCTCTGGTACTCCGAAGACGCATTTGGCGGTATTAACGAGCATGCCATAGTTCTTCATCCTGGTGAAGAGTTGGCGAAGGTGCTGCTCGTGCTCTGCCTCGCTCCTCGAAAATACCAGAAAATCGTCAAGGTATGGATAATAGAAGTCTAGGCCACGAGTCATCTCATCAACAAACCTTTGAAAAGTTTGACCTGCGTTCCTCAGACCAAACGTCATAAATGGAAACTCGAAAAGTCCGAAGGGTGTAGTGATGGCGGTCTTCGGTATATCTTCCTCACAGACTGGTATTTGGTTGTATGCTTTCACCAAATCAATGGTGGAGAAGATCGTACAACCAGATAGACTATGGGAGAAGTCATGTATGTGCCTGATTAGGTACTTATCTGGAATTGTCCTTGCGTTGAGCAGTCTGTAGTCTCCGCAGGGACGCCAGCCGTTGTCTTTCTTCGGGGCGAGGTGAAGAGGTGACGACCAGGGGCTCTCCGAGGGTCGAGCTGTTCCGTTTGCCAACATTGCCTCGAACTCAGCCTTGGCGATCTTCATTTTGTCCGGGGCTAGTCGACGTGGGGAACAAGATACTGGGGGGCCTGATGTGGTGCGAATGTGGTGTGTCGTGTTGTGTTTTGGTGTGAATGGCACGCCTGCGGGTCGAGTAATTTCCTGAAACTCAGAAAGAATGTTACTATATTTGCTCTCACCAGTCACAACCTTTACACTCGATATTAAGCTATCAGTACAAGCTATTGATGCTACTGATGTTAATTTTGTTGTACCGTCTATTAAACGTTTGTTGCGGATGTCAACAATGAGATTGTAATAGGACAAAAAATCTACACCTATGATAGCTTTAGTGACATCCGCTACAATAAAACGCCAAGGAAAATCTCTACGAAGGCCTAAATTAAGTACAACCTGAAGGTAGCCGTAGGTTGCAATGGATGTACCGTTGGCTGCACATAGCTGGTACTCGGTCTTCGTACGACGACACTGAGGGAGCGCAGTTCGAGGGTAGACGCACAAGTCGCTTCCGGTGTCCACGAGGAATTGGACTTTCGAGCTGCGATCCGTCACGAACAGGCGACCGCTTGTTGTAGGGCAATCTTCAGCCGCCATTACCGACTGCCCCGCTCGTTTCCCGCCGTGTAGTCACATGGGCGGACGCACTTCTTCGCCTGGCTGCCGAACTTGTGGTGGTACCAGCAGTTTGGGAACTTCCTGTAGTTCGACTGCGATCGCCGGGATGGTGTACGACTACGATGGCCTGACGTTTGACGTGTACGAGGACGGGAGCGACCGTGGCTTTCGGTAGATAGGGCTTCTACCTTTCTCGTCAGCTCCATTATGAGGCTCATCATATCCTTCGTGGAGTCTGGCCGTGATGACGATGCTGCCGCGACTTGAGGAGATGCTGGAGCGATGTCGTGCACTCTATCGGCGAGGTCAGCGAGCTCTGTGAGAGATAAGCTCATCTGGGAGGCCACGATGGTCTGCAGGTTGCTGGGCAAGCGGCTGGTCCATATTGTGCGTATGAAGTCTTCAGGTATCGTGGGCCCCGCCAAGTTCTGCAGATGTCTCAGAAACTGCGATGGTTTCCTGTCACCGAGTTCTTCCGACTGTAGAAGTTGCTTGGCTTTTTTCTCCTTGGAGACCGACAGGCGTTTGATGAGCTCAGTCTTGAGCTTTTCATATTTGTCCGTTTGGGGGGGTGACGTAATAATATCTTCGACCTCCTCTGAGTATTGTCGATCGAGTTGTGCCAGGACGTAATAGAATTTGGTGGCGTCATCCGTTATTCTGGCCAATTTGAATTGTCCTTCCACTTGGCAGAACCAGATGTTGGGTTTTTCTGGCCAGAAGGGTGGTATACGGACGCCAACTCTAAATAACTCCATTGTAGGGTTGTCCGTGTCAGTGGAAACGCGCGCGCACTTACTTGGCCGACGGGTGGCTCGTTGGCTGCGCTGTGATCTTTCGGTATCACTACCGTCGCTGCTCATCTTAGCTCTTCCTTATGCGTTCAGACGGGGTCACCAATTTGGTTGTATGGATGGTGTGTGTGTGGTGTAGGTACTCACTGGGTAGGTGGATGAACAAATAAAAGTCCTTGTTGAGTCTCCAGGTATATTCCTCACACACAACACTACAACACTGTAGATTAGAAGGCGCAAGTAAGCTAAGCACAAGCACTTATAATGTAACAGCTAGAATATAGTCCTTTCAAGTAAGCTAGGAGTTAGCGCGGGTATGTGTCGACAACTTTTTATCAGCGCGAGTGCACGTATGTCTTTCTAGCAGCGTAGGTCGTGACTAGTGAGAAACAAATATATTAACAATGTGGCGGTAGAAGGAAAACCGTCGCCGGCGCGTCATCGACAGTGCGTGTGTCCAATGCGTCACGTCATTCCATACGTAGTGTTAAGTGTTAGTGTATATGTGTGTTGATTTCTTGGAAATATATATATAAATAAATATGTATCTGTAAATATAATATATAAATAGATAGATGTATGTGAACTATATATTTATTGTTTACGTGTAGTGTGTAAACTCTGTAAATATATGTGAGTCACCCACACCACCATAATGATAGTTTCCAAACGCCCCGTACCGGAATAGAAATAATACAAAAATGAGTGCTGCTGTCAACGTGAATGTCTCTATTGCATACTAACTAAGATAACTTATGATCTAATTCTAGATACTTGTATAATTATGGTTTCATTAAAACTTTCAGCACAAACTACACCTACATCCGTATTGGCAGTTCCTACCGTCTCAAGGGTCCTCAGGTCGCCATCGTTGACCACATCATTCATCCGAAGTACCAGCTGAAGCATGGTTTCGACTATGATGTCCAACTCTTGGCGTTGAACCGGGCCCTCCATCTCAGTAAGCTGGTCCAAACGATTGAGTTAAGCGGAGTTGCCGGTCAGCAAATTTATGTTTCTGGTTGGGGATACAAGAAAGAACAGGTGTGTTAAAACTAAATAAATATCAGCAGAGATTGGTTAGTGGATGAGTGACCTATCTTAACAAGCTGAAAAATCCCCCGTGCGTGAAAGCGCGCTTAGCTGTTGGTCCAGTGTGTCATTTGCAGATCTTAGACAGTTGTAGAGGTTAATCAGAAGCCAGTCTAGCCAATGGCTATCATATTACCCAATTACGGGTTTGTGAAGTTTGGACAGGCAGTTAGCTCTATGTATGATGCTAATTCATAGCTGTATCAGGGCATTAAGTCTGCTATTACAATAGTATCAGAATGGTCTATAATTGATTTCATAATTGTTGATTTTGATAAGTTTGGTAATCTACGAGTACTAATATAATGGCGTCATTATGACTTTCCAATGGTCAACACTGACACTCCATTGAAAGAAATGGCTTAGAATGGTAATCTCAAACATAATGACAAATGAATATCTGACGTATGCGGTAATCTGCTAAAATTTTGATAGTTCTTTTGATCAGTGACCTACCAATAGAACGTCATTGTGCAATCATTGCTTTTAGTAAGCTCGATATTGTCATTCAACCACAAGACCATTGGCCGATCAATGACCGATCATTATGAATTAGAAGATTATGAACTTTTAGCAAAATGACAATGGGGTTGTGTTGTAATCACGAATTTATAAAAATAGCAGACTTGGGCCCCTAGTCATAGTTGATAAAAAACTTAAATACAGGCCTCAGGGGTCGAGGGCTTCAATGACTTAATTTCTACCACACATATATTATAAAGGCGATAGTTAGTATTTATAAATGTGTGTATGTGTTTGTTACTCCCTCACGTTAAAATGGTTGAACGGATTTGCCACACGTTTGGACTTTGATCTGGAATATGACTTAGAGTACCTAATTTTATCTCGTGAGTGTGTTTCTTTGGAATAATTGCTATCTGTTATGATGCAGGCAAAGCTAGTAATATAATATTAGTTAAATAATCTAGAATTGAATCCATATCATGATTTTTCAGGGTGACTACCTTGATTCTCTCCATCAAGTTCAGATCAACATCGTTCCTATGCAAGAGTGCCAAAAAGTTAACAACTCCTGGTACAATCACACGCTGACTCCAAGGATGTTTTGTGCGGGAGGCTGGGGACATGATGCTTGTCAGGTGGGTTCTTAGTCTTGAGAAGAACCTTCCCGAGTTGTCTTTCGTCAACTTGAGCATGGTTTAAAGACTTGTTGTTTCATCCAACGCAATCTTTGATGACGAGTCAACGCGAAAAAAAGAGAAATAACGGCTGAACGCTCTGTTTGCATTTGAATACTTCACAGAAATTTTTTGTTTGTAAATATTAGTTTGAGGAAATAGGTGTTTGTAAGGTTCTTATAGCCATATTTTTTTTACTTTTTAATTTATGAGTACATTATAAAGGGCCAAAGCTCCCGCAAAACAGCAGATCTTCAGAGCTACGGATTACTTTAAATGGCTTTATGTTTTGATTTCAATAGAAGCCTAGATAATTAAATCCATAAGATATCTGTTTCCAAAATATGTAGAGAAAAATATGTGATAACGTCATAATCACGGGAAATGTACCTTGGGTAAATGAAACATAGTGCCAGTATGGGGTTCCTTCATGGCATATCTTTTTAATAGGAAAGGAGGTGAATATGAAACCATCTGCATCTTCTAAGACATAAACGAGTTTAACGACAGAGCTATCCAGGTGACTACATATTGATCGAATAAATTAATTTGAATTAAGTCGACACGAAAGAAGAAGAAACATTAAAGATTTTGTATGGTCTAAAAACACAAAGTCTTGCTAAATGCCTAAATATTGACTGCGCGCTTGACGCCTAGCGTTAGGCGACCCGCAAAGATGCAAAACGCGTAGTGCGGACGATTAAAACATTTTGCGATTCGATTTTGTAATTACGTATCCTTCTATATATACCACAGATTTGATAATTCTTTTGTAAATATATATAAAAAATAAATTTACATTTGATTAAAATAATTTAGATATTATAATACTATCTTTTGTCCACGACATTTTTTGCGTGAATGTTAGATAAAGTGGACGCGAAGTCAAAGTCGAATAATATAAACGTAGATTATATTCTTTAATGGGGTTCAAGCTTACTCGATAGCAAATTTCATCATAATCGGTTTGGTAGTTTAACCATGAAAGCGTAACAGACAGAGTTACTTTCAAATTTATAATATAAAAGTCAGTGTGCATGCGTCTGAAGTGATTCGCTCAAACCAATTTTAGCTTGACAGCCTTATTCCTACGTCTATGAGCCCTTTAAAGCATGGTGTTCCTCATTCTGTCAGCTCTTTTAAAACCCAGAATGCTTGGCTCTTTGCTTGTTGACAGACCCCCAGACGAAACTTTTGCGACTCGGTAAGCGACCATGTCTGAGCACCGCAGTTTAGAATGGGTAGGATATACAATAATAGACATATCGACGAGTTTTCGCTTAAGGGAGATCAAGATCTCCCTTCATTAGCGTTTTCATGAACCATCTCCCGTAGTCAAGTTACAACCGTTTCGTTTCGATTCTCTTTTCTTTGATCGCGTCGAGTCAGCCACGCCTCCTATTCCTTTGTTCTGAACACGGACTGAGCGTTGAGATGACATCAGAATAAAGGAATCGGAGGCGTGGCCTACTCGAGGCGATCAACGAAAAGAGAATCGAAACGAAACGGTTGTAATTTGGCTAGGGGGATAGTAGCTTTTCCAGGTGTCGTTGGACGGGGCACATCCGCCGCATGCACGCTGACTGCTGAGCAAGAGTCTCATCAACATGAGTCATCAAGAGTCTGTGGATAGACTTCCGACGCCGCCAAGGTCGACCTGGGAAGAGGTGGTGAGATGACTTAGTCGCTTACCGCTAGGGTCAGCTTGAGATGGCTCGAGAAAATAATACCTGGAATAAGTTGGGCAGGCCTTAGCCCGGCATTGGCAGAGTATAGGCTAGATAAAAAGTATTAACCCCTCGTGCGTATTGTTGTTATTATAGGCGCGTTTTTAGGTAAAATCACCAAAAAAGAAGAAAAAAAAAATTTTTCATGTCGTATTTTCATCGCTCTCTGTACCAACGCATGAGTTCGTGACTTCTCAGACCTTAGTAAAGAACTCGCAAAGTTCTTGCTGTTTTCTCCAGTATCAGAGTAGGGACTTTTCTAGGAAAAACGAAGATATAGAAACCATAATTTTCGGCCGAATAAATTTCGTACAGCCGTGTGTACAAAACGACAATTATGCGTTTTTCAAGGTCACTCAAATTGTACAGACGTTTGTACAATCGGCGTTCGAGGGGAGTATGGATTATCTAATATTGATTTAAAACTATGAAATCTCTTTCCAGGGTGACAGTGGAGGGGGAGCAGTATCATTCGGCAAGCTCGTCGGCCTTTCGTCGTTCGGCTTTGGGTGCGGTCGGCGAATGCCCGGAGTCTACACGAATATTTCCGATAGCGCTATTAGAGAATGGATATATAAATATACTGGTGTTTAGAGAGTTTCGGTTTTATTTACCTACTTAACAAACACTTTAGCCGTCCGGTAATTGTCCGGACAGAGCTCGAGTCCTCGACGGTGGGTAGTATACTCCCGCGTGGCTCAAAGAGATGTCGTCAAACCATAGGGTGCAGGGTTGAAGCCTACTGGGCCCATAGGTTGTGTGAAAGAGAGCCCAGGAGCACTAGAATGAAGGCACAGAAGGAACAAGAGTGGGTTTTAGTTAGTGAAAATCTGAAACACGCTCCCGATTCGCTCAAGAGTGGGAGAAGTCTTTGGATGATTTCCCACCTAAAATCACAAACACTTGATTTTTCTTGTTATTCACTATGTGATCACAAGTCGAGGTTAAGTAACACTTGGCGGGGCCAGTCTGTGGATGGATGACAATCTTGAAATACTGAGATTGCTCCGTGCCTCGAACAGCACTTTAACCCGTTGGTACCGGCATCATTTGTTGACTGGCTTGATGGTCTAGTGTTTAGTGGCCTTGACTGCCATGCCGGAGGTTGTAGGTTCGATTCCCACTAAAAAAAGTAATTTATCTATATTTTGTATGTTTAGAAAAATAAAAGTTTGTTTATAAGTTGCCTAGTACTAGTAGCACAAGCTCTGCTTTACAATATTTTTTTTCATTTTTGTTAACGCGTAAATCGCGATTAACAAAAATGAATAAAAATATTGTTATGACCTACGACAAAATGTTTACTAAATCAACCACCAAATATTTTCAAGAGGCGACCGATCGCGTGAGGCTACGGTCCTCATGCCACCGCCGGGATTTCGATCCTGATTTCCGGCCACCGTAGGTGCGGGCTTGCGGACGGAGAGCAATGGGTGGCTCGTCGACCGACCATCCGGTAACCGTCCGGACCAAGTCCAAGTCATCAACGACGCGTACTGTTCCAACGTGCCTAATGGAGATGTCAGCAACTGTAGGGGCCCTGCAGGATCGAAGCCTACCTGGGCCAAGGGTCTGATTCTGAAAGGAAGACTCGGCTCTGGTACGAAAGGCAACAAAGGAACGGAAGGATTGGGTTTTTAGTCAGTAAAAATCTGACACTATTTCGCGCTCCGCCCAAGAGCAGGATTTGTCATTAGACGATCTTCCCACCTAAAAAAAAAGTAACAAAACTAGCCACTTCATTTTTAACCCTATAACTGCGTGGCAAAAACCAAAGTCCAAAAGCCAAGTCTAACAACCCTACCCCACTTCGTAATCAGAATCTCTAATCATTCAATTTCATAATCGAAAACCCTATTGTTATCATGGCCGCTTTAAATCGCTTTAAAGCTCAGCTTTGAGCGATAGCTGACGGTGTCGTTGCAATGTGTTGAGTTGTACATATTTGATATGCCACGCAGCGGTGCAGCGGCTGAAGGGTACACTTGTACTATCCTATGTTTGTGAGAGAATGCCTGTAGCGTTTTAGGGTTGATAGAGAGAATTTGGTGTTATTTAAGTCGCATTATTGAGGAAATTGTAGATAAAATTATAAAGCGTCTTAATATGTTACCATAACAGATACTGATGAAACAATTTACTAAGTTTTATCAAAACAAACGAATGGTCAAACAAATTTGTCAAAAAAATATCGTCAAATTTGAAGACTGAATTAACTAGTTACAGTTACTTAGTTTTTTTTTTTAATTTACTATATCGACTTCTTGACTTTTGGCTCACCGGAACTTTTGACGTTGCCACTAATATAAATCTTGTTAGGAGTACGTAGGTATTAATTACTAAATATACATAATCTCATCAACTTTAAACTGCAATATCTTTATTTTTTTTTTCTTTTTTTTTTCTATTTGGGCAGAATAAATATGTTTTCTTTTTCTTTCTTTTTCTTTTATCTTTAATTTTCTATTAGTAATAGTAATGTCTAAGACAAAATTGTTTAAATTGTAATCTACATAATTTTGTATATTATTCATTAAGACGCTAAGAAAATATGCCAACATAATTTTATTTGGGAGTTTGCCGTTGCTCTTTGCAGCAATGATTCGTTCGATGTCTCCTACGCAACAGGTCGTAAGGCAAAAAGTGCATTTTTGTAATTTTTAATGATATAAGTAATTTGACGCTAGAAAATCTGACCATCAGTCTATCCAAGGAGTATCATGTTACTTCGTTACCAGCTTCATCGTCATCATCATTTCAGCCGAAAGACGTCCACTGTTGGACATAAGCCTCCCCCAAGCGTCGCCACAACGACCGATCCTGTGCTTCTCGCATCCACCGCACTCCCGCGACTCTCGCCAGGTCGTCGGTCCACCTTGTGGGAGGCCTTCCAACGCTGCGTTTTCCGGTGCGTGATCGCCACTCTAGAACCTTTCGAACCCATCGAGCATCCATTCTACGAGTAATATGCCCTGCCCACTGTTACTTTAGTTTGACGTTTCTTCGGGGCTATGTCGGCGACCTTCCTTCTCCTGCGGATATCTTCATTTTTTTTGCGATCACACAAGGAAACTCCGAGCATAGCCCTTTCCGTTACCAACTTATGGGGATCTAATAGGAAGTAGCTTTATGAAAAACTTAGATAGCATCTGGTAAGACTAGAAACCGACTCCAAGCTAGTACATTGAGCACAGTATTATTTTTACCCAGAAATATGTAATTTTCAGTTCCTTAGTAATCAGGGCGTTTAACATTCCTCATAGTTTTGAATTTGGTCATCGTTGACGCCGTAATAATAATAATATAATATATTCCACAACTGTCACACAACGCCGTCTTGTCTCAAGCTAAGTAGAGCTTGTGTTATGAGTATTATACAACTGATAAACATACTTATATATTTCTAAATACATACATATTATAGATAAATTACACCCAGACACAAAACAAATGGTCGTGCTCATCACACAAACATTTGCCCTGGGTGGGAATCGGGCATAATGAATTGTTCTTGGTAACCAGTCCACTTAAGTCTTCTATAACCATAACCAATATGTATCTAGCTCACCGTCCGAACGTCCGGTAACCGTCCGAACCGAGCCCAAGTCGTCGACGGCGCGTAGTGTTCCACGCGCGCCTCAAGGAGATGTCAGCAACCGAGATCCCCGGGGCCCTGGAAAATGGCAAAGAAGGAAAAGGTGTGAGTTTCTAGTCAGTAAAAGTCTGACACTGTCTCCCGCTCCGTCCAAGAGCGGGGGATGTCATTAGATGATTTTCCCACCCAAAAAAAGCAATATACCTATTGGTTTTTATATGACGCTATATAATATAATAGTTTCCCACCAACCGGGGATAATCTTTAGTTGATACCATGTTCCATAAAAAGTATCTAAGGGGACTCTACAAGTTAGCTATGGCCCCTTGTATGCTTTCCGAAGGTCCATGACTACAGAGTTCTAAGATATACAAACACAACAATAATAACATCACTTTAATTCAGGTAAAAAACACCGATTGCCATTTCCGTATAAAATAAACATCAGAATAAAACATTTATTCATCATCATCATCATTATTTCAGCCAAAGGACGTTCACTGTTGGACATAGGCCTCCCCCAATTGTCACCACAACAAACGGTCATGTACTTCTCGCATCCACCGCATTCCCGCAATTCTCACCAGGTTATTGGGCCACCTTGTAGGAGGGCTTCCAACGCTGCGTTTTCCAGAATCACCAAACTAAAGTGGCAGTGAGCATTAGCAGGGCACATTGCTCGTAGAACGGATGGTTGATGATTCTGAAAGGTTCTATAATTAAACTAAAATCAAATCAAATGAAATAATTGCATTAAATCAATACACAAAAACAACTCTTCTAAAGCTTTTTCTATTATAGAGGTTTTTCTAAATTAAATAGGAACTAGTATTCTAGATTTGGGCACAGGTCAATGACTCGTTCCCTATCGCATGAGACTTAACATAGCTAGCGATATGTGCGCGCGCTTTAGAGTCCTGTCTGCCCCTTCGCGGAATGCTGGTGTAACATTTTACTATACGTAACTATGAAGATAGATTATGGTAGTAGAAAAAGGGTTGGTCTGTGAAAGAGAAAGTAATATATTTAAAAACCTGGGCAAGTGCGAGTCGGACTCGAGCACTGAGGGTTCCGTACAAACTTACCTATGAAAACAGTTCCATTCCCGAATTGAGTTACGAATTTTTTTTCCGAATCGCTAAAAAGGTTTTTTTTTGTGACCTAACAACAAATTAACAGGTTTCAGATTTTTTCTTATACTTGTGCTATGAGAGCTTGCTTCATGCCAAATATCAGGATTCTAGGCCAACGGGAAGTGTACCCTATGAATTTTGATTCCTCAGAGAGTGTCGAAATACAGGTTTTTTGCGACATAAACGGCCGTATCTTTTTTTTTCGTTAATTCAAAAGTTTGATTTTTTCACAGCTTCAAGGGACCGCAGACCCTAGTATATGGTTTTTATTTCAACTCGATACCTTTACGCGTTCTAGAGATAAAGTGTTACAACAACAAAGTGATCCTATAAGGGTTTCGTTTTTTCTTTTTGGCGTACGGAACCTTAAAAACCATACTATATGTCAGCTAGGGCTGCGGTATTGTTCGAAATAGTCACCACGGTCATAGAACACACAGAGCAATTAAAAGAACTCGATACTCCCTCTCGCTGCAGTCGGAGTGGGAGGAGTTGCTTGATGAGTAGCTCGCCGTCCGCGCCTACGGTGGCTGGTAACGTCCTGAGGTGAAACATATACTGTCTGAATATCATTTCAGCCGATAGACGTCCATAGTTGGACAAAGCCTTCCCCAAAGTGTCGCTCTAACGACTGGTTCAGTACTTCTCGTATCCATCGGGTTTCCGCGACCCTCACCAGGTCTTTGGTCCACCTTCTTTAATTATTTATTGTACACGATAACAACTTATAAAATAAGTGGATAACAACTTTCATGTACATAGGCAAGCTTAACTCAAAGTTGAGTTTTCTTTCAACAAACCATTCAGTGACGGAGAGAGAGCCTTCCAACACTGCGTCTTCCGGTACGCGGTCGCCACTTCAGAACCCTTCGGCCCCATCGGTCATCTTTTCTGCGAGCAATGTGCCCTACTACTATCTGATAAGGAAGACTGATAAAACAGTGAGTGATAATGCGCATAATGAGTGAAAATAAGGAATTCTAATTATATTTGATTTGCTTTTTATTTCGGGAGTATGTTCCCTTGGGACAATTTTCTACTTTTACGTGAGTCAAGCCACTGGCAGCAGCAGAGCGACAGCTACTTTTCCCTTTTAATAATTTCTACAAATATTACGAGCAGTTCAAGTTAAAAATACTTCAGTGAACTCATTAATACCTTCTGTCTACCTTCTAAAAAGCACTTACTACTGAAATTTAAGCTTAAAATACAAAAATTAAGCACATTTCCACGCTCCATCAATTTTCCTACACTTGAAAATCCCCAAAAAATTATCGTCAACGCCTGTCGCAACTCCGACTTACCAGATTTAAAGAGTTAAAATAAAAACGATGCATTCAGACATGATAACGAATTCATTCCGGACATCGACGGAAAAATATTACGATTTCAATATCAGTAAAACAAATGCCAGACAGAAAAGTTAAAACTGCATGAAAAACAGTGCACCATGAAATTCGTTGCGAAAAATTTGTCGAAAAACATTTTCCATTTTCCGATTTTTCGATTCTCCCTCTTCCCCCATCTTTATATATAACATGACTCACACATGGAAGCCTTAATGTAATTAAGTGTTCAATTTTGTATAAATACTTTAGAGTGTGCGTTTTCATGTGCAAGTATGTGTAATGGTACAGTCGCGTACAACTGCGTTCGTGTGGGTTTATTTTATCCAACACTGTTACGTGTATATTGACGTGGGGTGAAGTGGGTAGTGCACTCCCCACTGGGGGGTGATGACGATGACTGCGAGTCTGCGCAGTTGCGGGAAAGGGATGGAGGGACAAAAATATATGCCTATAGTCTAGGCATGATTAATACTAGTGATTTAACCAGGAATCGCCTGTTATTATGGGCTGTTGATGAATGATTGCTCTTAGTGTTTACTGATGATTCGATGTAATGTCGATGACCGTTTTGTATTAACTGTAATTTTTTATTTTGTAAAAAAAAATATTGATACTTTTTTTTTAAATAAATGCTGTATTATGTATAACAATCATCTTTTTAATTAATTGTATTTTGATTAATGTACATATAAAACACGTGTATGTGTGTTTACATGTTAGGAGTATTTCATAGTGTGGAGAAATGATGAGCAAAAAAAAATTATAGAACCATTGGAATTACGACAAAATTTATGTGATAATTCACATGAATTGCGTATTCTATATGTCGCGGCCAGATCATAAAAATTTAACACTTCATGATATGGCCAACTAAAACTGGCCAGATCGTTAAACGTTAACATTTGATGAACGAGGATTGACATATCATCAAAGTTTAACGTTTAAAACGATCTGGCCGGTTTAACTTGGTCATATCATGAAGCGATCAATTTCTATGATTTGGTCACGACATATGTAAAATGATCAAGTTTACCTATCAAAGATCAAATTACCTTTTATGTGTAATCTACCCACGACAAAAAACTGTCATAATAGTACAGCATAAGCAGCATTATAATGTTCCCACTGCTGGGACTCAGGCCTCCTCTCTAAGAAAAGGAATGGGCCGTAATCCTCTTCGCGGGCCCAGTGCGGGTTAGTGGATTTCACGTGTCTTCGAATTTTTGATTCTAGGACACGCCGCACGCGATGTTTTTCTTCACCGGTTGATGATGATGATGAATTAAATTACACAAAGTAATTCGCCTGGCCGGGTTTGAACCCGGAAATTACCACTCGTAAGTCGGAGCCGTTACCACTCGCCCACCACTGCTCGACAAAAAACAAGTGACCCAAAAATTAATAAAAAGTCAATAAACTGTTTTTCTCCTTAACTAATGCGAAACAAAATCATAACATAAGAACTAAGTGATTTCTAAAACCCATACATTTCTACTGGGTACCCTTTAGAACCAGCGCGTAATGATACGCGTCATGGTTATAATTTAAACTACCCTAACGTTAATTCTACCCCAAGGCGTTTGGACAGTCAAAATTCTATCAATATCAGTTCAATGGTTTTAGAGATTAGTTTCCGCAGACAGACATTTTGATAATCAAGTCTATCTATTAATATCATCATCGATGGGTTGGCAGAGACAGCGGTTGAGTCGCGAAAATTGTGATTGTAATCACAAAAAAAAATATTATGCAGATCTTCAGTATCCTGTGTGCTATGTTCGAATTTTCCTACCATTTTTTTATTTACCACCCGGAGAACACAGCCATGCGCGGAGCACCGTCATGTCTTCGCGGGGGCGATCGGCGGCAACAACATCTCGCGTAGGGCCCTGGTACATGCCATTATCCGGAGCGAGGATGAATGGCAGGTGATCACCTCCTTCTGTGAAGAACTACCGGGATCCCGACTTCGATTTACAGCCACCGTCGGCTTGCGGACGAAGAGCAATGGGTAGCTCACTGTCCGGTAATTATAATCATCAGGACCAAACCAGAGTCACCAACGGACGGCGCATAGTGTTCCACGCGTGCCCCAAAGAGATGTCAGTAAAACCGCAAGGCAACCATAGTAGCAGGGCTGAAGTCTACTGGAGCCTTGAGTTTACTTCCGAAAGAGAAACTCGTGGTCCTGGAACGCAATGGGCATAGAAGAAACATAGGTGGGGTTTTAGTCAGTAAAAGTCTGACAAAATAAAGAGCCAGAAAAGTCATTGGATGATTTCACACCTTAAAAAAGACCACAATCCGGCTGAACGTGAGGTACCCATTACGTAACAGCGACGTTTTTCAATCTGGCGCACCATCTTGTAAAACGGCGTTTTATTTGATACGGCTGCAACCTTTATATGATTATTTTAAGTGATAGGTGTGTACTTTTAAATATCATTTATTAGGACAACCCTTACTTTATTATTAAGAAGGAAAAATACTAAGTCCTACATTAAGTATACAATATAACGACACCTGTACATTCTTGACGACAATCCATGTACAATTAGAAATTAATTAGTGACCGACGAAAACACGATTTGGAGTCAAAGCCGAAACTGTAATCGGATGCTCGGCTTCTCTTTCAGTTTCGGCCGTCACTGAAGCCGAAAACGAAATTGAGGCAGTAACAGGAAAACTGTCAAAAAACAGTTATTCCGAATTTTATTTTGTTATAGGTAGTTATGCTCAATTATATAGTTACAACTTTAATAAAATACTAAATAATTGACGATTGATTGATTTATTCAAAAACAATTTACATTCTATGTGAATGATAAAGTTTGAAACACTAGGAACACAAGTAGTAAAAATTAATAATAAGAATTGGTTAAAATTGAATGAAAAAAATGCATTGTAATAAAAAACAATAGAAAAAAATAATGTCAGAAGATATGTCAATAAAAAAAAGTGATAACAACATCAATAAATTAAAAAAAATGGTAATAAATTGTTATTAACTTTTTTATATTAATTGAAGTAGAAAAATAGGTCAAATAACAAAATCAATACAGGACAATTATCTACTTAAACTTTAAAACATACAGACGAACGAGTCAGTCAGTTTTTAAGTATCACTACCGTCAACTCGAAGACGCTAGTTTCGATCGAGCCGAATATTCAACCTCTTTTTGGCCGAAACCAGTTTTTTGGCCAATACTAGCCGAAACCGTAGCCGAAAGCAAATCTTTGGTCGATCTCTAAAATTAATATTACATTTGCAGTAACAAATTTTCTTACAGAGAGACAATAATGTATATATACATGTTTTACTCGGAATGTGAACTCAGACCTTTAGACCAGCAAGCTGTGCTAATAGCACAATAGATAAGACTAACATCCTGGTAGGATCAGATTGCCAATTTATTGGTAATAGGTTCGAATCCCTGGTGATAATTTCCTGTGTTTTTAGGGTTCCGTTGGAAGTGAACAAAGTATAGTAAGAAGTTTTATTTTAATTTTATGGTGAATGTTTCAGAGTAGCCCGCGAAATGCGTCATGCTCGTGAACGGGTACCGTCAGTTGAGACTGATCATCTCTTAGCTGCCAGTGGCTTAATTCAATTTCTGTTTTTTAATTAGAGTTTTTTTTTTAAATCATTATTTCTTTAAATCTACATTGTGCTCACATATTAGAAGCGACAAAAAATATGTAACCAAGATTTATGTAACTCATAATATGATTTAAAAGAGTGTCCATGGAGTTTCTTGCACGTTCTTCTCCATAGAGGTCTACGCTTTGGAACGTGCAATTTAACTTCACTTTTTTTTGACTGACCGACTTTTTGCAATTCAAAAGTACATGTAATTGGTCTATTTAAAATAAACGTTTCTGATTTCTGATTTCTGAAACTCTAATTGTCGTACGTTTTTTGCAATTTGTATTTCAATATCGAAAAGTAAGCTAAAACAAAAATATATTTGCGGTACTAAAGCGTATATATTTACATAATTACACTCATTAAAATCATTAACTAAACCACTGAGCAGTGGTGGCTCAGTAGAGCATTGGTTACCCTGTGGTATCGGCCCCGACTTACAAGTTGTAGGTTTCGGGTTCAAACCCAGCCAGGCGCATTACTTTGTGTTATTTATTTCATCACCACTGCTCTCAAATCGGTGAAGGAAAAGATTGTGAGATAAACGTCATGACATAGAACTAAAAATTCACGCCCTTGGTCTGTGAGGTGGGTTATGGACCATTCTCTCTCCTAGGAAGTAGTCATGAATCTCTCTCCTACGCAGTGGGAACATATAATACAATATACCCCGTATTGTATTACATGTATAGCATAATTATACGTTTTTTTTAATTAGTACAAAAAAAAAAATATTCTATCCGTACCCGTTACTGATCATATTTTTATAGTAAAAAGTAAAAAAAAGAAATATTAAAATTGTCCTCGAAAATTTGTCATAATTGGTAAATTAATAGAATCAATCATTCATAACATTTGCTAATAGAAAATACTACGCGCAGTGTTTTTCTATTTTGATCGTCATTTATTCATTCATAATCAATCGTCTGTACAATATTTCCATAAATTTAGTGACTTTTGGGATACAAACAAACGCTAATAACTTTGCTGTTTATGAATATTATTTATTGAGACTTTACTTTAAATAATAACAAGACTTTTTCGAATAAGCCCTATAAGTATTTGTACTAATTAAAAACTAGAGGTGTATATTCATTAAAAACATTGAAAGCTAAAATATACCATTTTAATAAATACCTGATGTTATCTAGTCTACACGAAGTCATATGCTAAAGCTAGAATAATGCCAAATAATGCACGTCAGACCGTGTACGGAACCATGAACAACGCACTACACACTCTTCCTCACTAGAATGTTTGTGTGTTCCTAGAAAGTGTTTACGAATATTACCGTCATCTTACATAATTTAATTTTATTGATAATATGTATGTACCAACGGCTGACCGCCTGGAGAACGTGGTGGAGTACACAGTCAATGTGTACCCCGCTTGGAAGCCTACTGGGGCCAAGGGTCTGATTCTGAAAGGAAGACTCGGACCCGGTACGAAAGGCAACGAAGGAACCGGAGTGGTTTTTTTTAATTATAGGCTCGCGTTTGACCACCATCTCACCTGATGGTAAGCGAAGATGTGGTCGACGATGGAGCACGCTTACCTAGAAATAGCCTATTCACTTTTGACTTGTTTTTAGTCAGTAAAAGTCTGACACTATCTCCCGTTTCGCCCAAGAGCGGGGGATGTCAGTGGATGATTTTCACACCGAAAAAAAAAGTTATGTATTAAAAGTGTTTCCTAAAATAAACCAAATTGAAGTTACGTCCTACTTATGTTTAGCCACACTGAAAGGAAATCACATACGAGGTGTATTAGACCTCGTTCCACACTCAACGTGTTTATGTATACTGCATCACACGTAACCATTTCTATTTGAAACGCTAGCGGTACACCGGTCTATTGAACGAGAAAGCGATCCGGCCATCCCTAGTCTCGACAATAGTTTAAAATTGTCGCAGACCGTTTACGGGACCAGTTGCTTCTCTATTGGAGGGAACTGTCCAGTTGGAGCGGGAGCGTGTTTGAAGTTACTGTCTTTAAACTAATATGATCCTTTCTGTTGTTGTAATGAAAGTTTGAACTGAAGGACTTTTTTTACCCAATTGCACCAGAAAGAGGGTTATGTACTTCCAGTTTATGTTGTATACATAAGTAAATTCCTTTGAAACGCTCTACAGTCCAAACGACTGGATGCATTTTAGCTTAAGACGCGTGTCGTTAGATTTTTTTTTTAATGGTGAGAGTAGCACTATGTAAGAAAGATGATAATAGCTTTAAGTAGCCATGATCTTTCAAGAATGCTCTGAAATGGAACATTTTGATAAAAGTGGAGAAAGTTTGTCATTGCAACCGAGGTGGAATTTGCAGGCGAGGGTGTTATGGAGCCGAGTGCTGCAGTGACAAATTTTCACGTGTATCAGAAGACATTATTTTTATAACTCACTTAGGAAGAAATAAATGAACAGGGGTTGACGTGCAGCTCGTGGGGGTCGATTAGCGCCTGGGCTGATACGATACATACAATAAATCGTGACAAAGGCGAGCTAGCGCACTTATTCGCGCTAGTGCAGAAAACATTTGCGTGCCTAAAAGCGGATCGAGTAAGTGTATTGAAAAATAACATGCATGTCCTTCTGAAGATTACTTTATGAATGATTTTTATTTTAAATAAGCTCTCAGATAGGTCTACGTAGAATCATCGCTTGAAATACTCCCACAGCCTACAGGCGTGCATCAAAAGATTTGCCGGTGCATAGCTAATGCTAAAGACAAAGTAAAAAGGGCTCATTATCCTGTTCAGTGGCACCAACTAACAGAGCAAACTGCATTTTCATGGCGGCAGAAATGTGTTTAGTTATAGTAGTGTCAAGCTGGTTGAAGAGCAAGAGCTGAGCTAAGATAGGCCAGCTTAGCTCGCTTAGCTGAGACAGTTTGTCATAGTTTGTTTCTTATTGGACTCGAGGTCACAAGCACGACTGTTAAGCGTGTAGCGATGTCTATGGCGTCAGAAGAGTAGCGATAATTTCGGGACTTGTCTAATTAGGTTGGAGTGACATAACTACGTGCGCATCGACTTGCAGCCGCAGCACGACTGGTCTGCGATCACAGCTGCGTTGGGAATGGTTTTCACAAAAATCCATTCTACTTTATAGAAAACCAGTCGTGCAGCTGCAGCCGGCCTCGTGCAGCCGCTGTATGTACTACCTGCATTTGAGGCAGCCTGCAGCTAAGGTTCGGATGGCACCTAAACTATACCAAACTAGCTTCTACCAGCGGTTTCACCCACGTGTATGTTGGTTTCTACATACAAAATTGTGACCCCAGTTTTATCTCCTTAGGGATGAGAATGAGAGAAGAATTTTGGGAAAACCTTTTCTAATGCTCGCCTATGTCATGTGTGCAAAATTTCACGCTTCTAGTCTCAGTATTTTCGACTGTGCATATGTCAGTCAGTCAGTCTCCTTTTATATATAGGCTAGTTGACCCGGCGAACTTCGTACTGCCTAATAGTAAGGATAACGCCATCTACTGGCATTACCTGAACAGCATAATTCATTTTGTTATGACATTTTAATTAGAGATGGCGTTGTATTCAGATTTATTTTTTTGTGAGTTTTTTCATATTTTTTCGCCGTTTAAACCTTCCCTGGACTATCGCAAAACTTTTAAGACTGAAATTGGCCAAATCAGTCCAGCCGTTCTCGAGTTTTAACGAGACTAACGAACAGCTATTAATTTTTATATATAGGGTGTTAAAAAATTAACTTGAAGAATTTCGAGGGGACATTGTACTCCTCATTATGAACAACTTTTACTATGGGACCAAACCTGAAATCGCGAAAAAAAAAACAACTGTTCCCTACGCTTATGTTCGCATAACTAGTCAAAATATATGGAATAGCTGATTTTTTTTTCGCTAGGGTCCCATAGTAAAAGTTGTTCATAATGAGGAGTACAATGTCCCCTCGAAATTATTCAAGTTAATTTTTTAACACCTTATATGTAGACAGATAGAATAGGTAGATGACCTATCAGACTTCTCAATCAATAGGAATACATACAGGTTCTGTCATTTTTGTTCGGAGTTCAGCATGAAAATGTTTTACTATATACTCGTACATGCTGATCATGTATTTATATAAACGAGCAATACTTTACGCGACGGCTTTAAGCCTGGACGTCCAATATATACTTATTAATTTCTGATAATTTTTACATGCTACACCATTTTCACGAGGCTTACGGACGTCGGAAAGCGGTGGACGGTCAGCAAAAATGATTACGAAAAGTTATTTTGGGCCTATATCAGAAGGCTTACAGTCACCCAAAGGGCAATGGAAAGGGCTATGCTCGGAATTTCCTTGCGAGATCGCATAAAGAATGAAGATATCCGCAGGAGAACCAAGGTCGCCGACATAGCCCGAAAAATCGCCAAACTAAAGTAGCAGCGGGCAGAGCACATTGCTCGTAGAACGGATGGTCGATGGGGCCGAAAGGTTCTAGAGTGGCGACCGCGCACCGGTAAACGCAGCGTTGGAAGGCTTCCTACAAGGTAGACCGACGACCTGGTGAGGGTCGCGGGAGTGCGGTGGATGTGAGAAGCACAGGATCGGTCATTATGGCGACGCTTGGGGGAGGCCTTTGTCCAACAGTGGACGTATTTCGGCTGAAATGATGATGATGAAGTAATTTTATTGGAAACAAGCTTTATTATAACAGAGTTACTGATTTTCACGGGTTCTTGAGAAGACTCAAGGCATCTTTCCTGACTCGACTGACCCGGTGTAAGAATGGGATAGTATCTGAAGGGTTTCATGGTGTGTACCAGCTTAGGTGGTGTTCATTTTGTTGATTTATTGATACTAATTGGTGGTAATAAAAATAATAAAAATTTGCAATAATTTTATTAATTTATTTATTAGTGTAACTCAATAATTTTATGAATGTCTCAATAATTTATATAATTTAATTTATTTATTATGTAATGATAATTTTATTTAATTCTATAATATATTACTATGGGTTAATTAATGTCTGAAATAAACGATAAATAAATAATATATATATATATATATATATATATATATATATATATATATATATATATATATATATATTTACTTAGTTTATAGCTTGCTAACTTTCAAATCACACACGGAATAAGATTTTACATACAAACGAAGTGCCCCCATTTCATCCCTTAACAGTTGAATTTCCAAAAACCCCTTGTTAGTGCTCGCCTACGTCTTAAAAGAAAGTTTTGAGCAAAATTTTAATTAACTAGTAGAAGTTTGGGCTGTGCGGTTGATAAGTTAGTCGGTCAGTTTCTCCTTTTATGTAATAGATTTTTTTAAAGCCATTCTTTTCACTTTTTTATTTATTACTCTATTATTGACTAGTTTTCGTCTGCAGTTTCACCCGTGTACATAAAATATAGCTTGTCACTCAGGAACAAAACAGCTTTTTATCGGTGAAAAATTTTTAGCGGTCGGACCAGTACTTTCAGAGATCCTACAAACAAAAAACAAAGTTTACCTCTTTATATAATAATCAGATAGTATGATATTAATGTCAATTTCACTATTAATGACCTGCGAGAGAGGGTAAATTGCGATATGAGTATATTAGGCAAAGTTGAAAAGTGGTGCCAATAAGTCGGAAGGCAATGGTTTGTATGGTCATGTGAAGAGGAAAGATGAAACGCTTGTTTTATATAAATACATTATGAATGGATAAAGTGGGAGAGGGAGGCTAAAGAATATATAATAATAATAATAATAAAAACGTTTATTTATCTCCAACAAATTACAACACAGTTTTAGTTGACAAGTAGTTTGACAAGAGAAAGAAGGTAATTTGTGGGAGATCTGGAGTCCAAACTAAGCAAAGGCCTGTATTTTAGAGCTCCAGGCCGGGGGGGCCTTTTATTACATCACAAATTAGATTAAATAGTCAACGTGCGTGTGTGTTGCATGAGTGTATATGCATGCATGAGTGTGTGTACATGTAAATATAATGTGTAAATAGATAGGTTATAATATATATATTTAAATATATATATTTGTATATATTAAAATATTTTAAAATAAGAAAGTATACAGTAAATAGATACATACAGATAATCCCAGTTACTACTTTGCTACGTCAAGTAATTTTTCCGTTTCCTTATAATTGATTGATTGATGAGACATTTTAAGAACAGGAAGATATTTACAGTTGTTACGACGGTCCACACCTTTCTTACCAACTGGTAACACGATTGTATAGGTCATTCTAGCCAATAATCATCATCATTTCTGATTCAATAACGTAAGGAAACAACAAGCATAACCCTTCCCATTGCCCTTTGGGTGACTTTAAACCTTCTGATCAAGCCCATTGTGAATAACCACGTGTCAGAGCCGTATGTCTTTTCTGGTAACAAGCACTATTTGTATATTATTAATAACAGTTATACACTATGTTTTTATTAATCCACTGCAATGTAACACAAAACCAACTCAACAAAAAAAATCATAAATAAAAAAAATCTTTATAAAAAAAATTACGATTTTTTTGCCGACCGTACCGCTCACTGCAACGCATGCAGTTAATAATGATATATACAATTTTGCTAGCGCTCCCTTAATCTGTTGGATTACTCGGTGATGCGAGGCGACACAGCCGGTGTGATTATCACCATCATCATCATCGGTAATCACTATGACTTTAACAAAGGTGATGAAGATAGGTTTACTGTATGCTTTAGTAATTATTGCATTCAATATCATCAGTTATCATATCAGGGCATCACCGGTGATAATGGCGTGTATATTAGGGCCTGGAGTGATGACATAAGACATTTTTTGTAGAGATTTGGAAATAATACTGTAGGTTAATACACAGTGTTCCTTCAATTGCTTATATTTGTGCAATATCCAGAAGTCGGAATTAGGTACAATTATTCATGTACTTGCATCGAAATGTTGATATTAATATGGATCTTCCCGGGATTCCTAATAAAAAATCCCGTGTGGCCAACAATATTACAAATAAATAATAATAATAACCTCAAAGATAATTAACGAAATCGGTGTAAGTACTTAAATAACTCTACCTAATTCCGACGGAGCATAAACAGATCTTAAGATTGCGTTGACTTTGAAGTGCGATTTTTCACTGCAGCTTAGGGTAAGAGTATTTAATATTAATTTCAGCTTCACACCTCTAACCATTCCTGAGAATAAGGGTCTTGAGAGACAGATAGATGGATAAAAAAGTGAGCATATAAGGGCTTCGTTTTTAGCAACTTAGATACGGAACCCTAAAAATTAAGGTGGATATATAGAAAAGCATATAACTTATAAGAATTCCTTACCAATAAAATATTATGACTGTATTACAATACAATTATAATAATAATAATAATAATAAATGAAGTATGGAAAGGCAAGGAGCTCCACGGGCGCTTTTATCGGGCTCTTCATGAGCCTGATGTAGATTTCGCGGCGTCCGTTGCCTGGTTACGTTTTAGCGACCTCTTCGGAGAAACTGAAGGTTTTGTCTGTGCAATTATGGACGAAGTTATCTTAACGAACAACTACCGGAGACATATTATGAAGGACGGGACGGTTGACGTGTGTCGGGCATGCCATCGTCCGGGTGAGTCCATCAGACATATTATCTCTGGTTGTTCTCGTCTGGCTAACGGCGAGTACTTGCACAGGCATAATCAAGTAGCCAGGATTATTCACCAGCAACTTGCTTTGAAATATAACCTTGTGGATTCGGAGGTACCATACTACAGGTATGTGCCCGACCCAGTTCTCGAAAATGACCATGTCACGCTGTACTGGGATCGGTCTATCATTACTGACCGGACTATTGTAGCCAATAAGCCGGATATAGTGGTGATAGACCGATTAGCGCGCCGCGCAATGATAGTCGACGTCACCATTCCGCATGACGAGAATCTCGTGAAAGCTGAGAAAGAGAAACAAATCAAATATCTCGACTTAGCACACGAGGTTGTCGACATGTGGAATGTGGACTCGGCTATCATTGTGCCGATTGTTGTGACCGCCAATGGCCTTATAGCCAAAAGCTTCGATGAACATCTGTCGAAGCTGTCGTTGCGCGGTTGGATCAAGGGCCTGATACAAAAGGCAGTACTCCTCGATACGGCTCGCATTGTGAGGAGGTTCCTGTCTCTGGAGCCCTAACCACCGGTAGCTTGGACCCTGTTCCCGACACCGGCGGACAACTATTTTTTATATTTTTAAATGTTTTTTTTTATATATTTTTTAAAGAAATATTTGAAAATGTAAAAGATATGTATAAAAAATAAATAAACGGAATAATAATAAAATTCCACAACTATCACACAACGCCGTCTAGTCCCAAGCTAAGCAGAGCTTGTGTTATGGGTACTAGACAACTGATAAACATACTTATATATTTCTAAATACATACTTATATAGATAAATTACACCCAGACACAGAACAAATGATCGTGCTCATCACACAAACATTTGTCCTGGGTGGGAATCGAACCCACGACCTCCGGCATAGCAGTCAGGGCCACTAACCACTAGACCAACAGGCCAGTCAACAATTATAATAATTATATTATTTTTTAGCTAGGTCACAACTCTCTACTAATTCAGGCCATGTCTTTAGTCATATAAAAAGTACTACTTAGTAAAACTAGTATTTTTTTGTGACATAACCACTGAGTTCTATATCTTAGTAGAGGTCAGTGGACATGGCGGTAATAATCTGTTTTTTTTTTTACCCTGCGTTCACTTACACTATCACCCGTGTTTTTGGTTACTATTTCGCTTTCATGGGTCCACTGCGGGAAAAGGCCTCCCCATTCGTCTTCCAAATCTTTCTGTTTAGGGCGGTCTCTGGCTAAGTTTGCTCCACGAACATCTGATCCTCACACCATCTTCGCTGGGGGTGATCTCGACGGCATCGCATAGACCTCACTCTGCCCCCCTAGCCAAGTTACGATCGTTTCGTTTGCTTCGAACGCCTCGAGTAGGCCACACCTCCGATTCCTTTGTTCTGACTACGTGACTGAGCGTTGAGATGACGTCTGAACAAAGGAATCGCCTACTTGAGGCGTCCGACGCAAACGAAACGATCGTAACTTGGACAGGGGGGCAGGCGTCGTTTAAAAAAAAATAAAACAATATATTTATTGATTCAACCAGAACGACAAAATGCCAAATACACTGATTACATTAGGTACAAATTATGTAAAACACGTTAAAGAAAATATAACACAGATAATATAACTAAACCTCTCACTCAGACTTCTAACAAATCACCAGATATTCGGTCAGTATCTCCTTCCTTTCATCAGCGAATACATCTAGTCTAGGACTGGATTCAAGGAGAGCGTTGAGTGCAATTAACATTTGTGGTATAGGTGACATACGTCATGCAACCGTACGGCAACGTGGCACTACAAATAATTTATGCCGTCTTGCTCGGCAATAGTTATCGGGGACAAAAATTTGACACAGCTCCCCATGCAAATTTGGCGAGTCGATGGCTCCGTGTATGATCTTGCAGGCAGCTACAAGCTGATCAAAAACTCGTCTAAACTGGAGTGAGAAACCTAACTTAACCTAACAGAAATTTCATTGGATACAAATAAGGATAGTAACCTAACCTAACCTAACCTAACCAAACCTACGTTTGTAGAAATATCTTAAAAATGCTTTTTGGACTTTTTCTATCATAAGGGTATAGGATTTCTCATATAGATTACAAACATAAGAGCTTGAATCGGGGGGCGCAGCAGTACCCCCGCCAATCAAGTTTACTTCTAACAAGTGTGAAATCAAAAATCAAAATCAAAAATATTTTTATTTCGCCTACATGGGCACTTATAAAACGTCAGAAGCTAGTGCACGGTTCCAAATTGGTAGTTTCCTATGGAGAAGAACCGGCAAGAAACTCCATGGTTACTCTTTTAAAATAGTGGTTGTTTACAATATTTTAATAGATATTATGTAAGAGCAGTGTAGACCAGTCAATATTGTACCCAAAAGCACAAAAAAAATAATCATATTTAAAAAAAGTGATTGTGTTACACAGAAGTCGCATTACTTGATGGTTTGTTCACTAACGACAATTTCTATTAACTTTTATTATAGACGTGTACATAAACTAACTATATTAAAATTTAAACCATTAATATAATCAGACAATGGGGAAACGTCATCGCTGAACTTAAGACATCCCTACCAAACCCTTCCAGGAATACTTACAAGCGTAATGTGGTATTTTTCACATACTATTACATCAAGTTCTTCAAAATCCTTAGAACACAAATTACCGATTACACAGACAAACTTCAACCTTTAAATATGCGTAGGATGTCAAGTTTTCTCTAAAGCCTAGACATTTACACCTACTGTATTTATCTAGGATTTACCTAATGACTATAAAAACTTAAGAGTAAAAATAGCCAGGTCAAATGTCAAAGAGCTAAGTTACTTATAATTTAGAGAATAAAGTGAAGTAGAAGTAACATTGTGTCATGCTGTATTGGTCTTCAACATTACCATTCTCAGTCGCAAGACGTCCACTGTTGGACATAAGCCTCCCCCAAGTGTCGCCATAACGACCGGTCCTATGCTTCTCGAATCCATTGGATTCCTGCGATTCTCATCAGGTCATCGTTCCACCTTTCAGTGTTGCCACTTCAAAACTTTTCGGTTTTTTTATTACTGCACGCAATCCTGCATGCAGTAGGCAAAACTGTATTTAATAATAATAATAATAATAATAATCTTTATTTTTACATAAGACGTTTAGAAACAATTTTATTGAAGTCCCTGGCTCCTGTGCTAGGTGATTAACCTGTGTTACAGAAGCCAGTGCCCTCTCCCGGGAGAAATACAATTAGTTCTTATGCAATGGATATGAATACATGAAAAATAGTAAAAAAAAAGAAAGATACCAATAATTAAAATTCAAATTGAGATAAAAACAAAAACAAAAAGTTGTCAGTAAGCCTGTTACGGTAAGTGAGTGAGTGAGAGTATGAAGTGAGTTAGTGTGTGTGAGGTAAATAAGTGTGTGTGGTGAGTGAATGTGAATGGTAAGTGAGTGTGTGCAAAGAGTTCACAAATGTATGTAGGTACAGGAAGAATTTAATCAGGTTTGTAAGGACAATATAAAGGTAGGATAGAGTCACCGAAGCACTTCTAGAATCTGCTCCGTGTCTTCGTAACTGAGCGACATAAGCCATGGCTTAAGACTCCGTTTGACCTTATGGACAGTAAGTTTATATATTGCCAGCTTCTTATTTATTTTGTTATAAATTAACGAGCTTTGCGCACAATAATGGCGCCGAGCTAGTGCAGAACGACACTGAACAGACTCACAGACAGGGAAACCTACTCGTCGACTGGTAAGATTCCTATCTAGTGGTATCGTGGAATGACGTCGCAACACAGAGCGGAGGACATACAGTTTTCTTACCGTGAGTACTTGGGCATTTAGGTTAGCATATTGAATCCTGTGATTGGGTCCAATTTACTTTAGTTGTAAAGGAAGATAAATTCTGGTGCCTGGTATATTGAGATTCTTTCGTGCTTCGAAAATCATATTAAGCCGTTGGTCCTAGCTGTAACTTGCAGGCTTTTGACAGGTCCCGCTTTCTCGCTCTAGGTCAAACCTAGAGCGAGAAAAGTCATTAGAGTGAAATCCCTTAAAAAAACTTACCCATCCTGCAGTTTTGGGAACACATTCATTGAGCGTCAGCAAGAAGTGGAATTCCCTGCCGAAGTCTGTGTTTCCTGATAGCTACCATCTGAGATATTTAAGTTAAGTGAATAGGTTACTTCTAGAAAACCGTGTTCCATCATCGACCACATCATCGCTTTCCATTAAGTGAGAAAATGGTCATGCGCGAGCCTATCAATGATTTAAAAAATGCTGGTTATCCAGTATCTTATATAATATCAAATATCTTGTATAATATTCAGTATACTATAGGTATAATATCCAGTATCTTGAATAATATCCAGCGCCAGGGTCTGACTTCGGTAAGTACAGCTTAACCCTGATGACCAGTCGGTGTAGCTTCAATTAAGAACCCGTTGAACAGAAACCGTATCAAACACGTTCTTTTTTTAAGGTTGGAAAAATCACTTAATGACTAATCCCGCTCTTGGGCGGTCCGGGAGATAGTGTCAGACTTTTACTGACTAAAAAACCACTCCTGTTCCTTCGTTACCTTCGTCTCAGGACCCCGGGTTTCGCTTTCACACTACCCATGGCCCCAGTAGGCTTCGACCCTGTATCAAACACGTAGAAATCATGGTTAAATTCACAAGTTCATCATCAACTATCGCAGTCATTATTAAATTAGTCCACACACAACTTCGAATCCATAACAATCCGATAGCAAACCATTTGCCTACTGACCAATACCTAGCGGCCAATGTACCAGTACCAAGGGAAATTGTGACAGGCAAAAATTTGATTAGCATTTTGATAATATACCACCGATTTCAAAAACTGACCTTGGGTCGAAAACAGAAGGTTCAATTTTCAATGGCCGAAAATCGTCGGCAGTTGAAAAGTTGTGGCCGCATTTTCTATTAGCAAAGTTCACGCTATATTTGAGGGGGTTAGCAGTGATAGCAGTGTCAATGATTTTGGCTAGTTCAGGGAATGATGTTTTGTGTTTTTGGATTAGAATTAAAGGAGGGTAGGTACGGGGTTGTTTGTAAATGATTTAGAAGGGATGGACAAGCATAAGTGCCTTGGGTTTAGTAGTGAAAAGGATCATTTTGTTTTAGATTTTCATGGAGTCAATTCAGAATAGAGGCTGACAAAATTAGTAGGAATAATTATACTTACAGGCTTCCATAAAATGTCTTGTCTAGTTTCAAAGCTCGATTGGTACGTTAGACACTCGAATTCATGATTACGCCCTCGCTCAGAAAGCGCAGTCAGAAACATGGAACACTTTTAATAATGACACCCAACCATCCTACCTACCCTGTAAGTAAAACAGCATGAATATAATACTACGTGACATGACTTATATACTCAAAACCTTACATATTAATGTATGTACGTTTTCAAGAACCACACTACGATGCAAGTACACAACAAATACACAAGTATATAAAAGCTATTGATCCATTTTCCATAAAGCTCTCTTTATGAATATAATGTTCGGTAAATACTTTATTCTAACAGGCCAAATAACAAACAAATATGATACACACATGGATGCTGCGCTTAGAATATTGTAGATAGATGATGCACACAGAGAAACGAGACGAGTTTTATTATAAACACGTAAAATCATTATTTGATGATTTCGAGGTACGCGAGTCATCGGGGTGAGGTGGGTGGCAGGAGACTCTCATCCCACTATCCCGATGGCCGAGGGGTCGCCGATGCAGCAGCAATGCAAGCTACCCTTCAGTGTGGCCGGCGAGGCTGGTGATGCCGCGTGTATACCACCTACGCAGCGCGAGACACCTACCGCGCAAAAAATAACAAAAACCACTAAAAAAAACCTCCAACAATTAAAAAACAACAACAAAAAAACGGCCTAAAATTCAAAAAATCGAAATAAAAAAAACCAAATTTGGTGACAAAATTCGAAATTTTGCGCGCATGCGTCTTACGCACCGCTGCCGCCCGCCGACACATTCAGAAATAGTTTTATGCAATAGACGCTATATAATTTTTCTCCACAACACACCATAATCATAATAAATAGTATTTAAGTGAATTTATAATCAATAGTATTCTGCAACACTTGAACTCTATAAACTTTCAAAGGACCGGTTTCATTTTACTGTAAAACTAGTGTTAAGGCAACTGAAGGCAGTTTGACTCGGATTTATCGTACCAGGGCTACTTAACATCAACGATCATCCGGGAGAAGCAGCTATCAAAAATAAGAAAAAGAAGAAGAAAAGACCACATGGGAAGTCCGCGACGAAGACCATGGCACTATAGACGCGGACTGAAATAAGTTAAATGCGCAAGAAACTGAAAAAAGCTAAGATTTCATAGCTAAGAGGAATCTAGCAAAACAAATAACAACCAGCGCCATTTGACGATAAAGAAACACGTTTTTTCGCAATAGAACAAGTTTTAAGTTTATATCAACCGTTATTACAAACAATCAATAGAAAAGAGAATTTAAATCTTAAGTTTTTTGAGTACATTTAAACAACACTGGTTAATTTTGGAACTTTTAAATATTATTTAAATTGATTTTTATATACAAAACTCTCTATATGTATCTAGTGAAAAGTAATTTAGTGAAAGACTCTGGACATACACGTTAAGGCTAAGTGATATTTGAAATATTTGGCAAATAAGTTTTGGGAAAAGCTTTCGACCAATTTCATCAACCGCTCCAGACATTGGTGGATGAAAATAAATAAGCAAAACAAAATAAACAAATTCTTGTGCCTTAAATTGGCCTTAAATTATAAGTAAAAAAGGTAAGATAAAATTACTCCAAAAAGTTACAAAAAAATCTAAATTTTACCGAGTTTACCTACCTGTTGAAGCGACTTCTAGATTTGTTTAAATAGTACAAAATTAAAATAAAATTAACGTTAAGACTTAGTTAAATATTTGCGTTATTTCTATACCTGTAACGTTTTATATGAGTATGTATAATTAATGGGCATAACAAGGGCTAAACATAAAATAAACTGACAATACTAAAGAAGAAGGAGACGAAGACAGGAAAGAAGTGAAGAAGACAGGAGAATATATACAAGACTATACAGAAGATATACACGACTATACAGAAGATTTACACCTATATCGCGAAACAGACTTATTTCGTCACCAAGAAGATAGCACTCAGGTAAGATAATAGACCTCGCAAAATGATGAAACTAAAAATGCAAATGTCGTCCATCTTTGTTTTCCACGCGGTGCTTCCAAGTCATTTCGCTTGAAGGCACAGCTCAAAGCTCTAGAGAAAATAACAACATCATTGCTTATAGTTTCATAATTTTTCGTTTTAAAATTATGTTCTTTTTTAGTACTTATGTTACGTTAAATTATATAATGAGCAAAATGGCCGCCGGCTATTAAAATTAAATTGACATCTATTATCTCGCTCGCACTTACGGAAACCGTATCGACTGTTTCATCTTTTTCAGCATCATTCCCGAATCCGTCCATGTTAACCTCCACATTATGTTCTTTTATATCTTTAGCTTTAGGTTCTTCATCTTCATGTCTAAACTTAAGTAATTCTTTATTTTGTAAATCTAAAGTATTTATTTAAAAATCCTTATTGTAAAAATATAAAATAATATTTGAAAAAAATTCTCGTCTCAAACATAAAGACCATGTGACTTAGAACCGTCAGTGTGTTAGTATCGAATGCCAAGAACAGTGTAGAAACATTCGCCCTAACTTTCGTTTTCGTCAAGTCAAGTTCAGGTTTTGCCGATGATTCCGGCGTGCGTGCCTTTTGCGCATGTCCGAGTCATCACAGTCATTGCCCAGCCAAATTATTGATCTCCGCCATGTTGGAAAACTGCGGGGGGAGAGAGGGCGTCATTTACTAACGTGATAGTTTTCACAATGCTCATTATGCAGGGAGGTGGGTAGTAGGGGGGTTGGAAAAAAATGTATACATCAATATGGCGTATTTTGTATTAAATTCTATCGGTCACGCCCATCGGTTCGCGGAATTTATAGCTGGGGCATTGCAGCCGATTCGATAGTTTATTTTAATTATCGTCCTTTCATTTAATTAGTAAATGCTTTGGAGTTTTTAGGGTTGGTTGGGGGAGATTGGTGCATTTGATGCAGTTGTAGCTTCTTTAAGATCATCTTGATTTGATACGATGTAATCTTTGAAAACCAGATTGTCATATGAGGACCTATGAAAATAACAGCAGAGTTAAGATACGACTAAATACTTTAAGGACCTTATTCTAAGGAAATAATCTTCAAGGAATTCAACGTCTTCTGAAACAAAATTGATTCCACTTAATAACTTTTCAGTTCTACGAAATTCATTATCATAAATCATCACACTTACATCAATAGCAAGGTAGACAGTTATCTTAACTAACTTATTACATTTTCTCTTTCTCATCAATAAAAGTTACTATTGCACACTCTGCTATGAACATTTCATCATTTTTTAAATCATCGTCGTCCCTCATTGAAACTAAAAACACCAGACCCCTTACAACATCTACACCCTTCACAATTAAAGCTCACTCTTGAGTGGTATACAGATAGGTAGATGAACCAAAAAAGTCAGACCCTTTTTTACACATTCACCCTTCACGCCTGCAGCTCACAGTTGAGTGGTACACATGCATAGACAAAGGTACCTCATTACCTAAGTGCCGCTCCCTTTATTATCAGATGAATCATCGCATGACAAGTTGATGACAATATAAGCCATGATTAGTATGGCAATAGTAATGAGATTCACTGTTGAGAAAAATCTTTTAATAGACTGCCCATATATACCTGATGGTTTTAGTGATTGGTATAGAGAGTTTACGAATTCACAGTGAAACTGGAAGTTGATCGCAATGTAATTGGGAAAAGTAAGAAATATATTGATGTAAGGGAATCAAGTTTCATTTTTTTTTTCCATAACTATCACACAACGCCGTCTAGTCCCAAGCTAAGCAGAGCTTGTGTAATGAGTACTAGATAACTGATAAACATACCTATATATTTCTAAGTACAATACATAATAGAGATAAATTACACCCAGACACAAAACAAATGGTCGTGCTCATCACACAAACAATTTTCCTGGGTGGAAATCGCACCCACGACCTTCGGCATAGCAGTCAGGGCCACTAACCACTAGACCAGTTGAGTGGTTACTTACTCTAAGCCAGTAGAGTCGCTACCAGCTACTGTAGGCGGGCTTGCGGACGACAAGCAATAGGTAGCTCAATATGCGGCCGTCCGGTAACCGTCAAGACCGAGCCCAAGTTGTCAACAAGCGCGCATCAAAGAGATGTCAGTAAAACAGTTGGGGAATTTTTAAAAAGGAAACCCGTGGTCTTAGAACGCAAGGGGCAACTGAAAAATACTGTTGTAGTTTTATTTTTATCAGTAAAAATCTGATACGCCCGCCCGCTCTTTCCTAGAGCGGGAGAAGAAATCAGAAATCAGAATCTTTATTTAAAATAGATCAATCATTAACAGGCACTTTTGATTTCTCAAAATGTCGGTCAGTCGAAAATAGTGAAGCTAAGTGGCACGTTCCAAAGCGTAGATCTCTATGGAGGTATCGATATAACGTGCAAGAAACTCCATGGACACTCTTTTAAATCATGATATGAGTTACAAAGATCTTGGTTACATATTTTTTGTTTTGCTTCTATTATGTGAGCACAATGTCTACATAAAAAGGGTATTTTAAAAAATATAAATTGAAATAAGCCACTGGCAGTTAAGAGATGACAAATCTCAAACGACGGCGCCCGTTCACGAACATAACACCTGCATCAGCCCCACTCAGCCCAACCACTATGAGGAAGCCACTAGATGATTTTCTGTCTCAAAAAAAAAAAACTCTAAGCTGGTAAAAAGATAATAGTTAGAACCTAGTGTCATGAAAATAAGAATGGATTTAAAAAGTAACTACAATTTAGCCTTTCAAAGCACAGAGAATCACTAAACTTAAGTGGCAATGGGCAGGGCACATTGCGCGCAGAACAGATAGCCGTTGGGGCCGAAAGGTTCTGGAGTGGCGACTACGTACTGGAAGACGCAGCATAGACCGATGACCTGGTAAAGGTTGCGGGAATCCGATGGATTTTTATTATGATTAAGATTACTTTATTTAGGTTTTTTTTGGTGTTGTAAACCATGAAATAACTTTTCTCGCTCTGGGTGGAGCTACAGGAAGTGTCAGAGTATTATCGAATAAAACCCACCCATGTTCCTCCAGTAGCCTATTGCGATGACTCTAACAATCCTGCAGCTTACTTTGGTACCTAGGCCAAGCAACATTTACAAGACAGGTCTAAGACCTGGACCGATATGTGTTAGACCTGTGACTGTGGCTTGCTTGATCTTCCACTGCTAAAATTAATAAACCACCTCCTTGAAGCAGAAAATGAATCAAGGCCGACAAACCATAAAGAAGATTTTCTTCTCAAGAAAAAACCTCCCAACGACAAGAAACTTCGGCTAATCGCTTCCATAATAGCTACAAACAAAAAAATAAATAATAATATTAACAACTAATAATATTTTTTTGTACGCACGTTAGTTGAATCATTATCGTGTCCTTAATGTCATTTTATATTAAATGGGTGTATGCGAGGCACGCCGGGGGAAAAAGTGTGATTACCTACCTACCTACTGTTTTATTGACTAATACTTGAGTTAAGGCGTGTGGTAACGTGAAGAGCATATCCAAGACTAAAGGATTCGTAATGATTACAAAAAATAATAATATCATAAATGATTTTTTTTTTTAGATAGCCTCAATAATTTTTACAATGAATTGGATACGTACATGCAATTTTAATGCATAAAAGAAAAATAGAATTTAAAAAAAAAAAAAACGAAATTACGTTCTTCGGAATCCTATTTTGACAAAAAATTTAAGGAAAGCCGAATTTTTGTGAGAAATAGAGTTACTTTGAAATTCGTAAACTTATGGGTACTGTTCTAAATCTGCGATTCCTCAAAACTCTCGTGAGTTATGGGACAAGTTAATTGTCTATTTAACTAGGTACTATAATCTAATTTAATATAATGACTAAACTATGATTTATTACAGTTATCTATTTAATTATGTAATAACTATAATAATAGATACTAATAACTACGGTAAAAATGCTATCACATAATTATGAAGGGGGACAATTATATAATAATCTATCAAATAATATTAAGAATAGTAAACCGCTTGCAGTGTTTAAAACAAAATTTATAAAATGAATTTAAGTTAAAATTTACTAAAAATTGCTCGATCGCAGTATGTTATAATTGTTATATTTATTGTTTTTAGTTAAGCTTATTACTAAGTAAACTATGTATTGTTCTTAATGAGTAATAAATACGTTAAACCTAGGTACTCGTACGTGTAAACTGCATTCAGCCACCGAAAGAGATTAAAAGACATAAAATTTCAATTATCAATTGTCAAAACCAGTCAAATTAATTTTATTTGTCTTCATAAACGCACGTGATAATTAGTCATAATTTGTAAAACATTAATTATGGATTATATACATCTAAAGTATATCGGATAATTAGTATTTTTATTCATCTTCAAAACATATATAGCTGTGTTATGTACTGTTGCTCAGAATAAGCTATGCTTTGTATTCTGACCATAACATTTAACACAGTCAATAATCAATAATCCTCATACAGGAGTCAATAATCCTCATACGTCGTTAGTCATCGTTTATTAAGCGAAATACGTTTTGATAAACTCAACAATTTTAATTTTTTTTTTCAAACGCTAGTAGTAAGTAATAGCGAAAAACGGATCGGAAAATTGCTATTCAGGGTACTAAGCGCCTTAAGTAAATGTTTTTTTGTTTTGATGCTTAAGTTATGATGCTGTGTTTATGCTGATTTTAGTACTTAGTGGAAGCAAATGCAAAGGTCCCAGTGATTTGAAGGAGAGTTAAAATCCAAACTAAAATTACAAATTACTATCTACTCGTAGTACAAAACTTGTATATTTAGTACTTTAAAGATAATAGAAAGAATAATAATGATGGAAACGGTTATGCTCGGAGTTTCCTTGCGTGATCGAATCAGGAACGAGGATATCCGCAGGAGAACCAAGGTTACCGACATAGCACGAAGAATCGCCATACTTAAGTTGCAATGGGTAGGGCACATAGCTCGCAGAAAGGATGGCCGTTGGGGCCGAATGGTTCTGGAATGGCGACCACGTACCGGAAGACGTAGCGATGACCTGGTAAGGGTTGCGAGAATCCGATGGATGCGAGAAGCACAGGACCGTTCATTGTGGCGACACTTGGGGGAGGCCTATGTCCAACAGTGGACGTCTTTCGGCTGAAATGATGATGATAATGGTGATGAAAGATATAAAGAATAGAGAATTAAGACTGAGAATAGCCATCATCTTTCTACCTTTGTCCCATGTTATTTGGAGTCAGCGCACTACGGTTTTTTTCTTCCATGTACTGTCCTGTCACCCTATCACTAACCCTTTTCTTTCATATCACTCTTCACACATTCCATCTATTTTTTCTCTGGCCTCCGTCTCCATCGATCTACATGTATACTTATAACTCTTTTGAAATGAGTAATATATAAGTGGAAATCTGAAAGTGCGAGCCCAAGTCGTCGACAGCGCATACTGTTCCATGCGCGCCTCAAGGAGATGTCAGGAAACCGTAGGGGTCCAGCAGGGTCGGAGCCTATTGAGGCCAAGAGTTTGCTTCTGAAAGGAATACTCGGCCCTGGTATGAAAGGCAATGAAGGGACACTACACAAGTCTGACACACCCTCTTGCTCCAGCCAAGAGCGCGGGAAGTCACAGGATGATTTTTACACCGAAAAAAAAGCGGTTGAACATAGGCCTCACACTTGTGCCGCCAAATCAAACGATCCTGTGCAAAGACCTGAGAAATATTTTGAGTGCAAGTTGCACCCAGCACATTCCTCAGGTCTTTACCAGGTTTTCAGTTTGTCTTTTGTGAGATCTTCTATCACCAACGGTATACCATTTTGTGTGCTCACCAGCTTCTGCTAGCTGCTTCATTCAAACAGAACATACAAATTTTGTAACCCTGATTTATCTCTTGAGGAAATGATTTTTAATTTTTCTCAGTGCTCGCTTACATCATAAAAGGCATCCTTGTAAAAAATTTTACATTTCTAGTCCTAGTCATTTTGGCTGAGCGTTGATTTGTCAGTCAGTCAGTTTTAAAATTTAGCTGTCGAGCAACTTGATTTTAATTATGGCCTGCTTTGGGCAAGGCAACAACTTGAACGGCTTCTGCGGGCCTGATATCTATATTTTTTCAGTAAATCCGTCTGCTCCTAGTAGAGACCTTATGACGTGGACGGAGATTGTTTAAAAATCAAAAAACACCCTTTTTGTACCTCTGGGTAAAGCAAGTAGTGAAATGCAGATGGGTGAATTTGGGGAATTGGATGTACGGCTGGTTTTTGTGAGTTAAGTGAAGGGATCTTAATGTGTTTTTATAGAGTTAACCTTGTATGCTTTAATTTTGCTTAATTAATGTGTACTCAATATCTCTAGATTAAGAAAAAAACAGTCATTATCATCTTCCTGCCCTTGTCCCGTGTTATTTGGGGTCGGCGCAACACGTTTTCTTTTTCCGTTCAGCCCTGACACTCGTCATATTATCACTAACTTCCTTTTCTTTCATATCACTCTTCACACAATTCATCCATCTTTTCTTTGGTCTCCCTCTCCCTCTCCATCCATCCACATGTAAACTCATAACTCTTTTAGTAACATACGTTTCATCCCTCCTCTTCACATGACTATACCAAGACAAACGATTCCCTTTCAACTTTTTAGTCACTGGCGCCACTTTCAAACTTCCCCTAATATACTCATTTCTCACTTTATCCATTCTCGTCACACCACACATCCATCTTAACATTCTCATCTCAGCTACGTGCAATCTTTTTTCATCCGTCTTTTTCACAGCCTAACATTCTGATTCATACAGTATGAGAGGCCTTATCACGGACTTGTAGATTTTAACCTTCAACTTGAGGGGCATCCGTGGGTCACAAGTTGTTCCCGTGACCTGTCGCCATTTCATCCATCCTGCGTTGATCCGATGTGTTACGTCCTGGTCTATCTCACCATCCCCTTGGACGAGCGACCCGAGGTACCGAAAGTCGGAGCAGATCGATATGGGCGTTCCAGCGAGAGCTAAAGGCACTGGATTGGAGAGACCGCTGAAATCGCAGAACAAGTATTCCGTTTTGGTTCTCAATTTCAGGCCAACATTCTCCAGTCTGTGCCACCACACCTCCAATCTGTTCTGGACCTCTAGGCCACTCTCGGCAACCAACACAATATCATCGGCAAACAGCATACACCAGGGAGCCTCTTCCTGAATGTCCGATGTCAGAGCGTCCATTATCATCAGGAAGAGGTAAGGGCTGAGAGGCGACCCTTGATGTAAGCCAACAGCGGACTTGGGTACTGCATCGACTGTACATCGCTCGGATCAACTGCACATACTTCATAAGAAAAAACAGTATTAAACGAAATTACAAGCGACGTGCGATTTTTTTGCTCTCAAGTGTATATATAAATTATATTATGAATAAAAAAATATCATTCATGACCACACACAATCATCCAATACGGAAATATCTTGTACAATACAAAATATCACCGAAAAAATAGTAACAAAACCGCCATTACCCGTCCGTGTAAACCACCCGACATGACAAACGCATCTCAGACAAATGCGTGCAAAACACTGCGACACGACACGACTTGTCGTAATGTAATAAGACGCATTTTTCTTTGACAAAAACGTGCGCGGGCGACGGTAATGGTGTTAGAAAATTGATGCGAGTTCAATGGTTGTTGGGTGGTAAGATGCTCTATTGTTATTATTTATTAGAGAAAACAAACACATTATAGGTATTTTATAGGGAAAAAAATAAACAATATGATAAAATGTATAACTTACAACATTTTCCACATATAACACAAAAATAAATAAATACAAAACATGCAATTTAAAACTAAAACCTATAGACTAAAACAGTTAAAATAAAGCTGTTACTTTAAGCTGCTTGAAGCAGAAGTACACTCAGGCGTATAAAAAACTTAGTAATTTTTCTAACGGATAATCTCATGTGTGACAACGCAATGGAATATTGCTTGCTAGTAGTTATCAGGGTATAAGCAGTGCAGCAAATCAATAAAGAGACGCAAACTACAGCTATTTATACGAATATAACTCACCTTCTTTACATAATACCATCGTCTGTCACATCGATCATCATTAATTGCAAGCTTTATTGATTTTAATAAAAATCTGTCACTCTCCTTCGTATAATCTTCCATGTTAACTGATACATAAAGTAGAGCAACTTCCCAACCATACCCAGTTCAGTGGTGACACCAAGTTTTTACAAGACACACATTCTTCATTGGCAAGCAGACATTCCTCAGAAACCTACCGTGAACTGCCTATCATAATATTGACTTTGAGTTTCCAAGTGTTTGTCCATATGCTTAGGTTTCTACACTAATCTGGGAACGAGAAAACTCTTCAAGATAACGTTGACGGTCCTGAAAAATATATTATCAGTTTTTTTTTTAGGTGGGAAATCAACTAATGACTAATCCCGCCCTTGGGCGGAGCAGAAGATAGTGTCAGACTTTTACTAACTAAATACCCACCACGTACAATGGTCCACATAGGACTAAGTGCGGAAACCATAGCCAAATAGATAGAAACCCACTGTTCCTTCTTTGCCTTCGTCCCAGGACCCCGCCGCGGGTTTCAAAATATCTTAGCATAGTCGGCCTTATAATGTTCCCACTGCTGGGACTCAGGTCTCCTCTTTAGGAGAGGGAATGGGCCATAATCCACCACGTGGGCCCAGTGCGGGTTGGTGGATGTCACATGACTTCGAATTTTTCGTTCTATGACATGTTGGTTCTCTCACGAATATTTTCCTTCACCGTTTTGAGAGCTGTGGTGATGAAATAAATTACACAAAGTAATGCGCCTGGCTGGGTTTGAACCTGCGACCTACAACTCGTAAGTCGGGGCCAATCGGCCACCACTGCTCCAAAATATATTATCACTTCAAAAAAAAATCTTTCTTCACTTTTGTTCGAAAGAGCGCGGCCTTAGCACGCAAAGAGTAATTAGAGGAACACAGTTGGATTTCAGTCAGTAAAAGTCTGGTACTCTCACAAAATTATTTGAGGATAACCCATCTAAAAAAAAACTTTTACAGAGAAATATCTAGCATTGTTTGCACCAAAATACGTCCACATGACACATACCAGACTAGGTCCCACATAAGCGACAATCGAAACTGTGCGTCTCTCATCTATGTAACCTGTAACCTATGGCAGAATGGCTCATTATTAGAAAACAATTATTTCTGAACATTGGCAATGCAATTTGCAATTGGCAATTTTAGAAAAGAAATCTTTAGTCTAGGAATTGAACCCACAAAGCCCTATGCAATAAAACTGCCCATTGTACACTTGCTTTTGTTAATTTTTGTGCTTAGCATAAGGTATGCAATAAAGTTTGTAATAAATCATCATCATAACAATTTCATACGAAAGACGTCCACTTCTAGACATAAGCCTTTCCTAAGTGTTGCAACAACCGATCCCGTGTGTCTCGCAACCCTTGTGGAAAGCTATCAAACTCTGCGTCTTATGGTACGCGGTCGCCATTCCAGAATCTTTCGGCTCCATCGGCCATCTATCCTGCGAGCAATGCGCCTTGCCACTTGAGTCTGGTGGTCTTTCAGTCTGTGTCTTGGTTCGATCCCGCAAACGAAGCTCTGAGCAAAGCCCTCTCCATTGTCCTTAGCATGACTTTGAAACTTCTGATGGAGCCCATTGTAAGTGACCACGTTTCAGTGCCGTATATAGTTACTGTCAATATGCCCCTATCTTATCTTATCTTGTTGTGGGGCTGGCCCTTGGCCAGAGCACTTCGACCCTTCTCTCGATCTTTTGTGCTATTGCCTCTCCGTGCACCTTCTTCATAAATCCCAGTCTGGCTTTGATGAAGCTGAGCCTGTAGTCCTTTGGTCTTGGAATTAATATGCCCTGGTCATAGACTTTCATTTTGAGACGCTGTGATATGTGGGATGAGAAAATAATGCGTAGCTACCTGAACGAAGCACAGTCCAGTCAGATTCGACGATTGTCCTCTTTCTTTAAATTAGGTCTACCTAACTGAACCATTTGTTCCTAGTAAATGAAACCGCCTACATCTTTTAAAGTAGAGTTTATGATCTTGATTGGAGTGGATGATGTTGGGTTGGGTTTTATATTGTTGATAGGCTCGCTATTAACCACTATCTCAACTGATGGAAAGCGACGATGTGGTCGACGATGGAGCACGCTTGCCTCGAAGTAACCTATTCACTCTGGACTTAAAGATTCCTAGGTTGTAGCTATCAGGAAACACGGACTCCGGCAGGGGATTTCACTCCTCAGCCGTACGCACAATGAATGTATTCTTAAAACATTTTGTGCATATAGGTGGGATGTCTACCATGTACCATTGGTGCATCGCCGTACGCCTAGTGGTCCGATAATGGAACAGGCATCAACTCGATGCTTATGACTTTGAAACCTCGACTCGACGAGTATATGCCATTTTGTCTACATTCTAATAAGTAGATCTAATAAGTTCATCGAGTATTTTACTGAGGTCCTTTATTTCTTCAGCCATGACTATTATATTGCCATAATTATGTAAAATAAATAAATAAGAGTTAATACGCAATACGTTAGCTATCCTTGATAGACCATGACCTTTAAACTTAAATAGCTCCTGTAATACATAGCACGTATATTATATATTCCACTTCAGCCTTTATTTATAGATTCCTGATAACTTTAATGCACATATGAGGAGTACAGGACCTAAAGCGAGGAGGAGTGGCAGGCGGTCACCTCCTTCTGCGAAGCAGTAATGCTTGCAAAAGAGGTGGCGGCACGCGTGAGGGAACGGCCCTTACGCCCAGGCACCGATCCGATCCCGATTTCCGGCTACCGTAGGCGCGGGCTTGCAGACGGCGGGCAATGGGTAGCTCACCGTCCTACCGTTCGGAAACCGTCCGGTCCGAGCCCAAGTCGTCTATGGCGCGTAATGTTCCATGCGCGCCTCAAGTATATGTTAGCAAAACCGTAGGGTACCAGCAGGGTCAAAGCCTAGTGGGCACATGGGTTGCCTTCCGAAAAGAAAACCTGGAGTCCTGGAACACAAGACAAAGAAAGAACATAGGTGTGGTTTTAGTCAGTAAAAGTCTGACGCACCCTCCCGCCTCTGAAGCGGGAGGTAATGATTTCTCACATAAAAGCAAAAAAAAAAAACAGGGTTTCGTACAAACTTACCTATGTTTATCTATGAATAGTTCAATTCCTGAATAGAGTTTCGAAGATTTTTCCGATTTACATTTTTTTTTTTCTTTTGTGACGCAACAACAAATCTGTTTTTAGATTTATTCCTACCTGTGCTACAAGACCTTGCTTTATGCCAAATTTCAGGATTCTGGCTGAAGTACCTTATGAATTTTAATTCCCTTGACAGTGTCGAAATATACGTTACAGCTGTATAAATAAATGAATAGTTTATTTCTGTAACTTTCTTGTACAATATTATTCTGTGGCTAGAACCTCCCAGGCAGCATGTAGTAATGCTTGTATTGGGTGCTTCTGCTCCTCCCTCGGATCAACATATTCCTAGGCAACTAGATAACTAAACTATTTTAAGTAAATATAAACGAGTACACAATGAATGAAAAGTTAGAGATACTGGTATGACTTCTCTTTATGTGTGTGTGTGTGTGCATGAGTGTGTGGTGTGTGTGTGTGTGGTGAGTGTGTGTGCGTGTGTGTGTGTGTGTGTGTCTTTATGATAGTTAGAACATACTATTTCTCATATAGGATGTGTGAATTTGACTCCAAATTAGGAGACTTCTAGCCCTACGATATAATATCTTGGGATCGGGAAGTACCACTAGAAGTCACGAATATTGTCTAGAGTTCGTATTTAAATAATAAGTTCTCTATATCACAGTACCCAAGCCGCTCGAGCTCGTCTGTATAGTTTTTCGTTAACTTAAAAGTTTGATTTTTTCACAGCTTCAAGGGACCGCAGACCTAAGTATATGGCTTTAATTTGAACTCGATACCTTCACGTGTTCCCGAGATAAAGGGTCGAGACAGACAGGCAGACGGGCAGACTACAAGGCTACAAAGTGATCCGGGTTGATACTACAAGTGATAAGGGTTCGGTTTTTCCTTTTGAAGTACGGAACCCTAAAAATAGAAGAGAAAGCCCATCAAAGCCCAGTAGCAACGGTATTGATTTACGAATCGTACGTCGCAGGCAAACTAAGACAGGCGCTTTACCTTGTGTAAATTTAAATTTATTTCATCACCGCTGCTCTAAAATGGTGAAGGAGGATACCGGCATGTCCTATAATTAAAAATTCGAAGACATGTGCACCAACCCGCATTAGGCCCGCGTGGTGGTGGTTACTCGTACATTCCATAGTTTTTTTTTTCGGCTGGGAAAATCTCTATGACATCCCCCGAGATAGTTTCAGAATTTTACTGACTAAAAACCCACTCCTGTTCCTTCTTGGCCATTTTTCCAATGTCCCGAGGATCTCTGTCGTATCACCCATAGCCCCAGTAGGTTCCAACCCTGCAGGGCCCCTACAGTTGCTGGCATCTCCTTGAGGCGCGCGTGGAACACTACGCGTCGTCGACAACTTGGACCCAGTCGGGACGGTTACCGAACGATTAGACGGCGAGCTACCCATTGTTCGCTGTCCGCCCTTTCATTGAGTTGATTTCTGAGTCCCAGCAGTGGGAATATTATAAGGCTGATTATGCTGATTGTATTTCTTAAATTCCTGCATTCAAATCGATTTCTACACATCTTCCTACTCCAATAAATTCCTAGCACAAACCACTTAGGAAACCGTTTCAAATTCTAGTTAAACTCATCATAAAAACGGGTTACGAATATAAATATACTTAATTCTAACTTAACACAAAAGTTGGTGAAAGGACCACAAGCTAGCTGAATGATGACTCAGCCGTGGGCGATTGCTTAACGCTAAGTTACACTCAAGTATGAGTAGTGTTGGATCTATCGAGTAGTTGTGGATTTGCAACGCTAGATGGCGTTAGGTGTATGATCGATCGTTGTGGGAAAAACTACTGTTTTTTTTAAGTGGTTAGTGTTGCGATATAGTGGTTATTGTGGGTTTGCGGTTAGATAGGAAATGTTATTTTATAAGTTTTTCGGCAGTGGTTTTGTTAAAGATTTTTCTTGTTTGTTACTTAGTTATCTTGAGTTACTATTTAAGTTAGATTTCGTGGTGTAACTTAACTAGATAAATTATGCTATTTATAAATAAGAAGTCACTTTGTATTGTAGCCGCCAGATTTTTTAGGTCACGTCTTTTCTCAATGGTTGGGCAGCTTAGTGCTTTTTTTTAGGCGGGATCTTCTCACGCTCTTGGGCGGGGCGAGAGCATGTCAGACTTTTACTGACTAAAACCCACTCCTATGTTCCTTCTTTGCCTTGCGTGAAAAACTACGCGCCGTCGCCGACTCGGGCTCGGTCTGGACGGTTACTGGACAGCCGGACGGCGAGCTACCTATTGCTTGAGATCCGCAAGCCCACGGAGCATTATAGTGCTGAAATCAATCTATGTGGTTTTTTATTCAATTGATATAACGACTAGTAATCTAGTACTAGTACTTGACTGCGATCCCACCTGATGGTAAGCAGTGATGCAATTGTTGATGGTGAGGTGCACTAGTTTATTAAGAGCCTATTCACTAGCCTTGAAGACACTTAAATTATAATCAAATGTAGTTGAAACTGTACATACATATACTTTTCATACCAGGGCTGATGCCCAGGTATGAAAGGCAACGAAGGAACAGGAGTGGGTTTTTAGTTAATAATAGTCCAACACTATCTCCTGCTTCGCCCAAGAGCGGGGGATGTCATTGGATGATTTACCCAACGAAAGAAAAAAGTTGGCACTGAGATTTTACAACTTATTTTGCGATCAACTCACCGAGATCTGTTTCTCTACCACCTTGCAGTATCACTGTGGGCCATTTTGAAAAGTTTTAGTGAATTTTGGTTCATTGTACTTCTTCATTTCGATTTTTAGGTAATATTTGACTCTACCCAAGTATTTGGTGGTTTTTTTTCTCTTTGGGCATTACAGAGGTTCATAGTTGGCGATCATCGATGATGGAGTCAATTAACTGGGAGTAAAGCCGTGATAGATACCCACGTTCTTGATGCGTGTGTGCTACCACGTTTATAGGCTGGGGGAAGTTCGGTTTGATGATAGCCTGGAAAATAGATCGATGCATAAAGTGGTGTTAAAGTTCAGTGATAACTCGGTGATAGCCCGTTGATAATCCTGTGACAGTCCGGTGATAACCCAGTAATATCCTGGTAAGAAGCTAGCGATAGATCGTTTACAGTCCTGTCTATCACAGGACTGTTAATGTTCCGGTGATAGCTTGTTGATAGTCGGATAATAGTCCAGTGATATCTCGATGATAGTTCATTGATAGCCAGGTGACAGCTTAGTAAAAAGTGTTATTTTTTGTGGTGGAAACTGAAACCATTTAAAGTTATAATAATATTAAGTACAGTAATATCTTGCTATAGATAAGCATATGCATGATCAGCGTTTTAATATTTCCACTGCTGAAACTCAATTCTCCACTCCTAGAGAGAGAATGGGCCATAATCCAGCACACGAGTTTTTTGTTAGGTGGGAAATCATCTAATGGCATCTCGCCATTAGATGGGGGCCCTTGGGTGGGGGGTGAGGGCGTGTCAGACTTTTACTTACTAAAACCCACTCCTGTTCCTTCTTTGCCTTCGTTCTAGGGCCCCGGAGTTCTCTTTCGCATCACCCATGGCCCCAGTAGGCTTTGACCCTGCTGGATCCAGCACACGGGTCCAGTGTGCGTTGATCGTGCTACATTTTGATTAAACAACTAAAGTACATAAAAACCTCAATGATCTCACAAAATCTTGTCAATTTTAAACTCGTCCATTTACGTAAGTTTCGATAATTCAAACTCCTTTATCAAGTATCTAATTTATTAAAATAAAACTCTTTTGAAAAAAAAAAAGTTTTTATTGGATCCTTCCGGATCTCTCTCAAAAGAATCTCAAACTTCAAAAAACCCTAATCATCTAATTAAAAAAACCGTATCTAATAATTACGATCCCAATATATACTGTTCTCTAGTACCTACCGAAGATTTCTAACATTTTGCCGTGTCCTAGAAACGTATATAAACACGCAGACAGAGAACATTTCTTTCTATATCTACCAACTAATAGGTATACCTATCTAAAATTCATAGTGAAATAAGTATAAGAACCTAGCTTCTAAAAAACTTTTTGACTGAAACCTATATCTTTAAACTACCAAACAATCAATTTTCAACTCTAAGTTTTTAACGTTATGAATTGTTTTAATGCGGAATGCAATGGACTATAAGACGTTTTGTGTTAAGTTTAGAATGCGGCAGTGCAGGCCAATGCACGGTGCATACAACTAAGTAGTGATGTGGAGGTTCCAATAACGGACTTTAGTGATGTGCGATAGCAGCTATTTTGTTATAACGGTTAATGTTAGCGTTAAGTTTTTTAGAGGGAAAATAATTATTTTGAAATGGTAATGTTTAATAGAAGTTATGTGCGTCATGCTTAACAATAATAACTTTGTAAAAAAAAAACACAAAAACAAATCACGAAAATCTGTTTGTCGTGTAAAAGTGTTTTTTAAAACCCATTGGCTCAATAAATATAATTAATCATTTGTCAAATTTAACAGAACTGCAGCATTATGGTTTTTACATTAAATTTATAATTTGAAAAAGTTATGATAAATTGTTTTTTTTAGTAACCAGTAGTTTAACTATAACATTTTAATACAACGTTTAATTATAAAAATACTGTTCAGAACTTAACCAACACATAAATTAACTTATCTCCATATAAGCCGGCTAAAACCAAAACAATTACATTTTTTCCGTCGGCATCAATGTGAAATACCGTTTAAGTTAATAATAGCGGTTACTCGAGTAGCAGTTTCTCGCAAAGCTGAGTCGGTGCCTGTAAGCGCTCAATATAGGCTAAAACATATTATTATATGCAAGAAGTTCTTGTACTACGCGAAAATAGGGTTGGCCGCCCAATACAATGTAACTAACTTGCTATAAATATCTTTTTAAAGCGTTACGTTACTTTATTCATGCCATAATTTGCGATAATTCGATTTTCTACCATTTTTGTGAGGGTTATTACCCGCCAATGCTTAGGTTTCTCTATAGTTCCGAGAAATTATGTAAAAGTCGTTTCAGAAAGTGCCCGTTTTATTGTCATTTGAAATGCATCTGGATATAAGGAAATATGCTTTTATGGACCTGTTTTTATATGCCAAACTGTGTCTGAACTAAGTACCTATATGTTAGTTGTACTTCTGTTAAAAAGATACTCCATATCATTAAAATAATCGTTAGTATTGTTTCGAAGCAAAACAAAGCTAAATTAAACCAATTTAAATCTAACAAGAGCCGCGCAAACTCATAAATAGAAGTACTGTTACTTAAAGAATACGGAAAGGCATTAAACTAGGTTCTAACATCCTAGCACAGCCCTACGCCCCGCAGGCAAATATGAACGAATGTAAGTTGACTTAGAATAAGTATGTTCTGCAATCGAGAGTCAGCCAGTGTTAGATCATAATGTGTTGAAACAGCACACGCGCGCGACACTCCACCAAGAATACAATGAAAACTCAACGATATTTTATGAAAAATTCAAAATAATAACGCCATTTTAGATCTACAAATGTGTTCGCGCCTTTTCGGTTTTTTTCGGCAAGCGTCGCGTCGCTGCGCCCGCGTTCGATTTTCGAAAATGTGACTGTCAAACAGCTATTTTTGGAACTGTGATTTTGAAATTATCAATGTGAAATGACTTGGATTTCGATTTTTTTTTTACTTTTTATTATAATTTTTTAATATCTACGCTCGCCGTTCCGTGAAATTAGAGAAAAAATTTAAAATTGCGTAACTAGGAAATAAAAATGTGTGCGTCGTGTTGATAAAGATTTTGGCGCGCATTCTTGAATAAAGTTTTTCGCAAAAACTGGAAAAAGACTTCGTAAAAAAAAATCTTGTTGATTGTTCGTGTGAGTGAAGATTTGGACTTTTTGTGTAGTGTGAACGGAACCCGAGGTTAGTCGGTTTTAAACTTTTTTTTTTATGTACAGAGCGAATTTATTAAACAAAAATTCTTTTAGATAAAATAATACATGTGTTGTTTGTAAAATCAATTCCAATTACAAATTCTGTTAATGTTTTTTTATTTGGTTACTATTACTTATCATTTTTTTCTTTTTGTAAGAATATTTATAAGTTGGTAAATACTTTTAAAAATATATCCAAGTACTAAATAGGTATCGTCGAGTTTTCTTCAAGGATTGTGTTCAATATTGAGTAAAATAAACAATTATAGTTTTTATGATTATTTGATAGGTTTTATAAACGTCATTATTTCCTCGTAATAACACACCTTCATAATAACTATTGTACTTAAAAGAAATAACGATAATTTAAAAATACCTGCAAATTGAAGTAATTTGTAAATTGTTATCGTTTTGTGGCATTCAATATAGTTTATTAGTTTTCTTGTTTTGTGATTTTTTTTCGTAAGTAGTACACGCATTATTTTTTGGTTTATTTTATTTTATTTTTTATTACTTTCTTTTTAAGTTATTTAAAGTGAGGTGAAAAAAAAGTGATAAAGAATGGGTTCTATAATTTTTCAAGTTAAATTTTTTACCATGAACTGATCGCCTTTAAATTGTTTCGTTGATTTTTTTGTTGCAGTCGGTTTAAAATATATTAAAATTAAACCATATAAAAAAAGACGCGACATTTTTTGTTAAGTACGTACAAAATATTCTATTAGCCATTTCCTGCAAATAAAAATGATTAATTAAATCATTCTGTAACCAAAAACAAGCCCTTTGCCGCATTCATTGCAATAGACTACTCTGCCCTCAGACGCCGTCCGCTCCTAGCACAATCTTTTTCAGGTATCTCACTTCTTTTCTCTCACGCAAACTTACAATCCCCACTAAAGCCACGTCACACCGAAGGCGGAGCGGGGGCGTCTAGAAGGCGTGAACTTTTTGACTTTCTATGAAACATGACGAATAGGTTCTCAGGATCAAACGGAATGATAGAAAATAAATGTCTGCTGCATGCAACGGCACTAATATTTTTGCTTCAATTGGAGAGAAGTGTCATTTGAGCGTCGGTTGAAGAAAAGTTGAGATTGATTCGCTTCGGGAAGCTTCGTTTTTTGTCGGAATAGTTCGTGTGTTGTCGGCTGTGGTGTCTGTAGTCTTGAAGACTGCCATGTAAGCGTCGGTAGACGAAATGTTGGGGAAGGTTGGGTTCGGAAAGCTTCGTATATTGTCGGAACAGTTCGTGTTTTGTTGGTTCTGGTGTCTGTAGTCTTGAGAGATGCCATTTATGCGACAGTAGACGGAAAGTTAGCAAAGATAGGTTTCGAGAAGTTTCGTATATTGTCAGAACAGTTCTTGTGTTGTAAGGTCTGGTGTCTGTTGTCTTCAGAGATTCCATGTAAGCGTCGGTAGTCGGAAAGTTGGGAAAGATTGGCTTCGGGAAGCTTCGTATATTGTCGGAACAGTTCGTGTTTTGTTGGTTCTGGTATTTGTAGTCTTGAGAGATGCCATGTAAGCGTCGGTAGTTAGAAAATTGGGGAAGATTGGCTTCGGAAAGCTTCGTTTATTGTCGGAACAGTTCGTGGTTTGTTGTTTCTGGTATTTGTAGTCTTGAGAGATGCCATGTAAGGGTCGGTAGACGGAAAGTTGCGGAAGATTGGGTTCGGGACATCGTCTTTTTCTAAATTCAATAAGTATGATTACATCTTCTATTCAATAATCAAATCACATTTTTCATTCGTCTAGTAGCCTTAAGAGGTTCCTTTTTCATTCGCCTATAGTCAATTTCGTGCATGGTTTAAAAGCTTGATACTTCATCTAACGCAATCCAACGCAATGTTTGACGAAAAGGCAACGTGAAAATAGAGAGATAACGCCTGAAAACTCTCTTAACATTCGGTAATTCCGTGATTTACTCGAATATTTTACAAAACTTGTTCCAGGAAATACGTGTTTTTTTTAACCCATAAAAGTTTTTGAAAAAATTGTCTTCATTCAGAATCTTGATTAAATTTGCAAGGCTCCTATTGTTATACTTATTTGATATTTAAAATTTTTGAGTATATTATGAAGTGTCAAATTTCATGCAAAATAGTAGATTTTCAAAGGACTTTACTGGATTAGTTTTACACAAATTTATAAATTGATTTCAATAGAAGCCTAGATAATATCTACAAGGTACTGTGTTTCCAAAATATCTAATAAAAAAATGTGTAATAACGTCATAATCGCGTAAGAGCGGTTGTATGAAAAACAGTGAAAATGTATGTTGAGTTGGATGCCCATAAGAAAACCAACCAACCATGAAGTCTTCGGTCCTCAGGAAACAGATCAAGTTTCATACTACAGTCTTCTTATATTCTTGTCTTCATTTGTTTTATTATTTAAAGATTCGTTCATTCAACGTTGTATTACGGCCAGTCTTTTGGGCATGTTTTCAGCGTGACTAGATTTTTTTTAAAGTAGGAAATCATTCAATGACTTTTCCCGTTCTCCGTTCCGAATTTGAATACATTTGCACATAGTTCATCATCATCGTCATTTCAGCCGATAGACGTCCACTGTTGGATATAGGTCTCCCCCAAGTGTCGCCACAAAGAACGGTCTTGTGCGTCTCGCATCCACCGGATTCTAGTGACTCTTTCTAGATCATCAGTCCACTTTGTGGGAGGCCTACCAACGCTTCATCTTCACCATCACCAGAACATCGGCGTACGTAGATTGTAGGTAGTTAGGTTAGATTACAAATATTCTTGTTAGTCAATATTATATATATATTTAAACTAGCTTCTGCCAGTGGCTTCGCCCGCGTGAAAGTAGGTTTTCATAAAGTTTTTACGGAACCCTCAGTGCGAGAGTCCGACTCGCACTTGCCCAGTTTTCTATGTAGGAAATCATTAAATAACTAGTACTCCTGTTCAGTAGGAAATCATCAAATGAATTCTTCTGCTCTGGGTGGAACTGTAGGAAACTTTTACTGACTAAAATCCACGGAGTTCCTTCAGTAGCCCTTTTTGCGAGGGCTACGGTAACTCCATCAAACAATCAGCAGCCCTGGTTTTATTTTTTCGGTGGGAAAATCATCTTATGACATCCCCCGCCCTTGGGCGGGGCGGGAGATAGTGTCAGACTTTTACTGACTAAAAACCCACTCCTGTTCCTTCGTTGCCTTCGTCCCAAGACCCCGGGTTTCGCTTTCACACTACCCATGGATCAGCAGCCCTGGTGGGCTCTTCTCAGTCGTACACTCTTGACAGAGTGGTCGTGGTCATGTCTCGCTCAAGTCCTGCACCACCGCCTCTCTCGCGATACGACATCATGCAGCTCTGTATTTGGCGGTTTGGGAGTTATCATTTACGCTGCAGCCCTGCGTTCAAAAATAACCTGAGTAGGGTAGAGTCACTACTCCAACTGTTCAAAACTGCTTCGAGTTGCAACCCAGGGCCGTTCTTTTATAACTTGAGTAGCTACCCTAGAGTTAACCCAACTAACTCTAACTCCGAGCAGGGTAGGTTGGTGTAAGTGTCCGTGAATGACACTTGCTTGACATTGACAGTTGTACTCTACGTTCGCGTTCAAAAATGCAAGCGTAAAGTATCTACTCTGCTAACGTCATTAGAGTTAGCTCTAAGGTCAAATTTGAACGTAGGGCAGTGTGTTACCGATTTGATGAGGTCCGTCTACTGTATTGGAGAGCGTCCACGTGGTCTTTTTCCCTCCACTTTCCCTTGAACCACCAAACGTTTCATTGAGTCCTCATTACGGGTGATATGCCTAAAGAACTTGATGACCTGATACCCTGATGGGCATGGGGCCCTAACTGGCCCCGTCAATTTTGTTGCCATCTCTTTGAGGCGCGCGTAGAACATAACGTGCCTTTGCCAACATGACCTGAGGTCCTACCACGAACTCTTAACGCGATCCTTTTGACAACCTAAACTGAACTGTTAAAGGGCTATATAGGATGCATAGCTCCATCCCTCTTTCTCGCTCGCACGCCTGTCACACGTTGTTTAACACGTTGTGGTAAGGCCCCTGGGCTTGCCACGGTAGCACTTTAAGAGTGGCCAACCCGAGGTACATTTTAAGAGTGGCAAACTCGAGATACATTTTAAGAGTGGCAAACTCGAGATACATTTTAAGAGCGGCCAACCAGAGGTACATTTTAAGAGTGGCAAACTCGAGATACATTTTAAGAGCGGCCAACCAGAGGTACATTTTAAGAGTGGCAAACTCGAGATACATTTTAAGAGCGGCCAACCAGAGGTACATTTTAAGAGCGGCTAACCCGAGGTAAAGTTTAAGAGCGGGCAACCCCAGGTACATTTTAAGAGCGGCAAACCCGAGGTAAATTGTAAGAGTGAAACCCGAAGTACATTTTAAAAGCCAGCTACCTGAGCATTTTAGGAGTAGGCAACCCGAGGTACACTTTAATTTGCCAAACCTAGGTACACTTTAAGAGCGGCCAACCCGAGGTACATTTTTTTGAACTTTGGCCCTTAATGTACTCATATTTTAAAAATGTAAAAAAAGTACATCTATAGAAGCCTTGCACATTTAATCGAGATTTTGAATGACGAAAATTTTAAAAGGTTTAAAAAAACATATATTTCCTGGAATCAGTTTTGTGATGTATTCGAGTAAATTATGGAATTGCCGAATACCAACAGAGTTTTCTGGCATTATCTCTCCTTTTTCGCGTTGCCATTTCACCAAATATCACGTTGGATTGCGTTAGATGAAGCAACAAGCTTTTAAACCATTCTCGACGTTGACGATAGGCGAGTGGTGAAGGGCCCTCTTAAATAACACATAACAAAATAAAATGGCCGCAAAAACAACCAATACCAAGCTGATTACTTTCCTAGTGTCTATAAATTTTATATCTTCGCTATTCAAAGAGAAAATCAAATAAAACTTATGGCGCACAGATGCGGAAGTTTGTTCACAATGGTACCTCGTTTACTTCACTGCTTACCGCCTTGTCGTGTCGGCGTGAATATACTTGGCGTACTATTCAGGCTTCTAAGTCTTTTTGTATTGTTTCATTGATTTCATAAATGTTTTTGTTTAGTTTTTAAATACACGGCTTTTCCTTCTGACGTTTAAAGTACTTCAATTTAAATTCTTCATTAATGGAAGAGACACCACAATTTCGCCAAAGTCAAATCATTGAGCTCCTTAGTAGTTCTGAGTTGAGCTACTGACAAAATTACACTGACTGGACAGGTCCGCTCGGAACTGTGTGGTTCTTTCTTCAAAGACCATCTCAGACTTCAATCTGTATGGTTCTCATATGATTTGACCATTTCATGTTTGCTGTATGGACTTTAAAAGAGACTTTGACCACTAAGTTTGTTTCGGTGTTTCTTCTCAGGGTAGTCAGCTAGGAAACACCGGCTTCATCTAGTTTTAGTTTAAATTGACAAAAAAAATACGTGTAAAAGTGTTTTTAAAAAACCTATTTGCAAAATAAATATCACTTATAATATCATAATTCGTATTATATTATCTTATTAATTAATATTATATTATCTTAACATTACGAATACGTCGCGTCATGCTCGTGAACGAGCGCCATCACTTGAGGCTAGTAATTTTTTAGCAGTCAGTCGCTTATTTCGGATTCTATTTATTAATTACTTTTTTTCGTTTTCTTATCTACATTGCGCTTACATATTAGAAGCGTCCAGGAATATGTAAAGATTTATGTAACTCATAATACGATTTAAAAAAGTGTCTATTTTTCACATTTACCTCGGACAAAGGATAAGCATTGCCAAACAGCGTGGCAATGCCACAGCCTTTCGGGCACATTACCAATCTCATGTGGAAGTGTTTTTTGATTCCTTACTTTAGTTTGTAATTAGTTGTAATTAATTTAGTGTTTTTATTACTATTTTTTGTTTTTACTATAATTATAGTCTAGTAATATATAATTGTAGTTTTTAGCCTGACACACAGGTCCAACCTAGTTCAGGCGAAAATGCATTGTATGCGTTATAATTGTTTTTATGTATCTCAATATAAATGTGCCACTTTTATTCAATAAACGATATTCTATTCTATTCTATTCTATTCTATTCTATTCTATTCTATTCTATTCTATTCTATTCTATTCTATTCTATTCTATTCTATTCTATTCTATTCTATTCTATTCTATTCTATTCTATTCTATTCTATTCTATTCTATTCTATTCTATTCTATTCTATTCTATTCTATTCTATTCTATTCTATTCTATTCTATTCTATTCTATTCTATTCTATTCTATTCTATTCTATTCTATTCTATTCTATTCTATTCTATTCTATTCTATAGTTAGGTAGTAAAGTATTTTTTAAATGTATATTATTCATTCGTGTAAATAAATAAAAAAAGCATAGCTGAAATATAAAACCAGTAAACACAAAATAAAGAAGATATTTGGCTGACGTTGGATGGAGGATATGAGGATTAATGATAATCTGATAAAAAAGGGGAAAATAAATTGAAAATTGTTTGTTCTATATAGTTTCTGACGTTTTCTTAGCATTTTATTAGCAGCGGCTTTGTTAAAAGAAATAGTCGTGATCTCATTTGCAACTACATGAATAGTTCTTTCCTCTGTCGTAGAGCCGGTGTTTGCGTAAAGGTTTTATTTCTAAACATTTTACAAAAAACAAACTACATCTGACTATATTATGACGTTGCTAGCACATATTATAGATGAAATAAATTATAAGATTTCAAATTTGATTAATAAATTAAGGTTATTTTTTTTTGAGGCGTAAAATATAATTTCTCCCACTCTGTGTGGAGAGAGAGTGCCACTGCAGACACGGGTATGTAGACGACGAGCAATGGGTAGTTCGCTGTCCGACTGTCCGGTAAGCAGCAAGCCTAAGTCGACAAAGCGTTGTGTTCGGTGTGATTTTTCACGATACAGATACTGTTATAAAATTGAATACATAGATTCTTTACATAAAAATACTAGACACATGTTTCGGGTTTCGCCTATACTAAAACTAATGTTGTATAATCGCTTAGCGACTTTAGAATGGTCAAGCGCGAGCCTAATATTAAAAAGATGTAGATAATATATTTTTTTAACATACTGGATAAAAAATAAGTAAACATTTTTTAAATTAATTTTGTGTGATATTTATTATTTTAGTGGTAATGTATATGTATTTTCTTTTTATTCTTCAATGTGTTATTATGGTTTTTATTTAATGTATTTTTTTAGTTTGAAAGTTTCTACTGTACAACTCCTTGGACTTCCTCCGTAACGTTGTACAAGTGCTTGTAAATAAATAAATATTATACATTATGTACTACGTAGGTATTATATATGCCTGTCTTACCAATATTCTTGTTAAACTCCCCCATTCTACACAGCCGTGTCAAAGGTCTGTAAAACCATTAGGTTGCGTAGGCGCAAACCAGTCACTTTAAGCTTATGGTATTGCCTTTTTGATTTAGGTATATGCTGTTCTAGTTTCATGGTACGTGGGACTTTCTTCTATATTATTATATTAGCTGTTACCTGCTACTTTGTCCGTGCCATGTTCGTATAACTGTATATAATGTAGGTAACTAATAATTATGTGTTTGCAATTAATTTCGTGAGAAACTAATTCATTTATTTTACTTTCACATAAAATGACTAAATGCCAAAATGCCAAAACATCTAAGTCTATCTGAACTAGTGAAAGTTTCGTTGAAATCTGTTTATCCATTTCGGAGATATTTCCAAGGGAATTAAGACCCTTTCCCGCGGGAGAATAAACCGTAGCCTAAGTTACTCTTTCTATCTATCCGTTGGTATAAGTCCCGTCAGAATGAGTACAGCCGATTCAGAAATTAACCGGAATAAACAGACACAATTTCTCTATTTTTTGTGGTCGACAAAAAAAAAATCAAGAGTGAATAGGTTACTTCTTCTTCCCGTGGCCTCAGTAGGCTTCAACCCTGCTGGGCCCCTACGTTTTGCTGACATTTCCCTGAGGCGCACGTGGAACAGTACGCGCTGTCGACGGTTACCAGACGGTCGAACGGCGAGCCACCTATTACTCGCCGTCCGCAAGCCCACGCCTACGGCGGCCGGATCTGTAAATAGTTTCTGAATTATCTTCGCTAAAGAAAAATTTAAGACGACCATGTCGCCATCTCCGCCCCAAAATTGATTGACACTAATTATTTAGTATGCGATGTTGAAATTGAAATCCGGTGGCAGTCTTTTTCTTTTTCCCCAAAATTAAACTTTTTTAGGGAACGACAATCCTTTGAGTCAAACAGATGTCAATTTCCTTTTTTCAGTCGGCATACACAACACATAATATAAAAAAAACCGGGCAAGTGCGAGTAGGACTCGCGCCCTGAGGGTTCCGTACAAATTTACCTATGAAAATAGTTCAATTCCCGAATTGAGTTACGATGATTTTTCCGAATCGCAAAAAAAGTTTTTTTTTGTGATACCGCAGACTTGAGTACCTATATGGTTTTAACGTGTTATTTCCACCCGCTCCTGAGATAAAGGGTCTTGACAGACAGACGGACAAAAAACTGATCTTATAAGGGTTTAGTTTTTTCCCTTTGGTACGGAACCCTAAAAACATAAAAAAAACAATCAAGTGCGAGCTGGTATCGCGCACCGATGGTTCCGTACAAACTTACCTATGTAAGTATTTCGATTTCCTGAGTCTCTAAGATTTTTGCGAATCTCAAAAAATGTATTTAATTATTTTGTGATGAAATAAATACTTTACGGTTTTCGATTTTTTTTCTTTAGTTATGCTTTATGGCATCGCTTCTTATTAAATATGATTCAGGTCAACGGGTAGTAGTCTTATAGTTTCCTCACGAAGTCTCTTAGGCGTCCATTACACGGTCATGCAAGCGTCAATCAAAACCATCAGTCATTAATGATGTTTGAATGACGGAATTTTATCGCCATGCAAATGTCAGTCATCGCATAAGACGGTAGGTTTTTCTTCAATAAAAATATTTGACTGCGGTAAAACTGACAGCAAAACCTATCTTGTAATATAACCTCCTTGTAAGCGTCAAAGTATGCGCCATAACATTCTTATCTTCAAATTGCGTTGACTTCAAATTTGTTTTTTTTTTCTTCTGTTCCAGGGGATGGCATATTTGATTATTTGATATCAATTTCAGCTTGATACCTTTCCACGTTTTTAAGAAAAAGGGTCTTGAAAGGCCGACAGACGGACAACAAATTGATCCTATAAAGGTTCCGTTTTGCCGACTGAAGCACGGAACCCTAGAAACAATATTACTTAAAGTTGTTAAGTTTTAACTGGCCACTTTATCTTCTATACATTTAATCATATAATAATAATATGACAAAAGAATACGAACAAAGAAAATAAAACATCTTTACGACCAAGTTTTCCTTATGACACCATTTTTCACAATAAAACAAATAAACGGAAAAATTCTAACGCAATGAAAATCGCATGCGCATACGCACACACATGCAGAGATGCACACAGTCATGCACAAAGTTGTTACGTAACGCCATTTTAAAGGCAATAAGTTGTTTAGAGTACGTTGTATGCATACGTGCTGGACTTGTCGTCTGTGTCCATTGTCTGACGGTGAGGAGTGAGCTTCATAATAATATTATAAAGGCGAATTTTTTTATGTAGGTATGTGTGTTTGTTTATTACTCCTTCAGGCTCAAACGGCTGAACGGATTAGGATGGACACACGGGAATAACGCAAGTGAGTGTGTTAGTAGAAGCTAGTATTATAATAATAAATTACATATTATTCTCTCTTTATTTGTTTAGGTACACATGTAAATTACATTTTTAATATGTATTTTTTTAACAACAGCATATAAAAAACTGTCGGATTCGCGCTCTGAGGGTTCCGTACAAACTTACCAATGTAAATATTTCAATTCCCAATATGGACCTAGTGCGTAGACTAAAGAGAACTAAACCTTTTGAGTGTAGTGTTTAAAGTTAGTGTATAATAGTGATCAATGCTGTGCTATGCATATTACACATGAACAAAGTGTTTTTATCAATATCAGACTCTAAGAAAGTGCTATGGACTTCTATAAGTGCTAAAGGACGCTATTCTTAGTTTAAGCAAAACCGTATAAAAATAAGTTAGAGTTAAATTACTTATTAGTCTTTTAGGCTAGATTGTAATCAATTATTAAGAAATTTATTCTTAATAATGAGGAAAAAAAAAAAAAATTCCCAAATGAAATCTCGAAGATTTTTCCGAATAACAACAAATTTGCTGTTTTCAGATTTATTCCTATACCTGTGCTATAAGATCTTGCTTTATGGCAAATTTCAGGATTCTGGGTCAACGGGAAGTACGCTATGAATTTTGATTCCATTCAGAGTGTTGAATTATATGTTCTTACGTTACTGCCGTATCTTTTTTTTTCGTTAACTTAGAAGTTTGATTTTTTCTCAGCTTCAAGAGACTGCACCACCGCAGACCTGAGTTTTAATTTCAACTCGATACCTTCACGCGTTCCCAAGATAAAGGGTCTTGACAGACAGACAGACAGATGGACAACAAAAGATCCTATAAGGATTCCGTTTTTCCTTTTGAGGTGCGGAACGTACCGATGGTTAAGACTCCAGAGACAGGAGGAGTATTTTTTATTCAAAGTCAAAGTCAAAATTTTTTTATTTCACATAGGCCTACATGGGCACTTATAAAACGTCAGAAGCTAGTGCACGGTTCCAAATTGGTCGTTTCCTATGGAGAAGAACCGGCAAGAAACTCCATAAGAACCGGCAAAAAACTCCATCCTATTATTTTTAAATATATATAAACTAGTGCTTGACTGGGATCCTACCTGATAGTAAGCAGTGATGCAATCGTAGACGGAGAGGCGCACTAGTTTATGAGGAGCCTATTCACTCTAGCCTTGAAGACACCCAAATTATAAATGGACGGGAAGACCGCAGCAGGCAAATTGATCCAGTCCTTCGATGTACGCAGTATAAACTATGAGGCGAAACGCTTAGTCCGTGCCGTAGAGATTTCAATAACGTAAGGATACTCGCCAAACATCGGGTTATCCGATGGTAGTGGCATCAAGTCATGTATCCTGTTAAATACCGTCATTTTTTTATTTTTTTTTATTTACCAGTGCTTGACTGCGATCCCACCTGAAGGTAAGTAGTGATGCAATCATTGAAGGTGAGGCGCACTAGTTTATTAAAAGCCTATTCATTTTAGCCTTGAAGACGCCTAAATTATAGTTGGACGGGAAGACCGCAGCAGGCAAATTGTGCTAGCCGTCGTCATGTCTGTGATAGGCTTGATATTATTCTTGTCTGAAGTGTCACGTATCTTCTCGCTACAATGGAAACGCTCACAAATGTATCAAGCAGCTCAATTTATATACAAATTTGCATACATTTCAATAAGGCCGTCTCTGTAGTCGGAAAAATGTTGTACTTAATGTTACCAGGAATTAAATAGAGATTTCTTGATAAAAATAGCAGGCTCTTTAATCAGCGAGCAAACGGTGCAACTTGGTTTAAGTAGACTAAGTTAATAAGGTCAGTCTGTATTTTATGCGAACTTAAAATAAAATGTGAATAAATTTTGTTACACACGATACAGACGATACAGAATGCTATACGTTTTTATTTTTCTTTTATGCAGAGATTTTTAAAATCGGTAGTAGATCTTTTGTAAAAGTGAATAAATTATTGTGTTGTAAGTCTTTCTGACATGTAAGTTTGAAAGTGGCGCCATTGACTGAAAAGTTGAAGGCGAATCGTTTGTGTTGGTACGGTCATGTAAGGAGGAGAGATGAAACGCATGTTACTAAAAGTGTTATGAGTATATGTGGATGGGTGGAGAGGGAGAGGAAGGCCAAAGAAAAGATGGATGGATTGTGTGAACAGTGATATGAAAGAAAAGGAAGTTAGTGATAGCATGGCGGCTGACAGTATAGAATGGAAGAAAAACGTGTTGCACCGACCCCAAATAAAACGGGACCAGGGCAGGGCGGAAAATTATGATGTGGTAAGTTGCAGCTAAATAGTTTGGTTCTTTTTTAAACAAAATCAACAAAAAGACAACAAAATAAACAAAAAAAGTTTAAAAGAAATTCCAATAATAATAAAATCAGAACGTTACAATTCCGAACTTGGCTATCGCCACTACCGCACACCTTTTTTAGTATGCAAATAGGCCACACAGCGTGGATCTAAAAACATAAGTACTATTGAAATAGCTAGGTCTAATAGACTTTATACTGGTCTGGCTAGATAGCTGATAATCTGGAACATTCTAAAACTTCCTGCATTTTTCTGCGGCAATTTAATAGTAAAAACATAATCAAGTTTTCAAATTGGTCCAAGGGTTTGTAATAATTGTTATTAAACTAAAAGGATAACTATTATTAACAATTTGTTTTATGATTTTAATACTAACTTTCTACGTACATAACTATTACTGTTTGTGAAGTTAACAGACACACCACGTTAATGGGTTTATGCATTTTTCTTGACGTAAGTTTTCTCTTGTAACTTTTTTTTTACTATGAATGGGCTCACGTTTGACCACTATCTCACCTGCCCCCCTAGCCAAGTTACAACCGTTTCGTTTCCCTTTGAAGTTAGTACGGAACGCTAAAAACGGAATAGTTACACTAAAGCAATTTTCAACTTCTCGACCAACTATGGCCAATATAACAGTTAGCGAAACATCACAAATATTTGAAACCATCACCACCAAACGGTCATTGTCTGTTAGCCATTAAACCTAACTCAAAACGACTTTAAGTATTTAAGAGCTAGTGGGCTAATTTTACGACTTCATGAGCTAACAAGAAAGTTTTAGAACTATATTTAGCTTACTCTAGATAAAATTTAAATGTACTTGTGGGTTTTATGTACTTTTCTAAGATTATTCAGGACATAAGTGACACCTTGTGCCTCGGAAAGCACATAAAGCCGTTGATCTCGCTTGTCATTCGTAGATCTTTGATAGTCGTTACAGCCCCCCTAGCCAAGTTACAACCGTTTCATTTCGATTCTCTTTTCGTTGATCGCCTCGAGTCGGCCACGCCTCCTATTTCTTTGTTCTGACCATGTGAGTGAGCGTTGAGATGACGTCAGAATAAAGGAATCGGAGGCGTGAATTCTCGAGGCGATCGATGAAAAGAGAATCGAAACGAAACGGTTGTAACTTGGCTAGAGGGGCAGGTAGTCAAACTCCAGGAAATTGACCATCAGTCTATCCAAGGATTATCGTGTTACCAAGTTAGTGGGTTGTGAAGGTCTGATAGGCATTCGCTCCATGTAAAACACGGGTATCCAGCCGCACCCAGTTGCACTGAAAGCCAACCCCAAGCTAGTTAGGAATAGGCTAGAGAAATGATGAATAGCCCTTTTTCAGCATTTCTTCGCGTTTCAGGGCCGCGATATTTAATTCTTTCTAAGAATCCCTAACAGTCACACAGGGGTATTTATTTATTTAATGACTAGCTTTTGCCCACGGTTTCACTCCCGTCAACTGGCTACTATATTCTAATCTACTCTACCCCACCCTGCCCTACTCTGCCCAACTCTATGAGATAAAAAGTATTCTATATCCGACTCCTGGTTCTAAGCTACCACTCCACCAATTTTCAGCCAAATCGGCTCAGCCGTTCTTGAGTTATAAATAGTGTAACTAACGCGGCTTTTATATATTATATAGATATTTAAACTAATGCTAGGCCGCGATCCGCGATGATGGTAAGCAGTGATTCAATCGTTGATGGTGAGGCTCACTAGTTTATTAAGATCCTATTTACTCTTACTTTGAATAACCTAGGACGAGAATACGATTTCGTGTATAATAGTGATAAATAGAATCACCTGTCACGGCGGCGCCATCTGTGGACGTTTTCAGAATTATACGCTAAGAAATTGATTAATAAACGTGAACATACTGTCACGATATTTTGCTTCATCGCTTCGGGCCAAATTATAGGTATAACCTAATTTGTAGTGAGTTTATGAAAGCTTACAACTCGCTGAAGCTCACTTGAGTCTCAGAATAAAGTTTTTTTATTTCTTAGATTCTTTAATATACACAAACTTTTACATAGGTACAATAAAAAGTAGGACAGCAAAATGTAGACAGGTGAGCTTAACCCACAATCATCTTTTTTTGTCTATCTTTTTTTTTAAAATGGGGAATCATCTAATGTTTTCTCCCACTTTAGAGCGGAGCGAGAGGGCGTGTCAGACTTTTACTGACTAAAAAAACATGTATCTAAGAAGGTTCCTTCTTTGCCTTGTGGTCTAGGAGCTCGGGTTTTCCGTTATCACCGTCTGTTTTACAAACGTGTGCGAGTCCATCTCGCATTTAGCCAGTTTTTTTGCGTCTTCAAAATTTCTCACATCTCAAACCTCCACACAAAAGACCAAAGATTTTCTCTAACAACTGGATAATTTCAATGTTATTCACAAGCCGTCGAACAAGGAACATAGAAATCGTGTGTAAATCGTCCCCCATACAGATGTTATACACTTTAACCAGATTTTCTTGGACTTTATCCAACATCCTCGGATTATTTACGTCCACTAAAAGCTATGCGATATAGAGATGTAGATGCGATGGGCTTCGTATCAAGGAAAGACTACAAAATTGTAATTAGGTCGGTTATTTAGTACCTAGCCATAAACAGGTACCCATTTGCTGAAATCATACTCAAATTAATTGTGTAATGTTGCAACGCGAGTCACTTTTATAACAGTGATTTTTTGCAATCGTTCATAATAAATAAATAAATAGAAACAAAAATAAATAGTAGACACTAACAGTACTAACCTGCTAACACACTATTATTACTAACACGCTATAGTACTGACAAACCTATGGATACAACTATGTAGTCTGAAATAAAGTTCATATAAATACATGTTTATTTTATATTTTGAAATATTACAATAAAAAAAAATCTTTTCAAAATACAAAAAAAAATAATAGCAAGCTACCGTCGGTCAGGACTCCAGAGAAAAGAACCTCCTAACTATACGAGCCTTGTCCAGTTGTACCGCTTTCTGAATCAAGGCCTTGATCTAGCCGCGTATGGTAATTTTTTTGAAAGATGGATATCTAATAACTTCTCCCGCTCTTAGTAGATCGAGAAGGGTTGTCAGATTTTTACTGACTAAAACCCGACCTTGACCAAACCCTTGCTTCATATATTTTCGGATCTGGATCAACAGAAAGTAACCGATTTTAATTTCCTAGCGAGTGTTAAAATATGCACCTAAACGTCCTTATCTTTAGATCACCCAGACTTCAAAGATTGGCTTTTCCACTACTGCTACCCCAAGTACCAGACTTGAGTATTTCATATTGATTTCAGCTTTATATCTCCATGCGTTCCTAAGAAAAAGAGTCTTGACAGACGGTGATCAAAGAGATCTTACAAGGGTACCGTTTTTGTTAACTTACGTACGGAAGCCTAAAAAGAAGAAAAAATACACATTTCTAATTACAAAATAATATCAAGTCATCATTCATAATCACAGGACCTCTCGTTGTGGCGACACTTGTCGACTCATATTCAACAGTGGACGTCTTTCGGCTGAACTGATGATGATGATGAATTATAAATGTATAAACCTTATACAAATTATATTATAGCATTTCACCCCCACTGCACATCATACCTCCCTTTTTACCTATTCTAAATCTATGGGCTGGTTCGTCAAGTAGCACAGTTACTGGAGACACCTGATACATATCAGAGCTTGTAATACAGTTAGAAAAATGTCTTGCGGCCAGCAACTTTGTACGATGATCGATTTTATGTCCACGTTTTTATAGGTCTGATTTTATGTGAAGCTCTGCATAGGAACAGTGCAAATAGCAGTGAAAGAAAGAAAGAAAAGAAAAAAAACAAAGAAAAGAAAGAAAAGAAAGAAAGAAAAGAAAAAAAAAGAAAAGAAAGAAAAAAGTTTATTCACTCGAAGTGATGCAATCTTTAAACTAGCTAACAAACATATATAACATAATCAATGAATAGGGAAGATATGCGTCACATCCGCGCAAAACGGCCGAACGCTCAGCATAAAGCTGCGGCCTCACGCATAATGCGATGAGCTCACAGCGCTGGTTTTCAGCGTGGGCCGGTGGCAGTGCAGTCTGCATTGGTGGCCGACTGGTAACGTGCCCGACTTACAAATTGTAGTTCCCGGGTTCAAATCCAGCCAGGCGCATTACTTTGTGTAATTTATTTCATCACCTACTACTATCGAAACGGTGAAGGAAAATATCATGAGGAATTCGGCATGTCCTAGAACCAAAAAATCGAAGACATGTTACATCCACCAAACCCACACTTGGCCCGCTTAGTAGATTATGGCCTATTCCCTCTCCTAGAGAGGAGGCCTGAGTCCCAGCAGTAGGAACATTGTAAGGCTGATTATGCTATTATGCTGCATAGGAACGATTACGGATTTTTTTATTTTTGTTTTGTTTTAAAAAACTTTTTTTTTATTATTACGGATAGGCTCGCGTGAGAGCACTAACTCACCTGATGGAAAGCGATGATGTGGCCGACGATATAACACGCTTGCTCAGAAGCAACCTATTCACCCTTGAGTTAAAGATCCCTAGGTCATAGGTATCAGGAAACACAGACTCCAGCAGGGAATTCCACCCCTTAGATGTACGCATAATGAATGTGTTCCCAAAACGATTTGTACGTATTATTTTACCTCACACAATGTAAGTAATAACTTTTGCATCGTGGGTGTGTCCTCAACACAGACACCCAAACACGGATCAGCTATCGGACCATACAAATATTTGTTCTATGAAGGAATCGAACCCGCGACGCGTTGTGCATCAGTCAATAGGTCAACCAATGCGCCAATAACCATGCCGTCAATGATATTATGGTTCTGATTAGATTCATCATTATCATCATCATTTCAGCCGAAAGACGTCCACTGTTGGACATAGGCCTCCCCAAGTGTCGTCACAATGAACGGTCCTGTGCGCCTCGCATCCATCGGATTCCCGCAACCCTTACTAGGTCATCGGTCCACCTTGTAGGAGGCCTTTCAGCCCCAACGGCCATTTGTTCTGCGAGCAATGTGCCCTGCCCATTGCCACTTAAGTTTGGTGATTCTTCGTGCTACGTCGGTAACCTTGGTTCTCCTGTGGATATCTTCATTCTTGATTCGATCACGCAAGGAAACTCCGAGCATAGCCTTTTCCATTGCCTTTTGGGTGACCTTAAACCATCCATTGTGAACGACCACGTTTCGGAGCTATATGTCATCAATGTAGTGATCTGATTAGTTTATGAAGTTATATAGTTCAGGTACAATAGTTACATTTTCCTTATCATTTTCTTGTACTTAAATGAAATTAATTTAAATCACGTTAGGTAAATGTTTTAAAATGAATCATGGTCATTGTGATTTCATCCTAGAGACGTCCACTATTGGACATAGGCCTCCCCGAAGTGTACGAAAACATAATATGGTCCTCCCCTAGGCCTCAGTCAAATGTCGCCAAAATTACCGGTTCTAAACATCTCGTATCCATCGTTAGCAACAAAGTTTGCATTTGGACAGATGCTGTACTGACATTATAGACCAATACGTCTGCCAAAACTGGTAATTATGGTGTCAAATTAATGATTCGTTATTTAACAACCATGTTACTATTATAACATCTCAAATTATTATGACATTCTTTAGTAGATTATATACACATAAGTCAGTGTGTCATAGTAGCGAAGTAAGCATTTCTATAATTCGAATTGAACACACTACTTTGAGACTCTCAAGATCCAAATACCTGTAAATGACCTGGAAACGCAAAGTACTACTACTTTCAATGATGTGCCCAAATTGGGTAAAAAATAACCGATAAACTCGTATATAGATAGTATTATCAGTAATAGATGTATAGTAAACTGCTTTAATCTGCAACAACTGATGATGGTGTAGACAGAATTCTAATAGAAAAATGAACATAATTAGAAATAATTTAACACTAAATATAAGTCCACAAAGATGAGCAACGACCTGGACAAAAAGACCTAGGACATCCACTGCAAGCAAAAGGCACAAATACACGTAAAGGGCGGCGCTTGGGTGAGGCATATTTCAAACTACAGTGGACTTTTCAAACGATGATGATGATTATGATGAAACACAAGATAAAGTTCAACAGTCCGGAACAAACGTTTCGCTTCGTTGTTTATACGGCTTACATCGAAGGACTGGAATAATTTGCCTGCTGCTGCGGTCTTCCCGTCCAACTATAATTTAGGTGTTTTCAAGGCTAGAGTGAAAAGGCTCTTAATCAACTAGTGCGTCTCACCATTAACGATTGCATCACTGCTTACCATCAGGTGGGTTCGCAGTCAAGCAATGGTTTATATTAATAAAAAAAAAGTTAAAACACCAATTGAAAGTTCAGAAATTGAAACTAAGCTTGTAAACTTTGAACGACAGGAAGTAAGAACGATTCCAAACAATGAACTTACCATAACAGTCTTTAGTACTAATTTTCTGTAAGTCAGTCTATTTTATAAGACCGAAAACATTACGATAGAACAATGGTGTGTTATGACAATATGTGACAACAGGACGATTATAGGAAAAACGACACAATAGTATAGTATCACAGTTTGTAAATATCGGGTAGAGTGCTGTTTCAATCATGGACTTTTTTATGGTTATAGACCACAAGGCGAGAATTATTCAAGGCTAGAGTGAATAAGCTCCTCATAAACTAGTGCACCTCACCATCAACGATTGCATCATTGCTTACCATCAGGTAGGACTGCACTCAAGCATTAGTCTATATTATAAAAAAAAACCAAGCTTCTACCATCCGCTTTGCCTTGCTTTTTGTAATGAAGCATGACGGTTGTCGACATAGCTCGAAAAATCGCCAAACTTAAGGAGCAGGGGCACCTATTGCTCGCAGAATAGATGGTCGATGAGGCCGAAAAGTTCTGGAGTAGCAACCGCGCACTGAGGCGACGCAGCGTTGAAAGGCCTCTCACAAGGTGGACTGATGACCTAGTGAGGGTCGCAGGAATCCGATGGATGCGAGACGTACTGGATCTTTCGTTGTACTTGAGGTAGGTCCAGCCTTCAACATCTTACGGTTGAAATGATGGTGATGATGAAAAGTGTCCAATTGTTGTTAACGAAGTTCTTACATTGCGTATGGCTTGTTTTCTTTTGTTTTTAAAAGAACTTTACCCCACTACTAAGATATACTCGTCTATCGTAAGTCACAAACACGTGAACTCATATACATAAAATATTCACGTATTAAGTATTTGTTTTGTGCGGTAATCAAACCTGCAACACGCAGTGTAGCAGCCAGTATCTCAACCACTGTGCTAACTACGCCTTCTGCCGTGGTAGATGATATTGTATCAAGAAAGATCGTGTGCCTCGTTTCAATAAATCAAAAAGAAAAATACTAAGAAATACTTCGTACAAAAATGTTTGTTCTAATGTCTTCTGCTTTGTCTCATTCTATTTATTCATTCATATTTGCAATAACAATATTACGCATAAACAGAAGATTTTATGAAATACCTGCGCAATAATTTCTAGGCCAATCGTCGCCCGATTTCAATCTGTCATGGCTCCCAAGATGCACTTAATAAAATCACAAACAAATCAGCAATTATCCTAAACGTTGTATGTTTTCCTTGCGTAAATGTTTTAGCAAACACACGCACACATAGCCACTTTGTTTTGTGTGCGCACGAGTCGAGATACACTCACACAAACGTTGGGATGCATCGCATAAACCAATGTTTGGCTGCTGTGCCAAAAAACACAAAGGAGCGCTGTACTGCGAGTGGTTTTGATACTTTTTGTATTACACTTTTAAAGGAATTTATTTTTAACTTTTTTTGAGGTGGAAAATCACCAAAGCATCATCTTCTCCTGCACTAGGGTAGAACAAGAGGGCATTTTAGACTTTTATCGACTGAAACATACCTGTGTATTTCAGATGCCATTTGCATTCTAGATCCGCGGTCACTCTTTCAAACGTTCCCACAGCCCTAGGCCAGGAATTGGCCTTACTGGACCCCTTCTAATCTCTGTTTAAGGCGCGCGTGATATTAGGCGTCGTCGACACAGGCTCAGGCTTGTGGTAGGATCAGAATAAGATCCTTACCGGACAGCTGGACGGTGAGCTAGGTACCCATTGCTAGTTATCCACAAGTTTGCGCCTAGAGTGTCCTGTAAACACCTAAGACATCTGCTTCGTTGACGGCTAGGGGATGAGGATGTTCATTCCCTCATCGTTGCCGCCATCTTTTTCGCTAACATTAATACTTAGCAGATGGATGCATCCGCTTCCAATTTCCTCTCGCTGCAGACTATGGCTTTAACCAAGACTGTGAGTTTATTATCATAGATTTTTTATATATTTTTGAAGCAGTAATAATGCAAATAAAAAATTACTTTCTAATGGATAGTATGGTGGACATCTCATCGTTTTGGGAACACATTTATTGTGCATACAGCTTAGGAGTGAAGTTCCTTGTCTATGTATTTGTGTTTACATTTTTTTTTAGCTACAACCTAGGAGTCTTTAAGTTAAGTGTGAATAGGTTACTTCTAGGCACATCAGTCCCTACTATAAAGTGAGATAAAAGTCAAACGCAAGCCTATTCAGAATTAAAAAAAAGTGAGATTATAAAAGAGTTTATTACGTGCGTAGTACATATATATCGATGTTATTACCACCACAGCAAAATTCAAATGTTTTTTATTACACATAGGCCTAGTGCTAGGCATCTAGTGCACGGTGCCAAATTGGTCGTTTCCTATGGAGAAGAACCGGCAAGAAACTCCATGGTTACTCTTTTAAAAAAAAAATTGTTCTTACATACAGCTTCATCTAGGCACCACGTAATTCCCATCAACGGGGTATTTTCAAGAGGCTGTTAATTATTACAAAAGAAAATATATTTATGAGCTCATCAAGGGCTTACATAATCCAAAGCTTTTAGTATAAAACCTACCACACTGCTCATAAAATAAATAACTATCATGTCTTCATTTACTAATCCATAAGAATGTTATAAAGTTTGAATTCCAAGAACCACTTAAAGTAAGCTGTCTAAATGCTTAGAAAGCTAAGAATGCATTAAGTCTAGAATCAGTAAAAAAACTTTAGAGAAAATACAGTAATTGGAAAAAACAGTTTATGGTGATTTGGCAATAATCTTTAAATATCCAAGCTAAAACAACATTAAACAGCATTCGAAGTAGCGATAACGATTGCAAAAGACATAATTTGCAAAATTATCATAATACAAGTGAACAAGATTGCAAACACAAGTGCATTTTTAATAAAAACAGTAATAAAGTCCTCTATGCAAAACAGTAATAAAGTCCACGTGACACCGTTGTCATTTTGAAATTCTTTACATTGGCTTTTATACTGGATTTATATCAAATATAAATATCATCTAATTATATATTTATATGTACGTGCAGGTGGGTACGCGACGGTGATTCTGAGAAATCTTGGTTTATTATTAGATACAGTAAACCAGTTTATGTGTCCTCTTTAATATTAAAAATTAACAGTAGGCTATTTTACATAGTTGCTAGTTTATGGCTTAGGCTAGTAAAGGAAGTAGGCGATAAAGAGTATCAAGGTTTGGGATAGGTTGATATTCTTAATTGACCAGTAGATAGGTGTGCCATTTCTGGGTCTTGCCTGGTCCGAGAGATCTTATATAGCAGAATTATTGCACAGATTTCCTATATTTAGAGGTTATTTTTTAGATTTGTGTGTTTTCGACACTCTCAAGGAAATCAAATTTTATAGGGTACTTCCCCTTGACCTAGAATCCTGAAATTTGGCATAAAGCAAAGTCTCATAGCAAACAAATATAGACAAAAAACTGTAAATTTGTAGTTACGTCACTAAAAAAAAAAACTTTACACTAGGAATGACTTCAGTGTCGTGACTGCGTTCACAAACATGTTCCATATAAATATTTTGTCAACTTCATTATTTACAGTATAGTTTAAAAAAAATCTTAATAAAATAAAATTCATTGTACTGATTCAGGGCATCAAAAAAACTAAAATATACCATAAACATTCATAGAATGCTAAACGTAATCAGAAACCGGAATCAATGACTATGTTGAGTAGGTATTCAGGCTAATATAATTAGTAAAGTGCTTATTATTATTAAATTACTACTAAATCAATAATAACAATATATAAATACGAGTATGAAAAATAATAATTATAAAAAATCATAGTCATAATCTACCTGCTCTTATGCTATTTCACTAAAATTCTATCCTGTGGACCATCACGCTATTAGATTCCCTTTTTTTATTATTATAACTTCTCTAAAAACCCTTAATATTTTGTTAAAAAAAAAATATGCCTTTCAAAATAAAACATCCTAAATTCATATTCAATTGTGTAACTCACTTTACCAAATGACCTAGAAAGTATCAAAATAATTCGGTCCGCCAACAGAAGGGATAAAAACTTACCAATACAAAAATAGAACGTCGAAAAATGAACATTAACGTATATTTTGAAATCTGCGCTGCGCGGGCGCGTACCAATCAGAGACGAGTTCAACATGTGTGGGTGAGTTAGATTCGATTTTTAAATGTGTGCTTCTAACGTAGTTGATGGATTTATCTATGTGTGTCTAATGGTTGGTACGGTTTTAAGATTTTTTTTGTAAGTGTGCGTTTATGTAGGTATCGGGTTCTATATACAACATAGAACTAGCCTAGTTGCAATGTTTCGTAAATAATATGATTTATTTTTGGCGTTATATCTTTGAATTTGGAGGCCGATTTTGATGAAATTCGTTCGTTTTATGACATTTTATTTGTAATTGTGGGCGGGCTAATTTACTTTGATATTAATATTATTCAAATTTTTTTTTTTTTTTTTTTGAAAACTAATTATATAAAGGTTTGAAAATTAGGTCATGTAATTTTACTTATAAAAAAATCACTTAACTATCATTATATACACTAAATAAAAATGAAAGTCTAAGAAATAACTTGTAAACTTAACTTTTTTGACACTCTTAGAATGTATACTAAACTTTAGCTCAATAAATAAATAAAGCCTTTAGCTTAATAAATAAAGCACCATTATATCGAATTTTATCGTATTGCGCAAAGTTACAAAATTGTATGGGAAAGTCTGTCTTTGTGGTAAATCTTTTTCATATAATATATATATATATATTTTTTTTTTTAACTATCACACAACGCCGTCTAGTCTCAAGCTAAGCAGAGCTTGTGTTATGGGTACTAGATAACTGATTAACATACTTATATATTTCTAAATATATACCTATATAGATAAATTACACCCAGACACAGAACAAATGATCGTGCTCATCACACAAACATTTGCCCTGGGTGGGAATCGAACCCACGACCTCCGGCATAGCAGTCAGGGCCACTAACCACTAGACCAACAGGCCAGTCATTTACCTTACCTTTAACTAGAATTTTGAAATATAGATCGGATATACTAGTAAAACTTCGATACAAATGACAACTGTTTGATGAAATCAATCAACAACATCAAATACTTAATTTTTTTTTTTGAATTTTTTTTTTTTCTATGAATATTCACTTTTTTTCTTTGAAAACAAATTCTATAAAATGAAAAAATTTTTTTTTGCTTGTAATAATTCGGTTTCAAAGTATACCTACCTATTTTTTTTTTTCGATTATACTTTAGACATCCAGAGTATAACCATGGCTATACACAATTTATTATTTGATCTTTTCTGTACTTAGACATGCTAAAAATGATCCTAACTCTACTACAAACAATGGCAGCTCATGTTAGCACCATTTCAACGTGCATTGGCAGATCATACTACTTTGATCGGCGTCTCGTATACAAAGGAATCAATAAACGTCAAGATATGACTGTATTGACAACTAAAATATTGAAAGTCCTTTGTTAAAGTCGAATAATCCATAAATATAAAAGGAGAAGCTGACTGACTGACATATCAACACACAGCCGAATGTACTAGGATTAGAGACAAGAAATTTTACATAGGCAAGCATTAAGAGAGGATTTACCATAATTCACCCCCTAAGCGGATGAAACGGGGGTCCAAATTCTGTATGGAGAAATCTACTTTCACGCGTTTGAAGTCACTGGCAGAATCTAGTATACACACACCATTATTTGTAGTATATGCGAAACCTGAATATAGTTTGTTCAGAATCAGTAACTGAATCGATTCCAATAATTTTCACACCATGTTAGATTTTTGCCTAAAAATTATTTAAAAAGGCCACAAGTTGGACACCACCGACATTAAATACAACACAGGTCACAGCAGGATACCGTCGTGATGACCCAGAAGCTAAGGCAACCGCTTCTCATAAATGAGAAACCAGCTACGGTTTGAAACAGGACAAGGCTCATATGTAACATTTATTATCTTGGTGTACAATAAAGTAAAGTATATAAATAAGGACTAATATGAATTTTTCACTTTTCTAAGTTTATCTCGGACATTACTGACACTCCAACCACAGAAAGCACGTAAAGCCGTTGGTCCCGGTTGTTAATCGTAGATCTTTGACACCCGTTACAGGGTCACCAGAAATTCTGATTAAAGGAGTATTGTGTTGCCCAGTAACTGGGTTGTGGCGTAGTTCGAGAAGAAGAGGCAGACGTTTTAAAACTAAAAGAATACCTACGGAAAATTCCTTATTTTCTTTCGTATTTTTTTACGATCAACACCAGACATTTGCTTTGGAGCCAAGTGCAGTAAGTGCATGCAAAAATACCGACAAAATTCAAGGTCGAGATCTGTTAAAAATAACGCCCGGTGCATTCCCGATGCTCCTCTCTCTGTTTTAATATCTGCTGCGTTTTATATTCAAGCTGAACATTTTTGAGGTAGGTTAGGGTTTCAGGATAGCGTGTCGATTCTCTTTGTTTTTTTATTATGAATAAGCTCGCTTTTGACCACTCTCTGATCTCATCTGATGGTAAGCGATGATGTGACCAACGATGGAGCATGCTTGCCTAGAAGTAAACTATTCATTCTTGATTTAAAGACTCCTAAGTTGTAGCTAACAGGAAACACAGACTTCGATAGGAAATTCCACTCCTTAGCTGTACGCACAAAAAATTGTGTATTCAAAAACGCTTTGTACGTATGGGTGGGATGTCTACCATGTACCGGTGCCGCATTTTGTTTATTTCTTTATTGACGATAGGCAGAGGAAATGATGACAATCATTTCAGCTGAAAGACGTCCACCACTAGACATAAGGCCTACCTCAAGTGTCGCCACGATGACCGGTCTTGTGCATCTCTTATCTATCGGATTCTTGCAACCCTCACCAGGTCACCAGTCCACTTTGACAAAAACCTACCCATGTTCGTTCAGTTGTCCTTTACTAGCCTTTCTTCCTTATTTAATTCGATTCAAATCAGTATATAAAATCTATTCAAAATCCATTCACAAAGCTCATAGAATAATCAGCCTTTTTAATGTTTTCACAGCTGGGACTCAGGCCTCCTCTCTCTAGGGGAGGGAATGGGCTGTAATCCACCACGCGGGCCCAGTGCGGGTTGGTGAATGTCACATGTCCTTGAATTTTTGGTTCTAGGACATGCCGGTTTCCTCACGATGTTTTCCTTCACCGTTTTGAAAGCAGTGGTTTCATCACCACTGCTTTCAAAACGGTGAAGGAATATAATAAGCGGCCCCGCACTTTTTTTTTTTTAAGGTGGGAAAATTCTAATGACAAATCTCGCTCTTGGGTGGAGCGAGAGATAGTGTCAGACTTTTACTGACTAAAAACCCACTCCTGTTCCCTCTTTGCCTTCATCCCCGAGCTTCGCTTTCACACTACCCGTGGTCCCAGTAGGCTTCGACCCTGCTGGCCCCTACGGTTTCGCTGACATCTCCTTGAGGCGCGCGTGGAACACCACACGCCGTCAACAACCTGAGCTCGGTCCGGACGGTTACCGGATGAGCGAACGGCGAGCCACCCATTGCTCGCCATCCGCAAGCCCGCGCTTACGGTGGCTGGAAATCGGGATCGGAATCCCGGCGGCGGTTGGGGCGTGAGGAGTGGCCCTGCACTTGGGGCCACTAGAGCCGAGTCTTCCTTTCAGAATCAGACCCTTGGCCTGAGTAGGCTTTGACCCTGCTGGGCCCCTACAGTTGCTGACATCACCTTGAGGCGCGCTTGGAACACAGTACGCGCCATTGACGACTTGGACTCGGTCTGCACGGGTTACCGGACGGTCGGTCGGCGAGCTACCCACTGCTCGCCGCAAGCCCGCGCCTACGGTGACCGGAAATCGGGATCGTAATCCCGGCGGCAATTGGGGCGTGAGGACCGTTGCCTCACTCGATCGGCCGCCTCTTTTCCTAGCATTACTGCTTCGCCGAAGGAGACGACCGCTTGCCACTCCTCCTCGCTCCACTCCTCATGTAATTCGATTCAAATCAGTATTTAAAATCTATTTAAAATCTATTCACAAAGCTCCTACTTCAAATGAATTCATAGCTATACCTCTTTCTTACTATAACCACAAACAATACGCCTTATTGGAGTACCGCCCACGAAAAAATTAAACGGACGAATGATCACTCATAGAACTTATAAATATTTATGTTAACACAGAATGAATGCATACGTATGCTTACACATTCATGTATGTTTTATCTACGTATGTACTCACTATCAATTTATACGTACACTTTTTTCAACTATTTTGGGCCAGGCGTAGGGTAAGCCAGCCTTTCGGTGTTTTACAGGACGCATTTTGGAGAGTGTGCGCGGGAATTGCATGACTTGATTCCACCATCTCATTTCTACCATCGGACCACCCGACAAACGGCGAGACCCTTAAATTGTTGAAACCTCTACGGTCCAGACCTAGCGTTTCACCTCGTCGTTTATACCGCGTACATCGAGGGATTGGAACAACTTATTTGCTGCAGTCTTGCCGTCAAATTATAATTTAGGCGTCTTCAAGATTACAGTGAATAGGATCTTAATAAATTAGTGCGCCTCACCATCAACGATTGCATCACTGCTTACCGTCAGGTGGGATCGCAGTCAAGCACTAGTTTACAACAAATAAAAAAATATATATTAAGCGAATTCGAAATTGAGACAAGTATTTACGCAGTTCAATTCTCGAATTCGAATCGCAAAAAGTTTTTTTTTTACCGTATCTTTTTTCTTCGTTAATTCAGAGGTTTGATTTTTCACAGCTTCAAGGAACCGTAGACTTGAGTTGTTTTAATTTCAACTCAACACCTCCACTCGTTCCCGAGATAAAGGGTCTTGACAGACAGACAGACGGACAACAGCAAGCGTGGCATAGCCTTGAAAAACGAACCATACGGCTATTTAATTTCTAACTCCAATGTACATTTCATACAATAAATGTTTAATATCTATGTGTGTGTGTTGAATGCTCAATCATACTCATTCAGACATAAGACTGGCCAAACCACGCCTAGGAATAAATAAAATTTCAAAAATAGAACGCAAGCTTCCTGCGAATTGGATCTAAATTTAAATATTGAAAAATGGCGGCAGCGAGCGAACGTTAGAATTTTGTGCATAAAATTGCATCCCGCGTTACCGATCTAAACATTAAAAATAGAATTCGATAGTTGAGAGTAGTGTACATGATTGGAAGTTGTTATGATGGAAACTGGAAAATTTATGGACTGTTCCAAAAATCCAAAAGAATGGAGTAAGCCATCTTTGATTGTTTATGTCGTTTTGTTTTAAACTGAAAATGTTTTTTTACTGATTAGTTTGACAGTTTAGTTCTCGTAAACCTCAAAGATTCAATAATGAAGTAACAGTTTTTTTTTCTACGTCATCATTTCAAACAATTTGTTTTAAGGTAGGAACTGTTACCTTAAAAAAATAAATTAAAATACACTAGGTAATAACTTGTGAAATGTAGTGCCCAGATACACAAAAGAAAAATAAAAATGGTAGGTTCCTACTTTTAATGCACCTTGAGTTTAATAGGGTTCAATTTCAAGGTTTTAATAAAAATATTCTTACCTAACATTTAGCTTAGGAAGGCCTCCAACTAGATTGACCGATGACTTGGTGAGGGTCGCAGGAATCCGATGGATGCGAGACGCATGGGACCGGTCGTTATAGTGACGCTTGGGGAAAGCCTATGTCCAGCAGTGGACGGTTTTCGGCTGAAATGTTAATGATGGTGATTATTTAGGTACAAATAAGTTTTTCATTCAGCACCCATCCTAAAACCTCTAATCCATTTAAAATGATAATCCATCCCCTCCACCGCACTAACTATCACGTAACGTGTGCACCACGCTTTACAAACACCAGATTGCCTTCTTTCAACCAGTTAAAATAAACATTGCCGATATTTCGCAGCTCTTTAGGAACGTTGCGTATACATCGGTGCTCTAGTTGTGTGAGTGTTTTAATGTATGTATACAGACGGCGTAATGTATGTGTTTAAGCGTTTGATCTTCGTTCGTAGATAGTGTTGGACGCAAAAACATGGTTGCTGGTTTTATGCGAGGTTGCATTTATTTTCGAAATGTAGTGTTTGTTCGCTTCTTGGTTGATTTTCGATTGCATTTCAATAGTTTTTCTGGAGATTTTCTTGACTGAAAGTACTGTTTCAGTACTTTTTTTTTCTCAGGATATTAACACGCTCGACTCATCGCCGCTCGCGTAAATTTTGACACAATATTTTTTTTTTCATACAAAAATGACGTAGGTACATTGATAAAAGTTCTGCTCTACAAGCTGCTAAAATATTTGATAAGTGTGGCGGTGAAAAGTTTTACTAATAGAATTTACTATAGTTGCTAGGTGTAATGAGACGTAGTGCAAATAATGATATATTATTGTGTTGTTCGTCAAGACGTTGAGCTCCTTAGTAGTCCTGAGTTGAGCTTTACGAATACTGACAAATGCTTGCACTGACTGGACAGGTCCACACAACAAATCTGCATGGTTCTCATGTGATTTGACCATTACATATTTACTGTATGGACTTTAAGAGAGACTTTGACCCCTGAGTTTGTTTCGGTGTTTCTTCTCAGGGTAACAACGGCCTCATCTAGTTTAAAATGATGAAAAAAAAATATATTGACGTGTAAAAGTGTTTTTTTAAACCTATTTACAAGATCAATATTTATTGGGCGTGATTAGACGTTGTTTTAACTATAAATTGTACTTTGACGTTATAGGAGGTGGCTGATCCGAACGTGTTAAATGCTAATCTATACTCAATTGATCTCAAAGCATTTATATCTACCTATACAACATTATTTTTAGTATACGCGAAACCAAAATATAGTTTGTTCAGAATCCGTAACTGAGTCCATTCTAATCATTTTTACACCATGTTAATTTTTTTTCCTAAAAACATTTAAAAAAAGTCACAATTTGGACACCACCGACACTAAGTAGGTACAAAACAGGTCACGGCAGGTTATAGCGGACATTAGACACTAACGCACAGCTGGATGCGGGAGTAAAACAACCCCTCAGTCGCCCGGTGATCATGTATTTGTGCGGCCAACCAGGTAATATAATAAGCATAAAAGTTCGTGATTTTTCATCGTACAGTAATGAAGTTTTGTACACAGATTTTTTACATAAAAATACTAGACATGTGTTTCGGGTTTCGCATATACTAAAACTAATGTTCTATATAGGAGAAACTGATTGACTGAAATATCAACGCGTAGCCGAAACTACAGGGCTTAAGAGCGTGAAATTTTGCACAAGTTTTCCTTTTATGACATAGAAGAGTAATAGGAGAAGTTTTAACAAAAAATTACCCCCTAAAGAAAGGAAACGGGGACCCGAAGTTTGTATGTAGCAGCCTACTTACACGCGGACAATGCCATTGACCGAAGTGAGGTTCAAATAAACCATTTGTTGACAGTATCACACAACGCCGTCTAGTCCCAAGCTAAGCAGAGTTTGTTTTATGAGTCCTAGACAACTGATAAACATACTTTCATATATATTCCTAAATGCAAATTATACACAGAACAAATAATCATGTTCATCACACAAACATTTGTGTCCTGTCTGGGAATCGAACCCACGACCTCCGGCATAGCAGTCAGAGCCACTACCACTAGACCAATAGGCCAGGCACTTTTGAATTGTCATGCCTATCGAGAAGACCGTGCAAGAAACTCCATGGACACTTTAAATCAGTTTATATTTACAAAACTGTGGTTACATCGTTAATTAATGTTAAAATTATACAAATCATCATCATCTTCCTGCCCTTGTCCCGTGTTATTTGGGGTCGGCGCAACATGTTTTTTTTATTATAATAATTTACAGGTTTTAGATTCTTTCCTATACTTGTGCTTTGAGACCTTGCTTCATGCCAAATTTCAGGATTCTAGGTCAACGGGTAGTAAAGTAACCTATGAATTTTGATTCCCTCAAGAGTGTCGAAATATACGTTTTTTGCAACATAAACGGCCGTATCTTTTTTTTAATAACTCCGAAGTTTGATATTTTCACAATTTCAAGGGACCGCAGACCTGAGTATATGGTTTTAATTTCAACTCGATACCTTTACGCGTTTCCGAAATAAAGGGTCTTGACAGACCGACAGACAGACGGACAACAAAATGATTCTATGGTGCAGTGATAGTGATCCTAAGGGTTCCGTTTTTCCTTTTTATAGGGTTCCATACCTTGGAAGCTAAAGTCAAAGCTAAGATCTCTATAGAGAAGAACGTGCAAGAAACTCCATGGCACTTTTAAATCGGTAAATATTTACAAAACTATAGTTAAATCGTTAATGTTAAAATTATACAAATATGTGAGAACTATGTAGAAAGAAAATATAATGGAAATAGTTATAAAATGATTATATATACTTTTTAAAATAAATACTTGATTAATACTACTTGATTAGACGTTGAATATATGTTTTTTTATTGATTGTTAAAGGTCTTTAAGAGTAATTAAATTGTAGTTTTTAATTACATTATAAATCTAAACTTTCAAAACTATAAAAGACTTTCTACATTCAAACTTGCACCATAGGTTTTGGACCAAATCTAGGAGATTCTTCGAGAGATTCAACGTGGCCCTGGATTGCAAAGGGAAACTGAAAGAAAACGAGTGGGTTTTAGGCATAGAACCTTACAAGTCTAACACTCCTTTCATTTTTTATTTTTGGTGTACAATAAAGAATATTTATTATCTATCTATCTACGGCTGTCAAACGGTCAAACGTAAGAAAATGATCACGCAACATTTCGGTCATCATCATCACCATTTCAGCCGAAAGACGTTCACTGCTGGATATAGGCTGTCCCCAGTGTCGCCACAACGAACAAAAGACGTTCACTGCTGGGTATAGGCTGTCCCAAGTGTCGCCACAACGAACCAAAGACGTTCACTGCTGGAGATAGCCGGTCTCAAGTGTAGCCACAACGAACCAAAGACGTTCAATGCTGGATATAGGCTGTCCCAAGTGTCACCACAACGAACGAAAGACGTTCACTGCTGGATATAGGCCTGGTAGCCTTTCAACGCTGCGTCTTCAGGTACGCGATCAGTATTACTCCTGAATCGTTCGGCCCTATCGACCATCTTTTCTGTCTATTGCAACTTAAGTTTGAAGGTTTATGTAGGTAAACTCGGTTCTCCAGCGGATATCTTAATTCCTGTTTCGATCACGCTAGGTAATTCTGAGCACAGCCCTCTCCATTACTCTTTGAGTAACTTTAAGCCTTCTTATGTGAGTGAAATTTCGGTAGCTCATATCAGTTTTTTTTATTTTTTGAGCAAAATAAAATTAAATGAATTTTTCTCTAAAGTTGAACTCGAGAGCTTTCCAGACTTACTGACTAAAATCACACATATGTCGTACAATTGCACTTTGCGTCCTAGGACCACGGGTTTCCCTTTCAAAGGCACCCCGTGGCTCTAGCAGGCATCAGCTCTGCTGTGTTTTGCTGGCTCCTTTTACTTAGAAATCTAATAAATACCTAATAAATCTTCCATATACCTCGAACCCTTCCCACCGTCAAAGAAAGCGTGAGAGATGCATCAGTCGCAAATATTTAAAATCGTAAATATCTAACAGTACTACTGTTGTGGCATCTACTGGTCACGACGTCTTAGGATGCGTGGGCGCAGAGACGAGGCTTTACACGGTTCACACCTTCCCTATAGTAGGTAAGATTACGTAAAAGGTTCAATACCTTTCAAACACAGACAAAAAAATAAAGGATTTTTTTTGTGTATCTATGTATACCTATGTGCTAAATAAAATATTGTTCTTTCTTTCTTTAGGTCAAAGTCAAAGTCAAAGTCAAAGTCAAAGTCAAAAGTTTTTATTTCACATAGGCCTACATGGGCACTTATAAAACGTCAAAAGCTAGTGCACGTAGGAATGCTAGGGAAGTTCTTCTTTGATCCTACTAGCTCCTGGCAGTGATTTTGCCTGCGTGACAGTAAAAATATATAGCCTATGTCACTCAGTGATAAAGTAGCATTTTATTGGCTTGTTGGTCTAGTGGTTACTCGCCTTGATTACTATGCCGGAGGTCGTGGGTTCGATTCCCACCCAGGACAAATGTTTGTGTGATGAGCACAATCATTTGTTCTGTGTCTGAGTGTAATTTATCTATAACTAGCGGTCCCGGCAGACGTTGTTCTGCCCAAAAGCGGGATTTAGTAAAAAAAAAAAATTACCCTACTCTACCCTATTCTACCCTACTCTACCCTACTCTACCCTACTCTACCCTACTCTACCCTACTCTACCCTACTCTACCCTACTCTACCCTACTCTACCCTACTCGTTAAAAAGTACCCGATGTCCGTCTCCTGGTTCTAAGCTACCTCCCCACCAATTTTCAGCCAAATCGGTTCAGCCGTTCTTGAGTTATAAACAGTGTAACTAACACGACTTTCTTTTATATATATAGATATGTATGTATTTAGAAATATTTTAGTATGTTTATCAGTTGTCTAGTACTCATAAGACAAGCTCTGCATAGCTTGGGACTAGACGGCGTTGGGTGATAGTTGTGTGAATATTATTATTTGATTGGTGAAAGAATTTTTAAAATCGGTCCATTCTTTTTGAGTTCATTCATTACAAACTTTTGCCCGCGGCTTCGCCCGCATACATACGCGTACTGTTCCACGCCCGCCTCAAGGAGATGTCAGCAAACCGTAGTGGCCCAGCAGGGCCGAAGCCTACTACGGCCAAGGGTCTGCTTCTGAAAGGAAGACTCGGCCCTGATACGAAAAATAACGAAGGAACAGGAGTGGTTTTTAAGTTAGTAAAAGTCTGACACTATCTTGCGCTCCACCCAAGAGAAGGAATGTCATTGGATGATTTTCCTACCGAAAAAAGGGTCAAACCGTTTTTAAGTTTAAGCGAGACTAACAAAAAGCAATTAATTTATATGTATATAAATTATTATTTATTGTTATTTATTTAATTCCTATTAATTACAAATTTTGCTAAATATTAAACCCTATTTTAATTTAAAGCAGAGGAATTGTTATTCATAAAATATAAATTTAAATTGTAACTAGTTTATTTGGGTTTTTATTTTTAAAATTTTACCAGCTTCATCATCATCATCATCATTTCAGCCGAAAGACGTCCACTGCTGGACATAGGCCTCCCCCAAGTGTCGCCACAATGAACGGTCCTGTGCGTCTCGCATCCATCGGACTACTGCGACCGTTACCAAGTCATCGGTCCACCTTGTAGGAGGCCTTCCAACGCTACGTCTTCCGATACGTGGCCGCCATTCCAGAACCTTTCGGCCCCAACGGCCATCTGTTCTGCGAGCAATGTACCCTGCCCATTGCCACTTTAGTTTGGCGATTCTTCGTGCTATGTCGGTAACCTTGGTTCTCTTGCGGATATCCTCATTCCTGATTCGATCACGCAAGGAAACTCCGAGCATAGCCCTTTCCATTGCCCTTTGGGTGACTTTCAAGTCTTCTGATGAGGCCCATTGTAAGCGACCACATTTCGGAGCCATATGTCATCACTGGCAACACGCACTGGTCATAGACTTTCGTCTTGAGACACTGTGGTATATTACCAGCTTGAATTTTCCAAAATCAATCAATAGATACATAACTAATTTGCCATTTAAACCATGTATTAATACTTTCAACGCCTTTTCAAAATCATAAATCATTTCGAAGCACACAGTTATCAGACTGACGGGTCACGACTGTGCGTAGGCGCAGTTGTAGCTACGATTTTATTACGGATCGATTGCAATTTGTACCTGATTGATTAGTTTGATTTATATGTTGAAAGTTATCTTCTAGGCGTTGGTAGCACCTTTTTCAGTCTAGACTATTGGTGTGGTTACTCTAATACCATAAAGGCTAAAGTTTGTGTGTATGTATAAGTATGTTTGTTGACTTCTTGCTTGAATGGATTTCGATGAAACTTGGCAAATGTATAGGCCGTCTCTTGGAAAAGCAGTATAAAACGTAGGTTTTTTTCTCGTTAACTTACAAGTTTGATTTTTTTACAGCTTCAAGAGTCCGCAAACCTGAGTATATGGTTTTAATTTAAACTCGATACCTCCACGCGTTCCCGAGGTAAAGGTCTTGACAGACAGACAGACGGACGGATAAAAAAGTGATCCTATAAGGGTTCCGTTTTTCTTTTTGAGGTGCGGAACCCTAAAAACTAATTACAAAAAAACCGACTTCACTACGGTCTTTCTCTTGTTTGTTTGTTATTTAACACCGACTTCGGAAATAAAAGTTAGATCGTTTTAGTGTTTAGTCCAGTCATTTTCAAGTTTTGTGCTTACGTATTCATTATTTCTATTTATCTAGATAGATAGGCATCGTGGAGTAACTACCTATGTCTACAATTATGCGTTAAACAACCCTTTATTACCTTTTATGTATATGAAAACATTAGCTTCTAGTCAGCCATCTTTTTTTTTAGGTGGGATAATTACAATATTTATCTATACTATATACATATATTTAATGACATCCCCCCGGCGGAGCGCGAGGGTATGTCAGATTTTAATACTGACTAAAAATCACTCCTGTTCCTTTTTTGTCCACGGGGATCTCTTTCGCATTACACATGGCCCCAGTAGCCTTCGACAGATTTTTCATTAGAAAATAATTCCACGGCAACATATTCCCACGACAAAAAGTATTCTATGTGCTATTCCAGGTTATAATCTATCGTAGTACCAAATTTTATCTTAATCCATTCAGCCGTTCGAGAGTGAAGAAATCTACACTAACATTATAAAGAGGTAGTTTTTTTTTTTTTGTTTTTTTGTTTGCAACAGGTAATCTCTGAAAGTGCTGGTCCGATTGCTAAAAGTTTTTCACCGATAGTAAGCTGCTTTATTCCTGAGTGACATAGGCTATATTTCATTTACGTGGGTCAAAAAATATACAACAGATAACTTTCATATTTGTAATATTAGTGTGTTGAAAATATCACCTTCCTCTCGTCCATAAAAGTTGTATGACGTGGTCTCAGAATTGTTATCCCAGTTGACACTAGTTCCTGGCACTCAGCCACAACATAGTGTCATTTCATCAAGTTTCCTTTCAACTAATTTATGTCGAACTAGATTTAAATGGCACTTTTAGTGACCAAAATTAACGGGTTATATTGTTTTATTTTTGTGCTAGCTGTCCCCCGCGTCTTCAGCCGCGTCTTTGGTTACTGCTCCGCTGCTATTCAAAGTCAAAGTCAAAATTTTTTTATTTCACATAGGCCTACATGGGCACTTATAAAACGTCAGAAGCTAGTGCACGGTTCCAAATTGGTCGTTTCCTATGGAGAAGAACCGGCAAGAAACTCCATGGTTACTCTTTTAAAAAAATGATTGTTTACAATATTTTCATATTACAGTATTAATAGACATTATGTAAGAACAGTGTAGACCAGTCGATATTGTACCCAAAAGCACAATAAAAATAATAATATTTAAAAAAAAAAGTGAGTCGTAATAGGAAGTAACCTAAGAATTCGCGAAGTCCACGGTGTTCTCACATTCACATTAAAAAAAAAAGAAGCTATATAAAAAAAAAAACAAGAACAATAAGTTATTACAATTATCAATAAATGACATGTCAACAAAAAGAAAATTACTAACGAAATTATTGGTCGCAGTGTGATGTTTTACAGCATACATAACTTCCTCGATAAATGGACTAATTAACACTGAAATAATCTATATATATAAAAGGAGAAATTGATTGGCTGACATATCAACACACAGCCGAAACTACTGGCACTAGGAAGGTGAAATTTTGCACAGGGTTTCATTTTATGACGTATGCGAGCACTAAGAGAGAATTTTCCAAAATTCACCCCCGAAGGGTATGAAACGGGGTTCTAAATTTTGTATGGATAAAATTACATTTACGCGAGCGAAGCCGCGGGCACAAGCTAGTAATCTATATATATAAAAGGAGAAACTGACTGACTGACATATCAACGCACAGCCGAAACTACTGGGACTAGAAACTTGAAATTTTGCACAAGGCTTCCTCTTATGAGGTAGGCGAGCACTAAGAGAGGATTTTTCAAAATTCACCCCCTAAAGGGATGAAACGGGGTCCAAAGTTTGTATGGAAAAACCTACTTTCGCGCGGGCGAAGCCGCTGGCAGAAGCTAGTCTATATATATAAAAGTAAAAACTGACTGACTGACATATCAACGCACAGCCGAAATTACTAGAAGTAAGAATGTCGTATTTTGCACAAACCATCCTTTTATGACGTAGGCGAGCACTAAGAGAGGATTTCTCAAAATTCACCCCCTAAGGGGATGAAACAGAGGTCCAAAGTTTGTATGAAGAAACCTACTTTCAAGCGAGTGAAGCCGCTGGTTCAAGCTAGTTTACATGTATACCTTCAAACAAACAAATACATTCTCCTGTTTTAATAATTATTTCAGCCGAAAGACGTAAACTGCGTCGCCACAATGACTGGTCACACATCACACATCTCGCATCCATCGGATTCTCGTGACCCTCACCAGCTCATAGGTTCCACTTTATAAGTATCTGCGATTTATTGGTATTTGCGAGCCGATGGGGCCGAAAGGTTCTAAAGTGGTGACCACGAACTGGAAGACGCAGCGTTGGAAGGCCTCCCACAAGGTGGACAGACGATCTGAAGAGAGTCGTGTGATTCCGATGGATGCGAGACGCACAGGATCGATCATTGTGGCGACAGTTGGGAGAGGACTAAACCTAACATTCTATTTTTAGAGTTTCGTACCTCAAAAGGAAAACACGGAACCCTTATAGGGTCACTTTGTTGGCCGTCTGTCTGTTTATGTCTGTCTGTCTGTCATGGCCCTTTATCTCGGGAACGCGTAGAGGTATCGAGTTGAAATTAAAACCATTATACTCAAATCTGCGGCCCCTTGTAGCCGTAAAAAAATCAAACTTCTGAGTTAACGAAAAGAAAGATACGGCCAAAAAAAATATGTTTCGTCACTTGCAAGGGAATTCATAGGGTACTTCCTGTTGACCTAGAATCCTGAAAGTTGGCATGAATTAAGGTCTTATAGCACAAGTATAGAAAAAAATCTGAAAACTGTAAATTTGTAATTACGTCACAAAAAAACTATTTTAGCGATTAGGAAAAATCTTCGTAACTCAATTCGGGAATTGAACTGTTTTCATAGGTAAGTTTCTACGGAACCCTCAGCGGGCGAGTCCAACTCACACTTGTCCGGTTTTTTTTTAATTATTCAGGGACTCCTGGGTGAACGCCGCACTCTTTGATTGCACTTACACATTTTTAAGGAAGCCATCAATGGCATCCCGCAATCTTTATCATTTTATCTTTGAATATTATAATACAACCCCACTGTGTATGTCTACCCATCATATCGCGATAAACTCAAAAACTACTGAACGAATTTTTATGTTGTTTTTACCAATAGACAGTGTTTCAGGAATTTAAATGTATATTTTATGTATATTATAGCAGAGAAAAAATCGTCTGAAGCTCAGACGGTTCGATAGTTTTTTATCATTCTTACTCACCATTTTAGTTTTATCCACGTTTCTATTAGCCTATGTAGGTATCTAAAAATAGCTTCCAAAAATACCTAAACCAAATCTACATAACAACCACAGATACATAACCACCTCAACTTAAAAACAAAATGGCGTCTATCGCCTAATAATGCCATTGTCTCGAACCGGTAGAATTTTGGTTGCAAAACATGCGCGCGCGCAGTTCTGAGTCACTGGTGGTGGGGATAGGGGGGGCTGGCATAACTTGTAGGCTATGTCTAGGATTATTTTGTAGACCAACGCGTTGGCGGGAATTTTTTAGGTTACGTCAGTAGTTTTGTGAACAGTTTTGTGGGACGCGTTGGAACGTGCAATTTAGCTAAACTTTTGTTGACTGACCAACATTTTGACAATACAAAAGTGACTGTAATTGGTCTATTTGAAATAAACGTTTCTGATTTCTGGGAAGTATGATATGAAACAGTTTTTAACCGACTTCAAAAAGGGGGAAGTTCTATGTTTGGATGTATAATATATTTTCGTTTATATTTGTACACTAATTTTTCGGTCAATTTTTTTTTCAGTGAATTACTTCTAGATAATCTCTCTCCTCTGTCATCGACCACATCATAGCCTATCGTTTTATGAGATGGTTGCCAAACGCAAGCTTATTAACGTTACTCAAAAAAACTATTTTCATTATTTTATTTTATTTTTGTTAAACTAGGCTCTTTGAAATCTCATAAATGATAGCATAGGCCTTAAACAAAACGGATCCAAGAAAAAAATGAAACAAAACGCGCTATGTATGAACCAAATTATTTGTTTTTTTTTTCCTGAATGAACTTACATTTTTACAAGACATCAAAAATATTTGACAATCTAAAACTATCACTAATTTCAACCTATTCTTACAGATTAGATTCATACTCAGGTTTCTAATGAGTATTTTTTCTACACAAAATAACGTTAAGAAAGAAATTACTAGTCCCGCATCCGTCATTTTTTGCAGTTTGCATTTTGAATTTAGAATGGCGTCACTAATCATAAATTGTGATCCTGAATAGTAATAACAATTATTCATTTATCAATATTGGTTTAATTTAAGATTTCACAAACTCTTCTTTGCTTATTTTCTACACACTACAGTCTACATCTTTTCTAATCTCTCCTTTCGCAGGTCTGCTGGAAGAAATTTCTTTTCGAAATAAGCAGTACCTTTGTACAAAATTTATATTTAGATACCTATCTTCTTCTTCGTATTTGTGTGTACATAAATTATAAAATAAATAAATAAATAAATAAACAATTTATTCAAAATTTTAAATTTCTCATATTTCTCTCATTCTAAAATTTTTCACAGACAATATTGCTAACAAGCTGCAAACTGCTTAAGAGATAGCGTTGACGACTGTACTAGTATGAAATGTGACACAGTCGACAGCGAGCGTCTGCATTTCTGCTCAATCGGTTAGGGGTTTTAAAATGCAGATTGTGATTGTGACAATGGGAGATTTAACCTAAACAAAACTAACATAAACAAAAACATTACTAACAAAAAGAGGCTTGGAAAAGAAAACATAAGTATATCAAGTGGTACGTAAGTACCTGCCTTTTTTTAAGGTAAGAAATCATCAAAAGACTTCTCCCCCCTTTTTTTTTTTAGAGTGGAGCAAGAGGGCATGTCAGACTTTTACTGAGTATAACCCACCTGTGTCCTTCAGTTGCCCTTTGTTTTCCAGAGCCACCATTACTCTTTCAAACGTTCTCGCAGCCCTTTATGGCACTTACGTATCTACCTATTTAAAAAGTACTAATACTTATTTATTTATTAAATGCTTTATGCACACAAAAGAACTTATTGCCTTAGGCATTATCTACCATAAGCATAGCATAAGCATAATCGGCCTTTTAATGTTCCCACTGCTGGGACTCAGGCCTCCTCTCTAGGAGAGGGAATGGGCCGTAATCCTCCACGGTGGCCCAGTACGGGTTAGTGAATGTCACATTTCTTAAAATTTTTTTTTCTAGGACATGCCGGTTTCCTAACGATGTCATCCTTTACCGTTTTGAGAGCAGTGGTGATGAAATAAATTACACAAAGTTCTATCTACCAATCAACCTTTTTGTGATTCAAAGAAAAATAGTGGTAGGTGCAACAAAAGAGAGAGAAAAAGGTGAATACAAGAATAAATATATTTACTATTATAACTATATTTTTCTACAAAGCACAAAATAGTATATGACAGGCCTAGTCAAAGTAAACCGGATCAAAATCAATGGGACCGGTCAATCAGTGCAATATTATAATACCTTATATTTTATTTAGTGGTCTTGTTCAGTCAATCACTTATTTCACAACATTCCTCTACAGGATTAATCTGAAGTCTGTGACTGTATTTTGTTCACCTACTTAATTTGAAACTAGTTTTGTAAAACTGTCCTGAGTTTTTTTTTTAATTGTTCTAAATTAGTGCTTGACTGCGATGTTGATGGTGAGGCGCGCTAGTTTATTAAGAGCCTATTCACTCAAGCCTTGAAGACACGTAAAGTATAAATGGGCGGGAAGACCGCAGCAGGCAAGTTGTTCCAGTCCCTCGATGTTCGCAGTATAGACGACGAGGCGAAACGCTTGGTCTGGACCGTAGAAGTTTCAACAACGTAAGGGTGGATACTCGCCGTTCGTCGGGTTGGACATTTGAGGAAAACCCTAGAACGTAACGTACGGGTACTTTCCGTTGACCCAGAATCCTGAAATTTGGCACAAAGCAAGGCCCTATAGCACAGGTATAGAAATAAATCTGACAATTTTATATTTGTCACAAAAAAAAACTTTTTTTACAATTCGGAAAAATCTTCGAGACTCCATTCGGGAATTGTAGTTTTTACGGAACCCTGAGTACGCGAGTCGGACTCGCACTTGCCCAGTTTTATTCTTTCTTAGACACCTCATTTCATAAAAACCTTCATAAAGAATGAATCTAATAAGAAACTGTAATGTCTAAGTACGAGTATTAAAGTCATATGATATGTTTTTAAAACTGGTTAGGCGAGCAGGCAGACCCGGTCCACACAATGTTATTATATTTCTTTTGAGCTCACACACCGCTTACTTTTATTACGTCAGGGTGTTTTAAATAATACTAGCTTTGTGCCACGTAGATGCCTGAGATAAAAGAGTCTTTCTTGACGAAAAGTATAGATACATTCACTGTGGCAACTGAAGGAACACATGTGGGTTTTAGTCAGTTAAAATCTAACACTCTCTTCCTTTGCACCCAGAGTGGTGAAAGTTATTTGAGGACTAGCTTCTGACAGCGGCTTCGCCTGTGTGACATGGGTACAAACTTTAGACCCCTGTTTCATCCCCTTAGGGGCTGAATTTTGAAAAATCCTTTCCTAGTGCTCGCCTACGTCATAAAAGGAACCCTTGTGCAAAATTTCAAGCTCCTAGTCCCAGTACTTTTGGCTGTGCGTTGATATGTCAGGCAGTCAGTTTCTCCTTTTATATATATAGATTTTCCACCCTAAAAAAAAAACACTGTCGATTGGAAGTGTGCCCGAAAGACTGCAGGCTTCATTGCCACGTTGTATGGCAATGCTTAGTCTCGGGCCGAAGTAAAAGCCAGCCTTTGAGTCTCCTGAAGTGTCAACTAGACGAAAGTCATCTATTATGCAATAAGCATGAAAAAAAATCTTATTAGTAGTCATCAGTATTAGTTGTCAGTAAATATGCAGAAATAGAATCATCGTCATCATCATTTCAGCCGAAAGACTTTACTGTTGGACATAGGCCTCCCCCAAATGTCGTCACAATGACCGATCCTGTGCGTCTCGCATCCATCGGATTCCCGCGACCCTCACCAGGTAATAATATGGCAACCGTATGGTTGTGATGGACTTTGACGTCAAAGTCCATGTCAGACTCTCTTATTCCGCTTCGAAGTTTTATAATTTCGGTGATGAAGATATTTTAAAAATTCTTTCATATTATATTATATACCAGAGCTAAAAATAATTGAACATAGCAAATAAGAAAAAATAATTTAAAACAAAAAGTTTGAAAGTCATACCAATGACTGAAAAGTTGAAAGGGATTCGATTGTCTTGGTAAGGAAGGCCATGTGAAGAGGAGGTATGAAACGCATGTTACTAAAAGAGTTAAGGTACAAGTTGGTAGCCGACTGCACGCAGCAGCAGCAGACGACATGTCGTCGCTTCATGACGTCACGACACGCCGTAGCGTCATGTCACTGCAGTCATGATTTCGAACCCGACTGCAGACGGCAACAGCAGATGGCATCCAGTTGGTTCCGAGTGCTCCGTGAATCAAGATGTCTGACGTGTTCGAGAATAATCAACGTGTCGTTGCTCCGGCGTCAGCGGCACTACTGATCTACGGTCGGACGAGACTGCCGTCTGCCGCTCGACGACGCGTCGCTAGCTTCAAGTCGCTAACTACGGAGGGAATTTCATAGAAATACGTAGAAAACAGTAGTGTCGCTGCGACACGTCGTCTGCTGCTGATGCGTGCAGTCGGCTACCAACTTGTACCTTTATGAGTGTACATGTATCCACATGAGGCCGAAGAAAAGATGGATGGATTGTGTGAGGAGTATTATGACAGGACAGAATGGTAGAAAAAAACGTTTTGCGCCGACCACAAAATACACGGAACAGGGACAGAAAGATGATGATAGCAAATAAAAAATAACGCCAACCTGGGGATCCATCAAGTCAAGAGTGAATAGGTTTCTTCTAGGCAAGCACATATCGTCGCTTTTCATCAGATGAGATAGTGGCCTGAGTCTGACCCTGAGTCAAAAAATGCATGAATACTCTCTATTAGTCTCATCAGATCCATTTTTAGGATTCCGTACCTCAAAAGGAAAAAATGGAACTCTTATAGGATCACTTTGTTGTTCGTCTGTCTGTCAGTCTAAACTCTTTATCTCAGGAGTGCGTGAAGGTATCGAGTTGAAATTAAAACTATATACTCAGGTCATCGGTCTCTTGGAGCTGTAAAAAATCAATCTTCTGAGTTAACGAAAAAAAAGATACGGCCGTTTATGTGTGGCAAAAAACGTATATTTCGACACTCTCAAGAGAATCAAAATTCATAGGGTACTCCCATTGACCTAGAAACCAGAAATTTGGCTTGGAGCAAGGTCTTATAGCACAAATGAAGGAAAAAAACTGAAAACTGTAAATTTCTAGTTATGTCACAAAAAAAAAACTTTTTATGTATTCGGAAAAATCTTCGTAACTCAATTCGGAAATTGATCTGTTTTCTTATGTAAGTTTTTACGGAACCTTCAGTGCGCGAGTCCGGCTCGCACTTGCCTAGTTTTTTTTAGTTCTTACTAAACTACTATTTAAAGAACTAGCTAGACTAAACTCAATGGTGGTTGAATTAGGAATTCTTCATGATACTACCTATAAAAATGTTCTTCAATCTCTCTCGGTCGCGGCACGGGCATAGATCGGAGTAAACTTGTTTAATCTTAAGGGGATGGTTATTTTTTGTTTTTATGCAAATATACAGTGATATCATCATCATCATTTCAGCCGAAAGACGTCCATTGATGGACAAACGCTTCCCTCAAGTATTGCCACAGCAAACGGTCCTGTTCGTCTCGCATCCATCAGATTCCCGTGACTCTTACCAGGTCATCGGTCCACCTTGTGGGAGGCCTTCCAACACTGCGTCTTCCGGTGCGCTGTCGCCACTCCAGACGTTTCGTACCTATCGGCCATCTGTCCTGCGAACAATGTGCCCTGCTCACTGCCACTTAAGTTTTACGATTCTTCGGGTTGTGTTGGCAACCTTGGTTCTCCTAATAGTTATATAATTCAACGTAAGAACATGACTAATAGAAATTTTTTTATCGTCATCATCATTTTAGCCGAATGATATCCACACCTGAACATACAGGTAGTCGTGGCGATTTTCTGAAAAGGAAACCCGTAGTAACAGAACGCAAAGGGTAATTGAAGAACACAGGTGAGGTTTTAGTCAGTAAAAGTCTGGATCGCTCTCAAGCTCAACCCTAGAGCGGTAGAAGTCATTGGATGGCTTTTTTTTGGGGTGAAAACCCTCATGGCGTGAGAGTGAGGGGTCTGTCAGACTCGTATTGACTAAAACTACCCCGGTGGTCCCTCGCACACTTGCGTCGGGAGCTGTGAGTGAAGTATAACTTGTGTTGCCATGGACTAATGCTGGTCCATCCCCTTCGGGCTTTCGGGACTAGGGCCAGAACTACTAGGACAACAGGCTTGTCAAGTCGATAGATATAGTTTTTATTATTCACATAACAAAGGGCGTGCTTTTTGCTGAGAAACTTTTTTTTTACCTAAGTGAAGACACGGACAGAAGCCAATAGAACATAGTTCAATAATATTTAAGTTATTTGGGTAATTAAAACCATATATACACTAAAGGCAAAAACTACTAGCTAAAATATGGTGTCATAAAACTCCTCCGCATCGCTGTCGCCTGGAATTGTGCCCAAAAGGCTGGCGGCATTGCCACGTTGTATGGCAATGCTTAATCTCTGACCGAGGTAAAAGCCAGCCCATGGGTCACGCAAATTATCAACTAAGCGTTTGGATAATTCATTGAAAAGCTTATGAGCACTCGGACCCCACGGCCCAATAATTTCAACCCCAAAGGGCTAAAAAATATAAATAATTAAAATAAACGAATATTATCGAACTGCACCTTAACAAGTGAACTATAAATATGCCGAGAAAAAGCATCAATTAAAATCTCCTTCAAGCTTTTAAATCAATTGCTCGACAGTTTCATTAGAATACACTAAGAAAAAAGTAATTCTACTGTCTTATACACAAGGTTTATTTTCGAATAACTTAGAAAAGTTATAAGGAAGATATTATAGGGAACAGTTTTAATACTATTTAGATGTCTAGGATGAAAAATAGTCAGATCTAGAGAGTCGTTATTAATGCTATATTTTTTTGATATACAGCCTGTACCCAAAACTGGTTTGTGCATGCAAACGGTGTGTTGATTATGGTAATGTATAATATTCCACAACTATCACACAACGCCGTCAAGTCCCTAGCTAAGCAGAGCTTGTGTTATGGGTACTAGAGAACTGATAAACATACTTATATATTTCTAAATACATACATTTTTGGATCTTGCGAAGGCATTCGACACAGTTTGTGTTCCAATTCTTGTGGATAAGATGGAAAGCTTGGGAATCAGAGGACTGCCGCTGGCTCTTTTTAAAGATTATCTGAGTGAGCGTACCCAGAGAGTCAAGATAGATGAATTCATCAGTGAAGAGCAACCACTTACCTACGGAACTCCTCAAGGTTCTGTCCTTGGACCTACACTCTTCCTCATCTACATCAACGACCTGGGTGCGCTCAATCTCACTAGTGGTAAAATCGTCAGTTTCGCTGACGACACTGCACTTTTGTTCAGCGCAAGATCGTGGGATGAAGTTTATCAACTTGCACAATCAGGGTTCAACACAGTGTACAGATGGCTACAGGGAAATCGATTGACCCTTAATACTGCCAAAACTAAATACATGACTTTCTGTCTAAAAACCAATGGACCAACTAATGTTATTGTAGCTCACACTTGTATAGATGCACCTACAGGTAGTTGTGACTGTGTAACACTGTCCAAGACAGAAAAAGTAAAGTACCTTGGAATAACAATTGATGATAAACTGAGATTTCAAGAGCACATTAACATCCTTAGTAATAGATTGCGTAAGTTAATATATGTATTTAAAACACTAAGACACGTAGTCGATAAAGAAGTCTTGAAATCAGTGTACTTTGCCCTTGCTCAGTCCATAATAAGTTACTGCATCATCACCTGGGGTGGAGCACCAAAAACTACCCTACTGGAACTAGAAAGATCTCAAAGGGCTATCCTGAAGGTTGCTTCCTTTCGTCCGTATCGGTTTCCCACTGAACAGTTATACAAAGAGAGCAAAGTTCTCACAGTCCGACAACTATTCATACTACACACCATATTGAAACAACACTCTCTCTTAACGTATGACGCGTTGCTATTTAGTGGGAAAAGGCGGTATAACCCAGTAAAACGTCTTCACCCTCATTTAAAAACGACTTTTGCTAGACGCTTCTTCGGACATTTGGGTGGTCATCTCTATAATAAAACTCACAAACTGCTAAACATCTATAATCTCAAAAAACATGAATGCAAAAAAAAGCTAACTGAATGGCTATTAAAGCTAAACTATGATGATACCGAGCATATACTAACTAATATAGTCTAATCATTCTTAGGTAACTAAAACTAGAACCACACAAATGCACATACACACACATGCACACATTCACACACACACACACACACACACACACACACACACACTACACACACACACACTACACACACACACTATGCATATAACATATTAGCACTACTTTTTTACTTTAAATAAAACACATTATTGTCTTCATATTTTACTGCATTGTCAGCGCGTTAGTACACAATATAGATAATGTAAAAGTTAAGGGGTGGGAACCTGGTGTCCTGAAACACAGGCCTAGAGCCTAGCTTAGGCATCAGTCTCCTACAATATATTTTTTGTATACTGATTATAATTTATGTTTGAAAATAACTGTATATTGTAGTGAGAAAATAAAATATATTATTATTATTATTATTATACATATATAGATAAATTACACCCAGACACAGAACAAATGATCGTGTTCATCACACAAACATTTGTCCTGGGTGGGAATCGAACCCACGACCTCCGGCATAGCAGTCAGGGCCACTAACCACTAGACCAACAGGCCAGTCTAAATACGATGTATGTGAATATGAGAAAGACAGATTTGAGATGCTTTATTATAAGATTTTTTTCTAGACAGAAAAAAAGGTTAAGTTTTTTTTTAAGTTTGGTGTAGGAAACATCAAAAAACTTCTCACTTTCTTGGACTTTTTTTACTACACCCACCCGCGGTCTCTTTCGAAAAATCATGCGTTCATGATTTTAATCTTTTTTTAGATCTACTTATTAGTTTTCCAGTCTTAAAAGTGTTGCAAAAATGAAAATCATTCTGGATCCAGAAAAAAATAAGTTTCTATAAAGCTACCGTAAAAGAACCTTATTCTTGAATCTCATTTTCAAAAATAAAGTTCTTTTCTGATAGCTAATATTCAATCTGTGTTTCCTGATAGCTACAACCTAGGAATCTTTAAGTCAAGAGTGAATAGGTTACTTCTAGGCAAGCGTGCTTCATCGTCGATTACAACGTCTCTTACCATCAGATGACCACTTGACAATTAAAAAAAAAACTGGACAAGTGCAAGTCGGACTCGCGCACTGAAGGTTCCATACAAACTTACCTATGTAAATAGTTCAATTCCCGTTTGGAGACTCCAGATTTTCCCGAATCGTAAAACAGATTTTTTTTTTCATGACAACAATAAATTTATTGCTTTCAGATTTATTGCTATATCTGCTCATTCATCATATTGCTAGACCTTGCTTTATGCCAAATTTCAGGATTCTGGGTCAGCGGGTGGTAAACTCCATTAATTTTAATTCCCTTGAGAGTGTCGTTCGAAATGTACGTTTTTTGCCACGTTAACGGTTGTATCTTTTTTATTCGTTAACTTAGAAGTTTGATTTTTTTCACAGCTTCAAGAAACCGCAGTCTTGAGTATAATGTTTTAATTTCATGCGTTACGCGTCGAAAACAAAGAAAAAGACCACGTCACAATTCAAAAGATTCAAAGCATTTTATTTCGAAAAAACCATTTACAGGCACTTTTGAAATGCAAGAAGTCAGTCAGTCAGAAAAAGAAATGATGCTAATTGCACATTCCAAAGCGTAGATCTCTATGGAGAAGAATGTGCAAGAAACTCCATAGACACTCTCTTCAATCATGTTATGTATTACAAATATCTTGGTTACATGTTTCTTGTCGTTATCATGTGAGAACAATGTAAATAAAGTAAAAGTAAAAATTAAATTAAAATAGCAACTGGCAGCTAAGAATATATAGGTAACTAATTTTTACCAGCGACTTTGCCCGTGTAAAAAGTTTCTCCATACAAACTTTAGACCCCCGTTTCATCCCCTTAGGGGCTGAATTTCGAAAAATCCTTTCTTAATAGCCTACGTCATAAAAGGAAGCTTTGTGCAAAATTTCACGCTCCTAGTCCCAGTAATTTTGGCTGCGTTGATATGTCAGTCAGTAAGTTTCTTCTTTTTAGGGTTCCGTAGTCAAATGGCAAAAAACGGAACCTTTATAGATTCGTCATGTCTGTCTGTCTGTCTGTCTGTCCGTCCGTATGTCACAGCCACTTTTTTCCGAAACTATAAAAAATATACAGTTCAAACTTGGTAAGTAGATGTATTATGTAATCCGCATTAAGATTTTCATACAAAAATAGAAAAAAAAACAATAAATTTTGGGGGTTCCCCATACTTAGAACTAAAACTCAAAAAAAAATTTTTCATCAGACCCATACGTGTGGGATCTATGGATAGGTCTTCAAAAATTATATTGAGATTTCTAATATCATTTTATTCTAAACTGAATAGTTTGAGCGAGAGTCATCTCAAAAGTGGTAAAATGCCCCCCTCCCCCTGTAACTTCTAAAATAAGAGATTGATAAAACTAAAAAAAATATATGATGTACATTACCATGCAAACTTCCACCGAAAATTGGTTTGAACGAGATCTAGTAAGTAGTTATTTTTTTTAATACGTCATAAATCGTAAACCGCAATAAGTACATTATTTGCAAAAAACGAGCATAATCTCTTTACTAACTTTACGCAGTCGGGTGAAACAGTACCAAACAGGAAGGAATGGGCTATTTTAAGTATCTAAAGTATTGCTGCACATGTACTTTCAACGGGCTATGGGCAATATCTCTGTTGCTATTAAGTGCTTTATTTAAACATGGAGCTTTTAAAATATTTTAAGGTTAGTAAATACAGAATTCATCGTAAACTTAAAGTGTTGTAAAAAATATAATGTAGACAATAAAATTATTTCATTTGAGATTTTGTTTAATAAAATAATATGTATACTAGCTTTTCCAGCAGACGTTATCCTGCCCGTTGTCAGAAAAAAATAACAAACACATGTACAGAAGAATTATACATAATTATCAAGATTTATTAAAAAAAAAAGATTTATGTAAATATATATTAATATATTTGATATCAAATATATTGGATTCTATGTGTGTGTGTGTTTGTTACAATTCGCGCTGGTGTTTGAGTGTCTGAATGGATTTGAATAACTGACCAGATTGACTGTCCTGGAATATAGATTATTATTCCCTGGGAAAAAAAATTCTACTTTCACGCCAGTGAAGCTGCTGGGAGAAGCTAGTTTATATACATAATATATAACTTCTGCCAGTAGCTTCACTAAAACAAAACTCTAAGCTAATTAAAAATAATCTAAAATGTGGGGTCGAATAATGTGCCCAAAAGACTGTCGGCATTGCCATGCTGTTATGGCAATGATATCCTCTGTTCAGGGTAAAAGCTAGTCCTTGGGTCACGCGATTTGTCAACAAGGCATTCAGAGATATATTTTATATACAAATGTATTATATGTATTTATTCTACAGTTGAGATTAATAAATCATCATTATCTTCCTGCCCTTGTCCCGTTTTATTTGGGGTCGGCGCAACAACTTTTTTTCTTCCATTCTGTCTTGTCACTCGTCACGCTATCACTAACTCCCTTTTCTTTCATATCACTTCTCACACAATCCATCCTCCACCTTCCATCATCCGCAGATTAATAAACCATTATTATTAAATAAACCATAATCTTAAAATCTTCTGATTTACAATTTAAATAATTATGATTCATAAATAAAAAATAATCGCAAACTCACGCGCAGCTAAAGTTCCTCAAAAAAGGAACGCGCGAACTCAAAACAGGAAGAAATTTTCCCGCTGCACTGGCGCACCTAGCGTCAATGTTCGGAACTAAACCGGAGCGCGAACGACCGCCAACTCTTTCCGCGCGCTTTCTTTTATCTCCCCTCTCTCTCCCACCCGAGCTAACGCCTACCTTTTTTGGCGTCAGAAAGGGACAGGAACAAAAAAATGGCCGAACGCACATGTGCGCGGGAGTTCGTTTTCGTCTTATTTTTCGCAGGTCATTCGCCTCGGATATATTCGCGTCGCTTTTGCGATTTTTTTGTCTTGCTCCGTCCTTTTTTTTCGTCCTTTTCCCGCCGTGTGTGTCCGTTGTGCTAGGTCGCGAGTCGCGTGGGCAGTTGATTTATTTTTCTTCATTTCATCTTAATCTGTTTTCTAATACCATAGAGTTTATGGTGCCCTTTTGGAATCTAATGTTAGGTTTGTTGGCAATTTATTTTTTATGTTGAGAGAGGCTAGACTATTTATTAGAGGCTGTAAACAGTCATTGGCGGGTTCTAGGAAAGGATAGTTTAAAAAAATATATTTTCTTCATAGATGGGAGAGTAATCATAAAACTGAGAACGATATTTCGTTTATTAATTAGATTCTTAACTTTCCATGTTTATAAGATTAACTGCAGCTAAATGTTGTAAAACATTGAGTGTGAGTGAGGTAAAAGCTTCCTGAATGAAGTATAGTTTCATTATCGATCTAATTTTCTACTAAGCTAAGAGATAAAACACGTCGTCTTTATTTTAAATTGGTTTTCTAAACAATGTCATTAATGGCAGCACTTAGGATCTTGTCTAATTGTTAGGTAATATTTCTCGTAAACCTTTCCTTGTAACAATCCAGAAAAAATCTTATCCAAATATGGTATCGTTTTTAGGGTTCCGTACCCAAAAGCCATACCCTTTGAATTTCTTCGGTTCTTTCCTTTCGCAGGTCTGCTGGAAGAAATTTCTTTTTGAAATAAACAGTACCTTTGTACAAATTTTTATAATGTTGTATCTTTTTCAATGTACATGTGTGTGTACATAAATTATAAAATAAATAAGGGTACAACAGGACTCTATTACTAAGACTCCGCGGTCCATCCGTCCGTCTGTCTGTCAGTCTGTTCGTCTGTCAAAAAAAGGCTGTATCTCATGAACCGTGATAGCTATACAATTGAAAATACAACACATAATTTATTTCTATTTCCACTGTAACAACAATATAATACTAAAAACAGAGTATAATAAATAATTAACTGGTAAAGAAATCATGTTTGTTGTATGGGAGTCCCATGCAACTTACGTATGTTTTTGGTAGTTATTCTTCTGTAGTACATTCTTCCTTTTCAGAGCCACGCGAACGCCGGCGTTCGCGCGGCGTGACGTCATCGGCATTCGGCCGAAAGTCAAGCGAACGCCGGCGTTCGCTCTCTCCCACTTCATTGTAGGCCCTATTTTCAACACTTAGAGACTACTTTTGTATGAACAAGTTTGATTACTTACGTTCTTGGATAAATTTCCTATAAATTGAACGCATTATATTTTATAGTCTCTACCCTCAAATTTTTTTTTTCGTTTTTATTTGTAAAAAGTCATATTCCCGCCACCATTTTGTTTATGGCGCCCCTGCAGTTTGACAGTTCTTGACAGTTCTTGTTCGTGAAAAGGTTAAGTTCCTATTTTCAATTTTGTTTTTGGTGTATAACAAAGAGTATATATCTATCTAATCTAAAATCCCTACTAGATCAGATCAAAGAACCCGTCTTAATCTACAAAAAAAATCTAACATAATTTTAGTACAAGGAAGAAACTTTAGAAAATGGTTTAATTAAGCCAGTCAATTAATAAAGGAATTTTCTAATCGAAGTGTGCAGTAAAAAGATTTATCTACAGTGCGCCGGCGCAACACACTTCGCCGTTAGCGACCTCTAGTGTGGGGTAATTGGAATATCGATATCGATAAATTTATCTCCATGGAGATTTTGTCTAATTGGATTGCTGTTTTCGCTATGGCGGGCTTTTTTCTAATTAGTGAGCTGGAATTCTTGTGTTATAGTGCTCTGGTTTGATCCAACTCTGCCTGCTTCTGAAATAAATAAATGAATATAATAAGTATTTCATATGATTCCTTGATTAATTAATTCATCAACAGCGTGGAAATGCGGCCAGTCTTTTGGGCACATTACCAGTCGACAGCGATGTGGAAGAGTTTTTGACGCCATATTTTAGTTTTAGTTAGTTGTATTTTGTAGGGTTTTTATTATTATTTATTTTATTGTAATTAAAGTTAGTATTTTTAAATGTAAATAAATATTAATCATAACATTATTAAGAACCTAATAAAATATTAACGTTGTTGATGATACTTCCCAGAAGCCTGAGGTCCTGGACCTTTAGAAGTGTTAATTTATTATTTGAAAGTATTTCGATTTAAGGGTTTTTATTTTATTTACTGATGTAGTGCATACATGTATTATAGTGATAGTTAGTTGTATGTTTTATTAATATGTAAATGCTTGTAAAATTTAAATAAAAGTGACAGACAAATCTTAAAAACGTTGAAATTATTATTTTGATTTAAATTAATTAGATTGTCTTAGGTACAGAAGCCAGATAGGCAGCCGCTTCATGTAAAATGTATTCAGCTGCATCTGGTTAAACAGGAAAATGACAGCATTATAGTTAAGAAAATAGGAAAATAGATTGAGAAAAATAATCAAACGTTCCAAGCTCGTGATTACAAATTCCAGGTCTTAAAAAAAAGGACTAACCCAGTACCTAACATGAGTAGTATAATAATAGCATAATCAGCCTTTTAATGCTGGGGCTCAGCCCTCCTCTCTAGGAGAGGGAATGGTCCATAATCCACCATGCAGGCCCAGTGCGGTTTGGTGAATGTCACATGTTTTCGAATTTTTGGTTCTACGACATGCCGGTTTTCTCACGATGTTTTCCTACACCGTTTTGAGAGCAGTGGTGATGAAATAAATTACACAAAGTAATGCGCCTGGCTGGGTTTGAAACCGCGACCTACAACTCGTAAGTCGGGGCCGTTACCACTGGCCATCACTGCTCTAATCTAACCTAAGCCAACATGAGTAGAAGTGAAATACTGGTGTCTTTATTTTCGGCGACGATGACCTATCGCACCCAGCACTGGTCCAGGTCATGGTCTGGAGTGTGAGGGAATGGGAAGCGGTCACCTCCTACTGCAAAACAGTAATGCTAACGAAGGAGAGGACAGCAACCGTGAGGGAACGAACATCCTCACAATCCAGCCGCCACTATAGGAGACGCCCCAAGCATAGGAAGTCACAGGGAAATAACCGCCAACCATCGGTGCTGACTTGTGGACGACGAGCAAGGGGTCGCTTGCCGTCTGCCCGTTCGATAAAGTCCTGAGTCGTTGATGTCAGTACACCGTAGAGGCCAAAAAAATGCTATCTTTAAATCAACACAGTACAAAAAAAATATGCTTTTTAGGAAAATTACCTTATCGTGTATGTTACTGAATCATCATATCTGCTACCTCCACTGCATGATATTTGGCAGCCATAGCAAAATCTGAAATATTTAAACTTTATTTACAGTTGTGTTACTACATAAGAAGACTTAACGCAATAGTGCACTACGGAAGGTGAATGTCAAAAAAATAAATAAAAACAAAAATAATTAAGAAATCAAACAATAATTAATTATAATAATAATATATTATTATTGTGTTGTGTTGTTATTTATAATTATTGTATTTAAATTTTTGACATTTATTATTATATTATAAATTTTTTACATTATTTTTATTATAATTTAACTTATATTGTGTGTAATTTTTTTTAAACATTTTGGGTCTAGTTACCTGAAATAAATACATTGAATTGAATAATTTTAAGTCTTTAGACTTTAGTTTTCATCATGGGCTTCCTGCCATGAGGGCAGGAAGCCCATGATGAAAACTAAAGTCAATATTGCTTGAAGTGGTCGACACAACTTGATTTTTCTTCCATTTTGTCCTGTCAACCGTCTCGCTATCACTGACTCTCTTTTCTTTTATTTCGTATGTTACAATTCATCCATCTTTTCTTTGACTTCCAAAATTTTTAAAACTGTAATATGGAAATATTGTAAGAACAACATTTTTTTGTAAAAGGGTAACCATGGGATTTCTTGCCGATTCTTCTCGATAGGAAACGACTAATTTGGAACTGAGCACTAGCTTCTGACGTTTTATAAATGTACATGTAGGTATGTAAAATAAAAACATTTTTTTTACGTTAATAATATGTCAATAGTAGTTTGTTTTATTGGTTATGTTACTAACTCGTAGATTCAAGTTATTCGCTAACAAATAGGCCAGTGTTGTCAAATTCATAAATAAATAATAGTAATAATAAAATATCGATAAAAACGCATGTATTACATTTTCGACAACCCTAGCTAAAATCTTATAAGACTACTCTACTACTACAATCTGCTATTAGGTACAACTAACATTGTAGTGAAGCAAACTGCTGTTTTCACAACGTATTTTAATAGGTATTACAAAACCTAAATTATGTTTGAAGTTATGATTCATAATTTAAAGAAAATTTACATAAGTTTGGCTCTTATATAATTAAGGCGCGGCCAAAGTAGTGTCAGACTAATTAGAAATTGACTAGGTACTGTTTCGTTCCGAGTATTCATAACCTAACTACGTACACATATATATATCAATCAATATAATATAATTTATCTATAATATGTATGTATTCACAAATATATAAGTATGTTTATCAGTTGTCTAGTACTCATAACACAAGCTCTGCTTAGCTTGGGACTAGACAGCGTTGTGTGAAAGTTGTGAATTATTATTTCGTTTATTCATTCGTATATACATTTAAATTATATTTAAAAAAAAAAATGAAAAATATAAAAATTAGTGTTCCATCGGTATCAGGAACAGGTTATTATTATTATTATATGCCGAGTGCGAGTTGTTATAACGTTAATGCTGTAGAAACGTTTACCGCGTTTGGCTCTCTGATTGGGAGCTTGGAGTGGACTAATCGGAGCGCTGAACATCACAAACTTGTCGATTGCTTTAAAAGGGTCCTTTTTCACTCGCCTATCGTCAACATCGAGCATGGTTTTAAAGCTTGTTACTTCATCTCACGCAATCCAACGCGATGTTTGACGAAAAGGCAACGCGAAAAAAAAGAGATAACGCCTGAAAACTCTGTTAGCATACGGTGATTTACTTGAATCTTTTACAAAACTTGTTTCTGAAAATACGAGTTTTTTAAAACCCTAAAAACTTTTTCAAAAAAATGGTCGACATTCAGAATCTTGATTAAATTTGCAAGGCTTTTCTATTGTTGTACTTTTTTTACTTTTTTAATTTATGAGTGTAAAAATCATGCAAAAATACAAATTTTCAGAGGTTTTTACTGGATTGTTTTGCACAAATTATTAAATTGATTTCAATAGAAGCCTAGATAATATCCACAAGATACTTAATGTGTTTCCAAAATATTTATTGAAAAATGGGTAATAACTTCATAATCGCTTAAGAGCGGTTAAAGCGGCCCGAGATAAAGGGTCTTGACAGACAGACACACACACGGACAACAAAGTGATCCTATAAGGGTTCCGTTTTACCTTTTAAGGTACGGAACCCTAAAATGGGGGTTTAGTGGATAGCGACATCTATGACGAAATATAGGAACTAAAATTCAAAATCCTTCACCGAGGTATTAGAGTTTTCCGCGTGATTGGAACATATATGACATATATTTTCTTCTTCTTCTTCTTCCTCTACGAAATCAACTATCAGGTAGTTATGATACCCGTGGTCCTAGAACACGCAGGGCAACTGATAAAACATAGGTGTGGTTTTAGTCAGTAAAAGTCTGACACGCCCTCTCGCTCCGACCAAGAGCGCGAGAAGTCATTAGATGATTTCCCACCTTAAAAAAAAAACAAAATAGGTAGTTGCCCGGACCAGACAGAACACCAATCTGGTCCGAGAACTTTCCCTTTTCAATATGTATGTGGGACTGTATACCCTGTTCCACATGCATCTAAAGTAGAATCTAATATCCTATAAAAAACACACAAGCTAATAAAACTTAAGAAAATGCAAGTGCTTACGAAATTAGCAAATAGTGTAAGCTGAAAATATTAAACTCGCTCAACATTATAACCACAAGATCAACCACAAAGCGATTCGTTTGTCGGCGGCATCTTTGCTACGGTTAGTAATAAAAAAAGTTCCGGGCTTCAGTCACTTTGCTAAAGAATGAAAGACTATTTGCATATCTATTTAAAAAAAAAAACCATTATGGACTGATAGTACCTGCCTGATAGTATGTAGTAACATACTATCAGGCAGGGCCCCCAAGGAAAACGCAAGAAAGGGAGACCCTATGCTAGATGGGAAGACGACATCAAAAAGATTGCCGGAATGAACTGCATGCAAACAGCCCAATCTAGAGAAGACTGGATATCTTTGGAGGAGGCCTTCACCTGTAGAGGGGTTCTTGCAGATATATAGTATTTGTTTTTTTTTTTATAGGGTAAGGTACTTAGGATAAAAATTAGAATTAGGAAACACTAACATACCGGTAGATAATAAAAGTACTAACACCTAGTTTAAGATTTGTCATTGTTAGTTAACTTAGTTACAAGAAATATAAGGCTTTTTATTTTTTATTTTTTTTTTATTTATTAACATACTATCTATGACATATGCTGCTGAGTCTCTACTGTAAACATAATACCTATTATACGTAGTTTATGTCTGCCCTTTCATTCGGAATCGAAACTGAATTATACCTTACTAATCGATATGATTATAGAATTATTTAAAATAGCTTGATTGGAATTAGATAGAAATTACAAAAAATTACATGATTTTTGAAATATCTGTACCTGTCTTTTTTTTTGTAGGTGGGAAAATCATCCAATGACATCTCCCGCTTTTGGGCGGAGCGAGAGGGCGTGTCAGACTTTTACTAACTAAAAACTCACTCCTGTTCCTTCGTTGCCTTTGATACCAGGGCCGAGTTTTTCTTTCAGAAGCAGAAAGCATGTCTAGAAAGAAAACAAGATTTTTTTAAATAATCATGTAAGAATTACCGGGGCACTGCAACGCAAAGCGCAACTGAAGGAATACTGTTATGTTTTTGTCAGTAAAAGTAACTCCCTCTTGCTCCACGCAGAGCTGGAGGAGATATTTGATGATTTATTAACCTCAATAAGAAAGCTATGACAGTCAAAACTCATACATTTATCATTTTACATTAACGTCTTAGAAATCTTACAATATATGTTGGCAACACGACAGCTAAGTAAAGTTGTCAAAAAATAAAAGACCCGTTTTGACATCTGTCAAAACGAATACTTAAATACTCAAAAAGTATACTCGCAATATAATCCATCATATTATTTAACGCGCCAAAAAAAAATTTATTTTTAAAACCGTTAACAAGTTTAGAGCAATTCACTGCCGGAGTCTGCGATACCTGATAATTACATCCTTGGAGAATCTTAGTAAAGAGCGAATAGGTTACTTCTAGGCAAGAGTACTCTATCGTCGACCTTCATGGGTAGTGGTCACACGCGAGCCTAATAAAAAAAATACAGGGTGACGAAATTTCGTCGGCAAAAAAAAAAAATAATTAGGTCAACTTACTCCAACATACTTCAAACAATTTCTGCGTGCGTTTCTCATCGTTTGCGAATAGAAGTGGTTCTTTATCTACATTCATACAAAGAGCTCTATGATTGCAACATACATGCAACTTGTACTTATTCAAAGATAACATACAGCTATTTATAAGATGCGCTGTATTCATAGTACGGTCTGTTGCTGTCTCTATGTATGTATGTATGGGTCTTGCACGCATGTTTTCTTGTTTGTTAAACGTATTCTTGCGTTTGAGGGTTGGTTAAGGTGAGTACAATTGTGTATGATGTTATTTGCTTATGTTTGTTTGTCTGTTTTAGTTGGGCAAGTGTCAAGCGCAATATTTTATTAAGTGTGTAGGGACGATTGGTGAATGACTTTTCATACGTTTTTAACTTGATTGTGAAGCTCTGGATAGGTTTAAGTTGTATCAGAATAATTTGAAACGGGTTATCCTGGGGTCTTTGCTGCTTTCTTATCCGTGGAGCTATAACATGGGTAGATTCAATCACAACCTGAAAAAAAAAATCTCCTTTAATAATAGTTGGTTATACACCTGTGATGCCTCTGGTATTGCAGAAGTTCATTATAGGCAGTGGTAACCATTTACCTTCAGATGGGCCCCATGTTTACTATGCTCATAATCAGTAATACACAATTATAATCATTCTTAATGTTATTTTTTTCTTGCTATTACTGTAAGTATCTACTTTTGTTTGAAATAAAATAGCTTGACTATGAATACAACACTAGAGCTTTTTTTTCCTCGCAACGGGGCGGGGTTATCGCGGAAAAGTTGTGGATTTTTCAAAATTTTATCAACTGCACGTTGAGATAACGTGCACACTAGCGCAAATAGTGATGTGCTTGTGCAATATGAGTCGAGATCGACTCTGTCTAAAGACAATCGATCGACTCAGTTAAGATTATTAATTTTATGTAATCTGACATTTAACTAAATGGCAATTTTACTGGCATGTTTTTCACAATTCTTCCTGCTGTGACTGTGGTCCTATTTTCTATTCCCAAGTCGGATTTTGGTACCTATAATTTTTTCTCGTTCTCTCTTCGCTTTTGTTAGAACTAGGCCTGTTTGTGAAACTTGTCAATCAGTCAATAATTCAGGTTTTACAATTCACTTCTGATTGTAACTGCATATCAGCCTAATTTCCATATTGAGTAGTGAAAACCAAATTCTTCAACATTTTGATTTCGAACCTGGTAATAATAATAATGCTAGATTGTTATTATACCGTTTTTTATAGTTTTTTTTTATCTTTTTTATTTAAAGGATTTTCGTACACTAGTGCGACGATGTCAATCCCATCGTACCTACTATTATCTACATTTTAATCACAAAAAATAATCTACTTTCTTAAATCTATAAAAGAATATAAAAATTTTGCTTCACTACAGTTATGTATCGCTAAGATGCCATTAAAAACTCCAATATCCATTGCGTACAATTTCAATTACTTTAAACGAATATTTCTCTTGTCTTTGTATCGCGCATATTCAACCAACATATGCTGTATGTCTTCCTATTTTCAACACACCTCATAGTTAAGGGAGTCAGTTTGACCACACTGCGTGCTCACCTTCCGCATGACGCAGGTTCTCGCCGAACACGGTCAGTTCGGGAAGGTCCTGCATTGGATTCGTGCGGAAGTAACGCCCGCGTGCCACCACTGTGGAATGCCCAGAGGATACGGTGGAGCACACACATTTTCCCACTCCCAAAAAATCCCATTGCAATATATTTCCGAGATAAAAACTATAATATGTCTTTTTGGAACATAATCTTTACGTATGCAAATTTCATCTAAATCCGTTCTGTCGTTTAAACTCCTTAATAGGAGTAACAAACATACTTTTATACAAACTTTTACCTTTATAATATTAGTGTGATTCAAATCCCAATATAATTTCGGTTATAGTTACAACACGCACTTGCCCTTTTTTGTATTATGACAGTCTCGCACTAGACCACTATCTCACCTGATAGTAAGCGATGATGTGTTCGATGATGGAGCACGTTTTGCTTAGACGTAACCAACTCAGGCCTACCGTCCACGGACGCATAGCTTCAAAGACGCGTATTTGTTACTATACGCTTGATGTACGCCTGCTCACAGTTTACATACCAAACTATGAAACTCTGTCGACAGAGCAGCAAAGACACTATGGTACGACGTCGTCGACAGAGTTTCGTTCAGTCTCATAGACACAGTCTCACCCTTGACTTAAAAACTCCAAGATTTAGAGCTATTAGCCACTTTTATAAGCTTCATTGACCCGTATGTCACTCAATAAAAGAACAACTCACTAATTGACTTGATCATAATCTTTTGTTTCATCCAATTACTTTTTATTTTATTTACAATCTTTTTTTTAGGCTGATTCAATTGCATTTACCACATGTGGGAGTTTTAGGGAAAGAGAAATTAGTTGGCCCTAAATCCTATTTTTGTATTACTGACAGCTTTGCGATTGACCACTATCTCACTTGATGGAAACCGACGATGTGGTCGACGATGGAGCACTCTTGCCTAGAAGTAGCCTATTCACTCTTGACGTAATCTTGGTTGTAGCTAACGGGTGACAAAGACTCCGCAAAAAAATTCCACTCCTTCCCCCCTAGCCAAGTTACAACCGTTTCGTTCCGATTCTCTTTTCGTTGATCGCCTCAAGTAGGCCACGCGTCCGTTTCCTTTATTCTGGCGTCATCTCAACGATCAGTCACGTGGTCAAAACAAAGGAATAGGAGGCGTGGCCGACTCGAGGCGATCAACGAAAAGAGAATCGAAACGAAACGGTTTTAACTTGGCTAGGGGGACTGAGCTCTTAGCTGTACATAATTTATGGTTTATTAAAGAAAACTTTATTCAGTCTATACCAACCCGCATTAGACCCGCGTGGTGGCTCGGCCAATTCCTTCTCCTAGAGAGGACGTCTGAATCTCTGTAGTGGGAACATTTAAGGCTAATTATAGGGAGAGGGTAAAGGATTTGTGCTCTGATGTCACCTACCCTGAGTCATAGCTTTTACAAACATCTTGACTAAATCTTAAAGTAATAATGTCCCAACACTAACCAATAAAGTAGACCAAGGAACACAAACATCAAATCAAAATGACGTAACACAGAAATAAATTTAACAGAAATTAAATTTTAAAGCCCTTGTGAATTGAGTTGAAAATGCAGTGTTATTGGAAGGTTTTTACGTATTCTAAGTGCGGGTTTAAAGTGCATTTTTTTCGTTAGAAAAAAGATAATAATGCTGCGTGTTTTAAATGGAAATTTTATAAGTTGACGCAGTGCGGGGCGGTTGTTTTTTCAGACTAACGAGGTAAAAATTTTCCATTATTGCGTAACAGTGACTTTTTTACACTTTTCTTTTTTCTGGCTTACAGTTCAAGCGTCTTTTTTTTGCTTTCAAGTGCTTTTTTAAATATTATGGGTGGTTTTGTAACTAAGATTGGTGGTGATTTGGATGATTTTTTACAAAAAAAAAAGTGTTTATTTTTTATAAATATCTAACAACTTTGTAAAGGTACTTATGAGATTAGAAAAATTACTATAAAAATAATTCTTGTTAGATTTTTTTGGACTGGAACTTCCTTTTTTCTCTTATTAGAATTTGATTGACCATATAGGCTATTCGAAAGGGATATTTTAAAGTGGTAATTCTGACAAAAACAAATGTATTTATATCCATTAGTTTACTTTAGTGTAATTAATTTTTAATTGCAAAGTCTAATTAGAACAATCAAGTTTTTATCTATTTCCCGTTAGATGTCGCTTCCATAAATCATTGATTTTATAGTTTTTCTTACGTGACATAAAAGGTCAACGGAAACATAAACTATGTGATAAAAAGTTTTTAGTATTGTTATGTAGTATAAAAACCTTGAGATTGTTTTTGTTTAAAACAATACTGTAGCAAGAAGCATGCATTCCTTAAGAGGAGAGTCCTTGAGAAACAAAAAGGCATTTAGTTTTCAAAATGTCTAAAAATACAACGCACTGAATTATACAATAATGTAATAATTAAATAATAATGAAGAACCTAAATAAATGTGCCAACAGTTTTACCGCGAGATATTTGCAAACCTATCCATAATTTCTAGAAATAAAATTGCTTATATCTCTCAAAAACAGCTAAATCGACCTTTTCTATTTGCAGGATTTACTAAATAGTAAACATTTTTTTTATTCATTGAAACTGTTTTTTATTAATATAAAATCATTATATTTTTTGTGTAATTCAGTGCAGAGTATTTTTAGAAATTTTGAAAAGTATAAGAGGTCTTTCTTAAAGACACTCCCCTTAAACATTAAAAAAAACCTTTATGTTTTTTGCCCATCTGGCAAAAAGTCAATAAAATAAAAAAACATATAGTAAAAAACCATGCTACGCTACACAGGCTATTATTAACAAAATTATGCAGCGTTAAACCCATACAAATTATAATTCTAATACAATTTGACAGTTTCACAGTCTATAACACTCATAATAGGGACAAAAAATGCACCCCACGGGCAAAAAAATGCCCTCAATAGAAAAAAGGCGGCACACTCGCCACCAATTAAGTTATTTTTTTTCTAAAAGCCGTTTTAACATATTTTTTTCTCAACTTTTTATTGGTCGAGCGATAGGATAGGAGGGGCGTTTTTTTACCATTTTTTGTTTCAATCGTGCCAAGATTAACACGTGGGTATTTTTTCAACGGGCTACCGTTTAGTAAACTGTGGGATTTGACACGCTATGTTTGGACAGGGTTAATTTTTTTCTTTTTTGTTTCTTTTTTTTTCCTTTTTATCGTAGATTGATACTTTTGTAATTATTTAACGGTCTATTTGAGGGGTGTAATTTTTTTATATTTAAGGGTTATTTTTTATTTGAAAGAGTTAGATCACGTTTACGGAACTATTCATATAGTGATGTTGAATGAATAATTTTTAAGTTATTATTTGTTTTCCATTTATTTTATATCTTTACTTTATTTAATGTATTCACTTATTTGACGTTGAGCTGTCCGTTTTGGTGTGTTTGCGAGAGAATAATTATTGTATGCATTTTTTTGGGGGGTTAAAGTTTTTTAAGTTACAGTTATTGATATTTTGTGCAAAAAAAGCCCTCCTTTTTTTTGTGTGATGGAAATCTATCGAAGTAGGTAACAAGGTACAGGCTATGATTAATATCTCATATATGGTTAAAGTTCAGAATAGAGAGTACATAACAATCATGTTACCAGCCTGTCACCTATCACTGTAACCCATTTCTTCAATTAATTTGTACACGTGCATAGCTCAAAATAGATCTAATTCCGTCTTAGGAATTTCCTCCTATATAGTCACGTTACTAGTTCTTTACGTTCCACGAGATCGTTCGAAAAGGTTACCGTGGTCCTAGTACGCAAAGGACAACAGAGGAACATAGGTGGATTTTAGTCAGTGAAAGTCTGACATTTCCCCTTGTTCCTTTTTTTTTAAGTTGGGAAATCATCCAAATGACTTCTCGCGCTCTGGGTGGAGCGCGAGGGCGTGTCAGACTTTTACTGACTAAAACCACACCTGTATCCTTCAATTACTTTTTGCGTTCTAGGACTACGGGTTTCCCTTTCAGAAATTTTCCGCGGTCCTAGCTAGCGAGCATCGGCCCTGTTGGGCCCCTACGGTTTGCTGACATATCTTTGAGGAGCGCGAGGATCACTACGCGCTGTCGACGACTGGGCTCGGTCCAGTTAGTTACCGAACAGCCGGACGGCGAGCTACCCAGTGCTCAACGTCCGCAAGCCCGCGTCTACCGTGGCTGGTAGTCGGGGTCGGAATTACGGCGGCTAGGGCGTGAGGACCTTCGTTCCCTCACGCGTGCAGCCTCCTCATTCGCTAGCATTACTGCTTCGCAGAAGGAGGCAACTGCCTGCCATTCCTCCTCGCTCCGGACCATAGCCTGAACCAGGGCCCGACGTCCCCTTGTTCCTTCTAGAGTGGGAAAAGTTATTTTGCGACTTGCAGTGAAATAAAAAAATGGCTTTTTCTTCGGTTACATCTTCTGCTCTTGGGCGGAGCGGGAGATAGTGTCAGACTTTTACTGACTAAAAACCCACTCCTGTTCCTTCGTTGAGCTTTCGATAAAGTGAAATTTAATCAACGATTATGACTGTCAAACGGTCATACGTAAGGAATGGACCACGTAACAGAAATGTGACGTGGTCACTGGAAAACCATTATTATCATTTCAGCCGAAAACGTCCGCTGCTGGATGTCTCAGATAGTATCTTCAGTTTTGTGTTGCGTTGATAATATGGAAATTCATCATCATCATCATTCGACGTCCACTACAGGACATTCCTTCAAGTGTTGCCACAATAACCTGTTCTGTGATTTCCACGACCCTTACCCAGGTCGTTGGTAGCCTTCCACAAAGGTGGACCGATTCCTTGTGGAAGACCTATCAATGCTGCGTCTTACGGTGCGCGGTCGCTACTCCAGAACTTTTCGGCTCCATTGACTAGCTCCTCTGTGAGCTGTGCCCTGCTCACTGTCACTTAAGTTTGGCTATTTTTTGGGCTATGTCGGTAACCTTGGTTCCTTGCAAATTCAACAAACAATATAAAAATTGGTAGGAAAAACAAACGAGATAACATAACAATTGCAAATAAATACAACTGTCTCTCTCGTCAAAACGCCGTTCTATGGCGGCCGTATGGGCGTGATAAACTTTGACGTCAAAAACCATGTCTTCTTTTTCTTAGTAACAGCTTTGAAGCTTTATAATTTAGTTGTTTTTTTTTTTTAATATTATGTAAACTAGTGCTTGACTACGATCACACCTGATGATATGCAGTGATAAAATCGTTGATGTTAAGTCGCACTAGTTCATATTTAGTGCCTACTTATTCTAGCTTTGAAGACACCTAAATTGTAATCAGACGGGAAGACCGCAGCAGGCAAATTGTTGATGTTGATTTTTAAAATTCTTTCATAGTTGTTTATTAAAGTTAAAAATTATTTTATTTAAAAATTAAATTTATTTTATTTTATTTTATATTCCACTTTTACTATAGCATTTTTTACCACCTTAGAAATTCCGAACCAAAAATACATGCCACAAAAATACGACCTGAATATTTTGTTTGAAAACTACGCATTTCGTTTGGTAGTTATCGATCACACAAACAGACACACTTGCCTTTGTTCGTACGTACACTCGTCACGGAATACTCGCATCAATAATGCTTTACTGACTGGACTAGTGTGGAGAAGGCCTTGGGTTTTTGATTTCAGTTTTTTACTAAAATATTTTTTTAGTATTTTTTTATACCTTTCTTTATTGTTTCTCAACTTCTCCGTAGAAGTGATTAATTATAACCTAGTAAAGTATTGTGTAGAGCAGTGGTGGCCGACTGGTAACGGCCCCGACTTACGAGTTGTAGGTTGCGGTTTCAAACCCAGTCAGGCGCATTACTTTGTGTAATTTATTTCATCACCACTGCTCTCAAAACGGTGAAGGAAAATATCGTGAGGAAACCGGCATGTCCTAGAACCAAAAATTCAAAGACATGTGACATCCACCAAACCGCATTGGGCCCGCGTGGTGGATTATGGCCCATACCCTCTCCTAGAGAGGAGGCCTGAGTCCCAACAGTGGGGACATTATAAGGCCGACTATGCTGTGCTATACTAAAGGATTTGTGTATAAGTTTTTTACTGTTTTTTTCTGTACATAATCATCATCATTTCATAGGCCTCCGGCTTCCCCCAAGCGTCGCTATAACGACCGGTCCTGTGTGTCTCGTATCCATTGGATTTCCATTTTGATGTGCAATAAAGTTTATTATATTCTGTACTATTTCGGGTGATTTCCAGAAAATGTCTTATCAGCCTGTGTACAATACACTCCTACTCGTACCATTTTTTTAAGCCCTTGCAAGAGGCAACTAACGGAACACACGTGGGTTTTTGTCAGTAAAAGTCTGACACTCCCTCTCACTCCACCTAAAGTTTGATTTCTCACCAAAATACAAACCTGCACTCGTACACACACGCTTTTATAATATTAGTGTAATTCTAAATAACTTACATTAAGAAGAAAGAAAAAAAATTTTAGTCGTACATTTACTTAATATAAACACGAAAATAAAGGCTTTTACCGATTTGGAGCTTATTCTATTCTATGAAAATTAAAAAATACAGACGAACCATTTCCATACTATCTAATCTTAACCCTTCAGGGTTTCTTCCAAAAATGATTAAAAATAGGTCGCGGTGCGTGAGCGGGCGGTCGTTATGACCCCCATGACTTTTTATTCAAACAACCCTCCGATGCTAGTTCAATTCTATATTTTGAACCAATTTTAAACGTCGAACGGATATTTTTATGATTGATTTTTAATTGGAATGCAAGATAGGCGTGTATATTTTTTAAATTATATTAGGCAGGTCCCTATTTCGATTTTGTTGGCGAGAATTTTGTTTTTTTTTAGTTATTGAGAATTTTTGTGTGGGATTGACCATATGATATTTCAGTAGAGCATATTTGTTTTTGAGGTGGCATCCATTTACTTTTCTCGCTCTAGGGTGGAGCGAGAGACCGTATCACGGTCAGCGGGTATCCACACTGCTGGCTCTCTACGGATTTGCTGAGATCTTTTTGAGGCATGCGTTTAACACTACGTCCATCGACGATTCGGGTTTGGGCAGACGACCGAGCTACCCATTGCTCGTTGTCCGCGTCTATGATGGCCGAGGCCGCCCTGCGACTCTTGACACCCAAGGTGTCGGTAGTGCATGCCAGTCTTCAACGTTTTGGAACTTATTGCCCTCTGATTCTTTTTTTAAAGAACATTATATAGTCATTTTTTAAACGTTAATCGTTGTTTCTTAGTTTAATGCCAACAATTAAAAAAATAACATTATTCTATTTATTTAATAATATTCCACAACTTTACACAATGCCATCTAGTCCCAAACTAAGCTGAGTACTAGACAACTGATACAACATACTTACCTATATATTTCTAAATACATACATATTATAGATAAATTACACCCAGACACAGGACAAATGATCGTACTAATCACACAAACATTTGCCCTGGGTGGGAATCGAACTCACAACCTCCGGCACAGCAGTCATGACCACTGACAACTAGACCAACAGGTCGGTCTATACGTATAGCTAAGGAGTGGAATTCCCTGAAGGAATCTATATTTCTTGCTAGTTAAAACCTAGAGGTCATGCTCTCGCCTGGTCCCGTTATACAGAGTCAGTTTTCATCATTCAGGGCCATTTACTTCGCTGATAAGCATCGTCATTTGTAAGTTCAAGCTTTTCCAGATCCTTACAGGCGTTTGTCATTCTTGAAACGTGCGGTAGAATTTTGAATTTTAAGGTAATTTGCAGTCAATTTCTCCCTCTTTTTTCTGTAGAATCAGTTATAAAATTTATCGTAATAATTTACTACTAGGTACATTCAGGGGTCAAAAATGCAGTTCCACGTTACCAATGCTAAAATGTCTAAAATTTTTTTGTAGAAGAGGGTGAATGATTCATGACTGATTTAATTGGTAGCGTAGAATCTAAACTATTAAATAAGCTAGTTGTGGACTATTGAACTTCTACAACAAAGAAATTTAAGACACTTTAGCATTGGTAGAGTGCAACTGCACTTTTGATCCCTGACGGTAGGTACATTAAAGCGTGATGATTTGCAAAAGTATTGTAAATTCTACCTTATCAGCAACATGACATCTCTGCACCCTTTTTACACACCTTGTCACAATCCCATACATCTTCAATAGCGCAACAAAGCTAGCTCACCTAAAAAAAACCTAACAAATATCATAACCCTTCAAAAACCAGTTGAAACACAACACTAGAACTCTTTCATCAATCCGTTGCACTTAACCCTGCAAAAAACTGTACAGGATCCATTTGACCCTTTAATTTATGCAAATCAACTTTTCAATTCAATACGTGTATAAGGGCACTAATAATGTCGCCATTTTTTTGTTTCTATTTTCAAAAAACAAAAAGGAACCGGTTGTTTTTGGTCGTTGGGGTTCCTTCTTTGTTATCTATGGGAACTCTTGAGCGGCATAGACAAGATGGTGAGATAGACGAGTGTTTCTAAGACTAGTTCGTGAGAAAATGATGTGTGTGTGCTGATTAAATAATTATTTAAATGAGACATGGATCGGTGTTTGTTGGGTTGTTTGAGGGGTGAGCTGTTAGCGGAAGGAAGGTTCAGTGCGTCTAGAAATTATGTCTTAAATAGTTTTCAGGCAAGCTTGGCAAACTGAAGACATTTTTTTTTAATGTGGGAGCTCAGGAAATAACTCCATCCGTTCTGGATGGAGCGAACGGGAGTGTTAGCCTTTTACTGACTAATACAGTCAAATGGGGTGAATAGGAACAAAACTTCATAGGGTATTTTCACAATATTTGATTGTAGCATTTAACTATACCAATTTATTAATGAATTGTTATTTTAAAAAGTAGATGCTTTGTTAGAAGCTGACAATATGGTATCTAAGTGAAAAACCAAACCAAAGTTTTGTTTCTATTCACCCCGTTTTACGGTATCCACTTGTGTTCCTTCAGTAGCTCTTGGATTCCAGGGTCGCGGTGAGTCTGGAAAAATTCTGCTACCTAATTAATAAGCTCCGAAATTTTACTTATAGGTAGTTTTCATCTTAAAGGTATTAGTGATCCTAATTAGTAGGTATCGATGTATTACTTTTGTAACAACCGGCTGTGTCTTACGCATACTTACGTTACGTTACTTAATGTTAATGTAACAAGAAAATAAATTACTAAATTACTATGTAAAAGGCGGGGTCCTGGTGTCCTGAAATACAGGCTTGCAGCCTAGTTTAGGCACCAGTCTTCCACAATAATAAAACAATTGTCACTACATTTTAAGAATCTGATGTATTGTAAAATATTGTGGTGAGAAAAATAAACATTTATTATTATTATTATTATACACACATACAAACACCCTAGTGACTTAATCCAGATTTACGAGTATAAAGAATTTAACAAAACAGGTAATTTTTTATCCTAAAATAACTCCCGATTATTTTAGGGTAAAAAGTACCTTTTTTAAAAATATGTTGAATCGATTAAGTATCCGCACAAATTACTTTCAAAACATGTGTTTTTATTGGTTACAATGTTGTAAGTTTGCTCGCAAATGGGTTGATCATGCCTTCGAAAAGCACGTAGGTACCTACTTTTTATTCAGGGATTACCTACGCTCTCTCCCACGGGTAGTGTGAAAGCGAAGCCCGGGGCCCCGGGATGAAGGCAAAGAGGGAACAGGAGTGGGTTTTTAGTCAGTAAAAGTCTGACACTATCTCTCGCTCCACCCAAGAGCGGGATTTGTCATTGATTTTCCCACTTTAAAAAAAAAAAACCTACGCTCTCTTGTAATAATTTTCTATTTTCACGAAGGCAAAGCCGCTATCAGAACTTAGTGTTAGTATTCTTAAAAATATATATTATTTTTGTATTTTAGTTTGTTGTAAGTAAACTCAAAAACTACTGAATCGATTTGAAAATTTTTTTCACCTGTAGAATTTTACTTTACCACCGGATGACATAGGCTATATATTTTCTACTTTACGCTGGCGAAGCTACTGGCAGCAGCTAATATTGCTAAAGAGTAACAAAAAAGTAAAATTTATTAACTGCCACTATTATTATTTTTTTGTTTGTTTAATTTTTTATTTTATTTATTATTGCATTATAATGAGGATCAGTCATGATTTTTGTGGAGTATGCAGACATATAGCGTCAAAAAAAAACAGTAAATACTGTGAACAAATTGTTTAAATCGGACCAAAAATGACGAAGATACAGCAATTTTAGTGTATTAGTACCAGAAACCCGCCCCGGAATGAAGCGACTCGCTGTGACGTCATCTCTGATGATCGGTCTCCACCGGCGAATGAATACGATCAAGCCGTTGGTCGCACGGATCATGACCGATGACGTCATCGTAAACAGTCCAGCGAGAGCGCGCGTTTCCAAGTAGCGTTCAGAAAAACTTTAATAAATCCACGATTTCATAACGGATTTTAATAATTTAAAAAATTTAATGCTCAGTAAATTATTACACATACGATGTATGTACTTAGTAAAAATCGAATTTGCTAATATGTGATTGATCCTCATTTATTATTTCTACACCGGCAAATGAAGGTACCGTTATTCCATCTAACATTAAGATCTTCATATACCATGTAGGTACTCAGAAATAAACGATTTTATTTATTCTATTCTATTCTACACCGCCAGCCTAGCAATTGCTTCATTGCAGGATGTAATTATAAAATCTAAAAATCCATATGAATATAAGCACGATAGATAATTAGTATAACCAATGTGGGAAAATTCCACCTGACATAGTTTTATCATTTTTTAGTAACAAAAGAAATTTAATATTCAAAACTGTAGGTTCCTGTACTTATGAATGTAGGGTTGATATAAGGCTGTGTTTTTTAATAGTTTTCTGTTTATTTATTAATTCGACTGTCTTAATGAATATAAATTGATTGGTTTCTTGGTGGCACTAAGAATAAAGTAATTGTAGAACTGGCAAGTACAATAACCGACGAATGGGTTAAGCACATAGGTTGTGTGAAAGAGATCCCAGGGACCCAGGAACGAAAGCAAAGAAGGAGTAGAAGTGGGTTTTAGTCAGTAAAAGTCTCAAACGCCCTCTCTCTCCGCCCAAGAGCGACAGAAGTCATTAGGCAATTACCTACCTCAAAAAACACCCATGTTCCTTCAGTTGCCTTTTTTGGACCACGAGTATCCTTTACAGAAATTTTCCCATGGTCCCAGTAGGTTTCGGCCCTGCTAGGCCCCTACGCTTTTGCTGACATTTCCTTGAGGCACGCGTGGAACACTACGCGCCGTCAACGTCTCGAGCTCAATCCGGTTACCGGACGGCCGGACGGCGAGCTACCCAATGCTCGTCGTCCGCAAACCCACGCTTACGGTGGCTGGGACGTGAGAATGTTCCGTTCTCTCACAAGTCGAATTAACAAAAATTTCTTTATATTCAAATTTCATGCTTACCTACATCTTAAATGATGATAAAAAAAGCTTTGTGCTAAATTTCATACCCCTAGTCCCAATAGTTTCAGTTTTGCGTTGATATTTCAGTCAGTCAGTTTCTCCCTATATATTGATATAGATAATATACAGTATACAAACAGTTATATAATATAGTTATGTGCGATACGGCTGCCGGAAATTATGCAAGTTAATATAAAAATAACAATGGACGTGGCCAGCTGTCGTGGCGCTTCTACAGTAGGCACGTTTGTTGAGGTCAATAAATCAATGTGCGATAGTTTTTTTTGGACCACGTTTGAAGTTATTTTTGTTTTAATTTTATTTGGCTGAAGATGTACTTTGAGGTGCCTCATTATCATTATCATTTCTTCCACTGTAGGACATAGGCCTCCCGCAAGTGTCGCCGCAATGAACGGTCCTGTGCGTTTCGCATCCATTGGATTTTCGTGACCCCCACTAAGTCATCGGGCCACCTTAAGGCCTTCCAATCCAACGGTGCGTCTTCCAGTAGGTACGCGGTGGCCACTCTAAAACCTTTCGGTCTTTTGAGGGTCCTGCAGTCATTGATTTCGTAGTTACCTTCTTGGAATTTAGGTTTAGATTATTTTTTTTATTTGTCTTTTCCTGTTTAAATGTCGCTACCTACCACGTCTATATGAAGTTTAAAAAATGTAAACTCTCGCTAGATATTTTGGTTTGATCAGTAGATATGTTACTTTTAAATAAGATCGCAAGGCGTACACCGAGAGTATAATAAAGAATACGCGTCTATGAAGCTACGCGTCCGTGAACAGTAGGCCGTAGCAAGAAATTATAAATAAATCATTATTAAGTATTTACATGGTTTGATGGACCACTTCTTAGCTCCGTAATTAGTTATTGAATGGTTCTATACTATACATTATGTAGTTTAGAATCATTGAAAACCTAAAAATTACGCTAATATTATACCTAAAGGCGCAAGTTTGTGGCGACACTAGGGGGAGGATTATGTCCAACAGTCTATACGCTAAAATGATGATGATGATGAAGTTTGTGAGTGTGTGTTTTTTTATTACTTCTTCACGCTCAAACGGCTGAACGGATTTTGATGAAACTTGGTATACGAGTAGACCACGTCTTGAAATAACACATAAGATATCCTGGGAGTAAGTTTCTTTGGGTTTAATATTCTATCATCACGCAAGCAAAGCCGCTGACAGGAGCTAGTGTACTTATAAAACTAAAACACTTTCAACTAACAAAACAAGTTACAAAACGCAACTAATTAACAAAACATCCAAGCCAATAAAGTAGAAAGGTGTAGCTGATCTATCACTGATACGGACAGCCCGATTTATTCCCCTGCCAAGTGACAGGTTAAAACGCAGCTTATCTTTATCTTTGAATAGCTTGTAAAATATTTAGCTTATTTAGCTTAAGTGAGTGGTATTTTTAAGACGGGTGCTGGTATGGTTTCTGGGGATATTGGACTTTATTGTCAGTTCTAGTAGTTGTCAGTATATAAATACTGACTTTCTATCGACTTCCAATTTCACTTCGTGTCTTTTAGTTTTGTGTAAAATCTATGAATTTACTAATTGCTTTCACCCATGTGATAGTTGGAAATTACCCCAAAGGTAATTATCTCGAAATAAAAAGTGTACATATATTAAAGTGGTCTTTCAGCACATGGTCTACCAGTATGCCTAATTTCATCGAGATCCGTCTACCCGTTCGAGCGTTATAATACTAAATACAACAGTAAAAAATAAAAAAAAAATTAAAAAGCAAGAACACGTTGGATATATTTGAACAATAAAACGAATTCCAAAATTAAATTTTGAGCACATTGTAGAAGGCACCCTAAAACACAGGTCAACCGCGCGGGCCATTCGATTCATTGTTTAATTCGATATTATTATTAGATCGACTGTCTGTTTGTCCGTTAGGGAGATGCTTTACAACATTAAAGTTAGAACTACACTGCGCCCACGTGTGCCATGTACGCCGATCTGGGCGCGTCTGTCTCCATAAAATTTATATGGAAACTAGACTTGTAGAGCTACACTAGATCCACGCCACGCGATGTCGTTCTACGTACAAATCATGCGTGTTACACGTGTGCGTCGCTCTAATGTAGTTCTAGCTTTATCCTTGACATTTTAAGTCGGAAGATCTACTCTTTTAAAATAAAACAGTTTCTAGTATTTTTTTTTATTCTGGAAAGATGTGCTGCCAGCCAGCAGTAGGAGATCTAGTATCACCCACCCTTGCTGGCCTGTATATCTTTCTAATAAATAAAAAAAAAACTATAATAAATATATGATAATAAGAATTCTCAGTACTTGTATCTCAAAAGCAAGACGATCTCCCGCGCCCGGCTCTAGATCAGGCCTTGGTCCGGAGAGAGAGTGAATGGAAAGTGATCGCCTCTCTCTGCGAAGCAGTATTGCGAGTGAAGGAGATGGTCGCAGCCGTGAGAGTCCTCTCACGACATTCTCACGACCCTGTTACTAAAGGAGACGCCCCGGTATTCAACCCCCGCAGGCGCGGACTCGCGAACGACGAGCAATGTGTAGCTCACCGTCTGGTTGGGCACGCTACAATTATGATGGTAAGTCCCCTCTTTGAGGAGTGGCTGGAGCGGCAACACGGCGTCCTCACCTTCCGCATGACGCAGGTCCTCACCGGACATGGCAAGTTCCGGAGGTTCCTGCATCGGATTCAGGCGGAAGCAACGCCCAGGTACCATCATTGTGCGGACCACCCAGAGGACACGGTGGAGCATACGGTGGAGGTGTGCCCCGCTTGGGCGAAGCACTGCCGTGTCCTCGTGGAGGCAATTGGCGGCAGCGGCCTTTCGCGTCGGGCCCTGGTTCAGGCTATGGTCCAGAGCGAGGAGGAATGGCAGGCGGTCGCCTCCTTCTCGGAAGCAGTAATGCTAGAGATGGAGGAGGCTCCACGCATGAGGGAACGAAGGTCCTCACGCCCTAGCCGCCGTAATTCCGACCCCGACTACCAGCCACGGTAGACGCGGGCTTGCGGACACCGAGCACTGGGTAGCTCGCCGTCCGGCTGTTCGGTAATTAACCGGACCGAGCCCAGTCGTCAACACCGCGTAGTGATCCTCGCACTCCTCAAAGAAATGTAAGCAAACCGTAGGGGCCCAGCAGGGCCGATGCCAGCTAGCTAGGACCGCGGAGAATTTCTGAAAGGGAAACCCGTAGTCCTAGAACGCAAAGGGTAATTGAAGGATACAGGTGTGGTTTTAGTTATTAAAAGTCTGACACGCCCTCCCGCTCCACCCAGAGCGCGAGAAGTCATTTCGATGATTTCCCACCTTTAAAAAAAAGCTCACTCAGTCTGGTAAGAACCGACCTCGAGTTGTCAACGGAGCGTAGTGCTCCACGCGCTCCTCAAAGAGATGTCAGTAAAACTTTAAAACTTACGGGGGCCCTGAAACCCAAAAGAAACACGTGGGTTTAGTCAGTAAAAGTCTGAAACGTATAGAAATCATTTGATGACTTACCACCTCAAAAAAAAAACTGTTCGTCTTGACGTGATCTATACTCTATATTAATATTGATTTTCATTTATTTTTGCCCCTGAAGGGGATACAACTCGACATTCATTTTCACTGTTTTTCATACAACCGCTCTTACGCGATTATAACTTTGCTACACATTTTTCATTAGATATTTTGGAAACACAGTATCTTATGAATATCATCTAGGCTTCTATTGAAATCAATTTATAAATTTGTGTAAAAATAGTCCAGTAAAGACCTCTGAAAATCTGCTATTTTGCATGTACTTTCACATCATAATTAATTCAAAAATTAAAAAAATCTAAAAAGGTTAACAACACAAGCCTTGCAAATTTAATCAAGATACTAAACGACGAAAATTTATTATAAAAACTTTTAAGGGTACACGTATTTCCTGGAACAAGTTTTGTAAAATATTCGAGTAAATCACGAAATAACCGAATGCCAACAGAGTTTTCAGGCATTATCTCTCTTTTTTTGCGTTGCCTCTTCGTCAAACAAGTAACAAGCTCTTAAACCATGCTCGATATTGACGATAGGCGAGTGAAAAAGGGCCCTCTTAAAAGGGGAGTATCAGATTTTTACTTACTAAAAACGACCGATGTTTCTTCATGTTACCCTTTACATTCCATTTTTGACGTAAGTAAAAGTACTTTTTAATTCATACTTACGACACCCAGTCTCTAATAAATTCATTTTAATTTACGCCACTAGCGAAATGTTTTTGAGAAAGTCGTTTGTGAACTTGTAAGTGTCGTCTCGTCTCTCTATAGAGTTCTGCTCTTATGTGCCAAGCCGAGATTGCTTTGTATTCCCATTAGTCTTCTCTCCTCCATCAATTATTTATCTGAGAACCCACCCTAAGGCTCTGCTTTACCCAAAATATCCCGACTTCCACTTTTAGCATCAGGTCTGCTAGCTGTTTCCTTTATGTTGTAAGTTCTACTAGGTTTTAAATACCATTATGGTTTTTGTCTCTTCTGAACAAACGTCTATAAAAGTTGTTTGTTTTTTTTTTTTTAAATAGATTTTAGCATTTAATTTAGATTTTTATTATTATAAGTCACATAATGATACTTAATTCTATTTGTAATATCTATTATTTATTTACCACACACCTACCACAGTGTTGTCTTTTTTAACCCAAAGGTTGGTAGAGAATGACTTGTTGCATTAAGTCCGCCTATGTACCACTACTGTACATGGAAGTTAAAATAAATAAATAATTTATGGTATTTATTTATCTCCTTTTTTCAGGCAGTAACTCCCTCTAGCTCCATTCAAAATGGGAACAGCTATCTGATAATTACCCAGCCTTTGAAAAAGAAGTCCAAAACAACAAAAGAAGAAATTCTTAACTCGCGAAAAAAAGCTTCTGCTGTTAGTGGCGTCATCTAGCGACCACAGTAGAGTGTCTATTCTAAAGAAAACTTTTTGAAGGTTTTAGTGTTTATATTAATAGTACCTCTCATGGTTGCGGGTTCGAAACCTGACAAGTACCAATGTGAGTTTTTAATCCATATGTAGGTACTTTTTTAAGATTAATAGGACATTACTGACACCTCATTCGTAGGAAAACACGTAAAGCCGTTGGTCCTGGTTGTTATCCGTTTGATCTTTGACAGTCGTTACAGGTAGTCAGACATCAGAAAATCTCACCATCAGTCTTTGCGGACGGCGAGCAATGGGTAGCTTTTGACCGACCGTTCGGTAACTCATCGACGGCGCGAATTGTTTCACGTACGCCTCAAAGAGATGTCAGCAAACCGTAGGGGCCCAGCAGGGTCCAAGCCTACTGGGGCCACGGGTAGTATGAAAGCGAAGCCCCGGGCCCCGGGATGAAGGCAAAGAGGGAACAGGAGTGGATTTTTAGTCAGTAAAAATCTGACACTATCTCTCGCTCCGCCCAAGTGCGGGGGATGTCATAAGATGATTTCTCCACCGACAAAAAAAAACCATCACTCTATCCAAGAAGTATAGTGCTGCCCAGTAACTGGGTTCTGGGTTGGTGGAGGTCTGATAGGCAGTCGCTCCATATAAAATACGAGTATTCAACCGCATTCAGTTAGAATAGAAGCCGAACCAAAGCTAGTTGAAAAAAGGCTAGGGAAGTAATGGATTTTGCGATCGGCTGCGCCGGCGCGACAGTTGAAAACTATCCTAAGTGAACAAACAACACAGAACATACTTTCTATTCGAGAGCCAAATCCGTTGCCGTTTGAGTGTGGAGGAATAAGAAACATACACCATTATCATCATCAACCATAACGACCGGTCCTGGGCGTCTCGGATCCATCGGCCCACCTGCGTTTTCCGATACGTGCTCGCCCCTCCAGAACCTTTCGTCCCCATAGACCATCTGTTTTGCGAGCAATATGCCTTGCCCACTGCCACTTAAGTTTAGCGATTCTTCGGGCTCATACAAGCAAACAAACATACATACGAACCTTTTTAATAAAGCTTAAATATTAAAATATTGATACTAAAAATATTCTCAAGTCTTGGAAAATTTCATATCATCAATTTTTTCACCGATTTGCCGCACAAGAACCTTAACTTTTGAGACAAGTTTCGCCATCTATTGGCCACTATTTTAAACGTCCACTTTCCTAGAGGGTTTCCTCAACCCCTAATCTTCACTCACAAAGCAATCAACACTCGCGACTATATTCATATTTCTTTTAATTCAGACTAATCCTGCTTACGTATCAACAATAATTGTAGGTCTATGCACCAATGCATATTTATCAATTCCATTTTCAAAATGAATTTTCCAATCTGTAAATATTCTTTTTTAATTTTATTTTTCAGATTGACTAACAATCTAACTTAAAGTCTTTAGAAGTCAGTTTAAAGAATATCTTTGGATTCTTACCTTTTAGCATTCTACTTGGGGTATTCAGTTAGAAAACATACCCTCATCTAGTTTAAATTGATGAAAAAAAATTATGTGTAAAAGTGTAACTTTTAACCATGTCATTTAGTGTGTCAGAACTTTTGACAGTTAACAAAAAAAAAATGGTGTAGACTTCAATTTTTAAAAAAGAAATATTCGATATTTAGTGTAGAGTTCAAACTTTGACAGTTATAAAAACAAAATAAGAAATGTGTTGACTTCAAAATGAAAGAAAAAAATAATATTTTGTCATTTAGTGTGTCTGAAATTTTGACAGTTAACAGAAAAAAAAAATTGTTTAGACTTCAAATTGAAAAAAAATACAACTAAACGATACAAGATTTAAAAAAAAAAATGAAGTCATTAAGAATAATTACCTTCTCTAACAACCAAGCCACTGCTAATCACCTCACCTTGAAAACACAATACGTACCATTTTTCTAACTCATTCCAACTACGTACCGTGTGCAGACACCGTGTCATAGTCACTCCCATGTTGCCCCTCCTGCACATTATATCGTTATGGCAATTTGTACTTGCTAATGATTTGTTGAAGCATAGCGGGAGGTACGAAGGAGTGGTGATGGAAAAAAACTGCGTGAAGTTTTGAAAAATTTATTTTGAAAAATGGATGATAGTTACTGGGTTTTAGTTTTAGTCAGAGTAAGGTTGGGTTCATTACATCACGAGTTAAAAATAATACTTAGGTACCTAAATAACTTTACAAGTTCAAAAATAGATCAATATTATATTTTTTTTTTCTAGTAGAAAATACAACACCCTTATTGGCACACTTTACTACCTGAAAAAAATATAAAAGTATTTTTAAAAACTATGTCTTCAAACAAGAATTGATTAATAACAATATTTTTTTTTTATTGCTACAAATACATTTCATATTTCTAACAACTGACACATTTTCATCATCAGACCTTATAAGATTCAAAGTTTTTCTAGAAATTAAAATTTAAGTTTCCTACGTAGTTTATTAAACCAACGAATAAATGAAGCTTTTCATAGTGAACCATCATTTAAAAATCTAAACACATTTCTAAAAATAAAACCTAAATAAACATTTTAATTTTACAAAAAAAAAAAAAAAACAATTCTTAAAACTAGAATATTTAGTTTAACATTTCTTATAACTACAATATAGAGGGCAGTTGTGTGCACTAAAAATAGAATAGCAAAACAAAATATTTTCAAACTAACATAACAACAAAATTAATAAGTTTGAATTATTACAGCATACATTTAACATTTTTGTTGGAAAGTTTCTGGTCTTCAATAATAAAAAAACTTATTATTAATTTAAGTATGAGACGAAGAAAATTTTCGTAGCAACTGACGCCATCTACCGTGGGGTAGCGGTAAGAGCTTTTCGCGAAGCGCGCTCTACTTAGTTTCTAAATATTGTTCATTTAGATTGAACGTAACTTGAGAAAAACAGACGAAGTCTTCCATAAAAATACTAACGTATTAAGTACCTGAAATTGGAAAAAGATAATGTTAAAAGATTCCAACAACTTTCTTTAAATAACTTATTTACAAGATAAAGGATATAAATATGTAAAGAAGGCGGAAAATACAACTTCCGCAACCCATTTCCCCAACTTTAGGTAAAACAAGGAAAAGAAAAATCTCACAAAAATATCGTTGGCTAAATCCCCATAAGCTAAGCCCCGCCTGAATAGAAAAAAAAAAATACACTAGTAAAAGAGGCGTCGCGAAAAGAAATGTTTAAAAACTCCAAGCGAAACAGCGATATACAAACTCCCTAAGTGCGAGCGAGACGGATGTCATTAAGAAAAAATCACAAAGAAACCCATTCTTTTTCATTTCCTCCCTCACTAATAGCGGCTTAGAAAAAAATGGGGAGCTCTACTTGTCCCGTTCTAGCATGCAAGGGTGGGATAGGCTCGGGGTCGGGCGAGCGAGAGGGGCGACCACCCTGCGGCGTCCTTAGCGCCCTTTTTAATAGTTCTTATTTCGGCCGTAGTCCGAGTGGTCCGTCATGCGTTTTTGGGGAAATTGTGTCCGAGTGTGTAGGAGCGGCGTGCGGGGGGGGCGAGAGCGCTCACACGGCGGCCGCCCGTCGCCGGCCGCACCGTCTTTTCCTTGACCGGACGCATTTTTCCGCGGAAAAAACGCGGGGCGCGTGCGCCCGGCGTCGGTGGGGATGTTCTTGGCTACGTCTAAGGCGGCGGGGGCGGCGCCGCGTCTTGCTAGTTGGACCGGCGTCTTCGCCTGGCGCGCGCGTCCGCCCCACCCCGCAAGAAAGCGTCGCGACGCTCAAGTTTTCCACCAAGAAGTTAGTCGTCGTCCGCCCGCGTCTCAAGAAGGTCTCGTTTCCGCTTTCCACGGGACTTGCGCTTTTCCGGGGGTGACGCGGCCGCGAAAAATTAAAATAAATTTTCAACCGCGATAACTTTTTTCAATAAAAAATTTCGGAAGCGTCGCGCTAAAAAGATTGTTGTCTTGCAGATCCGAAGACATCGTCGGAGTACGAAAAGAGTGTGAATAAAAGAACCGCGAGCGATCGCATGTCCTCGTTGTGACGATACGTCTGAAACTGGAATTAATGTTGAAATACTTCAATGAAAACATATCCCTAGCGCTGCAGGAGAGGTACAGGGACCTCCATGAGTATCGGAAGACGGAAGCGGTAGAGGAGGGCTCACCGAGGGAGGCTAAAGTACCAAAAATAGCTGAGGAGGGCGAGCAGGTCGGCGGCGAGGGCGCGTTTGAGCCGGGCGCCGCGCCGCCGTTCCCGAGGCTGCTGGATCCTCCGAAAGAGGAGGACAACTTCGTGGCGAGCTGGCTTCAGAACAGCTTCAAGATGACAGCCGCCGAAGGGAACAGCGAGGCCTCAGCGGGAGGCAGCGCACTGGACCTCCGCGCTGCTCCTCTATCGCTTCACATCCCGACCCTGCAGCAAGCGGCTGAGGCGCAGAGACAGTTTAAGATGCAGGACTTCTGGAACAGAAGCCGGCCAGATTCTCCCAGCCAGGACCAGCTGGGAGAACCCCACAACCAGCCTGGCCCGGCTCCTCCTACGCCGCAGCCACCAGCAACACCTGACCACAAGATTATGACTGAAAAGCTGGTGAATGAAATTCAGGTGAGTTTTTTATTTTATAACTTTTGCTAGGAATTGTAGGTTATTTTTTGTTTAGGATAAATCATTTCTGAACATTTTTGTTTTGAAAATCAAATGCATTTAATTAGTCATCGTATTCATCAACAATTAAAATTGGGTCAGATGATATTTAAAACGAAATAGATTAAAATGTGGAAACTTCTGACGAAGTGTGTTTGGAACGTTTTTCACAAATTTTGTAAACACCGACGGCAAGAAAGCGCTAGCGGTGCTTACTTACCTGAAGTTAGAAAATAACTGAAATGTTTTCACTGAAACTCGTATCACAAGTCCTTATGTTTAACTTTCCTTTACACAACTTATTACAAGTAACAAATACTACAATAACGTGTTTATTTAAAAACAACAAAATACTTTAAAATCACGTCTATCGTCTTCAAACATTCTTGATCAACTGACCTCAGATTATTCCGAGGTAAACCCGTTCCAAATTTGAATGATCCCTTCCTTATAAATAAAAAAAAAGAAATGAGCCAAGGTAACATATTGTTAAGCTTTGTTATCCAAGAAAGGGTTAAGGTCTTCCGTCAAAGTTATTATTAAAATCGTTTTTGTGTCCTTATGTCGCATCCGGTTTTACAAAGGATATGTAAATAACAATAATCTGTGATAATTCTATTATTACCTGTGATCAACTTGTCGGCAATGTCAATTATTTTTTTCTTTTTCAACGATTGTTTGTTTTCGGCATATGGCGTGATTATTTTGTGTTTGACGTTCCGATTCTGTGATATTTTTTTGTGACAATAACGTATATTTCGATTTACAATTGCCGTTATTGGTTTTAAATTGGTTGGACAATGTTAAAACGCTGGATAAAAAAAAAGAAATGGTTTTGGCGGGAGATTTAGGCTGTCTTGGTCCTTTTTTGTCATCTTTTAAGCGTATTTCCGGATCGTGTGTGTATCTAAATGTTACGGAATATTAAATTAGTTTATTATTGCTTGAACACAATATAACACGTTTAACCGCAAGAATGTTATAAAACTGATTTCTAATGTAACAATTATATTTTCGTCCGCAAAACTATTTTTCTTTCCATATTCAAATCATAAGGAACACGAATCTAAATTTGAAATTTCAAAAAACGAAGCAATGTAGAACATTGCGAAAAAGAAAAAAAAGCAAATAGTAATAACTTTCTTAATCAAAAATTCGAAAACAACAGACGAAAGAATATTACATTTTAAATTAGTTTTAGATACGTTTCACCTTGCGATTCCCACGGCACAGCGGATTAGGGACGCGATTCATTTTATTTTTTAATTTTTTTCCAACTCTTTTGTTTCACCGAAGGGGTGTTGACAGTTATTTGTTTCCAAATCTTTTTTTTTTGTTTCACAAATTTCTGTTTGAATAACAAAACCGGTTTGCGAGATTCGTGTTCCGCATTCATCGACGTTTTTTGCGTAAATTGAGATTTAACGGTTCGTCGCGTTGCGCTTTTGTGGTTTAGTTTTTTGGAGAATAGTTAATTAAAATTTGATTTATTACTATTTTTATTGTTGAGTCAAGGGTTTGCTATCAAAATAAAGAATTTTATTGTTTTTTTTTTTAGATAAAATATTCCGCGGTAGGCATTTCCGTGTTTGAAGTAACTATAAGAAAAAAGTGTGAAGAAATTATTCATGGCTGGTTACATTTCTAACAACTTTGTATTTATTTCATGATGAAATCGCATTCAGAGATGTTAAACTTGTAAAAAAAAGATAAAAATTTTGAGATCTGTATATAATTCAAAATGTTCGTAGTTCAAACAGTCAACTAATTACAATCTCTATGAATATTTTAATTTCCGTTTTCTGTGTAAAATAATTATTACAATGTTTGTAGTCAAACTTTTAGAAAATATCTTTCCCTATAAAAGATATCTTTTCCCTCCAAAATTTAGTTTAACTACAAAAAAATTGACGTACCACTGTCTCTTTTTCACGCCGCCTCTCTGGATGTCAGCAGCAGCAACAATCCCCATCTGCAGACTCCACCATGAGCGAGAGATCACTCGTACCGTTTGCGCTGGTAAATTTACTATCAACACTCAATAATATCGATGTAAATACATTTTAACTCTAAATGTCGTGTCTGTTCTGGTTTTTTTTATATTATATTTTAGTTATCTTTTTTAACAAAAAATATGTTTTTTTTTGCGATTTGATCGCGCTATAACTTTTATGTTGCGCTTTGTTTTTAGAAGACTTTGTCCACTGTTTGGTAAAAAAAATTAAAGAAAAAAAATTGCAGGTTTGATTTCATATTTCTTAGTTATATTTTTATTATTTTCGATGTTACGTATAGGCAAATCTTAATTTTTGCAAAAAGATTTGACTATAAGTAACATCGGTGTTGAAACTACAAAAATAAAAATGGTTATTACATAAATAAAACCACAGTCCTTCAAATCAGGAATATATTGATTCATGAAGAACAGTGCATTTTCATTTAAAATTCTAAAAGGAATTGTATAATTTCCTTTTTAATTTCTTACCAACTTCATAACACACCGCGTATGTCTGTCGCGTATTCTTCTTTGAAGAAACTAAACTGATACTAGGTAATATTGATAGAAAGTATGTTCTGTAAAATAAATAGGTAAATTTATATTATATTTCTTAATGAATTTACACCGGAAAATGCAATAATATCACCCTAACATGTTGTAACCAATCATCATTACATAATCATACATAATAATACAGTAATTTTTTATATTATCTCATACAAATGTAGTTACAAATAACAAGATTTTTCAGTGGACATTGATCTTCATGTTAACCGGTCATGTAGCCTTTTTTTTAATCAAATTATTGTTTTTAACCTTTGGTTAACAAGCATGTGCACGAAGTGTTGTGTAGATTTGGTAACAACCTTAGTTTGGGTAAGTGTAATTTTTTGTTATAACTAATTAATAATAAGTTATGGGTTTTTTCTAACTTTTACGTTGCTTGTATTAAAATGTTGCTATGTTGCTTCTTAGAGGGATTATAACATTGTATAAAATGTCCTGTTTTTTGCGTGTTGTCTTTTCATTGTAATTCATCGAGTTAACATGTTCTTAACCTTATATTTCACAATAACTAAATAATCTTTTACGTTTTCGAATTGCAAACTTAGTCCAATTATTTTGTTTACTAAGCAATAAGCGTAACATATCCGTTTTAATTTGAATTTGTAATTCGAAAATGGAATATCACAACTTTTTTTTTTTTTCAAAGTAATATTGCATCTTTTTCTATTGACTTTTCAGTGTTTTGTTTCCAAATTTAAAAAAAGAACATCTTTTTTTAAAATAGAATAACGTTTATTTATTTCCGCACGCAGCCGCAACAGCAGTCGCCAACAGGGGAAACTCCACTCGGTGATCGCAACGCGATGTTACCCTTCGCTCTGGTAAATGTCCTGAATAGCCTCAATATCGATGTAATTATTATTTCTCTTTCTTTCCTTCTTCTGTAGATAGTCTGCTATGGAAACTCACGTATTTTTTTCTGTAAAAATAAAAAACAAAGATTCACCATTTTAATTGAACTTTTACAAAAGGAGAATATCTATTAATTTAATAAGCAACTTATAATAGAAACTCACTTCATTTTATGAAGCGTACCTTTACTTATTCAAGTAGGTAGGTACTTCTACTTTTTGTTATAAAATATGATTCATTTGAATGAGTTTTCATAGTGCTAGCTTCTAAAATGTGCTTAATTTTTCTGTTATTTCTATTTCATTTCACTTTATTACACTAGCACTTATTTTTTATCTTTACTTTATAAAAGCAATGGAGCTACCTGTTATTTATAACTCTCATAATACTAATCGACCTTTTTTTGTACTGTCTTATTAAAAAAGAAAGACATGATAACCGTTGCGCTTTTATTTTTATTAACTACTTAAAATACAGTATCTGGGACTCATTGTAATTTTCAATTATTTTAAACTCGTATTGTCTTTTTTTATAAAAAAAAGATTCCGAATTTGATAAAATCACAAAGAGTACCAAATGCTATATGGTTTACGTAAGTCCTAATTATTCAATTCTTTTACAGCAACAAGCGCGGTCTGGCCAGAGCATCAGCGAGAGGACCCTCGAGGAGTGCTGGTCGACACTTCAGCGAGTGAGTTGGCATCTGTTTCAATGTGTATTGTTATCTTCCAAGAGTAGGGGACGCGTGGCGGTGACTGTGTGTGATTGATCTTTTTTTTTTTAAAATTTAGGTGTATATCTTTTATTTACAAAATGTTTTATTTTTTAAAAGATTTTTTTTTTTTTTTTAATAAATGTGTTTTTTATTATTCGAATTGAGTTTGATTTTTAAAGTTTATTTTTAATATTTTAACTTAAGCTCGTCATACACAGTCTCTAAATCGCAATCCCCAAATAAACTGGGTATTGGTCACGTTACCAATAGCTATTAACACTTTTTATATTCTAAGGTGAGTTTTAATTTCTATCAAATCCCCACTAGCGTAAAACCCCTCAATAAATACAACTTTATCTAGAACTAAAGTGTTTTATCGTAGATCTAAGCAGTGGGTGGCGTAAGGCGTTCTTTTTTATATTACAGAAACTATAAAATATCTAGGCTCAATCTAAATGTTGCATATTCATTACTAGGGAAGCGTTTTCACATAGAATCGTTGAAGATAAAAAATCTTGCGATAAAACGCCGCGGGCGTGTTAACAATTTATTTAATCGAGATTCGAGCGCCATTTTGTATTTTTTTTTTCTTTTTTAAATTGTGTTACCATCTGCGTACAAGGTGGCGTATGATAAGTCAGGAAGTACTTGTTACGGGATGTTATGCATCTGCATTTTATTGTTGCAATTTTAAAGGTATTGAGATATCGGATTTTATCATGTGATTCGTAGGTTTATTTATTTGATTATAACTTGCATAATTTGCACTAAAAGTGGAATACTTTTTATAATAAATACGAAAAATTTATCTTATGTAATATGAACTGTTAAGAAAGTAAGTAAGCTACTCTTTACTCTAATAATCCAGTCGGGGAAACACTTAGCGTACCTACTATAACAGTACAGCAATAAAGGGGAACCCTGCATTTTAAAATGACAATAAATTCACTGAAACAGACCTAATCTTTTTGCATGAACTACTCGTAAATTACGAAAAAAACAAGCTTTTTTTAAGTGAAACTCTTACAAAAACGGGGCAGAGCGTGCATTTTAAAAAAGTACAGTCATGTAAATAATGCAAAAAAGCACAGGTGCTTGAAAAAAATAAAGAGCCCGCCGCGTCGGCCGAAACGGAAAAGTGTACTCGAGCAAAATAAAAACTGCACTCTTTGTACGCGGTCGGTACTTGATCTTTTGTGGGCGGCGCCAAACGAAAACTGTGGAGCTGAAGGAAACCGATTTTTGAAAGAAATCTAGATACACTGTCATTTTTTTTTTTAATTTTTAAGTAAAATATCTTTGACATTTTTTTTCTTAAAAAGTTAATTAGAAAATTATGTTGGTGGAAGAAATAGAAAATAATATTAGTTAAAATTAATTATTGGATATATTTGCTTTACCTACAAGGTTAGTTCGATAACATTAAGTGGCTTAAAGTATCAAAAAACAAAAGGAAAGTATCTAAAGAATAGGTTTCTAGGACATGAATACACAATAGATAGTCAATATTTTGGCAGGTTCCAAAAATAATATTATTTGGAAGCGTCAACATATTATTTTGGAATTAAAATATACAGTCGTTTACGAAGTTTATGAACGCCTCGTGTAGCCTTCAAATAAATTAATTTTGTAGTTATTATTGAGTCGTCAAAACATTCCTACGTTTTATTTTTCGTTTAATTCTACGGCGGTAAAAACAAACAAAAGGTTTTTTAACCCACAAAAAACACATCACTTCACCAAAAAGTAGAGCCAAAGTCAAACCGACCTACTCCACAGTTTTCAGAACACAAATAAAAGTACGATACAGATACACATTGTCGAAAAAAATCCTTCAACATTTGCATGTCGATTCGCAATGAATTTATCGTTATTGCCTCTAGATTTATTATAGTGCCGCTTTCCGAAAAAATCCACCGAAAATGAGCGAGCGAATTTAAAATTCAAATCGCAATTGTTTTTTGTTTCGAAATTGAGACAATTTTGACGTTCGCCGTCGTTCTACGACATGTGTTTGTCTCTTTTTTCTTTCTTTCTTTTCGTTCCGACTGTACTTTTGTTGGTACGTTTTTCATATAAATCAATTCGGTTAAGTTGTCTTAGTTTTTGTTCCGCGGCCCCTTTAAGTAAAAATATTGTTTTAAAAATGCTTTTAATGATGTATGTTGAGTGTTTGAGTTTTTAGAAGTTTTCTTTTTCTTTCAGTTTCAATGTTGGCTTATTTATTGATTCTGAAATAAAATGAATGTGTTTTGTGAATGTTTTTGTACTTTTTAAGACTGGGGACGTCAAAAATACTTGCTGGTTTTAGCTTAGGATTTTCTTCATCTTACGGTATATATTTATTATTATTATATGATTATTATTATTTTCTTTTCACATTTTAGGATAGTTTAAAGACTAATAACATTTTAAAGAAAAAAGTAAATTACAAAATCATTGCTTCCTGTATAGTTTATTTTCTCAAAGTTGATACAATACTTTAAACTGTTAATAATTTTAAACAAGTGGTTAGTGACCCTGACTGCTATGCCGGAGGTCGTGGGTTCGATTCCCACCCAGGACAAATGTTTGTGTGATGAGCACGATCATTTGTTCTGTTTCTGGCTGTAATTTATCAATAATATGTATGTATTTAGAAATATATAAGTATGTTTATCAGTTGTCTATTACTCATAACACAAGCTCTGCTTAGCTTGGGATTAGAAGGCGTTGTGTGATAGCTGTGGAATATTAAATTAAAAAATTAAATATATAGAAATAGATTTCTTAGCAAAAGTCAGTACATAGCATTTGTATTAACATCTAAAATATATAAAATTAATTAGTCTATCATTTCACAATAATAGTCTGTAATAGATTTACTGGTATAAATACTAAACACACTAGGTTTAGTCTGTTTTTATTAAGGCTATGTTTAGCAAGATGTTGATCCACAAATGACTCACAGATTTCTAGGTATTGACTCAGTAAGCATTAGTTTATTGTCTATTATTTAAACAATTCAATCTATCAAAGTCAACATACTCATTACATCAAACTCCTTAGGTCATAAAAAAACACTAACAATTAGCATTTATAAAAAAAAAAACAACAAGCTCAAAACCTAACAAATTTCATTAATAAAAAAAAGAAAAAGTTTTCAAAAAAAGAACGCGACGTTTTAAAATCACAGAAGCAAAGATAATGAAATTGTTTTTTTTTTTAAACGATTCTAACTGTAACATCTTGTAACAAGGGGTGGTAGGGAGCGGTAATTATGAAAAGTGTTCTAAGGGAGGAGTGGGGGAGACCGTTTAAAAAAAGAACGTATAATGACCAGCCAGCTTTTAAAGTTAATAGCTTTGGAAGGATCCTAAGACTTTTTTATCTTTTCATGAAGTAAATCGATAAAATCTTATTAGGTGTAATGTTTAACGCCTTTTTGAATTTAGAATGAGGTGTTGTAATGATGTGACGTTTATGTTGGTGAAAATTAAGTTCTTTGGGACAACTTACAGTCAACTGATATTTATTTCTTAAATACTTTATGCACACAAAAGCACAGAGGCAGACTTAATGCCTTAGGCATTTTCTAACAGTCAACCTTTAGAAATAAAGAGAATAGATACTGATATTGTCGCTGTTAGATTATACCTTTTACATTTCATTTATATTAGTAAGTACTCGCTGCTGACAGCAGCATCACTCGCCGTGATAGTAGAAAATTTTCCCAAGGAAACATAGGCCTGGGATAAAAGTAAACATGCTCTATTCGTGTACCAAGTTTCATTAAAATCTGTTCAGCTAACTAACTAACAAAAAAGTACATATACACACACTCACAGATATTCGCCTTTATAATACTAGTGTGACTATCGTGTCTGTTTCCTGACTTCCATATAGCTTTGGAGGCCTTTAAGTCAAAGTGAATAGGTTACTTCTAGGCAAGCGGGTTCCATCATCAACTATATTATCGCTTACCATCAGCGCGGGTGAAGTAATTTGATGACTTGTCACCTCAAATAAATATAATATCTATTCCTTAAAGGACTATGATGATTTTCCCACCGAAAAAAGGACTATATTTTTTTTTAAACAGAAAATTTTTGATACTGTTCCGGGTTCTGTACCCAAAAGGTAAAAAACGGGACCCTATTGCTAAGACTCCACTGTCCGTCTATCAGTTGCAGATATTTGAAATTTTTACAGATACGCAATGTAGGCATTGCTGTTGCCACTATAACTAGAAATAAAATCAACCAGTCGTCAACAGCGCGTTGTGATCCTCGCGCTCCTCAAAGAGATGTCAGCAAACCGTAAGGGCCCAGCAGGGCCGATGCCCGCTAGCTAGGACCGCGGAGAATTTCTGAAAGAGAAACCCGTAGTCCTAGAACGCAAAGGGTAATTGAAGGATCAGGTGTGGTTTTAGTCAGTAAAAGTCTGACACGCCCTCTCGCTCCACCCAGAGTGCGAGAAGTCATTTGGGTGATTTCCCACCTAAAAATAAAAAACTACAAATAAAATAGAAAACATAAATATATATTAGTGGGGCTCTCATACAACAACCGTGATATTTTTTGCCGTTTTTTGCTACGATAGGTACTTTTAATGCATAAAACATAAAGTCTAAAATGTGCCAGTTATTAGATCGTAAACTATCAAGGTAGATATTTGTTGAAGGTAAATTTCAATATCCACATAATTGGATTTAACTGAATAATTTAGTATGACATCGATTTTTCCATGAAACAGTTATGTTGGTGGCGAATTTTCCGCTTTTATATTAATACTTTTAGAAATAATAATAAATTCTTTATTGACATAAATTATTACCGTTTTACAAAAATAGCGAGACTCTGACTCCAGCCTTGCGTTCAGAGTCGTTCTTTTATAACTCAAGTAGCTACCTTAGAGTTAACCCAACTAACTCTAACTCCGAGCAGGGTAGGTTGGTGTAAGCGGCAGAAATGACAGTTGCTTAGCATTGACAGTTGAAATCGCGAGCGTAGAGTATCTACCCTGATGACGTCATTAGAGTTAACTCTAACCTCATTTTTGAACGCAGGGCTGCGCCAGGCATAGTGCCTGTGTTACAGGAGCCAGTGTCTTCTACCAATTACATGCGTCGTTTTATACAATAAAATGCAAGAGAAAAAAATACAAAATGAAGTAAAAAAAGAAAAAAAGTATGTATGTGTGATGTTGATGTAGAAGTTTGTATGTAATGTCGTGTTTATGAATCTATTGCATACGTGGAATATATGTAGATTATGTTTGTTTTGAAGCTATTTTTTTTAATTGATATAAACCAGTGCTTGACTGCGATCCCACCTGATGGTAAGCAGTGATGCAATCATTGATGGTGAGGCGCACGTTTATTAGAGCCTATTCAATCTAGCCATGAAGGCAACAAATTATAGTTAAAAATATATTTAAGCAGGAGTTCGGTTCATGTGTAGTCAACGGTCAGAAGCCATAATTTTACCTTATTTTTGATTTCTATGATTGTGAGAGGATTTATCTGAAGTTCGTTATTTGTCCTATTATACAAATAAAATGTACAAATACTTGTGCTACCTCCTAGCTGATGCCATTCGGCATTTTAACAAAGGACAGATGTATACTTATGGTGCATAGCATAGCATAGTCGGCCTTATAATGTTCCCACTGTTAGGGCTCAGGCCTCCTCTCTAGGAGTCGTATGGTGCGCTTTCCTACAATACTTTTTTTTGTCCTGGTCTAAGCATAGAGATATGTATAATATATCTGTTTTTTCTATTGTGTATAGGTTCGTGTTTATTAAGCAATAATGTGGCCGACGATGGAGCATGCTTGCCTATAAGTTACCTATTCACTCTTGACTTAAAGACCTCTAGGTTGTAGCTATCAGGAAGCATAGACACAGAAAAAAAATAACTATTAATTTTCATAATTAAGCCTCTTTGTTTTAAGTATTTGGCATAGAATTGATGATCCTTTTGCTCACAAAAAAGAATTTAAAATAAACTTAAATAATTATAATTGTTACGCTCTAAATACTGCTCACCCCTATCGAACAGAACGTGACGCAACAAACGTTAACTTTCAAAATGACGTCACATTATCACCCCATTCCACTTCTGGTAATTTTTACCACTTTTCTCCTATCTCTCATAATTTTCTTCCAACCCATTATAGCCGTATTCATAGTCGAAGAAAGAAAAAGATTCTTTTTTTCTTTTTTTTTGTATTTCCTAATTCAAAAAATCGAATTGTCTAAAACAATTTCAAAAAAGCACCATGTATTCTACAAATCAATGTACTTCCTTTTTTTTCCGTAGGATCATCTTCTAATGATAATCCCGCCCTTGCGCGGAGCGGGAGAGAGTATCAGACTTTTACTGACTAAAAACTCACTCCTGTTCCTTCTTTGCCTTTGTCCCAGGGCCCCGGGTGTCTAATGTACTTACTTAAAATTATTATGTAGTCCGAGTTACGATACACAATATTTTTAATTTATGAAATTTTAAAATTAAAAACAGACCGTTAATCTTAACGGCATTAATTTTGTTGTTAATATTGTGTATTCTTTGTTCTTTTACGTTTGAGGCATACACTAGTCTTCTCTTTATATCTTTTTCTAAAGCTTTAATTATTTATCAATCGACCATACAACAGTAATTTAATTACCAATAAAACGACAAGCAGTGAGCAAGCGTGATTCTCATACCTTCTTTGTAGAATAAGAGGCCTTTGTCCTGTAGCGGGACTGACAGTTTGGTATTATTTTAGAAGACATCAATAATAAATTTATCGTTGGTCTCACAACACCTAATTTGCACTTAAATAAAATAAAACATGAACTAATCAGTCGAAACAACACAAGTTGCTTATTTCCTGATGTAAGTATGAGAATTCAGTTTTAAAATCAGCTTCGTTCGCAAATAAACTATAATAATATGTTTCCTATTAAATTATGTTACTGAAAATAATTACAGCGTATCAGGTTTTTGTTACCGGTTTCCCATAAATATTATTACATAGTTGACTTTAATAATATTTTGTTTGAAGTTCTACTGTCATAATAGCACGTGTAACCGTTTCAATATAGTAGTCGGTACTATTAATAATAACAGCCTGTTAAGCTTTATAAGTAACAAATGTACAGACATTCCCATTAATTTTCTACTAAAAACACTGGTACACATGTCAGTATGTCACATGATTCTAAGACAAGTACGGTTTGATTTTGTTTCGAATCATTAATTTTATATATGAACTTTTAAGACGCGTACCATACTTTCAAAACCGGTTTTTGTTTGATTTTATTCCGTATACGTAGACACTTACACTTTATTTGTTTACGGTTACTGCTTCGTTATTCCTGTGGGTTCCCGTAGGCCAATAATGTTCCTCAATAAATGGGATTTTTAATAACTACTGACATATTTTTTCAATTCGGACCAGTGGTTTCTGATAGGCATTACCGTATTCAACCAAACAAACAAACTCTTCAGCTTTGTAATTAAGTAAAAGATAAATGATATTTATTTTGCAAATAGGTTAAAGAAAAAAACACCTTTACATGTCAATTTTTTCGTCAATTTAAACTAGATAAGACCGGAGTTTTCTAGCTACCTACCCTGAGAAGAAAAAACCGAAAAAAAAAACTCAGGGGCGTATGTAAATTACATACACGTTTGAGATCACAACACTTACATAATCCTTTAACAATTAGGTACTGTCTATGAATACGACCCAGTACATTCACGAACATTTCTCTTTCACCGTTCGCCATCTTTTTTTTCTTCGCCCGTAACTCATGAGACAGAGTTTTTTGGTTAAAACTTGAAAATTTATTTCGCAATTAGCGGCAGGACACTCTTAACTCGGGACATTATTAGAAAAGTTTCTTAGTGGTCGTAAAAACACCGTTTTTTGTGGCGAAACGACACCTGCCCGTTTTTCGGTGATGAATATTTTATAATTGATCATTTTTTAATACAGCCGTTAATGAAGATGGCACATAAAATATTAAATTTTTTGCTTATTAAATAAGTTCTAATATCATCAACCTATAAGGTTTTTACTAAAAAAAAACACCGGCAATTGTTTAACACAAAAAAAAAAATCTAAAATCGAATCTATTCAAAAAAAGAACAGGAAAAATGCAAAAAGCAAACAGGAGACGCGCACAAATAACACTTCATTAACATGAAGTGAAACGGTGCGACATGACAACGGTTAAATTTTCACAAGCACACACAAATTGGCGGGAAAACACCGCCCTCTGGGGGCCGGGAATAAGAGAAAAACTCGGCAAAAATTAGATTTCTTCAGTACGGATGTTGGATGGGACGGTTTTGATACTTGCTAAGGAGAAAGTTGATAATATAAAAGAGTGTATTTGTGAAAGAAATTGTTTGAGTACACCACTTATTTAACAATTATGTAACCTTTGGGATACTATAATGATACAGCTTTATTTGAAATGTTTTAAATTAATATATACTAATATTATAAACTAAAAAGATTTGTATAAATAAACTCGAAAAATACAAAAACCGTTTCAAAAAAACCATCAATAAAATACGACTTAATGACCGAGTGATATACGCATATGTTTTATATTGTCATGCAAGTGAAATAGCTGTCATCTGCTAGTATCAAATAAAATATGATATTTTCAGTTAAATACAATCATTTTTTTAAACTCGCAAAGATTGCCAATCTCAATACTGTTTTGTGCTTCGTATAAAATAATAAACGTTCAACAAAGTAGTTGATAAGTTTATTTTACAAGAAAGCTACCTATATTATCAAAGAAATAAACATACAAAGCACGAGGCCGGTATTTTAATCAGATCATAGAATTAAATCAAATTATACTGTAGGTATACCGTTTAAAGGAAAATAAAACTATTAAACTGGTTATTTCTAAATAAGGAACTAACATCTAGTGCCATAATAAATAAAATCATGATTATATTTACGTTACGACATGATTTTTACTACGTAGCAATCAGTACAATTTACACAATCTACAAATAAGTAACTTGTTTTCAATTTAATATAATGCAAGTCCCTTTTGTATATAGCTTACAAGGTCTGGTTAGGTTAGGTTAAAACTTTAATAATGGCAAAAAGAACGTAAAAAAATAAGTATATATGATTCAATAATAATATTCCATAACTTTCACACACCGCCATCTAGTCCCAAACTAAGCAGAACTTGTGTTAAAACACAACACTAGACACACACACACTAGACAGACACACAGACACTAGACAGCTGATAAACATACTTATATTTTTCTAAATACACACATATCGACGAGTGCAAAGTAATGAAAGTTATCTGCAATTTTGTGAATATCTAATAATCGTAGTTAATTACTATAAATTCATATTCTAAGACATGGCAAATTTTCTTTGAAGTGTCAAAAATGTTTTGGGGAATGTTTTTTACAAAATAACTGCTTATTATTACTAATTATCAGAAAATCGCAAAATTGAACATAAATTTCTTTACTTTGCATCCGTCGATATTATAGGTAAATTACACCCAGACAAAATAAATGATCGTGCTTATCACACAAACATTAGTCTTGAGTGGGAATCGCACGCACGACCTCCGGCATAATAGTTCAGGCCACTAAACACTAAACTAACAAGTCATTCGAAATAATAAATACTTTAACTAGAGTTATGCCAAAAAAAACTGAGCAACCAAAAAAGTCTTTAAAGTATCAAAACGAATTCGTTCTACTAGATCGCAGCTAATGGCTTGTGCTACACAGTAAAAAAGGAGTCGTCCCTGGAAGATAAAAATTAGCTGAAATTAAAAGATACTAACGAACACCATTCTGTGTTCTCGACTCAAATGGTTCTTAGCTTATTCGCTTTGCCGCTGATATTTTTGTGTTTATTCCACTTCTTACGTAAAATAAGTATAAATCAGGGTATATTTTTAACATAGGGAAGGACCGTAGTTGACCTCTACTGCGTTATGCCAAAATTAACGTAAACGTATTTATCAGTGTGCGGACTTAAAATGTAGAATGACTCTGTTACTAATTTTAGGTAAAGTAGGGTGAGACAGGTGTATTTTTGATGATAGGAATGACCGTGGTTAACCTCTATCGCACTATGTCAAAGTTAAAGTGTAGTATGACTTTTTATTCATTTTCTTTGGTAAAATAGGTAAAAATCATGGCGTATTTTTTAATTTGGGAAGGACCGTGGTTGGTCTCTGCTGCACTTTGTCAAATTTAAATTAGGTATAATATGACCTAGCCTGTTCTGTAAAAATAAACCAGTTCATGTTGGTTAGGATTTTTCAGGTTTTCTTGATCACTTGGGAATACCTAACTGACTTACTGAAAGCATCAGATGTGAGTCAGAAATCAAAGAGAATATTTTTTTTCTTAGACATGATCCATACGGTGTACATCATTAAGCTTCTCTTGCATTTCTTAAGTCATTCGAGAGAACATACACTCACAAAACACTTTATTATAAAGATAAAAATTAGTGTGATAATCCAGAAAAAATTACAAAAATCTTTAAAAAAAAAATTAAAAAAAACAATTTACAAAATCAACAGACTAGTTTTAAAAACACAATGCAGCTAACTGACGATTGGGTTCCGCAACTAAACGAAGTAAACGCGGTCTTACCGACAGCAAAATTGACAATAATCGCTACAGAGTCCACAAGTGATCATTACTGAACCCCTTATTTGTGACATTCATCGGTTGGATGGGTTCTAAGTAACCTAGGTACCAAGGGGACACTTTTTAGAGTTCCACCGTGATTATAGTAAAACGGTAACAATAAATTGACACAGGAAATTGTCGAGTGGAAAGGATGTGGCTATGAGTGATGAATTGGTAATTTTATTATATTGCATAATTTGCAAATTATAATGCGGATAGTCCGTTTCATTGATAAATACTTAATTGGGTATCTCTATTTATTTTGCTATTGGCTTTTGTTGGCGACTTTACTTCTAAAATTATCCGAAACAGAACGTATCTTACACTCATTATTTATTTATTTAAACTTCATGTACAGTAGTGGTACATAGGCGGACTTAATGCAACAAGGCATTCTCTACCAGTCAACCTTTGGGTTAAAAAAGACAACACTGTGGTAGGTACCTATTCCAGGACATGTAAAATTTATAATTTAGGTATCTTCAAGGCTAGAGTGAGTAGGCCCTTAATAAACTAGTGCGCCTTACCATCAACAATTGTATCACTGCTTGCCATCAGTTGGGAACGCAGTCAAGCACTAGTTTATAATATTTAAAAAAAAAAAACTTAGTCTACCCCCTTTTTTTGGGTATAAAATAATCAAAAGGCTTCTTCCTCTCTAGAGAAGAGCAAAAGGGCATGTCAAACTTTTACATCCCTTCCGTTCCACATCGCCGTAGAGCAAGAGAAGGCATTAAATATTCTAACTTAAAAAAAAGATGGCAGTTCTTTATATTGAAGGCCGCTCCACCGTAGGCGCGGGCTTGCGGATGGCGAGTAATGGGTGGCTCGCCGCCCGACCGTCCAGTAACCGTCTGGACCGAGCCCAAGTCATCGACGACAGCACGTATTGTTTCACGCGCGTCTTAGGGACATGTCAGTAAATCGTATGGGCCCAGCAGGGTCGACGCCTACTGGGGCCATGGGTAGTGTGAAAACGAAACCCGGAGCCCTGGGACGAAGGCAACGAAGGAACAGGAGTTGGTTTTTAGTCAGTAAAAGTCTGACACTATCTCTCGCTCCGCCAAAGAGCGGGATTTGTCATTAGATGATTTTCCCACCTAAGAAAAAAAAATTGAAGGCCGTTAGTATTTAGTTATCCTTAAAAATAACGTATTAAATGAATTTTATTATTTTAAACACTATTTTAATGGTACTAATTAACATAATAATAAAGTATACTATTAAACAACCTTTTAACAGTAGATTATTGCAGGTTACTAGTACCTATAATTAATTTGTAATGAACCCTTTAAAGTTTTTGCCAATTCCTTCTTGACGATATTTTTAATAACTCAAACGACAGGAGCGAGGATATGCCAAACTTATTATTATCTTGTTATACGCTATTTTGTTACTAATTACCTGATCTGTTGACAATATTTTTGTCGTTTGTAACTGTTAGTCATAGAGCAAAGAATTGTCTAAAGACAAGTTAGAGCGGTTATAATTTATCAATAATAATTTTATCAATGTTTTAATAATTTAGATAATCTAATTTATTTAATTTTATTTATTTATTATGTTATAACAATTTTATTTAATTCTATAATCTTACTATGAGTGAATTAATGCCTAAAATGATAAATAAAATAAATAATAAATAGCTATAGTCTAAATTGTCTTAAGCCATCAAGTTTTATAAGAAAACTATTGTTAATAATGCGTTCGTCGTAAGCTTCAAAATTTTGAGCACCCACGCAAAGTTTTTTTTTTAACTATAATAGTATTCCACAACTTTCACACATCTTCATCTAGTCCCAAACTAAGCAGAGCTTGTGCTATGAGTTGCTAACCTGTCGGTTTTTTTACTGGTTTTATTTCTAGAAGTGTGCGTCAGAATTGCATAATTTAATAGGGTATATATTGAACAACTCATCCATACGCACAAAACATTTTGGGAACACATTCATTGTGCCTATAGCTGCTGCTAATTCCAGATCTGCTACCGCTAGAATTTCTTGTCTCTGTTTACTCATAACAACAGCCTAGGCGTCTTTAAATCAAAAGTGAATAGGTTACTTCTAGGCAAGCGTATTCCATCGTCGACCACATCATCGATTTTCGTCAGGTGAGACAGGCCAAGCGTGAAAAAAAAAACATTTTTGTCATAAATTGAACGAAACCCAGGAGTCGTTACAAGTATAGAGTACAGTTTTGTCTCACCATGCAATATCCGGCCTTTACTGAAGACATAATATTGTGCAGTCTCTAATTTATTATGCTTTGCTGATCGATTCGTAAAAATAGCTGTGTCGTTAATAGTGTTTAGTACAACAAATAGTGTGGGTCATGTCATGTTTATTGTGGTACACTTGCGTTGAACTTGACTAATGACGAATCATTCTCTATTTTAGTCTACACACAGCTTTTATTTATCATAGATATAATAGTAATATTGCACAACTTTCACACAACGCTATCTAGTCCCAAACTAAGCAGAGCTTGTGGTATGAGTACTAGACAATTAATAAACATACAAATGCGGGCAAAGCAAAAAAATAGCCTATATCACTCAGGAATAAAGCAGCTTTCTATCGGTGAAAAAATTTTCGCAATCGTACCAGTACTTTCAGAGATTAACTCCTACAAAAAAAAAAAAAAACATAAATACAATTTTGTCTCAAAATTTGCAAATTATAGAGATAAAATATCTCTATAATTTGCCGTATAAAAATTTTAATTTTTTTGTTGTTTGTATAGGGACGCATCATATGTCTTCTCCCTCTCAGGTTGGAGTGAGAGGGAGCGTTTGACTTTTATTGACCTGTGTTCCTTCAGTTGCTTTTTGCGTTTCAGGGCCGTTATGCCGGTGACTCTTTCGAACTGTACTGGCTTCGCATATAAGTACTATGCGAAACCCGAAACACGTGTCTAGTATTTTTATGTAAAGAATCTGTGTACAAAATTTCATAACGGTGCCATGAAAAATCAGAAAGTCATATGGTTATCC